>OX439441.1:0-10000000 GCA_949320045.1 Scotopteryx bipunctaria
AACCTAACCTAACCTAACCTAACCTAACCTAACCTAACCTAACCTAACCTAACCTAACCTAACCTAACCTAACCTAACCTAACCTAACCTAACCTAACCTAACCTAACCTAACCTAACCTAACCTAACCTAACCTAACCTAACCTAACCTAACCTAACCTAACCTAACCTAACCTAACCTAACCTAACCTAACCTAACCTAACCTAACCTAACCTAACCTAACCTAACCTAACCTAACCTAACCTAACCTAACCTAACCTAACCTAACCTAACCTAACCTAACCTAACCTAACCTAACCTAACCTAACCTAACCTAACCTAACCTAACCTAACCTAACCTAACCTAACCTAACCTAACCTAACCTAACCTAACCTAACCTAACCTAACCTAACCTAACCTAACCTAACCTAACCTAACCTAACCTAACCTAACCTAACCTAACCTAACCTAACCTAACCTAACCTAACCTAACCTAACCTAACCTAACCTAACCTAACCTAACCTAACCTAACCTAACCTAACCTAACCTTCCTTCCTTCCTTCCTTCCTTCCTTCCTTCCTTCCTTCCTTCCTTCCTTCCTTCCTTCCTTCCTTCCTTCCTTCCTTCCTTCCTTCCTTCCTTCCTTCCTTCCTTCCTTCCTTCCTTCCTTCCTTCCTTCCTTCCTTCCTTCCTTCCTTCCTTCCTTCCTTCCTTCCTTCCTTCCTTCCTTCCTTCCTTCCTTCCTTCCTTCCTTCCTTCCTTCCTTCCTTCCTTCCTTCCTTCCTTCCTTCCTTCCTTCCTTCCTTCCTTCCTTCCTTCCTTCCTTCCTTCCTTCCTTCCTTCCTTCCTTCCTTCCTTCCTTCCTTCCTTCCTTCCTTCCTTCCTTCCTTCCTTCCTTCCTTCCTTCCTTCCTTCCTTCCTTCCTTCCTTCCTTCCTTCCTTCCTTCCTTCCTTCCTTCCTTCCTTCCTTCCTTCCTTCCTTCCTTCCTTCCTTCCTTCCTTCCTTCCTTCCTTCCTTCCTTCCTTCCTTCCTTCCTTCCTTCCTTCCTTCCTTCCTTCCTTCCTTCCTTCCTTCCTTCCTTCCTTCCTTCCTTCCTTCCTTCCTTCCTTCCTTCCTTCCTTCCTTCCTTCCTTCCTTCCTTCCTTCCTTCCTTCCTTCCTTCCTTCCTTCCTTCCTTCCTTCCTTCCTTCCTTCCTTCCTTCCTTCCTTCCTTCCTTCCTTCCTTCCTTCCTTCCTTCCTTCCTTCCTTCCTTCCTTCCTTCCTTCCTTCCTTCCTTCCTTCCTTCCTTCCTTCCTTCCTTCCTTCCTTCCTTCCTTCCTTCCTTCCTTCCTTCCTTCCTTCCTTCCTTCCTTCCTTCCTTCCTTCCTTCCTTCCTTCCTTCCTTCCTTCCTTCCTTCCTTCCTTCCTTCCTTCCTTCCTTCCTTCCTTCCTTCCTTCCTTCCTTCCTTCCTTCCTTCCTTCCTTCCTTCCTTCCTTCCTTCCTTCCTTCCTTCCTTCCTTCCTTCCTTCCTTCCTTCCTTCCTTCCTTCCTTCCTTCCTTCCTTCCTTCCTTCCTTCCTTCCTTCCTTCCTTCCTTCCTTCCTTCCTTCCTTCCTTCCTTCCTTCCTTCCTTCCTTCCTTCCTTCCTTCCTTCCTTCCTTCCTTCCTTCCTTCCTTCCTTCCTTCCTTCCTTCCTTCCTTCCTTCCTTCCTTCCTTCCTTCCTTCCTTCCTTCCTTCCTTCCTTCCTTCCTTCCTTCCTTCCTTCCTTCCTTCCTTCCTTCCTTCCTTCCTTCCTTCCTTCCTTCCTTCCTTCCTTCCTTCCTTCCTTCCTTCCTTCCTTCCTTCCTTCCTTCCTTCCTTCCTTCCTTCCTTCCTTCCTTCCTTCCTTCCTTCCTTCCTTCCTTCCTTCCTTCCTTCCTTCCTTCCTTCCTTCCTTCCTTCCTTCCTTCCTTCCTTCCTTCCTTCCTTCCTTCCTTCCTTCCTTCCTTCCTTCCTTCCTTCCTTCCTTCCTTCCTTCCTTCCTTCCTTCCTTCCTTCCTTCCTTCCTTCCTTCCTTCCTTCCTTCCTTCCTTCCTTCCTTCCTTCCTTCCTTCCTTCCTTCCTTCCTTCCTTCCTTCCTTCCTTCCTTCCTTCCTTCCTTCCTTCCTTCCTTCCTTCCTTCCTTCCTTCCTTCCTTCCTTCCTTCCTTCCTTCCTTCCTTCCTTCCTTCCTTCCTTCCTTCCTTCCTTCCTTCCTTCCTTCCTTCCTTCCTTCCTTCCTTCCTTCCTTCCTTCCTTCCTTCCTTCCTTCCTTCCTTCCTTCCTTCCTTCCTTCCTTCCTTCCTTCCTTCCTTCCTTCCTTCCTTCCTTCCTTCCTTCCTTCCTTCCTTCCTTCCTTCCTTCCTTCCTTCCTTCCTTCCTTCCTTCCTTCCTTCCTTCAAATTTTTACTGTCGTAACTCGGGCCGGTCAATTTTCTTTGCTTCGTTACATACGGGGTGTATAAGGGCATCTACCGAAAACGTAGGATTCGTCTCCGGCCAATAGTGGGAATTGCGTCGGTTCCACATGCCATCCCGCGTGAAGGTGGATTCGTCTCTCCATAAAACATTTTTGGCAAACGTGGTAGGGTTACCTTGGCCCAAAATCCACTGACAATAATGAAGTCGCCTAACCTTGTCTGCAGGAAGTAGTGCCCGGACTTTGTGTATTTTGTAGGGCTTCTTGTTGTTTTTTCTTATTATTTTGTGCACTGTTTTGTGCGATAGTACGGCTCCACGGCCCCTGAGCAACTTCGCTGCAGTTCGCGTTCCTATCCGAGGGTTTCTCCCAACAAGATCCAGGACCTGCTCTGCTACCAGAACATCTACCTCTCTGCCACCTCCGCGCCTTTGGGGCGTAATTCTCTCGTTATTCAGAACCCTCTGATGACTCTAGCATCAGACGGGTGCTGTTGGTTCGGGTGCCTATTGCGGTAAATGCGCAAGGCTAGTGACGCATTTCCGTTGGCTTCACCATAGCACATAAGCATTTGTCCATACTCCCTCGCACTAAACATTATGAATACCTACCTAAACACTGTCACTGTTCTATCTCATAATAACCAAACGAATGTACCTATTCTAAAAATAACTTTCACCTCACACTTAAATTAATAAAAAACGATCTAGGTACCTAAATGTCTAATTATCTACGTTATTAAGAAAACTAACTAGGTACTAAAAAAATAAAGAAAAGAAAACAACAAAACAAAAACTCTTTCGCGAAAAGTAATGCAATTCGTATGCACTGCGCACGTGTCCGTCCGGTACGAATATTGAACAGCAACTAAAAATTAAATCAAAACATCTCAGAAATTAGGTAAACATTACCCCTTTGAAAAAAGCCGCCAAAGATACCGCGAATCTTATTAGACGCGCGCGCCGGCGCCGTCTATCATTTGTCATAAAAGTATTCTAATTGAATGCGTATAAGGTTCAAATTTCTATTTCGCTACATTTTCTTTTGACTAAATGCCGCCAAGGGGATGCCTACAGTACAAGATGCCTATTATTGTCACAGAATAAATAATACTCCATTTCGTCGCTAAAGAAATACCTACCGCTCAGTGTGCTGTTGTGTGTGAGTTCGATTTCCGCCAGGGACAAATGTTTGTTTTGTATGAACTTAAGACAAGTATGGCGTCTAAACGCAGAAGGTCGCGGGTTTGATTCCAGCCGCGGAACAAATACCTACTTGTTTGTGTGAAAAATACTTAGGTAAATTCATGACGGCCCCGAGGCCTTAGACGTTTGACTTAGCGTTTAGCGTGGTTGACAAACGCTAAGTGAAAAATGTACAATGTGGGTCTGACACAATGTTGGTCTGACACAATGTAAGTCTGACACGATGTCTGACACAAGTCACGTAACTACCTTAGCAATAGCTTAAGTCAAACCCATACCTACGACCTATGTTTTTCACTTAGCGTTTGTCAATCACGCTAAACGCTAAGTCAAACGTCTAGTACCTACCTACCTACTACTCTTGCCTACTTGCGTTTAAGTTTGGTTTGAGTGTTTCAAGTTCAAGCATTAGTACCTTACCTAGGTAGGTATTAGGTCTTTAAGATTACATTTGGCGGCCGCATCCGCATGTACACAAGTACCCGCCCAGGTCGGTAGGTACCTACTTTTGATTTTACTATTGTTAACTAGTAGATATTCTTACCTAAGTACTAATTTATGTAACGTTGGTAAGTACCTACCTACTTAGGTACAAGCTCAGGTGTTCGCTTCATCTAGTTAGGTTCCTAAGCAACCTACCTAGGTACATAAGTTATTTTTTTAAGTGCACGAAAGGAGCCTTTGAGGCGCACTTTAAATCCTTTCAACACACTGGTTCGAAAGAACTGGTGACACGACTAGATAGAATGTACTCAGATACTTGGAATTTGTTTACTTTTTGTTGTTTATGTGGTACCTAGGTACCTAAGATTCTGTTGGTTGTAGAACTAAGGTAGGCTGGCTGCCTAGGTGGTAGACAGACGTTGGCGTTGTCGTTCATTAGTTGCGCGCGTGCGTGATATGAACGCGCTCGGGGCGCGGGGCGCGAGGCGGGGCGCGGGACGCGGGACGCGGGGCGCCGGGCGCGGGGCACGGGGCGGGGCGCGGGGTGCGGCGTCCGTCGCGTCGATGACCGCGGGCGGGCGAGATCAGCTGTTCGTGAGACCTACACACGCGGAATCTACTTTGCGTTACATTGCTGTTTTATTTATTTTATTAGTTTTTTGCTTTTATAAATGAGATAATTAGGTAGATATGGTCTTGTTACGTTGTACTATGTGTATGTAACTAGAAAATAAAATAAAAGGAGGTAGGTAAGTAAAAAAAAATGAGTTTTTTTTCGCTAAAATATTCAGAATCATGGTCTGATTGCAACCCTCAGTTTTCGGTAGTAGTCTTTTTACACCCGATATACAGGGTTGTTCCAGTTTGTTTAGAACATAAGGGAGCCTAATTCATCTATCAAATTAAACTCCAGCGTTCTTGTTGAGTGTATAAATTATTTTTATAAAAAGTAGAAGGAAACACACGTCCATTTTTAGGGATGGGAATCAAGCGAGAGGTGACACAAATCAAACGAATTGAGGTTACATCAAAAACGCCTAATGAAACTCAAATAGCAAAAGTCAATGCTTGAACAAGGGTTGTACATAATGTTAAGTTAAAAGTTTGATAGTCCTATCTTATAACATTCTAACTATTCTAAAAAAAAGTATAATCTACCTACGTCTAATCGTTAAGGTTGTAAGGGAGGTAGTAAGTATAGAAACGACACGAATGTGGACAGAAGCGCTTGTACTCAATGGTCTCGCAACACCAGCATTCAGTAGAGGAGGAGGCCTCCAACCTCCCGCGGCGGCATCCGGAGCAGAGGGGCACCCAGTCGGGACGCTGATACACTGGTACAGCTGCTTCGAAGATCAAATAAAGAAGGAGGTTGGTGAGGACTAACATGGGGTCCAAGTCTCCTCTGGAGGGTGAGGGTCACATCGCCATCCGACTGCTACCACTGTTCACATCAGGTATTACGGTGAAAGACACTAGGCCCGGTAATAATCAAGGGGCCCGAGATTGGCCCTTTATATTAAAGGTATTTTCGCTTTGAAAATCTCCATCAGACTGCCGCTGCCCTTCAAATTTTTCATTTTTCTTGTCAAATTGAAGCCGTGATTCTGGAACTCAGTTTGAAAATTCAAGAGGAATCTATGGAAACTAGGAGTTTACGTTTATCTATTGTCACCTCTGTAATGTAATGACAGAGGTTTTCTTCTGCTTCAGTAGAAACCATAGCGCAAGCGGAAGCGTAGGTTTATATTGGAATCTGTACCAACCTAACTTGAACTTGAAGCTAAAGGTTAATTCAAAGATAAAATAGATTGTTCACTATATGACAGGCTTCCTTTCGAAACATACATGTCAAAATAAAAGTGTTAGATTTATGATGAAAATCATGTTAAAAATAATGAATTTAGGTAAAGTTTAATAATATATCAGCTCTATATCAGGTTTCAGGGTTTTCCATCAAAAATGATAACAAAAATAATGAATTGCATGAAGAAGATATGTTCAGAACAATAAAATTTGGTTAGTATGTACCTACATGATAATAATAAAGAATTACAATAAATAAAGCATTCCATGCAAGGTAAAGTGAAACTTGAAGGTTTTTTTACCCGACTGTAAAGAAGAAGGGGAATGTGTTTGAGGTAGTCCGCCAGTTCAATTATGTGCGCAGGAAAACATCGTGAGGAAACCGGCATGTCGTAGAACCGTAGAAAGTTCGAAAACTTGTGTCAAGTGCACGAAAGGAGCACTTTAAATATTTTCATCTCACTGGTTCGAAGGAACTAGTGACGCGACTAAAATATCGACAGTTACTTATAGAGTCGTTGGTAAAATGTTTTTTATTTTTTTTCTATGTTTGATCCTGGACGCGAACATCACGGAGAAACTCACGAAGCCTCACAGCCTACACATTTAAAAAGGATCCTGGGTTCCATTGAATAAAAAAGTTGCATTATTATTTAAAATCTTGATTTAATTTAATTTTAATAATAACGTCAAAACTTGCTTCCCGAAACAAGATTCTTGTTTCGCCGCCCGATTTCGGTAACGAAAAAGAATAACGGTTAAATAAGGGTAGAAAGTATTCGGGTAAATTAATCTGTACCGAAACTCATTTGCGCTGATAAACCGTTTCAACCGGTACCGAAAAGAGTCCATGAACAAGAAGCACGCAACAGCACTACTCGCCCGCCACTGAACTCGAGGCCCCCGCCCCCCACCCCCCGCCGCCCCCCGCCTGCCTGCTCCTACGAGTACTATCTCAGAAGTGAACAACGACTTGCTGCGGCTCATTCACACCTTCCAAGCGAGCGGTGACGCCGCGTCGGAGCTGCTCCGCAAATGTATGCGACGTCATTCCACGCGCTGTCACCGACACCTTGCCTTGAAACTGCACCTAAGCCTTTATCAATAACCCCCTTACTAATACAGAAGAACCCGATTAATTGAGTGAGCGAGGGTTCGCCGAGTGGATTAGCCGGGCTCCATCTTCTCGTCCGGGATGACGCATCTGAAGCAGCAGTCGCAGCACGGGCAGCACGGCACGAAGGGGCTCACCAGCAGCGGCAGCACGTAGGTACACCATCAGACACATAGCGCGCGCTCGCGGCCTAAATTGTTAGACATTAATCAAAAGTCTCGAGTATTATTCCATCAATAACAAACAGAGTAGAAGATGTGATGATCATTGAAATTGATTAGAATACCATTTCTGTCAGTTATCACGAATTTACAACATTACATTCACGAACAAAGGAATTTAGAAAATCAGTCATTTTGGGACCTTTCCCCAAAATATGAAAATCATTGGGTACACCCAACATTGGGTTTCCGGTCTCTACAGCAGCTAGAGCAGTTCCTAGTTCAGGTATCCGGAGTAGAGGGACAGCCAATCAGAACGCTACTATTGAGGTACCTGGTACCTACAGCTGCTTCGAAGATCAAATAAAGGAGGTCGGTGTGCTGTACCCAGGATCCAAATCTCCTCGGGAAGGTCACATAACTATTTCTCACTGTTCACATGAGCTGTTTCCCAAAAAGATTCCCCGGACCACTAGGCCCGGGATTGGCCTTTTATTTTAAAGAAAGGTATTTTCTTTTTGATATTCTCGATAAGATCGAGCTGCCCATCATTTTTCATTCTTTGATATTATACCTGTATGGATCTCAGAACAATTTATTGTTCTGAGGTATGGATATACCTAGCCTTTGAGATATAGAGCGTACGTACGTCAAATAAAATAAATAAACGGGACCAAAATAAGTGCAATGTGTGCGTGACATAGTGTACGGCTTGTGTACGGATTACGGATAGTTTGAAAGAAAACCAGTGTTGCCAACCTCAGCATAGAGCTAAACTGTAGATATGCCAGAAAAAACTGTAGAAAACTGTAAATATCAAATTGAAAAACAGTAAATCTACAGCTTTATCTAATTGAATACAATTTTAGAGAGGGAATTAAAAACAAGAAAAATCATGTAATTATCAAAGTCTTAATCTAATATCAAAAGTCATAAAGATACATTAGGTAGGTACTTATAAGGTACTCTTTGGTACTTTCGTCGGTAAAACAGACATCGACCGAAACAATATCTACGACTGTCCACTACTAACGCCATCTATTAAAATCGATTGATGACCATTACCTCCGGTTCGACGAGTGGGTTTTGCTGAGCTGACTTAGTGCACGTAGCAAATGAAATAGATGGCGCTTAAACAAAAAAACTGTAGATTTCGAGGCCTAAACTAAAAACTAAGATAATTTCCAAAAAACTGTAGGGTTGGCAGCACTGAAGAAAACTGAGAATGAATGTTGTGTATTTAGGGACAGTGTTGCCACCTTGGATTTTTTAAAGCGCTAGGTCAAAAGTCAAATGTCGCCAGATTTCAGAAATTTGACAGACAGAGTATCAGACAGAGAAATGATAGATCGGAATATACAAGGGAATGACAAAAAAGAACTGGTTGGTACATAATACTGATAGACTGCTGGTCAATAATATTTAATAATGTATCTTTGTTTGTTTCTACCTCCGTGAATGATTAGGAAACTTCCAGGAAACCGACACTGGCATCCAAATACGAAAGTGCCAAAGGGTTCAAACACCAGGCCAGGAAAAAAATGGACACTGGCAGAATTGTGACAACTAGTCACACACAAACAAAAGCCAAAATAAAAAAGACAACTTGACACAAGTCCTTCGATTTGCTTGTGAGATTCATTCACTTTATACCTAAATAATGTTTTTGATTTCTTAGGGCTACTTTACTTTGTGTTTTGATCTTTAGACAAGTTGTAAAAAAATAATAATAAAAAAGTGTTTTGTGTGTGTTTTGTTCCCATTTCTTTTCCAAACAAAGGCTTTTGTCTCAGTATAAACATAGCTATTACCATGGGGATTTTCGGTAATTCTTCGCCGTTTGATCAAGACGTTGGTAAGTAGTGATTAGACGTATTCTCATTTTTATTATTTACTAGCTGACCCCGCGAACTTCGTATCGCCTTAAAATTAATAATGCAAGTGCTTGCAACTTTATACCATAGCAATAAAGCTCAAATTGACTACGTTTTAGTTACAAATCATTTGTATGGGAAAAAGAAAAGGGCTATTTTTAGGGTTTTTCCAGCAATAATTCTAATTTTTCTCGCCGTAAAAACCATCCTTGAACTACAACGAACATTTTAAAAAAAGATTTGGCCAAATTGGTCCAGGCGTTGTTGAGTTATGCGCTTACCAACACATTTTGCGATTCATTTTTATATTATAGATTATAGATATATTAATTATTAGATACGTCTTTTATGTAGTTTAAACACTTTTACCCAGACAAATATTGTGCAGTGAATCAATATGACTCCTCTTGTCCCAATAAACAGCTGTGGTAGAAAAGGTAGGTAGGTACTCGGTTGGGGTTACTAGATGGTTTTCTTCTTTTAGATACCTACCTTATAGTTTTTGAACATGATACTATCTAAATGAAGATGAGAATGAGATCTTCTGAAAATGTGATCAAAAACGATCATATTTATGTTTGAAAATTATTTCCTAGATGATCATAGTATTTATTTTGCATACCTAAGTACAAAATGTATGCTACACACTTGTAACTACAACAAACTTGTAAATCTGGAATATATAAATGGGAACTACAACAGCAGGATGATATTACTAGGATGGGATGCTGCCTTTCTTTCCGAGCAGCCTTTTGCTCTCTGTTAAAGATTACATTAAATATGTACAGATAGGTAATAACACCTAAGTTTCTCATTACTTTAGGTCTACAAATTGTAAACTTATTTGAGGCAGCAGGTAGTTATGCCTGGGTAGTTTAAAATGTTGACTGAAGTCACGAAAAGAGAGAAACCTAACGCTTTTCTGTTTTGAACCAATAGATGGGGTCCACATGGGTCATCTTTTGATATCAATGACATAAATAAATAGACATAGACATAACATTTATTTACTCAAATAGCACACATAACATAGAATTTAAGAATATAATTAAAAACAGTATAATTAAACATTAAATACTTATCATAAAAATTATTATTCAAATCATATTACCTACTCTAGCAAAGTGGTATTGTGGTGCTGTAGCACACGTCATACTTAAGTAATTATGATGTGTGCTACTCGTACAGCAGCAAGTTGGTTCCGACTCAGCATTGTGTCTGCTGATCTAGCAGAAGCTGTTGTTCTGTCGAAACCACTTCCTCTAGCCATCAGACCCTGTCAGACTAGCTAACTTAAAACAGTAAAAGTAAAACTATTAATGAAATAAAATTATATTGTAGATGTGTGTCTACATAGATCATATCAATTAACAATGTCAGTATAAAATTAGAAATCAGGGAAGTATTATAAACCTCTATATAAATAAACATAAAAAAAATCATAAAACACCTTAGCCAAAACTCTTACAGCATGATCCAATTATCATGCTGTGCCGACCCCACATAGAGTGAGAATATTCACAATAATTATTATTTGCATGTTGTGACAAATGACTGAATGTCATGCACTTGATGAAATTAAAACAACTGTATGTAACTATGTACACCTACCATGTTCAGAGCAAATAAATGTCTTTTATCTTTATCTTTAAAAACAGTGTATATTGGGAAAATTGTAACTACTTTTGTTCTACCAATGCGATGGGCGTTGATGGTCTATCCATTGACATGGTCTTATTAACTCTCTTTCATACATTAGAGTTTATTACTTCTATAGTAAATACTTCTATTTTAACATGGCCTTCAGCCTGGAAAACTGCCAAAGTTAAGCCAATAAGGGGCCGCAGCAGTCAGCACTGCAACTGCGCTTATGGATGTTGTAGAGTCTACAATGTGGACGATATCCTTGATGCTCAGGATGTACGAGAAGGAACTATTCTGACTCTACTTGATTTCTCGCGCGCATTTGATACAATAAACATTTCACTTGTATCTAAACTAGCTGTCTACGGCTTTGATGGCACTGTATTACATTAGTTTGATAGTTATCTTTCTGAGCGCTCTCAACTAGTAGAAATTCGTAAACCTGATGGCTCTCTCTCATTGATGATCCTACTAAAATTATAAATTCGAAAGTTTGTGAGGATGTGTGGATTGTGCTTCAATCACGGCATAACGGCTGAACGGATTTGAAGGAAACTTGGAATATAATACAAAAAGTAGCCTATAGGCCTAAAAAATATTTATATGTATCTCAATACAACAAGACCTAGAGAACAGCTATGAATAATTTGGGGGGTGGTCTGGTCCGGCAGAGCGCGCCACCAGCGAGAACAACACGTCGGAGGAGTGGGGCCTCATAATGGAGATCTGCGACCGCGCGGCTGCGGGCGCAGGCGCGGCGCGCGACGCGCTGCGCGCCGTGCTGCGCCGCCTCGCGCACCCCGACCCGCACGTGCAGGTGCACGCCGCCACGCTGCTGGACGCGCTCGCCGCCAACGCGGGCCGCGCCTTCCGCCTCGAGGTCGCCTCGCGCGACTTCGAGCACGAGTTCCGCCGCCTGCTGGCGCGCGCGCAGCCGCCCGTGCGCGCCCGCCTGCGCGCGTTGCTGCGGAAGTGGGCCGAAGGTGACTTCCGTGACGACCCGCAGCTCGACCTCATCCCCTCGCTGCACGCCAAGCTGGCGGCCGAGGGGCCCGCGCCGCAGGCCGCGCCGCCCGCCGCCGCCGCACCTGTGCCGGCTGCCGCCGCCGCGCAGGAGCAGGACGACTTGGCGCGCGCCATCGCGCTCTCGCTCAGCGAGGCGCAGCCGCCGGCGCCCGCGCCCGCGCCCGCACCGCTCTACCCGCGCGTCGAGCCCGAGCGCGTCGAGCGCCGTGTGCGCGCGCTCTACGATTTCGAGGCCGCCGAGGACAACGAGTTGACGTTCGTCGCCGGCGAGATCGGTGAGTACCCCTGACCCCGCTCTGATGCTCCTCGACCGCGCGCTCACCTCTGCCCTCCGCCCGCAGTGCACGTGATCGACTCGAGCGACCCCAACTGGTGGAAGGGGCGCAACTCGCGCGGCGAGGGCCTCTTCCCGGCCAACTTCGTGACCGCGGAGGTGGAGGCGGCGGCGACGGCGGCGGCGGCGGCGGCGGCCCCGGCGGCGGCGGCTCCGGCGCGCGCGGAGAGCCCGGCGCTGGCGCTGGACGAGGGCGAGATGGATGCGGTGCTGGCGGCGCTGCACGAGGCGGACCCGGCGCGCGCGGGCGCGGCGGAGGGCGCGCTGGCGGCGCGGGAGGCGCGCGCGCTGCGCATGGGCGCGCTGGTGGACGCGGCTCTGGAGCGCGCGGACACGCGACACGCGCGCCTCACGCAGCTGTCGGCGGAGCTGGTGGACGCGCTCAATCTCTACCACGAGCTAATGCGCGACCCGCAGCCCCGCGCGCCCTTCCCCATGCAGCGCTAGGCGCCTCTCGCCCAGTCCCTGTCCCTGTCCCGTCGCTTCCGACGACGCCCCCGCTATGTGCCACGCACGTCTGGTTTAGTCTGTGGATCTATTGTCGAACATCATGATGATCGTATCGAGGACGTCAGTCGCAATACCTTCTTTGTTAATATCGTATCTGTAGAAGTATACGTAAAATTTACATGAATAACAAAGTAAGTTCTAAAACCGGTCAAGTGCGAGGCGAATTCGCACACATAGGGTTCCGTACCATCGTACGTTACAAAATGTTTCGTGTCTCCTTTTAATTTAATTTAATTTTGTTATAGCGGCTGTTTTTGGGATTTCTATTTTGTAATAGAAATCCTACCAGTGTAAAATTGTTTCGCAAGACTAAAAAGTTTATAATGCTTTCGCTGATAAAAAGTTATGAGATCTAAACTAGTAGAACCAAGAACAAGTAGACCCTAGAGATTTTGATGATCATCAGTGAGTGAGTCAGCCACGAAACCGATGTATTTCAGATGTTAATAAATCTGAATCCGAAAAAGCTAGATAATTGATACTTAATGTGTTTGATAAGTCTGCTGAGGACATCTTATCCTGATAAATGAATTCAGCTTTCTAACATCATTCGGAGCAAAGCTATGACGGTTCTAAAATAGACTAACCCCCGAATACTCAAACGCGACTCAGAGTTGAGCACGTCTCAACTTGGGTTTCTTGACAGTTTCTGATGAAAATCGTCACATGAGATGTGCTCAAATCTGAGTCTCGTTTGAGTATTCGGGGGTAGGCATGCAAATTTTCAATGGGTGTCAAAATTATAATATTAATTTAATTTATTTATTAATTTCAATTATATTTAAAATATTGATTCAAAGAATAATAAAAATTTTTTTGAAGCCATGTTTTCAATTGTATATTAAATAAATTTCCTGATAGATTCTTTAAGTCCTCTGGTAGATTATTAAATATTTTCTATTGTCATACCTATATTTCATACGATTTGTCATTTATTTCATACGATTGGTTGGTACTAGGTACATGTCATAAAACAAGAGACAAAAATTAATACACATAGCAAATAATAATAATATCAATCATAGTAATTCATCGTTAATGATAATAAAATATTACGAAAATAAATAAATATATGAACACTAGCTGTAACTGTAACCCGCGACGTTGCGTGATAGAATATTTTTTGGAATGATGTCTGAAAGTTTAATTAAAGTGAGAAATGTGTTTTATTAATAACTTGAATGCCACAATGTAATGTTTGTGCCTCAATCACACCCAAACTTCTGTACGGATTCAAATGAAACTACTATAACGATTTAAAACTCAATATAAAGACACTGCGCTTTAAAAAATCTGTAGAAGTAGTTAGCGAGCCGAATGTTTAGCTCGATAGGGCTTAGTTAACCTTTGCCTATAGCTAGGTACTTCGTATGCTTAGTGGTGGGCGACGCACGAGTAGCTCGCTTCGCTCTCACTACGCTACTTCGTAGTATTGTTATATCTATTTTTATTTTACTTAGTAGTCAGTTACTTAGTTATATTCAAGTAAGTAAATACCTACATACATATTATTATCACGCCCGTATGCCTAAATGGGGTGGGCAGAGCCACAAGTACACAAACGATGACTTGCAGCCACTTGTGATTTAAAGTCCTAAGATGAACAGGTGTATAGGCCCTTATAGGTATCCAGGTGGTCCATCATGTTGGAGATCAACTATCCCTTAGTCGACTTTTACGACATGCTCGGGGAAAGAGCAGCTGGTCCCATTCAATACTTTTTCTTTACTTCTAACTGGAAGTAAATAAAAAGCATAGAATGAGTCCAACTTCTCTGCTGCTAAACTAAGCAGAGAAGTTATTTATTTATTTTCTGAAACAGTAAGCCAATTAGTAGATAAGTCTTCGCTGATAGTAGGTACCTACCTACTAGAATAGTTATTCAATGTGAACACTAATTTTACTATTTTATCTCTAAACAGTACCTATGTACTCAGGTAGGTAGGTTAAACTGTATGGTTAAAAAAATGAGTAGGTATTAGGTATCGCCTTGCCTTGTGAATACCAGTATTAAACAGATAAATATGTAAAATAACTTGACTCTCTGCTCTCCCGCACCACATACGAATTCCGCCTAATAAGGCGCCCTTGTAAAAGGTTAATATAAGTGAGTACATACATATACAGGTAGTCCCGTGATGAATGGATAATCCGTCAGGTATTCGTAGCGGGCGCCGCGGCGCCGGCGGCGGCGGCGGCGGGTCCGAAAAGAATTATTTTCCAACTGTACCGGAAAATGCGACACTTTGAAAAAAAAATTGTTGCCTATCATAACATTATTGGCTACTGCAACGGCAAATTAAGGAATTAATCGTGAGTTTTTTTGTTTAATGTTGCTAAATGTTGGGCCTTGAATTATTTTTTTCAAAGTGTCTCATTTTCCGGAACAGTTGGAAAATATTTTTTTTCGGACCCGCGCCGTGGCGCCCCTACGAGTACCTGCCGGATTATCCATTCATTACGGGACACCCTGTATAAGTATCAAGATTTATTGCTACCTTTACAAGTTTGTTTCTTTCGCCTATTTATTTCGTAGTTGTAAGGGCTAAAGGCTACAGGTACAGTACTGTTGTAGGTACAGTAGTACCTACAACAGTAGGTAGGTACTTATACTAGGTTCAGCCTAGCTTGTTTTAGCCGTTACAAGTACAAGGGTCCTCTTTTTTGGCTCGGATACCTAGGTCTTGTTCCGATATCAAACCTGTGAGATAAACATAAGAATGTCAGGAGTTCTTGAAAAATATATGAAAATGGAAATATGCTAGTACTTAGGTTGTTTGCTAAATAAAAGCACATGTGAGTATATTGTGGTTTTAATTAATTCAATTAGGCTAGATTATGTTGTCTACAATATCAGTATTATAATAAACAACTATAACCTTTACAAAAAATATAAAATAACCTTTTACCTAGGTACTATAGCAAGTTTTCTCTCATTTGCGAGGAAACATATCATATGTGTATGTTTGATCTGAGGTAGGTCAAAGTGTATGTACCTAAGTCAAAGTCAATTTTTTTTATTCCATAACATCACGGGGATCACTTGGACACGTCTTAAATCTACGTTGCATTTACACCTTCTTAACCCGACCGAGCGGGGAAGAAACAAAATTAATCCTCGAAAAAAAACTAAGGCCTTTTACCATCTTTATTAGATGTTTTATACAGCGTCAGGACAGGAGGCAACTTTTACAATTTTGCATTGTGCAGTGCTTAGCAAGTAATATACATATTTCACAATAAATTCAGTTCAAACTCACTTCGGCAACGAGCGGTCATTTTAATAATTATCATTTCCCGGCCTAATCGAATAAAAGCAGTTTTATCAATGTTTGGGTCAGCAACAAACCTCTACAATATTTAGGTATTGTGAAAAACTATTTACCTAGGTTAGTACATATTTTAATAGTTGATTGTTACATTATTATTTGGAAATAGTTACAAATTGGTTACAAACTATAAAAAAGTTATCGCTTTTTGTAAGTTTCACTCGAAACACTCTGTTAAAATTGTTGTTTTAAATTGTTAAGATTAAAATTGTTGTTTAAATGTTCGGACTGTGTTTACCTAAAACACAACTGGATGGCGCTGCTAAAAGTAGAACGTTCCTAGAACGCGCGATCGATGCGTTTTGCGTTCTGACTAATATATTGCTTCTACTCTGAATAGTGATCGCTTCGTTTCAAAACGTCTTAACCGACCGACCAAATTGTTTTGGAGTTTCGTACACACTAAAAAAAGAAAGTCGTTCGGAGACAACGTCACATTATGAGTCTATGCCTTCATCGAAGACTTAAAGATCGAACGCACAGCGCGCGGCGCGTCCATGCCGGACTCTAGTCGGAGTCTGAGAGCGCCAGCTCGGCGTCCTCCGCGTCGGGCTGCGGCGCCGGGAGCAGCGCGTGCGGGCGCGCCGCCAGCCACGCCGCCACCTCGGCCGCCGACGGGCGCGCGCGCGCCTCGCGCCGCCAGCACGCGCGCGCCAGCGCCCGCGCCTCCGCCCCCGCGCCCGCCGGCAGCCGCGCGTGCCCCCCGCGCGCCACCAGCGCCACCGCCTCCGCCGCGCCCAGCGAGCCGAACGGCCGCGCGCCCAGCGACACCAGCTCCACCACCAGCACGCCCAGCGCCCACACGTCCGACGCACACGAGAAGGCGCCGCGCGCCAGCGACTCGGGCGCCATCCACAGCACCGGGAAGAGAGCGCGCCGCCGGCACGCGTAGTACTCGCCGCCCTCCGCGCCCCCCGCGCCCGCCGCGCCCGCGCTCCCTGCGGACAGCGCGCGCGCCATGCCGAAGTCGGCCAGCTTCAGCTCGCGCCGCTCGTCCAGCAGGCAGTTCGCGGCGCGCACGTCGCAGTGCACCACGCCCTGCGACGCTAGGTAAGCCAGCGCCAGCGCCGCCTCGCGCCCCAGCCGCGTCAGCGCCGGCGCCGAGACGTGCGCCGCCTCGCTCGCCTCGCCGCCGGGCGGCCGGCGCGCGCGCAGGTAGCGCAGCAGGTCGCCGTGCCGCGCGACCGGCGTCAGCAGCAGCGGCGGGCCCGGGCCCACGCACACGCCCAGCAGGCGCAGCACGTGGGCGTGCCGCAGCGGCGCCAGCGTCGCCGCCTCGCGCAGCAGCTCGCCCTCCTCCGCGGGCGAGCAGCCGGCGTGGGGAGTCTTCGCGGCGAGCGCGACGCCGGCCGGTGCCAGCCGCGCCAGCCACACGCGCCCGTGCCGGCCGGCGCCCAGCGCGTGCAGCAGCGTCACGCGCTCGCGCTCCACCAGCAGCGGCGTGAGCGCGGAGGCCGTGTCGCGCTGGCGCTGCACGAGCGCGATGGCAGCCTGCGCACGCAGGCGGGAGAGCCGCGCGCACGCGCGCCGCGCCCGCCGCCGCCGCAGCGCCGCCGCCGCGTAGCCCGCCAGCAGCGCCGCCAGCAGAAGGGCGGGTGCGCCCAGCGCCGCGGCCAGGTCGAGGCAGGCGGAGGGCGCGAAGGCGCCGCCGACCGGCAGCGAGCAGGCTTGCAGGGCGTCCCCCGGCGGCGCGGGCAGCGGGCAGGCGGCGGGCGGCAGCGCGGAGACGGCGGGCGCGGCGCCGGCCTCGCTCCACAGCTCCACCTCGAGCGGCGGAGGGCGCGCGCCGCGCGCGTCGAAGGTGAGGGTGCGCGCGACGCCCGGCAGCGACTGCCTCTTGAGGCTGTCTCGAAGCAACCTGCGACCGGCATCCGGCTCGCTAAGTCCCTTTGATGTGTCCACAGTTACCGACACCCGCGACCTATCGCCTAACGTCTTATGATAATATTGATACACTAGCTGCTGCCCGCGGCTTCGCTCGCGTGCTACCTGGATAAAAAGTAGCCTATATGTTAATTCAGCACGTGTAATATGTATATTCCAAGTTTCATTAACATCCGTTCAGTCCTTTAGGCGTGATTGAGGCACAAACATACAAACATCAGTTTTGTAATAACCAGTCGTAAAGACACCGGTTGTCTGAAAAAACGTAGGGTTTACTTTCAGAATTATTAATATGTTGCAACTTCGTACGCGTTAGATTTAAAACAGAGTTTCATACACCGCCCGTTAAAAAGTTCCCATATACACTTTGACACCCCATTGCACCCCTTTTTAAGGGTTGTTTTGAAAAATCCTGAAACACGTGTCCATTTTTTACCTCGGTAACACACACTCCCACTCTACAGAGTCAAACTAACTATTATCTATTCTGTGGCCGTCCGAGACATCCCGAGGCATAGCAGAGAACGCTCGAACTTATAATACTGGTGATAACTTCTAAACTAAATGTCGGATTCGAATGAATTAAAATGGAATTTGCTTAGAAATAAATAGTCCTGGTGATAAAATAATTTATTCTGATAAGGGTTCATACCATGACGCGAATGGAACCAACCTTTGTTCCTACCTGCATTGTAATTAAATTTTAGAACACAAAAGCAGCTGTTCTTGTGATATAAGATGGATATGTTATCTCGCGGACTTTTTTGTAGACATAGACCTATAGACCATAACCTGTAGGTAGTAGGTATATTAAATATTTTGTTCTCTATTCAATAGTTTTCGCAGCGCACGCCCAAAACTATTTTGGGTTTTCTACCTTGGGTTACAATATTGCAATTTTCTTACGGATCCCTAATTTTTTTGAAAATTTATTATAGCCTATACTGGACCCTGATAATGTAGGTTTTTATTGGTGAAATAATTTTTGAAATCGGTCCAGTAGTTTCGGAGCCTATTCGTTACAAACAAAAAAATCTTTCCTCTTTATTATATTAATAGTGTAGATATGTAATGCCATTAGTAAATTAGCGCGTTATCACCCGACCACGTTAGGTACCTAACCTACCTACTATGTCAAGTAACGCGCTTATTAATGGCATTAGACGCAGACGGAGCCTCAGCACTGCAAGTCATGGTCCTCGCTCTCAAGGTCTCCGCTCTCAGCTGTCAAAAGTAAAATAAAGGACCGGACGAAGAACAGGCGCTTACCTACTGAGACATCAAATAAGAGAAGGCACGATATAGTTTGCTCTCGACATTCAGCAACAAAACATTCTTTTGCGACTAAATTTTTTACGTTCCTTGGTCCCCTTCTCTACAATAGACTTAATGCATTAGTAAACATTTATCCCCTTAACTTACACAATTGTAAATCGACCCTTAAGGTCACCTTGCAAAGCATATCCTACGAGGAGACAGAGAAATTATTGATTGTGTTAGGATAAAATTTTGCTTAGTTTTATTCTTTGGCTTAGATCTTAAAACATATAAATTTTATGCTATTTTATGTTATATTGATACTAAACCAATTATGTAGATTCCTTGTATATTAATTATTTCTTGTTTTTTAATGTGATTATTTGTTATTTAGGATACTTTGTGCTCTGACCGCCGAGACACAGGGGAACCTAGTTCAGGCTCTCGTGTATCTCTTATCTATGTACATTTAAGACACTGTAGTTGTAATTTATCCTTAAACGTTATTAAATTAATGATTATTATTATTATTATTATTATTATTATTATATTATCTCAATCAAGAGGTTGTTCATGTACTTACCTATCGTTAAAGATACTCACTCGAAGATATCGTAGACGCGGTGGTCGTAGCGCAACCCCTCGTGCTCCTCGAACAGTCGCGTGAAGCCGAGCGTCAGCGTCATCACGGCGTCCACCAGCGGCGCCGCGCGCGCCGGCCACGTGCCCCCCCACACCCGCGCCAGCAGCGCCGCCGGCGCGCCCGTGCCCCCCGCCGCGCCCCGCGGGCCCGCGCGCAGCGCCAGCAGCGGCAGCAGCGCCCGCGGCGGCGCGCGCGGGCTCGCCCACTCGCGCACCAGCCACGTGCAGCCGCGCCGCGCGTCCAGCCCCTGCGCCGCCGCCGCCTGCAGCACGAACGCCGCCATCGCGCCGTCCGCGTTCAGCACGAACACGCGCACGTCCTGCGCGCGCAACGAGCGCAGCGTCGCGTTGAGCTGCGCCGCGTCCGACACGAGCACGTGCCGCAGCGGACCCGCCGCATCCGCCGCGTGCATCGCCTCGCGCACCGCGCGCGCCGCCGCCGACGCCACCGACAGCACCGCCGCGCGCCGCCACCTGCACGCCGCCAGCAGCGAGCTCAGCGCCGCCCCCAGCTCCTCCGCGCGCGGGCCCACTTCCAGCGCGTCCGCCCCGTTCGCGTCCGTCTGCGCGTCGTACGACACCAGCGCGAGCCGCTCGCGGCGCGCCAGCCGGGCCGCCTCGCCCACGCCCGCGCCCGCCGTCACGGCGCCCAGCAGCCGGTGCGCGCCCCCCAGCACCAGCTGTCGCTGCAGCTCGTCGCGCAGCCGCGTCTCTCTCCCGCATGACACCGCCTTGCTCTCCAACTGCACCTCGACGAGCCTCCGAGACGTCTGCTTCAGGAGCCACGGCCCGAGTTTCTGCGAGATGAGGTCATCATAGGTCTGGTCCCCGCCCCAGTCCTCCCCGTGGCAGTGGTAAACCAGCAGGCGGTACCGCTCGGTGTAGTTGGCGAGCGCTTCGGGGAGCTCGGGCCTGGCGACGCGCAGGGCCGCCTCGCCGGGCTGGTCGGCCGCGCACCTCGCCGCCGGCTCGAGCGCGAGCAGGTCGCGCACGGCGGCCGCGCCCGGCGCGAACTGCCGCAGCGCGCGCAGCAGCCACGGCGCGTGCTGCAGCAGCGGCACGCGCTCGGCGACCAGCACGGTGGGGTCGCAGGCGCCCCCCGCGCCCCCCGCGCCGTGCACCGCGCCGCCCACGGCGCCGTACAGCCGCGGGGTGCTGTTGCAGGCGCCGAGCTCCGAGAGGGTTTCGAAGCCCACCACGATCCTGAGAGGCCACCATACGATCGTGTCAGATTTTATAGGGGCCTCTTAACCTGTGGATCTATCGAATAGGAAGAAGCGGGTACTCACGCGTCGTCGAGGCCGGGTTTGGGGGCGGTAAGCAGGTGGCAGACCCCTTGCGGCTCGTGACACAGCGCCAGGTGGCAGCCGCCGTTTGCGCAGCGCGGCAGCTTCTCCAGCGCCCGCAGCAGCAGCGCGGCGTACGCGAGCTCCGCGTCGGTGCGCCACGCCACCCACAGCGCGCGCGCCGCGCCTTCCACGCACAGCGCCGGGCCCGCGCCCGGCGCCCTGCAGTCCAGCGCCGGCGCCGGCGGCCTGCAGTCCAGCGCCGCGCCCCGCTCCCTGCAGCGGGGCTCCTGCTGCGGCTCCGCTTGCAGCGCGAGCGCCGCCGCCAGCAGCGTGGCGAGCGCCGTCCGCCGCATGCTGTCGCTCGGAGCCGAGCGTGCGCGACGTCCGAGACGAGGCGCAACCTCATGTGCCCCGCGTGTCCCCGCTTGCTATATTTATTTTTGTTATTTTCCCTATTTGAACCAGGGTACTCAGACCAAATAAAAACAAAAGACGGCACGCCGCGAACAACAAAAGTGAAGCCACAAAACCATGTTCCTGGAAGTAAACATACACGCTCACGTACCTACACACCTACACTAAAACCATGCTCATCGCTCTTAGTACGTTGCGAGTCGTCGTCTAGTGAACTTAAAATTTAAAAATAGAATTATGCCTTCCTGTGTAGTGAAAACTTGTAAAAACAGCAGCAAATCACATAAAAAGTCTCACGGAATCACTTTTCACTTATAAGTAAGTACTTCAAATTACATCATTTCTTAATTATTATACTTTGAATTTATGTTACTTGGAACAAAAAACCTCAACGAACTAATGCAGTGACATAAAGTGCGAGGGTTGCTGTACAAGCCAAACCAAACCTTGGGTAAATGTAAATAAAACAACTTAATGCGCAAGCAAGCCAGCTAACCTCCTTTATTGAAAATCTTGCTCGGCTACATCGTGTAGCGGTCAAAACGCAACGATAGCGCGATGCAGAAAACGGTTCATTTTTAGTCGCGCCATCTAGTTCTGTATTGCGTAAACTGAACCTTAACTCTTTACACAGTTGCCATAACATGAATCAAAATTTCCCCATTCGATTAATCAAATTTGAATATAATGATTTCTTACTTCGAGTTAGGTATATTCCTGTTTTATTTTTTTGATGTATTTAATATATTAGATTTCCAACTAATAATAATGAAACAAAAACTAAATGGATAGTAGCTATAAGAAATAGTCGGAATGATGCAGAATGGCTACCATCGAAATCCAGCGGGGTTTGTTCTGATCATTTTGATAATAACGACCTCTACACAACTAATCGTGGACTTCGCCGTGTAACCGAAAAAGCGGATATCCTAAAAAGGATATCCTAAAAAAGTTTTTGGCCCTTTTAGGTAGGTGTTATTACTTTATGAAATAACTAGCTGTGCTCCGCGGTTTCATCCGCGTTTTTCTCGTTTCCGTGGAAATACCGAGATAAAATATTGCCTATATTATAGCCTCCCTCAATAAATGGACTATGGCCCATAACTCATTAATAGGTAATAGGTACCAACTCTTAACATCTTACATACGTAATAACTTTTAAACGAAATATCCGATTGAGATGAAACAAAAAGTATTTTACTTCTACATAAATACTCTTGATAACATAATGCTTAATTTCGATAAAGATTAATATTACGATACATATTTAACAAATTTTTTTTTTCTTCAGACGATTTAATAATTATTTTGAACACAAAATCAGTTATTGTGATTAAACCATGATAGCTAGATGTATGTTCTCGCGGACGTTTTTGTAGGTCTTATTGGGATCTACAAACCCGTAGTACATCATTTTGTTCTATTGTCAATAGTTTTTGCAGCGCACGCAAAAATAGGTTTTCGATTTTACACCTTGTGTTACAAAATAGCAATTTTATTACGGATCCCTAATTTTGAAAAAATAAAACAAAGCCTATAGCCTTCCTCGATAAATGGACTACCCAACACTGAAAGAATCATTCAAATCGGACCAGTAGTTCCAGAGATTAGCGCGTTCAAACAAACAAACAAACACTGCAGCTTTATAATATTAGTATAGATAAGTTAATAAAAGATGATGCGTTGCTAAACCAAATTCATTTAAAACTACATACGAAAAATATCCAGTTGAGTCAAAGTCGTAGAACAAATGTTGTTGCTATTAGTGATAGAAATTACAGGCAGAGAGGTTTCTGGTCATTTAAAATTAACCCTGAATGTTAGGATTTTTATTTTTTTTACATTGAATTGCAAATCAATGGATGATAAGTGGAAGAGTGGAGTCTCCTAACACAAACAAGTCTCGCTTAAAAAGTTATCTCCAAATCATATAAGTATATAAGTGCACTTTCAAATTGTATTTTTTAATTAATATTGGTTTTTTTTCGGAATAGAAGTCTTTCTAAGCAATCAAGATACACCATACTAAACAATAAAATATCTTCCTCGTACAATAATTATTATCCTACCAACACTATTCCCCAAATTAAAGGGAAAAAAAATAATAAATGGCAACCCTTCGACACAAACATAGATGAAAAGGTGGCTTCGCTTTTGCTGTTCGCGGCGCACAGTCTTTTCTTTTTATTTGGTCTGAGCCCGGGTGTTAGTAGGTAAGGTACTTATTATTATTTATTTGCTTCGATATTCGGAGCGTTATCTACCGCTAGTTTTCCGCCTTGAATTAAACGTGTTGAGTGGTTTTATCGGCCCGTTGGCACCCTTTGATTACGAAACCCTAAAAACACTATGATGTGTAGTTGTAAGTACCTACTTAATGTAACCTATACTCTACAATATTTTGTAACGCGTGACACATGTACAACTCTTAGGTACCTACATCCAAGTATTACATAGGTAGGTACTTAATACCTACTCCGATATCTACCTACATAATTTTCTTTCATCTACTTAAGAAAATTAAGAAACTCGCGTTTAATAATAATTAGGCAATAAAATAATACGTGTCTAATAAAATAACCAACAAGTAATAAACTAGCAGAAGGCAGTTAGCATGACATGTATTTGTAATGTAGAGGTAAAGCACCCGCGCTCTTATCGCAACAGGATACTTCGGGCGGGACTGAGTTGCGGTCGAACATAGCTCCAACGCTAAAAATTGATTTAATTAACGAACTATAAAGATGTGTCCGCTATAGCAAAACGTAGGTAACTGAAAACGGTTGCCAAGCCAATAACGACCGTATCGATACTATCATTGTTAACAACGGTTACCAGCTACTGAGCTACAAAGTATAACATTAACAAGATAGCGGACGACAGTGACGTGACGACTGACCGATAGCCGGCGCGTGCGGCGAGTTGCGTTAGTTTGTTTCTCAGTTGGCAGTTTGGCAGTTAAGCCTTCTCTCTCTTTCTAAGCAAGTCGCAAAGTGCAAAAAAAAGATGGGGCGAATATTTCAAATAGCTAAGTTGGTTAGATAGCATCGATACAGTAGGTAACTAGCTAGTCCCAAAGATACTTGAGTTATAGCTAGAACACCATGGCACTAATACCGATATTCGACAACGGTTATTAATACCGATATTGAAACCAAATATCGGTTGGATAGCCGTTACCAGAAATAGCCAACAACGCCCATTACTAACGAACTACAGTTCGCATTAAATAGCCACAATGTTTACGGGTAATATGTGGTGTATGGGTAACCCTCAGAACAATTCTTCCAAGGTGTAACCTAATAGGTACAAATGGGTCGGTGTCGCGCTGCGGTGTCAGTGCGGCAGGAAGGGGTCGGTGTCGGTGTCGCGCTGCGGTGTCAGTGCGGCAGGAAGGGGTCGGTGTCGGTGTCGCGCTGCGGTGTCAGTGCGGCAGGAAGGGGTCGGTGTCGCGCGGTGGCGGCGGCGGCGTGCGCGGTGCGCTCAGGTACGTGGAGCCCGTGCCGCCCGCCTCCCCCGCCTCGCCCGCCCCGCCCGCCTCCCCCGCCCCGCCCGCCTGCGCCGAGAACACAGTCTCACTCACACGCACTACAACACAGCTATAGGTATACCTCTACCGCGCCGTGTGAGGTGTCGTCGGAAGGAGCTCACTGCAACATGGGAGATGTCGGTGAGCTCCGTCCAGGCTCACCGGCTGGCGGTGCGGGCGGTCGAGGAAGCAAGTCAAGGGGATACCTCATCGAAGCTCGGCGGTGGCGTGGCGCAGCTCGGTAGCGGCGCAGCCAGCTCGTCCGGCGTCGCCAACTGCGGCGTCAACAGGCGCGGCCACTGCGTCAGCGTCTCCGCCAGCGCCGCCGCGGTCGGCCGCGCGCGCCGCTCCATCCGCCAGCACGAGCGCACCAGCGCCTCCCTGCAACGCGCACGGAGTCAGAGGTCGGCGGGGGGCGGGGGCCGCGGGCGGGGCGCGGGGGACGGCACTCACAGCTGCGGCGGCAGCGCGGGCGGCAGCGGGGGCGGGCGACCCGCCTTGGCGCGCTCCAGCACCTCGGCGTCAGCGAGGCCGCGGTACGGCAGCGCGCCGAAGGTGATGATCTCGTAGAGCAGCACGCCGAACGACCACACGTCCGAGGCGGAGGAGAAGACGCCGCGCGCGACCGACTCGGGCGCCATCCAGCGCACCGGCAGCATGCCGCGCCGCCCGAACCGGTAGTAGTCCTTCTCGAAGACGACGCGCGTCATGCCGAAGTCGGCCAGCTTGACGCGCAGCGTCGCGCCCACGAGGCAGTTGCGCGCCGCCACGTCGCGGTGCACGTAGCGCATGCGCGCCAGGTACGCCAAGCCGCGCGCCGCGTCGCCCGCCATGCGCGTCAGCCGCGCCGGCGCCACCTCGCCCGCGCCCGCCAGCGCCCGCCGCGCCACCAGGAACCCCTTGAGGTCGCCGTGCAGCATCATCTCCATCACGGTGCACACCGGCTCGGAGCGCGTCACCACGCCCACCAGCCGCACCACGCACGCGTGCGAGAACCGCTTCATCGCCTCCGCCTCCGACAGGAAGTCGAGCTTCTCCTCCGTGCCGGCGCCCGCGCGCAGCGTCTTCACGGCGACCGCCGCCCAGCCGCGCCCGCCGGCCAGCAGCGCGTGCCCCCCGTACACGGCGCCGAACGCGCCCGCGCCCAGCCGCCGCGTGATGACGACGCGCTCGCGCGGCAGCTCCCAGCGGTCGAGGCCGCCGCGCGCCGGGCCCAGCGCGCGCATGCCAAAGGCGGCCAGCCGCGCGCGGTGGTCGCGCGCCGCGCGCCGCCGGCAGTACCACGCGCCGCCCGCCAGCAGTGCCAACAGCGCCGCCAGCGCCAGCGCCAGCGCGGCGGCCGTGGCAGCGCGGCAGTCGCGCGCCAGTGGGCGGCGCGCGCAGCCCTCGGCGCCGTCGTCGGGCGCGCCGCCGCCGGCCGTGCGCCAGCGCAGCGCGCCGCGCTCCAGCGCCAGCGCGCCGCGCTCCCAGCGCCCCACGGTGGCGGGCGCGCCGCCGCGCCACTGCTGCACGAGCAGCGCGCCGGCGCGCGCCCCCCCCTCCCACTGCCACGCGCCCGTCAGCCCCGAGTGCTCCGCCAGCGCCGACCGGACCACCCTCCTGCACCATTTATTTATTAAAACGCGCTCTCACGAAGAGTGGCGCCTACGTTAACTTATAGTTTGTTAAATACAGCTAAATAAGTAAAACTTAGAACCCGTTATTTATTTATTTATTTATTTATTTATTTATTTATTTATTGGAAAACCAACAGCTATAGAAACAAATTAAATTAAATATACTTATAAGAAACAGAAAGCCAATAATAGGTTTTCACGTTTAAAAACATTCTACGATACAAAAACTGTCATGAACAAATTACGCTAAAGAAGATATTATAGAATATATAAATGTACAAAAAAAAAGAAAAACAGAGAAAAGCAAGCTTCTAATTTATAAGGCATTACCTACAAAAAACTCTCTGCTCAACCGCTGTCTAGCTAAGTTAACACTCGTATAGAACAAATCAAGATCCAATCGCTTACACAACTCATTGTAATCATTACTTACTCGCCATAAGAAAGAATTTTGTCTGTAATTGGAGCCAACTACAGGAGTGTAAATGGGAGGGTTTGATCTTAAAGATCTATGTGGAACATTCAATGCTATTTTACCAAGCAGTTCAGGGCTATTGATGTTATTGGAGGTGATTTTAAATAAGAATGATAGATCAGCAATTTGACGTCGTTTAGATAAAGGAAGAAAATGAAAGTTTTTACAGAGGTTATGATAGTTATAAGATGAGTATGGAACTTTTAAGCGAAAACAAATATATTTAATAAATTTAATTTGGATGCGTTCAAGCCTATTGATGTAAACATCATATCGAGGATTCCAAATTTGAGAAGCATATTCAAGGATGCTACGGACGAAGGCACAGTAAAGAATTTTGAATGTTTTAGCTCTATTGAAGTTAGATGAGCTCCTCATGGTAAAACCCAACGCCCTAGAAGCTTTTGAGATAATTAAGTCAATATGATCTTTAAATAATAATTTAGAATCATGAAGTACGCCAAGGTCCCTTATAGCACTACATTTTTGCAGTGTGTGTTGTTTTAGTGAATATGATGACTGAATTATATTAATTTTACGGGAAAAGGTAACAAATGAGCATTTCGAAGGGTTAAGGTCTAATTTGTTCAGGGAGCAGAAAGCATCAAGTCTCGTTAAATCTGCTTGGAGTTGAGAAACATCGCCTAGTGAGTCAACAATTTTAAAAATTTTCATGTCATCTGCAAAACATAATAGATGGCTATTGAGAAAACAATTAGAAATATCGTTTATGAAAATTAAGAAGAGCAAAGGGCCGAGCAATGATCCCTGGGGGACACCACTGGGGATAGTAACCCAACTAGAAACATAATTACTAATCACAACAGCCTGAGATCTGTTATTAATGTATGAGGTAAGCCACCTTAACAGGTCTCCCCTTATGCCAATAAAAATAAGTTTGGTCACCAACAGATTATGATCAATTCTGTCGAAGGCTTTACTATAGTCAGTGTAAATAACATCGACCTGATGACCATTATCCATAGCCTGCGTAAGGAAATCATTAAACAAAACAAGATTATACCTGATATTATAACCTGAGTTGTCTTGTTAGAATTTCGATTTGCTCTTTTTTGTGAAATCAATATTGACATAGTAATTTTTTTGGCTAAGCTTGAGTTCGCCATGAAAATGAGCGATGGTGCCAAAAATTTTTTTGATGCTATCGACTCAGTTACTCCTAAGAAGCATTTTATTGCATCGAAAAACAAATCAGCACAGCAGAAGTCGGTACAAAGTGTCCAAGTAGGTAGTAGAAACCGCGGGGTGCGATGCAAATATTTCGGCGCGCTCGCTTAGATAAATAGAGATTCGGCAGGCGGCAGGCGGCACTCACTGGAGTCGGTCCGGGCGGTGCAGGTCGTCGAGCGCGGCGGGGTCCGCGCGCAGCAGCCGCGCCAGCGCGCGCGCCCACAGCCG
Source organism: Scotopteryx bipunctaria (assembly GCA_949320045.1). Lineage (NCBI taxonomy): Eukaryota > Metazoa > Arthropoda > Insecta > Lepidoptera > Geometridae > Scotopteryx > Scotopteryx bipunctaria. The sequence continues at coordinate 28,372 of OX439441.1, forward strand.
CAGCGCGTCGTACAGCAGCGCCGCGGCCGGTGGCCAGTCGGGCGCGCCGGCCTCCCAGCGCGCCGCCCACTCGGGCACCAGGCGCAGGTGGGTCTCGGCCAGGTCGCGCAGCGCGCACGCGGGCGGCGGCGGCGCGCGCAGCCAGTCCGCCTGCAGCGCCGCGCCCAGCACCAGCACGGCGCCGCGCTCCGCCGTGAGGCCGCGCCGCGCCGCCGCGCACGCCGCCGCGCGCGCCGCCCGCGCGTCCTCCACCGCCACCACCAGCACGCGCGCGCCGCGCGCGCTCGCCCGCCGCGCCCACTGCGCACACGCACACGCACACGCACTAACAAACGCTAAGGCGGCACGACATCCTAAGCCGAAAATGGAACAGACGAGCAGCGAATAGATGGAATGACATCATGTTTTTATAGGGTTCTTTACCCGAAGGGTGCCAAAGGAACCCTATTACTAAGCCTGCGCTGGCCGTCCGTCCATCCGTCTGTCAGTCAGCGGGCCTCATGTACGCTTTGATTATACACCTGTCTAGATTGGCAGTTAGCCTCACAACAGGGGGTCAAAATATATCTACCATATATGGTAGATATTGATTTCGGATAGGTTAGTGTTTGTATAATCAAAGCATGTACTGTAATAGGTATTTTCACAGTGTATATATTTCTATTGCCAACAACAAATTACAATAAAATAATAAAAAAGGTTGAAGTTAATCAACAATAGGTGCGGTCAGTAATAATTGGATGTCGAGTGACTTTTTTTCTGCACATTTTTTTGTTGTATTTTTTATATCCTCTAGAGGGCGCCATATCCAATTTAATGTAACGTCACACACAGCCTATAACCAGCGGACGACCTCATTTGTCAAATTATGATTAGAAGTTATGACTCATAACTTCTAATCATAATTTGAATCTAATCATAACTCATAACTTATGAGTTACCTATGTATGACAGATGAACATACCATAATCCACTGCTGGACATAGGCCTCCCCTGGTCCTGTCTTTAGCTTGACGCACCCAGTCTTTGCTAGCAGCTTCAGAATACTTTTTGATAGCATTTTATTTATAAATACATACTTAGTTGATAAAAAACTTACCTAACTCTTTTTATTTATTTAAAAGATAGACATCCATATAATTTATTTTCATTCCTTTAGCTGACAAGTAAACCTGCACAGATTTAACAGTTCAACCGGGCGTTCCCCACCTCTCACCTCATCCACCAGGTCCTCCGCCAGGTCCTCACCCTCCGGCAGCTCCACGTGCACCACCAGCTCCACGCCCAGCCGCGCCGCGTCCAGCGCCGCGCGCCCGCCCGCCTCACTCAGCAACGCCGCACGGCGCCAGCCCAGCGCCGCCAGCAGCGCCGCCAGCGCCGCCGTCGCCTCGCGCCCCGACCCCGCCGCCAGCAGCGCGCCCGGCGCCGGGGCCTGCGGCGTGTACGCCAGCACCGGCAGCGCCAGCGCCGCGCCCTGCCGCGCGACGCCTGGGAACGCGCCTACGCACGCCGGGCCCGCGATCGCTGACAACGCGTGGAACTCGCCGCTGAGCGCGCCCGTCAGGTGCTCGAAAGCGCGCGGCGCCGAGCACCCGCCGTCCACCACCTCCACCTTGAAGTGCACCCCCCCGCGCCCCTCCCGCTCCGCCGCCGCCTCCTCGTGTGTCTCCGCCAGCGCGGCGGCGGCGCGCAGCGCGAGCGCGTCCGCCACCCAGCGCCGCGTCGACTGCGGCACCAGCACCAGCACGCGCACCTCCTCCGAGCCGCGCGCCGCACCCGCCGCCGCCAGCGCCTCGCCCGCCGCCGCCGCCGCGCCCACCGCCGCCGCCCGCGCGGCCAGCGCGCGCGCGCCGCCCGCCGGCAGCGACAGGCGGTCGAAAGCGCGCGCCGCGCTCGGCGAGCGCGCCAGCGCCCGCGCGTCCGCGAGCTTCAGCAGCGGCCGCGCCTCGAAGACGCAGTCGGCCGCGGCGGCGGCGCAGGCCGGCGGGCCGAGCAGGCGCGCGCCGGGGGGCCGCAGCGCGCGCCCGCACGCCAGGCCGGCGCCGGCGAACAGCGCGCGCTCGGGCCGCCAGCCGGCGCCGAGCGCCAGCGCCTGCAGGTGCAAGGCGTGCGGCGCGGCGGCGCGGAGCAGGGCGCGGGCCTCCTCGTCGGGCCCCACGAACGCGGTGGCGAGCTCGCCCGGGCACGGGGAGCTCTGCGGCGGATCGTCGCCGGTGCCGCAGAAGTACCTGCGATCGGGACGAGATGGATCGGTTCGGCCGGTCGCTTGTCGCTTGACGACATCCGAGGGATCGCGTACCTCGGATCCGGGGCGAGGTCCGGCGCGTCCTGCGAGCGCAGGCTGTAGGCGCGGGCGGTCGCCGGGTCCGCTAACTCCGCCAGCGAGCGCAGCGCGCCGCGTGTCCAGCAGCCGCGTCGGGCGCCGCCGCCCGCCTCGAGCGCGCCCCAGGCCGCCAGCCCTGCCTCCCGCAGGCGCGGCGGCGGCGGCAGCGCGTCCCAGGCGGCGGGCACGAGCGCCAGCTGCAGCGTGCCTCGCGCCAGCGCCGCCAGCACGGCGCGCAGGCAGGCGGCGTCGTCGGGCGCGCGCGGCGGCAGGCAGGGCGGCGGCGCGGCCGCGACGCGCACGCGCACGCCGCGCGCTCGCAGCGCGCCCGCCAGCAGCTCGGCCAGCGCCGCGCCGGCGCCGGGCGCGCCCTCGTCGAAGGCGACGCCGGCGACGACCAGCTCGGCGTCGTCCGCTGGCGCCGCAGCGGTGCTCAGCAGCGCGCTCGCCGCGATCACAGCGCTCGCCCACCGCCTGAAAGATGCGATAAGTTTTGTGGAGATTGCTTGTTAGAATACCTAGTGAGTAAAGAAAGAGCCACAAAGATAGAACCTTATACGTTCAAGGTTTTTATCTAATTAAGACTTAGTAGGTACTGCTACTGCCCGAGAGATGGCGTGACTTTAATAGCGACATTTCATTGAGTTTGAAACCATAATTATTTTGATGTAGTAAGATTGAAATTCAATTAGAAAATTTATTGATTTTAGGTCTTTTTCTAATTTTATTTTCAACCAATCATAGTTACAAAAATGTGTGAGTTTGGCTACACCGGTTACACCTCATAGTAACAGTTAACATTGTTATTCTATTTTAAACCGAAGTTGTTTTGCTGTTCTGTACTTATGACTGTTTCGTTTTCGGTAGGTTAGGTACTTGTCTTTTTACTCGCTTGTAGTTGGATAGATAGTGCAATAAAAGACTTTGTACTTCAAAAAGTAGACGAATAAAGTTTTAGTTAAAGGCAGAAGTTTTGTTTTTAATTCTAACAAGTATAATATTTTTCACTAAAAAATCTAAATATGTAAATATTAACAGTACTTACATAGTTCTAATTTGGAAGTCGATTTGCGTTTTCTATTCGATTCGCTAATAACATAATCTTGTCGAACGTCAAGGTAGGTATAATTATACCTACATTATTACAATCGTTCTATAATACCTGTTAGATCAATGTAAGTGGCATACGTGTAAGAATTTTTGTAATAAATGTGATTATTAAATTAAAAGTATATATATATATATATATGAATAATAATAATAAATAATAATAATAAAATTTATTTATTTGAACAAAAACAGAAAACAAAAAAGTGTATTTCAGGCTTACAACATCATCTTACCTTACAAAGATTACAATAATCTATGCCTACGAGTACCAACCAACACCAACATGATGTGGATAAGTTAGTTTTACTCTGGGTAGGTATGTAAATATTTCGACTCCTCTCACAGCGCTGTACCTATGTAGTAGAGAGTTGTAGATTCGATTCCTGCCCAGGACAAATATTTGTGATAAACATAGATGTTTGTTTCATGTCTGAGTATATGTGTGCCTAGAAAGTATATAGGTAGGTACCTAGATAGCTTAGGAATAATAATAGCCATTTCGTGCCACAACCAAGCTTTGCTTAGTTTATCTAAACGGTGCTGTGTGAAATGTCCAGCAAAATTATTATACTTTTATTATAAAAAGTAAGAAATATGACACCTACCTTAAGTAAATCATTATGAGTAGGTATCCATGTTTTCAACTAAAAGAAGAAATAGCGCGTGCGCTGCGTCTAGCGCTCCGTGCGGCGCGCACCGGCACAGGCTGAAGGAACTAATAAATATAAATAGTGCGTAGTGTAGTGTAGTGTAGTGCCGCCCGCTGCCGCTGACACAGAACATATCGTGTAGATTATACGCTGTGGCTGTGGCGAGCGCGCTCAAGCAACACAACGCTGTGACTATAGTATAGTAGTACACACACACACACACACACACACACACACAAATAATAACAACTTCTGTGAATCGACATCGAGCTCCGGCTCCGTGTCCGTGCCTTGTCGCCTGGCGCGGCGGCGGCGGCGGCGGCGGCGGCGCGGAGCGGGGCGCGCGCTGCGCTTCACAATAAAATATTATATTAGTTAGCTCCGGCTCTCAGCTCTCTGTCCCGCGCGCGCGATACCTACACTTGTAGTCTGTAGAGCCGCGGGGCGCGGGGCGCGGGGTGTGAAGCGTGCCGCCACCACATGTATTATGTATTACTTCCACAGATAATTGCGCCACAAAACAAAATCTACGATCGCACGGCAGGCACTCGATTCATCCACGGCATGACTCGACCGAACAAGTTATAGGTAGGCCATTTACACCATCGCCGAACCCTGCAAGCGAACCGCAACGAAGAATGTGCAAAATGTTGTCATAGGTACATGATGACAACATAATGCACATTCGTCGTTGCGGCCGGCCGGCGCGGCGGCACCGGCGTGGTTCGTGCGGTAAGTCTGGACGGGCTTTATGCTTTAGGTGAATAGGTGACCCGTTAGAATGGCTGCATGAATAGATAAGTAATAGATTGATAACATGCTCATTTAGGTATTAATTTCTCAGCAGTGTTTCAAGGCCATCACACATTTAGCCGTAATATATATTACCTAATTAAAAATATACCGTACTTTAATATAATATTATACCTAGCAAGCTACCACACGCGGATACGATACTACGGATACTATAATATTTTGCCTTCAATTAAATAAATATATGTACATTTATATGCAATACTTAATATAAACTACGATAGGGAGAGGGGGGTGCAGTGAATCAAGGGCTATCAAGGGGCACAGTGGATAAACACCTATATTATATCTCATTTACTACGGCTCACACAAACACGTAAACACAAGCGCCGAGAAGTTGTTTTATAAGAATCTCAACATGGATTTAGGGTAGGTCGCTCTGTACAAACTAACTTGGTAAAATATGTTTCTGACATATCAGAAGCAGTTGACAATAAGTGTGAAGTAGATTCAATTTACACTGATTTTAAAAGTGCTTTTGATAAAGTTCAACACTCTCTTCTTCTAAAAAAACTGGAGTAGGTATAATGGTGTTCATGGTTCTCTTCTAAGCTGGCTTGCTTCTTACTTACTAATGCGATCTCAAGTAGTGGCCGTGAATGATTATGAATCAAATATTTATTATGCTAAATCAGGTGTGCCACAAGGTTCACATCTAGGTCCCATTTTTTTGTCTTGTATATTAATGACCTAACTAGCATTCTTAAGAGCAATTTTTTAATGTTTGCAGATGACCTAAAATTATACATGGAAATTAAATCTCTTGATGATTTGAATATTTTGCAAAAAGATCTTTTGGCATTGCAAAATTGGTGCACTGATAACTGCATGGAGCTCCGTGTCAATAAATGCTTTCATATTCATTTTTCTAAAAAACACAGTCCTAACATAGCTTCTTATACATTAAATAACACTACGTTGCAAACAGTGCATCAAATTCGTGACTTAGGAGTGATAATTGACGACAACTTAAATTTTAATGCACATTTTGATCATGTGGTTAAAAAATCTGCTCAGATGATAGGATTTATTAAAAGAAACACTAAAGGTTTTTCACATGTATCTAAAATGGTTTTATATAATGCGCTTGTACGCAGTCATCTAGAATTCGCATCTGTTGTTTGGAATCCTTTTTACACTGTTAAAGAATTGAAAATTTACAAAGAAATTTCACCAAACACCTAGCTTTTATTTCACCTGGAATTTTCCATAAAACACCATATACTGAACGTTTGACACATTTTAATATCATTGCACTAAGAAATCGTCGTAGGATACTTGATTTAAGTTTCCTGCATAAAATTATAAGCGGTCAAACTGGTTATTGTAGCTTGATTAACCGTATATATCTGTCAGTGCCTTACAACTACCCTAGAAAACCTATTAGAAACATATTTAATACTCCTTTCTCACATACCTACTAACCTTGGTCTCAACTCTCCTCTTACTCGAATTTGTAAAGATTATAATTTAGTTTCCCAAAAAGTGGTAGATTTGGATCTGTTTGGTGACTCCTTTAATATTTTCAAAAGAAAATTGTTTACACTTCGACTGATTTATGTGACCCGCCAAAAAGGGCGGGTCACATAAATCAGTCTAAATCTGGTGTGTAATTTATATTACCTATGTTTTGTTATTATTTTTCATATAGTTTGTAATTATTATTATTTTGTAGTTTCCTTTGATTGTTAAGTTAGAATTGATTTTTTGTTATATTATATTATACAACGTGTAACATAATGTCCCTATAAGCCCGAAAGGGGTGTATTCAGACCGAGCACTTGAATACATTGACGTGTGCAAAAGTTCAATACATCATATTTGAAATTCCTATACAATTAAAAACAAATTATTTCATGAGAAATTTGTGACAACCCTATGTGTTTGTTTACCATTTGCGTAGGTAACAAACACACGCGCACCCTCCTATCGCGTCGGACCCACACATACGCAGACAATTGAACGCGCGGCAAGTTTCAAAAAGTACCTAGGTGTAATCACCAAAGTTTTCGTAAGAATTTGCAATTTTTTTAATTCTACGTAGAAATTAAAGTCGAAGATTAAAATCACGATATCTTTCACACATAAAAAAACAACTACCTACCTACATCTACCTAGGTAGTTACCTAAGGACCTAGGTACAGGAAAAGTTAAGTTATACCTTTTCTCCCTTCTTCTTGGTTGGCTCGGAACACGGCTAATTGACATGGTAGGTATTAGGTAGGTATGTAGGTACCTAGGTTGGTATTACTGGTACACATTCACATTCACAATCACAAAATTATTTTTGTCATTTTTTATTAGTAAGCTAGGTACTAATGGGGTACCTACTAGGTAGGGTGATAGGTTAGGTACCTATCATCATACCTACCTATCACTGAATTTTATCACTGTTGACACACACAGTAGGTACTCGGTATCCATCAAAGGGAAGTAGGTACAACACACCACCGAATTCCCGGTCTTCCCTCACTGGTGCGCCCCGGTGGAAAGATCCCGTCGAGAGAAGACGGTTCACCAATCCCAGAAAAGAGCCCGTAAGATGGCAATGGCCGCCCTGGATAACGCTCTCTGTAGAGCTGACGCGCCGCTACTAAGCTATTAATTATTTGGTGCTGCTCCAACACACACACACAACACCATAAATCATAATACTCACCGTTTGAGTACAAAGCCGACATCGTATCGTACGTTAATTAGTTACGCGAACCGAGAGATTGCTTGTTGCAGTTGTTGCAAGGAACGAATGCTAATTGCGACTGATAAAAACCGATCTGTTTTGCGACCAAAAGTAGGTACCTATTGCCGAAAGCCGAATTTTTAGGGTTCCTTGTCTGGGGTAACCCACTAAATACCGATTGGGAAAAAAAGGCAAAAAACTTCATCATACATCTACTACTACTACTACTACTACTACTGTCGTCGTGTCCGTGTCGCTAGCACTTTTGAACCAGTGTGGTGGAAGGATTAGAGTGCACCTTGAAGGCTCCTTTCGTACACTTTGACACACGTCTATGACATGCCTGGTTTCCTCACGATGTTTTCCTTCACCGTTTGAGAGCATTGATATTGCACACATAAATTTCGAATCGAAAAATCCATAGATTCGAACTCACGACTTAAGGATGGGAAGGCGGGGTTCATAGCAATATGCTACCATGTGCTCTATCCCCATTTGCTACTAGGTACCTACCTACTTACATAATAACCTACCAACAATTACGTAGTTCAATCAAGAAAAGTAAAAAACAAATAAGCCTACGGAACCAATTTGATTTTATTAAACAAACGCTTGCGGTGCGGTGTCGGTTGACGGTTGCGGATTTTGAATTTAGCAAAGGCACCGACAGCCAATTAGGGCGAGGTGCCATCCCACTTATTGTTGTTGTTGTTCCAATGCAACCAATGACAAATAGGCTGTTCACGATGAAAATGAAGATTAGTAAGACAGATAAGTCACAACCTTTGACTTTAGTGCCCAAGTAGGTAGGTACAAAATTGCATTGAAAAATGCTCCAACGAATATTGGAATAATACATCGTTGGAAAAACTAAAGTGGAATAGGGTCACGGCTTATCCTCAGGCACGGTAGACCTCTTCTCATACTTCTTGTTACCTACTCAAGATGCTTTTAAGGCCCGAGTAGGTAGGTACAAAATTGAGTAGGTATCACGGCTTTATCCTCAGGCACGGTAGACATCCTCTCATACTCCTTGGCACCCACTGAGGATACCTTTAAGGCCCGAGTAGGTAGGTACAAAATTGAGTAGGTAAGGTACCTATCTCCTATACTAGGTACTTAACAAAGAGATCTGAAAGGATGTTTACGGTGCCTAGGGATTTTAGTCGTGATGTGTGTGACCTTACATTTTAATTACCAATAAATACCAAGGTACCAACTAGGCCTTCAAAAAAAAATAGAAATTACTTATTAAGCCACCTCGTTATTAGGTAAGTAGGTAGGCATTTTACTAATGGTGTCTGTTCTGTTACCTGTTTCATCTAGAGTTCACACTTAAAGGTCAAAAAACAGCTGTAAATAGGGATGCCTCATGTTGTGTCAAGTTACGTATTGGAGCAAAGTTTAAGAGACATTTCATGAATGAAAACCTTTGAAATTTTAAAAGTCGTTGAACAAACGTTGTTCGCAATGACGTATAGAATACCCCCGTTTCGGGCTTATAGGGACATTATGTTACACGTTGTATATAGATTCGGTATATATTTCTTTCTACTAGCTGTTGTCTGCCAATTTGTTGAAAATGCTGTGCAAGCCTACAATTGGAGCACATTCTATAGTAGGTACTATTTTTTCTTTTGTAAACATCCATAACAGTTTTTATTATGTGTTCTGTTGGCGTTGCCTAATAATAAATAAACAACACTAGGCAAAGCTGAGTTAGGACCTCTGTTAAGTCTGTTTATGTATTTTTTTTCTCTCTTTTTGCCCTATTACTCTTAATTTTTACATTTTCAATTGTGTATTTTTTATGTGAACCTATCTACCTACCTAGGTTGCCAATAAATTATTTTCTTTCTTTTTCTTTAGGCACGGTCAGTAATTGCACATTTTCCCTTTTTTAAACGATCTCAAATTTACTGATTTGTACAAAAATATTAATAAAATTAAAAATTAAGGGGATCCTCATAGAAGAGACGTGTTTCATTCTGCATTTTTTTTTGCTTGATTTTGATAAGTAACGTGCTGCCATCTATAATAAGTGGCATACAAGAAACATTTATGTACATGTACGATGATACGGAACCCTTAGGGTGCGAATTCGACTCGCACTTGACCGGTTTTATCTATACTTAATATAATAATATTATAAAGCTGCAGAGTTTGTTTGTTTGTTTGTTTGAACGCGCTAATCTCTGGAACTACTGGCCGATTTGAATGATTCTTTCAGTGTTGGGTAGTCCATTTATCGAGGAAGGCTATAGGCTATGTTTTTTTTTTCAAAATTAGGGTTCCGTAATAAAATTGCTATTTTGTAACACAAGGTGTAAAATCGAAAACCTATTTTTGCGTGCGCTGCAAAAACTATTGATAATAGAACAAAATGATGTACTACGGGTTTGTAGATCTCATTAAGACCTACAAAAAAGTCCGCAAGAACATATATCTAGCTACCATGGTTTAATCACAATAACCGATTTTGTGTTCAAAATAATTATTAAATCGTCTGAAGAAAAAAAAACTACGTTAAATATGTATCGTAATATTAATCTTTATCAAAATTAAGCATTATGTGATCAAGAGTATTTATGTAGAAGTAAAATACTTTTTGTTTCATCTCAATCGGATATTTCGTGTGTAAGATGTTAAGAGTTGGTAGGGAGGCTATAATATAGGCAATATTTTAACTCGGTATTTCCACGGAAACGAGAAAAACGCGGGTGAAACCGCGGGGCACAGCTAGTTTTTAATAATGTCACAACACGTTTTACCGATAGGTACCGGTGTGCAAATTAGAAGACAGAAAAACAGAATTGTCATTTAAAAAATCGTTAGTATTTTAATAGCGTTTGTCTATTAACATTATTTTAAATCTAATTAATGTTCTTGTCTCTGTAACATTTCGGTATCCCATTATATAGAACAGGAGCCGTATAATAAACACTTGTGCGCAACAATGTTGTTTCCGATGAGTGCAGTGAGGTGTAGTGCAAGCTCAGCGTCCCTGTCCCGTCCCTGTAGCGCTACGTAACAGTACTGTACATACTGTTGCGGTTGCGTGCGAGTCGCGGCTCGGTCACGTCACGTCACGTCACGTCACGCCGCCGCGCCGGCGCCAACGCGACGGCCCTCCCTCCTGAGACGCAGAAGGTCGTAGGTTCAAACGTCTAATCGCGCCGCCCGTTAAAAAGTTCCTACAATACAAACTTTGACACCCCATTTCACCTCTTTTACGGAAGCGCTCGTGGCGTAGCTTGCTTAGATGTTCTTGATTGATCGTTGAAGTTAAGCAACGTTGAGCGCGGTCACGATTGGGATGGATGATCGCAAGTGGCATTACGAGCTGAGCGCTTCCGTGCTTCGGAGGGTACGTTAAATTGTCGGTCCCGGTTTTTAAGTCGTTAAGCCATGACGGAGGCCTTTAGGCGACCTAAAAACTCCGTCACAAGAGTTGGCCACTAGCTCATACGAGCTCATTCCTTCTTTTTAAGGGTTGTTATAAAACATCCTGAGACACCTGTCCATTTTTTTTGCATTTATGGTAGGTAAGTAAGTACCAAAGTTCCAAACCGAGTCTCAAGCTACTCGCATTGCCCTTTAAAATTAGTACTGGGATGCACCTACTGTTCTAGGGATTATAATATTAGGCTGTGTCTAGGAAGGTACCTAATATAGGTTAGGCACCACCAATCACAATGAATAGCTAATACAATCATCGTTATCGTCGTGTTTACATTCGACCGAAGCTGACCTTCACGCGCAGTGTAGGTGTAGGTGTAGGTGTAGGTGGCCGTACTCCGTACCCACGCCAGCCACGAGTAACTCTACACGGGGACGACGGACGACGGACGCGTCAGTTTGTCACACACACCGAAAATAGTATTCGTCGATAAAAATAAGGTATATTATTAATACTAACTAGTAACAAAATCAATTGGAGTCGAAGACGCGACACGATGTCTGTAATGTAGGTGGGCAACTAATACTATATATAATACACAAGCTGTACCCGCGACTTCGTTCACGACGCCATTATAACGCTTCTGAGTATACTCACCTACTCTTACCTATGTAGCTACACTGTCTGAAGCATGAACAAAGTACTTGTGGAGCTCTCACTCGTGAATGAGCTACGTCCAGCTCGTAGCCGCAGCAGCTGGCGGAGAAGTCGACGGCCGCGTGCGTGTGCAGCGTCTGTTCCTGTGCTTTGTTGATGATGAGATGACGGGGCGCGGGGGCGGGGCGGAACACAACATTGAAGGGTACGAGCGATATCCGAGGGAAGAGGAAGTGTTCCCGGCTCCGCTCCGCAGATAATGATTGATAATGGCTTCTCAGATTAATCTGAGTATGGCTTCTATTGAGTTAATAAGTAGATGCCCCTGAAAATAGTTTTTCTCAAATATCTTCAATGCACAGACATCGTGATAGGTACCTAAGTAGTAGGTACCTTTTGATAATGCTCATCAATTAGGGTTGCTTCTGCTCGCAGATTTGTTCACGAACTATTACTCTACTTACCTACCTATACCTACAGAGGCACCTCGGTAGGTATTTACAACTTAGCACCGCACTAAATGCGTAGTTCGCTCACAATATAATTTATTACTACCTACTTATTACCCAAGTACTTCACTAGTTACCTACTTACCTATGGTATTTTCTGACATACCTACATAATATAATATAATAGGTAAGTACGTAGTAACACCAAAAGTTTTATCTTGCATAGGTAGGTACGATATATATACTTACGTAGATGATTCTTTCTAAAAAGGAGAAAGGCGTTCCACCCAGTCACAGCTAAGTTGGTAGGGCAACTCGTTTAAATAGGTAGGTACCTACTTGCTCAATTTTATCCGAAAGGGTCTTAATAAGTAGGTACGTAAGTACTAAATAATAAAGTAGGTAGGTAGTGTACCTAACCTACTACAGCTCGACCTTCCTACTTTGGTAGGTACCTAGGTACCTACCTAGTTAGTAGATAATAAATAATTATAGTAAATGCATGTGCTCCGAGGTTACTGATAATAGATAGCTATTGAGAAGTGTAGATACACCTACTTACCTACCTACATGCTATGCACTACATAATGCATTGCAAACCTAGAATTGTCGTCGCGTGACGTGACGCGGCGACAATTCTAGGTAGTAGATACCTACTTACTACAAATATTGCACGCCTTAACACTGCAAAATACTTACATTGTTCTAATTAAGTAGGTATATAAATATAAACATCTATCTATGTAAGTGGGTGCCTCAGAGCAAATATTTGGTCTGCGGTGGGTGCATGTATTTCAAGCAATAAACTTTTACTATAAGTAGGTACCTACCTATTTAAGTACTTTAAATATTGTGCGCCTCGGCAATTTTCGTCCAGCTTCTGAAATACGAACTAACGCGATGATGACAATTTAGGTAATATTATGTAGTTAGTTCAGTAAAAAATGTTACGGTTCTCACACAATCTTTCGACAGTGTAGTACAATCTCAATCTAACGCACTTTACAGGTTTACGGTGACATGTCCAAATGATTCCCGTGAGTAGAGGAATGTAGGTTCTACATAAGAATCAAACAAAGTGCAGTTGTAATAGATCAGTCTTTTATTCAGTAATTATGTTAATACTCTCAATTCAAGTCTTAATCTTCATTTTCATCAACTTAGTCATAATAAACTCTTTAAATAGGTACCTAGTACGACAGATGTTAGATACAGTTCGCCCGATAAAAAACATCAAAATAGACCACGATCTTATATTAGTATTTTTTTTTGTAAAAATTAAAATTAGTAACTTTTTCTCTCTAAAAATACTAAATATCAGATTAAATAGCATTTTGGAAGCAGAAAAATATCGAACCATATAAAAAAATATATTTTATTTAGTCTTTATTCTTTTCCTATTTATTGACAGTAATTTCATCTTTTTAACAATTGGGTCCGGCATTGTATGGAGTAAATCTTATATCTTTCGGAATCCTTTGAAAACAATTTTGTGTATTTACGTTCTCATTGTCAAATTAACATAAAAACCGTTTAACTTTTTAACACGCTTTTTTATTCCTGCTTTTAGGTAGGTTACTGTATAGGATTATGAGAAAGATACGTAAAGAAAAAAAAGCTAAATCGAAAAATCGATTATAAGGTATATTTAACAGCAAAAAAAATGGAAACATTCTAAATAGGTACCAGCGCGGCTTCGCTCACGTGGTGTAAATTTTGACACTTCATTCTACCCTGGGGCCCTATTCACGATGACCAAAGAAAACGAGCCACGTAACGAGCCAAATGTCATCGTGTCTCTAAACACAAACGAGACACGCCATGGTGTGAAATCAAAAACTGTATTCTGCATGCCATAAGACTAGTTGTCTATGACCGTGTTTTGGTTTTACGTGATTCGTTCAAAATCAAGCATCCGGTCTTTCGGAAAACGATCGGTTTTAGATTGATTTTATTTTTTTGTTTACAATTTTCATCTCAAGTAAATAAATATTGAATTATAAAATTGCTAAACTCTTTCTACTAATACTTTCGTTATATTTTAAAGTTTAGAGAACAAAAAAAATATATATTGTGAGCTATTTTTCCCCCCTAGGTAGGAAAGGATGCTACACAAAAATATAAAGATTAAAGTGTTGATTATCAAGTGTTTATTACAGGAATTTTATTACCAGAAAAGGAAGAAAATTATCGAAAGGTTTTACAGTTCTTTTTAGCCGCATCTATTACACACTACTGTCCTAGTTACTATGAGTAAATAAATAAAAGATAAACTTATTGAAACGCTTACAATTCATAGACGAGACTATTACAAACTACAACGCCGTCATTCACAGTACATCCACCGTTCATCTACACAATACTACTGTAATTTACCTTCGTCAGTCAGCTCTGACATATCCCACGATCAAAAAATTACACTCCAACACTTGGTTCATCACAACGGGTAAAAATTAAAATGTAAATTAACAATAAACGGGTTTAATGACCTGCCCTGATCTACTCTGCCTTGTAAATCAACCGGATGCCCACTTAGTCACGGCCTACTCAGGAGTATCAGTCCACCGCACCTCACCGCTGATTCAACGATCCACAAAAATAGAGTTTTTGGTTATATTTGGTTCGTTAAATTCCGAAATTGACGAAATCCGCGCGAGCGGACCTACAGGAACGCTTGATTTAACGACCCTATCAGACACACTCACTCGACTGACACCAGCCACCACAAGGTCACAAAAAGGCAGGGAAACGCCACACCAGGATTTTCGGTCTTGTCACAGCAGCACAGCAGGGGACGCTGGCGCTCTGGACCCTCGCCGACGACAGCGTGCGCCAGAAGGCGGCAGGTAGAAAGGTTGCGACACGTGCTCGCCACGTGGTCGCGCCCGTACGGAGCACCTCTTTTCTGGAAAATTCATAGCCCGGCGTAAGCGAAAGTGCTCTTTAGCCTGCGAAGCGGGGTGCAACCTTAGCAAATCTGCCCTTGTGTATTCATGCACAGGGTTGAGGATGTCCCACGAGCTCCGCTCGGCAATCGAGGAAGACCAAAAATCAAAGATCAAAAGTTCAAGACTCTTACCAGAGGCACAAAGCTGATAATACGCACAAAACACGTGCGCCCGAAGGAATCACACGCGTGGGTTCTCCCGTGGAGGATTCCCGCTACGCCAGACACAGAAGCCAGGATATATTAGCCAGCAAATACGATTTTCATCAAAAGCTCCACGCCACGTTCTCCACATCGATCCGTCAAAAAGATCCTTGCCCTCTCGCTCTGACCGAGCGAGACGAAAGAAAGAACTCAAACGACATTGACAGTTCGATCCGTCTTGAGAGGGACACTGACACTCACAAATCGCCCGTGCCAAGCCAGAGTGTGACCAGCAAAAACCAAAATTATTACCTATCTCGCTGAACGGAACTTTCAAATAAAAAGGGGGGAAAAATCGAACGTTACAATATATAAAGTAAAATGGTTAGCTACATCAAACCAACCCAACCACAACTTGTTTCCAAACGAATTATCAATCAAAATATTGACTGACATATTGCATTGTTTGTTTTGAAAAAAACTCGGATATACATGTCATGTCTAAGTTTGTTTAAATGGGTTAAATCCCGTTGGTAAAATGAGTTTGTCACAATCGCCTTCAAAAGAAAAGAAAATAAACTAAACAGAGCAAGTAACTGTCACTGACAGTTGCTGATGTTAATCAAAATATTCTACCGGCCAGTGTGTTGTCTTTGGTTGGAATCGAATGATAAAAGAAATTATTATTATCTGTGGTATAAGAAAAATATGGCGGCAGAAAGATTTTGGGAACATCCCGCGTCGTAGTGTTCAAAAAGTTTGCAAATCGAAATAAATGAAGAAATCAGTTAAAAATTACGTTTTGAGTTTACATACTTACATAATATTTTAACGGAGTGATAAAAATGGACATTGTTCTTCGAAGACAACGTATGATATGCTGGCGCCAGCAACGCCCACACATAAATAGGAGACTGTCAAGGGATTCTGCTGAGCTGGACCCTAAATTTTTCGTGCTATTTTATAAGGTGGCCAAAGAGTTGTTTTGGTATTGTGCGGCGTTCTTGGAGGCAGGCTAGTTAATTCTGGGCCTCAGAGATGTTCTAGCATTACAACAGAAGTCAAAGTAAGTATTGTGCTAGCTAAACTTAATTTATTGAACAATAATAAAATGGTACCTAGGTTAGGTAGGTATTAGGTTAGACTGAAACCTACTATATTTACTGTATTTTTCCAGATACTTACAACCCTCAATTTCCTGATCACCAGTAGCTATCAAAAGCCAGTGGGGAAACTTTTGGTTAGCACCTGTAAGCCTCTGCATAGAGTAAGCGGTGAATGCCTTGAATGATGCCAACCTACATCAAATTTCCTACCTCCGAACAAGAGAGGAATTAAATCAAACAAGGGTAATATTTTAATCAACTATTTATTTTAGTAGGTATTACATAATAGTATTTGTGAGAGCATCAGCGAACTAAAATAAATTAATTTAAATTTTAATTAATAAACTTTCACTTTCATTATATTAGTAGAATATAATCTTTATTTCCAAAAACATGAAAGTATGTACCTACCTATAAAAACAATAACAATGATTTCTGCCTCGTTTCAGATTTGCAACAGTGACTTAAAGGCATACCTACTCATGTGCTACATTAGGAGGGGCAGCTCATGACAGTTATATTATGTTAAATAAATCAGAAATCATGAGATGTGTGTGTGTGTGTGTGTGTGTGTGTGTTAGTGTTAAAGTATGGGTACATGGGGTTGCGTAGGTATAATAAGTAATAATAAATGCATTAAAACCATAAAACACAAAAATACTCACAGCACACATGCTATGCATATCTAAAGTTTCACTCAATCCATGCAGCCATTTAGAAGTAAATTATGAGGCACAAGCATCGTCACATCTTCACAAACTTTTGCATTCACAATAAAAGAGCTATGTTAAGTTATGTTATTTTAAGTTACATGTGCATATTAAGAAGTTTAGTGTATATGTGTAAGCATGACTGTGTGCGTGTGTTTTAGATTGTTACATTTAAATTGTTATATTTCAGAGCTGCCCACGCACTATGCCAACACGTGGATCAGAAGCAATTGCTGTACGCAATACAGCCTCAGTACATGTCTGGTCCACTGCGCCAGGGCTTCTACGACATCCTCATTGCGATGCATCTCGAGTCGCACGCCACTACCATGTGAGTACACCAGCTTCGCTTGAACAGCATCTAGAAAAGAACAGAATTATGAAATACTAGGTGGCAGCACAGGTAAAGTACGCGCTATCGTTGCGTTTTGAGCTTTACGCCGGTAATTTCAAGCAAACTAAAGCTTTCCAATATTATAGTATACATACATACATATTATAACGCCGTATCCCTAATGAGGTGGGCAGAGCCACAAGTAAACATAATAAAACTTGCAACCACTTCTGATCCAAACTTCCAAGATGGATATGGCGAACCATGGTGACAGGTGATCAGCCCATCGCCCATATAGGTGGTCCATCATTTTGGAGAAGATCCCTTTGTCGCCTTTTACGACATGCTCGGGGAGAGAAGCATATAGTATAACCCCCGGATACTCAAATGCATCAGAGTTGAGCACGTCTCAATCTCAAGTGACGAGTTTTTGACTTCTGTCATTCCGTTCCGTTCCGTTTTGTAATTTAAAGTACTTATCTGTATTCAAATTTAATTATTGAGATCGTAGCTTTATTAAAGTGATTGTGTGAACTTTAGTTTCGTTCGTTATTTTATTGCCTGCATGCATGCAGGCAATCTCCCTTAAGCGCAAGCTCATTGACGTATGCATTCTCCCTATCCTCACGTACGGCGCGCAGACTTGGTCTTTGACGGCTCAGCAGAGGTCCACACTCGGGGCTTGCCAGCGAGCGATGGAGCGCAGTATTCTCGGAGTAAAACTCACTGACCGAATACGCAACACCATACTGCGCTCCAAAACAAAAATCGCTGACGTTGCTCGGAAAGCAGCCACTTTGAAGTGGAACTGGGCAGGGCACGTCTGCCGTATGTCGGATGACCTATGGGCGAAAACCACTACCGAGTGGGCTCCTAATGGTGGTAAACGGCATCGTGGCAGACCAACACTGAGATGGCGGGACGACTTGGACTCATTCATGAAGGATTGGTCCTCCAAAGCACAGGATAGAGAAAGGTGGAAGGGGGATAGGGAGGCCTTTGCCCTGCAGTGGGACGATAATGGGCTAATAATAATAATGCATGCCCATAATGTCTAAGAATCAAGAAGATAATTATATAACAGACAAGTTCTTACTTTTTTTGCTAGTTTTTGTTTTTTCCAGGGAGGTGTGCAAAAACGAGTTCGTGATCCCCCTGGGACCGGAACTGAAGGCGTTGTACGAAGACCCAGAGATGGGGCACAGCCTCCGCTCGCTGCAAACAGAGAGTGTTCGACCGCAGATGAAGAATGAAAAAAGCAAGCAAACTCACGTGATATCTGTAAAGATTTTAAACTTAATTTTGTTCTGACACATGTAATTTTAACTGTGAATTCCTACAAATAGGTACTGAATGTTGTTATTTCGATAGAAAATCTTCCAGTCCCAATTTATCTTCATCTCGCAAAACATCTTGTTTCAGAGAGAGTATAACGGAGATCAGCAACTTTTACTCCCCCTACTTACCGCTGGAGGTGGTCCGTGAGTTCGTGATGCAGGCGTTGACGGACGCAGTTACAACCAACCAAGTGCACAACCGCGACCCCGTGGGCGGCACCAATGAGAACCTCTTCTTGTGAGTACACTCTTCCTGTCAGTACACTCTTTCTGTGAGTACACACTTACTGACAGTACACTCTTCCTGCGAATACCTTCTTCCTGTAAGTACACTCTTCCTGCGAGTATAATTTCCTGACAGTACATTCTTCCTGTTAGTACTCTTCCTGATAATATACTCTTCCTGTGAGTACACTCTTACTCAAATTTTTACTGCCTTACCCACAAGTTTCCATTATCTGAAATTCTTTATTGTACACGCACGAAACGAAACAAATACACACAAAACATTAAAAAGTACATGTACAAAGGCGAGCTTAACTCTTAAAGAGTTTTCTGCCAGCAAACCTGTGAGGCAAGGGAGAGGCTTTAACATAAGTGGAAGTTATGTGTACAGAGACATAAAAAAGAAAAACATAAAGATAAGCTTACAAATATAATAAACTAATAAGATATACTACACACAATATAAATATATACAAATAAAATATATATCTACAAAAATATATACAATATATACATACATATAAATAAATATTATAAAAAAATTAAACATTATTATTTTAAATATTATTACACCATCATCATCATCATCATCATCATCATTTTCCTGCCCTTATCCCACTAGGTGGGGTCGGCACAACATGTTTTCCTCTTCCATCTTCTCCTATCATTCGTCATCTCAGTACTCACTCCTTTCATACGCATGTCCTCTTTCACACAATCCATCCATCTTTTCTTAGGCCTTCCTCTGTCCGTGTATCCATCCACATTCATATTCAGCACTTTCCTTGTAACACGACTTTCTTCCCTCCGCATAACATGCCCACGCTAACCTATCACTCTATTTTCTTAGAGGCCTTCAGGCGGCCTAAAAACTCCGTCACAAGAGTTGGCCACTAGCTCATACGAACTTACTTACTTATTATTACACCGATTACCTGAAAGTTTTTAATGATATTAGAGATTGTCTTTGTAAATAAATTTTTGAAGTTTCTATAAATGTTTCTAATTATGTCCTATAGAAGGAAAAGACGAGCACAGGAACAACATCTGAACGACATACAACTGAGGCATAGAGTGGAAGCCATCATAGCTTTTGCTCACGACTTCGTAGGCGATCTGCAGAGCGATCAGTTGAGGTAACATCGGCATAACCCTGCTTTAAAAAAAATTCTATAAATCTCACTTATATTATAAATGCGAAAGTTTGTGAGTTTGGATGTTTGTGCCTCAATCACGCCTAAACGGCTGAACGGATATATACTGGATTAACATATAGGCTATTTTTCATCTGGGTACCTACTACGCGAGCAAAGACGCGAGAGGCAGCTAGTATAAATATAAATATTTGAGGACATTATTATACAGCACCATCTAGCCCCCAACTAAGCAAAGGGAGCCAGATGGCTGATAGAATACTCCCGCAGCGGGAATCTAACCCAATCAATCAATGCTTGTGGCCACCAGAAACAATAATACTAGCTTGAACTGATTAAATATTATGTACGCATATTTTTCTTGCTTTCAGACGTTACCAAGAAATCAAGCAGTCAGATTTGCCGAGCGCCGTGGCTGCCAAGAAGACCAGGGAATTCCGCTGTCCGCCCAGAGAACAGATGAACTCAGTTTTAAGGTAAGTGTCTCGTCTTGTTTCAAAGTCGAAGTCTATAGTAGGTAAATAAGCACACAATCTACATCGTCGAAACTAGTGTGGTGTATAAATCCTCTTGTTATGAGGCATACTGACAAGTGGACGCAATTTGAGTCAACTGACAAATAACTGCGCGATAATTTCATCCGTTTCTGCAACATAAAAGTCATTAAATTTTATTACCCTGGACATTCAACTAAATGTATTAGGGATGTAAAATCTTACTTCTTACTTATATTATAAATGCGAAAGTTTGTGAGTTTGGATGTTTGGATGTTTACATTAAGTAAAAAAATTCGGCTCGCTTCGCTCGCATTGATTTGAAGCTCGCTTCGCTCGCTAACTTTTAGAGACTTCTAGAAATGGTTTAAAACTACATTGAGTTAAAAAATTTGGCTCGCTTCGCTCGCATTTGTTTGAAGCTCGCTTCGCTCGCTAACTTCTAGAGACTTCTAGAGATGATTTAAAGCTACATTAAGTTAAAAATTTCGGCTCGCTTCGCTCGCATTGGTTTGAAGCTCGCTTCGCTCGCTAACTTCTAGAGACTTCTAAAGATGGTTTAAAGCTACATTGAGTTAAAAATTTCGGCTCGCTTCGCTCGCATTGGTTTGAAGCTCGCTTCGCTCGCTAACTTTTAGAGACTTCTAGAAATGGTTTAAAACTACATTGAGTTAAAAAATTTGGCTCGCTTCGCTCGCATTGGTTTGAAGCTCACTTCGCTCGCTAACTTCTAGAGACTTCTAGAGATGGTTTAAAGCTACATTAAGTTAAAAATTTCGGCTCGCTTAGCTCGCTAACTTCTAGAGGCTTCCAGAAATGGTTTAAAACTACATTGAGTTAAAAAATTTGGCTCTCTTCGCTCGCATTGGTTTGAAGCTCGCTTCGCTCGCTAGCTTCTAAAGACTTCTAGAGATGGTTTAAAGCTACATTGAGTTAAGAATTTCGGCTCGCTTCGCTCGCATTGGTTTGAAGCTCGCTTCGCTCGCTAACCTCTAGAGACTTCTAGAGATGGTTTAAAGCTACATTAAGTTAAAAATTTCGGCTCGCTTCGCTCGCATTGGTTTGAAGCTCGCTTCGCTCGCTAACCTCTAGAGACTTCTAGAGATGGTTTAAAGCTACTTTAAGTTAAAAATTTCGGCTCGCTTCGCTCGCATTGGTTTGAAGCTCGCTTCGCTCGCTAACTTCTAGAGACTTCTAGAGATGGTTTAAAGCTACATTGAGTTAAAAATTTCGGCTCGCTTCGCTCGCATTGGTTTGAAGCTCGCTTCGCTCGCTAACTTTTAGAGACTTCTAGAAATGGTTTAAAACTACATTGAGTTAAAAAATTTGGCTCGCTTCGCTCGCATTGGTTTGAAGCTCACTTCGCTCGCTAACTTCTAGAGACTTCTAGAGATGGTTTAAAGCTACATTAAGTTAAAAATTTCGGCTCGCTTCGCTCTCTAACTTCTAGAGGCTTCCAGAAATGGTTTAAAACTACATTGAGTTAAAAAATTTGGCTCGCTTCGATCGCATTGGTTTGAAGCTCGCTTCGCTCGCTAGCTTCTAAAGACTTCAAGAGATGGTTTAAAGCTACATTGAGTTAAGAATTTCGGCTCGCTTCGCTCGCATTGGTTTGAAGCTCGCTTCGCTCGCTAACCTCTAGAGACTTCTAGAGATGGTTTAAAGCTACATTAAGTTAAAAATTTCGGCTCGCTTCGCTCGCATTGGTTTGAAGCTCGCTTCGCTCGCTAACCTCTAGAGACTTCTAGAGATGGTTTAAAGCTACATTAAGTTAAAAATTTCGGCTCGCTTCGCTCGCATTGGTTTGAAGCTCGCTTCGCTCGCTAACTTCTAGAGACTTCTAGAGATGGTTTAAAGCTACATTGAGTTAAAAATTTCGGCTCGCTTCGCTCGCATTGGTTTGAAGCTCGCTTCGCTCGCTAACTTTTAGAGACTTCTAGAAATGGTTTAAAACTACATTGAGTTAAAAAATTTGGCTCGCTTCGCTCGCATTGGTTTGAAGCTCACTTCGCTCGCTAACTTCTAGAGACTTCTAGAGATGGTTTAAAGCTACATTAAGTTAAAAATTTCGGCTCGCTTCGCTCGCTAACTTCTAGAGGCTTCCAGAAATGGTTTAAAACTACATTGAGTTAAAAAATTTGGCTCGCTTCGATCGCATTGGTTTGAAGCTCGCTTCGCTCGCTAGCTTCTAAAGACTTCAAGAGATGGTTTAAAGCTACATTGAGTTAAGAATTTCGGCTCGCTTCGCTCGCATTGGTTTGAAGCTCGCTTCGCTCGCTAACTTCTAGAGACTTCTAGAGATGGTTTAAGCTACATTAAGTTAAAAATTTCGGCTCGCTTCGCTCGCATTGGTTTGAAGCTCGCTTCGCTCGCTAACTTTTAGAGACTTCTAGAAATGGTTTAAAACTACATTGAGTTAAAAAATTTGGCTCGCTTCGCTCGCATTGGTTTGAAGCTCGCTTCGCTCGCTAACTTCTTGAGACTTCTGGAGATGGTTTAGAAAGGTAGCAAAGGCAGCAAAGATCGCATAGGCAGCAAAGATCGCATAGGCAGCAAAGATCGCATAGGCAGCAAAGATCGCATAGGCAGCAAAGATCGCATAGGCAGCAAAGATCGCATAGGCAGCAATGATCGCATAGGCAGCAAAGATCGCATAGGCAGCAAAGATCGCATAGGCAGCAAAGATCGCATAGGCAGCAAAGATCGCATAGGCAGCAAAGATCGCATAGGCAGCAAAGATAGCAATATCGAATTAACACATTAAAATATAATGTAACTAACCTAGGTAATGTACATTACCGTCGTACTGATAACTTGTGTTTAGAGTACGTACCTACCCACAGAACACTAATGTATTAATACGATATAGGTACTTACTCAAACACAAGTTATCAGCACGATGTCGAAACACGCAAAGCCAACGGAGGAATGCCGCCCCATACGACAGGCTCAGCGCTTTTATACAAATCCTTCGTAAACAACAAGATGGCGGCGATGTCGTACCGGTAGTCGTTCAGTGACTTACATTAAAATCATAAATTGACTTTTATATTAATTTAACTAACATCTAAAATCAGGATAATTTACGGAACTTTACACTAAAAAAAAATAAGATAGTTCCTATAATGATTATGTAGATAAAATTAAATATTCGTAGATATTTGTATTCCTGTTTTTTTTTAAGACTAATTTTCTTTTGAGTAGTTTCTATAAATTATTACCAGAATACGGTTAAAAATTTGTTTAAAAGATTGTGATTTTCTATGCTGTTTTTTAGTGGATATTATATAGTTTATTTATAAAAGACTGATTATTAATACTTTGTTTCATAAAAACATCGTTGTCTTATTTTTTCCTATTCCGTCTGATAGGAACCCGCAATTAAAATGGACGCTTTTATTATAAATTCAAAGTGTTAGGGTTTCTAAAATGTATAGCGAATTATGTATGTTGTTTTACCATTATAATTATATAAAAATCGAAGAACTATTATTTTAATGTAGGAAAGTTTTTCAATTGTATTTATAAGATGTCATTTCCGGTGATTAACACCACGAGGACAAGGTTGTTTTATGTTAGGTATGTATATAATAAGTATTTGATTGGCATAATTGATATTTTAAATTATGGGTAGCTTATATCAGTAGGATTAATTCATTTTTATTGTATTTTTTTAATTTACACTTCTATTGTTAAGCCCCACGATTGGTCTGAAGTTTTGCAACAATGACGCTAGCCAATCACAGAGCCGCTCGGGCTGTGATTGGATAAGCGTTTTGCCACCAAATCGGGGAGCTATTTTTTGAAACTTGTAACGAGATATGAGTTTGGAAGGACATTCTGAGGAAGAAGCATGATACCTACTTAAGTTTTGAGTGTAACAGTTTTATATATTTTATAAAACTGTTACACTAATAATAGTTACTAAATAATAGTTCTTCGATTTTTATATAATTATAATGGTAAAACAACATACATAATTCGCTATACATTTTAGAAACCCTAACAAAAGGTTAATTGAGTAATAGGTAGGACCTACCTGGTAGGTGTTACTAGTTTAGAAAAGAGTAAATGGAGTAAAAGGAGTAAACTTGACTATATACTTGTCCTAAGCCTCGAGCTCAACTATATACCTACTTGTCTTACCCCCGAATACTCAAACGCGACTCAGAGTTGAGCACGTCTCAACTCACAGTTTTTTGACAGTTTCTGATGATAATCTGTCAAAAAATCGTCATTTGAGACGTGCTCAATTTTGAGATGCGTTTGAGTATGAGGTTAGGCCTTTTACGAAATCTACTAGGTAATTGTGATGTTTTTACAGGCTTCAAGCACATGGACCAGGAAGAAGAATCTTGGAAGGAGAATTGTCCTTGTGGCGAGGAGCTCATCGTCAGGATGAACGAGATCCACGAGAGCCTCATGGTGCATGTGTCTCTCAACGCTCTGCAAGAGCCACTGTCTGAGGTAACTATTACTAATCATAACGTAAATAACATTTGGAATTTCTTGAAAAACATTTATCTATGGAGCGAAAGTCTTTAGAGAGAACTAGAATAAGTGAAAGTATAATTAAAAAAAAAAATGTC
Organism: Scotopteryx bipunctaria; assembly: GCA_949320045.1. Lineage (NCBI taxonomy): Eukaryota > Metazoa > Arthropoda > Insecta > Lepidoptera > Geometridae > Scotopteryx > Scotopteryx bipunctaria. Next base: position 53,494 of record OX439441.1, read on the forward strand.
AAGTGCGAGTTGGATCCGCACACGAAAGGTTCAGTACTAGTGCAAAAAAAAAACTAGAATCTACAGTAATTTTTATTATAAAAGTGTCTTATAATAATTTGACGGCCTCGGTGGCGTGGCGGGCGATTACTCGGCAGAGGCGCAAGAGGCGCGGGTTCGATTTCCGCTGCGGAAGAAATTGCATGTTCTGCAAATATTTGTTCCGGGTCTGGGTGTTGTGGTACCATGGTACTCGTAGTTTCTGATACCCACGACACAGGGAATCCTAGTGTGGGCTCAGGACTATGTATGTGACTGTTGGGTGCTATTTATTTATTTATTGTACCTACAGGCCATAGAAGAACCGGCAAAGAAGACTCCAGAAGAGAAGTTCCGTAAAGTCCTGATCGGCACTATTGTCAGTTGGGCCGAGGAGTCGCAGATCGAGACGCCCAAACTCGTCAGAGAAATGTTCAGGTAATTTTACTCACATCTCTGTTCCAGGTACCAAACAAAAAAAATGTATCTTCGTTGCCATTTATGTTTTACACTATTTATATGTTAATTCATGTAACATGATGAAACTGGCAGATATATTACAGACTCCTAATGATAATAATAATATATTTCTTCCTTCCAGTCTCCTAGTCCGTCAGTACGACGCTGTTGGCGAACTGATCCGTGCTCTCGAGAAGACTTATGTGATAAACGCGAAGACGAAGCTGGATGTAGCGGAGATGTGGGTGGGGCTGAGCCAAATCCGCGCGCTGCTGCCTGTGCAGATGAGCCAGGAGGAGGAGGAGCTCATGAGGAAGAGACTCTGGTGAGCCATCATTCCTATTTAGATCAAGAATATACGTAAGACTAAGTTGGAGGTGCGAAGTTGTAGGTGGGATTGTGCCAGATCCGCGCGCTGCTGCCTGTGCAGATGAGCCAGGAGGAGGAGGAGCTCATGAGGAAGAGACTCTAGTGATCCATCATACTAATTAAGATTTAAAAAAGACTGACTTGTCCTTAGAATAGAAGCAAACAAACAATTCCAAACCTATGATTAATAAGACTGAGATATAGTTTGTTTACTTTATTATATTTGAAACTCATCAGATATAGACGACCTCGGTGGCGTGGCGGGCGAATGCTCGGCTGAGACACAAGAGGCGCGGGTTCGATTCCCGCTTCGGGATAAATGTTTGTATGTTCTGCAAATATTTCTCCCGGGTCTGGGTGTTGTAGTATTATTTATTACAAAGATTCTTATAATATAAGATAAGTATAAGTATGTATTTACAAAAAAAAAATTATATAAGTATTCTATCAGCCATCTGGTTCCCATAGTACAAGCTTTGCTTAGTTTGGGGCTAGATGGCGCTGTGTGAAATGTCCACAAATATTTATTTATATTTTATTATATCTTATTTCAGGAAACTCGTGAACAACCACACCTTCTTCCAGCTGATTTAATCAGGTATGACTTGTTTACTATAAAACACAACTACTTACCTACATGCTCAGACCAAATAAAAAGAGTAGACGCCGCGCCGCGAACAACAAAAGTGAAGCCACACAAAACCGTGCTCCTGCAAGTAAACATACACGCTCACGCACACACCTACACTAAAACCATGCTCATCGCTCTTAGTACATCACGAGTCTTAAAAATAGAATTATGCCTTCCTGTGTAGTGAAAACTTGTAAAAACAGCAGCAAATCACATAAAAAGTCTCACGGAATCACTTTTCACTTGTAAGTGCTTCAAATAGCATCGTTTCTTAATTATTATACTGTGAATTTAGGTTACTTGGAACACACAACCTTAAAACCTTCGACACACACATAGATAAAATGGCGGCTTCACTTTTGTTGTTCGCGGCGCGGGGTCTTTTCTTTTTATTTGGTCTGAGCCTACATGGTTCAATTTGGGAAAATTGTGTCATAAAAATGTTGATTTTTTTAAATATAGAACTCTCTAAATTCACATACAAACATGACCCACAATACAGAGGGACACTAGGATTATGTGTCTTGGGTATCAGAAACTGCGAGTACAGTACAGTCAACGGATCTTGACACTCGTGAAGTTAGCAGTTTGACATGCGCAGTGAAGTTTTTCATACTGTCTACTGCTCGAAACGGCTAACTTCACGAGTGCCTAGATCCGTTGACCGTACTGTACCACAAATTGCCTGCTTTTTCTTGATAGGCACTTGATATGAATAAGTAAGTAAATAGATACCTATTATGTATGGTATGTATGTTCGTATGAGCTAGTGGCCAACTCTTGTGACGGAGTTTTAAGGCCGCCTAAAGGCCTCCGTCATGGCTTAACGACTTAAAACCCGGGACCCATAATTTAACGTGCCCTCCGAAGCACGGAGGCACTCAGCTCGCAATGCCACTTGCGGTCAATAAACTTAATTTATTGAACAATAATAAAATGGTACCTAGGTTAGGTATTAGGTTAGACTGAAACCTACTATATTTACTGTATTTTTCCAGATACTTACAACCCTCAATTTCCTGATCACCAGTAGCTATCAAAAGCCAGTGGGAAACTTTTGGTTAGCACCTGTAAGCCTCTGCATAGAGTAAGCGGTGAATGCCTTGAATGATGCCAACCTACATCAAATTTCCTACCTCCGAACAAGAGAGGAATTAAATCAAACAAGGGTAATATTTTAATCAACTATTTATTTTAGTAGGTATTACATAATAGTATTTGTGAGAGCATCAGCGAACTAAAATAAATTAACTTTATTAGATTCTTTGAAAAACTTTCACTTTCATTATATTAGTAGAATATAATCTTTATTTCCAAAAACATGAAAGTATGTACCTATCTATAAAAACAATAACAATGATTTCTGCCTCATTTCAGATTTGCAACAGTGGCTTAAAGGCATACCTACTCATGTGCTACATTAGGAGGGGCAGCTCATGACAGTTATATTATGTTAAATAAATGCATTAAAACCATAAAACACAAAAATGCTCACTTTTCTTTAACTTATTAAGTACTACCTGCCGCCTGCGGCTTCGCTCGCCTATTGCCAGGATAAAAAGTAGCCTAATGTTATTCCAGCACACATACTATGTATATCCCAAGCTTCACTCAATCCGTGCAGCCATTTAGAATTAAATTATGAGTCACAAGCATCGTCACATCTTCACAAACTTTAGCATTCACAATAAAAGAGCTATTAGTTAGGTTAGGTTAGTACCTACTACAACTACTACTAGCCCCTAGTTCTTTCGAACCCTGCGTGGTGAAAAGATTCAAAATGCGCCTCAAAAGCTCCTTTTGTGCACTAGGGCTCCGGGAGTAATAATTATTCTGTACACTAGGGTTAGGTTATTTCACTTATTTACCACATCATTTATTAGGGATATTAATCAATGGTAGGTACCTAGATTATATTATTTATTGTACAAATAATCTATTCTGCTATTAAATAGTTTAAAGAAGACTAATTTATTTACATAATTAGTAAAAACACAACCTAGTTTTAGCAAAACACGCAATATTGAAGTATGTAATTTTGACAATTCAAAACGAGCCTCGTCTCGCGCCTACTCTCGTTTATGAAATCTGACATTGTCATGCAGAATACGATAACACAGTAATTCCACACGTTTTCCCGCGTCTCGTTTTGTTTGGTCATCGTGAATAGGGCCCCTGAGAGTTATTTTGGAAAACCCAGAAACAGATTTACTTTTACTTTTATTTACTTTTATTTTGAGCATCAGGTTTTTTCGAGAGTGAATCTTCTGTCCGCCGTAGCACAGAATGACTAATAGTACCTACTAGCACGCTATTAATTGTTCTGTGGGAGCAGGGTAGGTTCGAGTCAAAGCTGTTCTCTCTATTCCCTCTCGCGCTGTCAGAAGCGCGAGGCGAGGCCGCCGCCGCGCGAGTCGGCGTGCGTCAGCAGCGCGTCCGCCTGCTGCTGCACCACGTTCACGGTGGCGGGAGGCGTGCCCCCCGCCCCCGCCCCCGCCCCTTCGGGGCTCAGTGCGCCGCCGGGCAGGAGCTCGGAGCGAGCGCGCTCCACGGCCGCCGCGCCGCCGCCGCCCGCCAGCGCCGCCAGCGCCTGCGCTAGCGCCACGCTGGACCCGCCACCCACCACGAAGCGGGTGCCTGTAACCAGAGTGGCGCACGTCGGATTTAAGCAACAGTAGTCTGTAGGCGCTCGGTACTCGTAACCTTGCTTGTTTCATCGGCAAAACTTACCGCAGACATGGTCGTCCAGCAGGATGGCGGGCGCCAGGTCGAGCGGCGCCGCGGGCGCGTCTCGCGTCCACCCCGCCGCCGCCGCCGCCGCCGCCGCCTGCCCGGACCCGAATGCCGTCGACAGACCGCTGCCGAATGATAGGTGTACGATACGTTATCGATCAACTTAGCCAATATTACACAACATGCTTACAAAGGTCACTTTTTTACAAATATGTACAAACCTATCCACCTTGCATCGAGATTCCGAAAATTTTACAGGTAGGAAGGAACGCATCCACCATCTTAAGGCCATAGGGATCCAATGAGTCGACCAGGCAGCGCACCGAAGTTACTCAACGAATGAATGCCCCGTATTAGTTCTGCTAGTTTTCAGTCCGACATTATCTCCCCTTGATTCTGACCGCGCTGAATCTCAAGAGTGTTCCCCCGGATGACGTCAGTGCAGCGAGTGGACTCACGTGACGCATGCGACGTAGGTGTCGAAGCTGTCGACGACGGCGAGTCCCGTGGACACGCCGCGCGGCGCCGGCGGCCACGCCTCGCCCGCGCGCGCCGCGCTCGCCGCCTCTTGCTGCAGCGCCGCCAGCGCCCTGCCGACACAAGCGAGCCCACGGTCAGCCGAGCGCCAGCGCGCGGGGGGGGGGGGACGCTGCTGCTCACGACGACCTCACCTCTCGGAGGCCGCGTCCGGCCCCGGCGGCGGCGGCTGCAGCGCGAGCGCGAGCGCGCGGCGCACGCGCGCGCCGCCCGGCCCGCCCGCGAACACGCGCCACGCGCCCGCCGCGCCCGGCGCCGCCGAGCCGCGCGCCACCAGCTGCGCGCTGCGCCACTCCGCCGACAGTTCTGCGAAACGCGCACAACATACGGATTCCTTCCTACGGTTGGGTGTCCGTCTACAACACCTAGGACCCGAAAGAAATATTTGCATTGCAGCACATGCGAACATTTCTCATGTAGCGGGGATCGAACCTGCGCCTCTTGCGTTTCAGCCGAGCACTCGCCCGCTACGCTACCGAGGTCGAAATAGTAGTATAATTCGGATCATATCACGTGAGGAAATCCCATCCGGTTGCCCTCTGACTTCTGCGGTAAGTACCGGGTAGGGTGTTACCTGCGCTGCTGTTGCGCTGCAGAGTCTCGAGGACCGCGGCGAGCTCGGGCGCCGTGCGCAGAGAGCCCACAGCGGGCGCCGCCGCCCCGCCCCCCGCGCCCCCCGCCTCCGCCAGCGCCGCCGCGAGGCTCTTCGAAACGGGGAACCCATTTCTGTTGATGAATAACATTTAATCTTAAACTACTCGTAGGTAAGTGGATTCGCTGTTAAATACCGGGCGCCCAAAATATGGAATAACTTACCTCCTTTCCAGTCAGGCACATTCAAACATAAGCTCAAAACTTCACAACTCTTACGACAAGAACACAGCGTAGAAACAACCCTTAACCTCCAGCAGGAGATCACACCTAGTTCGCAAAGAGCTGAGATCTCGCGCGCCGGCGCCGTGTCCATGCCTAACCCGCGAGATAGCATTCGCGCCCTGAGAGGTTTCTCTTCTCGCTCCTACTCAACTCACACACATTGTTTTATACAAGAAGGTACCAACTTCTGCTGTCCCGATTTTTTTCCGATGCAATGAAAAGTAACCGAGTAGACAACTACTACTACTTCGGAACCAGAAGAGAAATGGCAAAAAAGTACTAAAAGCAGGAAAAAGCCTCTTTTCCTGTACTTTTTTGCCATTTCTCTTCTGGTTCCGATTTTCTCATACTATAGGTACTTACATCCAGTCTAACCTGAACTACAAAGACATGGAAACTCTAACAAGAGAGAGCTCAGGTTACAACGTTTTTAAACTAACCTTTTTTAGCTGTATTTAAAAAGCTATATAAAATAAAAACCATTTTGGAATGTACAAACAAAAGCAACAACAATTAATGTACAAACAAAGCTTTTCCATGTGGCACTCGACACATTTGTAAAACTTTTCTTTTTGACTCAATATCTTGACAACCCATTCACCGATGAAGCTCATAATATGCTTCCAGCAAATCTTCATACATAGCACAATCTATTGATCTACCAAGTTTCATACAGATTGCATTAACGGTTCAAGAGTAATGTTCTCAAACATAAATACAAACATACAACGCCAAATCGCCCAAGTTGCCACTGAAATCTTCGCTCGCTCAATCCATAAATTGAAAATGGCTTCTTACCGCCACGTTGGATTTTTTGTCACTTCATAGATATTATAGCCTGTGACACTCTCGTCGTCCAGACGAATCCAACGACACAGATCCAAGAACGCTTCATTAAGGTATATTTTTCGAGTAATCCTAATTTGTAATCTTTTTTAATAGGTTAGGCCAAAAATTTTTTTTGTGGTTTAGAACTTGGCCGGTGACAAAAGAAGTTGGTGAATAATGATATTACTTGGCTAGGTCAATGGCAGGCTGCAAGACTGCGGCCCAGGGCAGCGCTCCGTACTGCGCGTGCAGCGCCGCCAGCGCGGCCAGCAGGCGCGGGGGGCGCCCCTCCCCCTCCCCCTCGCCCCCCGCCGCCGCCGCCGCGCCCCACTCCGCCAGCGTCGGCGGCTGGCTGCGAGCCTGCCGGTACTCCCAGTACAGCAGAGATCCGCTCCTGGAAACACAAACAAATAGTCACACACAACATAACATATACCTACAACCACCTAATTATTTACCCCAAAACTATTTTAGCAATTTATTATTTTATTACAAATAGTTATGACGAGATAAGTGCCCTAAGTTTGTTCCCCCAGTAACACTTTCGTAATGGCGTTCCTCTCGATAGAGTGTATCAATTTAAATACCTATTTGGGGCACTTGGTGACTGAGAATTCGAGAGATGATGCCGATATGGAGAGAGAACGTAGAGCATTGTCAGTTCGGGTGAATATGTTGGCCCGCAGATCTGGTCGGTGTACAATGCGGTTAAAATAACTTTGTTCAAAAGCTTTGTACTGTACATCGCTGTACTCGTCAAGTCTGTGCTGTGCTGTGGTTGAACTGTACCCAAAGGGCTTACAATCCTCGACATGCATGAGGCCGGCTCCCGGCTACATTGTGTTCTTCAGTGGGTCGTCAGAGTTGAATGACACACTGTTGAATTGCCCCCCCACGCGGTAGTTCGTCTGTAACTCTGTAAGGAAACTGTAGTAGTAGTAGTGTAGTGGTAGTGGTAGTGTACTGAGACTGAGACTGACGCGTCGAGCGAGGTGAGGTGCGGCGCCAGCACGGCGAGGCAGAGCGCGGCGGCGGCGGCGGCGTCGAGCGCGCGCCCGCCGGCCTTGAGCGCGCGCGTGCCGGCCGCGCTGCACGCCGCCGCGTCCGACGCCACGCCGCCGTGCGGCACCACCTGCCGAGTGCCGACACAAACAAACTATAATCATTCTCTCCTCTATTTCTTACCTAATCGGCCAGTTCTGTCCCATTCCTACGGATCGAGGCAGCAGGGACATTAGGACAGATGTTAGAGCTGTTACATCAAGTTTAGACTAATTAACAAAATAATGAACCCGCGTTCAGCTTTAGGGCCTATTCACACGGCGTATTTTTTCTACGCCGACGATGACGCGACGCGACCTATTATGAACAAAGATTTAAATCGATTTAAATCTTTGATTATGAAAGTATGTTTTTTATTTGATGTGAGCGTTTAAAATACTTTCATAATTCATACTAAGTCGCGTCGCGTCTCGTTAGACACGTTCAGAAATTCAGTTGTGCCATAAATGCGCGTTCGTAAAACGAGCGTTCAAAATAATATGCCTTGGTACACGCAGAGAACTACTGCGGACGCGCATTTGAATTGCCGTTGGTTTTCTCTCCACGATCTGTGTTCCGGGCCGGGTTCGATAGTTTGTCCCGACTTCCGCTGAGTCGTGGGATCGGCGCGAGCGGTGCAGGCGCAGAACTCACCTCGTAGTCTCCGTAGTAGATCTGCGTGAAGAGCGCCAGCGTGATGGCGGCGGAGAGCGCGGCGAAGCAGGCGAGGATGAGCCGCGGCCCCCCCGCGCACCACGCCGCGCCCGCCCCCGCCCCCGCCTTCAGGGGCACGTCCTCGCGCAGTTCTACCGCGCCTGGAACGAACAGATTCCTCTATTGTAGGCATTGCAGAAATGCTTCTGGTGCGGCCGCAGTGTACGGTACCGAGATGGTAGGTAGTGCTTGCTACATCAAGAAGTGTCTAGCCTACTCTCATCTGCGGGTTGGATTAGATTCCCGCTGCGGGTGCGGGGGTAATGTTTGCAAGTTCTGCAAATATTTCTTCCGGGTCTATAAGTACAATGTAGCTATAGAATTTATCTGGCTGCTATTTAGGTAGGTACTAGCACAAAATCTATGAATGGTTAAAGTGAGGCATTGAGCATTGTTCGATGAAGTAAGGTGATGGAATTTATAAAAAAAACAATCAAGTATGTAGGTACTTAAATGAAATAAATAAAATATTTATGGACATTTCACACAGCGCCACCTAGCCCCAAACTAAGCAAAGCTTGTACTATGCTATGGGAACCAGCCAGATGGCTGATAGAATACTTATAAGTACCTACCTACCTACTTACTTTTTTTATAAATACATAATAAGTAGGTACCTCCACAGTAATACATAATGCTATGTAGCATTATGTATAATTATAAGAGGTAATATTTCTTCCGGGTCTGGGTATTGTGCAATATGCAGAACATAGGTAAGTACCTACAAACATTTCTCTCGTAGCGGGAATCGAACCCGCTTCTTTTGCGTCTCAGTCAAGCATTCGCCCACCACGCCACCGAGGTCGTCTGGGAAATTATAAGTACGAATCAACTTTGTAATGAGTAATACTAATAAAATAAAAATATGTGCACTTTACCTACCTACCTTACAACAAGCTATCAATCACCTAACATTATGTAGGTACAGATTTTGACATTTTATTTAATTGACAAACTTGAGTGTGTCTTGTTTACCATTGCAAATACACTGTTTACCTACGCACCAAAACACTAACAATAATCTATCGAGAATGTTATCCAAAATTGATTAAATTGCACTGGTCGGTTCAGTTCACCTGCCAGAGACCGATGACAGGGCACCGTCGGCCGTCGCGTCGTCCGGGCCGAGGAGGCGAGCCACTAGGTATCCGTTGCATCTCTACTTAGATACCTAATCCAAGGAGGGGCGGGGGGGGGGGGGTCTGTCAGATGTCAGAACTATGTAAGTATGTACTGTTGGTATATTTAAATTATTACCTACTCGTCTAGATCATTAGGTAGCGTAGCGTTGGGAAGTGACGACGGTTGGATACAAGGAAACTGACTGGCAGTGGCAGACACCTGCAGGTAGGTTGCTACTACTAGATACTTATGTACGTACCTGGCGCAGAGTCCGCGTCCGCGTCCGCGCTGCCGTTCATCGCGCTGCTGCTGCTGGGCTGGCCTCTTCGATCGAATCAGGCTGGCCTCGAAAAGTTCACTCCATTCGCGGCTGAAACCATCCAACCAATTCTTGATTTGACACTGCCTTTTGAAAGTGTGTGCGTACATAAATTTTGGGCACCTACCACTACCTAGGTACCTAGTCTAATAATCCTACCTGCCAAGTTCATAAGTAGACAGGGAGTTAAGTACCTAGATAATTAAATTAAATGCAAAAGTTTAGGCAAGAAGGAAAGTACTTAATTAAGTAGGTATATCTAGGTACCTACTAAGGATTATTCATGGAGCATTTAAGTTAAATGCTCGATGATTATACCTATCTATTATTGGTGGTTGGGTGTGAAATAAGTATAATGTACCTAGTTACCTACTTACCTATTTGAATCTTTGCACAGTACAACACCGAACTTTCTCCAACCGACGACACTCCAAAGAAAATAAAGAGACACTTCTACCTACGCATAAATAGGTAGGTACCTAAGCACTTTCTAATGCTCAAGAATTGAACTCACATCAAGAATAAATGGTTCACAAGAATTTATTGAAGAAAGAATTGTGTCTGAGCAAACAAACAATAACAAACTGGCAGAGTGGCGGATGAAGCGAACTCGAGCAGACTCCTCGCCTCCGCCCCCCGCGCCCCGCGCCGCCCGCGCCCCGCGCCGCAGCGTGCGCGCGCGCTACTCACCGAACCGTAAACGTACCTACCTAGGTACCTATAATAACGTTAAGTAACTGAACCTATGTAACTACCTTAAGGTACCTACTCACCTATCGACCATAGCATTTATTGTTAAAAACTTATGTGCTCACATTGAGTTAATAATGTACTACGTACATAGGTATAGGATCGATCGCCCGCCATCGCCAGACTAGACGCGTCCGACTGACTCCGACTCGACTCGACTAACTAGGCCGAGACGCGAGACAGGTGATGACATCAGCGCAGCGGTTCTTCTTTTACGAGTATGATTATATTAAACTGTAAGTAGGTAGGTTAACTTTAATACCTACCTATCAGGAGTGGATTTTGTGCAGCAATTGAGGGATAAACGCAATTTTTAAAGTGACTGTGACTAGCTAGGTACTAGATGGATGGAAGGGAACGTGCGTCCATCAGGTAAAGAAAGACGGATCAGCGGAACGTGACCACTGACCGAACATCAGGCGTCTCGCTCCGTCAGTTTGGGAGCGAGCGAGAGGCATGCTACTGGCCTGCGGGCGGCGGCGGTGGCGCGCGGCGCGGGCGTCGAGTTGAACGACCTAGTTAGTAGCGGTATCTCCTGCCTGCTGGCTGATGACTTGCTCGGTGACGGTGACGGTGGCGCTTGGCGGGCGGTGTTCGCGATGCGAATGCGATGGTACGGTGAGGCGCTGCGTGCGAGTGCGAGTCCCCTCGCTCGGCTCGACAAGAAGGAAGGAATGCACTGTCATGTCAGTCTGTCACTGTCACCGATTTAGGTACAATTAATACAATCTCTGTATCCTACGAGGCGACAGAGAAATTATTGTTTGTGTTAGGATAAAATTTTGCTTAGCTTTTATTCTTTAGCTTAGATCTTAGAAATTATAAATTAAGCTAGGTAGGTATGTTATTTTACACCAACTATGTAGATTCTTTGTATACTCAGACCAAAATTTGGTCTGAGTTTGTATATTAATTAATTTTTGTCTTTTAATGTGGTTATTAATAATAATCATGCTAGTAACCGTTAAACCTTTGTATAGGTAAGTAGGTACTGCCTATAACGAATAATAAAAATAATTATGCGATGGTCAAAATAAGCAAAAATGGTTGGAAATAACGTGTTGATGTTAATGTTAACAAGTTACACGTCTGTTTCCGAGTGTACATCGCGCCGTAAGTACTATAAATACCTACCTAACTACCTAACCTATCAAAGTAAAAATCATTTAAAAATATGGTAGGGTTCCCGAGATCAATAAACATACTTAATCGTGTTTTCACTTTGAGGAACCAAAGAAAATAATGTGAAAATTTCATTTTCTTTTTGAATAAATACATTTCAATAAATAAGAACAGCTTTGTCGGCAGAATATCTTTATCGGCCATGTCAAATGGGTGCATTTTTAGGTCAAAGACTGTATTGGCGTTAGGGATCGCACAGGCCATGGCGTCTAGGAGGCTGCTGGTAGTACTGCGTGCCGAGCGGAAGCCATGTTGTGCATCCGACAATAAATTGGGGAGCCACCTGTTCCTGCTAGTTCCGTTGCACCGCTGCTGGCGCCGGCGCCGGCGCCGACTCGAACACCTCTGCTGGGGCACAGGTCTGGAGCTAGGGTGTGTTGTTGGTGATGACGACGTGACTATGCAATTGTCGAATCTTCATCGCAGACTAAAGTTGAAAGTGTAGGTAGGAAGGCGAAGTTACTACCTACCACCAAACCACCAGTGCTCTATGGTATCTAGGTAATTACTTTAACCTTTATCGAAACGATAAATCCGTAAGCCGGTAGTTTAGTTGGCACATGCCGCAGATGGCGAACACGGTTCATTAAAACTCATTACGCCTTCTTTAATCCGTAAGAAAATAATGTTCAGGTATCTAACCTAGGTATCGGTATCGCACGTGACGAATGACGTGACATAAAGCCTGACGGTATGTCTTCGATCCCATGGCAAGGCATTGCCGCGGAAACTTTAGGACCCTGGAGTCCGGAGGCATGGCTTCTAATTCCAATTAATGTAAGGGGAACGAAGATCTGCACAGACGTCCCGCGGTGTATTGTGCATTATCTCCTTGCTAACAATCCCCCAGCCAGCGCAACTTCTTGAATTACTGGAGAAGGACTTTGGGATGTTGGCAGCAGTGTTTCAGTACCTATCCTCGATGGAGGCATCTCATCCTTCTTTTCAATGAGTTATCCAAGAAGCTTATGGATGCGACCAATGACCAAAGGGCTGGCGCTTACCTCGGAACTCTGTTTTCTATCTGTAGGCGAACTTAGATAGAAAACTGAGATCATAGTTTCCATTTAGATTTATATTTGGGTGTCGTAACTTCCTGGTTTTGGAAGGTTTCCCGTTGCTAGGTAATTGGTATTAGCGGTTTTGTGCAGGATAAAGATCCTGTTTATGTTTGGAATCGGTGAATCGAAGAAGGCCATTATCCGAGACAGTCTTCGTAATTGACGCGGCGGTTGCGGATAATGCAGTGTGCTAGCTGAGTTAGGAGGTGCGTTTTCTTAAGAACAAAATAGGTAGTAAGAAGGCAGTTATATTTTTTGAAACTTGGCATCCGATTAGATCTCAACTACGAGTATTATTTATCGGAGACGCTGTCAATACGACCTTGTTTATCGTTAGGAATAGCGTTTAGTTTAACCAATTTGAACGTTTTGTTTCCAAAATAGGTATTTTTTGATGTAGTGCACTGCACAATTCAAGTTGCCAATTTGAGACTGTTCTGGCGGTGACGTGGGCGCTAGTTCCGAGTATCCCACTGCTGCGTGTTCTGTGGCCGAGCTCTAATGAGCATAACGAGATTACAGAAGCCATCCAATATATCTTAATCCTGTGCGTATAAAAGTAGGCGCCGAAACAGGGCGCATCACTCAGTGCTGTTCAGCGCGGAGTGGACCGTGTCTTCAGCGCGAGTGGTTGCAGCTCACTTGGACGGGCCCCTAGCAGTGCATCGTAATATCGACGAACCGCGGACATAGACTAACTCGTAACGATGGTGTACAATTTCAAAGTGTTCAAGAAGTGCGCGCCTAACGGCAAGGTGACGCTGTACATGGGGAAGCGCGACTTCGTCGACCACATCTCCTTCGTCGAACCCATCGGTACGTGTGTGAAGTGCTTCACTTTTGAAGTTGCTCGAGTCCGTTTGGCTGATAATATCAAAATATCACAAAATCTTTCGTAGTTTAAAAAATATAACTTGAACGTCCGATGCGACATGAGATGCGATATGAGGCAACTGTAGCGAGGTTGCTCAAAACGCAACCAATTTTGCTCACTTGGGGTGAATATGGTCGACGACACTCGAACCGCCTTTCGAATTAAAAAAAAAACAAAAACAAATGGAAAAAAATATTTGGTGTTTCAGGATTATACATGACGTAACAGGAAATTATATTACTACCTACGAGTCGTGTCACGATGTTTTCCATCACCGTTTGAGAGTACTGGTATAGCGTATATATACATTTTTCGAACTGAAAAATCCATTGGTGCACGACTGGATTTGAACCCACAATCTTAGAATCGGAAGGCGAGCCGCTACCACCAGGCCACCAGTCCTCTCAGAAAATGATGAAAACACCCCGTTGCAATTATTTGGTGTCCTAAACCTCTTAACCCATTACCATTTTGTAGTTAAAAAATCCGAATCGGACCACCCGTAAAAAGTTGTCCCTACACCCTGTTCGGAGGTAGTTTTTAAAATATTTTACTATAGACTTACCAGCAGATTAGACTGTGCGTTGTCTGTCAATAGGTCAGTCACGACAAACCCTTTCATATATTATGTTTATGTCACCGTGAAATTATAACAAAACATTAAAATAATCAAAATTTAACACAAAAACAAGTAAACTTAACCCTACTCAACTGTTCACTGGCTTTTATAATTTCTACCCTACCTACTATAATATAAATGTAAAAGTTTGTGAGGATGTTTGTATGTTTGTGCCTCAATCACGCCTAAACGGCTGAACGGATTTGAAAGAAACATGTGTGCTGGATTAACATATAGGCTATTTTTTATCCGGGTACCACGAGAGCGAAGCCGCGGGCGGTAGCTAGTATCAGTATAAAATATTATAAAAAAATTGAATAACTCGAGCGAGTTAGCTACTTATCTAAGAGATGTGGCCGTTAGGCAGTAAGTATTGTGGGCGTGTTGGCGTGTTGTCCAGATGGGGTGGTGCTGCTGGACGAGGAGTACGTGCGCGGGCGCAAGGTGTTCGGGCAGGTGGTGTGCACCTTCCGCTACGGCCGCGAGGAGGACGAGGTCATGGGTCTCAACTTCTACAAGGAGCTGTTCCTCGCCTCCGAGCAGATCTATCCGCCGCCGGAGAAACGCAACCACGAACTATCCAAGACGCAAGTGAGTGAGCTACGCTTACTGTTCGCTTTCAAATGCTCATCCAAGTCCCCCGTAGGCCAGCGACAGCACAGCTCGGTTAATGAGTTAGTGATCGCTTTTCCTCCGGCTGCGACTAGAGATGTCCTGCTGACATGTCTCATGCGTGACTTGAGACTAATAATAATAGATGGGAGACAATAGTACCGCGTAGGGTGTGCTGGAACCAAGTGTTGTTGCGATGAGCAGGAGCGGCTAGTGAAGAAGCTGGGCGCGGCTGCGTTCCCGTTCCGGCTGCAGGTGCCGGCGGGCGCGCCCGGCTCCGTGACGCTGCAGCCCGGCCTGGAGGACGAGGGCGAGCCCTGCGGCGTGCACTACTACGTCAAGCTCTTCGTGGGCGACTCCGAGATCGACCGCTCGCATCGCCGGTGAGATAGCGCAGCTTAGTCTGATGACATTTTTTCACTACACATCATTATCATCTTCCTGCCCTTATCCCACTCTATGTGGGGTCGGCGCAGCATGATCCTTGGATCATGCTGTAAGAGTTTTGGCTAAGGTGTTTTATGACCGGCCGCCTACCTGACGTCAACCCTCCTTGGGAGTACTTGCTTATTGTATCTCATCATGTTGGGGATACTATCCCTTAGTCGACTTTTACGACATGCTCGGGAGAAGCAGCTGGACAAATACTACGTATTTTCTTTACTCCCAGTCCAGTAGAGAAGTATAACTACACTGAGGCTACATTATACATTATCGAGCTTGGCAAATGATTTTTCATAGGATAGGCATGGAACCAAACTGCAATAGTTTAGCAGCAGGGTTCGAAACACACGGGTTTTCGGTTCGAGTAGTAAGGGGGTCGATGTTGCAGGAGCACGGTGGCGCTGGGGATCCGCAAGGTGCAGTACGCGCCCTCCAAGCCTGGCCCCCAGCCATGCACCGTGGTGCGCAAGGACTTCGTGCTGTCGCCCGGACAGCTCGAGCTGGAGCTCACCCTCGACAAGCAGGTACGAATATTTTTTTTCGGTTAGGTAATAACAGAGATCGTTTTGCCATCTTGAGTTTGTGCTTCGGTTTGGGATTGCAGCTCTACATGCACGGTGAGACGGTGGCCATCAACATGTGCGTGCGCAACCACAGCAACAAGGTGGTGAAGAAAATCAAGGCGTCCATCCAGCAGGGCGTCGACGTGGTGCTGTTCCAGTCGGGACAGTACCGCAACATCGTGGCCAGCGCCGAGACACAGTCAGTGAAAACACACGCCTTCCCCGGGAGTTCAGGCAAACAAGCTGCCAACGTCTACTAAAATGTTTCGTTTCAGGGACGGGTGTCCTCTGCAGCCTGGCTCCAACCTGCAGAAGGTGATCCACCTGACGCCGCTGTTGTCCTCCAACCGCGACAAGCGCGGCATCGCACTCGATGGCCAGCTGAAGCGTAATGATACGAACTTGGCATCTACCACCTTGTAAGTTTAGCTTCTACGCTAAAATCAAATGAATGGCAAGAGTGTCAGTCCACGCACAGCTTTGCACAACAAAGTCAATAAAATAGGCTTCTAAGCTTATCGACTTAGGTGAGCTTGATAAAAACTTAAAACTCAAAACTCAATATCTTTATTCAATAGGATCGGTAAGAATCACTTTAAGTTGTCTTAAATCTACGTTGAATGTTCGTAACGCGACCAAGTGTGGAAGATACAGGCAAAAAACCACGCCTGGCTATTTTTTTTTTAATTTCCCATAAACTATCTTGTTTATAAAACGAGGAGGAGCATTATTCAGTCCGAAGCATTTTTGTATTCCATGTAATCATATATTTTGTAATAAGCTTTTAAAAAAAAATATTTTATTGGAGTTTGAAATCTATTTCTGACAAATTTGTTATCTCGAACTTTGTTATAGAAGCGTATACATTGCCCTTTAATGACTTGTTAACTTTATCTAGCCTAATTGTGGGTACAGTGAGCTTATTCTTATTTCTAATATTAGCACTGTGATTATCGCTATTTTTCTTATATTTGTATTTTAATTATCACATTTTTCTGATAAAATGGTTAATTAGTAAAGCCTTGAAGTGAGGTGTGTGATGAGTGAGACGCGCGTTGGGCCGCAGGCTGCTGGACCCGGAGCAGCGCGACGCGTTCGGCATCGTGGTGAGCTACAGCGTCAAGGTGAAGCTGTACCTCGGCGCGCTCAGCGGCGAGCTGGTCGCCGAGCTGCCCTTCATCCTCATGCACCCCAAGGTTCTAACACTTCTACTGCTATACTAGCTTCACTCTCGTCCTTCCCGGATAAAACCAGCCCATGTATGATTCCAGCACAAAAACTAAGTAGTTCCAAGTTTAATTCTTATCCGTTCAGCCGTTAGGCCGTGCCCACATCCGAACAGCCGTCATCTCCCGAGCTTTCAGATTTTCAACATTAATAAGTTAATATCTGTTAGATAGAACGCAGTTTGTTTCATGCGTCCAGAACCTACTCTACGAAACCGTTCACATTTCCCGAATTTTTGTAAGTCGGTACGATAAAGCAACATTAGGAAGGGCGAGGTTCGGTCATGTCGTCGTCGTTGCGGTCGCGGCTCACGCTGTGGGTGTGCCGGCAGGAGGGGCGCGCCAAGATGCTGCACGCCGACAGCCAGGCCGACGTGGAGCTGTTCCGGCAGGACACCGTGCACCACCAGGAGAGCGTCGAGGTCTACTGACCACCAGCTGCCGACCACCGCACTCCATGCATACTGACTCATCACTGACGGCCTGACTCATGAGAGTCCAACACTACATGCTTCACGCATTTATTAACAAGCATAATTACTATTATCGATGTGATGTGGTGGGCATTATTAAAAACCTATAAAATGCAACAATCTTTTTATTAACTGACTTTAAAAAATGAGGAGATTGTCTATTCTGCTGGTTTTTTTACGCGACTACGAAGAAGGAGGGTAATGAGTTTGAGGTGTATGTGTATGTATGTGTATGTATGTGTATGTATGTGTATGTATGTGTATGTATGTGTATGTATGTGGGTAAGTATGTATGTAAGTGTATCCATTTGGCTGAAGCTGTAGGTCAAGTGGTTGAATAAATTTTGACAAATGTGGTGTCGTTGGATTCATATAGATGCGTATGGATAACGAGTGTTTATATTAAGAGGCTATATTAAGTGTTAAAATTCAATATGGCGGCTGTAAGAAGCCATTTTCAGTTTATTCCTTTGGCCCTCGCCGCAGCCAAAAAGGCTTGGATTTTGACATAAGAGGTGTCGTTGAATTAAAATACCTATTATAATGACGTCAAACTAATGGGTAAAGAGTGCACTACAGCTATCTTTACCAGACAACTCAGCTTTTTGAAGATATAAAATGTACAACTTTACTCACCTCTTTACTCACCGTACTCGGTCGCCGCCACCGGCGCCGGCGGCTGCCCCCTAACGCTACTTTTTATGTTTGCTGAAACAAGTCTCTAGTTGTAGTTGACCTTGCGCTATTCCTGTTCCTGGAACTGTCAAGCTTTGTAAGTTAAATAGTTACTGGTACTCGTAATAAGAACGGATAAAAAACCCTTCCCACCCCTTCGTGGAGTCAGATTGTAGCTTTGGTGATTTATTGAAAGCGAGCCGGCACTCAGGATCCTAAGGTCGTCGTTTGAGAGCACTGGATACCAGGACTCTCAGGCGGCGAAGGAAGACCTTACAAGGAACTAAGTTTATGTGTCAAGTGCACAAAAAGGGCTTCCTTGTGGAGCACTTTAAGCCTTTAGCACACTGGATCGAAAGAACTAGTAGTAATAGTAGGTGCGCTCCGCGATCCGCTTCATTGAGCTCGAAGTTAAACATACGACAGGTCGGGAAGACAATATTGCGACGGGGTCTACGAGTAGGGTCATGTGTAGGTACCTACTGTAACAATTAAAGTAAAAGTTAATTTCAAGACAACCTTTATTCTCGTCCAAAATAAAATAATGTCAACAGTAGGGCGAACTCTTTGAGTTGTTTAAACTTTATAATAACAAATCACTTAGTAGATAAGTACTTACAAACCTATACAATACAATACATGTATACAGACGATATATACAAGACAAGGGGTTGCAGTCTGTCACTAAATAAACAAAGGAAGTAATAAAATGACTGATAAGTATTTTATGATATTAAACCGATAGGTACATTCAGTTTCCCTATGATATGTTCTTAATCTACTCGACTATGAAGCTATCCCAGCCAACCCATCTGTGGACAGCGATATGCCTAGTGATATGATCGTACTGTAAGGATATCTCCTGCCCACTATCCCCGAGGCAAACTATTGACACCTCATCCAATCCTTTATTTTACTTCTGACAGTTAAGAGCTGAGAGCTTGACAACATGACTCGATCATGATTTGCAAAAGTAAATTTTAAAACGCGTAGGTATTATAACAAATATATAAACGTGTAACCCTATAACATTAAATGCCTCAGATGTCTTAGTTTAAAAAAATAAATTAGTAATTAATTGGCGTCATTAACACGGTTGCGTTACGTTCTATCGTTATTATAGATACATACTTAGCTAGTGGTGGGGCCGAATGTATTCCTTTTAAATTAATGAATCTAAAGCTCGTTTCATGCTGTACTTACATCAGCTAAAAAGCCTATTTATTAATTGTTGTGTCTATATGTTTTGATTTTCAGAAATGGTTTATTTTAATTCATAAAATATGATAATTTAAACACTTGGGTATATTTATAAGAGAATAGAAAATGTTGAGCAAATATTAAATATCAGTGTGTTAAATCGATTAAAACTTCGTTATAAATAAACAAACTCGATTTTTATAAGAAATATAATCGGTAACACATTACTACAATTAATTAGTCACACACACTGTCTAAAGGTAAATTAAATGGTTGGATGAAGCATACGAGTACCTAAGTAGTTCGGAATGTTTTGTCTCAGTTCCGGTTCTTGAAGAAGCAGGAACTAATATTAGTCTCTGAACAGGACCCCCCCTCCGCCCCCCGCCCCCGCCAGCGCGCCCACGTGACACCGCTTCGGAGCTGTTTGAAGAATATGACAATAGAGGTCACACTTCACTTTTCAGTACGTTAGCGTCGTGCATCCACCTCCACTAGCACATACACATACCTAAAGTATTTTTTTGCTGAAGTGAAACATTAAACAAAACAAGAGGCACTATCAGACGACAATCTGTACACTTTACAATAAATCCGGCGCACTAGTGCCGGAGAAGAAGACGCGCTCAGCTGCCTGCCGACCGCCGACTGCCAACTGCCGACTGCCGACTGCCGACTGCCGACTGCCGACTGCCGACTGCCGACTGCCGACTGCCGACTGCCGACTGCCGACTGCCGACTGCCGACTGCCGACTGCCGACTGCCGACTGCCGACTGCCGACTGCCGACTGCCGACTGCCGACTGCCGACTGCCGACTGCCGACTGCCGACTGCCGACTGCCGACTGCCGACTGCCGACTGCCGACTGCGGACAGCGGACAGTCGGCAGCCAGCGCCGGCGCGCCCGCCCTCACGACGTAGCTTGCGGAGAGCTCTCTAAGCCGATAAAACTTCGAGATTCAAGTAAGTACAAATATTATTTACATTTAACTCAATAATTCATAAAGTTAACGACGTATCATCTATTAGTTGTTATGTTACCGATAAAATTAATCTAGCTTCGTAGACATGTAAAAAAGTGGCAAAGAGTCAGTCGCTTACGGCTACTATGTACATCACAGAATTCTTTTAACTAAGTCATCATCCCGAGACGAGCCGGCCGTGCGCCGCGCGCAACAATAACTACTTCATATTGTAACTTCTTCAAATAAAAAAGGAACTTCCGCCATTAAGCGAAATGAGATTGTGAAATAACTTTAAACAAGTTATCTTAATGGTTGCACTTAACATAAGCGTTAAACATGTTTTGCTTGTATCGTTCTTGCGGCGCGGCGCCACAGAAACAATCCGCCTCGGATGGGCAGCGCTCGGCCGCGCTACGGCGTAGAGCATCCGTAGCACTGCGTAGCACGGCGTAGCACTCCCGGAGCCCCAGGCGGGCGCGGGCCGCACTACACGCAGGACTCGGGGATCCGGTGGTCGAGCAGCTTCTCTTTGATGGCGTCGACGTTGAGGTCGGGCGCGGCGCGTAGCGTCGCGGACGCGCTGCGGCCCAGCGCGCCCCCCGCGCCCTCCGCAGCCCCCGCGCCGCACCCGCCCCGCGCACCCCACGTCCACGACGCGCCGGGCCCGTTGCATGCCTATAATAAATTATTACATAATTATTTATCGGTTGTATTTGTACATCATACATATAAAACATCTCCTATACGGTTCGATGGCTAGATGTAGGCCTCGAATGCGCCGAGGCGAGGCTGACTTGCCCTGACCCCGAGGAGCTTACGAGCTGAGAACTTCGTTATCTCATCTGAAGTTGTAGATAGCAGTCGCTTATTTCGCAAGTTTGCACTCGACCGGCCGGTTCAGGCAGGTGAGATAAGTTTGTAAGCGGGTGGTTGGTGCAGACACGATTTAAATGAGTGCCTACTCGTACAGCTGACAGCTAACTAGCGTGTAATTTGTAGCTGAGATGCAGCGAGTGAGAACAATATAATATAAGGGCAATAAGTGCGTAATCGGAGATGAGTGGGGTGCGGCGCGGGTGCGAGCGGCCGCACTCATTACTCTGCACTACATTAGGCTTGTGATCGCTTAGCGCACTGTCTCGATGGAGTTAGCTCGGCGAGGAGGCCGATAGCGCTCAATTAAAATAAATGCAAGATTTGTGAGCACTCAGGTCGCGCGCTCTGTCGCGTCGCGCCGAAAGTGACATGACAAAAGAACGGCCAGATGAAACTATCGCGGGATTAATTAAAACGTCCCTTGTAGCCTGCAACCTCCCCTCCCCCGTCCCCCCCTCGTCCCTCTCACGTGCCGGACGGTGCTTGTACTGTTAATCAACGCTTGAAGATTTATTATGCAAACACCTTTATTTCATTTACATTTAAAAATATTTCAGTTGTAGTAATAATGACCATTGGTACACAGAGGTGTAAGCAGCTACACATCAGCCCGCCGCTGTTAGGAGAATATTAGTGAGCTCGTGCCATAAAGTCCGATAGAGTGTGAGAAATGAATAAGTTCGCCACAGAAATGAAGGAAAACGCTAAAGAGAATATATTCAAGGAGCAGATGCATTTTAGTGTGGTCCGCTGCGTGATCTACCGAACAATAAGAGCGGATGAGAAATGGATTTCACTGCGGCGCTCGCCAACTTGAAAATTGGACGCACAAATCAATTTGATATCTCAGTCGCAATCTACTTTTGCAGACTCGATCGAACTTAATACACTCCGTGATTTGCAATGGGCAATAGTCTCGGCCTAGTGGAGGAACTCCCGCCCCGCCCCGCCCCGCCCCGCCCCGCCACGCCCCGCCACGCCACGCCGGCCCGCCGTGCGTCGACTCGCCGCGATCCCACTAATTAACATTCAACTCTTTCGTTACTTTATCGGTTCTGTAACTCACTCAGAAGTTCCATGTTTCTGTTTGAGCAGGACTAGAGAGTATAAACTCTCAAAGTTCTGGGTAAATACAAGAAACTTCATCGGCGGGAGATCTGAATGTTTTAATCTCTGGAGATAAAGTAGGTATTCGATGTGGTTTTATGCGTGCAAATATTATTCGTCTCGCCGCGATCTGGAACTTATCCGGAGTGATAGCGGCGCCGGCGGCCGCAGTGCGGTGCGTGCGCGGGGAGCGGGGGGCGGGGGGCGGGGAGCGGGGGGCGGGCAGCGGGGAGCGTGACGAATGGAAATTAATAAAATAACCACCCCACTGCCAAGTTCAACATCAAACTTTGTTTTAAAGTTGCAATTGTTGGATGTTTACCTTGCGAGCGTCCAACTGAACAGTCTATTATAGTTCATTTATTAATAACTAGCGTCCGCCCTCGGCTTCACTCGCGTGCCAACTTCCCGAATGAACACTAGTCTAATGTTGTTCCAGGTCATAAACTATATTTATTCCTAGTTTCAACTTCCGGAGATGAATGAGAACCAACAACATAAACTTTTCTTGCAAATATCCTGGCTTCTTTTATCAACATTTGCAATGATAATATTAGCATGACGGTATCTATAACAATGATAATTATTATTGACTTCCTTCCTTTTGAGAACTATCGATGTTTGTTGAGCATTTTTCAAGTTTTAGCGTTGGGGGCACATTGCAGTGTGCGCATCATGTGAGTGACGCCTGTGGAGACGGCGCGTGAGGGCTGCGGCGCCCCGCGGCCGGACGCCCGCCGCGCTGACGCCCGCGAGACGCAGCGGAACCGCTCACTACGATAAGCGCACCCTGGAGACCGCCCCGCGGCCGCCCACAAACAAATATGATTCTGCATCTGCGACAGGACGTAAAGCGGAGGAGGATATTGAGATTGACTGCTATAACCGTTCCTCCGCACGAAGCGCAGCGACGCGCCCGCTTTACGCCGCGCTATTCAAACGAAAGACTAAAATATGACTAGGTATGGTGTTTATCTGCAAAGGAGTCACTTATTCACGACCAAGTCAGAGCCTACATATTGCGGAAGAATCGGGCTGCATTCGAACTTATTATTTGCTGATGACTAGCCCTTCCTTCGCAGGCTGTGAGGTCGCGGACGAGAGGAGTGTGGCGGATGAATGGTCGCGACTGGAGTGTGAATGGGCTCATCGCACTATCGGCATTTTGTTTAGCGCGTCGGGTGGTCGCGGGGGAGGGGGTGAGGGGGTGAGGGTTGCGGTGCACCGCATGCACGGCACGCATTCATTACTTAGGCACTTGCAATTAGAGCATCAAGCGTTTCTGATCGTAGTAAAATAAAATATGAACTGCTCTCTAGCAGGTCATTAGGTAGAAATGTAACTTGATGGGCTCGTCTAGGCAGTTGTTGAAGACGAAAAGTATGATGGGCGAGATAGACTGCTGACATTGTTAATGTAGGTTTAGCTTCGATATTGTAGTGTAATGCAGTTCTTTTTCGCTGGACTGGGAGTAAAGAAAAAACAAAGAATGCATCCAGCTGCTTCTCTCCCCGAGCATGTCGTAAAAGTCGACTAAGGGATAGGATCCTCTCCAACATGATGAGATACAATAAGCAAGTATTCCCAAGGAGGATTGACGTCAGGCAGGCGGCCGGTCATAAAACACCTTAGCCAAAACACTTACAGCATGATCCTGGATCATGCTGTGCCGACCCCACATAGAGCGGGATAAGGGCAGGAAGATGATGATGATTGTAGTGTAATGCAGTAGAAGTGGCCGAGGGCTGAGGGCCGAGGGCCGAGGGCTGAGGGCCGAGGTACTCACGGGCGCGGGCGCGGCGAGCGGAGCGGGCGCGGCGCGCGCCGGCGACGCCGCCGACAGGCTCGGCGCGCTCGCCGCCTCGCCTGGAACACCACACCACACAGCTGCAATACAACATCGTTCACACTTCAATAACTACATCTTATTGTTATGTTTAGGTACATATTTTGGGATTGGGAGCGGCTTCGCGTTTGTAAGGAAAATATTCGTAAAGAGTGTGGTTGTGTAACAATTGGCAATTGTTACCAATTGTTATTACTCCAGCTAAAGGTGAGCATCCTTTTAGGTAGAGTCATTCATATCCATTGATATGTATAAAATGTTATGGTCTGTACTATCTCCTTATAATGTAGGTCTCCATGCTATAACAATCTATACCTATACCAAAAAAAGTTAAAATTCAAGATGCGTGTTACGTCTACTATTTGAATATCACTGTTTTATTTGGACTACACCTAGTGTTGTTTTTATGTCATCGCGATGGTGACACCGAGTAAAGATTTGTCAGGGGAAGAGATCTTACACGTGCAAAGAAATAACATTTATAGCGTTTCATGAATACCACCTCCGAGCCGGGCGGCGGCGGCGGCGGCGGCGGCGGCGGCGGCGATTCAATATCGATAGTGACCGCCGGCCGGCGATCGGATCATATCGCCATTTGCCAGTCACCTTCCAATCCCGGCGATTACCTCGACATGGCGACGGTAGTTTTTCCAATTTCCCTGGGAGCGGCCAAATTGGAGGCCGTGAGACGTAATGAGGTTTATATCGATAAGGGACACGGAAGACGGCCGTCATTAATCCGGCACGGCGCCGGCCGACCCGCCGGATTACTGCTAACGCCTGCCATCATCTCGCCGGGCACTCATCCGGCGGACAACAGCTTGATGGCTCAACGACTTTTTCTTTATACACCTGTCAAATCCTTCTTTTTTCTTCTTAGTAGTTAGTTTATTCTTTTTAGTTTCTTGCTCAGTGAAGAAACAAAGTTGAAATGGAACAGAACCAAGATTTATTTTCCTTCCTTTTTGCCGATGCCACCGATATGAGGGCCGGCGCTTCTGAAAATTACAAGCCAGTGGGGCTCGCATAAATCTTTCGATAAAGTTGACTAAAATTGGGCGAACCATTTTTCGTAGGTTTTCTAATTTCCCAGAGTCCGGCGGAGTGGGACTTGTTCCGCGGGCTACGTAACGGCTCTCGAACGTCCGGCTGCATCGGGACATGTATACAAATACTCCCTCCGTCTCTCCGACCTGCCCCTGCCCCTCTCCATATCGGAGATCGCAAGCCGGGGATTTATTCCGGGAAAAAACCTGATTAATCACTACAGTCAAAGACGAAGGCGAGCGTAAGTCAGGACACAAGAAATAATTAATTGGCGCGCACCGCTGCTCCTGCCCCTTCCCCCGCCCCGCCGCGCCGCTCCCCGCCCCGCCCCGCCACCGGCACGCGGGGCTCGACATGTGGCCAAGTTTATTCAAATTGGCTTCATTAATAGGTTGTAGCGTCTCCGCGGCGCGCTCGGCCGCCTCCCGCCAGACAGAACGGCTGCGACCGGCACGATCTGCGCTGAGCCGCAAGCTTTTATAAAGTTACAGCCTGCCTTGTAGCAGCGCACTTGCACCCGAGGAGATCGCAAACAGTGTGCAACTTATACACATGTAGTAGTATTATTTGCACTGTTTGTGTCCAACTTCTGGCAACATTATTATAATGTAGTGATAAAGTAGGTACTGCGTAACAATAGAGGCACTCTAAGGTAAAAGTGTGTGACACGCTTTTCAACTGTTGGTAGGACTTGATCAATGTGCGAAGTTTCCGTAGGTAAAGAACTGAGAGTGACTTTTTTCATATCGATTTATAAGCTCTCGCTAAACAGGTGACCATTTTTTCACGTTACCTAAAGAATTGCAAGAAACAAAAAATACCGATACTAACGAAATGCTGCAATCCATAATAAATAATAACTCCACAAGCTACTGAGCTGAGATGACTGACAAATTTGTTCAGAGGTGACAGTGGCAATACATAGATACGCGCAATTGCACAGCGCACGCCACAGTAAGGGAATGCGGGTTCAAGTCATGTCCGTAAAGAATTTTTGAAATAAATTTGAAATGTAAAATAAATAAAATATTTGGTAAAAGTCAGGGGTCCTCGGGGGCTCGGCGGCGGCGGTGCGGGCGGTGCGGGCGGTGCGGGCGGTGCGGGCGGTGCGGGCGCACTTTGCGGTGTGTTTTCAATCGCGGGTGTCGCCGCCTGAATATTCACAATGCATCAATATTCATGAATATACCCCCCCCCCTCGCCCGCCCCTCCCACACCACCGCACCGCATACTCACTATTCAGCTTCTAATATCTTTCAATACACGTCTTAATCCACTTAATTCTTTCACTGCACCGATTAAAAATAATTGGTGGCTCGACTATGGTTGAATATCTGCATATTCAAAAGAGAGTCAAATATTTATTCTTATAAAGATTATTACATCAGAATGTATACCTCCTTCAATATTTTTGATTATAAGTTTTTTTTGAGGAAGAAAACTGCAAAAAAAATGGGGGAAATTGAAATATGAAGTTTAATCGCGACGCCTTTGGTCATACATACGTCACGTAATAGTCTATGACAACAAAACGGTGAATGCCGCCGAGTGTGCAGTTGTTTGGTGTTCCGCTGTGAGTGATAGACGGTGACGTCACGCGAGGCGCGCCGACTGCGGGCTCGTTGCATTATTATCAATAACGTTGACCGCTGAAAGCGCTCGGCTCCGCGCCCGTTCTTTGTGAGGCAAAATCTAATAAATTTCGTTGCGGGAATCGTTTCCGCTCGGCTGATTGACCTTCCTTTCTATGCATTTCCTTTATGTATCTTAACGCGAGATTACTTTTCGTGGAGAATATGGCAAGTCCATGGCGACAGCCTCGGTGGCGTGGTGCTTGCACGTCTATTTGTTAAAATAGAAAAAAAAACATACTATAGTTTTTTTACCATAGCTTGTTTTTAACACCATGTTAAACATACATAAAATCACCATTTTGTAGACCATTTTATCATTTTTATTATTCAAAATCATTTCTTTCAAGACTTAGCAAAACCTTAGCAAAATAAATAAATAGGATGAAAGTTAGCAAATAATGTGTGCAAGGTGGAGGCGGCGGTGCAGCGGGCGGCGGGCGACGGGAGACGGCCGCGGGCGGCTCTAGTTCGGATATTAAAATATTTGGGCGGGTGATTTAATGGGCGGGCGGCGGCATAACCGCGGCCTCGGCATAAATCCCTTGTATCATATAATACGGGCCGCTTTTTATTGAGGCGAGAACGGCATTCATTACCGCGCGATTTATGAGACCTTCCCGTCCCGTCCCGCGGCTACCTCACCCCCCCGCCGCCGCCGGCGCCGGCGCCAGCCAAGCGGCCCTTCTTAAGCAAACGTTTCAAATGTTCTTCGATCGATTGGCACCACTCATCCAAGTTCAGCACGGTAGCATAATAATATCGTTGTCCGCAGACAAACCATCGCGCGTTAACTTTCAGCTCGATCCCTCAACAAGCACGCGCCTCAGGGTGCGCAGTCGACTCCTGTATTTTCCAACGATCGGCCGAGCGGAGCCGCCGCGGCCGCTGCAGCCGCCGGTCGCTTGCTGTCTCCGCGAGCGGTCACGCGATCCCGCCGGCTGCCGAACACGCTGGAAGTGCTTTGGTTAGCTCGTCGCGTCGTCGCCTTCTCGTGCTAATTCATCAAGTCATGCGCTCCAGAGAGCTAACCTAATTTCCGGATGTCATTAAGTTTCCATCCAGCCGCAGCTCACACGTGGGCCGCGACAAAAACCTCTCGTCGGAAGCGTCTTGCGTCGTCGTCGACTCGCCGGCGCCGGGCGACTGGAACGTGCGACAATTTTGAAACGTCGTTAATGAACCGCCGGCGCCGGCTGCCTCCAGGCGCGAGCTTCTTGTCGCTAGTTTTAGTTCAAAGGGGTAGGATCCATATTAGGTTGCAATTATAGTCGCATCGCATCGCATCGCGTGTCGCGCGCTAGGATGCGTCGACTCCTAATTAGACACAAATTGGAAATGATTGTGGCCAACAGCACTGCCGTAAGGTCACGGCCTCGGGGTCAGCGGGCGAGGGCGCCGAGTGCGAGGAGGTTTGTACTGAAAGATGAATGAGGCGGAATGGCTGACCTGACCGCAACCTGCGCGACGTCAGACTTTCACACTCTTAAGCTACTGCTACGCCGACCTCTATAGCGCTACGCTTCTACGGCTACGTTTCTGCCATGTTACGCTTCTACGACTTCCATTGTTACTTTATCGTTAATACTCTAAGATTCACCGAGAAAGTTTTTTTTAATGGACTTTACAAAAGGATTATTTCGCTCTACAACATCCTTATGAATGCCATTAGACAGTTGGACGGTTGTGCTTAAGCCGTCTTATGAATTAGTGTGAGAACTGGGACTCATTGATAACGCGAATTGATATAATTTTTTTATTTGTATCATTGTCTGGACATTCGCAGGATTGTGTTGGTGTGGTGGTGGTGGTCGCGAGCGGCGGCTGCTGGTGGCGGAGGTGAGATGAGTTCTGTCAGCAGCAACTCTCACCGAGGGGGGACGCCCCGCGCCCCGCGCCCCGCGCCCCGCAGCGCGCTCGGGCCCCGCTCGCTTCGCCATACATTAAGCCTTTATGAGGATAGCCTGTTAAGCCCCTCCGGCCTCCCCGCGCCCCTCGTTTTTTCCGTCGCTACGTGCCTAATATTAATATTTGAATGTGCGCCGCTCGCGGAGCTTAGCGCCATTGTTCTCGCGGTACATAATGCACGCTCCAAATGTTAAATACGATTCGAAGTGTTGTCACTGTATTGTCATTCGAGCTCCGTAAGTGCAGCTCTACCATGACAGGAAGACGACCGACTCCAGGGTCGCGGAGGGCTCACAAAGGAATTTGTTAATTGTTAATAATAAAGACGATAAAGGTTCCTGTAGACTCACGGACATGAGACGCGGGATCCTTTAAGGGCTACGGTCACAAAAAATGTCTAAATACGATTAATTTGCAAACTAACTAAATGTGATCCCGCAAGCTCGAAGAGACTTAAAAATAATAAAGTTTAAAGGCCCCTAACAGTTCTATTGGTTGATTTTACAGCAACGATAAGATGTTTAGTTTCGTTTTAGCAGTTCGATTCGGAACCCTAAAAATGTATTCTATTCCATTACATTCTATGTTCTAAACTATATCGGTAGAAATCTAAGTAGTCCTAAGTTGGGGTCGACGGAGACGAAAGTTAGGCCGTGGCCAGACAGTAGTCCATTATTCCGAGCTTCGGGGCTTCCCTGTGACCTCGAGCGAAAGCTATTACCGCCGTAATGGCTTCGACTCTACGGCAATCAGCTTTACCTTATAAATACTCACGTAAGCGGATCGTTCTTATCTAATAAATTGTAAATAGATGACTTGGATGTGATCAGATTCATAATTAGATCGATTGTGTTAAATATTCTCATAACATCCACCGAGGATAACACCGCGGGGAGAGCCGTGGCACACGTCCAGGTCTATCCCGGGAATAACGCCGACTAAGTTTAGAGGATGATAGGTGCTGGGGAATCGCACTTTATCAAAAGCGTAGGGTGCAAAGTTGTCTCGGGGGGATGGGTTCGACGGAGCGAGTACTCACAGTAGTTGTTGGGGATGAGGTCGGGCTCGGCGTCGTCGTGGTCGAGGTGCTTGTGCGCGTGCGGCGGCGGCTTGGCGGGCAGCGGCGGCGGCGCGCGGCGGCGGCGGCGCAGCGCCAGCGCGGCCGCCAGCGCGCACGCCGCGCCGCCGCCCGCGCCCAGCGCGCCCACCACGCCGCCCACGCCCAGCGGCGCCTCGCCGCCTGCGACACCACACGCCACACGTCATACCACCACGACAACCGTCACACCTCCTCCTGTCGCAACATCTCATCTCCTCACAGCACAGCCATTACTCATACGACTATGCCTAGAAATAAAAATATCTATAGTTTATGAATCACGTGCAACATTATTAATTTGTAATTAGTAGGTATTTTGGAACTTTAACAGCAGTTGTCGAATGAGCGTAAAACAATGAAGTGGAGCAGCATTTCAAAATGGACAAAAGTAAAGTGATTATTCAATAGTGCTCGTACGTACTTATACATAATTACGCAAAATTGCTGACAGGTGTGTGGCATACTGTCGATAACTCACATGGACCGTGTAGCGACGTAGGTACATAATATAAAAAGAATGAGAGGATAAGCGATCGGATCTCGATTACATTAGCATTTTGTAAAAGTGCGCGAGCGGCTGCAGATCGTTACGTTAATATCTTAATTGAAAGGTGCCGCCGGCCGCGGGAGTCGAGGGTTATTGAGAGCGCGAGATATTAGCAACTGCTCACACAAACAGCTGGCACACTCCGGCACCTACTAATGGTAGTCTCAATAAATGTCAATAAATGTCAGTGGAGTGAGCCAGCTACGCGGCGGCGGCTACGAGGTGTCCCCGCTTAGAACAATACAACTATCCGGCGCATTCCAACAGCAATCTCTCATCCGAAGCTGCGCCATTACGGGGCCCAATTACGAAGACCTAATTAAAATTAATATAGTCGAAGAATTCGTCGACCTGCGAACTTCCACCGGCGGAGACGCCACTTGTTTATGGACTTTACGAGGTTATTTTGTTTTAAAATGGCATTCCTCGGCGACTCGACTCGCTCAGGTAATTAAAATTAGAAAGTGAGAAATAAAATGGTATTTTAGTTGTGAAGCAGGTTAGCACCGGGGAGCGTTTTCAGTTTCCTGCGGATCCGTCCCGGCACGCGGCACGCGGCACGCGGCACGCGGCACGCGGGCTGGCTCGCACGCGGGGCGCATATTGATATTGATATTGATACACACGGTTTACACTCCTTTAATATTAACTAGCATTCACCCGCGGCTCCGCTCGCCTTGTACCCGGCTAAAAGTAGCTCATGTGCTGCTCCAGGTCATATGTATATCCCAAGTATCAGCCAATGATTTGTCAAATGACGCCTTGTAAAATAATATTATTCATCCATCCATATGTCATCCATCCAAGTCTTTTGTGGTTTTATCAGGAGTTATAGGCACGATTACAGGGACAGGAAACCTGCAGCTTTATTTGTCAGCATTTATTTACAAAAATAACAACTATTATCGCGTCTCTACGTGTGTCCGGGGCCGCTCGGGTTCGTTTGGGTACTTTGGGTAAAGAAGGTAGGGTTTGCTGTAGCGTGGGAAATATTGACGCTTGGCTTCGCTGTACTCGAGCTTAGCTAGCCCGAGGGTCTTGAGGGGCTAATGAGAGTCACGTCACCGAGTGAGTCGTCCGCTGACAACAAAACGTTTACAAGCTGCGAGCAGAGTACCGGCGCGGGCCCGCGGTGCGACCAATATCACTCATTCAACAGTTCAATGTCCGCACCGACCTCTCGTGGCCATCGAGGTCTGCTCGCGCTTGCTTTCAGAGTGTTGCCCTCACCTACTGAAATCGCTATAAATCATAGGAGCAGGTAGTCGAGCCATGAGGTCACTCGGACGTGTTTCGCATTGCTCGTAAATAACCGCACATTAGCATCAACCGGCTGGAACAAGCCATTTGCATGGAACCCGTGTAAATATTAATCACAAGGGCGGAATTAATGATTCAACTTCGCTACCTCCTGCACGGCACATCTCATGCGAAACAGATGAGCCAATCGACGCGCCGCAGCAGCGCCGGGCTCGCGTCTGTCGAATTCTGACGAACAACAGTCATTTTACTAACAGTCAGAACGTGTCCAAGTAACCCCCGTGATTTTATGGAATAAAAAAAAATTACTTTGACTTTGACTTTACAGTGGGATATGCAAAATAACGGCGATGATTCAGTCATTTTTGGTTGTCAACAAGTAATCAGGATTGGAGTCCACAATGAGACAGTTATTCAGTCCGTGCTATGTCACTCACTACTTATACTAACGTATTCATTGGGGAGTTGAGATTAAGTTGCCGATACCAGCGAAGTCGCTGACAATTATGAGTCGTGTGCCGCGCGCCCGGAGCCCGCTCCATGTAAGCGAGCACTTATGACAATAACCACAATTATGTAGTAAAATTAAATTTCCCTAATATGTGATCGGTGATTTATCCTACCGTTTAAACCTAAATGATCCAGGTGCTTAGTACTTACTAATATCAATGGGACTAGTGAAAATGAAAAATATAATCAATAGAATCACTACAGAGGATCACTTGGAGTCGTGAAAGAACAGAGACGTGCATCTCGGGCAGGATGTAGCTGACCTACAATGATCCACGTGAATAATTAGCCCGACGTGTATGACCAATGTAAAGCCAACTATATTCAGCACAAAATGCTCTTCTGACTGAAATAAATGAACTAGGATTTTTTGTCCTAATACATTTTCAAATAATTTCCACACGAGTGAATATATCAAGCCTCCGATGAATGATGCTGTGTCAGCACTACACACCACGTGACGTCTGCAAATGGGATTCCGCGCGACAACGCGTCGCGTCGCGCGGCGCCGCGTCAGCCGCACGCCTCATAAAAATGCTCATAGATTGGCTGCAGGCGGCATAAAGGTGTCGGCGCCGCAGCCGCACGCTGATTTATTTATCAGTCACAACTCACAGCCAATAAAATGGCGGCACCGAGCGAATTTACGGATGAGCTTGTATCGTCAGAAACAGCGCTTGTGCGCAGGAACGTCACGAGTGCTTCTTATGTTGTGTCCGAGCTGTTACTCGCGACTTCACATTACTTTTTTATGTATCGCACCGCCCGCCTGTTCAAAATTTCCTAATCCAATACAAACTTAGATCCTCCCCAAAATGATGGACCATCTATATGTGCGATGAGCTGATCATCTGTCACCATGGTTCACCATATATATCTTGGGACTTTGAATCGGGAGTGGCTGCAAGTTTTCTTATGACTACTTGTGGCTCTGCCCACCCCATTAGAGATACGGCCGCGATAAAATACATACATACTTTGATAGGTATCCTATTTCACCTCTTTTAAGGGTTGTTTTAAAAAAATCTTAAACACGTGTTCATTTGGTTTGCATTTACAGTATTCGAACCAATAACACGCGTTAGCAAGTTCCATATAAACGTTTTCACCCCCTTTGGGGTTGAATTTCGAAAAATCTCGCCTCAGTGGGTGGTTTTGCCATAAAAGGAAGCTATCTTCCAAATTCCAGCTTTCTGGCTTCAGCGGTTTCGGCTCGGCGATGATGAATCAGTCAGTCAGTCATAAGATTTTTTATAGGTATTGATGAACGATTCATAAAAACGCCGAAATGAATAATCATTATTCATAGCACTTTATCAACGATTTATTGCCGTGTTATTGTATTTTTCCGCTCCTCGTAATTAATCCGACAAATTCGATGGAAATATCGTCCGGGCCGAGCGGCCGGACGGCCCGGACTGCCCATTCAGCGCGCTGCATTAAACTCCATGAATGGGCTACGCATTAACGCCGCTTTGTACCGCGCGCTCCGCGTGATGCTCTGCAGACACGCAACACGCTCCCGCACCCGCGCCTCCTCGCGCGACGACCTGGCGCTGGCGCCCCAACAGGGCCCGCTACTCTGCTGAGCATCGGCTACCTACTACATTAACGCCGCTTTGTACCGCGCGCTCCGCGTGATGCTCTGCAGACACGCAACACGCTCCCGCACCCGCGCCTCCTCGCGCGACGACCTGGCGCTGGCGCCCCAACAGGGCCCGCTACTCTGCTGAGCATCGGCTACCTACTACATTAACGCCGCTTTGTACCGCGCGCTCCGCGTGATGCTCTGCAGACACGCAACACGCTCCCGCACCCGCGCCTCCTCGCGCGACGACCTGGCGCTGGCGCCCCAACAGGGCCCGCTACTCTGCTGAGCATCGGCTACCTACTACATTAACGCCGCTTTGTACCGCGCGCTCCGCGTGATGCTCTGCAGACACGCAACACGCTCCCGCACCCGCGCCTCCTCGCGCGACGACCTGGCGCTGGCGCCCCAACAGGGCCCGCTACTCTGCTGAGCATCGGCTACCTACTACATTAACGCCGCTTTGTACCGCGCGCTCCGCGTGATGCTCTGCAGACACGCAACACGCTCCCGCACCCGCGCCTCCTCGCGCGACGACCTGGCGCTGGCGCCCCAACAGGGCCCGCTACTCTACTGAGCATCGGCTACACTACCTACACTACCTAATATTCATCCTAATTTTCAGACCTTACTCGTTTTTAAACAGCTTTCTAGGCAATGTGCTTCGACTTTTCTAAACAAATCAAAAAGAATGTCACGATAGTTATTGAAAACACGTGAAAACTGGAAGAAGTGCATCACTAAGTTTCTAGACCTGAGTTTTTTTTTATTGTTTGTTTTAGTGGAACATCAAAAAAGTAGCGCGAGAGTCTCGCCGCTGAGATGATTAGCCGGCGCAGGGCGGGCGGACGGACTAGCTGCTGGTGCAGTCGTCCGCCCCCGTCGGCTCCACTTTTCCTGCAGACTGTCATCGCAGGAACAGGCTGCTTATGAGTTTTATTACAACATCATTTTGTGACAGCTTCTGTTCCACAAGGTTAAACGCTGGTGCAGGATATAAAGCTTGCTTGTCCACCTTTTATGAACAAGGTCACAAAGTTCGAGCCAAGTTTATACAGTTGCCTTTTTATGTTTCACGCGGGGAGACGATTGGAGTCAAGACACGTCGACAAAGAGACACGAATATAGGCCGACCGACTCGAGCGACCAGCGACCAGCGACCAGCGGTAGCGGGGACGGCAGCGGGGGCGGTAGCGGGGGTGATAGCGGGGGCGGAGGCGGGGTGAAGAGAAGGACGTGTGGAAACTCGGTGGCTAAAACAATAGCGGATTAGAGTCGGGATCATATTTCAGCGGCGGGAGGCCGCTCGCCGCTGATTTATGCCGCTGCTGCACTGAATACGGCTCAAATAGCCGTCTAACAAATGGCGGCTCGCCCGAACGCCAACCAAATAAAAATGATATGTTTGCCGGAATAATTTTTATCCAAATCCGTCCGCCGGAACGCGCTATTTACCACTCTGATTGAGTCGGAATAAAGCGGATTTATGAGACAAACGACGAGATTCATTCCTTCGGATGAAACGATGCCTCGGAGCGCGTTCGCTTCCATATTAGGAGGGCGGCCGCGGTTCGAGCCTCTGCACATCCTTCAGTCGTGGCATTAACATGATTGAAGGGATGGTCCGCGAGCGCGCACTTCACGCTCGCCGCGCACGTGTGTGAATCATTCATAAAGCAGCGGCGCGGGGCGGGGCGGCGCGGGGCGGGGCGGGGCGGGTCACGGCGCCGAGTGCAGCGTCGTCAGACAGCGCGCTCACCGCTGGCTGTTACATTAAAATTCAATGGAGCCCCGCTATGATATTGACTGCGTTATGCTCGCTCTGCATCGCGCCGTTTGTGTCGCAAATGCGATGATAAACCGCGGAAGCGTTACATTATTTATTTGCGAATCAGACAATTTTGCTTGGTACCGGCATTAGCGGCGTTTCTGGTGATGCATAAACTATTCAAGGGCGGCTTGTTGCAGAGAGTAAACTACTTATCACGTTGATAGATAATAGTGGAGGTTTGATTATTAGCGGCGGATGCGCAGCTCAGTAAATCAGTAAGGTAATGTTGATAAGCTAAATAAAAAAATAATAAAGAAGTCCTAGCAATTACCACATGAAATCGTAATAAGTAGCAAGTACTTAAATAGACATGACGATAACTGGAAAATTTACCTACTTATTTAAAGAAATAAGTGGAACCAAATTCGATTGAATCGTTTTCATCTGGAATTCGTAATTCGTCTTGGTTCCATGCTGGTGACCTGTAATGGGCATCGAATTAATGGAAGGTATTATTTTCGCGAGCGCTGTAATTACACTACACTACGCCGCGCAGGTCCCAGCTATTAGGTATGTCTTTATTATTGTTGCCGCTCATTTGCGCTTCATTATCTCGAGACCAGAGGAGGAGCTTCTGATTCAATTCCGCTCTGAAATATGATTTGATTCAAAACGAAATAATGTTTATAAAATATGATCGTCGGAACAAAGTGACAGCTGTGAAATATGTCCGGGAGCACGCGCCAGTGATTCCGCTTCATTTATGCTCATTTTAATGAGCTTTTCCAGGAATTCATCAATCGGCTACACGGAGCCCGCGAGAAGGGTTTAGAGAAGTGTAGGCAGATCTTATTATCGGAGACTTCAAAGCTAGAGGAGCCAGCGCTTGAGAGATATGATCGTTATTAATGGCTGGAGGTATCGAGCTGTTTACTTTCAATTTCGTTCAAAACTTATTGCCATTTGTTTGTGCGAGGTCTCCCCCCCCCCCGCCCCGCCACGGCCCCTCCACCCGCCTTCTCCGCGCCGTGCCCGAGTGAACTAAATAAGCCACTATCACAGATTAAACAGGATTAAAATGTACGTTGAATTTGGCTTTCCCGTGTATTTCAGCGCTCATGATTCTGCTCTAATGGAAGGGGGAGTTTTGAATAAACATTTCTAATTGAGCATGAAGCTTTGTGTATTATATTTTTGTAATCATAACACAAGAAAATTAAAACAAATTTACGTAACATGAAAAAGAAATTAGTCAAAAATATCACTCGCTCGATAACTCGAAGAGGTAAGTGTTAGATTCTGTCAATTTGCTCCTAAATCAGGGTCGGCCAGTCGGCGGTCGCAAACCAAATAAAACGGTCGATATTAAAAAAGCTCTCAGAAAAGGTTCGAACCCTTCGAGGCGAGAAATTAAAGGTCCCACATGTCAGCGGCGGCGGCGGCGGCGGCGGCGGCGTCGATACCACACGCATTAGTTTTTACGCATCAACTCACGCCGAGACCGACAGCCGACAAGAGCCTACCCACTTTTCCACTCGGACGTCTCGGACCTTTTTTTCAGAAGGATTTTCTGTATTTACGAGTCATCCAACCCGCCGAATGTCTCAATTAAACATCTCTCGCTACACTAGCTGTGCTAGTTCCAAAGTTTGTTCAAAACAGAGCGGAATTAGAAACTGTGCTTATCTCAAAGCGAATCAATACAGGAGCATCTGCCGGAGAGCCCGTGCCAATACGCCGTGTTTACGAGCCGCCGCCGCCACGCCGCCGCCACGCCGCCGCCACGCCGCCGCCACGCCGCCGCCCGGCGTTCGGCACTACTACTAAAAAGGAAGCGTTCAGGCAAGGTATTTAAGCATACCCACTATGATTTATTGTGTAAAGATTCCTTTTTAACCGACTTACAAAAAAGGAGGAGATTCTATCTCGACTAGATGTTTTTTTAAATGTACTATGTTTAACACAATATCTCCGCCAATATTTAATCGATTTTGATGATCCTTTCAGTGGTGTATAGAGAATGGTGCCGAGGTGGTCGTATATAAATTTTAAGCCGGCGGGATATATACAACGTGTAACATAATGTCCCTATAAGCCCGAAACGGGGGTGTTCTATACGTCATTGCGAACAACGTTTGTTCAACGACTTTTAAAATTTCAAAGGTTTTCATTCATGAAATGTCTCTTAAACTTTGCTCCAATACGTAACTTGACACAACATGAGGCATCCCTATTTACAGCTGTTTTTTGACCTTTAAGTGTGAACTCTAGATGAAACAGGTAACAGAACAGACACCATTAGTAAAATGCCTACCTACTTACCTAATAACGAGGTGGCTTAATAAGTAATTTCTATTTTTTTTTGAAGGCCTAGTTGGTACCTTGGTATTTATTGGTAATTAAAATGTAAGGTCACACACATCACGACTAAAATCCCTAGGCACCGTAAACATCCTTTCAGATCTCTTTGTTAAGTACCTAGTATAGGAGATAGGTACCTTACCTACTCAATTTTGTACCTACCTACTCGGGCCTTAAAGGTATCCTCAGTGGGTGCCAAGGAGTATGAGAGGATGTCTACCGTGCCTGAGGATAAAGCCGTGATACCTACTCAATTTTGTACCTACCTACTCGGGCCTTAAAAGCATCTTGAGTAGGTAACAAGAAGTATGAGAAGAGGTCTACCGTGCCTGAGGATAAGCCGTGACCCTATTCCACTTTAGTTTTTCCAACGATGTATTATTCCAATATTCGTTGGAGCATTTTTCAATGCAATTTTGTACCTACCTACTTGGGCACTAAAGTCAAAGGTTGTGACTTATCTGTCTTACTAATCTTCATTTTCATCGTGAACAGCCTATTTGTCATTGGTTGCATTGGAACAACAACAACAATAAGTGGGATGGCACCTCGCCCTAATTGGCTGTCGGTGCCTTTGCTAAATTCAAAATCCGCAACCGTCAACCGACACCGCACCGCAAGCGTTTGTTTAATAAAATCAAATTGGTTCCGTAGGCTTATTTGTTTTTTACTTTTCTTGATTGAACTACGTAATTGTTGGTAGGTTATTATGTAAGTAGGTAGGTACCTAGTAGCAAATGGGGATAGAGCACATGGTAGCATATTGCTATGAACCCCGCCTTCCCATCCTTAAGTCGTGAGTTCGAATCTATGGATTTTTCGATTCGAAATTTATGTGTGCAATATCAATGCTCTCAAACGGTGAAGGAAAACATCGTGAGGAAACCAGGCATGTCATAGACGTGTGTCAAAGTGTACGAAAGGAGCCTTCAAGGTGCACTCTAATCCTTCCACCACACTGGTTCAAAAGTGCTAGCGACACGGACACGACGACAGTAGTAGTAGTAGTAGTAGTAGTAGATGTATGATGAAGTTTTTTGCCTTTTTTTCCCAATCGGTATTTAGTGGGTTACCCCAGACAAGGAACCCTAAA
Source organism: Scotopteryx bipunctaria (assembly GCA_949320045.1). Classification (NCBI taxonomy): domain Eukaryota; kingdom Metazoa; phylum Arthropoda; class Insecta; order Lepidoptera; family Geometridae; genus Scotopteryx; species Scotopteryx bipunctaria. The sequence goes on from OX439441.1 coordinate 92,429, forward strand.
AATTCGGCTTTCGGCAATAGGTACCTACTTTTGGTCGCAAAACAGATCGGTTTTTATCAGTCGCAATTAGCATTCGTTCCTTGCAACAACTGCAACAAGCAATCTCTCGGTTCGCGTAACTAATTAACGATACGATGTCGGCTTTGTACTCAAACGGTGAGTATTATGATATGGTGTTGTGTGTGTGTGTTGGAGCAGCACCAAATAATTAATAGCTTAGTAGCGGCGCGTCAGCTCTACAGAGAGCGTTATCCAGGGCGGCCATTGCCATCTTACGGGCTATTTTCTGGGATTGGTGAACCGTCTTCTCTCGGCGGGATCTTTCCACCGGCGCACCAGTGAGGGAAGACCGGGAATTCGGTGGTGTGTTGTACCTACTTCCCTTTGATGGATACCGAGTACCTACTGTGTGTGTCAACAGTGATAAAATTCAGTGATAGGTAGGTATGATGATAGGTACCTAACCTATCACCCTACCTAGTAGGTACCCCATTAGTACCTAGCTTACTAATAAAAAATGACAAAAATAATTTTGTGATTGTGAATGTGAATGTGTACCAGTAATACCAACCTAGGTACCTACATACCTACCTAATACCTACCATGTCAATTAGCCGTGTTCCGAGCCAACCAAGAAGAAGGGAGAAAAGGTATAACTTAACTTTTCCTGTACCTAGGTCCTTAGGTAACTACCTAGGTAGATGTAGGTAGGTAGTTGTTTTTTTATGTGTGAAAGATATCGTGATTTTAATCTTCGACTTTAATTTCTACGTAGAATTAAAAAAATTGCAAATTCTTACGAAAACTTTGGTGATTACACCTAGGTACTTTTTGAAACTTGCCGCGCGTTCAATTGTCTGCGTATGTGTGGGTCCGACGCGATAGGAGGGTGCGCGTGTGTTTGTTACCTACGCAAATGGTAAACAAACACATAGGGTTGTCACAAATTTCTCATGAAATAATTTGTTTTTAATTGTATAGGAATTTCAAATATGATGTATTGAACTTTTGCACACGTCAATGTATTCAAGTGCTCGGTCTGAATACACCCCTTTCGGGCTTATAGGGACATTATGTTACACGTTGTATATTTCAAGTATATAATGTTTAAAAATTAAACTTTGAAATCATTTATTTTTCTCTACAGTACCCAAAGCATGAAACTTGAGGGTATATTCCTTTCATGGTGTAGTGATGCACTAAGAAAGGAATACCCGAAATACAACTCCTAGGGAACGCAGCAGGAGCATGAAGTTTGTATAAAACACAACGCGAACAAAGTCACGGGCGTTCCTCTAGATATATGACATTACTTTGTTTTTTATTGGAAAGAGCGTCGATGGCCACGACATCTCGACATTATCTACCCGTTAGGCTGAGGCGAGGCGAGGCAAGGCGAGGCGAGGCGACGCGAGGCGAGGCGAGGCGCTCGGAGCGAGTCGAGACAAGCATTCGGAAGTGGGTCTTGATTAATCTCGCCGTAAACCAGCTTTAATTAAAATGGGATTATCTTGAGGTTGCACGCGGCCTACTCCGCCATCGATCTGGTTCACCTTAATCTGTATTGCGAGTACGGACCCGGTCGTCACCGTTTCAGTCAGTCCAGACGTCACTGCCGTTTGATTAACGAGAGCCCGATCCAGAGCTCTGAATCAATCTTTAGGAATCACTTCGAATCTTGCAGTACATTTCCGAGCTAATCATAAAATTACAAGATGGCGGGTCGGATGCCTCAAGTATTGAGTATGTAGACGATATGCAAAGCCAGCGACTTATTGTTCACATCCGAAATCATAACTATCATTACGACGAAAAGGTCTCGTCCATAACTAGTTTTTGTTCTAAATCTCTCGGCGAAACTCAATTTGTAGGGTAAGGGAGGTCCCGGGGGATCGGCGGGCTCGCTAAGTGTCGGCGGAGGCTCGAGCGGCTATCTAGAGTTATTAGCCCGGGGAAACATTACCGGGATAAATGTAACGGGGAAACTAGCGGAGTGTGCCCACGCGTCGGGACGCCTTCGCGCAGCGCCGCCACTTGCGGGCGGGCTCCAGGCGGCTGGTGAGTACCTGTCCTCTTCTCGGGGTCCCTGAAGAGCAGGTCGTCGAGCGCGGCGGGCGGCGAGCGGCCCTTGCTGTTGGCGGCCACGGCCAGCACGCGGAAGCGCACGTCCCACTCCAGCCCGCGCACCGTCCACGACGGCTCCTCCGACGTCAGGTTCACCCTGCAACGGACGACCGCTCGTTCACAACAACGGCACGGCAGATGCCTCCCACTTCACGAGGACTTCCAAGGCCTTTCAAGAACATTCATAATTATATGTCTGTATGTGAAAGTCACAAAATAAAATGTCATTACGATTTATTTTCATCAGTATCTACCGTACTCCAGTGTCGAGTTTAATGGTTGGGTGAGGAGAATACATTGTTGTTTGTATTTTTTACCTAATATGTAATCAAATGCAATTATTGTGTTGCCTTTTCATACTGATTGTGTTATATAAAAATACATGATTGGTATTATAGTTGTGCACAATCCAATACCATTTGCTGTGAAGTGCTTTAAGTAGGAGAGGAAATATTTGATTTTAATAAAACATCAGGTCGCAATTTCAAGAATAACATTTCATAACCATAACCTAGCTTTAAAAATAAGTATGTACATAAAGAGATAAGCCGCAGCAAACAAGCGAAAGCTTTTAGCTGATACAAACGTGCCTGCGAATGTTCCATCGCCTTCACTCCACTCCAGCACGAGCAGGCACTACCTGGAACTTACTGGACGACTTACTGCTGGCACACTCATTCCGTACTTGACAACTTTCAACTCAATCATTAGCTGCGCAATTCGGGTTAGTCAATCAAACGCCCCTACGGCGTAGTTCCGTAGCACACCACTACGGCGTAGTTACGTAGCGCGTCCCTACGGCGTAGTTCCGTAGCACACCACTACGCCACGCATCTGAATAATTAAATATTTTTTTATATTTGATTCTATAATGTGAACTAGAAACAAGTGTTACAACTTTAAGTTGTTCTGTAATGTACCAGCAAGTTAATATTAATTCTATTGGTGGTCAAAATATTGCGACATTATCATAACATAAAATGTTCTAAACGACGTGCGCTGTGCGTTTTACGAGTAACGGCCCAACATCGATCCTTTATACGCCATAATGTTGTCTGTAATTAAAATAACCTACATTACGTCCAATAAATGTAACGGACGAGCGTTCACTTTCCCATTAGGATCGACTGATAAATGAGAAAAAAAACCAACAATTTTATTACATCGTAAAAATATGCTTGTTAGAATCGAAAGCGGAGCTTTTGCTCGTTTTTATGCGCAATAAAGCATTAAATAATAAGTATGTCGCCCCAGCGGACGTAGCGGCGTCCGCTCGTCGGCGCCGCTCCGAGCCGCTATCTGTCACGAGCGGCCATTGTTGCCAATCAGCTTTAATGGGCTGCCCGTCTAATGAGACTTTTATGCGCCGATACTGATAAGATAACAGAGTAGGTATAAATTGTTGGCTAACAGAACATTATCACTAATTTACGATGTCTAACTGACTAAAGCGTAGATACGTATGCTTAGTTGACAGGAAGTTTTAGTTGCTCTTCCTCGTGAACAAATCTTAATAAAAGTAACAAATTTACAAAACACTTAATATTTAATTATTATGATTTACATAACATACATAATAATTATTTACTATCAAACAGAACTTTAAATGATTTTTGTAGAATCTGTATAGGTGGTAATTTCTATAACCAGTGGACCAGGTAGGATGGTAAGGGTGTGAAGACACCCCTAGGCTAGGGTGTCTTCACACCAAAGCCGCTGACTAGACTGTAGATCATTGCAAACTTTTAAAATCACAATTTTATCATTAGACATTCATCGAATATTTATCTTTTTACGCCAATTAATAAGTATAACAGAGTGCGTGGCCAGCTTGCTTCATGTAACCGGTGCCGCAGTGCATTCTGAGCGGCGCCTGCCTCGGTCTCCGGGTCGGCCTTCCCTAACGAGCGCCGAAATCAATCTAATTGTTGTTTGCGATAAAACACGCGCCAATTAAAAGTTCCCTCGAATGTAACTCGCGTAATTACTCGTCCGTCCGCGCGCGAGCCCGGCGCGGCGGGGCGCGGCGCGGCGGGGCGCGGCGGGGCGCGGCGCTGCATGTAATGAGCAGACTTCGATTAAGATGTAGGCGTTCCACTTTCAATATATTCATTGATGTGCTAAAAGCGTATTTGAGGCGTTACAGTCGAGAAGTGTTTATTAATAGGATCAAATGTATGTTAAGTGTTCTCGCGACAGCGCCGCCGACTGGAGCTGCCTGGTGAGGTAGTTTAGGAAGCCTCTTGAGGAGTGCCTTTTTGGATGCACGAGTAGATTGTTATTCAGTAGGAACCAGCTTGACAGTGAATGTGCACATGGTTTTCTCAACAAGAAGTGTTTTACTAAACAACTAGTTTCGCTCGCATTGTACTCGAATAAAAAGTATCGTATAGTTATACCAGCACACGTACTCGTACTATGGAATTGAATATAATGGAGGAGGCGCGCGTCACCCGGCGCACGCCGCTGTTTACACGGTCTCGCATCACGCCGCTTGATAGGAATAGGTATCGCTAATGAAATACACGAGTACTGAGGGCGACGTATCCGGCACGGGGCCCGCACGGAGCCGGGACGCGTGCTCCACATCACAATGAACATCACATATTTAGGTCCGCGATGCCTTCCTCAGCCTCAAGGTAGCAAAAAGGTGGATCGGGTTAACTCATCGAACGACTCTCCGGCACAACATTCACTGAAATTCAGACAAGTTACGTACATAGTCGATGATGTTGGGCGTTCAGAATCCTTGCCTACGTCGCTCGTTGACGTACACCCGGGCCGGCTCCGGGGCCGGTCCGGGACCGGATAATTCATAATTAACGTTGTTTCGCAAACTTTAATGAGGCCCCGATGTTTACACGAAATCCCACTCTGGCCGGAATCCCACCCGCCTGCTATCTGGTGTTATGCGACGCCTAATTTTTGTGCCGAGTGAAAATTGTGCAATTGAAAGGGACTTTTAGCTTTTAATTTGCTTTTAAAGTGAAATGTGAAAGGCTTTACATATCCAGGTTTGTAGGTACTTTGTGAGTTCATGTTGTGTGTACTCACTGGCCCAGTATAAAAGCGAGTGCTTATTTTTGACTTGTAACATGCAGTTTTTCGACTCTCTAACACTGCATTGCTAAGGTGATAAACGCATCGATTTTTTTTCAGTATCTACTATTACTACTACTACTAGTCATGTCACTAATTCTTTCGAACCAGTGGGTGAAAGGATTTAAAGGACGTAATTATATTTTCAATAAATATATACGTTCTCTTCAAATTATACAGTCTATTTGTAGAGTTAAATATTGTGTAGGAATATGTTTTTGTTTATCGAAGCGTCCATTAGCGGTGCGAGGGGAATATGAACACGTTACAACTCCGCGGCGTCGGTAAGTCCGCGCGGGTCGCCAGCGAGCGCGGACGTATTGAAGCGCGACCGCTTCGATTACCAAACACTACACCAGACAAAAGTCTCAGCAGTTGCAATCATTTCTTATGCATCTTTTATAGTTTTAAGATTTTATATTTGGGATTAAAAAACAAATTCTTAACATCCTACTTACATTATGTATACTATATTATAAATGTGAAAGTTTGTGAGGATATTTGTATGTTTGTGCCTCAATCATGCATGCATGGATTTGAATGAAACTTGGAATATACGATAATTTTCTATCTGGATACCACGCGAGCAAAGCCGCGGGCGACAGCTAGCCATTCATAAAACTTGGCGTTTATTTATTACTTCAATAAGTTTTTGATGGAATATAAATGATTGAGATTGCGCTTGATTGAGAAATCAAAATATGATGTAGAAATGGAGCGCGGAGATATACGAGTCGAGGAGACCCGCACAGAGTCGACATCGTTTCATCAAGTCGCGGAAAGCAGCTGTTATTATTAAAACGACTCCATTTTACGTTCGCGAGAACATGATTGGAAACAATAAGAAACTCGTTTCATTTTATTGGCCGGGTTTATAACGAATTTTTCATTTTTGTAACAACCAATCTCTTAGCCGAAAGGAGGATGCCCTAGTTAAATAAAATAAAGTTAATTATTCATGATGGCTCTCAATGGTTTTTTTCTACAAGTTTATCTTCTATTTTATATTTTTAGTTGACGTCTATATTTTTTCAAGGAGCAGGGATGCAAGTGGATCTATGAAAGACTGCCGGTTTTGTAATAAGTCGAGTTGGAGAATAGCTCCAGCGGTGCATTGATCGGCGGATGCTAATCCGCTAAGTGTTCGCAAGCACTTGGCTTACCAAACAAAGTGCTCAAGATTCCCCTTTGATGACATTACTGTATTTGCTGAGATAACAGCCGCACTGGTGTGCTCTTAGCTAAGCTCCTAGCTCATTAATTTCCGCGATGCTCGTGAATAAACACGGCCTACTCTACTCGTGCTCGCGAGACCGCGAACCAGCCACACCACTCGATCGCTACGCTTGCCATTACTTGCTCTAACATAGATACCCACATTACAGGCTTACCTACGTGTATACTCACTCACCTACGTATATTTGTATACGTACCTACCACTAGTTACGTGGGTAGGTATACCTTCTTTCTTACTACGTCATAACAAAGATATCGAATTCAGCAAAGTTCGAATGCCACAAAAAAACGGACAAGTGCGAGTCGTAGCCCTATCAAATCCAATCCAAATCTGTCCAAAGGCAAGGTAGCCTTTATGTTACTCCAGGTCATTAATTATGAGTATTACTAGCTATGATGATGATGACTAGCTGCCGCTCGCGGCTTCGCTCGCGCGGTACCGGGATAATATATAGCCTAAGTATATGTTAATCCAATACATTTACTATGTATATTCCAAGTTTCATTCAAATCCGTTCAATTATTTAGGCGTGATTGAGGCACAAACATACAAACATCTACACAAACTTTAACATTTTTAATATACTTAGTAGGATTATCCAAATTTATGAGTTTTAAATAAAGCCGTTGCGCCGCGATTAAGACAACGTTCTCACGTCCTCACTCGTTCCGCATTTATACTGTAAGCGCGACAAGCTGGCAGAGACCTGGGCGCGGCGTCGTCGGCGGAGTAGACGAGCAGCTGGAAGTGCTGCGGCAGGCCGCCGTCGAAGCCCGCCACGCACGACACCTCCACCGACTCCGCCGTCTGGTTCCACAGCGAGCAGTTGTATACTGTAAGCGCGACAAGCTGGCACAGACCTGGGCGCGGCGTCGTCGGCGGAGTAGACGAGCAGCTGGAAGTGCTGCGGCAGGCCGCCGTCGAAGCCCGCCACGCACGACACCTCCACCGACTCCGCCGTCTGGTTCCACAGCGAGCAGTTGTATACTGTAAGCGCGACAAGCTGGCACAGACCTGGGCGCGGCGTCGTCGGCGGAGTAGACGAGCAGCTGGAAGTGCTGCGGCAGGCCGCCGTCGAAGCCCGCCACGCACGACACCTCCACCGACTCCGCCGTCTGGTTCCACAGCGAGCAGTTGTATACTGTAAGCGCGACAAGCTGGCACAGACCTGGGCGCGGCGTCGTCGGCGGAGTAGACGAGCAGCTGGAAGTGCTGCGGCAGGCCGCCGTCGAAGCCCGCCACGCACGACACCTCCACCGACTCCGCCGTCTGGTTCCACAGCGAGCAGTTGTATACTGTAAGCGCGACAAGCTGGCACAGACCTGGGCGCGGCGTCGTCGGCGGAGTAGACGAGCAGCTGGAAGTGCTGCGGCAGGCCGCCGTCGAAGCCCGCCACGCACGACACCTCCACCGACTCCGCCGTCTGGTTCCACAGCGAGCAGTTGTATACTGTAAGCGCGACAAGCTGGCACAGACCTGGGCGCGGCGTCGTCGGCGGAGTAGACGAGCAGCTGGAAGTGCTGCGGCAGGCCGCCGTCGAAGCCCGCCACGCACGACACCTCCACCGACTCCGCCGTCTGGTTCCACAGCGAGCAGTTGTATACTGTAAGCGCGACAAGCTGGCACAGACCTGGGCGCGGCGTCGTCGGCGGAGTAGACGAGCAGCTGGAAGTGCTGCGGCAGGCCGCCGTCGAAGCCCGCCACGCACGACACCTCCACCGACTCCGCCGTCTGGTTCCACAGCGAGCAGTTGTATACTGTAAGCGCGACAAGCTGGCAGAGACCTGGGCGCGGCGTCGTCGGCGGAGTAGACGAGCAGCTGGAAGTGCTGCGGCAGGCCGCCGTCGAAGCCCGCCACGCACGACACCTCCACCGACTCCGCCGTCTGGTTCCACAGCGAGCAGTTGTATACTGTAAGCGCGACAAGCTGGCACAGACCTGGGCGCGGCGTCGTCGGCGGAGTAGACGAGCAGCTGGAAGTGCTGCGGCAGGCCGCCGTCGAAGCCCGCCACGCACGACACCTCCACCGACTCCGCCGTCTGGTTCCACAGCGAGCAGTTGTATACTGTAAGCGCGACAAGCTGGCACAGACCTGGGCGCGGCGTCGTCGGCGGAGTAGACGAGCAGCTGGAAGTGCTGCGGCAGGCCGCCGTCGAAGCCCGCCACGCACGACACCTCCACCGACTCCGCCGTCTGGTTCCACAGCGAGCAGTTGTATACTGTAAGCGCGACAAGCTGGCACAGACCTGGGCGCGGCGTCGTCGGCGGAGTAGACGAGCAGCTGGAAGTGCTGCGGCAGGCCGCCGTCGAAGCCCGCCACGCACGACACCTCCACCGACTCCGCCGTCTGGTTCCACAGCGAGCAGTTGTATACTGTAAGCGCGACAAGCTGGCACAGACCTGGGCGCGGCGTCGTCGGCGGAGTAGACGAGCAGCTGGAAGTGCTGCGGCAGGCCGCCGTCGAAGCCCGCCACGCACGACACCTCCACCGACTCCGCCGTCTGGTTCCACAGCGAGCAGTTGTATACTGTAAGCGCGACAAGCTGGCACAGACCTGGGCGCGGCGTCGTCGGCGGAGTAGACGAGCAGCTGGAAGTGCTGCGGCAGGCCGCCGTCGAAGCCCGCCACGCACGACACCTCCACCGACTCCGCCGTCTGGTTCCACAGCGAGCAGTTGTATACTGTAAGCGCGACAAGCTGGCACAGACCTGGGCGCGGCGTCGTCGGCGGAGTAGACGAGCAGCTGGAAGTGCTGCGGCAGGCCGCCGTCGAAGCCCGCCACGCACGACACCTCCACCGACTCCGCCGTCTGGTTCCACAGCGAGCAGTTGTATACTGTAAGCGCGACAAGCTGGCACAGACCTGGGCGCGGCGTCGTCGGCGGAGTAGACGAGCAGCTGGAAGTGCTGCGGCAGGCCGCCGTCGAAGCCCGCCACGCACGACACCTCCACCGACTCCGCCGTCTGGTTCCACAGCGAGCAGTTGTATACTGTAAGCGCGACAAGCTGGCACAGACCTGGGCGCGGCGTCGTCGGCGGAGTAGACGAGCAGCTGGAAGTGCTGCGGCAGGCCGCCGTCGAAGCCCGCCACGCACGACACCTCCACCGACTCCGCCGTCTGGTTCCACAGCGAGCAGTTGTATACTGTAAGCGCGACAAGCTGGCACAGACCTGGGCGCGGCGTCGTCGGCGGAGTAGACGAGCAGCTGGAAGTGCTGCGGCAGGCCGCCGTCGAAGCCCGCCACGCACGACACCTCCACCGACTCCGCCGTCTGGTTCCACAGCGAGCAGTTGTATACTGTAAGCGCGACAAGCTGGCAGAGACCTGGGCGCGGCGTCGTCGGCGGAGTAGACGAGCAGCTGGAAGTGCTGCGGCAGGCCGCCGTCGAAGCCCGCCACGCACGACACCTCCACCGACTCCGCCGTCTGGTTCCACAGCGAGCAGTTGTATACTGTAAGCGCGACAAGCTGGCACAGACCTGGGCGCGGCGTCGTCGGCGGAGTAGACGAGCAGCTGGAAGTGCTGCGGCAGGCCGCCGTCGAAGCCCGCCACGCACGACACCTCCACCGACTCCGCCGTCTGGTTCCACAGCGAGCAGTTGTATACTGTAAGCGCGACAAGCTGGCACAGACCTGGGCGCGGCGTCGTCGGCGGAGTAGACGAGCAGCTGGAAGTGCTGCGGCAGGCCGCCGTCGAAGCCCGCCACGCACGACACCTCCACCGACTCCGCCGTCTGGTTCCACAGCGAGCAGTTGTATACTGTAAGCGCGACAAGCTGGCACAGACCTGGGCGCGGCGTCGTCGGCGGAGTAGACGAGCAGCTGGAAGTGCTGCGGCAGGCCGCCGTCGAAGCCCGCCACGCACGACACCTCCACCGACTCCGCCGTCTGGTTCCACAGCGAGCAGTTGTATAGTGTAAGCGCGACAAGCTGGCAGAGACCTGGGCGCGGCGTCGTCGGCGGAGTAGACGAGCAGCTGGAAGTGCTGCGGCAGGCCGCCGTCGAAGCCCGCCACGCACGACACCTCCACCGACTCCGCCGTCTGGTTCCACAGCGAGCAGTTGTATACTGTAAGCGCGACAAGCTGGCACAGACCTGGGCGCGGCGTCGTCGGCGGAGTAGACGAGCAGCTGGAAGTGCTGCGGCAGGCCGCCGTCGAAGCCCGCCACGCACGACACCTCCACCGACTCCGCCGTCTGGTTCCACAGCGAGCAGTTGTATACTGTAAGCGCGACAAGCTGGCACAGACCTGGGCGCGGCGTCGTCGGCGGAGTAGACGAGCAGCTGGAAGTGCTGCGGCAGGCCGCCGTCGAAGCCCGCCACGCACGACACCTCCACCGACTCCGCCGTCTGGTTCCACAGCGAGCAGTTGTATACTGTAAGCGCGACAAGCTGGCACAGACCTGGGCGCGGCGTCGTCGGCGGAGTAGACGAGCAGCTGGAAGTGCTGCGGCAGGCCGCCGTCGAAGCCCGCCACGCACGACACCTCCACCGACTCCGCCGTCTGGTTCCACAGCGAGCAGTTGTATACTGTAAGCGCGACAAGCTGGCACAGACCTGGGCGCGGCGTCGTCGGCGGAGTAGACGAGCAGCTGGAAGTGCTGCGGCAGGCCGCCGTCGAAGCCCGCCACGCACGACACCTCCACCGACTCCGCCGTCTGGTTCCACAGCGAGCAGTTGTATACTGTAAGCGCGACAAGCTGGCACAGACCTGGGCGCGGCGTCGTCGGCGGAGTAGACGAGCAGCTGGAAGTGCTGCGGCAGGCCGCCGTCGAAGCCCGCCACGCACGACACCTCCACCGACTCCGCCGTCTGGTTCCACAGCGAGCAGTTGTATACTGTAAGCGCGACAAGCTGGCACAGACCTGGGCGCGGCGTCGTCGGCGGAGTAGACGAGCAGCTGGAAGTGCTGCGGCAGGCCGCCGTCGAAGCCCGCCACGCACGACACCTCCACCGACTCCGCCGTCTGGTTCCACAGCGAGCAGTTGTATACTGTAAGCGCGACAAGCTGGCACAGACCTGGGCGCGGCGTCGTCGGCGGAGTAGACGAGCAGCTGGAAGTGCTGCGGCAGGCCGCCGTCGAAGCCCGCCACGCACGACACCTCCACCGACTCCGCCGTCTGGTTCCACAGCGAGCAGTTGTATACTGTAAGCGCGACAAGCTGGCACAGACCTGGGCGCGGCGTCGTCGGCGGAGTAGACGAGCAGCTGGAAGTGCTGCGGCAGGCCGCCGTCGAAGCCCGCCACGCACGACACCTCCACCGACTCCGCCGTCTGGTTCCACAGTGAGCAGTTGTATACTGTAAGCGCGACAAGCTGGCACAGACCTGGGCGCGGCGTCGTCGGCGGAGTAGACGAGCAGCTGGAAGTGCTGCGGCAGGCCGCCGTCGAAGCCCGCCACGCACGACACCTCCACCGACTCCGCCGTCTGGTTCCACAGCGAGCAGTTGTATACTGTAAGCGCGACAAGCTGGCACAGACCTGGGCGCGGCGTCGTCGGCGGAGTAGACGAGCAGCTGGAAGTGCTGCGGCAGGCCGCCGTCGAAGCCCGCCACGCACGACACCTCCACCGACTCCGCCGTCTGGTTCCACAGCGAGCAGTTGTATACTGTAAGCGCGACAAGCTGGCACAGACCTGGGCGCGGCGTCGTCGGCGGAGTAGACGAGCAGCTGGAAGTGCTGCGGCAGGCCGCCGTCGAAGCCCGCCACGCACGACACCTCCACCGACTCCGCCGTCTGGTTCCACAGCGAGCAGTTGTATACTGTAAGCGCGACAAGCTGGCACAGACCTGGGCGCGGCGTCGTCGGCGGAGTAGACGAGCAGCTGGAAGTGCTGCGGCAGGCCGCCGTCGAAGCCCGCCACGCACGACACCTCCACCGACTCCGCCGTCTGGTTCCACAGCGAGCAGTTGTATACTGTAAGCGCGACAAGCTGGCACAGACCTGGGCGCGGCGTCGTCGGCGGAGTAGACGAGCAGCTGGAAGTGCTGCGGCAGGCCGCCGTCGAAGCCCGCCACGCACGACACCTCCACCGACTCCGCCGTCTGGTTCCACAGCGAGCAGTTGTATACTGTAAGCGCGACAAGCTGGCACAGACCTGGGCGCGGCGTCGTCGGCGGAGTAGACGAGCAGCTGGAAGTGCTGCGGCAGGCCGCCGTCGAAGCCCGCCACGCACGACACCTCCACCGACTCCGCCGTCTGGTTCCACAGCGAGCAGTTGTATACTGTAAGCGCGACAAGCTGGCACAGACCTGGGCGCGGCGTCGTCGGCGGAGTAGACGAGCAGCTGGAAGTGCTGCGGCAGGCCGCCGTCGAAGCCCGCCACGCACGACACCTCCACCGACTCCGCCGTCTGGTTTCACAGCGAGCAGTTGTATACTGTAAGCGCGACAAGCTGGCACAGACCTGGGCGCGGCGTCGTCGGCGGAGTAGACGAGCAGCTGGAAGTGCTGCGGCAGGCCGCCGTCGAAGCCCGCCACGCACGACACCTCCACCGACTCCGCCGTCTGGTTCCACAGCGAGCAGTTGCGCGGCGCGTGCGGCTTGCCTGCAACAACAACAACACGCCGCTGCTAACAACTGTCGCACTACACTTCATATAACAATTCTCGTTTCTCATGAGTTTTCCCAATATGTTACGAAAACCCGGTCCGATCCGAAAGGAACATATAGGTATCCCAATCATATTTCCAAATAAAATTAGAGAAACATAAAATATTAATGAAAGTATATTTTAAACTACCCTATTTTTGTGCCCAAACTCTTAAAAAATAACAAATTTTAAAAAAGTATCAACATTGTCAGTGCGTTTGACCGGCTCCTATGCCGATGCCGACAAACGTATACCTTGTGATGTAATTTTTTCAGGATATGTTTTGTTCATAATAATACCTTTACGGATCGGGCACGGTTTTCTTGGCATATTGTACGGGTAGGTACTAGTTCTTTTCTAAAAAAAATAAGGTTCACTGATACGACTATTTTAAGACAATGCGAAGGAGGGTAATGTTATTTTGTAATTCTGACCTGCAGCCACCATCTGGAAGACACAGGGCGTGAGCTGCGCGCCCACTTCGTTGGAGGCGGAGCACGACAGCGTGCCGTAGTCCAAGTCCGCCACGGGCGTGTACCTGCGACACAACGCGCATTCAAACCTCCATTCATCTTGCACTTGCAGTGGACCACTATTATTACGATGTGCTTGTTGTCTGTTGCTTCTCCGTCCACAAGCGGACTCTAGGTAATGCGACCGACGCGTCGCGGGTCGCGCTTCGATCTTATGAAGTTTAACTAGACGAAGAACATAGCCGAGTCAAACTTTTTTTTAGTGCAGGGATGATATCGTATCTGTCACATGATGGACAAGGACTGACTTGAGGCTGGAGGCGCTGCCGTTGCTGGTGTAGCGGTCGGCGGCGACGTCGATGGTCTCGCCCGAGTTGTTGAACTTCCACTTGAAGACGGCGGCGGGCGGGTCGGCGTCCACCTCGCACACGATCACCACGGACTCGCCGCGCGCCGCGCCCACCACCGACACGCCGCCCGCGCGGCACGACGGCGAATCTGCACACGACACCCTCCTTACAATATTATTATACAACCTAGTTGCCATCCGCGGCTTCGTGCGCTTGGTGCCCGAAAAAAAAATATCCTACATGTTATTCCAGCACAAGTACTTCACATATTATTAGGTATATTCCATCCATTCAAGTCCGTTCAGCTGTTACGACTCACATCCTCACAAACTTTCAGATTTATAATATCAGTAGGATAATGTAGCAGTTTTCATATAACTATTTTCGAGCTACCTATGTCAAGGGCTCCATCGGCGTCCCCTGCGTCCGCGTCGAAGGGACCCATAAACGGAGGGCGACGCGCCGGGAATATCGGAAACGAGTACATTAAGTGGCCCTCCATAATAGAATCCCGTGAATCTCATCACTTGGACCGTCGATACGTGCTGGTCCGGCCCCACGCCTCAGCTGCTGCTGAACAGCTCGCACAAACACTAAACATTATAGCAGAGATCGCGTTGTGAGCCATAGCAACCAGTGTTACCACAGCCTGACTAATGTCACTTTTTAGAACATTTATGACGCAGAAGGAAGGCCTGTATTATGGAGGCGCATATTCTTTGAAAATATGAAAGTTTATCCTCTTTAGTGAGTAAGGTAACGGTTCTCGCAGCGCTGTGTCCGCGGCGACCGGTCCGATGCGTCGTCGGCCTCTGGACGTGACACGTCCTTCTGTCACAACATATTTTCCACTTTACTTCGAGTTTAAACATTTGAATCAGAGAAATATCAGGAGCGTTCCCTGCTTTTACACTTTTACAACGTAAAAAATAATAAAATATGGACATTTTACACAGCGCCATCTAGCCCCAAACTAAGCAAAATGAACAGTTGTTTTGGTATACACATTTTTTTGCGAAGAACCCGCATAAAGCTACCCTATTTGTAATTCCAGCTAACGTCCTACCCGTTCAGCCATTACGTCGTGATTGACATCTCATTATCCGAAGAAAATTCTCATATCCTAAATGATTGTAATCTCTGGTTAAATTTCTTATCGGATTAGTACCAGAGATGACAATAATTTAGCGTTACATAATCTTAAAAAAATTACTTCCGCAAAGTCACACCTGAATCAATTAACTACCTCATGTCCTCTCAAACTTTCGGAATTATAATATTACTAGGATCTACTAGAAGAACCAACAATACAAAATAGATGTTGCGCACACTGGGTGCAACGCGTGATCACTCCGTCATTTAATTGAGCGTAACGTAATTGAGCGTGAAACGGCGCGCGCGACGCCCCGCGCCGCCACCGCATAGGTATTTTTCAGGTATCAATAAAACAATGAAACAATTATCAAGAAGCATAATTATCACGGGACAGGCTTATGTACTCTTTTGTTGTAGTTGCAAGCGCCGGCGCGGAGGCCGCCGCCCGTCCGAAGCCAGTCGCATGCATAACGCATGCATTGCTGGTGCCCGCTGATTGGCGCCGGCCTCGTTACCGGCGTCATGCGAATCTCGCCTAACGCTTCTGTCAGCCTTTCAGTACCACATCGCGATTGAATGTCAGCATCCCTGTTTATTGGGTATTCCGAAAGAGACCCAATCTAAGTTTAAAGCTTCTACAAATAAATAAACCTACAGGTTGCAGATCACCTGCATGTTATAGTGCAAAACTTCGCGATGCTTCATTACCGATTGGGGTAAGATTTCGTATTGAAATCTCTGTTCTAGTTCCATCTCTCGAGTGGTGAATTAGCTCTCGATCGTAAACAAAACAACTCCGTCGCAAACATTATTCTTTCCAACAAGATTTACGTCTACATTACCCGCAGTTATGCTGCCATTAAAAAATCCCATCTTATTTTGTCAGGGCCATATCTTACAATTGGCGAAATAGATCGGAGGCCATTACGGACCACTAGCCAGAGACGCGGCGAGCTCGGGGGTCAGACCGACAGTGTGTTTCATCATCACGACTATTCAACTCTTTGACGAAAGAAAATATTTTTTTTTTCATGGAAGAGGTGGCGGCACGAGCAAGCGGCTCAACCGATGGTAAGTGATGACCGCCGTCCGCGGACACCTGCAACATCAGAGGAGCTGCAAGTGCGTTGCCTTTGAGGTAGGAGTAGGGTCGATTCTTGAAGGTCCCTAAGTCGTTCGGAAAAACAATTCCTTAGAATAAAGATGTAGAGTTGTTTAAGACGTGTCCAAGTGATCCCAGTGATTTTATGGAATAAAAATTTTTGACTTTGACTTTGACTTTGACTTTGCACGATAGTGTCTAGTGCACGAGAGGAGCCTTTGAGGAGCACTTTATATCCTCTCACCACACTGGTTCGAAAGAACTAGTGACACGACGAGATAGATAGCACTATAATATTTTCTATTGAGAGATTCTGGGAATTTGGTAGCAATCATAAATTTGCCCCAGTGACGAAGGCCTAGCAGCGCCCGGCGGGGGCAGGGGGAGGTGCGGGGCAGGGGGCGGGGGGCGCGGGGCAGCTGCTCGATTTAAAGCATCGAGTCGAGAAGTGCTCACCTGCGCCTCACCACCTACAACTAAACAATGCTCTAATTTATATCTTTTATTTATCTTTCGGCTTTATTCACTGCCATCCAATTCTAGCTAATTGAGTACTGTCGGCCTCCGCCCTCGGCCGTTGAGAGACGGATTAGTTGATGCTCGACTCGAGCATTGTTCGGAGAGCCGGCAGCCGGGTGGGCGCCGCCGATCGTTGCTGGAAAAAATTGTTGTTGCTCGATGAGTATTGTTTAGCGAGTGCCCACTTCAAGGTACGTACTTAACTAACGGAGACAAGGGTTTCAAAGCCACATTATCCCTCCTTGAACCACTTCAATAAATCTACACGAGTGTATCGTTCAATTAATTTTCAGGTAACTTTGAGATTACAGTTGACATTAGTATCACAACTACATTCAACAAGACGAACGATAATAATGTAATGTGTTAATATGTTGCTCGACTTCCCAAGACAAGGCTACACTTGCAACACTACTGGTGTGCATCTGAGGATCCACAAATAAAAGAACAGCTTTACTCTGATACCGGGAGGTTGAAGTCTGGGATGCCCCAGACGGTATCAAGGCAAACGTTCGAGAAAACAATCAATGACAAGTTAGACCCGACTATCCGACACCAGAGCAGATTCGGATAACATCGCAGGACTCCATACTATCCCTATTATTTGTAAATTGATAGATAAGAGAGCTGGAATTTTCCGACTTCAGCTAAAAATAAAACTTAAATTCGCTACCAAGAATGTTTTGCTTTATGTTTTTATGTAGGACCTATTTAACGAGATTACAATAGGTACAATTTGAAAAAATCTGTAACACCTTACGAGTTCCCTATTACATGTAGATCCTACAATGAAATGACTCTGACGATTCCTGTTCGTTGTTGGGGTTCGAGGCGGGCGCCGTGCGAGTATAAAACAAGTCGAAGACGACCGAATGTAGAGTTACGAGTACCTTCGTCGAAAAATTCCCAGAAAATAACGAGCAAATGTGTCACTTGATATTTCCACGACAAAAGCGAGCATTACTATAAAACTCCCGACGCCCCAATATTTGCGGAATTCACCTGCGCTCTCTATATTGTTAGAACGCGGAACATTTTTATGAGGGCACATTTATAAAAGTTAGGCGAGATGCGCCACGCTAACAGGAGGCGAGGTGCAGCCGCCGTAACTCTGCATCTGCGATCTCGTCCCGCCGGCACATCAATACGGGGATCCGAACCACCGGCCCCACGGGGGCCGGGAGCCAGCAGTACCTACGAGTCCCACCGCTGGGATGCAGACTGCGCCCGACTGGTGCACCAATATTTGCTAAATTTTCAATTTGAGTTAGGAATGTGAGTGCCATAACCGCAGCGTCCAACTCGAATGTGACTTAATATGGCATTCCGCTATGGAAGGTGGGCCAGTGGGCCGACACCCGGCACCCGGCACCCGGCACCCGGCACCCGGCACCCGGCACCCGGCACCCGGCGGCCGACGCGGGGTAAATGAGGCAGCGCCGGTCACGTGCGTTCGCCGGTGACTTGTTCGCAACTTTCAATGGATGCCAATATGTTCGCTTATCTACTTGCATAATTCCTTTTGAGTTGGAAACGGTCGGCGCCGACTAACCCGTGAATACTACATGAGCGGGTCGAAGCGGACGAAGACTTAGTGCCGGAACACTGAATGCGAAGCACTACCGACGCGATGAGGAGTTATCTGTATGTATGCGGTCGGCGCGCTCTGATGCGTACATTTTGCATTTAGATGGAGCGAGGGTCCGAGAGGGTCCGACGTGGGGAAGCAATAAAAATGTTTCAGCCTCAGTAAAGATTTTGAGGACGCGCGGAAGGTCACCCGGAGAGTGGCAATATTATAATGTGAGTTATAAAGGCGCAGGTACGATACCTCGATAATATACGGCACCCTCGTAAAGTAAATCCTATAAAAGTTTCGGGTCTGACGGAAAATGTATTCCGAAGTCAAACAGCACACGTCGCTTTTTAAGCGACACTTTTTTGATAAAAGATCGTAAGCATGCTACAGGTGGCGGGCAGCTCCTCACATTTGACCCTGAAGTGCAGCTCGTTGGAGACGGTCTCGCCCTCGGCGTTGAGCGCGGAGCAGGCGTAGCGGCCGCTGCTGTGCCGCGTCACCTTCTGCAGCACGAGGCTCTGGTTGCTGTGGAACACGCGCGCGCTCGCGTTGTGCGCCAGCGGCCGGTCCTGCGCACAAACAACACCATCACACACAACCAACACTCGTACATCACCACTGGAGGAGGAGTGGGATTGAACTCTCCCTGTGAATAAATACAAGCCATCCGCAAACAACAACAGCGTCGCCGTCTCGGGCGTCGCGGCGGAGCTGACACCGCGGCGGTACAACAATAGCGAGTGGCTCATTAAAAAGGGCAAGCGCGATACAAAGGGCAACGCGCGATATCCCGACAATTAGCGAGAAGCGGTGAGGGGGGGGAGGTCGCGGTGTGGGGGGGGGGGTTGGAAGGCAGGCAGCGTAGGGGTTCACATTCCACCGGATGTGGAGTGATCGGGGTGTCTACAGGATCCCGTTTTGTTGACAATTTATTTAAAAGGTTTGAGATTCCATTTATTGTACAAAATTAACATCGGTTTAAAAAGAATAACGAATTAAATTTATAATTGTTCGCATACGTGAATAGAGTTGGCAGTTTTCGGAGAATCTTTTTCCTGTAGAAGAATGTATTTGTCGTTGTGTATTCGCGTGCTTATCCCGGTTTCCGATTACTCTCTATCGGAGAAGTCAATACATCGGTTGGCTCCAGTCACCTGCGATCATCAATTACTCTCGAGTCGTCGACAGCGCACTACAATCCGCGCCCCGCCCCGCGGCGCCGCGCTCTGCTAATTACATCTTAAAAGCCTCCGCACCGCCTCTCAACTCTGCGTTGAAGCCGGAGATCAAAGTGCTTACTTATCTAACAGTAGTACATGAAGTTTTTTACAACTCTAAAAAACCGTTTCAACTTGGTAGGAAACGCTAATATCTATCTACTGACCCAAGTGGCAACTTCGGCTATTCGGCATTGTATATTTGTATGTTTGTGGACATGTATGATATGAGCATAATTTTCGAACCGTTAATCCAATCTGTATGAAACTTGGTAGATCAATAGATAGTGCTATGAAGATTTGCTGGGAAGCATTACGAGCTGGAACAAATATAAAATCTGTTATTTAGGAGCGGGTTCTCCTAACACAAGCATTATTTATTGCTTAAAAGGAGTTTCCAAACCTTGTTATGTTTTATTTTATGTTAAAGCAATAAACATTTTAATTTTTCATTTTCAGTTTTATTGGAAAAGAAACTCAACATTACTACATAAATAAAACTTGTCATGACTGACTGTCAGACAATCAACGCACAACCTGGATCGTAAGTCTAGACTAAGCATGCGACTTGGAGGGTATCTTCCTTTAATGGAGTAAATTATCTCTTTACAAATTTACAATCTTATTGATTGAACAAATTGGAGCTGTCCCAGGCCTTTTTTCACTTGATCTTGTACTGGTGGAACCGAGCCCGCACTGGGGCGCGTCCATCCCGTGTTTATCTGCGAGCGCCATCACCGCTATTACAAGTATCCACAGCCGGCGGCGGCGGCGGCGGCGGCGGCTGCCTGGCGCCCTGCCCAAGGCGTCCAGCCCCAACTAATTACGCACAAAGGTTCAAGCACACTACTTACCGCTATCGGCGCTGCGATCAAAGCCAGACTACCTACCCACTGTTCGTACACATCGCCCTACATATTGCAGTAGGATAAGGATATTCCGATTCACTTGAGTGATTACACAATCAACTGCCTGCTTTGATACGACGTTATCGTGTATTACCTATAGCATAATAATAATAATGCTTCGACTATTTTGTTTTGCTTGGGTTTTGCTTGTACTAAAAGTTTAGTACATACGGTTTGGTTTAGATCATGGATTGAACAGGTTAAAAACCGGACGGACAGTCGGATATGCCGAACTTATACCCTTGTAGCTTCGACATATCCGACTGTCCGTCCGCTACCGACAGGACTTTGGATCCCAAAAGGCGAAATAAATAGTTATAGCTAGATATTACTTAGTAAGGACAATGTCGACAATGTCGAATACGGAGGTCCCGTTTGAGTGATCCGTGAACTAAATATTGGTTTCACTGAAAAACCTTTTAAACCTCGCCATAGGCATTGTTGTTGAATGAAATCTGATCAATAACTTTGTTTAACGATGCTAACGGCTTTAAGCAGAGTTAAAAATAGCGGCGCCAACGAGCGATATCTTTTAAATCACTTTATGACAGGTTTTAATAATTTGATGGTGGCATAATTGCAGAGAGTATACGATGGAATTATTTATCATGGTCTCCGCCCACTACCAGGTTTCATACTTCGTCCTCGCCTCGCCTCAAAAAAGCAAAGCGTCAAAAGTCTGCGAAAGCACGGCCGCGATGCCTCTGCTATATAACAGTCTATAATTAAATGTAGTAGTGGACGGAGACCATCATTTTAATTTTCTAGAGTCAACATTGAAAATTGAACATCCGAACTCATAACGAGTTTATAACCGAAGGCTATTTTCATATAAAACTGTTGTAATTTCTGAATTCTTTCGACATCTTTTTGAATGTTGACTTTGTGGAGTGAAATACAAGAAACAACGATATCGGGCGAACGGCTTTTGGTTTGAGTCTCACGCGCTGTCTTCCTAAGTAGTAGTTTCATTTTAAGCTACGTTACATGACATGCAGATCCCAGACTTGTCATAAGCCCTCACTCGTGCAGCCCCACGCGAGAGGAGAACCAGGCTTGTAAGATAATTATCATTTGCTATGCGGCCCTTTTTGGGGATTTTAATGTTACGAAACTTCGAAACAAAGAGATCATAACGGAGACGTGAAAGTAAAGAATTCGTAATGTCCTTGAAGTTTATTTTATTTAGACATCGTTCATTGTTCACGAGTCATACAAAGATACATTAATGTTTAATTAATTTATTTTATTCAGTCAGTATAATGGGGATGCAGGTAAACGCAGCTTAAAATTATGTTTTAAGTTTTAGTTTCGCGTGAAGACGGAAAATTCAAAGTTTTCTCTAGATAAATAGCATAACAATACAGAATCTTCTCGATTGCAAATCTTTTGTCTCCTAAGAGGCTTTCAGCAGCCTTTGTTCAGCGATTTCAAGAGGGATTATCTTAGACAAAAAGATTACATTCTCAAAAATGCAGACGCAAAAATATCAGTTGTAATAACTCTGAAATCTCTTCAAAATAGGTTCACCTACTTTGTACAGAGAGAATCCTTTTGTTACAAAAAATAATAATAATCAGTCCTTCAAGACGTAACGAGTAGCTTTGTCCACGGCCCCTCGCCCTCGGGGTCGGCGCGGTAATGGCGCCCTTTCGCAAAATACTCTAGTTATTGTGGCCCCCTTTTAAAAAAGTATTTTACATAATACTGTTCACTCCTTAATGAAGGTCATTTCTTGTGTGCGGTAAAACAACATGATGTTGTTGAGGAAACCGGGAGAGGCTGACTCGATGCCGCCCGCACCCGGAATAGAACCGGGAGAGGCTGACTCGATGCCGCCCGCACCCGGAATAGAACCGGGAGAGGCTGACTCGATGCCGCCCGCACCCGGAATAGAACCGGGAGAGGCTGACTCGATGCCGCCCGCACCCGGAATAGAACCGGGAGAGGCTGACTCGATGCCGCCCGCACCCGGAATAGAACCGGGAGAGGCTGACTCGATGCCGCTCGCACCCGGAATAGTACCGGGAGAGGCTGACTCGATGCCACACTCGATCAACTCATCATCATCATCACGCCTGTATCCCTAATGGGGGCAGAGTCACAAGTAATCATAAGAAAACTTGCAGCCACTCCTGATTCAAAGTCCCAAGATGTATTATGGTGAACCATGGTGACAAGTGATCAGCCCATCGCCCATATAGTATATGGTGAACCATGGTGACAAGTGATCAGCCCATCGCCCATATAGATGGTCCATCATGTCGAATATACGAGTACTATCCCTTAGTCGACTTTTACGACATGCTCGGGGAGAGAAGCAGCTGGACGCATTCTATGATTTTTTTCTACTCCCAGTCCAGCAGAGAAGTAATACGATTAAATGTTTCGTAAATACAAAAAGTCCATATCTAAGATAAATCGCTGCTCTCAGAGCCTACCGGCAAAGCTCAAAGCCTAGCAATAACAGTAATTGGAGAACTCGGATACGATTCAGCTGTAACAGACACCTTAGTACCGAGGGCCTTATTCGACAAGGCGCTGACTCACTCTAATCATATTTCAGAACGTCGCGCCGGGGCCAGCGTTCATCACTGCGAAACAGCTTCACATGCAAAATGAGCTTTATTACCTTGGCTTTAAACTCAATATGCGATAAAAATAAAATTAAAGCGAAACAGTTGTGCGTGGACATCTGGCCGCTTGTGTGTTTTTGCCGAGTGCACTAAACTAGGGTTTTCACTGGTTTTCAATATCACGGACAGTCCTTTGATCGAGTTCATGTCCGCAGCACTAGTGCAGGTGTCCTGCGGTCGGGTAACAGATTGGTGAGGATCAGCGCGGGGTCGGTGAGGAGCGAGACGAGCGCGCGCGCAGATAAGCTAAAGGGATGCTTGTTCGATGCTCTCAGCCGATGAGAAGATGATAACTATGCATATACTATGTACGTACACTATGTAACAACTTGAATGTATATAAAAGCCAGCGCTTCTGCAAAAATTGTGTGTTTTAGGAAATATACGATTTACAAAAAAAGTATATAAGTATTCTTTCAACCATCTGGTACCCATAGAACATGCTTTGCTTAGAAATATCTACAAATATTTATTTATCAGGAAAAAACCGGTAATTGGAAAAAGGAACTCAATCTTATATTATAAGAATCTTTGTCCTGACTGACTGACTGACTGACTGACTGACAGACAACGCACAGCCTAAACCGCTGGACGTAGAGACTTGAAATTTTCAGTGTAGGTAAACCTTGGTACGTAGGGGTGTACTAAGAAAGGATTTTTCAAAATTCAACCTCTAAAGGGGTGAAAAGGGATGAAAACCTGAAATCATTTTTTGGTCTAAAACTGCACGTAACCTATATCAAATTAAAGAGCCGATTTTTCTCATTTAGTTGATGTCATAATTACCTGTAAATTCTTTATTTTTGGCATGTTTTTCATGAAAAATAGAATACTTTTATTTTGACATATGACAGCGATGATACCAAAGATTAGTAATAGATGATACAAAACATATGGAAAAGGAACTGTCAATGTCAAATTACCTGTGAAAGGAAGCATAAATTATTACTGGTCTAATAAGTTTCCAATCTTGATTATTAATGGAGTTCTGACGTAATTCTACGTCTGATAACTAGATGTCGCTGCTAACGCGACGCGCTATCGTTGCGTTTTGAAAAGTTTACCTTAACTCTCAAAATTTTTACTAAATTCACAGAAATTTCTTAATTTTTAGATTTAGGTAGGTATGTTTGTTACTCTTTCACGCAAAAACTACGGAATATACTTACATACCATTATTCATATTCGTTCGCTAAAGTTAGCCATTGCTTAAAGTTAGCCCTGTCACTGTTTGTCATTATGAAATGGTAAGAGATGGCAATACTTTAGTCATCGTTTAGCGTACACTATAATGAATAATGAGGATACCTATATATTATATAGTACCTACGTGTGCTGGAATGGGACATAGGGTACTTTTTATCTGGGTACCGCGTGAGCGAAGCCGCGGGCGGCTGCTAGTCCAAAAATAAATCCTCTTTAAAATACAGCCAACTTTTACACATCCGAAAGCATGTTGTAATAGAACTTTCAATCAAAGGACTCGTTAAGGTAATTGTAAATACAAACAAACAAACAAGTCACAAGTTCCTCATTAAAAGTTGGTGATAAGTTCACTGATCGTCGAGTCACGCGCGCCTGCAGAGCGACATCAGCGTCCTCACTGACGTCACATACCTACTATGTACATACATAACTATACACAACCATTCTAATTGTCGAGCGAGCGAAGCGAGCGAGAACATTTTTTTATGTCACAAGAGTTGGCCACTAGCTCATACGAACTTACTTACTTACTAGTTACTTTTAAGGATTATTTTATTGCATCGGAAAAAAAATCGGTAGGTAAAGCAGAAGTTGGTACTTGTACATAAACAAAGTGTGCAAGTACGAGTAACGTCAGGGCGCGAATGCAAATCTTGCGGATTGTGGACTAGAACTAGTGATATTTATATAAGAGGTGGTTTTAAAGGGACTGACTCGTTGAAGCAAAAGCAAGTTTGGCATAACATTATATACAAGTGAGCTGATTGTAAGTTATCTCGGTCCACTTGTACCGCGCACCGCCGCCCGGCGGCTCCCGGCGGCGGCGGCGGCGGCGGCGGCGGCGGCGGCGGCGGCGGCGGCGGCGGCGGCGGCGGCGGGGACTCCGCAGGAAACGCGCGGGAAATCTTGATCGCGGAATCAGTCCGTGAATGGGCGCGAGTGATTCAATCACCCGTCTATTATGAACGGACGAGCTTCATCGGCGCACAATATCCGCGATGATCGGCCGAGGGGGGCCGGCGGCGGCGGCGGGGAGCGGGAGGGGGAGGAGGACGCCCATTAACGAATAAAGAGAACGAATTTTCCACCTGATAACACTGTTTGCTTACTCGAGTACTCGAATTTATGTTTTTGGATTCGATATGAGATTTCTTTGTGCACAGAACAATAGATAATAGAGTATTCTATAAAGGGGATCCGAAATAGAAGAATAATTATTTTTTCGTGTTTTCCTGGTAGTTTTACCTTATTGAATGAAAAGTCCATAGGGTTGATTTTGATTAGGAGCTTTTATATTGCTTAAATAAATCTGGGAATCATTAATAATCCATATCAACCGATTCAAGGTTAATAACCGAAAGTAGCATTAGTTTTTGGCATAGTAGCGTCATCTCAACCGAGCATTTAAGTTCATAATTAATTTGCAATAACCTCTGCTAGGAACGAGTGCCGGGTGCTAAGTGAGGAGGAGGCTAATGAAGTAGAGTGTCAGCTGGCAAGTTCACAATCCTCGTGAGCAGCGAAGTAAACTAGTTAGCGCACGTTATCGGTGTCATCGCGGAGGCGCGGCCTCGCGGTGCCGGAGCACGTCGCTCTGTTTCAATTATTCAACAAATAATAACACCCACCCAAAAATCACACATATAGTCCTGACCCTTGACCTCACGCTAGGGTACTCTGTGTTGCGGGCATCAGAAACAGCTACTGCCACCCAGAGCTGTGCACTTTGATCCGGAAATCCGGAAATACATGCAGAACGTGCAAACATATCTTCCGCCGCGAGAATCGAACCCGCAACGTTCGCGTCCCAGCCAAGCACTCGCCCGCCACGCGACCGTTAAGTTGGAAGTTTGTCTGCTAAGAAAAGACTAAGAATCTCCATGATTTCTGAGTTAAAAAATAGAAAGGCATTTATTGCCTCATCACACCTATTACAGTTCTCTTGTGATTATTGGTGGCTAAGATGTTACATATTTTCACATAACAGAGTAGGTAATTGTATAAGAGGCAAAGGGTGGAAATTCAGCATTAGCTGCATGACACACAGCCAGGCAGCGCTGATTTTCGATTGACATTTATTAGTTAATAAATGGCGTGCGGTGAGTTTTCTCGTCTTTAGCTCCTGCACTAGCGGCGTGGAGCGCGGAGTGTGGAGTGTGGAGTGTGGAGTGTGGAGTGTGTAGTGTGGAGTGTGGAGTATGGAGTGTGGAGTGTGGAGTGTGGAGTGTGGAGTGTGGAGTGTGGAGTCGAGAGCGCGCGGTAGTGAGGCACTTGTGACGCGCCGGCTCGCAGCCGGGGCGGCGGCGGCATCGCCTCTACTTGAGCTTGGTTGGTGTTCTTTGCATGGAACACTGCTGCAACGCATCCTATGAATTGCAGGACAAGCTCGCGAACCGCATGTAAGCGTAGTCAACTCGCAACTTCGCCATTATTGACGGCCTTGATAGTGTGGCGGGCGATTGCTCGGCAGAGACGCAAGAGGCGCGGGTTCGATTCCCGCTGCGGAAGAAATATTTGCATGTTCTGCAAATATTTCTTCCGGGTCTGGATGTTATTGTACCATGGTACTCGTAGTTTCTGATACTCACGACACAGGGAATCCTAGTGTGGGGTCAGGACTATGTATGTGACTGTTTGCTGTTATTTATTATTTATTTATTATGTTGAGGCGCCTCATCGCCGCGCCCACGTGTCGCCATGCTGCAGCCGCTTCGGGGCGGTACCTGCGTTCGGTGGACGCAGCGAGGGCGGGAGGCAAAGCGGTACCTACTGATCTCTTCCGAAGTGACGTGTCTGCGATAACCTTTTTAATATCACTCTTGGAAAAACATCCCCAAGCAACCGGTCAAGTGCGAG
Source organism: Scotopteryx bipunctaria (assembly GCA_949320045.1). Taxonomy (NCBI): domain Eukaryota; kingdom Metazoa; phylum Arthropoda; class Insecta; order Lepidoptera; family Geometridae; genus Scotopteryx; species Scotopteryx bipunctaria. The sequence continues at coordinate 119,421 of OX439441.1, forward strand.
TCGAATTCCCACGAAGGTTTCCGTCCCATCGTACATTAAAAAATGATTATTGTATGAGGGCCCCCTCTGATGTTATAGTGGCGATAGAAATACACACTCTGTGAAAATTTCATCTTTCTATCTATTACGGTTCATGAAATACAGGCCGCTGATAGATGTGCGGACGGACGGACAGCGGAGGCTCAGCAATAGGGTCCCGTTTTCACCCTTCGGGTACGGAACCCTAAAAATAATAAGAGGAAAATTGGGATGTGTTTTAAAACAAGGTTATTATAGAACACAACCGAGTAGATTGGATGGAGATAGGCGCATTATGGTGATGATCTGGTGTAGCGGCCGCCGCGAGGAGTGGCTCGCCGGGTGTGTGTGGCCTTCCTTGTTCGCGCCACGCGCACGACACTAATAATTAGTAGTTCGGCTCAGGCCTATAATATACGTTATTTATTTATTATCTCCAACAAAACATGAGTTGCGACTACATGTAGGTACAAAGTGCTAAAACAAAGGGTGACATGAAAATTTAGCTCTGAATTTCCCCTTTCCAGCACCTACTCAATTCGACAAAACAATGAAAGTTACAAAGTCTTCTCTACTAATTTGAGACAATAGAAGCACTAAAATTTGGGCTTTGTCACGACACTTGCGCTCCAGCAGTTAGCATTTAAATTAGGTGTATTGTTCGATGTAACTCCATTACGATCCGACCGACGGCGTCCGTAACGCAAATGAGATTTCCAGTTGCGGAGTTACTGCTGACCCGGAGATGGGACCGATAACGCGCCGGACACCCCCCCCCCCACCCCCACCCCCCGCCCCCCGCTCTAACCGGCGAGGCCGCCCCAACTATGCTTCCCATCCGCGGGTCCGCGGCGCCAGGAGGACTCTGAAGAGGCCAGCTTTTATAATGTTGTGGAACTCTTCCGACGTATCAGCGACCACCTGACGACGCTAATCCCTGGCACGAGTATATTTGGGGAAAAGCGGGAAGTTAGAAGCGGATCCCGGACCTAAGCGAGTCATCAGCTGCTGACTAATAGCCAGATTACAATAATTTCAGCTGAATTTATGATGGCGGCACGATTTATGTTGCGTCTTATTATTTTGACAGGTCATTGTGGCCCCCGGCGACGCCGCCGCCGGTGCTGGCTCTAATTGATGGCTGTTATTAAACATTCGAGAGAATTAACAATGTTTGTGGAATAACAAAGGTGACGACTACACAAGAGACGTCGCCCTAAGATCTTAGTGTTCGCCGGAGATGTAACTATCATCAATGATTTTATGGAAGCTAATAAGATACTGAAGAAAATAAGTCGCCTTGTGCTTATTCGGCTAAGCGTAATTACGTATTATCTCTCGATTTAGAATTTAACTAGAACTTAATTTTACTGGTCTAAAATTAAAACTGTTCTTGTTCCGATTCTTGTCTTGCATAATTACATGTCTAAGAGGATGTTTGTACCAAATCAATGTAATTTACCCTTTATTGGCGTGCACATACACAAAAACTGTCAATGAAACAAAAACAGAAAATATAATGAAAATTAATGCAAATGTCACATAAATGACAAAGTCTGGTCAATGAGAATTAAACAAACATTGTAAAATTATGGTGTCAATAGAATTATCGGTCATAATTTCATCTATTGTATAATAATATTTTATTATAAATAATAATTTTAGAACTGTCTGATTATGTTTAATTTATCAAAAAAGGCACAAAAGAATCAACAGCATGCTTCGAATATTTACTCATACATTATCAAGCCCATATCCCTAATAGGGTGGGCAGAGCCAGAGTAAACATAAATCAAGTTTTGCAGCCACTTCTGATTTAAAATTCTAAGATAGATATGGTGAACCATGGTGACAGGTGATCAGCCCATCGCCCATGCAGGTCCAACATTTTAAAGTGAATAATTCCCTTAGTCGACTTTTACGACATACTCGGGGAGAGAAGCAGCTGGACGCATTCTATGCTTCCCAGTCCGGCAGTCTATGCTTCCCAGTCCGGCAGAGAAGTAACATTTATAAACTGCTTAAAATGAACTCCGGCTAATGCAATTTAACTGGCGCGGTAGCTTAGATGCGATTCCGTCTTTTTAATAACAATATTTATTTAACCATGCTTTAATCGTTTGGCTGTATTTTTACTTGGCCCCTCCGGTGTTGATGCTCGTGTCATTTTAGATACACTTTTTCCTTCCGTTTCTAACTGGAATATCACTGGTCATTTTCCTCGTAGAAAATGTACAAAGCAGCGGAAGAAACCTCTATTTTTGTTTCATTTTAATAATTACCTACAAAGTTATCACGTTATAGATAAGTTATTCGGCAGTAATTCGGCAGGATCTGGCGCTTGGACGCGGCTAGGTACGCTCGCGTTAATGCCCGCCGCGTTATACACTCCCTGACATAAGTTTATGAATATTACGAGTTTTCTAAATCACTTCTTGGTTGAAACGGAATCTTTTGTTTACTAATGGTAATGAGCAAAGGCAAAACTTATAAGTTCTTTTAATTCTAAGGCAATGGGTTACGGAGATATATAACTTTTAAATTGATGAAATGTTCAGGAGCTTTGGTCGGCGAGCGTAGTTGCGGCAGTACATACCTGCCGCGGCCGGGTGCCGGGCGCCGGGCGCCGGGCGCCCGGTGCCGGGTGTGGGTCACGGCGCGTACTTCTTCTGAATTTTAATATTTCCCTGAATGACGAGCTGCGCTCGGCGCCATTTTGAATTTTGACCTGTTGAGACTTAAAAGCATGCACGGAGAAATGTAAAATTTGAACTAGTCGATGGCGTAATTGGGTGTTTATATAAGATTACCTGCGTGCGGTTGTATCGTATTATGAATAGTTTTCCTCCGTTTTGACGTATCCCGGTCTCGTCCCGTCCCGGGGGCCCGCGGAGTGAACTTTTGAAAACAATATTCGGCTCGAACGAGCGATCGCCGTCGCTGTTAAAACATTATAGTTTTAAACTCGAGATGATTGATTGATGGCTTGCGTGGGGTGGGATGCTCGGAGACTGAGAGGCAAACGGAGATCCATCGTTATTTTTCAGCTGATAGACAGTTTTTATCAAAAGTTCAGAAAAGTACTTAAGTAAGGTTGTTTTCGTTCGGTCAATGATCGCGAAGACTTGTTGAATTTATTGCTGGGCGTGTTTTTTCACGGAATCTCTTTGTACGGGGAGCGGGGGAGGGACGCGGGGCATGATAAATTGTGAAGTATTTGTAGCTAAATTTTGGATATTTGTTTGAAATTTTTCAATGAAAGGGGAAACTGAAAGAATTCAAATGTTCATAGCAGATAAAGTATCCATGAACAGTTTTTACGTGGGTAAAGTTATAAAAGGATGTGTACGTTATGTTTTAATATTATAAATGGCCGCAGTAGGTACGAGTACCATGCATTTTATTATGTAAATGGAGGTGTTTAACGCTTTTCAATTTCGATTGCTTTAAAAGTGTTTTTAGGTTTACCTACCAAATAACTGGCAGTAACTGGGATCACTTTGAAGCACAGCGTTTACAGAGCAGTGACAGCAGCGACGCTTCCCGAGTAGTGACTCAGCCACCGCCGGCGAGCCTCCTCTCGGCACTGATGAGGAGAGCGCCGGTGACCGCCGTGTTACACCATTCTATGTTCATCATATTCTTCGATATATGCCTAGCTAAAATGTGGTAATCGATGAGGTTGGCTTTCAATAAGTTGTATTTTGAGCGACCGTAACTGACAACAATATTCTGAAGCAGTTAGTTGAAGTTGTTTCTATGTACAATGGTTGGAGGCTGTGGTTGAGTTACCAGCTCGAGTGTTTTACGTTCCTCTGCTACTACGTACTATCTAAAAATAAGAGTACTTTGTTCTAACCTACTTTAAAACTGAGGTCAAGGTTTTTATAAAATGCTGTAGAGTTGTTCTACAATGGCCGCCGAGCGTCGTATTTGTTTTCAAATGTTGCGTAACATAGGCTGAGGTACATTCAGCCTTTTGTGGAGAGGCCGGCGCGTTGCTTTGTGTTCAAGCGTAAAAATCATTGCGCGTAGTGTAGTAGCGTAGTAGCGTAGTAGCGTAGTAGCGTAGTAGCGCGTAGTGTAATCATTCTAGTAGCGCAATGATTTTTTTGAATGATGATCATGAACTCATGATTCAAGCTAAAAATAGAACTAGTCTTTATTTGAGAGTGAACCACACTTACCAGCACTGCACTCACTCAGTGCCTCGACTGAGATAGTGAATGTATGTAGGTCGACCTGAGGTTGGCCTTTGCCTGCTCTTAATAAAGGTCTGTTCTTAAGAAAGGTGATATTTTATACATTTTCCTGTCGTATGAAATCGGCTTTATGTGTTATATACGCTTTTAACGGTTAATATTTTTGACTTCCTTTACAATATTTCCTTAGAAGCCTTCAGGACCGGAAGGCACGTTAAATATGTAGGGCGTTTATCGATAACATATATCCCGCGTGTAAGGTGTTTGCTGCTATTATCGGCTTACACTAGCTGCCTCTCTCGCACTCCTCAATCCACAACTAAAACAACAAGTATCGATTTAAAAGAACAAAAAACCCGACTGTGTCGAATTTAGGTAGCATCTCTGACATATTTAATTTTTGTCGCAATGATGATGATGATCGTGATCAATTTGTAACATTTTAGTCTACATTTTTAGTTTTGTACCATTTTTAGTAGTTTAGTTAATTGGAAATGGCTTCTTAAAGCCAACATACTGGATTATTTACCCTTTAGTATCAACAGGCTGCACCTATGCACTCCCGTTATCTAGACGAAATCAGCAACACCTCATTTGTCAAAATCCGTCCAGCTGTTTCGGCTACAGGAGCAGCCAAAATAATAAATTGAAAATATGTTAGCTTCTTAGCTTATACCCACATACATACACCCCAAACACATTACCCCCCTTCTTCGCAGTCGGGTAAAAACTATAGTGCACTTTCAGGCGGAATCATAAAAAGGAAATAAGTACCTACTTCTTTATTGTCAATGCGAGTTACTTCTGTTGGATACATTTACTTGTTTTTTTTTACGCTAATAACATAATATGTCAATTGATGGACTATTTACTGATATTCATTGAGTATAAATAGATATCTTCTTATATATAAAAATGAATCGCAAAATGTGTGTAAGCGCATAACTCAACAACGCCTGGACCAATTTGGCCAAATCTTTTTTTAAAATGTTCGTTGAAGTTCAAGGATGGTTTTTACGGCGAGAAAAATTAGAATTATTGCTGGAAAAACCTATATGTTTATCCCCGAGCGAAGCCGGGGCGAGTCGCTAGTTAAGTAATAAAATTATACATCTTACATTTTTCTTTTGTAAACGTAAGTCTTTGGTTGGCTTAATGTCGCATTGTTTATCTCGTAATATGTTGGTCTAGTCGTGCGGTCCTGGTTGACTGTCCCCATACCTACTGTTCTCATGAACGTAGGAGCGCTCTGGTATTGTTCCTCTCTGGGCAGAACAGCGAGAGGAGAAGGAGGGGGGGGGGAGGGTCCTGTAACGGGTCCCGGAGGGCGCGCTTATGGCCCTTGATAACGTTTTAGTAACGACACGATATCAAATAGAGGTATTATGACTTTTGTTGCTAAAATTCAGCGCACCTTTTGTTTTATTTAGAGCTTGGAACTTACAGACGTTTTTTATTATCAAGTTTAACATAATTTACTTCCACCAGCACGTTTGTAGTAAATCACTGATCCCACCAATCCGCGCGGGTTCTGTAAGTTGTTCGATACAACGTTATTGAAGAGTAAAACAAAGTTTACGATTTGGTAAGATATTATGACGAACAGCATAATGGTTTTGAACCCGACCTGAACATTCGACTAGCTAAAGTAAGTAAGTTCGGATGAGCTAGTAGCCAACTCTTGTGACGGAGTTTTTAGGCCGCTTAAAGGTCTCCGTCATGACTTAACGTGCCCTCCGAAGCACGGAAGCGCTCAGCTCGTAATGCCACTTGCACCCATGCCCTTGCCACAATGTCACCCATCTAAATTGCGACCGCGCATAACGTTGCTTAATTTGAACGGTCAGTCAGGAGCGTCCAGGCAAGCTACGCCGCGAGCGCTTCGACTAGCTATGAGGTTTGGTGTGCGGTGGTGAACAGGGTGCAGGATGTAGTTGTTCTTACTATGGAGAAAATAAGGAAACATAACATTCTTACAGAACAAGGCCCGGAGCAGCCCCCGCTCGCCGCCCATTACCGGGATCCATTACGGACACCTCCCGTAAAACGCAAATTGCCGACACGACAAAAACAACGTCGATTAAAATTTATAACATCCCATAAAAAAATCTGGGATAGTCGTCGCTCGGCCGAAATGTACGCTGTAAATTTCGCCATTTTAAATCTCAGCTCCGCATCGCGTCCTGACGCCATTTTTCAAAAACAATCACATGTTAAACAATGACGCGTCGCCGGCGAGCCGGCACAGGGCGCCCGGCGCCGGCGCCGGCGGCGGCGAGCCGGCACTGGGAGCCCGGCGGCGAGCGCGTCCGACGTCGCGCATTCATCGTGCGGGAAGAATGTCGGCGGATCTATGCATTCGTGAAGCAAATAATTGCCGCGGCGGTGACAACTTCTACGTCCATCTTGAGTGGTTCGCCAGGCAGCAATGAGCCTTGCACCACTGTGTGAACACCGTCGCCGAAGTACAGACAATGCAGCCAGTCATCGTAGCGCATGGCGTGCCTGGGCCCATTGTGAGTGGGGGATAACATTATATTAAAACAATGGGTGACGTTACAAATGCAGGAATCCATGTCGTTCCTAGTTAGCGTGAACAGATAAACTAGATATGGCCTGAAGGGGAGTAGGCTGATGACGAGCGCGGGGCGAGCGCGGGGCGAGCGCGGGGCGGGCGCGATCCGCGTAACAACGCGCGACTGATTGCCCCTAAAAGGGTGGAGCGAACAAAAAAACGTCGTGTCTGTACATTGCTGATTAAAACGGAGCGGTACAAAGCGATAATCGGACCGCACACAGCGGCACACGCCGTCTATTACTTTAGCCGACCCGCCGGCATTGTTGTCGCGACAGCCAAGCGGGATTCAATTGTTACCTTTGTTGACGGATCTGTGTCATACTCCGCTTCTAATAAATTGATAACTATGTTTCCGGTACTGTTTCCGCTTTGCTGCACGGACTTGTAGTCAATTAGACAATAAATTTGAGAATAATGCAATATTTTTAAAACGATTAATACAAATTATAATGAATACTATTACCACGAAGTATTGTTGTGATTACCTAGATAGAGCCAACGTTCCCATTGTGACATACAATGCATGTGGCTGCGTCGAATTTGCCACAATATTTGGACGAAAGAGAATTGTTGTTCACTTTATTGCAATTAAAATAAACTACAAACCGGGGGGAATGAGTAACACAAAATATTATTTTTCCTTCGGACGGTGTCGGTAACTAGTAGCAATTGAAGCTAGTATTGGTTGAGATAACTAGTGGGATGGTGATGGTGATGGTGGCGCGGGACTCACGTCGTGCAGCCAGGAGAGCTTGCGGGCGGGCGGGTTGGCGCGCACGTGGCACTCGAAGTAGACGTCGTCGCCCTCCTTGATGTCGCCGCCCGCCAGCGAGCTGCCCAGCCGCAGCCGCACCACCGGCGGGTCTGCGGACAACCAATGTTTCACATCATACTCACATATTACTGCTTATTTGTTTAATCGCATCCCCCCTTTATAACCCCGCTGCTGCATTATCGCGATCCTGCAAAACTTAACGTTTTGCGTCCCTATCCTATGACGAATCACCTGTCACTCTAAGGTCAGCTTTTAAGTCGTTAAGCCATGACGTAGGCCTTTAGGCGGCTTAAAAACTCCGTCACAAGAGTTGGCCACTAGCTCATACGAACCTCGGACCTCGAAAATAGAATTATGCTTTCCTGCGTAGTGAAAACTTGTAAAATTGCAGCAAATCACATAAAAGTCTCACGGAATCACTTTTCACTTGTAAGTACTCCAAATAGCATCGTTTCTTAATTATTATACTATGAATTTTTGGTTACTTGGAACACAAAACTTCAAAATTTCCGTCTTTTCTTTTTATTTGATCTGAGATACGAACTTACTCACTTACCTGTCACTCTACACCAGGTTGCGCGATATAATAGCCGCGGGTTTAGTCAGTACACCTAGCAGCCGTGTTGGCTTTGTATGCGGTCATTATAATGTACTCACACACGACATTGATGGTCCACGAGGTCTCCAGCAGCAGCGAGGTGACGTTGGGGTTCTCGGCGCGGCAGGTGATGGGCTTGCCGTCGTCGTCCAGCGTCGGCACGAAGCTCATCACCGACACCGTCAGGTTGTCGCGCTGCTCCTCCTGCAACCACGCACTCCATCTTACATATAACAAGCATACAATATAAAATAACGGTTGTGTCCCGCTGAGGCCATGAATCCCATCTGACATACTTCTGTCGCTACATTCCCTCTCATGACATTGTCCGCGCACGCCGGTCGCCGTCGGCTCAGTAAATATAAAACCGAAAGTTTATGAGGATGCCCGATATCCGTATCCATGACGACCTTGGTGTAATAGGCATTGAGTTCCGGCTTTGAGTTCCCGTTATGCCCATTACCCTTGAAATTATTAATTTTAATTAAAAAATATATTTTCTCCTTTCATTTCAGCAGATACCCAGATATTGTGCAAACTTACAAAAATAACGTTCCCAAAAATCCGTGTACCGAAATCCGCTGAGTCATCTTTCACCGAACTGCAAACAGAATGTTTTTGATTCCAAAAATGTAGGTATTCTGTTTGATAAAGTTTGACACCAATTATTTTCACACTGGGAATAAAAGTTAGGCGGCGCGTCAAAGGATCGCTTCGTTAGTCCGTTAGCGATCATGTGCCGATCGGACGATGCGCGAGTCACCTCTCGCGACTCGCGACGCGCGCGCGCAGTACCACCACTTAGTGTCGTCAACAATAGAAATGTGCGTTTCATAAAAATGTAACATTAAATGTTTACATTTTGACAAGTTTATGTAGAATGTACTACGCTGATTTGCGTCAATCTTATCATGCATTGATGTCGCGTAGCGCCGGGCGGGCGGTGCGCCGGCGCCGGGCGGGCGGTGCGCCGGCGCCGGGCGGCGCTCGCGAGGGCTCGCGTCATTTGACAGGATCACTTCGGCTCTGTGAGGAAGTCTACTTTCCTTGAATTGTAATTCATTTATTCAGTTTAAGCTGTTACAAGTACTTAATGAACGTCGCCTCGTTGAATAATTAAACTTTGCGCGGGTTGTGTGATTAATACAAGTTATTGTGCAACTTGTAACAAAACTCGATGAATTCTGAAAGGGACGCATTATGCATTGCTCTACTTGGGGATCCAAGTTATCAAGTTATCTAGATACATCAAACAATCAACAGTTTTCTGCAATCAACGGACTGATTAAACTAGAAATCTAGTTTACTCAAATTTTCTAATTTGAGTAAACTAGATTTCTAGTCAACCTTCCAAGTTTCAGATTTCTAGATGTCCTTCTGGACATCTAGAAATCTGAAACTTGGAAGGTAAGGTGGGTGAGGTTACTTGGAAGGTCCTTTTATAGCAAAACCACCCACTAAGGCAGGATTTTTCGATATTCATATTCATACCTCTAGAGGCGTGAAAACGTGTGTATGAAACTTTTTGCGCCGGCATCGACCCGGTCACAGCGAGGAAACTCGCGGAAAAAATAAGCGCACATTGGAACGCTCGGTCAACACTAAGTCGTCACCGTCCGGTGCCGGCCGTCCGGTGCCGGCCGTCCGGTGCCGGCCGTACGCCGCCGGCCGTCGCTCCCGATCACCCTCGGGCGCCACTTACGAGCTGCTTGCACAGCTGGTATTTTCCCGACAGATTATGGCCGACTGAGTGCTGGCAGTGCGAGGTGCGAACGGAAAATTCAAGCCATTTTTATTGAGGCTAAAAAAAAAACGCAGTTTGAAAACCAGTCGAACTTTTTCAAGCCTTTTAAAGCAGATTTTTTGTATCCTGCAGCCACAATATTATTGAGCTTCGGTGAACAGATTGCGTAGAGTGACAGGTGTAGCCATATATTTTGTCACAAGATAGACAAGACAAAACGCGAACCATAGCTGAAGCCAACAGTGTAGTCGCAGGTTAAGTTTCCGATTTAATTTTTTGACATAAAAAACCAAAAAAAAATAAGTTGCTTAGTCATTTATGCACACTAACTTTGGTAATTTGTGCTTCAGGGAAGATAAACTGAAATGTTGTATTTCTTGACACACAAGTAAAGTTGCTACGGAGGTGCTACGAGCCAGCTACGCTACGAGAATGTCTGTACCATCCACTCACCAAATAGCAGAGGTCAAAAGCTTAACCAAACCATGTCACCTCATGACTAACAAAATTAATATTTTATGTACTGCGTCCTCACAAGACACAAGTTATCTAGATATTTCTAATGTACTTCACAATGTCTCGTTCTCCATGTATTGCTAAAATTTATATTGCAAATCCCTGATCGTCTGCCATGATATAAATTCTTAATCAAATGCGACGCCAACGCGTTTGGTCAGCGATTAATCCTGCCGGTCAGGTGGCGAGAGGATCCCAAACAATCGAGCTAGCGTGTCGTTAGCGGGCACGGCCGACCGCGCCCGCCACGCACACAAAACGCACTCTACAAACCAAATGCACCGCCCGCCACACGCCCGCCGCACGCCCGCCGCACGCCCGCCGCACGCCCGCCGCACGCCCGCCGCACGCCCGCCGCACGCCCGCCTCGCAGACAATGTGCAACTACCAGCGACCGCCAGATAGCGCTGGAAGCTGAATAGACTGAGGGCTGCATGAACTGCTAGCTTGCCACGGCTTCGCTCTCGACAGATTAAAAGTAGCCCGTGCGTTATTCTGCATCACTAACTTGTTACATTTAAATTCGTTCTGTTACGCTGTGGTTGAGGCACTAACGTCCTCACTCTCTCACAAATTTGTTTAATAAGATTAGTAGGGTGTGTATGACTCTCGATTCTACAAATTTTTCTCATTTATTTTCATCACGTAGCCAACACATTTGTAACCTCCAAAACTGCTCTACATCTGACATATTACAGGTTCATTTAGAAGAAAAATATGAATAAAAGGTCTCACATTTACTTGAACTCTTATTTAACAGCGATCGAAAATAACGAGACACAATCCCTTTGAACTCTCTTCTTTGATTTTTAATAAACGTAAGAAACAGTCGGATTGCGGGAGACGAGGGACGGGCTCGTCGGAGGCGTCGCGACTACGCTGAGATGACGTCACGCCGATGTGGAGGTGGCTTTTAAAGATACACATTTTTCTACCGCCTCAATCAATGCAGAGCTCAAAAAGTGTGTTGTATCTTCCTGCCCCTACCCCACTTCAAGTGGTGTCCTGGTGGAACTACCAAAGACTTCCCAAAAGATAGTTAGCGACTCGAGTAACAAAAATATATAAACTAAAGCGCCACAGATAATAGTGGATGAACACCCCTTTTGGCGATCTGTTTTACCCTCACCTACCCACAATTTATTAGGACGTGCATAGGACAAGTTTTCATATATATTTTCTAAGACAGCCACTAGCCAGTCTGGGAATACTTTACGAAATGGAAAGGTTGTTGCCGAACCACACATCATCGACCCAGTTACAACGTCTCGACTGGAAACAGGCGTCAAATAAAATCTTCCTAATGACGTAACTTCGTGGGAACGCACAGACGGTTCACCTCGCACAGTAAAAACGCCGTTTGCACAGTAAAATACCATTTGCACAGTAAAAACACCATTCGTACAGTAAAAAGGTGGCACTTCCGCGCAGCTCCGGTCATCAGGACGAGCGATAACCCTACTGTTACTACTGAGTATTATTACGCTTACTGTCGAGCAGTTAAACCTTGCTTTTCTAACAAACGGTCATCGCCACATGCCCGCCGTCCTCGTATCACATAATAGTGTTGGCGAGGTGTGACTGTCGCCCGCTGTCAAAGAGATGCGCAATCGCTTGTTTTGACAGCGTGCCACTGTGGAAAGTTGTCAAAATTAAGTAACTTTTTGATACCATCTACTGCACCCCGTTTGTGCCACCGTCACTCTTTATTACGGTCGTAATGTCGAACGCCGCTTTGTGAGAACTTAAAGCCCAAGGTTCAGCAAAACCAATTTCTGAAGCTATTCTGAGGAGAGTTTTAAGTCCTCTTAAAAGTAGTTGATGTGGACAATGCTTACGATACAATACGCTTTTTATTATTATCTCAAACCTATTCGAAACCAGTGAGGTTAGGCTTCGACTATTCGACCTGACGACGCCAAATTGAAAAAAAAAATAGCAAACAATCTTATCAGTGACAGGTATTTAGTGTTGTTCCGTTTAGTTACATATTATCTCGAATGGCGTTGCGCAGTGTGGCATAGGATGGCATGGCGTGGCGTTATTTGGCTTTTGTCCAAGCGTGCGCTTACTATTAAATAAAGCAATCGCGCATCCTGGACTCCGTGCACTGATACAGGCAAAGCTTTATCTTCTGAATAAAAAATAACAATTTCGAAATTGAATACCTCACAGAATATACAATACGAGTAGGATTAGGATTGATATTGCATGTGGTGAGGCGTTTCTCGAGCTACGAGTCAGCGTTAGTGGTGCGCACTCCTCGCGCTGCAGCTGCACTGCGAGCGCACAACACGGCGGCACTTCAAAACAAATGGGTGCCATAACTTGTGTGCATCTCGCGCGCTCTCAACTCTGCTAATAAGCAAGCCCTCCGTCGGCGGCGGCGGCGGCGGCGGCGCGGCGCGCTGCTTCGCGGGAGTGCTTTGTGCTGTGGCTTTTAGGGACGATGAATGGCTTAATATAAAATGCAACCAAAATATTCTTATTAGTACTGAATAAGTAGATTGTTCGAAGTAGGGAACACTCTTTAGAATTAGGATTTTGAATAACTTAATATGCGTTTATTTAATATTAAATAAATGTATCGAGGAGGGTAGGGTAACATCCGAAAAATATATGTATGTAATTATAGCAAGGAGGATGATTACAAAAAGTCTGTGATCGAACTCTATATTTGCAAGGTCTTTTGAAAGGTTTTCCTCTGCCATGTCGGCTGTGAGTCGGCGTCGTCGGTGCCACATTATATTGCAGAGACCGTAAAACGAGTATCTCCGTTTAATTAGCGCGAGATGTGAAATAATTGCATTTAAAGTCGTGCTGTTTGTTACGAGCCCCGCCGCCCGCGCCCCGCCCCGCCCCGCCGCCGGCGTCGGCACGGGGGATGGCAGGGGAGGGGGGATCATGTGATTTCAAAAACAATAATACATAAAATGTCATCATTTATCTTTTGTTTGCAGCATTTCTTTAAAAATAGTCCAGTAAAATATTACGTTGAGCTTTGTTGGAGCGGATTTTTATTATGTTTTAATGTTGTGAGTCGAAATGCTTAAAGTTACTCAGCGCTGCACTGAAGAGATAAAATACATAATCAAAACAATGGGTGTCATCTAAATTGTTGAATTAATAAAAAAGCTAATTGCTATGTCCATCTATCCCGCTACCCGCCATGAAACTCTTTTATAATGAAAATCATTTTTCACGAACTTAACATTTCCCTTTACGTGAGACGTTTTAAGATGATTATAATTTACAAGTCGCTCGTTTTACGTCCTTTTTATATAATAACGTGAATAATTAAAGCATCCCTTGTTTTATTGTCTTATAACCTGCTGGATCTTTTACGAGCGGTTACGGAGAGCGTAAATGTTTGCGTTATGTTCTGGTAAACAGCGCGCGTTAAATTGACTATTATTACTTACGGTTTTAAAAAAGTACTAATATATTTCACCTTCTGTATTTTATTATAGATTTATTGAGGAAATAACCCTCCAATAATTAATTCAATCATTTTTGTACTATTCAAATATTATTTAGAGGGCGGATTAAGTACAAGTGCTTAGCTCGCATTGACATCTTTGAGTTACTGTTAGTTATCACTTAATGTTTATAATTACTTGCTACTTTGTTTTAATAATAAAAAATAGATTTTAAAGATTTCCTTAATCCGAGTGTACCGTTGGAAGGGGAAAACCTCCTGGACCAAATCGACGACGTTCTGGAAAAGGGCCAGGTCAAGAGTACCTTGAACGACGAGCATGCATGAGGAATTTAATGAGAGTGAACAAAACGAAAGAAGTATGTCAGGATCGTAGAAAATAGAGATCCGTGATCTCTGCTCATCCCTATGAGAAACAGGCGTAATTTTATATTATGTAACAGTGTACCAACAGCAATATAATATATGAATAGTAGAGGGTGGTAGATAATGACCGCGCGGGGCGCTGTCAGCAGTGGGCGGTGAGGCCCGAGCCGACGGCGACGGCGGTGAGGCCCGAGCCGACGGCGACGCCGCGCCGCAGATATCAATCGCGTCAAAGTCGTCGTCTTGCGGCGCTCCTCAAACATGACGTCGTGTACGCACGCCGGCGAGCAAACAATGTAATTGCTGGCACCTGGGCTCGCTAATTTGTGTGCTGACCTCAAGCCGTTGAGTTATTTGCACTTGCCCCTCTGATTATTACTTTGACGCGTGCATGTTCCGCGGTCGAGGACTTCTAATTATGTGGTTTTTTGCGGCTCAGGTTAATTCTGCGGTAAACATTCTCGTATTTTTACAAACCAGTATTTGTATTGCGTTACTTTCTGCACGCAATATTTGAAAATCCATATATTTTTAGTCAGTATCTGTATCTGTAATAGTTTTAACTCTGGAAAAGTAAGCTGATTGCAAAGTCCGGCGACCATCTTTAAATGTATGAAAAAAAGGTTTGTTTTGAACCTAAATAACTATTCAATCACGGGAGTATTCACAGTTAATATGAAATCTGGAACTCACATCAAATGTCATTAATCAGCCGGCATTCATGCAATCGACAAGTCCGACAGAGCACAACTCCAAACTCCGGTCACACTTGCACAAGTAACTACGCGGCTAGCACGGCTTCCCATCCCATTTGTACCGCGAGCCTGCAGCCAACTCACTTTACGTCTAACAAAGTCGCTGGACGTGCAAAAATATAAGGGACTAACAACCGACAGCAATGCCACCGCGTGACTAAGCGATTGTATACAGTAGCGCTTAACGACTTCATTTGAAGCAAAGTGTTTTGGCTGAAACCTATGAATGAGTTATTTCGGGCTTGCGGAACTGGTGCTAGGAACACGAGTAAAGTTTAGTTTAAGCTAATCGCGTACATTCGGATCGGTAATGGAGTTATGCTCCGGCGATTTGTGCCGAGTCGGCCGCAATCAGCGCTCATTGAGTGCCGCCGCCGCCGCCGCCGCCGCCGCCGCTACTCCCCGACTCCCACACCCCACGCCCAACACTCACATACATCGTTTTAGGACTAGGATTTTCTGTGTCGTGAGTCCCAGAAACTACGAGTACCATGGTACTACAGAACTCAAAATGTTAGGTTTTGCGAGACGCGATGGGCGCGCTCAATAAGAGCCCATAGCATGGAAATAAGAAACCCACACACACCCAAACATATTTACAAATGAATTGAAATTAGCTGCGGTTTTAATAATTTAAATTTATAAGAATTGTTATAAAGTTAGCCCTCTACCGGGCGCTCCCCGCGGCCGCCGGCAGGTCGCTAGACTTGCACCACGAAACCCAATCACATATACTAAGAAAGTTGTCACTTGCTTTGAAGAAGCTATAAAAATTAAAGTAACTTAGAAAATATTCAGTCTGGCAGCTAGTTATATTTTAAAGATATTATTGAATTACAAAATGCTTAGTATCATAAAGATCATTATTGATGTCTTGTGACGCATTATTTTGTACATTATTTAGTTAATATAGGAAATAGTTTAAGTAAATATATTTCTTTATTACCAGGAACATTTTATCATATAATTGAGCAGTATACGAGTATCAGTAGGTGTCGAGGCGCGCGGCGCGGTCCCCGCGGATGTGATGCGGCAGGCAGCGAGAGCGGCGCCGCAACTCGATTGTAATTGAAGCGCTGCAGCGCGCTCCTAATTACACTCATTGTCCTCAACACGCGGAGACACCAACTGGTACTAATCAGTATAATACTCGCAACATAACATGAAATCGATTTGTGTATGTCCAATTTTTAATCGATAGAAAAGCTTTTCTGCAGTACTTCCTACCTTCAAAGGAAGGCGTGATTTTGTATGTGGTTTAATATTCTTGTCGTAGCTCACTCGCGAGTAAGTTCTATCACGATGATGATACCCGACTTTACCCACTGCTAGGTCTAGGCCTCTCTCTGTTTGCGGCCACACCTCGCCCACCATTCAGTTACCATCTCACTCCACCGTTCATCAGCTCGCCTCGCAATGTGTCCTGCCCAGCTCCACTTGATTTCCCTAACGCGGTTCTTAACGACTTGTACTTTGGTACGTCTTCGGATTTCCTTAATATAATAACAAGTTTCTATCTTGTAAAAGTAAAACTTCATGTTTTACTTAAGAAAAATTAATACTAAAGATTAGTAGCGCGGGGAGAGGTGCGTTTTCGATTTCCGCACGGACAATTGTTTTTATGTTCAATTGTTCCGGGTCTGGAAGAAATATTTGCAGAGTGTTGAGTGTTATCATAAACTTCCACAGCCAGCCTGCACTCTGCTGGAGATGGACTTCCTTAGTCCCCGCTGAGCCTCCGCACTGTGCGTCGGCGCCGGCGGTGCGGTGTCGGCTCGGGTGACGTCACAGAGAGAGCTCAGTTTTTATTGTCTAATTTACGTGTAATTAGCCGCGTCGCAGATTTACGGCGCCGTGAGTTATGCGCCGCCTCCGCGCTCATTACACCGGGAATAAATATTATTTAATTAGAGTGCCCACTCGGACGACACCGCCTTTATTGTTTGTGTTTATGACTTCTTATTCGAAGGTTGCCATCTCGCCTCGGTGTTCCGATGACCTGGAATAGGCTTGTGTCGAAAGCTGCTCACGATGTTAAATCAGCATTTAAGAGATTCCTTTTAATGAAATTAATCTTAAAATGAAACATTTATGCAAAAAAACGGGAATACTAGTGGTCGTGTCAATTGTTCCTTCAAACTAATGTAATGAGTACATTGAGAGATGTCGCATTGTCAAACTACTGAGTGTTGAGTAGTTGACTATACAACTGTTATTTGTTGAACCGGATGTTTCTTGGAATTCAAACCTTGAATAGAAATATCAAATATCAGAGTGTAGAGAAATGTAAGGCGAAGGCATGAATGAGAATGAAATCACATTTTTACAGTTTGATTATGCGGGTAGTTGTAAAATATGCGGCTATGAATACATTGGTCTGGCGCGCGGCCAGTGCGCGCCGCGCGGTGCAACGTGCTGCCACAGATTGCATAATAATTACTTGTCTTGCCTACAAACTCTAGAAGCCTCATGGAAAGCCCTCAAAAGCTTTTTTCGTCTAACGAAGTTCCTAACCGCAACTGAAAAGTATGTGATTGATGTTATACGTTAATTAAGTTGTGTGGTGGTATTGCGATATCATTAAGCAACTTGGTTATAGGCCTTATGATAGTATTAATACAGTAAATAGATTCATGGCTGCGGAAGAGAAATGTGAAGTTGTTTATATCGAGTGCTACGCTGATATTACGCAGGAGCTACGCAGGCACTACGCAGGCGCTACGTAGATGCTACGCCGGTACTACATTGGTGTATTGCTATTGCTGCGATAGGTGCTACGAGGCCATTAATTTGACTGATGTCAAGTTTAATCACTTAATTTAAAAAAATACTTGAAAGAACAAAAAACCGGACTGAGTAGAATTCAGGTCGCATCTCAGAACAGCAAATCAACTTATGGGTAGCATACGTAGTAGGTACATCTGTTATATTTGATTTTTTTAACACATGACGATGACGATTAATTTGTACGATTTTAGTTTAAATCTTAATTCATTGAAAACGGCTTCTTCAAGCCGCCATATTGTTTTTTTTTTTACACTTCTCTGACATTAATCAGCCAAAGGTATGCACATACATACATAAAGTCGTTCATAGCCTTGTTCTAATTCGCACGGAATCAAGCATTAAACTTTGATGAGCGTGTAATGAGATTGCGTAACCAATAAACAAAATGAATATGAAATATAATTTCCACATCGTAATACAAACCCCGCAAGTCCTCGCAGTTAATAATTTTACGCTTTATATTTGTTTAATTAGCTCCAGGAGATTATGAAGGATCATAATTAATTAGGATTCGTGGGAATCTAGGAGAAGTGGCCATTGCTGTATTAATGTTGTGGTTAATTCGGTTTTAATTAAATATACTTAAGAAAAATATGTGGCAAGATTATTTGGGCTTCTTTGAATCCGCATCTACTCGTATATTCAGAAAATTGACAGCTACTATTTAAAATATTTCGAGCTTCGACGATCTCGAAAATGCTTCGGAGGCTGTTCCAGTACACACCGACGAGAATCCTCCTTCTATTTGTAGCCGATTAAAGATATATTGTTACGGCGGCATCTTGCGAGGTGTGGTAGAGTAAATAAATGCAATATCGCGGGGTGCGGCTCGTTGGCGGCGGAGCGCAGGCCCGGCCGGCAGCCCCTCAGCACCGAGCGGTCCGGGGATCAGCCCGACGTGCACCAATCTAATCCACATTTGGGAGAATCCCGTCAAACGACTGTTTCTAATGTGAAAAGGACGTCACTTTCCGGAAAAAGATGTATTCAACCTTTGTTTAATCCACCATTTCCTCTCGTGCCAGATCGCCACGGCGTCCGAGAACTCATCTCAAACCGTCGAATTAAAACGCAGAATCGCACCGCATTCATAAACATAAAGAAACGTTTCATTCCGTTCTAATTAAACAAACTAGAGTAACAAAAAGAGCAGGGAATACTAAAAATAGCAGCTTGTACCGTCGAGGGACCATTTAAAAATAAATATCAAAGACGGCTTTAATTCGCACAAAGAGAGGTTGCGCACCCGGAGCGGTAATCGAGGAGTCGCCGCTCGCAGGGCTGCGCTGCCGGCGCGGCGCCACCTGCCGACTATTTATTTACTATACGTTTGGGGTTTGTCGGACCTTTTAAAAGATAGTGGCACTCGGGCGGAATGCGCTACCTCATTTACTTTTATAGCCAATCTTTTTTAGGTGCGCCAATCTGATCAGTTTATTGGAAGCGCTTTATCAAATAAGGTTCCGAGACCCCGCAGCGCTTTGCGATCCAACTGTAAAGCGATGAGCTGTTACATTCAAAGGTGTTTATGATTCATCAATTTTGTTTGTAGTACCACATTTTTACAGCTAATCGAGAAAACCTTAACAAAGGATAGGGTTTGATAGACAAATTACTTCGCACTATTAATAGCAGTAGTCACGAACTAATAAATAAAATTAACCATGGGCTTTAAATAGCTATCGAGAGTCATAGTATCATGGGAGAGATGTTATTTTTTTGTAGCACTACCTACTGATTGAACCGAGCAGTTGCGTGACGGGGATGAGCGGCGCTGAGGAGATGTCGCAGGGGGCGCGCAGCAGCCCTGGCGCGCCGCCACAGCCACTGCGCTCAGCGCACCTCTCAACATTCAACTCTAAAGCCAATTTGTTGATGGAAACCAAACTTCCTCAATGTTAGTTCAGAGATATGAAATGTACTATTTTGTTGCACGATTTCGCTCGTATACACGTTAATTTCGTCGAGGAAGTTTGAAGAGCTGCAATAAGGTAATTGTTTTCGCACAAAGGAACGAGATTCGCTCTAATGGATTGCGTTTTTGTCATCGAACACATCGACGTAATTATCGTCATAATTCTAATGCTGGTCATAGGGCTCCCTAATACACTTCCGAGATGATCGATTTTGTGCTTCTGCCACTTCTCATTCTCCCTATGCTATTTAAAAACTAAAACTTATAATTGGTTGGTTTTAATTTACCTACATAATATTTTTGTAACATTGTTCGATCAGCATTTCCTTAGACGCTGAGTGTACTCTGCTCCCGAGGGGGGTATGTAACGGGACCTTTCTTTGCAATAGCCCGGAGTAATTGCGCGAAGCTACACAATACCTTCATTCAATCTCCACGTGAACGTACAAATAAACGTCTTCAATAGACCAATATCTCTTATTGCTACAAATCTCGTTCCGACTGCAGTCAGAGATTAAAGAGCACAATACAAGCGGGCGCAGCTTCCGGAACAGTTAGTACAGTCTGCTCTGCACACTCGACGGTTAGTTATGGCAACCGCCCATAGAAAAGATTTTTTTTTCAAATTCAAAAATCTTATATTATAAGAATCTTTGTCCTGACTGACTGACTGACTGACTGACTGACTGACTGACAGACAACGCACAGCCTAAACCGCTGGACGTAGAGACTTGAAATTTTCAGTGTAGGTAAACCTTGGTACGTAGGGGTGTACTAAGAAGGGATTTTTCAAAATTCAACCTCTAAAGGGGTGAAAAGGGATGAAAACCTGGAATCAATTTTTGGTCTAAAACTGCACATTACCTATATCAAATTAAAGAGGCAATTTTTCTCATTTAGTTGATGTCATAATTACCTGTAAATTATTTATTTTTGGCATGTTTTTCATGAAAAATAGAATACTTTTATTTTGACATATTATGACAGCGATACCAGAGATTAGTAATAGATGATACAAAACATATGGAAAAGGAACTGTCAATGTCAAATCACCTGTGAAAGGAAGCATAAATTATTACTGGTCTAATAAGTTTCCAATCTGGATTATTCATGGAGTTCTGAAGTAATTCTACGTCTGATAACTAGATGTCGCTGCTAATTCTGATCAAATTCTAGAACGCGCTATCGTTGCGTTTTGAAAAGTTTACCTTAACTTTCAAAATTTTTACTAATTCACCGAAATTTCTTAATTTTTACATTTAGGTAGGTTTGTTACTCTTCACGCAAAAACTACGGAATATACTTACATACCCTATTCGTTCGCTAAAGTTAGCCATTGCTTAAAGTTAGCCCTGTCACTGTTTGTCATTATGAAATGGTAAGAGATGGCAATACTTTAGTCATCGTTTAGCGTACACTATATTATAATGAATAATAAGGATAGTAGGTACCTACGTGTGCTGGAATGGGACATAGGGTACTTTTTATCTGGGTACCGCGTGAGCGAAGCCGCGGGCGGTTGCTAGTTGTTTCATAAATCCACGGTATTGGGATTTACTGTTTGATTGGTTCACACTCGATGTCTCCACACGTTTAAGTAAAGTGTTATTGGCAGTATTTAGTAGCAGTTTAGTAGCATTGGCAGTAGCAGTCCGCGCCGCCGCCGCCGCCGCCGCCGCCGCCGCCGCATGCAAGCATTTCTGTTTTATTGAAGAAGCAATAAGAGGATTGAGAGATGCTCGTAAATTGAATGGACTAGAGCTTGCAACAGATGTTTTATTGAGGTCTACATTTTAAATTGTAATAAGAAATTAAATTATTATTGCTCTAGGCGCTTTCTCAAGATATTTAATGAAGTTAGTCTAGTCTAGTCACTAGCCTCTGCCTGCGGCTTCGCTCATGTGGTACCTGGATGAAAAGTAACTTATTCAAAAACGGTATGTTAATTCCAAGTTCCAAACCATTAAGGTATTTTAGCAGTTACAGTTGTTTAAATGAAAACATCCGAATGTATAAATTCCTTATTTATGATATTAGTTAGTATTATAAATTTAAAAAAAATTGTCCCACAAATCTTGTACGGGACGGGTTTGAACCTGCAACCCGCGACCATGCGCTATTCAGGTGCGCCACCGAGCAAAACGACGTCACGCGTGACTTTAACACAAAATAAATAAATAATTCAATAGTAACAATTATGTTCTAAAGATCCCCCGCTGCGCAATAGCAGAAGCTGTAAAATAATTTAGCAGGGAATCACCATAGCTGTATATCTCAAGTGTCTTTTGTATTGCGAAACAAAACGAACTAACTTTCGAGAACCCCTTCCGAAGTAGCTCTGCAGAACTGGCGAACTTACAGCCCCGCAGGAAACAGCTAGTCTGCAAGCTACGTCCACAAGTATTACCAAATTGAATCACACTGTTAGCAATTTGTATTCATTTGTTTGTAATAGACACGCAGGAAGTATTTCTTTTGAAATCTCCAGGTCTATTTGATTTTGTAGGATAGAGGGAAGTTAAGGTTAGCATTGATTGTTCTTATGACAGAATAGCTAAGAATTGGGAAATACTTGTCTGTACATAAATAACGTTGCATGCCATACTTGCATACATATTGCTTAGTTTAGTTTAGCTATCTCATACAATGTGACAACTCAGTTTAGAGCAAAATACCCTTAGGTGAAATCGCTCTTAAGATCTACTGCAGTACTTGTATGCAATGACCCTGCTGTCCTGCCGCGCCTGCGTCACTATAGAGCCCCGTGGAGCACAGTCGAGTGTTTAGCTTAGGAAATTAACTTTATTGTAGGCCTTAGATTGCGGGCCAAGTGCGCCGCACCGCCGGCCGTGTTCGTCCGCGCGCGCCGATCTATACGAGCTCGCCATCACACTCGGCCGGCTTCATTCGATTGGAAATAAAACTCGCTACAATCTGTGCTTTAAAGGAAATTGATTGAAAGGATGATCAACCAGGTGAACTTGTTAGATGAACGATACCATCCGGACTTGAGCCGACTTAATTGTTATGGCTTGATCGAGTCGGTGGATGGGGGCAGCACAAAATCGTTCACCCTGGAAATATGTTGGGGAGGCCTACGTCCAGCAGTGGACTCCTTTAGGCTGATAATGATGATGATGTATAGAAATGTGACCTGCCCGCATCAATGCACGTCTCGCCTTGTCCGTCATCGACTTTATCGGTCTCCGGATGAAGAGGCCTTAGAAATACTAATTTAATAAAACCTTTATGGAAACCATCGCGATGTAACCGCAAACTAGTCAAGTGCTGGTTAGAGCAGGGCGGCGCCGGCGATGAGGCGCGGTCTGCTCACAGAAAGTCATCGTTTTAATTAACTTTATTAGCGGTGTTCTCTCGACGTAAGCACTCGGCGCCGGCGCCCCACTTGCTTCTACCGGAGTTAGGAGTTAGCATAATTAACCTCGTTTTGGCTTAGAAGACACACGTCGACGCGGCTTTTAGTTATTGTATCCCCGGCTAAGTGCAAATGAACCTTTCTGCCTCACCTCTACAACGGTAATTCTGGAACACACGACGGAAATAAAAACATGGATACTTAATTGTTTCGCTGAGCCTCTTTTCATGCGAGTAATTATTCGTTCTAACGATGTTTTTTCGATCCAAAAGTGCTGATCGGGTTCGCATATTTTTAACGTGGAAAGTTAAGTACAAGCGGGATTCGAATCCACAACTTTAAATAGTAGATACGGGATCGGTTCGAGCAGAGTGCAAAGTTAGATAATAAGCAGCAGTCGCAGTGCTCCTGATCGTTATTAGCTTTAGAATTATCCGCGCGGCTGCGATCCTTCTCCATAAGCTACTTTCTAATGACTTTCTACTAATACTTTATAGTATTTTGTTTTCTTAGTAACGGTGACCGCCTTATGGATTCTTGTCTTCTTCAAATTTTGCTTAAAACCTATGCGCCTTGTTGACTTTTGATTCTATGCAGAGAAAATATATCAATTCTCTCAGTAATATGTGTGCTACAAAGTAGAATCTTGGTCGGTGACACGATACATTGGAATCGATACACGATCGATCCCTAATTATACGTTCATACATAAAATCGCGGCTGATTCACACCTAGAGGTGTATTTGCTATAGTCCTGAGATACTTCTGTCGCTCTGTTCACTCACCATTCGTCATACATGTTCATCACTCTTGATGACCTCGGTAGCATGACTAAAGGCGCGGGTTCGAATCCCGCTACGGGAGAAATGTTTGTATGTTATGCAAGTATTTCTTCCGGGTCTGGGTGTTGTAGTATTATGTATTATTATAATAAAGATGTGTTTACAAAAAAGAATTATATAAGTATTCTATCAGCCATCTGTTCCCATAGTACAAGCTTTGCTTAATTTGGGTCTAGATGGCGCTGTGTGAAATGTCTACAAATAATTTCTTTATTTCCAAAGCGTCACTGATTTGGTTCAACTCCCTGGGAACGCAGCGGGAAGATGAAATTTGTTTGTAAAAAACACAACGCAAACAAAGTCACGGGCGTTCCTCTAGAAGTTTACTTTGTTTTTATTGGAAAGAGTGTCGATGGCACTGACATCTCGACATTATCTTCCCGTTAGTTCGTATAGGACGACACCAAGGAGTTTTAACTTATTTTTCATTGTTTCGGTCTTGTTTTTACGCCATGCCGGTTTCCTTCACCGTTCGACAGTACTGGTGTAGCGGACACAACGCCCTTATAGTATATTAATTGAAAATTAATATAAATAAATGAGTTGAGATGGTGTGAGTGAAGTGACTTGCGCCAACTAGTGGAAGTTATTCCGCGAGTGGCAAGTTGCGCGTTACTTTGCAAGTCGCGTTTGCATGAGTTGTGAATAACTTCAGCTTTCATTTGTGTGTGGAAATAATTAGATAATGGAAGGCGGAGTTATTGTCTGCTCACAACTTAGATATATGAGGGGAGTGAAGTGCTCTTTTAAATAAAGCGAGACGTGCTTCCGGCGTATCAAGTTATAAATAACTTCACAGGTACTTCTAGGTACACGAGAGACTGATTATCATCATCAGTAAATGTTATTTACAGTACATTACTTCTCTGCTGGACTGGGAGTTAAAAAAACAAAAATCAGAAGCGTCTTTCCCCGAGCGTGTCGTAAAAGTCGACTAAGGGATAGCATCCTCCCCAACACGATGGACCATCCAAATGGGCGATGGGCTGACCATCTGTCACCATGGTTCACCATATCCAGGAGTGACTGAAAGTTTTCTTATGACTCCTTGTGGCTCTGCCCACCCCATTAGGAATACGGGCGTGATAATATACATAGATACAGTTGCGGCATCCACCTGCGATTGCCGACGTCATTAGTTTATTGCAGAGGCAGTGCATTTCGGTTCGTCGAGAATTTTTACACCCCTGCAGTTGTCAGCTCCATAAAAGCTTAATAGAATTTCTAGTGGCAGGGAGAAGTGGGTGTTTTCTAATCTAGTCCTCTCACCGAATGGAGATCTGAATACCTACGTAATATCCGACTTAATATCTACTACGCGATTTTAATCGTCTGGTCTTGCACTCGAGGCAATTGTCTAAGTTACTGCAGCATGTGAGACGTACAGTATGCAGCCGCTGCCCAAAATTATTTCGTATCGACAGGCCCCGAGGCCGTGTATCTTCGTTTATGTCATGGGACTTAGAGTATTTACGACAATTTCTATTCGTTTTCTAAAATTCTTCCCTTTTAAAAACAATGCAGAAACTCTCAAGAAACTACGAAAACTTCGACTTGGCAAACAAAGCTTGGAGACACTCGAAGAATTTGCGTTGTCTCAGAGTGTCTCCGGCGCTCCGCCCGCGCCGGCGATAAACCCGTCACGTGCTAATTTTATTGCACTCGAGCCTCGTCAGCGCGCCCGGCGCCTGCAGCAGCACCGCCGCCGCGCCGCGCGACCCCTGCCAGGTGCTACCGACAACAAGCTCCGGAACACAGCCAGCTCGTACGCAATACAACCCGCGATCCAATTTAGGAGGTCACGTCACTAATTAATTTCTAATCCAACTCATCACGGTAAGATTTATCCGTCACTGAGCTCTCAGCCTTAATAGTTTTCGGATCAGAAGCGCTTTCGAGCGCTTTCGATATCTACGAACGTTTTGTGCAGGCACTTAGGGCATGAGAAAAGCTGCTTGGTCCCTAGTCCTTTTGGATATCGGCCAGTTAAATGTGCTTGTAATCCGAGCGCGAGTAAGTTCCCGTGGCGCGGGTGAGAGGTGGCCTCCAGGAATGTTCGAACAGCGCACTGTTCATAAAGTGTCAGCATGGAGCTGTGCTGGCGGCGGCTGCGGGCCGGGGCCGGGCGGCGCCCAACGCAGAGCGCGCTGGCGCGCGGCCAGGCGAGGCGCGGCGCGGCGCCGCCCGGAATGCCCAAATTGCACGACGCGCCGCCGCCGGTAATCAACTCGCTAAACTGCCATTTGAATTCCGTAATTAGAACTATGCCGGAGAATGGACCGTTCTTTGAATTAACAGACCATGATTCGAAATCGTAATATTCAACGTAGATTTTAACATGATCCTTGTGATTTCAATAAACAAGGAGCATTGACATTCTTTATGACCATTGTAAATTAAACGTCAACGTTATAAATGAAGCGGTTTTTCTTCACCGTTTTGAGCACATGAACTGAGATTGAAACTTACGGCTTTTAGATCGTATGTCGGGGTACCTTCCTCAACAGGGCTCAGGACGACCCCAGCTTCGTCGGAATGTACCTGGTTTTTGTAAAGTTGTAGAGGCTGTAGCGGAGGGCGCGGCTGGCGGCGACGGCTGCTGGTTTTCAATTAAAGCCGGCGGCCGGCGGCCGGCGGCCGGCGGGCGTCGCCGCAAAACAACTGACAGTTAGATAAGTTTGTCGAACTCGAGATGGTTTTCGTTTTAATTACTTTTAGTTTGGATGTGCGTCGATCGCGGCGCGCGGCGACCCTGTCGCGCGCACTCGGACCGAACACCGTTCTATCTAAAAGACCACCACATTTTAAAGGACACCTGAAGTAAATAAATCTTCATTCTGATCTAGGTGTTATTCACCTCATTTCTTTATTAAAACAAGTTTAAAAAAGGTTCTCTGAAACAAATTCTCACGAGGGTATAACTGAGATTATGCAAGCCAGTCGTTACTGCTATTAGAGAATTGAACAGCTCCCGCTTGATCTATATCTAGCTTCTCTTTGAGCTATTAATTTCGATATTTCCCGAAACTTCGATGTTCCTGATTCCCGCAAAATGATTCATTAGTTATCGGAGTAGTAATGGAATCTGGCGAATCGCAACCCTTTGAATTCCGCAAACAAGTTTAGCAGTTCCGCTTCCGGCTCTAATACAGCTCGAGCTGTATTTCCTAAAGCCTTTACCGGCTTAAAAGCCTCCAAGTTGCTAGCAAGTTGTCGAGGAGCCGGGGGGGGGGAGCGGGAGGGGGTGCGCGAAGGTACCTACACAAAGTTATGAACAACTTTCATTATGAAAAGCAGGTCCGGTTCTGGTAAAGAATACCTTGGCCTCTAGACAAGCTACTTTGCGTCTAACAAAGTTGCTAGACGCTACTGCAAGAAATGACATGAGCGATCGCTAAGTCACGTGGTTACATTTTTACACAATCTGATATTCTATAGTAAAAAATATAGTGCTCTAAAACAATCGTTTTAAATCGTCAAACCTTCATAGCCTTTTTCCTAGCTTCGCCTTCCCGGCTGCGTCCTGGCGCGCGGGAGCGATTGCCGCAAATATTTGTAGTATTCGGAGCATTAGCTGAAGGCAATTAGCATGTGATTCATGCACTTCCATGCACACCGCCGATGACGTCACGCACACGCACACACATTTGGCATTCATGAACATGAAGCATGAAGGTAGCGAAATTATATTTATTATGAGGCGAATGATACGTGATTCTGTCCATCTGAAGGTTACCTCAAAGAGATCGCTTTCTTTTAATTACCAATTTTGTATCAATAAAGAATAACAATACACATCTTACACTCCCACAAATAAAGTGTAGCGTGGTACAAAAAGTATTCATTCAGAGTAAACACCTGGCTAGGGTACAACACTACAAAAATAAGTGTAGCACACTCGCATATCAGTTAGTAAATAAGCTGGCTGCTCACTAAATGTTTAGTTGGCCCGTCTCCGCCACAGAGCACACTAGAATAGACATTCCCGGCCGCGCCCGAGGGCCCGCGTGTGTGCGTGTGGCCGCATTTCCACGGCAAACAGAGCCAGCTCATTTCACGTCAGCTCTATTCGTTTAGCCGCCTTGCACGCGCCACCGCACCGCGCGGTCCGGCGCGATACCCGCTCGAACTGAGCGACATCGATGTGTCTTTTCACAGACGAGAGAGACGGACTGTAGTTTTGGCGATTCGCCGACCCGCGCGGTTTCGCGATTACAGTTCATTCAGTACATTCTGAGCGGCGCTATATTGGAAAGGTTTAGAGTTAGTATAAGAGTGGTGTATAGGAGAAACGCACTTTCGCCTGTGTGCTGTGATTGCGTGCGCGCGCGGGCACATTTCCACCGTAAATAGAGCCAGCCGATTTCACGTCAGCTCTGTTCGTGTGTGTCGGTGTGATTACAGCTTGTTTAGTTTGTTCTCCTGTTACTGGCGCAGAGTTGATTATCGCGCGGACTCTTGACACATCGGACACGGAAACTAGTTGAAAGCTGGATTTTGCTCACTTAATTTACCTTTTTAAGGTTCCCGGTGGGACCTAATAAGGAATAAGGAATAGGAAGAGAGTTGAAATTTTCACAGTATTTCTACTGCCGCTATAACAACAAATAATAAAATAACAGTGAGCCTCATACAAGGAACATTTATGTACATGTACGATGATACGGAACCCTTCGGGTGCGAATTCGACTCGCACTTGACCGGTCTTTAATTGTATTAACGCAACACATTCAAATTTGAAATAACTAGGACTAAACAATCAAAAAGATTGGCTTAAATGTGTTATTTATTTCATGGTTTATACCTTCTGTTGATAATGAGTACCAATACGACCTCGGTGGCTTGTCGGGCGAGTACTCGGCTGAGCCGCAAGAGGCACGGGTTCGATTCCCGCTACGGGATAAATGTTTGTATGTTCTGCAAATATTTCTTCCGGGTCTGGGTGTACATAATATGTCTTATAAGTATGTATTTACAAAAATGAGACTGAGTATTCTATCAGCATCTGGTACCCATAGTTCAAGTTTTTGAAAGTGATGATGCTTTCTGCAACTATGGGGTTCCACAAGGGAGCACCCTCGGTCCTACGCTTTTCCTAATCTACTTGAACGATCTGTGTCAGATCAAACTTGAAAATGCTGAAGTCCTGATGTTTGCAGACGATACGGTTCTGCTATTCCATGGCTCCACATGGGCGCAAGCACAAAGATATGCAGAACAGGGACTATCGCGAGTTGTGGCATGGCTAGAAAATAATCTGCTCTCTCTTAATGTAACAAAGACCAAGTATGTTTGTTTTAAAAAGACACAAGCTGGAAAGCAACCAAATGACTTCGAAATTAAAGCCCACACCTATCCTTGTAATCGTAATCCTACGCGTACTAACTGTAGCTGCGACGCACTTCAATCGGTTGTTTCCATAAAATATCTAGGAGTAACCATTGATGAGACAATGACCTGGATTCCTCACATTAAGTTAGTTTCAAAACGTATTAGAAAGTTGATCTACGTATTTAAAACACTACGTCAAGTAGCGGACCATAAACTGCTGATACAAACCTACAAAGCTCTTGGTGAGTGCATAATCAGCTATTGTATTTCTTCCTGGGGCGGAGCAAGCAAAACGCATATCATTGAAGTAGAACGCGCACAGCGTGCTCTGCTTAAAGTAATAATGGCTCTACCCTATCGATATCCAACGACTAATTTATATGAAAAATGCAATGTTCTCACCGTACGAAAACTCTTCGTAGCTAGCTGCATTCAAAGGTACCATAAAGAAGTGGTACCAAACTTACCAGTAACCAACAAACGCATAGACAAATGCCCAATACCAAGCTGCAAAAGCACCTTTGCGCAGAGGCAATATAATCATCTTGCACCAGTGTTTTACAATGCTCTCAGTAAAACTACTGCACCGAAAGCGTTAACTAATCACATACTAAAAAGGACTGTCAGAACATGGCTGCACGAAAAGAGTTACGAAGAAGTTGAAAAACTATTATTAAAGGTCACCTAACATAAACTTACACAATACATAAATAATTACATTTTAAACACAGAAACACATACACACAACAATTGTACACTATTATAGACGCACACATACCCTCACACGCACCAACATATGCACACACAAAACACACACACAATCCAAGCATACCTACACATACTCACCCCAATCACACCATTACCATACAATTAATATAAGTACCTACATAGTTTCTGTACCGATAAGTTTTCTTTTTTTAGTTTTAAGTTTTTTTTTTATATCTTAGATAAAGGGAAAAATATAATACATTAAGTAGGCACAAAAAACTATATGTTACTCATTTAGGGAAGGACTTACTTCCTGTAACACAGTGCAAACTAACACAGGAAGAAGTGCATCACTAAGTTTGTAGGCATAGGCTTTTGGAAAATAAAATATTTGTATTTGTATTTCCTTAGTTTGGGGCTATATGGCGCTGTGTGAAATGTCCACAAATATTTGTTTATTAATTATTTAATCCAACTGTATTCAAAAAAGTGTACAAAGTTATCTTTCTATAAAGTTAGTAAGTGTCTTTGTGATGAGAGCCTTTAAGGTCGGAGCTAAAGCGTGCAAAATTAAGTTATTCCGTTTCCAATAGGTCGGCGGAGCGAGCGCAAACAGGCAGCAGTGCTGTTTGCGAGCCGCCTCCACGCGGACAGTGCCGGGGCGAGCTACTGGGCCGGGAGCCGCTGCTGCCTGCCACTGCCACACGCCGACAGTGATGTGGCTACTCACTATCATACTACAAGTATTTAAATGGCTTAAAGCGCATTGTAATTCATTAAACATTATATGTGGCAGTAATTCAACAATAGAAACTTTTTCTTGTAGCTGAATGATTGCTACATATTGTGGTGTTATTCGCAAACATGCATAGGATCCATTCGATACTATTGATTCCCCAAGGTATCCTAGGTAGATTTGTAGGGAAGTTCACAGGCTCGGCAACAAACGGTAAGTACCAGCGCACGCCTACTCGCGCCCACGGCTCTCGTAATACTGGCGCACCGCTTTACTTCTCGCTTGCTCGAGACTGTGTTACTGTATTAGTTACATCTAACACAAACACTACAGTTATTATATATTTAATCTTATTAGTAGATATAAATCTCTAGATATTGTTCCAATACGGCCGTCCTTATCGTTCAAAGTTATGTCCTGTCCATCCAAAGGTTGCCTGGAATAGATCGCTCTTAGCGATAAGGCCGCCCATTGTAATACGCGTGAATACGTTTAGTGAATATTTTGTTTTATTTGATGTTTATCTTGTTTTTTTACAATAAAGTTATATTGAATTGCAAACATTTATCAAAAAATACTCTGAGAAAAAACATGATTTCAAACAATAAAACTACCCTCCACCCGCAGCTAAGGGTCTCCGCTCACTACTCCGGTCCACATCCAGACTGTAATAGGATTGGCAGCGTGTCGTGTATTTACTTTTCGACATTTGCGCAATATTTTTATCGACCAAGACAAAAACCGGTGACAACAAAGTACTGATTACTTTGTTACATAAGTGAATTTTTATTTGACTCAATTATTGTTGTAGAAACTAGTAATAAGAGTTAGTCGATTTCGCTTTGATTGTTATATTTTGTCCCAAAGACCAAACAAAAAAATGTGGGTTTAGAATCAAACGATTTGCGAGTTCAGCGGAATGTCCTCTTGTAAAGGCAGTATAAGGGCGGTGCACAACGGGCGGGCGTGTTTGCAAAGCTCGAAGGCTGCTTCTTGAATCCGTGTATTTTTAGCCTTATTCCGAGTGCAGTTGGCCTCATTTGTTGAGCTTCGAGGGGAAGTGGCTCGCTGCACTCGCTACAAGCTTTTGGATTTCCAACAAATGGAATGTCAGATAAGTAATTGAATTTATGGTTAACATAAAAAAACTAAAACTGAATAAACTAAGGTCTTTTACCATCTATAGTAGGTAATTTATACAGCGTCAGGAGGCAACTTTTACCTTCACAAACGGGACACTGTAGTGCCCGGGAGGTAGGTTTGCTCAGCACCTATTCCATCCTCTCAGCTCTCAGATATGGTCAATACGTGCGGAGCTGACTAAGCCGCGGGTTTCTTCACGAAGTTTTCATTCACTGTTTGAGAGTACTGGTATAGCGCACATAAATTTATCGCTCAGAAAAATTAATTGGTACCTGACTGGATTTGAACCCACGACCTTAAGATCGGAAGGCCTATCGGATCACTACCAAATAGACCACCATTGCTCAGTATAAAAACTGAATAATGAATGACTTAATTGATTGACAATTAAATATTTGAATGGAATAATCTCTTTACACAATGATATTTTTCTGTTTCAGTATGAATCACGTTGATTAAGAAAAAATCGTTTTGGTACTAACATAAATCGCATAAATTCCAAAGTTTTAAAATTAAATAAAGAACATCAATGAACAATTAATATCGTATTGAAATCCGTACAAAAATGTTGGTGGTTGAAGAGTGTACGTTTAAAAGATTGGAGTCAAATCGCGAGTGCGATTGCACCGGCAGCAATTAAAATTCGAAGGTGGCGTAGCGGTGTCCCGTAGCTTGGCTACGGCGTAGCGGCGTAGCACACCGCAGCTAAATTATGTGGCAGTAATTCAACTACATAAACTTTTTATTGTTTCTGAATTACTATTCTGTTGCGTTTTTGGTCTGGTCATTAAAATAGTAGCCTTAGTAAGGGAAAAAATCAAATAATTTTTATAAATTTTTGATAGACGTATGTATCTGTTACGAGTACCTTACTGAAGTAGCCCCACTGTAATGCGTGCACTGTGGCACGGGACAGGCAGTGAGGCCAATTTATCGCTACATCGGGCGTCCCCGGGGCGCGATCCCGCCTTGTTTTAATTTTGTTTAGAGCCTCAATGGAAAACCAATGTACGACGCCCAACTGATAAAAAGTGGGTTACCTGTGCCCCCGTAGTGTGCCTGAGCGCATGGCATTTATTGATTTCCGAGGGTAGTTGGAAGGTTGATTGAAATAACCGTTTGTTTATTCAGAGTTTACTCGTAGGTTTGCTTTGAGTGGGGGCTGAGTCACGTGGCGCGGTCGGGTCGTCCTTCTATTTGTATTGATGTGTGAAGTGACGACAAAAAATAAATGTTACGAGATGGTTTATTCGCATTCAAATGCTCACGTACTTGAATTAAATAAATGCCTTTATTAATATTATAAATTTAAAATATTGTCAGAAGTTGGTTTGCTGTTGGTTGACTGTTTGTGGCCTATCAATCAATCACTTCGCAATGGCTATACTTCGTCCAACTATTTAATTTACTGTGACATTGAGTAGATGGACGTTTTTGTGATGACCGCAAAGCGTTAACGATTCGATTTCTTGTATCGATTTGACGTTCAAAGTTGACGGAAGCTAGTCATCTCAAGCTATATTTAATGCCAGAAATTGTAAAGTTTCCAAAATAAGGTACATGTTATGGGCAGGGTAGGTAGGGAGAGACTCCAACGAGAAGAGAAGCAAGCGTGGTGTTATGATATTAAAAAGTTTCCATTTCCATCAAGCCGCAATTTTAGGCAAAATATTTTTCTTTGATTAGAGCCGACGGCAACAATCCCCGAATTCATCAGCAGCCTGTTTTGCAATTAAAAACTTTACAATCCCCGTTTCAATCTCCAAAGAAAGCATTCCTATCAAGTATTTTGTAGTTAATTTGGACGAAGAGCTCAGGTAAAATACCACACAGAAGTGAAACTACTAGCTCCGTGAAATTCTTGCAACTTCTAGATTACTGTCACTTGGAATAGAGAAATTCAAAATTGGAATCGGCACGGGTTTACTTTATTAACAGCTGGGGTTTCACATCTGTGTCCATAACTTCACCTTAGTAGTGTTTATTTATGCAGGTAGTTTGAACTCGGCCTTTTAGAGCTCGCAAATTAAAACCGCTTTGTGCACGTCCGAATATAACTTTGATGAAACAGCTTCCAAAGTTATTTTTGAGTTTCAAACTACGTGTAGGTATTGTGCTTTCTACCATGCGTGAGCCGAAACGTTGCTTACTAAATTTAAATTACTACCTAAGTAATACGATCCACGTGTGATGAAAACTATTTTGAATTGATATTAATATTTCGCTTTATATAAACTTTGCAGGGTGAGTTTTTCAAGTGGGCGTGCATGGCCAAGTTCGAAACTATGAGGAATAGTGAAAAGTACTCAAAACAGTTTCGAGCCCGATTTTGATGCAAACTAAAACTGTATCATTGGATTTTTGAAATATCAATATTCATAGCCAAAAATCGACCCAGTTGATTTTTGAATAAAAAAAAACGTATGTGTTATTATACCATTTGATAGTGTCGCTAATTAGGAACTAATTCCGGGAAGTAATGACGTACGGCAAACTTAAGGAAAGTGTTGAAGAATTAGTAAACAGCTCTTGTAAATGTTTTAGTAATAATTAAATTATTTAATAAAATAAATGTAATTGTTCAGTTATACCGTTGCTTAATGGTTTGAGGAAACGAGCATTGCTTTCGAAGAC
The DNA here is from genome assembly GCA_949320045.1 of Scotopteryx bipunctaria. Lineage (NCBI taxonomy): Eukaryota > Metazoa > Arthropoda > Insecta > Lepidoptera > Geometridae > Scotopteryx > Scotopteryx bipunctaria. Next base: position 153,884 of record OX439441.1, read on the forward strand.
GGCTATAATTCTAGTAAGTCTTATTAGATCTTTGCTGCAATAGCAAATGCCTTATCCTCCCGGTAGGCGAAGACGGCGCCATTAATCCTCATATTCCATTAGGTATCGCGCGGGACATTATCGCCTCCAGACGGATTAACCGCCGCATTAGCAGCTGAGCACATTAAAAAGCACACTTCCAGATAACGACTGCTACCGCGCTCGGTAATGCACGTCTCTGTACCGATCATTCGACACCTAAACTAGACTCTAACACCCCGATTTAAAGTCTGATTTAGAACGGTAATGTGCAGAATAAAAATTGCAACGCCAACAGTTGCGTAGCGTTTTATTCTGCTTGCTAATCCAGAAGGAGAACTTTGTGTAAAAACTTTATAAAGCAAAGGATTTTTCAACTTATTTTGCTGTCTATTTACTTTTCAAACGACTTCTTTTTCACCGAATACTGATCCTTCGTACCTGATCCAGATAAATAATTCATGGCAGCTGCTATTGAATCGATCACTGGAATTTCATATTTCATAATTAAATGCGCATTTATAATAAACCCTGAAATATATCCGCGCGACATGCCAGTTATATGTAAATGCGTATTTCTGCAATTTTTTTATAATTTAATATTACGAAGCGAGGTTTTCGTTATAAAAGGAGATTACTTTCGTTTCGAGCGGTTCATTTGTGAGGAGGCTGCAGGTACCTACAGTCGCCGCGGGCGCCGGCGCCGGCTCGGTAGTGCCCAGGTGTGGGGCGGCTCGCGACATCGAACAACTTAGACAATTAACCTGGACGTGAGCCCACTGCTAATGCGGCCCACATTCCACACCACAGCTGTTCGTGTACAGCCAACGGTCTGGATTCAGAAATTTAGATCAAGCGTTAATTCAGTTTGAGCATTATCATCATCCTCGTCATCCATCAGACGATGCTATATCGTCTGTCCATCTCGACGACCGACGTTTCTATAACCGGGTCATGGACACGCATACATATAGTAACGCCTGTATCCCACATGGGCCTCTGCCTACCCCTATGGAAAACAGGCGTCAATCACAGATCTCCATTTGCTACGAACATGTCATACTTCTTTCGTTTCATTTACTCGATTTGGATCATGGACGCCATTCGGTAATTGGCCTACTTCACCTCTCTAACTCCATTTTAGTTCCATTTGATCATAATACCCGCACAATAATTGAATTTAAATGATAAAATTAAATTGAAAATCGCGATCAGTACACAGGTTATAATTCAGCAAGTACAGTAGTACGTAGTGGAACCTGCCCTCGGCACGCAACGCGCCGCTAAACGGCCACAGATCCGAGAAGGCGTCCATAACTCCGCTCCAGCTACTTAATAGTTAAGGGAGGTTGGCCGCGCGCCAGCCGATGACTTAGGGCGGTCGCTGCGCACTCTGTGGCCATGGGGCGCCTTGAAGCGCACATCAGGTGGATGTTCCAGTGTTTTACCACCGTTCGCAGCCTAGCAGTAGACTAGACCTCGGTTTTCGTGTCGTTTTAGAGTTGCAGAAAAAAAGTCACGACAGGATTATCCAGCCAAAGTAAGTCCACTTATTTAAATATTAAATAAAATCCCTGGTGAGGCTTTTCATCATCAGCCTATAGCAGTCCACTGTTGGACATAAGCCTGAGGCTTTAATTAGTGGATAGGGGACCGAGATAATAAGTAGGGCAGCCCCACACTCGTTGGGCCGATGACATTGAAAAGTTGCAGGTGGTGGTAGATGGAGGCCGCATGCAATCTTTAATCTTGGAAATAGGTGTAGTGGAGAGGCTTTTGTCCAGCAGTGGACTTCTTTCGGCTGATGGTGATGACAAACTTCTTATCTATGCTAATTTACGTTATCAGTTGAGATTTTCTCGAGCTTCTGAAATACAAACTAACGCGATAATGATAATGTAATATAGAGATGTTACAATAATCATGTAGATACTTATTTTTTTAAAGGATTGGTTCAGTTATTATTGGTTGACTATTAGTTGCATATTCGTAGAAAGCACGAAGTTTGCCGAGGCGCACGATATTTGTGGCGAGGCGACCTGTACGAGTGAGTAAAAGAAAAACGTAAATTTTACCAGAGTCGGGCCGCGACGACAGCCCTAATGAATACCCGCCCTTGGCCGACTCATCAATCGAACCAACCTATCCCCTTATCATTTGTTTTACCATTCCGACTTTGCTTCCTGGCGTAATTATGTTTGATATAGCTCCAAAGATTACGATGATTGATCGATTGGGTTGCATGATTTAAAAAGGAAAAGTTATACAGTCATTTGGGCGATTAATCCCATAAACAAAATTATCACTATTATTTAGTTTCTAACCTCGTAAATAAAGTTCGTGGCAAGGTCGGGGTCGCCATTGTGCCACCTCTCCATTATGGTAAACATTTAATCCTTCCACAGCAACCTCTCCAATAAGTGAACAGAATAACCATCAACCAATAGTAAGTGCCCGGCGGCACACACCCACTCCTGTCACCAGTGACTCACTTAAACGCCATGTTTAGGGCTCCGTACCCGAAGGATGCCAACAGGACCCTATTACTAAGCCGCTGTCCATCTATCCGTCCGTCCGTAACCATAATAGTTAGAGAGTTGAAATTTTCACAGTGTGTATCTATATTGCCGCTTCAAAAATAAATAATAAAACGTAATTAAATTAAAAAATAAAAGGGGGCCCCATACAAGAAACATTTTATAAAACATACGAAACCCTTCGTGTGTGAATTAGACTCGCACTTGACTGGATTTTTTTTTGATAATGCTGATTTCCTCACGTTGTTTTCCTTCGCCATGAGAGTGCCGTTTTATAGAGCACAAACATTCTAACAGAAAAAAATCATAACCTTAGAATCGGTGACCGTGACCAGTCCTCGGTACAGATCCGGTACCAAGTGCCAAGTGCCAAGTGCCAAGTGCCAAGTGCCCATGTAGTGTTCTAGTGGCACAGGTTAGGTATTAGCTAGTAAGACACAGATGAGTAGGAGAGATCCCGGTGGGCTTCGTTTAGTGATTAAATATTGAGCCGGCGGAGATCGCCGGTGGAGAGTTAATGGATTAGAAACAACTCGGAACTATACACTTTATTCGATTTACACTGCGATGGAAAAGTTTATATCAGCCATTAAGTCTATTGTATAGTTTGTAGTACTAAGAGCTACTTCAAGGACTGTTAAGTGCTTGTTCATTTTAACATCATCATTATCATATTCCTGCCCTCATCTCACTTTGTGTGGATTCGGCACGACACATTTTCTTTTTCCATTCCCTTTTATCAACCATCATTCATCTCTGTGCTCACTGCTTCCTTACCCATGCCATCTTGCACACGAGATAAAGACAAAAAAACAAACCTGAGGTAAAAAGGTAAGTTCCTATGAGCTAGTGGCCAACTCTAGTAAGTTTGTAGGCCACCTAAAGGCCTAAACGACTTAAAAGCCGGTACAAACACACCTTACGACCTAAGGTGTATTTGTATTAAGACTGTTGCTGCACGAACCCTGGTTTTGCTCTATCAGCTATATCGCCGCATAATCAACCCCACATCGTCCAGAGCCATCCTCGGGGGAAATAACGCGACCTAATGAATTTAATAAGAAAATAAGCGGCGGACCGAGCGCCCAATAACATTCGTGTTGACAACGCAAATGAAACGAGAACACACCGATTACTGCGCAACTACTACTCGTACGGCGGCAGCTTCTCTCCAACCTCCAAGGTGCTTTCTCACGGCCGGAGCGGCCCCGTCAATGTACCAAACTACGTGATAATGCAATCACGTGACAAATTACTTTTTATACATTCAAGAACCCGTTTGTCATTGTTCCAAAGAAGAGGCCAAGTAACTTCACCTGTCCTTACCCGTTAAATAATATGAGAACTGGTAAATTGAATAGTTAGAAAAAAAGAAGAAAGAAAGAAGCACAGAAGCGCTCAGCTCGTAATGCTACTTGCGGTCACCCATCCCAATTTTGACCGCGCACAACGTTGCTTAACTTCAACGAGCAATAAGAACGTCTAAGCAAGCTACGTCACGAGCGCTTCAAATTAACCATTTTTACCGCGAAGCAAAAAAGAGGGTTATGATTTTGACCGGTATGTATGTATGTATTCTCCCATAACTTCTAAACCACTAATCATAATTTGACAAATGAGGTATCGTTAGAAGCGTCTTGATAGTCCGCTAGCTATAGGCTATGTGACGTCACATTAAACTGAATATGGCGCCCTTTAGAGGACTTTTCTTGTTTCATACCTTATAGAGCGTGATTTGTAGTTGGGTTTTAGTTTTTGAACCTACTTTTTATGTAGACAACACCTATTATTCAGGCAAACTGGAGATACAATTTACGTAAACATACCGTTGCGTATTTTTCATTATGACGATGAAGTTCTAAAACTAAAGTGATTTCATTGTTTATTTACCTGAGTAAATAATCCTCACAACATAAGTTTTCACACCTTAATTTAACCATTAGTACTACTTAAAAGTTTCATAAACATGTAATGAAAAAGTAAGTTTTAGGTTAAGTACTGACGGTTTGTTTACAAAAATTGTATCTCCAGTTTGGCTGGAATATGTATAGTGGAATTATGTCATACCAGATGCCACTAAGTGAAACGAACCACGGAAAACCATCAAGTCATTTGGCCAGCGGCTTACAAAGCCAGGAATTAATAGAAACACTCAGTCCGAGTCACCGCTCAAGCGCTTCTAGTAATTGACTTTTTTCTTGCTCTGCTAGTAGACAGCCAATGGATCCAAGGCAGATAAAAAAATTTACAATTAAATATCTTGCTTACATTATAAATCTGAAAGTGAGGATGTTCGGATGTTTGTACTAAAATCACGCCGTAGCGGCTGAACGGTTTTGAATTAAACTTGGAATGAACATAATAAGTATTTTAAAATAAAATAGACCGCAGACGTATATTTTATTGCGTAGCTTGCAATTAATAAAAAAAAATAAGACTTTTCTGAAAAATCTTTCTTTAAAAAGTAGGTTCGCCTTATTATAAGTATCCCTATAGTAGATATAGTTGGACTTCTGAATAATAAATATTTAAAAATTTAGCAGCAACATATATTTTTATCGATAAATCAATTGGCAGCACTTGACAGTCGTGTAGTGTTGGTCGCGCGAGTGCTGCTTCTGTTCTGTTTATCACAACAAAGTGCTTGTGTTCATTGATCGTATTCCATTCTGTCGCGACTCCGACCTTTGGAATATTATGTAAATATTGTATGGAAGATTGCTTCTCTCGCCGAGCATGTCGTAAAAGTCGACTAAGGGATAGTATCCTCCAACATGTTGAGATACAATAAGCAAGTATTCCCAAGGAGGGTTGACGTCCGTCAGGCAGGCGGCCGCTCATAAAACACCTTAGCCAAAACTCTTACAGTGCCGACCCCACATAGAGTGGAATAAGGGCAGGAAGAAGATGATGATGATGTATGGAACATTTTTAGCTATACGATAGATCCAACTTACTTTCGTTAACTGACGAATTTTGATTGTAAAACCACAACAATATCCAGTTGAAAACAAAGTTGGACCTAAATATGTGCACCTTTATAAAATGTCCGTATGCGCTCGACAGGTTGCGACGATCAAACTCCAAATGAAGTTGATAGTTTGGTTTTAACCCCACACTCACAGTCAGTTGGTTCACTGGAGCTAAACCATTCCAGAGCGAAGCGCAATTCGATGTTAATTTAGATCGTAGTCATTATTTTAGAAGACGTCTCGTGTTTCTGTCAGGCTCACTAATTAGTATAAATGGGCGAAGAGTGACATTCCGAGGAAAACAAAGGACAAATACGCCTACTTGAAAGATTAACATAATAGTCATAATAGTCATTTATTGATAATGTATAAAAAAAAACCTGATGCAACTCAATGTTACCTAGCTGCAACGATTGTAAATTATTCTGACTCATATCTGATTTACCTAGACAATGTCTTGTCTGTGGTTCACACAACTTTTTTACTTGAGTCGCTCGCGAGGATGGTCTGGGGTAACTCATGGTAGAACCTCCGAAATAAGAGCTAAACACATAATCAGTAGCTGTATTAATATTTGCTTGTGCTATCTCCAATCAATAGACAAAGCAAACAACAATAGAGCCCTTGTGAAGAGTATTTGTACGCGTTTCCGTTTCCGTATGTATCGATAACGGCGGGAGTGGCGCGCATCACTACATGTTTCGAGCCTGGCAAGTTTGACACTTCGGTTATTAGACATGACAGAACAGTTGTACGGGCGGTGTTTATACGCACTTGTCAACATCCCCGCGCCCCCCTCGGGGCCCGTCAAATTGACAGCTGACGTAAAGTTTGCGCCGCTTATGCTCGCCAACGGACAGATGTCATTGATATTTCAAAATTAACAGACGATGTGTGCATTGTATTGCCTGAAGTTTTGACAGTTTGAAATGTTATTGATGAGGACGCTCGAGGGTTAAGTTTGCTCTCGACAGTGAAATGAGAACAACATTTTGGCGAAGTTAGGATCCAATTAGCATCGAACTTAGATTAAAACTTTACAAGTCACATTTTAGTCAACTTCTATATTTCAAATAATTCGGTTGGAGTCTATGACGTCATTCAATCGGATTCGTTATGATTAAAAAAACATTTTTGCTCTAAATATTTTAAAAGAATATTTTTTTATTGTCTATATGACTGGGACATGTAAGCCGCGACTATGAGACATTTGGTTATCTCTTGCCAACAACACATCTACATAATAAACAAGATATAATAGTTAAAGATGTTTCAACATTCATACAGAAACAACAGACCGGAATGCCAGGAGTGTTTTCCCCGTAAGCCGTCCGATTCGTTTCCGACACGTTCGCGGCTTATTTTCCGAAGGTCTGATCGTCTGTTTGTGCGCCGCCGGCTCTGTGGCGGCGCGCGCACCTCGCGCTCGCTTTTATGAGAGAAAAGGTTCCAAGTTATTGTGTGAATGTTTCCTTTATGAGTTTTTCGTGAATTCTTTTTATTTACATGTTTTATGCGATGTAACGGTTTGTAACAGGCGGTGCTGTAATGAATCTAAACGTTCATACCTACCTGCTACAGGTTTTATTAAACTGCCTAGTATTCAGATTACATGTATGTACTTACTAGTAAAGAAAAGTTTTTAATTAACAAATACCTATCATTGAGTTGATATTGACTGGTACGTCTAGGTAGCTAGCAAGATTTCGGATTCTAGACTAAATTTTGATTTGACTTTTTTTTTCAAATTGTGAAGCCCTAGACATGACATGACTTCATAAAAAGTATGTAATGGTCCGCATTAGCAGGCAGCGGTGGTATTAATGAGCAGTGATATCTGGGATCGATTGCAGCGCGCAGCACGTCCGCGGCATCTGTGCCGCCGCCGCTGGCGCCGCGCCAGCAGCGGCGGCGGCGGCGGAGCCCGCGCCTTCTCCCCCCGCCAGCTCCTCGAGCCCCCGCCCCCGCCAGCCCCCGCCAGCCGCGCCTGCCCGACCACTGGCTTTATGCACTTTACACCTTCTAATTACCGCGCAATGTAACTAAGTAGGTACATTATGAAATAAACAATAGTAGATGCATCCCAACGTTTCATCAATTAATTTAAAATTAAAATACTATTGTTAAAATAGCAAGTTGCAAGTTGTTGTACTAAAACCTGACTACGTTGAAAGGTCGTCCTTACCTAAATCGAGAAGATCAACTGATCGGCAACTCACAAAACAATTACTTTGTAAGTAATGTGATTTTCAACCATTACTCAAGCTTGAAGCGTAGTAAAGTAACCCGCAAACAAGACGCAACGCTAGGTCGCGGGTCTCGTCACGTCGCGCGCTCACGTCGCGCGACTCAACGTTTACAAATATTTCGGTGTCGATAGAAGTAAAACATTGAGCGTCCGCGCTGTAAAAGATAACGAGCCAGAATAAATAATAGTACCAAGTGCTGAGTCTCTTTTGAGGTCAGTGAACTTGACGTACTTTATAATCTAACCTCTATGGTGCGAGTTTTTAGAACCGAGCGGGTGGTTCTCGGTGATAGATTATAGGTTGCCTGGTAGAGATTGCTGTTAGCAATAAGGCCGCCCTTTGTTTTTACCTTTCTTTATTTATTTGTAAGCTTAATTTAAGAATGCTTGTGTGGTAAACAATATTATAAAGGAACCGCATGCACAATAAGTATAGAGGTAGATATTATTAATCTTTTCATTAGGAAAAGAGCCTTTGAGTCGCACTTTATTCCATCACCACACTGTTTCGAAAGAACTAGTAACAAGACTAGTAGTAATAGGTCTTTTCATAATGAAGATGCATTTTCGTTGCCCCACTTCATTACTTCACTATCACCCAGTGAGGCCTGAGGTGATGTCGCGTGGGCTCCGCAGTGACACAGGCCGAGGGCTCCGCGCTGAACTTTTCCTCGGCCCTCATAAAACATTCCGCTGGCGTTGCATAATTCCCGCGACGAGTTGCGGGAGAAAGCGAAAACTTCAAAAACTTATGGTGTAGCTCAGAGTTTTACGACTGCTACAAATAACGGCCTTATTGCGAGAACAGCGATGATATCAACTTGTTTTGCTGTGAATTGACTCCATGAGCGTAGCCACTTGCTACGCGATAGTCTACGACGTAGAACGCTGCTACGCCTGATATTGTTTCAGAATTTCATGCTTATAGATCTATTGTTCTTTAAGAAAATGCGAAATAATAAAAACGCCACCGCCTCCAACTTGTCTCTGCCCTTCGACGCCGGTGAAGAGTTGTGACTTTGTAAATTATTTATACGCCTATTTTCCTGTTTACTTTCATTTGCATTTAAGGAAGCAATTTAGGAAGACGTTTTGGTTGCCAACAAGCGAGAACAGGGGTTTGTATTGACATCTTTTTCAATTACGACTTGTTGTGGAAATAAATCCTTTTGGTAAACAAAAGCATTACTTTTCAGAATGAAATAACCGCTTTTTTGTAATAAATCTTCCTTCTCAACAGCAAGGAATGTTGGTTTTATTGCAGCGGCCACTGCTATTCCCGTCACGTTCTCATCGCGGAGAATGTTCGAGAACATCGATATCGAACAGAGTCCGCTGCGGTCGCTTGGTAATATCTCTGAGAGTTACAAAGCGTCTCACAAAACTGTCTCGGCTATCTCACATCAGGAGTACAACTACGAGTACGAGTAAGTCTGCAAAACCCAGTTAACTAAACTCCGCGTCTCCGGCCGACGCGCGACCCGCGACGCGGCGCCTGGCTCGCCGCCAGCCTTTCATAATTATCCCCTATTAATCTCGCGGCCAAATTGTTGAATCCCGCCAAAAAGATAGGAAGCTGATATCAAACAATTGACAGGTTTTTTCTCTTTTATAGGATTCAATATAATCTCTCTGGAAATTTATCTTTCGGAATGGAAATACGAGTACGTGATGTAAATCATTTCTTGAATTGGGGCGTTCTATGAGATGAACTGAGAAGATTTTTATCTGTTTTTTAAGGTTGCGGGGGTGGTCGAGGTACGCATAAGCTACTTCCACTTCCAGCTGGGCGCACTCAGTCACAGCCCCTAAAGAGTCTGCATTGACTTCGCTAAGCTTCGATGGCGCTCAGATAATCAACTTGTCTACGACGTGTAACGTAATCGCAGTTAGATGCGGTGTGAGGTTTTATTGACGTTTGACGCGGTGCGACTGAAGGACAGCAGCCGGTCGCTTGGCTCTTTGGGTCCGAAATGCATAAATTAAATAAATAAATATTTGTAGACATTTTGGGTCTAGATGGCGCTATGTGAAATGTCCACAAATATTTATTTGTTTATTATTTTTCTTCATTGTTTGAGAGAACTGATATGGCGCACAAAGGAAAATCCATTAGTGCACGATCGATTTCAAACCTACGTTCTTGGATTGGAAGCGGGGATTACTGACACTAGACCGCCAGTGGATAATAAAACTGAGTTATTCAAAAAGCCTTGTAATTTTCATGTTTGTATAAAATATCCATATTTTAATACAAATAGGTTAGTAATAACGTAGAACATACCTAGCAATGATTACAGTGAGCGCCGCGCCGGGAGATCGCATGTGCGATGCAGTTGTGGTACTACTGTAATATGTTTCAATAACCGAACCCTGCCATACTTTACTGCATTATTCCCGCGCAACTGAATACCTACTTCCTGTTTATATATACAATTTTATAAACAAAAAGCAAAACATAAAAATACATTTAGTTAAAAGAATACATACTTAAATAAAAATACATACAATTATGATTAAGCTTCCACACTATCCTCTAACATTTTTATAATTTATGTATGACATGTCCATTTCTTAAATGTCATTGGTTTTAATCGACTTCAAAAAAGAAGGATGCTCTTAATTCGACCTCTTATCCGGGTAGGATCAACACGAGCGGATCCGCGGGCGGATGCAAGTTTCACATAACTCGTACTGGTACATTTTATCGTACATGCAGTTTCCTTGAATTCCTGAGCACAAATTGTGAGTTTGAGTGCAAATAGTTTGTTAAGTTGAGAGCGGGTCCCGAAACTATTAGCTCACGTATCCGACAATGCGCCCACTCGGAGTTATTTCTGCGAGGACGCAGTCAGCTAACTCGATAGCGCAGTTATTTATTCGCAGCATCCCCGGCTCCCAACGTCACTGACAGTAACGCAACTACGAACAAAGTCTGGAAGAAATTGCTCTTAGCACTAAGACCGCCGTTTGTGTATCTGTTTTTGTTTTTTTAGTACCTAAGCTTTTCTTATTTTGTTTTCGTTTCATAGTGTTATACGTAATAAAGAGTTTATCTATCTATCTATCTACGAGATCTACGAGCACATAACAAAGTTTTTGATAATTTTGATCTGAAAACAACAGAACCTTAGTCAAAAAACACTTTTCTGAGAATTCGTACATAATAAGTAACGGTATATGGTATCCACCCCGATTCGTTGCGGAAATAGAAATAAGCTTGTATTAAATTGTTTTTCTATACGTGTGACACAATGGCTGGTGGGTTCAACTGAGTCTATACAATTGAGTAGGCAAGTAAGTGGCTTCGGCCGAATGAGTCGGTATTTTCAGCTTCAGCAGATATCATAAGTAATGTTTGTAAGTATCCGCCGGCGCCGCTGTTCAATGAGCCGCCACAATATTTGCATGGATTCGGCGGATTTAAAACAGTTGCTACCCGAAATTGGGTTTTAATATGAATCTGCAATTATAGCCAGTAGGTAATGTAAATAATTGCAAAAATATTTGTTGTTACCTATACAAAGTTATAATTGTTGTATAGCGAGTTCCTACTGTGGAAATCCGAAGTCGTAAGTACTCGTGTGCCGGGAACCGCATTGTGAAAGGCAAGTGGACAGGACACATTGCGAGGCGCGGTGCTCATCACTGAAGTTAGGCGATAACTGGTGGGTTCAAAATGACACTTTATCTGATCTACTGCTGAATTGAATTGTGTACGATTTATCAAAATTTCGTTGATTTTACGGTCAAATATGAATTTGCTGCTTAATCGAATTGCGTACAATTCACCTACGATTTGGACCGGGAATCGTTTAGGATTTGCTACAAAATACAAAAATGAATTGAATGAAGTGGCCTTTTAGCTTCATTAAACGGTGGTCGTGGCTATAGAAATATGGGATGTGGGCAAACGATAAAGTTAAGATGGCCGTAAATGGATGATGCTAGCACAGGATCATGTTGGATGCCTCAATGGAGGCCTACGCCCAGCAGTGGGAAAAGACAGGCTGTGGAAGATGATGATACAAAGTTTTCGAACCATTATAAATAATCCCGTTGAAGTAAAGTATGAGCCTTAAAATCAGTTCTCAGCCGCAAGCTGTACGTGACGTCGATCTAATTATAATTGAGCTAGAGTTAGAGCGATCTCTCAAATGTAATAACATTTGAAACGTTATCTCTTGAATATCTTCAAGATATTATATTTCAGGGGCTCCTCTTTGTTTTCTTACAAATTATATTAATTACACGGTGCAATGAATAGATGTTTCAGTCAAAGTAGAACTCAGAGTTTGGACTATAATTATGAGTGATGGTTAGCCACAGACTGCTTTAATTAAAATGTAGTTGAAGATTTTGAGGAATCGTATTCTGTTATAACTAAGTACTATTTTCATAAATAAATCTCAGGTTCTATTGCAATTAAAATAGATCTCTTTAACAAAGGAAACATTAACAAAATTATTTCAACCCACCTGGTGTCTAAGAAGAAATTAGAACTTATTGACAAATAGCATCGCTTCAAAGCAATTCTATTTCTACAATGGCACTAGACTATATTTAGATCCGACGTATAAAAGATTACGCTGATTTAGTCTTTATTTGTGGTTTGGCGTCGTCACGTGGTATTTTGATAGCTTCTTTCAATTCAATGACTATTCCTTTAGACTTATCTACTAGCGACATCGTTGATCAATGCTTTGTTAACCGCTACTTTGACTTGGTTCTCAGTTCCACAGATATGATGATGAGCTCGGTGATGTTACGGAAGAAATGTTTGTATGTTCTGCAAATATTTATTCCGGATTCTAAGTGTTGTTATGTAGTATTTATTAGCTTTGCTTAATTTAGGGCTAGTTTTTATTTAATTTCTAGTGCAAGTTTTCACCTACTCTGTTAACATTAAGTATAATTTATACGGACAAAAAAAAGCGCCATCTATTATACTTATATTAGCTATCATCTTTTGTCCTCACAAGTTATAGCAAACGTTAACGTGATCCAGCAGCTTTCAGATAATCTGTTATTAGAATAGCAATCCAAGTAAAACCGACTTGAATCCCCCACAAATACTTGGAGTCCGATACAAGTTTTATTTGATCCGATTTGAATATCGCGGTCGCCATTTGAATACTCCGTCTATCGGCAAATATCGGATCTCTATTGTGGAAGCCATCGCCGACGCGCACTCATAATGCTGCTGGGAAATACACTCCATCTAAAGCGTTGCATTCAGTAAACAACTTTATGACTTATAAAATTGCGTTGATATAACTTTATTTTATCACTTCTTTTTGGATTGTGTCACGTAGTCAAGCCCCGAGCCAGCTCCATCCCTTTTTCACGACTTTGCGCTAGCACGGCGCTCCGTTGGAGCTGTGACGTCGAATTGTTCGCCCTAGAAGTATTTTGAGGAGCTCCATGTTCAACAGTGGCCTATTGGCTGACGAAGTTTACTGAACTAGTATTTCATGCTTAGACTGTAATCTTAACCGATGGTTATAGGAACCGGTCATTTGCGTGAACAGCGGTCTAAGATGCATAAAGCATAATGTTGGGGACAGCTCAAACAAGGGTCACGCACATAAACCACGATCACATCCGCCGGCGCCGATCGAATGCCGGTGCACCGCCGGCGCCGCGCCGGCCGCGCCGGCCCGGACTAACTAACCAGAATCAATCGTGCATTACGGCAAACAGTAGCTTACGTTGCAGACGGCTGGCCAAGCTCTGAGAGGCCTATCTTACTATTATTTTAATATTATGAGGATCACTGTCTCTAAGTTTCAAAGTGACTGAACAGATTTGTATGTAAATCAGAATTTACAATACATAGTTCGTGACTTGCAAGTTGCAATAATAATTAATATAGACTACATCTTTTTATTTAGGTACAACGCGAGTAAAGCCACGAGTAAAGCTGTAATATGATTGACAATTTGTTTTAAGCACTACTACGTAGGCTGGTTGGAGTAGTCAGGCTGTCTCCGCATAAGCTACGCATCGGTTTGGTGACCGACAAACAGCCCTGAGTAACGCATATGGGTGCCACAGTGCTTTCAGCTGGCAGTAGGGTACGTCGGGATCAGACGTTACGATCGTACAACAAGACTTCCGCATCGCCAGACATTATGCACTCACAGAAAATGACACAAAAAATAAAACAAAATTCTATCAAAAATACGCTTGTCAAATATTTTGCTCTGGTTTATACAGCTGGTGGAAATCATAACACTTATTGGTTAACTCAAGAGCTTTTTAGGTGCCACTGTCACATATTGTGTTTGTGAAGTATTTTTTATAATCAAGTTGGTAATATTCTACCGTCAAGAGCGTGTATCTGTTCTGTGTGGTCTCCTCTACGCGACGTAGAGTCGAGAATCTTTACGAGCGTGCTTAGTGGCAGTAATTGGTGCGCGCGACAGACGCGGCGGCGGCGGCGGCGTAGCGGCGCGCAGTACCTGCACTCCACACCCTCCAGGATATATGAAGACAAATGGTAACCATGTGGTAGCTAAGTCACTACGCTAATAAAGTCTCTAAACGCTACTGCAGAAATGTTTGAAATTGATATTGCACAGTCACGACATGGCTGAGCGATCGCTTTTGTCAATCACATTTTAATTACCTATATTATAAATGCGAAAGTTTGTGTAGAGTAACGCAAAAACGGCTGAACGGATTTGAATGCAACTTGGAATATACAATACATAGTACGTGGCGGCATATTTTTTCGTGGTAACCAAGTGACTTTGCTTTGGTCAGATTCACATTCAGATTCAGATTCTGGGTGGGAGATGAGGGATCTGACGTCCCGCGTTGAAGAGTATAGTGCTAACCTTACTCAGTCAGTCAGTCCAACTTGTAGGTTAGGTTTTTATAGTTTCAATTTGCAGCTAAATTGAATTATTTAATTTAACTGTGCTTTGAGATGTTATTAACGAGATTGGGTATAAAAGTTTAATTAACGGAATTGAGTATAAAAGTTTAATATGTTTTTATGGCGATGTAAAATGCTCTGTATATTCAGAGATCACATTCTTTGGACCTCAAGTTGGTAATGAAAACTTGTGCCACTACCCGAGTCGGACGGGTCGGACGGATGGTAAACTTTTATAGAGGCAGTGTACACAGAAAATATTATTTTTGACATGAATTGACAGTTTTTAAGTTTTCTGATATTTCGGCGCAGTTGCACACGCCATGGCCACGAAAGAAGTAAACACAGTTTATATTCATAATCTTAATAGTTTATGGTACTGAGTGCGGCGAGGGCGCCGGTCCGGTGTCCGGCGTGCAGCCGGCAGCCGGCAGCCGGCAGCCGGCAGCCGGCGCCGTGCTGGCCGCGCTCCAGCGCGTGTTGCCGATCGGTCACCGGCCGCCATTACCCCATTTATAACGTCACTTTACGACCGACTTGCATGATAATGTTTCGACTTACCAAAATATTTCTGAAACTCATGATTTTATTTCAACGTTTGTTTCAATAAAACCTACTCAAATTTTATCGTTTTTTTTAGTATAAGATATATAAAGTCTTATTATGTTGTGTGTTTTTGAAATTATTTAACGCATTTTTTTATAAACTGTTATGAAAACCAGTTTGTAAAAGCTATTTGAGTCTAGTGCATTCTTTCATTCAGTACATAGCAACAACACTTACCCCGATATTTTTCAGGCAAGTTCACAGGAAGCTCGGGGCAAGTGCTTCCTTGGAAAAACTGACAAAGTTAGCGGTGTTTATTACGTCTATTAGTTAGCGGCTATCAACAGCGGCTTGCCTAGCGGAAATGGGGTTAAAAGATGAGATTAGTGAGCGGCTTTTTGTTTAAAATATAGTCCATTTTGAAAGTAATAAGATAAGAAATCCGCCTGCAGAGTAAAACCAACAAACTGGTCTTTCAAGATATTTTTATCAAGTCAGTCCACAAACTAAATAAATAGTAAAAAATGATTCCAGACAAGTATGACTTTGAAACGATTCAATGTTTAGAATCGTTGACGCATAATTTTGAACAGCCACATGTAAAAAAGCTGTTGTGAATAAAATAAAAACGTTTGTATTTTGTACAAAGTGACATTTCGATAGCTTATGTCAATGCCAATACATTTTGCTTCTCTACTAGCGATTGCTAATAGACGCTTTATCGAATATTATTTTAAACTCCTGACGAACTCTTGATGTTTTACTCCCGCTTGCAATTATTTGAAGTACACCTATAACTGTTGAAGTTGTGTATGTGTATGTATATGTGTGTGTGTATGTGTATGTGTATGTGTATGTGTATGTGTATGTGTATGTGTATGTGTGTGTGTATGTGTATGTGTGTGCTGGCATACACTTGGTGGGGTCGCGGCTCGGGAACACATCCGATTATCGGCTCGAATATCCGATTATACATAATACATCCTCCAGCGACATGCGCTTACCGTTCTCGCTCGTCTCTCGATTGTCTCGCAATAATCTCGGCTAATCGCATTAATTGGTGACGTGATCGCGAGCACATTATAATTATATTGTAAGTGCCTACAGCGTTACACGTTGTGTAATTTAGTTTGGACCGAACTTTGGCGTATTAATAAGTTCCTGGTTTCTAACAGTTAGTAATAATGTGATTTACCTAATGACAACTAATATAATACCATTTACGCTGCTGGGACACGAGAGGTGCGGGCTCAATTCCCGAGATAAATGTTTGCAATTATTTTTTCAGGGCCTGGGTGTTGTGGTGCCGCGGTACTTTCGAGGATACTCATGAAGTTTAAGGTCTCAGACTGAAACAGTACAATATGCAGCCTCTTCAATCTTCAAATTTACTTGACAACTGGGAAACTTCGCGGTTTGCGTCCTTGTCTATCCTGTGACAGATTATAATACACCTGTCTCTCTCGCGACAAGTCCGCCGATATAGTTAGTTTCAGCGGGCATCTGCAACGTGACTCTATGTGCTGTCAGCTTGAGACATCGGTATTCAGTCACGTCGCCGTCTTCAACGTATTTAAGTTTATTAAGACCTTGTAACCTTATCTAATGCTGACTGTATTAAAGAAGGCACGGGGCATGTAAAGCCTTAAGAGTATAACTGACCGTGATTCTCTTGAGCTGGCGCTTGCCCTTGTACCAGGAGACGAGCGCGGGCGGGCGGCTGCCGGCGGACTCGCAGGCCACCTCGTAGCGGCGCTCCGCCGTCAGCGCGCCGCCCTCGCCCAGCGACGACGGCTTCTTGATCTCCACCGTCAGCGGCCGCACTGCAACACAAGCCAGTTCCTCATCCACCCCACGTCTCACATGGAAGACTAAAAGCAGCAAGTATCCGGTGGCGTGGTGGCCGCGTTGCCGGTTCAGATACAAGAAGTGGGATGATTTCCCCTACACAGGGAATCCTAATATGGGGCCAAAATCTGTGTCTGTTGGGTGTCATTTGGATGTCATTTGTCAATATTGTTTTCATTAGGTTAGCCGACAAATCCGGTTACCTCACGACAACTTCCCCTAAAGAAAAATGCGGGAGTCTACCTCTCCTCTCATTCCACAATGTCTGATAGATTGTATGTACTTATGTGTACTCACAGAACATGTCGAGCACGAGCGACACCTCCTTGGGCGGCACGAGGTGCGAGTTGGCGGCCTGGCAGGTGAACACGGCCGCGTAGTCGCCCCGGCGTATCGCGGGCCACAGCAGGCGGTTCTCGATGACGTCACCGGTGTTGTGCTCGTACTCCTCGTCCACTAGCACGCCGTTCACCAGCCACCGCACCGACGGCTCCGGACGACCTGGGACGATCAAGTCGCATTGACATTTACACGTTCCATTTTACCAGACTACAAATCAAAAGAAAAGGGGGGTTTCTCACGATCACAGGGTTAAGAAGGGGTTATTTGGCAGTTTATGTATGTATGTAATTACGTTGATTAGTTTCTATATCGCTGGTCAGGTTATGAGAACAGAGTGTCAAATGATACATTTTTGCGGTTATGATGACATAAGCTAGAGGTATGTATGTATATCATTATGCCGTATCCCTAATGGGGTGGGCAGAGCAAAAAGTAATCATAAGAAAACTTGCAGCCACTCCTGATTCCTCTCCTGAGCCCCAAGATGGATATGGTGAACCATGGTGACATGACAGGTGATCAGACCATCACCCTTATAGATGGTCCATCATATTGGGGAGGATACTATCCCTTAGTCGACTTTTACGACATGCTTAGGGAGACAAGCGCTGGAAGCATTTTATGTTTTTATTACTCTCAGTCCAGCAAAGAAGTAGGTACAGGTAGAAAATAGAACTCCCCACAAAATTAACTAATAATTTATGACCTACAAAACGGCACCTGATCATAGTGGTTGGTGAAAATAAAGGAAGGCATACTTCAAGACTAAATTATCGTAAAAAAGTGTTGTAGGATCATGACAGTAACACGAGCAACACTTTCAAAACGCTGATAACAAAACTGAAAAGTTGCAGTTCCTTTTACGACAAAACAAAGTCGGGAGATAACGTAAAGACAGTACAAAGTGAATGGGGAGTTATCGGAGCGCGCTGCGGTCATTTGTCTTCCTCCGAGGAGCAGCTGCTTATCAGTGCTCCGTCCGTCTTTATAAAAACTCAAATTTCGTCCACGGTGGAAATAATCACTGTTTTCCTAGAACAAAAATGTTGTTCAAACTTTGATCTGTTACTAGGAACTACCTAAATAGAGTCAAATCAAATCTTAGCCGATTTTGGGAACTAGGATCTGTTTTCAAGAGAATGACTTCAGACTTTGGCTTAGTAATGCATGCTTTTATTAAAAAACCGTATAATTTTTGTATGGTTTAATAACACCGAAGTGAAGTAAAAGCTAAATTACCTTTAGTGACATGTGGGCGTATGGGGCATATATGCATATGCAACTGCCTATTGAAGGCAAAATATATAAGGTATAATTTCTGGTTAGTAATGTTCTTAAACCTAAATTAAGTTTATCCAAACACTAGGTTCTCGATAAGAAAAATGTAATTTAATCTAAAACTATCACAAAATAAATAAATAGGTAAGCGAAACAGCTATTGTTATGAAGTTACGGTGATCGTTGGCTCACACACACACACTTGAAACAATTTACCTGACATATTATCTGCCAGTGCGCACAAGCACTACAAAAAACAACCTACATATGGGATGCTCCATTTAACGTGTTATCAAGAAAATTGGTTTCACATTGCGCTACTGGATCTGGCGGTACGACGTCAGACAGTTTGTTTTCCGCAGGTACACTACAGTCTGTAATGATTCCTTCACAAACGCAATTCCAATGCTTTCGAGTCCGAACGTAAATAAAATTCAACGATGGCATCTCGTCCCTTTGTACCCTTTGTTTGAACATGCTTTTATATATTCTGTGGCGGTGTGCGCTTTTGTCCGACCGCACTCCACCTTGGATCCACTTGAGCCGAATTGAATTAGATCACTGTGCGAAGCTGCTACTAATTCTGCACGTGAATGGTTGTAATCTGGATTTGCTTTCTCAATCCGTGTGGAACCCGAAACGATAAGGCTCTACCATGAGTTTTACAAGACGCGTTTTATGACTGCAGTCGGAAATGTGTATGAAAAACTTTAACTACGAATCGGCCAGAAAAAGCCGATGAGTGTCGATTCAAATTTACCTGTTCCGTGGGCTGTGCACGTTTCGATACATTTTTTTTCCTACAGTCACTAACGAGTTCTTATAAGCGAATATAGTCTGGGGAAAACTCATGGTAAATCGACGCTTGACACAGAAAACAGATTGATACAACCCCACAGCCCATTTATGAGTAATTCGATACAAAATTGGATGAACAGGCTCTAGATCATTGTTCTTTAGATAAATATTGCGTTATATCTATAAATAGCAGGAAATTTTATCATGTAATTTACTGGTTTTCACTAGCGTATTGTACCTGGATAGAGAGTGGGATTATAATGTTCTTTTATTTCAAACAATGTACATATTCAAAGTTTGATTCTAATCTTTCGTAGGATTTATCAATCAAAAGTACGCTTGTAGCTGAAAATGAAATTCATCGTTGAATTAAAGATCTAGGTATACATTTGTCCCGTTTACATATAGGTAAATAAGAGATGTAAAAGCGGAAGGCGTCGATTTGCCAAACAGCCCAGTTGAGAAGTCGGCGTGAACCGCAGCGCGGCTGAATTGATTCCCACCTCTGCATAATTAGGGAAGTGGGTCGAGTGAAGCCGGGCGGTATTGTAGTGAAGGCTGCGCCCTAATTTATAGCCTTTCTGCGACGAAGTCACTCCGCCGGAGTCAACGCCTGGCAGCTGGCACTGTGCGCTCCTACAAGTATTGCAACCAAAATTACGTAGGCACTGCCTCTTAATATAAATTACACTTCGTTCCTATGACTATTTCTATAGAAAATAACACTTGGAATATACAAAATTAGACCTGGAATTGTATAGAAGCAACTTTAAAATAAATAAATATTTGCGGTCATT
Source organism: Scotopteryx bipunctaria (assembly GCA_949320045.1). Classification (NCBI taxonomy): domain Eukaryota; kingdom Metazoa; phylum Arthropoda; class Insecta; order Lepidoptera; family Geometridae; genus Scotopteryx; species Scotopteryx bipunctaria. The sequence goes on from OX439441.1 coordinate 174,151, forward strand.
TCACACAGCGCCATCTAGCCGCAAACTAAGCAAAGCTTGTACTATGGAAACTAGATGGCTGATAGAATACTTGTATACTTCTTTTTTTGTAAATACACACTTACAATATATTATACTACAACACCCGGACCCGGAAGAAATATTTGAAGAACATACAAACATTTCTCCCGAATGAACCCGCACCTCTTGCGTCTCAGCCGAGCACTCGCCCGCCACGTCATCGAGGTAGCCGTTTACTACACCACGTGAACGATGTCGCATACGGAAACTAGTACCTACATTCCAAATAATCATAACTTCAGTAATTAATAAATCTACCTTGTACCGTTTGTACAAACGCGCCACTAACAATGTGTAACTGTGATGTTGTTTACCGATGTTGCGCTACTGGTTGGTAGGTACGGTGGCTCCGGCTTTACGAGTTACAGAATAGGCGGCAGTGGCGCGGAGGTTCGTCGGCCACTTCCGACTTATTGTTTCGATGTTTCCCTTTGATAAACAACGCTTCTTTGTATTGGCTGTTTGGTTAATAAACGGCGGCGAGCCCGAATTAAGATTTATTTGATTCGCCGCGATTGTAATGAACCAATCAACCGGTTCGTGCCGGAATTCTATGTTATTTAATTTGCTACGCGACTGTTTTATTGTTCCTCGCGCTCTTTCAAAAACACCAATGACAATAATAAAATGACGTTATTGAATTTACTCTCATGATTAGCTAAATAGTCTGTCACAAACTACAGGTTTGAATTCAAAGTCGATTTAAGACTTTTTAAAATGATCCTAATGATATTGCTATCCTAATGATCCTGGTGAAAACATTGGAAAATTGTCAACACGGTCAGGTGCGAGTCGAATTCGTACACAAAAGGTTCCGTACTATCGTACAAATGATTATTTTTATTTTATGTTCATTATTTGTTGTTACAGCGGCAATAAAATACACATACTGACAGACGGACGGATGGACGTACAGACAGACGGACAGTGGAGGCTTAGTAATAGGGCCCCGTTTATCTTGTACCATACCAATTGGGTAAACATGCAAGCTATGCAAAATTAGATGACAACTATTTGTTTTGTGTTCAAAATATCTCTAAATTACTGCGACGACGGGCTACGTGAAAAGTTCTTAAAGAAAAGTAATTTATTTTCAAAAAACACACTTCGTAAAGAGGCCGAAAGTTTTTCAGAATAAAAAGGTCCTTTTAAAACATTTTAAACCCGTAAATTGTAACATAATTTGACTCCAGCAATTTATTCACCCCATTTGCCGCCTCAAACTGCATAATGCCAGGTTCCACCCGATCCGAGCAACAGGCACTCGTCTTCATAAAAAGCGGTCAGTGCTGCCAGCGCAGGCAATGTGGCTACACACTTATTTTCATCAACAATTCAATTTAAACTCATCTATTTGACGGTAATATTTAAGTTATATACTAGTTTTTTATCATAATAAACCACAGAGAGAATTGATAAAATTTTATAAATTAAATAGGTACATTGGTAATATATAAAAATATGTCTACCGTATCAAAAATGAATACGAACAGGCTTATGGCCTGCTCAATGATTAGGTTAACATAATAAAGTGGTTTTTCTTCCATTAGGATACAGCAAGATGTGTCTGAATATGTTGGAGCTGGTATCCCGGAGCCGGGTCCTTGTCATTAGAAGGGCATCTGCGCCGAAGAATTGAATTTTTCTCCGTATTTTCGGGAATACGCTTCAATCAATTTCTCGATTATGCAAATACGGTGGCCTGCCGTCAATGTGAATTTCACTGGGAACATACCTAGCTTAAGTAGGATAGCTATTTCACTTACGAAACGTTTCTTTTCCGGACGTTTTGTTTATTTATTATTACTAAGAGTTATTAACGAAACTTGTTAAAAAGAAAATACGCTACCGTGCTTCAACAATTAAAAACTTAACAGGTTTTCTATTATTAACAAAAGGTTCAGTTTAGTAGAGTACAACCTAGCCTAGATAAGATATTCTTGATTCCACACTCTGATACGGTGTGGGTATGACAAACTACAAGTGACATTGTACGAAGGAGTGTTGACTCCACCTCCACACATTTTAACATTTCATCAAGAAATTGAACTCACGCTTTAGTTAGGCACTCGGCCGCCATGCCAAGGAGGGCATCAGGTATGGTAACAGAAATAACCAGAGATATTAAATTAGATCCACAAGCAGTGGCCTTGTTTGACCCAGCTACTCACATAGTCTGTGGCATCCGGGAAGGCAGAGGAGGAGGGCTGGAGTGGTGGGGGGTACACGAGTAATCGCACGAGATCCGCTTTGATTGGGAACGTAATTTCGTGTCCGTGACTCTTTTTAACGAGCTTCGCATATTGTTTAATAAGCTGGCTATGTATTTACTTATCAACTCGAAATCTGTATAATGTTTGCAGCGGAAATTAAGAAACAGAGAGACAAACTTAGTTATTTGTGAATTCGATTAGTCTCTTCTATTATTAGTGTTACGTTTTTTTGAAATTTAAAATTCCTTTCATCATTATCATTATATTCCTGCTCTTACCCTACTAGGTGGGGTCGGCACATCATATTTTCCTCTTCCATCTTCTTCTATCACTCATCATCTCAGTACTCACTCTTTTCACATGCATGTCCTAAAAATTCCCTTCTATTTGTAAAAAAATGGCCTATAAGGGTCTTCGCTCATTACGCCTTTTCATAACCGGACACATGCGTGAATATAAATATCCACCTTCAAATTTTTCCCGCGGGTTCAACTTACTTTAGGTACGCTAACTATAATTGCTCAAATATAGAATCTATTCTCCAAGGCATTTCACATTACAGTCCAATTCAGGAACAATGTGGCACTGAAACAACTGCAGCGTCCGCCAGGCGCCACAAGTCGACTATAAATTACAACGAGGACCCTAAACAAGACACAATTTAACTTTACTACTCCGGATCAGGTACTCCATCTATCGCGTTTTACTGCAAGTACTCGCGGGTACTGGCTGCGATCAAGTAGGTGCCTCTTTGTTTTACGACGTCACCTCGCAAATTGCTACTGGTGTGTGCTTGCTATGAGGTATGAGGCTGGTAACCTGTCTGAAGGAACTAGTTTAAGGTCATGTTTTCATGCTTCGAAGAGTACGGTAAGTGAAAGGCACGACTGCGCTGGGAGGCACGGGAATGCCATGCACGTGCACCTAGCTTCACTTTGTATGAAAATTTAGGCAAGATTTAGTCAATAGAGGGATCTTTTGACTTCAAATTGCGCTTCGATTGATATCGGTCGTGGCCGTGGGTCACATCCGTGCGCCGCAGTGGAGTGCATCGACACATACAACAGGGAAATGGAAACACGCAGCTAACGTGCGTAGCCTCTGCCGCATTGGAAAGTTGTTACCTAAGTTTTTTACTCGATTATCTAATATAAATACATATAATCATGCCTAATGGGATGGGCAGAGCCACAAGTAATCATAAGAAAACTTGCTATCACTCCTGATTCAAGAATCCCAAGATGGATATGGTAAACCATGGTTATCTAATATGAAATAAATATGTAATAACTTTTTAAACTATCATCGTTACAAACATTATTAACACTATAACGGAATATTTACAATGAATGTTGTATGTATCAGGGATGTGGAAACATAGAATTTTTCAACTTCGAGTATCAATCAGATTTGCAACCGAAGTATCTCCAAAAGAGAATTCTAGAAGCGGACCCGATTACTCAGTGAAACCGATCCCAAAATTTAAAGCCTCGCCTAAAAACCGGCTGCAATAACAAAACAAGAGATGTTGCGTCATATTGTATCGATACTCCAGCGACGTCACAATGTATCGGGCTCGTATCGAGTGGATTGTGTTAAGAGCGTTTCTGTGTCTCGAGCCGGACGTCGCGTCGGGAGGGGGGGGGGAGGGGGTGAGGGGGAGGGAAAAATGTTCTTATTGCATTCTATTGTGTTCGAGATCTTTTACGGGGACGAATGTGATGTGGTTGTTGAACAGTTAAAAATACCTCTTTTCTATTTTACGAGTATGTGTGGCTACTCAAAACTCGACCTTATTTAGATAAATATTTTATCCAGAATTGTAAATCCATACTTATAAAATACCTACAGTAATATTGCAACACCCAGACTCGGAAGAAATATTTGCAAAGCATGCAAACACATCTCCCCCGCAGAGGGAATCGAACTTGCGTCTCAGCCAAGCCCTCGCCCGCTACGTTACAGAGGTCGTTGTTTTTTAAATATATCAGAACAAAAAACAAAACTCGTACAAAACTAAAACTCATGCTAATGCTGAGGATATGTTTCGTTGAAGCATACGGAAAATAAGTAGCCTGAAAGGTACGAAACAGATTTCTTATCCTTGTTTAGAGTGTCGCATTTTTGTCGGTGTGCTTGAACCGGTTGACGTAGCGAGTAGCGGCGTGAATCTGGTAAAAGCTTTCCTGTGTTGCGGCCGCGCCTGCAGTCCGCCGGCACTCGCCGACCAACGGATGGCTTGCATAATGCTTCTGCACCACCATTACATTTAGTTCCGTAAAGAAACATAAACACACAACCTTCACAGACATAGTTCACAAACTTCGAGCAAGTATGCGTCCAGCTGCTTCTCTCCCCGAGCATGTCGTAAAAGTCGACTAAGAGATGGCACTCTCTCTAACATGATAGACCATTTATATGGGCGATGGGGTTCACCATATTCATCTTGGGACTTATTCATCAGGAGTGGCTGCAAGTTTTTTATAATTACTTGTGGATCTGCCCACCCCACTAGGAATACGGGCGTGATAATATGTTTGCATGTATGTTTGAGAGATAGAGTGAGAAATAGCGTGATAAGAGAGCGATGTGGAGTGAAAGAAGATGTAGTGATGAGGATTGAGAAAGGTATGTTAAGATGGTTCGGTAATTCTAATTCTAATTCTAATCATGGCGATCCGTGATCTCTGCCTACCCCTACGGGAAACAGGCGTGATTTTATGTATGTATGTATGTTTACTAGACAGTGTAGTCTGGGAAATCGCATAGTAGTCGACAGTATAAGGAGCGATTTCAGTTATAAGCGTTAAAACATTTTAGTTACAAATCAAAACCATTTTTACTACAAGCTACTGAAGAGATCACCGAGCGAAATAACTTCATTATCTTTAGCAGCGCGGTATTTGAAAACAGTTCCGTATTTTTCTTTACAACAGTCGGAGTATTTAATTTTTTTCCGGGAAAGCCTATTTCGGTTGAAACTTTCCGCAAAAAACCTTAATTGCTTTTCTAAGACTTCATCTACGTTTGGGCTACTTCCAACTCGTAATACCGTAAAACCTTCCAACAAATCAACTTTTATATATCAGCTTAGTATCTGGCAATGAAGAGAAAGGAATTCTCTGCTGGGCAGGGAGTAAAGAAAAAACATAGAATGCGTCCAGCTGCTTCTCTCCCCGAGCATGTCGTAAAAGTCGACTAAGGGATAGGATCCTCTCCAACATGATGAGATACAATAAGCAAGTATTCCCAAGGAGGGTTGACGTCAGGCAGGCGCGCGGTCATAAAACACCTTAGCCAAAACTCTTACAGCATGATCCAAGGATCATACTGTGCCGACCCCACATAGAGTGGGATAAGGGCAGGAAGATGATGATGATGAAGAGAGAGGAATTATCATAGAGAGCATTATTATTTATTAGTCTTATGTGAGAGTAATTAGGGTAACAACAACGTGCTCACAGAACTGAGTGGAGCTACTAGTGTTGACGCTAATTATTATGAACATATTGCGCCTAATTGCTAACCGGCGCCGACGTGCTATTGTTTGTAGTTCTACAATTAGACAGCACAGCCTCAAACTAGCTACACTTCCCACGGAGATAAGGCACCAGTAGCTACAGACGTACTGTACATGCCACTGAATACCACAATACCATGATAGTTTCAAATAAATGCTACAAAGTACCATGGGTACGATTTTTTTAAATCTTTTTACTAGCTGACCCCGTGAACTTCGTGCCGCCTTAAAATTAATAATGCAAATTTTCAAATGTTTTATTAAGTGTCTTATTATAAACTAATGTCTTAGAAGTATTAATTATGCGTTATACTGGTTTATCCTTTAACATCCTTTTTCCATTTTGGGATCGTTTTACACGATAAAAAGTAGCCTATGTTCTTCTCCGAGATGGAATCTATCTCCTTGCAAAATTTAATTAAAATCTGTTCAGCAGTTTAGGCGTAAAAAGGTAACAGACAGACAGAGTTACTTTTGCATTTATCTCAGGTATATAACTGCCTCCTATCTGCCAGAAAGTATGACTGCATTGAAAAGCTGCTGACGAAGACTTTCGTTCTTAGTGTACCGTATAATAATCATCTGCTACAAATGACCATACTAATGAAGCATGCTCAAAATCTATAAAAAAAAAGAAAATGTGTATTCGTCATCAGCATGCTCGAGTAGAACATGTTTAGCTGCTATTTTACTAATCCATGTCATCCCACTTCTCGGCAACGGTCTGCTAATATATGCATAATGTAAAAATAATTCAGTAATAGCAGTAGTAATTCGGTTCAGTATCAAAATGAAATAGTCTATGTACAAGTAGTAGGTACGATCTTTTAGAGATCTCTTTAAAACTTTAATCTACGTTGAATTGACGCCTGCACGTAACGTATAGCAATGGACGGTAGAAACGTACGAACACAAGTCAATTCTCGAGGCCAATAAATTGGAATGTAAAAGTGTGTTGTCTGCAGAAGTTGATAGCCGGTCGGAAGTTTGCCGTCCGGTCCGGCCCGGTCCGGAATTATTGCATATCTCGCAAGACAGAAAGGTTCTACGTCGCAGAGTACTTGCTCTACGCCAATACCTATTATCCGACTAATAGAACGCTCAGCGACTTTGTTGAATACGAAGTTTTTTCATACAAATTTATGTTCTCAATTAGCGTTCTAGGAAAAGAACTTTGTAAATAATTTCCTTACTGCACCCGTCAATCATAAATATTATCACGCCCGTATCCCTAATGGGGTGGGCAGAGCCAAAAGTAATCATAAGAAAACTTGCAGCCACTCCTGATTCAAGATCCAAAGATGGATGTAAACCATGGTGACAGGTAATTAGCCCATAGCCTATATACACAGGTGGTCCATATATTGAGAGGATATTACCCCTTAGTCGACTTTTACGACATGCTCGGGGAGACAAGCAGCTGGACGCATTCTATGTTTTTCTTTACTCCCAGTCCAGCAGAGAAGTTAAATATTGAGATAAATATGAATTCATGACATCACATCTCCAAACAACTAATGACAATGTAGAGAGTGTCGATCTTCAGTACTTACGATCCTCGTGCAAACAGTTTATAAAACGTGCCTTCACAAAATCATTTGGAATTACGCCCGAAGACATTTGCAGGATTAGACAAGGATCCAAATTGAGTCAATCAATTTATTATGAGTACATTAATTCGTTGAAGTGATCCTGTCGCTGGTCGTGCAGAAGCGAGGCTCGGATTTGTTATATCACACTCATGTTGGCGCATATAATTTGAGGCGTAAATTCCATCAATACAGTTTATCACAGCTGCTTAAAGTATTCACAGGACCTACTTATAGACACGCATTGAAACAACGCCTACCAAATATTATACTATTTACGTGGTCATTGAAAAAGTCGCGGGCAAATTCAGGACGAAGGACTAAGGAGCATAAACCTAGTGGGCAAATGCTACAAATTAGCTTGATATAAAGCATCTGCTAAAAATTATCATGCATCGAAACAAAAAGCAAATATGAACTCGTTGTTTTGAGCATGCTACAATTGAGCATGATTAAAAGAGACTCTATAGGCATGCTTCTTAGTACTGCATGTCTAGTAATGTGACGTAGGCAAGTCACCGTCGCCCATCGGGCTAGGATGCGAGGTGTGATCTATCGTGTTGCGCTTGTGATAGAGTCCGTCACGGTGGCGGGCGCCGCGCGCTGTGGCGGGACGGGGCGCCACGCGCTGTGGCGGGACGGGGCGCCGCGCGCTGTGGCGGGACGGGGCGCCGCGCGCTGTGGCGGGACGGGGCGCCGCGCGCTGTGGCGGGACGACGCCGCCCCGTGCTCATCAACTTATACCGCTAATCTGTCTATTGCCTAAGGCTTTCGGGTTAAGCTTTCATGTTTTAAGAGATCATTTTTGTTGATATTTCTGACTATTTTAGGTACTGTATTTAAAGTTCGATAACCACAACTTACGAGTTTGGCTATGGCCAAAATCTAACAGAAACAAAAGTCGAAGGGGAGAACGTATATTTTGGGGACATTCGAGTCTCCGAGATTTATTAGAATTTTTTACGTTGACTCTGCCTCGAATTTCGTTCTTATTAGCGACCTTCCTTATGATGACATCTACATAAATGGGAAATAATAAGGTAATGGTAGAAGTAGTAAGTTGATAAGACTTACCACCGAGCACCCTGCAGGTGAGCAGCACGTCGTCGCCCTCCTCGTGCGGGCCGAGCGTGGTGGTGTTGATGACGCGCCCCCACCGGTCCACCACCACCGGCTTCTCGGGGGGCACTGGGAACAAACACTCACGTTACACACATTGTATTGTAGTTAGTGTACTGAAATACTTATGTCAAGAACTGATTGTGAAAAGTGTATCTTATTTTATTTCATTGACATTTTATTTCATAGGCTTTTCATTGACAAAATAAATTTAGGGTCAAAATAACTCGCTGACTCAATTTTCACAAGCTGTTCCGGTCATAATATCTCCAAAACGATGTTTTGGACGTCGCTCAATGTGAATAGAAACAAGACAGGTCAATAGCCACACAGTGTAGAATATCTCAGGATGGTTGGATCGAGATTCGCAAGCCAAATTTAAGCTGCACTCTGCAGAGGCTCAATGGGCTTCGAGAACACTCCGCCACATAGCTTGCCGATCCTTGTCTCCAAGATTCTTTTAACTTTTGTTATAACTGACGGATGTATAATCTGTCAGCAATATCAAGTGAGCAGAACCAAAGGTACTTTACGTCGAACGAAGTCACTAAACGCTACAGCAAAAATGTATGGCATCGGCATTATGCGATCGCTTACTCAAGTTACATTGCTCTTACTTTTGTCAGTTCTATACATTTTTTCATGTGGGTCTAGCGATGCGTGTAACTTGATAACAAGCTCTGATAGTTCGCGCCCCGGAATTAGGAATCACTCTGTTGTTCGGATATTTATGTCAAAGTTGCAATCGCATACAAACTGTGAATTAATTTGAATAGCTTTATATAGGAACACCCTAATCCAAAGTGAGCATTCGCTCCATAAACAAATAATCCCCAAAAGCGCCCTCGTTTAAGTGTAGTCCAGTCCTTACCGTTACTGTATGAAGGATTCAATTAATTAAATCGAACGCGAAACAATATCCACGAGAGTTCCGAAACAGATAGCAATTAATCAGCTCAATACAACGCAGGTGATTGCTTACAGCGTCCGATTAGCATCAACCCCGGACCCGAAACAAATTCGCCTCGCACTATTTCCACCTCTATTGTGCAAGAAATAGGGTTGGAATTTGAATGCGCGGGTGGCAAAGCTAAGGCTGCCATAGCGGGCTATTTCGGCTGGTTCCGTTTAAAGCATCAAAGCCCAATTGGGTTTTACATCGGACATAGGTACATAGAGGCGTTCAATCTAACTTTAGCTCTAATACTCGGCAACGATCGGGCCGCTCGTTAAAAATGCAATCGCTTCCACATTCCAAACTGACAACTACAGGCCGCCGCCGCCGCCGCCGCCGCCGCCGCCGCCGCTTCAAGATTTTGCTTAAACGTTCGAGTCCGCAGAGATAACTGAATGGTGTACCTTTTTATTGCAGATAGAGTACTCATAATACGTTTTTATTTGCACTTAGAGTGCAGGTGGTCTAGTGGTAGCGGCCCCGCCTAAGGTCGTGGGTTCAAATCCAGTCGTGCGCTAATGGGGTTGTCTGTTCGAAAAAATTATGTGCGCTATACCAGTACTCTCAAACGGTGAAGGAAAACATTGTGGGGAAATCGGCATGTCGTAGAACCGTAGAAAGTTTAAAAACATGTGCATGAAAGGAGTCTTTGAGGCGCACTTTAAATCCTTTCACCACACTGGTTCGAATGAACTAATGACACGACTGGATAGATACCTAGATAATTTTATAATTGACACTGCCTAGATTTGTGAACGTCGTCGAAATACTTTATTTCCGTTAATTTTTTTTCTATTTCCCTCTGCCAAAAGTCATCCCAACACTCTCTTTCTGACTGACAAGGCATGTCATTTTTCACAGTCTATTAAGCTTTTTTTTTAGTCTACTATTCTCTTCGTCACAGTAACATTCTTCTCTTCTCAATGACAAGTCGTTGACTACGTTTACTATTGCCCAACATCATCAAAAGGCTATTGGTATAAACTCGGTTACAAAGTTGCTATTTTTAACTTCACACCTAAGTAGTTATTATTTAACGTGAAAGTTCACGTTCTAAACAACTTTTCTCTTGCACTTCCGAATTCCCTCAACTTAATTTCAAACTATAACCTTAGTTCCTTAAGAAATAGTGAGTGTTACGTAGTAAATTCAATTTCAAGATTATTCTGTAAAACTAGCTTTTACCCGTGGTTTTTCTTACGTTGTACCTACTCGAGAAGAGAACATTATGAGTTGCAATCGCGCCGTCAGCTTGAACAGTCGCATCGTAGTCGGCTGTCTCAATGCTGACCTAGTTATTCGCGTTTTGTCAACACGACAAAAATGGCGAAACGCTCGGACACGATCATCGTCCACGAGGCTCTTGCCTTCATCCAATGTAAGCTGGACACTATGGATCAGGTCAGTCTGACCCAGATCCTGACTTCCAGTTACACGGAGGCGGAAATACTCGACGCAAAGAAGGTGCTCGCTGAGACCGCCGTGACCACCGTGCGCCTCGTCACGAGGCAACGCGACGGACGGGCGCGCCAGCGAGACATCGAGGATATCTTCAGGGTGTTCTTGGAGACTGATCCTGATGACGTCCCCACTTACGTCACTAGTGATCTCCACAAACTGCCCCCCGTGACCTTCGACCACGTCGACGTCACGCGGCTGTTGAAGGACATCACGCTACTCAAGGCTGAAGTCACAAGCATCCACGCCAAGCTGGAGGATTCGGAGAAAATGGTCTCCGAATTGAAAATGGAACTCGAGGCATTACGCAAAAATGCAGTGTCTACAATTTCACCTCAGTCAGCGCTAAATGTAAACGTGCGGCGCGGAGGTGCCACACGATTACAAACAACACCGGTCAGCAAAACGGATAGTGCGACACATGACACCGTTTCGCAGGCGAATGACCGCCCGACGCCAACGACCTCGGCCTCTAGGACGGCATCACGGCAGCCTGCGACTGCTGCGCCTTCTCCTGCTCCCCGCGCTCCGGCCCGCCAGCAGAAGAAGAGTTACGCACAGGTGTCCCGCCAGCCTCAGCCGCCGCGCCCGGCACCCAGCGCCGACACACGGCGAACGAGACCGGCACCAGCAAGAAAGCCCAACGGTGGCTCGCGGAAGATCGATGAGGAAGGTTTCACTCTCGTGGAAAAGAGACGTCGACCGAAACAGTCACGTAACCGGCGTGGTACCGCTTCACTTTCTGCCGGGCTCACTCTGCAGGCAGTGGAGCCTACCATTTCCATTTATTTATCCCGCTTGGACCCTACCACCACCGGGGAGAGCATTCTCCAGTATGTGGAAGAGAGGAGCCGATGCCGAATCAAGGAGCCGCAAGCAGTACTCGTGCATGGCTTGAAGAGATTAGAATCTAGTAGGGAGACTAACTTCAAGTCATACGTACTGCGAGTGAGTGCCAAGCACAAGGACGTATTCCTCGCTCCAGACTTCTGGTCAGCAGGAATCGTATACAGACGGTATAGGGAAGTGCCGCAAATGAAAAAAGTGCCCTAATGTTATGTGTTAGTTTTAAGAATTATCTACACTAATATTATAAAGAGGAAAACTTTGTTTGTTTGTTTGTACTGAATAGGCTCAAAAACTACTGGACCGATTTTAAAAATTCTTTCACCATTCGAAAGCTACATTATCCACGAGTAACATAGGCTATATTTTATTTTGGAAAAAAATAGGGTTCCGTAAGATATTTGGGTTTTTCGGACACAAGGTGTAAAAAATCAACCAGAAAAGTTACTTATTTTGCGTACGCTGCCTAAACTATAAAAGATAGAACCATAAAATGTTCTAATTAATTGTAGATCTTATAAATATCTACAAAAAAGTCCGCGACACACTATACCCATCTATGTCGAGTGAGGCACAGCAACCATTTTTTTATTTAAAAATCTTGAATTTTTTTTGGACTACATTTAAACGCGTTTATTTTACTCATGCTATTAATCCTTATCAAAATAAATGATTTCATCACTAAGAACAGTTTATGGAGATAATATTTGGTCTTTGAATGATTAAAATTGGACGTTTGGTTTTGAAGTTATGGCGAAATTAAAATATTACGATTTCTGCTGCACGACCGCTGCGTAGGGAGCCGACCTCGCGACTGACCGTGTCTTTCCTGGGTAGGCTTTTTGCAGCGGTAACCGACATCCACGCGGGCGGAGCCGCGGGCGACCGCTAGTACTATATAAAGCTCGATTACCACTCACTGACTCACTGACAGAATTGTTCTCCCAGAAGGAGTGGAGATGGGTGAAAATGATGTATGGGGGAAGTGTTCAGGATGTCACAGTGAGTATGGGAAAAATCCGAAAACCCCCATTTTTCTCCCCCCTCGCCCCCCCCACGTTCGGTGTCCCGATTCTTCCCGACGAGGGCATGTTTTTTTTATAGATTCGGATAGAGGGTGCTCGATGGAATACATTTTTTTACTCCCCCCCCCCCTTTGGACCCCCCTTTGACCCCCCCTTCAACTGGTTCTCCGAAACGACTCGAGAAATGGGATTTCTTCAAGTGGATTCGTGTAGGGAATAGGCTGGCGAGTAAAGTTGAATAAAAATTTGACCCCCCTCCCCCCAATTTTCACCCCCTCTTGCTTGTATCTCCGAAATTACCCACGATTCGAGATCGCGGTTCGTCGATTCGTATAGAGAATGGGATGGCGAGTGAAATTCCATAAAAAATTCCCCCCCTCCCCCCCAATTTTCACCCCCTCTTGCTTGTATCTCCGAAACGGTTCGTCCGATTGGGCTGAAATCGCGGGCTGCTTGCAGCCCGCGCCCGCAAGCGAAAATACTAGTTTTATTATAAATATGTATGTTAGTCTATAAGGCATTTATTAATATGGGCCATCAACTTTATATGTCTTAAGTATATTGTTTGTAAGATGCCTGAAATAAAGAATTTATTATTATTATTATTATTATTATTATTATTATTATTATTATTATTATTATTATTATTATTATTATTATTATTATTATTATTATTATTATTATTATTATTATTCCAAGTCACGAACTATGTATAAATGAAAAATAAATGGACACACAACATATTTCGGGATTTTTCAATACAACTCTGGAAAAGGGGTAAAATGGGGTGTCCAAGCATGTAAACTAGTAACATGATTGGATACTTTTTGTCCAGACATAGTGAGCGAAGCCGCGGGCGGGAGCTAGTAAATAATAAATAAGTTTGTACGCGCGTACACTATCGCCTTTTCTTAGAAGCTACTAACATTTCGGGAGTAATCTAACTCGATTAAGTCGATAAGCGAAATCAATTTAAAGTTAACCGTCCCATGCTAATGGAAGTGACATAATCCGCATTGTGAGGCCGGCTGAGGCGGGGTGAGGCCCGGGCGACGAACAGAAAGGTACGAGATCGAGGACGAGATGGGCTCTTCTACTCATTTAAGCTCAGAGTAGCTAAGTACAGCCTCTGGCTAATGTCCTAGTTACACAATGTCGGAGCCAATGGATAGTGGGGCGTTAGCAGTTATACAGCCTTGATAACCCCTAACAGCCTAATCTTAAATATATTATAAATGCGAAAGTTTGTGAGTTTGGATGTTTGGATGTTTGAATGTTTGGATGTTTGGATGTTTGGATGTTTGTGGCTCAATCATGCCTAAACGGCTGAACGGATTTGAATGAAACTTGGAATATACATAGTACATGTACTGGATTAACATATAGGCTATTTTTTATCCGGGTACCACGCGAGCGAAGCCGCGGGCGGCAGCTAGTTATTGATATATTTGATATTAGCATAACGAAACGTAAGCACTGGTGGTCTAGTGGTAATGGCCCCGATTGTAAGGTCGTGGGGTCAAATCCAGTCATGCACCAATGAGTTTTTCTGTTCAAAAAAATAAAGAAATAGTTCGAAAAATTATAGAAAAAGCATGACGAAAATTTTTGATGTAAGACGTATCTTGTCTAGTAGGTAATTAAGTAGGTTTTTCATTGTCGCTTTGGTACTCAGGTACAGTATTGTAAAATTGAAATAAATATAAAAAAATGATTGATTACCCATGCTACAACTCTAGTGTCAGAAACGACGATATTTAAGAAATATTTGTAGAACACGCTACTTCGCGCCCCCAGACATAATGTCCCTTCCCATGGCTGGTGTTTCCAATTTCTCATGGTTTCTCATCACAACCAATATAATGATACTTTTAGCGTATCACGCCACTTACTTTTTCGTCGAATGAATAAACGTCTATTTCAATTTTTAAAAGAAAAGTATTCGAATTTTCGAGGGCAAAGTCCCGCATTCATTCGCGCGGCCTTGGAGGCAGTCGCCGCGGCGGGAACGGAATCCGGAGTAGTGAACGAGCAGGCAGGCGTCGCAAACGCGCCTTGAAATCGACCGATGCAGGCCTGTGCTCGTATTACCTGTCGGGACGGATTCCTTTTCAGCGGCCACGGACATTTTGAAGAGAAAACGAGCCACATTGTACGAAATTCTACGTAGAAATTGAATCTCAAAATGAATTTTATATAATGTTGCAATCATGAACGATAACGGTTTTCGTTAAAAATATAAAGTTCAATTCGTATTTCGAACAATTACGAGTACGTTTTTAAAAGTGGAAAGTTAATACATTATGATTTATAGAAATAATATGAACTGACTCTTTGCAATGTGGAATCATAATTATATTCTTTCCGGAAGAAATTTTCTAAATGCAATCATCATCATCATCATCTACAGCCGATTTTACGCACTGCATAAGGAAATGTTGCAATAATAGTACAAACTGTATAAAAATCCATTGCGTAGGTTAGAGGAACTAACAGCACAAACAGGGAAACATGGACAGCGACTTTGATTTATACAAATCGACGACCTCGGTGGCATGGCGGGCGAGTGCTTGACTAGGACGCAAGAGGTGCAGGTTCGATTCCCGCTGCCATAGTACAAGCTTTGCTTAGTTTGCAGCTAGATGAATCTGTGTGAAATGTCCACAAATATTTATTTAAAATATACGAGTACAATTTACTGATTAGGGGTAGAGAAATAACAAACTGCCACGGACCAAATGTATGGGACCCGTATGTATGACCTGCATTCAGATCGATGAGCTTTTGCAGCAAGCAATATCGCTTGACTGGTCGCTGTCGTACAGTAATGTATGAGCAGCGGTCAATCGATGGGACGGCGATATCCCACCGGGAGCAATCCAATTAATGTGGCATGTCAGCCGCGCAATTACACAGCTATGGGAATTGCGGCCCATGGTCGAACACCATCCCGGCCGGGCGGCGAAGGGTATTCGTTAAAAATAAATTAAATTAGGTCAGATAGGGCCCCGCCGCGACTCGTAAACAAGCAACATCAACTAATTTGTAAACAAATTGCGTTATGTCAAAATTGTAATGAGTTTTCATTGGACGATAAAATTTATTTTTATTTATTTATTTAATTTTACAAGATCCACAGCCCTTTTAAAAATATAATACCTACATAGTTGTATGCTTAAATTAACTTACTACCAATTACAGATCTACTTTATAAACTTGAGTTTTTTTGCTCGACAGTATATCGGTCATGAGTTTATCGAAATGGGAGGAAGTACCTCGCTTCTTCGCACGTAAATACGACAGTTTTTTGTTCACACGAATTTAAAGTAAGCCTCTTTGGCTCTTTGTTTACACGAGCTTAAAAGCAATTTGTTTAGGTGTTCATTTATGAAAAAAAAAGGTAAGACGTAACGATGGAAACTTTATGTTCTTGCTCAATATTATTTTTATGATGTTAATAAATAACATGATGTTCTATCTACCCTTGAGGATGAGTCGTCATAGTCTCAGAAGCTGTTAAAAAAATGCGCGATTCGAAATGTGTGTAACGAAACGTCAACGTGTTTTGGCTTTGATAAAAACGTTCGAAACAAGCACAGTTGCCTCTTGATAATGGAAATAGCACAGGAAACGTCGCTACGTCAATCATAGAACATTTTATAGTTAATCCATAAGATAAATTATCTTTTGTGTAGTGTCGAGCGTGAATCTGGCTCGGGCCGGCTAACGAGTTCCCGAAGCCATCGCTCCGGGGGGTAATTAGCGCGCCTCATCAGACGCCGACTCGACCGTGACCGTCCAACCCGTCTGCTCAGAACAAATACACATTTAACAGTATCCGCTACATTTCAAATTTGACAAATTACTCTAATAGCATACATTCTGAGATGTAGGTATACACAACATTGGTCCTTCGAACCGGATGTGAACTTGTTACTAAGTTTAAGTAAATAAACGTGGTAAAGCTCGCGACTACGATTATTGAATTATAATTCGTTATAAGTTGGCATGTCAACAAAGTGTAAATGCCAATAAGAATGTTAGACGCGATATCTGGAAGGTCACAGCTGAAGGAAAATAAAACAGTCGCAGCGAGCGCGCCCTTAACAAATGCCAAATGCCAGCCAAATGCTAATCGCTCTTTCCTCGCACTGAAGGTGAGAGGTGCAGATAAATGCCAGTTCAACACCTCACGGCACCACACTGGTACTGTAATGGCATGGCTGCTTATTTATCCTTTTGGTAATCAATGTTACCGCTCACCCCTGATCGGCAAGGGTTTCACGCACAATGCCAGCTAATATTATATAACCAAAGAAAAGGGACTAGCAAACTTTTAACAGAACTGCGTGCATTCGTTTTAAGAAACTCGAGAAGCATGATATTCTACTCACGGACTGATTTGTTACCGTTTTGCAAGGGACGGAGAGTTAGCAGATTGTGGGATTTGACCTGTAAAATCGTCTGTTACTACCTGTTTCTAAACCAGCTATTTGAAAATAATCAAAAAACATAACTATGCTCTCGTAGAGCAAGTACACTATTGTAAGAAGAGAACGTTAACCGAGACAGAACCGGTTTCACAACAAACTTGTCCCATTTATATTAGAGAGTCTCACTCATCCCATCATTAAAGACAGCCCCAATAACTCTAACCTCGAAACAATTACGGAGATGTTGGCCCGACATGTTACGCTACCCCAATCTTGTCTCACTTCAGATAAGTTTGCATAGTAAATTGAACTTTATCTCAGGGCTATTAGTTTCAATTTAGGAGGGCGTGGTCTTTACTTTGAGTATCAAATTCTTGTGGGCCTAACTAAATAACATTCAACATTCACATGCACACCCCCACATTTCTGAGTCGTGGGTATCAGAAACTACGAGCACCATGGTGCCCTAACACCCAGACCTAGAAGAAGCAATTGCAGAACATACAAGCATTTCTCTCGCAGCGGGAATCGAACCTGCATCTCTTACGTCTCCGAGCACTCACTCACAACGTCACCAAGGGCGTCAAATTAAATTAAATAGTTAGAAGCGATCCACATTAATATGTATAGCGTGTAGCACAAGAGGCGTGTGTCGGATGAACTGGAACAAGCATTCAGCTTCACAATACAGTTCAAATAATAATCTGTATGTATTACGTACATTTAGTTATTGTAACGACTGAACTTAGAAGATTCAGAGAGTACTGGATACAAATGGATTTGGCTAGCTGTACCTGCGGCTTCACTCGCATGGGAATACAAAGGCACTCAAAAGATTTCTGTCACTGAAACAATCTTAGAAATTGGTTGAAATACTCGTAGTCTCCAAGATATAAGCAAAGAAGCACAAACTTATGAACCTCTTTACATAATAATGTGGATAGTGTAGGAATGAGGACAATGTTTTGAGCTTAATTCCGTGGCGAGATGCCGCGGCGGCACTTTCTGTATTACGGAGTGACACATTGCGGCACTACAGGTACTTTACGACGTAATGTTCGGAGCTACGAGTACAATGCGGCATTGAACAAATATAGAGCACTGGTGATCCAGTGGTAGTGACCTTTCAATCCTACGGCACAACCTTGGGTTCGAATCTCGTGCACCAATGAATTTTATTTGTTGAATTTTTGCGCTACTCAAAAGGAAAAACTTGTCAAAATGTCAAATGGTTACTTCTCTGCTGGACTGGGAGTAAAGAAAAAACAGAATGGATCCAGCTTCTTCGCACCCCGAATATGCTGTAAGAGTCGACTAAGGGATAGTATTTTCTCCAACATGATGAATCGATATGTGCTGATTACCTGTCACCATGGTTCACCATTATGCATCTTAGAAATTGGGATCAGGAGTGGCTGTCAATTTTCTTATGATCACTAATGGCTCTGCCCACTCCGTTAGGGATACGGGCGTGATAATATGATGATGATGAACGAAATGAGCGCTTCTGAGTCTCCTTTCACCACGCTGGTTCTAAAGAACTAGTGGCACGAGTAGTGGTGGTGCGGCGGTAATAAACCGGGCCGTAAGTCAGCAGGTGCGGCGAACAAGACGCGGGTATGTTAGGGCGCCGTATATCTGTCGCCTGCACAGTACTCGCAAGCCACTGTTCAGCCAACGAGGCCATCAAGCTCTCACACGTGAGATCACTGGTGGTCTAGTTGGTAGTGACCCCGTTTTCGATCCTAAGGACGTGGGTTCAAATCCGGTCGTATCCCAATGGATTTTTCTGTGCGAAAAATTTATGTGCGCTATCCCAGTACTCTCAAACGGTGAAGGAAAACATCGTGAGGAAACCCGCGGATTAGTCAGCTCCGCACGTATTGACTAGGTATGGAATAGGCATGTATGGAGTAGGTGCTGGGCAAGCCTACTCCATCTTAATTCGTCCCGGGCACTAAAGCGTCCCGTTTGTGAAGGTAAAAGTTGCCTCCTGACGTTGTATAAATCATCTACTATAGATGGTAAAAGGCCTTAGTTTTCTCGTACGTCATAGGCCAGTCGAAACAAGAAACTGCACACAAACGGACTAGATTGTTTGTTGGTAAAAAAAAACACATCCACCACTATTCTAACCGTTGAAAAACAGGTGCAAGTTCGGCATTTTTATTTAGAACAGTAGACGAGCATTCGTGACTGGGGGCCGGGGTGTTTACTAAAGCAGCGCTTGCAAGCGAGCCGTGTTTATTCCCGTGAGGTTGCTGCTCGCTCACTGTTCGCGTTAGCGAGACCGCGGCTTAAGGACCAATGAATACGAATGAACTGATTTAATGATTAGATTTGGAAGTTGATTGATAACATGTTTACTACGCCTCCATTCAAATGTAACGATGAAATATTGCCACTAATAGTATAAGTTCAGTGAATTGATTTGGTTTTCGAACACGTTCCCATATAGTAACTATATTCTTATCGTTCACTGACCCACTTTGTCGAACATTAATTGTGCGATGTATTATTTTATGATAAGCTCGGTGGCGGGCGAGTGCGCGGCCGACACTCGGGAGGTGCTCGTTCTGTTCTCGCGGAGAACAAATATTTCTTTGAGGTTTTGATATTGTACTCGATGTAGCGGTAGGTACTACTGCTTTGCTGATACTGACAGTGCAGAGAATCCATATGTGGGATAGCAATTAATAAGTGTGTAACTGTTGCGTGTTGTTTATTTATCTTTTCTTTGGCAAACCTGTTCTCCTATATCTGGCTGCAGTGCAGACTTCACCTATATCTAAGGCCCGGACTCCACCAAAGCGGATCGAAGCGGAGATGTGAGTGGTGCCTCGTACTAACTATGCGTTCATCTCAACATTGAACACTCGCCGCACGCAGCTCAGTTCCGTTCTAGTCAAGACACATCTCCGCTCCAGCCTATCATCTCCGCTTCGGACACACATCTCCGCTTTGATGGAGTCCCAGCCGAACACACCTCGTGATACTTGCACACCAGACAACCTTCACGGTGCCGTAACAGAGCTGACAACTTACCCACTACGGTGAGGTTGTATCTGAAGCTGGTGGTCTGCGTGTTGCGGAAGTCGACGCGGCAGCGGTAGACGCCCTCGTCGCGGCGCTTCACGTCGCGCACGAGCAGCGCGGCGGGCGGGGGGGAGGTGGCGAAGTGCGCGCGCGGCCCGAACACCTCCGGCGCCGACCAGTGCCGCGCCTCCGACAGGTGCTTGCCGCGCACGTCGAAGCTGCAACAAGCAATACCATCAGCTGCACACTCACTGACCGATCATGCTCGCGATCCGACCGCCTGACGCGACCAAAAAGCAGGCGAGACACGTGACTAAGCGAGCATTAGCGTCGCGTAGATATTATTATGAGAAAAAGTATATAAGTATCCTATTAGCCATCTGGTTCTCATAGTATAAGCTTTGTTCAGTTTGGGGCTAAATGGCACTGTGTGGAATATCCAGAAATATAATTTAGAGCGCTAGAGATTTAATGGTAGTGATCTTCCCATCAAAATCAAAGTCGTTCTTTATGCATTGAAAACACCAAGATTTTGAAACCACATAAATCTTTGTTGAATTTACTTCGATCCTAAGGTCGAATTCGAGCATGTGCCAATGGTTTGGATTTCTATTCAAAAAAATGTGTGGAATATCAGTTCTATTCAACGGTGACGGAAAATATCCGGTGCTGTGCAAACCTCATTCAGGTTCGACTCGCGATAGTGACACCACCTGCCTGTCCCTAAAACAATATCACGCGAACTCGGTTCGGCTTTTGAATACAATACAACAGAAAAATAATTATTTTCTAACCAACACATGCACAGAGAAATATGATATCATATCAGTCTTTTATTGTTGAACAAAATAGGAAATAGTTTGCAACGAAGCTACATATTTTCACATATTTCACTTCCGTGTTCAAATGCTTACTAGCTACCAAGTATTTAAAATTCACAAAACGTCCGGCTCCGGATAACTAAACTGAAAAACACGAATGATAATTTCATCAACCGTTACTTTTTACGGTCACTATCTGTACGAACTAAACCAAAAAAACAAGCATCGGGCAAACATAGTTTAATCTGACTAAACCTGGCCGCGTACGTCCTGCCAATAAAATCTAGCGAGCGGCCAGCCCGCGGTCGGAAAACAGAAAAACAACTGGAAAAACCTTTGTTTTTGTGGTTGAAAATAGTTGTGGACAAAATGTTGGACAAGAGGTGGAAACACTGCGACGTCGCGTCATGTCGCGGCCGCAGACCGCACGTCGCTATCAGCGGCGACCTGGCCGCCTCGGCCGCGGCCGTGTCGACGTGCTATTGCGGAACATTCACAAGCAAGGCTATTATTGCGTTCAAAATATCAATCAAGTCTTCTGATTTATGTAAATGTTGCAAAGTAAAAGACAACCTTAGGGTATTCTTTGTTCTGGACCGTCCCGCCTCGGCACAAAACAGCAAAGCAAGGTCCTGTCAAAAGTTGCCATGGATTATGAAACGGGGTAGTGCACCTTATTTTGTACCCACGACGGAAAGGAGCAGGTATGTGCTTTGGCCTAAGAGGTTGTATGTTTATTTATTTGTGTTGTTGTCTGTTACTATTTTCGTCAAAAACTACTGAACCGATTTTGACGCGGTTTTTTGTATTTTATTGGTGTTATTTTACGAAAGGTTCTTAGATATGTTTTACAGCCATTGCTCACCAGGGGGCGCTATTGCAGCTAGTATAGTTTTTCGCACTTCAGAAACTCAATAACTACTGAACCGATTTCGATGCAGGTTTCTTTATTATGTTAGTTTCATTTTAGATAAGATTTTTAGATAATTATGTTGTAGATTTTTTATCGTCGAACGTTTCAAAAAAATATGTATCTTGTTTTTTAAACATTAGGAACTGCAAAGCTTAATCTAAATAAATGTAATTTGTATTAAAAATAATAACATTTATTTCGTTTGTGCCGACAATCGTGACTAAAGGAAGCCAAGTTCAATTTTCAAAACACATTATTCAGCAGTGCATGAATGCAACTAAGGCAGGATGCACACTAGACGTCCCATGCGTCACGCTATCGACGACGTCCTGTCTGTCACGAGATACGCGGTCAGCGCTGACAATTGTAACGAACGTCACCAACTTTGTTATACCCGTCCACACTGGATTGAAGAATGGGAACTGTGATTATTTGGCACCGACTTTAGAAAAAGTCCTTCTAAATTAGAATCATTTTTTAAACACGGGTAAGCTTATTAATACTAATTCTGAAGCCTCTAAAATAGCTTTGATAGAAAGATGGCCCTTTCAATATTCTCTCAAAAAAAAACTGTTGAAACTAATATTCATTCCGATAAAATATTTACATTTTCTCATCAAGTTGTCGCTCAACGCAGATTTGGCTCGAAATAATTCCATAAACTCTCACTTTGTAAGCCTTTTTAGCCAAATTAGTTCAACAAAAATATAGATATTTGAGAATTTTGCAGGTAATTTTTTCGAATTATATCAAAAGTTTATCGCAAATTGACATTGATGGCTATTTGGAGAAAGGTTAATTAAAATAAGAAAATCAATTTTGAAATTAAATATTCAACTGGAAACTTTATTGATAAATTGATTTAATTTATGAGACTACACAATTCGATTAAAAAGAAAATCTTTTGTAACAATATTTTGGTTCCAACCACCCATCAGTGTCAAGTTTACAAAAGTGTAAACAGAATTTAGAAATTGTCTCACATTTTCGTACTACACAATATTATTTTTAATTTTATTTTAGACTAAAATAAAAAATATGAAAATGTTAATTACTCACTATCGCGAAATGCGATGTAAAAACAAGGTAAGAGCGAACTCATTCCATTATTTCCCGTCACCCGTCACGTGGCTTTTCAGCTTGATAGTCGGCTCCCGAGCGTCTGAATTTTCCACGTAAGCGATTACACATTAAACCATGGAGCAGCGGCCCAGAGGGACGATACTATATAGCGTGCATAAGTTTTCTAAGGAAATCTTTACCCGGAGGATACGAGTACCGCTTGCGAAGTGCACATTCAAAAACAAGAGGCTCTGTCCAGTTTCATGCACCATGCACTACCACGTCATCTGATGATTACGACCTCCGTCTAACTGACGCAGTCCGAATCGGCACCAGATCGGTAATACAGAACCTGCACAGTTGAATCGTAGTATTTGATACAAACTGATTTTTTCGTGTGCCGGGGGACGGTAATAATGGCCGTAGTAATAATAAATATTTGACACAGCGCCATCTAGCCCCAAACTAAGCAAAGCTTGTACTATGGACACCAGATCGCTGATAGAATACTTATATACTTTTTTTTACACACATACTTAATAATACATAATACTACAACACCCAGACCCGGAAGAAAAATTTGCAAAACATACAAACATTTCTCCCGTAATGGGAATCGAACCCGCGCCTCTTGCGTCTCAGCCGAGCACTCGCCCGCCTATTGTGACTATCTGTTAGTGGTGCGCTGTAGCATATTGCCACTCCGCGCGTAACAAGTGCTCGCATGATTAATGGGCTCGGCACCTAATACACTCTTGTTTACCCTCACCTTACCATCCTTATCCAACTACTTGATTTTATATCGCGGAACCTCAAACGAAGCATTTGGAGAGGTAATCTTATTAAAAGTTTACTCTATTTAATAGTAAAAAAAATATCACGCCCGTATCCCTAACGGGATGGGCATGGGATGGGCAGAGTCACAAGTAATCATAAGAAAACTTGCAGTTACTCCTGATCCAAGAGGCCCAGAATGGATATGGTGAACCATGGTGACAGGTAATCGCCCATATAATTGTCCATCGTTTTGGAGAGGATACTATCCCTTAGTCGGCTCTTACGACATGCTCGGGGAGAGAAACATTTTATGTTTTTTCTTTACTTCCAGTTCAGCAAAGAAGTAATTAATAGTTATTTTTTTAAATAGGCAAGATGGGTATGTTATGACGACGGATGAAAACCATGTACCTAACTAAAGGACTGTTATGTTACGTATGTGGTTAGATGTAAAAGAAGAAAAATGCACAGAAAAATTAGAAGGACTTTGTGAAAAAGGGCATAGCCAAGAAAGCAGTGAGTACTAAGATGACAAGAGTGACAGACGAGAACGGTAAAGGAAAACATTGACCTCACAAAGTATGGGATATGGATAGGAAATTTTGAAGTGTTTTGACTTATTTTTTAATAAGATTATGTAAAAATGTCAAAACTTGATGCTAAGCATTAAATTCGGCATACACCGAATAAAAAAAGTCTAAACTTTTACCTCGAAATAATACAGCACAGTCCAACTAAGCCGCGATAATTGTGAATCTCCTCAAATCCGTACACAAAGCATGAAGGGTCCGTAATATATTTTTATTTGGTCGGATCGTCAGCGACGTGACGCCCGACCCTAGCATTTACATCGCAATAAAGTCTAGCCTTGTTAAACGTCAAGTGGCGTAAGCTTAGAGGGACACAGCTACACAACGATAGCTGGTTTATTCTACAAGAACACAGTAAACAGTAACACGAGGCTTCGATGACTCCCAGCATGGCATTTTTTAATGACATCTTGTATTTCGCAACTTCTTTTACTTCTTGCATAATCATATTTTTTATTAAACTTATATTTTTAATTTAGGATAAGGACAGGAAAATAATAATAAGTAATTTACTTTTCCAAAGTGATCCTTCAGGGTGTACAGCTTAAAAGCACACTTATTTTGACAAAACAAAGTCAGCAAGCTTCGCGGCGCAACACAGCTCTCCTGGCTGCACTATGTCGGAGCACACTCGCCGGGTGGGATCGACAAAGGGCCGGAGCGGACGGCGGAATACGCGATGAGCCGCGGACCGCGGGGAGACGAAAAACAACAGATCCGCTAAAAATATTTACGCCACGACTATACGACGACGCCTTTTAAACTCTTCAAATTATTCTTTTCAGACGCAACTTGTTACCGAAGAGACAAGAGGAGAATGGTTGGGTCTATTTTTACCAGAGGATACGAATACGTTAGTTATCATGTGATAGTAAACATATTGGTCAACATCAATCTATGAACACTGGGATGTGGATTTGGAAGTATAAAACGTTATGTTTTTGTAATAGATTTTGTTGTGACAGTTGACATTGAAAAATATGTTGGCGCTGATTAGGATCATGCGGCATATGTATCAAGCTACACATAATATTGTTGCTAAAGTATGAAGTGTGGGGTGTTTTTACATCTAGGTAAAGCTGAATGGAGCTAAAACCTAGAACTATAGGTGACTTTTTACCACGCAAAAAAGTCGCTGGCGGAAGCTAGTAATAAATACAAATACCTTGCGAACGTAGCTAATTTTTTTAACAACGTTATTAGTTTGTCAGAGGTGGAGTTGTGCAAAAGCGGGAAGTGAGTCACGCGCGCTCCATCACGCGCTAATGTGAGCCGCGTCCTCGATCCCTCTCTGTACGCCTCGCTCTCTTTTAATTAAACTGGATGTGGCAAGGGTTTGCGTTTATCAAAATACAAAAAATTACAGGCTTCCCACAAGCTCATTCAAAATTTCATCAATAAAATTTATTCATAAAAATATATATCAAGCAGTCTACGATATCAAGAATTTGACATTTTATGATGTTAGTTTAAGAATAAAAAAAAGATTGTAGATTCTCAGCGTATTCAACTAAGAGTTCGTTTTTCTTTCAATAAACAAAACGGCGAAACGACGCTAACCCTTTTCGCACTTCCGCAGGATGTAACCCGCAACAACAAATAAGTTTCACGCCAAAAACATAAAACATGCATCTATTCGTGACAGTTTAAATAATACTCTATGGCGTGACAATACGGATATGACGGTACGTGACGGGGCTCGGACGTGCCTCCGCCCGCCGCCTCGCGGAAATACGCGTATTGTTTGCTAGTTCGCTTTTTGTGAACAACATGAAACATTCATGCGTGTGTCTACGGCTCACAGAAAGAAATAAAAGTATTTGTAAAGAAAGGTCTCAGTAGCGAAGCCAATTAACTTACCCTCTGTTGTGTGAAGGCATTTTTGTAGTTTTTGGAGTTCATATTTTTTTATTTTCAAAAATTAGAGATAGAACATGGCTTTACCTATATTCACCGTCTCGTTTAACTCTATGTCTACACTACTCGATTTTGGCGAAGGTTCGTGCGTCCTCTATCATTATGACTCGTAGCTATAGTTCTATGCAACAAGTTCCTCAAACCCCAATAGTGTAGCAAGGTAAGTGTAAGAGATATAAAATTCTCACCAAATCACATAAGTTTGGGACAGCGCCATCTAGTACTTCATAGAGAAACTACGAGTGACAGTTCACTTGCCAATGCCAGCTGTCAGACGTCAATCAAGTCATGATGACAGGTGACACAGGATAACAACTTTACTGACAGCTCCAGCGTCTACGCATCTCAAATGAAAAAGCGCATTGTAATCGTCGAAATGTTATTGTCACGAAGAAACTACAACGGCAATAATTTTCAAAAACATTGCAATACTTTGAAATAAAATCATCTCTAAGGTTAAAAATAAAACGAATCATTTTTCAATTTGGATTTCCCCCGTTCCTGCCCAAACACTTCTCACCCTGACGTTAAAGTTATAAACTGAGTAATGCATTTTCCTCTATTTCCAAACCACTTATCATCGTGAATGTATATCCATAGATATTGAATTATGTAATTATGATTGGCGCAGTTTGCAATAACTTCATCATCTTCGTTTGGGGTGATGCGCGAGCACGCTGCGAACAGGCGCCGCGCCGTCTGAACAGAACTGTACCTGTACAAACAGTAGCAGTACTACAATCCAATTATTTTATAGCCAAGAATTTATATAAAGAAAATGTAAATGTACTAACAAATATTTTATTTAAACTAACAAAAAATCCGACTGAGTAGAATTTAGCATTTTTCATATTACTTTTTTTAACGCATGATGATGATGATGAGTTTATACCATTTTAGTCTAAGACTTAGACTAAAACGCGTTAAAAAAATTCATACAAAAATTAAAAAAATCATCATCATCATGCGTTAAAAAAATTAAATTAATGAAGCCATTTTCAATGAACTAAGACTTAACTGAATTTTTTGTCATAATAAAGACATCATGTCGGATTTTTTTACACTTTTGTTTCAAAAAGTGTCATGGGCTGTAACTATATAACCCTCTCGTTATCAGACAAATCCAACGACACCTCATAATCCGTCCAGCCATTTTGGAATACAGCTTCATACATACATACACCCCAAACGCATTACCCTCCTTCTTCACAGTGGGGTAAAAATTAGTCGAAGCTAGCTTTGCTATAAATTAGCCAATCCAATAAGTTGAGATACTGATACGTCAAAGATACTTTTCACTCGTTTTGTCTCTGAAATATTTCATATTATCTCGGGAAATTGCCTACGGCTCTTCCAATTTTCCTATAATGTATCGGGTAATACGTACATATCGACATTTTGGCATAAATTACTGTAAATAGAATAAAGTGTACCTATTACTGAATAAGTAAGTTCGTATGTGCTAGTGGCCAACTCTTGTGACGGAGTTTTTAGGCCGCCTAAAGGCCTCCGTCATGGCTTAACGACTTAAAAGCCGGGACTGACAATATTAGTGAATGAATAGAGAACAAATGGTGGTCTAATAGTAGCGGCCCTGCCTTCCGATCGTGGTTTCAAATCCGGTTGTGCACCGTGCAAATCCGATTTTTCTGTTCGAAAAAGTTATGTGCACTGTACCAGTACTCTCAAACGGTGAACGAAAACATCGTGAGGAAACCGGCATGTCGTTCGAAAACATTTTTGTGTCAAGTGCACGAAAGGAGCCTTTGAGTCGCATTTTAAATCTTTTCACCATACTGGTTCGAAAGAACTAGTGACACGACAAGGAGAAGTGACTCATTGATTATTAAGATTTTAAGGTTTCTCGCATCTACAGGTATATAGTAATGTGTTTCAAAGAATAAGACGTTATTCGGTCTCGTTCAGTACGCTGCAGTGGAATATAAAGACGTTGTACGAAGGATAAGGCTGTGTTTACAAACACGCGGCGGCGTCTTGTTTCTCTAAATTTCCACATTAACCGACGCAATCCGTATTAGCATGTCGCTAAATTGAGTAATACTACGCCTTGGCACAGCTGCTTACAAACAGCTTGGTCAGAACAACTGAAATATCATCATCATCATTCACAGCCCGACTTCACCAACAGCTGGGCATGGGCCTCCCCTCTTGTTCTTTCCATCACGGTTTTGTGCTATGGGCAGACGATATAGCTCAAACCATGGGCTGTAAATGGACAAGACAAGCACATCGTAAATTACGATTACCTCTCGTTATTATGTAGGTGGGCAGGTGTAGGCAGGTGTACAATAAGCGCATTATATACTCTTCCTCGTTTCTGTTTTGTGTTCGTCGCTGTAGGATTCTATACTTTTTACAATTCTGTTCCCATTAGTACTATTTACTATTAGCTTGAATTGTCATACTACTGGGCAAAGGCCTTCCTATTAGGTTTAACGTCCTGGCAATGATAGCCGCCAGGGTGGATTGCCCTTATACAAGGCACTGCTGGGAGCAACACCTTCCCAGCAAACCTATTATTTATTAAGTCCTTTTTGTATGTGTTCGGTTTTTATGAGTGTAACTTCTCGAAATAAATGCATTTTATTTATTATTTATTTATTTAACAGAGATTTGATCTTGTAATACGTATACATTTAGCAGTTATAAAAAAACACTTGCTCGAAATTTGTCAAAAAGAAACTTTCAACCACTTTTAAAAGTGGAAGTATTAAAGATGCGTGTATGTTTGTCATTTGTAAAAGTGGACTAGCTGGTCCTTTTGCCCCTGTGCCCGTGTTGTGGTCGCGAACCTGATCCTCTGATCGTAGCCGTGTGATTCAACCACACGCCTCTTGTTCCACCTTCTAAACAATTGAACACAGCTCCTATATTCGATATTTAGAGAGATCTAAATAATTACCGGTTCCTATAATCAAGTAACTGATATCCGTAGGTAGGTTATCATGGATACATTGAGTGCCACAGAAATTATAGACAACAATGTTACCTATTGCTAATTGCTATTGTAATTCTCCTACAAACATCAGTAAGTGATTATAGGAACCAGGCATTAGTTAGATGGACTTTGGTTGAATGGTGTGGTGATACAAAGAACTGTAAAAAACATAGGTAGGTATGTAAGTCAGTTTAATTCCGCATTATTATTAAATTTCGACATATTTCTCGAGTTTCGGACGTTTAAATCCTTATTTATGGGCAATTCTCAGGTAGAAGGAAAAACTCGAAACAATTAAAGTACCGAGTAGGAAAAGTATAATCGGCTGAAAAAGTTGTTATCATCATCCGATTTAACTTTTATTTCAGACTTTTTTCGCTTTGACAGTGAACGTAAAATCACGAACCACTTATGCAGACCAGTGTACGTCTCTGTATCTCAGAGCCGGGAAGATGTGAAGCTAAACAAATGATGGAGCACGCAGCTGCGCCTGCTCTGTATAAATAATGTGAATAATTCCGATATTCCGCCGAAATCATCCCGAGTCGAAGGAGAATAACAAAGTGTTTGATCGAATTTTGACGTTCTTCATACATTATTCGGGATTGGACACATGCGGGAACTACGGGAATTACGAATTCACTCATTCATAGTAAGATTACTTGTGTTCACAATAGACATTAATATTTAAACCAACAATACTAAAAGTAACATCGTAAAAATTGTTTGGACTACAAACGCCGAGTTAAAATCTGCATCGTCGAGTGTGTAATGAGTTACTCAGTTTTGCCACAACACTAGATGATATCTCCTAAAATCTGGCGCTACGCAATTTGATTAGCCATTCACACCGCTAGCTTTATTAGATGCATAGTAAAACAGAGTAGCCAGTAAAAATAATGCTCACAAAATGGTCCGTAAAGAGATCACATTAAAAAGGTATAAAAGTAATTGTGAGCGAGGAACATCTGGCTCCTGAATAAGGAATGAGCAACTGGTCCGGAGCAACGCCCTTCCTCATAGATGCCGCCCGCAACAAACAACATTTGCCAAACAATATTTTGGCCACTTCGCGGATCAAAATAGTACTTACTGAAGGAAGTTTGATTATTTACAGTGACACTAAAATGTATACCCATACAACCATCATCATCATCTTCCTGTCTTTATCCCACTCTATGTGGGGTCGGCTCTATGTTCTCTTCTTCCATTCCCCCCTGTCAGACAAATATCATAATATACCCATACAACCAAAAAGAAAAAAAACGACGTTTTGGAAAAGGGACAGTCAAGAGTACCCTAAACCGACGAGCATGCATGAGCAATGTAATAAGAGTGAATGAAGCAAAAGAAGTATGTTAAGATCGTAGCAAATGGAGATCCGTGATCTCTACGGGAAACAGGCGTGATTTTATGTATGTACAACCAAAAACTTTCATAAATGGTGTCAAAGCCAGTTTCGGAGCCTTTCACAGAGCGAAATCTGCAAAAAGCCTAAAATGTTAGTGTAAACGACAATGTTATCGTTATAATAATCTGTATAATAACAAAATCAGGTGGTATTCGCCGATCAGTCGGCCGCGGCTGGCGCGTGGCGCGCGCCGCGCCGCGCTAGACAACAGTGAAGTTCGGAGCGCACCGACAAAGGGCGCACTCACTAATCATTTGCATGTAAACAAGCATATCAATTAACATATAAAAAGGACGGCGTACGTGTTTGCAAATGTTGCGCGGGACATAAATCCCGCGCGGCACGTCGGATGTTGTGCCGCCATGAATCATGCCGCGCCGCGCCGCCAGCTGCGAGGTGAATGGGACGCCTTACCTATGCAACACTATTGTTTCAACTACCTATTTTATAAGAGTTTGAAGAAAATTTATGTTTAGTGTTGAAAAGAGCGTTTACTGCAATTTGAAGTGTAGGTTGGTGAACAAAATGGACACTTTGAGGTGCTTCTGTAACAACCCTACTAGTTCACTAGCTCTGCCTGAGGCTTCGCTTGCGTGATATCTGGAAAAAAGTAGCCTGTATGTTATTTCAAGCCTACGACTGTACCCATTCCAAGTTTCATTCAAATCTGTTCAGTCGTTGCGTCGTGATTAAGACACTAACATCCTTACATTTTCACAAAAATTTGGACTTATAATATTAGTGGGACTATCTTGTCTGGATTGTTTGTAGCGTGTGCAAACTACGAATCTACCTTTCTGGGTTATAAACGGGATTGTTTGTGTTTTGTAAGATTGTTTAAATATGTAGTGCAATGTTGCCAGCTCATGAATCTTACCGCGCCAGCCGCCGCCGCCGTGAACCTGTATTGTGAATGGGATGCCGTACACACCAGACTATTCAATTCATAGACTTCGCCTTCCGCTCCTTTTGTTGTCAGGTTTTAATATGTAACCGCTCATTATAATTTTTATTATAACTTCTAAAACAAGTATGACGATTCCAAACTCGTTCAAAAACAGACGCGATTCATATAAAAGCATTTAAATCACGTTTACATTGGAAATGTCTCGTAGCGACTTAGTACAGCGCTACACGGATTCCTCATAATAGCCTTTGAAGCGGACACAATACTCTTAAAATGTTTCCCGACAAAGCATTCGCTGGCGCCGGCTGCGCCGCGCCGCGCCGCCGGCAGTCCGGGACAAAGCGAGCGCTCGTATCGGGTGTTGCAGCTTAATCCGACGACGGACAACGCGTCAAAATGCCCGGACAAGCAAAAAATGCACGAGGAAATAGAAAAGTAATCCGTGGAAATAGGACGCAGGAAGGTACACTCAATTGTCACGTGCATCCTGCCTACTGGCGCCTCGCGCACCCACGTGCATCTGTCGACAAGAAAACAAAAAATAAACTACAATAACTAGGGGTTCAAAAGTATGTTTTACATGTTTTTAGCTCTGTTTTGGATAATTAAAGTACTAATTGCTCAATTCTAAGCGCGAGCCTATAATGTCCGTATCAATGTAATAAAAAGTTATTCTCAGCTATATTTAGCGCAGTGCTGTTGCGTATACTTTTAAAAAATATCCAGAACACTGATGCGGCTCATAAGTAGGCCTTATGGAAAGCTATTCACAAATAATTTTAAAAAAAGCTACTATAATGAAAGCTGCACGCACGTCCGTTAAACAAGCAATAAAGTCATCAGGTTGTCAATAAAATCAGAGGCCCACGATAATATATTACTCGCGCGATTCGTTAGCAGCGGACATCATCATTAATATTCACCCACAGCTGGGCATGAGCCTCCCCACTTTGAAACTTTTTACCACCTAGTTCGCTAGAACTAGTGACACAACTACATAGATTTTATGCTATTTAGATCTGAATTCGACCAATCATCATATAGGATATTCCTCCTCTCCTCTTTGGTGGGGGAACCTTCCGGGGATTCTTAGTGAGTAGGCAAAACAAATATAGCGACAAGTGTGCGTAATTTGAACAAAATATTGAGTATCGTGGCTATCCACCGCTGCACACGGCAAATCTAATACAGTTATAGCTTTAGTCCATCATCATAATGTTTTATATCAAGTGCACGAAAGGAACCTCTTTGCGCACTTAAATTCTTTTGCCACGTTAGTTTTAGTTCGAGTAAACCAATGACATTCGCAGGACGTTTACTAGCTTTATAGATATTTTTTGTAAGGTACCTAACCGAGTGACAAAAACAAAGCATTTGAACTCGGCATCTTTCAAAAGTAAAAAGTCCTCAAAACCTACTAGAAAGAAGGAAGTATATAGTTGGAAACTATCGCATGTCCCCGCCGTGGAATACTTCAAAGTTGGGCTACGAGAGCATCGCGCGGCCGATTCAACTATTGCACTTGCGGGGCTTCCTTCACACAGTCTTGGTATTCCAACCTAACCAGCCAAAATAATAACCCAGAAAGCGTCTTAATAAAACATTTTTTTAATATGTAAGTAAACTACACAGACTATATTTCTAACTTCTGCTAACTTACTATTTCAGCACACGTAACTAATAGTGTATTTTTAATTTGTTTCAGCCGATCCTCACAAAATTTAGATTTGTAATATCAGTTGAATTATTCATTCCCTATTGATTATTTATAGTGCAATGATATGAACGTGCTGGCAGATAGTTTAGATTGTCATTACATTAATCATTGCTCTATGATTCATGTAATGACTAATCAAAATAAACCCCTTTATAATATTTTGTAAAATACTTGTTACCTACTACTGTTCATTTTTAATTAATAAATGAATTGAATCGAAATTTGAATTGACAAAGCTTATCTGAAACTGAAAACAGAATATAATCGTGCATTGAATGGACATTGTCGTTTGTGTGTAGAATAATAGCGGGTTGCACACAGGCGGCAGATCTGGGCTTAGGATAGAAAAGTTCGCTCGACTGGGTCGCTACTCGCCGATCAGATTGAGCGGCGCTCTAACTGTTTCGTTGCACATCTCCTACTACTACACACACACACACACACACACACACACACACTATAGACTGTTCCGATTAGAAATATAACTTATCAACTTTCGAAATACTAGATTTTTATGCAATTAGGTACTCACTGGAGCCTGAAGACAAACGGCATCGCTTTGGATGTTCTTGTTCTTTTAAAATGATCTAATGATCGATTTTTACAATTCTTATTGATGCCTAGTTATAAAATGTTTAGTTTTGTGCTTTTTGTGGATAGATTTTAAAGTTTTTTACGATAGCTTATAATAAATGTCACTGTGAATTCCAAAGATTTTTAGAATTTTGTAATGTGACATCGCTGATCGATGATTTGTTGATTGCCACTCCGACTCGACCCTCAGAGGATCCAGTCAGAATAACTAACAACAAAGTGATGGATGACTGTCACTGATAGATTATAACTTGAAATACTAAATATTGAGAATGTTTACCGAAATATATGGCTATCTTTCTAGCCATTTGTATGAAGTTATTCTCATTGTGCAAGTGACCAATAGTAGCGGGCGTGTGCTTTGCTAAGGGCGAGCACGACAAACTGGCTGAAACAAATATACGAACTGGGTTACCCTGATGACTGCGATACTAGCGTCCGCTTTACGACTGTCGAATCACTTCGAGAGAGCTGCTGCAAGTACAATCCTTCTATTCTAAGGTTATATCTTAGGTTGGCTCTTTTACTAGGGTACACTGTAGGTGCGGAAGGGATGAGTGTGAACGACAGGGACAGGCTTACAAAATAAGGCAGCTGATTATCGAGTATTTTAAATTAATGAGCCATCAGAAAACTAGCCTCGATTATCGTGATAATAACTAGTGTGTGTAGATCTAAGGAAGCAATCCAAGCGAAGCGGCGTGCGTTAGCTAGCTTTCAGGATATTAAGTTTTCAATAAACCATCGGCCGCAGTGTACGCTTATTTTTCCAATTTGCTTTATTAATAGTTGGCTATTCGAGGAGCTTCCGTTGGTGGGTTGTGAATAGAAGGCGGCCTGGCAGATTTTGAACAAAATGTTGTCCTGATAAAGAGAGTGAAGATTTTTTCACAGCGACAGGAAACGGTAAGAAAAAGTCACTGTTTTCGCCCAGAATTTATTTTTTATCGAAAGCGCCATCGAAGAGAATGTAGTTGACTGATTAAACACGTGCTATTGTTTCTGTTAGAACACTTCGACATTTTTCATTTTTAAATTCATAATTTGTCGAGAAACGGGCAAATCTGTATGTAAATTGTATTATGCTAACAATCTTCATATATCACATTATCCCTTCCACCGAGGCGGGGTGGGGTAATATATTGTGGGGTGTGGGGTAAATAGAGTCCCACGGCGGGCCGCAATCACGTGACCTCGCCTGGGAGCAATGACAATGGCCATTTCTTCATTGGACGACACGACACGACACGACACGGCACGACACGACACGGCAGTGGCGGCGCTGGTCTCTAATCATACCATAACATTTTGCTTAGTTTGGAGTCAGATGGCGCTATGTGAAAAGTCTACAAATATTTATTTATTTATATACCAGGACCTGTATCGTGTCGTGTCGTTGTCGAACCTGCCGACGTAGGCCGGCCCGACCTTGACTTATGTAATCAGGTACGGTATCTTCTTTTTGGGACGATAGGCAAATTATTTGAGCAAGAATCTTTTGGGAATTTGTTCGAAAAATTATCTAAAATATTTTGATGATATTTCAGATACATTGCGGGGTACTAATTATTAAGGTTTTATTTATTCAGGACAATGTTATATTCATTTAAAATCTTGACGTAGCGATAATTTAGCATTCTGAAATACGTTCAGCTATTTTGCCTATAATGACAGTCAATTTGAACTAGCGCACATACCAAAAACATTACCTTCCTTTGCAGTCAGGTAAAAAAAAAATGTAGTGTCCTGAATACAAGAGCATCGGCATGGAGCGTAAACGCGAAAATAGTGGGAATAGCGTCATCAATCGCCGGGAAGGCAATGATTAATCAATTAGCGCGCGGGAATCTAATGAGCCGGCCGTCCACCGTACTTGCCACTGCTGATATACATAGTACCTACTAGTCAGTACCTCAATCCCATACCTGGACTTGAGTTTAAAACTTTTGTATGTAGCTAAATAATACAAAATATTCAAAAAATAAAA
Organism: Scotopteryx bipunctaria; assembly: GCA_949320045.1. Taxonomy (NCBI): domain Eukaryota; kingdom Metazoa; phylum Arthropoda; class Insecta; order Lepidoptera; family Geometridae; genus Scotopteryx; species Scotopteryx bipunctaria. The sequence goes on from OX439441.1 coordinate 210,060, forward strand.
ATTAGAAGCTTCTGGACTCAAACTTATACGCTATTCCAGGTAACGAACTGTGTATATTTCAACTGTTCAGCTTTTACGTGCAATCTACCTACGAACATCGTCACATCCTTACAAACTTATGATAATGCAGTGGAATAACACAAAAACGAGTTCCAATTACAAAAGAAAACACTAATTTTTAAGAGATACTTCTTGTGGGACGAGAAACTTAACCGGTGTGATGACAATAGACGTTCAGAACCAACCTCAACCAATAGCCAATTGGATTACAAAACTATGCGCACTACACAGCTATACAAACAGCCAGGTCAACTAATTAACCGAGTAGTTGTGCAACTGATCGTAGTTTACAATGTCCGTACCGCCGGCGCCGGCCGGGCTAATCGAGAGCGTGACCACACCGCGTTTGTCATCAGCTAATTCTACGGTGACAACCGCACCGCATTACACACGCCGAATTGAACCTTTTGTACTCGGAATACAGGTCAAGATGGAGAATCTCACGTTCAGAATCAAAGTGATTTTATAGTGTTGTAGTCTAATTTTCTCACCTGAGTTCAAAGTTCGTGCAATTTTACATCCGAGTAATTTTTATTTAACTTACGCAAAACTATATTCTATACTAGCAGTCACCCGCGGCTCCCCTCGCGTGGTATTGCTTACGAAGTAAACAATGCGATCTCCAAAGTTTTAGAATGGTTCGATGTAAATAATCTACTACTAAATGAAAAGATATCCAAGTATATAAGATTCATACTACCAAATGTTACACTAGTCAATTCTAATGTTAAAATGAAATATTAACTTATACCTAGATCTTTTAGACTTGGGCTGGATAAAGTAAACAAATCATTTAAAGTCCCAAGCGAGATGACAAATTTGTCAGTTAATAAATTTCAACTCCGTTAAAACGAAAATTGTTCAAAAAAGCTTACTATAAAAGATTATTATAGAAGACAAAAATGCTTGGGACTGAATAGTGCTCCAACTCCTTTTATAAACACGATTGTAAAGGGATCATTTTCCAAAAAAATAACCAAACGTGGTTTCTTATCTGAATAAAGAAACCTTGACTTTGACTTACCTTGATAAAGAGTATTTTCCCTGTATATTCCTGGGTATCAATTCATCAAAATCGCCAAAATGGTCTATTCCATTGATTTCGTATTCTTAAAAGTCATTTTGGTGATTTCAAAATTTATTTGTTTTATTTTGAAGTCACCAAATATAAAGAACAGGAAATTATAAAAAATAATGGAAATGGACTATTTTGGTGACTTTTACTATCGGTGATTTTCAAGAATTGATAATCAGGTCATAAACGCAAGTTTCAGCCGTAGGTCAAGGATATGTATTGGAACTCACACACAAACATTCGCAGTTTTAATATAATAGTTGATTAGCCATATTTTTACTTGGATTATACTTAACTATATGAAAATCTAAAATGTTCCATAGCCTTAGAAACTCTAAAAGATATTTCGCTAAATGATATCTGGATTCGAAAACTCATCTTTTGTATGTTTGATATAAAACATGGAATTTCCTTTAGCAATCAGTTCGTGGTCACGTTTTAGCGAAATGAGAGGTTTTTCCTCGAGATACAATATTTATACAAGTAGTTCCTTTCAGCGTTATAATATTACGTATTTTTTGTACTGAAACATACCTTGGATCCCCCTTCTGTTTAGTAAAAATACAAGTTATGAACATATTTTTCCAACTTTGTAAGATAGTGTACCTTTTCTAGGCAAATAGGTATTCATGTTTCTGTTGATAGAGCACGGCTCATAGAACTAGGTCGCTTTTAAGTGGAGCGTCTAGATATAGTTTGTAGATAATAATTGCACTCTCTCGTTGCTGAGACGAGTCGACTGAGACGCGAGATGGAGTCGCCTGCACTAAAATGATATTCTATAATATTAAGTTGTTGAGTTTTGATTTTCTAATATTTATTTATGCATAGGTACTGTAAGATAATTTTATTGTGTAGGTATAACGTTTAGATACGTCTGTCATGTTATATCTGTGGGTGTGCAATAAACTGATTAAGATGTGTGCCAGATCAGTACAATAAGAAAACAAATACACTACAAAAATTCAAATTTAAAAAGTAAGATGGATACAAAATATTTTTGTGTTTTTTCCCCAGTAAATGTTTATTGTATCGCTGTACCACCATTTTGAAAGTTAAGGAATGTACTGGTTCTCTGGCATTCTACTCAGAGCTTAATATGAGAAAGGAAATTCTCTCCTCAAATCGATACTAATAATCATGTCGCTGGTTTTTTCGAACTAATATGGTGAAGGGGTGATAGTGCGCTCCGAAAGGGCTCCTCGTGCACTTGAAACATACTTTAACTTTTCTTAATTCAACGGCATTTCTTTACGATGTTTTTACTTTACCATTTGAGAGTACCAGTAGGTAACTGTTTATAACCGACTTTAAAAAAGTAGGTTTTTATTTTAGCTGCATTTTTAGTTCTGGTCCAACTTGTATCACCCACTTCAACGAATATGTTTCGCCTTGACCCATAACTCCCCACATACCAACAACAATAAGTCCAAGGTAGGTGCGATTTCTTCCCCCGCACCCCCGCACCCCCGCCCCCCGCGGCCTAATGGAGCGAATCACTCACGCGCTGATTGGCCCGAATTGATTGAACGGACCGACGCTTCTTGCGCATTGTACTCTGTGTGAGGACTACACCTTTTTGTACGAAGACCTATAGGAACCTGGTAGACGCATACAGAAGTTTTAGACAAATAGGTTCGAATGTGCTAGTGACCAGTCACAGTAAGGCCACTCAACTTCACTGGCTAGTATATTTTTTTTTACTTGTCATTATTTTGGAAACGTTATACCGCATTTGCTTGCGTAGAACCGAGTTGAACAGCTTATATAAAATTCTATGTCTATATTAAGTTCTATCTAAATCGGATCAGCCATTACGGCATGATTGGGTAACAAACATTCCAAAATAGATTGAGTCTACGCAAACACTCGTATTTATAATATTAGTGGGAAGTAATGTCAGTAGGTCGTTTAATGCGCATTCGTACATAACCCCGCTCTTACCAACGTAATAATCATAGAGTTATAAAACTTTACAAGCGATGGGATCCAATATTCGCAACGCGACATGATTTAGTAGCGCCAATCACGCGCGCCATTTGCCTTACACACGTTCATAATTGAGATTTTAATTTCAACGTCAGCGTTTGCGATTACACTATTATGAGGTTTCTTTGTTGGGATCGCGTTTAAACTTTAAAATATCGTTTTCATAAATTGCTTTTCAAGCTCATTATTTGATCGAAATTATTTATAGTAGGTAATGACAGTTTTAAATTAAATTCCATCATTTATTTCTGTATATATTATAATTACCAGAATTATTAACCAATTATGTCAAAATTTAAGTAGGTATGTCATGCACACGTTATCATTAAAACTATTATAGTTAATTAGTTATTACTGTAAGATATTGAAAATGATTATAATAATTTTGTAAGTATGATGTTATTTCCAAACATTATAATTATTCAGTTTTAAATTCACGAAACAAGTATTATTTACGACTTGACATTTCATAGGAAAATGAAATAAACCTCTCCGAGTCCTAAATGTGAAATTCAACATCACGCCCCGTCCGAGTTTTGCAAAAAGAGTAAACGTGACGACAACGGATTGTTATACGCGAGCGACGCAACGCGGCCGGCGGGCGCTTTGCCGTTTCTGCGCTTTGTGTAGCTCTATGTACATACCTACCTACTCGTACACACCGACGGTACTAATAAAGTCGCGGAATTTCGTTTGAATTTTGATTTGGATTCTTCGAATCGAAATTGGAGAAATTATTTCTCGTTCTTCGTCCGTGATCATCGAGCATAGTGCTCAATGTCTGTGATACATATATTTGTTTTTTATTTCTATGGAAGAGAACAAACGAGCAAGCGGTTCACCTGATGGTAAGTGATTAGTGCCACTCACGGACACCTGCAGCATCAGAGGAGCTGCAAGTGCGTGGCCGGCCTTTGAGTCGGCCCGGAAATAATGCTCGGCAGTTGAGCGAGGCAGAAATTGTCGTGTGAACCATTCACATGATGTGGATGGTGTATCGCTGTCGCTGTGTACGATGGCGGAAATTAGTAGCCTGAATTAATCCGAAAAATCATTGGACTCATAAACAGAAATGAATAGTTTTTAATAAATATAAAGTCCTATAAAATATTTTCAAAGCTAGCTGTGGATAACACATGGTCCGTTGGCTCGAGAAAGTTTATTAATTTTCATCTTGGTGTTTTCATTTTTCCATCGAAACCGGAGAGAAGTTTTCAATATTTCCGTTTAAGAACTTTGCCCTGCAGACTCAATCCTGGACCGGACTTGGAGCAAACCCGATGAAATCCGATTTCTGTTAAGATAATCATACCAGAAGATCTATTCATTTTCAACTGATAATCTAAATATACAACGTGTAACATAATGTCCCTATAAGCCCGAAAGGGGTGTATTCAGACCGAGCACTTGAATACATTGACGTGTGCAAAAGTTCAATACATCATATTTGAAATTCCAATACAATTAAAAACAAATTATTTCATGAGAAATTTGTGACAACCCTATGTGTTTGTTTACCATTTGCGTAGGTAACAAACACACGCGCACCCTCCTATCGCGTCGGACCCACACATACGCAGACAATTGAACGCGCGGCAAGTTTCAAAAAGTACCTAGGTGTAATCACCAAAGTTTTCGTAAGAATTTGCAATTTTTTTAATTCTACGTAGAAATTAAAGTCGAAGATTAAAATCACGATATCTTTCACACATAAAAAAACAACTACCTACCTACATCTACCTAGGTAGTTACCTAAGGACCTAGGTACAGGAAAAGTTAAGTTATACCTTTTCTCCCTTCTTCTTGGTTGGCTCGGAACACGGCTAATTGACATGGTAGGTATTAGGTAGGTATTACTGGTACACATTCACATTCACAATCACAAAATTATTTTTGTCATTTTTTATTAGTAAGCTAGGTACTAATGGGGTACCTACTAGGTAGGGTGATAGGTTAGGTACCTATCATCATACCTACCTATCACTGAATTTCATCACTGTTGACACACACAGTAGGTACTCGGTATCCATCAAAGGGAAGTAGGTACAACACACCACCGAATTCCCGGTCTTCCCTCACTGGTGCGCCGGTGGAAAGATCCCGTCGAGAGAAGACGGTTCACCAATCCCAGAAAATAGCCCGTAAGATGGCAATGGCTGCCCTGGATAACGCTCTCTGTAGAGCTGACGCGCCGCTACTAAGCTATTAATTATTTGGTGCTGCTCCAACACACACACACAACACCATATCATAATACTCACCGTTTGAGTACAAAGCCGACATCGTATCGTTAATTAGTTACGCGAACCGAGAGATTGCTTGTTGCAGTTGTTGCAAGGAACGAATGCTAATTGCGACTGATAAAAACCGATCTGTTTTGCGACCAAAAGTAGGTACTTATTGCCGAAAGCCAAATTTTTAGGGTTCCTTGTCTGGGGTAACCCACTAAATACCGATTGGGAAAAAAAAGGAAAAAAACTTCACCATACATCTACTACTACTACTACTACTACTGTCGTCGTGTCCGTGTCGCTAGCTCTTTTGAACCAGTGTGGTGGAAGGATTAGAGTGCACCTTGAAGGTTCCTTTCGTACACTTTGACACACGTCTATGACATGCCTGGTTTCCTCACGAGGTTTTCCTTCACCGTTTGAGAGCATTGATATTGCACACATAAATTTCGAATCGAAAAATCCATAGATTCGAACTCACGACTTAAGGATGGGAAGGCGGGGTTCATACCAATATGCTACCATGTGCTCCATCCCCATTTGCTGCTAGGTACCTACCTACTTACATAATAACCTACCAACAATTACGTAGTTCAATCAAGAAAAGTAAAAAACAAATAAACCTACGGAACCAATTTGATTTTATTAAACATACGCTTGCGGTGCGGTGTCGGTTGACGGTTGCGGATTTTGAATTTAGCAAAGGCACCGACAGCCAATTAGGGCGAGGTGCCATCCCACTAGTTGTTGTTGTTGTTTCAATGCAACCAATGACAAATAGGCTGTTCACGATGAAAATGAAGATTAGTAAGACAGATAAGTCACAACCTTTGACTTTAGTGCCCAAGTAGGTAGGTACAAAATTGCATTGAAAAATGCTCCAATGAATATTGGAATAATACATCGTTGGAAAAACTAAAGTGGAATAGGGTCACGGCTTTATCCTCAGGCACGGTAGACCTCTTCCCATACTTCTTGTTACCTACTCAAGATGCTTTTAAGGCCCGAGTAGGTAGGTACAAAATTGAGTAGGTATCACGGCTTTATCCTCAGGCACGGTAGACATCCTCTCATACTCCTTGGCACCCACTGAGGATACCTTTAAGGCCCGAGTAGGTAGATACAAAATTGAGTAGGTAAGGTACCTATCTCCTATACTAGGTACTTAACAAAGAGATCTGAAAGGATGTTTACGGTGCCTAGGGATTTTAGTCGTGATGTGACCTTACATTTTAATTACCAATAAATACCAAGGTACCACTAGGCCTTCAAAAAAAAATAGAAATTACTTATTAAGCCACCTCGTTATTAGGTAAGTAGGTAGGCATTTTACTAATGGTGTCTGTTCTGTTACCTGTTTCATCTAGAGTTCACACTTAAAGGTCAAAAAACAGCTGTAAATAGGGATGCCTCATGTTGTGTTAAGTTACGTATTGGAGCAAAGTTTAAGAGACATTTCATGAATGAAAACCTTTGAAATTTTAAAAGTCGTTGAACAAACGTTGTTCGCAATGACGTATAGAACACCCCCGTTTCGGGCTTATAGGGACATTATGTTACACGTTGTATAAAATTATTGTTACTAACGGACTGACAAATCAACTTGGAGGTTATATTTCTCTTATGGTTGTGGGGTGCACTAAGAAAGGAATTTCAGAAATTCAACTATTAGAAGACGCAGCGGAAAGAATAAAAAAAATCAAAGTCAAAGTCAAAGTCAAAAAAATTTATTCCATAAAATCACGGGGATCACTTGGACACATCTTAAATCTACGTTGCATTTACACCTGTTCAATTCAACGCGTACCTACAAAGTTACGAGACGTTTCGCTGGTACCAACATAATCGACTTTAATATACACAGACACTAAAGATATCTTCGAAAGTACAACCTAAAAGATTTACAGCTTTATCAGATATGTTACCACTTTACAGTACCAAATAGAAGGATGCGCAAAAGAATTGGTCATGCCAAAAACTGTCTTCCAGGCGTCGAACTAACTTCAGTAGGTAAGCAGAATATTACCTCGGATACTGCTATATGCTTACAGAATGCTAGGTACAGTCGCCCGCAATTAGATGTATATGATCATCGAGTAATTTCTTGATTTTTGTGTTTATTTGCGTATTATCTTAATATAACATCATTATCATTTCAGCCTGGTATCACCCACTGCTGAATACATGCCTTACAATTTAGCCAGCCTCCTCGGTTCTATACGCCTTTTATACAGGTTTTACCCGCGTCTTTTTCGGTGTCATCGACCTAACGCGCTGTTGGACGTCCTGCTTATCTTCGGCTGTCCTCGTCCACCACTTGGTCCTGGCTTTACCCCAGCGGCCATCACCACGTCTAACCAAGTCTACTTACTATCTATTGCACAGTGACCTGGTGTCTTGGGCTTTCGTCAGACATATTGACAGCATTTCTAAAGTTTTGCATACATTTTATTGCAGACGACTGTACTACCCCGTGCCAGGTATTCTCGACCCCTTCCTCTAAATTCTACTATTTCGCGAGTGCACTGTATTTCTCTGTGTTTCGGCGATATTTTTCCTCTTTTCCGCAAGTTTCGTTTATAATGAAGTTCGCGAGAAATGCAGCGATTTGGAAATGCTCGTGGCTTGTTGCTGAGTTCGGATTATAGCGGAAACCCTGTTATTTTCGTATGTGGTTATAAGATTAATATTTTACGTTCAGTTGAAAAAATATGAAAATAATTGAATAATAATTAGGTATCTTGATAAAGGAGTGAATGAAGCCAAAGAAGTATATTAGGATCGCAGCAACCTCATTTGCTAGGCAAAGGCCTACCCCTTTGGGAAACAGGTGTGACTTTATGTATGTAGTAATGGTAATACATTTAAGTATTAGTATTACTGTTATTATAACAGAGGAATAATATTAGTCGAATGGTGTCAAAAAAGATACAATTTTCAAATTTACCTTGCTAGTCTATACAACTTGATAGGTAAAGAAAACTATACTTTTAATTTAATCATGACGATGATGATGAAGAGCGTTCTCCAATAATTCAAAATAAAATATTTTTGTAAGTTATTGAATCTAGCTTACTCGCACGCTCAGGATCTTTACACGTTGGTAAATGCACGTCAGCTTGTACCACACCACAATGTTCCTTAACCATTTCCGAACAAAACCAGAACCATTAAGATAGGCACGGACGGTCTCCGCGCCGAGTATTCAATATTCAGAATCTAAACTTGATTTGGGAAGCAGTTGTACACGTCGGTGTCCACCACCTAGTCGCTCTCCCGGCGCCGGCGCGGCGGCGTCCGTGCCAGGCGACCATCGGCCGCGGCGCTCGGCCAGCACGGTTAAGATATTATACAATACTCCTTTCCGGGCCAGCTTACGATAAACAGAAGCAGAGGTTTTAAAATAAATCCCATTAAGAGCCAATTTGAAAAACGTAGTACTATGTTGTATTACTATGTCTAGTTCTTTCGAACCAGGCTTCTACTGTACATTTAACACAATGTTTTCAAACTTTCAGGTTCCATGACATGCCGGGTTCCTTACAATATTTTCCTTCACCGATCGGGAGTAAGTTACCTACTGATATAACATACACAAATTTTTCATACGTAAAATTCCATTGGTGCAGGACCGGTTTGAATCAACGACTGTAAGATCGGAAGGCGGGCTCGCTACCACTAGACCACCGTGATTTTTGTAGTCAAAATAAATTATGACACGTCCGTATTGAATTTGCTTTTAGACAAGATGTAACCTGTCTTTCCCCAGGATGTATGTTCTTTACTAATAAGGTTGCTTCGAGCTTTGATTCTGTTAACTTGAATACTGTGGTGGCCTCCACGGCGGCGGTGGGTTGAGATATCCGGTACGGCTTCCTTTCCGTTGCATTTCGACACTGTTTTTTGTATTTTGGTACTGTTTTTGTGAGGTTTGATGAGCGGAAGGCTTGCTTGGTGAGCATAATGAGACCGCTGGCTTTTTGGGGAAGGATAAGGTTATTACGGTTCTGTGTTTCCAAAGTGGATTTTACGTAGCACCCGTAGCTGTTCGTAGCATTTCGTAGCGTTTCGTTTCTACGAAACGCTACGAAACGCTTTCGTACGACGACGTTCATATCAACTTGACTTGTTACTTGTTTACTTACTTCCCGATATCAACTGAACTTATAATCAGTTGCTACTGAAATGGGAATTATAGTTTTAGGACGTGACTCTGTCTACTTTTAGACATCCATATTTGAGTATCTAACTAGAAAAAAAAGTTGCAAAGCCAGACAAGTTAATAAAAAGCTATCTAAACTCCCATTCCGTAAACCTCTTCGGTCTATTCTATCACAGTAAAGTATCAGTATGGAGCGGAGTATCATGCACAACAGATAAAACGAGTTCCAAAGCTATAAAAGTAACATTAACACGGTAACTACTTATTATTTCATATGAAACTTGCTCTCTATTACTCCTCGAAGAATCAAGGTCCGTTTATAGCTAATGGGAGGCTCTGGGGGTGAGATAAGGCTTTATGGATTCGCGGGTTATTGCCGCGATAATCACATCGCCTTCCGGAGCTGAGGGATAAACTTGTATTAAAAATAATATTATAATAATTTTGCTATGGATAAAAGTTTGTTTACGAGAATTTATGTTTTTTGGTTAAATATGTACCGATGAAGGAATGAGCTCACCAATTTCCATGCCGAGTGAACCATCCTAGCACAGAAGGTGGATGAATGGAGACAGTGGGGGAGGCCTTTGTCCAGCATTGGGACTTTGAAAAATTATATAAAATGGCTTTATATAATAACAAAAACCTACCGATAAAGTAAAATATTATTATTACCTACCGATTATTGCCTTTGAACTAGGTATAGTGGCGCTCTCTTCAAACTTTATACGAATAGGTACCTGCTATAAAACTAGAAAACACAACCAACAGTCCACTTGCAGTTGTTTTAAAGTGTACTTAAGACGTAAAGTAGCATCTCTTTAAAAAATGAAACTTTTTTTATATCCTACAGGTTGTCATTGAAATTATCTCGGACATAAAGATAACATAGATACAAAGGCCCGGAGGCAACTTGACGACTTTTTTGCTTACAAAGTAGATGAAGACGTGTCGTTTAAGTAACGCTTTACGGGCTATTCCATTTTTATTGGCCCTCAAGTATGCCTGTTTTGAGATCTGCCCTTTCAAGTATTTTATAAGGTTGATCACGATATTATTATATATTTGAGGAAGCCACTAAAAAGCCTTTATGTGGACTTTATCTTAAAAGTCGATATTTTTGATAGGTATTAAAATATAGAGGGAAATCAATATCTCATTTTTCATTTGATTCGACAAATATTCGCCGAATAATGTAGCCATTTTTAATGTATCTACGAAATCTACAAATCACTTAAGTCAAGGTACACGTATAAACTGTACATAGAAGCTAATTAAAATATATGATTACTTGCTTCGGTGGCGCTACTGGCCAAAACAGAAAACTATGGTGCGGCCGTCTCGCATTCATAAGCACGAAGGGAGGCGCACTTTAAATCCTTTCACCACACTGGATCGAAGGAACACAAGACGACAAGAAGAAAAACAAGATTTATAAAGTTATGAATTCACATCACGCACTTTTGTGTTTCAAGTTCCGTCCGTGTATGATTTTTTGGGATGAATTATAAATACCAGTGTAATCTATACAGCTAGTCCGTATTGACCGAGCTGAACGTTGGTTCGCTAGATTGCAAATATTATCCGTATAATTGGTGTAATTCACCGGCGGGACGAGATGTGCTCGATATTAGGAAAGTTCGCGCTCCGAGCGATACGTGACCGAGTGCCCCGCCGGGGCGCTCCGCCGCCACCCACAGACTTATTATAATCCAGGTTACCATGTTTGTCTGTCTGGTTCTTTCGGTTTGTAATAATATTGCATAGTAAAGTAAACTACATAGATATTTTACATGAGAATTCCGTTTATCCAACTTCGTACTACATAAATTATAAATGTGAAAGTTTGTGAGGACGTTTGTATGTCTGTACCTCAATCACGCCTAAACGGCTGAACGCATTAGAATGAAACTTGAATAGAAACTAGAACGCGTGCTGGATTAACATATATAGGCTATTTTTAATTTGGGTACCGCGCGAGCGAAGCCGCGGGAGGCAGTAGGTAGTTAGGTACTACATAATTTTAAGTCTAGTTTAAATTTTAAAATTTAGTTTTAATTATAATCTGGTGGTTGTACTTGTTAACTTGAAATAAACAAATATATTTGAATTGAACAATGCATCTGCGCCCCGCTTCACTCGCTATAAGCTGTTAAGATAATGGTAATCCCGCACTTGAAGCTCTTACTGACAGTGTCCGGAACACATAGTTTGCCTAACACTGGAGATCGCGACACAGTGCAGCAGAAGTAAACCAGTCTGGATAACTTAGTAAATATACATCAACCAGAAATACCTATGAACACTTGTACAATCAGCTTCAAATCGATATAAGCGTCTAGAGTAGTCAAAATGATCTGATAAACATAAAAGCAATTTGATATACGCAGTTCGAAACATATTGTTGTAAGCACCCAAGGTGTTCAAAATATCTTAGTACTCATTGTTTCATATTTATAAGAGCAGTCAGGGTGTTCAAAATTATCTTAGCAAACAAAGCTCTCAAAGATATATCAAGTAATCACTCAAAAGAGTTTGCAATTACCTTTGACTACTCTAGACGCTCATATCAATTTGACGCTGACTGTTCCACAAATATTGTTCGGCAAACTTTGTGCTTTGTATGAAAACTGATTTTGTCCGAATATGCAAGTAATAGTCAGCCGTCCGGCGCCGGCGTCTCCATCCCGCCATTCTCTCGGAGATGCGAAGGTGACAGCACGTGCGGTGTAATTATAGGGAATGAACGCGTTAAACCATATTTCAGAAGCTGGACCAAAATTGCCGGGGCACACAATATATGTGGCACTACTGTATATGTTTAAATATTATGTCATGGTACATGAACAGACGACAAACGCAGACAAAATCTCAGCCGTCACCTTCCTAGCACAAAAAAATAAGACAACTATTACCGTATGAAAATGGCTCTTGTTTATAAAATTAATAATGTTTTGAATTCGATATGTTTTTTCTAATCTTTTTAAACAGTTTAACATACCATCATTTAAAGCAGTATTTTTATAAAAACTGGTTTCATTGATATCCAAATTCTTTAATCTCAAAGAATTTTCACATCAAAGAAACGCCCTCCCAACTTACAGCCGTGTTGAAGTTCCCTTCTCCTGTAGGTAGACTGTGTCACCTACTCAGGGAGTGGCTAATGCCCCCTCTGCATATAAATCAGCCGCAACAAACTAACGAACACTTTGTACGCGCTCAAACTCCACTGCTTAAACTTTTTTCATACTCACTTTTAAAATTCCCCGTAAAACTGACTTTTAATATCCGCTGTAAAGTTTATGGGGAAGGAACCGACGTCAAATATCTATCTACAGATACAAAATTGTCCTTCCGCTATAAATGATTCAATCTAAAGATGCCATTGGATAATCAAGTGTTTGCAAAATATTTAATGTGACATGTTCATTTACTGAGAATCAAGATTTGGTGGAGCTCAAAAAAGTGTTGGTGAAAACCAGTGTGGTAATAAGATGTGCCTCAAAGTCTAGCAGGATCAATCAACTCATTTCTCTGGTTCGTCGTGGTGAAAAGGTTAAGGTAACAGTGTATGAAAGCAGATTCCCTCGTACCCATCACTATGAGCATAATCTGAATCAATATTCCGAGAAGGAAAAAATATGAATACTTGTTACATTACACGCATTGTCGAACGCTCTTGTCCCGTTTACGAGCGCAAATTCCGAATCAATTTCTCATAAATCAAAGAAGTAAATCTCATTGAATTCTTCGATTCCCAGCAATAACATCCGCAACATCGGAGAACATCTCGACTCGCAATATAAAGTGAAACGACTGCGCATACACCCTCGCCCTGTACTACTGTGTATGTGCCCCTAATAGGGTTGTCAAACTTTCAAATAACCTAAAACGATCAATTTCATCCAGCTATCCCGGATATCTGTTTTGGATCATAAATATTCAGGCAGATAAAAACTAAAATACGAAAATATTGCTTGTATTAGAATAATTTTGCCTTGTAATTTCATTTTCTATTTATGAGTAAACACCTATTAAGCGTCTGAATAAGCGCCTTGTGTTTCTTAAGACATACACCTAGTTAAATCGTAAAGCAAAAGCTTTCGAGCAGCTTATTATACCTACTACTACCGAACTAAACCTACCAAAATGTTAGGCTAGAATTTAAAAAATATATAAATCACGACTCAAGTTTCACGTATAAAAATGAAATAGTTTATTTGCAAGAAATATGGCATGTAACAAGTTAGTAGGTTAGTTCACATATTTTACCAGAACATTGGTATGCAAATTTTAATGTCAGGTTGAAAATAAAAATCTAGATTATATAATTTTAAACCATACAATGCATGTAAAAAAAAATAGTCAAAATGTTAGTAAGTTTAGAAAATCATCAACACTATAGAAGGCTCTATCAAGAAGCCAAATAGATAAATTCGTTCGGAAACTGTCAAAATATCTATGTTTCAGTGTCTTTCAACGTTTGAGCATAGAAAATGCATGTTCAAATAAAGGTAGACCCCGGAGCGTGGCAGCCCTAGCCGCCGATGTATGCGGCACTCCATCCAATCCACGTAAACTGCCCTTTATGGCAACCCTGGATTTATTGCCGGCTATTTATTGGTGGAATATTATAATGTGCCAATTATTTGGAAGGCTCTTCGCATTGAGTTCAAATGATATGGGTGCTTATAGAACCTTTCGCGAGCGTACGTGATACTATTTCCTCATTTCATTCACCTTGGTTTTAAGTCTGCTCAAATGTCTTGTTATTCTAGTAAAGTAAAGGCAAATGATGGTTTAATAAAATTATAAGACTTTGTATTCAACCTTTCGTGTCGGACGTGACGTGACACATTAAAATAGGTTTTGATTTGAGAACCTACTTGTAGTCTTTGTAACTAATACCGTGTTTTCGTGAATAAATTTCATACTCATTACTATTTTGTTAATAAAAGTTATCATTAACACGTAACGAACAGAAAAAATGATTTGAAAAACTGCAAAATGTTCATGAACTTCTCCCACTCTACGTAGTTATTTTCACACAGAGAACAGAAGCAAATAAGAAACTAAACAGCAGCTAGCCAAGTGTACTCGTGAAGGATCATTTTTCTCAGCTACAATAAAATCGCTCATGTTGTAAACTTGCAATATTTCGTGTCGCCGTCAACACTTGGTCTCCGCTATTTATCGCAGTAGCTTCCAACTTTCTCCCCTTCACCCCCTCCCCTTACACCCCCCTCCCCACCCCGCCCCGCTTCACCAACCGACCGGAAAACTACAGTTTCAAACTGATGTCTCAGTTGATAGAAGACGTCAACGAGTTCCGCGGAAGAACTTGAATCTGGGGCGATAGGTACTAAATAATATTTCTCATTCAGACTCGAATATAATGCATGAAACATAGACACTTTGTATTACTCTGTTATTTCACTGCCAATCCTAAACTCAACCTTTACCACCATCAGATAATTCATGCACATCAAGTAGTAACTTTTGCTTTCACTTACTTCCCGGAGGATTTAAGGAGTAATCCTTATTCCCAGGAAAGGCATGGTCAATACGTAAGAGCTGACTAAGCCGCGGGTTCCCTCATGATGTTTTCCTTCACTATTTTGAGCTAGCGATAACAGTGTGATACAATAGTCACTATACTGATTTGCCGAGTAGCCCTTTTGATGTCCCTTGTATAAAACGATGTATAAAAAGATGTAACTTTTGCAAATGTTTTGTGCCACTGTATAAACTTATTCTATTCTATTCGTTATCAGTAACTTTTAAGATAATGGACTTCTAAACAGGATTAGCGTAAATGGATCAAAAACCAAAATGTTTTAAAAAGATCCCCCAATTTCCCTTGTCCGCCGCCATGACGTGATTGTTTTAACAAAGTTGTTAACAATATTAAGGCGAGGCGGCATTAAATCATGATAAAAACAATTAAAAAGATAAGAAGTTCGCTCACAGTAATTAAGTTGTAATTTTTGTTTGTTCGTTACCAAAAGGTTCTTGACGAAGTTACGAGATTGTAGCGGCGGAATCATTACGGAATTGAATTACAACTTTTTACTCGACTGCAAAGAAGGAGGGCAATGCCTTTTACCCGACTGTGGCGAAATCAAAAAGGAAGGTTATATTTTTAACTTATATGTATGCATGTCTATTCCTGGGTTCCCTCCAGCATTGCATTTCAACCACATTTCTTCAGCCGAAAGTAATTACAAACAAACATACAAACGCAGATTGCGCACACATCTTGCCTATTTATAATACTAGGGTTTAATCCACATTAGGTTGTTAAAAATGGTCTAAAAATATTGATTCTCATTGTGGTTTCAATCAAAGTTATTATTGAGTGTGGTTTCATAATTAATTAGTTTTTGTTTAATTCCAATGAACAATTAGCAGCTATGCAGTGGCCGCGCTACTGCAGCTCTCACAAACTGCGGCTGTTCTCATGAATATAGCGAGCCAATGCTTTACGATTATCGTATAACAACACGCCATATCTGCACAGCTCAGACGGGACAGCTGGCAAACTTTAAACGTGTTTAAAATTAACAAAAGGTTTTAAGGTCTCTACTTATTGCCCCATTCCATACTGAATGGTCACAGCCACGACACAAATTCAAGGCAGATGGTAAAAAGTTACTGTAAGATGTTCGTATTTTGACGGCATTTGACGTTCCCGTCTTATTACGGTTGAATAGGTAATTAATCTTATAAATCAACGACTACGGTTACCAACACAATGTAGCGCTCGTGGAGTAGCTTGCTAAGACGTTCTTGATTGGTCGCTGAAGTTAAGCAACGTTGTGCGCGGTCACAATTTGGATGGTTTGGACCGCAAGTGGTATTACGAGCTGAGCGCTTCCGTGCTTTGGAAGGCACGTTAAACTGTTAGTTCACGCTTTTAAGTCCTTCTTAAGCCATGGCGGAGGCCTTCAGGTGGCCTAAAATCTCCGTCACAAGAGTCGCCCATCCACTGGCTCATACGAATTTACTTATCAACACAATTCGAATTTAACGTGACTGTTACATTGGAAACATTATTTGTGTGTTACACAGGAGTGAGCCAGCTATGTATCATGCGCTGTGCCCCAACTCGGAAACTTTTCTATTGTGCGGTTATCGTCCCGGAATGTGGGGAGTCGCGAGTTTCGTGCGAGAACTAAATAAATCCGGTGTTATTGACCCGTGGGAAATATTTTTAACTGTTGTCTGTGGGCGTCGCCGTCGGCCTCTTGCTCCTGACATGCACCGTAATAGCTTTGGAAGTTGTTGACTTGTGGGTGCTGGCGGCATCGCAAATTTTAAATTGTCTTGGATTTTATGTCTCTGTGAACACAAGTTTTATTGCCCAGAGGTAAAACTGATGTCATGATATTGGTAATCTAAAACCACGCTCAACGAAATGACAGGACCGATCAAGTGCGATCCAAAATAATCCAATGGAAATTAAAATAACCAACCTTGAAGATGGACGGACGAAGTCGCACCAAAGGGTTCCGTTTCTCAATTTTAGTTATGAACCCTAAAAATAGCTATATAAAAAAGACTATAGTTAGCAGTGGAGTAAACAAAGCATTGTAACTTGCTACAAACATAAAACGACAGAAACTCAGTACATGTCGCCATCACTCAGTTCATTTCAACGACTCTGCCTCAGATTTATTGCGTTTTTAAACCGAGATCCCTGCAAAAACTATGAATGAAACAGTAGCTAACGCGCGAGCGACATTGAATCTTAAAGCTTTTGTACTACAGATCATATTCACATGTCAAATTAGAGCGCTAACCGCCGACTGAAACTCGTTTTTCATTTAAAATGCTCTAAGCCATTTTATATCCTAACACAACGAGTCAAAGCTCATTTTGCATTTAAAGCTGTGTTACTCAGAGTGATGCAGCCCGGTTTTATTTAGTGTGAGATAGGAGACAGTCGTAAACAAGGAATGAGATGCAGTGATTTGTCTCAATACGTACTTGTTAGTATTATATTTTCCAGTACCCTTTGTTTGCGCGAGTTTTGTGTAGTTTGTGTTTGATTTAAGTCTTGGATTTTATTATTTTCTGATATGAACTTGGCCCTTTTTATTAACTGTTCGACAAATAAAATATATTGTCTGTCTAAAAACTAAAACATAGGCCTTTTACCATCTATACTAGATGATTTATATAGCGTCAGGAGGTAACTTTTTCCTACAATAACGGGACGCTGTAGTGCCCGGGACGAATTTAGATGAAGTAAACTTGCCCAGCACCTATTCCATCCTCTCAGCTTAGTCAGCCTTATCCACAGGAGAGACATGGTCATTACGTGTGGAGCTGACTAAGCCGCGGGTTTCCTCACAATGTTTTCCTTCATCGTTTGGGAGTACTGGTATAGCGCACATACATTTTTCGAACTAAAAAATTCATTGGAGCACGACCGGGTTTGAACCCGACACCTTAGAATCAGACCACCAGTCTGCTACCACTAGACCACCAGTACTGTCAATTGTCTATTTATGTGCTAGGTATATGCCTCTTTCCTAGTTTGTCCCTCCTTTCGGTCCTATGCCATTGCTGGCCAGCTACTTTCAAGATGTCATTGGACCAGCGGGCGAGTGGTCTGCCTCGCTGTCGTCTGGCGTCTCCTGGCCACCATTCGATGCTGCTGTGTCCATTCCGCGGGTCAAGCATATACTTCATCAATGTTACTAACAAGTGCCTGACTTGTGTTAAGAAAAAAAACGGGCTATGCACATCATCATCAGCCTACATGATGGCTATGCACATGACGTATTTTTTTATTTTGCTGTTTGGAGGAAAATTGACTAATTTGAGGGTGAAATGTTTTCCCTCGTCGTTAAGTAAATATGAAGGAACAGGTAGCCGCAACAATGTACGTAGCCGCGTGTTCATTAAACTCAAGTATATTTTTACTGTATAAAGAAGTACATAAAAATATAATGCAAAATTCATAAGCAATATCGGAGTGGAGCATCGCAGACGAACATATTAAATTTTATATTATTAGCGCTTGGAGCGGCACTTCCGACTTCCACTTCTCAGGCACATGTTGTTCTAAGTATTATAAAAATCTATAGAATATCTGACAAAGAATATTTTTACTTGTTTTTTTTTTTTAAAGCTTGATTTCTTGAGTCGATATCTTACATAGAGATTATAAAAGTTTGTGAGGTGCACAAATATTATGTGCCGCAAATGATGCTGTAACTAATTGACCAGTTTTTTTTGTGAATGAAACTCTGAAAAACATTGTAGGCTACTTTATACCCGGATACAGCACAAGCGAAGCAGCTGGCGGAAACTAGTTTTTTTAAGGTTCTTAGTAAGTACAAGTCATTCCTTGTTTAGGTACTGCACGTACCTACTTGCAACAGACTTTTATCTAAAGAGAATATTTTATAATTACAAAGTCAGACTATAATTAAATTGAAAACTAAAGAGAACGCCAGTCGTAAATACACAATTTTGAAGAGAGAAATGACACCCATCAGTCACATGCTTAGTTCCGATCCCACACTAGGATTCCCTATTTCGTGGGTATCAGAAACCACGCGAGTACACACCTCAACACCCAGATAAAGACGACCTTACATATAGGACCGCAAGTTGAACCTTACTCATTGAAAGATCGAAATATGTGAAATGTCTCTATAAATATTTTACACGAGTCAGAGCCACTTCCCTAGTAACTCCTCAGTATTCAGTGTCACGACACGTTTTAGCATTCCGACTGCGTGTTCTGGAATATGAATAACGAATTATAGCCGGAATTCCTTGGGAGCGAACTTAAACTTTATTAATACCAATAAAACTTTACTACCCCTCGACACTACGCAGATGAGTTATCAAAGTACGTTTGGGGGGCAGCTCACAGCTCAGGGATGGAACCGCTAGGTCAATCGCGTTGCATCTGACCTGCTGCTACGCTCAACATAGTTCAAACAGTTTGTGCACTAACAGTTTGAATAACAAGATTGCATGTTCGACGTGATACAATTTCCCTTTGTATTCATGTTTAATATAATGTTATAAAGCTAGTGATTCACGTTACTTATGTGTACTGGGTTCGATATCATCGTATATGGCGATCAGAATAGGCTTGCTGGTCCCAGTGATACCATAAAACCACAACAATTGAATACATATTCTGTGAATCGGCTGTTGTCTTCATCGTATGGTGGGATCGGTGTCTCCGACTCGAGCGGTTCATCATGGATTAGATCCACTTTTCAGTGGGATTTTTTCACTGTTCAGATAGTAGCGGGATATTTTAAAACATTTTTATTATTACGGGAATTCTGAATTTTATATGAACTAAGGTGCAACCAGGCGCTACCTACACAGTGCAAGATTATGAATAATAGTGTTTAAAACATACTCTGTAACAATTTGCTGAGTGCTTGACGATGTTGCTACGCAAACGCCGCTTGTTTATTTCATCTTGAAGATAGAATTTTCTCACAGAATCCCCAGAGATCGAATTTAAAAGTAATCTATGGAAATTCTAAGCCTCTAAGAAAAATAAGTTAACCCTAAATGATTTTTCTAGGATTACATTTTATTATTTTACATATTGTATTGGAGAATTAAATCAGATTATATTTTTCATTAGACGCGCTCCGTATTGAAACTCTCGGCCGCAGCCGCCGGAACTCCACGGGAATATTTAACTTGGGAGTTCATTTCCTCAGCTCGCCCACAGAACAGTATTAAATAGGTACGATATCACAGCGTTCCTATTTGCACTCAACTGATATTGAGATTTATTATCAGTGCATGGTAGAACAATTTCACTTGATAGAGCGGCACATTGCATATTTGCATCCAGATCGCTAATTGATAAACTTTTGAACCATATGTCGGGGTGACAGAGCTCATTTTTGCGTGAAGTACGCGGCATGGCCGGGCGAGGCGCGACCGCAGATCCGCGCCGATATCTTAGAGCCCATTGTACGGTGTCCGCGTTAATATTTCACAGGGGTCACAGTGGCCCCCATAAATTAGTTCGGATTATGAAGCTTGGATTTATCCGAAGTTTGAAAGTTATCTGGGAAGATTGTAACTCGGGTTACAATCCAGAGTTTGTGGGGATTAGGTCGGTCATTAATTTGGAGCGTAAGCTCCTTCGGTTCGATTGTGTAAGTTCTGTTGGTGTTGGTCCGTTCTTTTGTGTTTGACGCGCGGATTTATAGTTGGCGATATATTAAGTTGGCTTTTGTCCAGCCGGTCCGCATGCGTCTGATGCTTTGCGTGAAATTGACGTTATTGATATCATGTGGCGTCATCCTTTTTGTCGGCTTTAAAAAAAGCAGCTTATTATTTTTATTATAAAGCAAAATTTCAGTGCACAACTGCATTCGAACACAATATGACTCGCGCTATTTAACTCGCGCAAAGTGGACTCTTTTTTAGAGTATTACTAGCTGCCCGCGGCTTCGCTTGCGTGGTAGGTACCCGGTAAATTGCTTATAATGATAATCCAGATCCTTTACTATGTATGTTCCAAGTTTCATTCAAATCCGTTCGGCCGTAGGCGTGATTGAGGCACTAACATATAAACATCCTCACAAACTTTCACATTTATAATTTAGTAAGATGATTATGATTAAATGATAAAGACTGCTAAATCTACAGGACTATATATGGCAAGCCACAAGGTACAAGTAAGAGGAGGAAGTACATACAAGCGGATACATTTGTTTCAACGAATTCCACGATTTCTTAGGACAATTCCATGCACCGCTCGTACCACGAGTCCATTTCGATATACTAACTTATTATGTCTGAAATCTACGCTTAATACGCTTAGGTAATAGTGCACGACTGGTCTACAATGGTATAGTCGATGGAGTGAAAGTCGGGCAGTTACCATACTTTTGTCTTGCCAAATTAGGGAGCTTATAAACCATTGAATTAAAATACTGAAGAACCCCGAATGATAAAACCATTTTACATTGCTGCTACGAAGTAAGGCAAAGGCTCTAGAGGGCCTCGCGAAGTATTGGATCTTTCGTGGATTGTAATAAATGTCCATAACTTCGCGGAATCACCTCCGACGCTGACATACCTGAAACAACGAAACATCACCTTAGACACAAGATTACATTTCTAGTAAATTATTTCCACGGCCCTACCCTCTCGCTCGTGGAAAAAAGGAGATTGAATAAAACTTATAAACTCACTGAAAATAACACTTTGTTTTTGAATATATTATATATTTTTGATAACTAAACTGATTTTGAATACCTACCATCTGAGGTCGTTCACATCTAAGACTTTTTATGGATATTAATAAATGCCCTATTTATCATTTAAACGACTGATGTCCAAAAATAAAATGTCTAAAGGCAATTATAATCATGAACGTATTATACTCGGGTGACTGCCCACCTGATTTTCCGGCTATCATCCTATTTTTCTGACTCAACGAAAAGGCGACTCTTCCTTTTTATATCTTTATACGTATTCTGTTTTTATATCTCGACCATTCGCGATCCAAGGCGGGCTTTGTCTCGGAGCGGGCGCTCGTTAATCATAGTGACGCGGCAATGGTCACTTGATAAGCACGAGTGATGAGGACTCACGCGGGACCGGCTGACGCCTCGAAATGGGACGTGAGGGACGAGATAGGACGGGATATTGAAATATAAAGAAATGGATATAAATTCTTTTGTCCTTACTGTCGACATTTCAATAGTATGCTTACTAAAACACGATTCCATACGTTGTGAAAACACCTCTGTCTGTTCGTCTGTTTTCCTGTTACGCCTAAACTATTGAACAGATTTTAATATTTGGCAAGGAGATAGATTGCGTTCTGGGAAAGGTCTAAGGTGAAATAAGGGGATGAAACTGGTATGGGGAACCACGCCGCAATTTCCCGATAAATTTGGATATAAATTGGAATATACAAGAAATACGACGCGAGCAAAGCCTCGGGTGGAAGCTAGTGCTAATATAAACAATAGTTATGTCATTGACACGACAACGATTGAAACTGAAACATGTAATGATGAATAAATAATGAGTCCAGTCTAGACAACAAGGTTACTTGTAATACGCAATTAAAGCTACGGTCCAACTGACGCGACTAAATACCATGCTTCACGAGAACGTCAATCACTTGATAGAAAAAAGCTTTAACTTTACCCTTGTTCTCTCAAAGAAAATTATACAATAAGGTCCTACAGTCGTCGAAAAAACTATGTCTTAACATATATACTAGATGATTTACATATATAGCATTAGGAGTCAAGTATTGCATGAACTAATGAGACTCTTAAGGAGATTCTTGCGTACGCTGATGGTACGCTGTGCTGTCTGGGTCGATTTTTGACAGATAGGGCAGCCTTGCGTAGCACTTGTAACCAACCCCTCAGCTTAGAATAAAAAAAGACACGGTTAATACGCTAAGGGGGCATTCTCACTATGTTTTCCTTTACCGCTTATCAGTGAATGAGTGCACCTCTTTATCGAAAGTCGGGGTACATCCCACAAGACCAACATTCAGTCGTCAACGGGATATAAATGATTGGTTCAGAGTACAGTAGTTGAAATGAGGCTAGACTTGACAGCTAGTCGAATAGAAGCACCTGGGATCCACCGCACCCCCTCCCCCCGAATATTACACAGGTGACGGTGACTTTGTGACGTGAGTTCCTATTATCATAAAAGGGTAACTACAAAGAAAACTTTCGAAAAAAATTGATAATGTTGCCTTGACTTCCAATTATTTTCTTCATGGGGCTCAAGCTCTAAATATCTTGGTATCATGTCCGTTATGTCACAAGTACCATGCTGTCCGTTTATAAAACGGAATAGTAGGTGGAGACACGATTCGTCATCCGTCTTTAGAAAAGACACTAAAATGTTGTGCAAGAAAATGAACGTATTTATTTGGTGGTCCAGCAGCTGGGGATTATTATTTCATTAGTAAATGGCGCCGGGAAGGAGTAGACTCGCGCGAGCACTCATTGTGACCAACTCGCGACGTTGCGGGATTGTGAAGTTTTGTTTCTGCCATTCTGGTAAACTTAGCGCAAAGTTATAACGTTTCAGCCGACTTTAATTTAGTAAAGCATAATTACAACGAAATTAAATACAAGGTTATGAATCTGACTGACAACCAACGAATAAAACTAAAAACTAAGGCCTTTTACCATCTATAGTAGATGATTTATACAGCGTCAGGAGGCAACTTTTACCTTCACAAACGGAACGCTGTAGTGCCCGGGACGAATTAAGATGGAGTAGGCTTGCTCACCACCTATTCCATCCTCTGAGCTTAGTCGGCCTTGTCCACAGGAAAGATATGGTCAATACGTGCGGAGCTGACTAAGCCGCGGGTTTCCTCACGATGTTTTCCTTTACCGTTTGAGAGTACTGGTATAGCGCACATAAATTTTTCGCACAGAAAAATTCATTGGTACACGACCGGGTTTGAACCCACGACCTTAAGATCGGAAGGCGGGGTCACTTCCAACTAGATCACCAGTGCTCTCCAACAAATAGCCCTAACCATAACAGCTGGCGTTTGAGATCGGAATGCAGGAAACATAATATTTCTCTATATCACCGTGTGTGCGCTACTCTATATCACTCTATAATGTTATATTTATTTTAACATTATCTTAAAACCGAATATAGCCTAATCGTAGGTGTGCGGTGTTTTATGTCGTGTTACGGCTTGATAAAATCAATCTGACCTCGAAGCGGTACAAGGACGAGTTGACCTCCTCACCCCTCCCCCACCCCCGACCACCGGGTTAATAATAAACAAGTTCCATGTGAACCCGTAACAATGAAGGTGAAGCCCACAAATACTTTGAGAGGAGAATTTATTTTGTACGCGGTAGCACGCCGTGGTCGGGCGCTGGTACAAAAGCCAACAAGATGGCGATTTGTAAACTAGCAAAGTTTTAAAAACTAAAATAGACGAGAAACGACTTACCTAAATAACTATTAAAAATACATCTTAAACCTTAATTTTTAAACACTAACCCACCATTTGCTTCTCGTAGTCGAGTTAAAAATCTGGTGGTCATTGACTTAAGGTATGAGGAATAGAACCACGGGGGCTTTTGCATGGCAATTTTTTGATGTTTTTAAACACCTGGTGGTCGAAAGAAAAACTTGAGTACCTACTATTGCCATTTTCAAAAATTTGTAATTTGTTTGATGGCATCACATTACAGCGTTGGTATCGTCGTTCGCGCCACGTCCTCAGTTTGGCAAGTCGCAGCGCGGCGCGATAATTCGATAAATCCGTGGCATCGCAACCCGCCAACAATTTTACAAGATCTGTGGACCTGACATGCAGTATTTTTCATTACAGCTCTTGTCACGACTTCGGTTTGTTTAAAAAGAAACAGTAGCTATTTTTGGGATAAACTAGAAAAGCCTGTAGGTGCATGTGTGGAGCTGGAGACAAAAGTAGTAGGGCCTTGGGTACATGATTGAAAAAACTGTTTAAATATTTGAAAGTATGTAACTGTTACAAGATCAACTAGACACAGTTGAAAGTAAGCTCATTTTACATTTTAAATAGGTATAACGAATATATTTATTTTCGATGTCAGGATTATAACATAAATATCTGTTGACTATAATTTAGTCAATGGTTGCATCGAATGACATCTGGTTCTGCGAAACGGCACATAACTGTTCACGCCGCGAACACACAAACAATTCGCTAATTGTCAATAGGCGTTCAAATATCGCTGATTGAATGTTTAATCAAACAAACTGCCCGGCTGATTATTCAGAGTGATTTATTGTGTTATTTGTTTTGTATTATTAGTCTGGATTCAAAAACATTGACAAACTCATGCCACGCTCGGCGTACCTCATTTACCTTATCACACCAGCATGAAAATGTTTTTTGCTGTTCATTTTCAGCTAATAAAAGCATCGCAGAACAAAATGGCTTCAGTACATCTACACAAATGCAAGGACAAGATAACGGTACCCCTTCCGCTTAGCTGCGCGCCTCTCGCGGCCCATAACTCATGTTCCGACCGACAGCACCTATTGTCGCTACTGTTCTTTTTCACAATTCAGCTAACATGACAAAAAATTACGCCAAGCGCGCTTCTGTATGACGGCTCGGGGGTTTTGTACAAAGTTTTGTGGAAAAATCAAATAAAACTTGCAACTAACACAAATATAATACTAGTTTAAAATATAATTAATATTAACTTGTTGAAAAAGTGAGAAGACTACATTATTCCTGAATGATGAATACTTTATTACTATACGAGTTAAACTGCGCTTACTTAAAGTTAGTGGTAATTAATCGTCATGTGAAATTAAAATGAGAAGGAACAGTTAAATTAAATTTGAAGCTTGGCCACCTGCCGAGGCCATTCGTGACATTTGCGACTCATACGATTACTAAGGGTAAAATTACGTTATTTATCTTCTGGGTTCATTGACACATACACCCCAAAAACTGCTTCACAGTCGGATAAAAAAGGGTTTCCGTTCCCCTACTACGCAATCCTAAAAAGTAGATGTCGCACGATCCGGCCTGACATGATTGTTCTTTTTCATGATTGTTTAAAGTGGAGCGCGCCCGATAGGATTTATTTACTGTTCCTGACACTTAATTTTGTGCGCCACTCGACGTCAAGGAGTTTTCCGTTTTTATTTTTCCCGTACGTTTATTAGGTACGTGGAGTTTGAAATTGAGCGCTTTGAGCGATGACTGGCGTGGCGGATGTTCAAAATATCGAGTTACGAAACAATTTCAAATTAGACCCTATCAAACTTGCATAACAGGTTAACTTCGGAGCACTGCGACGCCGACGCCGACGCCGACGCCGACGCGATGCAACGTCGCGCCGGACGTCACATGTGCAGTGCATATAATCAATGTATAACAGGCACGAAGACGACATAGAGGCGGCACGGTCAGGCATTGTTTGGGTCTCCGCCCACTACATCGTTCTATTACCTGACTGTCACCGACCTAGCAAAAAATGCATATTCCTTGGTGTAATTTTTTATTGTACATACCAAGACGGTGATGATCTGGACGAACTGGTCTGAAATTGAGTATTGACGACAATGGTCAATCTGTCCCGCGACTTGCCTCGCTGTTCGGTCGCATGCTATTGAACTTAGCTTAATCTGATTATTTCGTTTTAAACGCTACATTTCTAAACAGAGAACGAAAATTAGGAAGGAACATTAAAATCTTTTTATTATAATATTGCGTAGTAATGTACAAATCTCATTTCCAATGAATATTCAAGGTAACTTATCCCAGTTCGCTTTCATCTCACATCCAGAGATTCCTCTCCTTATGTAATTAGTAGCTAATTAAGCCGACGGTGGCGGAGCTGGCGGCAAAGTTACATTTTGTTGTTTTATTTCTGAGCTAGGAAAATGCTCCGACTTCGCCTGAGTTTTTAACCTTTCCAAAAATCAGTTTCTAGAATTCTGCTGTTTATTGGAGACAGCGAATGCAATAATTCAATAGTTATAGTAGACTGGATGGTAGAATAGTTTTATTATGTTTCTTAAGTACGCGATGGTGTTCATTAAGAAAGGAATATGTCCAGCAGTGGATGGCTATGGGCTGATGAAGATTATGATTACTTTCGGGTCATTAACCGGACCGTCATGTCTTCGTCCCGGCAGAAAAAAAAGCAAATCAAATAAACAAAAGTATATCAACATACGTACATCACGCGAAGAAGACTTTGTAAACGTTTTGTATTTCATTTTGTCTGTCTGGAAACTGAAAATTGCCAAGAAGTTCTCATCATAGTCTTTTTAAAAGGTAGGTACGAGTTTAGCAGCCATTTTGCGAATACCCTAGACTGTTAAAATAACAAAAGCTCTTCATGTATATCTTGCGCAAAAACAAAGCCACATCTTTTTACCACACCCTACCTATCTACAGACTTCAATTATTATATTCCCTTCCCTTTGTGCAGGTTCTAATTCAAATCTGCAATTACCTCTTAACTAGATACTTAGGATTCAGATTTCTGAGAAAGAAAGGTAATTAATTGAAGAAAGGAGAATAAAATATGACATTATGCGCGTTTTTTCACTTTAAGCTCTTCGCCTAGTTTTCCGTTCTATAACCGGAATATCACCGTCCGGAAAGTCTTGCAAATTTTTTTAATAACCTTTTTTATGCTGAAAGAGTATCAGTGTAGATAGAAAAGGCAAAAGCTAGGTTTTAAAAAAAAAAATACTCCTTGGAAAAATGGGTACGTCCTAATACCCTCTAAAACAAACAAAATCAATATATATCTTTTTCAAGAATGTATCGGGACGTCTAGTCGAAGCGTGATCCATGAGCTGGCTAATATTTGGCTCAATGGATCAGAATTCAAATTCAGCGCGGCAATGCGGCCAGCGTCTTGGGCAAGCTTCCACCTTCTGGAGATGTGGATCGGGTTAGCTACTTATCTTTAAACCGTTTGCAACGGTCTTTAGATAGCCCGACTGTTTCTTTTGTACTTTGCAAATTATATTTTTTATACACTTGTATCAGAGCTTTTGTCAAAGTCAAAGTCAAAGTCAAAGTCAAAAATTTTTATTCCATAAAATCACTGGGATCACTTGGACACGTCTTAAATCTACGTTGCATTTACACCTGTTCGTAACGCGACCAGGCGTGGAAGATACAGGCAAGAAACCACGCTTGGCTATTTTTTTGGAAAATGATCCCTTTACAATCATGTTATAAAAGGAGTTGGAGCATTCAGTCCCAAGCATTTTTATCTTCTATATAATCGGATATTTTATAGTAAGCTTTTTTATACAACTTTTGTTTTATTAGTGTTTTGAATTTATTAACTGACAAATTTGTCATCTCGCTTGGGACTTTGTTATAGAAGCGTACACATTGCCCTTTAAATGATTTATTAACTTTACCTAGCCTAATCGTGGGTACAGCAAGTTTATCCTTATTTCTAGTATTAACACTATGATTATCACTATTTTTCTTAAACTTACTAACATTTTTATGTACGTACATCAAGTTTTCGTAAATATATTGACAAGGAACAGTCATAATGTTTATTTCTTTAAATTTATTACGTAATGACTCCCTAGGACCCAGGTTATAAACTGCTCGAACAGCCCTCTTCTGCAACACAAATACGGTGTTTATATCTGCAGCACTCCCCCACAACAAAATGCCATATGCCATGATGCTATGGAAGTAGCTGAAGTAAACTAGTCTAGCTGTATCTACGTCTGTAAGTAGACGTATTTTTTTGACTGCATATGCCGCAGAACTAAGTCTCTTCGACAATTTATCTATATGTGGGTCCCATTGAATCTTTTTATCTAAGGTTATGCCCAAAAAAGTAGTAGTGTCCACGAGATCTATATGTTCATTTTTTATTTTTATATGAGAATTTACTTGTGTAACATTTGGTAGTATAAATCTTATACATTTGGTTTTCTTTTCATTTAGCAATAGGTTATTTACATCGAACCATTCTACGACTTTGGAGATTGCATTGTTTACTTCGCCAAAATTAACCTGGCGTCGTTTCATTTTAAATAAAAATGAGGTGTCATCTGCAAACAATACAATTTCATGATCATCCCTAACAAGTTTAGGTAAATCATTAATATAAACTAAAAATAGAAATGGTCCTAATATTGATCCCTGTGGTACACCCATTGTTACTATTGACCCTGGAGAACGTTTTCCATTAACGTCGACTCTTTGTATTCTGTTACTTAAATAGGAACTGAGAAGGTCAAGAGCAAAACCCCTAACCCCATAGTGTCGGAGTTTCCTGATTAATGTTTCATGATGGACACAATCGAATGCTTTTGACAGATCACAAAAAATCCCTAAAGCATCACGAGACTCTTCCCATGCATGGAAAATATGCGATATTAACTCGACACCAGCCTCTGTTGTTGAACGGCCCTTCATAAATCCGAATTGTTTGTTGTCGAGTAGGTTATTTATGTTAAAATGGTCTTGAAGTTGCTTTAGAATCAGTTTTTCAAATATTTTGCTAAAGGTCGGTAGTACTGATATAGGACGATAGTTACTAGGGTCTGAATGACTACCAGATTTGAAGAGAGGTGTTATTTTACTATGTTTCATTAAATCAGGGAACACACCACAATCAATACATTGATTGAAGATCATAGCTAGGTCAGGTGCAATTATGTCTATCAATGGTTTTACGACGCTAACAGAAATTCCCCAGAGGTCCGTGGTCTTTTTTACATTGATTAATTTATAAGCCTTGACAATGTCATTAGAACTGACATAATCGAATGAAAAATTTGTTTTACATTCAGGTACGTTTTGTTTCAACATTGACTCTGCGATTATGTGGGAAGAGTTTAAAGATTTTGTAGTAGAGACTGGAATATCAGTAAAAAACAATTCGAGCGCTTTAGCTACATCTTCATCTTTGTTAATAATTATATTATCTATTTTTAATTTAAAACTGTTATTATGAATTATATTTTTTCCAGTCTCTTCTTTAATAACATTCCAAGTAGCTTTAATTTTATCTTGACTGTTTTTAATTTTTGAACTCAAATATAATGATTTGGCTATTTTACATACTTTCTTAAATATTTTAGAATAATTCTTAACTTTTTCTTTAAACTCTTCACTGAAATTATATTGTTTTATACTGTACAATTCATACAATGTTTGTCTACTTTTATGTATTCCTGCTGTTGCCCACTCACAAAATCCTGGCTTATTAGATACCATGATCGATTTGGATGTATAAACTGAATTGAATTCGTTATTAAATTCTTTAAAAAATGTATTATACAAATAATTAGGATCTTCATTATGATATATTATGTTTGGAATTTTATTTTTTAGATTTGATTTCAACTGTTCCAATCGATTAATGGTCATTGGTACATAGGTAATTTTCCTTTTTACATTTTGCCTAGTTTGTGTTTCAATTTTTATAAATTGTCCAAGGTGGTGCTGATTCAAGTTGATTAATAATATTTTTACTTATTATATTAACATTAGTAAATATGTTGTCCAAACATGTAGCTGAGGTGGCAGTTATTCTAGTTGGCTCCATAAATGATGGTTCAAGATTGAATGATTTAAATAAACTTGTTAATCTAGTATTTAATGAGCATTTTTCAAGCAGATTTACATTAAAATCGCCACATACAATAATTTCCTTGTTAGATTTAGACAATTTGAACATAATTTCTTCCATAACCTTTTCAAAAACATCAAAGGAGGCGCAAGGCGGGCTGTAAGCGCTTATAACAATGAACTGCTCCAACTCTACGCAGGCTATTTCTATGTGTCTTTCTGCAGTCAGGTGAATAATATCTTTGCGTTCTTTAAATTTAATTTGTTTGTTTAGTAATATTAATGAGCCACCTCGTTCAAAATGGTTCCTGCAGAAAGCACTACCAACTTGGTGATCACTGAAATTAAACATAAGCTCATGATTTTTTAGCCAATGTTCTGTAATACAAATTATGTCAATTTTGTTTGAGGTCATGTACAATTCCAGCTGTAGTTCTTTACTTCTCAAACCTTGAATATTTTGATGCACCAAATTAGTAACCTTTGATTTTCTAAAATTATTATTTTGACTCTTTTTATTATTATTTGACTTTAATATATTATCGGATTTTCTTATATTTGAATGAAGAACTGATTTTTTTAAAGGTGAATAATAAGCGCTAGAGGCTATCTCTATTGTCTTGAGGTCTAATTTAAATGACTTGGAGTAACTTCCAGAGTCTGTTTTTGGGGGTCATTATACTGCTCAAAAGAAGCAGTCTGAGTAGCCAAGTTCTTGGCTGTTATATTAAAATAATAAGATAGCGATATTGCTACCTGTCTTTTGTAATAATTTGAAAGGTAATACCTACCTTTAGTCAAATAATATTTTTTACTAACAACACTGTTAGAGTCAATTACATGTATATTATTATTATTGCATGATATTGTATGCAAAGTCATATTTAACTTATATCTAAGGTCATTTTCTGATTGTGGCAAACTGTTGCTATAGGGGAATGAGAACATTACAATTTTGTTTATCTGTAGAGCACATAAAGTTTCACAGTATTTTATTAATTCACTCTTGCTCACATTACCCCTATTTCCAAGCCAAATTAACAAGTTTGAATCGCGGCTGAAATCAGTTTTTTTAATTGATTGCATGACTTCATGCAGACTTACGTTGGGTGAACAATAATTTAAAACTTTATGTCCCATGCTATTATTCAAAAGCCGGCCCATATCTTTTCCAATTTCATCACAAAACATGAAAGTTTTATATTTGTGTGAAATTGGTGTACGGACACTCAGCGGGGAAATTGATACAGGAGCACTCACAAGCTCCGGACTCTCAGAGCGGGCGCAATCACATGTGTGATTGGCCACAAAGGAGTCATAGCGGTCCTTGTTGCTGTGGGACAGTTGGAGGAGCTCATCCAGTGCCAAAGAGTACTCCCGTATCACCTCCTGGGACTTCTCATAGCGATTAGTAATGGATCGTAATGATTCCTCAACACTAGCTAGTTCATTTTGAATCAGCTGAATGTCCGTTTCATATTTTAGTTTATTATTTTCAATCTGCAGTGTACATAATTGCAGTTCATCTAATAATATTAATTTATTTCTCTTATTTTTTAGCTTATTTACTACATCTTTTTGATTTTTTAACTTTCTTTTGGTTTTTACAATATATCTGTTGATTTTAACATATTTCTTTAGTTTATTTTTGCTTAGTGTATTTCTGGTGCATGCTGTACTGACCCCAGCTGAGTCAGTATTTGTCAGATCAATTATTACAGCCGGAGCATCACAACATGAACCAGAAATATGGCCATATTCCCTATCAGCTGATACTAATTCCTCAAATAGGTTTTGGGTTATTTCTGTGGCAGAGCTCTGTGCAGCATCTTCCAGCTGTGTGATTAGTTGGTGGGCATCACACAGCTCTTTCTCCAAGACAGATGTTCTCTTGAGAGCTTCTTCATACTCTGAACCACATTGGTCGAACCCATCAATTAAGGTTTGTAACCTATCCCGTTCTATGACAATGCAAGTATATTGTGAGTGTAACGCAGACATCTCACTTTTAAGCCTATTGTTATTATCTAATGCATCTAATAAAATTATTTCATTATCCTCTCTTTCCTCAGTCAATTGTTTGCACAAGTCCTTGGTTACCTTTAATTCTTGTAAGGCCTGGTGAAGTTTGGACTCCTCCTGGCGAGACAAGGCCTTCCTGGTCATCATTTTGGAAACGTAATTCGCGAAATAAACAAAGAATAAACACGCAAATTATTCAAGGAAATGTCAACACTGTATTGAGGTTATAAGTTTGAAAATGTACTCACGCGCCTATGAAGATACCTTTTTGAAGTGACAATATATTCCACAATCAGATTATCCACACAAGCACACAGCGAACACTTCCAAACCGAGAGGACAATGATAATATTCAAACTTTACAACCGTAAAAGTACCGCTATCTACTTGGCCAAATCACTATTATAAACAACACGATAGTTCACTAAAAACAATTGTACACATTTATTTTGTTGTTTAAATTCGATATAATCGATATGGGCCACTAAACAGTACGTAAATACAATTAAAATAATTAATTACAATTGGGACAAATTGCAACAGCTGTTAGTCTTGTTAATAAACAAATGAAATAAGTCAAATAAAAAAATTAATTAGGCTAGGGCAGGTCTTTACTCCGTTTTCTTTTTTGGTATGACCTCTTTCAGGGGATATAAATAACATAAATTCAAAAATTTAATATTTCCCACAACATACGATTTGCGAACGTTCAGTAGTACACGAAGCCTGGAATAGTTTACGGCAGTAAATTACGGTGCTGCGAAAGAATTAACATATTTCCACATTTTTCATAGACGTAGGTACTACCCATTATATGAGTGGACTGCGGGGTAAGGATATACTATTTAAGGTATTCTTATAGAAGCGCGACTCGACGACAGCGACGTACGGTTTTACCCAGATACACTATCGGGGTACGTAAGGAATTATTATTTCTGGTACTGCATAACTGTAACACGGCGAAAGCGACCTAGGTATGACAAAGTCACATTTACTTACAAACTTTCCTTAAAAAATTACAAAATCTATACAAGTCTCGAAATGATACTATGTAATAGTACAAATTCTAAACAATATTTCAGTTATGTTGTTAATGTGTATCTTTCAGTTATAAGTAAACCCGTTATTATTCATAACGGGTTTTTTTCGACGTGGCAGATTTATTTTATTTACCTTAATTGTTGCCTTATTTTATTTTTTATTTATTTCACAAAATAAATAAAATATCTTAAATGTTACTGACTTCGAATCATTTAAGCAGTAAATAATTGTCTTTTCCTGCTTTCTTACTGATGTTAATAAATGTGAAAATAATTTTAAACGTTTGTTACGAGTAGTTTCAAGCAGTATGCTTTAATACATCATGAAACATGATGTCGCACCGCTGTCGCAAAGTCGCGCTTTATACACATCACCTTGAGTGAGATTGGTACTAACCGGCTAAGTTTGCATGTCGGCGCCAAGTTAGCATCCTCGTTCTTAAAATTGCATATTTAAATTGACCATGTTCTACAACTAAAATGCCATTATTAGCATTTGAATATTTTTTACAAGAACATTTTTACGGTGGCTATTGTTGGTCTCAAGTCTGTGCAACACTAACTGTACTTACTCACTTAAGGTCTCCACCCACCACTTTGTTCTGCAAGCGAACTCTCACCGACCCAGCACATAACTTATTATTATTATTAGGAGCCTGTGGTGTCCCACTGCAGGGCAAAGGCCTCCCTTCCATCTCTCCAGTCATCCCTATTCTGGGCCTCTGTAGACCAGTCCTTTAGGTAGACATCAATATCGATCACGAGGTAGTGGTTGCGGACCCTCTTATGCAGCCTGTGCAGCTAGATTGATCAGTACAGACGAAGTTGTTTTATTATTTTTCTTAGAACCACGAAATCGATCGAAAATACTTTAATTATTAATGCAAAACTAGGAACACAGTAGTCATTCAAAGAGTGTTTTTACCAAAACTGGCAGTTAATTGAATCCAGGAGGCTAAGCAGCTAAAATGTATAATTTGCGGTAATGCCGACTGCTGCAGTGCTGCAAACAAATTGCCGGTTGCGTTGTTGGCTGCGCTTGCTGCCGGAATCAATTACAAAACATGGAAAAGCCACGTGCAAATTATACCACACTAGCTCCCACGCGCGGCCACGCTTGCGCGGTGCACAGCTAAAAACGTACCAGGTACTCCAGGTACACCAGGTCACACCTGTGTATTCCAAGTCTGCCAAACCCGTTCAGCCGAGATAAATGGGGACAAACATCCTCACATCCTCAAAAACTTTCTCTTAACAAAAAGGCAGTTACTTTAGTTTATACATACATACATTAAATCACGCATGTTTCCGATAGAGGTAGGCAGGGATAACTTCATACCTCCATACCAGATCTTCATTTACTCTCATAACATTCTTCATGCATACTCGTCGGTTTAGGGTACTCTTGACCTGGCACTTTTCCAAATCGTCGCCAATTTGGTCCAGGTATTCACACTCGCCTCATACACTTGTTTTGTTTATCTTCTTTCATTCATCCTCTCTACATGACCGAACCATCTTAACATACCTTTCTTAATCCTCATCACTACATCGTATTGCACTCCACATCGCTCTCTTATCGCGTTATATCTCATCTCTCAAAGTCACCGCACACGTAATTCGCAACGCACCCACTTCCACATTCATTTCACTGCGTTCAGTGTGACGGTTCTCCTGCCATAACCAACTTTCAGTCCCATACATAAGTGTCAGCACTAGTTACTCCTCCATGCATAGTCAGTCGTGCCTTTTTGGACACTTTCCGGCTGCTCATAAGAGTTTTTGTTTCCCTCAATCGCTTTCCTTTCAACATCCTCCTCATGCTTTCCATCTCTCGTGACTTTAGTTTGTATTTAAATATATTAGAAATACGGTTTGTTAACGACAGTTATTCGTGACCAACAAAATAACAGTAATTCATAATTCGTTTATTTGCTTTAATACACAGGTCTTAATATAGACTTAAAGTGACCTTACTTATCCTATTGAATAAAGTATATGGAGTTTGGGTTTAAATTATATTAACTAATTTAGAACACACATTCCTCATACAATTGGGAGTAACGTAAAAATAAATGTACCTAAATGTCAATTTCTAATAAAATTAGTAACATATTCTAGATATTCTTACTAATCGTGTCACTAGTTCTTTTGTACTAGTGTGGTGAAATGATTTTAAGGTGCGCCGCAAAGGCTTCTTACGTGCACTGGACACATACTTTCGAGCTTAACGTATTATAGATAAAGATGTCATAATAAAATATATATAATAGAGATAATGTCACGATATGAATAAAATAGCTTAGGTAGCTATAATCAAAATAACAAAAATTGATTTATAAATTCCGTTTTACTATTATAAGTTTTGTCGATTAAGTAGAGTCTGTAGAGTGACTCTGTTCTAAATTTGTTCAGAGGTTGAGTTTTAATATGTTTAGGCAGTGCATTATAAATTGTACCGAATTCAACTACCTCAGTGGCGTGGCGGGCGAGTGTTCGGCTTAGACGCAAGAGGCTCGGGTTCGATTCCCACTGCGGGAGAAGTGCCAATCTGTTAATATTTCTAGCGGGTCTGGGTGTCGTAGTATTACGTACTATAAGTACGTATTTTTATTAAAGATACTTATTTTTTTAAATAAGACTGCTATCAGTCTCCGCCCACTATCTCGTTCCGCAGCCGGAGGATAAACCGCACTGCACTTAAAATGCATGCAGCATCTGTTTTAGCTCTTATCCTAAACATGCAACCCTGAGCAAATCATTACAGCGGCGGAATGCTAACGAGCCCCATAGCACCAGTTTCTGGCAACGTCATCATTATCAACGACAGTCTTTGCGTATGCCTCCCTTTGCTTGTGCCATCTAACGCGGACCTGTGCTAGCCTATCTATTGACGAATCATAGAGATAATGTCAAATTTCATTGTAAATAATCGAATGTTAAAAACCAAAAGATACATTTTTTAAAGTCGATAAAATAATATATGCAAGGCCAAGCGCGTGTCGGATGCGAATAATTCCGAAATCCATAATGAGGTGGATTGGTGGTGCTTTAAACGTTTGTCAAATCGATGTAAATTAGTAACTAGTGTTAGATATTAATGTGGAACGATATGTGGGTAGAGGTAGGACAAAGAGAAGATGGATGGACTGTGTGAAAGAAGACATGAGTAAGAAAGGTTGAGTGTTGAAATGACTTCTGATAGAAATGGAAGAAGAATACATGTTGTACTGACCCCACATAAAGTGGGACAGAGGCAAAGAAATTATGATGACTCCTAAACTAGTAAAGCCTTCTTAGCTTTGATAATATTTACTAGTACATCGCGAGAGTTCAAGTCAAGTTCAAGTCTATCTCATCTAATATTTACTAGTACTCTTTGGCGTAGGAACACTAATTTACTGCGAGTAACTCGCCTCTGATTCCGGACACATATGCGAGTCGAATTCGCACCCGATGGATTCCGTACCGTCGTACATTAAAAATGTTTATTGTATGCCCCTTTTGTTATATTTTTATTATTTGTTGTTATAGCGGCAATAGAAATACACAATGGTCTCTCTAATTATTACGGTTTATGAGATCTAGTCCGCTGACAGACGGACGGACGGACAGCGGAGGCTTGGTAATAGGGTCCAGTTGGCACCCTTTGGTTGCGGAACCCTAACAGCATCAAAAACTGGTGCTAAGTAGAGTGACACGTTGAGTGACACAAAACCGTTCACGTATCACACAAGTTGTATTACTGCTCACAAATTCCAGCAATATTTTATGTGCTACGCCGCGTGCTACGTAGCCTCGTAGCTCCGTAGCAGCCTACGACCTCTACGAAGATTTATGACGGCAGCAACATGTCGGTTCAACAAAATGTACTTTGTACGAGCTTTGGAATGTTGTGTTCTAATAATAATGGGACATTTCACTCGTATTGTACCCTAATACAAGACCGTGTTGGATAGAACAAGCTAGTTGGGTCACTAGTTCTTTCGTACCAGTGTGGTGAAAGGATTTAAAATCCGCCTCAAAGGCTCCTTTCGTGCACTTGACACAAGTTTTCAAACTATTTAGGTTCTACGACATGCCGGTTTCCTGTTGTTTGTGTGTTTTCCTTCACCGTTTGAGTTTACTGGTAGCGTATAAACATTTTTCGTGCAGACAGAAAAGGTTGAAATTAAAATGATTTGTAGGATTTTATGATATATTTATAATAAACTCGGTAGATTTATCACTCACAGAGCGTACGTTTTCCATTTGCTAATTGTATGCTCAAACTACAACTATATTTTAAATCGTAAACATTTCAACCGCAAATATTTTCTTTAATTAAGACGAAACTGTTATGATTTCATTGCCTTTGCACATGATCATTTCGAAAACAGTTGTTTTACAATCATTGTTTATTTAGGTAGGTATTTAATGAAGTTATCATTATCAGATGGAAGTCCAAAGTCCACTGCTGGACATAGGCATCCCACTGGACTGTTTGGACAATTGATTTCGTGCTGCCTACATCCACTGACTTCACAATGTCCTTCGTTTCTCTGTCCACAGATATAATTTTATATTGTATTTAAATCACATATTAATGTTTATTTCTCTGCTGGACTTGAAGTAAAGAAAAAGCATAGAATGCGTCCAGCTGCTTCTCTCCCCGAGCATGTCGTAAAAGTCGACTAAGAGATAGTATCCTCTCCAACATGATGGACCACCTATAAGGGCGATGGGCTGATCACCAGTCACCATATTCCATCTTGGGACTCTTTGATCATTAGTGGCTGAAAGTTTTCTTATGATTACTTGTGGCTCTGCCCACCCCATTAGGGATACGGTCGTGATAATATGTATGTATACTAATGCAAAAGTTTGTAACTATTTAACTCTGTAACTTTTGAACGGATTTTAATTTCCTTTTAGTGCACGAAAGGAGCCTTTGAGGCGCACTTTAAATCCTTTCACCACACGAAAGAATTAGTCTATCTACCTAGTTGTATCAGTGTGGCGAAAGTATTTAATGTATACCTCAAAGGTTCCCTTCGTGCACTTGACACATTATTTTCGAACTTTTTACGAGTTCTACGACATGCCGGTTTTTTCACGATCTTTTCCTTCACCGTTTGTGAGTACCTACTGGTATAGCGCTCGTAAATTTTTCGAATAGAAAAATCTATTGGTGCACGACCGGAATCGAACCAACAACCTTATGATCGGTAGACGGGGTCACTACCACTAGTCCACCAGTGCTCTCAATGAACTAGTGACACGACTGGATGGATATTTTTTATACTAATGTAGGTTATTCTCTGGATAGACACAACATACTTTTTATCCAGCCACCACACGAGCAAAGCCACGGGCGGAAGCTAACATAATAAAGTGAGTTAATTTCATACAGAACTTTGACTGTTAAAATACAAAATGGTATATTTTTAATATTTTTGAGAAAGATAAAATAAATAATGTTGTTGAAACGAGATTTCATTTCAGCTTCCATTATAAAAAGAAATAAATAAAAACTTTCAAATCTCCTCCCGCGAACACGTGCAGCATTGTTAGCGGGAAGTTTCGATGGTATCTAGAGCCTCCGTTACCGTCTCGTTATCGTTCCGTTAACGCCGTTACGTAACGGGCTCGGCGACATGCAATGTCTCTGTAATGGCTCTTAAATGCAACTTTTATTTAAGGCTGTTTTAAGAATTTATGGTTTTAAACGCATTCCCCGCGTTCTCCAGTATAAAGTTACAAAACATTTTGAATGTTATTTTATTCGATTACTTGTTATTTGTTGTTAATATAAGTATCTAAGAGTATTATTAAGTTTTAATTAAGACAGCGTTTTGGTGTAGACTGTAAGATTTCTGTTATCTGAAATAAATAATTATAACTCTAATCGTCATTCTGCTTTGAATATTTTAACTTTTTTCAAATCTCAATTATTGTGAGCCTTGAGAGAACTAGTGGTTTAGTAGTAGTGAACCCACCTCCGATTATAGGGTCGTGGGTTTAACTCCGGTCGTTCACGAATCGATTTATCTGCTTTATAAAAATTATGTGCGCTATACCAGTGTTCTAAACGATTAAGGAAAACATCGTGAAGAAACCAGCATGTTGTAGAATCTAAAAAAGTTCGAAAACATGTGCGTGCGGCACAGCATGTCCTCTTCTACCATTCTCCTCTGTCAACCGTCATCTCTGTATTCTCACTCCTTTCTTTGGCCTACCTCTACCTCTAAATCCATCCAAATTTATACTCCTAACTTTCTTTGCAGCATGACTTTAAACAACACAGTTCAGGAAAATAATAAATTGTTGTTTCATGACGAAAAACCTTTACCCATATTATCAGTCATTTTGCTCCAATCTAGATAGTTCTGTCGACATCCATCCATCCCCGACAATACTATCAGTCAGACAATTTGTTGGACCAATTATGGTGCTCTATGATTTATTCAACCGATGGATTGTACCGTTGGTCTCGTCCCTAATCGTTTTGTTATAAGTTCGGATATTAGTGCACTTAGTCTGTGCCTAGCGCCAGTTGGAGACAATATCGAATGCATTGAAAGGCGCTATATTTACATATATACGTGTTTTTAGGGTTTCGTAAGCAAATAATACTTACGGCACCCTATTACTAAGCCTCCGCTATCCGTCCGTCCATCGGTCAGTCTGTCTATCTGAATCTCATAGGTAGAGTTGAAATTTTCAGTAGTATGTATTTTTATTGCCATTATAACAACAAAAAAAATAAAAGACCCTGACAAGAATATATATGCGAATTAAACTCGCACTTGACCGATTTTCATGAGCGTTGGCATGGTTATGACTTAGTGGGTAATACAAGAGGAGTGAGTTTGAATCCGACAAAAGTCCTATGTTTGAATCCAGGCTGTGCAGCAATAAATTCGCTGAAGAAAACATCATGATCATCAGCTCAGAATATTTTGACCATGTAAGTACTTTCCTTTGGATACGGCCGGCTGAGATAGTATTTGTGAAACAAATAAAATAAATATATATTTGAGGACATATCACACAGCACCATCTTACCCCAAACTAAGCAAAGCTTGTATTATGGGAACCAAATGGCTGATAGAATACATAAGATACGTTTTTTTGTACTTTTTTTGTGTTTAATTTTTACGAGTATACTTATAATACATGATACTACAACACACAGACCCGGAAGAAATATTTCCAGAGCATGCAAACATTTCTCCCGCAGCGGGAATTGAACCCGCGCCTCTTGCGTCTCAGCCGAGCCCGCCCACCTCGTCATAGAGGTCGACATAATGGTCGTCATAATAAAATAATATTTGTTTGATGCCTGTTTTGCTGATAAATTAGAATGTGAATTATCTATTTTACTCACACTAGATAAAATCTGTAACGCGGGTATCAGATACCAATCAATATAATAGGCCTCGGGTAACGAGCTACAGCTAACAAGGTATTATAATAACTACTATAGATATCAGGTTGCCTGGTAGGGAAATACAAAGGATAATAAAATACAACATATATAACAACAACAACTATACAACAGTATAGTACACCTAGGTGTTAAGCTTACTCTATCCAAAATCGTTACGGATGCTACAGGATTCTGTTACTATAGGCAAACGCATAAAAAAACCTTAATTATTAGAAAACCAGCCCATTAAGTCAGTAATTTAGTCGTATTAAGTCTGTGTACGTCACTGTGGGGTAGTATTAACTCAGACTGTCTCCCAGGTCCCAGGTACGAAGCAGCTGGCGAGTAAACGCAATCAGGAGCAAGTGAGGCTGTATTTGCTCGGCGCAAGACGTGCACAGTTCTCACAGATACGACCCACATGGCACTCGATATTGTTTTTATCCTTTGGGGAATAAGGATGTTACTTACTTGGAACATAAGATCCTATATTATAAATGGGAAAGTTTGTGAGGATGTTTGTATATTTGTGCCCCAATTACGCCTAAACGGCTGAACGGATTCGAATGAAACTTGGAGTATTCGTAGTACATGTGCTGGATTAACATGTAGGCTATTTTTTATTCGGGTACCACGCGAGCGAAGCCGCGGGCGGCAGCATAATATCTAAACGTAAAAAATACATAATATCTAAACGTCATGTAGATTACTTTATAATTAAATAGGATCATCGATTCTTTTACTTTTACTCAAAAAGAAGGACACACAAAACTAATGGTAATGAACATTTGAAAGGTAGGTACAGTAGATCCGTGGAAATTTTACCTATAATATACATTAGTTATTAGGTCATTATTATGTAGTTTGATGAACAAAATAACCTTTGGGGAGAAAATAACGACGGGAAACAAAGTAAGACCGCCATCCGATGGATCGATGACATGAAAAGGTAGTACGAAAAATAATTTGTCCTGGAAGTAAACTCAAGATGATGATACATTATTTCGGATGTATAGAGTCGGTTAGAGTAGTAAATAATAATAAATTTATGTTTTGTTACATAATCCCGTTGACTGTTATTGTTAGTATTGGAATATTTCGTTAATATCGCAGGCGCAGGTAAAAATTGATGAAAACAAATTAAAA
This sequence comes from Scotopteryx bipunctaria, assembly GCA_949320045.1. Lineage (NCBI taxonomy): Eukaryota > Metazoa > Arthropoda > Insecta > Lepidoptera > Geometridae > Scotopteryx > Scotopteryx bipunctaria. Next base: position 252,287 of record OX439441.1, read on the forward strand.
CAATGTTGTCTCTTGTTACTCCGCAACTACCTGCAAGTTAATTAAACTTGCTGCTAACTCTTGTTTGCGACATTTGTCTGCTAGTTTCATTTGTGTAAAGAAACTGTTTTTACTCTTAGTTTGCCCTGAAAATTAAAACAACTCAATTTAGACAAGCAGGTTGACACATTTAAAAAAAAAACTTCGGTTCGAGGCTTCGCTATTGTTGTACTCGGATAAAAATAATGCCTACAACTTACACCACGTCACGCATGATGTATATTTCTCAGGCTAAATAAAAAGAAAAGACGCCGCGCCGCGAACAACAAAAGTGAAGCCACACAAAACCATGCTAATCGCTCTCGAGGCCTCGTCTATTAAACTTAAAATTTAAATATAGAATTATACCTTCCTGTGTAATGAGAACTTGTAAAAACAGCAGCAAATTACAAAGTCTCACGGAATTACTTTTCACTAGTGCGTACTTCAAAAACATCGTTTTTTAATTATTATACTATGATTTTAGGTTACTTGGAACACAAAACCTCAAAACCTATTTCATGTTTTATTAAAATCAGTCGCTACTCCGTGATTGCGGCACAGACATCTAAGTGACCTCGGACCTACAATATTAGCAGGCTAGCTTAATTTAAAAGCCAAATCTTAATTAATAATGTTGGCATTATTTAAGTCCTAAATTAATTAGATAATTCTGGTAAAAATAAAGGGGACATCCCATCAATCTTAGAGCCAGAAGCGGCAATAAAAAAATATCGGCGCGATTACTTACCTTTCGTGTGAATTTCTTATCGGGCCCTTGAACTTGGCAATAATCGCCAAGCGCCGGTAATTACACGGAATGGATACTAAATAGCCAAGGGGCTCGCAAAGACGTTTTCTTTGTTGTTTGTGGATGAAATGAAGAAATAAATAAATCTTAGATAATGCTATTTATAGCCGGACAAGAGTTCCAAATCACATGATCGCTGATCACATGTTGTTCCTCAGACATGTCGCTATTTCATCCATCCCTCCTGGTCAACAGAATACGGCTGGTAGGAAATCTAACCTACAATTACCTACTTTTATTTAGGCTTACGCTGGTTAAAATCTGAAGCCGTGGCGAGGCTGGGAAGGATCACGCTTGGTAACACTCATAGGTATAGGAATAGGAAAGCTTGGGACGGTTCTTTTTGAAAAGGCATTTGGTATCTTGCAATCAATTTCCTTCAAAATTAGTAAGAGCCTTGTTAACAGAGTTGCACCATTGCCGTCTTTGTTGAGCAAGTTCTTGCCATCATTCTACAGACAGGTCGCAAGCTATAAGATGACGCTGTATCCCAAATCAACCATCTTACCCCAAAAAACCAAAGCAAAAGAACATGACAAACATTATTTGACAGAACTTTGCTTTTTTCTTTTAGCAGACGGTCCGGTTATGGCATGGGGCGGGTATGCAAAATGCCTTATGCTAGGTGACATTTTCATATTTTGTATTTCGTTGGTACCAACTGTCAGGGATTGTTACCGAAACCAGATGTTTATGAACCCGACAAAGAAGTCCACAGTCGAGCAGACGCCAACTGCAAGCGGCATTCGCAAAAACAGTCCTCAAGTGAATGAAATCCTTCCGCCGAATAGTTGTATTGTGCTCGTTCACACAAAGCGTCTCGACAATGGCTGGCGTCTTCGTGCCGTTTGTCACGCTCGCGCTGTGGACGTGCGAGTGCGACCTATTGGCTACCTAACCCTTTCCAGAAGATATGCGGATCATTTAATTTTTTTCTAGCTACGAACCACGGTGCAATGTGGATCCTAATGGCAAAAGTGCAATTTCCACAGTTTTATTATTTTATGTCATTTTGTGAGGAATGGATTTAGAGGTGGAGGTAGGCTTTGTGTGAGGACATGGTTAAGAAAGGAGTTGTCAGAGATGACGGCTGACAGAGGGGAATGAAAGTAGAGAACATGGTGTGCCGACCATAGAGTAGGATATGGGCAGAAAAATGATGATGATGAAACTTTCCGAAGGAAATTCTCTAAATAATTGTGAAAACCGTACAAAAATCAGATCAAGACGTGCGTCGCGCAACGTAATTTGACTGATTTTTGACCAATTTCTTTGCTTTAATGTGATGGGATAGTTTGTAACCATGCCGGTTATACTCGTATAGTTGGTAGTGGGTGGAGACCTTATGCGATAAAAGTACAAGATTTTAAATACGAATGACCTTAGCCAACGCTATTCCATTGTAAAATAAATACAAGTCTTACTAACTTAACACGAAGCGAATTTACTTAAGCTTGTATATTTAACAGAATAGTTCTATAGTCCACGGACGTAGCGAGAGCTACGAGCACCATTTGAGCACCTTTTACAAGAGCTCATCATACATTGCTGCTCAAGTACCGACACCCATCATACGATGCCGCAGCGGGCAGGTAATGCTGCTAACACATCGAGGTAATGACGTAACACTGCGGGTGCTTGCGCAGGGAGATACCAAAGCCTGGACTAAACCACCATTTTTAAACACTTTCTACGACTTACTTCTTGTTTATTAAAATAAGTTAAAACCAGACAAAGTAAACAGTTTTTTGTGAAATTCTGTAAAATTCATAGACATAGACATAGACATAGACAGTGGCGTCCGGAGGTTGCTCAGTTCAAACTCGCTTTTCATGAACACTAGCTACTTAAAGCGACGCTATTGTTTTAAACAAACCACATTGCGCTTCGTGTGAGCGTCTCCCGTGCACCGACGATGGTTAGCGAACAATGCATGTGGAAAATTGTGAAGCATAGTTTTGTGTAGTGATTAATAGAATAGAAGTGAGGATGGGCGTATCTTGGAAAATATTGGTTAGTGGCTTTCTTTAGTTGGTTATTTATTACTTCTCTGTTGGAGTAAAGAAAAAACAGAATGCGTCCAGCTGCCTCTCTACCTGAGCATGTCGTGAAAGTCGACTAATGGGCGTCTAATGGGCGATGGGCTGATAGATAGATAGATAGATAGAAAATTCTTTATTGCACAAGAAATAATATGTACATAGGCGAACTTAATGCTAATTAGCATTTTCTTCCAGCTAACCTTTGTGAAATTTGGAGAACAAACAGAGGTAGTGCTTTAGAGACTAAAATAGAGTAACTAATAAAATATTACATATACATAAATATAAATATACCTACCTATATATATACTACATAACATAAACTACATAAACCTACAGGTGCTCAATTTGGTTGACTGCTTTGCAGAGCAAGATAATATTCATTTAATTTAGACTTAAAAATTCCCATGGATGAGGCTTTGCGTATTTCCACAGGGAGAGAATTCCACAGACGAATCGCATTGATAGTGAAGGAGTCGGTGTAGAAATTGGTGTTATGTGGAGGCGTCATGAGTAGAAGGTGTTGAGAAGAGCGGGAAGGACGATTTCGGGGGATAAGAGGAGTGAAACGGTCTTTGAGATAGGATGGAGAGAGGGGGTGGTGGAGGATATTGAAGAGCAGGCAGAGAATGTGAGTGTTCCGACGATAACGGATGTTGAGCCACTTCAGTTGTGTCCGGTAGTGTGAGATGTGGTCATACTTTCGCAGACCGTAAAGGTATCTGATACAGAGGTTCAACAACCGTTCCAACTTATTTAACTGCTCTTCCGTAGCATCTGCATAGCACACATCTGCATAATCAAGGATGGGGAGTAGAATGGAGTTGACAAGAGTGTATTTAGCGGAAAAAGGGAGAAAGTTTTGCATACGTTTTAAAGCATGCATTGAGCCAAACATTTTCCTACTGACTTCAGCAATGTGCTGCTCCCACGATAAGATCGATCACCTGTAACCATTGTTCCCTTATCCATCTTGGGACTCATGAATCAGGAGTAAACATTTTCAGAATCGGCTCAGTATTTATGAGATAAACTTATAAATTTTACCTGTTTATAATGTTTTATTTTACGCTTGTTTTCAATTATAAAAATAACACCCAACAGTCACATAATATAGTCCTGACCCCACACTAGGATTCTCTATCGTGGATATCAGAAACTACGAGTACCATGGTACCACGATACCTAACCCGGAAGAAATATTTGCAGAACATGCAAACATTTCTTCCGCAGCGGGAATTGAACCCGCGCCTCTTGCGTCTCTGCCGAGCAATCGCCCGCCACGCCGCCACCGAGACTGTACGTTATATTTTTCGAGTAGGTAAATACTTTTCAGGCTACTCATTGTGCAAGCTTTAATTGTAAACACACAAATTAAACAGCTGCAACGCACGCACCGCCACAAAATGTTCATTTAGCAGGATACCTATCACAGCGCGACTAGTGATGCGACACGCGCTACGAACTGTCGATGAAGTACGGATTCTGAACTGATTCAAACGTATCTTCGATTTCAAAATAATTAGCATGGTATTATAACACTCTCCCGCCGCGGGAATTGAACCCACATAAAAGAAAGTTAGTGCAGGTTTATAGTGTTTGGGATTCTAACACTACTAAATACGGATTTTTTTTTTCGATAGTTTACATCGCTTGGTATATAACATTAAAAAATATTCAATCCAAAAAAGTTATTTAAGGTATTTAAAAACAAGTTATTAGTAGCCAAAAGACACGGGTACTTTAAACGCCTGCTATTTTGGTGCGCGTGGTGTGACGTCAAAGGGCCTTCATTTCATTTCAACATTGTTATAAAAACAAAATTGTATATCAGACATAAATATTGTTAGGTACAGCTGTTTGTGTGATCGTGTTGACAAAGTTAGCTGTCTGCCACTGGCTTAGTTAAGGCTTTTTCCGACAAGCAACTATTTATACTTAGATTTGTGTCTAAGCCACTCCTCAAACAGGATATAGTCACGAAACACACCCGTTTACGGATAAACGTACGGATTATTTATCTGCCGTGCGGGCGCCGCTGTGATTGCTCTGGACATTTCAGATTATAGCCTAAGGGTGTTTCAAAGCTATTTAAGCTTAATAAAATATTAATTTTGTAGAATTCGTGATATTTGCTTTCCATTTAAGCGAATATGTGTATAATTTATTAAATAAATAGTGTTTTGGATGGTTGTGTAATTGTATTTCTTTTTAGATAACAATGAATTTAAATGAGGATTAAAGTTTCGAAATATTGTAATTAGGTTCGATAAATATTATGAGACCTACAGCCATGATGGAGGCCTTGGGGTGGTTTATGAATTTTATTACTAAGGTTACTGATTAACAACTCTTTAAAGTGGTAGTGATATAAAAAATGCAAGTATTCTGTTTTTTAATGAAAAATGGAATCTTAAAAAATATAGGTCAACCCAAAAATTGTTTTAATCAGCTAATAATCAATTACAAGAATTATTGTGAAACGTCTTGAATCCAATCTTATTGATAAAATGTAATCGAATCATTATCATCATCATCTACAGCCAGTCCTTAGGCTACATACTCCAAATAGAGGACTCCGCCTCTCTTTGCTTCTGCCATCAAATGTAAACTTTTTCAAATATGCCAATTTTTTTTCTAATGCGTAGCGTGTTTGTTGGAACATCACTAGTCGAACCGGCGTTCGCTCAGCCGCGCGATGCCAACCGCTCGCAACAGATTGTTGGCCAACAATGTCCGCGTGTTCGGATACAACATAGAACTAAATTCGGATATCAAGCGATGCTCTAATAAATAGAACATTGACATAAAGTTCGTTAATTATATGAGGCTGTACACAAGGCCTAAATTATGCACAGTAATATGTTAAGCTTGTGGTTACCTATTTATAATCTAGGGCTAAAATAGGTTTATTCAACTTTATCGAAATTTTTATCCAGAGATTTGGGAAACTGATAATTTCAGCGTATTTATAGTAGTCAACCAACCATAAGAACATTATGTGATTCTTAACAAGGAAATTGTTATACAAAGAAAATACAAAAAAAACAACAAACCAAATAAACAGCCCAGTTATTTGAACGTCCATAAAACGGTTTCAAAATAATAAAATGTAAGTGAAACTAAATATTCACTCTATCCTCCGCCGTTTCAATAAAACCGGCCTCGCCTGAAACCCGAACACATCAAAACAGCCATTCCGGCGTGTTGACCTCGACGGAAAGCCCAATGATGACGTCAAGTCGATACAAAAATCCGCCCGCGAAAAGGGCAAAAACGCGAAAAGGGAGAAAAAAAAACCGGGGTTTTAGCGATAAAAAGCCCGCTAATACCCTAACTGGCACAATAATAATAATTTGCATGTGGAGCTCCGCCCTCGCCTGCCTCAGCGAATTTATTCTTGGTTCGGGGGAGAGCGACTCCGACCGGGTTTATTGCGTCGCGCCGCGCCGCGCGCCGCTCAACCGGCCCTAATACACCAGATATCGGTCTATGGGCCGTTCCTGCTCTTTATGAGATGGAGACAACTTTCGCAAAAACACTGTTCCGATAGAACCCACTCCCTGTACCTTATCATTGAAGATCTACTTTGCTACTGATTGTATTTTGGCTTTGTCCTTATTTATTTTTAGTCAACATTCTTCACTACGTTGTGACACGTCACTGGAATGATTGTCGTGAAAGAATTAAAGTATGCCTCAAAGAAGCTCCTTTTGTGCACTTGACACATTATTTTTCGTTTTACGACATGCTGCTTTTCTGACTATGTTTTCCTAGTACACACTAGTGCATAATACATTTTTAGAACCAAAAAAATCCATTGGCGAATGACTCGTTTTGAACTCACGATCTTAAGATTGGAAGGTGGGGTCGCTACCACTAGACAAATAAGGTAACAAGGTTATTTATAAGCATTTTGAGTTAGGCAAAAACGCATTTACATAATAATGGTATCATAAGCAATTTGAAAAGTTTTCAACAAAACCTTGTAGTATTTATTTTCTTTGTATTAACACGTTTCGCCCCTCTGGCCCCTTGCGTCTCGTATCCGATTATTCTTTCAATTTTGGCTATGATTCAGCGAAGCCATTACACTGAGATAGGGCATTGAATACTTAATAGTTTATATGAGCAAAGCTTCACTTCAACAACACGTGTGGTTATATTTGTATGAATCTATAATTGACTACAATTTTTTTTCCGCACATATACCTCCGTCATGAGAACGACTGCTGTGAAAGGGTTAAAGATTTAATGTTACTGTCATGGCGTCATGGGTTAGTTCCTGTAACTCATCATTTCTCTGCCCTTTTCCCAGGTTATGTGGGGTCGGCACAACATGTATTCTTCCTAGATTTCCCTCTGTCAAAAGTAATTTTAACGCTCATTCTTTTCTTACTCATATCATCTTTCACTGGTATAGCGCACACAAATTGTTTTGCACAGAAAAATCCATTGATACACGACCGGATTTGTACCTACCACCTTATGATCGGAAGGCGGGATCACTACCAACTAGACCACCAGCGCTTATCCTTCCACAATAATGTCTAATACTCTTCACATGTCCAATTGTCCATACCACGCTAACCTATTGTTCCTCAACTAAGCCGTCACTGGCGCTACTTTCAGACTTCCTCTGAGCTACTATCTGGCCCAAAATAACCATATTCCGTGAAGTCCACAACCGTTCAGGTCTCAGTGGTAATTTTCCCGTTCTACGGTGACGGTCCGGTTACTGAAGAGAATGATGGGTTGACCAATAGTGTAGGTTAAGTGAAACTCATCACCCAGCGAAATGCTGACCACCCAGAATGTTTCCTTACCTTTTTCCCCAACTTCCATAAATACTTTGTAAGCATCATGGACTCTAAATAGAGTACGCTAAAGTTCATTTTCCATTGGCCGCGGTTCGAAGAGACGCGCCTCGCCGGCGAAGCCCGAACTATTCCTCCAAATGACGTTTCCAAACACACTGTTTACGCTCGCTCTTATTATTTTCTGTCTTTCTTTCCTTATTTTTTATGTGGGAATGGTTTTATGGTAACCCTTTGAGCAGAAATAGTAAGCGATCGATGGTTTGTTTTTACTCACGACAGACGTAGGTGTGGCCTAAAATTGTTATGTCACTATCTTAGGACGTTTATATGTCTCAATCACATTGTATAGACTGAACAAATTTAGATGAAATTTGGAATAATGCATAGTATTTTGTACTGGGAAACAACGCAAGTAAAGACATGGGCGGTACTGCTAGTAGTGTTACTAGTTCTTTCAAACTAATGTGTTGAAAAGATTTAAAGTGCGCCTCAAAGGCTTCTTTCGTGCACTTGACACATGTTTTTAAGCTTTTTTAGGTTCTACGACATGCCGGTCCTCATGGGCGGTTGTTTAGTGGGCATAGTTATTTATTAAAAAAGTATGTGAACTTTCTAAATTTAAAGTACAGGTTTACTAATGATTTAGGACGTTTTTAAAGCACATTTACATTACTCTTTAAGTACAAAGCGGATTAGCCTATTGTTTTTACCAGGATAACTCAAAAACCATCAGTTTACTGAAATATTTTATAAATATTGCAAAAGCATTGTGAAAAAGCAATAAAATGAATCAATCACGCAGCCAAATGCGATCTCGGAGCGATTTTTCATGTCCACGGTTTTTTGGTAGACAAATGTTTGACGGTATGCACCACAACACCTGCTGCCGTTGTCCCGCGTACTGCTGCGTACTGCGTACTGCTGCGAGGTAGTGAACAATTTTTAACCGATTTCAAAAAAACGTGTCCATTCGCTGTTTTTCGTTTGTACATTTATGTCACACGACATTTCTACCTGTAATACTACCTAAAATTTGTAATATTTCAGAACGTGAACGACTTTTTTGCATTCTTATTCGCGGACGAAGTAAAATTCAACCATGACGTATTAGAGTTCTTGTCAGAAGAAACAGACTATTCAATAAGGTAGGCGGCAATTCGAGGTCTGAACAAACTGTGACACACTTACCTGAGTAGCGAGGCTTTGAGAAACATTGAAGTAAGTCAGTTCAAATGACTTCGCATTGCCGAGATCAATAATGTAGGACTATTTTTTTTAATTTGATATTCGATATATCGGCAGCAACTAGTCTCAAAAACACAGTGTGACTTCATTGCTTATACAGTAGCAAAGTATTTAATTATAATAAGTTCTGTTTTAATAAGATAGCGCTTTCCGCATTGCCAAAACGAATAGTTCCCCAGCCTGTTGACAGTCCACAAACACACAAAACTCCCCACAGAGCTACTGGTTTAACATAACTAGTGGGAGGGGCCGCGGAGGGCCCGAAGCTTAATTAATAGGTTTGGGGATTAATTCCTAAGTCGGGTCCGGCAGCTCCGAGCGATGACAATTACTTCAATGGAACCGAGGTTTAAGAACTATGTACATTATTATGTCCAGCACAGAGCGGAACTGAATGCTCAAAGCAATAGGAAAGGCATGAATGAAAATGCGCGGGTTCGATTCCCGCTGCGCAAGAAATGTTTACATGTTCTGTAAATATTTTTTTCCGGGTCTGGGTGTTGGGTACCATGGTACTCATTAGTTTCTGATACCCACAATACAGGAAACCCTAATGTGGGGACTATGTATGTGAATATTGGTTTTAACATATAATTGATTTATGTTGAATTAGTAATTATATCAGTTCCACTTTATTTTCCATGCTTAGTTGCGTAACAAACGGGAGTTTTATATACGTGGATCATCAACATCATCATCTACACTCCGACTTTACCGCTGGGCATAGGTCTCGGTCTGTAAAGGTACGCCATCCATCACGGTTTTGGTCGGCCCAAGATTTTGACAATACCATCTACACATCTCTTTGTGGAGACATGGAAATACGACGACAAATTTAAATTTGAACTTCAAGATATATATCTCACTAGATGGCGTCACTAGTACACAGAATGCGCTATCGTTGTTTTGGGAAGTCCTTCTGTGTTACGGGCTAGATTATATCTTATTCACAAGCGAAATATAATGTTAGTAGGATATCACAAAGTGTCTCGAGTTAACTATACTAATCCACTCGAATAATTTGAATCGAGAAAGGCTTATATAATTTCAGTCGTAAATCAAAGCGGAAAATATGTCGATTGGTCGAATCCGATGGCGAGCGCCAAATCCTATGAAACCCGCGCCCATAAATCGTCAGATGTTCTATTGCTCTATTTCCCAAACTGATATTTCACAGCTGATTTAAATCCGGGCTATTAACTCGTCAGCGGCTTACAGCGCTGTTCAGCGGCCGATTGAGCGCCGTCATATTAATATCTGCTGCATTCATATTTAAATAATGTTTTCAAAGTTTGCCTGTTTAGTGATGTTGACGTGGATTATTAATGTTTGCTGATGAGTAGGTGTGCTGATCGAACTGTTCGCCTGCAATGGATACGTTATTTAATATTTGGCGATAAATTATAATATACGAGGCATTTTAATACAATAACATGTTTATGTTTGTTTTATATCGAAGCGCTCGTGGCGTAGCTCGCTTAGACGTTCTTGATTGATCGTTGAAGTTGAAGAACAATGTTGTGCGCGGTCACAATTGGGATGGGTGACTGCAAGTGGTATTACGAGCTGAGCACTTCCGTGCTTCGGAGGGCACGTTAAATTGTCGGTCCTGGCTTTTAAGACGTTAAGCTTTTTTTATATCATTATTGTAGGCTTAGACAGTTGGCACTGTTTGCGACATAGGAAAACTTATTAGGAAATATCAAGCTAAGTTCTTGCACAGAAGACTCCGCTTATCATGGAGATGATCATCTTGGGCTTGTGCCCATCGTAGATAGCCTGAGACAAACCTGACGTTTCCGCAGAAATACATATCATACATATCACAATCTAAGTAGGTACATATAATACAAAACAAGTGCTTCATAACATAAACACTTTCTAAACAAAGATTCAACTTTTAATAATTATCGTCGTTCTTTAACAAAACGACAGATTTTAAGATGTATTATAAAGTGAACCACCAAATTTTAGATAAAAACCGGAGTGAAATATTACTTTTGTGTATGAAAATTTTAAATTTACATACAAACACAAAGCTAACATGCAATTGTATAAGTAAAGAAAACCAGGCATCGATAAATAGCTCCTACATAAATCGAGCCATAGTTCAGTGGCTTCCGGCGGGGAAGTGACGTCATTATCAGTTCTTCCGGTTCCGCTACTTCCGGTGTCAACATCCTGCACTCATTTCTACGTCTAATAAAATTATTTGGAGTATTTAAAAGGTATTTTGTTCTGAAAATTTAGAGAAAGCTTTGAGGCGAGAAAGTTATTCTTTTTGTTACTTCCTACCAAACCTCTATTTACCAAAAAATAGGGCTTAGAAAGTATGATTAAATCACGTCCTAAGTAACATCACATCCCATCCTACTAATCTTATATTAATCCAAAAGTTTGTGAGGAAGTTAGGATGTTTAAGCCACGATCTCGGCGAATCGCTCGACAGAAACCACTAAATCGTAAGGACAAAATATTCGTAGAAGAAACCAGCAATATTAAATTTTTCGAAACCAGTTCATCATCATCATCATCAGCCTATAGCAGTCCACTGCTGGATATAAGCCTCCCCTAACGAGCGCCATCGCGCCCTATCTTCGGCTTGACGCTACCAGTCTCTGCCAACAGCCTTTCTTGCATCACGTTTGCCGAGTCGCGGTCTCCACTCAACACGAAGCCAGTACCTACTATTAAACTGTCTGACTGTCATACTTGTGTAAGTAACACACCTGTCATACATGCGTATAAATAAATAAATATTCGTGGACATTTCACACAGCGCCATCTAGCCCCAAACTAAGCAAAGCTTGTGCTATGGGAACCAGATGGCTAATAGAATACTTATATACTTATAATGCGTAATACTACCCAGACACGGAAGAAATATGTGCAGAAAATACATACATTTCTCCCGTAGCGGGAATCGAACCCGCGCCTCTTGCGTCTCAGCCGAGCACTCGCCCGCCACGCCAACGAGGTCGTCTAGGCTATGTATCGTGGCTAATTTAAATTATCCATACCAATAGCATTCAATTCAATTTTCCAAACCGTAGTTGACTGTATTACGGGTATACTGTATACATATCTCATCGCACCACTTAAATAGTAAAACTTTCTAACCGTTCAAAATTCTGTCAATCTTCAGAGTCATGGTCTGTGAAGCACTGATGGTTCAGTGGTGTCAGGAGTGGTGCTAAGGGAGTCCCGCAAGTTTAATTGGAAAGCGAGATGTAAGCATAACATGCGGATTAATTTGAGAACATGGGAAAGTTTGTGCAAATGTAGGGCGCAATCACAACGTAACTTAACCGCTTAGGACCTTCGTACAGAACGCTCTACCCGAAGATTTTGGGTTCTTCATCTACAATTCTAACTGTCCCGTTCCAAAACTGAACCATCCGTCCCGATGCAAAACAGGAAAGCAAAGTTCTGTTATTTGCTTTGATTTTTTGTGCCGGGTTGGAGACGGTTTGATTATGAATATCCTATCCTACTAATATTATCAATGCGAAAGTTTGTGAGGATGTGAAGATGTAAGGATGCGTGGATGTGACGATGTATGTCTGTGCCTCAATTATGCCCAAACGGCTAGATGGCGCTGTGTCAAATATCCGCAAATATTTATTTATTTATATTTAGATTTAAAAACAGGAACTCATTCATGTTTTCGGCGTCTGAAATAACCGAATTGTTGGAGTAGTGTGAATGGGCCCGAACACGGAAAAGTTAGCGTGAAACTGAACTGTGAGCTAATCTGTGACGTGATTAAAATTTTGGTGTTGAATGTGATTGCTCCGAGCGCCGCTAAAATGTTCACCCACTTTTATTTCCGTTCGACTTCTCAAAAGCAAACAAGTACACGAAAACAAAATCAGGAGCGTTCATGAACAGAGTTTTATATTGACGAGTAAAAACTTTTTGAATCTGTACATACATCTCTGGGAGTAAAAATAATAATATGTCTATATCCAAAATTACTTACTTATGAATGTCAACCTGTGTACTTAAATCCTTCCACCACACTGGTTTAAAAGAACTGTGTACACATAGTAGCATAAGTTACCTACTTGAGAACGTGTGGATGAGTGTATGTTTGTGCCTCAATAACACAGTAACAGCTGAAAGGATTTTCATGAAACTTAAAATACATATAAATAGGTTATTTTTCATTCGGGCGCCATGCGAGCAAAACTACGGATGGAAGTTAGTTGGTTATAAGACCAATAAAAGGGAGCCCTCGTAGGTCAATCGTCATAAAACATTAACGATTGGAAAGTTTTAACGATTGATGCGTGAAGCTAGTGGTACAGTCGGATTGGGGCGTGTGGTTCGGTTGCCATGGCGACGGACGCACGCCTGTCTCCAGTTAGTTACATTCAATCAATATTGTGAGAGCCCAAGTATGATATTTTAGAAAATCCTTTAAGTTCTTTACCATTTGTAGTTGACTTAAATTACAGGATTAGTAGTTAACAGGATTTTGCATAAAATAATGATTTGTGTTCATAACGTACTCGTATGTCAAAGTTAATATGAATAATGTTTGTTAAGTGAGGGTAGAAATGTATTAGTTTATTTAACCGCCAAAAGAGTTATAGCTCTACGAGTACCTATAACTTTATGAAATTTGAATTTCACTTTTGGAACTGGTCAGCGAAATCAGCTCGCAATAAATGTAAAACTCAAACTAAAATCTCTTTAATCATTTATATCATAAGAATCCTTTTGAATTTGAAAATAACATGGAAAGAAGTCGAAGAGGGTCTACCTACCCCGTTCCGTGACCGGGCCGTCACCGCCCTCAACAATGGAAACTTTGAGTTGAATTTGAGTCCATTTTTCCAGATTGCAGTAGTAGGTGACTTCAAGCCCTCGAGAACATCATCGTTACTAAGTAACCAGAGAGACCACTAAAAAGTAAAAACTGACAATGGGGAGCGTCTCGGCCGGCTGGCCAGCGGAGCCCGAACTGGGTCAATTGCAATAATTAACAAGATTGCACTTTAAAACAGCGCGCCTCGCCGGACAGCGTGAATCGCTGTAAGGACGTCGTTATGCCATTCATGCTTGTAAAAGGAGTTTATGATATTACTGCCATGTGCGAAGAAACGATAACCGCTGGGCAATAAAGGTTCTAAAGACTATTATGCGAAAGCTCAAAGTCGCGCAGCAGGCTATCCGGCTCTTCCCATGTGCCCCATATGCTTGATATCGTACGTGATAGAATGCCGAAAAGAGAAAATTCGTAGAATCAGAGTCACGAGTAGCAAGTTACATTTGCAATCAATTCATATAGCTCCGGTAAAGTAAAGGTTCTCCAATTGCGACCTAGGTCTGGGAAATCTAGTAGGTTTAGGATGGTCCTTAACCTGATGGCCCGATGATAAAAACGTCGAAGGTGGCCACAGGTAGTATGTACACCAGTGAACTTCTAGCTGAGGATGGCTGTACAAGGTTTTGTTATCATAAACAGTTACAACAAATGTGTACATGACGTTACCGTAACATCGTAAATACCGTTAGATTATAATCTATCTCGCGAGATTGTGAACTGTCGAAAGATTGTGAACCGTAACATATTGCTTACAATTTGTGACTCTAATTTCGATCTAAGCAGATGTCCAACAGTTTACAATCTCGCGAGATTATAATCTAATAGTATTTACAATTTTACGGTGACATACATAAATAAATATTATCACGCCCGTATCCCTAATGGGGTGAGCAGATCCACAAGAAGACATAAAAAAACTTGCTGCCAAGTCTGATTTAAAGTCCTAAGATGGATATAGTGAACCATTGACAGGTGATCACCCATATAGCCGGTCCATCATTTTGAAGAGGATGATAGCATCATCATAGGATGCTATCATCCTCTTCAAAATGATGGACCGGCTATACCCCGCTATTCTGGGAGGGAAGCAGCTGGACGCGTCTATGCTTTTTCTTTACTTCTAGTCTAGCAGAGAAGTACAAAATGTGTAATACAATATAAGCAAGATTGAATAGATTTATTAAATACGAGATTTCATTGGCGGCCTCACTCTCGTTATACTCTGATAAAAGTAAATCACATGTTTTTCCATGTTACGAACTATGTATCTCTATTTCAAGTTTCATTCAAATCCGTTCAACCGTTACCGTTATTGTATCCGAAATATACATCCCCACAAACTTGTGAGTTCCCTTTTTACCCGACTGCGTTTTCAATTTCAACTTGATAATACTCCTGACTTAAGCTTCGCTTATAATAAGACAAACAAATAGACTTCCGGCAGTAAACCCCCATTTATTATCCTCCTAATATCAGATTCAATATCTCTAAGCTTAAAAACAGAAGCGTCCGAATCCGGTCAAAGTTTCGTTAATAAATAAATCAATTCGGATCAGTGCGGGGTTAGCCTGTCGCGGCTTAGTGCGCGCGGGAAATACTACATTATTACAAACATGTAGGTTCAAAACTAAAAATAAATCACATTTTTGGAACGTCAATCCCTTTGATAATAAACACGATAATAGTTTTTGGGTAGAAAAATTGCATTTATTTTCGATGGGTAATAAATGAAATGGGGCAATGATACGAAATTATAGCTATCATCGTATTATTATAGGCTATGTCACACCTAAAAACACTCAGCAGCTAGGACTAGACCCATTCCAAATTTTTGTTGCTTTATCTATTTTGGATTCACCACTTTTGGTTTTCATTCATATTTTACTCTACCTTGTTACATCTGTCTTGAATGTTCTTATTTGTTATGTGTTTATTGATTACATCATCATCAACCTACAGAAGTACTCTACGAACAATTTAGAGCTGAATCCACTGACCTCGGTGGCGAGGCGGGCGAGTGCTCGGCTGAGACGCAAGAGGCGCGGGTTCGATTCCCGCTGCGGGAGAAATGTTTGCATGCTCTGCAAATATTTCTTCCGGGTCTGGGTGTTGTAGTATTATGTGTAAGTATGTAATTACAAAAAAAAGTATATTATGTATTCTATCAGCCATCTGGTTCCCATAGTACAAGCTTTGCTTAGTTTGGGGCTAGATGGCGCTGTGTGATATGTCCTCAAATATTTATTTATTTAAATATTTACCTACTGAGCCGCGTTTGCAACATCATCGGTACATCAGACGGAGGGCCGGTCTACACTTCGTTTTTCCGGTGCGTGGTCATTCGAGAACCTTCAGATAACTTCGGTAAACAAATCCAGACACGTGTGTGAAGCGCTGCGTTTCCGCTTCGAGGTGTTTGCGATCGCATTGTTCATTATTCAGAGTTCATTATTCACGGCGTGTATTCATTACCGGCTGAAGTGGCTGCTGGGCGCACAGAACACGCTAAACAGTATGGAAAGTTCTACCGATAAGGTTTTGTTGACAAGTCACTACGAGCCTAGATCAGATAAGCCCAATCATGGTTACTTAATACTTACCGAGCAGTTCCGTTGAACAGCTCTTGTATCGATCATAAGATCAGCTCACTGTCATATTATTGTATTGTAAAGTTACATCAATTTGAAGAATTTCGGGTCAATCAGTTAGGGGGTTTCAAATTAATTTGCAAGTTTTGACTTACTTTACTGAGTGAAGTGAAAGATAATAGTTATGTGTTTTTTTTTCTATGTTCTATTAATTTCTCTGGGTTGCAGATGTTACAGAGTAAAGGTTGTGGAGTCGTAGAAATGATCAACTGAGTATGAAGGAGCTGTGGTGCGATGACGCGATCGCTCAATTGACGTGCGCCATGTTTACTCCAAATAATGAGCTTTGCTGATTGCGACTGATACGCGGATGCCACTGTTTATAGCTTAATTGTACAAATTATATCTCGCATTTCAACGAGAGCGTTCATATTAAAATTATTTCCCCCAAAAATTAAGTAAAATAAACAACGCGTTCCCTCTTTCAGAACAAACGGACGAGTGGAGGATTCTTTAAATTAATTTATGCGTACCGCGTTCATCCGATAATTAAAATAAAGTAAATAACACCCAACAATCACATAACATCGTTCTGACTTCGCACTAAGATTCCCTAAGTCGTGGGTATGAGAAACTACGAGTAGCAGAGTATTCATACCCGTAAGAAATATTTTCAGAACAGACAAAATTGACGCAGCCGGAATCAAACCTTCTCCTGTCTCCGGCACTCGCTACGCTGCCGAGGTCCTCCTTGCAAGTATTTTATGCAAAGGCCATTTTCATTAGATTCTCTGTGTAGATTGCGCCCGGGGCTATAATGCAGTACACAATAACATCATTAGCATAGGCTGGGTTCCGGCGCATTGTCTGCGCTCCATTGCTGGCTGCGGTCGGAAGCCGGCCGCTTAGCGCGCCTTCCGCCCAGTTGTGAGCGACGCCAACGTGCAAGTGACCGCACGTCAATTCGAAATAGATTTTTTTATCAAAATATACAGAAAACAAACGCCGCTGCTATCTTATAAATAGAAGTTATTGGTATTATTTGTAATATAAAAAATTAGAATATATCGTAACTAGAAAACGTAAGTGGGAAGATAATAGCTGGCCATTCCCTAACGGTATTTGTCAGTGGAAGGAAGACTATTATTATTTACTTTGTACAACTTTTTTTAATTCAACTTTCTTTTTACATTGAATATACAAAACAAACAAGATGACTAGAAAGCAAAAACCACGCAGGTTGTACAAAAACAGATTTTTTTCAAAATATTTGTCCCCGTCGTAACATAAATTCAATTTTCACTAAACAAAACCGAAGGCTAACCGAGATACATTTTCAATAAAAAACCGTAATCGAAAAATAAATTGGTCTAAAAACAATACCCATTTACTTTTTAGTGCGATGTGGGATTAGTTAAATAAAATAAAGTTAACAGTGGCCGCAAATAACTATAACTCAGATAACAATAGAACACGAGATTGTTGTTTTGTTGCGATGTTGTAGAATTGGTTTTAAAAAGTAAAATAGGATTTTCTTTTGTCTGAACTCAACTCTATATAAACCAGAGCTGCAAAAATTCTAATGCTGTACGAGGAAAGTGACACATGTATTCCTATAGTAAATCTATTACATGCCTTCATAAAATTATTTCATACATGAATCAATGGATGTTACAAATATGGCAAAATTAGTTTAAACCGAAATACAACCAAAACTTGAACCCATACAACCCATGTAACACTCAACTAAAATTATGTCACCATCTCAATTTGGAAACCGGAACACTTACGATCAATTTTAACGGAACCCTCCATAAATATTAAAATGTAGCAACCCTAGCCAATGTACCGAATTATCGTAAACTACGGGAGCGACCGATACACGCGATACGTGACTTCGCGGCCACCCTACGATCCAACGCCGACAAGCAACCTTAGACCTTACTCCCTCGCAATAAGTGCTAATAGCGTGCAAGTGTGGTTTGTCCTGTACTGCTATCCAAACGCATAACAGCACACGTAAATATACCTTATTGCATTGTAATAAGGGTGATGAGAAGTGTCGATGCGGTCGGTCGTTTATAACTATCGGAATTATTTACAGGGCTTATAAAGTGCTATAGAGCGGGAATCATTCCGCTTCGAGGGATGTTTTAACATACGGGGCGACATTGCTTGATTCATGTAACGGTGTTAGATTTTACGACTTTTAACTTTTATATGTAGGTATTTTGAAGCAGCGATATTTTGAAAACTAACCACTGATCTGAATTTGGATTTACCGGATCAAAACCCAACAAAAAACGACTCAAGAGCAATACCTCTTTTCCTGCCAGAAATTTTCATAAATATTAATCTTGCTTTCTGAAAACTTACCAGTCGTAAGAGCACTGGTGATCTAATTCGTAGATCATGGGTTTGAATCCTGTCAAGCACTTATTAATTTTTCCGTTCAAAAAACGTATGTGTGGAGTCATTATTGCTTCAGTCCAGCGTAGTTTTACCTAAATACTGACTCAGCCCAATGAATCCTTCGAGCGACACAAATGAAAGGCAAGTTCAATCAATCAGCTGAATTGAATGATAACACCTGATGGATCTAAACAGGTTGATTTGTCGCGCACAATGCTGCATTCCGTGGTGTCGCGTTTCCATCGGCCATCGATACGCTTTGTGCAGAGCTGATACAATTAGATGGATGGCGGTCGACTGTGGTTGTTTACGAACATCTAACCACAGTCCATGCCAAACAGCACGTCACCTCAGAGTCATCATACACATATAATAAAACGGTTACACTAAAAAAATGAACGGTTTTTCCTCCTAGCTTTTTAGGTTATGTTATGGTTTTCTACGATATTTTCCTTCACCGTTTGAGATTACTGTATGCTGTGCCGACCCCACATAAAGTGGGATAAGGGCAGGAAGATGATGATGATGTTTGAGATTACCGTATCGTATACCAATAGATCGTGGGTTTTAATCTTATCAGGTACTAATGAATTTTCTTACTCTAAAATAATATATGCGCTATACCAGTACTTTCAAACGGCGAAGGAAAACATATGCTAAGCTATGATCGAAAACATTTGTGTCAAGCGCGTGACAGAAGTCTTTGAGTTGCATTTATAATTTTTTCACCACACTGGTTCGAAAGAAATAGTGACACGACTAGTAATAGTAGTAGTTTTGGAGAATAATTCCTTGCAATTTACATTGTTATTATAAAACGAGTTGAAGTACAAATATTATTCAGTTCTAAGCTTTTTTGCCTCATAGTTAAAGTTGAGACATGACTTTCTGCCCTTCACTAGTGAAACTTGTCTCAGGCAGTGGCTGTGTACTAGCTGATCTAATTCGACTGCGCTTCATTTGCGCAATTCAAATTTTGATGTACGAATCATAGATAATGCGGACGGACGCGGGGTGGGCAGGATGTTTGCGGTTGCGAGATGAGAGGGTTTATTACACTTACGACGTTTCACACAAACTTAGACAATTATACATAACAAGCTGTACCCGCGCGGTTTTACTCAAGTAGGAATTAAAAAGACTAGCTGAGTGAAAAAAAAATCAGAATCGGTTTAAATTTCTAAAACAACAAGATAAGTTCTCTCTAGAATATGAAGCTCAAGTGTTTCTAAAGTCTATCAAGATTAGCCATCAGTTCAATCGTGTAAATTAGTTTGTTTTTAATTTTTGTTTTTCTATGTATATTAGTTTTAAGGTATATATTTCTATGGGCCGTAGAATAAGTTTATAACAGCTGTAACTTTTCTAATGTTGCCTGAAATGAAATTATTATTATTATTTCGTTTTCAGAGAATCAATTACCTCATGTTATTTGTGTGAACAAAATGTATTGGAAAAAGATTGAAAGCCAATAAAATTATCACACAGAATTTAGCCCGGCAATATAGGTAGTTGGTAAATAGAGTTGCTGAATCACGACTTTTTATAGCAATTGCTTTTGGGGCTTAACCTGCCCCGAATGAAACCTTTTAGCCGAATGAAAACACCGAGAAATTGGACAGGCTGTCATGCGTAGCTAATTTTTTTTCGTAGCTTACTTGTTTTCCTTGTTTCAGCTTTGAGCTCCGAGCTCGTATACAAAGCGCGGGTTCAACAATCACTTTAACTATCTGTCACGGTAAATGGTTACATTATATCGTTATAACTACTGTATGGAAATTACCAAAATGCCACGAAAGAAATCTGCCCACCAGTGCTGCCCTCCTAGTGAGGAACGCAATAATTAAGTCAAACATGTTTTGATACGTGAGTGAGAGCAGAATGTTGTGTTTTGTGAGGCGATTTCGAATAGGTATCTTATTAATTTTTGTCAAAAATGCTAGTTACTGCGTTCTTCACTAGGAGGGCAGAGTGGTTTCACGTGGTTTTTATCTATATAAGTATTTTAATGGACCAGAGTGTAAATTAGTAGGCTCGTTGGGATTAGTTCGTACAATGGCTAGTAACTTGCTTAAGTGACAACTGCCTGATAGATTATTCTGACCCCATTTTCCAAAACAACTTCTTAGCACCATTTACGATTCTAACCACGGTGGGCTCGCTAACGATCCAACAACAAAAACTTGTGATTATAAATTTTCCTATAGCACAAATAATTCAAAATCACTATGAAAATAGTTCTCATTAAAAACGAATCAGGAACAAAACCATTCATTAGACGACGAAGGCGACGTGGGCTGCGCTACGAACGTGTCAGGCGGTGGGACTTTCAAGAGTTCTTCCTTCTCATTCGGCTTGCACCACTGCTCGTATCATTTTCACATAAGTACCTAAATTGATTCAAAATCTCAAAATAATGAAGCCGCCACTGCTAACGCTCGTCTCACTAGTTCTTTCTATAGCGGCTTTGCCTGTACTTAGGCATTGATTTAGGTCACATGTTTACGAACTATTTAGGTTCTTCGACATGCCGGTTTTCCCACGATGTTTTCCTTCACTGTTTGAGAGTTCTAGTATATAGTGAACATACATTTTTAGAACAGAAAAATCCATTGGTGCACGACCGGATTTGAACTCACGACCTTACGATCGGAAAGCGGCGTCGCTTCCACTAGACCGCTCATTGAATAAATTTACGGCCTAGTGTCAGTAGTCCGGTTGGACACGTCAACCGGACTTCGATGTGATGAGTAGTTCGATGTTGGTGAAAAACTTTTGTTCGTGATTGTTTGGCTTAGTATCAGTAGTTTGGTCATTAGTCCGGTTGACCGAACTAATGAGACATTTGTGTCTCACTAGTCCAGTGGTTGCACTCTAATTTAAATATGTAGGTAAGTACTTATCCTAAAGGAATTCCTAGACACTTACAGGTGTTTTTGTAACGAACATCCAAATGCTAAACTAAATAATTTTTATTTACGTTACCATTTACGTTATTGTTTTATTTTCTAAATATATAGTTCAGGCATTTGCCAAATTATAATGTTTTTCGCTGCCGTAAACGTTGGAAAAATGGGTTAAGATAACGATTAAAAGAAATGAAGCTTCGGTTTGTAGGCGGCCGTCAGCGATCACCAGCGGACATACCGCGAAACCAATGCTTTAGAGTTTGAAAAATAAACCGGAAAAACTAGTACAGCAATTCCAGGCAAAGTTTCTTGTGAATTTGTCTGGAACTGCTAGTAGCTAAGTTTCGTAGGAACTCGCATAGACGCTCAGCCGCTTATGCATGCCATAGTTTATGGACTACTTTTATGTTTTAAACTACCCAACTTACTTAGTACTTTCTTCGATCTAAATTATCACAGTTTGATTTGAGCACATTAAAATTAATTAGGTATCGATTTTGTTGTCAAAGAAACCCTACTAAAATTATAAATACGAAAGTATGTGAAGATGTCATCTATGCCTCAATTATGCTCAAAACACTGATGGATCTGATGAAATTTGCTGTAAAGCTATATTGATTTATCTTAGGAGGTACTAAGTGAGCGAGACACTAGTAATTTAAGATTCCTTGTTCGTGGAATGCATTCTACCCTTATAGCTTGGAAACATTCTAGATGTCGCGGAGTACACTAACTGGCCAACAAAAACTAATCAGCAAGTTGTAATCCACCGGCCAAGTGGAAGGAGGACCGCCAGGAATGGCCCAACGAACGGTGAAATTGCGGCCTTGCTGAAAAAATTCCGGGAAAGGGAACAAACACCCCGGCAATTTGTCTTAAGTGGCTGAAAC
Source organism: Scotopteryx bipunctaria (assembly GCA_949320045.1). Classification (NCBI taxonomy): domain Eukaryota; kingdom Metazoa; phylum Arthropoda; class Insecta; order Lepidoptera; family Geometridae; genus Scotopteryx; species Scotopteryx bipunctaria. The sequence goes on from OX439441.1 coordinate 274,856, forward strand.
ACTGAAATATTCGGGAAGTTTTAAACCGTATTAAAGTTTTGTCCAACCTTTTGAGGGTGTGAACTGAGGCAGGCAGATAACGTGAGCTCCTGCTATCGATAAGAGTTAAAATTAAAGAAAAGAAACCTCATTTTGATCACTGACCTCGTTGTCACCATGTTTTTGAAGCGGGTGTGAAATTCTCACCCGAATTCCCAAGTACATGTTGGGCGGGCCGGCCGAGACAACTTTGGGGAAGGCGAGGACATGACTTCAACGTTTTTAATTAATTCGAAAAGTTGGACTTCGCAGCCTTATTGTCCTTAATATAAATACCCGTTTATAATGAAGAAGCGACACCTTGAACCAGGGGAGGGGTGGGGGGCGACTTTTGTAAATACGGAAATATGGAATCATAAAGTTAGAGAATGAGCTCGTTAGCCGAATGAAATATTTATCCTTGAATAAATTAAAAGGGATGACGGCTTTTTATTAGTTTAAACTCGGTTTATGTCGGGCAAATAGGGTGATGTTCTTATGTAGGTGCTGTCTACATGGGAAAGTTGAAGGTCCTAATTATAAGGGTGTAATTTTTAAGAGGCTTTAGAAGGATATCCGGTTGAGGTCCGCGGTGAATGTTTTATGAGGCTCCTATTTTAATGTACATATAATAGTGTGTTCTGGTTAATGTATCAGCTTTGGTTTCTGAAAAATCGGTACATGCACCTGTTATTTCTAAGCAATATTAAAGAATCTATTTTTGTGTAGTAATTGAATAGGGTCTAGACGATCAGAGAGAACTTTAATTTGTATTTTTTGCCGGTAACCGTCCGGTTATGGAAAGGACAATTATTATTACAGACATGTTCTGGTAAAACTCTTATTTTCTACATTGCGCTCCTTTGATTTTTAGGGTTTCGTTTCCTCAGAAGGATAATAACCTTAACTGTGAAGCTGCAAAATGGATCATAAGAGGTTATAACTGGGCAGGCAAAGTTTTAGCCCTCCCATAGGCCTCCTAGCTTATTATAGCTGTGACCATTTACGTGTCTTTTATTGCTACAGACGCCGTTTCCAAACTTCCTTTAGTCAAGTAACTGACATTTTCAACTTGCTTACAATATTAGATGGCCTCTTTGGCGTGGCAGGCGAGTGTTCGGCAGAGAAGCAAAAGGCATCGGTTCGATTCCTGCTACGGGAGAAATGTTTGTAAGTTCGATAAATATTTCTTCCGGGTCTGGGTGTTTGTTGTAGTGTTATCTATACTTATAATAAAACTGTAACTGTTTTGCAAATATTTCTTTCAGGTTTGGTTGTTGTGGTGTGGTGTTGGTACTCATAGTTTTTGATACCCACGACAAAGGCGATCATAGTGTGGTATCAAGACTATGTATGTGACAGTTGGGTATTATTTATTTGATGTAACTACCGTGAGGCACACGGGGCAGGCCCAGAAATAGATGGCGTCACGATCTGGATGCATTTGAGCGACATTTGCAGCATGAGGCCTTGCAGAACAAAATGGGCACAGCAGTGGGACATTATAGGTTAGTAAAAAAAAAACACAGCCGTAAAAAACAGATGGTAACTACTTTTACGAAAAAAAAGGAGGTATGTAAGCTGTGGTTATAACTTGCTGAGTGTTTTCCGGAGCAATTATCGCGCGCGGTCGCTTTCTATGCAAATGCGTTAGTAGGCACTTTTCTTTTGTAAGGTTTGTGCGAGACATGTGATTACGCTGCGAGGAATAACTGGAACAGAATTGTACAATAATAAGGAAATATAAATACCTTGCAAGAAATGCAATGAGTAGCAACAAATGGAAATAATCAAATTGAGAAGACAACAAACTTTTTTATATTACTAAGCACGGGATAAAGATGGACCCCGCGCGTAAACTGTTTAGACTCTCAATATTATTTGATGATGTCTGGAAGCGAGCACTCATTCGGTCTCGACCACCACTAAGCGCACCCATGTATGCGAATTTATAATGTTACCAATGTAAAAAGTCTTCGCATTTCAAATATGTTTCTGAAAAAATTATGCTTCAGTTTAGAGTTGGATTATATTTAGCAATTCACCGATTTTTTCAGCATTTTTTGGGTTCCGTACCTGAAGGGTGCCAAGAAGACCGCGTATATAGACCAGGCCTGCTTTAAAACATCTCCTTTAGGATACATTTGTGATCCTGGCCAGGCAGCGGGGATAGGGCGATAGTGGGATTGGGCAGGAAACCTGGTTAGTGGTGGTTTAAAGTCCAAAAGAGTCTAGGATGTCCAAAGATTGATTCAAGACTTTTTTTTCACTCAGTAATCCGAATTTTCATTATATCTGAAAAAATATTGTAAAATTACCAGATTCATATTAAAAATGGAAAACTAGATTGACGACGAGAAATCTTTCATGCGAAAGAAAGAAATGGTTCCGAGAACCATTCGTTGTGTCTGTTTGACAACCAAAGTAATAAAGTTTTCCTGGAAAATGGCAATATGGCTAAAATGTTCTTTAATTATTAGAAAGTATCAAATCAAATAATCAGACAAAAATATGATTTATTTTTACATCTTGATACACATTTAATAATTTTACTTTTAGAAGAGGAATTTATAAATGAAAATGTTTGGGTAACGAATTTGAATTTACCTAAGTATATCTTTTTTACTAAATGTGGTAACAAACATTTACACACACAAACTTTTGCCATTATAATATTAGTAGGATAATACATAATATTACATATTCAATTAATATTTGAAATGATATACAAAATGAAGCACAGTGGTGATAGGGTGCACTGACCTGTAGAGCGGGATCCCGGCGTCGTCCCGGAACCAGAACACCATGTAGACCTTGTCGTTGGCGGCGGTGCCGAGGTCGCACGGGAACTGCGCCACCATGCCCTCCACCGCCTGCACGTCCACCGTCCGCACGCCCGCTGCAACAAGCGACACCTCAGTCTCCGCTCCCCATTGCACTCCCAGCCAATGACGGTCCGACCCACGGCTGCCACCCGTATACTATAGTGCTATATTTTAGTCCATTGTACTTATTATAGAAAAACTAGATGGCAGCACAGGTAAAGTTAGCACGCGCTATCGTTGCGTTTTGAGCTTTACGCCGGTAATTTCAAGCAAACTAAAGCTTTTCAATTTTATAATATAAGTAAAATAATATAGGAAGAAAAGTACCATATTTTTATAACTGCATAAACTTTAATAATAATAAATATTTGTGGACATTTGACATTTATTTATTTATTTATTTTCGGAAAACCAACAGCTATAATAAATGTCCTTAATAACTATGATAGAAACAGAGAGCCAATTAGAGGTTTTCACTGATAGCGCCGATAGCGCATTAGCGCCATCTAGCCCCAAACTAAGCAAAGCTTGTACTATGGGCACCAGATTGCTGATATACTTTTTTATATAATACTACAACACCCAGACCCGGAAGAAATATTTACAGAACTGCAGAACAAACAAACATTTCACCCGTAGCGGCAATCGAACCCGCACCTCTTGCGTCTTAGCCGAGCACTCGCCCGCCACGCCATCGAGGTCATCAAAGTAAGTTGCAATTAATCGTAATAATCATAATTATAATTATTTATTAATAATTTCAGATACATACAAACGGCCTTAAAAACTATTTGTTCAGCCAAAACCTGCCTTTACAGAAGTATGATTAAAACATTTATTATAATTAACAGTGTCTTCTTATGTCATGGCAACAACTAAACGTCAACTTTCTGTAACTTTCTGAACTCAAAGCAACCGTGGGTACTATTTTTTTCGTGAATTTGCCAAAAATACTATATTTCTCTTATGAAAAAAATTCTGTTTTCATTAAAAAGTGACAACCTGAGAATGACCTGAAGACCAACAGTCAGTGAAGATTGACCTACACTTCTAGGAGCAGTGTATAAGTATAAAGTAATCTGATATTCCCACATTAGCCACACTGACACATTGTCCGCAACAAAACCAAAGTTCCTTGTAGTCTAAAACAAAGAAACAAGTACTTGTTACCCCAATAAATTGTAGGTAGCTTAATTAGCTAAGGCCGAACTAGACCCTCCCCTGATGCGAGACTATTAATTGCACCTAATCCCGTACCTGAGCTGAGAGGCCGTCTCGGCAGCTTTGCGGGTAGCTGCCTCTGGAACTGTTTCCTTTGTAAGCACTGTGTTATAACTATGAGGGTCTCCACCCACTACCCTGAGCCGGAACAGGACTTACACGTCGCGACTGTTTTGACGGACTTTTGACCAATTATCGCCATCATTGTCAAAATATACGCAAATAAAAAAGTATTAGAACAAAGCATAATTTATAAAAAAAAAACAATAAAATAATTAACTAGAGTATCTTGCAAACTCGAAATATTCAAGATGGTGCATCCTGTATTTAAACTATTTGGTCTCCAAGCATAAATTATGTACAGATGTCCAAGTGCGGGTCGCACGGCGTCTCGAGCGGCCGAAGTTAGCCGTACACCAGTTACTGCGCTAATGGACTCGCCCGAGTGCATTGTGCGACTCCATCGCTTGAGACCACACTTGTTCCTAATCTGATGAACTGTGAAACTTGCTTCATTGTGTAACTAAACACCGATAGAAACTCTAGAACGAATCTTCAAGTTGTCGTGCTGAAGGTTTAGTTAATGATCTACGAAGCTTTTTAAAAAATCGCAGAGTTTAGCTCATTCTATAATGCGTCGGTAAAGGTGACCATTGTCATCCACAAAGCAACTTTACCTATTGTATTTATCTATAATTATTTTGTTAGTCTTTATATTCTACTTATATTATGAATGTGAAAGGTGGTGAGGAAGTGTGGATGTGACGAAGTATGTTTGTGCCTCAATCACGCCGAAACGGCTGAACGGAATTGGATGAAACTTGGAATTTACATATTAGGGTGTGCTGGAATGACATAAAGGCTGCTTTAAGTCCGGATACCTTGCGAGCGAAGCAGCGGGCGATAGCTAGTCTCATAATAAAGTTTAAAATTACTTTAGCTCATATTTTGCATCATTATAATACTAACAATGAATGGTGGTTCAAATATTCAGATTCACTGAATTTCTATCTTGTTTGCTTTGAATATGATAGTAATTCAAATTCACGAGCACACAAGCGTTGTACAACTTCATTGAAATCCACTAAAATATAATAGCAATGACAGTTCACAATGGTTCTCAAGCACAGTCGCTGCTCTACGTAACGGGCCAGCAGTTTGTCAGCCCTGGAGGTGGTTACACACGATGCAATAGTAAGTTGTGGTGTACTACCGCGGCAACGAAGCTATCGCCCGCAGCACGAAAACCATGAATCAGAGCATTGGTTACAGCGTGAAGATGCTGTTAACATATTGGTTATTACAACAGTTCTGACAAAGCTTTGTTCGAGAATACTTAATAATTAATAAGGAAATATGGTCATTGCTGTTGAAGCGCTGGAACTACCTCGTTCCTTTTAGTTCCTGTTTTTGTTTCTGTATTTGAATTTTTTTTGACTAATTTTGACATAATTTGAATTGTATTTGTATTATTGGATGACATTTTTATGGATTATTTGAATCTGACATAAATGAAAACAAAAAGATGTTGCCGTGCGTGTGATATCAGCGCAGCGGCGTGACACTGGCGTTACGACATCGTGTGCCATCGCCCGCAGGTTTGGCTTAGCCTGCAATATTGTAATGAATATTCACACGACTAATGCAAGGAACGCGAGCTAACTAGTAGCACTACTTAGAACAAGCTCGGTTCGTTACGGTCTGACAACCTTGTTAGGGTCACTACTCTTCAAGTTATGTTATCCATTACATCCCCAACTTGTATTTAACTACATTGTCGGCCTCGGTGGCGTGGCGGGCGAGTGCTTAGCAGCGATGCAAGAGGCGCGGGTTCGATTCCCGCTACGGGAGAATGTTTTTATGTTCTGCAAATATTTTTTCCGGGTCTGGGTGTTGTAGTAAGTATTATAAGTATGTATTATACAAAAAAATGTATAAGTATTCCATCAGCTATCTGTTGCCCACAGTACAAGCTTTGCTTAGTTTGGGGCTAAGTGGCGCTGTGTAAAATGTCCACAAATATTTATTTATTGACAACTAGCTGCCGCCCGCGGCTTCGCTCGCGTAAAAAATAGCCTACCCGGATACCCGGATAAAAAATAACCTATATGTTAATCCAGTACATGTACTATGTATATTCCAAGTTTCGTTCAGATCCGTTCAGCCGTTTAGGCGTGATTGAGGCACAAACATCCAAACATCATCTCAAACTTTCGTACTAGATGGCAGCACAGGTAAAGTTAGTACGCGCTATCGTTGCGTTTTGAGCTTTACGCCGGTAATTTCAAGCAAACGAAGACTTTTCAACTTTATAATATAAGTAAGAAGTAAGATTAAAGTAGGTAAGCATTTGCAGACTTGTAGGTAATTCGATGACTGGAAACTGGTGCTAGCCGACACGCATAAGTAAATATTGTGTATCTATGTATGTATCACGCCCGTATCCCTAACGGGGTGGGCAGAGCCACAAGTAGTCGTAAGAAAACTTGCAGCCACTCCTGATTCAAAGTCTCAAGATGGATATGGTGCACCATGGTGTCAGGTGATCAGCCCATCGCCCATATAGATGGTCCATCATGTTGGAGGATACTATCCCTTAGTCGACTTTTACGACGAGCTCGAGGAGAGAAGCAGCTGGACGCGTTCTATGTTTTATTACTTCAAGTTTCATTATAATTAAATTAGCATCTTAAACGTTGACCTCTAGATGATAAGTGGTCTGTATGTTACAGTTACTTATTCTATGTATATTTCAAAGCATTGGTTAGTTAGTAGTGACCCCGCCTTCCAATCCTAAGGTGGTGGGTTCAAAACCCGGTCGTGTGCCAATGGATTTTTCTGTGCGAAAAAATTATGTACGCTATACCAGTACTCTCAAACGTAGAAGGAAAACATCGTGAGGAAACCGGCATGTCGTAGAACCTATCGCCACACTGGTTCAAAAGAACTAGTGACACGACTAGATAGATAGACACTTCAATACAATCTAATAGATAAAGGCGTTTGTTTTAAATGTAAATTTAAAAGTGACATTCTCATCAATTCTTGTCACGAAAAAAGTTGAATAAAGCTTAACATTTGGCACCCCTAGCGCGTAGGGCTGAGCGATCGCTGAATTTGTACCCCTTGTACCCGTAATGAGGGACTACAGGGCTGTCAGCCGGCATTACGGCACGTCTCCGCTATGACATTTTAATGGCCGTAAATTGAAAGAAAAGGATGCCATTCATCAATAACGCGGGTCATTTTTGAATACGGCTGTCAATTGCTTGTAAACGGTTCGGTGCCGCTTTTGTTCTGGGGATTTGGGTTAGTTTATTAATGTTGCTTACGCCCGGTTCCAATAATCTACTCATTACCATATATCTAGTCGTGTCACTAGTTCTTTCGAATCAGGGTGGGGAAGGGATTCAAAGTACTCCTCAAAGGCTCATTTCGTGCACTTGACACATATTTTAGAAATTTTTGGGTTCAAACCCACTCTATGTGCCGACCCCACATAGAGTGGGATAAGGGCAGGAAGATGATTATGGTCTTGTTACTAAAAACGTGTAACGAATGTTATGTACGCTCCCAATAATGCTAAAGTTTTAATTTTAAAATAAATTCATGCTGAAATTGGATGCGCTCATCAATCTCCTATAATAAGTTTAATTAAAATACACATCGCCGCATTATTGAGCTAAAACGATTAAAAGTTGAATGTGCATAACAAGTAAAGCCGGGCGCTCTCAATAGTGCATTAACGTCAAAAGCAGGCGGTTATGATAAGCGCTAATTATTACAGGGTGAAAACAAGCCGACGAAATACAGCCTTTATTTTTGTAGGGCATTGTTTTTCGAAGCGAATATACTAAAGCAATCTACATTTTTTTTATAATTATATTTTCATCATTATGTACTGGTTTTATATATAAGGTTACGTTTCTAAGTTTGTTTGTTTGTAAGACAGGATTTTAGAATTTCCTGAACAGACTTTGCTATTTCTTATGACAGAAAGCTACATTTTTCCCCAAGTATTTTTTTAAATTTATATTCGTATGACAGGTAATCGTTAATTGCTTAAGTATATCAGAAATGAGAGCACTGGTGATCTAGTTGGTAGTGGCCCCGCCTTCCGATCCTAAGTTTGTGGGCTCGAATCCGGTCGTGTAGCAATTTTACTGTTCGCTATACCAGTACTCTCAACCGGTGAAGGAAAACATCGTGAGGAAACCCGCGGCTTAGTCAGCTCCACAGGTATTGACCATGTCTTTCCTGTGGACAAGGCCGACTAAGCTGAGAGGATGAAATAGGTGCTGGGAAAGCCTACTCCATCTTAATTCATCCCGGGCACTACAGCGTCTCGTTTATGAAGGTAAAAGTTGCCTCCTGACGCTGTATAAATCATCTACTATAAAAGGCATTAGAAAAATAACAATTAGAATATATAATTCAGGTAGTCATACGTGAACTTCAACTTGGCAGCACCTTCGAATCCCCACGCTAATCAATAGCCCATGTGCGGGCGCTTTGCGTCGATTACTGTCACACGCCTTTAATTACGTCCCTATTACTGCCAGGACTACTCGTTAGCGGATTACAGAGGGCAGTGTTTGAATATCGAATGCGATAATCGCCAGATCCAGCCACTGCTCGCCAGAACTGGCCATTTAAAGACTATTTGGATTACATCACACTAATATTATAAATACGGAATTAGGTGAATGTGATGCGTTCCTCTTCGTAACGACTAATTGGATTATACTGAAACTTGGAAAACACAAGCTGGAATAACACATAGAATACTTTCTATACGGATAGATACCACACGGGCGGAGCTGCAGGCGAAAGCTAGTGTTGTCCTAACGGATGTCCTTATTTAGATTACCATAAAAACTAATGTTAAAAAAATATTAGTAATTATATCATTTTAAAACATCTCTGCTGGATTGGGAGTATAAAAAAACATTGAATGCATCCAGCTGCTTCTCTCCCCGAGCATGTCGTAAAAGTCGAGATAGTATCCTCTCCAACATAACTGGATATGGGTGATGGGCTGATCACCTGTCACCATGGGTCACTATATACATCTTGGGACTTTGAATCAGGAGTGGTTGCAAGTTTTCTTAGGACTACTCTTGTGGTTCTGCCCATTAGGGATACGGGCGTCATAATTATACACACATACATTATTTTGTCTTAGCCACTTCGTTAGGCTCCAAGGGGTCTTGTCTCATTCAGTCAGGCTTTATTCTTTGATCACACTTTAATTAACAAATGGAATCTGACATTGCACTGATATTGATATTTGTATGGAAAAGCTTTTAATTATACGTGTTGTTTCACCTGTGGCACTCAATCACCTCGCACGGTATTCATTGCGCGTTTTATTACTAGTTTTGTTTAGAGGGGATAAACGAGCGAGCGTTGTACTCGCGGCTGGCGATCCTCGCTTTGTAGTATGGAATGGCTGTCACTACATCCGGTTGTTGGCATCCGTATGAAGTCGATGTGATCCTGTTTATTAATTTTGGATAACGGATGTAGGTCAGTTTGCCTGACTGTTTCCACACTGTTTTGTTTTTAAACCTTGTACAAAACTCAGTTATCTATTGTCCCAGCTTTTTATTAAATGTAGGTTATAATTGTTATCCGCTGACAGGTCAGCGGTACTATATTTTTTAAGTTTTCCAGCCATTGACGATGTTTTTATTGGCTTTTAAAAATATAAACCTGATATAGCTTAATTTTAAGACAGGAAATGATAACTTTCATCTTGCAATTACAAAATCTTTAATTTGAATAAAAATACATCTCCATTTTTGGCCTTTGAGTCGTAAAAAATTAAAACGAAAACCGTTTACGTAATTTCAGAATACTATAGGTACGTAGATAGGTAGGTAGGGAATACGTCTTCCCAAAAATATATCTCCTCAAGGCTTTAGCGCCACAGTGCAACACAGCCAGTGACACAACTAATTAATTAGCTCCGAGACAGCGCGATCAATCAAACAGTTCTCGCGATTGTATTCCCCGGAAATATGAGGATAATGAGCGTGAAATGGGTTTAGAGGATTTATCTTACAGTGGAGTAATGTCACATATATGATCCAAAATAAATAAAGGACTTTAAATGGATTTCAAAAACACCATAATTTTGTGCTAACCCAAATGGGCTTGGTGGGCTCGTAAAGAATGAGATCTCAGTTATCTTATGTCGATGTCCCATATTTGAGCCAAGATATTTTAAGATAAAATCTTTTTATCAAAAGTCCGAACTGGTGGGTTATTTAGCGGGCTCGTTAGGAAGGATTGTTTTCGTTAGCAGTCCTTCAGCACTTCTTTTTGGGAAATCATCATCTTCCTGCCGTTATCCCACTCTATGTGGAGTCGCCACAGCATGTTCTCTTCTTCCATTCCCTTCTGTCTTTTTTTTTGAGAAATAAGTGAGCAATTTCTAAACCTGCAGTTCCTTTGAATAAATTAAAGAGATTATTCGTGTTTATTGACTATTCATGTTGTTTGGACCATATCATGCTAAAAACGGATTTCCCCTCACTTGCACTTGTCACTAATTCGAGCCTAACCGATCACAACGCTGACCTACTAACCTTAAATTGTAAGTTACCTAAACAAAACAATACCCACAAGTTTTGTAAACTAAATATAAATAATCTTGAAGAAGATTTACGCTGCATTGACTTTGACCTCGTTTATAATTCTGCCGACCCGGAGTTTTCTATGACATTTCTGATAAAAAATGTACAGAGCACTTCGGAACAACTCAAGAGCAATTTATTTGAATAACAAAAAAATATTGCTTAATTTTTATTCTTTAGCTTAGATCCTAGAAATTTTTAATGAAGCTATGTCATTTTAAACCAATTATGTAGATCCTTTATAACTTAATTATTTTTTGTCTTTTAATCGGATTATTTGTTATTTTTGTACTCTATTTTGTGCTCTAACTGTCTGGAACATAGGATTAGCTAGTTCATGCTCTCGTGTATTACTTATCTAGGTACATTTAAGACACCATAGTTGTAATTATTCTTGTATAACAAACCTGATAGAATAAATGATTTCATACTATGAAAAGTGCAGGAATTAACATAGTATTCCCTCTGTAGTGATCTTCTTTTGTTTATTTACTGTGGAAGGCTCGGCGGATGATCACAGTCCGGCATCCATCTTCATTAGACGGGTGCTTTTACAACAAGCGTCCGAGACGGCCCTAATATATTTATGGGCTCTGTTTTATGGGACACCCTTAATAGCTACGGCCATAGCAAATTTATCATAGATTAAGAGCACTGCTGGTCTTCAGATCATAAGTTCGTGGGTTTGAGTCTGGTTATGCACCAGTCTCTCAAACGGGAAATAAAATTGTGAGGAAGCATTGCCTACTGTACGAAAGTATCTCTTTGGGGCGCACTTCGATTCTTTCACCACACTGGTTAGGTAAAGGAGATCCGGGTAGTAGTCATAGGAAATGAAAGTAACTTTCATTTATTCGAAATCTTTATGGCAGCTTTGTAGTTTGTTTCCAGACCTTGTTGTAAAAGTGGGTCATATTTGAACAAGTATTTATCGAAATAAGGAAATGAGTCAGGATAAAAACAAAGGAGTAGGAGGGTATACGAGTATAATCCGTTCTCTAATACAAGTTTTGGGACTAGTGAAAGTAACAATCGACAATGTATCGACCCGCAATTTTTTCCTATAGTAAAGCAAATTGTATGGCATTAGCTATCGTAATGTCCCATGATAATTGCAACGAACTGCTATAATTCCTTAAAATATGAACAACAAAAATTGCAAATGGAATGAGAAGGTTCGTATTGATTGTAGAAAATAAGTAGCTTCGAAGCAATGCTTTTTGTCTAGACTTTGAAGTTCAATAATACATAGGTACAACGGCTGTGACTACGTGGTCCGACAGCATTGTACGATCAATCGAACCACTGTTCTTAGATTCCTCACAGCGCGATCGTTTACGGTTGTCTAGATGTTTTCTTTTTACCCGACTACAAAGAAGGAGGGTAATGTTTTTGGCATCATCTTAACCAGCGATAATCCTTTTCTTGAGTTACATTCATAATCGACAAGGAAGCTGCAGTTTATCAAAGTACTTTATGATAATATTTCCCGGCGTCCATTAACGGCCGCCATTAGCCGCTCGCCATTGTTCCACAGTAATTGTGAATAACTCATTGCGCTGATTAATTTTGTTGTTGTTGTTTAACGGCATTAATAAGTGATTGCGCGCCCGAAGGCGGAACATCGCCAGGATCCTAAAGTTATCCATTGAACATCGCCAGGTACTGGATCCTAAAGTTACCCATTGATTAGAGAGTCGATGTTCTTTATAATATGACGATGACGACCTCGGTGGCGTAGTGTACGAGTGCTCGGCTGAGACGCAAGAGGCGCGGGTTCGGTTCCCGCTATGGGAGAAATGTTTGTATGTTCTGCAAATATTTCTTCCTGGTCTGGGTGTTGTATTGTTATGTGCGAAAGTGCGAAAATGCGCTGTGTGAAAAATCCACAAATATTTATTTGCTTATTATCACTTTTAGAAATACCTTTTCAGGATAATCCTTACTAATAAATGCGAATGTGTGTTTGTACGGCTGTTGGTTAGTCCTTCTTTAACGCAGTCACGAATCGACATGATTTTTGCTTTAGATCCTGTATAGTGATGTACGCTACTTCTTGTACAATAAAAATATAATTTCAACTATGTAAAAGTTAAGAATATTCATTCAGGTTACTGTTGTTCATTCATGTTCTGAAAATAATATTCGGCATGAAAAGTTGTGTAACATTTGTGTAAGTCGGCACTCATTATATTCCCGCGTCCATTATTTGCGAGAAGTATCGTGTTGCTAGAGCTGAGCTTAGAGCATCGTTACGCAGAAAGCAGGCTGCCGCCGACTACTGGTACAGTTTGAAGCGGTGAAGCGCTCGTGGCGTAGCTTGCTTAGACGTGCTTGATTGATCGTTGAATTTAAGCAACGTTGTATGCGATCACAATTAGGATGGATGACCGTAAGTGGCATTACGAGCTGAGCGCTTCCGTGCGAGGGCAAGTTAAATTGTCGGTCCCGGCTTTGAAGCCGTGATGGAGGCCTTTAGGCGGCTTAAAAACTCCGTCACAAGAGTTGGCCACTAGCACATACGAATTTACATTTTTTTACTGGTAGAGTGTTGTGTATAACCAGCTGAAGTCCAACAGTGCCCTTTCTGTATTTTGACTTGAGGTATCTCATTATATCAGAGGTCTATTCCAAGCAATATTTGACAAAGTATCGATCAGATAAGTCAAAATAAATGGGATTGACATTGACATATACTTTCAAGATGGCACGTGAAAACATCGAACTGCTAAAATTCTGTAAAATACAAACGTTCTTATCGTTTTACTAAAATAAAAAAACTAAACATTTCCTGTGACAACTCAAAAATTAAGCGTAATCGACCGTAGAAATAGGATCGCATGGGATAAATACCGTTTGTCTACACACTCAGGATGGGTAAGAAATAAAAGTGCTTTCCACCTGCTTTCGTTGTGATCCCTAGATCATGGCATGGATGTAGTTGTGTAGCGTATGTAACGCTACACAATCTTTCTCAATGTATTGTATACTGACAAAGGTCAACCCACTTTTAAAATAGCTAATGCTACGTATGTAGAAATTATAGTAATTTAACTCGCAAAACTGACAAGTATAAACCGAGCTGAAATGACGTGGCATGTAAAAATGATTGCGAGCGTATTTAGCCGAACTTTACAGATACTCAGCACTCGGGACGTTTCAGCTCGGTTCACACGACAGCTGACTTGCACAGACGCCGCGACGCGACGCGACGCGACGGTGTGAACGACATCATGTCACGCCGCAACGTGACGCGTGACCACTGTACATTCCAAATTCGAATTGGGACCACCCTATACTTATTTGTTGATTGAAGTAAATCATGAAACTGACATTTTCTAGAAGTTAGTTTTGTGGCCTTTTTTGTGCATGTATTTTTAACTCCATTACCCCGTTTCATATCCGGACCGTCACAAAAGTTAAAACATCAAGAAAACTTGTGACAGAACTTTGCTTTTGCTTTTTTTGTGTAGGTAAGAACTGTGACGGTTCGTTCATAGAATGGCAAAGTAGGCAAAGAGCTAATATAATATACCTAAGTTATAATGTAAGATAATATGTAGGTAGCCCACGAGGTAGTTCCTCGTTGTTTGAGGTATAGATCTGGCCATGAAAAAAGTTGTAACACAAAATGCGAGAGAACTTTACTACTGCGTAAAAGAGGTTTTGTCGGTGTTCTATTTTACCTTTCTTACCCGACTGCGAAGAGGGAGTGTTATGTATTTGGGATGTATGTATGTGCATTCCTTTGGCTGAAGCTGTAGTCCAAACGGCTGGATGGATTTTGACAAAATAGTTTGGATTCGTCTGGATGACGAGAGTGTCATAGGTATAATTTATCAAACTTTTCTGACACTAAAGTGTAAAAATCCAATATGTCTGCTTTAGGAAGCCTTTTTAAATAAAAATTAAATATTTTTGGATATTTCACACAGCGCCATCTAGCCCCAAACTAGGCAAGCTTATACTATGGGAACAAGATGAATGATAGAATACTTTTATAATTTTTTTTTGTAAATAACTACGCACTATAAATATTGTAATACTACATCACCCAGACCCGGTAGAATTATTTGCAGAACATACAAATATAACTCCCGTAGCGGGAATCGAACCCGCGCCTCTTGCGTCTCAGCCAAGCACTCGCCCGCCACGCCACCGAAGTCGGTGAATTCATGAATTAAAACTTGGACTTAAATGGTATATTATGTTCATCATCATCATTATCACGTGTCAAAAGTCTAATATGGTGGATATACCTACTACCTAAATACTATGCAGTCGAATTTTTTGTTCTTTTGAACAAATACTTGTTTCTTTTCTTTATTTTTTCAAACGTACGGAACATTAATTAACCACTTAGAAATCCATTCTCTAGCTATATGAATAACGTTATTTATTGTGGGGTGTGTAACGCCCAATTCACACCACGTGCACCACCAGTGGAACAAAGCGTGTGAATGACACCCCGTCACGCGCTGCCGTGACAATCTGTCATGTAATGTCACGGGTTGCTGGTAACTCCTGTTTTATGGCGCAATCGCTTTGATGCCCTTATCGAAGCGACTATGCAGGCATTTTAAATAATTATTTGTTGGATGCCATACAAATTATCGGAATCAGGGAACCACCCACAACCTTCATAAACAATAAAAAAAGCAAAGTACATTCAGAAGATTCCTTGTCAAAACCATTTGTTAATGACGGTCTGGTTACATAACGAGTGGGTTAAGACCATAACTTTGCTCACTTATGAACATATTATAAACAAAAGAGGATCTAATTAAAAGTCTACATTTCACATTACCCTACATTTTTAATATTAGCCTGTAGAATAAAAACATGCATTAGTTTTATTAGAACAAAGATGTGACTGTACAATGGCCGCATTGTAAAGTACTTGCATATTACGAGAGCATGCGATACCGCCAGTAACAGTATCTTACGAACAGTAACTAAGGTTTAGTTATATTTTCTCCCGTCGAGCCATGTACCAGGCCAGGCCGCCGACGAGGTAAATGGAAAAAGAAAATTCATTGACTCCTTTATTCTCAACAGCCCTAACTGGAGTAGCATAGTGGGTATGATGTAGGTAATTAAGATTTGTTCAAATGATCCCCAAGTTCCTTTTGAATTTTAAATTGGTAGTGAGTGGATATCCTAAATAATAGCAATCCATTATAATCTTTTATTATACAAGCCATCGAAATTCCTAAGCATTTATTAGGTCAGTCATAGTCCAAGCATTACATACATATTATCACGCCCATATCCCTAATGAGATGGACAGAGCCACAAGTAATCCTAAGCAAACTTGCAGCAACAAGTCTCAAGATAGATATTGTAAACCATGGTGACAGGTGATCAGCCCATCCAAGCATTTTCATGAATGAATCGGTTAATTTCCAATTATAGCTGTTTTCAAATCATGTGTTCTTGAATTTTTTTGCATGACTTTCACTACTGCATCCCAATACTGTACTGTGCGAGGCTTTATAACGAACCGTGAATAATATGAGTCGACTACCTAGAGCCGAGAGTATGAGTCGTCTATTTAAAGAAAAATTGTAGAGCACATATTGTTCCCTGACATAATGTCGGAACAAGTTATTAGAAAAATATTTTTTTTTTGGGTTGTACAACCAAAGTAGAAAAATAATGAGATGGGATTTTGTAGAGAAATTGGGACATCTCTGGTTAATGTTTGTTGGCTTATTGTTCACTGCAGTCCTTTAAGCAAATAGCTTGTGTGTTTTACTGAAATATTTATGTTTTCAAGGGACTTAATAAAAGGTAAAAAATAACCTTCATTTTAAACAAATTTGTGTTGTGACAATCTAACAAAAAAGCATGTCACTTTTACTTAATACTTTACCTAAAATTTACTATTTTATTGCTGTGTTTTTTTTATTTAAATAAACCTCATTTTCCGTTCAAACAAACCAAAATAAACTGTGAAATATTTCTTGTGTGTAGTGCGCGGCCACAAAGAGGTCAAATAATTGCTTAGCCTAACTTTAGAGGTCACCGCGAGCCAGTGAGCCGCGAACCGCGCAAACATTGTGAGGATGGGAGATCCGCAATAAAAACACGACTTTACAAGCTCTTGCTTTGATTCGGAAGTCGACAACTGAAGCCCTACCCCTTTACTTATAAATATTGCTATTAAACTATTTGAACCAGGAATCGGAAAACCTATTACGGTTACTGTTTCAACGAATACCGATTTAAAAAGGTAACCTTATTACGACCTCGGTGACGTGACGGACGAGTGATCGGCTGAGACGCAAGAGGTGCGGGATCGATTCTCGCTACGGGATAAATGTTTGTATGTTCTGCAAATATTACTTCCGGGTCTAGGTGTTGTGGTACCATGATACCCACGACACAGGGAATCCTAGTGTGGGATCAGGACTATGTATGTATGTGACTGTTGGGTGTTATTTATATAAAAAAAAAAACAAGAATGTACCGCATGAGTCACAGTGATAGCGCCAATGAGACGAAACTGAGTGGGGACAACATTAAAAGATGAATTATTTTTCTTCCGCTATTCAGGCCGTTTGACGGTGGTGGTATTGTAGGAAGGCTTTGAAGGTGTTCCCGTAGTTAGATGAAGTAGTGTAGTTTTTAACTTTAATTAGTTCTACTTGCTTTGTTTGCAGTTTTGCAGTCAGCATTAAATGATTTTGTGAATGAAAACTGTGCCAAACGTTTTCTTCATTTTTAAACATATGGTTTCTGTTTGTTTCCCGGATAGTAAGTATCTACATGTTATTCCAGAATACGACGTCCTAGTCATACTTAAATTTTGATTGAAATCCGTAGCCGTGATTACTTTTTTATTTATTTTCTTTAGCACTAGAATGTATTGTTTTTTTAAACAAATTTTAATCCACGAAACTTATAAACCCTATTTAAAATAAATAATGTGCGTGTCACGTTGACTTACCGTATTGCATAATAGAATCACATGTCTCCTAAACGAATTCAAAATTCAAATTCAGCTCACAAGCACCAGTCAGGACCCTTCTCACTACTTTAATATCAGTGCCCACAGCACCAGTTTCTATTCTACCAGATATTTTTTGAGTTTGTCGGCAATAGCCTTGTGATTTGAACGATGTTTATTTTGTTTAAGTTTACTTGAAAACTCCTCTGAAGAGACAAAAGTTAAAATTGTGGCATAGAGAGAGATTATTTTAAACATTGTTTACTTGTACAAGATTGATAATATTTTATTGTGTGCTATTTTATAATAAATGCTCTGTACTGACATCATGTGGAATCAGAATTCAAAGGTTGTTTAGTACGTATTATATTAGTTGAGATATTTTTGGTGTTTATTAATCGAAAGAAGAATTAGAAGTGCTCCCCATCGTATTAAGGATGGTGTCGCTTCCCCATGACACGTTAAAACTAGTGCCATGGGCTCGGAAATAACCTGGAGCTCCCTCCCCAGAGGATTGAGAGGATTCTGAATACCGTATCTCCCTTATACATGCACGCAGAATACTATCACCACACTAGTTTTTTTTATGATAAACACAAAACTCTACGCAATTTCTGAGTTATATTTTATTTCTACGAGAGTTGAACCGAGCGGATACAGCTATTCTTGGCAAAGGACTAGATTTTTAATTGCCTAATTTAAACTCTTCAGGTTCAGTGCATAAAGTATGAGAAAAAAAAATACGAAGAGAACGTGTCGGTCCTCAAGATAAAGGTACGGCATTCCTCGGTGTCTGTCTAAACAGCTGAAACAATTTATAGGTGCTTCGATAAGATGCCGACGCGCATTCGTGGATATTGCTAAAATAATGCAAAATAAGGCAACTATTTTTGAATTAAAGAAGTCAAAAAAATAATTTGCATTTCTTCATATAGAACTAACAGTCGCCTGTGACTTCATCCGCATAGAATTTATTGGAGACAAGAGTTAGAATATTTCTTTACCCAGGATGTAATCTGTCTTCTTCTATGTACAGGCGCTTGATGTACTGCTAATTGAAGAAGAAAGCATCTTTTACAATATTTAACTGAATTATCGAGTCAAGTAGTACATAATCTAGCCTACTTGACTTAGTTACGTACCTACAAAAAGATCTATAATAGACCTAAACCTAGTTACTTTGTGCTAAATGCTACTAAGTAAGTTCGTATGAGCTAGTGGCCAACTCTAGTGACGGAGTTTTTAGGCCGCCTAAAGGCCTCCGTCGTGGCTTAACGACTTAAAAGCCTGGACCGACAATTTAACGTGCCCCCCGAAGCACGGAAGCGCTCAGCTCGTAATGCTACTGCAAAAATGTATGGGATTGTAATATGCAGTCGCAAAATCACGAGGTGATATTTCAACCGCTTCATGTCAGTCACACACATTTTTGCACTTTGTTAGATACTATTTACAGGCTACAGGCTCGGAATAGAGTTATAGGTATTAAGAATGTACTAAAAATAATAGGCATTTAATTTTCCCTGTGGAGAGCATAAATTATTCAGTTAGACAGATGTTCGTCTAGTTTCAAGGACAGGCTCAAAGTAAAAGTTAGTTCTTGTTTGAAAACTGCCAAACAAACTGCAAACTGCGTAAACAAAATTAGGACTACAAGATTTTCACAATTATAACTCATAATTAAGGGAAATATTTTGATACCTATTTCAAAGGTTTTCGTAGACGTGGTAAGCTGGAGGTCGGCGTCGCTTTAACGCGGGTCGTTAGTGTTAATAGATCCTGGCTTCGCACGTGTGTAATTTAGAAAAAAAAAGATGTGAACAATGAGTTGTTTACTGCCTTTGATTATAGAATTTCTTTACAAACATTGTTTTTATGAAAAAATTTTGTAAGTGACGCGTGAAAAGGCTCCGTATGTCCATGGCCAATCTCAACTGGCTATGGCCCAGGTTTAAGCCGGTAACGTTGAATGAATGAACTTGTGATTTAGTAAATAACCTTTCGTGAAAAATTAAGTAAGCAATGGTGAAAACCGCATAAAAATCAGTTGCGTCGGTTCAGACAGACGCGGAAAGTGATTTTTTTTATACTATGCAGAGATTCTTCATATTCAACTTCGATTCAACTTAAATAAAATTGTCGACATAATAATATTTTCATAACTCATGGGAGAAGCCATTGACTTCTGAAACACAGTTTTTACTAGTTCATGTGCCTAAGGATTCATTTATTTTGTAACATAGTTAATTGAATTGAATTGATTAGATTGGGTTTGATTTCATAAAAAACATAGCTAAAAAGACAAAGCAAACTTTTGATAGGATTTTGGTTTATAGAACCGTGTTGTGGGCGCACCTTTACGTTTCTATATGAGCTTGAACGACTAATGAGACTGGTTTGAGGATCGAGGCAGCAAATGGCTGAGCAAACCCACAAACGAGCGCTTATCGCGTTACGATAAACAGCATGGCGGACGAAACCTATATAGTTAGACTATTTATGCAGCGTTGGAGGTCTAGTGGTAGAGTAGTGAAGGAAAACATCGTGAGGAAACCGCAAGCCGTAGAACCTAAAAAGTTCAAAAACATAACAACATCCCTAATATCGTTAAGGACGATTGTGCCCGCGAATTTGTCTTTGTAATATAATATGCCGTGAATACTGCAGAATGTGATTGGTCGGTGTTTTGATTCGATATTCCTCGTATTTATATTCTCTGCTACTCTTTTGTAAAATATCGAAAAATATAGAAGGCCATTTTGAGTCTCCAATTCATTCATGCACCTTTATTGAATATCAAAATCCATTCCGTAGTTGCATAGTTTTCTGTTTTGCAAAAACTGAATTTTTCATAGTCAGAGCAACACTGTCGTTGATTGAACTACGTAACTATAGTAGCGAGGGTTTATTGGTAGCTGGGAAAACTTGTGTATATGACGTCACATAATGCTCGCCTTGATATTGCAATAGCAGTAAAAATACTTGCAATATTTTTTTAATAACGTTTCTTACATCACTAGACACAAAATTGGATGATGCTCGCTCAGGCTTGCTCAAACATGTAAATCGACACTGAAGCATAGATTTGTTGACAGTTTTCATATTTACATATTATCACGCCCGTATCCCGAATGGGGTGGGCAGAGCCACAAGTAATGATAACAAAACTTTCAGCCCTGATTCAAAATCCCAAAATGGATAATAGCCAGCTAATCACCTGTCACGTGGTGACAGGTGATTAGCTCAGATCAGTCGGGTCGTCAGCAGTTCTCTTTTTCTTCCAGGGCTGTGGGTAAGGGCCTCTAGCTGGACCGATTTAAGATTTGTTGGGTATGTCTCTGCCCCGAATAACAAAATAACTACCTAAAAAACATTTGTAAATTTGCATTATTAATTCTAAGGCAATACAAAGTTCGCGGGATCAGCTAGTTATCAATATAATATTAATTTAACTGGATTCTGACGGTCATGAAAAACAAGGATTCCTACAGACGAGCAGCATAAACAATGACACGTCATAACGCGCGCCAGAGGGCGCTATCTGTCGACGAATCAACGCCATCAATCTTAATACGGGGAAAGCTATATTTTCTTCGGGCGAGGCCGGTGTCAATCATGCTGATAGACTCGCGATAATGTGCGCAGGTGGATCACACTTTACAATGGATATCCCTGATTTTATGTGGATTTTTGGAACTCGGAGTCCTATTTTTCTCTTTTAACAGTCATCTCAGCCGTTCACAACACTGATGTTATTCGAACTTGCAAAGTACCTACCTAGCTACTAAGTACTACTCCTGTTGACTTGTTCTAATCAGTGAAGTGAGGATTAAAATGCGCTTAGACACAGTCATGTTTCCAGAGCGATAAGGATAAGCGCAAAATATTTTTTTGCAATGGAGTATCCCATTAGCTACCACTCGACCCCCTAGTGTTCATAGAGCTTACAAAGTAAATATTTGTGTATTTTGTTTCCAATGTGCATTTTTTGATAATGTTTTCGTTAATATAACTGTTTTACTCGTCTCTTGGCATTGTTGTTCTATCCGTGTCGTGCTACCCTGTCGTGCTGCCGTGTCGCGCGTCTGCGGAGGACGGGCGCTCAGGGCCCTCGGCCCATTGTCTCAGGCTCCTTTGTGGTTATTTATTGAAATAGACCATTACCGCCGACTGCCTGTGACCCGCAAACAAAACCCTAAATAATTATGTCGACGAATAATTACGCAAAGATTTATTTTGATTTTCGCACTCTGCTTGGTAATGACGCCCTTTGTGATTCGATTGCGAAGGATTTGTGGATTGTTTCATTTATTTATGGAAATGCCACGTGACCTTAAAGTCAACAACAATATTATTCATGCAAACTTAATCCGCAGAGAAAACAATTTGATTTGAAATGTCGACAGGTCTTATAAACTGGGTGTAACTGTAACTTGATTATAGACGTCGCGACCGAGCCGGCTAAATCCCATAAAAATGGCTTTGAAGTTCGTATTTATTTTTGGTTTTATGGGTTGAAATAGAGTTTTGAATATACTTTACTAATAAGTTAAGGTCCGCTCACTAATTACTATAACAGGACTGACACCATTCTGACACAAAAAAACACAAGTGTTGCGTTACAATTTGCTTATTCCAGTTAATTTAGAACGGAATAGTTCGCAAAGATCCCGAAAGAAAATAAACTAAAATAGGTCCGCAATAACTCAGTGAAGGGTTATGAGTATTTGCGTCGGCCACTCCAACTCGAGTGTGGAGATAAAGCACGTGACAAAAGGGGGAATAACAAAGGGAGAAACTATCGAGTACAATTGGGTCGCACGCACCCTCCGAAGTGGCGGGCTTGAAAAACAAACTCCACGATAGTATAAGATCTTGGTACTCGACTGCGAGCACTGGTGGTCTAGTTGATAGTGACCCCGCCGATCCTAAGGTCGTGGGTTCGAATCCGGTCGTGTACCAATGGATTTTTCTGTGAGAAAAACTCATGCGCGCTATACCAGTACTCTGAAATGATAAAGGAAAACATCATGAGGAAACCCGCAGCTTAGTCAGCTCCGTACGTATTGATCATGTCTTTCCTGTGGATAAGGCCGACTAAGCTGAGATGAACAGGTGCCTAGCAAGCCTACTCCATCTAAATTCATCCCGTAAGTCTAGTGACACAACAAGATACCCTGCGGCTACATATCGGGCTTCAGTAACCTTGTCGTGCAGCGTACAAGTGCAGCCAAACGCCAACCTTCTCAGTACAGCGGTGAAACTTCTAATGAAATCATCGTGATAATTAGCCGAGACTCTGTTCGGATATTAGGCTGCACTCGAGGTGGTTCGCGCGTTTACGGAACTCCATTTCCATTCACAATGTGGATAAGTCGTTGTGACGCCGATATATTACAGCGCGGCGGTCGGGAGCGACGAGCGGACAGCAGACCCCATGCATTGACGACTTTTCTACTAGCATGGTATGAATTAATAATAATAAATATTTGTGGACATTTGACACAGCGCCATCTAGCTCCAAACGAAGCAAAGCTTGTGCTATGGGCACCAGATGGCTGATATAATTTTTTTTTGTAAATACAATCTCATTATACTACAAAACCCAGACCCAGAAGAAATATTAGCAGAACATACAAACATTTCTCCTGTAGCGGAAATCGAACCCTCACCTTTTGTGTCTCAGCCGAGCATTCGCCCGCCACGCCACAGACGTCGTCGATGAGGGTAATGTCCAGCGAAACCGCTATAGTAGAAACGTAGACAGATGCAAACAGATGAATAGACAGCAATGGAGTCCAAGCAGGCGACAAAAGGAGAGACTACATCACCAACACTCTTAAGTCGAAGCGACAAAGAAAGAAAGAAAATACATTTAATGGTTCATCACACAAATAACTTACAAAAACAAAGAGAAGGTAAACAAATGAATGTGATGAACCATATGGCCCTGCCTCAGCATTATGTTGCTCAGCAAGAAGCTGATGCAACGCTGGTTTTCTGGCAGGACCGACAAAGGGTGGGAGCATCTTCAGCGCTCTCAAGTCAGGCGGCCGCCCGCACCTTGCGCAACGTCTCACAAAACACCAAACTACACAGTTAGCTCGACATTCATCCGTTTTCTCATGCAAATGGCCGCCGCCGCGAATAGCTTTGTTTCCGCCACATCCGGATACTAAGCGATGAGCTCTTTTACCTGAGTTCAGACTACTATTTTCTCTCGTCTTCGATGACAGCGTAACGGGCGAATGGCTCTAGTCAGTCAGTGTCAGACTGTCAATCAACGCACAGCCTAAACCGTACAGCTCTAGAAGCATGAAACTTGGAGGGTGTATTCTTGCTGTAAGACGAAGCGAGATGACGAACGAAAATCGCGGTGGAAAGAGGGTGTTCCAATAGTAATATAATATGCTTTTTAGAGTTCCGTACCCGAAAAGTCCAATGGGACCCTACTACTAAGCCTCCGTCTATCCGTCCGTCCGTCTATCGGCCTAGAGTTGAAATTTTCACACAGTGTGTATTATTGCCGCTATGACAACAAATAATATAATAAAAGGAGGCCCCAAATAAGAAACATTTATGTATATGTACAATGTTACGGAACCTTTCGTGTGGGAATTCGACTCGCACTTGACCGGCCTTTATTTATCCGGTTGCAAAGCCGCGGGCGGAAGCTAACGAGTTATCGAGGCACGAGAATTATAAAATGGCTGTGAATATTGATCCTACATCATGTTTGCATCAACATCCGGCAAATATACAATATCAAGTATATTAGGCCCTGAACAAACAATACCTTATGTTGTTTGTAATCGTAACATATTCATAATAGATAAGTCAATCAAATCTTCAAACCTATCCTGTTACAGGCCACGTATCCTCCTTCATCTTAAGCTCTCTTAAGTTGATTTATACACGAATGGCGAAGGCATAGACATATACAGGGAAGACCTGGCCCTGACTCATGTCTCCTCTATAAACTTGTATGGAGTACATTACACACAGGCGACGTGACGCTGATGCCACGGAGACCACATAATGCTCGTATAGAACGCGTCAAGTCCACGCCGCTTCACCGCCACTTGTGTATATTTTCGCCTTAGCATAAAGACTAGTGCACACTGGTATCCGCAGCGATAAAAAGTACCTATTGTGTTGTTCCAGGTCAGTGTGTATTCGACACGAAAAGAAGAAGAAGGTCAGTGTGTATTCTAAGTTTCTAAAAAATGCGTTTAGCCGTTAAGAGGCTATCACAGGAGGCCGATTTTGAATAGAACTGAAAGAGATAGCACTACGGATTTCGGATGTATAAAAGAAAGAAAGAGTGAGAACGCGCAAAGTATTGAAAGCAAATAATCCGCCAAATCAAAATAATTGGTACCTAATTACAAGAAAACTACAAAATGAATGAAAAAACTGGTTTCAACTACTAAATAAATAGTTATAACCTACCTATCAAAGTAAAAATTATCTAAAAATATGGTAGGGTTCCCAAGATCTAGATCAAAACATACGCGAAACATGGATTAAAAAAAAACTTGTTTTTTCTCTAATCCTGTTTCCACTTTGAAGAACCAAAGAAAATATATTAAAATACATTTTCTCTTTGAATAAACACATTTTATCAACTAAGAACAGAGTTTTGACATCGATTTTTCCGAGCAAAATCTCATCGCACACTCTTAAATGGAAACTAGCAGGAACAAGGAGACACAATTAAGCATTCATAATTATGTGTTTTTAAATGACGTAATTATTATTTCTTATACATTTCGTCCCAAACCATAAAGACGCAAGCCTGGAGGCCACATCACTAACATACAATTTAATCACACAGCCCTACTCCATTAAGCAAACTTAAAACATTACAAGCGCACTTGAAATCAGACTCTATTTGTACGTAACAAGGTTCGATTCCGAATGCCAAAAGAAGTTGTACAGAGACTTGTAGTATCATTATCCATTATCATACTTCAGATAGGATACACACATTAGGATGGAAATTAGCTTGTCATTATACAGAGCGGCGCGCTCCGTATGAATGCGTAATGTGAGGTAATGAGACGGGGAGTTATGTATCTATGCCGTACGATTTTACAGGCCTTATATTGTCTAAATTAACGCGAGGGGTGGGGGTTCAGTTCTCACTGCGGGAGAAATAATAAATATTTGTGGACATTTTACACAGCGCCATCTAGCCCCAAACTAAGCAAAGCTTATAGGTACTATGGGCACCAGACGGCTGATAGAATACCTAAATCCTTTTTTTTGTAAATACATCTTTATTACTATACATACTACAACACCTAGACCCGGAAGAAATATTTGCAGAACATGCAAATATCGAGAATCGAACCCGCGCCTCTTGCGTCTCAGCCGAGCACTCGCCCGCCACGCCACGCCACGTAATCCTAGTATTGGGTCAACTACTTATATAATTGTAATTATTGGGTGTGGAAATTTATTTTTAATTATAATGGTCTTCATCTGCTCTATAACGGGTCGTCACACTCCCAGCACAAAATAGCAAAACAAAGTCGTGTCAAAACTCCATATCGCAGCACGCAACGTGCCGGTCCTTCGGCCCTGCGATGGAACGCGTTCGTAGGCGGCGGAGAGCACGTCATGTTAGTCTAATGGTCCCCGCCCACTACTTAATCCTTTAATGCATCGACATAACCAAACCATCATCGTTCGCTCGCAATTCCCATTGCTAATTCCGAAAAGCTTTTTGAAATATTTTACAACAAAAAACTAATTTGTACCTGGCTCATCCCTTTCCGTGGAAACAGAACATTTTCGGTATAAAAATAATGAGCTTTAGAACTTGGTTAGGGGAATCCCCTGAGGGATGTAACAATGCCCCCCCTCCGATTTTTTATTAACCCACAGAATATGTACTCGTATCTAGTTGTTGTAACGACGTGTATGCTATTTTTGTTTTAACTTTGTTGCATATCTGTTATATTTAGATACAATCCTGTTGCGCTCTTTTGTAAACTAAGCTAGACCAGTGACAAGGTTTTGATAGCAAAGTGTTTTAATCACCTTTTAATTGACGACCTCGGTGGCTTGGCGGGCGAGTGCTCGGCTGAGACGCAGGCGTGGGTTCGATTCCCGCCACGGGAAAAATGTTTGTATGTTCTGCAAATATTTCTTCCGGGTCTGGGTGTTGTAGTATTATGTATAATTAGTATAAGTATGTTTATAAAAAAAAGTACATAAGTATTCTATCAGCCATCTGGTGCCCATAGTAGTTTGGGGCTAAATGGCGCTGTGTGAAATGTCCACAAATATTCATTTATTTATCTATAAACGTTTTGTTTTACCAGTGGAACGCCTCGCGACTTAGTCCGCGTTGAAATATTTTAATCAACCTTCTTCTTGCATCCTCTATAAGTCAAATTTTGGAAATTACTTTCTAATTGCACCTCAACATCAAAAGTGGAAGATATCCTCTAAGTTTAATGTTTCTACGATTTATACTGTCAGTCAATCAGTCAGCCAGTCTATATCAGTAACGTAAAAGGATTTAATCTCTAACGTAAGAGTTTTGTTTTATTTATATTGGTAAAAATAGATGTGCAGAATCAGTCGAGCCGCTCCGGTGGGACGTGAACCGTCATAAAACCGTCAAACTGATCGTTTCGACGCTGCAAATGCATCTGCCATCCGAAAGGCATTACTCCTGTGAAATATTCAAGCACGCTGAGGGATCTATTTTTATTCGTGGCGTTTTTTGTGCGATCCCCAACACTGTGACTTGAAGCGCAGAACTGAAATATCCGATATTGGTACTATTTTAAAATATGTCTAGCAAACATTATCTTCAACATGAGCATATAAGTTTAGGCTCCCCAAAATACTTACAGGACGAAATATTTAGAATAGAATATAAACAATTTATTTCACGACATAAGCAAGTTGGTACACAAAATCTTACTTCTTACTTATATTATAAATGCGAAAGTTTGTGAGGATGTTTGGATGTTTGTGCCTCAATCACGCCGTAACGGCTGAACGTATTTGAATGAAACTTGGAACATACATAATATGTGTACTAGAATAACAAATAGGATATTTTTTATCGTGGTATATAGTCCTCCTCATCGATTTCGATGACGGCGACCCTGACTAATATACTAATAATAAATTATTATATTTAACTACTTTATTTAAATAATATTACTGATATTATAGTTACAATTAAAGCTAACTTATTTAATGTTTCCTATCATGAGCCCTAATGTGGCTTGCTAGACCAAACTTTGATTTAAACACTCTGTCGCAAGAAACACAGTAGAGTTGGCCGCGCGAGTTAAAGGTATAAGTATAAGAGGGTTTAGGTCTTTCTTTTTGGATTTGGCGTTTTAGATCGATTGTTTCAAGGCGATTTTTTTCGAAAGTTCTAATATTTTTATGAATAGTAGTTCGCCATGTAGACCTCTCAGAAGCGAGCTCCTCCCAACGTTTAGGGTCAATTGCGCAAGCGTATAGATGTCTTTTGAGCACGTCTTTGTAACGCAAATGCTGACCGCCATGCTTCCGTTTACCCTCTGTGATCTCAGAGTAAAAGACCGCTTTAGGTAACCGGCGGTCATCCATGCGAAAGACGTGCCCGCACCACCTGAGCTGACGCTGCATGAGAAGAGATTCAATGCCGTACATTCCGGAGCGGCGCAAAACCTCAGTATTAGGTATACGGTCCTGCCACTTGATCTTAAGAATAGATCTGAGACACCTGAGGTGGTATGTGTCAAGTTTTTTAATGTCTTTTTTGTAGAGGCACCATGTTTCTGAGCCATACAACAGCACAGGCAGAATTAGCGCCTTGTAGACATTCATTTTCGTTCTTAGCTTCAGATCATGGGACTTCCAAACACGATCAGTGAGTCGTCCGAAATTGGCCGCAGCGCATGCAATGCGCGATGGTATCTCCGAGGCTAAGGTGTTATCATGCCGGATATTGCTACCTAGATATTTAAAGTGCGACACCTCTTCTAGTGGTTTTCCATTCAGATTCAGTGTCGTCTTATCAGCTTCATAACCCCGGGGTGGCTGTTTAAGAATTTGGGTCTTGGTAGCGCTAATAGCCAGGCCGAACTTGTTACAGGACAGATGTAGTGCGTCAACATAGCCCTGGAGATGCGCCATACTGTCAGACATGAGGCATACGTCGTCAGCATACAGTACTTCCAATATAGAAATCTGCTGCACTTTCGATTTCGCTCTAAATCTTGAAACTTCAAACACACCTCTTTCAGTCCGAAAGTTAAGCTGGATTCTATTACTACAGCACTGCAGCGCGTCTCTCATTACTACTGCAAAGTAAATGGCAAAAAGTGTGGGTGCCATTACGCAACCCTGTTTTACTCCACTTGTGATTCGGATCTCTTCAGAAAGTTCGTTTTCATGTTGAACCTGCGCTTTCATGCCAACATGGAATTGACGTATGAGGTTGACGAATTTCTTCGGGTATCCAGATTTTTCTAGAACAATCCAGAGGGCTTCGCGTGGAACTCTGTCAAACGCCTTCTCCAGATCAATAAAGCACATGTAGAGTGGCCGTTGATGTTCGAGGCTTTTCTCTTGGAGTTGCCTTACAACGCTTATTGCATCGATAGTACCCCTACTGGGACGGAAGCCACATTGACTTTCAGGAAGGTACATCTCAGCTAATTCACTAAGGCGGGTGTTAATAATGTGCGCGAGGACCTTACCAGCACTGGCAAGAAGCGATATACCACGATAGGAGCTGCAATCGGAGACATCTCCCTTCCCTTTGTACAACTTACAAATCACCGCATCCCGCCAGCCCCGCGGAACTTCCTCACTAACCCACACTCTTTCGACCAAATGGTAAAGCTTTCTCAAGATGTTTTTCCCACTATATTTATATACTTCGGCGGGAAGTTGGTCCATGCCGGGTGTTTTCAAGTTTTTGAGACGTTTTACTGCCTTCACGAACTCTTCAAAAGATGGCGGATCGTCCAAGGTTTGGCAAACTGGTATCTCTTCAATCGAGTTTACGTAAGAGAGATCAACACCAAGCGCGTTGGGATTTAAAACGTCATTAAAATGTTCCGCCCAACGCATTAGTACGTCAGCTTTATCTGTAACTCGGCGCCGTCTGTCCCTCGAATACATGGGTGCAGTTTTTCTTACACGCGGACCAAAAATAGCTTGTATGCCTTCGAAGAATCTACCAGTTTGGTGAGTATCAGCACAGTGCTGCAATTCAGTAGCTTTCTCCTTCCACCACTTATCCTTCAGTTCACGAATCCTCAATCTTAGTTTTTGTTGAGCTTCTTTTTTACTGCGTACATCTAGAGTTTTTGTATTTAGTTCGCGTCTATGCGCTTCAACTAGAGCCTTAATCTCCTTATCTGCGGAGTCGAACCAATCTTGGTTCTTCTTTTTAGTTCTTCCTATAGTATCTAGCGCACATCCGTGAAGATGTCTAGCGAACGACTTCCAGTCCTCATCAACGGATAAGGAATCAGTCTGCGGAGCACTAGCAGCAAACAACGTGTCCAACGTATTTCCTAGCTCTGGAGAGGGAATTAACCTTGAGAAAGCCAATCTAGGCGAGATCTTGTGGGGTGCTCGTCGTGGTGCTTTAAGCTCTAAAAACATCTTTGATCGAATCATACGATGGTCCGTCCAGCCCATCGCTCCGCGCATTGCTCTCGTTATGAGAACATCACGCAGATCTTTACGGCGGACAATGACGTAGTCTAGAAGATGCCAATGCTTGGATCTAGGGTGCATCCACGAGGTCTTATATTTATCAGGAAGCCGGAAAAATGAATTTGTGATGCCTAGATCGAATTCAGCACACAACGATAGGAGGCGTAATCCATTGTCGTTACATTTACCGACTCCATGTTTGCCGAGAACACCGTTCCAGAGGTCATGTTCGGTGCCAACTCGGGCATTAAAATCCCCTAACAAGATGATTTTATCATGTTTTGGTATGCATTCAAGAACTTGGCGTAGATGCTGGTAAAATATTTCTTTATCCTCATCCGGCGAAGGCAGAGTAGGAGCGTATCCACTTATAAGGTGGACGTATTTATTGTTGGAGATCGGCAAGCGTAGAGTCATGAGGCGGTCATTGACACCCTTAGGCAGGTCAGTCAGAGCTCTAGCCAGGCCATTGCGTAAAGCAAAACCTACACCGTTTCCCGCCCGTTCCCCGGCAGGACGTCCACTCCAGTAATATGTGTAACCACCAAGTTGTTCACATAGTTCTCCACATTCAGTCAGGTGGGTTTCGCTGATAGCGGCTATGTCGATGTTGTATCGAGCCAACTCCATTGCTATGAGAGCAGTTTTTCTCTCTGGACATAAGTTATGGTCATTATCTAGCAAAGTTCGAACGTTCCATGTGGCAATGCAAAGTCGTTTTTGTTTAGTGGTAAATCGGTTATTTTTCTGTGTCTTTTGACCGCATTAACGATGTCTAGATGCTCGCGGTTTAGCATCCAGATGATAGGTGAGACGGACTATTTTTAGGCCACCTTTTCTAGGCCCCTCCCCTGTGCAGAGGAAAGCAGAGCGATCCTAAAAAGGGCTGCTTTGTCGCCAGTCGTGCTGCCGAACCCCGAGTCCCGTCTACATCGACTCTGGGAGCGACCACTCTCTCCTGACCGCCTACGTGCAGGATGTTAACTAAAGCCTTGGCACATCGTTGCCTTGACCCCACTGCCAACACCCCATCGCCGTAGGACTTATTAAACTCAAATCCGGTATGAATAAATAGCCAGGGTCATCTGCGCGTGTATTTATTTAAAGTGAACTAACGGTTGCGCTGGTGCAAGTCCACTCTCTCGTCCCGCCCTCTGTAGTCCAATGGTCCGGGAAACCGGTACGATTGGCAAAGTTTGGGATGCAGCGACAAGGCCGTAAACCACTGCATGGATCCTGGTGAACGCCCTTAAGGTGCTTCGCATTACCTTTTTGCAACGATGGTTAGGAGATAGTGCCATATCGATGCTGGTTTGATCGGGGATCTTCCGATTTAAGTTTGTAGAGAGCTGGGCAATCAAAGGTAGTTGGCGCCCAGCTGGTCTAATCCCTTAGTCGCCTCTTACGACATCCACGGGAGGAGATGGAGGGGTCCTATTCTAGGCCGAGACCCCACGGCAGTTTAAGTTTAAGAGTACTAATATAGCGCACATACATTCTTTGACGATAAAATCCTTTGGTGCACGACCGAATTTGAACAAAATACCTTAGGATCGGGAGGCAAGGCCACTTCCACTAGACCACCAGTGCTCCGATGGTATCTGCTGCGCTGTTCTTTGGTCCGCGCTGGTAGCAATTTGCGTCACCTTGATTTTATGTAAATGCGTCCAAAAACCTTTTATGACAGTATGATGTCAGATCTTGACTGTCATTAGCGCGTCGTTATATACGAGTAGAAGTAGAATGAGATATAGATTTCTGCGATATGTTTAGAACAAAAAACAAAATATTTATCGTGGTACCACGCAAGCGAAGCTGCGAGCAGAAGCTAGTTAACAATAAAATGAATGAAGTGACTCAGTGGCAGTTGTATCATTAGTTTTCATTTAGTGTTGCTTCCAACCAGGTGTGTAGCCCTTTACAATGGCATCGGTCCCTCAGATGGGGGCCCTGCTACACTTCGTTTCGCAGTCCGTGGCCGAATCTCATTTGAGAACCTTTCTCTATAATACTCATATACGTTATCTGTTTTTCAACCTGCCCATGGCTACATGTTGCATAAGATTTTTATAATAATGTTTTTGTCTTGTCAACGATCAATATTTTCTACTATACCTTCAAAAGAGAAAAAGAAGTTACGTTTCTATATAGCACTAGTTTTGGCACTGGTCCCGAGTGCCGCCGCCGTCATCCGCTTTTGTTCCGGAACCGGGAATAGAATACAATCCGGTTTCGGACGTTTTCCACTCCCTAAATACACGTCTGCAGGTGGGAATTTCGACTGTTTCACTCAGAATACTATTGACGCTTCATGGATAAATCAAAAGTGCACTAACTTTAGTTCACTAACTTTTTGGCAATAGCTTTTATAACGACAGACTTGGAAAAGCGACTGTTTAAAGTAGGTATACCTATAGGACATCATTTATATTTATTATATCATAAGAGCACTGTGGGTAGTGAGCTCGCCTTCCGATCTTAAGGTCGCGTGTTCGATACCGATCGCGCACAAATGAATTTTCCAGTTCGACCAGTATCGCGCTACACCAGTTCTCCAAAAAGGGGAAGGAAAACATCGTAGTAACCCCGCCTTCCGATCCTAAGGTATTGGGTTCGAACCCGGTCGCGTACCAATGGAATTTTCTGTGCGAAAAATTTATGTGCACCATACCAGTACTCTCAAACGGTGAAGGAAAACATCGTGAGAAAACCCGCGGCTTAGTCAGCTCCGCACGTATTGACCATGTCCTTCCTGTGGACAAGGCCGACTAAGCTGAGAGGATGGAATAGGTGCTGGACAAGCCTACTCCATCTTAATTCGTCCCGGGCATTACAGCGTCCCGTTAGTGAAGGTAAAAGTTGCCTCCTGACGCTGCATAAATCATCTACTATAGATGGTAAAAGGCCTAAGAAGGTGTCGGTGGAAGAGGCAGCACATTGAATAACAAGCTGGGTCTAGTTCGGTACAGGAGCTGTAAATCAAGGCGAGACCCTCGGCTATAATTCTAACTTCTGAATCTCGGAGCCACAAAGGAGCCGTCACTTGCACGACGTGTACAGATCTAGCGAGCGGCCAGGCCGCTGCCGCCGCACTGCTGTACGAGGACATACTAGTTTCATACGTTCTTTAAGCCGATTTAAAATAATCTAAATAACATAAAACATTTTTCTCTGGTAAAGAAAAAACGTAGAATGCGTCCAGCTGCTTCTCTCCCCAAGCATGTCGTAAAAGTCGACTAAGGGATAGTATCCTCTCCAACATGGACATGGATGGAACATGGACCACCTAAATGGGCGATGGGCTGATCACCTGTCACCATGGTTCACCATAATCCATCTTAGGACTAAATCAGAAGTGGCTGCAACTTTTCGTTTTCTTGTGCCTCTGCCCACCCCATTAGGGGTACAGGCGTGATAATATATATGTAGGTAATAATAAAGTAAAACAGCATTCGTTTTCGTTAAAATTAAGTTTAATAAAAGCCCATAAACTATAAATATAATGAAAATGAGGTAATGGTGTTCGTGTTGGTTTGTCGAGCCTAACCGCTGGTAAATGCTAGGTCCAAAATAAGCATAAACTGATTGTACCCCCGAATACTCAAACGCGACTCAGAGTTGAGCACGTCTCAAGTCACGGTTATTTGACAGTTTTTGATGAAAATCTGTCAAAAACTCGTCACTTGAGACGTGCTCAACTCTGAGATGCGTTTGAGTATTCGGGGGGTAGCTAAATCACCATCAACTCAATTGAGAAGAAACTAAGCAGTGCTAAGAGTGCGGTGCATAAAGAGAGGGTGTCAGAAGTCGTCTAATAACAGATCGGTACAAAGCTGCTGCAATTACTGTTGCGACAATTTGCCGCGGCGGCGGTGACGGACGCAATCACATAGTAAACATATTACCTGCACAGTACCGCTTCGGCAATATACTTCAACATTGCACTCATGAATATTATGATTCTATAATGTTTGAATCTTGCGAGATTGTAAACTGTGGAACATCTGCTTAGATCGTAATTAGTAAGTTAATGAAAAACAACGTGCGAGGCGAGCGAGCAGAGCGAAGCGCCAGAATTTTATAAAACTAGCTTTCTTTTCGGCTTTGCTTTGGGTCCTAGCTTCTTCAAAAACTTTCAGATTTCTAATATAGAGTATATTTTTACGAATTTAGTAACTTCTTGATTTCCACAAATAAGCATTCCAAACAAATATAACCGGTTAAGTGCGAGTCGATTTTGCACACGAACTGTACCTTAAAAAATGTTTCATACATGGGGGCCCTTTTATTTCTTTATACTATTTTTTTATTTGTTGTTATAGCGGCAATATAAATACACATTCTGTGAAAATTTAAACTCTCTACCTATTACGGTTCATGAGATACAACCCTCTGACAGACAGACGGAGACGGACGGACAGCGAAGGCTTCGTTAAAAAGAGGTTATGAAAGTCAGATGAGAGGTAGTATTGCTTTATTTTCATCATGGATGATATTCTCAGTAGAGACGTTGTCGCCAGATCCCTTCCTAAATGCGGTTGAATGTAGTTAGTGCGGTAGTGTGCGGCAAATTGCAAGCCCTCGACACCCTCAGACGGCCCTCTAAGGTTAGGCGTGACGTTTATAACACCCTTCGAGATTTACAAGTCGTTAGGCAGGTGCGGCTCTTTGATAATTGGACCCCTCGTCTCGTATGAAGTGGCCTATGCTAATTGTTAAGAAAGTTACTTAAAAGAGTGTCGCGATGATGAAGTAGGAAATACATCGTTGATACGAAGCTCTGTAGCTCTGCTATGAGTTTTCCAAGGCTATAATCGCTAGCGAAATGAAAAATATATATGAAAACTTGTTATAGCGTTTTATGTTTTAAGATGATTTTCTTGTTATGGAAAACTTGAAATTGTGAGATGTGTGAGGTAAAATGCATCAGAACTTAATTCAAGATGAACACTCACCCTGAGTTAATCCTGAATTTAGTTTTACTTTACTGTGGCGCTTCAATTTTAATACACAACTTTACTAGCGAATTTATTCGGTCTATCTAGCCAGTGACACGATTAGATAGATAGATAAACACTATATTGCACACAGAAAAAAACCACAAAAAAGAAAAAAAAACCTGTACAATGAGCGGCGTTATCGCTAAGAGCAATCTCTTCCAGGCAACCTTTGTATGGAGAGGATAAACAAAACAGAGCAGAAAGACGGCGGTGTACAAAAAGTTAAAAAATAAATAAATACTAAATGGTTTTCCTTCAAAACAGATATCGACCCCAAGTATTTTGTAGAAGAAATCTCAAAGCCTTAGCGACCTGTCTCCACAGTGCCAAAAAAAGGACCGCAGGCCGCGATTACTCGGTGTAATGAGAGGCTGCTCATATCGGCTTCATTAAGGCCATTACCCGGCGCGCCGCCGCCGCCGCGCCGATGACTCCGTAATTTCTCATTATGCGGAACGTCTTATCCTGTAGAGCTCCTTATTATTTCAATGAGCTAAAATATTGTTTTGACAAAAGGGATTTTGTTCGTGAAATGAGTCCACAGCGTACCCGCATAATTCTTCCTGGTGAAGTTACACGGATGTTTTCACAATAATAGTGAGTTCAAAAATAATGCTCAAACTCAGCTTAGCAATTATTATCATCATTGACTATTATACCTTCCCGGTATACTTCCAGGACGAACGATATCAACAACACAGGGGGTTGGGGGGGGGGGCGATCCTAGCAACCATTTCCCGCTATATCCCTGGCTACCGTAGCCAAGACAACATAATAAGTTTCAAAATGATCCCTGTAATTTTATCAAATCAAAATACTGACATAAGTTTGAAATCAATCACTAGCTAGTTCGTCTGCCCTTGAGCTTCATATCTCAAATAGAACCCAAGATAAATGTAGCTGACAAATCGATTGATAGATTTACATCATAAAGTGAGAATCTACCTATTGA
Source organism: Scotopteryx bipunctaria (assembly GCA_949320045.1). NCBI lineage: Eukaryota > Metazoa > Arthropoda > Insecta > Lepidoptera > Geometridae > Scotopteryx > Scotopteryx bipunctaria. The sequence goes on from OX439441.1 coordinate 311,155, forward strand.
GTCCCAGGCAAAATTTATTATTTACTCGTTGGTTTTGGAATATCTGAAACCCTTTTATCTTTTAGTAATCACGGCGCGGGATAAAAGAAATGTTGGAATAAACTAAGATTATTCCAGATCTTGTTCACTTCGAGAGATTACGAAATATTCAAAGCAAACCACAGAAAGGTGGTTCTTATTCTTCCCATTGACCATCTGTGCTATGTTTAGAATCGGAACCAAAAGGAAAACCAATAAAGTGCCGGCACGAAATCAATAACAAGTGTTGTGTACCGATTGTTCATTACATGTTCATGTTAGAATGCCGTACCTACTGGCTGCATCACATCAAACGAAACTGTGGTTCTAGATAATAAATTGCTTAGAGACTACCTATATTTGTGTCAATTACTTTTACATTGTCTATTTTGTATGTTTAATGTTGTGTGGTAAACAATAAAGTGTTATCTATCTATCTATCTGCACCTGGGAAATCTGGGACCTAGAAAGCTGCGACAAACATGTCTGTCGAAAATCAAAACAAATCCCAACAAAATTGGTGCTCCCTCCCAAGACATGTCCCACCTCACCTCATATCCTCTGTGCCCAGTCGGATGCACTCAGGACGACTTGATGAAGGTCACCGACAGTGGAATCACTGTGGCCTCCTACTGGGCTAACTACATTTAAAACAACTACCTAGTTGAAACATTGACTCGATAGAAGAAAAAGAAGAATCAAAACAAAACCACAGAATATTATAATGTAGAGTCTCATGTAGCCCCACGCGCTGCATACAAGTGTCACAAAGAAAACCTTTTGAAACAAACGCGCCGCACATTTTTCTAGCATTGGATGGGTACTTAGAGTTGAGGCCTTCACTCCGGCCTAGTTCGGTGAGGGCCGTTACACCGAGGGCTGAGAGCCATCGATAGGGCACGGACAATGACTCGCTCTCACCAACCGACTGGATATTTGGTTCCTCAAATAGCGGTTGTCGATTCTTGATGGTAACATTCGACATTATTTACTTTTAATCAGCATTTTTTCATCAATATAACTTGGCGGATTGATCTTTCTAGAACATGGCTTTAGTGCTATCTATCATCTATGATTACTTACGTCTTCAAATTCAAAAGTAATTGGCGTTTCTACGCATGCGTTAAGTCACGTCATTTTGTTCACTTGAGAAGACATTAACAGCTATAGGTTGTCTTTTGAATAACAATAAAAAATCGTCTTCAAAACATGTTTCCACAAGTCATAATCTCCGGAGATGATAAAAATTTACATTATTAGCAATAACTCAAGATTAACATTTTATGGGACCAACTCGGTACCATTTTCTATACAGCAGCACCCTTTTTTGAAGTCGGTAAATCAGTGGTTCTATAATAGGATCCCCGCTAAAGAGGTTGGTATCAATAACGGTCACGGTATCTTCGGGAACCGCACTTTATCTCTTAAAACGCTTTGTGGCGGTTTTTAAAAGGCACTCACTCGATTATACCGAGTTTTAAAGTTGAACGTAATGGTTTATCGGAAACAAAATTTTACGAAGTGAACGTGAAGCTATGGCGTGAAAATACCGCATAATTGAGAATATCTTTATGAGATGAATCATATTTCCTACTAATATTCTTGTTATATTTGTTAAGAAGTTTGGATGGTTGTACCTAATAAACTTTTGTAACGGTTGAATGGATTTGACCGAAACTTGCAATATACGTAATACTTGTTGCAGGAATAGCACTAGGTTACTTCTAAATCGCGTATCATGCAAGCGAAGCCGCTGGCGTAGCAAGTAGTAAACAAATCCAAGCTAAACGTATAGTACGGCGGACCAATAAAGATCTAACAGTTTTGACACAACTTCCTGTGTAAACAAAATCGCGCTAAGACAATATTTTAGTAACTTACAAAATATTTGTTGAAAGGTAAAATCAACCTCGTTGTTTTATTACGTGGAAATAAATTTCAACTTTAGGCTGGTAGACTACATTCTTGGTCGACTGTACCTAGCTCAGTCGCAGAAACACTCCATTGATTACACAGCTCTAATATAGTTAACATAACATTGTTTAACGATAGTGTATGTTCCAATAGTAAATACGGGATCGGAATGTAGAACAATGGGGACAAAGGACAAGTCTACACGATACGCGATAGGCCAAGAACACAATAGCGCATTCTACGAGGACTAGTACACAACTACGTGCACACTTGTACTAGCGCAGAATACTGCAAAGTTACACTACGAATGACGTCACTGAAATATGACAATTTTTTTTGGCCCGGCTGACAGGTCAGCAGGGCTATGTTTATAGTACGTATCTTTGTATGGATTATATGTAGGACGAGATGCATTTTATAAACAGAAAGAAACCTAATATGAATATAGTTAAAGAAACAGTCGGGCTATCTAAAGACCGTTATAAACGGTCTATAGATAACTCACCTAATTTAGCTCATCAGACGGTGGACACATGCCAAAGACGCTAGCCGCATTGCCACGCTGAATGGCAATACTGATCCGTTGAGCCAAAAAAGGAATACCTCTTGAGTCGTGCATCGTTTCGACCAGTCGTATTTAGGTATGTATGTGGGAAAATAAACCCTAACGGCTGGATGAACTTTGATATTTCTAATTTTTTGATTGAGATATCGTGGTCACCGCGTGCAATCATGTCATAATTAAAATATTGACGAAGGTTTTTTTGCGCAGTAGTCTGGGCCTTTGTGCCTTTCTAAAAACGTTCCAAATTTACAAATCCGAATGTGACTTTTAAATTAAATTATCTTCTAGTACGCAGAGGCTGAAGTCAACTTCATATAATTGAGACCCAAGGACCTCGTTATCACAACACCATGCTGTAACAATAATTTAGATAAACAACTATGACGGTTTATCCGTACGGAATGGCTGCCATTCCGGCTAGCTAATAAAATTAACCATTAGCCGAACCATGATCACGCATGGGTTTGGCGTTACGAATTTATTTTACTGTAGTTAGAATTATATTAAATATCAAGTAGATTAAAATGGCTTAGCCAAAAACAAATAGGTGATTGTGTATAAGTGGATTGTTCATGGTTTGTTGTTTGAACAATAAAGTAAACAATAGCAATCTTTTTCATAAAATAATCAAGTAGAGTAGACGTTGTGATCATTAAAGTAGACATTGTGATGTTTTGGTTATGATAATTAGGACACTGCCGCCCGCGGCTTCTCTCGCGTTGTACCCGGATAAAAAGTAGCCTATATGTTATTCCAGCATACGTTCTATGTATATTCCAAGTTTCGCAAGTTGCTACTTCACAACTCATTTTACTCAGTAGATGAATTTAATTAATAAGAATTTTATGTTGTGTATCATGATTTTCATATTCATCTACATTTTGCAAATTGCATCTAAACAAAACATGGCACTCGTAAGTGAGTATCTGAATGATTATCACGTGGCACTAATAAATCGTTAAGTGTAACATTACCGGACCGGCTGCATTTAAATATTCCGATCGGTAACGCTGCAGGGCTTCCGGCCTTTCTTACTCTGCGGCTTTTGTGTTGCGATTTGTCTCTGCTACTTGAAGACCTGCATTGACTGAGCGAGTAGTACCGCACGGTCGCCGAGCAATGCAGATGTTCATTTACTGCTCTTCTCGCTTCGCTCTCGTCACAAAGGAATAGTATTACGAGCGGAAGTTAATTAAAATTAAAAATGTCAAAAATATTTAACATGCCTTACTGAAATACAAATGTTTAAAACGGCGACATGAAAATACAATGTAAGTAGATACAATATTTAAACAAGCGAAAATAAATGCACAATAAAGATGTGAAAAATATTGAACATGCCGTACAGAATTACTAATTGGGCGACAAAAGTACTACGTTTCTGGGGCTCGCTCTGCTCGCTCGCATCGCGCGTAGTTTTTTAACTAAACTTACCTCTGCTCGTGTCATTACTTCTTTTAATTTGTAGGTGAATTAATTTTATTACTGATTCTACCTAATTATAGTTTCCGATTCAAATGAGTGTGAAACATTAAAAAACTGAAGGCTCTTCGTTATACAATTATTAGTTAATTATCTGATAATTACTTTCGAAATAACTAGTGACACAAATTAAATTGTGGTGCTACTTTCTTTGGAAAAATAATGCAAATAACTAAATAAATGATAAACAAATTTAATCACAGAATGAAAGTTACAAATATTACTTAGATAATACCTGAGACGGTTGCAAACGTTCTATAGTTAGCTCATCAGTCGATTGCAGCGTGCCCAAGACGACAGCCGCATTGTTATAATTGGCCCAGAACCTTTCTGTCATTTTTATTATTATTATTATTTTTAGTTAGACATTGTCGTTCCACTGCAGAGGAAAGGCTTCTCTTCCCTTTTTCCACCCTTTGCGATTTAAAGCTGAGACCGGCCATGTGTCAAGGTGAGTGTCCCACTCATCCTAGGTCTTCCACGTCGCCTCATCGCGTTGAGAGGGGTCCGCTCTGTGGTTCTCCTCGCGTAAAAGTCGCTCGAAATGCTGTAAACGTGTCCGGCCCTTCTATTTAAGGCCGGCGGCTTGTCATTTTGCTTGCGAAAATTTAATTTCAATGTAATTTCCAATATGCTAATAGTATCCGGCAACCATGGCTTTGAAAGCCCGGCTTTTTAGCTTAAAACCACCCCTAGCCCCAATATATGCGCGGTCACGACACCGTTATTGTACTATAAGCATTTAGTCCCACCCCCGGCGCCGCAGTCGATTCAAAACCTTATCACGTAGCAGTAAGATCTGTATTCGAGTGGTGGTCGTGGAAGCTGCAATGCACCGGGCCGGTAAGCGACAGTGGCTTTTCAATACGAGACAACGCAATAATTATTGGTAGGTATGTTATTCTCGCCGCATACTGCGGTCGCGGAAAGTTAATTTTCGTTTTACCTGTAAATGGAGCTGTTTGGATTCACGTACCTACTTTTAAACGGACTTTTTGGAAATCATTTCATTATTGTGACTCTTATATAAGCTAAGATACAATGCTTGGATTGAACGGCACCCCGGCACCACGCCTGTAGTCTTTCCGTCACAGAAACATTAAACAGCACATTGTGTATGTGCAAATGTTCATCACAGACTTGATAGATTTTAAATATTCATAGTAAATTTCTAGTTTTACATGGTTGTATATCACTGTCACTCATATGCCAATGGAAAGAGATGACATTGTTTGTTCCGTTGTTTCCTTACGCAAAGTTTGCGACACCTGTATTACAGTAAAGTTGATTTCCTGTTCCGAGTGTTTGAGTGTACATAACCGGACTGTCAGGTACAAAAAAATAAGTCCTGTCAAAAACTTGTTTTATCGCTCGATGTTACTTTACGACGTCACGATCGCGATCTCCCTTTGATGACGAGTACATCCCTAGCACCGAATACCCGATACTTATCTCAGTACAGTTATGTGACACAGTGTTCCATTTTATCACTTTTATACAACCTCCTGCCTTTGAGCGGATATTCGAGTCGCGCGCAATTATGAATCGCGCTCCGATTTAAAAGCAATCTTAAATTAATACTAACAGATATTGTTTTGCAATGGTAATGGGAAAAGGCAAGCGAACAACGCTCACTGCAGTTCTCAATTTATAATTCGATTTCTTTATTTCAATAGCAGTTTTCTTAGTTGTTATAAGAAAGTTGCATATCAAGGCGGTTTTTTGGCTCAACGGATCAGTGGCAAGTAATTTGAATCAGTTGATTTATATGTAACATCATCATCTTCCTGCCCTTATCCCGCTCTATGTGGAGTATGTATGTAAGAGTTTTGGCTAAGGTGTTTTATGACCGGCCGCCTGCCTGACGTCAACCCTCCTTGGGAATACTTGCTTATTGTATCTCATCATGTTGGAGAGGATACTATCCCTTAGTCGACTTTTACGACATGCTCGGGGAGAGAAGCAGCTGGACGCATTCTATGTTTTTTCTTTACTCCCAGTCCAGCAGAGAAGTTTGATTTATATGTAACATTTTATCTAAATATAACTGAACTTTCATTTTAGTATTTATTTGGGACATGGACAAGAAATAGATAGACAATTGTTTATTTACTAATAATACACACATACTACGTTTATAACAAAAAGATGACGACTTACATTACTTATAAATTGACCATTTATTTGTCAAGATGGCTCTAATCAGAAGTAAGTTTTAAGTTTCCGTCTATAAATAAATGTCAAAGTATAGAGTTTTTTAAGATAAAATAGAGTTGGGCAGGTCACCTGCAAGGCGTGGTGATGACAGGTGGATTGAGGCGGTAACTGAATGGCGTCCAAGAACCGCTTACAGAAACGTCGATCGTCCAGCAGCGAGGTGGGCCGACGATATAGCATCCGTCGTCGGACCTGATGAGACTTGCAACGGACCGTGGAGAGTGGTACACACGAAGGTAGGCCTATACCCAGCAACGGGTGAAGTCGGGTTGCGAATGATGATGATGATGAAGATAAAATACTTCTTTTTGAGCTTGATACACAAGTTATTATTATTTTTAAAAGAAAATGCTTGTGTCAATAAACTTTGCTCCAGTTATTTTGTTTTTCACTTTCAAAGGAATCCGCAATTCCATTTCGGGAAACTTTATTCCAAAAAAGTTTGTTTTATAAATCCGCACATACCTTTTCAATGTTAGGAGGCTCTTATAAGATCTGGAAGCCACTTTCGTTTTAGCATACACATCGTTCCCATAAAGAAAATTTCCCTTCGCAAAAATAAGCCTAAAAACGTCCCCTAGTTGACTCCATACCTATTATAGGTACGCCTAAACCCACCTACTCACTGAAGTATGTAACGCAGAATATTCTGTACCTAAGCCAATTACTTCAAGCAAATTTATAGACATCTTAGAATAAAAAAAATAAACATACTCATTAATTATTTGATAATTCTCGTTTGATCTATTGTCTATTATAATTATACAGCTTTATTTCCTTCAAGTAAAGAGAAAATAAAATGGAATCCAAGATTAAATTTCAAAATACTCCGTGCGTACCCGGCACTGGACGCTCCAGTGGGCCGCGGCCCGCAGTATTCTCTTACCGCGTTATCTCGACTGATTTAAATTCTTATATTTTAGTTTTTCCTATCTCGCGGAAGAATGGGGCTTGTTTACAGAGGTGGTTAGTTTGTTTTTATGAGTGCCGTGATAAAACGGATGAAATACGGCGGATTCGCGAGCCCGCGCCGGCCGCCGGCCGCCGGCCGCCGGCCGCCGGGTGCAATATACCAGTCCCTGCGATTTATACACCGGCTATAACGTATTAGAATGAACAATATTGTTGGGAATAATAGAAATGAATAGGCTCACTTGTTATTATTAAACTCAAGCAGTGAATGCGAATATGTAATCATTTTTCAAGCACCACTTCTTTGCAAGCCAACTATTTGTCAGGTCAACAATTTGTGCATCTATTAAGTTGTATAAATCAAAGATGCATTAGCTAAGAAGACAAAATTGGAAGGTTTCTGTACCTTATTTGTTGTTTTAGAAAATTCATATTTACAACGGCCTTAACAGTGCAATGTTGTAACTAAAATATTCTCTTCCCTGTATTCGAATAGTAAATAAAACTTAAGGCATTGTAAATTTACAATGAAGTTTATACAAACTTTTTACTATTCATGAAGCAAAATGGCAACAACTGGAAATATTCTCAATGTTAAAAATACAAAGACAAACATCATCATTTCTTTACTTTAGCGACACCCACTGGACTCCAGTAAATGATTTATACAGCGTCAGGAGGCAACTTTTGCCTACACTAACGGGACGCTATAGTGCCCGGGACAACTTGAGACGGAGGCTTGCCCAGCATCTGTACCATCCTCTTAGTCGCGACCCACACGAACATGGCTTTTCAATACGAGCTCATAACTTATGTAAGGGAAGCTTCAAGTCGTTTATGAAAGTTAAAGGGAGACTGCACGAGCTATTCCGGGCGAAGTGCGTGTCACGAACGAGCCAATGTATTCACTACCCAAAACATTATCAAGTCAGTGTTCCATCGCATCATGTAGGCACTTCTCGATGGCTCACTCGTACCCTTGTCTGATGTACACGACATACTATCGCTACTATATAATAAACTAGCGACCCGCCCCGGCTTCACACGGGGATTGACATATTGATATATACCATAGTGGACTTTTTTGTAGACCTTTTTAAGGTGTACAATACTGTAGTAAATTATTTTGATCTATCTGGTTGGGCCAGCATTTGCAATGTAAGCGCAAAAAATGTGTTTATTTACGACATCACATTAGAAACCTCTAAAATTATCAGAGTTTCTCTACTATATTATGCATGTATTATACTATATATAGCTGCAAACCCACTCACTGACAGAATTGTTCTGGCGGATAGAGCAGAGATGGGTATAAATAATGTATGGGGGAAGTGTTCAGGATGTCACAGTGAGTATGGGAAAAATCCGAAATCTTCGAAAACTGCTCCTCATCAGGGACCTCACCTACTGCCAGACGAAACTAAAAGACCGACACCCACCCTGCTTGCGGAATGTGGACATGCACCCTGGTCGAATTCGATGTGCGGTGAAAAAAATTCGAAATGGCGGAAAACAAGATGGCCGCCATACAAACTTTGACCGACGATATCTCGATAACTATAAGCGATAGGCATTGAGTGCTCGAACAAATGTCATAGAGGATGGCGCGATGCAAATGCCGAAAGTGACAGTTTTTTTTTTTTTTTTTTTTTTTTTTCAACAGCAGCGATTACGTCCCTCGCGAGCTGCGTGCAGCTCGCGCCCGCAAGCGAAAATACTAGTTATACATATAAACCTTTCTCTTGAATCACTCTATCTATTAAAAAAACTGCATCAGAATCATTTGCGTAGTTTTAATGATCTAAGCATACATAGGGACAGACAGCAGGAAGCGACTATGATTTATACTATGTATTGATAAAATGCGTGGGAAATTGAATATTAGACTTTTTATAAATAAAGCAATCATAAAATAATTGGCACAACATCAAAACCAACTTAGATGTAGGTGTTGCTAGATTACAAATATAAATAAAATACTAAATTGGAATTAGATCACAATGCCAACTTTTTCTTATAAATACAAAATTCTACTATATTTAAAACTACATTTTATATGTATTTACATGACGGAGGCCTTCAGGCGGCCTAAAAGCTCCGTCACTAGAGTTGGACATCAGCTCATACGAACTTGCTTACTTTTTTATATGCTTTTTAAATTACATTGGTCTAAACGATGTGTGAATGGATTAAAGTGCGTCCCAAAGAGGTTCCTTGTGCACTTGATGAATCTGACTGTGGTCTAGTCTGAAATTAGTGGGAAACACAATGAAACGAAGTGGGAACGTACCGAAGGGCGCGGGAGCCGATCCCGCCCAACAACGATAAAACTCGATAAGTGGATAAAAATTCGCGAACGGAATAAATATCAGCGAATACTTTTTGCTCCGTCCTCGATCGTTATTTATTATTTATGGAAATAGAGCGAACTCCATCGGGGGGAGGTCGTCATATTTTTCTTAAAAAAAGTAATGTCCCTTCGGCGTACGGTTCTCATGCAAATTTATGCGATTCGTTTTTAAGCCGATCGCGATTTCTGAGGAATACTCGATAGGAAATAAAAGAGTTTTTTTTTTATAAACGGCTCTAATATTTTCTCGTCACGAGAGTCGTAAATTAGAGTCGATAATGTTCTGATAAGGGTTGATGGCTGACTGCGCTGAAGGGCCGCAGTAAAAATCTGCAGTTTTATTTCAATTACATCAGTCTCGATACGAACCTGAGGAAACCCTATAAACTTATTTTTTAACATTCGCTGACTGATTTATGACAGCACATAGAAATTACTGGATATTATATTCATCTAGTCGTATCTACGACATTTTTTCTCTTATGTTTTATAACGGAAAACATTTCTTAAAAAACATACATTTCTAATATAGTAGAATCGGAAAAAGTATCATTTATTCATGTTACCCAGTTCCGGCCATAAAAAGCTAGTTCCAAATTGTATTCGACGGAGTCTTCACTACATTTCACTTCACATTTCTACGCGGCTACGATATGTGCTACGAAGCTACGACATGTGCTACGAGGCTACGCCACAAGTCCACGCGCTACGAGTTTGGGTAAACGAGTTGCCTCGAAGATTCCTTTAAGCGAGCAACTTTTTATGTTATTACTAGGATTCGCCCATAGCTTCACGTCACCATGGTTCACCATATCCATCTTAGGACTTTAAATCAGAAGTGGCTGCAAGTTTTTTTACTTCTACTTGTGACTCTGCCCACCCCAATACGAGCGTGATAATATGTATGTATGTGTGTAATATTAGCAGAAATCTTTAAGTCTTATATCTTTGTATGAGGATAATCAATATCAAGCATTTTTATAACTTTTACTTTAATCTCCTGATATTGCCAGAGCAAGTTGCCCTCAATCGTCCGTGTGCATCGCACAAGAAGTTGTTTGTCAGGGAGCAGCGCCGCGTCGTGTAGATCATTTGCGGAGTGGCGCCGCGGGCCGATGCGAACATGCAACTATGACATGATAAACGATTCTAAAATTGCTGAAGCAACATGAGACCACTACACCTTGTAACTTGCTTCACAGGATACTTTATCGAGGTATTGTTTGCTCTAATAAAGGTTTAAAATTTGACAGTGTTTTCCTGTAATCGCATTGAGTCGAGTTATGACATTTAAAAACATGAATAAGAATATCAGTTTTTGTATCTTTCCACCGACCAAACCTGGTTTATTGTATGTATGCATGTATGTATTTTTTTTAATAATAAATATATTTTATTTTCTTCACAAAAAGTTTCTGAGCATTCAAGCTGACAGAGAATAAGGAAGGAAGAACCAAGTAAACCTATTTTGTGAAGAGCTGGTGCCTCAGATAGGTTTTAGGAAAAACCTGTAATACAGGTCACCAGCGCCCCACTTCACGGATCTTCCAAGGGCCATCTTACAGAGATTTTCAGACCATGTCAAGTATCCCTAATGGGGTGGGCAGAGCCACAAGTAATCATAAGAAAACTTACAGAAACTCCTGATTCAGAGTCCCAACTATGGCGACAGGTGATCAGCCCATCGCCCATATGGTCCATGATCTGGTTTGTTAAGGAACAAAAATGACCCGGAACGTTTTATTTCCATAATAATGTGTACCAAACGAGTATGTCTTCTTTTGTCGGAGATCTCATACAATTTGACAACTAAACTCAGTTTAGACGCCGTTCACTTGAACCGTAAATCGGCTCTTAAACTACTGTCTGGTTTAAATATTTTTTTTCCAAAAAGATGTCGCTATTCTAAAACTACAATATCATATTATAATTTTGATAACGAACAGACGTAAATTGAATGTAAAAACGTTTCAAAATGACCCTCAATGTGATTATATTGAACAAGCTATATTTAATTATTTTGATGTTCCTTTCGACCTCCACGCCTCGAGGAAGGCCGGAGTCTGCGGTGCGGAACGTTTCGTATCTTTGTGGATAAGTTGTTTCTTGTTCCCAATTGCATCTTGTTTTTGAAACAAACTAATTGAATCAGATTCCCGGTTCAACAGTTATAAATTAACGTGAATAAATGTTTCGAAGGCAGAATGGGAACGCGAATAAGTTCTCTGCCACAGAGCCTTCCTCAGACACACAAAATACTACATAGCAGGTCTGGTATGAACGTTACACGGGTATGAACCACCAGGCAATGAGAAAAAATATTATTTTACGTGACAGTCCGATCAGCTTTGCCCGTGCTACTACTGGTAGTACAGCTGTCGGTTGCCCGTGCTACTACTGGTAGTACAGTTGTCATTCTCCGCTCACTAGCCCCTTGGAAGTTGCAGGCGGAGACTATATTTCAGGTATTGGATGTTGTATTTTTGTAGTCAAAATATTATAATTGTCATTTTTGTTTATTTATTTATTTGAGTAACCAACATAATACACATTAGTCCAATCACATAATATAAACTGCTAGGATATAAAATGCAACGTAGATTTAAGACGTGTACAAGACAAGTGATCCCCGTGATTTTATGGAATATTTTTTTTTACTTTGACTAAAAACTTGTCAAATGTTATTATAATTACAGGTGCGAAAAATTGTTAAATTTAGCATGCGAAAAAGAATATTTTTTTAGTTATACTCATTATGGGTCGGTATTTTTGAAGACACGTATAACACGGAAATATTTAAAATGTCTGACGAATAAAGGCGTGGGGCAGCATTTTATTGAATTTGTTTGTTTATCCTGTTGCGTTGTGAGAAATCAGTTTCCCGGTAAGAGATCTCCAGTTACATTCCCCCTCTCACTCTGCGGAGCCACCAAATCTTGAAACTTCCTGTGAAGTTTTGCGCAAATTTAATCAAAGTAACTTTATCTATTTCGGGGAATAGCTTGTTCTAGTTGCTATTGTAAATTGTAATGTTTGATAGTTTGCTCTGCTAGTTTGAAGCAAAAATATATTGTTGTTTTGTTTGTTTGATAATTAACTGGCATTTTGATAAAACGCCTGTTGTTTAACTTTTATGTGCCCAGAAAAACGTGTAGATTTCGTTGAACTTAAACTGCCTTTTATAGTTTTTGTCTTGACGTCTACATCGACCGAGTACTCCTGGGAGTATGAATGACATACAGATGGACGAAGTGGCAGCGGACGGATTTTTATGTTATTCGAAAGGGGTCATTTTTGGGTTCCGAACTAAGATAATGGAACACAATTTTATAAAATACCCTTTGAATTACACAAAGATCCGTTTCATTATTTTTATTCCTAATCCCAAGAATAGCCCCCTCAAATAAAACATTTTTTTACAAAACTGCAACAGAAGACATGAAGCATGAAATTTTTCCGTACTTTCTCAGTTCCGTACGTCCGGAAAGGGCCGGTTAGTCGTACATCACTATCGCTAACAACCGCATGAGCAGTGCCAACAGACGAGGGTCGCCGCCGCCGCCCGCCGCCCGCCGCACTAATGCGAAAATGAATTATGACCCGCGTAATAGCACTCCTATTAAATCATTCGTCTCAGCGGGGTCCGGATCAACAATTGTTTCAAATTAAATTATACGTACTAGTGTAACTTTCAAACGATGAAGGTAAATATCGTGATAAGAACATGATGTTGAACCCAAAAATTTTAAGAATTGACTGTATCACGAAAACAGTCTCTTTGGGGCATTCAATCTTTGTACCACAACGCTTTCGAACCAGTACTTGCGTTTTATAAGTAAATAATATCATCATCCATAGTCTATAGTATTCTACTGTTGATTGTAAAAATTATAGCTCTATTTAAACATAAAAGCATACAACATATGGAATACTTATAATTCTTTTAAACTCCTTAATAAACCCCTTTACCCGCTGTCCTGAAGTCTAGAATACGCCCTTATGTATTTATTTCAGTCACGTGACTTCAAGTCGGTCTCAGTTCAACATGAGAATAAGAATCGCGATTCATAACATAAAGCATAATCGTCCGTCTGAACATAACCCCAGGTGAATAAAACTCCATTGAAATTAAAAAGGAATTTCCCTAAACAAAGCGTAATTAATATTTTCCATGACAATGCGAACTAGTGAAAGGGAGGGAAGTGAGGCATTGTGCCGGGACCTGCGGCCGCGGTCGCTTTGTTTCGACAACTCTAAGATTTAAGGTCAATAGAGTTCGAAATAAGCATAATTTTCGCATTATTCATTTCCTTTTAAGCCGAAGAACAGCCGAAAGAGAATCGAATACCAAATTAACTACGTGATTTTTTACAATAGGTACGTAACAGGATCCTATACAACTCCGTTTGCTTGGATAAAAAGTAGGCTGTATGTTATTTCAGATCATAAACTTTGCTTGGTTTAGTTTCAGTCGGTACAAAGATTATAAGACACTCTGACACAGACACACCCCACACTCCCTCTAAACTAAGGCCTTTTACCATCTATAGTAGACGATTTATACAGCGTCAGGGAGCAACTTTTTACCTTAACAAACGAGACGCTGTAGTGCCCGGGACGAAGTAGGCTTGCCCAGCACCTATTCCATCCTCTCAGCTTAATCGGCCTTGTCCACAGGAAAGACATAGTCAATACGTGCGGAGCTGACTAAGCCGCAAGTTTCCTCACACACACGCAAATTTGCAGACTCATACAGAAACATTCGCATCTATAATATTATACAAAATAATAACAATTCAGGTAGCTACTATACTTCCTTGCTGGACTGGGAGTAAAGAAAAAACAGTATGCGTCCAGCTGCTTCTCTCCCCGAGCATGTCGTAAAAGTCGACTAAGGAATATTATCCTCTCCAACATGATGAACCACCTATATGGGCGATGGGATGATCACATGTCACCATGGTTCACCATTATCTATATTAGGACTAAATCAGAAGTAGCTGCAAGTTTTTTTATATTTACTTGTGGCTCTGCCTACCCCATTAGGGATACGGGCGTGATAGTATGTATGTAGGGAGGTAGGTAGGTAGGTGCTCAAAAAGTGTAATATAAGTGTATACCTCTAAGAAATCTTCACATGCATGTTAGTAGGCAACGTGATCGAAATACCTACTAATACATGTATGATATACTTATCCAGTACTTTTAGTATTATTTTATCAAAATACTCGTAAAACTAACGAAAAACGTACCTAACAATTTAAAAGATTAGTTTTCGTGCCGTAAATATTTTCACAATCCGACTACGAATAAAGAACCCTTATAATGCCCGATGAAGCGAGGAATTAACAACAGCTCATTCAACCGATTCACTTTCAAGCCTTTCGTGGCTCTACCATGAGTTTTCCAAAGTATACTCGCTAGCGGCTCATTTCTTTTTAATTTTCCCCCATAATGTACAACTGTACAACTTGTTTTCTTTTTCTATTTCCCTCTATCACCCGTTATCTCAACCAACTCCTTTCTCACTCATGTCATGTCTGTAGTCCATAATGTCCAACAGCGGACTACTATAAGTTGATGATGATTTTTGTTTTAATTTCTGGACATTACACAAAGCGTCAGTTAGCCCCAAACTAAGCAAAGCTTGTACTATGGGAACCAGATGGCTGATTAATACGTATATACCTACTTTTTTTTGTATACATACTAATAATACATATTACAACATCCAGACCCGGAGAAATATTTGAGAACGTATAATCATTTTTCCCGCAGCGGGAATCGAGCCCACGCCTCTTGCGTCGCAGCCTAGCACTACTAGGTCGTCATTATACCTATATCTTCTCTAATAATTTAACTGTTTCAATCCACGACAAAACTACAGCCGCTAGCGAGAATATTGTAGTCAGAAAAAAACTCATAGTAGCAAACTGTTCGGTGTTGAACGGAGAGTTCGCTACAATTTAGTCTGTACTCGTAGTCCTCAGACTTTTACAAATGGGCTGCTTGAAACGAAACGTCACTTAGCCTGGAATGGTTATTAAATTGCATCTCTACGTTTAAAGTCTGGTAAATTGACTGTTGGGATGATAGTTTGAATTTGATTTTCTTCGAAGAAATTCTCTGTAATACAAAGTATATATATATATAAAAGAAAGTCGTGTTAGTTACACCACTTATAACTCAAGAACGGCAGAACAGATTTGGGTGAAAATTGGTAGGGAGGTAGCTTAGAGCCAGGAGACGGACATAAGATACTTTTTATCCCGAAAAAAAAACAGAAAAAAAAATATCAGAATTGCACCCGTGCGAAGCCGGGGCGCGTCACTAGTACTATTATAAATACGAAAGTAACTCTGTCTGTCTGTTACCTTTTCACGCCTAAACTGCTAAACAGATTTTAATTAAATTTGGCAAGGAGATAGATTTCATCCCGGGGAAGGACATAGGCAACTTTTTATCCTGTAAAGCGATCCCAAAATGGAAAAAGAATGTAAAAGGATAACCAGAATAATGCATAAATACTTCTGAGACATTAATTTATGACAGGACAGTTCATTTGACACTTCTGAAATTTTGACAATTGACAATGTCATTCATATCAATCGGGTCGTCAGCAGCTCTCTTTTTCTTGCAGGGCTGTGAGTTAGGGCCTCTAGCTGGACCGATTTCATGAGTTTAGATTTTTGGGTTTGTCTCTGCCCCGAATAGCAGAAAAACTATCTAGTAAAGCATTTGAAATTTTCATTATTAATTCTAAGGGGGTACGAAGATCGCAGGGTCAGCTAGTTCTCTATAATATTCTCTCGTGTATTTGCAAATTCTTGATTCGAGTGAAATAAAATAGCACGATAATAAATTCCCATGTCAGTAGAAAATACTTTCTTATTTGCGTTATAAACTTTAGAGATATCATCCGTTTTCATAAAAACAAAGCCATGTACAGTCAAAGCAACAATTTAGTGGGTCGTCTCACGTAAAACTCACATAATGCCTTCCCGCGCCTAACTCATTAACACCCCAATCTGCACTCCGCAATCCGTTTACTAATACTAGCACGACCATTTTGTTTACAGGCAAATGGAAACCGCTCCTTCACTCGAATGAAAGTCTAGTGACGTATTGACCATCTAAAAATCGTCCCAGGGACTACAGTGTCCATTTAGTACATCGAAAAATCTCCTAGTTAGCTTTATATTAAAAAAACTTGCCACTACTGATTCAAAGTTCCAGGATGCATATGGTGAACCATGGTGACAGGTGATCAGCCCATCGCCCATATAAATCGGTCCATCATGTTGGAGAGGATACTATCCTTAAGTCGACTTTTACGACATGCTCGGGGAGAAACACAGCTGGATTCATTCTATGTTTTTTTTTACTCCAAGTCCAGCTGAGAAGTATTGTAAGAAGTACTGTCACTGACCGTACACCATGATTGCTAGGATTGATACAGTAGCTGGCTTACAGTCTATTCACCATTTACCTAAAAACAACGTGCCGTTCTATTGCCACAGTTCAATTATCTGGGTAAGAATTAATTCGTCAAAGCCAGCGGCGATTACACACGCAAATTGGACAAGTCTGACGAGCTCCTCATTTGTCTGCCGCTGGCTTTTTTGTCACTGTCAATTAGATTAGAAGTAGTACTGATTTTTAGGGTACCTTTCGGGTACGGAAACCCGAAAGGTACCAACTGGACCCTATTACCAAGCCTCCACTGTCCATACATCCGTCCGTCTGTCAGCGGGCTGTATCTCCTGAACCACAATAAGAAGAGAATGAAATTTTAACAAAGTGTGTATTTTTTTGCCGCTATAACAAGAAATAATAAAAATGGAAACCTTTTTGTACGAATTCGACTCGCACTTGGCCGTTGTTATTTTGAATTCTTTGGTCAATTTAATTGAAAATTGTTGATATCTGCTTATTATATTGATGGCGCTTTGTAAAGTTCTTCGTCCATTACACCTTTAGCGGGCCGTAAAAGGCACGATACGTGCCGTGATTTGATGATCATTTGACCATTTTCTTTGCTTTATAAGCCGGGAACGTGACAAGCCGGTATGGGACGGGAAGAGTGAGTGGACAATAAATAGGTTTTAATTTCAAATATTTTGATTTAATCGCACAAATTCATTAAACATTAAATTTAATTTTTACGAAATATTGTTAATAAAAGCCCTCTTTAATATTTTTTCATTAAAATTCACCAGAAAATACAGAACAGAAAAACAGTTCTTATGTAAATTTATTCCATCAACTTCGAGGTTATTTTAATAAAAATGTTCTTTATCCACAAAAACTGCATCTTGAAATTGGATTGGATATTTTTATTTTTGATCGGTGATTGAATTTCCACAGCTTATGCTGAAAGTTCAAAGTTCAAAAAGCTTCGTTGAGACGCACTTTCATTTCTCACCACACTAGTAGAAAGAATAGTACAAAAACCATAATCATCGCATGTTATTATGAGCTTATGAGGATCTAACTTAATAGTCAATGTATGATAGCCATAATTATGTATCAAAATTAAAAAGTTAAAAAAACTGAATGCCTAGTGCGAATTTTTCTTTTCTTTTTCTCTATTGCGTTTACGTTGACTATAATTTGTATGGACAAAAAATTGCACTTACATACAAACTTATCCATTTTGATAGTCATATTAGCATCAACGGGTCAATCTAGCGCAAGACCTTGCGAAGTGGCAAGAACAAAAGGGAGGCCCATACTTTGCAGTGGATGTGATCTAGCTGATGATGATGTCAATACAAATTCTACACAACGTTAATGCGATCGAGTATCTAGAAAATCTTGCACCCGGCACTTTGATTATGAGAGATATAAAATCCAGAGACAAAAATAAAATTCCAGGAATTTAAAAATAGGAAATAACGCTCCATCAAAAAAGTGACTAAATTTATTCCCAAGACAATACAAATCAGTGGAGCAAAACAAAATAAATTCAACTCCAGGCCGTACATTGTAAATTACAGTGTTCTCCGAAGAAGCTTCGTAGTCAAAGTGATCAGTTACTTAGAAGGACGGCCGACGGACGCCTCGGTTGAACGATGGCCGCCCCACCATCAACATTGGACTACAGTTACTGCAGACTATAGGCTCTTTCATAATTGAAGTCTTGTTGATCGAGCGAGCGCAGCGATCGCATTTGGGCGATTTGGCGTTGTATGTTTATGGATTATGTTTGTGGGCATAATTTTAGAATCGTTAATTCTATCTGTATGAAACTTGGTAGGTCAATAGATTGTGCTGTGAAAATTTGCTGGGAAGCTTAAGAGATTAATCGGTAAGGGGGTTATAAGGATGTTGGGTTCACAAGGGAAAAAAAAAGTTTTACAAATGTATCGAGTGGGGTGCCATATAAAAAGGCTTTATTTGTACGTTCTGAAATAGTTATTATTACGAGTAACTAGGGTGTATAGTATAGTTTTTGAAATACGATGAAAAAAGTAAAATTACTACAACCGTTGTAACCTGAGCTCCCTTTCGTTAGAGTTTTTATGTCTTCATAGTTCAGGTTAGACTGGATATTAGCTAGATAGCAGTAGTTGTGCTCGCTCTCTATAGCAAGTTAGAGTCGACATAAAGTCTTGATTTTATGTACGTAGATCGCGCTATCGTTGGCTTTTTGGTAACAAATGCAAAAAAATACAAATAGTATTATGTGTTATAAGTATGTATTTACAAGTATTCTATCAACCATATGCCCATGGTGCCCATAGTATAAGCTTTGCTTAGTTTGGGGCTAGATGGCGCTGTGTAAAATGTCCACAAATATTTAGTTATTTATTTTTGTTGCTTGTAATGGCACAAATATTAAGCTTGTGTGTTCAAACCCCAACCGTGGTCTATTATGTGAATGGTTTAAATATATAATTTTTAACCGACTCTAGGCATAATAACGTAATCAGTAATTCAAGAATAAAAAAACTAACATCAACGGTTTGTAGCAATATCAAATAGCATAGCTTAAGACCGATATTTGGTTCCTTAGGTACATGAAACAAAAACCAACGTTTCTTAGAACAGACGTGTTTTCTATATAAATTTGTCCCGAATTAAATTTACCAACGTGCACTCAACTTCAATCCGACAGTTGGTATTTTTTAGAGATTTAAAATATAAAATACTTTTGTGTCACTATTCGACAGCCAATTTTGCATTTTTCATGTTTGTAAATAAATTGATTTATTCTCCCATTCACTTACATTCCAGACTTCATAAAGCAAGGTATTTTATATTTAACAAACGTTGCCAAAACATTTGAAAACCACCGGAGCGATGTGTCTCAAGGAGGCTTTTTTCGTGCTCTTGACATTTCTTCAAACCTTTCTAGCGTTACGTACCCGAAGGGCGCCAACGGGACCCTATTACTAAGCCTCCACTGTTTGTCCGTCCATCTGTCTGTCAGCCGGCTGTATCTCATGAACCGCAATAAATAGAAAGTTGAAATTTTCACAGAGTGTGTATTTCTATTGCCGCTATAACAACACATAAAAAAATGAAAGGGCCCCATTTAAGAAACATTTTTTTGTACGATGGTAGGTACCTACCTATGAAACCTTTCGAAGTGTTCAAATTCGACTCGCACTTGACCGGTTTTTTAGGTTCAATGACATGACGGTTTCTTCACGATGTTTTCTTTGACCATTTGAGAGCACTACAACATGTAATTTATTTTATGTAAATAGTTTATTTAGATCTCGGTTTCATATTAGGGCCTCGTATCCAGTAGCGGGATCGTTATATTACAAGTTATATTACTAGTGAGACCGTGACTTTGTCCTCGTTGAGTTTCTCTTCATACAAACTTCGTGTTCCTAGTCCTCTAGGAGGGGTTTAATTCCTTTCTTAGTGCGCCCTTACACCAAAAGAGGAAAATACCGTCCAAGTTTCATGCTTCCAGGACTTGTTTTATGAGTGAAAACGGCTGACTACCAAAAGATAATGTAATTTACCTCAACTTCCTAAACTATCACGGAACTGTTCACCCAAATCTTGGCAAACAAAACCAACTCAAAATCTGGCAAGTTCCTGAACCCGAACGTATGGAATTAGGAAACAGTCGTGTAATAGCTTCGTTACCGGCGGCTGCTCGCTCACGTCATTGTTATTCCTACATTCTCGGATGGAGGGATAAAGACGGAGAGATATTTTGTACGGCATGGTTCAGTACCTTTTTTAAAAAGTTTTAATTTTTTTAGTTTCTTATGTATCGACGATAAATGTTGACTTTGAGCGTAGGCTACCCATGGACGCTTTAGTGCGGGATAAGGGTGATGATTGTTTATTATAAAAAAGGAATGAAATTAAATTTTGTTCAGACCTAACTGATAATTAGACCATCATCATCACTCTATGTCGGGTCGGCACAGAGTTTTGGCTAAGGTGTTTTATGACCGGCCGCCTGCCTGATGTCAACCCTCCATGGGAATACTTACTTATTGTATCTCATCATATCGGAGGATACTATCCCTTAGTCGACTTTTACGACATGCTCGGGGAGAGAAGCAGCTGGACGCATTCTATGTTTTTTCTTTACTCCCAGTCCAGCGAAGAAGTTACCAAAAGTTAATAAAATCAAATAATTATGAAAATATCATAATTATTGCCTGGTCTCAAAGCTCGAAAACAGTTGGTTCAAAGATTCATGTTGGATGATCACAACTACAACTTTTTTCTATGTCTCGGTATTATATAATCTATTAGCTACAAAGGTAGACTTGCTTAGTTTGCGGATAGACAGATAGCGGTGTATGAAATATAGCAATACTTTATTCATTCCTCTATCACTGCAACACAGTATAATAGTACAAAAAATAAACACAAAACGCTCCTAGTTAGAGCTTCAAAATGCCCGGTACAGTACAGAAACAAGAACTTATATCGTATTACATAAAACGACCAGTGGAAAAGGTAAAGACGGTATTCAGATGTCCGAATGCATCGGTCCAACGAACCGTGAAAGGCAACGAGACGTACCTTACGAGGGTGACCTACTTGGACAAAGCATTATAACGTACTTACGTACTCACGACTCATTGCTATTTTGTGTGAAGTACCTGGGTACTTATAATAAGTCAGAAAGATACTTAGGTACTTTTGAAATAATCGTTTTTAGTGTGCTTAGGTAATGTACGATATCAGTCATTTATTTTTAAGAACTCTGTAGAGCTCATTCGTATTGTCTATGGAAGTAACATTTATTGTCAGATAAAAAAGACAATTGATCATCAGAGCTAAACACGTGTGCAGTGGGCATTAATTTAATTATTAATATCATAATTATTCATATTACATGTCCGCGGAATCAAAATACATGTATGTTACGTAAATAGATAATTTCAGTTTTAACAATTTATCAAGGTTGTATCTGAAGCATCGCAAACAATCCCACATCAGCCCAACTTCCACAAACAATAATATTCATCCGACGATGTGTCGGCCCAAAAATATACTCATCTATTGAAAAAGCTCCGAGGGACGAACAGTTACCAAATAAATCTATTGTGATCATTTTCAGTAAGCCGAGCACCAGTTTCTGAGTCCGTCCCACAAATTGTTGCGTAATTAGATTGTGGATTACTTTTTTTATTTCTCCCGCATTTGCGTTAAGGCTCTTGCGATATCAGCAGCGTGTGTGATCGACACAATACAAACCGTAAGTAATAATAAAAATGAATATCCCAAAATCGCATGTGGAATGACCATGGCGGATAGTCAGCTTCCGAGTTCGTCAAGCGTAATTTCCGAAACATCTATTGGAGTAAGAGGTAGCACATTATACATACATATTATTATCACGCCCGTATTCCTAACGGGGTGGGCAGAACCACAAGTAACCATAAGAAAACTTGCAGTCACTTATGATCCAAGACTCTCAAGATGGATATAGTGAACCATGGTGGCAGGTGATCAGCTCATCGCCTATATAGGTCCATCAAGTTGGAGAGGATACTAGGTACTCCTTAGTCGACTTTTACGACATGCTCGGGGAGAGAAGCAGCTGGACGCAATCTATGTCAAAGCTCGGTGGCGTGGCGTGCGAGTGCTCGGCTGAGACGCAAGAGGCGCGGGTTTGATTCCCGCTACGGAAGAAATGTTTGTATGTTCTGCAAATATTTCTTCCGGGTCTGGGTAGTATTATGTTTTATAGGTATGTATTTACAAAAAAAAGATGATTATAAGTATTGTATCAGCCATCTGGTGCCCATAGTACAAGCTTTGCTTAGTTTGGGGCTAGATGGCGCTGTGTGAAATGTCCACAAATATTTATTTATTTAAACTGGTGTTAAGGCTGGACAGTTTAGAACATTTCCCAGCTCGTGCCGGGCGGTCTAAGCGCGCGTTTGTATTCGCGGCGGGCGGCGGGCGGGCGCAGAGCCTCGCATATTGTTATCCCGTATGTTTATACTTATTCATACCCACTGTCCTGTCAGATCTTTTATTCGCCGGACAAATACGATTTATTATTTATTCGCGTACATTTGCAGTGTTGCGAGCGAATGCGTGCCCTCTTTTGTTCCAACGGTTTATGGTGTAAGGTAAATAAATTATCGCAGGGTCGCGCTCTTCGGATTTTCTTGCTTGTTTTATTGGGGTACGCTTTTGTATTTACGCGATTTGTTGATAATGTATGTGCGCGCTTATTTATTTATTGCCTCTTATATTTTTGATGAAGGGTTGCTTGATTGTTGGTTGTGACCTTAATAATTAATTAAGGTTGAGTGTCCAAAATTCACCAACTCTTGTGTGGGTTGCCTTGTACAAAATATGTTCCAACTTTAGTTAGGGGCTGAAAAACAAACGATATTAGAACATTTTGGATTCAATGTTTAAAACAATATTGTTTTCTCTTGCTCTTCTTGGGAAAGTTAAAGTTAAAACTACCACGAAACAAAGAAGAATAAAATTACAAAATATAATTGTATAAAATGAGTAGTCATTATTTTAGATATTCTGACAAAGATACCTCAAACAAGCCTCGCCCCCATTCTGTTTAGTCCGTCTCCTTTAGGTATAGGTATAAATTGTTGTCGCGTGTCCAGTGGCATTGTACCTATCAAAATTATACTTTCATTCTTTGCTTCATACAAAATAGGTAAGTATGATCTTTCACTCTTGGTAGCATTAAAATAAGTTTTTTTTATTTTTTTATTACCTTACATTACAGAAATTACATAAATACAGATAACGCCATAATAATGTTTTGTCAAAAAAAGACAATGTATCTTTATAATTTGCCATCCGTCGTCTGATGGTTGAATATTACATTTAAGAGTTTCCAAATCCTTGTTTTCTAAAACACAATTTGAATTTTACTTTGAGCTTTGAGTCAAAAAGTTTGAGTGTGTTTTTGTTATTCCCAGTTATTCATAATAACATGAGCCGGCGGCGGCGGACGAGGTGACAGGCGCACGCTCCGGAATAGCGGTACATGAATACCAAATGCGGATTCGACTCCCAGGTGCACTAATATTATATTTGCGGGTTCACTCGATGCGGCACACCTGTAAAACACGTTGCACTATCATCATCTCCCTGTTCTTTTCCCACTTTGTGTAGGGTCAGCACATGTACCTCTTCCCACTTATCCATTTACACTCTGCTCGTCACATGATGTTCTCGTCGCATTTTCCCTCCCTATGAGCGTCCATCCCACGGTAATTGATTGCTTCTCGACTTATTCTGATAACACGTCACCAACCAACAATACAGCAAACCAACAATATCACACTATCGGGGTCTTTATTCGTCTTTAACCAAGGGGTTAAAAAGGCCACATTGGATGAACCATAATATGATCCTATTCTGAATTACAATGGAAATCACAAAATGAGAGTCACATAGAGAGAATTCATAATATGCATCAAGAATAGCATCGTATTAGCAATTAATCTTTTTGACAGTTTTGTATGAGATTCATAAAAAGGCTCACAAAATATGAATTGCGAAAACGTCTAATAGCAGATTCATAAAAAGTTACTGTGACAATCACCTAAATTTCGGACCAATTTACCAAAAAAAATTAGAGAAATTTCATAAGATCTGCTACCAAACCCCGAAAATATTCTGGCAGGTGAATTGCTCAAAATGACAAAAAAAAACAAGCAAAAATGATAATCACTTTTACTCGAACTTTTCACCGAATGTTTGCTTTTTTGTGGCAAAACAAGTAATGATTAAAACAACGAAGTAAAATAAATAGAAGGATAGAGAAAACAGTCAAAAAGAGAAACAAATATAAATCCACTTAAAATTAAACAGCCATTTAAATGGAGCGGCTCACTTAAAAGGTAGAACAAGAATTTTACAAGAAAATGATAAAAGTTAGTGCCATTAGTAAGTTGCCAACTTAGATACTTTGGGATACTCCAGTCGGACTAAAATTTTAAATGAGCTGGGTATTTGGGAGTTCAGAGAAATGGTGATAATCGTAATACAACGGTTGTAAAAACCGTGTAGGAGGTACTCTGACTTTCGATCCGAAGGCAATTACTTAGCTGAGACGCAAGAGGCGCGGGTTCGATTCCCGCTACCGGAGAAATGTTACAAACATTTCTCCGTGTTCTGCAACCATTTCTTCCGGGGTGGGTGTTGTAGTATTGTATATGTATGTATTTACAAAAAATAGTATATAAGCATTCTACCAGCCATTTGGTGCCTATAGTACAAGCTGGCGCTGTGTGAAATGTCCACAAATATTTATTATTATTATATGTGTGAGACACACGTGCATAAAACGTTGAAGGAAATCATCTTCAGAAAAGCCGCGGCTTGGTCAGCTTCGCACGTGTTGACCATGACTTACTGTGGATAACGCCGACTAAGCTGAGAGGATGGTATAGTTGCTAGCCTTTTTAAAATCACGCCAGGCACTACATCGTAAGTAAGTCAAGGCTTTAGTCTTTTTTACAAAGTGAATGGAATTTACAATCTTGAATGAACGACAGACATTGCAAAATAACGGACGCCATGACGGTGAATACTTGTTAGGGAGCATGTCGAGCTTGTTCCCGTAATGTGTGTAATTTGTCGGGCCGCGCGCTGACCTGAAGAATTAGCATGGCGGTCTGCATGAGTGGTCGTTACTTGTTATGACTACGACAAACATTAACAGCGTAATAAATCTGATTTTGCTAATGATTAATGATGTGCGACGAACACTGGTAGCGTGGCGGGGACGTATCGCAACAGGTGCGGGGTTGATTACCGCGGCTGCAAATGTTTGTGCGGTATCACTGTAGGTACTTGTTTCCCACGATACTGAGAATCCAAGCGTGGAGCGTACTATTTACTGTCTAAAATATTATAACAAAGAGGTAATTTTTACCCGACTGTGAAGAAGAAGGGTAATGTGTTTGGGGTGTATGTATGTATGAATGGCTGAAGCTGTAGTTCAAACGGCTAAACAGATTTTGATAAATGAGGTGTCGTTGGATTTGTCTGGACAACGAGAGTGTCAGAGGCTATATGAAGTGTCAAAAAATCCAACATGGCGGAGTAAGTAGTAAGTTCGTATGAGCTAGTGGCCTACTCTTGTGACGGAGTTTTTAGGCCGCCTAATGGCCTCCGTCATAGGAACGCACGGATACAGCTAGTTTATTCATAAGAATGTCCCAAAAAGTCGCGACGAAATAAAACCACATCCACTCCACTCAAGTAATAAGCCTGACTTAAAAATAGAAGAATAAGAGGAAGGAATCAAGATATTCCCGTACGCACACCCACCCACTCTCAATCGAATAAAGAACGTGCAAAAGCACTCAAAATTGTAATGTCTCATTTGACATATTCAAATCTCAGCGCGAACCCGAGCGGAACGACATTTCCGCCGTAATGAAAAGTAATAATGCTAAATAATTGTATCCGACCACGTGTAAGACGTCTAGGCACAATCAAAATGCAATTTCGTTAGGTGAAGTGGGGGGAGACGGGCTCGCCGGATGCCTCCCCGGGACACTCGGCAATATGCATTGTCCGGGACAATTTTGCGCTTTTGCCCCTTTTGTTGTTTTCGTTTTTCTCGTTTTCAATCTTTGTAACAGTTCACATTTTGAGCGAAAACCATTTTTCAGAATCGCATTGTTTCGAGTTCATTTTATTGGGAGGTAATGCGGCTTGTAATCGCACTTGCGATTTGCAATGGCGTTCCTTTCATCGCAGTTTCCATGAATTGTTTACAGTTTTATTTAGCTTGAAGTTTGCATGCTTATCCGTCGTTCATTAGTAGAATAAAAAAAAATAACATAAAACAGTCACATACATAGTCCTAACCCCACACTAGGATTCCCTGTGTTTTGGGTATCAGAAACTACGAGTACCATGGTACCACAACACCCAGACCCGGAAGAAATATTTACGGATCATGCAAACATTTCTTCCGCAGCGGGAATCGAACCCACGCCTCTTGCGTTTCTGCCGAGCAATCGCCCGCCACGCCACCAAGGCCGTCTATTAATATTGGAACTAGGCATCAGACAATTTATGTTTCATTTGACATTTTGTACTATCATTTGCGTAGCACCTAAAATCAATATAAAATTAATAAAAACTACAAGTCACCGTGGATGCGTAAGCTGTCGCCGCGCCGCCGCCGGCCCACAGCCCGCAATGGAATTCATTATGTTAATCCAATAAGCACTTAACGCGATTATCAAATGCGTCGGTTACATGTTTTGCCCTCATTTTTACACGTCTATATCCCTAATCCTATTATACCTTTTAAGTATTTAGGTGACGGCATGATTCAGTTTAATTCGAGTAATGAAGAATTTGCCTACTGAAAGAGATGAATGTTTTGATTTTTTTTCTGTCAGTGGATTTACTAACTGTAGGACTGTATAGAATCCTGTATGGGGTCAGTCTTCCGAGGTAAGTCAGTCTAGCCAAGCTGGTCTAAGTTGGCTACCATTCAGATGACATGTGTCAAATGTTGAGAAACACAATGATTGACAGTTCCAAGCACATGTAAATATAGAATCAAACCTACATTATATGTTTGATACTTGAAGCTAGAAATGCAACTAACGGCAGATACAAGATTTCCTCAAACCAGCACCCGAATAACAAGTCTACTGCAATAGTGGTCTCAAAGGTTACGTGCCTACAGTCTGGTGAAGCGCTCGTGGCGTAGCTAGCTTAGCGTTCTTGATTGATCGTTAAAGTTAATCAACAATGTGCACGGTCACAATTAGGATGGGTGACCGCAAGTGTCATTACGAGCTGAGCGCTTCCGTGCTTCTGAGGGCATGTTAAACAGTCGGTCTCGGCTTTTAAGTCGTTAAGCCATGACGGAGGCCTTTAGGCGGCCTAAAAACTCCGTCACTAGAGTTGGCCACTAGCTCATACGAACTTACTTCGAAATAGATAGTCACAATTTTTCCCCCCTGTATAATAATAATTAAATGTGTACCTATTACCTATAGATATATTAGAGCACTGGTGGTCTAGTTGTTAGTGACCCTGCCTTCTGGTCGTGTACCAATGAATTTTTCGGTGCGAAAAATGTATGTGCGCTATACCAGTACTCTCAAACGGTGAATGAAAACATCGTGAGGAAACCCGCGGCTTAGTCAGCTACGCACGCATTGACTATGTCATTCATATGGACAAGGCCGACTAAGCTGAGAGGATGGAATAGGTGCTGGGCAAGTCTCCGTCTTAATTCATCGCGGGCACTATAGTGTCTCATTCATGAAGATAAAAGTTGCCTCCTGACACTGTATAAATCATCTACTATATATGATAAAAGGCCTTAGTTTATTATGTACATACTAGCTGCCGCCCGCGGCTTCGCTCGCGTGGTACCCGGATAAAAAATAGCCTATATGTTAATCCAGTACATGTACCATGTATATTCCAAGTTTCGTTCAGATCCGTTCAGCTGTTTAGACGTGATTGAGGCACAAACATCCAAACATCCAAACATCGTTACAAACTTTCGCACTAGATGGCAGCACAGGTAAAGTTAGTACGCGATATCGTTGCGTTTTGAGCTTTACGCTGGTAATTTCAAGCAAACTAAGACTTTTCAATTTTATAATATAAGTTAGATATAGGCATCCTTTGCACTTACCAGGTCAGGCAAGACAAGGCAAGGCATAAACCGTCAGACGTTGAAAATCAACGGCCAGGCCCGTTCTGCAAGTCATCGTTCGCACCTGTCGGCATCAATCTTAATTACGCAGGAATATTTTTGGACAGGAAAAGGTGTGATTTTGTGTCAATCACAGTTATGGACTTGGTGGGAGTTCCGGCTCGGTCTTTACATCCTGTGTTGGAAGGTCGTATCATGATATGCAGCTTTTTATTTGTGTCTACTGCTACTCGTGTTCTTTCGAAACAGTGTGGTGATAGGATTTTCAAACTCCTTAAATAGGCTTCTTTCATGCACTTGACGTAGAACCTAAAAAGTTCGAAAGAATGTTATTTCGAACTCTTTAGGTTCTGCGAAATGCCGGTTTCCTCACGATGTTTTCCTTCACCGTTTAAGAGTATTGGTGTAGTTGTAATTTTTTCGATCAGATCACGACCGGGGGTCAAACCCATAACCTTTAGGATCGGGAAGCGGGGCTTCTAACTCCAGTACTCTTCTAGTATTTCTTCAATGTCGGGTCATGGCCCTAATTCAGACTAAGAGCCTTAAATTATAATTTGAGTACCGACATACATATCAATCATTTTATCGAATTAAGTTGAAATAAAACAATAAACGTGAAAAATAGAGTGGTTCCGAACCCACAATTATTTCCGTTTGACGAAGGCCGCCGCCGTGTCGCGATTTTGTAACAGTATCGTTTGCGCCGCAGTCTACGTCACCCACTGTAGGTGTGAAAGGGCGGATGATGTAGACAACTGCGACACCGACGCGACCGCATTACAAAATCGCACCACCGCGGTCGCGATCCACTATCCCCTTTCGACATAACCGTAAACCTGCTATTTCAACGTTAACACCACAATTTCCAATAAGACAAATAGCCCTATTTACATGCACCAAAGATAAAAGGGCATAAATAAAGCAAGCAGAGAGCAAAGCACGAAAGGCAAACAGATTACCGGATTACAATCTGGGCTGTAATGGCGTGCCGTCGGTAATTACACCGCTGTAATCGACCCGCCATAATCAACAATTGCAAACTTACCTAAACCACTTATGGGGTGCTGTTTTGGCGTAATTTAATATTGAAGCCTCATTTGCAACTTTGAAGGTTCATGGCTGAGTTTTGTTTATAGTGCGTTCATAACTTTACTTCGTTGAGTAAGTTTTTCCAGTATTTGTTTAATGTAATTTGTAATATTAGTAATGAAGTAACGACGTAACTATCGATCATGCTGAAATAAACGTTTAACGAGAAAAAACTGAGTGGTTCCGAACCCACAATTATTTCAATTTGACGAAGGCCGCCGCCTTGTCCCGGTTTTGTAGCAATTTTGTGTCGGCGTCGCAGTCTACCTCACCCGTCCCTTACGTTCAGTACCCACTGTAGGTGTGAAGGGGGTAGATGACGTTGGCAACTGCGACGCTGACGCGAATTTATTACACAATCGCACCACCGCAGATTTGAACCCACGACCTTAGGGTCGGAAGGCGAGGTTACCAACTAGACCACCAGCGCTCTTATAAGTGTACTTGTTTTAGAATGTTGATAACCTCACAGCGGCGGGTTGTCAACATTTTTCAAGAATAACGAATAGTTATTTTTTTATTTTACCGTCTGGCAAAGCCTTTTTTATGTTAAAATTTAAGTTTCATAGTTATTTAGTATCGCAACTAAATGTTCTGTTCAGTTATAAAAACTGTTATAAAATATTTTTATGCACCGTAAAATTTTTATAACTATGAAAGCCTGACTACGAAGCTAACGACTTCGATTTTTCACAACTTTCATCAAACTATTGCAAGAACCTTACTTTTTAAAGGTAATCGCCATCAACAGAATTAACAGGCGATTTCGTTAAAGCACTTAGAATTAACTATATAATTACCAGTTTAAAGCAAACTGTTTATTAAGTTATTAAATAAAAACAGTTCAAACGCAAATTTAATATTTTAGGGTTTCGTAAGTTTGAAATTACGGGACACTTAAGTTTTAATAAAACTTTAGTTAGCATTTTTTATTTAAATTCAATTAATGTAGAAAATGAACTAAAATAAAATAGAAATAAACTTAATTTTGTATTAGACCCTGCTTAAAAAAGGAAATCAGTGGCGTCATTCTGCTGCCCTATGCGAGACACGAGTTGCTCAGTAACGGTTTAAGATTAATATTTTTTACATGTACACAACTTATTTACTCAATATCATACCCCTCTTAGGATAAACGTTGTTCAGCTTAAACACTGTTTAAGTTTCGTCCTGTCACTATTCGTTACCAGAAAATGGAATAACTTCTTTTAACATCATTAGCCTGTCTATCTATCTAGTCGTACCACTAGTTATTTTAAACTAATGTAGTAAAATAAATAAATAAATATTTGTGGATATTTCACACAGCGCCGTCTAACCCCAAACTAAGCAAAGCTTGTACTATGGGAACCAAAATGGCTGTTATAACACTTGTATACTTTTTTTGTAAATACATACTTATATACCACAACACCCAGACCCGGAAGAAATATTTGCAGAACATGCAAACATTTCTCCCGTAGCGGGAATCGAACCCGCACCTCTTGCGTCTCAGCCGAGGTCTCCCGCCACGCCACCGAGGTCGTCAAGGATTTAGCGCTTATAGAAAGGCTTTAAAGTGCGCCCCTAAGGCTTCTTTCGTGCACTCTCATTGGATCGTGCCATCAAGTGCACCATCGCGTCCTATCTTCAGTTTGACGCATCCGTTCTCCGCTAACAGCCTTTCAAATTAGCATTACTTTCATCAACATGTTTAACTTTGAACACATTGAGAGATATCTATAAAGTGAACTCCAGTCTATCACGTGAGGGAATCAAGTGATTTTAGGAATACTTTGGCGGCGCATGAGGGTTCTAATATTGCGTGATCGCGTGAAAACCTCAAATTACTTTTAAAGAATGTGTGGTACATTAGTCGAGTGATGCAATAAATGCACAACGCAGCTAATGACCATTAGCACAGGATGTGGTGTGCAGCTCATTATGATTAGCATAAGTCGTTGAGCCTCTTTTTATATCGTTTTTACACGAGTACATTACACAAAAAGGTTTGACTGTAACTAGTTACTTCCTTGTTTCTAAAGTCCGACCCGGTTGTGCCGGAAGAAAAGTAAAAAAATATTATTTCGAACACAATAAAACATTATAACAGGTTTTTTTAACCCTAAGCCGATGGAATATGTAAGAAGGTATAAAATAAATGTACTAATCTAAGTATTTTGTTTCCAAAACTACCTGTGCTTGAAATTAAATCCGTTCAGCCATGATACAAGCATAAAAGCATCCCCACATACATTCGAACAGCAGCTAAATTTCTTATTTTACGTTCGAATAACGAAATAAGTTTTTTTTATGTACGACTCAATCACAGTCGAAACTGAACGAAAAACAGTTTTTCAAAAGTGGTTGTTAAAAGTCTGTCGATATAGCATTTAAAAGTTGTCAGTCGTTCAGCGAAACTAGTCGACTTTACTGCATATCGAGCGATAGGGTTGCGGTACGCTGTCAGCATATTTTCCGCACGGTGAGCTATATTGTGATGTTTTCTGACGCCAGAATACTCCCCCGGGTCACGGTCCGTGTTCAGGATTCCAATGCAGACGATTTGCGAAATCGAATGATGTAATGTTGAATTCTAAGCAACTGTTATGTAAACTCGTTTACTGAGAGCTTTCCACAACTTTATAAGCGATTTGCATTGCGAAATAGTCCTCAATACATTAGTAAAAATAACAAATCAATTACTGTGTAAACATCAGAACTTTCGATCAGGAGTCACTGCAAGTTTCTTATGATAATTTGTGACTCTGCCCACCCCATTAGAAATACGGGCGTGATATAGAAAAAATCATGTCGATTCGTTGCTCCGTGAAATAACCAAACGTACAAACCACACTTTCGCATTTTATATTAAGAAAGATTTTTATTAGTATTTTTTTCGGTTTCCCAACAAGTTACATTAGACAAACAGTGTGAATAGTTGGAAAAAACTCTCAACAATAGCCTCACTCATCTGACTGTTACTGGATGGGAACCCATTACATCCACGTCTTCACTCTAAAAATGAAGCAAACCGTTGATTATACCCATTTATAACGTCGCTTACACAAAAGGTGTCGCTTACAAGCCAATAGAAATCACAAAGCGCCTCATTACAGCGAGTCAGACAGACAGCACAGAACAAACAAGTCTACAAATAAAATGGCGTATCTTTAACCGGTTACCGATATGAATGACGCCAGGCACGCGACTGGGTCGTTAGCTTTCATTGCACTTCTATGCAAGGAATTTTATAGAAAAGTTTTGGTACCTTTTCAAGAATTGATCTAACTTTAGACTGTAAATCATGCAAGATGAAGATTTTTTCTTGTTCTACTTGAATTAAGTTACTTGAAGTATGATTTTATTTTCAATACCTCCGCTCAATTTCCTATACATAATCGAACCGAGACTCATAAAAGAAAACAAAATTTACACGAAATCTTATCTTACTTATATTATAAAATTGAAAAGCTTTAGTTTGCTTGAAATTACCAGCGTAAAGTTCAAAACGTTCTAGTATTATTATAAATGTGAAAGTTTGTAAACATGTTTGGATGTTTGGATGTTCGTGCCTCAATCACGCCTAAACGGTTGAACGGGTTTGAATGAAACTATTATTATGATTAACATAAATAGGCTAATTTTTATCCGGGTACCTAGCGAGCGAAGCCGCGGGCGGCAGCTAGTTTTTGATAAAACTTTTGCTTTTTTGCGCTGCTCCAGTACAATGTCTGTATGGTTATTGAACGAAACAATGAAAAGTGAGCGGAGACCCTTACTTTACCTAAAAAGCGAATACAGGCTTTACAGCACGACGTCCTGAACATTAAAACTCAAAAAGAAAACTCATAAAAGCGACTTTTTATTGCAAAATGAGCTCCAAATGACTACTATCGCAAATTTTAGAATATATTTAGCTCCTGCTCGTAAAGCCATCGCGTTATTGAGGACGACGCATTTAGCTTGCAATAAAAATGAACAACCAAAATCGTATTTTAAGTTTGCTTTTTTGAAGGACTTCCATAACAGTTACTGTGGTGCCATCTACTTTATATTCAGCCTAGTGGCCCACACGGAGCAATAACTTTATCTTTGAAATCGTTCTCTTGATAATTCTAAGATTAATTTTATTGACTCCAAAATTGAAATTTCCTGGGAGACCTTCATATATGTGGGATGATTTATGGGCGAGCCTCGAAGCAATTTAAATATTCAAATTGCGTGAAAAATCTTTTCAGCTATCCAATGAGTTTAAATACTCGTACATCACGTGACATGTAGTACAGCCAGACTGAGGACATTTTCCATTCTTAAGTAGTTTAAAAATCTTAGCTGTACTCACATTTTGATTAAAATATTATATAATGTCAGGCTAGCGCAGGACCGTTAAAAGTAGCTAAAGGAAAGGGAGGCTCACATACCCAGCACTGAGTGCGATCTGGCTGCGCATGATGATGATGATGTGTCGGTTAACGGTTTTAGGAAACCACAGTATAACAATAAGGCTGCATTTCCATTAATGACAAACCTCGCTCCAATAGCCCTTTCCGACCAGAGCTGAGCTAAGCAAGTCTAGGAAAAAAAATAAGAAAATCTTTATTAACCAAAGAACATATTCTTTGTAGTAGCCCTAATTGCCAAATTAAGTTAAAATAACTTGTATTTTGGCAAATAGTGCCTGCCCTTCAAGATATACATTTAAATGTACAGACGATAAAGTGATCCTATAGGTGAATTTTTTCCTCGCAGATTGCGGCCTAAAAGGGGCCAGTCGTCAGTTCTGTGCGAGTGATCACAGTCGCGCCGAACAGAAGTGCCTACGTGTAGAGTAGGCCTAGCTGTCAAAGGCAAACTGTATAATGTCTGTGATGAACAAAGTTTTTACTGCGCTGGATTGTGGGGTGTAAATGGAACTGAAGTTACAACACAAGTTTTATGGTGGGGCTCCTTTTAGCTAGTAACTGTCGAACTAGATTACTAGTTCAAAACAGCAAAAGGAGATGGATAGATATCGTATTTACCTCATTTCACTACTCAAAACTCTAAATTCTAAAACGTATCACCATCATCATCAGCCTACAGCAGTCCACTGCTGGACATAGACCTCCCATAATGAGCGCTATCGCGCCCTATCTTCGGTTTGACGCATCCAGTCTAATAACACCTAACAGTCAAATTTATAGTTGACACTGACCCCAGTCGATCAGTAGAGAGTATAAAAACTAAAACATACCATGGTAGTATGGAAGAAATATTTACAAAACAAGCAAACATTTCATCCACATCACTACCGGTAACGTCAATTTATTAAAAAAGTTATGGTAAGATTTTATTCAGACTCCTCTGCTGGATTAGGAGTAAAGAAAAAGCATAAAACGAGTCTAGCTGCTTCTCCCTTCGAGCATGTCTCAAAAGTCGATCGAGGGTTAGTATCCTCTCCAACATGATGGACCATCTATATGGGAGATGGGATAATCGCCTGTCACAATGGTTCACCATATCCAACTTGGGACTTTGAATCAGGAGTGTCTACACGCTTTTTTACTTGTGACTCTGGCCATTGGGGATGCGGGCGTGATAATATACTCGTATGTATGTATTGATAGTCCTATATTCTCAACACGAACTTACCTCTTCAACACCAAGAACACTTGAGCACTCTCCAGTAAAAATAAACATAAAGAAACATCTGTTTATACAAATTCGAAGGTACAAGAGCCAAACCAACATAGACGGCAATACTCGGCAGCAAACAACTCAAACAAATTCCCGGTTCCAAAAATTTATGAGCAAAGATAGCAGGCCTCAAAAGGAATACCTAAGGCAATAGTAAGGGAAATAAACTGCAAAGAGGCAGGGGGTCATTAACCCGTAGGCAAATAACGGAATAACGCCGCTATATCTTACCGTAATGCCTTCGTTTTTACTTCACTTGCATTTGCCGTGAAGTTTTGTTTACTGTGGGTTCTTTAGTTATTTAATTTAACGATAGGCTAAGTTTCTTGATTTACTTGGAGTAGTTTAACTTAATGTACTGGATGATGCCAACTTTCTGTTATGAATTTCGGTGTAGTTTAGAAATGGTTTGAAATAATATAATGTAACATTTTAACAAGCGGCAAGGGAGTTTACACTAGGGTTCCGATTGTGAAAGGAAAAGGTACAAAAAGGTTTAGAATAATGCTCATGAAAATTAAATGCTCTAACAAAAAGTATTCTACGAGTTAAAACTAAGGCCTTTTACTATAGTAGATGATTTATACAGTGTCAGGAGGCAACTTTTATCTTCACAAATGGGACGCTGTAGTGCCCGGGACTAACTAAGATGGAGTAGTGCCTAGCACCTATTCCATCCATTCCGTCTCAGTGCATTATGACATAAACACATTACAACTTCTTGGGATTGTATTTAAGTTTTAATCTAAGGTTGACGGCCTCGGTGGCGTGGCGGGCGATTGCTTGGCAGAGACGCAAGAGGCGCGGCTTCGATTCCCGCTGCGGAAGAAATGTTTGCATGCTCTGCAAACTTCGTGTTTTGTATGAAAACCAAATTTGTCCGAATACTCAACTAATAATAACTGAACCAACCCTTTAAAAATAAGTAAACATAATTATTGTAACATAATTTATATTACATAATCATCACCGCGTAAGTTCGTATGAGCTAGTGACCAACACTTGTGACGGAGTTTTTAGGCCGCCTAAAGGCCTCCGTCGTGACTTATCATCGCGTTACTTCGTATTTCAGAAGCTAGAAGAAAATTGCCGAGGCGCAAAATATTTGTGGTACTGTTACACCTCGTCCGAAGTCAGCTCAAGATATATTTTTTTCTTCGGACGCATAAATGACCGCTGGCAGCGTTACCGGGCGCATTTGCCTCATCATCATCATCATTTCAGCCCGTCTCCGCCCACTGCTGGGCATAGGCCTCCTCTTTATTACGCCATTCTCTCCGATCCCTCGCGAATCTCATCCAATGATTCCCGGCTATGTTCACGATGTCATTCGACCATCGGGCGGGTATTTGCCTCGCGACAGAAAAATAAAAATATAGATAGGAAACTCACCGAGCTTGTCCTGTTGCACGGTCTTGGTGTCTCCGTGCACGAGGCATAGGATGAGGAAGAGCGCGACGTGCGGCGCCGCCATGTTGCCACTACGTCACGTGCCGCCACTAGCACGGCACGCGCTCGCCGCGCCACGCATCACCCTGCAACAACCACGCGCACATCTAAACACACAAAACTCTTACCTTACTCACTGGCAAACAGAACTGAGGCCTTTTACCATCTACTGATGATTTATACAGCGTCAGGAAGCAACTTTTATCGCTCAGCTCGTTATGCCACTTGCGGTCATCCCAATTGTGACCACGCACAACGTTGCTTAGCTTTAACGATCAAGAACGCCTAAGCAAGCTACGCCACGAGCGCTTCATGCTGTTTTTTGGAAATAAATAACTACTTACAACATCCAGATCCGAAAGACATATTTGCAGAACATGCAATGATTTGTCCCGCAGCGGGAATCGAACCCGCACCTCTTGCGTCTCAGCAGAGTACTGCCCACCACGCCATCGAGGTCGTCAATTATTATGTATGTGATTTTATTGATCTAGGATTTTTGAGATTACATTTAAATGGACTGTGGCTCAATTAGTTAAGGCGTTGCCGATTCATGGTGAATGGCCGGTACAATAATAATTCAAGTTCCATACGTTGCTTGATCGAGTTACAGGCAGATGATGATGATTCAAGAAATATCTAGAACTAAAAGACACGAATTCAAACCTATAAAACGTCTACAGCTAAGTGGAGCACTGAATAAACATTTGTTGAAGCTAAAAATTGGACATTCAACTTGTAAAAGAAAAGGCAAATATCCAAACTTTAAGATAGAGATAATAACAACGCTTGTTAACTTGGCTCCGAGAAACTCTTAAGTGAGTTACTTAAACGTGAAATTAAGTTTAGTATCGACTTTGTTCGGAT
The DNA here is from genome assembly GCA_949320045.1 of Scotopteryx bipunctaria. Taxonomy (NCBI): domain Eukaryota; kingdom Metazoa; phylum Arthropoda; class Insecta; order Lepidoptera; family Geometridae; genus Scotopteryx; species Scotopteryx bipunctaria. The sequence goes on from OX439441.1 coordinate 348,802, forward strand.
CATGACCTTTAATTAGTGGTGTTTAAAAACTTTGAGAAACGTTATCTTCGACGAAGACATCACAAATTAAATTTTGAGCTTCATTGCCTTTACTTCCAGTACCTAGGTATAATTGATTGAAAGTTTTTCAAAAGAAACCTAACTACTCCTATTCAAACAACTAACTTCACAAACGCTTTGAACTTTTAGAACATAATTAGGTACTTACCTATAATAATGTAAGTGAAAGCTAAAGGATAGCTTAGCTTCAAAGAAAATAAAACATGTCTAACTTTCCATACTAACCTACTTACTCAAATATATTTCTTAAGAATACGTTAGGTACAAACTCGACGACCTCGGTCGCGTGGCGGGCGAGTGCTCGGCTGAGACGCAAGAGGCGCGGGTTCGATTCCAGCTACGGGACAAATGTTTGTATGTTCTGCAAATATTTCTTCCGGGTCTGGGTGTTGCAGTATTATTTATTAAAAAAAGTATATTACCAGCCATCTGGTGCCCATGGTACAAGCTTTGCATAGTTTGGGGCTAGATGGCGCTGTGTCAAATGTCCACAAATATTTATTATTTATTAAACTAAACTTTTGATTTATAAATGGAGAAGTATTAATTCATATTGCTCAAAAGACAAAAGCTTGTGAACTTTGCATAATAACTACTAACCACTAACCCACTTCAAATTTCAATGCACATTACTTAAACTCAAGTCGGGAGAGAATTTTCAAAAGAGAATTAACCTCTCGCTGTTCACTATGCCGGATTTTATTACCGCCCATGAATAAATTCCACCCGGGACACCCTGTCTCTCCCATATATTATAACGACAGTTAAAACCTCTTGGCTCTGTTTAGTATGCCAGTTTACTATGAGAAAGTTTTATGTCATTCGGGTTTCGGACGGCAGTGTACATTACACACGGCGGATTTATCCCCCGGCGGCGCACATTGACGGTTTTATGAGGACCTAAGATGTTTGTTGGAGAAGCGACAGTGAAGGCTGATGTGGAATTGTGGTAGTTTCAGTTATTGTCCGTCCGTTAATGTTGATTACGTTATCTCAGTCAAAACAGCTTCAGTCTAGGGAAATGTTTGTCTTAATGTGTACTACTACATTCATTCATTATAATTGCAAATTGGGCTAAATTTTCGAAGTGGGTTGGCTTCGAAGTGGACAGGGCATGGTACCTAACGAAAAGTATTTCAAATGATAAGTCCACGAAATTCGCTTTTGTTTCATGTAAGGAATTCCACCAGGAAAATACTTGTATTCGAAGATTTTGTTTACGATATTCTCAACCTGAAAGGTTTTAGTCCAGAAAATATAAAATAAAAAAGTTTCTGGTAGTTTAGGGCTTCAATATTTTTATCAAGCTGGCGTCAACCGAGCCTACAAAAACGAAAAGTGTTATTTCGCTCAGGCGTTTCAGGTTAATTCACATTTGCGGGAAACAGCCTTTTGTTCAATGATTAATGTGCCCAGTCCTGTGCTGGTTTTATTTATTCATACTGCTAACGAAAAGGTTATATATATTATGGCAATGTTCATATTGTGGGTGTACCATGACTTTTCCCAGATCAAACTCACTGGCGACTGTGCTAAAAAATATCTATGTAAATTTGTCGTGCGAACATCCAACGAAATTGAGGGCTGGGCAGGTAGCAGATTTATTGAATAAAATCAGTGAAAACTGTTTACCTAAAAACTAAGCTTAAGGCACTTAAGGTATTGGTGAAGCTTTGGCTAGTGCTCTCAAAGTTTTGTCTAAATAATGGCTTAGGTACCTAAAATACGTATTTACTAAAGCCCACAACTACAGAACCATAAACTTCGCTCCTATTTTAAATTCAACATAAATTATAAGTTGGCAACAAAATTGTATGAAAATTGAGAGTTGCACTGAAATAGCCGACACCAGGCAACTTTATGAGGCAAGTAACTCGGCCTTTTAGTGAGAAGGTAACTAATAGCAGCTTACCACTAGAGCAGGGAATATCGAATTTTGTAATAGAGGCTGTGAAATATCGATCATTTTATTTTACCTGATTCTTAGATATTGTTAGCTATAATCAATAGCAATAAGTAGATTGTATGAAATATTTTTAGAGTAAACAGGTTAGTTTGACGACCTTGGTGGCGTGGAAAGCGAGTACTGAGACGCAAGAGGCGCGGGTTCGATTCCCACTGCAAAAGAAATGTTTGCATGTTTGGCAAATGTCTTCCGGGTTTGGGTGTTAGAATATTATGTATTATAAGTATATATTTACAAAACGAAGTATATAAGTATTCTATCAGCATCTGGTTCCCATAGTAGGTACAAGGTTTGCTTAGTTTGAGGCTAGCCGGCGCTGTGCAAAATGTCCACAAATATTTATTATATTTATTATTGTTAACTTACACGTTATTAATTAACAGGCTTTTTTTAACATGAAACCAGAGGATGGTTTAAATATTATGATAGACTAGCTGTAACCCGCGACGTTGTCTGCGTGACAGAATATAATTTTTTTGGAATGACGACATCATCATCATCTTAAAGTTTAAAGTGAATATTGTGTTTTTGAGCCTAAATCACATCCAAACGGCTGTATGTATTTAAATGAAACTTTGCTATATTATAGTACATGTGCTGGCTGATATAATATTAAGCCTACTTTTAATCCAAACATCATCACAAACTTTCGCATTTATAACATAAGTAAGATAATAATTAAATTTTAATTAACCTCCGTTTGTAGTCTGTTATTCGGTTGGTTATGATATAATATCAGCACTTCAAAGTGATTATACCACAGAACTAACATTTTGATATTGAAACAATTTAGAATTAGTCGATAAAATCCGACTGCTGACAATGTGAAAAACATGAATAATATTGACTCATTAGTCACATCACTAGCGGAACATTTGTCGATATTCTAGCTAGGATAGACAACTCTAGCTGGTCGGGTTTCTGGTAGGATTTACGCCACTCACTAGATGAAATAGTGATGGCTCATAATGCCAGACTTGGTGGAATATTCTCCTGTGCATTTTGCTGGTATAATAAGAGAAAGTCAGCAATATTTGGAAACTTATTGAAGCAAAACGCTTTTCGTAGTTTTGACTATTACTTGTAGGTTGATAATCAAAAGAAATGTCTAAAGTCGAAAGTGCTTTCTGGTCAAAATTCAATAAAAAAAACTAAATAAAATGAAGCTCGACATTGTGTCACTGTCAGAAACTAACCAAACCGAAAGATAAAGGTAAACAAAAACGGACTTAAGCTACTAAACCACTAAAGCGGTAATAGTTGAAACATACGAGTAGGTACGGTACACAAACGTTTTAAATATTTACCACAAAAAGCCGAAAAGCGCGGCTTCCTTTTTGGGTATTCCCGTTACAGTTACCAGCAATCATTTTTATTCCCAAACTGCAGGCTAACTAAAATATTCGGGATCGAACGAAGCCTTTTGAAGCCATTAGACCAAACCGCCAAGTCGAGTCGGATACGCGTCATTTGCCCGAGCGACGTGATAGTGGTACTGCGCAAATAACGTAGAATATAAAACAAGCTAAATTATTGTGAGCTTGTTCGATAAGTCCCAGCCATTTGAAATTTATCTCTGATAATTTGTCCTTATCACATTAAGGATTTTTTTTCAGAAGGCTGTGAAGATGATATTAAGATATAGCAGACTATGTACGACAAAAGTGTGAAATAAAAATGAGATTTCACAATTACACACATTTTATTTATTTGAGGTGGTAATTTTGTACGTAAGTAATCACAAAAAAATATTTGATTCTATGAGAGACATAGTAAACACAGCTACGGCAAATCACAACGATATCGCTATCTAGCTACCATCGAGTCTATCTTGAACTACAAAAAACTCATGTTACAACGGTTTTATGAATTTTACTTTTTGTTGTATTTCCAAAACTATATAATGTTTCATATGGTTCATATGGTTACAATGAGCCCGTTCATATGGTTCTGTTTTTTTACCCTTGGGAACCTTACAACCTGGGAAAAATATCTTCATAGCACAATATATTGAGCTACAAAGTTTCATACAGATTGGAATAACGGTTCGAAAGTTATTCTCTAACAAACATATCCACAAACGTACAAACATACAAGGAGTTACCACTGAGATCTTTGCTGCATGGATTTTGAACTCTTACTAATTAAAAAAAAATCCACAACATTTCATTAATTTGTCGGATAACATTAATATGGTTTTTCGACATGCCCCTTCATAAAAACTGGAAGATCGGAAACCAATAAAATAAAATTGTTCGTGAAATAATCGGAAACAATTGTAAGCAAAGGCAGACTTGGTCACTGCAAATCACGTTCAAGTGTAAATGAGCTTTAGCCAGTTGATTTTAAAGCGCAATTCTGTGTGGCATATCAATTACCTAGTACTTTAGTGTAAATATTGTTAGAAATACTGTGTTATGATAATTAATACTAATATTGTTTTAGAAAATTAAATTGAAGTGTGATGCGTTGTTCAGTTCATATTGTGTGAAATTGAAATACCTACCTAACAACATTTCAGAATTATATTCGTGAGGAAATTAGACGTAATTATACATACATACATAATTATCACGCCTGTATCCCTAATGGGAAGGGCAGAGTCACAGTTATCTTAAGAGAACTATCAGCCACTCCTGATTCAAAGTCCCAAGATGGAACATGGTGAACCATGGTGACAGGTGATCAGCCCATCGCCCATATACGAATAGATGGTCAATTTTATTGGAAAAGATACTATTCCTTAGTCGACTTTTACGACATGCTCGGGTAGAGAAGCAGCTGAACGTATTCTATGTTTTTTATTTATTCCCAGCAGAGAATGTACCTACTACAGATTCGATACCATCATCATTATAATTTAACATCAGCATTTTAAAATAGTTTTTATACTTACACTTTATGCCTGTGTTAGTAATTTTAAGAATTTGATTTGTTACAAGAACGTCTAGGCTCCTATTCAGTGAGATGGGCAGACAATACAGTCAAAAGCCGTAAGCCTTGGATGGATAAGATCAAGGTGATGGACAGGACTAACATAATATTGTGATGGATGGCATGAAGAAGGAGGCTTCAGTATGCCCTGCAGTGGGCAAAGCGCTCGCGGCGTAGCTTGCTTAGGCATTCTTGATTGATCGTTGAAGTTAAGCAACGTTGTGCCCGTCACAATTTGAATGGGTGACCGCAAGTAGCTGAGCGTTCCGTGCTTCGGAGGGCACGTTAAATTGTCCCAGCTTTTAAGTCGTTAAGCCATGACGGAGGCCTTGAGGCGGCCTAAAAGCTCCGTCACAAGAATTGTCCACTCATACGAACTTACTTAGAGGGCAAAGTCGGGCTGTGATGATAATGATGATTCTGCTCTGAAGTCAAACAACTTATACAAGTATTTACAAATACTATTTAGAATGGAATGAAATATTTAAGTTTAGTATCTAGAGTCGTGGAAGTGAGGGGTTCCAGTAGGCTAGTGTGATATACTCTGTGGCGAGCCCTTTGTAGAGCTCTCTGAAATCGGGCGGAGTATCGAGAACCGTGCATATCGATACGTATAGATTGTGTTTCATTGTTATTTCCTTTCGTTGCGTTCGTTTCCATTTATATTCTGTTATGTTCTCGTGTTTCATCCGCGTCATTGATTATTTTGTATTTTGAGAGGGGGATTATTCTGTAAAATCAAAAACAATTAATAAAATACCCCTATTACGAGGGGTTGTGAAAGCTTTTGCTTTTTTTAACAGGGCATATGACGATTCCGCTATGGAACGAGCTAGTGAGCGAAGACCTTAAAAATGATAAGGACTAATATTATAATAAAAACACCAGGCTTAACTAGACAACATATTTCGCCGATCTTAACGCTCAGTTTGCGTAATAAAACTTGTAGACTTGTAATCCTACTAATATAAAAAGTGTGAAAGTTTTTGAAGATGTGACGATGTTTATGCCTCCATCACGCCGTAACCGCTGAACAGATTTTAATAAAACTTAGAACATACATAGTATGTGTGCAGGAATAACACAAATATAGTCTACTTTTTTCCTGGTAACACGCGAGCGAAGCCGCGGGTGGAAGCTAGTCTAACCATAAAAATAGTACAAAACGAAATTATTTCGCCTTTAATATATTCAAGGCCATCAGACTTTTTGTTTTGTTTTCTCTGCCAAGTACAAACAAGCAGTGGTTCTGAGTACAAACTAACCACAGGTTTCACTAAAACCTCAAGAGAGTTGTATCACAAGTTGCCTCAAACTGTTTCTTGCGTCAACGCTTGGAAAGAATCACACACACGTAAAAGCGCTCCGCAAGGTTTTAGCGCATCATTCGCCTACATCGAGCATTTAACATTACTGCTCTATTCAGTTAAATGCTCGATGTTCGCCTACCACTTCATTTGGCGGTGGCCAGCGCCGCTCAAAATCGTGTGTGTGTGCAACGCGAAACCGTGCGGGTCGGTGAATCGCTGAAACTGCAGTCTCGCTCGTCTCTCACGTGTCTCGCTCCGTCTCGATTAGTTTGGACGGGAATAGCGCGGTTCAGCGATGACGTGTGTAAAGTGCCTAACCTTGCCGAGTATAATGATAGGACAAACTATCGTTTATTTATTCCCGCAAACGCCCCCCAGGGCTCCTCATAACATTCGCATCACGCCCCGAAGGGATATAACTCAATAAATCTCGCGATACAGAGTTTATTACTCCCTATTCAGGCCCGAGTGTTTGAGACCTTAAAACTATCCTCACCTTGAAATAATACCCTTTTATGACTTATCACACTCAAAATGGCTTTTAGAAAGATAAAAATCTTCCGTGATGTTATAAAACATTCTTTGCTAAAACTAATTTGTTAAGTTTGACCTAGATCTATTTCTACAGACATCAATAAAACAGCTAAAAATATTGTTCTCAGTGGTTTGTTTGTGTAGTTTCACTATTTCGTACGAAACTCCCGAGCAGCCGTGGCCGAGCGGTTAAGGCGTCTGACTAGAAATCAGATTCCCTCTGGGAGCGTAGGTTCGAATCCTACCGGCTGCGAATCTTTTTGCTTATTTTATACCACAAAAAAGTCTGATTTATTATGGTAAAAACTTACGGAGAGATTGTCGTTTATTGATGAGGGACACAGTGTCTATTGGATACGGCTCATTGTGCAAAGTATCAAACTTTTCTCATCAATTTTAATCAACGTTTACTTTGGAAGTGGTCGAGCTCGAAAATTACGAATCAATTTGCCGTAATCTATGGCGTCTTGAGCCACTTGGATGAGGCTATCAAATTAATTTATCGGCGAATAAATTGAAAAGGTAAGGTGCTTACGCAAGCCAAATCGCAAGTAAATAGAAACCGCCCGTAGGCGGCCAAAATCGATAAGTAATTTTATCTTTATGTACAAAAGAAGTGTACCTCATTTAAAACCAAAATAATTAGGTTTTCAAAAAAACGTGTAATCTCGAATATTTAATTGGATTATAGTCGACAGTAGATCTAGTTGATAGCGTTCACCCAGTGGATATCGTTTAAGCCGTGAAAGAAAAACTCAAAGCTTTTGGGATTAGCGTAATCAGAAATTCCCACGAGCGAAATAAAACGAGATAAAAAAACGTTTCCCTTTTAAGGGGTACCGTAAATGGTGAATTCTGTTTTAAGTACAATGCTCCTTTCGCTTTGAAGGAAAGAAAAAAATGCGTACAAAAGCAGTAATCGATACCTCTTTACTGTTTCCAGCGGAAGGGAATATCCTATTTGCATTTGTAAAGAGTAAAGAGCCCAAAGAGTGTCCAACCCCAATCCGCTTAAAAGTAACTAATGTTTTGGGAAAACCACAGTTGTCCATGTACATAAAATTATAAGAGCTAGTGTATTCGTTTATTCATAAAAGGAACCTTTTTGATGCGTATTAATTCTTTCCTAAAACACTGGTTCTAGAGAACTAGTCAGACGAGTGTTTGGGACAGCGCCATCTATCGAATCATAGAGGAACTACAAGTGACAGTTCACGTGCCATTGCCAGCTGTCTGATGTCAATCAAGTCACGATGACAGGTGACAGGACAACGACTGACAGCTCCAGCGTCTACGCAGCGGAAGAAAAGTGCATTGTAATCGTGAATAGACTCTCGTCACGAACATAACTGTACAACGGCTGATATTCGAAAACCTTGTAACTACTTTATAATTAAAATCATCTCTAACGTTGAATAAAAGGAATCATTTTTCATTAACTGGATTTCCCCCGTTCCTGCCCAAACATTGGTCCTACGGAGCCGGATCAAGAACAATACGAAGAAATACGAAGAAGTGGCGTGGATACGAAAGCCATCAAAAGCGAACGGTCAGGAAATCCTATCTTTTACCCATCCTTTCCCTGAACTGTGTTAAAATACTGTGTTGTGTGCATTCCAGCTGTGCGTGGCCTAGCGGGTGCCAGCTGATCGGTGCCGTGTGGTGTAAGGTGTTACTTATACGTGAGTACCTACTTTCCGTCTTCTCATTCCCACCAATATGTATGAGGAAAATCCCAAATTATCTGTGCCATCTCGTTCTCCTACTAGGACTAGGTCTAAAGACGAATACCTATCCGAATTAAAGAAACAAAGGGGTCATTTAAAAGGACGGTTGACACAATTCAAAAAATTCGTTGACTCATTTAGTGGTGCTAGTTTGACAAAATTACAAGTAACTGAAATGAAATTACGATTAGAATCAGCTAGTGAGTATTTTAGTAAATTCAACAGCATTGGAAGCGATATAGAATTATATTCTGTAGCTGAAGATATTCCCGATCATTTAGAATACATAGAATCGGTAGAATCGTTATATTTCAGCACAATGGCCTCGGCCAAATGTTTAATCGAAAGTTGTGAGACTAGTGATACTCGTAGTACCAAAAATACTTGTAAATGCAGTCATGTAGTCACGGAAGGTTCAACACCGTCACATGTTAAATTGCCGTATATCAAATTAGCTACCTTCAGTGGAATGTACGACGAATGGTTGGAATATAGAAATTCTTACATTACAATGATTCATATGCGAACGGATCTAGACGCGATTCATAAGTTCCATTATCTGAGATCGTCACTCAGCGGCAGTGCATTGCAGGTGATTAGTGCATTAGAGTTCACTGCGTCTAATTACATTCACGCATGGGAGCTGTTAGAAAATAGGTTCCATAATCATAGACTTCTAATACATAATCACATAAAGTCACTATTTAATATTTCCTCTATAAAACAGGAATCTGCAGTGCAAATTAGGAAACTTATAGACACAGTTCTGAGGAATTTAAGAGCTCTGAAAACGTTAAACGAACCCACCGAGTCATGGGATACGTTAATTATATATTTAATCGTTTCCAAGTTGGATTCCTCCACTGAACGCGAGTGGGAGAACCACAAAGGGTCCCTAGATTCTAACGCGCAAGGGTTAAAGTTAGAACAGCTTTTAGTATTTCTACGAAACAGGGCGGATATGTTAGAGATGATAAATGCGAATCATTCAAAAGTGCAAGGTAGGCCTAGTAGTACGACGAGTAATGAAACTACTAAGAACGCTCATCAAGTCCACAGCTATGTGTTGACTTCGAATGATGACGTCTCTAAAGGCAAGCCGTACAGCCAAGATAAAGCTAAACAAAGTTGTGTTAATTGTAACGGAAAACATAGACTTTATGCGTGCTTTAAGTTCCTAAACTTATCAGTTAAGGATAGGATTATATTCGTGAACGAGAAAAGGTTATGTAAAAATTGCTTGCGGACAGGACATTCAATTAATGATTGTCGCTTCGGTCCGTGCATGCAATGTAAGCGAAAACATAACAGTTTACTTCACTTAGACGAGCAGGGCGAGAGTAGTAGCTATGCGAATGTGTGTGTGGAGCAGCCTCCTACATGCGCTACTACATCTACAGCTTTGCATGTATCAGCTGACTGCGCCGTGACCGATACGGGCTCAAGCTTATCATTAAATCAGGTTTTGCTTTCTACAGCTTTGATTGAAGTAGCCGATCAAAACAACAAATTTCATGTTGCACGAGCGCTTCTTGACAACGGTAGTCAGCATAGCATAATTACGGAGAAATTAGCTAAACGATTAAATGCGCCTTATTTACAGTCCACAGTTTGTATATCCGGGGTGGGGCGTAACCTCACACATGCGAATAATTCATGCGATATATTGATGCGCTCTAAAACAAGTACCTATAGTACGCGATTAACTTGTTTAGTGCTGCCTTCAATAACTCACTGCTTGCCGTCAACAAGCATTGAGTTCGATTGCGTAACTATACCTGACAATATACGACTTGCTGATCCTCAGTTTGCCACGCCAGCTGAAGTAGATTTGTTAATAGGCGCTGACAAATTCTGGGAGCTTTTAGACGAAAATAGAATTAGACTACCTAATGGACCATTTATGCAGAATTCTAAGTTAGGGTGGTTGATTTCAGGTTCTATAAATACAAAGCATATCACGCAAGGTCAGGTCCAGTGCAATTTTACTGGAACAATAGGCGAAAGGTTACGTAATGTAAGTTCTTTTCCGCTAAGGGAATCAGCTGATACGCTAGATGATTCCTATACGTTAGCGAATAAATGATTTTTGGTAATAGAACGGAAGCTCGACCGTCTGCCATTGTATAAACGAATGAACTGTGATTTAATGCGTGAGTAGTACCTACAGCGAACTTAGTTTATAAAACTACGCGTAGTAGGTATTGGAAAGCAGTGCAAAAAACGGCATCACAAAAATCACTAAACGATATTCAATTAGCAGGGCCTGCTCTGCAATACGATTTTTTTTATATTGTTATTATTTCAGACATAGTTACCTAGATACGTTATTTTATTCTAAATCTAAAAATAATAATTATGCGAATAATATCGAAACAAAATCTAATTTACCGTATCTACGGACTGCAACAATAGGCCATGTCATCCATACATCCATACTTATTTCCGTTTGAAAGGTATTTATCATTCGAAAGATTAAAACATGTAGGTGCGTACCTATGTACTACGTTTTATTCATAACTTTGCGGCGCGTGCGACCGCTCGCAAAACAATAGAACCGGTTTGCTATCAGTTACTGAGTTGCAAGACGCTCAGCGCGCGTTAGTTAGATGCGCACAACTGCATTCCTTTTCGGACGTGTATTCTTGTTTACAAAATAATTTACCTTTGAAAGATAATAAGTAGTTTATGCGTGTGTTAGGTATTAATGTTTTTATGGATAAACATGTGCTAATTGGAATCAGTGGTCGTATAGGAAATGCGTCTAGTTTCGATTACGACAAAAACATTCAGTTTTATTGTGTGGAAAGCATCATTTTACGCTTCTGTTATTCAGACATGAACACAAAAGGTTATTATAAAGCGGACCTTTGCTTCTTCTGTCTAACATACGTGAGTGTTGGTGACCATTGAGTGCAAGGAACTTGACTAAGAAAAGTTACTCACGAATGTGTGACTTGTAATTGATTTAAAGGTAAAACTTTATCATCTATAATGGGTAACTTACCGAATGAGCGTCTAGAATCCGGTTTTCCATTCATTCGTACCGGTGTTGATTACGCTGGACCAATTTCTATTTTAATTCGAAAGGGAAGATGTGCTCAACTTTTCAGGGGCTACATTGCTTTGTTTATTTGTTTAGTTACGCGCGCTATACATCTAGAACTGGTAACTAGTCTCACAACAAACGATTATCTACTGTCTCTAAAAAAGATTTATAAGTCGAAGAGGTAAACCTGAATTTATCTTATTGTAATGATAGAACAAATTTCGTTGGTTCTAAACAAGAACTTTCTTCGTTTTTAAACGAAAATACCCAATAAAACGTTATTAATTCCCTCTCTCATGACGGAGTTAAATTATTATTTACGCCACCCTATTCTCCTCATATTGGTGGTTTGATGGAGCGGGGAGTACGCTCCTGTAAGTTTCATCTGCGGCGAGTAGTTGGTAACGCTAGGTTGACGTACGGGGAGTTCAGCACAGTTTTAACACAGATCGAAGCTGTCCTGAATTCCCGTCCTTTATCACCTATGTCCACAGACCCAAACGACCTGACTCCGCTCACTCCAGCTCACTTCCTGATCGGACGTCCGCTGGTGGCTCCTCCATGCGAAGACCTGACGGCCAGAACGACGGCGACTCTGACGCGATATCACCGAGTCGAACAACTGCGACAGCACTTCTGGTAGCTCTGGTCCAAGGAGTACGTGGCGGAGTTACAGTCAAGAACGAAGTGGAAAACCAACAAAGATGATATAGCCATGGATACGATGGTACAAATCAAGGAAGACAATATGCCACCTCTCAAATAGAAGCTAGGTCGCATTATACGTGTGTTCCCAGACAACGAAGGCGTTTCCCGTGTCGCTGATATACGAATATCAACTGGCGTCATTCGGAGGTCATTTGCGAAGATCTGCCCGCTACCTACGAAGCCGGAGGATCCGACTTCCTGACGACTTCTCTGTTGAAACCTGAAGCTTTCAAGGCCGGCGGTATGTTTGGGACAGCGCCATCTATCGAATCATAGAGGAACTACAAGTGACAGTTCACGTGCCATTGCCAGCTGTCTGATGTCAATCAAGTCACGATGACAGGTGACAGGACAACGACTGACAGCTCCAGCGTCTACGCAGCGGAAGAAAAGTGCATTGTAATCGTGAATAGACTCTCGTCACGAACATAACTGTACAACGGCTGATATTCGAAAACCTTGTAACTACTTTATAATTAAAATCATCTCTAACGTTGAATAAAAGGAATCATTTTTCATTATCTGGATTTCCCCCGTTCCTGCCCAAACACGAGTTTATTCTATCTAGTTCATTTTTATCAGGGTTCCGTACCTGAATAGTGCCAACGAAACCCTATTCCAAAGCCTCTCCTGTCTGTTCGTATTTCATAAACGCGTCTGTTTCTCTCGCCGCTATAACAGCAAAAATAAAAAAAAAGGGGGACATAGGCCTATACAAGAAACATACGTGTACGATAGTACGGAACTCTTCATGTGCGAATCCGACTCGCACTTGACTGGTTTTCACTTGCTTCCGCTCTTAGTTCGTTCGCCTTTTATCCATGTAAACACAAACTTATACTATTATTACACTATAATTTTACCTTTTATAAGTTTCGTTCAAACCTGTTAAGCCGATATTGAGACGCAAAGATCTTCACAAACTTTCAAATATTTTCACCTTATTTTCACAGTCAGATTCAGAAATAGCAAATACCTGGGTATATGTGAATTTGCAGTTAATTTTATGACCCAAGTAGTTAAGTTAGATAGCCATGTTGATTGTGTGTGGTATAAATAAGCTCACAGGAATAGCCACATAATGAATTTTAGATTAAACTTCTGCAGGCCATTAAAAGTATTGTAAAAACTACGCTAATTCATTTTTAATTCCTGTACATAAACTACTAGTTCGTTAGACCAGTTTATTTGCACACTTTCAGCAGAATAACAAAAATCACTTTTATGAATATGACGTAGTTCGTGACTTGACATTGTTTCCACGTACATCGCCAACAAAGCTGCAGTCGGAAATTTAAGAATGCTCCCAGTACATCGATTAATCTATTATATATATATAAAAGAAAGTCGTGTTAGTTACACCACTTATAACTCAAGAACGGCAGAACAGATTTGGGTGAAAATTGGTAGGGAGGTAGCTTAGAGCCAGGAGACGGACATAAGATACTTTTTATCCCGAAAAAAAAAATCAGAAAAAAAGAATCAGACTTGGAATAACAAAACGCAAATGATAGCTATGTAATTGACGTATAATGACAGCTATGTAATGACGTATAGATGACAACATATAGATGACACAGATGATAACATTCTGTATTATATTTAGTATCAGCATTGCACCCATGCGAAGCCGGGGCGCGTCGCTAGTATAATTTTAAATACTAAAAACTGTCGGATTGACTTCAATGAAAAATAAATTCAAACTCCTTGGTGCCATCCTTTTAGAAACTAACAGGGTTTTTTACGCATGTCAAGGTCCCGTCAAATTGATATGTCAAGATATCAGTAGACATCGACCTTGACATCGACACTCTTTTGAATAAAAAACAAAGTAATAACACATTTCGTAATTGTCACTTAAAATTTTATTTCAAGATTTTTAAATATTGCTTGAAAATTATAAGGTAATCAGATATAAAAGTTATATGGGACCATCTCAGCACCATTTTCTATACACTAGTGAAAGAATCATGAAAACCGGTTTACTGTTGGCGGAGATATCGAGTAACATACAAAAAAAATAACATACGGTCGAATTGAGAACCTCCTCCATTTTAAAGTCGGTTAAAAATGTAAAGGTATTGCATAGGTGGTGCCTACACCATCTAAAATCGTTCCGGGCACTACAGTGTAGGCAAAAATTTGCCTCCTGATGCTGTATAAATCAACAATGATGGTAAAGGCCTTACTGATACTACGCTTTACGCCTATACGCTATAATCCACATGGTTTCACTCACATCAGAACAAAATATTGCACTCATGGTAAATTAGGTACATTTACCGTGAGTGCTTTGTTTTGTTTCGATGTGTCTAGCTATGAAAGAATTTTCAGAATCTGTTTAATATGTAGTTTCTAAGATTACTCCGTCCAAACAAACAGACTCTACCTAAATAAAATATACTTAAGTTGCTACATTTTACAATATTATACTCTGCTTTTGCCAACACAGAATAAAATTCATTTTGTTGCATGCTGAAGGGGAATAATGTAACATTATGAAGTACCTGTTTTGTAATGCAGGTAAGTTATTATTTGTGTAAACTAGGCCTTATTTATGACAGTCCGGCGTTTGTGAACCAGCTTACATTGAAAAACATAACTGATAGCTTCATTTCTCACTACAACAGGGTTTGGTCACAGAGAGTGATTTAGAGCAAGGCGGATGCAACCAGTATTTTTGTCTTTCATTGTTTAATTGATGGTTACCCTGCTCACTGACAAACTCATTTGGATGTCTTTGCCCACTGCTGGTCGTACACACGCTTTAGGCATAACTGATAGCTTCATTTCTCACTACAAGAGGTTATGGTCAAAGTAAGTGATTTATAAGAGGGCGTGGGAACATAAGTAGTCATTTTGTCGGGAACATTGTGTTTTCTCTGCTTTAGACAAGCGCTCGTGGCGTAGCTTGCTTAGACGTTCTTGATTGATCGTTAAAGTTAAGCAACGTTTTGCGCGGTCACAATTTGAATGGGTGACCGCAAGTGGCATTACGAGCTGAGCGCTTCCGTGCTTCGGAGGGCACGTTGTGTCGGTCCCGGCTTTTAAGTCGTTAAGACGTGATGGAGGCCTTTAGTCGGCCTAAAAACTCCGTCATAAGAGTTGGCCACTAGCTCATACAAACTTATTTACTTATTAACACTTAATGACGACCTCGATGGCATGGCGGGCGAGTGTTAGGCTGAGACGCAAGAGGTGCGGATTCGAATCTGCAAATATTTCTTCCGGGTCTGGATGTTGTAGTATTACGTATTATAAGTATGTATTTACAAAAAAAAGCATATAAGTATTCTATCAGCCATCTGTTTCCATAGTAGTTAGTTTGCTTAGTTTGGAGCTAGATGGCGCTGTGTGAACAGTCTACAAATATTTATTTATTTATTTTATTTACTTCACAGGGTGAGCAAGAAACAACCAGTGGCTGACACGATAGGAATGGTGAAGCCTCGGCTACACAATCAACGTCAGTCAATCTTAATTGATTGACCGCAGCGCTGGGGTTTTACGAAGTGTTTCTGAGGTTCAAGAAAATTAGGTCACAAGCGTAATGAAAAAATCTATACATCATTTATTGTTATAGTTCAGAATTAAATTAGAATTAGAATTGGAATTATTAATTTCAACACAACAGAAAACTTACAGTTTACACCAAAACGCTAACTTCTTAGTTAATAAAATCAAACTCCTTATTATATCGTGAAACTAGCCTCCAACCGCGGCTTCACTCACGTTGTACGAGTCACAAACTTCGTATAAATGATGTTTCATGCAAATCCGTTCCATGAGTTCCTTAGCCATGAGTTGGGCACAAAATTCCACAAACTCTTAAAAAATTAATTCTTAATATAATTATATGGTTAACATAAAGTATGGCAATTTTCTTAAGTTATGAGCTTGTATCCTGAATCGTAAACTTATTACGAGCTCATGAAATCAGGATAATGATGCTAATTTTACAATGAAACCAGGTACGGAGGCAATATGGTAAGATCTGCCCGCTATGTCGGTATAACCAGACCTTAGCCGATTCGGTACAAAAAGAAAAGTACAAACATACATACAATATTTTCACGCCCGTATGCCAAATGGAGTGGGCAGAGCCATAAGTAAACGTAAAAAAACTCTTCTGGTTTAAATCCTAAGATGGATATGGTGTACCAAGATGACAGTTGACAGCTTATCGCCCATATAGGTGGTTCATCATTTTGGAGAGGATACTACCTATCTCTTAGTCGACTTTTACGACATGCTCGGGGAGAGAAGCAGCTGGGTGCATTCTGTTTTTTCTTTACTTCCAGTCCAGCAGAGACGTATATCAACTACCAAATCAATGTGATTCCATCCTACTCCATCCACATAAAATCGTCCTGAGCACTACAGAATCCCTTTGGTGTAGGCAAAAATTTGCCTCCAGATGCTGTATAAATCACCAGAATAGATCATAAAGGTCTTAGTGACCGCCGGTCATCAAAGAACAGACGCCGCTTTATACGAAACTAGAAGGAGCGATCAGAGTTACTATAGGAACTCGCAAAGTTCAAAAGTCGAGTCAAATCTTAATTGTTTCATCTGATTCCTTTCGGCTTGATTAAAATGTGGATTATTGTTAAAGTTGTGAACAATAGGCTGCGGAGTATCTCGAACATTCCGCCGGTTCAACTTTAGATCTGGAAACGATTGTTCGTGTTTAATCGAGGGAAAGGTACTTATTTTTGCATGTGGCTTGCGGAGCTCCAAGTTCGCCTGCTAACATTTTTGGGAGCCGCATAATGGGCAGAAGTTACTGATACAGCTAAATACACTACTGAAATGGGATTGAAACTGACAAATGTGAGAGCATTGCCATGTAAATACATGTCACATTTGACAGTTTTAAATACATTGCTAGCTATCTATCTATCTAGTCATGTCACTAGTTCTTCGGAAGCAGTGTGGCGAAAGGATTTAAAGTGCGCTTCAAAGGCTTCTTTCGTGCACTTAACACGTGTTTACGAACTTTATACGGTTCTACGACATGCTGGTTTCCTCACGATGTTTTCCTTCACCGTTTGAAAGTACTGTTTTCTGACAGAAAAATCAATCTCTGCTGGACTGGGAGTAAAGAAAAAACATAGAATGTGTCCAGCTGCTTTTCTCTGCGAGCATTTCGTAAAAGTCGACTAAGTGATAAAATCCTATCCAAAATGATAGACCATCTATATGGGCGTTGGGCTGATCACCTGTCACCATTGTTCACTATATCCATCTTAAGACTTTACATCAGAAGTGGCTGCAACTTTTCTTAGATTACTTGTGATTCTACCCACCTCATTAGGGACACGGGCGTGACAATTATGTATGTAAGTATGTAAAAATCAATAGGTGCACTACCGGATTTGAACCCACTTACCTTGGGTTACCTTAGGATCGGAAGGTGGGAACTGCCACTAGACCATTAGTGCTCCTCTTTGTTTTCTAAAAAGTTCAATTATAGAGCTTTTTAGCTAACAGACCCACAACCGATGGCTTTCTCAAAACTAAAGATGCAACATACAAACTCTGCATTTCACATTGAATTAAATAGAAATCACGATACCCATTAACAATTTATAAAAACAACAAAGTCCCCAAAATGTATGTCCACTCAATTTTAAAATAACAGAACCTTTGTACACGCCATCAAATATTCATAGTCGACACATCAATATTACAGGGCCGAGCGAGACTGGACAAAATTCAAAAAATGGTCCACTTCCCCCCCCCTTCCCCCCTCCGCGCTGCATGTTTTATGAACCACTGCCCCACTCTAGATGTACAGATAAGCCGACAATTATAATATTTTACATCGTTTTATTAAAAAAATAATCTATTTTAAAGATTTTCGGAAAACGACCTCGCGGCAGACCACGGCTCAAAAGGATGATGAAAGTGATAAGTACTTAAAAGACTGACCCACGATGGCCCAGAATGGGGATGGCTGGAGAGGAAGAAGGGAGAGTTTTTCTAGCAGTAGAGTACTACTAGCTCTTAGTAATAATAATAAGTAAATAAATAACACCCAACAGTCACATACATAGTTCTGACCCCACACTAGGATTCCCTGTATCGTTGGTATCAGAAACTACAAGTACTATGGCACCACAACACCCAGACCCGGGAATCGAACCCGCGCCTCTTGCGTCTTTGTCGAGCAATCGCCCGCTACGCCACCGAGGCCATCAATTATTACAAAAAAATTCGCCTTACTACGTAAAAGTGAATTTTCTAACGTCTAATTAGCAACGCGTTTTGGGTAACGATAGGTAAGTCTTGCTAGCCTTTTAGCACCAATAGGAACAAAGAATTTTTGAACTCTGTTGTAAAGTATTTTAAAACAACATCAATATTACATAATTATCACGTCCACCCAGTTATTAGTAAAGTATAAGTTTGTGTTTATACGTGAAGCTTTTATTTATGGAGCGAAAAAAATATTAGGTAATTTTTTTGTTGATAACACACACCGGAAAATAAATAACGGTGATTCCTTCACCAATTATACTCAAAAACCAATTGGATTGCAATAAAACTTCATATCTCCCATCGCAAACACAAAACTCATTACGAAGCTCTCAATAGATTATTATTTACAAAAATCTCTGCAAAATCACGCGCACAAAATAGCTACTACATTAAAACTTCCAACGTTACCTACATTAAAAGTCAGTTTAGACATAAAGCGATCCAAACACGAAGTATTTGCCCCCCTCCCCTTACCCCCTCTTAAAGCTTTGGTTTCTTATAATGACGACCAACATCGCCGTCACACAGCGGAGATGATCCTAGCTACTATTAGTTTGACACGAAGTTAAAGACATGTTTAGAGATAATATAAAATGTCAAGTAACGGCCACCGCATCTTAGAAAGCCTTATCTTTAGTCCGAAACTTTGATGGTCCGATCCAGATTTTTCATCTCCCGGCTTATTTGAAATTATAATTTGCCGCGAAGAAAATCAAATCAAAATTCCATTTAAAGTTGGTATTTCAATATTTGTTTGCATCGCAGATGTTAAAGCATATTACAGATCTGATAGTTCCAAAATCCTTTAATTCTGATGATACATGTGACTCCCATTTATATCAATCACTTACTTTGACATAGACACTTGTATATCTGAGCTTGTTATTTTTATAACGAAATATTAAGTAAAATTTTGTTTAATACTTCAGTACAAAATTCTCCAAACAAAAGCACAAAATATCACTTTGTAACTGTGACCGAATTCTCTCTTTAAAGTTGGCAATTCAATATTTGTTTGCAACGCAGATGTCGGTAAGAGGCCGTTAGGGGTCGAATCGGCCGGCGATAAACAAGTGGGACAAGTCGGGACAATTTACTGTCCCGCCATTAGGGACAATAAGGCCCAGTTAGAGCTGTCTACAATAATACCCAATCCACAATTTCACTTTAAGTTTTGGGAAACATTTTGTGGGACTAAAATAAAGAGAACGAAGAATCATGTTTATTTGAATATATTTTCTTTTCCTTTAAAATGTTTACTTTTATATAAAGATGTATTTAAGTCTAGAATTAAATTTTATCTCATTTAAAAATTTGTTGTTTGTTGTACAAATTAAATAATAATCAATACTTGTACGAGTAGATGTAGAGTACAAACGCTTACCAACAGCACTTAAGTTTTTTAATGTTCTGTGATACTAAGAGGATCGCAACTCTTTTTTATTGTTACATCAAAACTAGCTGCCGCCCACGGCTTCGCTTGCGTGGTACCTGTATGAAAAATAGCCTATTGTTATTCCAGCACATGTACTATGTATATTCAAAGTTTCATTCAAACCTGTTCAATCGTTTAGGCGTGATTTAGGCACAATCATACAAATATCCTCACAAACTTTCACATTTATAATATAGTAGAATAAACAAGGACTTTATTGCACATACAATACAAAGTTCCCGTAAAGAAAATTCCAATAACATCCTTATATTCCTCATAAATACATGTTTCCCTCACATCATTAGCGAGGGTATCTCACAGTAAAAGGCCGTATCTCATGTCTAAAGGACGTATCTCTCAGTAAAAAGGACGTATCTGAAAACACTGCAGTAACGCAGGCACTGGAGCGTGAACCGTTCCAAACGGATAAAGAAGGCGATTCACTGTAGGTTAAGGCTCCTTCAGCCGCACTTGCAAAACTTTACGTGCTTTTAAATAGCTGGTCAAATGTAGCTTGTGAATTCTATTGACTTCAATTAAGCCGATAGGCGCCATGTATGTTTTATTTTTTAAATTATATTTTGAAACATTTGAACACCTGCTTTGATATGTACAATCATATTTTATATCAGATTCATAAATAAAAGAGTCAAAAGACAATGGATATTGATTGTAAGAAATTGACGCAATAGGACTTAAGACATGTACAAAGTCAAAGTCAAAGTCAAAATAATTTTATTCCATAAAATCACGGGGATCACTTGGACACGTCTTAAATCTACGTAGTATTTACACCTGTTTGTAACGCGACCAAGCGTTTGATGATCATCAGATGATAATGAGCGTCAGAGACCAGGCAAATGATCCCACTAATCTAAATGTATAAAGACTGTTTTTTTTTTTAATTTTGAACTTCTTTAGTCTACAGACTTACATTAGACTGGCTTGTGTAAATTGGCCTAAAATGTGAAAGGTTACAAAGAAACCTTTCTACCGTATGCCATTAACGTGGGGTTTTGTTTTAGTTGCGTTCGTAATTTTCTTAATTATACTCTCGGTGAATTGAAATGCCACCGCTATTCAGCGCTGGAGTGGAATCGCAGAGCTAACGACACTGTAAGGGAATTAACTAGAGAATTAACTAAATATATTACGCACTAACTGATAAAACGAGGTAATGTCAGGTGAGAAGAAAGGACCTATCAAAATTGGGGTATGAGATAAGTCATTTTCAGAAAAACCAGATTAGTCATTTTCGGTTAATACATCTGGGACGACAAGCGGTCACGTGGAGCAGACATTATCTATTCCATAGATTTGTATGAAGTAAATTATACATAGATGGACATGGCGTGTACAAACTAAGCCTTAAAAGCTAAAATTATTTCAAGAATGGAAAATAAGTAATGATCAAAATGGACTACAAAATCAAATGGCCCACTAAAATACCACAAATATCTAGTCGCCTTTCAAAGAAGGACATTTCCACTTCGCTCCGATAAGCCGATGACCGGAGACATTTAAAAATCTCTTCACTCCGACAAGTAGCGAAATCAAACATCTGTATCAGCGCTACAAAAGGGCAACAGATAATGATGCTGTTTGAGGAAAACGGCGAAGTATAACAAAAGAACCAAATAAAGATGGGGATATAAATTACGTCAGTCAATGGCTTGGAAGTCATGACTAAGTTAAACTCAATGAGCATTTCGATTTAAGTGTTTTTATGGTATTTGAGATTATACATTTTTTCGTCACCTAAATATGTACCCACTATGACATTTTGAAGGTCGTGGGTGCTCGGTAGAAGTATATTGAGGAGGCCTATGTCCAGCAGTGGAAAAAAGTAAGTTCGTATGAGCTAGTGGCCAACTCTTGTGACGGAGTTTTAGGCCGATTAAAGGCCTTCGTCATGGCTTAACGATTTAAAAGCCGGGACCGACAATTTAACGTACCCCCCAAAGCACGGAAGCGCTCAGCTCGTAATGCCACTTGCGGTCACCCATCCCAATTGTTACCGCGCACAACGTTGTTTAACTTCAACGATCAATCAAGAACGTCTAAAAAAGTTACGCCACGAGCGCTTCCAGCCAGCAGTGGAAGATTTAGACTGATGATGATGATTATCAAAAAAATTAACTGAAAAAAATAGAGATACAAAATCACCTTATTTGTCAAAGTTCATCAACATGTAGACGACAGCGACAAACAAACGAACTCACATACAAACATACACCTCAAAAACAATACCTACTTCGTTTTGAGTCGACTAATGAGCGGATGAGGAATCACGATCAACTAAGGATCGATTGTTTCGCCACCATTGCCCTAATAGCCGGCCGCTTACACTAATGAGGTCGCCCTTCTGTTTTGGGACAACAAATAAAACTCGAATCGATCCCATAGTGTTGCCACATTTCCGGCTTTTGATAGATCTCGCATATATTTTTTTTATTTGTGGAAGAAGGGGTAAACGAACAAGTGGCTCATTCACCTGATCGTAAGTGATTCTCGTCATAAAATGTCTTTTCGCTCGGATTGAACAATCGGAAATAATGTTTTTAAATAATATTTGGCACAATAATCTAGTCGTGTAACTAGTTCTTTCGAACCAGTGTGGTGAAAGGATTTAAAGTGCGCCTCAAAGGATCCCTTCGCGCACTTCACACATATTTTCGAAATTTTTAGGTTCTACGACATGCCGGTTTCCTCACGATGTTTTCCTTCACCGTTTGACAGCACTGGCATAGCGCATAAAATATAAGTTTTTCAAACAGAAAAATCCATTGATGCACGTCCGGATTTGATCCCACGACCTTGACCGGAAGGCGAGGTCACTACCACTATACAACCAGTGATCTAATAATAATGTCTCAGCTGAGCACTCGTCCGCCATGCCACAGAGGTTGTCGACTTATCGACATAAGGCGATTATTTTGTGTATTCGTTATTTCATTGTTTTATTACGTGACTTTTGTATTAATTAGTATAAACAAGTACATAGTTGTAATTTTATTTTGACCGTTTTAATTAAATAAATAAGTTACCAATTAGCACTTATAACGGGATATTAACCATGATAATGTATGTTCGTATGAGCTAGTGGTCAACTCTTGTGACGGAGTTTTACCGGCCGCCTAAAGGCCTTCGTCATAGCTTAACGACTTAAAAGCCGGGACCGACTGTTTAACGTGCCCTCCAAAGCACGGAAGAGCTCAGCTCTTAATGCCACTTGTGATCACCCATCCTAATTGTGACCACGCACAACGTTGCTTAACTTTAACGATCAAGAACGCCTAAGCAAGCGCGCTTCTGTAAATCAATTAATCATGGTAAATATCTCATTATAAGATATAGTAATTTTTATAACAATGTCCGGCTTTTGAAGTTTTGATTTCCGGCTTCACCTTCCTACTATCTAACTTCTGAACTCGATTTTGCCGGAGGCCCATTGGCTTAATTATCAGCTTGAATAAAGAAAGTACAATTCAAATAGAGTTTAATTGAAAACAAGAGCATTATGGCAACGAGATGCGCGAATAATTCCGAATATTTGCAGAGTTCAAAGGAGAAATTAATATGGCCGTAGTGACGATCTTAATATCTCGTCGCCTAGGGAGCTTCTACAATATATTTGTGAATTTGTTTACATACCTGCTATGTTTATATAAGAAGGTATAGATTTAATAATAGGAGGTAAGTTTATACTGTATACCTAAATGATAAATAAATATTTGAGGACATATCACACATCACCATCTAGCCCCAAAGTGAGCAAAGCTTGTACTATGGAAACCAAATGGCTGATAATAGAATAAAGAATACTTATAAACTTTTGTTAAAACAACCACATACCCGTTAATCTTGGAAGTGTTCTAGCCCAAAAAAGTCCGCATATCCTATTAAAGTGGGCAAACAATAAATTCAGGATAAAAGTGAGCAAATCCTGCCAATCCTGCCTACCCTGAGAGCCGAGTGTCGCGGAGATAAACATCGACGAGGGTCAGCCTGACCTCACGAGGAAGGTAGGCTCCTCGACTTGCCGACTTTAAATTGCCGAAAAATTACTTGGGGCCTTCTCGATTGTTTTATTCCTGTGAATATAGCCTGGGGACTATCTTTAAAACGGGGTCTCAGCAAAAACTTAGCGAATACTTCTGTTTTGATTTTGATTTTCTCATAATCATTTCACTAGCTCTCCAAACAAACCAGCTCCTAACAAAAACAATGGATTACCGGAGGTCAGCGCTGAAACCAAAGCTGTGAATTATTATGCAGCGATGCAGCGGCTGAGTAATCCCCGGGGCAAAGTTCGTGGGTATTGGTGGCCGCTGCAGCGCTGGAAGGTAAATGATTGGATGAAAAGCTTATAACAAACTTCGGCAACTGCTCGGATTCGAAATAAATGTTGAATAGTGTTATTGGAACAGAAACAGTTACACTTCAACTCTCAAAGGATTCATATTTTTCTTTTTATGTTTATTTGACGTTGCAAAGTAGGAATAAATAAAATAGGAGAAGATGGAAGAAGGAAACAAGTTATGCCGACCCCACCTAGGGGGATAAGGGCAGGAAAATGATGATGACGTTGCAAAGTACTGCTCTAGTGGTAGCAGAGTACCATGTGGCAGCCCGATTTATGCTAAAGGTTTCCACAGGGGACTTGACTAATAAAGTGAGTCTCAGTAAAGGACTGGGCGATACGGCGCCGAGAATACATCGCACGTGACCGATGTCAATGCGAGCCGCGGACTATCACATTACTTATCCAAATTTTATTACTTAAAGTTCTCACATATCTTAAAAATAGCAAAAACTGGATGAGATAGTTGAAATATGACGAGGGCTGGATACAGCTACTAAAGGCACTACTTGCCTCGAAACAGTGTTGAAACCGCCTACTATCGTTACGCAACCGAAACCGGTCACCATCGTCTCAATAAAGTCCCATCAAAAGTTTTCTTAATCTTTTGCTTTGATTTTTGTGTTACATTTCATCGTAGAAGAAATAATAGTACCTTATACATATTTCGGATAAGGAAGGCTCTTTGTTTTTAAGACATTACCGGCGAGATGCATGAATACAGGCAATAAAAATAACATATTATCACGCCCGTATCCAAATGGGGTGGACAGAGCCACAAGTGAACATAAGAAAACGTGCAGCCACTCCTGATTCAAAGTCCTAATGGTGAACCATGGTGACAGGTGATCAGCCCTTCGCCCATATAGATGTTGTTACATTTCACATAAGGGAGAGTACTACATTCTGAAGAAATAAATATATAGACAGAAGAATATGTAGGATTTTAAATTCACCCCACACACACAATACAAAACAAGTGATTTGTCAGCCGTAGTCAACCACTTCGATACACGCGATTTACTAGAATTTGTTGTGATCGAGCGAGATACGGATTGCTTTGTTTACTTGTAATTTTATATCTCTCTGTAACAGAATCGCGCTGTAAATTGAAGCAATTAGTCTCAGAACTTCAAACTAGACTTGTAATTTTTAACTAGGTAATTAAAAGTAGTCTAGCTAACTTAATTGGCTTTAAAGCTTTTAATGGCCAGTGCTTTCTAAAATAAGATTATTATGATTTATCTGATGATGGATTTGAGACTTTTAGATGAAAATGGCAGTAAGATGATTTCTATGTATTCAATGCATGAACTTTCGTAACAATGGCTCTTTTGAATTAAAATAAAATGTGAAATCGTCTACAAGAAAAGTTGAAATTCTCGATTTAACGATACTGATTTTTTTAGTCATACAACAAATATCTCACATCCCTCAGGAATCAAATTTACATGAAACTAATGCAAGGGAAATTCTTTATACACCTGTTAAAGAATTATCAAAATTGGTTAAACAATAATTGGAAGAGATATTTTGATATTTTGGCGTGGCGGGCGAGTGCTCGGTTGAGATGCAAGAGGCGCAGGTTCGATTCCCGCTGCGAGAGAAATGTTTGCATGTTCTGGAAATGTTTCTTGCGGATCTGGGTGTTGTAATATTATGTACTAACAAAAAGTATTATAAGTATTCTATCAGCCATCTGTGTCCCATAGTTCAAACTTTGCTTAGTTTGGGGCTAGATGGCGCTGGGTGTAATTTTCACAAATATTTATTTATTATTTATATTAAACATATCAAAGTCATTGAATGTTGAAATAAGAAGGGTAAAATTTGATTCGAAATGACTATAAAGCCCGTTGCTTCAACAAAAACAGTAAACAATTGCAGAAATGCGCAAATCCAATCAGATAGCAACAACAAACCTATAAAAAGGTCTGCTTATTTGCATTTACACCTGTACAAGCTCAATTGGAACCAATCATGTAAAACAGTCGACGTTTTACAAGCTTACATGACACAGTTCTCCTACACAACGGGACCGTTATATAGCGGCAGTAAAATTACTATAGCATTGACACGCTCTCTGTCCATTGTTTTTTTAATATTTTGTTGTAGGTTTACTACAAAAACAAATGATATTTTTACTGTTTTTTTTTTTCAATTATCACGCATGTAGCAGTGCGCAACGTACAAGAATTTTGCGTTTGCCTATGGTTTCTTGGTTTTATTTATTTGTCCAAAAATACAGTTATTATTACATAAAGGTTATTAGAAATCTTAGAAGCTTAGAATATTTGTTAAAGAAATCTTATAGAGCCCTATATGCTTTTAATAACACTATAATATCAATATGTTTGTCAATAACTTACTGTCGTGGGTAACTCCTAGGTTACGTATAAAAGACTTCCTTTGTTGATGTCCCTTAAGTGTATATTTAAAGTTTATTGTTTGATGCTTACGGGTAAAAGTTACACAGGGGCATTAAAGTTGGTCGTGTAGGTTATGTAGGTTTTTTTATATTATTCTTATTCGTTTCACTTGTCAAAATCATCCAGAATCGAACCTACATCGCACTAACACCATAAGTTTATGCGTCCCTGATAATCCAAGGATGTGCGTGTAAAATACAGTAGCTCTAATTAGGGATGTTCTGTAACTATTTTGGCTCGTCTTTGTGGGGGCACTGACGTGTCCCCAGATAGGTCATAAGTACTCTGCTGGTTTTCATACCAGTCGCCATCAGTCACCACTTCAAAGAACAAAAGTTCAAAGCTACAACAAAATAAAGAAACACGGCCACGAAACAACGTATCACAAAATCCATTTTTATACTTATATAAACTCGCAAATCAGATAATCCAAATTGGTTTTTAGACGTAAACTCAATTTTGACGTGTATTTTACTTTATCGTGGAAGCAGATAAATTGAGTGAGATACCGAAACGAAATGTGGCAAAGTGTGAATGTATACCACCAGGAGGCTCCGGTATCGGGAAATTCCCCGCCGATATTATTCCTCTGATAAGTTGCTAGTGATCGAAATGCGGATGAATTAAGTTTTTATCGCCCCCAATATAATAATTTAAAATATCCTGATAGGTAAGTAAAAATGGTGATGTTGAAAATATATTCCTTTTAATACGCTTCACGTTGATTTTTATTAATGGAATTTAAAAATAATCCTATTCGATATCATATTTTTTGCAGCATGACTCCATTAATTAGTTTCCACATCGTGCAGCAAGAGTCGATTTGTAGTATCCTTACGGATCTTTCGGAGATGAACGCTTTGGCGTCCATTAAAGGTCCACGGCCATCTTTTTGTCAGGTCAACGGTCCGGTCACGTGACGCCCCCAACTTCCCAACTGGACCCTGCACGTCAAACTATTGAATTATATCCGCCGAAGGAAAAATATATCTTACAGAAAAACTTTAGCAAGATTAATCTTTATAACGTATTGTCTCAACCTTTTCCTGCCTTTGATGTAAGACCCTAAATTGAAGGATTCAGTCGGATTTGTCCATTTTGATGGGAGTTTAGTGGATTTGTAGTGACTTGTTTATAAGAGGTGACTTTGCTCTTCTTTTATAACATGCTCTCGGAGATTGTTGAGGTATTGGCGAAGTTTTACGAGCTCTTTACGAGGGTAATACCGACGGATAATACGCTAACATTATGGCTCGAAATAGCTAGTGTACTTTCAAAATACTGGAAACTGAGTTTCCCTGTTGTCTAGATGCGGGTTCAATTCTCTGCCTTAGGTAAAGATCTAAATGAAAGGGGTCCTTGTTTAGCTGAGCGCTACTTTTCCATACTTATAAATGCAAACTAACGCTTAGATCATCTCAATATCTCAGCATTAAGGGTTTTAGTTTGAAACTCCTAAGACCGCGATATTACGTATCCCACTATTAAATCCCTGGAAACTTTTCCATTCATAACTTGTTTAATTTCACAGTAGATCTCGGGGCAACGCTCCCGTAATATGTTCCCGTGAATATTTCATCCCGGGCAGGTAACTTTTACCCTTTCTTTTGCCACTTGTTCGCGCTTAGCCCGACTTTTAATATTAGCTGGGACTTTTTACGGTTGAAAGTGTTTCGGGATCTTACATAACGGTTCCCATCTGAAGGGGACTGTAAGCGTAAATATTTTCGTTATGAACAGTTTCATGTTACTATGCCATCGGTTCTACAGAGGTGACCTACTTCTGGTGAAAAAAAAACCTCATTGTCCTTCTTGCAGATAATATTGTAAATTCGAAAGTTACAAGTGTGGTTACAAGGATGTTGTTTTTAATTGATTAATTGAATAAATATCCATCGTCCGGCTAACATAAAGGTCTTTTATATAAACCATAATAAGACAGAAGCAGCAATCAAATAATAAAATTTTATGTCAATAAGTTCCAACTATAATGTGTTTCAGTATCACATCTCTCCAGTATACGAGCACCAAGAAAAGTCAGACTATATTAAAACAACAAACAAAATGAGTTGAATAAATGAATTAACTCAGAAACCGTTCTACGTAGAAGCGAAATTCTCCTCGGAAACCTCTGTGCAAACATTTCCAAGATCCCGAATCTGCAGACGTATGAAATCAAAAGTTAACAATCTGTTCGTTTCATCTCAGAAAAAGGTGAGCTCGTAGTATTCCCTAATGAATGGCCTCGATCGCTTGTGTAACTGAATTGTTCCCAATTCCAGATTTACTTATCCTTGATGACGCTTTTTTGATTTCTATCTCCTCTCAATCAGTTTCGCAGATGTCCGTCATTATCGGATTCATTTCTCTTAAGCCACTTTCAATATTTGATTATAAGACTCATAATTTTGCAATTGTACCCACAATAACTGACTATCGTGTTGATCAGCAATTAGCATTAATTACTTTTAAAACTAAAATGACTAACTTTACAAATGAATAATAAATACACCTTGGGACACCTAACAGGTAGTACTTGCACGACGTCATATAGGAGTAATATTAATCACACGTAATGACACTGTCCTTTCTCGAGATGAAACTTTATATATCACTTCTATCATCATCATTCGTAACCCGACTTCACACACTGCCTCCCTTTATGTGTGCCACTCTAAACGGTCCGTTGCAAGTCTCATCAGGTACGACGACGGATGCTATATCGTCGGCCCACCTCGCTGTTGAAAGACCGACGTTTCTGTAACCGGTTCTTGGACGCCATTCAGTTACCGCCTCACTCCACCTGTCATAACCACGCCTTGCCAGGAGACCTTGCACAACTCCATTTTAGTTCCGTTATGCGGTTCCCAAAGTCTTTGACCTTTGTTCGACTTCGGATCCTCAACGTTGGAAAATGTCACTTCTATAAGTACACATAAAATCATGAAAATCGGTTAACAATAGAAAATATACCTATAACCGAATTCAGAACTTTGACGTCAGTAAAATATCCTCGACTCAAAAACACTTTTCCCTGGTTCCCCTTTCTAACTTTGCACAGTATAATCTGGCTTTCAAAACAGGTCATTCACATTAAACAAACAGAACCGTATTACAGTCCCATTAGGGGCATAATGTCTATTCGTCAAGCGTGAGCTGCAAATACAAGCCTCCCTCGGGCCAGATTCGATTTGCGTCCAGGGCTGTCCATACAAGTGATTCGAACCCCGTGTAACGAAGGACGTGCTCGAATATGCACCCGATGACAACCCTAGCGGACTGCTATGATTAAACTTCCTTTTCATTGCACGAATGTGGCCTGTTCTTTGTGAGTTGTAGTTCTGGTTTACTGAGAGCAAGAATGATGGTGGAAAAGCTGAATATTATTCACATTGTGTTAGCAACTTAAGTGGTTATTTCTAAACTGGCAAGGGGCCGGATGAGGTGCCCTGTCTTTTGCTTAATGGACAACCCGTGAAAATCGCTGAATCGTTCAAGTATCTTGGCCACATTGTGACTTCGAATGGGAGAGACGATCATGACATTGAACGGCAACGCAGAGCCCTTTACGTTGTCGGTAACATGATAATTCGTAAGTTCACCAAATCGACTCACGATGTAAAGTTGACCTTATTTAGATCGTTCTGTCAGACTTTTTATACCTGTCAACTCTGGACAGAATACACTAAAAGAGCACATGATGGCATTCGTGTTGCCTATAACAATATCTTTAGGCAACTTATGGGACTAGATCGCTATTGCAGCGCCTCGGGTATGTACCTGGAGGCGCGAATAGATTCATTTAACGCCATCCAGAGGAGCCGGGTTGCTAAATTCATGTCCAGGGTCGACAGGTGTAAAAACTCCATTGTCGCGAGTCTGGCTGAGAGGGTCTTCTTGACCAAGATGTATAGACGATGGGTGCAAATAGCAACCTGATAGGTACAGTAGATACCAAATTTTATTTTATTTTAATTTTATTTTATTTTTATTCTATTTTTATTCTGACTGTGTTTTTTTTGTGTATATTTTTGTGTATATTTTTATTTGTAATTTTTAATGGATCTTGTGTCTGTAATAAAGAATATTATTATTATTATTATTATTTAAACATCTTAGAGCGTTTAAGTAGTCTTACTGCATCTAGTTACTATGGGAGTTTCGGCAAAACGGAATTGAACTGATGACCTTTGGATCGAAATCGGCAGTACCACTAAGCTACCAGCGCTCTCAGACAATGAGGTAATGTGCAAATCCCCCACCCCTTTCATTTAACCCGAAGCAAATCCATAGACCAATATTCACCAGTAAAAGGAGGCTTTACAGGAATTTACGTGAGACCCTTCGACGGTCAAATTCCAAAATACACGAGATCCAGGAACAAAGAAGAATTTAGAGGCCATTTATCACTGAATAATATTGAATCAAGCAAGGGACTGATGAGATAAGGCTGAGGTCGCCGGATGGAAGCAGCACATTTTTTTATCCTGAAATTGTGATGAGGAGGCCTATGCCCAGCAGTGGTTAAAGTCCAGCTGTGGATGATGACGATAATGTCCACAAGTGGACTTCAATATAGGCTGACGATGATGATAATAAGGTGCTGATAGATCATCATGGCGATGAACAAGGATCTAGATTGATATAGGATTATGAAGGATGAAAATCTAATATCTCTAGACGATACGTTATCTACCAGCTTGTAAAAAATCACGCCCGTATCCCTAACGGGGTGGGCAGAGCCATAAGTAATCATAAGAAAACTTGCAGCCACTCCTGGTCCAAGCATTCAATTTTTAAACAAGCATTTATTAATTTTACTAGCTGTCGCCCGCGGCTTCGCTCGCCTGGTATCCGAAGATTAGCCTATATATTATTCCAGCACACATACTATGTATATTCCAAGTTTCAATCAAATCCGTTCAGCCGTTATGGCGTGATTGAGGCACAAACATATATCGTCACATCCACACATCCACACATCCTTACATTCTCCCAAACTTTCGCATTTATAATTTTAGTAGGATTTATTTGAAATATATTCTAGTTTACACACAAACAGATAAACTGTGCTGTGTCTTTTATAGCATGAAAAACAGTAGTGATTCCACATTCAGCGCCAAATTGAATGCCTTCGGCAATAGTAAACGCACCAGCTTTTGTTGTACCTTGATAAAGGAGCAGTTACAAGTTCCTCTGAATCCTGCTAAGCTCTGATCGATATTGACATTGATACGGGAAATCGGCTCAGCAAAACACGAAACCTTACTCCTACAGTGATTTACCAACTGGAATATCTACAACTGGATAATGTGTTCTTAGTAAATAAGGATTATTATGATAGCACTTTGCTTGTGTTAGTGGTGAATAAAATATTATGCTGGAGTTCATATCATGACGCTTTCCCTTTATTCGATAGCTTATATTCTACATAATATATCAAATTAAAAATTGACAATAAAAATAAAAAAGTCAAATGGACAATAAATTTGGATCATTTATTTCCTTTCTAAATCTTCCAAAGTTTGCCGAAATTTTCTAGTACCTACCGACATAATCTAACTATAAAAAAATATCAAACTAACTTAATCGGTTTTCTCACGATGATGTTCTCTTTCACCGTTTGAGAGTACTGCTAAGCAAATATTTTTTTTGAACAGAAAGTCTATTGGACCCACAGTCCTTAAGATCGGAAGGTGGGGCGGCTACCACTAAGCCAACAGTGCTCTTTTAGAGGTGCACTAAAAAATGAATTCCCGAATTTTTACTTCTAGAGAGAACACAAGGGAAAGAATTGTATGAAAAAAGCGGCAACGTCGCGGGGCGTTCCGCTAGTACAAACATAAACAAGAGAGAAACACTAGCTCATCAAACAAAGAAGTACCCTCACGATCCGATCCCAGTGGCATCCACATAACTCGATTAGCCCGCGCCGCCTGGTTATCCCGTTATCCCGTGATTTCCGGCGCGGCCCGGGATTGCGGGATTGACGGAGATGATTTTTAATATCTGTCGCTTCTGCGCAAAGTCTGTGATTTATCTATCACAAGCACTGTGATTGCATGGGATCCACTTTTGACTCTGTTATTGTGAATCAGTGTGTATTATATGGAAATTTACTTCTCTGCTGGACTGTGAGTAAAGAAATAACAGAATGCGTAGAGCATGTCGTAAAAGATGACTAAGGAATAGCATTCTCTCCGACATGTTGGACCATCTTTAGGGGAGATGAGCTGATCACCTGTCACTATGGTTCACCATAATAATTCTTGGGAATTTGAATCAAGAGTTGCTGTCAGACTTTTAATGATTACTTGTAGCTCTGCCCATCCCATTAGGGATACGGACGTGACATATATGTATGTATTTCAATATGAAAATTAATTCCATCAGTTAAGTAAGACCAAAATAGTATCAACTTTTAGGACTCATTGATAATCTAAGTTGAGAATAGGTCCAGAGATTCCATTCAAATAAGTCAGATCTGTTTACAAAAAGCATGTTTAACAATGAAATAAATTATTATGAAGTCGTGATTCTTTTTTCTACTACATATTTCCGAATCGCCATAAAAGTGATTGAGGACAAAATAATGAATGGCCCCTTCTTTAGTACAAAACCTCTGGTATAGTGTAACTACATATTTTTCGTATAAAATATAACAATGTGTTTCAAGACAAGATATGTAGGTACCTACACGAATTCAGACGGACGGTTTTTAACACAAACCGACCGAAGTATTTCTAAACCCTTAGTTTCCGAAGAAACGGTCACCGACAGATAAGAAAGTGGTAAAAAAAAGTAAGTTCGTATGAGCTAGTGGCCAACTCTGAGCCTCTGTTATGGCTTAACGACTTAAAAGCCGGGACCGACAATTTAACGTGCCCACCGAAGCACGGAAGCGCTCAGCTCGTAATGCCACTTGCGGTCACCCATCCAAATTGTGAACGCGCACAGTCGCTTCTTCAAGATTTCGATCAATCAAGAACGTCTAAGCAAGCTACGCCACGCGCGCTTCATACGAAAGTACCAGGGCAACAGAACTAACAAAGAGGCTCGAGCTTTGCGCTTGTTGTTGAACGGTTACCGCTTCGAAGAAACCAAGGGCTCTGACCGGCGGCTGACATGACCTTTCAGTAGGTATGGATTGCTCCACATTTATGATGGATCCAGTCCAATAAGCTTCAGACGCTTAACATATACCGCCGAACCGCGCTGTTACCGTCTACTACTGCTTCTCCTTAAATCTTACTTGCTTCAAAGTTTGTGAGTTTGGATGTTTGTGCCTCAATCACACCTAAACGGCTGAACGGATTTGAACGAAACTTGGAATATACATAGTACGTGTGTTGGATTAACATATAGGCTATTTTTCGTCCGTGTACCACGCGAGCGAAGCCGCGGGCGGCACATAGTATTTATATATTTACAAGTGCATACCTAAAACATAACTAGTATGTCACTATTTATTTCAAACCAGTGAGTGTGGTGAAAGAATTTATATTGCACCTCACTTGACAGATGTCAGACATGTCACTAACTTTAACATGATACGACATGCCGGCTTCTTCACGATGTTTTCATTCACCGTTAATGAGTACTGGTATGTAATAGTAGCGCACACATTTTTCTAACAGAAAAACCTATTGGTGCACGACCGGATTTGAACCCATGACCTTAGGATCGAATGGCTGGGCCACTACCACTAGACAAACACCGCCGGTCTGGCTGTCGTTGAAAATGAACGCGATGAATGGAGCTCCAATTTGCTGAGGCCGGACCTTTTTGGACTGCACGACACAGAGGGGACTAATTAGCACAAATTTAAACCAATTTATTATCTATTTTATTCTATTTCTGTTCTTCTGTTTGACCTTATTGTTATAATTTTTTTTGTGTCTAGTGTAGTGTGTTCTCAGTGTATTGTATATCAAATAAACAGTCTCTATTTCTATTTCTATTAAGATGTATTAAGAGATATTCGAGACAGGGTCATTCGCCAACGCGCGCGGTTTCACATTTCGAGCGACATCGCCATAAAAATAGAATCATAATCATAGTTTAATTAATTACGATCGGTAAGGATCACTTTGAAACGTCTTACCTACTAAATATAAAATCAACAATTTACGCCTATTCGTAAAGTGACAAAGCGTGGAAGATACAAGAAACCACGCTTATTTTTTACGAAAATTATCTCATAACAATCGAAACACAAAATGACGTGCATAGAACCAAGCGGCAGCGTAACGAAGCCAGAGCGTTCTTTCCCGTATGTGTTTCGCCTTAACTAAACTATTCTAGGCCCTTATTTCTGTCGAATATCAGAGCAAGGATAGCAAAGCTTTGCATATTCGAGAGGCATAAGGGCGATTTGTCATAAGCTCAACAATATGGAGATGTTTCAAATGTTAACTTCATCGTAGTGTTGAAATGACTTTGAGTATGATTTTGAAAAGGATATATAAATATACCGAGTAGGTCAATTCCTTTAACAGAACAAGAAGTAGTCTAGTGATGATGTACTACGGTCATGGGTTCAGGTCCGGTCGAACACTAATATTATGTGCGCTTGTACCAGTGCTTTCAAACGGTGAAGGAAAACATTTTCAGAAAATCGGCATGTCGTAGAACCTGTAAATTTGGATGGTATAATAAATGAATAAATATTCATGGACATTTCACAGAGCGCCATCTAGCCCCAAACTAAGCAAAGCTTGTACTATGGGAACCAGACGGCTGATATAATATACTTTCTTTTTGTAAATACATATTTATAATACTGCAACATCGAGACCCGGAAGAAATTTTTGCAAAACATACAAACATTTCCCCTGTAGCGGGACTCGAACCCGCGCCTCTTGCGTCTCAGCCAAGCACTCGCCCGCCACGCCACCGAGGCCGTTGATATATACGAAAGAAGCATTTTTGAAGTTCAATTAAATCTATTACCTCCATTCTTTCAGAAAAAAAATGTTATTAGGTATAACTATTTAATATTCACAACGGTAAACTATTATCAATTTTAAATGTATATTTATAGATCCAAATTATAATTCAAATTGTCTTCACTTTCGTTCGCAGGGTTGCCCATTTATTATACGTATACTAACAGTAGTTACAAGGCCCTACCTGTACTCGACCGACCTTTTCACAGGGCTACTACCGGCTCCTTAAGAGTACTTCTAAAAATCGAGTAGGTACTCACCCAATGTCGAACACATACACACAACTACGTAAGGTTTTGTTCCAACCTGCCCTCCGATCCTAGATCTGTTGATACGGCATTTTTAATTTGTACTTGCAATATTTGCGTAAACCTTATCGCCATAATTGAAAACTAGATAAAACTAGACGACCTCGGTGGCGTGGCGGGAAGTGCTCGGCTGAGACGCAAGAGGTGCGGGTTCGATTCCCACTACGGGAGAAATGTTTGTATGTTCTGCAAATATTTCTTTCGTATCTGGGTGTTGTAGTATTATGTATTATAAGTATGTGTTAAAAAAAAATAAGTATTCTATCAGCCATCTGGATCCCATAGTATAAGCTTTGCTTAGTTTGGGGCTAGATGGCGCTGTGTGAAATGTCCTCTAATATTTATTATTTAAAAGGAGTTAAGTATGTAGGGTAGTCTTACAGTTTGGCGTGTGACTGGAATGCTGGGTGGGACCTTTACGTCGGTAAGTCAGTCGAATCGAGGTGTGAAATCAGTCACAACCCGAATAAATTTGTCGGGGTACGGCAAAAAGCGGGATAAGTGTTCCTATTTACATCCTAACGCGTGCTTATGACGCCGCATAAATATGCTGATGGTGATCGATAAACGCATTACGGCGCGGAACGGTGCGGGACGATCCTGTAGTTTTCACAAGGAAATCCTATATTTTTGTGAAAACAGAGAATGAGAAAAAAGATCTTTCCTCAAGAACTATTTGGTTTACTAGCTACCACCCGCAGCTTCACAGGTAAATGAAATATAGTTTATATGGGATATAATTGCTCACTTTTGTTGACTAGAAAGAAAAGAAAAGAAATAGAATACGTTTAATGATGCATCACACTTACTCAATTACAATCATCATCTTCCTGCCCTTATCCCACTCTATGTGGGGTCGGCACAGCATGAACCTTGGATCATGCTGTAAGTGTTTTGGCTAAGGTGTTTTATGACCGGCCGCCTGCCTGACGTCAACCCTCCTTGGGAATACTTGCTTATTGTATCTCATCAAGTTGGAAGATACTATCCCTTAGTCGACTTTTACGACATGCTCGGGGAGAGAAGCAGCTGGACGTATTCTATGTTTTTTCTTTACTCCCAGTCCAGCAGAGAAGTATATACTTACTCAATTACAATAATTATACAAAATCTAAGAGTAGGTAAACAAGAGTAATGAACCAAAAGGCCCTGCCTTAGCATTATGTTGCTCAGCAAGAAGCTGATGCAACGCTGGTTTTCTGGCAGGACCTTTGGTATCTCTGACTACACTCATTTTAAAATCATTGCTAGGTCAAGCTAGCTTTCACCAAACGCTAGCTTAAAAATCTGCATACATTGCCCGCCAACAGCCTATCCATCAAATTAGCTCGAATAGCCGCTCAACGGTAAAGCAAGAGCTGACTGCACAAGCCACATGACGTAAAGTTTGAAAGTTTATTGACCCCTAGCTTCTGCTCGCAGCTTCGCTCACGCTTCTCTAAATTGTTATTTTAAAATTAAATTAAAATATTTTATTTCAGAAAATATTAAATATACTTCTCTCCCCGAGCATGTCGTAAAAGTCGACTAAGGGATAGTATCCTCCAACATGAGATACAATAAGCAAGTATTCCCAAGGAGGGTTGACGTCAGGCAGGCGGCCGGTCATAAAACACCTTAGCCAAAACTCTTACATGATCCAAGGTTCATGCTGTGCCGACCCCACATAGAGTGGGATAAGGAAAGGAAGATGATGATGATGATGATTTTATTTCAGTAAAATAAATCCATAAGTATAGGTGGGTTCATAAAATAAATTACAACAACAAATTATTATGTTGCTCAAGGAAACGTATTATCTGGATTCCAAGTATCAATCAGCAAATCCAAAAATTAAATACAAAAATCCTTACATCGACTCACTCTTACAAGCTTATGCAATTGTAAAATTAGAAGCATTCAAGGTTTGTGAAAAAAAAAATTATAGCCAACAGTCACATACATAGTCCTGACCCCTCACTAGGATTCCTTGTGTCGTGGGTATCAGAAACTACGAGTACCATGGTACCACAACACCCAGAGAAATATTTGCAGAACATGCTAACATGTTTTCCGCAGTGGAAATCGAACGCGCGCCTTTGAGTCTCAGCCGAGCAATCACCCACCACCCACAAAAAATGCCTAAAATATTACAATTTCAAATGATTCATTCCTTTGTATGAGCTTACACGATAGAGGACTAAAAAAATTACTGAAACCGCATAAAAAATTAAACTTTTAAAATCAGAATCGTAAAATCAATTATACCCTCGATTTGAATTTCAAACGAACACGCGACTAAACTAAAAAGATGACCGGACGACGATCTAACTTTTATCCTTACTTTTAACCTGAAGTCTGCGTCTAGTTACATCACCGCCATAAAACTATCTCATCATCCTATTTAAGTCCACTGCTGGACTTCGCCAATTACTTCTAAAGCGAATGATTTTTATGGCTTAACGACTTAAAAGCCGGGACAAACAATTTAACGTGCCCTCCGAAGCACGGAAGTACTCAGCTCGTAATGCCACTTGCAGTCACCCATCTTAATTGAAACCGCGCACAATGTTGCTTCACTTCAACGATCAATCAATATCGTCTAAGCAAGCTACGCGAGCGCTTCTAGAATATCATTATAATCAGTCTATAGAAAACAACTGCTGGACATTATGCTTCCCCAATATACTTCCAGGACAAATGATTTTGTGCTACATCCATCTACTTAGACTTATATTGGAAAGATCTCTATCCAGAAGACTTTAAATAAACTGATGAGATAATG
This sequence comes from Scotopteryx bipunctaria, assembly GCA_949320045.1. Classification (NCBI taxonomy): domain Eukaryota; kingdom Metazoa; phylum Arthropoda; class Insecta; order Lepidoptera; family Geometridae; genus Scotopteryx; species Scotopteryx bipunctaria. Next base: position 387,601 of record OX439441.1, read on the forward strand.
ACCATGACTAGGTTATACAAGTATTCGTTGAAGAAAAGTTGAAAGAAAAACTCGCGTCTCTCCAAACGATATGTTTGGAAAGTGCATGGCCGTCATTGTTGGCGACAGCTTTTCATGAAACGTTTCTTAAGATTTAAGAATATTCAACAGTCCGTAATCCCCGGGACTGAAATTAAAGAAGTTATGAAATGGTAACTTTTAAAATGCGGTCCGCCTTAATTCTTGGGTGCGTTCAAACAGTTTAATTAAGGATTGTGAAGCCGGAACATTTGCAGGTGGTGGGTGTACACTTAGCACTTCTTTCTCCCTGCCCAATCAATGTTGTGACTACCCAAATATGCCTACGATATATTAAGGTACAGAAGTTTCAATAAAACCTCAGGTATTCATTGTGTGAGGTACCTGGTGAGGGCAAAAACTGGTGCTAATAGCACAGGGTCGGCAGAGACCATCGGAAAAATTGCCGGTTCCTGAAGGACAATTTGCTGATAAGCCCTTCAAGTAAGGGTCTGACGTTTTAATTTTATTCAACGCCTTTTTACAAGCGCATCTTTTTAGATAACTTTGTTTTTTTCCGTTGAGAAGAGGAGAGGGGGACTAGGGACAGCAAATGCTGAATGAGTAAAATGAAGTTTTTATACTGGGTATCAATTTTTGAAAATCACCTAGTGATAAAAAGTCATCAAAATGGTCCGTTTTTATTGTTTTTTTTTCAATTTCGTAGTCTTGAAAGTCACTCGGTGATTTCAAAATTTAAAAAAAAATCACCAAAAGACTTTTCAGGCAAGTAAATTTAAAAAAAACAATGTAAATGGGCCATTTTGGTGATTTTCAAGAATTGATATACCCTGACAACTTTATGCGCTGCCCTATTAGATAATAAAAAACTGTTTAAAAACCTTAAATAAGTTTTTTAACAAAATACATTAAAAAATGTATATGATTAGCACATCTATTTTGATGTAGAATAACTATATCCTCAGAGAAAACAAATCCAATATTTTAACTTAAATCGTAAAACAGAAGCAGAAAGATTTTAAGATTTTTTTAGAAGCCAACGTTAAAAAATAATTTATTTATAAAGGCTTTGTTATTGGTGGATATTAGAGATATTTCGAGAACATAACTTAATTGTTTATTAGTGTAGGCACGGTAATATCTCAATTCAATTTAATACAACAAATATACCTGAAATACAATAAACTATGTTAATGTATATTTGTTAGAGTAGATCGCGTGTAACATTCGTCCCACACACTACATACCCACAATGTTTATTATTACTGGGGCCTAAGTTCACCCATCAAAATGTAAAATAACATCTTAAACTAAAATTCCGATTACTAGACTAATATTGTAGATGCGAAAGTTTGAGTGGGTATGTGTAAGTATACATATGTTTGTTCCCACTTATCTGCTCTGCTACCAATCATATCACTAGTTCTTTCGAACCAGTGTGGTGAAAGGGTCCTTTCGTGCTCAAATGCACATGTTTTCAAACTTTTTAGGTTCTACGACATGCCGGTTTCCTTCACAGTATGAGACTAGGAACTGGTATAGCGCACATACATTTTTCAAAATGAAAAAATCATAAGTGCACGACCGGATTTGAACCCACGACCTGAGGATCGGAAGGCGGGACAGCTACAAATAGACCAACAGTGCTCTCATTATCTGTTCTGATCCAGCTGATCAAATTCGTCTGAATTTTTCTGAATCTTAGAACAAAACAATTAGTTCGTAAAATATAGGCATATGAACTTTTTATTCATATACCACACATATAATACGGGCGGAATTCTATCCAAACATTATCAATAGTAAGTTTGGTATAACCCCTCGTTTATGTTATGGTAAACAGTAGGTACCTTAGTGGCTCACTCAAGTCATACAAACATGTTATAGGTGGTTTATTGGCCATGTACAAGTACATTTACTACCGAGTCTCAATTAGCCGTAAAGTTTTGGTTATGTCAACCGTTTAACCGCCTGTTATCGTGACAGGAGGTACCCGTGCATGGGTAAAAGCAGCGCCATCTATTGCATATCAACTGTCTTCATTTCTCATACATATATAATTAGTTAGTGTCCACCCGTGGCTCTGCTAGGGTGGTACCTGCCCTGATGAAGAGAACTGACAACACAGACTGTTTTTTCAGCGGGCTATATCTCATGAACCGTAATAGGTAAAAAGTTGAAATTTTCAAAGTGTCTGTATTTCTATTGCCGCTATGACAACAAAATAATGAAAAAGGGGGCCCCATACAATAAGCATTCATACACATGTACGATGGTACTGAACCCTTCGTGTGCGAATGTGACTCGCACTTGAACGGTTTTTATAATATTAGTGTCATGTGATATACTTCTCTGCTGGACCGGGAGTAAAGAAAAAGCATAGAATGCGTCCAGCTGCTTCTCATCCGAACATGTCGTAAAAGTCGACTAAGATATTGTATTCTGTCCAAAATGATGGACCATCTATATGGGCGATGGGCTGATCACCTGTCACCATGGTTCACCATATCCATCTTAGGACTTTGAATCAGAAGTATTCTATGTTTACTTGTGGCTCTGCCGCGGGCGTGATAATATGTATGTATGTTATAAGTGTAAAATTCGGATTAGGCAATGGGATGGCCTACCTAAGCTTTTCTTGGCTGCTGGCTCCATGCAGAGCATACGCTCACGCTTCACACATTAGCAGTTTAATCGACAGTCCAAGATAATGATGTCCTTATGAGACTACCTGTCAGCGTGCCAACTGACAGACCATTGTACTGCCCTCCTAGTGAAAAACGCAGTAGCTAACATTTTTGACAAAAATTTGTTAGATACATATTTGGAATCACCTAACAAAATACAACATTCTGTTCTGACTCGCGTATCAAAACATGTTACTGCGTTCTTCACTAGGAGGGCAATCTAATGCTCCACATACTCGGTAGATCCACCTAGTGAATTAACTTCCGCATGGGGCTCGCATTGTACCCTGATAAAAGTACAAAATACATTCATTTTACACACAATAAAAAAAGAGAAATAAGGACAAATGTGAATGCTAAATACAAGGCCAAGCCTTTATCGTGAGGATCAAAGTAACAATTTACTAATAGATTTAAGGTATAAAGAACTAATCAATTAAATAAAAGTATATTATAAGTTTCAAGTTGCAAACTTGGATGTTCAACAAAATTATTTTTATTTACCAGCAAATAACTGTTTATTAGACTAACTAACTAGCAAGTCAGTAAGGTCCTTAACAGTTAACGGCCGCTCGCTGACGGCGACCGGTGACGCGATAAAAGAACGAATACTCTGTGAAGTTTAATTTAAACTTTGTCATGTTCCAGCTCGATAGCATTGATGTTGAAAAACGATTAATTCTCGCGTTTTTATCGTTGCATAAAGCTTCAAAAATCCGTCTATTTATTGCCCGTTGACTCGGTGACAAATAAATTTGTATAACGATGAGGCGAACCATCCATTTTATGAATTCAATCTACAAAATTGAAACGAAAATTGTTTTGTAAAGAATCCATACTGATATTATTGGTAAAGACGACCTCGGTGGCGTGGCGGGCGAGTGCTCGGCTGAGACACAAGAGGTGCGGGTTCGATTCCCGCTATGGGAGAAATGTTTATATGTTCTGCAGGTATTTCTTCCGGGTCTAGGTGTTGTAGTATTATGTATTATAAGTATGTATTTACAAAAAAACGTGTGAAAATATTCTATCAGCCATTCTGGTTCCTATTATACAAGCTTTGCTAAGTTTGGGGCTAGATGGCGCTGTGTGAAATGTCAACAAATATTTATTTATTTATTACACTAGCGAGGTAAAGCAATGTTTGTTTGTGCGCGGCCACAACTTGGATTGGTGGCCGTCTGAGAATGCCGCGTGATGGTAACTTTTGTGCTCACAGATAAGTAAGTAATATAATTCCAAAAAAAACTTCTAACACGCAGACAACGTTGCGGGTCACAGCTAGTATTAAACAATTATGTCTGTGATCTCAACAAGAAACTAACGAAGGAGTTTTTGAAATATTAATATAACAGGACACAAAAGAAAATGTCGTGTTATTTTGTTGATGGCAGTTTTTTTTCCCAAATTGGTGAACTGTTTGCGTGTTGAAAAGGTCCCATCAGTCAACATTATCTATTTTGTAATACGGTTTAAATGTCAGTTTCATTTGGGTTTCATTCAAGTTACGAACCACCTACGCAAAATTGTTTTAGTTATTGAACAAATATCTCGCAAGTAAACATTCGATACAGTTTGTATCGGAGTAGTCTGTTTAAACCAACAAAGTTAAATACGTAGGATGAAACGCGTTATGTCGACATGCGACAGGCCGCAATATTCACGAAAGCAAACCACAAAACGCGCAGAATTATCACTTCCACAAACCAACACTAACACTTTGATTATCTGTGCTGCATGGCGACCGGGAGGAAAATATTATTTGTTTATTACTTGTGTAGATGTGGGCTATGATGATGATGATTGTGTACGATTGAAATGGAACTTTACTAAAACTTAAAAAAACGTCTTACACTGCCTGCTTTTTGAAACACGTATCTGATCACAAATCGCAAACAGCATTTCATCAACTCTACAATCCCATTGATTAATCTATCAGAATTGTGCCATATTAACTCCTAACTGCCAAAAATACCTGTTAGCATTTACATTTGTTCTGATTTTTTTGTATTGAGTACAATTATTGTGCGTTTGCTGAAAATAAATTTATTTTGTACTAGCTGCCGCCCGCGGCTTCGCTCGCGTTGTATCCGGATAAAAAGTAGCCTATATGTAATTCCAATACACGTACTATGTATATTCCAAGTTTCATTAAATTCCATTTAGCCGTTTAGATGTGTTTGAGATACAAACATCCTCACAAACTTTCGCATTTATAATATAGTAGGATAAAAAGTAGGATTTTTGTATTTGTATATTTAACCTAAACTGAACCTCAATCAGAAGGCAACAAAGTTTATTTTGCGTTAAAATCAGCAGCAAGTGATGCAAGTTAACCCGGAATATGAAAACAGAGGGCTCACCTCACTGCGGCGGTAAAAGTCAAGCGCACCTGTAATTGTCAGGATTGTCAGAAACAATCCGATTCCGAGGGCGATATTAAAAACCGCCTACGAAGATTTTTGCCGACCCCTGGCCGCAGCATACGTAGTAGTTACTACGGCTCTGTTGTCGCCCTGTCACGGGGTCACGTGGATTTGCATTACGTAATTTTGCGAATTGGGCTTTGAACACAAGGAAAAGTTTTAAAAGTTTACAAATTGTTATGTAGCTAAGATTAACAAATTCTTTAATAAGCTATAAGTTCAATGAAAAATGGACTTATGCGGCCTAAAAACTTCGTCACAAGAGTTGGCCACTAGCTCATACGAACTTACTTAATTTTAGTTCAATGAAACTACACAACATTATTGAAAATAAATCAAATTAGTCCGCGCTGTCAGTGGGCTACAAAGTTCGAGCCACAGAGTCAATATCCCGAATAACTCGCATTGGTTTTATAAAGTCTCTGCTTGTCTAACCTAAAAGATATTTCTCCTGTAAGGGTTGAAGAGAGGGGGAAGTTAGGATGCCCCTCGTATATACAAGATGGCTTTCATTCCTCGTTGCACATTCCGAGAGTGAACACGCTTTATGTAGTTGTAAGCCGATTAGTTAGCTGATCGTTTGCTCGCTCGCTTCATCATAGAATAGACAAGCTGGTAGGTACAGTCGCTTACAATATCATGGATATATTTCATAATTTTGAAAACAAGCCAGAGGTACAATGTAAATATGTTTATGCTATTACACCTACTTCTCATGGGGTAGGCAGAGACCACGGATGTATGACAAAAATTTAAAAACATGAAACTGGTTAAGCATATTTTTATCTTTGTTCTGTATATTTTTTTGAGAAGTCATGAGAAGAGAAGAATGTCATGTGACGAGAAGAGTGTTAGATGAACGGATTCAAAGTGAGCCTCAAAGACTCCTTTCGTGAACTTACACATACTTTCAAACTTTTTAGGTTTCCGATGTTTTCCTTCATCATTTGAGAGTACTGGCAAAGCGCACGTAAATCGAACAGAAAAAACCATTGGTGCACGACCGGATTTGAACCCACGACCTTGACCACTAGACCACTAGTGCTCTCCATTTATCCCTCGTAGCATAGGAAATAGCAAAGCTGTGAGCGGTAGCTAGTTTAACATAAGCTACGTTAGAAAAGCGGATAGGTTTGGAGTAAAATGTCGATAAATCGCCGCGTGACCGATCGCTGATAGTTCGCGACTCGGAGAAGGCTTATTGTAATGGAACACTCCGCACGCGAACTCTTCATCAGCCCACAGATAAGCACGACTGGCTCGATCACTATTAAAAACTATCTTGGTACTTACAACTATCTTTTAAATAGCAAGGCATATTACGGCATATTTTCTAGTACCCTTCAAGTGACCACAGACGCAGTTATAATATATATTACTAGCTGCCGCCCGCGGCTTTGCGTGGTATCTGGATAAAAAATAGCCTATATGTTAATCCAGTACATGTACTATGTATATTCCAAGTTTCATTCAAATCCGTTCAGCCGTTTAGGCGTGATTGAGGCACAAACATCCAAATATCCTCACAAACTTTCTCTTTTATAGTATAAGTAAGAAGTAAGATAGCTACGTCTGTGATGAACTTAAAAATAAAAAGAACTAAAGTCAAACAAATAAAAATATTGGTGTTTCAACACAAGCGATAGGGTCTTGAAAAATGACCCTACCGATAAATTTGCTTTTAAAAAATTGCTCAAATTTGACTAGTTGTCTCGTATCTCCGCAACCATAAAATACTCGAGTTAAACTCAAATTGTAAAAAATTTAGATAGCTATACAAAAATAAGAAATAAAGATAACTGAAAAACGCTTCCTTAAGGTAAATTTAAAAAAAAAAAACTGAAAAAAGGCCCAAAATTGATGGTGTTATTTATTTATTTTATTTAATTTTCGCTATTTCTCCAGTAGCACAGGGTTTTCAGGGTTGTAAATTTGGGTGAAACTCAAGGGACCTAAGAATATATAAAAAGTTATAGATACATGTGCGTTTGCGATGTTTGACGTCGATATTTCCTGGCCTATACTCGAGAGAACTGAATATTTAAGCCGCTTGTAGTCTTCGGCTGTTTAAGCTGCGGTTTCAGCTTTCTTTGTAGTCCTACTGAGATGAGATAAGGCCTTTTTACATGAGTGAGGTACCGTGAGGTGAGGTGCACTTTCCTTTCACCACACTGGTTTGAAAAAAAAAGTGATACGACAAATAGTAGCAGTAGGGGTACCATTACTCTCGTCACTAGTTTTGCTAACCCAATGTGGTGATAGGATTTAAAGTGCGCCTCAAAATCTTCTTTCGTGCACTTGATATTTTAGAACTATCAAACGTAAAAACTATGTACGAATAAACTTTTTTCTTTCACTCTTTCACATGCTTCCGAATTTGAGTTGGGTAAACTCAAATTCATACGGTGAATTTGTTCGTGACACAACCAAGCATGCAAGATACAGGCGAGAAACCCGGCTTGTAAATAGTAATGCTTTTGGATAAGGTCAGGGTTGAAAATGATTATGATTTAGGGTCTTTGAGAGCACAGGGTGTAGTGACGCGGCCCCGCCTTCCGATCCTAACGTCGTGGGTTCAAATCCAGTCGTGCACCAATGTATTTTTCTGTTTCAAAAATGTATGTGCGCTATACCAGTACTCTCAAACGGTGAAGGAAAACATCGTGAGAAAACCGGCATGTCGTAGAACCTAAAAAGTTTGAAAACAGGAGTAACTAACGCAGAGGCTGCTACGGCGTAGATTACGCGTCACAGTAAGAGCGATGTGAGTTTGCTATCGCGTAGTGCTACTAATACATGAGACCACTAGACTACCAGTGGTCTCATGTATTTGTATAAAAAGCAATACCTTAGAAAATTAGTAGCACTACGCGATAGCAAACTCACATCGCTCTTACTGTGACGCGTAATCTACGCCGTAGCAGCCTCTGCGAATAGTCTACGCCGTAGCAGAACTCTAACCACCATGCTTCAAACACGAACGGCACGAAACAAAATGAATGCAAACGTATGCATCAGAAACGCTTTGAGTCTGCTACGGCGTAGAATAGGCGTAGGCAGCTACGGCGTAGAGTGGGCTAGATGTTTTGGTTTCAGCTATACCCAGACTGAAGTATTGCCTTTTTGACCTTCCCTCACCTTGTTACGGCTACGAGAAGTTTTAACTGATTTCTAAGGTAATTAAGCACTTCCTGAGTTGGGAAACTTTTAAACTATGCTTGACTGGTATTTTATTACTGGTGTTATAATAAATTATATAATATTAATATTATAAATGGTAAAGTTTGTGAGGATGTGACAACATATGTTTGTGCCTAGATAGATTTCTATCTAATCGTTATTATGATACGTTAGTTTTTTACCAAAGATAAAAGATAAACTAGGGGTCGCGTAGGTTTACCCTTAGGACTATAGACGTTACAGTAACTAGAGAAAAACTTCGTTATGTAATAACGTTTTCGTTAGTCCCTGGCTTATTGTCATGTTTTCATGGACTTTCTTTACTAACTTAGCTAAGTTTAATTAAACCTAGACCAGAAAGTCTTGTTTTAAACATGAACTGTCTTAATTTTTTATAATAAGGCCGAAAAAGTTGACTTATAAACTACATTTTAAGGTGTAATCAGGTTTCTGAAAGTAATAAATATTGTCCAAACAACTACAGCTTTGACAAAGGTTATGGCTATGAAACATTTTGATAATTCACAAAAAGTTAATATTTTTGGAAGTTTGTACAAAATATTATTTATTCACAGAAAAAACAACAACTAGCACTTAACTAGCTTGGAATAACATTACATAGGCTGCTATTTATCCGGGTACCAGGGCAGCTGGCAACTTTGCTGCTGGACTAGGAGTAAAAAAAAACATAGAATGCGTCCAGCTGCTTCTCTCCCCGAGCTTGTCGTAAAAGTCGACTAAGGGATAGTATATTCCAACATGATGAGATACAATAAGCAAGTATTCCCAAGGAGGGTTGACGTCAGGCAGGCGGCAAAACTCTTACAGTGCCGACCCCACATAGAGTGGGATGAGGGCAGGAAGATGATGACCAGGGCAGCTAGTTGAACATTAATGCTTAAAACTGAATTGTGTCTTTTTATTGCCCTTATATATATACGTTTACGTTTTAACTTTACGTTTCTCCGGTCCTTTATGTTGGTAACAAGATAAATATTTTTCTATTCTATTTTTGCTTATTCGATAAACCAATATATTTGTATTTGACTATCAAATCATTCAATCACTACGCAAGTCAATCCAATTCGTAATAAAATGGCGAAAAATACTTTATTTGTATAAATAATAAATATATCTATCAAGTTGTGTCACTAGTTCTTTCGATCTAGTGTGGTGAAAGAATTCAACGTGCGCCCTAAAGGCTTCTTTCGTGTACTTGACACATATTTTCGAACTTTTTAGATTCTATCATTCCTTCACCGTTTGAGAGTACTGGTACAGCGCACGTTAATTTTTCGCATAGTCAGATTGATTGGTGCACGACCAGATTTGAACCCACGACCTATTGAAAGGCGGGGTCATTAGACCACCAGTGTTCTCTCTGACCTCACACTAGGATTCCCTATATCATGCGTACCAGAAACTACGAGTACCATGCTACTACAACTCCCAGACCCGGCAGAAATATATACAGAACATGCAAACATTTCTCCCGCGCCGGGAATCAAACCCACACCTCTTGCCTCAGCCGAGCGCTCGCCCACCACACCACCGAGGCCGTCAAGAACATACTTTATTTGTAAAGGACATAAGTTATTTGTATAGAAAGCCTTGGAGTCTAGTTTTATAGTCATAACGTGAGCTTGTTGAAGGTACGGGAGGTACTCTGCACGCAATAAAGCCTCCGACCGGGAAATAAAATGAAATATGACGGGACGGACCCTCAGCTCGTTTAGTGTTTTATTGTAGCTTAAATGAATCTGTGTGACCTGAATCACCCAGGTCATTGCTTCTGCAAATACCTACAGTAAGTATACTAAGGGCCCATTTCACCGTTCAAACTGAACGTTTTGCTCTAAACTGAGTTCAAGTTAGAGCAGGTCTTGAATTCAGTTTATAAGTAAAACACCGTTCAGTTTGATGAATGGTGAAATCAGACTCAGGTACTAAGATGATGAGTGAAACGAGAAATATGTTGTGAAGACCCTATATCATCATCATCATCTTTCTGCCCTTATTTCACTCTATGTGGGCTCGGCACAGCATGATCCTTGGATCATGGTGTAAGAGTTTTGGCTTAGGTATTTTATGACCGGCCGCCTGCCTGACGTCAACCCTCCTTGGAAATACTTGCTTATTGTATCTCATCATGTTAGAGGATACTATCCCTTAGTTGACTTTTACGACATAGTGAAGACCCTACATAGTGGAACTAATCAGGTCATTGCTCCGAATTACACACTAGGCTAATGATGCGGGTTCAAATCTCATCTCAGCTTCACCGTCAAGCGAAAGTAAAAATTTAATCAAAAAGAGTCCGATGACCTTTCATTTGCTCAAGCTATAACCGTATCACTTCCATTGAACTCAATCCAAATCCATTTGAGTAACCTGAGGAGCGATGCGCGCTCATAGACCAACCCTCTGCGATCGACGCTATAACTCACCGCGAGCGGGGCACGTCCGGCCTTTTGGACCGCTGTCCGGCTTTACCGGCCTGTAGAAGTATTTTACAGCGCCATCTAGCTCCAAATTAAGCAAAGCTTGTACTATGGGCACCAGATGGCTGATGGAATACTTTTTTTTACGCGCCTCATGCGTCTCAGCCAAGCTATTGCCCGCCACGGATAGGATTTCTCAATATTCTTTTACGACCAACAATTTTTCTCCCTCTAACTGACCGCGACGTTTACAATAACTGCTTATTATTACTTTTACCGATCTTACGCTAACCAAACCGATATACAATCAATACTAATATTAAAAATGCGGTAGTAACTCTGTCTGACTGTTACCATTTCATGCCTAAACCTCTGAACGGATTTCGATAAATTTGTCATGGAGGTTGCATGTAGGCTTCCTTTTATCTCAAAAATAATCCTGAAGAGGGTGAAATAAGGGATGAAAGTTTGTACCGGGAACCCGAATGTTAAGCAGCGTCGGGCACGGTCAGTACTTGGATGGGTGACCGCCTGGGAACACCACGCGATGTCGGCTTTTTGCACTCAGATTTTTTAATTATGAATTCCGCGCCATATCCATCTCCATCAACCATATCCATCTTCGGACTTTAAATCAGAAGTGGCTGCAAGTTTTCACTTGTGGCTCTGCCCACCCCATTAGGGATATGGGCATGATAATTATGTATGTATGTATGAATTCCGCGCGGACGAGTTAGTGGGCAACAGCTAGTAATTGAAAAAAAAGCTGTCTTTTAACGCCGTCTATTTCGGCATCCCTAGAAACATAGGTGGGGTCAAAACGGCCCGCACGGTTTATTACGTGTTTAGTGGCCGCCGGCCGCTATCTGATCATTCTGAGGTCATAAGAAGAAACGGACGCGACCATAACTTACATTCATAAAGATACGCGATGCCGGATGCTTCGCCCTTTTTACTATTGTCATAATCATTTTATGACATTTGAGAGCTCTCCATATTCAAGGTGGTTGGTTTATTGGCACTGATGATGGTCGACGAATAAGGGCAGTAAATAAACATTTGATGAGAAAGGAGAATGTGAAAATTATTCCAAAATATTACAGCCATCGTATTTTCAAGACAAATAAGAGGTAAGGTTTGGTTTGTCGAGCTTTATCATAATTTTTTAGTCAACTTGCAATAATACTAATATTATAAATGCGAAAGTAACTGTCTGTCTGCCTGTTGATGCCTAAACTACTGAACAGATTTTAATGAAATTTAGCAAGGACATAGATTTCATACCGGGAAAGGATATAGGCTACTTTTTATCCTGTAAAAAGATCCCAAAATGTAAAAAGCATGTAGAAGAATAAACAAGGTAACACATAAATCCTTCTTAGACCAAGACAGTTAATTTGACATTTATAAAATTTTGACAATTGACATTGTCATTCATATCAATCAGGTCGGCAGCAACTCTCTTAATCTTGCAGGGCTGTGGGTAAGGGCTTCTAGCTGGTGCTATATATATTTTTGTTGCGCAGACAACGTTGCGGGTTACAGCTAGTTTAGATTATAATTGGTCTGAGACTTCTGCTAACCTCATCTTCTCTGGGTATAATCATCATCATTGACCTATAGAAGCCCACTACTGGACAAAGGCCTCTGCAATATCCTCTCTCACTCTCCAAGACGAACAGTTATTGCCTCTATCCATTCTTAATGTTCAAAGTGTCATCGGTCCATCAAATAGAGGCCTCTAGGTATAAATATACTAACTTCATGTTAGTTATGAAAGCTCACAGATACTAATACAAAACGCTTTACACACACAACGCCCAACCGCAACTTTCCCGCAAAAAGTTGCGATTTTTGCGATCGGACAAAAAACAAGGAGCAATTAATTTTAAGCGTCTTAAAAACCAGCACAGCAAAACCTTACAGAGCGCTTCGTGTGTGTTATTCGGCGAAGGGAACATTAGCTCCGCGCGTAATCGCCGAAGGGTGTCGGGGCCGAACTATACGAAAACACTTTGGCGTAATTAATGTGCTCGGCTTACAGGCTTATGACGCCCGTCGCGGGACGAACCGACCAGCTCCAACCCCGCGGTACCACTGCATGATTCACAAAAAAACCGGTCAAGTGCGAGTCTAATTCACACACGAAGAGTTCCGTACCATCGCTCATGTATGTACATAAATGTTTCTTGTATGGCGGCCCCTTTTTTATTTTATTCTTATATTTTGTTATTTTCGTCAGGCAGGCGGCCGGTCATAAAACACCTTAGCCAAAATTTCCACACAGAGTGGGATAAGGGCAGGAAGATGATGATGATGATTTTGTTATTCTAGCGGCTATATAAATAACGGTTCATGACATACAGCCCGCTGACAGACCACCGCTGACAGACCGTAGAGGTAGTTCCATCAATGCTACGAAACTCGTAGCAAAGAGCTACGAGACCTACTCTCCCGTCACCCATAACCTTAAGGTACGATTACATTATCTGTCATCGACCGAAGTATGGTCGGACATCAGCAGTTGAACTAGGTCGATCGTATCAGACCTACACGTTGTCCATTCGATACCACCGACAACCGACCATACTTCGGCCGATTAGGCAAAGCAGAAAAAGTATGGAGTTATAGATGACTTGTGCATTTATCTGGGCTAATTCTAACACTTTATTTTGGTATTCAGGCACATTTAGCATCGATCTATTTTTGATAGCATTCTGAATTCTGAATTCAAAGTACTCAATTCTTTTTGATCAATAGGATCATAAGATACATCTTAACCCTACATTTACGCCTTCGTAACGCGACCATAAGCTTGTCAAACAATTGATTTTGATTACTTTCGATAAGTTGAAAACTGGCGTGATAGCTGGTGAACGGCCAACCAAATGTAACGTAAAACTAAGGCGTTATAAAAATCTAGTCGGCGGAAATCAAAGGGTTATTTACAGTAAGTCAGCCGTCCTGGAACGAATCTATATCGGGAACATTCATAAATTATTGAGCAGTTTGTCAGTTAAGTGCCGGATAACGAGCCGAGTCAGGTCTGTGATGCTTTTAGCCGCTCTGTGAACGGCGCCTCGGGAGGCTAATCATTGTTATTTTGACTAGATTCGTTTTTTTTTATAATATTTAAAAATAAACATTTTTACAAAAATAACAGCGGCTCTACCGTAAATTTCAACAATTAATAGCAAATATAGTAAAAAAACGGTCAAGTGCGAGTTGAATTCGAACACGAAGGGTTCCGTAATATCGTTAATTAAAAATAAAATAATTTGTTATTATAGCAACAACAGAAATACACACGTTAAAATTTCAACTTCTCGGTGGCGTGGCGGGCGAGTGCTCGGCTGAGACGCAAAAGGCGCGGGTTCGATCCCCGCTACGGGAGAAATGTTTGTTTGTTCTGCAAATATTTCTTCCGGGTCTGGGTGTTGTATTAAGTAATACATTTGTTAACAGAAAGAACTTACAGCTAAAACAAAACAAACAGTCGGGCTATCTAAGTCCATTGCAAACGGTCTATAGATAAGTCACCAGATCCAGATCATTAGACGGTGGAAGCGTGCCCACGTCGCTGGCTGCAATGCCGAGCTGAAAGCCAATACTGATTCGTTGAGCCAAATAAGAATCTGCTCTTGGATCGCGCATCGCTTCGCCCTGAAATAATTTTGAAAACGCGGTGGGCACCCGGGCCCCACGGACCTAGGGTCTCGACTTCACTATAACAGCGATTTTAAAATTCAGATAAATATAAGCTCCTCATTATTATAAAAGGCCTTTTAGCATCTATAGTAAGCCATGACGGAGGCCTTTAGGCGGCCTAAAAACTCCGTCACTAGAGTTGGCCACTAGCTCATACGAACATACAGATGATTTATACAGCGTCAGGAGGCAACTTTTACATTCACAAACGGAACGCTGTAGTGCCCGGGACGAATTACGATGGAGTAGGCTTGCCCAGGACCTATTCCATCCTCTCAGCTTAGTCGGCCTTGTCCACAGGAAAAACATGGTCAATACGTGCAGAGCTACCTAAGCCGCGGATTTCCCCACAATGTTTTCCTTCACCGTTTGAAAGTACTGGTATAGCGCACATAAATTTTTCGCACAGAAAAATCCATTGGTACACGACCGGATTTGAACCCACGACCTTAGGATCGAAAAGCGGGGTCACTACCAACTGGACCACCAGTGCTCTCAATCATTAATCGTAATATAATAGTTTTCGTAATAACAATAAGTTATTAGGTTAAATAAATAAAGAAACAAAGTTTTGCTGCCATTAAAACCTGTTTCGTTTGAACAGAAGTAATCGCGTGTTATAAATAATGTTCAACACGCTATCATACATAACGAACATGTTGTTTAGTGATAAAAGTCGGAGTAAGAAATAGCCGCACGAATCATATTGTCACACCGCACGTCTACTTGTCATACGTGTCACCTTTGATGTCCTGATTCTTGATAAAACAAAACATGAATAATTGGGGCTAGATCAAGGATCTCCACACGCTATCCCGTTTTATATCCAGAATGTGGGTTCAAATCCGGTCGTGCACTCGAACGGTGAAGGAAAATATTCTGAGGAAACTGGCATGTCGTAGAACCTAATAAGTTCGAAAGTATGTGTCAAGGGCACGAAAGGAACATTTGAGGCGCACCTTAAAAAATCCTTTCACCATACTGGTTCGAAAACACTAAACTAAACACGATTAGTAGTAGTAGTAGTAGTACGAGAATGTCACTGACACGTCACAAAAAACAAAGCAATTATTTTGACAAAACTTTATTTTGCTTTTCAAACTGATATTTTGTGCCAATATACACAATAACAAAATAAATAACCAAAAAGTGTAACATGAAGAATTCTTGGACATGATTTGGTGAATATTAAGACTTTTACATTGATTGTCTTATTTATAACTTGAAATCTTAAACTCCTTAAGTATTTTCCGTCAATTTGATTTTTTGTAAGAATCCGGAATTTTCGCAGCCCTTTTAACGGCATATGGGATCAGTCGCATCGTCTATCAAATCCATGGTGCCTTCCAGTTCGCGCCGGCAAGTGATCGAGATAGTGGATTTATGGGGTTGCTTCATGGGGGGAGGGGAGGCTTATTTAGTTGAAAGGTTCGGGTGATAAAGTCGTTTTGATGTTCTTGAGTGAAACTTTTTATTTTATTACGCTCTAAGGACACTGTTACCTGTTTTAGTGAAGTACGTCATTACAGTAACTATTTGTTTTTTGACTTCTTCTATAGTTCTATCATTTATTTTAGAAAAAGAAGTAGGTATTTTTCTCTTTCTAATACGCACACGCACACACACACACAAATTATCTCGTCCGTATCCCTAATGGGATGGGCAGAGCCACAAGCTTATAAGAAAACTTGCAGCCGCTCCTGATTCAAAGCCCCAAGATGATATGGAAAACTTATTGTGTACAAAGATTCAACCAAATCCATGCAGCCATTATTTATAATAATGGTCACTTCGCGATTAGTGATTTCTTCTTATGGACACTTAGAGTGCCTAATGTTTTGTTATTACAATGAATATGGACCAAAAAACGATGTAGATTTGCTATTGAGGACAAAAATCCGCGCTACATATCATTATATTTTCTTGTTTAACATTGTTAGCTAGTTATGCGTTCTAATAAGTATATAAACCTACTAAGTATGATGTTAGAACATAAGTAGGTGAACAGTGAATATTCAAGAGAAGAGCAGAACGAAAACTTCGGAACTTTTCGTCGGTATTCTAAATTCAAAACACGCTCATGGAAGGGGGCCATCGCTCACCATCGCAGTAAAAGTCTAGGCTTGACGAAGAGGGATGATCGATACCTCATACCGTTGCACTATCAATTACCATGCAGTCAGAGCCCACGGAAAATATACTTCAACAAGACGATGCGAATTTGTTTACGACTTTTTGGTTATTGCGCCATCTATTGGAATTACAAAGATTAGCATTGTCTTGAAAGTATTTTCTTGTAAATGTTTATAAATTAATTCCAAAAATGTATTTACAAAAAAAACACCCAGACCCAGAAGAAATATTTGCAGAACATTATAAACATTTCTCCCGTAGCGGGACACGAACCCGCGCCTCTTACGTCTCAGCCGAGCACTCGCTCGCCACGCCACTGAGGTCGTATATTTACAATAATTGGCATTTAATTCTGCGTAAATAATCTATGCCCCTAAGATAAGGTCAAATATTGATAGATAGCGCATAAAATCATCCATTCCTTAGTAGAGTGGAATAAAACACGTGTTATATACATTGTAATTGTGAAGGTAAAACCTTAGCTCTGGCTTCGGGATGGCCCATCCTAGCACAGAAGAGGGATGAATGAAGAGACCGAGTGAGATGCTGGCGGCCTTTGCCCAGCAGTGGACAATTGGGGGCTTATAATAGTTATGACCGTCACATTCAGTCAACTGTTTCTCAGGAAGTGAAACTCCAGAGCGTCCTTTGTCTGAAACTTGGAGGCGAATTTGACAGATTTCCTGTGTAATGGATGAGAGGGTGTTTAGCGCTAATTAGTGGAACCCCACTCTGCATAAATCATACGGAACCATTGTTCCATAAAATACCGCACTAAGCGAGAGAGTACCTTAGTCTAAAATTATAATACCCTGTATTATCCATACTAATAATATAAGAGCACTGGTGCTCTAAGTTGGTAGTGACCCCGCCTTCCGATCCTAAGGTGGCGGGTTCTAGTCCGGTCGTGTACCAATGGATTTTACTGTGCGAAAAATTTATGTACGCTCTCAAACGGTAAAGAAAAACATCGTGAGGAAACCCGCGGCTAAGTCAGGTCCGCACGTATTGATCATGTCTTTCCTGTGGACAAGACCGACTTATTAATTTAATAGGAGATAGATCTCATCTTGAGGAAAGCCTTCAAGCTAACTTTTGCTTTACTAAAATTCAATACGAACGAAGTTGTGGGTAACCGCTAGTTGTTCCATAAAATGCCGCACTAAACGAGAAGGGTAGGTTTGTCTAAAATTATAATACTCGGTATTATTTTTAATATAAGTGAGTTGGGATCCTAAGCCTTGGGGGTAAACAGAAGTTCAATGGAAATAATAATAGGTACCTTTCAAAAATATATTCCAGGAGAGGCGATTTATTTGTTTTTGGTTTTGCACTGTTTGCCCTTCCGGAGAATATTATAACAGACTTAAAAAAACAGGTGACATAATATACATGAAAGGTAATGGACATAAAAGGTAGGGTCTCTTTGAGAAGCAAACTTTTGACTGTTTTTTTTTGTGACGTTTTGGCTATGGACGAGACTGAGCGCAGACCTTTAGAAATATTTTATTTTATTGTAAAGCGTGTTAGTGGATAAGAGATTTGGTTTCGAGACAGACCACCTGCCTGATAGTCAGACGACATGGTCTATCTAGTCTTGTCACTAGTTCTTTCGAACCGGTGCGGTGAAAGGATTTAAAGGCTTCTTTCGTACACTTGATCATGCTGTGCCGACTCCACATAGAGTGGGATAATGGCAGGAAGATGATGATGATACAAACATTTCTCCCGTAGCGGGACTCGAACCCGCGCCTCTTGGGTCACAGCTGAGCACTCGCCCGCCACGCCACCGCGGTCGTCCTTCATCCCTAATTAAGTCAGCACTGGACTTAGTATTACGATATGTAGATAGAGAAAATCTTGTTATTTTACCTGTCTCATGACGGCCGTTCTAACTTAGAAAACAGAGTCGAGCTGGACACGCGCGGGCGGAAGGATAATGAAATGCTAATAGTAGCTACCGGCCAACCCAGCCGGTTAATCCACGGATAAGCTCACGAATTAAATAGAAATATTTCGCACCTTAAAATATTTAATACGTGATCGAGTACAGGAAGAAAATCGTGATATTATTTGTATTTGTATTACGTATTTGGATTTGTTTTGGCAGATGTTAACACCAATTGTCAAATAATCACAAATACTCTCAAGCCGTTAAGAAAAACATCGTGATAAAACCGACGTGTTGTAGACCCAGGTTCTGAGATATTGTGTGAAGAACTACAATACTTTATCCACGTTAGTTTTGAATAATCACGAGTGCAATCATACTGTTAGTATTGACACGAGTGCCTGAAAAAACCAGAGCTAAAACTTGTTTAAAACGCTAACCCAGTTTTTAGAAAGTTGACGAAATTATCGAAAGAAATAAAAATGTGACAAAATAGTATCAGTTAGCAACACTAATGAGCCGAGCAAACAGGAAACAAACTCGTGCACAAGCCCGTCCCATTTCAAAATTAAGTAATATTTTTACTAAAGTTTGACATACGATGCTCGCTTCTACTAACTTCAACTTAGGAACTCCACACACAAACGTTTTTAACCAATTAAAAGTTATAACAACTCAAAAAATATGTATCTCAACTTCAAGCATCGATTACAAACGAAATTGAATATCGATATAATTGGTATCATTACAGTTTATAACAATTATGTAACAAACAACTCGTAACATTTGTGTTGCTGAACAAACCTCTAAATATAACTCGTAAATACTAATTTCAGTTCACTTGATACAAATTTCTATAGAGACTAAACAAAGAACAACTTTAACCCTATACTTGGCAGTGTGCATCGTTATGCACATTGAACTTTCAAAAATTATTGAAACTGCAGGAAATGTTTTAGGATAACTATTTTTACATTAAATGGTAGTTATTTTTGTGCTTATTTATTAGAACATTTTTGTCTTATTGTTTATAACACGAAATCGACAGTAGAACGCCAGATTTCGAACAGTGCGCAGGTGTCTACGCATCGCAACGTAAGAAATTAAGATTTTTATTGCAATTTCGCTATAATTTGATGAATTTTTTTATTTACACTATAGATTATAACTTTTACTATATAAACTAGCTACTTTTGGAGGCTAAAACTTTTTAATTTTTTTGTTACACACGAGTTTTTGTGAATGTATCTTTAAATGCACACTGTCCGCTTGGCGACAATTTAGGTTATTTTTGTTAAGTATCTATAAAGATACACTGCCAAATGTGTCGCTAATTTGCGTTCATAAAACACTGTATAATTAAGGTTCAACTATTAACGTTTATTAGTATTTAATTTATATAATGTAGTTTCAAGTCTTATTTATCTATATTTTATACTGTTTTTTTGTTTTTATAAGCAGGTAAGTACAACAGCAGCAGCAAAATAGAGTTCGTCGGCTTGTAGCTCTTGCCCCTAAAACGGGGGTTAAATCAGATTTGGAGGACAGTGAATCATTCTCAGATAAATTGAGGTACCGCACTCATACCTTTCAAACTTATAACTCTGATAGCAGTTCACCATTGACATCATTGCCGTCGTCGTTGGAGAATTTAAATCTTTTGTCGGATGAAGATGAAGAGATAAATGGGATGAGGATGAAGATGATAGATATGAAGTGATATCTTCAACGTCATTGCAACACATTCAACAGCCATCGCCATCGAATACCGCTACTTCTCCGTCGATTTTATCACCCAATTATGCTATTTCCAGTCCATTATCGCCAAAGCCACCAGCGAATCGGACTGCTTTTCCACCTTTTCCATTGACAATCACATCACCTGTACCATCACTGCGAGCCTCAATTTAACGCGTTATGAACAAGACCACTGTGCACACCATTACCATCAGCAGCTACTAGATCTAAAAAAACGAAGGTTATTGTCACCAAAAAGAAAGCAAAAAGACGCTGTAAAAAGCTCACCGGTTCAGCTGAAGTTGAAGTTGGCTTGTTTGAAGACTCAATGCTATTCAGAATTTCAAGCTGTTTTTCTCAGACGACATCATCTCACTCATAACGCAACAACCGAACATCTATAGTATGCAGATAAATGGCACGTCTATCAATATTACTGAAGATGACGTCAATGATTTTCTGGCAATTTATTGACCTGATGGGGGTCCTGAAAATGCCAGCTTCTATCGATTACTCGTAGAAAGACCTCCAGATGCTATTCGCTATGTTCAAGTTGGTCATATCCCAACTTTCACATCTAAAGGGAGGTGCAAGTATTGCACTAACGGCAGACCAGGTTCTTTTGCCAAAAATGCAAAACGAGGCTGTGTTTGGTACCAGATCGCAACTATTACTTAGCATATCGCTCTAAATAATGAGATACCAGCTTCCATGCGAGGCTTCACTTCTCCAAAGGAGGAAGCTAGGATAAAGAATGTGTCAATTTAATTATAATACAATTTTAGGTTGATATTACGGCTGAAAGTACCTAACTAATCTCGTTCTCTTAAAATTACCTCATAATTGTTTTAGTAAGCCTGTTAAATTGTAAGGATGTTAGGTACAAATTGTTTTACATATGTTTTAAAGTTATGCTCGTCCTCATAATATGATTTTAAATAGATTATAATGGAAAAAAAATTAAAACATTATGTCCGCTTACCTGGCAGTGTATCTTTTAGTATACGTCGATTTTTAAAAGTTGATTGTTGACGGACCTGGCTGTGTGCATTTAAGGATACATTTAATTATATAAAAACTAATAAATACAGAATTTTTTTTTCTTATAAATCCTAATCTATATACACCTAGGAACACATTTTACTGAAAAAAAATTTACATTTCAAAAAAAAAATATCCTGCCAAGAATAGGGTTAAGAGGAAATAAAATATCTCGTATCTTAGGAAGGTTTATCATTATCATCATCAGCCTATGGCTATCAAAGGGATCACACAACACACAGTAACGCTAATTAAGCATAGGAGGGAAGTAACACCTTTCACGAGTAGTACTAATCAGAAATAATATACGTACCATAAACGACATAGTATGTACCAAAGCACAAATTGGTAATATTTGACATATTGCGGGATAGGAATCGAATCTGTCTCATCCGACATTAGCGCCCCGCTACGCCACCAAGCTCGTCAAAAGATGTGTTATCTGATTTTCGGGTTTCATTCTAAAGCTAGATAGAAGGTACAGTGTAAATAGACTGATCCCTGGCGAGCTATTTCACCAAATAATTTCACAGAATGTAGGTAAAAGAGAAAACAATGTTGCCTCCAATACAAACATTAAACAGACCCCTCTAATTTCAGGAGTTTTAATTCCATAACTGACAGCACGGTGGGGAATTATTCCCGATTTCTGCCGGTTTATTTTACAAAGTTTTCATTTCCGCTGAAATGTGCGATTTAATAATATTGTTCTTGAGGGTTTACGCGATACCTTTTAGATTCTAATAAATATCTAACATCCTAACTCTTCGAGTGGCCCATCTTTGAATGATGGCTTTGGAAAACTTGTGGATGCTGTTGTTCTCACTCTTTAAATAGTAGTAAAAAGTAAGTTCAAAGATTAAAACCAAGTACTATAAAATTATGCTCTGAAAGGTATGAAAGAAGAAAATATTCTCATCAGATAATATAAAAGGTCTTATCTTATATTATAAGAATCTTTGTCCTGACTGACTGACTGACTGACTGACTGACTGACTGACTGACTGACTGACTGACTGACTGACTGACTGACTGACAGACAACGCACAGCCTAAACCGCTGGACGTAGAGACTTCAAATTTTCACTGTAGGTAAACCTTGGTACGTAGGGGTGTACTAAGAAGGGATTTTTCAAAATTCAGTCAGGACAAAGATTCTTATAATATAAGAAGATAAATAATTTTGGCGGAACCCTGATGAGTATTCTACGGAACGCACTTTGGGAATCCCTGTTATAGAGAATGATGTGCACCAATCAAGCTGTCAAGATTACATGAGTATGTTCAAACGTACGTACTGACTGTCAAAAATATAGCCCTCTTTTTCCTCCGCTTAGTCGGTTAAAAAGCCTCTGAACTGCCTTTGAAGGCTATGTCTTCTACATCGTTTTAACTGGTATCTAATAAGATAAAAGGTTATTAGCTCATTATTTTCCGACTATATGACAATTTCTTACATTTAAACATTTGACAATTAAAAAAATACTTTTATTGATGCCGTGTTAGGTATTCCTAACACGGCATCAATAAAAATATTTTTTTAGTTCATGACTGTATTTCCTCTAGAGGGTGCCATATTCAATTTAATGTAACGTCACATAGCGAACAATTGAGAAGCTTCCAACGATACCTCATCTGTCCAATTGTGATAAGTAGTTTAGAAGTTATAGGTTCCTAAGGGAACAGATAAATAAATAACATAAAACAGTCAGATACATAGTCCTGACCCCACACTAGCATTCTCTGTGTCGTGGGTATCAGAAACTACGAGTACCATGGTACCACAACACCCAGACCCAGAAGAAATATTTACAGATCATGCAAACATTTCTTCCGCAGCGGGAATTGAAACCGCGCCTCTTGCGTCTCTGCCGAGCTATCGCCCGCCCCGCCACCGAGGCCGTCATAAACATACAAACATACCGGTCAAAATCATAACCCTCCTTTTTGCTTCGCCGTAGTCGAGTACATTACAACTAGAGTTTCAGGTCTTGGGGATTAAAATCAAACTCTTAATGGTGTCCTAAGGTATCGGTTTTCCGAGATACTCGTAGGTAACTGTAGAGAAAGATGTCCAATAAAAATCTAGTAAGAACTAAACAGAGTGAGACCAAAATCTACCAACCCGTTTGTTTTAATATTTTCCGTGAGATATGACGGTAACGCTTCATAGGAAAGAAAAAGAAACTTCATAGATATTTATGTAGTATTTATTTTAGTAGTTCTGCTAACAAGTAGAAAACGATCTTCAACTAATTAGTAACTAGATCCAATAACAAGCTGTAAGCGAGTATTCTGGAGATTGAAGATATTGCAGGAAAAACATGAAATGAAGTTTTTTCACGACCTCGTATATTATCTTAGAAAGTAAACAAACTTGTTTTGCTTCGAAAGTTGGTTCGGAGTTATTTCCCAGAACCAATAAGTAGCAAGTGTGTATATTGTCAACTGCTTTATAAAGATTGACCTAATTTATCAGAATGCTGTATTTTGTTTCATAGTTTTCACTTCTTATAAGATAAACAGAGCTCGGTAAAACAACAAAGAGATTCAAGAAAAAAAATTGGTATATAATTCGTCATTTGCTTCAATAATAAATAACATACATACTATCACGCCCGTATCCCTAATGGGGTGGACAGAGCCACAAGTAAACACATACATTCCCTAAACATCGATTGTTGTCGTTTATACAGACTACAGACCAAAGTTAGTAAAGTATTGCTTAATTCGGCGTAACAGCTAAACGGATTTGAATGAAAATTGGTACGTTCCTATTTAAAATTTATAACTGAACTTAATTGCGTACTTTTTTATTTTCCGAACGTTTCGAACGAGTTGCAACGATCGTGGACACGTAAAAAAATTCCAAAAGTTTAAAAAATAGTTCTTGTAACGTTCAGAGTCTCTGACAAGAAACTAACTATACAACTAGCTAGATAAGAAATCTAGCTACCACATTTGCAAAGCCTCGGGCGGGAACCAGCTTCAATCAAACGTTATTTAAAACATACGTCATGAAACAATCGCCTGTAAACTCTTTGTTTCGTAGACGTCTTAGGTCACAGAATAGGAACGAGTTAGTGTCGCCCGCGGCGTCAAATCAATCATTGATCACGAACTTGCGAACTACATAGACTGCCGACACCCTCACTAGAGTTACAAGTCAAATCAAGGGTGTAACAAGTGTTCACCCATTCTAAATGTAGCCTGAATTAGTTTCGACCAAATTTGGTGGGAACGCGCATAATATGAGATATGTTCTCAGACAGTACGTAGCACTGTGCTAAATTATCATCATCATCATCATTTCAGCCGCCCACTGCTGGGCACAGGCCTTCTTAATCACGACATTCTCTCTGATCCCTCGCGAGAACATAGTCGGAAATCAGTGCCGAATTATACAGTATTTTTTTAAGAATTTATATAAAAAAGTAGTAGTAAGGTAGGATGTTTTCTTTCATACTCTTCATACTCACTTTCATACTCAATACTTATGGAGGAAGAACTAACTTATACTAGTAAGAAGGCTCACATATTTTGTATATAAATTAGGTGCGATATAATTTTTGAAAACAAAAAAAAAATTGTGATGAAAATTTTATTTTTATCACAAATCTCTTCCAAAACAGATTACCTACATCCTACAAATTGACTCTCTCACTTGAGCTCCACCCTACACAGTAATACACATTTCAATTTGAGCTTAATGAGTTCTAACGACTTATTTGACATACGAGTCACCTTATGGGGCTTACGGTTTAACTTGTATGTAATCACTGAAAAATAAGCTTGGAGGGAAGCTTCAATCCAATTTGATCGTGATTGTTCCTCCACTTAAGTTACAAAGAGATTGGAAACGACAAAGCACTCACGACAATTTTGTATCACAAAGTGAACAAAAAACGAGTGTAGTTGGATGCTGCCAAATCCTAGTTCAAGGATAAAGTTGGCGCATTTCACTCTTGTAAGCGATAACAGATCCAAAAGCACGTCAGAATAAATATTTGGAATGTTTGCCGAGCACACAATACGCCAGGAATACTTAAGTGCGTTTTTATGTACACAATATTTCGCCCGAAAGGTTCGTTTGCTCAGCCGCGAAACGCTTTTCTACTTATCAGAGCGAATATTTATTTACTTTATAATTGCGGCATTTGAATAATACAGATGTTAAACTGCATGTTACATACTGTTTTGGGAAAGGTTTTAAGTAACCGGGGACTGAATAGTGGCGCCCGGCGTGGGACTAAATTAATATCCAATTTTCCAATTTTCATATTATCAGCAAATTGCATGCATTAAAGTAATATTATTTTCATTTTCCAATATCCAGCCACGACAACACGCACACTCAGAATGATTTAAACGTTCCAATCGAACTACTCTACTTTATGTTATTACTTTTTCACACATGTCGATCTGACTTTACGCTAAATAAGGGACGTACTCGAATCACCTACCTGAAAATTCGGTCACAAACACTACGCGTAAATGATTAAAACCACTGTACCTGTTTCAATCCACGTTTGGCACACGCATTTGTTCACAATGCATAGAATACACACACAGACACTTGCACTGTCACAGGATTGGGAATTACGAATTTCCGATATCACAGTTCACTCGATGCGATTGCGGTGGTGGCGAGGCGGAGAGGACGCGCGCGAGACGTCCGCCCAGCAGCAAAGCTCGGTCACTACTGAGCCCGCGCCGCGCAAGCCTCTGCGGCCGTCAAAGAATCCACCCATTGCGCCCGCTAGACTTGTAAGATTTTGGCGTGATTATGTATTTGAAATGTGTCAGGGCTTTGATGTTTGATTCTGATTAGTGGCGGGCGTTCTGTTCAATAGGGTGGAAAGATAAGGCATCGTTTTTGGTATTTTACATTTTGAACCAAGGTCTGGTTTTCATAATTAGGTGAATATTTCTTGTAACTAGGCCCGTTGTTGGTACTACTTAGGTAAGCACTTTGTAACATCAATTTCTTGAGTGAATATTTGAGTTTGAGCTATATTTGGTTAATGTAATTATGTACTTATTCAATTATTTTTAAGCAGGTTTAACGTAACATTAATTCTAAAATTATTAGGTATTTTTACTTTGAAACGAGTAATTTCTTGGAGTAACGATGTTTTAACCTAATTATTTTTCAATAACTAGTCTCTTTCAAAAAAATGAAGCTTAGTGCTTTGAAATATTATGATAATAATTTATTTTCTTTACACAAACTTCAAAAGAATTATTCTCGAACAACTAAATTAGTTTGTTTGTAGTTTAAGCTTGATAGATATTGCCCTATGGGCACGTGAGTGGGTACCTACAGGTAGTTTATGCCTGAGACAATACTAGCAACGAGAGCCCTCGCAGTCTAGTGGTAGCTAGTGACCCCGTCTTACTTGGCGTATTACATTTAGTTGAAAACATCGTGATAAAATCTGCCCTCATAGTGAAGAACGTAGTAACTAGCATATATTTTGTCATACAATACAACATTCTATTCTCACTCACGTATCAAAACATGATATGTGACTAGTTACTGAGTTCTTCACTAGGAGAGCAGAAATGTCAAAGAACTTAAAAAAATCAAAGACATCTTCCAGTCAAGCGCAAGAAAGAAGCCGCTCGTTGAAGTATGCATTATTTTTTTCATTACAACTGAACAGAAGTAGTAATGCAAGTACTAGTACCAGCGACATGAGTAGTATTTGTAGTACCAAGGAGTCGTAACAAACCCTAAGCACTAACAAAACGTCCCCACCTCCGTGCTGACCGTACAGACTAGGAGATTGACAAATGAAATTTTGATGAGTGCCCCCGCCTGCACTCGCACTAATGATGTGCACAAAGCGCCATCTTGCGGGTCGCGGCGACACTTGCATTAGACGCGCGACTCGCGTTTTGATGTCCGACTATTTAGATTTGTAGGGTCGTCACATCGATCGTTTAGGATTTTTTCCCTTCATCAATGTAGTAGAAAGAGATAGTTTGGGGATTTGTCCCACTCAACGTTTTCTTTTGATTCGGATCATCATCATGATGATGAAGCTTCTAAACTGCTGATCAGATTTTGATGAATGAAATGTCATACGTATCTTTTAATATCCATAACAATTTTTGGCATCATCTACCTGCTTGAATGAATACTCCCTTTGGTCAGTAAACTTGATAGGAAAATAATAACTGTACGATGCAGAAACTATCAACACAGTCCTTTCAAAAGTTTAGAAGTGGGCCGTTGGCACCCCTGACGCACGCACACAGCCTCCGCTCACACACACAGACGGCGCAGTCGGGCCTCGGGGAGTAGTGACGAACAGAATATGAGCTTAGACCGCGTTCCTCATAATACTGTAATATTACCCCATTTCTACGACGCTATCAAACAAGACGGCCCATGAGCTAGCCCAAGGCCTAGATACCGCAAAATATGGCATTTTATAACTCCATCGGTCTCTAGGTGCACACAAGCAATATGATGTATGAAAACCCATAAAAAGCTTAGTAAACTTTTGACGCTTTTGGTGTTGGTAATGGTGGAGACACAAATTAATTTTCTACCCATCTTCTATTGACGGCCTCGGTGGCGTTGCGGTCGATTGCTCGGCGGAGACGCAACAGGCGCGGTTTCGATTCCCGCTGCGGAAGAAATGTTTGCATGTTCTGCAAATATTTCTTCCGGGTCTGGGTGTTATGGTACCATGGTATTCGTAGTTTTTGAAACCCACGACACAGGGAATCCTAGTGTGGGGTCGGGACTATGTATGTGACTGTTGGGTGTTATTTATTATCATTACTGATATGGAGTTGTGTCTCTGTTCGTGCTTCCCCCGTGTGAACTAGCCAGCGAAGTCGGCTGAGCAAATGTGTAAACGCAAGATAGGCATTTCTTTGACTCCTTTTAACAGTCGGAGGGAGTTTTAAATAGGATGCAAACATAGATAGGCTGCTGAATGGGGGATTAGAATTAGAGGCGTCTGCATTCTCAGGGGGCCTTGTCTGAGGAGAGTAGAGTAATGGCGCAGAAAATTTGCAATCTTTTTAATATACTTTAGGGATGAACCTAAGTGAATTACGTTATATACAAAAATATAAATCCGTTTTAAAAACATAAAAAACACGCATTCAAAACAAATAATAAAGTTGCGTTTCTAAGCATGCATCAAATCACGTCATATTCATCAATAGGGATGACATCGGCCACCTATAACAGTCAGGCAAATAAAAAAAAATTAAAATATAGAAAAAACGAAACCCCTCTAGAGTAAAATAACAGAGAACCTCTTTCTTTTTTAACAAAGTCGGTTAAAATCTAAAATAGTAATTGAAATAAAAAAATATTAGGTATTTATGTTGGCTATTTTCTCAAAATCATCTCCCAAATTACAATGACCATAAAATGTTACATAATTTCGAGAGAAGTTAAACATTAAAATAGGTTTTGACAGGTGGCATTCGCGTGCCCGGCGGGCGCGCTGTCAGCCCGATAAGGTTACCTGTCACTACGTAGTAAGTAACCGCACATCGCTTCACGAAGCAGATTGTATGAAACGTGTTCTAAGAAACAGTCATCAACATCAAATGACTGTAATACAACTAGCAGAATATATCTAATAGTACAGTCACGGAATGAAAAGGTTCATCACCCTGAGGTCGGTTTTTGCTTGCACTAGTGTAAGATTCAATTATGGTTTTATTTCAGTAAAACATACTAACCTGTATGACACGATAAATTGTCAAACAACTTTGATGCGCGTCAGTTTGAACTTTGTTGTCGAGCAGTTAAACATAATTTTCTATGCAACAGTTTGTTCTGTGCTTTAGATTAAAAACTGACAGACCTTTTCATTCCGCCGCTATACATTCAAATAAAGACACAAATATTTAACTTCGGTAGACTTGATCTATGATACGATCTTATGGGTATGGGAACCTCTTTTAAGTACATTGAAACACTAGTGTTTCTCAAAACGAGCTGCAGGCCCCGGGCTCTAAATCTTCTTTATTTATAAACGTTGCTCAACTTAAAACTGTTTAAAATTTTTGAGATTCTTCCTGTCACTCATTGTCTCTAACAGAAAAGAGTGGTACTACTTTAAACACTATTTAAAGGTCTTCTTAAAACCCAGTGCCCTGGACCAGACATACACTCACGAACGGTGCTCTCGAATAACTTAAAAAGCTCTTAAAAGGTACTCTCGCCGGCACTCTAAGAAAAATCCACACTTAACCCAGGAGCTGATTGATTTTTCAACGGCCTCATCAAATTCAAATCCCTCCTCCAGGGAGGTAGCGCCGTGCCCAGGGTGTTACCTTGCGAACCCCGCGACAACATGAGCGGCGAGCTTGTCGCCTTACAAGCACAGCCTTATTTGTAACAAGCTGGCAATGGTCGTGGTCGACCTGCTTAGCCCCCCTGGGTAGACCATAAATGGTCCACAAAAAGTGTCCATGGTCCACCCAGATTGACTAAGCGGGTATACCATGAGTAATGTCCGATCACAGGATAAAAAAACGCGAAGTTTCACTGTAGCGATAGGTAAAGCTTTGTTCTAGAGAATCTGTATAAGTGTCATTGAAAACCAATGCATATGTGAAAAAGCCAGTATCGCAAACTGATGATAGAGGTTTGTCCTTCTTCCACGTATTTAGCAGAAGAGCAACGGATTGATAATTATGATTTTTGCATAAAGGTGGTTGATGTGTCAGAGAGGGACAGAGGCTACGTCATGGTACCACGCAAGCGTAACTAGTCCAATTTTGTCTAAATTAATTCAAAATCATTACATTACAAATCCCAATTTATTGTTCTGAGTACGTCCCTGCCTCTCCTGTAATAAACTCGGAATACAGCGGAGAAATACTGTATTATTTTGTTATTTTCTGTGTTTACAATTTTCCAATTTCCTATATCCGGGCTTAGGGTGCTAATCTGCTGGAAAAAACGAAGCACTTGTTTTAATAAAGCTCTTATAGAACGAATGGAGACAGGAATTAATGAGAAGAGGCATTAGACTTTTTTAACTACATACATTTAACTAACTTATTAGGTTTTATCGTGTCTTCACTTGCGGGATAAGTGGGTGAAAATAAGCTTAGGTATTATATTACTCTAGCACAAGTATTATGTTACAATAAATATTCTCTGCTGATCACCTATCACCATGGTTTACAATATTAATCTTGGAGCTTTGATTCAGAAGTGGCTGCAAGTTTTCTTATGATTAAATGTGGCTCTGCCCACCCCATTAGGGATACAGGCATGAGGCTCAAACATCCTCATATCCTCAGAATCTTTAGGATTACTTTAATCCATACCTACACTGAAAGCCTCTTAAGATTAAGGCCACTGCCAGACAAAGGCGTCTTGAGTATATTTCCTAGAAGATCGATTTTGTACTGCCTCGATCGACCGCCGACCTTAACAATGTAATTTTTCCATCGGGGGACACTCCTGCACATCGTTTCTAGTCTACGTCCATTATTCTAGGATTCACATTACTATAGAAAAGTTACCTGTTTTGGTAAACCTTATTCCCACAATTTGTTATGTCATTTTATACCAACTTGACTCGAAAGAAAAAAGCTAAGCTAGTAGTATTGTACCACTGGGACTATATTTTTATCTCTTTTCGCGTTTCTTCTACGACGTACTAGAACTCATAAAATGGCAGTTCTTTCGTGTCGTGTCGTTTTTCGGATGAGGTAACCGCCTATCTGTATTTCGTTATAATTTATTACATCAAAACCCTCAGCCACAGCGTCCGACTTGCACTTGGCTGAATTTGTTATTGACGCGCCTCCCGGCGGATTTTAAACTTAACAAAATAAGAGAAATGTTTGGAAGTCAGGCAGCAAGTTTCCGCGAAAATACTAAACTTACTTAATAATGCACTAGAATTGTCCTCCCTGGATATAAATACTGGATCAACGCCGACCGTGTACACTCGGCTTTCGAGAAACAGGAACATTTAAAAGACGGCCGTTATTCATAAAATGTTTGCTCTTTTGACAGATGAAGGAGGGACATGAGAAGGGAGTGAGTGAATGATGAGATGATGAGTGATAGTAGGGAAAAGATTAGACCTGCTTCAAGTTGACCACCTCGGTGGCGTGGCGAGCAAATGTCCGGCACAGATTTGCGGGTTCGGTTCCAGCGGCGAGCAAAATATTTTACTCTTCAGCAAATACATGACACAGGGAATCCTAGTGTGGGGTTACGGCTGTAAGGACTGCTGAGTATTACTTGTATGAGTTGGCGCTATTTTTGCTTCAGATCCAGTGACAACTTAAACATTACATAATACTTTTAAAACGAGTTCTAGAACTGTCCAAACATTAACATGAAGTTTGTACAAATTAAAATTCCCCAACCGCATGACCCACATCAATTAGGGACCCTGTGAGATGTGAACTTTAACATAACTCTCTAATGTAATAAGCAGTGACATCTCACTTGGAAACCACCGGACCAGATGACTACCGGACTCACTTCACTTCACCTAACACTTACCTACCAGAAGATTTATTTGCCCACTTGGTATGAGAGGTACTGTCGCGGGAACAGGGGTCCAAACTGACCCCAACAACTTTTTACAGCGACTATGTTTTACACTTATGCAGATATCGTTTTCATTGTTTATTTGCGCATTTTACCTTGCTCCATTTATTTATTATTTTTTCGCGGGATTTATTTAGATCCCTTCTATTCTCAAATTTATTTCGGATACATTTCTCATACTTTTGTTTTCTCATACTTTGGCCTCGATGGCGTGGCGGGCGATTGCTCGGCGATTGCTCGGTCCTAAGATGGATATGGTGAACCATGATGACAGGTGATCAGCCCATCGCCCATATAGATAGTGAATCAAATGGAAAGGATACTATCCCATAGTCGACTTTTACGACATGCTCGGGGAGTGAAGCAGCTGGACACATTATATGCTTTCCTTTACTTCCAGTCCAGCAGAGAGCAGAGAAGTAAGAAATAATAGTCACACTTGTATTACGCTCAGTCATCATCATTTTTCTACAAAGCGTAAAGCCTAGAGAAAAATACAACCCAAAAAACTGATCTAAATTAAATGAATCTGTGGCCTTGGAATTATTTTCTTCCTTATAATCCCCAGCTTATCCTTTATTATTTTGGTCCTAGCATTAGTAGCTCTCCGGCGAAACTGTTAAAACAGTATTTGAAGCACTCGCGAATTCTAAGCAAACATTCCCATTTGGCCCCGCTATAAAAATATGGACGCAGCGATATGTGGAGCCGCGAAGAGAGAATATTAAACATAGAGAGGGCTACGAACAAAAATACCACGAATCTCACATTCCTTAGTAATTGGCCATGACTATATGACTACGTAAACATTTGCATTAAAACATTAATTAGGTAATTTTTGATTAAAAAAACTGTCATGCTATGGGTAACTAATAAATTCGTCCATTCACTTTACTTTTCTTTTGACAAAAAAGAGCGCGAACTACATAATACCACCATCAACATTGTGTATTTCGCAAGAGATTCGTTAATGTTTAAATATTGGTATGTACGAACAGATCAGAGCACAGTTTTGCCTGAACACAAACTTTGTAAACCAAATAAAACAAAAATATTTGGCCTATTTGAATAACCATATACACATCGGCAAGACAGTTGTCATAGAAACTGATTCGTATATTTTCCCTCTACGAGATGAAGCTGTATAGTTGTGTATAGGCATCGTGATGTATGTAGTTGGAGACGAAAAAATATTTACGACGGTCCGACCCGCGATGTAGAATCGAATTTCTGGATACGACTGAGAAAATAGGGAGAAATACAAAGAATAACAGACAATACTATCTATTATGTACGTAGGTATTGCAAATGATACAAGAGGTTCTTCATGTTCTGTCTCTTCTATTTTGGAAAAAGTAGAGAAATAGAAATGGTGATCTATTTAACCCAAGTTTATTGATTGATTCATCTTAGTCGATATTTTTGATGAAGATGTCTACAACAAACTATGTCTGTTACATTCGATCTTTGTAATTTATTCTGTGAATTAATGTGATAAACATTTCAATGCATGCGTGATAGGCCCTTCCAAAGTATCAAAATGTGATATGAAAATGACGGTCTACAGATAGCTCACCTGATCCAGCTCATCAGACGGTGGAATCGTGCCCAAGAAGCTCGCATTGCTGCGCTGAATGGAAACACTGATCTGTTGAACCAAATAAGAACCAGCTCTTGGATCGCGCATCGCTTCGACCAGATGCCCTAAAATAAAATGAAATAAAATTTCAAAACACTGTAATACATGTATGAAGCCTTCATAATACAAGCGGAAGTCGATTGAAGTTACATCAGATGCCACACAAAATATTCATTTGCCATAAGGTTGAAAATCGCAGACAATCTCGTCATGGAATGTGAAGCTTTTCACCGAACCACTTTCACCAAATGTTCATAAATTGTGTCTAACCCCATCCATTCCAGCCTCCATCCTTGTGCCTATCCATCTTTTCCTTAGTAGAAAGTCAATGAGCTCGCTAAAAAACTAGTTCCTTTTTTATTCAAGACAGGCAGAAACCACTGCCAATCAATCTTGCGGCCTGAATTAATGCTCCCGGCGCGGCGAAGAAATGAAATCGTGAACTCAGACATAGTTTTGTAAACAGCCGGACTGTTTAGCTTTATTAATATTTGGTTCATTCATTTTGAAGAGAAGAGAAGAATTCGAAAGCACTGGTGGT
Source organism: Scotopteryx bipunctaria (assembly GCA_949320045.1). Lineage (NCBI taxonomy): Eukaryota > Metazoa > Arthropoda > Insecta > Lepidoptera > Geometridae > Scotopteryx > Scotopteryx bipunctaria. Next base: position 421,603 of record OX439441.1, read on the forward strand.
CTAGTTGGTAGTGACCCCGTCTTCCGATCTTAAGGGGTTCAAACCCCGTCGTGTACCAATGGATTTTTCTGTGCTAAAAATGTATGTGTGCTATCCCAATACTCTCAAACGGTGAAGGAAAACATCGAGAAGAAACCCCTGGCTTAGTCAGCTCCGCACGTATCTTTCCTGTGGACAATGCCGACTAAGCTGAGAGGATGGATAGGTCCCGTTAGTGTAGGCAAAGGTTGTCTCCTGACGCTGTATAAATCATCTACTAAAGATGGTAAAAGGCCTTTTAATATTACTAACTGAAATAGGCCAAGCTGATCCACAAAATGCCTTAAAACAATTTACAGCGTGGCTTCAAAACGCAGTGAACACTAAATGCTTTTTGGATAGTCCTAAAATGAATATCAAGAAAAACAGCTAAAATCTTAGCTTGAAAAAAAGCACAATTTCTTAAACTCTATTTCTTAAAGAGTAGGATCAACCGTACAATTAAAGAATAGGCCCATTTCCCTACATTTCTGACGATATGTTTGGTTGTAATAAATGTATTAGGCATCCTTACCTGACGTAGTTTGACTACTCCAGCTACTTTCCCCAAGCTGTGACTTGGAGCCATTCCAAGAAACCGCAACAAAATACGAAAATACTAAAGCTCTGCTTTTCAACTTGGAAAAAATGCAATTTCTAGACGATGCAGGATTATCGAGATTTCATACGAACTCGCACAATACACTCGTATTTATACATTCACTCTGTGTCATCATCATCATCATCTTCCTGCCCTCATCCCACTCTATGTGGGGTCGGCACAGCATGTTCCTTGGATCATGCTGTAATAGTTTTGGCTAAGGTGCTTTATGACCGGCCGCCTGCCTGACGTCAACCCTCCTTGGGAATACTTGCTTATTGTATCTCATCATCCTTAGTCGACTTTTACGACATGCTCGGAGAGAAGAAGAAGCTGGACGCATTCTATGTTTTTCTTTACTCCCAGTCTAGCAGAGTAGGTTTGTTATTCACTCTGACATTTAACGTGCCCTCCGATTCACGGAAGCGCTCAGCTCATAATGCCACTTGCGGTCACCCATCCAAATTGTGACCGCGCACAACGTTGCTTAATTTTAACGATCAAGAGTGCTTCTAATATCGCATGGTCAACTCCTATACTTTTTTATAGAAGATACTATTGCAAAGGTCATGCCTCCTCCATTAGGCATGGGGGAGGGTCCACTCCAAATTACAACATTTGCTATTCACAATACAAGCCTATTTATCCGACTGTGGGCTAATGGGGTATGTTTGTAAAGCGTTGAGAAAGGTTGCTACATGTAATGTCACTAGACGCAAAAGTAGGACGAAAGGCTAAAATACTAAAATACAGTATTTCTCTTCTTTGTCTAGTTAATCTTAAAATGCAAGCATTGAATATAGCTATTTAACAGCTAAACATGAAACAGGATATTTATTTAATTTTCAGTATTTCTCATTTTGAATTCTAAATAAAACAAACGCACTTATAATTCAGTTTCTACGAATCCCAACAAAGCCAAAAACGACTTAGTAATTGAATTTCTCAAGCTTTGATCCCTGCATTCCTAAAGAGCAAAGTTCCAAATCTCGAGTCTGCGTTGTGTAAACGCATAATCGTCTATAAAAACCCACTTTCAGTTTTGCGACCCCAACTTTTACTGAAGTTTGGGAAACTCCGTGAAAAACCGCGAACACACAGAAATGTTATTTTAATCAACAGCTTCAACTTTGGTCATGTATTTTGGGGTTGAGTGGTGGAATCGACGAACGGGACATCCAATTGTGACGTTACTTCTCTGCTGGACTGGGAGTAAAAAAAACATAAACGTCCAGCTGCTTCTCTCCCCGAGCATGTCGTAAAAGTCGACTAAGGGATAGTATCCTCCAACATGATGGACCATCTTGTAAATGGGCGATGGGCTGATCACCTGTCACCATGGTTATATCCATCTTGGGACTTGAAATCAGGAGTGGCAGCTTACTTATGACTACTTGTGGCTCTGCCCACCCCATTAGGGGTACGGGCATGATAATATACATTTATGCCCACGATCCCTTTCTACAATGTCGTGGCAAAAAAGCAAAGCATAGTTCTATCAAAAGTTTGCTTGTAAAATTATTTGCTTTCTTTAGACCCTAAGGTACGTACTGATAAAAAGATAAGCACCTTATTACGATCCAAATAAGACTGTGATTTGCGCAAACTGCAAATTGGATCTAATCCGCTGCTAGAGCCAAATCTAAAGTCCAAAGTATTGCAAACTAGAAGTTTGAAATACCTATTCTGGGTGTAAAGTTGGCATATTTTGTATACTTAGTCCGTTTCTATTTCCCCGGGCAGCGTAACCAACTGCAAGGAGTTTCGTGGTTACCATTACAGAACTGCCTACCGACTAACTAGACTCAAGTGTGCGTTTTGTTATTTACAAAGATATCAAAACGATTGATTCATTGATCTTTGCTATGTTTCTCGTGTATATGTTTTGAAGTAAAAATTGTCTCGCCCCGGAGAGTACCTACTATATACACATACATTATCCCCTTTAGGGATTTAAAGGGGTGGGCAGAACCACAAGTAATCATAAGAAAACTTGCAGCTACTTCCGATCCAAGACTCCCAAGATGGTGAACCATGGTGACAGGTGATCAGCCCATCGCCCAGATAGGTCCATCAAGTTGGAGAGGATACTAGGTACTCCTTAATCGACCTAGATACTATAGGGCATTAAAAAATCGATGATAAAAGCTGAACAATAATAAAAAATATTACAAACTCTTTGAGTATCCTATTCAAGAACTAGACGTGCTGATTTCAAATAACACGTGTATACTTTTGGATTAAAATAAATTCCAAGTGACCAGGCCCTCACACAAAACGTCTTTAGAGACATTTAGCTGCTTCACTCGCGTGGTACCCGGATAAAAAATAGCCTATACGTTGACCCAGCACATGTACTATGTATATTCCAAGTTTCATTCAAATCCGTTCAGCCGTGATTGAGGCACAAACATACAAACTTTCACATTTATAATATAGTGGGATAAATTGACCATAAAACTTATCTTGTTATTCAATTGCTTGTTAAATCAACTAAATGAAACTCTCCTACAGTCCTTGAGCGCGGAACCAAAAATGTTCACAATCATTTGTTTTGTTTTTGAAGCAAAGAGACAAGTTCGTGTGAAGTCCCGGAATGTTCGAAACTCGCGGCTTCCGCGTATTTACTCTGCAACGCCTTTGTTCCAGGATTATTGCCTTTGTCTAACCCCCGAACCATTTACTGCCATGGTCTAGCCAAGTAGCCGTCCAGCAAGTCATGCACTCGCACAAAGTAGGGACTAAGGCCTTTTACCATCTATAGTAGATGATTTATACAGCGTCAGGAGGCAACTTTTGCCTTCTCGAACAGGACGCTATAGTGACGAACTAAGATGGAGTAGGCTTGCCCAGCACCTATTCCTTCCTCTCAGCTTAGTCGGCCTTGTCCACAGTAAAGACATGGTCGATACGAGCGGAGCTAACTAAGCCGCGGGTTTCCTCACGATGTTTACCGTTTGAGAGTACTGGGATAGCACACATACATTTTTCGCACAGAAAAATCCATTGGTACACGACCAGGTTTGAACCCACGACCTTAAGATCGGAAGGCGGGGTCACTACCACCAGTGCTCTAAAGTAGTAAAACGTAAAAGTAGGGACACTCACCTGCAATAACTTGTATATCATCATCATCATCATCATCGTTCGCAACCCGACTTCACCCTTGCTGGACATAGGCCTCCGTTTGTGTGTGCCACAAACCGCATAACGGAACTAAAATGGAGTTGTGCAAGGTCTCCTGGCAAGGCGTGGTTATGACAGGTGGAGTGAGGCGGTAACTGAATGGCGTCCAAGAACCGGTTACAGAAACGTCGGTCGTCCAGCAGCGAGGTGGGCCGACGATATAGCATCCGACGTCGGACCTGATGAGACTTGCAACGGACCGTGAAGTTGTATATATCACCGTAAAATTATAAATACCGTTAGATTATAATTTATTTCGCGAGATTGTAAAATATCTAAAGATTCTTTAAAGTGGCGCTTAGGCGGCCGCTGAACTATTCTAACCTAACCTACGGAATTGTGGAATAAAATTTGAAAGTTGTCAAATATATACCTACATCTTATTGCAGGCGACCGTATCTATAGTTGTCTATATGCTCCCTTTTATTTATTTAGTCCATTGACGTGTTCATTTTTATGTTACCGAACAGTGGGATAAGTAATAACATATTTTTACACAATATTAGTAACTTTATATTATTCTTTATACAATTGCTCTCTCTCTCTCTCTCTCTCTCTCTCTCTCTCTCTTCCCGACTATTTATCCCACATGGTGGTGGGGTCAGCCTTCCTCACACTCCTCCTCCACATCGCCCTATCCATGACGTCGTCTTCGGTAACGTTGCATTCTGCCATGTCGCGGTTCACCACATTGCATTTTATGATTTTAATGATTCGAATAGGGCATTATTTTTCCATGCCGAGATTATTGAAGAAAACAAAGTTCTCTTCGCATTATTCCAACAGCGAGCTTTGAACTAAGAGGCAACGAGAACTCAGTCAATAACCTCTCGGCAGCATATCTATGCCTACTTAGTATTTGCCATAACATGGCGCCGAGCTTTGATTAATCCTAACTTCCACATCCTCGAAGTTAGATTATCGGCGCAAAGAGCCGTTCGCTCGCTCCGGGCTGACAATAAAATCTTTATCTTTATCTGCAGAATCATTGCAAATACACTCGTAAAGATAACGCCCGCCGCCGGCGCAAAGTTAATAACTCAAATTTCTATTACCGTGAATCGCTTCGTGGCAAAAGTTAGGCACGCACTCGCACTACTCGTGTGCACGCACTGCCTCCGAAAAAGCAGCGGGTTTTTTCTACAAAAATAAAATCTATTTAGGTTAGAAATACTAGGATTTTTTTTTGGATTTTATCCACTGGGTCATTTTATTTCGAATTAAACCAGGGTTTAAGGCCAAATAAAATGATCTACTTTCATAACCCTATAAGTTGCAGAGCTTGCCATGGCTATAAAACTTGCAAATGCTTTTACAGAGTTTTGCAGTCATACTTATACTGGGGCATAAATCTGGTGGTCTAAAGATGGCGAGGAAGTCGACAGTAAAGAATAAAATTTATTTTAACGCTTTTACGGTCATTATCAAAATGATCAGCTTGCAGAAGTCAACTGCTGTTGGTTCTAGAAGATGCGGGCTTATGCCTGCTTTTTATAAAAACTTCCGTATCCACCGATTAACATATTTTCATCGGTCGGGTTTGCTAGAGCTTCTATGATGTAATCAAACGGCCTTAAAACCTGGTACTAAAACTGTTGCGTTTGTAGTTCCCAGTGCGTACGCCTCGTACGTCCTCCGTGCATGCGTCCCGGGAGAGTCCGCTACGATAGAGCCCACACTTTACGACCGCGCGAACACTCTCGTATACTTACGCACTTCTTTTACAGAATGAAAGCTCAATGAAACTTTTTAGTTGTGACCTACTTTTGAGGCATATAATATGAGTACCACCCAAGAGTACTTTATATCTTAAGGTTACCACTATTGCTTTGTTCCAAGTGGACCGTCTTAAAACAAAAAGCAATGCAACAAATTTGATATGAAAAATTTTACGTAACCAATATAGTGAACGGAGAAGTGAGCGGAGATCTTTATAATCGAACCAGAAAATAACCAGAAAATCCTATTATAGAAATATTTAACTAAATTCCCCGAAACACGAGTAAGTAAACCAAAATTACTAAAATCCTCTTGAACAATACCTACATAATGTTAACAACACGATATTCATTGTGTTCGAAACTTTGTCTTGAGAAGTCGAAAAGTGTCTTATTTACATAGACAATTCGAAGCTTGCCAAATGAAGAGGTAACTTTAGACTTGTTTGAACAGAAGATGACATGAAGGCCTCTTTGTCAAACTTGGATCTTCAACTTAAATAGTATCTGATATCTTATTTCATTTTAAATTATTAAGTTAAAACACAACTTACGCAAGAATGAAATTATAGATTTACGATGGCTTCGCAGAAGAGGTACGATTCAAAAATCATAGAGGGTGTTCGCTTTCATTGACAATTTGCTTTGAAGTTCTAAAATCATGCATACCTTAACAATAACAGAAACCCTGTTAATATTTATAAGCAGTAGGTTTCGAAATCCGAAGATCAAAGCATAACACGAGCGCTACCTACACGTAGATATAAGTAGGTTGTATTGAAAGGGGAATATGTAAATGTCAAAGAAGAGTCTCGATTCTACCTTCACAGATTCGGAGATGAGACAGTTTTTACGAAACGGAATACCTAACATGTCTGAATGGGCACTTAAGCTCTGAAACTTTATCACTTTTGCTACATGAATATACGATTAGGTAAAGTAAACTTTAGGTGTGACAATGAAATTAGGAGATTTGTATCAGAATATTAAGAAATAGCTCTGGAGAATGGCAGATGAAATATATATATGTATATAATTTTAAATCTTATCATCATTGTTGTGTAAAGGTCTCCCCTTTCATTTTTAGGGTTCCGTAATATGGTAACACCCTTCGGGTGTCAACGGGATCATTACTAAGCCTTCGTTGTTCGTCCATCCGTCCGTCCGTCTGTCCGCAGGCTGTATCTCATGAACCGTAATAGGTAGAGGGTTGAAATTTTCATAGTGTGTGCATTTCTATTGCCACTATAACAACACAAAATAAAAATAAAAGAGGCTCCCATACAAGACGCGAACGCAAAACATTTAAGTACATGCGTACGATGGCACGGAACCCTTCGTGTGTAAATTCGACACGCACTTGACCGGTTTTTATTTTTATCCTTAATCTTTAAAGCCAGAGTTCACCATTATCGTTCGAATGTAATAACTATTTTGGTTAAAACAAAATCGATTCATCCTGGTAAAAGTTGAAAGGTAAAATAACTAATAAATAAATACTGGTGGATATGCTTCTAGCAACTGAGCTACGACGAGCCCTCCAGGTATTTATACAAACAAAAAATATTTGTTGAAATAGATTGTCGTTACAGGTTTGTGATATTTTTCTTATTATGACGAGATATAACACAAACATAATAAAGAAAACTAGTGTATTTACTTACCACATTAGATCAAAGCGTTCCTGTAGAAAAACCTAAAACAAATGTTTTTTTTACTTTACTGTAAGTCACTTCTGCATTTTATTCTTTAACCGCATTGTTTTTCAAAAACGTTTGGATTGTGTGCGCAAATAGACATGGCGGGCTGTCGCAGTCCCGCGCGGCTTCTACAATCGAAGATGCAAAGCTCCGACACCCGACATACTAGTAGCTACTCTGAGAGCTAGACTCCTTGTTTATTCAACGACCTCGGTGGTGGCGGGCGAGTGCTCGGCTGAGACGCAAGAGGCGCGGGTTCGGTCCGGTTCTGCAGATATTTCTTCCGGGTCTAGGTGTTGTAATATTATGTATTTACCAAAAAAATATATTATTCCATCAGCCATCTGGTTCCCATAGTACAAGCTTTGCTTAGTTCTGAGGCTAGATGGCGCTGTGTAAAAAGTACACAAAATATTTATTTATTAATATTAAGTAAAGTGTAAGAGATAAAAACTACTGAAGTCGATAACCTCATACTTTCCGTCGAGTAAAAAGAAGACGCCAGGCAATTCATTGAACTAATTTCAGTAAGCCAGCTCTTAGCACGGGAGTCTAACAAATGGGCCATAACCATAATAATAAATGATCACTTCTCATCGAACCTCATAAAACGGAAGTACCTCTTGCACAGTAAAATCAGTCGTTTTAATTCCAATGGTCGTATCATTAATACTTTTGAGTTCATTCATTGGATCTGAATGCCATCTGGGAGCAGTGCTTATGGAACGTATTGAGGTGCTTAGTTTCAATGGAGGAGTGCAACGGTCTTGGAATCTTTGCACTTTCATCGGAGTCTGAAGGTTCTTGGTCACAGCTAAAGTTAAGAAATCTGAAAATCACACTATTATAAATGCGAAAGTTTGTGTGTGTGTGTTCCCATTCAATGGACACCAGATGGCTGATAGACTTTTTTGTACATACTTATAATAGACTAGCGACCCGCCCCGGCTTCGCACGAGGATAGACATATACCATCGTGGCCTTTTGTGTAGACCTTTTTAAGGTGTACAATACTGTAGTACATTATTTTGCTCTATCTGGTAGGGTTCAGCCAGCGTTTGCAATGTAAGCGCAAAAAAATGTTTTTATTTACGACATCACATTAGAAACTCTAAAATGATCATGATAGTGTTTCTCTACTATATTATGCATGAATTATATATATAAACCTTCCTCTTGAATCACTCTATCTATTAAAGAAACTGCATCAAAATTCGTTGCTTAGTTACATTTTGTTGCTAGGTATTTACGTGACTTCCTACAAAATCTGATAAAGGTTTCAGTTTTCCCTGAAAATATTTCAGTAGATTGCTTCGTGGAATTTGATAATAATTCTTCTGTCCCTATATTTTACTAACGGATGTCCGTAAGTAGGTTGTCATAACAACGTCGTTTTTTTACCAAAAATATTATTTTGCGTAAGATAAAAAGGTTGCTATGATAATCTACATACGGACGTGAAGGACAAGTTTATTGCTGTAAATACATATAATGTTGATATATAAACATTTATACTTATTGAGAAACAATGTATTTTGCCATAAATGAAAAATAGTACGAGTTGATGAACGGAAATAATATTATTTTGTGTTTCCCAACTTGTAACATCTGGTACGAGATTTTTGTGTACGAGATGGGAACTACTCGACAATTTAAAAGTATAAATTTAATTATATAATTTTATGGTCATTTAAAAATTTATCTACTGTAAGCATTTCAGTGCTAAAATATATTTTAACTTTCTCTGAAACTTTCTCTCGGTAATTTTCTTAATGTTCTGAGAAGTTTATTCCGTAAATATAGATAGAGCCATGCAAAACAAAGTCTGACTTTGAATACCTACAAATTTTGCTTTGGTCTCGTCTATTACGAATATCCGTAAGATTTTTAAAAAAGGCTTTCGCTGTTTCAAAAATATAGAGGGAAGGATAACGTCTGTCAGTTCTTGATATATATTATAAAAGTAAATCACAATGAGTAAACAACAAAACAACTTTCTCAGTACACATGAACCACCTACGCCTAGTCGTGGGTAAAACCCGATCCAACCCTCTGAATAAATACAATTTCCATACAAATATTGTCGATCTTAACCACCGGTCTTTTCAAACTCGCAACCTTCGTATGACTTCCTTAACGTAACGGAAAGAAGACGATCATTTCTCCGACCGGTGTTGTGCCGCATCTATTTGATTTAACAAAGAAAAGACAAACATAATATATTAACACCCTATGACGTTTAACAGTTTTATTAAATACCCCATACGTCAATATCATTGTACTCTCAAACGGTGAAGGAAAACATGTAAGGAAACCTGCGGCTTAATCAGCTCCGAACGTATTGACCATGTCTTTCCTGTGGACAAAGCTGACTAAGCTGAAAGGATGGAATAGGTGCTGGGCAAGCCTACTCCATCTTAATTCGTCTTGGGCACTACAGCGTCCCGTTTGTGAAGGTAAAAGTTGCCTCCTGACGCTGTATAAATCATCTACTATAGATGGTAAAAGGCCTTAGTTTATTGACTGGTCTAATGACGGTGGCAGCGTTCTAAGAAAGCTACGTAGGCTAGGTTAAAACATGTCGGTGGCGAGTGCACTTGCACTCATCCGTAGCACACAACAGCGCCGACGTCGCCGTGATCGATGGCCGCTATTGTCGACTGAAGCTGAAGCAACTCTTATAAAACGGTTACTTATCAACTACATCACACATCTTCATGCAGCTTCCTCTTGAGAGCACTGGTGGTCTAGTGGTTCAAAATCCGGTCGTGCACTGTGCAATGGATTTTTTTGTTCGAAATATTTATGTGCGCTATAACCAGTACTATCAAATGGTGAAGGAAAACATCGTGAGGAAACCGGCATAATATTTCCGTGCACGAAAGTCAAGTGCACGAAAGGTGCCTTTAAAGCGCATGTTAAATGCCTGAAAAGTATAATATGGGTGTCTTTAAATCGAGAGTCAATAGGTTTCTTCTAGGTAAGCGTGCTTCATCTTAGACCACACTGTTACTTAACATCAGGTAGAGTGTGGTCAAACGCAAACCTATTCCGGTTAAAAAAAAAAAAAAAAAAAAAAACCTGGTTTCGCAAGCATGACCCACTAACACCATGGCCCACGACGCTGACTGAATTTCAAAATAGCTCCATCTAATCAAAATATCAACTAACTGTTATATGAATTTTTAATACAATTTTGTTTCTACATAAAATTATTTGCATTGAACTTCGCTCTTGGGAATGCGCCACTTTCTAAGTGTGTACTGTACAACTCGGTCCAATCCTTAGCCTCAGCTCTGTACATCTCAGTCTCTTTACTTAAACTTAATCCAGGTACTTCGCTAAGTCGAATCAGCAAGCCATGCGGTGCAGCTTCAAATAAGTTAGCGAGATGGCGCAAGTTTTGGCCCAAACGGTTATTGCATTGCAGATAGTATCGGATTTGGTATTGTTTCCGTGTAATCACGTGTTGGAATTGAATTAGAAATGTTTTACATTTGGAAGTGCATACTTGAGGTAGGATTATTCGCTTTGTAACAGTTCTACCTACTTACTGTGAGTAAAACTTGACTTAACTAGGCAAAAGTGTATGATTCTTGGAAAATAGAAAACTATACGATCTTTTGGATCTTTTTACAGTTCTATCAATTTTAATAGAAATTCATCTACATCTACACTAATATTATAAAGAGGAAAACTTTGTTTGTATGTTTGTTTGTTTGTACTGAATAGGCTCAAAAACTACTGGACCGATTTTAAAAATTCTTTCACCATTCGAAAGCTACATTATCCACGAGTAACATAGGCTATATTTTATTTTGGAAAAAAATAGGGTTCCGTAAGATATTTGGGTTTTTCGGACACAAGGTGTAAAAAATCAACCAGAAAAGTTACTTATTTTGCGTACGCTGCCTAAACTATAAAAGATAGAACCATAAAATGTTCTAATTAATTGTAGATCTTATAAATATCTACAAAAAAGTCCGCGACACACTATACCCATCTATGTCGAGTGAGGCACAGCAACCATTTTTTTATTTAAAAATCTTGAATTTTTTTTGGACTACATTTAAACGCGTTTATTTTACTCATGCTATTAATCCTTATCAAAATAAATGATTTCATCACTAAGAACAGTTTATGGAGATAATATTTGGTCTTTGAATGATTAAAATTGGACGTTTGGTTTTGAAGTTATGGCGAAATTAAAATATTACGATTTCTGCTGCACGGCCCGTTGCGAAGTGGGCGTCACCAAGGCGGGGGTGCGCGTGCGGGAGGGGAGTTTAGATCTATGAGTAAGGTACCCGCGCGGCTCAGTCGCGAGGACGGCTCCCTACGCAGCGGTCGTGCGCGAAGTCTATATAGTATAAAAATGAATCGCAAAATGTGTTGGTAAGCGCATAACTCAACAACGCCTGGACCAATTTGGCCAAATTTTTTTTTAAAATGTTCGTTGAAGTTCAAGGATGGTTTTTACGGCGAGAAAAATTAGAATTATTGCTGGAAAAACCCTAAAAATAGCCCTTTTCTTTTTCCCATACAAATGATTTGTAACTAAAACGTAGTCAATTTGAGCTTTATTGCTATGGTATAAAGTTCATATTAAATTACAAGCACTTGAATTATTAATTTTAAGGCGATACGAAGTTCGCGGGGTCAGCTAGTATAGTATAAAAATGAATCGCAAAATGTGTTGGTAAGCGCATAACTCAACAACGCCTGGACCAATTTGGCCAAATCTTTTTTTAAAATGTTCGTTGAAGTTCAAGGATGGTTTTTACGGCGAGAAAAATTAGAATTATTGCTGGAAAAACCCTAAAAATAGCCCTTTTCTTTTTCCCATACAAATGATTTGTAACTAAAACGTAGTCAATTTGAGCTTTATTGCTATGGTATAAAGTTCATATTAAATTACAAGCACTTGAATTATTAATTTTAAGGCGATACGAAGTTCGCGGGGTCAGCTAGTATAATAATAAACTGCTTCAAACATCAAGAGAATTACCGCGTTCAGTGTTTCAGAGGAAGTTTTTAGATTTAGAGAAACCATTTTAGATCTTAATTGTTACTATTCTGTAGATGATTTTTTAAACGATATTTAGAAAAAATCTGTTAAAAACTTAAATAGTAATAAAAGTTGTATCTATTCTCCAGGTTAACTAAGGCCTTCATCATCTATACTAAATGATTTTTACAGCGCCAGGAGGCATCTTCTTTTTGCCTACACTAACGGGACGCTCTGTAGTGCCCGGGAACAAATATATTCCCCAGACCAGAGGTAGATACAGCTACGAAGCTACAAAAACATTGGCCTAAACTTCGCTATTCAATTGATAATCCATTTGACTAAAAAAAAAACTAAGCTTTATATCGAACACCGCAAACAAATGCGCAAAATAAATTGAATTCAGCATGAACTGAACGTTTATAATCTACATAAATTCCCAAACGGCTGCTCTTCAGGATGCGGCAACTGAACATATCATTCACGGAGCATCCACAATGCACCCCGCTCCGCTCCGAGCCCACACAATGCACATCAGCCCGGGATCAAGTGATCCCACTCGGTTCTTTGTGTGTGATCCCGATTGATATGGTTTGGAGGAAACAGTCTTTTATACTTTCTATTTATCAAGATTCTGAATGTTTTACTTGTTCAAATATCCATTTTAAATTCTGAATATATAAATCGTTTACTTACAACGGTCTTTAGATAATCCGACTGTTTCTTCTGTATTTTGTAAATTATATTTGTGTTAATATTAAGTTTGTTTACTTCCAACTTTAAGCTGTAAAAAGGCTGTAAAACAGTGATAAACTTATGACTATATTAAATTTTCTGTATTAGCATTACGTATATAAAAACCTTCGAGTTTCCTTGCGAGAATTCAAAAAAAGAAAATCATCATCATCTTCCTGCCCTTATCCCACTTTATGTGAAAGTTTTGGCTAAGGTGTTTTATGAGCGTTCGCCTGCCTGACGTCAACCCTCCTTGGGAATACTTGCTTATTGTATCTCATCATATTGGAGAGGATACTATCCCTTAGTCGACTTTTACGACATGCTCGGGGAGAGAAACAGCTGGACGCATTCTATGTTTTTTCTTTACTCCCAATCCTGCGAAGAAGAATTCGAAAAAAGAAAATCCGCAGTAGAATTCTCGGGGCTCCTCGCTGTGCAATTTTCTGATGATGATGTTTATAGTGTCTGCAAAGCGCTTACTAGATTCTCCCAATAACTTGGTCTGTACAGCCGTTTCTTGGTTCTCAGCGCCGTCAGTGTTCGTTCAATACACCATTTCTCACAAACTGCCGACGTGACCACTAACCATAAACAAAACACCGGCAAAGTGCCTACTGCACAATAAACACGTGGCACGTACTTGTACTGTCCGGCCGTTACCATGGCACACTGAGGTAGTCTTGCTACTCGCGTCGCCTTTGATCCCCATTTTAAAAGAGCCATTGAAATTGCTTTATTTTTGACAGCAACTATACGAGATTCCACGGCGTAGATAACAAGGTCAGTTGAGCCGATTCTCCCATTCAATCTGTATGGTATTTTCACTGCTAACAGTTTTCATATAATTTGATAGCTTTCCGTTTAGTGATCGATGTGTGTGTAACTAACTAAGGCCTTTTACCATCTTCAGTAGATGAGTTATACAGCGTCAGGAGGTAACTTTTACCTTCACAAACACGACGCTGTAGTGCCCGGGACGAATTAAGATGGAGTAGGCTTGCCCAGCAGCTATTCCATCCTCACAACTTAGTCAGCCTTGTCCACAGGAAAGACATGATCAATACGTGCGGAGCTGACTGAGTCGCGGGTTTCCTCATGATGTTTTCCTTCGCCGTTTGAGAGTACTGGTATAGCGCACATAAATTTTTCGCACAGAAAAATCCATTGGTACACGACCGGGTTTGATTCTTCGACCTTAGGATCGGAAGGCGGGGTCACTACCAACTAGACCACCAGTGCTCTCTATTTCTTAGTGCATGTAATAAATTAAAGATTGTGCCGCGACAGCAGGCGAGGAGTAGGTAAGTACTCGTAGTGCAGCGTCCGAACGATTACCTCAATCGGCACCTCCCGGTAAACTTAGAAGCTTTCTCGTGTCGCCTTTGAGATCTGAGCGGGGACTTTGACAACTGACGATCCGATTAATCATAGTATCCATTAGCTTCTTATGAACAATGAGGATTTCCGCCTACTATTCCATTCCATAACGAACCTGGAAGAGTAAACTAAAAAGTATTAAAGGGAATTACAGCAAAACCCAACGCATGTATTGTCTAGTTCGTAGAAGTAGATGCTGTAAGTATACTAAATAAGTAAATAATATAACTTTGATTTGACAACCTCGGTGGCGTGGCGGGTGAGTGCTCGGCTGAGACGCAGGAGGTGCGGGTTCGATTCCCGCTACGGGAGAAATGTTTGTATGTTCTGCAAATATTTCTTCCATTTCTGAGTGTTATAGTAATTTAAGTATGTATTTAGAAATAGTATGTATTCTATGAGCCATCTGGTGCCCATAGTACAAACTTTGCTTAGTTTGGGACTAGATGGCGCTATGTGAAATGTCCACAAATAGTTTAAAATTTTTTTAAACTATGCAGATATAATTGGTCTATGGTCATATTTTAAAGGCCAATCTTTTAATCGAATACATAAAATCAAAGCTGTCGGAATCGTATCGTATTCTATAAATCAGACATGTCGTAGTTGTTTGTAAGCGACGAAGGTCCAAACAAACTACTGAAAGACAGTTATGTAGCCACTTGCCATACACACGTAGCAAACCTAAAGTTAACAGTCTCAATGGAAGATTCATTGACCTCGCTGAAGTTCAAGTGCTTTTATGACGACGACTTAAGATCGTTATTGTAACATGCTTACTTTTTACATTAAAAGTACACAATGTTGAAAGCTTTCGAAGTATCCGTAATAAAAAACCATTATCCATCAATCCAAAAGTCACAGGTGAATTTCTTAGACCGAATGGCGTTCTTTTCAGCGTAATGATCTTTATGAGTTGTAAACATTAAACCGGAAAAGACCAAGAGAAATATTCTCTTATGCCTGCGGCGAGGTCGGAAATACTTATCTTTTATGAGCACGTGAACGTTACAGATAATTGGTTTCTAAAACAAATGTGAGCTTAAGAGTAGATAGCATGTTTTTAAATGGTAAAATAGCTGTAACAACTAACAGAAGTATCCAGCTTACTCGTACACTCCTTACATCATTTTCCATCGTACTGATGACCGAAGAAATGTCAACAACCTTGATGGTGTAGCGAGTGCTCAGCTGAGACTTGAAAGGTGCCGGTTCTCCTCGCTATAGGAGAATTTTTTGTATGTCCTGCGAAAAATTTTCTACTAGGTCTGGGTGTTGTGGTACCATGGTACTTGTAGTTTCTTATTCCTTGATAAGAGTCCTTGGTAAATAATTCAGAGCTATGCATGTGACTGTTGTGTGTTATTATTTATTATTATCATAAATAATAAATAAATATTTTTAGACATTTCACACAGCGCCATCTAACCCCAAACTAAGCAAAGCTTGTACTATGGTAACCAGATGGCTGAGAAAATACTTATATTTTTTTTAACACATACTTAAACTTGTCTTATAATACATAATACTACAACACCCAGACCCGGAAGAAATATTCGCAGAACATACAAACATTTCACCCGTAGCGGGAATCGAACCCACGCCTCTTGTTTCTCAACCGAGCACTCGCCCGCCACACCACCGTGATCTCAAGTAATTGGTAGACAAATAGTATAACACACAGTCGTTACATCAAAGTCCGATTGTGGTAGATACTTAGTAAGGTAATGATACCTCTCCAATGAATAAACATTTCGTCAAAGTAACTGGCAATCCCACATCAAACGAGATCTGATTAGAACTGTGGCGATAGAGAAGACTCCTTTCGTGCCAATTAAACTAAGGGTTGGTGACAAACCACTTCCCGTAAGAGGTCTCGTCACATGGTGAAACTATATTTTGGAAATTGATTTTACGCACGCAAAAAGTTTGCGATCACTTTGATAATATTATAAAAATCATTAAGGGAAATAATATTTGTTTAAAACTATATTATTTAGAGTCATAAAAACAATATTCCTCAGATTCTTTGCATAATAACAAAATCAATGATACTTGAATCGCATTCTTGTTTTTGCCAAAACTCTTACAGCATGATCCAAGGAACATGCTGTGCCGACCCCACATAGAGTGGGATAAGGGCAGGGCACGTACATGACACTCTAAAATAGCAAAATTGATAGAGATAAACTTTTATTAATAGAGTACCGTTAGTAGAATACTAGAACCGGGCATAAGCCGCTAATAGAACCCACTTCAGTTTAACGAAACTCTTTTGTGCAGAAATTATTATTTCTTCATTCTTGTTGTTCCCTGCTGTCCTTGAACGGGAGATTAGATTTAGAAAAATAAATGAAACGTGAGTATCAGGTATCCAATTTGTTTAACGCAATTGTTACCTGGTTGATACCGCCCGCGGTTTTGCTTGCATTGTACGCCGAATGAAAAGAAGCCTTTATGTCTAGGTCACTATACATGTACATCCAAGATTCTTTCAAATCTGTTAAGTCGGTATGCCGTGATCGAGGCACAAACATCCAAATATTTTCACAAACTTTCTGATTTTTTATATACTATCTACATTCTAAATTTCATCAACATCGGTTAAATAGTTACGGAGATACTTTGTAACGAATATTCATACCACAATTTATTGTATTTATATGTAAGGTTCTGAGGCTGTATACAAGTAGTAAGTATTCTGTAGAATTCTTCCTAGAATTTCATAGACAAATTTAAATATAATTTAGTATCACTCAGGTGAGTGCTCGGCTGAGACGCAAGAGGCAAGAGTTCGATTCCCGCTACGGGAGAAATGTTTGTATGTTCTGTAAATATTTCTTCCGGGTCTGGTTGTAGCATGTATTATATAAGTATGTTTTAAAAAAAAAGTATATAAGTATTCAACAGCCATCTGGTGCCATAGTACAAGCTTTGATTACTTTGGGGCTAGATGGCGTTGTGTGAAATGTCCACAAATATTTATTTTACTTATTTAAATAGCGAAAGTTGCAGTAATAAGGTTTTTGCTCTATTGCTAATATAAATTAAGGCATAAAAATCTTAGCAATGAAAAGCTGAACGCCACTCAGAACGGTACAATTTTGTAGAGAAGGTACAATACAATTAGAGGATTTTCATTAATTATAAAAAGTACGGAAGGACCATTTCCTTTGCAACCGGACGCGGCAAAGTGTGAGCGAGTAATTGAAAAAGAACTAATTTCTTGGAGCATTCACAAAGTGCATTCTTAATGTTTTGAGTGCCAACAACTGCTGCTGAAATAAATTTCTGATCTCCTGAACTAGATAAAGGAAAGAGATGCAACGTTAGCACTGGAGATTTTGTGTTACACCGCCTTTATATCGTGAGTTTGAATCAGTTCAAAACAAATATGTGAGCTAAACCAACCATAAGAACTCTCAAATAGTGAAGAAAAACATCATAAGGAAATCGTAAAACCTAAACAGTTCGAAAAATGTTTCAAGTGTACCAGCCTATTTGATGCGCACTTTAATCCTACACGAATAGTAGTAGATTTAGTTACGTCAGAGCACTGGTGGTCTAGTTGATAGTGACCTAGGATCATTAAGAAATACCACCGTATTGAAAACCTATTGAGTTGAGTATCATCCAAGCATCGTCGGACAAATGTCACCTCGGAGACGAGTGATGTCGCCGATCGGCGGGCGTTGACACGCGCGTGACGGACGCGACGCGTCGACGTGACGGAGCGGACGCCGCAGTGCTCTATGTGCCAGCGTCTATCTTGTGACGTCACTGTTGGGCCATGAAACTTAATATAAATATAAATATATATATTATATATATATTGGCGCTTACCTCGGACAAAGGATAAGTATAGCTATCCAACGAGGTAACGTCGCCAGCCTTTTGGGGACCTTACCTGCGGTCGGTGATCTGAGCTCTGTTTTCTATCTGTAGGCGAACTCAGATAAAAAACTGAGCTCATTTTTGTTTCTTATTATTATTATTATTATACTGATTACCTTAAAGTTTTTAATGTTATTATAATTTGTCTTTGTAGCATATAGTATATAAATATAAATATTTGCGGACTTTTCACACAGCACCATCTAGCCCCAAACTAAGCGAAGCTTGTACTATGGGCACTAGATGGCTGATAGAATACTTATATATTTTTTTTTTTGTAAATACATACTTATACTAATCATACATATAACAATTACTTATTTACAACACTCAGACCCAAACTAACGAACATTTACAAATAAATCCACGGTTGTTATGTTTTGAGGATCAAATCATGGTGAAAATAAATCAAAGTTAGCAAGTTGAAAAGCGCTGTATATTTTTAGCCATTTTTGTTTAGTTTAGTTAAGGTAAAACCTACGTACGTATACCTGTTCCTATTTACCATGTAAGTTTAATGCTTAAATAACGTCCTTAAGTGTTTTTTGTAAGAGATATATGTTTGTATTGTACCTGCTTACCTAGATATTATATAATTAGCAAACTGAAGTGGCAGTGGGCTAGCCAAATATGCCGAAGAACCTACAAACGCCGAGGTAAACGAGTTGTTGAGACCGCGACTCGGCAAACGTAATGTAGGACGCCCTTCGGCTAGGTGGAGTGACGATCTGCGAAAGACTGCTGGCAGAGACTGGATACATCAAGCCGAAGATAGGGCACGATGGCGCTCATTAGGGGAGGCCTATGTCCAGCAGTGGACTGCTATAGGCTGATAATGATGATGATGAGGAGAATTAAATTGACCTCCGCTAATTTCATAGCCCGCAGAAACTGATCGGCAATGTCGAAGCTCTAACGACGACGTTTGTTTATTATTTTTTACGATACGCAAGTAATCTCTCGCTTGGGAGATAAAAAAATATTCATAAAAAATCACTATAAAAAGTTGTGCATGCTTTCACCGTAAAAGTTGGTATAAAACAAGAAGAAATATTATCTCTTCTCTCAGTGAAATATCTTACTTGGAATGCAAAAAATAAGTTTAGACCTGTAAGCTGAACAAGTGACAAACTGGTAAATAGACTATGGGGATTTTGTGTCTTGTATACCGCCTTTAAATAAAGCAATAACTAGCTTTCGCCCGCGGCTTCGCTCACATGGTATCCGGACGAAAAGTAGCCTATATTTTATTCCAACACAAATACTATGTACATTCTAAGTTTCATTCAAATCCGTTCAGCCATTACGGCGTGATTGAGGCATAAACATACATCGTCACATCCACACATCCTTACAAGCTTTCGCATTTATAATATTAGTAGGAAGAGTCGCTTATCTTATTTTTTTCGTTCTTTCACTCTGCCTGTGCTGTGTCCTGTATGTCAAATAAATTATCTGTCTACTACTAGTCGTTTCACTATGTCTTATGTACCACTGTTGGGAAATAATTAAAGTGCACCTCAAAAATGCTATTTTCGTCCTCTTGACCTGATTTAGAACATTTTAGGTTCTACCATGCCGGTTCCCTCAGGATGTTTTCCTTCACCGTTGTTATAGCGTAAAATCTATTGGTGCACGGCTGGGTTCGAACGCAAGTCGAATTGGAAGGCTCTCAAAAAATCCAACGAGGAATGTTACTGTTACTACAGCATACTACATAGATATACATAACTATGTACATAATCAGCATCAATGATTATCTACGATTCGAAAGGCTGGGTCTTTGATTGTGACAAACGGGCTAACTAATTAAATCGCCATTTTTCTGTTCGATTAACTCCCGCCGCCGCCGCCGCCGCCAGCTAATGAGTCGATTAATTGTCATTCCATGCGATTTGCCATCCACTCGCTGGGGACAGTCGGGGACTCAAATACTGGGCATTTAGAGATCCCTATTAGTTTAATTTAGATTTGAGACCACTGTCGGAACTGAGGAGTCCTGTTCTTCTTATCCAAATTTTGCTCGCAACTTTTTGAATATCGTCGACCCTACTCGCTGTCAGACAACCTGGATTTCTTCGGCCTCTCCTCGGCCTTCACTCTTCACTCGGTCAAAGTTTTACGCCAGCGGCCATGACACGTCTAGGTATTCAAAATCTACTACAGGACATAGGCTATTTAATATAATATTAAGTATTTTCCGCATACAATTTTTGATGGAAAAACAAATTCACACGGCTGTTAGGGCTCATGACTGTGAATTTTCAAACACAAACATCCAAACTTTCGAATTTCATTAGAAATAATTATAATGTAAAAGTTTGTATCTTAGAAGAGGCTTCCTTCCCCGACTGTACCAGCCAGTGGCACCTCGAAGAAAGTCGAACAACAATTAACACTCATTTAATCCGCGAGTTACATTTGAAAGGAACTTTTCAATCGAACTTGTGAGTTGTGTGAGCTTGCCGTTTGTTGCCAATTTTGATAATGGCTCGACTCGAGAGTATTTTTAACTTTTAATGCCTTATGTATAAGTTTATAATGACTTGAGGATGATCCTGTTTCATGGAAACTTTAATTAGACATGATGTTTTGTTAATGAAACTTAATCAAGACGTCTAATAATTAGACGTCTTGATTAAGTTGAAGAACTTGAATTATTCAAGTTCTTATGAAACAAAACCTACGTAAATAGAAAGTGAGAAATTCATCCATGAGTGACTGTGGAGGCCCAAAGAAGTCCATGGCCCACGAAAGATTTTAACGATGCTACTCCCATTTCAATGTACGCCATGGATACCATAGAAAATGAGATAGGTTTAGAGTTATGTCAAATATTCTGGATCATTTGCAGTTTTCCCAATTTTGTGCATGAAAAGGCTTGAAACCGCACCGCCTACACTACAGTGGGTTTCACCATCGTTTACAAAGTTTAGGGGCACTATAATGAAGCTGGTCATTGACCTGACTAACGAAGTAAAATCCAATTTCCAAGAAACTTGCGTTTTCTTTCGAACCCTTAGAAGTCACTTTGCGTCTAAAGAAGTTAGTAAACGCTACTGCAAAAATGTATGGGATTTATGCGATCTCTGAGTCACGTGGCGAATTTTAAATTGCTTATTTCAGTCACATAAATTTTTACACGTAGTATCTAGAGACTTTGTTAGACGCAAAGTGACTTGGCTGAGGAATTTGATTACATAAAATATTTATCATTGAAGATTCCTTTTAGTGTAGTAGCAAGCTCATAAAGCCTGTTAGCACTGAGCGAGCTGAATTATATTTTTGCAGGAACTACAAACCAGCCTAGTTTACAGCATCCATTATTAGCATCAGCCCGGAGCGGCAACTTTGCATGTAAACAAATACCTGCCCCGGAATATTGTGAGGCTAGTGCAGACGGGCGACTAGTCTGACGACTAATAGTCGCTGAGAACATGTCATGTCATTATCACAAGTCCATGCGAACTACTGTAGGTCGCAGTCGCTGAGTAGGTGTAATATTTTTTTATTATTATTCGATATCATCATCGTCATCGGCCTGTAGAAATCTACAGCTTCCAGGACGAATGATTCTTTGCTACCTCCATTTACCGACCACCACACCTTTTACAAAGTCATCCTGTCCATCGGGAGGGAGGCATTCTACACTTCTTAACCCAGTCTGTGGCCGCCATATCAGTATCATTATATCTTAGTCAAATACGGCCGTGATGGCGTGGCGGGCGATTGCTCGGCAGAGACGCAAGAGGCGCGGGTTTGATTCCCGCTGCGGAAGAAATGTTTGCATTATCTGCAAGTATTTCTTCAGGGTCTGGGTGTTGGGTACCATGGTACTTGTAGTTTCTGATACTCACGACACAGGGAATCTTAGTGTGGGGTCAGGACTATGTATGTGACTGTTGGGTGTTATTAAATTATTATTTTTTTAATAATAAGGAATATGCATGTATTTCTTATTCGATAGTTTACATCGCTATACAAAAGTAAAGAAAGAGAGAAGATATAAGAGAGTATTCAACGTCAAAAAAGTAATCCTACTGTATTATAAATGTGAAAGTTTGTGAGCTGAACGGATTTGAATGAAACTTGGAATGCAATATGTATGATTTGTATCATACATAGTACATGTGCTGGATTTACATATACCTAGGCTATTTTTTGTTCGGGTACCACGCGAGCGAAGCCGCAGGCGGCAGCTAGTTTATAATATTTAAAAAAGTTAAAAATAACCAACCGACACAGGCACTTTAAACGCCTGCTGGTTTGGCGCGTGGCGTGACGTCATAGTCTATCACTCACAGGCAAAACGTCAAACAAAAATATTTGACCTTCATTAGGATTACATGCATACTCCTATTACTAATACTACTATTACTATATCCAAGATCCAAAAACACTGCCGAATCATAAAGTCTCGACCATTACGCTTTTGTAAAGGAAAGTCGCGAAATGGAGAGATTTAGGGGAGGCCTACGCCATGGAGGCGACTACTGCGGAGGTTGAAACCATTTAAAAAAATGGAAAATGATTGTTTTTTGTACTATGTAGTAGTAGAATAAAGGCTTTTTTTATTTTTTCTTTTTATTTAAAGGAAAGTCGCGAACCCGTTCCATGGTTTCCATGAGCATCGCTTAGCCGACTGCGCCACGTCCACTGGATGATTTATGGCAGCGCGCTGGCCACTCGTATTCACGGCAGGGAAACTTTTGATTTGTTACAATAAACTCGCCTCTTACCGTGAGATACGTGGACTCTACATTTAAGGATATCTTGAGACTTTAAAATAAATTGTTTATTAACACATCATAAGCTACCTTAAATTTTGTACCTAATTCGAACCAGTGTGGTGATAGGATTTAAAGTGCGCCTCAAAGGCTCCTTTCGTGCACTACACAGTCATGTTTACGGACTTTTTAGGTTCTACGACATGCCGGTTTCCTCTCGATGCTTCCTTTCCTTCACCGTTTGAGAGTACTGGTATAGCGCATATGAAAGGCGAAGCCGCTACCACTAGACCACCAGTGCTCTCAAGCTTTATTACTAAAAAAATGGTTCAATCCTAACTTGAATATGTACTTACATAATAAAGGTATTCTTACTTATACATAATTAAAATATACCAATACAAAAATACGTCATAAGAGTGGCTGCTTCTTATGACTACTTGTGGCTCTGCCCACCCCATTAGGGATACGGGCGTGATAATATACAAACATACAAAAGAAATAGTCTTTTATTCTAAGATACTAGTTTTTGGATGGTGATGGGCTTGTAAAGAGTATATCGGAAGCGACCAGCATTCCTTCCCTTCCATTAGAGAATGCAATGTCTTCGGAAACCGCATCGCTGTGGCACCCTACTCGGGTCGGGAGTATAAATCTGAACATTTTTCCAACAGGAGCTGAATTCAAAGAAGTTTAAAAGTTTCAAACAGTGTTGATACATGTGATGGAGCTTGAAACTTCGCCGATCCTTTTACACACTTTTATTTTAATCTTAAACTCTGAAAGGTGTAAAATAGCGCAGTGAAGCACTTATTCAGTGATTAATTATATATTCATTAGCAATTTAAGAAAAATAACGATGACGAAAAATATTATCATATCTATATGGGCGATGGGCTGATCGCCTGTGGCCATGGTTCATCATATCCATCTTGGGACTTTGAATTAGGAGTAGCTGCAAGTTTTCTTATGACTACTTGTGGCTGTGCCCACCCCGTTAGGGATACGGGCGTGATAATATACATAAGAAAAATAACTCAAACTGTAAAGGAAGACGTCGTGAGGAAATCGGCATGTTGTAGAACTGGGGCCCTATTCACGATGACCAAACAAAACGAGACGCGGGAAAACGTGTGGAATTACCGTGTTATCGTATTCTGCATGACAATGTGACATTGTCAGATTTCATAAACGAGCTCAGTAAACGAGAGTAGGCGCGAGACGAGGCTCGTTTTGAATTGTCAAAATTACATACTTCAATATTGCGTGTTTTGCTAAAACTAGATTGTGTTTTTACTAATTATGTAAATAAATTAGTCTTCTTTAAACTATTTAATAGCAGAATAGATTATTTGTACAATAAATAATATAATCTAGGTACCATTGAATAATATCTCTAATAAATGATGTGGTAAATAAGTGAAATAACCTAACCCTAGTGTACAGAATAATTATTACTCCCGGAGCCCTAGTGCACAAAAGGAGCTTTTGAGGCGCATTTTGAATCTTTTCACCACGCAGGGTTCGAAAGAACTAGGGGCTAGTAGTAGTTGTAGTAGGTACTAACCTAACCTAACTAATAGCTCTTTTATTGTGAATGCAAAAGTTTGTGAAGATGTGACGATGCTTGTGACTCATAATTTAATTCTAAATGGCTGCACGGATTGAGTGAAACTTGGGATATGCATAGTATGTGTGCTGGAATAACATTAGGCTACTTTTTATCCTGGCAATAGGCGAGCGAAGCCGCAGGCGGCAGGTAGTACTTAATAAGTTAAAGAAAAGTGAGCATTTTTGTGTTTTATGGTTTTAATGCATTTATTTAACACTAGCAGCCGCCCGCGGCTTCGCTCACGCGGTACCCAGATAAAAAGTACCCTATGTCCCATTCCAGCACACGTAGGTAGGTACCTACTATCCTCATTATTCATTATAATATAGTGTACGCTAAACGATGACTAAAGTATTGCCATCTCTTACCATTTCATAATGACAAACAGTGACAGGGCTAACTTTAAGCAATGGCTAACTTTAGCGAACGAATATGAATAATGGTATGTAAGTATATTCCGTAGTTTTTGCGTGAAAGAGTAACAAACATACCTAAATCTAAAAATTAAGAAATTTCGGTGAATTTAGTAAAAATTTTGAGAGTTAAGGTCATGGGCGCCGGCAGAAATAATTTCCAGGTGGTGCAGATTTTAGTTTTCTTACAATCTTTGCCGTATATGATTGTTAATAAAAAGATGAAATTTTAGTCTGAATGTTTGAGACATTTACAAATTTCTGACTATTCATTATGAATTTATTATATAGGTACCCAGTCGTCACGGCTCACACCTATTTGTTCACGACGATCGAAATTTAAAAATTCTAAATTGGTGGGCCAGGAGTACCGGGATCGATATTAATCGATTTCCATTACTTCTCTGAACGCACCCTTTAAAGTACCGCTACTCTACACCAGATGGAACCAGCATAAATGGGATGGATGAACTTAACAGAGAAAGCGCAATACAGTTTCAATAATTCCTGTTGATCCCGAGATTCCCAAGGGGTGCAAGTGCACCCTCTGGCACCCCCTTGCCGGCGCCCATGGTTAAGGTAAACTTTACAAAACGCAACGATAGCGCGTCAAAATTTGATCAGAATTAGCAGCGACATCTAGTTTTCAGACGTAGAATTACGTCAGAACTCCATGAATAATCAAGATTAGAAACTTATTAGACCAGTAATAATTTATGCTTCCTTTCACAGGTAATTTGACATTGACAGTTCCTTTTCCATATGTTTTGTATCATCTATTACTAATCTTTGGTATCATCGCTGTCATAATGTCAAAATAAAAGTATTCTATTTTTCATGAAAAACATGCCAAAAATAAAGAATTTGCAGGTAATTATGACATCAACTAAATGAGAAAAATCGGCTCTTTAATTTGATATAGGTTATGTGCAGTTTTAGACCAAAAATTGATTTCAGGTTTTCTTCCCTTTTCACCCCTTTAGAGGTTGAATTTTGAAAAATCCCTTCTTAGTACACCCCTACGTACCAAGGTTTACCTACACTGAAAATTTCAAGTCTCTACGTCCAGCGGTTTAGGCTGTGCGTTGTCTGTCAGTCAGTCAGTCAGTCAGTCAGTCAGTCAGTCAGTCAGGACAAAGATTCTTATAATATAAGATAATATAACTGTCATGAGCTGCCCCTCCTAAGGTAGCACATGAGTAGGTATGCCTTTAAGCCTCTGTTGCAAATCTGAAACGAGGCAGAAATCATTGTTATTGTTTTTATAGGTAGGTACATACTTTCATGTTTTTGGAAATAAAGATTACATTCTACTAATATAATGAAAATGAACGTTTTTTAAAATCTAAAAAGAATCTAATAAAGTTAATTTATTTTAGTTCGCTGATGCTCTCACAAATACTATTATGTAATACCTACTAAAATAAATAGTTGATTAAAATATTACCCTTGTTTGATTTAATTCCTCTCTTGTTCGGAGGTAGGAAATTTGATGTAGGTTGGCATCATTAAAGGCATTCACCGCTTACTCTATGCAGAGGCTTACAGGTGCTAACCAAAAGTTTCCCACTGGCTTTTGATAGCTACTGGTGATCAGGAAATTGAGGGTTGTAAGTATCTGGAAAAATACAGTAAATATAGTAGGTTTCAGTCTAACCTAATACCTACCTAACCTAGGTACCATTTTATTATTGTTCAATAAATTAAGTTTATTGACCGCAAGTGGCATTGCGAGCTGAGTGCCTCCGTGCTTCGGAGGGCACGTTAAATTATGGGTCCCGGCTTTTAAGTCGTTAAGCCATGACGGAGGCCTTTAGGCGGCCTAAAAACTCCGTCACTAGAGTTGGCCACTAGCTCATACGAACATACATACCATACATAATAGGTATCTATTTACTTACTTATTCATATCAAGTGCCTATCAAGAAAAAGCAGGCAATTTGTGGTACAGTACGGTCAACGGATCTAGGCACTCGTGAAGTTAGCCGTTTCGAGCAGTAGACAGTATGAAAAAACTTCACTGCGCATGTCAAACTGCTAAATTCATAGTATAATAATTAAGAAACGATGCTATTTGAAGTACTTACAGTAAGTGAAAAGTGATTCCGTGAGACTTTTTATGTGATTTGCTGCTGTTTTTACAAGTTTTCACTACACAGGAAGGCATAATTCTTTTTTTAAGACTCGTGACGTACTAAGAGCGATGAGCATGGTTTTAGTGTAGGTGTGTGCGTGAGCGTGTATGTTTACTTGCAGGAGCACGGTTTTGTGTGGCTTCACTTTTGTTGTTCGCGGCGCGGCGTCTACTCTTTTTATTTGGTCTGAGCATGTAGGTAAGTAGTTGTGTTTTATAGTAAACAAGTCATACCTGATTAAATCAGCTGGAAGAAGGTGTGGTTGTTCACGAGTTTCCTGAAATAAGATATAATATCTGATGAGTTTCAAATCTAATAAAGTAAACAAACTATATCTCAGTCTTATTAATCATAGGTTTGGAATTGTTTGTTTGCTTCTATTCTAAGGACAAGTCAGTCTTTTTTAAATCTTAATTAGTATGATGGATCACTAGAGTCTCTTCCTCATGAGCTCCTCCTCCTCCTGGCTCATCTGCACAGGCAGCAGCGCGCGGATCTGGCACAATCCCACCTACAACTTCGCACCTCCAACTTAGTCTTACGTATATTCTTGATCTAAATAGGAATGATGGCTCACCAGAGTATCTTCCTCATGAGCTCCTCCTCCTCCTGGCTCATCTGCACACGCAGCGGATCTGGCTCAGCCCCACCCACATCTCCGCTACATCCAGCTTCGTCTTCGCGTTTATCACATAAGTCTTCTCGAGAGCACGGATCAGTTCGCCAACAGCGTCGTACTGACGGACTAGGAGACTGGAAGGAAGAAATATATTATTATTATCATTAGGAGTCTGTAATATATCTGCCAGTTTCATCATGTTACATGAATAACATATAAATAGTGTAAAACATAAATGGCAACGAAGATACATTTTTTTTGTTTGGTACCTGGAACAGAGATGTGAGTAAAATTACCTGAACATTTCTCTGACGAGATTGGGCGTCTCGATCTGCGACTCCTCGGCCCAACTGACAATAGTGCCGATCAGGACTTTACGGAACTTCTCTTCTGGAGTTTTCTTTGCCGGTTCTTCTATGGCCTGTACAATAAATAAATAAATAGCACCCAACAGTCACATACATAGTCCTGACCCCACATTAGGATTCCCTGTGTCGTGGGTATCAGAAACTAAGAGTACCATGCTACCACAACACCCAGACCCGGAAGAAATATTTACAGAACATGCAATTTCTTCCGCAGCGGAAATCGAACCCGCGCCTCTTGCGCCTCTGCCGAGCAATCGCCCGCCACGCCACCGAGGCCGTCAAATTATTATAAAACACTTTTATTATAAAAATTACTGTAGATTCTAGTTTTTTTTTTGCACTAGTACTAAACCTTTCGTGTGCGGATCCAACTCGCACTTGACAGTTTTTTTTAAATTATACTTTCACTTATTCTAGTTCTCTTTCAACTATAATTAACCTTTCACACCTTCAACTCTTTCTAGTTCTCTCTAAAGTCTTTCGCTCCATAGATAAATGTTTTTCAAGAAATTACAAATGTTATTTACGTTATGATTAGTAATAGTTACCTCAGACAGTGGCTCTAGCAGAGCGTTGAGAGACACATGCACCATGAGGCTCTCGTGGATCTCGTTCATCCTGACGATGAGCTCCTCGCCACAAGGACAATTCTCCTTCCAAGATTCTTCTTCCTGGTCCATGTGCTTGAAGCCTGTAAAAACATCACAATTACCTAGTAGATTTCGTAAAAGGCCTAACCTCCGAATACTCAAACGCATCTCAAAATTGAGCACGTCTCAAATGACGATTTTTTGACAGATTATCATCAGAAACTGTCAAAAAACCGTGAGTTGAGACGTGCTCAACTCTGAGTCGCGTTTGAGTATTCGGGGGTAAGACAAGTAGGTATATAGTTGAGCTCGAGGCTTAGGACAAGTTTATAGTCAAGTTTACTCCTTTTACTCCATTTACTCTTTTCTAAACTAGTAACACCTACCAGGTAGGTCCTACCTATTACTCAATTAACCTTTGAATTTATAATAAAAGCGTCCATTTTAATTGCGGGTTCCTATCAGACGGAATAGGAAAAAATAAGACAACGATGTTTTTATGAAACAAAGTATTATAATCAGTCTTTTATAAATAAACTATATAATATCTACTAAAAAACAGCATGGAAAATCACAATCTTTTAAACAAATTTTTAACCGTATTCTGGTAATAATTTATAGAAACTACTCAAAATAAAATTAGTCTTAAAAAAAAAACAGGAATACAAATATCTACGAATATTTAATTTTATCTACATAATCATTATAGGAACTATTTTTTTTTTTAGTGTAAAGTTCCGTAAATTAATATCCTGATTTTAGATGTTAGTTAAATTAATATAAAAGTCAATTTATGATTTTAATGTAAGTCACTGAACGACTACCGGTACGACATCGCCGCCATCTTGTTGTTTACGAAGGATTTGTATAAAAGCGCTTAGCTAAAAGGCTAAAAGGCTTTGCGTGTTTCGACATCGTGCTGATAACTTGTGTTTGAGTAAGTACCTATATCGTATTAATACATTAGTGTTCTGTGGGTAGGTACGTACTCTAAACACAAGGTATCAGTACGACGGTAATGTACATTACCTAGGTTAGTTACATTATTATTTTAATGTGTTAATTCGATATTGCTATCTTTGCTGCCTATGCGATCTTTGCTGCCTATGCGATCTTTGCTGCCTATGCGATCTTTGCTGCCTATGCGATCTTTACTGCCTATGCGATCTTTGCTGCCTATGCTATCTTTGCTGCCTATGCGATCTTTGCTGCCTATGCGATCTTTGCTGCCTATGCGATCTTTGCTGCCTATGCGATCTTTGCTGCCTATGCGATCTTTGCTGCCTATGCGATCTTTGCTGCCTATGCGATCTTTGCTGCCTATGCTTAGCGAGCCGAAATTTTTAACTCAATGTAGCTTTAAACCATTTCTGGAAGCCTCTAGAAGTTAGCGAGCGAAGCGAGCTTCAAACCAATGCGAGCGAAGAGAGCCGAAATTTTTAACTTAATGTAGCTTTAAACCATCTCTAGAAGTCTCTAGAAGTTAGCGAGCGGAGCGAGCTTCAAACCAATGCGAGCGAAGTGAGCCAAATTTTTTAACTCAATGTAGTTTTAAACCATTTCTAGAAGTCTCTAAAAGTTAGCGAGCGAAGCGAGCCGAATTTTTTTACTTAATGTAAACATCCAAACATCCAAACATCCAAACTCACAAACTTTCGCATTTATAATATAAGTAAGAAGTAAGATTTTAGTTTCGACGATGTAGATTGTGTGCTTATTTACCTACTATAGACTTCGACTTTGAAACAAGACGAGACACTTACCTTAAAACTGAGTTCATCTGTTCTCTGGGCGGACAGCGGAATTCCCTGGTCTTCTTGGCAGCCACGGCGCTCGGCAAATCTGACTGCTTGATTTCTTGGTAACGTCTGAAAGCAAGAAAAATATGCGTACATAATATTTAATCAGTTCAAGCTGGTATTATTGTTTCTGGTGGCCACAAGCATTGATTGATTGGGTTAGATTCCCGCTGCGGGAGTATTCTATCAGCCATCTGGCTCCCTTTGCTTAGTTGGGGGCTAGATGGTGCTGTATGATAATGTCCTCAAATATTTATATTTATACTAGCTGCCTCTCGCGTCTTTGCTCGCGTAGTACCCAGATGAAAAATAGCCTATATGTTAATCAAGTATATATCCGTTCAGCCGTTTAGGCGTGATTGAGGCACAAACATCCAAACTCACAAACTTTCGCATTTATAATATAAGTGAGATTTATAGAATTTTTTTTTAAAGCAGGGTTATGCCGATGTTACCTCAACTGATCGCTCTGCAGATCGCCTACGAAGTCGTGAGCAAAAGATATGATGGCTTCCACTCTATGCCTCAGTTGTATGTCGTTCAGATGTTGTAGGACATCTGAAGCTTCGCTCCCTCCGCCATTTTCATGTGTAGTAGACCTTTCCTGTGCTCGTCTTTTCCTTCTATAGGACAGAATTAGAAACATTTATAGAAACTTCAAAAATTTATTTACAAAGACAATCTATATTATCATTAAAAACTTTCAGGTAATCGGTGTAATAATAAGAAAATAGAGTGATAGGTTAGCGTGGGCATGTTATGCGGAGGGAAGAAAGTCATGTTACAAGGAAAGTGCTGAATATGAATGTGGATGGATACACGGACAGAGGAAGGCCTAAGAAAAGATGGATGGATTGTGTGAAAGAGGACATGCGTATGAAAGGAGTGAGTACTGAGATGACGAATGATAGAAGATGGAAGAGGAAAACATGTTGTGCCGACCCCACCTAGTGGGATAAGGGCAGGAAAATGATGATGATGATGGTGTAATAATAAGAAATGAAAATGAGCTCAGTTTTCTACGTTATCTTTAAAATAATAATGTTTATTTTTTTAATAATATTTATTTATATGTTTGTATATATTGTATATATATTTGTAGATATATTATTTGTATATATTTATATTGTGTGTAGTATATCTTATTAGTTTATTATATTTGTAAGCTTATCTTTATGTTTTTCTTTTTCCTGTCTCTGTACACATAACTTCCACTTATGTTAAAGCCTCTCCCTTGCCTCAAAGGTTTGCTGGCAGAAAACTCTTTCAGAGTTAAGCTCTCCTTTGTACATGTACTTTTTAATGTTTTGTGTGTATTTGTTTCGTTTCGTGCGTGTACAATAAAGAATTTCAGATAATGGAAACTTGTGGGTAAGGCAGTAAAAATTTTATGAATTGTAACTTACCTTTGTCAAAGGCGGGATCCCACGTCTCAGGGTTGATCATGATGAGGAGCTTCTCAACGTCTTCATCTCGCATCATACAGACTAGAAGGAGACGGTCTACAATGAGAGTTGGCCTGATGATAGGGGTAAAGTACTTACAGGAAGAGTGTACTCACAGGAAGAGTATATTGTCAGGAAGAGTACTAACAGGAAGAATGTACTGTCAGGAAAGTATACTCGCAGGAAGAGTGTACTCACAGGATGAAGGTATTCGCAGGAAGAGTGTACTGTCAGGAAGTGTGTACTCACAAGAAGAGGTTCTCATTGGTGCCGCCCACGGGGTCGCGGTTGTGCACCTGGTTGGTTGTAACTGCGTCCGCCAACGAACTCACGGACCACCTCCAGCGGGAAGTAGGGGGAGTACAAGTTGCTGATCTCCGTTATACTCTCTCTGAAACAAAATGTTTTGCGAGGTGAAGATAAATTGGGACTGGAAGATTTTCTATCGAAATAACAACATTCAGTACCTATTCGTAGGAATTCACAGTTAAAATTACATGTGTCAGAACAAAATTAAGTTAACCTTAGTTTGGGGCTAGATGGCGATACATATTTGTCGGAGATTAATTATAGCGCCATCTACAATCACACTGCAACACTGACTCACTACCTACAGAACGCAAGCGTGACGTCACAGCCGAGTCATGCTTGGATGCGGCCGTTGGAGCTGGCGGGCAGTCTATTTTTAGAGCTCGTGCCGAGCGGGACGTATCTGTTCTGCCTACTTGTTTATTCAAGAGTTACTTGGTATTTGTACTGGACGCTAATAACTTCGTTCTTCACAGATATCACGTGAGTTTGCTTGCTTTCTTCATTCTTCATCTGCGGTCGAACACTCTGTTTGCAGCGAGCGGAGGCTGTGCCCCATCTCTGGGTCTTCGTACAACGCCTTCAGTTCCGGTCCCAGGGGGATCACGAATTCGTTTTTGCACACCTCCCTGGAAAAAACAAGAACAAGCAAAAAAAGTAAGAACTTGTCTGTTATATAATTGTCTTCTTGATTCTTAGACATTATGGGCATGCATTATTATTATTACTAGCTGCCGTCCGCGGCTTCGCTCGCGTGGTACCCGGATAAAAAATAGCCTATATGTTAATCCAGTACATGTACTATGTATATTCCAAGTTTCATTCAAATCCGTTCTGCCGTTTAGGCGTGATTGAGGCACAAACATCCAAACTCACAAACTTTCGCATTTATAATATACGTAAGATTATTAGCCCATATCGTCCCACTGCAGGGCAAAGGCCTCCCTATCCCCCTTCCACCTTTCTCTATCCTGTGCTTTGGAGGACCAATCCTTCATGAGTCCAAGTCGTCCTACCATCTCAGTCTTGGTCTGCCACGATGCCGTTTACCACCATTAGGAGCCCACTCGGTAGTGGTTTTCGCCCATAGGTCATCCGACATACGGCAGACGTGCCCTGCCCAGTTCCACTTCAAAGTGGCTGCTTTCCGAGCAACGTCAGCGATTTTTGTTTTGGAGCGCAGTATGGTGTTGCGTATTCGGTCAGTGAGTTTTACTCCGAGAATACTGCGCTCCATCGCTCGCTGGCAAACCCCGAGTGTGGACCTCTGCTGAGCCGTCAAAGACCAAGTCTGCGCGCCATACGTGAGGATAGGGAGAATGCATACGTCAATGAGCTTGCGCTTAAGGGAGATTGCCTGCATGCATGCAGGCAATAAAATAACGAACGAAACTAAAGTTCACACAATCACTTTAATAAAGTTACGATCTCAATAATTATATTTGAATACAGATAAGTACTTTAAATTACAAAACTGAACGGAATGACAGAAGTCAAAAACTCGTCACTTGAGATTGAGACGTGCTCAACTCTGATGCATTTGAGTATCCGGGGGTTATACTATATGCTTCTCTCCCCGAGCATGTCGTAAAAGGCGACAAAGGGATCTTCTCCAAAATGATGGACCACCTATATGGGCGATGGGCTGATCACCTGTCACCATGGTTCGCCATATCCATCTTGGAAGTTTGGATCAGAAGTGATTGCAAGTTTTATTATGTTTACTTGTGGCTCTGCCCACCTCATTAAGGATACGGCGTTATAATATGTATGTATGTATACTATAATATTGGAAAGCTTTAGTTTGCTTGAAATTACCGGCGTAAAGCTCAAAACGCAACGATAGCGCGTACTTTACCTGTGCTGCCACCTAGTATTTCATAATCCTGTTCTTTTCCAGATGCTGTTCAAGCGAAGCTGGTGTACTCGCATGGTAGTGGCGTGCGACTCGAGATGCATCGCAATGAGGATGTCGTAGAAGCCCTGGCGTAGTGGACCAGACATGTACTGAGACTGTATTGCGTACAGCAATTACTTCTGATCCACGTGTTGGCATAGTGCGTGGGCAGCTCTGAAATATAACAATTTAAATGTAACAATCTAAAACACACACACACAGTCATGCTTACACATGTACAATAAACTTCTTAATATGCACATGTAACTTAAAATAACATAACATAGCTCTTTTATTGTGAATGCAAAAGTTTGTGAAGATGTAACGATGCTTGTGCCTCATAACTTACTTCTAAATGGCTGCATGGATTGAGTGAAACTTGAGATATGCATAGTATGTGTGCTGTGAGTATTTTTTGTTTTATGGTTTTAATGCATTTATTATTACTTATTATACCTACACAACCGCATGTACCCATACGTTAACACTAACACACACACACACACACACACACACACATCTGATTTATTTAACATAATATAACTGTCATGAGCTGCCCCTCCTAAGGTAGCACATGAGTAGGTATGCCTTTAAGCCACTGTTGCAAATCTGAAACGAGGCAGAAATCATTGTTATTGTTTTTATAGGTAGGTACATACTTTCATGTTTTTGGAAATAAAGATTATATTCTACTAATATAATGAAAGTGAAAGTTTTTTCAAAGAATCTAATAAAATTAATTTATTTTATTTCGCTGATGCTCTCACAAATACTATTATGTGATACCTACTAAAATAAATAGTTGATTAAAATATTACCCTTGTTTGATTTAATTCCTCTCTTGTTCGGAGGTAGGAAATTTGATGTAGGTTGGCATCATTCAAGGCATTCACCGCTTACTCTATGCAGAGGCTTACAGGTGCTAACCAAAAGTTTCCCACTGGCTTTTGATAGCTACTGGTGATCAGGAAATTGAGGGTTGTAAGTATCTGGAAAAATACAGTAAATATAGTAGGTTTCAGTCTAACCTAATACCTACCTAACCTAGGTACCTACCATTTTATTATTGTTCAATAAATTAAGTTTAGCTAACAAAATACTTACTTTGACTTCTGTTGTAATGCTAGAACATCTCTGAAGGCCAGAATTAACTAGCCTGCCTCCAAGAACGCCGCACAATACCAAAACAACTCTTTGGCCGCCTTATAAAATAGCACGAAAAATTTAGGGTCCAGCTCAGCAGAATCCCTTGACAGTCTCCTATTTATGTGTGGGCGTTGCTGGCGCCAGCATATCATACGTTGTCTTCGAAGAACGTCTATTCTTATCACTACGTTATAATATAGCCAAGTTTTTTTCAAAACAAACAATGCAATATGTCAATATTTTGATTGACAATTCGTTCGGAAACAAATTGTGGTTGATTTGATTTAGCTAACCATTTTACGTTATATATTTTTTTTTGGGCTCTAAACTTTAAAATATAACGAAATTAATATTAGAAAGAGTTTAGAAATTCTATTATTGAATATTTATTTACTTGAGATGAAGATTGTAAACAAAAAAATAAAATCAATCTAAAACCGATAGTTTTCCGAACAGACCGGATGCTTGATTTTGAACGAATCACGTAAAACCAAAACACGGTCATAGACAACTAGTCTTATGGCATGCAGAATACAGTTTTTTTTATTTTTTTATTTATTTATTTATTTATTTAAACTCAATATATGAACATCATTACAGGTTTTTTTTTTTATCCCTAAGGCGATGTTATATGTATTAAGTATTCTGTATATAAAATTAGACAAAATAATAATAAGTAATATAAAAAAAATAATAACAATAATAATTAAAAAAATAATAAGAAAAAGATAAACATTAATACTTAAAAACATTTGGTTTCTATAACTACCTGTGCAATCTGTAGGAGTTTCGGCAGGTTATTGAAAAAAATATCCACGCTGTTCGCCGATAAGATATTTAGCAGATAGATAGCGAGTGACATGGGGGCAAACTTAAGTAGATTGGTCCTAGAATTGGGCACCTCCAGCATGGCGGGGCGGCGGCGCGCCCCCAAGTAGTCGTTGGGCACGCGCAGCCGCAGCGCCGCCAGCACCGCCGGGTGGTGCAGCTCCCCGCGCAAGACGCGCACCATGTACTTCACCAGCGCCACGTCCCTCCGCACCGACAGCCTGCAGTAGCCTACCATACCTAACACGAACAGACTCGGGTACATCAACGGGTAATATGGATAAACTCCATATTCTTTTAGGTATAAGAAGCGAGTAAATTTATTTTGTATTTTTTCTACTAGGAGTTTGTACTTAGCTTCATTAGGGTTCCAAATTATGGCATTTGTTTCTAAATGACTTCTCACAAGGGCATTATATAAAACTTTGATAACATTTAGATTTTTAAAATTGACACACTGTCTAAGAATAAAACCTAAGTTTCTAAAAGATTTGGCGCAAACATTTTCAATATGACGCCGAAACCTTAAGTCGGGGACCATTTGAACGCCTAGGTCGCGGACGGACGTCGTCCGCGGCAACCCTACCCCCTCCACCTCGTACTGGTACTGCAAAGGGGCGCGCGTCCGGCTGTAACTCATCACGGAGCACTTCGCTACGTTAAACAGTAGTTTGTTGGATCTGCTCCATTGGACCACCCTACCTATGTCGGACTGGAGGCGTTCACAATCGGATGTGTCCGCTATTGTCAGGAATACTTTCAGGTCGTCCGCAAAGAGCAAACAGCCTGCCTCCTTAACAACCCCCGCGAGATCGTTGATCATAATAACAAATTCAAGGGGACCAAGATTGCTGCCCTGACTTACCCCCGAAAACGTGTAATACGGGGCCGATTGGTACCCCGCGTACTCCACATACTGCCGGCGTTCGCTAAGGTAGCTCGCGAAGAATGTCAGCAGATGCGGCGTGAAACCTATTGCAGAAAACTTCGACAGTAAGACATCGTTATGAACAGTGTCGAAGGCTTTTTGATTTCACACCATGGCGTGTCTCGTTTGCCTTTAGAGACACGATGACATTTGGCTCGTTACGTGGCTCGTTTTCTTTGGTCATCGTGAATAACCCTCCTGTAGAAAGTTTGAAAGCGTGTGTCAAGTGCACGAAATAAGCTTTTGAGACGCTTTAACTCCTTTTACCACACTGGTTCGGGAGAACTAGTGACATGGCTAGATAGATCTAATAAGAAAAATTATAGATACATAAATTATGGCTTCACTCGCATGGTAGGTACCTGAATAAAAAAAAAGCCTATTATGTTAATCCAGCACACGTACTATGTATATTCTAACTTTCATTCAAATCCGTTCAGCCGTTCAAGCGTGAACGAGTAACAAACATCCATTCATCCATACATCCATACTTATAAACTTTCGCGTTTACAATATTAGTAGGATATAATTTGCCAAAAACGTAAATGCGAAAACAGATCAATATACCGCGGAAGGTAACAAAAGTGAAAATTCTCAAGAGAAAGCGGAATAATTTCCTTAATATTTATAACAAAAATCCCGTCCCGCGACCGGTAAGGAATCACTCAGCCCTTGGGAACATCAATACATCCCTTATCAGTCCCCCAACTTATTGCCACTCGCGGGGAAAAATGCTAGAGGCGTTCCAACGATTTTTCACGCCTCTGCTTCGAAGTCGACTTTAATAAGTCTTGCGGAGTTAATTGGCTGAATTATTTATGTTGTTGTGCGTTTGGGTTTTTTTGGGAAGGAATTTGACCCAATTCTGTGCGATCCCCTTCTCAATTGTTTAAAGATGGCCGATGATAGTGACCTATAAATCTGGCTAGCTATTTCGTTATAATAAAAAGTAAGTTCAAAAACTAAAACCTGACTACTGAAAAATCACGCTTTAAAAGAATAGAATAGAATAGAAATTTATTTAACAACAAACGTCACATTGCACTTAAACTAAATATACACACATCAACATTGTCTAGGGATATTCAACATTTTGTTGATTTTTACAAAAACTGAAAATAATTTCTTAAGAGAACTAGGTATGGCAAGAATCTTTATTTTGTGTTGTTTTTAATAATATTAAAAGACAACTGTTTGATAATATTTTTTAATGAAAATTAAAGTAGGAATAAAAAATCGTAAAATCAGAAAATTTACAAGGTTTGATAAATTGTGTTAAAACTATTTTTACGTTGCCATGACTTTATAAAATTACATTTTTACAATTTAATAATCGATGTTGCCTTCTCTAACGTTGATAACACATCTGCACCGGTTATTCAAACTCAAAATTAGGGTATTAAAGTCTCGTTGGGGTATGCGATCCCATGTTCGTTTTAAATGGCAAAAAAGTTGGTCTTCTGTGGTCAAATTTGCTGAAAGCCATTCGCTGCAACATGTCCCAAGCGTGTTCAATTGGGTTTAAGTCGGGTGACTGTGCAGGCCAGTCCAAAACCGCGACATCATGTTCCTGAAGGGCAGCTGATACCAATCGCGCTGTGTGTGGAGGGGCATTATCATGCATGAGCTGAAATTCCTGGCCAATTTGGACTTCGTGAGGGATGATCACAGGCTCTACGACCTCGTTCTGGTATTTTAGTGCAGTCATGCTGCCTTTTATCCAAACGAGCTCGGTTCGCGCGCCAATACGAATCCCCGCCCAAACCATGATTGTCCCACCTTGGTACGAATGGACCTCTTGTGGATGCTGGAGTCGACTTTCTCTGCCTGGAACTCTCCAAACACGTGTTCTTCGTGAATCGGGGTGGAATCCAAACCGAGACTCATCAGTAAAGAGAACCATTGTCCATTGGCCGTTGTTCCATAACAAATGTTCTTGAGCCCAAAGAAGTCGCCTTCCGCGATTGCCCCGTCGTAGAGCTGGAACACGAAGCGGTCTACGAGAATGAAGATCGACTTCATGTAGCCTTCTTCTGACGGTTTGGTCGCTAACTGACAGCTGATGGTCTGACTGAAGCCTTTGCACTAGCTGCTTTGCTGTGAGATTGGGTTCCCTCCTGGCGGAATTTTGGAGAAAACGATCCTGTCTAGGGGTGGTAACTTGTTTTTTTCCAGTGTGGCGCTCTCTTACATCTTCAGTAATACGAAAACGTGACCATAATCGAGAAATAACGTTTTGATTAGTGTTTAGGGTATTGGCAACCACGTGTTGGATAGCACTGGCTTGTAACATGCCTATAGCTCTTATCATTTCTTCTCTGCTTAAATGTCGCCGTTCCGTGACATTACGAATATCACAAGATCCGTTAAAATTAAAAATGACTTAGAAAACACTTATTGATAATTCAATAAAAGTTAATTAATCTAAGGCAAAATTAACGTTGTTAAATTTAAATCGGAGTACCCATTCTATCTATGGTTTATTGCGTTCTATTTTTTTACTTTTTACGAATTTTGAAAATGGAACAAAAGAGGATTAATTCCATATATAAACTTTTTCTAAAAAGCAAATAGTTTATAAGCAAATCATTTCGAAATGGAATATCCCTAGGCAATGTTGATGTGTGTACATACACTCTTATTTTATAACTAGCTGCCGCCCGCGGCTTCGCTCGCGTGGAACCCGAACAAAAAATAGCGTAAATGTTAATCCAGCACATGTACTATGTATATTCTAAGTTTCATTCAAATCCGTTCAGCCGTTCAAGCGTGA
Source organism: Scotopteryx bipunctaria (assembly GCA_949320045.1). Taxonomy (NCBI): domain Eukaryota; kingdom Metazoa; phylum Arthropoda; class Insecta; order Lepidoptera; family Geometridae; genus Scotopteryx; species Scotopteryx bipunctaria. The sequence goes on from OX439441.1 coordinate 461,432, forward strand.
TTGAGGCACAAACATCCAAACTCACAAACTTTCATATTTATAATATAGTAGGATAATATAAGTAAGATAATATTATAGTGTACGCTAAACGATGACTAAAGTATTGCCATCTCTTACCATTTCATAATGACAAACAGTGACACGGCTAACTTTAAGCAATGGCTAACTTTAGCGAACGAATATGAATAATAGGGTATGTAAGTATATTCCGTAGTTTTTGCGTGAAAGAGTAACAAACATACCTAAATCTAAAAATTAAGAAATTTCCGTGAATTTAGTAAAAAATTTGAGAGTTAAGGTAAACTTTTCAAAACGCAAGGATAGCGTGTTCTAGGATTTGATCAGAATTAGCAGCGACAACGTCAGAACTCCATGAATAATCAAGATTGGAAACTTATTAGACCAGTAATAAATTATGCTTCCTTTCACAGGTAATTTGACATTGACAGTTCCTTTTCCATATGTTTTGTATCATCTATTACTAATCTGTGGTATCATCGCTGTCATATGTCAAAATAAAAGTATTCTATTTTTCATGAAAAACATGCCAAAAATAAATAAGTTACAGGTAATTATAACATTAACTAAATGAGAAAAATCGGCTCTTTAATTTGATATAGGTTATGTGCAGTTTTAGACCAAAAATGGATTCCAGGTTTTCATCCCTTTTCACCCCTTTAGAGGTTGAATTTTGAAAAATCCCTTCTTAGTACACCCCTACGTACCAAGGTTTACCTACACTGAAAATTTCAAGTCTCTACGTCCAGCGGTTTAGGCTGTGCGTTGTCTGTCAGTCAGTCAGTCAGTCAGTCAGTCAGTCAGGACAAAGATTCTTATAATATAAGATAATACAAGGCGGAAAACATAGGCACCCATACTAGTTAGGTATAACCTGTATTATGGCATAATACAGGCATAAAAGGCATGAAACAAGAAAATATTCTCATCTCTAATTGTTATGTAGCCAGGGAATAGCCATCGTATGCCACCGACCCCAACAAAACAATAGATTTTAACAGCAGTAAGCGATCATAAGCTTTAGAGCAAAGTGATTCTTAATACTTAAGATTTAGCAAAAACAGAAGGATAAATAATTGAAGAAGACCAGTACTAAATCTCAATTAGTAAGGAGTTAAAAACTTAAATGAAAAGATTTGCGATCTTCGCCGCGAAAGCCTCCTAAATAAGGCTCGGCCGCACGCTACAGGTATATATAGCACTAGTTGCAATAATCCTTGAGATCCCTTCGATCCATCAACTCTGAACAGCTTTGAATCTGGAGGCTGTGGAGTAGCGAAACTCTCTGAAAACATATGGATAGAGACTACCGCATAATTTTAGGATTATCTAACGAAATTCAAACCCACTCTGGATATAATCATATTTTTTTATAAACGTCAAATATAAAAGAAGTTAATATGATCGTATTTTATTTTATTATTTCTCCTGGACTGGAAGTAAGCTGCTTCTCTTCCCGAACGAAGATGGACCATCTATATGGGCGATGGGCTGATCACCTGTCACCATGATTCACCATATCCATCTCAGGACTTTAAATCAGAAGTGGCTGCAAGTTTTCTTATGTTTATTTGTGGCTCTGCCCACCCCATTAGTGATACGGGCTTGATAATATTATAATTGTATTGTGTATTATTTTATTTTATACTTCTTATACAAATGTTTTAATACTAGTAGATCGATGAAGTTTTGAGAAGCTAGTATGGACTCCAACCCTGCGCCTGCCTTATAGGGCTTCGGCGGACTCCTCACGTGACAGGTATCCACATGGTTTGGCAAAGGGTAGACGAGGACGCAGAAGGAACTTCGCCGAAGCTGAGTGTAGCCGCAGGGCTCGTATGTTCGGTGCTCTGCGGCAAGCCCGAACAATTAAAACGGAATCCCATTGTGAAACTTGAGAAGCACTAAGCTCAAGATAATTGGCATAGATTGTCTCCGGCATTGCCGAAGTTTAAAGAATTGACTACAGTTATCTCGCAAGGGTTAATGTGGGGCAATTAAAGTTGCTAAACCCGGTTCAATTCCCGGGGGAGCTAATTCTGGGTTCTGTTTTTATTGGCTTTAGTGATGGGTAAGTAGTCTTTATGACCGCAAAAAGGGCTAGGTCAAACTACATTATTATTATTTTTTGTATGATGACCTTTAATTTTAATAACTAAATGGATTTTGAAGGACATTGGCAGGAGTTGGAAAGCGTGGAGGGAGAAGAGGAGGCCATGGGACATTATAATCTCTATATCTAGTGGACATAATATACATATAAGCCTAGATAAAAATAAGATTTTAATTCTGAGGTCTGTTGATGTGTTGTCTCGCTGCTGCGAGAAGATGCTTTGCATGACTTTTTATGCGCAAGTGACCTCATTTTGGTAAACTTTATAGGACTAGCTTTCGTCCGTAGCTTCACTCACGTAGAATCAGGACACAAAGTGACTTATATGCTATTCCAGCCCGCATAATGTATATTCCAAGTTTCATTTTAATCCGTTGAGTCGTTCGGCGTGATTGAGGCACAAACATACATCCACACATCCTCACAAACTTTCTCAATTATTATAAGTAGGATTGAGCCGAGTAAGTACTAGATATTTTAATTTCTATTTCGTAGTATCTTAGCATAGCCTTCAAAGTAACTTAACTTCATATTCTAGTGTGTCTGTGTTCATTTTTGAGTGTTCAAACCATGAGTTTTCCCAGATTAACTCGTAACCGACTGTATTAAAATTATAAATGGAAACTGGTCCTTCAAACAAAATACGAAATCGCATCGAAGGGGTGTTTATTCTGAAGCGCTACCAGTTCTGTGATACTGTACAAGTGTTAATTCATATTTTTTTACAACAGTCGCTAGCGAGTTCATCTGGGAAAACTCATGGTAGACCAAATCAAGACAACCGACAGATGCCTCCGCTCCGACTATAACGCGATGATGGTTAAGATCACAGTGAAATAATAAGCCTATTTGTAAGGACATGAACATAGCAGAATTCACAAGACCCGTCTAATCAAATCGACCCTCAAATCCCGAGAAATCCTTTCAACTACGCAATTCCTCGATTCCCCTTCCTTATTGATAATCACCGACGAGCCGCGTAAATTCTGATGCCTTGTCTGCAAACTCAAACAAAAGGACGACTTCAAAAGGACTCATTAAGTCGCTGCTCAAATAATGGTGCTTATGGGTCCTGGCAAGAGCAAACGTATAGCGGACGTGCCATGCTGTTTCTACAAACACTCTTTCTACTTTCTACATTGATCGTTGAATACTTCTCTGCTGGTCTGGGAGTAAAGAAAAAACATAGAATGCGTCCAGTTGCTTCTCTCCCCGAGCATGTCGTAAAAGTCGACTAAGAGATAGTGTCCTCCAACATGATGAGATACAATAAGCAAGTATTCCCAAGGAGGGTTGACGTCAGGCAGGCGGCCGGTCATAAAACACCTTAGCCAAAACTCTTACAGCATGATCCAAGGATCATGTGCCGACCCCACATAGAGTGGGATACGGGCAGGAAGATAATGACATTGAACGTTGAAGTTAAGCAACGTTGTGCGCGGTCACAATTGGAATGGGTGATCGCAAGTGGCATTACGAGCTGAGCGCTTCCGTGCTTCGGAGGGCACGTTAAATTGTCAGTCCCGGCTTTTAGGTCGTTAAGCCACGACGGAGGCCTTAAAACTGCGTCTGAGCCGAGCACTCGCCCGCCAAGCCACTGAGGTCGTAAATTTAAAGTAGCCTCTATGTTATTGCAGGTCAAGAACTATGCATACTCAGAGTTTCATCGAAATAAGTTCACCCAAATATTCTCACAAACTTTCGGATTTATAATATTTGTAGGATAGGCTACAGCAAAGTCTAAAATACGCTTGCGAACTTTCGATTCTAAGGCATGCCATTTGGTTCACGTTTCCCATACCTACCGTAAACTAAGAAAAGTTTGGCGATGGCGATACCGAAGGCAGAAAGTGATTTAAAAGCTTAATCGGTGTCATATTTCAGCTGTAGCAACAGCAAAATGATAGTTATAAACCGATTGCAGGAAACGCGAAAAGTGAATTAAAACTTCGCGAAAGTGGGGACGTGTTTAATAAACTGTTATTGTAGGAATCCACCTCCGTCACGAGCGATCCAGTGAACTTACTCGAGGTCAATGGAAGCCAGGGCGCGATCGCTTAATGCAACGAATGTATTCCTAGATAAACTTACGGAGCTAGTGACGCCACGACAGAGCTACACACGTTCCATGCATCATCATCATCATCTTCCTGCCCTTAACCCACTCTATGTGGGGCACTCTATGTAAGAGTTTACGCACGTTCCAAACATTAAATAAATAAATAACAATTTAATATTTGTGGACATTTGACATAGCGCTATCTAGCCCCAAACTAAGCAAAACTTGTACTATGGGCACTAAATCGTTGATAAAATACTTATATACTTTTTTTTGTAAATACATACTTGTAATTACAACACCCAGACCCGAAAGAAACATTTGCAGAACATCAAACATTTCTCCCGTAGCAGGAATCGAACCCGCACCTCTTGCACGCCATCGAGGTCGTCAAACACATTTTTCACATTGTCGCTGTAGCGGCGTCACTAACACGACATCACTGACGCTTGCTTCGAAATTCTACCTAGTGATCATAAGAAAACTTGCAGCCACTCCTGATTAAAGTGCCAAGATGGATATGGTGAACCATGGTGACAGGTGATCAGCTGTAACGTTCGATTTTTCCCTCCTTTTTATTTGAAAGTTCCGTTCAGCGAGGTAATAATTTTGGTTTTTGCTGGTCACACTCTGGCTTGGCACGGGTGATTTGTGAGTGTCAGTGTCCCTATCAAGACGGATCGAACTGTCAATGTCGTTTGAGTTCTTTCGTCTCGCTCGGTCAGAGCGAGAGCGAGAGGGCAAGGATCTTTTTGACGGATCGATGTTGAGAACGTGGCGTGGAGCTTTTGATGAAAATTGTATTTGCTGGCTAATTATATCCTGGCTTCTGTGTCTGGCGTAGCGGGAATCATCCACGGGAGAACCCACGCGTGTGATTCCTTCGGGCGCACGTGTTTTGTGCGTATTATCAGCTTTGTGCCTCTGGTAAGAGTCTTGAACTTTGGTAAGAGTCTTGAACTTTTGATCTTTGATTTTTGTCTTTCTCGATTGCCGAGCGGAGCCCGTGGGACATCCTCAACCCTGTGCATGAATACACAAGGGCAGATTTGCTAAGGTTGCACCCCGCTTCGCAGGCTAAAGAGCACTTTCGCTTACGCCGGGATATGAAATTTCCAGAAAAGAGGTGCTCCGTACGGGCGCGAACACGTGGCGAGCACGTGTCGCAACCTTGCTACCTGCCGCCTTCTGGCGCACGCTGTCGTCGGCGAGGGTCCAGAGCGCCAGCGTCCCCTGCTGTGCTGCTGTGACAAGACCGGAAATCCTCGTGTGGCGTTTCCCTGCCTTTTTGTGACCTTGAGGTGGCTGGTGTCAGTCGAGTGAGTGTGTCTGATAGGGTCGTTAAATCAAGCGTTCCTGTAGGTTCGCTCGCGCGAATTTCGTCAATTTCGGAATTTAACAAACCAAATATAACCAAAAACTCTATTTTTGTGGATCGTTGAATCAGCGGTGAGGTGCGGTGGACTGATACTCCTGAGTAGGCCGTGACTAAGTGGGCATCCGGTTGATTTACAAGGCAGAGTAGATCAGGGCAGGTCATTAAACCCGTTTATTGTTAATTTACATTTTAATTTTTACCCGTTGAGATGAACCAAGTGTTAGAGAGTAATTTTATGATCGTGGGATATGTCAGAGCTGACTGACGAAGGTAAATCACAGTAGTATTGTGTAGATGAACGGTGGATGTACTGTGAATGGCAGCGTTGTAGTTTGTAATAGTCTCGTCTATGAATTGTAAGCGTTTCAATAAGGTTATTTTTTATTTATTTACTCATAGTAACTAGAACAGTAGTGTGTAATAGATGCGGCTAAAAAGAACTGTAAAACCTTTCGATAATTTTCTTCCTTTTCTGGTAATAAAATTCCTGTAATAAACACTTGATAATCAACACTTTAATCTTTATATTTTTGTGTAGCATCCTTTCCTACCTAGGGGGGAAAAATAGCTCACACAGCCCATCGCCTATATAGATAGTCCAACTTGTTGGAGAGGATAGGTACTATCCCCTTAATCGACTTTACGACATTTCGTGGAGAGAAGCAGCTGGACTCATTCTGTTTTTTCTTTACTCCCAGTCCAGCAGATACATGTGTGTCATAAATTTATATATTACTTACATCAAATACTTATAACAAAATCTGTCCATAGTATCTAGATCTGTAATTCTGTATCTTGTTTATGTAACTGTGGTATGTATTTTTTTTTGTGCTTAAATTGTATTAAAACTACTTTTAGTCCTCTTCTTTGTAAGGAACTTTACGCTCCGTGGTCTTGGAGATGGGCGTTGATAGTTGCGACACAGTTTTTAACTACTGCAGCTATCATCGTGTACTATTATGTTATTTTATGAACCTACTAGCTGCCCCCCGCGGCTTCGCTCGCGTGGTACCCGAACAAAAAATAGCTTATAAGTTAATCCAGCACATGTACTATGTATATTCAAAGTTTCGTTCAGATCCGTTCAGCTGTTTAGGCGTGATTGAGGCACAAACATCCAAACATCGTCACAAACTTTCGTACTAGATGGCAGCACAGGTAAAGTTAGTACGCGCTATCGTTGCATTTTGAGCTTTACGCCGATAATTTCAAGCAAACTAAGGCTTTTCAATTTTATAATATAAGTTAGATGTATATTTTGTTCCAAAATAAACTATTTGTATTTGTATCTTGGCAATCAGTTTCGTCACGTCAATTTCTCGACAATAGGACCCAGAGCTCGTTTTAGTAGGTGTCAGGTATAAGTACGCAGTAGTTTAATACTGTGCCAGTATAACAGTATTCTATGATGGTACAAGTAAATTGACTGCGAGAGTGATTGATAGTGAAACATACAAGAAAAACACATTTTCAAAGCAAACAACTAGAATCAATAAATGTCAGTGAATCAGTGGGTGTAACAAACCTTGAAAAAATATTGCGCGTTTTGCCGCGACAAGGGATTCTGAGATTTATTTTTTTCAGTTTCCGTAGGTCTTTTGAGCCCAAAAATGTACATTTCAAACAGGGCCGTACGTAGGGTTAAAAATAGGGATGAGTTAAAACTCTTTAAGGCCTCTACCCATTACACCGTATCATACCATGACCGTGCTATGAACGTGTCAGGCAAAAAAGTACTCTTTGTATAGAAAAGTATGGGACTATGCTCACTAGACCGTTCCGCCACCAACCAACAACGTCGCGTGTCATGCACGGAGCGGCAACTATTCTCGATGAGAATATTTTGCCGGTGCTGATACGCTCCGTGCATGACACGCGACGTTGCCAAACCGCTGTGCGCAGGCGGCGAGCCGGTGAGCAAACGGGTTCTAGCCGGGTTTTATAGAATCGTGAATCCAGTAGCGTCGAGTTCTTGTTGTACGTTCTTCTTCATCCAATATTATGGCAATCATTGCCAACTGTCTAGCGGTTCTTCTAATAGCCATACTTATATAGTGACATAAAAGCACACGTCTGATATGCACATAAGAATGACGGATTCCGAATCAACTACGTTACACACAGACATCGTACGGGTTGTATGCGGTCATCATACGCTTTACAAACGGGTACAGAACGCCGTCGATCCGTACAGTGGGCAAGGTAGACCGTGTCGTATTATTTTCGTGCCTGACACGTTCATAGCACGGTCATGGTATGATACGGTGTAATGGGTAGAGACCTTGAAATAAATTATAGTCAATGATCTTAAACTATAACTTTGAGAGAATTTGTCTTATAATTATCTCGTCAAAAACTCAAAAGACTATCTCAGTTCATGTTTCGTTCTCGTAAGTGTCGTAAGCGTGCCGCGGAGGCCGCTTTAAAATAATTCGTCCAAGTTTATTGTTGAGAATTACGCAAGATTCTGGGAGGGTATGAGATTCAAAGGGTTTAGGTATGTTTTGGCAGTAATAAGATGTAATTGTTGCTGTTTGGTGAGATAGTGTGAACTGAATTTAGTACGTAGTTTAGTAGGTGGTCTGGAAAGGCTTTTTAAAGTAAAAGCTGCTGTGACATCAAAAAAAAATCCGCAGCCGGTAGGATTCGAACCTACGCTCCCAGAGGGAATCTGATTTCTAGTCAGACGCCTTAACCGCTCGGCCACGGCTGCTGTGTGTGAAGTGTCAAAATTGCAAAACACGTATGTACATACCTACCAAACTACTTTCTCTACATACACGACATGTAACCTTAGCCAAAGCTTGTCCGTTGCCGAGCAACGCCTAACAACACCGTTCACTCAACCCAAATTTGTTTTGTACTCTTGTCTGATATCGGATTAAACCCATAATCTTTCTGAAGTTTTGCTTAGGTATTCTTTTTAGCATTAAAAGGAGGATCGCATACATAATAGAATATTATTTTCTCTTGTTACAAACCTAATTCCACGTAAATGGATTTAGTAGCATTGGAGTTCTCAAAAACTTACCTGTTGTCAGAATAGTTCTAGTAAACAATATTTTAGACAATATTTTTATGAAAATGTTGGTTGAAAACGTTTAAAACCATTTTACGTTGTTAAATTGTTTACCTCAATTTAGCAATAGTCACTCAATAAATCTGAATACCACGCAAAGATTAATGAACCCCGACCCCAATAAACCAATACGCGCGGTCACCAAAATGACGGAATCAAACAATCACGCGTCAAATTGGCACGCGGCAAAACAAATGAACTTTACGCAAATGTGGTGCCACCGGGAGGATCCAAACCTGGAGGAACCTTCCGCACTCCTAAACATAATAGTACAAACATTATGTATTTTTTAATATCATGCTAATAAATATTATTAGCTCTTACAACGGGATATTTACCAAGAGTAAATGTATTTCGGGGCAATTGCATCCGCCATGAGCACGGAAGAACTAAATAGCGGAAAAAATCTAATCACGGTAAATATCCCATTATAAGTACTATGTTTAAAAGAAACATACATGCTCCATTCATATTTGAAACTGTCCTGGTGTAGCTCCAAAACTGAATTGTTAAAAATATTTGTTCATTCACTTTGCTAGTGACTTGTCAATATGCCGTAACTGTAGCAAGATAGCCAGAAGTAAATAAATGAATATTTGTGGACATTTCACACAGCGCCATCTAGCCCCAAACTTAGCAAAGCTTGTACTATGGGCAACAAATGGCTGATAGAATACTTATTTACTTTTTTTTGTAATACTTATTTATAATACTACAACACGCAGACCCGGAAGAATTATTTGCAGAACATACAAACATTTCTCCCGTAACGGGAATGGAACCCGCACCTCTTGCGCCGCCAAGCACTCGCCACGCCACGCCACTGAGGTCACACTTTATTCTCCCAAAGCGATGAAATACAAAAAGTAAGTGAATCATTTTGAATTTGTAGTTGCGTTCTCCGTACTTACCCCGTCATAGGCCACGAGTGATTAGCGAGCGAATACGGTGATCGAATTACAGTAACGAGCGCCGCTGATTGTGCCGCCTCCGCATGGGGTGCATCCACCATTGCAGCTCACATGTTGCAGCGCACTTTAACATAAGAATATAGATATCGTACGTATATAGAAGTCGTACTTCAGAAGTACGACTTTTATGACGAAGTGTATTCTGTAAAATGCAAACAAGTTGTCGCCATTGTTTGACGACCTCGGTGGCGTGGCGGGTGAGTCGGCTGAGACGCAAGAGAAATGTTTGTATGTTCTTCAAATCATACTATATTATACTATCTACACTATAATAATATTATAAAGGGGTAAGTGTTTGTTTGTAACGAATAGGCTCCGAAACTACTAGACCGATTTCAAAAATTATTTCACCAATAGAAAGCTACATTATCAGAGACCCCTAATATATTTTCATAAAAATTAGGGATCCGTAAGAAAATTGCAATATTGTAACCCAAGGTAGAAAACCCAAAATAGTTTTTGGCGTGCGCTGCGAAAACTATTGATTAAAGAACAAAATAATGTACTACACACGTACGAAGTCACGGGCAACAGCTAGTTATATTCCAGGTCTGGGTGTTGTAGTATTATAAGTATGTTATTTACAACAAAGTATATAAATATTCTATCAGCCATCCGGTACCCATAGTACAAGCTTTGCTTAGTTTGGGGCTAGATGGCGCTGTGACAATTGTCCATAAATATTTATTTATTATTATTTATTGTAGAAAGAGAAAAGAAAAAACACAGCCGAATTAAAAATACTCTTAATTTAAGTCGATTAAAACTAAACATACCAAAAACTATTATTATGACTAAGCCATCAAGAACATTCGGCAAAATAATGTTTTAAACAAAAAATAATTCGCAGCCGGTAGGATTCGAACCTACGCTCCCAGAGGGAATCTGATTTCTAGTCAGACGCCTTAACCGCTCGGCCACGGCTGCTCATGCTAAAGACTCTCAAAATGAACTCTCGTGCAAATTGGAGTGAAGTGAAAGTAAATGGCTATTGAACGTGTGCAATGGATGTTTTAAAACTGTATAAATTAGTAAGGAATTGTGTTCATCGACCTCAAAACTGGTTCTGTTGCTCTCAATAAAGTAAGTTCGTATGAGCTAGTGGCCAACTCTTGTGACGGAGTTTTTAGGCCCCCGTACGACTTAAAGCCGGGACCGACAATCCCTCCGAAGCACAGAAGCGCTCAGCATGTAATGCCACTTGCGGTCACCCATCCAAATTGTGACCGCGCACAACGATGCTTAACTTCAACTATCAATCAAGAACGTCTAAGCAAGCTACGCCACGAGCGCTTCAGTAAAAAGTTCATATCAAGTGCGTAAGGGCCGTGTCACAACATATTATTGCATTGTTAATGTTAAATTGTTTATTAACACTTCACAATGGACTGTATGGAAGGAAGCCCAGCCTATGAACTTTATGTTACCTGTGGTATTCAAAGTCAAAGTCAAAGTCATTTTTTTTTTATTCCATAAAATCACGGGGATCACTTGGACACGTCTTAAATTTACGTTGTATGTACCAAGCGTGAAAGATACAGTATGAAACCACGCTTGGCAATTTTTTTGGAAAATTATCCCTTTACAATCATGTTTATAAAAGGATTTGTAATATTATTCAGTCTCAAGCATTTTTGTCTTTTTATAATCGGATATTTTATATAAGCTTTTTTTATAGTATTATGACTATACCACACGAGAGAGTAGTTTTTGGCATGCAGCTATTTGTTATTTTGATAGTGAAATGGGCACACCCCGGTTAAAAATAAATTGTAATTTCACTTACCCCCGAATACTCAAATGCATTTCAGAGTTGAGCCGTCTCGAATGACGAGTTTTTGACAGATTTTCATCAGAAACTGTCAAAAAACCGTGACTTGAGACGTGCTCAACTCTGAGTCGCGTTTGAGTATTCGGGGGTTAGGTAATTAAATAAGAAACACTTCTCATGCCATTCCCGATGACACGTGCAATCCTATGATTGTGAGTTTCCAATTATTAGACAGGACGTGCTTTCTCCAGATAATTGTGAATCCGGCCGCATCAGCGGGATCCGGTACCTGCGGGTTTTAATCTATTTGGCACGTGCGCCGTTTAGTTCAACTACTTTATTCTGCAGTTATAACAGACTATCCCCCGAATACTCAAACGCATCTCAAAGTTGAGCACGTGTCAAATGACGATTTTTTTGACAGATTTTCATCAGAAACTGTCAAAAAACCGTGAGTTGAGACGTGCTCGTCGCGTTTGAGTATTCGGGGGTATGTTGTCCAGGACGACTCACTTTTCAGAAGTACCTACCTACCTACTATAGTTATACATCATTTGTTTGATGTTTTGTTTGAGAAAATACTCAGCAAAGTTATATTTTATGCATACTAAAACTAACGCCTTTTATCATCGATACTAGATGATTTATACAGTGTCAGGAGGCAACTTTTATCTTAACAAACGGGACGCTGTACCCGGGATGAATTAAGATGGAGTAGGCTTGCCCAGCACCTATTCCATTCTCTTAGCTTAGTCGGCCTTGTCCACAGGAAAGACATGGTCAATACGTGCGGAGCTGACTAAGCCACTGGTTTCCTCACGATGTTTTCCTTCACCGTTTGAAAGTACTGGTATAGCGCACATAATTTTTTCGCACAGAATAATCCATTGATACACGACCGGGTTTGAACCCACGACCTTAGTATCGGAAGGTGGGGTCACTACCAACTAGACCACCAGTGCTTTCTCATTGATGCATAATACCTAATCAATAAATATAATTTATAGGAACACATCCTCAAACTAAGAAAGGCCTAATATGCCTATAGGCTTCAGCATTACGTAATAAATTTAAAGAAATAAACATTATGACTGTTCCTTGTCAATATATTTACGAAAACTTGATGTACGTACATAAAAATGTTAGTAAGTTTAAGAAAAATAGTGATAATCATAGTGTTAATACTAGAAATAAGGATAAACTTGCTGTACCCACGATTAGGCTAGGTAAAGTTAATAAATCATTTAAAGGGCAATGTGTACGCTTCTATAACAAAGTCCCAAGCGAGATGACAAATTTGTCAGTTAATAAATTCAAAACACTAATAAAACAAAAGTTGTATAAAAAAGCTTACTATAAAATATCCGATTATATAGAAGATAAAAATGCTTGGGACTGAATGCTCCAACTCCTTTTATAACATGATTGTAAAGGGATCATTTTCCAAAAAAATAGCCAAGCGTGGTTTCTTGCCTGTATCTTCCACGCCTGGTCGCGTTACGAACAGGTGTAAATGCAACGTAGATTTAAGACGTGTCCAAGTGATCCCAGTGATTTTATGGAATAAAAATTTTTGACTTTGACTTTGACATTGGGTAAACTCAGGCTGTTTATGATTGATGGTCTAGTGGTAGCGGCCCCGCCTTCCAATCGCAAGGTCGTGGGTTCAAATCCGGTCGTGCACCAATGGATTTTTCTATTCGAACAATGTATGTGCTCTAAGGAAAAAACATTGTTAGAAAACCGGCATGTCGAAACCTAAAAAAGGAGCACTTTAAATCCTTTAACAACACTGGTTCGAAACAACTAGTGAAACGACTAGTAGTAGCAGCCAATTGTATCCAAACCTACCTGCCCTCAGCGGTTTTACATGAACGAGCTTTACCTAATGTTCATAATTTATTTCCAGGAAACACACAGAAATAATATTTTTAAAGTGGTTAGATATAGCTTTCTAAATGAGAACTTTACGAGAATTCAACTTGCTGAGATGAACATTCCGTTACGCTCTGCTCGTTTTACAAAGCAAACTTCCAAAAATGAGTTAGGTGAGCTCCGGGAAGCGAGCTCCCGGAGGAATGTAGCTCAGCCAATTATAGCTCACTTGCGGCGCAGCGTATCTCCTGATAAAGGTAACTTGCCTACATAAATAATGTAGATTTATACTCAAAAATGAAAACTCAGAAAAAAATATCGTTTCTGCTTTTAATAAAACTGAAAATTGTATATTACAATTATATTTTCACTAGCTACAGCCCGCGGCTTCGCTCGCGTGGTACCCGGATAAAAATAGCCTTTAAGTTAATCCAGCGTGTACTATGTATATTCCAAGTTTCATTCAAAACAATTCAGTAATTTTTGCGTGAAAGAGTAACAAACATCCACTCATACAAACTTCGTGTTTATAATATTAGTAGGATAATACCACAACACCCAGCCACGGAAAAAATATTTGCAGAACATACAAACATTTCTCCCGTAGCGGGAATCGAACCCGCACCTCTTGCGTCTTAGCCGAGCAATCGCCCGCCCGAAGTCGTAAAAAAATATCATTTCTATGAAATAACGTTTCTGCTTTTAATAAAACTGAAAATAGTATATTACAATTATTTTTTCAAGTAAAGTTTATAGTTTTTAGACATTGTAAGTACTGTATGCTTACAATTATTTAGTATGAACCCGTTGCGTGCTAAGAAATAAATACCAATAAAAAAGCTAGCGAAACAAAATCACTAAACAAACTCTTAGTTTATCATGCAATAGGCCCCCGAAGTAACAAGCCCCGACCAAATGAAACCCCCTAAACCCCCACCAATTAAAAGCTAGAAGGAATGTTTGTCCGGCGTCGGACGGAGCCCGTCCGGGAGTCCGGACGGACACACAGACACGGACAATCAGCGGCCGCAAACACGCGCTCATTCCAACTGCAGGTGGCTCTTGAATACCTATTTGACTTGAGTATTGAATATACCAGAAATTGATTAAGTTATTTTGTAAAAGTCGACTAAGGAATAGTATCTACTCCAAAATGATGGATTACTTTTATGGGCGATGGGCTGATCACTTGTCACCATGGTTTCGCCATATCCATCTTAGGACTTTAAATCTGTCTTGTGGCTCTGCCTACCCCATTAGGGACACGGGCGTGATAATATGCATGGTATGTATGTATGATCAAGTTATTTTTTTACCTTGCTACCTGTAGTGGAAAAGGTCAGCTACTTTAGAAATAGACATAGACATAGACATAACATTTATTTGCTAAGATAGCACACATAACACATAACATAGAATTTTAGGAAAATAAAATAAAAAATACATAGACAATTGAGAAAAATAAATAAATTTTAAACATTAAACACTTATCACTAAAATTATAATATTAAACAAATTATGATGTGTGCTACAGCAGCAAATTGGTTTCGACTCAGCATTGTGTCTGCTGTTTGAGCAGCAGACGCTGTTATTCTGTCGGAACCACTTCCTCTAGCCATCAGACCCTGTGAGACTAGCGTACAACAGTAAAATGTAAAAAAAACTAATGAAATAAAATAAATAAATTATAGTGTAGATGTGTGTCTACACAGAATAAATCAGTTAATAATGTCAGTATAAAATAAGAAAATTAGAAAAATCAGTCAAGTATTCAAAAACCTATATAATAAACAATGTCAGTATGAAATGAATTAATAATTAATTGAAATAATAACCAATAATCAAATACCTAATTATAGTACAATGTAAACAAGTAGGTAAAGGGTGCACTACAGCTATCCTTAATACATACATTATCACGCCCGTATCTCTAATGGAGTGGGCAGAGCCACAAGTAATAATAGAAAAACTTGCAGTCACTCCGAATTCAAACTGTGTTATAATAATAACTTTTATCTTAGGTAATACGAGTATTCACCGCACTTAAAGGAAGAATAATATTATTTTCAAAACATTACTCTTGCCACGGAAATGGAATCCGCACCTCTTACGTCACAACTTTCACTACGCCATCGACGTCACACATTGGACGATGAACTATACAAACAAACGTTAACTTCTTAAACCCTTACGAATAAAGTATATCACGTTTCGAGCGCATTTTGTTTTATATGTGTCACGAATAAGTTTAGACGTTATTTCCGATGCTCCGTGCTATCTCCCGGGGGCTGGAACGGCTATAATCTGTATTGTCCCTTACTTAACTGTAGTCATAAATAGTCTAAATAGGCCAGTTAGTGGAGCCGGCATCAAAGAGCGCTTACTGCTAATGTATGGCCTCTTATTAAACAAGGAATAGGGGCCGTGTGAAGAAACTCATGATTCTCGAGACATAGACGTAATTATAGTGGTCTAAGTAATAGTAACCCAAGCATTTTGTCAGTTTTTGCGATAAAAGTAAGTAAATAAGTTCGTATGAGCTCTTGTGACGGAGTTTTTAGGCCGCCCAAAGGCCTCCGTCATGGCTTAACGACATAAAAGCCGGGACCGACAATTTAACCTGCCCCCCGAAGCACGGAAGCGCTCAGCTCGTAATGCCACTTGCAGTCACCCATCCCAATTATGACCGCGCACAACGTTGCTTAACTTCAACAATCAAAAGAGCTGTGATGATGATTTATACAGAGTGCCCGTATCCTTAAAACATATTAAAGCATAACGGATGCTAAATAATGCCTTAATACGCCATATGCCATAGCAACATACATTTTTTGACAAAAAAAAAGCATTGCTCTGGTAATCTTTCATTCGTCACCCGTTAGTAGAGTATAAGGACTGGGCCATTTGTATTTACCTCGGTATTTACCAAAAAGAAAATAATGGCACAAAAAAGCAGTTATGACTGTGCTACGCGCAAGTCGCAGTAAGTGTGTAATGAAAAGCGGGCACTCCACGCTTTAACCAGTGGCCAATGTCGGGCATCGCACAATGCCCTATTGTCGCTGTAGTGATGGCTGTTAGGACACAGTGTAAATACCAATCACCTGTACGGTCGGCAACGTAAATGGATGCAAAACTAGGAACAGAAAAAAAAAATTGCGAATCATTTCTTCCGCAGCGGGAATCGAAGCCGCGCCTCTTGCGTCTAAGCCGAGCCACCGAGGTCGTCACCGATGTCGCTCGTCGACGGATAACAACGTTGCTATGTTAATGAACGAAACGTCAGTAAGTAGAATATTTAATCAGGTCATCAGTGTTATTGGTCACAATTAATTGGGATGGGTGACCGCAAGTGGCATTACGAGCTGAGTGCTTCGTGCTTCGGAGGGCACGTTAAATTGTCGGTCCCAGCTTTTAAGTCGTTAAGCCATGACGGAGGCCTTCAGGCGGCCTAAAAACTCCGTCACAAGAGCTGGCCACTAGCTCATACGAACTTACTTTTATGAGTGTTATTTTTATTATAGCTTGCTTTATTTTTATGTTTTTCTTAATAGTTAATTGTTGATAAATATTTGGCTGACTGTACCGGGGATTAGCTCGCGCGCTCCGCTTTGTGTGTTAGCTCAGCTTTGTCCGACTGCAACTTTAACAAAGTAATCTATCGAAACTTTCCTGATCTTGTTTTTTACTAAACAAAGCCTTATTTTATTAAATAGCGCAGCAAACACTATTTTTTACGAACCATTTGTATGTTTTCATGATTTGCTTTTGCTATCTTATGTCCTTGTTGTGTTGTTTTTAGGGTTCTGTATCCGAAGAGTGCCAACGGGACCCTATTTACTAAGCCTCCGTTGTCCGTCCGTCTGTCAGGTAGAGTGTTGAAATTTTCACAGAGTGCGTATTTCTATTGCAGCTATAACAACAAATATTAAAAGAGGGGACCCCATGCAACAAACATTTATGTACATGTACGATGGTACGGAACCATTCGTGTGCGAATTTGACTCGCACTTGACCGGTTTTTTTACATTTTTTTCAATTTCAAACAGAATATTGTTTCCAAAAACCTCGAACAGCTTCCCCAATTTCCAAGGACACTGAGTCTCTAACATAGTCGCTAGACGCTACAAACAAAAATGGGAATGACTTTATGCGATTGCACCACGTGATTTGCCACGTGACTGCTAATATCAATCCCATAGATTTTGTTCGGAAACGGATAAAATAAGCATACTAACATAAATTTTATGAAAGTAGGCAAAAAACATTTTCCCATCACAAAATTCGAAGGTCTGGGAACTTTTAAAAACAAATTACTTGATCAGGTTTCAAAGAAACAACTTTGGATCAACACACCGAAGGGTCAGTCCACTCATGAAAAAGTCGAGGCTCTTTACCCTTTGAGCATTTACTAAGTTATTGTAAAGGAGAGTTTCCAAATTCGAACAGTTGGGGTCGGCCGGAAGTTGCCTGCCCGCCTCCCCACCCCGGCAACTTCCGGTCCCGCGCTCCCCGACCACCAATGGCCCGGAAATCGTCACACGTTGTTTTTCCGGGCTTTCTTTGCGTATTTCCGCTGCTTTAACCTCGGCTTTGTTGCGAATACGGACGTTTTAATATGCTCGCCTCTGAGCTATTTTCGAAATGTATTTGTTTACGTTTAGAAATGCGATGATTCTTGAAAATGTTTCATAAAAATATTTTAGCCTTGACCTAAAAGTTTGCCTCAAAAAGATATGTTTAAATTCGAGTACTCTCAATAATATCTCAATGTAGGTAGTACTGAGACTTTCAAAGCTTCTTCACGGTCAACCACTTTCAAAGTTGTGTTTTGAAGTTGATTGTAAGTACCTACACATGAATACACGATAGAGTAGGTACTTACCCCCTTTTAGAAAGGGGAATTTGGAAGCAGCCGTGGCCGAGCGGTTAAGGCGTCTGACTAGAAATCAGATTCCCTCTGGGAGCGTAGGTTCGAATCCTACCGGCTGCGAAGTTTTCTCATTTTATTTTTATTTTAGTTCACTCATCTAAAACAATAAAAATTGCAAAACTTTTCGCAGCCGGTAGGATTCGAACCTACGCTCCCAGAGGGAATCTGATTTCGAGTCAGACGCCTTAACCACTCGGCCACGACTGCTACGACTCGATTTACCAAATATAGTGATTACTTATAATTAACTATAGCGTACTTAAGGTAAGAACAACCCATCCCAATAAACTAGCATGATTTCTACATAATCCTACAAATATTATAAATGCGAAAGTTTGTGAGGATGTGTGGATATGTGGGTGGATGTATGTTTGTGCCTCAATCACGCCGTAACGGGTGAACGGATTTGAATGAAACTTGGAATATGCATAGTATATATGCTGAAATAACATATAGGTCACTTTTTATCTGGATACCACGCGAGGAAAGCCGCGGGTGAAAGCTAGTTCGTGGATAAAACTTATTTTTCCTTGGAGAGTTTATTTAAAAAACTTAAAAATATTTGACTGGTAGGTATATTCTATGTTCTACGGCGGCTACGCGATCTACTATATTCTCGCAAAGTGTAAATTGAGTTTAGCAGAGAAATAGTTTCAAAATAAGAGAATCAAAGAGAGAAAGGGAACACAGATTGCCCGAAGTAAATTCAGTTCCGCCGTGTAGAAACATATTTCTCCGCAAACGACTTCTTCTAGAATGAAATGCTCGTTTTGTTTTTAATAGGCATTTTGTTGCTTGAAACTGGATCGTTTGTTTAATTTACGGCAGCAAATATGGAAAATGAAATAATTAGAGAAAGAAATGGTTATTATGCTCATATTTTTTCATGGGTCTAGCTTTTTATTTGTAATTGTTTTCGAGTTCGCTGGTTGGGCTGAAATTATTTTGTGAAATACTGGCCAATTGATTCTATTAAGTTTTACAAATCGTTCTATAACACCAACTTCAACACAGCGATCATTTTGTGGCATCAGTAGATTTAAACGAGATGCATTAATGCTGGTTTATGCTTAGTTATGATAGGGCGACGATATTTTTAAATGCTCAAAAAGGGGGTTAGGTTTATGAGTCACTTTAACTCGATGGAACGTTGATGTTAATGTTTTGTTTGGTTTAATACAATTTTCTTTTGTTTTAACTGATATCGCGATCTCTCACGACGTTGGTATCGCGCGATCGGCGTCCATTACCCGCTCGCTTTTACAGCTCACTCACAAATCACGATTATCGCGTGGTATCTCCGCCAGTGTGCACGAGCGCTAATACTAAATTGTTGTTTGAGAAAATATTATGTTTGTGGTATCATGTTACACATACTTACCTATATTTCTTGCTGCATTATTTCGGAGTAGGTTAACTTTTTTAATTATGAGAACCGTCAAATTGTTGGTAGGTAAATTTTTATACCCAGTTTTCATGTTTTTTTTTATTTTATTTCATTTATGTCTTAAAGTACAGAGATATTTAATCATCTAAAGTAGGTAAATATCTATATTAGGTATATTACGTGAGGTATTTTCTTGCCTCCGGTTACCAACCGCGGCCCGCAAACGACCCATCCGCAAAGTACCGGGTCGCTTCTAAATAAGTATGCAAATGTCAAGTTTTCAAAGTTTAAATGAATCTTAGCAGAGTTAACGTCTTGCATATTTTAACGCGAACAGTAGGTACATATCGTCACTGGAAAGGCAAATTTACGTAAGCGCCAAAAGACCATTTCGAGAAAAAGCCGTTTAAAGTTTTTTTTTTTCATTTTTTAATCATGACTTTTTACCTAATTATCGAATTTTGATAACGTCAACGTAAGATTTCATTCTTTTTTCATTTTCTATGTCCAGCAATTCATATTATGAATTGAAAAAAAATCTTGCCTTTCCAGTGACGATATTTGTTGCATGCTATATAGTTATTTTTGACAGGTTGGTAATACTAAAACCTACAATGACGTAACTTTTTTTAGTTTAAGAATACATTATTATTTTAGAAATTTTCTTTATTTATGGAAATATCTTTCGTATTTTGCTAATTTCGACCGAAAATAAGCGGCCTTCAGACAGCGGAAATTGCTTTAATTAAAACAATTTAATCAGTCATTTGTGAAGAGTCGTTTAAAACAAATTTTAAATTCTATATAAATAATTATTTGCGGACAATTTTACACAGCGCCATCTAGCCTCGAACTAAGCATAACTTGTACTATGGGAACCAGATAGCTGATAAAATACTCATAATTATATTTTTTTGTAAATACATAGTATTACAACACCCAGACCCGGAATAAATATATACAGAACATGCAAACATTCCTCCTGCAGCGGGAATCGAATCCGCGCCTCTTGCGTTTCAGCTGGGCACTTGCCCGCACTGAAGCAATAAAAAACATTCGCCTACAACAAAAGCATGTACCTACCTACTTGAGAGACTTCACAAATGTTCATCTGAAACACTTCACGTGAGTTCTTGTTTTACAGCTCGAAGGTTGTGTAAAGACCTACATTTATTCTCAACACGCTTTTTATAGTGAATAAAAACTTATCGAGGGGTTTAGAGAATTGAATATTTAGCTTTATCACAGAGTGGGGTTGGTCAGGGGCTAGTCTCATGTTGTCTCACTATCGGATGTGCCGATCATACTTTCTATCGACGTCACACTATCTATAGAACTACGGAACATTTTCAAGAAATACACTACGATTTGTCGAACAGTTCCAAATGAAGATTTTTTGTCGAATTTGAATGTGAACTTCAAAGCCCTCCTGTCTATTACAAACGCATATAAAAATATAACGCTTGTTTCTCATTGAGTTGGTCAGAAATCATAGATTTATATTTTACTGCGATCCTTACACTTCTTTCACTTCGTTAATGAATTATTACATTCTTCGTGCATGCCCATTGCCCGTCGGTTTATCTCTAAACTTGCTATTTTACTAAGCTAATAGCTTTAACACCAAATTGTCTTCTTAAAATCCTAAATTGTTTTCTTCGTAATTTAAAACCACGGGCGACTGTAAAAAACTAATATGTAAATTTTACAAAGGATACTCTTATCCCTAGGAATCGGATATTTCGGTATAGAAATATACGAACTGCGGGATGCTGTACTGTAATCAGCATAATTCGGTACAGACGCATCCGCAATCACTGAGGCGCCGGAGACGACTCTTTAGCATTTGTATGGCGGCGGCACCTCTCATCTCCATGGGATAGAGGCTGGAGCGCACGACCTCAGCGCTGACGTCACTCGAACTCGATCAATGAAACGTATGAATGACATTACAGCGCGGGAGGTCGATTCTTGAAACTCACCGGTGATTTCGTAATCACCGGTGATTATTCAGTCGAGTTATGATTTGAAAATCTCTTTTTTCCAAAAGTTGTTCTTGAATATAACTCGTTTGGAACACAGTTAGACTGGCCGATTTGCGTTCCATTATATGCAGAAAATATCGCTAAGCTGTTAATACCAGTTTTCATTCATTAAAGAAATCGAGTATTATTATAGAAAAAGTTATACTTAAAATGAAACGCAATTATGACCTGACCGTCTGACCTGACCTTTTAGACCGTCGTACCTGTGTACTTGAAAAAAATTAAAAATTATGTTTTTTTTTTAGATTATAACACAAATGAAAAAGTAAGTCTGAATCACCGAAAAACATACTTACGAAATGGACCATTTTGGTGATTTTTAATCACTCAGTGATTTTCAAAAGCAAAATACACGATGAAAAAACTGTTTGCATGTTCTGCAAATATTTCTTCCGGGACAGGCTGTTGTGCTAGCATGGTACTCGTAATATTTAACATACGACGATACAAGTAAACCTAGTGTGGGGGTCAGAACTACGTATGAATTCTTAATCTTAAAAAAAATCTAACTATGGTGTTACGCTAGTCCAATTTAATTTGAGGTGAATGAAATTTAATTTGCCTTTGAAGGAAACGTAGTAAGATTACCATTGCTAATTCCGTGACTAAGATAAACCTCGGAGCCACGGAGCCTGCAAGTCCTCAGATAATCTACTTACCTTTACAAAGTAACTGCTCAGGGCAGTAGGTACTTGTATGCCTTCGGCTTAGACCGACATTAACGGAACAGACTAGACGAGACTATCGCGGGGCGTTCTTTTTTCATATAAATTTCCTTTTGACGACCTCGTTGGCGTGACGGGCGAGTACTCGGCTGAGACGCAAGGGTTCGACTCCCGCTGCGGGAGAAATGTTTGCATGCTCTGCAAATATTTCTTCCGGGTGTTAGTATTATAAGTATATATTAACAAAAAAAATGTATTCTATCAGCCATCTGGTTCCCATACTAAAGAAAAAATTAAAATCTAAAAATGTTACAAACATACATTTTATTAAACTCATAGTCTACTCGTAGATTCTCGCAATAACGTACCAATGCCGTAACGAGGCTTTGTGACGCGAGTCACCTGTGCGCAGTGTGCCACAGCCTTAGATTCTCGACTAAACCTGAGATACACCGGGTTCTAAACATAGCATTTCACAACATTTCACAACAAGTTCTAAATATAACATTCATAATTTCAATATTAGCAATCATAACAGAATATTTACCGCGATTGGTAAATATCCCGTTATTGAAAAAATCCATTGGTGCATGACCGGATTTGAACCCACGACCTTAAGTACGGAAGACGGGGTCACCACCACTAGACCACCAGTGCTCAAAACTGTTCAAATCAACATTTCTTATTCAAAGTCGTTACAAAAGATCAAACGTTTTTAATTGTGTCAAAAATACTAAGCACATTAAAATACCTACCAAGGTTCCCTTATTGTGTATAAATGATTGTCAAAGCAATCGCGTGGGCCTAGGACCTTTTCAGAAGGTAGGCGTTGAGAGCTTTATTATTTAAGGGCCTCCTTTACAACTCGCTCACTTTGAGTTTAAATTTTTAAAAAGCATTCGTCAATATAAAAACAAAAGTTTTCAAAAGGTTAGCCGAACCGGTTTGGTGAAAGAATTACAGCTACAGCAAAAGAAGTAAAACATGAATTCGTAAATATCTGTGACGAAATATCCGCAACATAGTAGATTAATATTAATGGAGCAGGAGTATCCATTCCAGGTAATACAGACCACAACCGAATTCCGAAATTAATTTCACACTAGCTGTAGCGGGTCGCGTGCGAATCGCCAATAATTCGCGCGGCCCGTGCGGTCGCGGGGCGGCGCGCTTCACCTTGTAAAAACCCTTAAGTAGTATCTCATCTTCCTATGGTTGCAATTGACATTTAGCTTTTTATAACACCCAACAGTCTCACACATAGTCCTGACCATATCACTATGATTCCCTGTATCGTGGGTAACTTGAAAAATTTAAAACTTGTCCTTTCATTATTATATTTCTATTGTATTTCTTAGACGATGGCGCCTTGGTGGCGTTGCGGGCGAGTAAGCAGAGACGCAAAATATAATATTTACAAAAAAAATGTTAGTAGGTATTTTATCAGCCATCTGGTGTCCATAGTACAAGCTTTGCTTAGTTTGGGGCTAGATGGCGCTGTGTGAAATGTCCACAAATATTTAATATTTATCCAGTCTACATGCATCGGTTTCCTGAGCAAAGGTCTAAATTCCAATTGCTTGGAAAACTTTATATTCTAGCTTCCCCTGCGGTCAAACTATTGCGAAACTGCGAAGCTTAGAGTTTTGCGTTCTTGTCTATCCTGTTATAAATCATATGACTATTACACTCTCTCTCTCTCTCTCTGTTGCTTTGAAGTTGCTATACTGACTTACCTTTACATCGTCATTCGGTGTAACTGCCCTAGTATAGCGTAGGATCGTGATCCAGCTAATTATTAACATGGTGTTGTTGATTTAACGCCGCGATCTTATCTGAGGTGCCGACTTGTACCTACTTAATGTCCGCCGTCAAGTGATCAAGTTTGCTTCGGTAATTAAATTGTTTACAAACTCGTTATTAATTTATCTTCGAAAGTTCGTTTTGCCAGTTCGAGCGGCTTCCGTCTATTTTAGTGTTGACTAAATTTAAAGTTAGCGTGTTCGTGACACAGTTTTCGCAATAAGGCTTTTGAGAAGTAGATTCGATTGTTTTCAAAGTTTTTATAAGCTCAATATAATTTAATATACCAAATAGCAATAGAAGAAGTAACAAAAGCTATATTAAAAGTACATTCTAAATCATGGACCTAAACTAAGATTTCTTTCTTTAGACCAAAATTGCCATCGTCACCAGAAGAGAAGGGCTGTCGTGGCAGACGGAGGGATTATTATTATTATTCATCATCATCATCATCTTCCTGCCCTTACCCCACTCTATGTGAGGTCGGCACAGCATGATCCAAGGATCATGCTGAAGAGTTTTGGCTAAGGTGTTTTATGACCGGCCACCTGCCTGACGTCAACCCTCCTTGGGAATACTTGCTTATTGTATCTCATCATGTTGGAGGATACTATCCCTTAGTCGACTTTTACGACATGCTCGGGGAGAGAAGCAGCTATTTTATGTTTTTTCGTTACTCCCAGTCCAGCAGAGAAGTTATCAATAGTTACTGGGCCACAATCATTATTAAGATAAAGAAGTATGGGAAAATAGAGGCCTTACTGCAGAAGAACGACGTGAAATAAAAAAAAAATACCTGTTATTTACTACCCGTCACTAACAATGCATATGCTGTGTACATTGTTGTACAATTATGTACATAAAATGATATTGTTGCTTCATATCAAGCAGAGCAACCAAAAACACATAATAAAAATATTTTTCCACTTTATTCCCGTCCAATAACAGGATGAAAACTGATAAAACACTTTATTTAAAAGATCTCAAGTTTATGCATCAGTGCAGCGAGTGTCACAGCAATTATAGCCCGTAACAGCTACTAACCGTAACCACCTCAAAAGCCGTTCACAAAGTAAAATAACTCTGCTGCTGCTAGGGATGGGATTTCCGTAACTACGGATTCTATGTAAATGAAAAAAATAATATTTTTTGACATTTCACACAGCGCCATCTAGCCCCAAACTAAGCAAAGCTTGACCAGTGCCAGATGCCTATTAGAATACTTATATACTTTTTTTATAAATATATACTTATTATACATAATACCTGGAGAAATATTTGCAGAACATACAAACATTTCTCCCGTACCGGGAATCGAACCCTCGCCTCTTGCGTCTCAGCCGAGCACTCGCCCGCCACACCACCGAGGTTGTCACATTTCTGTAAAATATATATTTGCTGACGCTGAAAAAAAAGTTTCTGCAATCAAAGTCATGGCACTTAACGCGCATACCTGTTTCGTGTAGCTAGACTTAAACATAGAATAGACATTTTACAGTTCTGGCATATTATTTGATCACCTCGGTGACGTGTATCTGAAGCGAGAGGTCCGATCCCCACGACAGGAGAAATGTCGGCACACTCTGTTCTAAAGGGATTATTGCGGTTTTGCATACAGTTCGAGTATCTTTCAGTAATCTGAGTTTCAATAACATGAGGCATCCGTATGACCATCCGTATCGGTTAATCCCCTGCATACTGTTCAGCACATCACTAGTACCTACCACTATAAAGTAACCGGCGATGTTTCCACGTCGCGAGAAATTCATTTTACTTATGAATATTATAAATTCTCGTCGCGTTCGCGAAAATAATGGCGCTGGCAATTCTAGAGCCTTCCGAGCCTTCGACTTGTAATTGTTTGACGAAAACGGCTTTGTACTTTCTGTTATTTCGAAGTACCATTTTCTTTTCTTCTTTATAATTTTCCATTTGCTTGTAGGATCAAGAAGGCTTTGGTGCGTGGAAAACAGTAAATTATTGGAATAAAGTATTTTTATTTAGTTTGTGCCAAAAACCAACAAAGTCAGCAAACTAAAACCAATCACCTTTTCAATCATTTACAAATTTAGAGGTGTTCATGTTGGCCAGGGCTATTTATACCTTTGCTTTTTTTAGCAGGTGTGAGTACTAGCTTGCACCCGCGGCTTCGCTAGCATGGCACTTGAATAAAATGTAACCTTTGTGTTATTCCAGGTCACCAACTATAATAATGTATATTCTAAGTGTCATTCTTTACATAGTTTAGCCCATTTTCAGCGGCGTGCGTTAAAATCTGAGAGCACTGGTGGTCTAGTTGATAGTGACCCCGCCTTCCGATCCTAAGTACGTGGGTTCAAATCCAGTCGTGTACCAATGGATTTTTCTGTGTGAAAAATTTATGTGCGCTATACCAGTACTCTCAAACGGTGAAGGAAAACATCGTGAAGAAACCCGCGGCTTAGTCAGCTCCGCACGTATTGACCATGTGGACAAGGCCGACTAAGCTGAGAGGATGGTATAGGTGCTGGGCAAGCCTACTCCATCTTAATTCGTCCCGAGCACTACAGCGTCCCGTTTGTGAAAGTAAAAATTTGCCTCCTGACGCTGTATAAATCATCTACTATAGATGGTTAAAGGCCTTAGTAGTCGTAGTGCTAAAATCGCTTTAGTTGATGACGATCGCACAAATCTCTATGGCGTTTTGGTATGCAGTTTGATCGTAAAACTTGAAACCCCATTGTGTACTCAGACTGGTTAGTCCCGGACCTTCCTGGGTTCCGATTGTACAAACATTTGCCCAGCTCCGCAGTCGTATCAAACCAAAGATTCCAGAACTAAACTCAAACTGAACCAGGACTCAATTCTCAAGGTACGTGAGCATACTACCAGCAAAAGCAGGTCCTAGTTTTTTTTTAATATACTACTAAAACTAAGGCCTTTTACCATCTATAGTAGATGATTTATACAGCGTCAGGAGGCAACTTTTATCTTCACAAACGGGACGCTGTAGTATCCGGGACGATTTAAGATGGAGTAGGCTTGCCCAGCACCTATTCCATCCTCTCAGCTTAGTCGGCCTTGTCCACAGGAAAGACATGGTCAATACGTGCGGAGCTGACTAAGCCGCGGGTTTCCTCACGATGTTTTCCTTCACCGTTTGAGAGTACTGGTATAGCGCACATAGATGTTTCGCACAGAAAAATCTATTGGTACACGACCGAGTTTGAACCCACAACCTTAGGATCGGAAGGCGGGGTTACTAATACCAACTAGACGACCAGTGCTTTCATCTCTCATTTAATATAAGTAAAACATAAATTCACTAGATATTTTAAAACGTCAAAACCCTGTTTTAAAATGTATACTAGAATACCGAAGATCAACAAAATAAGAGTTTAAAAGACTCATCAAGTTGTCCCGAATTTTCCTAAAATTGTTTGGTACTTTAAATTCTTAAAACAACAATTTTAAAATCATTCTCTATTTCCTAACCCCGCACATCTTGTGAAGTACGTTTTAAAAGAAAAATTTAAACAAAAGTATAAGCTACATAACGATTGTTTCGAGTTGGAAAGTACAAACAGCAAGGAGGGTGCTAATACAAAAAGGTGGTTTGATTTCTACTTGATAACAATACCACAGAATAAATAATACTATGCCGTTACAGAGATATTTTAAGCGCGGCACAAGCAAATTCTTCAATGTTCATTGCACATTGCACAGTGAAAGCACGATATACTTTACTCCGCCGTAAAAACCAGCAATGTTTTATGACAATGCGAAAGTTCGATTTAGAAAAAGTCTCGTAGTAGAGGAGGAACAGGAAATCAAAAAGGTAAACATAGTTTTTGATAATCAATGTGTAATAATAACACACAACAGTGTTTCTGTTTGAAACTTGTTTGGGTCAACTTTGTGATTTTGTGTGTTTGGGAGTTTATAACAACGTGTATTCGTTACTTATGTAGTAGGGTTGGAAACTTCATTTATGGTAGTAGTACTTGTGTTAGTTTGTTTAATAAGACTGCTTGCCGCGATTAATTATTTGTACGAGTATCATCACGCTTCACTTGCGTTGTTTATGTTGATTCTGACACATGCTTGCTTTAAGCTTCTTTTACCAGCTTTTAGGGCTAAGTACCTACTTTAAAAGGAAAAAACTGAACCCTTTTAGCTCACTGCAGTTTGCCTTGAGATAAAACATTCTAGCTGAATTCAACAGAGTCAAAAGATACGTTGACTTACAATAAATAAAATAAAACATAAGTAATCATAAGAAAACTTGCAGCCACTCCTGGTTTAAAGTCCCAAGATGGGTATGGTGAACCATGGTGACCGGTCATCAGCCTATCACCCATATGGATGGTCCATCATGTTGGAGAGGATTCTATCCCTAAGTCAATGTTTACGACATGCTCGGGAGGAGAAGCAGCTGGATGCATTCTATGTTTTTAGAAGTAACATCGCACATCACAAGCATAAGAAAATTACCGATAACCGTTAATTTGCAATTACATCAGGTATAACTTTTTGTTATTGTTATTTTAACTAACACGCGTTTGCACGGAACATTCATGGCGCGAGTTCTACCCACACTTATCCAGTTTCTTTCATTTTAATTTCGAAATACGTAATATAGCTTTGGTCATAATCTCTCGATGAATGGACCAGATGGAGTTTGATCCCACCGCTCTGCAGCGCACTAAGTTTTGCTGCGTCCCAAGTAGATTACAGCAATTCCTATCCCAAATATTACCATTTCTGAGTCCCCGCCGAATCCTCCATTAAATTACCCAAGACAATAAATTCATTACACCAGTTCGAGAACTTTCTAATCCAATTGCGACGAATATTGGTATGGAACCGCTTTGGTCAGCAAATTGGCCCTTTTCACAGCGGAACCCGCAAATTGCCGGCATTTGGTTACCTCACCTGGGGCTTAGCAACAACGGGCCCTGAATTATGCGAGCTTCATCAGATAACAAATGCCGGGAATAGCTACTCCAGGCTTTTTGTCTATTACACTTAAGTTTGTGCATGAAAAGATCCTTAGCGCCTTAATCCAGATGAATCTTGCCACAACTCTTAAAAGTAGGTCATTGATTATGGACACTCGATAAGATATGGAAATCAGGCAATAATCATGAAAACTCATGATCCTTGTAGCTCAATGTGATGGTTTAGAGCTATGTTTTGGACTGTAGAGCATTTCTACAATGAAACTTTTTATCACATAATTTCACTAGACATCAAAAGATTATCCTCTCCAACATGATGGACCTATATGGGCGATGGGCTGATCACCTGTCACCGTGGTTCACCATATCCATCTTGGGAGTCTTGGATCAGCAGTGGATGCAAGTTTTCTTATGATTACTTGCGTCTCTGCCCACTCTATTAGGGATACGGGCGTGATAATATGTATGTATCAAAAGATTATATTTATTTCGAGGCAAAAACATAAAATAAACATCCTCACAAAGTTTGCATTCAGAATATTAGTAAGATTATGAACCAGGGCGCGCATATTTTGTTTGGCAGCAGCCAACGCAACGCCGCTATAAGATTACCGTCATATTGTGCTGAATGGCCGCGCAGGTTGGAGGCGGAAATTGCGTTTCCCTCGCCGACTGAGCTGGTTCCGCTACGCCTTAGTCCCGCCGATCGAGTTACTCAATGTTCCTGATCTAGTTACCAGCTAGCTCTCAAAGCTGTATGGAGTACCTATCTATAAATTCACGGAAGATAATTTAGGATTTTTTATGTATATCTATAATTCATCTGTGGGCACTGGTCTTCTGCTGCTTTACTGCTGTTGTCCATCTCTGCTGTTGACGACCTCTGTGGCGTGGCGGGCGAGTGCTCAGCTGAGACGCAAGAGGCGCGGGTTCGATTCCCGCTGCGGGAGAAATGTTTGCATGCTCTGCAAATATTTCTTCCGGGTCTGGGTGTTGTAATATGTATTACAAGTATGTATTAAAAAAAATGTATAAGTATTATGTATTCTATCAGCCATCTGGTTCCCATAGTACAAGCTTTGCTTAGTTTGGGGCTAGATGGCGCTGTGTGATAAGTCCTCAAATATTTATTTTTATTTATTTTATCTTAATTCATCCCTCATAGCCAAGTTGACTGGAAGGAATTTCCATGTAGGTGGGCTATAGTCAAATTTTATACACTGTATAAGTAAGTATTTCTCTTCAAACCGTTCAGTGCAAGTTTTCTCCAACGCGCGTTAACCACCATTTGTATGAACAAAAAATAGCGCGTTATATTGCATAACCTGTAACACCCTTTTCTCCATACAAATTATAGCTATATAACAATAGGTAGATATAGTTGAACACTTAAATAATACAAGAAAAAACAATGTCAACATCCCAGTCATTTTTCAAGGATCTCAAAAGGCGCAAATATGCAAACCTCGACGGGGCTTATGTATTTGAGCCTTTTGGGGTCGAGACCCTAAAAGTCCATGGAGCACGGGTGCCCACCGCGTTTTTAAAATTCTTTCAGGGCGTCTGATCAAAGCGATGCGCGATCCATGAGCTGGTTCTTATTTGGATCAATGGAACAGCATTGCCATTCAGCATCAGCGACCAATGCGACCAGCGTCTTGAGCACGCTTCCACCGTTTGATGAGCTGGATCAGGTGAGCTCTATAGACCATTTGCAACGGTCCTTAAATTATTATATTTGTATTAGTTGTAAGTTCCATTTATAGATAACAAATGAATATCAAACGATAGGCTTTAGCTTTAAAAACATTCATAGCTAGGACTTTATTTTTTTTTTAAACAAAAAACCTTGTGTCGTTATTTTATGTGTTTGACTCGATAATAAAACATTGAATTAAATCGAGCACCCAAAAACTATTCACTATAAAATAACGCATCCAAGTTAATATTCAAAATTCGTATTCTGTACAAATAACGAGTGTATTTTTTATTATTTCGTGGAAATTGGCGCAGTTCGTTTACATAAAAACTTGTCAAGTGCGAGTTGCAAGTAAAGAGTTCTTTTATCTGCCTGATATTATTTCAGGAAAGGTCCGTATATTTTTCGCAAAGAAGTTCCTACTTGAACCCATAATTATTTTCTTTGTTTTATTTCGAAATACAATAGACCTTTAAAAGCGATGTCAAGATCTCCGCGGACCCTATTTTCGGTGCGGTGCTTAAGTACGGAAATCCATAAACATTGAAAACTGTGTACTTTTGCGAAAAAAAAAACATTCAAGAAAATTAATATGCGAAAAACTGAGAAGTAGAATAACAACTGAAGTATACAGAACCCTAAAACGTATCGCTCTTTAAAATCACTGTTTTCACAAACAAATATTTAAAGTCTATATGAAGTGAACCGCTATAAAATTACAAAGCCCCTTTTCACCAACAAAACGGTGGTTACCGTAACCACCGGTTATGATGACAACTCTCGCAGGAACACTCGTTCATAACTGTTTAGACTAACGACCGATCAAAGCATTGAACTGTAATTTCAAAAGATAATTTTCATTTGAATTTTGAATCAATCAGGCTTTAAAATCGGACAAGCTAAACAAAGAGGCTTGTGAAATGTTAAGAAATATTTGTTCGGCCATCATTTGGTATTGTTTGAGCAATTATATCGAGTTACACGCCCACGATGTCTATTTGTTAACAAGGCTTCACATAATTAGGCCAGATTCTAGTCAGAGTAATTTTTTTTTTGCTTCTTCTCTGGACTGGGAGTAAAGAAAAAACATAGAATGCGTCCAGCTGCTTCTCTCCCCGAGCATGTCGTAAAAGTCGACTAAGGGATAGTATCCTCCAACATGATGAGATACAATAAGCAAGTATTCCCAAGGAGGGTTGACGTCAGGCAGGCGGCCGGTCATAAAACACCTTTATTTGTAAAAATTTACTTTTATAATGCATAATACCACAATACCCAGACCCGGAAAAAATATATGCAGAAAACATATAAACATTTCTTTCGTAGCGGGAATCAAACCCGCGCCTATTGCATCTCAGCTGGTTACTCACCTGTCACGCTACTGAGGTCGTATAAGTCAATCAACAAAATCTCGGACCTCTGTTAGTTTTTGTAAGCTGTCTTTATTTCAATGCACTTACTATATTATTTGATAAATAAAAAAGTGAGTCATTACTCAAGCATCAATGATTTTATTCAATAAAATCTCAAGAATCATTTTGAATACATCTGAGGACTCTAGCGTAGACTTCTGGTACTCAAATTAAATCTTCTTTGTAGAAGTGAAGGCAGCGACTTGTACTCAAAAGGCACTGTCTGTAAAATATTTACACAGAGCTCTAATTAATACATCTCGGGCTAAATAATAAACTTGATGAGGCCGAGGGTAGAGCGGGCCAAATTCTTAATTTAGAAAGTACTAATTGAACAGACGCTTCACTTGATAAAGTCGGTGATGTTCCATGTGCCTAGAACCAATAGTTAGTTTGGTAAAAAGTTTTCATATCAACACAAACAGCAAAGGCCTTTTACCATCTATAGTAGATGATTTAAACAGCGTCGGGAGGTAACTTTTACCTTCACAAACGCGACGCTGTATTGCGAGACGAATTAAGATGGAGTAGGCTTGTTCAGAACCTATTCCATCTTCTCAGCTTAGTCGGCCTTGTCCACAGGAAAGACATGATCAATACGTGCGGAGCTAAGCCGCGGGTTTCCTCACGATGTTTTCTTTCATCGTTTATGAGTACTGGTCTATACCGGTCTATGCGCTATCGCACATAAATTCCGGATTTGAACCCACGACCTTAGTTAGGTTCGGAAGGCGGGGTCCCTACCAACTAGACCACCAGTGCTCTCGTATCGCTCTGCTGTCATATCATAACGCAAGCAATAGTTACCTTGTCTTTATCTTTAATTTTTACACTACATCTACTTTTCTACACTAAATAATAATTATTACGAGTACATAGTACTTTTTTCTAATTGTTCTGGTGAAGTGTTAGACACCTGTACGTACCTAAGTTATATAATAAACTTAGCGTACTCAATGGTCCTTGTAACTTGAATAACCCTAATCAAAGCTCTTAATCAAACTTCGATAGGCAAGTACTCGGATGCAATCACCCGCCTTGTAACGCGAGGACGATCGCAGGTTCAAAACCGCAAATGGTATCAAATTGTGTCCATTGACCGACTCACACCACCTCTTGGGGCAATTAAAGTTACGCTGAGACAGAATCAACAGAGGTAGGGGAAGGGGTTCGAGCTTTTTATACCGTCCGATACGACATTGACCACGAATTTCGAAACGACAAATGACAATAAGTTATATTTGGACGATCTCAGTGGTTTGACGGGCAAGAGAGACGTACAATAGCCGGTCATTCCACTGAGACG
Organism: Scotopteryx bipunctaria; assembly: GCA_949320045.1. NCBI lineage: Eukaryota > Metazoa > Arthropoda > Insecta > Lepidoptera > Geometridae > Scotopteryx > Scotopteryx bipunctaria. The sequence goes on from OX439441.1 coordinate 494,886, forward strand.
AGAGAGGTGCAGGTTCGATGCCAGAAGCAGGAGAAATGTTTGCAGTTGTTTTGCAAAGATTTCTTCAAAGTCTGACTGTTATGGCTTGGTTTCTGATGCACGGACTCCTGGTGTAATCAGAACTATGCGTGACTATTGGATGATATTATTTTGTCTTATTTCGGACACTTTATTTACATTGCTTGTCATTACACCTTGTTGCTGCAGGTATTTATGATGCCTACAACACAGAGATGGTAATATGAGAATCATAACTGCTCTAAACGCACCTGTTGGTTTATTCATTTTATCAATTTCAAACGCTTCTACTTCTATATCAAGGCTCATAGATAAGGCCTTCAAATGCCACACTACGTAACCAGAGTGCACAAATAATCGTATCAGACTGCATAAGTGCGCTTTTAGAGGGCGAAGCCGCAAACTCGTTCTCGTCTTGGCCAAACTCCCCGAAACTTGTCCAGCTTTATCCAGCGTAGCCCAACTTCCCCTAACTATCCGATCGACTCACGAAAGCTCCGAGTAATTTGTTTAACAAAAATCCGAGTCCAGATTTACGAGTCGTGCCGATAGGCTTTCTAAGTTTTCTGGAATCCGTGTTGGAGCCTAACTAGGTCGACTGTCCGCTGAAAATTTAAACTGAAGTTTAATATTCTGCGCTTTTGAGGGCTTACAACTGCCAGTTAATGAAAATAATTGATAGTGAAAGTTTGTTTGCACTAAAAACTTAAATGTGATAAAGGGGCCAAGTTCGGTAGGTACCAACAACGTGATAGCCATAGATCGGACTTTTGGATGCTATGAAAAAATATGTCATCAAAAGTATGGATACGACAAAAAAAATCCGGGAAAAATTCTGTGTCTCGGAATTACATATATGACTGGGATATCGAATATGGCTGAATGTCGGAATCACGAGTACGACTATTATGTAAAGAATGGATACGGCTAAAAAAAATTCAATACTTAATGTGGTATTTAGTAATAGATTTGTTAAAAATATGTTTCTAGTATGTTGTTAATACAATTTCTAACTGTTTTTCAAAAATCTTAAAAGGTTTAAAAGAAATATCGGGATTACGGAATTTTTAATTCCGGAATGTCATATCCATGTTAGTGACACCGTCTAAAATAGCACCCAATCGCCGATCTTTGGTGATAGCTGATGGTGGAAGTCGCCAATAAGAGATTATTTGCTATGTGAATTAACTTTTATCTCTTTTTTTAAAGACATATACCAATCGTATAAAATAAATTAATCTACGAGTTCAAGTTTTGAGAAGAACAAGTACCTAACTCTGCAGTAGTACCTTATTATCAAAACTACAGGGATGTACCGCACTGATCAATTTATTGAAAAGAAAATTTGTAACCTACCTATATTAAAGTCATAACATGGGCAATCACATGGCTGGCCATAAAACACCTTAGCCAAAACTCTTACACACCCCACACTCGACCCCACATAGAGTGGGATAAGGGCAGGAAGATGAAGATGATGATGATTATGGGCAATCACAATAGAGTGTATTGTTTTGTCCGTTTCTTCGCCCACTTGGCTGATCGCTTGATGTATCTAGATAAGTTAGTATACGTTTGTTGATATCGCAATACAAGCTTATTAAATGGCGATGCCGAGGTTTTTAATTAGGTCAAAATAAATAGTATTTTTCTTTGATGCGACTTTGCATAGCTGTGGAATTGTATCTTGTAGTCTCATTTTGTCCCTTCGCTATCATCAAATACCGTCGATTATTAATTTTATTGTATTTGTGTAAAGTAAAGCCTCTTTATCAACAGTCTTGTCAAAAATAATTGAAAATCTTATTTTGAAACAGGCGTGGTTTCTTGACGGCCACGGTGACGTGGCGGGTGATTGCTCATCAGAGACGCAAGAGGCGCGAGTTCAATTCCCGCTGCAGAAGAAATGTTTGCATGTTCTGCAAATATTTCTTCCTGGTCTGGATGTTGTGGTTGTGGGAAATTATTAGGGCTGGAGAGTATAATAAAATTATCGAAGGACCAGTATACTACTATGAAAAGAAAGATCTTTGTTCATGAAGTAGATAGAGATAGACTTGTAGTTTCTGATACCCACGACACAGGAAATCCTAGTGTGGGGTCAGAACTATGTATGTGACGGTTGGGTGTTATTTATTATTATTTATTCTTCAGTGTATCAAATACTTTTTTTTTCAAAGCGATGCGACAATAAAGAACTTTAAATACGGTATAGTTTTCAAACCATAGTATATTTTGTGTTATTTTGTGATATCAGCGGGCGGACTCGAGCGCCCTATTAACATTGACTTGTTTCCAATCCTCTTCGTTGTTTCGTTCGACAACATCCCTCGATTGTTAACACTGACCCAAAACACTCAGCCACCCGCCATAACCCGATTATTGGAGGTAAAATATTTATGAGTCCCCGAACACGGCTTAAGTCATCCTGTCGCTCAAATCAAACGAATATTAAAATCTGTTAAAAACCATATTGGAAAATTCTTTAGCAACTTCGGAACTTTTCACTTTGGAATAAAATTGAAAGACTTTTGAAAGCAACATAAATTTTAAAACGAATAAGTGGGTTGTGTCCGATGTAACTTAAACTTTATGGCATCCTCGGTGGCAATAATTAATTCAAACAAAACTAAAAAAAACAAAAGCAGAAACCAAGATCGACCATTATCAAGGCGAATCACATTGAAGATTTGGAATGTAGTTTTTTTACGTTGGTTTTATAGAGTACTTGCCACATCCTTGTCACGCCTCGGCCACTCACCGCATCTTTACAAACCGCGCTAGCAGTGGACGCGGTTCTATCCATGACGGTCCATATTATGCTCCAAGGAAGGTACTTACCTACTTCTTAATATTTTCTCATGAACGTCCATCCCTTATTTGCATTTCAAAAATTCCCACTTCGGGAGTTGTAAAGTTTGAAAGTTAAGAGCTGCATACCGGCTAGCTATAAAATCACTTTTGACTGTTCAACTTTTATTGTTCTGTATTTTATATGGCATCGAGCTGCAATAAACACGCTTCATGAAGAGTAACAGCTTTCGGTTGATTTTGTTTCAGAGCTTTACTGACTGTCAGTAGGTATTTTTAAAGTCAAAAGTTGCTTTTTAGCTTGCCGAAGCTGAAGAAGCCCGTAGTAGGCACGTAGATGAGCTACGAGTAAGTATTTATGAATGAATAATTCATTTCTTGCCGAACACGATGTTCGTTGTAAGTTAAATGTATATTTTGTCACAGCGACACTATAGTGGCAGTAGGACACTTGTTATCGGACTGACAAAACGGTTTTTCATACTATCAATATTAAATATCTACCAACCTAACATACACACATAAAATCATGCCTGTTTCCAATAGGGGTAGGCAGAGATCACAGATCTCCTCCATTTGCTACGATCCTGACATAGAAAATAAGAAGAAATAAAATAATTTATTGACAACATACCTACATAATAAAATCAGAAACGAAAAATTTAAAAGACAGAGCAAAGGGCAAAAGAGAAAAGAACATCCTAACCTTACGGGGCTAGTAGGTACATAACACATTTGTACATACTTCTTTCACTTCATTCATTTTCATTACATTCCTCATGCATGCGCGTCGGTTTAGGGTGCTCCTGACCAGGCCCTTTTCCAAAACGTCGCCGATTAAAAGTACCAAACCTAAATAAGTTGTAAAACCCAACAATCGCGCACATAGTCCTGACACCACCCTAGGATTTCCTGTCTATATCTATTTCTATTATAATTCTTAGACGATTGCGCCTTGGTGGCGTGGCGAGCGAGTGAGCTGAGACGCAAGAGGCGCGGTTTCGATTCCCGCTACGGGAGAAATGTTTGTATGTTCTGCAAATATTTCTTCCGGGTCTGGGTGTTGTAGTATTATATTATAAGTATGTATTGTATATACAAAAAAAGGATATAAGCATTCTATCAGCCATCTGGAGTCCATAGTAGAAGCTTTGCTTAGTTTAGGGCTAGATGGCGCTGTGTGAAATGTCCACAAATACTTATTCATTTATTTGCTCCGTGCAGTTGGGTCATTTGAATTAAAATGTAGATTTATTTATTACATTTATAATAGATAACTTACAGTGAGATGATGATGACTGCTGGCTCGCTAAGGCTGCGTAAAACACGACCCGTCTATTCCGCTTCATTGGCGTCTCATGAGACAATGTCCTTATCTCACATTTTACAACCAGTGCGAGAGCGCCGTTATGTGTGGGGCAATGCTCTTTCAGATCAGTTAATAGTATTTTATGGCAAAACTATAATAAAACTGTGTCCATATAAATTTGTCTTATACCTACAAAATGTTAAAAAACGAAACAAGCTACTTTCTAGAGGTTACTAGAAGAAATTATATAAGAAAAACTCAAAATTTTAGGCTATAATTAGTGCCTACCAGCCATCTACGAACTATTAATTATTATGAACCATCTTATCATCAATAACATGGGAGAGGAGATAGTATCTTGGGCCAACGCATTTTCAGTGCCTCAACATTATTTGCATTATTTTAATTTTTATATCATGATCGTGATGATAAATAAGGCCAATAAAATATATTTTTACCCGTAGCATAAAGAGATCTGTGGTCTCTGCCTACCCCTATGGGAAACAAGCGTGATTTAACACAGAAACATCAGAACATGTTCATGACATTATAAAATTGAATAAGTACTTTTTTTAACTCATTACAACATAATTATCTAAAAAACTTATGTTAAATGAAACTAACATTTTGCAAAAAACTGCATCGAAATCGGTTTAGTAGTTATTGAGCTTCCGAGGTGACAAAAACTATACAAGCTACTTCAATGCCCCCTGGTGAGCTAAATCTGTATAACATATCTAAGAAACTTCCCTGAAATTACACCAATATAATGAAAAAAAACGGGTCGAAATCGGTTCACTAGTTTTTGAGGAAAATGGTAAACAAACATACAACCTCTTAGGCCAAACGCATACCTTCTCCGTTCCGTCGTGGGTAAAAACAGGTTTAAATAAAAATCCGTCCTTCCTAGTGAAGTGAGTTAATTTGCAAAGTAGTAGTACAAACAGTGCAGTGGATGGGCAGTCAGTTCGCATGCAATTAATGGCACCAGCGCCGGTAAACACTAGTGAGGGGACACCGTCAGCCGTCACGTCATGTTAACTATTATTACTATTGCTATTCGGCTATTTACTATTTGAAATCGGTGGCGTGGCGGGTGAGTGCTCGGCTGTGACGCAAGAGGCGCGGGTTCGATTCCTGCTACGGTAGAAATGTTTGTGTGTTTTGCAAATATTTCTTCCGGGTCTGATCATTTGAAATATTTGATTTTGATTTGAGGTCTGGGTGTTTTAGTTTTATGTATAATAAGTATGTATTTACAAAAAAACGTATTTAAGTATTCTATCAGCCATCTGGTTCCCATAGCACAAGTTTTGTTAGTTTGGGGCTAGATGGCGCTGTGTGAAATGTTCACAAATATTTATTCAAAAGGCGAATCACTGCTCGATTTAATTCGTTGTAAAATGATTCCAGCACTATGTTCAGTTAACATTTGCTAATTAAGATTTCAACTTACAAAGATATAGTTTATGTTTTAAAGTATATACGTTCTCTCTACTTAATTATTTTCGGGAATTTGCGCAATTCACTGAAATTAAAACCCGAATTGGAAAAGTCCAGCCAATTACACAATATTCCCAAATACAATACTCTCGGGTCTTTGAACTCGATTTGGCCGTGACTTCTGTCGCATTAGTACTGGCTAATAATTACGTAAATAATCGAGAAAAAATTAAGAAATGTTTTCATTTTGAAGAATTGACCAATTGTGTCAACAGTGTAGTTTTAACTACTACAATGGTGGTGATAATTATTGTTGTGCTCTTTTCTAAACTAAACCTACATAATTGACACCAACATAAATATAATTTGAGCTGGCTATTCTGACTAAAAATTATTTTAGTTATAAATGTCTCCGAAAATGTAAATACCGTTTGATTATAATGTACCTCGCGAGATTGTGAACTGTCGAAATATTGTGAACCATAACATACTGCTTACAATTTAACTACTTTATGTTTATGGCGCTTCGGCGGCCGCCGTGCGTCTCGCTTTGCTCGCTCGCCTCGCGCGTAGTTTTTCAATAACTAACCTAACGTAACCTACTAATTTCGATCAAAGGCGATGTTCAACAGTTTACAATCTCGCGAGACTATAATCTAACGGTATTTACAATTTTACGGTTACATATATATTACAAAAGAGTCGACAGCAATGTCACTTGTTCTCTTAAAACCAATCTTACCCGTTTTTGGGGGTAAAATCCAAACTGCAAGTAACTTTTCGTCTCGAGTAGGAATTCGTCCCAGAGCATCCATGTATAAAATGGAAAGTCGCACGCGGCGTCAGCGGCCCCATTCAAAAGCAAGTCGGAGCAACTTTGAGCACTATATCCTCCCCTTTAAGGTACATTTCCGAGCAACGCGGAACTGTGCGTCAAAGTCGCGCGTGTGAGCAGTGTAAGCTTCTAGCTTTCCTTTCCTCTTCTGTGTTCTAGCTAAACAGGTGCGCTTCGATAAGATTTTTATGCAATGTTACTTCGATATCGTGTCTTGTTCACGGCTATTCCAATATTGTATATTCTGCATCGGGATATCTAAATATAAAAAGTACTAGCTGCCACCCGCGACTTCGCTCGCGTTATACCCCGATAAAAATAGCCTATATGTTAATCCAGCACACATGTACTATGTATACTCCAAGTTTCAAATCCGTTCAGCCGTTTTGGCGTAATTGAGGCACAAACATACAAACATCACAAACTTTCACATTAATAATATTGTTAGAATGTTACTAAATTCTACATTACAATTAAAACCGCTACGTCCTTTCAAAAGACTTATTTCCCCGAAGTTAAACGTCAGTCAGTAGACAGTGACCATTTCAATGCCGCATCAGAAATGCGCACAATCCAGAAATGCCCCTTAAAGGGGGCGTATTCAAAAATGCAATAAGCGTACCTTGCGGGCCGCTCACCGTGCATGCTTGAGCCCTGCATCTCGTTATGGAAGTCTGCGGGAATCCTTGAGGAACACGTCGCTGTGCAGTTCAGCTGCTTGCTATATTTATTAGGACAATTCGTTCAACTCAAAAAATGCGCGCAAAATGAATGCTAAAAACACTTTTATGATTAGAAAAAAAAAGTAAAAAATAAGTCTGGTTTAGAATTTATATTAAGAGAGGAAGTACGTAACCTTTCGATCCCAATGCAGAAGCAATTTGCTATCTCCTCAAAAGATCCAAGTTTCTAGGTTAAGAACACAATTGAAATTGAACCAGCGAGAGGAGAGGGGCCGTACATCCGCCGGCTCCAGATGAATTGTTTAAATCGCGCGACTCTGCAATAATTTCATCAGTCAATATTGGTCGCGGAACTGTTACTTCTGGATATGCTCTGGGTTTCTTTGATCAGTTTATAGAAAGTAGACTTATCTAGAAATCAGTTTCAATATTGATTGAAGAAATAACTGTTCTTGTGGTAAAAAGGAGAATTTATTATAAATAATAAAACATCCAACAATCACATACATAGTCCTGATCCCGCATTAGTATTCCTTTTGTCGTGGATATCTGAAACTATGAGTACCACAATTATATAAAATATAAAAATACCTAATAAGCATATTCCAAGTTTAGTAATCATGCTCCTAAACTTTTAAATGAATTAAGTACTAACCACTTCTTTACGTACGTATCGGTCTATTTAAACCACTTAACAAATCATGCTTCTTAGAAATTCATTGTTATTCCTAGCAAATTGTGAAACAGCATTCTAACTGTAGTGCAGCAAATCTTTACAAATGAGAGCACTATAAAGAAACTTTGTAAGAGGGTGTACCAATTCGGAGCGACAATAAAATTGAAGATTAGTTGCAGAAAGGCGTATCCTGCATTACGTAATCAATGTTCGATGTACCTAAGGGAAATTATCGAAATGATAACGGGGAGGCGGGGGCGAGTCCTACCTTAATTTAAACATCTTGTAGAATGCCGTCGAGAATCTGCTCCTAAGTAAAATGAATATTTGTATTGAATTGTTGATTTTGTGTAAATTGAGTCGTGACCACGTGATGGGTTTACAGATCAACGTCGGGGTTCTGATTTGATAACTTAATTCTTGTAATTTGATTGTTTAAAATGTGGTGAGCGCATTTCTAATAATTTATGATTTATTTTTATTAAGGTTTTTACAGCATAAAATAAAACCTAAAAACTTGACTTTTAAGCTCATATACCTACATATAAAATTAAATAAATACATATTTGTGGACATTTCACACAGCTCCATCTAGCCCCAAACAAAGCAGAGCTTGTACTATGGACACCAGATGGCTGATAGAATACTCATTATAAGCACTTTTTCGTAAATACATACTTATAATACATAATACTACAACACCCAGACCCGGAAGAAATATTTGCAGAACATACAAACATTTCTCCCGTAACGGGAATCGAACCGCCACGCCACGAAGTCGTCAAATATCGTCACATACTAGATACTTCCCGCAGCGCCATCTAGCCAAAATACAATTATATATCTCATTTTAAATTTTAATATAGGTAATATGTTTTCACCTTGATTTAATAAACGATTCATCCTCATTGGCCTTTTCACATCTATTGCAGATAATTTAGGTGGCATCAGGTTAAAAACATATAAGTTAGAGCATTATAATATTATAATAAAAGATTTCCATATGAAAATATGTTAAATCTGGTTGTTATAACCACCAGATGGTGCAGCGCTCCCCACACTTCCCTGGACAGATCACGTGACGCGTCCCAAAACTCAAACAAACTTTTTTAATTTCAAAAAATCATCCCTTAGGAATTCTGCCCCCGGGACCTCGTTATATTAACAATGAAAAATTGGCTCGCTAATGCCCCATTCGACTTAAATTTAGAGTAAATATTTAGCGTCCGTGTTTTTCAGACTTCATACATAAATACATACATCTAAAATTTTGTGTATCTTGCAAATAATATTTGTAATTACTTGTATTTGTTGTTAATTTGTTTCAGTAAACAAATTTATCTCCACGTATTTATCCCATATTTATATTATCACAGGCCGTATAGGTATGAAGAGTACTGGTGGTCTAGTTGATAGTGATCCCGCCTTCCGATCCTAAGGCCGTGGGTTCAAATCCGGTCGTGTACCAATGTATTTTTCTGTGCGATAAATTTATGTGCGCTATACCAGTACTCTCAAACGGTGAAGGAAAACATCGTGAGGAAACCCGCAGCTTAGTCAGCTCCGCACGTGATCATTGACCATGCCTTTCCTGTGGACAAGGCCGGCTATGCTGAGAGGATGGAATAGATGCTGAGCAAGCGTACTCCATCTTAATTCATCCCGGGTACTACAGCGTCCCGTTTGTGAAGGTAAAAGTTGCCTCCTGGCGCTGTATAAATCATCTACTATAGATGGTAAAAGGCCTTAGTTATAAGTATGAACGATATAGTCTATACTGCTCGTGTCACTTCTTCCGAACAACGTTATATGAGTCCATTGTGTCAATAGAATTCAGAGGAAAGTCCTCATTCCAGCGAGTTGTTCAGCTGATCAAAACCACGCTCTGTTATTCAATTAAATTGTTTCCAAGAACGAGCAAAGTATTTGAAAACGTATGGAATTATATTTCATCGGAATCCACTGGAAATAATGAAAATACTTAGAGAATTTAATAATACTCGGCTCACCTTTGCTTAGAATTCTTGACAAACAAGATATCAGATTGCACGTGCGTACTCAACTTATAATAAAAGTAGAAACCAGTAAAAGTTTAAACAAGAATTTTATGGAATTCTATTTTAATGTTTTCATAAAATCTACCTTAAAAGCATGAGCCTGATAGTCTAGTGGTAGTAACAGCCTTCCCATCCCAAAGTTGGAGTTCGAACCCGGTAGTGAACCAATCTGTTTTTCTTATCAAATAATGTTCAATGCACTGAACGAGCATATTACAAAACTAGTATGTCATAGAACCTAAAAAAAGTTCAAAGATGTTGTTAAATGCATAAAAAATGTTAGAGCCCTTTCCGTCTGTACTAAACGATTATTCAAGTGCACAAGAGTTGCCTTATTTAACTCCATCCAGGTTGGGAAGCACTAATGACATAGTCTATTACATAGCTATCTAGTCGTGTTACTAGGTAGTTCTTTCGAACCGGCCGGCGTGGTGAAAGGACTTAAAGTGCGCCTCAAAAGCTCCTTTCGTGCATACACGAATTATTGAACTTTTTAGGTTCTACGACATGCCGGTTTCCACACGATATTTTCCTTCACCGTTTGAGAGTACTGGTATAGCGCACGTAAATTTTTCGAACAGAAAAATCCATTGGTGCACGACCAGATTTGAACCCTCAAGATTTGAGTCACTACCACCAAAAGACTATCGAACTGAGAAAGGACTACGTAGGCATTTTCATAATTTTCACCTGCTGATGATGATAATTTTACTCAAAAGGTAAACTGTAGATCGTTAAACAATAAAACGGGGCCATTCGTGTATCGGCAAAAATTAACGGAACCCACGTTTGATCCGAGGGCATGGTCGAAGTAAAGTAATTAATTGAGCTGATAGAATTCAATGGAATTGAAATTGTTAATTGACTTTATGTTGCAAAGCGGAAGTCAATAGAATTACTTCTATTAAATAAATAATAAGGATTTTGGGAATATCTCTTTTATAATTGAAAGAAACAAAAACATTTGCTTGATCATAAAAATATGTTAGAAAAATATAAAAAAATGTGTTATTGCTTGTATAACGTTGTAAAATCTATTAATTTAATATCATTATGTTATACTGCAGCTAAACGAATGGCAAAAGAATAATATTTAAATGAATAAACGATAATTATTACATCGGTTAGTAAAACAATTAAGTTATCACTGATATACATAGTTTACAGGCTGTGTTCCAAGCGTGAATAAATAAACACCCAATGCCTACATAGTATAGTTCTAACCTCACTGAAGGCACAAGTACCATGGACGGTAAACAAATATTTGCAGATCAAGCTAACATTATAGACAAAAACAAAAAAAAAAAAAAAATTGTGGACATTTCACACAGCGCCATCTAGCCCCAAACTAAACTAAGCTTGTACTATGGGAACCAGGTGGCTGATAGTATACTTATATACATTTTTTGTAAATACATACGTAATACTACAACACCCAGACCCAGAAGAAATATTATATTTGCAGAACATACAAACATTTCACCCGTAGCGGGAATCGAACCCGCGCCTCTTGCGTCTCAGCTGAGCACTCGCCCGCACTCACTGTGGCGTGCCACATACGAAAGGTTCCGTACCATCGTACATTGAAAAATATTTCTTGTATGGGATCCGTTTTTATTATTTGTTGTTATTATAGCGGCAATATAGATTATCTATCAGCGGGCATCTATGAACTAGTTAAATTTTCGCCGTCCATCTGGACGGACAGACGGACAGCAGAGGCTTAGTAATAGGGTCCCATTGACACCCTTCGGGTACCGAACCATAAAAAGAATTTCGTAGGGCAGATCCTCCATCGGGAAGTTGAAGTTTGTGTATAAAATTCAACGCATACGCAGCTTATTAGTTATCTTAGTTATCTTATCTTAGTTGTTTTCCCTGTGACATTTTTCTAAGCTTCTCTAAATTGTTCTTCGAAAACATTAACCTGAGTACAGTTAGTAGTTGTTTGAGAAACGGCCGACAACCCATATCAAACTAATGGACCTTACTAACCGCACTAGCGAGTCTATATCCTTTTCAAATATTAGGTTACCACATGACAGACCTCGGCTTTTGTGTGTTATTAAATCTAACTTAGTTTGTTAATTGTCGAAAAGCGCCAGACATTTTCTGCTGAAAAACAACTTTGTTACCGTAATCAATGACCCGACGTCCGTTGGTAGGATATTGGAATCGACCATTCAAGTCAAATCAGCTATATCGGTGACAGAGACGAAAAGTGAAGAGAGATCTTCGCCCAGCAGTGGGATTCAAAAGACTGATGATGATGATGATGAGTATTAAACATTATAATGAAGTAGGCACTTATGGCTATTTTTTCCAACACAACACTGCAAAATAAAATGCGATAACAGCTTATTACCGCGCCATTACGGAATATTCCGGGTATGTTCTGCAATATTCCGCAATAATAAGCAATATTACAAGCAATCATCGGAATTACAGGGGTAATAACTCTCGAATCCTCTCCGTTTTATTTTCGTTATCGAATAATAGCGGGCGCGGGGGCCTTGTCTGCGTTTTATGTATTTACGGAGGTACTTTTGGACAGAGTATGTCTTAAACTGCGAAAACGAAATATCAGGTGAGCTCTTAATATTAAGAACCAAGAACCAACTAATAACTATTGAAATCTGAGTTTCACACAACTACACCTACTGGTCTCCGCCCATTACCCCATTTCATCACCAGACCATCTTCGTCTTGGCGCAAAAAAAGCAAGAAAACGACCTCGGTGGCGTGGTGGGCTCAGCTGAGACGTAAGAGGCGAGAGTTCGATTCCCGCTACGGGAAAAATTATGTTCTGCAAATATTTTTTTTGGGTCTGGGTTTAGTAGTAAAATTACGTATTAACAAAAAAAGATATAAGCATTATATCAGCCATCTGGTTCCCACAGTATCTACACGCTTAGTTTAGGGCTAGATGGCGAAATGTCCACAAAACAAAAAACAAGACCAGGGGTCGATTCTTCAATGTCACCGGTGATTTCGAAATCACCGGTAATGAAGAGACTGCTTGGAATGGAGTAGAACAGAGACAATTGGTTACGAAAGAATGTTTACGATTTTGTAACTAGTATATTTGAGGCTCATATCTTTAATTTGAGTTTGATTTAAGTATACCCAAGGAGGGTTGACGTCGGGCAGGCGGTCGGTCATAAAACACTTTAGCCAAAACTCTTACAGCATCCAAGGAACATGCTGTGCCGACCCCACATAGAGTGTGATAAGGGAAGGAAGATGATGATGATCTTTAATTTAAGTTTGGCTGCGAAGCAGATGCGATTTTCAGAAACCCATGGCTTATGTACAAGATATTTCAAGTGTATTCAAAGAAGCTTTTCTCATAAAGCCAAGTGTGGGGTAAGTAATATGCATGTATGTGCATGGAGGCGGAATCGGGGTCACGTTTTAGCGCGGCTATATTTTAATGTAACGCTCAGTCCGCCGGTTTCCGAACGAACTTTATTTGACGTTTAATCTAGGAACGGTTTTTGAACACGTGATAAGTGAACGTTGTGGGGATGCTAAGAGGTTACAGGGTGTAAAACTTTAGCACTGCGGCTACACTATCGTGAAACTGCGAAGCATCGCGTTTTGCGTTCTTGTCTATCCTACTTCCTACCTCATATTATAAATGCGAAGGTTTGTGAGGATGTTTGTATGTTTGTCCCTCAATCACGTCTAAACGACTAAACGGATTTGAATGAAACTTGGAATATACATTGTAAAATAGCCTATGTGCTATTCCAGCACATGGCTGGAATAACACATAGGCTATTTTTCAACCAGATACCACGCGAGCAAAACCGCGGATGGCAGCTAGTATTCAATAAAATAAACAGCCCCAAACTAGCGAAGCATGTTCTATGAGAATCATAATGGCTGATAATCATGCTTATATTCTTTTTATTATAAATACATAGGATACTAACTGAAGATTGCATTTATCCATGAGCTTAATCAAGTTTAAGAGTTTCTGTTTTACACCCTGTCGCATAACATAAGAATTTTAGAACCTGACAGCCAATTTCCTCTGTACAGTCTAGATTCTAGACCTCTCTCTGGTCTCTCACTTAACCTATAAACACTAGGAGTTAGGTGTAAAAGTCTCATTACTGAAAGTGATTATGAATCTGCATTATTATTATAACGTAGATAGTATAATACGTGTGGAGCTGACTAAGCCGCGGGTTTTCTCACGATGTTTTCCTTCACCGTTTGAGAGTACTGGTATAGCAAAAGTTAAGGCCGACTGAGCTGAGAGGATGAAATAGGTGCTGGGCAAGCCTACTCCATCTTAATTTGTCTCGGATACTACAGCGTCCCGTTTGCAAAGGTAAAAGATGCAAACGGCGCTTCCTGGCGCTGATAAATCATTTACTATACTGCCGTCATAAGAAAAAAGGACGTTTCTACATAAATTCAGAAATGGAGACAAAAATACTGGTAGATGCGTCTTTTTTACTGATTCCGATGATGTATACAACTCAATTATGAAAAAAATGTCAGATACGTCATTTTTCCTTATGACGGCAGTATAGATGGTAAAAGGTAGTTAGTAGTATAGAAGGCTTCAATAACTCTGAGTAAGAGGTTGTTCGCAAGCGTGTGTTATGTTTTGTCTCAATATTATTTTAACAGACGCTGGTAGAGGTTTGGTTCTTGCGGCAAGCAGCAATCTTATAGTTGCAGCGTAAGATTGTGTGTTTATAATCATTTGCCTTCAGACATTACCGAGATAAACTCAATTGACATTTTCAAATTTAAATTAAGAACATTTTTATTGCAAAAGGTTTATTATATTGTCAATGAATATCTCTCTGACAAATTCTAATTATATTTTATATCAATTTGACATTTTCATTATCTGACATTTAATAATCTGACATTATATAATTTTATTTTATAAAATAGAGGAATGTGACCATAACATAATTTAATATTTTTAAAGGATGAGTTAATGTTTTATGTTTGCATGCTAAAAATCTGATCAAGGTTGTACCTACATAATATTTTTATACCATCTATTGTTGAACCCTTGTTTCGCAAAATAAAATGATTTGATTTGATTTGAAAAGATAAAGAGGGCTGGTTTGATTGAGCAGGCGTAGTGGCCATTAAGTATCTACTAGAAATTACAGGGCCGCTTGAGGGCGCCACTTGCCCAAATAGATACAAAACTGATTTCCTCCCAGATAAATCGCTTCAAACGTACAATCAAAAGAATAGATCGATAGATTAATTGCATTCCCGAATTAAGGCCGATTTCAAAAGAAAATATGACAAAGGTGGCTCGTTAAAGTTAATGGTTGATTCCAGCGACCTTTCTAGTTCATTTCATTAAAAAAGCTCGTTTTGCGCGGCGATTGATTTTCTTTTACAACTCCATTGTTTTAATCCTAACAGTTAAAAACGCCCTTATTGCCTTACCTGTAGAGTGCAATTCTGCTCATTTAGTCTCAGTTTAAGGTGGCAATGAGAACCTCTTCATTTAAAACGACATTACGATAAAAGAAAAGGCTTCGATGACCATTAAGGAATGTAAAAATTTCGTTCCCTATTGTTGCGGAGTTTTATGGAGATATTTTTAATTTGTGAATGTTAAATCAATTAGGGTTGTGGGGTTTGAAGGGGGTGGCTTTTATAAAAGGGTTTTTCGTCAACCGCTTTGGTATTAACTAAGGATTGTCATTTTTAAGGGTTTTAAAATTGTCCTAAAATAATGCCCCTTTATAAACGGTACGATCGAAAAGCCAAGGGACGATTTAGGGCGATCGCCTACAGATAGGTACTTTTGTTGCACGAACACGATGATGATCTGTAAACTTATGTAAACGATGACCTCGGTTGTGTGGTGGGCGAGTGCTCGGCTGAGACGCTAGAGGCGCGGGTTCGATTCCCGCTTCGGGAGAAATTCTTGTATGTTCTGCAAGTATTTCTTCCGGATCTGGGTGTTAAACTGGGTGTATAAGTATGTATTTACAAAAAAGTATGAAAGTATTTTATCAGCCATCTGGTGCCCATAGTACAAGCATTGCTTAGTTTGGGGCTAGATGGAGCTTTGTGAAATGTCCACAAATGTTTTTTTTTTATTTGAATTATACAAATCAATAAAAATCAAATGATGTAATATCATTTGATTTTTTGAATCAGTTCTCACACAATATCTTCGACAGATGGCGTTTCAATAACAAAGTTCTCGATACCGGCGCGGTGCTTCCTCATTGCTCCGCCCTCGCCGGTGATCAATAACAATTTATCATAAACAACCACTTGTTCCCAGTTGCACTCAAAACAATATATCGTAACGGGATAAGTATTACTAATATTGTTGTTTACTGACTTTCGATAAATAACTTTATGTTGTACTAAGGCCTTTTACAATCTATCATTATGATCATCTTCCTGCCCTTATCCCACTCTATGTGGGGTCGGCACACGATCCTTGGATCATGCTGTAAGAGTTTTGGCTAAGGTGTTTTATGACCGGCCGCCTGCCTGACGTCAACCCTCCTTGGGAATACTTGCTTATTGTATCTCATCATGTTGGAGAGGAATCAATTCGGCCCTTTACAATCTATAATAGATGATTTACACAGGTTCACAATTTTGCTAGCGAGTATAGTCTTCGAAAATTCATGGAACTTTAAGATTACTTTTGTTACAATCAAGCAGCATCTTAAGTACCTATCTCTATTTTCTAGGTCTATATCAACCAGTCTCAGACACACGCTGGAAGATTGACATTTTAACTTCTGTAAAGGTTCAGTAACAGTACAAAGTTCCAACGATTACGTCCACATCAAGTGCCTTCAACAACCCAGCTTAAGCGCAATTAGAAACTAGTTCAGTCTAAGTATGTCACTTGAATCCCCTTAACCCGTTTTAAGTCAAACAAAACATTGAAGAGCACAGCTAAGTACTTAAGAATAGATTAATCCGTTCTTAGGGGAGCCGAAACAGAAATCACACTGGACCATTAAAACAAGAATCAGCTCTCGGCCTAAATCTTAAACAAAACAAAGGCACAGGCGGAGCGATAAACAAAGCGATACTTAATGGATTCAAAATCAGTCATTTACAGAATATTGAAAGAACATTTACAAAAATAAATTGAATAAAATTGCTAACTTTGTAGCTTAATATTTTTATTAACAGAAAATAACTTACTATTTATAGAAATACTAGCAGCCGCCCGCGGCTTCGCTCACGCGGTACACTGATAAAAAGTACCCTATGTCCCATTCCAGCACACGTAGGTACCTACTATCCTCATTATTCATTATAATATAGTGTACGCTAAACGATGACTAAAGTATTGCCATCTCTTACCATTTCATAATGACAAACAGTGACAGGGCTAACTTTAAGCAATGGCTAGCTTTAGCGAACGAATATGAATAGTAGGGTATGTAAGTATATTCCGTAGTTGTTGCGTGCAAGAGTAACAAACATACCTAAATCTAAAAATTAAGAAATTTCGGTGAATTTAGTAAAAATTTTGAGAGTTAAGGTAAACTTTTCAAAACGCAACGACAGCGCGTTCTAGGATTTGATCAGAATTAGCAGCGACATCTAGTTATCAGACGTAGAATTACGTCAGAACCCATGAATAATCAAGATTGGAAACTTATTAGACCAGTAATAATTTATGCTTCCTTTCACAGGTAATTTGACATTGACAGTTCGTTTTCCATATGTTTTGTATCATCTATTACTAATCTGTGTGTATCATCGCTGTCATTATGTCATAATAAAAGTATTCTATTTTTCATGAAAAACATGCCAAAAATAAAGAATTTACAGGTAATTATGACATCAACTAAATGAGAAAAATCGGCTCTTTAATTTGATATAGGTTATGTGCAGTTTTAGACCAAAAATTGATTCTAGGTTTTCATCCCTTTTTACCCCTTTAGAGGTTGAATTTTGAAAAATCCCTTCTTAGTACACCCCTACGTACCAAGGTTTACCTACACTGAAAATTTCAAGTCTCTACGTCCAGCGGTTTAGGCTGTGCGTTGTCTGTCAGTCAGTCAGTCAGTCAGTCAGGACAAAGATTCTTATAATATAAGATAATTTACAAAATGCAAAAGAAACAGTCGGGCTATCTAAAGACCGTCGCAAACGGTGTATAGATAGCTCATCTAATCCAAATCATCAGATTTTGTAATATGTACATAAACCTAAAAAAAAATATAATGTAATGAGAGTGAATGAAGCGAAAAAAATATGTCAGGATCGTAGCAAATGAAGATTCGTGACCTCTGCCTACTCCTATGAGAAACAGGCGTGATTTTATGTATGTATGTATAAACCTAATATTTGGTGACTAGTGTAAACAATTACTAAATATAAGTTGTAATCTTTACATTTCATAACTCTCAAAACGGTATCACAGCAATACAATAAATATTTAGTGGACAAAATATATCTAAACGTCTTATATACCTACTAATGAATCTGAATTACCATAGCAAAGTTATCCTAAAAGCGCCATTCATTTTTTTATAATCTTCCATACGTGAAATATAAGAGACGGGCGTTAGTGCAGGCAATTGACGACCTCGGTGGCGTGGCGGGCGAGTGCTCGGCTGCGACGTAAGAGGCGCGGGTTCGATCCCCGCTACGGGAGATAATGTCTGTATGTTCTGCAAATATTTCTTCCGGGTCTGGGTATTATGTATATGTATGTATTCTATCTGCCATCTGTGCCCATAGTACAAGCTTTGCTTAGTTTGGGGCAAGATAGCGCTGGGTCCACAAATAAAAAAATATATACGTAAGCTAGGTTGGTAAGCAGGTAAGTACGTCTTACGTAAGTCGTTCTCTGCACAAACACAGCCTTATTACCGGCCTAAGTCTAATTGATTGCTGAATATAAACTAATTGCTAATCCGTTTCAGATGAATGAGCAGCGCGTGAACTAATAAAACTGCGTTATTTCATGCAACAGCTTGCCTGCCTACAATAGTTTGTCTCGTTGTAAGGTCCGCTGAAAAGCGGTAATGGACAATGACGGTCGAAACGAAGTAAACTATCATTTGACGCTTTTCACGTAAACACTATACCATCACTACAATATTTTTTAAGGCAGCTTTTATTTATTTAGTTTGTCTCAAAAACTTACAATCATTAGAAAGCTGTAATCGGAATGTCGGATATTTTATTAGAACCTCAGCTCACTATCCATTTCCATATCCGGTGAAGCAATTTTTTGACAGATCTTAGCATTGCTCATTTTGAGCCTGTCCAGATGTAGAACAGGGTATTTAGGGAGACCTTGTTGATAAGTTATTAAATTTCAATATCAATCAATTTCATCTTCATAAAAAGTTATTCAATCATTATCAAAATAATATCGAGCGTAATAGTCCGTCGCCAATTTCAGTCAATCATAGTTACGTGTAATTCGGAATGGAACGGTTTGTAGGCATTGTAAATGGTGATAAATTACTCAATTTCAGTTTTAATATCTAGATTAGTAAGAAACTAGTTTAAAACTTAGCGTGAGTAATGAGTTCCATTATTTTATCATTAGCAGTCTTCTAGCCCGGCAAAGAAAAGAATTGAGAAATTTAGGTCCTATTTATTAACTTAGGCCTAGTCTAACTACATTGGTCGATCATTTGGTAAAATTTCGCTGCTTTTACATTTGTTTGTAAGTTTAAATTAACATACTTATTTAAATAAAGCACAACTAGACAAACAAAAACCTCAAGTAGACCACCACGGTGGCCTGGCAAGTGAATGCCGAAACGTGAGAAGTGCGGGTTCGATTTCCGCAGCGAATGAAACATTACATGTTTTGTAAATATATCTTCTTTGGGTTTTGTGATACCATGGTACACGTGCTTTCCAAAACTCCTGAACCAAAGAATTTTATTAGGGCTCAGAACTATGTATGTGAATGTTGGTCGTATTTATTAAAACATACCCTTCTTTGTAGTCGGTTAAAACAGGAAAGTATTCAACATTTCAGTCCTTTGTCCTATAATTTGACTGTAAACATTGAAACAGGTAACCACCTGTACCGTTCACCATTTATTTTTTGCCTCCAAATAAAAAATAACACGTTTCCTATCCATCAAAAAACACCGTCAAAGAATCGTCAACAAAGGGTGTTAAAGGCCAAGCTACGTATAAAACGTGAGTCAGCAACACACTTTTCAATTCGAAAGCCAAAACACGCGTAACACTCTCTAAACAAGCCTCTAGGATGTGTTATGATGCAAGGGGTGTTGGAATATGCGATGATATGTAGTTTGACATAGAGTTTGCCCATAACCACCATCACTTGACGCTCATGGCACAGTATGTTTTCTTTCCAGTAGAGTTATAGGAATCTTTCGTTTCTCGTGGGGTTACTTTTCGTTATTTTGCTTAATTATTATTCTTTTCCAGGGGATGTTTGACGACCTCGGTGGCATGGCGGGCGAGTGCTCGGCTGAGACGCAAGAGGCTCGTTAGTGTAGGCAAAAGTTGCCTCCTGAAGTATAAAACATCTCATATATAGACGGTAGAGTATACTATAGGCTTTAGTTTTTTTTAACGAGGAGACTGGCAAAAGTTCCCGTGATAAAATAAATATTTGTGGACATTTCACACAGCGCCATCTAGCCCCAAACTAAGCAAAACTTGTACTATGGACCCCAGATGGCTAAAATAATACTTAACGTATTTTTTCTTAAACACATACTACATATACTTATAATCCATATTACTACAACACCTAGACCCGGAAGAAATAATATTTGCAGAACATCCAAACATTTCTCACGCAGCGAGAATCGAACCCGCGCCTTTTGCGTCTCAGCCGAGCACCCGCCCGTCACGCCAGTAGTAGGACTCTTAGCATACTGCAGGTAGCTAGTATACTGTGCCATGGAGTTTCCCATATAACCGTCATCACCCGGCGAGAACGATGGCTATAAACCCCAGGCCACATTTCCAACGCACCTGGCGACGGACGTCGGGTTGCCAGCTCAAAAACTTAATCGAAAATGTTGACGACTTCTAAATCTTGTAATAACAAAAAGCTTATAAGATTTTGTTAAAAAATTCAAATACAAGTACTTGATTAATTTGATATTGAATATACAATACACCAATAGAAAATGTTTAGTTTTTAACAGGTTGTCTTTCCATACTTTTATTTTGACATCAACATTCTGTTTTCAAATTGTCTTATTGATCCGCCATAACACACAATGAAGTAGAATCATAAAAAACATGCAAAATATGAGTGTGATATACCTTATTTAGCTGTTTTTTAAAGGTATTCAGCTTCATTCATTTTAGTGACTCATTTGCTCTATTTTAATATGAAATAGTACGTAATCACAGGGAGTCCTATAACAATAATTACTATGCGATCTCTAGTAAATATGGCCAGAGTTAAAATACTTACAAATGTTACGAAAATAGTAGCTAGTGTATTTCAAAGTTATCCTTCACTGTAACTCTATTAAATACTCGTAAACTTAAGTTTGTTTAATTACAAGGAGTAGTGAGCGTTCTTTGACTTTGAGCCGGGGGTGTCTTGGCCATAACTGGCCTAATGCAAAAATCTGGCAACCCTAACCGCATTTCATCCCGCGATATTTACATCACGGCGGCGCCACGCCAGTGCGAACTCAACCTTATTCATGAAATGTTATGGAGACAGGTAGCTCTGTAATATACAGGGTGGTCTCTCATATCAGCCGGTATCGTACTGACGTATGTTTTTTTAAATATTTTCTTACATAATATCACACCTGTTTCCCATAGGGATAAGCAGAGACCACGAATTACCATTTGCTATGGTCCGTACCTATTATGTACTTTCGTTTATTTAATTATTTTTTTTTTATGGCAAAAAGCAGTGGGTTAGACTAGCGAGCAGCCGGAGAAAATGGCGTAATGGTGTATAGCTTATACCTGGCAGTGAGCGCAGACGGGCTGATGATGATGGTGATGAATTTACATGTCCTCTGCAGACTTATTAAACACACCAAGTATCAATTATATATATCCTTTACTTTATGATTTCAAAATTAACGTGCCATACTTTTTTTTCCCAAGGTGTGTGTAGAGTCAGAGCTTACAGGTAGAGTTATTTGCTATTTATTATTACAAATGTGGTACAGTCAAGAGCACTTAGAGCGGTATACTTTGGACTTGAGACAGGCCCCGTGGAATGATGCGCAGCACAAATCGGAGCTCAGCTAGGCTTGGCTCTACTAGTGGAGATCTCATAACTTTTGAACAGTGAAAGCATCATGAACTTGTGAGTCTTGGCAACCAGCTTTACATAAACAAAGATAAACTATAACTATTTTGTTTCATTTTCATTTCAACCCATTTCGTACGACTTACAGTCGCAGTATGCTAAAGGCAAAAGTTATGTGACTGTTCCTGACGTTCAGCTTATGGAAAAGGCTAGTGGGGGGATCCCCTAAGCCTAAGTGGCAGGCATGGTGTCTAAAAGGTGCAAAATATTACACCCTCCATCCGCAAAGTTTCATAAAGTTCGTATAACCGAAACAATAACACGAAAACAACACGATAATCCTTTTCTATAGCTATCTACTTCATCGCACTAACAGGCTCCTAGTTTGAGAGCCAGTGACGTGGTTCTCACGTCATACCACTGACTAGCTCTATCCTGAAAGTGATCCTTATGATTTTATTAATTAATCCTCATCTGATGGAAAATAAGTGTGAATGGTACCGTTGGAAGGGGAAGACCTAGGCGTGTTTTGCATGGAATGTTTTGATCTAGATCTCGGGAATCCTAACATATTTGCTAGATGATTTATAGTTTGATTGGTAGGTAATAACTATTTCTTTAGTTGTTGAAACCAGTTTTTTATTAACTTTGTAGTTTTCTTGTTGATACTCTTTATTAACAGAAATAAACTTACAACTTATACAAATATAATTTGCAAAATACAAAAGAAACAGTCGAGCTATCTAAAGGCCGATGTAAACGGTCTATAGATAGCTCACCTGATCCAGCTCATCAGACGGTGGAAGCGTGCCCAAGACGCTTGCCGCATTGCCACGCTGAATGTCAATACTGATCCGTTGAGCCAAATAAGAACCAGCTCTTGGATCGCGCATCGCTTCGACCAGACGCCCTGAAAGAATTTTGAAAACGTGGTGGGCACCTGTGCCCTTCGGACATAGGGTCTCTTTTTTATTTTCTTGTAATTAATAATTATTTGATTTGGCGGGTTATTGAATTTCAATATTTTACGCTGTCTCACTCTGTCTTTCTTTTACACGCCCGAAATCCGTATCTCTTTAGAAATCGGTCTAGACGATGGCACGGCAGCCTCTTAAGAATATAGCTGCTTGCTCTCCGACTACCTGTACGAATATTAAAACGCACGCGCCGGTGTCAAGTACCCCTTTGTGTACCGGTGTTATATCGATAGCCGATATTTGTACCGGCGCGATACAGTAACGTTATCGCTTTACTATTACCGTTATATTTAACGTTCGTTTCAATAAGAAAAGTCGCGCGAATCACGCTATTGCCAAGGGACATGAGGTGAAATCAAATTAGGACAAGTTGAGCAAAACGTTCGCAGCCGGTGGGATTCGTATCTGCGCTCCCAGAGGGAATCTGTTTTCGAGTCAAACGCCTTAACCACTCGGCCAAGACTGCTATTCATGGATGCGCTCAAATTACCAAACAAATCGATATCCATTGTTATCAATGGCTTCGTAACTTTTGAGGTGAATGAGAAACCGTTTATTTTGTTTCTGTATTTTCACAACCCTATACAAACTCCGAAATGTTAACCCTTCCACCGGCAATAATGAAGTGTACATGTTCGAGGAATGAGTTGACAATCTGCTCAGAGAGGCAATCTAGGCGACGACATAATCCTGTGCAGGTGCCGTCTAAACCGGTACACAAACCGGTACACAGCGCACCGGTGCACCGGTACTCTACACTACATTGTTCTTGAGATTGGACAGATGAATTTGTAGGCTGCTCGGAGTAGGTTACTCTGAGTAGTGGATTAGTTTTGTGTTGAAATATGAGTGGGTGGAAGTGCCTTGCATTGTCCAGGTGCTAAAATAAGTCCCTGTTTCAAAAGGGTAGGTACGATAGGAAGTCTAAAATCTATTTCGATTCTGCATCAATTACTTTGAAGTTTGTGGGAATAAAGGTGCGACTCAATAGCGGAGAACGCGGGAGCTACGAATAGCAAGAACCAAATTTTTTAAAGGAAACTCATTTATTTCGTAAGGGTATCACGTCACAAGGTAATTATAAAAGTACTTATCTGTATACTTCTCTGCTCGACTGGAAGTAAAGAAAAAACATAGAACGTATCCAGGTGCTTCTCTCCCCGAGCATGTCGTAAAAGTTGACTTAGGGATAGCATCCTCTCCAACATGATGGACCACCTATATGGGCGATGAGCTGATTACCTGTCACTGTAATTATAAAAGTTACCTCCAGTGGAGACGATGGCCGCGCTATGCACGTATGCATTAATTGTTCCCAGCCGTGGGCGTGTCGTATCCGTTCGCTGCAGTGGAGACACGGCTTAATCGTTTCCTGAAGTGACTGAGCCTTAACTTACTTTGAATACTTTCAGCCATTCGAATACCGTTCCCAGAAAACAGGTTCTGGCGATAAATTCAATAGATTAAAAATAAAAGTGGAGTGGCCACGTGACGAGCGCGGAATTGCGCCGCGGTCACATTACGCGTTATTGGGCGCGAGTGGCAACACTATGCACTAGGGCTGCCTACTGTCAATCATCATTATCATCATCTTCCTGCCCTCATCCCACTCTATGTGGGGTCGGCACAGCATGATCCAAGGATCATGCTGTAAGAGTTTTGGATAAAGTGTTTTATGACCGGCCGCCTGCCGGACGTTAACCCTCCTTGGGAATACTTGCTTATTATATCTCATCATGCTCACAATGCTCATTTAAAGAATGTACACTAATATTATAAGGAGGAAAGCTTTTTTTTTGTTAGTAAGGAATAGGCTCCGAAACTACTGAACCAATTTAAATAATTCTTTTACCAGTAGATAGCTGCATTATTACGGGATAACATAAGCTATAATTTATTTTCAAAAAATTAGGGATCCTTACTAAAACTCCAATAATGTAATAACTCATTCCTTCATCAATCTCGCAAAATCTCAGGCGCACTAACATTGTCATTCATCTAATTTCGTAGATAAGCAGCAGCCCTACTTACAGAGGCATATTAGGTTCCTCTTGTCGTTTCGTTACGAGTCCCCGGCCGACTATTGACACTCGCTTGTAGTTCCGCAAATTTACGGCGACGACGGCGCCAGAACCCATGTACCTGCTGTACCTACCTACTAATAATGCTCCAACTCGTTTTCAAGGAGTTTTTATTAGTCTACAACACATTAGATGTTCAGCTTTTGCATTGATCAGTATCAGATCAGTATTCTGTGCACAAGTGTTCATTTTCTGTCATATAGCTAAATCTGTTGAATTACGAATCTGTCCAATCCACAATCTGTCCTACACCGAACAAAGGATAATAAGAACACTTGCAGCGACTCCTGATCCAAGAGTCCCAAGATGGATATGGTGATCCATGGTGACAGGTGATCAGCCCATCGCCCATATATGGTCCATCTTGTTGGAGAGGATACTATCCCTTAGTCTACTCTTACGACATGCTCGGGGTGAAAAGCAGCTGGATGCATTATTCTATGTTTTTTCTTTACTCCCAGCCTTACGCCTCAGCCGAGCAGTCGCCTGCTACGCCATTGATGCCACTAATATAGCTGAAATTTGAAAAGTAGCTTCCTTTTATAGCAAAACCTCAACTCAGGCGAGATTTTTCGAAATTCAACCCCTAAAGGGGTAAAACGGGGTGAAAACGTTTTTATGGAACTTCTTAAGAAAAATCATCTAGCGGCCACCGCTTTACGCAAACCCTCAATTCCTCCATTAATTAACTCTTTATAAAAATGTTGGCTCCTTATTGTTGTATATAACTAAAACAATATTTGCCGCACGCTCGTGTTTAGGGCTCCCGACGCATATTAATGACGTCCTTACTTTAAATCCGGCCGGATGAGGCGCGGTTAAGTCAAATCCCGGATAAATTACTTAGCGGATACCGTCCCGGGTATACAGGGTGGAAAAATGAGATCAGGAGAATATTATGAACATCAGCCAAGTGGAAAGAAGTGGTGATAGCTGTTATAGTATTTCGAATTGTTGTTGATAGTTTAGTTTAGTAAACCGGTCAAGTGCGAGTCGATTTCGTACCATAGTACCATGAAAAATAAAATGTTGTATAGAGCCCGCTTCTTTATATTACTTGTTGTTATAGCGGCAATAGAAATACACTCTCTTCGAATTCTACTTTCTACCTATTACGGTTCGTGAGACAGAACCCGCTGACAGACGGAGGGATAGACGGACAAATGGACGGACGGACAGCGGAAGTTTAGTAATAGGGTCCCATTAGCACCCTTCAGGTACAGAACCAGAAAATTGTGTCAGAGTGGTACATTAATAACTTACATAGCAAAAACTTGAAAAACATGAAATTATTTAATACACATATTTTGCGTTTTTGCTAGATATATTACTTATTATTACGCTGATACCTTTTTAAAGTTATGATAAGTATATACATCTTATGACAGGTAACTGTGCTTGTATAGGATTGAGCTATCTTCAATTCACATTCACATTATATACTGACCAATTTTTGTTGCACCATCAACTTGACTTTTTGCAGTAAATAATAATAATAATAAACTCTTTATTTCAGGCAACATAGAACATATTATACAAAAGATAAAAAGTTTTGGCCCATATTAATAAATACCTTACATACTAACATACATACAATAAAATATTTTTAAAACTACACAAAATTAAAGTAAACAGTCATAAAATTCCTTCAAGTCCACACCCTGTGTAACCCTGTACCTGATATACCCTGTATATACAAGATATACCCTGTATATACAAGACATAAACTGTGTATACATGATATAAGGCGGCAGGGAACCACGGCAACGCACTCCGTCGCATACTGAATGCCTAATTGGGCTCTGAACACTTTATACTTTGAACTCTGAACCTGTGACGTAGACGTGGTTAAATAAACTAACCGTTGTATTCAAAGATGTTTTTATTCGTCATTGGATTCATTAAAAAATACGGGTAATTTATCAATGGAACGCGTGTACATTCAGCTGTTTCGTTCGTTTTATTCAATGATAATTATAATTGATATCAACAAGTTGCGCATTCAACTGCTTCGTTAAATTTAATGACCGTAGTTGAAAAAAACTCGTTGATGAATGATCAAAAACAGTTATATCTAGTAGCAAGGCAGATCGTCAATGACCTTTTTATTTATTTAGAATAGAATAATATAAATAAGAACACATTAACTGTTATGAAACTTAAGTTAATAAGGTTAGTGTGACATCTGGTTCTCGTCATTAATTAGATTTTACAATTTGGTTATTCGTACCGCGTTGAGTGGGAGGGTAATAGGTTGGTATGTATATGTCACTGTAAAATTAAATACCGTTAGATTATAATCTATCTCGCGAGATTGATAACCGTAACATACTGCTTACAATTTAACGCATTATTACTTGTCCACCCAGATCGAATTCAGTGGGTCCTACTAACCTAAGTTAGTAGGTTAGGTTTAAGTAGTGACCACTAACGCTCTAAGCGAGCAGAGCGTGATGTAGTAAGATTATGTGTTATAAGTATGTATTTACAAAAAAAGTATAATTAATATTCTATCAGCCATCTGGTTCCGATAGTATGAGCTTTGCTTAGTTTGGGACTAGGTAGCGCTGTGTGAAATGTCCACAAATATTTATTATTATTATTTACTTACCTAATTATCGTCATCAAAATTAATAAGGCAATTTACAGTTCTGGAATTGGATTTTATTTCATATCACTAAGTTTAATAACAAACATGGCTAATCATTATTAGCGATGGGCTGATCATCTGTCACCACGGTTCACCATGGGACTTGAATCAGGAGTGGCTGCAAGTTTTCTTATGATTAGTACTCATGTCTTTGCCCACCCTACTAGGGACACGGGCGTGGTACGTACGAGTATGTTAGGCTAATAAGTGGGCGATGGTAATGAACCGCACACCGGCGCCGGCGCGTCCTGCGAAGTACAAAGAGGGAATTTAATTAAATCATCCCGCTCATCAAACAACGCCTGTTTGCGAGCTCATATTTATTCTTTGCCGCAGTAAGATTACACTAGCACTGATAATAAGCATTCAGAAATCATAGACAAATTCAAATTTGAAAAAATCGACAAGCTGGAAAAAGTATTTATTCAATGAGGTGAAAAATAACATAAACATAATTTATTTGATAAAAATGTATAAGTAAGATTTTACAATAAACAAAAATACAGGATCTTAGTTTCGGAAAAATAACATCGAGTCACATAATAATAATATAAAGAAAATATTCAGTCATACTAATAAATGTGGTAAAAACTGTGAAAAGGCAATTTTGGCCGTTATTGACAGTTTTATACTCATTTATTTATTTGGAAGACCAGCAGCTTACATTAGTAGTGGTATGGTAAACTAAACTAAAAAAACCTATACTGTGATAATTATGTCTATTTCCCGAAAATCAGTGCTTAAATCTCAAAGTCTAATGCCATTATTTAGAAAGAAAAAATAATACATAGGTAGGTACATATACATATTATATCACGCCTGTTTTCCATTGAGGTAGGCAGCGCCCACGGCCCTGAGTTAGTACTGAAAGCCCAATAATCAAAGGGAGAAAGTGGAGGAAAACGCTCGTATCAAAAGTTAAGTGTCTACAATATCTTTTGCTAGCAAATGCGGTTTTCGCGTTCGTCCCTTACAACGTCCGGGATGTGTTTTCCTTATCCGTAGATAGCAATTTAGCTCATCACGATAAAGGGCGCTCTTTCGCAGTGCGATCTTTAGCTAATTGTTTTATTGCCGGCTATAAAGTCGAAAGCGACGCGATGATACAGCTTATGACGACTTCAGCTGCTTCACTTCTATTAAAAGTTTTAGAAGGGTTAGGTCACGATTTGATAGAAGTACTACTTGAAACAAAGGTTGAGAATAACTTTAATCACTTTAACCTCCTTAATGCCTTTGCCGCATAAAAACTTAGAGTGGACGTTATGAATCGTAATCAAGACTTCATGATTTGATGACACAGAAATGATTTATTAAAACTCAACAGAATTACATACATAACTCTGATCCCACATTGGGAGGCTCTGTTTGTTAGAACTACAAGTGCATAGCACGACAAAGCCAAGTCAAAAAATTCATTGATTTATTCTAAAATCCGCAAGAACCATACCAACATCTCTCGAATCTCAGCTGGACACGGTCACGGTCAATTTGATATATCTTGTCTATCATAAAATCGTAACTATAATCTTGTAGGTACGTGTAACTTGTTAATGCAAACCTTTCAAAGCCAGGCATAGCAGAGTCTCAAACATTTAAAGACGCTTTGACAAAAATGGTGTACATTGAATTTGGTCGTTGACCTTTGTCACTCATTGATCTAGTTATTGTTGAAGGTTTTTAAAGGTAGATTGATGCTGCGTGAAAGTTATTTCGTGTGAACGTATTGAACGTCATTTGCCGCACCATTGACACTACGCTTGATGGCGTTCCATACATCTCAACACCTTCTACTCATGACACCACAACATAACACAAATTTCTACACCGACTCTTTTACTGTTAATGCGATTCGTCTGTGGAACTCTCTTCCAATGCAAATACGCCAAGCCTCATCCACGGGAATCTTAAAGTCTAAACTATATCACCATTATCTTGCTCTGCAGAACAGTCATCAAAATTGAGCACCTGTAGGTATTTATGTATATATGTTATAAATTAGGTAGATATTATTTGTATTTATTTATGTATAATAATTATTTTTTTCTTATAACTTTTTCTACAATGCACTGCCTCCACTTTTTCTCCAAACTGCACAAAGGTTAGCTGGAAGAAAATGCTAATTAGCATTAAGTTCGCCTATGTACATGTTTTCTTGTGTGCAATAAAGAATTTTCTATCTATCTATACATTTTCGTAGTCGCTCTAGTTCGAAAGTCTACCTTATGTTCCAGCGGTTTCAATTATCTGTGGCGCGGCAATGATCGAGCGATTCGTAAGCAAATGTCGCGCGGCACCGCGACGCGACACGCCGCTAAGATAAGCTGTTGATGAATCGCCGCTGGAGCCGCCGGATTATGGATCGGAGTGTTTGTCGTTAAGTCTAAGTATTTCTGAGGGTTTGAGGCTTTGAGTGAAATTAAATAATCAGCTCGAGGCGTTCACACGTTTACTGACATACCGTGGCTTCTGGCTTATTCAACTATTCCCCCTTAGAGGTGATTTGTTGAACTTCAATTTATAAATAAACTAGATGCCACCCGTGGCTTTGCTCGCGTGGTACCCGGATAAAAAATAGCCTCTATGTGAATCCAGTACATGTCTCAGCCCATTCTTCATAACAAGACCGTCACCTCCTTAAAAATATTTAAAAGGTTCATGTAAAAAATCCGCCAAAGCACGATGGGCCACGAGTCGGTCCAGAGCGGTCCAATTATAAAACGAAGTTGTGGATGGAGACCCTTAGAAGAGAGAACCAGCTAAAAGCTTCTGTTCACTTTGTTACATGTGTTTCATATCCATTGGTTCTAGATTTTCCCCGCAAAATTGGCTACCGATGAGCAAAGCACTATGCTCAGAACTGATTAATTCACCGATTACTGGATTTATTAATGTAGTTAGGTTAGAATACCTAATAGACGAAATATCTGCCGAAGTTTGTTAATTAAATTCCCACATTGAGGCCAATATTTGCATAGTATGTTAGTGACGCTAGTTACACTCGTTATAGAACTAGTTTTGGTACAAGAAAATATTTTATTGGTTACTAGTGGAACGCCTGCGGTTTCACTCGCGTAGAGCAGATTATTTTGGGTGCATCTCGTGTTTGAACAGTCACATAGTTTTGAACCCACACTATTAGAATTATCTGTGTCGTGGGTATCAAAAAACTATGAGTATCATGTTATCACGTCACAACACCCAGACCAAGAAATATTTGCAAAACATGCAAACATTTTAACATTATTTGTGGTTATTCTTATTTCTCTTTCACCTGATATAAAGCTACGTTTACACTAATGCACAGAAAAGTGAAAATAAAAGAAGATCGTAGGAATTAACTGTATTGCCTACACAGGTTGAAATCCAAATACCACAAAATAAGAAAGAAAAGTAATTTTAGATTTACAAGAGATTTTTGATGATGGGTGACCGCAAGTGGCATTACGAGCCGAGCGCTTCCTTGCTTCGGAGGGCTTGTTAAACAGTCGGTCCCGGATTTTAAGTCGTTAAACCATGACGGAGGCCTTTAGGCGGCCTAAAAACTCCGAGTTGGCCACTAGCTCATACGAACTTACATAAGAGATTTTTAGTTAAATTTAATAGAAGATGTGGTTTTAATACCGTCATCCTTTCTCGCCATTGCAAACTGCCGTTCTTTCTCCAAGATATATATATTATACATATCTACGTAATAATTAATGTATATATACCTAATCTTAAACCTAATCAATTAACAAACATCCACTGCAAACATACATACGACACCAAACAAACACAGTCAATTACACACACTCACACACACACACACACACGCACACACACACACACACACACACACGCACACACACACACCCACACACACACACACGCACACACATACACACACACACACACACACACACACACACACACACACACATTCCATCTGTTACCCAGACTCTTACGAGACTGGTGCTCTCAGTGGAATTCATACACGCACCTCCATACTCTGCATGTAACTTTGTTTGTATAGCTAGTTTAAGTACCTACTTACTATAATTATAAATGTATAATGTTTCTCTAACATCAGAAAACTGTACAAGACCTATGCAAGAGCGAAATCTCCTATGACAAGTATTCTTTACTTAAAAGGCGATTTCATCCATGGTTGATGATAATGTAACATTGAAAGCGCAATTAAACATTTATTATTATTTATTTATATACATAGGCTATACAAACTCTCTCAGGATGTCCAGACCAGTGCTACAATTCTGAATTCAAATCACCATTGGCAGTAGTTTACTTCTAAGTACTGATTACAGCGGCACTAAGTTTTAAATCCATTAGCGAAAGTAAAATATTACCGCGTCCCGACACAATCTTGTACCGAGGACAGGGCCGGATTAAGTGCAGCTGAATAATTTAACTCAATGAGTGGGATTTTTGCTGAATTGAATCGAACTCACTAGATTTTTACATATTATCACGCCCGTATCCCTAATGGGGTGAGCAGAGTCACTTCTGATTCAAAGTCCCCGAAGATGGATATGGTGAACCATGGTATCATGTGATCAGCCCATCGCCCATATATATCATCCACTATCCCTTAGTCGACTTTTACATCATGCTCGGGGGAGAAGCAGCTGGACACATTAAATTTTTATGTTTTACTCCCAGTCCAGCAGAGAAGTAACTTGATTTTTAACCACATTATTAATATAGTTTTAAGGGCAAACTCCAAACTCTTCTTTTGTCAGGACTTTGCTTTGCTGATTTTGTGTAGGGACGATAACACATCGTTTATGTAACAGGTCATTTGCGCTTCGCCAAGGGTCTTCACTCTTAACCAATTGTACCTAAATACTACCTACGTCATATTTCGTGCACAGTTTTGCATAAAAACTGACCAATAAATTTATCCTCAGTTTCACTTATTATCTCCCTGCCTAGCCCTAATCTCCCATTGCGTGCGATTAACGTTTCTCTCCGGGACTGTAAACTTTACTTCAGATAAGGATTACTACAACGGATGAATTACAAAGTACCTACAATAATACTCGCGCCACAGATTAGCATACAGTGTGTACCGCTGCCGCATTCATTTTGGGAGCTGGTTGGTTTACAGCGAACGACACGACACACGATTTATTAAATGCTTCAAAGCGGTTAATTTATTTCAAAATCTGCTAAAGGTTAACTCAAAGTCTTAGATCTCAAGTACTTACATTAAATATAAAGTTTAGTAAAGGTTTAAAGTAAAGAGGAAGTTCTTCGGAACGAGTTTTATCTTAAATCAGCATTATTTAATAAATCTGCCTTAAATAGCTTCACACGGAGACTGGCGATATCTTTTTCTTTGACTTCAACGACGGGGTTAAGGGAAAACCTGCTACTTATTTTACCCTATTAATGTGTTTGGGTTGTATGAATGTATACGGGTATGTGAGTATGTGCATTCCTTTGTCTAAAGCTTTAGTACAAACGGCTGGACGGTTTTTGACAAAATAGTACAAATTTATCATTATCATCATGTGTAAAATCCAATATTGCACTACAACTGCAGTATTTACACTTCGATAAGTAAATAAATAAATAACACCCAACAGTCACATACATAGTTCTGACCCTACACTAGGATTCCCTGTGTCATGGGTATCAGAAACTACGAGTACCATGGTACCACAAAACCACTTAAATTGTTTAAGTTTATTTATTATATTATGTAATGTAAAGAAAATAGTAGAATAAAGGCATTCTTATTTTTTTATAACAGTATTCTACTAACCATGCTATGGTAAAGAACGATCCGTCGCCCATTAGTAGAATATTGAAAGCGGGTATCAGTATCGTATCGGTTGTTGTAAAGCCGGCCATTGATTCAGGCAGGCGGCATAAAGTTGTAGGCCGATTGTTAAAATGTCGTTGCGCGTGATCGTAAATGTTGAGGCACGTAGCTACACCGGCTTTATTGTATTTCTGTATCGTTTAACAGCGGCCTTTTTGTACGTATTCCCTGATTGGATGTCGGATCTGTGGCCGAGTCGTATGTAACCGTTCGTTCAATTAAAATGTGTAAATCGAAATCCTAAAAGTTACGAGGCATTATCCTGTTAATATTATTAATCCGAAGGTTTGGGAGAGCTGTATGGTTATTTGTATATCAATCACGTTGTAACTGCTGAACGGAGAATTTAAAATAAATAGAATATGTTTATTGCATAAGTGAAATAAATATATTCTATTCTAAATAATGTTGTTTAAAACTATAAGCCGCTATCATGCGAGCGAAGTGCCAACGTTTTTTTTATAATTCACAATTTTGTAATGTACCAAACAGTTTTGAAGAATTACCAGCTGTAGAATTGGCAATCACAGTAAATTCAGGCAAGACACTTGCGTGTTTCATTGTGTAACAATATTTCCTACATTTTTCACAGTATCGTGCTAACATTACGCTATAACTTCTAAGCGACTGTAAATTTTAACTAAAACCGCCTAAAATTGTATAGGTACTACAAAATCACTAGGAATTTAAACCATACACCACCATTACGAGTATGGCGTTATTCTTCAGAAATATTACAGTTTTAAAACAAAAAGAATGAAAGAAACCTCTTGGTCAGGGAATGAACACTGACTTTTTAACATCGCTAGGGTTTCGTTTTCACAAAGTAAAAGCCTTAAGTTTTATATTTCTAACCGATACCAAGTCTACAATCCTTTTACTCTGAAACTTCTGAAAGGAAATTCTTATCAAAAATCCATTCGCATTTCTCTGAGAGAGATTGATATAAAGTTATCAAGATAAGACGATTGGCTCAGCGACGGAATGCATTCAAATTAGCCTGGATTAGATCAGGAATTCCGGAAAAAACCGGTTTCCGCAGAGCATGGAAGTTAATGAGAACCAGTGCGGTCGGTGTGTGCCCTGTAAGTACAGGGTGGCTTGGGAGTCCTTTGCAGATCGGAAGCAACCAGTGCGGAATATGCACCGTGTAATTTCCTTTCAACTCAGTTAATAAACAAACGTACTTACGTAACGCGGGACATGTGGTTTTTGTGTCACAATAAAAGCTCTTTCAAATAGAATGAAACCGAATTTAAATAAAACGTTTTAAAAACAAAACCGACTTAATGAAAAATAAGTTGAATCTCCCTGTGCTATCCTATAGAAACTAACTGATAGATCATGTCAAGATGTCAGTGGCCATCGACACTCTTTCGAATAAAAAACAAAAGGGAACGCCCGTGACTTTATTCGCGGTGTGTTTTTTTTCAAACTTCATCCTCCCGCTAAGTTCCCTAGGAGTTGTATTTCGAGGAATTCCTTTCTTAGTGCATCACTACACCATGAGAGGAATATACCCTCCAAGAGTTCATGCTTTGAGGACTGTAATGTTGATTGTCAGTCAATCAGTCCGTCAGTAACGTAAGCGTTTATGTATTTCGATGTTACGCATCCTTGAAAGTGTCCATGACTTATGTCATTACCATAATAAATTGGGCAAGAAAATAAGTAGGTTAGTCGTCATTTAAAAATTTAATTTACGACTTTTAGATATTATTTGAAATGTATAAATTTCTCTGACATAAAATTTATATGGACCACCTTGGGACCATTTTCTATACACTAGTGAAAGAATCATCAAATCGGTTAACTATTGGTGAAGATATAGGTTAAAAAAAATATATAAAAAAATATACATACAGTCTAACATAGAACCTCCTCTTTTTTGAAGTCGGTTAAAAAGGAAGAGTTTTTGAATCTGACTGTTTTTTTTTTCTTCGCAAGATGGTGGCCAGTGTCATCCCCAATGATACCAATATGTCGTAACTCCGTGCTATATAGGTTGGCCCTAAGAAGATTTAATTGCATTAATTGAAGTATTTTTTAATCTACCTTTTACCTTGTTTAGTTGTACCCGTAAACCTTTACCTTACCTTTTCTTAAATCGTAAAAGAGTGACGATGAGTAAATGCACTCATGGAAATATTAGCGCCATGCTAGTAAATAGTGGGTACCTTTTTATTGGTCCCTCAATTCGTATTGGTGTCCTGTAGATCGCATTCGTAAGTTTATGCCGCGTAATAAAACAAGTGTAAAGGATCCAATAAGTCGTAACACCATAGCCTCGGTCCGTTAACAAGTGGCGACCGGCATATGACGGCCGTTAACAATATTAGAGCAGCGTGACAAACTTCTAACTTCCAAACTTCAATTTTCCAACTTTCTTCTTTCAATAAAATGCAATAAGATTATCTTGACATCTCTTAAATATACGTTGAATTTAAGCCTCTACGTAACGCAACCAAGCACGGAAGATAAGCTTTTAAAATTAAACCGACTCAATTTAATTAAATAACATTGGAAGTGCTTGCTTTGATAGCCCCGATAAAAAAGTAGCTTTAAAGTTGTTTCGGATCATACACGATGTGTATTTCATGTTTCAGCTAAATGCGTTCAGTTCTTATGGAAATAAGTGTGAACAAACAGATACATACCTCTGACCTCGTTCTTTCTCTCTCTATTTGTCGTTCTCTCTAATCCGTGTGAAAAACAACCCCCAGTTTTCCAAGAGCGCTCAAGATCCGTGCAACATTAAACCCAAAGTAACGGTGACCGCTTTTAAGAGACGCTCGCTTAATACCTGCACCTGGGACTGGGCTGTCGCGAATGAAATTCCAGGAAGGCTATTAAACTCCCCAATTCAGATTATGACGACCTTAGATTAAAACAAGAGTAGCTTCACCCGCACTTTGTACATGTACCTAGATATCATCATCATCCATAACCTAAGAAGTCCACTGGGCCTAAATACACTTCCAGGACGAAATATTTTTTGCCGCCTCCATCTATTGACCACCTATCTTATCTATGTTAATCGCTATTCGATAACCTTTACTCCAAAAATACATTTTTTTATCCTTATTATTACGAGTATGTTTATTTGCGATGATATATTTATGTAAGAATTACAGTCAACAATCCCAGTGTTTCCCCTTGGTTTGTTTACCAAAATGCAGACGCATACATCCGCCCGCAATAAAAAGTCATGCAAAGCTCCTGCGAGACAGCATAAACATTGGCATGTGAAAATCAGCTACATTTTTTATGACTGCCACCAATTTCCAAATCCGCAGTTAAAAGTCATCGTTAAAGGTAAAGACAAAGAAAGTTGAACTATGGAGCATAAACCGGAGATTAACATAATATCAGCATCAGCTCTTAACCGGTTTTAATAACCCGTTTTATAACTAAACTCTGGCACTACGACGGTCAGCGGTTAATGTTTATGTAGATGGGTCTTGGCTAGATTTAAGAGACTTTATGCAGACTTAAGAAGGCTTTATAGTCAATAATAGTGGATATCTTAATATAATACAACCAGCTGCCTCCTGTGGTTCGATCGTTACCCGGATGAAAAGCTGCCATATGTTATTATGAACTTGGAATACACATTGTTTATGACCTGGAATAACAAAGGGTCCTTTAGGGTAGATCCTACGTGAGCGAAGCCGCTGGTGAATTCTAGAAGATCATACTTATGATTCTTCAAATATTTGTTAGGCTTCTAGAGGTACCAAACCAAAGCAGTCTAATAAAATAACATTAAATTTCTTGGTGAAACGGAACTAACCCCCGAATACTCAAACGCATCTCAAAGTTGAGCACGTCTCAAATGACCATTTTTTGACAGATTTTCATCAGAAACTGTCAAAAAACCGTGAGTTGAGACGTGCTCAACTCTGAGTCGCGTTTGAGTATTCGGGGGTAAGACGGTTACATTGTCTCTTAAACTCAACCAATGCTAGCAATTTAGCTGAAGTTAAACCATTTTCCGTAAATAAATCTTGATTCGCAGGGTTGTAAGTGCAAGTGAGGGTAAATCACAATTGTTTAGAGAAATTAACGTCTTAATAATAGATTGCTCTAAGACTCGGCCTTGATTTCTAGAAGATCCGAAGAAGGCGGGAATCTCCACCATTACTGAGATAAATTGGTGGAGCCGTGAATTTCTTGGTGAACCTCCCCTCTAATCCTCTTAAGGTAAGCATTTTGGGGGGACGAGACATTGTACCGTTTAGCTTTCACTTGTTGACGGATGTGCTTTGTTATTTGACTTCGGATTTCTACAAACCAGGTTCGTTAAAATACTACTCACTAACTTTTGGGGATTCCGACCGTTCTATAAGTGTAAGATCACCGTCCGGAACATCAAATGAATCCAATTAGACAAGCAAACTTCTGACAAGACTGCTTTGTTCCAGGACGGTGACGGTCCGGCTTTGGAACTGAGTAGTGATTGGAGACATATACGAAATATTCTATTTTTAGGCTACTCACAATTATGTGAGCAATTTCACGTTGATTATAATATGAATTTCGATTATGTCATGTGAAGAGAAATTGTTTCATTTCTTCTCAAGTAACTTGCGGATATCATTACCTAAATGTAAGACTGACAACCAAATTGAATCAAACCATTTGGCAAATTGAGCAAAATCGAACATCCATATCACCACGTTTCATAAACTGAAATAATAAACGACTTCATAACACAATAAAAACTTTTTTCACTCCTAGGAGTGGTATTTTTTTCATCAGATCTAAATATAACCAAACGGAAAGAACCAAACAAAAAAGAAATTTTCTAAATCGGTTAATAAATGCCGTGGTAACAAACATAAAGAAATAACAAAAAGTACGAACGAATTTGAATTGAAAACTCTTTTTTTGAAGTTGGTTAAAAATATACATATTTACCCAAAGTTAGAACAAGAACAACATCCGTTCGTTTATAATTGATGTTTTTTATCAAAGTCGAACATGGAGTGATTATATTATCTTTCCCATAATACGTAGGATTAATGAACGGCCAATAATCCCACGAGCTCAAGTGAATTTCCCGTGAAAAACTCTGGAAGTCCGTAATTAGAGCTACTCCAGAAAAGAAGACAGTCGGTACAAGTTGTACCTAAATCATATCGATACGAGCCGCGGCTTAGGGAAGCCCTAACGACAACTTTCCGCGGGCCTAAGGCATGAGCGATACAGATTGATTTTGTCATTTTGATAGTATTATTACTATACTAGCTGCCGCCCGCAGCTTCGCTTGCGTGGTATCCGGATAAAAATTTGCCTATATGTTAATCCAGTACATGCACTATGTATATTCCAAGTTTCATTCAAATCCGTTCAGCCGTTTAGGCGTGATTGAGGCACAAACATCCAAACATCCAAACTCACAAACTTACGCATTTATAATATAAGTAAGATTTTGCACTTGCCTTAAGTTTCAACTTAATAGAAACAGGCTTGGGAGTAGTATAATCTTAGCGTATCTAATTGACGGCCTCGGTGGCGTGGCGGGCGAGTGCTCGGCTGAGACGCAAGAGGCGCGGGTTCGATTCCCACTGCAGAATAAATGTTTGCATGTTCTGCAAATATTTCTTCCGGGTCTGAGCATTGTGGTACCATGGTACTCGTAGCTTCTGATACCCACGACACAGGGAATCCTAGTGTGGGGGTCAGGACTATGTATGTGACTCTTGGGTGCTATTTATTTATTATTTGACGTCCTGTTAAGGAAGATATGAAGAGAAGAAGATAGGAAGAGATGATTTGCTAGAGCAGGGTGGAACACAAAACAAATATCGTTAAAACAGTCACCGCGGTTCACCATATCCATCTTAGGAGTTTAAATCAGAAGTGGCTGCAAGTTTTCTTGTGTTTACTTGTGACTCTGCCCGCCCTAGGGATACGGGCGTGATGATATGTATGTATGTATTACTGTACGGTTCTAGCGTTTATGACATCGCTATCTGATGCTTTAATTAATGACAATGAGGTCAGCATTCTACTCTGAAAAACATAACGTCTTACTCCTGCTACATGAGCCATCCTCTAAAAGATGTCTCTTCATTTTACACCAAAAATAAAATCTTTATCCCGGGATTAGGGGCGGGTCCGCCCCTATAATTTATCTCACTAATGGTTTTAAAGCTGACATCTGCCCTTTCGGGGGCCTTGGAGCAGTTTATTTTCTTAAAATGCATTTTTCCTGCTTGTTTATAGCTCGGCTTTTAAATTGTTTTAGAAGGGAAACGGCGGGACGTTGAGATTGAGAAAATTGCGGCGGTTTCGTGTTACTGATAAATAAGAATACTGCCTTGTGTATCTTGGTATTATAAAATATAGGTACACCATTATTGTGAATTTTTGAGCACTTCTCACTTGTCCTGAAAGTGTATTAGGAAGGCCTTTGTCCAGCTGTAGACTCCACTGATACGTTAATATGACGTAATTTTTTAATCATTGACGATTTAAGTCTTTTTAAGGGTTCCGTACCCGCAGGGTGGCAACGGGATTCTATCACAAAGCCTCCTGTCTGTCCGTCCGTCCGTCCGTATGTCCAAGTTAAAATTTTCATAGAGTGTGTATTTCTATTGTCGCTATAACGAAATAGTGCACGAAAAGAGCCTTTGAGGCGCACTTTAAATCCAATCAGTCCGAGAGAACTAGTGACACGACTAGATAGATAGATAGTCGCTATAACATCAAATAATAACAATAAAATAAAAGGGAGCTCCATACAAGAAACATGTAGATATACGATGGTACGCAACCCTTCGTGTGCGAATTCGACTCGCACTTGACCGGGTTTTTCTTTTTCTGTTGAGTACCACAAAGCAGTAGCTAGGTAGACTTAGCTAATTTGACCAATATTATTAGTAGAAGTAAACTAATAATAATTGTAGCTTCAACTCTCATTGAAATATAACAAGCTATTCAACTCGAGCTGACTTGCCCCATAACTCCTCTAACTGCAGTAGATATTTCGCTGAATACTTAATCCAGACCCGTCGGACTGAGATAAAGGGATCATTGGTGATAATGCGCGGGAGTCGTGACGTCACCGCCTAGGACATTGACCATTAGACTCCAAATTTATTTATATAATTTCTTCTTTATATTTACGTAAAACAATAAGCATTTTTTTGCAATCAACGCTACTGAACTAGAAAGCTGAAATTTGGAAAGTCCTTCCTTTTATAGCGAAACTACCCAAGTAAGGCAGGATTTTTCGAAATTCGACCCCTAAAGGGGTGAATAGGTGTAAAAACGTTTGTATGGAGTTTTTTTAACGCGTAGTACGATTTGTTTAAAAACTCGGTCTGAAT
This sequence comes from Scotopteryx bipunctaria, assembly GCA_949320045.1. NCBI lineage: Eukaryota > Metazoa > Arthropoda > Insecta > Lepidoptera > Geometridae > Scotopteryx > Scotopteryx bipunctaria. Next base: position 535,813 of record OX439441.1, read on the forward strand.
ACTTGTGGATGTTGGGTGTTATTTATTTATTTGTCTAATAGACGCCAGTGACTCACTGAAATCACTGACTTAGAGCCTGTCCACACTGCGCGTTGTGTCAGCGTTGCGTCGATTTACATACTAATAACCGTAGTGTACACACGGTGCACACACCACTGACTGCAGCCCCCGAGACGAAGTGGGAGGGGTGTGCTTCATTGCGATGCCGGAGCGCTAGCACTCAGTTGTTTTGTGCGTTGATAAGGAAGAGACACACGCAAGCTCATTTAGTTTTTTACAAAACGCTCGCCGCAAACGTTGCGACTGCGGCAGCGCTACGATGACGCAGCGCCTGTGTGAATAGGCCCTTATGCCACTAAATGATTTACTCTGTAAAAACATGCTCCTTTGATTCCTAATTGACAAAAGCTTTGGGCCTTCAGTACTATAAAAGTTAACAGAGTTCGTTCTTTAAAGTAAAAAAAACTGCGAAGTTTTTTTTTCTTTCTTTCTAACTGGGAGTCCATAGTGGAGCTGGTCATAGGTTGCGGAACGTAGCAGTCCGCGTTTGCTGACGACGAGTCTTTATCTAGAGGCCATAAAGTTTTATGCCAACACCAACATGGTTAGAAACACCTCATCGTGGCTAGAACTACCATTGCTTGTGGCTAAAGTCCTTTATTTAGACAACTTCGCTTCGAGAAATTGTGCTGTGTTTTATAAATATTAATAAATGTTTATCTTTGAAAACAAAGGTATCGTTTGTCTCTCAATACGAGTAAATCGCTTTGCTTCTAACCAAGTCGCTACTGAAAAAAAATATGGAACTGACATCGGCATAACGTCTATTTCATAATCCTATAGTAACGTTGCTAGGCACCCAATAACGTCATTGGAACATAAGTATGAACTTCACTATTCAAATATGGAAAAGCCAATTAGAAAAGAAGTTTGTACTGATAATGTAATGGGATACTGGTCAAAGTTATAAAATAAGGATGTAGATAAAAATTTCAGGTGGTTGACCACAAGGTGGGTTACAAAGAATAAACCAGTGGACAACCAGAAGAACGGGTCCCTCGTGCTTACTTAGCTTTCCATGAGGAACAATGCAAAAATAACGCTAGAACTAAAAATAAGTAATTCCACTAATGTTTTCACCGTTGCGACAAACCAGGTTATTTCAACTTTCCCGGCATAATCCCGAGTTACTTTCTACATTTAACAGTAAAACACCTGAACCGGTAACCGTTCTAATTGCCGAGTCAGCAAAAACTAACAACTTTTATGCAGAAAGCAGATTTTCTCGTGTCTACTAGAAGAAATTGCGAAACTGCACTCAAGGTCAAAGTCACGAAGGATTAAAAAAGGTCTTCCACTACTTCGTTTCATATCTGGACCGTAAATGTATTGTCAATATAACCAGACAGTTTCCGGTACAAAAAAATAAAGTGCAGTCATTTCAGTAGTTCGATGGTCCGGTTACATTATATCACGCTCGTATCCCTAGTGGGGTGGGCAGAGCCGCAATTATTCATAAGAAAACATGCAGCCACTCCTGATTCAAAGTTCCAAGATGGATATGGTGAACCATGATGGCAGGTGATCAGCCCATCGCCCATATACATAGATATGTAGATGGTCCATCATGTTGAAGAGGATCCTATCCCTTAGTCGACTTTTACGACATGCTCGGGGAATGAAGCAGCTGGACGCATTCTATGTTTTTTCTTTACTCCTAATCTATCAGAGAAGTAACCTATATACCTATTTTAGTACCTACTACACAAATACTATACAACATACGGCCAGAGTTCAAAACATTCTGTGTACATTGTAAATGCGTCCTAAGCCAGGAAGAAATTATAATTAGCAAAAACTCCGGAGGATTAGGATGGACTGACTAAACGGAATTTCGCTAAGAAAATTGGTAAACTTTGCGAGTCGACAGTCAGTTGGATTGACTTGCGTCTCAGGGAAGCGTAGAATTATAATTATTAAATTGCAATGTAAAATCTGTTTACGATGCATATTCGCGGTGCTTTGAAGAGATTGTTTTGGGGCTTTGCTTCCAACCTCGCGTATAATAAACGAATCATCCTGGCTTAATGATAAATCGTTTTTTTTTGTGATTTACTTTTCATGTGCTGAGACAGTAACAATTATGAACCAGGGTATTAGGCATAGACCCTCAAGAAGGTAACTCCAAAAAGTAACTGAACGTTTTGAAAATAAGCATAGTTCGATTTAAATCCCCTCAAAACTATCGGCGTTAGAACTAGTTAGAAAAATACTTATTTTATTTCTACAATGAGACACAGGTATCCTCTGCAATTATGAAATTCCACTGTAACTGTTGTACATTTATAATTGCACACCAGAGAAAAACGTAGGTAACACGAGTTTCCTTGGAAATGTAACGCGTCGCAAAAAATATAAAAATCGGTGTGGGACCCGTCCGTGTTATATATGGCCGGTAATTAGGGAGCACCCCACGCCCGGCGCAGGCACACTGAGCCAACTCACAAGAAATATACTCACAAGTTACATTAGAATACTAATAGAGAAAATAAAGGTCTCTTACCACCTATTAGTTGATGATTTATACAGCGTCAGGAGGAAACTTTTACCTTCACTAACGGGACGCTGTAACTAGTGCCCGAGACAAATGGAGTAGGCATACTCAGCACCTCTTCCATCCTCTTAGCTTAGTCGGCTTTATCCACAGGAAAGACATGGTCAATACGTGCGGAGCTGACTAAGCCGCGGGATTTTTCCTTTACCGCTTGAGAGTATTAGTTTAGCGCATTTAATTTTTTCACACAGAAAAATTCACTGGTACGCGACCGGATTTTAACCCTCCACCTTAGGATCGGAAGGCGGAGTCACTACCAACTAAACCACCAGTGCTCACTACTAGAGAAAGCTTAAAGTAAATACATTATAATACAGATACAGAGTACCTTGACGACCTCGGTGGCGTGGCGGACGAGTGCTCGGCTGAGAATTAATTCTTGCTGCGGAAGAAATGTTTTCATGTTCTGCAAACATTTCTGCATAAAAGCGCCACAGTTAATATACTAAATTCGGAATAGACATTCGGTTTTACGTTTTCAGACAGCTTCCATATCGCTTATTTCATACAGTCGCCGGCGAATCTAGTCTGCAAACTCATGGTAAATTCAGTTCTCGTAAAGTCGATGAACCACCAAAATTTAGTACCTAGTCTAAAATAATCGCCTATAAACTTTATCAATCTAAACTGGTACTAACTCCCGACAGAATGACTGGCTGCGTGTGTCGTCTGGCACAAGCCTCGTGTTCACTAGGGAGCGTCACGTGTCGCTAGAGGTGTCTGACAAAGTCACACGCCATCATCATCATCACCCTATAGCAGTCAGCAGCTGAACATAGGCTTCCCCTAATGAGCGCCATTGCGTGACTTGACAAATCCAGTCTCTGTCAGCAGCCTTTTACAGATCGTCACTCCAGCTAGCCAGAGGGCGTCCCACATTACGTTTGCCGAGTTTGTGAGTCCACTCAAGAACTTGCTTACCCCAGCAGTTGTCGGTTCTTAGACAGATATAGCCAGCGACACGTCTTGCTGTACATTTGCCCTATTGCATACAACATTTAACGGCTTCGGTGGCGTGGCGGGCGATTGCTCGGCAGAGACGCAAGAGGCGCGGGCTCGATTCCTGCTGCGGAAGAAATGTTTGCATGTTCTGCAAATATTTCTTCCTGGTCTGGATGTTGTGGTACCATGGTACTCGTAGTTACCATGATACCCACGACACAGGGAATCCTAGTGTGGGGTCAGGACTATGTATGTGACTGTTGGGTGTTATTATATCATATTATTTATTACAATACAAATTTTATTTTAGTAGCACTGTACACCCCAGTCCTTACACTTTTTAACCCCTCCGTTATAACCGTGGGACTTTTTGTGGATATTATCCTTTTAGCGCTTATACAGTAGTACCACAAATATTGTGCGCCTTGGCAATTTTCGTGCTTTGTATGAACACCGAATTCGTCCGAATATGCAACGAATAATAACTGAACCAACGCTTTCAAAAAAATAAGTATCTACATAATTATTGTAACATCTCTATATTACATTATCATTATCGCGTTAGTTCGTATTTCAGAAGCCAGACGAAAATTTCCGAGGCGCACTATATTTGTGGTTCTACTGTACTATTATTAACGCATCGCAAAAAGTGCACACCTCTTTATATTACGATCATTTTTATACTTCCGTGTGGAGGCGACGGCGAGTAATGAGACTGGAGCTTGTTGCAGAACTGTGAAACCATTTTATCGTGCTTATTGAACAACATCTTGGAACAAAATGGGATTGTTTTAAGTCAATGATTTTCATCACTATACTTAAGTTTTATACAACTTCGATGGCATGGCGGGCGAGTGCTCGGCTGAAACGCAAGAGGTGTGGGTTCGATTCCCGCTACGGGAGAAATATTTGTACGTTCTGTTAATATTTCTTCCGGGTCTGGGTGTTGTAGTATTATGTATTGTAAGTAAGTATTTACAAAAAAAAAGTATTTAAGTATTCTAATGCCATCTGGTTCCCATAGCACAAGCTTTGCTTAATTTGGGGCCAGATGGCGCTGTGTGAAATGTTCACAAATATTAATTTTATTTATTTATTTTATACGCGTGAATAACTTTTGTGATTTAGTTATCCACGTGTATCACGAAAATGAACATAATAAAGTAACGTGAAATATAGAATTAAAAGTTATTTTCTCAGTTTTATGTGATGTCTATTCTTCGAAAATTCCCTGACTCACCTTTAAGATATTAATCTTTATAGATATTGGATACCTAGAGATCTATCTGGGGCCCGATATTAGCCCGCAAATAGACTGCTATTTTAGCAGTAATTTTGTCAGTTCACCTGATATTTGTCTATGGCGATATTATGTTAAGTAAACAAGTAAGTTCGTATGAGCTAGTGGCCAACTTTTGTGACGGAGTTTTTAGGCCGCCTAAAGGCCTTCGCCATGGCTTAACGACTTAAGAGCAGGGACCGACAATTTAACGTGCCCACCGAAACACGAAAGCGCTCAGCTCGTAATGCCACTTGCAGTCACCCATCCACATTGTGACCGCGCACAAAGTTGCTTAACTTCAACGATCAATCAAGAACGTCTAAGCTAGCTACGCCACGAGCGCTTCTTGGGGAATTATGTTTATTCCCCAAGAATCACGGCCCTAAGGAAATACGTATGTACAATCTTTGTGAGTTGTCTGAAAAATTCTGAGCTTCTTCAGCGGACCAAAAGGATCATCGAAATGAAACTGCTGTGCTGAAAAAACCTAAGGACTATTAGCGGGTCGGTCTATACCTAGCCGCAGGGTAACTCGGCTACATTTTTGTCGGCTCAGCGCGCTGGACAAATGTACCGGAAAGATAACCGTAACGGCTTCGAACCCCGCACTATATGTTATGTTACACCCTGTGTTACACTATGCTATGTTATAGCAGGCATTACGTTACGCCGCGGTCACTGAGCAAGCCGGTTTTTTGTGATAAAGTAGTGAATAGAAAGTAGCTATGTAGAAATCATGAAGCTGAAATTGGCTCGTTTGTTAGCGTTTTAGTAAGTTCCTGGGCGCACTGTTAGGGCAATATTTAGGTTGAGGTGTTACGGCTATTGGTCATTAAGATTTGGTAAGGCAAAATTGAAGTGGCAATGGGCAAGTCATAACTTGAAGAACACAGATGGGGAATAAAGATTCTCGAATTAAATGAAGCGTAGGAGGGCCCACGACCGATGGACCGATGAATTTATGAAAGTCACGGATGAAGGCAGCGCAAAACAGTTTGTCCTTGAAGTATGGGAAGGCGTATGTCCAGCAGTCCATCTTCATACGATATGTCAAAACATCCTACTTACTCGTATATCATAAATGCTAAAGTTTGTAAGGATGTTTGGATGTTTGTGCCTCAATCATGCCTAAACGGCTGAGCAGATTTGAATGAAACTTGGAATATACATTTAATACCTGTGCTATAATAACATACAGATTACTTTTTATACGGGTATAAAGCCGCGGGCGGCAACTAGTGTGGTTTGTCGAATAAAAATGGTAACCTCTAGACTAGACTTACAAGATTCAAAAATAGCTTATAAAAACTCTCTCATCGTTTATTCCATATCTTTTCACAATAAAACAAAAGCTAATTTGATTGAAACGGCGACTCAATCTTCCAAAACTAACGAGAAAATTCGAATTTAATACGCCAGGTGCGCTGGTTGTAAAATAGACGATATAATTCTGAATCCTCAGGCTGCACACACGGTCAGCGTGGACTCAAGCCTCAGGACTGAAGCGAACGAACACGACAACTGAATCGCGAAGCAAGTGTTAAGCAGTCTATGTAATTAAGTTCATCTGTTTCTTCTTAGCTCTAAACTAATGTAAAATTATTCCCGTTAACTGTCCGGTTAACCAATTAGTGACGGCCAATAAAAATGATTTTTCCACTCATAATAATGAAAGAAATGGAGTCTATAGTTTTTTTTACGTATGAGTACCTATCTAGATACTTGTTTTTAAAATGAAGACAATTGTTTTTTGTTTCATTTATTTTGTAAAAGCATAGTAAAACATGCATATATGCTACCGTATGAGTTTTATTAACTTAACATAATAGAAGTACTAAAAATTATATGAACCCACAAGATCTTAAGTACACAAATTTCTTCGAATATTCTTTTAATGCAAAACTGTTCGTTTGTTACTGGCTTTATCCGTTGGTAGACTGTTCATCAATAACTGAAAGTTTTCTTTATTTACTCGCGAGTGATGCGATTCGTTCGAGGTATATTTTATGGTTTTATTTCTCTGATTTATGTTCGATTTGTTTTCTTAGAACGATCATTTTGCTCAGTGTATATAAATTATATTGTGTAGGTACGAGTATGTATAAGGAGTTTAAATTAGAAAGAAATAAAATCTTTATTTTATAACCAAAACATACATACAATTTTAAGTCAATTAAAATGTTGGTTACAAACTACAATATTAAGACTTAAAATACAAACGTATTGCGGTCTGTCTCACAAAACCTTACGAGTGAACATAATGTTTGATTACTATTTGTAATGTTTGAAAGGCCGGCAACGCACTTGCACCTCTGTAGGTGTCCGTTAAACTGTTAACTGTTTAAGTCAATTATTTAGGTTGACAATTATATTATTAAGTAAATGACTAGTTTCTACACGCGGTTTCTGGCTGTTTTCGGACACAGGACATATCTTTAAATGTTAAGGTGCCCTGAAAACCCTAAAAATGTGGCCTGAAAAGTACTATAAAGTAATCATAAAAATCTAATCTGTAAAACATGGCAAAACAAATTGGTGTGTAAATTCTATATTCCATTTTTCAAACATTCGCATTTTATAAAACAGAATACTAATTGTAGGTGAAATTAATTAACCCGCGATCACAGTTATTACTGTCAAAGAATTGAGAAATAAATAAAAGAATTCGTTACAACAACATGTTCAAAAAAACAACTATCATCGTTGGAGGGGTGAATTCGCGCACCTTGTGTACATACGCATAGATATAGGTTTAGAAAGCTATGCGGCATGTGTACCGGCACGGAAATAGGAATCTACTGGACCTGAACGTCTCGGATACTCGGATATAATAATAAAACGCTCGTCTACCGTCCGCACGCGAATGGGAAATACTCGGAAAGGATAAGCGGAGCGTTTATTTTAATATGTTCGGAAAAAGAAGTCAGGTTTTCATGCCAAGATGTTGTGTTTGTTAAATATCACTTTTTTACATTTCTTATTTTTGAGTTTATGTAAGGCTGTTTAAATTTGGCTTTGTATACGGACGGTGACAATCCGGTTATGGAAAAGAATAGCGAGCGGGGACCCTTGGAATATGTAAGATCACAAAATCAAGACGTAAGAAGAATTTAGTTTTAGTTCAAGCAGAATAGTCAGACATCTTCACTCGATACAATCTGCGATGCGAATTGAAAAACACCAATTTCAACTTTATACCCAAACAAAGTTTTTTAATAAGAGAACGGCGATATTTGAAAACGACTGACTAGAGCAACATAAAAACACTTTCTATCCGGCCCCTCGGGGCCAATTCCACTGTCCTCTACTTGCAAGCTTTTTACATTCACAAACAGATAAAAAACTGAAAATGCACGGGAAAGTCAATGGGCGAACTTGCAAGCTAAACTTTTCGCCTGTAAACACTAACAAAAAGTCAGACCCTGATATCTACTAAAGCCCAAAAGCAAAGCTCGATGTGATAACGATGAAAAACATATAGTTTTATATAAATATCGAAAGCACTGGTGGTCTAGTTGGTAGTGACCCCGCCTTCCGATCCTAAGGTCGTGGGTTCAAACCCGGTCGTGTACCAATATATTTTTCTATGTAAAAAAATTATGTGCGCTATCCCAGTACTCTCAAACTACTCTACAACAACTCTCTGTGGCCGACTAAGCTGAGAGGATGGAATAGGTGCTGGGCAAGCCTTCTCCATCTTAATTCGTCCCGGGCTCTACAGCGTCCCGTTTGTGAAGGTAAAAGTTGCCTCCTGACGCTGTATAAATAATTCTACAATAGATGGTAAAAGGCCTTTATTTTTCTCTTTTTAAGAATTTCCTTTAAACCTATAAGCTTGCTCCAGCGGACGGCGGCATTTCAGAGAAAAACAATCGAATTCTAATTCGCATTAAAAACTGCGAGCATAAAAAGCAGAGGACGTGATAATAAAAAGGAAACAAGAGCATACGCGCAGAGCGTTACTTGAGCATCCCGCTGTACTCGCCTCGTGTGTACGAAGCATTATTCTGGTGGAATTTTAAAGCAACAGATTTTTCTCTTACCCTTTTTCTTCATAATGTGCGCTTTACCAGTTTTGTCATATGGCAAAGGAAAACATCGCGAGGAAACCTACATGACGTAGAATTTAAAGAAAGGAGACTTTTAGAGACTCTCTTTAATCCTATAACCTTTCCATGTGCTCTTTCACAGTTATCCGTCATTGGCCGAAGTGTGATCGCACGTCGTCGATCGAACTCGGCCGATTAAATGTCAATGGAATCGAATGGACGATATCGGTTACAAAGAATACGCACAATGTTACAGGTATTTTATCAGCTATCTGGTTCCCATAGTACAAGCTTTGCTTAGTTTGGGTATAGAAAGGTAAAAAAACACGTTTACGACCATATTTCGGCTGATGACATTCATAAACATACATTATATTCCATACATTGTAAACATACATTGTATTCCTGTTAGGGTGGGCAGAGCCACAAGCAAACATAAGAAAACTTGCAGCCACTTCTGATTTAAAGTCCCAAGATGGATATGGTGAACCATGGTGGCAGGTGATCAGCCCATCGCCCATATAAATGATCCATAATTTTGGAGAGGTCTATCCCTTAGTCAACTTTTACGACATGCTCGGGAAAAGAAGCAGCTGGACGCATTCTATGCTTTTTCTTTACTCCCAGTCCAGCAGAGAAGAAGGCCGATGACAGACTATGTGTAATCTTACCGAAAGCAGTTTATACAGCAAGTTCGCGGTGGCCAGAATACGTGCGGTCCGGTGCCGGCAGCGCGCCGGCCCTGTCCGGTCGACATTTATTGTTTTAATGGCGCTCCCCACTCATATTTCTCTCTCTTTGTTAGTTTTTACTTATTACCACGTCGCTGCAGTGGCCGTATGAATAAATTCCCCGGAATGTACCGCCGGTGTTAGCGCCGCGATCATTTCGGATTAAATTTTCATTTCACTTTTGGCTCTGGATTTGTGAATGTCTTCGAATACCTACTTTTTTATTTGACGGCGTACAAGTTTTATTAGGATTTGTATGATATTTGAACATTGCTAAATCTGTTACATTATACTCGTTCATCTGTTCGAAAAACTCAAAATCATTATGTTTTTGAAGGAGGACAAGGCGTTATTATCATGACGTCAATAGTTTAATTTTTGTTCCTTATGGTCTACACCCACTTCCCCGTTCCAGAAATGGGCCTATGTCGCCGTGCGGACACAAACAAAAGCAAAGTCATGTCAAAAATCGATCAAAGCACGACCCGTACCGATCCTATTAGTGTTACGGTTACGAAATTAGGTATAGTGGACGAATCAACATAGCAGTAAGTAAGCTTATCGTATGAATTTATCTCAGATTCAATATCTATTAACCGATGATCATTCGTTACCATGCAACTCCGTTTTTCTGTCAAAAAATACATACATATTATCACGCCCGTATCCCTAACGGGGTAGGCAGAGACAAAAATAATCATAAGAGAACTTGCAGCCACATCTGATCCAAGACTCCCAAGACGGATGGTGAACCACGGTGACTGGTGATCAGCCCATCGCCCATATAGGTCCATCGAGTTGGAGAGGATACTAGGTACTCCTTAATCGACTTTTACGATATGCTCAAAGAGAGAAAAATCTGTGGCGCTTTTCGACAGATACGGGTAGCGTTGATATGGGCCGGAGATTAGACATTATGCATTATGTTAAGTAATTTTAGGTATTCTGGTTAGTGCGTTGCAGTCGCGCGGCCGACGCAGCCGATGCAATATTCATAATACGGGCTCGTCGGATCTACATTTATGTTTATCATCTAGTTTTGATGTGCTTGTTTCTTTGCGAATTTAGAATTAAATTTTTTGGCGAATCAATTCTTATTTATATTAATGGATTCTAACAAAGATGTCTGAGCTTGGGTTGCTACATTTTTAATAATATAAGCTGTGGAAAGTAATTGTTTTCGAATGAACGGTCGGGTTTCGTAGCTACGTAGCTGGTCGTAATAGTTTCGTAGCAGTTTTATTAAAGGTTTCATACTTTCATACTCATAGCTACTTCGTAGATGTTTCGTAGAGGCTTCGTAGAGGTTTTATAGTAAAGCTTGCTTATTGACCTTGAGAGTGATCAACAAATCAACACATGACCGCCACTGGCATCATTTGAACTGATGGTGTCATAACTGTCCTTTTATTGACAAAAGCTCGATTCAAATTCAATGACTATTCAATACTACTAATCGTGTCACTAGTTCTTTCAAACCAGTGTAATGAAAAGATTTAAAGTGCGCGCCATAGGCTCCTTCCGTGCACTTGACACATGTTTTCGCAATTTTTATATTCTACGACATGCCGGTTTCCTCACGATGTTTGCCTTCGCCGTTTGAGAGCACTGATGGTCTAGTGGCAACCTCGCCTTCTGATTTTAAGGTCGTGGGTTCACATCCAGTTCAAACCAATGGATTTTTCCGTTTATTTAATAAAATTACAAGGATTATTTCAATTATTATATCCAAATGGATACATAGATACATACATAATTATCACGCCCGTATCTCTAACGTAATCATAAAAAATTTTGATTCAAAGTCCCAACTTTGATATAAGATATAATATCCATTTGGATATAATAATTGAAATAATCCTTGTAATTTTATACAACGTGTAACATAATGTCCCTATAAGCCCGAAAGGGGTGTATTCAGACCGAGCACTTGAATACATTGACGTGTGCAAAAGTTCAATACATCATATTTGAAATTCCAATACAATTAAAAACAAATTATTTCATGAGAAATTTGTGACAACCCTATGTGTTTGTTTACCATTTGCGTAGGTAACAAACACACGCGCACCCTCCTATCGCGTCGGACCCACACATACGCAGACAATTGAACGCGCGGCAAGTTTCAAAAAGTACCTAGGTGTAATCACCAAAGTTTTCGTAAGAATTTGCAATTTTTTTAATTCTACGTAGAAATTAAAGTCGAAGATTAAAATCACGATATCTTTCACACATAAAAAAACAACTACCTACCTACATCTACCTAGGTAGTTACCTAAGGACCTAGGTACAGGAAAAGTTAAGTTATACCTTTTCTCCCTTCTTCTTGGTTGGCTCGGAACACGGCTAATTGACATGGTAGGTATTAGGTAGGTATGTAGGTACCTAGGTTGGTATTACTGGTACACATTCACATTCACAATCACAAAATTATTTTTGTCATTTTTTATTAGTAAGCTAGGTACTAATGGGGTACCTACTAGGTAGGGTGATAGGTTAGGTACCTATCATCATACCTACCTATCACTGAATTTTATCACTGTTGACACACACAGTAGGTACTCGGTATCCATCAAAGGGAAGTAGGTACAACACACCACCGAATTCCCGGTCTTCCCTCACTGGTGCGCCGGTGGAAAGATCCCGTCGAGAGAAGACGGTTCACCAATCCCAGAAAATAGCCCGTAAGATGGCAATGGCCGCCCTGGATAACGCTCTCTGTAGAGCTGACGCGCCACTACTAAGCTATTAATTATTTGGTGCTGCTCCAACACACACACACACACAACACCATATCATAATACTCACCGTTTGAGTACAAAGCCGAAATCGTATCGTACGTTAATTAGTTACGCGAACCGAGAGATTGCTTGTTGCAGTTGTTGCAAGGAACGAATGCTAATTGCGACTGATAAAAACCGATCTGCTTTGCGACCAATAGTAGGTACCTATTGCCGAAAGCCGAATTTTTAGGGTTCCTTGTCTGGGGTAACCCACTAAATACCGATTGGGAAAAAAAGGAAAAAAACTTCACCATACATCTACTACTACTACTGTCGTCGTGTCCGTGTCGCTAGCTCTTTTGAACCAGTGTGGTGGAAGGATTAGAGTGCACCTTGAAGGTTCCTTTCGTACACTTTGACACACGTCTATGACATGCCTGGTTTCCTCACGAGGTTTTCCTTCACCGTTTGAGAGCATTGATATTGCACACATAAATTTTGAATCGAAAAATCCATAGATTCGAACTCACGACTTAAGGATGGGAAGGCGGGGTTCATACCAATATGCTACCATGTGCTCCATCCCCATTTGCTACTAGGTACCTACCTACTTACATAATAACCTACCAACAATTACGTAGTTCAATCAAGAAAAGTAAAAAAACAAATAAACCTACGGAACCAATTTGATTTTATTAAACAAACGCTTGCGGTGCGGTGTCGGTTGACGGTTGCGGATTTTGAATTTAGCAAAGGCACCGACAGCCAATTAGGGCGAGGTGCCATCCCACTAGTTGTTGTTGTTGTTTGAATGCAACCAATGACAAATAGGCTGTTCACGATGAAAATGAAGATTAGTAAGACAGATAAGTCACAACCTTTGACTTTAGTGCCCAAGTAGGTAGGTACAAAATTGCATTGAAAAATGCTCCAATGAATATTGGAATAATACATCGTTGGAAAAACTAAAGTGGAATAGGGTCACGGCTTTATCCTCAGGCACGGTAGACCTCTTCTCATACTTCTTGTTACCTACTCAAGATGCTTTTAAGGCCCGAGTAGGTAGGTACAAAATTGAGTAGGTATCACGGCTTTATCCTCAGGCACGGTAGACATCCTCTCATACTCCTTGGCACCCACTGAGGATACCTTTAAGGCCCGAGTAGGTAGGTACAAAATTGAGTAGGTAAGGTACCTATCTCCTATACTAGGTACTTAACAAAGAGATCTGAAAGGATGTTTACGGTGCCTAGGGATTTTAGTCGTGATGTGACCTTACATTTTAATTACCAATAAATACCAAGGTACCACTAGGCCTTCAAAAAAAAAATAGAAATTACTTATTAAGCCACCTCGTTATTAGGTAAGTAGGTAGGCATTTTACTAATGGTGTCTGTTCTGTTCTGTTACCTGTTTCATCTAGAGTTCACACTTAAAGGTCAAAAAACAGCTGTAAATAGGGATGCCTCATGTTGTGTCAAGTTACGTATTGGAGCAAAGTTTAAGAGACATTTCATGAATGAAAACCTTTGAAATTTTAAAAGTCGTTGAACAAACGTTGTTCGCAATGACGTATAGAACACCCCCGTTTCGGGCTTATAGGGACATTATGTTACACGTTGTATATCTATGGATAGATATGGTAAACCATGGTGACAGGTGATCGGCCCATCACCCATATAGATGGTCCATCATGTTGGGGAGGATACTATCCCTTACTTTTACAACCTATGTTGTAAAAGTAAGGGATAGTATCCTATCTCTATCCATCTATATCTCTACCCATGTAGAGAAGCAGCTGAACGCATTCTATATTTTTTCCTTTACTCCCAGTCCAGCAGAAAAGTATAAAACTATATTAAAGATAAATAACTAGTATTTTAATATTCCCACAAAGACAGGACACTTTCACATCCCTTGCAGTAACATTTCACGGAGGTTTAGTATCGCTTCTGTAAGTTATCCGACTTGCAAGTAGTACCTTGTCTCCGGGCCGGGCACAGTTGACAAGATGGAGGTCTGTTGAACGCTGTACGTTACTCCCGGAACGAATTTCTTTTTAAAATACGCAGCTCACATGTCGCCGGATTTAGAATATCCTGCTTCTAGTGTAACTGATTCTAACCAGTGTGGTGAAAGAATAGGAGCGCGTCTCAAAAGGGATCATATCGTCGACCATAGGATTGGAAAGTTATGGCCACCAGCGATATAATTATCTGCTAACTTTTCAAAATGCTTTGTTGAAACTACCTTACTGTGTCTTATCCTAAGGTCATATATTAATTTATCCTTCTAACTTCGCGCTTCTAAGGTTTACTGGAAGAAGTCACTCTGAGCGATAAGACCACCGTTTTTTGTGTTTTTTTTATTATCTCAGTCCGTTTTTTTTATTTTTGCTTGTACTATCACATTTTTAAGATGTGGTAGATTATTATAATCTGTATTTTAGTTATTTTCAAAAAACTTGGTCATTTCAATAAAAAATGAAAATCATGACACGGCAACATGGTGTATGTTGCCGTGTCATGATTTTCATTTTTTATTGATGGTAGAATGCAATATTGAGTATTGTCACATAAAATGGAGGAGAGAGAAAAATGTGGCAACACTCAGAGAGGGAAAAGTACCGAGTAGTTAAAATTTGATCTGATGATTGTAAAATGTTATATATAAAATAATGTGAACGAAAATGTGACTAAAAGGGAGTGTTTTCATGGTTTTAATTTTATAGATACAAACAAACAATCGCCCATCAACAGAATTAGGTCTGGATGTTAACGCTTTGTTATACTCTATCTATCATCTATCTATTTTAATAGTGAATGTGACTCATTAATCGCGATATTTTCCATCGTCCATTGAATTAGAGGAAGTTCAAAATATTTTAACGGTTCAATAATAATATTCGGTCGGTTCTATTTATAATCATAACAAATGCATACCTGAATAATGCTATGCAAATTATATTAGTTTGTTTTGTATTTGTTGTATAAACAACATGAATTTTCATCCTCAATATATTTGTATTTCAATTCAGTATTATTTCAATGGATATATTGCACTGCATTTCTAAGCTCGTGAAATTACATTGTACCCTTTTTTTCTAGAGATTCTAGAACAATATGCTAAAAATCCTTTGTTTTATTTCTCTAAAAATAACATGCACAAAGAACTAAAAGTTATTTTAAAATGGTAAACATTTTAAAAACATACGATCTTTTTTTATAATTCATCACTTCCCTTTCACTTCTCCGCTGAACTGGGATTAAAGAAAAAGCATAGTCCAGCTGCGCATGTCGTAAAAGTCGACTAAGGGATAGTATCCTCTTTAAAATGATGGTCCCATGTGCCTACATAGGTCCATCATTATTGGACTCATCACATGGGCTGATCACCTCTCACCATTGTAATAATTGTAACCCTACGTGTACAGTATAATAATATTTTTAGGATGATGTTGGGACTGCCCCGTTTCTGCAGTGCATCGGGGATGTTTGCAGAATACGAGACGGATGGGTTTGCTGCCATCCTCCGTAAAAAGACCGCATCCCTGATGCGCAGAGTGCGTGACAGCCCCAACACCATCCTTCAAACAGTAGCCGGTAGAATCACCTCTCCCACGTGGCATTGCTTCGTGAGGAGGGTGATCTACAAAAGTGTTCAGTAGTATTTAGTATCTAGTATTAGTCTAATAACTAACCCTAATTATAAGTGCTTGTACATATTTACTAACAAATTATGGATCATAATGTAGTCCGAAATAAAATCTTTTTATTTTATTTTTATTGTTCACCATATCCATCTTAGGACTTTTAATCAGAAGTGGCTGCAATTTTTCCTATGTTTACTTGTGGCTCTGCCCACCCTAGGGATACGGGCGTGATAATATGTATGTATGTACGTTATAGCGGTAATAGAATAAGAATAATTTATTTTAGCAAAAATGGTTTATAATAGTTACTAATAACTTCTAACAAAAAACTATTTTTATGCTACGAGTACATTATGAGATACAAAGAAACACATTCAAAATTTTGACTCTCGACCTATTACGGTTTATGAGATACAGCCCGCTGACAGACGGACGGACGGACAGCTGAGGCTTAGAAATAGGGTTCCGTTGACACCCTTCGGGTACAGAACCCTCAAAACACAACACGGACAAAGTCGCCGGGCAATCCACAAGTCTACCTTATATATCTTTTTTCATTCCATTCAAAGGTTGTCTAGAAGAGATCGCTTATTAGCGATAAGACCGCCCGTTGTACATTATGCTTATTTTTTAACTAGTTATCAAATTTATTAATTATATGATGTGCAATAGAGAATTTTCATTCATTCATTCATCTTTTATTGCTAAAATTGTGTTGAATTTTAATGATGCAAAATAGGTTAATTATACAGAGTTATAGCAAGGTAGGTGGTTGCGTCGGACTCATAGAGACAAATGTTTATTTAGGCGGTCTACGACCACAGTGGGGAATGTTCGGTCGCTTATTAAAACAGATTCCTGCCGGAAATGATGTTTCTCTCGAGCAAACTCAAAGAAATTATTAACAAAAGAAAGGTTTTTTATGAGATACATGAAAGGTACTTTGTTATTTTATTAATACAAAATTACCTAAAATTTGGACCTAATAAAATTTACTCAAGTGTTTGAAAATGAGTGAATTTACACAACAGATGAAATATTTATCATATAAATATGTAAATAAATATATCGGAACAATAATGTCTCCTGCATCCAAGAACTATCTTCTTGATGTCGACCCACTGACACTGTCGAAAGCAATAATAGATTTGTAATCTATTAACCAAACGGTTGAACCGGGGGGGGGGGAGGGCAGTCACGCTATTATTCAACATATCGTCACTGGAAAGGCAAAATTACGTAAGCGCCAAAATGGCGCCAAAATAGGCATATTGAGTTATTATCCTAAAATAGCAGTCCAAATACAATAATATGAATTGCTGGACATAGAAAATGAAAAAAAATGAAATCTT
Source organism: Scotopteryx bipunctaria (assembly GCA_949320045.1). Lineage (NCBI taxonomy): Eukaryota > Metazoa > Arthropoda > Insecta > Lepidoptera > Geometridae > Scotopteryx > Scotopteryx bipunctaria. Next base: position 553,158 of record OX439441.1, read on the forward strand.
ACGTTGATATCATCAAAATTCGATAATTAGGTAGAAAGTTATGATTAAAAAACGAAAAAAAATGAACTTTAAGCGGCTTTTTCTCGATTGGCGCTTACGTAAATTTGCCTTTCCAGTGACGATATATAATTTTGTCGGCCGATATCAAGCAACGTCTCATCATGACGCTATTGCCTCGGCACGAGATTGTTTACGGGCGGTTTGATAAAAGCGTTGCAAAATAGCGCGATTGCCCTCCTGGCCGGCGAACGGTTACCGCAGCAAAGGAACGAGAAAGACGCCGATTGGCGTCGTATGAGCGCCATTAATACGCCAGCGCCGAAGCGCCACCACGCAAATTAATTAATTTCAGGAAAGCCAAGTTCCTTTACGCTAGTCAGTCCGCATTCACAAACAAAGCAGGATCTAGAACCGAGTCTCATTTTTAATTGTACCCTTATTTAAATCCATTCACCACAATTTCACGAAAGAACTAGTGATACATACAACTAGTTGTTGTAGAAATTGTATCATCGTAGTAATTTGGGGGTATTATTAATGGGATAATTGATAAACTGATTTCTGATAATTTAGTACTAAATCGAGCGGCTAACCTACTAATTTTGATCTAAGCAAATGTCGCTTATCGGATCGAAATCAGTAGGTAATGTTAGTAAAAAAAATACTCGCAAGAGCGAGCGTATTGCGGTAGCGGCCGCCGAATTGCCAGAAATGTAGAACTTTTGTCGCCCACTAAGTATTCCAGTAAGGCATGTTCAATATTTTTGACATCTATAATTTGAATTTATTTTCACTTGTTTAAATAGTATCCGGAGTTCAGTAACGTGTTATTCACACTAGTAAAGGTATATTTTTAATAGTCTGGAACTCTCATTGATCCACTGGTTAGGTTTACACGTTAGAAAACAGAAAACCGGTAACAAAAATTAAGTTCTTTCTACGTGAATGCGGCCTTTGCGATCAACCCCCAATCGCTCGCTCCCCGCTTCAGATATGTAAATCAACACTCGGGTCCACCAGGCCGCAAAGAAGAAAGACAAAAAAAAAAAAACAAAAATTATCAACGCCCGAGAAAAAGGTATGAAATAATTTATAAGCTCTTAATTTATTCTTTTCTGCGTCCCGTATCTCTAATGGCAGAGTTTTTCTGTTTGTCTGTTGTTTATTATGCAAAGTTGAAATGTTTTATTTGAAATAATGTGAGCATGATTTATGAAATGCTTATGGACGTCATAATTTACTGTAAAGTGTGCAATAAAATGCATTATTTTTCAACATTACTATCTAAAGTGAATAATTTTTCATTTTTCTTATTCTCATGACATTTAAAGTCGCACTTTACAAAATGTCCCAACAAATACCCTAAGTATATACACAATGTTTGTGGTCAACATATCCAATGGGAGCGTAAGATGCCATTTCTCAATATAAGAGCCCGTTGCATGAACGCAAGACAAATAGCCCGGTCACATCGACCCCAGCGGGCGGTTGCGGGTTAAGTAATATGCAAAGTTTCGAGTATTACTAGACGAATCCGTATCTATGGCGATGCTCGAGTCACAAATTCTGAGCAGGTGTACCTAATATGTATTTTAGGCAAACTAATATTAGCAATCTGTGAGATTAGGTCGACGTGTATTTCCATCCTGTTAGAACGTTTTAGGGTAAAGCTATCAGTTTTTATGTCTTCTACTTTTTAATAATCTGCTTAGTTATTAAAAAATAATTCATCCTGAAAATAGATCCCAATGTTTGTGAATATGTCCGTATCAGATTGAGTCTCAATCCTATACTACTATATTATAAATGTGAACGTTTATGAGGATGTTTGTATGCTTGTGCGTTTGTGCTTTAATCACGCCCAAATAGCTGAATGGATTTGAATGAAACTTGGAAAATATAGATAGTACATGTGCTGGATTAACATATAGGCTATTTTTTATCCGGGTATCATGCGAGCGAAGCCGCGGGCGGCAGCTAGTATCGCCATAAATTACGTGAGCTGAACTTTAGTATAGAGTACTTTTTATTCGAGTTCTCTTGCGAGCGAAACCGCTAGCATGATAACTATAAAAAAAAAGAAAAAAAATATATATTTTCAAAACAAAGGCACGAACGTTGTAAAACGAGAATCCAGAATTTTCAACACCTTTTATAATCCCTGCATATGCATGAAGAGGTCATGGAGTACCAATTATTCCGCTATTAGCAGGTACAGGTGAAAAGCCGGTTTCAGTAATAGAGTGTGTCTGGGCGGGCGGGGCCGGAAGTGATTATCCCCCGGAAGTGGGTGCAACGCGCTTCCCTCAGACTGACGCTGCCTGATGTCTGGGACTTGAGACAGATTGCATTCTCAACTTGTTCTAGGAAGTACCCTAAACTGTATAGAAATTCACAGCCTTATGAAATATAAAAATGTCAAACACTTATTATTTTTATTATTATCAGCCCGTATTATCCTACGATTGGGCAAAGGCCTCCCTTGCTTCTTCCATTCGGATCTCTCTTGAGCTAAATGTTATCTCTATCACTGTTAGCGTTATAAAGTCTCCGCCCTGCTACTACGTTCGATAAGCGCAACAAGCCGGCCTTTGACGGACTTTATACATTCGCCCTTATACTTTGACGAACTTTGGACATTTGCCCTTATACTTTGACGGACTTTTGACATTTGACCTCTAAGTATTTGCTTTGACAGACTTTTGACATATGACCTCTATTTGCCCTGATGGACTTTTTATTTACATTTGTATTCTAACTATTTGCTTTGACGGAATTTTGACATTTGACCTCTTACTCTTATTTGCTTTGCGTTTTGTGCCGGGACGGTGACGTTCACAACCGTACCGGATATTTTCTGCCCAACACCTCGTACAGTCGTACTGAGTGATGGCCTAAAAATCCAAATAACTAAAAATTTTAAATACAAGGAAACATAGGTACCCCTTTTGCTATACGAGTACCTCCTTTTGTGAGGGCGAAACAAATTAGTTTATTAACTGTGCATTCTTGTCACTCGTCCATACACAATTTCCCAGCTTCCGCTCTTTACCCAAGACTCCAATAAAGCCCTGGATTGCTAATAAACGGTGACCATCATTTGATAGACCTTACAATCTCTTTATTTACCTATGCATTTATGAAATAAAACATTATAGGTATTATTCGAACCTGTGTTCCGTTTTGCAACACAATTTGGGTGTTAGTTACCAGGACTACAACATAATAAATTTTTCAACATAATTTGGTTTTGTTTTGGCAAATGTCAACGCCTCTATAAACAGTTGCAACGAAACCCACTAAGTTCTTTGTCACGACGTTTTAGATGTTTATAAGGGTTTTTCGTCTTTGGTAGAAACGTTCAAAATTATCGTGATTGGCCTCCAAATAGGAACCCGTCAAGGGTGATGCTGTTTTTAGCACTAATAGGTTTATACAGCGTCCAGTTATTGTAGGCAAAATATGCCACCTGGCGGTGTATGAACTGTAGTATAGATGGCCTACGTTATGTTTCATTTTTTTTTTCATTTCATTTATGTTTCATTTTTCATTTCATTTTATAATATCCATTCATGACGACTATACAGGCGACATTATCAGATGACGGGGGCTTAGACCGGCCCCCCGCCACGACCGGTTTCCCTTGTAGCTTAGGACTCCCCAATACAGGGTCGTCTTAAAAGCGGTCGTCCTTTTTTAGGAAAACCGAAACTGAAGCGGGAGTGCAAATAAAGAACAACTATTTAATTATTATGACCGTCCCCGTCCTCCCTTTGAACGCCTTTAAACAGCAGCGCAATGAAATTGTTCGAGCAAATCCTGATTTTGTTCGATGAAGATTTTCCGAAAGTCTTTGTTAAGGACGAGGGCACCTACGGCATAATGTAATACACCATAGCATAGCATAGTTTCCTGTTATGTTTTTAATATTAAATTTATTTGTAAAAAAAGTATGGAAACTAGGTAATCGATTTCGATAATAACATATTTTAGGATTCGTCTGGATCATTAGTTTAAATGAATATTTATTACGATAGGTCAAAAAATAAAACGATAAAGAAAATAACTTTTGTTATTAAATAATTAATAAAATAAAATATTTTCATTGACTCGAGGTATGATACATAGACACGCCTAATGAATATACAGCCTTACATAAAGCCATGACCCACTTCCGCGAAAAGATCCGGGAATTCGTCACCAAACCGGAATCGGCTGTGATATTGTTAATTAAAAATAGCGGGTGTTTTGAGGAGGGTGTTGGTAAATTTAATTAAACTCGCTCGTCGATGGCGCCGATTTATTGGGACCGCATTGAGCTGAGACTTTTTATCGAAGCTGCATTGTTTAGGGGTGTTACAGAATGGCCTGGTATATATATTTTTTCGAAGTCTCATACACATGGTAATAATAGTGAGGAATTTGTATTGAAAAACACAGATGAAAATGCTTTTAAAATATCTTATTGTGAGACTAATTAACCATAATTATTTTGAATTATTAATCTTTTATGAATAAAGTACCTAATTAGTAGCTATGATTATAGTTAAAGTAAGTAAGTTCGTATGAGCTAGTGGCCAACCCTTGGGACGGAGTTTTTTAGGCCGCCTAAGGCCTCCGTCATGGCTTAACGACTTAAAAGCCGGGACCGACAATTTGACGTGCCCACCGAAGCGCGGAAGCAATTAAAAGTAATAAGCATTAATGCTACAAAAGTATTTAGTTAAAGAAGTAGTTTAACCCGCGAATACTCAAACGGGACTCAGAGTTGAGCACGTTTCAACTCACGGTTTTTGGACAGTTTCTGATGAAAATCTGTCAAAAAAATCGAGACGTGCTCAACTTTGAGATGCGTTTGAGTATTCGGGGGTAAGCACTGTAAATTCACTGGTGTGAACTTAAAACCACGTTTAAAAAACGTTGACACGCAACAACGCAGTGCGCTAATTCGTCCACGCTAATTTCGCGGCAGCGTGGCGGCGGCTTTACATTTTTATCTGACAGGAGTTTGAATCGTATTTGCGACGGACGCGCATTGTGCGGGACGAGCGGCGCGTGAACAGATACGTTTGTGACGTCACTGACGGACAGCTACGCTTTATTAACTTTGTTTCAATAACAAAAGGACCACGCACTTTTATTGAAACCCAATGATTTCGCATCCCGCATGTTTGACTTTTAAAAAGAACAATAAAACAAAAGATAATAAAAAACACTTCTAACTTTACGTTAGAATTCTCTGCGTCGTGGATATAAAACATATACGACCTCGGTGGTGTGGCGGGCGAGTGTTCGGCTGAGACGCAAGAGGCACGGGTTCGATTCCCGCTGCGGGAGAAGTGTTTATTGTTGTAATATTATAAGTATAAGTATGTTTTTATAAGAAATAAGTATAAATATTCTGTCAGCCATCTGGTTCCCGTAGTAAAAGCTTTGCTTAGGTTTGGGGCTAGATGGTGCTGTGTAAAATGTCCACAAATACATATTTTTAAATATATATTTAGCACCCAGAAAACACCTATGTTCATCAAAGCTACAAAAGCTGGAGCTGGTCCAGTCGCCACTCATTCTAAATCTTTGAAAGAAAGAAAGAAAGAATCTATTTATTTGACCCACAAATACTCCAAATTGTGAGCCAAAAAGGCAACCACTCAGCGTGTGCTGCAGAGCCCGGAAGCAACTACAGCGCTGTTCTTCCGTGGCACCTTTCCACAGAGCGCGTCACTGGTCAACACACGCTCTTCAACTAAAATATATTTTTTTGATTAAATTTTACGGAGCTCGACGCGTGCTTAGCCAGTGCGCGCGCGGGGAATCCGTGTGTACTAATTTATACCACAAACACAAAACAGTAGCTATCATAATACGGTCACCGCATCTTATGGTGCTCCAAAGGCCATGAAAATCTGTCAATTCCATTGGCAAGTTTAAGTGGTCGTATCGTCAGTCTTAAAAACATTGCTCAATGGACCGATTCAATGGCTAGCATAAAAATAAACCTTAATTATTCGGCATCTACAATAAAAGCAGTCTCCTTGCATCCGCAAGCGAAATTAAAATATATTATGCAGCGTGCAGTCACCTCGACTCACCGCCTCCAAATAATTAAACTCGCCTCAAACACAGAACAAAATAATACTCCTTAGTGCGGAACAATCACTAAGATCTGGTTCACCCACCCGAGACTGCGATCCGACTAGGTATGTACCTACATAAATGTGTACGAGTACTTAATGATTATTTAAATGATAAACATATTTCGCCTTAGGATTAAAAAAAATCTGATGCTTAATTTTTTTTAAATGTTATAATATATTATGATGTGTGTGTACTTACATAAATAAATAAATATAGTGTTCTAAATTAAAAAAAATAATAAATAAATATTTGTGGACATTTCACACAGCGCCATCTAGCCCCAAACTAAGCAAAGCTTGTACTACGGACACCAGATGGCTGATAGAAAATTTTTCGTTTTTGTAAATACATACACTTATAATAATAATAATGGCCTTCGTATTCTAAGGTCGGCGTGGGTTCGAAACCTGATTTTTTCGAATCGGTAAAATATATACCAGGGCTCTCAAAAGATAAAGGAAACACTGAGGACACCCGCATGTCGAAAGAGTCTTCACGAGTGCCTACATAGCTGAAGCAAAATGACTCTTCAGCCTTCCGGACTATATTGAATCTTAACTCAAGGCAACAAAGCTTATTTCACACTAAATAAGATTGAAAATGACACAAGCCGGTTGAAATCCCGGCTCAACATAATTCACTGATTTCCATATCGCCGTGGGCTAATATGGATAACTTATCAACTCGGCCAGTTATGAACGCGGCATAATCTCGCAGCTTAGACGCCCCCTAAAGATAGATTGAGTTCATAATTACAGAAGTTGCTTTATTAAAATTAATGTTTTCTTCGCCAAAACTCATAAATACGCTTAACCACGAGTACGTAACATGAGAGAACTGGTGGTCGGGATAGTATGCGCCTTCCGATCGTCGTGGGTTCGAAACCGCCCTTGCACCAATGCATATTTCTAATCGAAAAATGTATGTGCGCAATAACAGTACCCTCAAACGGTGGAGGAAAACATCGTGAGGGACCCGAAATATCTAAAAAGTTCGAAAACAAGTGTCAAGTGCACAAAAGGAGCCTTTCAAGTGCACTTTAAATCCTTTCATCACACTGGTTCGAAAGAACTAGTGTCACAATCAGAGCTAAGACTGTACTAAATATTTCAAAATTTTCTATGTTTTCCTTGAAAATAATAAACTGCCTATCTATCAATATCTATAGAAGCTTGGGACTTGGAAATGTATTTAAGGGAACGTCGTTCGTCTCGTCAGGTCTCGTCTAAAACGGGCGAAACATCGGGCACTCAAGATCTCCGGGATGCAGCGGGCGGCTTCACTGTTCCACTATTCCACTAATAATTGATGTCCAGGGAGTCCAGGGTGTCCAGGAAGCTAGGCAGGTGTCACCGCAGCGTATACTCCGAAAGGCAAAGATAAATTGTCTTGTACGGAGGTAATAGAATGCGTCAAGAAAAGTTTCGGCTTACATACAAAGATAGGCACATGAAATCACACGTCTTCCCTATAGGGTAGGCAGGGGAAGCGAATATCTACTTGCTAAGGTAATAAAATAAAAATAAAAGCCTTTTATTAAAATTTCTTGATAAATACTTTTTTTCTACTACATTAATAGTAAAAAAAAGTATTATACACATATTTATTACATAATTACTAAAGCTACGAGCGAATTATGTAACATAGAGCGTAAGCACGTACCTACAACCAGAGGAACCATACAAGAAACACAAAAGGGCACAGATGAAAACATTTCATCTAACAAATACTTACGTACAGTGCCGTATGAAAGGTCGCACAGAACTCGCGAATATCCAATTACCTGGAACTTTTGAATGGAAAGCTATCATTTAAAATAACGTATGAGTCCAAATCCAGAATGGAGTTTGAACATAATGTAGGTTTTAATTAATGGATAGGCGACTAATACTGGGATAATGGAAGCGACCAGGAGAGTCGCAAACCTGGAGCGCGACAACACCGTTACGAACTGGTATGAACACACGCCGGTATGAACTACATACGGAAGATGCACTCACTCGCAAATAAAGTCAGGCACTGACCATTATAGTCTACGGTATTCATATTAACGCAACGAATTAAGAATTAAATATGAATTGATTATGAAAAGTCTCTTGTAGATCTACAAGAAATGATTCATAACCAACGGCCTCGGGTCACCAGTCCAAGAGCCGTGGAATCAACGGATTAAACCGTACACGGATGCAACGGCTATTGTAAAAAGCCGATGACCGAGCACAAATTAACCTTATACGATTTCAAAGAACTTGTTCAAAAAATCATTTGATGATATTGTAAATATAAGTTTTTGACAGTGAAATTGTAGTACCTACTACAGGAATAAAGTACGCCCATAGTAAACGTATATCTTTTTATTTATAGGTGGAAATGCAATTGGATAACATAAGTGCGAACGTACCTATATTTACGACATGTTCACACACGCTACACATAGCTTGTTCAATATGACTCTGTGCATCGAACAAACGCGAGTGGATATTAGGATTTTCCGGAATAGCTGAATGGAATGCCGAATTACATTTCGAATTAGAATGTTGTAATTAATTATTAGGAGATAAAGAATTGAATTCGCTGAGCGTAATCGACGCTCAAAGGATTCGGCAGCAGTTTGGAATTTGGCTTATTATCCTTCCAGAAGGTCTGAGGTCAATGCCAGCTGCTAGGATCAGTAACCATGTGACTACACTATGAGCATCATATAGCATTATATTGACGACCTTGGTGGCGTGGCGGGCGAGACGGCTGAGACGCAAGAGACGCGAGTTCGATTTCCGCTACGGGAGAAATGTTTGTATGTTCTGCAAATATTGCTTCCGTGTCTGAGTGTTGTAGTATTATAAATACCTGTGTTTTCAAAAAAATATATTATCAGTATTCTATCAGCGACCTAGTTTCCATAGTACAAGCTTTCTTTAGTTTGCAGCTACATGGCGCTTTGTGAAATATCCACAAATATTTATTTATTATTATTTGTTTATTTTTAATTTAATTTTTTATTTGTCTCCCGAATAGAATAAACCTGCATTGACAATCTTGTTTGGATATGTGTTTGTTTGTACATATAATTAGATTATTCCGAGGCAGAACTGATAGTGACGTGAATAGATGAAGCTCCCGGGCTGAATTTAGTCGGTGCACGACTCACCTCGTCGCTTGCGAATATGAGAGGCTTAGCTCCTTGGATAAGCCTAGGGTTCACACTTAACCGTTCATCTTATTTTAGTATTACTTCTCTGCTGGACTGGGAGTAAAGACATAGAATGCGTCCAGCTGCTTTTCACCCCGAGCATGTCGTAAGAGTCGGCTAAGGGATAGTATCTTCTCCAACATGATGGATCGTATATATGGGCGATGGGCTGATCACCTGTCACCATAGTTCACCACATCCATCTTGGGACTCTTGGATCTGGAGTTCTTATAATTACTTGTGGCTCTGCCCACCCCGTTAGGGATGCGCACGTGATAATTATATGTATATATGTATGTATGTATATTTTAGTGTTCACCTTTCAAGATCTTTTTATTATGTAGATGCGTTATTGGCGCTCTTACTATGACAACAAAAAAGGTGTAGCTAATATTCTTGTGCGCGCTAAATGGCTACTGGCTACATATAAAATAAATATATATAATATAAATATTTATAATTTTTTAAGGATATTTCACACAACGCCATCTAGCCCCAAACTAAGCAAAGCTTGTACTATGGGAACCAGATGGCTGATAGAATACTTATATACTTTTTTTTAATACATACTTATAATACATAATACTACAACACCCAGACCCGGAAGAAATATTTGCAGAACATACAAACTTTTCTCACGTAGCGGGAATCGAACCCGCGCCTCTTGCGTTTCAGCCAAGCACTGGCCCGCCACGCCACCGAGGTCATATCCCTATCATACCTACATTCAAAAGAAATTAGCCGTGTTTTTAGTGAGTCCATTTGCTAAATGTCATAGGAAAAACCAGTGAACAATCCAAAACTAAACGTGTTTTGATAAACTTTTAGTGCAAAAATTCAACGACTTTTCAAACATACTACAATAATGGAGTTATTTCAAACTTTTTTTATTATGAGATACCTCCGTATGAAAAATATTTTTAATCTAACTTATAATAATGAAACTCTTGTTTATGTCAAACACAGAATTGAAAAATAAAATTTACAAATTATAAAATAAATATGTAGACAGATATCCGGTATAAAATTTGCTATTATTCATCATCATCGACATTTTGATCAAAGCTAAAGCCTTTTACCATCTATAGTAGATGATTTATACAGCGTTAGGAGGCAACTTTTACCTTCACAAACGGGACGCTGTAGTGCCCGGGACGAATTAAGATTGAGTAGGCTTGCCCAGCACCTATCCCATCCTCTCAGCTTAGTTGGCCTTGTCCACAGGAAAGACATGGCAGATACGTGCGGAGCTGACTAAGCCGCGGGTTCCCTCACGATCTTTTCCTTCATCGTTTGAGAGTACTGGTATAGCGCACATAAACTTTTCGCACAGAAAAATCCATTGGTACACCCACGACCTTAGGGTCGGAAGGCAGGGTCACTACCAACTAGACCACCAGTGCTCTCTTAATCAAAAGCGTAAATATTATCACAGATCCTAAGTCTCTTGACAGCCCTAAGGTCTGCAGTCTGTCTTAACGTCAAAATGTTAGGTTTCACAGCCCTATTGGCTTTCAGGGGTTTGTATTGATGCTAGCCGCATGCGGATTCAATAGAGCTTCGTCTGAGGTACTTATCTGCGAAGTTACACGTCCTTCAGTGAACAAACTTGATTATCTGGCTTATCACAAAAATATCCAGGATTGGCTTAAACTAATGAGCGAGATGATGATGAAAGGACCCCTTGAGGCGCACTTTAAATCCCTTCATCACACTAGTTCGAAAGAATCAGTGACACGACTGGATAGATATATAGCGCTTGTTCGAGCACACATCGAAAACACCATTGCACTGCTAGAATTCGAACCCACGAACTTCTTAATCGAAAGTCGGGGTGTAATTAGGCCAACACGGCTCTGAACTAGTGCGGTAAAAGAGTACCTCAGCACTTCTAAACGCCATAAGCAGCAGGCTTTATCTCGACTGTAAAGTGTTATCTCTCATTAGCCGATACAGCGACATCGTTAACCAGTTATGGTCCAATAAAAGCTAAGATAAATTCCTTCACCCCTTCCGATAACGCTAGAGATTATCGCTAGAGGCTTTTCGCCAAAACCGATCGCAAACACATGAGTGACGTCATAGAAGAGTAGCAGGCATTGTGGAACATAGGCCTCCCCTAATGAGCTTTACGCATCCAGCCTCTGTCAGCAGCCTTTCGCAGATCGTCACTCCAGTCCTACATTACGTTTGCCGAGTCGCGGTCTCCACTCAAGAACTCGTTACCCCAGTGGTTGTCGGTTCCTTGGCAGATATGCCCAGTATTGCCCAGCCTACTGCAGCTGACTGTACTAAATGCCAGTAGTAGGTAGTAGGAGTAATGCTAGGATGTGGCGAGGGGCGAGATATGGGGGGATCGTGCGAGAAACTATTTTGTAAAGTCTCAAATTTCAAACTAAATTACACCCTACCCGCCTTCATGTCTCTAATTTCTTGGTCACTTCACATTAAGTCAAGAATCGGACTGATGTATAGTGCCTAAAGAATCTAACGAGCCATTAGTTTCTTGGTCATCTAAGTTCAAAGACACAGGGTCTTGGACCAGGATAGGTATAATACATTCATATAGTAATCGAGCATATCTGGGCTACCGAAGAACAATGAAGCTTTTGTGTCAGACCCGCTCAATTGGGAAGGATACCTACACACACATTCTTTAAATCTGAACAAATAAAGAACCAGTGAGATGCAATACACTGCCTTGGGATGCGCTATCCCATCATACCACCACAATGTAGGTACATCACACAATTGACACATTGTTACAATATGCCGTTGAATTCGAAACTCTCATAAACCCATAACCGGCTCACGTGGCCCGTAAACTCCTTTATCGATGACACAGCCTCAAATGATAGCAGCTCAGTCATCTATAGCCGAAGGAACTGAGCATACCCGCCTTTTGACACAGAGGAATAACATCCAACGGTAAAGAGAGTTGTACAAGAAGTAGGAATGAATAAAAGATAAAGGAGTTATTTTATTTATATTGTTCAGAAAGATTAGGTACTACCTAAATAAATGTACAACCGAAAAAGTAGCCTTTCAGGTCATATTGTAATCCTTCAAGTTCTGTTCAAATCCGTTCAACGATCATACCGTAACTTCATCATAAGAGCTGGCCACTAGCTCACACGAACTTACTTTTTTACCGTAACTAAGATACAAACTTTCGGATTTATAATATCAGTAAGAATATTGTAGACTACCTGGCCCCTGCATGCAAGGAACCTGCTATTTATGCGGTAAGCTGCGAGCACTGCCTGAAAGAATTCAATTTTAGTTGAAACAGCGCCGTACGGAAGGTATTCTGCATGATTTTATTTGCAAAGCTTTTGTAAACTAAGTAATCCGCGTTTCTTTGTAACGAGAGTGCCAAAGAATGGAGCATTGTTACCGAAAGACCGTAACAAGATACGGTTGGAGCGTGACTCACACAAGGCGCTCACACGAAGACCGTTCGTCGTAGCTTTCTATATATTTACTACATACAATACACGTGTTCATTCCTCTTTCTCTGCTCCTCTGCTGGACTAGGAGTAAAGAAAAAACATAGAATGCGTCCAGCTGCTTCTCTCCCCGAGCATGTCGTAAAAGTCGACTAAGGGATAGTATCTTCTCCAACATGATAAGATACAATAAGCTAGTATTCCCAAGGAGGGTTGACGTCAGGCAGGCGGCCGGTCATAAAACACCTTAACCAAAACTCTTACAGCATGATCCTTGGATCATGCTGTGCCGACCCCACATAGAGTGGGATAAGGGCAGGAAGATGATGAATACACGTGTTCATTCCAATTCATTACCTTTACGGGCTAATAACATTCATTCGAATAATGTTTGTTACAGTACAGTACAATCATTGTGTTTCCATTCTCACAACGTGCCCTCGTATTTAAAGCTTCTAGTTTTTGTTCTTACAAATCCCTCTCCTCTCCACTCCCCACCACCTCCCCGGGGCCGGGGGGCGCACGTGTATGATGATCATAAATCCAAACACACAAAGGTCGCAAAATTCGACAAAAACTACACTCTTCTCGACAAAAAGCATTTGCGCAAAAAACGCAATTAGCAACGCAACGCCACCGTTTTATTTCGCCTTTTAGGATGCCAAGTTTTTAGGGTACCGTAAGAATAGAGGCGTTTTAGTAATTGGCGAGAGATCCGCCGATAGCGGCGATACCCGGCACGCGATCTACAATTTATGCTTTTATGACGTTTCGGGCGCGGGCTTCGATACCAGCACTAACCGAAATTACTGTTCTAAACGCAGGAGGTACTGAGTGGCAGAACGACAATATTTACAAACGCAATTGCGCAATTTTTCAACATATTTACTTACTTTTACACTTTACACTGTGAAAAGTACCTCGACACCGTGTTTGTACACGTAGATACGTTTGTTACGAACCTGCTTGTTGCCTATAAATAATAAATAAATATTTGCGGACTTTTCACACAGCACCATCTAGCCCCAAACTAAGCAAAGCTGTGGGAACCAGATGGCTGATAGAATACTTATATCTATACTTTTTTTGTAATACATACTTATAATACATAATTTTTTTATTTTTTTTTATTTATTTATTTATTTTACAAATACATATATTTAAACAATTAATTAGTGATATTAAACTTAAGAGTTTGACAAATAATTAATGCAACACCTAGACCCGGAAAAAATATTTGCAGGACATACAAACATTTCTCCCGTAGCGGAAACTGAACCCGCGCCTCTTGCGTCTCAACTGAGCACTTGCCCGCTACGCCACCGAGGTCGTCGAGAATTAGCGCAGACATTTATAAACATAAACAAACAAAGTTAGGGTACTACTTACTACCTAAACTTATAAACAATATCCTTCTTTAGTAAACTTTAATAACCTACGGAACTTTATTTCACTTCGGCCCGCATAAAGTTCTCATGACTGCTTTGAACAAATAGATTAAAGCGTTTTTAAAAATTATGAGTCAAGTTAATAGTCGCCTAAAAAGAACTACCGAATTAAACTACGAAACGCTTTTAACGAAATGCACTAATTTGATGAGCACTTATTGCCTCAGACCATTACACCGTTTCATAACCTGATCATCGCCGTCCCAGATCCGGCATAACCCCGATGCTTTTTGCTGCCGGTACTTCGGCGGCAGCGCGATGAGCAGACGATATAGAGATCGTGGACCGTAATTGGATTAGACTAGCACAGGACTGTGTTGGATGGCACAAGCGAAGGGAGGCCTATGCCCAGCAGTGGACAAAACAGGCTGCGAATGATGATGATGGCTGTGACGGACTGGTTATAAAAAGAGGTAGTGGGCGGAGATCCTTAAAACAATACGTACTGATCGGTGCTTTGGCATTGCTTTGGTTTCATTAAATCGTTTAAAGTACTACGGTCCAAACGTAGCAATTAAAAATTAAAAACTACCAACAGATTCTTCAGTGCAATGTTAATTTTAATAAGTTATGGGAGAAGTTTTAATTGCGAAGAATAATCGCAAATATTTAACTTTGTTCTCTAGAAGGGGCGATCGTTATATCACGGTCGTAGGTGATGTAAGCACTGGATATTTTTTATTCAGTATGCCCTGAAATTTTATTTGCCGAGAAATTCTGAGAACGTAACGGTGGCACAAATATTTATTTATGTACAAAAAATAGATGCTTTTCAGAAATATCTTCGTGATTTCTTTGAATTCTATTCACTTCGACTTTGTGATATTTTAACTTCACTTACGGAAAAATAAACGCGAGTGTAACAAAAAAACATCAAAGTAAAAGCAATTTATTTTTGTGGAAAGATACCGCATTACAAAGGGGGTAAGAATCTTAAAAATAAAACGGAAATTGATATCAGTTACAAATAATAATGATGGGACTAGTGGATCAGGAGTGGCTGCAAGTTTTCTTATGATTACTTGTGGCTCTGCCCACCCCATTAGGGATACGTGATAATATGTATGTTACAAACAAATATGGCAATATTCCCAACCCTACAGAGTCAAAGTTGAGCTTATTTCAGAAAACATTTTCCGTAGAAGTTAGTATTTAAAGAATCGTTAAAGCGGGAACGCATTAAGCGCGCTCAAGTCTCCTTCGGGCCGTAATTAAAGAAGACGGCCAAGGAACGTTTAAACACAACAATCCGGCGGGAACTCAGAATATTACATTAAAATCTGCGAGGAGGGAGGGAGCCTAAGTAATGCACTTCCCCGACTGCACAGCGACAACGTCCCAGCAGTATTTGCAGATGCAAGTGAATGGAACTTTGTCGCGGCAAAGTCGGGTCACAATGAAGCGACGCTGGAGAAAAATGCGGGAAATTTGGCGAGTGGAGCGAATTAAAATAAATCGAACCGACATTGAATTGTTGCCTTTCAGAGCTTGTAATTGCTTCGTTCCTTGCAGGCAGGCGCTCTAATATGGATGCGCTATAGTGCACTCTAAGTAGTGTTGTTTCTTACTTTACGAGTTACTTTACGTTTGACGGCCTCGGTGGCGTGGCGTGTGATAGCTCGGCAGAGACGCGGGTTCGATTCCCGCTGCGGAAGAAATCTTTGCATGTTCTGCAAATATTTCTTCCGAGTCTGGGTGTTGCAGTACCATGATACTCGAAGTTTCTGACCCACGACACAGGGAATCCTAGTGTGGGGTCAGGACTATGTATGTGACTATTGGGTGTTATTATTATTTATTTATTACTCGTAGTTCAGACCATCGCTGCCTTCAGCTCTGCACTACGTGAATGTTGAGGTAATGTCCTGAGTCAGATTCTGAAAAATCCATTAACCAAAATACAATTAGACTTCTACTCATTGTAGTACCGCCGCCATCCAAATAGATCAGATATCCAGAAATGTTGAGTTTACATGGAAAAATAATAAAGAATATTGCTCTGAGCCCGACCTAACCGCAACTAACAAGTGTTTGTGAAACCGCAAACAAGTTGCAATTGTGAGAACAAGAAATCATATTTCTCCTAGAACCGATGCAGTGAGAGAGCTAGATGGACACACTCAAATACTTACAGCATCCTATAAATGTAAAAGTTTGTGAGGATGTTTGTATGTTTGTGCTTCAATCACGCCTAAACGGCTGAACGAATTTGAATGAAACTTGGAACATACATAGTACATGTACTGGATTAACATATAGGCTTTTTTTTATCTGGCCACGCGAGCGTAGCCGCAAGCGGCAGCTAGTTATTTATATTACAAATGAAGACATATTTTGTATTTATTTCGCCAAAAAGTAGGTTGTTATTGAACAGTTAATAAGTATCAGTTACAATTATTTCGGGCAATTGATTTTAACATCCCTGCGGCTATAATATCGAGTTCAAGATACTTTGATCGAATGGGAATGGAAATCAAGGTGGTCTCTTGAACTAGTTCTTGTTGTAGATCAGCGGTTACCGCTGATCTACCACAAGAACTTGAACTGCCGCCGCGTCGAGTTTGTGGAACGAATGTGGAATTTGACCTCTGTCGCTCATTTCAACCAAATGTTTTTCTGAGAACGGAAATGTTTCGACAATACTGTTGAGAAAAAAAATGGTTTATCAATGGAACACATTGGGCTACTATGTTCGTAAAATTCAATAACCATCATTGTCATAAATGACTACTTTTTCGAATTGAACGAGCAATCGTTTTAAATGCCTAAGGATTCATTTATATTGTAACCATTTTATTATGTCAATAAATTGATTTGTTTGTTGTTTGTTTGTTGTTGTATATAGATACAAATATAATGGACTTACACTGAAATACAAACGGACAATTCATAATTAATGCAGTTGGTTCTGTTGTGCCAATCCTAAACTAAGCTTAATTCGACAGTTCTAACATCTTTGCCGTCACATTTCTACGCGCTCGTGGCGTAGCAAGCGTTCGTGGCGTAGCTTGCTTAGACGATCTTGATCGATCGTTGAATTTTAGCAACGTTGTGCGCGGTCACATTTTGGCTGGGGTGACCGCAAGTGGTTTTACGAGCTAAGTGCTTCCATGTTTCGGAGAGACGTTAAATTGTCGGTCCCGGCTTTTAAGTCGTTAAGCCACGACAGAGGCCTAAAAACTCCGTCACAAGAATTGGCCACTAGCTCATACGAACTTCTTTCTTAAAGATCGAAATATAAAGAACCGCGATGGTTCCTGTCAAATTGACAAAAAAAAAACTACATTTACCGTAAATTCCTCTTCGTGTAAAAGTTGCGATCCCCCCAGCGCTAAAACAAACAACGGTCATAACACGGCGTCCCATGGCGGCCCCATCACACGCCTGCACAAACAATCAGAGCTCCCTAACTTACCTGTTTGACTCTTACTTTCTTACTAGACAAATATTGAGAACAATATTGGCCTGACTAAGTTAATATTATTGGTTTTACGGACATCGTATTATATATCTACTACTTCTTAAGTACTCTTATCTACATAATACCACAAATCTGATTGTACCTTTTTGATTATACTCCAATTTGCCGTGATTGCTACTTCTACTACAGCTAGATTATTTGCCTCTAGTTATTAAAAACGTAGACAGAGAAAAAACAAAAAAACACCTACCGTACTTAAGATAAAAAATTAGCAGAAAAAATTTTACGGATGCCTAGTGCGAATTCGTCCGTAAGTCTGTCACACCAGATTATTGATCAATTTTAAGATCTTACTTACTCACTCCTATTGCAAAAGGAATGCCTAGTCTATGTGTAATTAATCGAAGACTTCGGTGTGCGATTTGAATCACGCCTCATCTTGTCCTTTTATCAAACACATTAGAAATCGTGGTCAAATTGACCATCGGAATAAAACTCACATCTGACGTTTGCTTTCAAAATATCGGAACGATGAGAAGGGTCTAAACAGAGAGAACCACAGAGCATAACAGAAACAAACGCGTATCAAAGAAACAAAGCGCGCGAATAGTAAAACGCAGCCGAGATTAAAGCATGCATAGTTAAAGGGTTAAGACCTGAAGATATCGTGGTGCTGCAGGAACGCACTTGAGTTGGGGACGCACTGGGCTTCTATAATACTTACATTACATCTAGTATCATGCCTGATTCAGATACACGCCTGAAATAAAACCCTTCTGGGAGTGGTGACAAATAAATAAATAAATATTTGTGGACATTTCACACAGCGCGATCTAGACCCAAACTAAGCAAAACTTGTACTATGGGCACCAGATGGCTGATAAAATACTTATATTCTTTTTTTTGTAAACACATACTTATAATACAAAATACTACAACACCCAGACCCGGAAGAAAAATTTGCAGAACAAACAAACATTTCTCCCGTAGCGGGAATCGAACCCGCGCCTCTTGCGTCTCTGTCGAGCACTAGCACGCCACGCCACCGAGGTCGTCGGTCACTCATAAAATAAAATAAATCAGACAGTTTGTAGGAAGGTTTGTATGTTTCGTAACCGCTTCTACTACTACCGGTGTCACTAGTTTCTACGAACCAGTGTGATGAAAAGACACCTCACTGAGGCTCTCAGTTATCAGTCATTCGGTTTCTATTAACAGTTACTTTGTTTGGGTCTAGATGTCGCTGTATCAAATGTCCAACAATATTCATTTATTTCCCTGAAAAAAAAGTGAGGTTTTTCTCAAAAACTAAGTAATGATGTTGATCACAAAAAGTCCCCGGTCCCCAGTAAACACAAACGTAGAAAAGTAGATATATATCTTGCCGTCTGGCCAGTTGTCAGCAAAAATAAACGTAGCTTTTCATTAATCATAGTCTAGTCTGGATCATAAGCGAGAGACGCAATAAAATAGACATAAAATTAGAGCTTTATTGCTCTGTTAAATGACATACTGTTATACCACTCTACAGACATCACGTTTGTAAAATAAATGTTCATTATTATTGTTAGTTGTTTGGTAATTAGCGGCAATATTCAAAAACAAAGTACAGATTTTGGATTTGGTAATTCATATCTACGAACTAAACCGCTATTTATCACCTGGAATGATGTTAGCAGCGTGTGTGATTAAAAACTGGTCAAGTGCGAGTCGAATTCGCACACGAAGGGTTCCGTACCATCGTATATTTATTTTTTAATATGACCCTATGACCACAAGAGATGTTTCTTGTATGGAGCCGCTTTTTAATTTTTCAGTCAATACAAAATTTCAACTCTTTACCTATTTACGATTCATGAGATACGGCCTGCTGACAGATGGACGGACAGACGGACATATGGACGGATAAACGGCCAGACAGCGAAAGCTTGGTAATTGAGTCCTTTCGAGTACGGAACCCTAAACACATGAATTATGACGGTACTTAGTGTACTAGCTTAGGATAAATAGTCGAGGTTGTAATCGGTTGATAAGCTTTTAATAAGCTAAGCCGTACTCCGTTTGGTAGGATTTACAGTTATAACACAGCGTGTATTTAAGCCCAGTAAAAACTTTGTCAACTTTGTGCGCGGTCATAATTGGGATGGGTGACCGCAAGTGGCATTACGAGCGCTTCCGTGCTTCGAAAGGCACGTTAAATTATCGGTCCCGGCTTTAAAGTCGTTAAGCCACGACGGAGGCCTTTAGGTGGCCTAAAAACTCCGTCACGAGAGTTTGCCACTAGCTCATACAAACTTACTTGGTAGCATAGTACCTATTACCTGTCTCGACGACGACCTCGTGCTTCGTGCGGGTTTGATTCCCGCTACGGGAGAAATGTTTGTATGTTCTGCAAATATTTCTTCTGGGTCTGGGTGTTGTAGTATATGTATAAGTATCTATTTACAAAAAAAAAGTATATAAGTATTCTATCGGCAATTTGGTGCCCATAGTACAAGCTTTGCTTAGTTTGGGGCTAGATGGCGCTGTGTGAAATGTCCACAAATTGTCTATGATACAAAATTGGAGGTGGTGTCAGCACTGAATGTGTCCTCAGCCTTGTGCATCTGAAACACATAAATAATTCATATTTCACACCGAGCGAGACCCGACTCTGCCAATTCTATAGCTGTTAACTTCATTTAAAATAACGACTTCGTTATGTACCACACTACTAGTTATGCATGATGTCAATAAATATGTAAATAAATATGTCTGTATCTCAGAACTTCGCTTTCTGTTTTTCCGAGGAGGTTTTAACAAAGAAAGAAAAGGATATTACACTGAATGCGGAACGTGTTAGAAGATTATAGAGAGTGAGTTGGAAATTTAATAAAAATCATGAAAATGATTTTTTTTATTACTGTTTACAGTTTCAACTTTGTTGTCAATGAAAAGGTCCCAGCGTGTAGGTACTTAAACGTTAGTTTAGTTTAAATTTAGTTTTAGTCTTAGTCTTAGTTGGGTTGCCTGTATGAAATCGCATCAAGCGATAAGGCCACCCTTTGCCAGCAATTGTTGTTTGCAATAAAGTTTTTTCATTCATTTAATTTCCTTTTTCGTTTTAGAAAAGTTTGGCTGGTATTAAGAAACTACTGTTCAACATACATACATAATTATAACGCCCGTATCCCTAACGGAGTGGGCAGAACCACAAGTAATCATGAGAAAACTTGCAGCCACTTCTGACCCAAGACTACCAAGATGGATATGGTGAACCATGGTGACAGGTGATCAGCCCATCGCCCATATAGGTCCATCGAGTTAGAGAGAGAATACTAGGTAGGTATTCCTTAGTTGACTTTTACGACATGCTCGGAGAGAGAAGCAGCTGGACGCATTTTATGAAAAAACCTCGTCATAACAATGATTTTCCTCTTTGTTTGAATAAACGCACCTATTGAAATAATAAAGATTATTATCAAATGTGAATATCTCCCCAAATAGCAAAATGGCTATTGGTTAGTTCATAAAACTAATAAATTCACCCATTACTGATATCCGAACTGCTGTAGTTAGTTACAGTTTTACGAATATATACCTTAAAGTTAGAGTGATAGAGTTCAAATTAGGCTGACGTTTACTAGCTTATGTTTACAAAATCTATAATTTGCTGTGACCAAACTTATGACCACTACGCTGGTACTAATTTTGTGGTAAAACACAATGTAATTTTAGTAGCTGAGCTAAAACTGCAGTGGAGGTAGTCCAACCGTAGCTTATTGTACTTAGGTTTTTACAGGTGAAAATAGCTCATTCCTTCAATGTTTTACTTAATTTTCAATTTTATTGTAGTATAAAGTCTAAAATTAGGTGACATTAGTTGGAAGAATTCATATAGAGGAGGCATATGTGAATTTTAATTGACGACCTCGGTGGTGTGGCGGGCTGAGGTGCGGGTTCGATTCCCGCTACGGGAGAAATGTTTGTATGTTCTGCAAATATTTATTTCGGGTCTGGATGTTGCAGTATTATGTATTAGAAGTATGTTTTTACAAAAAAAGTATATACATTACTATTCTATCAGCCATCTAATTCCAATAGTACAAGCTTTGCTTGGTTTGGGGCTAGATGGCGCTGTGTAAAATGTCCACAAATATTTTATTTATATGTGTTATGTCTATAGGTGTTGTAGACTTTTAAAGGCCAATGAAGACGATAATGATATCCTAATTAAAAATATTTAGTCAGAAAACTCTCGTGACGGAGTTTTTAGGTCGCCTAAAGGGCTCCGTCATGGCTTAACAACTTTAAAGCCGGGACTGAAAATTTAACGTGCCCACCGAAGCACGGAAGCGCTCAGCTCGTAATGCCACTTGCGGTCATCCATCCCAATTGTGACCGCGCACAACGTTGCTTAACTTCAACGATCAATCAAGAACGTCTTAGCAAGCTACGCCACGAGTGCTTCTATCTACAAGATGAAGTCATAAAATCTGTGATCCAGAAGTTGACCTCAACTTCTGCATCACAGATATTTCAAAAGACAAAGACTAACATGCCTATATTTTTTTTATAGAACCGCAAACTTTTCGGTCGTGACGCTGACAATCCGATGCATCCGATAAATAGTCGAAGCCGAACAAAAAATATATTCCGCAGTATCTTGCGCTGCGACTGACAGTTATGGAGACCGACTGCGATAAAACCGGCAAGTCGCTGTTTTAATATCCGCAAAACAAATAAAATGATAAATACACTGACGCCTGAAAGAAATCGCTTCTGGGAGAAGTGACAAGACATCATTTTGATCATCATCGTATTTCTTTTAACTTTAACACTATGACTACACTATCGGTCTACGAAGGTGTGTTATACCTCTTTGTCTGTACTGTGACAAATCATATGGCCTCCTGTTACTCCCTAATAGGGTGGGCAGAGCTACAAGTAGTCATAAGAAAACTAGCAGACACTTCTAATGGAACACCCATCCAATTCAAAATTCAAAATAACTTTATTCCAGAAAATCTGTGGAATCATTTTTAAAAGTTTTAAATCTACGTTGAATTTACACCTGTTCCTAACGCGAGCAAGCTTGGAAGATACAGGTAAGAAACCACGCTGGCTATTTTTTCGGAAAATGATCCCTCTAAAATCATGTTTATAAAACGAGTTGGAGCATTATTCAGTCCCAAGCATTTTTGTCTTCTTTACAACCGGATTTTTGTAGTTTTTTTAAACAATTTCCTTTTTATTCAAATTTAAATTTTATAACTAACGAATTTGTCATCTGGCTTAGAACTTTGTTATAGAATCATACACATTGCAATTAAACAAACTGCGTTATTTACGTCTAAACACTTCGTCGTATTCGTAAAACAATGACGGATCTGCAATTTAGCTACTTTACAGTAAATCGCTTTATGGCATATTTTGAAAGGCTAGCTCTATCAACTTAAGAGGACATGTTGCTATATTAAAAAAAAATGTTATTACTTAACAGTTTACGATATTATAATTCGGTTAGATAATGCACATAATATTTCGTCACAGTAGCTAAATTGCAGATCTGTCATTGTTCTACGACTACGACGACTTCATCGTTACTTTTCCGACATACTTTCACACAAGCACAGTTTATGTGAGTAGCTATGTATTATTTTCCATTTGGAGGTATCGACAGACCAGCACTGATCCATCAGAAGCGAGCACACCTCTCACTCTATTACACTCAATTTCGTTACGAACGTAAAAACTTTACTAATACTAACTATGAAGTACTCTGTGCGACGACACTCAGCTAAATATTGCTACATTTGGATAATATTTTATTTTCTTAACTAGCTGTCGCCCGCGGCTTCGCTCGCGTGGTACCCGAATAAAAAATAGCCTATATGTTAATCCAGTACATGTACCTACTATGTATATTCCAAGTTTCATTCAAATCCGTTCAGCCGTTTAGGCGTGATTGAGGCACAAACATCCAAACATCCTCACAAACTTTCGCATTTATAATATAAGTAAGATTTACTTGCTACACATCTATAGAGGAAACATCATTCGTGTTACATATTTACTTAGATCTGAAAAATAAAATAATCATGTAAAAATCAATAATAATTGTGTATATAAAATGCTGCTGCAAGTTTTCTTATGATTACTTGTGGCTCTGCCCATCCCGTTAGGGATAAGGGCGTGATAATAATGTATGTATGAATGTAAATACTAGTCGTGATTTTTAGATTTAAAGACTGCTTTTTGCACTTGACACATGCTATCGAACTTATTAGATTCTACATGTCGATCTCACGATGTTTTCCTTCACCGTTTGAGAATACTGATAATAGCACATTAAAAATTTTCGAACAGAAAAATCCATTGTTGCACACCGGATTCGAACCTTAGGATCGGAAGGCGGGGTCACTACCACTAGACCACCAGTGCTCAGTGTATTTAAATAAAGTGACATTTTTTACATGGCTACACGATGCTGACAGTACTGCAGATCATTCTGCCGTGGCGTAGTGGAATTCGATTATTACCTGCGGTGCCAGAGTCTAGAACCACTCATACAGACGTGTTTATAGCGGTGCGATGAAACTGTTGGTGGAAGGGCCTTCTCTTGTGTTTTCTATACTAGCTGCCACCAGCGGCTTCACTGGCGTAGTACCCGGATAAAAAATAGCCTATATGTTAATCTCGTGTGTTAGTGTTACTTCTCTGCTGGACTGGGAGTAATAAAAAACATAGAATGCGTCCAGCTGCTTCTCTCCCCGAGCATGTCGTAAAAGTCGACTAAGGGATAGTATCCTCTCCAACATGAGATGATTCCCAAGGAGGGTTGACGTCAGGCAGGCGGCCGGTCATAAAACACCTTGGCCAAAACTCTTACAGCGTGATCCAAGGAACATGGATCCAAGGATCATGCTGTGCCGACCCCACATAGACTGGGATAAGGGCAGGAAGATGATGATGATGACGAGTCGAATTCGCATACAAAGAGTTCCGTACCATCGTACATGTAAGATGAGATGCACGAGGTAGATTATAATCTAACGGTATTTACAGTTTAACGGTGACATTACTCTGCCTTGTTGCGTGAAGGTCACCAAAATATTTAATGAGCGTAACTTTCAAGTACTCCTCTGTCACCTCTCTGCCAGCATTTTATAGTCACGCCAACTTCAAGTTCCACTATCGCTCGCGTGTATCACAGTAGCATAGAAGTGAAACTCCATAGTTTATAGCAGGAGTGAGGTTTAGTATGATTTGCGGGCGAGTTACGACCGCGCCATCTATTGTACCTACTTTTACCGACGGTTCACGGAAGCTATGCTAGTTTTTTCAACGGCACAGTGAATGAGACAGAGAGGAGGCCTAAGCTTATCTACACGCGAGAAATGGAATGGCGAGCAGAAATGGAACGTTTCCGGATAGCCTTATTTGGTTCTCCTACTGGAGCACGAGGCACTAGAGTGTAAGTCCTTTTATTGTGACGTCATATCGAATGATTCAACCTGGATAAGAAATAGCATAATTATGTTATGCCAGTTCACAAACTATGAATATTCTGAGCTTCATTCAAATTCATTCGACAGCTACTACTACTAGTTGTGTGACTGATTAAATAAATAAATATTTGTAATTTATAGCTTGGAAGCTCAAAGATTTGAAAATAAAGGGGGAGACCTTTGTCTAGCCAGCAGTGGGACACCATAGGTTTATTTATAGAGTATAGTATAAACGTAACTTCAGCAACTCTCGTCCACAGCTTAGGTAGTCGTCAGAATAAAAATGAAACAATTCAATTATACTGAATACTTTGTAGGTATTTATTCTTTAGACCAGGTTCGGGCATAAGTTACCCATACAAGTGATCAGCACGAACAGTCCCGTCTCGAATGCTGGTATCGCCTTTTATAACATTACTCCTACTAACATTCCACCACCATACCAACTAGTGTTGCCAATGCTAGAATAGGCCATACCCCATTTATTGTGGGTTGCTAGTTATAACAAGAATTAATGTAACAATAGAATAGAGATACATAATGTTATGTTAGTAAGTTCTCTGGTCAGTTTCCACTGTGTCTGCATGTAATAGTATTCTGTGGCCACGTGGCTTTTTCATATGCGGCGGGCGATGCGGCAGCGGATGTCCAGATATTGTTTATTGTTACAGTTATTGTTCTATCCTTTCCTACTAAACATTACAAATGCCAAGTGTGCAAGGATGTGGTAATGTTTGAGTGTTGCTCGACTTACGAATCTTAATAGGATAATA
This sequence comes from Scotopteryx bipunctaria, assembly GCA_949320045.1. Classification (NCBI taxonomy): domain Eukaryota; kingdom Metazoa; phylum Arthropoda; class Insecta; order Lepidoptera; family Geometridae; genus Scotopteryx; species Scotopteryx bipunctaria. The sequence goes on from OX439441.1 coordinate 579,067, forward strand.
ACCTTTCTGTTTGTTGTATTTTGGTATTTCAACACCCCACTTATAAGTACAACTTTACGTTTTTACCCTCTTTTGGAACCAATATCTATACAACCCCTCATTAACTCAGCTCATATACTTAGCAGTCAATCTTCATAGCACATCCCATCGACTTAACATTTTTCATGCAGATTGGATCGACGAATCGAAACATATCCGCGAACAAATAAACAAAATCGTCCATGTTGCCTTTGAGTATGACATCTACCAAAACGTTTAGCAAAATTTAAAACAAAAACTTATAATAACAAGCTAGCTCAATGCCTTTACCATCTATACTAGATAATTTAGAGTTCGCCTAGAGCAAGTATTAAATTCTCCATTAAATTAAGTAACCAACGGCCTCTTACACATAAACAAGCCTCTAATGTTATTCAAAGAGCCTGTTAAAATGCAGATTTTCCATTCTGAGTACGCGATAGCCAAACATATCACATTTTGTTTTCGTATAATTTCCATAGAATACTCGATCTATGATGTCTTGTTGTCTTTGCGTCATCTCCTGCTTGTTTAGGACCCGCTGACAGTCCAATCTCGGGCTAAACCCGGATTTTTCACAAGGAATAACACTGTCTGACTGGTTCAGTGGAAGGAGACCGATAGTGGCATACTATAAACACATTTAGGATAGTGTAGCTACAAAAATGTTTCCTAATGCCAGTGAGAGGAAAATGACGGAAAAGCTCCTACGAACCAAGTAATTTCTAAAAAACTCGACTATTATAAACTGGGAAGATTCTTTTAACAGCATTAAATATGCCACTACTTTGGATTTCCAAAGGAACTTATGCAGTTTAGACGGAAGGGGGGAGGACACTTAATTTCATTTCACAGATATCATACATATATATTATCAAGCCCGTATCCCTAATGGGGTGGGCAGATATCATTTCATAACTTAATACAAAACGCTAATATGTAAACTAAGTACCATGCAAAATTTCAGAACGATAGGATAGTCAGCGAGTGAAAATTAAAAGCTTATGATTGAAGATAGACAAACATGACGAAATTATAAGGCTTAGGAACTCTAAAAAAGCAGTAGTGTCAAAACCATTCCTATCCAATCTATTTTCTCTTACATTTGAATAGTTCAATAATTATATCAGGGCCCCATTGTAGTAATTATTGGCGGCGCAGAGTTGTAGAAAGAGGCTTCGGCCGAAGTGCGCCATTCACAGCGGAATCTAATTTATTTCTATCAATAGAATGAGCCCTTTATGTTATACTAATCGGAGCGCGCCGCTTCGTTCGGTGCCCCCATAAAAAATACTCCATATCGTCGGCGTACAGTGAAAACCTCATAGATTTTTATACCATTTTCTTTTTATTGCTCATCTGTATGAAAACCTCGATACGCGCAATCCGTTCTCATTTACGTTGTTATTTATGGTTTCATAAACGCGCATAGTACAAAAAAAGTCTTAACAAAATTGTACACTAGACGTTTTTTCTTCCTCCAGAATAGTTTACTATGAACCGACCTACGAGGTTGCTTTTCAATATACGAATCATAACTTTTTAATTCAAGTTAGGTCGAAATCGGTTCTGGCTTCACTATGACCAAACAAAACGGAACGTGGGCAAACGCGGGCACGTTTGCGAAACCACCGTATAATGGTATTCTATATGACAATTTTCTATTGCAAAAACGCGACGAGGCCCGTTACAAACAAGTTACGAGCTGTCAATGTTCGTTTGGTCATAGAGAATAAGGGGCCAAAAAGGTTAATGGGAGCCGTTGGTTGCATAAGATCGGTCGCTCTGGGCGTCTATTGGGGAGGCCTATGTTATTAAAATGATGGTCTATTACAGAGAGGGAATATACATATTAATCTATGGTTACAACATAATTACAAAAGACTTTTAGATTCTCCACCCTACTTTTAGGTCCCGTGAACGGACCTCCACTGCCCCGATGCAGAACAGCAGAGCAATGACCATCAAACTTTTGACAAGTCTCTGCTGTGTTTTTGTGCATGGACTACGTTGCGTCGTCGTACGGTAGTGGGCGAAGACCGTAAACATTTATCATGTCACTCGATGTAACAATACAACAGACAAACATTCGCATTTGTTGTATTAGTAATGTGCTCATCACGATCCCTAGGAGTAGGTACATTTATTTAATAGGGTTTCTAACAATGAAACTCTAGATGGATACCTACTGCCGTTTTATTTGTATTTCGAGGTGGAGGTATTCCAAAAACAAATGAGGATCGTTTGTTATGATCCAGACGAATGGACCTCACTATGAACGTGGAATGAGAATAAGAGGGGGAATAGAAACGCTATTCATAATATCATCGTATATCTTGATTGATTGTTGAAGTTAAGCAACCCTGTGCGCAGTCACAATCGGGATGGGTGACCGCAAGTGGCATTACGAGCTGAGCGCTTTCGTGCTTCGGAGGGCACGTTAAATTGTCGGTCCCGGCTTTTATGTCGTTAAGCCATGACGGAGGCCTTTAGGCGGCCTAAAAACTCCGTCAATAGAGTTGGCCACTAGCTCATTCGAACATACATACATACATAATATCCTCTTCGTGCAACTTTATTTTAATGTTATGTATTATTTTACCAAGTCACTAGAGCACTGGTGGTCTAGTTGGTAGTGACCCCGCCTTCCAATCCTAAGATGGTGGGTTCAAATCCAGTTTTGTACCAATAGATTTTTCTGTGCGAAAAAACTATGTGCGCTATGTCAGTACTCTCAAACGGTGAAGGAAAACATCGTGAGGAAACCCGCGGCTTAGTCAGCTCCGCATGTATTGACTGTCTTTCCTGTGGACAAGGCCGACTAAGCTGAGAGAATGGAATAGGTGGTGAGCAAGCCTACTCCATCTTAATTCGTCCCGGGCACTATAGCGCCCCGTCAGTGAATGTAAAAGTTGCCTCCTGACGCTGTATAAATCATCTACTATAGATGGTAAAAGGCCTTATTATTATTTTACCGTCTTCAGACATGGTTATTGTCTAGTAGTCACTTGTATTGTATATACTTGTGACTGTAAGTTTTAACAATTTTTTTTACATACAAGTATGTCCTAAGTAAGTGGAAAGTTAACTTAACCGCTTTTTAAAGGCTTAGTTTGTTGCAAAAATGTTTTGACAGCAAATCCTATCCTACTTCCTACTATATTATAAATGTGAAAAATTGTGAGGATGTTTGGATGTTTGTGCCTGAATCACGCCTAAACGGCTGAACGGATTTGAATGAAACTTAAAATATATATAACATAGTACATGTGCTGGATTAACATATAGGCTATTTTTCATCCGTGTACCACGCGAGCGATGCCGCGGGCGGCAGCTAGTCATTGATATATTTATGGCCACTGAAAACTGGGAAATTTGCTGTTGATAGATCTGGTACAGATTTTAAGTTTAACACTTAACTAGTTTCGCTTCTAGGTAGCATTGTTAATGCCAATCTGAAATATGAGTACATATTAAGGGAGTTGTGAAATAAATTAACCGTGAGTGGAGTTAGAGCGGGTAATGAGCGGGACAGTGCAGGTTTGGCTCTCATTAGCGGACCGCTAGTGGGTCTACGAAATGCTTCATTGTTTTGGGGAGTCAACTGAACCTTTCAACTCTCTAAAATTAAGAGTCTAAACCATGATTTATATGTGTAAGAACGAATCATACATTTTTGTTAAAATTTGATAGATGGCAATGAGAGAGGTCAAGTCCAGCAGTGGATAGTCGTACTGTGGATAAATAAATAACACCCAACAGTCACATACATAGTCCTGACACCACACTAGGATTCCCTGTGTCGTGGGTATTAGAAACTACGAGTACCATGGTACCACAACACTCAGACCCGGAAGAAATGTCTGCAGAACATGCAAACATTTCTTCCGCAGCGCGAATCGAACCCGCGCCCATCTCTGCTGAGCAATCGCCCGCCACGCCACCCAGATCGTCGCTGAGGATATGGATGATGATGGTTTGGACTCTTCTGTGACAACCACGCCTTAGACATTCCATATTTTCATCATGATGTTATCTTTCACAAATTATGATGACTGTTTGTATAGTTTTTCTTCTATATAAACAGTCCTTCAATCCTTATTAATATTATAAACGCGAAAGTTTGTTTTTATTGATGCTTGTTACTCGTTCCCGCAAAAACTACTGAATGGGTTTTCATGAAACTTGGAATATACATAGTACATTTGGATTAACATATAGGCTATTTTTCATCCGGGTACCACGCGAGCGAAGCCGCGGGCTTTAACTATTTGCTGAACTATTTGTTAAAATCTCAAAACCCACAGCGTAAAATGTGGAAGTTGTTTCCACGGGCGAAGGCTACTTTGTCCCTATTATTAGTTATCTCACAATATCTTTCACCGCTTGTATTATTTCCCAAGTGGCCTATCTAAGTAATGTATTTATTATGAGTATATAGGGCGGTATATACAGGGTGTTGTCCCGGCGGCCGGCCCGGCTCGTTATTGCCGGAACGGCCTCCATTACACCGCAAACTACTTCACTAAATAATAGGCTCCGCAGACTACACCCTGTATGTGCCATTGTGTTTACTGCTAATAGTAATGTATGGGGGTATAAAAATGGGGTGGTATTAAGTGCCTGTTAAGGTAAGTCCGAGATTTGTGATTTCAAAGGAGACCTACATAATTTTTTAAGTAGGTTAAGGTTTACTAATTTAGGTTGTAAGTTACTACTAACACAATATGGATCCATGGTCTGAATTAAACGCATTTTATTTTATTTATTTATTTTACAACATATTCCTAGGACTCTACCATGCGTTTTACCTGTAATGAAATGTTTTTATCAAAACTATTTTTACAGCGTCACAGATCAGTACTAAATTCAGAATGGCCCTCTCCCGCTGATTCGACTTACAACAATTTGGTAGGTTCGTTGGAAAAATATCCATTTATAATCACAATAACATGTTTTTATTTCTCTTTCAAGTTTCATTTCAAGTTTGATTTTACAAGTCGTCTTCATCGCTACATTTAAATAAACAACCATAATGACTACTCAGATAGCCTAAGTTACAATAATACACTCATGTATTCATTTGACAGCCTCAGTGGCGTGGCGGGCGATTGCTCGGCAGAGATGCAGGGAGGCGCGGGTTTGATTCCCGCTGCGGAAGAAATGTTTGCATGATCTGTAAATATTTCTTCCGGGTCTGGGTGTTGTGGTACCATGGTACTCGTATTTTCTGATACCCACGACACAGGGAATCCTAGTGTGGGGTCAGGACTATGTATGTGACTGTTGGGTGCTATTTATTTATTTATTTTATCATTATTTAAAATTTAATTCGCCTGATTTAGCTATGTATTGTGATTTTAATAGATGTAATAACCACATCAGCTCTTGTTATGGCGTAAAAATGATTCAGCCGGAGTAGTTCACAAAACAAATGAGGATAATTAATCTGATAACATTAAAAATATACACTAAGCCACGGAGGCCTAAGCGCAATTTGGATAAAAAGTTGCAATCAATTTAGCGAAACGCCCCGCGCACCTGCGGCGGGTTTAGCTCCTCGGTTTACGAAGTACCCTCTCCTTTTAGAAGCGGCCACCGTCTAATGAAGGACGTAATGTAGCATTGATCACCTATATTTGTTATTACCTTACAAATCTTTATCTTATTAAGACTAACTAGGCAGTATGACCAAGTCATAAAACAAAATCTAGATCTAAGTACCTTTTTTTTTAACCGAAATAGTTTTGCGTTTGACCACACTCTACCTGATGTTAAGTAACAGTGTGGTCTTAGATGAAGCACGCTTACCTAGAAGAAACCTATTGATTCTCGATTAAAAGACACCCATATTATACTCTTCAGGAAATACAGTTACATACCGGACCCCACACTAGGATTGCACGAGTATCTAAGATCCACGGAAGCACGGAACCCACACCTCTCGCGTCTCAAGAAGTCAACGCTCCCTCTTCTTGCTGTAAAAGTCTGCAGGTCAAATGACAGATGTAGCTAAGAGGTTTTCGTAAGGCGCCCAACCTCCACATGCCATAGTTGCCCCACACTAGGATTCCCTGTGTCATGGATAACTACCTACGCCACAACACCCAGACCCGTATTTGTAGAACATGCAAACATTTCTCCCGCACTGGAAATCGAAACCACACCACCGCCGATCACTCGCCCGATACGCCACCGAGGCTGTCTAAACGTGTGTGTGTGATCCTTATGTCCGTAAAGCACCGAAAAATTCAATTAGCAACGGTTGGTTCCCAGCTGATATAATATTATTGAGCTTCTGTATTATGCACGAAGTTCGCAACTCGTGTGAAGTTCGGGAACCTCAAAAACATTATTGCCCGAGGCGATACTACGCGATACCTCAAACATCGATATCCTAGAACAGAGTAGTTGAAGGGCCTACTGCTGTAATATTAATGTTATAGGTACTTGTTTACTGTTATACATAATTGTATTATTTAGTATTATGTAAGTATTATCACGCCCGTATCCCTAATGGGGTGGGCAGAGCCACTAGTAGTCATAAAAAAACTTGCAGTCACTCCTGATTCAAAGTCCCAAGATGAATATGGTGAACCATGGTGACAGGTGATCAGCCCATCGCCCATATAGATGATCCACTATGTTCGGAAGGATACTATCCCTTAGTCGACTTTTACGACATGCTCGGGAAGAGAAGCAGCGTTAGAAATATTTGTCCCTGTCTGGCTTTGTCGTACCATGGTTGATACATTTTCTGATACCCACGACTCAGGGGATCCTAGTGTGAGGTCGGAACTATGTATGTGACTGTTGTGTTTTATTATTTTTTAACTTTCTGTGTAACCACTCGATTGTACCAGCAATACTTACGAACTATTAATTTTTTATTCGCATTATGTCTTCAGTTTGTTTTACAGTCAAAAACTCTTTGTATACCTTTAGCTTTCGCATTGTAACGAATGGATACCATCAGTATTCACAGGATCCATATTCCTGAATAATTTAAAGTCGGAACCGCGCGTTTAAAAACCATCAATGGAAAAGGCTGCAGGTCGACTTCGACGTAACGATGGACACAAATAAAATTATTTCCCGAATAACTGATGGAAACATTCAATCAATTAATTCGAGCTCTTAATATTCACGAGCGAAGGAGGGGGGGGCATTCCGTTCATATATAATGTTTCATGGATTGATCTTTGTTCGATTTATTTGGATGCGACGAGTATCTTCAATAAATTTTCCATTTTTTTTTTAAATAATGATTTTCATGTTTTTATGTAATAATATCGTGTACATGGTAACGTCCGAACTGATTTCGATAAAAGACAGATATAATTATTTTTTTGGTATGCGCATGTCATGAGGAGGGATGAAAATGTTGCAATGAAAGTTAAGAATATGAATGTGGATGGATTGTGTGAAAGAGGACATGAAGAAAGGAGTGAGTACAGGGTTGACGGCTAACAGAAGAGATGATGATGATGATGACTAATATATTTATTATCTGTATACAAAAAACTTAGGGTATCCCGTAACAGGATCGTATTGGCACAAAAAAGCAAAGCAACGTTGTCAAACGATTGTTTTTCCATGCTTTGCTTTTGGCTAGTGACGATCAAGTTATAAAACAAGATAGTAAACGGGGACTCTCAGGTTTGATTCCAGTGTTTGAAACTATCGCGGGTATGTACTTACCTATTGCTCTATCGTAGCGTGTTTGGTTAGGGGCCGTCGCTCGGGGCGCTTGCAAACACCATCGGCAGCCCCATTCTGACCTAATACAATTTTATGGGATTGTTTTATGATAAATCTTATGATTTCCATGGGAAAATCAGTGCAGTATTTTTCAGTTTACTGGACATTTGGGAGGTTTATTGAATTGGTTTGTATTTCTATTTCTGTATACCTACCAATGAGTTCTTTACAATGCATTAGGTACTTTATCGTCGAAGAGCCACTTAAAACATTACTATGCAGATAATGTTAATTGATTATCCTTATTGATTGTCTTTCAAAATATATATGTTTAAATATTCCATTCACCACTCATGTGCTTAAAATAAAAATATAGTTTACTAGATGCCGCCCGTGGCTTCGCTCGCATGGTGCCCGGATAAAAAATAGCTTATATGTTAATCCAGCACATGTACTATGTATATTCCAAGTTTCATTCAAATCCGTTCAGCCGTTTAGGCGTGATTGAGGCACAAACATACAAATATTCTCACAAACTTTCGCATTTATAATATAGTAGGATTTCTGATGAACCAAATAGCCAACCATCAGAACATAACCAAACAGAAACTAAAAGCCTTTCCTCTGTATCACATGACCCTTTTATAGAGAAACGCCAAAATAATTTAGAAATTCTATCTACGTTCATAACGAACCCATGTTCACGCGTTTTTTTTATTTTTTTTATATCAAAGGCTCTTTTTCATTTGTTTAAATTCATAGATACATACCCCTCTACATAAAACGTTGCTCACACGGAGTACTAGACAGACTAGACCTGTCATTGTTTGCACTGTTCTGACAGAACGGGAAGGCACTAACTTCCTCGCTTTCAAAACATAATTATGATGTAGATTTAAGACGTTTCAAAGCGAACTCATGTGATTTATTGAATAAACTGTACTTCATTTTCTATTTCAGGGTTCCGTACCCGAAGGATGCAAACGGGACCCTATTACCAAGGCTCTGCTGTCCGTCCGTCCGTCTGTCAGCGGGCTGTATCTCATAAACCATAATAGATAGAGTTGAAATTTTCACAGTGAATATATTGCCGCTCTAACAACAAATAATAAAAAAGAAGAGGACAAGAAACATTTATGTATATGTACGATGGTACGGAACCCTTCGTATCGCATTCGACTCACACTTGACTTGTTTTTATTTTGTTTGATCTTGGTTTTTACTACTTCAAATATTGTTTAACTTTGACAGATTTTGAACTATCTTTACATACATACATAACAATACTAAGGCCTTTACCATCTATAGTAAGTAGATGATTTAGGACGTCAGGAGGCAACTTTTACCTTCACAAACCGGACGCTGTAGTGCCCGGGACGAATTAAGATAGAATAGGCTTGCCCAGCACCTATTCCATCCTCTCAGCTTAGTCGGTCTTGTCCACAGAAAAGACATGGTCAATACGTGCGGAGCTGACTAAGCCGCGGGTTTCCTCACGATGTTTTCCTTCACCGTTTGAGAGTACTGGTATAGCGCACATAAATTTTTCGCACAGAAAAATCTATTGGTGCACGACCGGGTTTGAACCCACGACCTTAGGATCGGAAGGCGGGGTCACTACCAACTAGACCACCAGTGCTCTATAACAATAAATAAATCGATACCAAATTACTTGAAATTTATTTTGAGTTCAGCGCCTTAGCACACTTGCAATTACTTAGGAAGCCATAATTATCGTAATGCTGTAATATCTGGGGTGTTATCGTAATATAGTGCCATCCGTAGAGCAAACACGTCGGATCTCGCGCTAATCTGCTACATACAAACATTATTGAAGCCGGAACTACAAAACGGCTAAGTGCGAAGTCTAACATCAGCTGTACACAAAGGGTTTCTTGTTCTATAATATCAGTTACCAAATAGAGCTTTAAGAATACAACTTTTTACCCACCCACTCTTTGAAAAATGGTTATATTTAACGTACGTACTAAGGCCTTTTACCATCTCATCATCTTCCTGCCCTTGTCCCACTCTATGTGGAGTCGGCACAGCATGATCCTTGAATCATGCTGTAAGAGTTTTGGCTAAGGTGTTTTATGACCGGCCGCCTGCCTGACATCAACCCTCCTCGGGAATACTTGCTTATTGTACCTATCTCATCATGTTAGAGGATTTTATCCCTTAGTCGACTTTTACGACATGCTCGGGGAGAGAGACAGCTGGACGCATTCTATGTTTTTTTCTTTTCTCCCATTCCAGTAGAAAAATAATCTGAGAATTTGTAAAGTTATATTACAATTAACGGTTCAGTAGTTTCTGTGATTACCTCCTACAAACAAACATCCAAAATCCTATAATAATAATGTAGATGTAGTAGATAATGTCAAATCTTTGATAAAATCTACGCATACAACAATGCCCAGCCCACATCTACTTTTGCCTATATCTACTTATAGCTGCCTCACTTCTCTTTGAGAATATGACGACCCGAGTCAGGACGAGTCTCTGATGTAGAAAGAGCATTATGATAATCGTCTATTCTCGATAGCAATGGTGAACTAAGTGAAAGATAACAGGGTGGTGTAATGAGCGCTCGTTATCACGCGCCAGGCGGCAGGCGCTGGTGTCAGGGTGTCAGGGCAGTCGCCGAGGTAATGCGGCAACTGAGATAAAGGAAATCTACCTCTTTATCCCGCCTCTGTCTATTTATCGATCATAGTTCATGAGCATTCGATGGCATGGTGGGCGAGTGCTCGGCTGAGTCGCAAGTGGGTTCGATTGCCGAGAAACGTTAACGTTTTGTGGTTCTCGTAATTTCTGATGCCCACGACACAGGGAACCCTGGTATGGGGTCAGTCATGAAAATCAGAGTAGTTTAGAAGCTACGAGGGAACAGATGATCATTATGTTACGAACATAATAACCTGCTGGGCACATAACTTTTGTTTCGCGTCATGTAAAAAGAAGCTTGTGTTGTATTTTGAAATGTAAACATCCAGGAACTTTGCATGCATTTTGTAAGAAGCGAGTCGCTGGAGTCAAACGCGCTCGCACGAGTCCCAACAAGCCGATTATAAGGTCGAGCGAACTTCGCGAGCCAAGGGTTTCGTAAACATCCCGAATTGGAATCTTTACGAAAACTATTTTTCCTAAGAGGTCAGGAATCAGTCAGCCATTGCCGAAATCAGGATAGAATATTGCGAATACTTGGAGCATTTTACTTGCGGAGATTGATGTTATTATTCTTTTTTCTTCGAACCCCTAACTTTCATAAAAGTTTGACTGATTTGGTAAGTGATCCACGTGGAACAATATTGGTGATCTTAAAATGATGGACCTTACCTTACCCATTCATTTTTGACTAGACCTTTGTTATCATTTTCACACACATACTTTATACATAATACTGATGATCCGCGCAGTTAGCCTAGTGGAAGATGCCTCGACTTTAAATCCGCAGTTCGTATGTTTAAATCCGGGCGTACTGCAATGGAATTTCCGTTTCACCAAAAATATATACGCTCAAAAACGTGCTGAAAACTTCCTGAGATAATTCGCTGCTCAATCAAAGTCAGCTCCACACATATTGACTATGTCTTTCATGTTGATAATTCTGACTGAGGATAGTATAGTGGCTAGGCAAGTCCACTCCATCTACAACCGTCCCAAGCTTAGTAGTCGATAAAAAATGCTTCCAGACGGCCTCAGCTTACATAATATGTAACTATAATATAGCTTCACACACGCTCCTATAGCAGTCAAACGCTCGCATAGATTGTCCTATGTCCTAGTCGCTCAGTGATCCCTGACCGGCGTCCGTAATTGGTCCGTCGACACCGGACGCCGGCCGGATCGACGCCGGACATCGGATCAAGATAGCCAGCAGTCGCATTGTTGTAATTAATTACATACCTGCGACTGCTGATGGAGCCATTCCAGCCATTATCCTTCCTGTCCACTCGGGTATCTCTGAAAGCTAGCGAAAAGCCTATAGCTAACTCACTCAGCATCGCACAAAGTCACTAGACGCACGTGCGATAATGTATTGACAATAGCGATTGCAATGTCACGTGCTGTTATATGCTGTCAATCCTATACTTTTTGAGCGGAGCATCCATAGAGAAATTATAAAAGAAGTTGATTTGCTGTTTTGAGGTAGCACCTGTCGACTACATTTGACGCTAAGCTAAATAATTTGGCTACAGCGCCCCGATACTGCACCGGGGTGTAAACGTTTTACAAAGCTAAGGCTGTTCTCTTTGTTTTTGTTAAAAGCTCCCACCAGCACTAATGTTGTTAGTGAAAGAACATGAATATGCGGTTTCCAAATTATTGTTGTCTAAAAACAACAAGAAATAAAGCTGCATCTACGCTTACGGCGCCGCTTCGTGCCGAAATGGCGACAACGTGCGACATATAAATTATTTTTATGTTTCCTACCAACACACAATAAAATCTAGGTACAAACGTTCTGAAGTCCGCGCAGTCAGCGTCGCGGCACCATATTCGGGCACTTGGTCTGGACATAAATGATCTCTAGGACTAATTAGGTAGTCTTTTTGAGGATCGCATCAGTTTTTTTTCTGTTTGGACATTAATCGTGTAATAAATTGTAACACAATGCTCGGTTGAGCTTTTATTTGACGATATTGAGACAACAAGAATAGAATAATAAAAATAAAATAGAATATAATTGTTAGGTATGAATGTGGAAGGATATGTGGGTAGAGGTAGGCCAAAGAAAAGATGGATGGACTGTGTGAAAGATGACATGAGTAAGAAAGGAGTGAGCGTTGAGATGACTTCTGACAGAGGGAAAGGGAAGAGAAATACATGTTGTGCCGACCCCACATAAAGTGGGACAAGGGCAGGGAAATGATGATGATTGAGAAAACAAGGGACATAATAAAGCCTATTTGAAATTAGAATAGAATGCGGTAGCGGTGGTACGGCAGAGTGCGCTGCGCTGTCTCGGAGACAATGGCTGCGTGGATGCACGCATGGCCGCCCGACGCCGCGCTGCCTGCACTCTCCCCACTTTGTATAAAACATCAGCTAAATGCTTCCACAGAAAATATAATGCTCTCAACGAATTCCAAAACTCACGCTCCGGAAATGCGCACTCAAAATGCACGAACTTAGCCGTTTATCCCCTTTTAACAGGCACTAAACTCGTTTCTAATTCGCGCATTCGCATAAATCAACTACCGCATTCCGGGCATCATTTCAATAACATGTCGCTACATAAAACATTTTACTGCGACATAAAAATGATCCCCGAACATTTGGAATTGCTTGCATAATCGAACGGCAACCCTCTCGCGATTCAAAACCCCTAACTACATTAAACTCGAAGACGTAGATGGTATAACAGCGAGCGCCGGGCGCGGGGGACCGCCCGATACAATTTACGTATCCCTATCTTCGGAGCGTTTTAATATTATCCACATTTCATGGAGTTCATATTTTGTGGAGTAACACTTGAAACTCCGACTGCGTCCCGCGGACTGTTCTGTGGAATAAAGAGAATTTTCTGGAATTCAATATAGGACAGAACTGGCTATTTGCGGAGATGTGGGTCATATGTGGCGGAGGATGTCATTAAAACTTGAGCCCGGAACAGTTTCCACTACGAATGCAGTTTTAAAAGGCTCGAATCGAGATATGACTAGCTCGTTCTCATAACTTATCTAACATTGTTGGATTCCTCTGATGAGTTGCCTCTCTGCTCAGTATCTGGCATTATAAAGTCCCATCGTCTAAATTGTGATGGAGAGTGACACATGGACTGTGCGAATGAAGATCGATTGCAAGCTTACAATATGCGGAATAGGTTTATCTAGAACTTGCCCATCGAGAAAATTGGAATTGAAGGTAAGTAGTTTACCGACTGCGAAAAAGCTTTTTACTATCATTTTATTTTTCTCAGAAAACAATGCCATTCAGGCGTTCGCTTATAAATCTATCAAAAGTAAAACAAATTTACAAAATAGTGTCGTTACATTTATAGAATAGGGCGAATCTTTTTCTAAGTAAAGGAGTAGATAGTTAGATCAGGGTGTATTTTATTGTAAACTGTAATTTACACTCTAAAATACATGTGCTTGAATAAAATTATGTTTATTCTTATGTGTTGAGCATACCCTAGTTCGAGTCAAGAACCCCTGAAGCGACAATAACTTGGTAAGTGAAATGGGTTGAGTAGTACCCTGCACCGGAAGTTAGAGTCCAAACAGCCGAACTTTATGTAACAGGTAACGGAACACATCCGGCTCTGTTGCTGGATAACATTATATAGGGTAATGTAACCAGGACTACTAAATGAGTCATCTTATGCTTAACAGGATTTTAGACCGCGGTAATTCGAAAATAAAACAAGGTGCAGGTTTGATATCGTTGAACCTGGGTAGGTTATGTCCTGCCTATGGTTGTCTGGAAGATATCACTTTTAACGATAAGGTCGTTCATTGTATTACGCGTTTTTATGAGCCTATTAAGAACACTAATGGTCTAGGGGTATCGGCCCTGGTTACTGATCTAGGGTCGTGGGTTTAAATCCGGTGGCCACGGGAAAAGAAGTATTAGATGACCCCAGATGAACGGAGGTCGATAGATCGAGGCAGCACAGAATTTCTCATCATGGAAGTATATCGGAGGCCTGTGTCCAGCAGTGGACTTCTCTGGCGTCCAAACTGATGATAATGATACGATAGCCATTAAGTGGACACTCCGTGATTTTATTTATGATACGAGGAATCAACATTTATTAACAGAAATAAACTTACAACTAATCTTACTTCTTATTTTATATTATAAATGCGAAAGTTTGTGAGTTTGGATGTTTGGATGTTTGTGCCTCAATCACGCCTAAACGGCTGAACGGATTTGAATGAAACTTGGAATATACTTAGTACAAGTATTTGTTTAACATATAGGCTATTTTTAGAATATTTATAGAATAATAATATTTGTAGAAGCCGCGGTCGGCAGCTACAAATATATTTTTTACAAAATACAAAAGAAACAGTCGGGCTATCTAAAGACCGTCGCAAACGGTCTAAAGATAGCTCACCTGATCCAGCTCATCAGACAGTGGAAGCGTGCCCAAGACCATGGCAGAACTGATACCTGATCCGTTGAGCCAGATAAGTAACAGCACTTGGAATCGTATCAGAAAGTCATCATCATCAACAACTAGACTACCAGCTTTCTCTTTGAAGCGTTCTCGAAAGTTTCAAATTTGCGCGAAATCCTTGAACATTGGAAGAAAAGGCAGATTTCACACATCACGGCGCCTCGTGGGTGAGCGCCTTTTATTCGGCCTACTCACGCTTAGCCACTTCCATTGATTCGGGCTCTCGCCTCCTAATATTTATAAGCTAGCTGCGTAAATCCAAGAATTTATAAAATTATTTTAATTAGGCTTCTTATTCAGGTTTATAAATCCTTTCAATTACTTTTATTTGTGTCACCAGTTCCTTCAAACGAGTGCGGATAAAGGATTATAAGGATTAATATGCGCCTAGAAGAGACTTATTCAGAAACATGTCATCATCATCATCTTCCTGCCCTCATCCCACTCTATGTGAGGTCGGCAGTTTCATTTTTCAGTTTTTTTTTTCATTCAGAAACATGTGATATATATTTTATATTTATATATTTATTTATTTGGGAACATGATGATCACGGGTTCATATAAACTAATTGCAAACGATGGTAGCTGCAGTAGTTTTAGAAAAACTGTGTCGCAGCTACCAACGCCCACCTCCTTAACCAATAGTTGTTCCTCTATGTATAATATAATAATGATATAACCCTTACTAATATTATAAACGCGAAAGTTCGAATGGATGTTTGTTACTCTTTCACGCCTAAACAGCTGAACGGATTTGAATGAAACTTGAAATATACATAGTACATGTACTAGATAAAAAGGTAAAAGTTGCCTCCTGTCGCTGTATAAATCATCTACTATAGATGGTAAAAGGCCTACTTTCTGTGTATGTACAACAACCAGATCCGGTACAAGATAAATATTTACAGAGCTTACAAACATTTCTACCGTAGCTTTCGCCGGTGCCGGCGGCAAGCATCAATGGATCCTCATAGAGCTTATTTCAGAGTAACAAAATTCAATAACGAAAACCTGCAAACTTTCAGTAGGCTAGAAACCAGCCTGCACATTGTCTATCTAAACAATCGAAAATGGTCTCTACAGCTTTGAGATAAGAGTGTTTTGCGTGCAGAGTCAAGTTTGTGCTTATTTATTAAGAAGCGAGCGATCTCGTCGCAAAATTTACAAGGGAGCAGAAAGGGCTTGCAAGTTAGATTAAAATAGTTGAGCCGAGTCGTGAGCCGCGGCTCATGTCACGTGACACCGGCTACCAGACATGTTTATTACGAACTAGCTCCAACCCGCGGCTTTTCCCAAACAAACGTGTTATTCCAGGTCACGTATATTCCAAGTTTCATTCAAATCAGCTTCGGCACAAACATACAAAAATCTTCACATCCTCACAAAGAATCAGCATGAGGACATAAGCATTTTATTGGAAAGGTTACAATTTACGCTTCGATAGTCGATACACGGAAACAAGTCAGAAATAAAGACCGTGTTAAACCAACGTAAACATTTCTAGTTGATTTGTTTTTGAACAAAACAGATATTTCTGGTTGTTTGTTTCTAAACAAAAGATCAAGTTAAAACAATCTTCTTACAATCAGGCGATTCTTACGATATTCAACGCGCTCGTAGCGTATCGAATGCACGTAGCTTGTTTGCTACGCCGTAGCACGTGCTACGCTTTGATCTATAATAATAAAATTATGTTTGTGCATGAACGTACTGAAATCTGAGCGTAGTGAGTACTCACATTTACTACTAAAGTGCACGTTTTGATAAGTGATTTTCAAAGGAATATTTGCTGTTTTTGTAAAAATTATTTTATGTAAAACATTTGGGCATAAAAACTGGTATAGGGTCTCCACCCCTGACTGAAAAAAACCTGTCAAAAATTTGCATTTTTTTTCCTTCCTTTTTCGTTTTTCGTTTTTCGAGAGGGGCGGTCCAAGTGTGGAACAGGGGTAGTGGGCGCGCACCCTAAAGATCAAATAATTTCCAATTTGAATTTTCACCCATTTCCTGTGCGCATGGCTTAACCTATCCTTATCAGAGTTATTTTCATTCCATCAGCGTGTACAAGCTATTTAATCTGGAATGTAGCAGAGCAGGCCCGCGGGAGGCTGACATCCCCGGATTAAGATATGCAAATGAGATCGACTCAACACGCACGTCGATTGGATGCTCAGATCTTCCTGCTGTTAGACCTGGGACACTGAGAATCCAGGTACTCGAAGTATCAACCTTATTGCGATGGGTAAAGGTTCAATTTGTGTCTGCTGTCTGCCTAGTCCATAGTGTTTTGTTTGAGATTTGTATCAGTTTTGAAAAAAGAACCGAAATTCGTTTTTTAAATTAATTTCGTATTTGGCTCGGTATTGCCATTCAGCGTGACAATGCGGCCAGCGTCTTGGGCACGCTTCCACAGTCTAATGATCCGAATCAGCTGAGCCCGACTGTTTCTTTTGTATTCTGTAAATTATATCTGTATTAGTTGTAAGTTTCTTTATGTTAATAAAAGCGCTCGTAACGTAGCTTGCTAACGCTCTTGATTGATCGTTGAAGTTAAGCAACGTTGTGCGCGGTCACAATTGGGAAGGGTGACCGCAAGTGGCATTACGAGCTGAGCGCTTCTGTGCTTCGGAGGGTCGTTAAGCGGCCTAAACACTCCGTCACAAGAGCTGGCCACTAGCTCATACGAACTTATTTACTTGTTAATAAAATTGATTATAATTTGTTAGTTGTTGTTTGCTCTCCGTGATAGGACTACATTGTATAAGTATGATGTAGTTTCACTTTGAACATTGAATGTCTACCAAACAATACCCCGTTCCACCACTGGACCACCATCGTCCCAGCACAAAGGAAAAGAAAATTCTGTCGAAAGATTGTTTGTAAATTATTATTCTTTGCTTTGCTCTTCCGTACCGATAGATCCGACCCGATTATGAAACAGGAGAGATCTACACTTTTTAAATTCATTTTTAGGGTTCCGTACTTGAAGGTTGCAAACAGGACCCTATTACTAAGCCTCCGCTGTCCGTCTGTCCATCCGTCCGTCTGTCAGAGGGCTGTATCTTATGAACCGTAATATTTAGAGAGTTGAAATTTTCACGGAGTGTGTATTTATATTGGCGCTATAACAACAAATAATAAAAATAAAATATAAAAGGGGGCCCCATACAAGAAAAATTTTTGTACATGGACGATGGTACGGAACCCTTCGTATGCGGATTCGATTCGCACTTGACCGATTTTTTTGTAAATATTCTTGTTGAACCTACCTTAAGTAGTTGTACCCTATTATAGTAATTTTACTTTAAGTACACACAGTTACAAAGACAAACTACAATAACTTAAGTATTTATAGTTTGTAGCTGACTGTACCTAGAATCCGTTAGGTTCGGAGTGAAACATCGACACGAGAGTGTACTATTATCGAACCTGCGCTAATGTCAACCAGAGACTTGATAATGCTGTATGCTAAATAAGGCAATCAAAGGTAATCTATTCAATTACTGCTTCCAAAGCCAAGCAAATAGACCAGTGTTTCTTGTGATAAATATAACATCATCATCAGAAGGTAGACTTCAACGACACGCTAAAAGATCTCTTAATTCGGGATAACAAGAACCAGTAGTAAAATTATGCTATAAATAAACACATCAACGTAAAACCAGTCTTTCTATAAGTTGGAAACTTATTTTTTCTTTTGTAAATACACAACATACGAACATCATTTGATACCAAACACCACATTAGAAAATGCTTTTTTTTCATACGTACCCATAATTCTAAACAATCTTACTTATATTATAAATGCGAAAGTTTGTGAGTTTGGATGTTTGTGCCTCAATCACGCCTAAACGGCTGAACGGATTTGGATGAAACTTGGAATATACATAGTACATGTACTGGATTAACATATAGGCTATTTTTTATCTGGGTACCAAGCGAGTGAAGCCGCGGGCGGCAGCTAGTTATATAATAAGAAAATAACACAAATTAAAATAAGCCTTTCACAGGTTAAAATAGTGTCAGTTAAAAAGTAATTCTAAATTTTTATATGACGATTCAGGCTCTGCATAATTTGGACGAGAAACATCGAAATATAGTCCTCCTTTTGCTATCCGTAGTCGGGTAAAAATAAAGGTGCATAGCCTCATTTCGTATCGGAACTGCAGCCTGCTTCCTTGCACTGCAAACTTACGTATATTTCACGTTGCTCCTTAATAAATCGTATCATTTGATGACTAGAGTCATAAAGAAAATTGAACCGCGCTCGAGTAACGAGACATTTGATTTATGTTTTTGAGCGGTTAGCACGAGTTTCTACTTTGATTCGACAACGATTTGGTCGCGTCGGACGCGACCATAATGATCTTTCCTTTGAATCAGTATTTAGCGTTACCAAATAATCGATAATGTCAAATAAATGAGATTAATATAGAGATGTTACAATAATTATGTAGATACTTCTTTTTTAAGGGTTGCTTCAGTTATTATTAGTTGACTATTAGTTTCATATTCGCACAAATTCGGTTCTAATACAAAGCACAAAGTTTGCCGAGGCACACAATATTTGTGGTCCTACTGTACTACTCATATCGCTAGTGCGGTGAAAGCATTAAAGTGCTCCTACAAACGAGACTGGAAATCGCAGACTCCAGTGGAGACAAAAGAGGACACAAAAATACCATTCACACAATGTTTTTATAAGACTTTCTGGAAACAATATAAATTAAGGTTAAAATAATTGCTACTACACGACCAAACTAGTGCTCGCCTGCAGATTACAGGTTAAATCCCCAGAGACTGCTTTTCCAGAATTGAGGTTATTGTGAATAGAAATCTGGTTATTCCGGGACCTTCGGCGAATGGCGACTCTGTTCGGATAGTGCTCGTGCAGCAAAACAAAAGCTGTTTGTATTTAAATTCAGGCGTCTCCGGCTCCAGGTGTCGCTGTCCTCAGATAGCAGACACTTAGCTGCTAAATAAGCTTCTAGTTTTAGGATAAGTTTACACTGAATGCGGACTCACCACATTAATAGGCATGTATCATAAACCCGAAAGTGACGGGTTGTATACCTCAATCTTGGTTTGCCTCAATTAGGGCGTAACGGCTGAACTAAGTTGCAATGCAACTTAGAATAAACATAGTATGTACTGAATAAATAATATACTTTGTCGGGATTACCAAAGCGAAGCCGTATAGTTTATCATTTTCAAATTGTGAGCTTTCATCATCTTGACATAAATACACTACATACAATTCTCAAACTCAACGAAACGGCAAGTTTTATCTAACAATAAAAAGCATGTGCAAAGTGCACTTAAGGAGCCTTTGAGGCACACTTCAAATCCTTTCACCACACCTGAAAAGAATTAGTAACACGACTAGATATGTTGATAGATAGTTATTCAACGATACCTTAAAGCTTCGGTTTGTCCTGTGATAACTAGACTCTTAAGAGACTGGGGGAACAGGTCACCATAAAATTCATCTTAGGACTTATATCAGAAGTGGCTGCAAGTTTTCTTCTGATTACTTCTGACTCTGCTCACCTCATTAGGGACACGGGCGTGATAATATGAATGAATGAATGTATTTACCGTAAAAGTCGACTAAGAGATAGTATCCTCTCCAACATGATGAGATACAATAAGCAAGTATTCCCAAGGGGGGTTGACGTCAGGCAGGCAGCTGGTCATAAAACACCTTAGCCAAAACTCTTACAGCATGATCCAAGGAACATGCTGTGCCGACCCCACATAGAGTGGGATGAGGGCAGGAAGATGATGATGATGAATGTATTTACCGCAAAAAAAGACTACGTAAGCTGAATTGAATGCAATCATGTCGCGTTCAGTGTGAACAGAGTAAGCTGGCACCGGCAGCTAAATAACCCGAAAGGCGACGACACGGCCGATACCATCGCAGGCACTCGCAGAGCTCACTAGGCAACGCGAGTATCTTGCACAAACACTGCACATAATGAGGATACCGTCGTTCCTGACTTAAGAGTGTCCTGTAATAGGCCCAGAATCTAGCTTTTCTCTGCTGGACTGGGAGTAAAGAAAAAACATAGAATGC
Source organism: Scotopteryx bipunctaria (assembly GCA_949320045.1). NCBI lineage: Eukaryota > Metazoa > Arthropoda > Insecta > Lepidoptera > Geometridae > Scotopteryx > Scotopteryx bipunctaria. Next base: position 600,000 of record OX439441.1, read on the forward strand.
GTCCAGCTGCTTAAGTAAAGCAGCAGCTGTAAAAGTTGACTAAGGAGTACCTAGTATTCTCTCCAACTTGATGGACCTATGTGGGCGATGGGCTGATCACCTGTCACCATGGTTCACCATATCCATCTTGGGACTCTTGGATCAGAAGTGGCTGTTAGTTTTCTTATCGAAAGTTTGTGAGGATGTGTGGATGTGACGATGTATGCTTGTGACTCAATCACGCCGTAACGACTGAACGAATTTAAATGAAACTTGGAATACACATAGTATGTGTGCTGGAATAACATATAGGCTACTTTTTGTTTGGATAACACGCGAGCGAAGCCGCGGGCGAAAGCTAATATTACATAATTTTGCTGACATCTAGGTACAGTTACCAACAGCAGTTCATGAATATTAGAGTTTAATGTTTATTTTCACATTATGTTGAAAAATGCAACTTTTGTTTACAAAATGGTAAAATAATGAAAATAACTTTGTTTTAACACTGCATTTTAATTAAAAAACACTCCACTTATTTATATTCAATAAGTCCGTAACCAATCTCCTCAGCGGTGCAGATTTCCAATAGATATTGCCAGACGTCACTATTTCTTGCGTTCCTTATCCAATCGTTTCCACCTCTTCTGCGTTATCTATAAAAAATACGTCTCTTCCTATATCATCATCTTCTTAGATATCATCAAAACTCTATAATATTCCGTCGCTGAGGGTACATATAGAATTGCAATCACCAGCATGTAACACTTGCCCTCGATCACACTTGTGTACTTTCACGTTAATTAGCTGTAATCCTTGTTTGTAAGCAGTAACAGTATGCGCAAATATCTCGCGAGCAAACCGACCTAATTAATTTTGCTAAATATATCCTGGACTTTAGCACCAGCTCGGAAGATATAGAATCACTAGGGAGTCCGTCTTGATCCCCAAATTAATCCGATGTTGACGTGGGGCTTTTTAAGGCTCGTCCACACTGCTGTCTCACTGCAAAAACCAATTAAAACCAGGTAAACCCAGTGATAAAGAGACTACCAATCGGGCGGCCGCAGTGTATTTGACCTTATGTTTTGCCTGAGAGAGTGCATAACACAACTTTGTTATTCATAATTATAACTTGTGCTCATAGCCCTTGTAGATTAGCAAGGACTTATGCCTGTTAACACTGTGGCAGTAGGTATTTCCCTGTGCCAAAGGGTGCGGAAACAAGATCGTAGTTTAGTGAAAATGTCTGTGACATAGTAATAGACTTACGACCTGTGTGAACATTATTCAAATTGCTAGAATTATTTTAATTGTGCAAATTAAAATCAATTAGGCCCGTCGTACATTATCGGCACGGCACGGCATACCCGATGACGCCTCGGCATACCTTAAGGACGCCTCGGCATGCCTAAGGACGCCTCGGCTTGCTTAAGAACACCTTAGGCATGCCTAAGGACACCTCAGCTTGCTTAAGAACACCTCAGGCATGCCTAAGGACACCTCGGGCATACCTAAGAATGCCGTGGTAGTCTTCGGGTTGCTTCGGTAGCGTGGCCCAGCGCACACTATCGGCATGTCTCGGCATGCCTAAAAATGTCTAAGGATCTCTTGGCATGCCATGCCGATAGTGTGCACCGGGCCTTAATGCATACATAGTGGCACACCTGGTACACATATTATATGTAGGAAGCTGTTAATATTTTTATTATTTACTCTTTATTGCGCAAAGACATATTTCACAAAAAGCTGATTTTATTAGGTATTTCATATCTAAACAGTAAATCTCCTAGAGATGATTGAAATACGTTACTGCTAAGTTGATATTCTGAGATCAGAAAGTTAAACTGGTAATTTTTTATCAAGTATAGATAAGGCCTTAATAGATTTGAACCGATGGACCGTCAGGGAACCAATTCCTCGTGTTATCTTTGAAATCGGTGAAATATTGAGTGAATTGACGAAGTGGCCATTGAGCGGGGCCGGCGCAGGGCCAGAGCATTGGATTAGCATAACTGATCCAATCCGCCCTTTAGCCTAATTCACCGAGAAAACAGATCGCAGGTGCTTACCTACCGGCGTTTCATTTTGTTACTGATTCTGGGATTTCGTTTTGTAATTTGTGAATGGTTCATGGCATAACTTACCGCAGTGAGTAAACAAGCCTTAACCAAGCCCTCTTTGAAACCCGCATCAAATATCAACATATTTTGTAATGCTTTTGTAAATTGTAAAAACAATAATAATTGCAATTCTTGGTTTGGAAGACGCATGTTTCGTCTAGTCAATACTCCTTACATCGGTAGCAAAGACTGTCGATCGAACTATAGCAACAATTACAATTAGTCTTCTTGATCATCATTGACATCCAATCCAACTTGTCGCGAACAACCGACTGTAGGGCGGTTCTTACAACCGCTGCATCGTGAGTCCACTAATAGGTGTAAAAATTGGCGCAGGTAAGCTGGCACTTACCTGTTTTCCTCCTCTCATCTCTTTGAAGCTTCGAAAAAGAAATTAGATTGGGATACAATGACTACCTGTGCCTCCGATACTTGGAATAATTGAATTGAAGCTCTTTGTGAAGGCATTGTCTACCTATGTGAGCCTTTTGGAAGGGAATCTTTTAGAAGCAGAGTTATTTTATCAAAGACTTTTCCGTAATGCGTTTTTTTTGATCGACGCAAGTGAATATAGAAAGTAAACTTATATTTGGCCAATTGTATCACTGTTTTCTTCTTGAGTGTTTTCATCCTGCAATGAACAGAGGTGGGAGGTACACAGAGAGGATTTTACGCAGAATTTATAGGATAGCACAATAGTTATTTTGCTTTGACAGATTATTTCCTTTGAATCTAGCTGATCCTATTGAAATAAATAAATAAATATTTGTGGACATTTCACACAGCGCCATCTAGCCCCAAACTAAGCAAAGCTTGGGAACCAGATATATGTTTTTTGTAACATACCTTATCCTACTAATATTATAAACGCGAAACTTTGTAAGTATGGATGTATGGATGTTTGTTACTCTTTCACGCCTAAACGACTGAACGGATTTGAATGAAACTTGGAATATACATAGTACATGTGCTGGATTAACATATTGGTTATTTTTTAGCAGGGTACTACGCGAGCGAAGCCGCGGGCGGCAGCTAGTAATACATGCCTAATACTACAACACCCAGACCATACAAATATTTGCAGAACATACAAACATTTCTCTCGTAGCGGGGATCGAACCCGCGTCTCTTGCGTCTCAGCCAAACACTCGCCCGCCACGCCACAGAGGTCGTCTATTGGTCATTGAGTAAAGCGGAGTTAAGTGGGTTGAGCTAGTGTGCTCGTTAACAACCGCTAGGTAAGTTTAAACTTAATCCTCGTATCCAACTTGTATTGTAAGTTGGGTCTGGAAACAGCATCGAACACTAAAAGGGATAGAAACCTTAGACTAAACTGTAAGAGAGCCACTGTCAAGAGCGTATTCTTACCACAACTCACAATAGGCACGATTATGGCAAGCTATCAGGCATCATCCTTCTAATCTTACTTAGTCCGGCTTCTTGAGAAATATAGTGTGGCAATTAGGCGCGGTCGCAGCGTTAATTTCGAAGGGGGTCACTAATAATAGAATATGTCGAGTAAATCAGCAAAGTAAAACAAATGGAAGCCTTCTATTTTTATTGGCATCGCGGCTAGGGGCAGAAAATTGATTTTTAATATTTTGTATTTTGGGGGGGTCATGTCCCCTATGACCCCCCCCCCCTTCCCCCTCGGACCGCGCCTGGTGGCAGTACAACGTATCTCGGCCGACGTTAGTTCGGGCGTTAATTAGCCGATACCATCAACACGAGGAATTAAACCGGTAATTGACCCGTCTCGTGTTCCCTAAACACACGAGCTAGGGCACCTGGAATACCCTAATTATGAAATCTAGAGAGTCTTGTAATTAATCGTGGAGTTTCGGTCGGTCAGCATGATTTGTAAAAAGTATTTTCAGTGAGATATTTCAGAAATCTGATCAGTTTAAATGTTGATTCGTGCTTGACAGACCTCATTCTAAAAATACACATACACAGTCTCCGCCCACTACCCCGCTCAATAACAGGAGCGACAAAAAACAAAACAAAATCCTTCATTGTTTCTTCTTCGTCGACTGTGAAGGTACATAACTAGATCCTTAGGTACATACGCTCTTTTGGCATTCCCTTCCTCTTCGCTAATGATAAATCCCGATAGCAGATTATAGGAAAAACATCGCAGTATCGGCGCATCGGCGCAAGGGCTAATAACATTAGCATATCTTAACGCGCCGCAATGTATACGACTCGCCGACTTCCGATGCTAATACCTATTGGTATTTGAAACAACAGCAGTCTTCTACTTCTTCTTTAGCTATTTGTTGCCCATTTCTGGACGTAGGCCTCTCCCAGTACTCTCCATGACTTTCGGTCCACTGCTTTTGGCATCCAATTTTGGCCCGCGTGCTTCCTAATATCGTCAACCCATCGTGTCGGTGGGCGGCCTCGTGGTTTTATGTCTGCCCATGGTCTCCACTCAATTAATCGTCGTGTCCATCGGTGACTATCCATACGTGCTATATGGCCAGCCAAGCTCCATTTTCTTTGCGCAATCACTTCTACAACGTCTCTCAACATTTCTCCTGCAATCAAACAACAGCAGTACTTACGTGCAATTTTTTTTGGCATCACAGGAGTAGGAAAGGAATCTGACACACAGGAGTAAGAAATGACGACCTCGGTGGGGTGGCGGACGAGTGCTCGGCTGAGACGCAAGAGGTGCAGGTTCGATTCCCGCTACGAGAATGTTAATATGTCTGCAAATATTTCTTCCGAGTCCGGGTGTAGTATTATGTAATTACAAAAAAAGTGAATAAGTACCTATTGTATCAGCCATCTGGTTCCCATAGTACAAGCTTTGCTTAGTTTGGAGCTAGATGGCGCTGTGTGAAATGTCCACAAATATTTATTGACTTATTTATTTAATCACATCCTCCCAAACTTTCGTACTTAACATTTAGTAGACTTGATAGATAAGAAATAGATAAAATATAAGTATGATTTTACCATCCAAAATAAATTGTTTATTATTCAACTGTTTTCGTAGATAAGTAAATGCTTGCCCTCGTCACATAATTATAAAATAAAATAAACTGCACAGGTGAAGAACGAGTTCCAACAAAAACTGCATCGGGAGATTCAGGAGACAGCATCAAAGGACGCCATTCACGGCCGTACAATAGTTCCCCGTGTATGCCGGTGAATGCGCGCCCACGGTGCCGATGTGAAGCACACAAGTAGCTGAACAACCCACTCCAAAAACACCTGTACATATTACTTGAATAAAACTGTATGCTACAGAAAACGTGCGTGGCTTTGGTACTTTGCTACGCATGAAAATGATCGTTACAGATTCTACTAAATAAACGATATTTCATTTTGACTTGCTTAAAGTAGCTGAATAAGCAATTTCATAAACAACCCGTGTAGGTAAAAATTTAATGTTCACGGTACCTCGCTTCACATTAAAAAATACCTAACCAGGCAAAAAGAAAGTCCAGGAGTTAAAAGAATCTTACGTCACTATCATCAGATCCCTTATAATACGAACAAGGTATTTTGTTCATGTTTCAGAAACCCAAGTTGCTTATTTACTTACGACAACAACAGTCCATAGTGACTGTTATGGAATCTGTGGCATGTTTCTGGGTAAAATTCAAAAATGGAACGAAGAAAGCGCCACATGTGGCCGTATATTCTGAAGAGGGCTCACAATGGCGACGATGTATAGGAATTTGCTCCTGGTTTATTACGTTGTACACAATGACCTGAACTTGTAGTCCTCTGTAAAGAACGGCCTTTCTTATTAGGTAGCTTCTTGTCAAGGTTTTACGAACATTGAAATACTTGAAAACAATACCTTCTCGTGGCAATGAAATTGCTACGCGTTGTAACGTAAACAAAGCATTCAGCTTCATACTAAATTTTCTTTAACTACATACCCCCTATTTTGGTCACGTAACTACCTACCTGCGGTCTGAGAGACGTCGGCGATATAACGCTCAATTAAAAAAATCTATGAAAGATATTTTAAGTAGATAACGGTAATGCCAGTTTAAATGATCACACACCTAAACTGAAACTTTTGACACAAGTAGGAAGTACATAGGAGGTAGCCATTTCTTTATACTTACCGCCAAAGAGGCAAGCATACGGCCCATAGATCAAAGGGCCCACCTGATTATGGTCACTGTAAAGGTAAAGGTTTCGCGACCTTTAAGTTCAATATAGACCAAAATTGTAACAACATTTACGAGTACCTACCAATTTAAAGTTAAGGCAGCGTTGCCTCACAGATTTTTAGGACTAGGGATCGTAGTCAATTTTCCTCTGTTATCTGATAACCACAGTAAGTACCAAATAATTTATTTGGTCTGAGTAAGTAAGTAATAAAGAGGTAGGTACGTATAAATACCTACTCACTTAGGCAGGTACGTATGTGAATGCTAGAAATTCCGCAACGTCCGAATATGCGTGTATTAGGGAGATCCGATAATTCGATCCGATAAATGCCTATCGCCGGGCGGTTTCATTAGGAAATGGAATGTGTTGGGTAGGTACCTAACCTACCTACCTGAGAGAAACTAGACGTTTCACCGTGCGATATGCTAGCGCTCCCAAACCGCGATCATAATTCGAAAGTGGGTTAAGTAAGTTCGTATGCAATAGTGGCCAACTCTTGTGACGTAAAGGCCTTCGTCATGGCTTACCTAACAAATTAAAAGCCGGGACCGACAATTTAACGTGCCCTCCGAAGCACGGAAGCGCTCAGCTCGTAATGCCACTTGCTGTCACCCATCCAAATTGTGACCGCGCACAACGTTGCTTATCTTCAAAAAAATTGGGTTTAAACATAATATAGTTAAGACATAGACACATTTTCTTTGTTACGTTTGTGTAACGGAGTAACGGAGAAACGGATCGTCATAATTTTTTTCATAGAGATTAGGGAGTGACTTAGGCTACTATTATCCTGGTAGGTACCATGCGAAGCCGTGGGTGGAAGTCAGAGGGAAACAAAAAAAATTGTAGGACTTCCTACTTCCTAGTGGGTGACACTCTCAGAACAGGAAATCAACTTGTGATATCGGAACGACCGAACGAAACTAAAGCATGAATTAATTAATTAATTATCAATAGATGAACTAGCAATGCATTGCTGTGAATGAATGAATGATCTTCGGCCGGATAAAAATAAAATTAGTCGTGGACATTTCGCACACCGCCAAGCAAAGCTCGTGCTATGGGAACCAGATGGCTGATAGAATACTTTACTCATTACTTTTTTTTGTTAATACTTATAGGTACACCCAGACCAGAAATATTTGCAGGACATGCAAACATTTCTCTTGCAGCTGGAATCGAACCGGCGCCTCTTGCGTCTCCGCCAAGCACTCGCCCGCCACGCCACCGACGTCGTGATATACGGTATAGGTAGGTACGTAATGGGTCAAGACCATTTTAGTAAATCTTCAAAATTTTAAAATATTCGGCAAGCGGTAGGTACATTCTTACTTAGGGACCTATCGTTTTCGCCCGACGCTTACCTAAAAAGGAATTGTCTAACTGGAAGGATTGCTGTTGATTATCCACACATAAACGTTGCCTGTTGGTGAGTGACCCAATTTGTTAGTCCAATGTGCCTTAATAGAGGGAATTGGTCATCAACTGGTTCTGAAACAAATTGACTTTCTATATCGCATCACTTTAGTCAGTCTAACTATATAACAATTGTAAAATGTTGGCTAAATAGGGATTTAGCCTGGCTTATGATGATGATGTCCTTGAAGTGTCCGTCAACGATGAACCTGTTAACTCCGGATGTGAGCGATAATAGCTTGCAAAGCCGAATTTTGTTTTGAAAGTTACTCGTATTAAGATAATACTTTATTGTGTATACCAACAAAAAACATAAAAATTACAAAAGTTTAAATAATAATTCTGGTATCCACAATTGGCGGCCTTATCGCTAGAAGCGATATTTGACTGGTATTTTGGATTGAAAAAAAATAGCATGTCATGAGTGCAAAATTATCTACTAATTCAAATTAGGTTACTTACCTAGGTATTTCCTACTCGCTTTTACAGGGGAGGAAGGACAGGGGTTTTCAGATTAACCGGGCGCCGGAGTGGAAAGGTCAGGAGAGGCATGCTATGGTATTTTTCAACTAGAAATGTTTGACATATCAGGACGCCATCTAGGATACCTTATGGAACTAAAGAATGTTTCTCACGTTTCTCATTACTATTGACCGAAGATTGAAAGAAACGTTAAATTTGACGACTCGGTAGCGTGGCGGGAGAACGCTCAGGGGCCCTATTCACGATGACCAAACAAAACGAGACGCGGGAAAACGTGTGGAATTACCGTGTTATCGTATTCTGCATGACAATGTGACATTGTCAGATTTCATAAACGAGCTCAGTAAACGAGAGTAGGCGGTCAAAATTACATACTTCAATATTGCGTGTTTTGCTAAAACTAGATTGTGTTTTTACTAATTATGTAAATAAATTAGTCTTCTTTAAACTATTTAATAGCAGAATAGATTATTTGTACAATAAATAATATAATCTAGGTACCATTGAATAATATCTCTAATAAATGATGTGGTAAATAAGTGAAATAACCTAACCCTAGTGTACAGAATAATTATTACTCCCGGAGCCCTAGTGCACAAAAGGAGCTTTTGAGGCGCATTTTGAATCTTTTCACCACGCAGGGTTCGAAAGAACTAGGGGCTAGTAGTAGTTGTAGTAGGTACTAACCTAACCTAACTAATAGCTCTTTTATTGTGAATGCAAAAGTTTGTGAAGATGTGACGATGCTTGTGACTCATAATTTAATTCTAAATGGCTGCACGGATTGAGTGAAACTTGGGATATGCATAGTATGTGTGCTGGAATAACATTAGGCTACTTTTTATCCTGGCAATAGGCGAGCGAAGCCGCAGGCGGCAGGTAGTACTTAATAACTTAAAGAAAAGTGAGCATTTTTGTGTTTTATGGTTTTAATGCATTTATTTAACATAATATAACTGTCATGAGCTGCCCCTCCTAAGGTAGCACATGAGTAGGTATGCCTTTAAGCCTCTGTTGCAAATCTGAAACGAGGCAGAAATCATTGTTATTGTTTTTATAGGTAGGTACATACTTTCATGTTTTTGGAAATAAAGATTACATTCTACTAATATAATGAAAGTGAACGTTTTTTCAAAGAATCTAATAAAGTTAATTTATTTTAGTTCGCTGATGCTCTCACAAATACTATTATGTAATAAGTACCTACTAAAATAAATAGTTGATTAAAATATTACCCTTGTTTGATTTAATTCCTCTCTTGTTCGGAGGTAGGAAATTTGATGTAGGTTGGCATCATTAAAGGCATTCACCGCTTACTCTATGCAGAGGCTTACAGGTGCTAACCAAAAGTTTCCCACTGGCTTTTGATAGCTACTGGTGATCAGGAAATTGAGGGTTGTAAGTATCTGGAAAAATACAGTAAATATAGTAGGTTTCAGTCTAACCTAATACCTACCTAACCTAGGTACCATTTTATTATTGTTCAATAAATTAAGTTTATTGACCGCAAGTGGCATTGCGAGCTGAGTGCCTCCGTACTTCGGAGGGCACGTTAAATTATGGGTCCCGGCTTTTAAGTCGTTAAGCCATGACGGAGGCCTTTAGGCGGCCTAAAAACTCCGTCACTAGAGTTGGCCACTAGCTCATACGAACATACATACCATACATAATAGGTATCTATTTACTTACTTATTCATATCAAGTGCCTATCAAGAAAAAGCAGGCAATTTGTGGTACAGCGCGGTCAACGGATCTAGGCACTCGTGAAGTTAGCCGTTTCGAGCAGTAGACGGTATGAAAAAACTTCACTGCGCATGTCAAACTGCTAACTTCACGAGTGTCAAGATCCGTTGACTGTACTGTACTCGCAGTTTCTGATACCCAAGACACATAATCCTAGTGTCCCTCTGTATTGTGGGTCATGTTTGTATGAGAATTTTGAGAGTTCTATATTTAAAAAAATCAACATTTTTTATGACACAATTTTCCCAAATTGAACCATGTAGGCTCAGACCAAATAAAAAGAAAAGACCCCGCGCCGCGAACAACAAAAGTGAAGCCGCCATTTTATCTATGTGTGTGTCGAAGGTTTTAAGGTTGTGTGTTCCAAGTAACCTAAATTCATAGTATAATAATTAAGAAACGATGCTATTTGAAGTACTTACAGTAAGTGAAAAGTGATTCCGTGAGACTTTTTATGTGATTTGCTGCTGTTTTTACAAGTTTTCACTACACAGGAAGGCATAATTCTTTTTTTAAGACTCGTGACGTACTAAGAGCGATGAGCATGGTTTTAGTGTAGGTGTGTGCGTGAGCGTGTATGTTTACTTGCAGGAGCACGGTTTTGTGTGGCTTCACTTTTGTTGTTCGCGGCGCGGCGTCTACTCTTTTTATTTGGTCTGAGCATGTAGGTAAGTAGTTGTGTTTTATAGTAAACAAGTCATACCTGATTAAATCAGCTGGAAGAAGGTGTGGTTGTTCACGAGTTTCCTGAAATAAGATATAATATCTGATGAGTTTCAAATCTAATAAAGTAAACAAACTATATCTCAGTCTTATTAATCATAGGTTTGGAATTGTTTGTTTGCTTCTATTCTAAGGACAAGTCAGTCTTTTTTAAATCTTAATTAGTATGATGGATCACTAGAGTCTCTTCCTCATGAGCTCCTCCTCCTCCTGGCTCATCTGCACAGGCAGCAGCGCGCGGATCTGGCACAATCCCACCTACAACTTCGCACCTCCAACTTAGTCTTACGTATATTCTTGATCTAAATAGGAATGATGGCTCACCAGAGTATCTTCCTCATGAGCTCCTCCTCCTCCTGGCTCATCTGCACACGCAGCGGATCTGGCTCAGCCCCACCCACATCTCCGCTACATCCAGCTTCTTCTTAGCGTTTATCACATAAGTCTTCTCGAGAGCACGGATCAGTTCGCCAACAGCGTCGTACTGACGGACTAGGAGACTGGAAGGAAGAAATATATTATTATTATCATTAGGAGTCTGTAATATATCTGCCAGTTTCATCATGTTACATGAATAACATATAAATAGTGTAAAACATAAATGGCAACGAAGATACATTTTTTTGTTTGGTACCTGGAACAGAGATGTGAGTAAAATTACCTGAACATTTCTCTGACGAGTTTGGGCGTCTCGATCTGCGACTCCTCGGCCCAACTGACAATAGTGCCGATCAGGACTTTACGGAACTTCTCTTCTGGAGTTTTCTTTGCCGGTTCTTCTATGGCCTGTACAATAAATAAATAAATAGCACCCAACAGTCACATACATAGTCCTGACCCCACATTAGGATTCCCTGTGTCGTGGGTATCAGAAACTACGAGTACCATGCTACCACAACACCCAGACCCGGAAGAAATATTTACAGAACATGCAATTTCTTCCGCAGCGGAAATCGAACCCGCGCCTCTTGCGCCTCTGCCGAGCAATCGCCCGCCACGCCACCGAGGCCGTCAAATTATTATAAAACACTTTTATTATAAAAATTACTGTAGATTCTAGTTTTTTTTTTGCACTAGTACTAAACCTTTCGTGTGCGGATCCAACTCGCACTTGACAGTTTTTTTTAAATTATACTTTCACTTATTCTAGTTCTCTTTCAACTATAATTAACCTTTCACACCTTCAACTCTTTCTAGTTCTCTCTAAAGTCTTTCGCTCCATAGATAAATGTTTTTCAAGAAATTACAAATGTTATTTACGTTATGATTAGTAATAGTTACCTCAGACAGTGGCTCTTGCAGAGCGTTGAGAGACACATGCACCATGAGGCTCTCGTGGATCTCGTTCATCCTGACGATGAGCTCCTCGCCACAAGGACAATTCTCCTTCCAAGATTCTTCTTCCTGGTCCATGTGCTTGAAGCCTGTAAAAACATCACAATTACCTAGTAGATTTCGTAAAAGGCCTAACCTCCGAATACTCAAACGCATCTCAAAATTGAGCACGTCTCAAATGACGATTTTTTGACAGATTATCATCAGAAACTGTCAAAAAACCGTGAGTTGAGACGTGCTCAACTCTGAGTCGCGTTTGAGTATTCGGGGGTAAGACAAGTAGGTATATAAATGAGCTCGAGGCTTAGGACAAGTTTATAGTCAAGTTTACTCCTTTTACTCCATTTACTCTTTTCTAAACTAGTAACACCTACCAGGTAGGTCCTACCTATTACTCAATTAACCTTTGAATTTATAATAAAAGCGTCCATTTTAATTGCGGGTTCCTATCAGACGGAATAGGAAAAAATAAGACAACGATGTTTTTATGAAACAAAGTATTATAATCAGTCTTTTATAAATAAACTATATAATATCTACTAAAAAACAGCATAGAAAATCACAATCTTTTAAACAAATTTTTAACCGTATTCTGGAACACTAGGTAATAATTTATAGAAACTACTCAAAATAAAATTAGTCTTAAAAAAAACAGGAATACAAATATCTACCAATATTTAATTTTATCTACATAATCATTATAGGAACTATCTTATTTTTTTTTAGTGTAAAGTTCCGTAAATTAGTATCCTGATTTTAGATGTTAGTTAAATTAATATAAAAGTCAATTTATGATTTTAATGTAAGTCACTGAACGACTACCGGTACGACATCGCCGCCATCTTGTTGTTTACGAAGGATTTGTATAAAAGCGCTTAGCTAAAAGGCTAAAAGGCTTTGCGTATTTCGACATCGTGCTGATAACTTGTGTTTGAGTAAGTACCTATATCGTATTAATACATTAGTGTTCTGTGGGTAGGTACGTACTCTAAACACAAGGTATCAGTACGACGGTAATGTACATTACCTAGGTTAGTTACATTATATTTTAATGTGTTAATTCGATATTGCTATCTTTGCTGCCTATGCGATCTTTGCTGCCTATGCGATCTTTGCTGCCTATGCGATCTTTGCTGCCTATGCGATCTTTGCTGCCTATGCGATCTTTGCTGCCTATGCGATCTTTGCTGCCTATGCGATCTTTGCTGCCTATGCTTAGCGAGCCGAAATTTTTAACTCAATGTAGCTTTAAACCATCTCTAGAAGTCTCTAAAAGTTAGCGAGCGAAGCGAGCCGAATTTTTTTACTTAATGTAAACATCCAAACATCCAAACTCACAAACTTTCGCATTTATAATATAAGTAAGAAGTAAGATTTTAGTTTCGACGATGTAGATTGTGTGCTTATTTACCTACTATAGACTTCGACTTTGAAACAAGACGAGACACTTACCTTAAAACTGAGTTCATCTGTTCTCTGGGCGGACAGCGGAATTCCCTGGTCTTCTTGGCAGCCACGGCGCTCGGCAAATCTGACTGCTTGATTTCTTGGTAACGTCTGAAAGCAAGAAAAATATGCGTACATAATATTTAATCAGTTCAAGCTGGTATTATTGTTTCTGGTGGCCACAAGCATTGATTGGTTGGGTTAGATTCCCGCTGCGGGAGTATTCTATCAGCCATCTGGCTCCCTTTGCTTAGTTGGGGGCTAGATGGTGCTGTATGATCATGTCCTCAAATATTTATATTTATACTAGCTGCCTCTCGCGTCTTTGCTCGCGTAGTACCCAGATGAAAAATAGCCTATATGTTAATCAAGTATATATCCGTTCAGCCGTTTAGGCGTGATTGAGGCACAAACATCCAAACTCACAAACTTTCGCATTTATAATATAAGTGAGATTTATAGAATTTTTTTTTAAAGCAGGGTTATGCCGATGTTACCTCAACTGATCGCTCTGCAGATCGCCTACGAAGTCGTGAGCAAAAGATATGATGGCTTCCACTCTATGCCTCAGTTGTATGTCGTTCAGATGTTGTAGGACATCTGAAGCTTCGCTCCCTCCGCCATTTTCATGTGTAGTAGACCTTTCCTGTGCTCGTCTTTTCCTTCTATAGGACAGAATTAGAAACATTTATAGAAACTTCAAAAATTTATTTACAAAGACAATCTATATTATCATTAAAAACTTTCAGGTAATCGGTGTAATAATAAGAAAATAGAGTGATAGGTTAGCGTGGGCATGTTATGCGGAGGGAAGAAAGTCATGTTACAAGGAAAGTGCTGAATATGAATGTGGATGGATACACGGACAGAGGAAGGCCTAAGAAAAGATGGATGGATTGTGTGAAAGAGGACATGCGTATGAAAGGAGTGAGTACTGAGATGACGAATGATAGAAGATGGAAGAGGAAAACATGTTGTGCCGACCCCACCTAGTGGGATAAGGGCAGGAAAATGATGATGATGATGGTGTAATAATAAGAAATGAAAATGAGCTCTGTGTTCTATGTTATCTTTAAAATAATAATGTTTAATTTTTTAATAATATTTATTTATATGTTTGTATATATTGTATATATATTTGTAGATATATTATTTGTATATATTTATATTGTGTGTAGTATATCTTATTAGTTTATTATATTTGTAAGCTTCAGACTAGAAGGAGACGGTCTACAATGAGAGTTGGCCTGATGATAGGGGTAAAGTACTTACAGGAAGAGTGTACTCACAGGAAGAGTATATTGTCAGGAAGAGTACTAACAGGAAGAATGTACTGTCAGGAAAGTATACTCGCAGGAAGAGTGTAGTCACAGGATGAAGGTATTCGCAGGAAGAGTGTACTGTCAGGAAGTGTGTACTCACAGAAAGAGTGTACTGACAGGAAGAGTGTACTCACAAGAAGAGGTTCTCATTGGTGCCGCCCACGGGGTCGCGGTTGTGCACCTGGTTGGTTGTAACTGCGTCCGCCAACGCCTGCATCACGAACTCACGGACCACCTCCAGCGGTAAGTAGGGGGAGTACAAGTTGCTGATCTCCGTTATACTCTCTCTGAAACAAGATGTTTTGCGAGGTGAAGATAAATTGGGACTGGAAGATTTTCTATCGAAATAACAACATTCAGTACCTATTCGTAGGAATTCACAGTTAAAATTACATGTGTCAGAACAAAATTAAGTTAACCTTAGTTTGGGGCTAGATGGCGATACATATTTGTCGGAGATTAATTATAGCGCCATCTACAATCACACTGCAACACTGACTCACTACCTACAGAACGCAAGCGTGACGTCACAGCCGAGTCATGCTTGGATGCGGCCGTTGGAGCTGGCGGGCAGTCTATTTTTAGAGCTCGTGCCGAGCGGGACGTATCTCGTACAACGCCTTCAGTTCCGGTCCCAGGAGGATCACGAATTCGTTTTTGCACACCTCCCTGGAAAAAACAAGCAAAAAAAGTAAGAACTTGTCTGTTATATAATTATCTTCTTGATTCTTAGACATTATGGGCATGCATTATTATTATTACTAGCTGCCGTCCGCGGCTTCGCTCGCGTGGTACCCGGATAAAAAATAGCCTATATGTTAATCCAGTACATGTACTATGTATATTCCAAGTTTCATTCAAATCCGTTCTGCCGTTTAGGCGTGATTGAGGCACAAACATCCAAACATCCAAACTCACAAACTTTCGCATTTATAATATAAGTAAGATTATTAGCCCATATCGTCCCACTGCAGGGCAAAGGCTTCCCTATCCCCCTTCCACCTTTCTCTATCCTGTGCTTTGGAGGACCAATCCTTCATGAATGAATCCAAGTCGTCCCACCATCTCAGTCTTGGTCTGCCACGATGCCGTTTACCACCATTAGGAGCCCACTCGGTAGTGGTTTTCGCCCATAGGTCATCCGACATACGGCAGACGTGCCCTGCCCAGTTCCACTTCAAAGTGGCTGCTTTCCGAGCAACGTCAGCGATTTTTGTTTTGGAGCGCAGTATGGTGTTGCGTATTCGGTCAGTGAGTTTTACTCCGAGAATACTGCGCTCCATCGCTCGCTGGCAAACCCCGAGTGTGGACCTCTGCTGAGCCGTCAAAGACAAAGTCTGCGCGCCGTACGTGAGGATAGGGAGAATGCATACGTCAATGAGCTTGCGCTTAAGGGAGATTGCCTGCATGCATGTAGGCAATAAAATAACGAACGAAACTAAAGTTCACACAATCACTTTAATAAAGTTACGATCTTAATAATTAAATTTGAATACAGATAAGTACTTTAAATTACAAAACTGAACGGAATGACAGAAGTCAAAAACTCGTCACTTGAGATTGAGACGTGCTCAACTCTGATGCATTTGAGTATCCGGGGGATAACCCCCGGATACTCAAATGCATCAGAGTTGAAGCATATAGTAGTCAGAAGCATATAGTATAAACTATATGCTTCTCTCCCCGAGCATGTCGTAAAAGGCGACAAAGGGATCTTCTCCAAAATGATGGACCACCTATATGGGCGATGGGCTGATCACCTGTCACCATGGTTCGCCATATCCATCTTGGAAGTTTGGATCAGAAGTGATTGCAAGTTTTATTATGTTTACTTGTGGCTCTGCCCACCTCATTAAGGATACGGCGTTATAATATGTATGTATGTATACTATAATATTGGAAAGCTTTAGTTTGCTTGAAATTACCGGCGTAAAGCTCAAAACGCAACGATAGCGCGTACTTTACCTGTGCTGCCACTTAGTATTTCATAATCCTGTTCTTTTCCAGATGCTGTTCAAGCGAAGCTGGTGTACTCACATGGTAGTGGCGTGCGACTCGAGATGCATCGCAATGAGGATGTCGTAGAAGCCCTGGCGTAGTGGACCAGACATGTACTGAGACTGTATTGCGTACAGCAATTGCGTCTGATCCACGTGTTGGCATAGTGCGTGGGCGGCTCTGAAATATAACAATTTAAATGTAACAATCTAAAACACACACACACAGTCATGCTTACACATGTACAATAAACTTCTTAATATGCACATGTAACTTAAAATAACATAACTTAACATAGCTCTTTTATTGTGAATGCAAAAGTTTGTGAAGATGTAACGATGCTTGTGCCTCATAATTTACTTCTAAATGGCTGCATGGATTGAGTGAAACTTGAGATATGCATAGTATGTGTGCTGTGAGTATTTTTTGTTTTATGGTTTTAATGCATTTATTATTACTTATTATACCTACACAACCGCATGTACCCATACATTAACACTAACACACACACACACACACACACACACACACACACACACACACACACACTCTCATGATTTCTGATTTATTTAACATAATATAACTGTCATGAGCTGCCCCTCCTAAGGTAGCACATGAGTAGGTATGCCTTTAAGCCACTGTTGCAAATCTGAAACGAGGCAGAAATCATTGTTATTGTTTTTATAGGTAGGTACATACTTTCATGTTTTTGGAAATAAAGATTATATTCTACTAATATAATGAAAGTGAAAGTTTTTTCAAAGAATCTAATAAAATTAATTTATTTTATTTCGCTGATGCTCTCACAAATACTATTATGTGATACCTACTAAAATAAATAGTTGATTAAAATATTACCCTTGTTTGATTTAATTCCTCTCTTGTTCGGAGGTAGGAAATTTGATGTAGGTTGGCATCATTCAAGGCATTCACCGCTTACTCTATGCAGAGGCTTACAGGTGCTAACCAAAAGTTTCCCACTGGCTTTTGATAGCTACTGGTGATAAGGAAATTGAGGGTTGTAAGTATCTGGAAAAATACAGTAAATATAGTAGGTTTCAGTCTAAGCTAATACCTAACCTAGGTACCTACCATTTTATTATTGTTCAATAAATTAAGTTTAGCTAACACAATACTTACTTTGACTTCTGTTGTAATGCTAGAACATCTCTGAAGGCCAGAATTAACTAGCCTGCCTCCAAGAACGCCGCACAATACCAAAACAACTCTTTGGCCACATTATAAAATAGCACGAAAAATTTATGGTCCAGCTCAGCAGAATCCCTTGACAGTCTCCTATTTATGTGTGGGCGTTGCTGGCGCCAGCATATCATACGTTGTCTTCGAAGAACGTCTATTCTTATCACTACGTTATAATATAGCCAAGTTTTTTTCAAAACAAACAATGCAATATGTCAATATTTTGATTGACAATTCGTTCGGAAACAAATTGTGGTTGATTTGATTTAGCCATTTTACGTTATATATTTTTTTTTTGGGCTCTAAACTTTAAAATATAACGAAATTAATATTAGAAAGAGTTTAGAAATTCTATCATTGAATATTTATTTACTTGAGATGAAGATCGTAAACAAAAAAATAAAATCAATCTAAAACCGATAGTTTTCCGAACAGACCGGATGCTTGATTTTGAAAGAATCACGTAAAACAAAAACACGGTCATAGACAACTAGTCTTATGGCATGCAGAATACAGCTGTTTTTGATTTCACACCATGGCGTGTCTCGTTTGCGTTTAGAGACACGATGACATTTGGCTCGTTTTCTTTGGTCATCGTGAATAACCCTCCTGCTGAGACGCAAGAGGCGCGGGTTCGAGTCCCGCTACGGGAGAAATGCTTGTATGTTCTGCAAATATTTCTTCCGGGTCCGAGTGTTGTAGTATTATGTATTTACAAAAAAAAACAAGTATTCTATCAGCCATCTGGTTCCCATAGCTATGCTTAGATTGGGGCTAGCCGGCGCTGTATAAAAAAAAATGAAACACCACTGACATTAAGTGGAAACTTTATTGAGAACAATCCTTATTATGCTAACGAAACAAGTGCTAAAACAACATAATGGCATAATAATGGCAACACAGTTATAAATCACAATAAAACCTATGTCCTAATAAGCTAAACTAATGTCTTTGGTATAATAATACTGAATAAAATAAATCACAGATTAAAAAATCATAGGTTTTTGAATTGGAATGTCCAAAAATCTTAATTTATTAAGCATAAAGTAATTTAAAATAATATTCTATAATGTGCTTTCTAATCAGATATAAATAAGTCAGTGTATGCATAAAACATGGCACGGTAAGCAAATAACTATACCCAAGTCTAAATCCTAAACAGAAACACACTTTGTGACTTAAAACTAAAGAAAAATAGACATCAAGATCTGATTTTTAAAACTTTGTGGCATTTTTTACAATTTGAGTTTTTTTATCAACCGTAAACCGACTGTACCAGAAAATCCAATTAATACTCAATTCAACGCCACATTAAGATTTTTTGTGTCATTTACTAAGGCTCATTCTCAACGCAACTTTTTGCAAATATCCCGTGTGGAATGAACCCGTGACTTAGATACAACGTGCTTATTCTAAAACATGAACATGACTAACATTTATACAGTTACGATGTGAGATGTTGTGACATTCGGTTATATTTAGAGCAATCACTCTTAAATTCCCTTAAACAAACCTTTGAGAGATTTTTCCTGTATGCAGTGTTGTCTCATGGGCCTATATACGACCTTGCAAGATGAAAAGTTACAGGAAGAGTCATGTTTGTCTCACTCTACCGCAGCGTGTTGTCCCGCTCTTGCTGGATCATGTCGCCGCTGGGTTAAAGATAAGATGACAGAGGACGAGAATTGCGCGATGTCTCGCTCTAAAGTAACAGGGCAAAGCAGCTGAGTAACAGATAAAGTGAAAGAGGACATCTCCGCTCGCGACGGAGCTGGGAGACGTATATCCGTCTCGCTCTAATGCAGCGCGCCGTCCTGCTCGTGCTGCAGCAGGTCTGCGAGGTTGGAGATGTCGATCTCCTGCACGCGGCGCCCGGCGAAGTGGATGTAGTCGTGCGAGGGCGCGTCCACGTCGCGCTTGCGGACTGGAACAAACGCACCAAATCAGTACCTTTCTATCACAACAAACATGACCTCGGTGGCGTGGCGGGCTGGCGCTCGGCTGAGACGCAAGGTGCGCTTCGATTTGAGTATATGTGTCGCATACGCATACACGCACATCGGATGCACAGTTGTAGTGTATACTCGAAAATGTCGTCATCATCATCTGACGACACAGATTTCTTAATGTAGCAATTAATGAGAAAAAAAAGACGTTATTAGGTTCAGCCCTTTAATCAAGATACTACAATTTACGTTAATTTCAAAATTTCACAAGAGTTACAGTTCGACGAAGAAGAATTTCAGTGAAGTTTTCGCCGATTTTGGTCCAGATAATTTGTGTTATTCGTCTGTTACTATAATCAACGAGTCTATGGTTGTATAATATAGAGTTTTTTTCAACCTCTGCAATAAACTCAATGCAAAATTCAATATTGTCTTTCATTTTTGCAAACCAGCACGCCACAAAAAACGAACGCGTTCGATCTTGAATTCGTGTAGTGCGGTAAACGTCTCGCTACAAACTGCACCCGCTACAAATGTGTCCTTGGTGTGCGTGCTTGCCCACAGATATAGGGGGGGCGTTAAATATGTCCCGTTTCAAATGTGGCGCCACAATTATTGTAATACATACAAGCGTATGTCTGGTGTGCGGCCCGCCTTCACTTAATTACAAAACATCGAAGCAACATTACATCAATTTTCGCTTCATCGGAAAGGTGGGTATTTGTGTAAAAGAAAAAGACAGAACATCAGTATTTACGATTACTTCTCTGCTGGACTGGGAGTAAAGAAAAAACATAGAATGCGTCCAGCTGCTTCTCTCCCCGAGCATGTCGTAAAAGTCGACTAAGGGATAGTACGAATATCCTCTCCAACATGATGAGATACAATAAGCAAGTATTCCCTAAGAGGGTTGACGTCAGGCAGGCGGCCGGTCATAAAACACCTTAGCCAAAACTACATACTACCGACCCCACATAGAGTGGGATAAGAGCAGGAAGATGATGATCAGTATTTACGATTTGCGTTAGTACTAGTAAGGTTTAATTTTATTTTCGAATTACGTACTGTAATTTATTTATTAATAGCACGGGACCACTTATATGGGCGATGGGCTGATCTCCTGTCACCATGGTTCACCATATCCATCTTAGGACTAAATCAAAAGTGGCTGCAAGTTTTCTTATGTTTACTTGTGGCTCTGCCCACCCCATGAGAGATACGGGCGTGATAATATGTATGTAATCACAGGAGACGATGGCAAAAGGCCTGACGATGTCTTTGATCCCTTGGAGTCGTCGCAAGCCATTGGTGTGGGACACAACTTGTGTTGATACACTGGCTGTCACGTCACGGCGACCTCATAAACGGTAGGCGCGGTAGAAATAATCAAAAGGCGGAATGGCGATGGACACATATTTCTGCCTTTTGCCGTGGAAACTTTAGAACCTTGGAGTCTGGATGCGTGGCTTCTTTTCAATTAGTTATCTAAGAAGCTGATGAATGTGACCATGACCAAAGGGCTGGCGCTTACCTCGGACAAAGGATAACTATAGCTGTCGAACGAGGTAACGTCGCATGACGTGGCACTGGCAATGTCTTTTAATTGATAAAACCGAAGAATCCTATATGACCTTTTATAAAGTGCTGAAATCATATGCTTTAGAGATTGATTGTATTTTAAATCCACAACATATTGTGACATATTTCGAAATCGCAGTTTTACATGTCGAAAGAAGTCGTCGAATATTTTTTTAAATACTATGTTTACGGCAAAATACAATCACGTGTCACAGAGACGGGAGTGTCTCTTACCAGAAGTTCTCCAATTTTTCCTTCTCATCTGTGGTCAATCCATCAATGGTCCCGGCTTTTAAGTCGTTAAGCCATGTCGGAGGCCTTTAGGCGGCCTAAAAACACAGTCACAAGAGTTGGCCACTAGCTCATACGAACTTACTTTTTTAGTATCAAAATTAATTGCTTCGGAGCATGAGTATAGATAATTATCCTTCACAAGGGTTTCAAATTACGACACGATAATAAATCATCCAACGCCGAGTGGAATCACTTTACAGTGGACATCTGTTTTGTTGTCACATCAGTTCTGTCACATCAGTCATATAATTTAACAAATGGACATGGCAATTTCATTACTATCTAGTGGTTTTGTATAATTGTACCGGTACGCTTGAGAAATTAGATGTCTACCATACCTATAGATACATTAGTCTTAAAAACAGACCAAGGGTCTGAGACCCGATTACTCAAACGCATCTCAGAGTTGAGCGCGTTTCAAGTGACGAGTTTTTGACAGATTTTCATCAAAACAGTTTTTGACAGATTTTCATCAAAACCTGTCAAAAAAACCGTGACTTGAGACGTGCGTTTGTGTATTCGAGGGTGAGCCCTTCGAAATACAAACAAAGGAGTAACTAAAAGATGACTTATGAATTATGATATTTCAAGATACTGTACGCTCAAAAGGTAGACTAGTGAGCCCTTTTGCAAAGTCTAGCTCTAATGGCAAGACCGGTAGGGCCATGAAGTCAACACTGGTCTCAGCAGAATACCAGCACAGCGGCTTGGCTACTCTGCCGTCCGATTACTAAAATGCCGTTAAGTGACATTTGTTCAAATTTGACTTTTATGTACTGGGCGAAAGCGCTTTTTATTTCTCTATCGACCAGTATGCGTCATATTTTTCTATCATTTATAAGTACTGAGATTTGGAGCCGCACGTACACCTCTATCTACATCCGTTTTGGACTTTTTCAATTCTAAAATACGGTTAACTCATTTTACATTACTGAAACAAAAAAAGTTAGATAAAAAATCACATTTGTATTTGTATTCTAATGCAATATATACACTTCAAGCTTATAAAATACAAAACATTTTGGTATTTCAATAAAAACTGTAAGTCTTCAAAAAGTCTAGAAAACAAAATTTCTCACGTTTTTGTTCATTGCCAAAATTTTAGGTTTGTCACTTAACGGCATTTTAGAAATCGGACGGCAGTACTTGCAGCAGCAAAATTATGCTGAGCTCAGACCCTTTCGCCACTACAAGTGGAAGTTATGTTCTGTTTAGTTTAGTTTTTTTTTCTGATATCTTTCCTTTTTTTTTTATTAGTTGTGTATTTCTTTTATTATCTCTAGTATAATTGTGCATAATGTAATTCTGTCTATTTATGTCATTTCTGTGGTGGTCATTACAAATCCGGTCGTGTATCAATGGATTTTTCTGTGCGAAAAATTTATATGCCAGTTCTCTCAAATGGTGAAGGAAAACATCGTGAGGAAACCCGCGGCTTAGTCAGCTCCACACGTATTGACCATGCCTTTCCTGTGGACAAGGCCGACTAAGCTGAGAGGATGGAATAGGTGCTGGGCAAGCCTACTCCATCTTAATTCGTCCCGGGCACTACGGCGTCCCGTTTGTGAAGGTAAAAGTTGCCTCCTGACGCTGTATAAATCATCTACTATAGATAGTAAAAGGCCTTAGTTTCTGTGGTCGTTGAATGAATGCTTTCTATTCTATGGCTGTACGGACTGTGACTTACTAATGACGCCCTCCTTCTGCAGGCGGTAGGTGGGCTTGTCGGCGCAGGAGTCGCGCAGGGCGCGCGCGGCGGCCGCTAGCTGCTGCAGCGCCGGCAGCGCGGCGCGCAGCGTGGAGCGCACGCGCGAGATGTCGAACTTGGCGCCGCCCTCGATGGACAGCACCAGCACCTCGGGAGCCATCACCATCTCCGGATCCAGCTCCATCATGAAGCAGCGCTCGGAATCCACAATGCCTGGAATCGGAAATGGAACTCTGTGACCGTTACATTCGCGTGACGAATACATAAATGTGGATGGCTCTTCTCAGAAAAATAACACGACCTAACATTTTTGTCTTCCAAAATTAAAATGTTAATATTTTTCCCTAACATGAACGTTCACGCTTTGCGTCCTTGTCTATCCTGTGAATATGAATACACCAGTCACTCTAGCCTTGAAGCGCTCGTGGCGTAGCTTACTTCGACGTTCTTGATTGATCGTCGAAGTTAAGCAACGTTGTGCGCGGTCACAATTGGGATGGGTGACCGTAAGTTGCATTGCAAGCTGAGCGCTTCCGTGCTTCGGAGGGCACGTTAAATTGTCGGTCCCGGCTTTTAAGCCGTTAAGCCATGACGGAGGCCCTAAAGAGTTGGCCACTAGCTCATACGAACTTACTTTTTTTACTCTAGCCGAAGTCCGATAGAATATTTCAATAGTTAATTTCATAATCAAGCATGCAACAATGTGAATACGTGCTGTGAAATCAATTATACAAATCAAATCCCAAGCGTTCAAACGGACAATAGACAAACTCACCAGTGAGATTAGCCTCGAAGTCATGTATGAAGTTGACATGGCGTCCGTTGTCCATGACGGAGATCTTCTCGACGGTGTCTCCGATGTCGAACTGCTCGCGCAGGCCGTTGATGACGTCATCCGTGGCGTCCTCGCCTGCGGTGCTGAACACTTGCACATCAGGGCTTGAAGACCAGCGGAGAGGCATCACCTTGTAGCTGGGCTGGTCGTAGTAGGAGGGGTCCTCGGGCATGTCCTGGAACGTGGATGGAAAGTCATTAGTAACCAAGACCTTTGAAGATTATAATGCTAATCATTTTAATCATTACAGGGGGGCTAGACGTAAAAGAATATAGGGTAAACCGAACAACGGATGGCGTGAATGATGAGAAAGAAAAAATCCTTAAAATCACGAGGATCATTTGGACACGTCTTAAACCTACGTTGCATTTACACTTGTTCGTAACGCGACCAAGCGTGGAAGATACAGGTAAGAAACCACGCTTGGCTATTTTTTTGGAAAATTTTAATGATCCCTTTACAACCATGTTTATAAAAGGAGTTGGAGCATTATTCAGTCCCAAGCATTTTTGTCTTCTATATAATCGGATATTTTTAGGCCGAATCGAATTTATAGGCCTTCACGAATATTTCAATTCATAAAAGATTCATTTTAATCTGATCTCTGGGTAAAGTGTGTGACAAGAATAGCAACAGCTCTACTCGTAATCTTGAAAAGAAATGAACATGGTTATTTACTTATTCAGGTTCGTATTCAGTTACTGTTCAATCAGACGTAGTCGAAATGCGTAGGCCGGCGCGACAACTTATAAAGCCGCCTGATGTAGGTACCTCTCGATTATTGCTATTCGAGTCTTCGCAGAACTACCTACATAATAGGTAATATTCTACAGTCCAGCTGATAAACCTTTCATTAGAACTTTGAGAAACCAATCATAATACTACAACGCCCAGACCCGGAAGAAATATGCTGAACATACAAATATTTCTCGAATCTCGAATCGAACCCGCGCCTCTTGCGTCTCAGCCGAGCACTCGCCCACCACACCACCGAGGTCGTCAAGGAGATAAAAACATTTTCCATGTCTACCAATAAAATCGTAGAAGCGGCATAGTGGAACCAATGCATTAGCGAGAACGGCCTAACCTACCTAACTAATTGAATGCCTGGAGCAGACACTAGTCCTTGTTTAAATGGTAGACCCTTTAGATAGATACCTCTCTGACCTAGCCTGGTGCCGAGTTCGTTGCGAGCAATCTATTTTCAGGCGAATTTCCCGGAAAACCCTCGCTAGTTATCGATCGACCCGACCTGATAATACCTCAGCTTCTAGGTCACGCGGGGAATATAGTTTGCCTGCGAGTCCTATATTGAAATATCGTCATACGTGCGTCCGAAAATGTATTCTCAAATGCACTTCACAAAAACAGTTAGGTATTAAAGCTTCAGAACTTAGATCCACTTTAACCTCTAGTAATTACATGCTATACCTGTCCTAATTGGAAATAGAAATGGACTTCTGTATCGACCGTATCGTTTAGATTAGGAAGACTGGTAGGATTATGTCACTTAGTTTTATTGTTGTGAATCGAATGACCCTTGAACTTCGACCCGAGAATTTAACCCCAAACTTGAACTCCATTGAGGTCGTAAGAAGCCATCCCAGTCAAATTGCGGGAGTACAGTTAGCACCCAAAGTAACTGATGCTTACTACCATTTTGTAAGTTACTAACCAATAGGTTTCATATACTTAAGTAGAAGAGATCGAGAAGAGTGGAAAAGAGGCCTTCTCAGCAGGATTTGAATAAAATTATGCGTGGGATAAGGACAGGAAAATGATGATCACTACTTGGAATTACATTACATTTCAGAATTCTATAAAAATCACCAACTTCTAACGCTGACTGTACATACCTATCTAAATCGAAATAATGGCCAAAACGCGATACGAATAAGGTTTAAAATATCTACTACTAGCTTTCGCCTGCGACTTCGCTCGCGTGGTATCCGGACAAAAAGTAGCCTATATGTTATTCCAGCACACATAGGTACTATGTATATTCCAAGTTTCATTCAAATCCGTTCAGCCGTTACGGCATGATTGAGGCATAAACATCGACACATCCTCACACACTTTCGCATTTCTATTAGTAGAATTAGGAAGGAGAGAACCTAGGCAGGTAAATTAGCTACCTACGAGTAGTTCTACGCAGTTGCTTAGTATAGGTACCTATGAAGGACGTACATTTATATATCAATCAATAGTCTGTTGAGGAGTAGCCGGTTTGTAAATTATGCAGATGCATCGATCGACGCGGCAACTTACCTAGCTCGGGAGCGAGGGCGCGGGCCGCGAACGCTACTAGGTCAACCGGGCGACTAGGTCAGACCTTATTGCATTCAGAGGCAATTTAGCATTTTGATTAAAGCTCAACAGTTCTATGTTTACATTGATACTAGCTACCACTGGGTTAGCTCGCGTGATGAATGAATTATGCTATTCCAAACGACAACCTATGTTCTGTTTCACCTAGGTACCTATATCAGTTCTGCGGTTTGGACGTGATTCAAACATACAAATATTTGCATTTTAATTAGGTTTTATTATAGTACCTACCTAGTGTCCAAATACAGGTACTGTAGGTCCAAAAGCCAGATTTTTATCGTCTAAGGATACATAGGCATTACTTTTGATACTGTACCAATAACTTTTTATCTCTTGTGTTTAAAAATGTCTTAATTTATACCTATAAAACAGATTAACCTGACTGCTTAAACAGCTGAAGCTAGAAAACTGAAACTTGGAAAGTAACTTCCTTTTATAGAGAAACCACCCACTAAGGCGGGATTTTTCGAAATTAAACCCCTAAAGGAGTGAAAACGTTTGTATGGAACTTTTTAACGCGTGGTGCGATTTGCTTGAAACTCGGTTCGGACACTGTAAATGCAAACTGAATGGACTGAATTTCAGGATTTTTCAAAACAACCCTCAAAAAAGTAGTGAAATGTGGGTGTCAAAGTTTGTATTAGAATGTTTTGAAGGGCAGTGCGATTAGCTTGAAACTCGGTTTGGATACTAAAAATGCAAAATAAATGGATAGGATGTTTCAGGTTTTTTTTTTAAATAACCCTTAAAAAGAGGTGAAATGGGTACTTTTAAAGTAATTTAACGCGTACGAAGTCGCGGGCAACAGCTAATTCAATTATAATAGTGGTGAGGGAACAGGATCAGCACAGATGTCCAGCATTGGGGTCCCCACATTGTCCTTCTGCTAAATAAATGTCCTACCGATAGCCACTTATTTGTTTAATAGGCTGTTATCAATTTACTTAGGTGTTACTTTTGTCTTCAATTTATGCAACAAGCAAAGATGCTGAAAACAATAATTTACAAAATAGAACACAAAATCATGGTAAATATCCCATTAAGTATAAGTGCTAATTTTACAAAATAAGAGATAAAATAATCATGATGCGATGTCACGCCAGATAGATTGCTAATAGACGAAGGACAGCTTACCTTGATAGGAATGGTGCAGAAGCCCTGGTACCGAGTAGTGGTGGTGAGAGTCAAGTTGGGCAGAAGAACCAGCAGAACCCCGAGACAGGCCAGCATGACCAATGTCACCAAAGCAAAGATGAAGAGTGGCGGGCCAAGCATTCCGGCAGGAACCCGGTACACAGTAGGCGGACGGTTCACAACCCTCATCTGAATAACATGGTCCTGCAAGAAATAAAGACAATTGACAGCCAGCAACACCGGCCATATTCCACATGTATGGTATCTGAATAATTTATGTGCCCTATTTAAAGTAGGTACCTATTGATTTCATGAGCCACTAGGTAAAGGAGTATTGCTGAATCTAATATCATGACTGGAGTATATAGCTAGCTATAGCTATAAGCAGATATACTGAGTGATTTTTTAACTGCGACAGTATGGGGAAATCCGAAACCAGAAGAACTACAGAAAAGGCAAACGGGCGTGACGAAGTTTTTAGGCCGTAATATGTGTGTAAGTAATTACATACTTGAATAAAACTAAGTAACTGACGAGTTTAAAGTCGAAAATACGAATAAAATACGAATCACTACTACGAAGTAACGAGCGAAGCGAGCTATATCGCCCACCACCAAACGTAGGTAAACTAAGCTAGGTTGAGTTAAAAAATTCGGCTCGCTAACTTCTAGAGACTTCTAGAGATGGTTTTAAAGCTACATTAGTTAAAAGAACGGCTCACTTCGCTCGCATTGGTTTGAAGCTCCCTTCACTTGCTAACCACTTTAAGGTATTTAATGTATTTTTATTTAGCTGCAAACAACAAGACAACGATTTGCTCCTCATCATCAGCATAATACAAACGTGACCTAACAACTGATAGTTATATAGGCGGCAGCTGGCTTTCAATATCAATGAAACATATTTGGAGTGGCATGTGTAACTTCTCTGCTGGACTGGGAGTAAAGAAAAAACATAGAATGCGTCCAGCTGCTTCTCTCCCCAAACATGTCGTAAAAGTCGACTAAGGGACAGTATCCTCCAACATAATGAGATACAATAAGCAAGTGTTCCCAAGGAGGGTTGACGTCAGGCAGGCGGCCGGTCATAAAACACCTTAGCCAAAACTCTTACAGCATGATCCAAGGATCATGCTGTGCCGACCCTACATAGAGTGGGATAAGGGCAGGAAGATGATGATGATGATGGAGTGGCATGTGGTAGGTAATGTTCGGACGTGCATCTGCTTGCTTAGCCCTATACATTGTCATAATAGGTAAATCAAGAGCCTCAGGATGATTCATAGTTTGCTACAGGTGTTACAACTAGCATGCTTATGAGTGAAGTTGTGAAAGCGTATAATGCTTTTTCTGTTTTAAACCAATAGATGGTCTTAGGTGTATTGAAAATCCCGAAAAACTAGATTTAATTTCGTACTGATTATTAAATGTGTTGTGTATTAACTGTGTCCAACCTGTGTTAATAGGTTTTTATTTCCTACTTATTTCTCCCCCGGCTTCGCTGGCATGGTGTCTGGATTAAAAGTAGTAAGTAGGCTAAATATTATTCCAGCTACACCTACTTACTATGTTATAGAAAAGTTTCATTTGAATCTGTAGATCAGTTTGGGTGTGATTGAGGCACAAACATCACATCGTGACATTCAATTATTAATAAAAACAATTTTTTTACTTTAAATTTTTAAGACAACATCATTCCAAAATATATCCTATCGCGCGGACAATGACGCGTGTTAGCTAGTTGCCCTTATAGATTCATCATGTTGGAAAAGATACTATCCCTTAGTAGACTCTGACGACATGCTCGGGCTGAGAATCACTTGAATGATATTTTTTGTCTTTTTTCAGCCCGTCTCCGCCCACGGCTGGGCACAGGCCTTCCCTTTATTACTTCTCTCCGATCCCTCGCGAATCTTATCCACTGATTTCCGTCTATGTTCACGATGTCATTCAACCATCGGGCGGGTGGTCTGCCTCTTGGTCGATGAGCGTCAATAGGTAAGAGAAAATAAATATGAAAAAATAAATAACGCCTTACCGGAGGTTTGTCATTGACTACAGTGGTATTCTTGGAGTTGGAGGCAACGCGAAATGCAGTAATGAACGTCATGCTGCGAGTTGGTCAGTTAATTAAAATGTGATCAGTTCTTTAATTTTTTACAATCACTCAACAATATAAGCAACGACGACAGCCCACAATATAGCCGACCGACAACTAAATGCAGCTTGCGCTAGAAGAGGGCAAAATTCTCATCAATATTTCGAAAATGCTGCCTTTACAAAATAATAAACGAGGGAAAATAAGTTTTTATGGCAACATTTATTTTTAGTCGATTTGTCTATTTTGAAACGTTACAAAATCAAATCGATTTAGCTATCCTCTCTAAATAGACAATTTTGTCTATTGTATCGAAAGAAACAATGTCGCTATATAGTCTGTAGGCACTCTGTGTGTATTTTTTAATCTGGGTCAGTCTTTCACAAAAAAAAAAACTAATTTCGAGAAAGAAATTTTATTCGTGTCGCTCGTGTGAATATTTTTGGAAAAAGAGGATAAATGAATCAGCTACGCAGATAGTGTCGACAAATCATGTTCGATTGGTTCGTTTCAGCATAATATTCTGTTAATTCCTTATTTCGTTGTGTAAATAACACGTTTTGAAGTTCGACGGCAAAACGAAAATAAAATGGCGACTGATCCAGCAAAGAACCGCATGCATGTCTTCAAGAACACAGGCAAAGATGTCGACGTAAGTATTCAAAACCGATAATCCGATACCGGTTCGCCGCACGACGAACAACTTCCCCCCCAAAGATCGTCATGTTTCACTTCGCCGCTATTTTCAGGAAATGCGCAGACGGAGGAACGAAGTTACGGTGGAATTGAGAAAAAATAAAAGAGACGAGACGTTACAAAAGCGGCGCAATGTCCCCGTCAGCTACTCGACGGACGAAGAGGAGATCGAGCGGACGCTGGCCTGCACCGACCTGACGCAGCTGGTGATGAGCGCAGCGAACTCTGCCGACCCCGAGGCGCAGCTCAGCGCCGTGCAGCAGTGCCGCAAGCTGCTCTCCTCTGACAAGAACCCGCCCATCGACAGCCTTATCGCCGCCGGCATCCTGCCCATCCTGGTGCAGTGCCTGTCGCGCGCCGACAACCCCACGCTGCAGTTCGAGACGGCGTGGGCGCTCACCAACATCGCCTCAGGCACCTCCGCGCAGACTAACAAAGTAGTGCACGCTGGCGCCGTGCCCGTCTTTTTACAACTCCTGATGTCCCCACATGAGAATGTGTGCGAACAGGCTGTGTGGGCGCTCGGCAATATAATCGGCGATGGGCCGGTGCTCAGAGACTTTGTGATCGAACTTGGGGTGGTGAAACCTCTCCTGAGTTTTATCAAGCCAGAGATCCCTATATCCTTCCTGCGTAACGTCACATGGGTCATTGTGAACCTCTGTAGGAGTAAGGATCCCCCGCCACAGGTCAAGACTATCCAAGAAATTCTACCAGCGCTCAACCTTCTCATAATGCATGTTGATATCAATGTAAGTACCTCAGATTAATTGTACTTAAAATCATGCTACAGATTGATGCATTGTCCAGATATCTGTATTTATAAAAACAATCTAGACACTGGATTGTTTATCTGTTTGATCAATTTTAAAAGATAAAACTCATATCATTATCTTGTGTTGTGAGAACAGCTTTAATCTTTCAAACTAAAATATCCCACCAAACAACAAACTTTCATATTGAACACAATCTAGATTAGAGAAGTCTTTGTTTAAAAACCAGAACTTTTAAATTTGTAAAATTTTTTTTTTTACAAATCCATCCCACAAACCTCAATTTGAACATGTATTATTTACTTTCAGATCCTTGTAGACACAGTTTGGGCCATTAGCTACCTAACAGATAGTGGTAATGACCAGATCCAGATGGTCATAGAATCCGGTATTGTGCCTAAGCTCATCCCCCTCCTGTCTCACAAGGAAGTCAAGGTTCAAACGGCTGCACTCCGTGCGGTCGGGAATATTGTCACAGGAACTGATGAACAGACCCAAGTCGTGCTCAATTGTGATGCTCTCTCACACTTCCCTCATCTATTGTCACATCCAGTAAGTTGATAACATGCATAGTTCTGATCCCACACTTCCCTGTGTTGGGTATCAGAAACTATAAGTACCATGGTGCCATGACACTGACCCTGAAGAAAATATTATCATGAGTCTTGCTTATATTTTAGGGTAATTTATATCAAACAATGTAGTTTGACCTGCAATTTGTTTGTGTAGTCTGGAGTAATGAGTAATTTGTGTGCATTTCTGTTCACAATAAGACTACTATTATCTTTTCCATAATTAGTAAGTCACTTATGTAATTACTAATGATGAAACTAGCATACCATCTAATAGTTTCACTAGTCCACAAAAATCAGTTGTATACAAATAACAATATATCAAACCCTAAAGGTCCCAATTGTGTCATGTAGTAACATAAACCATATCTCATTGTCCATCCCAGAAAGAAAAGATTTGCAAAGAAGCAGTATGGTTCCTTTCAAACATCACAGCGGGTAATAAGCAGCAAGTTCAAGCAGTTATCGATGCCGGTCTACTCCCCAAGATTGTGGAAAACCTCAGCAAGGGGGAGTTCCAAACACAGAAGGAAGCAGCCTGGGCGGTCTCTAACCTGAGCATAAGTGGGACTAAGGAGCAAGTGGCGGCCCTCATCGCGTGCGGAGTCATACCGCCCTTCTGTAATCTACTAAGCTGCAAGGACACACAAGTTATTAATGTGAGTTGTACGTTTAACTTTTGGCTCAGTTGAATTCATGTAACCAGCAGAAAATATTTGTTTTCATGACAGAGTCAATGGCAACTTACAAATTATAAGACATAAAGTATCGCAATGTGGTACCACCATTAAAATATTTAATTTTACAGATGTTGTGGTTTTCGCTGTTATGTTTTCAATGTCGTAGTTTGTCTGAACAAAACAGTTTGCTTTAACTGCAGTAATAAACAAGCAGGATATTGCTAGACAAAGAACATTAATATATTCAACTTATTGCTATTGCATTTACCTTGAGTTTAATGTTCCTTCGAAAGAGCATTTACTTGCAGAATTCTAAATATCATTTTACCCTAACTGGTCTCACTGCTATTTGAGGTCCAGAGCCATCATCAAAAATTTTGCCAGTCAACCAGTTTGGCCATACTTGCTGCCTCATCATATCCTCATATATCCCATGTTTAAGTTTTTAGTATGAAAACATTGCAAGCTTACACCTTCAGCCAAACTGGAAATACAATTTATGTAAACAAACCGCCTATACTTAACCTAAAACTTACTTTTTCATTACGTGTTTATGGAACTTTTAAGTAATACTAATAGTTAAATTAAGGTGTGAAAACTTATGTTGCGATGTTTATTTACCTAAAACTAAAGTGATAACGTCATAAAGAAAACTACTGTTTCCTTACATAAATTTGTATCTCTAGTTTGGCTGAACTATACTTCAGCATTAGCGCACCCTTGGAAGGCCATCGCCTTTGAAGGTTTCGCCTTGTCTTAGCAAATGCTGAGTTGCCATTTTACTTTATTTTTAATGTTGACAAAATGAATATAATCATTTGGATTGTATATCACAGGTGGTTCTGGACGGCATCAGCAATATGCTAAAGATGGCGGGCGACAGCGTGGAGCAGGTGGCTAACATGATCGAGGAGTGCGGTGGCATCGATAAGATAGAGGCGCTCCAGAGCCACGAGAAGGTCGAGATCTACAAGATGGCCTACGACATTATTGAGCAATACTTCGCTGGAGAGGTAAGATTCTACTTTATATTGAGAATACTCCATCCCAATAATACCAAGCGTTTTGATTCCTTAGACAGTAAGACGTAACTAAACTTTTGGATGCAAAGTGACGTGGCTTTGTTCTGTCCAGTGACACTAATGCCTGATAAAGTAGCTATCGGCATCGGGTATATACTATAATACCTATCACCCAACAAACATAACCGAAGTGTTCAATCAGTGTGTCATACCTGTCATGACATAGGAAACCGAACCGTGGACGCTCACAGTACGGCTAGTCCACCAGTTTAAAGTTTGGACTACCTCTGTGGCATGGCGGGCGAGTTCTTGGCTGAGACGCAAGAGGCGCGGGTTCGATCCCCGCTACGGGAGAAATGTTTGTATGTTCTGCAAATATTTCTTCCAGGTCTGGGTGTTTAGTGTTATGTAATATAATAAGTATTCTATCGGTCATTTGGTTCCCATAGTACAAGCTTTGCTTAGTTTGGGACCAGATGGCGCTGTGTGAAATGTCCACAAATAATAATTATTAATATTTATTAAAGTCGCTCAGTGAGCTATACTCGGAATTTCTCTGAAGGGTAGGATCCATAATTTTATTATTAGTAGGTTATGTGACATAGCTCGGAGAATTAGCAAACTAAAGTGCCAGTGGGCTGGTCATATCTGCCGAAGAACCGACAACCGACAACGCGGTAAACGTTTAATGGAGACCGCGACTCGGCAAACCTAGTGTAGGACGCCCTGGAGTGACGATCTGGAAAAGGCTGCTGGCAGAGACTGGATGCGTCAAGCTGAAGATAGGGCGCGATGGCGCTTATTAGCGAAGGCCTATCTGCAGTCCAGCCCTGCACTGGTGGTCTAGTTGATGTGACCCCGCCTTCCGAGGCTAAGGTCTTGGGTTCAAATCCGGTCTTGTACCAATGTATTTTTCTGTGCGAAAAATGTATGTGCGCTATACCAGTACTCTCAAACGGTGAAGGAAAACATCGTGAGGAAACCCGCGGCTTAGTCAGCTCCGCACGTATTGACCATGTCTTTCCTGCGGACAAGCCGTCTTAATTTGTCCCAGGCACTACAGCGTCCCGTTTGTGAAGGTAAAGGTTTCCTCCTGACGCTGTATAAATCATAAATCATCTACTATAAATGGTAAATAAAAGGCCTCAGTTATGTCCAGCAGTGGACTGCTATAGGCTGATGATGATGATAAAATATAAGTCGATGAGATTCAAGACTTGCCTCATCCATTCATTCACTGTAAAATGATTCGATGGTTTAAGACTCCGTACATCAACACACACTAGAATGACCGGCTAATATGTGAGAGTTTGTTATGAATGTGTTGTAATAGCCTTGTGCGTTGCAGGAGGAGGACGCGTCGCTGGTGCCCGCCAACGTTGACGCGGGCTTCCAGTTCGAGCCGGCGGGCGGCGCGCCGCACGACGCCTTCCGCTTCTAGCGCGGCCCGCGTCCCGCGCCCCGCGCCCCGCGCCCGCCGCGCTTCCACGAGCGAGCCCCGACGACTTATTATTCTAGTTAGTTATAGTTGACGCCGAGTTTTTTAATAATGATAATTTAATTGAATGGTCGCCCTCGCTCGTCGACCCGCCGCACCGGCTCCCCTGTGATGTCTCTGGTACTTCATCCGTTGTGATCGGACGATGGACGCGAACCGGGTAGCTTTAACGTCGCGCGTAGCGCTCCGCTTCATCGACGCTTTTTGATATAACATAGTGTTTATGTTTCGTTTAACTCGAGTGTAATGTATCATACTGTCTTGATAGACGATTGGACGCGTTCTGGTCGATGGAATTATGTTCTGACTTGGAGCCCACTTGTATCTATATATCAATAAATTCTGTCCAATATTACGAATTGTTTTATTTGGTGACTTTGACTACATGCTGTCGTTTGAGAATATGGAGGGCAGCGAGACTCGGTGCACCCCCCCGCGGCATAGCTTCAGGTCCAACTCGAACTTTTTCTGTAACAAAGAAAATATAGTCAACTAGCTGCCGCCCGCCGCTTCGCTCGCGTGGTACCCAGATAAAAAATAGCCTATATTATGTTAATCCAGTACATGTACTATGTAGGTATATTCCAAGTTTCATTCAAATCCGTTCAGCCGTTTAGGCGCGATTCAGGCACAAACTTTCGCATTTGTAATATAAGCAAGATATAAAACTTGCAATGTTTCTAAGGGCGTCTGCTCGGAGCGATGCGTGATCCAAGCGCTGGTTCTTATTCGGCTCAACGGATCAGTATTATTATTCATTTATTTTAGATAGATGTCAATCCATAAAAATATCACAATATACATATACACTTAAAACTAAGTGTGTATTGTCATAACTAAGTATTGCCATTCAGCATGGCAATGCGGCCAGCGCAGCGTCTTGAACACACTTCCACAGTCTGATGATCTGAATCAGGTGAGCTATCTATAGACCGTTTGCAACGGTCTTCAGATAGCCTGGCTGTTTCTTTTTTATTTGGGAAAAAGTTTTCTTCTATTCATAAATGTATGTTTCTAAAGTACTAAGTAAATCTTGAAGGCTAACACATGGTCCTAGTATGGAACTGTTTGTTGGGCGAACAAACACCTACAGGTTGTCGTTTCAGTGCCTACCTTCTTGAGATCACAAGCGTAGCACTTGACATTGCTGTAGCTCTGATCCGGAGACTCTTCCACGAGGGAACGCGCGGTGATCCTGCTATTGAGAGACTCCGCATCGTAGAACAGACCCACTTTGTTGTGTTGGAAGCTGGAATAATGCGAAACAATTTTACCAACCTTTATATAGCCAAGTAACATAATTACCCCCGAATACTCAACCGCATCTCAGAGTTGAGCACGTCTCAAGTGAAGAGTTTTTGACAGATTTTCATCCAAAACTGTCAAAAAAACCGTGACTTGAGACGTGCTCAACTCTGAGTCGCGTTTGAGTATTCGTGGGTTAGTCTTAATCAAATTTATGTGCGCTATACCAGTTCTCTCAAACAGTGAAGGAAAACCTCGTGAGGAAACCAGCGGCTTAGTCAGCCCCGCACGTATTGACCATGTCTTTCCTATGGACAAGGCCGACTAAGCTGAGCGGATGGAATAGGTGCTGGGCAAGCCTACTCCATCTTAACTCGTACCGGGCACTACAGCCAGCGTCCCGTTTGTGAAGGTAAAAGTTGCCTCCTGACGCTGTATAAATCATCTACTACCTATAGATGGTAAAAGGCATTAGTAGTAGTACAATTTTTTTACTACAGTCAATAGCAAAATGTTGTTGGTAACAAGTGGGTAGGTACTAACTTGGGAAGCGGCTTGACCCAATGGTTGTCCAGCCTGTTGACCTTCATAATGGCATTCAGGCGTTGCAGTAAACTGTAGTTGTCGTTCTGGATCTTGTTCTTTCGGTCGAGTTCGCGTTGGAATTTCTTCAGCTTTAGCGCAACATGCGGCCTGGTCGGAGGCGCGCGGTCGTCTATAGCCGGCAGCGCTGAACGAACCTTACAATAAACAAATAGTAGGTAACAGGATTTACTTCCAAATATCTGTGTAGGTACCTAGACTAGACAGACAATGTCAGCTGTGTTAGTTTAACAAACTGTAAACAAACATCAATTTTATCCCTTCTGGGGTAACCTTCGGGCAAAAATATCCAGGTACCTAGACACGGCCACCGGCGCGCCAAATAACGACAATAATAACCTACCTACAGAAGTTGTTGATAGTCTATTCATTGGTCGTGAAACAGCGGCCCGAAGCTAAGATTAGTGCGGCACGTGGACCATTTTTACAAGACATAACTAGCACCTGACGAAAGTAATGTCAAGGTATTAAAAAATAAAATGAAATGAAAATATATCATACAATTTATTCATACTATTAATGGTTATTTACCTAAACCAATAAGATCGGGGCCTATAGGTATGCGGCCTGTCGCGTCGTGCCGCCCGGCAGAGTGAGTTATTGGCTCTTGGTCAAAAAAGCTTGAACACTGGTCTATATCGTCTCAAACTTACTCAAAAAAAATCAGTGGAATGCCTAGCTATGCCTGTGTTTGTGAACTGCAGGATAGGTACAGCTACCTGACGATGCCTCACCATTTTTCTTACTACTTACATAATATTAGTCATCGAGCATAATGCTCGATGATATTAGTTCAAATAGTTCATTACCTTGGAGCGATGATCCTTGAACCGGCGATCTTCCCAAGGCTGAACGAGCAGTTTATCGCGACGAGACAGCATTATAAAATAGCAGTTGGGTATGTAGCACGAATGTTGTTATCGAAATAAAATCGTTTGATCGATAGACTGTTGCTATGAGTTACAGGAGCAGTAAACGTATTTGGGGCAGACTACATTGATCTGCCAAGACCCCGAATCAGCCAAGCCATTGTTTTTTACATTCTAACTGAAGAGAATGGCTAAGAATGGATACGTTTCAGAAGTGGCATAAAAACAGCTAACTCTCCTTTTATTTGGATGATGCAAGGGATATAAGAAATAAAACAGCGTAAAGCAAATTAATAAATAAATTATATTGTTAAATATTTAAACACTGCTTACAATGGTATCATAATGCTCGTTACAGATAATATACACGAAAATACAAACATGGTTACAGATACAAACTATAAAATAATATACTTTGAGCAATACAAAAATAAAAAAACCGAATCACTCTAATAAAATCTAAACCTACGCTATAAAACATATTCAATGTAGTTCAATGTAGAAAAACTGGTTTTGGGCACAGTAAGATATCTTGGCCGCTCAGAAGTTAGCCGTATACCGACGCGATAGATATTGTAGGAACTGTTATCTATTGCGACGCTAACTTCAGAGAGGTCAAGTTTTTTGGTCGTACTGTACTTTGGTGCCAGAGTCAAGCATACGCAGTGTAAATACGATAATACGCCTAGGAATGTAGGTCAAATCTCCTAAATTTGGCAATGTTTAATTTGATAAAGCTTTTACGTTAAAAATTAGTGCATTCATAATCTAGCTACACATTCATTTTGCCATCAAAATGTTATTGATACATCCATTGACACTCCCATTCAAATAACACAATCAATATAGCCTTCTATAATTTTGTGCATTTCTTTTTACTCCATCCTGACGCTTTAGCGGTCGGAAGACATGACATTACGAACTAGACCGACTCGCACGCAGCCTCTTCAGCATGAACACATTAGACAACAACGGCTCGACTACAGAATCGTAGACGAAAATTACATTTCAATGTAGAATATGGCAGACATAAACGTCGAGAGAAAAATACGTATTTCTCCTTTTACCCGTGTTCGAATTGCTCATGCTAAAGGTGTCCGCCCAGTTAACCATTCCAGACTAGGACCGCAACCGTCCCAGCACATGCAAAAACATGTTTTTATGGACTATTATGAGTTGACACCTACCACCAGACCGGTTTTAGTCTTATTTCTGTTATTTTGTCGGTAAAGTGAGTTCGTACGAGCTAGTGGCCTCCGTCGTGGCTTAACGACTTAAAAGCCGGGACCGACAATTTAACGTGCCCTCCGAGGCACGGAAGCGATCAGCTCTTTGCCGGTTACACTCTGGTTGTCTGAGCTAGATACTGGGAGGATACCTTAAGAGGGCAGTTTTCTACTATCAACGAAGATGCGGCCTGTGTAAATGGGTAACCAAACATGACAATGACGAAACACCTCTACCTACATACAACAGTGTGGTTCGGCGTCCGCTTCTACTCTACCGAGTCGCCTCTATATTCTAATTACATGAGTATAAAACGTATTAAATACCTCAAAAAGATCTATTTACTTACGAAACCTGCCTTTTGAAGTATGACTTGAGTTTCTATTTTAGTTTTTGAGCTAAAACAGTCCTTACCACAAAACCATTGTTTAGGTCACACATTGCTTTCAAATTAGTCCATTCTTTACAGTAAGATAGGATAATCCAAGCTATGCATAACAGAGTTCTTTGGTAAGAAAGTCGATGTTGATGAAACTATAGTCATAATTCAAATGTATCACATGTAATTGATTAGTGCGCTGTGATATCGAATAGATATCCGCTCAAGAATGCTTTCCTATGAACATTAAATATAAGAACACACACATAAAAAGAAAGAAGACATAGTGACAGAACCGCCGGGAACACATTGACAACACTACACCTTTATAACTGAACTAGTTTCTATTATATGAAGATGTGCAAGACAAAGACAAAGTGTAGAAAACAACATTCATAGAAACTGGTTCTGAAGTTGCGACGAGAGCGCGCGATAATGTGTTCTCGGCTTTACAGAGTACTGAATGTTTAGATTACAGATAAATGCAAAGAATACATTGGAAAACACCCTCAATAGTGTAATATCCTAGCCTTAACACTAAAATCCGCGTACAAATATACCTACACTTGGTGCACTGTTTAGCTGTCACATTATGTAAAACCAAAATGTTTGTACAAAAATAAATTGTTCCGTTATAAAGCTATTTTAATACTTCTTTAAATGGAGTGTCTTAGAACAGAAAATTCATGGACGACGTTTATCTTAGGAGTTTGAAAAGGCATTAAAATTGACCTATATTCGTTTTGTAAATGCTAACTTAAAACCAATAGCTTGCAGTTGGTTCGCAACAATAATTTATATTGGTATAAATAAAATAAACAACCAAAAACAACAAATCAGCTGCCATAGTTTTTGTCACAACTATAAACTCATTGCATTCATTAACTATATCTAATAAATTTATTACAATAATAAATGGGAGCAGTGTAAATAATATTGAAAGTGCGGGTACTAAGCGAAAGACTTGTGATGTCGGCGTATATGACTAGCGTTTGTCACATCAGAGGAAACCGACTAATGAGATTCCATGCCCGCGGCAGAAGTTTACACCACGCCTCCCCTTCCTTGTGACGGTCTACGTCCAGTATCCGGTTCCACTAACGGACCGTCACCGACCCGGCAAAAATATCCGACTAGAAAAATTTCCAAAAGTTCTGGCAAGTTTTCTAGTAGAATATTTTTTTGGAATGGCGTATAGGCTGTTTCTGACTGCGTCACCAGTATTTTCATCTTAGCTCACGGAGTGTGGACTGCATTTGTATGCAAATACGGCCGTAATATAAACTTCTGCCGAATCCTTACACCATAAACTGGGATATACCTAACTCGTTGTCAAGACCACACTTGGAACAGTATTAGGACAAGTTACACGCTCTCACACTAGTCAGACTTCATACTTTAGAACGTAGCTTATTATTTATGATATAAAAACCATGATACACTTGACTATAAAAATGTACAAAATCCCCACTTTCCGTTCACTCCGCGATACTCCCTGAGAATGACTTACAATAACTTACAATAGCCCAACATCACAACAATATATGCATTTGTGTTGTATAAATTGTATAATTAGTATACTTGCTATGGTACCCGAGGAAGATGTCTATTGAGCGAATTTACGTTTAAGACTCTTGGAGACTTTCTTAATGCTTTACACTTTGAAATTATTAATGTCAGCAAAGCTTTACAAAATTCCGAGCACAACATGAATAGTTTTTACTACATCATGTATGCATAGCATTGTTTTTCCGTTGTTTGTCAACACCCGCTCAATAAAGTAGTTCCTTGCAGGGGTATTGGAGAAGCACTAAAACTATAAATATGTGTAGGTCTCTTCCGCGAGTTGTCCCATTCTTCGTTCATATAATTACTGTTACAATACGTTTTAACTATAAAACTCATTTCAAAATTACGCTACTTACTGGGACTTACCTAAAATAACATTTAAAAAACCGCTCTTGTACACTTACTATTGAGACGCGTCAAAGAAGCCAATTTTTGGTTTATTATTATTGTTTAAATATAATTATTATAAATCGGGCATTGCATCAATGCCTAATTACACTAGACATAAGAGTATATAATAGGGGTTAAATTGAACAGATTCCTAAACACTTATTGTACTATGACAATGAAAAGCCCTCGATAATTTTTCCTAGCCCATTATTCAAATCCAATCCAAGTTTTTAAGGCCTTTTAGTGTAATTACTATTTTGAGCCTCAATTGTATGGATACCGATTTGGAATCTGTCCGGTACGCCGGTATCCTCACTAGAGATCAAGAATACATAAATTATATGGAATATTTACCAAAGGATCCTCAGAAGAAGGAAGCTCAGAAATGTGTTATGAAATATAAAAAATGTCAGAGCAATAAAAATATACTATAAAGTATGTATGGCTACAACAATACCTGACTGTTTAAGTCATTTATAAAAGTCGTATAAAAAACTTAGAAGTTGCATAATCTTAAATTATACTCGTATTTTGTTATCTCGGCTCTCGAAATAATAGTCAAAAATTTATTAACCAGCTCGGTCCGAGGCGTGGTTTTGTCATTGGTGTGGTTATATCGATCAAGCAAGATCAATTAAGTGTCTGAGTAGAAATGACTAAGTTTTCCACATCAGTTGCTACTGATCAGTTATTTTATTCCGTAAACCTGTTGCAGACAGCGACTCTTCCCAAGCTTCTAGCCCTGCTTATTGGTACGTAGCTGAGACCGAGCTCCATGACTGGCTGGTTGGCGCACTGCTGAGCCACGATTGGCTGGTGTCCCTGTTCGTTGGTGGAGATGGCGCACTGCTGAGCCCGAGCGCTGTGATTGGCTGGTTCGGACAGGCCTGGAGGGGGGTCTAGTCAGCGCGGGGCAGGGGGCGCACGAGGTAAAGCTTCTCGCCCTGCTTGTTGGTGTAGATTGGCGCGCGTTGGTAGTGGGCTACGAGCTGGTCGAGCGTGGGGAACTTGCGCTGGCCGATGCAGTACAGCGCTCCTTCCACGTGCACTCGGAAGTGTTTGTTGCGGCCCGGAGCCTTCAGAGACACGGAGAAGTCGCCCACCTGGTACAATACAAACAGATATTACTAAT
Source organism: Scotopteryx bipunctaria (assembly GCA_949320045.1). Taxonomy (NCBI): domain Eukaryota; kingdom Metazoa; phylum Arthropoda; class Insecta; order Lepidoptera; family Geometridae; genus Scotopteryx; species Scotopteryx bipunctaria. The sequence goes on from OX439441.1 coordinate 642,483, forward strand.
CCATGCAAGTGTATAATTACTTTGTATTAAAATGTAGGGATCTACTGCGGCCCACGACCTGAGGGCCTAAACCAGCGAAGCCGCGAGAAGAAGCTAGCAGCACATACAAATATCTCTACAAACTTTAGCGTTTATAATGTTAGAAGAAACTGTATAGTCCTGCGACACTTAGTCGTAGATGTCGACTGCGATGTCGGGCGAAGTCCTCTGCGACGTCGCGCGACACTTAGAATATCTATTCGTGTCACTAATTCTCCTAAAGGCTCCTTCCGTGCACTGTTTTTACACACAAACTTTTTTAGGTTCTACGACATGCCGATTCCCTCAAGATGTTTTTCTTTAACGTAAATAAAAGAAAAAAACGAAGAGGAAAATCCATTGGTGTTTGAACGGATTTCAACTCAGGTAATGAAAAAAGGGGGCATTATAAATATAATAGGGTGTAGTTACATTGGTCTCGGAGTCCCTGATGAGGAAGTCTCCGTCGTGGCCGTGCTGGTTGAGCAGCAGGTCGCAGTGCGTGCGCGTGATGGCGCCGTAGTACCACGCGCGCCCCGCGCACCCCGCGCCGCCGCCCGCCGCGCCCCGCGCCGCCCCCCCTTCACTGTAAAAATACACAACCTATTATACAACGTATAACCCGTGCGACTTAACTTGAGACTCCGCTGGAATGCGACCCCTCTCCCGCATGCCCCGCGGCACCCCGCACTCGCCTTCGTGCGGTCAGTACCGTATAGCATACTCTTGTTATCGTTGCACGCGTCTCTGAACGCGTCTTATAATAATTTTTGAGAAATAAACTTTTTTTGCAAGTAGTACCATCACGATGACGTCTCAGCGTGAAGTCTCGAAGTGAAGAAAATTATCTTTAACTGCTAGACAACAAAGTTCAAATTGACACGCATCAAAGTTGTTTGACAATTTATCGTGTCATACAAGATAGTATGTTTAACTGAATTAAAACCATAATTGATTCTTACACTAGTGCAGGCGAAAACCGACCTAAAGGTGACGAACCTTTTCATTCCATAACTGTAGATACATACATATTGTCACGCTCGTATCCCTAACTGAGGAAACTTGCAGCCAGTCCTGGTCCAAGACTTCTTTATTCTTTATTGTGCATAATATAAAACACAGAAAACACAGACATAAAGTAAGGACATGTACAAAGGCGAGCCCCTACAAAGAGTTTTCTTCCAGCAAACTTTAGCTTTAGACTCCCAAGATAGATATGGTGAACCATGGTGATAGGTGATCAGCCCATCGCCCATGTAGATGGTCCATCATGTCGGAGAGGATACTATCCCGTAGTCGATTCTTACATGTTCGGGGAGAAAAGCAGCTGGACGCATTCTGTTTTGTTTCTTACTCCCGTTCGAGCGGAGAAGCGATTTGTTATGATACTAACGGAGGCATGGTGAGGTAGTCTGCGAGCTCCTGCAGATAGTTCCTGGGCACGAGCCCCACGTTGCCGCGGGAGTCGCGCGCGCGGAACCACTCGGGGTCGGAGGGCGGCCGCTCCACGATCTCCAGCCGGTCGCCCTTCTCGAAGGACAGCTCCTGCTCGTTGCTGGACGTGAACGAGTATAGCGCCACCTGACACAATACACACTTATAGGGACTCTCTACTCACTTGGAGGCTACATTTTCTTTATTTCAGAGCTGTTGAAAGCATCAAATCAATAATAACTGTCTTATGTATTATTATTATTTTTTGTACTTGATTTGTATTAAAACTACTTTTAGTCCTTTTCTTTGTAAGGAACTTTACGCTCCGTGGTCTTGGAGGTGGGCGTTGATAGTTGCGACACAGTTTTAACTACTGCAGCTATCATCGTGTACTATTATGGTATTTTATGAACCTTTGTATATTTTGTTCCAAAATAAACTATTTGTATTAATCGCAGAAAACCCGCTGAGAGCTTTTCCGGGCTTTGGCAAGCGCAGATGTGACTCCTAATAAGTCAAAGTCAAAGTAAAAGTCTAAAATTTTTTATTCTTTAAAATCACGGGGATCACTTGGACACGTCTTAAATTTAAATAAGTTTTGAAACATTCCGGGAAACTATGCTGAACAGATTGAATACCAGCTAGTATATTTGCAAATACATAGTTGATGACTTTTGAACTTTCGAACATAGAAACTAAAAAACTTACGTCATGATTTTTAACTTATGTGGTTTATGAAGGGCATAGCTTAGGTACGAACCTCGATTAAAGCTGTTGCTTGATTTAGGACAGTAATAATAAAATTGCAAAGAGATGGACCAAGCCAGAGGAACCTAGTGTAATGTGAAGTCTTTCGGGTTTCTGCGAACATATCGCATTTGCGTGTCACATTGAACCATATTATTGTAATCTTACTTATATTATAAGTTTGTGAGGATGTGTGGATGTGACGATATATGTTTGTGCCTCAATCACGCCGTAACGGCATAAACGGATTTGAATGAAACTTGGAATATATATGTGTGCTGGAATAACATATAGGCTACTTTTTATTTGGATACCATGCGAGCGAAACCGCGGGCGAAAGCTAGTATTATAATATTAAGATAAATAAAATAAGAAGCTATAAACTCACACTGACCACAATATCGAGCACGTTCTCTGCCATGGCGTACGTGTGGACAGGGTCGTCGTCGCCTTCTTCACTCGTGTAGTTGGATGGAAACCTGAAGAAAAAACATACCGTTTTCCCATAAATTAAAAGTATAACGCTAATATTTCGGTTAAGAACTTTTATACTGTAGTTTCACCATTATCAGAGCCTGTTTATGTGCGCTATACACTGGTATAGCGCACATAAACATTTCGAACTAGTGAGACAACTAGTAGTAGTAGTAGCGGAACCTTAAGCTCTGAACAAAAAATTTAATTTCAGTTTTTATTTTTCTGTCTTTTATTCTACGAAATCTAAGTTGAGTTTACTCCAAAGCGTCATTTTTTATATCAACCACACTGTCTGAATGTTCAATATAAACCACCTTACCATCCAGTATGAGTCTGGTACTGTCTTTCCCCACCATACATCGCATTTCTCTTCTCCAGGATGATCGCCAGGATCTTGATGCTTTTGGTGAGAGACAGTTCATCAGGCTGCTACGCCTGTTGTACTTAATCACAAATGGTGCCAGCAAACTGTAGAGGGGAGAAATATGCTCACCATCCAGTATGAGTCTGGTACTGTCCCCGCCACCAGCCATCGTTGCTCTTCTCCAGGATGAGGATCCTGGTGCCCTTGGTGAGGGACAGTTCATCTGGCTGCTGAGCCTGGTAGTTGTACTTGACGACGGCGGTGCCCAACGCCTCGGTGGGCTCGACGCGGCGCGCGCCCGGCGAGTCGGGCCCGGCGCCCCGGACCGGAGAGCTGTTCGAAGGAAGGGTCTTCGAGCCGGAACCCTTTTTCACCTTCTTTTTGATGCTGGAAGTGGAGGTTACACTAATATTGTAAACTAGCTGCCGCCCGGTACCCGGATAAAAAATAGCCTATATGATAATCCAGTACATGTGCTATGTTTTTTCATTCCGTTCAAACCTTCCCTGGACTACAACAAACATTTCAAAACCAGAATCAGATAAATCGGACTAGCCGTTCTCGAATTTTAGCGAGACAAACGAACAGCAATTAAGTAAGTGCAATTGATTTATATAGATGCGAAAGTATGTGTGTTCGTTTCCAGCAATGTTGATCTCACGTTTTTTTTAGTTCTCCTGTCGTGGTTGCTCTCATAACTTAAGATACGCATAAAAGATAAAATTTGTAGTGGATAGAGAGAATTTTATAGTTTGTGAAGGTGAGTCAACTTTTCAGGTAGAAAATGAAGTCAACGTTGAGTTGACTGTTTAATATGATGCAATATTTTGAAGTCAAATGTATTTTACCCATTGAATCACAAGGATTATTGCAAACGGCATAAACAAGATGAAATTACACATGTCCTAAATATCAAGCCACAAATGCAATGAACATTTTAGTTATCCTTATACACAAACATACTGATTTGAAATATAAATAAAACCGGTCAAGCGAGAGTCCAATTTGCACACAAAGGATTCCGTACCATCGTACATTAAAAAACTGTTTCTTGTATGGAGCCCCCTTTTTTATTTGTTGCTATAGTGGCAATAGAAATACACACTCTCTACCTATTATGGTTTATGGGATACAGCCCTCTGACAGATGGATGGACAGTGGAGGCTTATTAAAAGTTAATGAATTCATGAATGTTTTGATGATATCATAGTATTGATGAATGGAAGGTAAGATTTATCCTGGTTTTCCTGTTATTACTAATATTAAAGTTTGTGCTGGAGTCATCTAATGGTATTTACATGACTCAAGTGATTGGCCATTGTCAACTTCTCATTATAAATCGATCTGGTACCTACTGGACCTACAAGATTCTACCCAAAAGCAAAAAGTGCCTATACAATATGTACTACTACTAAAACTGTGAAAGTGTTATGATGATGATATTTCCAACATCTTTATAGAAAACTTGCTTTTAAAAATTGGTTTTATTGGTTTACATATGAATAAAAAATGTATCCTACTAGCTTCATTCTTTATGTTCACCTGTGGCTTTATTCACATGTTTAGCCCACTCTTTATCCTAAATTTTCTTTAAATATGATCAGTCATGACAGGGATTCCCAAAGTGGTCGATATCGGTTTCCTAGGGGTCGACAAGACAAGTCCTTAAAACAAGTTCTTATTTAAAACTTTCAAGATAGGTAGGTACTGTATTGTTTATGTTGTGTCACATGTACTAAGAATAATTAATATTTTTGTAGGAAATAGCATTGTTGTAGTAATGTAAAGTCTCAAGTTTGTACAAGATGAAAAACCCGCAGCTGTTTTAAGTTAGCGGACCATTATGAATAAGGGGGTTGAACTTAAAAGTAGGTCTAGGCCATGGGGGTTTGAGGTAACAGTTCATTTTGGAAAAGGGGTCACTTGTCCAAAATAGTTTGGGGATCCCTGAGCCATGACTTTGATTTAGGCACAAACATTCAAACATCCTCACAAACTGTTGCATTTATATCATAGTAACATTAAAATAGAACTCTAGCGTAGATTTTCACCAGTAAAATATATTTTTTGTAGTTTCTGAGATTACACTACATACAGACACACACACAGCATGATCCAAGGATTATGCTGTGCCAACCCCACATAGAGTGGGATAAGGGCAGGAAGATGATGATGATGATGACAGACATAAAAAGTTTCTCTTTATAATAATAGTGTTGAAAAAAGTATATCAAACTACTTGCCTATCAAAGAGTGAAGGTTTCTCCTTCTTGACATAGTTGCTGGGCACGTAGCCGGATTGACTGCGGGCATTCTGTACTCTCCACCAGTGCTTTGTGTCATCCAGAAGGAGGTACCGTTCATTCTTACGAAGGTCCAACTCCTGGGCCCCTTGAGCTGCATAGTCATACTTGGCTACCACATAGCAGACATCATCCTGAAATGAAATCACCATTTTGATCGTTAAATTAAATTGAAGCAAAGAGAGTGGAAGTGTTCACTGGAGCTGATTCCTACTAGCCTAACCACCTACATCAAACCTGCTCAATCTATTTGATAGACTGACTTCAGTTAAACTTGGAACAAACAAAACAATATATTCATATTTTCTCTCAGTGATTATGCAAATTTAGTGAATTGAATTAACAAGATTAACTTTTTTTTGCATTATTGAGTGTTGTTTGTTGAATTAGTGTTTAGTTGATGTAATGTACATAATACATATTATCATGCCTGTATCCCTGATGGGGTGGGCAGTATCACAAGTATTCATAAAAAAACTTCCAGCCTCCTAATTGAAAGTCCCAAGATGGATATGGTGAACCATTGTGTCAGGTGATCAACTCATCGCCCATGTAGATGGTCCATCATGTTGGAGAGGATACTAGGATACTATCCCTAAGTCAACTTTTATGCTCGGGGAGAGAAGCAGCTGGATACATTTTGTTTTTTCTTTACTCTTAGTCCTGCAGAGAAGTAATTACATATGCAACTATTTAACTGCAGGAAAAAACATGGAAATTGATGCATTTATTTAAATTGGTAACTACCTGCCTAATTTAGCTTGAGAGGATTTCTAATGTTATGTAAATAGCATTGGATTTGTAAATTTAGGATTATATCAATATAAATGGGCTTAGTTTTAAAATCAGCTGTAATTACAATACTTAATTGTAAATTCCACAAAAATCAGCATGTACATCTGCTACAGGATGTTCTAATTACTATAGTTGTTACTAATATAGGTACCAATGAAGAAATGAGCCTGTTTGTTATTACATACCATATACAAGGCCAGAGGTCCAGTAAAACACTGGAGTTATGAACAGCTGGACTGGACTTGACTTTTTTGGTACTAGGTTCTTTGTATGAATTGCAATATGAGTTCAAGGTGTTTCCACCCACCTGAGCTTTTCCGTGCCTGCTGTTGGCCATGGCGTGCGGCGCCGGCAGCGGCTTACTCGCCCACACCGAGTCTGCGGCGCGCGCCGACCGCGTCTCCAGCATGACACCCCGACTAGGGATCCCTCCGGACACCCCGCGCCTTCACAGGAACATATCGACGTGCCAGCACCCTGCTGCAGCCCACAACACCACAACGCACCGCGCGCGATGCCCGATCGATTCACTGCACCGATGCACCACTTTTGTTTACCGCAGGAGGCGAAATTCGATCGAAAGTTATAGCGATTCAATAGTTTCTCGACGATCGGCCTCCCGGCAGGATCGAATATTTCTCACAAATCCTATTAACATAAAATAAAACCTCGAAGTGATTTAACTTTATTTTAGAAGATTTTATCTCAATTTTAGAAGATTTTTAAGTTTTTTTGGTAAATTTCACTATTCGGTGGGGCAAGGGACAAAAAACTACAAATCAATAGACAACTTTTTTTTCTTGGATGGATCAAGAAATGTCATTGACAAACTAGAGGGAGAGGACACAAGCATAGTGCAGATCGACTGGACTGAGTGAGATTATGATTTAGTCGATTACTTAAGTGAAGTGTTTGTGTTAAGTTATATTATCATAGTGTTATGTGAGTGACTGACTGACGACTGACTGGACTGACTGACTGTTGACTGATGTGGATTGTGGATGTGTGTGACGTTTGTGTGAAAAAGTGAATTTATTTTATTTTCCGATTTCTAAATGCTCTAGCGAAATCATTGAGTTGTCGAAATGTCGGACTCGGAAGCCAGTAATTTTTCTGGCAGTGGTTCCGATGCTGGTAGCGTAGGATCTCGGCGGTCACGACGGAGCGCTGCATCCAATAAGTCCGCGAGGTCTCGTTCGGGCTCCCGTAGGTCACGTTCGGGGAGCCGCAGCCTTTCCCGGAGTCCGTCGCGATCGCGAAGTCCATCTCGGTCAAGGTCTAAATCAAACTCGCGGTCCAGGTAAGCAGATTTTGACTAAATACCCTTGCTGTGTATTCGATCCTCTAGTTTACGTCTAACATGTTGTTTCGTGGCAGGAGTCGCTCGGCTGGTTCCGAAGGCAGCCGCAACAGAGCTGATGAAGCTAAAGAAGCTTCTGGGGATGAAGAAGTTGAGGTATCTGTGATAACAATTCTATCAATTGTGAATCATTGTAATAGCTCTAATGCAACAAGATTATGCATGCATCAAAACTTTTCGCTTAACATGTTTGTCCTTGCTAATATTATGATCATGCATGTACCTACTTAATAGTTGTGTTTCAGGATGAGCAAGAGCCAGAAGGTGAGGACCTGGTGGACTCTGAAGAATACGAAGAAGATGAGGAAGAAGAAAGACTGAGAAAGAAACGAAAGAAAGACAGCCGCTATGGAGGATTCATTATTGATGAAGCTGAGGTATTTATTTAATTTTTTTATTATCTCATGAAAACCACCTTCAACAAAAGAATAAAAATCATTCTAAATCTATGTTCTGTTGTAGGTAGATGACGAAGTAGATGAAGATGATGAATGGGAAGAGGGAGCCCAAGAAATGGGCATTGTGGGGAATGAAGTTGATGAAATTGGTCCCACAGCCAGGGAAATTGAAGGGCGGAGACGAGGTACTAACCTGTGGGATTCACAAAAAGAGGAGGAAATCGAAGAATACCTCAGAAATAAGTATGCAGATGAATCAGCAGCCCTCAGGCATTTCGGGGAAGGTGGTGAGGAAATGTCAGATGAAATCACTCAACAAACTCTACTCCCTGGAATCAAGGACCCTAATCTATGGATGGTAAAATGTAGGATAGGAGAAGAAAAAGCCACCGTTCTCCTTCTAATGAGAAAGTTCATCGCATACCAATTTTCTGAGGAACCTTTTCAAATTAAATCTGTAGTCGCACCAGAGGGTGTAAAAGGATACATCTACATCGAGGCCTACAAACAGACCCATGTCAAGAACATTATAAACAATGTGGGCACACTCAGAATGGGGATATGGAAACAGGAAATGGTCCCGATCAAGGAGATGACAGATGTCCTCAGGGTCGTAAAGGAACAATCCGGCCTGAAGCCTAAGCAATGGGTGAGGCTAAAACGTGGGCTGTACAAGGATGACATTGCTCAAGTGGACTTTGTGGATCTTGCTCAGAACCAAGTGCATCTGAAGCTCCTACCAAGAATCGACTACACAAGACTGAGAGGGGCTCTCAGGACAGTTCAAAGCGAGAGTGAAGCAGCAAAGAGGAAAAAGAAACGGCGTCCTGCCGCGAAGCCCTTCGACCCGGAGGCGATCCGTGCGATTGGCGGAGAGGTCACGTCTGACGGAGATTTCCTCATATTCGAGGGCAACAGATACTCCCGCAAGGGCTTCCTGTACAAGAACTTCACGATGTCAGCCATCCTCGCGGAGGGAGTGAAACCGACGCTCACGGAGCTAGAGCGGTTCGAGGAACAGCCAGAGGGAGTGGACATCGAGTTAGCAGCACCGGCTAGGGACGACCCCGCCGCATTGCATTCGTTCAGCATGGGCGACAACGTGGAGGTGTCCGCCGGCGACCTCGCCAACCTGCAGGCGCGCATCGTCGCCATCGACGGTTCCATGATCACCGTCATGCCCAAGCACGACGCGCTCAAGGACCCCCTCGTCTTCAAGCCTAATGAATTGCGGAAGTACTTCAAGCAGGGAGATCACGTCAAGGTAATCTATCGCTCATCTCAAAGGTATATAAGTTGTTAGCTTATGAGAGGAATGTTAAAGATGGTTTGTTGTCTGCAGGTTGTGGCAGGGCGGTACGAGGGTGACACGGGGCTGGTGGTGCGCGTGGAGCCGCACCGCGCCGTGCTGGTGTCCGACCTCACCATGCACGAGCTGGAGGTGCTGCCGCGCGACCTGCAGCTGTGCTCCGACATGGCCACCGGCGTTGACTCGCTCGGACACTTCCAGTGGGGCGACATGGTGCAGCTCGACCCGCAGACCGTGGGCGTCATCGTGCGCCTCGAGCGAGAGTCCTTCCACGTGCTGGGCGTGCAGGGCAAGGTCATCGAGTGCAAGCCGCAGGCGCTGCAGAAGCGCCGCGAGAACCGCTTCACCATGGCGCTCGACTCGGAGCAGAACACGATCCAGAAGCGCGACATCGTCAAGGTGATCGACGGCCCGCACGCCGGCCGCAACGGCGAGATCAAGCACCTCTACCGCAACTTCGCCTTCCTGCAGTCGCGGATGTACCTCGACAACGGCGGCGTGTTCGTCTGCAAGACGCGCCATCTGCAGCTGGCGGGCGGCAGCCGCGCCAACGCGCCCGCTGGCCTCGCGCTCGGCTTCATGTCACCGCGCATCCACTCGCCCGCGCACCCCCGCGGCGGACAGTCGCCTGCGCGCGGCCGCGGCGCCGGCCGCGGTGCAGGACGCGGCGGCGCCGCGCGCGACCGCGAGCTCATCGGCCAGACGATCAAGATCACCGGCGGGCCCTACAAGGGCAACGTCGGTATTGTCAAGGACGCGACCGGTAGCACGGCGCGCGTCGAGCTGCACTCCGCCTGCCAGACGATCTCGGTGGACCGCGGGCACATCGCCGGCGCGGGCGCGGCCGCGCGCGACCCGGCCGCGTCGTTCTACGCGCGTACGCCGGGCGCCGGCGGACGCACGCCCGCGCTTGGCGCGCAGACGCCGACGTACCGCGACACGGGCGTGAAGACGCCGATGCACGGCTCGCAGACGCCGATCTACGACGTCGGCGGACGCACGCCGCACTACGGCGGCGCGACGCCCTCGCACGACGGAGGGCGCACGCCGGCGCACGGCGCCTGGGACCCGGCCGCGGCGCAGACGCCGGCGCGCGCGCCCGACTTTGACTACTCGGAGCGCAGCCCCGGTTACGAGGGTTCCGGGTACGGTGCGGGCCCGTTCACGCCGGCGACGCCGGGCACCATGTACGGGTCGGACCACACGTACAGTCCTTACCGCGCGTCGCCGTCGCCCGCTTACGGCGGCTCGCCGAGCCGCTCGCCGGACGGCGCGGACTGGCCGTCGGCGGAGCTGGAGGTGCGCGTGCTGGCGGGCGAGGCGGCGGGGCGCGCGGGCGTGGTGCGCGGCGTGTCGGGCGGCGCGGTGGCGCTGTACGTGCCACAGGAGGAGCGCGTGGTGACGGTGCCGGCGGCCGCGCTGGAGCCCGCGCCGCCCGCGGCCGGCGACCGCGTGCGCGTCATCGCGGGCGAGGACCGCGAGGCCACCGGACACCTCATCTCCATCGAGAACCAGGAGGGCGTCGTCAAGTTCGGCACCGACGACATCAAGATCATGCAGCTGCGGCACCTCTGCAAGATGACGCAGGCCTAGCCGCCGCCGATGAAGCGCGGTCGATGACCTCGCCGACTTGGATCTCCCGTACGACTGAGCTCACGTTGATAAGCGTTCTATTTTACCTGATTCTGTGTTACACTAAGCTCACTAAGCTTGATTATGACGAATATTATGAGGATGCTGATGCCGACCATCCTGAAGTGTTTTTTATTATATTATAAGTGGACTCCACATGGACATTATGCTAGCGAACTATAGTTAGTTCGCTACTGTTAGCTAACATAATTAATTCTATTCAACCAATAAAATGTTTAGAAGTGTGTAAAATAAATATGTTTAGAAGTCTTTTCGTATTATTTTCATTACAATTCTATTGAAAGCTTTTTTCATAGTCACACCCGTATACTACTACGCTAGATATAATATACATAAGTAGGTGTACTGGCACTTAAATTTCGAATTTACAGTAATTAAGCAGTATGTAATTAGAGAGCCATACTCTCGTGTAAGCTAGTGTGGCATAGACGTTAATTCTACGGGAAACAGCGGAAATGTTTCTAAAATAGAACCATCTGAACCACCGAATAAGTCCCTCAACCTTTCCAACATGGCGACGGGTACTATTACGGCCACGGTAACGATGAATAGTTGCTATTTCGATTTTAATAAAAAACCAGAATAATGATTTTATTAACATTTATTGAATAAATAATACAAAAATGGTTCTCATTGCAGTTTCAAGAATTTTAAACAAAAACAGTCACATAAACTGAGCAAAGAACACCTACAGAGACTATTATTTTCATAATATCTATTACACTATGCTTCCAAATCTTTTTTTACAAATGGAAAAATATGTTGCTACTCGTTACAGTAGGTAACATACATTACGCATTAAATACATTAATGGAATTTTTCTTTTATCATTAACATTAAAGTTGATTGACAAAATACATTAAAATTGATTTAATATTATTTATAGGATGTAAATGCTCAGCAAAATGCAGCCAGAAAAAATGCTATACACAATAACATCATTCGAAGTAACACTGACTAGCCTTGTGGTCTAAGTTGAAATTGGACTCTAGTTCAGTAGCCCATGATTTGTAGAATAAAACTAATTAACAATTTTCGCTTTGACGGCGTCGCCACTACGGTCAGGGTAATCAGGATGAAGAAAAATATTATCACAGAAAGTAAAGAAGCTGTCAAGAAACTATCACTCATCGGGCACTAGACGACTCGGGTGACGACGCCGTTTATAAATAAAGGCAAAATTAAAACAAACCATTTGGCTACAAGATTATGCAGTGATCTCCGTCACCCAACGCGATCCATTCTCGCATCGGCTGCGTTACTACGATCAATTATATCGATCCCAATATCAATGTCAGATTGACCAGCAATCCATCCTCATAAATATTGCTAATTTCATAATATTGATGGTATTAACGCAGTCATTGATTAACAACTAAAAACGCTATATTATTGCAAAAAATATTATTAAATTGGCAAACTCTAACCTCGATACTCTCTAAGTACTAAACGTTAACTTATCCTATCGAGTTTGCGTACAATACTGCAGACAACTACACCGCCTGAAGTCCGGCATCACGCAATTATGTTTCTTATTACGACGACAGAAGGATATTTTCAGGTTGGTATAGACATATCAACAGTATTTTTCTTCGCAAACGTAATACGTTGTCTTTAGATGCTAGGAACGAGTCGATACTCGAAGACAACTTGCAGACGATAGGCCAATATCTACATTCAGTAAAAACAGCTCTGACGATAACCTAGGCCGACATTTTAGTCATTTGAATGCGAAACAGAACACTTATAAGAATCAGAACTATCTAAGCCCAATCCAGGGTGGTCTAGTAGTATCGACAGAACTGTATTTCATTATCATTCACGCAAACCTGTCAGACTAAACATTCAAATTCAGATCTATTTATACAATCTCATCTTGAATTGAATATAATTTTGCATTTAAAATATACAACAGAACAGCCATCCTCACACAAGTAGGTATTGCGATGATACACTACGTATATTCAGAGACAAACATTAATAAATATGTACAAGACTTATCAAAAATGTATTAGAACTAGAGATGGGCGGGTGGGTAAAAATTCGGGTGGGTAAAATAGGAAGGAAAGGGTAAAATAGGTAAAAATTAAAAAATACCCATTTATACCGGGTATTTTTTATTAATACCAGGTAAAAATTCGACCTGTATTTTAAAATTTTTTTTAACCGATTGCCTAGATCCACCTACCCGTCCGTAACCGTACCGTAACGAAAACGATTTTTCACTCACCTTTTGTTTTGTTTATACAGAAATTCACAATTCAAAGACTATTATAAAGCTGCAGTGTTTGTTTGTTTGTTTGTTTGAACGCGCTAATCTCTGGAACTACTGGTCCGATTTGAATGATTTTTTCAGAGTTGGGTAGTCCATTTATCGAGGAAGGCTATAGGCTATGTTTTTTTTTCAAAATTAGGGATCCGTAATAAAACTACTATTTTGTAACACAAGGTGCAAAATCGAAAACCTATTTTGGCGTGCGCTGCAAAAACTATTGACGATAGAAAAAAATGATGTACTACGGGTTTGTAGATCCCATTAAGACCTACAAAAAAGTCCGCAAGAACATATATCTAGCTATCATGGTTTAATCACAATAACCGATTTTGTGTTCAAAATAATTATTAAATCGTCTGAAGAAAAAAAACTACGTTAAATATGTACCGTAATATTGATCTTTATCGAAATTAAGCATTATGTTATCAAGAGTATTTATGAAGAAGTAAAAAACTTTTTGTTTCATCTCAATCGGATATTTCGTTTAAAAGTTATCACGTGTGTAAGATGTTAAGAGTTGGTACCTATTAATGAGTTATGGGCCATAGTCTATTTATTGAGGGAGGCTATAATATAGGCAATATTTTATCTCGGTATTTCCACGGAAACGAGAAAAACGCGGGTGAAACCGCGGGGCACAGCTAGTAAACAAATAAAATAATAAATAAATAGTGGCGGCATTCTAACACAGCAACATCTAGCCCCAAACTAAGAAAAACTTGTAATATGGGAACCAGATGACTTCTTCTTCTTCTCGTGTCGATGCTTCGTTAAATGTTTTTAGAGTAAAAGGTGGCCACCTCAATCGCGCTATCTGTAGCGGCATTGAGGTCATCCCTTGTGCAGGTGGTTGGACACAGGGGGCACACCAGCAGGTGCGGCATGGTTTGCGCCGGAGCACCGCAGTCGCATTGTGCCAAACTAGGCTCCCTAAATCCCCATTCGCACATGTTGAATCTGCAACGACCAACTTGGGTGCGGAGCCGATTTAACGACTTCCAGACTAGCCATGGCAGAGCGTGTCCTGGTGGTAATTTTTTCTGCGGGGTGATAAAATTAGGAGGTGGGGTTTTTTCTCCTTCCAAAGCTTATACTTTGCGGAAGCCGGATGGTCATTTGAAGCCTGTGCGAAACGCTGAAAGCTTTTGCGGCTTTTGAGGCGAGCTTCAGGTATTTCGTGCCCATACAAAGGATGTCGGTTATCACTCTCTTGCTTGGATTTCTCCATTGAACTAGCTACATCCCGTCGCACGCATGGTGGTGTGATACCTGCTAAAGAATATAACATGTTGAGAGGAGTTGGCTTGAGACACCCAGTAATTATGCGACACGTTTCGTCGAGCGCTACTTCAACGAGTTTGGCATGTGCAGACCTGTGCCACACTGGGCACCGGCGGAGAAGCACAGCGCCATACCAGTAGAACGTAAAACGTCTGGCGCTGCTCCCCACTTGGTAGATGTTAGACGCCGTAGTAGACTGTTGCGAGAGCCGACTTTCATCTTTGTCTTTTGACAGTGTGGTTTGTAACACAATGATCTGTCCAGTGTTACGCCAAGATACTTTGGATAGCGCTCACATTGGATGGTAACTCCTTGCCACGTGATGTTAAGAAACCGATCAGCCTGGTGGTTGCGTAAGTGGAAAGCGCAGGCTTGAGTTTTTGATGGATTGGGTTTTAGGCCATTTGCATCGTAGTAGGCTCCTAGTTCTTCAAGGGCGACGGTCAGGTTCTCTTCCGCCTCTTCAAAGGTTTTTGTCTGGGTGGTCAAAGCTAGGTCGTCCGCGTATAAGAAACGGGTTGTATTTGGGCTGCTAGGTTGATCGTTCGTATACAAATTGAACAGGTTTGGTGCAAGGACACTCCCTTGGGGAAGTCCGTTTTTGACGCTGCGCCATCTACTTTTTTACGTAAGAAGGTGAACTTGAAAGCGGTGGTTACGAAGCAGTTCACCAAGTATTTGAACAAACCCAAGATCGTTGGTCAAATCTTCAACTTTTCCTAGGAGTTTTCGGATGTTTACGGTATCATAAGCAGCAGTTAGGTCAACTAAAACCATGCCTGTTATATTATTCGTCTCAAAGCCGTCCTCGATATGTTGGGTGAGTCTAAGAGTCTGCCCACAACAGACTTTTCCGGGTCTAAATCCTGCTTGTTCGTGGATCAGTTTTGAATCCACAAGTGGTGTGAGACGGTTGAGAAGGAGTCTCTCAAACAGTTGGTACAGGTGACACAACAATGAAATGGGCCTGTAGCTTTTAGGGTCATCGTGAAACTTCCCAGGCTTTAAAACTGCCACATCCTTTGCTCTTCTCCACATTTTTTCCACCAGATGACTGATAAAATACTTATATACTTTTTGTTTGTAAATACGTTAGAACACCCAGACACAGAACAAACATCTATATTCATCACACAAATATTTTTTCTGGGTGGGGATCGCAGCCACAACCTTCAGCGCAAAGGAAGAGCTACTACCAAGTGAGCTGTGAGGCCAGTCAAAATAGCTAATTAGGAATAAAAACTAACAAATAAAAGCATATATAATTAGTTGTACCTCAAAAAAAGATGCATTGAATTTTTACCCGGTATTAATTCGAAATGGGAAGGTAAAAATGGGTATAAATGGGTAAAAACCCAAAGGTCGGGTTTTTACCGGGTAAGCGCCCATCTCTGATTAGAACCGATCGAAGCTATGATTTTATTATGACTACAGCAAATCGGTGCGAAAATGAATCAATAAAATGTACATCTATGATGCTCGATATACAGATAATGAGGTCTAATGTTCTAAAGACTTGAAAAGCGGAGCTCTTACCGCCAACTTCAAACTTGCGATACCTTGTTCACAGAGTGACAGAAAGCCTCAACGAGTGTACAAGCAAGAGCTCCAACTTTCCTACTTCATGGTTCTAACTAAAGTAACGACCGGTGCGGCGTAAACAAATAACCGTGCGTTCCCGGCTCTTGTAACGACAAACTGTGGAAGAGCGATGACATTTTTCGAACGTGGGAATACCATAACCTTTTATAAAAGCGCGCTGTCAAAGTTTTGACGGTAACTGCCATTTGCAGCAATTTGTTGTCGAACGCACACAATGCTGAGGTTTTGTGTCGCACATTGACATTTAAATAATGCATTTGAATGTTATCTCTCGTCCACAATCCGTCACCACTAGCGGTGTAGTGAACTCAGGATGCGTACATCCGCTTGATGTCTTCCTTGTAGCGTTCCTGGATGTCTTTTCGCTTGATTTTGAAGGCGGCCGTCACCAGCCCCATATCGGGCGACCACACCTCCGTGCACAGCTTCACTGCGGCCGGCACTTCGAACCTTTCCAGACCACCTGTCAAAATGGAAAGAATAAGATACCTACATAAACGGCCACAGTCACCCAGGATTCATTGAGAATTATGAATAATTTGTATAGTCATTGATTAAAATTGAAATGATTCATTCTGGGTCAAGAAGTCATGGAGTAAGGATAGAGGAGCTAAGCGAGCTAGCATAATACGTATCGTAGTTTGTAATACCAACAACATAAAAAATCCTAATGTTGGGCGTTATATTTTTTTCTTGTTGTGGTTCATTTACAGTTTCTGACGTCAACGGCGAGCGTAGCGAGTAAGCGAATTAGAATGGTAGGGAAATAGATACTTGACTTATCTAGTGAAAGAAGCAACCATGAAAGGCTTTTCCTAGTTATTCCTACTACTAGTTCTTTCGAACCAGAGCCAGAGTGGTGAGAAGATTGTGCGCCTCAGTCTCCTTTTGTGCACTTGACACAGTCATGTTTTCGAATAGAGGAGTTGAAATGGTGAGTTGACTTACACTTCCTGGCATGGTCCGCCAGTTCCTTGACGACTGCCTTCTCCACGGCCTCGTCGCGGCAGAGCTGGTGGAAGTCCTGCTTGGGCAGCGAGAGCCGGGCCGCCAGCTCCTCCAGTCTCTGAGGGTGCGGCACCACGAGCGCCACCGTGTAGTTCTTGGAGCTGTCTCCGTACACGCAGATGTTCTCCACGATGGGACAGGTCTTTAGCTCAGCTTCTACCTTGCCGAGGGACACGTACTCTCCCGCTTGGAGTTTCACGAGGTCCTTTTTGCGGTCTGCGGGAGGGATAACAATATTTAATGGTTTTCGATTGAACATTGTTAGGATCGTAAAGCATCAGTGATCATAGATCACCAGTGCTGTATTTACTAATGATGGTCCAAAAAAAGTATGTTGATGAAAGAATCAGAAGTTTCAGAAGGGATTGAAATGTCAAATCCAATTCTTAAAAGATTTGTAAGCCTGTACAGCCAGTCATGCCTTTTCGGACACTTTCCGTCTGCTTATAAAGGTGTAGTGCTCCATTCACTTTATTCAGCTGCACCCGCCGACGAGCAGTCTAATAAATGGAACTAAGCTAAACGCGTATCATTTCCTTTTGAATTTCTTGCCAATAGAAATAACAAATAGGTTGGAACATTGATTCGTTAGAAGAAGGTTAAAGTGGTTGATTTGTGGGGGGTACTGACCGATGATCTTGATGCAGCCGTCGTGGTGCAGCTCGGCGATGTCTCCGCTGCGGAACCAGCGGCGGCCGTCCTCGTCCAGGAACTCCTCGCGCGTCTTTTCCGGCATGCGGTAGTAGCCCTCCGCCACGCACTCGCCGCCGATTATCACCTCGCCCTGCAACATCACTTTCATTTACCATGTGACCTTGTACTAACTTAACGGAACTATGAAGTCCTCTTAGTGAGCCAAGAGTTGCCTCTGACGCTGTATAAATTTAGTATAGATGGTAAAAGCCTTAGCAAGAAGCAATGTACGGAAAACATAATCTGGTGATGCCGCACTGCAATAATGACCGAACCAGACCAATGAGTATGCTCTCTGCCTATCCCTATGGGAAACAGGCGTGATTTTATGTATGAAATATTTAGACATGGCAGTGTGGCGTGGCGAGCTACTGTCGAGCCTCAAGTCCGAGTTCACTTCGGTCCATGAGCAAGACAGGACGACGGTACTAACCTGAGGGAACGGCTTGTTGGTGACTCGGTAGTTCCCCTCCTCCCAGTCGATCAGCTTAAGTCTTGTGTTGGTGGTGGGCGCGCCCACACGGCCCGTGGAGCGGTCGAAGACGTCCATGACGGTCGCGCAGGAGGTGGTCTCGGTGAGGCCGTAGCCGGCGACCACGTCGCAGCACAGGCAGATGCGCACCTGCGCGTGCGTGTCGGGCGACAGCGGCGCGCCGCCCGACACCATCATGCGCACGCGCCCGCCCAGGAGCCCGCGGATCTTGCTGAACATCTGGAAACAGCAATCAATTCTCAAGGTCACAGAAATTAACCGTAGAAGCATAGAACCATAAAACCATAATTAACCATAGAACCGTAATAGACAGAGGGTTGAAATTTTCAGAATGTGTATTTCTATTACCGATATAACAACAAATAATGAAAATAAAATAAAAGTAGCCCCCACATGAAACATTTTTTTTATGTACCTACGATGGTACGGAAACCTTCGTGTGCGAAATTGACTCGCACTTGACTGGTTTTATTATTCAAGTACGAAGCGAACGAAGCCGCTGGCGGCAGCTAGTGGCCCTTAACTTATTACTCAGTTTATTTCTAAACTGAATCCTAACTTGAGATACTCAGTTGAAGGTTCCAGAATTAAACGTCAACGCCGCAGCCGTTCAGTTTGAACGGTGAAATAGGCCCTAAAAGAGTACTAAGATGACTTTTAGCTCCATAATAAAAACAATAAGGGTACTCACGATGCGGTTGAGCACGGGCGTGTCGTATCCGCGCCGCATCCACGTCTGCTTGTAGCTGTAGGCCCACTTGAAGAACGCGCTCGCGAACGCGCCCTGCCGGGACACCTTGTCCGTGATGCCCTTGCTGATGCGGTCCATTATCAACTGTAATGCACAAGCAATAACGTTCAATATCGCTTGTTACAAGCCGTGGACATTACGTCAGTTATGCCCTTGCTGATGCGGTCCAATATCAACTGTAATGCACAAGCAATAACATTCAATATCGTTTGTTCCAAGCCGTAGATATCACTATCAGTGATGCTCACTGATGCGGGCCATTATCAACTGTAATGCACAAGTATTAACGTTCAATATCGCCCAGCTAAATAGTTCTAAGATGTACAAACGAACGAGTAACTTTGTTTGGCAGGTAAGTAACTGTCACTTTCAACGGTTAATCCTATGATTAGCGCTACTCCGTGAGTCGTGAAATTGACATTGTAGGCTACAGGTTACTGTAACTAGCGAATAGCTTTTTAAACACCATACTTGAAAGTTGGTGAAACAGGTCTTAAGAATAATAAATATCGATTTGCATCTCCTTTTGTTTTCATGAAAATGACAGTGACAAACCATTCTAAGCGTTTACAAAGCCGCGTCAAAGTTCTCAAGATCCCACAAACAATAGTCGATACCATTGAAAATCACGACTTCTGGCACGAAGCCAGGAAATGTCACAATTTCTGCTATTCAAGCGCCAACCTAGGTTACATGCCAGTCCGACGTAGTCACTGTCAAAGTCGACTTGGAATGTCATGATCATCATCATCACTGGGTAATGTAGTAAGTTCGTATGAGCTAGTAGCCAACTCTTGTGACGGAGCTTTTAGGCCGCCTAAAAGCCTCCCTCATGGCTTAACGACCTAAAAGCTGGGACCGACAATTTAACGTGCCCTACTTGTCCTGTCCTTTCATTCAAAAAAGCTCCTTTGGTATCTATGATACAATATTTTCATAATTTTTGGTTTTCACGCAATGCTTTCTTTTACCGTTTGAATGTATTTTCTTCGTACAAAAAAACCATTAGTGCACACAACAGGATTCGAACCCGCGATCTTAATCATTAGACTAACAGTGCTGTTAGACTTACCGGTACAGTAGTGATGCAGGTGGGTTTGAGGACGGAAGCATCCCCTTCGGTGCCCTTCATGATCTTGCTCGACGAATCCAACATTGTGAGCGGCGTCGAATAGCCAATTGCAACGCCTGAAAAGGAAGACCACTTTTATTTTGCCACTATCTCTCTCTCTTACTGGCATAAAGCAGTGACTTTTTTTTATTTAGCCTTTACTGAAAATTTTTCTTTACCTCACCTGTTAAGCGTCCGGCAGAAATCTATTGGACTTATGCATTCAAAGTTTAAAAAAAAAAGAAAGAAATAATATTTATTTGGTACACACAAAACAAAAAAATTACAAGCGGAAAAAGGACTAAAGATGAGGTACAGAAAAGAGAAAGAGAAGACAGATAAATAGCGACTAAAAAGTACCTATAACTAATCTAGTCTTAAGTTTTTCTGAACACAAACAGAGGAACAAACTTGGAACCCGTCTGATTTCAGGCGACCTTCAAAATTATCATCATTAGTCCGTCTGAGTTTCGGTTATTAGCCGGACTATCTGTATTTTTATTATAATTATGTTTGTCTTTCATTAAATTATTATCTATGATTGTTTGAGTAAACAAGCTTCTACAAGACAAAGTTACTCAAAATATTGAGATTTTTACTACCTACTATTAATTATTATTAACTAGCTGCCGCCCGCGGCTTCGCTCGCGTGGTACCGGGATAAAAAATAGCCTATATGTTAATCCAGTACATGTACTATGTATATTCCAAGTTTCATTCAAATCCGTTCAGCCGTTTAGGCGTGATTGAGGCACAAACATCCAAACATCCAAACATCCAAACTCACAAACTTTCGCATTTATAATATAAGTAAGATTACTAGCATTCCCGCAGCAGAATAAAGTGGTCTCGGAGCCCGTAATCTCATTTTGTGTCTTTAGACGCTACGTGTCTAAAATGTAACTGATAATTATGTTAATTGCATAGAATATTATCAACCCCATACATTTTATCATTAGCTTTTAGGTGCCGCTAAAAGCTACTGATAAAACGTAAGCGGCCTCTAATCAGTAGAAACCCAGCAGTAACACTAACCTCCAAATAGACACATGTTCTCAGCTAGCAGTTCAAAGACGTGCGCTAGCGGCAGGAATCCCATAAGAATGTCCGTGTCGGTGATCGGCATGGCGTCGGTGAAGGACTTGAGAGTGGCTAGCATGTTGCGGTGGGAGAGCACCACGCCCTTGGGCACGCCGGTCGACCCAGACGTGTACATTATGATGGCGGTGTCCGAGGGAGTGGGGGGTACGCTTTCTGCAATAAAAGAGTATCAATGAGTTCGACGACCTCGGCGGCGTGGCGGGCGAGCGCTCGGCTGTGACGCAAGAGGCGCGGGCTCGATTCCCGCTACGGGAGAAATGTTTGCATGTTCTACAAATATTTCTTCCGGGTCTGGGTGTTGTAGTATAAGTATGTGTATACAAAAAAGTATATAAGTAATCTATCAGCCATCTGGTGTCGTTATTACAAGCTTTGCTTAGTTTGGGGCTAGATGGCGTTGTGTGAAATGTCCACAAAATATTTATACATTTAATGAATAAGTAAAGGTGCAAGGAAAGTATTTTTGAAGATCTCAGTGGCGTGGCGGACGAGTTCCCGACTGAGAAGCGTGTGATGATGGATAGGTTCCCGCGGATGGACCACGATAATCTAACTTTCTATTCAATTCTATAACTTGGCGATGTTTTCCTTAAACCATTAATTAGATTGATGGAGTATAGGATCATAAGAAATCGTCACGTTTGATGATTCTATAGATAATCCGAAACCGGATATCTCATAATCAATGAGGGATCGCGGCACCATCAATGGAGGCATTGGAATTAAGCCGGAACCTAATAAAAGGTTATCTATTAGATTAAGGATTTATAAAGAGCTATAAGTGATATTTCTTATCATAGTTTTATTTGAAAACAACAATGACTGGTCAAACTATTATATCTATCAAACCCTCATTTCATCAAATTGAGTTTCGGCGTTTGACTGTTCAAATTAGTCTCTTAGGATTGACCAAAAATTCGTAAGTCAAAGGAAGAAAAACGCTATTGGTTTGGACTTGGACCAAGACTTTTAGTCAGACCTGGGGTTTCAAAGTCAAAGTCAAAAAAAAATATTCCATAAAATCACGGGGATCACTTGGACACGTCTTAAATCTACGTTGCATTTACACCTGTTCGTAACGCGACCAAGCGTGGAAGATACAGGTAAGATACCACGCTTGGCTATTTTTTTTGTAAAATCCTCAGGACTAGAGACTAGCGAACAGCTGGTGGACTCTCGAAAAACTGAGTCGCATCAAATAGGTTATAATAGTTCACAAGACTTACCAATTTTGGATGTCTTCCCCATTAGCACAACTTCCTTGTAGCCCACTATCCGGATACCCGGCTTGAAGCCGTCTCTGTCAGTACTTTTGAGCTGGTCTTCCATAAATATGATGGTGTCGACCCGAGGAGTGTTGGCGAGTACTTTCTTGAACTTGGGCAGCAGGTCGTGCGAGGTGATGACCGTGGAGACTTCCGTCTCGTTGATGCCGTGTGCGATGGCCTCATCGCCGAGCGTCGCGTAGATTGTCACCACTGGAATGAGAGAGATCCTTAGATGGTGGTAATTTGTATAAGTTCAGGGTGACTTTACACCCAAAAAAAACAAAATCAAAAGTGGATCATTTGACCGTCTGATATCTACGTTGAATTTACACCTATCAGTAACGTGCGCGACCAAGCGTTAAGGATACAGGCAAGAAACCACGCTTGGCCATTTTTTATGGATAAATGATTCCTTTACAACCATGTTTATAAAATGAGTTCGAGCATTATTCAGTCCCAAGCATTTTTGTCTTCCATATAATCGGATATTTTGTAGTAAGATTTAGCTTTTTCGTCTTTTCATTTTTTCATCTCGCTTGCCAGCCAGCTCAACTCCTTAAAGTACCGGAGAAGGACTTTGGGATGTTGGCAGCAGTGTTCCAGTATCCTCGATGATGTTGAGGCTGTTGGTAGTGTAGATGAGGTCGATGGTGATGGTGGTGAACGTTACTGGATGTTCAAGTTCTTACCTGGTATACTCTGCTTGAAGCAGCCGTGCGCGGCCAGCATCCACTCAGCCCGGGTTTCCGCGAACATGACGACGTTCTGGCGGACTGCACAGCCGAGCTCGCGCAGTCCGGCGCCGAAGTACCCAGCCTCGCGCTCCACGTCCAAGTACGAGCGCCACACGTAATCGCCCATGTTGAACTGCACAAATGGAACTGTTACATACAGGCTCATAGGTTGTCCCATGATAATTCAGAAAGTAAAAAAGTCAGAAAAAGAAAGTTAAGACAGAAATTAAGTTAAAGTCAGAAAGTTTGTGAAGACGTTTGAATGATTGCATGAAAATCCTTCCACTAAACTGGTTCGAAAGGACTGGGGAAACCATTAGTAGTAAGTAGTACAATCAATTTATAAAGTGAGAGAGTGCCGACAGCTGCTAAACTCTCTTGAGTACAAAACCCATAACCACAAAGTTTGACATCCCATCATATCAATTTGAATGTGAAATTCCAAGATGTATTTCTTAGTGCACTAAGAGGGCGTGTAGGGGTATCTAAATCATAAAAATCATTGTGATTTTATTGAATACCCTCAAGTTTCATTCAAGATACATGGTTCAGTCATGCTGACATGGACTTTGAATGAGAATTATAAAAGTTTTGAATAATTTAGATTTTACTTTTCTGCTAAAATTCGACTAAGGGATCATCATGGACCATCTATATGGGCGATGGGCTGATCACCTGTCACCATGGTTCACCATATTCATCTTGGGACCTTGAATCAGGAGTGGCTGCTCTTTTATTATGACTTGTGGCTCTGCCCACCCCATATGTATAATTTAGATGTGTGTAGTGTACCTACCTTTTTGAAGACCCGTCCGTTAGGCTGCGGCTCGTCCTCCTCGCCGAGCACGGTGCGCGTGCCGAGGCAGGGGCGGTCGCGCCAGCGCGCGGCTGCGGCGCGCAGCATCGACTCCATGGACGTCACGCCGTCGCGCACCAGGCGCAAGTGCAGCTCGCACGGCTCCGACACCGACTCCACGGTGATGCTGTTCGGAGTGCTCGCGATTATACGCGCCTGAGGGAGACACGGACTTTCATAACTCGTGTAAAAACCGATCAAGTACGAGTCATAGTACATCGTATATGTACATAAATGTTTCTTGTTTTATTATTTGTTGTTATAGAAGCAATAGAAATACACACTCTTCAACTCTCTACATGTGTTGTACGGTTCATGAGATCCAGCCCGCTGGCAGACAGACGAACAGTGGAGGCTTAGTTAGGGTCGCGTTAGCTAGCACCCTTCGGGTATGAGACCCTAAAAATGAAGGAGGTAACATCTGCTGTGTTCCGCTACTTTTTCAAGAAAAGTAAACATCTTTATTGTCTCATACTTTACCGCGGGTTAGAAAAGCGTGGTGACAATTAGACATTTTTTATAAGAAGAACCTGAAATTATTGCGTGAACAAAACTAAGCCAATAAATATAGAAAAAGAGAGTAGTCACGCATAACCGGAGCGTAACTGAAGCCAAAGGTCAGTAGGTTAACCTGATATTGGATCT
Source organism: Scotopteryx bipunctaria (assembly GCA_949320045.1). Taxonomy (NCBI): domain Eukaryota; kingdom Metazoa; phylum Arthropoda; class Insecta; order Lepidoptera; family Geometridae; genus Scotopteryx; species Scotopteryx bipunctaria. The sequence continues at coordinate 667,159 of OX439441.1, forward strand.
TTGATTCAAATTAATTTATGTTGACTTTTGTTCGGGAAATATTTACTTAATTATGAAATCACCAACAATAAAGCTGTTTGCACACCGGGCAACCGTTTAACAATTCCCTCATTATACACGTGGGTGGTCAATGAACAGAACATTAGGTTTGAAAGCAGGTCAACTGAAAATAGGGACACTGGTGTTCCATTCACACAATGTGCGGTTTCATAATCGAATAACTTGTAGATTGTAGCTGGCGGTATGTCACGGCTCAATGCTCGGTGATAGCTAGACTTGTTGCAAAAGAAGAGATTTCAATTTGCCTTTGATTCATATACCTACTTACTGGCAAAATAATTTGCCAATTGAATACACGAGAAGAATACGAATGGTCTTTTTACAATCAGTGGTTTCCTTATAACTTACCTTGATTCTTCGAGACAGTGCTCGTTTTCTCCAAGGCTTCTGCGCTATCAAGTGTATGGGGAAAGTGATGACATCGAAGACCAGTGCGACTGCTCGGATGGTCTTCAACACCGCCGATACCCACCATGACTCCGGCCTGTAAAGAACAATTGAATTGTTAGATGGACTATTCTGATAAACTTTCTTTAGAAGGCGTCATGACTTCTGTTTTTGACGACCTCAATGGCGTGGCGGGCGAGTGCTCGGCTGAGATATTTCTTCCGGGCATGGGTGTTATAATATTATGAATTAAAAAATAAAATTATAAGGTATGTATTTACAAAAAAAAGTATAAATTATAAGTATTATATCAGCCACCTGGTTCCCGTAGTACAAGCTTTGCTTAGTTTGGGGTTAGATGGTGCTGTGTGATGTCCTCAAATATTTATTTATTAGCAAAACCACGTCACAGGACATAAAAATATCGTTCCTTCCTCGGCCGAAAAGGGACACGGACCCCTCTGGTTTATGATAGGGGTTACAAATAGGTCGATGAATATTCTACCATAGTTATCTTTCATACATAATTTATGCAATCTTGCGCCGTAGAAGCATACAAAATGCTATGACTAGGTTTTCCGTCAACGTGTAAGAGAAAAGTTTTCCAACTACCCAAGTTAGCAGAGTTGCTTGCAAGGCGACTTACTCAACGAGGATAATTAGAAACAGCTTGCGCAAGCGCGACGTAGGTAGTACCTAGGTACCTGGTCACCTCGACCTATAACAGGAGTATTAGCGCGCCTTGCCATTTTAGATCGGTAACTGTGCCGGTTTCCTTGGCCGGTGCTTCCGAAGTACTTCATTTTACTTTCATGGAATGGCACCTGCATAGCGCTAGCAAGAATGTTGTCTCAGAATATGTCATGTCTAGTCTCTTTATTGCGACTGGGATGGGCACTTAAAAATACATCAAGTACCCATTACTTTGAAACAATCGAAAGGAATAGTTTTGACTTATTTCTTGTGATTAGCACCACCAGTAAAAGGAATTACATTTTCATTATTTCATCATTAGTTTCTTAAGAACTCCTCGAAGCGAACGTACATATTCCTTAAAAAGTTGTATCTAAGAAAGTTCGGAATTCTAATCGAGTCACGAAGCCAATATAACTTTTACCGCGCATAATATTGCAAAGTAAACCATCCTTCTTCAAATTTACAAGCGCAAAAGCATACACCTTGTCAACTGCTGCAAAATCAAAATTTCTAAAGGTAATCAAATTTCTACACTCAATCAATCATAGCATGTTCAGAACGAGTGCCCAAGCCATGTCACGAAATCTACTACGATTATCAAAGGTCTCTTATAATACACGAGTAGGTAGTAGGTACCTTCTTTATCATGCGGCGATAGTGACCCAGAAAAGTTAGGTAATATAAGCGAATATTACACGGAATGTCCTAAACGTCAAGCCAACACAGTTTAAATTTGCCATTTGCCTCAATTACAACGGCCCTGATAAAACTTCCGGATGCGCAACTGTTGTTACTCGTATTTTAGTATCGCTGTTGTGGCCGTGACCCCGCGATTGTACGCACAACAAAAGCTTTAATGCGTCGGAAGCTTTCAGGCTTTCGTGCTTATCAATGTCTATAATATTATTTGTCAACAGAAATCAAAAAGGGACTCGAAACCTTCCATTATCTGCTTTAGATTTATCAATGAACTTCAACTCTCTATTTAGGTGACAAACTTTGTTATCCTCTGTTATACCTTGTCACTTCAACTTAGTTCTGCTGACCCTCAGCTTTCATGTAAGAAAAACTTTTACAACAACAACGGTAGGTATGTCATTGTAACAAGTCACTTTGCGTCGTACGATGTCACTACGTGCAAAAAGTACGGGATTGATTTAAGCGATCGCAATGTTACCACGTTACTTCAATCCTACACATTTTTGCAGAAGAGTTTAGCGACTTCATTAGACGTAAGTGACTTGACTGCATGCACTGGCCGTCAACAAAAGAACAATCAAACGAATAGTTGTGTGATCAATTATAACACGACCCAGATAAAGCCCGGATGCATCTGTTGATAGTGGCCGTGCCCTTGTCGGGTGACAAGGGCACGCATGCGCGGGCCGGCGGCGACCGGCGCGCCGTCCGTGCAATGGTGCATCTCGAACCTTGACATTTGGACCAGATGCGTAGGCTTATCTTGACATTGTTGAGACAGGCCCGGATATTAGATTGTGAGGGATGGACACTGTTTCATAGCGACCATCCCTTTCCTCTCGACACAAGTCCTGTGATGGTGACGACGCGATGGTGCGTATGGAAAAGGATACGGCGGAAACCCTAACTCCACTTACTCTTGCTAGATTTTGTTCTCTTTCAAGTGAGTAGTTGACTACTAGGTACATAATAAATAAATACATACATTGCATTGTGTTTGCGCGATATATAAATAAAGAGTAAATAAATAAATGCATCACGCCACGCTAGATTTCTGTCGTGCGTGACTATCACACCTATTCACAATTTTTTTATGAAGTACTGAAACAATCCAGCCCCAAATGCGTAGTTGTATCTGACAGTGGACTTTTAAACCTCTTTGTCATATTCGAAGATTTTTTCCAATCTTTTCAGAGCTCAAGCGTTGTACACTACATTCCAAAAATCTACAGAATGCTAATTTCATGTTCAGCACCAAATCAAAACATCTGTGTTCCGAAAATTAAAAGCTCAGTCTATACACGTCTCATGTCTGAGACAACATTAGGAAATGCATCAAACATCGGACGAAACACAACACCAGTTTCTCACGATCAGTTGCAGTTAGCAGTTTGTAAACTAACTGATGTGCTCAAGTTGCTTTCGCGCAATGACTCTCCACGTGGGAATTCAGGACATCTGTGTGATCGTATCATTGTTCGAAAATTCAAACCAAGCCGAACAGCTGCAGTTTGCTTATTGTGTTACGTTCAGTAAGCCTTTGAGAAAGTACTGCTATTCTTTAGATTAGAAGATACTAGTATAGTTTCGAAAAGCTGAGTCAGTATGCCAAACGATGCTCTAGACTAGACTGTACGCTGTTTTAGCGTGGGTTAGAAAAGAAAGAAAGAAAGCATTTATTCGAGTTAGGTAGGAAGATGCTTTCAACGAAGAAATTTTTTTTACTTTCGCCATGAATGTAATATTTGTGTAATGTCTTGCAGCTGAAATTCGTAGCAAACACTTGCTGAAAAAGAAAATATTTATTATTATTTATTTATCTATATACCATAGATAAATAAATAATAATAAATATTTTTAGACTTACACAACACCACCTAGCTCCAAACTAAGCAAGCTTGTACTATGGGAAGATGGCTGATAGAATACTCTAATACTTTTGTAAATACATACCTACTTATAAAACGGAATATTTGCAGATCATGCAATCATTTCTCGAACCCGTACCTCTAGCGTCTCAGCCGAGCACTCGAACGCTATGCCATCGAGGTCGTCAAAGATATATAGGCCTCCCCTTTAGTAAGTAATTTTTTTCCGAACCTACGCCAATCGAATCCGTTGATTTTATTAATAACCCAATGTAATCTGGCCACCTGGCTGGTGATCTACAAAACGAGAATCCACATATGGCCACCACTAGGTTACCGCATTTTTAACCGACTGCGAAGGAATGTATGGAGTATTTTTCCATCTACCGTCCTCCCTCACTCCTGGCATTCCCTTTTACACTTTTTCCTGCCTATCTCCACTCCTATCCTGCTAACTTCACCCATTACAATCTTTATGATTATTATTATGCAGACATTTTATCTGACAAAATCAAACAATCCAATGCCAGACGGCCGATGGAAGTTTTTTAAAAACTCCTTGATTACTTAGATAACGTTTAATATTTCGCACGAATTGTAATCATTGCACAAATCCGTGATTGAGTATTAATGTAATTTGTTATCGACGTCTAATTCTGATTATGATTTTAATTGTCAGGTTTTTAATTAGGACAATTTATTCAAATTGGTCATACGATGATTAGTGATTCATATCATTAAACGAAGAACTTTCCACGCCTCACACTAGTGATTCATATTATCAGAATTACCTAATTTTTAATGAAAATATTAGGTACTTAGGGAAAGTTCATACTAATAAGAAGCGAGAAGATGTTTGGTATATTTATGTTGCCTGGTAATGGCGAAATTGGTTTGATTTGAATCGTTAACTAGAAACGAAGCCACGGGATGATGCAATAACATCTAAGAGCTAAAAGACAGATGGTAAAGTACTTGTTTAAATTCTCGGAGATATGATAAATGAGTGTAAATTTACGGAACAATGAACTCTGAGCATTAGATGTCGTAAAGTCTGCCTGAATTAATGAATTTAGCAGTCTGTAACTGACCTATAGACATGATACAGCCTACAAAACGCCATAGATATTATAAATATCGTTTATGTTTTAGACGAGAATAAAGATACCGTTTCCATATAAATATGTAACATGAAAACTGGCTCAATTTTATCTTCTGTGGCATTTTCAAACAATGCACAATTAATAAAAAGACGTTGAAGTAAAACGTTTATTCAGGAAACTGTTTCGCATATATATTCTACGAGATGGGTGCAAAGTACGACCGCCAAGGTGTCTCCCAAGGTTCCACCCGTAACGGCGCAAATTATATTATGTTTTGTCCAAACAACTATTAAGTTATGGCTTAACTGACACTTTGTTATGTTTATGTTTTGAATAAAGGGTATTGTTATGGCAATTTCACAGTAGTTTACTATTTAGTGTTCAGTTTTATGAGCGTTCCTTCTACTTCTACACTAAAATTATTAATAGCTATATACAACTCTTTGTTATATTATCGCAAGTTTTTGCACACAAAGCCTGACCCTGACATTTAAATCAGCTCTAAAAGCCAGTAGACATACAAGCCGTAGAGGAAAACATAGCGATAGAAAAAAGACAACCTTTGATCAGTGTTGTAATGTAATGTGAACGTGATTAGTTAGCTATTTGTAATTCCTTTAATCAGCCTTAGAAATCCGTGTAGATACTGAGGTTACGTTGTGGCGATAAAGATTACTTACATTGACACAATTTCCATAATTATTCAATGACACGACCAAGTAAATGATAAGGACAGGTTTTTAAATATTTTTTTTGTATTAAGAACAGTTTATCAACCTGTCTGCTTTATGCGCAGTTCCTTTGTGACTATTTTACGAAACCGGAACGTCACGAAAAGAAAAAGTACATAAATAGACAGTTCTTTTATATGGAAAATACATTGTTTAGACTACAAAAACCCGTTTTTCATTGAAATGTAATTATCACAATAGCTTTTATCGTCGCTTATATGAATAATAATTTCGTGTATATAAGTAAATTCTTCTATCCCAACAAAAACATTAAGGTGAAAGGGTTCCAAGTTCAGTATAAACACCAATCGGGCTTGATGGCGCCGACAAATAAGTAAGACTTGGACGGATGAAAGTTTCATAGCAGTTTCTTAAATCAGTGAGTTCTCAGGGAATCTTCAGTCCCTTTTCAGACCCAAATAACTCAAGAGCTATAATAGTTTTATGCATAAAAGGGTTCCAGGTGTCCCAAAGGGATATACAAAATCAAGTAAGTATTTTCATCTTGGGGGGGGGACTTGGCTGACATATCTACATTTACAAGAATCGAAAATATTCCACTAAGAATATCAATAAACGTTAGTCATACATAACATGTATTTTTGTTTTTTCATCCGACGGCGTGTTGTATAAGGAAACAAGATAATAATACGAGTAATTAATGAGAAATAAAGGATATGATATCGATTTACGGAATTACTTCAAGGAATAGTAAAGTGAACATGATGGATCGGGCTGGAGTGTGGATGATTTTAATTATCAATTATCATCCAAGATAAAAAAAAAAACTATAACAATCCCACTGAGATAAACAAGAAATGAATTTGCCAACGTTATAGTGCCCATGCTAGCAATAGGCTAAAACAAAAGGTCAAACAAATATACCAACCTGCACACAGAGGCCAAACAATGAGGTACCAGATAATTGAATCATATTTTCCTCAGAGAATTTTCCTACCTTTATCCTCGCCAAAATGTTATATATTATGTTTGATATATTTGTTTTGTTTCCCTCATTATATCCATGTTCTTAAGACCTCTTCGAAAGGTCGACACCACATTTTCTTATTCTACCTTCTGTATTTACTTAAGGATTTATGTAACACAATCTTTCATATAAAACCATATCATTTGTATTTGTAACAGTTGACCTATATAGAACCGAATTGAAAGGCGATACCAATGCGATGAACCCATAGCACATGTACCGCCGATATAACTGGACCGCACTGATGTAATGTGTGTGGTTAATGTAGCATTTATTAGAGAATTTTGGATAGTAGCTTGAGATTTGACGGCCTCGGTGGCGTGGCGGGCGATTGCTCGGCGGAGACGCAAGAGGCGCGGGTTCGATTCCTGCTGCGGAAGAAATGTTTGCATGTTCTGCAAATATTTCTTCCGGGTCTGGATGTTGTGGTACCATACCCTTCTGATACCCACGACACAGGGAATCCTACGAGTACCATGGTACTACAACACCCAGACCCATGTAAATAGTATATATAGACTTAAATAGCTCAGACCTAACGACGCCACATAAGTACACTGACCCATGCGAAACCGGGGCTTGTATACTGTAAAATAAAAACAGTGTAGGCCGGTACAGTACTTTATAAATCACGCACGATGCAATTTGTATACAACTCGATCAATTACCTACATCAAATTTAAAGTAGGTCTAAGTTCAGACGCATGACAACCGATGACTAAGTACTAAAATCAATGTTGATGGTCATCCAGCACCTTGTTTTGCTTTGTTTAATACTCATACTATTTTTAACTGATCAAAGTGTGTATGATTCATGATAGTCTGCGCTCAGGGTTCAGTAAACTCGGGGTAAATATTTGAATATTTATTAAGAGATTTGAGTATTGCTTCTTTTGTATTGACACTGACCGATTTATAGTAGAGTATGGATGTGGTATCGGTAACTATCATAGGTAAGTTAATAGTTACTACGGTAAGTAGATATATGTCCAATCAATTCTCTTCTACTATTTAGGTATATTATAATGGATATATTATACTTCTCTGCTGGACTGGGAGTAAAGAAAAAGCATAGAATGCGCCCAGCTGCTTCTCTCCCCGAGCATGTCGTAAAAGTCGACTAAGGGATAGTATCCTCCAACATGATGGACCTGTATGGGCGATGGGCTGATCACCTGTCACCATGGTTTACCATATCCATCTTGGGAGTCTTGGATCAGAAGTGGCTGCAAGTTTTCTTATGATTACTTGTGGTTCTGCCCACTCCGTTAGGGATACGGGCGTGATAATATGTATGTATGTATGTATAATGGATATTATGTCACCGTAAAATTGTAAATACCTACAGTTAGATTATAATGTATCTGGCGAGATTGTAAACTGTCGAAGGATTGCGACAAGTAACATACTGTCAACAATGTAACTATTTTAAATTTCTGGCGCTTCGGCGGCCGCTGCCTCGCGCGTTTTTTTTTCACTAACTACCTACTAATTTCAATCTAAGCAGATGTTCGACAGTTTACAATCTTGCGAGATTATAATCTAACGGTATTTACAATTTTACGGTGACATATGTATATATCTATTATATTCCTTATTTCTTGATCGTATTATGAAAAATGCAAAATGGACATGCACGTAGAAAAATTTAAGTCTTCCAAATACTATCTTATGTAGTAGTAGAATTTAAGACACAACTTTGGCTAAATACATTATTATGACAGATTATACAAAATTTTATCAACAATAAAAGGATTAAGCGATCATCACCATCACCCATACAATAAAGATAACTTGAGAGTTTATCTAAGATAAAATCCTTGATCCAAGTCATATAATATATGACTAACAATCATAAAAGGTTCAATCAATCTCCTAAAGAATAATTCGTGGAAATAAAGAAGTAATCCCTATATTACAAACTAGCGGTCGCCCGCGGCTCCGCCCGCGTGGATGTCGGTTACCGCTGCAAAAAGCCTACCCAGGAAAGACACGGTCAGTCGCGAGGTCGGCTCCCTACGCAGCGGTCGTGCAGCAGAAATCGTAATATTTTAATTTCGCCATAACTTCAAAACCAAACGTCCAATTTTAATCATTCAAAGACCAAATATTATCTCCATAAACTGTTCTTAGTGATGAAATCATTTATTTTGATAAGGATTAATAGCATGAGTAAAATAAACGCGTTTAAATGTAGTCCAAAAAAAATTCAAGATTTTTAAATAAAAAAATGGTTGCTGTGCCTCACTCGACATAGATGGGTATAGTGTGTCGCGGACTTTTTTGTAGATATTTATAAGATCTACAATTAATTAGAACATTTTATGGTTCTATCTTTTATAGTTTAGGCAGCGTACGCAAAATAAGTAACTTTTCTGGTTGATTTTTTACACCTTGTGTCCGAAAAACCCAAATATCTTACGGAACCCTATTTTTTTCCAAAATAAAATATAGCCTATGTTACTCGTGGATAATGTAGCTTTCGAATGGTGAAAGAATTTTTAAAATCGGTCCAGTAGTTTTTGAGCCTATTCAGTACAAACAAACAAACAAAGTTTTCCTCTTTATAATATTAGTGTAGATGGAAAACGACTTGTATCGTATGTGATAATTGATCAAGCTAGCAAAGCGAGCGAATTTAATTTATGTAATTCATCATCATCATCTTCCTGCCCTTATCCCACTCTATGTGGGGTCGGCACAGCATGATCTTTTTTGAATCATGGTGTAAGAGTTTTGGCTAATTTAATTTATGTAATTATTTAAGTACTATTTTTTAAAGCGTTTATGATATAACAATAAAAAAATACCCAAGTCTGTCATTAAAAAAAGGGTTTAACAAATTTAACCTACAATTACAAGGAAATATGAATTAAAATTACATATTTCAGAAAACATATACCAAAAGCTACAGATAATCTCTCTTTTTATACTACTACCAGGTACTAGTCGTGTTAGTAGTGCTTTCGAACCAGTGTGGTGAAAGGATTTAAGGTGTAAAAGAAAAATCTTTTTCTTGATAATTTCTTTGCATGCATGCATTATTATCACGCCCGTATCCCTAATGGCCACCACAGGCAGAGCCACAAGTAAACATAAGAAAACTTGCAGCCACTTCTGATTTAAAGTCCTAAGATGGATATGGTGAACCATGGTGACAGGTGATCAGCCCATCGCCCATTTAGATGGTCCATCGTTTTGGAGAGATCCATCCCTTAGTCAACTTTTACGACATGCTCGGGGAGAGAAGCAGCTGGACGCATTCTATGCTTTTTCTTTACTTCCAGTCCAGAGAAGTACATCTTTTTCTACTGACATAAATAGTTATAAAACTCACTTCGCAAGATATCCCATGTTAAACACTCAATGCACTTCACCACGCAATCACCAGCAACTAAATGCTCATTAGGTTTAAGTGATAAGTTTTATATGCCTTTTTATCGTTACTACCAAGTGATTGATAACATATCTGATAGCGATGGACTGGACAAAGTACATAAATAATCATTAGAGACCTTATTGCCTTATGTCTTCCTTTCGTTAAATAGGTCGTTTATACCGATTTGTTTTTTTAGTTTATTATTGATTAGTGTTATTTATTATTTATTTATTTCACATAGTGCTATTTAGCCCCAAACTAAGCAAAGCTTGCACTATGGGAAACAGATGGCTGATAGAATACCTATATAAAGTATTTTTTTTAAATACATACGTATAATACATAATATGCGTACTAAAGTAGAGTACTAGGTAGGCATTTAGCATGGAGGCAATTAATAAGAATACAGAGGCAGATAGTACATTTGGATTCGCTCCAGAAATACACGAAAAGCTCTTCTCCTTTTAGGGCATAGGACACCCCAGTAACGATCTATGCAAAACTGTGTCATCTACTTTGATAAGTAGGGTATCAAGGATAATCGGGAAAAACTAACAAGTCTGTGACGGATGATGATGGCGAAGCGCTCGTGGCATAGCTTGCTCTGACGTTCTTGATTGATCGTTGAAGTTAAGCAACGTTGTGCGCGGTCACAATTGTGATGGGTGACCGCAAGTGGCATTACGAGCTGAGCGCTTCCGTGCTTCAGAGAGCACGTTAAATTGTCCGTCCCGGCTTTTAAGTCATTAAGCCACGACGGAGGCCTTTAGACGGGCTAAAAACTCCGTCACAAGAGTTGGCCACTAGCTCATGATACGAACTTACTTACTTTTTTTATGACGGATGAATGATTCTCGATTTTACATCTTATTCAATTTGAACTGCACTGTCTCCCTGTTCACAGATTTCTAGGCCTATACCTACTGAAAAAGATTATGGAATCAGAATAGCAACAAGACTTGAGTACCTATGTATCAACTATCACTTTTGAATTTAGATAAAATCGTTATAGATCCGGCATCCACTTGTAATCGCGTGTTCATCCTCAGAAATATATATCGATAGAGATAAGCAGACCTGATTACATTGTACTTAGCTGCAAAAATTGATTTTATCTGATCGGATGAGAATAAACAAAAAAAAACCCACTAAATCTAGTGATTAATAAATCAGGCGTGACAGGCGGATGGAAGGACGAAATCACAAGTTTTTCGTTTTACCTAAAAATAATAAGGAGAATAACAAATTATTATAAACTCTGCAGTTCCTGACAAACGAGTTATGAAATCACTGACACGATGACTGTTTCAACAGAACCTAACCTACCAAACCAAACAACTAGATTTCATTAACTAGTAGACCGTAATCTCATCGAACTATACAAACAAAACTAAACGCTAGACAACATTAAATAAAATCGTAAAATTACAGAAAACTCGACATAAAAACAAGAAACCTTCAAGTCTGAAAAACTGCGTCGAGTCGTCATCTGGCTGCGAGCCAAGACCACTAGGAACACTAATAAACCTGCTGGAAGTGGATACAGAAGTCAAGTAGAGAACTCCATTTATGCATTTGCATTTACAGCTAATGATGCTGTGGATGATTACATTGATTACCTGCTTGTAGAACGTTTGTAATACGTAATTTTGTTTTTTAAATCTGCCGCGGGCAGCTGGAAGGGTATTTAGCGCGCTTAAAAATAATGAGTGTAAATATAATCGAATCAACATTAGATGAACGTAAAACATTAGATAATAAGAAACACGTGTATTAGCAACTCATAAACCATAAATAAAAAGACCCAGAAACGGGTCAACTACAACAGGTAAACACAAGTATTACTCGTAGACAAAATTTGCAAAAATATTCCTTATCTATACTGTTGCATTAGACCTCGGAACAATAAATACATGTATTTTTTCTTCCAAGCATTATACTATTATAATTGATGTCAGTACTGTAGGTACAACAAGGAACGGGTGACGAATTAGGATTAATCGATGTAGTAAAGTAGCAAATAATGTGTTATTTTTTATTGAACGGCCTCTTACCTCTACTAATAAAAAAAAAATTAGAGTGTAGGTACTTACACTTCATTCTCGTCTATAAACATTTCTGTGTGCTTTGACCTGTAACAAATAACACAAAATCAATTTAATGCTCAATAAAATACTACATAAGGTGATCAGATTGGATTTTCTTCCAAAAACAGACAAAATATCAAGGTTTCATGACAGTTTTTTCAGTAGTGTATCCCTATTTGTGTATACAAATAGGAATGAAATGAATGAATAAAAAACACTTTATTGTACACCTTAAAAAAACTTATAAAAATATAACATAACAAAGAGAACATACAATTGGAGGTCTTATCTCATAAAACCAATCACTTTCAGACAACCCTCAGACTCAGATTCATGTGAGTGACTTTACGAAATCGATTTCAAAGAATTAAACTAATTTGTTTTTTTAAAGCACATTTTTATACGCCATTCATCATTAACTATCAAGCTCAAGCTTATTTATTGCCGCTATTTCCCGCATTTTCATGGTAACACCTTCCTGTAGGCACGTACTACCGTATTGAGATGAGATAGTTTCAAATACCTAATATAATTATTATAACAACTGTGTGTAGTTCGTCGAGGCAAAGTTATCTCAAACTGTGTGTATATTTATTTCAATATCCCATGCTCTTATATAAAATCAATGTAGCAAAGCTTCCACTGGCAGTTTCCAAGAGAACTAAACCAGTATGAAACGAATTTATTTGTACTCATGCCCTTTTCAGCTTTTTGACTGACAGGAACCACTCCCGCATATTAGTGAGTCCAGTCGAGCCCCCGGCCCCGGCTTGGAGCCGTAGAATAGAAAACAGTTCCTTGGCAAAGGTTAATTTTAGAAAACTTTCAAGTCTAGGCGTGGACGCGATGACGGAAGAATCTAGGTCTCAGACTAGTTATGCGGGCAGACGTTTAGTGACATCACACCTCTTTACACGATAATGGTGAAAAATATTCGAGGGAACTCTTCAGTTTGTATGTTAAAAAGGAAAATTCTCGAAATATATGATCGTCGTCGCAGAAATGAACGTTGAAATACCTATTTGTAGAAATAAAAGATCACACTTGAATAAGCAATGAAATATTTATAAAAGTCAAAGATTTTTCTCAGAACATCATGGTTTCCATAGAACATAAATAACATTGAATACAAATGTAATACTTAAGCCTCATAAATAATTACTATAAAATTGTCTCGCTGGTTTTGTTGTAAATGCTATCGTGTACGTGATTGCAACGTGTAGTGAACTTATACTGGCGACCTACATACAAAATCTGTTGATGATCGTTTAATTTAAATGATAAACAATTAATTTGTCATTTACACGAAACCGAATGAGCACGAGATGCCCTTGATACATTGACCTCAATATATTACGCAGGTAATTCAATTATATCCACTTGTGTGTAAAGCAACACCATTACACTTTGTAGGCGGTTGGGTCGATGTCACCGAAGATTTATTGGAACGCATAATAGATATAACGTCACTCAAGTACTTGGGCAGGACACTTGACTTGATCCATAAAAGATTCGACTGGAAGTTAATGGGAGAGGAAGTAATAAGAAGTTCAATCATGGAAATACTAGACAGTCTTATGGTAAAGCTACAGATAAGAACGATCGCATAGAAATATGAAAAAAGACTTTCAAACTCCGTAGTAACAGGTCTGTAATCTGACATTCATTCAATAGGTAATAAAATTATGCAGTAGGTAAGCTGGTGATAAAACGTATTAATTATCGTTTATCGTAAAAACTGCAATTATCAATGCTAGAATTTACTGATAAGAATTAAGGTGAGTAACCAAAATGTACAATCGAGGAAGACTTAAAAATTAAATTGCACACGACTTTACACTGAAATATGAAGAGGTAATGAATGTAACTACAAACACTGAAGTTGAAACACATAATGACTAGTAGACATGTCACATGAGGATATGGAAGGCTGGGTTTGTAAAACAATTGAAAATTGAACAAAGAGAAGAAATTATGATTGATGAACATTGGTCATAGTTTCAAAGTACATGAAGTTATAAATGGAAAAACACAACAAACTTTTTCCTGAAGTTACTGGCCTCATCGTGACTCAATATGGTCTCCCAGACAACAAGTACACATGTGATAAATTGAAGTCAATTAAAGGAAAACACTGCATAATTCATTCAGAATGTAACCTATGTACGAGTCATTGAGAGAAGGTGTGTTGTTGTTCAATTGGAATTAATTAATAAAATGTATTTTGGTCACCACAACATAAAATACTTACTTGAGACTTAAAAGTATTTAAATGAATGTATGTTGTATGTCATCTTTTACCAATCATATTGGGAGAAGCTTTCCAATTATTAAGTAGGTACCTACTTTTCAGAACTCTCAAGGCGAGAAGTGAGGCTTTTATGTTTTCTGAACAAATTGAAGCTACGTACGTACATAAATCAATTTATGTAATATCCACGTTTAATTACTTTCACGTTATAATAATTTTCTATACACACATATGTATACCAATATAAAATTAAAAACAACTTACGCCATTATAGTGAATAATAAAGTTGAAGAAACAAGGGTAAGAGACACTCAGAATGATTACATAGATTCACAATTAGCTAATTACAAAGACAGTGTGAGCGATCCGGATGAAACAGCAACAATGCGCAATGCCGGCACGTTGTACGGTGTACAGCAGGGGAATAAGCAGGCACGTGACCGATGGCTCGCACTCAAGTAGAGCTTATGATACATTACATGGTCACTCCCAGGTTTCAAGAATCCGCGATAAGACACGAAAAACCAAATAGCATGGGTGTAATATAAATAACGAAGGATAATACCAGTGTGAGGTTATTTTAGACTTTTGTTATAGAATCCCAATTTACATTAAATATAAAATAATCGGAAGGATAATGGATTAGTGATGATATCTGGAACTCGCTACCGCTTCATGAGAACTGTAGGTCTGTTGCATATTGGCATCAATAAATATGTTACATAATTTTTAGTCTCCGTTGTTGTCGTAGTTCTGAACTCTGCCTATATAAAGCACAACAATCTTGGACAATGTGTCCGAAGTCCAGCCGAGCAATTGTAGCCTCGCACGAGATCCATCGCTGACGACACCGCCACGAATTGGACCAGAATGAAAACATGGACTTTGGACCCGACAGATTAGATAATAGTTCTAATAGGCTGGGTTCCGGTACTGGGGGACCACTGGGACGAAGCTACCGTCAATGTAATAGCGGCAGAATTGCCATTGATTGAATGAACGTAAGTGAAATAGTTTATTTGGTGTGACGCAAAATTGAAAGCAATCGCTTTGTTTGATTTAAATGCTGTAGTAATTTGTAATAGTATTGGTCGTGAAAGGTGAGAATACATGACTTTTTGCAATAAAGCTGATCATGTCTGCCACCACGTAGGTGAAATTAAATACCTATAGGATTTTTTAATTACCAGTGTACAATATAGATTGTCAATAGAGAATAAGAAAACCCCGGTGTTTTTTTTGCGTACGTTTATGAATAACTTAAGTTAATAATAGAGTTAAGTCAACGAACTCACGTGCTTTGTTAGGATGAGTCACTACGCCAAGAGGCGAAAATATTTGTATGATTTGCAAGTGGGAGTCTATAGAAATATAAAAACTCCTACATTGTCATTATGATTAACACAATAGCAATAATCGCATTTGGTGTCCTGACTGAATGTATGAAGAAGCGAAATAGCTACGTAATGACTTAATGAGGTACCGCTTGGTTGACTCATTTAATTGTATAATTTTAAAGGCCTTTGTCAGTCAGTGTCAAGGTCGAGGAATAATGAAGATACTTAACTTACTTATTATCATCTTACAATCGATAAGTATGTCTTATAAGAACGACATTTGTTTTTATAACAGAAGAAAAATATAGAAAAATAAAGTAACTATTGAAAACAGCAAAAGACACACGTAAAGCGATACTAATGACGTAGAAAACAAATATTTCCTCAGATATTGAGAGAATGAGATCAACAGTATTACTAACAATGTTCCTTTACAAGCCAAGCCAAGACGTTGATTATGGTGCTATTTTATTCTTGTTACATTAACACACTGAATGGACCTCAAAGAACAACCTCAACGCAAACAAATTAGTTGAATGATAAGATTATCTAGAATGTTTACAAAACTATAAATAAATGGGTTATCTGTATCCGCTACAGACGGACACACTTATAAAAGGGCTAAACTTCTTTATCAGCAACGAACCCATGTTCTGTAACAGCGATATAAGATACGAAGAAAAAAAATCGATGCTAGCATCCCAAAGTTACGAGCTATGCATGATACACGGGCGCCTTGTTGTTTCTGATAAGCGAGATCTGACCCTTATCCCATGTCCGTTCCCGGCTATCGGGTGTCCGAGTTCGCAGGTCAACAGATAAGAAGCAGGCACCTGATAACCTTGTTACCATTATCTGCTCCAAAGGTTGCATTAATATTCCACTTAATTGCATTGGAGACAGGTTTATTTTTAGTTCGTTTATCAGTTACATAACTTTCATTTCGATCTTTTCCTTTTCAAACCAGTGCTTTTTGATGTCGTGTTCCTACACGAAACTTATTATCTCTCATTTGCGGTTACCAAATCACTAATGGATTCAGATGTGAAAACGCTAGAGCGTTCATAAAATTATCATGGTTGAATGGAGGCTTTATTGTTTTCTCTAGAGACCTTGGTTTGACGCAAATTTTTAAACAAGTACCCATGTTTGTAATGCTGTCTAGAGTCATTACTCTACTACTGTTGGACTCTTTCAAAACAAAATTGTGGCAAATTGTCATTGCGTATTTCATAAAATATATTTCATCAGATATGTTGCAAATCTCGCATGCCCATGTCCATCTATGTTCCATCATGACATTGGTAACATGCAACTGATCCTATCAGTCGTGTACACGTGGTTTGTTCGTGGCGTAAACCTCAATGCGTCACTGCTACTTTGCGTATCAGTGTAATTATGAATACTCGAGAAAAGGTGAGAGCGCAATGCAAACAGTAATAACGGTTCTTAAAAATATTTGCACGTTTTTGGACAAGTTTTTGGCAGTCACTCTCACAGAGGAGTTTAGTAAGACGACACTGCTCTTACAGTAATGAGGACACAAATTAGCCGATGCAAATGCAAACTCATGGTAGACACGATAAACAACCTCTGGTCATTAAGACTAAATTGCGCATACTGCTATGCGTTCTTTGCCCCTGCGGCGTAAAATTACTCTAGAGGAATTTTTGTGTCATCTACTCTGTAATTTGGATTTCACCATCAGTCAGGAATGCTCCGAGCTTTATAGTAAGCAATAGCAGATCAATGAACTCGTAAAGCATGTTCAGTACTTTACAAAAGCCACTGTTCTACATAGAATCAATGGAGATCCTGTGTTTGTATGTTTGTGCAGCTCACCACTCAAAGTAATTACGGAAGCTGTGTCAACTCCTCGTGATCTCTTATCGCCTGGTACTTGTTTTAATCTCAACAAACACAATATCAGCATCCATAATTGGGGACTTGCTCATTAAATTTATTTTGTAGCGTGCTTTTGATTTATCATCGTGTTAGTATGACTGGACAAAATTATATATTTTGGTTTCGGGTTCTTGTACTGTACATAGCTAAATTATTTTAACTTTGTCAAAGTGATGAATTGGATGGACCTCGTTCAAAACTTCAAGGTTTCTGAGAATTTTCTACGAAGATAATGAAACATACAGTTTGGAGCAGGTTCGTTTTCTCAGAACTCGGTAGTCTCCAGTAATAACAGCAATTTAATACATACTGTTATTACTGGAGGCTACTGAGTACCAGCCATTGAAGCGATGCCTGGTGGGTAAAGAACGATCTAATATCCACCGTCGAGCAACGAAGCACTCAGCAAGTCGACGAACTACAAAAAGAATGGAGGGAAAGTTTTTAAGTTATATTAAGTAGTATTGTGAATTATTAATAACCATAGCCTATTAATACCTGCGCGGTTGACATGCGTAAGAATAAAATAATAGCCTATAGCAGTCAAGAACAGTAAAGGTTTCTTTCAGTAAAAAATAATCAGAATTAGTTTAGTAGTTTGAGATACAAAACAAACTTACTAACTTGTAGATCCGTTCGTAGATAAGTATGTCCGTTTCGTATCATACCAAATTATCTACTAATCTTATTTATTATATCATGGTCACTTATCATAGTCTAGATCGTGGGCTGTAAATGGATGAGGCTAGCTCAGGATCGCGTGATGGGATGGCACAAGCAAAGAGGGCCTATGTCCAGGCTGTGACTAGTTTCCGAAAAACTCTTATCACAGGGTATTTTACACAATCAATTGGTACGTCACCATCACACCATGTTTCTTAGCGTCGAAACCGAAACAGCTATTCACACGGATGATGTCAGTGGATATACAAAAACGTTAAACGTTCTTATACCAGTTTAGATACCCACTCCGCAAGCTACTATGTAATTTATAACTACTAAATAACCAGCAAGAAAATTACACGTGTAATATTTTAATACAGTTTATAATGCAGCGCAAAACACGTGACAAACCTATTTACGAAAATATTTAGGACTTTAATTTATAATGAATGATAGACAAGCCATGAATAATTTAAAAGAGATTTGTTGTTATTACAATTTTGTGGAACCGATGCTATATGACCAAGAATTAAATCATATTTTATAATGAATGACCCAATTTATGTACTTACTAGATAGGTAGGTAGGTACTTAGTTAGAATTGATTTTTTATTTCGTAATAAGTAAAAGAAACTTTAAGGGTATGTCGCGTCGCGTCTATAAATCATAATTATTCAGCTAAGTATAAGATTAATACAGATTATCCCAAAAAATAGTGTCAAGCGGAAGTCCAGAAATGGACCACCCTTTGGAGTACCCGAATAAAAATAATAATAATAAATTTTAGAAGTTTGGTATTTTAACTTACTTTGGGATTTTTTTATAGTGTAGTGGTATCAAATCGGTGAATAGTATGCAAGGCATATTATTAACCTATTTCGGAAAGTGGTGTTGTAATCCATTTGACAAAAAATACGAAAAAATATCGCGGAATATAGGTAGGTTCATGGGGGTGGTTCGGGAGTGCTCTATCTCTGGACTTCGGCTTGACTTTATTTTTTTGGATACCCTGTATCACAATTTTTTGAATACTGAATACCCTGTTTAAATAAAATTTCAAAATGACATTATCTTATTGTAACACTAAACTGAGCGTGACTTGACATTAATATTTTAGGATTTTATATAATAGTCGGCTTCCTTAATTACATACATTATGTACATAATGATAATGATGTTATTTTGCGGGCTGCTTTTAGAAACATTGTACCTAGGATAGCTAGATAATTATCATACCTACAATTATCGTATCCATTAGGTACTGTTTTAAATTCTCATGATGATTGTAACTTTAACAAACCTCGTCATCAGAATTTTTATATGAAACAAACGAGAACAGTAAGCAACTAAAACTTATTTGTAAAACTTACTAAACATTCAAGGATAAGACAAACATCAGCGCAACGCGAAAATATCGTAACATTGTGAATCGTGACAAACATGAAAGTAAAAATAAATGTTCAACAAATAAATTAGAAAAAAGCTAATACAAACAAAGATATAATGCGAACAATAAAACTGCCGAGCTGCATAGGTATAAGTAAAGACAGTAAACATTGAAGCGTAACAAGCTTACAGTTACTTTACATTGCCCCGTAAACATTGAACCCGGCGCACGTGGCACAACCAATCAAAATACACTTACCGCGAATCTTTCAATATAACTAGTAAAATATCACTTAGGTATAGACTATCACAGCCGCTTTGTGTAGAAAAAATAGTTTAAAGTCACACTCAGCAGTCGTCCGGCCAGCGCGGGCCGCGTTCCGAAACTGAATCAAAATTCCTCGTGAAGCTGTGACGTGGAGATGTGGAAGTGAAGGGCTTGCGGGCCGTTTACGAACCTACCGAGTGTACTATGGCCTCTGCAAAGCCGGTACCGGTACCGACCAGCTTTGCACCAATAGGAAATGACACTTCAGCTTCAGCAGACGCAGAACGGAGATCGAGTGGTAATGGCTACGCGACTGGTTTAACGGTTTATAAGGTTGTCAATGCCGTAGGTGCTTTATATGCAAATAAGGTAGGTACATAAATAAACCTTCATGATGGCAAATGTTAAACATACAGCAGAAGTTATAATTTCTTAAATTGTACAGCAAATCTTTTGTTGTAAGTAACTAGCCAGTTCCTATACAAACAGTAGATATAGCAGATTGTAATAAGTAAGAAGAAGTTATAATTTGTTCAATTGCACAGCAAATCTTTTGTTGTAATAAGCCAGTTCGAATACAAACAGTAAATGACAACGCAAAACAGGTGGTGATTAAGACTTGCGTATAATTACACATTCAATTGGGATTACAGACACTTTGTCAAACAATGATTTATAGTTTGCGGACGTGACATGTTTTAGCCACCTGTACGATAAACAGAAGACACAAAGTGGCCTAGGTACCAAGACGGCCTCGGTGGCGTGGTGGGCGATTGCTCGGCGGAGACGCTTGATTCCCGCTGCGGAAGAAATGTTTGCATGTTCTGCAAATACTTCTTCCGGGTCTGGGTGTTGTGGTACCATGGTACTCGTAGTTTCTGATACCCACGACACAGGGAATCCTAGTGTGGGGTTAGGACTATGTATGTGACTGTTGGGTGTTATTTATTTATTATTTATTAGTTTAGTCCGCTGACTGACAAACTATAGGTTTTACGGTGTCGAGACTTTTGATCCTTAGAAGATAAGGCGCGTAAATACCATCTCATCACCGTAAATATATGACAATCCACGAGTACGATTCTATTAAAGTAGAAAATCATAACACAGCTGATTGATGTGAAAGCCCTGAAAAGATTTGAGCGTGTATCCACTGAAATAGACTTCACTCAAACTCATCGACCGACAGCGGTACAACCGCGCCGGCCGGCCTCGCAGCTTTGTAAATATATGAAACTAGACCATGGCATGGTGTCGCGTCACCATCGTAAGCGTGTTAGGAAAGGTCACTCGCCATCAGACATGGATCAGACACTCAATCGAAGGCGCATGGAAATGAATGAGTCAGGTCGATACATTTGTAGATGGTAGATTGATGGGCCGCAGTAATTTTGCCATTTTATATGTAAACGATCTTTCATGCTTGATGAAAATAATAGGATCAACTTAGTTTTTGTTGCTCTGCTCAATTATAGGGTTCTCTTCCCCTACGCGTTCCATAACCCGAACGCCACCGTCACAAAAAAAGAAATAGACAAGTAGTTCTTGGTATCTGGTTATTTTATTGATTATGTAGGTAGGCTTTTTCTGTCGACACGATGACGTACTGGTTACGGGATGCGATAGTAGGCAGAGACGTTCCAAATTCTCCCGGAGCTTCCGATATTTTCTGTCACAGACAATTGTTGCAAACTAAGAATAATCTACGAATAACGTCTAGCGGAGTCTAAAGTCTAACACTGAATAGAATAATTCCACGCCAACAAAATGGGGATTATTGCATCCTGCTTTGTTCTACATCGCAACTAAACTAGTCTTTATGGAACTCGAAATAAGACTGAGAGGATGTGTGGATATGCCCGACAATGTTATATATTGGCCTTATATTGGCGTTGGAATAAAGACTTCTACACCTACACAAATAATTGACCCAAGTCTGTACAAGAGTGACTATGATTTCTGCTGACGTCCGAATTTTTTTACGAGTGAGGAGCTTCGACTCTTGAAGCTTACGTAATGAGGCTTTTTAAGTAATCTATCAACGATATTAGTCATAAGGTTTATAGGTAGCGGTACTAATCAGTTATTATCGGTCTACTATTAATGGTTTCGATGAATTTGGCACCTTCTAGATTTAATTATGCAGTGATTCATAATCGTGTGTTTCAATAATATCTACCCATCCTTGAATACTTATTTTCGAAACCAGATAATTTATTTTTATTTCATGAGTCACAAATATCGCGACAAAGAACAGAGGAAAGTGAGATAAGATGTCAACAATGATAAACCTATCATCTGAGAACAATAGAAATAAGCGCAATATCGGAAAATATAAACAATGCGACGGGTTAACGACTTATCCACGACTTGATAATGTCAAGTGAATATGTCGTTAATACTATTATATCTTTTCAAATGAACTTTTAGTATCCTTCACGTTGAAAACTTGCTTATGGTAAAGTCTTGCTCAATACTCAGATCTTTTTGTAGTCATTTACTATAGAACGACACTCTCTATGATATGAACGGACAGAAAGTATCCATAACATCTATATTGAGCACCATTAAAATATAATCCCGGGCGTTAAATCAAACTTTTATCACCAATAAAAATCTAAAGCAATGCCAAATTTTCCTTCGACTATACTTTGTCTTTATAACCTAGCTATATCGTTACTTACAAAGATCAACTAAGAAATAAAGAAAACTGACCAAAAATAAACCAACTAAAGTTAACGAGAGCTTTCTAATGATCGGTCAATCGCCGAGTTCGTATGAGCTAGTGGCCGACTCTTTGTGACGGAGTATTTAAGCCGCCTAAAGGCTTCCGTCATGGGTAAAGTTAAAAAGTTTTCCATCAACATAGTCTCTGGTTTGAGCGTCAACGATAGACACCATGTGGGATCAGGAAACTGGCGCTCGCGCACGCGTTAGGTAAGATAATGGACCGGGAGCGAAGTCCGCACTCGCCCTCCGAGTCCGACCGAGAATAGGACCCGGTGGGAGTGGATTCGTAACGCTAATGTACCTTAAACTGTAGGTAGGTTTTGTATTGTGATTTCCAGTCTGAGAAGTAGCAATCAAAAAACAAAAGCAGACCAATCACACGCCTTCGTGGTAAATGCGGGTATATTGCTTTACAATTTAGACCCCTCGGAATTTCGAAATTAATAAATTGGCAACTGTTCCTGGGTGTCAATCATACTGTTGCTCGTCATTTGCAAAGTTCAAGGCTAAATTTGCGTACATTTTGGACATAGCACTGAGTTATAAAATATTTTATCGTCAAAAGTCCACTTCAGGACGAGATCTGAGAGATGAAAACAAGTTATTGCAATGTTTTGATAGACATCAGCAAGGGCAGAGGAGTCACAACATTATTTATCTGATGGTAGCTACCATGTGATAAAAGTATCACGTTATCATACATACATATTATCATGCCCGAATCTCTAATGGGGTGGGCAGAGCCATAAGTAAACATAAGAAAACTTGCAAACACTGCTGATTTAAAGTCCTAAGATGGATATGGTGAACCATGGTTCATCATTTTGGAAAGGATACTATCCCTTAGTTGACTTTTACACCACACTCGGGAAGAGAAGCAGCTGGACGCATTCTATGTTTTTTCTTTACTCCTAATCCAGCAGAGAAGTAACACTAATAAATAACTTGAGGAACTAATCAACACTAAAAATAACTGCAATATAATTATCCGCGTTACAACACGACGCTACATCGTGGTTAGTGATATGATATCCATTAATCATAGGACTAACTTGTCAGAAACTGTACTATTGCCTTATTAGAATGAACTTTGTTTCTGTCCTGACCCATTATAATTTATGGATTGATTAATAAAATACTAGTGCATAATAATATCAATACAAATGTTTAATGTCTTTGCACTATCATATATTTCGCAAAACCTATGAATAATACAGACAGTACATTCATATTACAGTGATTTTTTTAATTGGGACAATATGGGGATATCCGAAACTAGAAGAGCTACAGGAAAAGTGTCTAAGGAACCATTTGCTCTTTATAAATCTTGAAAATAATTTTGGCGTAGTAAACTTTATGGCCAAGCGCGAATTGGCCGTAACTAAGTTCGTATGAGCTAGTGGCCAATTATTGTGACAGAGTTTTTAAGCCGCCTAAACGCCTCCGTCATGGCTAAACGATTTAAAAGCCGGGACCGACAATTTAACGTGCCCTCGATGTTGTAAAATTTTTTTTTTTATCCTATTCGTATCAGTTAGGTATCTACTTGTAAGGATCATTTCATTGTATCGGACGAAACGGAAACGTATCCGACTTCTGCCGTTTAGATATTTTTCTTGCAATATAATTAAACGATTTTTAGAAATAACCGAGTCGATCGGCATTAAAAAAATATTGTCAAGTAGAGTCACCAAATATTTTTTTTATGCGCAATGTTTTGGATTTCCCCATACTGACCCAGTAAAAAAACACACTGTATTAGTCCATAGTGAAACTGGTTTCGTACTTTCCTTCCTTAAAAGTATCGGTCAGTTCAGAGCCAGGTGGTCGTTACTAGCCAAACTTGTTTTTAGCTTACAAGTAGGTAGGTAGAAGTATAATTTCGCATGGATCAGAACAAAATACACTTTTCAAAACGTACAGATGGAGGGTTTTTAAGAATTAAAATAAATACTATTAAATACTTTAGCTAGTGCGGCTTCATTTGCCCGCATAGATAATTTTATAAAGTAGGTCGCATATTGATAGAGAAGGGGCCTTTCTTGAGGATGCTTCTTCATAACCATGTCTATCATAAACCACGACAATGACAAAGAAATCATAATCATATAATCGATTAAGCATTATTCTTGAAGCGAATAGATACTAAGATGAGATAAAACAGTACGAGACGAGGTTTTCGTCTAGCCTAGCTGAATCTATTTCCTCAGCTGAGGCAGTCTACAAACTTAGCTTTAACTTGACGAACCTGAAGTAAACATACTGAATCAAGAGGCTTTCTGTCCAAATTATACAACACCAACACTGGATTTTGAACCTTATTATCAGCGAGCAAGGTTTAAGATATCAAACGACGGCTGAAGGGCCCAAGGGCTCAAGAGCACTCGCCTGTGATAGATAAGTTCTAGAAGACTATTTATACTGAGCGATAGGGATACTTGCATTAGCAATGAAGCTTGTAATGTTTATCTGAGCGTGTGGGATAAGTTGAAACCTTTACCACTTACACCTTAGAGTACACTTTCCCAACACATTCTATAGAAAATGAAATGTAACCAAAATTAAGAACCAGCAGGATTCAAAGCTGCCTCTTCACTTCAACTGGCAATGCAATGCAAATCTACACTATTGTAAACTATAAGGGTTCAGTTTCACTAGTCGATTAAGGCTAAGAACTCACGGAGCGATTTTCACCCGCGCTACGGTGGCGGAACAGCTGTTTTATTTCAAAACTCACGAGACCGGCTGTTTGTGCGGTTACGCAGTCGCCGCGGTCGCGATCATCGCCTAAGTTTGCGGGCGACCGCCCCCGCGATTTTTTTTTATGGAACCGGGTGCAAACGAACTGTCGGCTCACGTGATGGTAAGTGATTACCGCCGCCCACAGACACCTGCAACATCAGAGGAGCTGCAAGTGCGTTGCCGGCCTTTGAGGAATGAGTAGGCTCGTTTCTTGATCTACATTTCCATGAACTACGCGTTCGTACAAGTGTTGCGGTCCCGCCACCGCGGCGGTCGCAAGTAAAAATCGCGCCGTGAGTTCTTAGCTTTTAGCAGTGATAATGTTGTTATTATCTAAAGATATTGTACGGTGTACGATGCCCAGACAGCCATATATACAAACATATTGTGGGTGGTAAACAAAGATAATTTCCCGTAGGTTTATCTGACGCATGTAGGTCACGACGGATCGCTGTGTGATGTGTGATGTGTGACGCACACTCAGACTTTACCCTTAAGGGCTGCCCATGCCGCTGTGGGGAATTAGGATATATGGCCTCGAGAATATCCTGAAAGGAAATTACCTAGATATTTCGTGCGAAATTACTCGGCATTGCGCGGGATAAGCTTCAGTTCAGTAGTCTTTGTAGATTTACTTCTCTCTCTTCTCTTCCGATTACGATTCATTAGGTTACGTACAGATCTAATACGTAGGAAAACTCCCAATCAGTAAGGCAAATGTAACAATAAATAATAAATAAATATTTGTGGACATTTCACACAGCGCCAGCATCAAACTAAGCAGAGCTTGTAATATGGACACCAGATGGCTGATAGAATATTTTTATACCTTTTTTGTAAATACAACATAATACTACAACACCCAGACCAGGAAGAAATATTTGCAGAACATACAAACATTTCTCCCGTAGCGCGAATCGAACCCGCGCCTCTTTCGTCTTAGCCGAGCACTCACCCACCACGCCACCGAGGTCGTCAAGTGAGAATATACAGGGTGTCCGGTGGCAGAATTAGGTTTTAAATTTTGAATTTCTCTGTAACGGCTAACCGGAGGAGCGGGGAGGGGGTCGCGTTAGCTGCGTCATTTGTGCGGGTTATTTAGTCACGATGTCGCAGTGGACGGGAGAACAACGTGCGTTCGCAATCGAAGCGTACTTCAAAGCTAATGATTCGTGTGCAACTGCTCGTCGAAGATTCTGTACGCGTTACAATATTCGACGTTTACGTGACGCCCCAAGTGAAGATTTGATTCGATCATGGGTGCAGAGGTTCCGGGCTACAAGTTCGGCAGCAAACGATCCGCGGCCGGGTCCTAGCCGGACGTCAAGAACAAAGGAAAACATTGAGCTCGTCGCGAACAGTTTGCACGATAATCCGCGACATTCCGTGCGCAAGAGAGCGGCTACCTTAGGGCTTCCAAAAACTATTGTGCACGAAATATTGAAGAAGGATCTTAAATTTCACCCTTTTAAGATTCAAATTGTGCAAGCGCTTAAACCTAATGATTACAATTTGCGTAAAAAATTCTGTGAGACAATGTTAGAGCGATTCTTTACGGTTAACACTATCTTTTGGAGTGATGAAGCCCATTTTCATTTAAATAGAAGTGTAAATAAGCAGAATTGCCGTTATTGGTCACCTAAAGGACAGAACCCACGTTTAAAACATCAACAGCCACTTCATAGTCCCAAAGTGACGGTTTGGTGTGCATTGTCAAGCAGTAGAATAATCGGACCCTATTTTTTTGAAAATCATCGAGGGCAAGCCATTTCTGTGGACGGTGTTTCTTATCGGCGCATGCTGAACGATTATTTTCTGCCAAAAATGAGAGAACATCCTGCCTCCACTTCACACACATGGTTTCAGCAAGATGGCGCCACGCCTCACACTGCTAGAGAGACGATGACGCTTCTTCGGAATCTCTTCCCTAACAAATTGATAAGCCGTTTCGGTGACATCCCCTGGCCACCCAGGTCACCGGATCTCACTCCCATGGACTTTTTTCTGTGGGGGGTACCTCAAAAGCAAAGTCTATGAAACAGACCCCGCGACCATCTCAGTACTAAAAGAAAATATCGTTCGCGAAGTTAATGGCATCCCGACGTCACTTCTCCAGCGAGTGACCCAGAATACTCAGGTCAGATTCCAAGAGTGTGTCCAACGTGACGGTCTACATTTAGACGAAATAATTTTTAAGAAATAAAATCCGCACTTCTCTTCTTTGTAATAGTTATTGAAATAAATGTATATCCTTTGCAGTTTTTTTTTTATTTAAATTCTAAATCCTAATTTTGCCACCGGACACCCTGTAGTAATAGATGGCATTCTCAATGTCTTAAGTTTTACAATTGACTTGTGGTAATAAAAGCCTTACCGTAGAAATAGTCAATTTCATGTTTTATGAAAGCTTATGATTTTAGATATTATGTAAGTTAGATAGAAGTACCCACTTCGCCAATTAAGATGTAGAATCACAATAAACATGGATTTAAAATGGGTTCGGTAGTCTTGCTGTTTTTATTACAATTGGTTTCAATTCTACTGATTGGATTCTAAATAGCTCTGATACTAGAATAGGAGTTAAGCGTTAGAGCAAGGATTTACTTTCTACGGATTCGTAACGATTTCTGATGTAGGTTCTACTTAACGAAAAATAAGTTATTTCTAATTTTTATTTTTGCTTCTGGCTCTGCCCACCCTATTAGGGATACGGTCGTGATAATATGTACCTTTGTATGTAATAACTTGCGAGGTGTCGACTGGGTTAAATTGCTCTATTAAAACAACAACGGAAATCTAATCTAATTTGCTAGGCATCAAATTTCTATTAACAATGTCAAATTCTAGTCGGGGATAAGGCGCGCCCCGCATAAGATAGTTTAATGGGTTTACCCCTAATGTATCGTGCGTAGGGTAGCCAACTGATAACAAAGTCTCGAAAAAACTAAACTCAAACACATTTTAATAAGAAGGCAGGTAGTTATGTACTGCAAAATAAAATTAAGGCCAATTGTTTCCGCTTATTAACCTGTCACCGGCGCAGCGCCCTGGACATAAAAGCAGGGACGGTGACAGCCTGGTTATGGAACGGGGTAGTGGAAAAGGGACGCTATATAAAACAAAGCAGCGTTCGTTCAGTTGCGATTGAGAACGTAGGTACTTCTAGCAGGCGATCTACACGCAATATTAGCAGTAGACTTCGTGTGAAAACTTATTACTTTAGATACATCTACACTTCTAAACATTTTCCCGTCAAACCCGAAAAGCTCCGAAACGTCAAAGCAAAGGCAAAACGTCTAACTTGTCCAGTAAAATCCGTACGTTTGGTAGCCCTACGTGCGTGGCATCTAGTTAGTGGGGGGAATCAACAACCTAACGAGACCTGATGCAACTACAGGTATTTAACACTGAAAATTCGATATACGATTGCATTCCTAAAACTTTTTATAATAATAAATTAAGTACCTACTAGGGCGTGTAAAAACCGGGTTGTTTAAAAAAACGGTTTTTCGGTTTTTATTTTTCAATAACCGGTTAAAACCCGGTTAACCAGTTATTTTTAATTTTTTTAATATAGATGTCTTAGGACAAAATAAAACCATAAATTTTAATAAAAATGAACTTATTAACTTGTTAAAGTTTATAAGTAATAAAATTCAACTACATGATGAATCAATCCTAATACATTCATGGACATAATTAGAGGAACGGAACAAAAAAGAGATAAATCGGAAATTAAGTACCTACCCACATATGAGTAGTTCTGGAAAAAATGGCGCTTTGAATGTCAGTCATGCAATGTTTGGAATCCGAAAGTTTGTAAGGATGCATGTGGCTTAATCACGGTGAATGCGTGAGTTTTTCTTTTCAAATGGTAATTTAGAGTTAAGATGGTAACAGGGTAGAAGTGGAATTTAAAAGGGGGAGCTAATAGGCGGGAAGTGCTAAGTTCGCGGCCTTGTCTCACCCGCGGGCGTTAATCTACGCGGGTGCGTACAAAGTAACACATAGTATGTAGCGTTACTAAAGATATCATACATGACATTATAAAACTCGTACCATATTTTTGTTATATAGAAAGTCTCGGACATCATTTAAGGTTGCTGAATGTTGAAGATGTCTACCCAAGTAGTAGCGTTCAGTATAAAAGCCCTTTAGTATCAATAAAGTCAAAGATAAGTATCAACATAGCTTTACGGTTCGCCTGGCCAAGGTTCAAAAGCCTGGTTTCATTCTGACTGAAACAATCAGTGTAATAGTAATAAATTACACTAACATACTATAAATATGTCAATAATCTAAGGTGACATAGAAGGTGAAATAATGGTTGAGTTGAGTGTGAAGAATTGACACAAAAAGACTATCTGAGATTGCAGACTAAGTATAGAGGTTGGCATAGATATGTGCTGGATGTGCAAACTCCATCTAATTTCATCCCGGCACTACAGCCTTATGTTAGTAAGGCAAAAGTGACCTTATAATGATTTATATCATTCAGTGCCAATGGTAAAGGCCTTTGTATGATTGATCCAAACATGTTCTACATTAAGTACCTACTTAACCTCTTGCCACTTAAGGAAACAAAGTGTTTACACAACAACCTTATAGAATTTATTAATAATGGAGAAAATTTTTATGTTTGCATTTTTCATGAATACAATAAATTTCAACTACAAGTTCTTCATCGGAATGTCATATGCAGTCGGCAGATAGGTAAGTTCGTATGAGCTAGTGAACTATGTATGAGATAGGTAAATTAGGTGATTTGCTCACAATTTTTTCTTGATGATGGTAAAAGCAAAATGTAGTTACTTAATAGAAGTAGAGGGTAGATTCATTAGCTTAATTTTGATGTTATTTTACCTTCGTATAAAATCAAAGTCAATTTAATGAGAAAATGGATAATATATGTAGGTTACATTTTAGTAGAAATATCAGTATTAACCTACATTATATTACAGGTACTTTTAGGTAAGTATATTAAATTTGAATATGAAAAACATGCTTGAGGGTAGAGGCAAGACTAAATAATCAAAAGTATGAAGGAAGGCTTTTCCAAGACATCATAAGAGAAATAACTAATCCTATATTTTTTTAAATTCAAATAAACCTAATGTTTTCTCATAGAGTATTAGATTTACAAGAATATTTGTTTGAATTTTTTGTAGGTTAAATCTTTGAAGTTCGTTGACGTAGTAAATAAATAATCGTATTTTTGACTCACCTTAAGTTTTTACAAAGCGCACCAACACTTTACACTTGTAAATTACCACTGTTTTAAATATAAACGAAAGAAAAACATTTAGCCGAAACGTCCACGAAATCCGCACATTCTAAATAGTGTTGTAGTTATAGCTTTGTCCGAGGTTATTTGACTTTTGACACAACTCATGGATTCACTCGATTCTTATTGTCTCGATTTGAATGTGCACTAACCATGTTTCGAAAACTCTATAAACACTAAATACAATTAGTAGTCAAACAAAACATGGTCAGGTCAGGGCCAGGTCAAGAGTACCCTAAACCGACGAGCAAGAATGAGAGTGAATGACGCAAAAGAAGTATGTCCAAATCGTGGCATATGGAGATCCATGATCTCTGCCTACCCCTATGGGAAACAGGCGTGATTTTATGTATCTAAGTATGTAAAACGTTAGGTTATTTTATGAAATGAATCTCTTTGAGGTGTACTTTAATTTTTTTACCACTCAAAAGAACGTATGACACGAGTAGTAATAGCAAATGTTAGGTTAGATCTAAACACACAAAAACTCAACACAAATTGTATGAACTAGTCTCTCTTCAACACGGTTATGTGTTGATATTGAAATGAAAGTAGCATTAAATACTTTATTTTTAAGAACATAGGTGACTCATGGTTTTACTGAAAACCTCTTTCAAAATATTAGTTACTAGTATTTTTTCACGCATGTGTAGGTATATGAAAGAGAAGTATCACGTGTTGTGTCATTTTAATCTGAATTTTAACATTATATCGATTTATTCAATCGAACATTCGATTAGTAGTAGTAATCGAATGAAGATTTGACATTTCATACGAAACTGGACTGGATGCTCATCACTTGACATGTTGAATGTCGTATTATTGTCTAGGAGTGGGGGACAGATCTTGGCTCGTCCAATAGGAATGCAGTAACCGGCACGAAAAAGGTGGCGTGATCGCTACGTCATCACGATCTGCCTACATCTATACGTTCTAGCTATACCTACATAACTACTGCGCGCTTTCGAAGTGGAGAGACTGTTCAAAAGATCGATACGGCTTTGAAAAAATATTACTTTACTGAAAAAATACGAGATTTGTCCTCACAATAATATTTGACTGAAACAATGTACAGAAACAATTTAAAAGTGACTACTCAAATCAAATTAGCTCGGAACAATTTATTGTTCTGAGCAAATTAGCTACAGATTACGCCATCTCTTGGGTAGTTGAATAAACTTTGATTTTGATTTACCCGTCTGGCAGGAGATGTCGTCTGCTTCAAAAATAAAAAAGTAACAAGAAAATTAGGTAAAAATATGGCACTGTTGAAACTTAAAAAATACCTACTTAAACTTTAATAAACATCTATATCCTATATACAAAACTAAATAAACATCTGAAACACAAAACTTAGAAACACAAAACTTTTTTGTATTGAAAGAATCCAAATCAAGTTTGAAGCAAATTGGACCATTCGCACCCGTTAAAAGTATACAATCTTTAACAACCCCTGCACCCCGTTTCGGGGGTAGTTTTGAAAATATTTTACCATAGACTAAATGTATTGAAGAGTATTTATGCTAAGTTCCAAGTTTGAAAGTTCTAGGAATATGATTTTTCACAAAATATTTTTACCCCTCTAGAGGTTGAATTTAGAAAAATCCCGCCTTAGTACCTAGGTGGTTCTGCAATAAAAGGAAGTTACCTTCCTTTTAAATTTCTAGCTTCAGTCGGCAGTTTCGGCTAGGCGATGATGAATCAGTCAGTGAGGCGAAGATCTTTCAAAGATAAGGTATAGATGAGGAATATTTATAGTTAATTAGGCTTTTCTGACCCCAACGTCACTTTTTTATAAACGCCAATTTTTATTTTTATTCTGTGCATAGGTACTAGGGCGTGTAAAAACCGGGTTGTTTCAAAAAACCGGTTTTTCGGTTTTTATTTTTCAATAACCGGTTAAAAACCGGTTAACCGGTTATTTTTAAATTTTTTTTAATATAGATGTCTTAGGACAAAATAAACCATAAATTTTAATAAAAATGAACTTATTAACTTGTTAAAGTTTATAAGTAATAAAATTCAACTACATGATGAATCAATCCTAATACATTCATGGACATAAGGAACGGAACAAAAAAGAGATAAATCGGAAATTAAACATTTTTTTGTACATGTTTTTTTTAGTAGTAAAATTATGTTAAGTGCTTAAATAATTTAAGCATTTCGAATGAAAATAAAACTGATATCAACAAAAAACACAAGACTAAGCAACAGAAATCTCAAAAATTATGTTTTGAAGAATTAACTCTTCAATCATCACATTGAAAATGTGATTGTGTTATGACATTACGGGGATTTTTGTCGAGTGTTTGGGCACATTCAGTATTTGGTGTTACCCCCTCTAGCTATTAAAATTGCCTGCAATCTTCTCGGCGTGCTTTTGATTAAGTTATCAATAAAATCTTGTTGTACTCGATTCCACTCTTCTTCCGAATCCTTTTGAGATTTCCTATATTAGTTGGTGCTGGATCCCACTGTTTTATTTGTTTTCTGAGCTTATCCTAAACATGTTCGATGGGGTTTAAGTCTGGCGATCGTGCTGGCCACGGCAAAACGTTAATTTCGACCTTTCGAAGATACCCCCAAACTACCGCTGCAGTGTGGGGCCGCGCATTGTCCTGCATTAATTGAAAATTCTCTCCGATGAATGGGGCAAAGGGCATGATAATCGGTTCTAAGATGTCATTTACGTACCGACCGAGTCGCAGTCAGAGGTCCATTGTCTACGATGTGCAACTCCGTACGTGCCCCTATGCAAATGCCGCCCCATAACATTACTGACCCTCCACCATAACTCTCTTCCGACAATGTTACACTGAGCGTATCTTTCTCCGGGTCGTCTCCAAACTTTAACCCTTCTATCATCTGGCTTAGGACAAAATCTAGACTCATCAGTAAACAATATTTTCCCCCAGTCATCATCATTCCAGTTTTAGTATGAGCGAGCAAAGTAAGCCCGAGCTACTCGATGATCTATGGTAAGTAAGGGTCCTTTAGCTGGCAAGTACGTCTTTATTTCAGCTTCTTTAACTCCTGTCGAACGTCCTG
Organism: Scotopteryx bipunctaria; assembly: GCA_949320045.1. Taxonomy (NCBI): domain Eukaryota; kingdom Metazoa; phylum Arthropoda; class Insecta; order Lepidoptera; family Geometridae; genus Scotopteryx; species Scotopteryx bipunctaria. The sequence goes on from OX439441.1 coordinate 700,774, forward strand.
GAGCGTAGATCTGACTTCAGAAGAAGTCAAAGTGCGATTTCTCAGAACACTGTTCACCATAAACCGATCGTCTCTTGCTGAAGTGACTTTTGCGACCTTGCCCTGCACGTCTAGTATACTCTCCAGTCTGCCGATAACGTCTAACAATTCGAAAGAAGACGGATTTGGAAACACGCAATATCTGAGCCACTCCTTTCTAACTGTGATCATTTTAATTAAAGAAACAGCTTTGGAAACCTGAGCTACGCTAAGATCTGGCATTATCACTTCAGGTATTCATTGATGTGTAAGAAGCACTACTATTGCGATACATTTTTGTGGAAAAATATGGAAAAAAGACAGAATTTTATGAAATTAATACGCATACGGCAACAAAATTATTCCAATAGACTAGTGAAAATAACAAATAAACTAGAACAACAAATGAAACTCTGAAACAAAAGACTATTGAAGTAATTCTTTTTTCAAATTAAATATTAAGATATTATGGCCAGTTTGTACGAAGAACTTTTTGTACATTATTTCAGTCTTTTTTTTTCGATTAATGAAGCGTTTCTCTAAATAAGTGCATGAGTGTAATTCTGAACTGATCACAGAACAGTACTATCGCGTCTGACAAACAATTTGCCAGTTCGACCGCTGACCGCAGCGATAGAGGCGCCCAGTGCGCTCATGCAACGCCCCGCTTCCTTTGCTATCTTGCTCTGCTTAGCTAATAATAATAGCTTATTTTCACTACGATATTCACTAACGACATTTTATGCGGTCCAAAGATAAAGTTTTCTGAGAAGTTTTTGTTTGTATTTTTGCAATTTTAACGCATTATGTTGTAATTTAATTAGGTAGATTGTTATGGTCGTTCTAAATAAAGTCTGCAAGGCGTCTTTTTAAACGAATTTGTCATTTAATACTCATTTGAAAAAAACCGAAAAACCGGTTATTTTGGCCCAAAAAACCGGTTAAAAACCGCCCTAAAATCAGCCGGTTAACCGGTTTTTCGGTTAATCGGTTAATCGGTTTACATGCCCTAATAGGTACCTAGTACCTACCTAAGTACATTATTATATTTTATATATTTTTACCAATATTTTTACATATTTTTTTTTGAAGTTTCGACCGTGGATTACCTACATTGTAGGTATAACATACGAAGATAGGTTACTTACCCTATTAGCTAGCTTGCCTCTGATTTAGCAGCCATCAGCTATGTTCAAGCATTACCAAGATCTATGTGATGTGGTCTCTCTGCTGGTATACTGTCCCTCTGAGAAATCTTACCTCCTAACTAAGGAGGCCAATGGCGAGTTCTGGATTCCCTCTAACAAAGCTGAGAAGAACTGCTGGAAAACGACTGCACATAAAATCAATTTTGAGGTAGGTACCACACCACCTACCTAAACTGAAACTGAAACCTGACTTAGGTCTGCGTACCTAGGTAGGTACTATTGACTAGGTATATAGTACCTATACCTAGCATACCTATAGGTACTTTCTTACAATCAGAAATAAGGCTGTGTGTGAGAAATGATTTATGAGGAAGAAATATTTTCAGAACATGCAACATTTCTCCCGTAGCGGGAATCGAATAGGTACCTATCTTGTCGCAGCTGGGCACTCGCTCGCCACCTAACTTACGTTTCATTTTGTGAATAACGAAGTTCCGTCGAAATTTTGCAGTTATTCGGCATGGACGCCGGTTCGCAATGCATGCCGTTGCGCATTTACAAGGTATGGCTACCGGACCACCCTCAAGCCAGCGTCTTTCACGCCGTCTACAAGGTCTCTGTCAAAGCTGACGTCAAGAAAAGGACCAAAATGAAGGCAGTTGGTATTAGAATCAATAACTGCTAACCATTCTGTCAATCCAGCATTTTTTATTCAGCTTCTTGAACATTCAGGGCATCCGGAATCGTCTCCAATGGTTCAACACAACAGAGCTGGAACGACAGAGGGCCCATTCTACCTTGCGCAGTCCAGAAGTTGCGGTTTTCGCGCAAATGGCTATAGGAGAACAGTCTAAAGATCTTGAAGCTACGGTAAGCTTGGCAATATAAAATTATCTTAAGCTCTACAATATTTAAAGTAACTTGGACAAACCTACCTCAGCATTTTAGGCCACTGATGAAAACTATTTTCAGAAAATGGGTTACAAAGCGTATTATTGACAAAATGGTTTATTGATTTAGGAGATGGAAACCGGAACGCTCATAGAAATATGCGAGGAGAATGTGATGTTGGGTGGAGACGTGGCAGGCGGTGCAGTGGCCCTCGCGTCTCCGAACTTCCAGCTACTGGCGGCTGCCGGATACATTAGAGATGGCTAGTAAAACTACTCTATCGGGATGGTTTGTAGGGGCCCTGTAATAACGTTCTTCAAATGAAAGACTGAGACACGAGGTTTTGAAAGTATTCTTACTTATCGATGAGCTTAGATCCTTAATCCATCCCCTGTTTTGTAGATCAGATCCGCATGTATCGTGAATTCGTAGTGATGGTGTATCCTGCTCTGTACATGAGTCCTCACGTCTTCACCCAGTTTATGTTAGATCTCGGCTGGCAGAGGCCCCAGTGCCCTAGTTTATTCAGGTACCTACTTTGACTTTTTAGGGTAGTTACTTAAATGAATGGATTTATTATTTGTGTCTTTTGTCCCTTTTTTGTCCTGTATTACTGCAATAATTTTCAGAGCTGCAGATGTGACTGGTAGAGGAGGCTTGTCTTTCTTAGAGTTAATGCTTTGGACTGCTGCGTTGGAACCGGCCACGCAGCACAGCGGTATACCAGCAGAGATTCGATGCCGATACATTTTTAGGTTACGTAGTCACATTATGTTAGGCTACTTTTGCTTTTCATTCTTCAATTCAAGTAGGAATATAAAATTGAAATGCCTCTTTTAGGTATTTCGACAGCAATCGTGATTTAAAACTGGAGTATGTGGAATTCAAGGAACTGGTGGCCGCAGCGCGAGCCGCTAGGCAGCTGCCAGTGGATGCTCTTAGTGTGGCGAGAGATGCTGATGTTTGTCTTAGGTAAGAGAGATGTATAGGTCAATTGGCTTTGTTAATCATTTGTCCACACTTCCATAATTTCTTCATCCGTCCGACCCATACTATTTTTTTATCCAGGCAACTAGGGATGCTGCCGAACTCTCAATTACCCTTAGCAGAGTTTCTTCGCGGAGTGGGAGAGCTACGTCTCCGCGGCACTAGTTCTCTACTACGAGCACCTAAAAGTATCGTCGGATACCTTGTTGACTTGCAGTAAGCATTCCAAACCACAAAATTACCGTTTTTTGGGCACTCGAGTCTATCCATGTTTTCAACTTGCAGAGAAAGAGATCGCGAGTTGCACCAAATAAGTGGTCCAGCCACTTCTACATCCAAAGTTCCACCTGCTCCAGGTATTTTGGACCGTTAAATGTTTTATGCAACTGACCAGGATATAAGTTCTCTTAAATTGTAGTAGTTAACCATAGTTGCAGGCGCGCCGCTTCGGGCGGGTGAGTTGTCTCGGACATCAGGGGGTGCGAGTGCCACGCGCCGGACCCCACCGCCTCCGAGACCCGATTATAGGGTAGCAGTCTACACTGTGAAACTGAGAAGACGACCGCCTAACGAAATGTTGGAACTGGGCAATTTTGAAGGTAGATATTTAGGCCTAGGTAGGTCTAGGTACAACTAATAGTAACATTTGATTTCTAACATAAAAAATATATGAAGTTCCTATAAGAGTTGGTAAATAGGTATTAAACCGACTCATGATTTGCTGGTTATACCTACAGATGATGCAGTAAGTCCTTCTACAGCGCGTCTCCTGACCGTAGCGGCGACATCTCTGGACGTGCTGGGTCCCACGTCGGCGCCAGTGGAGGCGCTCTCTGCCGTGCACTACTTCGCTGCACCAATCGACAAATTAGCCATTGTAAGATTCCTTTCCCATGTCCCTACTATGTGTTAACCAGTGGAATAGAACGATCTTGTGAACGGAATAACTTGATTGCAGCGAAGACCATCTAGTAATAGCCCAGCAGCAGGTGTGATGAGTAAAGCAGCGTGGTCCTGGGGCGCTGCGGCTGAGGAAGCTGCTTTGGGCGCTCTGCTCTTGCGTTTGGCAGAACCGGTTCGCCAGCTGTGCGCTGCTGAGCCGCGCCTGTTGCGGCTGGCTTCACCCGTGATTGCTGTAGGTAAGTCGAGTCAATTTCATTTACCCCAGGAAATAAATTAGTTCAAAAGGCAAAAGGTTTCTTAGTCTTGTGAAAATTCAGTTTCACATTGATTGTAGGATCATGCATGACAGAATCGATTCTGATGAATATTCGTTTACTGGTGATCCAGGTGATCTACACGGCAATCTTCCCGCGCTCCTGTCCATGGAGGCTGCACTCTGGCCCTCTGGAACAGCCCTCTCTCCTTCCCGGATCTTGTTTCTCGGAGACTACGTGGACCGAGGCGCTTACGGGGCGGAGCTCATGGCGTATCTGTTGGCTGCGAAACTGCAGAGACCAAACGCTGTGCTCATGATCAGGGGGAACCATGAGACTAGAGATATACAGAAGATGTTCACGTTTTACAAGTTCGTATCTTTGAGAAATGACGAAGTTTTCTGAAAGTTTCCTGTTCAAAGTCAATTAATGTCTTTCTACAGCGAATGTGTCTCAAAATATGGAGAAACGGAAGGTGTCAAAATATGGAATGCAATCAATGGTGTTTTCGATGCTTTACCACTAGCAGCGGTCGTGGACGACAAGGTATCTACCTACTCACTTACCAGTAAATTTCACATCACGGATTTGGCAAGACTTTCGAATTCTTCCTGTATTCACCAGCTAAACAAGTCTTCCATGATGTTGTAGGTATTTTGCTGTCACGGAGGCATTCCCCCACCCTGGGTGTGTCCGCTGATCACAGCGATAGATAAGGTTCCGGTTCCTCTCATGAGGCCTGCAGAGCAGAGCTCTATCGCTTGGGAACTGCTGTGGAATGACCCCATCAAGTAATTTTCTTACTATCCTTGCACTTGAACGTACCTACCTAACAATGCAGCTATTGTAATAACTATGGTTTATAATGAACTTGCACACATTTTCTGACGATTTCAATAACGCGCAGGCGGCGGAAGAAAAGTTTTGCTGTATCTACCCTGTATCACCAGACTTGTGTGGGTTCAGAGCTAATAATAGTGTGACTGTGGTGATACATATTATCACGCCCGTATCCCTAATGGGGTGGGCGGAGCCACAAGTAAACATAAGAAAACTTGCAGCCACATCTGATTTAGTCCTAATACGGATATGATGAACCATGGTGACAGGTGATCAGCCCATCGCCCATATAAGTGGTCCATCGTGCTAGAGAGGATACTGTCCCTTAGTCGACTTTTGTGATTTTATTATTATTTTTCGCATTTTCAGTTTGCATGGACATTTGATTTCCAGGCCAAACAAGATGACAGCGACCTTAGCGTTGGAGTTAGCCGCGAACGAAGGCTTCGCGGCGAACTCCAAGCGCGGCACAGGGCACGTGTTCGACCAGACCGCACTGGACCGGTTCCTCCTGGCCAACCAGCTGTCGCACGTGGTGAGAGCTCATGAGCTGCATCAAAACGGATTTATGGTAGGTTTGTTCTATCACCTACATCTGCTAACTTTTCTGATGATAGTAATAGGGCCTTTACCATCTATAGATTTAAACAGCGTCAGGAGGCAACTTTTACCTTCACAAACGGGACGGTGGCTGTAATGCATGAGACGCATTAAGATGGAGTAGGATTGCCCAGCACCTATTCCATCCTCTCAGCTTAGTCGGCCTTGTCCACAGGAAAGACATTATAGTCAATACGTGCGGAGATGACTGACTAAGCCGCGGGTTTCCTCAGGATGTTTTTCGCCCCCGTACCTACGTCTTTCAGCGGGCTGTATCTCATGAACCGTAGGTAATAGGCAGAGATTTGAAATTTTCAGTATCTATAATGCCGCTATAACAACAAATTATAAAATTAAAATTAAGTAAAAATTTCAGGGGACCCCATACAAGATTTTTTTTTTAATGTACGATGGTAAGGAACCATTCGTGTGCGAATTGACTCGCACTTGACCGGTTATTTATATTGCTCGTTGAATTTGAATTCCAGTGTCAACTCCGAGGTCGTCTTATATCGGTTTTCTCGTCGTACCACTACTGCGGCGGCACCAACGACTCCGGAGTGGCGCTGCTGGAAGGAGGCAAGCTAAGGCTTATTCGGGTCAATGCTGAATAGACATTGCTTCTGGCTTCTACGATTAAATCAAAATTAAATCGCAGGAGTTACAGTATTTAACTTCGGGTATTAAGCAAAACAAAATGGCTATTATATTAGGGTTTGTTCGATACTTATTTCTTTTTGTAAATTATTTATTTAATGTCTTTTATAATTTTAAATATTTTTTTGTGTGAATGAAAAATATCAGATTTCTTATTATTTTATTTATTTTCCATCTTAGAAAATTCTGACCTTTGTAGGTTTAGGTATACAGCTTTGATAGACATCAATATGTAAGTAACTTACTTTTTACAAAGATCTATTATAATCTAATTTCTTAACTTTAAATTATTTCGTAGGAAAAGACAGATATAATTTAATTTCTACAAAATGAAAATTATCTAGAGTATTTTGTAGACAAAGTACCAAGTAGAATTAATTATGCCAAAAACATACAAATGGAATACTTACGCAGATAAGACTTAACAAAATTTTATCCCTTAGTTCAGACCAGCTATTAATGCCTAATAGGTATTCAAAATCATAATATCACAAATCTTCAAATGAACGTCTAGTCATAACTTTCATTCTGATTTTTCATTTAAAAAAGAAAAGGCATTGAATAGAGCGTTTTTTAAATGTTATATTAATACTTGCATTTACCTCATATAATCATAATGACTGAATAGAGATAAATTTTATATCATAACTATGTATATTTAAAGGGGAACTATTAATTTTACCGCAAGTTTTCCAACTGGGGTTGTCATAAAAACACAATGATAGAACTTCAACCCATAAGGATTTTGTTATTTTACAATTACAATTGGTAAGAACATTTTGTTCAATTCGATTATTTACAGTACAATACCTACCTTAATGATTACGAACTAGAGTAATTTTTTTTAATTTTAACTTTAAACGGCTATAGGCTAAAACCACATTTACCGCACCCTTCAGTACTATGTTTTCCGTATAAGACTTCTTATTTGAAGTTTGAACTTTTGGATAGCACAGATCTGCACGGAGCATGGTGATGTGTAGCTTAACCTTAGTCCTTAAGTTACTTAGTAAATGGAAATACCATCATATAATTTGCATAAACATTCACACATCTAATAAATAGTTTTTTAACTAATCATTGTATAGATACAGCTTCGAAAACGCAACCAGCCCTGACTTGAGATTTGGAAAGTGCTGTACAATAATCGTCCAAATAGATTAAGCATATAATTTATAGGTATTGGACTGAAAGATGACTGTCAGAGTGGAATGTTAAATCGGGTAGTTCCCATATGTTCTATGGAACATGACGTCATCAGACAGAATAAGATATTTTTTCTTATTTTGTACGGGAACATGTAATACTTTTATTTCTCAAATTGTTCTATAGGACAAGGTAAACAAGACCTCTTTATGATTATTTTATCATACTGGCGCTAGAAAATAATCATAATTAATTGTGGCACTTGTCAAAGTGACTAATTTTATTGTCACATTATGAAAAATGTCCTCTAACTTGAGATTGGCAGTAATGGTTGGTTGCTACTATACAACCGATTGCCTGTTCATGGTTATGGTTAAAATAGAATAATTGACTTTATCAGTGTCATTTAACTTCTCATGGATGGTTTTGGGAAAATCTGATTCCCATTTTGTTCTATGGCATGAAACTCGGATGGAACGCTACTAGCTGTTTCATCCGAGTTTCTAATTGTAGTTCTAATGAAAAAATTGGGAAGAAAATGTGTCATTTTGTTCGATGACTTCATGTTCCAGAACAAATGGGAACTACCCGTTAAATCAGTCAAATGGGTATGTTTTTGAATAAAATTGTCAGAATAGTTATTTCATTCAAACTGATAACATTTTCGGTGACACTGAGAAAAGTACATGACTGTATCATCATAAATCATAACAAAAAGCACAATTCACATTTCCTTAATCGTTCACACAAAAGGTTCACTAGAACACTGAATCCAGTCCTTACACTTTTTCTAGGTCCTTTTCACTGATCAATAAGAAGCCAGAAGACAGAAAGCCAGTGATGCCTATAGCAATAGTTTCCCGGTGACTATTTCTAGTACCATCTTCCGGCGGAGATATGGCATGTGGGCCTGCGTGAAGCTGTAAGGAGCGCTGCGCGCCGAGAACTCCGCGAATGTACACGCGAACATGCCACAGTCGCTGCCGTTCATTTGCTGAGGGATATCCTGGAAAGAGATTGGGTATGAATACAGTACCAGGTTGAATTGGAAATAAAAAGCTCCATGATGATATATCGGTAGCGACTGTCTCATATCATTTTTTTTTTTCGTTTATCTTGTTCCACTTCTGGGCAAAGGCCTCCCCGAAAAGCTTCCACTGATCCCGGTCTTTCGCTATCTTCCACCACTCCTTGTCGAAGGAGTCGAAATCGTCGCCCCACGCCTTCTCGGCCGGCCCCGTTGTCATGAATGTTTGATGTTTCTCAGATGTTTGACTATAACATATACGTCCATTCATAAAATAAAAAATTTGTTTGCAAATCGCTAGCAAGTATAGTCTGGGAAAACCTACTGATAGGCTCCCTTACGTCGTAGTTCCATAGATCTCAATGGATAGGAAATTGTCTACTCAGCGGATCGGCCTTGACGCTGATAGTCTGTGAGCTTACCTTTAGTATCTCATTCTTCCAGCCCTTATCATCAAATGGCTGTCCCTTCTTGTCCTGATGTTCGTCCCGCAGGTACTGGCGGAGTGCTTCAAGGCAGGCGCGGTTGTTGCCGCCCATACTGTCGAGGTAGTTGGCCTTCTTAGCTCGGAAGTCAACTATGCTGAGGCACCAGTGGACCCCAAGGTGGACTGGTAGGATTATTAGGTCGTGCGCAAATATGTCTACCTGGAAAGTTAATAGATTTCAATGTCAGTGTTAAAGAAATTGTTATAAAAATAAGTACTATTTCTTTCTGCATTTTTCTGCGATCTGTTTAGCTATGAGTAAATACTAACAAAATATGTTGCTGCATTTTCTTGTCACTTCATATGCTAAGTAGCTTTACCACTAAACCGCGTTTTTATCATTTCTTTCTGCCCGTAGCTTCTTAAAGGTTATTCCAAGTCAAGAATTGTTATATTCCAAATCACACAAACAGATAAACAAAGAAATGATTTGAGGTATAATATCTTCAGATGCAACCTTTCGGATTCATATTAGTACTCTTCGATCAAATTAGTACTTTATTTTGTAAGATCACGGGGATCACTTGACTTAGTAAGATGTAGAGATGATTAAAATGTCGTACCTTCCTAGTCCACCTTCGCAAGCCAGCCTGGCCACCCTGCATGAGCTTGGGGTAGAAGAAGGTGTTGCAGCAGTACACCTTAGGCAGGTCCTTCCGTTCCTCACTCCGCTGCATCAGCAGGTTCATGTAGAAGTTTATCACCTCGTCATTCAGCCAGTTCAGCCCTGACAGGGTTTGGATGTCGCGCCTGGAAGAGATCAAGGGATATTATCCACATTTCAATATTACAACTCATATCATGTCATAATAATCATAATGTAGAACAACTTAGCTCTGGAAGTAAAGCAACTCCATTAGATATTATGTTGCCTTGTGATAATAAGCTAAGCAGTAACTACAAAATCAACTTTTCACTCAACTTATAAATGGTAATTGATATGTTGCCTTGTGATAATAAGCTAAGCATCAACTACAAAATCAACTTTTCACTCAACTTATAAATGGTAATTGATCCCCTAATATAATACATTTTCATACAAAACCAAGCTATGTAAAGGTAGGTGCGGATCCAGCCCTCAAAAAAGATTGCGGCCACTCAAAAATCAGCAGTGTGGGGGTAGACTATGATTGATACATATTGCATTAAAAGTACAAAAAGTTGAGTAGAGTATTTTAGTTGTGAAGTGTGATATCATCCTATCAAAATTAATTTAGCTTGTATCTATTAAGCATGCCAAATAGTAAGACTTACTTGTGAATTGACAAGTTGAACTTCTGAATAAGCAGTGAGCCAGGAGGCCCAGGTCCTAAGGCTCGGTTGACTAACTTCTCTTGCTCTGGAGTAAGAGATGGCAGCTCAACACTCGGTTGAGGTTCCTCGTAAGCACTGTCCGGTATACTCAGCTCATACTTAAGTTTATGCTCCAACTGAGCTATTTTCTGTTCACTGTTCACCTTTGATATAATGTCTGATTCTCTCTTAGCATCTACAAGCTTTTCCTGAGTAAGCTGTTTCTTCTTTTTATATTTTGTGTCTATTTTTGATAACCAATCTGTTGAAGTTACTGGAACATCTTTGTGTGAATCTCGCAACGTGTTGATTGGTTGGATCCTTGTGGAAGAGGAAGTGGAAGCTTCAGACGGTACTACTTCTACTTCAGAATCGGAGGAGTTTAACGAGGCTATAATTAGAGGATCATATTCTGTCGTTGAATCATTCTCCTTTTCTGCAATCAGACCTTTCTCTACTAAGTTTATTTCATTCAGTGCTTTCTTTTGTGTTCTCAAGGTATTCCTAAAGGCTGTCGCTTCATCTGTTAAATTAATAAAGTCTAAGGTTCTCCCAAAAGCAGCAGGTTTTATTGATCCTGCTACCTTTCTGATCAATTCCTGGTAGTTTTTCTTCTCATCTAAATTGAATACTTCCGACATTGTGGATCTGGTGTTGCCATTAATTCCAAGATATCTATTTCTAGGAAAATTCAGTGCCTTGGTTGTCCCTGGACCTTGCAGCCACCTTGGTACAGGTGAAGGACCTTTTTTGTATGATTTAGTGATTTTGGGAGGGGCTACGAATTTGTTAAGAGATTTTGGTGACATAGAGTACCGGGCATTCAGCTTTCGACTTAGTTTTGTATAGGGAGGTTCAGGGGCATCAAAGAACCTGAGATTAACAGGAGGTGGAGTTGAGATTTTCTTTACAAATTGAACTTCATCATTTTGATTTGTGTCCTCATCATAATCTTCTTCATAATCATCCAGGTCTATGTATATTTTTGGCATCTTTTTGGTTGTCCGCTTCGGTTGCACTGTGATCTAAAAGTAGAGAATGAACAATGTACGTCTTTTTCATGTTCGAGTTCATAAGTAAGTAAGTAGTTGATAAGTATTGAATTGTGGATGGATACACAGGCAGAGAAAGGCCTAAGAAAAATGGATGGATTGTGTGAAAGAGGGAAACATGTTATGCCGAGCCCACCTAGTGGAATAGGGAAATGATGAGTATAAGTCAATCACTGATTTAAAAAAAGATTTTATATTGAATGCTAAATAATAGTTGTTACCTCAGCAGGCTCATCATCATCATCATCATCATCCACCACATAAGACATGTTGTGAAGCGGAGTGTGGATTCTAGGTTTCCGACTAAGTGGAATTGGACCATTTTCTTTTACATGCTTCACACTAATTGGTATAGCATGCACTCGGCTTAACTTGGTTCCTGTTTCTTTAGGGGTTGATGTGCTGGGGTGGCCAGGTTCCACTATTATTGGCACATGACGAACATAAGGCCTTGGCCTCGATTCTTCGCTATCTTGAACTTCTGCAAAAATTTTGATAAAAAAATGGGTAATTGAATGCATACACAAAGTATAGAGAAGTGTTTATCTATAATTTATTAATGACATTACCTCTGGAGCTCACAATATGAGGAAAATTCGTTTTGTTCAGTTTGTGCCGCTTGTAGGCCGGTGCTTCATCGTCATCCGAAAGCCCGTCACCTGCCCTGAAACGCAAGCGCATTGAGAAAGTGTGAGTCCCATTTTTAGTGCAGATTTACATTGTTTATAAATAAAAGCGTAACTGCTTACTGCCAAAACTTAGACGCTAGCTTGAGAGGCACCGAAATCATTTCTATAATAGTAATAAATAACACAGTGAAACCAATTCTAACGCCGACTTTGCCGCCATCGGTGTTGTAAACAGTCAAACAAATTGTCATACCTGTCTCGCTTACTAGGGATATCTTCGCCTAATCCGATGAGATTTCGTATGTATGATACTATGCTATACGACATTTTATAATAGCTTATAAGTTTTCATTGCCTTGTAGAATTGATTTTCATCAAAAACTGCAAAAAGATATTCAACTGAACCTCAAAACGACATGACAGACGACAACTCACTCACTCGTCTCCTCTCTCCCTCTCTCTCCCCTACCTATTTATTTCCTTGCGTTCCTTGTCATGTTGCCATAGACACGATAGAAGAATGAATAAACAGTTTTTAACCTCATACCTTTTAGTCGATTACTCGATTCTAATAATCATAATAAATAATCGATAACAACGGCCTTTAGATAGCCCGACTGTTTCTCTTGTATTTTGTAATAGTTGTAAGTTTATTTCTGTTAATAAAGTTATTTACTTTAATAATCGATACCTAATAAAAATAAAGAAAAACCTAGAAAACACATCACGCTAAATAACTAAGAGGAATCTAAACCCTTCTCTGGCTTTGACGCGTTATAAAAAACCTACAAAAACCTAGCTGTAATTATTAGGTATGCGATTCTAGAAAAATTGTCAAAAAAATAAAACTCAACTTCTACTTTTTACACACAACGCCACGATTCCTTTGAAGTTTGTCGAAAAAACCGATAATTCGCCATTGATCCCCACGATACACTGGCCACTGGCAATAAAATTGCCCGCCACTCCCCTGGTACACAAGTAGCGAATGGCCTGTAGTGTTCGGGCATGGGCCGTCGTGTACTAGGCCCTTTAAATCCTTGTCCAATCGATTATGTTGGCTATGGTTAAGGAGGGCTAAGGCAGGCGCTGTCGCAGCCTGTTTTGGATGGGGTCAATAATTTATGATTAAACGAACTTACCCTGTACGTGAAGTTCTATCATAATTATATGAAGACTTCGTATGAAGGTATTAGTAACTAGAAATTATTATATGAACACTTGTAGTAGGCATAATTGTGTCATTACTCGTTGCACTATGGTATAAAGTATGAAAAAATAATGGCCACAATTGTTAGATGTGGCAATACTTTTTGATGTATATTTCCCTCCAACTGTACCTCGCTAGTTCCCTTCCTGTCCGCGTCATTTAGTTTAGAGTAATAAGATATTTCCGTAGCTTCGGGCTATTCGGGAGGGCGGGGTTACTAATACCTTCATACGAAGTCTTCATATAATTATGATAGAACTTCACGTACAGGGTAAGTTCGTTTAATCATAAATTATATTCATCCTTCGTATTCGGTATTAGTAACTAGAAATTATTATATGAACACTTGTAGATGTTGAGAGTGTTGCGAGGAAATATCTACCAATAAAGAGATTTTTTGATGAAAATCAATATGTTTTATTCAAAATTATAAGATTACTATCTGTAACTTAAATATTATGCACTTCTAAATATAACAGATTATAAAGAACTCAATATTGATTTAGCTAAGATCATGTTACTATTATTATTAAATATTGGTCTATTATAAAATTTGGCAAAGGTAGTGGAATTGCCGCTCCATCCAGCAGTTTGTCGAATAACATCAAGACTAACTCCAAGTTTGTGCGCCATAGATGTTGAAGCATGGCGTGTACTATGTGATGTAAAAATGGATACGTCAATTCCGCTATCTTTCATTATAGACTTAATCCACCGACTAAGAGTTTGTGAACATACAGAACTGTAAGGTTTGCGAAAACTTATAAAAAGATTATTAGTCTTTCTAAAATTTTTAGTCTTATCTAAATATGCTATTAGCGTTTTCGCGGGACAAAGTCAAAGTCAAAGTCAAAGTCAAAAATTTTTATTCCATAAAATCACTGGGATCACTTGGACACGTCTTAAATCTACGTTGCATTTACACCTGTTCGTAACGCGACCAGGCGTGGAAGATACAGGCAAGAAACCACGCTTGGCTATTTTTTTGGAAAATGATCCCTTTACAATCATGTTATAAAAGGAGTTGGAGCATTCAGTCCCAAGCATTTTTATCTTCTATATAATCGGATATTTTATAGTAAGCTTTTTTATACAACTTTTGTTTTATTAGTGTTTTGAATTTATTAACTGACAAATTTGTCATCTCGCTTGGGACTTTGTTATAGAAGCGTACACATTGCCCTTTAAATGATTTATTAACTTTACCTAGCCTAATCGTGGGTACAGCAAGTTTATCCTTATTTCTAGTATTAACACTATGATTATCACTATTTTTCTTAAACTTACTAACATTTTTATGTACGTACATCAAGTTTTCGTAAATATATTGACAAGGAACAGTCATAATGTTTATTTCTTTAAATTTATTACGTAATGACTCCCTAGGACCCAGGTTATAAACTGCTCGAACAGCCCTCCTCTGCAACACAAATACGGTGTTTATATCTGCAGCACTCCCCCACAACAAAATGCCATATGCCATGATGCTATGGAAGTAGCTGAAGTAAACTAGTCTAGCTGTATCTACGTCTGTAAGTAGACGTATTTTTTTTACTGCATATGCCGCAGAACTAAGTCTCTTCGACAATTTATCTATATGTGGGTCCCATTGAATCTTTTTATCTAAGGTTATGCCCAAAAAAGTAGTAGTGTCCACGAGATCTATATGTTCATTTTTTATTTTTATATGAGAATTTACTTGTGTAACATTTGGTAGTATAAATCTTATACATTTGGTTTTCTTTTCATTTAGCAATAGGTTATTTACATCGAACCATTCTACGACTTTGGAGATTGCATTGTTTACTTCGCCAAAATTAACCTGGCGTCGTTTCATTTTAAATAAAAATGAGGTGTCATCTGCAAACAATACAATTTCATGATCATCCCTAACAAGTTTAGGTAAATCATTAATATAAACTAAAAATAGAAATGGTCCTAATATTGATCCCTGTGGTACACCCATTGTTACTATTGACCCTGGAGAACGTTTTCCATTAACGTCGACTCTTTGTATTCTGTTACTTAAATAGGAACTGAGAAGGTCAAGAGCAAAACCCCTAACCCCATAGTGTCGGAGTTTCCTGATTAATGTTTCATGATGGACACAATCGAATGCTTTTGACAGATCACAAAAAATCCCTAAAGCATCACGAGACTCTTCCCATGCATGGAAAATATGCGATATTAACTCGACACCAGCCTCTGTTGTTGAACGGCCCTTCATAAATCCGAATTGTTTGTTGTCGAGTAGGTTATTTATGTTAAAATGGTCTTGAAGTTGCTTTAGAATCAGTTTTTCAAATATTTTGCTAAAGGTCGGTAGTACTGATATAGGACGATAGTTACTAGGGTCTGAATGACTACCAGATTTGAAGAGAGGTGTTATTTTACTATGTTTCATTAAATCAGGGAACACACCACAATCAATACATTGATTGAAGATCATAGCTAGGTCAGGTGCAATTATGTCTATCAATGGTTTTACGACGCTAACAGAAATTCCCCAGAGGTCCGTGGTCTTTTTTACATTGATTAATTTATAAGCCTTGACAATGTCATTAGAACTGACATAATCGAATGAAAAATTTGTTTTACATTCAGGTACGTTTTGTTTCAACATTGACTCTGCGATTATGTGGGAAGAGTTTAAAGATTTTGTAGTAGAGACTGGAATATCAGTAAAAAACAATTCGAGCGCTTTAGCTACATCTTCATCTTTGTTAATAATTATATTATCTATTTTTAATTTAAAACTGTTATTATGAATTATATTTTTTCCAGTCTCTTCTTTAATAACATTCCAAGTAGCTTTAATTTTATCTTGACTGTTTTTAATTTTTGAACTCAAATATAATGATTTGGCTATTTTACATACTTTCTTAAATATTTTAGAATAATTCTTAACTTTTTCTTTAAACTCTTCACTGAAATTATATTGTTTTATACTGTACAATTCATACAATGTTTGTCTACTTTTATGTATTCCTGCTGTTGCCCACTCACAAAATCCTGGCTTATTAGATACCATGATCGATTTGGATGTATAAACTGAATTGAATTCGTTATTAAATTCTTTAAAAAATGTATTATACAAATAATTAGGATCTTCATTATGATATATTATGTTTGGAATTTTATTTTTTAGATTTGATTTCAACTGTTCCAATCGATTAATGGTCATTGGTACATAGGTAATTTTACTTTTTACATTTTGCCTAGTTTGTGTTTCAATTTTTATAAATTGTCCAAGGTGGTCTGATTCAAGTTGATTAATAATATTTTTACTTATTATATTAACATTAGTAAATATGTTGTCCAAACATGTAGCTGAGGTGGCAGTTATTCTAGTTGGCTCCATAAATGATGGTTCAAGATTGAATGATTTAAATAAACTTGTTAATCTAGTATTTAATGAGCATTTTTCAAGCAGATTTACATTAAAATCGCCACATACAATAATTTCCTTGTTAGATTTAGACAATTTGAACATAATTTCTTCCATAACCTTTTCAAAAACATCAAAGGAGGCGCAAGGCGGGCTGTAAGCGCTTATAACAATGAACTGCTCCAACTCTACGCAGGCTATTTCTATGTGTCTTTCTGCAGTCAGGTGAATAATATCTTTGCGTTCTTTAAATTTAATTTGTTTGTTTAGTAATATTACACACATATTATAGACATATTTCAGGTCGCTCGTTAAAGAATGGTAAATATAACGATGGCTGTTTTGTACCCAATTTGGAAGTTTTTATAGGTTCTGTTATTTTTATAACAATATCGTTATCAGCTTTAATTATTTGGTCTACATAAATCTTAGATAAAGTTTGAACCCTATGTGCCGTTACCAGTGCCAGAAGGGCAATACATTTTTTAGAGAGCTGTTCAAGGGACAGGCTTTCGTTTGGGTACATTGATGCTAGATGATTTAAGACGATGTTTGCATTCCACGTGGTATTGTACTTCGGCTGTGGAGGCCTTAACTTATAGACACCCTTGCAAAACCTTGCGAGTCGATCATCGTCCGATATTGCTCCGACAATTAATGTTACGGCGGATCTGTGGCTGTTAATTGTTCCGTATTGGCCACCTTCGTTATAAATTTGTGTTAAAAAATCTATTATCATTGGAACTGAGGGTTGGTACATATCTATGGTGTTTTCATTACAAAAAACATACCAGCGTTTGATGCAAACATCGTATTGTTTCCAAGTGTTTTCTGAGAGCGAAGCCAACATGATATCTAACGAGGATTCTGGGACACAGCGTCGTAGGAGCGCCGTCCGGACAATACTCCGGCTACCAGGGTAAGATGCTGTTGGACATTCCGGTTGCTGGAATGAGGAATTAAAACGTCATTAGAATTTAATTTGATAACGTCTGAAATTAGATATCGAGTAAACAATGGGTACCATGGTTGCGTGGGCCAATCCGGTACAACCATGATACCCTCTGCTTTGTCTGATATTATTTTTCTTATGACTTTTAGAATTATAGCCACCGGAGGGAAGGCGTAGAAAAAATAGTTGGACCAATTTATGGTAAAAGCATCTAATGCAAAGGCGTCAGGGTCTCTGTGCCAAGAAATATATACGTCACACTTTTTATTAAGGCGAGAGGCAAATAAGTCAATATGAGGGGCTTGGAATTTGTCCAATAACTTCTGATAACCTGTGCTAGTCAATTCCCACTCAACGTCTGAATGAGTTCGCCTAGATTCTTTGTCAGCAACTGCATTGTCTGCCGATTTTATGTATGACGCTACTATAAAAATACCACGGGTCATACACCACTGCCAAATATCCTTAGTTATTTTATTTAATTGTGGGTATTGGATGCCGCCCATTCTGTTTATATAGCAAATCGCAGTTGTGTTGTCAATTCTTAATAATATTTGGCAATTGTTGTAATTCTTAGCAAAAATTTTTAAAGCAAAAAAGGCTGCCAAGAGTTCCAATTTGTTAATATGTAACAGGATCTCACTATCAGACCAACGACCACTAGCCGTTTGCCCATTGCAGGCAGCACCCCAACCCGTTGTTGAGGCGTCAGAGTAAATCTCTAGTGCATAATTATCATCTCTTATTTGATGTCTAGCATGTTCGATAGAATTTATCCACCAATCTATGTCTGAACGCAAATAATCAGGTAATATCATATTTTTTTCATAATCATTGTCATAACCTAGATTTAAAAATTTACAACGTTCTAGCTCTTTTGTATGTAACCATCCGTATTCTACGGCAGGGCAGGCGGATATCAATAGCCCTATCAGCTGAGCTAATTCTCTAATTCTTAATCTTTTTCGATTTCTTATATTTACTAAATTCGTCTTTATTCGAACTTTCTTTTCTTGAGGTAGACGCAGTTCCCATTTGTGGGAGTCGATTATGTATCCTAAATATTTACAAGATGTTGAGGGTACCTTAATACTCTTTTCCTCATTAATTATGAATCCTAGTGATTTCAATAGAGTTTCCGTAAACTCAACGTTTTGTTTGCACTCATCATAGGTACGACCTGTCAAAAATATATCATCTAAATATATTGACGAAATGAAACCGCTCAATCGTAACAATTTCATTACGGGTTTCATTAATTTGGTAAAAATGAAAGGGGCAGTGCAAATTCCAAAAGGGAGAACATTGAATTCAAAAAATGTATCATTTTTTAAATGAAAACGTAGGTATTTACGTGATTCTGGATGGATGCTAACTAAAAAGTATGCATCTTTCAGATCAAGTGTTGCTACATAACAATCATTAGAGAGGAGCTTAAGACATGTCCTTATATCTTCTAACTTGAAATGTGGTGTATTTATATGTTTATTCAAATTTTTAAGATTTAGTATAAATCTCATTTTTCCGTTAGGCTTTGGTACAAAAAATACTCGAGAAACATATTGATTTCTACAAGGTTTACATTCTGAGATAGCTCCAATACTCAGAAGATTATCTATTGTCTCTTCTAAAACAATACTATCCGTGACAGTAAGGTTATTTGAGCAAGGTGGGTAGGGCTGACAAACAGGACGATTAAATTTTATTTTGTAGCCATTGACCCAAGATAAAATGGTATGATCCTGAGTAATTAGAGACCATTGTCTATAAAAGTAGCTAAGTCTACCCGCATAGCGTACCGGATCTAGCGACGATGTGACTGTCTTGGCCGATGAGTGTAGTTGCGCGATGAGTTCCCTCGATGCTGTACAGCAGGCGGCTGATGGCGTGGCGGTAGACGCGGCGGTTGCCTGCGTGTCGACGTCCCCGCCTTCCAGTTTAAAGCCTTATTTGCTGTTGATTGAAATGGAGCGGGATTTGCTGCAGGTTGTCTGTTTAGCGGTTTTTTTGGTATTTCCATCTTTAAATCAGTACTAGACTTAGATACAGCCTTTGCCGCCTTGAGTGTTTCTGGGAGGTCTTGACCAAAAAGAAACTTATCAATCTTTGTTGTTGTCAACTGATCTTTCATGTCTTTTTTTACTGAGTATAGAGCAAAGTTGCGCCTAGTTGAGGATTCCATATGTTGAACGTCGCAAAGTATTCTACCTACGTCCATCAGATCTTTTACTAGGTCGTGGTTCTTTTCTGAAAGATTGAGTTGGTTGGAAATAATTTTTCCCAGGCAAGAAATTCCAGCGGAAATTTGTTTTTGCTTAAACTCAATAGCTTTGTCTCTCTTAATAGCTTGCTCGGTAGCCGCAGCTTTAATTTCTGGGTTCAGCTGCGGAGCATCTATATTTTTGCAGTTCGCGGGTATAAGGTACTTATCTAGAAGTTCTTTCCGTGCTTCTTTGTTCAACCCATTTGATGAAATATATTCGAACCTATTCGCAACTTCCTTATTAATCTCAGGACCATACTCAACAGTGATCGAGGGGTCCGTCCCCAAAATGTCCAGTAGTTCAGAGCTATTGACGATCTCTTCTTGTATAATGGGGTCTTGTGGTGATTCGTGTGGTTCCGAATCAATTGCCGGCGCCGGTGGGGAATCATCGATGACATGCGCATCATGTGTGGTGGTTTCCTCCGCTGTAACAAGGGACCGGCGTTTAGTCAATGTATGCGGCGATATAGTCCCACAGACTATTCAGGTGCATTATGACTACCCAGGCAATCAGTCATTGTATGCGGCGATGTAGTCCCACAGACTACTCAGGTGCATTATGACTACTAGGCCAAAGGGTCGATAACTTAGTATGCGGTGAAATAGTCCCAAAAACTATTCAGATGCATTTATAAAAATATGCGGGTAGATCGCGAAAAGAAAATCACGAAGACAAAGAAATCGGTAATCCTAAAGGAAAAATAACTTACTGTTTCTGTTTTCGGGTGGAATACTTCCACATCGTGATGAGCATGTCGAGGAGTTGGATGACGAAGACTGGCTGGATGATGACGAGGCGCTGAGCGTTCGTCGTCTTTTTTCCCGTCGTGATTTTTTGACTTCTTTTTCCAACTTTTTCATCTTTTTGTAAATGAAATCTAATTTATCTTCAGTATTCCTTTTAGGCATGTTGGAAAGGTGATATCTTTATGTGCGAAACGAGTGGTTGAGCACTAAAATGCGAATGACGCGGACAGGAAGGGAACTAGCGAGGTACAGTTGGAGGGAAATATACATCAAAAAGTATTGCCACATCTAACAATTGTGGCCATTATTTTTTCATACTTTATACCATAGTGCAACGAGTAATGACACAATTATGCCTACTACAAGTGTTCATATAATAATTTCTAGTTACTAATACCGAATACGAAGGATGAATATAATATTATAATAGGTCCCTTTTTTATATTTTGTTTTAGAAGATTTTTCAAATTAACGTGTACGATTTTGGGGGAGGTCATGTCCCTCGGAACAATAAATCTTCCAAGTCATGTCCCCTGTGACCCTTTCCGTTCAGACCGTTCCTGGGCTAGGGACAGTGCTAAGCTTAGATAATACTAGTTTCTCTGTCTACGGATAATACATTTTAGTAGACTTTAATGTACTAGTAAGTACTCAGTACCACTGAACGCAAGCATGGCGGACATCGAAATTGTTTTGATTCACTTTCACGTTATAAGTTGGTACCTAGCTTACTCTACTTAAAACCTACCTAGCGTAGACGGTTCTAATTATTAGTACCTACGTAGGCAGATAGCCCAAATATAGATACGAAGTAAGTGTACCTGCTTGCTTACCTGGTAAAAAAGTTAATAGAGGTAGTAAATAGGGTTCTCTTCGTACCTAACTATACTTATACCTTGATTACCTACCAGAGATCGCGGTTTAGAGACACCATCACACCATCCGTCCACGTCCATAAGCCGCGAGATTAATGACTGACGAAACTGAAACTGCGCGCGCCGCACGCGATGTGTAGGCCGCATCCATACTCTACGAGGCTACCACGAGGGAACGCGAGTACGAGAGTGAGGACGGTGAGCTCGTGTTCCCTCGTCTTCCCTCGCCTCGCCTCGTTGTCGTTCTTCTTTGTTCGGTTTTTCGGACGCGAGGGGGCCGAGGGAATCACTCTCGTACTCGGGCTCCCTCGTAGTCTTGATGCAGCAGTACTTAGAGGTTACTCTGTACATCATGCGCTCGCATAGCGTTAATTGCTGCAGAGTAAGGACGCGCGCGTTTTTTGACGGAATGAGTTACGAGTTATCATGACGAAGTGGAGAAACTATTTGTGTACCACTTTTATGAAATTATATCAAACTAGCTACCGCCTGCGGCTTCGCTCGCGTGGTACCCGGTTAAAATAGCCTATAATGTTAATCCAGCACATGAACTATGTATATTCCAAGTTTCATTCAAATCCGTTCAGCCATTTAGGCGTGAAAGAGTAACAAACATCCTTAAACATCCATACTTACAAACTTTCGCGTATAAAATAATATTATGATAGAACCAATCATTTGGAATCCAAAAAATCCATATCACAAGGATAAAAATAAAGTGAACGACGACGCGTGGGATCAGATAAGCAAAGAATTATATATACATAATACTCTAATCAAATATTTATTTATTTAAGTACACACACATCATATACATTATAACATAAAAAAAAACACAATCATAGTAGGTACATTTCCGATGTATAGGACAATTACGGTGTACATAACTTGCACCAATTATTATGTTCGTAAAAGTTACATGAAAAATAAGGCTAGTAATAAAAAATAAAATAACTAAAATTAAAGGATTATACTAAATATACATAACTACATTTATAATATGATTAAAAAAATTAAAAAATATCACTAGTGGCAGCTCGTAAAGGGCACCTGAGAAAAAAACCTTAAATAGGGTAGCTAACGCAGTCACTCTTTATTGTTCCGAGCAGTCACTCACTTCAATCACGCCCATCTTGTAGTAGACGTAGTGTATTATTTAGGGACGTAACGGGCAACTGAATGATTATTATATCGATTAATATCGAGTGACTCGACTCTCGAGTGTGAGTGGACTCCTGCCGCATGCCGCCTCCACTCGCCAAGACGAGAGCCTCTCGGAGGCGCCCACAGATATCTATTTAGTCTAGTATACTAGAAGGCGCAGGCGCCTCGCGAGATTCTGTATGCAGCGTACGATGCTAGATTGATTATAAAACAAAAAACACCTTGATTGATTGTTATGATAAGGCAACAGAAGAGCAAAACTTGATAAACCGCAATAAGGCCGGAATCAATAGAAATAAACAGAATGTTGCAGCCGGTAATGCATGTATTACGACAGAAAAACATAGTTTTAGCTAGCGGGTCTCCTAGACGAAAGGAAATGGTCGAAAATATTGTAAGTACACTACTTACCTCTTCGATCAAATTATTTGATCGATGACTTACCTACATTTCTATCCGTCTAATCGCTACCTGCTTGTAGATTTTTTTTACTATAAACTTTCTATATTCTAAGTACCTATAAACCTATAATTTATACGTTATTTACGGTTTCTCCAGGGTCTGAAAGTCAGATTGTGTCCATCTCTATTTGAAGAAAACTTGGACCCTAAATCATTCAGCAGCTTTTCGGAGTTTGTAGAAGAGACAGCTTATCAGAAAGCGTTGGAAGTTGAGAAGAGATTGAACAATGAGGGTGAGAAGGTTGACGTTGTTATAGCTGCAGACACCATGGTGACCTTAGGCAGTGAAATGTTTGGGAAACCAACATCTGAAGCTGAGGCATTTGATATGTTGTCACGGTGAGTTTAAAACTAACCTATCCCTAACTAAATCTATCTGAATATAAACTCTATTCTTACTGGCTGGTATCTATCTATCTACTTGTGTCACTAGTTCTTTCGAACCAGTGTGGTGAAGGGATTTTAAGTGTGCCTCAAAGTCTTTTATGCTATGTTCATAGACTTTTTTATATTCTTCGACATGTTGTCGGTTTCCTCATGATGTTTTCCTTTACCGTTTGAGAGTACATACATTTTTTGAACAGAAAAATACATTGGTACACAACCAGATTTGAACACACAACCTTAGGGTCGGAAGGCAGGGTCACTCCCACTAGACCACCAGTGCTCTTACTGGCTGACTCTGCCTTCTGCTCTGTAGGTTAGATGCAAAACAAATATGTTAGTTCTATGTCTCACAAAAGAAAAAGTTAAGTTTTAGCTTTTCTATTAACCAACTGGTTCCCATTACACAATGAAATGAAATGACTTATTAAGTGGAGATATAAAGCTTATAGAAAAAAACCAAAATGCTTATCTACCTTAAATTAACATAACTTAAATATAGTCTAAGGTTGCTATAATATAGTCTAAGATTGCTATAAATGGACCATAGACTATCATTAAAATGTTGCTATGCTGAAACTCGTGGAGAAAAGCATTTAATAAGTCTGGAAATGTTGGCATGTTTGCTTTGTTTGAGGTTAGATGCTGCTATGTGGATTGCCTCCTGATAAGTATTTATTAATTAATTTACCATCTGGCTTGCATAACAATCAAGAAGTTGGTCAGTGCCGTTATAAATATTTCTTCAGTAAATTTTTATCTTTCAGGTTAGCAGGAAGAGGGCATACAGTGTATACAGGAGTGGTGGTCAAATCATCTGACAAAGTGGTCAAGTTCACCGAGTCTACCACTGTAGTTTTCGGCAAGTTAGATGAAGAACAAATCAGGGGATATGTTGCTACTGGAGAACCTATGTAAGATTTTGTATCATTATGAAAATCTTTAGTTAATAATATTTTAGTACCTAATATCCATATCTATATGATTCTCACAATTTTTAATTTCTCCCAAAAGTTTAATCCAGACAGAATTTGAACCTACACTAATTAAGCTAACAGGCAACAGGATTTTTCTGTTTGAAAAATTTACGTGCACTTTACCAGTACTCTCAAACGGTGAAGGAAAACATCGTGAGGAAACCGGTTTGCCGAAATTAATACAAGACAATGATTGCCAGATTGATTACATAAGGAAACTTGGTTTCTGCCTACTCCTTAATAAAATTAAATTGTATTATTAAGCAAACAAGTTCCTATGTGTTGATTCTCATTGCAGGGACAAAGCAGGCGGCTATGGAATCCAGGGTGTGGGAGGGACATTTGTGGAGAAGGTAGAAGGAGACTACTTCACTGTAGTGGGCTTGCCTCTTTACAGGCTCACCTCGGTGCTTTACAACATGTACAAAGATAAGAAATAGATTATGAAGTTTAAATTTGAATAGGTTAGTGGCCTGATAGTTACTCAGATGTATCATGAAATAGTGCTAGAAAATCTTTAAAATTTTTCACCACACTGGTACTATTGACATGAGTAGGTACTAGTAGTGCTAGTAAGTTAAACTAACAAAGTTCAACTCTAATTTTAAGGGTATAAGAGGGATTTTGGCTCAAAGAGCAATTTCTTTTACAGCCATGAAAAATAGTAATCCACAAACTGATTCCAAAGAGAAAGTAATTGTATGAAAATATTATTTAGTGAAAAAATGTGATAACATCTTACATATTGTGTACTTGGTATTTAATAACTGTTAATGTTTAATTAGATACATTACCATAAGTAGTTAGAATAGAATATTTATCCATTACAATTTGCTATACAACAATAAAATAGATCGAAATATTGTCATTTGATACTTGTGTCTTGTGCAAACCAAGCTTCTACCTGCATAAAATACCTCAAACATCCTCACAAACATCACAACATCTCCTATAGTAGTAGCTAACAGAATTTACCGTTGCTAAGCAATACCTTAGGAACGGTGGGCCAAGAAAGTGGTTACCAGTTTTCACAAAACTTCTTGTGTAACCAAAATATTGACGACCTCGGTGGCGTGGCAGGCTTGGCTGAGACGCAAGAGGCGCGGGTTCGATTCCCGCTACGGGAGAAATATTTGTATGTTCTGCAAATATTGCTTCCGAGTCTGGGTGTTGTAGAAATATGTATTAGGTACCTATATGTATGTGTTTACAAAAAAAAGGTATATAAGTATTTGCTTAGTTTGGGGCTAGATGGCGCTGTGTGAAACGTCCACAAATATTTATTTATTTCATTTATTACTTACTGAGTAATGACACAAGTACGTAGAATTAGGAGGAATTTTAAAGTGTAGAAAATCAATTTGAATCAGGAGTGGCTGCAAGATTTCAAGACTACTTGTGGCTCTGCCCACCCCATTAGGGATACGGGTATGATAATATACACACATAACGTAGTATTAATAGTAGGTAGGTAGCATTGCTTAGCAAACAAAGTGATCTAATGCATAAGTTTGCACCTACCTCAAAAGAAAAGCATTTGTTGCGTAAGGCATTTTCCTGCGGCGCGGTTTTCCTTGTTCTCATGCACGCGAATGCGGATGAAAAAGTTTGTAGGAATTAACTTTACAAACGTATGTAACAATTATATAGATTGATTAAAAGATTTCTTTAAATGATCTAAATCATGGATGCACAGACCGCGGCCCGCCGGTCGAATGCTAGTGGCCCGTCGACAGCAAAAATAATACTCTCGTACATTCGAAAAATATTGAATTCTATTCCAGAATATAACCAAAAAAAATATGTTCAAAAAGTAATTTGAATCTCGCGCGCGCGCGCTATTCAATTTAAATACATTATTATCAATTTTATTCTTTATTGTCTTTAATTACCTATGGCGGCCCGCCATTAGTTATATTCGGATATATTCGGATAAACTCGAAGTTTGCCGAGGCGCACAATATTTGTGGTACTACTGTAGGTTTTAAAATGGGTTTCAATTTCTCTGAAATAGTGAAAGCAGTAATCCTCTTAAGGTTTAGGAAGTTAGTTGAATTATAGGTTATAGAAGGAGCTGTATAGATTATCATGTGGGTACCTAAGTGGAATTAAAAAATACTTACCCTAAAGAAATGATGGAGATAAAAGTAAAAATGTAGCTCCTCACTTCCTTCCGATCAAAAGCACTCGAGTTACCTTCTTCCGACTCTGATGTGCTCCATAATCACGGCAAAAAAACTTTACTACCGAGATTGAAAAACTTGTGTGGGAATTTAGACAGATGTTTGAGTACGATCCCATTTACTGTAGTCTTTTTTACCATTTTTGAATTGGAGACTAGTAAACTGGAATGGAGCATACTTCAAGATGTTAGCTATTTTGTTTTAGGGTCTCCGCTTATTACAGCATTCGCTAACCGAACCGTAATCGTCAAAAAAGAAAAAAAAAAAATGCCAAGAAAAAGATTTACAGAATTTCGCTTTTTTGTGCCGCGATGGGTATGGAACGGAACGGTGTAGTTTTTTGAGGCTCTTAGGATTTACTTATTATGGATCTTATTCTTGTCCATAATTCCGACACATTCTGTCGCTAACAATGCCACCCTGACAATTGCTTCAAAGCCCTAAACATTCAACAACAAAGTATTCCCTTGAAGTTTCAAGTAAACAAGCTATTTTAACAGCGCAGGTTGCGGACATAATTAACTGCGCACGAGTTTAAAACAGTAATGTCCTTCTCCGAAACAATGTTACCCCTTTGGTCGTTTCCGGCGGAGTACAGTACTCGGCGCCGCTTCCGGTCGTTCATAGACAATGTCAAGTTCGCACGCGCCATGTGCGGTGCGTGTGCGCAGGGGAAACGGAAATAGACGCAAACAAACATTGTGTACCTACCCAGTAGGTAAGAATATTTCTGTCTGTCTTTTTGCATAGTACATGTACAGGTTCGCTTTGTTATACCAAAATAAACGCATTGATTCAGTAAGTAAACCACACCACCCTCTCGCAGGCTGGCTTTCGAATTTGAATGTGGGTACATTTAATTCATATACACTACAGTACAAAAAAGAAAAAAAAAATCTTATTCTGTCCGATGATGTCATGTTCCATAGAAGATATGGGAACTACCCCTAAGGAACAATATGAGCCTAGCAACGAATCTTCCTTACTGCATATCTGATAACCCTCAGGGTATTATCTGATTTATCTTGCAAGTATGGGGAACTCCTGAATAATTTTAATGATTTGGCTACTTCGCGTTCCTGATAAATGTTATTTAATGTGACGCTCTCCTGGCATTTCTTTTTGTTTTTATTTGCCTATTGTGACAAGATATAGTGGGCGGGGAATTTTACCAACATTGATGACCTCCAATAAAAGCTACCTTGCGGCGCACCCATACCCTTGCCCTAATTTATCACTAATCGAAGGTACTCAGTTCTAGTAATAATCCGCCCGCCCACAGGTGCGAGGGCGGGTTTCGTAAGGCCTTATGTGGCCGTGTGTTTAGAAGGGCTAAGGCCTTGGGCGATTGTAGCCGCCTACGGAAGAACCCACGGTCTTCCAATAATGGACTAATTGCCAAATAAAGGTTTACGAGTTTTAAGGTGGTCTTTGCTAGAAGTACCTTTGTCGTAATTGATGCCGTTATTTTGTTTGTAGGTTGTACTGGTTTAGAGCAGTTTGAAATGTTTTTGATCCTGATATGACCTTGACTGAACCCGTACATAAATACTGTGTTGTATATCTGAGATATTGAATCACCCCATTATGATATACTCTCTCGTACCGCTTGAAACACCAGTACCTATAAGGTTGTCACTTATTAGTTTTTTTTTCGAACGAAATCCACGCCAAGGTATCAAACCAAACTGACATGACAACATGAAGCAATAATAAATAAATAAATATTTGTGAACATTTCACACGGCGCCATCAAGCCCCAAACTAAGCAAAGCTTGTACTATGGGCACCAGATGGCTGATAGAATACCTACTTATATACTTTTTTTGTTGTAAATACATACTTAAAATACTACAACATCCGGATCCGGAAGAAATATTTGCAGAACATACAATTGAATGTACGGGACATTCATACTGTGTTGTATATCTGAGATATTGAATCACCCCATTATGATATACTCTCTCGTACCGCTTGAAACACCAGTACCTATAAGGTTGTCACTTATTAGTTTTTTTTTCGAACGAAATCCACGCCAAGGTATCAAACCAAACTGACATGACAACATGAAGCAATAATAAATAAATAAATATTTGTGAACATTTCACACGGCGCCATCAAGCCCCAAACTAAGCAAAGCTTGTACTATGGGCACCAGATGGCTGATAGAATACCTACTTATATACTTTTTTTGTTGTAAATACATACTTAAAATACTACAACATCCGGATCCGGAAGAAATATTTGCAGAACATACAAACATTTCTTCACGTAGCGGGGACCGAACCCGCACCTCTTGCGTCTCAGCCGAGCACTCGCCCGCCACGCCACCGAGGTCGTCGACGAGCAATGGACTAGTGTGTTACCCAGGAACCTTCCCAAGTGAATGAAAAGGGAGCATTCGGTCATGGCTGGCTGTGGGCGATGCGCCTACGACTGACACGGTTAAGGAAAAATAGACAAATTCGATTGTCTTACCATATTGGGTGTTGATTCGTACGTAATTTAGTATTTTCCTGCCATGTTTTGCTAAATGTCAATAAATTTAAATATGTTATCTACTTAGTGGATTATATAACGTACTAGCTGTCGCCCGCGGCAGCTCGTACAGTCTCCTTCATACAATAGGCATCTGCAATATATCAGACGTTAGTTTCAGCTCATCTTCCTGCCCTTATCG
Organism: Scotopteryx bipunctaria; assembly: GCA_949320045.1. Lineage (NCBI taxonomy): Eukaryota > Metazoa > Arthropoda > Insecta > Lepidoptera > Geometridae > Scotopteryx > Scotopteryx bipunctaria. The sequence goes on from OX439441.1 coordinate 729,993, forward strand.
CACTCTATGTCGGAATACTTGCTCATTGTATCTTATCATGTTGGAGGATACTATCCCTTAGTCGACTTTTACGACATGCTCGGGGAGAAGCAGCTGGACGCATTCTATGTTGTTTCTGTACTTCCAGTACAGCAGAGAAGTTTCAGCAACTGCCAATAATAAATTAGGTTGTCGATCTATCAGATGCGATGCAGGTTCTTAATTATGTTAAACTTAAACGTGATTATTGAGTAATAGTTATTAAAAGTGCCCTTTTCATGCGACGACGTAAAGGCCTTCGATAATGACCACGAGGGCGTTCAGATTCTGCCACAGCTGGTCAACACATCAGCGCAATATGAACTCTATTTCCATGACTTAAAAACTATTTACTGTTATTTGTGGATATTTGGTAGTGTATGCAGTACTTAGTATCTGATTTATCCGTCTGTTTATGGAGTTGTTTACCAACAAAATAAGAATGATAGTATTAATTTATTAAACTGTGCTTACAGTGTTATTTGTACGGGACAGGGAGTGGGTATATCGCCATATTGGGCATTTAAAATTGCATTTATTCTCGCTGTAATAAATTAGTTTTCATGTCAGTTGTAATTCAGACTTTCGATTTGAGGTCACGATTAATTACGTAGGTATGTCGTAAAACTTTCATTATTTTACCTTCAGTGTATAATTAAGGGTTTATTTAAATGCCTAGAAGTTGACGACACATTACTTAACAGCGTAACCGAACCCAGCAAGTAGTTAGTAAAAAAACTCAGGGTTAGGTTAAAGTTTTCCAGCTGTTATTTAAAGAGAACACATAATAACAGGGGCATATAAGCAGGAAGATGAAGATTAAAAAAGAAGAATAGTTATACCTAAACAAAAAAAGGCCAGTGAAAAATCCCTTTCGAAAGATAGTGGCACACAGGTTTAACGTTGATGATAGAGGCAGGGTAACAAACGCAATAATACCTACAATTATGCTACTTTACACCATTGAAAGCCGTCGTTAGCTTCATTATCTCCTGACCCAAACACCATAATCCCATCGTAAAAGTTTGCATTCTTACGAACCGTTAGCCGTCATCTAAGGTCGGTAGAAGTACGAGAAGTCCAACCTACCATTTATTATTTATCATCTGAGATTAGTCAAGTCTCTTTGCTTCGAACGCGTAGTCACTAAACGCTCCTGCAAAAATGCATAGGATTTATTTATTGACTTGACGGTCTCGGTGGCGTGGCGGGCAATTGCTCAGCAGACGCAAGAGGCGCGGGTTCGGTTCCCGCTGCGGAAGAAATGTTTGCATGATCTGTAAATATTTCTTCCGGGTCTGGGTGTTGTGGTACCATGGTACTCGTAGTTTCTGATACCCACGACACAGGGAATCCTAGTGTGGGGTTAGGACTATGTATGTGACTGTTGGGTGTTATTATTATTATTATTTATGCGATTGTTAAGTCACGTGGTGACATTGCGCAAAAGTTACCAAGAATTTACCCTTCTCCTTCATGTTATAATGGTCTTGTCTCTGTTTAGCCTATTAGCGCGAATTTTCACCTTATGTCAAAGAAGTAAATTAGAGTTATTTCGGCCGTTTTATGACAGTCGCATCTTCTTGAAGTCTGGCAGTGGCCGTGTCAGCGGGTCTCGAACCCGACTCCGCTCCCACACTGTTCCACATCGCTTGCTCATTGCCACTATACATGGAACGTAACGTGATCACCTATGCTTGTAATTAGGCGCAGGCTGCTGTGGGATTGTGTCAGTTGGACGGTGAAGCTCATCTTGCTGTCAACAGAACCATTGTTATGAAAATCTACTACTTAGATAAGAGTTTGTACAATTTATAATTAAGAAAATGAAAAATTTGGAACTCGGAAAATATAATATTAATAATTTAGACAAATAAGATTACGTATTACAAATAAATTTGGAAATATACCTATACTTAATATGAAAAACCCTGAATTTCGAACACATCGCCGATACCAATTTAGGTTAGGAATGGGCCTATGCTTAATTGCCTATACGTGGAGAATTTCTTATCCCTGATTCTATATTTTGAAATGTTATTGTCTTTCTAATGTTTTTTGCAGTCAGTAGTGGAATATAGAACATATATCACAATACAAATCAGGAAACTTTTCAGGTTCACCTTTATGGTTTGGATGATGATTCGTCCAAGGGATGGTGATGTACTTCAACAAAACCCACAGTTAGCATCATCAAGCATTAGCCATCACCCATCATTCTATGGCGGAAGTGTCCGTTCCCACGGATTCGAACCCCGACCTTCTACGGACAAAGCAATCTACCGCTGATCAGTAATAAATTATATCCTTTGTAATTAAAAGATTTTAGGCCTAGATTGCCAATACATCAGGAGGGTAGCATTTATACTAAAGGGTAAACAGAACTTTACCTAGGCTTCTACGTTTACCTACGCGCATTGACTATGGTTACTTTGACACAAAATTTTTGGCTAAGTAGAGCGGATGTTACAAATTTCAAATCTGATTCGTTTCTCCAATGATAATTCCATCTTCTGCCGTATTAATTAAGGTTCAGAATTGTATATCATGCAAGTGTCTGAATCTAATAAGAAATGCAATCGTTTTGTCGTTGTTCTGAACTAGATAATGGAACGGATAATTGAGAAACATTCGGCTACTCAATTTGTTTGGACAGGTATCAATTAGCTGATTATTCAATCAAAATTACAGATCGCTGATGTCTGATAACTGCCAATATCTAGGTGCTGATGTGTTTTGTCATTTGCTGCTTTTTAACCGACTTCGAAAAAAGGAGGTTTTATGTTCGGCTGTATGTATGTCCACCGATATCTCCGCCAATGCTTAACCGATTTTGATGGTTCTTTCACTGGTGTTGAATGAGATGACGATGATGATGTATAGCAGACTGGTAGGACTTAGAACAGAACGTAGAACTTTCCTGTTATAAAAATGTATATGTCCGTGAATGTGTGTGTCCGTAAATGTGTAAATCCGTTTTTGTATAATATATTTAAATAAATATAAATATGAAAATAAATAACACCCAACAGTCACATACATAGTCCTGACCGCACACTAGGATTCCCTGTGTCGTGGTGGGTATCAGAAACTACGAGTACCACGGTACCACAACACCCAAACCCGGAAGAAATATTTACAGAACATTCAAACATTTCTTCCGCAGCGAGAGTTCAACCCGCGCCTCTTGCGTCTCTGCCGAGCAATCGCCCGCCACGCCAACGAGGCCGTCGTAAAATGTATTTATAACAAGCAAAGCCTCTAGAATTGGAATGCGCGTCTACGATTACGTACTCATCAGATTACATTTCAATTGTCGAATAGAATACCTCTGTTCAAAACGAACGGGATTATCGCTGTAGATTTGATAACTTAGGTACATTAGTTCATGGTGTTGCGTAAGGGAACCGATCGGCGCACTACAGTTAGCGACCGGTTCTCGGCTGCATGAGGTCTGGGGTCTGGGTCTGCTCAGTTGCCACAATTGCACCGAAGCGAGCGTTGTATCCGTAGCAATGCTGTGAAATAACACTTATTTTTCTTGAAAAGTAAGTTCGTAGCTAGTGGCCAACTCTTGTGACGGAGTTTTTAGGCCTCAAAGCCGTGACCGACAATTTAATGTGCCCTCTGAAGCGCGGAAGCGCTCAGCTCGAATGCCGCTTGCGGTCACCCATCCCAATTGTAACCGCGCACAACGTTGCTTAACTTCAACGATCACTCAAGCACGTCTAAGCAAGCTACGCCCACTAGCTCATACGAACATACATAATAATTTTTAAAGTCGGTTAGGTATTTAAAATTCATTTCTATGTGACAGTAGCCATCCCTGGCGACCTCGCAAGGCCGTGCATCCGCTGAAGGCTCGACTTTGGCTCGACTCTGCATTCATACGCTTTTTATAAGTAGCCTTTTTATAAACAGGTAATCTTTGATCGTAGATATAGCGGTACCATTTTTTTGTGCGCCAATCCGAGATCTAGGAATTTTGATTAGTCCGGGTTAATTTATTTTAGCTAAAGCTAAAGTCTTGTTTAGGATGTTGCGTACCACTTCTCTCAGATTCATATCGAAGTGTCGAGATGGCGTTCTGTTTTTGAAATATTTAAGAGATTTGTAATATCCTTTTGCACTTTTTAAAGCGGTAAAAAAGTTTACAAACTACTACAGGCTAAAATCTGTTGATAAACAACTTTCTGAGTAGATACAAACATAATAATATTAAAGTAATTTAAATAAATAAAATCGTATTTCAGAAGAGATGAATGTACGATGGTATCTAGTCGCAGTTGTTATAAAAACGGTATCTAGTAGTATTAAAGCTGACCTCCTAACATGATGTTGTTTGTTCCACATACAAATACCTGAATATATCTTTTATTCCCACCATAAAAACCAATAATTTGAAAGCTAACAAAAAATTGGAGCAATTCAACACTTGTAGTTACAACTCTGGTGTTGAAAACACCATAAGCGATATAGATCATAATGACATTACACGTTGCCCAAGCTTGGACGAAAGCCGACATAGTGCTGGAGTATCGGCAACAACTCCCATGCTATCTACATTGTTCTGCCCCCATATACCTAGGTAGGTAGGTACGGACAGTCGGACAATGGAGAATTAGACATGCATCTACGGCAAGGCTAGACTGTAGCGATGGGCGTTATTGGCTATTTCTGGTAACGGCTATCTAACCGATATTTTGGTTTCAATATCGGTATTAATGACCGTTGTCGAATATCGGTATTAGTACCATGGTGTTCTAGCTATAACTCAAGTATCTTTTGGACTAGCTAGTTACCTACTGTATCGATGCTATCTAACCAACTTAGCTATTTGAAATATTCGCCCCATCTCTTTTTTACACTTTACGACTTGCATAGAAAGAGAGAGAAGTAGACATAATTATTTGTAGTTATTCGCTATCAGCGTCAAACTGCCAACTGAGAACCAAACTAACGCAACACCGGCTATCGGTCAGTTGTCACTGTCGACCGCTGTCTTGATAAACTTGGTAGCTCAGTAGCTGGTAACCGTTGCTAACAATGACAGTATCGATACGGTAGTTATTGGCTTGGCAACCGTTTTCAGTTACGTTTTGCTAATAGCGGACACATCTTTACTAGACTGAATAGTGGTTATTCACAATGATCTCGTTACCGTGACCTGACGCGACGACAGCGTACCTATTGTTTTCAAATAGCTATGAACGGTCAACTAGAACTGATTAAGTACTTATAGGTAAGTTTTTTTTAATAGAGAGATACTGAAAACGAGACTATTGCTATTTGTTTTGTGTAGCTCCACATTCCAACCGGATGCACTGCCCCTATAATTAGTACCAACTCACGATCGTAACTTCCGCCTGAAACTCAATAATTGTAACACTATTTATTCCATGAAACGCTAATTAGTTGATGTGTGGCATACTTGCCGATTTCCTTTTCATTTTCTATGTTGCAACTATATGTAGATGTAGGTAGGTAGGTACCTATATGTTTTAAGACTCCTACAACGGTAAATATTCCATAGCGTAAGTTGAAAATAGCAAAATATTTCTTAGACGCAGCTCGTACCTAAGTACAGTGTAATAACTTACAATGACTTCACAAGTGTTCTACAAAGAGCAGGATAGCATGTCGAAACCGCAAGCCATTGGCAGCCCATCGACAATGCGAAGAAACCATGGATGAAACTATGCAACACGAGTAGGACAGGGTTGTCGCCGTGGGAGCTGGCTGCAGGCAGTGCAACCGCAACGTGGTCGGAACCTGTTCCCAGGAATGGTGTGAATGACGACGAATTTATATAGCCCCGTCTATAAATAACCCAAATGAAGTTACCGTCTATGTACTAGGTACCTACAAGGACGGTGAACAATTCTATGTCGTGTCATGGATAAGGAAGCTAATGCTTTCATTCGAGAAGAGAAAAATCATTTGCAAAGGTTTCAGACCTAGCATAATTTTTTACGGGTTTCAGTGGCTTTTTATAACTTTAGCACCAATATCACTTTGGCACATTTTGTGAGAAAACATCACCTGGTGTTAAATAAAAGTCATATTAAATGTTAAACATAAGTCACCAAATGACTTTGAAGACTATGGAATTGAAAAAAACAAGAAAATGGACCATTTTGGTGACTTTTTATCACTCGGTGATTTTGAAGAATTGATAGTACTCTGATCACGGTCTTCGTCACGTGTGGTGACCAGAGATATGCGCGACACTCGACTCTCTAGCTCCCAAGACATTCCAAAACTAGGTACTTGTTATCAACCCATGGAACCCCGTCATGGTGTATGACTGCGACACCTGACACTGTGGCTCTCATGGTGTCAGCTCCCTGAGCTTTCATTTCACATGGCTAATGGAATGGAGCTTCGTCGGGTTTCAGAGATTTGATCTTTAAAATGCATGGGAACTCGTATTTTATGAGCTAAAAAAACTGTGTAGACTACCTAAAGCCGGCAAAGACGTAAATGACTTTTACCTTATGTTTAAACGTAACTCAAGTAATAATGATTAAATAAGTAACAAGGATCATGCACTCAACTCTACAACTCAAATTTCAAATAAGTACCTACCATCTAATGTAGTAGGTTAAAACTATTCCCCAAGTAAGGTCATTTCGCCAACAATTTTTTTTTCTATGGCTATCCTACAAATTCATTTAAACCTCACTATCAATTACACCGCAAATTCGATGCCTCATTTATGTCAAACCCCAAATGAAGCCGTACGGTTCCCATCACTTTCGTGGTAACCATGGAATCTGTGCCTCAACACAATGGGGGGTGGTTCCCACACTCGATACCTACTTGTGCACCTACTTGAGTTTATTGATCATTGTGCAGGTGCGAGCTTACATTTGAATTTTCCACTAACCGTAATGTGATGAGTGTCGTCAACCTGATTTACTTCCAAAATAAATTGAGCATAACAAGACAAAATTTATCCATAAAAATTCCTTGTAAGTACCTAATTTTATAGGCGACAAAAGGAATAATGTACTGTATCCTATCGGAGCGTTTGTTGTCTGACACAAGGAAGCGCGCCAGGCCTATTACTAAAACAATGACTATGAAATAATAATAATTTAAGTAATTACCTATTCTACTATGAAGACAGAAAGAACCGAGACATCATACATTAAAATTCAAAGCCTACGACACAAAATAAGTAATAAATCGAAGTGCTATCACATTAGCCGGAAACTGTAAAGCCGCGACTCAACTGCGGTCGGGATCAATCGTCGTATCCGTGCGTAGCGTGGCCCTGGGCCGCAGAGGAGTAGCAGCTTAATCTATACTAATATTATAAAGCTGCAGAGTTTGTTTGTTTGTTTGTTTGTTTGAACGCGCTAATCTCTGGAACTACTGGTCCGATTTGAATGATTCTTTCAGTGTTGGGTAGTCCATTTATCGAGGAAGGCTATAGGCTATGTTTTATTTTTTTCAAAATTAGGGATCCGTAATAAAATTGCTATTTTGTAACACAAGGTGTAAAATCGAAAACCTATTTTTGCGTGCGCTGCAAAAACTATTGACAATAGAACAAAATGATGTACTACGGGTTTGTAGATCCCATTAAGACCTACAAAAAAGTCCGCGAGAACATATATCTAGCTATCATTTAGTTTAATCACAATAACCGATTTTGTGTTCAAAATAATTATTAAATCGTCTGAAGAAAAAAAGCTACGTTAAATATGTATCGTAATATTAATCTTTATCGAAATTAAGCATTATGTTATCAAGAGTATTTATGTAGAAGTAAAATACTTTTTGTTTCATCTCAATCGGATATTTCGTTTAAAAGTTATCACGTGTGTAAGATGTTAAGAGTTGGTACCTATTAATGAGTTATGGGCCATAGAGTTTTTTATCAACATAAAATCCTGTAATAATCTTTTTCGAAATATATTTGTTGATGATTGTAAGTATAAGATCTTTGAAGAGTATAATAAATACATTTCTAAAATAACTCTGCTAAGGAAATCCACGCGCGCTTGATGCAAGCAAGACGAGACGCTGGCGGCGCGGCGGCGGGCGAGACGAGGAAGCCGCGCTTGCTGGCCGCCTGTGAGAAAAACGCGGGTGAAACCGCGGAGCACAGCTAGTAGGTATGTAATGCTCAGAAGTCAAAGCCATAAATAAGATTCGATATCCGAACACGGCGCGTTTGAAACACGATCAGCTACTGCTGGATTCCGCGCGCTTTCCTAATTGCTCTGAAAATAGATGTGCGCGTGCGCATTGCTTGTTACACACCTGGGAGAGACCATTTTACTTGAGTTGATAGGAATTGCTGCTTGAAGAGAATAGGAAGAGTCATTTGCTTACTAGTGGGCAATAACGTCTGAAAAAAAAGGAATCGCAGCCAGCCAAGTAGGACTGTTAGTACCATAAACGTTTGACAAGTCTTATTTAAGTAGTTTCGTTACGATGTTGACTTGATCACGGGTGACGGGTGGTTAGGTAAGTTTCTACTGTCTTTAGTAAATGACCAAGAAATCACTAAAAAAATAACCAGAATAATAGTCACCCTACAGCCCACCGGAAGCATCGGAAACAATAAACGAGCAATATTTCATACACGGAACCCCTGCGGGAGTCACGAGCCGCTCGCTAGTTGCCGGCTATTTTGGGGTATTTACGCATGGACGCCGTTATTAGACGGTATGCGACGCCAGTCATGGGTAACTACAGACTCGTTTACAGCATCCTTTGGGTAATAAAAACTAGCGATAAATTCTACAATTTAATTAATCCATCATCATCATTTCAGCCTGGTATCACCCACCGCTTTCGATTTTGCCAGCCTCCTCTGTTCTGTGCGTCTCATAACGCGATTTTTTCGATGTCATCGACTCAACGCACTATCGGACGTCCAGGATTTCTTTGGTCTGTCCTCGACCACCACTCGGTCAAGGCTTTACCCCAGCAATTTATTTACTTAACGAAAATATGAGACAGAAGATTAAATACCAATAAAATATAGAAGATTCCTACCTAAGCTACGACAGAATTGTACCTAAAAGCGTTTCTTTAACTCTAATAGCTTGAATGTTGATGCTTACGCCACAATCAGAGAATTTAGGGTTTCTCAAAGGTTTTCTAAGCACTCTTTTTCCCAACAATTAGTTTCAAAATGCAATGTGAATTCAGCCGTGTTAAAAGTAAATACCATGCAATAGTATAACAATATCGCGTATAATAGGTACAATTTTTACGTAACGCAAACATTGCACAGATGATTCTAACTTCATCGAAAATTGTACCTATACAGTCGTCAACAAAAATGTTATTTTACATTTACACATTTATCATTTCCATACTTTCCTTTTTAGGGTTCCGTACTTGAAGGGTGTCAACGGGACCCTATTACTAAGCCTCCGCTGTCCGTCCGTCCGTCTGTCAGCGGGCTGTAGGTACCTAAGTATCTCATGCATGAACCGTAATAGGTAGAGAGTTGAAATTTTCACAGTGTGTTTTATATGCAGGATCATTAAATAAAAACCGGTAAAGTGCGAGTCGAATTCGTACGCGAAGGATTCCGTACCATCGTAAGTACATAAATGTTTCTTGTACTTTTATTTTTTTATTTTATTTTTATTATTTGATAATAAATAATAGGAAAAAAACAAACTAATATGAACTAACAATAGAAATATGAAGTGACTAAGTTTCAACACCTACAGTTTCATCCACTTTTGTCATGAATTGTACCTCTACATTTATTTTACGCTCCCACGTGTCAAGGCTGCTGGCAATTATAATGTTATTTATTAGGGCTCAGCACAATGTTATAATGTTATCTGCTCTGTGTTAGTTAACTACACACCAAATAAAGCCTATCTATTTACCTAGAAACCCCAGAATAGGTACTCAAACGCGACTCAGAGTTGAACACGTCTCAAGTCACGGTTTTTTGACATGTTTTGATGAAAATCTGTCAAAAACGTGTTATTTGAGACATGCTCAACTGTGAGATGCGTTTGAGTATTCGGGGGTAACATCTGATTCTGTGGTGACTATGGGTAGTACCAAAAACGTGTTATTTGAGACGTGCTCAACTGTGAGATGCGTTTGAGTATTCGGGGGTAACATCTGATTCTGTGGTGACTATGGGTAGTACCTAAGTACAAGGTACTAGGTACCTAGGTACAAGTAAAACAAGTAATAATTAGTGCGTGAACGATTGACGGCGAATTACAAACCCTCCCTTTGAAAATGACAATAAAATTTCTATCGCGACTTCATCAGGCGCGGTCGCAGCGTGAAATATGGGGGGGGGGGGTTATTAATAAGTAAAAATAGAATATGTCGCAATACACAATTTTATTGCACACATTATAAAACAAATGGAAGCTTTCTATTGTTATTGGCATCGCGGCTAGGAGCAGAAAATTGTTTTTTTAATTTTATAAATTTTTAGAAGATTTTTGCGACGTACGATTTTGGAGGGGGTCACGTCCCCTGTGACCCCCCCTTCGGACTGCGCCTGGACTTCATCAACTCACGAAGAGTAGATACCTATAGTAAATCGACGCTATAGGTATACTGAATTTCCTGTAAGTGAATCTACAAGTAGTAGGTGCAGGCAGATGTTCCGAATGGATCAAACTATTGTCTGATGGGTATGATGAGTCAGTTCGGATCTGGGTTGGCTTATAACAACAAACCCACTTTAAGATTGGTGTTTACCATCCATCTGCTGGGCCTGTGGAGTGTCCAACTCCTACGCGGCACCTCACAAATTCATCGCTGAGGTTCTTAGCCAACAATAAACCAAACGTAGAGCTTTAGCAAACGGCTTCGCTTGCGAGGTAATTTGATAAAAAGTTGCCTAAAATTTTATTCCAGGTCAGTAGGTAATATATAATAAATAAATAATAATAAATAACACCCAACAGTCACATAAGTACATAGTCATGACCCCACACTAGGATTCCCTGTGTCGTGGGTATCAGAAACTACGAGTACCATGGTACCACAACACCCAGACCCGGAAGAAATATTTACAGATCATGCAAACATTTCTTCCGCAGCGGGAATCGAACCCGCGCCTCTCTGCATGTCTGCCGTGCAATCGCCCGCCACGCCACCGAGGCTGTCATATTTAAAGTTTGTTTCAAATCCAGTCAGTTCTGATTGAGTAAAGCAGTAAGCAGTAACATACGAACCTACTCATAAACTTTTGGACGTATTGTATTACAGGGCAGGTAGTAGGATAGGACATGCGATTCAGCTATCCACAAAGAGTGTTAGTTTCGTTCTACATTGAGTTCATTTTTATCTTTCTTCCGGTTATTTACTCTTTTATATTTATAAGCGGCATGTGAAAGAGTAAACTAAATGAATAAATTTTGGCTATAAATTGCCATTGCAGCTTTGGTTTCATCTTGGTTGTTTCATAAATATCCAGCTGCTTTTCTCCCAAGCATGTCGTAAAAGTCGAATAAGGGTTAATATCCTCCCCAACATGATGGACAATCTATATGGGCGATGGGCTGATCACCTGTCACCATGGTTCACCATATACATCGTGGGACTACCAACAGGAGTGGCTGCAAGTTTTCTTATAGTCCATCCCATTAGGGATAGGTACGGGCGTGATAATATGTAGTATGTATGTATATCTAAATCTAAGTACCTATTAGCCTACTACATGCTATTTCCCCAAAAATTTTCTTCATGCGAGTATGCTACATAAACCAGGTGTTAATTCACAAATAAACGAATGCAAAACCAGAACTCTAAGCTAAGCGCAAATTAAGTGCAGATTTCCTATGAAGCTTTGATTTCTAAGAAGCGACTAGTAATAAAGTCTACGGGCGTTCATAATCGGACCAACACAAATAAATAAAAACCAGTCAAGTGCGAGTCGAATTCGCACGCAAAGGGTTCCATCATAATTATGTACATAAATATATGTTGTTCTTGTATGCGGTATATCTTGTACTTATAACGGTCCATAGGATAAGTACAGCCCGCTGACAGGCGGACGGACGGACGGACGGACAGCGGAGGCATGGTAATAGGGTCCCGTTGGCACCCTTCGGGTACGGAACCCTAAAAAGCTGTCAAACTCCTGTCAAAAGTACTCAAGTAGGTACTTAAATTTTACTTTACTTTTTGACACGGTCCACTTACGGGCCGGCTTTTTGAATTTCAGGATGAGTTACAGCTTACAGGGTTGCTAAAGAAATAATTGTATGATTTTCAGGTTATTTACAATATTTCTTGGTAGGTCAGCACACTGATTTATGGCCGTCATATGGCGTTCGTTTGTAAAGTGAGCCCCGCAGGATGTTTTGGCCCCGATGAGATCGTACGTGCATTTCTCCATAATGCCTGCTTTCCGGGTTCCATTTGTTCCAATTGTTGTGTAAACACTTTCAGAGCATTTAGCACTGGTTTCTGATGGGTTTGCTTCGCTAGCGAGTCTGTTTACCTATGTAATACCATTATATAGTTTTATCACTATTGTCATGATAGATAGATAGATAAATTCTTTATGTTATAGTTATCCTTGAACTCGCGGCGAACTTCCGCGATGGCAGAAGACCACGGACCAATGGAAAGAGCTGGAGGAGGCCTTTACCCGAGAGGGATCCTAATTTAGTAGGAAAATTAGTGTAATATAATACTTATACCTATAGTTAAAACATTTAAAATTCTTATGGTTACCTTTTGAAATTGTGGAATAAACAGGCTTTTTATTTTATTTTATTGTTTATTTTATCCTTGAACTCTCTGACTTAGGTTGTGTTCAGATCTGGCGAATGGTGAGCGATCACTGTTCCATAACGAGACCGTTACCGACTCAGCACATCATCATTGCCCCTATCCCACTTATGTGGGGTCTTCAGTTCAAAAAAATGTTCTGTCAAAAAGTAGCTAGTCAAATTTTATGCGCTTTCTGACCTGTCTGGGATCCCGACAACGTCTTGGAATGCCAATACATAGTGAAATGTTTTGGTGCGGTTAGGCTGAATGCCAAGCGCAGTAAATCATTCCATTATTACGTTATCACGGTGGCAGCACCCACACTTTACGAGCCCCGAGATAAACAAACTGCCTGCATTCAGTTAAAAGTTTCAATTTACGACCAGTTAATATTTATAAATTGACGTAACGGTACCTCGCGTAAACCACGTAGGCGAAGGTGGCGCCATCTCTTATTAAAAGACGCGTGGGTAGGCCCTTCTATTGAACACAAAACCGTTTAGTTAGACATTAATCTTTTATTAAACCTTATTGTCTTGTGTGCATAGAAAGTTTACATACAAGTACCTACCTCTGTTCTTCACTGAGACATCTTGGGTAAAAATTAAAATAAACAATAGAGCACTAATGTTGAGATTCCTTTAGCCAGGGAAAAAATAATAATTGCGGTTTGGAAACTCTGAAACAATACAGCAATAAAAATTTGTTTATCATCGTCTCAGGCATCTATTTCGTGCGCCTACATAAGATTTCATAGTTTTTTTTGCGAAAAGGTATTTATGAAAATAAAATAAATTGCACGGAAAAAATATCGCGAATTATCATGTAGGTATAGGTAATTTCGATGCGCTTTAATATTTTTATATAGGTACTAATATTATGGTGAATATACTGTCCGATCATTTGAACTTGGGCAGGAAGACAGAAAAGCTAGCAAAATTGTAGGGTACAAATGAACACTCCATGTGCAGAGGTCAGTTAACAATAGTTGCGCTTGCGCAGATGCAATCTCAAGATGGCGGACAATGACGTACCATGGTAATTATATTTTCTTATTATTATAATAAGTAATATTGTTGCTTATTCGCTAATGACTGGCCAAGGTCTCAGAGATCTCCCGAGATGTTAACAAATCAAGCATTTATCTACCAACACAACTTAACCACGTTTTAAATCAGAAAGTGTATTTTAACCATTTGCCAGAATGAATGGGTTAAGTTAAACATCTGGTTTATGCGTTGGTTAAGGTTAGAATCCATGAAATAGTGTGGGAATCGCTTTATTTGTTTGGCGACTCTAGATGTATTGTTTCATTTGGTCTGTGGTAGGTAGAGCCAATTGTAAATGAATAATGGAGCTTGAAGGCTATTTTAATTCAACATTATACTTAGGGTCCAGCAAAATGATTATGCAAATAAATTAGTACTTCCCTTCTAGTAGAAGAAAACTCTATTTTTATTTCATGAGACCACAATGAGCTTTCCTAGACTAAGCTCGAGTGGCTAGCGCCGTGATGGTCGCTGGGGTACGGCCTTGACCAAGTGGTGGCTTGTGACAGGCCAAACATATCCTGGGCGTCTGAAGTTTTTGGGTCGTATACATGGAAAAAACCGCGGACAAAACCTGTATAATATGACAATAAAGAATCATCATCATCTTCCTGCCCTTATCCCACTCTATGTGGGGTCGGCAGAGCATGATCCTTGGATCAGCTGTAAGAGTTTTGGCTAAGCTGTTTTATGACCGGCCGCCTGCCTGACGTCAACCCTCCTTGGGAATACTTGCTTATTGTATCTCATCATGTTGGAGAATAATACTATCCCTTAGTCGACTTTTACGACATGCTCGGGGAGAGAAGCAGCTGGACGCATTCTATGTTTTTTCCATAAAGAATAAAGAAGTAATAAAAATAAAAAAAGGGGGGGCCCTAATATAAGAAACATTTTTTAATGAACAATGGTACGGAACCCTTTGTGTGCGAATTCGACTTGCAATTGATCGGTTTTATTTACCACAGTCACTGTCAGTCACTCTACGCTCTAGTTTGAGGCTTTAGTTTTTTCGTGGTCATGTTAAGCCGGTGATCGTTTATTTAAATTAGTAAAGGTATTGATGTTATTTTGTTCTAGATTTTATGGCCCTGAAGATTTCACACTTTCGCGTAACCGATCTGCAGGTTTCACGTAATTGGAGAATTAATCCGATACCTCTGTAACTCGATTATCATTTGCTTGAGTGACGGTTTTAGGGCGAATCATTGCACCTTGCTAAATATTAGCAGAGCACAGACGGAGTTTTTTGAATGGAATCTCTTAGTAGGTAGGTATATAATTAAATAAATAGTGACTAAGTAAGTTCGTATGAGCTAGTGGCCAACTCTTGTGACGCAGTTTTGAGGCCGCCTAAAGGCCTGGCTTAAAGACTTAAAAGCCGGGACCGACAATTTAACGTGCTCTCAAAAGCACGGAAGCGCTCAGCTCGTAATGTTACTTGCGGTCACCCATCCCAATTGTGACCGCGCACAACGTTGCTTAACTTCAACGATCAATCAAGAACGTCTAAGCAAGCCACGCCACGAGCGCTTCATTCTCACACGTACACTGGCTCGAAGTCGTCTAATGACTTGCATTGCATCTCACGGCCTCCAGTTTCAAAATACTTTTTGTTGAAAGTCAGGAATATCTAAACTTGTATCTGATAACGCCTTCATGTTCAATCAAATATTGATTTGTTAGTTTGTTTAGTTATGTTTCTGTAAGTAATTATACTTACATCTACATATAGAAACATAATGTCTTTCTGTTGTAGCAACTACTATTACTACTGTATACTAAACAAAAAGCAAGTACCTAGGTACTTTTGGTGTCCAAATCGTCACGGAGGAGTGGCACCAGTCTTTCACGCACTCTGCTCTCGGTGATGATATGATGCCAAGCCATGCTTAGGTACCTAAACTAATAACAGGTATGTAGGGGCGTGCGTGGATGTTTGTTTGTCTACATATCTAGGTAGATACGTAGCCAAATATCTACCTACGTTCTTATTTTTACTTTAATGTGTGCTTCTTTTTTTATTCTTTTATTGTTTCTGTCATTCTGTCTGTGCTGTGTCTTGTGTGCCAAATAAATAATCTATCTATTTATATATCTACTTCTCAGAGGTAGAAAACTTAGATCCAAATTGTGAACCGATGAATCTTAAACTTTAAAATGATTTATTATACCAGTGCAAATATTAATTGTTTCAGTTTGTTTAGGGATTCACATTCCACTCGCTGTTCTCGCAAATCTCTTACGACACGGATTTTTACTTATCATCGGCAATCTGGCCCCATCATGGCAGTGTTATTACAAACAGGATGAAATCGTAAAACAGTCGACAAATTGATATGGATGGTTCCAAAGATGGTTCAGTATTCCTAACAGATTTGTTTTATTTATGAATTATTCAAATTGAAAAAAATTCAACACCTGATTTAATCATTACCTACGATATCGGGAGATTTTGTGCACTTTGACTAAGCCAACTTGATGCTTTGAATATTTATTTTTCATCTTCAGATATTAAAAAAGTGATATTATGAATTTACCTTAATACGTTAACGTTGTCTGCATCGTTAATTATGATTAAATATTACGGATAATATCCATATCAGTTTGTCGACTGTTCAATATTTGAACCTGTAGTTTATAAAAAACGATATAATTGTAAAGTCTCATCATCTTCATGCTCTCATCCCACTCTATGTGGGGTCGGCACAGCATGATCCTTTGATCATGCTGTAAGAGTTTTGGCTAAGGTGTTTTATGACCGGCCCCATGCCTGACGTCAACCCTCCTTGGGAATACTTGCTTATTGTATCTCATCATGTTGGAGGATACTATCCCTTAGTCGACTTTTACGACATGCTCGGGGAGAGAAGCAGCTGGATGCATTCTATGTTTTTTCTTTACTCCCAGTCCAGCAGAGAAGTAAATAATTAAATTAAATAATTTAAATAATTTAAATAATTGTAAAGTCTAACTAGTAGTAAGTACGTGATAAGGAATAGCATATTATAGGCTACTTTGATGCAGGTACAACGCGAGCGAAGCCGTGAGCGAAAGCTAGTGATTGATAATGGCTCTTAAAATGTCATCAACACCTTTACTACGTGTTCCTCTGTACCATAAACATCTAATTCCCATAAGCTTATAATTAACTTCCGCGATGGTATTATTCCAAAGCCTACCGGTTAGTTCGCCGGTCACGTTACTATGGGCATTTCCTTTACCAAAAGGCTCATCTGCGCCTCCATACTAACTGTTGATAATCTGCGGTATGGTCTATACTAACTGTTGCTTTATTCTGTGAAGGCCAAAGACACGGGAAGTGCTATCGATTACATCAATATACATCACACGGACAGGACAGGCATTCCAAAAGAGATTGGTGGGAATTAGTTAATAAGTATTGAGTATTATATAATATTAAGTATATTTACTTGTTGATCAGACAATGTGAACACACGATCTTAGGTTCGGTTCGGAAAACTTGTAACAACAGCAGCAAATCACATAAAAAGTCTCACGGAATCACTTTTCACTTCTAAGTACTTCAAATAACATTGTTTCTTAATTATTATACTATGAATTTCAGGTTACTTGGAACACAAAACCTCAAAACACACACACACATAGATTAAAAGGTGGCATCACTTTTGTTGTCCGCGGCGCGTCTTTTCTTTTTATTTGTTCTGAGATCATGATGTAACCAAATAAAATCCGAACTCAGTGGACAGATGTTACTCGACTTACTCGTACTTTTGCTGGTCACGGGCCACGGCGTAAAGACAATGGGATGGGCCGAGCGGAGCGGCGCACGCGCATATAATTGTAATAATGGCGTCTTTGACTCGTGAGTCTTTAGTCTGATTAGGTACTTACTTGCATTTGGAATTGGTTCAGAGCATAGAAAAATATAAAATTGAAACACTAGCCCAGATTAGTAAGAAAGAAAGAAGAAAGAAAATACATTTATTGGTTCAATATTTCACCACATGTAACCAACATATAATAAATAAATCTATTTATTATTAAAATAAAAGTAAGAGTAAGCATGTGATGCCAATGAACCAAAAGACCCTGCCTCAGCATCATGTTGCTCAACAAGAAGTTAATGCAATGCAGATTAACGTCGCCTCACTAGTCAGCAAAAGGCCAAAGAAAAGATAGATGGACTGTGTGAAAGATGACATGAGTAAGAAAGGAGTGAGTGTTGATATGACTTTCGATAGAAGGAAATGGAAGAAGAATACGTGTTGTGTCGACCCCATAATACTCGAGATAAAAAGGCAGGGCAATAATGAAGTCGCCAGACACTACTGTAAAAAATGTATGGGATCAATTTATGCGATCGCAAATGGGTGAATGGTTTTTATCATTCACTATTAAAGTTGAGGTCACTGGTGGTCTAGTGGTAGCGGCCTTTCGATATAAGGGCGTGGGTTCAAATCCAGACGTGCACCAAAGTATTTTTCTGTTCGAAAAAATTATATGCGCTATGCCAGTACTCTCAAACGTTGAAGGAAAACATCGTGAGGAAACCGGCATGTCGTAGAAGCTAAAAGGTTCGAAAAACACGTGTCAAGTGCGCGAAAGGAGCCTTTGGGGTGCACTTTAAATCCTTTCACCACACTGGTTCGAAATAACTAATGACACGACTAGTAGTAGTAGTACCATTGAAGTAGTTTTCGAATTATATTTTAAAAGTATCATGATTATATTTTATTTCCTATGAGTGTCTGAGAACTGGTAAACATGCCAAGATCCAAATGGAAAAAGGGCCTTTGACCAGCAGTGGGACAGTACAGGCTGATAATAATAATAAACATGAGTCTATTCGCTAATGTTTATGGAACAGTGTAGTTGGCGGAGACAATAAAAAGTCCTTATGTGTATGTAGCTACCTGCTTATCTATTCTTACACAATCTGCGTCATATGGTAACGTTTTGCGTCGTTGCCAGCAGACAGCATGAGTTGTTTTTTCTATGTAACTATCTGCTATACAACAGTAACATAATGATATTAATGTGACCAGCACCGTGACCATCAAGGATGGTCAGAACAAAAATAATAGGCTCACTGTTAGGGTTCACTTTATTAAATGTAAACAATTGAAACTCCAGAAAATACATAAAAGGACCTTATTTTAATATTTTTTTTGTGTTTTTTATTTAATCAAAGGTGCAAAATGACTCTACCATCAAAATTGTAGGTTTCCAGCTCTTCATGTGTGGGTGTTATACGGAACCATCAGCCTCCATCGCCGATACCGACTGTCGATTTTGTGATCAGTAAGGAAATAAGTATCCCGGAAGCCAGCAGTGAATTATTATTCATTGTTTTGCAATCTGCTTTATATTAAATGTTCTGAAATTCTATTGAATACACTATACTACATTACAATTCATGCATGGGGTTGTTATCAAGATCGCCGTGATAATTGTGTGGGTATTATAATGTTTTGAAGCACTGTTGTTCGCTAAGTCGTTCTAGACCGCTAGGAGTAAATAGTGTTCTGTGTTCTAGACCAACTAAAGCGACGTTCAGCGCGGTTGAAAAAACGGATGGGTGATCGTTTACCTGCTTCTGAAGCTCACGGCTCTGTAGTTGCCTGGTTTAAACAACAGAAATGCTATATGTTCACGTAAATATCCAATTCTAAGCAAGATTTAGCAAAATGCTTCAGACAAAAAGTGTGTTTGCTCTGCAAGTTGGCAGAAAATTGGTGGAAAATGACTAAAACTTGATGGATTGAGTGAATGATTACCTCAAAGTGGCTAATGTTCAGTGGTCGTACTTCGTCACTGCTCGTTTTTGCTCAATTATTCTATTTTTGCCGCGAAACGAGATAATTAGGATGTTTTGTGCTTTTATTTGGTACTTACTGAGTTCATTTAGTGGAAATTGTTGTTAATTGGTGCAAATAATGCGCTGCGTATAATATAGTTCATCTTTTATAAAAAACATATTGAATCGGGCATTGGTCGTAGTCTATCTGGGTAGACTGTGGGCACTTTTTATTGCCTGTTATCCGCTTCATTTTAGCTATGAGTCGATTGGAAAATCATGGAAGAGCCATTGAGCAGCGGTTTTACAGTCGAGGTTATTACTCTGTACCGACTGACTGATGTAAAAAACGTGTTTTTCGTGGAAAAAACTGTGTTCACAGATGTTTTATTAGATCCATTCCGGCACCTAAATCATATTTGAATTTTCCATTATTTTCCAGCAGTGCGCCTGTCCTTGGTTTTTGCCTCGGTAAGTCACGGCAGTGGCGTGGCGCGGAGCGTGACCGCTGACTCACTGCGATCTCCGTGCTGTAGCTACCAGCTGCAGTGACGGTCAATTATTTGAGCACAAAGAATTGTACAACATGCATAAAACATAAACGTCGAAGGTACCTACTATTCCCTCTTTTGAATTGCAAAGGGTTTTTGCGTGCTCGACTGACCAGCGCGCAGAACAAGCGAATCTCCTAATATCTACCTCATCTACCTCATCATTATCAGCCTGTAGAAGTCCACTGCTGGACAAAGGCCTTAGGCTACATGCAAATATAGCTACATACAGAAGATTCTGTGCCCTACGCTTGGTTTCCGGCTGCCGTTCGAGCACCTTTGCTACCCAAGTTGAAGTAGGTAATGGTTGATATAATGGTTGCTCTATATTGTCACCGTGGATGACTATATCTATCTTAGGAGTCTTGGATCAGAAGTGGCTGCAAGTTTTCTTATGATTACTTGTGTCTCTGCCACCCCATTAGGGATACGGGCGTGATAATATGTATGTATGTATGCTTTATATTAGTTAGGCTTGACTGGTTTATCTCTAAGAACTGATGTTCTCTACAGGGAAATCTAGTGTGGGGTTACTGTATGCCTGTTGGGTTATCTATTTATCGATTTGTAACTGATTTGTGCACAAGGAGACTGGGCTAATGGGTAAGCTGTAAGGACACGGCGCACGCGACGTATTGATAACAGCCACTGTTCCAGATAACTTGATTAGTTCTGTATTATTGCTAGCGTTTCACTTGCTTTGTCCTTGTTTTTGAGTAGGTCAGTCCTATTAAAAGTTACCTTTTGTTGTTTTTATTTTCAAACTGGAAATAAAGACAACTTTGTCCGAGGTTTTGCCATTTACCTACTACTAGTAACCGGTAAAGGTAAAAGTTGCCTCCTGACGCTGTATAAATTATCTACTATTGGTAAAATAATTTTTAGTAAAATATTTTCTTAAGTCTATTTACTCATACCTTCGCAATGGTTACTTCCATCATGGCGGTGCATCCGCCGTTTCCTTCGCATGCTTCAGTGGCGCCCTGTTTCAGCTTCTACCTCAGCTCAAATATGAACCTTATCTCTTTGAGATACAGTTCAATATAGTACTGGCATCATGATTGTAAGAGATCTATTGTTTGGTAATTGTTGGTACTCCAGGGTGGTCCGCTAAGTAGATGTATCAGTACACCCGCATCTTTATAGAAAATGTATTAGTTTATTGTAAGTTTTAATATCCTTATTATTCATTCATAAGCATTGGTCTTTCATACCATTAAATTTTATATTGGAAATGTTTATTTAAATACGATATAAGTAGTAAAGAAACATGCGTTACCCTTTCTGAATACAGAACAGAAATTTGTGTTAACCCTAGAGACCGCCTTTTATTTACGCTCTCTTGTTTACCTACTATCATAAGTTTGTGATAAGTTGTCCGCCCTTTAATCCCATTTTTGCAAAACCTATAATTACCTATTCATTTATTTCTGGTACACAACGATTGAAGAATGTCTAAAATAGGAATGTACCTAGGTACCTATTTCAGTCTCCGATTGTTTATTTTGTATTTTAGTAAATTCTTCAAACGTTGTTTTTCTACATAATGTTGGCATGATTTTCTGACATAGCGGAAATGACGACCTTAGTGGTGTGGCGGGCGAGTGCTCGGCTGATATGCAAAAGGCGCAGGTTCGATTTCCACTGCGGGAGAAATGTTTGAATGCTCTGTAAATATTATTTCTTCCGGGTCTGGGTGTTGTCATTATTATGTATTTACAAAACAAAAGTATATAAGTATTCTATCAGCCATCTGGTTCCCATAGTACAAGCTTTACTTAGTTTGGGGCTAGATGGTGATGTGTGATATGTCCTCAAATATATTTTATTTTATTTAGTTTCAGTAAAAATCAATGTATGGTTCTAGAACAAAAAGAAGTTCCTGTTCTATTAACAAGTAGCACAGCCACAGGCGCGGTGAGCGGCGGCGGTGCCGGCAGTAGGAAATTAGTGGCAATATGTAATCACATTGTCTTGGCACTCCGAGGAAGTCTCTACTTACATTGGTACGTACCTTCGTTCTGTACAGGCAGTACCTAGACACGTTGTATATTGTCACATTGACATAATGGTAATGTGTACTCGTTGAAGTAAAAACGTTTTAAAAATTTAGAACGCCTTTTAGAACGTTCGTCGAACGTTCGTCCTTCATAGCAACAAATCAACTTGGGGATGCAGACAGGGTTAATTAGCTTATGAAGATTATTTACAATATCCTACTAGTATTATAAATGCGAAAGTTTGTGAGGATGTGTGGATGTGACGGTGTATGTTTATGCCTGAATCACGCCGTAACGGCTGAACGGATTTGAATGAAGCTTGGAATATACATAGTAAGTGTGCCGGAATAACATATGGGCTACATTTTGTCTCGATACCATGCGAGCGAAGCCGCAGGCGAAAGCTAGTAATACCTAATATGTGTAAACAAATATTTTGAGTGTTTAACAATTTCAATCAATATGACGGGTGATTACCTATAATGATATGTCATTGTCCCTTTATTAATTGAAATCACAAGGATTATGTTGAAACGTTTAATCGTATTTTAATATATGAAGTAGGTAGGTAATTTAATCACATCTTATACATTATCATCATTATCTTCCTGCCCTTATCCCACTCTATGCGGGGTCGGCACAGCATGATCCAAGGATCATGTTGTAAGAGTTTTGGCTAAGGTGTTTTAAGACCGGCCGCTTGCCTGACGTCATTACATTATATCAAAGTTTAATCGTTAACTATTCCATTTATTCATTCCAACATTACCTAATAGCAATCAAGGAATTACAGATGATTCACACAGACGTGGAAAATGTCGGTTGTGAACAAACAAAGCGAACGCTATTAGTGCCTATGTAGGAGCTAGTACTTACTTTAGCTGAGTCAATAGGCACGATAACTAGATTAATAGACAATAATGCACATAATATGGTACTTCCTAACCACTTGTCCAAAGAATTGACTCATAACTATGGTGGCAAATTGGCTATAGACGTGATGATCAAGTAAACAGATCAGTCACAGTTAAAATGAAGACAGTTGATCTGAAAAACCTATTGTTATTTTTTGTGTTCAATGAGTAAGCGTCATCGAACAACGCTGTGTTCAGTTTGGCTACATTGCGGTTTTATTTATTTATAAATACTGTACAAAAGGAGGGCTTAATGCCTTGGCCAACCATTTTCTACCAGCCTACCAATGCGGTGGTAAGCAGTTGTTTGGCGTGCGACATAAAAACTGTTAAAATAACTTACGTCTAAAAATATACTCACTTGGAAAAGCAATGTAAAAGTGCACACAATATAGAATCATAAAACTAAAAAAAAAGTCATGTGGTGTCATAAATTTCTTGGGTAAAAAGCTCTTATAATAACGTCACGAATAAGAAAATTAATCTATATTTTTAAGAACTTACGATCTTCGGCCAGTAATAAAACCCTTCAGTTAGTATACTCCGCACTTAGCGAATCTATCATCAGGTACTGTATTACTGTTTGGGGAGGCTCCAATAAAACAAATATGCTGCAACTGGAGAGAGCTCAGAGAGCTGTCCTGAAGGTGATGAAGAAAAAACCTTTTCGATATCCTACAACATCTCTGTACAATGACTGCAAAGTTCTCACGGTCAGACAGCTCTTCGTGCTTCAAACAATATTACGCATGCACTCTTCCACACTGTTTAACCCTAACCTAACTGAAAAAAAAAGACGGTCTGACCGTGTTTGCGAAGTTATTAAACACCGAACAACTTTTTACAGTCGATTCTTTCCCATCATAGCTCCTCAACTGTACAATCGACTGAACAAAATGCTGCATATTTACCACCTCAACAAATACGAGTTAAAAAAACGTCTTAGTACTTGGCTAATGCAGATTAACTACAAAGATACAGAAAATCTTTTGATCTTTCACGATAAATAAAAAAGTAAGTAATATAATATGTATATCTAACTAATCATATGCACAAACAAAAATAAATATAGAACCCCTACTGAGACGAAACAAAAACCCTAACATGAGACAAGAACAGTCACTCGCCCGCGTACAAAACACACACACACATACTCACACACACACACACACACACACACACACATACTCACACACCCGCACACATACATACATGCACACACACACATACTTGCAAACATATACATTCACTTACACACGCACACACACACACAAATTGCATCCGAATCTACACGCGGGGACCGTTCCGTAGGCGAGAAGGGCTGAGTGGTGAGGAAGGAATCTAACCCTCGAGATACAGTTTTACACTAGTTCGAGGGTCAGCCGAAATCCTCATCACCCAGACTTGTCGTCAATGGAGCGGTCCACGCGTGTATATAATATATAATGTTAAGTTTAGTTTAGTTTAGTTTTACTACATACTTCTTTTTTTTCTACTTTTTAGTTATTATTTAGGTTGCCAGTCAAATATCGCTTCTAGCGATAAGGCCGCCAATTGTGGATACCGGAATAATTATGTAAACTTTTGTAATTTTTATGTTTTTTGTTGGTATACACAATAAAGTATTATCTTATCTTATCTTATCTTATCTTTTGTAAGTCTTTTAAAAGTCTCTGGAGTCAGCCTTTTTAATTTGATATCATTTGGTTTTGATATCAATCAATAAGACATGATGGTCCGGTCGTCCAATCTTGCTCGAATGATCGTTAAAACGTCGAGCATAGAATCACCTTTACTTGTTTGAGCACTGTTCTTTTTTATCTTAGCTTTGCTTCTCATAAATCAGTACCAATTATAGACCAAATTCATTTTTTTTGTAGAGCGGCAATTGCGTTCAATGTACTGGCTGATATACCATAACCTCTTTAATTCTAAGCCCCTTAAAGTTTATTGCTATTAGTTTTTGAAGACTGTTTCCCTAGGAAATAAAACTAAATCTTATATTATAAGAATCTTTGTCCTGACTGACTGACTGACTGACTGACTGACTGACAGACAACGCACAGCCTAAACCGCTGGACGTAGAGACTTGAAATTTTCAGTGTAGGTAAACCTTGGTACGTAGGGGTGTACT
The DNA here is from genome assembly GCA_949320045.1 of Scotopteryx bipunctaria. NCBI lineage: Eukaryota > Metazoa > Arthropoda > Insecta > Lepidoptera > Geometridae > Scotopteryx > Scotopteryx bipunctaria. The sequence continues at coordinate 755,176 of OX439441.1, forward strand.
AAGAAGGGATTTTTCAAAATTCAACCTCTAAAGGGGTGAAAGGGGATGAAAACCTGGAATCAATTTTTGGTCTAAAACTGCACATAACCTATATCAAATTAAAGAGCCGATTTTTCTCATTTAGTTGATGTCATAATTACCTGTAAATTCTTTATTTTTGGTATGTTTTTCATGAAAAATAGAATACTTTTATTTTGACATAATGACAGCGATGATACACACAGATAAACATATGGAAAAGGAACTGTCTATGTCAAATTACCTGTGAAAGGAAGCATAGATTATTACTGGTCTAATAAGTTTCCAATCTTGATTATTCATGGAGTTCTGACGTAATTCTACATCTGATAACTAGATGTCGCTGCTAATTCTGATCAAATCCTAGAACGCGCTGACGTTGCGTTTTGAAAAGTTTACCTTAACTCTCAAAGTTTTTACTAAATTCATCGAAATTTCTTAATTTTTAGATTTAGGTATGTTTGTTACTCTTTCACGCAATAACTACGGAATATACTTACATACCCTATTATTCATATTCGTTCGCTAAAGTTAGCAATTGCTTAAAGTTAGCCCTGTCACTGTTTGTCATTATGAAATGGTAAGAGATGGCAATACTTTAGTCATCGTTTAGCGTACACTATATTATAATGAATAATGAGGATAGTAGGTACCTACGTGTGCTGGAATGGGACATAGGGTACTTTTTATCTGGGTACCGCGTGAGCGAAGCCGCGGGCGGCTGCTAGTAAATTAAATAAGAGATTATTTGTTTCTTTACTTGGCTTCTCATAAAAGTCCATTTCATTATTGACATTTCCTCACGAGACCAATGTTAAAACAAACTGCAGAGTCGCGTGCGCGGGCGCAATCGCAATAGAACCCGTGTTATTGTGCAACTGTAACAATGCAATTCGAAATGTTATTGATAGGTAAGTGTACTAAAGTATTGTAACCACTTCCTGCGGTAATATTTACGATCGAAGCGATTAGTTATGGTTTGCGCAATTTGTATGTTTTCTCTCGAGACATTCTTTGATTCTGCGTCTGTAACGGTAGTTTTTCAGGTTGTTTTTATCTTTTTCGTCACAGAGGGGTTTATCTAAGCTATGATAATTTATCCTTCAAGCATACAATATTTTTGCACATCGTCTAAGGTATAATCAAATACACAATCAACACACCTACGTTTCAAATTCATTCATATTGTTTAAATTGGAAGCGATAGTAGTTTTATGATCTTGTTAGGTAAATATTGATTGGAAACAGCCAGTCCATTCATGATTGTTGCCTATAAAAAAGTTGTTAAATTGATAAGACCGACCGTACCTGCCCATTGAGAAATTACTCCTTAAAGTTACTTTACTAAAAACGGTGCATGCGCAGGGTGCAGGCTTTGTGATAATGTGAGTCAGAGAAAAACACCCAAAAAAAACGGCCTCGGTGGCGTGGCGGGCGATTGCTCGGCAGAGACGCAAGAGGGTTCGATTCCCGCTGCGGAAGAAATGTTTGCATGATCTGTAAAAATTTCTTCCGGGTCTGGGTGTTGTGGTACCATGGTACTCGTAGTTTCTGATACCCACGACACAGGGAATCCTAGTGTGGGGTCAGGACTGTTGAGTATTATTATTATTAAAAAAAAACTTAAAGTTTTTCCTAATGTTATCTTCTTTCAGTAGCATTTGGACGCTGAAACGCCCTTTGTATCCTGAAAGCGTACGCGCAGCATCACAGACGGACAGAGTCGCTCGGCATCTCACTTCGCGCCGAACCTCCGCGCGCGACGCTCGTGTCGCCGCTCGACCCCCGCTCAATCGCTTGTGACTATCCGTCAACTCCATCGTTGATAATCAGTGCAATGTGCTATGGAGCTTTGTTTCTGTGAAAGCCCGAAGGGCGATTGTGTTGTTTTTTTTATCTGGATTTGAAAAAAACATTTGGTAAGTTATGTATATTTTTTATTTTGCTGTTTTTTAACTATGTATTATTGTTACTTTATTTATATTTTAGATACGGTCCAACTACTTGCTACAATAACTAGAAATTAAGATAAGCTGCTGCTATCTTAAATTATTTTTGTTGATTCCTTATCAATAATTTCATTTAAGTATTGCAAAGTAGCACTTTTAAACATTATTTTCAAGAAGAATTAAAATTATTCATAGTTTTTATATGTTCAAACCCTTTATGTTTATTTAAGTTTAAAACCTCATTGTCCACATTCACACTTTCAATTGGACGATATAAAACACCAACTTTATGGGCTATTGTGTTCATGCCTTTGCGTTTTGGGTTCACCGTTACAACTCTTATTTCAATATTTGCAGCACTTTTTACGGGCATTTTATGAACGTCTGGAACCGTCACTTTAAATAAACCACGTTAGGATTATTTGTGTTCTACATGTTTTAATCTCTGGCGTAAATTTTTTATAGTCTTCAGAATTTTAAAAGCGCGACCATTATTCTTGAATTTATTGCATGTTTTTACATCCCATATTGATAAATCAGCATCTGCAGCCTAACTATTTTCACTGCTAGGCATAGTTGGCTCAGTCACCCTTTACAAAGATCTAGATTCTACACATTGCGTACCTACAAGGTACAAACCCTTTTGCGGTGCTCGACATAATGCGTAAGATATGATTCACACTCAAGAAACTAAACTCTTTCCAGCATGAATCACGAAAACGTCTTTTGTCATGTTTATTGCACCTTTTGATTATGTAACATCCAATGGTGTTATTTTAGCCTTGATTTTCACGAACAATGTTCGATGAGTTCGATGTGATCTGTCATCGCAAACGATGGCGGGTTTAACAGACAAACGCAAAAAAAAACAAGTAATAAGTCACAAAAACACATATTTTTTACATTCGCTACTACCTACATATCTACCTATCAAAGAGATTATTATCTCAGGAATTCGAGAATCGATTCTGGAAATTGTTTCACTGTGCGTGAAACTGCTTTGATTCAGCTAGTAATATAATTGGACCACATGCATCCAAAATTCTTCCAAGCTTCCATTTTTGACACCTCTGAAAGTAAGGCTTCTTTGTCGGCAGCCTCTGTTTATGGACTCTAATAAAATAAACTTCGCTGCGACGACGGTGGTGGCGTGAATACCGAGAACAGAGACGTACTATAAGGTCCGCTTTCCACTAAAGCGTCGCCTGCTATAAACATGTCTAGCCAGCGCAGTTGGCAACAGTAACTGCAAAAAATAAAAAGAGTATTGTGGAGTAAGAAAAAAATAGTATAATACAACATGGCGTCTATTTTATGACCATACCTAAGGGATTCACCAAGTAAAAAAAATTGATAGGTGGAATAAAATCATTGATGCCTAGATTTGTGATCTTAAAATTTGTGTTCTTAGCGGAATACATCGATTTATATTTTCATTATATTAAGTACAGACGTCATTTGACGGTGGCTGATAAATGTGAAATATATTTGCAAGAAGTATTAAATTTGGTACCATGTACCAGGGTTGAAGTACCATTTTTCTTTGGAATTCGAAGCTACGCGTCTGGCCGTGCTTTAGTAGATCGTGGCATGAATAACTTATCCCGCAGGTTCGAGGCACGTTCGGTTATTGTTTTATTGTCCCGCTAAAGTCTTAACAACCTGTTTGGTACCTCCTGTCTGAAGCTATTCGGTGCTCTCTTAGCCACTGTAGAGAGCTGCCAAGTTATTTAAAGTTTAAACAAAAATACATAATAATATGTATAATATTAAGGTAATGATTATGGAAAATATAGAAAGAAGTTACTAGAAGTTCACATATTAGGTAAGCTATAGGGGCAAAATTATCGCCTGGATTTCTAATTTACAAAGTATTCGTTTTACACTGATTCAACCATAAAAATTAACGATAAACTAGTACCTTCCACAGAATTCCTTATTACGGAATTAATTTGGATCGATCAAGTTGTTAAAAGTTAAACCGTCGTTAAAAGGCGGTATCTCTGAATTAGGTAATTGTTAATCCTAAAGTATTTGATTCTCCATTTTAGTATTCCTCTAACGCACCACCCACATAAACTTAGGGGGAATGCCATCAAATTAGTTAATTGAGTGTTGTTAGAAATAGAGGTAAAATCGGTGAATAAATCTGAGAGAAGCCTTTATCAATGCATAGTACATTTTTATTCTTCATTCTAGATCAGTTTACAAAATCAAAATAAATCCAATAGTCTTGTGAAACAATATGTTTTGTGTAATGGCGTCACGCTACCGCCCATTCTTACCCTAAAAGATGAAATTGTATCATAAGATATTTCTTTTCTTCATTTCTGTGAATTTGATTTGAAATGAGGAAGTTATACTTACGGAATCAGTTACACCAGTTCCTTCTTGAGTAAGAGACATTAGGCGACAATTTCTTGAATTTGAATGCAACAGTTATCAATTGCATAGAAATTTGCATTGAATCTCAACTAAATTAATCGCCTGATAAGCTGAGGCCAACAGTTTATCTAGAATTTAATAAATGCTGTAGGTACCTACCTACTTACAAAGATGGCTATTTATCACTGATTGGTTAAACTTAAATTGACTCGTGTACTCATATAGCGACCAAAAGTAACAGTTTTGAGTTTTAGTTTGCGAGTCATTGCTCTCATAAAATATGTATAATTATATACATTCATCATTTTGCATATTATGTACTAACTCTAGCATAATCTATGTCTATTACACCAAGACATTCACGTAGTATGATTATCTACGAGCAGTGTTAGGTCAGACCTACATAGTTTGTTACAAAATCTAAGGATGCTGACATAGATACACATTTTGTAATGAAATAATTCTCTAGAATTTGTATACAAGCACACTAAACTATTTGACAAGATGACTTTAAAGTACCACCTCTAAAAATAACAGTAAAATGAATAAAAATCTAGTAAACGGTTACGCAAAGCTGATTTCATGACGAATAACAAATTATTCAATCAATCACAGTTTTTGTAAACACAACGTTCGACGATAAAATAATATCTACATTGTCTTGCTAGTTTTATGAAATGTTTTGTAAGCAGGCGATGTTGAACGCTTTGCCATATTCCACTATCGCAAGGATAGAATTTCTACAAGATAGACTCCCTGTGTTTGTATGGGACTAAAGCAAAACACGCAGTTAGATATAGAGTTGTTGACTCTGCATTTTAATCACGGAACCCGATGCAACTTCGCAGTCTCATATTCATACAGTATTATATTTCTGTGAAGTCACGTTTTAGTGTTTATCGTTAGTGTCTTTAGTAAGCGACCTTGACGAAACCTTTAATTTGTTTGAAACAGAGCCCTAGCTTTACGCAAGAAAGAGCGTCTGCAGCAAATAGTAACGTAATCGCGACTTGTTTGCTAGAATTATTCGTCCACTCTCGAACGTAATAATTTTCTAAGTGGATCTCGAAAATATACGCAAATAATATTTTAACAAAATCGCAATACAGTTTCGCGACACCATGGCGTGGTCGAAGCACAAGGTATCTGCGATTTGCTCCAGTATAAGTTGCATTTTTGCGTGGGAACCGGCCACAATGCGACCGGCTCTCACGCTCTCTGCTGTTTCTTGCGCCATTCTGTCAGCTCCCATTGTCGTGCTTTGGAGCTGGTTTAGCTAATTGATCCCGGTTTTTATGACAATTTGAGTTCAATTATTATGATATGAAATAGAAGCTCATGTGATTGAGCTCAACGATCTGTCGTATGTTCGTGCCAGAGAATAAACATAGCAATTTGTCAAGTTAAAATTTCCATACTGGTGCACAAAAAGTTCCTCAAAAACTAATTGCCATTCTCATGTTAGTACCCTTTCTAGTCGTTCACATTGAAAGTGGACTTTGGAAGGCCTCCTTAATATTTTCTTAGAACCTTGCGGTCCGTGATCGATGATCGATGATTCACGCGTGATTCACCGGCCACGCTCGATTAAAGTTGTCCGATTGTTTTCACCGATTTCTTTATCTAGCCAGCTTACATAGTACGCCAATTATCAATGAAAAACTCCAGGCAGGTGACAAGCGAAAGTAGTACGGAATCTTAACCACTATTTGTTGCCGAATCGCGTACTGAACACACGCGATATAGCGTGCCGATAATAAAGGAGAAGACGGAATGAACGCGAATAGTTTTTTTCCTTTAGCTGTGTTCACTGAGAGAACCGTTCAAGAGTTATATTCGTCACTAATCGCAGTAATAGAGCTTCTTCAATACAACGAAGAACCTACTCGACTGTAAATAATGGTTCACTTTGATAAACACAACCTTAAAACATCACGGAAAGTTAGCGCTGCCGTCCGGCGCCCGCGCATCTTCAATGCTCTTGGAATGTTACTATTATACACTTTAACTCAATTTGTGTAATATTTACATAATATTTGTTATGCTCGTCTAACTTCAGTAGGCCACAAGGCAAGGTCTTGGACTAATATTTTTATCGCAGTATTAAAACATCTCTATATTTTACGCCTACGGTGCTTAACTTTAACTATCGAATTTCAATGTTGTTTTCAAGCTTGTTTGTGTGTCCCTCAGTCAAAGAGCATCATCCAATCTCTCATATTTTACGATATCAACTCCAAATGTCCAATTGTTTACATTGAGAGCGACATTCCTCGCCCGCAGAACTCCATGACTGAAGCATTATCGGATATAGCAAGTACGTTTATTACTTCAATGACTTTGAACTTTTTTATAGCATTGCACGCGGCGCCATCGAAATAGAAATTCCAATCTTTTGTTGAACGACATTCCTCATTCTCCTGGACATTGATCTTTAGAAACTTCATCCATGGGAATCTAATCTCGTGAGGTAACTGATATTAGAAAGGTGAAAAAGCTTTAATATCTTCTGAATATCTTGAATAAACTGTCGTTACCCATTGTTTACGATTCATTATTTTGTCATTTTCAATTGTTTTCTCTTCTATAACAAACTTTTGCTGACATTGTACTATTCGCAGTGTTCTCTGGATCTTTTGAAGATTCGATTATCGAACAGTCTCTTCAGTGTCTTTAGTAACATTTAACTTGTATTTCAGCAATATCGTGTCCTTGATATTTTTTCTTATTTGCCTCGCTATCGCACCAGCATCCGCTGGCTGTCAAGGCTGTTCGAACGATAAGCGCCAGTTATACAAGTTTGCCTATTGCATAGATACGCCCCGGTCAAATATACCAGTACTGGGCAAACTGGGTTAACCCCTTAAAATATTTGATCGTCACTGTTTGACTTGATAACAGGAGTTATTAGAACCAACAACGGATCGTTTTTAAAGAAGCGTAGACCGTCAGGCCTCTACTGCTAGTTAAAAATACCTAAATTTATTGTTCTGATATTACGGATTCAGTAGTATTGTGATATCTTCTGTGTCTCTAATATAGCGTCCGTCATATAGATGGTCGAGATTTCTAGGAAGTCAGAGCTTAGCCCGTGTTTGTTTGGGTTGAATAGTGTTTATACTGCAAGTGTCACGACATGTTTATTGCACATGATTAAACAGCGTCTATATTTAAACAAAGTCCCTTTTGTTGAATCATTTGGTCCCCATTTAGTACTTAAGTTATAAATAAGTTGCATACTATGCCTATTTCAGTATAAGGCTCGTTAACCGCATTCTATCAAACATATTGAATAACCCATGTAGCATTGAATTTCATTTATTCTGCAACAGTAATGATAAATCAGGAAGAACATCAACTAAAATGCAGTGTCATCAATAGTGTGAAAGAGCATCTGCTCTAGAATCACGCTGAATCTCCTTCAAAACCTCAACTTTATGCAAGTCGGATTGCATGACACAATGGTCAAAGATTTAGGCAAGTTTGAGTGGTAGCAGGCGCCGTGTCCATTTGTCTCAATTGGCTGCAGCTGCGCGGCCCCTCCGGCGTGTTTCATTACGTTACTTGGCCGAGCTTCTTCTTTCAATTATATTCACGCTTCTTCCTTAATATTTACCTACTCTTTCATAATTTCTTGGTTTTAAGATGCAATTGTTCTCTCGCAGCCGTTGCTTCACCGTCGAAATATTAGCGTTATGTGCTATCTTTACCTACTATAACTAGTCATGTCACTAGTTCTCTCGAAAGTTGGTGAAAGGATTTGAAGTGCGCCAGGTCCTGTCGTGTAGCTTGCCCAGCACCATCCTCTCAACTTAGTCGGCCTTGTCCACAGGAAAGACATGGTCAATACATGCGGAGCTGACTAAGCCGCGGGTTTCCTCACGATGTTTTCCTTCATCGTTTGAGGATACTGGTATAGCGCACATAAACTTTCGAACAGTAAAATCCATTGGTGCCGGATTTGATGCTACGACTTTAGGATCGGAAGCTATCACTAGACCACTAATGCTCTACTTATCTGGTTGTTATAATTGATTACGTCTGATTGTTGGACTCTCTTAAAGCAGGTTACTTGTAACATGTTTACACAATGCCGATTAGCCGTTCTGTAAATAACAGTAATTACGAATGCTTACATGAATATTAGTGTAATTTTCCAAAACGGTGCAGTTTTAGTGATTAACTTTCTAAGCGTGGATCGTTTTGTGGTGTAACCTGTAATTGTTGTTACATTTAGCGAGATTTGTGTAAGTAGCTGGTTCCAAATTGTTATTACACTGTGTTTTGGTTGAATTGAAATATTATAATAGTGTAATTAGAATATAAATAGATCTGTAATATTACTCAGTGTTATGTAGCAAATGTTATCCTTACATTGATAAAGTGCTTACCTATTCACGCGATGAGTCCATTGTTTTGAAATTAAATTATAAGTACTCTATTTTAATTATGTTGGTAAAGATTTATCAAAAAGAGAGATAAAAAAGTTTGACCTTAAAAACGAAAGTGCAAACTAATATAAATGAAGTCAATTATTCCGAAGCAGAACTAACGGCGAAACGATCGGTGAAATTGTCGCCTGTTTCGGCTCAATATACGTCCAATTAAAGACAGTTAACGGCCAATTAATGACCATTAGTAGTTAGTGGATAAAGTCGATTATCTCTTTGCTTCAAAGAACTCGAGTTTGAGATAAATTTGAGTTTCTTACGTAGCGATCTCATGGGCGCATCTCGTGTTTGAAACGACTTGACACCCCGTTGCACTTCTTTAGTAAACCTCAAGTCATTATCATTTTGTACTGAAAGAATCCAAATTAAGTTTCAAGCAAATTGGACCACTTGTTAAAAAGTTCCCATACAATCTTTAACAACGCTTGCACCCCGTTTCGGGAGTAATTTTCAAAATATTTTACCAGACTTTTGTTAAATGTTTGTAAAATAAGGAAATGCTCTTTGGGTGAAACGTGTTAGTCGTTTAGATATAGAATAGTTTTTATCAAAAGTTGTGTCGAACTTTCCGTAACTATCGCCCCGATAAGAGACATAAAAGATTTAAAACTGACAAAACAATCCCATAAATCAACGATGGGTTTGGTTATGAGTTACGTAACGCAGGGCGTCAACCGATAGGCGAGCGTGGCGATAGCTGCGATAACGAGGCGATTTTATTGTTTTTGTACTCGACTGTCTAATGGTGTTGCCAATTATGAGTCATTGACAGCTGAAGCGTAAAGAAATGCATCAACGCATCAATCACACATACACATTTATATTATCACGCCTGTATCTCTAATGGGGTGGGTAGAGCCACAAGTATGAATGAAAATACTTTATTGTACACCTTACACTAGCATAAAAAATGTTTATATAAAACTAAATACGTTAAAAAAGAGTACAATTGGTGGTTTTATCGCTTAAGAGCGATCTCTTCCAAGTAAACATAAGAAAACTTGCAGCCACTTCTGATTCAAAGTCCTAAGATTAATATGGTGAACCATTGTGACCAGTCCATCGTCCATATGGGATCCATTTCGGAGAAGATATTATTAGTCGCATCAATTATTGTTGAGAAAATTGATTAGAGATATTTCTCTGCAGCTTTTGGTAGATTGTATGTATGTACGTATAAGCTAGTGGCCAACTCCAGTGACGGAGTTTTTAGGCCGCTTGAAGGCCTCCGTCATGGCTTAACGACTTAAAAGCCGGGACCGACTGTTTAACGTGCCCTCCGAAGCACGGAAGCGCTCAGCTCGTAATGCCACTTGCGGTCACCCATCCCAATTGTGACCGAGCACAACGTTGCTTCAACGATCAATCAAGAACGTCTAAGCAAGCTACGCCACGAGGCTTGAAGTCGTGATCTACGTGCAGCTGTGTGATCGACTACTACTATAACGACGCATTACAGCCACAACGGCATTGAAAGGGCACGTACCGGATATAGCTGGCATTGCAATTTGTTATCACACAAGTATGCAGAAATACCAATGAAAGATAATCGTCAAGACTATGTAAACTTACTGGTATTTATATCTTAGAAACATGCTTATTTGTCAAAAATAATCTTACTACTTACTACTACTTATATTATAAAATTGAATAGATTTAGTTAGCTTGAAAAATTACCGGCGTAAAGCTCAAAATGCAACGATAGCGCGTGCTAACTTTACCTGTGCTGCCATCTAGTCAGGAATATTTATCTGATGAAACAAAATACAAACGTCAAGTCAATAATTGTGCTGTGTGTAAAAAAAAGTGCTTATAATCGGCCATTAAAATATTTAACCATTTACCCTTCTCGTTCAAGTCACTTCATGGAAATGTTTTTCGTAACAAACTGAAGAACTGGCTTTTTATCAAAAGTGTTCTACAATATGGAAGAATTTTTTAGTGAATCACCGTAGTTTAAGTTTTCAGGTGCAAATTACTCCAAGTATCTTTGTTGTGTTTCTTATGTTCTTTCTGAATATACATCCGAAAACTGTAAACTGTTTGTACTATATTAATTATACCTGACAACTTATTCTTTCGACAGTTTACAATAAAGGTTATTCTTATTCTTATTCAGTTCTTGTGATAGTGATTATTTTGTTGAAGAAACTATCCTAAACTTACGTTAATAAACTTAATAAACTGAGCTGACACATCAGATATTTGACGTCAGACCTAAACTCTTGGCCAAATGCTAAAAAAAAGATATGTCAAACAAATCGATAGGCTGTCAAAAAGTCTATGCTTCAGTGTTTATTTTTGGTTAATTTCTCAGAACAAGGTTAATTTTGATTTTTTTTTGTAGGCACAACATTATCGACAACCAGAATTTTTACTAAATAAATATAATGTCAAGTAGGTTACAAGAGAAGTCAGTGTAATAGATGTGAAAGTGTCACAACCAAAATTGATGCCCGATTTGGGATGTCAATTGATCGTTTCACTTTCGTCGTGTTGAATATGCGGGTTCAATATTACCTACTCTATTCCTTTTCTGTTCGAGTATACTTGTTTGGGGAAAACAAGTACACCTAATAGTCACATTAGTTCTACTCTTTAGATCCCACACTACTCTCCTTGTATCTTGGGCACCGAGGTCGTCACAATGTACCTAAATAAGCCCAAGCGCAGGTCCTCTGTGTTGTGGGCATGGTGGGCATGTCCACAACCCTAACTGAGGTCTATAGGCTGATATGTTAATCCAATGTCAAAGTTAAAAAAATATATATTCCATAAAATCACGGGGATCACTTGGACACGTCTTAAATCTACGTTGCATTTACACCTGTTCGTAACGCGACCAAGCGTGGAAGATACGGGTACGAAACCACGCTTGGCTATTTTTTTAGAAAATTATCGCTTGATCTGCCAGACCTCATCATTATTTTAATCATTCGATCAACCAGGCTTATACAATTCCCATTTATTTATTATCGACGGCCTCGGTGGCGTGGCGGGTGATTGCTCGGCGGAGACGCAAGAGGCGCAGGTTCGATTCCCGCTGCGGATGAAATGTTTGCACGTTCTGCAAATATTTCCTCCGGGTCTGGGTGTTGTGGTACCATGGTACTCGTAGTTTCTGATACCCACGACACAGGGAATCCTAGTGTGGGGTCAGGACTATGTATGTGACTGTTGGGTGTTATTTATTTACTAGATACACAATTGTTGCAAATTCCTTCCTCTACGCACTTGGCCGCATAATGAGATTCTTGTCACTTGTTAATTACAAATCCATAAATGGATGCCATTGCATTTATAAGCATTGAATGCCTAAGATGACTCGGTTGGAAAGTTGCTACTTTTCTCAAAACTTCTAAGCTTTCTCAGCAATGAAGTGTCAAATTCTGTGGTTTAGGAAGAATTCAATTAAGGGACCTCGTTGTGGTTGCATGGTATGCAAGTAACCGTGTTCTGTGGTTGGTTTAAATTGGTTTACGAGACGAGACCCAAGTTCAAAAAAGTTTTTAAATAAATTATAGGTTGATTTAGCATCTGTGGCATCGTCACTACCGACTAAAGATACATACACCAGGTGTAAATGCAACGTAGATTTAAGAAAAGTGTCCGATCTTAGTGATTTAAAAAACAAAAATGTCTTTAACATTGATTTAAAAAATAAACTGCATTGACATCTTATTTTTCACTTTTCACCATCGCCATTTTTAACAAGTCGTTAGGTTGCCCGTACACTGAGTGATAAACGCAGAATAAAATTATTTTGTCACTGTATATCTCGTGTATAGCATCCTAATCAGTTTACAGGGGATAGCTAGGATGGCTTGTATATTGTATCCATCTATTGTATATTGTAGTGTATTTCTTGTATTAATTTTATAGTTTAGATACACGTGCGATAATTTTATTATGCCGTAAAGTAAAACGTAAAATAGTTATGAAAGTTTCTTTTTATATGCGTTTTTATCGGACAGTGTTAATAATAATTTTATTTATAAACAGTGTTTTGAGTCGCATCGCCTTTGAAACTAGATACCCTTATTCACATTAGGTAAAAATCGTAATAGAGATTAGGTAATGGTAAGAATATAATATGCTCTTCACTTAGGATAGATTTATTACAATATAGTCAAACATTCAAGTCCCGTTCTCATCGTGATTTGTATGGATCACGTCTCTCGTAGTTTTTGTTCGCACTATGATTTTGGCGTAACGACTTCCGGTACGCTCTATCGCTGGAAATAAATAATCCGATAAAGTTTAGTGTAGGTACCTACACAAGAAATAAAACCGGTCAAATCCGATTTCGCACACGAAGTGTTCCGTAACATCGTAATGTACTTTTTAATATGACATTTAATCTGTGCTTTAAAAAATACTTGTATGGATTTAAATTATTTATTTTATTTTTATTATGCCGGCATGTCGTAGATCCTTAAAAATCCGAAAACATGCGTCAAGTGCACGAACGGAGGCTTTGAGGCGCACTTTAAACCCTTTCACCATACTGGTTCGAAAGTAATGATGACACGACTAGTAATAGGGCATGTGTTATTCTGAAATACTTAGTATTTTGATATTAATTTCATTTTTATAACCATGTTTATTAATGCCCGGTTCCAATATTCTACGAGCAGATCGTTTATTATCATAGCATTATTGTTATCTGTCGAAAACTGAAATATTTTTTTTGGCAGAAAAACAACTACTATGGCAATGAACGACTCGTCGTCCATTGTTAGAATATTAGAACCGGGCACAATACCATACTCGCCGTATCTAAAACGCGAATTCCTTTAAAAAACATCAGGCTATTGCACAAGTGCTTCGCACATTGGTCAATGTGTATTATGAATATGACGCTATCCTCACATCGTTCATATCATATCACATTAATCACGGTATCATAGACACGCGACACCGGTGTGTATGCGGCTTTACGGCTCGCTTTGCAAGACAATGACCCGAGGTAGTACTGTCTCTATTTTTAATCTATGGTGTCATCGGATTACTTGTTTAGTCTGTGGTTTCGCTGAACTGATAACTTCGTGAGTGAGTTCCAAGTTCCACCTTCATTCATTTCATGTTTATAGAGTATGTCTTAATCCTAATCGAACCCGCCCTCAGAACAATAAATTGTTCTGAGAACCCGCCACAATACTGAAGTTGTCAAATGACCAGATTCAAGTATTGCTTCTGTACCAAAACTATTGCAGAGTGTTTTACCGCCATTGCATTCTTCGCAATCCTACTTCTCTGGATTCTGGATGAACTGGATCTTTTATACCTAACAAATAGGAAAAAAAAAATACCTAATAAGTACAAAATATTAGTAAGGTTTATACCTAAGTGGTACTTAGTAGACACCTAAGTGAACAAGACCTTGATAGATACTCAGTGTTACTCACTATAGACTATTAAGTATTTTTTGCGGTCGGGGATTTTTTATGTGGCTAAGACTATCTTGTACCTAGGTCTCATTTGATACCTATAACATTGTAAGTGCGTTACCTTATGCCCGGTTCCAATGTTCAACGAACGGACGACGGATCGTTCATCATCTTAGCTCGTGGCTTGAAGCGCTCGCGGCGTAGCTTAGACGTTCTTGATTGATCGTTGAAGTTAAGCAACGTTGTGCGCGGTCACAATTGGGATGGGTGACCGCATTATTCATTAATTTGTATCTTTTAGTATTAATCAATTATTTTAGTTTTTAAGTTTGTGACATTTATGATTTTACTGTTTTCTATTTTTACCTATTTGTTTTGATTCTGTAACTCGTTCTGACCCTAATAGCACGCTGTCCCCTGTAATTATTATGACACTTGACATGTTTAGATTTTAGCTTTTAATATTTTTAAATGAATCGGTGTACATAATGTTGGCGACACTTAATAAAAAATTTTTTTTTGGCAGAAAAACAACGTTGGTAATAATAATGATCCGTTGTTCCTCAGTACAATATTGGAACTTCAAGGTGATCACAAATGTTAGCTATAATACAAGCCACACTGATGCGGTTGCATTAGCACTTTTATTCAGTCCGGATTATCTGGAAGCAATCAAAATCATTGCATAACATTTCTCAGATCACTTTAATTCTTTAAAAAGAGCGGCCGTAAACCTATATTCAGAATGCGTTTCTGAATCTTACATTATTATTATAGGTAGGTTAGGTACTGAATGTAGGCGATTATTTTGTAAGGAGACATTTTTATATTTAAATACCATTAGGTCTGAATCTCAAAATACTTTATTTCCGAAACGTCCGCATTCCAAAAAGACTTTTCCCAAAATAATAATAATAATTGACGGCCTCGGTGGCGTGGCGGGCTATTGCTCGGCAGAGACGCAAGAGGAGAAATGTTTGCATGATCTGTAAATATTTCATCCGGGTCTGGGTGTTGTGGTACCTTTGGTAACGTTTTATACATCGCCTACAACTTTTTATAATGCTTATTTAAAAACTGTAAGTTGTTATGTCTTTATTTATGTAAATTTTGAGTGTTTTTGCGTAAATATGGCTGTTATTGTAGCGGTCGTCGCTTTGTGAGAATAAACAGAGTTACCCCACAGTTAGCTAAACAAACTTTTAAGATGTCAGCGATGCTTTCTTGGGAAAACGCGTGATTAGAAGCATTTGGATTTGAAAGTGTGTGTTGATTGAAAATAGTAATTTATGTAATTAAAGTTCTGAAAACCCATAAAAAAATATTTACTTGTGACGTCCTCGGGTGCTCGGCTGAGACGCAAGAGGTACGGGATTTCCGCTACGGGAGAAATGTTGTGTGTTCTGCAAAAAAAAATATATATAAGCACTAGCGACCCGCCCCGGCTTCGCACGGGTGCAAAAGAGATAGACATATACCACCGTGGACTTTTTTGTAGACCTTTTTAAGTTGTACAATACTGTAGTACAGTCAGCGTCAAATTGATATGAGCGTCTAGAGTAGTCAAAATGATCTGAAAAATATAAAAGCAATTTGATATACGCAGTTCGAATCATCACATTGTTGTAAGCACCCAAGGTGTCCAAAATTTCTTACTACTCATTGTTTCATTAGCGTACACCATATTATAATGAATAATATAGTGTACGCTAAACGATGACTAAAGTATTGCCATCTCTTACCATTTCATAATGACAAACAGTGACAGGGCTAACTTTAAGCAATGGTTAACTTTAGCGAACTTCCGTAGTTTTTGCGTGAAAGAGTAACAAACGTACCTAAATCTAAAAATTAAGAAATTTCGGTGAATTTAGTAAAAATTTTGAGAGTTAAGGTAAACTTTTCAAAACGCAACGACAGACGTTCACGACAACGACGTTCTAGGATTTGATCAGAATTAGCAGCGACATCTAGTTTTCAGACGTAGAATTACGTCAGAACTCCATGAATAATCAAGATTGGAAACTTATTAGACCAGTAATAATTTATGCTTCCTTTCACCGGTAATTTGACATTGACAGTTCCTTTTCCATATGTTTTGTATCATCTATTACTAATCTGTGTGTATCATCGCTGTCATATGTCAAAATAAAAGTATTCTATTTTTCATGAAAAACATGCCAAAAATAAAGAATATACAGGTAATTATGACATCAACTAAATGAGAAAAATCGGCTCTTTAATTTGATATAGGTTATGTGCAGTTTTAGACCAAAAATTGATTCCAGGTTTTCATCCCTTTTCACCCCTTTAGAGGTAGAATTTTGAAAAATCCCTTCTTAGTACACCCCTACGTACCAAGGTTTACCTACACTGAAAATTTCAAGTCTCTACGTCCAGCGGTTTAGGCTGTGCGTTGTCTGTCAGTCAGTCAGTCAGTCAGTCAGTCAGTCAGGACAAAGATTCTTATAATATAAGATTCTATCAGCCATCTGGTGCCCATAGTACAAGCTTTGCTTAGTTTGGGACTAGATGGCGTTATGTCAAATGTCCACAAATATTTATTGCAATTTGTACGTTTTTGTCATTAGGATATTATCTACGAGTATAGATAGGGATATGGTTTTTGTAAATTCGAGGAATATGTTACACTGACTAGCCCAAATGAATTTGTTTCCTGTACTGATAAAGCATTTGTTCACCATGAAGTCACATAACTCCCAAGCCATCCCGGAAATAGAATTAAAAATTTCCCCATGACGAGGTACAGTCGGCGTCGATCGCATACAAATCGTATGGGATCGATGCGATTGACCCGACAACTTGCTGCCAAGGTTGTAGCACAATTGATTTTATGCTAATATTCTAATTTTAGCATTACTTGTCCGTAGATATTACACCCATATGATTGCATTTTAAATCTATTTTAGTATTTACCTCTAACGAGAATCACGAGCTGATTTTTTGTAAGGGCATCAAGTGGGTTAAATATCTGATCTGCTGCTGAGTTGAATTGCGTACGATTTATAAAAATTCCGAACATTTTACGGCTAAATATGAATCTGCCGCTGAATCGAATTGTGTACAATTCACCTACGATTAGGACCATTTTACGAAACTTACAGGAATCGCTGAGGATTTGCTATACTAGTAAAACTGAAAAATGAATTGCTCAAAGTGGCCTTTTTAGCTGGTCAGATGTACAATACGTAAATAATATTTTTCATGGTCTAATACTTTATTTATAGTAATATAAACGTTTGTATAGTCTACATATCTATGTATGTTCGATTTATTAAAAGAAACTTATAAATAATGCAAATATGAATACATGAATTAATTGTTTTTGTATTCTTTGAATCTGACCTAGATTTGGCACAACTGTCTCCATTTTTGCACGCTGAATTTTATTACCACCATAAAATTTTGCAAATGAATAACAAGAATCTTAATAAAAATACAGCAGTAATGCTGTCTCAAATGTCAAGATTTCGTTGTGATAAATATTAGTATTACCAATTAAATTGAACTTCCAAATATCAGCGATTGCTCAAACACATTCCACATCCCATGACCATTTCCTCCATACCCAATTAATTTACATGCAATTAATCATTACCAGACGCCGATGCAAGCGGATACGCCCGTCTCTTTCTATTTTTATTTAATAGAGTGAGATAGCACACAGCTTCTTGAATTTCGACTATGGTTTGTGCCGTATTTGGTACACCTTTGATCGCTGTCGTAAATGGTTAAAGATGGTGCCTTTTTACGGATGCAGCGGTTTTTAGAAATTCATTACGGGGAGCGGTGGGATCTGCTTTAAACCATCAACACATTTAATATTTTTTACTTAGTTACTTTAATTTTCAATCAGTTTTAATGACTTTCGTGGCGGGTAACATAAAAACAACAAAATTATGTAGCTTTGAAGTTATTGTATGTTGCTACAGAATTTTCAAAATGTCCAGAATTTACCAAAACGGTGAAAGTTAATTAAATCCTATGCCCAACAATAACAGCTGCATTACAGTATATTACTATGTTGTAGGTAAAAAGGTAAACTTTAGGTCCGTAAATGGTACATGTTGCTCCGATCACGAAACTGTAAACACGTCATACAAATCATGAACAAAGAGAATGCAAGCAATCCATTAGTTAGAACAACAATTCATATCAATCATCTGCATCAGAAGTCCACATTTAGCGTCCATCAGTTGATATTGGATCAACTGCGGGAAAACAAACAGATTATTAGCTAAATTGAGCGAATCAATGTCGGGTAACGGACAGTGTTCGGATTGGATGAAACGACGGATTAGCTAGGAACTTGAACTTTTGTTTAGAAGATCAAGGATTTTTTCATTGATATCATATTGGAAGTTGTAGAATAAAAGTCTGTTTTCATAATAAATAAATAAAAATTGTTTAATTCAGACAAATGATAGTCCATAAAATTTTTATATAAAATAACAATTACAAATGAAATAAAATTAAAATTACATAAATGTCAAAAACACACAATGATTTGCAGTCAATGATATCCTACTACATACCTATGTAATTACGATATCACGCCCGTATGCCTAATGGGGTGGGCAGAGCCACAAAACATAAGAAAACTAACAGCCATTCCTGATTCAAAGTCCCAAGTTGGATATCGTGATTCACGGTGACAGGTGATCATTTTCCCATCGCGGTGGTCCATCTAGTTGGAGAGGATACTATCCCTTGGTTGACGTTTACGATATGCTCATGCATTCTATATCTTTACTCCCAGTGCAGAGAAGTAGTGAAATTATACTCATGTAATATATAAGTAAAATACGTATACAATGAGTCGTATATCCTACTAATATTATAAATTCGATTCGATGGTTTTTAGGATATTTGTGTGTCTGTATCTGAATTACAGCGTAATGACTGAACGAATTTTTTATCTAGGCTACTTTTTATCCAAGTGCAACGAGAACAAAGCTGCAAACAAGAACTAGTATTTACTACAAAGCTTTGTTTGATAGATCCGTGTTTGTTAGGCAAGCGATTGTTGACATTATTCCCCAGCTGCGTGGTCCGCTGGTGCTCTGTATTTGGCAGGCTACAGCTTCCCACGTTCGATACCATACGGCAAATTGATGGTCACTTTATGGATAGCAACGACTACCAGCTACTACTTGTAAACAAACATAGGACAATGATCTTGAACCAATCTATAAAAATCCGTTAAATACTCAGGCAATATTAGGAAGAGTGAGTGTGTACATCTTAAATTTTGAAATACCGATCAACTAATTCAGAAAACCTACAAGCTTGATGAAAGAAAAAAATGTTTCTTAGAAGTCTTCAGAATCGTCCTTCTCGCAAGGATTAATTTAATTCCCCAGAATTTACACAACAAAAGACAGAAGAAACTAGTTAAATGAAAGCTTTTAATAAAGTGCATTTTGTTGCTCAACTTACATACGAACAAGTTCAAGTACAGCCTTTCTTTACAACAAATTCTTGTTTGGGTCAGCGTGGCGTAAACAAACAATAAAACCGAGAAAATAAGGCTTCACGCATGTTAACGAATCATGCCTTGAACCTTCTATTATTGAAACATTTAAGAAAACAAAGCTTTATTAAGCAACCTCCTACTAGTAGGTACGGCCTATTCACATGTAATCAGAAATCAACGTCTGAATATCTGGCGTGGCGGGCGGTCGCTCGGCTGAGACGCAAAAGGCGCGGCTTCAATTTCCACTGCGGGTCTGCGTGTTGTAGTACCATGGCACTCGTTGTTTCTAATACCCATGACACATGGATCTTTCATAGGGAAAGAACGGCAGCCATCATATATAAAAACTTTTGGATTCGCTAATTTTTTACGCCTTTGTCTCTTCTGTCACTTATAGAGTGCGATGCTCCTTTGTCTCTTGCACTATGTATGTATATTGTACTTACTTAATAAGACTTAAATATTCATGTTTACGTTTACGCCAACCTCTCGATTTGCCTTTTTCACAACCTACTAAAATGTAATAAAATAAATTTTGTAAAACTGTTATATGACTGTTGGATGTGTTATTTATTAGCAAATTTTCTACACGGTTGACGTCTTAACCGCGTTTCCACTGTTACATTACTGCAAATGCGTCGTAAAAGGTTGAAAATAACAGCAGCAGTATTGAGGGGAAACGGCAAGTGAATGTGAAAAGGCAAAGGCAACATCTGAGGCTGTAGGCGTATACGTGCAAGTAGGTCTTGCCAAATTGGATAAATGCTAACCGGTTAAAGGCCTATTCCTTTTGGCACATGTTGAAGACATGGGGATATGAAGGCCGACTTGCGCATAAATCGTAATTAATCTGCGGGAGATGCTCTACAGATGGCACCAAGAGTAAAACCAATCAGCTTGAAAAAAATACGATATCTCTCACGACACAAGTAAGTGACTATTTTTTCAAAAGCTACTTTATAAAATAAATAAATTTAAATGTTTGTGGACATTTTACATAGCACCATCTAGCCCCAAACTAAGCAAAGCTTGTACTATGGGAACCAAATGGCTGATAGAATACTTATACACTTTTTTTGTAGATACACTGAATTTTTTTTGGTAAAAGACATAATATTACAACACCCAGACCCGGAAGAAATATTTGCAGAACATACAAATATTTTTCCCGCAGCGGGAATCGAACCCGTGCCTCTTGCGTCTCAGCCGAGCACTCGCCCGCCACGCCACCAAGGTCGTCAAAAGTAAAGATCGTTGTAAGTATGTTATTCTTTGTCATTTATAAAAATCGATTTGTAACCGTTGGGAGTGTTCGATCATGAAACGAATTCGGTTATTCTGATCATTATTTTATGTATTTTTTCAACATGTTCATCGAAATGCAATGGCGTGCTCAAGTAGGAAAGTTTATTGACTTTGAATTTAAATTAAAACACCTGCTCAGTAATTTTGTATGGTGAATTTGTATGAAGTTATCACAAACACCGGGTTCATTCTTTAATTGGTCAACATTCTTTGGACTGTTTTATGATATCCGTTTTGATGCTGTTTGACTTGAATTGAGGTCTAAGTACCAAGGTGAGAGTCTGTTTATATTTTGATACCAACGTTGAATTTAAAATACTCTCTATTAGTACATAATGTACCGTCATTATTTTGTATTTATTATTCGGATAAATATTGCTTTTTTCCCTAAAGAAAGTTAAATTTAGAATATTGAACGTAAAATAAATGTTAGGTAACATTAGACATTTATTTCCTTCATATTTCACCAGATATTAAAGAGATAATTTTATAGGAATAAGCTTTATCTGTAGAAAGCTGATTGTTGGCGGCTCCCAGCGGTTTCCAACTGCCACTGAGAGTGCAAAAACAATAGCTTTCATACAAATCTCAGACAAAAAATCATCACAGATGCACCGGATGCTTCTTAAAGACACACCTCCTAGAAGTTCATCTGCTTTGTCTAAATCTTTGTTTTTATAAGATACCATGATTGTTGATTTCAACATAACAAATGCCTACTTAAAATTTAAAAATCTATACTAACATTTTCCAGTATCATCATAATATTTCAGTAACATCTATTTAAATAGTTTTTTTTTAAGTTATTTATTTAGTAATTTTTTTTAGCAAGTATTCCCAAGGAGAGTTTACGTTAGGCAGGAGGCCGCGGCCGGCCATAAAACACGTTAACCAAAACTCTTACAACCCCACATAGAGTGGGATAAGGGCAGGAAGATGATGATGATGATGAGTTTTTTAAGTTATTTAACAAAATACACGTCTACTAAAAACCAAAAACATCCATTTTAACATTTTCCAGTGATTGAAAACAGAAAATTCGTTTTTATTTTTTAAGTTATTTCCTCGAGTAAATTTTTATTGTTGCCCAACAAGATCTTAAATGAAGCCATATTCTATTGAGTTTATCAATGGAATTCATGTTCGTGTTCAGTCGATATTGTCACGGCCCCTTAGCTCCTATCAAGATGGATCGCGAGAGCGTCCCAGTCTCCACTTGAACACGTGGCAGCGAGTCGATCTGCAACTCGTACCACATGATCTCGGCCCGCGTGGGCCGAGTTATAGACGCACAAAATTTTATTATTTTCGATCACTAACTCGTACCACTTTTTTTTTGTATGGAGTTTTTATCTCAGTTTAAGTGAAGTAACGTCAGCACGAAAAGTGCTTTGTAATGATTCAAAAGAGTAAGAGCCGTCGCTGCTTATAGATTTTGTTATCAGTTTAAAACTGAGTAGAGTTTTACCAAAGGCAATAGCAGGGTATAGTTTTGACTTATTTTCAAACAAACCCGACAACTGAAGAAGAGGATGAACAGTAAAAGTATGATCTATTGTAAAATATATGATGACTTGAAAGCTCAACCAACCAATAAATCTGATGAGCTGATGATGATGATGATGATGATGATGATATTTTCAAAACTAATATTATAAAGAGGAAAAATTTTATTATAATAAAAAATTATTGAAATTTTTGTTAAATACCCATGCGAAGCCGGGGCGGGCTGCTAGTATGTTAAATTTATACGAATGATATGCTTTTATTATTTAAAAATTCCGTGAACCACTTTTGTCGTTAACAGTACTAAATCTTAATGAGATTAGGACGTGGTACGAGTTAGTGATCGAAAATAATAAAATTTTGTGCGTCTATAACTCGGCCCACGCGGGCCGAGTTCATGTGGTACGAGTTGCAGATCGACTCGTGGCAGCGCACCCCTTATTTTGTTTGTTAGGGGTTGCTTCCAGGAACCAACTACCTGTCCTTTTGATGTGTATTTTAGAGGATACTTCCGCGATGAACTGCCCATTGTATGTGATGCGGACTGATGCGTGCGGTGAGAGTTGTTGAACTTTACGGACCTTGATGCAATACGCTCTTTTAAAAGATAATAATACAGCAATCGAATTGCTTCCTGTACTCATTCACGCGTTAGCAATAGCTATACGCTAAATGGATTTCATAAAGCTGCATAATTGATTAATTTAGGAATTTCATCCGGCGATTAGGAAAGTATCTTCATAAACCACACATCACCTTTTAATCGACTACTTAATCTGCAAGGTAGTTACTGTGTTTTCTACATTCATTCACCATTTAGAGGCAGCCATCACAGATATGATTTAGTATGTTGTTTGACAGTTGGTTCGTTTGTTGCAGTGTAGGCATGCTGAAGCACGTGGCCGTGTCCCCGCACCGCGCCCGCGCCGACTCCGTGAGCCTCGCGTCCTCCGCGTCTTGCTGCTCGCTCGGCAGCCTCGACCATCGGCACGACTCCGTCACGGACCTCTCCCAGCGAACGGTGAGTGTCGATCATTACAACTTTCATTGAGTAGAAATAGAACTACGAACTGGATGTTTCCAAAAGCTCCAGTGCTGAGTCGTCTGCAAGATACAGTATTTTTAGGATTTTCGAAACATGACTCTAACCGTCATATCGTTGCCCGCGGATGGAAACATACTCTTGCGTTTTATGCCTGGTTCCAATATTCTACTCACGGACGACGGATCGTTCATTACCATAATAACATAGTCCATTAGTAGTATATTGGAACCGGGTATTAATGAAGGTTATGTTAGCTGTGATAATTCCTTAGGATATTCTATCTTTTTGCAATTCTACTTCTACTTCTAGTGTAGACTCTAAATGGTGGACGGCGGACTTACCGTTTGAAACCTTACAAGTAATCCGACGAATAGCAAACAAATCGTTATCAGATGCCAAGTAACGACCATCATTTCCATGGTCCGTATTAGGCTCTTAGATGTGCTACTTGATTACATTGCCTGCGTGTGGTCCTTTCACAACCCCGATGACCATTATTCTTTGTAGTTTTCTCATCAGGGCCCTATTCGGAGAAAGTTTCTTGCTAACTACAGTCTTTTCTTTGTGGTTCTTAATTATTTTCCTCGAAAGTAGACACAATCTCTATAGAGTCACCTCTAGGTTTTCTTCGAATAGGGCTCACCTCTTCGGCTTTGACTAATGATTCCATGATAATGGCACATTTATGGTGAACGTTTATGGAGATACCATCTCATCATTACATGATTTCACTTTCTGCAGTTACTCGCACACCGGAATTACCTTCGGTTCCCATGATATAAAAAAACATAATAATGTGACATCGACTTGTACAGGAAACGATTGTGTGCTTTGCTTTAGACCTTGGTTACAAGACTCGACAATAGATATAAGAATTCCGTCACTAAAATGTGTGATAGTATGTTAAAAATACTGAAATCCTATAGGAAAAACTGGGTCACATTAGCACTAGATAGAGATGAACGGAAATAAGGAATGTGGACCCTTGTCATGCAGTGAGACGTAACAGGATCTTAAAAATGATAAAACAATAATTTGTGTAAAATTGATTTATTGCTCCAGAACGATCTTGACTTCTTAGAGAATCATGAAGATGGCTGAAGAAACTCAATCACCAATGTGAAAGACGTAATTTCACTTGCTACATGACGGTTCCCGCTTTGTAAAAATCAGGGCTATACAGGGTCTTATCAATAACGTATTTCTGAATCCACTTCCCTTATTGGCTTATCGGCTACTTTATGGTAATTGAATGGTAGATTGTACCACTGAATTTTATTCCTTTTAGATTTGGACGCCGGTACCGCGAAGTTTATATTTTGAATATATCATATTTTTTTATAGATTATGGAAATGAGATACTGTTTATGCAGTTTTGAATTTTGCTAATTTGTTACATAACGTTTGGCCAGAAAAGGTTCCCATACCCATGTCATGCAAATATTTGAGCGTTTTTATGGTTTTGTTTTGCAAATCAAGAAGTTAGCCTTACCTTTTCTTTATTATCACTAAATTTATCCAAAGGCCATCAAACTCATGAGAACCCCTCTTTCTCTTTCAAAACTTTTCCAGAACTGTCTTTACAATGAGCTGTTTCAACATTGAAGCTTATGATCACCTTCGGAGGGTGCTAATTACTGCGACAATGACATTTGATGGCCGACTGAGATACGCTGATCTCTCAATTGTTCAGTGTGAGCGGTATGGTTTGGGAGCAGACTTGCTGCTATTGTCTGTGCGCAATGGAAAGTCAAGTAATGATACGTGGGAGAGTTTCCAAACTTTTGGAAATATGAAACGTTAGAAGTAAAGGTCATTAGTATCAATTGCATCATACAATTTTGCAATTATAGCTCGTGGGGTAGCTTGCTTAGACGTTCTTGATTAATTGTTGAAGTTAAGCAACGTTGCGCTCGGTCACGATTGGGATGGGTGACCGTAAGTGGCATTAAGAGCTGAGCGCTTCCGTGCTTCGGAGGGCACGTTAAATTGTCAGTCCCGGCTTTTAAGTCGTTAATCCATGACGGAGGCCTTTAGGCGGTCTAAAAACTCCGTCACAAGAGTTGGCTCATACGAACATACTTATTTAATTATAGCATTGGTCTAGTGGTGGTAACATAAGGTCGTTAGTTCCAATCCAGTCGCGCACCAATCGATTTTCTGACCGGAAAAGGTATGCGCGCTATATGCTCTATGCGCTTTTTGAGGAGCACTTTATGCTTTCTTTTTTCAACACTGATTCGAAAGAACTAGTGGTACGAAAGGCCGACAACTCACTTGCAGCTGTCTGTGTAATAATAATCACTTACCATCAAGTGAGCCGCTTGCTCGTTTGCCACCTCTTCCATAAAAAAAGCGAGTCCGCAGTAATAGTATGACACTGATGATCTTTCTCACTCTTAAATTTTTTTCGTAATTTCACGAAGTTCTAACTTATCAATTTTAATTTTAATGGGACCTTGGCTGCTGAGCTTCCATAAGAACAAAGTATTTAGTCCAGTCTAGACACAGCATGCTGCACTTAATCTTTATTGCATCGCCTGTTGCCCATATGTAGAGTGTTTATTGCCATAACATAGTGTTATAATAATTTATAATCAACATGTGCTATCTATACTCTTGCTTCACAGCACCGTTTGCTCTCTGACCCAGTTTTGTTACATAAATCTCACCAGAGAATCTGCGTATTCCATAAACCCTTTATGGAATACGCAGATTTGTATTGCATCATCCTTTTTATGCTTTGATGCGTTTGTTCTTTGAACTCTTTAATGCATTAAGTACATCTTCTTTATACTCAAATCTTCAAAGGTTGCAAGATTTACATTAGATTTATTTCGTCATGAATACCTGTGTACCATTTTATTATCAATATTATTTATATCATCATTCATCATCATCATCATCATCATGCTGTCCTGTTCACTACAGTTCAGACCTCCCCTAAAGCCATGGCGCCTTATCTTCGGCTAGACGTATCCAGTCTCTGCTAGCCTTTCGCAAATCGTCACTCCACCTGGCCGGAGGACATCCTTCATCTATATGTGTGTGCAAATCTCTTTATTTCGCTATCTTGATACTCAGTATCAATGATCGATTCATCAATATCGTTAGCACTATCTGCTTACAATGGTAACATAACCGCTTCGAATGCCGCTTTGATTCCCATCACTCATACATTGACGCGACAACTTATAATCGTGCTATTCTCGTAACAAACCAATTACATGTCAACATTCACTACGGTAGCTTAGCACACTTATTTTCCCTCAATAATCATTCTTAAATCAAATATATCAAAGTTGACTTTACTGTGATTCCTAGGACATGTTGTTGTAGTAGATGGTTCTCTGTTCCATTCACGGAGAACAATGGAACCGCCCCCGATTCAATAGACTTTCCCATATCGTTTAATTATTGCTTGGGCTTTATAACGGCTTGTAATGAGTTTGTATGTGTTGTGAATGCATGGGAATACGATGCAAAACCTGTGCGACATGGATTTTGTTTTCCTGTGTTATTAGAGCATACCGCTATTTTCCCACGTCAACATACATTTTGTTCACAATGTAAAGAAACTCAAAAAGTCCTATAACTCAAAAAGGTGTTCTAAGAAGCCACATTAGTTTTGGGATACTGCAAAGTACCTACCTAGCAATTAAAAAGCTAATATTTGTTTTTATATACGAGTAGATAAGACTCGTACAACATCGTTTGCATTATATAATACTAGCTTCCTCCTGCGGCTTCGCTCGCGTTGTTATAAGTTACGCACAATAGCATCGTCTATTAATAGCCTAGCTTCTTGTTATGCAACTATTACGCACGTTAACACCTCCTTATAAGTTTCATATTCCTTTACATTGATATCATCGCATAGCTCATCTTTGATACAGTAAATCTCATCGTCATCTTAATAATACGGATGAATGGATCCTATTCTAGCGTCATAAATACCAATTTCCTTTGGCAGATTCTTAGGAGCTTGGTTGTAAAGTACGGTGTCTTCCCTTCCCACGGTCTCGTTGACATGTGCGCGGGCTACATCTGCAACTGCATTGTATTGTCTGTGTATTATTTTCATATTACTTAGAATGTGCACTTTTTGCGGAATCCTCGTTTTTGCAAGCATTGTCTTTGGGATTTGTATGGGTAATGGTGAATTTGAGATCGTGCTCGGATTTGATTCATGATTGTAAGGAATCTTTTGTTGAGTTTATCTTTACTTCCTGCACGTCATTTTTATAATTTAATATTAATTGGAGAAAAGTATTATAATTAATAATAAAATTTGGTATTTATTAAAGATACCGACACCTAACTGCATGTCACATCATGACTTTCAACGTAGGTAGGTACTTGTAAATACCGGTTGCCCGAGATGCCATTATCTTCATAAACTTAAATTGGATTTGGTTAGCTTATATCTCTTTCTGCATGAATTATGTATTTGAACAATACTAATTGCATAATAGGTCTTTTTATGGTCACCCATCGTCATCACCACGGTCTTTCACTTCCGTTGCCGTTGGGACGCAGGCTTTCTACATACTGATGCGATGGTGAAACTGAATCTAAAAAGATACTACAAAGTAGTATATTTTCTCGGGTACTAGATGGATACATGAAGGTTTTTTAGTTCCTGCTAGAAACTACAGTTGGACATTTGATGCAATACTGCGCAAGTATTTTATTTTCGTTTTTAATATTAATTCTTTGTTTCCCAGTTATCATCTTGATTTCATCTTATGTTTCAAAAGAACGTATCGCGATGGCTTAATTCTGCAATAGAGGCGTTCAAATCCAAATAATCTTTCTAATGACCTACTGCAATCGACTATAATTATATAACGACTCATATATTGTCTATTATTACACTTTCTATTTCTTGCGTGTGATTGCATTCGAAGATGTCGAACCATTTTTCATCTTCCGTTTAATTTGACCAATCATTTGTACGTGATATTTGGTTGGTGTATATCTTCATTTGCCTCAGAATAGCTTCATTTGCCTATACTTTTTTCCAAGAAAATACGTCACTGGAAAGGCAAATTTACGTAAGCGCCAATCGAGAAAAAGCCGTTTAAAGTTCATTTTTTTCGTTTTTTAATCATAACTTTCTACCTAATTATCGAATTTTGATGACGTCAACGTAAGATTTCATTCTTTTTTCATTTTCTATGTCCAGCAATTCATATTATTGTATTTGGACTGCTATTTTAGGATAATAACTCAATATGCCTATTTTGGCGCCATTTTGGCGCTTATGTAATTTTGCCTTTCCAGTGATTATTTTATTTAAATATGTTGCATACTTGGATTATCGAAACGAATGTTTACCGCGTAATTTACCTTGTTAACATTATTAATTTACGTGTTAAACATCGTTATTAATTATCTTCTAAAAATAACGCGATGAACAAGCTGATTTGCTGTTCTGAGGCGATAAACATAAGAAAATATAGGTTCTGATCGCAAGAGTTTAAAAAAACTATGAATTTTATTGTACTTATTTTCGTTACAGTTGACACCAAAACAACATTGGAAAACCTATCATTAATTTCATTTGTATTGTGTCTACGTTGTAATCTTTGAATTCCTCAAACATTTTAGCTGACTTATCGAGGGTAATGTTTTTATACTTGGTCTTTTCTGTATAACAAAAAATCTAATCATACTTTACAAAGTCACCTCTGACTAGTGCGGTGACCTCTACGCGTACTATCGACTATCGATAGTTATTCATCGTGCGGTTACCTACGAGAGGTGCATGAGCGATGTGAAGCGGATGTCGAGGATTGCAAGGCGCATGCTCAGGTGCCAAGGAATGCCTTTGGATTAAATAAATGAATTTGCTATGTAATCTCCGCAACTTGTAGTCTTTGAATGGATTTAAGTGATTTAAGGTCGTCAGTTATTAGCTATGTCATAGAGATCGTGGCTCTAATTAACACTCTAACCCCCAAATACTCAAATGCGATTCAGAGTTGGGCACGGTTTTTTGATAGTTTTCGATGAAAATCTGTCAAAAACTCGTCACTTGAAACGTGCTTAACTCTGAGATGCGTTTGAGTATTCGGGGGTTAAAGCACAAATATACTAAGTTTAATTAGGAATGTAATGAGAGCGAATGAAGCGAAAGAAGTATATCAGGATCGTAGCAAATGGCGATCCGTGATCTCTGCCTACCCCAACGGGAAACAGGCGAGATTTTATGTATGTATGTACTTAGGTTTAATTACCGATTATAATTAGTGGTATAATCTAACTAAGGAAACCTAAGATTAAGAAATCAGAAGTTATTAAACTTGAATTATAATTTGTAGCATAATAGTTACTTAGAAGAGTCAAGGGTAAGAAAAATTGCTCTGAAATTCTTTATGCAATTGCAAAAACTTTAATTATTGTTTTTTGTGTCCTTCTTGGATTGCTAAGAATAAACTGCAGAGTTTGAAATGTGTAATTTAGCTTACCTTAGTGTCTCTGATTTAAGCACGACAAGATAATAATTGCATACAATTATGATAATGCCGAGATCATGCCGGGATGCGCGGGCGCAGCCAAGCGCGGCGCCCATGACATCAGCGCGCACTCGTACGGCTCGTACGATTGTAGCTTTGTACGCGTGCTTGACTGTTACGTCACTGTGACATACAAACGTCAGTCCAATTTTGAATGTTAATGTTATAATTTTGGGTTGTCAGGGCTTCGGCACATAAATACTTTCGTTCATTCATTCTTTAGTTGGATGTCGGTTAGCACAGTTTATTTTGGCAGACATTGTCCTCATCTGTTCTAGAAAAAGCTTTTTTTACCAAAAAATTTGGGCTAGGCGACTAAGAAGTAAACGTTGAAGGCGAATTTGAATTCTTTCGCAATAGCATTTTGGAGCTGTAGAGATAAAACTAAACAAATGGGCGCCTAAATTCAGCCTCTGATCTATAACCCATCACTTGGTCTATTGCTTTTAATTGTAGCAGCAAATTAATTTGTGTTCAGGGACGGCCTGAGCTATGTGTTTTGTTCACGCACTCTGCGTCTAACGAAATTGGTAGACGCTACACCATCCTTTGTTTCACGTATACGGGTAAAAATGTATAGAACTGACATTACTACTACTGGTCATGTCACTAGTTCTTTTGAATCAGTATGTGGAAAGGATTTAAAGTGCGCCTCAAATGTTCCTTTCGCGCACTTGACGCATGTCTTCGATCGGACATTGCGATTAATGATATATGTAAGTCCCATTATATTTTTTCAGTAGCGTTAAGTTACTTCGTAAGACGCAAAATGATGAAGGCCTCTGGAGCGATAACCCCGCCGTCGACGCGCGTGCGGATGCCGGCGCGCACGCGTTGTTTGCACGGTTCTGGTGGTCCATTGAATTGCGGCCCTATTATTGCGTAATTGAGAATAGAGTCGGGAAAATCCCTAATAGTTATCGATGTTTCAAAACAATCAAGTAGTTTTGTAAATTAGCCAGTGTTTTAAACTTTATTGAGGTGAGATACAGACGTTGAGTAATAAAGGCATAGTCTAAAACTTAACAGACTTAGCAGTTGATTATGGAAGCCTACAAGTTCCTTCCTGTACAAAAGTGGGTCAAGTACTTAACCCAAAAAGTATCTCACGAGATGAGCTATCGATACGTCCCGTCTCTAGCCCGGATGCCGGAGGAAGGGCGAAGGGCCCGCAACGTCCAATTGAGCCCAATAAAGGAAGGAAGCTATCCCGGATATGCAATTGTTCGCGCGTAGCGGGCACCCGCGCGTGGCGCCGACCTTTTGAACACAAACAAAGGCCAAATATGATCGGTCCGAATCGTAGTACCTCGTTCTTTTTCAACAATATTTACGTGTGTGCTGAGAGCACTGGTGGTAGTGACCCCGCCTTCCGATCCTAAGGTCGTGAGTTCAAATTCGGTCGTGTACCAATGGATTATCTGTGCGAAAAATCTATGTGTGCTATACCAGTACTCTCAAACGGTGAAGGAAAACATCGTGAGGAAACCCGCGGCTTAGTTAGCTCCGCACGTATTGACCATGTCTTTCCTGTGGACAAGGCCAACTAAGCTGAGAAAATGGTATAGGTGCTGGGCAAGCCTACTTGCATCTTAATTCGTCTCGGGCACTACAGCGTCCCGTTAGTGAAGGTAAAAGTTGCCTCCTGGCGCTGTATAAATCATCTACTATAGATGGTAAAAGGCCTTTGTGTTTATATGATAGACAATTGATTCAGGCGTGACTACGCGAAAATCCTTTTTGCCTTTCAAAATCTGCCAAAAGTTTCACAATGTCTAAAGTCCCCATCCCTATTTCGACACGTATTGGTCGAGTCCCATATTGGTTCATTACTGAATAGCTTGGAGATTCCAGTTGTAAATCCGCCTTTACTCATAGTAGAAATTCATAAGTAACCTCTTTTTTAATTATCTTCCGTAGGTTGGTTATCAGACCCAATTAACCCCAATAAAACGAAGTTCATGGAAGGAAATGGGTGCCGGATATGCACTTGTTCGCGTGTAGCGAGGTGGACTCGCGCATGACCGCAAATGACATTTTTATAACCATTACTAAAACTCAGTTCTGACTCTGGCATAGAAATAGTTCCACTGTTGAAGCTTTTGTTGTGGAGATGGAAATCAGAGGGTGGATGGTTCGGATGTATTTAATTTGACATGTCAGCTTGAATAGATTATTATTGAAATTGATATGAGGGACTTTGAATCAGGAGTGGCTGCAAGTTTTCATGTGATTACTTGTGACTCTGCCCACCCCATTAGTGATACCGGCGTGATAATATGTATGTATAGCTCTGCATCCCTTTTATTTAGCTTGTCTTATTAATGTGGTGCGGTGGTACTCCCAGTTTCTTATACCCACGACAAAATGAATCCTATTGTGGGTTCAAAACTATGTGTGCGTCTATTAATATAAGGAAAGGTTTTTTTACTCGCCACAGTATATATTGTAAGTAGCTAAATGTTTTATTTTCATTTTATAACCACCCCACCCCATTAGTGTTGCAAATACCCGTCCCTGATATCTGCAAGTCGGGACCAGTCAATTACAGCAAGCCATTTAAAAATTTATTGAAAAATTAGGTTTGCCCGCGGCTTCGCTCGCGTGATATCCGGACAAAAAGTAGCCTATATGTTATTCCAGCACACATTACCTACTGTGTTTGGGGCTAGATGGGGCTGTGTGAAAAGTCCGCAAATATTTATAATAATAATAATAACACCCAACAGTCACATACATAGTCCTGACCCCACACTAGGATTCCCTGTGTCGTGGGTATCAGAAACTACGAGTACCATGGTACCACAACACCCAGACCCGGAAGAAATATTTACAGAACATGCAAACATTTCTTCCGCAGCGGGAAGCGAACCCGCGCCTCTTGCGTGTCTGCCGAGCAATCGCCCGCCACGCCACCAAGGCCGTCAATATTTATTTTACATCCTCACAAACTTTCGCATTTATAATATTCGTAGGATTGATTAGTTACCAGGCCCAGAATTTGCCTCGAGCAGCCGAAAGTTGCATGGGCAAGTGCGACCTCGGCGACACTCGCCATTCTGGGAAATGCCCACTGCTCTCTTGCACAACATTACGTATTTACCGCGACATTCTGCTATCGGAATTCGGAATTTACCTGCTACTGTTGACATGCTGTATAACTTGTACAAGGTCTTTTTTGGTCTGGTTGATATCAACATCATCAAGCGAGAGTTGCTTGACGTGTTTAGGACTCCAGGCTAGACAGAATACCCTAAGGAACGGGAAGGAACTCCTACGTAAAGTTTACGCACGTTAGTTCAGGAGCCAGGATTTCAAACTGTATGTAGGTACTGTATTTAAGTACCACCTAGGTTTATTTCAATAAAAAAATAATTATCTATTCAAAAAGAGCTGGTTGGTTCTTCGTAAACAAGGACCAAAGTCGCCCTTTAATTCCTAAGGACTAAAAATGATTTCTATTTGGAATGTGGATATTGTTAGTAAATATTCCAATCAGCAAAGAGATCGATCACGAATATTGTACGATCATCAGAAAAAAAAACTTCTCGAGAAAACCTCTAGAAAACCTATTAAATTGCATATTAACCTTGGAAGAATAAATATACTAACCAATATTTGACAAGCAAATTCTAATGCCATGACATATTATTTGAAAATAACTTTCAATGTAATTTAATTATGCCTACATTTCATTTTAATTATTTAATAATGTTAACTTAATTTATCTAATTTTATTTTCCTTAATTGAATTTTGCATGCTTTAACATGCTGATCATGACTGAACCTATATTTTTTTTATCACCAATCACTGTAGCCCATGTTTTGCAAATAAGTAAGTAAGTTCGTATGAGCTGGTGGCCAACTCTTGTGACGGAGTTTTTAGGTCGCCTAAAAACCTCCGTCATGACTTACCGACTTAAAAGCCGGGACCACGGAAGCGCTCAGCTCGTAATACCACTTGCGGTCACCCATCCCAATTGTGACCGCGCACAACGTTGCTTAACTTTAACGATCAATCAAGAACGTCTAAGCAAGCTACGCCACGAGCGCTTGAATGGATAAATGGATAATATACTTAAGTTGATAAACAAACACGAGCAATGTGTCCTTTCTCTGCCCTTGGCGTCATGTAAACGCTTATATCTATAAAGGAAATTCCAATCTATCTAAATATATAAAACTACTACGTTATTGACTGACTGACTGACAATCAACATCTAGCCTAAACACACAGGTAGGTACACATTTGACGGCCTCGGTGATCTGGCGGGCGAGTGCCGGCTGAGACGCAAGAGGCGCGGTTTCGATTCCCGTTATGAGAGAAATGTTTGTATGTTCTGCAAATATTTCTTCCGGGTCTCTGTGTTGTAGTGTTATGTATTATAAGTATGCATTAAAAAAAAAGTATGTCCATAGTTCAAGCTTTCCTTAGTTTGGGGCTAGATGGCGCTGTGTGAAATGTCCACAAATATTTATTTACATATTTCTCTTATGGTTTAGTGCCTAAATCACCGTAAGAGTCCAGGGCACAGTGGGAAAATTAAGTTTGTATGAAAAATATCAATGCGGGCAAAACCGCGGGGCGTTCCGCTAGTCTTTTATAAGAAAACAAACGGTAGGTACAGTAGCATTCATGCCAAATGCGACCTTGCGTTTGTCCGTCTGCGTATCCGCCTGTATTAGCTTGGCTAATGGTACCGCCGTACACGCTAAATGCGTATTACTATGTGGCGCCTGCTATTGAAATGATAATAGATCTTGTATGACAGTCAGCAGAGGAAGTTCATGAACATTTAAAAAAAATAAAATATCTTTATTAACAGAAATAAACTTACAACTAATACAAATATAGTTTACAAAATACAAAAGAAACAGTCGGGTTATCTAAAGACTGTTGCAAACGGTCTATAGATATATCACCTCACCTGATCCAGATCATCAGACGGTGGAAGCTTGCCTAAACTTTTTGATAAATTGAAAAATATAGTTAAAAAATGAGCAAAAATTTTGTTTCACACATTTAAAGATTTTCCTTGATTCTTGACAATTTTAAAGGTAAAGCGAAAAGGGTGTTTTTTTTAATTTAAAACTACTCATTAACTTTGGTTGGCTGTGTGTATGTACTTATATCATTACAAATGCACAGGTATATTACAAGTACACAAGTTACTAGAATGCGTAGTAAATGCAAATAACGCGTTTCTAGCTCACAACAGAATAAATCTGATACGCAAAGTCGTATATAGGTACGTGCAAAGATTTCCACAGGCACATTTAAACGATGTTCTGTCATGCATGTGATGTGCCAGGTCAATGGCTGTTATACCTACCTAGGTATATCTGTTTTTCTAAATAATTTTCCCTGTTCGTATAACCTAAAAAATGCGGCACAGGTCGCGCGTCACCGCTCGTTACAGAATAATATTTGCGTAAAATCAGTTCAGCTTCAGGTACAAAAGATACCAAACGGATGTTTTAAGATATTTTGAGGAATAAGTAATGGAATCTTTAGTCACACTTGAATTTGAACTGAGTTTTAAGAATATAACGGAAAAATCCTTTCTAATATTCGTTCATGCAAAAAGCTACCTATGAAAAATCTAATCAGAATTTTAGATAGTTAACTTTTTATAAGACGAAATAAAAATAATAAGTCTCTGCTGGACTGGAAGTAAAGAAAAAGCATATACCTAATGCGTTTAGCCGCTTCTCTCCCTGAGCATGTTGTCAAAGTCGACTAAGGGATAGTATCCTTTCCAACATGATGGACCACTTATGTGGGCGATGGGCTGATCACCTGTCACCATGATTCACCATATCTGCTAAGTTGCTGAAAGTTTTCTTATGTTTTCTTGTGAACAAGTCAACAAGCCCTTTACGACCAGCTTCCTGGTCAACACCATGACTAACTCTTGCTAAATACGCCTCACCGATGACGTCTTTAGTACGACCATTTAGTTAATCAACGTATACGGAAAATGTGACTCATGACAGAAGTTGTCCAAAGGACCTGAATAAAAGAAAGTCCGGTATGTCTATCATGAGTTTACTATATTCGCTAGCCATAGTAAAAAAAAACTTAAAAATTATGGGCAGGGTGAGGTAGCTCGGATCGGGGCGGGAGGGGGTGAGTGTCCATTCGGAAAGTAGAACTATTGACTGTTAAGCGCATCGCTCAAAGATATTCAAGGCGGAGTCGAAGCGAAGACGCTAAAATGTCTAACTTATCCCGTAGATTCAAATAGTTCCCGTAATTATGCACCCGTGTCTCGATTCCGCCTCGACTCTCGTTTCAGTGGGCGATGAGCCTTAGCTTTATGAGACTACATTTAGGTATTTTTACTACAGTCGTTAGCGAGTATTGTCTGGGAAAACTCATGGTAAACCCACAGAATGAATGTCAATTTGGTACCGCAAAAATTGACCATAATTGGAACAGCTATCGCTATGTAGGTAGTAGTAACTGTAGTTGATGTAGACATAATGGGTAGCTAATGAAGCAAGTTTTGTTCAAACAATAGATGCACTTATTTTTTGGGATTTTATTTCAATACAAAATAGCCCAGTTCTAGGATTTCGGTGTGAAAATTGTTTGTAGCAAAGCGTATGATAATTTGCAACTGGCCATCAAATAAGTTGCGTCACATTTGTCCGCGCTGACCGCATTCTGAGACCAGCGCCTATTTGCCCCTCACTCATCAAGTTATGACAGATCACACCTGCAATAAGTTCATCATCATCAACATCCACAGCCCGAATTTCCCCACTGGGCAATAAGGCCTCCCTCTGGTATAAAATTGTGAGGCACTCGTGTGAATAAAAATTCTTCCTTTTCATGACAAAAGACGGTAGGTACTCCGCAGCACTCTGATGCTATCTTCCAAGCTGACAGCCACTTACCATAGTGACAGGTGATCAGCCCATCGCCCATTTAGATGGTTCATTAGTTGGAGAGGATACTATCCCTTAGTCGACTTTTACGCCATGCTCAGAGAGAGAAGCAGCTGGACGCATTCTATGTTTTTCCTTTACTCCCAGTCCAGCAGAGAAGTTGGTTAGTCACTCCAATCGCCAGTTATAATTAATAGTTGTTTACATTAGTGTATTTCTGTCAACTACTACTATCTGAGCCGGTCTATGACGTCGGTGCGCGTACGCAAGTTTCCGTATGACCTTTCCGTCTCGATTCTGTTCTAAGAAGCGTCGAATTGACTTTATGAGGACATCGGCTGCATGGTAATCACTACCAGGAATTTTATTAGGAGACAGTGATGATGAGTTCATTGATTGGAATTTTTATATTGGCTGCCGAAATAATTTATGTACCTACTATCCGCTTTCAATATGAGAGATTTCATCAATATAGAGTGCACAAAAGAAACCTTTGAAAAAAAAAAACAAAGGACTATTAGTAGTAGTACCAAAATGGATCTATAAGGCCGTAATCTTCCAATTCAAAGTTTTTGACCTAATGTATGTACTATCGGAGTCTCTACTATTCTTCTCGTTATTTTTTTTTATTTACGAGTATGTATTTATTTGTCAGATACAAAGATCCATAGGCATTACACAAGACAAACATAAAATTACTGTACACCTACCAAGAGAACCTCTGACACGAATACCAGTAGTACCTTATCTTGTACTCGTAACACAGGAAGTTCTTTCGCTTCGATAAAAAGCCAATGCAAGTTTATAGAGGCATTCTAAATTAGAATCAGAGGAATTATTTTTCAAATAAGCATCTCTTAGGCAACCACAAAGCCAGTTGCAAGTTCCATTATTTAAAGCCGGCGCTGACAAACGGCCTCTTGATTAATGACCGGCGTCAGTTAATTGAGGCTTGGAGCCTGCACAATAAAGACGTTGCTCTAATAGGCCCTTGGAATGACCAGTGACGGGGCTTAGGTCCAAGAACCAAGGGGGATGCAATGGGATTTGGGGGCATCGTATTTTGAATTCGGGAAAGCAATGTGTTTGGCTATGAGAAAGCTATTTTCTCTATGGACCAGTGTTTGGGACTGTTAGACTGTTCACACTATGACCTGATTGGCGTTGTGGGCGATTGCTCAACTGAGACGCAAGAAGCGCGCATTCGATTCCCGCCACGGGAAAAATGTTTGTATGTTCTGCAAATATTTCTTCCGGGTCAGGGTGTTGTATAAGTATGTATTTAAAAAAAAACATTTATGTATTACATTAGCCATTTTGTTCACATAGTACAAGCTTTGCTTAGTTTGAGCTAGTTAAGTGAAATGTCCACAAAAAAATAATATTACTATTTACTTTTTGCACTTTAAATAAAATACAATGAGTAACTGTAACTACTTGGGTGTTACTCGATAGGAACTTATCAGAATTTGTTATTGACATCAACGTGTATTCAATTCGTGAAATAGTTGACAAATCTTCTTGAATACAAATGAGTTGTAGCCATAAAATACTAGTGGGTATTCGAGAATTCACTTGTAGTATGAATCACTGGTTCTAGGACCGGTTCTAAAGGCTGCAGCCTTAATGAGTGCAATTGCTTATCTAAGCATTGTGGGCGAATGCTACTGTATCTTAATTGCTTGCATTTTTGCTGTACTACCTAAGCTATTACTTGTCCTGCAGTTACTTTTCTGCTTCATTCTTTTATTATTTAGATGAAATGTTTAAATAAATAAATATTTGAGGACAAATCACACAGCACCATCTAGCCTCAAACTAAGCAAAGCTTGTACTATGGCAACCAGATGGCTAATAGAATAAATACTCATATCCTTTTTTTGTAAATACATACTTTTTAATACATAATATTACAATACCCAAACTCGGAAGAAATATTTGTAAAGCACGCAAATATTTCTTCCGGGTACTTCTCCCACGCCTCTTGCATCTCAGCCGAGCACTCGCTTACCACGCCGAAGAGTTACTTCCAAAGAGTCTAGTATTGACTAGACTCTTTGGAAATAACTCTGTGGCGTGTGAAAAAACCAAAGCGTAGGAGACTTTTGAGATGTAAACTAGGGTACTTTTGCCCTGATCTTCGCCGAAGCCAGACCGAATAGCAGTATAATCTGCATCTGTAGGGTCTTTAGTGAGGTCACGGTCTGTCTGCTGACAGGAATGTGTTCCAATCGAAACTCGATCAGACTCCGTAGGGATGCCGCTCGACCGTGTCGCCAACACGAATCATTAATGAGCTTGTAACGAGAACCGACCTAGAGGTTGGATTTGGAAGAGCTTTTGTATTGTTGCTAAAGAAAGGAATTGAATAATGCCCGGTTTCAATATTCAACTAAAGGATGATGGTACTTCAATTTCCATAGCAAAGTTGTTTTTTTTGTCAAAACTGTATGTCTCTTTTCGATAAATAAATTTGCTATGGCAATGAACGTTGGAACCGTGTCCGTGGAACCGAGCATAGAAGATAATGTTTATATAAATATTAACTTCTATGCTCGCTGATAAGATAATATTATGAATATATAATTACCTCGCGAACAATTGATTAATTATGATTTTTATGTGGTGGGAAAATTGATTTTGCAAAACACGAAACAGGTTTTGCACACCCGAAGGAGCTTACTAATATTTTTTCTTTTTTAAATGCTTTAATTTATATCCATGGTATAAACTGTCAAGGAACTGTCTATAATTGGCCGAACCACATCAGGCTTGTATTAATTAGGTTCCATGGTAACTTATTGTTAAGAATTTGAGAGTAAACTCTCGCCCACGGTTTCGCCCACACTGTAGGCCTTATTGTACTTTGTGGGCACTTGTTACGGAGATTCTTCATTTATCTTGTTAAGAAAACATGTTTCGAAAATCTTGTCAAGCATGAATGTATGGGTTAAAAAATAACGTTAAGCATGACCAAGGTTTAAAAAGGGAAGCATCTTTTCAACCTAAAATAATAAAGTACCTAAATATCTCTCAATAGTCATGTACTCATGTGGATTCACAATGTCGTGAACATGAGAAACCGGAAGAAATTGAGGTCGTCAAACAAAACAGACGCAATCAATCTTTAACTTCAGCATGCTCTTAGGTACCTACGATTATTTTGAATTTTCTGGACTGGGAGTAAAGAAAAACCATAGAACGCGTCAAGCTGCTTCTCTCCCCGAGCATGTCATAAAAGGCCACTACTTTCACCATGGTTCACCATATCCATCTTGGGCCTTTCAATCAGGAGTGGCTGTAAGTTTTCTTACGATTATTTGTGGCTCTGCTCACCCCATTAGGGATACGGGCGTGATAATATGTATGTATTTTTACAAACTTAATTATCCGAAAATTCATTTTCAAAGAATATGTTCATCTTAATTAAGTGCGGTTCTCAATAGGCAAAAAGTTTTGCGAAAAGCACATGCTTTGCATTACTAGGGTTCTACCGTTGCTTCAGTGTCTGGCTGAAAGCGGACTGGTCGTTTAGTTACGCACCACAGCACGTCTGTTCCACGCCTTGTCTGCGCCCGCGCATCTTTACGCACTGTTTATGGTGTATAAGGAGCCTTATATAGATTTTATGGCAGGGCTGCAGTTGCAAAAATATAACTTTTCTACAATATATCATTTTAAAGTTTCTTATATTTCATCGAAGCGCTCGTGGTGTAGCTTGCTTAGACGTTCTTGATTGATCGTTGAAGTTAAGCAACGTTGTGTGCGGACACTATTTAGATGGGTGACCGCAAGTGGCATTACGAGCTGAGCGCTTTAAATTGTCGGACCCGAATTTTAAGTCGTTAAGCCACGACGGAGGCCTTTAGGCGGCTTAAAAACTCCGTCACTAGAGTTGGCCACTAGCTCATACGAACATACATACATAATACTTATTATATTTTATCAGATAACGTTTTTAAATGAAATTCAGTTTTATAAAATTTGACGATGTAAAAATCATTTATTTAGTATAGATGGAAAAAGGCTAGATAAACTTTGAATTATATACATTTTGTATTCTGTTCATTGTACGTATCACACCGTATTTTTAATTCGTAAAAATATCTTTACCCAGTTTCCTTTTAAGGCATGTGAGAGAATATCTCTTAACTGAATCTCTTAACTTGTTCTTAATTTGGAAGGTAATCGTTATCATACGTAAATCTACCAATTTGTGTCAGTTGTTTTTTTAACCGGTATATCCATCAAAAGGCTTGTATCGAAACATTGATCGATTGATTGTTATGTTTGGTAGGTTTTCTCCACGCCGAATTTAAATAGATAATAATACTTAATTGTTCATAACAATAGAAAGTAAGTTCAAAAACTGAAACCCGACTACTGAAAAATCACGCACTAAAAGGTATTAAACAAGAAAATAGCGGACGGTCGAGACGCTTCCAGCGATACCTTATTCGTCAAATTATGATAAGTAGTTTAGATGTTATGAAGAAACAGATGGACATACATACGTACTGGTCAAAATCATAACCCTCCTTTTTGCTCCGTAGTCGCGTAAAAGAATGCACAAACGGCGGTCTTATTGCTTATATCTATATTAATTCTACTTCTAAGAAATAAGATACAAAGTGAGCAGTCATATTGGATTTGCATCGCGAAACAGCAGTCTGAGTTGAGATAACATCTTCATGGCATTAGGGTTGTCCCTTCGCTTAATTATGACCTCTTGCGGTAGGTTCCTACTACAGTACTCGAGTCACGGGTTCAAGAGTAGAAATCAGTTAATTTTAGATCGTTTGAAAAAGAAAATAAAAATACTACAAAAAAATATACGAAAATCACTTGACCTATCCAATTACTGACCTATTGCTTAACTTCAATGATCGATTATGAACGTAAATTTCTTTTTTCTTGAATTTTCCATTTTCCATTTGAATTTAATTCTTATTGTTTATTGTTATAGCGGCCATAAAAATACATACTCTGTGAAAAAAAAAAATTCAATTCTCTACCTACTACGTTCATGAGATACAGCCCGCTGACAGACGGACGTACAGCGGAGGTTTAATATAGGGTCACGTTGACACCCTTCGGGTACAGTACCCTAAAAACAAAAGTCTTTAATAGGATTTTCTAGTTTTTCTACGTTAACCAACGTAAATTTTATCCTAATGCTCATTTACTAAAAGGAACATAATAAAATACTACATAGTCTCGCTGGCAACCCTATCTTGCAAGTTACAACAAAGGTCGTCTGTGCTTGTCTACAGTCCGGTGTCGTATTACAGGAGTCGCCGGACCTTTGAAAGTCGACGCCGCTGAAACCAAGTCGTTCATACACGCGAGTTTGTATATGAAAAAATAAAAAATATTTATTTCAGCAAACACATTGAAACAATTTTCACACGCACAAGGTTTGATGTTATAATAATGATATGTATTACAGCGGTCTTCACACTAGGCAAGAAAGCATGTATCGTGAAGACTAGTGAGACAAATTACGAGTGCTTATTATATAATCAACTGTAACCTCGGCCAGCAGTATCAGATGTAATAATTAATTAAGACATTGTTAGTAAGCTTTAAGTTAAAGTATCAAATTTATGTTTACTTACAGAAGAGACAATTTTAATATCGAGGAGTATAGATAGGATCTAAAAAAGAATTCACTTTGCTAAAATCTTTACCATGTCAGATTGAGACTGAGATGGTGGAATGACTTACGAGTATATATTCATGAAAAATTTACAGCAGAAGACAGAGAAAGTTGGAAAGGGGAAAGGGAAGCCTTTGCCTTTCAGTAGGACGATGTGGACTTTAATTATTAGGTACCTTTGACCACTTCGACGACCTCGGTGGCGTAGCGAGCGAGTGCTCGACTCGCCAGAGTCGCGGTTTCGATTCCCGCTACGGGAGCAAATGTTTGTATGTTCTGCAAATATTCCTTCCGGGTCTGGGTGTTGTAGTAATATTTATTACAAGTATGAGTTTTAAAAAAAGTATATAATTCTATCAGTGTCCATAGTAAAAGCTTTGCTTAGGGCTTAATGGCGCTGTGAAATGTCCACAAATATTTATTTATTTATTTACTTCAGGCAATGTACGGTTGGGGGAGTAAGGTCTTCGAATGGCGGCGACCAATGACTTTGGAAATTTTGCTGGTAGTCGGTGAATGGAGAATCGTTTGTCCCGGAAGTATATTGAGTAAACCTATGTCAAGCAGTAGACTTCTGATGATGCTGCCAAATGATTAAACGACAATCTTCAATAAGACCGTACAATTATAACAAAATGAGGCGCTATCAAATATTTTTGTTCATTCATTACTAATTGTCTACTGACAAAATCATATCAATGAATATTAGTATTTGATGTTTGCCGAATATAGGTCACTGCTAAGACAACAATCGACCACTATCTGACCCACGGTGCGTACTATCAGCTACATGTCCAAACAGATAGACAACATCCGGCTGCCCAAAACAGGGGTTTTTGTTCCTAACAGTGGGGTTTTGTACCAGTTTTTAACAAACTCAATGTATTCTTTGACAATGAACTTGCTTTATATCTGGAGTGTATCTTCCGTCCGTTGGACTGGGAGTAAAGAAAAAGCATAGATTGCGTCCAGCTGCTTCTCTCCCCGAGCATGTCGTAAAAGTCGACTAAGGGATAGTATCCTTTCCAAAATGATAGACCTAAATGGGCGATAGGCTCATCACCTGTCACTACGGTTCACCATATCTATAGTATGTATGTATCTCCAATCTTTTAAAATGAATTTTGAGGGTCTCTGCCCATTACCCCGTTCCATAAGCGGACTGTCGCCATCCGTTACATATAGTAAAACGTTTTTTTATTCTAAGTTAACCTTTGTATATCTTTTAACTCGTTCCTTACCCGTGGACCATCTATTTAAACATCGGAAATCGGATGTTGCCTATTTTATAATAGCCGAATAGATCTTTAAAAATAATTCACACATCAAAGCGATGTAAAAACCGATCCTAAAGTGGAAATGATGCATGCATCCTTCAGATGTTCTCGGTATCCTGAGCTGGTGGACTTCGGAGAGGCTCAAATCGACTGTTTATTTGTCTACAAGTTTCTTTATTTTGCCGATGGATCAATTTAACTGCTCTTTTTATACAAATGTAACGTGGAGACAAAAATAGCGTGAAAAGTTCACTTATGTGTATTATTATCACTTTTAACTTCATTCATCCTCATAATTCTTATTGAATATCCGAAAGTTTGTACATCACAAAGTACGTTGCTGGAAATACATATAGGTTGTATTTTTTTTACTACGAGCACTGGTGGTCTAGTTGGTAGTGACCCCGACATCCGATCCTAAAGTCGTGGGTTAAAATCCGGTCGTGAATTTTTTTGTGGGAAAAATTTATATGCGCTATACCAGTATTCTCAAATGGTGAAGGAAAACATCGTGAGGAAACCCGCGGCTTAGTCAGCTCCGCGCGTATTGACCATGTCTTTTTTGTGGACAAGGCCGACTAAGCTGAGAGGATGGAATAAGTGCTGGGCAATCCTACTCCATCTTAATTCGTCCCGGGCACTACAGCGTCCCGTTTGTGAAGGTAAAAGTTGCCTCCTGACGCTGTATAAATCGTCTTCTATAGATGGTAAAAAGGCCTTAGTACCTAGTAATTTTTTTATACGGGTATCACGCAATCGAAGCCACTGGCCGAAGCTAGTTCAAAATAAACTAGCTCATATCAATTTGAATTGAAAACAAACTTGCTAAGCTTGTAAACAAAGCGTGACTCTGAAATGGGTAAGTATACCGTAAAGCTATCAAGACATTGATTTAGAATAATGACCATGAAATCATTAGCCGACAGATGGCGTGTGCGAT
Source organism: Scotopteryx bipunctaria (assembly GCA_949320045.1). Classification (NCBI taxonomy): domain Eukaryota; kingdom Metazoa; phylum Arthropoda; class Insecta; order Lepidoptera; family Geometridae; genus Scotopteryx; species Scotopteryx bipunctaria. The sequence continues at coordinate 800,013 of OX439441.1, forward strand.
GGGAAAGCGAAACAGACAAACCAGTGACGATTTATTGTTGAATTAATTGTTCAAATTGTTTTGAATTGATATCTATAATATAAAAATGAATCGCAAAATGTGTTGGTAAGCGCATAACTCAACAACGCCTGGACCAATTTGGCCAAATCTTTTTTTAAATTGTTCGTTGAAGTTCAAGGATGGTTTTTACGGCGAGAAAAATTAGAATTATTGCTGGAAAAACCCTAAAAATAGCCCTTTTCTTTTTCACCGTTATAGTACATGTACCGGGTACCACGCGAGCGAAGCCGCGGGCAGCAGCTAGTTGTTAATAAAACCAATGTAATACATATCTATCTATGATGAACTTACCTGCCTACACATTATTATAGGCGAGGAATGGCTCTACCTTGAACTTTGAGCTGCTTTGATGCTGATCCTGATTGATTTCCATGACAGTCTATGGTCCATTTATAATAATCTTATTTGGCTCAACGGATCAGTATTGCGATTCAGCGTGGCAATGCGGCCAGCGTCTTGCACGCTTCCACCGTCTGATGAGCTGGATCAGGTGAGCTATCTATAGACCGTTTGCAACGGCCTTTAGATAGCCCGACTGTTTCTTTTGTATTTTGTAAATTATATTTGTAATAGTTGTACTTAAGTTTCTTTCTGTTAATCTCTACTTAATAAATCATTTCATTTAATTTAATTTGTTTTGAGCGACTGTACTAAATTTATGTATTAAAACTTGTCCATCGTAGGCCAAGAAGGACGAGGTGTGTTGTGTACCTATCCTGAATTTAGTACTGTCTGTTCAGTGACATTGTACGAGTTTTAATAGGTTGGCCCTTACATTATATTCTACAGTCCTTAGCGAGTAAATTCCAGGAAAACTCTTGGTATACCTCAGTACGTGATAACAAAACAAAATATATTTTAATGATAGCACATCTAAGTTTGTCTTATTGTAAATTCCACAACAGCTCAGTTTGTTCTAGCTGATTGGAACATGTCTCAATAATGGTCCGTCTGTACTTGATGGTGGAAGTTTTCCCAAGAAATCATCGGTCCTCCGCTAATTGCTGCACGCGGTTTCGCCTCGTCATTGGTACAGTCAACACATATACATTTACACTCCCTTTATGGCGGTAATGTGAAACAATATTGCTCATAAGCCTCTGTGTTCTTCAACTTATTTCTGTTTCGTTCTTTAGTTCTTTCTTGATCATCATTCAGTGAATTCTAGTTTCAATAAATATTTTGTACTGTTGTCCTCTGTAGGGTCTGTTGCTGATCCTTACCATAACTATGATAAATTTGATATGATTTGATTAGACCGGGAAATGATAATAATAAAAACGACCGCACGTTGCCGTAGTGAGTTTTGAACTGGATGTATTGTGTAATAAGTAAAATTACTTGCTAAAGCACAATGCATTTTGTGCTGAATGTGCGGGTTGGCCCGTACATCCTCTGATGTCCATCTTCTCCATCCATCCTCTCAATGATGGTCCGGATGGACGATCCTAAGTGACAGTTTCATAAGCTTTTTCTTAAGATTATAAAGAACGTTTGTTTCACAGTAGCACTCCCGTCGGGATCGTGACCGACTGTTTGCTCGCTCATGGCGTAATGGTGGTTTATTGAAGCAAGCAATTAGCCGGCTGTATTGCGGATTGACTGGTTCTTTCCCGAACCGGCTGATATCGCTGGCAACAGTCGTGTTATATAAGGTTGAAATTGTTCGTGGTAGACCCCGCCTTGCGGTTTTATGAATTCCTGTTGTGGTATATTTGACTTGTTGTTGGTAAAAAGACAGGATCGTGATGGATGCAAACATTTCATATATTAATTATTCTTGTCATCATTCATGGGTAGGCAGAGATCACGGATCTCCATTTGCTACGATTCTGACATACTTCTTACATGCTCGAATAATTATTACTATTCTTAATGATGATATACAGTTTATCATGGGTCTGAAGATTTGTTTGCATACTGGCATACAATCAGTCCCCAACACAGTTTCACAAAAGTATTTGTTCTAGATAACAATGTTTCACAATGCACGTCGGTTCGTAAATAGTACTCGAAGACGATAAATCGTAGCATTCGATTGATATTGGCCAAGTAAATGAAGTAATGGTGTCTGCTTGATGCAATGGAAATAATTCTGTTTAACCCATAACTTTGTTGCCGTTTGTAACAGAGCTTGCTATCTAAATACTTGTACAGATTTTTGATAGAACTTTTCCAGCAATACATACATACATATTATTATCACCCCCGTATCCCTAATGGGGTGGGCAGAGTCACAATTAAACATAAGAAAACTTGCAGCCACTTCTGATTTAAAGTCCTAAGATGGATATGGTGAACCGTGGTGACAGGTGATCAGCCCATCGCCCATATAGGTCGTTCATTTTGGAGAGGATACTGTCCTTTAGTCGACTTTTACGATATGCTCGGGGAGAGAAGCAGCTGGACGCATTCTATGTTTTTTCTTTACTCTCAGTCCAGCAGAGAAGTAAAGAAAAGATCAATAAATAAGAGAAAACCCGCGGAATAGTCAACTTCGTATAAATTGACTATCTTTCTTGTAAGCAGGGCTGGCTAAGCTGAAAGGGTTCTTAATTCGTAATTCTTTATTGCACATATAAAATCACATAAAACACAGACATAAAGTAAGGACATGTACAAAGGCGAGCTTAACCCTACAAAGAGTTCTCTTCCAGCAAACTAGCAGCAGTTCTCTAGGATGACAGGTGCTTGGAGAGCCTACTTCATTCTTTTCGCTTTCACGTTCCATTTCCATTCTTTTCTCCCTTTACTCGCTAGTGTAGGGTGAGTTCTGACGCTGCAAAAAACATATAATAGAGATGGTAAGATGGTAAATGCTATCAAGTGATTATGAGCTTTGATACAGCATTTCTAGCATCCAACTTGTAGAAAACTCGAAGAATATATAAATAAATATTTGTGGACATTTCACACAGCGCCATCTAGCCCCAAACTAAGCAAAGCTTGTACCATTGGGCACCAGAAGGCTAATAGAATACTTATATCCTTTTTTTGTAAATACATACTTATAATTCATAATAATACAACACCCAGACCCGGAAGTAATATTTGCAGAACATACAAACATTTCTCCTGTGGCGGGAATCGAACCCGCGCCTCTTGTGTCTCAGCTGAGCACTCGCCCGCCACGCCACCGAGCTCGTATATGAATAGCATAATTCTATCCGTGTCACAAAAGTACTGTTTTTAGCCTCGTTTTATTGACATCACGAAAGCAGTTTTTCCGAGTTTTTTTATAAACTTAGTTAGACATTTTCAATAACAATACATTACCGAGACTGACGCAAAAACTAAAATGTAACCTGAATTATGTTTACCACAAAAACTAATTTACAGTTTATAAGATCAAAAGTACCTACGTAGACAGGTACTGTTACTCATTATAATGTAAGAATCTATCAGTTTGTAATTATTTTACATAAGAAGGCTTTTTGGAAGGCCAAGTTTATTTTATTCATAAAAATATTTTTTGACGAGAGCGACACATGCAATTCGTTTTTTTTTGCTATTTAAAACTTATTTAAAACCAATGGAAAATAAAAATTTTAAAACGAGCCTTTTTGTTTAGAACGATTAAAGTTTGCCTCGAGCCATGATTCCTCTTTTTTCTGACTTCCTGCGCACCTGGCGCGCGGAGCACGTGCGCAGCTTCTTACAAGCTTCTAGGGTTCCGTACTGAAAGACGATCCCTAGCTTTGTTTGTTCAGGCAGACGTGTTTAAGTGTTGAGAGAGTTATGATTGGAATTTAAATGATCTTGTTCACATTCTGGGGTCTGTACGAATTTTATAAAGGTACCTACTAGTTTCAACCCGCGCCAACATTCTCATTGTAGCTGGATAAAAAGTTATATTATTCCAGCCCACAAACCACGTGTATTCACCGTTTACGGAGAGCACTGGTCAAGTGGTAATAGCCTCGCCTTCCGATCCTAAAGTCGTAGGTTCAAATTCGTGCACCAATGGGGTTTTTTCTGTTCGTGCGCATACCAGTACGTAATGTATGTACATTATCGAAGGAAAACATCGTGAGGAAACCGGCATTTCGAAAATGTGTGTCAAGTGCACGAAAGGAGCCTTTGAGGTGCACTTTAAATCCTTTCATCGCAGTGGTCCGAAAAAATTAGTAACACGACTAGATAGAAATTCGTGTACGCCATTTAACAATTACGCCGTGATATTTATAATTTTAATGGGATAATTAACATTTCACCTTTGTTCGTAAATGTTAGAATCATGACTGCTATTTTTGAACTCCCTGAGCTACTTCGTACGGCACTTACCTCAGTTTTTTTGTCTAATGAAGCTTTAAACCCTTTAACGGGGACGGCATGTGGTACACGGAATACGGAGACCATGAAAACACCCTCGATAATAGAGTCTGCAGGTGAGATGGCAGCTGACAGCTGTCTCTGAGATGACAAAAAAGAATAAGCAAACTTCTTGTAATAAAGACTTTGTTCTATTTTGAAGGCATGTTCCTTATACTTGACGGCCAGAATGCTCGTGAATTTACTTGTATAAAACATTAGAATAATAGGAAAGAGAACATTTATAAAAGGAAATAAACTTACAACTAATCCTATCCCACTTCGTACTATACCTATTATAAATGTGAAAGTCTGTGAGGATGTTTGTGGCTCAATCATGCCTATACGGCTGAACGGATTTGAATGAAACTTGGAATATACATAGTCCCTACATGTGCTGGATTAACATATAGGCTATTTTTATCCGGGTACCACGCGAGCGAAGCCGCGGGCGGCAGCTAGTACAAATATAATTTTATATTTCCTTAGCTCAATCAATCCTTTCCTACTGTTTACCAATATGGGGTGGAGCCGGAAAAACAAAATTTATGGAACTTGAAAGAGCTCAACGTGCGCTTATAAAGGTCATGTATTTTAAAACATATAGATATCCAACGATAGAGTTATATAAAACATCTCAACTATTATCTGTAAGAAAGCTATATATTGTTAGTATAATTTTAAAAAAACATAAAACATTATTTTATAATATTGACCATTTACAAAAAAGAAGGAAAGACAAAGTCGTTAAAACACATGCAACTAGAACTGCTTTTGGAAGTAACCAATATTATAAAAAGTCTAATCATTTGTACAGTATAATAAATAAAAACTTAAATATTTACCCCAAACAACTATATGAATGCAAAAAGTTAGTAACTAAATGGATCAAAGATAAAAGTCATGATGAAACTGAAGCACTTTTTCAAGTTTTTATATAAGCTATTTAGATGTACCCACTCACACACACACTCACACACACACACACACACACACACATACATACACACACATACACAAACACACACACAAACACACACATACACAAACAAACACACACACTTCCCTTCTCTCCTGTTTTCCCAGACTCTTAAGAGACTGGTGTCCTCAGGAGTCCCAACCCTTTCACCCCCTCTCACACACTAAACACAAACCCTAAACTCACATTCATATACACATTCACACGAGGAAATAAATTTATATATATATATATGTAATCTAAATTCGAAAATAGTTTAAAATAGTTTAATTTGGTAATTTAGTAAGTAACCATTGGATACGGAAGAGCGGAATCCTCTGGCACAAGTACTTTGTACTTAAAAGAGGGTCCCAACCCTGGTTTACATATTGTAATATTTTTGGCTTCGAATAAACATTTATTATTTATTATTATTTATTTAATAAATAGTGACAGCTGTCACAACATTAAAAAAAAAAAAAAAAAAAAATTTACAAAATAAAAAAAAAACAGTTGGGCTATTTGTGATTCGCTGTATGTATGTATGTTCGTATGAGCTAGTGGCCAACTCTAGTGACGGAGTTTTTAGGCCGCCTAAAGGCCTCCGTCATTTCTCATAATGTCGTAGGTCCGGATCCAGTTGTGCACTAATGGATTTTTCTGTTGTGAGTACCACTTTCAAACGGTAAAAAAAACCCTCACGTAAAACTTAAATGGTTCGAAGATTTGTCAAGTAGGACATAACTCTTTGAGACGCGCTTGAAGGGTTGATTACTCGTATTATTTCTGACAGTTCACATCAGTCTAACAAAAACTAAATCGTTCCATGTGGTTATGAGAACAAAAGTATTTCAAAAGGGTTTTACGACAGTGCGTGTATTGGATCACTTTCACTGCTGTTGTTACAGTTGTCGTGAGTTTGAGGAATCGCCTATAAAATATGTAAAAATAGGTCTGTCTGTCTGTACACGCTGTCAGGGCTCAAGTGGGCCCTCACTGTCGGACTGAATTAGATTTGAAGTGGGGTATGTTTTGACGGTTTTTGTGGGGTTTCAAACAACAGTGTTTTGTTTGAAGCTGTTATATCTTGTTGAGGTAGGTCTATATTATGCAGACTGGTATGGACCGACTCCTGTAAAATATCACAGCTTATCATGACTGATAAACGTACTTAGCAACTCCAATTCAATGGTTGTCGTAATGTTTATTTTCAATAGAGAGCACTGGTGGTCTAGTTGGTAGTGACCCCGTCTTCTTTCAGAGTATCTGACTGTGCCAGACAGTCTGCTAACAGGGAGACTGTCCGAGTCACAAACTCAGAAATTCTACAACGTACCCAGCTGACTGGCATCGAATCTATGCTGATAAAAGGTCAGCTGAGATGGTGTGGTCACCTTATACGGATGGACGACTCTAGGCTGCCTAAGTCTGTGTTCTTTTCACAGCTCAAGGAAGGTAAGCGCAGACCTGGGGGATCGTTTCTTCGTTATAGAGACGTGCTAAAGCGGCATCTCACTGCTTGTGACCTATCTGTAGATGGATGGGAAGAGCTTGCTAAACAGAGACGTGAATGGCGCAACTCTGTTAATAAGGCTGTAACAAATTTCGAAGGAAATCGTTTGCAAGATCTCGATGCCAAACGCCTTTTAAAAAAGTACCGTCCCAAGCCTTCCTATTCCTATACCTACAATACAATAGGCCAGTTGCACTGTGCGCCCTGCAACAGGACCTTTAAAACCAAATTCGGCTTTGCAAGCCACATTCGCTCACATGTCCGAATCTAACAGGGTTCGCCGTTGACGGACACGTCAAGGAGGACATCAATAACAGGGAGAGATGGCGGGAGATAGTGCGGAGAGTTGTGTCCAACTCTACTAACGTGGGTGCCTCGACGTGACTACGACCGCTCTGCCAAGAGCGAAATGACAGAGAAGAAGAAAACGCGTTCTGAATAGTTCTGATGTCGTGTGTGTGCGTGCGCTTATCGTATCTTTGTAAGTGTTTGCTATATTTGCTCTTTTTGTTATAACGGAGAGAACCTAGTGACAAGTCAAACTCCTAAGTTTAATGTCACTATTTAATTGTCAAAATATATTTTTGTAAATAAACAAAATAAAAATAAAAACTCTATTAAGACTATGAATTGATGAAATAAACTACTACAAAAAATAGTCGTACTCGTACTTAATGTACCAGTTTTAATTCAATCAAAACATCAATCCTCAAAGGTCGAGTATCCTAACGGTGAATGATAACCCACTTAGTTGTTACGTGCTAAGTGCGGGCACGCGCCGCGCCGCGTTACCTACTCGTACGTCGTCAATGCACTACCGTTACCTACTAGTGCTGGTGAGATGTTATGTGACTCTGCGTTGAAGGTCACGGAGTTCAGACCAACATCCTGTTGGGATTCAGTTTGAGCTTTTCTTCTATGTCTAGGAAGTGTTATCGAAAGGACAGAATAAATAAATATTTGTGGACATTTCACACAGTGCCATCTAGCCCCAAACTAAGCAAAGCTTGTACTATGGACACCAGATGGCTGATAGAATACGTACTTACTTATTTTTATTTTTTTGTAAATACACACACCCAGATCCGGAAGAAATATTTGCAGAACATACAAACATTTCTTCCGTAGCGGGAATCGAACCCACGCCTCATGCGTCTTAGCCGAGCACTCGCCCGCCCCGCCACCGAGGTCGTCTAGAATGGAGTAAGTACTTTGAAGGAAATAGTTTAGAAATATAAATAGTTTCCAATGACCCAAAACCTCGGTTCGAGTTTCGTGACAGGCTAGATTCCAATCTCAATATCCTTATTAAGTGGTAAACAAACTTATCTTATCAAGTCGCTCCCCCATCGTGCATTTGGCTCCGGTCCTAGCTCCAATCATAATATCTGTCCAGCGCGCGCCGAGAGACAGGACGCCAGTAAATTGGGTGAATGAGGTGTGACGACTCCACAGGAAATTAGGAAATGGGAAGCACGCTCGATCGTGACGCTTTTTGTAGACGATCTTATTATAGATCTGTGTTTCGGGTATCCGGTAGAGATTATCTGGTTTGATTGGGCATATTTGTTGAGATTAGCTGTCTGCACGGAGTTGGTACTGAATATGCTAGTAAGGATATTCTAAGCACGATCACTGATGTTCGCTCTTAGATATCTCTGTCTGATCGAAGCTGCCCTAGTTCCTACATTGAAAAAATTACCTACTGACATAAATCTTGATACATAATCACTTCTGGATCACACTCTAAAAGATTACCTACATAGAAATAAAATAAGAAACTAACAATTCCTAATTTTGTGAACAGGTTTTTAAATTGATAAATAGTCGATTGGATAGCAAATTGCCTCGTCCGTAACTATATTGATTGCTCTATTACACTCGTTTAAAATAAACGAAATCTTCTTGCCTCACCCCAACACCTCATTACGTATGCTTTCACAGTCAATTGCACGAGCTAACACGTCAGGCGCCATTGCACGAGGAAGCTCACAAGGCCGGCAATTACACAAATTGCCGGAAAATCGTGTCGACCACAGGAAAACGAATGTTAAAATTTTACAATGTTTACTATTTGAATTTGTTTCATTTGTTTTATTTCATTTATTCAAAGACAAGAAGACGACATTGGTCCCAGGATTGCATGAGACAAGACAAATTTTAAACCTTTCGAGGATTTTTTTTATTATCTATTCAAAAACAAACGAAGATTTGAATTCCAAAAACACTCCTCAAAATGAACAAGCCCAGTAATGTAACAGCTTACCTCGGATTGATGAATTATTGAATGATTGAGAATAGAGATAAGAAGTTGTCGATTACATTGTTTAGTAATATTTTCATGGAAATAAATGACTACAGAGCTGACGAGTGGAAAAGGATAATATGCGCCCACCTCACAGTGCGAAAATAATGGGGAAAAGTATAGTTAGGTATTTTCATAGTCATTTCGAGGTCAGTCGTCAAAATAATTCAATCATCATAAAGGATGCAAAATGTCGGGCGAGGTAATCAGGAAGCTCAGGCTAGATGAAGACAAATATCTAGTACCTATGGCAAACAAAGACCAAGTGGTTCAACCTAATGTTTCCCAGGCTTTACTCACTAGCATGTTCTGCGAACGTTCTAAGAAATTAAGGACATGGTGTTCATGGTATCAGTTCACTGGAACAGATTGGCGAGTTTCTGAATATACTATCTGTTCTTTGGCGCTGTACAAGTCTAACATTTTGCTAGGGAGTATAGCTTGAAAATATTCATGGAGGAAATAAGAACTGAGCTTGGGGATAGTATTTTATGTGATCAAACGAACTTACAAAGGAAATTCGATCGATATATGAGTCTGCTTCATTCGAAGTTATAGACTAGTGTCTGGAAGTACAAGATATTTCCACTAAACCCTAAACTTTCCTAAACAGACCGTTTTATCGTTTCAGTGGCCATCATCCGACATTTGACCCTATCAGACCCTATCATAACAAGTTGTCCGTGCCACTCAATAATGACCTTTACTCCATTGTAACAAGACGTGTAATGACGCTTGTGACGGCGCCAATGTCGTAACGTCACGGATGCGCGTATAATCGTGATCGATGCGTTACGCTCTTGTTGACCTTTAGATAATCTCGTTGAATTGACACTAATTTCTGAAGATGAAAGGGACGTGGCTGTGGTCAACATTCATACTTCCATAAAGGCCTTTTACCATCTATAGTAGATGATTTATACAGCGTCAGGAGGCAACTTTTACCTTCATAAACAGGACGCCGTAGTGCCCGGGACGAATTAAGATGGAGTAGGCTTGCCCAGCACCAATTCTACCCTCTCAGCTTAGTCGGCCTTGCCCACAGGAAAGACATGGTCAATACGTGTGAAGCTGACTAAGCCGCGGGTTTCCTCACGATGTTTTCTTTCACCGTTTGAGAGTACTGGTATAGCGCACGTAAATTTTTCACACAGAAAAATCCATTGGTACACGACCGGATTTGAACCCACGTCCTTAGAATCGGAAGGCGGGGTCACTACCAACTAGACCACCAGTGCTCTCCTACTTCCATACTTACTAATTAGGTTAATATAAAGTAAGTTCGTATGAGCTATGAGCTAATGGCCAACTCTTGTGACGTCAATCATCTACTATAGATGGTTAGAGGCCTTAGTTTTTTTCAGTGATAATTTTCAATATCTTTGTTATCGTTTTTCTAGTAATACAATGTAGTAGAACAAAGTAGTAGAGCAAAAAAAATGTAGTAGAGCAAAATGCAGAGCAAATAACGCCATCTGTGTCTGTATGCTTGTACCCCAATAGCCGCAACGCAACCCACGCAGAGAGAACGCAATGCCTGCGCATGCGCACGTTGTACTGAACTTACAATGGCGCTGGAGAGCTTAAATCTCTTACTTGCACTAATGTTTAATAAAAACAATAAGCTATTGATTAATTTTATAATTGTTCAAGTTATTGTGAAACAACGATTGTTATCGATTTGATTTTCTCTCGTCTCATTGCAATCTTGATCAAAATCCTTAAAGATACTGTTTCCGGAATCCCTACATATTTTTTAAGATTACATTTAAAAGAACCTGTCAAGTGCAAGTCGAATTTGCACACAAAGGGTTGCATTTGCATACCATCGTACATGTACACAATGTTTCATATATATTCTCCCCTTTTATTGTATTTCATTTTTATTATAAATAATAAATAACACCCAACAGTCACATACATAGTCCTGACCCCACACTAGGATTCCCTGTGTCGTGGGTACCAGAAACTACGAGTGCCATGGTAAAATTATTAATAGTAGGTATGAAATAAATCTGAGCATAATAATTTATCAAATCAAATATTTTTTTGTTTCAGACAAGTAACAATCCATTTTGTTAGCACACTCTTATTTATAATTTGTTAGTAAAAGTTTAGGTAGGACCTGGTAGGACACGTAACACAAAATGCTCAAAGACGAGTGGCGATCAACCAGTCAAATCATGTATAGATTTACCTACTAGACTAGTTAATCTTTCGCTAAAAATGTTGCATATAGCAGGGGTACATCCACAACTGTCTTTAGGATACTGTTGTGACTGCCTTGCTAAACTTAGAGTTTACCTTTTATGCTATCTTTTTATTTTGGACGCTATGGAAGCATTTTGGTACATATAATTTTTAAAATAATATGGGTGATAAGAACTTGGAGCCCGGAGAAATGCATTCTTAGAGCGTGGTGGAGTTACCCCTCTGCTCATCAGAGTTGCAGTCTGTTTACGTAGAACGGCGTATTTATGCTCCCAAGTAATTAGCATTACGCACACCGGCTGCGTGCCGCATTTCTCGGCCATCCGTCCGGTAAGACTTTTTGCCAAGTTCAAGTTCGCTCGAGGAGAAAGACGTCTTGCCGGCACTTTCCTTCGTGGATGCGGCCCAGCCTTGCTGTAATGATCTGGTTTTCTACTCAACGGATGATAAAGATAATTTTATAGTTTCCCTTATGCAAATATAGATCGTGAAATGATACAAGGTTGTTAAGGAGATCACGTTGAAGTCTTTTATACTGAGAAATAAGAAAGTATCTACTATATATTTTTTTATTAGTTGTGTATTTATTTTATTTTCTGTAGTATATTTGTGTTTTATGTAATTCTGTCTGTTATATTTAGGCGGTGGTTGAATAAATGCTTTCTTTCTTTCTTTCTTATATTTTTTTATCTAGGTATTACTATATTATTTTACTATACCTATATTCTATATTTTTTTGCTAAATAACAGTTCCTATTATATGAAATAAGAACATTTAAATTTGTCTCGTTATACTTATGAAATGTATGATTTTAGATGGATCAATTTAATAATTTTTACTTCTAAATATTTTTTTACCATTTCGCAACCTGGCAAAATGCAAAATGGAACAAATATTTTTTACCTAAGTATATGTGGTTCGTCAAGGCCCAGCGCATCAGAGACTTATTTCCTGGGAACCACTGCTTCCTGAACCTGACAGGTGGCCCCGGACAGGTGGTTGATGGTTCCCAGGGCGGTTTCCGCAGGGCGCATTGTTGAATACGGCTGTTGAACCGACGCTGATTTAATTGACTGTGGGTGGGAATTATGAGGGATTCTGTTTAGATCTCAGTTCTCAGGGTAATTTATGAAGTTTTTCACAAAGATAAACAGATGAAGGTGTAAATTAAAAAAACGATGAATTGAAATTGGGTTCGATTCCCTGGCGGTGAACATATCCGAAACAGGGCCATGTGCCTATGTGACTGTTAGGTTAATTTTTTATGAGTATTCAAAAAACAATATAATGTTACTAATTGACCAAAGTAAAATAGTAACGCATTAAATCTAATCTAATTGATTAATCGATTCGTATCTACAATACAATATAACTTTATTGTGAAAGCACATCAAATAAAATTAAAATAAAAACAAAATAGGCACTTAACACAAAAATAAGTATAACAATGGGCGGCCTTATCGCTAAGAGCGATCTCTTCCAGGCAACCTTTGGATGGACAGGACATAACTTTGAAAGATAAGGACGGCAGTAACGGAACAATAATGGATTACGTATCTAGTCGGGAGTTAAAATATTCAGAGCATAACCATAAAATATTTTTACACTCACTCGTCAATAACTGTAAGCATATCTTCCTATCTAATCACAACAAACAAGTTTACCGACGCGATGCCGTATGCCATTACATCCCGACGTCTAGTCCCAACACTCCTTGCCAGCCCCATTCTTTCCGAAGCCAGTCAGTCAGTACTCTCCCAGCCGTCGACAACGGCGCACGTGTCACCATGTTCGCTCCCATACCGGTCCCACGCACACGCCTTGCGCTACACCCCCATAACATACACGTGAGTTATGAACTTCTACATCTAGTAGTGTTTCAAATGTTTTGGTGGAAGTGTTCAGTGAATTTGTTTGTTGGTTCAGTTTGTAGGGCTCGGAACCTGATTTTCTGCAATCCACACATTCTGATGCATAACTTTATAGGTGTTATATTGCATTACGATAGTACGAGTAGAATGTCCGGTTTGTGAAGGGATTGGGTTAAAGGAAGTTAGATTATAACTGTAATAAATAAAATATACAGTTGGTGCTACAATATCTGGAGCTCTACCTAATAGTGTGTAATGGCTTAGCTAAACTTTTTACTTACAAAAGTAATCGAGCTCAAGATGTTTCTGTAAAGTTTGGATTCTATTAAACAATTGTATTCATAATAATCCAAGGTTCCAAGTATTTTCAACGGTAAAGTCGATACAGTTAGGTTAAATATGAATCCTTTCTCAGTTATAAAATTATTGAACCACATCGTTTATAATGTCGTAAGAGGAAGCGGCCGGGAGCGCGTGCCATTCAACATTCTAAAGTTGTATAAAAAACCTTTAGAAGGCTTCAATGGAGGCATCTTGAAGTTCTTGAACATCCTCTTCCTTCTATAGTCATGCAATCGAGGCACATTCTTTCTCGCTCCACAAATGATGGAACATTCTTAGTTTAGTTATATTGCACTGTAAAAAAGCATCATCATCTTCCTGCCCTTATCCCTCTCTATGAGGGGTCGGCACAGCATGATCCTTGAATCATGCTGTAAGAGTTTTGGCTAGGGTGTTTTATGACCGGCCGCCTGCCTGACCTCAACCCTCCTTGGGAATACTTGCTTATTGTGTCTCATCATGTTGAAGGATACTATCCCTTAGTCGACTTTTACTACATGCTCGGGGAGAGAAGCAGCTGTAAAAAAGCATTTGGATAAAAATTACGAAATGTATTCTACAACCTGGACGTATTTTTGTACTTAAGACGTATGAAGCCGCGGGATAAACTTAGTAAAATAAAATTGTAATTTCGTAGAGTACGAAACAAAATCATTTACAGCGAAAGCAATTCCAATATGCAAAACAGGATCAAGATTTCCCTTGCTCCACTTATACCTGCATCTGTTTAGCATAATCGTTGCATATTTAATGAAGTCTTTCTTCCCCAGACAACAATCAAAGTGTACGCGCGCTGCCTGCGGCCAGACATCGAGTACAAGACGCTGTCGGTGACATGGGGGACGCGAGCTCGTGAGGTGGTCGCCACGCTGCTGGGCAAGTTCCGGATGCGGCATCGAGACCCGAGGCTGTTCTACCTCAGCATGGAAGTCAGGGTCAGGACTGCGGGGCTCAGGACAACCCTCGTCTTGGATGACGACGCGAGGCCCGCGGCGCTGCAGGCCTGCCATCCGAAAGGATACTCTAAGTAAGCCTCTTCGATTTATTTTAATTAGAAAGTATCAATTGGATTCCTTTATACCTTAGTTTATCTGGTAAACAATAGGATGATGCCTACTAACTTTATTAGTACACCAAAACAAGTTAATCAGAAAATTAAGGTCTTTTACCATCTACAGTAGATGATTTATACAGCGTCAGAAGGCAACTTTTACCATCACAAATGGGACGCTGTAGTGCCCGGGACGAATTAAGATGGAGTAGGCTCACCTATTCCATCCTCTCAGCTTAGTCGGCCTTGTCCACAGGAAAGATATGGTCAATACGTGCGGAGCTTACTAAGTCGCGGGTTTCCTTACGATGTTTTCCTTCACCGTTTGTGGTTTAAGATAATTTATTTCTCTTAAGAATACAATATTCACTTACAGAGAAATCTTAATAATATAATAGTCTAAGCGCTAACTTTTCGCATTGAAAAATCCATTGGTACACGAACGGGTTTGAACCCACGTTCTTAGGATCGGAAGGCGGGGTCACTACCAACTAGACCACTAGTGCTCTAAAATTTATCAGAAGGTATTTAGGTTTACTTGTTGGGTCCGGGAATTGTGGTAACAAAATACCTTCAGTCACTACATTGTTATAAATATCGCTACCTTCTACGAGTAGGTATGTGCATATATATACATAGGAGCTATCTATGTTGCTGATTTGTCCAATTGTTTCGATAGCAGACAATAGGCTCTGTACATGTCTTGGAAGATTTTACGGTAACCTACCGATTCTTGCGATTTGATAGTAATTAGGACACGATGGACTGGTAGTCCATACTAAGCAAAGCTTGCACTATGGGCACCAGATGGCTGTTAGAATACTTATATATTTTTTAGATTTTCTCCTGTAGCGAGAATCGAACCCGCACCTCTTGCTTAGTCGAGCACTCGCCCGCCACGCCACCGAGGCCATATGAGACACACTTCCTCCTTGAACCACAATGGTTCGATAGAACTAAAGGAACGTGTGATAAATAGTACTACTATAGCGAAAGTGGGGTTCGAATAGGTAGGAATATAAGACTTATAGTATTGATCGTTTCATCCAAATTTTTTTTTATATTACTGGGTTTTTACACAGCGCCATCTAGATTCAAACTTAGCAAAACTTGTACTATGGGCATCAAGATGGCTGATTTTTTTGTAAATAAATAAGGTTTGTCCTGGGTAGGAATCGAACCCAGGACAAACCTGATTACACTAGAACACTGAACCTTGATTATACTAGAGTAAATCACCTGCCTATTTTTAACCCTCCATCGGTCATCACAACCTGTCGGACCACCGCCACCGCGGACGAGAAAAGATCCATTTTTGTCCCACTCTCTTCCGGCACGGGTTATTCTCGTCCCAAAACAACCAATAAAAACTTAAAATGTGATCTCTTTACTGACCATATGGATTACGTTACCGTGTTGACAAGTGTTGCGTTCGACTATGGACTAGTAACTTTAGATCTTGATTAAATGGGGAGTTTGAAGGGTTAATGATCGAAGCTAAATTCATTGTTGTCTTTTCAATAAAGTTTTATGAAGTACAAAGGAATCGTAAAAGTTTAAGAGGCACGAATTATAATGACTGGGATTAATATAATTGAACCGCAGGAAAACTTATAAATAACCAACTTCCAAAAACAACAAAACCATTTTAATATTTTACCTACCTGACTACTCAGAATTTATAGCTAAATTCTTCATAACTTTGTTATTCACTTTTGCTTATTAAAATTTTAGAATTATTTCTGTTTTCCTCACAATCAAATCTGATCATTCCTAAAGCGACAAAAAATTCCAATGTCCTCTTTTGCGGTTAGCGACAGGTGGCCTGCTATCCTGTTGAATGAAACCGATGCCAGACGATACCGGTTCAATACCTACTCTGCAAGTTACTTATCCTGAAGGGTATAATTTGGTCTTATTGAAATTGAACTCATTTTGTTTAGTATCGACAGTACGCAGCTGTTCTTTGCAGGCTAATTTTGCACCTATTAGATACACCTGCAGGTATTTAGTTCTTGCATCGTTATGATCTTGATCTATTTAGATCGATGCTGTCATAAAATGTGCAAAGATGATTGATGGTCTAATTGTAGCTGTTAATAATACCTACGTTTATTTACATACTAAAACAGCTTGCCAGGAAAAAAATTTCGTTGACCTTTGTTTTCAGATAAATTTATCCATCAACCACCAGTCTTTTTAGTCCATGACACAAAAGGGATGATTTGAGGGGTGATGAGGTCTAATATCTAGCGTGCTTGGTTCGTACTATTTACTTTATTTACCCAGTTCCTCTGTCTATTCCAGGTTCTCGCTCCAGATGCGTCCGGGTGGTCTGGTGAAGATCTACGACTCTGCGCTGATGTCGTCCTCGCAGTACAAGTGCCTGCTGACCAGCGAGCAGACCACGGCGGACGAGCTGCTGGCCATCCTGCTGCACTGCTACGACTCCACCGAGGGCGTCGAGAGGTTCTCCTTGTACGAGGTGAGGGTTTAGCTACTGGTGTGTTTTGAAGATCATCCAAAAGCATATCATACACAATGCTAGCTTCAGTATTTGGGAGACTTATTATTACACACAGTAATAAATCAAATCTCTCAATTCCAGGTGTGTCCCTCGCAAGAGTACGAGCGAAAACTCCACCCAGACGACCTCCCCCTTCTAGTGCAGCGGTCCTGGCCTGCCGACACCGAGTGCCACTTCAGGGTTCGAAGGAACCCTAGAGCGCCTCCTCTCCCTCCGCGGACCCTCCCCCTGCCCCAGGAGACCTTGGAGGATGAGGAACCAACGCGCGCCCTCTCAGCCCTCTCCCTCGAGTCAGAGGGCGAGAAGAAGCGATACAGCCCGGTGTATAAGTTCCCCAGCATCAGCTATTGCAGGGAAACAAAAAACGACTACCTGTACATCTGACTAGCATTTATGCAGAGGTACAGTCGACTCTTCGCGACCAAGCGTCGCCGGCGTTACGCCAGGACAATCAGACGACTATGTCAAGTGTGAATTTTTGTGAAGTGTAAATATGGACTCGGGAGTAATCTCTAAAGTTTGAAACCAAAGAGAAGTTGACTCGTAGCGAGATATCGACGGTAAAAGGTTATGTTTTGTATGTGAGTTTGAGGTGAAATGCCCAGTAAAGTTGGAAATTAAATTATACTCGTAAAAGTGCAGGCGTTCCATTACTCGAATGTGAGCGAAATTTTGTAATTTTCTATCAATGCCATTAGCATTCTACATTGTACGATTTAAGTATATTATTATTTTCTAGTCTTAATTTTTCGTCTAAGCAGCAAGAATATAAGTTAATGCAAAATATCCAGTGTCTTTTCACCTCTTATTTTTCCGGATGCAAATATAACGGAATTGTATATAAAATTATGTAACATAGATTCTATTTAGCTAGTAGACACCAAAGAGGAAAGAAAGGCGAGAATATAAAATTAGATTTATTTATCTGTTATCCATTATTATGTTTAATTTATTTGTGGACAGAATCATCTCTACGTTGAATTATCATCGAATTTACTTCATCACGCCTGTAATAAACTGCGATAAAGTTCTTAAATCTATTGTTTTATTTTGTAATCAGCCTTTCCATAATTTCAGTTGTTCGATTATTGCACATCATCGCAGCACAAAAAGCAAAGATTTTTCCTATTATGAAAATACCTAATATGACAGACTATTATAGTTAGCCTTTTTGTGCCGAAACGGTGACGGTCAGATGGAACGGGTGACCCTTCGCGTCCAGTGACTCCGCTGTAATCTATGCTATTTGAGGTAGGTAGGTATATGTTAGGTATTTGAATAAGTAAAAGAGTAAAATGGCAACATAGATATAAAGTATTTTATTTACAAATGATTGCAACAATGAAGTATAGACGATGCAATATAATTACAGAGTATGTTCAAAAAATGGGAAACGGATAATAATATCTAAGGGTACTAAAATTATTGTTTATTTTAGTTTTTATTTAAAATTTATACAATTGCGAGCTCCGTACCGAGCGCGAGCCCGTCGGCGTCGGTACGCTAACCTATAACCACAGAGCACGCTCTAGCACAGAGAGCACTGAGCCTTTAGCGCCTCCGTGCGGCGCGCCTCCTGCCGTCCGTCGCAAGCGTGCCACTAAAGCTCAGCGAATCAAAACAGCGTCCGGCGCAGAAAACGCTCAATAATAAGGGACAATACACGAAACCGAAGCGGCCCGGCCCGGAGCGACGCCAAGGCCGTCCACGCACCCTCGCACACAAAGCGAATTCGTCCCTCGAAGCGGGGCCGCAAGCTAGCATCCGGCCGGGCGCACCACTATGTACAGGCGGGGCGGCCCCGCGCGTCACAGGCGCGTCTCGTCGACGCCGGCGCGCGGGCCGCGGCGCCCTCACACGGCGTTGAGCGCGCGGCGCGACGCGGCGTACTCGTCGGGCGGGTCGCGGTCGCGGTCGCGGTCGCGGCTATCTATGTTGCTGATTTGTCCAATTGTTTCGATAGCAGACAATAGGCTCTGTACATGTCTTGGAAGATTTTACGGTAACCTACCGATTCTTGCGATTTGATAGTAATTAGGACACGATGGACTGGAAGTCCATACTAAGCAAAGCTTGCACTATGGGCACCAGATGGCTGTTAGAATACTTATATACTTTTTTAGATTTTCTCCTGTAGCGAGAATCGAACCCGCACCTCTTGCTTAGTCGAGCACTCGCCCGCCACGCCACCGAGGCCATATGAGACACACTTCCTCCTTGAACCACAATGGTTCGATAGAACTAAAGGAACGTGTGATAAATAGTACTACTATAGCGAAAGTGGGGTTCGAATAGGTAGGAATATAAGACTTATAGTATTGATCGTTTCATCCAAATTTTTTTTTATATTACTGGGTTTTTACACAGCGCCATCTAGATTCAAACTTAGCAAAACTTGTACTATGGGCATCAAGATGGCTGATTTTTTTGTAAATAAATAAGGTTTGTCCTGGGTAGGAATCGAACCCAGGACAAACCTGATTACACTAGAACACTGAACCTTGATTATACTAGAGTAAATCACCTGCCTATTTTTAACCCTCCATCGGTCATCACAACCTGTCGGACCACCGCCACCGCGGACGAGAAAAGATCCATTTTTGTCCCACTCTCTTCCGGCACGGGTTATTCTCGTCCCAAAACAACCAATAAAAACTTAAAATGTGATCTCTTTACTGACCATATGGATTACGTTACCGTGTTGACAAGTGTTGCGTTCGACTATGGACTAGTAACTTTAGATCTTGATTAAATGGGGAGTTTGAAGGGTTAATGATCGAAGCTAAATTCATTGTTGTCTTTTCAATAAAGTTTTATGAAGTACAAAGGAATCGTAAAAGTTTAAGAGGCACGAATTATAATGACTGGGATTAATATAATTGAACCGCAGGAAAACTTATAAATAACCAACTTCCAAAAACAACAAAACCATTTTAATATTTTACCTACCTGACTACTCAGAATTTATAGCTAAATTCTTCATAACTTTGTTATTCACTTTTGCTTATTAAAATTTTAGAATTATTTCTGTTTTCCTCACAATCAAATCTGATCATTCCTAAAGCGACAAAAAATTCCAATGTCCTCTTTTGCGGTTAGCGACAGGTGGCCTGCTATCCTGTTGAATGAAACCGATGCCAGACGATACCGGTTCAATACCTACTCTGCAAGTTACTTATCCTGAAGGGTATAATTTGGTCTTATTGAAATTGAACTCATTTTGTTTAGTATCGACAGTACGCAGCTGTTCTTTGCAGGCTAATTTTGCACCTATTAGATACACCTGCAGGTATTTAGTTCTTGCATCGTTATGATCTTGATCTATTTAGATCGATGCTGTCATAAAATGTGCAAAGATGATTGATGGTCTAATTGTAGCTGTTAATAATACCTACGTTTATTTACATACTAAAACAGCTTGCCAGGAAAAAAATTTCGTTGACCTTTGTTTTCAGATAAATTTATCCATCAACCACCAGTCTTTTTAGTCCATGACACAAAAGGGATGATTTGAGGGGTGATGAGGTCTAATATCTAGCGTGCTTGGTTCGTACTATTTACTTTATTTACCCAGTTCCTCTGTCTATTCCAGGTTCTCGCTCCAGATGCGTCCGGGTGGTCTGGTGAAGATCTACGACTCTGCGCTGATGTCGTCCTCGCAGTACAAGTGCCTGCTGACCAGCGAGCAGACCACGGCGGACGAGCTGCTGGCCATCCTGCTGCACTGCTACGACTCCACCGAGGGCGTCGAGAGGTTCTCCTTGTACGAGGTGAGGGTTTAGCTACTGGTGTGTTTTGAAGATCATCCAAAAGCATATCATACACAATGCTAGCTTCAGTATTTGGGAGACTTATTATTACACACAGTAATAAATCAAATCTCTCAATTCCAGGTGTGTCCCTCGCAAGAGTACGAGCGAAAACTCCACCCAGACGACCTCCCCCTTCTAGTGCAGCGGTCCTGGCCTGCCGACACCGAGTGCCACTTCAGGGTTCGAAGGAACCCTAGAGCGCCTCCTCTCCCTCCGCGGACCCTCCCCCTGCCCCAGGAGACCTTGGAGGATGAGGAACCAACGCGCGCCCTCTCAGCCCTCTCCCTCGAGTCAGAGGGCGAGAAGAAGCGATACAGCCCGGTGTATAAGTTCCCCAGCATCAGCTATTGCAGGGAAACAAAAAACGACTACCTGTACATCTGACTAGCATTTATGCAGAGGTACAGTCGACTCTTCGCGACCAAGCGTCGCCGGCGTTACGCCAGGACAATCAGACGACTATGTCAAGTGTGAATTTTTGTGAAGTGTAAATATGGACTCGGGAGTAATCTCTAAAGTTTGAAACCAAAGAGAAGTTGACTCGTAGCGAGATATCGACGGTAAAAGGTTATGTTTTGTATGTGAGTTTGAGGTGAAATGCCCAGTAAAGTTGGAAATTAAATTATACTCGTAAAAGTGCAGGCGTTCCATTACTCGAATGTGAGCGAAATTTTGTAATTTTCTATCAATGCCATTAGCATTCTACATTGTACGATTTAAGTATATTATTATTTTCTAGTCTTAATTTTTCGTCTAAGCAGCAAGAATATAAGTTAATGCAAAATATCCAGTGTCTTTTCACCTCTTATTTTTCCGGATGCAAATATAACGGAATTGTATATAAAATTATGTAACATAGATTCTATTTAGCTAGTAGACACCAAAGAGGAAAGAAAGGCGAGAATATAAAATTAGATTTATTTATCTGTTATCCATTATTATGTTTAATTTATTTGTGGACAGAATCATCTCTACGTTGAATTATCATCGAATTTACTTCATCACGCCTGTAATAAACTGCGATAAAGTTCTTAAATCTATTGTTTTATTTTGTAATCAGCCTTTCCATAATTTCAGTTGTTCGATTATTGCACATCATCGCAGCACAAAAAGCAAAGATTTTTCCTATTATGAAAATACCTAATATGACAGACTATTATAGTTAGCCTTTTTGTGCCGAAACGGTGACGGTCAGATGGAACGGGTGACCCTTCGCGTCCAGTGACTCCGCTGTAATCTATGCTATTTGAGGTAGGTAGGTATATGTTAGGTATTTGAATAAGTAAAAGAGTAAAATGGCAACATAGATATAAAGTATTTTATTTACAAATGATTGCAACAATGAAGTATAGACGATGCAATATAATTACAGAGTATGTTCAAAAAATGGGAAACGGATAATAATATCTAAGGGTACTAAAATTATTGTTTATTTTAGTTTTTATTTAAAATTTATACAATTGCGAGCTCCGTACCGAGCGCGAGCCCGTCGGCGTCGGTACGCTAACCTATAACCACAGAGCACGCTCTAGCACAGAGAGCACTGAGCCTTTAGCGCCTCCGTGCGGCGCGCCTCCTGCCGTCCGTCGCAAGCGTGCCACTAAAGCTCAGCGAATCAAAACAGCGTCCGGCGCAGAAAACGCTCAATAATAAGGGACAATACACGAAACCGAAGCGGCCCGGCCCGGAGCGACGCCAAGGCCGTCCACGCACCCTCGCACACAAAGCGAATTCGTCCCTCGAAGCGGGGCCGCAAGCTAGCATCCGGCCGGGCGCACCACTATGTACAGGCGGGGCGGCCCCGCGCGTCACAGGCGCGTCTCGTCGACGCCGGCGCGCGGGCCGCGGCGCCCTCACACGGCGTTGAGCGCGCGGCGCGACGCGGCGTACTCGTCGGGCGGGTCGCGGTCGCGGTCGCGGTCGCGGCTATCTATGTTGCTGATTTGTCCAATTGTTTCGATAGCAGACAATAGGCTCTGTACATGTCTTGGAAGATTTTACGGTAACCTACCGATTCTTGCGATTTGATAGTAATTAGGACACGATGGACTGGAAGTCCATACTAAGCAAAGCTTGCACTATGGGCACCAGATGGCTGTTAGAATACTTATATACTTTTTTAGATTTTCTCCTGTAGCGAGAATCGAACCCGCACCTCTTGCTTAGTCGAGCACTCGCCCGCCACGCCACCGAGGCCATATGAGACACACTTCCTCCTTGAACCACAATGGTTCGATAGAACTAAAGGAACGTGTGATAAATAGTACTACTATAGCGAAAGTGGGGTTCGAATAGGTAGGAATATAAGACTTATAGTATTGATCGTTTCATCCAAATTTTTTTTTATATTACTGGGTTTTTACACAGCGCCATCTAGATTCAAACTTAGCAAAACTTGTACTATGGGCATCAAGATGGCTGATTTTTTTGTAAATAAATAAGGTTTGTCCTGGGTAGGAATCGAACCCAGGACAAACCTGATTACACTAGAACACTGAACCTTGATTATACTAGAGTAAATCACCTGCCTATTTTTAACCCTCCATCGGTCATCACAACCTGTCGGACCACCGCCACCGCGGACGAGAAAAGATCCATTTTTGTCCCACTCTCTTCCGGCACGGGTTATTCTCGTCCCAAAACAACCAATAAAAACTTAAAATGTGATCTCTTTACTGACCATATGGATTACGTTACCGTGTTGACAAGTGTTGCGTTCGACTATGGACTAGTAACTTTAGATCTTGATTAAATGGGGAGTTTGAAGGGTTAATGATCGAAGCTAAATTCATTGTTGTCTTTTCAATAAAGTTTTATGAAGTACAAAGGAATCGTAAAAGTTTAAGAGGCACGAATTATAATGACTGGGATTAATATAATTGAACCGCAGGAAAACTTATAAATAACCAACTTCCAAAAACAACAAAACCATTTTAATATTTTACCTACCTGACTACTCAGAATTTATAGCTAAATTCTTCATAACTTTGTTATTCACTTTTGCTTATTAAAATTTTAGAATTATTTCTGTTTTCCTCACAATCAAATCTGATCATTCCTAAAGCGACAAAAAATTCCAATGTCCTCTTTTGCGGTTAGCGACAGGTGGCCTGCTATCCTGTTGAATGAAACCGATGCCAGACGATACCGGTTCAATACCTACTCTGCAAGTTACTTATCCTGAAGGGTATAATTTGGTCTTATTGAAATTGAACTCATTTTGTTTAGTATCGACAGTACGCAGCTGTTCTTTGCAGGCTAATTTTGCACCTATTAGATACACCTGCAGGTATTTAGTTCTTGCATCGTTATGATCTTGATCTATTTAGATCGATGCTGTCATAAAATGTGCAAAGATGATTGATGGTCTAATTGTAGCTGTTAATAATACCTACGTTTATTTACATACTAAAACAGCTTGCCAGGAAAAAAATTTCGTTGACCTTTGTTTTCAGATAAATTTATCCATCAACCACCAGTCTTTTTAGTCCATGACACAAAAGGGATGATTTGAGGGGTGATGAGGTCTAATATCTAGCGTGCTTGGTTCGTACTATTTACTTTATTTACCCAGTTCCTCTGTCTATTCCAGGTTCTCGCTCCAGATGCGTCCGGGTGGTCTGGTGAAGATCTACGACTCTGCGCTGATGTCGTCCTCGCAGTACAAGTGCCTGCTGACCAGCGAGCAGACCACGGCGGACGAGCTGCTGGCCATCCTGCTGCACTGCTACGACTCCACCGAGGGCGTCGAGAGGTTCTCCTTGTACGAGGTGAGGGTTTAGCTACTGGTGTGTTTTGAAGATCATCCAAAAGCATATCATACACAATGCTAGCTTCAGTATTTGGGAGACTTATTATTACACACAGTAATAAATCAAATCTCTCAATTCCAGGTGTGTCCCTCGCAAGAGTACGAGCGAAAACTCCACCCAGACGACCTCCCCCTTCTAGTGCAGCGGTCCTGGCCTGCCGACACCGAGTGCCACTTCAGGGTTCGAAGGAACCCTAGAGCGCCTCCTCTCCCTCCGCGGACCCTCCCCCTGCCCCAGGAGACCTTGGAGGATGAGGAACCAACGCGCGCCCTCTCAGCCCTCTCCCTCGAGTCAGAGGGCGAGAAGAAGCGATACAGCCCGGTGTATAAGTTCCCCAGCATCAGCTATTGCAGGGAAACAAAAAACGACTACCTGTACATCTGACTAGCATTTATGCAGAGGTACAGTCGACTCTTCGCGACCAAGCGTCGCCGGCGTTACGCCAGGACAATCAGACGACTATGTCAAGTGTGAATTTTTGTGAAGTGTAAATATGGACTCGGGAGTAATCTCTAAAGTTTGAAACCAAAGAGAAGTTGACTCGTAGCGAGATATCGACGGTAAAAGGTTATGTTTTGTATGTGAGTTTGAGGTGAAATGCCCAGTAAAGTTGGAAATTAAATTATACTCGTAAAAGTGCAGGCGTTCCATTACTCGAATGTGAGCGAAATTTTGTAATTTTCTATCAATGCCATTAGCATTCTACATTGTACGATTTAAGTATATTATTATTTTCTAGTCTTAATTTTTCGTCTAAGCAGCAAGAATATAAGTTAATGCAAAATATCCAGTGTCTTTTCACCTCTTATTTTTCCGGATGCAAATATAACGGAATTGTATATAAAATTATGTAACATAGATTCTATTTAGCTAGTAGACACCAAAGAGGAAAGAAAGGCGAGAATATAAAATTAGATTTATTTATCTGTTATCCATTATTATGTTTAATTTATTTGTGGACAGAATCATCTCTACGTTGAATTATCATCGAATTTACTTCATCACGCCTGTAATAAACTGCGATAAAGTTCTTAAATCTATTGTTTTATTTTGTAATCAGCCTTTCCATAATTTCAGTTGTTCGATTATTGCACATCATCGCAGCACAAAAAGCAAAGATTTTTCCTATTATGAAAATACCTAATATGACAGACTATTATAGTTAGCCTTTTTGTGCCGAAACGGTGACGGTCAGATGGAACGGGTGACCCTTCGCGTCCAGTGACTCCGCTGTAATCTATGCTATTTGAGGTAGGTAGGTATATGTTAGGTATTTGAATAAGTAAAAGAGTAAAATGGCAACATAGATATAAAGTATTTTATTTACAAATGATTGCAACAATGAAGTATAGACGATGCAATATAATTACAGAGTATGTTCAAAAAATGGGAAACGGATAATAATATCTAAGGGTACTAAAATTATTGTTTATTTTAGTTTTTATTTAAAATTTATACAATTGCGAGCTCCGTACCGAGCGCGAGCCCGTCGGCGTCGGTACGCTAACCTATAACCACAGAGCACGCTCTAGCACAGAGAGCACTGAGCCTTTAGCGCCTCCGTGCGGCGCGCCTCCTGCCGTCCGTCGCAAGCGTGCCACTAAAGCTCAGCGAATCAAAACAGCGTCCGGCGCAGAAAACGCTCAATAATAAGGGACAATACACGAAACCGAAGCGGCCCGGCCCGGAGCGACGCCAAGGCCGTCCACGCACCCTCGCACACAAAGCGAATTCGTCCCTCGAAGCGGGGCCGCAAGCTAGCATCCGGCCGGGCGCACCACTATGTACAGGCGGGGCGGCCCCGCGCGTCACAGGCGCGTCTCGTCGACGCCGGCGCGCGGGCCGCGGCGCCCTCACACGGCGTTGAGCGCGCGGCGCGACGCGGCGTACTCGTCGGGCGGGTCGCGGTCGCGGTCGCGGTCGCGCGGCTCGCGGGCGTCGCGCGGGTCGCGCGCGCGCGCCGGCCGCTCGTCGCGGTACTCGTCCCGGTAGGCGTCGCGCGTGTAGTCGTGTCCGTACGCCTCGCGCTCGTAGTCGCGCTCGGCGTCGGGTGGCGCACGCCCCCCTCCTCCACCCCCGCCACCGCCGCCACCGCCGCCGCCGTAGTCGGGCGCGTAGCTGTCGCGGTAGTCGCGGCGGTCGCGGTATGCGGGCTCGCGCTCGCGCTCGTGGCTGTAGCGTGGATACCGCTCGCGCTCGTAGTACTCCTCCTCGAGGCGCTCGCCGCGCGGCGCGCGCCCGCGCCCACCTGCAACAGACCACGCATCAGCTTGAGGCGTCGATCGCGGTGAGCGATCTAGGCGTCTGAAACCTTCCGGACGAATTTCATGCTTTGCCTCTCCGGCGGATGTCATGTCGCTTCGATCGGGATGCAGAGAAAACAAAACCCAAAACTAAATCGCATTCCTGAAAACTGGGACCCGACCTCCATCGGCACGCCAAACGGGAGGGAAACCACACCCACTTACGGTCCAGCTAGGGGGCGATCGGAGGGGTGATCTCCCCGAAGGTTCGAACTTTGCCAGAGCAGGGCATGACCACCTCGGCCTCCACCGGCACGGGAGTCGCCGGCTTCTTAGCCGCCGTCGCCGCCGCCGCTGCAGAGAACCACACCATCAACCATCACCGCGAGACGACGTAGATGGTCGATCGATTGCGATGGAAACTGGGTCGTAGTGGATCGGGAAATGCAGCGAAATGCTACCTATATGAAATGCTCCATGACATGCGTTGGACATGCTCCTTTTATTGAAGAAAATGTCTGACAACTTTACCTGAACGTCTGCGTTTTAGGCTACCAAACCCACCAGAACCCCGTTAGGTGTTAGTTAGGCCACTTATCGGCAGATTCATCCGAAGAGGAGGCTGCTAGGATCAAAACTTGAACAGGTTAGTTGAAGCGTCACTAAATCGTGGTTTATAACCTCATTTCATTTAACCAACATAAAAACACCTGATAGCACAGTGATCTTTACTGTTTTCTAGTCTGCAAATGGAACGAGGGTAAACCAATCAGCCAAGCATGTTAGGGTGGGGAGCCGCAAGAAAATGGTTGGAAAACCTGGACAGGGGACACCGCCGGTTCTGCTAAAATGGCAAACATCCGGACTTATCTTCCTCAGCGCTTAGTGGGCTTGCCCAGATGCTTCGACTGAAATGAATGGAGCGGGTCAATTGTGGACTGTGTTCTGTGGGGCGCAGGGTCCAATGTTGAATGAAGGGGCGACATCGATACACAACACTGCTATGTTAGTAGACATGGATATGGCTAAGAACCAATGTATTTTCAAGTTTTATGAACACTGATAAAGATCCTGAAATAAATAAGAGTCGCTACAGATATTTTCTTGATAATTTTGTGACCACGGCAAAGAGAACTTTATCACACTTACTACTCTGAAAAGGTTCGAAGGACAAGTTCCGTTTGCCGTGGCGTGGTGTGTTAGTTACCTCTGTCTCGTAAATCTCTCTCGTAGTTGTTATACGAGTCGGACCTCTCCCGGTGCCCTCCCGGGTGTGCAGGGGGATCAAAAGAGGCAGTACACGTTACACAGGTTAACACATTCAGATTGGCTGATTTCACCGTTCAAACTGAACAGCCTTTAGCTCTGGAGCTCTGAACTCAGGAGATGTCAAATCGTATGAAAACTTTGCAGGCACAGCTTGAACTCAGTTCAGGTTTAAACGCCGTTCATTTAGAACGGTGAAATTGGCTCTAAATAGTGTTTGGATTCTGTATTACACTTAAAACTACTTTTATTTTTTACTTAATTAGCTGATAGATGTCTGCACACATGTTACATCTTGGGCAGGATAGTTAGAAAAAGGCAAATCTTGAGCATAGTTCTTGTTACTTCTCTTCAGCATGGACAGATACTGTACAACATCGAGTAGTGGGTACATATGTGTATGTGTGTGTGTGTGTGTGTGTGTGAGCGTGCGCGTGTACTCACCAGGCTGCGCGTGCGGCGCGTGCGCGTGCGTCGCGTGGTGCGGGTGCAGTGCGCGCGCGATCGGCACGACGGGAGGAGGATGCGTCGCGCGCCAGTACGCCTGCGAATAAGAACATTGCAATATAAGAGAGAAGCTAAGAAGCCTTTGAGAAGGAGGCTAAGAGGAGAATCCAGCTCGGTTGGGCAGCATTTGGAAAATTACGTCAAGTTTTCACGTCACCTGAAAACCAAATTCTCTACCAGAATGCTGTAAATCCCAACCAGTATGGTAGTGTAGGGATCATGTCCACCGGACACCGGCAGAAATTCTCAAGAATCATCCTGGAGACAAATTGTATTATTGAAAAATAGTTTCTAATTAATATTATTTTCACAATTTTATTTTTATTTTTATGAGGAGTTTCTTACAAGGAAATCCCAGAAGTCGAAACAAGAGAATACAAACTACAAACAACCAAGCATCGCCGGGTCACGTGACCCATGACGTCATTCATTACCGTCGCGTACACAAAGGACGGATTCAATACTAAATACACTACAGACGCATCGTAAGGTAAGGCTCACCTCCAAGTACTCCGCGATGTGTTCGCAGGCGTCCTCCAGCTGGTTCTCGTCGAGCACTACGTCGAACATGTCTGCGGGGCACTGGCCGAGCTTCTCCGCCGCCACCAGCTGCACCGAGAGGTTCTTGGACTGGCCCTTGCCGCGGGACTTCACTAACCGGGTTAATACCTAAAAAATAATGACAAAATAATTAGGAGCACTCTTAAAAAAGAAAGGCTTCCTAAAGAGTAGGAGATTTAAGTCTGACTTCTAACAAAAAAACTTCAGTGCCTACAACTTACTTTTGGACTAGTTATCTTGAGGTAGACTATAGTAGGAGCTAGAGATGTCTTGGCGAGTTGTGAGGGATGGTTGATGGTGTCGCAGTCCAGTACTACCAGCTGTAGTGTCCGCGCTAGGTCAAATATCCTCTCGATCTCGGCCTGAAAATACAGTCTTCATAAAAAAATTATAAGAAAAATTGGGTTCTCATGCCAACAAAACACCGGTTTACAAACGATCATAGGCATGCGTTTTTAGTATGGGTTAAGAATTAATAAAATAGGTTTCACACTTTTGAATTTTCAAGTATTATAACACTGACATGACCACGTGAAAATTCTAATTCTAATCTTTAGGATGTGTAGGGGTTGCAATCTCACCATTTTCAGTGAACACTCTGGGGGTTCTCTCTATATAGAAGCTAACTTGTGTTATATGCACAATGTCAGGTGGTTTCCCTGAAGGTACAGTTCTGTCTACATTGCAAACGATCAAGGTTTCTGACACAAGTATCTCTGACACAAGTATTATAATACTTAAAAGAGGGTCTTAAATACTGTAAGCTACGTTAAAATATAAGGTTATGTACTGAAATAAATAAATTGAAATTGAAGGTTAATTAGTTACACGCGCTGTCCAAAACTATCGGTTAGTATCGGTCAGCATCTAACAGTTAATCACACACGAAAAACATTTTAACTACTAGGGTTAGTCATCCTCGTTCATCCTCGCACCTGGACCTCTGCCAAGCAATTGTTCCTCGAGTTGCCTCTTTCCATCAAGGGTTTCTTTGGTTGCTGGTTATTGAGCAGCGATCGTTTCGCCAGCGATATGTCTGCGGAGACCCTGGTGATGATGATCCTGGAACACATGGAGACATGATTACCTGGACCTCGGCGATGCAGGTGGACCGCGAGTTGGATCGCTCCATGATCGCACGTTTCGAGGGGTTGTTGAGGAGCGAGCGCTTTGCGAGAGAAATGTCGGCCATCACGCGAGTTATTATTATCCTGCAATTGGATTAGAGTATGAAAACTGGAAAATTACTTTGTGCAAGGAGCTTCAAGAGAGCAGAAGAAGGAATATTAAAACTGTACGTCTTTTAAAGTTTTCATAAGCAGGAACTAAACGTAAGGGAAACAGTAGGTAATTAATTATGTGCATCAAGAAAACTAAGAGGTGCAAGGTCTATCGGTATTGACAACAATATGTCTAAAACATTTGGTATTTTAACGTTTTGGTTTCGTGCTTACCTCAAGTGCCGTTTCAGATTCAAGAGCAAAAAAGCTTACGATGGCCTCAAACGCAAATGTCAAGCTACCTACCTAATGCCTGGACGAATAAACACACTTATTCGTCCATGACCTAATGTGATCAGCGCAGGCTAAACCTGCTTCGATAGCAGCTACATTTTCAGTTGAGAAACCAGAATGTCATCTATCATGATGAGAAGAACTAAACTGACCTGCCCTCAAACCGTCGCTTCAGAAAGTCAAAGAGCGCTTTCTGCATCATATCCGTGACCTCATATCCTTTGAGGGAGGGGCCTACGATGACCACGGGCCGCATGGAAGGCACCACGTCGTAAGGCGTGCAGGCTTCCTGCTTCTTGAAGAATGGCTTCCGTTTCTCCTTGCCAGCTGGTAGCGCGCCGGCGGCGGCACCGCGCCCTCGCCCTGTGTCAGACTCATCACCTGGAATAAATATATTCCAACTGATTTATGGTACTCTAGAATAAGATCTGCAGGGAATTACCAAAATGTATCAACTTCAATGTTGAATATTTTCAGAACAGCGGACGTAGGATTCAGTGATAACTCTTGTCTTTCTACAGGTAAGAAGCTTGGTTCAGAACCGCTTTGGATCAGCATTAATTAGATCTCTACTCGGGGATTTGTACATAACAGGCATTAATTTTACATCACAGGATTTGTTTTATTGTGTGTATAATAAAAGGTGGCTTACGCATTCAGGTAGGCACAACATACAGTAGCTTCAAAAAGTCCCATAACCACATGACAACATTTATTATAAAATAATTGTAAATTGTTTGCATCCAGCAAAGCAACGGTTAAAAGTTGAAAGCTGAAAAAATACATCCATAAAATAAATAAACATAATACTGATAAAATAGAACAATTTTTCTTTTGAAAGCAATTGAAAAAGTGATTATTGCTAACAAAAGAAAAATAAATAGAGAGGATGGTCATGCGAGATGCAATGGGCTTAGGTGAGGTTGAGATTAAAAATAATATAATTTTGTAAAATAGCTCTATTCCAAACAGGGTAGGGGTGAATTTACAACATTTCCTGGTCTACTAATGATAGAAACTGCTTACCTCGATCGAAGGAAGGTACATCTGAAAAAATTGTGTAAATGAGTGCAAAAGTCATTACCTATTTTAACGTACCCTCTAATGCAATGAAAACCAGGAAATTTTAGCAAATTCCACCGCTGATGTATGTACGAAAGAATGTTCAATGGAACGATGGTAGTACAAAGCAGTTATTCATTCCATACATACTTATCGATGCCAAAAACTTTCCCATTCAAATAAAAAACATAAACCAACTGATTTTTTTATAAAATACCTAATAAAAAAACCGTGGATCATAGTAAAAAAATTTTTGAATAATATAAACTAACGAAGTATTTTGTAAATACTTTGTTATTTTATGAATTACCCAGGAAAATTATTGAATTTAACAAAAAGGTTCCACAATAAACAAACTCACGACTACTAATACAAATTTTAAATGTTAGTAATTTTAATAACTAGTTCTAAAATTAATACTTTTTGGAGAAAGAAGGACGATATAAAAACATCAACTGCGTTGTACATTAACCACCAGACAGAATATTAAAAGATTTTCATGTTTTTTCCCAGCAAATAGGTGCCGCTATGGGTATTTTCAATTTCAAAGTATGCCAATTGGACTCAAATTGGCACCACATTAATTAACAATAAAGATATTTTGTTTGGTGATGATATATAAAGCAATAAGCAAGTGGTAACAACACGTTAGATTGTGATGAGCAGAAACAGCCATTCTGCTCACCATTGCACTTCATTTTGAATGAAAGAACCACTTACAATCAACAACACACATCGCTATTTATGTTTTGAACACGAGGTTCACCATCTTTGCAAAAAATTTAGTTAATTTTATGTTCAAACGAAGGACGTCACGATTCTAGTATCCAAGTTTATGAAAAAGATGCTCAAGTTTTTGACAAATATCCTACAGTAGGTCTGTGTTCGTGCCACATTATGTGAATCTTGTTAAGACCATTATGGTTTCTTAAAATTATCAATGGCAATATCAATGTCAGTTTTTCTGAAGATATACAAGCCAAAAAAGCTCTTTAATCTCAGGTATCACACCATCTTACAAGTTATCCTAGTTTACCTTATAACCAGGAGTAAAACTATCCCATCTCATGGTTAATTTCTGATGCACCTACTGCTAGAATACGTGATGTCTGTAAACAAATTTTATCTTTATATACAGCGAAGTTTTGATAGGCGATGTGGAACCTGTGGTGTGCATGGCGTGTGTTGTTGGTGGCGAGCGGCGAGCTGCAAGCATGTCTGCGAGTGAGGCGCGTGACGTACCGGGCGTGGGGGGCGTGCTACCTCGGGAGAGCGGCGGCGCGTGCGCGCGCTGTGCGTAGCGGCCGCGCGCCGCCAGCCCGGCGCGCACCGTCTCCAGCTTCACCGGCGACGGGATGAAGCCGATGTCGCAGCCCTCCTTCACGAGACGCCCGATCCACCAGTTGTTGTCGTACTTCTCCTGGAAGTACACACACTCACATTAATAAGTGTTTTATTTAAAGGACAAAAAACGCGACTTATTACTTTTTGTATCGCTATATTGTTTTTTTTTACTTACTAGCTACCGCCAGCGGGTTCGCTCTTGTAGTATCCGGATAAAAATTAGCTTATATGTTAATCCAGTACATGTACTATGTATATTCCAAGTTTCATTCAAATCCGTTCAGCCGTTTAGGCGTGATTGAGGCACAAACATCCAAACATCCAAACTCACAAACTTTCGCATTTATAATATAAGTAAGATTTTACATATTAATGTCAGTGAAGTGTCTTAGGCTTTACTTATGACACTCAAATTATCTAGGCGAATCCAACGACACCTCATTTGTCAAAATCCGCCCAGCCTTCTTTTCCAAGGTCCAGCAAAAGGGCTGTTTGGCAAAATTAAAAATGAATTCCTAGTACGTACCTACTTGGTACAAAGTACCTAACTGAGTCGATCAGCGTCACACATTTTTATGCTAATATCCCCATGTAACCCATTTTTATGGCTAACTCACGCAAACAATTAAAACAAGGACAGTCTGTTTGACGACCATTCGAACCATGTCGAAAATTCCCAAATACCCGGGACAGTTTGTAACTCGTAACTTATGCCCATTTAGTTATTCATCATATTGAAAGACCCTTCCAAAACCTGATCATGACCAAATAATCTAGCCTCTGTTCCATAGACTCCTTGCCACACAGCCTTCATCCAACAGTGGTCATCTGTTGGACAAATTATTATTATACCTACTGATTACGGTGTTGGCTTACCTTGATGTGGAGAAAATCTCGAACCTCGAAGGAGATGGCGCTGCCGTGCACCGGCGAGTCGTCGTCGACTGTGCCATCGTACGAGACATTCGTACGCACCGCGAACGCCACTGGCTTCGACTGAAACGACGAGAACATCTGATCGGTTTTTTTACAAAATTCTGGCCTCTCCAAAGATGAAAGTTAGCGTATGTCAATGATTGTTAAAACGTATATCTATATCTATTCAAAACCTGCGGCTACATTAACTCTCTTCAGCGAACTTATCGTGTAGTACCAGGTACAGTTGGAAATACGAAGCTTCGCATTGACGCGATAGTGTAGCCGTAAGAGATCGTAAGAACGTCATTATTTATGAACTGCCTCGATGTAGCCGGAAAGTTTGCGCCAACCGATACCTGAAATAGTTTGATACTGACCTGGTTTTAGTTGTCAGAGTACCCGGAGCCAGCAGATCCTTACAATCAACACTGCGTTGACGTAATTACGAGTAGCTAGCAGGAGTAGTAAGCAAGCAAGCACAATAATTAACCAAAATTTATGGAGAAAACTGAGCTTCCTCTAATGCGTTTTCATTCTAGCAAACCACCGAAAATTATGTCACAGGGTTTTATGCAACTGTTAGCAAATGCAATCGAGCCTAAATACTGAATGATGAGTGGAACAGTGACATCGGTTTTAAACTCTGTATTTATTTATCTGTTGGACCACAGGGACAAAGGACAAGCAAATATAATTTGGAGTCGCACAAAAGCTTACAAAAGACCCACACAAATAATATTAGGTTTATTTATACTCTTCATAAAAACAAGTTAAAGTGGTGATCCTTCGAGAGAGAATGGTGGGAGACCTCGAAGGACCGACATAGTTGGCAGAGACCTTTTCCTAGCAGTGGGGCGATATAGGTTAATAAAAAAAAGTGATAATGGGCAGGTCATATTCGAAGAATAGGCCATGGATCGGGAAACGGATGCATTCCCCACCCTATAGACCGAAGCCATTGTAAAGACCGCAGGTGGTCGGTGGATAAAGGCAGCACAAAATCGTTCGTTCGGGATGCCCGAAGGGATGTTTGGGTAGGCCCATGTCCAGGACTTCTGTAAGTGAAGCTACATTGATAAGTAGACACTGACCCGTGCCTTATCCAGCTGTGAGAGTGCCTGCGCTTCCTTCTCGCGGCGCAGCGCCTCTTTGTCTTCGTCCAGCGACAGCTCCGACGACGGCTGCGAGTAGTTTGAATCAGCTGAGCCCTGGAAACGTAAAATAGCCCGTATTACTTGAGAGATACGCACCATTATTGTTTGATGAATACGGGAGAACAGAAGATAGAATTACAAAGCCCATTGATGGAATGGAAAAATGTGTATAAGCTTTTTCCTAAGTTTGATGTCACATATTTTAAAAAGCAGTAGCTCAACCGACCTGGGTTGGTCATAACCGGGGGCTATTCATCATCATCTTCCTGCCCTTATCCCACTCTATGTGGGGTCGGGATCCGTGGATCATACTGTAAGAGTTTTGGCTAAGGTGTTTTATAACCGGCCGCCTGCCTGATGTCAACCCTCCTTGGGAATACTTGCTTATCATGTTGGAGAGGATACTATCCCTTAGTCGACTTTTACGACATGCTCGGGGAGAGAAGCAGCTGGACGCATTCTATGCTTTTTCTTTACTCCCAGTCCAGCGAAGAAGTAAATAAAATATTGTTACCGGGGGCTATTGTTGATATTCATTTAAAAAAAAATCAAAATGCTTTGCTAGGATTTTTAAAAGAACGAGAAAATAATTGCTGCAACCTTGCCACAAGTAAGTACATTTGTATAAATGTTTGCCAATAAAATACATTTTATTCTATCATAAATTCTGGTATGCGATCTATTTGCACTATTCTTACAGTGTAAATAGAAATGAACTCATAAACTGAAAATATATTTATACGACCAGGTGCTATTATACTAGTGCCTTTAAAAGTGCTTGAGAAAATAGACGACACTCACTTTCTTGTTTATTTCTTCAACGTTTTCTTATTATGTATCTTAACGGTTGATTAAATCAACTTCTTTCAACTCTCTATGATAAAAATAATATAATATAGCCAGCGACGGATTAAGACTACTTGATGCCCTAAGCAATCCATGCCTGTGAGCCCCCCTATCCGTAAGTCAACTAGAATCGGTCTTTAAACCTTTACCGTCTAAAAACATTAGTTTTTGGTAAAATAAGATGATGAGATGTAACGTGAAAATGAGACGTGATGCCCTAAGGACGGTTTTTTTGTGCTTCTTCTGGTGCCCCCTCAGACGTGATGCCCTAGGCAATTGCTTAATTTGATTAAGGGTTAATCCGTCACTGAATATAGCCAACTACTAAAACATAAGAGATACCCACCTTCTTTTACAAAACTTAAACTCAGACCACGAAACTTATTTATATACATTTTGATGTTTGACAAAAACTGGCATTAAGAGTCATTTGCGACGCTTATAGACGGCAAAAAATATAATAGGCACTTGGACTTAGGCAGCTGATTGAATAATTAGATTTTAAAAGAGCACAGAAGCAGGATGCGGAAAATGCGCGAATTAACTGACCGTCTTATGTCAACAAATACGCAATGACTGTGGTGTGGTGCGCGCGCACTGCTCTGCACCAAAACTGCAGTCGCTCTACGGAGAACGAGCTTAGACAAACGTCTTACAAACGCAACAATTAGCATATAATCAATTCGACCCCATGATTCATACTAGCATAATAAATGCTATGAAATGATTTATGAATAAAGTCAAAGAAGTCATTATACTTTCCAATTACCCGATTTTTTCATAATATATAAATCATCTAATATAAATGGTAAAAGGCCTTAGTAATAATGATGTTGTTTCTTATGTGGTAATCTTTACTTTATCTTTTTTAGATGATTTTTATGCGTCGGAAATCTTATCCTATGACTAATATCATAGTTTTATATTGTGAATGTGAAAGTTTGTGAGGATGTTTGTATGTTTGTGCCTCAATCACGCCTAAACGACTAAACGGATTTGAATAAAACTTGGAATAAAAAAGTACATTTGCTGGATTAACATATAAGCTATTTTTCATCAGTATAGCGAAGCCGCGGGTGAGAGCTAGTAGTTTTATACTTTCTTCGAAATAAAAGAAAACACACGTAAAATAACTTAAAAAATAATCTGGCCTGATGGTTTTGACGTCATAAAATAAGTTTATGTTTTCGTAGTGCGAAACGTTTATATGGGCGTTTGTCTACAACCCTGGATCTATGAATGGAGGTTTTATGACGACATCGGGGGAGGGGTGAGGGGTGAGGGGATACTGAACTACGTCACGGCTCCAAGGGATTGATAAAGCTACGAATTGCATAATGCAAAGATTTAGGTTAAGCGTTTACTCTAATGAGGTTATGAATTGTGCGCCTCAAAGCGCATATAAATTTCTCGTAGAGGAAAACCCATTGATGCACGACCCGGATTTGAATCCACGACCTTAGACAACCAGTACTCCCTGCTATTCACCGATTGTACATAATCGTAGGTGCACCTGCACTAAATCGGCGAAGTATTGGAAAAGTCCAGGTCAAGAGTACCTTAAACCGACGAGCATGCATGAGGAATATAATGAGAGTGAACGAAGCGAAAGAAGTATGCCAGGATCGTAACAGATGGCGATACGTGATCTCTGCCTACCCCTATGGGAAACAGATGTGATATTATGTATTTATGAATGTTGTTGGGAACCGCGACGTATAAACAAATTGGTATATAAAATACCTATCCATTTAAGTAAACTATTTCAAAATCTGGAATAACATAGTGTAGGGCTAATCGAGGGCAAGTTTTTTTATTTTATTTATTTTTATAATAAAGTTACATTTAGAAATATGATGAAAAAAAAACACATCTTACAAGCCATATTTAGCTTATCTTAAGTGAAGGCGCGTGCCGGTGCTAGGAATTAAACGATATTTTTTTACACGCCATCTTTGTTTGAAAATCTTATAAATCAAACGTGTGAACAGAGTTGGCCGAGGTGAAAAACTCGCACTAAGCACAGAACGCCACAGTCATGCTCTAAAGCTTTAAGACAGTACCATAAGTAACTGGGTTTTTCACAAAATAGTATTTAACGACTCGGATTTTAAGTTCAAAATCCTGCAGCTTTATCGGGCATTTATGACATCGTCACGTAGAGTGATAGCCATATATTTTAGTACAGGATGGACAATGACGCAAAACACAAAGCTTTGTAGTATCGCTAAGTGTAGCAGTTTTAGAACAATTTAAAAATACTCCAGTTGCTTTTGGTCCATAAATAGGAAGGATGCAGTAGTGGTCCTTACCCCAGTCCGCTCCAACGGCTGGTAGTTAGTCATTGAGTCATTGGAGGTCGCCGGCTGTTCGCATGCAATGCAAAACACACACAACACAGACAGTCAGGAACGCATGCTACAACAATACGTTATTACAACATGCTCAAGTTCAAGTCTAAAGTTCTAGAATTAGGAATACGTTTTTAAATTAGGAACATTTTAGTCAACAAAATATGTGGTCAAGGACAGATAAAAAAAAAACAATTGAATTTCGGATCATCAAGTTTTTTTTCGGTTTCGTATTGTAGCCAGATGAAAACATATATAAAATAAAATGGAGTTTTTAATATGAATTACAATTAGGTACCTGCGCATGCATAATTATTCTAACTTGTAATGTTGCTAAGTCTAAGTTGGATCTATTTTCTAAAATTGCAACTACAAAAGCTCACCTTAGCTACAGCATCTGATTAATAAAACAAACTATTTTGCATCACTATTAAAAAATAAACTATTCCATTTTCGAATTTCGCACTACACGTATCTATCCGGCCAGCTTCACATCCAAAGAGGTCGGAATTCAAGGCGCGATTGAACAAGGTCTGTAGCGCGGAGGTTTTGGCGGCAGCGTGGCGGCCGACCCGTGACGTCATTCGCCCACGTTCCACGATACGGCCTACTCTGTGCATATTTTACGCCCGGTTTTTGGGGCAAATTCATCGAGCCGCTTGTATTTATACCCTGGCTTGATCCGTTTTTCATGTTCAATAATAAATCAGCAGGGTACCTAATCAGGTTTTAGGAAATGTACCTACTATGAATGGGGTCACGTGGTCGATCGCTTATTCAATTACGCATGATGGAATGTCTATCGCTTGACTTTGTGTGGGGTCATCATAATCTATTACTAAGTAAAGTTTATTATGTTATCATAATCTAGACGTAGTTTCATAAAATATCCGATTTAAGATGTCTATTTCACGGTATTTTTCGCGTATTTTTGTTTATGTTTATTTTGTACACAATTGAGAAGACAAGCTGATTTCTTTTTAGACAATTCGTGAGAACAATTGTATACAGACAGACATTACCGACCGGATGGCTACATCAACTGAGATGAATTTGGAACGAACACTAGAAAGCATTAACCAGACAAGTCAAGTTCATACATCAATCAGTCTTAATGTAGGTACAGTTCGCAGCACAAATTTGTGTAATTTCAGCTTTATTACCTTAGTAATAAAGGCTTTCTTTATTTGTTGGAACTGCACAAGCTGTAAATGAATGTTTGATTTGTCTATTTCTGTTCATTTGCAGAGTGCTTTGTGCTATTCTTCACGTGTTAATATCTCAATCCTCATTCTTGTAAACCCATAATTATATAAGAGATAATCCATGTGTCTACCTAGTGCACTGATCCAAACTAGTATCAATATAAATAATAGTCAATCAATCCCCTTGTTCCCACAGCAGTCCCTACACAAATGTCATACAGTCACTTATACACAAATACAGTCGAACCAAACAAACATAGGCCCCGGGAGAAAATCGACAATCAAGCAAATATTTCTTTTAGTTTTCGATAACAAATTGACAGGGAATCTATACTTGAGCAATGATTCATGCATAATTGTTTTTGAATACGGGTGGTAGTCACTAAGCGCACAGTCCACTAATAAATAAAAATATAATAAATATTTGTGGACATTTCACACAGCGCCATCTAGCCCCAAACTAAGCAAAGCTTTTATGGGCACCAGATGGCTGATATATTACTTTTTTTATACATAATTCT
The DNA here is from genome assembly GCA_949320045.1 of Scotopteryx bipunctaria. Classification (NCBI taxonomy): domain Eukaryota; kingdom Metazoa; phylum Arthropoda; class Insecta; order Lepidoptera; family Geometridae; genus Scotopteryx; species Scotopteryx bipunctaria. The sequence continues at coordinate 840,279 of OX439441.1, forward strand.
ACATACAATACCCAGACCCGGAAGAAATATTTGCAGAACATGCAAACATTTCTCCCATAGCGGGAATCTGACCCGCGCCTCTTTCGTCTCAGCCGAGCACTTGCCCGCCACGCCACCGAGGTCGTCAATATTAATAGTCTGTCGTCAACTAATAGTCCATAAGTACATCAAAATAAAAATATTTTTATATATTTTCGATGAAAATTGACACCGAATCTATGCCGAAGTCGTGACTCACGGGTTACAGAATGCGAGCCTACTACAAAATAAATCGTTCGATAATATTCACTTATATGAGCAAATAAACAAATTAGTCATCAGTCGGAACAAACTTATAAACTTTCAAAATAAAATTCAACAATTAAATAAATTGAAAACGAACCCAAAATAAATCCAACAATTCTTCCATTCCTCGCCGCCTTTAGTGTTGTTACTGCTGCAATCACTGTTGTAGAATGGATTATTTTCGGTCCCAACATTGTTCAATATGCGATTAGTTAGCACCTTGGAACATTATTTACATTTGAAGAGTACAATCGAGGATGAAATAGCTGTAGACGTGGACCAAGGTCGTGGGTCACCTCAGAACAGCAAATCAACTTCGTTTGTAATTATTTATCTACGGTGCTCACAGTCAGCGACTTTTAATTTGTAGATCTGCAAACTGCGTACAGTACGCGTGGTGTGAACGCTATATGAGTACTGATGGCTCACAGTCAAAGTGAGCCACAAACGGAGTGTAATTTAAAGACGCACTAAATAATAAACACAACGCAAGTACAGAATGAAATAGATCATGGACAGTTTGCACAGAAAAAAAGATGTTTATCAGAAGGGATTGGAAGATAACAATGTCTTTATTGACGGCCTCGGTGGCGTGGTGGGCGATTGCTTAGCAGAGGAGCAAGAGGCGCGGGTTCGATTCCCGCTGCGGAAGAAATTATTGCATGATTTTCTTCCGGGTCTGGGTGTTGTGGTAGCATGGTACTCGTAGTTTCTGATACCCACAACACAGGAAATCCTAGTGTGGGGTCAGGACTATGTATGTGACTGTTGGGTGTTATTTATTTATGCCGACCTCGCATAAAGTGGGTGCCCTGACTACTCCTTAAACGTATTAAAAATCTCTAGATAGGTAGTCGTATGGACAGGATATAACAACTATTGAAGACTCAATTTTTTCGTCTCAGTTATCTTGGAGAAACGGTCTTGGACTAAGAAATTGTGTGAATACTATTTATCTAAATGCGTATCAGATATATTAGCCAACTCTTTAGAAACCAACGAATAATAGCAGGGTCCGTGAATCCGTGATTCGGGGCTAGTTTGATACAAACTAACTGTGACGGGAATGCGGCCATTACTCATACTAAATTCGAAGGTCGGTTTAATTCTGTAGACTGCATTTTGACGATCTATTAAATCGACGAAAGCTCGTTTAATTGATGGAAGTCAAATGCAGTCATATTCGTCCTATGACCAATTATTTGTCTAATTTTGTCTAAGGCGAATTCATTTTCCACTGCAGTGGAAATCAAATAAAGTTAAACAGGTTAAAATTGTTCAGAATCAGAAACCTTTATAATAAAAAGGGTAGCAAAATTTGAATATTTAGCTACCTTTTAATAATTCTATGGTATGGTATTATCACCGCTTTGTGCACTAAAGGTGAAAATGCTCTTAACGGCAGACCGTAAGAATGTATTCTTAGTAAAATTCTGCTTTATTTTTTTAAATAGACGCAGGCGCGAGATAGCTAGTATAGTTTAACCTTAATTCAGGTGAGTAATAGTTTATTATTGATTTTGGCACTTGATGGCTATTTCGGAGAATCCTAGGGCTTGGAGTAAATATTTGCTTACTCTAGGTTAAATCCAGCTAAGTATAACATCAATAATATCATCCAAATATTCCATTAGAGAGGTATACATAAATATTTGGATCAACTTTTTAATAAGTTATGGATTAGAATGGTAAAAGTATTGTTTGTTGTCGTGTTTTTGCTAATTCTTCCTTTAGATTTATATTTCTTTTCCTGTTTTTCTTGTTTCGTCTTTCACTAGAAATAAATTGTTTGAAAACGGTATAAAATAAAAGTACCGAATGATTTAGTTCAGAAATGAAGCTTTCACTCGTGTGAATGTTATTCCGCTCTCGAATCAATTGTGTCACTACTTCTTTCGAACCAGTGTGGTGAAGGATTTAGCTCTCGAATTGAATTTACCATAAAAGTAAATATTTATGACGTCGAGTTCCCATGGCGTAGATGATAAGAGACGTATCTGTAAGCATTTCATTAGTTTTATCTAATCGAATTGTAAATAACAACACTATCACTTGTTGCTTACAAATTAAATACGTCATAGTGTTCTATGAACTAATGGTACGAAATCTACGTACTTATTACAGTTTCTGGGCCTTATGGCCTGCCATACAATATTTATCTTTCTATAACATAATATAAAACAATTAGCGATTTTTTGCAATCAACTCATAGGCCAAACTGCGGAAGCCAGATAGCTGAAATTTAAAAAGCAGCTTCCTTTTATAGCGAAAGCACAGGAACTTTTTAACGCGTAGTGCGATGTGCTTGAAACTCGGTCTGGATACTTTAAATGCAAAATAAATGGACATGTGTTTTAGAATTTTTCAAAACAACCTTTAAAAAGGAGTTAAATGGGTGGTCAAAGTTTGTATGTATGACTACGTGTCTATTATTTTTTTCAGGGTTTTCCAAAATAACCCTCAAAAAGGGGTAAAATGGAGTGTCACAATTTAAACCACGCGATCGAAGCCGCACGTATGAACTGTTTCTCAATTATGCTTTTAATATAAGAAAAATATCTTCCTGCGGGGAAATGTGAAGCCGATTATAGTCAGAACCGTAGGTCGTGGATGGATGAGACTAGAACAGGACTGCACAAACAGAGAGAAGCCCTGTAGTGGGTAAAATCGAGCCGTCTTGGATGGATGATGATGATGATGAATAACGAAAGGCAGATTACACACCTCGCTGGCACTGACAAGACTAACTCATCATCATCATCAGCCTATAGCAGTCCACTGCTGGATTTTGGCCTCCCCTAATGAGCAACATCACGCCCTAACTTCTCTACCAGCAGTCTTTAACAGATCGTCACTCCATATAGCCGGAGGGCGTCCTACATTACGTTTGCCGAGTCGCGGTCTCCACTCAAGAACTCGTTTACCCCAGCGGTTGTCGGTTCTTCGGCAGCTATGGCCAGAATAACTTGATCCCTTTAAAACAAATGCCAGTAGGGAATACCCACCCAATTACCATGCGGAACGCTGCTCAGCTTATAAATCTTTATTTATGGATCTGTAAAATGTTTATCAGTACGGGTACGCAGTGGGTTGCGTAGGTAAATGCATTATTTCGTGGGGTGAAAGCTTTTAGACAGAGTTTTGAACAAGAACTCGATTGACGGCCTCGGCGGCAAATGCCCGGCTGAGACGCAAAAGGCACCGGTTCGATTCCCGCTGCAGGAGAAATGTTTGCATGTTCTACAAATATTTCTTCCGGGTTGGTGTTATAGTACCATGGTACCACTAATTTCTGATACCTACGACACAGGGAAATCTAGTTTGGGGTCAGAGTGACTGCTGGTTGTTACTATTAGTCATCATCATCATCATCTTCCTGCCCTTATCCCACTCTATGTGGGGTCGGCACAGCATGATCCTTGGATCATACTTTAAGAGTTTTGGCTAAGGTGTTTTATGGTAGGTAACCGGCCGCCTGCCTGACGTCAACCCTCCTTGGGAATACTTGCTTATTGCATCTCATCATGTTGAAGGATACTATCCCTTAGTCGACTTTTACGACATGCTCAGGGAGAGAAGCATACGCATTCTATGTTTTTTATAAGTATTATCCTGAATTATCCCATTGCTGGGCAAAAGCCTCCCCTTGCTCACAAAAGGTTTATTTATTTTGAGTGTTATTTATTTATGTTGATTGTCGTTTGTACTGGTAAATAAAAAGCATCACATTTTAGCTATATTATCACCGATAGCACACTCAAGATTAAGCGACACGAAACTCAACTACTGCTACTGACGACACGAAAGCTTTTAAGTGTTCAAACACGCCAACACAATACATGTACTAAGTTGGTTGAAGCCATGTTTCTTGAAATTCTCTACCGTTTCTAGTTGAAAAATATGAAAAAAAACGAGGAAGTCATCACGTTATACAGTCGAGGAAATAGGTACATTTTAGTGAAGACAAATAACTTTGTTGACACAGCAACATTGTGAAATAGGAAAAAGTATATGACAACGTAAGATATGTTGAGAATTCAACAGTAACCTAATAGTTACTAAGTAAACAACTAAGTTAATAAGTAAGAGTTGAACAGTAAACTAAGTAAACAAATTGACTTTATCAGCACGGAAATTTCTGACAGATTTTACAGTCAATATTGAGAAATAGAAAAAAGTACATCACCAGGTATCTTGAAAATTCGTTGCTGATGTCGCTTAAAAAGTATCACCACTTAAGCATCAACTATAAATAGTCGAAGTTGAGGTTTCCTTGTTGTTATCTTTCTTCAATATTACTATGCAGGTCCTTTGTGAATAATACCGAATACTGAATAATATCACCACGTAGACACCGAAGAGTATAGTAGATGTAAATGTTGAGGCTTCCTTGTTGATATTGGGTGTTGAACTACAACAACACTGTTACTAGCAATGCGCGCGCACCTGAGTGAACAACTTGTTGTACCCGTTGGTCTGGTTGTTGAAGCCCATCTTGCGAGTTGGCTGGTGGTCTCTGCGGACCACCAGGGGGATAGCGTCCTGGTCCTCCGTGGTGGCAGCGGGCGAGGCGGCCCGCCGGACCGACACCACTGACTGAGGCACACGATGAATGGCTGCGCGCGCACGCCGTTACGACAACTGGGTCAGGATGTTTGAATTCGCAAAGGATGAATGGCGGAGATCTTGATCTGATTGACTGATATGACAGGCGGTAATTGATAACGGAATTCAATTTAGTATATAATATGTAGAAAGAGACTTTTGAAAGTTTACAAGTTTAAGTTTATGGGATAAAGATAACTTCAATTTATACAAATTTAGATATTGAGAAATAAAAAATATTTCTCCGCTAATAAAATTTATACAAAATTCAAAAGAAGAAGCTTTCATTTTTTATAGAAAAGAATCAAAGGCCAATAGGAACTCGTACGTTTAAAGTTTGAGTGAACCCAGACCTACATTTTGTATGAGTGATTACGAAAGTCAATTTCGTATACGCACTAAAAGGTTTTACGATCGGCCGCCGATGCGTTTGTATACAAATCCAACATTCATAGGAGTCGATAAGGAATAACCTTAATAAAAATGATATAAGGCCGAATAAAACAAAGCTATATTTAGACTAGTTTTCCATTACGATCCATTACATCAGGCCATCGAGCCGTTTCATTTGTTCTTAACCTCTCAATAAAGAAGAAACAAACACCATAACAATGCTCTTAACAGGAACTAATGTTGCTTATAGAAGCGCAACTTTAACCTTGCGTGTAATACTCGATCAACTTTCGCTTTTGTTCCGATCGCCGCCGCACACGCGCCGAAGCACCAACGTTCACTGAACAAGACTGAGTTTCACATCTACTCGTACTATGGATTAGTGTGGAGTGGACACTTCCGTACTAAAATTATAAATGCGAATTTGTACGTTTGTTGGTTTGTCGTTCTTTCACGCAATGGATCGACATGATTTTTTTGCATAGAAATAGTGCTGGAAATTCATCATCATCATCTTCCTGCCCTTATCCCACTCTATGTGGGGTCGGCACAGCATGATCCAAGGGTCATGCTTTAAGAGTTTTGGCTAAGGTGTTTTATGACCGGCCGCCTGCCTGACGTCAGAGCGACATAGGCTATATTTTAAACGAGAGTGGAACCGCTGGCTGTCGCTAGTTGATGATATATCCCTGTTTAACGAGCGATGAGCCATGTTACCAGCTGTTAATTGTTTAAGCCGCGTTTACACGATCAGAGTCTGCTCAGACCGAGTGGATTTAGATAACTATTCGGACACAAATCGTATTGTAGCAACTCATAATCCGAGCGCACTCGGACGACGCCGTCCGAGCTGTGTGACAACAAAATGGCGGATGATAACAATACACAAGCGTCTCAATGGTAAAAATAGTAGAGATCGAAGAATAATATATATACAATAAAAACTTGACGGCCTCGGTGGCGTGGCGGGCGATTGCTCGGCAGAGACACAAAAGGCGCGGGTTCAATTCCCGCTGCGGAAGAAATGTTTGCATGTTCTGTAAATATTTCTTCCGGGTCTGGGTGTTGTGGTACCATGGTGCTCGTAGTTTCTGATACCCACGACACAGGGAACCCTAGTGTGGGGTCAGGACTATGTATGTGACTGTTGGGTGTTATTTTTTTTTATGGAGGGGGCAATTGAGCAAGCGTCTCACCTAATGGTAAGTGATTACCGCCTTCCACGGACACCTGCAACATCAGATGAGCTGCAAGTGCGTTACCGGCCTTTGAAGTAGGAGTAGGCTAGTTTCTTGAAGGTCCCTAAGTCATATCGGTTCGGAAATACCGCTGGCGACAGCTGATTCCACACGGCAGTTGTGCGAGGCAGAAATTGTCGTGTGAACCGCACAGTTGTAGACTGCCAACCATTCATGTGGATGGTATTATGTATCTGTGTGAACTATGACGACCTCGGTGGCGTGGAGGGCGAGTGCTCGGCTGAAACGCAAGAGGCGCAGGTTTTTTCCCGCTCCGGGAGAAATGTTTGCATGTTCTGTAAATATTTCTTCCAGGTATTTACAAAAAAAAGTATTTAAGTATTCTATCAGCCATTTGGTTCTTACAGTATAAGCTTTTCTTGGTTTGGGGCTAGATGGTGCTGTGTAAAATGTCCACAAATATTTATTTTATTTATTTATTTTATATCAACAGCTGTCCTAGTAGACTGGTGTGAAGCTTACTTGTATGAGTCCACTCGGTCCAAGCAGATTCCGATCGTGTCAACGCGGCTTTATCAAATGTACACGAGCAAGGGTCGTCGCCTTGCATTTTAACTGGACCCATTGAGTTCACTGAGTACAAATACAGAGTAGTTCCTTACAAAAGAGTTGTTATTCATATGTTGACGGCCCCGGTGGCGTGGCGAACGATTGCTCGGCAGAGACGCAAGAGGCGCGGGTTCGATTCCCGCAAAAGCACAAAGTCATCTAACTATTCCTAATAATAGCATGTCTTTGTTCCCACTCATCTTTGAAACAGCTGATTGGATTTGGCTGAAACTTGTAATACGCATAGTTTATAACCTGAAACTTTTGCCGAGGGCGAATACTAATAATCTTACAAATTAAATTAAAATTAAACTTTCAACTGCAGATAAAATTTTTAAACATTTCGTTCCTGAGATTCGCATTGCAAAGGAATGCAAAACAAGGAATTGATTGGAGATACGCCTACGTAACTGCTACGGCCGTAGCACGGCGTAGCAGTCGCGTAGAGACGCCGTGGCGCAGTGCGTAGACCCCACGCAATAAGGACGCGTTTGGGTTGAGCGACTTGGCCGCGCGACTTCTCTTGAGCCAGATTATGGTTTAAGTGTTCAGAATAATAGGGTAGGGTAGAATATCATCTACTCATTATGTAGGTATTGTGACTTTGTGTCTTTTCAACTTTGATAAAACTGGTCTCATTCTGGATTTGGTTCATCTTGGTACATATATTCCGCTCGATCTGATGCTACGTTTCGTTTATTTTATATTGGAAACATAAATCCAAAAATTCACTTCATATCATTTTCACACTTTGATAAATGGAGTAAATCTATCAGTTTTTACAATGTCATTAAAGTCGCCACAAGCAGAGCTCCCTTTAACGCAGGCACCATGGAATTGACTGAATTATCGTTTGACCTTTTGCCAGTTAACTAAGGGTCTTCGCTCACTACTCCTGTCCATAACCAAACCGTCACCATCCCGATACAAAAAATCACAGCAATCTGTCTCAAGTTTGCTTATCAAATGGTTTTGATTCGCTTTTATTAACAGAAAGAAACTTACAACTAATACAAATATAATTTACAAAATACTAAACAAACAGTTGGGCTATGTAAAGACTGTTGCAAACAAATCTATAGATAGCTCACCTGATCTAGCTCATCAAACGGTGGAAGCGTACCTAAGACGCTGTCCACATTGCCATGCTGAATGGCAATACTGATCCGTTGAGCCAAATAAAAACCTTCGACCAGACGCCCTAACAGAATTAAAAAAAAAGTGGTGGGCACCCGTGCCCCATGAGGGTCTCAACCCCAAAAGGCTCAAATACACAAGCTCCGTCAAAAACTAAGGCCTTTTACCATCTATAGTAGATGATTTATACAGCGTCAGGAGGCAACTTTTACCTTCACAGACGGGACGTTGTAGTGCCTGGGACGAATTAAGATGGAGTAGGCTTGCCCAGCACTTATTCCATCTTCTCAGCTTAGTCGGCCTTGTCCACAGGAAAGACCTGGTCAATACGTGCGGAGCTGACTAAGCCGCGGGTTTTCCTCACGATGTTTTCCTTCACCGTTTGAGAGTACTGGTATAGCGTACATAAATTTTTCACACAGAAAAATCCATTGGTGCACGACCGGATTTGAACCTACGACCTTAGGTTCGGAAGGCGGGGTCACTACCAACTAGACCACCAGTGCTTTCAAGCACATATAGGCACATACACAAATGCAGAAGCTCCGTCAAGGTTTGTATATTTGTGCCTTTTGAGATGCTCGACTGAATCTGCCGCCGCACCAGCCCCATAAATCATAAATCATTTATTTGTCTGTGAACCTAGGTACAATATACATAATAGGTGTTAGGTAAAAAAAATTTAGATCTCTACATTCTGAACTCCCCGGCTTGAAAACTTCACTTTTTATGCCACATCGGTGACTACCACTATGGAACAAGGTAGTGGGCGGATCCCCTTACTTCACGATAGCAAATGGTACGAGTGTTTACTGGTCAGCGAATAATTCTATATCTTCTTTTGTATTTTCAGCAGTTTCTCTCAGTTCTTGCCAAGTTTCAATACAATGCTGGAAGCATGTCTGATTCATACGGGCTATTTATTTTCTATGTATATAGTAGTTGTACTACGTTTATGAGTTGACCTCTCATGGAGAATATGGCGATAAACCTATTTAGTTCAGTGAGATTATAGCTAGTGGAAAACAACCTCGAGTACAAATCAATGCTAGACTGCTAGCTACTAGTTCTTTCGAACTAAAGTGACTCTTTGTATACTTGAAGCATGTTTTCGAACTTATTAGTTTTTACACGTACGATACCATTTGAGAGTAAATAACAATTTTTCGAACAGAAAAATCCATTGACGCACGATCAGATTCGAACTCACGACCTTAGGATCGCAAAGGGGTGTCAATAATTTACGATGGTAATCTTTATTGCCATTCAGAGATACCATTTTGTAAAAGGTTCACCTTCCTTTTACATTCACCAACACAATGTACTTCGTCTTTTACTAAAGCTCGTATAACGATGAAGTCTGGCAAATTTTTCACATAAAGGCATGTCAGGTATTCCCCCCCGCGAAGTCTTAAGCCCTCCATCGCCTTCCCTATTACGAACCTTGACACGTCCTAATAAGGTTGCAACCCTACTGAAATTAACCAAACCGTCGCATTCGAGAACGAACCTTAATACCTCAACTCAGAGTTCAAAATCGGTGAGGGTTTTGTTGGGTCGTATGCAGTACGCGCCAAGTTCATTGACGCCGTGAAAATGAACCTTAAGATGTGGCTGCGAAGGTTGTGTTTTGTACGCATGCGCGGAGCGGCGATCGATGCCCGACGCGGTGGCGACGCCGATGACCCACTTGCGGTAGACGACCGCGCTCGCTAAGTGATGGTGTGGGTTCATTTGAACTTACACCACTTACACTCAAGTTCGCCAATAAATAAACAGACGGTTTAGCGCGCCGAGTATAAACAATTTGACAGGTTATTTAATTCCTTGAATATTAAGCCAAATCATTCTGAAATATGGGCCCGGTAGACTTAATTCACCTGAAGTAAATCACCTGATATCTCATGGAGTGATAGGAGAAAATAGAATATTACAATCATAATATTTATTTCATTATCTTCTGTCACAAATTAATAAAACATACTTAGTAGTTGCTAAATTAATTACTTGTATAGCTTTGCCTTTTACTTGGAAGCTAGGCGCGCTATATGAAAACACGTTATTAATTTTCGAGTTAAGTTTTCAACCACCGAGTCTTTTTAGGCCAAAAATCTACAATTTGGACGTCTTTTTATTGTTACGAATTAGTATTTACAATTTTCCAAGACACAGTATTTTATCGATCGACAACTTGCACCTGTACGAAGCGTGCACAAACTTCCGCCCGCTTGTTTCCTCATTTTCCAGCGATGCGCTCCATTGCCGGTTCAGTGAGGGTCAACAACCGGCGCCCCTGAGAAAACACGCCATTGGGTGCAAAACAATTCTTATTTGCCGCTATCGATTTTTTACTATCTCAAAATAGTCCGTAGGTTTTGAGATTCGATTGTACCTTGTCCTATGGTTACTTTATGGGACTTTGAAGAACTTGGGGCGAGTGACAAGTGTTCAACCATGATTTGTCACAAAGACACTTAAGAGCACTGGTGATCTAGGTGGTAGTGACCCCACCTTCCAATCCTAAAGTCTTGGGCTCGAATCCAGTCGTGCACCAATAGATTTAATTACTGTTCGAAAAATTTGCTCTATACCAGTACATTTAGTACCACAAAAATTGTGCGCCTCGGCAAACTTCGTGCTTTGTGTAAAAACCGAATTTGTCCGAATATATAATTAAATAAATACTGAACATTCAAATGAAATTTATCTGCATAATTATTGTAACATCTCTATAATTACATATCATCATCGCGTTAGTTCGTATTTCAGAAGCTAAGTAAAATAAGCGACAAAAATTGCCGAGGTGCGCAATGTTTGTGGTACTACTATACTTTAACAGTGAAGGAAAATATCGTGAGGAAACCGGCATGTCGTAGAACAAAACAACAAAAATTTCGAAAGGTTGTCGTCAAGTGCACGAAAGGAGCCTCTTTGAGGCGCACTTAAAATCCTTTCAACACACTGGTTCGAAATGAAAATGAAATGAAAATGAAAAAATGTTTTATTACTATATACTTACACAGAAAAAAGAAAAACAAAAGATACAATATGCAAATCAAAATATGTAGGTAAATAGATAAATTATTTGGCACAGTGAAACTACCTCTCGGTCCCCACACTAGGCAGAAGCCTGTATCGTGGCGACCAGGGAAAGATTACCTATACCTAAAGCTTTATCAGCCTCACCTGACAAAATGAAAAAATAAAGTAAAATAAAAAAAAGTAATTAATCTTAATGAAAAAGTTTACATGAGTTATTAAAAATGTGACAAAATTATTTCGTAACGCCGATTGAAAGAACTAGTGATTCGACTAATAGGGTAGACAAAGACGTAAAAATGAAGCTTCTCAGTATCGCGATAGTATAGAAAAAGGATAGTGATAGGATAACTGGATCAATCCGATCAGACAAAGCCTTAGTATGAACACAAAGATTGGATTCCTATTTTAAAGGTCATGGTAAACTTTTTTAACATCCAACAGTTACATAGTTCTGATTCCACACTAGGATTCCTTGTCTTAGGTATCAGAAACTACGAGGTACCAACACCCAGACCCGGAAGCACTATTTGCAGAACATGCAAACATTTTACTCGCAGGAATCGAAACCGCGCCTCTTCCGTCACAGCCGAGCACTCACTCAACACGCCACCAATGTCGATGGATACTACGAGTATGTTACCTATTATTTATTTTTGCGAGGTTATTCCACTTTGGCCGCAAAGTTATTTCTCCTGGTTCTACTGAGTGGAACCATCTTAAGATTCTGTTGAAGATCGACTTTCGTCAATGGAATCTGTAAATTGCCCTAATATGACTCACAAATGTATCGGGATTGGCAACAGATGGTGGTATCGATTGTATTATTTAGAGATGGAAGTCAGAGCATATCATCATCATCGTCATCCTATTAAAGTCAACTGCTGTACAAAGGTCTACCCAATACACTTCCAGGGTGAACGATTTTGTTCTGCCTTCATCCATCTCCAACATACAATCCACAATTTTTTTTATTGACCTATATCGTCCCACTGCTAGGCAAAGTTCTCCCCTAAAATCCGCCAACCATCTCTGTCCTTCGAGGTCTCCCACCATTCTCTCTCGAAGGAGTCTAGATCGTCCCGCCAACGTTTTCATTTAAAAAAATATTTAAACATAGAATATACCCATCTACCTACGTAGTACCATTTTAAAAAAGAAGAGTGATGCTCATCATCAGCCTATAGAAGTCCATTGCTGGACGTAGGCCTCCCCTAATGAGCGTTATGCATCATTGATGCATCCAGTCTCCAGCAGACTCCGCCTAGCCGGAGGGCGACATTACGTTTGCCGAAGGGTAAGGCTCAATCCTAATAAAAAAGAAAATAAGTTAAGTAGTCACCACATAAAAAGTCATTCTCAAACTACGTGACAAAATACAAGTTGGCAAGAATGTCTACTTCATCACAATCCAATCAAGGCGGGATGAACGCGGGCTCATTAAAAATATAGGGCGATACAAGGCTAACCTTGTTGTGTATCGAGGGCCTACGGACGCTGTTCTCTAGAGGGGCAAGAGGCGGGGACAAGTTGTCAGAGAGTTTATAAGCAGCGATTTAAGAATATCAATTGAAACTGAACTAGTCGCATTGTCCTGCCGCCACACTGGTTATCAGAAAGTACGAGTAGCATGTTACCGAAAAAACCCAGACCCGTAAGAAATATTTGTGAAAGAAAATTCTAATATTTCTCCCGAAAAGACAAACCTCTCGCGTTTTGGCCAGACAATCACCCGTCACGTCATCGAAGTCGTCATAGATGATTGATGAACTTGCTGCCAGATATGTATAGAAAGCGTAATGTTGGCAAGTAAGTATAGGTTAGGTACCTATTGTATGTCGTGTTTGATCGACATACAATAAGTGTTAAAATAAGTGTTTGATTGACTACCCAGCAATCCTACTATAATTATAAATGTGAAAGTTTGTGAGGATGTTTGTACGTTTGTGCCTCAATCATGCCTAAACGGCTGAACGGATTTGAATGAAACTTGGAATATACATAGAACGTGTGCTGGATTAACAATAGGCTATTTTTCATCCGTGTACTACGCGAGTGGAGCCGCGGGCGGCAGCTAGTACTAAATATAGCTTAAATTTTGACTTTATAAGGCGCTCAAACTGAATATAAGTTACGAGTATAACAATATCATAAAAAAATACGGTTTGCGTGAATAAGATTTCGAATCAATGAGTAATGCAGCTTTTTAAAAAGCATGTGACTTCATTAATACAAAATGTAATGAGTCAACCAACGTAGCGTCACAAAAGCGCAGAGGCCAAATATCCGATCTATTATAGATATATTTTACAAACATTGTACCTACAGTTTTGACCTTTGCACTTTATCCCTTTTTAGCATTTTCTAGACTTGGTAAAAATTGCTGATAAATATGGACTTGCAAAATGTTGGCAAGTATCAACCGTATACTTGGACTTACCTACCTGGCTGTCTGGTTTGTGAGGATCATAAATTGAACAATTGTATCAAATAAGGAAATAAATTGATTTGATTTGATTTGACTTGTTCACACTGTATGTACCTACCTACGTGCATTCACATGACTCATATAATTCTAAATTGTAATGTAGGTACCTACTTTGAAAGACACAAAGGAATATGTGGCTCAACGCTACCATATTATGCAGAGAAATGAAGAATTGAAAACCCATTCGCCATTCACTCAAACGAATTTCCCAGTCCAAAGTTCCTTTCAGCAGTTTCTTCTTCTTCTTCTTCTTTAGCCATTCGTTGCCCATTTCTGGACGTAGGCCTCTCCCAGTACTCTCCATGACTTTCGGTCCACTGCTTTTGGCATCCAATTTTGGCCCGCGTGTTTCCTAATATCGTCAACCCATCGTGTCGGTGGGCGGCCTCGTGGTCTTTTGTCAGCCCATGGTCTCCACTCAATTAATCGTCGTGTCCATCGGTGACTATCCATACGTGCTATATGGCCAGCCCAGCTCCACTTACTTTGCGCAATCACTTCTACCACGTCTCTCAGTCCCGTTTTTCGCCGTATCCACTCATTCCTCTTGCGATCGCGCAATGAAATCCCGAGCATAGCTCTCTCCATCGCACGTTGCGCAACTCTGAATTTCTCAGCTGATCGTTCCGTGAGAGACATGGTTTCCGCACCATATGTAAGGACCGGTTTTATGCACTCCTCAAATACTTTGGCCTTAAGTTTTACGGGCAACTTACTACGAAGTATTTGGCTGTTTGCACCAAAAGATGCCCAGGCCTGGGATATTCGCCTTTCTACTTCTGCAGTTTGATTTTCGAATCCCAACGTTATTTTATGTCCCAAGTAGATGTAGCTTGTGACTACTTCAACTGGCATTTGGTAGTTCCTTGCCTCTGGTATGTTGGTCATGATTTTCGTTTTCGAGATGTTCATCTTTAGCCCTACTTTTTCAGATTCTGTCTTCAGGTCTTCAATCATGGTCAACATATCAGACACACTCTCTGAAAATAAGGCGAGGTCATCGGCAAACCTTAAATTCGTAAGGCGTTCCCCTTCAATCTTAATACCTTTACCGTCCCATTCAAGTTTCTTGAAAACGCCTTCAAGTGTCGCGGTAAAAAGTTTCGGGGAAATTGTGTCACCTTGTCGTACTCCTCTGGCCAAATGGAACTTTTGAGTTTTCTCGTGCAGGTTAACACAGGCTGTCGCGTTTTTTTGGAGGTGTTTTATCAGCTTTATGTAACGTTCATCCACTCTACAACACACTAGAGCATCTTCGACAGCCCATGTTTCAATCGAGTCGAAAGCTTTTTCATAATCGACAAAAGTTATTATGATTGGTTTCTGGTATTCGTGGCACTTTTCGATTAGAGTTTTGATAGTTTGCAGATGGTCGCAAGTACTATACCCGGATCTAAATCCTGCCTGCTCTCGCGGTTGATATAAGTCTAGCTTGTTTTTCAATCTATTGACTATGATTCTCGTAAAGAGTTTATAGATGTGAGACAGTAGGCTTATTGGTCGATAGTTGTCTAATCGCTTAATATCCCCTTTTTTGTGCAGAAGCGTAATTATGGCATTATTCCAGTCTTCCGGCACTTCTGTTTCTATTAGACACCTAGTAAATAGTGTAGCTAATGTCTCCTGTAAGTTCTTGGACGGGATCTTTAGAATTTCTGGAATAATGCCGTCATGGCCTTTCAGCAGTTTATCCCTTTTTATTGGACAGCGCGTGATGGCACGTGTTTAGTGCTGGGGGTTTGGGTCAGAGGTGCTTTGAACAAAAAACTACTTAGAGTAGCTACGAAGGGTAGGCATTTTTTGCTATCCTGGATGAAACTGCTAGAGAAGGAAATAGGCTTTTTCATTGGGATTTCAGGCGTCCATCCTATTGGAGTGACATTTGGATCTATGTTTAATTTCATTCGATTATCTAAGTTAATTAGCAACAATTGGAGTATATGTGTCTGCTCGGTTTTAAATCAATAGCCCTGACCCCTAAACTAATCGACAATCATGACCTAAATAGCTAAGCCGGTGAGACAATGAACAACCGAGCGATTCTAAACAATTTGTTACAAGCTCTTAGATACCAACACATAGTGTTCCCCTGATGCCCTACATCTTCACTCGCGGAAGAGCTCCCTCTGTCACCTAAGGGGCTTCTGTTTACCAACGGACGCGCGCAAACACAGACTCTAACACAAACATAACAACGCTCACAATCGAGTACAACTGTCTACAGCCTATCCTATCCACACATGAATGGAATCTCCAGCCAAACAAAAAGTCCATACGTTTATTTGTATCGTGTCGCCAACAGACAGAAAATAACCTAACAATTTGGGTTTGGTATTTACCCGCCGCCGGCCGATCTTGTACCGTGGACGTCTGAAGTGGTCCATCGCAGCCTTCGTCATAAAGTCCACATGTCACTGTGTTACTATCACTATCACTACACTAAGTTTTGTCCATGATAATGTTTTTGCGCGCAGGCGGGCGCGCACAGTGCGCGGACGACCGCCGCTGCGCGCTAAAAATAAGACGTTACTCGCGAGGTTGCCGAGAGGTGATCGAGTGCCGGTACGTGCACATTGACGGCTGATGAGACATTTCATCAATTTGCTTATCAGCCAGCTCGTCAGCGCACACGTGCTCTATGAAACTCAGTTTTAGGAAAATTTACAATACACGCTAAGAGCTATAAAAATTAAACTTGTTCACAATATTGGCACAATGAGAGGCGTTTATCAAGAAAAGTGTCAGGCTACGTTAACTGTAAAGTACCTATACCTACCTATATCTACTTCTATATTTCTGATCATCCACCCGCTGGATTGATAGTAAATACCTACATACTTCGGAAAATATTAAGTAAAAAGATTTCACCAGCTGTCAAAGGCGGTCCGAATACGGTATAAGAGCAAAAAACGCAATCTATTGGGTAGCAGCGATATTCTCGCCCGAATGCACTGATTCCCCATTGCCAGGTTTATCCCGACCAAGTTATTGCTACCTCCCTACCGGTCTTATTACGTTGGTTTAAGGTTCAATTTGTCGGACATCGGTGGGGAAAATTAGGCAATTTATTATAGGTTAGGTTTGAGCGGCCAGCGGTTCCGCCTAGCGCGACATTCATCTGTCTGTGGTGGCAGCTGCTAGAGTAATGAGCTTTTTGTGATCTGATAGTCGTA
Source organism: Scotopteryx bipunctaria (assembly GCA_949320045.1). Classification (NCBI taxonomy): domain Eukaryota; kingdom Metazoa; phylum Arthropoda; class Insecta; order Lepidoptera; family Geometridae; genus Scotopteryx; species Scotopteryx bipunctaria. The sequence goes on from OX439441.1 coordinate 857,207, forward strand.
GGAAAAGTATGATGCACTACGTCGGATTCTTTTTATTTCCCTACAAAAATATTTTTACTTTATGGGGTAGTTTTACTTTAGGTTTGGTATATGAAATCCATAATACCTACCTAGCTCACAAATTGGGATGGGTGACCGCAAGTGGCATTACGAGCTGAGCGCTTCCGTGCTTCGAAGGGCACGTTAAACAGTCGGTCCCGGCTTTTAAGTCGTTAAGCCATGACGGAGGCCTTAAGGCGGCCTAAAAACTCCGTCACTAGAGTTGTTACTTTACTTACTTTGCTTCTCTCCCCGAGCATGTCGTAAAAGTCGACTAAGGGAAGGGACAGTATCTTCTCCAACATGATGGACCACCTCTATATGGGCGACGGGCTGATCACTTGTCGCCATGGTTCCCCATATCCATCTTAGGACTAAATCAGAAGTGGCTGCAAGTTTTCTTATGTCTATTTGTGGCTTTGCCCACCCCATTAGGGGTAAGGGCGTGATATAATGTATGTATGTAAAAGTAATTAAAAACAGTAAAAGCAGGCAACTAATGCTTATTTTACTTGGTTACCCAAATAGTTAGCCAATAAAACCAAATAGTATTTTTCATTTCTTCGCCTTTACATCCCATCTACCGGAATACCTTTGAACTTTTAAAAGATGCTTACAGTTTGCGCAAGCCTGTTGAATAAGGTTCTTTTATAAGACTTCTTCTTATTGTAATTCACAGCGCCATTGATAGATGGCAGTGTACAGGCTTTTAGTTCAAAAAAGAGAAAATGTTTGTAGATGGCGCTAGTGGTAGTCAACTGAAAAACTTAGCAAGCTGAAAATATTGCAGATCTATATTATCATTTTTTAAATAAGTATCAATTTATTCATTTACAACGAGAAAAATATAACCGACAAGTAAACTTTTTATTTGATGGCGTTTTTTACCCGACTACGGCGAAGCAAAAAGGAGAGGGTTATGATTTTGACCGCTATGTCGATATGTATAGGTAGGTACTACCATAGAGAAACATAATGGGTATGTTTTTGATAGTATGTAAATTAGTAGTTGTTACTAAGAATATGTACCTATTGATTTAATACATTAAAATATATCTATTATTTACGTGTAAGTTGTTTATTTAATAGACGATAAAGTTGTCACTGGAGTTGGCCACATACGAACATACATTATTGTATTGTTACGATAAATATTGAATAGTTTTTACATACCTACCAATAATTTCAAATGAGAATATTTTCTTGTTTCATACTTTTTAGAGTGACTTTTCGTTTTTGAACTTACCTTTTATTACCAGTTATTTCTCCACTGTTCTCAGAATATTGTTTAAATTAATTGATGTGTAAATTGGACTTTTGAGTTTTTCGTTTCGTATTTCTGCATTAATCTGATTTATATCTGAGTCAAACTATAGGACCTGTATCATAGAACCATCAAATAAGCATAACTAAATGAATTCGAGAACAGTTCAGAAGTGTTACAATTTACCGAATAGTCTCATCATCAATGAATGAAAGTCCATCAAACAGTGTCACATACTCGTTTATGTCCGTTGGCTCGCTTCCAAGCACGGCTATAGTAAGTGTCGTAGTAGGCATACAAAATGTTATTTGCGCAACATAAACCGTCAAATTTAATATTTTTCTTAGCGATTGAGGATGGAATTCTATGTACCTACCTACTCTGGCTGTGTGCCCGGTGGCGCCAAATATAACGAGTGTGGTGATAGATCGCAACGCTCCATTTTATGATTACTTAATTCTTATAAAGTGTTGTTAGGTGGAAATAACAACTGATTGAAAAATGAGTCACCAATCCTAAGATTACCTATTAGAAAAACTTAAATTATAATGTAGGTATAGGTGCCCAAGTGATCAATTTTGCCGTTCTCATTTGTCGGGGACTTCAGTTAGGGCCAGGCGGGGCGGCAGCAGATTCGGCCGAGGATCTCAAAAGGCGCGATTATGCAAACCTCGACTTTTGGGGCTCATGTATTTGAGCTTTTTGGGGCCGAGACCTTAGGTCCGTGGGGCACGGGCACGTTCTCAAAACTCTTTCAGATCGTCGGTCGAAGCGATGTGCGATCCAAGAGCTGGTTCTTATTTGGCTCAACGGATCAGCATTGCCATTCAGCGTGGCAATGCGGCCAGCGTCTTGCACGTTTCCACCGTCTGATGAGTTGGATCAGGTGAGATCTATAGATTTGCAACGGCCTTTAGATAGCCCGACTGTTTCTTTTGTATTTTGTAAATTATATTTGTATTCGTTTACCTATTTCTATTAATGTTTTACCATGGGTTATACAAGTGTGTTTTCATTTTTACTCGTAAAAAAGTTGGCACATGTTTATGCGACAAACGCGTTTCTTTATAAACTAACGGTTATTCACTATCAGTCATCCGTTAGTAGAACATAAGAACTGTTCATTTCACTTCATTTGACTCAACCATACGTTCACCGTATCAGAACTCTAAACAGCAAATCAAATCCGTGTATCAGCAAAAAAACTATTAAAATCTACTTCAGCGCTCTTTATAACATTCGTGAATCAATTCAGTATTATAATCCAGAAATGTGAATAAAGCACGCGATATTCATTGAGAGTGGTACCTACAGACAGACAGACAAGTCCTTCCTCCGGTATAATTACTTGGTCTGAAATAGCCCGGTGTCGTTCACCCGGCGACATATTTGGTTAAGTCTCGAACATGGGATTGCGAGTAACACTTAGCTTTGATATGTCCCCGCTGCACGAGAAAAACTAGTTATTTATAGATCAGTTTGTCGACTTTTTTCTTAGTAGGTAGGCAGTTTAAAGTCTAAAGGATTATAATCATTGCGTGGAAGAAATTGTTTACTCAAGCTTTGCTAAATATGAGGCTTTAGTTTAGATGTGTTCTTAGCGTTTCGAAATTTTGTGTTTTCTTGTTGATAAATAGTACTGATCGATGATACTGCTTTATTCTTTTTCTGTTTAAATATGACGGCCTCGGTGGCGTGGCGGGCGATTGCTCGGCAGAGACGCAAGAGGCGCCGGTTCGATTCCCGCTGCGGAAGAAATGTTTGTATGTTCTGCAAATATTTCTCCCGGGTCTGGGTGTTGTGGTACCATGGTACTAGTAGTTTCTGATACCCACGACACAGGGAATCCTAGTGTGGGGTCAGGACTATGTATGTGACTGTTGGGTGTTATTTAATTCATGCTTAGATATGTACGGCGTATTATGCTGAGCTTGGCATATTTCAATTAATCTTTCATTGTTTTGTTATAACAAGTTAACCACCAGTTTATAAGAAAACCACCTGTATGAAGGAAACGTTAGAGTTTTCCAAGCGCGTGTCGGGCTGCGCGCGCGCACCACAGAATATGTAGCAGGTGGCGCAGGGCGCGGTGGGCGGCGCGGCCGCTCGTGGGCGGCGTACGAGTGTTGCCCGCACTTCGCACCGCTATTACTGATCCAGTACCTACGGTTTATAACGGTCACTGATTTTTGTTCATAGATGGTTGTAATATCTTTTGTGGATATTATGGAGCCAATAAAATGCAGAAATCCAGTAATCTTACTTATATTATAAATGCGAAAGTTTGTGAGTTTGGATGTTTGGATGTTTGTGCCTCAATCACGCCTAAACGGCTGAACGGATTTGAATGAAACTTAGAATATACATAGTACATGTACTGGATTAACATATAGGCTATTTTTTATCCGGATACCGCGCGAGCGAAGCGCGGGCGGCAGCTAGTATTAATGTAATAAAGAAATAAGTTTTTGATTTATTTGCGTGCCTTTTTACAATATGGCGAGAGTGAATGTAATTAGGTATGATGTTAGAATAGTTCATTCGTTTCAATCAGTTCATTCGTTATTTGAGAAGGCGTTAGGCCTGAACAATGGTGTTGGTGATCTATTTCTTCGGGATTAGTTTAAACAAAAATTGTTAGTTTAGTTTAGTTAAAAAGTGTTAATTTATAGATGATCAAAAAATAATTTGCTCAAATTATATCAAAATAAATAAAATTATTAGGTAGGTGCATATCAGCTGATAGGTAGATGTATTTCCTTGGTGGTTTTTAGTTGCTAAGTAAATACTTGTTTTTTGTGAATCAATAATAAATTAGAAAAAAAAATTGAAATTTAAAAATGTGATCACAAACCACCATCATAGTACGTATCATTGCTAAAATTAAATAGCAACTTCAATGATTTGCACTATCTACTTGTAAAAATCAAATATAAATTAACAAGTATCTTGGAAATTCAGACAAGCATTGAAACCAATTGGGTTTCCTCCAGACGGCACTTTCTCTCAGGCCATTAACATTACAAACAGTACACTTCGTAACCAACAATAAAACACCCAATTCCAATCTACTATTTATACCGTTCAATTCGAAAACTTCCCAAGCACAGAATAACTAAGAGAAGCGAGTACGACATACATATCTACAACTATTGCTTCATTCGTAAGTGTGACTCAGTTGCCTTGTAAAGTTCCGAGAGGGCGCCGTGACACCTCTATTTCTAGCCTCTGCAATAACAGTACCAATGGTATTTTTATTACAGTCCCGTTTTATTTCAGCTTACAATTTGACAAAATAAAAATAAGAAGGGCCGCTTCGTAACGCGACACGCGCGGCGCTTTCCATTGCTGCTGCGACACGCGCGTCTGAAAGCTTTAACGGCCAGAGACGTCGATGGTTGTTGAAGTCGGTTTAAAATCAGTGTCTCTTTAATGAGAGTGCGTTCACCTCGAAGTGGTTTTAATGTAGTGCGTTTTTGGATGGAACGTGTCGTTCGTTTCCGTATTACAGTTTTTCAGAGCCTAATGGGCTGCGAGATGTAAGGAGCTACTTTGAAGATTAGTTTTAGAAGTTTCGTCGGGGTTTGGTTGTTTTGTCACTGGTTATCTCCTGGATATAAATAATAAACAAAATCCAACAGTCACATACATAGTCCTGGCCCCACACTATGATTCACTGTGTCGTGGGTATCAGAAACTACGAGTACCATGGCACCATAACACCCAGACCCGGAAGAAATATTTACAGAAAATGCAAACATTTCTTCCGCAGCGGGAATCGAGCCAGCGCCTCTTGCGTCTCTGCCGAGCAATCGCCCGCCACGCCACCGAGGCCGTCGAATATGCTAGGTTAACTTCGATCGATATGTACTGAGTGAAGAATATATTCAGTGCCCTAGGCAGAAGCTTCTAATAAGCGCATGTCTTTGAACATTCGGGAGTTGCTTGGTTAGTAAACAAGAAGGGGGCATCTGAGGACTCTCCAACAAATTATAAAGTCAACCTATTACATTGCTACGCACTTCGCAGTTATCGCCACCTCAATAAGCGGCAAATACGCCAATTTTCATAAAATCACCATCAACACCATAAAGCGAGTTCAAACCGCAACGCTTCTGCGATACAATCGGACATAAACACGCCAAAACTTCCTTCCAACTCGAATAAATTTAACACCTGTCTCGCTGTCAAAACTATCCGAAAAAGCGGATTTATCGCCGCGCGCGACGTACATTACCACTTTAGTTAGCGACTCCTTTCATACCTTTATAAGACAGGAAGGAATGGGGATAGGGAGAGGTTCGTGTGGAAGGTGATCACGCAAGGGCGCGACCGCACCTCGCAAGTTATTTCCTTTAAATAATTGTTGCCATCAGCGTTGCCGAATGTCTTTGCGTCCGACCGCGCTTACGCACAAAACTGGTTGTCACAGACTCTACCAGCGCTTACCGACTCAAACTGCATACATTTACTCGGGTTTTTGAAATAGACCAAGACATAGACCATCTTGCGAGTAATATTCCTCCAGAAAGGATAATTCTGTGATGCCTTAATCCACCCGCGACTTTTACAATGTCATCGGCTCATGGGGTCCTACTAGGTCCACTTTATTTTCCGGTTCGTGGCAGCCATTTAAGAACCTTACTGTTATCACCTGATAACAGGTCATAAATACCTAATTATGACCTGCCTATTACCATTGACGATACATTGGGACGGACCTCGGTAGCGTGGCGGGCAAGTGCTCGACTGAGACGAAAGAGGCGCGGATTCGAGTATGGGTCTGGGTGTTGTAGTATTATGTATCATAAGTATGTATTAAAAAAGTATATAAGTATTCTATCAGCCATCTGGTGTCCATAGTACAAGCTTTGCTTAGTTTGGGGCTAGATGGCGCTGTGTGAAATGTCCATAAATATATATTTATTATTTATTTATTGAATCTGGTCTCTGGTCCCAGCAGTGTTAGTGACGGCAGGCCTACGTTCCGGTAGGTGCGTACTTACGCGCTGTTATGACTGCGGCTATTTTCAGTTTGATTGTTACGTGGTTTGGAACTGCGTAAGTTTATTTTATAGGCGCGTGCGAGCTTTCCTTGGAAAATACGAATGACCTGCTTATTCACACTCACGACACAATAAAAATCTGATTGAAGCGACTATAAGTATGGCTTAGGGCCTTCGCCCACTTCTCCGTTCTATAACCAGAGTGGCACTCAGCTTTATTGTCCGATCTAGTAAGTGAAGATCAAAAAACTAGACTAGCAAACTATTTAATTTCATTTATTTACAAACAATATCACAATCGTATTTGAATGTCGTGTTAATTCTTAGCTTTCGCCCGTGACTTCGCTTGCATAGTATCTAGATAGAAAGTAGTCTATAAGTTATTCCAGCTAGATACTATGTACATTTCAAGTTTCATTTCAATCCTTTCAACCGTGAACACAAAGATCTTCACATCTTCACAAACTTTGTCATATAAAATATTATATAGTAGGGGGGTTTATCCAACGTGTGTTGATCGCGTAATTTGTGTTATTATTTTCCAAGGAAACTTTTAATAAGACTTTGCAAACTTTTTTTATGACGGGCGGTAGTTAGAGACCCTCAATTCGACACAAGCCATGGTTAGATCGGGTCTGTTGATTTAGAAATTACAGACAAGATTAAAAAAATACGTTTAAGGTAGTTTCAACAAATCAAATCGAATTACCTAAATCACACTTTTACTACCCTTACAATTACTATTTAAAATGGGTTTTTATTTGTAGTTTTTATTTAATAAGTTCTTAGGACAGTTTTCACTTTTACGCGCTTTTAATGCAAGCTTCGGCGTTTTTTTTTCATATTGTTACGAGTGAAACGATTACGGCAATAATACCCTAAGCCTCACGCGCCCTCGCAGCCATAAACAAAAATACTTTCTCCAAAAGACAAGCATTAAAACACTGGAAAGGATAGTAAAACGGCAATAATATTCAAGTTTATTAGTCCATTCCTAATGGTATATAACCGAGGTGCTAGCAGTGTCTATTTCACACAATACCACAGTTTCGTACAAACTTATTCATGTAAGTATTGGAGGCACGCACTTTGCGTGCGGCTGTATTTCGACGGGCGAGCTACTGCGAACAAGTTGAGATACTACTAACTAGACAATTGTAAACTCCTATAAAAAGATATAAAAATAAATAAATAAATATTTGAGGACATATCTCACACCACCATCTAGCCTCAAACTAAGCAAAGCTTGTATTATGGGATCCACATGGCTGTTAGAATACTTATATACTTTTTTTTGTAAATACATATTGTTGATAAATATTACAACACCCAGACCCGGAAGAAATATTTGCAGAGCATGTAAACATTTCTTCCGCAGCGGGAATCGAACCCGCGCCTCTTGCGTCTCAACCGAGCACTCGCCCTCCACGCCACAGAGGTCGTCATATTATTTTACGAAGGAAAATGCATCAACCGAATACCGAAAACGCATTCAGTTCAATGTGAGGATTAAAAAAAATTCTTGACCTACATTATTTGGTCACTTAATGCGAATTATACGATGTGGCAACTGAAACATTATAAAAATGGCCGCGGTTAGCTTTGATGCTCCCAATCATGAACCATCCTGATTACTTATATTTACGTCATATCTTGCAAAAGCTTGCATCTGCCCTATTGCCATGTCTAATTAGATTTATCTCCGATCTGTCAAGGCCTGACATCCTGATTCCCACGATTCATACGAATACTGCTAAGCTGCAATATTTCAATTATCAATTTAATTAATCCAAATGTTCCATAAATCAAAACGAACAGAAATAAAATGCGGTAACTGCATGATTTGATTTAGAACATTACATAATGATAAACTATTTAGAACTCAGCAAACACATCCAAATTGCCTGCCAACTGTTTATTCTGAGATAATGGTGTTATCCAACATAACTTATTTTGAGCTATTAATTCTTAGTATGGATTAAATTTTTCTATTTTGAAGACGCAGTGAATAGCTTCTATAATTTAAATGTGTCATAAGAGTTTTGAATAAACTTTTTGACTTAAAACACTTTACACATATAGGCTAGGAGATATTTTAGGCTATTGCATTATATAAATAAATAAATAACACCCGACAGTCACATACATAGTCCTGACCCCACACTAGGATTCCCTGTGTCGTGGGTATCAGAAACTACGAGTACCATGCTACCACAACACCCAGACCCGGAAGAAATATTTACAGATCATGCAAACATTTCTTCCGCAGCGGGAATCGAACCCGAGCCTCTTGCGTCTCTGCCGAGCAGTCGCCCGCCACGCCAGCCACCGAGGCCGTCAAATGCCTCATATACAAATGCAGTTTATGCTTTTTCGGAACACATAATATAAGTAAGATTTGTTTTTGAATGTGTTTATTTTTTTGGTGCTATGGACTAAGTTGTCTGATAATAAAGATTTATTATTATTATAATTAAGCTAGATAGTGAAAAGTAGCTACACAGTCACTAAAAAGGGAAGGTAACAGGCAAGTAGCACCTCCAAACGAGGCATCACGCTAAAACGCGCTGGTACAGAGTTCAGCAATTAAGGAGCAGCACGCGAGGCGCCGACGTCCCCGCCGCCTGCACCTAAAGTGTCCAAATTACTAAGGGGATTTTTCATTAATGTTTATTGTGAGCTGCGTGCAATCATTCCGTGGATAGACCATGTCATTTTACTATACTTACCTACCTTTTTTATCATAATTGTACTGCCCTTATCCTGCTAGGTGGGGTCGGCACAACCTGTTTCCTTCTTCTATCACTCGTCATCTCAGTACTCACTCCTTTCACGTGTGAAAGATAAATATAATAATTATAATAAGCTTTATTTCAGACTACATTAAATGAGTACAAAAATACACATTTCGGTCCATCGATCATCTTCCTGCCCTTATCCTAATTTACGTGGAGTCGGCACATCATGTTCTCTTCTTCCGTTTCCTTCTGTCAGCCGTCATCTTAGTACTCACTCCTTTTTTAACTGTGTCCTCTTTCACACAGTCCATCCACCTCTTCTTTGCCATAACATTGAAGAATAAATCCGAGCAGTTTCAGTTTCCTTGGAAGGATCATAATAAATAACTGCGGTCGTAAAAATTGTTATAAGTAATATTGTAACTGGACTGGTGTAGCTGATTTTATTATCACAATTAATGCCGGTTGGAGGAAGTACAGTATATCTAATTATCTATATAGCTATAGTACAGTATAGGTAGGTATATTATAAAATTATGTATTACACGAGTCAAGTGCGAGTCGAATTTGCATACGAAAGGCTCCGTACCATCGTACCTACATTAAAAAGATGTCTCTTGTATGGGGCCCCTCTTTTATTTTATTATTTGTTGTTATAACGGCAATAGAAATAAATACTCTGTGAAAATTTCAACTCTATCTATTACAGTTGATGAGATACAGCCCGCTGACAGACGGACGGACGGACGGACGGAAGCTCAACCACCCTAAAAAACCAAACGTGGTACATAGGTACTACTACTCATGTCACTAATTCTTTCAAACCAGTGTGATGAAAGGACTTAAGCGCTTTGTAACGGAATTATTATAATAATAAAATCGTTTTACCTCTAGTATTATCTAACAAATCCTAAAAAGCCCTCACTCTGGTGTTCACTTATTTAGTTTTCTATATTTTTTTGTAGACAATCTTGTAATCAAAATATGCGGATATGTACTTTACATTAAGTCAGTTATATTCTAATGGGTTTATTACTCAATCAAATTCTATAGCGAATTCGCCAAGTACTCCATGATTGGATTTTATTATTTTGCAAATTGCCAATAGTTACTCCCACCGAGTTCAATCACATTTAGCGGATTAAAAAATAGGTAAAATAATACTTTTACTACATGTAATAATGTTAGTTACTGACTTATTTATGAATACGCTCAATAAAGTAGAAATAATGACAGGTATATCCTTTATATTGACCTTCTATCCAATGAGTAATTTATCTTACGATTTAAACTGCATTTCATTAAAATGTCTGCATTTAGATCGCAGATTGGAAACCATTTAGCGCCATTGATAAAATAATTGTGTCGCGAGGAAATCAAATTCATAAATTAGGATTTGTTGCACAATGCTATTTCTAGGTAGGACCATCTATTTGTGATAAATCTTTAATAATTAATATTATGATATATGATCAAAAAATTGCATCCTCATATCTAATTAAGTTTATTAATGATATACGATTCAAAATACTGTTCAATAAAAAACAGGAAGTGGTATGTATTTCCTAAGTCCTCTGTGATTGTGCCTCAACTGCGATAGAAAAATTGCTCTATGGAAAAAGCTGCCCTGTGTATCGTTGTAGCTTGAGAACCTGAGACTTTTTTGTATTAATATACTAGCGACGCGCCCCGGCTTCGCACGGGTGCAATGCTGATACTAAATATAATACAGAATGTTATCATCTGTGTCATCTATATGTTGTCATCTATACGTCATTACATAGCTGTCATTTGCGTTTTGTTATTCCAAGCCTGAATCTTTTTTTCTGATTTTTTTTCGGGATAACAAGTATCTTATGTCCGTCTCCTGGCTCTAAGCTACCTCCCTACCAATTTTCACCCAAATTTGTTCTGCCGTTCTTGAGTTATAAGTGGTGTAACTAACACGACTTTCTTTTATATATATATAGATTTAGGAGCCTGAGCCCAACTGCAGAGAAACCTTCCTTCTCTCCAGGCATCCATGTTTTGGATCACGGAGGAGCTGTCTTTTAAGTAGAGATCAACTGGGAGTTAGGAAAAAACATAGAATGCGTCCAGTTGCTTCTCTCCCCAAGCATGTCGTAAAAGTCGACTAAGGATAGTATCTTCTCCAACGTGATGGACCATTTATATGGGCGATGGGCTGATCACCTGTCACCATGGTTCACCATATCCATTTTGGGACTTTGAATCAGGAGTGGTTGCCAGTTTTCTTATGATCACTTGTGCTCTGCCCACCCCGTTAGTGATACGGGCGTGATAATATGTATGTATCTTTTTTTGTATGAGTTAAAATAATTTGAAAAAATCCGACCGAAGATTTTTCCTGTAATTCCGCCTAAAGTACATAATTTATTAGACTCTGTTGCAGACGTGAGTACAAGTCTATTTATATGGGTTTGCGCATACTTCTTGTAATTCGTGTTTGTCACACTTTTTACTGTCATGCCGTACGCACGTGCCTCAGCCACCATTTTGAATTAAATATGATTTATTCAATGTTTTACTTGTGATTTAAAATAATCATCTTCTTGTTTAACGGGTAAACTCATCGGACATATATCTCTGGATGAATTACTTTACTTTTAAAATAAACTAATTTAATAAGAATGAGTTTTATTGGCAGACGATATAGTAAAAATAGTGTGGCGTGGAAGGATAAGACTAGTACAGAACAGTGATTGGATGCCACAAAGGGAGACCCAACAGTGGGTAAAGTCGGACAGTGACAAAGACGACAATGAGTTTCACTTCGGCAATGAAAATCGAGGGCCCTATACAGCTACAGAGTCCATCGTAAAAATGTAGGATGTACCTACTGACAAAGATATATAAAGGCCCTAATACACAATGGCGTGCATGGACCATGCTCCACGATAGGCCACGATTGCCAGCATTGCCTGTTTCGGCGAGGTTGTTCACACAATGGTACGAGGCTCATAGCTGCCTGGCGATCCACTCAATTTGGACGTACAAGTTGTCACCGACTATTTACTTGCTAACTTCACGAATTCGCCCAGATCCACCGACAGTATTGTACCTACTTTTCATCAATATACCACGCGGGCGAAGCCGCGGGCGGAAGCTAGTATGAAAACAATAATAAGTACTAAGTAATGCAAACATTACCTTGTATTTAGTATTTTTTGGGTCCCAAATTACGGGCTCAGATTCATATAATTCAACGAATGAAAAAGTTTCGGCATTGCTCCATGATACAGCCATTTTTAATTTACAGCACCTATATACTGAGCGAACTGAGCGAACTGAGCAATGGGCCATTGTGTGAACACCCCGGCCACGCAACGCCACGATTCCTTTGAAGTGTGTCGAAAACACCGACAACTAGCCATTGCTCGCCACGATCCACTGGCCACTGGCAATTGCCCACCATCCCCCTAATACTCCAATCAAACCTAGCAAAAGAATCGTGACCATCATTCTTTGTATCTCTCATACACTTTCCGGTCCCCATTTTTCTCACCTACTTAACCGTTTTGTAATATCTGAAGCGATATATTTATACTGCGTCCGCAGTTCACAATAAAATCGTCGCCAATACATAGCGGCCAGGAGGCGCCACAGTACAATATATCACAGTAATAGAAACTCGAACATGTTCGAACAGTTCGGGTAAAAAGCAAAAATATATCGTTCAACGTGAACGTGAATAATCGTTGACGAAATAAAAGTTTACAGAGACAGTATAAAAATAAAGATGTGAGAAGTAAAAGGGCTGGAAATGGATGCGGCATTGCGAATTTACTCATGAAATAGTTTCTGTGAAATAATTACAGCGAAGTTAATAAAGTCTTTTCGCTTTTTCAGAGCTGTGTTGCTAGTCGTTTAAAATAATTGCGATTACGTACCTAATTACCTCTTGTAATTTTTTTAATCTTATAATCGTACCTAACCCATTAAAGAACTAGAAAAAACTGCATGCAACATAATAAAGTTTTAGTACTGGCTTGTATACGCTTCTAGCATTTTTACTAAGCCTCCGCTGTCCGTCCGTCTTTCCGACCGTCTGTCAGCGGGCTGTATCTCATGAACCGTAATAGGTACAGAGTTGAAATTTTCACAAAGTGTGTATTTCTATTGGCGCTATAACAACAAATAATAAAAATAAACGGGGATTCCATACCAGAAACATTTTTTAATGTTCGGAACCCTTCGTGTGCGAATTCAACTCGCAAGTGACCGGTTTTTTTATTTACCAGACAAGTTTCTCAAATTCCTTCAAGATTCACAAACCACCAAAGTATAACTAACTCTTACAATTTAGATTAAGGTACATATAATATAATTCCATACTACTTCTCTGGTGGACTGGAAGTAAAGAAAAAGCATAGAATGCGTCCAGCTGCTTCTCTCCCCACCTATATGGGTGACGGGCTGATCATCTGTCACCATGGTTCACCATATCCATCTTAGACGAATCGACGTCAAAGGGCTCTGTCTACCCCATTAGGCATACGGGCGTGATAATAAACGTATGTATGCAAATATAATTTAAATCGAAAAATATTCACTTTTCAACCGAATAGGTTCTTTTTAAACGACTTAAAAAAGGAGGATATATTCTTTTTTTTTCTTTTTATATATGTGTATTTTTTTTATTTTCCTCTTTCATGGATCGTTGTTGGAGTGCATCTACCCACACTGGCGCGCATATTCGAGGCGACAGTGTTGCCACACCGCAAGTTATGCGCTGCGTCCGCAATGCCACTTGCCGGACATTTACAATATTTATAAAAACTATACATACCAGAGCTCTTGCCCAACGTAGGGATGGGCGATATCGGTGAAGTACTAGTATATAGGTCCTAAATACATATCGATATAACTAAGGCCTTTTACCATCTATAGTAGATGATTTATACAGCGTCAGCTGGCAATTTTACCTTCACAAACGGGACGCTGTAGTGCCCGGGACGAATTAAGATGAAGTAGACTTGTCCAACACCTATTCCATCCTCTCAGCTTAGTCGGCCTTGTCCACAGGAAAGACATGGTCAATACGTGCGGAGCTGACTAAGCCGCGGGTTTCTTAACGAAATTTTCCCTTCACCGTTTGAGAGTACTGGTAGAGCACCTAACTTTTTCGCTGAGAAAAATTCAGAAAAATACGATAAATCTAAATATTATTTTACTAGCTGCGGCTCGCGGCTTCGCTCGCATGGTATCCGGATAAAAAAATGTCTATATGTTAATCCATCACATGTACTATGTAATTCCAAGTTTCATTCAAATCCGTTCAGCCGTTTAGGCGTGATTGAGGCACAAACATACATCCACACATCCTCTCAAACTTTCGCATTTATAATATTAGTAGGATTTCTTACCTTATCGATTTTCTTACCTTATACTTATCGATATGGTGCTATCGATATCGATATGTACACACCCTAGCCCAATATACCAACAAACTAAAAGATAAAAAGTTCTGTGGGTGCAGTACAAGACCGTTTATGTTTGTTGCTGGTATCATCAAGCTTCTTATGGCTGTTGACATATCATTTGGTTTAAGACATTACTGTTATTGTGCCATGTTGTCAAAGAATTTAGATGAATTGGGATCTCTATATTACTTCTGGGTCGTTACGGGTGTTATGATACCTACGACACAAAGATTTCCAAAAAGGGGTCAGGGTATGTCTGAAGCATGTCATTTACAATTATTTAAATAAGTAAGTACTTGTTTTAGAATCCCGCGTTGATAAGTAAGTATTTTTGTATGAGCTAGTGTCTAACTCTTGCGACGGAGTTTCTAGGCCGCCAAAAGACGAGCCGGGACCGAAAATTTAACGTGCCCTCCGAAGCACGGAAGCGCTCAGCTCGTAATGCCACATGCAGTCACCCATCCCAGTTGTGACCGCGCACAACGTTGCTTAACTTCAACGACGTCTAAGCAAGCTACGCCACGAGCGCTTCATTATTAGTTCAAAAGCATATATTTTGCAAAACAATGCTACACATATCATAAACCAACCAACTACAAAATAAACATATCCGAAAGGATACAATAAAATTCTCAATCATTACTCACATGTAATTTCCATAGAAAAAAACTATCGCCACGTGCTTCCCGCGACGGAAACGAGTCCCGTTCGATCCCCCCCCCTCCTACCTCCCTCCCCCTCCCCCAAGTCCTTAGCCCCCCTCCCCCTCCACTTGTCTACGGTAGCTATTTCTAGTAACGCAGAGACACTTGCCGCGTACTTTACTGAATGTTTGGTTGTGACTTTTCTCGGCGTAGAGCTACGAATTGTGTAGAGCAGACAATAATTATTCTTTAAATTAGAGAAAACAATGGATTGTATGAAGATAAATAAAGTATCGGAAGGATATGTCTTCCAAATTCTTGGAAATATTATTTGCATAGAGTAATTTATGTATCGGAGAGTAACAGGTTATTAATCGTCCGGGAATCAATCTGAAGCCAATATAAAGCTTCAAATTGATGTTTTCATCTAGCTAATTCTTCTATTGTTTCAGTGGACCAAAAGGAGCCTCTTTGCTGCGTTAGTTCAAATACCAGTCATCTATCTATGTAGTCGTGTCACTAGTTCTTTCGAACCAGTTTGTAAAATTATTCAAAGTGCGCCTCAAAGGCATTTTTCGTGCATTTGACACATAATGACGACCTCGGTGGCGTGGCGGGCGAGTGCTCGGCTAAGACGCCAGAGGTGCGGGTTCGATTCCCGCTACGGGAGAAATGTTTGTATATTCTACAAATATTTCTTCCGGATCTGGGTGTTGTATTATCTATTATAAGTATGTATTTACAAAAAAAGTATATAAGTATTCTATGAGCAATCTGATGCCCATAGTACAAGCTTTGCTTAGTTTTGGGCTAGATGGCGCTGTGTGAAATGTCCACAAATATTTATTTATTTTTGATCTTTTTAGGTTCTACGACATGCCAGTTTCCTCACGATGTTTTCCTTCATTGTTTAATAGTACTGGTATAGCGCACATACAGAAAAATCCATTGGTGCACGGTCGGATTTGAACCAACGAACTTAAAATCGGTAGGCGGGATCACTACCACTAGACCACCAGTACTCTGTGGTACCCCGACACCGCACGAGTTGATCTGCCAAATTTGCCAGCTCTATACATTAGGTGCGCGTTATCCCGGCATGCGCGGCGTCGCGCCCAGCATCCGGCGGAGCGCGCACGCGCACGCGCATCTGACTCATCGCAATCACTTCCCTTTATTTGCACATTACTTTTTTATTTTAATACATATTCAATATTACTTCGGTTTACAAGAAAGTGATCGTCATTCTCAGTCTTATTATTATCTGCTGGATTTATAATATTTTTTAGTATTATATAAATAAATAATAATAAAAACAACCCAACAGTCACATACATAGTCCTGATCCCACACTAGGATTCCCTGTGTTGTGAGTATCAGAAACTACGAGTACCACGGTACCACAACACCCAGACCCGGAAGAAATATTTGCAGAACATGCAAACATTTCTTCCGCAATGGGAATCGAACCCGCGCCTCTTGCATCTCTGCCGAGCAATCGCCCGCCACGCCACCGAGGCCGTCATAAACTAATAATTATTTGTAGACTTTTCACACAGCGCCATCTAGCCCGAAACTAAACTGTAGTATGAAAACAAATGGCTGATAGAATACTTATACATGTAATAATTAATACTAACATCCAGACCAAACATTCAAACATTTCTCCCGCAGCGGGAATCGAACCTGCACCTCTTGCATCTCAGCCGAGCACTCGCCATCGAGGTCATCATAAATATGCAATTACCTTACCTACATTTCATCCTACTTATATTATAAACGCGAAAGTTTGTGAGGATGTTTGGATGTTTGTGCCTCAATCATGCCTAAACCGCTGAACGGATTTGAATGAAACATAGAATATTCATAATGTATGTATACACAATACGTATGCCGGAATAACATATAAGTAGGCTACTTTTAACCGGCTATAACGCAAGCGTATATTCAGAGAAGGGTAGTTCTAATAAACAGACATACAAACTTTACCTCTTGAATAAAACTATCAATACATTGAATACAATTAAGCTTGATGGGTTTTTCCCCTCTGCCAAACTAGGTTAGGTTTAAAAAGCGTTTCATTTCACTTTCGAAACAGCCTATGACTCATTTGACTTCGGTTATTAATTACATAAAGCCTAGATACAAATTCAAATCGATCGTGTGCCAATGGACTTTTCTGTGCGAAAAATTTATGTGTGGAAACCCGCGGCTTAGTCAGCTCCGCACGTATTGACCATGTATTTCCTGTGGACAAGGCCGACTAAGCTGAGAGGATGGAATAGATGCTGGGCAAGCTTACTCCATCTTAATTCGTCCCGGGCACTACAGCGTCCCGTTTGTGAAGGGAAAAGTTGCCTCCTGACGCTGTATAAATCATCTACTATAGATATGGTAATAGGCCTAGATTACCTATTCAATAACACAACTAATTTATGTAAGCGCGAGATGACTCTTGCTATTTAAACACTAGAGGTCGTGAGTAAGCCTGACCGGATGCTGTGTAGGAGAAATCACGACGTTATTCGAAGTATGAGTAATTCATATTTCAATTCGGATAAGTAATAGTTGAGTAATAATGTAATGCGAAGCGCTCGTGGCATAGCTTGCTTAACCCCGAATACTCAAACGCGACTCAGAGTTGAACACGTCTCAATTTACGGTTTTTCACAGTTTCTGATGAAAATCTGTCAAAAAAATCGTCATTTAAGACGTGCTCAACTTTGAGATGCGTTTGAGTATTCTGGGGTTAGACGTTCTTGATTGATCGTTGAAGTTGAGCAACGTTATGCGCGGTCACAATTGGGATGGGTGCAAAAGGCATTACGAGCTGAGCGCTTCCGTGCTTCGGAGGGCACGTAAAATTGTCGGTCCCGGCTTTTATGTCGTTAAGCCACGACGGAGGCCTTTAGGCGGCCTAAAAACTCTGTCACATGAGTTGGCCACGAGCTCATACGAACTTACTTTTATTATATCACATCAATGTGAAAGTCTTATGGACTTACAAGGATTTACACATCATCATTCTTATGATTACTTGTGTCTCTGCCCATCCCATTAGGAATACGGGCGTGATAACCATGTATGAATGTACAATTTTCAAGTCTCAGATATCATTTTTCTACGCAACGAGAAAAAAGTTCTTAAACTATTAAGCAACTTTTGTTGCTGACTGTACCTAAGTACTACTATTTTAAATACTCATCAAATAAAAAAAGTTTGCTTTTGTTATCATTGTGCCAGTCATCATGTTCATTAAGTAAACTAACATCATAAAATGCAAATTATTCACAACATATTTTGGCAATTCTCAGAAATCACTCGCAATAATTAACACGAAAAAGCTCATGAGTAAAGCTCTATTTGTCATGAGGAATAACGAAGATTATTTGAGTACTTTTAAACAGGAAATAGCATTCAAGTGAGATAAGTTTTGGCTTATGAGTTTATTTTTACCAGACGTGATTAAAAAAATAGGCATTTGATACTCTTGCGTGGTCAATGGTGTGGTTAAGAGAAACAGGCTTATCCTTAAGTACTTTATCCTTGTAGTATTTTTACTAATGGCTTCTGCCCATTACCACAGTCTATAAACCGCGGTCCCGGTACTAAAAAAATATATATTTCTCTGTCTTGGAGAAGTTTAAATAAAGACAGCATCAGAGCTATAATTGTTATGGTATAATAAGGCATTTCTAACCTTTGGATAACTTGACTAAAACATAACTTAGGAAATAAGATTATTTCATCAAAGCAAAGAAACTTATTCCAAATACTTCTACCATTTAAATCCACTAAAATCTTGTCAAAATTAAATGCAACCAAATCTCTCCGCGCATCACTACCAATGCTTACGCTAGATTAAGCCCGAAC
This sequence comes from Scotopteryx bipunctaria, assembly GCA_949320045.1. Lineage (NCBI taxonomy): Eukaryota > Metazoa > Arthropoda > Insecta > Lepidoptera > Geometridae > Scotopteryx > Scotopteryx bipunctaria. The sequence continues at coordinate 876,215 of OX439441.1, forward strand.
AGACATACCACCCACAGAATAGTACAAATAGTACAAACTGTCCAAAGCTTTTAATTAAAATAAATTAAGCTGATCGCTGCATGCCGAGCCACAGACTATCCGACACTCGCTACGAGATGACCACAGACTATACAGTAGTTATTACAGAGCTGAGTAGTATCAAAGTGCCCAATCGGGCGACAAGGAAAGATACCTACTGCCCAAAACAGAAATAGTACAAATGAATGCAAGCCAGTTTTCCATAAAAGCGGTGACGTCATTACGGCAGTTAAACCATAAATCATTTAATTGTTTGTAAACCTAGGTATTAAATATATACCTCTAGATTCTGGCGTTACGCCGTAAAAACATTTTACAATTAACGTCAAGTTATTTCATCTAAATTTTACAAAATGTGAAAGCTAAAGAGGAAAAATAACAAACATGAAATAAAATAAACTAAAATATCTACCGACATACAAAATTATGTTTGAATCATTTAAAGATTTGTCTATAAGTTTTTTTCTAAGTAAAATATCATTCAATTTGATTTTAAATTCATTAATGGATGTTTAGTTATAACGTCAAAAGAAAAAAGAGTTGAAGGATGAATTTAGTGGCTTTGTAAAAGACAATACATGAATGAGAAAGAAGTAAGTATTTTCCTTGTATCAGCCGTCATCTTTGTACAAAGAAAGTTTCCCACATAAAGTGGGATAAAAACTGAAAGATGCTGATGCAATAGTATACCTAAAATAACTTTTTAATAGAGTTCATTACGCTATAAAAAGTAAGTTTGTATGAGCTAGTGGCCAGCTCTTGTGGCAGTGTTTTTAAGCCGCCTAAAGGCTTCCGTCATGGCTTAACGACTATAATATGAACTGAATTGAGTACAATCATACTCAACGTGACCCAAATAGGTATTCAGGTTGACCTACAATCTATTCCGGACACCATCAAATAATTTATTTCAGTTTAGCCGACCACCAATTACCTATCTAGGTAGGCAGCAATCTAGCCGCTTACTTATGGCCCAGAATAAATGGGCTATTAATGCTACACCCGCCTATTTATGTAGGTACATTTAACTGACCGTTGCGTGAATACAACAACTAACGCCGTCGGATTTATTTATGTTCTGTAAAACATGCCATGTTCTGTCTACCCGCTGGTACTAACAAGCGAAACGCTTGCGTAATAGTACGTCTTATTCTCGAGGAATAGACTTAATTAACACAGGAGATAGTTCAAAATAAAACTGGTCAAGTGCGAGTCGAATTCGCACACGAAAGGTTCCGTACCATCGTACATAAAAAAAAAGTTTCTTGCATGGGACCCTTTTCTATTTTACATACATACATACATGTCCTAAATTTATAATACTGTTGTTCTGTAAATAATACAATACCGTAAATTATTTATACCTCCAAATACTTCACTAATATATTCATACTAAGTACTCGTAATATATATAGTTAAAGGGCTACGTGATCTAAAGCAGGATTATTTGCTTCACAGGCAAAGCGATGGTCAACGAGAGACAATACCAATCACTTACCTTAGACGATATAAGCGTCAATGTGGGCGTTGACTTCTGTGAAACAAACAATTCCCTGCTTTAAAACTTTCAGATAATATGCGAGTCTCGAATGAGGAGAACTGAACAAATGATAGAGAAGAGGAAGACAAGCGAAAGCAGATGTTATGCTGCTGTGCTTCAACTTCAACGTATTCTATTATACCTTGTTCTGCGTATAACTATCAATCACCAATCAACTACATCAAAAAAAACTTGTAAAAATACCTTACGCAATAGCCAACAAAATTCATTGGCCTTGAGTTCTTAATACTCTATTCTAATGCGGTTCCTAGATGATTACCTATATTGTTTTTCCTGTAATAAATCTAAATATTTAGCAGATTATCGCAATACCATTACAAAGCTGACGCATTTGTCTTAACTTCAGAAAATTTCCGCTGCAGTAATTCAAATTATAACTTCTGAATCATGCCTTGCGTGCTTCGTACTTTTATTTTCACAGACATTTCTCAGGCTCAAACGAAAGCCGTCCCACGAGGAAAATCGCACAGACGAGTCATCCATTCGGTTCCTAGTAAGAGTCTTTTTACTCTTAATAAAACATCCAGGATGATCGGAGACATTCACGAAACAAAGATCATTCGAAAAAAACAATGTCCGAAAACTATCGATAAAAACTAGAGACTTGCGCAATTACACTCGATAAATACAGCATTTAATTTCAAAACTCAGTATCCATTATGCGAATTAGTAACACCAAAACAAAGCATCGCAAAAAGCGAGGCAAAAACAATACAAGCCTTCTAATCGCATGCGCGAAGCAGCTTGCCAACAATAAACAAAAAAACAATCTAAACCACTCTTCCTTTCCTAAATTATCCTGTCACGCTCACCTATAAAATGCAATTGGTTATATAAAATTGGAACTCGTTAGAATAACCGGTGCGGTTCCACGGTAGCGCAAAATCAACTCTGCAATGTGGGCATTACAGTTCATATTCGTAGAGAGGGGTGATTGCAGGTTGTGTTTTGGTGTCAGGTTGCGCGGACAATAGGCGCACGCGCATGTACCTGGGCAAGGTGACCCGCGTGAAGGGCACGGGGCTGCCCTTGCGCACCCTCCCACTCCCCCCTCCGCCCCTCCGCCCCGGGTCTCGCGGGGTCCTGCATTCGCATGCATTGTCCGACACGCCATTACCGAAATGACCATTATGGCTACCCGTAGGGATTGCTGTACTATCGATAGGTCTGTTATACACTGAACATTGTTGCAATATCATTACAGAAACTATTCACGAAATGAAGAAATTAGAAGATAATGAAATTCAATTTTCCGGTCTAGCAGAATGCACAGGCCATAAACGAAAAAGTTCCATCGATACATTTACGGCGTAAAGGTGATTTATTGCTCTGTCAGCGCCGTTATTTATACACTTTTACCCAATAAGGTTCACTATTTTTAACAATGTCAAGTTAATGACCTAACGGACGTGATTCTTAATCAGACCGATCTCTCTGTCTGATTAATTAATCACAATTGTAAACAAGGACAGTGTCATATTTTAAAGCGGCTGATGACAGCCGCGTCCACGCCCATTGATTTATTTGTAATCTGAATTGGGTGAAACAGACCTGTTCTATGTTCATCATCTGGTAACAGAACTCTTCATTCAAGAAATTAATTAAAGATGAACCACCCACGCCATTCTTCTGTTTGTGCTGTTACTACTAATTAATGACAAATATATTGAAAATTAGCATATAAATTGATATTAGTCAATAGTTTACCATGATTTTATCTTGGATAGATCTTATCCAAAGTTATTGAACATACAAATTAAGCATTTTAACATGAAGTAGGCTGTGCTTATCGAAATCGGTCGTCTCAGCACAACTTTAGGAGCTTTAAGATACTTTTCTATAATTTTACAGAAACTGGTATCAGCATATTCAAATTAAAGCATTTCATCGACAGGCAGTCGATAAGAATGTTTTCCCCGCCCTGTTGCGAAACAACTGATAGTGCTTGCAGCGACAGGTGTAGAATGGTTGCTTCGCGAATCACAATGATAATGATAATGATTGTAAAAAGCCAGTCATTGCGTGCGCAGAGCCAGACGGACTAATCGCCGGTAAATGAGCAATCGACGCCAATCCAGTACATTTTGTGAATACCTGCATGATCCATCACTCAAATATTTTAAGTAAGAAAACAAGTGTTCAGACCATAGTCAGGATCGTGGCACAGGACCCTGTTGGATGGAATGGAACAAGCAAAGGGAGACCTACGCCCAGTAATAGTAGATGATTTATACAGCGTCAGGAGGCCACTTTTACCTTCAGAAACGGGACGCTGTAATGCTCGGGACGAGTTAAGATGGAGTAGACTTGCCCAGCACCTATTCCATCCTCTCAGCTTAGTCGGCATTGTCCACAAGAAAGATATGGTCAATACGTGCGAAGCTGACTAAGCTGCGGGTTTCCTCACGATGTTTTCGTTCACCATTTGAAAGAACTGGTATAGCGCAAATAAATTTTTCGCACAGAAAAATCCATTGGTACACAACCGGATTTGAGCCCACGTCCTTAGGATCGGAAGGCGGAGTCACTACCAAATAGACCACCAATGATCTAAAGACAGGCTAGATAAGATAAAATAAGGTATATTTATTTGCCAAAACATATGTATAACTATGGCACGAGTAATATTTCAATTATGTTTTACCACACTAGTTAAGCATGCAAATACTAATGAAATGGTTACATTATTATAACCTAATTACATTTGATGACAAATGTTAGTAATATTAGATAGATTTATTAACATCATCATCTTCCTGCCCTCATCCCACTTTATGTGAATCGGCACATCATGTTCTCTTCTTTCAGCCCTCAACTCTGTACTCACTCACTTTCTTAACCATGTCCTCTTCCACAGAATCCATCCACCATCTCTTTGGCCTACCTCAACCTCAACATCTAGATTAATTAACAATTGAATGAAGATAAAACATAACTAGTAATACATTGTTATAATAATTATATGCCTCGATAACAAGGGAATAATAACACATCTATCAGACACTTCCTTAATTGTTAAACGAAAACTATATAATAAGAGGCTTGGTGCTTATACCTAACAGTAGGTGTTAGAGGCTGATATGCGCTGTAATTGTTCGTAGGCCTTGATAAACTTTTTTTACATACATACATATTATCACGCCCGTATCCCTAATGGGGTGGGCAGAGCCACAAGTAAACATAAGAAAACTTGCAGCCATTTCTGATTTAAACTCCTAAGATGGATATGGTGAACCATGGTGACAGGTGATCAGCCCATCGCCCATTGTGGTCCATCATTTTGGAGAAGATACCCTTGGTCACCTTTTACGACATGCTCGGGGAGAAAAGCAGCTGGACGCATTTTTAACCAAATAAACACAAATAAAATCTAAGCACTAATTTAAAAATGATTTCTACCGCCTTGCCTCTAACTGAAACATTTGAACGCAAAAAACCGTCTGGTATCTAGAGTTACGTTCAAAATATTTTATGCCCAATAAAGTTCGGAACAATAATTTGATCCTCAGTATTACATGCCGACTGATTTCTAGCGAAATTAGCTCGCAGGTAGTCGGTCCGAGTCCACTGTGGTAGGTAGAACAACGTCTACTTTTTAACTTACCCGCATACATATAATATATTTTCAAAAAAAATAGGGATCCGTAAGAAAATTGCAATATTGTAACCCAAGGTAGAAAACCCAAAATAGTTTTTGGCGTGCGCTGCGCAAACTATTGATTATAGAACATAATAATGTACTACACGCGTACGAAGTCATGTTTTCTTATTATACAAAATCACCCCTATTTCCAGGGCCATTTTGTATGTACATTCTGGAACTATCAATGATGATGCCTTAAGTCAGGGGCTTAGAACGTCACTTTTAATATCTAAGCAGCAAAGGCAGGAATGAAAAGTGCAAGGCAATGAGGGCGCGAGCAGGGCCGCATTGACCTACTTAAAGGGACGGAACCAGGACACGGATTTAGGGGTAGGTTAATCGCTTTCTTACCCCACTGAATGAAACTCAATTAAATCCCATTAATATTATAATTTGTCAAGTGCGAGTTAAATTCGCACACGAAGGGTTCCATACATCCATACATCGTGAATGTTTCTTGTTTAGGGCTCCCTTTTAGTTTTTTATTTTTATTATTTTGTTATAGCGTCAATAAAAATACATTCCGTGAAAATTTGAACTCTTTACTTATTACGGTTCATGAGATACAGCCCGCTGACAGACGCACGGACGGACGGACAGCGGAGTCTTAGTAATAGGATCCCGTTGGTACCCTAGGGGACCCTAAAAAACGATTTTTTTAACGGTGGGGGAAAACATCGTGAGGAATTTGGCAAATTGAGGCGCGACTTGATTCTTTCACCACACAGTGCAAAATAACTAGTGACACAAACTAGAAATACCTATTTGAAATCTTTACGACAACTTTCGATACTGACAACCCCAAAAGCCTACCCCTGACTCCGCGACTGACAGCAGACGAGCTTCCGACGCCCCTCCCCGCGCCCCCCGCGCCCCCAGCACCCCCGCGCCTGAATTATTAATGGTATGTTAATTTCGCGGGTTAATTAGTTTGTTGCTGTGATTACTGCTATTGAGGCCTGTTGAAATATACAACATCTTTTACATACCTAATCCCGAAGAGGGAGTGACCGCTGTATTTTGGTTATATTTTGAAGGCATCAAAAATGGCGTACCTATGTAAGTCTAGTAATGAATCTATGCACAGCAATGAATGCAGTCTGGTGATGATGAAGGCATGCTAATTTCCTCAACAATTTAAAATGCTTACCAAATAAATAAATAATATTTTTTGTATACATTTCACACAGATCCATGTAGGCAAAGATAACATAATTATTGTGAGAATCAAATTGCTGATAGATACTTGTAAATGATCGTATATCAGTAGGTACCTTATTAAATCCAGTTTATACAGATTAAAAAACACTATATTGGATAATATTTATATGCCTTAACTATAATATTTGTCCTTGATGGGAATTGAACCATCAACCTGTAGGTGAAGGCAGACCAACTGAGATCAGTCAAGATAATTATTGTGGCTATCATAATCCTATAATTAATCAATCTATTAGATCGATAACGAACGCCCAAGAGTTGTACCGGCACATGCCAAATGTAGTGCAACCTTGCACAAATGACTGAAGACTTTACAGAGACGGAATAAGATTCAAATTGGTCTGGCAAAGTTCGCAGCTGATAAAGCAGGTGATGCTTTAAAATTATTTTTACGATTTTTTGCGAATCCTTACCTGATTACATATTTCACATACGATTTTGACTTTTAAAGGTCAGCTGTAATTGCAATGTGTTTGAACATGAAATTAAGATTATTGTTTGTAATGGTTGATTTGGTAAACTTTAAACTAGTGATTAGTACCTACCTATCAATTTCGATGTTTTATGCGGATTCTGGCAAAAAAACAAAACGTTTCCTTAACTTGACGCCTCTGGTAACGTAAACTTAGAATCAACAAATTAATTTATAATTTGTATTTCCTTGTTCATAAAGGTAATATTTGTAAGTTTTGTAGGAGTTTAATCCTTTTTGATACATTTTGTACAATAAGAAAAGTCACATAAACAAACACAAATATATAAGTAGGTATAAAAATAAACAATGTACAGTTGTAAAATTAACTATGTACATAATAAAACTATCAGCCATGACTTCGTCAATATTATAGAATTTTTTTAACAATTAATAATTTCTGATACTACCACTGAATTCTTTAAAATTCAAATTTATTTCACTTGTAGAAAGTAACAGCTATTAGTCCCTGAGTGCTTTATAGGTACCTAGGCAAAACACATATCTAGTTTAAAGCAAGAAAACATTTCAAAAATTGCTCATCTAGGTATGTCTGTTTCGTATTCTTTTCAGCATTAATTAATGTCTACCCTTACCAAAAAATGTTTAATTGAGAATTAACTTCAACAGAAACCGCCTCAAAAATAAAAGTTACTTAGAAAACTTAAAATCGCCCTCACCCCAAGCGATGAAACATAAAAGTTGCCCTATTAAATGTTTACAGCCTTCTAAAACTTAACGCCGAGTGTAAGGGCGGGCCGGCGATAAAAACACTTTTGTTACTTCATAAATACATGTTATGACATAAAAATCTACATAAGAAATTGTTTTTATCACTTTTAGAATGATACTCACCTGATTTTTCCGTTTTGGCTTTTTATTGTTCGATAGTTTGCCTATTTTATGTGATGGCTGAGATAAAAGATGGGAACCTGATCCTATAAAATAACGTCCAAATAAAAAGTCTAATTAAATTGCTTGTTACTTTATCTGTAGTTTTCCCAGGCTCTTCCATCTTCTTTTTTTAGGTACTTAGTGACTGTAGTCAAAAGATACGTATTAAACTTGTACAGCACCACAGATAGAAAAGGGCTAAAAAGGTTACTTTGAGAAATTCATTTATAGCAATTCATTTTTCGATTTTATAGCAAATCCTGTTGTTCTGTAGGAAGCGATTCCTGTAATTTGTTGCCTTAGTGCCTTAGTGACTGAAGTCAAAAGATACGTATTAAAACTTGTACAGCACCACAGATAGAAAAGGGCTAAAAAGGTGATACATTCATTTATAGCAGTTCATTTTTCGATTTTATAGCAAAACCTGTTGTTCTGTTGGAAGCGATTCCTGTAATTTTTGTAAAATGGTCCGAATTGTAAGATTTTACTGTTCACTAGCGAGTAGCCTGATATCTCATGGTCGCCACTGTTACAAAATTCAGGGATGTTTCAGAAAGTTCTGTTAAACCGTAGCTCCGACGAGTTGCATAATTACGCCGCCGCCAAAAAAGCGCGCATTTTCATTTTGCAGGAGTACCTGAAAGTTTGACCGCACACTAGCGAATTCGCGGCAAAGTTAGCAAACCTCAGTGCAGAGGTAACAGCGGACAAACAAACAACAAAAGCACAAGGCTGCAGACGGGAGGCGGAGCGCAGAAAAAAGTAACGAATAACGGCCAAGGCTAAGGCGGGGTACACACGCGATTAGAAATTTTATTGAGCTGGACATAGACAATGAACCTTTGATGAGCAGTCTTTCATTTTGGTAAAATAGCTTTCTTAGAGTTATGAAATAACTACTACTTCTAGTCGTGTCATTAGTTTTTTCGAACCAGTGTGGTGAAAGGATTTTAAGTGCGGCTCAAAGAGGCTCATTTTGTACAATTGACACATATTCTAGAACTTTTTAGGGTTCTACGACATGCCGATTTCCTAACGATGTTTTCACCGTTTGTGAATACTGTAGGGTATAGCGCACGTAATTTCTTTCGAACAGATCGAAATGCCTGCAATGCATTTTTCTGTTCGAAAAAAATTACGATCGTATTTTAACCACCAGTGCTCAAAACCTCATTACCATAGCAACGTTATTTGTCGATAGCGAAGCGCCATAGGTATATATTTTGACATCATGTTCTCGAACTTTTTTAACTAACTAACTTCTGCCAATTTTCAATTTCATCTAAATCCATTAAGCTGCTGTGTAATGATGCCTATTCTCAAACTGTCGGATGTGTAGTGGGTATCAGAAAAACATACGAATACCGGCACAATAACACCCAGATCCGGAAAAAGAGAAACAAACCCGCACTTCGCTTAGCCGCCACTTCACCAAAGTCTTGATACAAAGAGTGTAAATATTTTGAATACTATTCAAAAGTTGAGTATTGTAAGTTAGCACAGGTGAAGGCGGCCTAAGGCCTCGTAATGCCGGCGCCAAGGACGCCCGGTCCCAAAGTGACCCAATGCGCTACATCCAGCCCGGATCGACGCGTGGCTTTGTTTCCGGACTCCGCACTCTTGCCAGACTCGCATATTTGTGCAGACTTCACTACGACCCTCTGATCACCCCCTTTGTTTGTTTGTTCGTATGAGCAGTGGCCAACTCTAGTGACGGAGTTTTTAGGTTTCCGTCATGGCTTAACGATTTAAAAGCCGGGACCATGCCGGGACAGACAATTTAACGTGCCCTCCGAAGCACGGAAGCACTTAGCTCATAATGCCACTTGCGGTCACCCATCCCAATTGTGACCGCACACAACGTTGCTTAACTTTAACGATCAAACAAGAACGTCTAAGCAAGCTACACCACGAGCGCTTCAAGACCACCCCCTAGACAAGGTATAGAGTGCCTAGAGATTTGAGAGTATAAATAAAATAAATAAAAAAAACCTAACAGTCACTATACCACCCCACACTAGGATTCCCTGTGTCGTGGGTATCAGAAACTACGAGTACCATGGTACCACAACACCCAGACCCGGAAAAAATATTAGCAGAAGATGCAAACATTTCTTCTGCAGCGGGAATCGAACCCGCGCCTCTTGCGTCTCTGCCGAGTAATCCTTGACGGCGATTGCCGTCATGGCTTAACCTGGTTATAAAAAAAAGGTTTAAAAAAAGGCTTTTAAGTGGTTAAGCCATGACGAAGGTCTTTAGGCTATCTAAAATCTCCGTCACAAGAGTTGGCCACTAGCTCATACGAACTTACTTTTTTGGTAAATTGCCTCGTTTAAAATGTATGAGACATGCTTTTTTGACATCAATCTCTTGTTGAAACGTAGGTGGGGGTTGAATCATCTTTGATTGAGAACGAGAAAGTCAGTTCATCAGATAGGCGGCTAATGTATGGCTAGAATTAAAATAAGACATCAAAGATAAGTATCGTTTAGTCAAATCTGGTTTCTTAATTAGGATTTATTCTAGCATTTCAATGTAATTTTGATCAAAATAATTTATTGATGTTTGGAACATATTTTGGCATTAGGAAATCTTACCCATAAGAGGAATAATTGTAGGTAATTTACCACACAAAATAATCTTGTGTAAATTAATTGCTTCCTACTCAGTTAATTTTTGAGCATTAGATCCAGTGACAGAGAAGTGATGTTATGCGGAGGGAAGCATGTCATGTTACAAGGCGAGTGATGAATATGAATGTGGATGAATACACTGCTAGAAGAAGGCCAAAGAAATGATAGATGGATTGTGTGAAAGAGGACATGCGTATGTAAAAGGAGTGATAGAAGATAGAAGAGAGAAACAAGAATCCAAGATGAATCATTTTTTCGAACCCCACCTATTGGGATAAGGGCAGGAAAATTATAAAGATGATTGATTCACGAGCAAGAAGCACATACACATATACATACATATTATCACGCCCGTATCCCTAACGGGGTGGGCAGAGCCACAAGTAATGATAAGAAAACTTGCAGCCACATTCAAAGTCCCAAGATGGATACTATGGTGAACTATGGTGGCAGGTTATCAGCCCATCGCCCATCAAGATGGTCCATCGTGTTTGAGAGCAACAGGTCGTCTTTTCGATAACAAAGAGATGCCATCAAAATGCACGAAATCCCATACAAACCCCATTAGTGCACTTCGCGAAGACCCTTTCAATCACCTCTCTCACTTGCACACTCACAAAAAATAAGTACCTAACGCTGAAGCGCAATCCAATGCATTCCATACCCTTAGTATTACATCAGACTTCAGAGTAACTTCAAAAATGACACCTATATCATTATCAAACAAAGTTCATTATCAACGGGCAAGATGTTCCATTTTTTCAACATGATGTTACTTGTATTTATTCTGTGTCCAGTCCAGTGCAAAGGGTCTCGGCAATTCGACCAGCAGTACACTAAAAAACATTAAAACCCAATCAAAAATGACATCTATTTATATGAACCTAAGATTGTAAATGGTGTGAGGAGATATAAAGACTAAGTGCGAAGGGTCAGCAATTCGTTCAGTATTAATATAAATAACAATAACGAGTCTACCGCTGTTTAGAGACCTTTTAAAACAGTGAACGGCTTTGACTGATGAGACTGGGTAATTTTGGGGTTTTACACTTTTAAAGGTGTTGTTTTATACCTTGAACCTTGAAATACCGCATTTTGACCTCGAAAACAGCAACAAAAGTCTAAATCAAACAGTCCAAATTATGCCCGGCCATATTTTTACAACATTATATTATAAACATACAATGTAAAAGATTAGAAGAGAACATACATTGTTGGCAACATTACTCACAGGCACCAGCTCGTATCTTGAACGCTCCGTGAAAGAGTGGGGTTAGATAGAGGGAGGTCAGCGCTCAAGATGCATGCCAAAATCTGTATTAAATCTAAATATATATATAGGTATAAAACCCTTTATTTAATGACAGACAGTTATTACTTACTTACAATCTCGAAACTCCTTCAACTTCAACTCCTCCGTAGCATAAAGAACGTTTGTATGTAAACACTGGACGGACGCTATACATAAATAAAAAAGTATCGGTATATATATATCAGCTAACTGCCGCCCACGGCTTCGCTCGCGTGGTACCCGGATGAAAAATAGCCTATATGTTAATCCACCACCCGTACTATGCATATTCCAAGTTTCATTCAAATCCGTTCAGCCGTTTAGGCGTGATTGAGGCACAAACATACAAACATCCTCATAAACTTTCATATTTATAATATAGTAGGAATAGGAATAGGATGTTTGGGTACTCTCAAACGGTGAAGGACACATCGGCATATCGTAGATCCTAAAAAGTTTAAAAATATGTATCAAGTGCACGAAATGATTCCTTTCACCACACTGGTTCGAAAGAACTAGTCACACGACTAGATAGATAAAATGTTTCGGTATCTACAGCATTCCGATAAGAATCCAACGACCAAACTGTGAAATACCAAAACGCAAAAGCACCGTTAGAAAACAAACTTTTGAGCACTAAATTTGCGCCCGCGCAGTTGCTTATTATAATTTATATGAACTCTATCTTAAATGTTGGAATTAACATAAAATGACGATAATATTCTTACAATTGCCGATGTCGTCGCAATCAAAGTATTCACGTATGGAAATTTTACTCAATCTGTTTGTTATAATGGATTATTAACTTTGTGCTTGATAAACGAAACAAGTTGGGAAACGGCGATTTGCATTTTATTCAACTTTTTACAAAAACAGGCTTGTAATAATACGTCAGGTGGTGGTCTTTGTCTATGACAAAAGATGGCAGCACGGGACTGACAAAACAGACAATTACCTGGTCAAGTGCGAGTCGAATCCACACAAGGGTTCTGTACCATCGTACTAGTCGGAAACATTTAGTGCACTATAGGAGCCTTTGAGGCGCACTTAGGATCCTTTCACCACAATGGTTCGAAACAAAACTAGTGACACAACCTGTAATCACTTTTACCTTTTAAAATTCTGAATCTGAATTCAATAAAAAAGCATTTGACTCGTTGCTTATGCTCATCTTCAAATCGATTTATTCCAACTGGCTCGTGTCGAAATAATTTCGTTCATTTATTAGAGCCCGACCTGATGCCATACGTTATAAACTTATACGACTGATTACTTTTAGGTCACCATTAACACTACCAGTAACGCAACTTTTTAAATTAATTTCGACGGCAATAATCCAATGATTCGTGCCATACTTGCTATAGAGTATTATAGACTAACTGTTAGGTAGTTGGTGGCTAAGTGAAGAAGATAAGTAAGAGTATTGGTGGGTCTATCTAGTAGTGACGACCTCGGTTGCTTGCGGGCGAGCGCTCGGCTGAAACGCAAGAGGTGTGAGTTCGATTTTCGCTACAGGAGAAATGTTTGCACGTTCTGAAAATTATTCTTCCGGGTCTAGGTGTTGTAATATGATGTACTATAAGTATTCACTAAAAATAACTATACTCTTAAGTATTCTATCAGCCATCTGGTTCTCATAGTACAAGCTTTGCTTAGTTTGGAACTGGATAGCGCTGTGTGAAATCTCCACAAATATTTATTGACCCTACCTCCGGTCCTAAGAAAGAATCCTGAATCCACCAATGGACAACAATGGACACCAATGGATTGTACCTAAAGGTTCGAAGTAACTAGTGACGCGACTAATACCCAATAGTTGGGAATTTTCTGCTTGAGAAATGTAGGTACCTATAGTAAAGAAAGTTATGATATAAAACTATTTTTTCCTTGGAACGTGTGATGAAAATTCACCTTGATTATTGGCAGCGACGTTTCCTTAACCAACTAATATTGTTTGCTTACTGCTCATGTTGTGTTTACCTGTAATTTGCTTTGCATGTAGCTTAAGACAATAATTGTTTGTCGTAAATACATATTTATTCATGTGTAAACTGTTAGTGAACCTAATCTTACTTATATTATAAATGCGAAAGTTTGTTAGTTTGGATGTTGTGCCTCAATCACGCCTAAACGGCTGAACGGATTTGAATGAAACTTGGAATATACATAGTACATGTACTGGGTTAACATATATAGCTATTTTCTATCCGGATACCACGCGAGCGAAGCCGCGGGCGGCAGCTAGTAAATAAATAAATAAACCTATTTGAATTTTATTGATACCAAATTTAAGTAATTTATCCAAAGGTACATCTTCGAAATCTTTATAAGTAGGTATTTATACTCGTTTTGTATGAGTTTTACGATCCCTCGAGTAATAAGTTATTTGGATGCAATCAACATAATACGTTTAGGTACAATGATACAAACAGCAACTAATTTCATTAATTATACTTCATAAACGACATGATAATCAAGTTACTTTGATTGAAATAATTACAAAAGTACTAATTTTAATATAGAAGTTTTGATGTGTTAATTAACTTTTTTTATGACACATCAGGCCTTTTTCGTCATCACGTAGATAGACGTACAAAGTACTTTGACATTATAAAAAAATACATATTCAAAATTATTGTGAACTTTTGCTCATAGGTACTTAAGTATTAAAATAAAAAAAAAATATTGATAGGGAATTACATAAAAAAAATATTGAAAACGCTAATTATCTTCTGTGAGGAAAAACAAAATGGCAGCCTGGTGAACAAAAGACTTTCAAATGTACGCAATATAAAACACCTGTCGTTAAACACTTAGTATTTCGTGAAGTACGAAAAAAGTACGAAATACTAGGCGACAACTATCGTTTGCCTGAAAAAGGAAACTGTAAAAAGTAATGAATTATCTAGGTACTTCAGACGATACAGAGTCACTCTACGGCTATATAATAGGGCTTCGACGAACTTGTTGCTTAGTAGTAGTACTAGTATAATAGTTCTAACCAGTGTGGTGAAAGGATTAAAATAATTTCGTGCACTTGACTCATTTTTTTTAATTTAAATTCTACGACATGCCAGTTCCCTCAGAATGTTTTCCTTCACCGTTTGATAGCACTGGTAGAGCGCAAATAAAATTTTCAAACAGAAAAATCGACGCCGCACGACCGGATTTGAACCTACGACCTTAGAATCGGAAGGCGGGGCCGCTACCACTAGACCACCAGTGCTCTCTGAAATGGTGCGATATGATTTTTCGCAGAAACACAAATCCATAGATACTAAAAAGTAATTTCATAGACGTGTTGCTTCCGGTGCGATGTAGATGGCATTAAATTAATTAAATGAAACAGAGATGAACTGGATCGATTAACATACTCGCTCGCCACTTACCGACTAGGATACTCGTAGAGTAACCCCCGAATATTCAAACGCGACTCAGAGTTGAGCACGTCTCAACTCACGGTTTTTTGTCAGTTTCTGATGAAAATCTGTCAAAAAAAAATCGTCATTTGAAACGTGCTCAACTTTGAGATGCGTTTGAGTATTCGGGGGTAAGAAATACTGCGTTTGTCAAGTGAATGTGACTGGTTGGGAAAAAATCCCAACAAGTTACAGTGTGACTCGTTTGGATGTTACTGGATAGGAACACAAGTACTAGATTAAAATGTTTAAAATCCACATTAGCTGACAATAGTGGTAAGTAAGTTCGTATGAGCTAGTGGCCAACTCTTGTAGATACCTATATTTATTTAGATCCGAAAGAATATTTGCAAACATTTTTACTGTGGAAATGTCACCGTAAAATTGTAAATACCGTTAGATTATAATCTATCTCGCGAGATTGTAAACTATCGAAAGATTGTGAACCGTAACATACTGCTTGCAATAACTGCTTTAATGTCTGTCGCTTCGGCGGCCGCTGCCTCGCGCGTAATTTTGACTAAATAACCTGACCTACTAATTTCGATCTAAGCAGATGTTCGACAGTTTACAATCTCGCGAGATTATAATCTAACGGGATTTAGGTACAATTTTACGGTGACTGAAATATAACCCGCACGAGGGCTGAGACGCAAGAGTCAATTTGTCCTACTGCCATCTCTATCCGAGCTTCGTTCTGAGCTCTATGGTCGCACTGCATTTTACGTAAGCAGACCAGTTGTGTCCATCTCGACAACTAGTTTGGATGTTTTATTATTTTATCCTAGATACCGAACTCGGCGCAATATCGGTTTCTAAACGCTTTCAACTATTTGATTACACACCATATTTGCATAATTGAAACATTTATATAGTGACAGTCTCTGCAGCAAATTTACAGGGTTATTTAATGATGATACAGAGATGAAACGAGCTACTTTTTTATTAGCTTGCTCCATCAAGTTATTTTCTGACCGTAAGTACGATGAACTTCAAAGATTTCGCTTTATTATTCAATTAAACTTTGATTAAAAATAAATAAATACTAATCTATCAGCCATCTAGTTCCCATAGTACAGGCTTTGCTTGGTTTGGGGCTAGATGGTGCTGTGTAAAATGTCCACAAATATTTATTTATATATGTACATACATGTTTATTTATATGAAAAACTCAACGCGGGCAAAGTCGCAGGGCGTTCCATAGTAGGCGCCTACCTATTCAATAAAACACATTCAATCAAATAATTGTTCAAAGACAACGATGTTGCCATATTGCTAAAGTTGACATAATCAAAGCTGTCATCCTTTACGCGCCTAAAAATCATCCCCAATTTACTCAAAATTCCATTACCATTATCTCTGTGCGGTAAAAAAAAGTAAGTTCTTTTTAGGGCAGCATCCCCGCATAGACAATGGAGGGCCATTATGGCGTGACAGTGCGCTCATTACCGGCTTTTTGCGGCCGTCTGCGGCCCGGCATTGTTCGGCCGCGTCTACCTGTGCCTATCGTTAGATCGACCGTTCAAACTCGGAACGGGTAATGTTCTTATTTCAAATTCGTATTGTCTATGGACGAGGGGATGCAGTAACTGACGGCTTGGTAAATACGGATTGATAAGAGCAGTCATCTCGATGATGGTATGGCATTATTTCCAGAATTTTATTGTAAAAATCGCTGTAAAATTTAGTAGGTAAATAAGTATAGAGAGATGACATTCCCAAGGAATATGATACTTATCATCCTATAACATCATTTTTAACTACACATGTAGGTACAATCCTACTCGTAAATGCAACATTAAATCTGAATAAAAAGCTCAACTATTTTATGATTTCAATGACGCAATCAGAATCTCCGTAACCTAATCTAAGTAGATATCGCTAAGTAGGTGCTATAAACATTGACTCCGACATTTCTTTTTTAAAGCCATTGTAAAGAATAATATCAGTAACCCACGCACACTAGCAACTAACGCCGAGTAATAAAATAAATTCCACATATAAATTCGGCCGGGTCGTGTTTTTTTGTCAATTAAAAATTACCGACGGGACGGCCAGGTACTCGATTCGGTATACGATAATAAACCACGCGAAAGAAGACCCCTTTTGTCTCTCTCTAACACTATGATGTCGGAAAAGGATCGCCGTGATCCTGTAATGGATTTGGAATTATCGACGTGTGAAGTGATCGGATTTGATCTGGGACAGATCGGACCTATGTCGATGTGATATTTGAAACTAGATGCAGGGTCCTTGGCATTCTATAATTTTTTCAAGCACTGTGTAGATTTTCTGAAACAAATCTATTATTATTGTATCTCAACATTAACAAAATATCTATGCTAAAAATACTATTATATCTAGGTGGGTATACAAAAGTTTTTCACGAAAAACGAAGTACCAAACATTTTTACTCCTGTAAAACTAAAGGACTTAAAAGTTAACTTCTATTTGCCACAGAGTAGTAAAAGTATAAAATATAAAAATCATTCCTTACCCTCATCCCACAGGTAGATTGAGCATTGAACATACGAAGGCAATTAACTTTTGGTACCTGCGTATGCGCATGTGTGCATACGAGCTTGTATGTACGATGGTGCGTGTGTGTGTGTGTGTTGCACTTGCGCAAACACGGGGGTGTTATGGACACTTTGTATAACTTTAGGGTAAAAGATAAATGTGTAATAAAAGGAATTTGGAATTTATGTCGAGCTTTGAATGTTTTTATGCGGTATTAAGTGCATAATCTGATTCATGAATACTTACACGGTCCAAATCAATGATATCGGTCCAAATGGTGTTCTTGTTTTGAAGGATATCTGTTTTTGTGTTATATAAACATACCTACATTTCAGTTCATCCATTTTTTATGTACCCGGTAACAATGAAATGAAAACAAGGCACCTAAATCCATAAATTATATTATAAAAAAAGCACTCGAATAGACAAGTTATATTTTTTTACAAAGTAGAGTTCCACACTAACGCGTCTTCAAAATGTATTTAAAATAAAATCAGATAACATTCGAATTTCAAAAGCAAATTGACCAGACGAAAGTAAACTCACTTACACAAAAGGTTGGTTCTTGCAAAGTAAAAAAAAAAGGAAGAAGCTATAAAAACACAGCATGGCGGTATTGTGCACTGACATATGGCAGGGTAGTTCAAATGGTTTTTGTTTTAGAAGTAAAGCTAGTGGTATCGAGAGTCAATGTAAAAGCTACTGTTGACTTACGAAAAGCTTTGAAGTCAACTGCTTATTCAAGAGTTCAGTTTCTGACTGTAATATTCTAGAGTTTTCGTTGAAGCGCTCGTGGCGTAGCTTGCTAGACGTTCTTGATTGATCATTGAAGTTAAGCAACGTTGTGCGCGGTCACAATTGGGATGGGCGACCGCAAATGGCATTACGAGCTGAGCGCTTCCGTGTTTCGGAGGGCACGTTAAATTGTCGGTCCCGGCTTTTAAGTCGTTAAGCCACGACGGAGGCCTTTAGGCGGCCTAAAACTCCGTCACAAGAGTTAGCCACTAGCCCAAACGAACTTACTTTTCCGTTAGAATAATAAAAATCGTGATAATGATCACTTACATTTATCTCCGATTTATTTGAACTGTCAGAAATATAAGATGGTTTTTACATGTCATTTTCTAATCGCAATTACACATTACGTCCATTTTGGTATTCTACCACAGAGTATCCATTGAATCCATAGATCTATTGCTACTGTCACTGTCAAATACAAGTGTACACTACGGAAGAGATAGGGGTAATTATTAGGTAGCAGGATAAAAATTAGCCTATGTACGGGAAATTCAGTGGCTGGTATTGGAAAGACGTACCTGGGTTCACGGCTGACTCGAGTCCGGGGGCCTTCCAAGATAGCACCGATATTGTCCGCACTTGTAGAAATCCACAGGACTGGTGAAAGGGTCTCACAGATCGTGTCGTCTGTTCGAAAAGAAGGACCGTAGACACGCACACACAACGCGATAGAATACCGGCGCGGGCGCGTGGGAAAATCGGGGCAAACGGCAGTCAGGGTGCGTAAACGTTCGTCTCCGATGACGGTGGAGCGAGGAATGTTTGCCGATTCCTTCACGAGAGCGCGTGAGAGGCGCCGTCAAACCAACCAGCCAATAAGAAAACAGATAGGTCAAAAAAGATTTCTCGACCTACCCTCCAAATTGTGTCTGCTTGCACAGGAAATGTATTGCTACCCACACCAACAATTTAAGAATGCACTCATTATCATCATCACAATAAATAAAACAAAAATGTGAAAAAAAATCAATTCCGGTACGGAACATAGCCGCTCACCTTAAAAGAACGTGGTTGTTTTAACGAAATATACACAAAAAAAAAGTAAGAAATATGAAAGGAAAAGGAAAAACAAAAATATATAATATTTGCTTAGGTACTAACTAAATGCTCAACTGAAAAAGTAGACTTATTAATCTAACGGAAGCGGACAAATCTTAACGACGGGTCTCCTCGTAAAAGAGTTTCCCATTTTAAGAGTGACAGCACGGGTAATGTTATCACTGCCCGGGTGCAGAGCGTGTACTCTGGCTAACCTCCACTGTAAAGGGGGTAGGTTGTCATCACGCACAACAACAATCATGCCTTCACGGATTGGAGGTCCACGATTATGAAACCATTTTTGAGATTGTTGTAATTCATGTAAATACTCGCAACTCCAACGTTTCCAAAAATGTTGAACGCTTTGTTGAATCCATCGCCATCGAGTAAGCCGATCAGGATTAAAGTCCGCCAACGAAACGTCCGGTAGGGCCGTGATAGGACCGCCTATCAAAAAATGTGCTGGAGTCAGCGGTAAGGGGTCTTGGGAATCAGTACTCAAGACGCAAAGAGGGCGCGAGTTCAACACTGCCTCAACCTGACAAAGAAGAGTATGCATTTCATCGTAGGTTTGTGTGCGAGTACCAAGAACACGATACAAATGATGTTTGAAACTTTTTACACCAGCTTCTACCAATCCACAAAAATGTGACCCGGTAACGGGTTGAAAATGAAAAGTAAGGTTTTGACCTAATACCTTTTCATGAAACGCCTTTTGAACTGAATCTGAATTTAGAAATGCATATAACTCTTGTAAGTAGTTATTACACCCAACAAAGTTTTTGCCGTTGTCAGAGTAGATGTCCGTACATAAACCCCGACGAGACGTGAAACGTCGTAACGCAGCTAAGAACGATTCAGTAGTAAGATCTGAAACTAATTCGAGATGTATCGCTTTTACACTCATGCAAACGAAAACTGCAACGTAGGATTTTATTATTTTAGCGTTCCTAACCTTATTAGCGCGCACATAAAATGGTCCGGCGTAATCAACAGCTGTTTTTAAGAATGGACGCGCTGATTGTATACGTACGCTAGGTAAAGGAGCCATGCGTGGCTGTGTGTGAGTCGGCCGCGCTCGAAAACAAGAAATGCATTTATGTATACGCTGTCTGATTATGTTTCGTGCCGATAAAATCCAATATTTTTGCATCAACAAATATTGCGTAGACTGGGGACCAGCATGTAAATGGGTGACGTGTGCATCATCAATAATTAACGTAGTTAAATGATGTTTTTTAGGAAGTATCAATTGATGTCTAGATTCAAACGAAAGAAGAGATTAATGCAATCGCCCGCCCACACGTAATAAGTTGTCCTTATCTAAAAACGGAGATAAGCGTTTCAATTGACTTGAGGATTGTTTCCCCAGTGTTATGTTTTTTATATCGTCCGCGAAAACGGACTGTTGAATTCTACCTATTATTAACTTTAGGTTAGAGTTATATTCGGGCACAGTAATGTGCGCAGGGAAAGAAGTTTGAGTTTTTCTACATTTATGATAAAATCGAAAAATGTACGATATGACACGAACCAGTTTTCCTAACGATGAAAATTTTGAAAATACCTCGAGCTCGCCTACAGAAGATGGTGTTGCGAGAAGAGGAGGATTGCGTTTTTCTTCCTGTGTAACAGGACCTTGAATGAGCATAGGCCACAATTTTGGTTCTTCAACTAACCAACTAGGGCCACAGAACCATAAAACGTGTTTGACAAACACCGAGGGCAGCATGCCTCGGGAGGCTGAATCGGCCGGGTTGTCGTACGATGGCACATGTCGCCAACAACCGGCTGGTACTCGTGACAGTATGTCACTGGTACGATTGGACACAAAAGTTTTCCATTCATGTGGTGATGAGCGTAGCCATGCTAACACAATCGTGGAATCTGACCATGCGTAGACATGATCGAAATGAATTCGGTCGCCGTAAGCGAGCATTACTTTTCTTATTAGTTTAGATAACAGTTGGGCTGCCATAAGTTCAAGTCGCGGGATAGATAAACGCTTCAACGGCGCAACACGCGTCTTTGCCAACACAAGAAAAACACGAATCTTGTTGTCGCTGCATTTACACCTAACATAAACACATCCAGAATAAGCTCGTTCACTAGCATCTGAAAAGCCATGCAACTCGATCGATGTAGCCTTGTCGAAAATGTGACGAAGGAAAAAACATTCAGCTAAGAGCGGAAGCTCACTGGTGAAACTTGACCACGCGTTAACTATATCAATGGGCGGTGACTCATCCCACCCGGTCCCAGCGATCCACAGTAATTGCATAATATGTTTTGCATACAAAATCACAGGCGATAATAAACCTAGGGGATCGTAGATTTTTGCGATTTCCGACAAAATGGATCTTTTAGTACAAGTCGAGTCAGAAGATTGAACATTGAATGAGAAGCCATCCGAACAAGGGTTCCATTGGAGTCCGAGTACTTTTATTGAAGTATCATTCTCCACTAGTGCGAACGAAACATTATCCGGCCGCTCACCGTGAGGTGAGGGCGCTGCGGCGAGAATCGCCGGCGAGTTACTATGCCATTTTCGAAGTTCGAACCCTGCGCTTGCACAGACATCTACTAATTGTTTTTGCAGAGCGAGTGCCTTGGCCTCGTCGGCCTCTCCTGTAATAATATCATCGACAAAGACGGAGTCCATCAAAACTGCTGACGCGAGCGGAAATTTCTCAGCCTCATCCTGTGCGAGTTGGCGCATCACACGTAAAGCGAGATAAGGAGATGAGCTCACGCCGAAAACAACAACTTTTATTTTATAATCCAGAATGGGTGCGTCAGGAGAGGATCGCCAAAGTATGCGTTGATAGTCCCAATCTGAATTTCTAACCGCAATATTACGGTACATAGCTTTGATATCAGCTGTAAACACGACATTATGAATTCGAAATTTTAACAAAATATCGACAATGTCCGAATGAAGCTTCGGACCGGTAAGCAAAAGATCATTTAATGAGTGACCATTTGTGGTTTTACAACCAGCATCGAACACTACCCGAACCTTAGTAGTTTCGCTAGACTCTTTGACCACGCAGTGGTGCGGAATATAATAATGAGAAGTATCATCTTTGGAGGGGGGATCACAAAGTTCCATTTGGTTCAAATCTAAATACTCTTGTAAGCACGAGTGGTATTCCCTTTTCAGGGCAGAATTACGTTCTAAACGATATTCTAATTTTCGAAAACGCGAGAGAGCGATGTCACGGGATTGACCTAGTATAGGTGCACTTTTGAATGGAAGGGCCACTACATAGCGACTGGATTCGTCACGTGTGTGCGATCCTTCGAAAAAAGATTCGCACAATCTTTCATCAGCAGAAAGGGTTTTTTCTTCTGGAACTGCCTCCAGCTCCCAGAACTTTTGAAGGTCGTTGTCCTCGAAAAAGGAGCTATGACAAACCTGGAGTGGCGGCGGGTTCACCACATCGAAAAAAACCTTTCCCATCAACAAATAACCGAAAATACTATTCATTGCAATCGGTGCATCGGGGTGACCTTTGACAATGTTTCCTAGCAAAATGTGAGATAGAATATCTGCACCTAAAAGCATTTCAATGGGTTGAGAGCTGTGAGCATTAAAATCAGGATCAGCTAAATACAAATTTTTGATGTGCGGCCACGCATCTATAGGTACCGGTATTCTAGGCAGGGTCGAAACTAGTTTTGGTAAAATTAAAGCCTCCACTGAAATAGCTGGTATATCCTGATTTCGAGGACTGATAACGCACGTAACTATACCTTTAGGATAAATCGGTTTTTCTTCACCGATACCAAAAATCGGAATATTAATATTCCTAGAGCTCAAGCCTATGCGTCTAGAACAAGCCTCCGTAATAAAACTAGCTTGACTTCCCGAATCAACTAAGCAACGTAATTGATGTTTCACCGTACCAACGTGTATATTGACGAGCGCGGTAGAAAGCATTACGGTCCATTTCCTCGTAGAGGGCGCAATGGACGACTCGCAGTTCGCGCTTATCGCGTGGTTCACGGCGGTCGTTTGAGGTAGCACGAAAAAAGTATGTACGGGAAATTCAGTGGCTGGTATTGGAAAGACGTACCTGGGTTCACGGCTGACTCGAGTCCGGGGGCCTTCCAAGATAGCACCGATATTGTCCGCACTTGTAGAAATCCACAGGACTGGTGAAAGGGTCTCACAGATCGTGTCGTCTGTTCGAAAAGAAGGACCGTAGACACGCACACACAACGCGATAGAATACCGGCGCGGGCGCGTGGGAAAATCGGGGCAAACGGCAGTCAGGGTGCGTAAACGTTCGTCTCCGATGACGGTGGAGCGAGGAATGTTTGCCGATTCCTTCACGAGAGCGCGTGAGAGGCGCCGTCAAACCAACCAGCCAATAAGAAAACAGATAGGTCAAAAAAGATTTCTCGACCTACCCTCCAAATTGTGTCTGCTTGCACAGGAAATGTATTGCTACCCACACCAACAATTTAAGAATGCACTCATTATCATCATCACAATAAATAAAACAAAAATGTGAAAAAAAATCAATTCCGGTACGGAACATAGCCGCTCACCTTAAAAGAACGTGGTTGTTTTAACGAAATATACACAAAAAAAAAGTAAGAAATATGAAAGGAAAAGGAAAAACAAAAATATATAATATTTGCTTAGGTACTAACTAAATGCTCAACTAGTAAAGTAGATTTATTAATCTAAAGGAAGCGGACAAATCTTAACGACGGGTCTCCTCGTAAAAGAGTTTCCCATTTTAAGAGTGACAGCACGGGTAATGTTATCACTGCCCGGGTGCAGAGCGTGTACTCTGGCTAACCTCCACTGTAAAGGGGGTAGGTTGTCATCACGCACAACAACAATCATGCCTTCACGGATTGGAGGTCCACGACTATGAAACCATTTTTGAGATTGTTGTAATTCATGTAAATACTCGCAACTCCAACGTTTCCAAAAATGTTGAACGCTTTGTTGAATCCATCGCCATCGAGTAAGCCGATCAGGACTAAAGTCCGTCAACGAAACGTCCGGTAGGGCCGTGATAGGACCGCCTATCAAAAAATGTGCTGGAGTCAGCGGTAAGGGGTCTTGGGAATCAGTACTCAAGACGCAAAGAGGGCGCGAGTTCAACACTGCCTCAACCTGACAAAGAAGAGTATGCATTTCATCGTAGGTTTGTGTGCGAGTACCAAGAACACGATACAAATGATGTTTGAAACTTTTTACACCAGCTTCTACCAATCCACAAAAATGTGACCCGGTAACGGGTTGAAAATGAAAAGTAAGGTTTTGACCTAATACCTTTTCATGAAACGCCTTTTGAACTGAATCTGAATTTAGAAATGCATATAACTCTTGTAAGTAGTTATTACACCCAACAAAGTTTTTGCCGTTGTCAGAGTAGATGTCCGTACATAAACCCCGACGAGACGTGAAACGTCGTAACGCAGCTAAGAACGATTCAGTAGTAAGATCTGAAACTAATTCGAGATGTATCGCTTTTACACTCATGCAAACGAAAACTGCAACGTAGGATTTTATTATTTTAGCGTTCCTAACCTTATTAGCGCGCACATAAAATGGTCCGGCGTAATCAACAGCTGTTTTTAAGAATGGACGCGCTGATTGTATACGTACGCTAGGTAAAGGAGCCATGCGTGGCTGTGTGTGAGTCGGCCGCGCTCGAAAACAAGAAATGCATTTATGTATACGCTGTCTGATTATGTTTCGTGCCGATAAAATCCAATATTTTTGCATCAACAAATATTGCGTAGACTGGGGACCAGCATGTAAATGGGTGACGTGTGCATCATCAATAATTAACGTAGTTAAATGATGTTTTTTAGGAAGTATCAATTGATGTCTAGATTCAAACGAAAGAAGAGATTTATGCAATCGCCCGCCCACACGTAATAAGTTGTCCTTATCTAAAAACGGAGATAAGCGTTTCAATTGACTTGAGGATTGTTTCCCCAGTGTTATGTTTTTTATATCGTCCGCGAAAACGGACTGTTGAATTCTACCTATTATTAACTTTAGGTTAGAGTTATATTCGGGCACAGTAATGTGCGCAGGGAAAGAAGTTTGAGTTTTTCTACATTTATGATAAAATCGAAAAATGTACGATATGACACGAACCAGTTTTCCTAACGATGAAAATTTTGAAAATACCTCGAGCTCGCCTACAGAAGATGGTGTTGCGAGAAGAGGAGGATTGCGTTTTTCTTCCTGTGTAACAGGACCTTGAATGAGCATAGGCCACAATTTTGGTTCTTCAACTAACCAACTAGGGCCACAGAACCATAAAACGTGTTTGACAAACACCGAGGGCAGCATGCCTCGGGAGGCTGAATCGGCCGGGTTGTCGTACGATGGCACATGTCGCCAACAACCGGCTGGTACTCGTGACAGTATGTCACTGGTACGATTGGACACAAAAGTTTTCCATTCATGTGGTGATGAGCGTAGCCATGCTAACACAATCGTGGAATCTGACCATGCGTAGACATGATCGAAATGAATTCGGTCGCCGTAAGCGAGCATTACTTTTCTTATTAGTTTAGATAACAGTTGGGCTGCCATAAGTTCAAGTCGCGGGATAGATAAACGCTTCAACGGCGCAACACGCGTCTTTGCCAACACAAGAAAAACACGAATCTTGTTGTCGCTGCATTTACACCTAACATAAACACATCCAGAATAAGCTCGTTCACTAGCATCTGAAAAGCCATGCAACTCGATCGATGTAGCCTTGTCGAAAATGTGACGAGGGAAAAAACATTCAGCTAAGAGCGGAAGCTCACTGGTGAAACTTGACCACGCGTTAACTATATCAATGGGCGGTGACTCATCCCACCCGGTCCCAGCGATCCACAGTAATTGCATAATATGTTTTGCATACAAAATCACAGGCGATAATAAACCTAGGGGATCGTAGATTTTTGCGATTTCCGACAAAATGGATCTTTTAGTACAAGTCGAGTCAGAAGATTGAACATTGAATGAGAAGCCATCCGAACAAGGGTTCCATTGGAGTCCGAGTACTTTTATTGAAGTATCATTCTCCACTAGTGCGAACGAAACATTATCCGGCCGCTCACCGTGAGGTGAGGGCGCTGCGGCGAGAATCGCCGGCGAGTTACTATGCCATTTTCGAAGTTCGAACCCTGCGCTTGCACAGACATCTACTAATTGTTTTTGCAGAGCGAGTGCCTTGGCCTCGTCGGCCTCTCCTGTAATAATATCATCGACAAAGACGGAGTCCATCAAAACTGCTGACGCGAGCGGAAATTTCTCAGCCTCATCCTGTGCGAGTTGGCGCATCACACGTAAAGCGAGATAAGGAGATGAGCTCACGCCGAAAACAACAACTTTTATTTTATAATCCAGAATGGGTGCGTCAGGAGAGGATCGCCAAAGTATGCGTTGATAGTCCCAATCTGAATTTCTAACCGCAATATTACGGTACATAGCTTTGATATCAGCTGTAAACACGACATTATGAATTCGAAATTTTAACAAAATATCGACAATGTCCGAATGAAGCTTCGGACCGGTAAGCAAAAGATCATTTAATGAGTGACCATTTGTGGTTTTACAACCAGCATCGAACACTACCCGAACCTTAGTAGTTTCGCTAGACTCTTTGACCACGCAGTGGTGCGGAATATAATAATGAGAAGTATCATCTTTGGAGGGGGGATCACAAAGTTCCATTTGGTTCAAATCTAAATACTCTTGTAAGCACGAGTGGTATTCCCTTTTCAGGGCAGAATTACGTTCTAAACGATATTCTAATTTTCGAAAACGCGAGAGAGCGATGTCACGGGATTGACCTAGTATAGGTGCACTTTTGAATGGAAGGGCCACTACATAGCGACCGGATTCGTCACGTGTGTGCGATCCTTCGAAAAAAGATTCGCACAATCTTTCATCAGCAGAAAGGGTTTTTTCTTCTGGAACTGCCTCCAGCTCCCAGAACTTTTGAAGGTCGTTGTCCTCGAAAAAGGAGCTATGACAAACCTGGAGTGGCGGCGGGTTCACCACATCGAAAAAAACCTTTCCCATCAACAAATAACCGAAAATACTATTCATTGCAATCGGTGCATCGGGGTGACCTTTGACAATGTTTCCTAGCAAAATGTGAGATAGAATATCTGCACCTAAAAGCATTTCAATGGGTTGAGAGCTGTGAGCATTAAAATCAGGATCAGCTAAATACAAATTTTTGTAAGTATGTAAATTTTTGACTTTTTTATTGACTTGAGGATTGTTTCCCCAGTGTTATGTTTTTTATATCGTCCGCGAAAACGGACTGTTGAATTCTACCTATTATTAACTTTAGGTTAGAGTTATATTCGGGCACAGTAATGTGCGCAGGGAAAGAAGTTTGAGTTTTTCTACATTTATGATAAAATCGAAAAATGTACGATATGACACGAACCAGTTTTCCTAACGATGAAAATTTTGAAAATACCTCGAGCTCGCCCACAGAGGATGGTGTTGCGAGAAGAGGAGGATTGCGTTTTTCTTCCTGTGTAACAGGACCTTGATTGAGCATAGGCCACAATTTTGGTTCTTCAACTAACCAACTAGGGCCACAAAACCATAAAACGTGTTTGACAAACACCGAGGGCAGCATGCCTCGGGAGGCTGAATCGGCCGGGTTGTCGTACGATGGCACATGTCGCCAACAACCGGCTGGTACTCGTGACAGTATGTCACTGGTACGATTGGACACAAAAGTTTTCCATTCATGTGGTGATGAGCGTAGCCATGCTAACACAATCGTGGAATCTGACCATGCGTAGACATGATCGAAATTAATTCGGTCGCCGTAAGCGAGCATTACTTTTCTTATTAGTTTAGATAACAGTTGGGCTGCCATAAGTTCAAGTCGCGGGATAGATAAACGCTTCAACGGCGCAACACGCGTCTTTGCCAACACAAGAAAAACACGAATCTTGTTGTCGCTGCATTTACACCTAACATAAACACATCCAGAATAAGCTCGTTCACTAGCATCTGAAAAGCCATGCAACTCGATCGATGTAGCCTTGTCGAAAATGTGACGAGGGAAAAAACATTCAGCTAAGAGCGGAAGCTCACTGGTGAAGCTTGACCACGAATGTTTTTTCCCTCGTCACATTTTCGACAAGGCTACATCGATCGAGTTGCATGGCTTTTCAGATGCTAGTGAACGAGCTTATTCTGGATGTGTTTATGTTAGGTGATCCGGCTCGAAGGACCAAAAAGTATGTACGGGAAATTCAGTGGCTGGTATTGGAAAGACGTACCTGGGTTCACGGCTGACTCGAGTCCGGGGGCCTTCCAAGATAGCACCGATATTGTCCGCACTTGTAGAAATCCACAGGACTGGTGAAAGGGTCTCACAGATCGTGTCGTCTGTTCGAAAAGAAGGACCGTAGACACGCACACACAACGCGATAGAATACCGGCGCGGGCGCGTGGGAAAATCGGGGCAAACGGCAGTCAGGGTGCGTAAACGTTCGTCTCCGATGACGGTGGAGCGAGGAATGTTTGCCGATTCCTTCACGAGAGCGCGTGAGAGGCGCCGTCAAACCAACCAGCCAATAAGAAAACAGATAGGTCAAAAAAGATTTCTCGACCTACCCTCCAAATTGTGTCTGCTTGCACAGGAAATGTATTGCTACCCACACCAACAATTTAAGAATGCACTCATTATCATCATCACAATAAATAAAACAAAAATGTGAAAAAAAATCAATTCCGGTACGGAACAGCCTATATGTTATTCCAGCACACATAGGTACTATGTATGTTCCAAGTTTCATTCAAATCCGTTCAGTCGTTACGGCGTGATTGAGGCACAAACATCGTCACATTCTCACAAACTTTGGTAGGATTTTGTGTTGAAATAAACGCTAGTTTTCGTCTTACACACTCATTACTTACTGCATAATAACTTCAACAGTTTTAAAACTACAGAAGTCTACATCGAAAGCCATACCTACCAAAAAACAAAAGGTAATTCCTTGCAGTTTTCTATTTCGGAACCGCCCGCGGCGCCTGTCCCAGCGCCCAACTACCGGCCTACGGATACCTACCAACTTGCAATTACCGCCTACCAATCCCCAAATTTATGCGAACAACTCAAATAATAGGGCGCCATTACTGATTTACGATCCCCCATTATTCTAAGAACGGCACACAGGTAAAAAACAAAAAAAAACTCACTTGTTTCAACATTGCGTGCAGTCTTTGTCGGGTCATGAGTCATTTATAGCGTAATCGAAGTGATTCAAAGACTAGACGCGAAAAAAATTGAAATCTTAAATTGTCGAAGGCCGCGCGTTGCTCGCGGCAATTAAAAATAATTAGGGAGTGAGGATGGTTCTCGGAAGGTCCCGTGTCGGTACATTTACATATGGCGTTAGGCGGTCTAGCGGGCGCGGCCCCATTGCCGGAGGGCTCGCCTTCCCGCGTGCCTCAACACCCGAGCCAAGAGTAAAGGTACGAGTTGGCATCGGACGACATGAGGCAGCAGCGGACGACGTGTCGCAGCGACACTACTGGTTTCTATGTATTTCTATGAAACGCGTCGCTAGCTTCGTGTCGGTAACAACAAAGGGAATTTCATAGAAATACATAGAAACCAGTAGTGTCGCTGCGACACGTCGTCTGCTGCTGCCTCATGTCGTCCGCTGCCAACTCGTACCTTAAGGCTCGTGCTTATGCTCGTTTACTTGGATATCTTACTTATATTATAAATGCGAAAGTTTGTGAGTTTGGATGTTTGTGTCTCAATCACGCCTAAACGAATGCACGGCTTTGAATGAAACTTGGAATATACAATACATAGTACATGTACTGGATTAACATATAGGCTATTTTTTATCCGGATACCAAGCGAGCGAAGCTGAGGGAGGCAGCTAGTAACTCATAAATTTAGTTTCCGAGGAAGATACATTCTTAGATCAGTGAAAACTCAAAATGCTGGAATCTAATCATTAGAAAATAGACATGTCACATTACGCAAAAATCGAAATTTGTTCCGATTTTGACGGTTATTTTAAGTTTATTTGCTGTTCTGAGGTTATTTTAGTAACTGTGATAATATAATGTCTTTCCTTGAGAAAGGAAATAAACATTGATTGGCTCCTAATATACCTGCTGACTTGCAAGCTATACATTTGACCACGCCGTATGTCGCGAGAACATTATATTTTTCATCTCCGCTCGTACTCGCAACCCGACGATAAGTATAAACTAAATCGAGCACGATTATGGGCAATAGTGATTGAAAAGGGTAAAACCGACCTGTATTAATTCAACCTTTTATTTGTAGTTTAAATCCGAATACCTCTCCTGTGAACATAATATGCGTCCGGAGAACTACTTATTTTGAGTTTAAGATGCATTTTCGATTCCCTTCATTTTATGATTTGGTATTTGTTACTGTTATTATGGGTTTATTTAGCGCGAATTCGTAATTTGAAGGCGAGCAAATTATTTGCTCTCGATAAAAACGGCACATAAATGTTTAATTTAGTTTGAAATAAATGTCTGTTAAAGATGTTTACTACAGCTAATTTGGGATGGAATTTTTATAAAGAGACTTCGTGAATTAAATACAAATGAACTTTGTAATATGACGCTGTACTCGTAGTGCCCAGAACGATTTGAAATGGATTTTAGGCTTGACCAGCGGACTTGACTTGACCTATGCCATCGACTGTATCCACAGGAAAGACATGGTCAATACTGATTAGCTGACTAAGCCACGGGATTTTTCACGATGTTGACCTTCACCGTTTCGAAGTGTTTGAGTACACATTTTTTTAACTTAAATCCTTCGGTGATTCCGTTACTTCCATGACTAACACGGCTCTGAGAAAAAGCTGCTAAAATGGATAAGATTTCATTGCGTTGGGTAAAATTTCAAAGCTTAATTTATTATTGACACAGCTGATTTAAAACAATATGCATTATTATACAATAGTAACCCAGTGTTTCATAGTAATAATAACTATTGTATAATAATAACTGGGTTACAATGAAACACATTCGCTGTATTTTTTTAATTTGTTGCAGATTAAATTCGTGAGACTTAATACGTGAGTCATTCGGCCAGTGGGTCGCAGGAGTGCATTCTGCATTCTCATCCAAACTGGTTACATCTCGGTTTCATTCAGAAGGCTTTTGCTCGAGTTTTCCTTGTTTTATCCACATGTTTAAAACGATATACCAACCATACACCTTCAATCGAATTTATGTTCTCGCCTCCTGATTTGAGGGTATAAAATCAGTTTAATAAAAATGGTAGGAAGGTTATTGTGGAAGTGGGAAAATGATAGTACGTTTCTCGGTAAATATGGGATTCGTAATTTCACAAATTATAACTGTGAGAAAGTCAGCCCTTTGATTCAGATCAATTACTTTCGTAAAAAAAATTAGATCACTGTTTTTCGTAAAACCCCCCCCAAATGTATAATTTGAAATTCATGTTATTGATATCACCACAAAATAGTAAATTTAGTCTGTCTGTTTAGGCTGAATTCTCCTTAACTTACAGTACGGATTTTGATACAGTTTTTACCATCATTTAGAGAATTTACTTCGTAATATTTGTATGTATTTAAAAAACACGCATATAATATTGCACCTTTATATAAACTAAGGCCTTTTACCTTCACAAACGCTTTAGTGCCCGGGATGAATTAAGATAGAGTAGGCTATTCCATCACCTATTCTATCCTCTCAGCTTTGTCGGCCTTGTCCACAGGAAAGACATGGTCAATACGTGCGGAGCTGACTAAGCTGCACTACCTTTCTATATCCGTTTGAGTAAGTAAATAAATAAGTATGAAATCATTGATGCAAACTAACGCTAAAGGCAGTTTAATAACTGCCCATGCGAGATTTATCTTTCACCTCCACAAGACTTCCCTCTGGATGATTCTTCAAAGCAAGTTATCCTACAAAGCGCCTATGCATCCGCAGTGGCTATTATGAACGCTGCACCCGATCAAAGGCTGCACTCCTTTACTCAAGTAATCCGTTTGCAACTAGGGTCACCATCCGTGCGGATTTATCCGGACATGTCCGGATTTTTAGACTTCTGTCCAGGCTTTGGCTTAGATAAAAATACAAGTAATAAACACTTACATAAGTATACATAATTATTCAATCGCTGTTTGTTCACTTTTCATTCATCTCGAATAAAATATTAATCTAGTCTCGCAACGTTTGTATTTTTGACTGAAATGTCCGGACTTTTATTGAAGTGTCAGGCTTTTGAAATTTCTAAACGGTAACCCTATTTGCAACTCAATGGAGTCTGAATTCAAGGCGCATTCAGAAGCGAAGCAGGTTGCCTCCTAGGACTGATAATTACAAGTGCTTGGTGTTCCTCTTACGAATCCTACATTATACCGACACCTACAACTGGACAGTGACCACATTTTGTTTTGTTGATCATGCGAGCGAAGATCTCAATGGCAACTTGGGCGATTTGGCGTTGTATGTTTGTTATAGCATTAATTTCGAACCGTTAATCCAATTTATATGAAACTTGGTATGTCAATAGATTGTGCTATGAAGATTTGCTGGGAATCATTATGAGCTTAATTGGTGAAGGTGAATTATAATCTTATATTATCAAAGAAAAAGAAAAAAGGAAGGGGTTGTACCTATTGGGTTCAAGATGGTAAAAAAAAAATTACAAATGGATAGGGCTTTATTTTGTACATTCCAAAATGGTTTTTATTTTTATTTTTGGATTTTGAAATAAAACGAAAAGGTACAATTTAGAAAACCGTTATAATCTGAACTCTATTTTGTTAGAGTTTCAATGTTTCAGTTCGGGCGAACTACTTTAGTGCTAGAATAACCAACAGGGTTCTCTCCGACCTCGCTTAGACTCAAAGCTGTATACCACATTGATGCCTATGACGTTTAAAACCATTATAGTGTTCTGTTTAGTTCTGAATAAATGGTTGAATTTTTGTAATAAAATGTATCCATAAAACTTTAGCAAACCATTTATATATCAGTTGGACTAAAAATAAAGAGTCTGGCATATCCACAGGCAGACATACAGGCAGTAGGAGAAAAAAGTCTGCTTTCTAGTAACGAATTTGCACCCTTTCAAGTGATCCGTTCAACTCGATGGAGTCTGAATAGTTCCGCTTTGATCCGCGACGCAGACGTCTGAGTTTGCGATTGAATATTACCAGCTCTTATTGTACTATATCAGCAACTTGCGGGGTCGACGACCTTGCGTTTGTTTGAAGTCTACGATATTGTTTCTGAAGTTCGAAGAGAATATTTTGAAGATCTACGATTTCACGATATTTTATTAATTTATTTTAAAACCAACACATTGTACCTTCACTAAGTAATGTTTATGTTAAAACAAGATAGGTGGTCTAAAATTAAATTTAATTATAATATAGGTGAAGCTAGCATATACATAGGTACATAGATACCTATTGAGCGAATAAAGAAGTCTAACATAAGCACTGGACACAGAGACGTAAACCTCGTAATAATACTAAGGCCTTTAACCATCTATAGTAGATGATTTATACAGCGTCAGGAGGCAACTTTTTACCTTCACAAACGGGACGCTGTAGTGCCCGGGACGAATTAAGATGGAGTAGGCTTGCCAAGCACCTACACCATCCTCTCAGCTTAGTCGGCCTTGTCCACAGGAAAGACATGATCAATAAAGACCTCGTAATAATACGATTCTGTTAAAGTAAGTTGGGCTAAGATAAGGGTCATATCAGAAACGATGGATTGCCGATTCTAGGTCCTGACAAGACAGATTAGACAGCTGTGTACTTTGTATGATTTAAAAGATGACTTTGTACGACACAAAGATTTGTCTGACAATTTTCACAACCAACTTAAAACGTTACTTACAATAAAACTCCACCCGACTGAGCTCAGCAACAATCGATAAAAGCATTACGCACTTTACAGTCGGTTAGACCACTAATGCCGTAAACTTAACGCGATTACACAGCCCCCTATGCCGAGGGAATAGAGTTCAAAGTGGAACAAAAAAAGTCTCTTCTAATCCACCATGAACGTAATGGATGGTAAATGGTAGGATTTGTGAATGTTTTTGTTGTATTGTGCAATGTACTACTGTATTTGAAGCATTATTCTCAAAAGCAAGGGTTTTTGAGCGGTACAAAAACACGTTGTTTATACAAAAGAGCGTTTATTGTATTATTTAGTTTGCAATTCTTATTGGCAGCGCGCTCACCAGTCGTATTTGCGATTCAATCGCGGCGACCTAGCCTGGGTAAGCCTGGTCACTGCCCTCGAATAAAGAAACGTCTTGTAAACTGTCGAACCAGTGTGGTGAAAGGATTTAAAGTGCGCCTTAAAGGCTCCTTTCGTGCACGTATTTTCGTACATTTTAGGTTCTTTTTCCTTCACCGTTTGTGAGTTTTTTTTTGTAAATACATCTTATAATACATAATACTACAGCACCCAGACCCGGAAGTAACATTTGCAGAGCATGCAAACATTTCTCCCGCAGCGGGAATCGAACCCCCGCCTCTTGCGTTACATTTGATCATGTTCAAAAATCATTTCAGCCTTCAGTGCTTGAAAGATGTGCAATTAAAACACATGACACAAACGCTATCTGTTACATACCGCCCATTTACTAGTCGTAAGGGCGGTATGTAACACATCGCACTTCAACATAAAGCCATCTAGCAGCATTCATAGGCATTTAGCAGCAGAAAACTGTCGGCCCTCGCTCGGCGGCTACTTATAGCATCTGTACGGAGTAGCTCTTGTGCCTAAGTGTGCCACTGTGCACTGACCCAGTTCCCCACAAAGGGTTCTGTGTGCACATGTCAGTGCCTAGACCTTGTAGGCATCTATGTCATGAGCGCAGCTATTTTCATAAGTCAATGGTTGGAAGAGTTAACTTCTTCCATGCGGACATTTTGTAATATTATTTTTGCGCTGCTGTATATATAAATATTTGTGGACATTTCACTAGCCCCAAACTAAGCAAAGCTTGTACTATGTGCACCAGATGGCTGATATATATATATATTATTTAAGAGCTAGCTCTTGTCGGTGTATTTTTTTCTCTAATGCGGTCTCTTTTACTTCTTTATACGACATGACAGCGACTTTCTCCTTTATCTGGCTGATACAACTAATTCTTGGTCTTCCTCTTCCTCTCTTATACGACATGACAGCTTCATAAAGACGATCATAGAAGGAAAGGTAGAAGGAAAGAGAGGAAGAGATGGCTGATAGAATACTTAAAAACTTTTTTTTTGTAAATATTTGCAGAACATACAAACGTTTCTCCCGTAGCGGGAATCGAACGCGCGCCTCTTGCGTCTCAGCCGAACACTCGCCCGCCACGCCACCGAGGTGCTAAAGTAGTAATGAACGTGATTTAAAATCAATATCGACAGAATCAGTCTTGCGGTTTATTCACATTCCGGAAATGAAATTAACCTTATAATCTGTAATCCTTTGTTTCTATGCGAGAATCTCGGTTTTTCTTTGAAAAAACCTTAGCTGTAGTCGGATAAATATCACATCCACGCTTTAAAATATTCAAAGTAACGAACTACAACCGAAGCGATAAAATAAAAATAAGAACATCAAAGTATGTGCACACAAGTGTCGTAGGTAGTCGGTGTGTTTATTTAGGACTGCCGCTGCCAATATTCACAGTATTTACTCCAATTATATCCTCGGAATATTTATACACCGGCATTATGCGATAATGTATGGAGAACTCGAGTGTCGTTGAATGTAGAGGGTAAGTGCTATATTCATCGCAGGTAGAACTTCGATAAACCGAAACATTCAATGTTACATTTTTAAGGATTTTAGGCCGCTTTTGAGTGTTTGTTTTAATGCTCCACAGTATATCGGGGCGTATTTTTTAAAATATTTAAGTAGCGCTTTTAAAGTTGCTAAGTTCTGTTTAGTTTCAGTTAAAGCCGCATACTTCTTAGCTGGACTGGGAGTAAAGAAAAAAAAGAATGCGTCCAGCTGCTTCTATTCCCGAGCATGTCGTAAAAGTCAACTAAGGGATAGTATCCTCCAACATGATGAGATACAATAAGCAAGTATTCCCAAGTAGGTTTGACGTCAAGCAGGCGGCCGGTCATAAAACACCTTAGCCAAAACTCTTACAGTCATGATCCAAGGATCATGTTGTTTCGACCCCACATCGAGTGGGATAAGGGCAGGAAGATGATGATAATAATGAAAGCAGCATTCATACAGCTGCAAGAAAATAATTTCATAGAACACAGAACAACTCTTCGATCAAGAGCCCTTACCCGGAACAATCCTGGCATCTGACCTTTCTGCACAAAGGTTGAATAGAAAAAGCTGCAGAAAAAGCGCAATGTCCACATGCGTCACACGTGCAGCAAGTGGCGGTTCTCACGAGCGAACAAAAAGCGAACGTGATTTATCGACGCGAGCGAACCGAATCCACCCTCGCGAGCGAAGCGACCCCTGCGTGCTGTAAGGCAAGGACATTGCATTTGATGCCATTGTAATAGCGAATACGAAAAAAAAAATAACCCCGCTTAGCAACTCTAGTTTTATCTGGTTGTTATCTTTTAAATTGGATCCATTTTGAAATATTTTTCTAGTCACACATGATTATATGCCATTATCATTATATAGCACATTCCAAAGCATTAATTATATTGATTTTAATAATTTCAGATTCATTTCCTGTAATTATAAACGCTAATTTATTCAGATATTTGAACGCTTTGCATGATAGGCACAATAAAGTCAAGGCATAAAGAGAAAATAAGCAAAATGTTAATTAACGACTTGGCACTTCATTAAAGTGATGATGCAGAAGATACACTTTTATAGTACCTTCAAAATGGAAAAAAGCCGTTATTGGTTTATTAAAAAGAAAACCGTTTTTATGGCACATAACTAGCAGCATAAATAAAATCACACAGCGGCATTATTTAAGTTATAATTGATCAAATACAATAAACATATAAAACGGTATCGTAATATATTGGAATAACAAATGTTGTAAAAATATAAATAAAACGGAATAATATTAAAAAAAAGCAACATTATGTTGATAATAAACTATCATTTGACAGAACGGAGATATGTAAAATATATTTAAGTTGGCATAGTGACATATATGGTGCCAATTTGACATACAAGATTTTATTACCGATTTGGTTCTAATGTGCTTGCGTCAACGAAACCGCTCACCGCCACCCTCCCAGTCAAAGCGTTTTCGCGCAAAAACTCAACGCAATGTAATCGCAATTCCAACTTCACGGGTCAGCATTATATCCCACAAAATGAATTTTAAACCCTATTTTAAAGGAAGACGGTTTAAAATGGCTTCAGGTTTTCTTAAAATAAAAATTAATGCGTAGAGGATAAATTGAGTTTTTTACAATTCGATTTTGAAGTCAAGAACGTTTCTTCGTCGATTTATAGAAACTCCGTGAGAATTTAATGTTCGAGTCATCAATGAACATGGAATTATGAATATTCTGCTCAACACAAAACTATAGTACGAAACTGGACGATACGATTCATTCATATTTTTTATATCAATCCTTGGAAAAAACAACGAAGAAATGATTTAAGTCTTTCAAAAATATGTGTTATCTGTTTTAGGGTTCCGTCAATAATACAGCCAAACTGCACTGAACAGTTGTTCCGACAGAGACTTTTCAAAAAAATTAAAATGTGAAAAGGTGAAACCAATCTTAGTATTTTCCCTTAAACTTGCAGATATGTAATATCAATTTAATATGAAGCAGATTTAATGAACTTGCCCCTTATTCTCTAAGATCAAACAAAACTTGACAGCTACTTAGTAACGCGCCTCATCGTTTTTGCAATACAAAATTGTCATATAGAATACGATAACACGGTGATTCCACACAGATATCGTAACGAGCCCGCGTTACGTTATTATTATTTATTTATTTTTATTTTTGTTTGGTCATCTTATATTATAAGAATCTTTGTCCTGACTGACTGACTGACTGACTGACTGACTGACTGACTGACTGACAGACAACGCACAGCCTAAACCGCTGGACGTAGAGACTTGAAATTTTCAGTGTAGGTAAACCTTGGTACGTAGGGGTGTACTAAGAAGGCATTTTTCAAAATTCAACCTCTAAAGGGGTGAAAAGGGATGAAAACCTGGAATCAATTTTTGGTCTAAAACTGCACATAACCTATATCAAATTAAAGAGCCGATTTTTCTCATTTAGTTGATGTCATAATTACCTGTAAATTCTTTATTTTTGGCATGTTTTTCATGAAAAATAGAATACTTTTATTTTGACATATGACAGCGATGATACCTCAGAACAATAAATACATGATACCAAAGATTAGTAATAGGTTATGAAATGGTAAGAGATGGCAATACTTTAGTCATCGTTTAGCGTAGGTACACTATATTATAATGAATAATGAGGATAGTAGGTACCTACGTGTGCTGGAATGGGACATAGGGTAATTTTTATCTGGGTACCGCGTGAGCGAAGCCGCGGGCGGCTGCTAGTAGTGAATAAGGCCCGTAAAAGTGTACTGTACCCATTGATAGTGCGTCCGATTCATCCTTGGCTGAATTCATTAATTAATTCTTTAGTGGCTGATAGATAAATGAATGGAGAAATCTCGAGATCATTTTTAAATTGATTGATTTATGAATCAGCTCCAAATCCAAAACCGGTCGTTTCATTCAGTGCTCTATGTCTACTGATGATTAGCGCTTTGGTACCTACCATTTTGTTCTCCTCAAAATATTGTGTTATCTTTAAAACAAAATGTCTCCCACGAATATAAATTTCCTCTTTGCTGATATGTATCGTTTGAATGAATTTAAACGAACATCTCTATTCCGAAATTTGATAGAAATTTTACAAATTCCAACACTTCATACGATGAATATCAGTGTCTTATTAAGACGTAAACTTGGCTAAAATGTCGGTTTCTGGTCCAGCTAAGTTAAATTTTAATTATTACTAGTTTTCGCTTACGGCGTCGCTCGCCTTGTACTGTGTTAACAAGTAACCTCCATGCTATTGTTGGAATATAATTATTCTGCATGTTCTGCCATTAAGAATGAAATAGGTATTCCGAGTTTAATTCAGATCCGTTCAGTCGTTACGTCGTGATTGAGGTACAAACATGAGAGCACTGGTGGCCTTGTGGTTGCCGTCCTGCCTTCCGATCCTAAGGTCATGGGTTCAAATCCTGTCGTGCAGCAAAGGATTTTTCTGTTTGAAAAAAATATTTGCTCTGTATACCAGTACTCTCAAATGGTGAAGAAATACATCGTTAGGAAACCGGCATGTAGAACATAGAAAAGTTCAAAAACATGTGTCAAGTGCATGAAAAGAGCCTTTGAGGCGCACTTTAAATCCTTACACCACACTGGTTTGAAAAAACTAGTGGTAGGACTAGTAGTAGTAGTATGCAAATATCCTCACACACTTTATTTTTAGGTAAGAAATTTTGTTGCTATCTATGTAGATATAACTACCGGCACTTCATTATGGCAATGAAAATAAACGTCAAAATATTAAAAAACAGGATGGTTTAACACACCTTCAGAATAATTTGAAAGTTTATTGAACTTTGAACTCTCGAATAACTAAAAGTGGCAATATCGAGAGAACAACGAACTGTGTACAATTATGAATACGATGGCGCCTCCACCGGCTAGATGCTTTTAGCTACAATAAAGAGTAATAATAAAATTGTCCGATGGAAAATTCCAAATTATAGAGCGTGGCGAGACTACAACTATATTTATTAACAGTAAGGAACTTGCAACTAATACAAATATAATTTACAAAATACAAAAGAAATAGTCGGGCTATAAGGCCGTTGCAAACGGTCTACACATTATCTCACCTGATCCAGCCCATCAGACGGTGGAAGCGTGCCCAAGACGCTAGCCGCATTGCCACGCTGAATGTCAATACTGATCCGTTCAGCTAAATTATTATTTATGTATGAACTTATGTATTTGAGCCTTTTGAGATGGCCGATGGTACGGGTGCCCACCGCATTTTCAAAATTCTTTCAGGGCGTCTGGTCGAAGCGATACGCAATCCAAGAGCTGGTTCTTATTGACTACACCTAATTCAATCCATTTAGATTGGTAATGTTTTATAATGGTGTATATTTTTGTGACGATGGCGCCACTAATAAGTAAAATGAGAATGACCAGAATCCTTCTTTCTCAGTTGCGGAAATAATATTGAGATATAATATTGGAATATTATTGGAATTTTTCAAAACTTTGTAATAGTTCCAAAAATGATATTCTCCCTTTCCTCAGGTAAACCTATCATAAAATTATAAGAGTAATTGACA
This sequence comes from Scotopteryx bipunctaria, assembly GCA_949320045.1. Lineage (NCBI taxonomy): Eukaryota > Metazoa > Arthropoda > Insecta > Lepidoptera > Geometridae > Scotopteryx > Scotopteryx bipunctaria. Next base: position 917,126 of record OX439441.1, read on the forward strand.
AACTAAGTTCCACGTAGTATTTTGTACTGCAACAATACCGTCAATTTTCCAGAAACAGAGTTTGGAAGTCGACACCTATGCTTATGTTATGAAATCTTACTTATATTATAAATGCGAAAGTTTGTGAGTTTGGATGTTTGGATGTTTGGATGTTTGTGCCTCAATCACGCATAAACGGCTGAACGGATTTGAATGAAACTTGGAATATACATAGTACATGTACTGGATTAACATATAGGCTAATTTTTATCCGGATACCACGCGAGCGAAGCCGCGGGCGGCAGCTAGTAAATAAATAAAATAACTTTATTTCAGGCAACATTAGAAAAGTTACAGGTGTTATAAACTTATTCTATAATACAAAAATATAATTTACAAAATATAAAAGAAACAGTCGGGCTATCTAAAAGCCGTTGGAAACTGTCTAACATAACTTACTAACTCTACGTTGTATAAAATATTTATTTACTATATTTTAAACCACCACAGAGGTGGCGGGACGAGATTGAATATGCATTTTTCAGAATTATACTGAAAAAAAGGAGGCCTTTGCCCTGCAGTAGTACAAAATTTTAAAGTTACTTTAAAATAAGCAGTTTCTTGACTTCAAAATCTAAAGTACCTAAAATTTATATAAAAAATATAAAGTAAGTATTACGTAATCCTAGAAAGCTATGCAAAACGTAGCCAAGTAGGTAAAGATCAAACTAAATAGTTACAAATCTAAATACACATTACATAATATTAATTTTTATATTCTTTATCATTTTATTGTATCAATACTTCGATATTGCAAACGAACTGTCACAAAATATGTATTTTATTAGTTATTAGTCTGAGTTGAATACAATTTGATTAAAATTAGCTTATCTTATTTAACATTTGATAGTTTTATTATAATTAAATAGAGTTTTGGAATTTTCTTAATAGTTTCCAATTATTTTATAACTGTGTACTTATTACTGAAGATTTCAAATACCTACCTACCTACTTTTTATATTTAACTTTCGTACCTACAAGTTTTATAAAACAATTTATTTCTGTGCCTTTAAAACTGAGCCTATTCGAACGACCACAAATCAAACTTTTAATAATAAAAAAGACGTGCGATGTAATATCTACCTGCTTTGTTCATATAATGTTATGAAATAGAAATAATAGCAAGACGTAACGACCCAGTGTTATATCCGTAAATATATGATGAAAAAAACGCTACCTGTGACTCTTACTCTAGCAACCTTAACTTAAAGTACCACAAACAACCACCACAACTTTATTACAACAGCATAGAGCTCAAATTCGAAGCACAACAATTAAACTAATACAATTCAATTTTAAAATAAAATATCCTTATTGTATGCAATCGAATTTGTCCCCTATTGTTATGCTAAATTACTTTTTATATCCACGGATTAAGGAATAAATTCGTTTGATGCCGTCTTCTAATGAGAAGGGATCTTGTCACACACGATTTGAAGAGGCGATTGTAACCCAATATTGTGCACACGACTTTAGAAAAAGTAAAGGCAATACGTTTTTATTAAAGGATATCGCTGGTGGCCTGTCTCTATGTCAGTAAAATGCAGATAAAATAACAAAGGGAACTTAAGTTTCTGTTACAAATGACTTTTTAGTGAAAGGGTCTGATAAAAAGGCTACAATCTGTGAGATGCTAGGCGGTATTACCATTTCCTGATAGAGGGTTTCCTCAAGAAGGGGAGAAGAACTCTTATTTAAAAGGGGATACACAAGTGTGTATACCTCAGGTACACGTAGATAGAGTACGATGACACCATATTCATTTAAATTCTAATTTTCATATTTATTTTGCTCACACTGTCAATGAAAGTGAGCTGACAACAGAAAGGAAAATATTTTTTAAACCAAACGACCATATAGCTACAAACAGCAAAGTATTAGTACTATTATTTCTTTGTCATTTTAAAATCTAAATTATTCTTGATATATTTAGGCAGATGGATAAAAAATATACAATTCCTCATATTTTTGTAATTCACCTGTGACCGCTTTTTCTGTTAAAAGATAAAGCTTAGGGCTATCTTTACACGATCAGCTAGGCTTTATCGCTTGACTTATTTGGGTAACTCTGGATTATAAGAATCGACATTTTTACGTTGACAGGTGGCCATTATGTAATATGAAAATTTTATTTTCAAATTCTTTGTATGTTACGCCTAGACTGGCTAGACCTAACCCAGTTTTTCTAGTAGTTACAGATTCATACTTTTCTACTAAAATAATTCGGCATAACCAAAACCAAATTACGTTAAGTTCAAATCTCAAGCCAACCTAAGCAGAGTTGAGCGTGCAAAGGAAGCCTTATATCTATCTCAAATCACGGGTAGATCGAAAAAATGTTAAAAGCATTGCTCGCAATACGCGGTCGGTACCTGACTTTAGCACAAAAAAGATGATTAATGAAGGTAGAAATTAAATGATTTCGACTCAGGTACATGTACCCCGGGGGTAAAGTGGCGATTTTTTAACCATTGTCCGTGAGACGCTACTCCATTCTGCCATTTTAACTTCTTGGTAATTACGGATCTGTCATGTTTATTGTACGAAATAAATATAAATCGTTTTGGTCCATTAATTAAAATTTGTTATTAGTGCGCTGAAAAAGGAACAAGTAACCACTTATTGTTTTGTTTATACTTTGGAAGAGCATGGAAAAAGTCGGAGGTCATTATTCCTCTAAACCATATATTGATCTTATTCCACAAATCCCCCCCTAAAATGTTCTAAAATCTAAAAAAAAGTTTTGAAATACCCCTTGCAAAAAAAAAGAAAAGTACTTCTCTACTGCACTGGGAGTAAAGACAAAACATAGAATGCGTCCAGCTGCTTCTCTACCCGAGCAGAGCATGTCGTAAAAGGGATAGAATCCTCCCCAACATGATAGACCATCTATATGGGCGATGAGCTGATCACCTGTCACCATGGTTCACCATATCCAAGACTTCAAATCAGAAGTGGCTGCAAGTTTTCTTATGTTAACTTGTGGCTCTGCCCACCCCATTAAGGATACGAGCGTGATAATATGTATGTATGTATTCTAAAAATAATCGTATATGTGCAGTGTTTTTTGTAAAAAAAAAACAGACTATCAATTACATTCTCATAAAAAGCCGAAGCTATGCTAGGTGCTAAATAAGACCAAACACATTTTTCATCAATAACAATACGCACATCCTATTGCTTGTAAAATTTTACAATCAGGCGGCCAGTAATGGTTAAATTTTATTATTCCGAAACATATCTGTACGCCGGTTGTTATTAACATGTATTCGTTATCGTACTTCGGATTTTTATTACACTTTTTTGTTTATTGTCGTGTGATTTGGATGTTACCCGTGCAGGGATGTACTGGCTAGCTTTTACACACAGAAATAATTGTTTACCTACTAGCTTTTCTCGCTTCGCTTGTTTTGTGGTAATTTTTTTTAAATTTGTTAAGCCGTTACGCTGTGACTGCGGCACAAACATACAATTATCCTCACATACGGTTTTATATTATTTGCACGATTACTTAGGTACTAAAGTAAGTTCTGAAGTAAATGTTTTAATATAGTCAATATCTCAAAACATGTTGGTGTTTCTTTAAAAATAAATTGTATATTATTGATATAGACCGAAAATCATTCATTTTGAAAGTTCGCGTAAACCCTGAGTACGCCCGCAGATAACCAACATTTTTTTACAATTCCAATCGTTATTCGCAATACCGCAATACATATAGTATCGTCAATTATTGTAATTAAACCTAATCGTTCTATTTTGATGTGTTGCAACCCGCTTTTTGCGAATACGGTGTAGTTAGTCGTGAGCGGCGAGGCTTAGAGGAATTATTGTGTTATACCGATACCGATGGGCAAAAAACTATGCAAGGTATTGTCCTAGGTGAGCCGTAAACGATGAAACATGACGCGATGCGATTCAAAATATCAAACAGTGGCTGCATCTAACATCAGGTCTACATTCTCGCGCAAATCAGTTTACCATTTGACGGTTTAAAGAGTCGCATCGCGTCGCGTCGCTTTCCATCGCTCATCTAGGACAATGGGTGAGACGACTTAGCGGTGATTAGCGTTTGTTAGCGAGCTGATCGAGTGATAAAAAAGCTCTGCTTAAGTTATCATAGGAATGCAGCAGCTTTGAATAATGTTTTGTGAAAAATGAGGCACAGAATCTACCGTAGCTAGCTGGTCAAAATAAGTCAATAGACTAGGAGCGATGAATTTATAGTTTTAGTCTACTCTACTACTTCGCTAGAACGGACCAGAATTGAACAAGTCTGAATTCGATTTGACAGTGCTATGCTTTGACGGACTTTTGATTTGACATCTGACTTTTGACCATTTGTTTTGCTTTTTTGTTCCGAAAGTTTCTTGTATGGGGTCCTCTTTTATTTTTATTATTTATTGTTATAGCGGCAATAGAAATAATGCTGTAAACATTTCAACTCTCTACCTATAGACGGTTCATGAGAGCCCGCTGACAGACGGACGGACGGATAACGGAGGCTTAAGATCCCGTCGGCACCCTTCGTGTACGTCACCCTAAAATATAACCCATGGAGAGCTAAAGTTAAACTTGAAAATAAAACAGCAACTAAATAATGAAGTATTCTCGTTTGAGCACCTATTTTGTAGGCACCTATGCATTGAGCACCAAAGGCATTTCCACAAAGGATAATCCACATGAAATATTTTCAGAATAATTTGCGGAGTTTCATGGAGAAGCATGTTGGTTGGTGTCAGCAGTCGGAAGGGTAGGTAGTGACGGCGCGGGTCACGGTAACCCGAGCCGGCAGATGGCAAGCACTTTGCACTTCCGAAAATTAAAAAAAAAAACGCTCAAGACAAAACGAGCAAAAAGTTGACGCACATGGAACATGATCAGGAAATGAGTTCCGTATATTACTTACTGTTTTAATAGGTATACATCTATGAAGGTACAGTACAATCAGTACAATTACATACAGAACGAAAAGGTGAACACAATAGGTAAATTATTTCAACTAATAAGAAACACTAAACCAAGATGAACCATTATGTTTAATAATAATAATAATAAATATTTGTGGACATTTCACACAGCGCCATCTAGCCCTAAACTAAGCAAATCTTGTGCTATGGGAACCAGATCGCTGATAGAATACTTTTATATACTTTTTTTTTGTAAATTTATACTTATAATACATAATTACAACACCCAGACCTGGAAGAAATATTTGCAGAACATACAAACATTTCTCCCGCTGCGGGAATCGAACCCGCGCCTCTTAAGTCTCCGTTTGGAACGGATGTTCAATATTTGAAATGTTCAAATAAGAACTAGAGAAACCAAGAATCATGTGCGGATCCCTAAATTCAATGAACATCAAACGTACTCAAACTGCATGTGCGGAACACTCGGTAAGGTTACCCCAATAACGTCCATCTGTTATTCACAAAAACTATTACCCGAAATTATAAGAAAAAATATTCCAAATGACGTACCGCAGTAGGTAGGAATAGCTTCCAAACTGTTGTTTTTGAATATTTAAAGTAATGTTTTTAAAATACACAAAATAAACGATATTTAATACTTTTCCTTCTAAGTAAAGGCTCTAACACACTGATACGACAATCCCGAGTTTCTAAATTCAACTGAATATGGTGTTATGTACGAATTAGCTGTATACTATTGTTGGTTCCGGCTTCGTATTTTTGTTGTTTTCAAAATTCCATGAATGCTAAGGACTAAACATTTTTTTTTCCAGGAAAACATTGGTTGAATTTCACCTTCGGTGATACCTTTGGTAGTGTTGAATGGTTACAAATATATCCATCAAATGATAACGAGGTAAACAAGAAGCAATCACCCAAAACCATAAAATGTAAAAATGCGCTTTCTGTGTCCAAAACCCATCACTGGCACGGCCAATAAAAAATGTTAGAATAAATTATACATTTACAAACACGGCCAAATCACCAACAAAAACCATTTACAAGATACCATTAGCAAACATTCAATTTTGAGTTCCATCGCGTTCCTTAGCACTAGTCAAACTTTCTTGTGTCACTAGAGAGTCAAATATTGACCAATAACGACCTTAAAGTAAAGCCGTGGCTTGATTTCTTACCCATTCTTGCTAGCGAAACCCTCTAGCGAATCAATAGCGACTAACTAGTGCTGAGTCTCCAGTGTATCACGTTGACCCACGTTTTGAATTATAGGGAAACTAACGGTTTGAAAGGCTGATGTAAAAAATATAAATGATATAAATCTAAGCCAGAGAGCTTAATTAAAATCATTTAATCCGCAATCTGAATATATTAAAGTAAGATGTAGCCAATAAACCACAGCGCAGTGCGGGGACATACGGCCGGATGTTCTGACCGTTCACACAAAACACACGACTATTACAGAGAAACAATAGATTAGAGTGATATCTCCCAAAGGCTAATCTTGTACGAGAATCACGTAGCGAAGTCATAGCGGGATCGTAGCAGCTGTGTGTAAGATTGCATACGTTGCAAATAAAAATGCAGTCGCAAAATCTAATGCGGTATCTATTAAGGATCAACATTATCGATGTGTGACTTCAATTTATGTATCTATATTATGTGAGATTAACCAAGAGATAACCAAAACTTTCAATTATGATGTACCTAAGTTTTCGAAGGCACAAATAACTTCAAACTTTATAAATAAATATAAATATTTGTGGACATTTCACACAGCGCAAACTAAGCAAAGCTTGTACTATGGACACCAGATGGCTGATAGAATACTTATGTACTTTTCTTTTTGTAAATACATACTTATAATACATAATACTACAACACCCAGACCCGGAAGTAATATTTGCAGAACATACAAAACAAACATTTCTCCCGTAGCGGGAATCGAACCACCGAGGTCGTCACTTTCGTGCAAAGCGTAAACGAAGCGTTGACGCTCCTGCTTCAGTACCGTGTATCCCTGTGATGAGACATGTTATACCGGTAATATGACCGTAATAGTCGAGTGTTTCCGTCACTAACCGAACATTTACATATAAATTAAACGTACAATCTAGAACACAATCTATATATTTTATTGTTGCACAAAATGTGAACGCATCGTTTGCTCTGTCCTTGATATCTGTTATAAAATTTATGTGTGCTTTACCAGTACTCTCAAACGGCGAAGGAAAGCCGCGGCTTAGTCAGCTTCACACGTATTGACCATGTCTTTCCTGTGGACAAGGCCGACTGAGCTGAGAGGATGGAATAGGTGCTGGGCAAGCATACTCCATCTTAATTTGTCCCGGGCACTACAGCGTCCCGTTAGTGAAGGTAAAAGTTGCCTCCTGACGCTGTATAAATCATCTACTATAGATGGTAAAAAGCCTTAGTTTTTTGATATCTGTAAGGGTTTAATATATCTGCTTGAACCTTTCCTTGATTAAGAGTGTGTATTGCACACCAAAATCGACGTAGAACCCTGTTGAACATTAATGAAATGTGTTTATTCAAAAAGGAAATGAAATTTTAATATTTTTTTTCTGTGCAAACACGATAAGAAAAAAATACAATAAAAAAAATCTTGAAAAATCCATGTTTTCATGTAGATTTTCAGATGAGTTTTATTAAAATAGGTAGGAAATAACTATTTTTTTAGTTGTTGAAACCAATTTTTTTATTCATTTTGTAGTTTTCTTGTAATTGACAATTATTTGATTTGGCGGGTCATTTGATTTCAACATTTTCTCACTCTCTGTCTTTCTTTTACACACACGAAATCCGTAGCGCTATCTCTTTCTGGTACTACATGCTAATGATTTTCTATCAATGAATAACAGGACATAATCAAGCACATCATCATCATCACCCACAGCCAGACTACTCACTGCTGGGCAAAACGTCATATTCTACTGTTCGCGATTCTATTTCCAACCCTTGAACATTAAAATGTCTGCGTAACGGTGTGACTGACCGACTCTAAGGCTCTTTCTGAGCGTAAGTTTTCTCGACGATGGTACAATTGATCCTACTAATTGGAAAGTAGCTGGGTCTGAGGTCTACCGAGCTACGCAATTAGACATGAAGCCTCTCAACATTTTACGACGGTGTCATAATTATGGGCGCATCTTCACAGCTCGTTTTCGATTGCTGTAATATAGAAGGAAATTTTAATTTGCTTTTTTTTAATTAAAAGAAAATTATAATCCGGGCTTTTGATTAGCCTAGATAAAGTATCGAAATTATTAAGATTGTAAATGAAGATAAGCAAGTTAAATTAACGAACGGGTCGCTAGCAATCCCCCAAACTCTTTACAAAATAAATGGAATTCTTGCCAGTTTTCTCGCCACCATGGTTCTTTTACCTTCAAAACTATGGGATGACCATGGCCATGATGATGACCAACCAGTCTATCTATCTAGTCGTGTTACTAGTCCTTTCGAACTACTCCTTTCGTGCACTTGACACATATCTTCGAACTTTAGGTTCTACGACAAGCCGGTAGTAACCATTGAGTAAAATAAAAACATTGGAAAAGTTACGGTTAAATAAATTTATTTGTCATAAAATTCACAAAATAATTACTAACTAAAAAACCTCAAAGATTACTAAAAAATCTTTGAATGTAGTTGTAATTTTCGTTGTTTTAAAATCAAAACGAAGTATTCTTCCGGTCAAATTTTCTATCGGTTCCTCTACTCTAAACTCATTTCACTTCATTTCATTTCTACAGTAAGATTTTCGAACAGAAAAATCCATTGGAGCACGACTGGATTTGATCCCACGATCTTAGGATCAAAGGCGGAGCCACTACCACTAGACCACCAGTGCCCTCATTTATTTTATGTACCACCGTGCTAATCTTTAGCTTATTCTATATTTTGTTATATCTAAAGACGAACATTTAAAATTTATTATTTATTCACAAAATACTTTTTAACTGAAATTGGTCATCATTTACTTTTGATGTTAACTGCACGATAACTAACTGATCTATACCGTCTGCTCTATATTTTTTACCATACATTCACTTTATCTTATTTATCTTCATTTTATACACATCTAGAGTAAAACGCATGCATATTCAACGTTCATCTAATTATTTTCTAACGCTAAATTATCAAGTACTCTATTAACAACTTTGAGATTCAAAGAATAGAGTTGAAATTCGAATTCAGTGGCAATAAGGAAGACCTGGCTGATCGGGTTTTGATCTATGACCATACACCCAATGGAGAGTGTCAGATGACAATGCTCCTCAACTAAAACCTCTGTCCTAAAAGCTTCCGTTTGTGCGCGAGTTTTTTTTAATTCTTAGTTTGTAATTAACACAGCAGCTGAACCTTGCAAGTGTAGGCAAATACGAGGCCTCCAATAGGCGTATACTCTAAGGCCTCAATGACCGAGATATGCCTAAGCAGACATCGGTAACTATTGAAGTGTTAAACCCGATAAATCACCAAAAACCTGGTGATTAATTTGTAGAGCAGCAAAGTTAACCCGTTATCTTCTTATAGTCCGTAACAAGCAATGAATAAGGTTGAAAATAGTGTAGCAAAGATAAGCGTAAAATGCCATTTCTATATTTTTTATTAGTCAGTTTATGGATGTTTTATAGAGGTATGTAAAATAGGAAAGTCCAGCAAAAGGTCGTGGATATATTGTTTCGTTTTAAAACATAATTTATTAACATTTAATGAAGTACTAGTAGATCAAACATTACGTAAGCGAAGTTGATTTATGGGCCGAAGCTTTGTTTTCAATGAATACATAGAAGTCATAAATGTCATTCGTATATTTACTGTCATGATTATAAAAAAATATTTGAATATTAGCTTCCGCCTGCGGCTTTGCATGCGTTGTACCCGCATAAAAAGTAGCAAATATGTTATTCCAGCACACTTACAACGTAAATTTCAAGTTTCAACCAAATCCGTTCAGCCATAACAGCGTGATTGACAAACAAATGTCAAATGACAAACAATTTTATTGTCATATCCTCACAAACTTTCACATTTTTAATATTAGTAGGATGTTTCAAGCAAAAAGTCAAACATGTACCATTCTTTGGAAAAGTACCTTATTACTTCTACAAGTCAGAAGTTCTAACTCAACTTCGAGAGCTTTTCCTTCTGAAGTACGTAACTCATTACACAATGAAAATAAATAAAACAAAATAAAAATTGATTATTTCGGATACCTGATCCATATTGGTCAGTAACAAAAAGAAATCTTAAAAATAGTGTTAGTGAGAACATAAACAACACAAACAACTACTACATAAAGTGATCACCAGGTTGAAGGGTAAACTGCTGGGATCACTCAAAATGCACATACGTCATTCCGAAGTTTCCGAACACACACACCATGTCCACCGTGCCTTACGAAAGTACACACGTCCCATCTACGATTTATTTCAGTGACAGAAAAATAATTGAATACCTAGAAAAGCTCATTACGGGTTAATAAATAAAGTCTAGCCGAGAGCAACATTAAACCCATCGTAAAGCTGGTCCGATATTAATTTTATTGTAATCGAGACCGGTCGTACACAACTACACATGCTCGGATAAAGAGCAATAAATAACGAGTGACCCGTGAGTTACGAGAGTGTACGCTCGTTGCATGATCATCAATGTTTTGAATACTATTACAAACTTCACAGAATTATTTGTGACTTAGAACTATGATGCCGGAGTTTTTCACAAATCTTCCTACTGTCTCTAGTTTTGTAGTACCAGTGTGGTGAAAGGATTATATGTGCAATTGCGTACCTCAAAGACAGCAGACAAGCATTGGAGAACCTCTTTTTTAACGATTAAAAAGATCTTAAACTGAAAATCTAAAAACTAGACCGCTAGTAGAAGGAAAATAAAATGATATGCATAAGAGAGGCTAAGCTTATCGCCCTGTTCACACGGTTTCTCATTCATTAATACCATCCTCATTCATATCAATAAAACTCATTCACTCTCACTAGGTAACACGTGAATGGAAATTGGATGAAAATCGATGAGCTGATAAGACTTTATCCCAAGCTTATTATGCAAAGCCCTACGCATAAAATAAAACAATTAAACTTTCACCACACTTGTGCCTTGAATAAATAAAACAAACACCATCCCATTACAGAATTACCTGTGTGGGTATCAGTAACAACGAGTACCATGCCAGATACAAAATAAATATTTGTGCGAGAATCGAACCGTAGCTGGCGTCTCAGCTGGGCACTCGTCCGCTACGCCGCCGAGGTCGTTACAAAATATGATACTAACATGTTCAAAAACAATGCTTAGGCGTGAATCATGACTCAAGCATGACTTCGCTATCCCATCGCAATCTCTCAAAAAATCTCTGCTGTAATACGATAATAAGTTCAATTCATTATTGACTAGAAAAGAACAAGTGTCACGACAAACTAACGAGCTCAAAGAATACGATCGTACACAAATAAATCGACTCAAGTGGGCAGACAATCACTGGTTTAAAAAATCCGTTTCGAACAACTTTCGAAACGATCTATTTTCGTGAAATATGCATTTTATTGCGATTAGGTCTGATTTTGGCTGATATATTGTGGACAAGCTGATTGTTATATGATTCATGTTCGCCGCCAAGAACTATGAACAAAGCCGGATCTAAAATGAGGGAATTATTTATGCCTAGAGCAGACTCTTTGGCACCAGTTTCTAACCTTGTGGCGTTGATGGAAACCCGCGGCTTAGTCAGCTCCATACGTGTTGACCATATTTTTGAGGATAACACTGACTAAGCTGAGTGGATAGTATAGGTGTTAGGCAAGCCTACATTATTCGGAATTAAATTCTCCTGGACACTACAGCGTCCCGTTAGTGTAAGCAAATGTTTCCACTTTACTGAACGTGCTGGCAGATACAAGTAGGTTTGATTGTCATTACATAAACTATTGTTCTATGATTAATGTATTACATACTTACATATACATTATCACGCCCGTATCCCTAACGGGGTGGGCAGAGACACAAGATTAGAAAACTTGCAGCCACTTCTGATTTATTTCTAAGATGGATATGGTGAACCATGGTGACAGGTGATCAGCCCATCGCCCATTAGGTCCATCATGTTGGAGAGGATAATATCTCTCAAAAAAATCAAAATAAATAGGTACCTATATAATTTTGTTAAACAGTTGTTTACCTACTAACATTTTAATTAAATTAAGTAAGGAATAAGAATAACTTATTTTGGTAAATGTCTTACTTTAACTTCAAACAAAAAGAAAACTTTTTTCTACATTACGAGGTACAAAGAAACATTACAAATTTACAATGTTGTTGAACAGAAGTAGTTTAAGTCTTTGCTGACAAAAGCGATCCAATGTATAAATGAATTGAATTGAATTAACGTGATTGATGCACAAATATTCTCATAAACTTTCGCATTAATATTATTAGTAGGATATATGCTATTTAAAATTCAGACGATAAGCTCCACAAGGTGGGCCGAATTATAATAAAAATGTGTAATAGCGCGGAATAGTGATACATCAATAGCATTACTATTCCAGCAGTAAACGACGCCCACGCCGATCCAATTGTGAAATACATACATACAGACAGACTCTACAATGGACTGGACATTACATATGTCAAATTTTATGTTTCCACTTTTGGTGACTTTATCTCGGAGTGATGTCATGTTTTCTAACAATGGCGCAAGTAGAATATATGGAAATGTCTTATTTAAATCATGGAATTGAAGATTCGTTAGTGGGAGTTATGTGGGAATTAAGTAACGTTGTTTGCTGAAGATCTTGCTTGTCCAGTCAATCCTGGCATTACAGAAAACTGTCATGACAATGAGATGTTCGAAACGTCGGTCGTATTCGACCATGTAATTGTTCGAAAAATAAGCCGTTTGTACAATATTACCTAAAGGTAACCTTTTTAAGGTAAGGCATTTTTAAAGGTATGGCCTTTTTCGAACTTTCGCATCTATATCTTCTTACTTCTTACTTATATTATAAATGCGAAAGTTTGTGAGTTTGGATGTTTGGATGTTTGTGCCTCAATCACGCCTAAACGGCTGAACGGATTTGAATGAAACTTGGAATATACATAGTACATGTACTGGATTAACATATAGGCTATTTTTTATCCGGGTACCACGCGAGCGAAGCCGCGGGCGGCAGCTAGTAATATTATAAATGCGAAAGTTTGTGAGGTTGTGTGGATGTGACGATGTATGTTTGTGCCTCAATCACGCCGTAACGGCTGAAAGGATTTGAATGAAACTTGGAATGTACACAGTATGTGTGCTGGAATAACATATAGGCTACTTTTCGTCAGAATATCACGCGAGCGAAGCCGCGGGGGAAAGCTAGTATACATATTTACTTCCGTTTTCGAAGACATTTGTCAAGTGCACGGAAGAAGTTATTAAGGCACACTTAATCCTTTCACCACACTGGTTTGGAAGAACTAGTGACACGCGTAGTATTTGACAAATGTATCATCGACCTCGAAGCAAAGCATCCATTTCTAAAACACTTCGATGTCACATTGACATAAACAAGAATCACAGGACAAAAATCAAATTATAAATGCTGCAATCACTAGTTATCATTCGATATTTCCTCATAACCATTTTAAATCGAAGATGATCAAAACCCAAACGGTCTTTAAACTAAATGAATATTTCTCAATCACTTTACCGAGGCCCAAAAAGAACTGATGAAGCAATTATCCGATCCTCGGCACTCCGATTATGAATATATCGACACTCGTCATAATTCCGTCATAATTCTCAAATCCAAGTCGTATTAACGACAGTATAACTTACATCGAGGGCAACTCGTCTTTTTAATTTAAACTGCGATTCAAACACAGTTTCGACTGTGCAGGCTCAACTGCTATGTTGCATTCATTATACTTCATCATACTAAGTTTGTGTCGGTCCTTCAAAAAGCTTCATTTGTGTATGAAATTATTCAAAAAGTACTTTGTTTTATTCCGTGTTCAGTCGGTTCATTTTTAGTAAGAGGAAAAATGAAAGCTAGAAATTGATGAAACAAGGATGATTTAATCCACTGGTTTTAGCCTGTTGTGTTTTGCAGTTATCATCGCGGTTAATAAGTTAATATTAACTTATAAATTATTGTAAATGTAATACACATCGTTCGAATATTACAACAAAACTGCACAGTTATTTATCGAGTTCGGTATGTTGAACATGAATGGCCAGCTTTTAGAGGTATGAAGCGACCGTATTTCACAATTGCATATTTTGAAACACCGATGACACGCTATTATTAATATTATACTAGTTACCTCATCGAATAGTAAACCACCTAGATTTACGTTATCGATCAAATATGGAAATAATATCACATTCATTAGTTTTTAGAGTTCCGTACCCGAAGCGTGCCAACGGGATCCTATTCCTAAGCCTCCGCTGTCCGTTCGTCCGTCCGTCTGTCTGTCAGAGGGCTATATCTCATGAACCGTTATAGGTAGATAGTGGTAGCTAGCACCCCCTCCGATATAATAAATTGAATAATAATTATCTTGAATATTTATTTCATTTCTTTTTAAATTTTATTCAAAAGTTAGTGATATTTTCTAGGCGTTATAATTTCAAACCATCAATTTAAGTTCACAAGCATAGAAGCGCAACTCACTGAGTAAAGTTTAGTTACCTCTTCTATCGAAACATCTCCAGTTATAAGTGCCGTAAAGTCACTCAGTGGTGTTTATTGTTCCAGTTTTTAATTAAAACCGTCAGTCAAGAAGAAAAATCATTACATTTTATGGACATGTAAAAACTATATAGCACGGCATTATAAGTGGTAAAAACGTTTCGCATCTAATTAGTTAATTATTATTTGTAATATATTTAATGGTGGATTTAAATATTTTTTTAATTGCGAGGAACCGTCTTGGTAAGTTGCTGATCACGATTGGAATATAATTTTCTTCTGTATCTGTTTTAGGCTTAATAATATAAAACAGTTACGACTGACTGACTGTCTCACTTACAAACTGACAATCAACGCACTGAGCTATGCGAAGCATAAAACTTGGGAGGAATTCATCATTCGCGGTGAATTTAAAAAGGAATTTGAACAGAAATTGTTATTAGTTTAAATATTTATTTTTACCTATTAGTTTCGCAATTCGTTTAGCCCACTGTTAAATTTAAGTGCACGATTTACCTTTTCTCATATATTTGAATATTTTTATTCTTATGAGAAATCAATAAAATATCTAAAATCTGAAATTCAACTCCAGAAGGAAGACGAAGCTTGTATGAAAATAAAACACAGCGCGGACTCAAGTCGCGAGGCTTCCACTAGTATTCTATAATTACCGAAACGAGATATGTTTAGATATCTCTGAATAATTAAAAAAAAGTAAGTACCTACTTATATTTTTAAAATTCTTACAGAAAGTCCCACTATTCACTAACCGGTCATCTCATTACTACAGTAATAAGCCGCAAAACAGAATTCAAATGAATTAGAAAAATTACATTAGATAATCAGTGAAATGTCCACTGTTCGACAAAGTACCAGAGTAATTAACTAAATTAAGACAGGTTCCAAAAACATTTAGACTGAACTCCATTTAAAAACACACATCAGTGCTGAGCGACTATTTATCTTTACTTTATGGACTTTGTCGGATGTTGCATATATCTAAATTATTGTGAATGTAAATTCAATACAGTGTAAGCTTTCAGTACAGGTGCAGTGCTGTTACATGCCTTTGTATGTAGTTTGGCCCGATAATAAAGATAGAAGATGTTCATAAACATATGCCACATACCTACTTATCAATTTCAATTCTAGCGGTAACAGAGACTAGGTACAGATAAGACACAATCTGCAATTTTATCTTATTTACCTACAAGATGTTAACTTCAGCAAGACATGGCTGATGCTATTATGCATTTTCTTAAAATAAAAATAATAAGAACCTGTCAGCATGGTCCATCTTGGGACTTTGAATCAGTAGTGGCTGCAAGTTTTCTTATGTTACTTGTGGCTCCTGCCCACCCCGTTAGGAATACGGGCGTGATAATATGTATATATGTGTGTATCTAATTCTAATTCTAGTTAAGTTAGGGGCACAAAGATCTGCACTGACGTCCCGCAGTGGAATGTATTGTGCATTATCCCCCTGCTAGCCCTCCCCCAGCCAGCACAACTCCTTGAAGTACCGGAGAAGGACTTTGGGATGTTGGCAGCAGTGTTCCAGTATCCTCGATGGTGTTGTTGAGCCCGTTGTATGTAGAATTAATAAGACAATAATAGCTGGACTGAACTTAGCTACATTTTGAAAATGCAAATGAAAAAATATTTATTTTTCAGCAAACACATTTAAACAATTTTCATAGGCACATAGATTTTATGTTGCTGTGGCATTTTAAGAACTATTCAACAAAGTTTAGCTTCGTCAGCAGTACCATATAGGTAACAACTGAGATATATTTACTTCTAAGAAGTTTAAGTTTCATCTATTAAAGTAAAACTGTATTCATAAAAAAAAAATGTTTTTCTTATTCCCTCATTTTTTTCTAGATGTGCAATGATTCTACATTACTATCTGATAAAATCGGATGTGAGGATTAATTAATATTAACCGAATTATTTTTAATTGATTTCGCTACGTTCATTAAGATGCGGTTGAGAGAGCTTCTTCGCAATAATACCTACGATTTAACAAATTACAACTAATTATGTATATTGAAATTAGAACTAGTTTAAACGCAATAAAAATCGATAATTATATAGGAGCTGAACGAAATACGATAATAGTGTAGCGGTGATATGATTATATAATAAGCAAGGCCTTTTTCTCCGACTTGATTAAGAAGTATTTTGATTTTGCACTTAAAACTACTTTTCTAACACTCAGGGATAGCTTAGTTATAGGTAGGTATGTGAGTGGAAGAATTTTTAAAATATCGTTTTGGCACTTACGTAAATTTGCCTTTCCAGTGGGAAAGGCAAATTAACGTAAGCGCCAAAAGGCTATTTCGAGAAAAAGCCGTTTAAAGATTTTCTTTAATTCATACTGTGAATTGCTGGGCATAGAAAATGAAAAGGAAAGAAATCTTACGTTGACGTCATCAAAATTCGATAATTAGGTAAAAAGTTAGGATTAAAAAACGAAAAAAAAAACTTTAAACGGCTTTTTCTCGAAATGGCCTTTTGGCGCTTACGTAAATTGCCTTTCCAGTGACGATATGTCCAACAATTACATAAGAAGAACCAAACTTTCAAAAATTTTAATAAAAAAGTTTAAATGTGGGTAGGCACATAAGTAGTACTTAAATAAAAAGGGAGTAAGCAAGTGACAGTGTACCTTATCTTTGACCGTGGTACCGTAGTAAGCCGGTCGGCAATTGGCCGTGGCGCAAGCACATTACGTATTCATACAATAAAATACAAATAACGAGATGTCCCAAAACAGACGACAATATATCTACATTCTACAATAATGTACATCTACAGGGTGATCTATTCGTCACCGAGCAGTATCTAATCAACGTTCAGTAGTACCACAAGTATTGTGCTTTATATGAAAATCGAATTTGTCCGAAAATATAATTAAAATAATAACTGAACCAACCCTAAAAATAAGTATCTACATAATTATTGTAACATTTCTATGTTACAAATCATCGCATTAGTTCGTATTTCAGAGGCGAGAAGAAAATTGCCGAAACGCACAATATTAGTGGTACTACCTAATATCATGATATCATCATCGGCTGATACGGATTTATGGGTGCACTGATCTCGTCTGGATCACAAAAATGTCATAGGCTATATAAAAGTGTCAAAAATTAAATATGGCGGCATTACGAGCTGAGCACTTCCGTGCTTCGGAGGGCACGTTAAATTGTCGGTCCAGGCTTTTAAGTCGTTAAGCCATGACGGAGGCCTTTAGGCGGCATAGAAACTCCATCACAAGAGTTGGCCACTAGCTCATACGAACTTACTTTTTACTTAGGCATAGAATGTAGAGCATGGGAACTTCACCATCGTTTTAAGACAGGTTCAAGACCACCCTGTGAATCGTAGATTCATTGTAGCAACAAGTTTAGACTAAGCATATAAACGACATTGTCGCGGATGAAACAAGTTTTAATGAGGATTAGGTAAAAATATAATATTATTGCCTTGTGACGCTCTGTAATTAGAATAAAGTGTGGTTATTTTCCGCTCAGACCTAAGGCTTGCTGCCCACGTGTCTGTGATATTGGAGACAAGCCCGTACTAGAGCCAGCGAATCTTAGGTAAAAGTTTTTATTATACAGATCTATTTATCCATATTATAAAAAAATATCAAAACGACAGTTTACAGTCACTAAATATATATTAATTTTACGTTTATATTTTTTAGTCGTGCTATCATAACAGTAATACTCGTAATAATAATAATCAGTAATAATCCATTTATTAGTTAATTGTATGTTTACAAGTCAATTGTATGTTACTAAGATACCTACTCATCTCTCATCATACTCATACTTTTTCATCTTCTTATTGTGTCTCTAGTTCTTTCGAAACTGATTTAAAGATTTAAAGTGCGCCTCAAGTGCCCCTTTCGTGCACTTCACATATGTTTTCATACTTTTAAGGTTCTACAACATGCTGGTTTCCTCACGATGTTTTCCTTCACCGTTTGAGAGTACTGGTATAGCGCACATAATTTTTTCGAACAGAAAAATCCATTGGTGCACGACTGGATTTGAACCCTTTGATCGGAAAGGACACTTCCACTAGACCGCCGGTGCTCTCTTATACTCATTCTCCTATACTGTAAAAAATACTTTGGGAAAACTATGTTTATGCAGAAGACAAAAACACAGAGCATGCGAAGCAACCTTTACGAACTGGATATATCTTTGACTTTCGAGTGCATATCGCATTACAAGATGTAGTTTCCAGCTTTGGCTACAATGTATTTTGTCCATCATCATCATCATCATCAACCTGTAGTTCACGCTGGACATAGGCCTCTCCTAATGAGCGCCATCGCGCCCTATCTTCGGTTTAACGCATCCAGTCTCTGCCAGCAGCTAATCTTCCTAAATATTATCGATATCGGATTGTTCGCTTTTGTAACTGCCCATTTTATATCTAAAAGTAATTGGTGCGTAAAATCTAGAGGTATCGTCCAGTCCAGATTACCATCTAATTTCACAGGCGACATAAAACCAACAAGACGTCATAAGCAGCCTATTAAACCAATACCCACCAGCGATTGCCCAATACCACCGGCCAGATCTGAAGATAAACAGAGATCGCATCAAAACATTATAAAAATGTACTTTATATCAGTTATTATAGTACAATAAACATTTGAGGGGGAGTGCAGTTTACGAGAGGCCGCAAGACAATCCGATCTGATAATAGACTGTTAGAATGGTATAAAAATTGTTTACCGTGATGGGTCAGCTGGCAGGGCGCATCACGAGCCGGGCGTTTAGTGCCCATCCATCGCTAGAGTTGCGTACAGCTCTACTAAAAAACGGTGGTAACGAGGCGTGAAACCGTAAAGTATGGGTTTGAGGTCTGGCTTACCGTACCATGGTACCCTTAGTTTCTAATACCCGACACAGAGATGGACCCCAAACTAGGATGTGTGATAAGCTCGATATGACATCACCGATCTTATTCTGTTCGCAACAAAGACTAAATTGTTAGACATTTACAAAATTGCTAACACTGTTTTAAGTACTTAAGCACCTACACGTTCTACGAAGGTACAAACATCAGCCAGTTTTATTTAGTGATCCGTTCAATTATTAATAGCACATAAACTATAATATCGTTGATTCCCAAAACCATCGATTCTATAGAAAAACATCTTAGTTTTATTGTTACTTCTAAATCTCCCGCCTACAAAAACATGTTTATCCCTACAGAACCCATTACACCAGCGGTCGTTTCTGCTTTACGGCATCGAATGCCTCTCAAGATTCCACATATCAAAGTACAGATCGAAGTTTAATCGTCCAACTAATTAACAAAAGTAGGCGCATATAAAACGCTATGATCGTTAAAAGTTCTATAAAATCCCCATCGGTAAGTAGCCATTAACTACTAATAAATCCAACATTTAATACAACTTGCAGACATATGTACGGATAGTTTTTTTATTGACAAGGATATAAAAAAGTTCACACGTAAAAATGTTATGTTGCATAAAATTGGGACGCTCGTTTTGTTTGATAGGTGTAGAAGTTGAATTTACCTGCGTTATGGCTTGATAGCTATTCGAAAGCAGTAAGAGAAATAAAATCGAGTAGTCGTTATGAAAAACTAGCAGTTGTTTGCGGCTTCGCTCGCGTGGTACCTATCCTGATAAACTACAAGTTTCATTCACATCCGTTCTGAATAAATATAATACTACAACACCTAGACCCGGAAGAAATATTTGCAGAACAAGCAAACGTTTCTCCCGTAGCGGGACTCAAACCCGCGCCTCTTGCGTCTCAGCCGAGCACTCGCCCGCCACGACACTGAGATCGTCAAATATAAGTGTGATTATAGCAAGGCATATTACGATATATTACGGTATATTCTCTATAGTAATCTTCGAGTGACCACAGACAATATTATAAATGTGAAAGTATGTGAGAATGTGAAGATGTAAGGATGTGTGGATGTGACGATGTATGTTTGTGCCTCAATCACGCCCAAACAGCTGAACGGATTTGAAAGAAACATTGAATATATATAATACGTACAACACGATCGAAGCCGCGGGCGGCAGCTAGTAATATATATTATAGGTACGTCTGTGATGGCCTTTATTTATGTATAAGTTCTCATTAGACCATTGTCTATTCATACAACGCCAAATCAGCTTAGTTGAGATCTTCGCTTCGCTCGCTCGATCAATAATCTACGAAATAATACCTCCCCAAATCGATACCTTTCCTTAAGTCTGTTAATAAAATACAATTAAATACAAGCCGGAGTCGTAAAACATGTTATCGTTACTCCAGTACACGGGTTCACTTAAGAATTCCAAAAGACACAGTACCTTCGATACCAGTAGTATACGAGGAGGTATGGCACCGTTACCGTCGCGTGTGGTCCCCCAATTAAAACTTATTCTAATTTATATCGGCCGACGCGTTGCTATCTAGATAATTTATCTGTACTGCTTGTTTCCTACATTAACGTAATTACAAAACTTGACTAAGTCTGTAGGATGATTGAGTCACAATATTAAAGTATTGCACGAAGCCGATGTTTTCGAAAACCTGATATTGAACACTGTTACTATATTCGGGTTCGATTCCCTCTGTGGGAGAAATAAATGAAATAAATAAATAACACCCAACAGTCACATACATAGTCCTGACCCCACACTAGGATTCCCTGTGTCGTGAGTATCAAAAACTACGAGTACCATGGTACCACAACACCCAGACCCGGAAGAAATATTTGCAGAACATGCAAACCTCTCTTCCGCGGCGGGAATCGAATCCGCGCCTCTTGCGTCTCTGCCGAGCATTCGCCCGCCACGCCACCGAGGCCGTCATGAAATGTTGCTCGTTTTGCAAGTATTCTTTCCAGGTCTGAATTTTATGGTACTCTACAGATAATCTTAGTGTAGAGCAGAACCTATGTAGGTGACTGTTGGACTTTATAATTTTTACCACTTTATGTGGGATCAGCAAAACATGTATTCTTCTTTCATTAGAACTACTAAATTTGACTGTTGGACTTACAATTTATTTACTTTTCTTGGATTGTTTTTATTTTTTGATTCTAACTTCTAAACGGCTATTACAAATGTATACCATTAAGTAAAATGAAAATGTAATACCATGGTTTGGTGGGAGGGTAATTTAATGAAACAACGTGTGAATTATAAATGATTTACAGAATATAAGTACCACGATACTTGTATTGATAATTTCAGACGAATAGCGTTGTATCGTGGCCGGCAATGTTCGACTAAGACATTGGTGTAGGTTTGATTTTGTTTCTGGTTTAAAACATTTTAATAATTAAATATTTATGTTATAAAATATAATGCTCGTAGCGTAGCTTATTTGAAGCGCTCGTGGCGTAGCTTGCTTAGACGCTCTTGATTGATCGCTGAAGTTAATCAACGTTATGCGCGGTCACAATTGGGATGGGTGACCGCAAGTGGCATTACGAGCTGAGCAATCCCGTGCTTCGGAGGGCACGTTAAATTGTCGGTCCCAGCTTTTAAGTCAGTAAGGCATGACGGAGGCCTTTAGGCGGCCTAAAACT
Organism: Scotopteryx bipunctaria; assembly: GCA_949320045.1. Classification (NCBI taxonomy): domain Eukaryota; kingdom Metazoa; phylum Arthropoda; class Insecta; order Lepidoptera; family Geometridae; genus Scotopteryx; species Scotopteryx bipunctaria. Next base: position 939,408 of record OX439441.1, read on the forward strand.
CCGTCAGAAGAGTTGGCCACTAGCTCATTCGAGCTTACTTACTCAGGCACATTATGTAATACGATATTTATAATGGAGGTCACAATAGAATTATTTTTCTCAGAAATTGACTACAAACCTGAACTACTTCAGACAAATAATTAAAAACATAATAACCTCAAAAACGCAATTATCTCCGGCACCAACACTGCACAAACAGACCATTCAGACTCAAAAGACTGCACTACCGCCTAACCATATTATGGAGGTTTAGCAATAGTGGAAACAAGATAGAACAGAAACTTCTAGATTGTTACGAATAAATAAATATTTGGTGGACATTTCACTACTAGCCCTAAACTAAGCAAAACACTATAATTTAAATGAATAAGAGCATTTATGGTCTAATGGTAGTATTACCTTATCTCCAACATGATGAGATACAATAAGCAAGTATTCCCAAGGAGGGTTGACGCCAGGCAGGCGGCCGGTCATAAAACACCTTAGCCAAAACTCTTACCGCATGATGCAAGGATCATGCTGTGCCGACCCCACATAGAGTGGGATAAGGGCAGGAAGATGATGATGGTAGTCTTAAGGTAGACCCCGCCTTTCTCTGTTCGCGGATTTGTATGTTCGAAAAATGATACCAGTAGTCACATAGCAGTTTCATTTCTACATCAACGATATTAGTGAATAGCTCGGTTATAATTAGCCCTAAAAGCGGAGTCGCCGTCTCTCGCAGACATAAATCATGTGTAACAAAAGCGACGTCCGATCGCGAACCGGCGCTAATTGGTGCGCGTCCGGCGGGGGCGGCCGGGAACAAACGCTAGTGAAGGCTGACCGGCTAGCCAAATTACTAAACTAAAATATATTTTATGTATACTATTTTACTTCTTTGCTGAAGCGCTCGTGGCGTAGCTTGCTTAGGCGTACTTGATTGATCGTTAAAGTTAAGCAACGATATGCGCGGTCACAAATCGGGATGGGTGACCGCAAGTGGCATTACGAGCTGAGCGCTTCCGAGCTTCGGAGGGCACGTTAAACAGTCGGTCCCGGCTTTTAAGTCGTCAAGCCATGACGGAGGCCTTTAGGCGGCCTAAAAACTCCGTCACTAGAGTTGGCCACTAGCTCATACGAACACACACTTCTTTGCTGGACTGGGAGTGAAGAAAAAACAGAATGCGTCCAGCTGCTTCTCTCCCCGAGCATATCGTAAAAGTCGACTAAGGGATAATATCCTCTCAACATGATGGCGATGGGCTGATCACTTATCACCATGGTTCGCCATATCAATCTCATGGCTTTAAATCAGAAGTGGCTGCAAGTTTTGTTATGATTACTTGTGGCTCTGCTCACCCCGTTATGTATACGGACGTGATAATATGTTTATTTATATTACAACTAATAGGAAGCTAGTAAGATGAATCCTAGGGAAACGGTTGTAAGTACGACATAGGTTGAAACTTACAACTAATACAAATATAATTTACAAAATACAAAAGTAACAGTCGGGCTATCTAAAGGCCATTGCAAAGGATCTATATTCATGGTTCGATTCACTCAAAACTATCCATTTATTTTGAATGAATGAATGAATGAATGAATTATTTATTTGTAATATCAGCAAAGCAACAAACAAAGTAAAGAAATAATTAAACTAAATTAAACAAAATAAGAGGTAAACAAGTTTGTATGTAGATATAATATAAGATCAATGGTGTTATAAAAAGGTCCTAACTCAGCAATGCAGGTTACTGTAAGTAACTTGCGCTGGTCTTCCGTTAGAACCTTTTGAGACGGGTGCGTAGGATCAGTTGCGGACATTTTGCATTTAGAAGTATTCAGACCGAGTTTCAAGCAAATTAAACGCGTTAAAAAAGTCCATACAAACGTTTTCACCCCTTGAGTTGAGGGGTTGAGTTTTAGGAATCCCGTCTTAGTGTATAGTTTTGCTATAAAAAGATTCATTTTTCTTCAGGACATCAAATTTCATGATTAGCTTCAGTAGTTTGACCTGTGTGATGATTGCGAAAAAAGGTTTATTGTTTTATACATACATTATACTTAAATAATAAGATAACAGGGTATATTTACATCCCATGTAAGATAATTTTCAATAAAACTCAGTTGAAAATCATAAACCCTAAACCGACGAGCATGTATGAAGAATGTTATGAGAGTGAATGAAGCGAAAGAAGTATGTCAGGATCGTAGCAAATGGTGATCCGTGATCTCTGCCTACCCCTATGGGAAACAGGCGTGATATTATGTATGTATGAAAATCATATCTTCTTGAAATCTGTTGGCCTATCAACAAGGTACAACCGCACCTTAAGCTCATACAAAGGCCACCACACAAGCTGGTACCGAAAACGAACATAAAAGTGAGACTTGGCTATTAGTTTTAAACGACATTTTTTTAAGGTTTACATCGAATTAGTGATGGGAATTCTGGTAAGACATCCAAGGCCCTTTACCATCTATAGTACATGATTTATACAGCGTCAGGAGGCAACTTTTACCTTCACAAACAGGACGCTGTAGTGCCCGGGACAAATTAAGTTGGAGTAGGCTTGCCCAGCACATATTCCATCCTCTCAGCTTTGTCGGCCTTGTCTTCAGGAAAGACATTGTCAATACGTGAGGAGCTGACTAAGCCGCGGTTTTCCTCACGATGTTTTCCTTCACCGTTTGAACAGAAAAATCGATTGGTAGACGATCGGATTTGATCACAACCTTAGGATCGGAAGGCGGGTCACTACCAACTAGTCCACCAGTGCTCTTTGTTGTAAGACAATTGCTATGAAAAACAATAATTTTTCGACGACTGCCTCCTAGTTCAATTGGTAAAGCACGACCACGATGATGTCTCATTTGCAGGTTCAAGCCACATCCGGATAGAATTTTTGCCAGTAATTTATAATTATAATCAGTTTTCATCTTGTACATTTGCAGATTCTAAATGAATATTTGAAGCATTCTGAAGAAAAGATATTTCAAATATAAAAAAAAATATCCAAATCATAATCTAACGTTAGATTGTTTGTTCGTCACAGCTTCACAACAAACGCAATAAAACGAGTTCCATCTTTAATCAACAAGTAACAGTACCAATATCGACAATCGTAAAGCACCTCACTAATGCGCGGGCGCACTCACACATCCACACACACACACACACACACACTCACGCGTATAAACAAAAATGTGCTAAGTAAAAAATATTATTATAGCATAATGCGCCATAAAACACCACAGATTCGGAGTGCGGCTGCGTTTCTCAAACATAGCGCTACGCGCGTAGAGGGTCTACGAGCGTAGCGGCGGCGTAGCTGCAAAGAGTGCTTTCACTTACTCAATCCTAGTAATATTATAAATGCAAAAGTTTGTGAGGATGTGAGGATGTAAGGGTGTGTGGATGTGTGGATGTGGCGATGTGTGTTTGTGCCTCAATCCCACCGTAACGGCTGAACGGATTTGAATGAAACTTGGAATATACACAATATGTGTGCTGGAATAACATATAAGCTAGTTTTTGTCCGGATATCACGCGAGCGACGCCGCGGGTGAAAGCTAGTACTCAATAATTTATTGATTCCATATGGTTATAACAGGTAGTTCACATATGAACCCAGTTAGGGAATAACATCATGGAGGCAGATCGAGGTTTTTCTAATAGGATGTTTTTGTATCTGAATAATATCTTTAATACTTCAAATCCATACTAATCTTACAAATAGGAAAGTAACTTGGCTTTTTATTCTAGGGAAGAACATTATAGGCTACTTTTTGTCTCACAAAAAGCACGTGGACAATGTCACGGGCAATAATTACAAATAATAGGAAGAAACTTATAACTAATACAAATATAATTTACCATCACATTTCATTTAAAATCGAAAATGAAACAAAAATAAATTACTACGTCACCGATCCATTTAAAAATGGAAACGTAACCGGCTACCTATTAATTAAAATAAGTAGAAAAACAGTTTGAGCACCTCAGCGAAGACGGTACCGATAAACAATGTCAATGGATTCTATTAAAATCTTTCGGCATTTCGATATACGAATTAGAATAACGTCTGGGAACGAAGTCCACGCAATACGCAATAAATAAGCGATGGACAGCTACAACGGTAATTATATCTAACCTCTATTCTCAGAAACATAAAGTTCATTTTCCCGTAATGGTTTTACGTGCATTCAAAGTTTAAGGACGTCAAATGATCTAATATCATGTATGAATGCAAATTATTGCACCTACGTTTCTGTGTCCAATTGAATGACTTCCAATACCCGTTATTATATACTTAAAAGATATCCGAAAAGTCTAGGTCACTCTTAATGTTTTTATTTGCGTCTTCTTAGCTTATTTATGAGTTATGTGTCAATTATGTTTAATCTTAAAGTCTAGATCTAAACTTGTTTTGGATAATAGTTATCTTAAACTTATGAATTGATAAAACTCTTAGCGCAGAAGAGTGAACAGTGAATGTGAAATTATTATAATAGTTTAAAAGCCATTTAAGCTGAATTAAAAAACTATAAATTATTACAAGTGTTTAGTTCAATGCTGGCAAAAGCTTTAGAGATAGCGAGACGTCTTCAGACTAACGATGGTATTGATTTTTAGTTACGCCGACGTCCTCGGTGTCGTGGCGGGTGATTGCTCGGCGGAGACACAAGAGGCGCGGGTTCGATTCCCGCTGCGGAAGAAATGTTTGCATGTTCTGCAAATATTTCTTCCGAGTCTGGGTGTTGTGGTACTCGTAGTTTCTGATACCCACGACACAGGGAATTCTAGTGTAGGATCAGGACTATGTATGTGACTGTTGAGTATTATTTATTATGCATTTTTATAAACTAAAAACTTTGTTTGACAGTATTGAAATGATATATGTCTTTTTCTTAAATATCGAGGTTAACAAAGATAATAATAGTTTAAGAGTTTTCAAATTAAGATCAGTTTTAGAAACTACAAAATCAGCAGGAATATATTTATGCATATAGTATTTGAGTAATGTGTGCGCGTGATTTTGCATGTTTACGTGTGGGGTCTGTGTTTGTGTGTATGTGTGTGTGTGTGTGTGTGTGTGTGTGTGTATGCGTCATGATGTTATTATCTAAACACGTCTGAAAATGGAAAAGGTTGTGTTTAATGCGTGATATTTGTGGACGAATGGTTGCCTTCCGACTTGTCAAGAACAGTGGAACAAAATGCATCAGCATATCCATTAGTGCGCTTTATTTGTGTAAATATTATACAATCATTGCAAATTCAAAACAAAAGCTTTCTAAATACGAGACTAATAATTTACTAATAACTTCTCTGCTGGACAGGGAGTAAAGGAAAAACATAGAATGTGTCCAGCTGCTTCTCTCCCCGAGCATGTCGTAAAAGTCGACTAAGGGATAGCATACTCTCCAACACGATGGACCATCTATATGGGTGATGGGCTAGTCACCCATCACCATGGTTTACCATATCTGCTCTGCCCACCCCATTAGAGATACAGGCGTGATAATACATAATTAATAATTTAAATTATTTGCCTGTCATATTTGTATTATTTATTCGGTTGTAAATATTGAAAAAAAATTAATATAATTCTCAATATGTCCCCAAGACATTATATTGCTTGTTAGGCTCTCATTAAGACTGATTGATGACGCCTAAGAGGGTAGTCTGCGGATCATCAAGACATTAAGCCGTAACACCACTGCGGCGCATAGTTATGATTCCCTCCAAGGCCGGACACAGTCGACGCATCCGTGCGTAGCGTGGTCGTGGACCGCAGCGGAGGCCAACCCTTTTTATACCAGCTAAAGAACACGTGCGCAGTCTGCGTGCGGTCATGCTTTTACAATTGCCACAAGCTTTTAGAACCCTCGAAGCAACCATTCGTCCACTTATACAAGAAGCGTGTCCTCACCCAGTACGCGTTGAGGTTCGTCTGCAGCCGGCTCGGCAGGTCGGGGTCGGAGAGCGCCCCGCGGCCCAGCGTGGAGGTCGACGAACCCGACGGCCGCTTCCCCCCGCGCCTCTCGCCGCCCTGCCACCACCATCCGTCACACGCCGCTCCGCCACACCACGATCACACACTTCGAACCCGCCCTATGATGTGCTGATGCTGTGCTAACTACGCAACCAACCGGGAAACACCAACCAACCTAAAGACACGAGAGAGGTTTCTACAACTCACAGGGGATCAAAAGACTACAATTAACAGGCTACATTACACGAAACCCCACGCTAATTCTGAGGTCTCTACTATGGGTCCTATAGGAACAGAATGCCTGAACTGGACTCTGGAAATGTACATGGCTTTGACTTCAGATCAAAATCAGATAAACAGGGTCTGAAAGAGAAGGGAGGGCTCTTTCTGGAAGTACTATTTGAAGAGAAGAGACGACCACTTGATAACGCGACGTGGTAAGCTGTGCGCAGCTTTGGTGATGAGACTATTCACAAAGCAGCGATGATTCGGTCCGCTGGAGTCCAGCGAGAAGAGGATCGAGTGACGAATGCAGTTGTGAGTGTACAACGAGTGGGAGTGCATGTATCCACACTGATGCGAGCGAATATGTTATTGTGTACAATGATCCAAGAGCCGCGATCGACCTTCTATCATTAGAGTGCTAAATTGTACTTCCAAATATAATTTTACCCTTATTCCAAAAGGAGTAGGTATTAATAGACTTCAAGAATGATAAAACTATTTACTTTAGGCAGGCGATAAAGTAGACCTAACGTTATCAACCCTATTCTGAAAGAGTATTCTCCTAACTCCAACATCAACATTAAATAAACTAAATCTAAGGATAATCTATCTTCAATTTAACCTGAACTAGTAATGTGTATTACTTCTAAAACTATTCTAGACAGAAACAGAATTTAGAGGACATGCAGAGGAATGAAGTTCTAGTGTCGAAGTGATAGTAGAAGCATCGAAATGTGTGATCGTGTAGCGACTAAAAAGCAGCTAATTTTGTATTAGTTTCACTATGTACTAGGTACAGACGGCACTATTTCTCGACCAGTTCAAACCTTAGATTTAAAAGACCGAACCATCCGTTTAAATGACGTTTTGAAACCAGTAGACATAATGAATAGTGAACTTTTTGCAAGATAAAGCTTATTTGGTAAAATTTTCTTTGTAATAGTAAGGAAAATTACATAAATAGTGCCGTCTGTATACAAATTGTGTATACAAAGTTAAACACATAAGTGTGCCAAGTGTCGAAGTGCTGGCATACCATTTGGAATAGAACTGTGAACGTAAGGTTTGGCTTATTTTGAAGTCTTTGAAATTATTCTTTTAGATTTTCAACATAGTAATCGTCACTGTTTTGAAACGCTTCATCACTCCATAGTTCTACTATATCTCGAAGCTTTAAATACCGATGAACGATAGGTAGAAACCTTATTATCTCGATGAACGAAACGCCTAAATATCACAATCTCGATGCACTAATAGCAAAAAAAGCTCGTTAAACACAATCTCAAAAGTATGTGTAAAACGACGAGTACGTTATTTAGAATGTTTTCATCATTGATTTATATCAGTTATCTACGATCCTGTGATAGAACAGATAACCTAAAATATACGGATTCTTGTGAAAGGATGTCTCTACATTTCTGCTAGGTTAATAGTAACGAGTAGTTACAAATAACAGGCAGCTAACGTGCTGCCATCACTTACTGCAAGTTTTACTATCAGTAAAAGCTACGGCCGGCTGTAAACGGACCAAAAGATTTACAGAGCCATTAGTTGCGAGAACAAACGTCGATTGACCGTCGATGCGGCGCTGTTTACCCTCTTCACTTGTGATAAAATACGGTTGCTAAATGAATTTGTGCGGTTTGACCCTACAGGGAGTGGAAATATCGAGTTGGAACTATCAAGGAACCAACGCTTTGGCGATGTCATAATCTATTCGAACTGTTATATCTAAAGCTCCTCACAATCCGTGTTATGGCAGACGGAACATCGCACAGATGAACACAGACAACGACCGCCCCGAGGTTCCTCTGGTATATATCGGTCTGAGCGCGTTCGAGATCCGAAGCTAAAGAAAGCTAGTTTGGATCCAAAATGACAGAGAAGAAACATAGATTTGAAAGAAGAATCACATCATACCTATAAAGTTGCAGACGGACGCGCACAGTCCGTCTGCAATATCACAGCCCACGGGAAGAGAGATTACAGAAACACGCAAACAATTTTTTCCGAAATGTTATATCAGCTATTCTTTAAATTTCCCCTGCCATCAGTAGACTCGGTCAAACTAAATTAACATTAATACTTTATTGATTTTCGTATCTGTGGAATCGAATAACAATATAACAGATCATCGACCCGAGACAGACAGATCACATTCTATGAATGGTGTCAAATGATTACGATGTGATTCAGTGAATTTTCTAACATTTCCGGTGAGAATCCTAATATGATATTCATAGGTGCGGCGATTATGCCAATTCGAATCCATAACGCGATCCGACCAGTTCGGAGGTAGTTGAAACTAATCCGAACATATTGAATTGAGTCATCCTCAAAGAAACGCTCGTGAATTCTTTCCTACGTTTTATTTGTAGTTTAAGACTAGCTTTAATAATAAAAGGACTTTTAAGGCGTGGCACTTGTTTCCAGCTGAGAATCATGCAGATTCCTTAATCAACTGCTGGAATAATCAACGGTTGTTTTAAAGCAATTGCTTGATTATCGTGTTTTTTGCTAATCCATCATTTACAGTCTTATTTTATCACAATGCTATAAAATATAATTTATAGTACACGTTCTATTACAAAGGAATATGATACGAGTGATGTCATCGCACAAAAAACCATACAATTACGAGTAGGTACGCCGAAATGAAGAGGACAAAACTATTATGGCGACAAGACCAAACCGGTAATAAATAAGTACTCATAAATTTATTATTCAAAAACCCAACTGAGCCCACACTAAGCGAATTTATACACGATAGGTACTCAGATTCATTGCAACACTTATTGGCTAGAGAGCGAATAAAACCATTTTTGTTTAGAACTAGTGATGTGGTTGAGTCGATATTTTGATATCGATTAAATCATACCGGTTTATCTAGCGTAGCTTTAAATCTAAAGCATAGATAAAGTACGTTACGTTGATTAGCTAACTAATGCCACGACTTCATCTATATTTCTACCATTAGTATACCTTATTTACCTAGTTTACTGATAGCTACTAGTTAAAATTGTACTTAGTTTTCTCCTCGGTTGCTTCCTGTTTGCCAAATTACCTGCGAAAAAGAAAAGTAGACATGAATACTTTTGTAATAAAATCATAAAACAGGTTAAAATATAGGTAAATGCATAAACATCTTAGTTATACAAGGTATTGGTAGACTTTGGCCCAAAATTAGAAACCAACCAGTGGACTTTGTAAAACAGTTGTACCTACTAGGCTTCACCTCAGGTAAAAATTAGCCTATGTCACTCTCCGACCCTCAAACTATCTCTAAGTCTGTCCAAAAAATCATGTCGCTCCATTGCTACGTAAAAGAAGGACAAAGCAACCAATACATATAATTTTCACATTAATTTAGCATTAGCCGATTGATAGAAAAAAATTAAGGCCTACCACTACTAGTCGTGTCTCTAGTTCTTTCAAACCAGTGTGGTGAAAGGATTTAAAATGCACTTTTCGTACACTTGACACATGTTTCGAACTTTTAGATTCCAAGACTTGCCAGTTTCCTCAAGACGTCTTCTTTCACTGTTTGAGAGTACTAGTAAAAATCCGTTGGCGCCCGACCGGATTTGAAACCACGACCACGTAAGGCGGGCCTTTGCCCAACAATGGGATAGTATTTGATAACGGTATAAAAATATCATTGCGAAAAATGAATGATATCGATAGATTTGTACCAACTGTCCCCTCACTACCCAAACCAGTTGCCGTGTTAATTGCGGTACCGAATCCGTATCTGAATCATTTGAATATCCGTAATTTATGGCAGCGACACAGAGTATCATCTCTAGTTGTGCTTTAAGTATTTGTGTTAATGTTCGCATACATTATGCCGACCCAAACTTGGACCTCATAATGTTTTTTTGTAGATTTCATAAGAACTACCGAATCAGAGATAGTAAGCGCGGATAAATGGTAATTTGAATTTGAATGTCTCTGACACTATTTTTGTATAGCTCGTTTTGTAGCACACGGAATTTTGTACAAGAAACCTGCGAGTACATACAGAGTAGGTACAAATCCAAACCTTTGCGCGAATTGGTTTTTAAAAGCCTTTTGCAAATCCAAAGTATAAAAAGCAAAACTTAGGTAAATCACCTAATAGCAACTCGTGGAATGATCGACGATGAAGCGCATTGAATTCATTGATCATTGAAGCAACGTTGTACGCGGTCACAATTGGGATGGGTGACCGCAATTGGCATTACGAGCTGAGCAATATCGTGCTTCAGAGGGCACCTTAAATTGTCGGTTCCGGCTTTTAAGTCGCTAAGCCATGACGGAGGCCTTTAGGCGTCCTAAAAACTCCGTCACAAGAGTTTGCCACTAGCTCGTACGAACATACTCACTTACCTAGTTGCACCAAACATAATCGTTTTATTCATATGTTCACAGTCAATTAGATGGAAGCGATTATCAAAATTACGATTATCAAGTTGGATGTAATGAGAACGAAGAGTGTTAAAATAGTCTTGTATTTTACGAGCTAGTATTTTTACAAGCTATTTATTGAGTACAAAAAGACTTGATTCAACCTCCAAATAGGCTCCACCCCTAAAATAACATTACTTATTCAAATAACTAGGTAACTAGCGCGGTTTCACTCACCTAGCGTATTAGCTATAAGCTCAGAATTTTTTGAATTGGTTCTATAGTTTCGGAGATTACCCCTAGAAATAAACATACAAACAAACGAACTTAATAAACTGACGTTATTTAAACTAACTTCCAAAGTTACTGTAACATTATAATCGGCAACATACTCGTAGTTTCAAATCAACATAAAATGAACAATCCCTTTTTGTCCAGAAACCGCAAGCAACAATAGCTTGCTACTAACCAATCCCATTGCATCACGTCACAAAAAAATAAATAAAACCGACCGTTCCATTTTTAAAAACCTCACTTTTTTATGCGACTTCTACCAGATTTTCGGCCAGTATCATTCGTAAACTTTTTTTCCTGTTTACGCCTAGCACAATGCAAAGAATCATGACTGCAAAGATAAATGAAATGGAGCTTTAAAAATGTTACCTGTGACGTCGGAATTAAAGTGGTTTTTATGATTGTATAAAAACGAAAATCAAGGAACAATAGATGCGGCATTTAGAAGTTACTGATTATAATTAATAATTTGCTTCACGTTTATCATTCCAGTGCTTCCTTTAATGTCAAAATCAGTTATTTCAGTATTTTTAAACCCACTCATCATCATCATCTCCCTTATCCCACTTATGAGAGGTTTGAAAACCTGTGTTTTTTTATTTCCCTTTACCAGCCGTCATCTCAGTACGCACTCCTTTCTTACTCATAATAATTATAATCATAATCTTAATCATTTATTCATAATTTCAGGTACATAACGATCTTAAAAACTATTTGCTCAGCCAAAACCTGCCTTTACAGGCGTATGAATATAAAACATTTATTATAAGGGCACTAAATATTAAAATACGGAAATTAATTCAAATTGTAAAAGTCAAAATTTAAAGCATCATAGTCAAATAAAAAATGTCATAATATCAGTTTAGTAATATAAATCAAATTAATAATTAATAGGGTAGGTAAACAAGCAGGTATATAAATTATGTCTTAAAATAATTATATAAATATGTCATGTTTCACGCAATCGAACTTACTCTCCAAGGAGTTTTTATTTATTAACGCTGGGTTTTTTTCTTATTCTAGCAGAGTTTTACACTCGTCAAAATATGCCTCATCCAAAAACAGAATGCAGATTTGGTAGCGAGATATGATATTTCTGTGGTACGGGGGTGCCGGGGGTGTGGCGGGGCGGGCGGGGGGGCGGCTCAGGTGGATTCCATACGAATTGCCATGACTTTTAACAATGTTTTGTCGAATTATCGCAGAATATAGCAATGACGTTAATTTATGAAGGTGTCGCGAACGTGAGAACCCGACGTGCGCCGACGGACGTGCAGTATTTGTGATATGTTCGATATTTTATGATAAAAAAATGTTTTGTTATGGACCCGTGACTTTTTTAATATTTTTTTCTGAGAAATACTACTTCTAGTCATAGTAGTCGTAGTTCTTTAGAACTAGTGTGTTGAAAGTGCGATTCAAAAGCTCCTTTTGTGCACTTAACAAAATGTTTTCAAACTTTGTGCCGATAAACTCACAATGTTTTTTTTCCCGTTTGAGAGCACATAGAATTTTCAAACAGAAAAATCCATTGATGCATTTGAACCCACGACCTTAGGATCAAAAGGCTGAGAAATACAATTACTTACAGAAATAAACTAAACGAAAAGTATTTTGAAATGTATGTACAAGGGAATCACAATATAACAATCCTACTTCCTACGTCATTACATAGTATAAAACAAAGTAGCTAGATTTTTAAAACTATGCAACGGATTTTGATGCGGTTTTTTTATAGATAGAGTGATTCAAGAGGAAGGTTTATATGTATTATACTTGTTATATTACTTTTGGGCAGCAGATGTATGGTATGTTCGTATGAGCTAGTTAAGTGGCCAACTCTATTGATGGAGTTTTTAGGCCGCCTAAAGGACTCCGTCATGGCTTAACGACTTACAAGTCGGGACCGACAATTTAACGTGCCCTCCGAAGCACGGAAGCGCTCTGCTTGTAATGCCACTTGCGGTCACCCATCCTAATTGTGACCGCGCACATCGTTGCTAAACTTTGACGATCAATCAAGAACGCCTAAGCAAACTACGCCTCGAGCGCTTTTTCTTCACGAGCAGATAATTATTATCTATTTTTCGTAGTTACCTAAATTAAATTACGAAAACCTTAAAGTTCTCTGATAAAGTCCTTCCAATTTTAAAATTTTCGCAAAAATTGGAATTATGAAAAGAGATCGGATGTCGGCGACGCGTGCAGTGAATCTTGGATACGTTCAAATTGCTTTTTGCATTGCTTTGTCCAGGGTTGCCACTCTTAAGTCAAAATATACTTTTAAAGTATATTTTGACTAAAACCATGTTATAAAACCAAAGTAAAACCTCCCTTACGAATCTTTAGGTCTTCTTGGATAATAATATTCATATACACATATATGGGGTAGGCAGACCCAGAAGTTATGATAATAAAACTTGCAGCCACACCTGATTCAAAGTTCCAAGATGGATATGGTGAACCATGGTGACAGGTGATCAGTCCATCGCCCATAATGTTCCATCATATTGTAGAGGATATTATCTCTTTGTCGACTTTTAGCCCACTATGCATGCAAAATATAAATAAATAAATATTTGTGGACATTTCACACAGCGTCATCTAGCCCATAACTAAGCAAAGCTTGTACTATGGGAACAGATGGCTGATAGAATACTTATGTGTTTTTTTTTCGTAAACATATACTTTTAATACATTTTACTAAAACACTTAGACCCAGAAGAAATATTTGCAGAGCAAACAAACACTTCTCCCGTAGCGGGAATCGAACCTACGCCTCTTGCGTCTCAGCCGAGTACTCGCTCGCCACGCCACCGAGGTCGACAAATATGTATATAACATAATATATGAAAACTGTTACCAGTGACAGGTCTTGAACTCGGTTTAGAAGCCAAAAGCCGTTCAGTTAGAATGTTAAAATCGACTCTTAGCGTTTGACAGCCCTACCAAAACTGACAGGTACATCTTATCGCGCCATCTTTCCACCCAGATTGTTTATTTCCCTAAGTACACTGCACAAAAACAATTGTACCTCGCCACTCAAAAACCAGCCTTATAGCAACGGCATAAGAACTACGAGTATGTGAAATGAAGTTGTTGTTTCTTTGTCGCGTCGAGATCGTGACGTTTCATTAGAGCTTCGAGATTGACTTATTTAGTTTTGTGTCTTTTTGTGCGAGATATTTGAGTATATCTCACTTATAAAGAGCATGCAGTAGGTACAATCGTCTACGATAATATGTATATGTCCTAGTAAAAGTGTAAATAGTTTATGTATGTATGTTCGTATGAGCTAGTGGCCAACTCTAGTGACGGAGTTTTTAGGCCGCCTAAAGGCCTCCGTCATGGCTTAAAAACTTAAAAGCCGGGACCGACTGTTAATAGTTTATAATCTCGCGAGATTGTAAACTGTCGAACATCTGCTTAGATCGAAATTATTAGGTTAGTTAGTGAAAACTACGCGTGAGACGAGCGAGCAGAGCGAGCTTGTCTCGACAGCGGCCGCCGAAGCGCCAGAAATTTTAAACAGTTTAATTGTAAGCAGTATGTTACAGTTCACTATCTTTCCTTCTTGACGACCTCGGTGGCGTCGTGGGCGAGTGCTCGGCTGAGACGCAAGAGGCGCGGGTTCGATTCCCGCTACGGGAGAAATGTTTGTATGTTCTGCTTATATTTCTTCCGGGTCTGGGTGTTGTAGTATTATGTATCATAAGTATGTATTTACAAAAAAAAGTATATAAGTATTCTATCAGCCATCTGGTTCCCATAGTACAAGCTTTGCTTAGTTTGGGGCTAGATGGCGCTGTGTGAAATGTCTAAAAATACTTATTTATTTCTACAGTTTACAATCTAGTTTCACAGACAAATATTTCATTTTCATTTTCAATTTCGCGAGATGGATTATGATCTAACGGTATTTAGAATTTTACGGTGACATATACATTCCACATAATATCAATATGGTGTCACTGCATTACAATGAAGATTTCCAGGCAAAAAACTTTAAAAATATATAAAAACAACTCAATTCTCGATTTTGTAGCTTTTGTTACTTATTATAATTTTGTTCATATCTGACACTCTTTTGAAAGTTTCCAGACGATTGTATGTAAGTATAGAAATTAATATGAGCTGATTGTGTTATTCTTACTACTTACTACAAAATGTGGGCTGTGCTATGGAAAAATTACAGGAGAATTTCAGGAAAGCACTAGAGGTGTAGTGGTAGCGGTCCCGCCTTCCGATCAAGGTCGTGGGTTCAAATCCAGCCGTGCACCAATAGATTTTTCTGTTCGAAAAACTCATGTGCGCTAACCAGTACTCTTAAACGGTGAAGGAAAACATGGAGAGAAAACTGGTATGTGAAAACTAAAAAGTCAAGTACGTGAAAGGAGCCTTTGAGGCGCACTTTAAATCCTTTCACCACACTGGTTCGAAAGAACTAGTGACGCAACTAGTAGTAGCAGTAGTACAGGAGAAAAGACTAATGTGACGTCAGAACTTATATGTACCTATTACTGTTAGGCGGTTTAAAATATAATAAACAGTTTATGTAAATTATGCACCAATATTGCAGGTACTTATCTTTTAAAGTATGGTCCTTTTGATAACCCTTTTTATAGCTTTTGTACAGCACAACAACTTATTCACATTTAAAGGCAATCCCTTTGGTGTTTATATCATTTGAAATATTTATAAGGAAGTTTTGTGAATAACATTTTATTTGTGGAGACAATAATTCAGGTCCTGTACTTGCGGAGTTGTTGACTTACCTATATCCAAGATCAGGGCAATGTCAAACCTTAAAGGGAGGAACAAGTTACAGTATAGGTATTTTTTCCAAAGTTCAATATACTTTATTTCGTAGGATTTTGTGGGATCACGACTTAAATCTACGTTGAATTTACGCCCGTTCGTAACGCGACCAAGCGTGGAAGATACAGGCAAAAGACATAGACATAACATAACAAAACATTTATTTGCTAAGATAGCACACAAAACATAGAATTTTAAAAATAAAAAATGCCTAGGCAATTGAGAAAAAAAAGACATTTTAAACATTAAACACTTCTCATTAAAATTATAATATTAAACAAATCAAATCAAATCACCCACGCTTGGCATTTTTTTGGAAAATGATCTCTTTCCAGTCATGTTTATAAAACGAGTAGGAGTCGATTTTCTGCCGATCTTTTTTGTCTCCTATTATAATCAGATATTTTGTAATAAGATAAGTTATGTGATAAGTAAAGTGAATAATAAAAAGATTGACAGAACCTCACTACGCCGACATGCGCAGGAGTGGTGTATTAAATCCGGCGCATGCGCCACACCTGCCGCTATTGGCTATCGGCAATTATCGCGCGAAGGTGACCTCAAGGACGGGGTTGCCATTATCCGCATTAAACGAAGCAAAGGGCAAAGCAAATTATTCACCAACATCCGGTTGCCAACATATTTCCTTTCAAATTGTACAAAAATATGTGTCCGAAAAATAAGAGTAAACCAACCTAGGTATGTAAGTGCTCCTATTTTTCTTCAGGCTCACATCTTATTCAAATGCTTCTTCCTTTCAATGGCTTCTTATCTGTCACTGCGCATTTCCTAAATATTTTTTTGGCAATTATCGCCACTACCCTGAAATAGATACCCTTTGATAATGACTGCAAGACGAATTTTCCATCCAAAGCAATTTAATATTCTGGATGTTACCATAAAATTTTACCAACCGAACGCCAAACCGCCATTCCTTCGCCCAGAGAAATTGGCAAGACGAGCAAAACAAATTGGCAACACAGAACCACAAGCCGTGCCAAGGCCGACGCGCTCCCGGCGGCGCGCGCGCAATGTCAAGGGCACGACCCACTTACTGCGCAGCCTGACCATTGCCGGTTTAAAATGTACTTGAAAATCTTCCTGCCTTCTTCACTTTATAAGCAAAGCACGTGTTCTCTTCTCTTCAGTTAACCGTCACCTCTTCACTCACTCCCTGATCTATGTGATTTTTCACGCAGTACATCTAATTTTTCTGGCTTTTATTTTGGCCCGTAGCTCGAAATTCATCCACATTCATCCCTCATGACACGCCCGTATCAAACTAGTAGATATTCTCGTAGTTGACGTCTACATACATACATATTATCACGCCTGTATCCCTAAAGGGGTGGGCAGAGCCACAAGTAAACATAAGAAAACTTGCAGCCACTTCTGATTTAGTCCTAAGATGGATATGGTGAACCATGGTGACAGGTGATCAGCCCATCGCCCATATAAGTGGTCCATCATGTTAGAAATGACACTATTCCTTAGTCGACTTTTACGACATGCTCGGGGAGAGAAGCAGCTGGACGCATTCTATGCTTTTTCTTTACTTCCAGTCCAGCAGAGAAGTAAGTTGACGTCAAGTATGAAATAAATTGCAGCTGAAGCCTACTTTGATAGTTTCGAACCAAAATGGTCTTACCATCCGCCAGCCACGTTTAATATATCAGCAACCACCAAAGCTACCGATATGGGAATCATGTTACATCTTACTTGCCCAATTCTGTAGAGACACTATGATAAATTGATGATTGAAGAAATATATTATCAATTCAGTGGTATAGCACAGCACGATTTCATCAATGGAATCCAAAATTGACTTATAGCTGACCAACAACATAGATCAAACTTGGTACGAAACTCTTATATGCAGTCCTAAACGACTTCACTGGTTGATTTGTAGACCATGGTCTGATACATTTCGTATATAAACGGTTAAAATTTCACGGTATTTTAAAGATCGGTAATACTAAAACATTACCACCAGTAAGCAGAACTCCGACCGTTCCAATTAAAATTCAATGGCTTTTAAGGTTTTAAGCTCCCAATTAACGATCGGCAATCCAAGCTACCGTAAGTTATATAATTCTAATATTCCCATACATTTGAAGGCTTTAATTTAACACATTTAGCGACGGTAACAAATCATGTGGTAATACTCTTCACACGGGATTATCCAAGCACCTACAATAAGGCACGATTCACACTGGTCGAGCTACTGGCGTGGCAGTAGCAATAGCTTGACTGATACTGGCAAGTTTTTCATGTTGGCCATAGCGTAAATTATCAATAAAAACATTAAAAGTGTATAGATACGAAGTTTAAAATCAACGACTTGTTTTCATACAACAGACGACATGTACCTACTTGTCACTCTTTAGGATCTCCGTCTTGTACCCCGTTCTATAAAAGCAGACTTTTGACAGAATGCTTTGGTTTTCAGAGCCGGAACAGCAGCGATCAGTCCAGTTATGGAACTTGATATTGGGCGAAGAACTTAGCTTCATTAATTCATTCTTTAAAGTTCCCATTCTACTGAAATAAATGACTCTCAGCGTCTAAACTAGCATATCGTAACGTGGTAAAATTCAAATAGAAACGGTACACTAACATTAAAGCATGATTTACAACGCAAATGAGTATAATGCCAATTACGAATTAATAAAACGAGTGGGTTTCGTTAATTGATGTAATCATCGTTTTGTCGGCGAGGACTCGAAGGCACTTTCAAATCACTCTCAAGTCTGATGTCGCTCGCTGATTCTCTAATGAAGGCATTTTATATTTTTGAGACGAAGTTTATACGGACAGTTAGATCTCGAGATAGACAAACAAAACCATTGGTTTAGAAAAATAAAATACCTATAATCAAAGCATTTATTATTTATTTAGATTACAATAAAATTGGGGTTACAAAATAAATTTAAATAAAACGAAGTACAATCGCCGCCGCGGCCGGCATGTAGAAAGCTTGGAACTATTCTTCTTCAGTCTACTAAATTTTTTTACGTAACAAACACATACATGCTCACTTGAAACAATGGAATTCATTTAAAATGACAAGAATTTGTATAATTTTGCAATAAAGCTAAACATTTAAATATTTGCAAATGTGACTACGTCTTCATTGCATCAATTCTTAGCAAGTTTTATTCTAATAATTTAATTGTATAAATGCGAATGTTTGCGAGTGTGTGTTTGTCCTAACTTACTTACGTAACGGCTAAACAGATTTGGCTCAAACATATAATATAGTTTATGACCCGCAATGGCCCTTTTATACTTTTTATCCTTTACTTTAGTTACAACGCGAATAAAGCTACGGGTTGGATGTCAGTACCTAATAGAAAAAATTAAATAAAATAATTGCAAAATGCACTATTCTGCCTTCCTGAAAAACATGTGAAGTGAAGAACGTAGTAACTATGTCAAACATGTTTTGATACGTGAGTGAGAACCAAATGTTGTATTTTGTTAGGCGATTCCGAATATGTATCAATAATATAGTCAAAAATGCTAGCTACTGCGTTCTTTACTAGGAGGGCAGTATTATAAACTATGCTATTTTGAAAACAAAACACAAATCTAATATCAATAAGTAAAAACAAAAACCGGCACTTGCAGATGATACAGACATCTGCACCGCATGTGGCGACCTGCAAGCGAGATTTACAAATTGATACCAATTTAGTACATAAACAGAGGTCCAGTATTTAAGAACATTTGACGACCTTTGTGGCGTGGCGGGCGAGTGCTTGGCTGAGACGCAAGAGGCGCGGGTTCGATTCCCGCTGCGGGAGAAATGTTTGTATGCTCTGCAAATATTTCTTCCGGGTCTGGGTATGTATTTACAAAAAAAAGTATATAAGTATTCTATCAGCCATCTGGTGCCCATAGTACAAGCTATGCTTAGTTTGGGGCTATAATGGTGCTGTGTGATATGTCCTCAAATATTTATTTATTTATCATTATTTGACGAGAATTCAGACAGTAAAAGTTATAGGGACGTCCTTCCAGCCGTTCCAGTGAAAGTTTAATGAATGGTTTTGAATCTCAAAATAAGTGAAAGTCATTTAAGCCACATAAAATCTTTGAAAACTAGCTCAGATGTCGCGACCCTAACTTCCCAACCGTTTAAA
This sequence comes from Scotopteryx bipunctaria, assembly GCA_949320045.1. Lineage (NCBI taxonomy): Eukaryota > Metazoa > Arthropoda > Insecta > Lepidoptera > Geometridae > Scotopteryx > Scotopteryx bipunctaria. Next base: position 959,260 of record OX439441.1, read on the forward strand.
CTAGAAGAAAACACATTTAACAGATTTTAATGAATAAAATATCAATCGAAAAACCCGTTTTTTTTAAAGCACACGAACATAAAAGTGTATTTATTCGTGGCAGTCGCATCACATGCAATGTATTACATTCCGTGGAATCAATAAGGCCCACTTTCCACGTCTCACAGACTCCGGTTCCGCAATTGCGCCACATTTTTCTCTACAAATAAATGTCACATTCGTAACTCAGAATCCGCATTAAGTTTCCAAACGGCAATAAATAAACGAACTAACGGCACAACCAATAAGCGCACAGATAGATTTGAATAAAAAACGCAGTACAAACATACAGCTGGAACTATTTGGATTATAATAAATATTGAAAATAATGTCTTTCCTGTCCGGCGAGTCGCGGGTGTGCGACTTTCTATTGTCATATTGAAATTTATTTAATTTGCTTACAGCTAGATCGCTTGATGTACTTTGGACACACATGAGCTTTACAACTCTTTAATCCACTTAAAGAAGATCTGTTGGATTTGCATATAAATTCGTCAAAGTACCTCCTAGTTGTTTGAAATATTCTGGGTGTTCTATAAATGTTTCCATATCTTTTATGAAAGTATCGTGGTTGTGGAATCTGTATTAGATTTATCTTCGTAAGAAGTGCCTACATTATCGTAGGTACAAACACCTACCTAATTTAGATTAGCGTAGAGAAATTTCCGCTTTCAGGACGGCCAAGGTACAGATGCCCCCTGCATCTGTACCGGATATGAATATGAATACCTAAATATGAATCGGACTTTCTAAACTTAGAATATTTACATAGTACCTAAGTTTTAACAACTGCGACCAAGATTTCAATAAAACTATTATGAATAATTCATCAAACACGCAAATCGTTTAGAAGCTTTGATTTAACAAAACAGGGACCGTCATATGACGATCTTAACAAATAGGTGGAAAAAAAAGAAATTTATAAAAATGATAAGATTTCTTTTCGAGCCTACTCTATCTTAAATTGTCCCAGGTATTGAGCGTTCTATTAGTGTAGGCAGTAAGTTTCTTCCTAACGCTGTTAGTGAGATAAACGCGTTTCATGGAGGCCGCCACTTACGTCCACCGCATTTTACGAACTGAAAGCTTTTGCAAAGCAGTTTTGATTCTTATATTATTATTTTTGGATATATATAATACACCTTTGATACACCTGCCTAAATTAATATGAATGAGCACATTGTGGTAGCGAATACATAATGATAGCATTCAAATCGATCTACATCACGTTCGCGGACCTATCTCAACGCGAGGCGTTATTCTTTAATGGACAGCCACGTCATAAAATCAACTTGACATGAGAATAACGTTAAAGTACCTACATAACTGGAGAAGGGCCTAACGTTTTTGTTTCCTCGTAACTGGCGCCATTTACAAAATTGCCTGATAGGCTCATTTACAACTTAATGTATAAAAACTTCTGCATGCGGCTTAGCCGTGTTACATGCAGACAAAGAGTATTACTCTATATAATATGTAATCCCAGGTCCCGAAATACCTATGTATATTTTAAGCTTTATTCAAATCCGTAGTTGAGGAACAAAGATACAAGAAACCACAAATTCTCACAAACATTCAGATTCATTTAGCAGGATTATTTTCAATTGGTAATTGAAGAGCTAATATATCTAATATTTTATTATTATTATTTGATATTACGGTCGTCAACTAAAAATCAGCAAAGCTCCTTCGCACACTCCGCACACAGGGTTCCGTACCATCATACATGCACATAATTGTTTCTTGTATTTTATTTTTATTATTTGTTGTTATAGCGGCAATAGAAATACTCTCTATGAAAATTTCATCTCTCCCTATAACGGTTCATGAGGTACAGCCCGCTGACAGACAGACGGACGGACAGGTAGTCCTTCCGGAGGCTTAGTAATAGGGTCCCGTTGGCACTGTTCGGGTACGTAACCCTAAAAAAGGAAAAAACGATACGTATGTTGTAATGAACAGTGAAAGTATCTCGTAAGGTGTAAGCCTCACGCATGTTCCCGTTGGAGACAGGACCGGTTTGGGAGACCGGCTCCCGGAATCTGGGTTACGCACAACCCGCAAATACGGTGCAGGCTACGCACTAAAATAAACAATGGGTCAGTTCTCCTATACTCATCTTACTTCTTACTTCTTACTTATATTATAAATGCGAAAGTTTGTGAGTTTGGATGTTTGGATGTTTGAATGTTTGTGCCTCAATCACGCCTAAACGGCTGAACGGATTTGAATGAAACTTGGAATATACATAGTACATGTACTGGATTAACATATAGGCTATTTTTTATCCGGATACCACGCGAGCGAAGCCGCGGGCGGCAGCTAGTATAATTATATATACATAAATGACTGTAGTAACACAGTGAGAGTTGAATTGCGAGGACGACCTCGGTGGTGTAGCAGGCGAGTGCTTGGCTGAGACACAAGAGGTGCAAGTTCGATTGGAATGTGTGTATGTTCTGCAAATATTTCTTCCGGGTTTGGGTGTTGTAGGTAAGTAAATATTTACAAAAAAAGTATATTATTCTATCAGCCATCTGGTGCTCATAGAACAAGCTTTGTTTAGTTCTGTGTCAAATGTCTACAAATATTTATTTATTTTTCATACCATTGTTTTGTATGGGTGTTTTTATTTGTTGTTATAGCAGCAATAGAAATTCACACTCTGTGAAAATTTCAACTCTCTACCTTTTATGGTTCATGATATAGCCCGCTGACAGACGGACAGAGAGACGGACGGACAGCGGAGGCTTAGTAACAGGGTCCCGTTGGCACCCTTCCAGTACCTACGGAACCCTAAAAATGTACAACGCCACAGAATAATAGAAATAAATTCAGAATGGAATTCATTATCTTACCTCTCCACGCTGTATGCCCGTATGTTTGTTTACATACAAACATAATATTACACCTGTTTCCCCTAATAGGGGGTAAGCAGAAACCACGAATCTCTATTTACTGCGTCTCAGTTCGTTCAGTCCCTTAATAAGTGTACACCAAGTTTTGAAACTTTCGAACTAATAATTAAAATCAAGTACAGTAATACCACAAATATTGTGCTCCTCGGCAAACTTTGTGCTTTGTATGTAAACTAAATTTGTCCGAATATATCCTACTAATATTATAAACGCGGAAGTTTGTATGTATGAATGTTTGTTACTCTTTCACGCCTAAATGACCGAACGGATTTGAATTAAACTTGGAATATACATAGTACATGTACTGGATTAATATATAGGTTATTTTTTATCCGGACACCAAGCTAGCGAAACCGCGGGCGGCAGCTAGTAATTAAAATAATAACTGAACCTGCCCTTTAAAAAAGTATCTACATAATTATTGTAACATCTCTATATTACATATCGTCACTGGAAAGGCGCCTTACGTAAGCGCCAAAATGGCGCCAAAATAGGCATATTGAGTTATTATCCAAAAATAGCAGTCCAAATACAATAATATGAATTGCTGGACATAGAAAATGAAAAAAGAATGAAATCTTACGTTGACGTCATCAAAATTCGATAATTAGGTAGAAAGTTATGATTAAAAAAACGAAAAAAAATGAACTTTAAACAGCTTTTTCTCGATTGGCGCTTACGTAAATTTGCCTTTCCAGTGACGATATCATCATCGCGTCAGTTCGTATTTGAGAAGCTGGACGAAAATTGCCGAGGCGCACAATATCCGTGGTACCACTGTACAAGTAACCAACAATTCAGAAAACACACTAACCAAACTTCGCTCTAATTTCAAATTAAAACCCTGCAAATTCTAAACTTGAACCCAACCGCATCCCAACCTTAATTTACCAAGAACTGATTTAATTGCAAAACAGGGGTAAACATCAAGGAGTATCCTATATTTATAAACTCATTAACCACTAGCCGTGGCTTATTAACTTCAAAGGGTTAAAATGTATCGTCGCAATTACTCGTGCGAACTAAAACTGCCTCCAAATCGAGCAGAAATAATACAGCGCACTCGCTGTGCAGCGAGCGATGTAATGAGCCTTCAACTGCACACAAGCGCATTTTTCAGTGTCGTCTATGAATAGCAGGCTCGACCGAGACTCGAAATTGAGTTAGGGCCTTTTGTCAACATATAAACACGGGTCTGGGTGTCGTGGTACCGTGATACTCGTAGTTTCTGATACCTACGACACAGGGAATCCTAGTGAGGGGCCAGGACTATGTATGTGACTGTTGGGTGTTATTATTTATTTATTTTATATAACTGGTGTAAATAGGACAATCAGGGCATGACTTATGTATAGTCACGGAATGAAAAGATTCGTCACCTTGAGGTCGGTTTTCGCTTGCACTAGTGTAAGAATCAAATAAGGTTTTAATTCAGTAAAATAAAATTCATATCCTGCATGACACGATAAATTGTCAAACAACTTTGATGCGTTGTCAATTTGATACCTTCCTTTGACGAAAGAAGCCTTTAAAGTACACTTCCGAACTTTTCACGCAATTACCAAGTATAAAACAGTCATCATCTTCCTGCCCTTATCCCACTCCATGTGGGGTCGGCACAGTATGATCCTCGGATCATGCTGTAAGAGTTTTGGGTAAGGTGTTTTATGACCGGCCGCCTGCCTGACGTCAGCCCTCCTTGGGAATGCTTGCTTATTGTATCTCATCATGTTGGAGAGGATGCTATCCCTTAGTCGACTTTTACGACATGCTCGGGGAGAGAAGCAGCTGGACGCATTCTATGTTTTTTCTTTTCTCCCAGTCCAACAGAGAAGTTACCAAATATAAAACAGTAATAAGACTAAATAAAATAAAAATAGCCTTTATTCCATTACATGTTTAAATTGAGAATTCACAGTATTAAAATATAATATAATCATGCATTTGTCTAGGTAATAATTAGAAATAATTTTATAAAGTATTTAAAGTAGAGTATAAATGTTATAAATGTCATGAAGCATATAATAAAATGTTATACGATGGTCCCTATTAACAATGTCGGATATTCATTTTTACCAATATTAACTTTTTTACATAAATAGAATCTAAAAAGTTCCATGGTATACAATATTTTGTTTTATTGAAAATCATGATTATTTCGTCAGTTTTTTGTTAATATTGTCGGTGGTTGTAACTTTGTCTCCGCAACAATGTGAGTACTGAAGGAACCGGCGCGCTGCCGGTCAAAATTGGTAAAAAAGTATATCCGACATTGTTAATAGGGAACATCGTAAATGTCAGTCAATCATGTAAAAGTCGCCTCTCGGGCGAAGGCCATGTCTCTCCAATAACACTAAGTAATATAAAATAGTGTCAAGTGAGCCCGCGGATCCCACGTTAATCACGTCCGTATCTCCGCAGCGGGCTCATTGCCATATCTTTGTACATAAATTACTTGTAATAGTGGAGAGCACTAAACCTCACTATTCTTAAACCATCATAAACCTTTACGTTGGTATATACTCGTAAAAAGCTAAGGTAGAGACGACATAATTCAAAGTGAGTGCACTAATACCACAGACTTTTTAGGGTAGACCGTCGTTCCGTACCTGATGGGTGCCAACGGGACCCTATTACTAAGCCTCCACTGTCCGGCCGTCTGTCAGCGGGCTGTATCACACGAACCGTGATAGGTAGAGAGTTGAAATTTTCACAGTGTGCATTTGTATTGCCGCTATAAAAACAAAAAACTAAAATAAAAGGGGTCCTATTCAAGAAACATTAATGTAGGTACATGTACGATTGTACGGAACCCTTCGTGTGCGCCTTCGACTCGCACTTGACCTGTTTTTTAGTAGGTATAATTTTACAAAACTTTTGCAACTGAACTCGTAAAGGACTTGGTTGTTTATAATGTTTATCGAATTCCAAAATGTGATCAAAATCTACAACTTGAATTAAACTACTGGGCTAACTTCAAAAGCCAGCGCTGAAGCAACAATTGAATTTTTTAAGTCGTTGTTTACAAATTTCTACCTTATAGCTAAGTAAACAAATTCTCTGCTGGACTGGGAACTTCTCTGCTGGACTGAGAGTAAAGAAAAAACATAGAACGCGTCCAGCTGCTTCTCTCCCCGAGCATGTCGTAAAAGTCGACTAAGGGATACTATCTTCCAAAATGATGAGATAAGCAAATATTCCCAAGGAGGGTTGACGTCAGGCAGGCGGCCGGTCATAAAACACCTTAGCCAAAACTCTTACACCATGATCCAAGGATCATGCTGTGCCGACCTCACATAGAGTGGGATAAGGGCAGGAAGATAAAAAAAAAGCTAAGTAAACAAATTTAATCAAACTACTTTTCTTGATACGCTAAGTCAACTCTACAAAAGTCATGGCGTCGCTCTACGCCGCGCCGCAAACTTCACTATACCATTGAACTCAGTTCTGGCGAGGAATAAAAAGTGTAAACAGTCTCATAAAGGTGCCCGCCCACACAGGCTAATGAGACGCCGCGGATTTACGGCTGCTAAATAATGTTACTTGCAGTACCGCTGTTATCACATTAGCTCGTGTCTATGCACGTATTATGAGCTGGGTAAACTATGGACTTGCACTCTTTTTATTTTATTTTTATTTTTTGGCACACAAAACAGAAAACAATCTTACTTATATTATAAATGCGAAAGTTTGTGAGTTTGGATGTTTGTATGTTTGTGCCTCAATCACGCCTAAACGGCTGAACGGATTTGAATTAAACTTGGATTATACATAGTACATGTGCTGGATTAACATATAGGCTATTTTTTGTCCGGGTACCATGCGAGCGAAGCCGCGGGCGGCAGCTAGTCACATATAAACAAAGTACAAATAACACAATTTAAAACTAGATTGAATTCCAAAACATGTGTACACAGCATTTCTTTTACGCATATTATTATCACGCCCCTATCCCTGATGAGGCGGGCAGAACCACAAGTAAACATAAGAACACTTGCAACCATCTCTGATTTAAGGTCCTGTGGATATGGTGAACCATGGTGCGGGTGATCAGCCCATCGCCCATATAGTTGGTCCATCATTTTGGAGAGGATACTATCCCTTAGTCGACTTTTGCGACATGCTCGGGGAGAGAAGCAGCTGGACACATTCTATGCTTTTTCTTTACCAGTCCAGCAGAGAAGTTAAATTTATTTTGTGAAAACTGACTAAAAATGAAGGTTTTCAATTCCGCTGTATTTTTTATTCTTTTTTATTATATTTTTATTTTAATTTCCGGCTGTAAGATTTTAAACGAAAGTGTTGTAGGTCAGTGTCATCTGCATCATTCTGCTTAAGCGACCGTTCGTTGGTCTGTTGAAAATCTCATACAGATCTGGCCAAAGATATAGATACAGATATCACTTTTTGGCTTTTTTGACGACCTCGGTGGCGTGGCGGGCGAGTGCTCGGCTGAGACGCAAGAGGCGCGGGTTCGATTCCCGCTACAGAAGAAATATTTGTATGTTCTGCAAATATTTCTTCCGGGTCTGGATGTTGTAGTGTTTACAAAAAAAAAGTATATAAGTATTTTATCAGCCATATTGTACCCATAGTACAAAGCTTTGCTTAGTTTTGGGCTAGATGGCGCTGTTTGAAATGTCCACAAATATTTATTTATTTTGGATTTCGTCAAAATCTTGAAAACCATCAAATCGAGGGTTGAAAATAAAGTTTGATTTTCCCAGTCACTAAGTTTCCATGTTAGCGTGCAAAAACTGTAGTGTCTACAGAATGTACTAACCCTCATGTTTGCGTTGACACTGTCAGAGTGCTAAAAGGGCTAATTGCCGCAATAGCGCATCGCAAACTTATAAATGACACGATGATAACACCAGACCGGCTAATTTATACTACATCAAAAGTACAATCCGGCCCTTATCTGCCAAAGTAGTTTCAACTTTATCCCATGACCACAAGGTAGATAATAGCAGGAGTGTGAACACATAAGCAAAATAGTACCCGTAGATTCTTTAAATTGCGTGGGCTATCTTTCTAGAGCTGCAATAAATTTTATTTTTTCTCAATCAAATCTTTTTGCGTTTGTCATATAATAACTTATGTCGCTTTACAGCTTAACATCTACAGGCAGTGTACAACTTTAAATTATTATTTACCCACCAGGAGTTTTTAGGATCATTTAGATCCTTTCTACCAAAATAGCAAATCCTTTAAAGCCGAATTTGGGAGCAAAATCTATAGCACAATAAAATAAAACTTTTAACACACAGATAATTTATAATTCCTAAGTGATGTTTTTTCCCACTGCTTATTTGATTGCGTACCAATTAGTAATTTAAGTTTATTTTATTTTTCCAATTATATGTGATTACAGTGGGTACATTAATGACTACATTACAGCATTCGAAGACAAGTGTCCATCGAACAGACAAACAAAACAAAAACAGATGCGTTACAACAACGTGAAACTCCTGCTGTTACTGTCAATTTGATTTCAACTCCAAATATTTCCCAAGTGCCCTCGCCTCGTTTGTGTTTTCTTTGTCACTTGTCTACGGCCAGGTCTTCGAACTTTAAGTCGTAATTCTGCTTTGGGTATATCCAAATAGACATGTATTTTGTAGGTAGGTACATTAATTGACTGACTCATGACCTCATAGCCAAATATTTCCTCAATTCTACTCATTCTTATAAATATCTCATGAAGTGATGACACAGATTTAATAAACTTTTACCTACTTGCATACCTACATATTACACTTATAAATACTTATTTAGTTAGTTCGTATGAGCTAGTGGCCAACGCTTGTGACGGAGTTTTTAGGCCGCCTAAAGGCCTCTGTCATGGCCTAACGACTTAAAAGCCGGGACCGACAATTAAACGTGCCCTCCGAACTTGAACGAATAATTGTCCAAGCCTGCGATGCACGGAAGCGCTCAGCTCGTAATGCCACTTGCGGTCACCCATCCAAATTGTGACTTCAACGATCACTCAAGAACGTCTAAACAAGCTACTTATAAATATTAAGAAGAGGTTACGTTCTGTGTCTAAAGCTGAAAAATATATCTAGAAATCTTTTTTACACTTAGACATATGTAGCTCCTTAAAAATTAATCTATTTATAAAACTATTCAGTTAACCATAATGCAGGTCAAGGACATCAGCCCTTGATGTCTTTGGTCGTTTGTTGGTCTTCCTCATCAAAGGTTAGTGACCAAGAAGAACGTGACCTTGGGCGTTGAAATAAACAAGGTTTAGATGAAGCATCCTACGGCTCAATCCTACGACTAATCATTTTATTTCTTCTGCGGCCAAACAAAGAACATACCAGTTCGGCAAAAACAATTCGCAAAACTATTAACATGACTTTTTCTTTTTGCAAATAAGGGCATAGCATAACTAATAACAGTAAAACATTTAAATAACTCTAAAAACTATCGCCCGTGACTCAGCGGCCATCTTTGCCGCATTTAATTGACAAATATTCGGAATAATGTCGGTTGTTTTGTTGGCGATTGTTGCCGTAGACGTGTAGCTGGTTTCCGCCTCGACTTGTTTAGATACGACTAAAGGAGTGGAGACGATGTCATGAAATCTTACTTCGTCGTGTCACTGGTACTTTCTCAGACACTACAGCGTCATTGTCCACATTCAGGTATGACGTTGTACAGTTCGCCAGTGGGTGGTGGATGAAGGCAGCATAAAATCGTTTGCCGTATATTGAGGTCCATATCCATCAGCTGTCTTCTACAGGTTGATGACAATGATGATGATCCCGCAGCTCAGGAAGATGTTTCAAAATGGTGAAGCATAAATGGGACGGCGAGTCGAGGCTCCAATCATGCACAATTCATTATTTACTGGGAGTTGTAGACGCGTCAACACTGTGTGATCACAATATTGAATCAGCTCTCAGGTCGTAAAGACCCGTCTAGACAAAGTGAAGGTTTTGCTAAATCTTCATTGCAATCACGAACAGACCGGAGCCATCAGCGCCAAAATCAAAAGTTATACTTGTGCAAAAAAATTGCCATTAGACCTCTCCACGGCATTGAGTCCTGCCGGCAAAACAATAGTCGATTCTAAGCTTTTTATTCGGCAAACTGTAAGGACGAGGAATGTAGGCTGTACAGCATAATGAGGTCCTGGCCTGGACGGACTGAGGGCGGCGTCTGATCTGGGGACAGACCAGAAACAATGACGCAATGAATGTACGAACAATATTATGTTTGCTGTATAGTAAAAGGATTATTTATAACTCCACCAAAATGTGTGTATCTCCTCCTGTGGAATTGATGTATAATTTACGTAAATTAAAGTAACTGGACGTCTTTAACAGCGACGAATATAGAATGAACGATGAGTTTAGAAGTGGTGGAACCTTAAAAGACGACCGATGGCACCTCCCATGCCCCCAGCCTAAGTCCGTGCCTTCGTCCTGCTAAATTTATTGCTGGACGGCTATCTTTCTCGGAAACTGCTGAATTATTCGGCAGCGGCTGTAGAGGTATGCGGGTTCGGTTCCCGTGTGCCGATGCACAGTTATGATCGCTATTCTTACGTAACTATTGTTCGCAAAAACAGATAAGATTTGTTGCGGGATATATAATTGGACTTTTTAGTATTTATGTTCGTGTTTATGTAGAGAAATGTGCGCCGTTTGTTTGTGTTGCTTCTCGAAGTTAGACTGTTCTAGGAATTGTGGCAAGAAAAAGCGTGACAGTCTTTTGAAAGACTATTAAAAATATAGCCACTGACCTGATACAAAGTGTGGCCAACATAGAACGAGGTTAATTTGGGTCCATCTGTTTATTTTGTCAAGGAAAGTCTACAAGATAATCTATAAAAGAAGAGTTCACTCTTCCATGATAACAAAAAACGCATCAACCACTACTCATTGTCCGTTAAATGTAATAGGCATATATCCTTACGTAAGCTCTAAACAAACCTGCCATAGCAGAAGCACCGCTCAAACAAAAACTGACCATACATATGTAATTGCGGACAGACGGACGGACAAAGAAATTATATCAGTGGGTCAGACGGCCTTGTAGGATTCACGGAACGGCGCACGCGCATGTTTCGACACGCCCCCCATTCAGGAGGGGGGAGGGGGGCTTATTGACTATGATCATAGCGAGAAATTATAAGGCAGTATGAATGGGTAGCGTGAATGATGAAGGTTATGACGTGTTAGATGACTGATCGATTTTGAATGGTCTCAAGTCATACAATTTCAGAGATTATCTTACTAAAGATACGAGCGATTCCAATAAAGTTAGGTCCGCAATTAGAGAGGTCATTTTCAGGATAAATACATAATTATCGTGGTAGATAAATATCGCATATCTATACATAAACTGTAAAAATACTGCCAAAATTGACAGTTTTTGCGATATGCATCTAAAGTGATAATATTGCCTATACACAGAAAACTGAATTAAGATCAACCAATAAATCTTTCTCAGTTCCGTTCCAACTTTTGTCACTATTGCATTGCCATTAGAACAAAATAGGTGTGTCACAACCATCAGAAAGGCTATCCGGGTCGAAATCGGCTTGCATTGATCAACACACATGGAAAGTTGATCAAAAGACTAAAAAGACTACAAAAGCGATGATAGCTCAAATTATGGCGAAGAGAAAAAACCCGTCCTTGGCTAAATTGTCTATTTGCTAAGTAATTATTTTAATTGCTCCAGCACCGGAAACATCACGAACCCACGAGGACATGTTAAGGCTCTGCCTATTTTATTAAACATCGTATTTTTAGAAGGATTTCATTTGCTTACAGTTAAAACTGCCATTATACATTATGAGCTTGAGCATTTATTTTATCTTCTACTGATAGCATCTTTCATACTTGGGCGTAAATTAAACGTAGATTTTAAGACATTTAAATGTAATGCTTGTGATTTTATTAAATAAAAACCAAGGGCTTCAATGTTTTTCGGAAAAAATTGTGAATTGAGCTAGCGCCTGAACTAAGACTTTGTAAACACCACCTTAAATAATGACGAGCTATTAGAAGCTGTATCCAACTACATGGTGGCAGATAAAGGGATAAATAATCTTCTGTTTGCTTGTCATTCAAAAAGCTTTATTCAAATGATACAATCTCTAGGTTCCAATTAAAAAAATTGCGGACATTTCACTCAGCGCCATCTAGCCCCAAACTAAGCAAAACTTATACTATGGGAACCAGATGGCTGATAAAATACTTATACCTACACATTTTTTTGTAAATACATACTTATAATACAACACCCAGACCCGTAAGAACTATTTGCAGAACATGGAAATAATTCTCCCGTAGCGGGAATCGAACTCGCGCCTTTTGCGTCTCAGCCGAGCACTCGCCCGCCACGCCACCGAGGTCGTCAATTTGATTATATTCTGGAGCAGTGGTATAGTGGTAGCTAGTACTAGTAGTAGCGCGTACATTATCTGATTTTATAGATATCCGATTCAAGGCTTCGCCTTAAAACAGTGTGGGTGTCGCGAAACGGTCATTTGATTATACCTCTCTGTATTCACTTGGACGTTTAATTGTAAATCTGTGTTTGTTCATTACAACCAAACGGAACTAAGATTTATATCGTTGCCGTAATTGTAGACTATTTGCTGGTTAGGGGTCATTGCTGTTGCTTATAAAGGTTAGGCCGTTGGCTTATTTTGTCGGCAATCGATTTGCATGCATTCGATACAAAGCGATACAAAAATACCGTAATTTTGGCACCAGTTTATGATAGTTGAAAACGTAAATTAAGTATCGTTTTAACAATCTTCTTCAATCGACTATGTATTGACCCCGGATATGTTCGTTTATTCAATACAGTCCTACAAGAAATTCAATTATTAAACTATTTGGACTTAGGTATTCCAAATTGAAACATGTTATGAGAGTGAATAAAGCGAAAGAAGTATGTCAGGATCTTAGCAAATGGAGATCAACAGAAACAGGCGTAATATTATGTATGTACGAGTATGTATTCCAAATTGTTAGATTGACTAATCGAACATTTTTTTGCGCAAGTACAACAACTGAAGAGAAGACTACTTTTGTTGCCGATGAAAAGCTTTGGAATAAAACTTGTTTCATCTCCAACTCCGAACAGTGATCATCAAGTGAAGGTGGGGGCTTCGCTCGTTTAAACGCATGATCAGGCCTGATACCAGCAATTTCATCGATGAATAAATACCTCTTTCTGGTGAAACATTGACGGATTAAGTGTTAGGTGTCTATAGTGTTGTCGGCGATATTTTATCAACAGTACCGCACTGTATGTGAAATCCACGTTTGCTTTAGAAAGTTATTGATTAAGTTTAATGGTAACCTTAACGCTTCTATAATTGTTATTTGCTGCTTTGCCGTAGGGGATACTGTGTTTGGAATGATCAGTTTGAGCTGTTGTGATGGTATTTATTGAATACGTCTGACACTTATAGGTGTTTGGAGTGGTTTGTACTGACACTTCCGTAAGATATTAAAGCTTGCTAATACGTTGCGGTATTCTCATGTTTAAATTAACATTAAGTAAGTTCGTATGAGCTAGTGGCCAACTCTTGTGACGTAGTTTTTAGGCCGCTTAAACGCCTCAGTCGTGGCTTAAATGCCGGGACCGACAATTTAACGTGCCCTCCGAAGCACGGAAGCGCTCTGCTTGTAATGCCACTTGCGGTCACCCAACTGTGACCGCGCACAACGTTGCTTAACTTCAACGATCAGTCAAGAACATCTAAGCAAGCTACGCCACGAGCGCTTCAACATTTCGTAAATCATTCAGTACTCTCAAACGGTGAAGGAAAACATCGTGAGAAAACCCGCGGTTTAGTCAGCTCCGCACGTACTGACCATGCCTTTCCTGTGGACAAGGCCGACTAAGCTGAGAGGATGGAATAGGTCTGCTCCATCTTAAATCGTCCCGGGCACTACAGCGTTCCGTTTGTGAAGGTAAAAGTTTCCTCCTGACGCTGTATAAATCATCTACTATAGATGGTACAAGGCCTTATTTTTTTTTATAGCTAAGTGTATGGTGGTAAGTAGGTACCTGTGGGTGGGTGCGGTGCGGGTGGCGCGGGGGGTCGCGGGGCTCGGGCGCGCGCGCCGCGCTCATGCTCTAGCGACGCCGGCGCATGCCCAACACGCCTTCGTCCTCGCCGCGCTGCAACAACACCACACCACGTGAACTAAACAATAACTAAAAAAAAAGTAAGTTCGTATGAGCTAGTGGCCAGCTCTTTTGACGGAGTTTTTAGGCCGGCTAAAGGCCTTCGTCATGGCCTAACGACTTAAAAGCCGGGACCGACAATTTAACGTGCCCTCCGAAGCACGGAAGCGCTCAGCTCGTAATGCCACTTGCGGTCACCCATCCCGATTGTGACCGCGCACAGGGTTGCTTAACTTCAACAATCAATCAAGATCGTCTAAGCAAGCTTCGCCACGAGCGCTTCTTCTTTCTTAAAACAATAACTGAAAAACATGAAACAATGAAGCTGCATCCGACGACATTGTGACGGATAAATGGTAAATTTTCTGTTCATCACACAAAAACCTATGTATGGTATGGTATGTTATGTTAAGATGGTTTGGTCATGTGTAGAGGCTGAATGAAAGAAGACTAACGAAACAGGTGTATGAGGCGAGTGTGAATGGTACCGTTGGAAGGGGAAGACCTAGGCGTACGTACCTGGACCAAATTGGCGATGTTTTGTAAAAGGGCCAGGTCAAGAGTACTCTAAACCGACGAGCATGTATGAAGAATGTTATGAGAGTGAATGAAGCGAAAGAAGTATGTCAGGATCGTAGCAAATGGAGATCTGTGATCTCTGCCTACCCCTATGGGAAACAGGCGTGATTTTATGTATGTATGTATATAAAAACTGTCTTCTAATTCTAATTGGCGTTAGGGGAACAAATATCTGCACTGACGTCCCGCAGTGGGGTGTATTGTGCATTATCCCTCTGCTAACCCTCCAGCCAGCCCAACTTCTTGAAGTACTGGAGTAGGACTTTGGGATGTTGGCAGCAGTGTTTCAGTATCCTCGATGATGTTGTGGCTGTGGGTAGTGTAGATGAGGTCGATGGTGATGCCGTACAATTCTCAAAGACCGTCTGCAGTCCCGAGTTATGTCTCATTTAGTTTGTTGCGGAGCAGTGTAGTATAAAAACGGCCTTGTTGAATTGTCAAAAATCTTCATGTCGCATGTGAAAATCCCGTTTTCCAACGCGATAGGGTTATGAGTGGAAAATTGCCAAGCGGAACGGACTTCTTTTAAATGAAATATGTTTACATTTCCACCAACAAAGAGTTTTACTCAGTCAATCCGCCCCGCTCACGTCTTTTTTGTAGAAACGCTATTTGCTATTTTTTCTGTTCTTTTCCCCATGAACACAGCAGATATTTGACATGCAGTAATCAAACTCTGAACTCTCGTACAGAATCTTAAAACTAAGAAAGCCAAATGCGAGCCAATATTATTTGGGTAAACCCAGAACTTAAAACAGTGTAGAAATAGACATAAAACCGTGTAAAAAAACTGAGATAATCGTAAACTGTAACACAAATCAACTAAGAGCAGCCTACTCAAAAGAGTTCAACGTACTTGGCGGCTCAAGATCTTTCTACTAGTTTATGTAACCAACACATTAATTTGTTCCCAAAACGTCCTTATAAGAATTAATCAACTCACGCACATAAAGTGGAAATCTACAAAAGAGGCATTAATATTCACACTAGCAGCAAATAAATTAATTCCAAAACTATTACTATTTCTCGTAATTCAAGATGGTCGTAATATTTTAAATAAACTTTCTCGGCACACCCACCTCATTGCCGAATTTAATAAGAAAGTAAACATTAGGGAAATAAATAAAATGCGTGGTAATAAATTTATCTGGGTGTAATTCATTTACGAACGTGCGTTGGTCATCGAATCTGAGGTCAGGTCATGGAGGAAAAATATGGACTATAGCTTTTCATTTGACGACCTCGGTGGCGTGGCGGGCGAGTGCCTGGCTGAGGCGCAAGAGACGCGGGTTCGATTCCCGCTACGGGAGAAATGTTTGTATGGTCTGCAAATATTTCTTCCGGGTTTCTGTGTTGTAGTATTATGTATTATACGTATGTATTTACAAAAAAATGTATTTAAGTACTGTATCAGCCATCTGGTTCCTATAGTACAAGCTTTACTTAATTTGGGGCTAGATGGCGCTGTGTCAAATGTCCACAAATATTTATTTATAGTACAAGCTTTGCTTAGTTTGGGGCTAGATGACGCTTTGTGAAATGTCCACAAATATTTATTTATAATGACCGACGCAAAAGACCTGCAGCTGGTAAGAGGACTACTACGAGTATGAACGATTCAATAATATAAATCGTAGAATATTTACATTCGTTTTTCTATCTACAGGTACGATCACGAGAGCTTTTCTGCGTACGCTCCGCAGCATAGCGCACCTGAGACATCTACCGTATTTCTACTCTCCGGGTCAGGTGATGCTCTGTTATGTATAACCATTTGAAAGTTGTTTGTCCGGCGTACGATACTTATCTCGATATGTCGCCGTGATCTCCGATTGTGGGGTCAGCCATTTCACGAAATTAAACATTAAGTAGGTATTTGTGGTTACTTTAAAATTGTGATAAAAGCGACGGCGATTTAAGTTGGCGTCGGTCGGCGACGAAAGATAACTCATGACGATAGATTGCCTAATTGGATAATAAATAAATAATAATAATATTTGTGGACATTTCGCACAGCGCCATCTAGCCCCAAACTAAGCAAAGCCTATACTATGGGCACCAGATGGTTGATAGAATACCTTAAATACTTTTTTATGTAAATACATACTTATAATACTACAACACCCAGACCCGGAACAAATATTTGCAGAACATACATTTCTCCCGTAGCGGGAATCGATCCCGCACCTATTGCGTCTCAGCCAAGCACTCGCCCGCCACGCCACTGAGGTAAGTTAAATCACAAACTCTAATGATTCATAATTTAAGTACTACATCAATATATGGGTAAGAAAGTATAGGTACCTACTTTCAAATCTCAAACTATAAATTAACTTGTAACTAATCCCACCAATTGTTATTGTTTTAGTTCTAAATTAACATATAGTTAAAGCAGGTATAAAACCTTGTTTGAACGTCCACTTAATTACCATCACAAATTTGAATTTCAAAAAGACCGTTCTATTTTCCGGCCATCCTTTTCACGCTGAGAGCAACTGTCATTGTGACAGCTGACAGCTTCCGTCGGCCAGTTACACTGGATCTGTCGCAGCGGGTGAGGCGAGTCCGGCTCTTGTAACCGAAAAGGGGTCAGGCTATTTTGGACGCTACTGCAGTGCAGCACCTCCCGCAGGCTGTATGTAATTCGGTCAAGGTCAGGTGGACCAGAAATAAGCTGTCTGGAGGCCTAAAGGTTCAGGGGTTAATTAATTTGTCTGCTATTCCGAACGAGAATACCGGAACTGGGACGAAAGGTCGTGAAATATCTACCTACGAGTTATTACCTATTTTAGAATGTCTGATACGTCCAGAAATAAAAGGGACCAGACTGGGGTTGGAAGCATTTGTTTATCAGTGTGAATAATTCAGATAAAAATAAATATATCAAGTGGATCATGAACGTGAAGCACTTTTACTTGAAATAAAAGTTAGAAACTCTTTTCAACTCCAATTTTTCAAATCATCTACTTGTCATGGTACATTTGCATTTTCCTATAGCTTTATTTATGGACCTTTCAGTCAGTTTTATGAAATTAAGCTTAAAATACTCCAGATACAAGATAGAAAACTATGAAACAGGTATGACGCAGAGCAGGTAGCCTGAACTACGCATGCGCATGCACGAATGTCCCTGTAATAACCATATTAATGTATTTTTTGGGTGTTTTCTTTGAAATTATGGCAGTACAGAGGCATTTAAAATTTGGTAACTACTACGGACGCCAGAATCAATTATGTAGAGGCGCTACTCCTAACTTTTACACCACAAAACGTTAAAGATGTGTCTTATTGATGATCAATGCCAAGGCTATCTCAACTAATACAGCTGATAGGTTAATCACACCCAAAACAAACATATTCCGAATATTTCCTGCGACTCCTAACGAAGAATAAGCCTAATCGGGACCTGAAGTGCTCTATGTTGACGTGAATATGGGCAGAGCTACCCTCAAACAATGACCTGTCAAAATACTCACATTCAATAATAGCACACAAATGTTATCACTGATAATCCACTATTTAACCCACAACACGGTACAATTTAACATTACGTTACTATATAATGCACTTTTTACCTAATTTTTACAGTTTTCAGGGAGGCCTGAAGGCAGCGCGGCCGTCTCACGATGACACTTGTCATTTAGCGCGCAGGCTCGGGAATCTTCGGGTGTTCTCGGGGCTGTTCGGGTATTTTCGTCGGCGGTCGGGTCCGCTCGGGTTGCTATTGATCGGTGTCGGAGGCGCCCGTCCGGCCGCCGCCGGTGGCGCCCCCTCGCGCTGCTAATGAGACCTGATAGCCATCCATTATTTAGCAGCTTCGAAGACTGTGCGGTGCGCGAAATTAATCGCGTATTTATTGATTTATTGCAAGAGAAATTAAAGATTGATTGACTAAGTGAGGTTTGTCTGATAATCTATTTATCGGAGACTTCAACTATAATATGCCTAGACAGACAGCCTGGACTTAATAAACAATTTATTTAAGACTAGCGGCCGCCCGCGGCTTCGCTCACGCGGTACCCAGAAAAAAAGTACCCTATGTCCCATTCCAGCACACGTAGGTACCTACTATCCTCATTATTCATTATAATATAGTGTACGCTAAACAATGACTAAAGTATTGCCATCTCTTACCATTTCACAATGACAAACAGCGACAGGGCTAACTTTAAGCAATGGTTAACTTTTGCGAACGAATATGAATAATAGGGTATGTAAGTATATTCCGTAGTTTTTGCGTGAAAGAGTAACAAATATACCTAAATCTAAAAACTAAGAAATTTTGGTGAATTTAGTAAAAATTTTGAGAATTAAGGTAAACTTTTCAAAACGCAACGATAGCGCGACAAAATTTGATCAGAATTAGCAGCGACATCTAGTTTTCAGACGTAGAATTACGTCAGAACTCCATGAATAATCAAGATTGGAAACTTATTAGACCAGAAATAATTTATGCTTCCTTTCACAGGTAATTTGACATTGACAGTTCCTTTTACATATGTTTTGTGTCATCTATTACTAATCTTTGGTACCTATCATGTATTTATTGTTCTGAGGTATCATCGATGTCATAATATGTCAAAATAAATGTATTCTATTTCTCATGAAAAACATGCCAAAAATAAAGAATTTACAGGTAATTATGACATCAACTAAATGAGAAAAATCGGCTCTTTAATTTGATATAGGTTATGTGCAGTTTTAGACCAAAAATTGATTCCAGGTTTTCATCCCTTTTCACCCCTTTAGAGGTTGAATTTTGAAAAATGCCTTCTTAGTACACCCCTACGTACCAAGGTTTACCTATACTGAAAATTTCAAGTCTCTACGTCCAGCGGTTTAGGCTGTGCGTTGTCTGTCAGTCAGTCAGTCAGTCAGTCAGTCAGTCAGTCAGGACAAAGATTCTTATAATATAAGATAATGAGTGTTTTGGATAACTCTAAACCAGATTAACTTGACACCTCATTAGTAAAAGTATGGAGTGTAAGTAAGGAGTGACTGAAGAATTTTGTAACGACTCCACAAAAAGTGGAATAACGGCAGGTGATGATGAGGACATGCGGTCTTTACGATCCAAGCATGACAGTCGCTAAATGATTGCCATTTTAACATCCCTAAAACAATACAATAACTTTATTTCAGGCAACATTAGAAAAGTTACAGATCTTATAAACTTAATCCACGACTTATATATACTTAACATATATGCGTTCCATAACCCCATCGTAAGTATTTGGAGTTCATTAATAAAACGTTAAGGTTCTCCCACACAGCTGCGACATTCCCGATCGGTTAAACCGCATGCGATTTTGCTACACTACATTGCTACCGTAAATGTAAACAATCATGCGATCTCACCTTGGACCTGGATTGCACACACCCTGTGATAATTCATCTAAGAAGCGATTTTGGAACTATTCCATCACCAAACTGCATTGGGATATTACCGGCAGATATTGTCTCAGCAATGTGGTTAACCCAAAGCGCTGGCAAAAAGCTCGAAAGCAAAATATTTGCCGTTTTTAAGTAAACATCACATGAATTTATGATTCTAACCCCCGAATACTCAAACGCGACTCAAAGTTGAGCATGTCTCAAGTCACGGTATTTTGACAGTTTTTGATGAAAATGTGTCCAAAACTCGTCACTTCAGACGTGCTCAACTCCAAGATGCGTTTGAGTATTCGGGGGTAAGTGATAAATCAAAACAGATGATGTTGATTTGATTGGTGATATAACAAGTAGGTACTTCAAGTAGGTACAGACAGCCGTCCCCATTTCGGGCCATTGCGTTATCGATGAGTTAACGCTCCGGCGATTCAGGCAGATCGAGTGCACTTGTTTTTCACTGTCTGCGGGGCTAATTGCGCCATTTTTCATTTGCGGCCCTTCCGATGCCCCCCCCCTCCACCCCTCCCCCACCCCTCAGGGGGGTGCCGCCCGCCCTGACGGACACAGCTATTCTTAGCCTTGACGGAGTACGGACGTTTTAACTAATTGAATGTGATTTTTTTGTAGTAATGAATTAAAATATCTAGCTTCGCTTATCGGCGTGATTAATTCCCGCGAGGGGCAGAACTTTCATTTGTTGTTTTGTATTGACCTTAAAACCCAGTACTAAGTACCTACTAGGTACTATTAAGGGAAATTACTTCGAAGCCACGGAATGTTTGAATGGGGACAGGTAGTAAATGTTGTTTTGGCAGTCATACAATTAAAGAAGCGGCATTCGAATACTGATTCCGAAGGCTTAGGTCATTAAATTTAAATAGAAATTCGATATTAATAAAAGCTTTTTAATAAACTCGTTCTCCATTGGCGTGTTTATGAACTATTATTAGGTGCCCAAATTCAAATAAGTTTGTAAACGCAAAATATAAATAGTCTAAAAAAAGTAACTGTCCCTTGATGTCTTTAGATGAAGTGGGAGGTACTGTTAGTTTTATTACTGTGAAATTTGAGATGACTGCATTTTAATGTTACATTTACTGGAGATCTTACAGAAATATAATATACAAAGAAAACTTTTTAGATACATAATAAAAAGTTACGATAATTACTAGTCATATGGAATGTGTGTTTAGGTAAGTCGAAACATAAAAAAATGAAGCCTACGAAAAAATGATACCAGAATTATTTGAGGCGTGTAGAGATAAGAAAATTATCAATAGGTAATTTTCTTATCTCTTTTTACACAGCACCATCTTGCTCTAAACTAAGCAAAGCTTGTACTATGGGAACGAGGTGGCTGATAAAATACATAGGTATATACTTTTTTTTTATACATACTTATAACATTAATATTACAAAACCCAGACTCTGAAGAATTATTTGCAAAACATGCAAACATTTCTTCCGCAGCGGGAATCGAACCCGAGCACTCGCCCGCCAAGCCACAGACAGAGGTCGCCAAGGCTTTAAGGTCATCATACTAAAAAACTAATTCAATTACATATTGTCTCCAATTCCCCATCCTTTAAAAAAAAACAATCTTTTCCATCTGAGATTGAAATAACTGTATCACTTTTCGCTTAATTTGTCTGTATAAATCATTTCGACAATCCCAAATAAGTAGCCCGCAGCCATTACTATTCCAATAAGGTTTACAGCCTCTGCCTATGTCATATCATATACCACCGGAAACATATCTCAGCTTTTAATGTCCCCGCTTCTAATTGGTGATACTAGTTTCGTCGGAGGTCTTATTAAGAACGTCATCAGAAAATGTGGACAGAGTAAAGAAAATTGAGCAGCGCAACTCAGCCCAAAAGTTACCAATACGTTCTTGATTGATCGTTGAAGTTAAGCAACGTTGTGCGCGATCACAATTAGGATGGGTGACCGCAAGTGGCATTACGAGCTTAACGCTTCCATGCTTCGGAGGGCACGTTAAATTGTCGGCCCCGACTTTTAAGTCGTTAACCCATGACGGAGGAGTAAAAATTTCGTCACAAGAGTTGGCCACTAGCTCATATGAACTTGCTTACTTACTTACCCATATAATGGTCGAGAGAGCACTGATAGTCCAGTAGTAATGACCCCGCCTTCCGATCTTAATATCGTGGGTTCAAATACAATCGTGTACGGTACCAATGGATTTTTCTGTTGGATTTTTTTTTAGAACCAAGTTGCCTATAAACTAAAGGATACTACATTGTAATAATACTAATATATTCGAATGAAGCGATTCATACAATAGTGATCGAACTTCACTGAAGTTCATTTGATCATCTAAAAACATTGCTTTCAAGTTAGCATCTACGTACCACACACAACCATCGCAAGAGTTACAAACTTACGACCCTTTATAGTAAGTTGAACCAGTGTTAGAAGTACTATGGTCACAGTTTACGATGTCCATTCCAATATTGCGCGATAGTTGTGGACTAACGGTTCAATGAATATAATTAGTGATGTACCAGTTCTGGTTTATTAGAAGAAACTAAACATTATCATTTTAGAAAGTTATGTAGTTATTTCGGAACAGATATTGTTTTTTATCTTATGAGGTCGATGATGATACGGTTCGCGGATATGATAATGACGTTACGATAAATAATTTGAATTGAAACGTATTGAAATAATACCTAAAGAAAGACCATAGGACAAAGTCCCAACAACGACAGAAGATATCCGGCTCGAAGGAACATTTCAAAAGTTTAGTTCCGATGTAGGATGTAGAGTAAGTTTGTTTTATTTATATTGAATTATATCAAAATAATATCTTACGCGAGAAATCGCTTTTTTTCAGGAGGATGTCTTAATACGCATCTACTACGAATAGGTATCTATTTACAGCATGTTTTATTCAAACCCATATTGATATTATTCGGAATAGGATTATTTCGTGGGTTATTAATAAAACTAATAAATTCGCAATAAAATCCGTCGTCTAGTGATAGTCTAGCGACCCTAACTAATCCAGCCGTCGGTTTGGCCACGTCTGCGGAAACCGGTCTCTCAGACCATTAAAATTCACATGACGTTATTGGGGCTTTATAATTTGTGCAATATTGTGTTGTACCCACTTTCTTATTTTTTGGTGACTTAGCTAAGAGTGATATTTCGTCTTTCGGAAATGCGCTAGCCAGTGCCATATTCGTCTATTCGAATTGACTATCGCCTCGACTATCGTTTCGAAACATTTCGATATTATAAATATACTTTATGAAGCCGTCATTAGGGAGAGTGTCGTTTCTTTTATATCACGACGTCAATTAACCTGGCTGTCCCACCCGAAACAATATCACGGCACTTAGCAAATAAAACATCGCGATGCTTCGACAATAAGTCGGTAGATGTCGTGACGGACGAGCATTACGCGAAGACAACGCGAGGTGCGGCCCGGCCCTATTGACCGCGGTTTGCGCGTAAACACCACCCCGGAACACGGACCACCCGGAACAAACTACTATTGTCATTTCCACTTGCACGCTGCACATCGACTCTGCGCTCTAGAGTCCTGGAGAAACGCTCAATGCGAAGCGGCAATGGAACGCGTTCCCCCACGTAAAACAGTTGAATGAACTTTCAGCGGGCCGCAAGCTAACCTCTAGATGAGTGCGTACAAATCACGTTTCGCGCGAATCAATACTTAAGTTCAGGCGATCGCCCCCCTGCAATAAACAGTGGGGGAGTAGTTAGGGTCGAGGGGGAGGCAGGGTGAGCTATCGACCGCCCCGCTGGGCTCACCTGACCGTCACTAATCAGGGCTCATCCCGCGGACACCTACAGCAATTGTACGCACTTTATAGCGGCAAAGTACTGTCGTGCGTCTGTGCGGGTGGGATTTGCGCCAGCGAAGTCTGTGCCTGTGTGGGTTGAAAGACACTGCTATACCGCGACCCTATTCAGATTATTAGGGTGCTTGCCTATGATAATTAGGGGTGCTCACATTTAGCGATGATATAAAATTGTTAGTGGTAACCATTAAAGCACATTGGCATGATCACGGCCATCTATTCTTTAAATTTTTACCATCAATTTAAATCATCATCATCCTGCCCTTATCCCATTCTATGTGAGGTCAGCACAGCATGATCCAAGGACCATGCTGTAAGAGTTTTGGCTAAGGTGTTTTATGACCGGCCGCCTGCCTGACGTCAACTCTCCTTGCGAATACTTGCTTATTGTATCTCATCATGTTGGAGGATACTATCCCTTAGTATCCTCCAACATGATTACCATCAATTTAAATATCACGCTAAAAACACTACTTTACCGGCTTATAACTTCTGAAAGCAATCCAACATGCCCAACTGTACGGACGCAAAAGCCGCGGTTCCATCACAATGGCCCTAAATCTACTTCCCGCCGCAATACAGATTGTAATTTAGTCGCGGAAGTAAACAGAAGTCATGTTGTACGCAATCGCGCCATCGGCGGTGGAAAGCGTGTAGCGCCGCACGCGAACCGCGAAGAACCAACCAAGTGGTTCCGCTTTATTATAGGTACCTACATTTTTTAAGCAAATTCATCATTTGTAAGTAAGAAATATCGGATCGGGGTTCGGTAGTAAAACAAAACTAAAAACATGTACACTATCAATATCAACTGAGGGGAGATAATCAGAGGGCTTGCCTGCGTTAGCTGATAATCTCCAACAATACAGAAACAAAAACAAGCAATTACTACGTCCAATTACCCTGCTATTCTATTTCAGAAGCCAATATATTAGTCCTTCGAGCCTTCGAGATAGAATACAGTCGAAATATTTCAAGGATCAATTTCAACATTTTTTTAAAGCTTCAGTGCCAGTAAATTATTCAGTGTGATATATTGGCAGTAACAGACAAACGGAAGTCATGTCATCGTGTCGTGCGCTTCGCACCGCACGCACACCCAGTTAGGGCAAGTACACACTGACAAAGGTAACATTACTACTCACAATAGTGAGCGGAAAGCTCTATCTGTTATAATAATATTTAAATCCGACTGAGAATAGACCGTCTGAAAAACTAGAGTCGGACTTACATGCACTCAGCATTATTTTTACAAGCTCGGTAGCATGGTGGTAGAGTGAGCTGTGATGCAAGAGGTGTTGTTTCGATTCCTGTTTGCATGTTCTGGTAATATTTATTCCGGCACTTGGTATTAAGGTACTCGTAATTCCTGATATTCACGACACAGCGATGTGGTATGTCTTAGACGTGGGGTCGAGACTATTATAACTAAGTAGTAAAAATAAAGAAAGAAAAATATTTATTTTGTTACTTAAACCTACATACAATTTTAAGGCACTAGTGGACACTTACAATCATCGAGCATATATCGATGCTTACAATGAAGAGTAACAAAAAAGGCCACCACTCAGCGTATTCAATGACAGGGCGAGCCTGCCTCCTAGGCAAAGTGTAAGATTCTAATACAATAGTTTCAGTTTCAAAAACTACAACAATTCCAATTAATAAGACGCACTACCCATAAATGATCATGCTTGTCAATACTCACTATAACTACAGACCAGCCCCCCAGCGCTCCCCAACTATAATCCATGAAGGGTTATCCACCCCCGAATCACACTGAACCCTACTTACCACGGAGTAATAATGAGCAAGTTATAAAGTAAGAACAGCTGTGACAATGAACAAGTAACAATAGCCCCTTTCATCCGCTCGCTTTAAGGACTTTCAAAAGGACACTCACTACTACATTTCCGTAATAAACATAATATCATTTTTCAAGAGTCACAATTCGGGAATTTTATAATCCTCTTCAACTCTTCCTTTTATTATTCACTAGCGACCCGCCTCGGCTTCACAAGGGGATAGACATATACCGTCGTGGACTATTTTGTGGACCCTTTAAGGTGTACCATACTGTAGTACATTATTTTGATCTATCTCGTAGGGTTCAGCCAGCGTTTGCAATGTACCTAAGCGCAAAAAATGTGTTTATTTACGACACCACATTAGAAACCTCTAAAATTATCAGTGTTTCTCTACCATATTATGCATGTATTATACACTAGCTGCCGCCCGCGGCTTCGCTCGCGTGGTATCCGGATAAAAAATAGCCTATATGTTAATCCAGTACATGTACTATGTATATTCCAAGTTTCATTCAAATCCGTTCAGCCGTTTAGGCGTGATTGAGGCACAAACATCCAAACTCACAAACTTTCGCATTTATAATATAAGTAAGATAAGTAAGATTATAAACCTTCCTCTTGAATCACTCTATCTATTAAAAATACCGCATCAAAATCCGTTGCGTAGTTTTAAAGATCTAAGCATACATAGGGACAGACAGTGGAAAGTGACTTTGTTTTATACTATGTAGTGATAGTGATGTATGAAGAATGTTATGAGAGTGAATGAAGCGAAAGAAGTATGCCAGGATCGTAGCAAATGGAGATCCGTGATCTTTGCCTCCCCTATGGGAAACAGGCGTGATATTATGTATGTATATATATTCCTCTTCAACGTGATGGACTATCCATATGAGCGATGCGCTGATCACCTGTCACCATGGTTCCCCATATCCATCTTGAGGCTTTGAATCAGGAGTGGCTGCAAGTTTTTTTGACTTCTTATGATTACTTGTTGTTCTGCCCACCCTATTAGGGATACGGACGTAATAATATGTATGTATGTACAATTCAGGTCTCTGATGGTATAGTGGTGATAATGGTAATACTAAGGTTTATCTTAACTTTGCAACTTCTTGCTACTACTCATGTCAACGAAAAATAAGTTTTATATGTGAGTGCCTACTCAAACCTAATAAGGTTTTATTATGTGTAAACAAGTACTTAATTTAAGTGAAGTCAAATAAAAAAAAATTGAAAGTTTTGTAAGTTTTATTTCCCAATTCAGAGAGTGGCTCGATCAAAGCATTGAGGTCATCAAGGAGGATCATTTTTGTTGAAACCACACTGGCTTACAAGTGACACGAGTTCGAGAAACAACCCCATTGACCTTGATGTTATGGCTCCGAGGGTAGAACCCTTGTTACCTGCAACGCACGCAGCCAGCGCCCTTCGGGGTAATTACACCATGACTCGCGCTGCAATTACCGGCCAATTGAATAACGCTAGCTTTTCATTTTATATTTTCGAAGCGCTCGTGGCGTACCTGAAGCGCTCGTGGCGTACCTGAAGCGCTCGTGGCGTAGCTGAAGCGCTCGTGGCGTAGCTGAAGCGCTCGTGGCGTAGCTGAAGCGCTCGTGGCGTACCTGAAGCGCTCGTGGCGTAGCTTGCTTAGACGTTCTTGATTGATCGTTGAAGTTAAGCCACGTTGTGCGCGGTCATAATTGGGATGGGTGACCGCAAGTGGCATTACGAGCTGAGCGCTTCCGTGCTTTGGAGGGCACGTTGAACTGTCGGTCCCGGCTTTTAAGTCGTTAAGCCATGACGGAGGCCTTTAGGCGATCTAAAAACTCCGTCACAAGAGTTGGCCACTAGCTCATACGAACTTATTTATTATTTTATATTTTTCAGGCACCACGCGCACGAAACCGGGGACGGAAGCTAGTTAGCTCTATACAAAACTGACAAACCTTTCTGCTAAGTTTATTTAGGGTCTGGCAAACAATGAATACAAATTATAGCGAGTAGCGTAAAGCTCAACGAATACGGAATGAGTACTCGTATGCCGCACAGCCTCGACATCGATCAATTCACTGTCTCGAGCCCATCCCTCTGTCTATTGCAGAGATTCACACTACCAGATCTTACTATGTGTATTTTCTCTTCTATTAGTTTAATAATCTTTCAAATTGTATTGACATAATTTAATTTTGACATTGTAGAATTAATAAATAAATTGCATGCTTTATCCTACCCCCAGGGGTATGGCCAGGGGTATGGTGGGTCCGAAGTGCTTAAACTAGGCAGAGTCCATGAAACGAATGTCAGCATATCTACCCAACATCTTTCACACATGTAGGTATTTCTGGCAATAAATATACTTTGACTTTGTAATTGAAAGATTGTAAGGATGTCACGATGTTTGTAAGATTTGTCTGAAACTAGGAATGCTACAGGAAGGCTACTTTTAATCTAGGTCTGCAAAGCAGAAAGTCTGAAACTAGTCATCATCTCCCTACCCTTATCCCACTTAAGTGGGGTCGGCACAACATGTTTTCCTCTTCCATCCCCCTCTATCAGCCGTCATTTCAGTATTCACTCCTTTCTTACTCATATCATCATTCACGCAATCCATCCATCTCTTCTTTGGTCTACCTCTACCCTTGTATCCATTCACTTTCATATCTAACATTCTTCTCGTCACATGACATTCATCCCTCCGCATGATAGCATGGTATGGGCATGTCATGCGGCATGACATGCCCATACCATGCTAATCTATTCTAGAGTCGGAAACTAGTAGGTACCTACTCAACATAATATCTGAACTGCTTTGAAGTTGAAGGTGTCTAGATAGGGATAGTCAGAAGTACGTAAAACTGTGTACAAAAATATAACAGTGGAAACCAGACTTGTGAGAACCAGGCTAAAATAATGATGATGATGAAGTAACCCGAATAAAAAATAGCCTGTGTGTTAATCCAGTAAATGTACTATGTACATAATATATTCCAAGTTTCATTCAAAACTGTTCAGTAGTTTTTGTGTGAAAGAGTAACAAACATCCATACATACAATCTTTCGCGTTTATTATATTAGAAAGGATAAACATCCAAACTTCCTCACAAACTTTCGCACCGGACACTAAGATTAATTCAGATACAATTTGATAAGCTAAATATTCCTTCACGGTGTGAGAAAAGCAATTTCGATTCGAGTGAAGTTGGGCGCAGGTGTGGGCTGCAGAAAGTAGCTGAGAAGTGGAAAATAGAGCAAGGGACCAGCAAAACTAGGTTGCGAAGGCCGAGAGGTCAGCGGCTCTCCGGTTTTTGTACAGAGGTGCTAATAGTCAAGTCTGAAACTTTAAGACTTCGACAGTATTATGATCATGTGAAGTCATTTAGTTCTATCAATCAACGATTTTTTTATTGGATCTCGAAAAGATTGGGTTTTTACCCGAGTGCGAAGGAGGGTAATGTGTTTAGGGCGTATGTATGTATGTGGGTGTGTGCATTCCTTGGACTAAAGCTATTAGTCCAAACGGATTTTGACAAATGAGGTGTTGTTGGTTTCGTCTAGATAACGAGTATCATATAGCCTATGACACTTTTTTGACACTAAAGTGTAAGAAATCCATTATGGCAGCTTTAAGGATCCATTTCCAATTAACTTAAGATGGTACACAACTAAAAACGTAAACTAAAATGGTACCAATTCTTCACCATCATCATCATGTGTCACAAAATCAAATATGTTATTCTTTTAAATAAATACTTGTATTGCAAAACTATATGACCTCAAAATCGAACTATCGTACTAAAGTTACAAATCCGACAGTTATGCGAATGTGAGGATGTTTGTTTGTGTATTCGTATATCATTCAGCCGTGAGACATGAACGGATTTGAACTCATATTTACTTCACTTACCCCCGAATATTCAAACGCATCTCAGAGTTGAGCACGTCTCAAGTGACGAGTTTTTGACAGATTTTCATCAAAAACTGTAAAAAAACCATGACTTGAGACGTGCTCAACTCTGAGTCGCGTTTGAGTATTCGGGGGTTAGCCACGTGAGCGAAGTCGTGGGTGGAAGCTAGTGGGAAAGCTCCCAGACAAAGATGGACCTTTTCTCTGTAAAGTTATAAATAGTTGTTTATCTTGTCATTCGGTGGCTACGAGTGGTCGCGTAAACAAAACAATTTGTTATTATCATCGTAAACAATTCATAATGTGCCCTTTTGAGCTATAAATACTTGTTTTTCAGCCACAGTGAAGGCCGTTTCATGCGGTTCCATAACACGATGAGAAGCGCAAGTTGTACCCGCGCAGTTTCACTCGCGTATGTATCAAATGTACTGAGAGATAGTGTATTTATCTAAGTTTCGAAAATTCTTTAACTTACGATTTTGTAACAATAAACCAATCTTTATTAACAGAAAGAAACTTACAACTAATACAAATATAATTTACAAAATACAAAAGAAACAGTCGGGCTATCTAAAGTGTTTTCGACATCGCTTCAGTAGTTTCAGAGACCCCCTACAAACAAATGAAAAACACTCTATAATAATAGTGTAAGTCAAAAGTGTAGTCAAACTTGATTTTATGAAACGTCAAACCTCATTAAAATTACATTTGCATATGCCATACTAAGTTAATATAAGTCATAGTAACGACGTCGTAAAGGACTATCTAAAAATAAATTCCGAAGCAGAAAACGAATAATTTTAGTGGCAAAACGATATTACACATAATTCTTTATGATATTACCGATTTGGTACTCACCTTTGATTAATGAATAAGCGCTCATCCACTAAAAGGAATACGCCCAATTATCCAAAATCAAATCTAATACGAGTGGTAATATTTCAATGAGTACCATAGCCGCCCTGTCTGACCGCCCGCGCCAACTCAACTCACTACAGCCTTCACTGTGGCGGGGAGTGGGGTGTGATCCACTCACACACCGGAAGCCCTAAAACCTTCTTGTTTTGTCTACCCGTGGGCGTTTATTTCTCTATATTTAGTTCTATAAATAAACGTTTTTTAATAGTTTTTTCGGTGCTCCCTCCCAAGACATGCCCCACCTCGGCTCATGTCCTCTGTGCCCAGTCGGATTCACTCAGGACGACTTGATGAAGGCCACCGACAATGGAATCGCTGTGGCCTCCTTCTGGGCTAACTACATTGAAATCAACTACCTAGTTGAAACATTGACTCGATAGAAGAAAAATAGTTTTTTGACAAAATAATCCGGTTTTACATAAGAAATCTTTGGGAACACCTGAAAGAAAAATATGTCATTCGAAACTTTTAATTTGGAGGCCAGATTTAAAAAAAAATTTAAACCATTTGTTGGCATTTGTAGGCAAAGTTAGAGTAAAACAATAAGATACGCCGAAACGCTCGTGGCGTAGCTTTTTTAGACGTTCTTGATTGAACGTTGAATTTAAGCAACGTTGTGCGCGGTCACAATGTGGATGGTTGACCGCAAGTGACATTATGAGCTAAGCGCTTCCGTGCTTCGGAGGGCACGTTAAATTGTCGGTCCCGGCTTTTAAGTCGTTAAGTTTTCAGGCCTTCAGGCGGCCTAAAAACTCCGTCACAAGAACTGACCACTAGCTAATGCGAACTTACTTACTTTTACTAAATAAAATACGCCAAGTAAAGTTAAAACTTCAACCACTTTCTTTATGTTCTCACAAAACACGAAGAAATTAGGAATTGCCTACATTTCAACTTCACAGTTATTAAATAATCCAAGTTAATTGATAAGCAAGTGCCTCAAATCACAACCAATAAATTCATAACCGCCGTAGGCCTTTCCCAGTAAGCCTCGTGAAATCACGCACGGGTAAATGATTCATGCAAGCGGTAAGTCGGTTTACGGAGTGAGTCACTACCATTACCCAAGCCTTACCAACTACTGTTCAATCTGTGCTAAGGCATACATCCATTGAAGCCTTTCGCTGCATTACTCAGCGCTATTGACTTTTTAAATAATTTAGCAGATGACCCGCCAATTTGCCGATTATGTAACGTACGCTTCAGTGGCCAGTAAGCCGAAAGGTCAGCAGTAAAAAAAAACTAAGGCCTTTTACCATCTATAGTAGATGATTTATACAGAGTCAGGAGGCAACTTTTACCTTCACAAACGGGACGCTGTAGTGCCCGGGACGAATTAAGATAGAGTAGGCTTGCCCAGCATCTATTCCATCCTCTCAACTTAGTCGGCCTTGTCCACAAGAAAGACATGGTCAGCAGTAACTGTTAGTAAATCTGTGGTCAGGTCACCTGCCGCCTTTCTAAGTAGTTCTAGGTAGGCGTTAGTTAACCTTGCTTATTGCAAATGATTAACGTCATAACTGAGTAACACGTAAAGTAAGATACAAGTGAAATCTGATATTTTTCGATAACCGATATGACTAATACTCAGGAAACTTCTGTTGGGGAAATACATGCGAGTACATTTGTTAATTGATCGCAAGAAACACACGTAAACTCAGATATTTGTTATACATAAACAACACCCAAAAGTTACATACATAAAAAACTAAGGCCTTTTACCATCTATGGTAAATGATTTATACAGCGTCAGGAGGCCACTTTTACCTTCACAAACGGAACACTGTAGTGCCCGGGACGAATTAAGATGGAGTAGACTTGCCCAGCATCTATACCATCCTCAGCTTAGTCGGCCTTGTCCACAGGAAAGACATGGTCAATACGTGCGGAGCTGACTAAGCCACGGGTTTCCTCACGATGTTTTTTCACCGTTTAAGAGTACTGGTATAGCGCACATAAATTTTTCGCACAGAAAAACCCATTGGTACACGACCGGATTCGAACCCACGACCTTAGGATTGGAAGGCGGGGTCACTACCAACTAGACCACCAGTGCTTTTAGATACATATAGTCCTATACACGAGTACCTTGGTACCCAGAACATCCAGGCCTTTTTAAATATTTCTTCACCAGCATCTCGTCTCTGCCGGACATTCGCCCGCTAAGCTGCCGAGATCGCTAGTTTATAAGACAGTTTTAAGTAGGTACTTAATTATTTGAACTTCATTAACTTCATGATGTAAGTTATATATATTTTTTTAAATATTATGAGGCATTATTCATAGCCGCATACAAGCCAATCAAGCACCAAAAGTCCAATCGTATTGATTATTCTATATCTGGATTCCAAATCAGAACGTTAATTTTATTCCCGTCTCTATGCATACCCAACTATGCCAACTACCCACTACAGCCTCTCACCTAGCAGTGTCCATCCCTTTCGCACCACATAAAATCAACGCTCAATATTAGCAATAGTATCTCATAACCGCCGCACATCAATAACATTTGCAGTCTCCCTTCACCCCGTCTCCCCCCGGCCTCGCTGTCCAGTGGGCGCGAGGGGAGAGCGGCCCGAGTGGCCCCCACTCGAAGTGCGCACATCGCATCGGTTCAAATCAAAAGCTGTGTGAACGGTTGATGAAGCGAAAACTTCCGGTCTTGTTGATACAATGATGAGCATGGGTTGTTAGTGATGGATCGAAAAGTTGCTGATGTACATGAAAATAATAATGCCACAAAAGGTATCCGTGCCTACTGTTCGGCGTATTTGAAGCGTATTTTTTTTTAAGGAAAATCCAAGATTTTCTTTTTCTTGACCGCTGCGACGATACATTTTCGTTCTATTCCCGGTAAAGATCAATATTGGTTCACCGGATGTCCGTAGGTAGATTAGCATATTATTAAAAAAAGTCAGAAAGAGTATTTTTTTTGTCAGAAGAGTAACTTTCTGCTAGTTTTACTAAAATCTACAAAAGTTTGCATTAAAGTAAAAATAGTTCGACTAAAAAACCATCCACTAACACAATTTGGTTACAATCGATCTGTCTATGGCCACAAGGGGGAGGCAAACTCCAGTATTGCCTCCCCCGGTGTATTTTCTGGAGAGGATATTCAAATTTTAGATTTCTGGTTTCAATTTTCGCGAACTGGCCAAGTATTTTATATAAGGAGGGCGGAGTATGATGAGCGGATAAAAACTTTTCTGGTTTAATCTGAAAGAATTATAAGATAAACTAAGTAGGTATAGTTTACTGACTGTCATGCACAAACGGGTTTCCTCAACATTTTTTTTTTGTCTTGACAGTGTTTGACGCCATAAAAAGTGCTATACTTTAAAAATTTATTACCATAGATTTTAAGAGGGGATAAAGGGGTAAATCCTATGGGAACTAAGCACACAAATCTGAAGATACACATAGAGTATGTATTAATAACACATACAACTTCTTCAAGTCGATAAACCCAAGCCAAAACGACCTCTAGAAAACAAAGCGAAAAAAATATGTATGAAATGCACATAAACTTACAGTAAAGCAGTTGAGAAGAGGCCAGGCTCATTACAGCTCACCATTGCGTCTGACCCCCTCCTCCCGCCGGGCGGTGGGGGGTCACGTATGTGGGGACAGGGTAATGATGTTTCTGAACAAAACAGCTTTGTGCACTTCATAATAGACAAAAAATTGAGTCTGAGGCTTTGTTACAGAAGGAGCGTATTGTGCCGCACGGCACACTTTGCGGTATGACTTTATTAACTACTAACTGAACCCCCGCGGTTTCGCTCGTGGTAAAGTAATAGCCTATAGCTCTCAGGTATAGTCAAGCATCAGTGAAAGATTTTTCTAAATCGTTTCAGTGTTTTCCTCTAAATTACCTTCCACAAACCAAACAAACATAAGACAATTTTATAAATAGCCCATGTATTTTGGTATAAGTTAATGCTTTTTCTTATCAAATTATATGAAACCAATTTTATATAAAAGTTACAGCCGCTCGTTACGCTAATTCGGCGTGAGCAGTGGGCGTGAATAAAAGTGCCAATTTATAAAAAAAATCCCGAAATGAAGTAACCGTAGGAAGACATTTGTCAACAACAGCAGTCACAGTGACGGATGAGTCGGCGATGACGCGGGGCCGCCCGCCGGGGCAGGGGGGTAGGGGTGGGGGCAAGTAGGGACAAGCGGGGGTCATCTTAGCCCCCTCAAGCGAGCGATGTAAACCTGCACTTACGTAGGTACTTATGTGACTTGATAACGCCTTGGGTCATTTCGTATTTTTTTACCTTACAATGAAATAAGAGTTTGCGCTAAAGCGAGATTTAGATTGAAAATTGTAGTACCTAGGTAAATTGATATTTTTATTGGTTTTTTTTACTCGACCAACATGCTGGCTCCGAATAGGAATAGAGTTAGCATCATTTTGACCGTAAAAAAACGAGTTTTGTTTCAAATTATTTTAGATCAAATTAATATCAATAATAAACCGTTAATCCGAAGGATTCGCTCGTAAAAGAAATAGCATGCAAATTATAAAACCGTAGCACAAGCATTGAAAAACAGTATCATAATCATCATTTACGAATTTTATGATTATGAATATGAAATGGAAAAGTTAGTTTATGGCTGATAGGGCAGTGTCAAATCACTGCATAACGGCGGGTAAGTGTGGTGAACTCTAGCCCTAGTATTGGGATATGATGTTTTATGCGTCGACCTAAAACCATAAAACGCAAAGAGCCTCGCACCCCATTCGGGGCGCACGACGGCGGTATGAAA
This sequence comes from Scotopteryx bipunctaria, assembly GCA_949320045.1. NCBI lineage: Eukaryota > Metazoa > Arthropoda > Insecta > Lepidoptera > Geometridae > Scotopteryx > Scotopteryx bipunctaria. Next base: position 994,619 of record OX439441.1, read on the forward strand.
AACAATTGCGCACCGCACAGCGCGGTTACACCGATTACACTACAACTATCATTACGGCGCACTATTGATTCCTAATCCGCACTTCCGGATGTTACGTAACACCCCCGGCCCCCTCCGACACCCCCCGCCCGCGCCCCTTCGCGCCTGCAAAGATTTACAACCGGCCAGGCCGTTTCGTTTGACGAATGATTGGCCGGCAGCGCGCTTGTTACAGGAAGCCTTTACGGATTGTTTTGTTTTCCCCGCTTTCGTTTTGCCCTAATGTGAAAATGTCACGGATCGGGGACAAATGTTCGGAGATAGCAGATAGAACTGTCCTATTTTCCTATTCGGTTATATGCACGTTACTTTGAATTCTATTTCTATGTAGGTCAAATAAGCTTTGGGCAGAGGGGTACTGAATCGGAATAGTGTTGCAAACTTTCAATTAGCAAGGTACCGATCTGGAATATCTAGGCGAGCGCATTCCAAGTTAGGAATACCTACATCAACCAGATAATGTAGGTATTAGGGTTTCAGTGCTGAAAGACCTCTTTCGCTATTCGACGAACACTATCTATAAAATGGGTCAAAAGCCAGTTCTTAATGCAAATCACAATATTAGCAGGGCCATGCCAACATCATTCAGGGAAACGGCAATTTATTTCGAAAGCTCGTTTAAAATTGCGCTTCGTCTGTCCCACAGGACCGGCGCAAAATAATAAAATGATGAGTATAAAATGCCTTCTATTTTTGTAGACCACGACGCGTTTCAACAGGGATTTGGCTCAGTTTGCGGAGTGGAGATGTACCTATAACGAATTTGCTACAAAAGGTAGACACAATGTTTTTAAGGAAAGCGGATTGGACGGGAAAAAATACCAAACGCTAATGGTCAAATTAAATTCTTAGTCGCTACACTCTTAGCAATGGTCGTGGCCGCCAACTTAGGAGTAGTGGCGATGGTCTCAAATCAAATAGGTGATTGTAAATAGGTAACGACACCACTAATTAGATACGTGTTATCAAATAAAATCGCAGGATTTATTGTAATAATGCAAGATTATGTTGATTAGCAACATTAAAAACTAATAGATATTAGAATCCATACCAAATAATTACCATACCTACTCGAGCTAATTTATTTCTGATATTAAACTAATTCGTTGAATTGGAAATGCTAAGATATTTGACAAATAATTACGAAATCATATCATCTTCTTATGCAATTTACTCTTTGTTTACCGAAAGCATTAAGGCTGCGCTTTAGCGGAGAGCGAGAGCGGGTCCCGCGGCCGCTACTCACCAAACACGCTACCTTATAGCCTCAAATGAAAAATGTTATCCAGTTTTCAGGACGTTTTATTTATTCCTGCACTCTTAGTTCAGGAAATCATATGACGTCACTACTACACTCAAGTACTTTGTTTATTTTTACCAATCCCGTTCTAATGGAGAGATCTTGCGATTCCGGAATCGTACATAGTATTTTTAACATCAATCATCGATTCTTAAATAGCTCTAACATCTATTGAACCGAACGACGTTATTATTAATTTGTATACCTACTCCATCCTCATTCAGTAAATTGGTTCTTAATATAATTTATCACTTCAAAAGATCGTAATTGAAAACTTTTGAACCAGATGTTAAAAAAAAAACGATTAAGAATTTCAAAAACAATTAACTTTACCAACTAATTAACAAGCGACCAAGCGAGTTGTTGCAATAGCTCATTGAAGTCCGTTATAACTGTATAGTTTCAGAGCAAGTTGCGAAGTTGCGAACACGAGGTGGGTATAATCTGACGGACGGATGTCCTGAAAGAATGATGCCCGACGCTGTCGGCGGCAGCGGCGGCGGCGGCGGCGGCGGCGGCGGCGGCGGCGACCAGCGGCGACCAGCGGCGGCGGCACCGTGGGCGGCCGCTGTGGGCGTGCAAGCCAGCGCTGCACCGCCCCGCCCCCCGCGCCCCACGCTGTTTATTCTCGACCGTGCTGGCGGGGCGACAGCGACAGTCGCCCGCGTGACGCGCCACCGATCGCACGCGTGCGTCAGGTAACTCCCGCGGACGGACCGAGCGGTGCATTCGACGCCGGACATCACTAAGTAGTCAGCGCGACGCATTTTCGGCGAGCATTACGCACGTAGGTGTCCGCGAGAAGGGTGTAGGAGAAGTACCGCGGAAATGCATCTCGGACGGGTGCAAAGCGCAGGCGGGGGTCGCGGGGGTGGGTGCATGCTATGATGGACATCGTATTGATTTCTATCTGGCCGCTCCTCCCTTATTGTGGTGGTGCAGGGCGCGCCATCGATCGCTGCACCGGCATCGGCACCAGCCCTTCGAGTTAGGGCCCGCGATCGCCCGCACTAATGGACATTTTGAATTGCAGTGCTGACAGTGTAATTGAGTGCGAATCTGTTTTAGCGTTACGTCACGTGGATACAAAACTACGTGAGTAACTTTTGCGCGAAGATAATTGCAATTGAGTGAGTTACACGAAGTATGAATTGGTGTATAATAGCCTCAATTATAAAATAGTTACCTTTTACAGCGGTTTTAATAAAGTTTCATTTGAATGTTAAATTGCAATTATTTAAATTTTTATGAGTTCTAAATATTAAGATTCCTATACTTTTTGTATTCAAATGTCGTAAAACGAATAAGTTGTTTTAACTCTAAATAATTGCAAATTTGATGAAGTTCTCTCTTTGTTTTCTTAACAATTACTTGAATACGATTTAACAAAAGAAACAGTAAATTACAAGCGAGTAAATAAATTATACAATTCCGCTCAGACGTTAAATTATAAATATTGATCATGTCTCCACCACCCTTCTTCGCGTGCACAAGATAAATTCGTACCAACTTCGATTATGCGTCGACATGTTACCGCCTCGATCCGAACCGCATACAAAATAGTTTCATAACTTCAAAAAAAGAACCAAATCATTAACCGTCAAAATTCTTTACAGAAAACAAAACACGCAAAAAGAACAAACAAGCTTTAAAAATCCACGTTTAAAATTATCAAGAGGAGAATTCGAATTTGGAAGCATTCTAAATTAGATCTGCGAGCGGGCGCAGGTCAAAGAGTAACAGTTTCGTTGGGTGAGAGAAGTGACAAGGCGTTAAAGTGGCGGCGACAGTGGGCGCGCGGTTGGAATGCGCGGGATTGGATTCGTTTAGCGCGCGCGCACGCCCCGAGCCCGCCGTGCCGCCCTCGGAACACCCGGCCATGGCGTCCGACACCGGTGAGTACATCACTACCTCACTACCTCACTACCTCACTACCTCACTATCTCACTACCTCACTACTTACTACACTCTATTTGCATTTAAATAAATAAAACCCAACAGTCCTGACCCCACACTAGGATTCCCTGTGTCGTGGGTTTCAGGAACTACGAGTACCATGCTGCCCTCCTAGTGAAGAATGCAGTAACTATGTCAAACATATTTTGATAAGTGAGTGAGAACAGAATGTTGTATTTTGTTAGGCGATTCAGAGTATGTATCTAACAAATTTTTGTCGAAAATGCTAGTTACTGCGTTCTTCACTAGGAGGGCAGTATGGTACCACAACATCCAGACCCGGAAGAAATATTTACAGAACATGCAAACATTTGTTCCGCAGCGGGAATCGAACCCTCGCCTCTTGCGTCTCTGCCGAGCAATCGCCCGCCACGCCACCGAGGCCGTCTTTACGACTACTTCCTACATACAACTAACGGAAGACAGATTAACATAGCAACTTCCTACTATGTTATAAATGTGAAAGTTTGTGAGGATGTTTGTATGTTTGTGCCTCAATAACGCCAAAACGGCTGAACGGATTTGAATAAAATTTGGAACGTACATGTGCTGGATTAACATATAGGCTATTTTTCATCCGGGTACCACGCGAGCGAAGCCGCAGGCGGCAGCTAGTTGTTATTATTATTTTTACTCATGTCACCATTCCCGAAAGAGCATGCACCTCAAAGAGGTTAGATTCTTGCACTTTATTTATATCTGTAAAAGACGGCATGCTTTATTTCACAGTAAAACAAAGTTGCTATGGCAGTACACAATTCTTTGTGCGTTAGTTGAATAAGGAAACGGGCATTAGACATAACAAAAGCATTCTAATCTTCGCACGGATTTCAGATGCTTTATAATACTCGATGAAGCTCATAACGCTCATAACATAACCAACGGAACACTAAATTGTATCAAATAAAAAACAAAGCGATACACCAGTGACCGTACCTATTTAAGACCCTGTAAAATTGAGAGTTCAAAATATTTGTACGAAACGAGTGAATTGTTTACTAACAGAATGTATAGCGTAGGTATGGCTGTGTGGTATCGTCCACCCGTCACACGTACGGTACATGAGTTCGTTGATATTCCCCTCCCGCCCCCACCCGCCGCCGCCGGTCCCCCAGGATCATCCCGCCAGGATCGGGGGATGAGAATCGCCGCGGCTCTTGTTTAATGATGTTCCCGTCGTTTACTCAAGATTACACTGTTTTTTTAGATCGTTGTTTTTTGTCCGAGGAATGCATTTTATTTTAGACTAAATTAAGCTTAACCTTTTTGAAGGCGCTCCATTTAAATTGATCGCTAATGTCTCTTCGAATTTTGAGATAAAAGTACTTAATATGGATCGTAATGGATCTTGTGTTTTTACCGCTCACAGACTGCTTAGTTCTTTTAAATTAGCTGCCGAACACATTCGCTCACTATTCGAAACAGCAATAGTATGAAATCCCACTGGTTTGGAATATCGCTAAAATATTATTTGACTATGTCCAAATTAAAAGTATCAAATCAAAATTGCGTTTGCTTCTAAACGGGAGACAGTCGACACACAGTCGGTAACCCTCCCAGACGAGGGTGACGAATTCGTCAGACAGGGGGATCAAACGACTTGCATTCAAACTCAAAATAACTCTTTGATATAACTCGGATTTATCATCGGTCGCTACTCATTCTCTTAAACTCCGATACACTTGGTTCTATCAACTATTGTATTACATAGCATGAAAGTGAAATTAAATAATAAAAACGATAACCGATAATTTAAGCATGGGGATTGCTTTCGATGGGATAAAACTTCACAAATGTACCGAGAAGAGGATTCAGGTCGAGTTAGAAAATTAGGAAACTGTATTTTGGCTGCTTCTTTATTTTGCACCATGGCGTAACCTTTAAATATAAAACTGTAAATATACATCGACATTCATTTTTAAAAATATCAAATTATAAAAGTTTTCGTTTGCCGGATACCGAGATTAATTAGGTCCCTAAATCTTTGTACCCGAACCGCGACAATCGGGATATTTAAAACTCCAAAACTTCCAGCTAATTTTAAACTTCGTCGTCTCTAAAAAGACTTAGCCATTTTCAATTTCACCGACAATCTGACGAAAGCTGTGATCATAAGACGTCGCGGACATAAAATTCAGAATGCTTTTTAAATAAAGTGTCTTTAAGATAGAAGATAAAATAAAAGCGGGCGTTTCGAAATTCAATAGAATCGATCGTGGTTTTAAGGATGGTGTCATGGTCCTGCCGAACCCGAAGGGATAGCGTGGTCCTACCTCGGAAATACATTTACCTCTAACAACACTTGTGTTTTAGAGTTTTACGATAAAATAATAGATGCGAACAAATACGAAAAAGTACTTAGAATACTTAAAGTTTGTAACAAAGATAACATTATTCCAGTCTCCAACACAGTTAAGGTTAAACAAACCACAGAAGTTATTGACACATGCAAAACTTTTTTATTAATGGTAACAATAATACATTATGTATCGATCTGTTTTGCCGTACGAGACGCGATTTCAATTTTAAAATCACTCCCGTTGTTTCCGAGATATCTTTTCGGTCGTGCGCAAATTCAGTAAAGCATTTGAATTTTATTCACGTTGGAACAACATCTGGGCCTTTTCGTTTCTTCACTTGGTAACATTAAAAGCTGCTTTGATCCAACCAGTTTTATCTTAATGTAAAATTTTAAGAAATAATTTGTATTACGTCATCATTTATCTTCTTACAGTAACTAGCATTGATATTATCATTAGACGCTATGTGCTATCCAATTAAGTGAAATGATGCTTGTTTTTGGTCAAAAACGTTTGCGCACTTTGACAAAACGAATAAAAATATGATTTAACGCGATTTCCGTTGGAATTAAGGAAAATCGTCTCGTATTTTTATTCTACAGTGTTGCAAGTACGTTTTGTTAGTCATAAACGTGTTTAGACAGATCCTTGGCATTTAGTGAAATATTACCTATCTTCATTTTAATGATCCTCTAAGTGCTCATCTGTTTAAAATCTTTGCATTGTGAAGTGACTCGACTACCGTTAAAATGTCGTCAATGTTAAAAATACCGTAAAGCGCGATTAAGATGGCAACTTCAGATTATCATTGCATATTAATGGATGTTAACTCCAATAAAAAAATAATTTTATTCAATATTTAAAAAAAATATTAAGTATAAAATTAAGATTTTGATATACTTAGGACACTTTTTGAAAGCATGTTTAAGTCATCAAGTGGTTAGTTAAATTCGAATAACATTACCCTTAGCAGATCCACTAACACTTGTGTTTTAGAGAACGTTTAATACAATAAATCCTTACCTTCAAGTATGTTGGGCAGGCGGCGTCGCGGCCGGAGGGGAGCAGCAGTACTCCCTGCGCTGGAACGACTTCCACTCGGCCATGGTGTCTTCCTTCCGCCGGCTGAGGGACGAGGAGGACTTCGTTGATGTCACCCTCGCTTGCGCCGGAGCGACCTTTTCTGCACATAAGGTAAGCTTTCTTGACAAGCAAGCATCGTCTTCCTGCTCTTATCCCGCTCTATGTGGGGTCGGCACTCTGTGTGGTTTTGGCCAAGGTGTTTTATGACCTGCCGCCTGCCTGACGTCAACCCGCCTTGGGAATACTTGCTTATTGTATCTCATTATGTTGAAGGATACTATCCCTTAGTCGACTTTTACGATATACTCGGGGAGAAAAGCAGCTGGACGCATTCTATGTTTTTTTTTTACTCCCAGTCCAGCAAAGAAGTACTTTCTTGACAAGCAAGCAAGCTGAATAAAGAAGTGTGAATCGATAAAAGAGTAGTAAAGATTTGGAGGGCAAGATAAAATCAAAACTTACTTTATTTATCTTTGAATTATAGTATCTTCCAGCTCGAAGGACCAAAGTTGTCTAATAATTTTCGCTTCGAGTCCTTTGATCTCAGACTCGTTTGCGTTTAATTGATTATTACTTATTCGAGTACATTAAACGATAAATACACGACACTGATCTGGATGGCAAACATTTCACCCCAGACATGTTTCGCCTACGAGAATCTTCATCAGATCATGACAGCATTGTTATTTTTCAATAGGTGGTGCTGTCTGCCTGTAGTCCATACTTTCGAAGACTACTGAAGGCCAATCCTTGCCAACATCCAATTGTCATCCTACGAGACGTTCATGACAAAGACATGGAAAGCCTGCTCAGGTACAATTATTTATTCTCTTCTTTGTTTATTCAAGTATTTTTCAAAATGTAATTACGTACTAACAGTCAATCATTTGTAGATTCATGTACCAAGGCGAAGTGCACATTGGGCAAGAACAGCTGAAAGAGTTCTTGAAAGCAGCCCAGCTGCTTCAAGTCCGAGGCTTGACCGATGTGCCCGCACCTGGGCCTATTACCATCGACCAGAAGGCATCTCCGGTAAGACCATCTTGCAATAAGTGATACCGTGTTGGGCGCCAATTAAGCAATTGGTACACAATATAATAACATAGGCTTTTTTCTTTTTTTTACCAATTTCTCCTTCTGTTCTTAAACTAGTCGGCATCATCATGGACGGAGACAGGAAGTGGAGCTTCTCGCGACGGTAGAGACGTACAGCAGCGCGAAGGCCGCAGGTCACGGAAACCTGATGAGGGGGCCGCCAGCACCCCGCCACCGAAGCGCGCTAGGTCTTCAGACTTATACCAGGCACAGTTGAAATCCAGGTGAATAGAGCGGATACTAACAAATAGTATAGAATTTCAATTCAGATCGTTTGACGTCATTTATTATATACCTGTTTTAATTACTGTGTAAAGATGTCAAGAAATATATTTGGATTTTATATTTACGAGTAGAACACTTACTTATTTACGAAAGTGTAGAATATCAGAAGAGCTTTATATTTATAAGTTTTTCACGGTTCTGGTTTAGGACGGAGCAGCTTCTAACGGTACAGGGGGCGAGCCCTGAACGCTTAGGAACCAATGGCCATGAGCTCTCGCTGTTTGGCCAGGCTATGGACACATCACAGACTCAACACCTTTCTGGAGTTTCTAACAATTTGGTAAGTTTGCGTAACACATTTCGATTTCGCATTAATTAATCATCGTGTTAGGCAAGTAAACTGATTTATGGTTGTCTAGTCTGGCGACGGCGAGGAATCATCTTCAGACGCCGGAGCCAGCGACACAGAGCCCGAGCCCCGCGCCAAGCAAGAACCCATCGACTACGACGACCCCGCGACCATGGCCGGAGTCAACGGCAATCTGCCACACAACTTTCCTGGACTACTGAACTTGCCTGGTACCGCTCGATTTCATACTCGGATTGTAATTTTTTGTAGTGTCGTGCAATTTGTTAATTATTTAATTGTTTTGCAGGTTTTGCTGGACTACCGGGACCTTCCACGGGACTGTCAGATAACTACGGTAAGTAACTTAATTTCATGCCACACTTTTCTTTATTACGCATATGCCTCGAATTGTGTAACGGAATAATTCAAGGCAATTAATAACCAGAATAATGAGTAATCGTTAATGATAGAGCCTATCGAATCATTAATTGCACATTATCGAGCCATGTACCTACCCACATTGTAATAACACTAACAATTAACTAACAAGAGCGACACCAAATAGCCTAATTGCCTATGATACGAGTAAATGTACTACGGTTTGCCCAGTTCAAAGAGAACAACAATGAAATGTAGCAACCACGGAAGTTACAGTGAGGTAGTTAGGTCCCGAGATAGAGAGTGAATGTTTGGGTTGGCGCGCAATGAACGAGACCTCCGTCTGCCCCAGGAGCGACCTGGGCGAGCGGAGCGGGCGCGGGCGGCGGCGCGGGCGCGGGCGCGGGCGCGGGGGACAAGGCGGCGGAGGAGCGCGAGCGGTACGGGTACGCGGCGGCGACGTTCGCGAACGGTGAGCCGGCCAAGCCCGCCTGCCCCGAGTGCGGCAAGCTCTACAGCAACAACAGCAACCTCAAGCAGCACATCCTCAACGTGCACGCGGCGCGCGACCTGGCGCACTCCTGCCCCGTCTGCGGCAAGCGCTTCAAGACGCGCCAGTACATGCAGATACATATGAACTCCATACACGGCGTCAAGCAACGGAGGCGCGACCCCCCGCCCGACAAACACACATACAATATCGCTTAACTCGCGTTCCGTGACTAACCGCCGCCTCTGTGTTACAGGGGCGGCTCTGGCGGGCGGGGTGGCTCTCGGCTACAGGCCGCAGTGTCCCCTGTGCGGCCGCGTCTACTCCTCCACCTCCAACCTGCGCCAGCACATGCTCAACGTGCACTCGCAGACCGACCGCGACCAGTGGTTCCCGTGCCAGCACTGCGGCAAGAAGTGCAAGACCAAGCACTACCTCATCAACCACCAGCTGCAGGCGCACGGCATCCGACAGCGGCAGAACTCCTAGAGGCGGCGACCGGCAGAGCGCGCGCCCGCCGCCCCGCCCCCGCGCCCTCTCGCCGCCTGGTGGTGATGTCTGCCGTCCAGCGCGCCAACGCCGACCGCGACGGTTCCCCGCCGATGCGCACCTTATATTTTTTGAGAGTTTACAGAGGAGGATCGGGTAGGGTCGAGGTCTCGTCGGGTTTGCCAGCTGTGGGTGTAGTAACATGGTGATGTCGGCATTGCAGATGCCGCGTTGCTGGCAAACCCGACGGAGAGGGAGGGGTGGGTGCAGTGTCCGCTGTGCGCGGCGCGGCCGGCGGGGCTGGCGGCGGCGCGGCGGCACCTGGAGGCGCACTACCCGCGCGACAGCCCGCTGTGCCCGGTCTCCTCGTGCGGCCGCCACTTCGCGCACCCCAACTCCGTGCGCAACCACATGCGCATCAAGCACCGCCGCCAGTGGGACGAGATGAAGACGCTCAAGTGGAGCTGCGGCTGGGCCGCCTAGTACCCGCCCCCACAGGACGACGTTATACTTTCGAGGATCGAAAATTAAACGGCTGTGAAACGAATACCGAGATGACCCTCGACGGGAACGGAAACGATGATCTCCAGAATGCATTTTCGTATGACGCTATCGTGTTCGCGTGACGTTGTATAAAGCGGTAGATATAAATCGACTGAAAATTATTTTTGTAGTAGTTATAGACTGATATTATTTTTAAGGTTCATAATTGTAAGCGCATTATGACATGTGATGATTGGTGCCATTGATAGGATACGAAGTGCGACTAGATAACCTGTCGATCGTTCTGAAGACTTCCTGAATGTCTGTAACTTCCATTGTTGCTTCTACACCATCCATTTTACTTAGGATCGTTGCATCGCCTATTGCCTATGCTTTGTAAAAGTAGGTACCTATACACTTTTACATTTAATATATTTTTTCATAAACTTGAAATGTTTAGGGAGGATTTGCTCAGCGATCTTAAGTAAAACGGAATCGGTATTTGACTTTCTATTTAGCTATTTAGGCTATTGTATGGTGTCCTTTAAGCTATAAGATTTTTCTCTAGTATTTTGTAGCATTTAATCTTGTGTGTATCTTCCTATAAGTTCCGTATTTCCGTGTGACCCCTAGTTTCGAAGATTTTCCCAGAGCAAGGCCGGTATGATAAGACTGAATATAGTTTACTAGTTAAATTCTTCCAAACGTAACCTATCTCTTTAAACAATTTATTTTTCTGTGTAACCAACAACTTATAGTACCGGTTCTAGCATCTTACTTTCGACCATAGATAAGACAATACGAAACAAAATGCCTTTGAAATGCAATAGTTAAGAATTTGTTCACTTCCAATACATACAATAGATACATAGAAAAATAATTTTCGAAAAGTTTGTTCGTGATGCCCCGTTGTGTGCACATCTAAACATATCTAGTCAATGTAGACAAAACGTATGATAATATAAAAAAAGTATTTTACATGTAAATATCTCCATTCGCATATATTTTGATATAAATTGAAAAGAGGGATAACACCAAAAATAGGTAAATAAGAAACGGTATAATCGTATTTATCCTCTAAAGTATATTTTCAAGAACAACGACTTAGCTATGATGTTATATATTACGAGTATTATTAAACAGTAGTACGTGGCAATCATTTAAAAATAATTGCTGGTAGAGTTATATTTTTATATTAAACAGAGCCATTTCCATTCCACAAACTAGAATCTCATTCATTACCCGATATTACCAACAAACCGATAAACATGCAGGCTGAACCAAATAAAACTACCTACATCAATATTCTGCTGTAAAATAAACACGAGACAGTAAACGATAAGCCACACAGAGAAATATAACCAAATACAGACTTAAATCTAATATAATTTATAATAAAATAGTAAAGAACCCTTAAAAATATATGCGATGGATTCATAGAAATTGTGAAAGAATAAAAAGTATTGGTTAAACTTAGCGAGTAGAGAAATTGTTCCTGACGCCTGAGAGGCAAGTCGAATAACTTTATTATGTAAAAGTAAATTTTAGGCGTAAACATGTAAATTAGCGATTTCAATAACCAAATGTTCAATGTGAGTAAACGATTCTAGTTGCGATCTGTATTAGTGATACGATATATACGTAATAATTTTTACCCGAAGAAATATCTGCTTATATAAATAATAAAACTACTAAGTAGAAATGTCTTGTGCTTTTCAATAATATCCAAACATTACTAATACAGCCAACAAAGAAGGTAAGGCTCATATAGCAAACAACAGAGTTTACACTGAATTATCATCGAGTTGATCTTTTGATTCATATGTTTTCTTTGCAGGGAACTGCCGAAGGACTCAGGACCTGCTTCGCGTGAGAGCCACTGATCCAAGACCATGCCCCAAGTGTGGCAAGATCTACCGCTCTGCTCACACCCTGAGAACGCATCTCGAAGACAAGCACACTGTCTGCCCTGGATACCGGTAAGTCTCCTTTATCGACATGATTGTATCAAACATGTTAGAAGAAAAAAGAACCGTGTATTAAAATATTTTAAGCCCGTAATACAAAATAATCTTACAACCAGAAAGAAAGAACTAAACATGACCTAGAAAACGTATTTTTATTAATATTAAATTTGCAGATGCGTGCTCTGCGGTACGGTAGCCAAGTCCCGCAACTCTCTGCACTCGCACATGTCACGACAACACCGAGGAATCTCAACCAAGGACCTGCCTGTACTGCAGATGCCGACCAGATTCGATCCGGAACTGGCTAGCCAGTAAGTTAACATTTAAAAACAAACTCACCAGCAGCACTCATTTCAGAAGGAAAAACTCTATGATGCCCATTTCAATGGTGTCCTTTTTTCAGGCTACTAGCAAAGGCAGGAGTGAAAGTGTCTCCGGAACAGCTGAGAGCCCGAGCATCTCCCACCGGACCGAGGCGATCGGACATCAAGCTGGACGCCAAGTCCGCGGCTTCCGAGAGCAGCTCCATCTGCGGGGACAACGATAACGACGATTTGAGCCAGTCGCGATACCAAGACAGCATTCCTGTCTCTCCGCCTCGTAAGTATCCGACCTTCTTCAAGACTCGAACTATTGAGTCCTTTCATCCTCTTCAATAATTATCTTTTCTCCAGACATAAACAACCTGGCCAACACCACCATAACAAAGGTGCCAGCAGTACGAGCGGTCACCGCCAAGACCATCGCCGACCTGCCGCATGGTCTGGCCGCTGGGCTCAAGCACGAGGACTATCCCGCCGGCTACGGAGGCAGCTCAGCTCTACTCGATACCTACCTGCAATACATCGGGGAGAATATGCTTGGTAAGTAAACTAGTGACTAATGACTAAGACTAATGTACATACAATTGTAGGCATGAGTTTCATAAGTTAACAAATGCGTGGTCCACAGGAATGAACGCGAAACTGGCACAAATGAACGCTCTACACATGGACCGAAAACAGTACGACGAAAGATCCCCACAAATGGGATCCCTTCCCCCACCACCAACCAACTTGGCTCATCAGCGCTTCCTGAAGCAAATGCAGCGGCAATACACCGAGAACATGGGGAAACCTGACATCATACGCGATTCCGATGAACCTCTAGATTTAGGGAAGGAGAGGCAACGGAATGATAGTATTGGCGAGACTGATGCAGAGAAACACGACAAGGACAACAGAAAGGATTATTACAACAAGGAGTACAACGACGACGATAGGAACCGGAACAACTCGGAGCAGGAGCCGGAGCACAGCGGCGTGGACGACGGCGACTACTCCGAGGACGAGCACAACAAGATCTCCTCATGAAATGAAGGCCACCACTCGCAAAGGTGTGTCGAATTAGTCGCGTAGACTGCCTACTTGGTTAGGAAAATGTTTTGTTGAAGGTATTTCAAACGGTGCTTGAGTGTTATGTTTTGTGGTCATTTAGCTGATTCGTTTTGTAATAACGGTTTATTGTTGACCCGTGGAATGTCGTTGGTGCCATTTCCGATATTATAATGTAAATTTAATTAGGGTTAATCGGTTGCTGATAGATTTATCGAGGCGGTTAATTTGCCGTTTGAGACAATGCGAAGGGGTGTTGCTTTTATAGCAGATGCGTTGTTACGGGTGTTTTATTTTACTGTAAGGATACCATTAGTTGCAAGGTACACGTTCTGATCAGTTAGTAAGACATTATTTTTGTACGCCACGGTCCGCGTCCGCGTCCGCCTCCGCACGTAGCGCGTAGCGAGCCCGCACGGTAGTCGTCGCCGTCGTCTCCTCACCTGCGATTGTTTAGTAGTAACCTAGCGAGTAGTGTTTTGTAATATATACGTAAGCTCCCTGTCACGTAGTAGGGTCTTACATAGTAATTCCATCCATCTACCTCAGCATTTGGGCCAATGCGGCGATGTTATATAACAAAATATCCACACAAATTGTGAATTCCATCCATCTACCTCACTTCAATAGATTTTATTTAAATATTTTATACAATTTATAGATATAAATACTGTTGTTTTATGCATTTTGCAGATTGCATTTATATACTATATAGAGTATATGGTAGGTAAATATATGCAAGTCATTAGGTCATTGTTAGTGCTGCCCGTAGTAAGTACTGTTTGACGTTACGTTTGAATAGATGCGCACTCACTAGAAGAACTTAGACTCGGTCACCGCCGTAGGAGTGATTGGCTATATATCGGATATCAGTGAGCACACTAACATAACTTAAAAATACTATCTTTGTATACGAACAAATAAAACAGAGCTTAAAATCATACTATTATAAATAAAGATATAAATTGATATGTGCGTATACTGAATTCGTAAATTACAAAATAATAGCGCGATAACTTTGACTAACAACTATTTAATACTAAATCGTTGACATCTCAATACTAAACTGAGACTGAAAATATTTTTCAAAAATGTATACCTTTATCGCGTTATCAACAAATTATCGTCGAAAGTTCAAAATATGATATAATGCATTGTATATAAGTGGAGGTGATATATAAGTAAATATTGAATAGTAACAAGAAGCAATAAATAAAGTATACCTTGATGTTGCCTTTGAATGTGTGTAAATACTTGTTTAGAGACGGTTTGCGATGGTTTGTGGTCAGATTTGAACCCTGTAGAGTACACGAGATGGATTATTTTGTAGTAATGTTGTGGGCTGGTTACTTAAATAACAATTTACTGTGATTACATTCTCAAGTTAGCCTTCAATACTTATACATATTTTTTAGAGTACAATGTTATAGTTATTTAGTATATCGTAAGATTATATGTAAGTGAGTCACAAAATATATTTACTTCCCGAAAGTTAGAGTTCACTAAGTAATTTAGAGCAATAGATGAAAGCATTTAACCTTTTATATGAGAGATATACTTTACGAATTAACGAGATATACCACTTTGCCACATGCAGCTCGTCAACGAGCTGGCATTTTTAACTTTTGTGACAAGTGGTTGTCTGAAATTCGTAAAATAGAGTTAAGTTGTACGGGTTGATTGAAACATATTTTGTTAGTGTGTTAGTGAGATTTGATGAGTTATGCCAAGTTTGTTTTGCGTGAATATAATCTTGTTGACAGTTAACAGTGTTGCCATAGTGATTAATTAATTATTATTATTTTCGACTGTATATAAAATAAGTTTTGATTAGACGATGAGTGCTTTATTCATAATTTGACTATCATAATAATAGTAGTATTTGATTTAGATTCTATCACTCTTTACTCATAGTTCATTTTAGGTATTAGATATTGCACATCACATTAATGATACAATAGTTACCAGAGTATTCAATAAAAAGTAAAGTATTTTATCAATTATATATTTTTTCACAACACATGCCATAAAGTATGACTAAGTTACATCGACACTCTTGAATAAGAAACCAGGTGCGTTATGAACATGATACACAATTCAAAAGTTTCGATACAACTTAAATCTGCACTGTACAGTTATCTATAAACAGAAAATTATATATTATGTATACCAGTGAAATAATTATATTATGAAATTAGGACTTTAAGTCGGCGATTATGCTCTCTATTATTATTGTATAATACTTACGTTTAGTTACCTTGTGAACTTCGGAAGTTCGATATTAGTTTTTTCTTTATGTTTGAATAAACAAGTTTACCTCATTAGCATGAAGCTTCATGTAAAACATTTTTAGTTTATTTACCTACTTTACTTGTCTTGTGTAAAGTTGATTTCATGTAGCCATTGGAAGTTTTCATAATTTAAAAAATATACTTACCGCATTAGGCTCACTGGAGGCAGATTTTTATTTACTACTCATTACCCTGTAAGGTAATTTTAAATCTTAGAGACTAAACTAGGAAGCACAAATTAAGATTTTTTGACAATCTCACTGCAGTAGCAAATACGTTTAGGAGTATTATAATAATAGAATTCAATTGACTGTGTCTCCAAAAAAATAAGTTTTAATGGATATTTCATTTCAGTTATCAAAAGGTGCCATTGTATTTGCCATATTGATTTCAAAACTGATTCATTCCAAAATAAGTAACAAGAATTTCAATTTGTAGTACATAGAGATACCTCATTTTGTTTTAATGTTATTAATTTTGTGTGCTTAATATGCATACCTAGTGTTCTACTATGAAGTGTTGCTACTATAATATATTATTTTATAATGACCAGGATTTTAAAAGCTACATTGCAGTTGAAGTTTTAGCCCACAGAAGTGTTAAAACATTGTTTCTATGAAGTAATTATTTTTATAGCCGATACACAACACTTTGGTAGTATTATGGAACTTCCTAATTATGATTTAGTTTTGCAACTGTGTCAAAGCCTGCGCCATTGTGCATTAGTGTACTAGCTGTACGATGCTTCACCACATTATTATACAATAATAAAATAAATTGTTTTGAAACTCTCTTGTTTTATTCTTCCTAAAATTATTTTTCAATGATGCTATATATTTTAAATCTTACTACACAATTGAACATTTTTAAAAGTATTTGGTACGTGTGTTTAGAAATTATAATATGATAATGGAAATAAGTCAAATCTATGAGATACTAACAACGAAAGGGATGTATGATATACAATACTTATTAATACTAGGATAAAATATATATAAACGATTCTACTGAAAACAAAGTTTATTAAATGGAATCACATCAAGAATTTCTCATATAATTATTATGTATTCTTACAATATTTAACGCCTAATACTAAGGAATAAATAAAGTAGTACACATACTTAAATATATCACATGAAATACTAACTAAATAGTTATGCTTAGTACTAACCTAATTGGATAAAAACTCGCTGAACTAAAAGCGTGAGGTGGAGTTTTAATTTCCTTTGGGTGTTTGTACAAAAGTGTTTAAATCTAAGCTTTAGTGAAACAGTACAACGATTTAGAGATATTGCGAACCATTTGGATCCTCGCTAATCCTTTTTAATTTGCTTCTTCTTGAGAAGATAATGAACGCCGAAAAGGGCATTCATTCTGGAACAACAGATAAATCCTATCATTTATTGGACTTCAAACAACTAAACTTAAAAATAATACCTCTAATGTTGTATGCTGGTGTTGCATGCACATTTTTTCATCAAAAGAAAATAAAAGCCAGTAGAATTTACAGAGTTTGTTCAGAAATATGTACAAGCGAGAGATAAAAGAACGCAAAGCTGTAGTTCTGCCAGGAATTTCCCCAGACTACACAGAACTGCAGTTGTCTCGTTGGGTATGATCTGGTCAAGTATAGTAGATGATTATATCTACTTATTCAATTCAATTCAATATATTTATTACTCAGACATGTCATCCATTATTGTTAGTACATAATAGACCGCCTGTGTTACCCAAACATGTTAGACATAATCCCAAATCTTCAGGCTCCCTCGATTTTTTTTTTATAGAATCATCTAATCATTATAGGCACATTTCAAATATGCAAGTCGGTCCCGGCTTTTAAGTCGATAAGATGTAGACCAGCAGTGTCATGAGATACTCACAGGAAGGCCAGATGCTATTTCTTGCTGGCGAGCGCGATGCCAAGGCCGACGATGCCGCCAATGGCCAGCACGGCGCCGCCGGCCACCGCCATGCCGATAAGGCCTTCCTTCTCCATGCGCTTGTTTATTTGACGCTGGAAAGTTACAATGCTAGTTAGCAAAGTAATAGAAATATTTGAGGTAGAATTTCGAAGCAAGCTTGAGTAATACCACGACAGAGCTACTACAAAAATGTATGGCATATCATTCGCTGGTTAAGACCCGATTTACATTGGTAGTGGGAGTGGACCACTGTACTGTCTGTACTTCTTTCTGTCCACGGTCATTAACCAATTTAAAGCGATACTGCTTTTATCACTGATACTTTTAGGATGAATATGGAAGGATATGTGGGTAGAGGTAGACCAAAGAAAAGATGGACGGACTGTGTGAAAGATGACATGAGTAAGAAAGGAGTGAGCATTGAGATGACTTCGTCGGACAGAGGGAAATGGAAGAGGAATACATGTTGTGCCGACCCCAGATAAAGTGGGACAAGGGCAGGAAAATGATGACTTTTAGGAACTGAGTCCTTTTGGGAGAAGGCAAGATAAAAATCTCTAAACCTGTGGTATACCCAAGCTCATGCACCTCAGTGGAGTCACAGCTTAACTAGTAGTCAGTCATATCACAATTAACCTTGATATTAGAAAAACAATACTTAAAGATCTATGAGAATTAATGGTGATAATTTCCATTTTAGATTAATTTTACTGATAAAAAACATTTCATGCCATTTTGTCATAATCATTGCTCTTTGAAATGCTCCAATGCAAGCAGATAAGAGGCTTGAACAGTGTATCTGATATCATTATCTTTGTTCATAGCAACAATATATTACATTTGATTGCAGCTGCAATGATGTGGACATTAAACTAAATATAGCCAAGATTACATGAGTTATAAAGGAGTGAATACTGAGATGAAAACTGACAGATGAAACCAAACCACATCACTCAAATATAACATTGTAATGTGTACAGCCATAATATAAATGACACACAAGGATGCAAAATGTAAAAGTTTGTCAAAGCCCGATAGTGAAGTGGCAGGGTTAACAGAACCACAGCTCAGGTCTATGCACAAACTGACTTCATGGACCTTGTTTCAATGCCTGATAGCTCACCTCTAAAGCTAAGACTTGCTGATTCGCTGGCTCAATCTCTAGAAAAGATTTAACATAGTGCAATGCCTTGTTGTACTCTTTGATCCGAGCATTGCCAATAGCTAGGTAGAACAGGTAGTCCCTCTTGCCTTCAGGGTGGGAGTTGAACAACTCTTTGAGGAGGAGGATACCCTGAAACGTGACAGTTTAATGGTGTAAAAACGTTGGTGAGAATTCGAGTGTGTAGATTGAAATTCAGCATGAAACAAATGTCTTAGGAAACAAATACACACTATAATTCATTTAGATCTTTATAAATGTTGTACTAATGTACCTGCTAATGACAAAGCAACAAATCACACAATGACTATCAACGTCACAGCAACAAACAAAACAATCCCCTCGAAGTAAACAACAGAACACCAACCTTTCTGATATCCGTCGGATATTTACTCCTGACCAAGCACCACGCATACTCAAACTGCGCCTTGTGGCTCACGTTACCCTGATGCAGCTGTTCATGGAACACCCTTTCGAATTTCTGCACAAAAACGTAAAAAAATCAACACAACGCACTATGTAACGGATGACTCAGTACAACATTGCATAAAATTAATATTACTTGCAAATCTTCTGAAGATACGACTTCATCAAGAACGTCTTCCATGGTGATTGGGTTAGAGGTTTGAAATGTATGAAAATTAGGATTTCTTGTAATTTCGGAACAACACAGGACTAGAACAAATTAAATGACCAATACTAAATTCGCGAAACCAAAACCAAGAACATGGAGTACGATGGAGTAGTCTTTTTGACGTGACGCAAAACAGGACAGCTGTCAGCGCTGTCAGCTACCCACCAAAAAGCATATAAACGCTACGTCTACCCACCTCTTACACTTTTTAGGCACCCAGTACACTAGTCATGAAGTTGATCGAAGTTGAGCGAAAAGAAATATGTAGAGGGGAGGGGCACTTCGCTTCACTTCGGGCAACCTCTCGTTGTCGGTCTTCTGTGCTTAACTTGGAATATACCGAATGTATGTATGCTGGAATAACATATAGGCTACTTTTTGTCCAGATATTATGCGAGCGAAGCCGCGGGCGAAAGTTATTATTTATTATAATATGAATTAATTTATTTAATAGTTCATTATCTACCTATGTAGACTACTACATAAGGTACCGTGTACCTACAACAAGTTATTAATGTTCATGTTTACGTTTATGTATGCAACAGTGCACAAAGCCTTCTTCCGAGTACAAAGCTAATGCAACTGTCACTTGTACGTCATCTACCTTGCCTAGATCCTCTCCAAAATCCGCTCGACTACTTTGACCCTTGGAAGAATAAATACATAGGTATTTATTGTTCCGAGACTTTGACCAGCTTTGACCATTGCATTGCACACGAACATGACATTACAGTATATCAGTGTTCATTTAATTCATTAATCAATGTCAATGTCAGTCATAGATGTAAAAATGTGAAGTTGCCAACACTATCTTTAGGTGCTAGATCTTGCTAAATAAAGCTGGCCGTAAACTAATGATCCAAACATACAACAACAAGAAGAGTTTATGGAGATAACCGACTCATACTACATGAAACTACTTGAAAAATATTTTTAAATGATAGTGATTTCGTTTATTAAAATTTACTTGACGAAAAGTTTATAAAACATGATAAAGTGACCAATCAACTAACCAACGAACTAAACACAGTTTAGTTGGTAATACTCAATTATTCTCAAGAAGTCTTTGTGCAGGTTGGTGCGATTTTGCGATTCAGATTTTTTGTAATATTTAAACTTGTTTAGAAATCCAGAGCTCTACAACACTACTGCGTGATAATCTCTTTTCAAAATGCAGAGCATGATCAACACCGTAAAAGGCACCGCTCTGGGTGTAGCGGGCTATCTGACACCGGTTCTGAAGGTAATCAGGGTTTTATTTCCTATCCGTTCTGAGAAAGAGCTGTTAAAGCTTCATATTTAGAAAGAAACTTGGAAGAAGCTTTTATATGAAAGATAAGAAATGTAATGCAATAATTGTATGTACCTATGCAGGAGTCCAAGTTCCAAGAAACAGGAGTCCTAACGCCTGAGGAGTTCGTGGCAGCCGGAGAGCACCTGGTACACCACTGCCCGACCTGGCAGTGGGCTAAGGGCGAGGAGTCCAAAGTCAGGCCATATTTGCCCGCTGATAAACAGTTTCTCATCACCAGAAATGTGCCATGTTACAGAAGATGTAAACAGGTATATTTGTTTATACCTTCATTATTTTGCTTCTACTCATTTTAGTCTTTGTATTCAGCACATAATAAATCTACTAATATTATAAAAGTATTTATATCAGTTTATAGTTTTGTTAGGATATTTGTCTCTTGTGAAACAGCTAAACAGATTTGGATAAAACTTGAAATATAAATAACATACACATTTTATCCAACGAGCAAAGCTGTATAATGTAAGCTAATTTATTTATATCTAAAATATTTTTTTATTTTGTTGTATTAATTGGCCAGATTGAATACTGTGAAGACAAGGAGAAAGTGATAGAAGATGAGAATGATGCAGAAGGCGGCTGGGTGGATACACATCACTATGACAATGCTGGATCTGTTGCTATTGAAGAAAAGGTAAATAAAATTCAATACCTACTTTGCAAGAGATGGGCGGATGACATAATTCAATGGAGAGAACTGAATCAAAGTAGGAGACAACAGAATGGTATGGAAGGAAATGGAGGAGGCCTTCACCCAAAGAAGGGTTCCTAACTCAAATTAAATTATATACATTATATCAACCCTATAAACATAAAACTTTTTACAGAAATAGGAAATATATGACTAATAATGACTATTATATTATTGTATTAAGTACCTACTTAACAATTTTTTTGTTATTTTGGTCCTTGTGAAATCTTCATTACTATTAACCCCAACAGTAGGCTAATGTTTTTTGGTGTAAACTAATTAACTAAAATGTGTAAATTAACAGAGAATGCCTTTGTCCATCTTCTGTCGTCCTTTCTAGCCAATTATTTTTTTTTAACAATATTTCATTGATTTCGTAGGTATGTGAAATGACCCTAGAAGCCGCAGACACAGGGGATAGTGATGGTGAAGGCGCGGCTGATGACAATGATGATGATGATGAGGAGGATGAAGACGGCGAGGCTGAAGACATGGAGCAGTTCCAGGAGTCGGGGCTGCTGGATGAAGTAGATCCGGTAAGTGCATCTTATAATCTTCTTTGTTTGACTACAAATATATATTTTTGAATCATTCTAAAGAAACCTTATTACCTACAGTTTTAACTTTATCATTGATCCACTATCCCGCACAATGAATGACATTCATACCTAAACTTTACCTAAACTACCATTCTGTGAATGCTTTACTCTGCTGGTAATCACCGCACCTCACAATGGTCTATAGCGAGTCAGTGTGTGACTCTATTGACAACATAACAAAGTGTTACTTAATTTATGCCAGTTGCGCTCACAGTATTGTTTAAGCTTGTGGCCTCATTTAAAACACTTCCAATATTTGTATTATAACTCAATAAAATTACCTGCAATATTTATTGTATTTATCAGCTAAATACCTACAAGCTCCAGATAACAGCGTATATTGTACTGTTTATAATATCTATCAGAGTGCTTCCCTTTAGTTACAATGTAGATCGACGGCCTCGGTGGCGTGGCGGGCGATTGCTCGGCAGAGACGCAAGAGGCGCGGGTTCGATTCCCGCTGCGGAAGAAATGTTTGCATGATCTGTAAATATTTCTTCCGGGTCTGGGTGTTGTGGTACCATGGTACTCGTAGTTTCTGATACTCACGACACAGGGAATCCTAGTGTGGGGTCAGGACTATGTATGTGACTGTTGGGTGTTATTTATTATTTATTATTTATTTATAGGTCTCATTTTATTTTTGAGGTCATGCTATACATACAAGTTAGACTGATCTAAATAAACAATATTTTGGGTTAGCAGAAAAAGTAAAGTTCTTGTTTTTTTTTTAATTCCGGACAGTTTTACAGCATTTAACAAAATATACTCCAAATGCTCTTACTTCTCTGCTGGACTGGGAGTAAAGAAAAAACATAGAATGCGTCTAGCTGCTTCTCTGCCTAAAAGTCCTAAAAGAAAGTATCATCTCTAACATTATGGACCATCTATGTGGGCTGATCACCTGTCACCATGGTTCACCATATCCATCTTGGGATTTTAAATCAAGTTTTCTTATGATTACTTGTAGCCCACCCCATACAGGTGTGATAATTATGTATGCATGTATGTATGTATTTTCTAAATTGTTCCAGTCAACGGCACTAGCGCCCAGCAAGGAAGCGAAGCCTAAAGCAGACAAGTCGAAGCAGGGCGAGGGCGACGAAATAGTCAAAACGCGCACATACGACCTGCACATCACCTACGACAAGTACTACCAAACCCCGCGCCTCTGGCTCATTGGCTATGATGAGGTGAGGGAACTTTACTAGTCTGGTAAAAAAGACAGTTTAATGTTGGCAAGGTTATGTCTAATGAATTAGCTCGTACTCATAATCGATTAATACAGGATATTGAACATGGTTTGAAGGCGTCACGTCATAAAAAATATCGAGAAACTCAAAACCCGTCAAATCATGGTAAATAGTTATCCCGCTTTAAGTGAAAATTATGTTCATAACCATGAGTTTAACAAGTTGCCCTCATAGCTTTTATGGAAAGTACTCGTGGCGTAGCTTGCTTAGAAGTTCTTGATTGATCATTGAATTTAAGCAACGTTGTGCGCGGTCATAATTGGAATAGGTGACCGCAAGTGGCATTATGAGCTGAGCGCTTCCGTGCTTCGGAGGGCACGTTAAATTGTCGGTCCTGGCTTTTAAGTCGTTAAGCCATGACGAAGGCTTATAGGTGGCCTAAAAATTCCGCCACAAGAGTTGGCCACTAGCTCATATGAACTTACTTATGGAAAGTTGGTCTATGATTGTTTATCTATGAAAAAGTTAATAGATATAACAAAATAAAAGTAATAGTTGACACATTATTTTACTTATAAAAAATCATACTTGAAAAACTGTTATTTCTTCAGAACCGCACACTGCTGAGCGTGGAACAGATGTACGAGGACGTGTCTCAGGACCACGCCAAGAAAACAGTCACCATGGAGTCTCATCCCCACCTCTCCGGGCCCAGCATGGCTTCCGTACACCCTTGCCGGTACAGTCTTACCTGCTATTTTTAATCCCTGATAAAAAAAATGTGTTTGTATGTTCTGCAAATATTTCTTCCAGATCCGACTGTTGTAGAAATATGTATTTCTAGCTGCCGCCCGCGGCTTCGCTCGATTGGTACCCGGATAAAAAATAGCCTATATGTTAATCCAGCTGTACTATGTATATTCCAAGTTTTATTCAAATCCGTTCAGCCGTTTAGGCGTTATTGAGGCACAAACATCCAAACTCACAAACTTTCGCATTTAGTAAGATATCTATGTGTTTACAAAAAAAGAATGTAAGTGTTCTATCAGCCATCTGGTGTCCATAGTACATGCTTTGCTTAGTTTGGGGCTAGATGGCGCTGTGTGAAATATCCACAAATATTTATTTATTTATTCTATCCACCAGGCACGCAGAAGTAATGAAGAAGATAATCGAAACCGTGACTGAAAGCGGCGGCGAGATGGGCGTGCATTCCTACCTCATCGTGTTCCTCAAGTTTGTGCAAACTGTCATCCCCACTATCGAGTACGACTTCACTCAAAACTTCTCTATGAACTAGTCACAATATATTTCCGAAGCTTTTGAGGCAGAAGCTGTCATCATCATCACTCGGTAGATGTTAAATGAACATAGAAACAGCGATGTTTCCCGTTTTGAGTGTCATTTGTCTTTTTCAGTAAATGGGTCCATTGCGTGGGATTGGTAAAAACTGCATAAATAAAGGCTTGATAAATTCAAATCTGCTTACAGTGTAAATACGCTTTACCGTGTTCGATTAAAGCGTAATAGGCGAAAAATAAGGCATTATGCGGTGGATATCAAAAGTGGTTCCTATAAACTAACGGACATCCATGTTTATTAGTCAAGAATTTCAGCGAAGATCTTTTTGACAGGTAACAATGTTGCAATGATAATTTACCTATGAACCGTTAGTTGAATATAGGAAATAAGTAATGTAGCTTATTCCAATAACAGCATTTTTAACACAAGCTATAATGACAGCTCTTGTATGATTTGATTTTGCAAAAAAGCCTTCAAAAATAAATAAATATTTTTGAACATTTCACACGCCATCTATTAAGGCCTTTCTCCTAAGGCCAGTCTAGTATCATAAATTCATAATGTAACGAAGTCTGAATGATCTTGCCCCTACGTTGAATGATGCTTCAACTATAATTGCATTTTGTTTACGGAATCACTATCATTCTGTACGGTGTCAGTTAGGATTAGATAGGTTTGGTATAGTTTTTCGCCAGCATCAATTTAAACATTCTTTAAAAGTTTTAGTTCCCTATGCCATCCAAGATGGCGCCAGGATGTATCTCATAGGAATATAAACCGAAAATCAATTGTACAATCAGGCAAATGATATGGTCGTGTGCTATCAGTGATGTTTCGGTGAAATGTCATCTTGGAAGCGACTGAACTAAACTTTTTAGAATGTTGCTCATTGGCCAATTACATTCATATCGCCCATGTAATAAATAATTCGTGATGTATAAATGTCACCGTAAAATTATCTCGCGAGATTGTAAACTGGCGGCGTAAGATTGTGAACCGTAAAGTTTTTTGGCGCACTGGCTGGCGACCGCTACCGCGGCACGCTCGCTGTGCTCGCTCGCCTCGCGCGTTAGTGGTCATTACTCGAACCTAACCAACTGAATTCCATCTGGGTGGATAATTAATAATGCGTTGAAAAATAGTAGGGGAAGACCGGGCAAGACGCATAATGTGGGTAAGACGGATATTTTATTTTAATAGATGGCAATGTCACTACTAGACGAGCTCGGGTCGGTAAATTTTTCGACAGTTTACAATGTCGCGAGATAGATTATAATCTAACGGTTTTTATAATTTCACGGTGACATATACGCTATTTATCGCATCCTTGTGCGCGGAACGGATAGCCTATTGGTACAGTTTAATCGTAGTTTAGTATTTGTAGTTCCTTAAAATAAGTTGCTGGCACAATATTATCATACCGGTTTGAATGAAAATGAAAAATGTGTTTATTTTTATATGGAGTAAGACTGTCGGTACAATATTGTTAGGAACATTCCTACGCCATGAATATTATTATATTTTTGCATATATTAAATCTAGGTTAGTACTATTAAACTTTTGGTGCACATATTTATGTATTTTTGCATGAATGTTTTATTCATATGATTAATTATTTTGGCATTTTATGTGTGTCGTCAAACATACAAAGTATGATTCGGTGTTGAATACTCGTATAATGATGTATGTATTGTGCATTATTTTAACTTTTAATAAAACTGTTATTTTGCTAAACAAATTCTATTTATTTCCGGCTATTCAATAACATATTTCCATGTAGCTGATATAATTTATTGATACATATTTCTTGATAATATTATGTACAAAACACATTGCCTTTACAGTAAATTATAATCATTCATTACACAATATAAAGCCATATTTGCACTACAAACTACTTCTATACAATAATAATATACAATTAACTTAAAGGCGCAACGCATTATTTTATATTTTTTCTCATTATGAACCAAACTCACTCGGAATTACACTGGATATTCAATTATTTAAAATTGTCGCTGGAAATTGGATTATTAATCATAATAGGACCGTTATTCTTTGGATTAAATATAAACAATCACAGTAAACCATTGATAAAGACTAGGATCTATCATCTAATAGAATAAAAGGTTATTTCAATGTGCAAACTGGTTTAGATACGAATTGTATACTTATTCAATTAACTGAATATTTAAAATGTTTACCGGTATCTATAATTTACAAGTTTATCAAAACGTAAATTGCTTAATGTGACCGCCCGAAATACATTAGATGTTTGCTTATAGCAGAAGAGCAACGTCGCAACATAAGATAAGTCAGCTATCAAAGTAGTTTTTAATAACATGTAAAAATATAGTAAATTATTTTTATACATATTCGTACCTAATCAAGTAAGCGCATTTTTTGAAATAACTCAGTACAACCGACCATTTCAATACCAATTATTTTGAAACCATTGATCCCTCACCAACAATCTACTCCGCACCTTAAATTACAATAATATCAATCATTATCATTAAATAATACTTTTCAACATTTACAAAACTATCGCAATATATTTATCTATACATAAAACATAACACAAGGTAAAAAATCCCGACATGCCGTGCAAATACTAAAACAAAAACTAGATCAAATTGTACTTTTTCAAATTCCTTTAATATAACAATGAAGGCTATAATCGTTAATATATTTCTTGTCAAACTATTTGCATCCAATTATGTTATTTAACTATTGTGATGTATATAACAATAAATTTTGGAGAGACCAAAAGGCTAAAACCGTTTAATAATTTAAATTCCAAACAAATAATAATTTTCCTATAAAACCAATACAATTGTATAAAAATTACAATTATCTACATATTTTAATTATCAATACAAGCATGAATAATTTTTTTTTTATTCAAACATATTTGTATCCTACTAATTTTAAAGCATGATTTGTCAATTAATTATTTTATTTAATTCAACTACAATATGAAAATAACATTTAGTAAATCAGGGGAATGTCTCTGTATATGAATCACTTAATATTCTTATTCCCATATCTAAGATTTTTCATTGTCAGCCAATCTAACATCAAACTTCACAGCAAGTTACGAACTCAGACCAAATAAAAAAAGAAGACGCCGCGCCGCGAACAACAAAAGTGAAGCCAAATAAAACCGTGCTCCTGCAAGTAAACATACACGCTCACGCACACACCTACACTAAAACCATGCTCATCGCTCTTAGTACGTCATGAGTCTTAAAAATAGAATTATGCCTTCCTGTGTAGTGAAAACTTTTAAAAACAGCAGCAAATCACATAAAAAGTCTCACGGAATCACTTTTCACTTGTAAGTACTACAAATAGCATCGTTTGTTTTTATCGTTTATTCTTTGCGGCGCGGGGTCTTTTCTTTTTATTTGGTCTGAGGTTACGAAGTAAATTTGTCCCATTTCGCTCGGCTGACAGGTCAGCTGGGGCTATGTTTATATGAGTATCACCATTCAAAAAGCCAAATATCCCAATTTCAACTCACTAAAGTCAACCTCGATATAATTTTCAAATATAGGAAAGTTTTTTATTCTGGCAAGAAATCTATGATATTCTCTGCCACTGTATTAATGAGAGCACAACTTAGCTAGCCAGATAGAGGCAGTAATCGTTGCATAGGTTTGACCATATCCGTATCCCTAATGGGGTGGGCAGAGCCACGAGTAATCATAAGAAAACTCGCAGCCACTCCTGATTTTTAATAAATGTCAAAATTCGCTGTTTGCAAATTTCTTTATGAAATTACTTTATACAGTACTTCTATTCATCCAAATTACTGAGCTCTATAACAATACAGCCCAAAAGATTTGTCTCTTTTTGACGCCACAACATAGCAGGAGACGTTGATATTTTAAAGCTGGGTTTACCCGCTTTGAGAGCGACTTACGACTTGTGAGGAACAATAGCGACCAGCCTAAGCAGAGCCAGCGACAGCAACTTGTCCAAGGGGTCCAGGGTTCCTCGCTGCAGCCACTTGGGGATGGTGGTGCGGGCGTGGCTGAAGCCTAGCTTTTGTAGGATGTAGTCCACGCCGTATGGTTCTATGGACTTACCAGCCCATGATAGTAATCTGTAGAGAAATTATCACATAAATAATATATGAATTAAACATTAACATGCTTGGGAAGAGAAGCAGCTGAATGCATTCTTTTTCTTCACTCCCAGTCCAGCAGAGAAGTAAATAAAATAAAATCCATCCATCATATCCATAACAATAGCGTTGGCATATTACCTGACAGTAGGCTCCAGGTGCCAGGTGATGCAGCGATAATCCCGGTAGTCCAGAGCAACAAGCGCGCGCCCCGCGCCCCCCGCGCCGCCCGCGCCCCCCGCCGACCCCGCCGCCGCCTCGCCCCACGCCCCGCGCCCCGCGCCCGGCATCTGACGACAAAACATTTCCACTAAACTATGACAACATAGGGAGGCAGCTGGACTCATTCTATGTTTTTTCATTACTTTTTTAGAATTTGATTTGGTTTATTACAAGTGAAAGAATGCAATCATCATTTTCCTGCCCTAATCCCACTCTATGTGGGGTCAGCACAGCATGTTCTCTTCTTCCATTGCCTTTTGACAGCCCTCATCTCTGACTCACTCCTTTCTTAACCATGTCCTTTTTCACACAATCCATCCAAATTAATATTCATAACTTTCCTCACAACATGTCTTTTATCTCTCCTCATGACATGCCCATACCACACTAGCTTATTACTCCACATTTTGAAACTCTTGGGATTTATTTTTCACCTTGCAGCCAAAAATCTGAATAAAGCGTTTCAAGTCGAAAAATCCCAAATATTTAACAATTTTTCATTTGAATTGACAGTTATATCATTACAAAATTGTGTTAATTGTTTCTGATTAAAGTCTATGAGATTAAACAAAAGCCATGACCAAGACTCACAAGTCTGTCCTTCTCCTTGATGTATGAAGAGATGAGGTCGTGCAGGAACAGGAACGCCTCCGCGTCCACCGACACGAAGATGTGATCCTCGAACTCCGTTATGAAGCTGCACTCCACCACCGGCTTGTCATCTAAGGAATAACATTAAAAGTTATGGAACCGTATTAATATCAAATTTGACGGCGCCGACAGTAGCTACGGGAATCCTCAAAAATACTCGTGAATTTTACGGAAGACTATTGCATTAGATCTCTTTATTCAAGTTGGCTATTGTTCGATTCACATCGAACACCTTAGCAAGCAGTTTCGGCTAAGTAGGTCGCACGAGGTGCATCGCGCGGTTTACCTAGTCAGTGCATATTCGGACAGCGAGCGGTCCGCACTCATATCAGCATAAATCATTAGCGTATCATTAGCATAGCGTCAAGTTCTTAAATACAGCATTTATACTACTAGCTCAGTTCGTATCAATTCAGCATCCCACTCTTAATATCCGCGTACGGTTCCGTACATTCTGGTCCTTCGAGCCGGATTGAAGTATTCGCGCGGTGTGAAATATTGCCAAGAGAAGTGCTTCAGTCAAACCAGCAGCCGTGGATTGCAGTGTCCTCTAGCTTACCAGTGAGCCAAGAGTGTGGATTAGCAACGATTTGCCGTGGGGAGCTACCCGCGACAGATCAACGTTCGTGAGCTAGTAGCTCACATCTTCAGCCAGCAGCACTGCCGTGGGGAGCTACCCGCGACAGATCATCGTTCGTGAGCCAGCGGCTCACATCTTCAGCCAGCAGCACTGCCGTGGGGAGCTACCCGCGACAGATCATCGTTCGTGAGCCAGCGGCTTACATCTTCAGCCAGCAGCACTGCCGTGGGGAGCTACCCGCGCCAGAACAAACCCAGCCGTAGGCCAAGCGGCTTTCAAGTAAGAGCGTTCTGTTATCAATAAGCTAGCGACATCGAGATGGAAGCTCTTTATCAGCATCAATCTGAGTTAGGAGAGAGCATCGAGAAACTTCTAACTAATTTTAAAAAGGAAGGTAAAGAGCGTAGGACAGTTGAGTCTTGTCGAAAGAAATTTGACCTCTTAGAATCGTATTGGAGAGAGTATGAAAAGAATCATGAAAAACTTCGTCCTTATGAAACTACCAATCATGCGTACTTTGTCAATTCTGAGTTTGAGCGTATTAAAGAGATTTATTTAGTAGCGGATAGGTTAATTAGTGAGAGCTATGACAATTTACTTGTAAGAGGCAAGCAGCAGCCATTCTTTAAGCCTAGAGAAACTTCCCTTCAGGAAGAAGCAGGTCCGTCGGCCGGAGAGCGAGCGCCGCGGCCCAGAGCGCCAGCAACCCCCTCCGTAGTAGAGAGAGGGAGCAATAGCAAGCTAGACGACATGCTCCGTAAGCAGTCCGTCAATTTTAAAGCATTCGTTAGAGCAGTTGAAAGCATAGAGATTGAGTCATTCCGTGATAAGTGGGAGTTCGAAGACGCCCTGCGAATCTTACAAACTCGCTGGACGGCGGTAGATAATTTCCATTGGGAGATCATGGTTGAGTTAGAAGAAGATGAAGCGTACGAATCTATCTACAATAAGCATGAACGTACGTACAGCAGCATGAGAAAAGCTCTTAGCTCGAAGATGTGGTCAACATCGTATCGTGATAAGTCTACTCCTCAAATGGACCTACCAACATTCACGGGTAATTTTTACCAATGGGTCTCATTTAAGGATCTGTTCGACGAAGCAATCCATAACAATCCAGCACTATCAAACGCTCAGAAGATGCAATTTTTGAAGAGCAAAGTAAAAGGTGAAGCGGAGCGTTTGATTCAGCATCTGCCGATTAGCGCGGAGAACTATAGTATTTGTTGGGAAATCTTAAATCATCGATTCAATAATAAAAAGCAAATCTTTACGTCACACGTTAGCATGTTTATCAACCTACCAAACATACAGCAGCAATCGTACATAGCTATCAAAAGACTACATGATGTCACGCTAGAGAGTCTCTACGCCATAAAGAAACTTGGCGTTGATATAAACACTTGGGACCCTCTACTTGTGCACCTTTTAGCACAAAAATTGGATAATGAGTCTTATTCCGAGTACATAGAGTCGCTAAAGAATTCGCGGGAGCTACCGGTACTACAGGATTTTTTAGACTTTTTAGAGAACAAATTCATGACTCTAGAATCAGCTCGTCGACGTCAAGATGTGCCATCGAAGTCGCAGTCATCCCAGCAGCCAAATCAGCAAGCAAAACCATCCTTTTATCAAAAGAGAGATAATTTTAGATCGAACTACGAGTGGAAAAATAACACAAGAAATGAAATGTCGAAATCCATGCACGTGACAGCAGCGTCAGCAAGTAGGTGTCCGCATTGTTTCGCCGACCATAGTTTACTTTATTGCAAAAAATTCAACGATTCTCCGAATGACATGAAATTAAAAATTGTGAAACAATTGAATTACTGCATAAATTGTATTTACGATCACAATGGATACAAATGCCACTCGACAAAAAGATGTCATATATGTTTTGATAATCATCATACTTTATTGCACGATTGTTTTAATTATCAACAAAATTCCAATAACGCGCCCGGCGGCATTACGAAACGTAGAAACAATAATCATTATCATCAGCAACGGGAGGATGGCATGAATAGCAATGGCGTGCACGCATCCCAGCACGCAAGGGCGATGACGTCGGAGGTTTTATTACAAACAGCACTAGTTAAAGTCACAGCAGCAGATAATACACAGCATGTTATGCGAGCCCTAATCGATCAGGGTTCTCAAGTCTCAGTAATTAGCGAAAGAGCAGCACAGCAATTGGGATTGAAGCGCGAGCAATGTAAAGGAGTTATTGTTGGAGTAGGAGAGCAGGAAAATAACTGTAAGGGAAAGCTAAAAATCACTTGTCAATCGACTTACATCGATTATAAGTTTAACACTGAGGTTTTGATAATGAAGAACGTCGTTAAAAACCTGCCAAACAAAACTTTCGATAGACCAGCTTGGCAACATATAGCGCTCCTCTACTTAGCAGATCCGGATTATAACATCAGTCGCCCTGTGGATCTACTTCTAGGGGCGGATGTTTATTCTATCATCATATTAGAGGGGCTAATCCGAGGTGAAACTCAATCGGAGCCTCTAGCCCAGCATACCAAGCTAGGTTGGCTATTATGCGGAAGTATTCAAACATCATTCCAATGCAACGTAATTTTGAACGACGTTGAGAGTCTACAACAGTTTTGGAAAATAGAGGACATACAAGAGCAAAACGAGATGTCAGTGGAAGATCAAGAATGTGTAGATTTTTATAAAGCAACAACGAAGCGTCTAGAAAGCGGCCGTTATGAAGTGAGATTACCCATGAAGCAGCAATTTAAAGAAAAGTTAGGTTCCTCGAAGGAGATAGCTATAGCACAATTTAAAAATCTAGAGCGAAAATTTAGCAGGCAAGAAAGTCTAGCAAAACAATATAAGCACTTTATTAGCGAATATGAGCAAATGGAGCATATGAGAGAAGCAATATCTAGCAGCAAGCAGAAGCAGAGGTCTGACATGGAATGTTTTCTACCTCATCATGCGGTTCAAAGAGCCGAATCAAGCACAACAAAGCTACGCGTAGTGTTTAATGCATCCGCCAAAACCACTTCCGGCTACAGTGTAAATGACCTCATGTACAAAGGTCCTAACTTGCAACAAGATCTGCAAGGGATCATATTGAAGTGGAGGCAGTATCGTTACGCATA
Organism: Scotopteryx bipunctaria; assembly: GCA_949320045.1. Taxonomy (NCBI): domain Eukaryota; kingdom Metazoa; phylum Arthropoda; class Insecta; order Lepidoptera; family Geometridae; genus Scotopteryx; species Scotopteryx bipunctaria. The sequence goes on from OX439441.1 coordinate 1,027,962, forward strand.
CACGGCCGATATTGAGAAATGCTATCGTATGATTTTAGTTCATGAAATGGACCAAAAGCTGCAGCAAATTGTATGGAGAGAATGTCCTGACATGCCCATCAAAACATACCTCTTATTAACTATCGCATATGGTACAAAATCGGCACCATTTTTAGCATTAATGACTCTTCATCAGTTAGCAGAAGATGAAAAGCATAATTTCCCCTACGCAGCACAAAGCATCCGAGAGCAATTTTATATGGATGACTGGGTGTCAGGATGTCATAGCATAGAAGAAGGAAAGAAATGTATAGCGGAAGTAAATAAATGTCTTAGCAGCGGAGGATTTACTTTACGGAAGTGGTCCTCGAATGACAAACAATTATTAGCAAATCTTGAGCAATCCAACAGCAAAGAAAAAACATTATTCACATTCAAAACAGAAAGCTCATCCAAAACTTTGGGAATACAATGGAACTGTACCGAGGACGAATTCACTTTTCAAAGCAATTTAAACAGTTCAGAGACGACAAAATTAACCAAAAGAATACTTTTATCTGAAATTTCCAAAATATTTGACCCTTTAGGTTGGTTAGCTCCTTTAACTACAAAAATGAAATTACTGTTTCAAAGGGTCTGGCAAGTTTCTGAAATGCAGTGGAATAACGAAGTTCCTACTGACATAAAGGAAGAGTGGATGATTCTAAAGAAAGATCTGGAGTGCATCTGTCAGATCAAAATACCTCGGTGGTTGCAAAGCAAAGTGGGGGACGTCATTGAACTACACGGATTCTGTGACGCATCCAGCAAAGCATACGCATGTGTAGTATATGCAAGAATAAAAAATAATGACATAACTTCAGTAGTGCTAGTCGCAGCAAAAACTCGCCTAGTACCTAATAGCAAGGTCGTATCGTTACCTAGACTGGAGTTATGCGCAGCTGATCTTTTAGCGAAATTAATGACGAAAATTGTCAATAGCATAAATAGCTTTTCTGTGAAGGTATATGGTTGGAGTGATTCGAAAGTAACCCTCAGCTGGATACAAGGCTCTCCCGAGCGATGGAAGCCTTTTGTAGCGAATCGAGTAAAGAAAATAGTGAGTACAATGCCATCAACAGTGTGGCATTACGTAAACACGAAGGAGAATCCAGCTGATTCAGCGAGTAGAGGATTGACAGCAAGTCAACTTATGGAACTTTCATTGTGGTGGAAAGGGCCCACATGGTTGTCGTCCAATGAGTTCAAACCTAAAAAGCTAGAAACGGAGTATAAAACAGAGGAGGAAGTTAAAAAGCAAGTGACTTTAGTTCAAACTAGCGTCACAGGTAGCAGCATAATAGATAATTTATTAAATAAATATAGCTCATTTATAAAAGTAACAAGAATATTAGCATGGATAAGACGGGCATTGACTCCGAGCGGCAAACAAAGGCATCTCACATTACAAGAGCTTAGAACAGCAAAATTATCGATAATAAAACACATTCAACGTAAAGAATTCTATGAAGATATCGAAAATTTATTGCATCATGACAAGCTAAAAGCAAATAGCAAAATATTAAGCCTAAATCCAAGAGTAGATCAATATGGAATCTTGAGAGTGGGAGGGCGTTTAAAGAACGCTAACATAAGTGCCGATATGAAGTATCCGATCATCATTCCATACAATGGTCGGCTAACAGAACTTCTTATCGAGCAAGCGCACAAACTTGCGTTCCATGGTGGAGCCAGACTTACCTTATCCTTACTTAGGCAACAGTACTGGATAGTCAAAGGTAATCGAGCAGTGAAAAAGCAGCTTCTGAGATGCGTGACATGCAAAAAACAAGAACCTAGAAAACTAGATCAGATCATGGGTGACCTACCAGACTATAGAATAAACCCAGCTCCGGCATTTTATCACACTGGAGTAGATTTTACAGGATTTATTCGAGTGAAAGCCAATAAAGGTAGGGGTATAAAAACATCGAAATAAGCTATATAGCGTTATTTATTTGCATGGTCACAAAAGCAGTTCATCTAGAGTTAGTTTCCGACTTGAGTAGTGCCTCATTTCTAGCAGCGTTAAGAAGAATGGCGGCACGAAGAGGAGCGCCAAAGCATATTTACTCAGATAACGGTACTAACTTTGTGGGGGCGAATAAGATCCTGCAAGAAGAGTTTCAGCAGCTAGAGAGAGTTTTTGGTGATTCATTCTATAAAGAGGTCGTAGAGATGAACATAGAATGGCACTGGAATTGTCCTTCTTGGCCAAGCGCGGGAGGGATCTGGGAGCGATCAATCAGAAGTCTGAAACAGCATCTTAAGAGGGTAGTAGGTGAGCAAGCACTGACCTTCGAAGAGTACAGCACCGTGTTAGCCCAAATAGAAGCGAATCTAAACTCGAGACCATTGTGTCCTATATCAAACGACATTGATGATATAGATTTTCTGACACCAGCGCATTTCCTAACTAGCAGAGCAGATCTGTCAGTCATAGAAACCACAGATGATTGCCGGACCAGATGGCATCTAGCAAATAAAATTGTAAAAGATCTATGGAAAAGGTGGAAAACAGAATATCTTAGCCAGTTATCAGTACGCAGCAAGTGGTTGAAAGCTAAAAGAAATATCGAGATCGGGGATATGGTAACCATTCACGATGATAACAACTTAGCAGGAAGATTCCCGGTCGGGAGAGTAGTAGAAGTTCATAAAGGGAACGATGGGCTAGTCAGGGTGGTAACCTTAAAAACTAAAAATGGATATGTTAAGCGTCCTATAATAAGATTATCCCTTTTACCTACAGAGCAAGTAAAGCAAGATGAAAAAGAAGAACAAGCAAAGCAAGTAAGTGAAAGCGGAGAATAGTAAACAAATTTACGTTGCCAATCGACAGCATACAGTCCACTTTATATCAAATCTACGAGCTATTGAAAATAAAAGCAAGAATGACCCATCTATTTATTTTTATTATGTATGTGATTCATACTCTTTGAGAATCATATGTGACTAAGAAATCTGAGACTACCGAGTCAGCAAGGCCGGGCTCATTCAACTCTCTAAACAATGCATAGCAAAGGGACATGACCTAACCTAACTCTATATTCATATCAACATAAAAATACGCTCATTCTCAAACCAGACGTAGTACCTTTCAGCATAGCTCCAATACGTCAATCTTTGGTCAATATTACGCTTCCTCCTTGACGAAGACAGCGCTCTGTTCAACAACTTCATCTTCAACGGCGAAGCACCAATCAGCAGCATAAGTGTGAGAGTGAGTGCCGGTAATGTGCCCGGGCCCGAGCCAGAGCAAAGTGTTAGTGCGCGAGAAACCCAAATGGGACAGTTCGACTTCGCCCATTAGCAAATAAGTAATCAGTTTTTACGATAGATAAGGTTTAGTTTGTTTACTGTTTAGCAACTCGATTTAACATACGAGGATAATTTTAAGTTCATCTAGCATTGTTCTAACAATCATTTAGCATAAGCAAAATACTGGTTCATCTATGTATTTACTAACTCAAATAATTGTAGCATCTCATTTCATCTCATTTCCTCCCCTCGGGAGCATGTTCGATTCACATCGAACACCTTAGCAAGCAGTTTCGGCTAAGTAGGTCGCACGAGGTGCATCGCGCGGTTTACCTAGTCAGTGCATATTCGGACAGCGAGCGGTCCGCACTCATATCAGCATAAATCATTAGCGTATCATTAGCATAGCGTCAAGTTCTTAAATACAGCATTTATACTACTAGCTCAGTTCGTATCAATTCAGCATCCCACTCTTAATATCCGCGTACGGTTCCGTACAGCTATATTATTATATTGGCTCGATATCTATACTCTAGCCAAATTCGGAGGTATAATAAAGGTAAACAAAAATCTAACCTAAAACGTTGACAAAAACCTAATAAAAACGTATCCTGATCATTTAAATTACAATTTTGTGAACAAATCGGCAGAGAGGATTTATCTGTTCACGAAATTGTAATATAAATAATTGGATTACAGTTTTACTAGGTTTTTGACAACGTTTTAGGTTAGTTTTTTGTTTACCTTTATTATACCTCGACTTTAACTGGAGTATAGTTAGTTTAGTACACTATTGTAATAGATTTAAAGTTCGTTGTGCAATTTAAATTCCAAAGTTCGCTTCCATTCCCTGCCGCGGCAATATAAATTGACCCAATACCAATGAAGTTGTCGAGGACCGATAGTGAGGTAAGTAAACAGTTACCGTTCTCAGTAGGCGGGTTGGTCCTTTGCAGTTGCTGCGTGCGCAAATGCAGCTGTAACGAGGGCAGCGCGAAGATGACCTCTCGAACGTGCTTGTCTTGAGCGCCCTTTCTCTCTCGCTCCCTCTCGCGCTCTCTGTCTCGCTCGGTACTGTTGGTGTTGCCGGCGCCGGTGGCTTCTCGCTCTAGCGACGGGAACTGGTCTATCGCTGCAAGTAACACGTATTTTAGACACAGAGAGCACTGCTGGTCTAGTGGTAGGCCCCGCCCGATCCTAAGGTCGTGGGTTCGAATCCAGTCGTGCACCAATGGATTTTTTCAAATGGAACAAATGAATTCGTTTGCATGTACATACTGATAAATATAGTTACTTAAATCAAAAAGTTATCATAAATAATCATTAAAAATAAACGTGTACAATTTTGTTATCGTTTATTTTGCAGGAATACGAATTTTTTGCAATCTTTTGATAATTAATCTGTTTTCATCGAAGAAAGGTAACCCTAGATGTATCTCCCCCGCCCCCCGCGCCCATACCCCCAGAAGCAAGGCTACCACTCACCGTCAATCTCGCTGTCCGCAAACGCGTAGTTGACCCACTCCTTATGCGTCTTGAACTGCGGCGGGAACAGTCGCGCCCTCGTCATGCGGCAGACGGTCGCCATGGACTGGTGGCCTCCCCCCGCGCCGCCAGCCCCCGCCCCGCTTGCTCCCACGCCCGCGCCCAGGCTCGCTGTCAGACTCTGCACCACGTGGACTTCTAGATCACCTGAAACAACACCTACTATTACCCCTCGGAGGCTACTTACCGCGTCAAGCGGTTCTATACACTATGTACTTCTCTAAAAAACATGGAACGTTTTGAATCTGCTTCTCTCCCCGAGCATGTCGTAAAAGTCGACTAAAGGATGGTATCGTCTCCAACATGATGGACCATCTATATGGGCGATGGGCTGTTCACCTGTCACCATGGTTCACCATATCCATTTTGGGGTTTTTATCTTGATATCCATCTTGGGATCTTGAGTCAGGAGTAGCTGTATTTTTTCTTATGATTACTTGTATCTCTGCCCACCCCATTAGTGATACAAGCGTGATAATATGTATGTATGTTTTATTTGTAAACAGTTTATAGGAAAATTTTCTGCATAGAATTGACATATTAAATTTTTCCATACCATCATCATTGGCGACTTGCTGAGCCTCCGCCGCGAAGGATATGCAGGGCTCCTTGAGGCTGAAGAGCGCCCAGGACTTAGCCTTGAAGCTGTTCCCGTGGAAGCACGCCAGCGACACGTTGGTGCCGTGGAGTTCCATTGTGCCGCCAAGCACCATGCCTGGACATCATTACATTGGCTTAATTGCAAAAACAAGTTCGAGACCATCCATAGCATTGGTGGTGTACTGGTGTCGGCCCCGCCTTGTAATCTTAATAGTTTATTGGACTTTGTTACATAATGGAGATTCGTGGTCTCTGCCTATCCCTATGGGAGACAGGCGTGATATTATGCATGTACTAGCTACCGCCCGCGGCTTCGCTCGAAAATAAGAATAAGAGTATTTATTTAGCCAAAAAACACGTTTCACAGTGCCAAAACGTATTCAATTGATACACGAGATTACATTTTTAAATAGTCAATTGTCAGCGAGGCCCGAACTAGGCGGGAATGCCTTTATCTTGGGACTCTGGGAGTAAGAGTTACCAGGTAAGAATAGCCTATATGTTGTTCCAGCACATGTACTATGTTTATTCCAAGTTTCAGTAGTTTTTGCGTGAAAGAATATCAAACATCCGTACATACAAACTTTTGCGTTTATAATATTACTAGGATAATGTAGTGGGTACCATTAGCTGGCAAGGGATTGGGCAGAGTGGAGAGCTGCATGCCGGAGATGAGCTTGAGGACGGGCTGCCAATGTCGGTGGTGGCGCAGTTCCGGCGCGGGCGGCGCCTCGCTAGATGGCGCTGTTTCTAAAATAAACAATTACATTTAAGAATAATAACACCCAACAGTCACATACATAGTCCTAACCCCACACTAGGATTCCCTGTGTCGTGGGTATCAGAAACTACGAGTACCGTGGTACCACAACACCCAGACCCAGAACAAATATTTACAGATCATGCAAACATTTCTTCCGCAGCGGGAATCGAACCCGCGCCTCTTTCGTCTGTGGCGTCGGTGGCGTGGCGGGCGAGTGCCCGGCTGAGACGCAAGAGGCGCGGGTTCGATTCCCGCTACGGGAGAAATGTTTGCATGTTCTGCAAATAGTTCTTCCGGGTCTGGGTATTGTATGTAGTATTAAGTATAAAAGAAGTAATCTATCAGCCATCTGGTGTCCATAGTAAAAGCTTCGCTTAGTTTGGGGCTAGATGGCGCTGTGTGAAATGTCCACAAATATTGATTTGATTGATTGATTTGAAATAAATTATCTTTATCTTCACTCACGTTCCCTCTTATCCCTTCTAGCATTGGTGTAGTTGGGGTGTAGCGAGCTGAAGACGCGCTTGCTGGACTTGAACTGCTGCGTGAAGAACTCCTCGAGTTTGAGCTGCATCTTGAGCAGGTCGGGCGTGGTGCTGCGGGACATCAGGATCTGAAGCTGATGCCAGCTCAAGTCGCCGTGAGTCAGGATTATGGCCGGCCTGTGGGGAACAAATAACAATGAAACTAAGTAGCATTTTTGACAAAAAAAATTTTTTCGGAAAAATAACAGCTATAATAAATGTCCTTAATAACTATGATAGAAACAGTGAGCCAATTATAGGTTTTCACTAATAGTACTAGAATAGTTATTCAATGTGAACACTAATTTAACAAACTATTTTTACTTCTTCACTAGGAGGGCAGAGGGCAGAACTATGTCAAACATGTTTTGATACGTTAGTCAGAACAGAATGTTGTATTTTGCTTGGCGATTCAGAATTTTGACGACCTCGGTGGCGTGGCGGGCGATTGCTTGGCAGAGATGCAAGAGGCGCGGGTTCGATTCCCGCTGCGGAAGAAATGTTTGCATGTTCTGCATATATTTCTTCCGGGTTTGAGTGTTTTGGTACCATGGTACTCGTAGTTTCTGATACCCGCGACACACGGAACCCTAGTGTGGGGTCAGGACTATGTATGTGACTGTTGGGTGTATCTTTTTTTTTATTGTTCTTCAATAGGAGGGCAGTGTAGGGTGTGTACCTGGCGGTGGGGCGGTGGTGTTGCGGCGCGTGCGGCGGGCGCGCCAGCCACTCGTCCCGCAGCTTCGCCTTCAGCGCGGAGACGCGCGCCAGCAGCACGGACGTGCCCATGTACTCCAGGCGGAGCTCCAGCGCGGCCAGCCGCACGCCGCACACGTGCCCCGGGTTGCAGCCCGGCTCCTCCTCGATGTGCACTGCAAGTTCACGCATACGCCAACCTTACATCGAGGTACAGACTAAACAATTTCTACTATACCATCCATTATCCATCATGGGAGTCTTCGAACCTTAGGTGGTGGTACCGAGTAAACAATTTCTACTATACCATCCATTATCCATCATGGGAGTCTTCGAACCTTAGGTGGTGGTACCGAGTAAACAATTTCTACTATACCATCCATTATCCATCATGGGAGTCTTTGAACCTTAGGTGGTGGTACCGAGTAAACAATATCTACTATACCATCCATTATCCATCATGGGAGTCTTCGAACCTTAGGTGGTGGTATCGACTAAACTATTTCTACTATACCATCCATTATCCATCATGGGAGTCTTCGAACCTTAAGTGGTGGTACCCACTAAACAATATCTACTATACCATCCATTATCCATCATGGGAGTCTTCGAACCTTAGGTGGTGGTATCGACTAAACAATATCTACTATACCATCCATTATCCATCATGGGAGTCTTCGAACCTTAGGTGGTGGTACCGACTAAACAATTTCTACTCATCATCATCATCATCTTCCTGCCCTTATCCCATTCTATGTGGGGTCGGCACAGCATGATCTCGGATCATGGTGTAAGAGTTTTGGCTAAGTTGTTTTATGACCGGCCGCCTGCCTGACGTCAACCCTCCTTGGGAATACTTGGTTATTGTATCTCATCATGTTGGAGGATACTATCCCTTAGTCGACTTTTACGACATGCTCGGGGAGAGAAGCAGCTGGACGCATACTATGTTATTTCTTTACTCCCAGTCCAACAGAGAAGTTAAGACTAAACTATTTCTACTATTAGCATACATTATAAATTATAATAAAATAAATAAATATTTGTAGACATTTGACACAGCGCCGTCTAGCCCCAAAATAAGCAAAGCTTGTACTATGGGCACCAGATGGCTGATAGAATCTTACTTATATTATAAATGCGAAAGTTTGTGAGTTTGAATGTTTGTGCCTCAATCACGCCTAAACGGCTGAACGGATTTGAATGAAACTTGGCATATACATAATACGTGTGCTGGAATAACATATAGGCTACTTTTTATTCGAGTACGACGCGAGCGAAGCCGCGAGCGGCAGCTAGTAAAACTATATAACTTTATCCAGGTTAAGATAAACTTAATCTGATCCCTCGTAGATAAGGTACCGTATGTGTCGATCTCAGCCAGCGCGATGGCGCCGCCGACGATGCCGCCGCGCGCGTCGAGCTCCGAACCCGCTAACGCGACGCCCACCAACATGTTGCGGTGGCCCGTGCTGCCAATGCTCAGCCGGCCCGTGCAAGCGAAGTCTCGGCTCTGCCAACTAAGAACATCGATTTTCATCAAAATTCCATACTTGTTCTGACCTAGGACTTCGTGGGCAGGACTAAAATAAAGTAAGTTCGTATGAGCTAGTGGCCAACTCTTGTGACGGAGTTTTTAGTCCGCCTAAAGGCCTCCGTCATGACTTACGACTTATACGCCGGGACCGACAATTTAACGTGCTCTCCGAAGCACGGAAGCGCTCAGCTCGTAATGCCATTTGCGGTCACCCATCCCAATTCCGCCTTCCTAGTGAAGAACGCAGTAACTAGCATTTTTGTCAAAAAATAGTTAGATACAAATTCGGAATCGCCTATCAAAATACAACATTCTGTTCTCACCCACGTATCAAAACATGTTTGACATAGTTACTGCGTTCTTCAATAGGAGGGCAGAATTGTGATCGCGCACAACCATTCTTGAGTTCAACGATCAATCAAGAACGTCTAAGCAAGCTGCGCCACAGCTGGTAATAAGTATATAGGACTCACCTGACGTTGCCCATGACGTTCCCCATGTTCATATGGACGTTGAGCTTGGTGAAGTTGACGGCGAACAGCACCAGGGTCTCCCACGCCGCGCTCGGGGACGGCGACGACTCCTTGTTATCTATACAAACAGAGATTTATAAACTAAGGCCTTTTACCATCTATAGTAGATGATTTATACAGCGTCAGGAGGCAACTTTTACCTTCACAAACGGGACGCTGTAGTGCCCGGGACGAATTAAGATGGAGTAGGCTTGCCCAGCACATATTCCATCCTCTCAGCTTAGTCGGCCTTGCCCACAGGAAAGACATGGTCAATACGTGCGCGGGTTTTCCTCACGATGTTTTCCTTCACCGTTTGAGAGTACTGGTATAGCGCACATAAATTTTTCACACAGAAAAATCCATTGGTACACGACCGGATTTGAACCCACGACCTTAGGATCGGAAGGCGGGGTCACTACCAACTAGACCACCAGTGCTCTGAATTATATTTGATTAATAATATAAATAAATAAAATAAATAACACCCAACAGTCACATACATTAGTCCTGACCCCACACTAGGATTCCGTGTCGTGGGTATGAGAAACTACGAGTACCATGGTACCACTAACATCCAGACCCGGAAGAAATATTTACAGATCATGCCAACATTTCTTCCGCAGCGGGAATCGAACCCGCGCCTCTTGCGCCTCTGCCGAGCAATCGCCCGCCACGCCATCGAGGCCGTCAATATTGATATTAGTTATAGAAGGCTCAATTATAATTGATGCCTTTTACCATCTATATAAAGGCGTAAATAGTTCAATGTCATGAGTTATAGTTTTAGATTAGTTTAGTTTTTTTTTACCTTTAGGTTTTTGAAAATCAGTCTTTGTTTTCTCTCTTTGAGGTAGCACCGGCGATACAGGTACGGTGTTGTTAGAACTACTGAAAAGAATTAAAATATGATTGATCATTGGATGAATATTACATTACGCATTATTTCTAATATACCGCATCAAGATCTGTAAGGAATTACTTTCCTTTAAGATAACTAGTTATTATAAAGGATTTTAGAACCAAAATTTTTTATAGTTATCTGCAACGCTGGTTTTCAGACTGGTCCTGGGGTATGTATGTATGTTCGTATGAGCTAGTGGCCAACTCTAGTGACGGAGTTTTTAGGCCGCCTGAAGGCCTCCGTCATGGCTTGACGACTTAAAAGCAGGGACAGACTAACGTGCCCTCCGAAGCACGGAAGCGCACAGCTCGTAATGCCACTTGCCACCCATCCCAATTTTTGCCTGGGGTGATTCGGGACACGTATAAAAAAGTCAGTCTTGTTGCGTAGTACTCACGGCGCGGGATTGGTGCGTTCGTGTGCGTGCGAGTGATGCAGGCCCGGGTCCCCCAAGAACATGCGCCGGACGATCGTGCGGCGGTACCAGGCGCGGGGGAACGCGAGGATCTCCCCCAGCCGACGCATGTCGTACTTGAACGACGCACTACCCACGTCCACGATAGCTGGAACACAAGTTTTCTTTTTAATATTGGACTCGTGCAGACCACCCGGCTGTTGGTCCGACGACAGTACCCTACTAATATTATAAACGCGAAAGTTTGTATGTATGATATAACAATTATAATAAAAATAATAAATATTTGTAGACATTTCACACAGCGCCATCTAGCCCCAAACTAAGCAAAGCTTGTACTATGGACACCAGATGGTTGATAGAATACTTATATACTTTTTTTTTGTAAATACGTATTTATAATACATAATACTACAAACACCCACTAGCGGGAATCGAACTCGCGCCTCTTGCGTCTCAGCCGGGCAGTCGCCCGCCACGCCACCGAGGTCGTCATAATTTGTAAGTCTACCAACCCCAGTACGGGCATAATAATTAGAGTATAAAATTATGTACTTACTAGAAAATCTCACAGTCGCCTTCGACTGGTCCTGGTCCAGCTGAAAGTCGAGTTTCCTGGAGCGCGACAGGTGGAACTTGACGAACTCCACATTGATGCTCAGCGAGTCCTTCCTCTCGGAGTCGGACAGCGGCGACCACTGCGCCTCCTTGAGGCTGGACTTCTTGCCGCCGTACGGATGGAACATATTCACGGAGAAGTCGGCCAGGCAGCCCGTCACGCTGAGCCCGCCCATCGCTACCGCTGGCTCTGCCATCTCCCTGTAATATTAATTCATGTTTACAAATACAAGCACGGACAACAACAACCCGTGCGCAACCTTTTGATGTTCCAAAACCCACTTCGCGAACAATGCTCAAGGGTGAATCTTCTCTCAACATAGTTTTCGAAGGAAAAATGTTAGTGAATCGAAAGATTTCCACGCATCGCTCTTTAACCGCTACACACACATCCACATACACACATATACACACACACGCGAATATCTCTCCGCCGTGCGCCCTCCAGGCGTGCTTTCGTAAGGCAGTCCTCAGGTACAGCACGGCGATTTGTCTGCGCCGCAACAAGGGTGTTGGTGCCTCAGTGGATTCTGCGCAAGTGTGAGCATGATGTGTACTCACTCGACCGTGGCCCAGTTGGAGCTAAATCTGCTATCTCCAGACTGGGCATCTGCAGTCGACGCGAGACGCGGGCAATCAAGTGAATCTGACCGTGGATGGTTGCATGCAGAAGACTCTGGAGTGTACTCACTCGTCCGTGGCGCGTTTGGAACTGAACACGATCTGCAGACTGGGCAGCTGCAGCAGGCACTCGACGCGCGAGGCGGGCAGGCAGCTGAAGCGGAACGTGGACGGCTGCATGTAGAAGTGAACTATCACGTCTACGGGGAACGAGGCGTACACGTACTGTCCGTACTGCGCGTACACACCCTCCCCCGCCGCGCCCTCCGCCTCTGACGAATTCATAAATAAATAAACATTTGTGGACATTTCACACAGCGCCATCTAGCCCCAAACTAAGCAAAGCTTGTACTATGGGTACTAGATGGTCAAACTGAAATAGTGACTAGACTGACCGGGCGTGGGCGTAGAGAACGCCTTGGTGGGTATCGGCTCGAGCGCCTGCTCCAGGAACTCTAAGATGTGCGGGCTGATGATGGTCTCCTCGGGGATGCTCTGCACGGTGATCCAGGCGAACAGCGCCGCCTTCTTCGAGGCCATCTTGCGCAGTGGCGGCGCCAGCGACGGCAGCGGCAGACCGTGCGGGGACGCCTCGTCGGGGATCGTCTTACTGACGTAGTGCACCTGGAACGTTACTTTTATAACTCTGTGCCTGCTATAACAAACTTTGGCAACCTTAGAAGAATTCATAATGGAACTGTCAGGAACAGACAAATTTGCACAGAGAAGGACGCAAAACACGGAAGAATTATATCGCGATAGTGTAGGCAAAGTAAAATACAAGATAATATTGTTGTTACAAACATACACACATTGTCACGCCCGTATCCCTAATGGGGTGGAAAGAGCCACAAGTAATCATAAGAAAATTTGTAGCCATTCCTGATTCAAAGTCCCGAGATGGATATAGTGAACCATGGTGAAAGGTGATCAGCCCATCGCCCATATAGATGTCTGTGTGTAAAATTAATGAATCGGCTCACAAACACACTATATTTCTACTAAAATGCCGGTAACGCTGTGAATGTAACGTAGATTTAAGACGTGTCCAGTCCAAGTGATCCCAGTGATTTTAAGGAATAAAAAAATTTTGACTTTGACCTTGACTTTGAATCATTGATAGCAGCGCTACCATTAAATACGCCGCATGAGGTCCCGTTCCATATCCACACCGAAATGGTGGTGGATATGACGGAGAGCATGGCTAAGCGACCCACGCGTACTTAACAAAGTGTAAACCAGCTATAATACAAAATGAAGAGATCATACTTAGCCCACCTGCCAAAAAGACGAATCATTTGCACCACCCACTGGCTTTCAAAGGTTAGGATCTAGATGAGAGAGCGATCCATGTGACAATGTTACCTTGAGCTGCAGTCCCGGCACTCTGAAGACGGTGAGGTCCAAGGCAGGCTGATGGCGCGGGTGCGGCGCCTTGCGGCGGGCGGTGGGCGAGCCGCCGCCCGACGCGCCCGCGCCCACCTCCGCCAGCCCGCCTGATGCGGACCGGCCCACGCGCATTCTCGATCCACTACAACAAATGACTAAGTTAGAACCAGTTCAAGGACTACGAGAACTCAGCGTCTTGATAGGCGGAGCAACCCACGTTAAAGACATACACAGTTCTAGGCATAGAACTCAGGGTTTCCAGAAGTGTGACCCACACATTTTATAGATCTACTAGCTGTCGCCGTAGTTGTACTCGGACAAAAAGTTTCATTCAAATCCGTCCAGTCGTTTAGGCGTAGGTAATTGAGGCACAAACATCCAAACTTACGTTTCACATTGGTTTATAATATAAGTAGGACTATACATTGTAGGTAACTCGCGACATTGTCTGCGTGTTAGTTTTATAAACATATAGGGATAGTATACAAAACTAAGCAAAGCTTGTACCAGATGGCTGATAGAATACTTATATACTTTTTTTGTAAATAAATACGTACTTATAATACGTGATACTACAACACCCAGACCCGGAAGAAATATTTGCAGAACATACAAACATTTCTCCCGTAGCGGGAATCGAACCCGCGCTGCGTCTCAGCTGACCAGTCGCCCGCCACGCCACTGACGACAGGTCGTCACGACAAATGGCACTTACATTTTGATGTCGTCGTCCCGCACGCGTTCGTTGGTGTGCAAGACGCACTTGCCGCTGTTGATGTGGACCTTTACGTCCAGCTCGAAGTCGATGTTCGGTTCCGAAGTCTTGGCTTTGTTCTGCTTGCCTTCCGACCCGTCTGACAGGGGTATGCTGAAAACGGAACTGTGTTGTCATGTTTTATACACTGCTGCTAACATAAAAACAGTACACTATGTATGTATGTTAGTCTATAGGGTATCTATTAATATGGGCTAGCAGTATTAATGTTTTGCATATAATGTTTAGTAGTCTGAAGTAAACAACTTATTATTATTATTACTAAGCTTTAGTTTTTCCGCCTCCATCTACAGACTTCTCATGACCTTCATATCGGCCACTCTTAGCGGTATTCGGATCTTCAAACTTTAGGGACAATTGATGGGTTTCGAGGTAAAGGTAGGCTAATTTTTTTTTTAATATGACATGGATAAGAAAGGCGTAAGTTCAGAGATGAAGATGATGAAGGAATGGAAGAGAATATGCTGTGCCGACCACACAGCATGTTCTCATCTTCACATAGTGAGATGTGGGCAGGAAGATGATAGTGAAGTGCAGGGAATGGTGGTGTTTGAATTTGATATTAGGTCCACCAGCCTCGGTCAGATGACATTGGAAAGACGACGAGAATCCATTTGATTTGGCTGGATCGGTTAGAATGGTGTACTTTAGAGGCCTATTTCCCGTGGATGTGGGATGATATGATAGGTACCCGTGGTCGGGCTTGCGCCGTAGCTGGACCATTTGCAGATCGTCTGGCCAGGGCTCGGCGCTGGTGGGCAGGGAGCTTTGCCTTTGCACGCCGCCCGCCGCGAAGCGCACTCGAGCGCCTCCAGAGCGCAATGACCCCGCGCGGGACGGACCTGGGGAAAGGAGATTTAACAAAGTCAGTACAGTGACCATCAGTCTGCAGAAGCTATACGATCATGACATACAAGCACGCGCGCTTCCCTTAAGCGCAAAGAAAACCAAGTAAAGGACCTACGGCTAAGAAGTACTTATTTAACAAAACATCCCTGGCTTCAACAACTTGTCGCGTAGTGACTCAAATTTATAAAGATTGTGTTATTTTTTTGGTACACAAAACAACCACAACAAAAGAAAAATTTGTTAAATACCCACAATCATAAAAAAATATCTATCTACAACAAAATCAAAAGTTTATAAAAATAGTGTTATCGAGTTTCTCAAGTGCAATACTAGCTGCTGCGCCCCCTAGTGGGCCATGATCGTGGAACATAACTAAGAACCTTCCTTGATATGACACCAATAAAATGCAAAAAACCGCATCGAAATCGGTTCAGTAGTTTTTGAGAAAATTTGTAACAGATAAACATACAAATTAAAACTCTTAGGCTAAACGCATATATACCTTCTCCATTCCGTAGTGGGTAAAAAGGAAACTCCAGAATCTCAGGGCTGTCAACTTACCAGCTCTCAGCTCCTCGCTCTCCATAGAACTCCAGCTGCCGCCTTCGATGATATCCGCGAGGCGGTTGTCTTCCTCCAGCAGTAACGTTTCACCAGAGTCTCCGATGGTGCCCGCACTCAGCAACAAATTCGGCTCTACCATCACGCTGGAACAAAGTACATTATAATTATCATCAGAGAGCGCTGGTGGTCTAGTTGGTAGTGACCCCGCCTTCCAATCCTAAAGTCGTGGGTTCAAACCCGGTCGTGTACCAATGGATTTTTTTCAGTTTCCAATTTTTTCAGTGCAAAAAAATTATGTGCGCTATACCAATACTCTCAAACGGTGAAGGAAAACAATGTTAATTCGTCCCGGGCACTACAGCGTCCCGTGTGTGAAGCTAAAAGTTACCTCCTGACGCTGTACAAATCATCTACTATAGATAGTAAAAGGGCTTAGTTTATAATTATCAAGTATTCAATGAGAAAGTTTCTTACCCTTCAAAATCTTTCTTCTCTTGCGGTGGAGTAGCGACTACGAAAGACCGACTTCTGTTCGAGCCGAGTCCTAGTTTTCCCTTTGTTATTGAGCTAGCGCGGACGCTCTGTCTTCGTAGCTTCTGAATCATATCCCTGAAAAAAAATTGAAGATTTTAAAATACTTTTTCAGAATCTTGACAGAGAGGATTGATGATATAACATCGGGTTTTCAGCTGGACTTGGATGAGGCTAACCTGACCATGGAGAATGGCACACACAAAGAGAGGCCGAAACCCAGCAGCGGATGAAGTCAGGTTGCGAATCAGCAGCATCATCAACATGATTATCCTTCTCCCACTAGGTGAGGCCGGCACATGTTTCACTCTTCCTTCTTCTATCACTCAAATGAATTAATGAATGCATAAAATTGTAACTATGTTTTTAAAGTTAAACGACCATGGTTACCTCCTAAAGTCTTTGAAGACCAGTGCCTCCAGGTCATGCAGCCTCCTCATCTCGTACTCTATTGTGGAGTGGGAAGCGCCCAGCGTGCGAAGGTCGTTGATGATCTTGGCCTGTTCATTCATTTCTTTCTCGATGAGCTTGGAGCGCTTCTTCGCGTCGATCGTGTTGTCAAACACAAACGCTGGCAGATGGTCCGTGTATTTGCGCCGAAGGATTATACTCTCCTGGAATAGTTTGGAGTTTTATAGTGGCGTGGCGGGCGATTGCTCGGCTGAGACTCAAGAGGTGCGGGTTCGAATCCTGCTACCGGAGAAATGTTTGTAAATATTTCTTTCGGGGTCTGGGTGACATAATATTTAAAGTATGTATTTAAAAAAAAGTATGTTATAATCAGTCATGTGATATCCATAGTACAAGCTTTGCTTAGTTTGGGGCTAGATGGCGCTCTGTGAAATGTCCAAAATTATTTATTTATTTATTCATTAGATAGAGGCAGGAAGATAATTATGAGAACATTTAAGAAACAAGAGAGTAGAAAGGGACAGTGTGGTGGGTTGTTTCAAGGAATTTGTCATTTTAGAACGTTTTTCTATAGTGAATGAATGAATATACCTGTGAATCTTTGCTGTTGTCAGCTTCGTCATCCAAATCGCTTTCATAGTCCGTTTTCGATGGATCTTCCTCTTCAAAACCTGCACACCGAAATCATTGTCTTTGAAAAAGTTGAATATTTACTATCAAATGCATATTCAAAATCATAGTTCAGAGCGGTATCGTGTTGTAATTGATGATCTATAGAATAAAGAAAATTAATATGAAGATATCTTACCAGTCAGCATAGTGAGGGTGTGTCCCAAAGCAGACAACTGCTTCCCCACATTCACGTCCAAATGTATGTCCACCCCTTCCATTTGCCACGAGACGTTGAGAAACCATTTGGCATTTTCTGTAACGGGTACAAAATAACAACATTTTCAACTCATTCAACAACTAAACATGACTTAAAAAAATCACTGTCCTTTCATTACCATCGTATTCCGCTGCGCGACTTTGAACTCTTGCAAAGTTAAAAATATGGACCACATAAGGGCGATGGGTTGATCACTTTGATCCTCTTGGTATGTGACCAGCTGATATTGCATAGCTTCTCAAACGCTGACCATCTGAGTTGGATTCGTCAGCTGACCTCTTTGTCGAAATTGGACCTACGTTGACCTTGACTCACCATTGTGTTTAGCAGTAGCAGTCCTGCTACAGACTCTCCCTGCCAGATTCAGCGGCGGGTCATCCACTCTTTGATGCCAATCGTCCAATTAGGCCTTAAAGTTAACAGAGTCCTACGAAGCAACTCTTTGACTTACCATTATGCTTAGCCGCGGCGGTTCTGCTGCAGACTTCATACGTTCCCTCCGACACTGCTGCCAGATTCGGCGGAGGGTCATCCGCTCTCGGCTGCCAGTCGTCCAATGACGCTTCGAAGTCGTCCGCGAACCGTAGGCAGAGTCCCACGAAGCGTCCCTTAGAGACGAGGGCTCCGGAGCTGCACGCGGAGACGGAGGTGGACTCGAGTGTGACGACGACGGCGCCGCGCGACTCGCCCTCGCCGCACCCGCCCGCGCCGCCGCGGCCCCAGTTAGCCTGCGCGATACCATCGACACTTCATTGATTGAGCAAGCGAAGCGAGCAAAGATCTGTGACAACTTTGCTTTTAAGTCGTTAAGCCATGACGGAGGCCTTTAGGCGGCTTAAAAACTCCGTCACTAGAGTTGGCCACTAGCTCATACGAACATGCATACTTGGCTGATTTGACGTTGTATGTGTATGGATATGTTTGTTAGAGAATAACTTTCGAACCTTTAATCCAATCTGTATGAAACTTGGTAGGTCAATAGATTGTGCTATGAGCATTTGCTGAAAGCATACGAGCTTAATCGGTGAGGGGGTTGAAAAGATGACGTTCGATTATGGCATGTGATAGTTGCCTTTATTAATATAAGGTTTTTGGCAACTGGCGCACCAGACTTGCTACAGTTTCATGGCGATAAAAGCAATGTAATGTTATCACTATCAGTGCCAGACTTACCATCGGCGGTTGATTCAGTGGTATACAGATTCCGATGTCATCAACATTCAGTTGTAGGAATAGCGTACTCAGGTGCGGGGTCACTTGAGTTGTCAGTTGCACCTGTATCAAAAAAGGCATAACCAGACTCCTATTAGGGGTTTACTTTCAAAATTTAAACAATGATTAAAGTAGTGCTATCCCGTTTCGTAAACGGCAAAGTTTTTAAGTAAAGAGCTTGATCTTCAAATCATGTAACACTTAGCTTACCTTCTCGAAAACTTGCTGGGTCGCAGTAAGCACCTCCTTATTCAAATTGAGCCTCTTCTCATTCCAGTACTCGTAGGCGTTCTTGTAATTGAGCCAGACCAGTATCGCCTTGTCCACGGCTATTGGCTGGATGTAAATAAGGGGGCGCTTCAAGTTGATAAGGACTACCTCTTTGTCTTCGCCGCATACTATCTCATCTTGGAACGCATTGCGCATCGCTGGAATAAACAGGTATCTCGAAAATGGCCCAACCTTTACCTACACATGTTTTATAAATACTACAGAATTAATCTGATAAAAATCTCTTTTAGGTCATCATGATACTTGGAAAATGAACAAACAAGGAATGAATAAGTCAGGCCCTAAATAAACTCACCAATTCTAGTGTTGAAGAACGCGTACTGTTGGAACTCTGGCTCTGCTTCTTCGAACATAGCATTGCGGATCAATTGGCCCAAACTCAGATTGACGTCCACCTAAAAGAAGAAACAAACAATTACCTTCAACTCCACAAAAGAGTGAGAGAAGTGAAAATAGAACGACAGGGTCGTAGCAAGAGATCTGTGGGCTCCGCCTACAATAAATCAGTAAATTGAATCAGGCGTGACTTCGCAGAAGTGCATTTAAAATTGATACTAAATAGATGTTAAATTCCTAGTACTAATTCGCTTCGGAAAAGTCTCTGACGCACAGTCTGAGTCAACTTCCTGAGGATGTCTCGTGGAGAAGCGAAACACGTGTCGAAGATATTGAGTTTGCTTTCTGTGGATGAGCCTTGCAGGGTTTTTTATTGCGAGCGGGTGGTGCGCTTGTCGGTAGTTAAGTAAGGTAAGCTTTTTATAAAGATTGAAGAGAGTTAACTTTATTATCAGCTGCATAAATCATATAGTATTGGCAAAGGTCAAAAAATCAGCCCAGCTCAAATGGGATTGGGCCGGCCATGTCTGCCGCATGTCGGACGACCTGTGGGCTAAGACCACTACTGAATGGGTGCCCAACACAGGATGTTCACGTGGCAGATCACCACGGAGATGGCCGGACGAATTGGATATGCATCTTCCAGACTGGCCCTGCAGTGGGACAAGACAGCCTAAAAATAAAGGCCTCAGTTAACAGGATATTTCGACTTTTAGAAGCGCCAAGTTGATAGCAACCAACCTGTGCGCGTGCAAAGAGCCTGAGCTCGTGCGGCTCGGCAGGCTGCGGCACGTTCTGCACGCGGTTGGACAGCTCGAACTCCACCGCGCCCGTCTCCAGCCTCACGGCAGAGTTGCTAGGCGTAGTCGCCGTCAATTGGATCCTCTGAAAAACACAACTTCAACATTCACCTACCCCTTTTTCTACTAAAAGTGGTCGGCATAATAAGTCATAATATGAACCCGCGCTTCTTGCGTCTTTGCCGGGCGATTGCTCGGCAGAGACGCAAAAGGCGCGGGTTCGATTCCCGCTGCGGAAAAACATGTTTGCATGATCTGTAAATATTTCTTCCAGGTCTGGGTGTTGTGGTACCATGGTACTCGTAGTTTCTGATACCTACGACACAGGGAATCCTAGTGTGTGGTCAAAGTTTTTTTTATTTCGTATTTTGGTGATCATCCGGGCAGTGGAACACCCCAGGCACGTGTTTGTTTGACAAAACGGCGTACGTACCTTTATCCTGATGGTCAGTGAGAACAGTATCCGGCTGAGCGCCGATGAGGAGCCGTCGTCCTCGTTCCAAAGCGGCACTGGCTTCTCTCCACCGTACACTTTCTGAACCACTTCGTTTACCTCCTGTAACATAAACATGCATTAACCTTCATAACTAGTAGTTCGCCCTGAACAGAGACCTCGCGCGCGATGTTCACATTGCGCAAGTTTTGCGGCGGCGACCTTCAAGCACAAACACGAGATGACTGAGCAGGTCTGTTCAAAGGCTGATGTCGCAACACGTCACCTAAGGGGGGGTAGGGGGGGTCTCCTATAAACACTTACCTTCATGAAAACCTTCTGCACAAACACGAGATGATTCAGCAGGTCTGTTGACAGCGTGTGTTCGAAGAGGCCGATGTCCGCCGTGGCCGCTAGGTAGCTCCCCGCTCGCAGCACCGCCCCGGGGGGAGGGGGGGCGCCCCTCGCTGTTTCTTCTAGCACGCGGGCGCGGACGCTGACGGCGGGGAGGGCAACCATCGCGGCCGCGGGGAGGGGGGCAGATTGTGCGCCTGCCTCCGCTATCTGGGACAAAATAGGCAGTAAAAAGAGTAAGAAAGATTATGTAAGCAGATGTGGATTCCACGTGATTCTGTTTTTATATTAAAGGCCGCTGTTTGTTTGGACTTCCTGCTTTTTAACAGGTACATATTGACTCTGCCCGATCTTACCTGCAGCTTAGTGACGGCACTGAGCGAATGCTGCGGCAAGTCGATGGTGAAATGCGCCTTGCTGCCCGTCACGCCCGAACTGTGGACGTGCTCCATCTTGTACTGCGCCTGTAGCGACGGCAGCAGAGCGGCTGTGATGCTGAGACTCTGCCGAACAAATTATACACTGTACAATCGACTGTCCCAAAACTTTGAGAACCATGCCATCCACCGCGATCTTGCGCTAACCTAACCCATCTATGGCCCACAATGAATTTTTGCAGTAAAGTTTGGCGACTTTCTTAGACGCACTGACTTGTCTAACACGGGTAAGCTTTGCAGGTATACTGTCAGAGCCGAGGCTATCTCTAAATCGAATACATACCTGTACTACTAACGAGAACTGTAAATGCAGCGGGTCCAGTAGACTGGAGGCGGGGGGAGGCGCGGCGCGCGCGGGACGGGGCGCGGGGGGAGGGCTGCCTTCGGACGAGGACGCCTCAGCGCCCCCCGCCCCGCGGGACATGCGGGACGACGTGCGGGTCACGCCGAGTTCCTGTACACAAATACATTAAAACAATTTTTTTATTTGACGTAAATATGTTAAAAAATAAACGAATCCTTAGGCTCTTGAACTAGTGAAATCTATGTTGAAGAAGCAAAATGGTAGCTATGAATCGATAGATTAAAGTTTGCCTCGGTGGCGTGGCGGGTGAGCCCGACTGAGACAGGATCGGCAAAAAATAACGCCAAGCAGTAGCGCGTCGGGATCACACAGGGTTGCAGGTCCACATGACGTCACCAAAGCTTGAAGATCGTATATTGTACCTGTAACGTAGAAGACAGCTGTCGGCTGGAGCGCGTCATGACGCCGTGCAATGCGACGGGATGTTGAGGCAGGTCCACCCTGACGCCGCCGACGCTGGCGAGCGCCGCGGCGCCCTGCCGCCCCGTCTCCCACGAGTACAGCGCTTGAGACTTTCCCACGCTCACGCGGACCACCGTCCTAGAATCAATATACATATTACACTTAATATAGAGGTCTTTTTCAACGTGGACTAGATCTTGAAAGTTTTTAAAGGACGTAGAAGAAAACAAAGACGTGATCTCCGCTTCAGGCAGAGTGCAAAGGATAGAGAGATGTACTCACTGATGGTGCGGCGACTCTCCCTCTAACAGCACGATCATGGAGCGGCCCAGGTTGCCGCTCAGCGACCACTGCCGCGCGCGAGACGCCGACAGCGACGCTTGCAGTGATGTGATCTCCGCTTCTAATTTCAGTCCAGACAGCGACGCCAGGAGACGAGTGCGGTGGATCCTGACAAAAGTTTCACATGGTGATAAGACAAGAAGAATATGAGAAAACACAATAAGCCAGCTGACGCTTGATGCAGCTCGGAATGCCCTAGCATGACAAATCTGGATAACAAAAGCCTCGTATTTTAATTTGTTCATGACAGTTTTTGTATCGTAGAATGTTTTTAAACGTGAAAACCTTTTATTGGCTTTCTGTTTCTTATAAGTATATTTAATTTAATTTGATTCTGTAGCTGTTGGTTTTCCAATAAATAAATAAATAAATATTGACAGAATTACCTGGCGACTCCGACAAGTACGATGCCCATGTTAGCAGGCGTGGAGGAGGAGTTACTGGCGTTTTGCTCGCGCGAGCTCGGCCTGGCGCCGCTCCGGGGCCGATACTGCTCCGTCAGTTCTGTTGTTACTGAGAACCTGTAAAAGAAACACATGTTCACAAGGAAATTCTAGTTGAAAACACTCAAGCAGTACCTATTCATGAGAATGTGGGAACCAAGCCGATTATGGTTAGTTTAGCCCAATATTGATACAGATATCCAGTCAAGTATAGATCAAGGTCGACACACTAACATCAATCAATAACGTCACGACAGATCAGATCAAGTATTCTATTCTTTTATGTTTAACTTTGTATCAAATTGACGAAACTAAGTGTTCAAAAATAAGTCCCTATAATTTGAAATAAATGAAAAAAAAAAAGTCTCGACACACTAACCTGTGTGTGATGGTCTCTGCATCAGGCATGTTGGCGTAGAGATCCAGCAGTAGATACACTGTGCGCCAACACCGCGGCGCTAGCTTCCCCTCCCCCGCGTCTGCGGAGAGAGCGCTGGGGGAAGCGGGCACGCGGGGGGGGAGGGAGTTGGAGCCAACGCTGGCTGTAGCACCCCCGCCATACATTGGCGTGTGCGCGCCCTCGTTTAGAGAGCTGTAGCCTGTGGATAAACATATTTTGTGTAGTAGACAAAAATGCTCAGGACTGAATAATGCTCCAACTAGTTTATAAAACGATGATTAAAGGGATTTTCCAAAAAAATAGCCAAGCATGGTTTCTTGCCTGTATCTTCCACGCTTGGTCGCGTTACGAACAGGTGTAAATTCAACGTAATAAATAGACATGCCCAAATGATCCCTTTTAATTATATGATGGATGACACATGTGGTTTGTTCAAACACTCACTCCTTGATTAGGATACTGAACGCTCGACAAAGGATATCGGATGAGTTACGCACTGGCTAGATTGCGAGGTTCGCAATCTACAAAACAGTGTCACAAATCAAGGACATTCTTCTGATTCAGAATCTGTTTCATCGAATACGTCGTGAGTCTTAAATGCCAAAAACCACACAACACAAATAAACAGAGGCATATACTCAGCTGCGGCGAAGTTCACGCTGTGGATTATACTAATGTTCCTTTCACAGTCAACTTTGGTCTGCAGAACACTTACCTAGTTTCCCTTTGACGCTTTTCCCGGTAGACCGTAACTTCTGTGCGAACGACTGCGGGCGAGACCTGACCGGCTGGCTCTTCTGACTGAGCGGCGCCGAGGCCACCAGGTCAGGGTTCAGAGCCGGCGTGATGATGTCCCATTTGGGCTCGATGGTCGAGAAAGTGTCCTTGTCTATGGACGACACTCTCACAAGGTTCTCCCTGAAGTCTGACACTGGAATGTCATTGGGAAACGTCATTGGATAACTTGTATCCGCTGAAAAAATTAAACACAAATTGAGTGAAATTACGTGGGCTAAAACGCGATGGTCGACATTCTGAACATGGGGATATGGATTAGAGATACGATGATAATGGGAACTTGACAGGTATCAAGTTTAACACAATCGACCATAATCCATACCTACAGACTAAGAGGCTATGGATCACTGCCCCGTTCCACAATTTCCACAAAAAACAAACGCAAAGTTTTGACAAAAGTTTGCTTGCTTGCGTCGGAACGGTAACGGTTGGACTTAGTTTCAGTAGACTAGTAGCGGGGGGCGGCGGGGCGGGGCGCGGGGGAGGACTGCCTTCGACCCTACAATGCTCATAAAAATGTGTTACCTGATGAAGAGGTATGTTTGTTCTGTCGATTCGAGACTTTGGTCTGGCTCCGGAGCTCGATCTGCGTGTCTTTCACGTTCTGGTACATATTGCTGATCTGATGCAGTAGCCTCAGTAACGGCATGTTCACCTGAAAAAAAAAACTCGGTTAGACCTCAGTAGGGTGACTAATACTGCTAGTTGTGTCACTAATTCTTTCAAACCAGCGTGCTGAAAGGATTTAAAGTGCGAATCAAAGGCTCCTTTTATGCACTTGACACAATATGTTTTCGTACTGTATAGGTACTACGATATCGGTTTCCTCACGATGTTTTCAAATAGAAATTGATCGCAATACCAATACAGGGGTGATTATCCCCTGGTTTACTTAACCAAGCTCACCTGTTGAGATATAAACCGGATGCTGATGTTGAAGTTGAGCACGGTACTTATGTGCTTCTTGAGCTGTCCCCGGGATATGTATAGCACGTTCTGCCGCTGGATTAGCTCGTCAACGGCCATGTCGGCTACCTTTTTCAAATCAACATCGATGGAAACTTTCTCGCAGAGGAATGCGGGGGTTTCCGATGGCATGTCCATGTGGGATGAGTTTCCTGGGGGTTTAGATAAACACCTAAGGAAATTGAAAGCAATAAACATGTCCCGACTCCACAGCTAGGAAGATGATGATGATGATAAGATGGATCATATAACTTACATGTGTTGCTAACCTATTTATTCAACAATACCATGTAGTTTAGAGATCCAGTTGAAATGGTCACGTGACACTTTTAACCTTTGAAACCAATACATCAAGCACAGGAGAAGACTACTAACTCACCCTTCGCTTTGGACTGGCGCCGGTCCCTCGCGGCCAGCTCGCTGACCACGATGTCGATGCGGAAGGTATCCACCCACGCCAGCAGCGACAGTCGGGAGCCCAGAGACTCTAGAGCGGGCGGCACGCTTGTCTCGCCACTCTCGCCGCTACCGCTCTTGTTCTTTGTATCTGTAGACAAGAACATCATTATAGGTATTTTAGTGCCATCACTAATACACGGTACTGCTGCGATACAGCCAATTGCTGGCCACTGAAAAAGGACTTTTAGTCGACCAATTGCTGGCCAAGGAAAAAGGGCTTTAAGTTGACTGAATTCTATTTAGAAAGCCAATTTGTTTTCGACTTGTGCAACGCGGCGCCATCTTGTCACGTGCAGTTTGAGAGCACAGATGGTTCAATGGTAGTGACTTCGTCTTCCGGTTATTTTGTTGTTCCAATTCATGAGTATATTAACCGGTAAAGGAAAACATCCTGTGAAAACCGGCCGACAGCAATGGATGATGCTAACAGTGAACCCGACGAAGGCCCCGGAGAAGCACACAAACCGAATGGATAGACAACTAGTGACACAAGCAGTAGTATTCGTGGTAGTCACCGTGCGAGTGGGCCACCTGGCGCGGCGAGACGCCCAGCGCGGCGAGGAAGGGCTGGAACACGAGGTGCGCGTCCAGCAGCATCAGCGAGCCCTGCACCGGGTACAGGCTGCAGGCGGGCAGGGACGCCACGCCGCGCGGCGCCATCGCCGACGCCGGGATCTTCTTGTTGCGCTGCTCCTGGGAGACCACTCGTGGCTTTAAAAGTGGAAAACATTTGAATGCTAGTGCCAAAGTTTGCAGAGCGAATCTCATTGTAGAGATCCAGACCAAATCCAGTCCGAGTGAGGTACTGCCATTCAAAACATGGCCCACCTTACCTCATGTAAACTTTGCCCCATGGGTTGTACTTAAGAGGACTTAATGAAGGTCACGGCCTCCAACTGGGCAAAGTATGTTTATACAAAACATATTGAAATATTGGCTCGATAGAAGAATGCCAGTTCAGATATAGCATCCCTTAAAATTCCCAAACATCTTAACTGGCTTTTAGAAAGATCATAAACTCAATATTGATTATTTATAATGATAACTCAATTATTTTGTTCTTTTGTTTTAGATATTTTTCTTTCTTAACATTAATTTGACAGTGTATTTTTTATCTTGACACAAACTTAAATAACGAAGTAATACTTTCAACGACAGACGGGAATGGAAGAAGAGAACATGCTGTGCCGACTCCACATAGAGTGGGTTAAGGGCAGGAAGATGATGACTTTCAACGCCATACATTAAGGCATATTGGAACTCACGTCAGGAAGCCTCATTTAGCCGGAAGCTGCCGCACTGTTGAGGTCTTCAAATCCCCGAAACAACTTACCACTTTAATCGGTTCTTGTTTCGCCATCCATTGATATAAATCCTCTCTAGCACGGTCGTTCTTGATATTCTCGTCGCTGCCGTGTGGAGAGTACAGCGATGGATTCGAACCCACGGTCGGCAGGTCTTCTTTCAAAGTGCCATAGTCTAGAACGCATTGAAGCTTAATCAACATCATCACCAAGTCAAACTACACTTTAGTAACACCCTTTATATTTTGAAATACTGGAACATCTAAGAGCGACAAATTGTTTTCTTTTTATCTGAATGGCTGCTTTATTTTGTAAGCTTATCTTTCGCCTGTGGTCGTCCCATTCACATAGGACTGTAGGTGCGAATGGCGAAGCGACATGCTTACAAGTGAGGCAGCCGGCCGGTGTGGTTCATAAAGGAAATATAACTAATCATACTTACAAAACAGATTTTGTATTAGCATCCCAATGGCCATGAATAACAATTCTAAGTCTATTATTTTAAAAACCTTAATATTGTACCTAAAGTGACAAAAAATCTCGTAGAAAGTTTTCTTAATATTGACTGCCTTTGAGGGAAATATGCAGATATTATTATGTAAAGTATCGTATAGATGAAATGAGACTCACTAGCGATGGCATCGTCATGGAAGGCTGGTTTCCTCGTGGAGAAGGGCAGCGTCGGGAACACGAGACTGGCTCGGCCGGACTGCGCGGCGCGCACTGTCGTAATGCAATGAATGGGTTAGCTGCCCACTACTGACTGTGACAAGGGTAGTAGCTTACTCTATCGTGATATACTACTCATGTCCATACTGTTACGGTATGCCCATGGCGGTTACTTTGAAAGTTAATGTAGGAATGTAGAGAAAAAAATGATTTTATACACTATCTATGTCAATTTCAATGATTTTTGGTACTAATATGAATGTTGATTTCATGAAGAAGAAAACTGTGAAACCATTAAATTAGACTTATCCATAACATACCAGTTATCACAATTTTAATGAAATAAAATCAAAAAGCGTTCATTTGCTGCAAATGAAAATAACTAAAGGTAAAATAAGCCTTCAAGTAATTTCAGGAAAGGCAAACAAAGAAGAGAGTCTCAGTTAGTCTGTAATCCGTTCTTGTTGTAATTTTTCTCAGGGTAGAATGGACACAAGGCAGACACTAGTTCACACACAAGACAAAGTAGTGGCAAGCGGATTGATAAGACTGCGTCAAGCGAAATTGAGCCGTATCGTCGTGCACACAAAACACAAACTCGCATGCGTACGAACCGGAGGGTGGCGTGGAGGGGAAGGAGTGCGGGCGCGGGGGCGCCGCCGCCGCCGCCACTTCACAAGAACACAATGTTATTATGCTAATTGCTGTTACGTACAAGGCAACAAATGTGGCACACCCCGAAAATAGACCAGTGTCACAAAAAATGTATTGCGCTGGTAAAATTCTATGGTTAGGTACTAACCCGTTCCATGAGAAAGCATCATAGTTCTGTCACAAAAAAATTGACTAGCAAACTTTTGACGGGGCTCCTTTGTGCTGGGAATTGTAGCCAAACTTGCGATTCCCTGTGACCCTTATTTAATTAACTTCTAGTTATATCCGAGGATCAAGATAAAATAAATGAAAACTGTAATGCCAATCCTTGTTTAATCTAATTAGAAGAATGTGGCACATTCTTTGCCTGTAGAATTTGCATGTGATTTGTGCATTTTTGCTTACAATAAATACTCCATCTGTACCATATCTAGCTCTTTGTTACTACATTAATGTACTCCCACTATAAATAAATTACCGACCCCATAATTAGTAGTAATGTAAACAGCTCATATATACCGGTATTTTCCAGTTTCTCCACATCCATGTTCAAAAGCAGACAGTTCTCATCCAGAGCTTCGTTATCAAGCTGATATTCTTGCCAGCCTTCCACAGAGTCCTGGTCAAACAAACTTAACCTTAGTCTTTCTATTGTAAAGTCGAATTTTACACACAATATAATCAGTTTATATGCTACAGCAGCGGTTAGAAGCCATACTTTTGAAAAAAAAGTTGAAAATCGCTTACCTCGAGTAGATCAGGCAAGGCGAACGTAACATTGAGTGGCTTTAGGACTTTGTTCTTGTAGTTGTGTTCGAGAAGCAGTGGCGTGTAGAGGATATTCTTCCATTGTCGGCTCAGAACTATCACTCCCTAAAAATAAATTTACTTTTTAGAGATTAGAAACATCTAGGTAAAAAGAAACTTTTCAGTTTTCGATGAAAAAATTACAACAAATCTATACTTAGTCCTAGTGTGGGGAACAGAGGTTAACCGGGTAAAAATTCATTATGCAATATTATGTTACTACTTAATTATTCTATAGTTTTATGTACCGCTACACCTGTTTTTGTTTTAACAAATTTATTCTTATACTTAGCATTGGTTTTTTAATTCGGACCATAGTGACAAATGCCTACCATATCTCATGACTCTATACCCTTTTAAGTAGCACTACCAGTTTCAGCAAGTTCCATTGTCTAGCTAGAATGTTACCTGTCTAAGCGTAGACAAAGAGGGCAGATGCCGCTCAGCCAGGTCCGCTTGCACGGCGGCCGCATCCGCTTGCAGCGCGTACCGCAGCAACACTGCACACAGTTGCAGGGATGGCTCCTCACGCAGTTGCTTGGCCATCGGCGTGTGCCGCCCGTAGCGACTCTGTAACACAATCAATATTGTAGCTTATACTCAAGGTAATAAAATCCAAAGTCCTGGTTTACCATGGAAAGGTCGTATGTACCGTTCTCTAGAATGTTGAGGGAGATAAAAGCCAAAGTTCCCACACACATTATCCTATATCCTCATGAACCAAACATACAATAATTGCAACACATGATTCAGAGCCAGAAAACCACGAAGCGTTGAGTAAATCATTGCCGAGTTAAGGTTCACTACAAATATGGTTCAACCTGCCCCTTATTCGCTATGACAAAACAAAACGTAACGCAGGCAACCGCGGGCACGTTTGTGGAATCACCATGTATCAATCACATTGCAAAGACGCGACGCAGCGACACAAACAAGTTACAAGCTGTCAAGTTTCGTTACATACTGGCAGTGAGATTTAGAGAAGCGATAATCCAGAATAACTGTAAACAACAGCCCGTTAGTATAATCTTATTTTCAGCTCCATGAAGCTGCATTACCTTCGGCAATGAATGGTGATGGTGCAGGTCCAACGCGGCCGCCATGAGACTAGCGGCGGTGGCAGTGAGGCGACGGGCGTGCGCGCGGTACAACGCCACCACGCGGATGCCGAGTCTGTTGCATGGATTCATCCAGGCGTTTATAGCGGGTGCTGCTGTACTAAGCAAATTCCAATCTAGCCTGTAACAATTTGTCAAAGATTTTCTAAACATGATAAAATCGGGACTCTAAAACAATAACAGAACGATGCATTCACAGGATTTCGTAGAATGTAGAAAATCACAAGCTTATTAACCTTGTATAATCAATCTTCTTTGTGATAGGCGTCCGCGGAGGAGCGGCGAAGTTGAACCATACAACTTTCAAATCGATCGCACATGACGATGTGTTCGAGTTGTCTTTGATCGGAACTATCGTGGCCGTGCTATCGGCCTGCGACGGCTCCTCCGGCCCGGGCGTCAAAGGCTCCGGGGGCGGCGGCACTGGCGGCGGAACAGACCCCAGATTAGGAGTACTGGGCTTGGAATTCGAGTCCCTCTTTCGGAACAAATCTTCGATCCCTGATGTTCGGCTTTTTGTCGTCTTTTCTTTATCAGGTTTCAGCTCTTCAGCTGATTTGACAGATTCCCGGCAGCTCTCGGTATCGACTCTCGTTGGTTTCTTCTCTTCGTTTGGTTTGTGGGATTGGGAATGCTTTGACACCTTGATGGATACCCCTTCAAGGCCACACTCGAACATTATGTAGCCTATTGGATTTTCGCTTTGTGGCTCTCCTGCTCCATTCTGGCAGCACTGTAAAGAAAAATTACGATAAACGATTACAAAAATTATCCGACCAACTCAATTATCGGACTTGGTACGGTTATATCCTTACCATATTTTCACATCCCTTAGCGCAAGAGTCCTGGCGAATAAACTTGAAAGACACTTTGGAATGTTGGCAGGGGATTCCCGTGATTGTCGCGTCCTTCAGTTGAGACGAATCACTACGTATTCTTCGTAGTTGTCCGTGGACTTTACCTGTTACAAAGGTGGATTAAAAAACATCCATTCCCAAAATGAGCAGCATATTTTAAAGTATACAATACATACCAATGTTCAAAGTGATCGTTGTATCTTCACACTGTTGTTGAGAAGTCTCGATATAAACCGGATCCCCCTTTTCTTGTCCCCTCTTTCTTCCAGAAGTCTGCGCCGAAATCAGCGCTCGTGGACCTTTCATAATCCCGAAAGACTTCTTACTCCCCAATGCTCGTAAAGTAGGGCGGTAATAGAGCTGTACCGATTCTAAAGTCTTTTTAGAACTGACGTATTTTGCTATGATGTTGTCGATGGAAACCCCGAACAGAGACACGCAAGTCAAGTCTTGAATGTTGTCCAAGGCTGAGAACGATATCATGTCCTCTACCACTGACGATTGGATGAAGATTATGTTAACTTTAGGCACGGTGACTGTCGCTTGTAGCTGATCGTGAATAGTTTCTTCATAGACGTTGGATCGAGGGATGGTCGCTAGTTTACATTTGTCGTCCTTGTCTTGAACCAGATTATTCATGTTACGACCTTGCATCTGAGGCAGCCAATTTTGAACGTACTGTTTTTGCTTTAAGATATTACCACTTTCCACCGACGAAATGCAGAGTAGTCTCAAATGGTTGATCACAGTAATCGGGTGGATATTGGCCAGAATAGGTGTTAGCGACTCGACGAATTTCTGAGTGCTTTCAAGAACCAAAGGTGTTAGCATAATGTCGATTTCTCCTCTCAATTTGATGAACAATCCACTCTTACTGTCGCTTGTAGTTGTCGCTGTAGATGCAGTACTCTTCTCCGCGGTATTCTCCTGATTGTCTTGAACATTCTGTTGGACATCCCACCACCCTTGGGGGTACGGGTGGGCTTTCACTTGGGAGTTAAAATGCGGCGCCAAGTTTGAATATGGGCCATGCTGAGTCTGACTTCCATCTTTTTTTGATATCAGCTTTAGAATGTTAGTCTTTCCAAACTGCTCAAAGTTGGGTAGATATCTCTGACCAACGTAAACCAACGAACCATCATCGGCTCGTTTGAACAGGGGCAGTGTATAAACGTCGCTGCCGCTCGGTAGGGAACAGGAGGACCAATTAGAGCATTTGAACTGAGGCAGGTTCTGCATGTAACTTGCCATCAGTAGCGGAGAATCCACAATAGGTTTGTTGGTTTGCATGTGTAGGTTGACCAAAGTCATATCTTCTTGTGACGAAATTGCTGATATAAATGACGTTGAAGATACGGAACCGCTTTCCGAATCAGGCGGAGCACCGGTGCTCATGTTACTCATTGTGTCAGGAATGTCTACTACTTCTTTTTCAGAACGTGGCATTGAGTTCGTCCATTTCTCAGAGTTGATATCATTAATCCCGAATGAACTCTTGTCTTTATGATTGCTGTGACGAGATCCAAAAGAATGTTTCAAGCTAGAAGACCTACTCGGAAACATATCTTCATCAGCTGAGAAGAAAGCTTCAGAATGATTTTCACTGGTAATCGACATAGTTCTTTGAGCTTCTAAAGGTAGAGTATCTTCTGGTGGCACTTGTGCGTTCAATGAGTAGTGCGACTCGGAAACGCCAACACGAGGAGGCACTTTGGGTACTGAGAACGCATCCACTTCAGAGGGACCCACTTTCTTAACTGAGTTTGGAGTGTTATTGGCATCTTTTAATGCACAGCTTAGCGCCAATTTCGAATCAGACGCACTACTTTCTAGCTGTGGCACATTTAGTACAGTTTTGTTTAATTTTGGTTCGCTATCGATCTTACTGTTCCCCAGGGGAATGTCGGAAATCAATCTAGCGTACGGAATCGCGTCACTTTTCGTGCTTGAAATAAGGACGTTATTGCTTCCTTTGCAAGAACTCGTATACGAAAATCTCCGTGTCAGACTTCGACGTTCAGTGCTTTGTGGCGATTTGTTCAAGTTTTGAGGCAGTGGCGACGGTATCAATGTAGACACGTTTGTAGGTTGCAAGCACACGTTCAAGCTATTGTAAGGCGGAGTGTGGAACACAAGTTGTCCCGTGTGTAGTAAGCTTTGTCCATACCCGTACTCTCCTGGTATTGTCTCAATGATATTGAACAATGCAACATTAATGCCTTCAAGCAGATCTGATTGGCTAGGCTTTAGGAAATTGTGCCCGTTTCTATTGCTTCCGAAAAAAACACATCCGCCAGTACATCCACATCCCGAGTTCTTTCCTTCGTTAGGCCACAGAAACCACAGTCTCTTTGTCTTATCGTCGTGCAGTTTTAGAAACTTTTGCTGCACGAGATGTAAGTTCTTAGGACTTTGCGGGATAGACGAAGCCGCTTCTATTAGTAAGGGTCCTAAAGACATGGACCCCACGCCCACCCAGTTTTCGTTTTCAGGTTGTTTCGGTGGCGGTTGACTATTGCTACTGCTTGTTGAGTGATGATGAGTGGTCGATTGTATGTTTGATTGGGTGTAGAGAGCTAATTTGATATTGGGTAATAGACCCGTTATACCCGTGCCGAATCCAGATCCATGCAGATTGCAAAAGCTCAGTCTTGCCGGCGATATCCAGGTCTGAAGTGTCGTGTTTGTATCCGCGATGTAAATGTCAATGAGATCTATCGCGACTCGGATCATCTTGTACTTTATTTCGTTGGCAGTGGGACAGCGATATTTCAGAGTAAAATCGGTTTCTGAGCACATTACAGTGTTCAAACCGTGATGGCAGTGTTTCACTGAATTCGGTGGAACGAGTTCGTTTTCACTGTCGCAGATCAGCAGCAAAAACGTCTCAAGAGATGATATGACTTGATACATCTGGGGCAAGGTCAGTCGACCTGTGAGTTGACCCAGTTGTAGCTCCATCATCCAGGCGTATTCAACCGTGTCCTCTTCAACGTTCCTATTCATATCACTGAAGAATCCGTTTCCTCGCAGTTGGAATGACGAAAGCATCAAGTGGCCTTGGTAGAGAGCGCCTGAGTTCATGGGGTTGGTTCGTGATAAGTTATTCGAAGACACGAGTATTGAAGGACTCAGTAGAAGCTGCAGCTTCGTCTCTTTGAATTTTTTGTCCATTTCGAAACCGAACCTTTCTATCAGTACCACAGGACATGGAGGTTCATTTTCACTGCAGTTCTTAACTAGATGCGCTTGAATGTCATGGATTATGATAGAAACTGTCACTTCCAGAGGTCTCACTTTCCGTGGGTCGAACGGACCTTTACAGGAGTCTGTGGAATCAGCGATTGATATGTCAGTGTGCTGATTAATGCTGCTCTTGTCATTTAGTTTCGTCGTGTTATCAGTTGTCCAACTAAATGCATCTACATTGGGTGTCTTCTGCATATCCGTGAAAGTTTGATCTTCGCCAAAAATGTTCTCAAGCAGGTTCATGAAGCTTGTTATGATCGTACCGTAAGCAAGCAAGATAGAAGGTCCCACTTCTAGCTCGACGCTTACTTTGTCCGGCGCGAGGGTCGTTCTGTCGAAATTATTTCCGTCAATGGCCCAGTTTATTTGTGGCTGCTTCCTCATTCGCGGTATCCGCATTGGAGATAGCAAAATCTCTTCTTTCTCTGGAGTAGTAATGTCTGCTTGGGGCTCGGGACCCAATGGTGGAATCGGGTGGTAGTTATATCTGACACTTAGCGCTACAATGGGAACCGACCAGCAGTCCACCCAACCCTGTGACTTCACGCATTTTCTTCTCCATTTCGACGCTCTGAGTCTACATGGAACTAACTTCATGTTTTTGTCAAGGGACAGCAATAGTAATCTGGATGTATTCACTTCAGGCAAATACAAACTCATATCAACAGCTTCACCTTGAACCCAGATCTTCAGCGGTATGACATCGGGTAAGAAGTCAATGAAAGGCAAATCAAAAGACACGTCAAGGAGATCGCCGCAAAATGCGACGTGATTGTTTTCTTGATTCGTCGAGCTGCAGTCTATCCAGTTGTACTGATTACTGATGGTAACTACTTCGCATTCCTTGAGCAGTAGTGATATTTTCCAGGTGTATGGAACGAAATGGAGTATGTCAGGGCGCGCTTTCGTCGCCCAATCGTTGATCAAGTCTTGGAAGAAGTCGATATGCGTGTAGACGAGGTGTGCCGTAGCTTTGCAACCTGTCAAACTCAACTGCCAACACTGGTGATGATTCCATACGAGAGGATAGTGGCATTTCACTGTGTATTCCAAAGTCTCACTCTCTGCAAAACTTCTGTATTGCAAACTCGTTGTTGCCTCCAAGTGGAGCAACTGACCAGTGATCTTTGTCGTATAACCGTCTTGTAATACAATCCATGGCAAAGTAACCTCTAAATATGAACCAGCTCCAATATTGATATGTACAGCGTTCGTTTCTTTGTTCTTCGTGAATAGTATGTCTATTGTCGCTTCATTTAAAGTCGAAAGTCGTATATCGAAAGACTGCATCATTCTTCTGTCTCCGGGTTTCGGCTGAGGTGTGACCTCCAGATTTTTATAATTTGGTGGGAAGAAGAATTTGAAGAGATGGTCTCTTTGTCTATCAGCCCAGGGTCCATAGCTAAAGTCTGTTCCTTTGCCACATTTGATGTCAACTCCCCATATTGGAGGAGCTGACTCCACAATATCTCCATTGACCAATTGCAGCAGTACTGGTTGTTCTGGGACCAATCCAGGCTCATCCATGTAGAAATAAACTTCAATGTAATTGGAGCTCATTACCACAAAGCCCTCTCCCATGTATCTAGGCGGTTCATCTACCATTGAGGTGTAGTTTGGGCTGGGAGCAAGCATCACTTTGCAATTCTCTGCTTTGACTTTGACAAAATGCATGAGATGATCCAAGCTCGAGGCTGGGGGTTTTGTACTGTACACTAGATGTGACTCTTCTACACTAATAGAGAGGGTTGTCGGGACTAATCGGTTACCGAAAACAACGCGACCTGTGCATATATCAATTTTTATAACTGGAATGAGATCCCGCCAAGTTCTAGCCATGGCGGCTTCCGAACGTACTGTGTCCTGCGCGCGTCTTCTTTTCTCATTAGCGTCGTTCATAGCTTTGTCTCTGTCTGTCGAGTCATCGTCATGTTGTTGTTTAATTACAGGCTCGAGATTGAATGTCTTTTCAAGTTCATTGTAAAGGTCACATCGGTTGAAAAAGTGTAATTCAAAACCATTCAACATGATTGATAGCCGGGTGTCTGAATGTGATAGATCTGTAACAATTTATGTGGAAGTTGTAACTATTTTCTGCAGCCATTAAATAACAGATCAAAACTTGATATCAGTACAGTAGAAATAAGCATTGAGATGCGCTTATCTACATTAATCATTAGAGATGTCACAAAATGACTCCTTTTTATTTAGTATGTACTAGTTTACCCCTGCGGCTTTGCTTGAGTGGTGTATGTTTTGAAAAACATGTTACCCCATTTTAAGATTATTTAAAATAACCCTGAAAAACGTGTCCATTGATTTTGTATTTTAAGTATCCTAACCATCCAACCCATGGGATAATTTTGAAAAATTCAAGATAATTATGTGTTCTATTATTTATTTTAAAGTTTATTTGTACCGTGATACATAGTAACAAACATTCACACACACAAATATTTGCATTTATAATATTAGTAGGAAGAAGGATAAGATTATTCACAATTTTACTAGCTGAATGCTGAGTAAACTTTATTAAACTTTTCCCAAAATTTCTTCTCGAACTATTTTAGGATATTTTTTCTTACCTTCTGAAACATCTTTGGGCACATAAGATCTCCACCATCTGAATATCAAGTATCCATCTTGGATCCGAAGAGTGTAATCATAGTTGATGTACACAATGTCTCGGAACATTATCTTGCCAGACAGTGCATTGAGTGTGAAGGAACCTAGAAAAAAAAAGGTTTTTACTTAAGGTATAAGTAAGTTAAATTTTCTAATTTATAATTGGACGTAGTTACGCTGAAAGGACTCAATCCACAAAATGTCACTTTGGAGATATGGCATTTTAAAGTTTAGACGATGATTCAACAATGTTATTGCATTCGGAAAAACTGAAATGATTCAGGTGTTATGAGACAATTCTGCTAAATTACTTAAATACCATATTCTTCGAGATTGGATTTCCTAAAAAGGATCCATGTACATGTAACCTGGGTTATTACAGTGTTTTGCAAAAAATACCAGCCATACATGTGGCTCGGTTCTCGTGTTTCCAAAAACGACCTTAGCCTTATTCGATTACGGATCTTTTTTGCGAGGTGATAGAATCGACCTTTAGGACCATTTTGGTATATTTAACTCATTTTTGACCAAAGTGTGCATTGAGTCCTTTCAGCGGAACTACGTCCAATTAATAATAATTCTAGTCATCATAATCAGTAAGTATGTGCTTTCTATGTTATACTGAACTAAATGTGCAATGTTAAAAGTAGGTAACAATAATATTGGCAACACATTTTTATTGATAAAACCAGTAATTATTATCACGATAAAGTACATGATACATACATTCCGAGTACACTTAGTACAATGTAATTATGAATCATCAGTTTTTTCTAGTTTATTTTTGAAATAGAAATATGGTTTATTTCATTTAAGACAAATATGTGAGTTTATAAACATGTTATTGAATATGAATACATCTGAAGGCTGAACTGATAAGTCTTGCTTTATAAATGAAGCTCACACTTTACCTATTTTGAAATTGTCATCTTGGAAGTAGAATTTGTTGATGAGCCTCGTCAGTATATACCCGAGAACGCGACTGTTGTAGTATGTTATGTACACCACCCATAACATAGTCGATATCAGTGACACCAGCAGCAGAGCGAAATTGCGATCCATCGTGATCTCCGCGAAGTTTATCGATGAAGAATTCCATCCCTGAGCCACCGGGTCATCCACTGACCCGGTATAGTTATCCCTAATCACAAAAACACAAAACCATTGTTCAAAACTTAATCAAAATCAAGAAGACATAAACACAGTAGCTACGCAGATCAAATTGTACTTACATGGTGGATTAACACTATTGTAACTGGCACATTTCACATCTTAAACTCGAAATGAAAACTAACTAGTACCTAATTAGCGAAATACTAATTACATTCTAATGATATTTCAATGTTTTTGTTCAGCAGAATCGTAAAATTAGTACATTCCTTCCACCCATCCCTGGTAACTTTTTGACAGTACTTTACACATTTTGTGTTTGACATTGACATCTGACAGCAGAAGTTTAAAAATTGAACCCCACACACATTGAAAATGATCTAAATTACCTTGTTCTGAGTAAATTACACATGAAAATGACAAAACCAAAACACAATATGTCTACTGTCCATGAGATGTTGCACTGTCGAGCATCGAGCACCACGAGCGAAGGCGAAATCGATGCTCGATGCTGCGGTCACCGCAAGCTTTTTTTTTTTAGACGGATAATAATGCTGTGGGGTCTCAGATGACCGCTGGCAGCGTTACCGGGCTTTGGTGAGCGCAGAGGGCGCGACACCGAGAAAAAAGGTTTTTGTGGCAACTAGCGCAAGGGCATCACTTAAGTACGAACCTCGGCTTGGGTTGTTGGTTGCCACTTGCCTGAGTGCAGAATCTAACGGCTGCGCCCAGAGGGGGCGAGCGAGAATTCAAATTCAAATTGTTTATTGCACTTAGAAATAACATAACAGATACATTCCAAAGCGTTATTCCTATTATTTACAAAAATAAAAAAGAAAGAGAAACGTCGACTCCGCCGGCGGAGTCGGTGTGGTGTGATGGTGTCTAGTTGAACCTACGTCGGCGTGATGGGGATCGCAATCCACGGTTCGGCCCGCTTTTTATAGGCGGTCGCCTCGTCGTTTGCCTCCTGGGGCCCTATTCACGATGACCAAACAAAACGAGACGCGGGAAAACGTGTGGAATTACCGTGTTATCGTATTCTGCATGACAATGTCAGATTTCATAAACGAGAGTAGGCGCGAGACGAGGCTCGTTTTGAATTGTCAAAATTACATGCTTCAATATTGCGTGTTTTGCTAAAAACTAGGGGCCCCTGGGGCCCTATTCACGATAACCAAAGAAAACGAGCCACGTAACGAGCCAAATGTCATCGTGTCTCTAAACACAAACGAGACACGCCATGGTGTGAAATCAAAAACTCTGCATGCCATAAGAATAAGACTAGTTGTCTATGACCGTGTTTTGGTTTTACGTGATTCGTTCAAAATCAAGCATCCGGTCTTTCGGAAAACATTCGGTTTTAGATTGATTTTATTTTTTTGTTTACAATTTTAATCTCAAGTAAATAAATATTGAATTATAAAATTGCTAAACTCTTTCTATTAATACTTTCGTTATATTTTAAAGTTTAGAGAACAAAAAAAATATATAACGTAAAATGGTTAGCTACATCAAACCAACCACAACTTGTTTCCGAACGAATTATCAATCAAAATATTGACTGACATATTGCATTGTTTGTTTTGAAAAAAACTTGGATATTGTTACGCCACTCTGAAGAGAATGGCAACCCGATCGCCAGGACAGCCAATGCCAGCCAGCCACGTCATCCCCCACCCATGCCACAGCCAGCCAGCCCAATGCCAGTGGAGGGGGATAGCCTTTAAAATGCCATGCATGCTCATTTGGAGGAATTTTTGCCGAAGTGTTAATGTTAAGAGAGTCTGAAACTGTATATTACAAAAATAAATAGCAAGTTGATTATTTTATATTTTTATTTAGGCCCTATTTGTTTCAATCAGAAGTGGTATTAAAAAAAAATGAAGCGTCTTTATCACCACGCTGCCAAAACAGGACATCATTCGGCAACATCTGAAGAGAATGAAGATGACGCCCCACCGCCACCAGCCAAGAAGCTCCTTCAAAAGCTACTGGAAAATGAGGTACAAAAAGCCATAAGTGAACTTAATGACGACCCATTTATTCTCACTCAGTCTAAGGGACACCGTGTGAGGAAACTATTTACCCCACACCCGGATAGCGAAGACTGCACGACAGTGAGCGCATGGCTAAAAAATCGATCAAATTGGCGAAATTAATGGTTGGAGCGAGACTACAAAATCATTCCATTTACAAGATAAATTGAGAGGACAAGCACGAAAATGGTATAACCGACTCGACGAATATGATTATACATGGTCTGAATGGAAGCACATGTTGACACGTGCTTTTCCACGGCATCGCGATTATGGAAACATGCTAGACGAAATGATGAACAGGAAGAAACTATCTACGGAGTCTATGACGAAATACTACCAAGAAAAGGTAGCCATGTGCTTCCGGTGCAAGTTGACGGACGCCGCGACTGTTTCCTGCATTATTCGCGGCCTACCACCATCACTTCAATCCAACGCTCGAGCATTTCAATGTGAGCGACCCGAAGAACTTTATGAAGGTTTCCTGTGCGCGTTGGATGACTATCAGTCGCCATCATCCGTTATCTTACGACCGCCAAATAAAGATATTAGCGTGGGAAATACTCGACAAAGTAACGACAAAAAGAAGACCATTTTTGACGCAGAGATAGACCCCTGCCCGCGCTGCAAAAAAACAGGACATCTATTGCGAAACTGCCTACTTCCGGACACGCGCACGTGCTTCAAATGTGGCAAGCAAGGCCACATTGCCACACGTTGCGCAAGCGCCGGTAGCCACGCTAGTTCGAGAATAACGTCATGGACATCAAACTCGTGCAGAACTGCAACAACATTTATGAAAAGGTGGGTAAAATCAATGACATACACGTCAAGTCCTATATCGATACAGGTAGCCAAGTCAATGTCCTATCAAGCCACATTTCTAAGCTATTAAATTTGGAAGTCACTCCAACTGATACCGTTCTCAAAGGTTTTTCTGGTAAACACCTTTCCAGTGTTGGGGAGGTAGCATTCCAATTGGAAATTGACGGTATGTCTATTCACTGCAAAGCTTATTTAACAGATGTAGATATGGGTGGCATTCATCTATTAGTTGGGCAACCAATAATCAATAGCGATGGTATGTCCTTGATTGTCTGTAACGGTACTGCAACCCTCAAACAAGATTCAGACTTTATAAAACAAATTGAGGTGGTCGAGACGCCTACTCGATTCAAAGTTGTTACTACTTCCAAAGAATGCCTACTGCCTGGTTGCTCTATTGTCAGGGTAAATGTGCTCGGCAATGCCGAGGCCAACGAGGTCGTCACCACTCCACAACATTTCGAGCTGCTGGACATCTCCTATGCCATTCCTGCCACTCTACTTCGTGGTGCCGTCGGGTATATCAAGATCGTCAACACCGGCACTAAAAGCATCACTTGGGCGCAAGGCGATGTGCTGACCAGAGCAGACAGCTGTACCACCTCGCCACCGCCAGTGGACGTTCAGGTCGGTAAACAATTTAGCTATACTCTGCCTATAGCCAAAGAGAGTGCCTATATTTATCAGCCTGTATCTTCTGTTTTGCATACTAGACTAGCTAATATTAGCACCATTGGGGGAGTTGATGTAGGTGAAATAAGGTCAGGAAAATTAAATGAAACGGATAATAACAGTTTAATAAATTTATTATTAAAATATAATGATTACTTCGCAAGTAATACACAGGAGTTAGGATGTACAGATTTATTACAAATGCAAATAAAATTAACAAGCGATCAGCCCGTTTA
Organism: Scotopteryx bipunctaria; assembly: GCA_949320045.1. Classification (NCBI taxonomy): domain Eukaryota; kingdom Metazoa; phylum Arthropoda; class Insecta; order Lepidoptera; family Geometridae; genus Scotopteryx; species Scotopteryx bipunctaria. Next base: position 1,069,586 of record OX439441.1, read on the forward strand.
TCGACAGCCCTACCGTATGTCGCACAGTGAGCAGGAGATAGTCAGCTCCAAAGTTTCTGAGTTGTTACAAGCTGGCATCATTCGAGAATCTGAATCTTCCTATGCCTCACCAGTTATACTAGTCAAGAAAAAAAACGGTGATTATAGACTCTGTGTCGATTACCGGGCGCTCAATTCGATCACTGTTAGGGAGCGGTATCCTCTTCCCAATATAGATGACCAAGTTTCGAAATTAGCGGGAAAAAAATATTTCACGAGTCTTGATTTGGCACAGGGATATCATCAGGTTAGATTAAATCCGGATGATACACACAAAACCGCATTTATCACTCAGCAAGGGCATTGGGAATATATTCGTGTCCCGTTCGGGTTAGCCAACGCGCCATCTGTTTTTATGCGGCTAATAAACAAAATAGTTAACTCAATACAATATTCTACCCGAATTTCAGCTTCACAAAGTGTTGGTTCAGAAACTTTTAAAGATAGTGATAGTAACATAAAGGACCATCACAGATTTCTGAACGAAGGCGAAGTGTTGGCTTTTTTGGATGACTTGTTGCTACCTTCAATCGATATAAAATCGGGATTAGATATTCTAGAAACTGTACTACATAAATTCAGATGTGAAAATTTAAAGCTTAATATTAAAAAATGTTCGTTTTTGCAAGACAAAATCACATATTTAGGACACGAAATTTCATCAAACGGCATTCAACCCGGTGAATCGAAGTTGGCAGCAGTGTCGCAGTTTCCCATCCCTAGTAACGTACATGAAATACGTCAGTTTCTCGGACTTTGTAGTTACTTTCGTAAATTTATAAAAAAATTCGCAGTTATTGCCCGTCCTTTATCAGATCTTACTAAGAAAAACGCGGTTTGGACGTGGGGCAGCGATCAGCTTTACAGCTTTGAAGAATTGAAAAAGTGTTTGTGTACAAAACCAATTCTCGCCCTCTACGACCCAGCTTTGCCAACTGAGATTCATACGGACGCATGCAAGTTAGGAGTAGCAGGCATCTTACTACAAAAACAAACGGATGGTACGTTGCGCCCTGTTATGTATTTTAGTAGGGTTACCAGTAAAGAAGAAAGTATGTATCACAGCTACGAGTTCGAAACACTCGCGGTTGTCGAATCATTGCGGCGGTTTAGAGTGTATATTGTAGGTAAAAATGTGAAAGTCGTGACTGACTGCACGGCCGTAAGAGCAACTCTAACAAAGCGCGACATAATACCCCGCATAGCCAGGTGGTGGCTTTCAATACAGGACTTTGATACGAGTATAGAATACCGACCTGGGGACCGAATGAAACACGTAGATGCACTGAGTAGGAACCCTATAGATACCATGAATATTAATCGACTTGAAGTAACTGATTGGTTTTATACTGTTCAGTGCCAGGATGATAAGTTAAAGCGCATTATAGATCAGCTTAAGGAAGGCACTGCAGCCACTGAGATTACCAACAATTATACATTTTTAGATGACAGACTGTACCGTAAAACTTTGTGTGGAAACCGCCTTGCCGTTCCCACATCTGCACGATGGAAAACATGCCAAATGCACCATGATGATGTAGGTCATGTAGGTTTGAAAAAAGTACAGACTTAATTAAAGCAACCTACTGGTTTCCCAAAATGTCGCGATTCATTCGTAAATATGTCTCAGCATGCTTACATTGTGCTTATGGTAAAGGTGACCATGGAAAGAAGGAAGGAGGTTTATTTCCAATTCCCAAGCCTACTGAACCAATGCACATGGTACTTGTAGATCACTTAGGGCCATTTTGCAAAACCAAGAAGGGCTATCAGTATATGTTAGTCCTTACTGATGCTTTTACAAAATTTGTTATAGCCGAACCTACTCGTACTGTCAACTCTGTTGAAACTATTAGAGCTCTCAAAAAGATATTTAGCTTATTTGGCTACCCTCAAAAACTAGTCAGTGATCATGGAAAAGCTTTTACTAGTCGGTATTTCAAAAGGTTTTCATGTGAAAAGCAATTCAGGCTTATTTTGACAGCTATAGCATGTCCTCGGGCTAATGGGCAAGTGGAACGCACCAACTGAACTATTTTGAATGGGCTACGTACAACTGACCCAAGTGAGGCTGCTAATGTTTACCTGATGTTCTTTGGGGAATAAACAACACCTCTAATGAAAGCACATCATATAAGCCTTTTGATTTAATGTTTGCTAGATCCTCTAGGCCACGATGTGATGTTGCAGCTCATGCCAGTGACAAAGAACCAGTAGAAGTTAGGCGAGAGCAGGCTAGTGTTAAATTAAAGAAGGCAGGTGATAGGATGAAAACTTACTTTGACAGGAAACGGAAACCTAGTAGGCTATACAAGAAGGGGGACTTAGTATTATGGAGGCAGGCACCCACAAGTAGTGCGGCTAAAGTTAATACTAAACTTGATGATCTTTATTCTGGCCCTTATGTTATCAGTAATGTTGTGGGCAATGACAGATATAGAATCCGAAGTATTAAAGGTCTTAAAAGTTATAAATCATTCACTGGCCTAGTAGCAGCTGATTCTTTGAGACCATATAGAAGTACAGTTCCTATATCTGACAGTGCCAGCAGCTCTGATGAACAGTTAGAGAGAGAGGATCTTATCGATTTGCTAGAGAGCTAATTCTGTTTCTCCCATTGCGGGAGCAATCCTTGTTCCAGGATGGCCGAATGTTACGCCACTCTGAAGAGAATGGCAACCCGATAATTCCTGTTAATTCTGGGGCCTCAGAGATGTTCTAGCATTACAACAGAAGTCAAAGTAAGTATTGTGTTAGCTAAACTTAATTTATTGAACAATAATAAAATGGTACCTAGGTTAGGTATTAGGTTAGACTGAAACCTACAATATTTACTGTATTTTTCCAGATACTTACAACCCTCAATTTCCTGATCACCAGTAGCTATCAAAAGCCAATGGGAAACTTTTGGTTAGCACCTGTAAGCCTCTGCATAGAGTAAGCGGTGAATGCCTTGAATGATGCCAACCTACATCAAATTTCCTACCTCCGAACAAGAGAGGAATTAAATCAAACAAGGGTAATATTTTAATCAACTATTTATTTTAGTAGGTATTACATAATAGTATTTGTGAGAGCATGAGCGAACTAAAATAAATTAATTTTATTACGATTCTTTGAAAAAACTTTCACTTTCATTATATTAGTAGAATATAATCTTTATTGAAAGTATGTACCTACCTATAAAAACAATAACAATGATTTCTGCCTCGTTTCAGATTTGCAACAGTGACTTAAAGGCATACCTACTCATGTGCTACATTAGGAGGGGCAGCTCATGACAGTTATATTATGTTAAATAAATCAGAAATCATGAGATGTGTGTGTGTGTGTGTGTGTGTGTGTTAGTGTTAACGTATGGGTACATGGGGTTGCGTAGGTATAATAAGTAATAATAAATGCATTAAAACCATAAAACACAAAAATACTCACAGCACACATGCTATGCATATCTCAAGTTTCACTCAATCCATGCAGCCATTTAGAAGTAAATTATGAGGCACAAGCATCGTCACATCTTCACAAACTTTTGCATTCACAATAAAAGAGCTATGTTATGTTATTTTAAGTTACATGTGCATATTAAGAAGTTTAGTGTATATGTGTAAGCATGACTGTGTGCGTGTGTTTTAGATTGTTACATTTAAATTGTTATATTTCAGAGCCGCCCACGCACTATGCCAACACGTGAATCAGAAGCAATTGCTGTACGCAATACAGTCTCAGTACATGTCTGGTCCACTACGCCAGGGCTTCTACGACATCCTCATTGCGATGCATCTCGAGTCGCACGCCACTACCATGTGAGTACACCAGCTTCGCTTGAACAGCATCTGGAAAAGAACAGGAATTTGAAATACTAGATGGCAGCACAGGTAAAGTACGCGCTATCGTTGCGTTTTGAGCTTTACGCCGGTAATTTCAAGCAAACTAAAGCTTTCCAATATTATAGTATACATACATACATATTATAACGCCGTATCCCTAATGAGGTGGGCAGAGCCACAAGTAAACATAATAAAACTTGCAACCACTTCTGATCCAAACTTCCAAGATGGATATGGCGAACCATGGTGACAGGTGATCAGCCCATCGCCCATATAGGTGGTCCATCATTTTGGAGAAGATCCCTTTGTCGCCTTTTACGACATGCTCGGGGAGAGAAGCATATAGTATAACCCCCGGATACTCAAATGCATCAGAGTTGAGCACGTCTCAATCTCAAGTGACGAGTTTTTGACTTCTGTCATTCCGTTCCGTTCCGTTTTGTAATTTAAAGTACTTATCTGTATTCAAATTTAATTATTGAGATCGTAGCTTTATTAAAGTGATTGTGTGAACTTTAGTTTCGTTCGTTATTTTATTGCATGCATGCAGGCAATGTCCCTTAAGCGCAAGCTCATTGACGTATGCATTCTCCCTATCCTCACGTACGGCGCGCAGACTTGGTCTTTGACGGCTCAGCAGAGGTCCACACTCGGGGTTTGCCAGCGAGCGATGGAGCGCAGTATTCTCGGAGTAAAACTCACTGACCGAATACGCAACACCATACTGCGCTCCAAAACAAAAATCGCTGACGTTGCTCGGAAAGCAGCCACTTTGAAGTGGAACTGGGCGGGGCACGTCTGCCGTATGTCGGATGACCTATGGGCGAAAACCACTACCGAGTGGGCTCCTAATGGTGGTAAACGGCATGGTGGCAGACCAAGACTGAGATGGCGGGACGACTTGGACTCATTCATGAAGGATTGGTCCTCCAAAGCACAGGATAGAGAAAGGTGGAAGGGGGATAGGGAGGCCTTTGCCCTGCAGTGGGACGATATGGGCTAATAATAATAATAATAATGCATGCCCATAATGTCTAAGAATCAAGAAGATAATTATATAACAGACAAGTTCTTACCTTTTTTGCTTGTTTTTGTTTTTTCCAGGGAGGTGTGCAAAAACGAGTTCGTGATCCCCCTGGGACCGGAACTGAAGGCGTTGTACGAAGACCCAGAGATGGGGCACAGCCTCCGCTCGCTGCAAACAGAGAGTATTCGACCGCAGATGAAGAATGAAAAAAGCAAGCAAACTCACGTGATATCTGTAAAGATATCTAATACTAGCTTGAACTGATTAAATATTATGTACGCATATTTTTCTTGCTTTCAGACGTTACCAAGAAATCAAGCAGTCAGATTTGCCGAGCGCCGTGGCTGCCAAGAAGACCAGGGAATTCCGCTGTCCGCCCAGAGAACAGATGAACTCAGTTTTAAGGTAAGTGTCTCGTCTTGTTTCAAAGTCGAAGTCTATAGTAGGTAAATAAGCACACAATCTACATCGTCGAAACTAGTGTGGTGTATGAATCCTCTTGTTATGAGGCATACTGACAAGTGGACGCAATTTGAGTCAACTGAAAAATAACTGCGCGATAATTTCATCCGTTTCTGCAACATAAAAGTCATTAAATTTTATTACCCTGGACATTCAACTAAATGTATTAGGGATGTAAAATCTTACTTCTTACTTATATTATAAATGCGAAAGTTTGTGAGTTTGGATGTTTGGATGTTTACATTAAGTAAAAAAATTCGGCTCGCTTCGCTCGCATTGGTTTGAAGCTCGCTTCGCTCGCTAACTTTTAGAGACTTCTAGAAATGGTTTAAAACTACATTGAGTTAAAAAATTTGGCTCGCTTCGCTCGCATTTGTTTGAAGCTCGCTTCGCTCGCTAACTTCTAGAGACTTCTAGAGATGGTTTAAAGCTACATTAAGTTAAAAATTTCGGCTTGCTTCGCTCGCATTGGTTTGAAGCTCGCTTCGCTCGCTAACTTCTAGTGACTTCTAGAGATGGTTTAAAGCTACATTGAGTTAAAAATTTCGGTTCGCTTCGCTCGCATTGGTTTGAAGCTCGCTTCGCTTGCTAAGTTTTAGAGACTTCTAGAAATGGTTTAAAACTACATTGAGTTAAAAAATTTGGCTCGCTTCGCTCGCATTTGTTTGAAGCTCGCTTCGCTCGCTAACTTCTAGAGACTTCTAGAGATGATTTAAAGCTACATTAAGTTAAAAATTTCGGCTCGCTTCGCTCGCATTGGTTTGAAGCTCGCTTCGCTCGCCAACTTTTAGAGACTTCTAGAAATGGTTTAAAACTACATTGAGTTAAAAAATTTGGCTCGCTTCGCTCGCATTTGTTTGAAGCTCGCTTCGCTCGCTAACTTCTAGAGACTTCTAGAGATGATTTAAAGCTACATTAAGTTAAAAATTTCGGCTCGCTTCGCTCGCCAACTTTTAGAGACTTCTAGAAATGGTTTAAAACTACATTGAGTTAAAAAATTTGGCTCGCTTCGCTCGCATTGGTTTGAAGCTCACTTCGCTCGCTAACTTCTAGAGACTTCTAGAGATGGTTTAAAGCTACATTAAGTTAAAAATTTCGGCTCGCTTCGCTCGCTAACTTCTAGAGGCTTCCAGAAATGGTTTAAAACTACATTGAGTTAAAAAATTTGGCTCGCTTCGATCGCATTGGTTTGAAGCTCGCTTCGCTCGCTAGCTTCTAAAGACTTCAAGAGATGGTTTAAAGCTACATTGAGTTAAGAATTTCGGCTCGCTTCGCTCGCATTGGTTTGAAGCTCGCTTCGCTCGCTAACTTCTAGAGACTTCTAGAGATGGTTTAAAGCTACATTAAGTTAAAAATTTCGGCTCGCTTCGCTCGCATTGGTTTGAAGCTCGCTTCGCTCGCTAACTTTTAGAGACTTCTAGAAATGGTTTAAAACTACATTGAGTTAAAAAATTTGGCTCGCTTCGCTCGCATTGGTTTGAAGCTCGCTTCGCTCGCTAACTTCTAGAGACTTCTACAGATGGTTTAAAGCTACATTAAGTTAAAAATGTCGGCTCGCTTCGCTCGCTAACTTCTAGAAGCTTCCAGAAAAGGTTTAAAACTACATTGAATTAAAAAATTTGGCTCGCTTCGTTCGCATTGGTTTGAAGCTCGCTTCGCTCGCTAGCTTCTAAAGATTTCTAGAGATGGTTTAAAGCTACATTGAGTTAAGAATTTCGGCTCGCTTCGCTCGCATTGGTTTGAAGCTCGCTTCGCTCGCTAACTTCTAGAGACTTCTAGAGATGGTTTTAAGCTACATTAAGTTAAAAATTTCGGCTCGATTCGCTCGCATTGGTTTGAAGCTCGCTTCGCTCGCTAACTTTTAGAGACTTCTAGAAATGGTTTAAAACTACATTGAGTTAAAAAATTTGGCTAGCTTCGCTCGCATTGGTTTGAAGCTCGCTTCGCTCGCTAACTTCTAGAGACTTCTAGAGATGGTTTAGGAAGGTAGCAAAGGCAGCAAAGATAGCATAGGCAGCAAAGATAGCATAGGCAGCAAAGATCGCATAGGCAGCAAAGATCGCATAGGCAGCAAAGATCGCATAGGCAGCAAAGATCGCATAGGCAGCAAAGATCGCATAGGCAGCAAAGATCGCATAGGCAGCAAATATCGCATAGGCAGCAAAGATCGCATAGGCAGCAAAGATCGCATAGGCAGCAAAGATCGCATAGGCAGCAAAGATAGCAATATCGAATTAACACATTAAAATATAATGTAACTAACCTAGGTAATGTACATTACCGTCGTACTGATAACTTGTGTTTAGAGTACGTACCTACCCACAGAACACTAATGTATTAATACGATATAGGTACTTACTCAGACACAAGTTATCAGCACGATGTCGAAACACGCAAAGCGGCCCGATACGACAGGCTAGGCGCTTTTATACAAATCCTTCGTAAACAACAAGATGGCGGCGATGTCGTACCGGTAGTCGTTCAGTGACTTACATTAAAATCATAAATTGACTTTTATATTAATTTAACTAACATCTAAAATCAGGATATTAATTTACGGAACTTTACACTAAAAAAAAATAAGATAGTTCCTATAATGATTATGTAGATAAAATTAAATATTCGTAGATATTTGTATTCCTGTTTTTTTTTAAGACTAATTTTATTTTGAGTAGTTTCTATAAATTATTACCAGAATACGGTTAAAAATTTGTTTAAAAGATTGTGACTTTCTATGCTGTTTTTTAGTAGATATTATATAGTTTATTTATAAAAGACTGATTATTAATACTTTGTTTCATAAAAACATCGTTGTCTTATTTTTTCCTATTCCGTCTGATAGGAACCCGCAATTAAAATGGACGCTTTTATTATAAATTCAAAGTGTTAGGGTTTCTGAAATGTATAGCGAATTATGTATGTTGTTTTACCATTATAATTATATAAAAATCGAAGAACTATTATTTTAATGTAGGAAAGTTTTTCAATTGTATTTATAAGATGTCATTTCCGGTGATTAACACCACGAGGACAAGGTTGTTTTATATTAGGTATGTATATAATAAGTATTTGATTGGCATAATTGATATTTTAAATTATGGGTAGCTTATATCAGTAGGATTAATTCATTTTTATTGTATTTTTTTAATTTACACTTCTATTGTTAAGCCCCACGATTGGTCTGAAGTTTTGCAGCAATGACGCTAGCCAATCACAGAGCCGCTCGGGCTGTGATTGGATAAGCGTTTTGCCACCAAATCGGGGAGCTATTTTTTGAAACTTGTAACGAGATATGAGTTTGGAAGGACATTCTGAGGAAGAAGCATGATACCTACTTAAGTTTTGAGTGTAACAGTTTTATATATTTTATAAAACTGTTACACTAATAATAGTTACTAAATAATAGTTCTTCGATTTTTATATAATTATAATGGTAAAACAACATACATAATTCGCTATACATTTTAGAAACCCTAACAAAAGGTTAATTGAGTAATAGGTAGGACCTACCTGGTAGGTGTTACTAGTTTAGAAAAGAGTAAATGGAGTAAAAGGAGTAAACTTGACTATATACTTGTCCTAAGCCTCGAGCTCAACTATATACCTACTTGTCTTACCCCCGAATACTCAAACGCAACTCAGAGTTGAGCACGTCTCAACTCACGGTTTTTTGACAGTTTCTGATGATAATCTGTCAAAAAATCGTCATTTGAGACGTGCTCAATTTTGAGATGCGTTTGAGTATTCGGAGGTTAGGCCTTTTACGAAATCTACTAGGTAACTGTGATGTTTTTACAGGCTTTAAGCACATGGACCAGGAAGAAGGATCTTGGAAGGAGAATTGTCCTTGAGGCGAGGAGCTCATCGTCAGGATGAACGAGATCCACGAGAGCCTCATGGTGCATGTGTCTCTCAACGCTCTGCAAGAGCCACTGTCTGAGGTAACTATTACTAATCATAACGTAAATAACATTTGGAATTTCTTGGAAAACATTTATCTATGGAGCGAAAGTCTTTAGAGAGAACTAGAAAGAGTTGAAGGTGTGAAAGGTTAATTATAGTTGAAAGAGAACTAGAATAAGTGAAAGTATAATTAAAAAAAAAATGTCAAGTGCGAGTTGGATCCGCACACGAAAGGTTCAGTACTAGTGCAAAAAAAAACTAGAATCTACAGTAATTTTTATTATAAAAGTGTCTTATAATAATTTGACGGCCTCGGTGGCGTGGCGGGCGATTACTCGGCAGAGGCGCGGGTTCGATTTCCGCTGCGGAAGAAATTGCATGTTCTGTAAATATTTCTTCCGGGTCTGGGTGTTGTGGTAGCATGGTACTCGTAGTTTCTGATACCCGCGACACAGGGAATCCTAATGTGGGGTCAGGACTATGTATGTGACTGTTGGGTGCTATTTATTTATTTATTGTACCTACAGGCCATAGAAGAACCGGCAAATAAGACTCCAGAAGAGAAGTTCCATAAAGTCCTGATCGGCACTATTGTCAGTTGGGCCGAGGAGTCGCAGATCGAGACGCCCAAACTCGTCAGAGAAATGTTCAGGTAATTTTACTCACATCTCTGTTCCAGGTACCAAACAAAAAAAATGTATCTTCGTTGCCATTTATGTTTTACACTATTTATATGTTAATTCATGTAACATGATGAAACTGGCAGATATATTACAGACTCCTAATGATAATAATAATATATTTCTTCCTTCCAGTCTCCTAGTCCGTCAGTACGACGCTGTTGGCGAACTGATCCGTGCTCTCGAGAAGACTTATGTGATAAACGCGAAGACGAAGCTGGATGTAGCGGAGATGTGGGTGGGGCTGAGCCAGATCCGCGCGCTGCTGCCTGTGCAGATGAGCCAGGAGGAGGAGGAGCTCATGAGAAAGAGACTCTGGTGAGCCATCATTCCTATTTAGATCAAGAATATACGTAAGACTAAGTTGGAGGTGCGAAGTTGTAGGTGGGATTGTGTCAGATCCGCGCGCTGCTGCCTGTGCAGATGAGCCAGGAGGAGGAGGAGCTCATGAGGAAGAGACTAGTGATCCATCATACTAATTAAGATTTAAAAAAGACTGACTTGTCCTTAGAATAGAAGGAAGCAAACAAACAATTCCAAACCTATGATTAATAAGACAACAAGATATATAGTTATATATAGTTTGTTTACTTTATTATATTTGAAACTCATCAGATATTATATCTTATTTCAGGAAACTCGTGAACAACCACACCTTCTTCCAGCTGATTTAATCAGGTATGACTTGTTTACTATAAAACACAACTACTTACCTACATGCTCAGACCAAATAAAAAGAGTAGACGCCGCGCCGCGAACAACAAAAGTGAAGCCACACAAAACCGTGCTCCTGCAAGTAAACATACACGCTCACGCACACACCTACACTAAAACCATGCTCATCGCTCTTAGTACGTCACGAGTCTTAAAAATAGAATTATGCCTTCCTGTGTAGTGAAAACTTGTAAAAACAGCAGCAAATCACATAAAAAGTCTCACGAAATCACTTTTCACTTGTAAGTGCTTCAAATAGCATCGTTTCTTAATTATTATACTGTGAATTTAGGTTACTTGGAACACACAACCTTAAAACCTTCGACACACACATAGATAAAATGGCGGCTTCACTTTTGTTGTTCGCGGCGCGGGGTCTTTTCTTTTTATTTGGTCTGAGCCTACATGGTTCAATTTGGGAAAATTGTGTCATAAAAAAATGTTGATTTTTTTAAATATAGAACTCTCTAAATTCACATACAAACATGACCCACAATACAGAGGGACACTAGGATTATGTGTCTTGGGTATCAGAAACTGCGAGTACAGTACAGTCAACGGATCTTGACACTGGTGAAGTTAGCAGTTTGACATGCGCAGTGAAGTTTTTTCATACTGTCTACTGCTCGAAACGGCTAACTTCACGAGTGCCTAGATCCGTTGACCGTACTGTACCACAAATTGCCTGCTTTTTCTTGATAGGCACTTGATATGAATAAGTAAGTAAATAGATACCTATTATGTATGGTATGTATGTTCGTATGAGCTAGTGGCCAACTCTAGTGACGGAGTTTTTAGGCCGCCTAAAGGCCTCCGTCATGGCTTAACGACTTAAAAGCCAGGACCCATAATTTAACGTGCCCTCCGAAGCACGGAGGCACTCAGCTCGCAATGCCACTTGCGGTCAATAAACTTAATTTATTGAACAATAATAAAATGGTACCTAGGTTAGGTATTAGGTTAGACTGAAACCTACTATATTTACTGTATTTTTCCAGATACTTACAACCCTCAATTTCCTGATCACCAGTAGCTATCAAAAGCCAGTGGGAAACTTTTGGTTAGCACTTGTAAGCCTCTGCATAGAGTAAGCGGTGAATGCCTTGAATGATGCCAACCTACATCAAATTTCCTACCTCCGAACAAGAGAGGAATTAAATCAAACAAGGGTAATATTTTAATCAACTATTTATTTTAGTAGGTATTACATAATAGTATTTGTGAGAGCATCAGCGAACTAAAATAAATTAATTTTATTAGATTCTTTGAAAAAACTTTCACTTTCATTATATTAGTAGAATATAATCTTTATTTCCAAAAACATGAAAGTATGTACCTACCTATAAAAACAATAACAATGATTTCTGCCTCGTTTCAGATTTGCAACAGTGGCTTAAAGGCATACCTACTCATGTGCTACATTAGGAGGGGCAGCTCATGACAGTTATATTATGTTAAATAAATGCATTAAAAACACAAAAATGCTCACTTTTCTTTAACTTATTAAGTACTACCTGCCGCCTGCGGCTTCGCTCGCCTATTGCCAGGATAAAAAGTAGCCTAATGTTATTCCAGCACACATACTATGCATATCCCAAGTTTCACTCAATCCGTGCAGCCATTTAGAATTAAATTATGAGTCACAAGCATCGTCACATCTTCACAAACTTTTGCATTCACAATAAAAGAGCTATTAGTTAGGTTAGTACCTACTACAACTACTACTAGCCCCTAGTTCTTTCGAACCCTGCGTGGTGAAAAGATTCAAAATGCGCCTCAAAAGCTCCTTTTGTGCACTAGGGCTCCGGGAGTAATAATTATTCTGTACACTAGGGTTAGGTTATTTCACTTATTTACCACATCATTTATTACGGATATTATTCAATGGTACCTAGATTATATTATTTATTGTACAAATAATCTATTCTGCTATTAAATAGTTTAAAGAAGACTAATTTATTTACATAATTAGTAAAAACACAACTTAAGTTTTAGCAAAACACGCAATATTGAAGCATGTAATTTTGACAATTCAAAACGAGCCTCGTCTCGCGCCTACTGTCGTTTATGAAATTGACATTGTCATGCAGAATACGATAACACGGTAATTCCACACGTTTTCCCGCGTCTCGTTTTGTTTGGTCATCGTGAATAGGGCCCCTGGTGGGGAAGTTGCTAACAATATATATTATAAAGATAATTTCCTTATTAATTAGATTTCCTTAAAAATTTCCTTAGTAATAGGGTATAGTATTACTTGTCTTATCCTCTACTGTCGGTCCATTCGTCTCTCAGCGGGCTGTATCTCATAAATCGTAATAAGAGAGTTGAATTTTTCAGTGTTACTTTATCAACAAAAATAGGAATCCCCTGTATTTGGATTTGTGGCTCAAAAAAGACAAGACAAAAAAATATTGTTGATGGTGACAGAAAAGACCCAGATTTTTGCGTGGAATGGAACGTACATTATTTGTAGGTTTTTTATAAAACAAAGTTCCAAACTGTATTTTTCAAATTAAAAAACTTTTAAAATATAAATGTACGTAACCAGTCGAATCGATAGATGAATGTGATCGTGTAGTTTTTATTGTGGATTGGTGTATTTTTATTTTCTTTCAAAGAGCAAAATAAATGTAGGTTATTGTTCTGAGATGTAGGTACTGAGTATCAGCTGACTTTGACAGAAAAAAAGAGATGCAGACAAAATATGCAAATTATTATGTGTATTCACGATGATAAAGAACCTAATTTTCAAAACAAGTTTTCTTTGAATTTGATTTGAAACTCTTGTTTGTTGCTAAGAAATTAGAATCAATGTTAAGAATTCTGTAGTTTAATTTCATTTCGTAATGAAATAAAAGAAAAACTTTTTAATCATGGCTGATAGAAATTCCGAAACATCATCACAAAATTTATCCGAGGGATTAAACCCAAAAGTCAGGTGAGAATCTGCTGTAGCGAAATATTATCTATACCTACTCAAAAGTTCTGTATTTCTTGATCTGCGAAGATGCACGCTGCACTCATTGATCTGAAAAGATATCATAAAAAAGAATTTTGTCAACTTGATAATTCTCATTTGAAATTCCAGATGGGTGATTCCCCATCGATTAGATTTCATGACTTTTGTGGGCAAGGACACATTTATGGTTTCTCACGACATCTACATAATATTCTTCAACTTCAAAAACAACTCTGAGATGGTGTATGTAGCCAACAATGACAAGGCGGGAGATGGAGTTGATGTTATAGCAGGTACCTACCTATTAATGCTTAGGTATATTACTAAAGGATATTGAATTTGATTATGTATTTGTATTTTCAGGTCACAAGTCCAACCTGTTTGCTTTTGCAGAAAAGGTTGCTAATGGTAGAATCTTTGTCATCACTTATCCATCTTTTAATATTCTGGCCGAGCTTAAAGGTAGGTATTCAATTCAAACATAATCATCCATACGCAGCACCTGGGATAGAATTTAGTTTTCTAAGTTTCTTTGAGAAAAATGCAGCACAGCTCAAACCTTTTGTTTAATTACCTATTCATCATCATTATCACTTATCATTGTTGATTTCTCAACATGAAGAAATAATAAGTAATACTGCATCTACAATTCCACAAGCTTGGTAGACATGCTCTCGAGCCACCCAACACATTTTTTCTGTGGTATGAAATGCTGCGCCTGTGCAGTGCACAGGTTGGATTAATATTTTTTTTTTTTAATAAAATAATTTTAACTAGGCCTCTATTTGGTAATGCTGAGTATCTGATATCCACAGACAAAGATATGAACAGATACAAGGGTCTGTGCATGATGGAGTGTGACCTGGTGGCAGGATTCAGCGGCTTCCCCAACTACCTGATGTCGGTGTGGAGCTGGCGCACGCAACAGCGCCTCATCTCCGTGCCCACGGGGGTTGTGAGGCGAAGCCAGATTTACATGTGAGTTAGTACTTGCAACAAACCTCTCTGCTGCAACTCCACTGTAGCGAGGATGCTTACTCTATCAGCTACGGGCATAGTCGCTGTCCCATTTCCCGTTGCGTATGGCGTGCTTGACTCTCTGGCTAATAATTGCTATTACTACAAAAAAACTTAATTTAATCTTAAAAAGTTCAAATTCCATGTACTTAATTTGTAGTACCTAGGAATACCTTATAATAATTGTAGGTACCTATCAGGTAGGTAGGTACTAACTAAACACTTTAGACATTATATGGACGGACTATCTATATGGGCGAGGGCTGATCATCTGTCACCATATTCATCTCGGGACTTTGAATCTGGAGTGGTTGCAAGTTTTGTTATGATTACTTGGACGTAGTTACGCTGAAAGGACTCAATCCACAAAATGTCACTTTGGAGATATGGCATTTTAAAGTTTAGACGATGATTCAACAATGTTATTGCATTCGGAAAAACTTAAATGATTCAGGTGTTATGAGACAATTCTGCTAAATTATTTAAATACCGTATTCTTCGAGATTGGATTTCTTAAAAAGGATCCATGTACATGTAACCTGGGTTATTACAGTGTTTTGCAAAAAAATACCAACCATAGATGTGGCTTGGTTCTCGTATTTCAAAAAACCACCTTAGCCTTATCCTATTACGGATCTTTTTTGCGTGGTGATAGAATCGACCTTTAGGACCACTTTTGTATATTTAACTCATTTTTGACCAAAGTGTGGATTGAGTCCTTTCAGCGGAACTACGTCCACTTATGGTTCTACTCACCCAATTAGGGATACGGGCGTGATAAAGTAGTTATGTTATAATTGAGAGGTTGAGTAGACCTAAGAAGTTGTCTTCTGAGTGAGCTTGACTAGAAGTTTGTATGAACTGGATCCCCAGGGCCAGCCGCACCCACATGCTGGTCTGCCAGTGCTGGGGCGCGGGGCTGACGGTGTGGGAGGTGGCGCAGTGCTACCGGCGCTGCATGGTGATGAAGCGCACTAAGCAGGAGGTCACCGGCTGGGAGGTCTCCGAGCCGCCGCTGGTCGCCGTGTGCTGGGGCAGCGAGGGACAGTTGTACGCTGTCGATCCCAAGGCTAACTTGTATAGCGTGAGTTTGGAGAAACAATACGGAATATGCATGTATTTTTTTAAATTCTTGTTCAATAGTTTACATTGCTAAATAATAATCAACGCTAAAAAAGTAATTTAAGGCATTTAAAAAACCAGATAAAAATAGCCAACCGGCACTAAACGCCTGCCATTTTGGTGTGACGTCATGGTCTATCACTCACAGGCAAAACATTAAACAACTAGACACTCAGATCAGAGCCATTGACAACTTTATTGTCATAGACTATTACGACACGTAATATCATATCTTGTCATTGTTCGTATACGCTCTGACCAATGGTGTCGTGTTTCAATTATTTGAATTTCCCACAATTTTTGTTGCACTTTTTAAAAATTAATTTCTTGCTCAAAAAGAAATTGTATGTAATCAAAAATATTGATGGACATATAATTCCGATATTTATTAAAAAAAAATATCTGACCCTCATTTGAATCACATGCATATTTCCTACTCAATGCATCTTAGTTTGTACCATCCACTGCGATCCTGCGTTTGTTTGAAGTGTTTCGTTTATGTGTAATTCACAGATCCTGTCGGATGGCATCGGAATGGTGACGAATTTGGAGTGGTCAGACGATCTGAAGGGGCAGCACAAACCGTGCCTTTGCTCCTTCTTCAACGGGCTGCTTATTTATGGACCAGACAAAGTTCTGCGTGTATGTTTACTTATATTTTTCATTCGCCGTCATTTTTCAATCCTACTCATCATTTCCCTGTCCTTATCCCACTTTACTAACGTCATCTCAATGCTCACTCCTTTCTTACTCATGCAATTCTTTCACATGCAATCCTACTAATATTGTAAATCCGAAAGTATTGAGACAAGAAGATGTTTGTATGTATGTGCATTAGTCATAGACCTCTACGATTCTAATTAAATTGGATGAAGTACGGAATAGCAAATAGGCTACATTTTATGATACCGAGCGAAGCTACGGAATGCTAGTCTACACTAATATTATAAAGAGGAAAGATTTTTTGTTTGTTTGTTTTTATGTTTGTAACGAACAACTAACAAGCTCCGAAACTACTGAACCGATTAATTTTTTTTTATTAAGTACTATAATATTATTACGGAATAACATAGGCTATAATTTATTATCAAAAAAATTAGGGATCCTTACTAAAACTCCAATAATGTAGCCCGAAGTGTAAAAAAATTGACCGAAATCCTAATTTGTTAAATACCCGTGCGAAGCTGTTGCGGGCTGCTAGTATAGTATAAAAAAACTCATTTAAAGCCTATTGTCTGGTTTTTCAGTCCCTAAAGAAGACAGAGTCAAAATGGAAGGTGGTATTCACGTTCAGCCCTCACGAGGAGGTGGCTCGCCTGGTCTCCAACTCGACGTGCGACGTGGCGGCCGTGTGGACCGCCACCGGCCTGCTGTACCGGATCACCGGCGAGTCGGAGGACAAGCTGGAGGTCACGCCCATGTTCTATAAACAGAGGTAAACTGTCTCGTGTGAACATAGACTAGTAAAAGTGTTTAAATTGAATTAAAGCCCACAATGTCTACAGTATGTTTTTGGATGGATTGTGTGAAAGAGGACATGCAAATGAAAGGAGTGAGTACTGAGATGACGAGTGATAGGAGAAGATGGAAGAGGAAAACATGTTGTGCCGACCCCACATGGTGGGATGAGGGCAGGAAAATGATGATGATGTCTATGAAACAGGGGAGGGACCTCCCAATCGCTACCAATTTCGTAAATTATTTCTCCGTTTCTTATCTATAGTAGGTAGTGCCAAGCTCACAAAATGAGCCCCGATGGCTTACACGAGTAGCCTTGCTACGTGATACTTCACTACGCCCCCCTTCCCCTTTGTGATATTTCGTTATTTTTTCCAAACCCCCCTTCCCCCAACCCTTGTGATGTGAATTATGGATGATCCCAAAAAGACAATAATGGTTCTTTGCTCCAGGTACATCACCAAAATACAGATGATAGCTCCGGACTACGAGTATTTGGCGACCATGAACGACACTGGCGTTCTCTGCATTTACGAGATGCATTCTGGGAAATTGGTATGATCACGTCACCTTAAGTACTAATAGTTAAAAAAAATTAACTTTCGTAATCGATCATCGAAGTTAAGCAACACTAGGCGCGGTCAGTAATTGGATGGGTCGAGTGACTTTTTGCACATTTTTTTCTTTGTAGACTACAAGGAACATTTATGTACGATGGTACGGAACATTTCGTGTGCGGATTCGACTCTCACTTGACCGGTTTTTTTTTTCATATATTATGTACCACGCTAGAGGAACCGTGGGCAGTTGCTAGTAATTATAAGCTTATAGTCGGAGTCAGCCACGTTTCTTTCTTTCTACTTTTGTAGTAGCTGTAATTATCGTTTCTTTAATAGGTGGCTGCCTACCTACCTACTCTGACCTGCCTACCTACCTACTCGTTTCTTAGCTATTTAATTTTAAGTACCTAGGTATCTGTTTGTTACCTTCCTTTTTCGTGTTGTGTTGTTAATAAACTATATTCTATTCCATTCTACATACATAATATCACGCCTTTTTCCCATAGTTGTAGGCAGAGATCACGGATCTCCATTTGCTACGATCCTGACATACTTCTTTCGTTTCATTCACTTTCATAACATTCTTCATTACATGCTCGTCGGTTTAGAGTACTCTTGACCTGGCACTTTTCCAAAACGTCGCCAATTGGGTCCATTCTATTCTGTTGTTTAATAAACGATTGTTCCCAGATGCTGATGAAGTACGTAGAAGGTGTTGATGTGTTGTTCGAAGCCAGCCCCGTGGAGCCCCTACTTGGGGTGTACGGCTGCGTGAGGCAGAACTACGGCCTCGCGCTCTACCTGCTGGAGGGAATGCAGTTGAAGCTGGTGGCCAGGATGTGCCTCACTCACCAGGTTTGCATTTAAAAACTGTGTGGATGTCACCGTGAAACTGTAAATACCGTTAGATTATAATCTATCTCGTGAGATTGTAAAATGTCGAAAGATTGTGAACCGGAACATACTGCTTACAAAACTAAGCCTTTTATCATCTATAGTAGATGATTTATATAGCGCCGGGAGGCAACTTTTACCTTCACAGACGGGACGCTGTAGTGCTTGGGGCGAATTAAGATGGAGTAGGCTTGCCCAGCACCTATTCCATCCTCTCAACTTAGTCGGCCTTGTCCACAGGAAAGACATGGTCAATACGTGCGGAGCTGACTAAGCTGCGGGTTTCCTCACGATGTTTTCCTTCACCGTTTGAGAATACTTTTATAGCGCACATAAATTTTTCGCACAGAAAAATCCATTGGTACACGACCCGATTTGAACCCACGACCTTAGGATCGGAAGGCGGGGTCACTACCAACTAGAGCACCAGTACTCTCACTGCTTACAATTTAACGCAATATTACTTATCCACCCAGATCGAATTTAGTGTTGTATTCAAAGTTTCATATAAATCCATTTGACCACTACTCCGTGGTTGAGGCATGAATACCCAAACCTCCTCACATTTGACGACCTCGCTGGCGTGGCGGCCGAGTACTCGGCTGAGACGCAAAAGGCGCGTGTTCGATTCCCGCTACGCTAGAAATGTTTGTATGTTCTGCAATTTTTTATTCCGAATGATGTATTGTAAGTATAAGTATGTATTTACAACAAAAAAGTAAGTATATAAGTATTCTATCTGGTGCCCATAGTACAAGCTTTGCTTAGTTTGGAGCTAGATGGCGCTGTGTCAAATGTCCACAAATATTTATTATTATTTATTCTCATATCGACGACAGAAAGCGGAAATGTCGTATCTCAAAAGATGGCCTAAATTACTTAAAACTTAATTGTTGATTAGCAAAAAAAGCCGCGTCGAATGGTCTATGTCTCGTCTTTCTACGATGAAAAATTTTATGATACGCCCTTGATTTTTTACTGTTCACACGACTAATTGCTGTAAATAAAGTTTTTTTTGGCTCTGGTGTAAAATTGAATATTTTGAAATATGACAAAATCGCTTTCTTCAGTCGAAATGTTACCATCATATTTGAAGATAGAGAAACTGGTTGTAACAAAGATACATGATCGCCTTACAGATCGTGTCGCGAGTGGTTTTTTCCGACACTGGACGAGAGATGATGGCGGCAGCCATGTCGGCGGGACATGTCTTTATATTGAATGTAAGTTGTCTTTGTCGAAGTGCGGGTACCATTGACTAGTACCATCGATGGTACTATCGCTAATAATAATAATAACAATAATTTTTTCGCTCTTCTCTCCCCGAGCATGTCGTAAAAGTCGACTAAGGGATTAGTATCCTCCAACATGATGAGATACATTATGCAAGTATTCCCAAGGAGGGTTGACGTCAGGCAGGTGGCCAGTCATAAAACACCTTAGCCAAATCTCTTACACCATGATCCAAGGATCGTGCTGTGCCGACTCCACATAGAGTCGGATAAGGGCAGGAAGATGATGATGATGAATAATTTTTTCGCTCTACAACCATTATCAGATGAAATTCAAATCATGGAACTATAGCGAATGAACATTTATGTCATTACCACCATCAGCCTAAAAGGAAATAACGCCTAAGTATTACAAGTCAGTAGGTACCCCTATATCATTTACACAGTAGTGAGGTTCATGATATAGATATTACTAGCTTTCGCCCGCGGCTTCGCTCGCTTGGTATCCAAACTAAAAGTAGCCTATATGTTATTCCAGCAGATTATGTGTATTCAAAGTTTCATTCAAATCCGTTCACGGCCGTTGTTACGGCGTGATTGAGGCACAAACATACATCGTCACATCTACACATCCTCACAAACTTTCGCATTTATATTATTAGTAAGATTGTTCCAGGTGTCAGTGGATTACAAACTAACCCTAGTAAGGTACACGGAGCTGGGGCGCGGGCTCGCAGACTGCTTCCTGATGAGGGTGGGCGAGTTCATGCGCGCCTTCAGCCTTGTGCTCTTCTCTGATAAATACACTATCGGTGAGTATAAGAGACCTGGCAACCAAATAAATAAACATTTGTGGACATTTCACACAGAGCCATCTAGCCCCAAACTAAGCAAAGCTTGTACTATGGGAACCAGATGGCTGATAAAATTCTTATATATGTAATACACCCGACCCCAGAAGAAATATTTGCAGAACATACATATCTCCCGTAGCGGAGACCGAAACCGCGCCTCTTGCGTCTCAGCCGAGCACTCGCCCGGCACGCCACGGAGGTCGTCAAAATGGGAATATAGAAGTGCTAGGCAGTATATTACCCTGACTTTCTGAGGAAACTCTGCTAAATCAGTCCGCACGTATCGACCATGTCTTTCTGTAGATAAGATACCATTGCTCCGCAACAAACGAAATAAGACACAACTCGGGACTGCAGACAGTCATCGAGAATTATACGGTATCACCTTCGACCTCATCCAAAAGCCTCAACACCATCGAGGATACTGGAACACTGCTGCCAACTTTCCAAAGTCCTGCTCCGGTGCTTCAAGGAGTTGTGCTGGCTGAGGGAGGGTTAGCAGGGGGATAATGCACAATACACCCCACCGCGGGACGTCAGTGCAGATTTTTGTTCCCCTACCAGTAATTAGAATTAGATAAGATGTGAAAAATCCTACCGTTTAAATTGTCCCGGGCACTACAGTGTCTCCAACATGATGGACCTACATGAGCGATGGGCTGATCAGCATTACCATGGTTTACCATATCCATCTTGGGACTCTTGGATCAGGAGTGGCTGCAAGTTTCAGCCATTCAATCTACGTAATCGTTATGTTAACAGGTGAGCGTATAATCTGCATAAACGCGGAAACCGGCAAGGACAACAAGTTCGCGGGCAAGATGCAGGGTCCCTACAGCCGGCTGATGCCGCTGCGGACGCGCGACCACATGCTGGGCCTGCCGCATCTCTCTCGCCACCTGCACCTGCTCAAGCTGGCCGCCGACGTGAGCGATATTTTATCTCTAAATATCCGCAGTCCACTGCAGCTATGCTGGATAGGCCTCCCCTAATGAGCACCATCGCGCCCTATCTTCGGCTTGACGCATCCAGTCTCTGCCAGCAGGCTTCCGCAGATCGTCACACCAGCTAGCCGGAGGGCGTCCTCCGTGTCTATACTAATTCAAAATTAGTTTATTGCGTGAAATCTCTGGGATAATATGGGATCAAGTTTTACACAAGCGAGTTTATTTATTTATTACGGAACAACAAATAGCTACATTATATGGCTTAAGTAAAGTCCTTAATGTTCTGCATATGCAGATCAACTTATTAATAATATAGCCCACAGCGTTATCCACAGATTGAATAAATAGTAGCTGGGCAAGCCTACTCTATCTTAATTCGTCCCGGGCACTACAACGCTTGTGAAGGTAAAAGTTGCCTTCTGACGCTGTATAAAACATTATTATAGATAGTAGAAGGCCTTAGTTGTTGTTAGTGTTATGCAAAAGATATTTTTATCCGTCAGAAAGGTGTAACGGTGTCCGTGAAAATGGGTCCCATCATCGAGGTAGGTCACGACATCAAGCAGATCGACGGGTTCTTCTCGCCCAGCGCGTTGCTGACCTACGGGTTTGACGGTAACATCATACTGAGGCAGCCCGACGCGCCGGTCGAGTATGGTGAGTTTAACTCTGTTTTACTATGATGTATCTTGGTGTTCGATTCACATTGTACACCTTAGCAAGCAGTTTCGGCTAAGTAGGTCGCACGAGGTGCATCGCGCGGTTTACCTAACCAGTGCATATTCGGACAGCGAGCGGTCCGCACTCATATCAGCATAAATCATTAGCGTATCATTAGCATAGTGTCAAGTTCTTAAATACAGCATTTATATTACTAGCTCAGTTCGTATCAATTCAGCATCCCACTCTTATATATCCGCGTACGGTTCCGTGCACTTGGTGTTTTAATTTAAGACGTGTCCAAGTGATCCCCGTGATTTTATGGAATAAAAAGTTTTTGACTTTGACTTTGTTTGTCGATAGATTTGAAGCTGTGCGTGAGCCACCGCTACGAGCACGGCGTGAAGGCCGCTGTCATAGACGCGGCCGTGTCCTGTATCGTGCTCCTAGGCGGACACCACACTTGCGCAGCCGTGGCCCTTAGGAACGAGAAGACCGAGCGCCCTAAGGAACCCCTCAACTACAAGCTGCTGAACGAGACTGATAACACCATTCAAATTATCAGAGAAAATGACAGTTCGTATATTTTCCCTTGTTCCTTCCATACCTTACGAGGCAGCCCAGCGGTATGTATGTTCGTATGAGCTAGTGGCCAACTCTAGTCACGGAGTTTTTAGGCCGCCTAAAGGCCTCCGTCATGGTACTATGGTCAGGATACTATCCCTTAGTCGACTTTTACGACATGCTCGGGGAGAGAAGCAGCTGGACGCATTCTATGTTTTAAACTTTGTTCCCAATAAACTTTGTTCCTTTGTTCCTACTTTAGGGACAGACGCAACACTGGTGTTAATAACTTCAGACTAATATCCCCAGAAATAGCTCACGTTCCATTGGTACTGGAACTGTATTTGTGGTATTCTACTTCATCCAGAGAACTATCTGGACCTTCAAGAGGACAAGAAGGTGCGCGAAGAGGCGATGGACTTTAAAAAGCAGCGCGACGACGTCGTGCTTCAGTTCGAGAGCGCGCAGGCGAAGCTCCTGGAGCTGCTGGAGGAAAACCTCAAGGAACCGCCGCTGCATCAGCTCTCACTCGCAGAGTTCAACCTGCACTTGGAGCATAAGAAGGAGAGGAACAAACAGGTATGATCATCAGCCTCCCCCTTCCAAGCATTCTTTACTTCATGTCAACTCATGCCAAGTAATGCCAACCCCCTTCAAAACCCATTGGTCATTGAGCCAGTGTTTTTTGCCACTTCCATCTGTTTATCTCAAAATATGTAGTTTATATTAGTACGAACATTTGGGATGACTTTGAATCGTCTTTAATCTATCATCGCTTAGCGTGGAAGATGCCCTGCCCATGTCCGTTACTGAGCTCAGTTAGTTTAAATACATATTATCACGCCCGCATCCCTAATGGGGTGGGCACTTGGGCAGAGTCATAAGTAATCGTAAGAAAACTTGCAGCCAATGCTGATTCAAAGTTCCAAGATGGGTATGTGATAGATAGTTTTAAAACGAGTTGAAACTGAGCAGGCGGAGCGCGAGCGCGAGGAGATCCGCCTGATGACGGAGTCCCGCATCCGCGCGCAGGACGGCGTGACGCTGTGGATCAAGCGCCAGTGCTGGGACTCCATGCTCACGCCGCGCGTCAAGCTCTTCGCCATCTTCTCGCACTACCAGGTACCATGGTTCATAAAAAACCGATCAACTGCGAGTCGAATTAAATAAATAACACCCAACAGTCACACACAAAGTCCTGACCCCCACACTAGGATACCCTGTGTCGTGGGTATCAGAAACTACGAGTGCCATGGTACCACAACGCTCAGACCCGGAAGAAATATTTACAGATCATGCATACATTTCTTCCGCAGCGGGAATTGAACCCGCGCCTCTTACGTCTCTGCCGAGCAATCGCCCGCCACGCCACCGAAGCCGTCAATCATCGTCATCGTTTTTAATTATTATACTATGAATTTTGAGTTACTTGGAACACAAAACCTCAAAACCAAGAGAGAGAGAGAGAGAGAGAGACACACACAGATAAAATGGTGGCTTCACTTTTGTATTTCGCGGCGCGCGAAGGAAAACATAGTGAGGTAACCTAAGAAGTCCGTAGACAAAAATATGGGGGAACCTTTAATCAGTTTTGCGACTTCATTGTGCGTGATTGTATGTGATAGGTGGAAAACTATGCGGTGCTGCCGAGCCAACGCGACACGTGGCTGGAGCTGCAGCAGGCTGAAGCTCTCCGCACCTTGGAGATGGACAATGATGAGCAGGTCTTCAGGCCCTGGGAGGAGGCGCTGCCGGACGCCACCAGCCTCGAGCCCAGCCAGATACAGTCAGTCAACAATATACCTTACTAAAGAGAAGACGGTGGGAACAGCATGTTTGACGATTATGTGGTATGTCTCTGAGACTTTGCGGGACGACCTCGGTGGCGTAGCGGGCGAGTGCTCAGCTGAGACGCAAGAGGCGCGGTTTCGATTCCCGCTACGGGAGAAATGTTCAAATATTTCTTCTGGGTATGGGTGTTGTAGTATTATGTATTTTAAGTATGTGTTTACAAAAAAGTATATAAGTATTCCATCAGCCATCTGGTGCCCATAGTACAAGCTTTGCTTAGTTTGGGGCTAGATGGCGCTTCAAGCAATACCAGGCATCATCATCTTCAACCTCGTCGGCACCAACAACGGCCTCAACAACACCATCGAGGATACTGGAACACTGCTGCCAACATCCCAGAGTCCTTCTCCGGTACTTCAAGGAGTTGTGCTGGCTGGGGGAGGGTTAGCAGGGGGATAATGCACAATACACACCACCGCGGGACGTCAGTGCAGATATTTATTCCCCTAACAATAATTAGTATTAGAATTAGTGTCAAGAGACGACGGGGCATGATTTATGCTTGAATCTCAAACATTACAATATTTTTTTCAGAGTGGAGGCAATATCCGTGGTATCCGTCCATGAAGCCAGGCGTAGCGCTGAGAGCCAGGTGTCCGCTGTGGTCGAGGAAGAGGAGGAAGTGGGACAGCCGTATGTCCTCGCCGGCTCCAACACTCACCGCTTCGTGCCCGTGCCGCCGTACATGATCCCGCAGACGCTAGCTGACTCCTTCCTGCAGATGAGCTGGTTGCAGCACATCGTCAAGGTATTGCATCCCGTTCTATCCTTTCTAACGAGTGTAGGAGGAAGGGAGACAGATATATGTACTTCGTGCTAGACGAGAAGATGTTACTGATGTGTTTTTCTCCGCTCAGTATAACTTGTATGAAGTTCAAGCAAAAAAATTTCAGGCAAATTTTTGACAGGACTTTTTTGTGCCAGGACGGTGACGATCCTGTTTTGAATAGGGGCAAAGACCCTATCATATCCCAATTTGATTTTCTACTATCATAGGCAGATATTACTTCTCTGCTGGACTGGAAGTAAAGAAAAAACTTCTCTCCCCGAGCATGTTGTAAAAATTGACTTAGGGGCAGCATGCTGTCCAGCATGATGGACCTATGGGCGATGGGCTGATCATCTGACACCAGGGTTCACCTTACCATCTAGGGACTTGGGATCAGGAGTGGCTGCCAATTTTCTTATGATTACTCGAGGCTCTGCCCAACCCGTTAGGGATACGGGCGTGATAATATGTATGGTGCGTGATAATGTGACAGGTACGTACGTTGAATCCTCTCAAACATCGCCCATTACAGTTGAACACGCAGAACATGCGGCTGTGGTTCAACAAGCAGTTCGACGAGCTGATGGCTCAGAAGCGCCGCGAGGTCGGCCTCGTCGAGGAACGCAACGCGCGCTTCAGATTCATTATAGAAGGTTCTACATACGTAAACAGACGCAACGCTGTAATATTGTGCCATTTAGTAGCAGTAGCAGTAGCAGTTAATTGAATTCACTGAATTATCACTTATTATCTTGTTTACTTGCTCAAAATTTGCAGTAAGTTTAGTTTAAATTAGTAATTTTCTAATTAATATTCACGCTTTACAACACATAATAGTGTAGAATTAGAATATTTGTTATGTTGATATAGTCGTGAGCTCTAAGTTGAAAATGACCGAAGAAATAGGTACAGTAGTACCAAAAATATTGTGCGCCTCGGCAAACTTCTTGCTTTGTATAAAAACCGAATCTTTTTTAAACCGAATCTGTCTGACTATAATTATAATAGTAACTGAACCAACCGTTTTAAGTATCTACATAATTATTGTAACATCTCTATATTACATGATCATCATCGCGTTAGTGTGTATTTCAGAAGCTAGACGAAAATTGCCGAGCCGCACAGTATTTGTGGTACTGCTGTATGTTGGTATAGAGAGAGGGAGGAATATTTTAACAACATTTTTGTTAATAAATAAATGAATTTTGCTACATTTTACACAGCCTCATCTAGTTCCAAACTAAGCTAAGCTTGACTGATCACTCATAACATAACATTCGTATGTAATGCGTGTGTTTTAGAGCTGAACAAGCTGTCGGATCTCCGCGGCAGTTTCCACCACCTCACCATCCAGATCATCGACCCCGAGTGGCGGCAGGAGGAGCTGCCGCAAAAACTCATCAAAGTGGAGCCCGAAGAGGTACTTAACTCACCATCATACATAATGCAACACGCTACAATTCATCGTTCCTTTTGCATGATTTTGCCCAAAACAATTGAATGAAAGTGAAAGGATCGCGGATAAAAAGTAGCCTATATGTTATTCCAGCACACGTATTATGTATTTCCAAGTTTCATTTAAATCCGTTTAGCCGTTTACGCGTGATTGAGGCACAAACTTTAACATAATTAGAATAAGTCTTTCCCGGTGAACAGAATATAATCGTGAACTTCCTCCCTAGTGCTCTATCGAGCCGTACATCAGCCCGTCGCAAGTGGTGATCCCCCCACCGGAGCCGGTCCCCAAGGACGACTTCAAGGAGCGCGCGCTCATGGACATGATGGACGGCGTGCTCGAGAAGCTCTGGCACGAGGAGATCAAGAAACCCATCCCTATGCCGCAGTGCATGGTAACTGCCTTATAGTCTCCAGAGTTACATCGAGCCGTACATGTCCGTCGCAAGTAGTGATCCCGCCTTAGAATGTCAGCTTAGAAATCCAAGCAAATCTAACATATAATTAAGAATCAAACGAACTTACCTTGATGAGTGATGTTTGATACCAATTATGTGAGTGTATCATCCAAAAACCATTATTACTTTCACAAGGCATATAATTTGCCATAGACTCTCCTATCATTCCTTAGACTGATATGATAAAAAATCCTAAGATGGATATGGTGAACTATGGTGACAGGTGATCAGCCCATAGCCCATATAGGTGGTCCATCGTTTTGAAGAGGATACTATCCCTTAGTCGACTTTTACGACATGCTCGAGGAGAGAAGCAGCTGGATGCATTCTATGCTTTTTCTTTACTCCCAGACTAGTAGTATCATCCATATAGTTCCCATAATAATATTTTGCTTGAAAACGCTGTATGAAATGTCCACTAATATTTTAATTTATTTCTCAGCTAGACAAGGACCCGGAGCACTTCAACGAGGAAGACTTGAGATTTGTGTTTGAGTACGAGGCCAAAGTCGCCTTCCGCAATGAAGAGAGAGACAAGTACCGCAAGATGCTTCACGCCGAGTACGCTAAGCTCACGCAGCTCCTCAACGAAGGCATCCTCAAGTTCAACCAGAGGGTAAACACCCAACAGGGTGGCAACAAGGCCTTATTCACTATGACCAACCAAAACTTACGCGGGCACGTTTGTGGAATCCCCATGTTATCGTATTCTATATCACAATTTTGTATTGCAAAAACGCGACCGGGCGCGTCACTAACAAGTTACGAGCTGTCAAGTTTCGTTTGGTCATAGAGAATTAGGGGTTTGACAAGTTTCGTTTGGTCATGGCAAATAAAGCCCCAGTCGGTTCTGATCCTCTGAGAGAACTGGTGGTCTAGTTCTAGTGAAAAAGATTTTTCTGTTCGAAAAATTTATGTGCGCTATACCAGTGCTCTGATACGGTGAAGAAAAACATCGTGAGCTTAAAAAGTTCGAAAATATCTTGAATGCACGAAAGAAGCCTTTGATTTAAATCCCTTCACCGCACTGATTCGAACGTGCTAGTGACACCATTAGATAGGTAGGTCTGATCCTACACTAGGATTCACTGTGGATATCAGGAACTATGATGATGAATTATTTATTTGATTTAATCTAATTGGACCATAAAATGGGCAGGTGAAGGAAATGTGGCTGACGAAGTTACAAGTGGATTCCGTCATCGGCCAAGAGAACCTCAACCTGATGCGCCTTCGCAGAAATAACCTGGACCGCGTCGAAAACGCTGAGCAACTGGAAGAATACAGGTAACACTACGAGTACTAACTACTCCACACTAACTGAGACGCTATACACATACACAACCATGTAGGAATGAGACTGCGCCTTAAAAGTACTTATTAAAAGAACAAAAAACCCGACTGTGTACAATTTATTAGGTAGCATGCATGAGAACACATGATGATGATGATGATGACTGAGCACCTGTAGGTATTTTTGTATATAATATGTTATATATTAGGTAGATATTGTTTGTATTTATTTATGTATAGTAATTATTTTTCTTGTAACTTTTCTACAAAGCACTACCTCCATTTTTTCTCCAGACTACACAAAGGTTAGCTGGAAGAATATGCTAATTAGCATTAAGTTCGCCTATGTACATGTTTTTCTTGTGTGCAATAAAAAAATGCTATCCATCTATGAATTTGTACCATTTTAGTCTAAGTTTATTTTATTTGTATTATTTGTTGTTATAGCAGCAAAAGAAATACGCACTCTGTGCAGATTTCAACTCTGCCTATTACTTATTATTAATAATAATAATAGGGTTTAGGGTCTAAGGCTAATAATAGGGTCCCGTTGGCATCTTTTGGGACAGTACTTTTTTGTGAAGGTCCGGCTATGGGCCCTTAGTAAATAATGTCCACCATCCACCAGAGAGCTGATAGCCCGGTACGAGGGAGAAGTGGAATCACTGAGTAAGGAGCTGCAGCTGATCCAGGAGCAGAGCGTGGAGGTGCAGGCCTCGTACGACGCGCTGCAAGTCAAGGACAAGTACATGGAGAGGACCTTCAAGAACCACTTCGCAGACCTCTCGCCGATCATTGTGGACCAGTGCTATAAATTCTACAAGTAAAATATAAATATATATTTGTGGACATTTCTTACTTATGATACATAGTATCACACTTCTCTGCTGGACTGGGAGTAAAGAAAAAACATAGAATGCGCCCAGCTGCTTCTCTCCCCGAGCATGTCGTAAAAGTCGACTAAGGGATAGTATCCTCCAACATGATGAGATACAATAAGCAAGTATTCCCAAGGAGGGTTGACGACAGGCATGCGGCCGGTCATAAAACACCTGACAGCCAAAATTCACATAGAGTGGAATAAGGGCAGGAAGATGAATGATGACTTATGATACATAGTATTACAACACCCAGACCCCGAAAGAAATATTTACAGAACATGCAAACATTTCTACAGCAGCGGGAATCGAACCCGCGCCTTCTTGCGTCTCAGCCGAGCACTTGCCCGCCATGCCAACGAGGTCGCCTAAGTGAGTCTTTACATTACTGCCCAGGCCGGTGATAAAGAAACCTAGGTGATGTTAAAAGGACGAGGTAATAGCCGATAAGGTGAAGACCTCTGCGTACGTACCTGGACCGAATCGACGACGTTTTGGAAGAGGGCCAGGTCAAGAGTGGCATTACGAACTGAGCGCTTCCGTTCTTCGGAGGGCATGAAATTGTCCCGGCTTTTAAGTCGCCAAGTCACGACGGAAGCCTTTAGCCTAGCCCGTACGGACTTACTTTTAGTGCTTATAATATTAGTATGTTGCAGGAAGCGTCCGAAATGGCAGCAGCGCGCGACCATGATCCCGGTGATAATGTACGAGCTGGCCACGGCGGTGCTCACCGGCGTGAGGCCGCCGCTCCTGCACGTCGACTGCGTTGACTACTTCAAAGGGTTGGTGTACCTTTAGTCCAGGAATGAGGAAACTACGGCCCGCGGGCCATATCCGGCCCGCGACCATCAAACAAAGCTCAAGTGAAGTGTTCGTATTGTTAGAAATCAATATTTTGATTTCAGTAAATAATATAGCCAAAAATGCAACAACTTGACCCGCTATATATTTTTTAAGTAAAGATTGGCACGCGAAGAAAAGTTTCCCCATCCCTGCTTTAGACATTTCACACAGCGCCATCTAGCCCCAAACTAAGCAAAGCTTTTACTATGGGAACCAGATGGCTGATAGAATATTTTACTTTTTTTCTTTTTTTTAAATACATACTTATAATACATAATACTTCAACACCCAGACCCGGAAGAAATATTTGCAGAACATACAAACATTTCTCCCGTAGCGGGGATTGAACCAGCGCCTCTTGCGTCTCAGCAGAGCACTTGCCTGCCACGTCACCGAGGTCGTTAAATTTAAGTTAAGTCGTCATTTTAAGTTTCATTTTTCTAGGACTTATGGTTTGCATCAAAATACTATTAAATTATAAATACTGGTATATAAGCACAATTCTAGTCTTATGTAGGTAATTAAACGAAGTTATATGAATTGTTTAGATGGTTTTTGAAGTTGTCTTAGTATGTTATGAGTGATTGTGAGTATTTCTTAGCGTGGAACAGCTGGATCTGATCAGCAACATGCCGCCCGTGATGGACGAGGGGCTGTGGGCCACCATGTGCCGCCTGCGCCGCGCCAAGATCGACAACGAGATACGGGTCAGTATACTCCTATATTTAAGGGTTTCTAGAAGTTTTAGCCTTACTTTCAACCGTGCATAGAGATAGGGGTCCACAGAGCAATAGTAGCAGATATAATACTTTATATTTACTTTTTCCAAATCATCACTTCCAGGCGATTTACGACACAAAACGAAATTGAACTTAACCACCATAATTCAACTCGGACTGATGATTTGGTCGGGTGTCAAAAATGTCGCATCTGTGTAGCCCTCTCCTGGAGATCGATGTACCCTATGACGTATTTTTCTACTATTGTATGTCGTAAACTATATCTTTACTGCTCTATCTTGCACAAAATATAGAGAAAAGAACAAGGATGGCATTACCGTCACATGTTACGTCTCTAAAACATACCTTTAGAGATATCGTCATTTTACTTTTATTCGTTAATTTTTTTGGGACCACCCAGAATTGCCTCCACAGATGTGCAAATTCATGCAAAATGACCGCCACAATTCACGGGTTATAGCGGCAATAGCGACAAATTGCGTGAAAATTTCAACTGTACCTAATACTGTTTATGGGATACAGCCCGCTGACAGGCGGACAGCGTAGGCTTAGTAATAGGGTCACGTTGGCACCCTTCGAGTACGGAACCCATAAAAACAGTACCTAACCTATACAAATCCAGCATTGCCTTACGCCGAAAGTTAAAAGGATATTGAAACAAACCTTGGTCGTCAGATGCGCGGCGTCGCTCAAGAGATGGCGTATGTGGACAGCTGCAACTCCGTGTGGCGAGCCGCCATCCTGGCGCGGCGCAACCAGCTCACGGTCACGCACGACAACATCTCGCAGCTCAGGGAGCGAGTTGAACTCACCGCCCGGAACAGAACTCTGCAGGTCTAACCCAACATTCATAACATTTATTTTTATTTTTAAGTCTTAATTTTAGTTTTCTCTGTTTAATTTTATTTTTCTTGTCAAGTTTTATAATGGTCTGGAAACCTTTGTAAGATGGCCCTTGGAAGATCCGTGGAGTGGGGCGCTGGTGACCTGTATTACAGGTTTTTTCTAAAACCTATCTCAGGCACCAGCTCTTCACAAAACAGGTTTAAAAAAATAACATAGTCCTGAACCCAAACTAAGTAAGTTTGTATGAGCTAGTGGCAAACTCTTATGATGGAGTTTTTTTTACCGAAATAGGTTTGCGTTTGACCACACTCTACCTGATGTTAAGTAACAGTGTGGTCTAGAAGAAACCTATTGATTGTCGGTTTAAAGACACCCATATTATACTCTTATTATTCTAAAGTCTGAAACTAATGTTTTCGACTAATGTGTTCAGCTGGTGCTCCCAGCGGGACAGGTGGAGATCCCTACCTCGGGACACATGGAAGACTTTCAAGATGCCACTCTTATTCTACGAGAGGATATTGAGAAGATCAATGAAGTTATTCTGGTAAGATAAAACTATGTATATATATCTCTAGTCTCAAGCGAGATGACAAAGTCATGTAAATTGAATGCATTAAAATAACTCATTATTTTGTAATCATACTATACCTATTATCAATGTGAAAGTTTGTATGTTTGTGCCTCAATCACGCCTAAACGGCTGAACGGGTTTGAATGAAACTTTGAACATAC
The DNA here is from genome assembly GCA_949320045.1 of Scotopteryx bipunctaria. Lineage (NCBI taxonomy): Eukaryota > Metazoa > Arthropoda > Insecta > Lepidoptera > Geometridae > Scotopteryx > Scotopteryx bipunctaria. The sequence continues at coordinate 1,102,376 of OX439441.1, forward strand.
ATAATATGTGTACTGGAATGACATATAGGCTACTTTTTATCCTTTTTACCACGCTAGCGGAGCCGCGGGCGGCAGCTAGTTTTATTATAAAACCTTATGACTTTTTGACTTGGATTTAATATCTCGGTGTGCAGAAAGTGGGCGATATGAAGCTGCGCATGATGCGCAAGCAGATGGAGTTCCGCAAGGGCATCCTCGCCAAAGAGTGGGAGCACGCGCAGATGAAGATGAAACTACGGCACATGGAGCAGGAACTGTACTCCTACCGACGACTCAAGGTATTTTAAACTAAACTCAAAAATTCTACACGTACTACTCAATGACAAAACCCCATTGTCAGTTGTTATTGTCAATTTCCTTGTCAACAGCTTACTGAAACATACAAGTATAGTTAGTCGTGTCGCTAGTTTTTCCGGATCAGTGTGGTGAAAGGATTTAAAGTGTAAAACATGCTGTTTCACCAGTTTACAGTCAGTTTGTGTTAGATGTGTATATCATAGAGGCGCGGGTTCGATTCCCGCTGCGGAAGAAATGTTTGCATGATCTGTAAATATTTCTTCCGCGAATCCTAGACTATGTATGTGACTGTTGGGTGTTATTTTATAAAAATACAAAGTGTATTTGTGGTAGATCCCGAAAGAGCTGCAACTGTACTTGAAGAACAAGGAGCTGGGCTACACGGAGGAGCAGGACTACGTGCGCATGGAGAAGGAGATGGAGGCTTCGCGCGTCTCCGTCGACAAGGTGCTGGCCGCACAGATACACCGCGTCGAGGAACTCGATGTGAGGATATTTGCATTCTCCCGCATCACTACTACTGAGGAATTTCTGAATGTTATTATGTACATGAACTGACACACGCATACATACCCCTCCCACACACACACACACACACACACACACACACACACACACACACACACACACACACACACACACACACATATTTATTTATTTATTTATTTATTTGATCACTAACATAATATACATTATTACAATTTAAAAAGGTTCTAGATAGAGGTAATAGAGTTGAATGTTATTACAATTATAAGTGAAGACAGCATGCAAGGAAATTTAGAGCGAGTAACAAAAATAAAAATGGAATTAGAATTAAATAAATTACATTGCTAAAAATATAAATATAAATTTAAAAATTTCATTAAAGATAATTAAAAAGTCCCTAAATATTTACAATTATGTAGGTCAATAAAAATTAATAAAAAAAAATCATAAAATTATAAAATCCAATAAAGTCCATTACATTTAAAATATGTCAATTACATTTAAAATAGGTTTTAATCTTAGTCACCTTCTTTTCCGCAAACAAATCAATTACATTAGATTTAGAGAGAGCGTTACACTGCCTAATGATTCTGCACATTGGCGAATGATGTCCCAGATTAGACTTGGACCCATGCAAAACAAACAAGTTGAACCTTGTTGCTCTGGGCAGTTTGATAGGAATGGAAAAAGATAAGTTGGCTAATAAATCTGGACTGTCAAGAACACCGTTCGCCAATTTATGTAGAAAAACAGTGTCAAGCATTCGTCTTCGATCCGCAAGTTTAGACATCCTAAAATGTAACAGCCTGTCCTCATAGCTTAATAATTCTTTACCCAAATGGCAGGAATACGTTAGGTGCCATAAAAAGCGACGTTGCACACTTTCTAAACGTTTTTTGTGAACATCATAAAAAGGGCTCCAAGCTACGCTGCCGTACTCCAAACCGCTACGCACAAGAGAGTTGTAAAGCAAGATTTTTGTATTCGGAGATTTAAAATCTTTACAATTGCGTAAGACAAAACCAAGACACTTAAATCCTTTAGTAGCTATTTTATTGATATGTACATTAAAACAAAGTTTACTGTCAAGAGTAACTCCCAAATCGCGCACTTCTTGAGCGTTTTGTAAATTATTATCTTTAATTGAGTAGAGTGGAATATCTTTTGCTTTCTTGCGTGTAAAGAATATAGAGTAGCACTTGGAAGTATTCAGAAACATTTGGTTCACATCGCACCAAGTGACAAGTCTGTTCAAATCCTCCTGTAATAGGGAAACATCGAGGTCATTATCTATTGAGCGGAAAAGTTTCAGATCATCAGCGAAGAGGTAATATTTAGAGTTATAAAAACAACTGCCGATATCGTTAATAAAGATATTAAAGAACAATGGCCCAAGATGTGATCCTTGAGGAACACCCGAAGAGACAGGAAATGGATCAGAAGAACAGCCATTCACGACGACCATAGACTCTCTTCGATGCAAGTAAGAACAACACCAGCTCAGCAAAGGCTCAGCGATTCCGTGTAATGATAGCTTCTGAGCAAGTAACTTGTGGTTGACTTTATCGAAAGCCTTGCTGAAGTCAGTGTATATGGCACTCACCGACGAACGGCGGTCTAGAATGGAGGAAACCTCACTGATGAAAGAAACTAGATTCGTGGTAGTAGATCTATTCCTCATAAAGCCGTGTTGCTGAATTGTGATAATGCTCTTAAAGTGCCAAGAAAGAATGGGATGAATCAATTTTTCGAAAACCTTAGCAAATGTAGGCAGTATCGATATGGGTCGATAGTTCTTTATTTGATTCAAGTCACCAGCCTTGTGTAACGGGACGACGAGTGCCTTCTTCCAGGCGTTCGGGAATGATCCAGTACGTAAGGATTCATTGAAAATGAGGCACAAAGGAATTGCCAAAACTGATGCGCATCTAGCTACAAAAATTGATGGAATACCATCAGTGCCAGCGCCCTTACAGCAATCAAGTCTTTTTAAAACCCTGAAAACCTGCCTGTCATGAAACTGTACGACAGTCAAAAAATTGCTAGTAACATTTTTCAGATCTGTAGCGTGGCTTGAGTTGCACTGACTCGAACTCCCATTAGTGTAGACTGAAGCAAAATTTTTGGCGAAGAGGTTACAGATGTCACCACCATTAGATGCAGACTCGTCATTAAGGAACATTTGTGCTGGGTAATGACTCTGACCTTTCCTCCTACTCTTAACAAATGACCAAAACAACTTAGGATTGGAACACAAACTGCATTCCAATCGAGCAATGTATGATTTGTAGCATTGTGACAGTAACTTAAGTGAAGCTTCTTTTGCATAATCGAAAGAAAGCTTATCACGTGGATTAAAATTGAATTTACGCAATTTTTTACGGTACTTATTTTTTTCTCGTAGGAGCTGGATAAGCTCATTGGAAAACCATATAGGATATTTATTTGAACGCGGTCTATATTTAGGCACATGCTTAGATATAACTTCATGAATAAAGCCATAGAAAACCGTAACCATCTCGTTAACCGACTCGCAGTCTGCAAATTCCATATCCCAATCAATGGTATTGAGCTCACTCACAATTTTCTCATAGTCAGCTTTATAAAAACATAGACGTGCATTGTTACATGTAGGAAGACAAAGGTTCGAGTCAAGTGACACAGAGAACTGCAAGGGTGGATGTAACTGGTCGATCACTGAAAGGGGCAAGATACATTCAACGAGATCTAATATTTCTACATTGCTAAGTAGTAGGTCTAGTTGTTTTCCTTTCACATTTGGAATGTAGTTATATTGCTTTAGGTCATTCATCGCGGTAAAATCAAGTAGCATAGTTGAAAACAAACTATTATTGAGTTCACCACTCAACGGACAAGTTTTACTATGGAAGTTCCATGTAATCGAGCTAAGGTTGAAATCACCAATAAAAGCGACATTCTGGATATCATTTCTTTCGAGAACTCTGTTCGAATTGCTAATGAACTCGTCAAGAATGTGCCTTTGTAATGGTGGCGGAAGATATACACCGCACAAGTACAGTTCCACATATTTACCGGTGTCTGTGCGAGCCTGAACACCTACCCAAAGATCTTCACATTTGGACTCAAAATCTTGCAACCGTCTCGAAAGCAGACGTTTTGAAACTGCTATAAGCACGCCGCCACAATCCTTGAAAGCGTGAAAACCACTTGTCTCTCTATCGCGCCTATATACTACATAGCGACTATCAAAAAGTTCGGAATCGAAGACAACACATAAAGCAGACATGTGTTTGTTTTCTATTTGTATTTTGTTGCGTAATCTCCCATAAATACACGAAAACATACACACATACACACCCACACACACACACACACACACACACACACTTAAAGCAGACATGTTTTTTATTATTGCTTTTGTATTTCTTTTATAATCATGATATCAAATCTTATGTAAACCTTGAACAGGAACATTTTTGGTTGAGGTGGGCGTTGGTAGCTACGACACAGTTTTTCTAAAACCACTGTAGCTATCATCGTTTACAATTAGTTAATAAAACATTTGTAATTTTTGTTCCCAATAAAAAGTATTTGATTTGATTGGTGCACGTAAGCGAAGCCGCGCGGGTAAACTAGTATTAAAAAAGTGTGAACTGCCCACACCGGATCTATGAGGTTAAAGATATGAGCTTAAAGCTTCCTTGTTTTGTATGTAATGTATCATTAAGGAAGGAGGTCTCCAAAATACAGGTTACCCTAGTTTGGAGACCACTAATGTCTAAATAAGAAGCTCTGTTATTGTATCAATAAACGTTATTATTCTTATTATTTATAGTTTTTATACTCGGTTCAGTTTAAATGGGAACCGGATTAACTGAAGTGCACGGGCCTAAGCCAAGTACACAACAGTTCCTTATTATTATTGTTTTCAGTTGAAGGTGAGCGCGATAGAGGCTCAGGCTCAGGAGCTGGAGAAGCTGATCGCGACGCTCAACGTGAAGGTGTCGGAGAAACGACTCAACGAGGACCCGCTTCAGCCCATCCGAATCCGACGCGTCTTCAAGAAGAGGTCACTACATAACTAACACAATGTTAATTTCAAGTTGCATGTTACGGAAATAACCCCCGAATACTCAAACGCATCTCAAAGTTGAGCACATCTCAAACGATGATTTTTTTGACAGATTTTCATCAGAAACTATCAAAGAATCGTCATTTGAGACGTGCTAATAAGCTTTGACGTGCTTTTAATAAGAATCTAAAAGCAACCAAAACAAAAGTCTAGACGTGTTGACAACACTCTTGTTAGTGGCAACCCCCATCTTTCCTCATCACTCATGCACGTTTTAAAATATTGTTCTCAGAATGGAGACGTTAGTGATGAGAAGCCAACTCATCCGAGAAGTTCAAGCCAACCACACCACTATCGTGCTGCTTCAGACCGAGTTGGAGCTGCTCAGACTCAAGACTTACCCGACCCTGGCCAGTTTCCGCACTTTTATATAACCATAGCCAACTAAGGCCTCGAGGTTAGCAGGGGGATAATGCACATTACACCCCACTGCGGGACGTCAGTGTAGATCTTTGTTCCCCTGACACAAATTAGAATTAGAATTAGGCCTCGAGTATATAATGTGTCATAATTGCAGGTATAGTTTAGGCACACTAAAAAAAAGATGATTTATACAGCGTCAGGAGGCAACTTTTTTAGCTTCACGAACGGGACGCTGTAAGATGGAGTAGGCTTGCCCAGCACCTATTCCATCCTCTCAGCTTAGTCGGCCTTGTCCATAGGAAAGACGTGGTCAATACGTGCGGAGCTGACTAGGCCGCGGGTTTCCTCACGATGTTTTCCTTCACCGTTTGAGAGTTCTGGTATAGCATACATACATTTTTCGCACAGAAAAATCCATTGGTGATTGGTGATCCCAAACATGACCGGGTTTGAACCCGCGACCTTAGAGCCTGTCCAGAAAGCGCGATTTACGCGCGAGGCCACTCGCGCGTTTTGATTTGTATTGCGTCCAGATGCGGCGTTTTCACGCGCGCATGTGATGAGACGGATTTGGTCAGTTATAAACATGAACTCGGTTAAAGTTTTTTTTTAAACCTAAACCTAAAGTTTTTTTTTTCTCCTCGGAATCACCAGCTTCACAAAAAATATCTACTATTTCTTCCCAGTTCCTACGCTTAATGGTTCTATTAGAATAATCTGATGATTCCATATCCCATATAGCTACCCTTTTCTCAATTTCGTCAATAAAAAGTTCCGTGTCAAAGTTTTCACGCTCCATTTTTAACCAAATACGTCCACTCGCCACAGACACGCGCGTAGTACTGGACGCTGCAATGGCGCCGGAGTATCTCGACTCGCGCGGCGTACGCGCGTAAAACGAGCGAGTCGAGAGTCCCGCTCATTGCAAGCGTTTTACGCGCGTGTAAGGTAACGCGCGAGAGCATCTGGACGGAATGTATGTAGCTCTAGTAACTCGAGAACGCGCGAGTGCCTACGCGCGAATGGACACGCGCGTAAATCGCGCTTTCTGGACAGGCTCTAAGAGCCTGTCCAGAAAGCGCTTTACGCGTTTTAAGCGTTTTACGCGCGTACGCCGCGCGAGTCGAGATACTCCGGCGCCATTGCAGCGTCCAGTACTACGCGCGTGTCCGTGGCGAGTGGACGTATTTGGTTAAATATACGTATTTGGTAAAATATTACCTCAAAGTAATCACGAGTTTTTCTTCTGCAGAAACAGTATCCCGTACCACATAATTTTGACATGGAGTCAAATCTTCTTTGATCATTTCTAGTAAATCATCAAACGATGCTACTGACATCCGAAAGTAGTTAAAAAACATTTCACTATATTCTCTGAGTTTTGGGTATAAAGTTATAAACATACTATGCGTCATTCTGTCACGTAGAATGGGATGCACGTTAAATCGTCGACTTTCTCTTCGTTTACGACGTCTCCATCGACGGTATGCAAGCCACAACACAACCGCTGTATCCGAGTTCATGTTTATAACTGACCAAATCCGTCTCATCACATGCGCGCGTGAAAACGCCGCATCTGGACGCAATACAAATCAAAACGCGCGAGTGGACTCGCGCGTAAATCGCGCTTTCTGGACAGGCTCTAAGGATCGAAAGGCGGGGGGTCACTACCAACTAGACCACCAGTGCTCAGTACATCAAGACCACGACAAAGCACATTGATTTTCGTACTATCTAACCATACTAGGTAAATGTGCCTTCAAAGTAACATCATAACATACCTTAGTTGCAGATATATCGGGGCTTTGTGTGCATTAATTGCAATTTTTTATAAGTCAATTAATTTATACATTCACAATGCTGATAATGTATGGAAAATATGTGGAAATTCTTCAATTTTCATTCTTACTGATTTATAAGACTGAAGTTACTTTATATTAGTTTAAATGTTTTAAATTTTTTTCTAAGATTAAATAGGTTCATTTGATAAAAATTCTTGAGCTACTGTGTTAGTATGACTAGATGTGTTTTCATTGTTTGCTGTTCTGATTGTTTACCAAACATACTATTATAATATTATTTAGTAATTATGTTTATCAGCAACATTGTGAGGTTTTGCTAAATAATAAATAGTCCGAGTCAAGATTATAAAAACTTTTATTTCAATAACTACATTAGTACATAATGAGGTTCAGATATCAAAATCGACTTGCCCTAAATACTAAACTACTTTTCAAACCGACAGCACCCAAACTATACTATCATCGATTCTAATATTTTAACCACGTCGGAGAGTACCACAACATTCACGAGTATATTCGGAATATAATACAAAATTTGACTACAAACAACAAATCTGACTACATTCTTCAAATTTAAGCCGATGCAAGGCAGCAGGGTACTGCTCACAGGCCCTTAGAATGCTTAAGAGACAGTCGCGTTAGGAGTCAATTCCGCTAATATCATTTCAACAATACATTTTACTAAAAATTTCACTAACGTAACATGAGAACACCGATCTAGGATACATTTTAATACAATTTTCACTACGTTTTTGCTATTTTAGGACCGCGACTGTATAAAAGTATGAAATAGGCCACGACTTCGATTTTTTATTTATCACAAATATTTCAATCACATTTTGCCAATTTTATTAAAAACAACATGTATTACAATTCCTTATTACCTCATTATTTTGTAGAAAATTATTGTTATTATTGTTACACACCATTATTGTATTACTAGGTTTTGCCCGCGGCTTCAATCGCGTGGTATCCGGACAAAAAGTTGCCTATATGTTATTCCAGCACACATACTATGTATATTCCAAGTTTCATTTGGATCCGTTTAGCCGTTACGGAGTGATTGAACTTTGAAGCACAAACATACATCCTCACAAACTTTCGCATTTATAATATTAGTAAGATTGATTAAAAATGTCTAGCAATACTATCAAAATACTGAAGTTTTACTATACATTTAGTTTTATCAGTATTTTGATAAACTTGCGTCTAATATACACTTGTGCGTCCATGTATTAACTCTTATTACTACGAGAAGGCATTTATATAGAGAAGATACAACTACCGATATGTAGTACCTATGGGAATATTAAAAGGGAAGGATTTGGCTTGAGCAGCATATTTTATAATCATACTACTGGAATTGGAACGATTCTGCCAACAGTGAAACAAATTATAGATTTAGGTAATAACAGAATTCTTTTCTAAAAACCACAAGACACTTATATGGCCGTCGCAATTCTTCCTAGCCATGTTATCATGGCAAAATATCCAATGCTTCTCCAAGCTGTCTAAAAGAGTACTATGTGAAGCTGTCATACATTGGGGTGGACAGAGCTACAAAGGTTATGCTAGAGCGCAGTTCTCTGATCGTATACGATGACGGCGTCCGCGTCGAGGAACTGGCTGTGGGACTTGCTGAGTGCTATGATGGCGGCGTGCTCGCTCCGCATTCTGTTCTTGTATTTCTTGCTGAGGCTCACCTGTGACACAGTTATAAATAATAAAAATAAAATAAAACTTGTTTAAATCAGACAATTAATGATAGTCCATAAAAGGTTATAGGTTGTGGGATGCGGCTCGAAGGACCAAATATCGGGTGTAAAAATTGGCGACAGATATCAAAAAATAAACTGTAGTGACATTTGACACATCATCTCGAAGATATTTTTTTCTAACGTTTATCATTATTACAAAGGAGCCGAGGGCCATTATCTTGGCAAGAGAAAAGTAAAGTAGGTAGGTAACTAGTCATTAATCTTTAAAATCATACATATTATCACGCCCGTATCCCTAATGGGGTTAGCAGAGCCACAAGTAAACATAAGAAAACTTGCAGCCACTTCTGATTTAGTCATAGGATATGGTAAACCATGGCGACAGGTGATCAGCCCATCGCCCATATAAGTGGTCCATCATGTTGGATAGGATACTATCCTTTAGTCGACTTTTACGACATGCTCGGGGGGAGAAGCAGCTGGACCCATTCTATGCGAATCAAATAGAAAATTATAAAGATTATGTTGTGTTACTTTGGCGTAGAGCTGTTGGAGGTCGTCTTCGGTGGAGAGCGGCCTCGGCTTGGGCCGCAGGAAGGCCGGCAGAGACCGCGTCTTCAGCGCGTCCACACTCGCCGCGTTGTCTATCTCGTCCAGCACTGTTTATAAAGCAACGGCTCTAAATACTCTACTAGGTACTTATTTTATAGCGAGGCAGAACCTGCTGACTGATTCCGAAAGACTTCTTTAAATCAGTTCAGTAGTTTATAACATCACCGCAACAAACATACAAACATTACATCAAAATACAAACAAGTAGGTACCTAGTTGGTAGTTTATTTTAGAACAAATACCTACACAGGGTTCATGAATAACATAATAAGTACCTACGTACCTAGGTACATGATGATAGCTGCAGGCAACTATCAACGCCCATTCTACTAAGACAATACGGCACATTATTTAGGAAAATGCACAAAATATTTGTCAGTGGTATATAATACTCACTCCCACTGGAAGCGTACTGCACGCTGTGGTCGCGGGAGGAGGCGCGCGAGGCTTGCCCATGGCCGTGACACTCGGCGTCCCGGTCGCGGTCGCGGTCGCGGTCGCCCGCGTAGCTCGCCGGTCGCGTGTGACGCTGCACCTGCACTTGCACCTAGGCGACACGACATGCTAGTGCGGCCGGGTCGTGTCGTGTCGTCCAATGAAAAATACCCGATGTGGTGATCAGGTATTCTTTCATTGGACGACATGACACGGCATTATGGAACTTTTCAATAGGAAATGAAGAAACTTTCCATTCAAGATCACATTTTATCCTATTTATTTCCACAAGCTTCAGCATATGGAATGGTTTGTGTGCCTGGATAAAAACCAACCTAGGTTAAAACCATCCTGCCTACCTAGGCCGGTCATAAATGCTGGACATAATTTAAGCGACTACTACTTATAGGTACCTACCTACTCGTATACTTCAATAGAATAATATAAACAAAACTCACCTCTGCATGTTTTAAAACTCTATAGCTGTCTTGACTAGAGTATGTCTGATTTTCTTTGATAACATAGTTATCTTTGAGATATTGCTCATCTGAAAATTAAATTAATGTTAGTAAAGGTAGGTACATAATTTATTGGTAGATAGTTACCTATATTATTAAAAATATATATATATATTTAAAATAAGTACTATGTAGGGTTAATTAGATCATTTGTTTTTAAGGTAATTTACCGAATGATTTCTGATGACGCGGCATTTGGCGGCAGTAACAAATAACAAGTAGTAAAATAACGACGCCACAAATTCCTCCTATAAGCCAGGTTAACCAAACAATTATAAGGCGACCCTGAAAATAGTAACAAAGTATTCTAAAATATGTAAATGCAGATATCGATTTCATGCACTTTACGTAAGATGCTCACCTGTAGAAACATTTCAATTTCTAACAAAAAAGCGAATAGCGCTTCTTTTTGTTCCCCCTGTATAATTTGTTCCTGACATTTTAACTGAGTAATGTATACAGTTTCTACATAAAATAACTCTACACCACTAGAATTAAATCACAATAAAAATAACTAGGGATCCCTATGGGCGAGCCATGTTAACCATTTTAAAATTTCGCGCTTGCGCAAACCTTTGTATTTTCGTTCAAAAATGAGATGGTGACTAGATTATACAACCATCTAAAACTAAGAAGGAACAAATCAAATTATGCCCTCTAATGTTGATATCAGTTTCGTAATAACACCGCATCGTTGTAAGTCTTATTTAAGGCAAGTGAAAATTAAAAACTTGCTTCAGAAATGATTGATGATTTTGTAACAAAAACGTCGTTTGCGTTTTGTCAACTGTTTAGCTATCAAATTGTCAGTGCCAGGCCAGCCAAGTCAGTAAGTCAGTCAAAGTCAACATGCAATGTAGTCAATCAAGTCAACATCAACAAAAATTATGTACAAAATATCGTGTCGTGAAAGCACCTCACATTATGTGCTAAGTAAACTTGTTTTTCTGATAAAATATATTGCTCTTTATTCATAAAATAATTGAGTAGTTAATTTTATTGATAAACTCATTGTGTGCAAAAATCCAATGTAGGTACCTAATGTTTATGTAAAACCATCACCGTATCGCTTTATTTTACACCTACTATTTAGCTCGAGCTGAGAATAGTACCTACTTATACATTGATAGAATAGAAATAGTTCAAAATAAAACAAAACAGCGGTGCACAACCTTTGTTTGTAGCATTTGATTGGAATTGATAATACAAGAGATTGTTGTGAAAAACAGCCTCCAGCGGATTGTTTATGTATTCGCGTGTTTATCGGGATTTGTTGACCCGCGTGGCCTGCAACATCCCCGCATTGTATCGTACGATTCAGCTGCGTCATTGCGGAGCGCGAGCCCGCGAGCGAGCCCAATCGCTCGGCGCAGCGCTCAGTCGGCGCACACCACTCGAGGTATGCGGTAAATCGCGGACCTCCATCACGGTCAGTTACGTAAACGCATAAAACAGCGACGAAACTAGACGTATACAAGTGCACTCCACATTATTTTATCGAGAAATGTCTGGTACAAAATCAGGTTTCCTCATAATATTTATGTACAGTGTCTTAGCGCAAAACTCCTTGGGATTTTCGCCAATTGTCTTCAGTGAGTACCATTAATTTGATTTAATGTTTATTTTTATCTGTAAACCATTTAGATTTCACTCTAGGGATGACCCTAGAATGAAGTCTAAATGGTTAATAAACATGAGTTGAGTATTGAAAACTGCAATAACTTGCAACTTTATTTGTGTATAAAATTTAACAAAATAATTATAAATGTAAGTACAGCCAAAACTATTTTCTGATCAACAGTCCCAGGAGATGGTGGAGCTCAACTCGAAGCTAAATTGAACAAGTCAAATGTGGTCCACTACATCTGTGCCAAGTCTTCCAATGACTACTTCAACATCTGGCTGAATTTAGAGTTGCTTGTGCCATTTGTCATTGACTGCTGGGTGGACAACTTGAGACTTGAATATGACAATGTCACCCGAACCACTCGGAACCCTGAGGGAGTTGACATCCGGGTTCCAGGGTGGGGTAACTCTGAGCCCGTGGAGTGGCTGGACCCCTCACATGATAAAACTGGAGCCTACTTCAATAACATAGCTGATTCACTAGTGAAGGTGGGATGGGTTAGGAATACTTCACTCAGAGGAGCTCCTTATGACTTCAGAAAAGCACCAAGTAGGTACTATTTCAATAAAGGGACATTTATTTCTTAGAAATGTGTTGTAAATATTGAAATAGGTAGTCGATACCTACCAGTCAGTAAGTAAACTCTGATTGTCCTCATTATAATGGCATTTAAATCTGTAATAATAAGAAAAAACCGTAATACTAAACTAAATCTAATCCTAATCCAATTCTACAGATGAAAACAGTGAATTCTTCACCAAACTGAAGACGCTGGTTGAAGATACCTACACCATGAACAATAAGACCTCAGTGACTCTAATTGTGCACAGCATGGGTGGTCTCATGGCGATGCACTTCCTACGTTTGCAGCCGCAGTCCTGGAAGGACCAGTACATCCGGCGGATGATATCCATCTCTACGCCCTGGGCTGGCTCCATGAAGGCTGTCAAGGTTTTTGCTATTGGTAAGTACCTACCTACTACAATAAGTACATGAAATTGTATTCCTACAGTAAATAGTGTAAGATTATAACATAAACCTTTCACCACTAGTAAAACATAAATATGCCCTGTTTTTATTTAAAGAGCTATTTATGAATTGTAAAGAAAATCTTAGACCTTTTACCATCTATAGTAGATCCAGTACTACACGACCGGATTTAAACCCACAACCTTAGGATCGGAAGGTCACTACCAACTAGGCCACCAGTGCTCAAACAAAATCCATTTTTTAAATATTATAATAACACAATGTTTCCTCATAAACATTTTGAATTATAATAATAAGCCATAACAACACAGATAATAAGAACGTCCCATTGTGACGCACTTTCAAAACGACAATCAAAGATACGCATTTTTTGCAACTATTTCCTCATTATAAAGGAATTCAAGGATAGCAAGATAATGGTCATGTAACAAAGTAACATTTCCTATATAAGCACCTACTAGCATTCGCTCGTGGCTTCGCTCGTGGTACCTACCCGGATAAAAAGTACCCTGTCATTTATTATACTTATTCCAATATTCAGCCAAATCTGTTCAGCCAGTACAAAGTCGAGTAGGTGCATACAAAAAACCTTTCGCATTAGTGTGATAGGCATCCATTATTCCATGTATAGTAGACACATCCATCTTGGAACTTTAATAAGGAGTGGCTGCAAATATTATTATGATTACTTGTGGCTCTGCCCACCCCATTAGGGATACGGGCGTGATAATTACGTATGCATGTAAGTAGACACATTCAAAGATTCAAAGATGAACTAAAAATACCTGAATCGATTGGTTATGGTATAATACCTTCCTAATTGCTTTAGGTTCCTCACTAGTAGTAGACAACATCCTACTACGGAAGCTAGTAGGTTATAGTTGTTTCTAGATAAATAAGTTGGATCGTTATACCTCACTGCACTGGTGCGTCGGCATTACTCAACTGTTATGCATATGTACTTGGCCGAATACAGGTACCTTAGGTACCTAGGTATGTACAAGCACAAACATTGTTTAATACATTGAGGCTATTTACGTGATTTTACACGCGCATCTAAACTTATCTATGCCTCGTATAAATTACCTACTACGATACGATATTTTGAGGATCTGTAAATCTTTTAGGTATAAGCTGAGGTAAATTATAGTATCTATCTATTTTATTTTGCTGTAAAAACATTACCTAAACAATGAGGAATGTTAGAATAATGAAACTACCTATCTCTAAAGAAAATAGAGTAGGTACATACTACATAAAATATCAATATATTTGCATACAGTATATATTATTAAACAATTTGAGTCCCCCTCGCGTCCTCATTGTGATCATGATTCATTGCGACACGGTATAAATCGTTGACCAAACTCATTTTACATCGAATTTCTGATAAATATATTTGACCTGGATTAGGTAAAACAAATCTCAGGTCAAACAAGGTCGTTAAACCCAAAAATGACTACTCAACGCTCCATATTCATGAAACGGATCTCTATATTGAAAAAGTCTTCGTTGGCAAAAACATTTAAATAAAATATTCCTCTAATATGTAAACGCTTTTTATTTTATTTTTTACTCGCCCCCCGCGGTTTCGCTCGCGTGTTACCCGGATAAAAAATAGCCTATAATGTTAATCCAGCACATGTACTATGTATATTTCAAGTTTCATTCAAATCCGTTCATCCATTTAGGCGTGAAAGAGTAACAGACATCCATACTTACAAACTTTCGCGTTTATAATATTAGTAGGATTTCATAACTTTGTACAGGTCATAATATTGTACTGCTGTGCTCAGCACGATATGCCTCCGATTTAGAACCTAACAGAAGAACAGACACAAAGTGAATCCTTGGATTTCGGAACCGTAAAAAGCTGTTTGATTAGCTCGGTAACAAATAGAAACACAATGTGGTTCCAGGCGACGACCTCGGCTCCCTGATGCTGCGCGAGTCCATAATGCGCTCGCAGCAGATCACTTGTCCCTCTCTCGCGTGGCTGCTGCCCTCGCCTCTCTTCTGGAAGCCATCGGAGGTGCTCGTACAGACGGACAAGTTCAACTACACCATCGAACACTTGGAGAAGCTGTTCAAGTGAGTTCAATTTAACAAATTTTCAATGTCTACAGTTGTATCCAACTAACCTTCGTTTGTTGGGGGGTGAACGAAAAGGAAAACAAATAAAGCTCTCATTATGAGTACTAACTTAAGACAGCGGTTTTGCATGGCAGCCGAAAAAAAACATCCTCATTTATTACTGCTATCATCTTTGAGCGGAATTCCTGAATACCAGCTTAGGCCTTATGACTCGACGATTTCGAACTCACAAGCTGTTTAAAGCCCCTAAGTCTAAGAGCCTCCTTTTGTGTGTTCTACCGCTTGTACAAAGGACAGTGTTCTGAGGAATTGTTCGAGTTAATGCCCACGGTAGCCGTTATCGCATCCCTCGCCATCGACGGGGAGTTCATCCTCACACATACAAACCAAAATGGTCTCATACTGTGCGGTTCCAAAGGAGCTTCCTGCCGCCGACGCTCAGGCTGTGGAATAAACTCCCAGCTGCGGTATTTCTCAAGGTTACACCATGGGGTTCTTCAAAAGGGTGTGTTCATCGAGCAATGTCAGGCACCATCATCATCAACCTCGTCGGCACCAACAACGGGCTCAACAACACCATCGAGGATACTGGAACACTGCTGCCAACATCCCAAAGTCCTTCTCTGGTACTTCAAGTGCAGATCTTTGTTCCCCTAACAATAATTAGAATTAGAAGGGTGTTAAGATATTTTTGCAGGGTCGGCAACGCGTGTGTTGATTACCCTAGTGTTCCAAACGTCTACCGCTTACTATCAGACGCGCCGTATGGTTGTGGTTTAAAAAAAAATGATATTAGTAGGATAATAAAATAAATAAGTCATTGTAATGAATTGTATGTCTATACTTTCAGTGATATGGAGCTGCCCAACGCGTGGGAGATGCGTAAAGACGTGGAGAAGTACATGCTGGACTTCCAGGCGCCCGGCGTCGAAGTACACTGCATTTACGGATACAATATCTCCACTGTCGAACGGTGAGTCACAACATAAGTTCTGGATGGGAATATAATCTACAACATAGAAAGCAGAGATGCTGTCAACTGGCCTATTATCACCTCCAGCTACTCCAATCTGGACACAGAGGCCACTCATAGGTGACAAAATCATCTCGCCATTTCTTTTTTGGTCTGCCACTACACCAGAGCCCTGTGACAGTGAGATAATGATACATAGATACATACATACATATTATCACGCCTGTATCCCAGAGCTACAAGTAATCATAAGAAAACCTGCAGCCACTCCTGATCCAATAGTCCCAAGATCGATATGGTGAACCATGGTGACGGGTGATCAGACCAACGCCCATATGAGTCCATCATGTTAGAGAGAATACTTCTCCTTAGTCGACTAAACGACATGCACGGGGAGAGAAGCAGCTGGACGCATTCTGTTTTTTCTTTACACCCAGTTCAACAAGTTGAGATAATGATGAATGTTGCATTGCTCCAGGTTGCAATACAAGCCGGGCACGTGGCTGGACGGCTACCCGACGCTGGTGTCGGGCGACGGCGACGGCACCGTGAACCTGCGCTCGCTGTCCGCCTGCCAGCACTGGAAGAAACCGCGCTGGCGGAAGGCGAATGGAGGTACTCTACCAATGCATCGTCTCACCTATCTTTGACTGTACTGACAGTTTCACCAGACGCTAATGACCAAGGGTTTCTTGCCTGTATCTTCCACGCTTGGTCGTATTATGAACAGGCATTTAATAGGTTCCCTGTCCCATAAACCAAATAATGATACAAATAATATTTTTGTTTTATACCTCCGTGAATCATATATGAGTAAAAGTAGAGGCAAGTTCAAACTCATTTTGGGTGTGGCATCGCGAATGAGATTTTTAGTACTGGGGCGTATTAAATTAAAGAAGTTGTGACAAAGATTTTTCAATGTGGTTATATTTTTTACAGGTAAAAATGAAAGCATTTAGAAATACTATCAGTAGGTACAAATATGAATTTTTTTATGTACTACTTTTTAGGGATTTTTTTGTACAATAATACTTCATAATACATATAAATATTAATTAATGTACAAAATGAATTCCAAGATCTGAAAAAACCCGCGGGACGTAGGCAATGCTTATAAAATCTTTCGTATGGGGATAGGGAACCTGTGACGTGTCTAACCCCCGAATACTCAAACGCGACTCAGAGTTGAGCACGTTTTGCACGAGTTGAGTCTCAACTCACGGTTTTTTTGACAGTTTCTGATGAAAATCTGTCAAAAAATCGTCATTTGAGACGTGCTCAACTTTGCGATGCGTTTGAGTATTCGGGGGTAAACATATCAGTCTGTGATGCAAAAAAAGTTTCTTCCTTTTCAATCTTACAAGTTTCGAAAGGTTTCGTTTAACGATCTGTCACCACACCTCACGCTGGCCACTGACCTTCTTTCTTCTGTGTTTATTCCAGGCAAAACTATCAAAGCAGTCCCGCTGCCGAATGCAGAGCATCTCAAAATCCTCCACGACCAGAGGGTCATCGACTACATTGATATTGTTATGAAGAATTAAGCATTTACTTTGTAGAATTTGGAAGCTAAAAGGCGCGGTATTCGGTCAAGTTCGATAAAAACGTTCCATTTAATGTGTACTCATGAAATGATGTAAAACGTAAATCAATTTAAGGAGTAGAATAATCTGTGGTCCTAGTAAAATTTTCCTGATTTCTGTGGAGGGTGACTCATACTAGTATTGCTTAACCGATTCCGTTCGGTTGTGCTGTAGGCGTGATCTACGTGACAATCAAGACACATTTGTTTAAAGTAAACCTTATAAAATGCTATTTTAACAGAGTTTTATGGGTACAAATGTTGGCATCGCACGAGTGCCATATGCCAGACGCAAAAGATTTCCATGGCGCCCCTCCGGCGCCATACACACGGAATCGTTTAATTAATCAATGTGTATTGTTTTGGTTATAGTCAAGTTTGAAAATATCGATATTTGTCGGAAACAATCCACCCACACTTAGTTGAAATAAAAATATCATTATCTGATATTGTTTTCAAGTGTGTGTGAAATTTGGTAATGAAATAATATTTCGCAAAATAAGTAATACGAGTCACCAAGAGGCGAAGTTTAATGAAATAACTAATAGGTAAAGGTACTTATTTTAATCTTCCTCTTTGTTTCTCAGGAAGACCTAGTCTAGCAATAATCATGACCATTTTGTCTTGTCTATACACTTGTAGTCCAGTAAGGTTACATCAACACAATTGGATGGTAACCGTTATGAAGCCACAACTCATTTATACCATCTATGTTGATATAAATATCGTTGAAGAACTTTAACCTGTCGAATAATAAAAAATAGACATAGGATAAGCTCTCTAACTGTTTGAAAGTTCTAGAAATACAGGCATAATATAGTTTTAAGTTATAGAAATGGGTAGTGTTTTTTTCTTGTCATGCTCTTTTGACTCGCGTCTCATCAATGTTCGTACGGTTTTAAGTCATTCTTTCAAAAATAAAGGTAGTATTATTAAGTCATGAACAAGCAACAAAAATGCGTCAAAAGAACAAAACGTGGCAGTGAAAAGTAGTCACTTATACCTTACCATATGTGAGGAACCAGCATAGTATTTATTATCAATATTGGCGGATCCAAGGAGGGGCTAAGGGGCTCAAACCATGACAAATCTCTCAGTTTTAAACTTGATGTAAAAGTCAACTAAGGGATAGTATCCTCTCCAACATGCTGGACCTATACGGGCGATGGACTGATCACCTATCACCATATCCATCTTAGGACTAAATCAGAAGTGGCTGCAAGTTTTCTTATGTTTACTTGTAGCTCTGCCCACCCCATTAGGAATACGGGCGTGATATGTATGTATGTTTAAACTTGATGTTCTTTCCGTCAACCCAAATCCTAGTTCGCTACTGGTTACCAAGAGTTAAAGGAAGCTTTTATTATAAATATAAGCATCAAAGCCAATTTCGGCTGTGATAATACTTATTTGTCTCTAGCAAATGTTTAAGAATTTTATTTTTTTATGTTATTTATTCTTGGTGCAGTGATCGTTTTAAGTCTTATGTAATTTATTTGTTTATTTATAACTAAAATGTCTGAACATTTAACAATAGATGCTAGCTAGAAGAGGTTGCACAGATTAATTTGATTGCTAAACTAAATAAACTATTGAATATTTCATATAATTTTATTTCTTTGATCAGTAGTAACAGTTCCCACGGTTAGAGAATCCTTACTAATGTAGTAATCTTGTAAGAAAATACAGTCTTTGTAATAATCGTTTAATAGCAATAATGTTAACGCCCCTTATCGCCAATACAATTCATAATGCAGAAATATTTTATCATTGAAAGATTACAAATAGACAACATCGTACACTCCGATCGGCGGATCTATACTTCAGGCAAGCTGGAGATACAATTTATGTAAACAAACCGTCACGTATTTTTCGTAATTACGATAAAACAACTTTGGTATTAGATAAATAAACCTCACAACATTAGTTTATTAGTGCTAGTTAACTAGGTGGCCGCTTCGAAATGCCATAGCTTATCCCTTAAAA
This sequence comes from Scotopteryx bipunctaria, assembly GCA_949320045.1. Classification (NCBI taxonomy): domain Eukaryota; kingdom Metazoa; phylum Arthropoda; class Insecta; order Lepidoptera; family Geometridae; genus Scotopteryx; species Scotopteryx bipunctaria. The sequence continues at coordinate 1,121,973 of OX439441.1, forward strand.
ATGATGCACTAATAATTTGAACGGAAAATCTGGCCTAGTTTGAGAAATATTACCGAAACATTCAAAACACGCCTGGCGTGTTCTTGGCGTAGAGGCGTAGATTAGCCTGAACACGCGAGGCGTGTCAGTGGCAGTGAATGTGTTAAAAGTTCCATAAACACGTAATAAAAAAGTAAGGTTTCAGGTTAAGTACTGACGGTTTGTTTACATAAATTTTATCTCCAGTTTGGCTGAAGTATAGGCATTCGTGAAGTTATCCGTTTCGATGCGCAAGAGACAATTTAGTATGAAAACGTTGCACGCATGTCTAACGGCTAATTTCACGAATGCCTAGATCCGTCGATCATGTTGTACTTGTGGCTGATAATACATACATTAGAAGCATAGGTAACTAAATAATGAATAATCGACGTCGGACAATCGCTGGCGTGCACAAAGCTCTAACAACGCCATAAAGCACTTGTAATAAAAGAGGTAGTAGGTAGGTGTAAAATCGAATTGTGTTCTGAAGTAAATTTTGCCAATGTTCTAATCTATCAATGATAAAACAGTTCCATAACACTTAGATCTACAATGAGCTTACCTTAATAGCCATAATACAATCATATAAAATTGTGAAGTACAAACATGCAAACTACTCATACACTTACCCCCGAATACTCAAACGCGACTCAGAGTTGAGCACGTCTCAAGTCACGGTTTTTTGATGAAAATCTGTTAAAAACTCGTCACTTGAGACGTGCTCAACTCTGAGATGCGTTTGAGTATTCGGGGGTTAGTTACATACAATTTAGCCATCCTAGCAAGTCCTTGCGCTATTCAAGTTACCGTGCGTACTTATCACTAGGAAGTTGCGCAAGGCTATCTTAAGAATGTATACATCTGACTTGTAAATGCTACAAATACTATTTTTCTAATTGTAAGGCCAATGTAAGTCAGCAGAATCCCTATCATAGAAATACCCAGTCCTATAATCTAGCTACGAGGTTATTCTACAAAACGAAGTTCATTGCTTTAATTTCTTACACAATTTGTGATTGACAACTTCATACACTAGCAATCATTCCAAGATCTACCAATTATAATTTATTAGTTAACATAAATATATAAAATGTTCACAAATGGATTTTAAATAGGAAATGATTATGGTTTAACAATTGCAACATGAACAGTTTGTACCGCTCGGTCTCTCTAGTATATTAAGAAAGTATGTATTACCTAATTTTGTAAATCTGGTAAATGACAATAATTGGCACATTTCCGACATAATAGTAATAAAGTTAACTCGCGTATGTTGAACACGAGCGGTACAGTTCATATTAAGGAAAAAAAATGGTACCTATGTATACTTCGATCAAATTTATAATACAAATGTATTCAGAACGATTTATTTAAATATAATAATAATAAATGCTCATTTTCCTCTTTCGAACGACAACTCAGCATCTATAGACTAATGCTGTGAGAAATTAATAAACACTGACCCCTTAACATTATTGGTATCTATAACTTAACAACTTATATTAACATATCACATTTGAATAACATAATATACAAACAAACCTGAACTTAAATAGGATTTAGGAATAATTTAGGAAGGATTTGGTTATAATTGGAAGTTATCTTTAAATATGGGCCAATTTTTTCGGGAATTCATTATAGCTACTCTTATAAAGCCAATGATATCGATTCTGTTGTCTATTTTCCTGAACTCATCTTAATTTGACCCAGACAGCTATTTATATAGATTAATCATTGTCAAACAAAGTTTAGGGAAATAGACAAAAGAATCAACCACAGTATATAAGTGGCCAATCTTAATACATTCAATAACATTCCTAAGTGAAACTTAACTTAGCTCACTATTCAATAATATTCTTCAATCTATACAAAATTCATTCACCATTCACCCAAGTAAGGCATTATAGAATACTTAACTTAATATGTATGTATAAGTCATAGCTTGCAAGAATCTACATTTAACTACACTTGGGAAAAGCTTTTTCAATGCAAAATCTTCACTTAACAGGAAGACCATCCAATGGGAAATCGCTAAAACAAAATAAAATAACTTAAAATATAAATAAATATGAATTGTAAAATATGTAAGGCGCAGAATACACTTTATACTTATGAAAGTAGAAAAGGACTCGCCCGAATGAAGGTAATGAAAAATGAGTAACAAACAAAGGGGATTTATCTATATTATGATTTTATAATATAATGATAACTTGTGAAAAACAAATATAACCAATTTCAATATTTAAATCAACAGAACTATGAAAACCATTCATAATGAAACTACATTGAACAAGATGTTTTCCGGACACAGTCCAAACTAATTCATCTATAATTTGTACAATGAAACAACAATCCAAGCCCAACAAGTTAGCTCCAGATAAAGCGTACAAGACCACATTCAAGAATGACGCTTGGCCACAAAAGCCTAGTAACATTCTTCAATGCCATCTTCAAGGCCATCAAGTGATCACACTGAATTTCATTGAAATATATATTAACTTTTGAAAGACGAGATCCATTCTCCTCACATTATAATTTGAATTAATAAATTAGAAAACAAATACTGATGTATCAATTCTGTGCAATCGCGTTCTAACAATACAGTCACATACATAGTAATATGCTAATTATGCTATACAATAATGTTCCTTATCACTGTTGGATAAGATTCACAGCGATTTGCACTTCAAGTCTAGGCGTTTAGCATCGATCTACACTACCCAAGCACCATGTCTAATCAAAAACTAAAGTAGAAATAAAATTGAACTTAGTATTTTATGTAATTTGTCTTTCGCTGTGTGCAATTCTGTACAACAGTGTTAGTGATTATGTTGTGGAATTTTTTCAATTAATTTGCGGGCTGTACCTATCTTATGAACCATACCTAGTAGGTAGAGAATTGAAATTTTCAGTGTATTTTCTAATGCCACTAAAACAAAGCTAATAGAAATGGGGGCTCCATACAAGAAACATTTTGCAATGTACGATGGTACGGAGCCCTTTCTCACAAACTTTCGCATTTATAATATAAGTAAGATTATGATTTGTGTTGTGTGTATGAAGTGTATATACATATACAGAATTAGAGGAAGGCAGCTTAAATGAGCTACTAAAATTTAGTAACTCAACAGTAGTTAGTATATTAGTAAAAATATTGCTACTACTACTAAAAACAAGCTTCAACAGTAACACAATGGTCGGTGTTCTAGATATTAGTTGGAAATCAGACATGATGTTGGAAGTGCGATTCGAATTGCTACTAAGAAATATTGTGTGCCGTTGTTATAAGACCATCATCATCATCATCATCTTCCTGCCCTTATCCCACTCTATGTGGGGTCGGCACAGCATGATCCATGTTTTTATAAGACCATACATGATAATTTATAGGATTTGTAATGAAACAGTACGTTATGAGATCATGGTGTAACTCTTCTATTAAGAAATGTGATGCTAAAATTTTGTAGTTCTAGTCTTATCAATAATGAGCGGAATAGTTTCGCCCATTGTAGTACGCATGAATATGTATTTTGTTTTATTTTAATTTTATTTGATATCTCTCTTGTGTTTTTAACAACGGCACAGGCATTTCCTATACACATTTATACCAATTGGGCAGATGGTTCCGGAGTTATAGGCTTCTGCGATTGAGGCATCGTTTATGACAAAATGATTAGGACAATAATAAATCTTTATTTTATCTTTTATAACACCTTTAATTTTTTTTTATCAATTTGTTATAATAAATCTTTATTTTATCTTTTATAACACCTTTAATTTTTTATCAATTTGTTACGACATTCGAAAATGATGCCTCGCTCTATTGACATAAGCACTACAGGTAAATCATTAAACCATGATGTGAACAAACACGAAGAGGGGAGAATTGCCTAAATCGTCCCTGTTGCCCGCATAATTAGGGAAAAGGTCTTGTCTTGAAAATACTTGTTCAAATGATGCAGAGACGATGTCGGCAAATCATATCCCTGTGAATTCAGATCTTACGAGTTGGTTCACCTACAACCGGGCCCATCCACCCAAAGCATAAGCCGCCTAGACCGCGAAGACTACAAACCGGTATGCGTGTCGCTACCTGTGGAAGAAAATAAATACTTTTAGTGATTTAAAACTACCCTGCTTACGAAAATAAGTAGATCTTAGGCTTTGCGCATTGCCCGTTGCGACAAAAAGCGTAATCTGATTTACGCGATAATGTAGGTAAGTAAGTTCGTATGAGCTAGTGGCCAACTCTAGTGACGGAGTTTTTAGGCCGCCTCAAGGCCTCCGTCATGTATTAACGACTTAAAAGCCGGGGCCGATAATTTAACGTGCCCCTCGATTTAATGTAGGTCAAGTGCAGGCAAAGTTATCGTTTGTTATTTTCAAAACGCGACGCGTTGCATCGCTTTTGCTCTCATCAGTCTGGGTGTCCTCTAGGTGAGCAATTTAGCGACGTACCCTAACACGTTTCTGTTTTTGTTTTTATACATATTTGTGTTCGCGAAATAAATGATGTATATGTGTGTGTGTGTGTGCACGCGCATGTATGTATGTGTACATGTGTGTGCGTGTGTGTGTGTGTGTGCGCGCATGTGTGCGTGTGTACATGTGTGTGTGTGTGTGTGTGTGTGTGAGTGTGTATGCGTATGTGTGTGAGTGTACATGTGTAGTGCGTGTGTGCGAGTGTACATGTGTATGTGTGTGTGTTGTATTGTATACCTGTGGAAGAGGTCGGGGCGGTAGTAGGCGGCGGCGGCCAGCAGCACGGCGGCGGCGGCCAGCAGGGTGCGGCGCGAGGCGAGGCGGCCGAGCGCGGGCGCGAAGGCCTGCAGCCAGCCGCGCCGCGCCGCGCGCTGCCGCCGCCGCATGCGCTCCTCGTCCAACCGACGCTGCTCCTCTCTGGAAACACAACCATCATCATCATCATCATCATCATCTTCCTACCCTTATTCCATTCTATGTGGGGTCGGCACAGCATGTTCCTTGGATCATGCTGTAAGAGTTTTGGCTAAGGTGTTTTAAGACCAGCCGCCTGCCTGACGTCAACGTCTGGAAACAAAACCATATTCAATAAAACCGCTCAAGTGCGAGTCGAAGGCTTCCGTACCATCGTACATGTACATAAATGTTTCTTATATGGGACCTCCTTCTATTTTTATTATTTGTTGTTATAGTATAGCGGCAATAGATTATATTTTCACAGAGTGCGTATTGCACTCTGTGAAAATTTCAACTCTACCTATTACGGTTCACGAGATACAGCCCGCTGTCAGTCAGACGGACGAACAGCGGAGGCTTAGTAATTGGGTCCCGTACGCTCGAGTCGCGTGCGGAACTCTAAAAAGTTGAAGGTCGCCTGGGCCCATCACTAGAGGGCATCAAGGGGCGCGGCAGCGAGGCCAAGCGCCTCACTAGTCGCACCGCCATCGAATACACAATATCTCGATTAGCTGTGTTGTGTACTGACTGTCACTGACAAACGCACAAACTGCGGGCGAGGATGTCACTCTTGTGATCCAAACAAGTCCAATAATACCGGTAAGAAACGAATAGTAAACTCACTCTCTCCTCTCTAGCGCGGCGACTTCCTTCTCGAGGTCGGTGGGGTCGTTCCCCTCGTACAGCTTCTGCGCGGACACCAGGATGTCTTCGAACGGCAAGTCATCCGGTAACTGAAAGTTAAATCATATTGCCACGATCATTATCTGTGGGGTATCGTGTATCTGCCACAAACTAACGGCTACTAAGAAATGTGTGTAACCATACGATTCATCACAGGACAAATAAATAAATATTCTGTGGACATTTCACACAGCGCCATCTAGTCCCAAACTAAGCAAAGCTTGTACTATGGGAACCAGATGGCTGATACATACATAAAATACATTAAAGTCAAAGTCAAAAATTTTTATTCCATAAAATCACGGGGATCACTTTGGACACGTCTTAAATCTACGTTGCATTTAAACATGTTCGTAACGCGACCATTATATCACAACATCCAGACCAGAAAGAATTATTTGCAGAGCATGCAGACTTTGCAGACATTTCTGCCGCAGCGGGAATCGAACCCGCGCCTCTTGCGCCTCAGCTGAGCACTCTATTTATTTTTATTTATAAAAAGTATCGCCATATCACACTCGGGATAGCCTGAAATACTACGTTCGCTCTGCAATATGATCTAGCTAGATCATCATCATCTTCCTGCCCTTATCCCTACTCTATGATCCAAGGATCATGCTGTAAGAGTTTTGGCTAAGGTGTTTTATGACCGGCCGCCTGCCTGACGTCAACCTTTCTTGGGAATACTTGCTTATTGTATCTCATCATGTTGGAGAGGATACTATCCCTTAGTCGACTTTTACGACATGCTCGGGGAGAGAAGCAGCTGGACGCATTCTATGTTTTTTCTTTACTTCCAGTCTAGCGAAGAAAAAGCGGGATATTTGCAATATGATCTACATACCCGTGACAAAAGACAATGCAGCATGGCCATGTCACACTCGCAGGTGTAGACCTCCAGGGCCCTGTGCCACACCAGCGCCGCGGTCACGTAGACCGGGAAGAGCGGCGGCGCGCACAGGAAGTAGTCGTACAGCCGCACCACGTCGGCGTAGCGGTTGAGGCTGTGCCCGAACCAGGTCAGGTACCAGGGCAGGGCGAACATCGTGCCAACCCCTGCTCTGTGAACACACAGACAGAGCACTGGTGGTCTAGTTGGTAGTGACCCCGCCTTCTAATCCTAAGGTGGCAAGGTGAAGGAAAACATCGTGAGGAAACCCGCAGCTTAGTCAGCACCGCGCGTATTGACCATGCCTTTCCTGTGGACAAGGCCGACTGAGCTGGATGGAATAGGTGCTGAGCAAGCCTACTCCATCTTAATTCGTCCCGGGCGTACAGCGTCCCGATAGTGAAGGTAAAAGTTGCCTCCTGACGCTGTATAAATCATCTACTATAGATGGTAAAAGGCCTTTAACATACATAATATTATCACGCCCGTATCCCTAATGGGGTGGGCAGAGCCAAAAGCAAACATAAGAAAACTTAGCGTACGTCCTCAACATCTTGCCAATCCTTTTTTAAAATGGATAAGGACAGCAATGAATTTGATTTTATAATTTAAGAAAATCAAATTAGGTTTAAGTACTTAGGAAAATACACAACAGAACTGACGCCCAGTGACTATATAAGTTACTAATAAACTTTATGCATAGAATACATTTTTATAACACCGGTGTGATATGTCAATGCACTCACTTGTCCAAGTAGTCGGCCAGTTCCTTCTCCGCCCTCGCCAGCACGGGCAGCATGTAGTTGAGAAGGTGCTGCGTGGGCTGCATCGTCACTTGCATGAAGGGCGCCAGCGGAGCGCCCGGCCCGTGCGACAACCGGCAGAGAAGGGGGAAGGAGGCGCGGTCGCCGCACACCAGGAGCAGCGTGATCGCTACGTCGTGGTAGCCCTATAGGTAAGTTCGATTAATAATACGTGTCACGTGTTGTTCGTTGAATACTACAAGTCTAGTGCGATAGCCACGTGGTAGCCCTAGAGGTAAGTTCGATTAATAATACGTGTCACGTGTTGTTCGTTGAATACTACAAGTCTAGTGCGATAGCCACGTGGTAGCCCTAGAGGTAAGTTCGATTAATAATACGTGTCACGTGTTCTTCGTTTAATGCTACAAGTCTAATGTGATAGCCACATGATAGCCCTGGAGGTAAGTTCGTAGCATTGCTACAAGCCAGGTGTTTGCATAATTACGCAATTACTCAGTATAAGAAGTAAATAACAACCAACAGGCACATACATATTCCTACATAGTCTTGATCCCACAGAACATGACATCAGACTTTAATATTATTGATTCATATTTCCTGTAATAACTAGTAAAATTATTATCGTCTGGCTGATAGCCAAATCATAACGGATATAATTTAATATTAATAAATTTATGTCCCATTCCACCAACTCCTAAATGGGCGATTACAGTATCAATCTCCTACTCATAGTGACGTAGCAATTGAATTGGTTCGTCTAATAAATAATAACACCCAATAGTTCTGATTTCACACTAGGATTCCCTTTGTCGTAGGTATCAGAAACTACGAGTACCATGGTACCGCAACACCCAGACCCGAAAGGATTTTTTGCAAAACATGCAAATATTTCTCCCGCAGCGGGAATCGAACACGTGCCTCTAACGTCTCTGCCGATCCGCCTTGCCACCGAGGCCATCTAAATCTAAATAAGTGAATAGTATAAATTTTAGAAATTGAGCAATGGTTCCATTGAGTCACTGTATAAATTCAAACTGCATCAAACATAAACAGATAAGAATCAACCACATCATGTAAATAAAATTGCCACAATACGTACCTGCCTACTGATTTAATTAAAAGATAACGCAAAAAGTAGACAATAGAGTAGGTAATTAAAAAGTATTAAAAGCGTATCAAATAATGCTTTAACAAGCTCCTGTTGGAGCATACTTAGGATCGAATTGCATCAAAACAAAAACATGATTGCAATTTACGGATTATTCCTAGCTCCAAAACCATTGTTTTCTATTTCAAAATCTCTTAGGTACATCAGTTTCCTCCCAACTCTAAAAATATTCAGAACACCTACCATTGGCAGCGGTAATCACTTTCCATAGAAAAAGGTGCCCATCCCCATATTATAGATTCATAAAGTTGGAGCAGATACTATCCCTTCGTCAACTCTTAAGACATGATAATAAAGATATTCTATTCTATTCTATTCTATTCTATTCTATTCATGCTGGGGGATAGAAGCAGACGGATGCATTCTATGTTTTTTTCTTTACTCCCAGTCCAGCAGAGAAGTACCAAAGATACATCAGCCAATATCCTACATTGTTGTATATTTGTTGACAAACTGATGCATTGAGTATCAGATAACCGGGGAGAATGTCAATGGCATTCAATGAAAACATTCCCAAGTATGTGACGAGAGTGCTAAGTTCTTATAAAGCTAACATCCACCAACGATTTAAACGGTGGTTATGGTATTAGCTATCAACGCCAAATAAGTTTATAGGTAAAAAACTGGCATGGCTGATCGACTTTATTCATATACTTTTCTGTGATTGCTAATATATGTAAGACGGCCTCGGTGGCGTGGCGGGCGATTGCTCGGCAGAGAGGCAAGAGGCGCGGGTTCGATTCCCGCTGCGGAAGAAATGTTTGCATGACCTGTAAATATTTCTTCCGGGTCTGGGTGTTGTGGTAGCATGGTACTCGTAGTTTCTGATACCGTTTCTGACACAGGGAATCCTAGTGTGGGGCCAGGACTATGTATGTGACTGTTGGCTGTTATTTATTTATTTTATTTATTTATATGTATTTTTTTTCTTTCTTTCTTTCTATGACTCAAAACTCAGAAATCAATGAGCTTAGCTTATAACTGCACTCACTCAACAAGTAAGATGTCACAAATTGTGATCCAATTAAGTTCCAAGTAAGTAAAATGTATAGTTGTATCAATAGAAAAACAAATCACTTATGTTTGTATCAAAACAGAATGGTGAGTCAAAATAAAATGTTAAGCTAAACATTATGTCAATATACAGTAACCTCATTAATATTCCGTAGTGTACCTTTCTTGATTTTTTAGTTTGGAGCCTTAACTGTATAACGTTTACAGTTAAGGCTCCAAACTAAGAGCAGACAAAAAAAGTAAGCCTGTCTGGTTGACATTTTATGTTCTCTTGATAAAAAAGTAGGAAAGATGAGCTCAGTCTAACTATTTCGGGTTTTGAGGGAGCTATATAACTCAGAAACTGAAAATGTAGCTCTTATTACTGTAGTAAATTGAAATAGCAGATATTGTTATGAGTTTAAAAGGCTGTTTCAAGCAAATCCACAAATAATCTACTTAATAAAAAGACAGCCTTAACCAGTAGTCTAGAATCCATGTTTATCCCATGAACATCCTAATAGGACGAAAGTTTCTATGGAATACTAAACCCCTTGGGGCACAAAGCTTATCGAAACATAGCTACATTAAACATGATATTTAATTTTATATTAGTAGATATTATGGGCAGATATAAGTACAATGCTAACACAATATTCTGTAGTGATAATGCCAATTCTCTATTGCTAGTACTGTACCTGGTAATACTTTAAATGTGGATACTTCATGATGACCCGGAGGATGAGAACTGTCAGCTGATCCTGTAATGCCACTCTCTGCTCGTACGGGATGCCGGGGGGAAACCTCTTTAGAGACCGATTCACATCCAACACCACCTGATAAGAAAGCAAGTTTGTATGAGTTTAATAACAATTAAAAATGTTATCAAGATGTCTTAATATTAGAGAAAATTTTGCAACAATATCATAAAAAACAATAAGGCCTTTGATGAATATGAATCTAATTTTAATGAATGGTATGGGAATAAAGCTCTGCACTATGTCCGTTTTGGGGTGTATTGTGCATTATCCCCCTGCTAACCCTACCCCAGACAGCCCAACTCCTTGAAACACTGGAAAAGGACTTTGAGATGTTGGCAGCAGTGTTCCAGTATCCTCAATGGTGTTGAGGCTGTTCGTGGTTGAAGATGCCATGTAATCCTCAATGACTGTCTGCAATCCCGAGTTTTGTCTAATTCTATTGTTGAGGGGCAGTGAAGTGTTACATGTTCCACAGTCTCTTCTTCTTGGAAGCATCCGTGACTAAGACAGAGCATGGTTTATAATATTTAGAGTACAATTTCTATCAATACCTGATTGTATTCACTATGTGTTGAAAGTTCGTCCAATGATGGTGGTTCAGTCATTTCCTCCTGTGTCACACCAACAAGTAATGGCCAAATCTTTCTCCGGAACTCATCTGTTATAACATATATTATTATTAGAACGTAATCACATATCTATTATCATCATTTTCGTGATAGTGATACTATTATTATACCAACCACATATTAGACCTCCTTTACTTTTTGCAAAGTGCTGCCATTGGTTCAAATTAACTGAATCAGGGTCACTTAAACATTTCTCAATCTCTTTCCTTTTCTCGGTAATGTCTGGGTCCTCATACTCGATTTCTGAAAGGTATTCATCATCATGAAAAGCAAAATTATCTCCACCAACTTTCACTCTCAGTCGAACCGAATCGCACCGAACTGATTATCAATTACAAGCAATGAAATCTCCAGCGTATGGTAAAATAATAAAATGAGGGAGTAATTAGAAAGTAATAGTAAATGTTTACCTTGGTCGAATTTCAGCTCCGAAGGCGTAGAAATGTCATCGATATTATTGGAGTGATTTAATTCGAACGGCTGCTTCTTTTGTGTCGATAAACAGTCTCCATTTGAATTATACTGGTCGTCGGTTCCGACGTCTATATTATTAGAATCCATAGCGGAAAACTAGAAAATATTCCAGCGTAAACATTACAATTACACCATCCGAAACACTGTAATGAATGATGATGATGGGAAGGGAATATGACATGACACACGAACAAGATGACATGCAAGACAAATAGACATTGACAGACATACAGACTAGACCGGAGAAACATTCAGAATATTTTTAATCCTGAATATTTTTTTTTTGCATTAAAATATGTTGTGGTAGTATATATTATTTTATATTCCACCTAACTACATATATTATTATACACATAGTTTTAATTAGCTTACTTATTATATTCTTTAATTACAATGTTACTCAATCGAAAACTTCGATTTTGTTTAGATATTTCATATTATAATACGTTTCAGACGCACTTCGTACGTTTATGCAGGTTTATGCTGCGTCCCATGTCCCACATTTCACGTAACAGCTGTCATTTAGTAACATTTGCTCCAAAAATATGCGTAATGTCTAGTTTTGTCAACCACCCTGATTGATTTTTTGTAAGTAAATAAAATACATAAAATACCTAAAAATATGTTAAATGACACAATGGATACTTCAATTAATAACCATGATGAAAACATAAGGAAAATAGAAGACATTATAGACATTCAAAAAGCCAACGGTAATTTTTCTATCCGACAAGTGGCCTTCAATCTACCCTCGGATTCAGGTTCAGCAGGTTTAGCTAAGAGTTTGGAATCTGGCCTAACTCAAACTAAGTCAGATAAGAAGCTGAAGAAAGCAAGATCTAAGCGCTTCAAAAGTCCCGTACCCGACGTGATCTCGTGGCCCAGTGACTCAGACATTACTGTGCTCAGGATGAAGCTGTGCTTGAGCAATGATATCAAAGACAAGGTTGGTAACATCATTCCTGGTGACGGACTCCATCAACCTGATGGTTCTTCGATGGTGAACTTGGCCACGCTGATAAGGCAGTCACAAACAGCGTCTAAGCACAGCATAAATATTGAAGAATACCTCCTGCCGTTGACTTCCTGGGAGAGGGATCAGGAACCTCCAAGTAAAAACCAGATCATGGAGAAAGTGAGTTCCCTCAAGAACTTTCCTCAATTTAACAAAGAACTGGGTGTCTTTAATGCAATGTGCCGAAGTAGCCGTGAGAGACAACAGATCTCCTACAACGATAGCGATATGCAATCTGAAACAAGCAAAAAATCTAAAATCGCTAGATTTCTTCGCTTATACTTTTGTCCGTGTTGTACGTGCCTTTACAAAATGGAAAATATGAAAATGCGCACCGAAACGTCTATTTATTCGGCGCAATGTAAAGCTGCGGAATAATTGTATCTAGTTTGGTTATTGATTATAATAGTAGATAATCAGGGTTCGCTCAGCTTTTTATGAAATTGTGAAGTGTTTTGTTGGTCTAAATAAACATCAGAATTTGCGAAACTTGCTTTGAGGTAGGTTACCTACCGATAGCTAGTCTAGTTGTGGATTTACTTTGGCCTGCACAGCCCACGACAACCAAAGATGCCTACTAACATGATCAACAGAGAGTTTAATAATTAAGGGCGTCACACAAGGGCGTCGCCAAGGGGGGGCAGGGAGGGGCAGCTGCCCCCCCCTAGAGATTCTAAAAAAGTTGCCAATTCATACTTTTCTCATTCATAGAGAATGAGAAAAGTATGAATTGTACTTAGTAGGTAAAGTCAACTTGCCCCCCCTGCGCCATCGGCTGGCGACGCCCTTGGCGTCACACACAGCGAAGATACTATAATATTTCATCAGTCGTAAAAGTAGACTAAGGGGTAGTATCCTCTTCAACATAATGAACCATCTAGGTAGGTAGGTAGGTATATGGGCGATGGCTCAGAACAATAAATTGTTCTGAGGGCGATGGGCTGATCACCTGTCACCATGGTTCATCATATCCATCTTGAAACTTGAATCAAGAGCTGCAAGTTTGATCATGATTCCTTGTGGATCTGCCCACCTCATTAGGAATACGGGCGTGATAATGTTTATAATTTATTTAAGATACTGGATGTTAAGCAGGTTGTTTTCGATTCACGGTCTTTTCTATTCTATGTTCTAGATGATTTTCTATTCAAATGGATGTTTTTGGATTGGTCTAATGCCATTTGTATATGTATCAAATTCTGAATCAAAATTATCGCCAGCGGAGCAGTTTAATAAATTTAGCAGCAAAGCAGTAGTACTAGCCATAGTTTATTAACCTGTATATAGATTTTATATAAAGAACGTGTGCGCCTGGGTAAGTTTAAGAAACAATGAAGATATCTACTTACCTATATTATTGTATCTTAATCTTCTGTGATACCCTCTGATATTACTATACGTATATTAAGATGCAATATTACAGTATCTTCGTCGTTTGTGACAGCCTTTTAAATTATTGCTATCAAAAAGTCACAGGCTCTCGCATAATTAAATCCAGACAACTTCGGCAGGTAACTAAATTATTAATTCAATGAACTCTACCGCTTTAGTACCCGCCGAATTTACGACTAGGTACCTATCTACCTACTGCCAAATTAGCATCCGTATAAGGCACAGAATACCTAAGTTTGTTTTGCACCACTAAAGTACATTTTAAAATAAATAAAAACCATAAAAGAGTCCTAGTACCTACTAGTCAAACATATAGAACCAAACTATTTTATATTTGTAGGTACCTACCTTATCTAGACAACGTTAAAATTACGGTTTATGAAAACTTCTTTGTCTTTTACTTATGTATTACTTATTACTTCCATCCACTTTCAACTAGAAAGAAATCCCTCGGAAGGGGGCGCTGTAGTCCTAGTGGGAAATTGCCGCCACTAATTTCTGCGGGACTTCTTTTGTGAAAAGGACTCTATATCGCAGTTAACATTTCATAGTAGAGCCGTGTTTCCTGTTTTATTTATTTTTATAGACCTACAAGTTTCGTGAGGTGTTTTGACTAACTTTTATGTTTTGGCATCTAACTTTTGACTAAGCAATTGCTTTCTTTTTTTGGTACAAAAAAAATAAAAGAAGCAGGGCTAGATGTTCAACAGTGAACCAGTTCACACACGTAGTAGATACATTTATGGTACCTAACCACTCCATAAACCCATACACCTGCCTGCCGCTGCTACATCCTTATTTTACCATTGAAAATGCATCTCATCATGAACTCATCATCTTCATAAATAACGCTTTTACAATCATCTATCTCATAACTTTCGATTTTATAATCAGTCTGTGAACCAAGACGTCTCGCTTAATTTATTACTTATTCCATTACTTCCAAATCAAATCGCTGACAATGACTCGATCTAATTCCGAGAAAATAAATTCGTATTTTAGGTACAGAAAATTTGTTAGTTTCGCGTTATGTTGCCAAACGGTTTCATTTTTAGGAGGTAACATAGAAACTGTTGGATATTCTGTGGAGGTGCCGCCGCTGCCCGCCGCGATGCAAGTTATAAAGCCCAGAGAAAGCACTGCGGCCAAACAGTCTCGTCTCGCCCGGCCATATTGCTATAAGGCCGATTCGCGCCCTTTTTTGACGTGCACAGTGTTGCATATTTCGGAAAAAGTCATTCGGACATGGAAATGAGGTGAGTGAACTTAATGTAGCCAATTTTTTTCACCTTATAAATGTGTTAAATAACTAACCACAGGTTCACACATCGATTATAATTATCATGTAGGATAACTTGGAAGATCGGTAGATGTAGAATTTCTAATTTATAAGCTTTTACGTTGGTAGGAACTTGTTTTACATTAAAAATGATACGAAGCATTGAAGTAAAACACTTTCACGTCTGAAAGTCAGAATGGCGAAGTGATGTAAGATCATAATATCCCAATATCTCTATTCATAATCATTTGTGTGCATGCTAATTTGCAATATTTGCTTTACTATTGTTTTCCAAAGGTTAATTTAAAATTTAGAGCTTATTAAGATGTTAGCTAGGTGCCAAATAAAATAATTTTGAGTTTATTTAACAATTTCGAAACGCTATTTAGCAGAACAAATTATTTATGCTGTGAAAATTGTGAAATGAAATTGTCTGAATAAGACTTTATTTTATTACTGTTTCAGTTACAATTGAAGGTTATTCTAGACGTAAAAAGCAGCTAACCAATAAAGCGTAGCCAAATAATAGACAAAACAATGGCGTGAAGGTTAACGAAATCGATTAAATTGTAAAGAGGAATAGTTCCTCTTCTCTTCACTATTTATTCAACGATGAGAAGAAACAGAATTGATACATCATCATCATCTCCCTGTCATCATGATCATTTCTACTCATGTCATCTTTCAAGCAATCCATCCATCTTTTCTTTGGTCTACCTCTACTCTATTATCTACATTCATATCTATGTAATACTCTAATACAATGAAAAACTAAATGACTATTTTACATTTTACTACGTTACTATAGTAGAGTATCAGATCAGCCATGATCAGACCCGTTATAAGTAGATTCCAGGACACGAGTAAAGTTAGCATTTGTATCCTGTCACCAGTCTTGTGAAATGATTAAAGTGTGCCTCAAAGAGACTCCCTTTACATAAAGCAGGTGCATACCTAAGCAATACATGCAAATATTTGACACAATGAAGAAAGTGTCAGACTATTGCGTAGGACGTAGGTACGGTCACAAGTTTAACTTTGCATAGGTAATGGTCTCGTGTGCAATCTTTTTAATTGTTATGTACGTACTTAGTTAAGTCTTACCCATGATCTTATGGTAACCAGCATTAGTATTTTGGGCTTTGGTGATACTAATACAGAAATACAAAAATAAATAAGAATTTGTGGAAATTTCACACAGCGCCATCTAGCCCCAAACTAAGCAAAGCTTGTACTATGGGAGCCAGGTGGCTGATAGAATACCTTTAAACACATGAAACTACAACACCCAGACCCGGAAGAAATATTTGCAGAACATACAAACATTTTTGTCATAGCGGGAATCCAACCCGCGCTCTTGCGTATCAGCCGAGCATTCGCCCGCCACGCCATCGAGGTCATCAATAATCCTACTATATTATAAATGTGAAAGTTTGTGAGGATGTTTGTATGTTTGTGCCTCAATCACGCCGTAACGGCTGAACGGATTTGAATGAAACTTGGAATATACGTAGTATGTATGCTGGAATAACATATAGGCTACTTTTTATCGGGGCACCACGCAAGCGAAGCCGCGCTCGGCAGCTAGTATATAATATTTTTAGTTCATGTTTTAAGAATGTTTTGGCCTACATATCCTCTGAGACTAAAATGTACTGTAGTGTAGTCACCCATGCAAATCCATTGTTTACACTATGTATCACCATGATAATCTCCTAATGAGTTTGACGCGAATCCCTCACAAACTCACAATGTGCTTTTGTTATGACATGCTTGGGTAAAATCTCAGACCAAAAAACAAAAAAAAAATATTTCTTTTTTTTAGGGTAATATGTACTGTTTGAACATGAAAAAAGAATTAGGTAGGTATACTTATTTTATTTTAACTGTCGTAGTGTCCTTTTGTTGTGTCGATTATTATAATTTAGTGCGACTTAGTCAGCTCCGCACGTATTGACCATGTATTTCCTGTGGATAAGGCCGACCAAGCAGAGACGATGGTATAGGTGCTGGGTAAGCCCTACTCCATCTAAATTCTTTCCCGGGTCTTAAGTGTCACGTTTTTGTAAGCAAAATTTGCCTTTTGACACTGTAAATCAGTATATTTTATATGGTAAAGGCCTTTTAGTATTGTAAATTTAGTCATCAATTATGTCTCTACCACTTGCTCATACTTTTTCTCGTGATTGTGATGACGAAAAAGAAAATTAAAAAATGGAAACTATTTAACCAATTCAGAAAACTAAGGTATGCCGAGTATTGAGTAAATACTTCTGCGGTATTTTTTAATCAAACATAATTTGATAAATATTGCTGTTATATATCAAGACAACAGGAACAGTTATAACTTCAAAACTTCAAAAACAAAATGAATCAATAGAAGTTTCCATTTATTTGCGTTTTAAATAGCAGCAAGGATAGTCTTGTGAAAGGCTAGCAAGTTTTCAATTTTCACACAGCCTCTCGGTTATGTAATGAACGGGACGATGCCACAGATTACTCAATAGTTGATATCGAGATCTTGTTGCAGACATTATACAATTACACGCATTGCTACTAGAACTGGAGCTCTTAACTTGATTTGTAGGTGTTTTAATGTAGAACAACTTATATGGTGCAACTTATGTATATATAGAAGTGTCCGTATTCATATCGCATATACGTGTCCTTTGATTATTTATTGCAAAGTCTGGCTTGGTCTTATTAAGCTGGCAAAAAAAAGGTAAGTAGGAACAATTTTATTACAAACTAGCTGCCGCCCGCGGCTTCGCTCGCGTGGTATTCGGATAAAAAATAGCCTATATGTTAATCCAATACATATACTATGTATATTCCAAGTTTCATTCAAATCCGTTCAGCCGTTTAGGCGTGATTGAGGCACAAACATCCAAACATCCAAACATCCAAACTCACAAACTTTCGCATTTATAATATACTAGCTGCCGCCCGCGGCTTCGCTCGCGTGGTATCCGGATAAAAAATAGCCTATATGTTAATCCAGTACATGTACTATGTATATTCCAAGTTTCGTTCAGATCCGTTCAGCTGTTTAGGCGTGATTGAGGCACAAACATCCAAACATCCAAACATCGTTACAAACTTTCGTACTAGATGGCAGCACAGGTAAAATTAGAACGCGCTATCGTTGCGTTTTGAGCTTTACGCCGGTAATTTCAAGCAAACTAAGACTTTTCAAATTTATAATATAAGTAAGAAGTAAGAAGTAAGATTCGTAGCATATTCTGTAGCGCAAGCGCGTTGAAATCTATCGTATGTAAAAAAACAAACGACAAAACTTAAATTAATTTCAGGAACAAACCACAACGAGTGACAGTAGATAATTATTAGTGTTTACAGGTAATTTGATCGCGTGCTGAACTAATTATTCAACAACGTTACGAACATTACTTTATCGAACGTAATAATTAAGGATTAGCTTAATTATATGTCCGGAAACGGTAACAAGTTCTGTTCTAAAATTCGGATTTCTAAGGCAATGACCCGTGGAAAGCAGTTATTTTCAACAAGCAATTCATCTTTTGTACCAAATTTGAAATATTAACTGTTCTTTAAAAAAGCGGACAATTAACGAATAGGTCATGTTTTTAGGAAGGAAATGTCAGTTTAGTTCAAAAACAACAAAGTTGCATTAGGCCAGCAATCAAAAATTACCTTCATAATAACGGATAACAATGTCCAAATGATAGGAAGAACTTTGGTAATTATAGCACTTAAAAGGTTTAAATGAGCTAAGCTAGCCTAATAGGGTAAGAAGAGGAGGTAGGTACTTAGGTTGATTAACGCTTAGGTAGTGTCCTGGGTGCTGGTTTTATTTTATAACAATTTAGGTATATATTCAAACGCCTACTTAAAGGGCCTATTAAACATTTTCATAGAAAGATAGAGCAGTATTCAAAAAAATCTTTACAATTGGTATTTTACAACTTCTACATGACCTGGTATCTACTTACACCAAATTACACATTTAAACTTACGAAAGAAGCCATGAATCTATACATTCGCGTTCGCGTGTGAATCAAATTCACAAATCACAAAGGCCTATCAATTCTCACATTGCCTAAGAGCACGCGCTCAGATAAATTCCCGCCATTAGGTGATGATGACACTGACATACAATCCACATGTGACAGTGACATGCGACAGTCCATCTTAGAACGATGAGATTCCATCATGGGACAAGTTAAACTGGATCTGCCTGATTGGGTAATTCTAACTTGATTACGATGTATTAACCGAGTAATGATTTTCTAAATAGCGCTTCTTGCATAATTGGAGTAATTGATTTTAGTGTTGACATTTTAATCTAATATGTTTCCTAATAACTGAATATGCAAGTGATGATATCTCATAAGCAGTTTACCATCACTTGTTTGGTGTAAGATGTGAACTCCGAGGTTAAATGCCTGGAGCTATCAATGCCATGTTGTGCTGAGCATCTCACAAACAAAATGCCCGTAAACGCACTTATTATATTTGAATATTAATTTGATCTGTTGTTCGAATGATTTCATTTTATGCTAAAAGTTAATCTGCACAACTTTTGAAATCCTTTTTGGGATTTTGATCTTTTTATTTCGTTTAAGTATATCCTAAAATGCGTGGGTTTTATTTGATCACTGGTCAAGAATTTCAGTTTAAGGTTGCCAGGTTCCTTACCGTTTAGGATGCTCAGAGAGGAAAATCAAGCAGATAAGGTCATTCCCCTGTAGGAATGTCATCGCCAAAATTAGAATGTACCTGCATACTTTGCAAGGTTAGTGACTCGGATTTTATCGTAATAAATACTCCTTGGGACCGCGGTTCTGATTTGTGGCGTCTTCTTTTGAGATAAGGCTGTTGTATGTATGAACATTTGCCCGCGGCAATCAATAACAATCACTGTGGGAGGCTTGTAGGTAGTTTAGACGTTGCGAAAGCCGAGTCCTTGTCCTGACATGAGCAATTGTGCCACACATGACACTAAGCATACGCACACCTGGTAGGTACTAGGTACCTATATCAAAGTGTTTCAGTGTTACATGGCCCAACTTTGTAAGGACCTACAACAACTTATAAACGTTATGCAAGATTTTGCCTTAAAGTTTGTACCTACGAGTATAATCGATCAGATTTAGCCCGATACTTTAATCTACGTAATCTTACATGTAATAAATGCGAAAGTTTGTGAGGATGTTTGGATGTTTGTGCCTCAATCACGCCTAAACGCCTGAACGGATTTGAATGAAACTTGGAATATACATAGTACATATACTGGATTCACATAGGCTATTTTTTATCCGGGTACCACGCCATCAAAGCCGCGGGCGGCAGCTAGTACGATCTAAATTTGATCATTATTATGTCGATATATAAGCCTGGGTGCGCCTTGTAATCGGTCACACATAATAAGTGGCACACGTGTCGCGCTCTCTTGCCCCTGTGTATGTACCTACAACATGACTAAGTAGTACTTAGCCGCAGTCTACATAAGCAACGATTAGTTTGCAGCGCTCTGCTTAGGTTTAGCTTAATGATTTGATACATGTTTTGGATAGTTGGTAGTTAGAGTCTAAAATGTAAGACGTTAGGGTTCCGTACCCGGAGGGTGGCACCCTATTACGCGGGAATCGCGAATCGGGAAACGCGGAATCCTATTCTGCCCTCGTAATAGCAAATGCAGTAGGTACTTGCAAAATGGCGGTTTCGAGAAAAACGCGGTAATCATATTTTTAGATATCTCTGCAGCATGTCCATGTTATTACTTATAGTAAAATATCTAATGATAATTATTTTTTTGTGTATGTGTAGATTTAACCCCTTGAAATACTATTTCTGCAAAAAAATGAAAAACCCAAAAATGACGATTACCTACTGCAAGTGCAATTAGTAGGGCAGTTACTAAGCCACCGCTGTCCGTCCATCTGTTAGCGGGCTGTATCTCATGAACCATAATATAAAAATATAGCAACAAATAATAAAAATAAAGGGGGGCCCATACAAGAAACATTTTTTAATGTACCTACGGAACCCTTCATGTGCGAATTCAACTCGCACTTGACCGGTTTTTTTTCTCATCTTTCTGTATGTTTAAGATTGCATTTTAGATTTTCTCGTATACCTAACCTACACCTATCGTACTTCTGGGCACTACGGTACGACGACTACGATTATACGACTATCAATAATATAATTTTTTTTAAGATTACTTATGGCTCTGGCTCTGCCCACCCCGTTAAGGATACGAGCGAGTGATAATATGTATGTAACTATGTAATAGTATAAACATGATTTATTAGAACTTTTCATAAAAGCTTTGTAGTTTAAATCAAGATTAGGTATAACATCGCGTTGCGTAAAAAATAAGGGAAAAAAGTGGCAAAACAGGGCCATACATAATCATAGGAACAATTTTCCATTGTTTAATAATAAGTAGTACACATATTTACTATGTCGCGAACTTTTCGTGCCAATAAACGACAGAATATGACGCAATGTGCGAAAGTGAAATCCGGATAATGTCGCGTCAGCACGCGACTCGATACCGCGATACCGGTGTAAACATTCAGCGACTATTGCCGCTGTTTGATTTACGGATTCTATTCGGCCAATGGAATGGACGATATTTTGCCTTCCGTATTTTAGGAAGTCAACGAATTAAAGAGAGAGTTGTGTTAGACTGGAATCTAACAAGCCTTTTACATTGGAAATATCGTAATCGCACATTTTACAATACATAAAGTTAGCCTACATTTCATTAAACATGTTAGACTGCTTGATATGAGGTCCAAATTCTTCACTTAATAGATTCAGAGACAGGTAAATATTATCCTTCGTCATTGACTCAATGACAAGTAGACGCTGATTTCTACGGTAGAATAGAGTAAAATCACATTTGAGTGTAGACAAAGTAAACTTTTCTATACCCCCGAACATGGCGTTACAAGAAGAAAGAGTTTCTAGGTAGACAAATCCTTTCCATGGGCGAACCCATTAGTGTTTTATTTATTTATTTAAACTTACATCTATTTTTACAGGCTAACCTAATGCAATAGTGTAGCGTAATTATTTCAGAAATTATAATATACATATAATAAATTATTGTACTGTAGGCGAACTTAGATAGAAAACTGAGCTCATTTTTATTTCTTATTATTATACCGAATACCCTAAAGTTTTTAATGTTATTGTAGTTTGTCTTTGTAACTGTGTGTACTTAAATAAATAATATGTAATTATTGTACTTGTACTTTTTGCTCATTTAGAGAGAAATAGATCTTTCTATTCTAGGAAGAAAAGAAATTCTCTGTGCTCATGCTAAGCAGGCTGGTTAAACAGAAGACAAACGACAAAAGATTTCACGGAAAAAAATATTGGATGCAATACTCACGCTGCAGAAGTAAATAAAAATCAGGCAAGCCAATTCAGCAAGTCACCGCAGGTGTAATTATTTGTACTTCCGTAAGCTCAATGCGGTGTGTGTCAATCATCGTGTTATGACATGGCATTATGCTAGAATGCTGATTCAATCGGAGATAGTTACGCATTGGCTCTCTTTACGAGTTCTTGTCATCAGTCGTAAAAGTGACTCCTTCCTATAGACTAGCATACAGACAGTTAAACTAGCTATAGATACGTACATACGAATTCTTCACGCTTGTAAAAGCTAGGAACTAAGGAGAAATGTTGTAAACAATTGAATGCAATTGTTTTGTAACGGCTCGTTTCAATGTTGCGCTATTGGCAATGAAATAGCTAGAGCTGAAATAGCCACACGATACCTGACCACGCACTCTACCACGAATTGAATTACCTATTTACTAATTACGGAATTACATCTTGTAGTGACTATTTTTTAGGGTCCCGTATCCGTACTCTAGTTCGCGTTACGAACTAAATGCAACGTAGATTTAAGACGTGTCTAAGTGATCCCAGTGATTTTAAGGAATAATTTTTTTTTACTTTTACTTTGACTTTGAAGGGTTCTAACGGGACCTTATTACTAAGTCTCCGCTGTCCGTCCGTCCGTCCGTCTGTCAGAGGGCTGTATCTCATGAACCGTAATAGGTAGAGTTGAAAGACAGTGTATTTCTATAGCCGCTATAAGAACAAATAATAAAAATAAAATAAAATAAAAAGGGGCCCCCATACAAGAAACATTTATGTACATGTATCGACTCGCACTTGACCAGTTTTAATTTTTATATTAGATTTTACTCACTTTCGATGTCTATGCCCTATTCAGAGAGCACCTAAGCCACCTTACTTACAGTAAAAAATGCATTCTCTTTAAACTTTATTGTTATCAGTTGTTCTGTGGTGTTGCCGAACTGGCGAACTGACCTTTGATTAAATTAAATGATGATTATCAAATCCAGTCAATCCTTTCTAAGTCGAACATGTTATAAGTGATTCATGTCATTTAACCCAGTAAATAAAGTATTGGGAGCTATCAATTCTGTTGGCCAATTACTTAGACTTAATTAAATTTGACAGTCCTAAAAATATTGAAGTCCCTTTCTTTTACATTGAGATAACAGGGATCGCTATCAAATTAAGTTAAGTTTAGGAAAATACATAAGTAGACCTGATTGTATTTGTTGATTGTAAAGAAATCATGGATAAGAGAGGCTGGCAATATCGAAAGGAGGCCAGCAGTAAGTGATACCAGGCTGAAATTATAAAAGCTGTATATAGTAGGTATAGAGTAGGAAGGACTGTCTATTTCTTAGTATTAAAATGAACATGCCTCGTGGCTTTGTTTCTGTTTGAGAAAATGAAAGTGATGGTGCCTCCAACACTACAAAACCCAGTCTAGGAAGTCCAGTTACAACCGCGTCTGACAAGAGCACGCAGCTTTACTGTTTATTGGTCAACCAGGTGGTTTATTATTCAGAAGCCGTTATCAGATCGTTGTAAGATGTGCGAGACTCCATTAACGGGCTTGTAAGCGGTACTTACTCAGAACTATCTCTATGCATCAACATAACAAATTATTGTGAAGTCTTTTACGTGATTGAAGACAATGGCGGATCCAGATCCCGATCCAGAAAAATAAGTATCTGCATATTATTGTACTAAATATTACTTTTTTTATTTATTTTTTTATTTGGGAAACAAACAGTACTATTTACAAAAAAAAACACACTTAAACAATACATAAACCAATAAAGTTTCCACAGTTTTTACATTAAAAACTAGTGAACAGACAGAGTAAAAAACAAGAAAAAATAAATCTAAACTTAAACACAAGAAAAAAGACAAACAAATCAAAGAACAATCATAATTTGGCGGCAATGCTTGACATGACTTCTCTTCGAAATTTAGGCAAAGTGGCGTTGAAAATATCAATACTTGCTAAATTATCATTGTATCTAATAATTGCATACACTATTCAGAAACATATTCTTTCTATAGTTAGTGTTAGAAATAGTGTAATTACATTATCATCATCGCGTTAGTTCGTATTTGCGAATGTCTACTAAAATTGCTGAGGCGCACATTATTTGTGCTACTGCTCCTGACGGCTGCGACGCACGGCCGTAGTTCTTACGAGTACCTACTTCCATTTTATTGCGTCGTGTCGTTTAAAAATACGCAAGTTTCCATTTCACGAATGGATGGTTTCGATGGAGAAAGCAGTTGAATATCATTGTTTCGATTGTCACTTTTCAGGTCTATTTATTGAGTTTAGTAATTTTATTTCTAGAAACGATAAAATGTTGATTAATAAAAGGATTGGTTACAACCGCAATTCAATTTGTTGGAGCACGTTTCTGTAATAATTAATGCAATATTGAAAAGGTCAAGTTTACTACTATTATAACAGATATAAAATATAGGTATTAGGTACCTAAAGTTCAACAGTGCTTTTAAGACGTTTCCTTATTGTCAACGAATCAAAGTACCTACCTAATCCACATCACACAGACCGTAGTACCTACCTAATAAAGAACTATCAATACAAAGTAAAATACTTAGGTTTGAGTAAAAAAATAAAAAACATGTGCATGAAAAATGTATGGGGTCCCCTGTTATTTTATGTTTATTATTTTTTGATATAGCGACAATAGAAATACACCCTGTGAAAACAACTCTATACCTATTACGGTTCAAATACATGGCCCGCTGACAGACGGACGGATGGACAGCGGAGGCTTAATAATAGGGTCCCGTTGACACCCATTTGGTACAGAACCCTAAAAATGCACAAAAGTTTTCTTATCGATACAGTTTTTTCTGTAAATGTCATCATACCAAAACAATTTAATTTGCCAATTTTCGGTATTCCCTTTATGGCAATGCTTTACAGTCCTGTCTCGTAAGAACGCAATGCATCTCGCAATCAAAATAAGCGAGGTATGAATACAGCTTTCTTACATTAATTATGGCAACTCCATATGACCACACCCTTCGATACATGATGTAAGCTTCGCCCTACATTTGTGGTCTGGTTGGTTTGATAAACGAGCTCATACAGTTGACATGATAGATATCTAGCATCTAAGACAGACCCCAGGAACATTGCAAAGCCCTAAGTAGTGATTAGGTAGTTGGTTATTCAAGCTGGTTTCATAATCAGAGATTCTTGCTTTGTTCGTATTCATGAATCACACTTAATTGTAGTTTATCTTACCTACTGAATCCTTCATAGCCGAGGATTGGTTGAATTAGATTGTTGGGAAGATGGATGAACGCAGTGAGATGTTAGGTACTAAAATGTTTGATTACAAGAACCTTCAACGAAGCGCTCGTCGCGTAGTTTGCTTAGACGTTCTTGATTGATCATTGAAGTTAAGCAACGTTGTGTGCGGTCACAATTTGGATGGCAAGTAGAATTACGAGCTGAGCGCTTCCGTGCTTCAGAGGGCATGTTAAATTGTTGGTCCCGGCTTTTAAGTCGTTAAGCCATGACGGAGGCCTTTAGGCGGCCTAAAAACTCCGTCACAAGAGTTGGCCACTAGCACTAGCTCATACGAACTTACTTAATTACTTTCAACGAAATGAACGTTTATAAAGTTTGGTATCATCACTTCAAAACTGTAAATCACGAAAAATACATCAGCAAGTCATCTTCACAATTCCACTCATGTAAGTTCTCTGCCTTTTGAGTTTTCTAGGACACTTGTCTCCCAGCTCAGTTACCCAAGATATGCGCCTCGTTCTTGCATCAATGTTTTTGCTTACATTCCTGTCCCCGTAAGGCTGGACATGCCAGACTTGATTACGACCAGATTCCTCTTTATGTGGAAGTAAGGATTGTTTGGAACGGGATGTAGAAATTGTCAAGTGATGATCGGTTTTTGATACTTCCCTTTTAGGGCCGAAAATCCCTCATTATCACGTCACCTTTTTCTCGTCTGACCGAGAAACTCTTTAATAAAAGGTCAGAAACCAGATAAAAATATTTTACCTTATTTAGAGACTTTGAAGGGTTTTAGCAACGTTTTGGTTTTGCATCACAGCATTTGAGTAGCCGTAGGTTAAGTAACAGTTTTGTTTTATTGGGTCAGTCTATATACGAAGATGTTTTTCTTGTGCATATATGAACTAAATGGAATCAAGTGATTGTCATTCCGTTTGCCTCAATGACTAACATCTTACATGGTAATCTTTCAGATTACACACCGCTATAATTCAGCTCCTTCGCACCTGGCCCATAAACAGACCAGTTTCTCATCAAATTAAGTTTGCGGTGACATTGCACAACTGCCCTGTAACGTAAGAATTACTGTAGCTACTACGAGTACGATGTGGTGTCTGTGTCCATTTTGGAGAAATTGCCGCCATGACGTAACCCCACATGTTTTAAATACTTTGTAGGTGTTGGTAACTAAATGGAAATGTCACGTGTTTGACATGTAGGGCAGTAGGTAGTTACCTACTGTCAGTAGTAAAACAATTGTTGTCGTGCAGGCAGTATCAATTATGAGATGAATCGGTCAACAAAATACCATTGTCTACCTTGCTGACTTTTGACATCAGAGTTCAATGAATAGGTACCTTACACACACAGGTACCGTATTTGCATGGTCAATAATGGTCATATCCTCACAAACTTTCGGATACTTATATAACATAAAAAAATACAAAATGGGATTGCGGAGACTGTAACCTGTTCAGGTTCAAATATCAGATCATATTAAAACTTTCATGATAGGTACAATTTCACTTAAATTGTTTGTTCCTTACTCCAGGTGGCAGTATCTCTTGGGGCTGTTGCTCCTCGGCGCAGCGCTGGCTTCAGAAGAAGATGATGACAGCATACCAGACGCGGGAGTCGACAGCGATGAGGAACTGGCTTTGGACCAAGAGGTACTAACAATTATTTATACCTAAATAAGTAATCAGAATCCGAGAAAGAATGTGATGATCAGATTAAAGTATATATTTTAATACCTACCTAGATAGTAGCCTGGTTCCCATGATCTGTGGAATCAGCTACATAGTTTTATCAAGTTTCTCATGTTAAAGACTTCAACGCGCTTTGGCTACGACGTGTTTCGACTCATTTGTAGCTACATAATTGGAATACCGAGTATTTATCTCCCTGTAATTAACTAAATCTCAATCAAAATGTCAATTAATCATAGGAATTCATAATTTTCGATTAATAATGTCGAAATAGGAACTTACCTAATTTATAAATAGACGTGTATGTCAAAGTTCGGGTGATGGTACCTACGGTCATTTAATTTCGATTTTACGCTCAGACTTAAACCACGTCCGGTTAATTATCTAATTAACGACTAAAGAATATCGACAGGTTTCGACACTGGAGATTCATATCGAATAATGCATTCACTTTTACATAGCCGATCGCAGAAGTTCCGTGTACTTTCTGATGTGGATCGGAAAGCGGGCAAATCCCGCTTTCAATTATTTGGCCTTCAAATATGAGTGATCACGTGGCAGGTATTTTCAGATTTTGCCAAATTGTTTCCGGGGCGGGCAGTTATAAAACCTCGGACCATACAAAATATGGAGGCTTCAAGAACTTTAGAATACTTAGGTAAATCAAATTGCGCCGTTACCGGTGATAAATTTATACGTGTTCGACCAAAAATAATAACATCTTCCAACATTACCAAATTGGATTGCTTATAGCTCATATCTAAATCTAAAGGAAACAATCCGGTTCCTGTATCCGGTAAATGTCGACAATGCGATTCGTGACCACAGAGAACATTATAATATTGGTGACCGAAATCGAGAGTGTTACAATATAGTTACAAAGTTGCGATGCAATTTTTCTACACCATTTGGCGTCAATGTCCGCCGCAAGGCCGCCGAGAGAGAAAGTCGAAAGCAAACTCATTACTTTTTTATTCTTTCCTCCTTTTTATATGTACGATTTCTGAACGGAATGAAATTGACACTTTGCATGCTAACTAACGATTTGGCGGGTAAATATTTGTAAGCGCAATAAAAAAGTTACACATCACATGCGTATTTGTTAATAGTCTGGTTTATTTCAAATCGTATTTAGTTATTTAGTACCTCGGTAAGTAGGTACCTAATTAATACAGATGCATAGATGAATAATAAGCAAACATTAGATAAGCAAAGAAACGAGTGATCCACAGTCACGATATCGGTGTAAACACAACGTAATCGCGTGAGAAATATTCGCGGATCGCACGATTCATTCAATGAATGAAATGTGTGAGCATAATAAGTAAATGTCATAGTGTTGTATTGTGTTTGAGAGACGAGACCTTTTTATGGTTCCGTACCCGAAATGTGCCAACGGGACTATTACTAAGCCTCCGCTGTCCATTCGTCTATCCGTCTGTCCGAATGTCAGCGACTGTATCTCATGAACTCATGAACAGTAATAAGTAGGTAGGTACCTAAAGAGTTGAAATTTTCACAGAGTATGTAAGTATTTCTATTGTCGCTATAACAACAAATAATATTAATGAAATAAAAGCGGGCCCCATAAAAGAAACATTTTTTGTGGCTAAAGTACGTAGAGTAAAGTCATGTTAAAAATATTTGTACGATGGTACGGAACCCTTAGTGTGCGAATTCGACTAGCACATGACCGGCTTTTATGTTTTGCTCCATTACATGTACGACAATGTGAGGTACCCAGGTGTCTATTTTATTGTGCAATTTCTTAAACAAGGCCTAATTTTACAGTTCTCAAAAAAGGTTTTATGGATTTAAAATTAGCAAAAGTTCGAAATATGAAAGTGCAAAAAGTTCAGATCATTATCTTCATGATCAGTGTGGACATATGGGTTATCTATCACGATATCTCCTACCGGATCTATGTGCAATCACATAATTCCGGGCACAAAATTACCACAAGCAAAGTCGCGTCGTGTCGTCGCCTCGCACGAATGAATCCATTACAATTTACAAGTGTAACGTTTTTATCAATATTACCACGTTATCGTAAGCCTCCATCGACATGCCTTTATTGTGTCTGTAATTACCTACGAAAATTATATAATAATGGAGCGTTGGTGTTCGCAATTATTGTAAGAAGCACTTTCATTTCACAAGCATAACTTATGAGTAGTTTTTATACCTACCTATCTAACTCATACCTACTTTCAACTAGGTCCATAAATCGATCTCTCGCGTTGATAATGACCAATTTGAGTTTATGATGATTTGAAAGTCAGATTTGCATTACATTTTAGAAAAATTGTATATTTTGCCAGGCATCAATATCAATATGGACATTATGGATAGTTCATTATTTATTATAACCACCCTAACATGGATATCTAGAAAAGAAAAACGAAGGCGAGCCCTACAGAATTTTCTTCAAATCACTTGGCCTTTTTGTAGAAGGGATTCAACACCTATGCCTTTTCTTCTCAGGAATCTCGGAACCTCAGACCACGCGCGTACACGCCGACGGCATACAACACGCTGCCCAGCGGCTTCAGGCCCACGCCGTCGCTGGCGGAGCTGGCGGGCTACCAGCAGCCTCAGCAGGAGTACGTCCAGCCCCGGCCGCAGCAGCAGCAGCAGCAGCAGTATGTGGAGGAACAGCGCCAGCCCGCCAGGGCTCCACATAGGAAGGTAAGGCAGTTAGGAACTCGAAGTCTTGGAAACAATGTGTTTACATGACTCAGCGTATAATAATGGAGGGAAGAGAATCCTTGCCCTCCTCTTCAGAGGAACCGCCATAAAGTAAGTTCGTATGAGCTAGTGGCCAACTCTTGTGACGCAGTTTTTAGGCCGCCTAAAGGCCTCCGTCGTGGCTTAACGACTTAAAAGCCACAATTTAACGCCCTCCGAAGCATGGAAATCGCTGAGCTCGTAATGCCACTTGCGGTCACCATCCCAAAATTGTGATCGCGCACAACGTTGCTTGAACAAGAACCGCCATGAGACCATTACATTAGAAAACGTACATATTATTGAAAGTGATCAAAAAACGAAGTTCGTAAATTAAACGTCTAGATTTTACCTGATACGGTGGTTTACAGGAAAGCTATCCTCATTAATGCTGATGCCGAATAGCTCCCGGTGTTCCACTGGCTAGACCAAATTTCTGACCAATAACCTTCCCCCAGCCTGCCCAGAACCCTTCCAAGTACCAGCAGCAGCTAGACGAAGAGGAGTTAGAAGATGAGAAGGAGGAACCCGACCGCCTCACCACCTTGCTGCAGCAGTCCAAGTTTAACTGCGCGAGCAAGCAGACCGGGTATTACGCTGACGAGGAACTCAACTGTGAGGTGTTCCACTACTGCCAGGATAATGTGAAGCACTCCTGGGTCTGCCCGGATGGCTTCTCCTTCCACCAGGTAAGAATGCTGATAATTACTGTGAACTGGCTCAGTTTCAAATTTTAGCTCGTCTCAGAACTGGCTCAACTTTGCTCGGTCAGTAGTTACGTCACTTTCGATCATATTTTCGTACCTACTTACCTACTCTGTTGGAAATTGGACATTATTATTATTGTCACTACCATTATAAAACCACAAATTTATTATTTCTGGTCCTGACGTACAATCTTTACAGAAACGTAGCTTTTATTTCTGGCCATTGGCGTTCATTCCTTTAAGATCTAATTCTGGAATCATGATGTCCGGCTATTTTCTCAAGGTGCATCATTTTGAATGAAAAATCCATTAAACTCTTCCAGGTCCACCTTATCTGCATGCCACCAACCCACGAGAACATCTGCACCAAGTCCTCAAAGTACCACTTCGTGAACGAGTACCTGTACCGACCTATCAACGAGGAGGAAGTCCAGAGGAAACCCAACGTGTCCCTGAAGTACTCCGATAGATACTACCCGCAGGAGGTCTACAGGGACGACCGATTCGAACAGGATGAGGATGAAGAAGAGGTAAGGATGGTACTTTACATCTTCTAATCAACCAAATGAAAGCACTTATAGGTCATTAAAAAAACAAAACTCATTCTGAAAGGGTCGCTGAGACGTATTAAATGCGTTTACTGATGCACCAGCATTAGGGCAGGGAGATGATAACAACGGACTCATAAAAATCTTGATTGATGCTAATCACTCTCAAAGAACGTTTCTTTAGTCCGCAACGCATTGATTAGGTATTCTGTCATGCTAGTTTTACTGTGGTATACGTGGTAAGACCGATATGGCTGTCAGCAGGTTTTTGAGACTTGACCGTAAAAACAGCATTGTAGGTATGCTTCACTTATCGTGGCCGGTTTGATAAACTATTTCCATTTTCCAGGAGGAAGCTCCCCGTCGCCAGCAGCCAGTGCTCCAGCAGCTGCAGTTGCGCCCCTCCCCGCGGCCGCAGCCTCAACCCCAGCAAGTCTTCCGCTCCGCCGAGGAAGTCAACATCCCGCTCGGCCAGAGGCGTCCCACGCGCCCTTACGACTTCGACTTCTAAGCTAATCCTCCAACTGGGCCCATAACCAGAATACCATTTTTTTAGCGTTCCTAAAAAACAAGTTTTCTGGATAGGGCCCCCTCACCTACCTTTTCATCTACCTACTCAGGGGACTGTAAATAAAGGTTATTTTCAAAGGTGCTGATAAACCTATGGGTTATCTTTTTACGGATAAATAATATTTATTTATAATGTTTGTAAAGTAAGAGTATTGTATCGAATCTAAGTTACAAATTAGTAGTAAGCTAGTCTTTGTGGTACTTAGAACTGATTAAGGTTAATAAAATATAAAACAGAATACAGAATAATGTTGTTTTTTATTTTGAGTAATACTTGTTTTTTTCGTTACCGTATTTCAAAAAACTAACACTTGCCCATCAGCTTTGACTAAACAAGAGTCGATTTGTTGGATGGAAAGTTCGACAGTGAGGTGATTTCATGATGATTCAGATTTGGGGAAAAGTTGCGACTTGCTATACGAGAACAAAGTATTTATGTTTCAGAACTATAGCCTGCTTGAAATGAAACTAAAAAATGCCATTGACAGACAGCGACATATGACAGCCTTCAGCTTGACATTGACACGTCTTTGTTTTTGTTTTGCCGGAATTTTAAAGATAAGCTCTCAAAACAGCAAATCTACTTCGTTTGAAATAATTATGTTGTACAGGAAAATATAAATATATATCAATTTACTGCTCTGGAAGTCCAAATTGACCCAGTTTTCGCGTGGAAATGGTACCAGACCTATCTTAACTTACAGTCCAAGGTTTGCACCGTTTCCTGGCAAACTATCAGTTCGAATTCTGTTAAACAATTCAGTTTGAAATGAGATAATCTAATTTCGGATAAGTTTTAGTGGTTTGTGCATGTGTTCGTTATTGCTTCTGCAATTTTGATAGACCATCATGGAAGAACCGAATATTGAAGAAATGAACGCTACTGAATACAAATCATACCACGCATCGCTGATGCAAAACAACCACGGATCTTCTGCCTTCCATGTATTTTTTTGCATATTCTTCACTGTACAATGTACCATCTACTCGTCTGTCAAGATTAAAAACCTTGACTATCAACAGATTTATGAATACATGGTGATAGTAATGCCTCTAATATTGGTACACACAGTCCTGTCTCAGTATTTGTATCTATTAAACTTCATAATTTTTACTATGTTAGTTTGGGAATTAAAAACGAGAAAGTCTCTGGCTCACATAAAAAAGATTGAACCAGAAAAGTCTTATGATCATAACAGAATACAATCAATTTCGATAATGAGAGGGCTGACTTATCTAATAACTGTTTTGTGCATACTAGCAGTTGACTTCAAATGTTTTCCTAGAGAATTAGCCAAGACCGAGAGATATGGACATAGTTTGATGGACACAGGTGTTGGGCTATTTGTGCTGATGAGTGGCATAGTGCACAAGGACTTGAAAAACAATTGGAGAAATATGTTTTTTGGAAACATGAAGTTTATATTAGTATTAGCTGCACTAGGAGTGGTGAGATATGCTTCAGTAAAACAGTTGGATTACCAAGAACATGTGTCCGAGTATGGGGTGCACTGGAATTTCTTCTTCACATTGGCCGTTTGCAAGATTCTTTCGACTTTCTTTCTGTATATCACATCTGAATCTTGTTTATCAACTAACACAATAGTCCAAAGCTTTATTTTGCTAGCAATCCATGAGTTGATATTGGCATGCGGCATGCAAGAGTGGGTGTTTGGGGATACACCAAGAGACTCAATACTGTCTGCAAATAGAGAAGGAATTTCATCCTGTCTCGGCTATGTTGCAATGTATTTATTCTCATCACATTTGAAAGATGAGCTTAAAAAGAATTCTGTTAAAAAACTGTACTACAATGGACTAAGAATAAGTATTGACAGTATTATATTGAAACTTTTTGCAGGTTCCATTATTTTATGGCTGTTGTCATTTTTATGTAATTACATCAGGCCTGCTTCCAGAACCTTAGCTAATGCAGGCTATTGTATTTTTGTAGAATCTATTTTGATAACTGTTTTGTTGGTTTTATATTTTTTTGAAAAATCCTTTAGTAATGAAAAACGAGGTTTTGAGATGCCAAAGATTATAAATAATGTGAATTCTAACGGATTACTCTACTTCCTAATTGCTAATTTATTGACTGGTGCAGTAAATCTGTCTATGAGAACATTGTCTGTATCAAATTCAACGACTTTTGTTATACTGAATACATACATGATAGTTGCTCTGTCACTTCCAATATTTGTGATGAATGCTCTAAGTCTATTCAAAAGACAGTTTTAGTAACAAGAATAAAATATTTTATTTTACAATATAAATACACAAAACATATAACTAAATGTATAAAGGTACATAATGTTATTTTAATGAAACATTTGTCTGAGGTATGTGAACAATTTGATCATTTGTTTAATTATGTATTATTTGTACTCAAGCAATTCCAATTACATACACATATTAGGATAACCTTTTTTAACTCTTAACTACCTACCCCCTATTTTAGTCACGTAACTACCTACCCGCGGTCTGTATGACGTCGGCGATATATCGTTCTCGCAAAAAAAACTATGGCAGTGAGGTATAATTTGAAATAAAACTTATATTTTAATTAGTTTCTTATATATATTAAAGTATCAAAAACACAAAAAATCAACATTGTTTATTTAATAAATGAAAATCTCTTCTAAGACCTAAGAAAAAACGAAAAAAATCAACATAATCATAAAATGAGATCTATGATAAAAGGAACATGAATTAGGAACTTCTCCTTACTATTTTTTATAAATTCAATAATCAACTTATACATCTACATACTAATTTCAATCAAAAAGTAGTTGCTTTTACAAAATTGCAAGTGATCAACTTTGTAGATTTTCGCGGCGGTGAATACACACTATGTTTGCGCACCCTAGGGAAATTGATTTTCTACGTCGAAAACATAAGTATTGGGTCTTGCGTTTCTTCTTGGGGTCACAAAAAGAGCAGGTCTTGCGAGTTTCCAACCTATCTGCACCAGCACCACTTCCTGCAGCTGCAGGAAGCTGACGAAATCAAAGTCTGATATCTCGCTGAATCGACGTGTTCTTTTCTCGACGCTCATATGTCGTTCTCCACGTCACTACAGTCTCCATTTGTAGTTCCACTTCATCTGAAGGGTCTTCCTCCTACCAGCGCTCAATAATTCGGTCATTAGAAGCGATTTTGCACTAAAATAATAAAAATAATTGGATAAAAAAAGTAACGCAACTACCTACCCCCGGTCCATCAGACCGGTGGCAAAAATGTTTTACTCCCCAAAAGCAAACGCGCGCACGTTTTGATCTCGACAAGCGCAGACGCGGTACTGCGGGTAGCGGGGAAAAGGTACATGGACGCTCGAGATGTAAAAATGCGCACACGCAAAGTTATTCACAAAATTATTATCGCTGGTGTCTGTTAGACCGGGGGTAGGTAGTTAAGGGTTAATAAAACTAAAATACTGTTTAGCTAAAAGTTATATAAAATTCATAAAAAATGCTAACTTCCATTTATAGCTAGATAATCAAATTTGACTTTTAATAAATACACTACAGTACATTCTTAAAGGCTCTTATTTTGTCTTTTGGTTCCTGAGCAAACTTACTGGTAGGTTGATCTAATAGAACTTTATCAACAATTCCGAGCACTGGTCTTTTAGGCTTTCATTTATTATAATCCTACTAAAAACAAATACAAGTACCTACTCAATGATTACCCTAAAGAAAATATCACTTGGTGTACATAGGTAATACCTAAAGAAAATATCACTTGGTGTACATAGGTAATACTACTTAATGTTGCTTCCAATTTTAATTCAGCTTATATTATTTATTATATAGGTATACCTTTTGTCAACTTTGATCAACACACAATAAAATATCTTGGTTAAAATATATTTGTACATAAATGCCCATTTCTATAGGTACTCACTGGGCTTAACTTAGGGGGCTCCATATTGGCAGTTTTTGGTAGAAAACTATCAATTCACAGTTACTTATAAAGAGACTAAACTGAACAATTCCTTGCATCAGTAACCTTAGGTCAAAAGTGGTACTTTATCATTACTCCAAGATTTAGGCTGTTTGGTAAACCTAGAACTACTACAAAGCAATAGTTTTGCTGTAAAAAATACTAAACAAAACAACAAGGCTATGGATGCAATTATAGCGTAAAAATATAGATAAGGAAACCTGCGCGGCGACCAAAAGACGGTGTACCTGAGTTCTCGAGTGTAGTGATCTGGAAGAGAGAGGTAGGAATATATTTATACCATCTATTGTTTGTTTTTAGGAATGCTACAATAACCGGATTACAACCCTGGCACAGAAAAGCAAAGCAAATGTTTGTAAGGACTTTGCATTTATGTGCCAGTCCAGTTATGAACTAGTAAAGTATATGAAATAACGTATGTATATTATCATGCCCGTATGCCTAATGGGGTGGGTAGAGCCACAAGTAGTCATAAGAAAACTTGCACCCACTCCTGATTCAATGTCCCAAGATGGATATGGTGAACCATGGTGATCAACCCATCGCCCATATAGATGGTCCATCATGTTGGGGAGGATAGGTATGGATAGCCATTAGTCGACTTTTACGACATGCTCGGGGAGAGAAGCAGCTGGACGCATATTTTTTTCCTCCCAGTCCAGCAGAAAAGTAAACAATATTATTTAATTTGAGAAATATTCAACAGTTGTGAATATTAATACCCAACTGTGTAAACAACTCAGAAATACTACAAAACTAAGTAGTTACGTACTTACCTAAAACAGCAGCACCATATCCAATTTCATTAGTGCCCATCCGATAAGAGCAAGTTGGCACATACACTTCATACAGGTTATCCTCACCAGGGGACACACTCAACACTTCACCATCATCTTTCAGCCAGTGTGTGGAGCGCTGTGCTAGCTCAGTATCCTGCTTCACATATTTGGATGAGTGCTCATGAGCGCAGAAGTAGATGTCAGGATGGATTTCATTGTTTACCTAGAAATCGGAACAATTTTAGTTTATTAATGTACTAGCGACCCGCTCCAGCTTCGCACGCGGATATTATACCATCGCGGTCTTTTTTGTAGACATTTTTAAAGTGTACAATACTAGTACATTATTTTGATCTATCTCGTAGGGTTCAGTCAGCGTTTGCAATGTAAGCGCAAAAAAATGTGTTTATTTACGACATCACATTAGAAACCTCTAAAATTACCAGTGTTTCTCTACTATATTATGTATGTATTATACATATAAGCTTTCCTCTTGAATCACTCTATCTATTAAAAAAAACCACATCAATATCCGTTGCGTAGTTTTAAAGATTTAAGCATACATAGGGACAGACAGCTGGAAGGGACTTTGTTTTATACTATGTAGTGACTAGTAATAGTGATGGACACAAACAAATGTTTATTCAGCTGGAAAATATTGAATTAATTTGCATGAACTATTTCTTTTATAATCTCTTTATGGATTTCCAACTTAATAATTACTTTCTATAACTAAACCACCAGTACATTTTTCAAAGTGGAGATGCTGTAGTGGTTGGAGAGCCTTAACTACCAAGAATGACTCAACTATTATTGCTTCAGAAAGATCATAATGTGGGTTACTGAATTAGTAGATCAGAGAATATGATTTAATGAGAAATGATTGGAACAAGTAGATAAATTAAAATTACCATGTTTCCAAAAACATTTCTTATTGTCACTGGGAAATGTGATACAACAATCTTATAGTCTCCATCTCCATCAGCTTCATTGGGATATTCATGTGTGATTCCATTCACTTTGTAAAACGAAATGTTCCTGTGTGTGATTACAGATGGCTGCTCAAAAACTTTGTTGAATTCCTTTATTTTATCTCGTTTTATTGGTTCATTTTCACCCCCAATGTCATTATCACCTGGTAGCCAGACTTGCTGTAATAAACAAAATTAAATACTTCAGTAAAAAAGTAGTCTTGTGGCATAGCTTGCTTAGACATTCTTTGATAGTTGAAGTTAAGCAACGTTGTGCGCGGTCACAATTGGGATGGATGACCGCAAGTGGCATTACGAGCTGAGCGCTTCCGTGCTTCGGAGGGCAAGTTGAATTGTCGGTCCCAGCTTTTAAGTCGTTAAGCCATGACAGAGGCCTTAGGCAGCATAAAAACTCCATCACAAGAGTTGGCCATTAGCTCAAACGAACTTACTTTTAATACTTCAGTTAACAGCATTTCATTAGACAAGTGTGTCAGTAAGCAATTAGATTATGTTTGCAATCCACCTGCCCTCAGAATAAAATATTCGCAGGTTCAACAAGACAATCACAAACTGACTTTAACTTAACTTGTAAACAAAAGTATACAGGCACTTACCACAAATGGATAGTTAAGTTCAAAGATGTTCATCAGTCTCTTAGTATATCCATGAAATTCTGGCATAGTACATATTGACCCCTCATCCATCAGGTCTCCCAAAAATACCAGTACATCTGGCTTCAAGTGCCCGGCTGCCACTTGGAAGGTAGACTTCAGATATCTGAAATTTTAAAGGATCAATTAATTATTTCTGAATGAAGATTTAGGTATGCAGGTATTATGATGACCTCGTTGGTGTGGCGGGCAAGATGCGCGGCTTAGATTCCTGCTATGACATAAGTGTTTGAATGTTCTGCAAATATTTCTTCCAGGTCTGGGTGTTGTAGTATTATTTATGTATGTATTTACAAAAAAAGTATGTAAGTATTCTATCAGCCATGTGTTGTCCATAGTACAAGCTTTGCTTAGTTTGGAGCTAGATGGTGCTGTGGAAATGTCCACAAATATTTATTTATTATTTAGTTAGTCCAATAATGTACAAAAATGTTGATTAAAACAGTTAAGATAAGTCTAGTTTAAGTCAGATTTTATTTTCTCAATTTATCTGAAGCAGTTATCTTTTTGCCATTTTATTTTTATCAGCAAAGATAAATTACTTACTCTAACTCTTTCAAAATTGCTTTTAATACTTTATATTGGTACAAACTTGGCTTGAGTATGAACTGAATTTGTTAGCTGGGAAATAAATTAAATGCAAGGACATACCGATCACTATCCCAGGCATAAAGATAGTTCCACGGAGAACGCTCAGCATAAAGGCCTTGAATCTGAGGATCAGCTATGAACAGTATTCTGGTGCAAGCAGCCTCATCCTGGCACCGTAGCTTCGGCCAGAAAGCGGGTTGTATGAAGTATACAAACCATTCACAGTAAATTGCGGCGCCTAAATATGCCGCAGCAAAGTACTTCACAGCAGCGCTGAAAAATAAAGAAGATTAGTCTTTCGTAACAAGCGGTGTTACGTTAATTTAAGAACTCCGAACTATATGAAGTATAATTAGGTACAGTATTTATACTTAGTCTAAGGTATTTACCATCTTCTAATGTACATTTGGCATAAACTTAGTGCCTCGGATTCAGTAAACCACGCACACGTAAATAAATACACGCAAAAAATGATAATAAAACACAAGTTTTGATATTTAATTATTTACTAAAAATAAAATAATTATGACCAATGGACCAATACCAAACCAGGAAGCGTTACGTTTCTTCACACGCACATATTTTATTACACGATATAAAATCAAATATCGTGTTAGAGTGGTAATAAATGTCTTTGAAGATAAGTCAATATGTCTAAACGTCGGTAAATAAATAATTTATTGTAAATGAATAATATATATGGTACGAGATTTGTGTCGCCCCTATTCTATTTTGCTACAAAACAATTATTTGTGTGAAAAATGGAACGCAATGTCAGAAAGTAACAAGACCGGTCAAGTGCGATTCGGTTCGCACACTGAGAGTTCCGATCAACCTGAGTTTTTGAGCTAACAGTTCAGTCAGAAGTTGTGACCCTCTTATGTTTTGCTATATTTTTTCAAAATGTTATATTTTTATTCGATAAATTTATAACCACCTCTGCCCACCCCTTTTTTAAGAATTTTTAGGACGAACGTTAATAAAGTCACGATTAAGATTACTTTTCAACAATTTTGTCAGGAACCCTAAAAATATTTTCGTTTAAAATCATTTCGTTTGATTTCCTCACAGAAAACAAATCACGACTAAATTATAATAAATTAAATAGTCATTTGATTTTAATACATAATTCTTTACCATGATAGAAATATAATTTTGTACAGATTTTTATTTATCTCGTTGCATTTTCAGTAGGTAGCATAATGTAGGTAGGTTCAACAAAATAAAGGACAGCTTTTTCTGAACGCATCCTTCGTTCGGCGATTTGACAGGTCAGGCTTCGAGCTACATTTTTAGCTTTTCGTGTAGTGTATTTTAGTTTTATTTTGTATCTAACTTTGATTTACGCGCAATAATTAACATATATGTAGTCATAACAGTAGCGTAATTTGTTCTTTAGATTCTATATAAGTGCACTTACAGTGTTACATAAACCGTAGAGGGCTAATCGTGTCGGCGAACCCGATGCATAAAACTACATAGTACGTCAGTGAACGAATGGTGGCTCTAAGATAATGGATGTAGATGCTCCTAACTTATTGAAGAGGTCCAGCAGCGCACCTTTGATCAATGAGGTGTCGTGCACATCGATGACATCGCCCACAACGTCGGCCGCACCCAGGTACAGTACGATGTTTAGTTACGCCTCCTACCAGCTCCGATATTGGTTGTTGCTATACTGCTTTACTATTTTTGACAGCTGGTGAGGTCGACTGTGGGTGCTGTGCCCGTATTTAGTGGTGTTTGTGTGTCGCAAAGTGATAAAACACGATTAGTTTATAGGAGGATGCATGGTGTCAATTTTCAGTGGATTGTTGCAGTGTTTGGTAATGCACTGCAGGAGGTGTGAGTCAGTAAGTTTCTGCATATAACCAATTGCCTGTTAATTATTTTATCTTCTAAGGTTTGGATTCTATGGCAAGTTCTTAAATAAAATTACAGGTTTTTAGCCTCAAGAATATAACCCAACAACTGACATCAAATTATCATTTTGTTACTAAGAAAACATTGAAATAGCTACTGATTGTTTGCCATTGGTATCAGCACATTATTTTGAAAATGATAAATAAACCGCTGATAGTAAATGCAGGAGGTATCATTTAGATAATGTTAAGGTGCTGTCAAATTAAATTTGCATAAATATTCATAAGTACATACATATTATCACATGGGGGCAAAGTTACAAGTAATCATAAGAAAACTTGCAGCCACTCCTGATTCAAAGTCCCAAGATAGATGTTGTGATCCAAGTAATCTTTTGTTTAATAAGTAATATAGTATTTACATACTGTGCAGTATAAAGTAGCACAAATGAAGAGAAGCATTGCTTTCTGTTGTGCATTTTTCTAGTTTTAA
Source organism: Scotopteryx bipunctaria (assembly GCA_949320045.1). NCBI lineage: Eukaryota > Metazoa > Arthropoda > Insecta > Lepidoptera > Geometridae > Scotopteryx > Scotopteryx bipunctaria. The sequence continues at coordinate 1,163,219 of OX439441.1, forward strand.
CCTAAGAAAGTTTTATAAATGTGGCTATCCCCTTCTCATAGGCAGAGAAACTAGGAGTAGCTATAATTTTTGAACTTACAAAAGTTTAGGAAACTGTGCAATATAATTGTGTTCAAATGACAGCATTAGAAAACCTGCTAATATTATAAATGCAAAAGTTTGTGTGTCAGTGTGTTTGTTCCTACTCATCTCATGATTGCAGAACGGATTTGGCTTAACTACCTAAGCATCTAGCCCCAAACTAAGTAAAGCTTGTACTATGGGAACCAGATGGCTGATAGAATACTTATATACTTTTTTTGTAAATACATACTTATAATACATAATATTACAACACCCAGACCCTGTAAGAAATATTTGCAGAGCATGCAATAATTTTTGCCACAGCAGGAAACAAACCCACGCCTCTTGCGTCTCAGTCGAACACTCGCCCGCCACACCACAGAAGTAGTAATATTAATTCTATTCTATTAACAAAGAGGGTCCTTTTAATCTGGATGTGATGCCTACAAGAGCAGGCCTATTAGAATTAAAAATAAATACCAAACTTTTCATTGTTGATACTATTCTATCATCAAACTATGTCTTTCGAACCAGTGTGGTGAAGAGAGTTAAAGTTCGCCTCAAAGGCTCCTTTCGTGCACTAGTTGACAGATATTGTTGATATCTATCTTGGAATGTTATTTCAATAGGCCACATCAAGAATCAAATTGTTATTGTTTATGTTATCAGTTGCTTTAATTGTTTGATTAATTAATGGTTTTAACTGCTGTTTGTTATATATTGGATCATAAATATTGGGCTTTGCTTCATGCTTCGTATGTCAACTGCTTTTTATTACTTACACAATGGTTTTACTTGTTACTAGAAATCATTTCATCAATATTGCAAGATATTTCAAGTCATTCTAAACTTTGTAATTTTATGTGGGGTGATGTTCAAGCCATGTCTTTAACTAGAAACATATGGTTCTGCCTACCCCTAATCGAATTGGTGAGAGAAGAAAGATCTGCACTGACATCCCGCATTGGGGTGTATTGTACATTGTCTGCTCATCCCTATAAGGCTGTGCCTATATATTTTATATACTAGCTGTACCCACAGTTTCACTTGCGTTGGAAGGAAAAATTACAGCTTAGAGCACTCAGGGATTATCTAGGAAAATATTCAAGTTCAGTTATTTTCCAGAGGGATCTATCAAACAAACATAAAAAAAGTAAATTGTAGAAAGGTTTTATATGTTTTACATTGTAATAGCGTAGAAGGGTAGATAAAGTTGATTTCCCCAATCTTTCAGGAATTCATTCTTCAGTATGTTCTCAAATAACCCGTCGGCATCGCGGACGCGGCGTTACAGCGGCAGTTTCAGTCCCCTCACGCCGCCAGGAAACCTTACCGTGAGTTCAATCCTATACAAAATTCACATACAAAATATTTTTTTTTTTCAGCAAACATACAGTAATTGTACACAATACAGAGAAATCAGGGCAAATGTAAATGCTGATAAGTACTTTTTCTGTGGTTAGGAGTTTACAACGGAGCTCACACTTGGCCAAGCCTGTATCTGAGGACCAAAATAACGATTTACTAATAGATTTTGGTCTCGGTAGGACTATTTTAAGTAGGCGCCATAAAAGTACAGAATGTTGTTTTTTCAGATTCTAGTCGGTTCGATTCCCGAGTGTGGTAAACTTTTTTCAAAAATACTTAAATCCAGTTTTGCCTCTTTTTAAAAATAAAGGAATGTTTCCTTTGGCTAAAATTAGCTATCTTCATATTTGAAGTATTTTCTCTCCAAGTAGCATTATAAAATTCCACCCTGTGTATAATGCTTTTGTCACTGGCTCACTGACATATCAATGCATAGCCTAAACCATAAGTTTCAGAAACATGTAACTTGGAAGGCTCAATGCGACTCGTTATAATGTATAAGGTCTTGTTTGAGTATCAGACTAACAGTATGTATGTATTTCTGGTATCAGAAATTACCACACTATAGTATTACATCGCTCCATGGTTCCACAACACTCAGATTCATAACAAACATTTGCAGGTCATGCAAGCATTTCCCTCAATACATTCTCATTGAAGTTGTTCTGTTCGTCCAGAACTCGTGGGGTCCCCGGATGGCGCCGCGCGTGAACCAGCTGCGACTGGAGGAGTGCGCGGACGTCAGCAACACGCGCGAGGTGGCGCACGAGCGCGAGGTGCACTCCGCCATGCAGATGGGACAGTCCTGCGAGGATCTCACGCTGCTAGGTGGACCCGCCAACTCACCCACCAGGATACCCAGGTCATTATTAAGATTCCGTATCCGAAGGATGCCAACGGGACTCTTATTAAGCCTCCGCTGTCCATCCGTCTATCAGCGGGCTGTATCTCATGAACCATAATAAGTAGAGAATTGAAATTTTCACAGAGTGTATTTCATAATAAAAATAAAAGGGGGCCTCATACAAGAAACATTTATGCACAATCTTAGAATCTTAGAAATCAATGTGCTTGAAATCTTTTAAGTGTATGAGTCTCTTATATGTCCACTTCACAAGGCAAAAATAATCAGGAGCTGCCAAAAATAAACTGATAACATAATTATGTGCTGGAACTAAATGGCCACTGTTTACTTGCAGGTTTTCCCCCGTGGTGTCCCCCTCCCCGACCAGGAAGTACACGACACGGCGGAGTCTCTCGCCCATCGCCATCCGCGCCTCCAGCTTCAGCCCCGTCAGCCGGCCCAACTTCCTCGGCGGGAAGAGGAGGTGCGACGAAGCTGACTCACCGCTCTCCAAACGCATGTGCACCTCGGACAGACTCACCCCCTCCACCCCAGGAACTCCAGACTCGGACTCCCTAGAGTGCACGTTCAGGCCCGTCTCCCCTCGCGCCCAGCCGATGGAATCCCCCCACGAACAGACACAGGAGAACCACAAATCGGCGAACCCCAGCTAATGTTACGGGTGAACGAATTTTGACTTGTAATTTTGGAACGCGTAGTCGGGTGCGTTCGATGCCTACGCTCTGAGGAATCTCCAGAGAGAATGGCTATCCGAAATGACCTGAAATGACGTTCGGTTGTTGTGACTAGAGCGTAGGCGAACTCACCCTTGATGTAACTTATGTTACCGATCGGTTAGTCACTCTATCCTTTCGATCTAGTCTAGGGCACGCCTAGGTCGCAGAAGAAACGCTCTGTCAAAGCGTGCGTGCATCGTATACGCAATAATAAAAGAAGTAAGCTATGATAATATGAGTAACACAAATATTTGTATGGTAGATTTGAGCGTTTGTTTCGTGGCGAGGTCAACCGTAGTGCAAATGTAACTAGCACGGTATTTATTCAGCTTTATGAATATGTGGAGTTTTGTAAACGCTTAAAATTACATCTCAAGGTTCCTGTATCGGTTCTTATTGTTAGCTATAGTGAGGGCTATGTAGACCTCTTATTGTATAAATATGGGGTGTGTCGTGTTTGTTCCTACATTGAAATCTCTGCTGGATAATGGAAATTTAAATGTAGCCAATGTTTTTACTAACACGATTTCTTTACACAACATTCGCTGTTGAATTCAAATGTTTGATACAATATTGTTTGATTGTGACAACATTAAGACCGTATTTAAAGCAATATCCCCATGAGAGCTGGGCGACCTGCGATGAAGCCTCTAGTTTTGTTACTAGCCACAAGGCCGTGATCGCAGCCCGCACAGGTCAAATGGACGCGCGACTTAACAAGGAACGAATGCAATGTCACCACCCTATGATCAGCCAAAGTATCCAAAATTGTAAATATAGATGCGTTTTTGTATAACGCAGTATTGTAAATATTATTTTAACTCTTAGTTCATAGAGTAGCCATGATTCGCGGGTCGATTACCGCGCAGTGCGTAAGATTCGCCATTTGTATATTTGGTACGTGTATTTATAAACTTTTCCTGTATCTAATCTAAATAATATCCTTAGGATTTGTAATGCTGATATCATAGTTATCATATCCAACCAATAATAAGTATTTCATAGACAAATATTCCTACATTTGTTTTGTAATGCCATTTTTTTCTGGATAGCTTTCCACTAGTTAATTTGTTTTATTCTGCGCAATAGTTAGTGTTTTAAATTTAAAAGTCATTTGAATCACATTGATTATTTCACTTCTTACTTACTATAACGTGATGTAAAGAATAAGAAAACTGGTACGGTAAGTAACTGGTAAGGTACGGGAGGGACAAAGTATCAACCTAGTTTAACTAGTGGAAAGATTTTTATATGTATAAGTGTTTGATTGAATTTGGATTATGCTACATTTTATTGCGAATAAATTATCCGCCGATTTAGAAATAAGTAAAGAAACAATAAGTTTCTCTTAATTTTACCTGTTGGGTGTAGCAGTCGCCTTTTAATTTTTAAAAGGAAAATATGCTTTCATTTTAAATAATTACTTGCCTAAACATTATACCGAACCTAAAAACATGAATGTTACGCTTTCTCTCTGTCATTCCAGAAAATGTATTCATCTATATTCTAAGATTACTAAGGCTATGTTAATCATGGATGGATTATTTGGGAATTACAGATTGATTTTGTGATAAAAACTACAATAGCGTAACCTAAATATTATTAACCTCAACGGAGCGTACAGTCGCCTGCAGTAAGATGTACATTTCATAAGTTTCAAAGTGGTGTGGCGTGTAATTGCAGAAACTCGTTGGATAAGGTGGTTTCGAAGCAAGCGTTGACGCTGCGAGAGGGCTACTGCGAAAATATATGGTTTTTTCGGAGGGATATAAATGCTGTGGGTCTCAGATGACCGCTGGCAGCGTTACCGGGCTTTGGTGAGCGCAGACGCGACACCGAGTAAAAAGGTTATTGTGGCAACTAGCGCCGCTTACCCCCGAATACTCAAACGCGACTCAGAGTTGAGTACGTCTCAACTCAGTTTTTTGACAGTTTCTGATGAAAATCTGTCAAAAATCGTCATTTGAGACGTGCTCAACTTTGAGATGCGTTTGAGTATTCGGGGGTTAGGTACGAATAAAAAATGTATGGAACGTACGCCACCGCATTATTGACATTGCACTCGAATTATGTTCGATACATTTTAGTAGCTGTCACGACGACGTCATTAACGCTTGCTTTGAATTCACTTTGAGTTCTCTGTAAGGTAAATTGAAACCATTGGAAGTTATCAAAATATAAACATCTTATTAAAGGCGATTGTACTATTAGGATTTGAATTTGTTTGTATTTTGTACATTAACGTTAATGCGATAAAACTACAGAGCTACGATCATTGGGAAAACCTAAAGTATTTATTACAATGTTGAGTAAAAATAGTTTCTTTACTCTTAATTAACCGATCAAAAGTACTTTTTAACTGAAAAAAAAACAGGCAAAGTAGTTTTGACTGAAAATCATTGGTTTAAGTGATTTTGACTCCAAATTCTGTCTTTTGGTCAAATTTATAACTGCAACATATACAATACAATCCGTTGTATTAGGGCCCGCGCCCACTACCTCAATACATAACCGAACGTTCACCGTCTGCACAAAAAAGCCCTATTAAATTTTTTGCAAGGTCGGTGACGAAACAAGATAGTTGTCGGAGACCCTTAGTAGCGCTCATTTATTCAATAATCAACGCATCTTTTTCGCGCGGGTTTATCCATGTATCTAACACAAGATGCCAAATCAAATTCGGATACTGTGATGATCGAATTATCTCTTAAGTTACCTCTGGTCGTAGCCTGTAAATTACCTGTCAAATTTAATAATAATTCGTGTTTTGTAATTTTTATAAATCAGTGAGTCAGTCGTGACTGCTAGCGTGATTAAATCACAACACAAAGTAATAACTTGGTTTTATTTCATAGATTAAGAGAAAACTTCTCTGCTAGACTGGGAGTAAAGAAAAAACAATGTGTCCATGCCACTTTCCCCGAGCATGTCGTAAAAGTCGACTAAGGGATTATCTTCTCCAAGATGATGTTGCCATACTTGTCGTGCGATGTCTCTCAACAATCTATCGAAACGTGTTGAGAGGCATTCGTCCCCTAGGCTACCTAGGCGATACAAGAATGACATTTTGAAAAAAAAAAAATGCTTGGGTATTGTTAGTAGCTACCTATTGACTACTACAATAAAAACAACGAGTTACCAAACCAAAATCACTTTTATTTACAAGTCAAGGGCTTACATGAACTTTGTATAATTAGATGACAAAATATCAAGAAAAAAACAGTATTCAAAGTGAAATTAATCTAAAACTTACAATTAATCGAACAACATTATTATAACATTCCAATATTTTGTACTCTTTAAAATGTGATAAATTACAAAACATAAGACAAATTATGGGAATAATCTCACAATAATTACTATGTAAATTAATTATATTAAAACATTACAAAATCCATTAATAATAATTACATTTAAAAGAGTTATAGCAAAGCTTGCCAAGAATACATACATGTATAAAAACATCAACATCCGGAGCTCGTTGTCGGTGCAGGCAGCTACAAAAATATCTGAACACTTGATTACTTTCACTCACCAATATTAGATGAGCATTTACAGAGAACAGTCACTTTTGTCACTGACTGCACCATAATCATTCATACAGTTGGATCACACGTGACATCTTCTTCACACATGTTACAAATAGCAAAAATAGACATTTCAATTAAAAATGATTAAGCGTAAAAGTGGATTGAAATCCTTCGACATAAAATTAAAAATTTAAAATAAAGCGAGCGTTCTTAGCTGAACCTGCATGTTTTCTATACTTATGGATTTTATTATTACAATAATATCGAAAAAAATATGGTACTAGCTTAACCAATATTTACATAATTAGGGAGTGTTCACATTACGCTGCGGCTAACAGTACGCTGTTGTACGTACGCGTAGTATGAACACTCTTTTCTAAAATAGCATTGGACTGGAGCTGTGAGCGTAATGTGAACACGCCCTTAGAGGTACAGTGTTATAATTATAATGCACGCTAAAATAGGCCATCAAAATGATTAAGCTAGTCTTAAAGAAATGGATTCTAAATTATAAAATGTACATTGAAAACAATTAGTTTTAATTATATTCTATGTAGCGTATCTCTCCTTACATACATTACATTAGTTCATAAATGCACTTGGAATGTCCTTATATCTAGAAACTGGTCTAGATCACAAACAATTATCCCTATTTTACCCAACAACAGCAAAGCAAAGAGGGTTACGATTCGTGAAGTTACGCTGTCAAGCCAATTTATACCTAGACATTGTACTATAGGAAGACAACTGACCAAATCACAAAATGCGGCTAAGATATTGCGTAGTTTGGTCAAAGTTAAGATATACCTGTCACCATGGTTCACTATCCATCTTGGGACTTTGAATCGGGAGTGGCTGCAAGTTTTCTTATGATTACTTGAGGCTCTGCCCACCCCATTAGGGATATGGACATGATAATATGTATGTATGTATGTTATGTTACATACAAAAAGGAATATTTTTTGTCTATTCGTCAACAATAAGCGCGAACACCCCGAATGGGTGACCAAGTTCCATCATTTCTTTTTCTTCCAAGGCACTTTTGTAGCCTGGGCATAACAGAAAATGTCGGAAGGCCTTTTAGAAAATTAGAATAATTAGCCTATGAGCGTTACACAAGCAAAGTCGTTAAATTAATGGAATGCACTATTTGGAAATGGATTTTTGGTACAAATGCTATAGAGGTTGAAGATTGCGATTTTGGTTCATTTTTTCTTTTTGCACATAAATTTTAAACTAAGTACCTCTAAATTAGGACCATTGTCCTTATCTTGTCGAAATTGCCAATGTATATGGCACAATATAAGAAAAATATCTAAAGTCAAATATACCAGAAAATTTTCGTTAAACATTCAGTCTTTATTTACCGAAACAAATCAATTTCGCGTAAATATTTAAACGGTAGTCTCATTTTTAACAATTGTAAGTAACTCTAACTTAAACTTAAAATTTACCTAGTTTTTTAACTATAAATGCCTAAACTAAATTATTCACTGATAATGACATGTCAGTTACTTAAAATACAAAACATTTACAAGATTATCCGATAGCATCAAGTGTATTGATACTTTACAGATGGTAGTATGGTATTTTTGATGTAACATAACAAAGTCAAAATCTACTTACCTACGTCTTTGTAAAACTAAGCCAAAGTGGCACTTTACTAAAGAATGATTTTAATAGGTCTTGCAAGTTTTCAAGGTTCTATAAAAATACATTCAAAATTTTGACAAAAAATCTTACCTCTTTGAAATAAGGTTATAAATGACATCAGTTGAAGAAATTTTAATTTCGACATCTTTTGGATTCAAATTGAAAAAAATTAAATAAGCTATTTTCTTTTTTTTTATGGCATTGTCAGTTCAGAATGCTATCTAAGCAAATCATAAGGTAGCCAATTATACTTTTTCAGTAAACCTTTACACATATACTTCAGAAGTTTGTCATGAAATCACAAGTCAATAAGTATCAATAATTCCAGATTGGACACAAAAACGAGTTCGACTCAAACGCGATTTAATTTTCTTCAATTGAAAACATACATAAAATAAGCAAGTCGGGTAGGCATATTGCAAAAATATTAATAATCACTGAATAATACATACTTTTAAAATAATGATGTTAATTTATAAACATAAAAACAACAATAAATATAGAAAATAACAATGACGATTGTTGATCGTCAGTTTTGTAGCGCAGGTCATCTCGCTTTGACACAAAAATTACAAAATTTGGACCCACCTAGTACATTTCACTAGTTGTAAAGTTACACATAAAAATTACAGAATTTGGACCCACCTTAGTAAATTCCTCACTAGTTGTAAAGTGCCACCACACATGTCTCAGCTGCTGAGGACAGAGTCTTCGATGAGAGGCACCTTGGCTACTTCAAAGAATATTGTGTGGGAGTATTTATTCCTAACTGTGCTGATCGCAGATTTGGGCTTCTTGTGCAGGATCGCGTTCTGTGCGATCGCGATAGGGAGGATGTCCTTTAGGTTATATCCTGTAAATACCAAAAAATATTATTTAGAACTATAGCAAGATGTATTTAGAATATTAGATTACTAGCGTGGGTACCCGGATATAAAATAGCCTATATGTTAATCCAGCACAATGCACTATGTATATTTCAAGTTTCATTAAAATCCGTTCAGCCGTTTAGGCGTGAAAGAGTACTCAAACATCCATACTTACTTTCGCGTTTATAATATTAGTAGGATGTTATTGGCATTACAACATACATTGCTGTATGTCACTTCGCAGTTTGTACAGAAGTATGTATTCTTTGTTAGACACAACAGTCAGCTGTAAACCTATAGCGAAATACGTCGTAAGTCTACCACAATATTCCATGATATTCGATTTTTCCCATCAGCCAATACTTTCATGACTGAAAGAATTTTATTTTTAGAATCCAAGGATATATTTTCGATTTTTCATTCTCAAATTTTGCATGGACGGAACCGGAACTCTCCATCTCGGCCTTAGTAAATTTATTAAGAACTAGCTGTTGCCCGCGACTTCGTACGCGTGTATTACATTATTTTGTTCTATAATCAATAGTTTTCGCAGCGCACGCCAAAAACTATTTTGTGTTTTCTACCTTGAGTTACAATATTGCAATTTTCTTACGGATCCCTAATTTTTTTGAAAATATATTATAGCCTAAACTGGTCCCTGATAATGTAGCTTTCTATTGATGAAAGAATTTTTGAAATCGGTCCAGTAGTTTCGGAGCCTATTCGTTACAAACAAACAAAAAAATCTTTCCTCTTTATAATATTAGTATGATAAATTTAAAATCTGATAAGTGTAACTTCTTACCGGTATAATACTGCAGAGTGGGCGTCCAGGTGCCGAGAGACTTCATCCGGAGCGCGAGGTAGAGCGCGGCGGCCGCCATCTTGCTGTCAGAATACTCCAGTAGTCCATACTCCAGCAGGCATTGCTCCAGGACGAACCGAGCCAGCGTCAGTGTGGGCATCGACACTCGGGCGCACTGGAAAAATCGATCTCATTGTGAAAATCTAGTGGATCTACGATATCCTATGTGAGTGCTTATGTTTGGTAATTTGTTCTTATTTCATGCAGCAGCAGAGTAAGATCGACATGTTTTTTTTCCCATAGAGTTGGAAAGTGTCAGAGGCTTAATAATTTTTATTTGGCCACCACGCGAGCAAAGCCGGGAGCGGAAGCTAGTGTATGTATGTTCGTATGAGCTAGTGGCCAACTCTTGTGACGGAGTTTTTTACGCCGCCGCCTGGAGGCGTCCATCATGGCCAGGACTGACAATTTAACTTGCCCTCCGAAGCACGGAAGCGCTCAGCTCGTAATGCCGTAATGGTCACCCATCCCAATTGTGACCTCGCACAACGATGCTTAACTTTAACGATCAATCAAGAACGCCTAAGCAAGCTACGCCACGAGCGCTGGAAGCTAGTGTGAATATTATGTGTTAAGTCATGTGTCTAATTTTTTTTTCAGCGGCATTAGCCTGCGGGCACCTTTGGATGTCGTATACAATACAGGATATAACAAGTTACTTATTCCAATGATACTCACTCTCGCATACCGCCTCAAGAAGCGGTAAGACAGCGGCACACCAAGATCGAAGTCCACGACGCGGAGGATATTCATCTCCATCTTGAGCAGCTGGCTGAGGGTGTACGCGCCGTCGCAGATGTACAGGAAATCGTCCACTAGAGGAGGAATGCGCTCCTGGAAATGGTGATGGAAAACACTATTGAATTTGAGGTCTAGGTTTATGAGAGTTATGTTAATAGCAAAAGGAGCTTTGGCGCTTCTAAAATTGACTTTTATTTTCGTATCAAAATTTAACTATCGCTACTACCCAAATTTGTTCACTAACTTGATAACATGGGGTCAGTATTCTTCATACATACAATATTATCACGCCCGTATCCCTAACGAGGTGGGCAGAGTCACAAGTAAAATATAAGAAAACTTGGAACTTCCAATCTAGTCCTAAAATGGATATGGTGAACCATGGTGACAAATGATCAGCCCATCGCCCATATAGGAGAGGATAATATCCCTTAGTAGACTTTTACGACATGCTCGGGGAGAGAAGCAGCTGGACGCATTCTGTTTTTTCTTTACTCCCAACCCAGCAGAGGTAATTCTGTGCTTTCCATTACCGATTTTTTTAAATACAGTTTTTAAAAGAAACTGATTAAATTAAATAACACAATATAGTCAAATACACGTTCTGACACCCATACCTACTAGGACAATAGGATTTCCTGTGAGGTGCGTGGGCATTAATAACTGCAAGTACTGCTGGCACCACAACACCCAGAGCCGAAAGATATATTTGCAGAACAATCATTTTTCTCGCAGCTGGAAACGTCCTTCCGTTTTTCAGCCGGACACTCGCCCGCTACGCCGAAGTCAAGACAGGCATAGTGGCAGACAGGCATTATCTATTAGGCACTGAACGAGATACTGGGAAGCGAGGTCATGGGAAGTATTCATAAAAACTATACGTGAAATTTGTAAGTTTTATTTTAGGACCTAGACTAAGTTATCCTGAGATTGGAAAATACAAGCTGTTAAATAAAATTGTAAATAACCTCCGACCCCCGAACAGGACACCACAAATCAATATGGACCTGTGAAAGTTGGAAAGATCGTTTTGTAAAGTAGGAAATGAGCTGATGATCTTCAATCAACAGATCTTCATAAACCATAGCTAAGTACCATCTTATAAGCTTTCAAACACACCGCATCAAAATAGATCCATTCATTTGGGAGCTACGATGCCAGACACACAGACACACCCTCTTTTCCTTCAGGGGTTAAAAATAACACTTACATCGAACTTTGAAGCGATGAACAGCGCCGAAGCTCCCAGCAGCTGCAACTCCTCCTTAGTCAGGTGCTGTTCTATCGGCTGCTTTCGTGTAGACCTGGTAAGGAACAGGTCCACCAGCTTCACGGCCAGATACAGCGTCTCGTGGTTCAGCTCGAAACTCTCCTGGACTTCCACCATCCAGTCCACGAGGAGTGCGCGCATCCATTGCGTTATGCCCTTCATGCGGGTTAGATAGTCGTCGATTGGGAATAGGCGCTAGAACAATGTAATGTATGATTTTAAATGCGGGTTTGTAAACACTCGTGTTTCGCCTTAATAATGAAGGAACAGTCTGTAGCTTCAGAGCAATTTTCCCAATACTTACTATGACGGGCGGCACGTCGCTGCGTCGTCGGGACGCATATAGGCCGTATTTAATAATCTTACTTAATATTATAAGTGCGAAAGTTTGTGTCCAATCCATTATCTAACATGTAATTAATATTGCAAGTTCTATGACAAAAAAGGACCTACCTCTCTCCCCTTCAAATAGTTGAAGATATCCATAGCATAATGAGACACTTGATACGGATCGTTCCAGTTCTCAAGGTCAAAGTCAGTGATCCCCGGTGGTGCCTGATGGGGAGTCTCAGTTTCCTCGTCGAGAGACCGGTTAGCTGTGTCATCGAGGTTCACCTTGTCGAGTTTCTCGCTTATTGTCTTGCATTCTTCCTTAGTAGTCTCTGCAGAGCTTCTGTGGATTAGGATACTAGTATACTGGTGTGTGGTAGAATTAGTTAAGAAATATCATTAAATATTGTCTATATTCCTTGAAATTGTTTAATGTTGTCCTTCTCTGTTTTCCAAACACAGAAACCCATGTTATTGAGACCTTTGGTTTCTCTATAGTGATAAAAAGTGAAGACCATTGACTAAAGTGTAATTATTAAACAAGAGACTGATTTCAAGACTTCAGCTTACAAAAAGTTACAACAAAAATACTTACATATTCTCCAGTGCAGTCATATAAAGAGATGGTTCACTGGACACATCACTCCTAGCAGATTTAGCAGAAGAGCTTTGATTCTGTTCTTTGACCTTCTTCTCGACATTCTTGAGGATACCATTCTGAGCCCTCGTAGCCACTAGCTTGGGAGGATCTTTAGCAAAATGCTTTTGTACCGACTCAATAGCATTTGTGGCGGCACGTTGGAGTGTTTTGGTTTTTGAGGTCTTGGTGTTGACAGCTGTCTGTGGTTTGATGCTCTAAAAACACATTATTTTAAACTAGTTTGCATGGTTGATTGTGCTTAAATCACACTGTAATGGCTAAAGAGATTTTAATCAATCTCTGTATATGTATTAGGAGTATCTGTGCTGAATAACATAATCGCCTTTTTACCCATGTACCTACAATGAAAATGAAGCCATGAGGGGAAGCTAGTGTGAAAGGTAGTTCATGATCTCAGAACATCTTTTATCCATACATCATAAAGTTGCAGATGATGAAAATAAATAGTAAATTATAGTAAAAGCAAATCCCGTCATTGAATAAGTAGGTAAATAAACAAAGTACCCAGTTGTTTTATCAGGCAGGTCAAAGTTCAATAATTTAACAATGACATGTCAGAGATATTTGGGTCAGTGGGTTAATTGATCATGAACCTACCAACAAGTTACTTTTTTTGTAATTTTGCCATGTTCTATACAGCCTGTCTCAGACTTTATAACTGTACTCGCGTGGTACCCAGATATTAAAAAAATTGCCTACATGTTAATCCAGCACACATACTATGTACATTCCAAGTTTCATTCAAGTCTGTTTAGCCGTTTGAGCATGATTAAGGCACTAACATACAAACATCCTCAAAAACTTACACATTTATGTAGGATTCATAATCAAGACATGATTATTGTGTCTACACAAGTTATATGCAACTGAGAGTTAATGCTAGTGAGACCAGAAAAATCAAGCAAGTTTTTTTTAACTGCTTTCCATTTTGTATTCCACAATATCAGTTATGGTAAACCCTATCATCAAGAAAGTTGCAAGTTTTGAAACATTCGAGATTATCAGGTAAAATACAAGCATGTGATTTTTGCTAACTTTTTAGAGGGAAAGTTCAATGACCTCTTATTTTGTTACCTGTTATTTACATCATCTTATTTGCCTAAAGCACATAGTAAAGTTGGGGTTGTGGAAGATGTAGCAGGCGTTTTTAATTGATAAAACTATGCTCAAATAGACAAGCCTACCCTCAACAGAAAAGGCAATAGAAAATGACATGTGTAACCTTGGCTGTGGGGAGCATTTTGGCTTCCACAATGACTTTCTTTAACACCATAACTTTGTCCTTGTCCTGAGGAGCGCATGATTTGTTGAAGGCGTTGGTGATGTCTCCAAACGCTGCTCTCTTCGCCGTTGCATCTTTCAAGGGGCTGTCAGCCTTTCTCTTATTCGGGATTTTTAAATTGTCTTTGTGATTCTTCAGAGAAGCCAACTGCTTACTCCTCGTCGTAATCCCATGGCCGAGAAAACCGTTCAGGTTCTCATTGACGCCGATTGGCTTGGATGCCAACCTTGTTGGCGCCATTATTTACTGTTTTACTGAAACAATTCGTGGGTATTACGTGCACTGTTTCAATAGCGTGGTAATAACACAAATCTAGGCAATCTAAATACATTAATTTACATCAAGAAAAAGATAATTGAATGTAAACAACCGTTGAAATGTTCATGTCTAACGATCAAAAATGGAGGCAAAACAAGCGAACATCACGGTAATGACTTCAACGATATTTTTTTACTTACATATGAAACGGCAGCGGCCGTTTTGAGTCAAATTATATTCACTGTAAATGTAACACTAAAGATGATTGTTCTAAAACATAAAATATTTCCTAAAATAGAATAAATTCACAAGCACCGGACACATGAACGTCTTCAAAAACCGTTGAGCCGCTTTTTGATTTTCTATTGGCTGACAGTTTGACCCAGTGGTTTAACCAATCGTAGACGGATGAGAGAAATAACGTTCCAATTTCCAGAAATCACTAAGGATGGACTGTTTTTCGTATAAATTATATTGGGGTTGTTCATCCCAAACCCCAAAGATTTAATATCTGTCCGTCCAAAAAAAAACAAACAAAGCCCATGAATATTTGGGAATGGAACACTTTTTTTAGATTTGCATACCATTAGTAATTGCAAAATATATTACTGAATATTTTTACGGGCCCTCTGTCTGATGTTCAAATTTGAATATTATTGCGTAAATTGGAGTGTATAGGGAACAAGAACGAAGTGATTGTCATTGTCATAGAATCGGCTGGAGCGAGGCTGTAGATTCAAGGATGCGTTCAACGTCTACATTCTGTTAATGCTCTACCCATCTAATTTACCATATTTTAAATAATAAATTATGCAAGAGAGTTAATTTATCGTTGAAGCATCAAATATTCTTTTTACATAAGTGCAATAGTAATTAAAAGGAACAAAAAGGCTAACTTTTTAAAGAGTATTTAACTAATTTTTCACGCGTAAGCATTTTATCGTATCATGATTCGTATGCTCGGAACGCATTTTCTGATTAAAAAAAATCAATCTTGCTTGTCTTGTATTGAATCCGATTTCATCGATTTTTATCACTGTAATGTATTGTATTGAAACATTTCCTAAATTTTACTAGAAACCTGTAAAATTCATGTTTGTGGACTTCACACGGCTGTAAAATGTTGGGCGGAGTGAAACTCATAGTGAATGTGACTCGTGAGCAGACTTGCTTTGCGTACATCAGTTCAAAATATTGTACAAATCCAAATGCACTAGAGGTACCTATATAAATATACTTCAATTCATTGATTCTAACAATCTACTAAAACTATATAATTATAGTTTTTAATATAACTAAATCTCTTCTCCTTTTAATAATATCTTGTTTAGATTGTCTGAAATGTTGTCTGAATTTTCTGCTCTACCCACTCCATTAGGGATACGGGCGTGTATGTATGAATGTGTTGTATCTGAATTTCCACCATAATCTGGTAGGTGTAACACCCGCAACTCTCACATACTATTTTGCCTTCTTCTCTGGGTTGTTCTCTTGTTTTTAACATCTTTATATTTTTTCCTTTTTATAATTTTTTCCTTCAGGTCTACCCTCTCCATTGTTCTTTTGGTCCACCTTTTGTCTGTGATGCTTCACCACAGTAGAAAGGTGATGCATCAATTAAAGGTATGTATTTCTTTATTTATGTCTGTATTTGCATTTTCCAGGGCCTGTGCGTCCAAATTCAAGTTGGAGAAAACCATGTGTACATGTGGGCTGTGTTCCTTAGCAGTGTCCCTGAGGGCGCCATCCTGGTAAATCCAATAAACTGCCGACTGCTAAGCTTGTCGCTTGGCAGAGATGTTTATGTGACTACATCCCCTAATATCAGGACACTCGAGTCCTTGTATATAGAAGCTGATAGTAATGAGGACCAGGTTATTTTGGTAAGCTCTTGAACAGATTATGAAATCAAATCTCATAATCTATCTCTTTTATTTATCTTTTTTATCCTTGCAGGAACACAACCAATCCCAATGCCAAGCTGTTTTCTTAAGTCAAGTAAAGTTGGTGGTAGCTAATCAGAAAGCAATAGTCTGGCTGTCTCCTTCCATGCCTATTATCTTCACACCCAAACAGACAGGGTTATTAGTCAACCACAGCAATGTTATTGTCAGAATGGACGTCCTTGATCCTCGAACCAGGGCCCCTCAAATAAGCCCTCGGGAGGAAGAAAAACAGAAGAATTCACACAATGCTATGAAGGGACTTCTCCGTCCGCTAGTTAGGATGCCACAAAAGCTGGCTCTAAGAGCTCTGCCGATAGAAGGTGATGGAAAGAAAGACTTGATACACCCATATACTGTGTTCATGCATGAGGATTTGGTAGAGGAGAAGTTCCAAAGCTCCCCTCTCATTGTGGCGTTAATGAAAAGCCTGCCTTCCATGGTCCCTTACAGAAAAGAAAATGAGAGTGAAGAAATGTTCTGGCGGCATGAGTTATGCGTCGAGGTCGTGCCAGTCAACAGTGTTGTATTCAGGAGCTTATGCCGGGAAGTCTACAGTGAATACATACCAACAATACTTATACCAAAATCTTTGAACAAAATAATAAATGTTGAGAATGGAACAATGATTATGCTCACATTAATCGACAGCAATTTGCTAAGACAACCACAGCACATTGAAATTATAACTTATACAAATCAAAATCAAAATGAATCTGAGATGGCTTTGATAGATAGATTCAAGAACATGGTTGTCCAAAACACATACTCTGGTAAAGCCTTTATCATCAACCATGACATGGTGAAACAAAACAAAAAACTCTCCAGTGGGTATATTAAGTTTAAGCTGAGCCCGGAAGGGTTAGCTTATACTACAATGACGCAGGACACATTCAGATACTGCACTATCTCAGCGAGAAATCTCGATCAATCAGAAATGAAGGTTCGTAATTCAGTTGTATCGATGGATTATGATTACAAAAACTACTGCAGGACTATCAAACCTCTGGAGTTGTTGATAGAAAGGATCATCTCACACATCTATTTCGATATACACAGAGAGGCTCGATTCAATAAGTGCTCTGATTTGAAGAGCAGTGTTTTGGTGACTGGTAAGTTTCCATTTTAGAAATTTTCTTAACATAATGATAATTATTAGTAGACATTTCACACAGCGTAATCTAGTCCACAAAGAAAAACTTGTATAGTATGTCATGAACCTGGTACACAGAATCGAACCTATAACCCATAATGAAGAAGGCAGAGCTACTACCAACTTTATAGTAGGCCTTAAGGCCAGTCCTTTTAAATTAAATCAAATCATTTATTTTGCGAAACAAGGGTTAAACAATAAATTATAAAAATAATTATGTAGGTACAACCTTGATCAGCTTTTTAGCATGCAAACATGGAATATTAATTATACATTCTCAAAAAAAAAAAAATTATGTTATGGTCACACCTCTATTACATTAAATTAAAATTATGTACTTATGTCAAATTATTCGCATCACATCATTCTACAAGTAATTCTTTAAAAAAAATAAAAATCTGACTGTGTGGAATTTAGGGAGCATAGTACATCTGCCATATTAGATTTTTGACATGATGATAATAAAATTGTGCCATTTTAGTGTCAGAGTTAGTTTATTGAATAAGGCTTCTTAATACAGCTATATCTCGTCATCCAGACGAATCCAACGACACCTCATTTGTCAAAATCCGTCTAGACGATTGGACTAGCTTCAACCAAAGGAATGCACCACATACATACAATATACATACACCCCAAACATTTATTACCGGAGGGTAATAAGTGTTTGGAGTGTATGTATAATAATAATAATAAAAACACACAACAGTCACATACATAGTCCTGACCCCACACTAGGATTCCCTGTGTCGTGGGTATCAGAAACTATGAGTACCATGGTACCACAACACCCAGACCCCGAAGAAATATTTACAGATCATGCAAACATTTCTTCCGCAGCGGGAATCGAACCCGCGCCTCTTGCGAGCAATCGCCCGCCACGCCACCGAGGCCGTCGAGTATATAGCATGTATATAGTACAACTAGCTGTGCTCCGCGGATTCACCCGCGTTTTTCTCGTTTCCTTGGAAATACCGAGATAAAATATTGCCTATATTATAGCCTCCCCTCCCTCAATAAATGGACTATGGCCCATAACTCATTATTAGGTACCAACTCTTAACATCTTACACACGTGATAACTTTTAAACGAAATATCCGATTGAGATGAAACAAAAAGTATTTTACTTCTACATAAATACTCTTGATAACATAATGCTTAATTTCGATAAAGATTAATATTACGATACATATTTAGCGTAGTTTTTTTTTCTTCAGACGATTTAATAATTATTTTGAACACAAAATCGGTTATTGTGATTAAACCATGATAGCTAGATATATGTTTTCGCGGACTTTTTTGTAGGTCTTAATGGGATCTACAAACCCGTAGTACATCATTTTGTTCTATTGTCAATAGTTTTTGCAGAGCACGCAAAAATAGGTTTTCCATTTTACACCTTGTGTTACAAAATAGCAATTTTATTACGGATCCCTAATTCTGAAAAAAAAACGTAGCCTATAGCCTTCCTCGATAAATGGACTACCCAACACTGAAAGAATCATTTAAATCGGACCAGTAGTTCCAGAGATTAGCGCGTTCAAACAAACAAACAAACAAACACTGCAGCTTTATAATATTATTAGTATAGATTCTTTGCTGCCGGTATAAAACAAATTCTATGAAAAATTGCCAATTTATATAGATTCTTTTCGTTAACACTCAGTACAGAATAAGTATGTATGTAGATAGTACTATAGAATAAGTACCTGAATACAGTCAGAAAACTGTGATTTCCAGGTTCAAATGGCACAGGAAAATCATCACTATGCAACATTATCGAAAAGGAGATATCCGTATTTGCGTTTATCCTCCGCTGCCGGCCGCTGAAAGGGCGTAAAGACATCGGCAGCGTGTTTGCTAAGGCCTTAGCTATGTGTACCGATCGCAAGCCGTCTCTGCTGATACTGGATGACTTTGATGCTTTAGTGCCGCCCAATGTAGAAGGGCTGTCTCCTCAGGACATTATCACCTATAATGCGTAAGTGGGTAGTTCTAGAAATATAACAGAATGTGAGTGTTGGTTTAGGATTCTTAGAAGCCAAAAAAATGGTTCTCCGCTGGAATAGTAACAAAAGAAAAAAACAGAATGCATCCAGCTTTTTCTCCCCGAGCATGTAGTAAAAGTCGACTAAGGGATAGTCGACGTCGATGGGCTCATCTGTCACCGTAGTTCACCATTTTCAACTTGGGATTTTGAATCAGAAGTTGATGCAAGTTTTCTTATAACTTGTGGCTCTGCCCACACCATTAGGGATACGGGCGTGATATTAGGTATGTATGTAGAACAGAATAAAAAGCTTAGTTGCAAAGTTCAAGATTGTACATGTTATGTCTTTATCATTGACTTCTAAAGTTTATGTTATTAATTTAGAGCACAAGAAGATCCTCTTTGAGATATAGTTCAATCCAATTCTTTCACCACACTGGTTCTGGTTCTAAAAATAGAAAGATATGGTGACACAAGTAGTAGGTAGTATTAATTTTTAAGATAGACAATTGAGAATTGTCATCGATTGGTTTCCAAAAGTAAGTTCACTTTCATAGCAGACTCCTAAGAAGTTGAAGAATATGAATATTTTTAATTTCAGACTTGCAGTTGAAATAAAGCAAATCCTCAGCCTGCCCTCCGGGGTGTCCATAATGATGACAGCACGTTCAGTTTCTGAACTGCACCCTGTGTTCCAAATGTTCATGGGGCAGCCGCTGTTCACCTCGCAGTTCAGCATGCCTGAACTAGCACAGGTGAGAAGCGAATTAATGGAACATTCGCGGCCTTTCTTATAAACATTGTTTGAAATTGGCACTATCTGAGAAAATGAAATGGCCAGTTTTTTTATGCATTTACATCTAATATACTTGCATTTACAAATATTTGAGATCCTCAACTGAACTTTCAACTGTTCATTCTGATCATTTTTAACATTGTCAGATGAAAACGTGTATAATAGGCTGGCCGCATTACCATGCTGTATGGCAATGCTGATAAGTTGAGTTAAATAAGGGCCAGCATTTTCTCAGTAGTGACTGATTTTAAACGGAGTTTATAAGTAAGACTATCGGTGTATAAAATAATACCAAGAGCCGATTCTAGCATTAAACTTTACGGCACAACGGCTTAACCTAGTTGCTGACAATACTAACAAAATTATTTTAATTTGAACGCTCTTTTACTCAGTTCAGAGCTCAACGCTATTCAGATTGAACGAATTATGCCAATGGTCCCTTATTCTTGCAATTTAGTGTCGTTTTAATAGAATAAGTAACTTAGCTTTTTGTCTTAGTACACTTTTTTAAAAGCACCCGCGTTTTATATTAAATATTAATAGCGAAGGAACTTAGCGAATTCCAAAGAAAAGCAAAGGCGAATATTCCAAAACTTTTAAAGTTAATGCCAATCAATTCTGAACCGTATTAACAGGAGGATAGAGTCCAGCTGTTCCAGCACCTGGTGACCCCCAAGGTCCGCGAGCAGTTCAAAGTGGATGTTGATGACGTCATCCGCCTCGCTATGGACACCAGCGGCAGCACCATGAGAGATATCAATGATTACTTCATTAGAAAGATCTTTGCGGCTATCAAGAAGAAAAGTAAGAAAAATCATTTTGAACTACCAAAGGCTTTTTGTGTCCTGTTTAATAATTATAGGGTGTTAGATATTTGTACTGTTTGTGTTTGAATCTCGCTCAAACGGTTTTGCAACTTTACTTGTACATAGTATGTGACCTGGAATAGCATTAAAAATAAATAAATAAATATTTGTGGACATTTCACACAGCGCCATCTAGCCCCAAACTAAGCAAACCTTGTACTATGGGCACCAGAATAATACTCTTTTTTTTTGTAAATACATACTTATAATACATAATACTACAACACCCGGACCCGGAAGAAATACTTACAGAACATACAAACATTTCTCCTGTAGCGGGAATCGAACCCGCGCCCATTGCGTCTCGGCCGAGCACTTGCCCGCCATGCCACCGAGGTCATCAGAGGTATTTAATCAACGGTCATTAAATCTTTCGATATTTCATTAAATTTTTCCTTATAGATGCAAATCCCAGGGGTCCGAAGCCGCGTATCATCGAGGACGTAACCAAAGACGTGGACAAGGCGAAGGCGTTCGATATCTGGGGCCCGCTCGGAGGCATGGACGACGTTAAGGAGAAACTGAACGAGTGTATTTTCTGGCCGATTATGGTGAGAAAATTTCAAGACGCTAAAATGTGATTGAGGAAGTTTGAAAGTAGCGCCTGTGACGGAAAAGTTGAGGAGCAATAGATTAGCATGGTATGGGCATGTCATGCGGAGGGATTAATGTCATGTAACGAGAAGAATGTTAGATATGAAAGTGGATGGATACAAGGGTAGAGGTAGACCAAAGAAGAGATGGATGGATTGCGTGAATGATGATATGAGTAAGAAAGGAGTGAATACTGAAATGACGGCTGATAGAGGGGAATGGAAGAGGAAAACATGTTGTGCCGACCCCACATAAGTGGGATAAGGGCAGGGAGATGATGACTTCTACAAGTTAATCAAAGTTGTAATAAGGTCAGGGAGTTGATGTTGTTTGCGAGATGCGACTAAGGCAAGGCATCTATATCTCATGATTCATACAGCGTCAGGAGGCAAATTTTGCCTACACAAACGGGATGTAGTGCCCGGGATTATTTGAAATAGTTTACCTCTACCTCTACCTTTCGGCTTACTTTTCCACAGAAATTACATTTTCTGTAAAGTAATGCTGAAGTTCTTCATTACAGTTTATAATGAAAACAGTCAGACCTCTATAGGGAGTTAAGTAAGCGCTCGTGGCGTAGCTTGCTTAGACGTTCTTGATTGATCGTCGAAGTTAAGCAACGTTGTGCGCGGTATCAATCGGGATGGGCATGTGGCATTACGAGCTGAGCACTTTCGTGCTTCGGAGGGCACGTTAAATTGTCGGTCCCGGCTTTCAAGTCGTTAAGTCATGACGGAGGCCTTTAGGCGGCCTAAAAATTCCGTCACAAGAGTTGGCCACTAGCTCATACGAACTTACTTACTTATAGGGAGTTAGCAAACGAGCGTATCTGCGAGTGAAACTTTTGCTTATTGTACGTGGTATCACACTACTGTTTTCTTCCAGTACCCAGCACTCTTTCCATCTCAGTCCTGCGGAATCCTACTCTACGGGCCGCCTGGAACCGGCAAGTCTCTCATCGGCTCCTGCCTCGCCCGCCTGCCCAATATGAACATGATCACTGTGAAGGGACCAGAGTTACTCTCCAAGTACATCGGGCAAAGCGAGGCGGCCGTGCGAGAGGTTTTCGACAAGTACGTGCGATTGATTTCAGCGCCATCTCTCGCCGGTAGCAACTTTCCGGGAGACTATACAATAGATTGAGTATGGGTCCACCGAGCACTTGCCTTGCCGGGCTGTTCGACATGAGCCCTGTGAAGGGTTACTCTCCGGTCATGCGTATACGTATACGTGATTTATTTCAGCGCCATCTTTTGTCGCTGACTGGCGACTTTTCGAGTTTTTAGTCTGTCCAATGCGCAAATCTCTCCAGTTTTATTAGAAACGAGCTTCAGGCCCTGCCACGTGGTACATGTTTAAAAGAGCAGTATACTCGTATTACTCCGGGTAACAAACTATTTGTATTCCAATTTTTATCTAAATCCGTTTAGACATTTAAGCGTGATTTAAACAAAAACATACATCCAATCTTTCTCATTTCAGTAAAATAAATGCAACCATTTCCATTTGATCTAAGTTTAAATTAGCGCATTATGTATATGTTTAATTTTGTAATTATAACGCTGTTTTTTATTTACAGGGCAGACATGAAGCGTCCATGCATACTGTTCTTCGATGAGTTTGACAGTCTCGCGCCCAAGTAAGTTCGGCCTGGCCAGCTCTGGGCGAATATACTTTTCAACTGCCTTAGCGAAATCACCTCACTGTCGTTTTGGTCCTCTACTCACTGCCTGTAGGTCATACGTCCATGCTGTAGGTACAGTAACCAGGCTCTAATTTATGCAAGCATTACACAAAGCCCTCACTTACGTCGACAAAGCAAGGGCTATAGTCTAGAGGTATAGATTATATCATAACATAATATATGTCACTTACTCCAACAAAGACTGCGTTATTTACAGCCTTCTACTGTACTTACTTTAACATCTTCTTCTATAACAGTTTCTGATGCTCAAGGAGATTATGTAAAGGGTTATTCGTGCATATTTTCATAGACGTGGGCACGATTCGACCGGCGTTACAGACCGCGTGGTGAACCAGCTCTTGGCACGTTTGGACGGCGCGGAGGGCGGCGCCAGCGGTCCCGTTATAGCGGCCACTTCCCGACCAGACCTCATAGACCCTGCTCTACTACGCACCGGACGACTGTCCACGCACATTTACTGCGAGCTGCCAGGATTGGTGAGTTGATGTAATATGCATTGTGTAGGTCAGGATATAGTGGCTTTCTCCCGACCAGATCTCATTGACCCCGCTCTACTGCGTACTGGACGACTGTCCACGCATATCTACTGCAACCTGCCAGGGTTGGTAAGTTGATGTGATATGTGGTCAGATTATAGAGGGCACCGTTTATTTTCTATAGATTTACCAACTGATGTTCGCATCGTTCAGATGCTATTTTAGAGTGTGTGATAGCAGATTTTTCTTTCTTTCTTTCTTTAACTAATATCCAAAATGATGGATCATCTATATGGGCGATGGGCTGATCACCTGTCACCATGGTTCACCATATCCGTCTTAGGACTAAATCAGAAGTGGCTGCAAGTTTTCTTATGTTTACTTGTTGCTCTGCCCACTCCATTAGGGATACGGGCATGATAATATTTGTATGTAGATCATGACTTGGGTAGCTTTTAAATTACCGAATTAATTAAGATCAGTTAGGATTTTTTTTAATATACCTTTTTGTAACCTACAGAACGGGCGCTACGAAATCCTCCGCACAATAGCCAAAGACTTCCACCTTCGTAGAGACGTGAATTTGCAGCTGGTGGCGGAGGCTACTGACGGATACTCTGCCGCTGATCTTAAGTCGCTTCTCGTGACCGCGCAGCTGTCCAGACTCGAAGCCGAACTCTTTCTGATGAAAATTGTAAGTAATAACCAGTGATCGGGCCGTTGGGTTGCTATTGATAAAAATTTCATCAAAAGTATGGATACGACCAAATAAATTCCGGGAAAAATTCTGTGTCACGGAATTACATATATCAATGAGATATCGATTATGGATGAATGTTGGCATCACGAGTACGACTATTATGTGAAGAATGGATACGACTAAAAAACATCTTCAATGCTTAATGTGGTATTTAGTAATAGATTTGTTAATAATATGTTTCTAAAATTAATACATTTCTAAACGTTTTTCAAAAACTCTTTTATGGTTTAAAAAGAAATACCTATCGGGGCTACGGAATTTTTAATTCCTGAATGTCATATCCATGTTAGTGATAACGTCTAAAATAGCCCCCAATCGCCGATCTTTGGTAATAACATCCAACAGTCATATACATAGTTCTGACCCTACACTAGGATTCCCTGTGGCTGTCGATAAAATAAATAAATAAAATGTGTTTATCGTCTATGAGGTGTCGTGGTTTTGTCTGAATTTAGAGTGTTACTGCTGTAAAAAATTACAAATGATCCAATATGTCTGCTCTAATTTGTTACCATAATTTTTACACAGAAGGGTTCTTGATTTTCGAAATACTTATCATTACTATTTGTAGATGGACGACATTGAGGAGCCTAAACTGGAGACGGTGGTGATAACTCCTGAAGACATCACCAACTCTCTCGAGGACACCAAGCCCTCTCTGAACAAGCAGCAGAAGAAATTCTACGATTCGGTGTAAGTACTATCAATCAAGCCAGTATTGTTTCAGCTAATCTGCTTAATGCTTAGTTTGGGGCTAGATGGCGCTGTGTGAAATGTCCACAAATATTTATTTATTTATTAATTAGAAGTACATATTTTATGGACTATTTACTTTTGTTACAGATACCGTCGTTTCCGAGGCGAACGACCGACTTACGAGGATCTCCCAAGCCTAGCCATGCGACGGGGCTCAGATCTGGACCGGTCGAGGATGAGAGTCACCCTGGCCTAGGTACCGCCTTCAGATCCTAACGGCGTGGGTTCAAATCCATGTCGTGTAATGAACTTTTCTGTTCGAAAAATTTAGATTGATAGAAATTATTGTGGCAAAGAACTGCTTTTAGGTGATTATGTAATTTTGTTTGCAACTAATTTAAATCAGTGTCTATGTTTAAAGATTTCCAAGTAACGGCTGTTTTTATAGCAAATCGTCATATTTAACAACTAATTTATAGAAAACGATTTTAATGTGCAGAAGACGCGTTATAGACTTATTTCGTGGACTTTTTTTGTTTTTGTACTTCTTAGCGATGTTAACCTTTTCAGAGGGGGGTCGATTCCCGAGGCAGGACAAGTATTTATGATTTGTTTTTTCGGAGTTAAGCGCTGTAAATATAACTTGTTGTTTTTTGATACCCACGACACATCAAGTTCTAGTGTTGGGTACATCATTTTGGTTACATTTAAAATTATATAAGAAGACGTTTTGCTCATAAATGTGACCAAATTCAGGAATACGGTTGTTCAATATTTATTGCGATTTGATGATAGTATATAGGAAAGTTTAAACGGAAAGCTGAAGACTGGAATGAAATTGTGGACTTAAAACGTAGGTAGAAATGTCAGAGCTAACATAACAGTTGATTTAGAAAAAACCTTTTTCTTTTTTTAACTTCCCAATGAAATGTGGTCTTATCTTAAAACGACCTCGTTGGCGTACGTTTTGAATGAGGAACGGTGAAACGAAACTCCTTGGTGCGCGAGTTCGACTTGCACTTGGCCGATTATTTCTCCAGTATCCTCGATCATTATCTATATAACATAATAATCATTGAGACACTTTTTTATAAGTCCAAACACTGGACTGATCTTCATAAATTATACCTAAGAACCATCTCGATAACATCAGCTATCAGACAAAAATACCCCATTAAAAATGGTCCATTCGTTTGGGAGCTACGAGGCCCTCTTTTGCGTCAGGGGTTAAAAACGCGACGAAGCGCGTTACAAACAAGTTACTAGTTGTCAAGTTTAGTTTGGTTATAGCCAATAAAGCCCCAAGTGTAGGGTCAGAATTACGTATGTTAGATTTTTGAAACAATCTTTATTTTCTAAATCAACTGTTAAAAAGTAGCTTTTTTGACTGCAGAGGTTTTTGGATAATTGACAAAGTCGATACGGATAACCAGTGGGATTGATCAATAAGGTGGAAAAAGAGATAAGCGGGACAATGCGGGTTTTACTATAGGGTTTTTTCTGAATATCTAAGGCACGTAGATCAAACATCGATTTGCTATAAATTTTTCATTGATAACTGTAATTTTTATTTATTGAATACGAGCCTAATTGTACTGTTAGAATGTTGAATTGTTCCTTGCGTACATTCCTTAAATAATTTATCATTATTCTTAATGTATGTTGTGTGTGATGCTTTGTAGTGATTTTATGAAATAAGGATAGAATAAGTAGTATAAGAACAAACTTAATTCAGTTGCCTATTTTATTTGTTTATGCCATACTTATACAAATAAAATAAGAAAATCCAAAAAACATATTTTGTAAGTAATTTTATTTGAAAGTTATTTTTAAGAGTTGTTTTTCAAAAGCCTAGTTTTCTAAAATGTCCAATATTAAGTCCAATAAACGTACAAAATGATATTATCACACAAAAAATTTCGAGTTTAAGTACTTAAATTTATCGAAATTATGTAAATATTTCTGAGGAGTTTTGAATCCGGCCTATCTGTGGTTTCTAATATACCAAACAATATTCTAAAAAACGCACATAATGTAAGACAAGAAGTTTGTGAAGCGTTGACGTTGTTCCTAATTTATCATTTTTATTTTTGTTACAATTTGATTTTGTTTTAAATTTTTTTTTACACTTAGTTTTAAGATGTTATATTGTTGAATAGAATAAGCTATTTATGTCACTATGTCTAGTCTTTGTGATTTGTTGGTGTTATTTATAAGAATAGTTTTATTGGTAAAGGTAAAAAAACCTGTAATAATTGTTCTTCTACAGTCAACCCTAAATATTCATAATAACAATAATTTTGTAGGACGTTTTCCAATCCAAAGCTGTTTAGTAATGGGAAATAATGAAGCGGTTTTGTCCTGGGTCATACTTATTTTGTGAATAGATTTGCTTTTGTAGAATTTTAATAAATATTTTTATTATATCGGACCCAGCTTATCCACAGTCTAGAAACACTGAGAAACAAAAAATACTCCCAGTTTTTCCCTAGATGGCGATAGAGAGCAAACGATTATCGATTGTACGATTGATTTTCGTTTAATAGTCTGTAACTAGATAGGGATACACCCTGGCGCCATCTAGGATGCCTGTAGGAACTAAAGCTTTTTGTGCATGTTTCCCATCCTCTGATGAGGGCGTCACTGTTCCTGTGATAGGATTATTCTACACTTTCCTGCTTTTTTAAGCTTGTCAAATATGAGCCAATGACTTTTTATGTCAATTACATAGGTCACGTGTCTATCTACCATAGTTTTTGCTGTTATTTATAAACTCTTTTTAAACTTATCGATGTGATTGATGTTTATCAATAAGGTAATTAACCAAATCGTACTTTGTCGAGCTTAGGAATGACTTGCAGAATACTGCGTCTTTAAAGTTAAAATTATACATTAAAAAAAAAGAAAAAAAAATATTAGGCATATATTTATCGAAAATTAATGTTACAAGGAAGATAAGGTACTTGGTGTTAGGGTGTTAGGTATACCAATGATATTGATGAAATGAAATTACAAGAAGTATGAGGCCTTTTCGTGCGTTATCTTTCAGATAAACAAAAAAATTATTTTTAAAATAAACACGCAATTCACGCCCATATCGCGCTTTACCAAAAAAATCTGTGCCAAAATTTCTTTCACAAAAAAGAGAAAATATCTTCTAAGACACTTCCTGTATCTCATCTTGTTTCAGTTTTCCCCATACTGACTCGGGTAAAAAAAAAACACTATTGTGTGATTTCCGTTTCCATCCAAGGAGTTGTATTGCTAGTCGTTATAATAAACAAAGGAATGTTAATGTCAAATTAAATCGAATAAAACCTACTTCTCTGCTGGACTCTGGACTGGAAGTAAAAAAGCATAGAATGCGTCCAGTTGCTTCTCTCCCCGAGCATGTCGTAAAAGTCGACTAAGGTATAGTAGACCTCTCCAAAATGATGGACCATCTATATGGGCGATGGGCTGATCACCTGTCACCATGGTTCACCATATCCATCTTAGGACTTTAAATCAGAAGTGGCTGCAAGTTTTTTTACGTTTACTCGTGGCTCTATACCCTATTAGGAATACGGGCGTGAAAATATGTATTTTATTTTTAAATTTGATACGAAACGGCCTCATTGACGCTATTATAATCAATTGCGTCAGTAATAAATAATTGATCTTGAAGACGTAGCCTAAAGATAAATGTATGTTGTGGAGAATCAGTGTTTAATATACAATCTTATAATAATAAGTAATGATATCAATATTCAATGTGATGTTAATGCAAACAAAAAAAACATAATCGTAATAACTGTAATAAGTATAGTAATTTTAAGAATGTCTGTACCTCTTCTCAAATGAACTGTCTCTGTATTTTTTTTCTTTAATCGTAGTACATGTTAAAACATACCTTATGAAATACACAATAAGTAGTTTTATCTCAAAATCTTATTATTTTAGCCCTTAATGTTCATCTCATACTAGAGACCTTATTTTGTAATTTGAATGCCATCAACGTGACTAAAATTAATGCCAAAGAAAGGCATTCAGTTCGGTTGGAGCATAAAGCATTTATCCAACCGATTATACGAAAGATTTTGGAACTGTATTTTTTCGTCACTGAGAAAATTCTTAAAAAAATATTTTTAATCACTTACTGGGTGGCGTTTTAACGGAAACCCAGAGATCCAGAGCAATTATCTAATTCAGTGTTCGTCAAACTTCGACTAAGAGAGAGACATTAAGTGCCGGGCGGCATGTCGTCGGGCCGCATATAGGCACCGATTTTATTTTGTTTGGTTTGTATTGCAATTAGTACCTATCTAAAGGATTAAGATCGTGGGTTCAAATCCGGTCGTGTGCCAATGGATTTTTCTGTGCGAAAAATTTATGTGCGCTATACCAGTAGGTACTCTCAAACAGTGAAGGAAAACATCGTGAGGAAACCTGCAGTTTAGTCAGCTCCGTACGTATTGACCATGTTTTTCCTATACACACAAGGCCAAATAGTGTTCTGTGCACAAGGTCGAATAAGCTGAGAGGATGGAATAGGTGCTGGGCAAGCCTACTTCATCTTAATTCGTCCCGGGCACTACAGCAGCGTCCCGTTAGTGAGGGTAAAAGTGGCCTCCTGACGCTGTATAAATCATCTACTATAGATGGTAAAAGGCCTTAAATATAAAACCAAACCATAAAATGACAGGTTTTGCATGTCATACTATTATTTAATTAAAAGGGTTCAGTACCCACTGGACCTTCATAATTGGACCCTACCTTCACTATAGGACCTATTCGACCTATCAAAAACATGGTACCCACTGGACCTTCAAAATAGGAACGTAGGTACCTACACGATAGGACCTATTCGACCTATCAAAAAAGGTATGTATATTGAAGTACCTACCTTAGATAAAAGGTTGATTATGGTAATTAGTTGATTAAGGTACCTATGATTATCCACGGGTGCCTGTTACAATCTAAATCCTAGAAATAAAAAATGATTCTCTTTTAAGAATGTTCCACAACATTATTATGCTGTTCCTGATTCCCTCTACATTTTTTGAGGATGAGTGAGTACTAGGGTTTGGTTAGAGTGTACCGGATTCAATTCCAATGTGAGATAAGTATCGATATCCAATCTCCGGCGCCCGCTAATCACCTCGCGATGGAGATAAAAGTTCGCCCATCAGTGTTAATTAGTCGCCAAGTTTCGCGGTTTGCCTGTAATCTTCTACGCCTCGACTGGTACAATCCGCCATTTTGAATCACTATCACACTAACTTTATAAATGCGTAAGTTTATGTGCTGTGTATGTTGTTCCCACTCGTCAAAGTCATGGCTGAACGAATTTGGCTGAAACTTGAATGCACCTGGAACATTTTATCCGGTTTTAAGCGAGCTGCGCTGTTATTCATGGTCATACTAGTTGTCATACCAATATGACTATGATATACATGTCTTCATAGTCATACTACCTATAACTTGATCCCACTAGTAATATGGTTTTACTTCCTCCTGTATACTCTTAGTTCCCATAACACACCCAGGGGTATCTTTCAGGAGTGCCATGGGTCCGGAATGAACAAAATAACATTCAACTGTCACATACGTACCCCATACTAGGATACCCTTTGTAGTTCTTATCAGATACCTACTACAAGTAGGTACAATGGTACCATAAGACCCAGAACCGTAGTACCTTTTGTGTCTCAGCCAAGTCAAAGTCAAAATTTCTTTAGTCCTTAAAATCACGGAGATCATATGGACACGTCTTAAATCTAATCTAATCTAGATTATTTTCACTGAATATAATGGGTCCCGCCCACTATCGCTTTCCATAATCGACCGGTCACATAAAAGCAAAGCAAAACCGAAGGTGATAAACGAAGTAATGTAATAAGAGTAGGTATAATATAAAAAAACGAAAATCGTTTAAAAAGCTTAGGTACTATAAAATACCCGATTATAGACAAAAATGTTGGGCCTGAATATTGCTCCAACTCCTTTTATAAACAAGATTGTAAAGGCATCATTTTCAAAAAAAATGCCAAACGTGGTTTCTTATTTGTATCTTCCACGCTTGGTCGTGTTACGCGGTGTAAATGCAACGTAGATTTAAGACGTGTCCAAATGATCCCCGTGATTTTAAGGAATAAAGAAACGTCGACTTTGACTTTGATGATAAAAATGTTTTTAGCTGGATCCGATCCTGTTATGAAACGGGCGAGTCGGCGCAGTCCCTTACAAGTTACTTGAAGTTTGTAACGAGCATGTTAACTTATCTCCGCGGAACACCGTGTTACACTAAATATGGCTTAATTCATTAGCTCGCTGCGTGCACCTATTAACAACCTCAAAGTTTACAAGATGCTGTGATTGCTGCGTTGTTACTAGAAGAGGTATTTTCTGAGGACTGTGTGTTGCGACACATCTGCCGAAAAACGGCGCCGAAAGGACGGCGCTGAAATTTCGGCTAAATAAATGAGTATTTGTAGACATTTCACATAGCACCATCTAGCCCCAAACTAAGCAATGCTTGTGCTATGGGTACCAGATCGCTGATAGAATAGTTATATCCTTTTTTTTAAATACTTATTATACATTATACTATAACACCCAGACCAGGAAGAAATATTTGCAGAACACAAACATTTCTCCCGTAGCGGGAAACGAACCTGCGCCTCTTGCGTCTCAGCCGAGCACTCGCCCGCCACGCCACCGAGGTCGTCCAAATATTTGTCATAGGTTACTTAGAAAACATTGCGAACGTATTTAGCCGAACTTTCAGCGCCGTATTTACAGCAGATGTGTCGCGACACTAATATCTTTAACTCGTGTTTGAACGTCAATTTCACTACCTAAATATTTCCACACATACTACATTTCAATATAGACATATTGAAAAAAAAACCGAAATAATTCTTCGTTCTTCGAGAAAAATTACACAACCATAGCAGCTTCGTAGCACCCGTCGTAGTGATGGCTACGACAAGCTATATACGTCGCCTTTGTTTAAAATTAACACTACTTTAATAATACTACTCTTGTCACTAGTTCTTTCGAACCAGTGTGGTGAAAGGGTTCAAAATAATCTTATCTTACTTCTTACTTATATTATAAATGCGAAAGTTTGTGAGTTTGGATGTTTGGATGTTTGTGCCTCAATCACGCCTAAACGGCTGAACGGATTTGAATGAAACTTGGAATATACATAGTACATGTACTGGATTAACACATAGGCTATTTTTTATCCGGGTACCAAGCGAGCGATGCCGCGGGCGGCAGCTAGTCTTATTATAAATACGACTCCGCGTTACCTACGTGTCCGTACAGGGAACAAGCGTACACACTCGCTCACAAACTTTCATATTTATAATATCAGTGTGTAAAATCGGCCTCTTCCAGCCAGAACACATCGTCGTGCCGCGAGTTCGCCCCGCCTCGCGAATCACCGCTCAATCTGAATTATTGTGCAACTTGCGAACTACCTAATCTTAATCAACTGCACGGTAAGTTTTTCAATAAACCACGCTTATCTGCTGTCTAATAAATAAACGGATAATTATTTACAAGATGCTTGTTTTCGGTAAGATTACTTTGCAAAGTTGTCGCTACAACCAGATTGCGTAAGTATCTCTTCTAGATAGGTTTTTAGCACAAAAATGAACCCCACAAAGCATAGGGTGGCCCACCCATGGCCCACGTCCGGACCGGCTTGCGGCACTGGCTTTGGAACGTACGGGCATTTTCTACGATTGGTAAGGAACACAATAATTTCAAAATAAGGTCCTCACTAAGACAAGCTGTAGGCAGACCTCATTATCATCATCATCAGCCCATAACAGTCTACTGCTGGACATAGACTTCTCCTAATGAGTGCCATCGCGCCCTATCTTCAGCTTGACGGATCCAGTTTCTGCCAGCAGCCTTCCGCAGATCGTCACTCCAACTAGCCGGAGGATGTCCTACAAGAACTCGTTTACCCCAGCGGTTGTCAGTTTATCGGCAAATATGACTGCCACTTCAGTTTGCTAATTCTCTGAGCTATGTCGGTGACTTTGGTTCTCTGTCGGATAACATCGTTACGGATCTTATCCTTCAGAGAAACTCCGTGCATAGCTCTTTCCATAGCTCGCTGAGCTTTGATCTGGTGGACTAGCCGCACTGTGAGTGTCCACGTTTCGGCTCCTTATGTCATGACAGGTAGGACCTGGTAGGACGCACTGATTGAACGCTTTGGTTTTCAGGTATAGGTGACGTGAAAAAAAGAAAAAAGAATATAAATGGTGACAAAAAGAATGACCCCTAGTAGTTCCCAACTGCCTCGCTAGCCCTGGCCATGGTAGGTAGACCTACTGAATTTATTGTGTTTCAAGCAATATCTGTCTACGTCTGTCTCTGAAAATCGTTTTCCTTTGAATACCATATAATTTTAAACTCAACAAAAAAACAGTAAATAAATATGACACGCGCCAATCACCTCGTATTCAAAGCTCAATAATAAAGAAATAAAGGTCCTTTGTTATTCAAGGGCCTAAGAAAAACGTAATAAAAATAAAGTGGGTGCCAAGGTGGAATTAAGGCCCTTGTGTCCGGACTTCGCGAAGAAAGCATTTTTATTCGGCTTAAAGTAATTATTGTGTTTTTGTGAAAGAGTTTGTTAGTCGACCATTCAGAAGCGGCGCGGACGCTTTCGCAGGGCCCGGTCGAGGGAAAGAAGAATATATTTATTATATATTGTATGAATTAGTGAATGAAAATTCTTTATTGTACACCTTAAAATAACATAAAAATATAATCTAAACTTTAAAACCAAGAGTGCAATTGGCGGTCTTATCGCTGAAGAGCGATCTCTTCCAGACGACCATTGTAGGTAACTGTCTTAATTTTTGAAATAGCAATCATAAACTGGACATAAGCTGAGCAGTTGGCGCTTGGCAACCTTTCTAGTATACGTTTTAAATTTGGTTTTTATATGTTTTTTAATTTATTCTTTTTTAGCTTCGCTTATTGAGGCAGTAGTCATATTCAACTCTTTAAAAAAATATTTATCTGTGTTACATCAATGTGCTTAACTAGGTACTGTGTAAAATATCCTATTCCTCGGAATTGGAATCCGACTCTGGAGAAAATATTCTTGTTTTCCCGGAGTTTTCTCAGCTTTTCTTCGGGTTTTCTTTCGGTGTCTTAATTAGCTCATTCAGCCCCGCCTCACCCTAATGATCTTGTTTATTGAAAGAGCTTTTATATTTTCATTTTGAACTCCGTGGAAGCGTTTGTGATAATTTGTTTTATACGACTTTGACTTCTCTTTATGCTAAAGCTACGAAATTCAGTATTTATTTATAACATGTTTTATGCATGTAGCGTTTTTTCTCTTGACAGATTCGATAAGAAGATGATAAAAAAGAAAAAAAACACAATTAAATCATGAAGCCTAATAATGCAATTCGGTCAGCTGTTTCTCGACCGTAAAAGAAATCTCGAAACAAAACGTCACTTTTTAGCGAGGAGCGAGCTATCTCCACCTGAGCCAGACGTGACCGTAAAAGAAAAAGGGGGCGAAGTCTTGCGCGGAAGTGGTGCTGATAAGCCGCCGTAATGGCGCCGACGATAACGGTTCCCGCCTTTTTCTCCCGCCAAAACAGCGCGCCATTGTCGCCGCAGAATGGCAACACAATGACTACAAAGAGGTCGCACTCACACTGCGGACCAATAAATTTTTTGTTGCCTTTTCACGCTTTTATGCCAGTTTTACGGCTGAATCAATTCCAGCGCTGAAGATTTTTCATTTATTCTGAGAACTTTTGTAATGAAATCGTTATGAAAATGTTGTCAATTACTGATTTAATAAGAAAAGCGGAGGTCGCGAACCTAACGAATATTGTTGCTACAAGATTTCCTTCAAGAAATCTCACTTAGGTAAGCACTTATAAATAAACCCAACGTTATTAAAATACTAATAAAGTAATCATACATGTTCAAGTGCGCACAATTTGAGAGTTTAATAAAATTTTAATTGACATGTATTAAGTTTCTCAAGTAAATTATTAACGTGGCCCGCCCGTTGCTTGCCTCAAGAACATTAGCGCAGGGGGAGGGGGTGGGCGACAAATTTTTGTTTTTCACTCGACTCTGAGACAGGAGGCTGCCGACCCAACGGGTTAGAGAGAGACAAAGGCAGATGCACACATTGCCTTTGATAAAGTGCAAAAATAATAGAGAGAACGGTCGTTTATCTCTTTTTATGGCGGGCGCTATCTTTCCGCCGACGCTATTATGGGAGACAATTTTGGCGCGAAAGAAAACTGCTTATTACTTCTTATTCTTGGAAGAAAATTTCCTTTTAAAAATCTGAAAGGCTGTACGAGCTTCATTGGAGTTCCGGCTTAGTGTTTTTCATTATCATTTCGTTTTAGGTTAAGGCTTTTATAAGACAAAAATAAAAGGGTTTAGAAGAACAAATTCGATAGTTCGATCGATTTGATTTTATGGAAACCCTTAGCATATAAACGTGTTCGGGTAGTAATTTTTCGCACAGAAAAATCCATTGATACACGACAAGATTTGAGCCGTGGTGGGTTCAAATTCTTAGGATCGGAAGGTGGGGTCACTATCAACCACCAGTACTCTCAAAGATACAGTAATAATGATTGCACAATTGTCATTTATGTCAGGATTATTCATGTCATGAAACAATTGGGGAAAAACTTAATTCCAATTTTGTTCTATGACGCCACAAAAAAAGTGGATTCGGGTGAAAAAGCTTGTATGTAGTTGAAAAAAATTGTGCGTAGTTGTTTTATGACGTCATGTTCTATAGAACATATCGACGGAAGAAAGCGATTTTATCGTATCTCAAAATAATCAATTTTACATCAAAGCCAAAAAACCTTTATTTACAGCAATTCGTGTGAACAGTAAAAAACTAGGAAAAAATCAAGGGCGTATTATAAAATTTTTCATCGCAGAAAGACGAGACATAGACCATTGGACGCGGCTTTTTTTGCTTATCAACAATCAAGTTTTAAGTAATTTAGGCCATTTTTTGAGATACGACATTTCCGCTTTCTGCCGTCAATATGAGACTCGACCACGAGGTCGGGTAGCATCAGTGCGAGTCTAGCCGTTAGAGATTATTACTTTTACCACCTCGTAGATCGTCTACACGGTATCTACGCCGTAGCAAATAATACAACATTTAATAATTTATTATTTAAAGACTGACTCATAGTTCTGCCCTCCTAGTGAAGAACGCAGTAACTAGCATTTTTGTCAAAAATTAGATACCTACATATTCGGAATCGCATAACAAAATACAACATTCTGTTCTTACTCACGTATGAAAACAAGTTTGACATAGTTACTGCGTTCTTCACTAGGAGGGCAGAGTTGATATGCTGTTCTGAGGACTGACCTCTCGCGATTTCACTCTCGTAAAGCAGGTACTTGATTTTAGTTATGGAATAAATTAATCTTTCAAAAGGCAGATTTGAAAATTTTATGTAGTCGTGTGATTAGTTCTCTCGCACCAGTGTATTGAAAGGATTAAAGTGCGCCTCGAAAGCTCCTTTTGTGCACTTGACACATATTTTAGTACTTTTTTAGGTTCTACGACATGCCAGTTTCTTCATGATGTTCCTTCACTGTTTGACAGTACTGGTATAACGCACATACATTTTTCAAACACAAAAATTCTTGTATGCACAATGATGCAAGGATTTGAACCCACGATCGGAAGGCGGGGTCACTACCACTAGACCACCAGTGCTCATAGAAAATTATATGTTGTTTTTTTTTAAGTTTTTAAAACAATTTAAATACAAATAAACAGTTGGATTATCTAAAGATCGTCTTACTTTTATGTTTATTTAAACCTACGTAAAATATTGATTCATTCATAGATAAAAAACAACTTTCATCTACGATTGTATGAAAGTATCAAGATCACAAATCTTGCTGTCCCCCCCAGTGTTCATTGTGGTTCATTCTTCTCGTTTCTTATTATCGCTGAATTAGATCCAGCAAATGGATTAAGCGCTAAGTATTTATTTATCGTCGTTTTAATCGGAGTTCGGTGTTACGTAAACAGTCGGGGAAATTATACGTCTGAAACAGGGTTGCTAGTGACAAAAAAAGTTTTCATTTCATTCTCGCCTTTATAAAATAAAAACTACATAGCTTACAAAGCGGAAAATCTGGTAATAATCTATATATTTTGAAAATTTACCATAACAACTTACATTTATTAATAGAAATAAACTTACAAATTATACGAATATGATTTACAAAATACAAAAGCGACAGTCGGGCTTTCTAAAAGTCATTGCAAACGGTCTATAGATAGCTCACCCGATCCAGCTCATCAGAAGGTAGAAGCATTCCCGTTATTTTTATAACAACTTAAGCTTTTTGACTTGCAGATAATTTTTATCTGTTAAAAAAATACAAATTAAAAAGACCTTATAGAATTTATGAATAATAGCTTTTTTAATCTAACCAGAACGCTGTCCCACTTCTAGGCAAAGGCCTTCCTCTCTTTCCATGTAAGTATATAAATAATAATAATAATAATAATAAATATTTGAGGACATATCACACATATCTAGTGCCATCTATAAATAAATAACACCCAACAGTCCCATACATACTCCTGACCCCACACAAGGACTCCCTGTGTCGTGGGTATCAGAAACTACGAGTACCATGCTACCACAACACCCAGACCCGGAAGAAATATTTACAGATAATGCAAACATTTCTTCTGCAGCGGGAATCGAACCCGCGCCTCTTGCGTCTCTGCCGAGCAATCGCCCGCCACGCCACCGAGGCCGTCAAAAAATAATAATGTGTATGGCAACCCTATATACCAAAAGTTGCTCAACAATACAGTGCGATTTCGCTAAGAGGAATTAAGGTGTCTTCAGATGTTGATTTTTCAGTTGACTTCGTTCGGAATAAGGTCATAATTGTTATTTTTTAATGGGAAAGGTAGACGTTGTAACAGGAATTGCTTTTAAAAAATAATCTAAATAATATAAAAACCGGTAAGATTAGAAAGATTTTAAACGACTTTAAAAAGGTGTTTCTCGATTGGACTGTGTTTTTATTGTATCATATCATAACACTTTATTAATTTGTGTATTTTATTTTTTATTCATTTATTATTTTTTAAATTGTATTGACATTAATTGAAATTCTGACATTGTAGAATAAATAAATGCCTTAAAAGTAGGTAGAGTACGTGATACTAATGTAAAGATTATGCTGCCCAACATCTCCTAAACATGTATTTCTGCAATAAATATACTTTGACTTTGACTTTGAACACTATATAAAAGAGTTTGTCATGACAGACAGCGCAGAGCCTAAACTGCTGGTTAAGAGACTAAAAATTTGAAAGGTAAATTCTTTATAGCACGATAGGCTTAATAAGCTCTACCCCTAAAGGGGTGAAAGGGGTAAAAACGTTGTATAAAGAATCGTATTCTTTGAAACTTGAAACTCAGAATAAATACTCTTCAATACATTTCATCCAAAGAAGTGCAACGGGTGTCAGGGCTGTTCAAACACGAGCACCCAAAAGAAGAAGCTAGTATATGCGAGAGAAACCGCGGGCGTTCAACTAGTAATACATATTTCGCTGCCGGATGGTGGATGGAGAGGATAGGGAGAAAGTTCTGGATGCGATTGGACGAAGCTAAATCTGTATGTCATAAAATGAGAGAGGCCTATATCAAGGTAGTTGATAGATACGGTCACATGATGATGATGATGATTTCGCTTGATATTCCTCGAATTGTTAACCGATTTTACACCTACCGATAGAAAGTTCAACATAATGGGGCACTTTGACTAAAACCCCACGCTCTTACAGTCACTTTACTAAAAGCAATGACAGTATTACTGTAGTACCACAAATATTGTACACCTCGGCAATCTTCGTGCTTTGTATGAAAACAGAATTAGTCCGAATACGCAACTAATGAACCAACCCTTTAAAAAATAAGTTTCTACATAATTATTATAACATCTAGATATAATACATATTATTGTAACATCTCTATATTTTACACTAGCTGTTGCCCGCGACTTCGTACGCGTGTAGTACATTATTTTGTTCTATAATCAAAAGTTTTCGCAGCGCACGCCAAAAACTATTTTGGGTTTTCTACCTTAGGTTACAATATTGCAATTTTCTTACGGATCCCTATTCTTTTTGAAAATTTATTATAACCTATACTGGACCCTGATAATGTAGCTTTCTATTGGTGAAAGAATTTTTGAAATCGGTCCAGTAGTTTCGGAGCCTATTCGTTACAAACAAAAAACAAAAACCAAAAAAATCTTTTCTCTTTATAATATTAGTATAGATGTCATCATCGCGTTAGTTCATATTTCAGAAGCTTAACGAAAATTGCCGAAGCGCACAATATTTGCAGTACTACTGTACTTATTTTGGTAGAAGTAAATATATTACCTAATCTTCACTTATTTAACTTAACATAGCTGTTTACACGCTCAAGTGTTAACCGTAATTGCACGTGTTTACTTAATTGTTCAATCGTGTAGGTAATCCATTTCAATCAAGTTAATGCCTTTAACAGGAATATCGTAAAATGTATTTAGAAAATTGGTCATTCAGTAGTTAAAAATGGATCAATAGTCTGAAGTAGTGTCCAAATACGATAGAACTCTGCTAAATTAAACATAGGCTAGGCAATTAGGCCAATTTTTTCTTAGATAAGGCCCGGCATGACACGGCATGACTAAGGACAGCTCCACATGCCTAAGGATCCCTTGGCATGTCGTGCGGATTGTGGGCGTCGGGCCTAAGGCCTTTTACCATCTATAGTAAATGATTTATACAGCGTCAGGAGGCAACTTTTACCTTCATAACCGGGACGCTGTAGTGCCCGGGACGAATTAAGATGGAGTAGGCTTGCCCAGCACCTATTTCATCCTCTCAGCTTAATCGGCCTTGTCCACAGGAAAGACATGGTCAATACGTGCGGAGCTGACTAAGCCGCGGGTTTCCTCACGATGTTTTCCTTCACCGTTTAAGAGTACTGGTATAGGGCACGTAATTTTTCACACAGAAAAATCCATTGGTACACGACCGGGTTTGAACCCACTAATCTGTCAATAAAGATTTTTACTTATTAGATAGATAAATACAACGTTGCTCTTATGTTGGTACCCAACGATGCTTTGTCGGGTCGTCAGTTTGGTAATTAAAAGCAATATGTTTCTCTTACTGTATATTCTTCTTGTTTAGATATTTCTATGTTTGCACTGAGTGAGCCTGAAAAAATGGCTAGAGATAGCTAGTTTACCTGTGACAGCTTAAAAAAAAATACAAAATCATTTATTTATGTAACTTACATACTATACACAATACATTTTAGTAAGTAAGTTCGTATGAGCTAGTGGCCAACTCTTGTGACGGAGTTTTTAGGCCGCCTAAAGGCATCCGTCATGGCTTTACATTTTAGTTTACTAGCCCCACACTAGGATTCCCTGTGTTGTGAAAGCTAGTCTCTTCCAAAAAGTACAAATAAATATAAATAAAAGAAATAAAAATCAACGATAGAGGATAGGTTTATTACAATGTTATAGATCTGCTTATTGCCTTACTTCTGTGCATGCAAAGTGTCTGTGTGTGTGTCGTGGTGTGCGTGAAAGAGCTTACTTCGAAACTACAATACAAATATTCGAACTTTTTCCTTAAAATATTAGTAGAAAGTAAAGTATCCAATCTTCCAAACATCTTCTCGTGAAGCTGTCTGTCCCTGAATATATTTATTTTGTGCAAATTAGATTGTCTCCATCACCTCGACGCGAAAGCAAATGCTTATCCACCGTGAACTATTGAAAACAAATTGAACTTTCAAAATAGAAATGATTTCTATAAGATTTTAGAATTATATTGATAGTGAATGTTCAGTTCACTTTTATATCAAAATATATCGATAATAGGTAAAAACATCTTAATGGGAATTTTTTATAACTACTTACATACTTATTGTACCTCTGTATATCATCACGCACGTATCAAGAAAAACCTAAGAAAACTTACAGCCACTCCTGATTCAAAGTACCAAGATGGATATGGTGACAGGATCACCTGTCACCCATATAGATGATCCATCATGTTGGAGAGGAAACTATCTCTTAGTCGACTTTTACGATATACTCGGGGAGAGAAGCTGCTGGACACATTCTGTTTTTTTTACTCCCAGTCCAGCAGTGAGGTAACTTACTTATTACCTAGATAAAAGAGCGAACTGTACATCTCTTTCATATTACCATTTACCCATCAACTGAGGATGAATTTAGGTACATAAATACGTACAAATTCTATACCATCGAAGCCTACATGGAATACGGATCATCTTCACATAACCATCCCATGATTCCATTCCTCTCCAATAACACTCACTTCATTCGAGACGAATCGATCGGCGGTAATGAAATTTATAAGAAAACCTCACCGTGTCACGTTTTATATGAAAAGTAATGAGGTTGGCTGATGGCACCCAGAGAATTCGCCTTTATCACCCGAATTGTGATTCTATTCTCAATGTGATTCATTTGAATTTTTATTCCAGAAAGCCGCAATTTATACGGCACCACGCGTAGGATTCCAAAAATTACAAAGAAGTAATATTATTATTGTGGCCATTGAATATTTTTTTATCGAAATTGCAAAATGGAGATATTGGACCTCAATTTATATTATGCTGCAACGTTGCTACTGGATAGCAAAATTACCAGCAGACAGGACACCAATTTAGCTAAACCAAGC
Source organism: Scotopteryx bipunctaria (assembly GCA_949320045.1). Lineage (NCBI taxonomy): Eukaryota > Metazoa > Arthropoda > Insecta > Lepidoptera > Geometridae > Scotopteryx > Scotopteryx bipunctaria. The sequence goes on from OX439441.1 coordinate 1,205,459, forward strand.
GCTCCAGTCTCAACTTGAAGCGAAATTAAATGACAGTGCAGCAGTAAAGAAAATGCAATCACAGCCCGGTATATCCGATGCAAATCTAAATTTCCGAGTCACTGTGCCCCGCTATTCCTTACGCTAATAAAACGTGCACCAAACGGAGATGCTGTTTCGCTCGCTGATGAACGCCAAATGACGTTATGACAGCGCACGCCGCCATTTAACGCCTATTTGGTTCCAATTTCAAATCTTCCGCGCGCTCCCCTGCGGTTCCGGACATCGAATGGAGCATAGATAATAGCGTTTTGTTTTTTAGGGCAAATGATTTAAGTTTATTGAGATTTCAGTTTCAGTTTTAATTAAATTCTTGATCTACCTTCACTAGGTATGGGTTTCGGGCTAAACCGTTCTTGTAAGAGATCATCCAAATGAAATTTGGTTAGACTGTACTTTTTTGTAATTGTAACTGGCGGTTTGTAAATACGAGACAAATCTGGATAAAAATGTTTCGCTTTGGGCTGGAAAAGAAAATGAAAGAAATCAGTATGAAACACAGGTTTAAGCCGTTGGCATTCCAACGGTTATCCGAAATTTTGTTGTTTTTACTATGTGTACATACGAGTTTATACGAAATTGAAAATGTTAGTAGATACCTAATTAATTTACTCTTTCGACTTTATAAATGCTATGACCTCTATTTAAAGACAGTTCAGTTTTAGTTTCAGTTAATTTTGTCAACATACTTCTCTGCTGGACTCGGAGTAAAGAAAAAACATAGAATGCGTCCAGCTGCTCCTCTCTCCCAGCATGGCTAATCACCTGTCACCATGGATCACCATATCCTACTTGGGACTCTTAAATCATGAGTGGCTGTGAGTTTTCTTATGATTACTTGTGGCTCTGCCCAGCCCGTTAGCGACACGGGCATAATAATATGTATGTATGTACAATACAAACGCTCATTATTGTTCTTTGGCGCCCAACGCGAGGTACCATGTTGGGTGCCAATACCAAGTTTGTAACTTACAAAATATTTTCCAATTTCATTTCTCCATTGTCTATGGCCAAGTTGTTTTATTCGTGGCGAGATCGCTCTGCATTCCGAACCCCGATACACGAATATCCGTTCTGCCATTTTGGCGCGCTGGCGGCCGGAAACCCAAGGATATAAACTTTCGCGCGCCTTTCTACCCGCCACGACACTTTTCAATATTTTACTCTTATTTACTGCCATTATTTATGTCGAGCATTCTTCTCGAGGGAAACCAAATCTATATTGTCTGACATTTGATTTTCTTTTGTGTTGATGTGACTGAATCCATACAACTATGGCTGTGTGATTACATCGAAATACTATCTGAAACGTTGTCAGCTATAAATATACCGTTGATTATATTTATTACATTAAATGAAATATTTACTAACACGCATTGGATATATATTTGGTCCTAAATTGGAACAATAATAATAAGTAAGCTTGCCATTCACAGACATAATCGGCTAAAGCTTGGTAAGCTAAGCGTCCCCGGCCCCACACTAGGCACATGTTTTTTATTCATTCCAATCGTTCTTTTCACGACCAGTCCGGCGTGGCTTGGTCACTTTGTGCGGCTGTTGTTGTATTTCTATCGAATTCTGATATTACATTGCTGGATCAGACAAGAACATAGTTTTAAATTACATTTGTTTTACAAAAAGATAATAACATTTGCCTATTTGCATTACATAGTGCTGTGTGTAAAAAAGACATGTCAATTTGTATTGTACAAAAACCTGGTGACTACCATTTATGCATATCAACAAAACGATGAGAAATCAGGGGAAAAGCATAAACAAATTTTAATTATTTGAAATGATTTATTTCACGCAAAATCAACATAAAAACTATAAAAGTAAGTTCGTATGATCTAGTGACGAAGTTTTTAGGTCGCCTAAAGGCCTCCGTCATGGCTTAACGATTTAAAAGCCGGGACCGACAATTTAACGTGCCTTCCGAAGCACGAAAGCGCTCAGCTCGTAATGCCACTTGCGGTCACCCATCCCAATTGTGACCGCGCATAACGTTGCTTAACTTCAACGATCAATCAAGCAAGCTACGCCACGAGCGCTTCAATTGTTTTCATAAAAAAACTATAAAAACAATAGAATACTTAGAACATTGCGAGTACGTACCTTCAAATCGCATTGCTTACGTAGGCTAAAACATGCCGCAAGATCGTAAAATACGATCTTGTGGCAAGTTTTAGCCTAGCTAACTCATCCAAAATACATAAGTCTATGTTCTCAAGCCGATATACAAAACGCGGGCGCCCGAGACTTTTATACTTTTATCCGATTAGGCCTCCATGTATGCTTATGAGTCTTTTGTGCGCTCGCCAGCTTAATCGTGGTACGCCTTCGTGTGGAAAGCTTAGAGTAGAAAGAGACTGCTGAAAGACGCTTTTACAGATTTTGTCAATGCATAATAGAAAATCACAATGATTTTTCATAATACGAGTAGAAAGAAAATGTGTTTATAATACATACATACATAATCACGCCAGTATGAGGCACAAGTAAATATAAGAAAACTTGCAGCCACTTTTGATTTAAAGTCCTAAGATGGATATGGTGAACCATGGTGACAGGTGATCAGCCTATCGCCCATATAGATGGTCCATCATTTTGGAGAGGTCCATCCCTTAGTTGACTTTTACGTTTGTGTTTATAATATCAGGATGATATTGATAAATGCTGCAAGCATTTTTACTAAGATTACATTTCGGTTCTGCATACCTAAAGGAAACAAAGTTATTTCTGAATGTGTGAAGGTCGCCGCCTACTACACAGTTCCATAATATGCCGGATTCGTGACGGCCCGGTTATAAAACCGTGAACGATCGGTGTAGTGAATAAAATTCAACAATTTTGTGGTAGAAATGGATGCAAAACTTGGCAACACTTCCACACTTGCACAAATGACAGAAGCTAATTAAAACTACCAAAGAGCAAACAACAAAACAGAAGGTCCACGCGGTAACTCAATTACACGCCCACAATTCGCAATAAAGGCCCTCTATCGAATTACCCGCGCTATTATGCGAAGAATCGTCACAAACGAACCATTGTTAAATACACTAGGTGCCATTGTCTGTGTTATCGCACCGCGTCGGTTTTTGCCGCGCTCTTCCGTCGCTCATTGATGTACGTACAGAAAGGGCATTATCAGAATTATTGCCATATTGGAATAAATATTTGTAGAACATGCAAATATTTCTTCCGCAGCGGGAATCGAACACACGCCTCTTGTATTAGCTGAGCACTCGCCCGCCACGCCACCAAGGTCATCCAGAAAATTCTAAAAAAACAGAGAGTAAGACCGCGTAAAATATTTAAATCAAATAACCCACCAAATCAAATACTATATACAAGAAAAATTCAAAAGGAATAAAAAAACTGGTTTAAACAACTAAAGAATAGTTATTACCTACCTATCAAAGTAAAACTTATCTGAAAATTGGTAGGGTTTCCGAGATCTAAATCAAGACATACTCAAAACATGGATTTTTCAATAGCATTCTTTTTTCTCTTCTCTGTTAAAATATTTCTTACTTTATTATATTGACTCTCATTAAACATCCAAAATTTTTCGGATATACGAGGAATAATAATGGCAGATTTAGAACATGCCTCACAGATGTCCTCCAATTCTAGGCAATATCTCTAACCATTTCAAAAATATAAATAACAATTCAAAGCCGTCATCGACTGTCGACCTCTCGCCCTTACAAAACCTTATCACTATATTTGCTCAGTTTTTATTTTCTTCGATACTCACATAGACAAACACTTCTCCCCTCTGTAATTTTAAACTTTATATAGAATAGAATAGGGTTTAACTTGGCGTGGGGCTCGCACAAAGGGTAGAGGGTATTGTTGGCTTCTAGAGTACAGTCAGAGCGGAAATAAGCGTCTTTGTGTGACACTATCGTATCGTATCGTCAACCGCTTCCTTTCTACAGATTATTGTAGACGTTAGAGCAAATAAAACTTATCTTTGTTCGTCTTTGGAGGTTTTTGGCATTAAAAATTGTAGTTTTTTCTAATAACACATAACACATAGCGTTTTTAGAATGACAATTAAATAAACAATGATTCAGTGGCAGTTACCTCAAAGTATTAATTCAATTTCGCAATGGCAGTATCATCGAATTGAGGGAACGCCTAAGAACCATCGACAATGACTGCCATTTGAGTCGCCCGGTCGCGCCAATTTCACCGCTTTACCCGTCCATCGGAATTGACCGTCAAATGACCCCCGATACCGTTTGATACCAGATTATACTCAATAGTGAGGTAAAACGAGGTTTTATTGGCCTCTTTGTTTGAGGGCAAGACCGTAACTACCGCTTTCAGGATGAGATCGTCACTTATGAAGAGTTTTACTGGTGAGAATGGTAACTTTATGAATATGTTCGGTGTATGTACTTTACAAAATGTCAGATACTATGGTACTAACTCCATATTTTTTACCAGGATAAGATGTCTTCTCTATACATTAGTTTTCAACTGTCAAAGAAGGCAGAACATTGGGTCTTATCACGAAGCAAAATAAACAAAAGCCATGAAAACAATTATGTAGGTACCTACTTAACTAAAAAGTTAGCTCTAAAGCCCTAAATTTTATTTAAATTTGTTAGTTCATCAAATACCTATGTACTATACTGTTTCTCTTATTCGATTACTACTAATAGTCATGTAACTAGCTCTTTCGAACCAGAGTCGTGAAAGGATTTAAAGTGCACCTCAAAGGCTCCTTTAATTTTTCGCCTAAGACCTCCTTCTCCTATTCGCCTTCTCCTACTTGTAAATTGGTATCTTTAACTAAATCTGTTATGGTAATTTTAGCCCAAGAAAACGTATAAAGATTTTACTTTCGATGCATTTCCTTATATTTGACCGATATAGCATAACAATCGAGAATCAAACTGGAACCCTTCAATTCTGATTCCGGGGGCAGTCGGCTCGAGGCACCACAAACAAATAACCCGCCGATGTGACTACAGAAATCGCTGTGATTGAAAGTAGGGAGGTATTGCGTGTTCATAGGCGACAGAAGTGTTTCTTTCAATAGTGTTAAACGTCAGTGTGTTTGAGTACTGGCGGTCTAGTGGCCTTAAGTCGTGGGTTCAAATCCGGCCGTGCACTAATGTATTTTTCAGTCTGTAAAATTTATGTGCGCTACACCAGTACTCTCAAACGGTGAAGGAAAATATCGTGAGGAAACCGGCTTTAGTAGAATTTAATAAAGTTCGAAAACATGTGTTATTTCCAAACGAGCTTATAGGCGCAATTTAAATCCTTTCGTCGCATTGGTTCGAAAAAGCCAGTGACATGACTAAATAAGTAAGTGGGTTCGACTCGCATTTGACCGGTTTTTAAACTATTCTGACTATTAGAAATTTACTAAATTATAAATAACGGAATATCCGTTTCAAGTGAACGGGATCTTTCATAATTTGACGGTTTTGAGTTTCAGTTTAGTTTACTTTTTTTTACAACTATTACAAATATAATTTACAAAATACAAAGGAAACAGTCGGGCTATCTAAAGGCCGTTGCAAACGGTCTATTTTACATTACATATAATGAATAATATTATATGTAATATATATGTAATATATATGTAATATTTTAACATTGTTATATTTAAGATTTTAATTTTGAGGTTAATTTTTATTTCAATTATTATTCATTATATGTAATGTCTATAGATAGCTCACCTGATCCAGCTCATCAGACGGTGGAAGCGTGCCCAAGACGCTGGCCGCATTGCCGCGCTGAATGGCAATACTGTTTACTTTTTTAGATGGCCAAGTGAGTACGTAATGCGGGATCGTCAGAATGCGAGGCACGCGCGGCCCAGCGCGACACAAAGGCGTCAAATTTGCACGTCGCTCTCCGTTTACGCGACATCCAGCATTCATCGCATTCAGCGACTGTATACGAAAAATTGCCATTATGGACCCGCCCGCCATGACACCATAGCCCATTGTGCGGGGCTAAAGTTATTTCTGGCAGTTTTTGTCGGAAAATCTAGTTAGTTTTTATAGTTTGGCACAGGGGATAGATCGATTTGACGGTTCTCTCTTAAGTAAAGTAAAAAAAGTGCTTCCGAGTTTTGGAGGGCACGTTAAATTGTCGGTCCCGGTTTTTAAGTCGATAAGCCATGACGGAGGCCCTTAGGCGGCCTAAAAACTCCGTCACAAGAGTTAGCCACTAGCTCATACAAGATACAACTTACCTGCTTTAATATATCTACATATAAATATGTATACAGTAATTTTAAGTGCTAACTCTGACCAAAAACGTCATTGCTATAATGAATCTTGTTAATAATGTAGTAGTTGTAACTTGAAATATAATTGTAATATAGCATGATCATCCATCATCCTATAGCAGTCCACTGCTGGACACAGGCCTCCCCTAATGAGCGTTTACGAGGTCCTATCTTTAGCCACAAGTGAACATAAGAAAACTTGCAGCCATTTCTGATATAAACTCCTAAGATGGATATGGTGGACCATGGTGACAGGTAATCGGCCCATCGCCCATATATGTGGCCCATCATTTTGGAGAGGATACTATCGCTAAGTTGACTTTTACAATATGCTCGGGGAGAGCTTCTATGCTTTTTCTTTGCTGCCAGTCCAGCAGAGAAGTATTGTGTGAAATGGAATTAACCTGAAAAGTGTATGAAAATACCCGCCTTTAAAATTTGCCAAGAAAATATTGACGAACAATAGGATTACCTTTTAATTCCCCTGTATAATTTCCAATCTGTTCGTCCGTCGCCGCGGGCGGGTTAAATGTGAAAATGTCTGAAACGCCCACTTCTATTTGCTTCCTTTTTATTTTCCCTGAGCTGTCCGCATTTTTCAATCTCACGGCTTAAATTGTGTATAACGGAAAGCAGTTTATCTTGATTGAAGTTGTTGAATTTTTACCCAACTACCTGTGACACTATTTTGATGTAGTAGGGTTATACCCCAGTTGGGTTATGTCACAGAGAAATTATCCCCCGAATATTCAAACGCATCTCAGAGTTGAGCACGTCTCAAGTGACGAGTTTTTGACAGATTTTCATCAAAAACTGTCAAAAAACTCAACTCTGAGTAGCGTTTGAGTATTTGGGGGGTAAGTTTGTTGCTTCATTGAATTCTGTAAAAGAAAAGTACTAGATCTAATACAGGCCAATATGAAAAAAAAATATTCAATTATTTCCCATCAAAAACCGTTCAGGTGCAAGTCGAATTCGCACACGATGGGTTCCGTACCATCGTACATGTTTATACATGTACATGTACATGTACATGTAAATGTTTCTTTTTTTTTAATTTAATTTATATAATAGAAATGTAGAACAATAGAAATACACATTCTGTGAGTATTTCAACGCTCTACCTATTAAGGTTCATGATATACAGCCCGCTGATAGAAGGACAGACGAACAGATAGACGGGTGGACAGCAGAGGCTTAATATAATAGGATCTCGTAGGAACTTTCGTGTAAAAAACCATAAAAACTATATACAAAATCTTTAGTTTTTTTTTATTCGCTTACTTCAAACCTTTACCTACCTTTTTATATAACTTAACCAAAGTAGGTTCAAATTGGTTTGCACCTATTATTTCATTCTATAAAAAGTAATATATATGATATTTAAAGATTTGAAACAAATATTCTTTGCTACGCACTTGCTACGAAAGAATAAGCGTAGCTCTAACGCTACGCTCGTAGCAAACCTCTGGAATTACTTGAAGAATTCAATGTCTCTTAAATCTTAATATCGAAAGATAAGAAGACCCATAATAGCGAGATAAAAAGCGCCATTATCAGGGCTGGTGAGCCGCCGTCGATTTACGGCGCTCTGTAATAGAACCACCTCCACAATTAGTTGCCAAAGGGTGTTTGTTTACAGGGGGTCGGGGTAGGGTGGCCAAGAATTGACTTGCTATGTCAGGATACTTCAAAAGTATTTTAACATTTTAAAGGAGATACATACATACATATTATCACGCCCGTATCTCTAATGAGCTGGGCAGAGACATAAGTAATAATAAGAAAACTTGCAGCCACTTTTGATCCAAGACTCCCAAAATGGATATGGTGAACCACGGTGACAGGTGAACAGCCCATGGCCCATATAGATGTTCCAACATTTTGGATCAAGAAACAAATTTATAAAAAGTGCAAAAAACTATGGGAAATTCAAATCTTAAAAAGGTGTAATTTATAACTTGTTTGTTAAATACCTTAAATTACTTTTTTGGCGTTAAATAAGTTTACTATCAATAGTGATGTGAACATTCGAATGAAAATATAAAAAATCTTACTTATGTTTGAATATTTTTGAATGTTTGTGCCTCAATCGAGCCTTAACGGCTGAACGGATTTGAATAAAACTTGGAATATACATAGTACATATACTGGATTTACATATAGGCTATCTTTTATCCGGGTACCACGCGAGCGAAGCCGCGGGCGGCAGCTAGTACCTGTATATTTCTTATTTTGTTTTAAAAACAGATGTCATGGCCACCCTGCAGATCACACGCCGCGCCGCGGGGTTCGCTCATCTAAATCGCTTAACGGCAGCGATTTCACACATAAACTGTGATTATTGTCTTTTTATTGCAAGATTTAATTCTACCTACTTATTTATTACCAAAAATACTGATAGGCGAATTTATTGAGGGCTCGAATTTATAATCAAGTTTTTAGGTACGTTTTTGCCCTCACTCGTAATTTTTTTTGTGATATTATATTTAACTTAGCCATGTAGGTACTTTTTTGAACTTGATAAAATTACCATGGTAAATTTACTAATTGTGCTTATAAAAAAAATGAAAGTAATTTTAAATCCATGAGAGCACTGATGGTTTAGTGTGGGTTCGAATCCAGGAGGTTAGGAAGTAGTAGCTTATGAATTATTTCTATATTCCCTAACTGAGAGATAATTAAAAAAATACACCTTCTGATGATCTGGATTAGCCGAACTTATAGAGCCTTTGCCTTTGAGCCTTATCTTTAGATAGCCCAACTGTTTCTTTTGTATTCTGTAAATTATATCGGTACATACATAAAATTACGCCTGTTTCCCAAAGGGCTAGGCAGAGATCACGGATCACCATTTGCTACGATCCTGACATACCTACATCTTTCGCTTCATTCACTCTCAGTACATTTCTCAAAAAAAAAAACTTATGTTTCACAAAATCATCATCTTCCTACCCTTATCCCACTCTATGTGGGGTCGGCACAGCATGATCCTTGGATCATGCTGTAGGAGTTTTGAGATTTTTTTTTTGTTTTTTTGTTTTATATTTCACGTATCGATTTTCAAATAAATAGTTTTTTTTTCCAACTACTTGCAGAACTTGAAACTAAAAAAGTGTTTCTATCTCCCATTCCTAAAACAAGTCGATTTCATCAGAAAGTCGACATCTGCCCCTTTGTTATGTCGAGTGTTTATTCGTCGATAATCGAGTGTTTCGGATTAAACGCCCCTCTGTTTTTAAAGAAACGCTCCACTACCTTCTCGAGGACATGAGCACATGTCTTCTCCAATTTCATTTAATCCATGTTATGAATAGCAATAGCTTTAAAATGAAAATGTAATCGCTTTATTCATGCATTCATTGTGTTAATAGCTGAAACTAACATATTACATATACTAGATAAAAAAAAAAATGTGAAGCTATCTTTATGACTCTATCAGAAATCTAGATTCATGAACTAGTAAGAACGATTTGAATTTAAAATGTTCTCTAGTTACGGTAAAGGATGTTCGTTAAAAATACGTGAATAAATTTTTTTTTACACGAATTGCAATTGGGGATCAAACTTTCCTAGGTGGATTAAATGGTTCTTTTTTTGTATAGTATTATTTTTCATGATAATTTATTGTTTTCCAAAAAATTACATAAATAGTATGGAATGTACACCTGGGTCAAATAAAATACAAAACGATTACTTATGCCAATGTTTTATTTAAAAAATAACTGAAGTATTTGAAACATAATCAGCTGCAGCTGAACAAAATCGTTAAAATACAACAACAAACATAAATTCAGTTCAACAACACCAACATAAAAACAACTTGCCTAGTTTAACTTTTATCGTTATAACAAAAATGCGTGTCAGAGAAACTTATAAACTTATTTATTTTATTTTGATATGACTGAAACAAGTGAAAAACAAATATTATAAATACAAAACAATAATGAAACTTATAAATAATAATTATAAATGTAGAAAGTACAATAAAATGCGTTGTTTGTCATAATATTGCTCTCGTTATCTATATTTAAATGGTAATAAAAAACAGAAAAAAGCAGTAGATAAACATTAATATCAATGATCGTTATAAGTGAATAACAAAACACAATAATATATAATACTAGATACATATTCGTTAATTATTTACATGTTTCATAATTATTATAACATTCATTTAATGATTATGGTAATAAGACGTTTATTTTTATGATAATAACTATTTATCTAACTACTATTTATGATGTAAAGAGATTAAGGGATTTATAATGTTACTGATTCATTATAATTTGATCTAAGGACTCATGTACATTATTAAAAAACAAAAAAGTGTGAAATGTGATTGAGTCCTTCTATTCGATTTAGTGCAGCTTAGATATTTACAAAATTTGTTGATAAAATACTAAATATTATCTAGATTGTTAGTGCTATGATATGTGACCTATTCATAAGAGACGAATCTCCACTAAAAACTAAAAATGTTGTGTATGATATTGACACTAAATTGTTACATACAAGTCTGTACTGATTTATTGATAAAACACTTTCAAGTCCGTCAGTTTGATATTTTGAGTCAACTTCGCAACAATATTTCTTTTGATTGCGTGATAACAGTAACAAATAATTTGGATTTAAAAATGTCGGAATACCTTCTACCATTCAACAAACACGATCACTATCCACAATCCATATTCAGTCTTAAACCTTCAAATGTCCAGAATCCTAGTAAACCGTCCATAACCTTTTACGCTTCATATTAAAAGTCCTTTTATCATTTTTTTCCTTATTTCGTTTGTGACGTTGTTTTTTTCTTTTTTAAAAACGGATCGGATCACAGACACTATTAGATGTCTCATGTTTACACACTGTCCGGGGTATTGCTCTCCCTCTCTACCTCTTGTACGGAGGTGGAGGGGCGCTCCCAGTGCGCCGGCCAGGCCCGCGCCGGGAGCGCTAGCGGCCTTCATATGACATGCTGCGGGGGCTCCTCGTCGCTCTTCATGAGCACGTAGGCCACGGGGCGCTTCACGTCGGCGGGCGGCGAGGGGGTGCGGCGCGGGGGACAGCCGCAGGGGGACAGCGCGCTGCTGTACAGGGCACTGCTGTACAGTGCGCCGCCGTAGAGGGCCTGCAGAAGAAAGCTCTTTGAGATAAGATTTTCTAATTATGTTATATATATATATATATATATAGTTTTGATTGATTTTCGCGCAATTATGCAAAGGTAAAAGATCCAGCAGCTGTTTTCTTTTAAGTTAAATTTTTATTTTTAGCAAGCATCAAATTCTAATCATCTACTTTAGCCAAACTGGGGATACAATTTATGTAAACAAACCGTCGTGTATTTTTCGTTATTACGATGAAATCACTTTAGTTTTAGGTAAATAAACCTCACAACATTAGTTTTTACATCTTCATTTAAATATTAGTACCATAAACATGTAGTAAAATAGTAAGTCTTAGGTATATACTGACGGTTTGTTTTGGCTGAATTGTAGGTAACGCTTCATTTCTGCATTGCGCATCAATCTGAATGTAAAGATCGCTCCAGCAAGCTTTGACTAAAAAAAAAGACTGTGTATTATAAAAAACATCAATATCATAAGTACCTGCATATAATTTACCTGCAGATGCGCCAGCTCAGCAGCCAGCTTCCCATCATCGCTCGGGATCTTCGCGAAAGGATAGAATGGATACGGCAGCGGTGGGAACAGGGCTCTGCCCAGGTCTGGCTTATCCATCATATGAGGCATGGGCATGGACATCGGGTGCGGGACCTGGGGAGTCACCAGTCTGGGCACGGGGGCCATGAGGCTGCCGATGCCAAAGCCGAATTTTGGCTCTTTCTTGACGAGCGCTTTGGGTTTCCGCCGCGGACGGTACTTGTAATCTGGGTGCTCTTTCATGTGCAGTGCCCTGTAGAAAAATATGCAATAAGTCATACAGCAGAAAGCAGAGTTATAAGTGGTTCTAATTTTAACAGGAAATATAGGTCTGCAGATGTTTTCCATTGTGGCAAGGTAACGTTTAAACGTGAAATTCTAAAGTTGTGTTGTTAATGTTAACCTCTTATCTTAATATTATTATTTTGTATAACTGTTTAATTTATCGTATTTATAATATTCAGTAGAACGGTCGCTTTATATGCCGTATCTATAAAATGTAAATCCTTTATTGGCCGTATGAATTGTTAATAAGTTTAACCCCCGAATACTCAAACGCATCTCAAAGTTGAGCACGTCTTAAGTGACAAATTTTTGACAGATTTTCATCAAAAACTGTAAAAAATCCGCCACTTGAGACGTGTTCAACTCTGAGTCGCGTTTGAGTATTCGGGGGTAAGCATAATATTTTTAAGAGCTGTGGATTTTGTTGCTAAATAAATAAATAAGTGGTACAAGTTTTGTATGCACAGAAAATTAGTGTCTTAGATTTCAAAAATGTATAAAAACGGCAGTCTTTTTTTAGTGGATTGAAAAAATATATGACTGCAAAGTTTCGATTGAATGAAGAGTGCGTTTCGAATTTCGTAATTTAATTTTACATAAATGAGTAATATCAAATCGAAATTGAGAACAAACGAGACAGTGTGACATAACATTATTATTTATGCAATAAAGCGCGCAATTGTCGAGTACAGCCGCCCTTAAAACAACAATGACGATTCAACAATGTGCGGATTATTGCATTGTGTTGGTCACAATCGGGTATCATTTGCCCCATCACTATGTACAAACTGTGTCATACAGAAGTGGACTTAACTCCGCTGGAAATAAGACTCAGTTTTGATTGCAAGTTCGGGTTGTTGTGGCTTAATAGTGCTGCGCCAGCATTCGACACTGCGTCCGATTATGCGCGCATTGTGAGGGAATCGCGCGATTGTCAGCGAGACGATTGTAATTATTCGAGTGGACGCGGAGAGCAGAGGTTTTCGATCACTGTTTGTCTACAAACGACTGCAATTGAAATATGCACGGCCTCGACGGCGCAGCGGGCGAGTGCTCGGCTGAGACGCAAGAGGCGAGAGTTCGATTCCCGCTACGGGAGAAATGTTTGCATGTTCTGTAAATATTTCTTCCGGGTCTGGGTGTTGTGGTACCGTGGTACTCGTAGTTTCTGATACCCACGGCACAGGGAATCCTAGTGTGGGGTCAGGACTATGTATGTGACTGTTGCCTATTATTATTATTTAAAGAAGAAATGGTTAAGTTAAGAAGTACTTCTTCTAGTTTTGTAGATTGTTGTTTATCTTGGAAGTGTAATTTAGGAAGTCCATTCGGTGGATGCGTATAATGACTTTCATTGTGTTTGGATGCGTATTTGCTGGTCAGAGGTGCAATGAGTTGTGATATATAAGTACAATGTAAATGACTACTATATTTTAAGTTATGGTAGGTAACAAAATATGTTGACCTATGAATTTGTTGTAAATGTTTTTAGAACGTGTCAAAAAATAATCATCAATTTTACAAAACTTTATAAGGTTAACAAGTACTGAAAAGCATTTGTATCTCTTTATCTAAGCAGAATGATTGGTATCTTAATAACGCTTCTATTAAAAAATAAATGCGAAAATCTATGCGTGAATGTGTGTTTGTTTCCATGCACATGAAACGGCTAAATGTATTTGGCTGTAACTTAAATACACATAGCTAATAATAAAAGTCTACTACTCTAATTCTAGTAGGTATTCCCTAAGCAGAACCGTGGTTGGATACAAGTGGCTTTTGAATTGAACCATTCACACCAATCAATGGAACCAATTCACGAAAATACAAAAAAACGAGTTCATCGACCACCCTATCAATTACTTCGCCATCCAAACAAACAAGATAACACTAGGAAAACACAATATCTTGGCCAAGAAAAAACTATATCTCGCCGATAAGTTTTTTGGGGCGATATTTTTCTTCGGTCTTAGTTAATCGAATTCGGTAAATAGTGATATCATTCGATACGATTTTTTTGGTGTTGAGTTGAGTATACAAATAGGGCTATGTATGTGTGGAATAAAGAGTAGCTGTTATAAGCAAACATACAACAGGATATTGAAATAGAATTTAGTAGAATTCGCCTTCAGGTTCAATCACTTTACCAAGAAATTTTGGGTGCCTGATTGTCTGAAGTTCCTATTTTTATGAATGATGCAGCATGCATTGAGGTAAGACTGAGTTATGTAAAACTCAATGTTAGTAAGTATGTATGTAACTACTGATAAATATAACGAAAAAATACGTAAAAGGATTTTTTTCAGCAGGTGACCTTGACAAAATGCTTGGGACTGAGTAGGTAATGCTCCGATTCATTTTACATCAATATTTTAATTGTAAATCATCATAATAAGTAGCTAAGCATGGTTTCATGGTAAGTAAAATAAAATATGTGTTGTGATTGTATTGAATAAAAGTATTATTAACATAAATAAACTTACAACTACTATAAATATAATTTACAAAAGAAACAGTCGGGCTGTCTAAAGACCTTTGCAGCGTCTATAGATAAAAAAATCTTTTACTTTAATGATAAAATGTAGCTTTCGCTACAGTGGGTAGACAAGCACATAGCTTGAAAGTATTTGAAATGAGTGATTTATCTTGGTTGTCTATCCCCCTAATACTCAAATGCGACTCGTGCGTCAAAAATATTGACAAACATTTAAATTTTGATTGTAATGTAGTTGACTTGCATTATTTTACTGTATATCAGCGTAAAAATATCCGACCGTGTGTAATTTTGGAATAATGTTTAGAATATAATATTTAATGTATAAATTACCTAAAAGTTAAGGAAAATGCTACAATAAATGGACTAAAGTCATCTGAACTGTATTTCATACTTGAACATACTCTTGCCCCAAAAGTTAGGTCATAAATTGTTATGAATTACAAGTTTCTAAATCCGTTCAGCCGTTACAAAGATGAGTGGTAACATACATACACACAATCTTTCGCATTTATAATAGCAGTGTGATATTTTCAGTATCTGAAAAATCCATTGGTACACGACCAATGGATTTTTCTGTGCGTAAAAATTATGTGCGCTAAACCAGTACTCTGGTTTCCTCACGATTTTTTCCACGGCTTAGTCAGCTCCGCACGTATTGACCATGTCTTCACAACGTTCCTCTGGACAAGGCCAACTAAGTTAAGAGGATGGAAAGCCTACTGCATCTTAATTCATCCCGGGCACTACAGCCAGCGTCCCGTTTGTAAAGGTAAAAGTTGCCTCCTGACGCTGTATAAATCATCTACTATAGATGGTAAAAGGCCTTAGTGATATTTCTAGAAGTTCCTGTTTGTATTATTGCATGAATAATCGAAAATGCATTTTTTGAGTGTCAAAGTCAAAGTCAAAAATTTTTATTCCATAAAATCACTGGGATCACTTGGACACGTCTTAAATCTACGTTGCATTTACACCTGTTCGTAACGCGACCAGGCGTGGAAGATACAGGCAAGAAACCACGCTTGGCTATTTTTTTGGAAAATGATCCCTTTACAATCATGTTATAAAAGGAGTTGGAGCATTCAGTCCCAAGCATTTTTATCTTCTATATAATCGGATATTTTATAGTAAGCTTTTTTATACAACTTTTGTTTTATTAGTGTTTTGAATTTATTAACTGACAAATTTGTCATCTCGCTTGGGACTTTGTTATAGAAGCGTACACATTGCCCTTTAAATGATTTATTAACTTTACCTAGCCTAATCGTGGGTAAAACGAATGTCCGTTTCTGAAGTTATGCAAACACGTATCCATCGATACCAAACGATCAAATAAAGACGATAAAAAGATATCAATCCAAACAGAGGAGCGCCTTTTGACCATTGTTGACCGATAAGCAATAAGAACAAATAAAGAATTGAGAAATATCAGTAACGACCAACGGCGACGCATTGAATTCGAATTGAAAGCTTTTCATGTATCTACATATCGTCACTGGAAAGGCAAATTTACGTAAGCGCCAAAAGGCCATTTCGAGAAGAAGCCGTTTAAAGTTTTTTTTCTTCGTTTTTTAATCATAACTTTTACCTAATTATTGAATTTTGATGACGTCAACGTAAGATTTCATTCTTTTCTCATTTTCTATGTCCAGCAATATATTATGAATTGAAAAAAAAAACTTTAAACAACTCTCTTATCGAAATGGCCTTTTGGCGCTTACGTACGGCCTTTCTAGTGACGATATGTACCTTTGTAGGATTATTGTTATGAGATAGACATGTACTTGGATGTTAATACCTACTGTAATATTTTATGTTCACTTGTTTTATTATTGTAGCTGTTGGTCTTTATAAAATAAAATGATTAAATAATGTTTTCATATCAAAGCGCTCGTGGCGTAGCTTGGCGGCCTAAAAACTCCGTTACAAGAGTTGGCCACTAGCTCATATGAACTTAATAGCTTTATTTCAATCCTCTAATTTTACGCAAAATATTTGATGCGAGTTATTTGTTTATGTTTACATTGTTAATATCAGATAGTTTAAAACACAAATAGTAAAAAAGTTTTTGTGCCAACTAGCGCAAGGAGTAGGCAGTAAAAAAGTGCCTTGATTCTTATATAGTTAGACGACCTCGGTAGCGTGGCGGGCGATTGTTCGGCAGAGATGCAAGAGGCGCGGGTTCTATTCCCGCTACGGAAGAAATGTTTGCATGGTTTACAAATATTTCGCCCGGGTCTGGGTGTTGTGGTACTCGTAGTTTCTGATACCCACGACACAGGGAATCCTAGTGTGGGGTCAGAACTAGGTATGTGACTGTTAGGTGTTATTATCATATAGTTAGTAAAATATGCACAGTACTATTGAAGTTAGCAATTTGAGACGGATACACCTACGTTACGTTCTGCGCTCAAATCAGCAAATTGCGCCTATCAAGAAGAGCTAGGAGATTCTGCTCAAGAAAAAGGTGAGTCATAGACAATTTTCTTTAGGTTTATTAACTGGTTTTAATCATAATCAACCGGTTGACAAAGAACTCAATTTATAAATGTATTTTCTTTTTTATTATGATCATTGTTTTCAGCGAAGTAGCCGAAGGCCGTTGAAATGAAGCTGGATGCATGACTCGTTGATATCAATTTGATCATCGAACTAACTGAACGTAAGAGCTCAATGTCGCGCGTTTGGTCGATAAAGTTGACGAGTTGATGAGTTAACTCGTAAACGAATGTAAATAATACTTTATTCAATTACCATTAGCAGTTAACTCGTAAACGAATGTAAAGAATGTCATAGAATGACCACCTCTAGTTCAATCCACGTTCTTATATCGAAAGTTTTATAAATGTCATTTGAACATCATTACAACTTTTAGTTATTTCTCAGGTTTATTTAGATAAATAAGATGTGAAGTTTGCACTGATGATCAATGGCGTTTTGTGTATATAATTTGGATATTAATGAGATCTAGATATAAAAAAAATATTTCGGTACCTACTGACACTGACTAACAGTCAATGCACAGCCTAAACTATGTCCTATAATTATGAAACTTGGAGGGTACTTATAATTATTCCTCTTATGGCGTAGGAGTAGGTACACTAACAAAGGAATTCCTGAAATTCAACTCTCAAAAATTCCCAAGAAGGGTTGACGTCAGCCAGGCAGCCGGTCATAAAATACCTTAGCCAAAACTCTTTGCCGTCCACACATAGAGTGGGATAAGGGCAGGAAGATGATGATGATGAGTCGTAAGAGTTTCGCTAGTTGCAAAAAAAAGCTTCGCCAACTATAATTATAAGAATTTATAAACCCCAATGAGACAATCAGAAAACAGATAAGTTTCAAGATACACCCTGTGATAATATTGTTATGACACACCGCCTGTGTGTCATAACAATATTATCACAGGGTGTGGCTATCAGTTTAACAGAATGGAGGCACAATGGACACACTGTTCCTCCAAGTGCCCTTGTGTGTCATCAAGGAATACCTAATCTAAAAATATTGCGCAAATAAAAACATAACCTGAAGTGGTTTTTAGAGTTCCTTATAAAGTGGAAGTTCTTGGACCTTCTACTTAGGTGTTCACTGTCTGTGAACTGTGTGTGTCAAATTCTTACTAATATTATAAACCCGAAAGTTTGTATGTACTGTTTGTTACTCTTTCACGAAAAAACGGCTGAACGGATTTGAATGAAACTTGGAATTGACATAGTACATGTGTTGGATTAACATATAGGCAATTTTTTCCGGGTACCATGCGAGCGAATCCGCGGGCGGCAGCTAATATTAAATAATGTGCAGAATACCACCTAATAAAACATTTGAAAATTTGCATTATTAATTCTGAGGCGGTACGAAGTTCGACAATAAACTAGGTAGTTATTGCAGTAATTGCGTAAGAATAAAATATAATGAACTACTCACGGCTAGTGTCGCTTTCTATCAGTGAAATAACGTTAAAATCGGTTCAGTAGTTTCCGAGATTCCTCCCAAAAAAACAAACATACGAACTTACAACCTTTATAAGTGTAGATAGTAAGGATTTGTTTAACGACCGGTCAATATTTAGAACAACAGCTCAATGGCCTATATTAAAACAAAACAAGTAGTTTTTATCCGTGATCCATACAAAAAGCCAATTCGCCGAACAAACCCTCACACTTAGGCCTCGTCCACACAATGGGATAATTAGATATAACAAATACGAAGCGACGCGGAGTGCGCCGCTAAATCCAACCCTTCCAAATTAATTCTTAGTTACTCACTGAACTGGATTCATATAGAGATGTTACAAAAACTCACAAACATTTTTTTATAGTAAATGGTTTTGTTGAAACTTCAGTTTTATTTTCAGACAAAAGTTAAATAGAGCTTTAGGTTGAGGCATAATTATATATAAATTTAATATTAGTAATTAACTCTCTGTTACGACGAGGAACTGACATAAAAAAACATAGAATGCGTCCAGCTGCTACTCTCCCCTAGTACTTGGGACTCTTGATTCATGAGTGGCTGCAAGTTTTCTTATTACTTGTGGCTCTGCCCAACCTTAGGGATAATATACATACATACATATTATTCTAGTACACGTATAATGCATTTTCAAAATTTCATTCATATTCATTAAGGCACAAACACATTCATATTTACAAAGACATTTTTTTTTAATTCTTAATATGTGATACGAGCCTATGTATACTGTAATGTGCCTGAATTAAACCAATCTTATTTATTATTATTAAAGGCAGCGTGGTTGAGGCACAAGCTTCCTCACAAACTTTTGAATCTATAATATGAGCCCGAGGATATTTGGAGATGACGCGGCAGACCCAGGAAAAGATGGCGGCATCTGGATGCATTCGAGCCACAACGGAAAACTATATCTTTGGAGCGCAAAAAATTGGAAAATGAAGGAAAAGATCTTTTCCCACCAGTGACACTACAGGTTAATAAAAAAACATATTATAGGATTCAAGAAGGATTCAAGTTCGGTGTAACCACTCTATACCGGGCTGATCTTTCAATGAGTTAGACGGGAGGCATAAGCTTATTTTTATAGCCCTGCCGACCCCCGATAACGCGCAGCCCTCAACAATGCAAGATATTATTACACCGACCAGATAATTGTCTACCCCCACCGTACAATGGATAGATTAAATTGATTTGTAGCGATTTGCAAGATTTACTCATGGTGATTATTCTGCGATGAGCTGTGAGGGTTGCAACTGGTTATGGTTTACTGACTTAGCTTTGCATGTTTGACCATGTCTTTCCTGTGAGCTTGACTAAGCTGAGAGGATGGTATGTATGATGGTATTCTAATTGTTGGTAGGGGCACAAAGATTTGCACTAACGTCCTGCGATGGGGTGTTTAGGGAATGTGCATGTATTTTTTTTTATAAAGTTATACCGCTATATAATAGTAAAAAAATACTCAGCGTCAAAAAAGTAATTTATGGTATTTAAAAAACAAGTTAAAAATAGTTGACCGACGGGCGCTTTTAGCGCGCGTGGTGTGACTCACAGACAAAACACAAAACGACTACACACTCGATGGTATTGTCAATTTTGTTGTCATTGATTATTTACGTGATGTAATAGTCTGAAATTCTACACAATTTTTTTGCACTTTTAAAAAATATTTCTTGCTCAAAACGAAATTATAATCAAAAACATTGATGAAGGTATAATTCTGATGTAATAATTTGTTTTAACTTATTTTGCCCCATTGCTGAGCAAAGGACTCTGATGTAATAAAGTTCATTGAAAAAAAAATCACCCTTATTTGATTCAAATGCATATTCCCTATTGTGCACTATCTTTTAAGCTATCTTAAAAAAATGCCAAAAACCAACAAACAATTTTAAATATAGGCCGCCACGTTTTGAGTTAAGGCACAAACACTTTTAATTATAAAACGATAAACACATCAAACATCCGGATCCTTTGTCTATTTACATTATACCACTGTGCATCGCGCCCCAAGTGGGAAAGCTATGTAACCCCTAAAATACTTTTTTTTGTTTCACGCGATAAGAAACTGAATAAAAAAGATTTGATACCGTGACAGGTGCAGTATGTTGCCTCTTTGTGAGATGTTTGCACACAGATAAATTAGAAAGATAATAAAAAGATTTTTAATCAAATAGTGCTTTTGGTAGTTGTTTGTTTTAGGGGATTAGCTCTGAGACTGTGGGAGGTGAAGATTAGGTATCTTGATTAAATAGAAAATAATTTAAATGTTATCATAGAGAATGACAAACAAAAGGATGATGTTACTATTATGAGGTTGTGTGGCCCAGAATAGTCATTTTACAATGTTTTTGATAGTAATACTTAAAATGTACATTATAACTTATTTATACATCATCAAGGCAATCACACATAAAATACTTAGTGGTAAAAAAATAGTTTTGTAGATCATTTAACATTTAAACTTGAATAATTTGAAAATTACTATGAAGTGTATTGGAACGTAGTATTTCATATTATTTACCTACCTATTAAAAAAATAATGAAACTTATAATTATAGTATTTATTAATTTTGATTCACTATTAACTATTAAAATTATTTAATTTGACACTGAAACAAAAACTAGGTAAAAAAACAGTTTTCAAGTAGATGGGTAGTTTTTTTTAAATTTGTTTTACAGTCTAAATAAAAAACAAGTTTGTAAAAAAATAATAAATAGACTACTAACCTCAACCTCTTCGCTTCGTCGATAAAGGGTCGTTTTTCCATCTCCGTCAGCAGCTTCCACTCCGCGCCGAGTCTTTTTGATATTTCTGAGTTGTGCATCTTTGGGTTATCTTGTGCCATCTTCCGCCGTTGACCGCGCGACCAAACCATGAAGGCATTCATTGGTCTCTTTATATGCTCATTCGGCGGCTTCCCCAAAGACATCGTGAATTCTTCAAAGACAATTTTTAAAATTGGAACAATTTTTTTAACACTATGTAGTTTTATTTTTCATTATAATTTATTTATGAGCGTAATTTTTTATTAAAATTATTTAAATCTATGCAAAGTAGCATAACAAAATTAAAATTAGAATTATTTTATTAGAGCGTCCGATTAGGGTATTTTCCGCGCGCGCCGTGAAAAGCTCTGCGAAAGCTCAATGCGGCGCTTTTCTTGCTAGTGTCATGTTCAAGCGAGACTTCTGGCATCCCCCCTATCCCCTCTCTAACTGGCCAATCAGGGCGCGTCGTGGGCGGCCGCTGGGCCGCGATTGGCTGAGATATCGTTTGTCTCGCGCGCTCGCAACAGGTAGCCGGCGAGTTCTTGTTTGCATGTTTATTAGAACGATTAATTTTTTCTTTTTTTACCGCAATCTTGGCGAGGGGAAAGAACGCGTTCGCCCGTAATCGGGATTCACTTTGGATGCACGAAGCGAGCGAATTAGTTTGCTATGTCAAGTTTGTGCACATTGAAGTTGAATGTGTTTGAGTAGGTGAATTGATATTGATATCATCATACTAACCCATATATCATACTGTAATATACAAATCAAATCAATACCAAACTATGTACTGATTTTGATTTAAAATAGTAAATATTATCTACCCACTTTCAAACAGTGAAGGAAAATAATCTTAAGGATTTCCTAGGTTCGTCATACCTATTACTTTTTAGGCTTTTGGCTATACTAATAATAATAACACCCAACAGTCACATACATAGTCCTGACCTCACACTAGGATTCCATGTGTCGTGGGTATCAGAAACTACGAGTACAATGGTACCACGACACCCAGACCCGGAAGAAATATTTACAGAACATGCAAACATTTCTTCCGCTGCGGGAATCGCACACGCGCCTCTTGCGTCTCTGCCGAGCGATCGCCCGCCACGCCACTGAGGCCATCGTCACTATAAAGTTCGAAAACACAAGTGTATGAAAGAAGCCAATTCGAGTCGCGTTTGAATCCTTTCACCACACTGGTTCGAATTACTTGCAGAGTCGAAACTTTTTAGACTGACTCTTGATAGAATGCCCTCATGCTCCATTGAAGTGTAAATGCTGAATTAGTACATGCATGTTGTATTTGCATGAGACAGAAGTTACAAACCTTCCGGTCTGAATGCCCACTAATGGACACCTATTCATTACTTGAGTTCGGCAGAACCGCTTCGGTGTCGGGTCGCCTTTATTTGTACTTATTCAGTTATAATTATAATGATTATAGATTGCTAAAAATAAAACAAAGATGTTCACCTGAAAACTAATTTAATTCTTTATTGCACATTTATTTATTTATTTATTTATGTGCTGTTAAAAACATCATGAGGAAACCCGCGGCTTAG
This sequence comes from Scotopteryx bipunctaria, assembly GCA_949320045.1. Classification (NCBI taxonomy): domain Eukaryota; kingdom Metazoa; phylum Arthropoda; class Insecta; order Lepidoptera; family Geometridae; genus Scotopteryx; species Scotopteryx bipunctaria. Next base: position 1,228,523 of record OX439441.1, read on the forward strand.
TCAGCTCCGCACGTATTGACCATGTCTTTCCTGTGGACAAGGCCGACTGAGCTGAGAGGATGGAATAGGTGCTGGGCAAGCCTACTCCATCTTAATTCGTCCCGGGCACTACAGCGTAGTGATAAGTTCACATATAAAATCACATAAAAGACAGACATAAAGTAAGGACATGTACCTACAAAGGCGAGCTTAACCCTACAAAGAGTTCTTTTCCAGCAAACCTTTGAGGCTAGAGAGAAGTGGAATTTCAATTATGATATGCAGTTATATGAAAAATGTAATAATAATTACGTATCTCCCTCAAACAGTATGTTAGGTACTCACTCTTGTAAGCACTCTGGAAGCTTAGTTTGGCTTTCGTTGCAATTTCTAATTTACCTCTGTACCTCCAATATTTTTTGTAAAGTTCTATATTGTTAAATATTTATCTTTTCTTTCTTCTGAAATTATAACACCCATAATCAAGAACGTCTTTGCAAGCTACGCCAAAATACCTACCTATGTTACCAAAATCTACGCAGTCGGGTGTTTAGTTCTTTTGAATTAATATTTGTTACGATGGTCACGATGATATTGACGCCGGCGCCGTCATATTTTCCGTCATCTAGGTGTAGATGATTTATACAGCGACAGGAGGCAACTTTTACCTTCACAAACGGGACGCTGTAGTGCCCGGGACGAATTAAGATGGAGTAGGCTTGCCCAGCACCTATTCCATCCTCTCAGCTCAGTCGGCCTTGTCCACAGGAAAGACATGGTCAATACGTGCGGAGCTGACTAAGCCGCGGGTTTCCTCATGATGTTTTTAACAGCACATAAATTTTTCGCTCAGAAAAAACCACGACCTTTTGAACCCACGTCCTTAGGATCGGAGGGCGGGGTCACTACCAACTAGACCACCAGTGCTCTCTCTCTTTCCATCGTCTAGGTGTTTAGTTTATAATAACCTGTATTCTGGTAACTTTATTGTCACCATTCTGGGGGCACGCGCGCGTGAAATTGAAACAGAGCGTCCGCGAATGATTCACTTACCTGTACCGAAGTGGGGCAGTCGCGACCAAAAGTGCTATAGGGAACTTTTAGCTGAGAAGTAACTGACACATTTGTTAATATTTATTTTTTTATTTTAATTTATTTCTTTGTTAGTCGCGACGAAAAGTGCTATCGGTAACTTTTAGCTGAGAAGTAACTGACACATTTGTTAATATTTAGTTGTTTATTTTTTAATTTAATTTATTTATTTGTTAGGCGCGACGAAAAGTGCTATCGGTAACTTTTAGCTGAGAAGTAACTGACACATTTGTTAATATTTAGTTGTTTATTTTTTAATTTAATTTATTTATTTGTTAGTCGCGACGAAAAGTGCTATCGGGAACCTTTTGTTGAGAAGTAACAAACACATTTGTTAATATTATTATAGATTAACCCCCGAATACTCAAACGCATATCAAAGTTGACCACGTCTCAAATGACGATTTTTTGACAGATTTTCATCAGAAATACAAAAAATATACAAAGTTGAGACGTGCTGAACTTTGAGTCGCGTTTGAGTATTCGGGGGTCAATCAGAGATTATCAACATAATTAACCTTTATTGGCTGTAAGGATTATTCATAAGTACCTATAAACATTTTATTACGATTTACAAAAAAGAAGTATATAAGTATTCTATCAGTCATTTGGTGTCCATAGTAAGCTTTGCTTAGTTTGGGGCTAGATGGCGCTGTGTGAAATGTTCACAAATAATAATAAATAAATATTTAAGGACATATCACAAAGTACCATCTAGCCCCAATCTAAGCAAAGCTTGTATTATGGGAACCAGATGGCTGATAGAATACTTATATATGTAAACTCAAAACGTAATTTTTAACTGATTTCTTCATTTATTTCGATTTGCAAACTTTTTGAACACTACGACGCGGGATGTTCCCAAAATCTTTCTGCCGCCATATTTTTCTTATACCCCAGATAATAATAATTTCTTTTATCATTCGATTCCAACCAAAGACAAGCAAAGCACACTGGCCGGTAGAACATTTTGATTAACATCAGCAACTGTCAGTGACAGTTACTTGCTCTGTTCAGTTTATTTTCTTTTCTTTTGAAGGCGATTGTGACAAACTCATTTTACCAACGGGATTTAACCCATTTAAACAAACTTAGACATGACACGGCCATCCTACAAGCACACGTCCTCGTGTAGCTTACATTACGGGATCACATTCGCTTTAATCTAAGGCTCAATTCACCGCTCGGCCAATTCTGACCTAAACATTGTTATACAGTCACAAAATGAATACTTTCAAACGCAAATAGTCACAATTTTAGTTCATCGCGATCAAAGCTTTAGTTCACACTAGCTAGCAAAACATTTTAATTTACTCAGCAGTATCTAATCATGGAGTAGCAATTTTTACTTTTCATTACGGTTACGATAGATGGCGTTCACAACGTCAAACGCAAAACATTTACATTACACGATTCATTTCAGGTACGATACGATTTTTTTAAACAGAAAATACTTTTCCACAAAAACAGTTTTCAGAACAAATTAAAGAATTCAAGGAAAGTCTTAAAAGTTAGGGTTTCAGTTTTCAACTAGAGTTACACCGGGCGACTCTGCACTCTCCATCAAGAATAAATCTTATTTTAGAATTTACATGAAGATTTTTTTCTTAATTGCCTTCTGTTTTATCTGAGTATTTACCAACTTCAAATAACCCAAATTCGTCATAATTTAGCATCACTTAATATCAAACAGGATCGATTAATTCTTTAATTATTAAGGCACGCGCAATACAAAACTTTAAATACTTCAAACACCCAAACTACCATTAAGGACAGTACCAAACCAAACGTTATTTCGGCCAGAGCTTTCAACAAAGCCATCGAAACATTTCTAATTGAGTAAGTATATCCATCAACCCCAGAAACCCAGCATGCTCCAGCCACAGGCCAGACACACACTCTAACACCACCGCGAATCCACGCGTGGTCAGTCCAACATCCGTTCAGACTTTCTCCTCACACCACCGCAACAGCAAGTCACGTGGTCAGTCCAATCTCGCAGCAACCGCAGCGTATCCAACCACAGGTCAGATCACGCACGACATTGTCATCTGGCTTCCCAGCACGGCTCCCGAGACTGACTCTGCATGAAACTTGCCAATATTCACCATAGTACCCCGCTCTCCCAGATAGATTTTAATGATCACGGAACGCGTTATTTTAGAATGTAATGAATTAAAAATAATTTCAATTAACGATTTTACTAAAATCAAGGACTCGATTAGGGTTACTGTGAATAACTGCTAAGATTCAAAAATAAATGTCGATTGACGACTTACTCATTATAGTCTATAACTAAGACTCCGAAAAATCAAAACAAATAACGTTGGTACTTCCTTCTGGTATCTCCCGATTATAGACGTTGGTCACCAATAAATAATGCTTCAACATACTACTCAAAATGCACGTTAATTATACGCCATTAAGGTGTCGCATCGCATACAGCATCAACATTAAGTTATTTCAAACACCTGTATGCCAAGTGCAATAGGTAAATTTCAAATCAACCCATTAAGATATTCTATCAGTAGGAAATGGAAACCCCAGAGTTACTCTCAACTTCATTAAGAAAATCTTAAACTTTGGTTATTTGAATACGGATACTCACACTATCAATTTCAACAAACAGGCAATAATACTCTATCACAAAAGATCATTAATTATTATTTTTACTGTTTAAACCGAACCGCATATTAGACATGAGTCTGCATTATACCCAAACATACCTAAAAACCGTTGACATGCTCTTAACATATCGTATCAATATTGTAATGTCTGACAAATATTGCTTAGTTATCCGATTCCACTCAAACATCATACACAGTTGTGTGTTGATACTGTACAGAACACAAAACTTAATGACAAATCAAGTTTTCTCAGACGCAATTGAATCGCTATTGGATCCCGCCAAACAAATGAAGAGACCTTTCATTTTCAATCATTTAAAATCAACAACAAGTCACTCACCAAATCTCCCAGGTCAAAACTTCAATAAAGCACCTTACCGCATGAACTCATATTACCGCTTGATCAGCTACTTGTCCAAGTTCCCACTAGTAATTTTACTAGTTTAGCAATCATGTTTGTGATTTAATAAGATTCAGCCCCCTAAAAACAAAATAAAAAGAAAACAGTACCACATCCTCATACATCATACACCTTTAGTGTTAGGTATCTTTATTTTAAACCACAACCCAGTTTTTGACTAAACCCAATGTACCCAGAAGAACCAGTGATATGACAAGAAAACACTGAGCATAAACAGGTTTACAATTATTATAGGTACCCCAAGCGCAGTTGACCTCATTTAAAACCTTCAGGCTCTCATTATTGTTGTCCAGAAGTGTAGTCAGAGGCAAGTCCAAATATTACATTTAGAATCTATCTTGTTAACTGGAATAAATCTTAGCATACAAACTGCATCAAACAAAAATTTGTTAGCTTTATGAGTGCTTAATTTCAAACAGAACCAACATTTCAACGGCAACTTGAAAATGAAATCATTTTAATGTTTGCTATTTAATCTCATGGATTTCATCAAGGTATGATCTATCATTCCTCATATTATCATGTGGTTATGATAACAAACCAAATACATGAGTATGTCTAACTTTCTTACAAAAGGAAAATTATTGTTTTTGTACCGTCCCATACATTGAATTCAGAAACTTGAATTATGCACACAGTTAAACAAAATTAAAGGCTAGCAACAAAATGAAATAGACCAACCGAGGTTCTTTTTTGATGCTTCAAAAAGTTCTTAGGTTCCAAACAATTCATTCAAATATTTGAGTTCAGCGTTTGACCTCTACAAACATTGTTATCCTTTATCTGAAAAACAAAAATTCACAGAGTAAACCGCTCATTACAAACATGCATCCAGCACCTCATAGCAGGTAAGCAATGATATTTCCTAGAGTAGATAAGTACACCTACTCGATAAGTGCTTTACACAAAGATGACCCGCTAAAATGGCAAACTTATTCATTCAAAGACCATGGTTAATTTTATGGAATACAAAATCCTTTTCAACACCTTGTAGGTAGGCACACTGTCTGCAACAACATACCTACCTAGGTACTGCTAAAGCTCATCCTACTAAGCTCTGGTCCAGTACCTACTTGATATGGCTGAAAGCCATCGCTTAACGGGATGGATTTAGCTTCCGCTAATTACATAATGCAACAATGCAAACATAATAGAAACTCAATACATCACCCAAGCCGGCGTCAAAGTCTAATACGTTCAGTGCAGCGCAATATCTCGTCACGTCCCATCGAAATTTTAGGTAACATCCGCACTCTCGTCCTTCTGAACATCTCTTTACAATCTCTTCATGTATGAGATGAGTTCTGCTTGCTTGCAAACCAGATACGTAGATAAAAAAGGATACAGGAGGACCATTCTTCTTTTACAATATCAATCACCAAGTATTTGCCAAATACACGCATTTCAACTAAATGCAACACTTGTGGGCGGTGATAAGTTCTTGATCCCACATCTGATGTAAACTCAAAACGTAATTTTTAACTGATTTCTTCATTTATTTCGATTTGCAAACTTTTTGAACACTACGACGCGGGATGTTCCCAAAATCTTTCTGCCGCCATATTTTTCTTATACCCCAGATAATAATAATTTCTTTTATCATTCGATTCCAACCAAAGACAAGCAAAGCACACTGGCCGGTAGAACATTTTGATTAACATCAGCAACTGTCAGTGACAGTTACTTGCTCTGTTCAGTTTATTTTCTTTTCTTTTGAAGGCGATTGTGACAAACTCATTTTACCAACGGGATTTAACCCATTTAAACAAACTTAGACATGACATATACTTTTTTTTTGTAAATACATACTTATAGCACGTAATACTACAACACCCAGACCCGGAAGAAATATTTGCAGAGCATGCAAACATTTCTCCCGCAGCGGGAATCAAACCCGCGCCTCTTGCGTCTCAGCCAAGCAATCGCTCGTCACGCCACCGAGGCCGTCTAAAATAAAAAAGTATATAAGCATTCTATCAGCCATTAGGTGTCCATAGTAAGCTTTGCTTAGTTTGAGGCTAGATGGCGCTGTGTGAAATGTCCACAAATATTTTATATATTTCTAGCTACAGTGATTGCTCGTGATTGTACCGCGTTATGTGCCGTTTTGCCGCTCTGTCGCCCCGCTGCCGGCGGTGCGGCGCACGCTGTGTTCATATCAATACCTGAATACATGCTGTATACAAGAACGACACCACAAATACATTGTAATACGGATACGTAACAAGCCAGCTTTCGAAGAGTAGGTTTGGTTAAAGGAGATTTCGAAGGAAGAACACTTTATAGCTGACAATTCTCGTTGCAAAAATCGTTGCTTATCTTTATCTTTGATTACTTTTTGTAAATTGTTAATTACTATAAGTGTTTACTAATAAGATAGATACTTTTTGTTATAACGAGCGAGAACCTAGTGGTTAGACAAACTTATTCTAAGTTTACAATGACTAATAACCAATTATTATTTAAATAACTATATTTTTGTAAATAAATAAATAAAAATAGTTTCGTTCTTATTTTCCGGTCATTCTTTGAAGAACCTACTATATTATAAATGTAAAAGTTTGTGAGGATGTTTGCATGTTTGTGCCTCAATCACGCCGTAACCGCTGAACGGATTTGAATGAAACTTGGAATAACATAGTATGTTTGCTGGACTGACATTTATACTACTTTTTATTGGGGTACCAACGCAGCCGCGGTCGGCAGCTAGCTATATGAAATGAAATGTAATATTTATTTGTCTGTGAAACTAGGTAGTACAGTTGGTAGCTGTAAGTTTTCTTATTAAAACTTGTGAATTGGACTATCACCGTCCACGTGCCTACACTCGGGTGAAACTTAGTTAATTGGACGTCAGTCCAGGCGCGGTCCGAGCGGGGGGGTCACAGGGTGCATGACCCCCCCCCCCCAAAATGGTATTCGTCAAGTTGAAAAATGGAAAAATTTACAAAATATAAAAAACTATTTTCTGCTCTTAGCCACGATTCCAATGAAAATAGAAGGCTTCCATTTGTTTTATAATGTGTGCAATAAAATCTGACTTACTCGATATATTCTACTATTAGTGACCCCCTCCAAAATTACAGACTGCGACAGTCCACAGAAATATTTCTCCCGGCTTGAGTTAATTCCAGTATCGATGGTACATTTTAATGACTTTATTATCACTTTACTTCTCTACTGGACTAAAAGTAAAGAAAAAGCGTAAAATGAGTCCAGCTGCTTCTCTCCCCGAGCATGTAGAAATCGATTAACATATCCAAGATTTTCAACATGATAGACCACATATATGGGCGATGGATTGATCACCTTTCAACATGGTTCACCATATTCATTTTAGAATTAAATCAGAACCCACCCCTTTGGAGATGCGGGCGTGATAATATGTACCTAGAAGTATGTATTATGACACTGAAGTCTTGCAAACGTAGGTACTTACCACAACGTCGCGGTTAAAGTTACAGATCGTTTCGCTGGAAACGTACTCGGCCTCGGTGGCGTAGCGCGCGATTCCTCGGCTGAGGTGCAAGAGGCGCGGGTTCGATTCGGGAACATGTCTAACAACCTTATTTTGTAAGTTCAATGTGTGGTAAGCAATAAAGTGTTATCTAACTATCTATCTAACCTTTGCTGAAATTACCCATAAAATGCAAAAAACTGCATCGAAATCGGTTCAGTAGTTTTTGAGGAAAATGGTAACAAGACTACCTCTTAGGCCAAACGCATATGCCTTCACCGTTTCGTCGTAGGTAAAAACCAGCTTAGCTTTTCGCTATTACAGCGGCCATTGGGATAAAGTTAAGTAGTGACCTTTTAAATGTCACTTTGTTCATTTTTTTAGAGAGTACTAGTGGTTTATTGGCAGTACCCCCTTCTGATCCTAAGGTTGCGGGATCAAATCCGGTCGTGTACTAATGGATTTTTCATTTTGAAAAATCTACTTGTACCTTCAAACGACGAATGAAAGCATCGTGAGGAAACCCGCGGCTTAGTCAGCTCTACACGTATTGACGATGTCTTTCCTGTGGATAAAGCCGACTAAGCTGAGAGGATGGTATAGATTCTGTTTTTGTTTTAATAAATTTATTCTTATTCTTATTCTGGGCAAGCTTACTCCATCTAAATTCTTCCCGGGCACTACAGCGTCTCGTTAGTGAAGACAAAAGTTGCCTCCTGACGCTTTATAAATCATCTATTATAAAGGCATTCATTTTGTGCATTTTATTGTTTCTATATAATTTGGTGTAAATAAACTATTTATATTTCAAAAAGTTACCGCCATTTCGACGCCCGATGATAATTTGAGAACAAAAAGTAATATTCGTCGAAGAGCAACAATCACAGCGAAGGCACAGAATAACCAAAGGGTGTAAGGGGTAAGTGGTATGGCCGGCGATATTGTAGCCGCGGGCAACGCCGTAGACGTGCTACGTGATACATTGTTTTACATTTTGGCCAGGATCAATACTAGGGACTTACTTACCTACTTAGAAATAAATAAATAAAATAATAAATAAATATTTGAGGATATGTCACACAGCACCATCTAGCCCCAAACTAAGCAAAGCTTGTTTATAGGAACCAGATGGCTGAGAGAATGAATGAATGAATGAATGAATTATTTATTTGTAACATCAGCAAAGCAACAAACAAAGTAAATAAATAATTAAACTAAATTAAACAAAATAAGAGGTAAACAAGTTTGTATGTAGATATAATATAAGATCAATGGTGTTATAAAAAGGTCCTAACTCAGCAATGCAGGTTACTGTAAGTAACTTGCGCTGGTCTTCCGTTAGAACCTTTTGAGACGGGTGCGTAGGATCAGTTGCGGACATAGAATTCTGACAAACAAACAAAAAATCAGAATAACTATATAAGAGTGGCAAAAAGTGATAACTACTGATTAACAATAAAAAATAATAATAGATAATTTAAAAAAAAAGGTCAAGACACCAGAAAGATTACAAACATTACAAAAAAATCAAGTAAGAGTAAAAATAAAACGTATATAAAGAAAAAAAAGAGTACAAAAAGACTTAAGTTTATCTTGCATTTTGCAACTTTTATACTTATATTGCACTTGTATCAGGTAGACGTTCCTGCTTCTTTTGCCAGTCGATTAGGTACATTTTCAGCTTTATTTTAAAAACCTGAACGCTTCCCAGATTCCTCATTAGTGGTTGAATCCGCTTTTATCCTTTTTTTTGTAAATACATACTATCATGCGGCTTCGCTCGCGTGGTACCCGGATGAAAAATAGCCTATATGTTAATCCAGCACATGTACTATTTATATTCCAAGTTTCAATTAAACCCGTTCAGCCGTTTAGGCGTTATTGAGGCACAAACATCTAAACATCCTCACAAATGACTTCCTCAGTGGCGTGGCGGGCGATTGCTCGGCAGAGACGCAAGAGGCGGGGGTTCGATTCCCGCTGCGGAAGAAATATTTGCATGGTCTGTAAATATTTCTTCCGGGTCTGGTGTTGTGGTACCATGGTACCTACTAGTTTTTGATACCCACGACTCAGAGAATCCTATCCCCGAATACTCAAACGCATCTCAGAGTCGAGCACATTTCAAGTGACGAGTTTTTGATAGATTTTCATCAAAAACTGACAAAAAACCGTGAGACGTGCTCAACTCTGAGTCGCGTTTGAGTATTGGGGGGCTTGTGTGGGAAAAATATAAGTAAGAAGTAAGATTGACTAGTCTAGTAAAATAACCCGCTTCAATAAGAACGTAGATCTGAGTTCTGTTTCAAATTCTCGAGCACACTCACCCCGCTCTCGTTTTGAAATGTACAAGTGTATAGGGAGGCACAAAGCGCTGGTATTGAGCGGGAAATAAAAATATCGTATCAATAGCGACGTAACGGGTTCCCACACGGGATACAACCCGAGGATCGATAACCATAGATACTAATATTATGACTAAAGCATTTTACTATCTACACTAGATGATTATAGAGCGTCAGTAGGCAACTTTTCTGCCTAGACTAACGCTCTGCAGTGCGCTATAAGACCGCTGTCCACAGCGGGAATTGAACCCGCACCTCTCGCGTCTCAGCTTGACATTTGCCTGTCACGCCATCGAGGTTATTTTAAAACATCCTACAAAGAACTCCACATGCTACAGAAATAAAATAATACCTACTCAATTTCGTAATAGCTATTTCGTTTTCAAAAATTACACGTCAAGCTCATTCAAGTTATCATTCCGTCCCGAGCATCCTATCCTTTGTCGAAAAGCCGGCAAAGGATAGTATCTTCTCCAACATGAGGGACAACAGGGCGATGGGCTGGTCACCTGTCACCATGGTTCACAATATTCATCTCGGGACTTTGAATCAGGAGTTGCTTCAACTTTTCTTATGATTACTTATGGATCTGCCCACTCTCTTAGGCTTAATTAATAATTAATATTTAAACGAAAGCGGGAATCGAAACCGCGCCTCAGCCGATCACTCGCCCGCCATGCCACCGAAATCGTCATATTATGTAGGTATGTGTTACTTTTTGTTGTGCCATATCTTTCGTCACTCTATCCAAAGTGTCTACATATCCTGGGATATAATTATCGTAGGACCGCACCCCGTGTGTCTTCTCCTTAATACTGCATATAGGAGACACATCTCGCTCCTCTATTCAATAGCATTATTTGTGTTTGTCACTCACTCGATTTTTCTTTAGAGATAAATAATAAGATTAGCTCTGTCTGTAACTCATTGGTATTTCACATTATAAAAACGTTGAACACATAACTTAATACTTACTTATTATAACTGCAAACGTTTCTTAATAATACCACGTAATATTTTAAAAGCTCTATCGAATGACGGCCTCGGTGGCGTAGCGGGCGATTACTCGGCTGAGACGCAAGAGACACGGGTTCAATTCCCGACTGAGGAAGAAATGTTTGCATGTTCTGCTAGTATTTCTTCCGGGCCCAGACCCGGCATTTTGTTGTACAAAGTATTAATCACACCACAAAGAGAAGGCACAAGTAAATTAAAGAAAAAAAAATACAATAGCCGACCTTATCGCTCAACGCGATCTCTTTCAGAAGACTTTTACATAGAAAGGATAGACAAAAACGGAAAGACTGCATAATGATACCAAATGTTTACGAGTAAAATGCTTTAGGCTAAAGACGGACATGGCGATACTGAGTTCCTTTAGTTGGACTAACTAACGGAACCCTAAAGATGGCTCTAGTCGGTACAAGGTATTCCAATTAATATATTAATATTAAGGGATACCAATCCATTTCAATTTTTTTGTCATACACAGGTAATAATAGACATACATATATTGAGGTAAACTGTGGCTCATTAGTCGACAAATATTGATTAGATCAGCTAACAAAGGGATGACAAACATGCATTATACAAATCGCCAATTCAAGCTCAACGACCACATTTAGATAGATAGTAGAAGCGTAATAAAAAGGTATTTCTAAATAATTCGTTTATCAGTGCAAACCAACAAACAAACTGTAGTAATAGTGCCATTACCGGACTCCTGGCAAGTGCTCATAAATCGTTACAAACATAAACATGCACAACTCGACCGGTTCACATAAAACTGAGGCTTAAAACTCGCAATAACAATAAGTTAAGACTTAAGGCGCATTTACAGGCGACGATCTTTAAATACATCGCAGCGCTCGTGGCTTAGCATGCTTAGACGTTCTTGATTGATCGTTGAAGTTAAGCAACCCTATGCGTGGTCGCAATATGTATGGTTGACCAAATTTTATCGAAATCTGTTAAGCGGTTTAGGCGTAAAAAGGTAACAGACAGACAGAGAGAGAGTCACTTTCACATTTATAATATTAGTATGGACTAATCAGTGTTTTGTTTTAATTGTATTGACTAATGTGACTGTAACATTGTAAAGTTTTAATTTAATTAATGTAATTTGTGTTACCTGTGTTGATTAAATTGAAATAAAAAATTAAATAAACTACTTAGTAGAAATATTTTCTAAGAGTTTGACTGTCATCAACCGCATCTCTAAATAGTTAAAGTCGCGTAGTGTAAAAGCCTCGTCGCCCGCCCGCCTTACGACGTTAGGGCGGGCGCTTTTTGTATTTTCCATTATGGCTTTATACCGTCTTATTTTCATAAATATGGCGGTTAAATACTCCCTTTTATGTACAGTCGGGTGATTTACAAACTGCCTGTGTCGCATCCCTTATCTCTTTTTTAGAATAGGTACCTACTTTGTTGTTTTGAGGGTTCCGTACCTCAAAAGAAAAAAAGGAACTCTTATAGGATCAATTCGTTGTCCGTCCGTCTGTCAAGACAATTTTTTTCAGGAACGCGTGGAGCTGTGAAATTGAAACACAAAAAATTTGGTCCAAAGGAATGGGAGTCCAAAATATAAAAAATACCATTTCCCCCCTTTTATCGCTGAAGTTTACAGAGCGATAAATACGGAACGTACGAAACCCTCGGTTCGCGAGTTCAAATCACAGTTGACAGGTTTTTTTCAAACACATAGTCATAAAACAAAGTTTAATATCAGGAAACAAAACAAGCTAATTACAAAATAGGAAAATTTTACATTATTTCTAAATTGTTTACATAATATTTGTGAAATTACTTTAAAGAAGCAGCTGTTTCTTTAGCATTCAGTTCCTCCTTTTAGATATTTTTTTATGTTTCTCGTTATCATTGTATCGTCTCGTTATCATCTTTATCTTTGTTATGTTTCTCGTTCTCTTTGTTTTAGAACTGGTTTTATAAATAAAAATCACTGTAAGTTTGATATATCTAGAGAAAAAAAGCAGGTTATATAATCGATCGATAGTTGATTTCTATCTACACGAATATACTCACTACTTCAGCTATGCTTTCGCCAACGTCCATACCACGTTGAGAACACCGGTTCTCGTCCGATCACCGAAGTTAAGCAACGTCGGGCCCGGTCAGTACTTGGATGGGTGACCGCCTGGGAACACCGCGTGATGTTGGCTTTTTGTCAACTTTTTGCCACTTTTATACTCATTACTGTTTTTATACCTTCTTTTGATTTTCTTATTCAAATTCCAAATATTTGTTTATGTCTGAGATTGAGCCAGGCTTGTATTATAGTTAAATGTAAGTAAAATGAGATGTGATTATTATGTTTAATCTACACTAATATTTATAAAGAGGAAAGTTTTTTTTGTTTTTTTGTTTGTAACAAATATTCTTTCACCGGTAGATAGCTACATTATTAGGGAATAACATAGGTTATAATTTACTTTCAAAAAAATTAGGGAACCTTACTAAAACTCCAATAATGTAACCCGAGGTGTAAAAATTGACCTTAAAAGTCCTAATTATGTTAAATCGGGCTGCTAGTATTAAACTATTTGTAATGTCATCCATCTTAGAAAATTATAAGCGTTTCGAATAATCGGACTTGCTTTCGCCAACGTCCATACCACGTTGAAAGCACCGGTTCTCGTCCGATCACCGAAGTTAAGCAACGTCGGGCGTGGTCAGTACTTGGATGGGTGACCGCCTGGGAACACCGCGTGATGTTGGCTTTTTGCTACTTTTCAGGATTAATTTTGACTACCTACTGAATTTCTATTTTCATTTTTGTTACTTTCAATTCAACGTCTGATACAGATAGAGCTTATAAAAATATTTCATTAGCTTTTCGATACAGAAGACGTTGTTTAGTAATAACAACTAGAGACATCTAGCTGTGTTTCACTAAAACTTGTCAAGCGCCCTCTGCTTGCAGTGACGGTACTACGTATCATACAAGTATAACACCCGCTGGGTTTAGTCAGCATATTGACTAACAAGTTTATAGTAGAAAGCAAAGATGGCGCTGTAATCTAAATTTCGAAATTATACAATTATGGTAGGAATAATTGTTGATTCAATAAGTAATGTACCTAAGCATAAACATTTTAGTATGTATTGTAGTAATGTAATTTTAAGGGAGGGCACTAGCTACCAAAATACAATTTTTTTAAACTTAGTTTGGTAGGTAGAGCTAAAACTTAGATGTAATGTACTCCAAATCGCAATAAATAAATTATTATAATTATAGTAATAAGAATCTATTTATATAAACTATCTACTTTGCATAATTGTTTTGGTTTCTATCCAACATACAGACTTGTTATTTTACGCACCCATTAGATGTTTAGGTAGGTGTGTTTACTGGTATAAAGGAACTATTCAACCTGTATTTTCATGTATGTAGTAGCCTACTAAGTTCATTGTACTTAGTGAAGAATTGCACCACTCCTGTTGCTATATTATGACAACACAATCCATTGGACTTTGCCTAGTTGTGATTGTTACTAAAGGAGTGGTCAATGAAGCAATGTGAATTGCTTTTGTCTAAACGGCCTTGAAAAAATCGATTCACATCCGATAATTGGGTTTTGTTGCTATTTCACAATTGGCAAATAAGAAACCTAAAACACAAAAAAATGTTATAAGATTATGTAAAACGATAGCTATGTTTTTTTTTTGCTCTCGAGACTTATGCCAATGCCTTATCAACTGGACTAGGATACGTTATAATTTAAGTTAATTTTGATACCAACCGATTCACACCTTTGCCAACGGTACCGTTCATTTTTAATAGACGAGTGCGAGGCGCGCCTCGTACAAAACATACACCAGTATCATCTGACAATTTGAGAGCAATCAGAGCATTGTCACCGCTCTTTATTCAGCTGCAAATAATACGTGGAAAATGGCCATCCCATTGTGAAGCGTCCATTGTGGCCTAATGACAGCATTCAGATTTAGTTGGCTTCGATGCTGGCCATCAGTCAGCGGGTGGACGTCTCGCAAACTGCGTATTGTCCACCACCTTTATTTTGATAAGTTTCAAACAAAATTGCACAAAACATGGCCAGTTTACCGACAATACGATCACAGAGTGCTAGTTGATTTAAATAACAGTATCAAATAAAATCTACCTCAATGGCATATCAATTGGAGCCCCCGAAACACATTCAGAAATTGACGCGTTCGAACCCGTACCACATCAAGAGACCTATGAACGCGTTCATGGTGTGGTCTCGGCTGCAGCGGAAAAAGATATCCATGATGAACCCGAAGCTACACAACTCTGAGATTTCCAAACGACTCGGCTTGGAGTGGAAGAGCTTGGACGACACGGAGAAACGGCCCTTCATAGACGAGGCAAAGCGGTTACGTATCAAACACATGCAAGACTACCCTGATTACAAATACCGGCCGAGAAGAAAGAATAGAATAGACTCCTTCTCCAGCCCAGCGATATACTCGACACGGGAGACCTTCGTTGAGATGGAGCCGCGGCAGGAACCGACCTACCAGGTCCCTAGCTACCCGGACCACGTCATGTACAACAACATGATAAGTTATAGCGTGCCATCTATTCCACAGACCTCCTTCGTCCCCGCCTCGATTCGGCCGAAGGAGGAGTCGTTGTCTAGCTTGGAGTTAAGGCCACTGCCTTCAATAGAGAGCATTTCGCCTCGACCTTTTGCAGTGGTCAACCAGCAGATGATGGTAAAAGCTTACCAGGATCTCCACTACGTTCCCGGTGAGGTGGCTAGGATCTCGTATTATCATCCGTACGGCGTCCAGTGAAGTTACTCAGAAGATAAGTAGAGCTAAGTAGATAATTGGTAGTGAATATAAATGGCCATAATTTTTTTGATTGTTTCAATGTTGTATTTTTCACTTTGGGGTTCCGCTTGCGTGATACCTACCTGAATAAAAAGTACTATACAAGTATTTTAATATTCCAGGAACTATGTGTAATCCAAGTTTCAGACAAATCCATTCAGTAGTTGTAGAATGTCATGTGACGAGAAGAGTGTTAGATATGAACGTGGAAGAATATGTGGATAGAGGTAGGCCAAAGAATAGACGGATGGACTGTGTAAAAGATGACAATTATGATGAGTAAGAAAGGAGTAGGTAAGTGTTGACATGACTTCTGACAGAGAGAAATGGAAGGAGAATACATGAAGTGCAGACGTCACATAAAGTGAGATAAGGGCAGGGAAATGATAATGATGATGAATTACGGACTTTATTGGGAACAAACACACACACATAAACTTTTATCATAATGTGATTGTAGTTTTTATTATAAATAGAGTATTTTCACAATAATCTAAGAGCATTTTCCCAGCATTTCTTCGGGCAACGTAACAGAAAACTGGCTGTCGGAAGTAGTACAAATAATGTACGGTTCATGACGAGACTTTTCTCAGATTGATCGCTTGTCACTGGTAATTGATTTGGGTGTTTGCAGAGGGGCCTTTCGAGATTGTAATGATTGAGATGAACTGTTTTTCAGTATTTTGGGGAGCAAAGACATCGATTTTGATCTGTTTTTGTCATTTTCCTGGGGTATTTGGTTCCTTATTTTTTAGACTGTCAAGTAAATAACAATGTCCATGAAAGTGCCACTGCTGTCCGTATAGCAGGATGTAACCAAACGATTTTCTCTGAGCTGTTTTGTTGTTTACTGGTAAAACTAGCAAGCCAGTCACTCAGTTATTACTTACAATATTAAGTTCCAACCTCCGTCTCAATCAATAAAATACTCTGTAATTAAAGAAACCTCACAGCGCTACAAATTGCTCTTTTATGTGCACAATAACGAAAGTGTACTTGGGAAACTGAAACTTGCCTCAGTGTCGTTTTCGCAAACACCCAATTTCAGAATCTATTCAATTATTAATTAAAGACTTGCAATATCGATAACAAATTATAGGATATTTGTGTTTGTAGATAAATGAAATAATTCACAGTTCATAGAACAAAATACACGTACTATCGATTTATTACTTAATGCAATTAAATCGTTTGTGTAATTGCTCTTATTTGTTTCATAGATAAACTCAAAATATACTAAACATGCTGAAACGTTTTGTCTGCAGTTTGAAACATCTTCTAATGATGCAGCATTATTCACTATTTCTATTGTGTGACTCAGACACACGTATCACTCTCACCCAAAACTAGCTGCTCAACCTCCGACAATACAGCCCCTCAATTTAAGCGAATGATAATCTTATCTGTCCTAGATAAAGTTCATTTTCCATCGAATCGTACCAGGCAGTACTAGATGAAATCCTTGCTAGTTGCAGAAGCATTATCTTAGTTTCGTTCGTTACTGTAATTCGGCATTTTCAACACGTGTTTCGTAACTTAGGATTTTGAGTTCTATTTCGGGGTAGGAAAGCTGATGTTCGATTCTGCATGTTTTTGAAACAAGCATTCGGATTTTCATACTAGGTACAAAACCCGGCTAAGCTGGCAAAGTTTTCGCACAATCGAAAAAGGTTTTTAATACAATGGATTAAGAGCGGCGTCTGTGGCAGGCTGTCACGAGCTCGCACAAACGGCACAAGCGTCTTTCACACACGAAGAATGAATGATGGATGAATCGCGTTGGATCCAGCTTTTTCCAGGAAACGCAACATTACCTTTTTCCGATCAATCAAAACATATTCAACCTTATTCCTTACGCAATAAAGAAGAGTTTCAGCTACAAAAACTGTAGATGTAAGGTGGTTCAGTTGATATCTCTGTATATTCATACGTGGCGCAAATGGGCCAAAAGTTGTTTGCTGAAAATAGGACAGACTAAGAATGCCTCCACAAGGACGTAGGGTTTTGAAAAGGGATTTCCCAAGTGGTTACTGATGTATCTATTGTTGAACCTTCTCAGCAAATCTTTGGATAGCGGAATGACCAGCAACACGGATTAATAAAATACTACATGGAGCCACAATGCGTAAATGTATAAATTTGTGTTTTCCAATTTATTTATCACTTTATGCAGGTACCACGAAATAAGTATATCAGGGAAGTTTAAAAGTAGCGCCAGTGACAGAAAGATTGAGGAGTAATAGGCTAGCGTGGTATGGGCGTGTCATGAGGAGGGCTGAAAGTCATGTTGCAAGGAAAGTTATGAATATGAATGTAGATGAATTTAGAGGCCAATGAATGTGGAAGGATATGTGGGTAGAGGTACGCCAAAGAAAAGATGGATGGACTGTGTGAAAGTTGACATGAGTAAGAAAGGAGTGAACGTTGCGATGACTTCTGACAGAGGGAAATGGAAGAGAAATACATGTTGTGCCGACCCCACATAAAGTGGGACAAGGGCAGGGAAATGATGATGATGATGATATTGCAGTATCCTCTTCCAGCGTTTTCTAACTCCATTCACATGACATTTGCTGTGTACTATTCATATTCAACTTTCCATCCAACTTTTCGCAGATCTCCTAACAATCTCCATACATTGAAAGGTTATATACTTCTACATCTTTGAACCTTTTATATATTTTAACGAAGGTTTTTGAAGTACAGAAAAACTACAGATGCCAAAGTTCACCAAAGATGTTAAGTTTGATGAGATCAATATGTTAAGGTATGTAATTATTCATATTCTATGGTTTTAAATACTTTATAATTTTTTTTTTGAATTTTTTTGAATAATTGTTTTTGGTTCATGTATCTACTATTTATTTACCTAAATTATGGGTTTTGTGGGACAATCGCACTATTCAGAACGTAATTGGCAAAGATTAAAATAAAAATATTTTTAGCTATAAATTTACCGCAGAACATGTGTGAAGGGGTATATGGGGTTCCGACTCACATCTTAGGGACCCAAGCCAACCTCACCTGCCCGTGGTATACCCTGCTAAATCACAAACGAGGCTCGGGCGACCGGCTGATTGCGGTATAGCGCAGCCCTTAAGGCACAGTTAAATTCCCTGGCCGTCGACGGGCAGCAGCGTCGGCGATGCGAGAAGCTGTGCTTCTGCGATCCCCAACCCGCATACCCAGCGTGGGGATTATTATTACCCCCCAATGATAAGGGACAAAAAGAAATGGCCCCTAGTTCCCGGCCGCCTCGCTTGTCCTGACCATGGTAGCGGCCACGGTAATATCGGGGCAAGGGGTGCTAAGAATCACCGGGCTATGGCGCTCATTAGGGGAGGCCTATGTCTAGCAGTGGACTGCTATAGGCTGCTGATGATGATGATGAGAACATGTGTTTTCATAAAACATAAAATCAGAAAACAGTCTGAAAATGTATAAAAAGCGTTATGTTTACGTTATGGCTACGAAGTAAAATTCTTACTGCCAGTAGTCACGCAATATATTTTCTAAATAATTTCCCAACAACAACAAAAGTTACCGCTAATGGAAAAGTCAAGAAAAACCACTTTAACTTGTCCATTCTTCAAACAGCATGAACGAAAGCAATTCATTTACATGAAACACTCGTTAACAATTTGTTTTGAAGCACCAAATAAAGTAAACGGTTCTGTATCACAACAATATTTTGTAGAGCAGATAAAGATAGACATACCTTTACATTGTGAAAAATTGAATTATTGGACGTGACATTATGACAGTGTGACGTGTGACGTCACAGTTTGGTTTCCTGGCAATAAGGCCCACTTTTTTAAGCTAAGATTATTGTATGTACCTATGTGCTAGGCAAGCTTAGAAATCGTCCTAAGGTCTACGTAAGTTTGTTTTTCCTTTTTTTATGGAAGAGGGGCCGAACGAGCATGTGTATGTTTGTGCCTCAATCATGCCCAAACGGCTGAACAGATTTGAATAAAACTTGTAATATACATAATACGTGTGGTGGATTAACATATACGCTACTTTTTATCCGGGTACAACGCGAGCGAAGCCGCGGTTGGCAGCTAGTTTGAAATATTGATAAGTACAAAAGTGAGCTAATTTACAAAGTTTAACGGACCTGTCTATTTTTTATTTAGTTTGCACTCCCCTAATATATTAGCAACGCTAAATGCGGCATACAATAGCCCGAATTGCGGCATAAATGGCATAAATGACAGAAACGGCAATGTACGGAATAAATGACCTAAATGAGTTGTGTGCGGAAATAGACGACGGTCGTGTCAAATGAGTCGGAACTATGAGCCGGAAATACTGGAGTGGTGTCTTCGCTCTGTGTGAGTTTTGTTTATGTGTTTACTGGGGTTGACTTTACCTACTTTAGGCTGTGTGGACTGTAATACTCTAGTTCGAAAAACGATAGCTCGATGTTCAATTCCTCGATGTCTCTACATTGACGGTACGTTTTGTCGATGGGTCGTTACCTCGAAAGATCAGTACCTCGAAGGGTTTCTTCTACCTACTGTGTAGCCCTACCATATCCTCTGAATATGCTCACTAGCAACTGAAGTACAAACTATGTATGAAAACTTCTATGGCCGAATTGAATTTCAGCGGTAAGACGGCTTAGCGGGAGGGGGTGAATATCCGTTCAGTTTTTTGTCGATTCCAATATTCTACTAACGGATAATGGATCGTTCATTACCATTCATCCGTTAGTACAACATTGAAAGAGGGCATTCATCTTATCTCACCATTATCTGTTTCTGTTCTATGGTACAAGTTCGTTTCAATTCAGTCGCTAGCGAGTCAGGGGTGAGGCTATTAAAAACCAAGCTATATAATACTTCACCAAAACAAATCAGTAAACATTAACTCACACCCCTTCAATAACTCTTTACGGATCAAACACAAACACAATTAAATGAAGCAGTTAGCAGATGTTCAAATATAATGTAATTCTATCAATACTACAAATGTGAAATCAAAAAGTCGGATTATAGATATAGCCGGATAAAAAAATAATCGTGTTTTTATGAAAGGAGTGTGAAAGGATCTTACTGATTTTGTTTTCTAATGACTTATTATAATTTTAATTTAAAGGTGAATGAGAAGACTAAAATGCGCCTCAAATAAGCTCTTTTCGTGCACTACATAAAGGTTAGCGAGAGTGCCAAATCGCTATCGAAAATAGTTATTACAAACATGAATTGATGTATACCTAAGCTATTTTAAATATAAATAAGTAGGTACGAAAAAATATTGTTTTCAACTGTATTTCACTAGCAAATAGCTGATCGTTCCATCTGGAAAAAGTTCACGTGGTTAGATTGACCGGACATTGCCGGACTACGTGGTCACAGCCGTCTAAAGCCACAGAGTAAAAGATGCTTCCCAACACTTATTGCATTAAAATACACCGTATGTTTTCAATTAGCTCATGTTCATTATTTATTCGGACACCCCAAAATCGTGTTAGGGCGTTTGTGTACAGAATTATACGTTCCGACGGCAGTCTGATTTTTTACGGTTTTCCAAACCATCGCTTCTTTCGCGTCATTTGTTTACCGTGCTTTTCTGAGTTGGAGGAAGTGAATGATTGAAATATAAGCAGCTCATTGAATCTTTATAAAATTTCGCATGGTTTTATTAAATTAGTAGGTATGACACGTTCAAATTATTATTTAAAAAAATAATTTAGTCACGTTCTGAAGAATAAAAGAATATGAATAATGAATCAAATGAAGTATTGACAACAAATAAGAACCTCCTAATAAAAAACACTTAAATTTTTGGAAATCACACCGATGATGACGCTCCATTTTTATTTGGTATTTTTGCGTATGCTTTTTCAATATTTGATGTATTTAGTTACGCGAATCTCTCGACCTAAGTATAAGAAGAATAAAATAAATCAATAAGCACCAACCTTATACTCAATGGCTTAATAAACTGACTGAATATATTTAAATGAATATATTTAAATAATGTCAATCTGACAATCTCTTCAAAACGCCAACTCTGTCCAAGGAGAAGGAACAATTGGAGTGAGTTATAGGTAGCTATTATAGTTAGGACTGTACAGAGCATGGACAATACTTTCGCAATAATCCCCAAGGCGTCGTCAATGGCCACTTTAATAGAGGCTTCGGGGGATCCATTTCATACAAAGTGGATAAGACAGCGTGTAGTGCGGTTCAGAGGGATTGGTCATGGATATGTTTCACTCAACAAGTTCGAATACAAATCCAAACCGTTAGGTAAGAGCATGGGGATCAAAGCCTTACAAAATCTGTCAAAATTTAAACAATGTTTAGGGTTGTAAGATAGTGATAAATAGTCATCATCATCATCATCATCAGCCTATAGCAGTCCACTAATGAGCGCCATCGCGGCCTTGCATCCAGCTTCTGCCAGCAGCCTTTCGCAGATCGTCCCTCCAGCTAGCCGGAGATTGTCTTACATCCTATAGTGATGAATAGTGACAGGTCAAATCTTAACACAGAGCTGTGTTCAATTTAACTATTTTTTAAATGAGTAACCCCCGAATACTCAAACGCATTTCAGAGTTGAGCACGTCTCAAGTGACGAGTTTTTGACAGATTTTCATCAAAAACTGTCAAAAAACCGTTTTTTTTGCGCCGGCTGGTGACAGTGACGGCGCCGGGACGGTACGGCATAAATATGTATAAATAAAAAAATGTTTGTGGACATTTCACACAGCGCCATCTAGTCCCAAACTAAGCAAAGCTTGTATTATGGACACAAGAATGGCTGATAGAATACTCTTATATTTTTTTTGTAAATATGTACTTCTAAGGTGAGATTTGAACGTACTTATAATACATAATACTTAAACGCCCAGACCCGGAAGAAATATTTGCAAAACATACAAACATTTCTCCCGTAGCAGGAATTGAAACCGCGCCTCTTGCGTCTCAGCCGGGCACTCGCCCGCCATGCCACCGAGGTCGTCCATAGTGGAACTTTGAACGTAATGGTGAGAATCGAGAGGGCTTAACTCATTCAAATTGAAGCGCTCATGGCGTAGCTTGCTTAGACATTCTTGATTCATCGTTGAAGTCAAGCAACGTTGTGCGGGGTCACAATGTAGATGGGTGACCGCAATTGGCATTACATGCTGAGCGCTTCCATGCTTAAATTGTCGGTCCCGGCTTTTAAGTCGTTAAGCCATGACGGAGGCCTTTAGGCGGCCTAAAGACTCCGTGACAAGAGTTGGCCACTAGCTCATACGAACTTACTTTTATTCAAAACGACCAATCCTTTCAAGTCTCAGTGCACGAAATAACCCAGTCATAGAGACAAAGTGATTGAGTTTGAAGACGCAACTTTGTCTCAACTCAATATAACTCAATGGATGAACAGAGAGTACCTCCTGGAGCTACCACTAAAATGTATTTTAGTCTGATTAGTACTTTGGAAGGCGTTTATAGTGCTATTCCGTTTGATAATCACTTGAAAGGAGTTGGATCTATATATAAAACTCTTACGTTACTGACTGACTGACTGACAACCACAGACAAATGCCTTTTAACATCTATAGTAGACTAGCTGCCGCCCGCGGCTACGCTCGCGTGGTACCCGGATAAAAAATAGCCTATATGTTAATCCAGTACATGTACTATGTATATTCCAAGTTTCATTCAAATCCGTTCAGCCGTTTAGGCGTGATTGAGGCACAAACATCCAAACATCCAAACATCTAAACATCCAAACATCCAAACTCACAAACTTTCGCATTTATAATATAAGTAAGATAAGATAAGAAGTAAGATGATTTATACAGCGTCTGGAGGCATCTTTTTCCTTCACTAACAGGACGCTGTAGTGCCCGAGACGAATTAAGATGGAGTAGTCTTGCCCAGCACCTATTCCATCCTCTCAGCTTAGTCGGCCTTGTCCACAGGTAAGACATGGTCAATACGTGCGGAGCTAACTAAACCGCGGGTTTCCTTACGATATTTTCCTTCACTGATTGAGAGTAGGTACTGGTATAGCGCACATAATTTTTTTGCACAGAAAAATCCATTAGTGCACGACCGGGTTTGAACCCACGACCTCAGGATCGGAAGGCGGGGCCGCCACCACTAGACCACCAGTGCTCTCACAGCTTAAGTAGCAAATTATCATTAATTTCAATAACATCAATGACTTAATGTTTCCATCAATTTCCAAATCAAGTTCGCACAAAGCACCACAGAATAAAGAATAACAGAAAGGGCATTATATTAATGCCGCAGAACGCATTAGGAGCAGGAAATGGCGTACACATTCAGTATTGTGCTCGAGGAAAAATGATATAATATCATAACATCCTTTTATAACCGTTACTGGGCTTGTCCGCTCACGCGGCACAGATGAGGCGAGGTGTTTGCCTACGTGAGTGTTTACTCTTTGAGGCAATGTTGTTCTTGAGACAAATACAAGTAAGAGATATTCTTTATTAGCTCGCGTTATGGGCGACATATTATAATGAAACTTCAGTTTCTTGAATTAATTTCTTTACAGTTACTGTTTCTTTGCAAATTAGAAAAAAGTATTAAACAAGTTTCGGCCGAATAGTAATTAACGACCTCGTTCAGTTAAAAAGTATTCGGCTATCGCCTCGTCCTTTTAAAATCACTTAAGAAGGACTCAGCTTCGCCTCGTCCTTCCAATATTACTCGGCTGTAAATTGATTTATTTCCGGCCTGGGCAGTAATGTACTTTTACAGACTAGTGGCATATTTATTGCTATGGGTCTTGTCTGTAAAATATTTTCTATACTTTTTTCCCTGACATAAAGATTATAGATTCTTCCGCAATTTGACAGTTATAACTAACTAAACGTTTTAAAGTTTTTACTGATTCTACAGAATAAATTTTATTTGATTTAGCTTTTTTAGATCTTGACAAGAAAACCAATATCACGTTATTTTCATCGATGAAAAATTATATATAAGATAATACAAGTAGTCTTGTCTTATTTATATCTCCATGTAAGTAGTTTTGTCTTTAGTCTTTGACTTCGCCGCCCTACACGAGACAAATCGCCCAGCTGGCCATTTGTCAAAAAACCTGCATCCGCCCAGTGAAAGCGTCCATTGTCAACACGCAGCCTGTCTTACGCAATTCCTTATGCTCTAACACAACAGAATAAGGTCTAATTTCCCGTGACATCTCGATACAAAGCTTGTGGTGATAGTGATATGTTACAAAGATTCGTAGATCGGATCTGGAAGTCAATGCGACTAAACAGAGTCAGAGACATGCTCCGGGAGAGAAGCAGCTGGATGCATTCTATGCTTTTTCTTTACTCCTAGTCTGAAAGGGAAGTCGTGATCGGAAGCTAGTTATTAATAAGTTAAAATGCTAGTTTCAAAAACTATGTTTTATTACAAAAAATACTCAGTAGAGACCAGAGTCTGAAAGTCTATTTTACTGCAACAGCGACTTAAAATTAAAAGTGTCATTTAAAATGACAGCTCGGAAACAAAAGTGTGGAATGAAATGAGTGGACACCATGACGGGAGATAAGCCAACTTTGGTCCGGCGGGGTAGGCAGGGGGATAAAACTGGCGTTTTTGCTATCTCGTTTAAATGTATCGTAAAATGAGTTTTTATCTTTTGTCTGTCATTTACATTAATTGTGTGCCTTTGGTTATGATCTGAGCAATGCTGTGTGATGTTTTGTTTGTTTGAAAGGAGTTATGTTGGTAAAAAAATATTATTGGTTTTATATGTAAGGCAAAATTGTTTGAATAATTTAAAGATATTTTTTTATGGTACCATTTTTTTGTTTAAGATATCAAAAATAATACCTTCTTTTGCAGTGGACTAAAAATACCATCAAAGTACCTAAATAATTACATGAGCTAAGAAACTTCAAATAAATTTAAGAAATGAGTAGTTTAAAATACAGAATGCAAGTCAAGTTTCGCACTGCAAGTCCACCCCTAACTGCATAAAAAATAACCAAAGAGGTTCTCAATAACGTCGACACTCGAAAAAACACTTCAAGACTCTTTGTCGAGTTTTTTTTAAATACTGGCCGCTATAGAAAACAATCCGTGTTCCGAATTCAAAAGAGAAAACAAAAAAATGGCGCGATTAGATCTTCAAGTGGCGAGTGCTGAGTAGTGCCCGCGGTTTCTCATGGGGATATGTTATGGTACCCGCGCTAGAGGGAGCCCGGCCATTGGGGTGGCTGTAATGATTGACGCTTTGTGGATATTTTTTAATTGTATAGACTAGCTACTGCCCTCAACTTTGTTTAAATTGATTTTCGTAATAAAATGTAGCTTATGTCCTTGCCTAAGATATTATCTGTCTCCGTACCAAATTTTATGATTTGTTTAGAGGTTTAGGCGTTAAAAAGTAACAGAGCGAACAAAATCATAACAAAAAAAAATTACAAGCAATCATTTGACAGCTTTAATTTTTGGTAATCTTTCACCAACTCTCAACTCATTAGATAGTCACATCTATTTATACATATTATCACGCCCGTGTCCCTAATGGGGTGGACAGAGCCACAAGTAATGATAAGAAAAGTTGTAGCTACTCCTGATCCAAGAGTCCCAAGATGGATATGGTGAACCATGGTGACAGCTGATCAATCCATCGCCCATATAGAGAGGATACTATCCCTTAGTCGACTTTTACGACATGCTCGGGGAGAGAAGCAGCTGAACTCCCTTTGTTTTTTTTTTACTCCGAGTCCAGTAGAGAAGGGAGTCACATCTAAAAATTATATTTTTTTAAGAAATGTTTTTAACATTAGCTTTCAATTAATTACGTAATGTCTTAGATTACATGGTCACCGTGTGTCATTATTTTTTGGAATGGTCACCGTGTGCTAAGTGACGGCTTCTCGCTGCGCTCCCACGGGTGGGAATTAGCGCTCAATTGGCGAGATGATTCGATTTGCGCCCCAACTGCCGCGCTCGACTGACCGTGTGTCCGACTGTAAGTATGAAAGGAACTCCAAGAATCTTACTGCGGCTCAGACCAAATAAAAAGAAAAGTCCCCGCGCCGCGAACAACAAAAGTGAAGCCACCTTTTTATCTATGTGTGTGTCGAAAGTTTTAAAGTTGTGTGTTCCAGGTAACCTAAATTCATAGTATAATAATTAAGAAACGATGCTATTTGAAGTACTTACAAGTGAAAAGTGAGTCCATGAGACTTTTTATGTGACTTGCTGCTGTTTTTACAAGTTTTCATAACACAGGAAGGCATAATTCTATTTTTAAGACTCGTGACGTACTAAGAGCGATGAGCATGGTTTTAGTGTAGGTGTGTGCGTGAGCGTGTATGTTTACTTGCAGGAGCATGGTATTGTGTGGCTTCACTTTTGTTGTTCGCGGCGCGGCGTCTTCTCTTTTTATTTGGTCTGAGTACTGCGGACATATTTGTCACACTCTGACAGACAAGGGAAATAATTTGTATATGCGTAAATGTTTCACGGATTGGACATAATTCAGATTAGGTTCCTCACCTACCCCGTTCCCAGTCTGAGAGCACTGGTGGTCTAGTGGCCACGCCTTTCGATCCTAAGGTCGTGAGTTCAAATTAGGTCGTGCACCAATAGATTTTCTGTTTGAAAAATGTGCGCTATACAAACTCTCAAGGAAAACATCGTGAGGAAACCGGCGTTGAACTTAAAAAGTTCGAAAAACATGTGTCAAGTGACCGAAATTAGCCTTTGAAACGAAACAATATGTAAGAAACGATGTGTAAGAATCAAAATCAGAAAATATTTGAGGCTTTTTTTAATAGTTACTATGTATATTAAAGAAAATAATTCTTTTATTCACAGTTCTCGTTCAGGAAGCTCTTGAAGACAACATTTATTGTTTTATCGTCTTCGTAGGCCATCTACGAAAAATTGTAGCTAGCTACGCGTCTTCTGCTACGAAGAACCTGCTACGTAGACTAAAAGAGTAGGTATTTTTCTCTGCTTATACTCGCTTATGATTTTTTTCTCCATTTATTCTTGCTCCAATAACTGCAGGCGCATTTAAACGATTGAAAAATATACAATGACCAAAACTTGAAGAATAAGTACTTCCCTTGTAAGTTCCCCAGGTACTTGATTCGTAAAACTTAATATTAATTTTCAACGTTCAGTAATCATAACTATCGATTACACCCGAGTACTCTCGCTTCAAGTGGCCAACATCACGAGCTATGAGAACAAGGTAAGTGCTATTGTGTACGGAACCATTGTGGAATGTTATTCATACCCCGATCAGATAACATCGTGAAAACGTTTAGCTGATCAAGATTAGTTTATTATTGTTTATATTTTGTTTCAAACTGATATTTGTTTATTTAACTTGTTGCCTATTGAAATTGACGATGTCGTTTGTGGCGAGCGGTTGACTGCCGTATGCGGGTCCGATTCTTGTGCTGTTCTTAGTTTCTGATGCAAGGAATCCTAGTGTAGATAATATAATAATAATAACACCCAACAGTCACATACATAGTCCTGACCCCACACTAGGATTCCCTGTGTCGTGGGTATCAGAAACTATGAGTACCATGGTACCACAACACCCAGACCCGGAAGAAATATTTACAGATCATGCAAACATTTCTTCCGCAGCGGGAATCGAACCCGCGCCTCTTGCGTCTCGCCCGCAATGCAATCGCCCGCCGTGCCACTGAGGCCGTCAGATTCAGAACCATGTTGTAACTCTTCTATATTATTTATTTGTTTGTTATATTCAAGCTTAGGATCCAAGTAATTCCAAGTATTAAGTATTCCCAAGGAGGGTTGACGTCAGGCAGGCGGCCGGTCATAAAACACCTTAGCCAAATTTCTTACAGCATGATTAAAAAATTAATTTCTTGCGAAATAATCAAAAATATTGATAAGTCCGATGTAATAAAGTTTATAAAGAAAAATTTGACTCTTATTTGAATCACATGAATATGCCGTATTATGTTACACGTTATTTTACACAATCCCTTGAAAACTAATCACCAATCAATTCCCAAACAAGTCAAAAGCAAACACATCGCGCCCACCAGTCGAATAACAAATCCAGCGGCACAGGTTAACCAACAGTTACTACCGCAGTGCCACAGCTTAGGCAATAGTTACTAGAGCAGTGTCATAGATTACACAACAGTAACTTAATAAAAATATGCAGATGCAGTGATAGTTAGTACGTGAGTCGCGAATAGCTTGTTTTCACACGCGCTAATCATTACATGTGAATACTGTTTAGGCGCGCGGTTCCATTGTTATACGGTTTTTAACTCAACATGCATTATTTTGGAACGATTTTTTTATTTGCCAAAATGTATCATCGGTCACCTACCACGTGAGCTCCCAACATTACTTGACCACATTATTTTCCTACTTAGTAAAAGCTACTTTATTGTACTGTATTTTGTTGCCATTATAGTAGGTACAGAGAGTACTGGTAGTCTAGTTGGTAGTGACCCCGTCTTCTGACCGAACCCGGTCGTGGGTTCAAACCCGGTCGTGTACAAATGGATTTATATGCGAATATTTTATGTGCGCTATACCAGTACTCTCAAACGGTGAAGGAAACCATCGTGAGGAAACCCGCGGCTTAGTCAGCCGTATTGACCATGTCATTCCTGTGGAAAAGGCCGACTACGCTGAGAAGATGGCATAGGTGATGGGCAAGCCTACTCCATCTTAATTCGTCCCGGGCACAACAGCGTCCCGTTTGTGAAAGTAAAAATTGTACTGTACTACTGACGAGACTGTAGAGGAAGGAGAGGTTCATATGAACGGACGTACGAGACTGACTTGTATAGTATTTTCTTATATTGTGTCCACAGGATTTTGGTTAAAAACAAGCCTCGATAACTTGGTGAAAGTTAAATACTAAAAAATCTTGACAATACCAATAGCATTAGTAGCCTCTGCTGCAACTGTCCTAATTTTGTTTTTGGTAATTACAAAATGGTGGTGTATAATAGTGAACCGCCGATTTTATCGTGTTACAATGGAGCACTGTTGTGGGCGTGCGCTGAAACTGTCGCTCGCGGGGCCGCTAGCAAATTAGCCTGTTTGTTTCCCCCGTTATTGAGTGTGCGCCCGCCTTTATGTGGAGTGTGCGGTTAGCCTAATCCTAGGTTTCGGGTTACTTTTGGAATACTTTTTTGTCAATGTTTGATTTTGTTTACGATTGGTTCAGACCTCAAATATACAAAGAACATGAATTAGCTTATTTTAAACTGTTTCCTGCATATAATTAATGGTTTCAAAAGTGGACTTAAAGGTACTTTTTTTCACCAAAGTTAATCAAAATCATAGTATGTTTTATATTTTTATTACTTTAATAAAAATTGCTTTATTCAATAAAATCACGTCTTGATCTCGGCGTTTTTACGCCTGTTAGAGACGAAACTGAGCATGAAAGGTGCTGACTAGAAACCTTAGTAATTATTATCAGTTTAATTTAATTTGACAATCCTACAACTATTGGCGTCTCTTCTAGATGATTTATAGATTGATATAACAGGGATATCTATAATTTTAGCTCTATCAAATTAAGTTTAAAAAAAATACACAACAGAATCGACCTGATTATAGCCAAATTGTAATCTTTTGATTTTCGTAGACCGGCCGAGAAAAAAATGCTAAGTGAAATGATCATGATTTATTGTTGACTCACATAATCAAATCAAAATTAATTTCGTCAGACTAGATCTAAAACCAGCTGCTAATTGCAATTAGCTTATTCAAACCGTGTCGTCGATATATAGCCGCTCAGATCCAAACATACCTAAATGTAATACCTACTATGCTAGCCTGGTGAACAGTGTAAGCGAATATAGTGTAAACTTAGACTTTAACCATCAACACCTACTAGATGATTTATAC
The DNA here is from genome assembly GCA_949320045.1 of Scotopteryx bipunctaria. Taxonomy (NCBI): domain Eukaryota; kingdom Metazoa; phylum Arthropoda; class Insecta; order Lepidoptera; family Geometridae; genus Scotopteryx; species Scotopteryx bipunctaria. The sequence continues at coordinate 1,259,155 of OX439441.1, forward strand.
AAATCAGGAGAGAACTACTTCTCTGCTGGACAGGGAGTAAAGATAAAACATAGAATGCGTCCAGCTGCTTCTCTCTCCGAGTATGTCGTAAAAGTCGACTGAGGGATAGTATTCTCTTCAATATGATGGATCATCTATATGGGCGATGGGCTGACCACCTGTCACCATGGTTCACCATATCCAACTTGGGATTTCAATCAGGAGTGGCTGCAAGTTTTGTTATGATTACTTTTTTCTCTGCCCTCCCTATTAGGGATACGGGCGTGATAATATGTATGATGTATATGCTTAATAACTTTTACGAAAGAAGAAGAAAAGAACTGAGGAAGCAAGCTCCTTTCCTTTAGGAACGGTCCCTACCTAAGTCCAGCAGTGGACTTTCTATAGGCTGATGATATGATGATGATGATATTGTATAACGTTCTTTGTGCTTTTTTATTCTCGAACCAGTGTAGTGAAAGGAATTCAAGGTGCGCCTCAAAGGCTCATCTGGTGCATTTGACACATACTTTCGATTTTATTAGGTTCTACGACATACCGGTGTCCTCACAATGTTTTCCTTCAACGTTTGAGAGTACTGGTATAGCGCACGTACATCTTTCGAAGGCGCTTATGTAATTAGGATAGAACTTCACTAGTTCGTTTAATCATTAATTACACTACGCGCCTAGTCCTCTAGATTAGTGTTTTATTTATACCTATTACAATATGTTTATCTACTTGTAGTATCCCGTAGGTACCACCACTCCCGGATTTGTAAAATGTTTTAATAACAACTATCGTGAGTTTGTTTTAGCTCTGATATGTGCTTCTGAAGCGTCTACACTGCACACCGCTCCAATACCGGGATATGCGCCACCGGTCACAACTAACCGGGGTCACACCGGTTATCCATATTCCGGGCCGATAGACGCGGACCTACCCACCGTGCATTCGACCACATTTCTAAACTGAATTTGTAGTTTTAGTCCGGATTAGAAGTTTCGAGCGGCAAGGCAAGAAACCCCTTCATGAGATACAAACGTCTCATCATAAATCAGATTATGGGAAACTAGTGGAAAGCCATCGGTTTCATTCTCGTAGAGTAGCTTCTTCAATTGGGTGCACCTCGTGTTTAAATAGCCTTGACACCATATAGCATGTCAGAATAGTAACATAATTGTCCCTGAATAAAAAGAGTTGAGTATAGTATAGGGATAAAATACATGACTGTGCCTTTTTATATAAGTTACGGAAGAAATTATTTTGGATTCTTTCTAGTCCGACACTGCTGTGATTAGCCACGTGGCGTCGGTTAGACTAATTTTAATTTTCAATAGTTTCAGGTTCAGGTAGGTAAATAAATAGGTACCTACTTATTATTTTTGTTTTGTTTTGTACATTGTAGATTTTTAGTTTTGTTTTTTCAGCTTACTGTAATATTTATGTTATTGTCTGTGTTCTTTTAATTGTATGTTTTAAACCACCTTGTATGAGCCAAAGTTGCTTGAAATAAAGTGATTTTATTTATTTATTTTAGAAGAATGAATGTATCCTCGTGCGGGCTCCATACTACGACTAGTTGACTTCAATAAATTGAAGACGATAAAAGGATACGGTTTTATGAAAACGAAGATAATTTCGTTGCAGAGCGAAAGTAGGACGAAACAGGATTTCTTAATATAAAATAAATTGTGGGCCGAAAGCAGATTATTTTACGTGGGCCGAACTTCCATGGGACGAATCAGGAATAAATCTTTGGATCATAAGTGTTTAGTAAAAAGGAGCTTTCAAAAGTAGCTTAGAGCTTGCCGATTCTATATGGCAAGTGATGTAACCGTAGGTTCTTGTTTAGTAGATACTCCTCTCAGCAAACCGTGAATTACATTAGTCCTCGGATTTCAGAACTACGTTTAGACTTACGAATTGAACAGTTTGCGTCAAAAATGAATTCAATAAAATAAAATTATTTCGCGTCTGAAAAAAAAAAACATATCACGTGGGTACGGGGTGGGTGGAACCACAAGTAATCATAAGAAAACTGAAGGAGATACTGAAAATACAATTTTTGCCCATATTGTTGAGAGAATCAACAAAGGGCTGTCGAGGTGCAAGAGCAAAACGGAAGTACAGACTAAACAATAGTACCTAGGGTTGACAGAAGCAGTCCGCGGGCGTACACTAATTGTGTAAGTGCATAATGAACTTATTTGTGCCATCCCTGGAAGGCAAGTACGATACAAAGGGAATTCTGCTTCACCACAACATCTTAAAGTTACATTTTGATTGTATCTCATGTAGTGCTAACCCTTCTGAATCACGCACGGGAATTGTAACATTGCACCTTACGAAATAAGGTTAGTTTTCGGTTGCTGTGGCTATGTTATAAATAGGAAGTACAGTGACACGTCTTGTCATCCCCATCTTTGTACACACCACACTTTCGCATTGTTTAGCGGGTTAATTAATAAGTTTTCGCGCAAAATAAAGAATCCAGAAGTTTGGTTGTTAGTGTTTTATAATAAAACTTTAATGAACAAGGCTTGGAGTTAGGTACGTTTTGTAATATTATTTTTAAATAAATTTGATAAATTATTATTATACCGATGACCTTACACTTATTTACATCTGAACAACTTATTACAACAACTTATTTTACATCTGAACTGAATAATGATGTTCTAACATTATATTTTAGTAGGATATCTCTGCGAGTATTAAAATTATTCTACGAACAGCTGTTATTAGAACAGGATTGTGACAATTGTCATTTGTTCTTTGTTTTACTTTGTAGAAATAATTGTACGGAAATTCTGACATCGCCTCCTTTTTTTGTTATTCAACATCGACCCTTATTGAAAAAGATTTCGCTTTAGTTTGTAACGGTTCTCGTCAGCGTTTCTCATATTAAATTGTTATAGAAACAATTATAATTATTTTATGGTGGTCATGAAGACGTAAACGGTATTTTTTTTGTTATTATGTTTGTCGGTGTTTGTTGGTGTTCCTTTTGTTTATTTGTAGTTATTGTCAGTACATTTAAAAAATAATAATGACAATTTTCTTATCTCAAAAGATCGCGCTAAAAGGCTGGCATATTGTGGCACTTTATTATAAGTACCTACCTATGTAGTATTTTGACCCAAGAGTCGCCAAGAGAGTTTATTTATTATTTATAAACTCCTGGGCTGATCTTCATAAATTATAGCTAAGAACTATCTCGATTACATTGGCTATCAACCAAAAAACCTTATAAGAATTGTTTCATTCGTTTGGAAGCTACGAGGCCACAGACAAATACAAAGACACCCTCTTTCTTCGTCTGAGGTTAAAAACAAAACCGAAGGACTTTTGTGTCTATACAAAAACAGATAGCTAAGTAGAGACAGTTCTTCATTAGTTTATCAAACATGCATATGAAAGGCTGCATTATATGATTGCTGCGTTGGGGCCACAATACGCATTATCACTGGTGGCCATTACCGGGCGCATTCTGCTCAAAAATAATAGCAACCCCGCGGTATGGGAGGACGTAGGAGGCAGGAAGACCCGCTGCCACCGAGAGGTTAATCAGAGATTAAGGATTAGTCTAGTTATAAAAATAGACGATAAGACGATGATGATTATTTTAACTGAGTGGCGTTTAACTTCTAACCTGTACAAGGGCTGTCACTGCCAATAGGTTTCATACAATTTGACAGCTCTTGAACTCAGTTAAATCAGTCCTAAGGCATAGAACTGTGAAGTGTATTCGAAGTTGTAAAAGTTGCAGCATAGCATCAAAGCTTTGGGTTATGTGATGTGGTTGGTGAAATTTAAAATATAAATTTTAGTTCGATTTATCTATATTCATCACTTTATATTAGCCCTTGTATAATTCCAATGAGAATAAGCAACAGCTTTACGCCGTTTCTCTAAACGACATGACAAATTAACAGCATTACCTTTTAGCCTTCACAACATAGCACTGGCTTTAACCATCCGTCAAGCAATACGTGCAAGTGGATCAAAAAATGAAACCACAATGGTATGTCGGGAGTCGGGTGAGGTGTCATGGGAAATTTGAGAAAATTAAAATAGGAAGATAGGCGAATAGGCATTAAGCCAGCCTATATTGTGCAACCAGGCCATTGTCGCTTTCGACGTGAACTGTATTATACCAGACTAACTAGCTAGTGGGAGAGGGAGGCCAGTGAGATAAATTTACCCAGATTTAGGGACTTTTGAGATACGTTGAAGCCAAAAAAGTTACAGAAGCGACAATGTGACAATGTTGTGAAAATTAGTCTTGTTTATTTCTAGAGGCAATTATGTCGTATCAATTTTGTTTATCATATTTTAGTACAGCTTTTCTAAATTATGTATAAGGTTTTGCAAAAAGATCTCATCATCATTAGCAACAAGCTATAGAAGTTCATTGCTGGACATAGGCCGCTACATTATATTTCCAGAACGAACGATTTCGTGCTGCCTCTATCTCCCGACTACCCATCTTATTAATAAACGGGAAATAATTAAATGGTACTGGACACCCCGAGTAAGTACAGCTGACTCTTTCTCTCTATACGAAGGTAGAAAGAGAGGTGACGATCCCTATCCTGTGAAGTATGAAAACTTTCACATGACTGGAGGCCCGCTCCCTTTGTTGTGGTGTCGAGAAATAAGTAATTAGGTGCGATGTAGCATTTTCCATATTTTTTTACAAAATGGCGAATCGCGTATTTTTCCTTCCTGTAATGTTTTAATTAATAAGGTTGGGTGTAATTTTTTTAATGCATGTGGAACATATTTTATGCTTAGAGCATGATTTTTGTTTCAAATTAGCATGGAGCAAACTCCAATAAGATTTTCTTATAAGAAACGCGTGTTCAAGATATTCTTACAAATTGACTTAGGGTAAGCTAAATTCAAGCAAGCTTTTGACAGACTAAGACACCGCTGTCTGTCTGTCCGACCGTCCGTTCGTCCGTCCATTCAGCGGGCTGTATCTCATGAACCGCAATAGGTAGAGTTTAAACTTTCAGAGTGTATATTATTGTAGGTATATATTGCCGCTATAACAACAAATTACAAAAATATTAGCTGCCGCCTACGGATTCGCATGCTACCCGGATAAAAAATTACTTATTTGTTAATCCAGCACATGTATTATGTATATTCCAAGTTTCATTCAAACCCGTTCAGCTGTGATTGAGGCACAAACGTACAAACATCCTCACAAACTTTCACATTTATAATATAAGTAGGATAAAGGCTTCATACAAGAAACATGCGAATTCGTGTGCGATTTCGACTCGCTCTTGACCGTTTTTTTTAAAGTTTCTTACTAAGTACCGGGTAATTTCTAGCCTACACGTCTATGTGTACCTTTATACCGGTACCTACCTTATTTTTATATTTACAGTCTCTCAGAACTATGCCAATTATCAGTTATCTGTTAAAAGACGTTTATTTTATGACGTTGTTTAGTTTTAAACGGTCCTCGGCGGCGGAAGACAAAGTACCTTTCAACTAAGTTTCATTTATTCTATAAATGAATACAAGTTAGCAGTAATAATCCTTATTTTGTTGCAGTTATAAAACTATAGGCTCTAAGTCTTTGATTTTCGTTTGTATTTTAATATTTTTATTGGTATTGTTTTTTTTCTGTAAGCGTGCCTTGAAAGTGGACGTAAGCTGCATAATCGTCGTAGAAGCCTAAAAACTAGTATTTTATACTAACATTTGATATAAGATCACTAGAGATAAAATAAAACCGGTCAAGAGCAAGTCGAATTCACACATCGCACATTAAAAAATGTTTCTAGTATGAAGCTCTTCTTGTATTTATTTGTTATAGCGGCAATAGGAATACTCACTCTGAAAATTTTAACTCTGCCTATTATTATGGTTCATGAGATACAGCCCGCTGACAGACGGACGGACGAACGGACTGACAACGGAGGCTTTGTACTAGGGTCCCGTTGGCACCCTTCGGGTAAGTAACCCTAAAAATGGTGTGACTAAAAAATTAAAGATATTGACTCACTATTGTTATCCATAGATGGCGTTACTAGTACTACTACGAGTCGTGTCACTAATTCTTTCGAGCTAAGAAAGGATTTAAAATGCTCTCCAAAGGTTCCTTTCGTGCACTTGACACGAATTATTAGGTTTCTTTCACCGTTTGAGAGTACTGGTATAGCGCATATATTTTATTAGAACAAAAATATCTATTGATGCACGTCCGGACTGAGCTCACGAACTTAGGATCGGAAGGGGAGGCCGTTACCACTAGACCACTAGTGCTCTCGTTACTAGTACCTACTAAAATACTTAAATCAAATCACACCAAATGCGTGAAATAAACTGAAGGCAGAACTGTTCAACCAGGATACATTTATACATACCTATTATTGTATTATGGTCCAATATATCATACTTGAGCCTTTCAATCAGGAGTGGCTGAAAGTTTTCTTATGATTTGTGGCTCTGTCCACCCCATTAGGGATACGGGCGTGATAATATGTATGTACCTATGTATATCATACTAATTTTGAATGAATTAATATATATGCGAGGTACCTCGCGAGTGGAACTGCGGGAGAATCCTAGTTATTATATTTCTTAGAAAAGCGGCTTTTCAATTGCAATAATTATCTCATTACTTAACTTCTATTTATTTTGTTAAAGCTATTGTGTTTATTGTTTCTTAACCTTGCAACTAACGGCAGTAGACTTTGTTTAACTGTTCCCTGTTTGTCATTGTTTAAGAACATTGGTAACATTTTATGGTGGTCACAGTTCTATGGTGGTGCCGTTAGGAACTGTAACAATGGCGTTTTGCCGAAGCAAAAAATAGGGAATACCTTCTTGACAGTATTTAAAGAAAGAAGCGGTCGTGGCGTAGCTTCCTTAGACTTTCTTGATTCGATGAAGTTAAGCAACGTTGTGCGCGGTCACAATTGGGATGGGTCACCACAAGTGGCATTACGAGCTGAGCGCTTCCGTGCTTCAGCGGGCACATTAAATTGTCGGTCCCTACTTTTAAGTCGTTAAGCCATGACGGAGGCCTTCAGGCGGCCACTCCGTCGCAAGAGTTGGCCACTAGCTCATACGAACTTACTTTAGTTTAGATAAAATTGTGTCGAACATCACGTAGTAAAATGTGATATATTACTAAATAACACAAAAAAAAACTTTGATAACTAACATACTTGGTTTGGCAATTTTCGTCTAGCTTCTGAAATACGAACTAACGCGATGATGACAATGTAATATAGATGTTACAATAATTATGTAGATACTTATTTGTTTATAGTGTTGGTTTAGTTATTATTAGTTGTATATTCGGACATTTCGGTTTTCATACAGAGCACAAAGTTTGGCGAGGCGCACAATATTTGTGGTACTACTGTACGTTTAATTATTTTTTACAACGAGCCAGATTTTATTTTAATCATCGCAATAAAAATCGAAGGACCAATATGTTGTTGACTATAAAGTCACAAGCGATGTAAAATATGTTTTTACTGCTGTGAATTTAAAACGATATCCGCCATCGTTATTGAATTGTATTCGCTGTCACAATATTCCAAATTCAACAACATGGTGAATAGCCAGCCTCATTACATTATGCCGTTGTCGCGTCAAATGATCAGTAAAAACCCCGTTTACACGTTTTATTACAGAAACACGATAGGTAGGCGGTTTATTGCACCCATCTAGTTTTCAAACATAATGAATAAATATAAAATGTATACAAGACCATATAATTTCGGTTTATAGACATATCAAAGCCCTAGAAAGAATCAAAAAGCTAGTGTATATTCTATTAGAGATGTTACATCACGCATTGAGCTGCGACACGGCTACCAACAGCTGTAGGAATGTTACGCGGCGCACCATGCTCTATTGTTGCCGCGAGACGCCGATACAACAACTATTGTGCGAGAGAAAGAGAGCGAATCTTAGTTAAGGGAGGGCGAAGGCTCTACTCGCGGGCCCGCGATTGGGCGCGGCGCCACCGCCCCCGGGACCGCGCCCCGCGCGCGCCCAGACCCACACGGCCGCGCGGCATCTCCTCAGTCTATCGCCCGTCTTCAACGCGACACAATCGTCCCTCAACCGTGCTCATTCACTGTATTGTGCCATACAATATAGAGTTAATGTTTTGAGAGATTACAACTGTGAGAAAGTTCAATTATGTCTACCTTGAGTCACCACCCGTACGCGTTCTCGATGCACCACAGCATGATCCCGGAGTACGCGAGCGCGCCGCAGCCGCTGCCGGCCAGCTCGCCGCAGTCCGAGGGCCACATCAAGCGGCCGATGAACGCCTTCATGGTGTGGTCGCGGCTTCAACGCCGCCAGATCGCCAAGGACAACCCCAAGATGCATAACTCGGAGATATCCAAGCGGCTCGGAGCGGAGTGGAAGCTGCTTTCCGAGATGCAGAAGCGTCCGTTCATCGACGAAGCTAAGAGACTTCGCGCGCTGCACATGAAGGAGCACCCCGACTACAAGTACAGGCCGCGCAGGAAGCCCAAGCCCGCTGGAGCCGGCGGCGCGCCCGGCGGAGGCGCCTTCCCCAGCTTCCCGCTTCCGTACTTCGCCGGTCCGGCTCCTGCGGTTGGGCATCTGGAAACTTTCGGCGGTTCGTACCCGGCTATGTCTCCATACTTCCCGCATCAGTTGGAGCACCTCCAGTTCTCGAAGCTGATGGCGCCGGCGGAGAAGCTGCCGACGTCGTCGTCCGCCGCGGCGGTGGTGTCTTCGTTCTACTCGTCGCTGTACACGTCTCCGTCGGCCCCGCCGAAGCACTACTCTTCTGCCCTGTTCCCCCAGTTCCACGGCATGGCGCCGCCGTCACCGGTGTCGCCCGTCCCGCCGACGCAGCACAGCCCCCACGACGACCAGCTCCGGCGGCCGGTATCCGTCATATATTGAAGACCGATCTGCCTTCCTTGAAGGATGAAAGCTTTCAAGGATCGGCCATGTGAACTTTCCGATTTAAGTGGTGAAGATAGGGAAAGGATCCGATGAACATATTTATTGATATTTCTAGAGATAAAGTTGTCGAGTGCGGCTCATATCAAGTGGATTGTAAATATGTTGAGTTTAGAGCAAGGAGAAGAAAAAAAATGATAAAAATTGAGTTTTAACTGTGATTTTTGTTTTGATGCGTCTTGATGTAGCGTCATATTTTAGATGTGAGAAGTGAGATCGAAACCAAAAAGATTATTATTTTCAATAGTGTCTCTACATTTAGCTGAATAGTTAGATCTTGTCTTACTGTAAATCCGATTTTGTTTAAGTGTATCCTTGTGTATTTGTTAAGTTTGATTGTTTAGTCATTTAGGAGTATCTTGCTTTGTGTACTGTGTACCTAGTTTATTTATTGATGCTGTGTAGGTTATCTGTAATGCACTAGCACTCTCGTTGTAAGAATATTGAAATGTCAAAGTGTACATAGTTAGTAGGTATTTCATTGAGTAACGATGTATACCAACGATGTATTATAATAATATTGAGAAAGTACTTTGTTAAATGCCATATAAATAAACAATTTGTTTTTATTTTTATTTTTTTAGTTTTGTTACCAGCCCTTTATAAATTAGCGGAACTCATCAAAGTTTTCAGACTTTCCTTCGACGAATAAATAGAAAGTTTGAAGTGGCTTGTTTGGTCGGAACAAAAATATTACATTTCAACAAAAGGTTTTTATTAAGGTAAAGGAAGTGTAGAAACAATTCTAGGCTTTTAAAAAAGTAACGTAGGAGAGAAATATACTTCTTTGAGTTGTCGACGGACGTGCCCATGCCGACGGCCGACAATAATACGCCTCGAAGCTTTTTAATTTTATGGGTTTAGGTACCATGTGGGTTTCCTATTTGGATGTACGAGTATATTTTAATTTTATTTGGGAATAAAAAGAAATAGCTTCTAAAGTACTTGTTAAAAATACTAAATTATCTAACTTCTTACTTAAATTATACATGCGAAAGTTAGTGAGGATTTTTGTATGTGTCAATCACGCCTAAACGACTGAACGGATTTGAATGAAATTTGGAACATACATAGCGTGCGTGCTGGAATAACATATATGCTACTTTTTACCCTTGTACCACGCGAGCGAAGCCGCGGGCGTGAGCTAGTTTTTAATAATCACAAAAGTGGTGATCTCAATTTAATATACTTACTAACTAATCTAATGGTTAAAGTAATATGTAATTGAGAAATAAATTAAGCCATTTTATAAATAAAATAAAATATGAATAACCTACTTACAAGCCGAAGTAAATGAAATGAGCAGGATAATATCATTAGAGATTTGAAATCGTAAAATATTATCTAGGCTTAGATAAGTATTAGGTCATTTCGTTAAATGATCTACTCGTTAAAAAATAAAAACAATACAATAACTGGAAATAATACCATAAATAATATCATACATACATATACTATCATGCCCGTATGGGGGCAGCTAATGGGGTGGGCAGAGCCACAAGTAAATAAAGACAACAAAACTTGCAGCCACTTCTGATTCTCTTTTTCTCAGCGACTTTCTCCCTTATCTGGCTGATATAACTAATTCTTGGTCTTCCTCTTCCTCGCTTTCTTTATACATTTCCTTCTTTGATCTATCTTTCGTACAACGATTATTTTTTAATACAGTATGTATGTATGTTAGTATGAGCTAGTGGCCAACTCTAGTGACGAAGTTTTTAGGCCGCCTAAAGGCCTCCTTCAGTGAAAAACACAATGATTCCAAAACCAATATGTATCAACCAAATTATATTAAATACCCAAGTTAACTAAATAGAGCTTAGCTCACATAATACACCCCTGCTCCTTCAGATTAGTTTGAGTCGGAGTTAGCTGGAGGCCTATTCTGTCAACCCTACCATTGTGGAGGAAAACACGGTTTTCAATTTAATAATTACGAACCCTCTCTGTTAGGCATTTTTCATTTCGATTGTTTTATTTCATAGCATTGCTTTGGGGCTACGTAACCAGCGGTTTTGAGGCCCCTTACAATAAAATTGTTTCCCAAGAAGGTAGCTTAGTAGTAGCTTCTCTGCTGGACTGGGAGTAAAGAAAAAACATAGAATGCGTCCAGCTGCTTCTCTCCCCGAGCATGTCGTAAAAGTCGACTATGGGATAGTATCCTCTCCAACATGATGAGATACAATAAGCAAGTATTCCCAAGGAGGGTTGACGTCAGGCAGGCGGCCGGTCATAAAATACCTTAGCCAAAACTCTGTGCCGACCCCACATAGAGTGGGGTAAGGGCAGGAAGATGATGATTATGATGATGATGATTATTAACGAGAAGGTAATGGCTAGGATGTAAATGTGGCCGCAATAAACCACCACGAAATGGTAAATTTCATCAGGAAGATATAATCATCATCTTCCTGCCCTAATCCCACTCTATGTGGGGTCGGCAGTTTTGGTTAAGGTGTTTTATTATTATTATTATTATTAACTCATTTATTTCAGATTATATAGATCCATATTACAAAATTACAAAAAAAATTCGAACTTAAATTAGACACAATAAAAAATAAAATTAAATAAACATAAAATTAAAAAATTAACCTAATACCTAACTAGAATCCTTTACGAGAAGCCTAATAACGTCTGCATCCAGTTATACTGGATGGGACAGTCCGTACGCGCAGCAATCATCTGTAGGATGGTGTTGCCGCTGCCTCGCACGCGCTGGAGTAAGGAAGCGACTTTCTTGCGAATAATCGCATGAAAGCCGTCCGTGCGCGCCTCCGCGAACATCGCGGATGCACTGCAAAAGCGAGGCAGCTGCATCATCATCCTAAAGATGTTGTTGTATTGGACTCGCAGGGAACTAGCTGCTCGGCGGGTGTATTTTAACCAGAGGCTGCTCGAGTAGAATGACTGGCAGTAGGCCTTAAAAAGTGTTATTCTAACTTCTCTCGAGCAGCGGGCAAACCTACGTATGAGCATGTTTCCACGAATAGCTAGTGCCCTGCGCTCCCTTATGATCGGTCGCCTGCCTGACGTTAACCCTCCTTGGGAATACTTGAAGATATGTAGGTAAAAAATTGCGCTTTATACATAAGTTCAATAATATAGTAATCATTTAATAAACATAACTTATAGCATAAACATAATTTTTTTTGCAAAATAAATCAACATTACAATGCAAACACATTGAAAACTGCATTAGTTAACTTAAAAACTGTATCGTAGTTTCTAACGTTTCTCCCATTATCAATAATTAACAATGATGATACGTTAAAACTTGCAATAGTTAAAAACCTGAATCGCAGTTTCCTGCGCCCTTCTCACATTAAACTACACAGAGATCTTAAAAACGACAGATAGAATAAAAAAATCAGATAATAAAGTGCAATAGTTCATATTAATTAATATTAAATTATTGATGTACTTACCCCAAAATACTCAAACGCGACTCAGAGTTGAGCACATCTCAAGTCACGGTTTTTTGACAGTTTTTATTGAAAATCTGTCAAAAACTCGTCACTTGAGACGTGCTCAACTCTGAGATGCGTTTGAGTATTCGGTGGTTACTGTATTACGTTCGTAGTAGTTTTGAGTCTTTGACAATCCTATGGTATTATATTCATAAAGTTGCACCTGTCACAACGCGCGTGTCAAAGCTCCATAATTATAGCGGGGTTAGTGAACGTCTTCAAGCTCGCTGGTTCGATGGCCACAAAGTACAAAGGAATCCAACGACTTTTGAATTAATCATTAGTTCGGTAGGTCATTGTTTGAGTTGCGATCTTTAAATTTTAATGTTATTTATTCTTAAAATGATATTATATTTAAAATACGTATAGATATATAAAATACGTATAGACGTTTTGGAAAAGGGCCAGGTCAAGAGTACCCTAAACCGACGAGCATGCATGAGGAATGTAATGAGAGTGAAGGAAGCAAAAGAAGTATGTCAGGATCGAAGCAAATGGCGATCCGTGATCTCTGCCTACCCCTATGGGAAACAGGCGTGATTTTATGTATGTATATTTAAAATAAATAACTTATCAAGATGAGTGGTTTGCTTTTTGCTTTTATCTGTAATCACATAGTAGGGCCTATATAAATTAAATCCATTATCTAACTGCGATTGCGACTGAGGGCAATTGCTCGACTGAAACGCAAGAGGCGCGGGTTCAATTTCCATTGGGAAGAAAGGTTTGCATGTTAAATATTTCCTCCGGGTCTGGGTGTTGTGTTACTCGTAGTTTCTGATACTCACGAGTCTGGACTATGTATGTGACTGTTAGGCAATAAAAAAAGGAACTGAATAATCCAATACTCTAGTGGTAGCCTTGCAATTTTAAGGTCGTGGGTTCGAATCCAGTCGTGCACCAATGGATCTTTCTGTTCGAAAAATTATGTGCGCTGTACATACAAGTACTCTCAAACGGTGAAGGAAAACATCATGAGGAAACCGTCATAGCGTAGAAGCGCTACGGATTTAGTGTAAAAAGAAAGATAGAGTGAGACCGCGTAAAATATTGAAATCAAATAATGTGTCAAATCAAATAATTGGTAAATTATAACGAAACATCAAAATGAGGAACCAAAGAAAAGAGTGAAAAAAATATTTACTTTTTGAATGAACACATTTTTCAAACTAAAAACAGATTTCTACATCTAAGTATATCTATTTTGGTGACCAAAGTCTGCTATTACACACACTTATATTATAACTAACAAGAGTGTACTTGAGCGTATTGCTCTCAATTACACCAAAATGGTTTTGAATTCAGGTAAATGCCCAAGAAATTGTTATTGGCATATTGCCTCGCACAAAATACACAAAAATATCAAAATATCCAGGGTTCCAAACCGTCCAAGAATTAAACCCGAGTGTTGCCAGCGCAGATATTTTTCTCCCGATCGAGTGTGCTCCATTTTCCCCCGTTCCGAACGTCGGCATTGTAGTGGAAACATATTTTGTAGGTACAATGAGAAGTCCGTGTTATTTATTTAGATGTATTTTATTGTGGGGCCAAGTTCTATTCCTGTAGTCAGTGTAGTCAGACGGGGTGCAATCGAGTTGTAGGTATCTACTTGCAAATAACACCTGGGGGTCTAGCCAAGATCATTTCTATTCTCTTTCCATTGTAGAAAACGATTGGTAGCCGAGCAGTGTTGCCACCTTGCATTTTTTTAAAGCGCTTTTAAAGCCTACAATTTTACGTAGGTAAAATACTTACGTAAAATTATATAATTAATAAGATACTAAGTACTACTTTTTTTGCATCTCATACCATACTTGTTCGTTCGTTTTTAATTTAAACTAGGGTTTCTTTAATCTGAAATAATTTAGCGGAATTTGGTGTTTTTTTTTAAATCCAAATTTCTGAAATCTGATGACATTTTATTTTTGACCTAGCGCTTTAAAAAAATGCAAGGTGGCAACACTGCTCGGCTATCAATCGTTTTCTACGATGGAAAGAGAATAGAAATGATCTTGGCTAGACACCCTGGGATCGTCCATGGGGCTCGAAAGGGAGAGAGGGGGGTGTAGTGAGATATGTAATGATATACGTGTATTTATTTTCACGTCATTATTAGGTTATACCTGTATTTAAAAATGATATTCTGAAATGTCTTCGCAATACATATTAAGGGGGGGAGGGGTTAAGGAAGTTGCTTGAACGACCCCTAAGTACATACGTTAAATATAACATTGATTAAGAAAAACCTTAAACAAGCACTCATAAGAAAATACCAAGGTTCATGAACTATGTCGACCTGGGTGGCAGGCGAGTGCTCGGCTTAAACGCAAGGTTCGATGAGACGCGGGTTCGATTCCCGCTGCGGGAGAAATGTATGCATATTCTGAAAATATTTCTTATTTTGTGTGTATATTAAAAAAAGTATATTTAAGTATTCTATCAGCCATGTGGCTCCCATCATACAAGCTTTGTTTAGTTTGGAGCTAGATGGCGCTGTGTGAAATGTTTGTCTGTGTGAAAATATTTATTATTTATTTTTTAGGTACTTTTACTCATACAAAGTGTCTTACAGCTTCAAAACCTACATAATCTATAAGACAAGAATACCGCTGCTGAAATCGAAACTAATTTGGAGTTGTCAATGTGACAGAACAAAACGTTCCAAAGACAAAAGAGATTGCCTTGTTTCGGTGTTGCCAGGTGTGGTACAACGCGCGTACAATGGTGCTTTTCTCCGAGTATCGTTTCCCGATAGTGAAGTTTGAAAGTGATAAATGATGTACCACAATAGCATTGTCAAGATTAATTAAAGGCAAAATGTTACTTAAATAGTTAGTTAGGCAAAGAAGTAGCGTTTTGTATTCATTGCCTTGGTTTTTATCAATAGACGAGCCTTGGGAGTGTGTTTGTTAATAACTATATTTTTTTATGATTGCGCATTATATGGTGTACTGAATGGGTAAATTATGCTAGTCATTTAGAAATCTATAGATTGATTGATTGTTTTGAACATATTTTTTATTGTACTCAAGTTATTGCACATTTTTATCTACATCTTTGTAATTCTAAGATGTTTTTAATATTGTAGATGCATGGTTGCGAGAAAAGCAAAAAAATTCTCAACTTTCATTCGTCATTATTGCGGCTACTTATACTTATACGATAAGAATAAGTAATTGTTTAAATTTTCGTATGACGCCTGTATTTGTAAAACTTTATAGATTACTAGCTTTCGCCCGCGGCTTCGCTCGCGTGATACTCGGACCAAAAGTAGCTTTTCGCATTTATAATATTAGTATGGATTTCCAAAATCTTTCTGTACTGCAATCTATTTGTCACTATTTA
The DNA here is from genome assembly GCA_949320045.1 of Scotopteryx bipunctaria. NCBI lineage: Eukaryota > Metazoa > Arthropoda > Insecta > Lepidoptera > Geometridae > Scotopteryx > Scotopteryx bipunctaria. Next base: position 1,274,937 of record OX439441.1, read on the forward strand.
TGGTGAATCTGGGTCGAACGGATGGGAAATGCACGAAAGAAGCCTATTTGAAGCGCACTTTTATCCTTTCATAACACTTGTTCGAATTAACTCGTGAGACTAATAGTACTAAGTACTAGTACTACTCTGTCAAAATGTCAACAAACTGTGTGGTGAAAGTCTTGAACAAGTACCTGTTAAAGTTATAACGAAACCATACATTGCCTAATCTGAAAAATATAAAATGTGTTCATATTTTCCGCGTGTCGGATTACTCCCCTTCCAAACGACTTTTTGAAAAGTGGTGACCATATTATTACGTAAATTATCGGATATCTGGACAATTTTGAATAAATAAAAACAAACTGGTCAAGTGCTTGTCGAATTTGCACACGAATGGTTCCGTACATGTTTCTTGCGTTTGGGGCTGAATGGCGCTGTGTAAAATGTTCAAAAATATTTATTTATTTATTACAGTGTAGGTTCCACGGGCACTGGTGGTCTATTGGTCTAGTTGGTAGTGACCCCTTCCGATCCTAAGGTCGTGGGTTCAACCCCGGTCGTGTACCAATGGATTTTTCTGTGCGAAAAATTTATGTGCGCTATACCAGTACTCTCAAACGGTGAAGGTAAACATCGTGAGGAAACCCGCAGCTTAGTTAGCTCCGCACGTATTGATCATGTCTTTGTGTGGACGAGGCCGACTAAGCTGAGAGGATGGAATAGGTGTTGGGCAAGCTTACTCCATCTTAATTCGCCCCGGACACTAGGTACAGCGTCCCGTTTGTGAATGTAAAAGTTGCCTCCTGACGCTGTATAAAGCATCTATTGCAGATGGTAAAAGGCCTTAGTTAGTATTAGTTTAGCTTCCATGACTGGACCGTCAGTATCTGCACACAAAGTTGAGCAAAATAAAGACAACGAATTTAAAAAGTAACGCATATGACGGCCGTAATATGAGGGGGTTGGTTTCTAAAAAACCGCGTAAAAACGTAAAGAAGAAAGTAAAATAGCTATTGAATCACACAAATAAGGCATGCGTTATTTTGTACTCGCGAAACCCTTATTTCGAGACTGCTTCGAATTTAATACCATCGATTTTTCTAAAGGCGTCTTTGACATTTAAGGTAAATTAGCTGCCGCCCGCAGCTTCGCTCGCGTTGTACCCGGATAAAAAGTAACCTATATGTTATTCAAGCACACGTATTATGTATATTTCAAGTTTCATTTAAATCCGTTCAGCCGTTTTAGGCGTAATTGAGGCACAAACATCCAAACATCCTCACAAACTTTCGCATTTATAATATTAGTAGCATAAGAAACGCTCGTGGCGTAGCTTGCTTAGGCGTTTTTGATTGATCGTTAAAGTTAAGCAACTATATGCGCGGTCACAAATTGGGATGGGTGACCGCAAGTGGCATTACGAGCTGAGCGCTTCCGTGCTTCAGAGGGCACGTTAACAGTCGGTCCCGGCTTTTAAGTCGTTAAGCCATGAGGGAGGCCTTTAGGCGGCCTAAAACTCCGTCACTAGAGTTGGCCACTAGCTCATACGAACATACATACATAGTAGGATAATACGGTAAATGAAGTTGTATATATTGTAGGTTAGGTATTTGAAAATATGTATTGAAAGCTTTGAATACCTAGCGTCATAGCTCTCTCCAAGAAGTCTGATTATTCATTGCACGATTCTAATCAGAGGCAAAAATATGCGTGTCATTTCGTTTATGCAAATTTCTTATCGTGGTATCGTATTATTTTTTACTAGCAGCCGCCCGCGGCTTCACTCACGCGGTACCCAGATAAAAAGTACCCTATGTCCCATTCCAGCACACGTAGGTACCTACTAAGCACAAAAAAGTCGAGCAGTTCAACTACTGCCCTGCTCTAAGACCACATAGTAACCCATCTGCAGTGTTAACAGTCCAAAATATTATCGCTGTCATATGTCAAAATAAAAGTATTCTATTTTTCATGAAAAACATGCCAAAAATAAAAAAATTACAGGTAATTATGACATCAACTAAATGAGAAAAATCGGCTCTTTAATTTGATATAGGTTATGTGCAGTTTTAGACCAAAAATTGATTCCAGGTTTTCATCCCTTTTCACCCCTTTAGAGGTTGAATTTTGAAAAATCCCTTCTTAGTACACCCCTACGTACCAAGGTTTACCTACACTGAAAATTTAAAGTCTCTACGTCCAGCGGTTTAGGCTGTGCGTTGTCTGTCAGTCAGTCAGTCAGGACAAAGATTCTTATAATATAAGATAGGCCTCATACGCTTGGTGACCTCGGTGGCGTGGCGGGAGCGTGCTCGGCAGAGACGCAAGAGGCGTGGGTTCGATTTCCGCTGCGGGAGAAATGTTTGCATGTTCTGCAAATATTTCTTCCGGGTCTGGGTGTTGTAATATTATGTTATTTACAAAAAAAAATTATATAAGTATTCTATTAGCCACTTTCACTCTCATTATTACAAGCTTGTACTGTCAAAATCTACACAAAAAAAAACGCAACGTGTGTTCTACCGAACATAAGATCCATTAAATAGTGCGAAAATTCTTATTGTCAATACAAATGTGTACAATAATTTACACAACAGACTAATAAGACAAATATATTAGTAATAAAACTTTAGAACAAAAGCTCCGTTAACATAAATGGTGGTTGCAGCAATACTTGCAGAAATCGCGATCATTGTCTCTTTGTAATTAAAAAACTTTAAGCTTCGCTCTCTGATTACGAAATCTAAGACACACAAAACTGAATCATAATCAGTTGTTTTAAAGTCGAGAATCACTTTAATTTTTGTTGTGACAACATCGTGCTTTCAAAATAGACTCTATAATCGTGTGCTTTGGGTACAATTTAGTTTGTAGTGCTTTTTTCGGATGACCTTTGAATACATTTATTTGTAGTGACGACCATTGTGTATTAGTTTCTACAATTGACTGTATTAATTGTTAAAGTTTATGTCAGTAACAGTGGGTTAATGGCTATGTTGTGTTTCTATGGTATTATTGTATTGTGAGGACGTTTTGGGATGAAAGTTAGTGAGAGCTTTGGACTTCATTAAGAGTAATTGACCCTTGGAAGATACTCTAGGTTAAATAAAAGGTTAATGTTTGGTGTTGAGTAACTTAGACTTGAAAGGTTTACGTACCTTGTAGAGTTGTAGGTTTCTGTTTCTGATATTCATGCTACTACTACAGCTTAATAATAGTAATTCAAAACAAAAGTACCAACTAATACCTACCTGTAACCTTATCTAAGGCCTTTTACCATCTATAGTAGATGATTTATGCAGCGTCAGAAGGCAACTTTTACCTTCACAAGCGGGACGCTGTAGTGCCCGAGACGAATTAAGATGGAGTAGGCTTGCCCAGCATCTATTCCATCCTCTCAGCTTAGTCCTCAGGAAAGACATGGTCAATACGTGCGGAGCCGACTAAGCTGCGGGTTTCCTCACGATGTTTTCCTTCACCGTTAGAGAGCACCGGTATAGATACAATTCTAAATATGTATTTAGAATTAAAAAATCATTGGTGGGAAACTTGGAAAAAAACATCTCCTTTTCATGTGAAAAGGAGATGTTTTTTTCCAAGTTGTGTGTCCACCTATTCTACTTAATTCTGCCAGACCACATGGTCTGGCAGACAAAGAATTTCCACCTATACTGTCTGCCAGACCACATGGTCTGGTCTGGCAGACAAAGAATTTCCACCTATACTTTTAGCAGTGTAGTTTTACTACTCCACCCCACTAAAGCAGATGCAAATCCACCTATTGTCCAATCCGTTCCAAATAAATATTCACATTTACCACCATAATGATGGCATTATCAACATCCACCATTATGTCGGCAATAAATAACCAACAAAGACATTCTATAAAACACACGCGTATACTTTGTCTGTTTGTCCGCGAATAAATGTCAACCATGTCTTCTGCAATTTATCTTTTCAACAATCATTTTTACATGCTTCCCTCCACCCTCCGCGTGATTAATGATGGATGGATTCCTGAATAATTACCAAGACTTTTAATATTCAAGTGATTTCGGGTTTCCACGCACGCGAGTCTAGACCCTATATCTGGGTGAGAAAGGTGATTATCTGTTGAGAATAGGAGATGACCCTTCAGGATCCGATCAGGGTTAAAACGATGTATGAGATAAAGTTGTGTTTTGATAAAAGATATTTTATTATTGGGTAGTGAAGGTTGGTTTTTGCTTGTAGGGTCGAAGAATAAGCAACAAAACGTGAATACCATTGAATGCAAATCTCTACTCGAGTTTTAAGGGTAGTGTGCGTTATTAATTTGTTATAATTGTCCCCCGTCTCATATTTGCTCGCATGTGGCATTTTTATTGCGAATTTAGTAGCAATCATTAATTTTGTTATTCTTTTCAGAGCTAATGTGTTTCGAGTGTGGTTAAAAACATAATTAGAAAGATTTTTATGTTCCGCGCTTTGTCGAATAGTAAGTGTGAGTTACAATGAATTTGATTATAATTGTTAAGCCGAATTGTTGGATATTAATACACCACTCTTTGATTTCCTGAACGTATTTGTTTGAATAGAATTAATAAATGTTGTTGTTTGATATGTTTGTCCATAAGGGTTCTTTTAAATACTTATCTATAACTAATTTTCTTTTTATAATAAACTTGCATTATTTATATTTTAGCTTGAAGTATTACAAGTAATTAGGTACCTATACATTTTACCATACTTCATCCCAAAATTTCTTGAAATAAACCTTTTTATAACAAAAAATACCATACATACTACAAATTTGAATTGTCAAAATAGAAGTATGTATTCAAAAATACCTCTTGTACCTACTTTTTTTGACATATTTAAGTTTTTAGAAATAGAATCCATTGGGTTAGGTACTTTTCGTTTCAGCTAGATAAAATTGAATTAGATAAAGTGTGAAATCCCGCAGCCAAGTGTTTCGCCCTCCCCAACCCCTGATTAATCAATTTGCATAACTATTATATCAACCCTCGCGGCGTATGTAAATGTTATACTCATGTTTATTTGCCAAATTGCGTTTGGCACGGTTTAAATGATCCGCTTTTTATAAACTCCTTGATCCGGTTTTCGGTTGGTCCTGTCAAAAGATATTTCGTAAGATGCCGACGTTGTTGTGTTTACTCTTTCTTTATTTGAAGTTTGGAATTCGAATAAATAAATGACTTTGTATACATTTAATTAAAACACTTGTTTCTTGATGTTTTGTTCGCGAGCAAACTTCAATGTACCTGCATCATTAAGTATATTGGTATTCGAAAATTACCGAAAATAATACTTATTTGATTTTGGATATTTGAGTTTTGTTTTTTTTTTGTCGACTAAGGGATATTATCCTCCAACATGATGATGAGATACAATAAGCAAGTATTCCCAAGGAGGGTTGACGTCAGGCAGGCGGCCGGTCATAAAACACCTTAGCCAAAACTCTTACAGCATGATCCAAGGGGTCATGTTGTGCCGACCCCACATAGAGAGGGATAAGGGCAGGATGATGATGATGTTTTTGTTGAATTTCATTTTGAATTTTGTTTATTATAAGATACTTCTCTGTTATAACTGAGAATAAAGAAAAAAACAGAATGCGTCCAGCTGCTTCTCTCACCGAGCATGTCGTAAAAGTCGACTAAGGGATAGTATCCTTTCCAACATGATGGACCATCTATATGGGCGATGGGCTGATCACCTGTCACCATCGTTCACCATATCCATCTTGGGACTTTGAATTAGGAGTGGCTGCAAGTGTTCTTATAATTACTTGTGGCTCTGCCCATCCCATTAGGGTCACCCCATACGGGCGTGATAGTAATTATGTATGTATGTATGTGTCAATGGAATTATAAAATGAAATGAAATGAAACATGGATTATAGAATTTAAAGAGCACTGGTGGTCTAGTAATAGCGGCCCCACCTTAAGGTCGTGAGTTCAAATCCTGTCGTGTACCAATAGATTTTTACGTTCGAAAAATGTATGTGCGCTATACCAGTACTCTTAAACGGTGAAGGAAACCGGCATATCGTACGACCTAAAAAAGTTTAAAAACTTGCGTCAAGTGCATGAAGAGAGCTTTTAAGGCGCACTTTAAATCCTTTCACCACACTTGTTCGAAAGAACGACTAATAATAATGCAATTCTGCCCTACAGAGGCGGATCGCAGTCAATGCAAAAAATCCAGCAGGGTTGTTAGATTAGATTTGAATGCAATTATTTTGAAGACCACTCATCTTGTAGGCTGCTATAAACAGCTGAAATCCACACCTAGTCTATATCAAGTGATCTCATTACCGGCAATCACTTCACAATGCATTACCGCTAACGATGGGGGCTGTCGCAGAGACCCTCAAGTGCCACTGGGTCATAATGATTCCGCATTAATATGAAAAACAAATTGAACGATATTGATGGCTGGAAGTGAACAGGTGACAACGGCGTGGTGGCTGTCCGGAGATGCGAGAGGTGCGGATTCGATGCGACAGAAGAAATGTTTTCATCATCATCATCATCATTATCTTTAATAATGACTAGGTACTAATTAATGTTAGGGGAACAAAGATCTGCACTGACGTCCCGCAGTGAGGTGTATTGTGCATTATCCCCCTGCTAACCCTCCCCCAGCCAGCCCAATTCCTTGAAGTAATGACTAGGTACTATGAATAACACTTCTGTTGGACTGAGTGTTGAGAAAAAGCATAGAATCGTCCAGCTGCTTCTCTCCCCGAGCATGTCTTAAAAGTTGACTTGATGGACCACATATATGGGCGATGGGCTGATCACCTGTCACCATGGTTCACCATATCCATCCTTTGGGTCGGAAGGTGGGGCCGCTACCACCATACCACCAGTTCCCTCGAGCTCTCGACTAACTCAAAACGACTTTTAGTCCGAGTTCAAAGCGAGAGAATGTATAAGCTAATGTTTGTACCGTAAACGTTGGTGGCGAATGTGGGACTACATTTTCTGAAAAGCTATCAGTAGGTATACTTTGACGACCTCGGTGGCGTGGCAGGCGAGTGCTCGGCTGAGACACAAGAGGTGCGGGTTCGATTCCCGCTACGGGAGAAATGTTTGTATGTTCTTCAAATATTTCTTCCGGGTCTGGATGTTGTAGTAAATAATTATAAGCATGTATTTCCAAAAAAAGTATCTAAGTATTCTATCAGCAATCTGGTGTCCATAGTACAAGCTTTGCCTAGATTGGGGCTAGATGGCGCTGTGTAAAATGTAATATCTATAAATATTTATTACTAGCTGCCGTCCGCGGCTTCGCTCGCGTGGTACCCGGATAAATAATAGCCTATATGCTAATCCAGTACATGTACTATGTATATTCCAAGTTTCATTCAAATCCGTTCAGTCGTTTAGGCGTGAAAGACATCCATATATGCAAACTTTCGCGTTTTTAATATTGGTAGGATTTATTATACTTATCTACTTGACTGGAAATATTGTTCAGTAGCGAAGAACTTACTGTTACATACCCACAATGCTTTTTGGCAATCGCCGGTATCTACCTTCCTATTTTCAAATACAAAACGGATGTGGCCACTTCCAAACTCATGAAAAAATTCTTTGTTGCACGAATCACGGAATTTTCAACCTTATTCCAAAGAGAAAAGATCGCAAGGGTAGCAGCCACTTGAAAACCGGATAGTTCCGTCAAATTCGCGCATGAGTGAACGCGAAAAGTACCTTAATTCACTTTGTATAACTTTTTAATAATATAATAATGTATACTATAAACGAGAATGATATGTATGGAACAATGAATCATATTATAGCAGAAAAGATGTGTGAATGATTTTTCGAGTGGTCGTGTTAGAAATAATAAGCTATTGTAGTTGTAAGCGATATGGACCACGTGGGTTTTCTATTGCCTTTGTTATTTTACGGGGGTTTTAATGTACAATTGCAATAACATTGTAAAAGATACAAAGCTTTTCCGTTTTATTCCGGCTTTGTTTGTGTAAATGGTGATGATACAAAGAAAATGGTATAATAGTCGTAAAATGCTACGACGAACGGACCAACAGTTTTATAAAACATTAAAAGTTCTAAGACTCGGCTTTTCTAAGAACGTGTGGTATAAATATTTTACTTTCTACCAATCAATTTATTGACTAAATTTCAAATTCGTGCCTTAGAAACCATGTGTAACTCTCGAAAAACACACGTTTTGTCATTAAAAATACATACATAATATCACGCCCGTATCCCTAACGAGGTGGGTAGAGTCACAAGAAATAATAAGAAATCCAGCCACTTCTGATTAAGGAATCAGGAGCGGCTGCCAGATTTCTTATTATTTAACTCGTAAGTACTCCAAAATAAAATCGTTTTTAATTATAAAATACTATGAATTTTAGGTTACTTGGAACACAACATCAAAACCTTAACCTTAAAAGAGCTAACTAAGCCGCGGGTTTCCTCACGATGTTTTCCTTCACCGTTCGAGAGTACTGGTATAGCGCACATAAATTTTTCGCACAGAAAAATCCATTGGTACACGACCGGATTTGAACCCACGACCTTAGGATCCTAAGGAGGGCCAGGTCACTACCATCTAGACCACCAGTGCTCTCTCATTTTTGTTAATTTGCATGCTTATTTGTTACCTTTTTCTATATTTATATTTAACATAATATTTGTTCGTTTGAATAAACTGCTCTGCTGGACTGGGAGTACAGAAACAACATAGAATGCGTCCAGCTACTTCTCTCCCCGTGCATATCGTAAAAGTCGACTAAGGGATAGTATCCTCCAACATGATGAGATACAATGAGCAAGTATTCCCAAGGAAGGTTGACGTCTGGCAGGCGGCCGGTCATAAAACACCTTAGCCAAAACTCTTACACCATGATCCAAGGATCATTTTGTGCCAACCCCACCATAGAGTGGGATAAGGGCAGGAAGATGATGATGATGATGATGATGATTTGTTCGTTTGAATGTTAATTTCTCCATAGTCCTAAGGCTGGGTACTGAAAAATGCGACACAGTTTTTAGTATAGCATTTTCCAGTGTTACATTTTGTATATTTGAAATATGATTGTGAAACAAACTCGTCTAGACACGGTGAAGGCGACCGAATCACTTGAGCCAATGAAGAAATTTGCCGGCGTTGTCGCGTGTCCAGATCCGCCAGGCTGCCAAGTGAACACGTGACGTGTTTTCATCCATGATGCCGGTTCACGTGCTTTTGCTAAAGTTAACTTTGTAGGTTTTCTCTTTCCGGGAAGTAAAGTTTGTTTCATGCCTTTGCCTTTGTGTTGGAAGTCGAAGTTCATTTCCTTGTTCCTGATATTGCTGGCATTTTGGCTTTTAAAACATTAAAATGACCGTGTAATTAAGAGTAACAAAGAGTGTTTATTTATTATTCTGTTTCAGCTTTTTAGTTAAAGCAGAGCTATAATGTTTTCGCTACGACGGTTCATAAAATTTGAGCCTTCTTATATTCAAGCCACAGAATTTGAGCCAAATTATAGCTTCTATATGCCATTAAATATAATATGCAACGTGTTTTTGCTTGTACAACAATAAGCAAAAGCACATCTAATTTTAATTCTAATTAAGTTAGAGGACAAAGATCTGCACTGACGTCCCGCGGTGGGGTGTATTGTGCATTATCCCCCTGCTAACCCTCCCCCAGCCAGCACAACTCCTTGAAGTACCGGAGAAGGACTTTGGGATGTTGGCAGTAGTATTCTAGTATCCTCGATGGTGTTGTTGAGGCCGTTGTTGGTGCCGACGAGGTTATAGATGATGATGCCTTGTTGAACAAAAACACATAATTGGTATCACATTTTGAAATATTAGTGACGAATTTAATAAAAATTTGCGTGAATTTTACCCAACAATTACTAGTAGTTCACCCCGAATTGAAATCTTGTGCGTGATGTCCACAATCCGCAAGTTTTGTTTTTAACATATACGTACAAAATTAAGACTTTATTTCGACTCTTAACTTATTGATAAAAGACAACAAAACACTGCTGCAAATAACGTTACCGATACCTAGCAAAAATCCAGTCTAACTTGAACTGCGAAGACATCGAAACTCTAACGAAAGGGAGCTCAGGTTACGTATTACTTGAGATGTATTGAAGAAAACAACATACTTAAAACAACTAAATTGATTAACGACTGTGTTCACAAAAGATGCTAGATACAATTCGTTATAAAGATTTCTGAAGAAGCTGTTATATATGTTATATATGTGTTATATATGTCATCGTCAAATTGTAAATACTGTTAAATTAAAAGAGATTCTAAACTGTCGAACATCTGCTTAAATCGAAATTAGGTTAGGTTAGTACATAGTTAAATTCTAAGCAGTATGTTACGGTTCACAATCTTTCGACAGTTTACAATCTCGCGAGATAGATTATAATCTAACTGTATTTACAATTTTGACGGCCTTCGGTGGCGTGGCAGACGAGTGCTCTGCTAAGACGCAAGAGGCGCGGGTTCGATTCCCGCTGCGGAAGAAATATTTGCATGATCTGTAAATATTTCTTCCGGGTCTGGGTGTTGTGGTATCATGGTACTCGAAGTATCTGATACGCATGACACAGGGAATCCTAGTGTGGGGTCAGGACTATGTATGTGACTGTTGGGTGTTAAAAAAAAATGACGACCTCGGTGGCGTGGCAGGAGAGTGCTCTGCTGAGACGCAAGAGGCGCGGGTTCGATTCCCGCTGCGGAAGAAATATTTGCATGTTCTGCAAATATTTCTTCCGGGTCTGGGTGTTGTAGTATTATGTATTATAAGTACGCATTTACAAAAAAAAAGTATTTAAATATTCTATCAGCCATCTGGTGCCCATAGTACATGCTTTGCTTGGTTTGGGGCTAGATGGGGCTGGATTTTACGGTGACATATAAGGTGATTTTCTTCAATGCAGATATTTTCCCATATTCTCCATCGTCACTTCGCAAACAATCGGTCGATCCTAATCGACGATCACTCCCCAACAATCTCCAAGTATGCATTAAACGCGGCCCTTCCCCGGAGACTGGACGCATGACTCGCCGATCTACTCCATCCTCACTCCACAGGCTGATGGTATACACAGTGGGCAAATCCTACTAATATTGTAAATGTGAAAGGTTATATGTATAGATAGATGTGTGGATGTGTGGATGTATGGATGTATGGATGTATGGATGTATGGATGTATGGATGTATGGATGTATGGATATATGGATGTCTGGATGTATGGATGTTTGTTACTTATTCACGCAAAAACTACTGAAAGGATTTTAATGAAACTTGGAATATACATGGTACATGAGCTGGGTTAACATAATAGGCTATTTTTTATTCGGATACCACGCGAGCGAAGCCGCGGGCGGCAGATAGTAATAAATGTTTGTGGACATTTCACACAGCGCCATCTAGCCCCAAACTAAGCAAAGCTTGTGCTATGGGAAATAGATGACTGATAGAATACTTATAAACATTTTTTTGTAAATACATACTCATAATACTACAACACCCAGACCCGGAAGAAATATTTGCAGAACATATAATCATTTCTTTCGTAGCGGGAATCGAACCAGTGCCTCTTGCTTCTCAGCCGAGCACTCGCCCGCCACGCCACTGAGGTCGTCAAAAAACGACATTCAGTTTAACAACTTCTTCTGAGTTTGAAATTATTGAAAGCTCTTATTTTGAAGCAACTTTAATACGCTGCCAATAGCACCAATTCAATCATCCAAGTGTTCATGGCCAGTACTGAACTTGCCCTACTATCCCCACTGTGGCCGAGCCCTATGCAAAAAGGGTCACGTTCAGGATTGATTGTCTAATAGTTTTGAATAACGCTTAGGCTATTTACTGCGCTGAGAGCTTTTGGTCAGCAGATTGAACATAAAGGAGGTAGTGATTTGGCAGATTCAGTTATATTCTCAGAGATTTGAGAAGATTTGAGATAGGCAAGTGTAAATACCTTGGTTCAGGAGAGGCTGCAAGTTTTCTTATGATTACTTGAGGCTCTGCCCACCCCGTTAGGGATACGGGCGTGATAATTAAATGTATGTATGTAATAGTGAGATACTTGAAAATCAGCGAATGATTTAAAATCACCAAAATGGCTCATTTCCATTGTTTTTTTTATTTCAAAATTTATTTATTTTGAATTTTGAAGTCACCAAATGACTTTTAAGACTTTTCAAGAATCGATGCTCAGATGTTTAAGCCAAAATAAATACCTGATATTGTTTATTTATTTGCAAACTCTGTTTAGATTTAATTTCCCATACGATCTTCCTCTATTTAACACAATGATTTGGACTGTGTATGAAAACTGTTTTGGAAAAGGGCCAGGTCAAGAGTACCCTAAACCGACAAGCATGCATGAGGAATGTGATGAGAGTGAAGGAAGCAAAAGAAGTATGTCAGGATCGTAGCAAATGGCGATCTGTATTCTCTGCCTACCCCTATGGGAAACAGGCGTGATTTTATGTATGTATGAAAACTGTTTCAAGTAGCTTATACAGCTTTAGTAGTTTCTTAAATAATCAGAAGTTTACGAAAACGGACAGTTTTCGTTACGCCATTTTAGTTAAAACTCTAAAAAAATTGTTTTCTTGGGGTCAATATAGAAATGCTTCCTTCTGAATCAGATTCATAAAAAAACCTACAAATGAAGCTTACACGACTGTTATGTAAGAATATTATTCAGGATGTCACAAAATGGACAAAGAGTACTCGTGTCACTTGAGTTAGAGCACTAATTACTGTAACTTTGAGATAACATCAACTGGCCAAAATAAAATGATCTTTGAGTCTTTAAAATAGAGCTTTTTATCCAATGGCAGACTTGAAAGAGGGGGAAATACTAAGGTGGTTCTCAATAAGACGAATATTTGTTCGAAAAATATATTAAAGACGTTGTTACAAAGTTAAATAAACTTTGACGTGTGTGTATTGTTGGTACTTTGTGCGGGGATAATTAGAGTGACTTGAAAAATTAACTTAGCGACAAAATGACACGCTCGCTTTAAGTTAATTAGGTAACATAATTTAGAAATAATGAGCACAAGAGTCATGAAGTGGAAAGACTAAGACCCGGCGCACACTATGAGGACGCCTAATGATCGTGTGCGCCGGGCCTTAGTATAACGAAACAATTTGTAAACCTGAGAACAAAATAAAATGCTTATATGGGTAATATATTAAAAGCGCGTCTGCACATAGCTTATTTTTATAAATCGGGCTGAGACCAAAATATAAACGAACAACTAATGCTAATCGTATCATTTAGTTCTTTTGAACCAGTCTGAAAGTATTTCTAGGTGCGCCTCAAGGGCTCCCTTCGTTCACTTGACGCTTGGTTTCCTCAAGATGTTTCCCTTCACCGTCTGAGAGTACTGGTCTATGGAAAAATCTACTGGTGCGCGACCGGATTTGAACCCACGACCTTAGAGATTGGAAGGCCGGGCCGCTACCAGTCAACCACCAGTGCTCCCCATATAAACGAAAACTAGTTCAGACATTCTGCGATCCAGTCCTCTATTTTGATCCAGTCATTTTTATATAGGCAATTTTGCGATCGATTTTATTTAATCCATTCTTTCATGATTTTTTTGTTGTTAAACTGCCATTTTCCAGTAATATTATGTAACCATTCATTACTTATTATGGAGATTACGAAACTTCAAAAAGTATTTTTCGTTTCAACACACTAACATTGGCGACAATGCGATTGACAGCGTGTTCGGTAAATACCGTGTGTTAACTATGATCTTAATATCCACGACAAGTCAATATGAGACTAAACTTTATTTCTCGATCAATGAGATGGTATAAGTTAAGCGCTGAGATTTTCTTAAGAATAATTTTTTTTTTGTTTTCTTAGGCCGCCTAAAGGCCTCCGTCATGGCTTAACGACTTTTAAGCAGGGACCGACAGTTTAACGTGCCCTCCGAAACACGGAAGCGCTCAGCTCGTAATGCCACATGCGGTGACCTATCCCAATTGTGACCGCGCACAACGTTGCTTAACTTCAACGATCAATCAAGAACGTCTAAGCAAGCTACGCCACGAGAGCTTCAAGGCAGGGTCACAAGAAAGAAAGAAATGTATTTATTTGACAGACACAAACAACACAGAACTGGAGATAAAAGGTAACAAATTAAAAAAAAAAAGAAAACGAACAAGAAATATTTAACAAACACAGAAAAATAGGAGTAATACCACGAATTTGGTACACTACCTATTACGAATACCTAGGTGCCTATTGATACCGTTCTGTGTGATGCAGGCCGGCCAAAAAGGTTTCACATCCACTAGACCACCAGTGCACTAATTACCAGTACTCTAAAACTCATTGTAGAGTTATCACAAATGCGCAACTCATGACTAGAACACGTGAGGGCCAAAGCTGGAATCATATCCGCTTTTTCCAAAATATTGTACCACTATTACATTCGTGTCCATCGAAGCCTTTTGCTATTCGTCTATTTGCGCCAAAGCCCATACTGTGTTTGTTTACAAAAGCACACAAATGACAATATCACTTATCAGGATACCGCTAATTCGATTTTTGTGTCGCATTGCTCTTGCGTCAATTATTTTGTCAGATTTTGGACACAAACGTCTTACAAAAATCGACGTTGAACTCTGAAATGTGTTTATTCAAGAAGCAAATGAAGTTTTAATTTGTTTCCTTTGGTTCCTTAAAGAAAAAATACGATAAGAGAAAATAAAAACACGTTTATAAAATCTTGAAAAATCCATGTTTTGAGTATGTTTTGATCTCGGGAACCCTACCATATTTTCAGATGATATTCACTTGGATTGGTAGGTAATAACTATTTATTTAGTTGTCGAAACTAGTTTTGTATTTGTTTTGTTTATTTTGTACTAGCTGCCGCCCGTGGCTTCGCTCGCGTGGTACCCGGATAAAAAATAGCCTTTATGTTAATCTAGTACATGTACTATGTATATTCCAAGTTTCATTCAAATCCGTTCGGCCGTTTAGGCGTGATTGAGGCACAAACATCCAAACATTCAAACATCCTCACAAACTTTCGTATTTATAATATAAGTAAGATTTCCGTCACTAGAGTTGGCCACTTTGTTGTTTGTTGGTTTTGTTTTGTTGTGTGTTATTTGGCGGGTTATTTAATTTTTAATCCGTCGCGTTATTTGTTTCGGAACTCATGAACCGTAATAGGTAGATATTTGAAATTTTCACAATGCGTAAATTCTACTGCCGCTATAATAACTAATAATAAAAATATTAGGGGGGCCATAAACGAAACATTTTTGTACATGTGCGATGGTACGGAACCCTTCGTGTGCGAATTAGACTTGCACTTGACTGTTTTTTACATACGGATGTAGGGTAAAGTTCGTTTGGCGCACTAGGGAAAACACAAGCCACTTTTTATAATAATAATAATAAATGTGGACATTTCACACAGCGTCATCTAGCACCAAACTAAGCAAAGCCTGTACTGTGGAAACTAGATGGCTGGTATACTTTTTTTTTGTAAATACATACTTACAATACATAATACTACAAAACCCAGACCCGGAATAAATATTTGCAGAACGTACAAATATTTCTCCCGTAGCGGGAATCGAACCCGCGCCTCTTGCGTCTCAGCCGAGCACTCGCCCGCCACGCCATCGAGGTCGTCGATTTTTATCGGGGTATTACACGAATGGAGTCGCTAGCTTAAGCTAAATATGTTTATAGGTACATATTGTAGACGGTCCATCGGACAGACTGTTACTGACAACAAAAAGAGGGTGCGGTGAGGGTAGTCTGTGATTGTTAAGTGTACTTTGCATTTTTGTAAGAAAGGAAATAAAAGGATGCTTTCAGATGACAAAGTTCAATGGTATTACAGTAGTACCACAAATATTGTGCTCCTCGGCAAACTTCGTGCATTGTATGAAAACCGAATTTGCCCAAATATGCAACTAATAGTATTAAAATATTAACTGAACCAATGCTTTTAAAAAACAAGTATCTAGTATATATTGTAACATCTCTATATTACATTATCATCATCGCCGAGGTTCACAATACTGTCCTCCTAATGAAGAACGCAGTAACTATGCCGAACATGTTTTTATACGTGAGTGAGAACAGAATGTTGTATTTTGTTAGGCGATTCCGAATATGTATCACACTAATTTTTTGTCAAAAATGCTAGTTACTGCGTTCTTCACTAGGAGGGCAGAATATTTGAGGTACTACTGTAATTATTTTGTATTTGAAAGCGCCTTTCCTGTACGGGGGTACCTATAGTTTAGTATGTAGGCACGTAAATAGTGGTATCACTATCATCATCATTATTATCATTATTATCATCCACTCAGACGATCTCTGTGGCGTGGCGGGTGAGTGCTCGGCTGAAACGCAAGAGGCGCGGGTTCGATTCCCGCTACGGGAGAAATGTTTGTATGGTCAAATGATTTCTTCATACCTGCAGTGATTGTCTGGCATTTTTTAAATTGTGCTTGTTGAGAGTATTGATTTAACTTACATATCACGTACAACTAAGTATAGTATACAATACAACGACAACAAAACAACTTACTAGAATCTAACAAACATCTTTCCCTCTCAATTTCAATCGATCACAGATTGACAGATGCACAAAAGAACACTCCCTTCTGCTTATCTAAATCAAGATTATACTTACGCACAATGCGGCGACCAAACCCTATGGTACCTTGCTCTGATGTTATTATGATAAATTATTCTATATAATTATTTTCAGCCGTTATTGTCCCGCTACTGGACTGAGTGAAGGTCATCATCATCATTGTTTTCCTGCCCTTAACCTACTCTATGTGGGGTCGGCACAGCATGTTCCTTGGATCATGCTGTAAGAGTTTTGGTGAAGTTGTTTTATGACCGGCCGCCTGCCTGACGTCAACCCTATTTGGGAATACTTCCTTGTTGTATCTCATCATGTTGGAGGATACTATCCCTAAGTACTTTTACGACATGCTCGGGGAGAGAAGCAGCTAGACGCATTCTATATTTTTACTTTACTCCCAGTCCAGCAAAGAAGTTTAAAACATAAGTCATCATAAGTCACATCAAACGGATGGTTTCGAAGCCATCCTCCGCAAAAAAACTGCATCCCTGATGCGCAGAGTGCGGGACAGTCAAAACAGCATCTTGAAAATCATAGCAAATAGGTTTAGCTCACCTTTATGGAAGCGCTTCGTGCTGAGAGTGATAAAACCCACCTAGGGTGGTTTTATCACTCTCAGTTTCATTTTCATTTTGGTGAGTTTTTCCTTTAGTTTTAGTTTATTATTAGTTAGTTTTTAGTTTAATTCGGTTTTTAGTTTTAGTTAAGTTTAGTTCTTAGTTTTAATTTTAGTTGTAATTTATTTTAAGTTAAAAATGGATTAATTTTTCTGAAATAAAAACATTTTATTTATTTATTTATTTATTTATAAGTTGATTGATTCGAAAGAATAGGACTATCTATCCATCTAGCCGTGTCGCTAGTTATTCGAACTAGTGTGGTGAAAGGATTTAAAATTAACTAAAAATAGCGTTACTATAAAGGTTAGTTTAAAACCTGGTTGATAAGGACGAGGTGGTTTTTGTAACGTCACAAAAGCCACCTGTTTCGTGTTCCAAGTTCAATTACCACCACTATTTACAATACTTTTACAACTTTGCAATTCATACAAACCTAATATTGGCATTAATTAACCCTCAACACCAAGGGTGCACTCGTTTTTACCATCTATGCTTTATTCCTTAGGCAATAAGGGTGCTATTTGAAAGAAAGAGATAATGTTTATAATGTCTGTAGTTAATATTATGTGCAAACAAATAGTTAAATATTTTTATGCGATGCGCGCCGTAAAAGTTGATTGAAGGGAGGTATAATATCCCGAACACAATGGCGGGACTTGATGGGATCTGAGATGAACTTTATGACATGTGCACTACAGGTATGGATAATGTATTAAGGGTCCATCTCGCTGATGTCAAAAATAAGACAAAATCTCTTATTGTTTAGAAACTTTACTGTACTGTCTGGTATTTTTGCTGAATAGGCAAATTGACTTTACGACAAACGGGTGCAACTTAGCTACCGCGCTAGAAGTCGCGAGCAGGGATCGTTTACTTATCTATGTGATTATACCTACCGGTAGTTAATAAATTTATGTGCCCTATATCAGTTCTCTCAAACGGTGAAGGAAAACATCGTGAGGAAACCCGCGCTTTAGTCAGTTCCGCACGTATTGACCATGTCCTTCCTGTGGACAAGGCAGACTAAACTGAGAGGATGGAATAAGTGCTGGGCAAGATTACTCCATCTTAATTCATCTTGGGCACTACAGCGTCCCGTTTGTGAAGGTAAAAGTTGCCTCCTGATGCTGTATAAATCATCTACTATAGATGGTCAAAGGCCTTAGTGAAAGGCTTCCGTCATGGCTTAACGACTTAAAAGCCGGGACCGACAATTTAACGAGCCCTCCGAAGCACGGAAGCGCTCAGCAAATAATGCCACTTGCGGTCACCAATCCAAATTGTGACCGCGCACAACGTTGCTTAACTTCAACGATCAATCAAGAACGTCTAAGCAAGCTACGCCACGAGCGCTTCACAATGCACAATGCACAATGCACATTTTTATATTAAGTAAAACCATGCACTAATGTTTAACTATCATCCAACCAGTTGTGGATTATTTCTTGATTGACAGTGACAATAAACTGTTCCAGCTGGTTATTTTCATAAATTGAATTCATAATCGCACTAAGGTGTTCAAATTATGTCAAAATCACAGATCCAATCACCCATCAATCCAAATGTATTTAAATTTGAATACACGTCACGCTCGCGTCACAACTATGGAAACAAGTCACAACGATTCAACGTCACTGTTTCACCTTCCCCAAGTCACTGTTTCATCCACCCCACAAGAAGCGCCATTGTACAAAAGCATGGGAAGTATGGGAATCCCAATCAACAGACAATACCCGTAACCCTTCTATATCAACTGGTTCCGAATAATACGTATTTAAAATACATGTGTCCACGTTCGGAACATTATTGATATTATATGATAGTTTATTTTAGAAGCTATTGTATCGTGACGTCTTAGAAAACATTCGGGTTATTGTATACGTTCTAAGGTCCCTCACAAATTGCTAGGGATTTTGGTCTGAGTCGTTAGTTCGGGTCATCGGGCCCGATGCGATTTGGGACAACTTTTGACGGGCATATGTCAGCTTTTATTATTATTTTCGTGTGTTGATTGACGACCGGTGACGTCGGCCAGCGGTCGTTCCAAAAAGGAGCACGGTCGGGCAACGGGTTAAAACTGGATCCAACATATTCTTAACGAGATAGAAAAGTTTTTCGGTTACTGTTCTACCGGAGTGTTGAAAATGTTTTTACTCAGATTTCAAAACTGTCGCAGTCAAAAACATTGCTGGAACAATTTTTTTTTGCTTGTACTAGTTTTTGATCCCCGCGGTTGCTTGAGTTTTTGCGTCGCTTGTTTAATTATAATAATACCTATTTCATACAATGAAAGTTTTACTCATGCTTTTAGACGTTTGGTTTAAGCTGTACTTTAGTTGTCAGTAGGGCAGCTTCATAGGAAGTTTTACATATAAAGGAAAGACAGGAAAGCATACTTTTGAGTCTTATATATCCCACTAATATTATAAATGCGAAAATTTGTGAGGATGTAAGGACGTGACGATGTTTATGCCTCCATCACGCCGTAACGACTGAACGGATTTGAATGAAACTTGGAATACATATAGTACCTATGTGTGCTGGAATAACATATAGGCTACTTTTTGTTTGGATACCACGCGAGCGAAGCCGCGGTCGAAAGTTAGTCTATTTATAAACATGTCGAAGTCTCAACACGTCCGGTCCATTCACCAATTGCAAAACCAACCAGATCTTGATTATTAACTAGAATGTTTACAAGACTATTTTGTCACCGTGTTCGCAAACGTATCGAGGTATACTTAGTTAAATAGAGCACCGTGCAAACTGCTTTGTGGGTTTTCAATGAGCCGCCTCTATTTGAGCTCAGAGTTGATCAGACTCATTAATTGTACTTGTGGTCATGTTCGTGAGAAATGCTTCGAATCGGGCGTTTGCATCGATGGATCGTTTACCAATGTTCTGTTTGATAAATTGAATTCTATAGCGCACGTAAAAGTTAGGCTCATCCTCATATCTGGTAAACGACATAAAACATCTTAAAATCCACACTATCTTTACCCTTATCTACATCTCCCTTTCTCTGTTTCTCCAATTCTGAAAATTAGCAGAAAACTACACTATTGCTGAATGATTTTATGAATAAAAATTTACACTAGATAAGACTCTATATCGTAGTTAGATCACGCTTTAAAATAAAAACTTCACGAAGTGCAGAAGAATTGTTCTGTCAAAGAAGCGCAGTAAAAAAAGTTTCCGAAAACACCAATTTGACTTCCAAATATCTGACAAACAAACGTGAAATTCTAACAGGGGCATAACAAGCGCTAAACCACTACAGTCGATCTAATTCCTCTCTTTATCCATCAATTATCACTTGAGAAACTATGGACGTGAGGCTGGGACAACGAGGGAGGCATAGTTACCACGTACTAAAGCCTCACTAACCTTGGGAGGTATTTTTGAGCCTGGTACCGTGGTACTCGTAGTTTTTGATATCTACGACACGTGAGATGACGTCCACAAGCCTGTTGGATTTTTTAATTTTAATGTCTTATCTAAATTTTCAAGCTCTCGACAGGCGAGCCGATCATCACTATAGTCTGGAAACCTGAGAGTCGGCGGTGTCGGGATCGACCGGGGAAACGTTAACTTCCAAAGAGGGTAGTGGCAAAAATCTCACAGGGATAACTAGAAACGCATTGAAGAGACGAAGTGACAAAGTAGGTTGAATAAAAAATAAAATTAAACAAATTTTTAAGTAGTAAATCAATTTAGTTTCATACTACAGTTTATCAGAAGTGATACAGGCCTGGTTGGAGCTGGTTTACTAATACTGCTTTAACGACCGGTGCTAAAACACAAGCAAACAAGAAGTGGATCGTTTCGTGTAATGTGGTAGCTTTTGTTGGACCATTGTCTTTCCTAGAAAACTACTTTTGTGAGGTTTTGTTTGATGTTACTTTGTAATTTGTCTCATTTTTAACAGTTCAGAAAAAGTATGCTCATACTAAGTGTTTGTTTCGTACATAGATGTTTTTGATTCCACTATTCATAGGTGGATAATGGACCATAGTCATCTTTATAATTTCCTATCACTTATCATTGAGGTAGCACGACTAATAAAAAGTGTCCATGGTTCACCCAGAAAATTTTTGTTGGATTACGTACAATAAAAGCACCCATATAAAAAAAAATGTGATATTGAAAGAAGAACAAAGCAACAAACTATTTATATTATTGGAACACAAACTCAGACCAAATAAAAAGAAAAGACACTGCGCCGCGAACAACAAAAGTGAAGCCACCTTTTTCTAGAGACTTTTTATGTGATTTGCTGCTGTTTTACAAGTTTTCACCACACAGGAAGGCATAAATCTATTTTGAAATTTTAAGTTTACTAGACGACGACTCGAGAGCGATGAGCATGGTTTTAGTGTAGGTGTGTGCGTGAGCGTGTATTTACTTGCAGGGGCACGGTTTTGTGTGGCTTCACTTTTGTTGTTCGCGGCGCGGCGTCTTTTCTTTTATTTGGTCTGAGGACACGAAGCATAAAAGCTGAATGATGCTACCCTCAAAGGAACTAAGTGAACTGGTCCACCACAGAGCATAGTTAAGTGTTAATTCGGTCAAACAGCGATCATAACCTCACTTAGAGGCTGCGACGCTTCTTAGAAGGACACTGTGGGCAGTTTACAAAAATATAGATGGACTTCTGTAGTACGCGGCGTCGGGGGACAGGGGAAAGTATAGAGTAGAATTCAATTCATTATATAGCTTTTATTTAAACTGAAAATGTTATTAGTTCCGGTACAATGTTTTTAAGAGATGCTTAATCACTTAAACACACTATAAATAAAGGCCTTTTACCATCTATATAGATGATTTATACAGCGTCAGGAGGCAACTTTTACCTTCACTAACGGGACGCTGTAGTGCCCGGGACGAATTAAGATGGAGTAGGCCTGCCCAGCACCTATTCCATCCTCTCAGCTTAGTCGGCCTTGTCCACAGGAAAGAAATTGTCAATAGCTGACTAAGCCGCTCGTTTCCTCAAGATGTTTTCCTTCACCGTTTGAGAGTACTGGTATAGCGCAAATACATTTTTGGCATAGAAAAATCCATTGGTACACGACCGGGCTTGAACCCACAACCTTAGGATCGGAAGACGGGGTCACTACCAACTAGACCACCAGTGACCATTAAATACACTAAGAACTCCTTAACTACATTTAACTGCTGGCCTTGATTAGGCTATAACTAAAGATAGCAATAAATATGACTTGCATTTACTTTGATCTTCAAACTTGGATTTCCTGTGCTGTGGAGATCAATATTTTGTTATCATCATCATCATCATCATCTTCCTGCCCTTATCCCACTCTATGTGGGGTCGACACATCCTTGGATAATGCTGTAAAAGTTTTGGCTAAGGTGTTTAATCAATATTTTGTTATGTCGATATGGAATAGAATATACTTAATATACTTTTATTTAGTACATACATACACAAGAAAATTATTAAAATAGAAGAAACAAAGAGAAAGGGACCTTTATAAAACAAATCTTACTTATATTATGAAAGCGAAAGTTTGTGAGGATGTTTGGATGTTTGTGCCTCAATCAAGCCTAAACGGCTGAACGGATTAGAATGAAACTTGGAATATACATAGCACATGTACTGGATTAACATATAGGCTATTTTTTATCCGTGTACCACGCGAGCGAAGCCGCGGGCGGCAGCTAAGTAAATAAAGTATATATGTATGTAAGTAACATAAATAAATGATTTTGTGTTTTAAAGGCAAATGAACAAAGAAAACACGAAAACAATGAAAATGAAAACAAAGGGTAAATCTACACCTGCTCGCAGAGAATTGAGTAGGTACCTACCCAATTGTTGGTAGGTTGTGTTGTGAGTAGATTATTTATCAACCAGTTGAAGTACACTTCTGGACATCCTTTTCCAGGGTGCACGACTTTGTACTGACTACATACCTACACTGAGCAACCACGATCTCAGTGAATCAAGTGAGGGTATCCACTTCTTTTACCGGTTCGTTGCTGCGATTCAAAAATCTTCATTTCACAACAACCAAATCCAGGGTATTAACAGCTGTTTCATATTACAAAATTTGAAACAACATTTAGATAATCATGTTTAAATTACAATAAACCATTCTAATTCACAGTACAGTGAGAGCACTTGTGGTCTAGTGGTATCGGTCTCGCCTTCCGATCCTAGGTCGTGGGTTCAAATCCAGTCATGCACCATGTTTTTTTTTAAAATATGTGCGTTATATCAGTACTCTCAAACGGTGAAGGAAAACATCATGAGGAAACCCTAGAAAGTACAAAAAAATGTGTTAAGTGAACGAAAGGAGCTCTTGAAGCGCACTTTAAATCCTTTCACCACACTGGTTAGAGAGAACTAGTGACACAAATAGATAGATTCACCGTTTTTTACATCCATTTGTGACATTTTCTTTGGAAGTTACTTTGAAAGAAAAATCGTTCTTAGGAATCCTACAGTAAATTATTTTACTACATGCTTCTCTACGCATTTTGTGTTCCACAAAGCAATGCTACTGGCATAGTCCATTACTTAAACAAGCTAGGGTTTGTGTATAGTGTCACCACTTTGCACCCACGCGATGCTTACTTCCGAACGCAGTCCCTTTACTTTGTGTTCAAGATCTGTCTTTATCATGGCATTTATCTTTGGAAATGTCATGTAAGGATTCTTTATTTTCATTTCCATTGATTGAGCTTACGCTCCAGGCTTTGCTGGCATTGTTAGAAGCGCTATGTATTTTCAAAAAAATCATTCAAATCTAAAGATACTTCTCTGCTGGACTGGGAGTAAAAAAAATGCGCCCAGCTGCTTCTCTCCCCGAGCATGTCGTAAAAGTCGACTAAGGAATGGTATCCTCCCCAACATGATGGACCACCTATATGGGCGATGGGCTGATCACCTGTCACCATGGTTCACGGACTGCAAAGACTACTTAATAAATATTGTATGTACCTACATAGCTACATACATACATAATCACATGCTTGCTAACTTACGTTTATAATATTAGTGGGATCATCAATTGTTATTAGTCTATACTATATAATATTATAAAGAGGAAAAATTTTTTGTTTGTAACGAATAGGCTCCGCAACTATTGGACCGATTTCAAAAATTCTTTCACCAATAGAAAGCTACATTATCAGGGTCCAGTATAGGCTACAATAAATTTTCAAAAAAATTAGGGATCCGTAAGAAAATTGTAATATTATAACCTAAGGTAGAAAACCCAAAATAGTTTTTGGCGTGCGCTGCGAAAACTATTGATTATAGAACAAAATAATGTACTACACGCGTACGAAGTCGCGGGCAACAGCTAGTGTTGAATATTTTAGTTGCACGTCTACTCAACGGATCAGTATTGCCATTCATCGTTCCAATGCGGCCAACGTCTTGGGCACGCTTCCACCGTCTGATGAGCTGGATCAGGTGAGCTATGAGTAGACCTTGTCCAATGGTTAGATAGCTCTACTATTTCTTCTGTATTTTGTAAATATTTGTTCGTTTTGTTAAAAGGATTCTCTCCTATTTACCTATACATACAGTGCGGAGGATTAATGCTATTTTGGTCATGTAAACAATTTGTGGTATTGTAAACAATTTTCCTCTTTCCCTCCCGATCTCCCCTCCGATAACCTAAATGTTGATACGACCATATAAATAAAAATACGTGTTCACATTCTTGACGACCTCGGTGGCGTAGCGGGTGAGTGCTCGGCTGAGACGCAAAAGGCGCGGGTTCGATTCTCGCTACGGGAGAAATGTATGTATGTTCTGCAATGTATTCCGGGTCTGGGTGTTGTAGTGTTTATGTATTATAAGTATGTATTTACAAAAAAAGTATACAAGTATTCTATCAGCCATCTGGCGCCTATAGTGCAAGCTTTGCTTAGTTTGGGGCTAGATGGCGCTGTGTGAAATGTCCACAAATATTTAGATATTATTTATTTATTATTCTAAAAATACTGTTCTAGAACGTGAATTGTATTCTAATAGTCTATTTATACAAATCTTTCTAAGATTCTATAATTTAATGCTTTTATATAAGCTTTCAACATTTTATTCCAAAATGGGAAATATGGAGAGCTCGTATGTTTGTATTTTTTACAGGAAACAGCTTGTTTGCTTCTACTATCGTTATATTTATCACTTCCAACTGCTTTTCTATCATTCAGTTGCCATGAAAATTTGTCAGTTATCCACTGCGTACTAGAATAAGCTAAGCGATTTTGTTTATGGTAACCTTTTCTTAAAGATAAATATAATACAGATAAACTATAGCCAGTTTTAATAAATTGAGGCCGTCGAAATAACGCAAAATAAGTCGATTTGGTTATTTTATTAAATCAAAACAGCCAGCTTATCTTCAAATATTATATCTTTTAGTGAACGGCCAACACAACACTACATTGTTGATTCCTAAATGATAACAAAGACTAGTGCTATAGTGAACGAGGCTCGGTACCAAAAAGGAAATCACGATATTCAAGCTTTGAGATCTCAGTGACATGATTATTGGGTAATAATATATAATGGAATATCCCTGGAAATCTTTGAGGGAAATTTCTTAATTGAAGTTAGCATTGGTTATTAAATATAATGCTTTTTATCTGTGAAACTTGAAAAAAATCTTTGTTGACTTCTTCGCGTGTCAAAGACTTTTATAGGTACTTTGACAAAAGAGTTATCTTATCGGTCGTCTTGTTAAAGTCCTCCTGGGTGCAAGTTGTCTGGCACAAAGGACAGGAGAGCTAATATGTCCTATATGTTTCTTTTTGACTGACAAAAACGTTTCAAAGCTTAGGTTTTGTTTGTTGTCTCCAAAGGTCGTGGGAAGAGTTTTCTTATTTAGCTTAGGTACATGCCATTTTAGGTTACGAAGTACTTATGTATATTTCCAGTTTTATAAAAATCTGTTCAGCTGTTATCTAATATTTACTTTTAATCAAACTTTCAGATCAATTATAATTTGTAGGATGAGTCAGCCAGCAGACAAAGTTCGGATCACCGACCACAGATCCTCAAAAGGCCGGCGAAGTTATCTCGTTGGAGAGCTGTATCTTCAGTCTTTTAAGCATTTACTATTACTTTTGATGTTAACTATCCGACTTTTTCCAGACAGAAACAGATAAACACTGATTAAATGACAAAACTGCAAATCGCGAAACACGTAAAAATAATTCTCAAAAGCAGCTAAACAATCAACCCAGCCGTAACGTGTTCTGTTTACGAGCACACTCATTTATTTAAGAGGCTTTATTTAAGAGAACAATGGGGAATAAATAATAAAAGTTATCGGGCTTTTAAGTACTAATATCTGTTTGCTAGATTGTGGGAGCTTTACTCAGATTTTGTAAGAAATGGCAATAATTTTCAATCATCATTACCATTGGTGTTGGGACAAGCGCGTAAATTTTGTTCTAAGGCTTTGAGGATTTTTTTTACAGCCGTTTAGGTAGGTTCAGCGCTATTTTGCTTCTGGTCCAACCCTTTATAATTTTTATTCTATAGCCTCCTGCCGGCGGATTCGTTTACGTGTTACGATCCAAATCTGTCCAACCGTCACACGTAAACTACTTTCTTACGGCCCCAAAAGGCTCAAATAAATAAGCCAGAGAAGCCAGGGAAGTAGAGTGCTCGACGAAAGAGTTAGCAGGTGAGAGCTCTCCTGCTAACTCTTTCAGCTGAGCAGCCATCTAGGTCCTCGCCGGCACTATGGATAAAATACTCTTCATATCAGTCTGACAGTCGCAACAACAATAAAATAATTTATTTTCAAGAAAATCGCCCGAAAGCGTATCAAATCGATACTCCGTATAATTTGAATTAATAATCATCGTTTCGCTCTGGCTTTTTATGGCTTTGTCGTCTATTCGTGACAATTTATGGCGATTTTAAGGGAATTTATGTCTGTTTATGGGTTTTGACAACGCGGCCTGCATTTAGCCAGGTTTATAAGCCGTTGTCGAGCCGGCTACAACAATAACTGTATGGATTTACGACAGTATTGAATGTTTTTCTTGGTACGATTCGCACGGCTAGCTCTACCAATTGGTGCAGTTAATCGCCGGTTAAGCTTATATTTAGGTGGTTATACCATGAAGTGGTTAAAATTAAAACTCTTTCTTTGTTTACGTGTGGATTAATTGAAAAACTACTGAAAAAGTCAATTTTACTTAAAAATAAAAAATAAAATAAATATTTGTAGACATTTCACACAGCGCCATCTAGCCCCAAACTAAGCAAAGCTTGTACTATGGGCACCATGGCTGATAGAATACTTATTTTTTTTTGTATATTCATACTTTTATAACACTACAACACCAAGACTCTGATGGAATATTTACAGAACATACAAACATTTCTCCTGTAGCGGGAATCGAACACGCGCCTCTTGCGTCTCAGCCGAGCTCTCGCCCGCCACGCCATCGAGGTCGCCGTAGATGTGTGTTTTACTTTTATTAATAGGTGTGTGTAATAAGGCTACTCTCGATAACGGTAACAGGAAGTAGGTATAGGTAGGTACATTCAGAGCATGGCTCTGTATAAAAATGGCAAAAAAATAAATATTTTTTAGGGTTAGGCATTTTTAGTAGATTTTTTATTTTACGAGTACTGTTTCTCCGATCAAAGTCGTGGTGCAAGTGCCCCTTAAAGAGGATCCACATCCACACACGCGATCCACACGCGCACGAACTGCGCGGTTTGCGTGCATCTTAGAAACACGGTAAAGAACACTTTTGGACGTGCTCGCGAACCGTTCGCGAACAGTTCGCGTGCAAGTTATATTATATTCTCGCGAACCCTACCTGCGCAGTTCACGTGCAACTTAGGAACAGCTTTGGACGTGTTTGTATGTGTGGTTTTATTCTGACCCGTACACCTTAAACTGTAAAGCCCGTACACCGTAAAGTATAAAATATACCTTATTGTAGGTACACTTAAAAAAAAAACGAAGGAGATCGATTTCAAGCGATCTTTTCCAGACAACCAAACATATATTTTTCCCAAACATGCATGGAAAAAGAGAGTACGTAAGAGTGGCCGGTGTGTACGGTACTTATAAGAGCAATTACAATATAACAATTTATGCAATATTACTTAAATTCATATTTTATGACTAAATAAATAAAATATAATACATTCAACAGGAATAGTTTTGGACGTGTTTGAACGGGTGGTTTTATTCTGACCCGTCCAAAAGCCGTGCGCGGCGCGTATAGTGCGCGAGGTTCGTGCGCAAGCACAGATGTAAATCCTCCTTAAGATTCCTTTTATCCTGTTTATGGTACACACAAAAGGTAGTGTTTGTGAGGCTGTCACGGATTAGGGCTTGATTTAGTGCCCATTCGGACTGGACTTCGACAGGTCGTGTTGGCTACACCTTTCACAAAGACAAAAGCTCATGCAGTCTTAAGAAAGGCTAGACTATTCACTGCACGGAGGTTTCGATGTGTGGTTTTAGCTGTAATACATGTTATATGAAAGAGTATAATAACAATATCATCATCATAATCCACAGCCACTGCTGGGCATAGGCCTTCCTCTGTTAATAATAATATATTATGAGTGTGTAATACTTTTCGCTATATAAAACTTATACATCAGATGGTACAAATAATTAAATTTAATTAAATAAATGTTTATACAAAAACCAAACACAATGCAAAAAATACATAGAAGTAGGTATTATTTGATTTTTATTAGGTTTTCATTAAAATTAAGTAATGCATTGACCAAGAGAGCCCTTAAGACATTTTTCTTGACTTTCTTTTGTTTTGTATCGACAAAAATCAGCAGAGTTGTTCTTTTTGGAATCATTTCACAGACAAACGAAAAAAGCACAAAGCACTCTTGAAAAATGTGTCAAGTGGGCGTGGCGGGTAATTTCTCGGCAGAGACTCAGGAGGCGCGGGTTCTATTCCCTCTGCGGAAGAAAGAAATGCTTGCAATTGCATGTTCTGCATGTATTTCTTCCTGGTCTGGGTGTTGTGGTACCATGGTACTCGTAGTTTCTGATACCCACGACACAGGGAATCCTAGCGTGGGGTCAGGACTATGTATGTGACTGTTGGGTGTTATTTATAAAAAAAGGGCATGAAAGAACCAATTCGTTTACAGTATGCAGCAATATGCGGTCATGTTGTACACGAAAGACCACTAAAGACAATTCCAACGAATTTTACCATCACCAATAGCAATTTAGTCCATTCTAACCGCATCACCCTCGTAAGGATATTGAAATATCGACTCGTAAACGTCGAAGGCTCTGCCTCGTTCGGTTAACCGACCCTGAGATTGACGCGAAAGATGTATGACTTCATTTGTCTGACTTCGATATTCTCCACCAACATAAATTTACCTCTACTTAAAAGATTTTGAACCTTAAATTTGGGGGTTAAGGTCTAGTTTCGGAGGAATAGGTGGTGGGGAGTATTCTGTGGTGGTGCTTTCGAGCGCATCTTTGTAACCGCAGCGTTATGAGAGCTTACATCGTTTGGGAAAACAAAGATGTGAGTCGATGGCTTTTGTGTGATTTAGTGATTTCGGATACGAAGAAGAATCGCCTATAAATAAGTTTTGTAGTCTGAGCCTTGGAATTGCGCGGTTGTGGGTAAAGTCTACAGATGATTGTTCTGTGACAGCTACAATGTGATTTTGAAGCATCAATGGGTCTAGCTGGGATTGTGAATCCAAAATATGTCAAGATTTAATACCGCACATTAAGTTACTTCTCTGCTGGACTGGGAGTAAAGAAAAAACATAGAATGCGTCTAGCAACTTCTCTTCCCGAGCATGTCGTAAAAGTCGACTAAAGAGTAGTATCCTTTTCAATATAATGGAGCATTTTTAATGGTCGATGGGCTTATCACCTGTCACCATGGTTCACCATATCCATCTTGGGACTCTTGGAATAGGAGTGGCATAAGTTTTCGTATGATTACTTGTGATTCTGCCCTCCGGGCGTGTTAATATGTATCAAATTCAAAGTCAAAGTAATTTTTTTTATTCCTTAAAATCACTGGGATCACTTGAACACGTCTTAAATCTACGTTGCATTTACACCTGTTCGTAACGCGTCGTATGTATGTATATATATACTAAGTTCCTTTTTTTATATTTTGATTTAGTACTTATGACTTAATTTAAGACGTACCCAAACATCTACCGTTAGGTAATAAATAAGGCTTCTAAGAATGTCTAATACAAATACATATAAAGTCAGGGCTCAATAGCGTTGGGTGTTAATCAAGTAGAACATAGCAGCAAACAAAGGTTTCGCAATCTGTTTACAAAAACAATAGAATATTACTTAGTAAATTAGTACCCTGCCTCAAGCTTTTATGCTTTTCCCATTACCATACCATTAAATACCTCCAACAATATCTATAAGGCACTGAAGCACACAGAACATGTAATAGTTTGTACACTCAAACAATTCTTGTAATTACTGTTGCGAAAAATTCATTTTGTTTTTGAACAATAGACGGACAAAACGCAATTCCGTGCCTTGTCAATATAAATCCCGCGAAAATATTAACTTTGCCTTTATAACCTCACTCTAGAGCCTTTAAAAGATGTCGAGAAACTCGAGCAATATTGAACTTTATTTTCATGGACACAAGATTTATATGCGTCAAAAGACTGGAGCTATGACATTTTATTAAAAATCAATCATTCTGATGATGTTTTAAGCTACAAGGTTTAAACTATGAGGTTTTATCTGTTTTTCATATTTTACTGGGAGTAAAGAAAAAGGGTAAAATGCGTCCAGCTGCTTCCCCCCCCGAGCATGCTTTAAAACTCGAAGGCATTCTCCAACATGATGGACCATCTATATGGGCGATGGGCTGATCACCTGTCACCATGGTTCACCATATCTATCTTAGGACTTTAAATCAGAAGTGGCTGCAAGTTTTCTTATGTTTACTTGTGGCTGTACTCATAAATTCGTCCCGGGCACAACAGCGTCCCGTTAGTGAAGGTAAAAGTTGCCTCCTGCCACCGTATAAATCATCTACTATAGATGGTAAAAGGCCTTAGTTTTTTTACTCATTAGGGATACGTATATATGTAGGTATTGCAAGACTAAATGACACTTCCTTTTATGTAACAAAGAGACAAAAAAACGTAATGTTAAAAACGACCTCAGTGGCGTGGCGGGTCTAGTGCTCAGCCAAGACGCGAGAAGTTCGATTCCCGCTGCGGATGAAATGTTTGCAAGTTCTGAAAATATTTATTTTAATCTTTTTATTCGTAGTTTATGTAGGATATGTATTATTTCACTAAAAAAAGTAAGTTCGTATGAGCTATTGGCCAACTCTTGACCGACAATTTAACGTGCCCTCCGAAACACAGAAGCGCTTAGATCGCTGTGTGGCATAACTAGCTGAGCGCTTTCGTCCCATCGTTTCGTTATCCATCCCAATTGTGACCGCGCACAACGTTGCTTAACTTCAACGATCAATCAAGAACGTCTATACAAGCTACGCCACGAGCCCTGCAATTAATTTACTAATAATAAATAAATAATATTTGTGGACATTTCACACAGCGCCATCTAGCCCCAAACTAAGCAAAGCTTGTACTATGGGAACCAGATGGTTGATTAGAACACTTATATACTACAACACCTAGACCCGGAACAAATATTTGCAGAACATACAAACATTTCTCCCGTAGCGGGAGTCGAACCCGCGCCTCTTGAGGTCATCACACAAAGCGCACAGGGCGTCTATTAGGAGGTTCCTCAAATTTTGATTCCTAGCTCGTCTGTATAGCTAGCCTAGACTGTTCGCTTGTTCAACTTCCAAGGCGCTGCGTGCTTTCCACCGATACATTGCAACATGCAAATCCAGCCCGCGGCGATCACGTGAACGTTTTGTAAATAACTCTCGTGTAGGAATCACTAGTTCTACTGTAACCTCTAGATATGGGATTGTATATCTGATATACAATCCCATATCTAGAGGTTACAGTAGAACAGCCTTGGAAGTTGAACAAGCGAACAGTCTAGGCTAGCTATACAGACTAGCTAGGAATCAAAATTTGAAAAACCACCTACTAGGCGCCCTGTGCGCTTAGTGTGATGACCTCAAGAGGCGTCTATACCAACCTTGGGTGTCTAATGTTTGTATTTATATGTAGAACTAACTTTAGCCCGCCGCTTCGCTCGCGTGATATCAGAACAAAAATTAGCCTATATGTTATTCCAGCACACTTACTATGTATATTCAAAGTTTCTTTCAAATTCGTTCAGCCGTTACGGCGTGATTAAGGCATAAACGTACATTGTCACATCCACACATAAAACACCTTAGCCTAAACTCTTATAGCATGATCCAAGGATCGCAGGCCGACCCCACATAGAGTGGGATAAGATGATGATGACAACATTACAAAGAAACAATTGGAACACGTTGAAAACTGCCTTATTTAGCTTAAAAACTGTATCGCAGTTTCCAGCGCCCCCTCCTAACAGTTAAACGGTTAAAGCACGACTAGTTTAATAGAGCTAGTGACATGTAGTAAAACTCTAATAAAAAAGAGAGAACGAAAGAAATAAACTATTTATTTGGTTCACAAATACTTATAAAATAAATAATAAAATTACACAGTTAAAATAAAAAAATAATAAATTGTGAGCCAAAAAGGCAACCACTCAGCGTGTGCTGCAGAGCCCGGAAGCAACTACAGCGCTGTTCTTCCGTGGCACCTTTCCTCAGAGCGCGTCACTGCCCAACACTTCATATCATTCACATTTGCTCGTAATATTATGTTTACATAATAAATGATACTCAACTAACATAACACAAATTCTAAGGCCTTTTATCATCTATAGTAGATAATTTATACAGCGTTAGGAGGCAACTTTTACCTTCACAGACGGGACGCTGTAGTGCCTAGGACGAATTAAGATGGAGAAGGCTTGCCCAGCACCTATTCCATCCTCTCAGTTTAGTCGGCCTTGTCCACAGGAAAGACATAGTCAATACGTGCGGAGCTGACTAAGCCGCGGGTTTCCTCACGATATTTTCCTTCATCGTTTGAGACCACCACCAGTCACAAATTCTACACTGTAAAAATCCAGTGTGATGGATGAAATCTAACAAAAACTAGAACTAAATTTATTATCGCATGTTTACATCTGTTCCCTGCAATCACCTGCCTACTGCGAAGTGTTCCGTACAAACGGAGCTGTCAGCTCGCGTTATGTCCCGAAGGTTTTAATTTTATATTCATGACGTCACGCGCGCTAATCCTCTTCCCATATGCGGGTACTGTGCGCACATAAAGCGTAAGTAAAATCCACTATTAGGCAATCGCTTTGTACACAAAACTGGCATTTGGCAATTAATGACAATCGAAGCTTAAATCCTACTTTATTACAAACTAGCTTCCGCCTGCGGCTTCGCTTAGTACCCGAATAATAAGTAGCCTATACAGTGTGGTAGCGAAAACATCTAATTGGTAAGTAGTATTTTAAGTTGTTTCATAATTTAGTTTATAATACTGTTTGTTTTCCGAATAAAATAAAATAAAATATGTTATTCTAGCATACATACTATGTATGATCCAAGTTTCATTCAAATCCGTTTAGCCCTCACGGCGTGATTGAGGCACAAACATCGTCACATCCTCACAAACTTTCATTTATAATATTACTAGGATGTGAAAGTTTGTGAGGATGTTTGTATGTTTGTGCCTCAATCACACCTAAACTGCTGAACAGATTTTAATAAAATTTGGCATGAAAATAGATTCTATCCTGGGGAAGGACATAAGCTACTTTTGATCTTTTAAAACGATCCCAATATAAAAGGTTAACTAAGATAACGCATAAATACTTCTTAGACAACAAGACTAATTATGACAAGACAGTAGTAATTTGGCATTTATAAAATTTTAATAATTGTTAATCTTATTCTTATCTTATTCATATCAATCGGGACGTCAGCAGCTCTCTTTTTCTTGAAAGGCTGTGGGTAAGGGCCTCTAGCTGGATTGACTTCATGATTTTAAATTAGGTGGATTTGACTCCGCCCCTAACAGCATAATAACTACCTAATAATAAAAGATTTGAAAATTTGCATTATTAATTCTAAAGCGGTACGAAATTCGCGGAGTCGGCTAGTGGTAAATATGCATATCTAATAAAACGTCAGGTGCCATTGCCAAAAATCGAACCCGGTATCTGCGAACTGTACAAAGCAGTTGCAATCACCCTTATCTAGCTACCTTTGCACGTCCACGTATTGTGAGACTAAAGGCGCATCCCCATTGTTGTTCCTAAGTTTGAGTGACAGCAAAACAGTGGTGCTATTGTGTAACTTTGCGATAGCAATGGAATTAAGATCGATTGGATTTGCGAAGACGTTGGGAATCGAGTGGAAATTACTAGACTTGGATGTAAACTAACGGTGTTACTTATTAGGGTTCCGTACCCGAAGGGTGCCAACGGGACCCTATTACTAAGCCTCCGCTGTCCGTCCGTCCGTCTGTCAGAGTTGTATCTCATGACCCGTAATAGGTAGAGTTGAAATTTTCAAAGAGTGTGGATTTCTATTGCCGTTATAACAACAAATAATAAATAAAATGATAAGAGGAGGCTCTATACAAGAAACACTTATGTTGGTACGGAACCCTTCGCATGTACGAATTTGACTCGCACTTGGCACTTACTTGACTTCTATGGTTCTACGACATGTTGGTTTCCTCACGATGTTTTTCCATTTGAGAGTACTGGCTCATTTAATAGAGAATATACATTTTTCGAATTAAAAAATACATTAGTGCACGACCGGATTTGAACCCACGAACTTAGGATCGCAATGCGGGGCCACGACCACGCAGTCAACGGATGATGTTGGTAGTACACTCTTAGCGTACGTTTGATGCGATCGGTCGAATCTGTCCGACCATATTTCGGCCGATAACGTATTTTGTGTAATCGTACTACGAGACTCCGCGACCAATCACAGAATCGAACACAACAGAAGACTTGCATGCATCTCTTCACCACACGTTACGATTCTAGACATCATTACAATGACAATGTATTGACAGTCGAGAACACACAGATGTCCAACTTACTCTTTATACTTAATAAATAATAAATATTATATATTATATTATATTATATTATAAATTTGAAAAGTCTTAGTTTGCTTGAAATTACCGGCGTAAAGCTCAAAACGCAACGATAGCGCGTACTAATTTTACCTGTGCTGCCATCTAGTACGAAAGTTTGTAACGATGTTTGGATGTTTGGATGTTTGTGCCTCAATCACGCCTAAACTGCTGAACGGATTCGAATGAAACTTGGAATATACATAGTACATGTACTGGATAAACATATAGGCTATTTTTTATCCGGGTACCACGCGAGCGAAGCCGCGGGCGGCAGCTAGTACTTAATAAATTTTTCGCAAATGACAATAATCTTACTTCCTACTAATTTTACAAATGCAAAAGTTTATGAGGATAATTGGATGTTTGTGCCTCAATTACGCCTAAACGGCTGAACGGATTTGAATAAAACTTGGAATGCACATAGTATATGTGCTGGATTTACACGTAGGCTATTTTTTGTCCGGATACCAAGCAAGCGAAGTCGCGGTACGGATTATGTTTTTCTGTGCTATGTTTTAACAATATTTAAAACAATTAGAACCTGCTGTGCTGTGTCAAAATTTACGATTTTTTTATTCCAAAATGCGCTTCTATTTGTGTGTGACATGTTAGTGACGTTCATAGATCACTCACTATTACATTTCACTACTCGTCAAGTATGTGAGCTCGGATACTACATATCATCGCACCTTGCAGCTGGTTTGATTTAACTTTACTGGACTTTTCAGAATGTGCGTGTTTGTATATTTTTTTCATTTTGTCCCATGTCCTTCTGCGTAACAATAAATAATTGTGCGTAGCAATAGATGCAGTTGTTATTGGAAATGCACTAGATTAAGTCACATAGTAGTTACTAAGGCCTTTTACCATCTATAGTAGATGATTTATACAGCGTCAAGAGGCAACTTTTACCATCACAAACGGGACTCTGTTATGCCCGGGACAAATTAAGATGGAGTAGGCTTGCCCAGCACCTATTCCACCCTCTCAGCTTAGTCGGCCTGGTCTACAGGAAAGAC
Source organism: Scotopteryx bipunctaria (assembly GCA_949320045.1). Taxonomy (NCBI): domain Eukaryota; kingdom Metazoa; phylum Arthropoda; class Insecta; order Lepidoptera; family Geometridae; genus Scotopteryx; species Scotopteryx bipunctaria. The sequence goes on from OX439441.1 coordinate 1,311,364, forward strand.
ATGGTCAATACGTGCGGAGCTGACTAAGCCTCGGGTTTCCTCACGGTGTTTTCCTTCACCGTTTGAGAGTACTGGTATAGCGCACATAAATTTTTCACACAGAAAAATCCATTGGTACACGACCGGATTTGAACCCACGTCCTTAGGATCGGAAGGCGGGGTCACTACCAACTAGACCACCAGTGCTCTCACATAGTAATTAAGCTCAGCCAATTGGTGTATTTGACGACCTCGGTGGCGTGGTGGGTGAATGTTCGACTAAGATGCAAGAGGTTTCGATTCTTGCGGCGTATAGTCTGAACGGATTTGAATGAAGCTTGGATTACTCGTATTACATAATTTGTTATGTAAAATAACATTGTAGCGAAGCCGGGGGCCAAAGCTAGTTTCTTTAATCAATGAGGCTTTTTCGCGGCCCAGCTTTGTGCCTTCCAAAACAAATGACGCTACCCTGATTAGTGTCATCCGAGAACCTGTCACGCTTGGCAAAAGAAAGTGAAATATACAGGGTGTGGCGTAAACAGTGGTTCATCGTTAAGGATTCGATGTAACAAATAATTTCCTATATCATATTATAATTCACTAACAGTACCTATAGTAAATTTGAATTTGCTTGTTAAGTTAAAAATGAGGGTTTAAATAGTGAAAAACTATTTTTATTCGAAAGCACTCAATTTACATGAAGAACAATGTTTTTTCACGATCGCTCGAGTATTCAGCAGTAATTAACAGAAATAATGGTTTTTGATAAAACTACAGCAAAATTTGTAACAAAAGATAGCAATTTGGTAAACAACAAAAAAGCGATCGCAATTAAAATACGCTGCCCTCCTAGTGAAGAACGCAGTAACTATGTTAAACATGTTTTTATACGTGAGTGAGAACAGAATGTCGTATTCTGTTAGGCGATTCCGAATATGTATCTAACTATTTTTGTCAAAAATGCTTACTGCGTTCTTCACTAGGAGGGCAGAACGGTGGACCACTATTTACGCCACACCCGCTGACGTGAACTGTATCTGACGATGGCCATGATGTGTGGGCTATCCCTCACATGTAGCTAGAATCTTTTGTCATTCCAAACAGCCTGGCCAGTCTTTAGAATTTGGCCCTTTGTTTCACCAGCTACCAGAGTTGGCGAGCGGTTACCAACTTTGAAAACTAATGACTTGGACAACTCAATCCTGTTTATGAATGCGGACGCCTTTGTTTGGGCACTTGGCTTCTCGTCTTGAGTGTGTTTGAATAAGTTTTCCGGTGTGGATTGGTTCATTGCGTCATGTCTTTTTCAGCTACCTTAAAGAACCGAGCAAGTGCGAGTCAAATTCGCACACGTACCGTACCATCGTATAAGACTTTTACTCTATGTACTATTAGGTATTTTCAATGATCCATTGCGAACGTTACAAAATTGTTACTTGTATTGGGCCCCCTTTTATTTTATTTTCTTTTATTGCACAAATAGCACTCTGTGAAAATTTCAACTGCCTACCTATTATGATTCATGACATACAGCCCGCTGACAGACGGACGGACGGGCGGACGGAGAGCGCAGGCTTAGTAAAAGGGTTCCGTTGGCACCCTCCGGGTAAGGAACCCTAAAATTATTTATGTAAATTTTGCCATAAGTTTTAGTTAAATAAATGAGTCTTTAACCATTCAGGCCATATCCTTTGCCTACTGTAGTAAAAATAATGTATGAAAAATCGTCCTACGAATTATGGGCGGGGTGTGGTAAGACGAATCGACGGAAGGGGGTAAGTATTTATTTTGCATTCAGTCGTCTTTCATTTACGTTAAAACTTATAGTAGACTTTTGTTTTAAACTTACTAAAGTTAGGATCGTAGTAAGCACACGCCTATAAATCCTTAATGTAAATCGTTGTAAAACTCAAAAGATTGAAATCCAAACAAAAATAATAAAAATACACTCATAATATAGAGTAACCGGTGAAGAGAAATACACAATCGTAGAGGGCCATCCAAATCAGTTGCAATTGAATCTGAACCCCTTGAAACGGATTACTTTTGCACGTCCCATAGGATTAGGGGGCTGTTGTCTGCCGCTGAGTCTATGTGTTTGTGGGACAACCATTACTGTTTTCTTAGTAATTACCATGTGTTTAACCTAATATCTTTGATGGGAGTATCTTTTTATATTTTGTGTTGCAAAATGTCAATTTGTGAGGCAACATAAAAATTGGTATGTAAAAAAACATGATTGAGTCAATACCAAAAAACTATAGGTAGTTGAAAGTCTACTTATTTTTGTACTGGAACAGAGAATGATATTATTTAAAGGAATCCTTACCTACCAATGCAAGAGGAATTTATAGATTTGGTTTATAATCGATAGTCTGTCGACTAAATATGAGCTATAAAAATAGCTGTGACAAAAATTACTAATATTTCAAACATTTTTGAAAAATTAGTATTTCCAAACATTTTTGAAATATTAGTAATTGGCGACTGGCTATGGTTCCAGGAGGATACTGCCTACTCTTTCGTAGGTTTACAATAAGTTGTTACAAGCCATCAATGTAAACCAAACAACGCGATAGCACCATTCGAAAAATAAACTTTCAAATGATCGCGAACGATCATGGGGTTGCATCGTCTATTATTTATGGTAACTTAAACTATGGTTACATAAACAATATGGTTCGAGGTTCGTTAGGTTTGAAACTCTATGGGGTGTCGGGTGGATTATGGTGTCACAGTTTTAAATGTTGCCATCGTTTAAAGAGTTGAGCTTATTTTGAAATAAAAATCAACAAAGAAATGTTGTATGTGAAATAAATAAATTATGTTGACGTAGTAAAAGTTAAATTTAGACACCGGTTATAGATATACCCTATTCTTTATTTCAAATACCTATAAATAAAATATTTTTGTTTTATTAAACAAAAAATAATTAAACGTTGTAATAATGTAAAAAACTTTGACAAACTCAAATACATCGATTTGAGTTTGTCAAAGTTTATTATCTACACTAATATTATAAAGAGGAAAACTTTGTTTGTTTGTTTGTACTGAATAGGCTCAAAAACTACTGGACCGATTTTAAAAATTCTTTCACCATTCGAAAGCTACATTATCCACGAGTAACATAGGCTATATTTTATTTTGGAAAAAAATAGGGTTCCGTAAGATATTTGGGTTTTTCGGACACAAGGTGTAAAAAATCAACCAGAAAAGTTACTTATTTTGCGTACGCTGCCTAAACTATAAAAGATAGAACCATAAAATGTTCTAATTAATTGTAGATCTTATAAATATCTACAAAAAAGTCCGCGACACACTATACCCATCTATGTCGAGTGAGGCACAGCAACCATTTTTTTATTTAAAAATCTTGAATTTTTTTTGGACTACATTTAAACGCGTTTATTTTACTCATGCTATTAATCCTTATCAAAATAAATGATTTCATCACTAAGAACAGTTTATGGAGATAATATTTGGTCTTTGAATGATTAAAATTGGACGTTTGGTTTTGAAGTTATGGCGAAATTAAAATATTACGATTTCTGCTGCACGACCGCTGCGTAGGGAGCCGACCTCGCGACTGACCGTGTCTTTCCTGGGTAGGCTTTTTGCAGCGGTAACCGACATCCACGCGGGCGGAGCCGCGGGCGACCGCTAGTTATTTATATTATTATCCAGAGGGTCCATGAAAATTCTGTTTTTACTAACACTTCCTTTATTATGTAACAGTGATTCAAAACTTTATCTGACATTAATCCCCACCACGCATGAATAAAATCAAACGATCAGACAAAGCGTCGAACAAAGCATTCATTTTACATTCATTACCCCTCCTTTTGCCGTAGTCGGGTAAAAACCATCACGGACCTATTGTGTTGAGAATCGGGGATTATCCAACGCCCTGAAGTACTGTTTAATTTTATTGGCGAATTAATTGTCCGGCAGTGTACACTGCGTGGCAAATAAACGGGCTCGTGGAGAGCACTTGGTAGAGTTCACTGGGCAGGCTTATTGTTATTACACTGCAGATTAGATTAACTTATTTGTTTTTGGAATTGTTGGTTGAAATGAAAGCGTTGCTGTTCTATACATATTCACCTTGAAAAATATAACCGTTCTACCTTAATATGAAAATCTACAACAATTATTTTTTATTTTAATGAAATTGTTCTTAAAAGGTACTACTATATAATATGTGTATCAACCGTTTTAGGTATCCTGAATGTTAGGCATTTTGCTTTTTAGATATGACATTTAGGCATTTTTTGACGGCCTCGGTGGCGTGGCGGGCGATTGCTCGGCAGAGACGCAAGAGGCGCGGGTCGATTCCCGCTGCGGAAGAAATGTTTGCATGTTCTGTAAATATTTCTTCCGGATCTGGGTGTTGTGGTACCATGGTACTCGTAGTTACTGATACCCGCAACACAGGGAATCCTAGTGTGGGGTCAGGACTATGTATGTGACTGTTGGGTGTTATTTGTTTTATTTATTTATTTATTTTACTTCTTAGGCAACTAAAAATTAGACTTCCTGATCAGGAAGCAAAATTACTTTTATTTTTATTCGACAACCGTTGACAGTTCGACAACCGTTTTGTTTTTGTGTATCATATAGATAGTATTATGTAGTTTTACAATCCTAAAGCTATTGGATCAAAAAAATCAGTGCAGCCCTTCAAAGTTTTTTTTTTAATAAATGACAGAGACATATCGACAATATCTTTTTATTCATTTAGCTGTTAGAGTAATTAGTATACAGTCAACCAAACAATAATAAAGCTAATTGAAAAGAAGATAAAAAATTACAAGATTACCTGCAAATGACTACGCATCAGTTGCTCTAGTTTAGACAATATTCACATCTATACAGGATGTAAAAGTACAGCTTGTGAAAACTGTAATAAAATTATAATCTTAACAATAATAATAATAATAATAAAGTTTTTTTTATTAAGGCAACCAGTGTCCACAAAGTGTTAGTAAGACTTAAGTTTATGTGTTAGGACTTAACTAAAACAGATTTCGTCCTCTGGAAAAAAACTGGTACTAGTAATACTTGAGTAAAAAAAATAATACAAATTAAATAAAATATACTTATTCAACAAAATTCAGCTCTTTAAAATATTTGAAAAATATGAACCTCTTATAGATTTTACAGCCAATAATGGAATTACGTTTTAAATCAAAATATGATATTTTATCCGAAAACTAATTGTAAAAAAAGTGTAGTTTTATTTGGTGTGAAATTAAGTGATTATCTGAAATTCCCCAGTTATCGTATTTTCACACCTTGTATCAGTAGATAGTATAACTCATCTACCAACAATAGTTCGTTAGGCTCTCACAATGAGACGTTTCATCCACTGTCTCACGTCCTACCCGTTGTTTACATATATAAATCTTAGATAACTACAATAGAATGGCCGTCTCTATGTTAATTTGTGTTTAATATGAATTCGTGAGTGACGCCGCAGAATAGAGCATAGTTTTGTAAGGCTGAGGACACACATGGACAATGGAACGGGTTGCAATGGACAAAAGAATGGGTTACAATTGCGCTAATCCATTTTATTGCGTGTCACGAGCAGAACAGTCGCCGAGTAAAGTTTATGATGTGGTTTCTTTTATTTGACAGTTTAACCTGTGGAATCAGTTCAAGGTATGTTATTAACGATATACTATAAGTAAGTTCGTATGAGCTAGTGGCCAACTCTTGTGACGGAGTTTTTAGGCCGCCTAAAGGCCTCCGTCATGGCTTAACGACTTAAAAGCCGGGACTGACAATTTAACGTGCCCTCCGAAGCACGGAAGCGCTCAGCTCGTAATACCACTTGCGGTGACCCATCCCAATTGTGACCGCGCACAACGTTGCTTAACTTCAACGATCAATCAAGAACGTCTAAGCAAGTTACGCCACGAGCGCTTCGAATACTATGAAAGAAGATGTTGTCCGTTTGCGACGATATTTGGATGTTTCTGGCACAATCACGTGCGTAACTGCTGAACAGATATGATTTAAATTGGAATGTATGTACATAGTTTATAACTCTGGTGGTATTTTTCATTTTACATAAAGTTATTTCAGACAAATTGAAAAAACTGGAGTTGGGCAAGTCATCTGGCAAGGCGTGGTGAGGACAGGTGGAGTAATGCGGTAACTGAATGGCGCCCAAGAACCGGTTACAGAAACGTCTGTCGTCCAGCAGCGAGATCGGCTGACGATATAGTATTCAGAGCTGGCTGGACCTGGATGAGACTTGCAACGGACCGTGGAAAGTGGCACACAGAAAGGGAGGCTTATACCCAGTGAGGTCGGGTTGCGAATGATGATGGCTCTAAATTTTGAACCCGACTGTACCAAAAGTTCATCCGCATCTACCGGTCGCACCTCCATTCCGGTCCCCTAAATCAAAACTCAATTGTAATAAAAAAGCTATGCAAATGCAAGAATGGCCTAGTCGAGATTAGTGCACTCTGAATGTTGTAATTAGGAGATTTATATGCAAAGCACTTTGTGGTCCACATTATTAGTCTATAATAATTCCATAGACCCATAAACCCCGTGGACCCATAGCCTAATGTCATTTTGAGAGCGCTGTAGTAGTTCACTCCTTTGTAATAGATTTATGAGCTGGAATGATTTAATAAGTGTGTGATAACGAATATTATTTATTGCCTAGACTGTTCCCAGGGCCGTTGGTCAGTGAGGTTACATCTGCTTGTTAGGATGACAAATAGGAAGGCAGGAAATTCACATCATGTGTGTTCATGGCCTTATTTGAATTTGCTGAAGAGTGTAATTTTAGACCTCTTAATATTCATAAGATTGAATATTTTAAATCATAACGGTTATCTCTAGTTTCTTAGATTAATATACAGAGTACTGGTGGTCTAGTAGTAGCGACCCCACCTTCCGATCCTAATGCCGTGGGTTCAAATTAGGTCGTGCATTAATGGTTTTTTTCGAAATATATATATGCGCTATAAAGCAGGGTCCGTTAAAAATTACTTCTTCACTATCTTACACTGTTCCAAATGCAAATCAAACGTTATGTTGTCATGCCTGACATCTTTATACAACCCCCCAACAAAAGCACATAGGAGAATTTACACTAACAAAATTCTCATTGTTTCCATCAAAAGGCGACATATTCCGTACACAAAGCTCGCACACATCGACCTATGAACTTAGATTGTTCGCGTAATACTGAATAGAATTGCGTCAATCAAAATAATCCTCGTCAAATTTTTTATGACCTCTTTTAGCTAACACATATTTGATATGCTTCAAATGGGGTTGTGGGAATATCTCGGATGTTTTGAAGATGGATTCTGCAAGATGAATATAAATGAAAGGTCAAAAGGAAATGGAAGTTTGACCGTTACGTCAATCACTGAACAAGGTCACGCTGATGATGCTGAAAGTCCAATAGAGCTGTCAAAACTGATGTCAAATTGATTATGTAAACTTTTTATCAAACGTCTCTAGTTCGGAGCAATTATACTATACTAAAGCCTTTTACCATCTATATTAGATGATTTATACAGCGTCAGGAGGCAACTTTTTTCTTCACAAACGGGACGCTGTAGTGCCCGGGACGAATTAAGATGGAGCAGGCTTGCCCAGCACCTATTCCATCCTCTCAGCTTAGTCGGCTTTATCCACAGGAAAGACATGGTCAATACGAGTACATGAGCTGACCAAGCCGCGGGTTTCCTCACGATGTTTTCCTTCACCGTTTAAGAGTACTGGTATAGCGCACATTAATTTTTCGAACAGAAAAACCCATTGGTACACGGCCGGATTTGAACCCACGACCTTAGAATCGGAAGGTGGGGTCACTTATCAACTAGACCACCAGTGCTCTCGGAGCAATTATTTAAATCGAATTTGTTATGCACATATTATTATGCAGATTTTTGTAATGAAACAATTATTTCTTAATGAAAATGAGTGTATTTCTATGCTTGTATTGATGTTCCGTTTCAGTCAAATCCGTTCAAAACATACCTACATACTTTCGTATTAATAATGTTAATATTATTAATAAATTGTTATTTGCCTTTACTGATAAAATACTGTGGAAAATTATATAAAGGCCAGAAGACAATACCGTAATTGAAACTACGTAAAAACAGTCTGTCTGTAAAATACTAATGATTGGTTTCGAAGCAACAACTTCCAAACTTCACCCGTTGCTTACTCAAGTTCCGTCTAGAATATTCTGTTCATTTTCTTTTCCGAAGGGCAACATGGAAACAAGTCGAAACTTACCTACAAAAAAGTTTTTTTTTTAACTTACCGGAACCAGTAATTGTTCTCCGTGATTACTTCGGAAAGTATAGGAAATGGAAAGAGAAAATGTAAAAAATTAGGGTCAAAGTCTCAGACCAAATAAAAGAAAAGACGGCGCGCCGCGAACAACAAAAGTGAAGTCACCTTTTTATCTATGTGTGTGTCGAAGGTTTTGAGGTTTGTGTTCCAAGTAACCTAAAATTCATAGTACCTATAATAATTAAAAAAAGATGTTATTTGAAGTACTTACAAGTGAAAAGTGATTCCGTGAGACTTTTTATGTGATTTGCTGCTATTTTTACAAGTTTTCACTACACAGGAAGGCTTTTCTATTTTAAAATTTTAAGTTTACTAGACGACGACTCAAGAGCGATAAGAATGGTTTTAGTGTAGGTGTTTTCGTGAGCGTGTGTGTTTACTTGCATGAGCACGGTTTTGTTTGGCTTTATTTTTGTTGTTCGCGGCGCGGCGTCTTTTCTTTTTATTTGGTCTGAGGTCAAAGTTTAAGAACTTTGAAAGGCTTCGCTTTGAGGTTCCGGAATACTTCCGTGTATTGGATTTTCTGGTGATTTTTCTAGAAAGTCATTCGTTGTACAGTAAATAATATAAAGAACAGGCTAAATAAATTATACCTATAATCTTAGGAACTGGTATGAAACTTCCTTTAGTTTAGACTCCTTTGTCGCCAACGCCGCGCCGTTGAACCCAATCGTTCTTATATCGAACTAGCGGTCGCCCGCGGCTCCGCCCGCGTGGATGTCGGTTACCGCTGCAAAAAGCCTACCCAGGAAAGACACGGCCAGTCGCGAGGTCGGCTCCCTACGCAGCGGTCGTGCAGCAGAAATCGTAATATTTTAATTTCGCCATAACTTCAAAACCAAACGTCCAATTTTAATCATTCAAAGACCAAATATTATCTCCATAAACTGTTCTTAGTGATGAAATCATTTATTTTGATAAGGATTAATAGCATGAGTAAAATAAACGCGTTTAAATGTAGTCCAAAAAAAATTCAAGATTTTTAAATAAAAAAATGGTTGCTGTGCCTCACTCGACATAGATGGGTATAGTGTGTCGCGGACTTTTTTGTAGATATTTATAAGATCTACAATTAATTAGAACATTTTATGGTTCTATCTTTTATAGTTTAGGCAGCGTACGCAAAATAAGTAACTTTTCTGGTTGATTTTTTACACCTTGTGTCCGAAAAACCCAAATATCTTACGGAACCCTATTTTTTTCCAAAATAAAATATAGCCTATGTTACTCGTGGATAATGTAGCTTTCGAATGGTGAAAGAATTTTTAAAATCGGTCCAGTAGTTTTTGAGCCTATTCAGTACAAACAAACAAACAAAGTTTTCCTCTTTATAATATTAGTGTAGATTTACCGCTTTGCCGACTCGTTCTCAACTTGGCTGACACAATGCCGTGATACAATATGCTAAGGGGCGTAGATTAAAAAAAATTGAGAACACTGCTGCGTTCTTCACTAGGAGGGCAGACTGGTGGTCTAGTTGGTAGTGACCCCGCCTTCCGATCCTAACGTGGGTTCAAACCTGGTCGTGTACCAATGGATTTTTCTGTACGAAAAATTTATGTGCGCTCTCTAACGGTGAAGGAAAACGTTTTGAGGAAACCCGCGGCTTAGTCAGCTCCGCACGTATTGACCATGTCTTTCCTGTGGACAAGGCCGACTAAGCTGTGAGGATGGAATAGGTGCTGGGCAAGCCTAGTCCATCTTAATTCGTCCCGGGCCCATTCCCATAAAGTGTCCCATTTGTGAAGGTAAAAGTTGCCTTCTGACGCTGTATAAATCATCTAATATAGATGTTAAAAAAGGCCTTAGTTTAGTTTAGGAAGTGTAGATCCCAGAATGGAACTTCTCGTGTTTGATATCAAAACACAGACAGACAGAAACCGCATAATGTCGTAGCATAGCTAGGGTACATCCCAAAATGGAACTCCACGTTTTCGATATCAAAGCATAGGTAGGGTATGTTACACATAGTTTTCCTGACCAACAATACACACTCCCTAGAACAGTTTATAGAGGACCACTGTAGCCTGAACTGCGAACACATGTTATAGTTCCCACTTCAGGCTGAATTATTGTGAGGGTGGAGAGGTCAGTGTAGGGTGGTTCAGGTGCAGTGCATTTGTCTTTAGGCTTAGAGCGGTGTATCTCAGACAGGAAATTAGGTTTGGATGTTTGTACGTGGTTTGAATCTGGATGGTGTTATGCAGTAAATTATTCGTGGCAGGAACTAAATTTGCGACATACTTCTTTGTTTTCAAAGTCAAAGTCAAAGTCAAAAATTTTTATTCCATAAAATCACTGGGATCACTTGGACACGTCTTAAATCTACGTTGCATTTACACCTGTTCGTAACGCGACCAGGCGTGGAAGATACAGGCAAGAAACCACGCTTGGCTATTTTTTTGGAAAATGATCCCTTTACAATCATGTTATAAAAGGAGTTGGAGCATTCAGTCCCAAGCATTTTTATCTTCTATATAATCGGATATTTTATAGTAAGCTTTTTTATACAACTTTTGTTTTATTAGTGTTTTGAATTTATTAACTGACAAATTTGTCATCTCGCTTGGGACTTTGTTATAGAAGCGTACACATTGCCCTTTAAATGATTTATTAACTTTACCTAGCCTAATCGTGGGTACAGCAAGTTTATCCTTATTTCTAGTATTAACACTATGATTATCACTATTTTTCTTAAACTTACTAACATTTTTATGTACGTACATCAAGTTTTCGTAAATATATTGACAAGGAACAGTCATAATGTTTATTTCTTTAAATTTATTACGTAATGACTCCCTAGGACCCAGGTTATAAACTGCTCGAACAGCCCTCCTCTGCAACACAAATACGGTGTTTATATCTGCAGCACTCCCCCACAACAAAATGCCATATGCCATGATGCTATGGAAGTAGCTGAAGTAAACTAGTCTAGCTGTATCTACGTCTGTAAGTAGACGTATTTTTTTGACTGCATATGCCGCAGAACTAAGTCTCTTCGACAATTTATCTATATGTGGGTCCCATTGAATCTTTTTATCTAAGGTTATGCCCAAAAAAGTAGTAGTGTCCACGAGATCTATATGTTCATTTTTTATTTTTATATGAGAATTTACTTGTGTAACATTTGGTAGTATAAATCTTATACATTTGGTTTTCTTTTCATTTAGCAATAGGTTATTTACATCGAACCATTCTACGACTTTGGAGATTGCATTGTTTACTTCGCCAAAATTAACCAGGCGTCGTTTCATTTTAAATAAAAATGAGGTGTCATCTGCAAACAATACAATTTCATGATCATCCCTAACAAGTTTAGGTAAATCATTAATATAAACTAAAAATAGAAATGGTCCTAATATTGATCCCTGTGGTACACCCATTGTTACTATTGACCCTGGAGAACGTTTTCCATTAACGTCGACTCTTTGTATTCTGTTACTTAAATAGGAACTGAGAAGGTCAAGAGCAAAACCCCTAACCCCATAGTGTCGGAGTTTCCTGATTAATGTTTCATGATGGACACAATCGAATGCTTTTGACAGATCACAAAAAATCCCTAAAGCATCACGAGACTCTTCCCATGCATGGAAAATATGCGATATTAACTCGACACCAGCCTCTGTTGTTGAACGGCCCTTCATAAATCCGAATTGTTTGTTGTCGAGTAGGTTATTTATGTTAAAATGGTCTTGAAGTTGCTTTAGAATCAGTTTTTCAAATATTTTGCTAAAGGTCGGTAGTACTGATTTTAATTTTATTATTACTGGCCTGCTGCAGGGCTAAGATTTCGCAAATCCTCTTCAACTTTTCTCTATCCTTGTGCTATGGAGAAGCAAGCCTTCATTAAATAGATTATTACTTACTACGTAATAAAACAACTATGCAAACGTAGGCAAGCAGGTAGGGGAATTGAGTTTTTATTTTAATAACCATATAATTAAATACTTATTTATAAAAAATTGCAAACTAGTAGGTAATTTATAAAATTCATTAAAACGCACACACGGTTGAAATTGTAATGTAATACTTTCAAAACTTACTCGTACATAATTATCATTTATTTTAATTAAGCTTTGAAATTTTCCTATTCACATTCAGTATAACACCATCCCGTCATCCAACATTCTGACGACGTCGTCTTTCACCGGGTTCGAGGACAATGTTTTTGGAGATAGCCACGCTACAGATTACGGACGTTCTATACAAATGGAACGTTACAGATTTGAATTTCGAATGCGGTGATTCAAAGATCGAACGTATTTGAACGATGTGGCAGCCAGTGATAAGTAGGTATAGATTTGGCAATTTGTGATTGGCTAATGATAGATAGATAGATAAAAGCTTTATTGGACACAATATATAGTATAGGTAGGTAGGTACCCGGGCATCACACGAGCGAAGCTGCTAACATAAGCAGGTAAATACGATTTTTATTTTCAAATCTGTGGATGGTCTTGTCAAAATTATTTGTGAACAATTTTTTGTTTGGTGCGTAAAAATATATCTCAATATTAACACATTAATATTAAAATTCATTAGCTAAACGCCCCTGCCTACCATGCGTCAGCGATTCTATAAACTTTTGTTCAGCTTTAATTAGTAGGTGATACAATGAAATGTGTTATTTCACGCGAATTCAAAAGTTATTAATATTAACAAAAGAATAAGCACCTTTGAAGGTCAGTGAAGGTTTGCAGATATCTGCTACTAGTCATGTCACTAGATCTTTCAAACCAGTGTGGTGAAAGGATTTAAAATGCGCCTCAAAAGCCCCATTTGAGCATTCGACAGACATGTTTTCGAACTTTTAAGTTCCTTCTTGACGGCCTCAGTGGCGTGGCGGACGATCGCTCGGCAGAGACGCAAGAGGCGCGCGTTCGATTCCCGCTACGGGAGAAACGTTTGTATGTTCTGCAAATATTTCTTCCGGGTCTGGGTGTTGTAGTATTATGTATTATAAGTATGTATTTACAAAAAAAGTATATAATTTTTCTATCAGTATCAGTCATCTGGTTCACATAATACGAGCTTTGGTTAGTTTGGAGCTAGATGGCGCTGTGTGAAATGTCCACAAATATTTATTTATTTATTATCTATAAGTTGGTTAAAGCAAAGCAACAAATATGAAAAACAAATCAGAAGCGTCGTTGTTCTACCACTGCATTCTATATCTTTTCTTTATTAGAAATATTCAGCAACACAATCAAAGCTTTTTAATTTAAACGGAACAAAATGAATAGTCTACTAACATACTTATGTATTGTACGAAGGAAGACAATGATACCTCTTGACCTGAAAGCGTTTACCCTTCCCTCCTAATCCACGCATTATCCTCTATGAGTGAGTCCTGATGAATACCTCAATTCGAATCCCACCTAATTTCAAATTTAGAAACTACTTAGTGTTGTCCACGCTGGCGTGAAGTGACGCTCGCTGACAATCAGCCTCCCTGCAGGGTGTCCCACGTGGCGTCTACTAGGGACGTGCGCAACGACGCGAGAAAATCCACTGATTGTCAAGAACCCCACCTCCCAGGTGAAACTGATCTTTATTCTACACAGGTAAGGTCGGTTGTTGTGTGGCGAATACGGGTTCATCGTTTTGAGTGCACACCGAACGCAGTTTTCCGCTAATTATGATGCTAATACCCAGCTTTATCCCCTCCTGCTGTGATAAATTTTAATTTATCAAGTTCTCTCGAAGTGCGCACAATTTTATCGCTTTTGTTATCTACCTGTTGTTTCGAATAAAAAGTTCTCAGCCTTTTCTGCAAGTAATGCCCTCAATAAACTAACTGATTACTATTTCCTACTATACAGCGAACACAATGTAAAATAACCTTTTTGAATAGAAGGGCGCTGAAGAATGCTATTCACGGCGCTAATAGAAGCGACTATCGCGCCAGCCTTCCGATACAACGGAAGCAATTCAGATAATTCTCATTACACACATTTCACTGTTCGATGTTGTCGGTCGATTCTAATGTATCATTATGTTAAACTGCGGGCGGTCGTATTCGGCCTCTTTGTTGAGCATCACTACCGAGCAGATCTCGCTAAAATTCAAATGTCATCGTTCCAATTCGAAATTCAATTACTTGTAATTAATGCGGAGTGTTCGGTGGCGGAACTGGATCTTTTACCGATTTGGAAACAATGCTGGTTTCTCGACGCGGCGACTCCAAAGAGCCAAGGAACGCAACTCATGCATCGATTCTAATTTTTTAAATGGTCTTTTTTCTCGTCACTGATGGCTTGAATGATAAATGTAGAGAAGGCACTGATGAGGCTGTTTTTTCTACTGATGAAATGTTTTAATTTAGCCAACACCTAGTGGTTTTTAGTAACCAGGTCACCACCCATAAGAAACCAAATTTAGACCACTGACATACGACAGATACAAATAACCAGTTAGCTGGTAATCTATATATATATATATATATATAAAAGAAAGTCGTGTTAGTTACACCACTTATAACTCAAGAACGGTAGAACAGATTTGGGTGAAAATTGGTAGGGAGGTAGCTTAGAGCCAGGAGACGCACATAAGATACTTTTTCATCATCATCAGCCTATAGCAGTCCACTGCTGGACATAGGCCTCCCCTAATGAGCGCCATCGCGCCCTATCTTTGGCTTGACGCATCCAGTTTCTGCCAGCAGCCTTTCGCAGATCGTCACTCCACCTAGCCGGAGGGCGTCCTACACTACGTTTGCCGAGTCGCGGTCTCCACTCAAGAACTCGTTTACCCCAACGGTTGTCGGTTCTTCGGCAGATATGACCAGCCCACTGCCACTTCAGTTTGCTAATAGATCTTAGATTCGTCTTAGATTCGACGAAATAGATATTAGATACTTTTATCCCGAAAAAAAACAGAAAAAAAATCAGAATTGCACCCGTGCGAAGCCGGGGCGCGTCGCTAGTATTCATATATTTTTTTAGTTTGACCAGTTCTACTTGTCGGTTACCATATCGTCGGTAGCGGAAAGGTAATTATTCAATACTCGCGCCAGAACAGTATTCAACAGAAGTTTAGTCACAAGACAATGAGGCATTGTGTGGAACTGGTATTAGGTATGGGGGTAGGGTTACCACACATTCTGCTTCTTGCCACTGTTCTGGGTATACCTTGTGTTAGATTTGGTGGAACTAAAGTTAAGGGTTTAACTCAATGTAGGACAAAACTAGCCCATCGAGAGCAGATACACGAAATACTTTGTAGACGAGTTAAAAACATTTACTCCCGAAAACTCAAACGCGACTCAGAGTTGAGCACGTCTCAATTCACGGTTTTTTGACAGTTTTAGATGAAAATATGTCAAAAACTCGTTTCAAAAATGCGTTTGAGTATTCGGGGTTTAATCTTGTAATTCATAATCGAAATCTTTTTTCAATTAAGTCAATATAATCTACCACCACTATCATTACTGGCTATGAACTGAAACTTAAGGTTTGAGACCAGATTTATTTTTAATTGAATTACAAGATGCAGATATTTCGAGATTGTTAGCGCAAAAACGAGATATTTACTTTAATTCGATGGAAGAACTTCTTCTGTAATTGTGGCATAAGCAGTTCAGACATTTCAGTGTAGTTGCGTTAAAATATCAGAAAACTCAAAAATCGTCATGATGATAAAAATCCAGTTTTTCCAATTTAAGAGTTTAACCCTTGTTAAACAACTGATACATTTTTCTCCTCGTAAATATTTCCAGGGTAGCCTTACTCATGGTGACTCTATCGAGTAGCCGGAACAGGTATTTTGATAATTAGAGTACCGTAGGCGGAATATTATTTAAAAGCCGCCCGGCAACAAATGAAGGTGTGACGGTCGGCATCCGTTCAGGCCAAGTGTTAAAACTATTGTTTGAGCCTTTTTTGTCCTACACATTTAACTATACCGACTTTATGGAATAAGACATGCGTACTACTTGTTTGGTGTTTGTGTGGATGTTACAGTCAAACCTCGAAGCTCCGGCGCTCTTAGGTTTGCCTAGTCAAGCCTCAGTTCTGACTAAAAGTCTCGGTCGAACCCCAAGTGTTTTTCTACCTTTGACTAACGAATTTTTGGTCAATTCTAGAAGAGACCAATTTGGACAATCAAACGCCGAAACTCAACGGGGTTTGGTAGAAAGCGCTATTGATGGCCTTTGACCAAGAATTTTAATCAGACCTGAAGCTTGACTAGACAAACCTAGAAGCGCCGGAGCTTCGAGGTTTGACTATGACATGGATACAAGGCTTGAAGAGCGTGTTATATTTTTTTGTTTAATACATATTTTTTATAAGAAAAATCCATTGGTGTTCTATGGAACCAGTACAATTACTTCATCATCATTTCTTTTTGATTTTACCAGCCTCCTCGGTCCTATGCATCCCTTTTCCAGGTTTTGCAACTGTTTCTATGCCCTTGACCCAACGCGCTGTTGGACGTCCTGGTCAAGACGGCCATCAGCCAGGTGTCCTACCCAGCTCCATTTAATTTTGCAAGGTTATCGATGTCTTGGAACCGTCCGACATCAGTTAACTGGAATTAAAATGGAGTAAGCAGAGTACGGAATATTCGCAAAGTTACTGGAGCTAAGTCTAAATTATGATGACAATATACCTTCAAATTATACAATTATGATTGAAGTACTACGTAAATTATAATTTAGTAGGTAGCTAAATTACTGTGACAAGTTACTTTGTTGCAACTTATAAACAACATTCCGATTGAAACGTTAACTGATCAAAATAAACCAATTTAGTCCATAATCGAAAGCTTTGCATTGGAATGGAATCATGAACGAAATTGATTCAATTAACGTAGAAACAGCTTCCATAAACACCCCTCGAGATTATTTAATAAGCCTTTTACCAACCCTTAATTGGTTTTCATGCAAAACAATATGGCGTCAATCAATTTTGAAAGTTTGTAAGGATTCCAGCCACTTACAGAGTTGTATAAACTTATATGAACTTGTGTGACCTTTGTTAGAGTCGACGGACTCGGTGCTAAAGACCTACCCTTAACAATTGGTTAGAACATCGCTATCACCATCACATGAAGAGCTCGTGGCGTAGCTTGCTTAGGCGTTATTGATTGATCGTTAAAGTTAAGCAACGATATGCGTGGTCACAAATTGGGATGGGTGCCCGCAAGTGGCATTACGAGCTGATCGCTTCCGAGCTTCGGAGGGCACGTTAAACAGTCGGTCCCGGCTTTTAAGTCGTCAAGCCATGACGGAGGCCTTTAGGCAGCCTAAAAAATCCGTCACTAGAGTTGGCCACTAGCTCATACGAACATACATACATAGAGCATCACTCATTTTATAACAGTTCAGAGTAAAAACGACTCTTACGTCTAGACATAAATCATACATTGATTTGCAGGATGTTGATGGTGATGTTAATGCTCTAAGACATAAGGAGTGACCTGATTGATCCATATCAATGGCCGAAGACTGCTAAGGGTCATTGAATCTACTTCATCATGAACAAAATAATACTTTTCAATAATAGTCCGTAAATTTTGCGGACTATTAAAGACATTACAGGGATGTTTTAATCATTAATTTCCTTAAATAAATGTTATTTGGAATATGGTCTGCTATCGTTTTGAAGCATTAATTCGTCGGATCGTTATTACTAGGTACTTAGCAACGTTGCCGAAAGGCGTTATACATAAATAAAGTTGCTATAGTAATTAGTATAATATTGAAAGCAAGGAGATCACTGGTGGTCTAATGGTAGCGCCTCTGCCTTCTGTTCCTAAGGACGCAGGTTCAAACATGGTCGTGCACCAATGGATTTTTCCGTTCGAAAAATTGATATGCGCTATACCAGTACTCTAAAACGGTAAAGGAAAATATCGTGAGGAAACCGTAGCTTAGTCAGCTCCGAACGTATTGGCCATACCTTTCCTGTGGGCAAGGCTGACTAAGCTGTGAGGATGGTGCTGTGAAAGCCTACTCCACCTAAATTCGTCCCGGGCACTAGCGTCCCTTTAGTGTAGGCAAAAGTTTCCTCCTGTCGCTGTATAAATCATCTACTAATAGATGGCAAAGGCCTTAGCGTTGAAAGTAGGTATAAATCAAAAGTACACATCTTTATATATTGAAACTAGCTTTCGCCCGCGGCTTCGCTCGCGTGATATCCGGACAATAAGTAGCCCATTTTAAAGTCCTAGATTCATTCAAATCCGTTCAGCCGTTATGGCGTGATTGAGGCATAAACATACATCATCACAGCCACACATCCACACATCCTTACCTCCTCATATCCTCACAAACTTTCGTATTTATAATATTAGTAGAATGTATAAATCAGCTACTATAGATGGCAAAGACCTTATCATTGAAAGCAGTTATAAATTAAAAGTACGCGTCTTTGTATATTGAAAAAAGGGATAGGTAAGATGATAATGATAACGTCTGAGAGCACAAAGTACCGCACGAGTTTGCAACCCACAATCCTAAGTACCAACATCACACCTAATCAAAGGAATAAATCACCAAATTAAAAAAATAATTAAATTAGCTTCAAAGGGGAGTGCATACGCGCAGAACCCTCACTTCCTCCACTCACAACGCCCCAAAGAAAACCTTAACTTTACAAGATGAGCGTATAAAGCCGGTTCACACTCATCTCGCACACCTCGCGCCGCTCATACCTTTCAAAGTGCCTTATTACTGGTTTTACGTAGCTTATCAAGCTTTGAGAGTAAAGCTGGGTTTTAGAAAAAAACATCAAAGGTGGCCGGGAAATGTTTTCAGTCGCGCTTTCGCCTTTTTTGAATGGCAATTAGTTGGCGCGGCAGTCAACGCGCTCATGCCTTGTGCAATTATGCCGCTGAGTAGTGGAGGGAAGCCTAACTTTGGAGGTGGTAACTCCTTCACTAGTGTGTTATATATTCTCCTCCATCGGTGAACGGATCACGGCAAACTTACTTCTACAAACCCGTCGCAAAATCGTAGATAAATAAATAAATAAATAAATATTTGTTTACATTTTACACAGCGCCATCTAGCCCCGAACTAAGCAAAGTTCGTGCTATGGAAACCAGATGGCTGATAGAATAGTTATATAATTTTTTTTTGTAAATACATAATATTACAACACCCAGACCCGGAAAAAATATTTGCAGAGTATGCAAACATTTCTTTTGCAGCGGGAATCGAATCCGCGCCTCTTGCATCTCAGTCGAGCACTCACCCACCACGCTTCAGAGGTGGCGTCCCAAATTGTCTTAGCATGCGACTTAATACGACATGTATCGCTTGCAATATATTACAGTGTGGTATGAATCAGAATCAGCATCATACATACATGCATATTATCACTCCTATATCCTTAATGGGGTCGGCAAAGCCACAAGTGATAATAAGAAAACAATCATTTGTGCTGCCTTCATCTACAAACCACGCGCGAACCTCATAATATCATCTATCTATCGGATGACACTTCGTTTCCCGATCCGAAGCCGATATTTGAGAACCTTTGGTACAAAGAGAACTTAGGTATTTCGAGTACTAGCTGCCACCAGCGGCTTCGCTAGCGTAGTACCCGGATAAAAAATAGCCCATATGTACAGTACATGTACTATGTATATTCCAAGTTTCATTCAAATCCGTTCAGTCGTTTAGGCGTGAAAGAGTAACAAACATCCATACATACAAACTTTCGCGTTTATAATAATTATAATGGAGTACTAGCTGTGTTGCCCGCGACTTTGTTCACATTAAATATGATTTTCAGAATGTAAACTTGATAAAAAAAACTATGGAGTGCAAAACATGCGGTCACCCATCCAAGTACTGACCAAGTCAGGCGATGCTCAACCTCGTTACCTTGGTTCCCTATATAAATTTCTTATTTCTCCCCTCTAAGAGTATATTTGAAAAAAAAAAAGTTGCATTATGCCCTTCTCCGGGATACAATCTATCTGTTTGCCAATTTTCATCCAAATCTGTTAGGCAGTTTAGGCGTGAAAAGGTAACAGAAAGACAGACTTACTTTCGCATTTAGAATATTTGTAAGGATACAGAGTATAATCAGGCAACGTAGTACATGGTAGTCCATAAGAAGTGGCCGCCAGTATCAGTCCCTTCTCCCCAACGTGAGGTATCGATGGAAAAGGGATAGGTTTTGACATTTGAGCTCACTTCATTTCCACACTCCATGATCGCAAAGAGGGTGTCTTAAACTAAAAATTATTGATATTAAAATGCGGCCGCGTTAATTAAGCTTTTCACTCGTTTAATTTA
Source organism: Scotopteryx bipunctaria (assembly GCA_949320045.1). Taxonomy (NCBI): domain Eukaryota; kingdom Metazoa; phylum Arthropoda; class Insecta; order Lepidoptera; family Geometridae; genus Scotopteryx; species Scotopteryx bipunctaria. The sequence goes on from OX439441.1 coordinate 1,331,936, forward strand.
CAGTTAGTTAGCTCTGGCTCCTGGTTAGTGGCAATTTATTGAGCCGCTAATTAGCAGTGGATCGTTTTAATCGACCAACCAGTTACTTTCATCCTACTAATCCTAGAAGTAGATGTAAACCGTAGATGTGAGGTCTGATGTTAAAATCAGTTGTGTTATCTGTATCTCTACTTACCCCCAAATACTCCCGCGACTCAGAGTTGAGCACGTCTCAAGTCACGGTTTTTTGACAGTTTTTGATGAAAATCTGTCAAAAACTCGTCACTTGATACGTGCTCAACTCTGAGATGCGTTTGAGTATTCGAGGGTTAGACCACCTATGCTCTCATAAAGGACCAATACACTACAACTAGAGACTTTGTTGACGCTTTGCTAACTGTTATCACTATTATTATAATTGGAAACATAACGTTCGAAGGAGATAAAAAAACTGTCTAAAACATCAAAAGAAACAATCTCGTTAAAATGTACAATCTACTAATTGGAAGTATCACATAACTTACACAGATCTTTGCAAATTCTAATTAAACCCAACACTTAAATTTGTTCTTTGAGTGTGCCAGACAAAAGTGGCTTTTATTCTGTGCGCCAGAAGTGCGGAAGGGCTTTCCCAAAGTGACACTGCATCGTGAAGTTTGAACAAAGACGCCAAAGACAGTCTCAAGTTAAAGAGATTAGGGAGGAATTTTAGGGATATAAAATTAAATACTTTTTAATTACTGGAATATTCAGCTTTATATGAAGTTGTTTTTATTTTTAATAGACTTCTGTTCAGGAAGGTTCTTAATTTGACAACAAAAATTGACAAGACAAAAAGATGAACAACACACATAGAAGGCAAGAGAAACATACATACATCAACATGACGACCACGGTAGCGTGGTGGGCGAGTGCTCCGCTGAGACGCAAGAGGTGTAGGTTCGATTCCCGCTACCGGAGAAATGTTTGTATGACACCTGCAACACCAGAGGAAGTGCGTTACCGGCCGTTATTCGAATAAAGCTTATGTATTCGAAATAGTTTAGATGACCAGAATCATTACAAGCGTAGAAAGTAGAAAGGTGCAGAGAAATGTCAACTGGACTGTTTTTTTAAGTATAACTGTAAAATTACGATTCATTACAACTTTCGTAATATTTCGTAATAGATATTATTTAATAAAGCGAGAATACAAAGCATTTTTTTGGTCTGAATTGAAAGAAACATTATCTAACACGTAACAGCATAAAAGTATTATAAGAAGTCGTATGAAGCTTAAATTTTGCCACAACATTATAAATTATACAATAAACAAAAAATTGAGAGAGATGTATCATTGTACGAGTTTAATAACAGGAAAGTTCAGATTTCCACCTTTCAGATTGGAAAAACAATTATTAAGTAACATAAACAAAAGAAACATGATACAGTTATTAAGAAGTATATTTTTTTAAAGGTGAGGTAACGTTACCTAACGTTACAGCATTTATTGTTTATACTTTATACACTTTACAAAGACTTCGTGACATTTAAAAGTTTGTTGTTGCAAAAACACACAAAGGACTCCTTGATTGGAAAACTCAAACTTTATCAAATTATGCCATAATTATTTAATTTGCTTACCAGTAAATTGTATATTTTCAATGTTTATTTTTTCTTCCAAATACAAAAGAAATACAAAATAAATTTATTTCAGCAAACACACAATAATTTGTACTCAACACAGAGGAATCAGAACAAAATATGTAAAAGCTGACAAGTATTTCTTCTGGTTAAGAGTTTACAATGGACCTCACACTAGGCCAAGCCTGTATCGTGAGGACCAAAATTACGATTTACTAAAATTGATTTGCGTGTCGGTAGGACTATTTTAATAGGCTAGGTTTAGTTATATATACCTACATAAGTATACATCTTTATCTATAGTTCTTTTCACGACCCATGAGTTTGCCAATAACGTTGTGATCAGCATTCTTAATCCATCATTTACAAGATGTCCATCATCTTCAGAAGATCACAAACTATAGTCAAAATTTTCTTTTAAAACCTTTTACATTTCTATTCAAGTACATTTTCGCCTTTTGAACGGTCAATTCAGAAACCATGAATAGGTATAATTACACGGGTAAATATCTGAACACTTACTGTTCGGTATCAAGCTGTATCAAGCCAAGGCTTTGCTGTAAAAAAGTGCCCGTTATAAAGCGCACATACTCGTAATATCTTTCCTGGGTAACAGGTGTAAAAATGTTCTTCTTAGAATACCCACTACCCGAGGCTATAACCGAATCGTTGCCATCCCAATTTAGAAACAAACTTTTGATCGTTTGCTTTGCTATTCGTGAAAGGAAGGTTTTTTATGAAAAGGGGGTAATAGAGCAAGTGGCTCACCTGATGGTAAGTGATTACCGCCGCCCACCGACACCTGCAACATCAGAAGCAGGCCTTATTAAGACTTCCAATGTTTGAACTCCTAAACAAGATATGGAATCGTGAATAATTCATAACTGTATCTCCCGTACGCAGGTTTTCTATCCAAAACATTTATGTCATACTAGCTGCTGCCCGCGGCTTCGCTCGCGTGGTACCCGGATAAAAAAAAGCCTATATGTTAATCCAGCACATGTACTATGTATATTCCAAGTTTAATTCAAATCCGTTCAGCCGTTTAGGCGTGATTGAGGCACAAACATACAAACATCCTTACAAACTTTCACATTAATAATATAGTAGGATCTATTAGATTTTCAATTTTCCTTCACGACTCTAGACTTCACCTTTTATAATAATTTATTAATCTTGTTTTACTGTTTGGGTTTTATATAATGTGTGTTTAATTATTTAACCTACATACTGTTTTGAGTTGCAAATAAACTTATTTTATCTATTTTTTATCTTCATCTTTTATCACTATTTGAAAGTACCTACTGGTTTAGCACACTTAATAATTTGGGACAGACAAAGCCATTGTTGTACGACTGGATTTGAACAGACGACCTTAGGATTTAATGGGATACCATCATTGCCCATGATTACTACTACAAGAAAGCATTATAAAAAAAGATTGAGAAAGCCTATTCTGGATGATGGGTGGACCTTTACACTACCTTCATATAACGGCTATAACTTTCTGTCAATACTGTTTTAAAAAACGTGACTGTTGTTATTATCAGTATTCAACGTCCACTGTTCGTCATCAGTCATCATTGTCGAATGAATAGCCAATTTACTTCCGTGCTTCAAAAATACTTTTGATGTCTTCATCGTGTTGGGTAAACTTGGAAATTATGATACTTTTGTGATACAAAGAAATAAAAGTATAATGAACAGGTTTTACAACGTAGTCAAAATAAAGAAAGTACATAGTTAACTTTCAACCCAGTACCCATTAGAGAGAATACCTAATTTAGTCCTTTTTGCACACATAGGTGCTGGAAAAGCCTACTTCATCTAAATTCGTCCCCGGCACTACAACGTCCTGTTAATGTAGGCAAAAGTGGCCTCCTGATTTCGTATAAATTTATTAGTATAGATGGTAAACACTTTTTACAATTGTTAGGCTATGAACATACCTACGACCTTGCGGAAGTATTCAGGCTGTCTATGAACTCTGTCACCCACTAGGCGCCTCAGCACTTTTGGTATTTACATGAATAATAAAATAAAATAAAAATAAAATAAAAAGAGCTTTATTTCCCCACACCTAAGTTTAAACAATATAAATACCTAATTAACCTACACCAGTAATATAACCTATTAGGTAGGGCCGCCGGTGGCGGTAAAAGCCTCCTCTAAAAGTTCCCACTCTTTTCTGTCTCTTGCTTTTCTTGGCCAGAGTTTTCCTGCCACTTTTATGATCTCGTCATTCCATCTCGTTGACGGCCTTCCTCTTCTTCTTTTGCAGTCACGAGGTGTCCAGTTGGTCGCTATCTGGCACCATCTTTTCGCGTCTGTTCTTTGGAGATGGCCAGCCCATTTCCATTTTTGGCCTAAGATTCGGAGCGCTACATCACTTGCTTTTGTTTTTCTCCTAACAGTTGTATTCTTCACTCGATCTTTCAGCCTAACGCCAATAAAGCTTCTTTCCATTCCGCGTTGGCAGATCTTTAGCTTGTCTATTAGCGTTTTAGTTAGGGACCATGTCTGGCAGGCGTATGTTAAGCATGGTGTCAGGCAGAGATTCATTGCTTTGGTTTTTAAGCTTATGGGCAGGTTTCCTTTGATAATTTCTTTTAACGCCCAGTACTTATTCCATGTGTTATTTATTCTTCTGTGGATTTCCTTTTTATCGCATGACTGGAATGAGATTAAATGTCCAAGATAAATATAGTCTTCTACATACTCTAGAGTGCCAGAGTTGACTGTAATTGGAATTTTATTCCGGTTTGTCATCACTTTAGTTTTGTTTTCATTTATTTCTAGTCCTATGGCTCTACTTTCTAAGCTCAGAGATCTTACCATATATTCTAGTTCTGAGGCTTTTTCTGACAATATAACCAAATCGTCTGCGAATCTTAAATGTGTAAGGTAACTGCCATCGATTTTTAATCCCATTTCCTCCCAGTCGAGTCTTTTAAAAATGCTTGAATAATAAATCTTATTTAGATACGTATTGTAGATAGCTTTTGTTTTCCAACTCATAAAACCCTTGCGCAAGTCCATCAAACTTCGCACATTGAAAATTGAACCATCATTACTTTAAAACATCATTTAGCATTGAACTAAGAAAGGCATTCGAACCTAATTAACTCTGCGTTCGAAAACTCCTTATACAGAACAGCATAGAGTCCAAAATTGCGTGAAAACTGTTCGTTATTTTGTAAATTATAATCCGTCTGTAGAACTGATTTATGATGCGGTTCGGACACCTAAGCAACAAAAACGCGTATCAATAGAACAAGGAACACAAATGAATGTCTGTTACAATACACTCTGTAATTGTTTAAACAAAAGGAACGCATTTCACTTCGATTTACTGAACCCACAATGATCATACAGACAATTTAGAACCTAATAATGAAATAATAGAGGTTATATTTGAAGATTTGAAAATGGATGTTGGACTATTTATGGGATGTAGTTTGAGCAGTAATATCTTTTACCGTCAAAGCTTTCGCCGATAGTTCTAAAGTAAATTTTATGACATCTTACAACAAAAGAGAATTATAAAAAAGACACATTCCACAGTGTCTCTTTCATCCATTATTGTCTTACTGTTGTTTTAGCCTTCGCTAAAACTATTGTTTTGTCTCATACAAAACGGTTATAACCACGTCCTTCGTTCAAGATTGTTTGTGGACATTTCTTTTGATTATTAGTCTCAGACCAAATAAAAAGAAAAGACGCCGCGCCGCGAACAACAAAAGTGAAGTCACACAAAACCGTGCTCCTGCAAGTAAACATACACGTTCACGCACACACCTACACTAAAACCATGCTCATCGCTCTCGAGTCGTCGTAAACTTAGTAAACTTAAAAATAAAAAATTGAATTATGCCATCCTGTATAGTGAAAACTTGTAAAAACAGCAGCAAATCACATAAAAAGTCTCACGGAATCACTTTTCACTTGTAAGTACTTCAAATAACATCGTTTCATAATTATTATACAACGAATTTTAGGTTACTTGGAACACAAATCCTCAAAACCTTCGACACACATAGATAAAAAGTTGGCTTCACTTTTGTAGTTCGCGGCGCGGCGTCTTTTTTTTTATTTGGTCTGAGGTAGAAACTGTTTGTTTTTCTTGGTAAATCACAGTTGGAGTAGGCCACAGGGCTGAACATTTTAAACCTCAAAGGAATTCGGCCTTTATTGCATTACTGAAAAGTCTATTTTTAGAAGTATCCTGCTGTTTTAGCACCGCACTAATGAGTGTTGTATAACAACTACATAGTTTATTATAATGGGTGTCCAAACGTCCACAAAACGCAAACAAAGTAGATAATTATTTCCGTTACTGTTATGATGCAAAATTGTTTGTAGTACCTAACCCGTATTTTATGTGTGTGACCAATGTTATTAGTTTTAAAGATCGAGACTTTAAATAATTGCTCCAACACGTTTACTAAGTACTTACAACTGTTCGAAATTTTGGTCATTTGAGCCGTAAAAAACTTAATTCATCTTAATTTCTGTAATGTGACAAGAAGCCAGAGTCTTTTGCACCAATCTATAGATTAAAATCAGCTTTCAACTTTTAACAGCACAGATCTATTTCATTTGCATTTCCAATCTCCCGATTTAAATAGTTGAATTTCCAATCACAACTTCTTCGGACCGCAGTTGCCTCGGATTTAAAAAAAAAACAATTAGATGAACTGTCATGCCCAGACGGTAAAGGGAGTGAAGTTGGACAAAGATGGCCGACAGGGCGATTCTGATCATTGAGTATTGATTTCGTTTTAAATTGTTTACAAGTTTTTGAGACTTATCAGAATTGTATTGTGGATGAAATATGAAAAATATAAAAAGGTCACCGTTTAAGAAATCATTCACTCCAAAATGAAGAAAAAATCAGACATTTTATGACAGTGTCTTTGAGAAAAACCATGTGAACGATACAATCTTTTAATTCCGTAGGACTTTTGCATCATTGCTCGTTTGGAGTCAATGACCGCTCACAATATAGCGAAACAACCCCTCTTAACATTCAGCCGCAAAGCTTATCCACCATCAGCATTTTCCAAATCAATTTGTCCACTACCAACACAACAAAAAGCTTGGGAATAAAAAGAAACAATTTACGAAAGCTCTAATAACTCCGATTACATTCACACCCCAATCCGTCTAATTGCACAAAACATCCCCACTTTATCACACAAACAAACATACAAACACAAAAGGCAGATTAGGGAAGATCCAGATCGTATTTGAGATAAAAATGAGTATTTTTGCTAAGTACAACATCGGCTTAAGATCGGTCTCCGATAAAGGGCAGCTGTGTGTGGCGGCCCTAATTCTGTGACGTCATTTCGAAAGGTTTTTACCATCTAGGTATAATGTAGGTAGGTATGAATACGACTTGAATACCGGGATTCGTTTGTTTAGTATGCTCAAGTTTCTAGAGATTTGCTCAAAGATTTATAAGGGTTGGAATACGATTGAAATTGAAAAGAATCTGAAGATTGTGTTTATAGAAGCGGAAAAAAAACTTTATTGGTTATCATAAGATCTATCAATAAAATGTAGGTAAGTATATTGGTTTTTGCTGTTGGACTCACAATGAAAACTGTAATATTCACATAGATATTATAGAGAACAGAGAACAGATCACTGGTGGTGTGGTAACGGACCTGCTCGATCTTATGGTCGTGGGTTCAAATGTAGTCGTGCAGATGCTAATAGATTTTTCCGTTCAAAAATTGTATGTGCTCTATACCAGTACTCTCAAACGGTGAAGGAAAACATTGTGAGGTGACCGTTACGTCGTAGAACCTAAATAGTTCCTAACATGTGTCTAGACACGAAATTAACCTTTGAAGCGCACATTAAATCCTTACACCACACTGGTGATACGAGTAGTAGAATTTAATACAAAATACAATAGATGGCCTAAAGGAAAAAAAGCTAAAATAGTAAGGTATTTTAAAAAGATCATTTTAGAAACATTGTATCATACAGATTAACCCCAGAATACTCAAACGCGACTAAGAGTTGAGCACGTCTCAAATCACGGTTTTTTGACAGTTTCTGATGAAAATCTGTCAAAAAAAAATAATCCTCATTTGAGACGTGCTCAACTCTGAGTCGCGTTTGAGTATTCGGGGGTAAGAGAATTATCCCGATTGTTGGTCTCCTAAATAAATAAATAACGCCCAACAGTCACATACATAGTCCCGACCCCACACTAGAATTCCCTGTTTCGTGGGTATCAGAAACTACGAGTTCACGAGTGGTACCACAACACCCAGACCCGGAAGAAATATTTTCAGAACATGCAAACACTTCTGTCGCAGCGGGAATCGAACCCGCGCCTCTTGCGCCTCTACCGAGCAATCGCACGCCACGCCATCGAGGCCGTCAAGTTTTGTCTATGTTCTTAAAAATAATCTTTGAATCTTCAACAAAATCTGACCCAATTCCATACAGTAAAAAGCATGAAAGGTGTGCGTACATTTTACAAACGTTTAAGCACAATACGGCACAAAGCAACAACATTGTGTTACAAGCGGCCAACAGTTTATTCTGAGCCAATAGGATTAAATCTCTGGTACACTTCACCCACCTAATTGCTGACAAAAGACCTCCATTTTGGATTATAATTATTTGAAAATTCGAATATCGAATCGAACGGCTATTGTAAGCGGCCTTTGATAAAAATATAATCGTTTGCCTGCAACAATATAATTCTGGAGTATTGCTAAACGAAGAGTAGTATTCGAATAGAATAATAAAATGCTATATTTGAAACTAGCTGAATCCGCGAAAAATAATGACAAAAATTCTCTGCTGGACTGGGAGTAAAAAAACATAGCGTCCAGCTTCTCTCCCCGAGCATGTTGTAAAAGTTGACTAACGGCGACTATAATGGGCGATGAGCTGATAGCTGTCACCATATCAATCTTAGGACTTCGAATCAGGAGTGGCTGCAAGTTTTCTTATGCTTACTTGTGGCTTTGACCACACCCACCCCATTAGGTACACAATATGTGTAACATTGACAAAATATGAAGTGTAAGTACTGTTTTTTACTGTATAATATCGATCGAACTTCACTTTGTGAGTTCGCTTGATCACTTATTATAGAGGAAGGCATATAGCGCGAAGGGAGAAGTCAGGTTGTGAAAGATGTCTTACCCCCGAGTACTCAAACGCGACTCAGAGTTGAGCACGTCTCAACTCACGGTTTTTTGACAGTTTCTGATGAAAATCTGTCAAAAAAAAAATCGTCATTTGAGACGTGCTCAACTTTGAGATGCGTTTGAGTATTCGGGGGTTAGAGTAAGAAACGGCAGAGCAAACTAAAGTTTTCCTCCCACAAGTAACAACCAATCTACATTCGTTCTAACCATCTCTTTCACCCATACTTCCATCTCACAACACATTAGGGACACGTATAAGCTGCTTATTGTATTTTTATAGTTATTTTGATCGCACACAGACATTGTGTGGATTATCTGACATGAATACAGAATGGGGAATTATGTATTGTGTTTCGATGTACACAGCTGATGTTGGAACAATGGCTCGATGTTTGCGAATCGCCGGTGGAACTTTTCATATATATTTTTCAGTTAGATTTTACGTTTTCGACGTGATTGGGCGTTTTATGTTCCTGTTTGACGAATTGATACTACTGTTCTTATAAGTGCTATTTTGTATTTGTACGTGCGTCATCTTAAAAATATTTAACTACCAACGGGTAAGGTTTAAAAGTATATCAATATAAAACCCAAAAAATATTTAAGGCTTACACAACCGGGATATACAAAACGGATTAAAATTTTGTTACATACATACATTTTATCACGCCTGTATCCCTAATTGGGTGGGCAGAACATAAGAAAACTTGCAGCCACTCCTGATTCAAGTTTCATGATTGATAGGTTGAACCATGGTGACAATTGATCAGCCCATCGCCCATATAGATGGTCCATCATGTTGAAGAGGATACTACTCCTTAGTCGACTTTAACGACATACTCGGGGAGAGAAGCAGCTGGACGCATTCTATGTTTTTTCTGTACTCCCAGTTCAGCAGAGAAGTTTATATTATATTATTATGTAACTCTGTTAAAAGCAAAAAGACGCTCAAACTCAAAGTTTTATGATACATATTTCGATGTGATAATAATTAGGTTTGATAAAGCTACAAAGCAATTACGGCATCTATTGTGCCAATAATGCACCAAATCCAAGTTCTAACATAACCCCCTTCAGTCATAAATATAAGCCATAAATGCCACCATGCCGACAATGCCAAATTAAAAGTAAACCCGCACATAAAAAAGTACTGCAACAAATAGAAACTGTCTTTACACGCATCGAACTATAGACAATTGGACGATATAAATCATAGAGTTGACAAGAAAACACATAGATACCAACTTAAAAAACTCAAAAAAAGTTTCAACTTTGAACTCTACACCGTTGGGATAAGATATAAAATAAGTTCGAAAATGTATAGTTACTATTGCACCATGCATTTGCCGCCCCGTCGTTTAAACCGACTTCAATCGGGTTCTGCGCGTAAATTATGGATCCCTAAACAATGAGTAAAAAAGCTTCATTCGCTAATGGATTTTGTTCTCAAAAATTAATTTGGGGTACTCGACAAAACAGTAGTTGTGTACGCACCCAATCAGTTGCAACCCTATAGGGTAGGGTTGCTACACAATATCGAAATTTTCATTTCTACATTAGCAGGTATCATTATTATGTTTTTGTAAATATTATTAAGGTAATAATTTCGGGTTTTAGTTTCATTTAAGTTTTCTTTTTTTTTGTTTGATACATGAAATTTGTAAAAATTTCCATGATCAAATCCAAATTATAATGTAAAATTGTAAAAAGCGTCACCCCTAAATGCTCTTCTTATTATTAAGGGTGACAAAACTTAAATCTTCGGGCACCGAGGTAAGTGGCATTGTTTCCCAACCCTATCCTTTTACTTTTTAATTTATTAACGCAGGGTTGCCACTCGTAAAAATTACTTTTATTGTTTGTAACGACGTCTCAGCCTACGTGATAACAATATCTGTACAATAAATTACGTTCTATGCAATGCTTTTGCTGTCAGCTAGTATAAAGTGAACTATGGTTTTTAGGCGAGTAATTTACAATAAGGGTCTCTGAAAATGGTCGGTACGACTTCGCGTGTGGTTCTTAGGATTCAGAGTCAAGTGTCTATTGTTACAATAAAGTTTATGTTCCGCTAAAGGTTGAGACAACGGTAATACAATTAAAACTTGTTTTAATGTTATAAATTGAAGTCTTGATTTACGGCAATGGGAATGCATTTTAGTGACATATTAACTGTGCTTAAACAATGACATGGTCGTAAATATTTTCATTGTTATATTATGCTTAGATAATATTTTTATCTATTAAGCCCACGCGGTTTTCACGTATATAAATTCCGTTTATAGTAATAACTGCAATAAAATGTGATTAAAGAATAGACACAATTTACTAAAAATAATGTCTACGCAGTCGTGTTGGAACCCACTTTCCAGTAAAGGAAATGAATACCGCAAACCCCCAATCCCCAATCTTTAATACCGCATGGGTTTTTACTATACTTATTTATAGTATCTACATTTTTTTTATAACAACTAAAGACAAACAGGCAGACAGCCGACCTGATGTTGAGTACGTACCTACTAAAGGCGTTGTCGATGTGTTATAGAGGTTTTCATATATATTTTTTTATATTTGCGCTTAGCGTGCCGAAATAGGTAACCCATTTTACAGATAATGATCTACAAACAGATTTGCGTCTTAACAGTTTTGTTATTGTGTGTCAAGAGATCCTACCAAATTAACCTCCCGCGTAAGCATCGTGCGAGTGGCTATGGCCACCTGGTCTGATAGCAATGTCCGATCAATCGAACTACGATTCTTTTTATCATAATAAAATAGTTGCCATTAATGCATATATCTTTATTAACAGAAAGAGACTTGCAACTAATAAATACAAATATAATTTAAAAAATACAAAAGAAGAATCGGGCTATCTAAAGGCCGTTGCAAACGGTCTATAGATAGCTCACCTGATCCAGCTCATCAGACGGTGGAAGCGTGCCCAAGACGTTGGCTGCATTGCCACGCTGAATGGCAATAGTTGCCTATTTATGTCATGTAACTATTAAATTTACTGTCTCTTTGTCTAATATATAAAAGCAGAATATAAATTTAACCGCCCAACCCTTCCGAACAATCTATAACTTTCCGGTGAATTGAAAGAACTTTGGCAAACTGAATTCAAGTTGGTATTCAAATAGAGGGGCATTATCGACTGGCGACACTCAGCCCAATGTTGATTTTATCAAAAATTTACTTGAAGATCTGTAATATCTTTATACAGTTTGTATTAGAGTCTGTGCTAGTAAAACAAGTGGTCTGGAACCGATATTTCTGACTTATGCAGATACAACCTAAGGTCTTCCTTCTGATACGTCCTGTGATCTGTACAGAAATGTGACGAGATGGAAATAAATAAAATTAATAATGAGATGAGAAATTTAGAAAATATAATAGGTTTTTGGGACCGACTTAGTTATTAATTTATGCTTTTACCATTGAAAAAAGTCGTAGTTACATTTTTTTATATCTTAGTAATCTCTTATACTTTTATAATCTCAGTTACGAAATCATGAGTTATAGCTAACCTTTATAAAAAATGAAAGACTTTATTTTTATAAATAAGTTTCGCCCCAAAATTATGAACCAAATCAGTTCAATACAGCATTGTCACCCTTCTTCCAGCGATTTTCCCCCGAGACTTCCCACATTTTCAATTCGAATCGGCCGCTTTCGATTGTACGAAAACCTTAGTTCAAATAGGCATAATACCTGACCAGCATAACTTGAAACTAACCGAACCAATGTCGCCGACGCCTTTGGTCGGGTTATTGATAGATTCAGGGCTCAAGATTGAATGGTTGTCGTCCATTACAGTCGGTCCCGTAGTCGATATTTTATTCTTGCTTGTTAAATCTCATTCAGGTTTACCCAGAGGTTATTTGAATGTTGGGTATAATTCTAGCTTTATACGATTTCGGACGGTTACGAGTTTTTTTTATTTACATTGATATTGTTATGATTACATTAATAAGCTCTCGGGTTATGGGAAAATCGGATTTTACCATTTTACCGGTTTTCTATTAAAACTAAGATTTTGGATCATAATATCGAGAGGTCAAAAAAATGTGTGCTAGTTTATTTAATCTAATAATATTCCACAAATTAATAAATATTATTTCTTTTGAGATAAAACAATGATAGATAATCCTTTTTAAAACAAAAAAATTACAATGAAATTTAACAAAAGTGAAATCCATTGTACAATGATCTCAATTGGTCAATATTACAAATGGCGGATCTAACGCACCTTGATTCTGCGCGCGCGCATCCTTTGACAGGTAAATTGCTAGAGATTTATTATTTGGGGGACAATATACACACCTGCCTGGCTCCAACAGATACCTTTTATGCAGTAGACAATTTAGACGAAAGTCTCATGAATACAAATGTGGGCGGGAATGGAGTTGACGAATGAATTCGTAGCTAAAATAATCCAAAGTACTTATGTACCTACTGATTTTAGGAGTTTATAAAAAAATAACTCACGAATAAAAAATAAATCTGCTTACCATTATGGAATACGAAACTAGGACACATTAACTTGGATTGTCCAGCTTTCTTTTAATTGTTACTGAATAGTTTATTTCAATTTAATATGCACGGAGATTAGATTTCATCAAAAACATTAATCCATTGACTCTTTCTAACCAACCTTCTTATCACAATGACCACAATCAGTTATGAATCAGATTTCATCAACAAAAAAATTACTTTCTCCATTGTCTACTAGCTACTAAAGTGGCCACAAAAATAAGCCCTGGGGTACTCCAATTGTTTCTTTGCAAATCCAACAGTAACCAGCCACTGTCGACCAAACTGGTGAGTATGGTGACCAACAATACCATTCTTTATTCATATCACCCATTCTTCGCAGATTTCTCGCTAAATTCCCTACAAAACGCCCGCAGTGTCGCCAAACGTGTGAAATTACACAACAATACACGGTAATGATCCTTTGCAGGCGAAAAAATAAAAATAAATACACAACTTAGTGGGACAACTATCCTTTGTGAAACTTACCACTGAATTTACAACCCTATTTCAAGCGATTATGCTATATTTCATGGGGTGGATACATTTTTACGGCTTTGGTAACTGTGATTTCTAAACAAATTGTCATGCGGTTCTTGTTTTATCACAAAATCTTATGTCAACTGCATACGGTTCACAATTGGATCGTATACAGATGCGGGCAAAATGAAATGTTTCCACACCTTTACTTGTCATTACAATTTTTGATCCACAGGGGGGCTTTCGATATTGTTTTCTAAATTTTTAGGATACGCTTCGTTGTATCGATTGTATTTTACAACACCAAGTGTTCAGTTTACTGTGAATTGTACAAAGAGCTGACTTCTGCTTAGTTACAGTGCTTAGTTTTGTGGTGAAAGCTTTAAGGATGTGGGTGTCACCGCGGGGACTACTTTGGGCCACAAATTGTTCCTTGTTTACACGTTAGTCCTTTTGTTCCGTTCTAGTCATTCTTTCTCATAGTTATTGCAATAAAAACAATAAGTTTACTCACAACATAACTAATTTTCATTAGACAAATTTCAATTTTTCAATTTTGACAAAACTAAAGACCTTTACTACCAAAACTGTATTCTAAATTATGTCAATTGTAGTCTCCCCCTTGCAATCTATTCCTACAATATATATTTGTGAAGTTTGCGGGCTCATGTCACAGATTAGCTAATACGATGTGTTATGGCTTAGAATACAATGCAGTAATGCATATTCCGTGTTGAAAGCACGCCAACTTTAGAATATGCGTGTAAGTGCATATTTTATGCGCAGGTCGCGTGGGTGTGGTGTGTGAATTTGCATTATGTCTGACATTTTAATATGATAATGTGGAGCCTAAAAGATTTAGGTACAAGTAAATTCTTAAATACATTATATTTTATACATTATGCATTCAATATTGATTTTTTTTTTAGGAAAAAAAGGGGGCGATAAAATATTCGTAAAACCAAAAACTAACCTTGGCTCAGTGTAACACTATTTAGCAAAATATGAACAATGAAGATGGAGCAACAATAGAAACTTATGATAATAAGGAAAGTACCCTAGTGTTTAGAGTAAAAAAAAATAGTAAAACTCGATCAATTGATCGATACACTCGCGTTCGGGTGTGCAGGCGACGTATCGTCTGCTGCTTTCCGATGGAATGCGGCTCCTCATATACCGGTTCAAGGCAATATCTTTTTATGTTGTTATTTTTATGTAACTTGAAGATTGGATATTTCTAAATTCACGTTCATTGGACAAAGAAACAACGGATTTATTTGTACAATTAGGAAGTTAAGTGCCAGCCATTTATGTTTTATTTTGTTTCTAAATACATAGTATGCCAAATTTGAAGTATGAATTAATCGTGAGTAGTTTAAAATGAATATAGCCTTTTAAAATTGCATTTACACGAATGTAAACTTGCAAAGATTATTAAAATAATAAGTCCTACTAATACTATAAATGCAAAAATTGGTAAGGACATTTGGCCTCAATCATGGCGTTACTACTGAACAGATAGGAATATGTTCTATGTTCTTTTTTTTGGCAATAAATGTATTTGTATTGTATTGTATTGTATTGAATAAGACTTGCATGCTATGAGGTGTATTGAACACATAGGCAACTTTTTTACATCAAGCGAGCGAAGCTCAGGCAGGAATTAGTTCTGACTTATAGGAACTAGACATAATATTAAGTCACATTGTTCTTGCTTAGTTTAGACAACCTCTGTGGTGTGGCGGGCGAGTACTCGGCTGAGATTCAACTACTCGTTGCGGGTTCGATTCCCGAGAAATATTTCTTCATTTCTTAACTCTGCAAATATTTCTTCCGGGTCTGGGTGTTGTAATATGAGTAGATATGTATTTACAAAAAAAAGTATAAGTATTCTATTATCAGTTTGGGACTAGATGGTGCTGTGTGATATGTCTTTTCTGCTTTTAGACAGTGACCTAAAGCCCCTTTGTGTGTATTGTTTTGTTAACAATATCCTTGTGTGTGTGGCGACGCGTCGTCTAGCGCGCCTCAGGAATGCGGTTCGCCCGCGTCCGCCATTGGATAGAACAGTCACAATCGAATGCCTTTGATGACCCTATTTGGATGAATCGCTTGAGAAAAATGTGAGACAAAATGGAACCAACATTGTAAATGAGAGTTCCGCGAAGCTTAGTAGTTATAGCTGTTATGTTCATAATATTATTACACTACAAAGTTAGATTACTAATAGTAAAAAAAAATTTTTTTTATTACTTATTGTTATAGTCAGATTATCGGTGGCGACCTCGGTGGTGTGGCCGGCGAGTGCTCGGCTGAGACGCAAGAGGCGCGGGTTCGATTCCCGATACGGGAGAAATGTTTGTATGTTCTGCAAATATTTCGTCCGGTCCTGGGTGTTGTAGTATTATGTATTATATAAGTATGTATTAAGTCGTTAAGTACGGAGGCCTTTAGGCGGCCTAAAAACTCCGACACAAAAGTTGACTACTAGCTCAAACGAACTTACTTACTGTTTAGTATGTATTTACAAAAAAAATTAGTATTCTATCAGCCATCTGGTGCCCATAGTACAAGCTTTGCTTAGTTTGGGAGATGGCCTGTGTGAAATGTCTACTAAATATTTTTTATTTTATCATAAGCATTTGTAGAGCCTACAAGATGTTATGTTAGTTATTTAGATTATTCAGTGATGGTACATAGAAATTGTAGCGTAAACTTACTTCTTTTATTTCAGTAACTAAAGCTCATGTCCTGTAATGAAGGTAAGTTATCTGATGATGAGGATAGTATGATAAATAGCATCTAGGTGATTCGATAGTCATCTTGTTCATTCTCTTCTTACTCATTCTCTTCTTACTCTAAGAGCTATATCAGTATTTCTAGTTCTACAGATCTTCACGATTCAGATTTCATAACGAATTACATTTAAGCACACATTTACACTTTTTTAATTTCGAAAAAAAGTTTTTATTGTTTACTTTTGAACCTTGTATTCGGATAATCTGTGCACCTGTCAAACATAAACTCATACTTAGTTAAAGAGAACAAATGAATGGATGATGCGTTTTTCTTTAACTCAGTAAATAACCCTCTTTGTGGATATTCCTCTTCAATGGCTGCTGCAACATCATCCCATGTTACTGCCCTGATCCCTCAGATGAATAATATTTGTGTAGCTTAACTGTTTTAATTTAGGGTTCCGTGAAACCGCTTTAACGCTTAGGTGAGAAGCCTGAGACTTCCCTGTAATGTGTCCAGCTGCTTCTCTCCCTGAGGGTGTCGTTAAAGTCAACTAAAGGATAGTATCCTCTCCAACATGATGGACCATCCATATTGGCGATGGGTTGATCATCTGTCACCATGGTTCACCATATCCATCTTAGGACTTTAAGTGGTGGCTGCAAGTTTTCTTATGTTTACTTGTGACTCTACATACATTATCACGCCTGTGTCCCTAATAGGGTGGCCATTAGGGAAACGGGCGTGATAATGTATATGTATGTATGAGACGCCTGAAATCGTACTCTCGACCGATTACAACCTATGTTATTACCCACATTTTTGTCACATAATCCGCAAGAACCCTTGAAAAGAGAAACGTGCTCACACTTGACCGATTTAAATTATAATAAAACTCCATGCGTGCTTCTTTACCAACAGAATAGGCCATGATCACCAGCCCACTCGCTTTAAAGACTCAAATAATAACATTATTATGTACTATACTTACCGCCGATACTCACAAATCAACAAACAAAATTCGGGCAAACTTCAATCTTATTCTCTTGACTAAGAGGCTAAAGAGTTTTGTTAGAAGAGAATGTGTGAGTTTGTATTGGAGTACATTTTTAAAAGTCTTTGTGGCTTGATCAGTACTAAAGTTTAGGTACAATGAAATACGAACCTTCTTGAAGATATCATGATAACTAAGTAAATTTACTTGTACTATGTTAATACTTTTTAATTCAATTCAATTTATTTATTTAAATAGAACAGTCACAATACAGCCACCTACACTAATTAATACAAAAGTCACTTAATAAAAATCAAATAAAAAACAAAAAATAAATAAATAAAATATTGACGTTTTTTACTACGTTTACGTATTTGAGACCATTTTGGACATAAAATCACATCATATAAACCCAAACTTATATCACACCTTATCAATGACTAGTAGAAAAGTGACACTTATAAAAAGATAAAATATTATTCCTAAATAAGGCTTTCAAATCATGATGAACCTTTTACTCGGATCATCGACATCAGCTCCCCAAAGGTGCGATATACAGACAATAGAAATTCGTGTCACAAAAGCACAGTATTGTTCTTTGAGAGCACAATAGATATCAAACAGTATGGCAACTCGAATGTCAAAACCAAGTAGATCTGTCACGTCCTCTACGCTCACTTAAAGTAGCCTTTGATTTCTTAGAAAAAGTAAGTTCGTATGAGCTAGTGGCCAACTCTTGTGACGGAGTTTTTAGGCCGCCTAAAGGCCGTCATGGCTTAACGACTTAAATAGTATAGGACGAATAGAACAAAGCAATCAAATAGAATAATTATGTTGCAATACGTTAAAGTAATTCTACTGTCTATTACTGTATTATTGTTCTATAATCGATTGTCATCCCGATTATATCGATTTCACGACTCGCATTCATATCGATATAGAGGCGACGCAAAATATTTACGAAAATCAAAGAGATATTATACTATTGTGTGTTTTACATTGTATTTTATAGCTAGTGAACTGTTTTACTGATGCGGCCAACTTTTGATCTTTCTTAAAGTGAGGTTTGTTGAACGAGACTGTAGGTATGTGGGCACTGCGATACAATAAGTACTCATGAAAATGACAAAATCTTCCTGTGATATCAAACTAGTCGTTCAAAGAGCAAATCTGATTTTATTAGAGCGTTGTTTATCTCATTGATCTCCCGAGATTTTAAAATAAATATAAAAACATTCTAAAGTCACAAAGTTTCTTCACGCGACAAATAAGAGACAAATCGCTTCCTCAAGGCGGCTCCTTAACCGATACAGTTGATAAGAGCAACGTTTAAGATTCACTTATTGTTCCCGATCGGAGCTTTTAAGATGATCCCGATAACACGCCCTGATGTTGACAAAAGAGCTAGAGGCTGGACCGCGCTTTATCATAATTTAGGAATCCGTACAATTATCAAATAGAAAAACGCCAAAGGCAGGTCTTGTTACGCGACGTCCTACGTGAGCGAACTTCAATTTTTTGTGCGGCTGCGGTCATGCGGGGCGATTCGCTTCCACGTAGGACAAAGCCGCCGCTTCGCATCGCATCGCATTGGGTTCGAGTGTCTTCGCATCGGACCGCTTTGCAATCGCGGAAATATATCGCGCAAATCGATAAAAATAACTCGCATAGAAAGGCGAAAAAAAAGATGGATAGATTGTGTGAAAGAGAATATGCTTGTAAAAGAAGTAAGTACTGAAATTACGAGTGATAGAAGTGCTCGTGGTATAGCTTGCTTAGACGTTCTTGATTGATCGATGAAGTTAAGCAACGCTGTGCGCGGTCACAATTTGGATGGGTGACCGTAAGTGACATTAGGAGCTGAGCACTTCCGTCCTTCGGAGAGTACGTTAAATTGTCGGTCCCGGCTTTTAAGTGGTTAAGCCATGATGGCCTTTGGGCGGCCTAAAAACTCCCGTCACAAAAGCTGGCCACTAGCTCATACGTACTTACTACGAGTAATAGCAAAAGATGGAAGTGGAAAACAAGCCGACCCCATCTTGGGATAAGGGCAGGAAAATGATTATTATATAGAAGAAAACCAGAGTGAAAATAATTATTACAAAGTATTATGAAAACAATGGCTACGGAACTCGTGCCAATATACCGGAGTTCAACCTTGCTCCGTCACATCTTTGTCTTTGCCGCGGTCCCAATGCCGCGTGACAGGCAATAAGTCACGGGATATACTCATTTTTAAGAATAATCTTATGCATCACTTGTAAAATATAAATAGTGCTTTGTTTTATGAGTATTATCTGCCATTTATTAGAGGAGACGTGGTGCTATACTTCGAATCTTGATCTTTAGCGATCCATTAATAGAGCATCTTTGAGGCGCACTTTATTGTTTTCTGTGACGTGACTATGATCGTGAGAATGATGAATTGCATGAAATACTAGACGATTTTTTGGTACCTACATCGTCAAGAGGCAACTTTTGCCTACACTAACGAGACGCTTAGGGCCGCAGAAAAATTAAGATGAAGTAGACTTGCCCAGCATCTATACTATCTTCTCAGCTTATAACAAAGACAAGTTTTAAAAAATTACCATTTTCTATAATTTTGTTTGTAACCAACTCAAAATATAAAAGAATAGAACTAACTTTTAATACCTATAAAGACCAGAATATCAAAACCCATAAGTTACCAACGTAGCGAATCGATTATTGCCAACATTAAAATGACAACCCTTTTCACGGTTTTTTCGATGTTGGCTGCAAAACAAACCGCAAAACGGTTGAGTTCTAATAATCTAAAATTAAATATTCAAATATCGAATTCACGAGATCGGCACTCTTTACGAGATGTCAGTATCGATCTTTTTATGACATCCGATTTTTTCGCGGACTCACTTATTCAGCTACTGAATACCTAACTTTTGTTTAAATTCCTAGCTTGTTTTTAAGATCCTCAAAATGTATTATAGTGCGAAAAGTACGCATGTGTTTACGGCACAACTAAGGCCTTTTACCATCTTATACCTAGTAGATGATATAAACAGCGTCAAGAAGCAACTTTTTACCTTCACAAACAGGACGCTGTAGTGCCCGGGATGAATTAGATGGAGTAGACTTGCCCAGCACCTATTCCATCCTCTCAGCTTAGTCGGCCTTGTCCACAGAAAAGACATGGTCAATACGTGCGGAGCTGACTAAGCTGTGGGTTTCCTCACGATGTTTTCCTTCGCCGTTTGAGAGAACTGGTATAGCGAACATAAATTTTTCATACAGAAAAATCCATTGGTACACGACCAGGTTTGAACCCACGACCTTAGGATCGGAAGGCGGGGTTACTACCAACTAGACTACACTTTCTTACTACGTTTGCTGTTTGAGAATGCTGGCATCGAAAGATTTATCTGCGCTACATTAATTTTTCGAACAGAAAAATCCATTAGTGCACTACCAGATTTGAACCCACGACCCTTCTCCCTTCACCTTTATTCCGCAACGGATCTGCGAGCAGTTCTACGAGCTAGGCATATTGCACATTGCCACTTCAACTTGCTCATTCTAACTTTGCTGTATTTGTCTGCTTTTATTTTCCATTTCTTTCTTTTCTTTACCCTTTATGACTTGTAAGTATATTGTATACCGATCGTTAAAACCAGAATAAGCACGTTGTTTAGACGGACAAAAGGTGTCATGGCACGCCTGGAATGTCCGACCTTTTTGATTTCTTGTTGTGAACAATTAATTTTTATAGGCGACGCAAATGTGTGGTTTTGTGCTCATCGTTATGATAGTTGGTCAGCTTATGCAGTGGTTTCGTTTTTTATTGTATGGTTAGAATCGTTTGCCCCAAAAACTTTTTATTGTTTCTAGAAAACCAGTGTGGTGAAAGGATTAAAGAGGCACATAACTTATATTTTTTTTATTGTCATAATGAGATAAAAATGTAGTCTCATTATTTTTTTTGATTTTTTTAGATTCTATGACGTAAACATTTTACGAGCAGTAAATTTCTTTGATGCCCGACTGGATAGGTATCCCGCTACCGCTAGACTACCTATCCCAGAGTGGGAAGTACTCGTATGTCTTCGGAAACTAGTGCTACCCGCCCCAGAACACAAGGTATTGTTATGGCAAGACGAATAGCATTGGAAAAACACTACGCCCAGTGGAAGTATTCGTACATACATATTATCACGCCCGTACCCCTAATGGGGTGGGCAGAGCCACAGGTTAACATAAGAAAACTTCCGATTTAGTCCTAAGATGGATATAGCCCAGAGCCCTTGAGGAATTCTGCAGGTCAGTGCGCACAGGTCCTAGTTTTTCCCTATCCTTCCAGAATTCCTCAAGGGCTCTGTCGAGCCGTCGAAGGCTTGAGGACGCTTGATTTTATAATCGAAAAGGCGCCACCATGAACCATGGTGACAGGTGATCAGCCCATCGCCCATATAGATGGTCCATCATGTTGGAGAGGATACTATCCCTTAGTCGACTTTTACTACACGCCAGTGGAAGTTACTGATAAAAATTCTTTTCAGTAAATAAACAGCGAGAATTTCTAAATAGCTGTTGAATATAAATTTTAATGCCTTATGAAAAGTAATAAAGTTTTCCATTGAACTCTTGAACCAAGGCTTCTATTTCCCCAACAATACATTTATAACGTAAAATATTCGTGTTTCACAAGTTTATGGGCGCTACCGCGTTG
The DNA here is from genome assembly GCA_949320045.1 of Scotopteryx bipunctaria. NCBI lineage: Eukaryota > Metazoa > Arthropoda > Insecta > Lepidoptera > Geometridae > Scotopteryx > Scotopteryx bipunctaria. The sequence continues at coordinate 1,354,170 of OX439441.1, forward strand.
TAAAACATTCGTGTTGCGGACGGACGGACGGACGGACGGTGATATATAGGGACCAATTAAACTTGTAGTCGATTCCTAATGACGGCTACTGGCGGTCCGGAGTAGCTGTACGAACGGATAGAGCGGGCATTATTGAAAACAAATCAGACAGACAATCTTGAGATCGATTTGTCGGATTGAACACAGCAATGTCAATGTCGTAAAAAGTCGTCAATATCAGAGAACTGGTGGTCTAGTGGTAGCGGCCCCGCCTACCTAAAGTCGCGGGTTCAAACCCAGTCGTGCACAAAGGGTTTTCTGTTTAGAAAATTTATGTGCTCCTAAACGATGAATAAAAACATCTTTAGGAAACCGGTATGTCATAGAGCCGTAGAAAGTTCGAAAACATGGCATCAAGTGCACTAAAGTAGCTTTTGAGGTGCACTTTAAATCCTTTCACCACACTGGTTCGAAAGAACTCGTGACACAACTAGATAGATAACATATCGTGCACTTTCTTCCTTTAATTAATAAAGTTCGAGAACTGCCCAGGTAAAGACTATGGATGGGCTATGGATGATGATGATGTTCAAGCTTTGCCTAAATCTCTTTTGATACATAAATGTATCGCAATCATGTTATACTCGCTACTAGCTGTCATTTAAACTCTTGTCTAAGTTTAGAATTAAGTTTTAAGTGGAACGGAAAAAAGAAATAACTGTGGTGAAAACTAAATAAAAACTGAAAAGAATATCTCTTTGACACTTGTACTTTTATCCAATTTAAGTTATAAAAACGTTTTACGTTATTACCTCACACATAATTATACGAAATTAAATTCTACAACAGGTGATTCAAAATAAAATCATCATGAATTAACATGTCAAAAGGCCTCAAATTATGATAAGTGCAGTTGAATCCAAAACAACCAGTGATGTAGGTCATATCCAGGTCCATTCTAATAAGTGATAGTCTTCATAAATCTACTTATCTTTGGACGTTTTTACAGCGTCGTAAACGTTTTAATTAAGGATCCAAATCACGATCATCGCCGCCTACGGTATATTTATTGCTCTATGGATTCTCAAAGACAAGAATTAGCTTTAGGGATTTAGACTGTTTTCCGTCGTGATAGGGTTTATTTTTGATTGATTTATTCAAAGTGGTGTATTTAAATGTTATGTTCGTTTGTACCAATTAGCACATAATGTCGTAACATCATACTTAGAGTGTAATTACTGGTTTTCTTCGTCTTTATTGTGGCTATTGTAGTTGGTGACTGAATAGGATTGTTCAGTTTTGAAATTATTTTTTGAAAATAATGAGGCTGGTATTTAGTTAAATTGTATTCTAAATGTTAAGTAACTATAGTTTAGTTATGAATAGGTAGAGAAGAGTTACAATGTGTCGCAATAATTTGATATATAACAAGTAGTTGTCATTTTTGAAGAGCCTCTTTAAGGCGCACTTTAATTTTTTAACCACACTTGTTCGAAAAAACTAAAGAAACGAGTAATAGCAGTTGTTTTTCTTACTAACTAGCTTTCGCCCGCGGCTTTGCTCGCATGGTATTCATGGTGAGTTGGCTATATGAGGACATTAGACTGAAATGATGATGATGAGGTACAAAAAAAAAGGTACAAGAGCACTGGTGGTCTCGTTGGTAGTAGGGGTCACTACTGCGGGGTGGTGGGTTCAAATCCGGTCGTGTACCAATGGATTTTTCTTTGCGAAAAATTACGTGCGCTATACCAGTACTCTCAAACGGTGAAGGAAAACATCGTGAGGAAACCCGTATCGTCAGCTCCGCACGTATTGACCATGTCTTTCCTGTGGATAAGGCGATGGAATAGGTGCTGGGCAAGCCTACTCCATCTTAATTCGGCCCGAGCACTACAGCGTCCCATCAGTGAAGGTAAAAGTTGCCTCCTGACGCTGTATAAATCATCTACTATAGATGGTAAAAAGCCTTTATATAAATGTGGTACAAAAACCTAAATCAGCTACCGAAATGAGTCATGAGACATAAGCCCGGGAGCACACGAACAGATAAACACACAATGTCTTATTACAAGATAACATCTGACGATCTCATTCGATTAACATTCCAGCCTTACGGAGTGACGGACACGTCAAAATGCCATTTTTGTGCCGGCTTTGAGAATGAGATGCTCAGATTAGTACGACTTCTTTGTTTGTTTCAGGATGGTCCTTGGTTTTGACTTTAATTTGTTTTGTCACATTTAATTTTATGTTGTACTCGTTTTGTGCAATTGTTTTTATTTTAGAGTTTTTGATTAAACAAGCAAAAGCCTACACCTGGGCAAAAACAATTGTTTTTATTTAGGTAAATGACGGCTTTTAACCAAAGCAAAGGAGTTAATATATTTTATTTAAGCATTCGAAGGCTCAGGATTTAATTATGGTTTATATTTCTGATGTGAGAACACTGGTGGTCTAGTGGTAGCACCCCCGCCTTCTGATCCTAAAGTTGCGGGATCAAGCGGTCGTGCACCGCATTATGTATTGACCATGTCTTTTCTGTCGATAAGGCCGACTAAGCTGTGAGGATGGTATAGGTTCTGGGCAAGCCTATAGGCAAAAGCTGCCTCCTGACGCTGTATAAATCATCTATGTCGTATAGATGCTAAAATGCCTTTAATAATATAAAGTTATTATTGAGGACAAAATTGTTATGTCCGTTTCCACTATTGGGTATAAATAGACCCAAAAAAGATAAAAAAACTAGTTTAGTTTTTTTTTATATCCACGACAGAGGAATTTCTAGTGTCTGTTTATCTTTAGAATCTCTCTGTCGTAGATATAAAAAACCACAAGTATTTAAGTATGTAAAATGGTAAAAAATACCTAAAACTACTACTATCGAACCAGGGGCTTTATTCCCTATGACCTAACGAAAGTTGTCAACTCGTAACATGTTTCTGCCGCGCCGCGTCGAGTTTTTGCAAAACAAAATTGTTATATAGAATAAGATAACACGGTGATTCCACAAACGTGCCCGCGTTTGCCCGCGTAACGTTTTGTTTGGTCATGGGAAGAGTCTCCTTTCGTGAATTTGTCACATACTTTCAAACATTTAAGGTTCTACGATATGTCGGTTTGAGAATACTGCTGGTAAAAACCCACATAACTTATTATATGAATATTTTCACGGTTAAGATCGACCTAAAGGAGTTATTTGAAAAATGTCACCGCCACCTCAATTTATCAAACACAAGGCCGAACAAATTAAATTACCTCGAACAGTTTAAAAATACACAACTCAGTTAAATTAAACTGTTATTTGCAATAATCTATTGTATACCTTACCTCTATCAAAATAAGGTTAGAAGTCGAGAAATTATGCTACAGTTTCACTAGGTGTCAATAAAAATCCGTGTGGTTAGCACCAGTTTCAGAATTTCTTTAAAAAGAGTCATCGCCTGCCGATTACCGGCGCCCGCGGACATCTGCAACATCAGAAAAGTGTTTTCATAGTTCACCCCTACACCATACCAATATGTCCTTTATATTTCATGATTCTAGGACTTATGGTTAAGAATGGACATAAAATAGAATGGACTAATAGTATAGCTATCCAACGAGGTAACGTCGCCAGCCTTTTGGGGACCTTACCTGCGGTCGGTGATCTGAGCTCTATTTTCTATCTGTAGGCGAACTTAGAAAACTTTCATTTTCATTTCTTAATATTATACCGATTATTTTAAAATTTTTAATGTTATTGTAGTTTGTCTTTTTAAATAAGTTGTCTTACGAAATTTTATGAATAAAGAATGGACATAGTTTAATATATTCAGATAAAATATGCCTACAATAGGACAATGCTTATAACACCAATGGAACACCAATTACCAATGGATGATACCAAACCAAAGGTTCTGATCGTAACTTCATTGTGGTAAACTAAAGCTTGCTTAGCATTTATTATTTTCGTAAATAAATAAATTTTTGAGGACATATCACACAGCACCATCTAGCTAAAGACAAACTCAATTAAAAAAGTACTTTGGGAACCAGATGGCTGATACAATACTTATATACTTTTTTTTTGTAAATAAATACCTACTTATAATACATAATACTACAACACCCAGACCCGGAAGAAATATTTGCAGAGCATGCAAATATTTCACCCGCAGTGGGGATCGAACCCGCGCCTTGCATCGCAGCCGAGCACTCGTTTACCACGCCACACAGTTCGTCACGGAACAGAACTGTTCCGTTGGGAGAAGCCAACTGGTGCTAAAGACACGAGTGTTATTTGCAATGAAAGATGGATGCCCCCTGCTGTGCTATCATGAGTAACCTCATGATAGAGTCATGATTTACTAAAATACCTGATCCCAGATTCATTCATTCTGTAGCTGTGTGTCATGCGAAGGTACAAAATCATAAGGAAGAGAAATTTAACATTATACGTCAACTGCTTCGAACTAAATTCAGTGAAATATTAACGTTTATATAGAAAAACCAAAGACAAACCTATGTTACGACGACGAAACCCAAAGTTACGATAGATTAAATTACCATCAACGATATCAAAAGCAAAGTTAAATTTAAGCAAAATATCACGTGAGAACACTTAACATCATTACTGAAAAGGCCTGTAAGCGGCCCAAAAACTCCGTCACAAGAGTTGGCCACTAGCTCATACGAACTTACTTTTTCAAGTAAACAAAACTTGATTGGGTGTAAAAAATATATATATACATACTATCACGCTCTTATCCCTAATGGGGTGGGCAGAGCCACAAGTAAACATGAGAAATCTTGCTGCTACTTCTGATTTAAAGTCATGGTGAACCAAGGTGACATACTATCCCTTAGTCGAATTTTACGATATGCTCGGGGAGAAAAGTAACTGGACGCATTCTATACTTTTCCTTTACTCCCAGTCGAGCAGAGAAGAACAAAATCTAATAGAATAATCTAAAATAGTTTCAATATCCGGAGTTCCGTGGTCTCTGCCTACAATTATACATCACAGGCGTGATAATACGTGTGTAGGCGAAATATTCTGTTGTGTTTGCATCAGTTCTGTTACTCTGAGGTGTTGCTACTGTATCCCACATGACGTCAGCATCCCGAGCTGCAGATATAAAACTTTCCGAGCCTGGCAGGACGCGTAATATATTTTTAATATTAAATTGTGTAAGGCTGAGTCTATACATACATTTTATTTAATAAATTACTACTTTTCGTGATTTTTCTTAATAATTAAGACATGCCATGAAATTACGAAATACCGTCAAGTACCTTGGCAAAAAATAAATCAAGCTGCTGAAAATATCAAAACATTGTTTCATATTATTATAATATTTAACCTTATATGGCTTTTGTTTTTTAGAATAAGTGTGGTGAAAGGATTAAAATGTATTTTTGCACTGTTTAAATGTATTCTATAGAAATATGATTTGCGTTGATAGTAAATTCAAAAAGTAACCGTAAATTCAAAACACAGACCACGATACATTGCCGATACATTATTAATCCGACACCTATTTTCATTCATAATTTGTAATCATTTTACAAGCTAAAAGGTCAGTATACATCGTCCTTAGGCCCGGAGCACACGCACAGCGGGGCGTCTACAGCCACCACAATCGCATAAATTCGACATTTGTCACGGTATTAACACTCGAAAAAGGGTTTTTATCATGTCGCCCTCGTATCCGGTAATCGGACCGAATTCATATGAATATTTTTGCTTTTAAAAAGCGTTGGAAACCTTTGTTGTTCGCCGTGACGGGACCCATAAATGATATCGTCCGTTTTGTTAAGGTAGCAGATTTTAACTTTAAGATACACTTTACGAAGACAGAAATAATTAAAATGATTTGTGGTAAAAATAACTGAATGAAAATGTGTTGATTTTTAGCGTTGAAAGCTATAACTCACCAAAATATCGATTCTCAATGTTGCTGATAACGCACAACAATACGATTCAATGATTTATAGAAATCGCGTAAACTATTAGCGACCATCTGCACAACAGAACTAATCAAATTTCCACGCGAGTACACACCAAACATAGCGATGTAACATTATCTGTTGAACAAAGCAATAAATACGTGAATGGAAGTAATATGATCGAAAAAACTGACGATCGAGTAAAGAATGATTGTTGTGCAAACTCGCGATTCGATCCGGTTAAATGGGGCGAGCTTAAACGAGCCCGTTTTCGAACTTGGCCCTTCGCTAGCGCATGTGAACCAAGCCTAATGATTTAGAACTAATACAAAATTTCAACTATCGAACGAAAATTGTCTCTATTTCTACTAACACACAATTCACTTTTGTGTGCGTATTCTGGAAACGTAATTGAACAATTTTTGGAGTGCATGGGATAATTTTTCAAAAACCATATTTTGTATTTTTTTTCCGCCGACTGATCCATTTCTTTGCGCAAAACTACTGAAGCGCAATACAAGTGAGGAAGTATCTAGGATTATAATAGTTGTATGATATGATATGGTATTTCCGTTCTGGGTTATTATTGGCGGTATCTTTTACTTGTAATGGTTTATTTCCTATTTATTGTCAGTAAGCACTTGATACGGTGATTTCATTCACCTTTTGAGATTATTAAAATTATCAAAGTGCCTACCAACCTCTATGATTCTTTTCAAATAACTATTATATTTTCTAAAAGCAAAAGGCTCTTTGGAATGTGAGTAAAATACCACAATATTTTGTCAAGACATCTATAATTAGGCATTATTTCTTCCACTCCTTCAATAATAGTTTTAAAACGAGTCATAATCAAACGATAGCCGCTGTCATAGAAAATAAAACATGTGTTGCCGACAAATAAAAACAAAATGGCATTAAGTAGACACTAAAAAAAGTTCATTGAGTAAGCCTCGCTTGAAACACATCTATCCTATAAAACATCTTATAGTTACTCAATCAAAAATCATAGAAAAATGGACTCTATAGCCAACACTTTACGACATACGTATGGATATGTCAGTTTTTTTTCATTTTAGTCCAAAAGCGGCAACACCAATAAAATCGTACACCTGTTAGAAAAATGCACCTCGAAAATCCTTTACATATTTTTACAGCGCATTCTTTGAGCACGTTCTTTGTGTTTATTTTAAAAATGATTTCTAAGGGGAGGATGAACGAGGCCTGATTAAAATGACGCTGCAAGTTTGGTAATGGCCTGCCGAGGAGCTACTGAAGACCTTCAAGGATAGTTTTATTTACGGGTTTCTTTGTGACATGAATGATAGTTCCCATTCCCATAGTTCCAAAAATATACACGAAATCTTGTCGATTTTAGTCTAAGAAAATGAGTTCCTAGGCAGGGCCTTTTGAGCGTGAAAAAGGGGATTTTGCTCACCAAAATTGATGTAGAGCATAGTATTATTGAAACCCATTACACTACTAACAACAGATTGTTAGTTAATAAAAAGGGTTTATTAAAAAAGATGAAATATTCATTTTTTTTCTTTGTTTCCACAAAAAAAACACGTTTAAAAAATCTTGAAAAAATCGATGTTTCGCGTAGGTATGTGTTAATCTAGTTCTCATGAACCCTATTTTCAGATGATTTTTACTTTATGTAGGTAATAACTATTTCCTTAGTTTTTGAAACCAGTTCTTCGATCTCTTTCAATTCGATTCCAAATCGGTCTAGAAGAGATCGTGGCCTCATAAGATTTTTCCAGTAAAATCAATTCCTCTCTAGTTTTTGTTTCACTGTTAGTTAACTTTCTTTCCAGACGAATGACAATACTAGAATGGAACCGTGATGGTTTGTACAAAGTGATTTAAAGTGATCATTACCGATTCTATTGAATAAAGTGTATTGAGTTTGAAGACAAAGAGAGGCCTAGAAAAAGGGCAAATTCGGGCTACAATATGCATTCGTCTTCTCTATTCAGATCAAAGTTAGACTCACAATTTTAAATAAGTTAACATCGATTTGACTCAATTTGTTTAAGACGGCTTAGAGTTAGTACCGTCATCTTTCTATTTCAGCGGCAGACATGGTGACGCAGAGAGGATTTGGAAGTAATCTTTTTAAAAGCTAAGGCAAGAAAACAAAGAGTATTTTTGTAACCGCATGAATCTTTGAAGAAACTTTTTCTAGATTGACTTTGGTGGCGTGACGGGCGAGTGGCCTTTGATAGGTGTGGTTTCAATTTCCGTGGTTGGAAAAATGTTTGATTATGTGCAAATCTTTCCGTCTAGATGTTGTGGTACCATGGTGCTTGTTGTTTCCCTAGGTAATACACATGAATTCCTAGTAAGTTCGTATGAGTTAGTGGCCAACTCTTGTGAAGGAGTTATTAGGCTGCCTAAAGGCCTCCGTCATGGCTTAACGACTTAAAAGCTGGGACCGACAATTAAACGTGCCCTCCGAAGCACGCAAGCGCTCAGCTCGTAATGCCACTTGCGGTAACCCATCCAAATTGTGACCGCGCACAACGTTGCTTAACTTCCACGATCAATCGAGAACGTCTAAGCAAGTTACGCCACGAGCGGTTCGAAATCGTCCGAATTCCTAGTGTGGAGCCGGGATGTCATGTGTTATTTATGTATCTTGTTCCAGTTCGTTCAGAACTCAAAAATCAGAAGTGTTCTAGCAATAAACTAAACTCCACAAACAATTAACAAAAATAAACGCTCCAAACAACCAGACACCAAACCACAGCGTCATCCAACATTAGAGAACGTTTCAAATTAAAATACCAAACAGTGTAATTACAGCTGTGAATCCGAACAACTAATTTTGAGGTCGACAATTTATCTGACACTTTAAAGTTTGAATAAAAGGCTTTACGGCGAAACATGTTCTACATTCGAAAAGCAAACTTAACGCGAGCGAGCAAGGCAGGAAATCGGTTGGTCGGATTGTGTAAGCCACTGAAGAAGTCAATTTTTTCCTTCAAAAGTAAGACCATTAAACTATAATGAGTGGCCTAAGAAGTGTTTTGTGGTACCACGTGCCACTCGAACAAACAGTAACTACCGTTTCTGTACAAAAGTTAAAAATAATTGTACAATTAATGTGTATTGTATGAGTAATGGCACTTGAAACAGTACAAATTGGAAGTCGACTTTTGAGAATGGTTTGACGTTGGCATCGTATTAGATGACTTTACAATAATGGTTTGGAATTAATTGGTTGTACACATCATTGAAGAAGGTAACTTTTATTTTGTAGCCTTTGTGAGTTTAGTGCTTCCATCTATTGCCCCTTTACTTAACTCAACTGTCACCATCCTAGTAAAAAAACATCAAAATTCTGTCAAGAAATTGCTTGCAAAATGTTTTGCTTTGTCCTTTTGTAGGGAATCTGAATGTCTAGTTATGAAATGGGAAGGTCTAAGTACTGACAAGACATGAGTATTGCAAAACTTTCAACTAGCCATTATCACATTTACACTGATTGACTTCATTTTTCCAAGTAGGCGTACTTTATAGCAGAAATTAAAAAAAAACCGCCCAAGCGCGAGTCGATTTCGCACACGAAAGGTTCCGTACATAAAAAAAATGTTTTATATGGGGGCCACTTTTATTTTTATTATTTGTTGTTATAGCACCAATAGAAATATACATTTTGTGAAAGTTTCAACCCTCTACCTATTACGATTCATGAGATACAGCCCCCTGAAAGACGGACGGACAGCGGAGGCTTAGGTAGTAATAGGGTACCCTTCCCGTTCCCGTAGGGAACCCTGAAGTTAAGCCCTAAGCCGCGGGTTTTCTCACGATGTTTTCCTTCACTGTTTGAGAGTACTGTTATAGCGCACATAAATTTTTCGAACAGAAAAATCCATTAGTACCTACACGACTGGATTCGGACCCACCATCTTAGGATCGGAAGGAAGGGTCACTACCAACTAGACCACCAGTGCTCATGAACTGAACATATACTCGACTCGAATTTAAATTATATTCAGTACTACTGTCTTACCACAGCAGGGTAATTTAAGAGACGCTAATTCTACACAGCAAAGGGTGATACACAATACATGAATAACAACAAAATACTAATAAAAACAATCCACAATAGTCAACCTTATTACAAAGGCATAACGCGAAAGGGAAATAGCTAAATAGAAATGATATTCCGACTGTTTGGAGATAGATCGGTTAATTTTTCCAGTCTAATGCCTCTGCTGAATGGTATAGTTTCAATGGGATGTTTGGTATGGGATTTCACACGGTGCTTCTAAGTTTTACCTCTATCAGATATATCTGTCTGTATTGTTTGATTTATGTAGAGCTACTGTATCATGTCTTCATGCCCTTGGACTACCATGAAGATGAATTTCCTAAACTAGCGAGTTAATAAATAAATAAATAACACCCAACAGTCACATACATAGTCCTGACCCCACACTAGGATTCCCTGTGTCGTGGGTATCAGAAACTACGAGTACCATAGTACCACAACACCCAGACCCGGAAGAAATATTTACAGATCATGCAAACATTTCATCCGCAGCGGGAATCGAACCCGCGCCTCTTGCGTCTCTGCCAAGCAATCGCCCGCCACGCCACCGAGGACGTCAGATAATTCAGAGTCTACAAGTGTATTCAAGAATTTTTAGAATCGCTTGTCTAAGATCATTAAACAAATATAGTTAAACAAACCTAAAAGATAACATTACCTTAAACATTACATTTTTTTAAACGTATAAATCCATTGGTGCACGGACAGGTTTCGAACTCACGACCACTTGTGCTCTCTCATTATTTTATGATAAATAAACAAATAATAGTATAATAAATTAATTGTTGAGATTTCACACCGCGCCATCTAGCTCCAAACTAAGTTAAGCTTGTACTTTGGACCCCAGATGGCTGATAGAATACTTAAATACCTTTTTTTGTAAACACACACTTATACTTATACCTATAATACTATAACACCCGGACTCGGAAGAAGTATTCGCAGAAAATACAAACATTTCTCCGCAGTCGAACCCGCGCCTCTTGCGTCTCAGCCGAGCACCGCCACGCCACCGAGGTCGTCTAGTCATTAATGAAAATGGACCCTTGTTACACCAGAACCTTCTTACATAAAGCATGAAACAGAGCTTTCTTTGCTCCATGTTATATCAGATAACACAGCGTAGACAGCCATAATTGGTAGGTATGTTTATACAACAGAGACCATTCACAAACTCACAGAAGCCGAAAGAGATTTTGAACAAATAATAGAATGTCCAGTACGAACAAAATTCAAGTGGACCGGTCACTAAGGTTTACTCTGACAAGCTTGTGTCACTCCCTTTATCGTCTTATGTCTCATTCACAAACAATTCTTTTAGCTTATAAATTATGCATAGATTCGTGGTCATTTTTCGGTCAAGCTTGTGTGTAGATTATGTTGTCTCGTAGTAGGTATTCGGCCTTATGTGGCGACCAGTATGAGTGTAATGTAAGTCGCTATTTTTCACCGTGTAATTGAGGCCTTTAGGCGGCCTAAAACTCCGTCACAAGAGTTGGCCACTAGCTCATACGAACTTACTTTTTCAATGTAAATTTTACTTTCGTATACAGACTTGGGAAAAGATGGGCTTGGTGTTGGAATGATTATGATATTGTCAATTTATTCTGGTCGCAGTGTCCTCAAGCCAGATTTTTATCAAGTTTTTTACAACTATAATTCTATTATAACATAATAATTTTAAATTTTATCAGTAAAAAAAACCAACGCAAGCAAAATCACTCCACGAATCCATAATGATACAAGGCTGTACCGTAAGTGGAACTTGTCCCATATGTATGTACCAGTTATCTTCTGACCGTAAGTAATAGTTATTCTGTGGACAGGCTGGTAGAAACCAAATATTATCACGCACTGCCTCGGCTGACAATGGACGTGGAGTTTGGATATGCTGGTAAATGTCTGTTGTTTTTATTGTGCTCGCTTTTGTTGCCACCGGACAATACCCTGTAATGGTAGATAAAGTAGTCGTTATTGTTTGTGAGGAAATGCTAGGAATTAAGATGTTCGTTAACTCATAATAGGTCTGCCGTTGGCTAACATTTTGAGGTGTTTTGTTTGATTGGTTAGAATATTGGTTACTAAGACCTCGTTGTCGTGGCGGGCGTGTGCTCGTCTGAGATGCAAGAGGCACGGGTTCTATTCCCGCTACGGCAGAAATCTTTTGCATGTTCTTTATATATTTCTTCCGGGTCTGGGTGTTGTAATATTAAGCTTATGTATTCTAAAAAAATAAGAATTCTATCAGCCATCTGGTTCCCAAAGTACAACCTTTTCTTAGTTTGGGGCTAGATGGCGCTGTGTGAAATGTCCACAAATATTTATTTATTTAATTTTATTTAAGAACCAGTGACACGACTAAATAGAGACTTCAAACTGTCAAAGACTTTTACTCAAGTCACAGTGTACATTGTAGCTTAGAATCAGAAGAAATTACCTTGTGATGTTTGATGTCTAATTATACGAGTGTCTCGACCGAAGATGATCATTACTTCTGACAGTAGATACTAAGAAGATGATTTCTTAGTACTGTCAGAACTGTATTTCAGACATCATTCCATGGCCTTGTTTATCCCAATTACTTTATTCACGCCACGCTCCAATATCGCCATCTGTACACAAAGGGCAACTCCAAACAGACAAGAAAATTGTACGCTCCGGGCGTTCGTTAGTACCAAACTGAGACAATTCCAGTTTCGCGAATCCCAATGGGCACAATACTCGTCTCACAATCCGTCCTCCAACAATAGTCTTATTGTTGTAAAATAGCCAATAGGTACGAAAATGACGGGTTGCGAGCGAGCTTTGTAACAGCCGAACTTTCAGCCATTATAACCGATTCTTTGTTCCCGATATCCTCAGGGAGCCGTCACAATGCCACCGTGAAGCGTATTTATAAATATGATATGAATGGATAATATGAACGTATTGTGGCCATTGTCAGCGGAAGCCTTGAGATTGCATAATTGCGAGATTAGACGGCGGAACCCAAACGATCCCAGATGGCAGTCAACTGACCCCTTTTAGGACCTAAGATGACAATGGTACTAACGTTAACACTAAACTTGTTTGTGATGAGCATAATTGAAAATGTGTACCATTGTTGGGAGTCCTTGAGTCCCGAATAATTGAGGACACAATGGTGGACTTAGAACTTGATTTCGTTCACGCATTTTTGACCTCAATAACTTCTCTGCTGGACCGGGAGTAAAGAAATAACATAGAATGCGTCCAGCTGCTTCTCTCTCCGAGCATGTCGTAAAAGTCGACTAAGGGATAGTATCCTCCAACATGATGAGATACAATAAGCAAGTAGGTACCTATTCCCAAGGAGGGCTGACGTCAGGCAGGCGGCCGGTCATAAAACACCTTAGCCAAAAGTCTTACACCATGATACAAAAATCATGCCGACCCCACATAGAGTGGGATAAGGGCAGGAAGATGATGATGATTCTTGACCTCAATCACGTCATTGTGTCAGTAAAACAAGTTCCTAGGAGATAAAGAAGCTGACAAGAAAACGACCTTGCGTTAGAAGATTTTTTAAGGTGTCATAAATTACTTAGCGACTTTAAAATTACAAACCACATTGTTTAAGCGAGTCACAGTAGGAATACAAAAGTATCAAAGCCAAAAACAAAGTCTAAAAACGTGGTTTAACTAAAATGCCACGGGCACAGTTTGCCGCCATTGTCCACGGAATAGTATAAAAGGAAGAATAAAAGATAAAAGGAAGGAAAAAAGATTGTGTCGTTTTTGTTTGAACAATGGGAGCTGTCACCAGCACGGCATCGCCATGTTGGATTCTGGCGTGAGACCACCGCCTACAAGAATACCGTTGAATTCGTAATTTTGTTTGAAGAATTAGTTTGAATCCCTGATAATAATTATAATTCCTTTATTTCTATTTGAATTTCCTTTATTCCAATGAAACAGCAAGCGTACATACGTTTTGTTTAATCAACCTACTTATTTTCGCGAGGAGAGATTTTGTATTGCATGTAAATAATTATTCCTGATTACCAACTATGTTTATTAATTTGTTTTATCTATAATCCTTTTTACCTTGCTGCAAACAATGCTACAAACAACCAAACTTCATAGTTATTTATAATATAAGGATTAGTAAGATACGATTCAATTTCAAGAAAACTATACCCTAGAAATAAAAAAAAATAAACAAAAATATCTTATTTCGGACTACAAGATCCATCTGAGAAGAAATCCAAGAAATATCATTTAATTTCTTAGTATTGTACTGGTAATCTCTACGTGATAATAAAGTAGTTCTAAATCCAAACAAAAACAAAAAATGACTATAATTTGTATTTGAATAACAGTACACGTTGCATAAGCACTCATCATGATTTTTCCAATACGTCTCAGTACAATCAAAACCAATGCAAAAAACATGCAAAAGGCTTAACCGTTAGACTGAAGTTCTTTATACTCTGAAAGAGTCAATTCATCCCATACCAATCTCATAGATAGTTGAAATCAATCACATTTCCATTAGTACTTTGACATTGAATTCATAATTTCATCTTCACAGTGGCTCGAACCTAAAATAACAACTTTCATTGTACGGCCATATTGGATTTTGAGATTGCGTGCGATCCATTATTCTTTTTTTAGGGTTCCGTACCCAAAGGGTGAAAATGGGACCCTATTACTAAGCCTTCACTGTCTGTCCGTCTGTCAGCGGGCTGTATCTCATGAACTGTAATAGGTAGAGAGTTGAAATTTTCACATCTTAGAAGTATTTCTTTTACCGCTATAACAATAAATAAAAATAAAAAATTAAACGTGTCCACCTTGGGATTTCTAATCAGAAGTGGTTGCGAGAATTTTATCATTACTTGTAGCTCTGCCCACCCCATTAGGGATAAGGGCGTGATAATGTATGTTTTTTTTAACGTACGTAATCGATCATCTAAACTACCTATTTAAAAAGTACATAGAGTAAAAGTCATATTAAAAAGAATAAGTACGATGGTACGGAACCCTTCATGCGCGAATTCAACTCGCACTTGACCGGGTTTTTGTATTGTTTTTTTCAATGGTTTGATACGTTGACGGATTTCTTGAATGAGGTTTTTTGTGACACCTGAAGTTGGCATCCCTTTACAATCGGTTCGATTCCTTTTGTCACCGGATTTTTTTCGCAGGTATTTGTTTAGCAAATGAATCGATTTTCCTACATCTGTTCAAGTTGTCGTTTTATAATGATTCTACTAATATTATAAATCCGAAAGTTATGAGTGAACATTTTAGTCTGAATCATGACGGACGGCTGAACTAATTTGGTCGAAACTTGAAATGTTATTTGACATAGTTTTAATCCCAAACAATAATTATTTTGAAGCGCTCGTGGTGTAGCTTACTTAGACGTTCTTGATTGATCGTTAAAGTTAAGCAACGTTGTGCGCGGTCACAATTGGGATGGGTGACCGCAAGTGGCATTACGAGCTGAGCGCTTCCGTGCTTCAGAGGGTACGTTAAATTGTCGGTCCCGGCTTTTAAGTCGTTAAGCCATGACGGAGACCTTTAGGCGGCCTAAAAACTCCGACACTAGAGTTGGCTACTAGCTTATACGAACTTACTTACTTTTTATATTTTAATAGTAACAAATTAGGCACCAATATTATATTAGCACCTTATATAGTGGAATGTCTGATTTAAGTACTTTACCTACATTTTAATTCTGAGAAAAAATGTATTATGACATTCCCATAAACCTCGAGGCCTATAATTTCGCTGAATAACATATTTAGCACATATCACACCCATCTTTACTTAGCTACGCCTATTTTTCTCATGACTACCTCATTGTACTTCACTCAATTTTAACCTTGTCCAATCTTCACAGCTTGATGGCACAACCCACATAGACCAAGTCACAGCTAGACCACCATATATTAACAATTAGTTAGTAAAGAGGGTAGTTCTTCAGGGGTAGTTTAAGAAACAAGGGTTGAATACACCCCGCGGTGAAGTCAAGAACGATATTGTTGTATATTATTAGTTGTATGAGAGTTTAATTTATCGGTACAAATGATGAATTAAGCACGGTAGATGCAGATTTTTTGGTTTATAGAATTAATTAATAATTAATTAATTTATAGTTTTTAATTTTATTTATAGAACGTGTTGTACAACGGTTGATTTTATCAAGATAGAGGTTATGTAAATGTATAATAATCTAAAGTTACTAATTGACTGACTGTAAATCGACGCACAGTTTTAACTATAAGTCTTAAAAGTAGGAAGAAAAAGAACGAGATATTTTATATGAAATTAAAACCGGGCAAATGCGAGTCGAATTCGCACACGAAGGGTTCAGTACCTACATCAAAAAATGTTTATTGTATATCCCCTTTTTATTATTTGTTGTTATAGTGGCAATAGAAATACACACTCTATAACTTTCTGCCTATTAAGGTTCATGAGATACAGCCCGCTGACAGACGGACGGACTGACTGACAGATGGACTGCAGAGGCTTTGTAAAGTAACTCAATTTAAACAAAGTCACGGGCCGTTCTACAAGTATTTGAAAATTATTTATCACATAAAATCTAAATAAAATGAATACTGAAAATTAATTACTGGTTCTATTTAAGAGTTATCTAATAAATCATTATTAATTTACATTTAAACGGTACGAGAATGTAGTGTTACCCGTGTGTGACTTTGAATTTATGAAAAAGCAATCGTATAAAATAAAAATAAATTTAATTTTTCTTTAATTCCTCTTTCGGACAGGCAATATTTTTAAGACCGGTTGCCTAGTCTTACTTAAACTTTTGATATTGGAGACTTGTCAATTACTTTTTCAAAATCTGCAAATGTCTTTCATGGTTTTTGAAGTTTAAGTCCTTCATTATTACCTTACACCTTACCAAGTTTTCATTTCAAGCGTATTTCGGACTCCCGATTCTCGCTAATTAGTTTCCATAATAAAATAGTAAGTTTTAGAATAGATGCCACTCCTACCAGTAATTTGACCAAACTATACATTCAAACTCCTTACTCGCAACTTACCAAAAAGTTCTTGTACAAAATTAAAATTTTAGAAAAATTGTATTCAACCTCTTTTCTCGCACTATACCAAAAAGTTCTCATAATAAAAATGTAAGTTTAGTTTCGATGCCACTCCCACCTCCGCGGGACTCCGTGAGAGGCGCCTGCGCAGGGCGGGCGTCGTGCTGGGCGGCCCGCCCTTCATGTGACGGAATGTAGCTAGTGTTTTTTTCACACGTTGACGTATGCTTTGCAGAGTATTACAATAATTATGCCAAAAAAATAGCAGTCTTTGGAGATTTGATGCGTTTTTATGAAGGTGGTTTACGGTTCTACATAATTAAAAAAGTATTTATGACATTTTGTAATCTTGTAATATCATCATCATACTAATATAACCAAAGAGTATTTACAGTGAAAAATTAAATTAAACTATCATAAATATTCGGATTAGAAACCACCTAAAAAACCCGATCATTAAGAAAAACTCCCATAAAATTAAAAACGACTTCAGACAATTGGCTAGATCATAAAAATAGGATTATAACGCTGAATCATCACTAAACTATTCTTAAAGCCAACGTTATGTCACCTCAACAATTAAACCAGCAGTAATCCCGCCACTAATTCCATCACCATCAACCCATTCAAATTCCCATACATTGACTTGCACTAAAATTATACACCCTTTTCTCAAAATAGTGAGATTCCGTCATAAAATTAACATAAAGTATAATTAGGTGTATTATATTGTAGTTTGCACGGTGGGCACTCTATTCACCATAGCAAAATAGCATAGTATCTGACAAAGCATTATGTTTACATTGAGAGGAATGTATAATTGAATAGTAAAATATACAAAGAATGATAGTAAAATATTGGAGTGGTCATGAGAAAATGTGTTGCGTTAAGATTACATTATTTGAAGTACCGCGGAGCAATGTGGGCTTCCTATAAGTCAAGCAAAGTGTTTTTAAATTAGTTTTACAACACTTCACAGTAAGATTTGATATTCAAAGTGAGTTTGCTCTTTTTACCCCTGTATGAATAAAGTAATTCTAGAAGTGTCTTTTCTCTTTATTTGCATCCTAGTCTAAATATATTAACATAGAAAACGGGAACTATCCAAATAGTATGAAACTTTTATTGTTAAGAGTGCGTAATAGTGGATTTTGCTCACCAAAATAGATGTAAACCTTCTTCTTCTTCTCTGTCGTTTCGCTCTTGGCAGAGCGGTCGTGGTCACGTCGAGGCATCCACGTTGATGGTGGAGGTGGATACAGCTCTCCGCACGATCTCCCGCCATCTCTCCCTGTTAGCAGACTGTCTGGCACAGTCAGATACTCCGCTGATGTAAACCTTAGTTGTTATAAAATGTTTTAATTTGAAAAGGAAATTAAATTTCATAATGTTTTTGGGTCCTCAAAGTGAAAACACGATTAAAAAAAATCTTGAAAAATTAATGTTTCGCGTGTGTTTTGATCTAGAAATCAGGAACACTATCATATTTTCAGATGATTTTTACTTTGATAGGTAGATAATAACTTTTTCTTTAGTTGTTGAAACCTTGTAAACAACTAGAAGTCCACTGCTGGACATAGGCCTCCCTAATAATCGCCATCGCGCCCTATTTTTGTCTCAACGCATCCAGTTTCTGCTAATAGCCCGAAGGCGTCCTACATTACGTTTGTAGAATCGCGGTCTCCTGGAATGAATACCTACTAAACGAAAATTAATTGTCCGATGTAATGGTTGTTCAATGTGGAATATTGTTTAAGTTTTGTTTCCATAATTTCCTCATATCCATTTTGGGGCTGGCTGCAAGTTTTCTTATGATTACTTGTGGTCCACCCCATTAGGGATGCGGACGTGATAATGTAAATTATTTCTCTCAATACGTTTTAAAAACTAAAAACAAAACAGACTCAATTAAAAATGAGTTGAAACTCCTTGGTGCCATCCTAAAGAAACTAACAGGTAGATAATGTTAAGATGTTACTGGCCATCAACACTCACGAATAAAAAACAAAGTAATGTCATATTTCTAGAAGAACGCCCCGTGACTTTATTTGCGTTGTTTTTTATACAAACTTCATCTCTACTGGAGTACTCCTACTGGAGTTGAACTTCAAAGTTATTTCACGGCTTTTTAATATTACTTGAAAAATATAAATCCTTCCGACATAAAATGTATAAGAAACAACTTCAGGGCCATTACACACCAGTGAAAGAATCAGTAAAATCGGTTAACTATTAAATCGGGATTGATATCGACTGATTGACAACTATTTTCGGAGATATCAGTGAACGTACACAAAAAAACATATATACATATCGAACATAGAACCTCTTCCTTTTTTGAAGTCTGTTAAAAACCAGGTCATTAGAAACTAGGCACTGTGAAGGGCAAAATGCATCGGTTTACGATGCTTCTAGCAACACCATCCATTGAACAGCCCGACTCGGCAAACTCCATAAAATATTTACACAAGTCAGTATTATTTACGGCCGTCTTTAATTGCCAGCACTGTCACATTTATCAATTGAACGGGCTCAGTCAACGCGCTTTTGACATCATGAACTGCGCTGTGTCGACCCTATGTTAATGTGGAGCCTATAGAAATTGAAACTTAATTCTATAACATGGGCTATAATCTGATAGTAAAGTCTTGGACACAGGAAAGTTAAGCTAAAATAGCGATTGGAATAAGTAACAAATAAAAAAAAACTAAACGATAAGAAACTATAGATAACTACAACATAATATATAAACCTTATCTAAAATGGTTTTCTACCTTCGGTTACAATATTGCAATTTTCTTTCGGATCCCTAATTTTTTTGAAAGTATATTATAGCCTATGCTGTTCCCTGATAATGTAGCATTCTATTGGTGAACGAATTTTTGAAATCGGTCCAGTAGTTTCGGAGCATATTCGTTACAAACAAAAAAAATCTTTCCTCTTTTAGATGTAGATTCCTCAAAATAGGATAGCATTTGTTCTCTCCAATCTGGTCGCTCCCGAAGGCGAAGGCATAGGTGCTTCGGAATCACCGCAGGCCCTCAGTAAATCAGGATTAGCCAGCGCGACCAACGAGACTCATTTGTGCGTTATTTATAAACTAAATCCGAGGATTCCACCTCGCACTGAAACGAACGATGGTATTTTTATAGGTTTTATGACTGTTATTCTTTGTGAGAAAAGATTTGATTTCATGCATTTATTGCGACGGAACTCGTAAAATATAGGAACTCTAGATACCTTTTTAAATTCTATGTAGAAGGTTGTAGGCACTTCATGAATATTCCAACTTAAAGTTAATTAGGTAAGTAACCTTGAATTAAGACAGTTTGACGACCTCGGCGGCTGAGACGCAAGAGGCGCGGTTTCGATTCCCGCTACGGGCAAAATGTTTGTATGTTCTGCAAATATTTCTTCCGGGCGTTGTAGTATTAGGTATGTATTTACAAAAAAAAGTATATAAGTATTCTATCAGCCATTTGATGCCCAAAGACAAGCTTTGATTAGTTTGGGGCTAGATGGCGCTGTGTGAAATGTCCTCAAATATTTATTTATTATTTAACAAAGCTTGTATTATGGGAACCAGATTTTTTGTAAATACATACTTATAATACATAATAATACAACACCCAGAAGAAATATTTGCAGGGCATGCAAACATTTCTCCCGTAGCAGGAATCGAACCCGCGCCTCTTGCGTCTCAGCCAAGCACTCGCCCGCCTCGCCACAGAGGTCGTCAAATCATTATAAAAGTATCATCCAAATCCAATTTAGCCGTTATGCCGTAATTATGCTAAAACATAATTAGTATAGCCACTTTGATAATAATTATGATGTAGCTAGATTAAGTAACTATAGCTAAAAAACTGTAAAAGTGAATACGGTAAAAGTGAAAAAAAAACGCAATTAAGTTACAAAAAATGCCAGTGCTTTCAGAAATAACTTCATTCTTCATCAAAACGCTTTACAACAATATATTGAACTTCCTCATTTTAAAAGTCAGTTAGTAATAATAAAGGGCTTGTGGCCTGGAGCTAGAATTTGCGGGACAAAAATGCATATGGCGGAACAATTTACACAAAGTTTTGATTGTTATGGTACAATAAATTGCTGTGTAAATTATTGTTGAGCACGAGCTCTTGTGTTGGTCTCTGGCACAAGCTGACAGCGTTTAAACTAAGGCATTTTATCATCTATAAATAATAAATAACACCCAACATACATAGTCCTGACCCCACACTAGGATTCCCTGTGTCGTGGGTATCAGAAACTACGAGTACCATGGTACCACAACACCCAGACCCGGAAGAAATATTTACAGAATATGCAAACATTTCTTCCGCAGCGGGAATCGAACCCGCGCCTCTT
This sequence comes from Scotopteryx bipunctaria, assembly GCA_949320045.1. NCBI lineage: Eukaryota > Metazoa > Arthropoda > Insecta > Lepidoptera > Geometridae > Scotopteryx > Scotopteryx bipunctaria. Next base: position 1,375,554 of record OX439441.1, read on the forward strand.
GCGTCTCTGCCGAGCGATCGCCCGCCACGCCACCGAGGCCGTCATATCTATAGTAGATGATTTATACAGCGTCAGGAGGCAACTTTTACCTTCACAAACGGGATCCATATCTATAGCTACAGCTAAATTAGCGCAACTAGCCTGGAGGATTGGCGCACTTCTGACAATACTTGTCTTATAATGTCAATGTCAAAAGTAAAATCAATCATGCCTTCGTTTTTCTTTTGTGCAGGCACGATGACGGACGAAGACTCAAAGCCCATAGTTGCATTTAAACGCTGGCTTTTATAACTAAGGCCAATATCATAGATAGCCTGGAGCACTGCACATGGCACATGCAGATAATTCTGTAAATAGACAATATCGCATTGAAAGTATTACCATTGTATAAGTGCTGTTAATATTAACTGTAAACAGAAATAATGCCTTTTATCTTGAAATAACGAAACAGAAGTTTGACGATCTCGGTGGCGTGGCGGGCGAGTGTTCGGCTGAAATGCAAGAGGCGCGTGTTCGATTCCCGCTACGGGAGAAATGTTTCTATGTTCCAAAAATATTTGTTCCGGGTCTTGGTGCTGTAGTATTATTTATTATAAGTATTTATTTACAAAAAAATGTATATAGGTATTCTATCATTCATCTGGTTCCCATAGTACAAGCTTTGCTTAGTTTGAGGCTAGATGGCGCTGTGTGAAATGTTCACAAATATTTACTTATTTTTATTTCCTATCTCTATAGGAAATAAAAATAAGTAAATATTTGTTATACTTGTTTTAGTCACGTGGTATTTGAGCTAATATTAAGTATGCTATTCGAAAGTCATAGATGAACCAGGCAGACCATTAATCATTATTCAAGTGATCAGGCACTGTCAGATGGTCAGATTCGAATGTCGCAGGATAAGTGGAGGCCTATAATTCAGCAATGGGTGGTTGTGGGCTTATAATGATGGTGACGCTATTCCAGGTCACAGACTGTTCAAAGTTTCATCCAAATCGGTTCAGCATTCTCACTGGAAATTTTAAAATTGGTAAGATATGATCGGATTCTAAAGCTGGTAGAAACTTGAGTGAGGTTCTTGTATAAGTGATACATACAAAGCAATACCGCCCTTTTTCAATGATCAAACAGTTACAAACGGTAGCAAAAAACATAATGTCCGTACGAAATTCATAAAATCCATCTATTTATACACAAAGGAGAGAGTCAACACATTTCTTTCTAAACGCAATTCGCAAAATTACGTGTCCATTGTGGGCTCCTGAATGACCAAGAAAATACTGTGTAGAGAGGTTGTAATCAAATGACCGGTTAAAGCCGGAATTCGTATAGTTTGCGAAGAACATAAAAACATTTCTCCCGCTAGAATCAAACCCGCGCTTCTTGCGTCTCAGCCGAGCACTCGCCCGCCACGCCACCGAGGTCATCATACCATTTATTTATTTATTTATTTATAGGAAAACCAACAGCGGAAGATAATTAATAGACAACACAGTAAAAATAGAAAGCCAATTAAAGGTTTTCACGATTAGAAAACAACTTATAAAAAAGAAATATTAAGTGCAAACACATTGCCAACACGTCAACTTAATAACTTAGACGCTTACATATTGAAATTATATAACAAAATTACAAAGAAATAAAATAAAGAATAAAGAAATTTAGCCTATTAATCTAGATTACCAATACAGAAGAATTCTCTGTAAATAATACCATGAAAGTAAAAAAATATATTTATAAAAACCTTAACTTAAAAATAATACTTGCATACGACACAAAGCCATCTAGGCCCAAGGTGCAAAGCTCGTTCTATGAGAACCAGATGGCTGATAGAATACTTAGGTATATAATATTTTATACATACATACTTACCTACTTAATATTGAAAGTTATTATGGGGTATGACCACCCATAGAATGATAAAAATGATAATTTTTGCTATTTATAAATGCTATAGTAAAAATTGTGTCGCATTTTCCAGGTGCCCAACCTAAGGACTATGGAAATTTAAACAGTCAAACAAACAAACAAAGTCTAGGTTTAAAAAAAGGCTAAGTTACAAATAAGTAAAAATAAATAAAACTAAAGAATGTGTCGAAGAAAAATGTTTTGAAGAAAACATCATGCACGGAATAACTTTTTTGGCTACATTAGGACAAGTCAAACTATTTAGGTTATCCGGATCTCTAAATAGCCGGTCATCTATCAACTCTACCAAGAACCAAGACCATTGTATGGACCCACCGGGCTTATATTTTGCGCACTTTTGCCCCCATTTTGCGCCAATGAGCGGGTGGACTCGCTTCGATCGTCGCTTTGTGCCGTGACAAGTACTTTCGGAAAACTACACCACGCTGTAGGTGGTACTAATTTGGACAGGGTTGTATTCTTAAAGTTTTGACAATTCATATTTTTTAAGTACATAATTGTTTTGCAGCTTTCTTGTTCTACTAATATTATAAATGCGAAAGTTTTGTGTGGATGTGACGATGTATGTTTGTGCCTCAATCACGCCGTAACGGCTGAACGGATTTCAATGAAACTTGGAATATACATAGTATGTGTGCTGGAATAACATATACGCGGCTTCACGCGAGTGAAGCCGCGGGCGAAAGCTAGTTATTTAATAAAATGTTCGCTTGATAAATCAGAAATGTTACATAAATCCTTTTCCCAAGTAACATAGGCTTAACATAAAAAAATTTGTTAAACAAACCAAGCTGATCATCTGTCACTACGGTTCACCATATCCATCTTGGGAAATTGAATCATGAGTGGCTGCAAGTTTTTTTATGATTACTTGAAGCTTTGCCCACTCTATAAAAGTGATATTAGGGATAACGTATTTATGTACAAATCAATTTTATTAGGTAACTAGGAGTTTAACGTAACTAGGAGTAACTAGGAGTTTAATGGTGACCAAGAGTGATCAAGTTGTCTTAGGATGTTAAATTAAGCCTCATGTTTATAATTTAATGGCAAAGACGCTATTAGATCTGATAAGTCAATTTATCTACACTAATCTACACTAATATTATAAAGAGGAAAACTTTGTTTGTTTGTTTGTACTGAATAGGCTCAAAAACTACTGGACCGATTTTAAAAATTCTTTCACCATTCGAAAGCTACATTATCCACGAGTAACATAGGCTATATTTTATTTTGGAAAAAAATAGGGTTCCGTAAGATATTTGGGTTTTTCGGACACAAGGTGTAAAAAATCAACCAGAAAAGTTACTTATTTTGCGTACGCTGCCTAAACTATAAAAGATAGAACCATAAAATGTTCTAATTAATTGTAGATCTACACTAATATTATAAAGAGGAAAACTTTGTTTGTTTGTTTGTACTGAATAGGCTCAAAAACTACTGGACCGATTTTAAAAATTCTTTCACCATTCGAAAGCTACATTATCCACGAGTAACATAGGCTATATTTTATTTTGGAAAAAAATAGGGTTCCGTAAGATATTTGGGTTTTTCGGACACAAGGTGTAAAAAATCAACCAGAAAAGTTACTTATTTTGCGTACGCTGCCTAAACTATAAAAGATAGAACCATAAAATGTTCTAATTAATTGTAGATCTTATAAATATCTACAAAAAAGTCCGCGACACACTATACCCATCTATGTCGAGTGAGGCACAGCAACCATTTTTTTATTTAAAAATCTTGAATTTTTTTTGGACTACATTTAAACGCGTTTATTTTACTCATGCTATTAATCCTTATCAAAATAAATGATTTCATCACTAAGAACAGTTTATGGAGATAATATTTGGTCTTTGAATGATTAAAATTGGACGTTTGGTTTTGAAGTTATGGCGAAATTAAAATATTACGATTTCTGCTGCACGACCGCTGCGTAGGGAGCCGACCTCGCGACTGACCGTGTCTTTCCTGGGTAGGCTTTTTGCAGCGGTAACCGACATCCACGCGGGCGGAGCCGCGGGCGACCGCTAGTATATATATATTTCTATAAAAAAATTACCAACTAGAAGCAGTTTTCAACTCTTTATGTTTATGTTGTATTAGGTACGGTATGTCTAATATAATGTTAACGATTTGGTTTTCGATTTGCCGGTTTTTTTTTTTCTTAGTACTTATTCCGCCCCTGCCCATCAAGGTGCAACCCGTTGCAAAAACAGGCAGGAATTGTCCAAAATTTCTGAACGTGATCATTCCCATTGTGTCCACACACCCGCGACAATGGCCCATCCTTAGCTACTTTTATTTGCAACAATAGTACTTTGCTCATTGACTAAAAACCCCCAATTTACTTCAAACAACACCCTGTATATTCCCCTGTCAACCCAAAAATATCTTTATTTCTATGTACGCAAGGTTCAAAATGCTTTGCATATCGAAGGGTGCATAGAACGTTGTTCTTGGGTAGCGGTAAAGGTATCTCACATGTTTGTCATAGTTGTCATTGTTACCTATACCTATTGTATCAATTGTTCACTCCTTATTGTTGCAGGATCAATGCGAAACATTTTAATATTATGAAATTATAAACGTCTTCCGCAATGGCCGTGGACAGAGGTACCATGGCGACGTCCATTTTGTAAATTCTTTTGACAGAACTGGGAATGAGGTCATCTTCTAACGAATATCAAAGGTAGATTAATAAATAAATAAATGTTTGTTGACATTCGACACAGCGCCATCTAGCCCCAAACTAAGAAAAGCTTGTATAATGGACACCAGAATCAGATGGCTGATAGAATACTTAAATCCTTTTTTTGTAAATACATAGGTACTTATTTATGTATAATATTAATAGCTAATCTGTTAAAACTGCTAATAGTTTTATACAGGTGTCCTTAGTACTAATCAGGCACCTACCTGATTTTTCTTCTACAAAAATAGATATACATAATGTGCGCTATAAAGTTATAGGTGGTTTTTCTGAAATTGTAAAAAAACATTATGTCAGCTTACATCATGTTTTGGCTCCTTGCTTTTGTCACAGATTATACTACTCAGTATTGCCGCTAACTAAACAATATCATAAACCTCATAAAGATAAAAAAAGGCAGTATCCTCTCCAACGTGATGGACCTAATAATGGGCGATGGACTGATCACCTGTCACCATGGTTCACAATATCTTGGGAGTCTTGGATCAGAAAGGCAGTATGTTAATTTATTTGATTTCAATGTGTTTTATTGAATAAACCCACATGTGAGTATACTGCCGTCATAAGAAAAAAGGGGCGTTTCTACATAAATTTCCGAAATGGAGAAAAAAATACTGGTAGATGCGTCATTTTTTACTGATTCCGATGATGTATAACTCAATTATGAAAAAAATGTCAGATACGTCTTTTTTCCTTATGACGGCAGTATAGTTGTGTTTATATTGCAATAGAGTAGGCTAGTAAGCCTACAATTATTAGGAAATGGATATGCGTGAAATCTGAAAAACCGAGGACATTGTGTCTAGTGCACGAAAGAAAAGCCCTTCAAGTGTTTTCTGATCTTATTTATGTAAAAAAACCATATACAATATTTATTTAGTTTTAGGGCACTCCATAGCTTTCCCTTTACACCCACTCACGATTCATTGCAATCTGAAACTGTCCCCACATGCGTTCATACTCTTCCATTTCAAACAAATACGCGGCACGACGCATCCGGCCCATACAACTCATACATCCCATACAAGACATTTCATCCATACATTTGGTTTCATAAAACTTTTGTCCACAAATTGCGACATTCATCAAGGTGTTACACTTTTGAGTGGGTACCAAAAACCTTTCATTGTACTTTCAATCTTAATCTTGGGACACAAGGATAATTTTTGTATAACAGTCACTTTTCACTTCCTTTTGCACAATTAAGATGTTTACCGGATGCTGGTAAAGGTGTAAGGGAAATGATTGTGTGAATTTGAATGGGAAGTGGTTCTATTAAGGCAATTAGTTAGAAGTAGGTGACCATGCCAAATGACCAACTTATAAATGAAATTCGCACACGAAGGGATTCGTACCATCGTACAATATACTTAAATGTTCCTTGTATGCCGCCTATTTGTAAGAAAAGGATCACAAAAAAATAAAACTATAGTCAACGTGAAGAAAGAAGGCTCTGCCATCTAGTGGCGACTATCCAAAATGTTAGGCTGTTATTTTATAGGTAGACACGATGTCATAACATTTTAAAACTTGGCTAAACAGGTGGCACTTTCCCAAAAAACAAAAATGTGCAAAAAGACAAGCGACCAATCCCAATCACTGACCGCGCCTAGCGTTGCTTATCTTCGGTGATCGATTACGATCGTTAAAAGAAGCTCATCTCGCTGCTGGACAATCGACAACTTCATACCACTTCTTGGGAAAACGTACGTCAAATTATGCCATCGGTGCTTCGTTTGGATAAGCCTAATGTCCTGAATAGAGTTTGAAGAAACTTAGATACCGATCTACATCCGTGCTTTTCAAACTTACCCTCATTGACAAATATTTACAACTGTGGCATTAGATTTACAAAGATGGCGGCCTTGCCCATTCATTAACCCTGCCCATTCATATTTGTCCAGTGCGCTACTTTAATCCTTGTTTTGTCGTTTTTGGCGGCATGGATTAAGTACCCTATTGATTTTGTTATTTTATTGAGAAGGAGAAATTTGTTCTTTTTTAAATCTCAATGGAATAAAGGAAGTCTTAATAACTTCTCAATTGAATTTTCCAGGTACTCGGTACAGTGATAAACAAAAGTGTCTGAATAAGAATTGCATTCTCTAACACTGCTAGAGGAAGGCCAAAGAAAAGATGGATGGATTGTGTGAAAGAGGACATGCGTGTGAAATGAGTGAGTACTGAGATGATAGAAGATGGAGGAGGGAAACATGGCGTTCCGTCCCCACCTAGTGGGATAAAGGCAGAAAAATGATGATGATGACTTCTCTAACAGTAGAATTCATGGTCAAAATAGTTCGCTATGCTAAAGAAAGATGCACATTCCACATTCTCGATTCCTTTGTAACTGGTACCTAGTTTTAGTATAGAATAATTGTAGATGTTTCCATACTTTTTGAAGTCCTATAATGTGGTCTAGAATACTTTTTGCGCAATTTTCCGACATTATTACTGCTCATTTTACATTACCTTGTATGTCAGCTCTGGAAAATGTTAATGAAAAATTTGCTTTCGTTTGTTACCTTTTCTTCATTTGATCGAAGTACCTTTCAGATAAAATAGCAGTATTCAGAAGGTTCCGCTAACTTATTAATTCTACTTAAACTTAAGTAAAGGAAGGAACTTAACACAATAAACTAATAGGAAACGAGATCTGAACAGGAGTTTCAAATACCCCGTTAAGTTCTTCCAGTTAAGTACATTCAAGTGATTCATTGACGTCCTTTGACATCCTTGTAGCTTATAATGTATCTATTAGCAATCGAAAAGGTCCATTTTAAACGTATTATATTACATTTCTTCTTATTTCCTTCACAGAAGACATCAATGATGTGAATTCCTCCATATACTATTCATTCATTGATCATTTCATTCATAGCTAGGAGTAGCTAGAAATATTCAATTGGCTTGCTTTCTACTTGGTCTATTCAGTGGAAGAGAGGTCTTTCCAGTAGCGGCTTCCTTAAGCCTCCAGACAGCAAGGCACCGTATTATCCTTTGAAGGATCAGGAATCCCAATGTACCTTTGTGATCTGAAGTGTAAACTTATTGTAAAGTTTTGGATTATGAATGAAACTGTTTGAACAAGTAACCTTTGATTCGCCGATGCGTTTTAAATGTGTTTTGTGTAGTAAAGGTGCAAATTTTCTATAGAATATTATTTAAGAGAGCGGTAAAGTAAGTAAGTTCGTATGAGCTAGTGGTTAACTCTTGTGTGTGACGGAGTTTTAGGCCGCCTAAAGGGCTTCATCATGTCTTAACGACTTTAAAGAGAGCGGTAACTGCCTTATTGTAACTATAAAATAAGTAAATATCAAAGTACAGAATATTCAGGACTCAGAACTGCTGACAATGATATAGCATACCGACTTTACAAGAAGTAAAACGGATAATAAAATTTTAGTAGGTAACCTTTAGTGAGTATTTAACTACATAATAATATTCAATAATTTCGTAAAGTAAGTAAGTACTTAATAATGTCGTTTTCATCATCGCCATAGAACGATGGTGGTCAGTTGGCAGCGGCCCCGCCTTCGATCCAAAGCTCGTGGGTTCAAATCCGGTCGTGCACCAATGGATTTTTCTGTTCAAAATATTTATGTGCCCTTTACCAGTACTCTCAAACGGTAAAGAAAACATCCTGAGGAAACCGGCATGTCGTAGAAACTAAAAAGAAAGTTCGAAAACATGATTCTAGTGCAAAAAAAGAGCCTTTGAGGCGCACTTTAAATCCTTTCATCACACTGGTTAGAAAGAACTACTGACACAACTAGTGGTAGTAGGCCTCCTTTCGATTTTGCCAGCCTTCTCAGTCCTGTGCGTCCCTCACCAGGTGTTTCCCGCGACTTTTAAAAATAAAAAAACATTGTTTTAAAACTAAAAAATCCCGACTTCAGTGAAAAGTAGTAAAACAACTTTATGAGCGGAATTAAATTCGAACCAATTTTTTTTGTAACTTACCCTTAATCCTCGACTCCCAGCAAAACTCGTCATCATCTGGACCCATTGTCGTGGTTTAATCAATTAATTTCATCGTGCACCAGTAATAAGGATACCATGGTTGAGTGGTTGCAAATACGACTCGAAGGGGCCTATCGGGATTATAATGGTGACAATACCAGCTTTATTGGGCTTCATTATTTTGATCTTATATCCCTATTGAGGATCGTGTTATCACATAGTTCAAAATAATACTAGTTGACGACCTCGGTGTAGTGGCGGGCGAATGCTTGGCTGAGACGCATGAGGCGCGGGTTCGATTCCCGCTGCGGAAGAAACTTTTGCATGTTTTGCAAATATTTCTTCCGGGTCTGGGTGTTGTGGTGCCATGGTACTCGCAGTTTCTGATGCTCACGACACAGGGAATCCTAGAGTGGGGTCAGTACTATGTATGTGACTGTTGGGTGGGTGTTATTTGTTTATTTATTTTTTATAAATGAGAAACAATATAGGTCCGAAGACGCTGCCTTGAAGAACGCCAAAATAAATTCTTCAGGATTTTCGTAGCCGGTCACGAAATTAGACTAGTAAGTTCTAGACGTATCTTGAACAACGATTTGATGCATATGCGTAAGGAACTTATTAAAAGTAATAAAACTGGAGTATGTATAGATAATGCTTTTTATTTTATTTTTGATAAAATATGATTCATGATAAGTGATCAGAATTTAGGACAAATTATGCAGTGAAACATCATAAAAGTTAATATATAGTATTGTAGAGGAAATTATCAACCAGCATCATTGTCATGTGCCCGGTTCCAAAGATGGCAGTTCTTTAGCATAACAATATTGTTATCTATAAAAAAGCGCTTTTGACAGAAAATCAACGTTGATATTATGGTAATTAACGATCTGTTAGTAGATTATTGGGACCGGGCAATAGTGTCTGTTTCTTGTCTTTTTAAGCGACAACTGAGCTCACGACGAAGTTGTTGACGATACCGCAGGAGTTGGCACCTCTTTCTATCTTGCCGTATCCACCTTCTCCCCAAGTCTCGCCCCAGGAGTTTTTGATCACCCAGAAATCTTTACCGCTAGCTGAAAAATATGCAACGATACAACATTATATTACAAACAATTAGCATGTGAAATGTAATTTTATAAAAATTAAAGAGCATAGAATACGTCCAGCTGCTTCTCTCCCCGAGCATGTCGTAAAAGTAAACTTAGGGATAGAATCCTCTCCAACATGATGGACCATCTATATGGACGATGGGCTGATCACCTATCATCATGGTTCACCATATCCATCTTAGGATCTTCAATCAGAAGTGGCTGCAAGTTTTCTTATGTTTACTTGTGGCTCTGCCCACCAAGTTATGGATACAGGCGTGTTATGTATGTCTGTAGAAAACCGGCAAGTCGTAGAACTTAAAAAGCAGAGATATAAGCTTTTGGCGAACCTTTTTGTAATAAATAAATAAGCACTTATAAATTAGAAGATTCTAAGAAAATGTTTACCAGCATCGTGTCCATATCCTACAAGCATTATTGCATGGTTTAGACCAATGTTTACACAGTTGGTCAATACACCTCCAGTATACGTTTTTAAGCTTCTGGCATCGACAACTGAAAAAAATAACACACATGGTCATTACACATTTTTGGAGAGCCCTGGTGGTCTAGTGGTAGTATTCCCGTCTATCGATCTTAAGGTCGTGGTTTCAATTAAAAAACTATGTACGCTCATCATAAAAAAATATACTCAATTAACTTAGGTAATGATTTACATATTTTATAAGTTTATAATTATGTACTCGTATCTAAAAACAGTTGCGAACCAGAACCCAAACGGGATTGAACATTTATATCTCCCTATCATTTAGTATTAGTGGTTTAGCTTATTAGAAGTATAGCCTTGAAATCTTCTATCTGGTGCTATAATAGCTCGGACAAACACGAGCACCCAGAGAGCGGTTTTGTCACCCGCTCAAAATGTATTGAATTGGTATGTGCAACGCAGAACCGCACGGTTTGACGAAAACTGCAGTGTCTCGCACTGTTTATTTAATTTTAGACGAGAATCGCGCAGTAGGTTGGTCTGTAATGCCCCTGAGCAGTGAAATTGTTCCACCAATACTGAGCTCATACTGTTTTTTTGTATCTTACCTACAGACAAAGGCCCATTCTGGTACAAAGTTTCTTTTAGTTGGTTTTCATCAGTCATTGGGAAGGTGTTACAGCCGGTGACTTTCACTTGAGCTTGGCCTGAGAACTGGCAACTTTGTTGCTGGGCGGTGTAGGGGTATGAATCTTCAGACTCTTGTCCCCCGGCTTGAATTAAATATCTGAAAATATGATCACGATTAAGCAATGACCGAGTAGTTGCAAAGCGAGACAGACCTACAGCTAGGTAGTCAGATGACATTGTGAGAATTACGGGAATTCACTAGATTCTGAACGAATCACGAGCTAAAGTGATGGATGAAATGTTCCCATCAATGGGTGGACGTGAGCTGATAATATAATGATAATGATGATGATGATGATCACGATGTTAATGAATTGCAGCCAACAGTCACTTTCATAGCTGACCCAAATCAAAGACTCCTTGTGTTGTCGGAATCATGCGTAGATATATTTGCAAAACATATAAACATGACTATGACCCAACGCGGAAACTGCGAATTTATAGGCTGATACTCGTAGTAATGCCTAGGCATTAAGTCTTGTTACACATTTGTGCTAAAACAAAATAATTAATAAAATAAATAAACTTTTACTCGATAGCTTCAGAAGGCCAACCACCCTGACATCCTGAAGATGTTGAATCACAATCCACAAGCTGCTGCTCCGATAATGACACAAGTTGTTGGGTTTTCATAAAATACTGTGCTTCGATGTTTCCTGAAATTAATTACGTATAAACAATATCGAATTGTCATGAGCTTATTCGTACTACTACTAGTCGTGTCACTAATTCTTTCTAACCAGTGTGATGAAAGGATTTAAAGGACCTTTTTGTGCACTCGAGCATGTTTATGAACTTTTTAAATTCTGTTTTATGCCGGTTTCGTCACTATGTTTTCTTTCACTGTTTCAGAATGTGATATTTGACCGGATGTGAACACATGACCTTAGGATTGATTATTGACCTTAGATCGTTTTGGCTACTTTTCACGATTCTGCGTTACGTGTGCTCTTTCGATCTATTCCATTTTGAAACCAACAATACCATCAATATTTTTAGAAACACATGCAGAAGAGCATACCAGTTGCAGAAAAAGCCCAACAGCTTCCACATCTCTTCTGATTCTTAATGTTCATTGAAATGCGGTCCCTCCAGTCGTAGGCATCTGGAGCAGCGCCATATTCTATAAAAGAACCACTGGTCGTGCAGCTGTCTCCGAGTTTGGCCAGATCAGGACGGAACCCTGTGTACATCTTCAGAAACTCTTCACCAGTCAAATCAGCAAATTGATTGATACCTGTAAAAAAATCGTAAGCCAGAAATTGTAGTGGGAATTCGTTGAGTTCTTAAATATCTCATCCAAGGATCTGAAGAAACAGATTCTTATTTTAAATGTTTTTTGTATAATAGTACTAATCGTGTCACAGTTCTTTTGAACTAGTGTGGTGAAAGAGCTCGTAGAAGAAGTAGTGTAAGAAGTAGTGTGCGCCTCAAAGGATCTTTTTGTGTACTTCATAATAAACTTTTTATGTCAGTTCAGCCAGACAAATCTCTGTGTTATATGAGAAAGAAGACAAAAAGTGTTACTCCAAGGTTATGAAATATGTAATTCCAAGCTTCATCGAGATCCAGAATCCAGTGGGAACAAACACACCCCACACACAATTTTTGTAAAATATTACTTGAGGAACGCCCGCGATTTTAGTCACGTACTTAGAGTAGATTCTTTTGGGTGTATCCTGTGTTTGAACAGCCTTGACACCCGTTTCACTTCTTTGGTAAACCTCTAAATTCGTCATAATTTTGTATTGAAAGAATCCAAATCAAGTTTTAAGCAAATTGGACCACCCATTAAAAATTTCCCATAAAATCTTTAACTTTCCCTGTACCCTGTTTCGGGGGTAGTTTTGAAAATATTTTACTATAGACTTTTTTAAGTGTATTGAAGTTTCAAGTTTAGTTCTAGGAATACGATTGTTTTGCACTCTCTTAGGATAGTGTTTTCAAAAATACGTCTACGTGTAAAAAAGGGCCTTCCACGTTTCAAGTCTCTAGGATCAGTGGTTTAGTTTCTGTGTTATGTTATCTGTCAATAGGTCAGTCACGACAAAGTCTTTATATGTAGCAATTATGATTATGATTGTGATAGCAAAGGGTATAAAAAACCAACCGTACTTACTTATGGGATGAAAAATTTACTCACCAAACCAAGTGTCTGAATGTTTTTCATTCAACATGTTGATCTCATTTAAATTTTCTTTAAAAATTTCAAATCTATGAGCTTTTTCGTCTTCATCGTGGTAGGTCTTATTGTATTTCCTTATGAACCATTCGAAATCACTCTCAGCAGTGTGTCCATTCTCTTTTCCGTCTGAGCTCGATGTATGTACGTTTACGAATACGTCTACTATTGCGTCTACATTTATATTTATGATATCGTTATTCAGATTCGGATCATTTGGACTATACCGGGCCAATGCCGTATGTGACACAAGTAAAAAGAAAAACAGCAACATTGCTTTTTTGAATATCGTTTTGGTAGACAGAAATAAGGAACTGTTAATGAATAACAGCAGAAACCTATTTGACAATTGATGGTAAAAGTTGGCTTTATAAATACTTGATCATACTCGTCGAAAGGGACATTTTTTAAGTAATTAAAATTGTTTATTTAATGCTTGAATTGTTTTCTTATCATAAAATGTTAGCAATCTTTCCACATTGTCCAGACAGCTGGTTTTTTAATGATTTATTATTTTATAAAATGCTAACCATCTACCAATGGATTTTTCTGTGCGAAAAATTGATGTGCGCTATACCAGTACTTTCAAACGGTGAAGGAAAACATAGTGAGAAAACCCGCGGTTTAGTCAGCTTCGCACGTATTGTCCAAGTCTTTCCTGTGGACAAGGCCGACTAGGCTGAGCGGATGGAATAGGTGCTGGGGCAAGCCTACTCCATCTTAATTCGTCCCGGGCACTACAGCGTCCCGTTTGTGAAGGTAAAAGTTGCCTCCTAATGCTGTATAAATCATCTACTATATGGTAAAAAGCCTTAGTGTAGGTATTTTGTTCTGGATCTAGAAAGCAATGGTGGTTTAGACTCCCCTCCGATCTTAAGGTGGTGGGTTTCGATCGTACACAGGATTGGGTTTTTCTGTTTAAAAAATTATGTGCGCTATTTACCTGCATAATATTCTCAAACAGCGAATAGAAAACCGCCATGTTATAGAACCTAAAAATTGTTTGTTTGTTTGAACGCGCTAATCTCTGGAACTACTGGTCCGATTTGAATGATTCTTTCAGTGTTGGGTAGTCCATTTATCGAGGAAGGCTATAGGCTATGTTTTTTTTTAAATTAGGGATCCGTAATAAAATTGCAATTTTGTAACACAAGGTGTAAAATCGAAAACCTATTTTTGCGTGTGCTGCAAAAACTATTGACAATAGAACAAAATGATGTACTACGGGTTTGTAGATCCCATTAAGACCTACAAAAAAGTCCGCGAGAACATAATTATATCTAGCTATCATGGTTTAATCACAATAACCGATTTTGTGTTCAAAATAATTATAAAATCGTCTGAAGAAAAAAAAAACTACGTTAAATATGTATCGTAATATTAATCTTTATCGAAATTAAGCATTATGTTATCAAGAGTATTTATGTAGAAGTAAAATACTTTTTGTTTCATCTCAAACGGATATTTCGTTTAAAAGTTATCACGTGTGTAAGATGTTAAGAGTTGGTACCTATTAATGAGTTATGATGGGCCATAGAGTTTTTTATCAACATAAAATCCTGTAATAATCTTTTTCGAAATTATATTTGTTGATGATTGTAAGTATAAGATCTTTGAAGAGTATAATAAATACATTTTTCTAAAATAACTCTGCTAAGGAAATCCACGCGCGCTTGATGCAAGCAAGACGAGACGCTGCTGGCGGCGCGCGGCGGCGGGCGAAACGAGGAGGCCACGCTTGCTGGCCGCGCCTGTGAGAAAAACGCGGGTGAAACCGCGGGGCACAGCTAGTAAATAAATATTTGAGGACATTCCATGTTTGTTATTCGATAACATAAAATATGTTTAAACTGCGGACAATAAAAACATTATTACAATAAATGTAGAGTCGTTTTATAGCGGAAATATGGTTGACGAATTCTTGAAATTTTATGTAAATTCTTACCGTTATAGACGTTGTTTCCATGGGTTTTTTCGCTATATAACTAAAATTTTCAAACAATGCCTTCATTGACTAAGGATTGGCGCAAGGTTTTGCATTTTTACCCGACAAAGAAAGAAGGTAGCCTTTTTGTTGGTCTTATCTCGGCTGATTGCTTCCTTGCTTAGGAGAGTACCTAAACATAAAGGTATATCTATTTGTATTAAAAAAAAAATGTGTTTATTGCAGACCATTGAATTTTAAATTTTTAAAAATTACTAATTTAAAATACTTTTTATCATACAATATTGTCCTGGTTATATTTTCCATTCGCTTGTCATCTATTTGAAACAGTGTTTAGCGCAACCTATCTATGTAAAGGGGTTAGTGTTGGCTTAGTAAGGGCCCTTTACCTGTACTTAAAATTCTCTCAAACATGATGGACACTATATGGACGATAGGCTGATCACTTGGCACAATGGCTCACCATCTTGGAACTTTGAATCAGCAGTGGCTGTAAGTTTTCTTATTATTGACAGCCTCGGTGGCGTGTCGGGTGATTGCTCGGCAGAGACGCAAGAGGCGCGGGTTCGATTCCCGCTGCGGAAGAAATGTTTGCATGTTCTGTAAATATTTCTTCCGGGTCTGAGTGTTGTGGTACTCGGAGCTTCTGATACCCAGAGAATCCTAGTGTGGTGTTAGGACTGGGTGTTATAATGGGGTGAAAACGTTTGTATTTTGTATGTAAACTTAATATTACGATGTTCTGAATCAGGTGAGCTATATATAGACCGTTTGCAACGGTCATCAGATACTCGTCGCTCATCTGTTTAGATTGTTTTGTGTTTTATTTATAAAATAATATTCTTTGTTAATACTTGTATTAGTTGTAAGTTTATTTTAGTATTTTTATAAAAATATTTAGTGTCATCGACATAGATAACTATAAAGACTATTTAGTTTTCATGGGATGAAATATAGTGATTTATATATTTCGGTTATTGTCAATAACTTGGAGATAGTCACCTGTTATATATATTATATATCTAATATATAAAACTGTATGTTTGTCAAAACGGTCTTTATGGAAACAAGGACGAGATGGTAAACTAAGAATAAAACACTAGTAAATTGTACATACCCAATTTAATATCTGTAGCAATATCTGAACCCAGATCTCTATATGTAGGCGACGACTTCGATAGAAGATTGAGTTCATTTTCATTTCTTATATAGAAGTAAAAGTTAGTTTTAATAAATGTTTTTCAGCAAGTTAATTATTGATTACTAGAGGAACTCTCTATAGAAGATCCTATTGGGTTCGAGTGCAACGTCAAAATTGGATCTAGGCGATAATAGCAGTTGTCATTTGTATGTTCAGGAGTCCACAGGAATTGACGCCTCTCAGAACTCTCACGTATCCAGCTTCACCCCATGCAGGTCCCCAGGAGTTCTTTATCACCCAGTAATCTACACCAGTCACTGAAAATAAGATATGATAAAAATAAAGTTTATTGTAACAAAAACCAATTAGTAATGTAACTATTATAATGTAGATCTATAATTGGCCGTAAGTTAATTTGAGTATTAAATGTTACTTTTAAGTACTATCATATAAAAACAAAAATATAAAAATAAAATACTTAAACAAAAGGCGAGCTTAACTCTTTAGGAGTTAAGCTCTCACTCTGTACGTGTATTTTTTAATGTTTTATTTGTAAGTGTCTCTGTGTACAATAAAGAATTTCAGAATAAAATAGAAAAAAAAATAATAATTTTAAGCAAAAAAAATGTTTATCATTTGGCAAGGTTCCATGAGCACTGGCTGCATTCCATGGCCAAAGAAATTCTTTGCGCTAAGAATGAGGCAGCCTATTTTTGCAACAAAAATAAACTACATAATATACAATCGAAAACTGGAAATTTTGTAACAATCATCTGTAACGGTCAGGATTTATGGCACTAAAACCAATACTAATCATGAAATGTTTCTTAATTTAGCATTCCAATCGCTGACAGGTTAATTGAAAATTTATGGACCACGTGACGTTTACTCGTTAACCACGCGGCGTCCATCCATGGACCACCTGTCGACAACGAGTGGACTCCGAACGATGAGGTGGTGCTGGTCGTGAGCCTGGTGGCTCTAATGAGCTATGACCTTAATATGCTGTTGCGGCCTCCACGGCAATACCTCTTTCGGGTGCAGACCCGAAAGAAAAATAAAAATAAATAACTCGAAAGAATGTGAAAAAGGCAAAGATAAGTAAAAATAATATATTTCCCGATGTGTTCGTGATCCCTGGTACCAGTGGAAGATTTCCGAATCCCCTGAGTCAAGGTGAGATGTGAGACGTTTATGTTTCCTTCTTTGAGGACTTCTCGATATCACGCAGTGGAAATTTATTACACCTAACACAAACCAGAGAGCCCCAGTCCGGTGTCCAACCATACGCCATTCCTTCCGGTCCTTTGCTAGCCTCATCCATTACTGCTCAGCCATTCTATGTCGCTGGACCAACGTGTGTTGGCCTGCCTCCTGGTCAAGTAGCCTATACCCAATGTAGGTATATGTTTGTATTTATTTTCTATGTAGGTATCTATTTGTGTATGTTTATGTAGGTATATTGTTTTTGATATGTATGTAGGTTTAGAAATTATTATCACACTATCTATTAAAAGTGCACCTCGGCCAATCTTCAACTTCTTTAAATTCCAATTCCTCTCCATCCAAAGGTTGTCTGGAAGAGATCGCTTATTAGCGATAAGACCGCCCGTTGTACAATATCTTCTTTTTGTTAATTTCTAGTTGTTTAATTTGTATGATGTGCAATAAAGTGTTTTTCATTCATTCATTCATTCATTCATTCATTCCAACATAATAATACTTACGTTCGTCTGTTCCATAACCCACGATTAAAACAGCGTGATTGAGTTCTTTAAGTTTACACTTCGTTATAACACCACCTGCGTAAGATATAATGGCCGTACTATCGATGGCTGAAAAAAAAAATCAAAACAATTATTATTAACTTACATAGCGAAAACCACGTTCGTAAACCTTTCGCTATGAGTTGCTTGATACAACAGACTGACCGAGCAGCCTTGCGAGGCTGTCAGTTTGCAACTGCAAAACTACATATCCAGGCTGGAATTTTCTAATAACATTTGGAATGAAAGTACATACACTAAATAATGAAGATAGCAAAACTCGAATGAAACTTTTTATATATAAAAAGAAGCAAAACATTTTTTGTTAATAATTATGGCATTTTGTTAATATGTTTACCATTCATACCACCCGGAAATCGAAACGAACTGAGTGTTTGTTATTTTCAGTATTGAAATACTTTCTCTTCAAGGGCATTGGAAAATCCACCCTGTATGTACAGGCAGTATGGATATTTCATGACACACAGTTTTTTTACAGAAACTAAGTAGGTATAACCTGTTATAGGTAAGTATACGATAAACGCTGGACGCATTCTACTTAAAACTAATGCTAGAAATTCAAATCATTCAAAAATTTTTATTCTTTAAAATCACTGGGATCACTTTGGACATATCTTAAATCAAGTTGCATTTACACCTGTTCGTAACGCGACCAAGCGTGAAAGATACAGGTAATTATTATGTATGTTCGTATGAGCTAGTGGCCAACTCCAGTGACGGAGTTTTTAGTCATGGCTTAACGACTTAGAAGCCGGGACCGACTGTTTAACGTGCCCTCCGATGCTCGGAAGCGCTCAGCTCGTAATGCCACTTGCGGTCACCCATCCCAATTTGTGACCGCGCATATCGTTGCTTAACTTTAACGAACGCCTAAGCAAGCGCTTCCAGATACAGGTAAGAAATCACGCTTGGCCATCTTAATTAATTATAATAAGTTTTATAAATTACCTGCAGCGACAGGTCCAAATTTGAACAACACTTCTTTTAACGTGTCTTCGTTGCTAAGATTGAACTGAATACAATCAGACACTCTTACTCGAGTTTCTTTTGGATCGAACTTGCATCTTCCTTTTTTACTGATGTAAGGATATACATTTTCAGGTATTTGACCTCCGACTTCTATCAAATATCTGGAATTTAAGTTAAAATAATAAATAAATAAAAATCGTCTCTTTTATGAATAATTATCACATACATAGTCCTGACCCCACACTAGGATTCCCTGTGTCGTGGGTATCAGAAACTACGAGTACCATGGTACCACAACTTGCCCAACACCTATTCCATCCTCTTAGTTTATTCGGCCTTGTCCACAGGAAAGATATGGTCAATACGTGCGGAGCTGACTAAGCCGCGGGTTTCCTCACGATGTTTTCCATCACCGTTTGAGAGTACTGGTATAGCGCACATAAATTTTTCGCACAGAAAAATCCATTGGTACATGACCGAGTTTGAACCCACGACCTTAGGATCGGAAGGCGGGGTCACTACCAACTAGACCACCAGTGCTCTCGATGATATTCTATGAATTGGCAAAAGAGATGGTTACCTACTGGAGTTAGAAATGCTCGTGTTTGGGCTTACCGTAAAGCTGTAGCAACATTGCCTCCACAACAACCAGCATCGTGTTTATCACAATCGATAATTTGCTGCTCAGACAACGAAATAGATCCCTTATATTTTTTATAATACTGCGCTTCCACGTTTCCTAAAACACAAAATCAATCTACACTAATATGAAGAAATATTTTTTTGTTTGTAACGAATAGGCTCCGAAACTACTGAACCGATTTAAGAAATTCTTTCACCAGTAAATAGCTACATTATTACGGAATAACATAGGTTATAATTTATTTAAAAAATAAATGAGGGATCCTTACTAAAACTACAATAATATAACCCGAGGTATCAAAACTTGACCTAAAAAATCCTAATTTGTTTCCGTGCGAAGCCGGGGTGGGCTGCTAGTTAATAATGTTTTTTGGCATGAAATTTGGTTCATAAAAACCTCATGATGCAAGTTCGCTTTGAACTTTGAACCTCGTTTTAATCCATATGCCATTTGTTACTTAGGGGTTGAGATAAAAAGAAGATGAACTGAAAGATGACCTTCACTGAATTGGTAATCATGTTTTTTTATCTGTGATGACATTGGCAGGAAAAGAGGGCATTGAGATGAGTGAAAACATAATGAAACCAAATCATGCCGACCCCACTTAATTTTAAATAGTTTCTTCTGTAAAACTTTTGTTTACGAGCAATTTGGCAGTCAGTACAATTCGATGAAATAGGATTTACAGACCAGTAGCAGCGAACGCCCAACAACTTCCACATGCAGCTTGATTTTTAATCTCCATAGTTATGTAATTCCTCCAGTCGAAATCAGATGGAGCCTGTCCAGTTGAGAAAACGGAGTCATCAAGCACCCTACAGGCAGGTTCGGCATTAGCCATGTCCTTGAGGAGCCCTGTGTGCTTTGATAGAAACTCATCGGGAGAAAGGTCGGCAAATTGGTTGATAGCTGTAACAATAACAATGGTAAAGTATTAGAGGATGTTGTTTCGCTTCTGAAAACACATTAGTTTGATACTAACAGTAAATAAAGTGTCTATCCTATGGATAATGTTACTTAATACTAGGACATTGCTACACATGGTGTTGTTTAGAAAATTACGTTAAGCTCACCTAAACCAAACCTTAGTTTGTTACATTTTAAAAAAGAGCAGCAAATAAACACTATTACAAAAACTAGGCCGTTAACCCTTCAGGGCCATAGGGATGGCTTAAACCCGATTCCTTAATCAACTAACGAATGACCGTAAAAAAATATACAACTATAAATAGTCATTATAGTAAAAACGAGCCATATACCTACTCCATTGGTAATATTACGTTATGCAAATAAATTAATAAATAAAGCCACCACGGAGTGGACGCCTCTAAACGGAAAACGACCTCGCGGCAGACCACGGCGAAGATGGAGGGATGAAATTGATGCCTACTTAAAGGACTGGCCCACAGTGGCCCAAAACAGGGGTGACTAAAAAGAAGGAAGGGAGGCCTTTGCCCTGCAGTGGGACACTACAGGCTCCTAATAATAATAATAATAAATAAATTCAGCTTATGGATGTCCTGTACTTGGAATCAGGATTAGGGAATTAAGCACAGAAGCTGATGGATGTGTCCAATGACCAAAGGGCTAGGGCGCTTACGTCGGATAGAGGATAAGTATAGCTATCCAACGAGGTAACGTCGCCAGCCTTTTGGGGACCTTATATGCGGTCGGTGATCTGAGCTCTGTTTTCTATCTGTAGATGAACATAGATATAAAACTGAGCTCAATTTCATTTCTTATTATTACAGAGTAGCTAAAAGTTTTTAATGTTATATAGTATTATTAAAAGAAAACAAAAACGAAAAACTTACCAAATGTGCAGTGTGGTTCTTTTCTATTGAGTTCGTTGAGCTGGGCCAGGTGATGTTTGAAATATTCAAATCTAGCAGCTTTTTCCACTTCATTGTAGGTCATATTGTGGGTTTTCAAGAATAATTCGTAATGAGACTGGGCATCACCAAGGTTATAGAAGACCTTATCTTTGTGATGATGAGGATCATGGGCGATTACTGTATGGAACACAAGTAAAAAGTAGATCAACAACATCATTATTTCTTAGACACTTTCTGGTATTACTAGAAGGCAAGGTCCTACGGTAGCTTACAGACGAATGTACTAAAATATGTAAAGTCCAGGGTATTTATAGACATTTAAAAGTATTTAGAAAATAAAAACAAAAACTGGAACACAATGAGTATTTTAAACAATAAACCTAAGCAGTAAAAATGTATTTCGCGCATATCTTTCTAATCTTAGAATATATTACCAACCACATACTCAGATAAAAAAATACACAATTACAGTTCACATTATCAGATCCTAAGTACTATCGAACATTGTTAAAAAAATTACATTTAGTTAGCAGTTGATTTTATTTGTTAAGAACATACATAAATCAAGTTGGTTCTTTTTTCTTTTTAACTGTCTGCGAAAAAGGAGGGTTATGTGTTCGGGTTGTTTGTTTGTCCTTTGGCTGAAACTAGTCCAAAGGACTGGACTTATTTCGACAAATAACGCGGTGCCAAAGGCTTAATGTTTATTTACAAAGACAAACTAAAATAACTTTTAATAAATACTTGTTTACTTCTCTGCTGGACTGGAGTAAAGAAAAAACTTATATGCGTCCAGCTGCTTTTCTCCTCGAGCATGTCGTAAAAGTCGACTTAGGGATAGCATCCTCTCCGACATGATGGACCATCTATATGGGCGATGGGCTGATTACCTGTCACCGTGGTTCACCATGTCCATCTTGGGACTTTGAATCAAGAGTGGCTGCATGGAACTGGTAGAACAGAAGAGAAAATATTACAGTACTGCGAAAAAAAATGTTTTTTAAATAGCTTTTCTGCCGTAACTCATTACAAAGGCAACCCAGTAGCGTATAATGGTAATGTCATCAATGGTGCTTGCTGTAGGTACTGTATCAAGTGTAATGCCGGCCTACCAAGAAAAGTGCAAATTTTACGCCAGCTTTGTCCAAACAATCCGAATTCTTTCCCAGAAAACATTTCTATTCACAGCGTATTCATTGATGGTTTTTTTTTTATAAACCACACCCCGCTATTGTTAAAAGCCCAAGGATATAAATTTCCTTGTTTTTTTACTTTCAACAATGAAGTGTCATTGTTATGTTTTGTATTTTAATATCTAGCCGAACACACGACAAAATTGGAATAGATAAATAATGCTTTAAATATCTTTATACTAAACCGTGACGGACTAGAAACTAAGTGGAGTTTTTTAAGAAACAAGGTACCTATTATTATTTACATAAATACATATTATCACGCCCGTATGGGGTGGGCAGAGCTACAAGTAAACATAAGAAAACTTGCAGTCACTTCTAATTTAGTCCTAAGATGGATATGGTAAACCATGATGACAGGTGATCAGCCCATCGCCCATAAAAGTGGTCCATCATGTTAGAGAGGACACTATCCCTTAGTCGACTTTTACGACATGCTCAGGGAGAGAAGCAGCTGGACCCTATGTTTTTTCTTTACTTCCAGACCAGCAGGAATGTTATTATTTTGTACCAAAAAAAATATCAACTTATTATTATAAATGCGAAAGTGTGTGATCTAGAATATCATTAATGCTTTTCCCAGGTAAATATTGGTTTAGTTAATGAGTGATTTTGTGTTTTCCTCACAATGTCGTGTTTCCGTCAACATCACATCACCTTTCTGCTTTCTTTTAACTACATATTACCACTTTGCTATGCGAGAACGGTATCGCGCGTCATTTTGTCTATTTCCATACTTCCCGTATCGGCTCCGTACCTGACTAAAGACCACTATTTTTTTGCCCTTTGGCCGGTTCCAAAATGTCTGGCCACTCGCCTGACTTATCACGTATTCTGTGGATCTGACGATGGTTAAAGATGGCTTCCATTGATCATTATGGACGGTCGTGTAGATATATTCGTCATATTGTGGACGGATACAATGCTCTTTGTGACAGTTTAAATCGTACCTTTCAGGTCTCGAGTATTGTTGGATAATACAATTTTCATTTCGGTTTTCATTTTAATATTAAAATAGCCTTTAGTCGATACACTTTGCTTCAAATTGAATGGTACAGGTTGAGAGGACCTTGTCATGTGTGGAATACTTGTTTGATAACATTGTGAATTGAGATACTTTAGAGCACTTTGAGCACTGATGGTCTAGTGGTAGCGGCCCCACTTTCCGATTAGAAGGTCGTGGGTTCAAATCCAATCGTGCACATTGGTGGACCGGATTTGGAACAGAAAAATTCGGGTTTTTCTGTTCGAAAAACTTATGGGCACTATACCTACTAGTACTCTCATACGGTAAAGGAAATCATCGTGAGGAAACCGGCACATCGTAGAACCGTTGAAAGCTCGAAAACATTGTGTCAAGTGCCTTTGAGGCGCACTTTAAATCCTTTCACCACACTGGTTCAAAAGAACTAGTGACACGACTAGATATATAGACTCTGAACATTGATCATCTAAGTAGGGTAAAAACATTAAAATACGTAAAATCAGTGGAATTTACTGCCACTTCTTATCAGCAAGTATTTAGGTATGTTGCTCGTGTACCACTTTTTCTGAGGCAGTATTTACCTATCTTTACCATTGTTAGTTGTAAACTGAACTAGCGATAACACAAACCTTAGTGGTTTTTAGTTGCTAAGTACTTAATTACTGTTAATTTTGTTTCTTGTAAATCGTTAATAAAAAAAAACCTATTGTAAGACGTTTAACGTGCCCTCCGAAGCACGGAAGCGCTCAGCTCGTAATGCCACTTGCGGTCACCCATCCCAATTGTGACCGCGCACAACGTTGCTTAACTTCAACGATCAATCAAGAACGTCTAAGCAAGCTACGCCACGAGCGCTTCGATGTTACATTGATACAGGTAGATAAAAGTACCGCATTTTGTTACCTACAAAAATCAATTGACGCTTTAGATATTTCATTGTTGGGTACAATGCCATTCAACTAGACAACGCACCTACACTCTATCGTATTATTTACAAAGATCTCTTTGATCCCAAAGATATATGATCCGTGAATCAAAGCCTTCATGCCTGCCAGGGTGTGAACTTTGTAGAGGGGGAATTTAATACAGAGATTGATAACTTGATTTTAGGATGTATTTATATCAAGTTTACAAAAATTTTAAAGCAAGCAGAACGCGGGTTTCCTCACGATGTTTTCGTACATCATTTGAGAGTACCTACCAAAAATCTGGTAGTACACGACCGGATTTGAACCCACGACCTGAGGATCGGAAGCACAACCAGCTAGACCACCAGTTCTCATCTTAAACTTACAACATTAAATACTTTTGTTTTAGCTTAATCCGCCATTGTCCTCATCGATGATATCGGTGGCGTGGCGGGCCAGTGCTCGGCTGAGACGCAAGAGGCACGGGTTCGATTCCCGCTACGGGAGAAATGTTTACTATATGTTCTGCAAATATTTCTTGCGGGCATTGTACCTAGTATTGTGTATTATAAGTATGTACTTACCAAAAAATTACCAAAAAAAGTATAAGTATTCTATCAGCCATCTGGTGCCCATAGTACAAGCTTTGCTTAGTTTGGGGCTAGATGGCGCTGTGTGAAATGTTCACAAATATTTATTTATTATTTACTAGTTGCCGCCCGCGGCTTCACTAGCGTGGTACCCGGATAAAAAATAGCCTATATGTTAATAAAGTACATGTACTGTGTATATTCCAAGTTTCATTCGAATCTGTTCAGCCGTTTAAGCGTAAAATAGTAACATACATCCATACGTCCATTAGTACAAACTTTCGCGTTAATAATATTAGTAGGATTGGTGACGTCAGTTTAACTTACATAGTTGGATACCCCGGCTTCACTGGTTGACGTCTGGTTAGTGCAAAAACTCCGAAACTTGCGCCCACGACGTCGTCGCAGGTAACACTGGGTGGGAGACGTCTAATGAGGAAGCTACTCGAAATCACAATAACAGGAAAAATAGTTATTCGATTTTTTTGTTATTTTTCAAACCACCCGATCTCACAGACATACTTCACCAATGGCGGGTTAAAATGCTTACCGTTCATACAATCGCCGTCATGTTAATTTCTCACTTTAATGTGCATCTACCCTCATAGCTCATATTACCATAGACACCATAGCATCCGGTGTCCGCCCACTCAAGGTCAATATTGTGGTCTCATACCTCTCACAATGGGGGTAACACCTCGTAGTAAGCTGATATTATAATAACCAATACGATTATGAATAAGTTATTATAAAAGAGATAATTTTGTAAGGAAATTGTGAGACTAGCAGTGTTTTGACAAATTTTCAGTGTAATCAAAATACACTCATGAGCATGAATTCCGGGCCATCTCACCTCAAACTCAAAAACCTGAATATCTTAGAAATCATAACTATTTAGTAGTGACGGGGCCTTTTGATCTTAAGGTTGTGTATTTGAACCAGGTCGTGCACCGTATTTTTTAATTTCAATTGTTAGTAAGTACAAGTATTTATGTATGTACTTAGAGTATAAATGCTATGTAATGTTTGTTGTTAAATAAATTTCTATTCTATTCTATTCTAAGCACCAAAGGAAAACTGGGGAAATTGGAAAATTTAAGTCATTTTTCAAGTGTACAACTTCAAACCTTTCACTTACTACACTAGTAAGAAAATTGTCATTCCAGCTATTCATCACTAACCACAAAATCTTAGCTATTAATAGTAGTAGCAAAAGCTTTCTTTTGGTCACGAGACGACAAATGAATAACTGTCCAAAGGAAGTGAGTACAGGTTTCTAACAAAGCTTATCAAAATATACCTATGCTCACAAACATAAACGCTTTGGTCCCATTGTTACGCATTATGCTATAAATTGACAATGCTTTGCATAATCTTTTGTGCTCTAAAAACCGTGGTCGTTGTATGACGGCCTTCATTCTAAAGCATAAATAAATATATTATTTAACGTATAATACATGATATAGTAATTTTGTTATTATATATTTACGTAAATCTGTGTTTTTGTTTATAAATAAATAATAAATAAATATTTGTGGACATTTGACACAGCGCTATCAGTTCACATTTTTGTCAAAACTTTATCAGCAATTAACTAAATGTATTTTATTATGTAAGCCATAATGTAACCAGTTTTATGTTTCTATTTTAACTTTTCGTTTCGATTTTTGTGTTGGTCATATTGCTACTTCAATTAGCTCACCACCTCTGGTTTTTCGATTGACGTGCACGTTTTTCGACCTCACAACAGAGACATTACAACGCCTTAGGTAATGCCTCCTTTTTACATTGACATAATCCAATTTGAGTACTTACTCTTTTTGGGTGGAAACGGTATGATTATAGATGATAAAAGGCCTTAGTTTTTTTTATTAGCTATGCTTTAACACCGTTATAAAATGCTACCAGTTTTCAAAAAATCACTACCGTCCTAATTCTTTTTAAGCGTGTGACACAAGAAGAGTAAACTTTAAAATCAGGTGTCCATTGCTTAAAAACAACGTATTTTTACTATAGGGGTGCTTAGCATTTGTCAATGTCTACCAACCCTTAGGCGTCGGACCGTGACAGATCCTAACCAAACGACCTGAGGCCAGGATTAGGAAACAAGTAACACCTGTCTTTGTCTAGCAGTATAGAGCTAGATAGAGATGGATGTATGTCCAGGGTGGATTCAGGTTCGGTATGCCGTTCGACAGGTTTGGATACGTGGGTGAGAACTGGCAGCTGAATTTATTCGTTATTGTGGTGTTGGTATATATTAAATTAATGATACTGGGGTTTTGATTCACGCATTAAATGATCCTTATAGTTTTTAGATAGATAAACTCTTTATTATGTATAACAATAAAACGAAAACAAAAAAAAAACCAAAAATCTTAGGTAATAAAAACAGATATAAATAAACGGCGGTCTTATTACTAAGAACAATTTCTTCCAGACAACCTTGGGATGGAGAGGATCTAGTTGATGCTTCAGGACTCATCGACAACATCATATCATGTGTATAATATCTGTATACTGATTGTCTGACAGTCACGTACATCCTTAACCTCAAGTCCTAGAAGCATGACACTTGGAGAGAACCACATCCAGATAACTAGTGGTCTGTAAGGAATTATTTTCCTTCAAGATAACTAGGTTTATGGTGTAGAGGTGAACTAAGAAAAGAGTTCGAGAAATTAAAGTCCTAGAGAACTAATAAGGTAGTTATTTGGATAATTAATTACATTTCCAGGATGCCCGTAAACATTTTTCAAAAGGTAGAAATGTTATGCATGAAAAAACATTAGTACTGAAGTTCATTGTACCTTTTATCCACCAAAACAAGCTGTATCAAAGCATCAAAAGCTAAGCCAACTCCTGGGAGTCTTTCAAATCGGTCCGATGAGTTCTAAAGCGCTGGACACCAAAGCAATGGCACAGGGCCGATGTATTGAAGGGCCCTCAGCGACTGAACCAAAAATCAAAACTCCACATCAAAAGGAGCTCTTGAACGATGCCACTTGGGTGTTCTTTGAATGAAAATTAGGTGGGTTTTGGCGATGTTTGTCTGGGACCGGCTGGCATCTAAGTCATGGTTTTCAGGTAACTATATGAGGAAAGAAGAAGCGATTTTCAGCCTTATGTCAGAGAGCTTGCTCGATTATTATAATTACGTTTTATAAAAACAAGTTAAAGGATGGAAAATATCTTCTTGAAACTATATATATAGCACCTGACAGTTGTCATTTCTACACATGTACAAAGACACTTCGTATTAAAATTACCTAATTAAGCATCTTATCCATTTTTTCAACTCGAAAAAAAAAACAGTTACTCATTTACAGTTGAATGACTCGTGGGTACTTTTACTCTTCTATAAAATTGAGATATTTGTTTGATATCATAGGTATCTAAACATTGCCATGTGTGGGGTCAGCGATGTCACCCGTCCTTATGGTTCTAAATTCAATTTGATTTGGTCGTAATTGTATTGCATCTACTTCCGGTCATTTGACGCCCTTTTAATTTAATTTGATAATAATAGCATAGTGATGCCATCTGTGATTTAGTTTTATTTTGACTTATTGTTAAACGAATTAAACGAATGCACGTCTTGAGGGCTTATTCCAAGTTAGCAAGCAAACTCAGATTGCACTGAATAAAAATGCAAACTTTGCTTTTATTCCAAGTTATCAGTAGATCGGAATTCAAGAATCAATTAACAAATATACAAATCATAGCGAACCCAAAAATATTCCACAATCAAAACTATGGTGCCTCTATGTCTGGCACGGCAGACACCTTGGCACCTACCTGCTTGCATTCCCTCTTCCATCCCTTTCTAACATCTGCGGTTATGAGGTGAAAGAGAGGGACGGGCATAGCTTATTCCTTCCATTTGAATGAGGACGTTGAAAAAACATGGCTCGCGTACGGTTTTGTTTGTTCTAACCGCCTGCGCTGACCCACGTCATTATAGAGTGTTATCCTCGATGAGGGATATATTTTTAATGCCTTTTTTACCTTTTTCAATGCGTGAGGAATGATATTTTATGAATATATTGAGAATAACGATGTAGTATATGCTAAGAATTCAGGAAAAACACAGTTTGTGGTTCTACGTCCTTTAGAAAACGAAAATCAAAATCTGAAGATAATTGTTTTAATTAAGAAATTAGATCTTTACCACTCGTACATATTTTTTCTGCAATAATGCTCATTTGTTGAGAGGTTGTCTAAAACATCGAATTAGGTACTTACTCTGAGACAATCCTCAACGAGTACGTAAAGTTGTTACTTAGTCACACTTGCTTTATGAAGTTCAACAATTTGTCTGCATCTTTCACATACACTACGCCCACCAGCGCCTGCGCTGGAAGAGCGAGTTTTTATTAAGGGTTTTATTAATGTACCTACGACTGGTCGAGGCATTTTTATTTCCTTCTTCGGGAGCAGCCGTCACGTGGGAACACGGTATGGCGGTGACTCTTCGATTCTATTGTCACTTTAAATATATTTTGAGCTGTTTATTTTTGACCAGCTCACAATATCGGGGTTGTGCGATGGCTGTGCGGGTTTAGAAGTAGCAGTTATTATTTCATACTAATTGAGCTCATTTAAGACAAAATAAGTAATCATTTCTGATATACACCTTGTATAGTTGTTCTGCAAAGTCACTTTTCGCCTGTAAACAGACGCCTTAGCTATATACTACTTTTATTTCATGACCTTTGTGGCATGGCGGGCGAGTGCTCGGCTGAGACGCAAGAGGCGCGGGTCGATTCCCGCTGCGGAAAAATTTTTGCATGCTCTGCAAACAGTTTTCTTCCGGGTCTGGGTGTTGTACCTAATATAAAGTATAAGTATTTAGGTATTTACAAAAAAGTATATTAAGTATTATTAACAGCCATGTGGTTTCCATAGTACAAACTTTGCTTAGCTTGGGGCTAGATGGTGATTATGTCCTCAAATACTAATTTATTTAAAACTATGTTTTACGACCTCAATTCCGACCACTTTTTTATAAAACGAATGACTAACATTAATTGTTTGTATACAAAAATAACTGACAAAAAGGATTACAAAACGTTAAAAAGACCTCGCAAAACTTCCCTAGTAAACTACAATGTATTGTATCCCTAATCCTGAACACTCAAGAATGACCCGGCGTAAAACAACCGGTCCTTAATGATTTATCTAGTGTAAACCGGACAATACGAGTAGGTACCAGTTTGGACTGGATATAGGCGGAATATTATTGTAAAGTAACTATTATACAGGGTGTAACGAATAGTGTGTATGTATGTTTGGATGAGCTAGTGGCCAACTCTAGTGACGGAGTTTTTAGGCCGCCTAAAGGCCTCCGTCGAAGCTGGGACGACAATTTTACGTGCCCTCCGAAGCACGGAAGTGCTCAGCTCGTAATGCCACTTGCGGTCACCCATTCTAATAGGGACCCGTTGGCACTCTTCGAATACGGAACCCTAAAAAAATACCAGAATTGTTTTTTATCACACATACCTATAGTATAATTTACACCCTGTATAAAAACACCGACCTGTGCTCTACACCCTGTATAATCTATTGTTCCCACCTGCTAAATCACCGTTAAGCATTCCGACCACAGTTCCCATAAAATAAGATTTAAAACTGGCCTCATAAATAAAGTTTACCTAATATTTATTGTCCACGTTGTATGAAGAATGAAATTGTATGAAATGATTGTATGAAGCAATTTAATTAGGCACGGTTACTGTCCCCGCCCTATTTTTGTATTGAGGGTAGTTTATCATTGGACTTATAATTTTGTTATTAATTTGAATTATTTTACCAAAATTCGGTACCTAGTAAAGAGGGTGACTGCTATTTCGTAAAAAGGGAAGTAGGTAGTAAATGACACTAACACGTGTACCCATCCCACATACCTAGGTGGGATAAAGGTGGGAGATGATGATGATGGCAGTAAGTAGTAAAAATATCTGGGCTCATTTTCATTCAAATAAAATGAATAGATATTTGTGGGCATTTCACACAGCGCCATCTAGCCCTAAACTAAGCAAAGCTTGTACTATGGACACATGGCAGATAGAATACATAAATACTTTTTTTGTAAATACATACTTATCTTACTTATATTATAAACTAGTATTTTCGCTTGCGGGCGCGAGCTGCACGCAGCTCGCGAGGGACGTAATCGCTGCTGTTGAAAAAAAAAAAAAAAAAAAAAAACTGTCACTTTCGGCATTTGCATCGCGCCATCCTCTATGACATTTGTTCGAGCACTCTATACCTATCGATTATAGTTATCGAGATATCGTCGGTCAAAGTTTGTATGGCGGCCATCTTGTTTTCCGCCATTTTGAATTTTTTTCACCGCACATCGGATTCGACCAGGGTGCATGTCCACATTCCGCAAGCAGGGTGGGTGTCGGTCTTTTAGTTTCGTCTGGCAGTAGGTGAGGTCCCTGATGAGGAGCAGTTTTCGAAGATTTCGGATTTTTCCCATACTCACTGTGACATCCTGAACACTTCCCCCATACATCATTTATACCCATCTCTGCTCCATCAGCCAGAACAATTCTGTCGGTGAGTGGGTTTGCAGCTATATATAGTATAATAATGCGAAAGTTTGTGAGTTTTGATGTTTGGATGTTTGTGCCTCAATCACGCCCAAACGGCTGAACGGATTTGAATGAAACTTGGAACATACATAGTATGTGTGCTGGAATAACATATAGGCTAATTTTTATCCGGGTACCACGCGAGCGAAGCCGCGGGCGGCAGCTAGTTATACATAATACTACAATTTAACGTAACAAGAATTTTATTATTGTTACTGTGATTTTTTTTCTTATCTTTTGTGGTTCAGTTAGAGTAATTGATTGTGCCGTTCTTATTAAATAAATACATATGGACGCTTCGGGCATACCTAAGGACGCTTCTGGAATGCCTAAGGATGCCTAAGGATCCCATGGCATGCCGTGCCGAAAGTGTGCGCTGGACGTGCTTGGCTGGAAATTTAACCCCCGAATACTCAAACGCTATCAACTTTGAGATGCGTTTGAGTATTCTGGGGTTAGTCCCTTAAAAACTCCTTTCTATTGGACAAGCAATAAGATGTACAGAAGCAAAGCTATTAAAATAAATGGATGGCCTTAATAGGATATATAACTATTGCCTCGGTGGCGGAGTGTGCGAATGCTCAGCTGAGACACAAGAGGCGCAGGTTCGATTCCGTGGGAGAAATGATCTGCAAATATTTCCTCCGGGTCTAGGTTAGTTAGTATTTTTTACATTTATACCTGAAGCATGGTGGGGGTCATCGCTTTTAGAAAATGAGTATGTATCGTAAGTTTCTTCTAATGTTCACTTTCTAATGCAAATCCCATCTTAAACAGTCATAACACTTACTTTAAACTCACCCGGAACAACATAAACCACGGCATTACAGATTACAGAAAGTGATCTCAAAACGTTTATTACTTATTCAAGAGTAATATCAGATTAATTTACATAAACAGGGGACATTATAAATGGTGACTTTTTACAGCTGAGTGCCAATTAGATGATTTTGTATTGGATTTAAGTTAGGAGCGTAAGCGCAAACTTGAATCTTAAATCTTACTTAGTGGTAATTGAAAGAAAAAAATTAGTAGACTACTACTAAAAATTAGTAGTAGTAACCTCAAGGAAAAAAAAAGAAAAAGGAAAATAACGAAAGCTAAAACATTTAAGTCAGGTTATTCCCAAGATTTTTACCCACGACGGAACGGAGAAGTTTTATGCGTTTGGCCTAAGAGGTTGTTTGTTTGTGTTTTTCTGTTATCATTTTCCTCAAAAACTACTGAACCGATTTCGGTTTTTGCATTTTATTGGTGTCATTTCAGGAAAGGTTCTTAAGAAATAGCCCACTAGGGGGTGCTGCAATAGCTACTATATTCTTTTTGCACCTCGGAAACAACTGAACCGATTTTGATGCAGTTTTTTGCATTATGTTAGTTTCATTTTTGTCGTTACTTCCAGTGCAGCAAAGAAAATTAAGTTGGTACATTGTAACCGACTTAAAAAAAGGAGGAGGTTCTAAATTCAGCTGTACGTTTTTGTATTGAAGATCGCTCTTTACCTGTATCTTATACGCATCATGTTACGTATCCTGTCGACAGCAAACCGCTAATTTACGAGACATCTCGTAAAGAATCTCTTGTTTATGGTTTCCGAAAAATATGGATTATTGTCGACCCAACTCAACTTATAAACAATACTGACGTTTATTGCTAGGCTCATAAAGTTCTAATTGGTTTGACTGGTTTTAGAGGTGTATTTTGGATAAACAAGCTATGGACTAAAGTTTTGTGACGTTCATTTGTTTTCCTTGTATGAACATTCTTTTCTTTGCTGTGCTACACTGTCGATCTTCGTCTTTGGCCTGCGGCTACATCGAGCTTTGGCAACTTTTTTGAGTAGAGTAACAATGTCACAATATGATTTGTTACAAAATAAGATGCAAAGCACCGAAGCGCCGAAGCTGCATGATTAAAATTGTGTAGATTTCTCATCCTATTATCTATACTAATATTATAAAGAGGAAAGATTTTTTTTATTTCTTTGTTTTTTTGTTTGTAACGAATAAGCTCCGAAACTACTGAACCAATTTCAAAAATTCTTTCAGAAATCTACATTAAATAGAAAGCTACATTATCAGGGTCCAGTATAGGCCATAATAAATTTTCAAAAAAATTAGGGATCCGTAAGTAAATTGCAATATTGTAACCCAAGGTAAAAAACCCAAAATAGTTATTAGCGTGCGCTGCGAAAACTATTGATTATAGAACAAAATAATGTACTACATGCGTACGAAGTCGCGGGCAACTGCTAGTCAAAGATATAGGAACTGTATAAGTTCTTACTAGATTTGTACAAAAAGTCTTATTGCAGTTGGTACTTATCCAACACGTGAATTAAGAGTAGTACACATTGTAAATCAGAATTTCAGCACTGTTTTTTCTTATTTGACAAAAAACTTACTGGAGCTTGTACTTACTGGAACGAAAACAGTCCTCACAAAGTATGAAGGGAAATTATCGTCAAAAAACCGGCATGTACTAGAAATTAAAAGTTCGAAAACATGACTGTGCCCAGTGCACTAAATGAACCTCATTGAGGTGAACATATTTTTTTCAACCATAACACATTTCCATACACCATTCCACATTTTTCCTCCTCAGGGTTAGAGGCAGGGGCAGTGTCAGTGGCAGACAGTATTTTATTATCTTCATAAAACTGTAACCTTCAGTTTCAATACTTAGGTACCTAGATATACTTAGTTACCATTAAGTTAATTCTCTTCCCTTTGCTTTGCTAACTCGGGTAAAAAAACACAATTAAATGTCAAAGTTGAATAATGATCGACATAAGTTTTGATACATTAAACTTTAAGCAAGGATAAAGACATCGGCCCATTATCTTCCGAACGATTTATTAAATCTGTCATTATAGCTACGCCCACTTAACCCTAACATGGCTATTATTTCAACCCTTTTCACCCTCTTACGTCTCTTTCTTCCTATATTGCGAAATAAGGGACAGAATACAGTTTGTAGCTCCCTGAAGTAATAAAATTGTCAACAATATACTTCGTATTGACATTTATTGCAAAATTATACCGAAATTCGACGTAACTTTTTTCTCAGCATTTTTATTTCAAATCTAATTTGGCGTAGCTAAAGAATATTATTTAGATATAGCACGTGGTCTTGTTCACACTAAACTTTACTTCTCCACTGGACTGGGAGTAAAGAAAAAACAGAATGCGTCCAGCTGCTTCTCTCCCCGAGCATGTCGACGTCGACTAAGGGATAGTATCCTCTCCAACATGATGGACCATCTATATGAACGATGGGCTGATCACCTGTCACCATGGTTAACCATATCCATCTTGGGACTTTGAATCAGGAGTAGCTTCAAGATTTCCTATTATTACTTGTGGCTCTGCTCACCCCATAAGGGATACGGACGTGATAATATGTATGTATGTAAAATAAAAATAGGATGAAGAAAGTCCAATTCGATCTGAATCCAGATATGTATTGCGCGAAATGGAGGAAACCTGTTGTACCTAGCAATGGGTAGATACGGTCTTCGAAAGATGATTATGATGAAAATTACATTAATTTAGAGCTTTCTACATTTTAAATTAGTTCTTTCAAAACATCATTTTGGCGTTGTTTTCTTTCCGGAAACGATTTTTTGATGATTTTTTGATTTAAAATTGACCCCATGTATAATCATCGTTTTTCACATTTATTTCAGAAGCACCTACTACATAAAGTTAAATAACATTAAGGCCTCTGTTTTATGCATCTGACCCGTGCTAACACATCAAATAGCTACCGAAATGAAAAAGGCTATTTTAGTTAATAAAAACAAAAATATTCGACCATTAAAATATAATTTAAACCCAACTGGTAGCTAGTGCGATCAATATTCATAGGAAAATTAAAACACGCGTCTAGCTGTAATAATTATGGGTATTAATTGGTTTAATCTAATAAAATTTGTTATTTAATATCAGCGTCTAAATTGAACTACTGATGGCCATAAAATATGAGGAAGTCGATCAATAAACAATTAGAATTTATGATAGAAAACCTCTCTCCAGAGGCCACCATTATTCATAATTCAAGCTAGATTTAAAAAAAAAGTAATTTTTGTTATTGCTCAAAGCGGTCTCTCCCAGGCAACCTTTGGATGGACAGGAAAGACAAAAACGAAAATACGGCAGTGTATATTATGATGGCATAAAAATATTCCAAAAGCAACCTACTACAACAGTACAAGCATCTTTCTACTTATAATAAAGACGATGAACCACCAATTAGTGATTAACAGGTGAGGGCAGGAAGATGATGATGATGATAGTGTCCAGTCTTCAACTTTCGCTTATATATATCAACGTGTGACCATTATGATAGTACCAATTAAGGATTATGAGAACTGGTTTTGGAGATTAAAATCCTGTTTTATGCGGAAGGAAAAAACTGATTTACGTAACAAGGGAACATGGCCAATTTGCACGCTTCAAAAAACTGGTTTCATTGGGAAATGGTCATATCCAATTATGGAGGAAACAAAATTTAAGGTTGCCAATTTCTATTGTAAATTTTATCAAAGAATAGACAAACTAGGAGGTACTGAGAGACTTGTAATAAAAAAAAAACAGAAATTGCGCTATTGTAAAGAGGTGAAAAAAGTAAAAAACGATTGTGTTCTTTTATTAAAAAAGTGAATCGTGACAGACAGATACTACTCTAAAGGAAGATAGTCAGCAAAACTCTCAATAATAATAAAAAAACTAGGATATTTTTTGCTCTTGTCTTACCCAACAATTGCACCCCAATTGAAGCTATATTAAATTCAAACCCCTTTAAGGACAATCGAATGATATTTATTATTTATTGCATTGATTTTTTGCAATCGATTTCAATTCACTGCCGTGTAATGCTCCGAATCGGGGCAGTTGTAAAAAAAGTAAGAAAAGATTTGGGGATTCCTGATAGGTAACTTGAGGTCATACTTACTCGCACCGCTGTACTTCCTGTTTTGAAGTAGGGTTGTCAAAATTCGAGTGTTTGAAAAGGATTAAGTTTACATATATTTAGATTAAAACATAATTTATAAAGATATTATTTATGGATATAATATAAAAGAGAAAACGACTTATCTCTCCATAAAACTTTCCGATCTAATCTAGAACTTAGTTTATTGCGTGTTTTAAAGATTTTTGATTTAGGTATTTTAAGGTGACGTAATGTTGGTTTGATTTTAGAACTTTGAACTTAGGTAACTTTACAACAACAAGACGTTCGCATCTTTGTTGAATCATGAGTAAACCGTTATCTTTAGTATAAAATAGAAATATGACAGCAGAAAGCACGGAAGCGCTCAGCTCGTAATGCCACTTGCGGTCACCCATCCCAATTGGGACCACGCACAACGTTGCTTAACTTTAACGATCAAGAACGTCTAAGCAAGCTTCGTCACGAGCGCTTCATGATACGTCATGATGAATGCTATATGTTTTATAGCCGAATCTTGGGACCCAGTTTTGCTGCTCGACAATTGGCAGCCCTATTCCTTGCCAATCGCAAGTACAGCAAGGCGTGACAGGTCACAGGGCACGTAAGTTCCGTGAGAATGAATACACTAAATTCACAGATGACAATACGCATTGCAAGGAAATCTGAAACGAACCGATGACAGCCGGATCAAAGAAATAATAATAGTTTGTTGGTTGGGGCTGGACTGTTTGGCGAGAACATGAGTGAATCACTGAAGGAATAACACTTAAGTTCTAAAATGCTTTTTAACTTCCTCTGAAACACTGAACGCGGTAATTCTCTTAACGTTCGAGGAAGTTTATTATTATACTAGCTGCAGCCCGCGGCTTCGCTAGCGTGGTACAAGATAAAAATAGCCTATATGTTAATCCAGTACATGTACTATGTATATTCCAAGTTTCATTCAAATCCGATCAGCCGTTTAGGTGTGAAAGAGTAACAAACATCCACACATCCTATCCTACTATATAATATTATAAATGCGAAAGTTTGTGACTTTGTGAGGATGTTTGGATGTTTGTGCCTCAATCACGCCCGAACGGCTGAACGGATTTGAATAATACTTGGAATAGACATAATACGTGTGCTGGAATAACTTTTTGTCCGGGTACCACGCGAGCGAAGCCGCGGGCGGCAGCTAGTATTAGTATAAAATAATATTAATAGGATGGATAAAATTAACGTTGTTATAGTAATGAACGATCCGTTGTCTGTTTGTAGAATATTGGAAACGGGTTTATGCCACTATCAACACGATGTAGTGTGTGGCCGCTAGTCTAACTTATCAACTTAAGCTGACCTGTGGTTCTACGTACTAACTATTGCGTGGTCCATGGCCCTCCGGTCAAGCGGATGCTGTTCGGTCATTGTTCTCGGATTAATTAGCCAATCGTCATTTGAACTTTTGTTTGATGGCTTTGAACCTTTTGTGCGTAATTATTTAATCTCCGTTGTGATTTTAGACGGCTTTGGTGGCGTGGTGAGTGATTGCTCGGCAGAGACGCAAGATGCGCGGGCTCGATTCCCGCTGCGGAAGAAATGTTTGCATGTTCTGCAAATATTTCTACCGGGTCTGGGTGTTGTGGAACCATGGTACTCGTAGTTTCTGGTCATCCCATCGCCCATATAGTTGGTACATCATGTTGGAGAGGATACTACCCCTTCGTCAACTTTTACGACATGCTCGGGGAGAGAAGCAGCTGGACACATTTTATGTTTTTTCTTTACTCCGAGCAAAGAAGTAATTCATATTACATCGATATTTTTATCTGTGTATACTTTGGTTAAATCTCTTGTATTTATAAACTTGTGAGAATGCCATCAAATAGAGTTGCTCAGGATTTGTAAGTAGCCAGACCGAATTAAGACCGATTGTGACAGAAGATTAACCACAGATTACATAAAAAATATAATCTATGGTTTCCGCTAGACAAGTGGCCATCGAAATACGGAACGAAAGCGCAGTGAGATCGATTGAAGTGGTTAAATTGAAGATTGACAGTCAGTTCAAGATCTGGGAAAATGACAAGGCCTTGTTTATAATTTTAAAGATTCTTCATCTCCTATTTATTAGTCTACTGCTAGACATAGTCTTCCTCAATATACTTCTAGGATGTACGATACATTTTAGTTCGATCCGAGCCCCTATTCAAATTACACCATCACATTTGGCCGAGACACATTTTTAGATTGTTTTTGTCTATTCGACATGACGGCCTCGGTGGCGTGGCGGGCGAATGCTCGGCTGAGACGCAAAAGGCGCGGGTTCTATTCCCGCTACAGGAGAAATGTTTGTATGTTCTGCAAATATTTCTTCCGGGTCTGGGTGTTGTAGTATTATTTAGGTATGTATTTACAAAAAAAAGTATATAATGTATTCTATCAGCTATCTGGTGCGCATAGTACATACAAGCTTGGCTTAGATTGGGGCTAGATGGCGCTGTGTGATGTCTACAAATATTTATTTATTTATAAGTACTAGCATGAACGTAGTTATTTTTTTGGCGCGTAACGCTCTTTACATTTCGTCGTCGAAAGTCACTTGTCTGCCAAAACTAGTTCAACAATAAGTTTCATGAATGAATAACACACGTTCGGACTTAGTATTTATACATTGTGTCATCTCCACTCGACTAAATAACAATTTCTCCGGCACTTCCGTTCACGGCGCAATACTAATCGCGCTACAATGACATTTCTGGAATAAGTCCTGCCGAAAGACTACACTTTGCCGAAGCATTTTGAACTCTCACTCTTTGCTGTCACAGTTTGTTTTCGCTTAGCATACTCTCGTAAACTTTTTACAAAGTTACAAAGGAAAATAAACTTCGCGGGATTGGTTTTAGGTTGATTTTTGAATGATGATGTGGAAGGATCGGAGATAGTGTTAAAATTGAATATCCGTTTTGAGTTTTTTTTTGTGGTAGAGTGTCTGTTAGTTATATTAACGTGGTTGATGTACTGATTGTTAAACTGGGCATTTTGTGGTCTATTGATGAACAGATAAAAGCAAGAAGTCCTTATTCAAGTCAAGTGGCCAATAAAATGATCATTTGTTGCGCCTCTTGCGTCTCAGCCGGGCACTCGCTTGCCTTGCCACAGAGGTCGTCTAAATAAAGATGCAAACGTTTACACTATGACTTTAGTATTTATAGGGTTCCATACCCAGAGGGTACCAATGGGACCCTATTACTAACCCTCCGCTGTCCGCCCATCCATCCGTCTGTCAGCGGGCTGTATCTTATGAACCGTTATAGGTAGAGTTGAAATTTTCACAGGATGTGTATTTCTATTACCGCTGTAGTAACAAATAATCAATTGAAAGTAATTCAAAGCGCTCTTGCTGCTTGCTTAGACGTTCTTGATTGATCGTTGAAGTTGAGCAACGTTGTGCGCATTCACGATTGGGATGGGTGACCGCAAATGACATTATGAGCTGAGCGCTTCCGTGCTTCGGAGGCACGTTAAATTGTCGGTCCCGGCCTTTAAGTAGCTAAGCCATGACGGAGGCCTAAAAACTTCGTCACAAGAGTTGGCCACTAGCTCATACGAACTTACTTTATTGAAAGTAATTCCCAGGCTCAATTTTACACATGTCTTAATCCATGCTTTGGTCCATTCAGTTTCAACGGTCCGGAGCAAACACACGTCTCCAATAAACTCCATCAAAAGATCTTTATAAAGTGGCTAATACCACCATCTATAAAGAGCTAACGTAAGCAGATGTAAGCTTTGTACATAATCGTAGCCAATGAGAATTCAATTACTCACTTCTTCATCAAAGAAATCTACTCTTCCGCCCGAAATCTCAATTCTATTGACTATAACATAAAGGCTACAATGGCTAAGCCGGTTTGAACCGGATACTGGAATTACTTTAGAAGGTATTTAGATAAAGATCTGATGAATGCAGATATTGCGGTGCACTCAATTGACGAATGGATTGGTTTAAGCTTGTTCCATAAATTCAATGAAAAAGCTACGTTATTCCGCTTGTGATAAAGTTCAAAATGGTTGGGATTGAATAACGACAACGTCATACTAGCTTTCGCCAGCGGGTTTGCTCACGTGATACATAAATGAAACGTAGGTTTTATGTTAAAGTTTAACAATTTATTGCACATCCACAGATATAACAAGACAGACTCTCTAAACGTTATAACTATTCTACATAATTATTATCTATAAAATAGAGTATACTTAATAATAATAAAATAATAGAAAAAAAAACACAACAATAATATACTAAATAAACCAGAAACACAACAGAGGCACCAGATGGCTGAGAGAACCTTATAATACTGCAACACCCATACCCGGAAGAAATATTTTCAGAAAATACAAACATTTCTCCCGTAGCGGGAATCGAACCCGCACCTCTTGCATCTCGGCCGAGCACTCGCCCGCCACGCCACCGAGGTCGTCAAACTCGTAGCAACTCGTAGCACATTCTACGCCCATTGAACAAAACTATCTATTTCATTCGGAGCATCAGTGGTACAGTGGTGGGTTCAAATCCGCTCGTGCACCAATGGATTTTTCTTTTCGAAAAAGGTATGTGCGGAAACCGGCATGTCGTAGAACTAAAAAAGTTCGAAAACATTCGTGAAGAGCATGAAAGCCTTTGAGGCGTACTTTAAATCCTTTCACCAAACTGGTTCAAACTGGTGACATGTCTAGTAGTACCTAGTAGTCCATTTTTATTTACGTTTTCGATTTTTTCCTCCCGACACGTTTACCTTAACCTTGAAACTTTGTAAGGTAGTTCTAACTTCTAAGGTTTCTCATGTTTCACAAGGTTTCTTTTTTAGGGTTCCATACTCGAATGGTGCCAACGAGACCCTATTACTAAGCCTTCGCTGTTCGTCCGTCTGTCCGTCCGTCTGTCAGCGGGCTGTATCTCATGAATCGTAATAGGTAGAGTGTTAAAATTTTCACAGGGTATTTCTATTGTCGTTATAACATCATCATCATCTTCCTGCCTTTATCCCACTCTATGTGAGGTCGGCACAGCATGATCCTTGGATCATGGTGTAAGAGTTTTGGTTAAGATGTTTTATGACCGGCCGCCTGCCTGACGTCAACCCTCCTTGGGAATACTTGCTTATTGTATCTCATCATGTTGGAGGATACTATCCCTTAGTCGACTTTTACGACATGCTCGGAGAAAGAAGAGAAGAGAGAAGCAGCTGGACGCATTCTATGCTTTTTTTTTACTCCCAGTCCAGCGAAGAAGTATTGTCTTTATAACATCAACAAATAATAAGAAAATTAAATAAAAATAAAAGGAAGCACCATACAAGAAGCATCTTTTAATGTATGACTCGCTCATTATAAGCTTTCATTATAACTTTGGATATTTTTTTTGTGTTTTTGTCACCCACCCCAAATGAACATAGCCCACTTACGATCACCCGCAGTCCACTTCATACCACGAACACGTGACCTATCGATAAACTCGATACCGACTCAGCCCATCACTAGCTTGTGAGAAATGTAAATATCTCGATGACATTGTTAATTGTTTAGTTTGCTTTTCTATGGTTGGTTGGACAGTTTAGGCGGTATCTGTTGCGGAAACTTGGCATTGAGGATTTTGTAATGTTTGTTCAGTGTTTTCTTTACTTTGACAAGGCTTAGGTAACGCGTCTATAATCAATATTGGCTTTAATAGGTACATTATGGCTATACGCGAGGTTTCCTTCGCCGTTTAGGAGTACTGGTATAGCGCACATAATTTTTTCGCATAGAAAAATCCATTGGTACACGACCGGATTGAACCCACGACCTTAGGATCGGAAGGCGGGGCCACTACCAACTAGACCACCGGTGCTCTAACACGCGCTTAGGTACAATTAATTACACAATTTTGTGCGAGCTACTGGCAAGTTAACCTAACATGTGCATACAATGTAACTATTTAGGTATGTAGGGCGCTTGTGGCGTTCTTTTCCTTCAGGCGGCAAATTCAGTCACTAAAGATAGTATTTTGTCGTATTTTTAACCTCTTGTCAATTTCACAAAATCGTACATCCCTAACTTATTAAATCCAAGTAAAATCAGCCATGGATATTAATTCAGCATTCGATATTTGAATCAAAATGCATTGTCAATCATTCGAAAATTCAAATAAAGAACTAGATCAATTCCTTCCGAATTTTAACGCTCATTTATACAACAATAGAACCAGCAACGATATTCGATTAAAAAAATGTAGAAATTATCATAAAAATGCCCGATAACGGATTATTGCGATACAAAAGTTTACAAAATTAGGCACAATGCGGGACAGATTCGCAAAATGGTATCCGTATCGAACATCAATCGCATTACCATGTGACAGTATTGTGGACGTGGCTTTATGCTGTATGCTAATTTAACTTTATTGTGATGGGCGTGCTGAATCGAATTCATGGATCGATTTATTTATTGAATCGATTTTGCAGAAAATCTTTAGTAGGAGTAATGTGGAACGTATACGTGTGAACTTTTCATTATCGGTTCAAAATTATTTCTACAGAAATATCTGTTTATTTAACTTTTTTTGAACACATTATACTTCTGTTTCTAAATTTAATTTAAATACAAATCTTCTACAAATTTTAGTTTAAATTATAAAATCAGTCATAATTGTATTCTATTAAATTTGTAGTAGTTAATGATGACTAAAATAAAATTATGAACCTAGGTCTACGTGCTCGTAGCACAGTTTTATAGACTTACGCGCTTTGAAATCTAAAATTAAATATTACGCAACCTAGAGTATCTACTCGTTTATAAATACGTATGTATGTATATAGGTTAGTAATAAGGTATATAGGTACTCTTGGTACAATGATGATAGTTGTAGGTAATGATGAGTATACAATAATTATATTATACTCTCAATGCCTACTGAAATCATTTGAAATATCTCTATTGGAAATAATGCGATTCATGCGAAAATATTCATATTTACTACTTAATAACCCTAATTTAATAACATGTTTAGTCAGACGTTAAGAATTAGCATTAAAAGCCATTTCAGCATGAAACTCCGTTACCATTATCTAATTTAAGTATTTATATCACTTGCTAACAAATGGATTTGTAACGGTCTGTTAAATTCAGTTATAAACTTGTAAAGCAGATGGGATAATTTGAATCACAGTACCCAAGGCAATAAAATCTAAGGCTACCTGCATTACACATGTTCACAAATCTACATGTGTATGCGAGGCGTGCTCCTATCATATGCAAAAATCATTTATCGACATTTAAAATTTCTTTATTACCGGCACTATGCGTAAAAAATCGATGAATAGATTTTTTATCGCCAATAAAATTTGTATACGTAAGTTAATTTGCGTATGTTGTATTGTAGACCGCATCGTGACGCCCTAGGGCGCGACCTACTGCCCTCGTGTCGCCGCTTCGACGTAACAATTCAATTATCGAACCTTCATTGTGTCATTCATAAACATAATTTTAAATGGCAATGCATTTTTCGGTGGGCATGTCGATTTCACGACAATCCCTCATTTGAATATAGTGACATTTTTATGAATTTCATATCAGAAATTGGAATTTCTTTTGGGATAGTTTACAAAATTTGCATGTACATAGCATTGTTGTATTCTTGGGTCATATCTTGGATGATAGACGTAT
Source organism: Scotopteryx bipunctaria (assembly GCA_949320045.1). Lineage (NCBI taxonomy): Eukaryota > Metazoa > Arthropoda > Insecta > Lepidoptera > Geometridae > Scotopteryx > Scotopteryx bipunctaria. Next base: position 1,419,816 of record OX439441.1, read on the forward strand.
GTAAATTTTCTTTAGAATTCCTTGATATCGTTCACCGTTTGAGGATATCGCGAATGCAGTTCAATAGATGTTATTCTTCCATCTAGCTTCCGTTATGATATCTATTGATGTTCAAATTTCGAAATTCTTTGTGCCACTTGACCTTAAAATATTCCAACGGTCTGAATCCGAAATGCCTGAGAAATCGATATGTATTATAAGTCGAAGGATAATACAAGTGTTATTGAAATATAAATTATTTCATTTGTACTAGCTCTAATGTAACGTACCTACCTACGTAACGGAAAAACTGACTTGCGTGTGAACTTATTAATAAAAAGATGTACCTATAAAAAAATGTCACGAATGTTGTCTACATTACAATGGCAAAGTTGCTTTTAATGATAACCTTATACGTATGTAGGTTTGTTAGATCTATAGCGTTATCTAGATTTAGTAGGTATGCATCTATCCTTAAAGATTTTATAAGTATCGACAACTTTCGTTGGTTTTGTTTCAAAATGAAATCTGAAATCTTGATATAAGTTAAAAGTTTCAAAACTGATTGGTTAGGTTTTTGAACTTTATCGTTGTAGGTTATGTGATCATGTACCTTCCTATGGTATTCAGTAGATTATCAGCAATATACATACGTATGCGATTTTACAACACAAAGTATGAATAACCTTAAACGTTTAAATTTTCTGTTTATTTATTTATTTTGTTACAAGAAAATGGTTGACATCGTAAACAAATAATGGTAAACCCGTAAAATAAATAATAGAGGTGAATTAAATAAATAAAGTAAGCGTGTCGAGTGCAAAATATTACAATAATAAATAAATAATTGTACATTATCCTTTCAGAAAATGTATTTTCATTTACCTCCAGTTATACTTTCATGCATTAAAACGTGGCAATAAATAAATTATTCGCTTCATTTTAACATAATTCATAAGCATTGTAACATAAAGCTAAGTGGTCATACAATGGCTTAGGTGAGACGACCAGAAACTGTCATGTTCATTCTTGCTTCATCCACAAACAAAAAGAGAGGCAGCAGAGAGAGACCACGTTCTACAACGCGCAACCAATTTGCATTGTACCGCTGGCTAGTAAACGTTGAAATTCTTATTTCTGTTGGTCTCGTTCTGCATAATAACATCCGTAAGGCAATGGCAGTTGCTTGGCCAATCAGCGCGCGCGTTGGCCTCTCGTGGGCGTATCGCGGCCCGTTCATTGGCTGAGCCGCTCGGATTTATCACTCGATTTGTTGGTAGTACTGTTGCCGCAGTCTGGTCGCGCGCGATTGTCGAATTGTCGCCATTGTGTGCAGCGAGCTACGGACGCGCGGTGTCCCGATACGCGATACTATAATCAAACAAATCGATCAGTGTATTAATCAATTACATAAACAATGAAATAGTTGTTTTGTTGAACTTTGTTTTTTGTAATTTGTTGAGGAGTGTGTGAAGTGCCGACGGACTTTCCCGCGCGTGTTTTCAAAACGTCAAAACGGAGCTGGATTTGCATCAACGGGCCAGCGGTCACTTCATGAGGTAAACTATTCTAAAACCAATTATATTTCATTCAAATCAAACTATATTTAAGAAAAAAAGTGTCCAAACAATGGCTTTTTTGTGAGCGTCGGTAGGAGATCAGTCGATTTCAATGTCAACGAACTTGAAGAACGAATCGATTTCACAATTGGTTTTGCTGTTTTGATTTGATCGATTACGAATGACGGTTGCTATTTTGTGACTTCTTTTGTTTTCTTCGGCAGGTGTAAAAAATATTTTTTTCAATGCTCATCATGTTGATAAAACTAGCTTAGGTACTTTTGTAAATGCTCACGAATAAAGCTTCTGTCCGCGGATTTGTTTAACGGCTGAACCAATTTGGATAAAACTTGGGGTAAAGAATGTTTTTGACTAGAATTAGCATTCATGCTACATTTTATTTACCTATGTAGGTACTCGAAGGTAATCCTAAATCCTTTCCAATATGATGGACCATATTGGGCGATGGGCTGATCACCTATCATTATGGTTCACCATATCCATTTTGGGATTCTGAATCAGGAGTGGCTGCAAGTTTTCTTATGATTACTTGTGACTCTGCCCACGTGGGCCGAGTGCCTTTTGAGACGTAAGAGGTGCGGGTTTGATTCCCGCAAATATTTTTTCTGGGTAGGTTCTGTTGTGGTAGGTAGGTACTCGTTTCTAATACCTACGATACCTATATGACTCGTGTAGGTAGGTACATATACTAAATCACGCCTGTTTCCCATAGGGGTAGGCAGAGATCACGGATCTCTATTTGCTACGACATATTTCTTCCACTTCATTCAATCATTAGCCGAGTGTGAATGGTATCATTGGAAGGGGAAGACCTCAGTGAATGAAACGTTTGGTGCTATTTTTTTTAGCTATGTACCTTTTATGCTGTCTTACTCTGGACAATGGCTTCATTGTTATTATTTTATTGTTACTAACTTATTAACAGATTCCTTATAAGAATCCTTTTGAATTAAATTATATGAAAACAGATTAGGGGGTAGGTAACTGACTGACTTCCAGAGATAATAAATGCATTTGAATGTTACCCCTTTTGTTATTGCTGAGGGTTCCGTCGAATTTAATGTGGTTTCAGGGTTCCTTAGCAGTATTGGTCGTTAAGATTGTGTTTTTTAACCGACTTAAAAAAAGAGAGAGCTCAATTCAGCAGTTGTTTTTTTACATATTATCACACCCGTATCCCTAATGGGGTGGGCAAAGCCACAAGTAAACATAAGAAAACTTGCAGCCACTTCTAATTGAATCCTAAGATGGATATGGTGAATGAACCATGGTGACAGGTGATCAGCCTATCGTCCATGTAGATGGTCCATCATTTTGGAGAGGATACTATTCCTTAATCGACTTTTACGGGAGTGAAGCAGCTGGACGCATTCTTTACTCCCAGTCCAGCAGAGAAGTATTATTTAAAACACTTTTTCTGTTGTATAAAAAGTAATCACGAGGTCATCATCATTTTCCTGCCCTTATCCCACTAGGTGGGGTCGGCACAACATGTTTTCCTCTTCCATCTTCTCCTATCATTCGTCATCTCAGTACTCACTCCTTTCATACGCATGTCCTCTTTCACACAATCCATCCATCTTTTCTTAGGCCTTCCTCTGTCCGTGTATCCATCCACATTCATTTTCAAAGTAATCACGAGGTGTTATGTAAATAATGTATTATTTATATCCGACCCTTCATGTAAAGAAGTTGAGTTTTTTGTTTTGATACTTAAGATAGGTTTATGTAAGTTTTTTTAGGTTTTATATTCATTTTTGTTTTTATATGGGTGATGTGGTCGCAAAGCGACAAAACCATTAAATAAGTTTAAAAAAATAGCACGAGGTATTCCAAATTCATTTTTTTTTACCGAAGGGTACTTTATTGTTTACCCGATTTGCCGACCTACTTAACATTTATTATAATGAGTCACACAGATATCTCATAATTAAGTAGGTATGTTTTACCCGACTACGAAGAAAGAAGGTAATATGTTTTGGGTGTATGTATGTACCTATGTACCTATGTCGGTATGTATGAACTGACGGATTTTGAAAAATGTGGTGTGAACTTTTTATCCAGGTATATGAGCGAAACCGCTGCCGGAAGCTAGTCAGTTTATTTTATTGAAGGTATAACATCTGACCATTTACTCACAATAATGACGGCTAAAGAGCCAATTATGGTCAATAACAACACAAGTAAAGCTAACAGGATGCAGAATTGGACACTGAAATAAAACCAATTAGGGCCCAGCGACTAATGAAGGTAAGTTCAACGCAAGGTTTATTGTTGTTGTAAATGACCTTAAGGTGCTGGTTGAACGGAGTTAAGTTTTTGGTTTAATTTCATTTAGTAAGTCGTGTGTCTAAGCTCGAAAAGAGCTTATTTAAGCGTCTTGGAGGAAGTGTCTCTCATGTTCCTCTTAAGAGGAAGTGGTTCCGACAGAATAACAGCGTCTGCTGCTCAAACAGCAGACACAATGCTGAGTCGGAACCAATTTGCTGCTGTTAGGTAATTTGATTTGTTTAATAATTTTTATGATAATTATTTAATGTCCTTTTATTCTCAATTGTAGACAATTAGCTAGAGCTATTTATTATTTACATTCTTAAAATTCTATGTTATGTGTGCTATCTTAGCAAGTAAATGTTATGTCTATGTCTTCCCGGACCCTCTTTTTTATAATGTATGTGGGTATAAATGAATATAAAAAAAATGTGGACATTTCACACAGCGCCATCTAGCCCCAAACTAAGCAAAGGTATGTGCTTTCATTTGGCTGTTATCAGTTATTAAACTTCTAGAGGACGCAGTGGGGAAACGAAGTTTATAATTATGTAAATAAAACCGGTCAAGTGAGAGTTCAATTCGCACACGAAGGGTTCCGTACCATCATACATGTTCATAAATGTTTCTTGTATGCAACCCATTATAGGTAGCAGCACGTTCACTATTAAAATCGAGCAAAAAATGCAAAATGAAACACGTCTGTTCTAAAATGATCAACTTAATTTTTAATTTTATTATTATGTTTAAATACAAATATACGAAAAAAACTACAAAAAAAGTGCAAAAAGTCACTCGACCCATCCAACTACTGATCGCACCTAGTGTTGCTTAACTTAATGATCGATTAGGTACGAACGTTTTTTTTTAGCTTTTATATTATTCTGATTATTTGTTGTTAATGTATGCTGTAACTAGCGGTAAAAGAAATACATACTCTGTGATTATTTCAACTCTCTACCTATTGCGGTTCATGAGATACAGTCCGCGGACAAACGGACGGGCGGACGGACGGACAGCGGAGGCTTAGTAATAGGGTCCCGTTGGCACCCTTCGGGTACGAAAACGTAAAAAAAAGGTCGACGAGTGCTCCTTAATTTATACTTGATGCAGTGTATTTAGACATTACCTACCTACCTATTAGCATGCTTTAGCATTGAGACTGACCCTTAAACTATATAGTTAGGTATTTACACCTTAATATCCTTTGTTGTTGCCGCCTGACGTGTCTCAATGAATGAGCAATTTATTTGTATCTGAATCTCGAAGCTTGAAAGTTTGAAGTGTGTCAAATGTACGAAATGAGCCTGTCTGAGGCGAACTTGAAACCTTTCACCACTCTCTTTCAAACTGGTGACTCGAGTAAAAAACTTAAAATACGGTTGAATGAATGCTAAAAAGTTTACGAGTTTGATAAACGAAACTCCTGAGTAATACAAGTCCGATAAACTAAACGCAGAAAGCTACAAGAAAATGTTTGCTTATTATGAGTAGGTATGTGACCCTTAAGCATCCGCTGTGCATCCGTCCGTCCGTCTGTCATCTCATGAACCTTAAGAGTTGAAATTTTCACAGAGTGTGAATTTCTATTGCCGCTATAACAAATAATAAAACTAAAAGGGCCCCATACAAGAAACAATGTACGATGGTACGGAATCCATCGTGTGCGAATTCGACTCGCACTTGACTGGTTTTATTTATTTTCGACTTTAAAGTAGGCAAAGCGTAGGCATAAAAATATCACGAATACCTAAAATCTCTTGATAGAATAAAACATTTTTTGTTATGAAAACGTAAATATATAAGAAATTATTTAAAAAGTACGTAAATTTTTTTTTCGGCCTTTCTTCACCTTCTATTCTGCTTAGAAATAAGCCGCCTTCTGTTGACTGTATCTTACTATTAGAAACTGGTGAAATTAGATTAGTTTTTACAAGTAATCTTACTTCTTACTTATATTATAAATGCGAAAGTTTGTGAGTTTGGATGTTTGGATGTTTGTGCCTCAATCACGCCTAAACGGCTGAACGGATTTGAATGAAACTTGGAATATACATAGTACATGTACTGGATTAACATATAGGCTATTTTTTGTCCGGGTACCATGCGAGCGAAGCCGCGGACGGCAGCTAGTATATTATAAATGCGAAAGTTTGTGAGTTTGGATGTTTAGATGTTTGTGCCTCAATCACGCCTAAACGGCTAAACGGATTTGAATGAAACTTGGAATATACATAGTACATGTACTGGATTAACATAATAAGCTATTTTTTATCCGGATATCACGCGAGCGAAGCCGCGGGCGGCAGCTAGTTAAAATATATTATGTCATTAGTACGTCCTGAGCAACAAGAGGTCTTATTAGCACGATGTTACCCAGCGGATCCTCTTTAGGGCCTTTATAATAAGAAAGTGCTTTTACATTATTAGCGTACACATTTTCAAACCACATAATATGCAACGTGCGTTTTACGTTACGACAGACAAGTCTGCTTTTAACTACACAAAGAGTTAAGCAGCGTTGTGCGCGGTCACAATAGGATGGGTGATCGCAAGTGGCATTACGAGCTAAGCGCTTATGTGTTTCGGAGGGCACGTTGAACATGAACAGTCGGTCCCGGGTATTAAGGTCTATAGGCGGCCCAAAAACTCCGACACTAGAGTTGGCCACTAGCTCATGCGAACATACATACATACATACTACACGAAGAAGAATATACAGAAAGCGAAAAAGAATATACCTACAGAAATTAAAATCATTTAGATATTTTATACCTGGAGTTCTGAAAGGCTGGATTTTATGAAATTAAAGCTATAAAAGTATCCCTGTTATTCAACCCCACCGACCCTAATATATAGGGGAAAATGTATACTTATTTGGCTTTCTTCAGTCTCATAACATTCTTCATGCATGCTCGTCGGATTAGGGTACTCTTGACCTGGCCCTTTTCCAAAACTTCGCCAATTTGGTCCAGGTACGCGCGCCTAGGTCTTTCCCTTCCAACGTCGTACCATTCACACTCGCCTCATACACCAGTTTCTTTAATCTTCTTTCATTCATCCTCTACATGGCCGAACCATCTTAAGCTGCCTGCTTTTCTCAATCCTCGTCACTACATCTTTCACTTCACATTGCTTTTCAATAATATTCATCTTCATCTTCCTGCCCTTATCCCACTCTATTTGGAGTCTACAACATGACTCAAGGATCATGCTAGTTTTGGCTAAGGTGTTTTATGCCCGCCGCCTGCCTGACGTCAACCCTCCTTGGGAATACTTGCTTATTGTATCTCATATTGTTGGAGAGGACACTATCCCTTAGTCGACTTATATATGTTATAGCTTTAAATAATATGTAACAAAAATCATCAACTTCAGACGTCAACATAAAATGTACGACAAGTCGAGAGTTACATTGTATTGCGGCCCTCTGTTCTCGCCGCCGCAAACAATCGATCGAGGTGCGTTTGCACAGGGTGTTAGCAACTCGTTGCGCCCACGATTTCACCGTGACGCTTAGATTTTTGTGAGACAAAGAGATTTATTTGGCAAGTCATTTTTTCTTGTAAAGATTGTAAATATCGTATTAGTTAGAAATGGTAAAGCAATATTGGAATGTTCAACCTATAGATGAAAAAGCCACACAGTCATTTTGTTCCGAGCCTGCCAGGCTGCGTCTAGGCAACCACAATTTTTAGGGTGTCGTACCCGAAGGGTGCCAACGGGACCCTATTACTAAGCCTCCGCTGTCCGTCCGTCCGTCCTTCCGTCTGTCAGCGGGCTGTTTCTCTTGAACCGTTATAGGTAGAGAGTTGAAATTTTCACCGAGTGTGTATTTCTATTGCCTAATAAAAAAGGGTGCTCCGTATAAGAATTAATTTTTAATGTACGATGGTACGGAACACTTTGTGCGAATCCGACTCGCAGTTGACGGATTTTGCGCTACGTTCTGGTTCGAAGGCTAGAATTTAGGATTTTTATTTTGACTAGGTTTGAGCCCATGAGGAGCACTTAAAGTCCGTTCACCACACTGGTTCGAAATAACTAGTGACATGAATATATAGATAGACATTAATATATAGACCTCAATCACGCCCTAACGGCTGAAATTTAACTGTAAAATAGTATACAATACGTGCGCTTTAAAAAATATATTGACTACTTTCAAACCAGTTTTTTAATCAGCGAAGCTTCGGGCTTAAGCTAGAATAGCTATAAATAGCTGAACATTTTTCAGCTTAATCATTTGGAGTTAAGCTAACTCAAATCAAACCACAACACTCGTTTAAGACTCCACGTCTCAAGTGAAGAGCGAAACTCAAAGACATTTCGTGGTTCCGTAGTAATTGGTTAGATAAAGTGAGCTTGTTTGTATCTTGCGGCCGCTAAGCAGTTTACAGTAGCTTATTTAGGCTCGTTCGGCGCCAGAGGAGTTCTTGGAAAACAGATATCTAAATATATAAAACTTACGTGACTCACAGACTGACAATCACCGCACAGTCTAAACCAGAAGAAGATACTTGAAAGCATAAACCTTGGAGGGTATATTCCTCTTATAGAACTAAGAAAATAATTCCTGAAATTCAATGAATGAAATTTATATCATAAAAAAATCTCAATGTTGATAAAGTCATTCAGTTAAAGTCAGATTCAATTGTAAATGATTCCAGGGCTTCCTCTTTTCGGAGGATTGAAACTCCGCAAAAAGCCACTTCAAACACACATCAAAATTTTAATATTAAATGTAAAATATAACAAGTTTTACTAATATTTAATGAAATCCAATTTGATTTATTTTTAAATGCTTGTATTAGTTGTAAATTTCTTATAAGATTTAAAAACGGATTCTATCAGGTTATAAATTCTGAACTCGAGAGTTTAAAAATGCTACTGTAAGTTTTTTCTGTAAATAAAAGTACTTATAATAAAATATAATTAAAAAAAATAACATGTAATTCCATACTAGAATTCCTTGAGTCGACGTCATCATTCGAGGATTTTGTTTTATTTCACAGACAGCTTAAAAACCACTAAACATTTTACGTTCAACACTGCCTGGAATTTTATGGTGTCCCTACTAATTACCATTATGGAATAATAATAATTTGTGAGTCAAAAACCTTGTTTTGTATGATCTGGGCTGGATTGCGTCCAAATATTTGAAGTGTGGTTCGCAGGCTACCGTCAAATCATTATGGCGTCATAACGTCGGCGTCTTAAAACAAATGTTTACCGCTGTACGTAGGTACTCTTGACTGGCCTTATAGCTTAGTTAGTAGTAGTACTGCCTTCTATGCTGTAGGTTACAGGTTCGATTCCTACCCATGTAAAACACTTATGGAATGAACATAAATTTTTGTTCTGTATGGGTTATTTTGTATTATAAGTGTATGAATTTACAAAAAATATGATATTGATATTATGTACGCTGGATCAATCTTCGCCCAAATTAAAAGCGTTTTTTTCTGCAAAAGGTTTTTCGCTGATGAATGTAAAAATATATTTAGGTTATCGAAGTAAAACTACTAAAGCTAGAATTTATTCGGTGAGTAAGTAAAAACCTTCCTGCTTTAAAAGGTATAAGTAGATATAAAAACGGTGTTGTAAGTAAATATATATGACTATGTATGTATATTATGAAGGTATGCTTGGTAAAGAACACAATCTTGATAGCATTTTAATGAGTCAAAACTCAAAATGTGTAACGTAAAAAATAAATAACCAAACATGAATATTCGGTTGCGTGTAGTATTTTAACTAGGAAATATCGACCGAAATAATTCACTTTATGAGAGAGATATTAGTTTTTAATATTGCTACTCAAAAAAAATATCATTATCAGCCGAACATTATCAGCTTATGAATTGTGTAATTAAAACTGTTAAAGGCCCTTCAAAAGTGCCTTACCGGTCATCTCCATAGGTATAATATTTCTATATTCATAGATTTTAAAACAAGTAAATTACTAGCTTCCCCATAAGGCTGTTGTCGCATTTGCATTGTACTTACATTCCTGGATGAAAAGTAGCATGTTTGTCATTCCAGCACACATTCTTATTAGATGTTTCAATCAAATCCGTGACACAAAAATCCTCTCTTCCCGTCATCCTTACATTCTCACATTCTTACATTCTGACATTCTCATCTTCTTACAATCTCACATTTTCACATTCTCAAATTTTTACATTCTTACATCCTCACTTTCTCAAATTCACACAAACTCACGTCCTCTCGAAGAGATACCTATTACTCGTAGGTAGTAGGATTACTCGTACTAGTATGTCATCATCATCATCTTCCTGCCCTCATCCCACTTTATGTGGGGTCGGCACAGAGTTTTGGCTAAGGTGTTTATGACCGGCCGCCTGCCTGACGTCAACCCTCCTTGGGAATACTTGCTTATTGTATCTCATGTTGGAGAGGATACAACTATCCCTTCGATTTTTACGACATGCTTGGGGAGTGAAGCAGCTGGACGCATTCTATGTTTTTTCTTTACTCCCAGTCCAGCAGAGAAGCTACTCGTACTAGTATGTAGGTGTAACAATCAATGCACATTGAATCCAGCCCGACAGTACCGCATCATTCACTACTTTACTTAGGCATGTCAGTGTGTGCGTGTCAACGCATGTTTGTGTAACTAGGGTGTCTCTAATTAAGCTCGGCTACCGAGATTAGCATCGTTAGGTAACTTTTTAACACGAAAACTTGGCGTTACCATCTTGTTATTCCAGGAAGTGGGTATTTGGGTCAAAAAGGGAGTGTTTCTGAGGCATGTGTCAATATTTGTCACCTGGCTGTTTGTCCTTTGTGTTATTCTTTGGTAAAATGCTCCTTTATTTTTCTATTAGACAAGTTATATAGTCCGTCTTTGTGGTCACTTCGAGTACTTAGTTTATGTGAATTATTGTCCAAATTCGGATCAAATGGATTTTAGTTTGAATTATAATTATTGTGAAAAATTCAGTCGAACTTACTTCAGCAAATGGCTTAATTTTAGATATTTGACGTTGTTCTGAACATACAAGCAATATAAATAGTTAGAATAAAATATATCTGTCTGCATATACATACAAATAAGTACTTAATACGTTAGTTAATTATTTAACAATAATCATCATTTATTGCGAAAATGGGTTAAACAAATTTTATTAAGAATATCAATTTAAACAATATAGATCAGCCATTACAGCTTGCAATATTTACAGTAGGTATAATCACTTCACGATACTAAAAATGACATTAAACAAATCGGTCATCTCAAAATAAATTAATTCATGATCATGATCGAGCAAATTTAACTTTAAATTAATCAATCCGTGGGTAGGGTCGCACCCTTATAGGGTGACAATCTCGCATATGTTTTCAGAAATATTTTGGTACCGGAACAAATTGTCATGGGATTCGTGGTTACATTATGGGGTTCTAAACTTGACACTTCTGTTACTGGCTCTTTCTTGGTTATCTCTTAGTTATCTTAAAATAATGTACTAAGAATTGTGGCCGATGCTGAAAAAATTATAAACATAAAAATATCAATTTGTTCGATCGAGTAATCATTTTTAAATTCGTTTGAGCTTTTAATCTAATAAAAATAGTAAGTACGAACGGTACTACTTCATAGTACAACAATACACTATATAGTACATAGTCAAATGCATTTGAATTAAAATGACAGATTAAATAATACATTGTACATCTCAATAACATAATAGAGTCAGCTACCTGGGCCAATCAAAACTTATGTACCTTAAAACATAATCCAGAGTACACAATTTAGAAAATTAATTTACCACACGTACCTGCATGAATTTATAGCTTATAATAAACGGGATTTGCGGCCGCCATCAATTTATTAGCATTTGCAATTCGAAATTTAGTTTCAAATTAGAATCGTGTAATTAACAAAGTGGTTTATTAGTTTGCCTACGTAAGTACATGGGTAGGTTTGTTTCTGATTTATGGATGAAGGCTTAATGCTGGGATAATGAAATGACAGTTCAGTCAATGTTCCAAATTTAAAAACACGATGGAATGCAAAGAGAGGAAGTGAATGAGTGATTCCAAATTCCGTAATAGAATGTGTTTAGTGCTAAAGTGTGGTGTACCTAGTATTTACACTGTTGGGTGCATCTACCAATATACTCATTTTACTCAGTAGATGAGTTCTATGAGTTGCCATTAATTTAACTAATATTTAATTTCTTTCCATCATGTTGGAGGATACTATCCCATAATCGACTTTTACGACATGCTCGAAGAGAGAAGCAGCTGGACGCAATCTGTTTTCTCAGTCCAGCAGAAAAGTCCATCCATCTTGGGACTTTGAATCAAGAGTGGCTGCAAGTTTTCTCACGACTTCTAGCTCTGCCCACCACTCTGTATACGGGGCTGATATTATGTATGCATTATATACAATATGTGAAGGTGATGTGTGTTAATTTCTGTAAGAAAAAGCCAAATTAATTAATGCATTTATTTCAGTATGTAAGTAAATAGGTTCTTAAATGTTGTCACGGATAATGATAATGATTTTGAACAAAGTACCTATATTTTTTATATACCTACCTATTGTACACAAATTTAACTGCAACTTGGTGTTACAATGTGTGTTAAATTATTGTATTGTATATTAGTTTTATATTGTGTGTGTTTGATAGCTATAATAATATAAAGCTAAATACTGGTGTGAAGGCTTTTCATAAAAATCTTGCGATAGTGTCTAACTGAAGCTGTATTAATGAATGAGAATTTTAAAAATGAATGAGAAAATGATGGTCGATATTGTTCGGGCATCATGCGGGTAAAACCGTGCGCAGAACTAATCTCTCATAATCACCCAATTAATCTTCATCTTAATATGAATATTTCACGCATTTCTGCGCGATGTAATTGTAACACGAGGTGCAGGGGACGCGCAACGCCACCTTGGGGTAGATATTAATAATTTTCAATGTAAAATTTTCGAATTTCACGGGTGTGATTTGCACATTTTTATGTGAGTCAGGTATATTATGCGTAGGTAAAATATTCAATTAGTAGTCAACAAAGTCGGTTTTAATTATTAAGTTATAAAAATGAAAACAACTCATTATTTAAATTGTTTTCTTATTTGTATTTATTTACGAGCTTCAGGAATGGTTATGTTATTTGAAAATTATCTTATTGGTAACTATAGGTTCTCATAAGTACATATTGTATACATTCTTACAGGTCGTCTTTATGTATAAAACTAAGTTATAAGTGCCAAATTCAATGTCCAATTCAACCCTCTATGTTTCTTTCAACAGTGCCGCTGGTGCCATGTGCGACCGGTCGAGCTTTGGCGGTTCCATGGGTCCCTTCCCAATGGGCATGTCAGCTATGTCCATCGGCTCAATGGGATCTCTCTCCATGAGCCAGCAGAAGAAGAGCCCTGAGGAGCACATCAAGAGACCCATGAACGCTTTCATGGTCTGGTCTCGGCTGCAACGGCGGAAAATCGCGCAGGAAAATCCGAAGATGCACAATTCAGAGATTTCTAAACGATTGGGTAAGTTTTTAAGTTTTTATGAAAGGAAGTAACGCGAAATTGTTTGAGTACCTAACATAAACTTTTTATGAAAGAAATTTACGTCATACTGGTTCTTTCATGGCTGGCTCTTTACATGAACGGCAGGTGTTGTATTATACAAATTTACAAATCCTTTGCTATTTGTTCTACATAAAGTAACTAGCGATAAAGATTTCAAATCTTCTAGATGACGATTTAATATTAGCAAATTTATTATTTCCATAAATATCTAAGTAAGTTCTTTATTATACAATACTTAGACCTATGACCTAAAGTCGACTAAGGGATAGTATCCTCCAACATGATGAGATACAATAAGCAAGTATTCCCAAGGAGGGTTGACGTCAGGCAGGCGGCCGGTCATAAAACACCTTAGCCTAAACTCTCACACCATGATCCAAGGATCATGCTGTGCCGACCCCACATAGAGTGGGATAAGTGCAGGAAGATGATGATGACTTAGACCTATGAGATCCAGTTATGTTGATCAAAATCTAAGTAAGCTCTATGTATGCCTATCTTCTCTTATTTGTCAGCACCTGTCTGATGTCTAGAAGAATACCTACCTACTAATAATAGTGTTTTATTATAGTCACCTACCTATTGTTCCATTCAAGTTGGATTCGAGAGCATCTCAGGTGAACTACCATTATGCAAAGTGGTGATTCCCTCCACAATACCCCTTCATAATAGACATTATAATACGATCAAAAGATCTCATTTGATTGCAAATTGATCTTAGCAAAGTGAGAAATTGATTAATTTAAATCTACAGGAAACTCGAAAAAAATTAAAGTATTAATAAAAGATTTACAGTAGCGAATTTATTGTATCTAAAAAATAATTGAATAGTTCAAACGTTACTTCAATCATTATAAAATTCAAACTGATCCAAAAACATACTAACAGCACGAAATTAAATTTGAATTTATGTCCAAAAAACGAGTTCATATTAATTTCCCTGACAACTTATTAAAAGCGTTTGTAAAAAGTCGCCAAACGGACGCGCAAAAGAAATAGATTAAAAAATAATGCGCAATCAACGTACAGAAGCGGCGCAGCGGGACAGCCGCCGGCCTCGCCACCGAAATAATCAACAGGAGTAACCAAACTCAAGCGGATGGGAAATACAGCCGGCTCGAATATCACATAGGTAGATTTCGAATAGGAGTTTTAGACATATGCAAACTAAAGGTCCTTTAGTGAAGTTTCAATATGGCAAAAGGCCTTTTAGCATCTATAGTAGATGATTTATACAGCGTCAGGAGGCAACTTTTACCTTCACAAACGGGACGCTGTAGTTCCCGGGACGAATTAAGATGGAGTAGGCTTGCCCAGCACCTATACCATCCTCTCAGCTTAGTCGGCCTTGCCCACAGGAAAGACATGGTCAATACGTGCCGCGGGTTTCCTCACGATGTTTTCCTTCACTGTTTGAGAGTACTGGTATAGTGCACATAAATTTTTCGCACAGAAAAATCTATTGGTACACGACCGGATTTGAACCCACCACCTTAGGATTAGAAGGCGGAGTCACTACCAACTAGACTACTGGTGCTCTCAATGTCTTTATTTTTAGTGTTCAAAGTTTAATATACTTTAAACATACATACATAATTATCACTCTTGTATACTTAACGGGGTGAGCAGAGCAACAAGTAATCTTTAGAAATCTTGCAGCCACTCCTGATTCATAGTCCCAAGATGGATATGGTGTACCATGGTGACAGGTGATCAGCCCATCGCCCATATAGATGGTCCATCATGTTAGAGAGGGTACTATCCCTTAGTCGATTTTTGCGACATGCTCGGGGAGAGAAGCAGCTGGACGCATTCTATGTTTTTCTTTACTCCCAGTCTAGCAGAGAAATTTACTATAGGTATACTTTATTTCATAGAATTTTGTGGAACACTTAAAAACGTCTTAAATCTACGTTGAATTTACGCCTGTTATTAGCGCGACCAAGCGTGGATAATACTTGTACTGTACATACAAGAAACTAAACTTGGCAATTTTTTTTTCAAAATTATACCTTTACTATCATATTTATAGAACGAGTTGGAGCATTATTCAGTCCCAAGCTTTTTTGTCTTTTATATCAGATATGAATAAGATATTTCAACAAATTTACTTTTTAATAGAGTTTTAAATTTATTAACTGACAGATTTGTCATCTCGCTTGGAACTTTGTTATAGAATTTATAGTGTTTACCAGTCGCTTCAATTATTTAAAAATTATGAAGTTCACGTGTATGAGGTGAGTTTCATAAATTGATGCTATTCAGCAGCATGGACTAGATTTTGGTCAGGTGGTAATTTGTTTTACAAAATAGGTACCTTATTAATTATGCTTTAATTCTCGACATCTATGTTATTACTCACAGTCACAATGATCACACCATATTCTCAGTAGATTAGGTAGGTACCTACCTATACAAATTCACAATGCATACAAAATACTATAGGTAGGTATAAAAACGTGTTGATTAATTTATTCAAAGTCTATTAGAAAGTTCATGATTTTAAACCTGAATAATGTTATGATAGGTACTTTTGATTCAATGACGATTTCAGCATAAACAAAATTTGTCCAATAGCTACCAACAAAATCTACCAGTCTACACAGTGGCAGAGTTACAGCGGAAGAGTTTGGAAAAATAGACTGAATAAAACCTGCCGTGGCCGCCATTCTGCCGGTGACGGAGAGAGGAAACGCCATTTTCTATTTTTCCACCTTTTTTTCATCCAAACTGAGCGCGGTAGGTAGTTACCGCTATCAAAGGGGAGCAGACATTTGGAGCATCTGTTATTGAAGCTTTTGTCTATGTCTCATTATTGTTGAATAATGGGGATGTGCAGTGAAAGGTATACGATTACATTTTCAATAGTAACTCGCTTTTCATACGCGTTCGCTGTACGGTGGTCGTCTGCAATTTAAATGTATGTTTCCTCCATTTTTGCTGTAAATTTTAAATGCTCCTTTTTATGTTTTGTTGCTATATAAATTTTACCTTGATCCAAAATAATCTAGATTCTACATCAACGCGATTAAATCTATGGATTGTTTTACCCTCGGTGTGTTGAAATATTCTGAGAATCTCATAGTCTTCGATTTATTTTTTCTCGTCGAACCTAAAGGTAAAAATAAAGCCCGTTTTCCAATTTTTGGGAGCGCGCCACCCAATAGGTCTTTTTTCCTGTGCAGAGACGCGACGAGTTTCCGAATGGATGGCGACAATGCTTCGCTTACGTAAAAGTACCGGCTTTGTACCGTAGAATACCTCCATACATTATTCATGTTGTGTCTTTTACTGGATACGTTGTTTGTTTGGGGAAATTATTTTCTCGAAACTTAAGAAAATAAAATACCAGGTATATTTCTACTATCTCTATTCGCTTGAATTTTAAGTCTTTGCAGAAATTTGTAGGCGATTTAAGCGAAATAGGTGTGTCTAAAAAAGTATCTGATAAAATCAGAAAGTCTTGGATGCGATTGAATCCAGATCAATATATCACAGAATGGGCTTGACCTTCATAAGCTGTAAAGTGGATGATGATGATGATGATGAAAAACATTAAAACCTATACAAATAAATACACGTACAAAAAATATTACATAATAAATATGTTACAGAATAAATAAATCCTTAGGCTCCTGAACTAGTAAAAATTGTATGTCTCGTTTTTAATTCAGTCTCCTACATTTAATTTACCGTATCCTCTCAGATATAGACATGTTTCTGCAAAAGCCACAAATAAGATGAAACCCTGTCTCCAATAAACGCCTCAGTTAGCCAACTACAGCAAACATCTCATAGCTCAACCCGACACCTATAGTTGGAAAGCTATTACACAGAACACAATCTACCCCACCTTGATTAATATTAACTGAGTAAGCCAACGCCCCCGACAGTTGGCTGATAGAAATTATTGAGGGTAGTGCATCAGACACTGAAAACAAACATGGGACATACGTACGCTGAATTTGTAATTACGAATAGTGAAGTAGAACTAATTTGAATTGATGTGTTTTTTCGAACGGCAAAAGCGGAACAAAGTATTGTAGTTGTAGTATAGTGTGAAAAATATGGCAAACTCCTTCGTTGTAGTATGCAATGCATATGTTTTTATAAAAAGTCAAGTTAATAAACCGGATAAAATATGTACCTATATAAAATGTCATCTGAAATCTAAATCATCTTCAATCTGCTGAATCTAAGGACACCGACTATTCGTAACCTTTACAATGTTATCGGACATCGGGGCCGCTTTGTTTTGTATTTTTACACACTTATGTAACGAGGATAAAGTAAATGCAATCATATTATTTTTGCCCTTATGGTGGCCTCTGTGTGGTCAGCATGTTCTCTTCTTCCCCTCCCTTCTGTCAGCCGTCATCTCAGTACTCACTCCTTTCTCAACCCTGTGATCTTTCATACAAACCATCTACATCTCCTTAGTAAAATAAATGCAATGAATATTTTACTATTTTAGCCGAACGTATCTGCCGTGTGTCTCCTACTAAAAAGTTCCCGATCTATTGTGCATCGAATACCTTTGTTGTACTCATCGACATTTGTCGAGCGACATTTCGATTGATTTTGTAAACAAAACCCACGTTTTGTTGTCGATTTATTAGTGCCAATGCGTGTACAATGCGTCGTAGGTAATGGCAGGTTGGATGGCCATGAGGCACTGTTTTATGCAAGGCACACAATGACTCCCCTGTAACTTGACGCGTGTTCGCTTATATATTGTTGTTTATTTTTTGTATTTTATAGTAGGATTGATTAAAATAAATTTATTTTTGAGTAGGTAGGTACATTTTTCTACTAGTTAATAGGAACAGTTAATTACATATAATATTATGTTATTTCTATTCATAAAGTATCCCTATTATGTTATTTTATTACTATGTCTATTTATATTCATCTCTGCTGGATTGGAAGTAAAGAAAAATCATAGAATGCGTCCAGCTGCTTCTCTTCCTTGAGCATGTCGTAAAAGTCAACTAAGGGATAGTATCCTCTCCCTCAAAATATAAATAAAACTATCCCTCAAAATGATGGACCACCTATTATTATAGGCGATAGGCTGATCACCTGTCACCATGGTTCACCATATCCATCCTAGGACTTTAAATCAGAAGTGGCTGCAGGTTTCTTTACGTTAACTTTTGGCTCTGTCACCCCATTAGGGATATGGCGTGATAACATGTATGTATATTTACAAAAACTTTAGAATTTTATGTTTGACTAGCTGACCCCGCGAACTTCGTATCGCCTTAAAATTAATAATTCAAGTGCTTGTAATTTAATATGAACTTTATACCATAGCAATAAAGCTCAAATTGACTACGTTTTAGTTACAAATCATTTGTATGGGAAAAAGAAAAGGGCTATTTTTAGGGTTTTTCCAGCAATAATTCTAATTTTTCTCGCCGTAAAAACCATCCTTGAACTTCAACGAACATTTTAAAAAAAGATTTGGCCAAATTGGTCCAGGCGTTGTTGAGTTATGCGCTTACCAACACATTTTGCGATTCATTTTTATACTATACTAGCTGACCCCGCGAACTTCGTATCGCCTTAAAATTAATAATTCAAGTGCTTGTAATTTAATATGAACTTTATACCATAGCAATAAAGCTCAAATTGACTACGTTTTAGTTACAAATCATTTGTATGGGAAAAAGAAAAGGGCTATTTTTAGGGTTTTTCCAGCAATAATTCTAATTTTTCTCGCCGTAAAAACCATCCTTGAACTTCAACGAACATTTTAAAAAAAGATTTGGCCAAATTGGTCCAGGCGTTGTTGAGTTATGCGCTTACCAACACATTTTGCGATTCATTTTTATACTATATATAGACTTCGCGCACGACCGCTGCGTAGGGAGCCGACCTCGCGACTGTGCCGCGCGGGTACCTTACTCATAGATCTAAACTCCCCTCCCGCACGCGCACCCCCGCCTTGGTGACGCCCACTTCGCAACGGGCCGTGCAGCAGAAATCGTAATATTTTAATTTCGCCATAACTTCAAAACCAAACGTCCAATTTTAATCATTCAAAGACCAAATATTATCTCCATAAACTGTTCTTAGTGATGAAATCATTTATTTTGATAAGGATTAATAGCATGAGTAAAATAAACGCGTTTAAATGTAGTCCAAAAAAAATTCAAGATTTTTAAATAAAAAAATGGTTGCTGTGCCTCACTCGACATAGATGGGTATAGTGTGTCGCGGACTTTTTTGTAGATATTTATAAGATCTACAATTAATTAGAACATTTTATGGTTCTATCTTTTATAGTTTAGGCAGCGTACGCAAAATAAGTAACTTTTCTGGTTGATTTTTTACACCTTGTGTCCGAAAAACCCAAATATCTTACGGAACCCTATTTTTTTCCAAAATAAAATATAGCCTATGTTACTCGTGGATAATGTAGCTTTCGAATGGTGAAAGAATTTTTAAAATCGGTCCAGTAGTTTTTGAGCCTATTCAGTACAAACAAACAAACATACAAACAAAGTTTTCCTCTTTATAATATTAGTGTAGATGTAGTTCTGTAATTTTATTTGTAGAGCAGGTGTAGTGTTTTGAATAAAAACTGTTTTTCTATAAAACAAAAGTTCGTAAACCCTCATCCCAACAAAGCCGCCAACAATCCCATTATAGTCCAGGAGCCGAATATCATCACGTTTACACAACCACAAAAAGCCAGTAATTAAACGACAGAGGGCCTTGACGCTACAACGTTGTGCCCACAATGTGACAACAATGCTACAACAGTATTTTTGTTGTGCGCCCCATGAGCCTGTCCTGTCGCGATAACGCACCCTTATGTGGTAAATAAAGCCTCTAGGTGACAAGTAAATGCTTTAAATAATAATAGGGGGTTAGCACAAACTAAGGTTTTCGAATCCATAAGTTTAACAGCCTCTAAAACGGAAGGTGCATTGTAACACCCGAATGGTATCCACGATAACTCGTAATGACAGTTGAAGAAAAAAACTGAGATTGTTGGTTCATAATGAAACCTATGGGATTGTTTAACTGTATTCTGTATCGGTTATAGCAACAACGCATCGCAATCGCAAAGGAAAACGTAAGAACCCATTATTACAAAATCTACCAACAAAACTAACCATCCCGATAAAATGTAAGTCATTCTATCTGAATTCAGCTCGCTTCGACTTTAATAGATTCCCCATTTACTCCATACTTCTGTTCACTTTATTTTCTTTCAAAAATTCTTTGGACAATTCTCCACGGTCTCATTGGCCATGCCTTCGTTGGATAGACCAATCGCATAGAGATGCGGTTTAATTAGAAAAAAAACGGGACGAAACAAAAAATGGTTGGTAAAAACGGACGATATTACATAGGGACCGAGAATAATCGGAGTAAATTAGATATAGATACGACATATGGCCGGCTGTGACATGTAAAAGATCAGAAACTTACTCGATTCACAAAAAAAAATACTGACATGTTCTTAAAAACATAAAATACTACGGCACATTTCGCACTCCGACTCACGCCGCTGTCTTGATGTCTTCAATTTCTCCACTTCCTGTTCTCCAACCCCCGAAACTGGCATTATCAACAAAAATCTATTAACACATTTAATAAAATCATGACCTAAATAGCGTTTCTTACCATTTCAATTTTACGGACGAAAGGGGAAAGGGGCTGGGAGTTCCTTCGGCATGCGTCTTTGTCCCCCCGCCCTCAAAAGGGGGGGTCTTTTCACCATTGTCGCACGGCACACAAGCTTTCAGAGTAATGAAGAGCATTTTCGTCCGATTCTCGGCACAATAGAAGCTTTAATACAACGTAGAGAGGAGGGAGCTTTGTTGTGAACGGTATTGTGCCTAACGTGTGTTACGTACTGTATGTTGTTTTTGCAATTGTTGTTGACAATACGTCTCTATGTTATGTAAAAGATCTCAGTCTTGTCTGTTGTTTTGCGATAGAGATGTACGCTTCATGATTCAATGGGTGCTTGTGTTGATTATTCAGTATATACTCTGGTATATTTCAGTGTTTTATATCTCACAAATCATTTTTTCTTTCCCGTTCTTGAAAATGAATACAACAGAGTAACTAAATACCTTTTCTAAGAACTTTATTCGTTAATATGTTAAATAACTCCTTACAAAGGCGTCGTCCATCAATCAAAACTGGAAACCTTTCAATCCATAAATATATTTAAAGTTTTACCTAATTATACTTCTAAAAGACGACTGCGCAATAATATTGAATAATATCATTTTAACAAAAAAAAGAGTGAAGACAGAGTGTGTTTTCTAAGCCTAAAAACCACAAATAAAGGAATAGTTACTTTGTAAAGAATAAACATGAAATAAATAGGCACCTAATTCCTCGCAACCGGACAATCATTGTTCAGTATTGCCAGCGATCGGCATTGTTTCGCGAATGCTGTAGGAAATAATTATAGCGCTGGCAACACTTCGTAGTGTATCGACACGTGGCCTTTGTAACTTTGTTCTATTAACATCACCTACTTCAACTTAAGGGTGTTGTAAAATGAACTCTGTATTTTACAGTTTTTAATTAATAGCTTGTATTGTTATTTTTTCTTACTTTCTGACTAGTAATAAATTTTATAACATAAAATTCTATGACATTTTAGAATCATTAAACTAAATTTATACTTTTTGTTGTTGATGACAGGGACGTGTAGCCGCGATAATGTCTAGTGTATAGTTGAGAAAAAATCAAGTGCATAGTGCACTAACAATGTATATAAACATGTTAGATGTTATATAAAAACGATTTGCTCAAATACAGTTGATATTCTCTCAGATATCAAGGCCCTCAAGACCCAAGATTGACATCCAAGAGGTGCGTCCGAAAATAAAAACTACTGAACTAAGTAAGGCCTTTTAACATCTATAGTAGACGATTTATAAGTACATTTTTACCTTCACAATTCAATTCAATTCAATTCAGTTCTCAGCTCACAGCTTAGTCGGCCTTGTCCACAGGAAAGACATGGTCAATAGAGCTGACAAAGCCGCGGGCTTCCTCACGATGTTTTCCCACAAAAATAAATCGAACAGAAAAATCCATTAGTACACGATCGGGTTTGAACCTACGACCTTAGGACCGGAAGGCAGGGTCGCTACCAACTAGACCACCAGTACTCTCAAAAAACTACTAGACCGTATGCAAAACTAGGTACCTAACTAAAATGTTATTACTAATTTAAAAATGAAGACCAACCAAAAACAATTAGTTCATGATATGCTAGCCAAGTTTCAATAAAAAATTGGTATTCATTACTATTCAATAATCAGTAATGAATAGCCCATTATTAAAACAGAATTGAATAACACCATTGTTTCCAGGACAAAAGCTTCTGTGCAATAACTTATCTTTGGCCATAATGTAAAACTACATGAACTATGTACAATTACAAAACGCTTTAATTACCCTCAATGTCGTTTAAACACGACATATATTTACATTACAATTATACTATTATATTGTTAAAGACAATGAAAAATTCTTTGCTATTGTGGATGACACAAAGTCTTGAGATTTAGAGATGGGAAGGTAGTGAAAACAAGACTCGAGTCTTAATCTTGATTGTGACCGTGTCAACTACATCTAAAGCGCTCGTGGCGTAGCTTGCTTAAACATTCTTGATGGTTCGTTGAAGTTAAGCAACGTTGTGAGCGGTCACAATTGGGATGGGTGACCGCAAGTGGCATTACGAGCTGAGCGCTTCCTTGCATCGAGGGTGCGTTTAATTATCGGTCCCGGTTTTTAAGTCGTTATGCCATGACGGAGGCCTTTAGGCAGCCTAAAAACTCCGTCACAAAAGTTGGCCACTAGCTCATACGAACTTACTCCTTCAACCAATCTTTTCATTGTTTCTGAATAAAACAAGACTGAAGAAAGCAAAGTCCTTGCTACACTTAACAACACTACCTGTATTAATTGCTTGCTATGAATGGCGAGGTAAGCCGACAACCGTGCAGAACACAGCAAAACTATAGTTCACATTTGTTCTGCTCGCATATATCATTCGAGCATTGTTCTAGCAGAATATATTTGTTTTTGCTTTGTTTTCGTATGCAAATTAAGCTGCATTTGCATACGTCGTGCTATATGGATGGACAGAAGTGTTGACGAAGACCTTGGATTCCTAATTTAAACTTGTTTGTTTCAAAAGTAGTACAATTTCATTCACTGATTTGTAATGAGCATCTTAAAATACCGAGAGTACTGATGGTCTGGTGATAGTACTGGTGGTCTAGTTGGTAGTGACCCCGCCTTCCGATCCTAAGGTCGTGGGTACGAATCCGGTCGTGTACCAATGGATTTTTCTGTGCGCAAACTCAGTAGGTACTCTCAAACGGTGAATTAAAACATCGTGAGGAAACCCGCGGCTTAGTTGGCTGCGCACGTATTGACCATATCTTTCCTGTGGACAAGGTCGACTAAGCTGATAGGATGGAAAAGGTGCTGGGTAAGCCTACTTACTCCATTTTAATTTGTCCCGGGCACTACAGCGTCCCGTTTTCGAAGGTAAAAGTTGCCTCCTGACGCTGTATAAATCATAAAATACCTCCTGTTCATGTAAATGCTGATCATGTCAATAAAACATGATTGCTCAGTGCGTTTGAATACTCTGCTATTTAGGTCTAATTTAATATTGAAAAATCCAAATGACAGGTACTATCATAATGTTCGACTGGCCTCACAGCATAGCTGGTAATTAGCTCTTACCTTCTGCGCTTCGATTCCCATCCTGGAAAATTTAACATAAATGTGTTCTTTGTCTGTTTGTATGAATATACGAAAATAGAAATAGATGGATAAAAATGAATCTACCAACCATTGATTTCACATAGTTTTAGTACCTATTGGTTAGTTTGAGGCTAGATGGCTTTGTTTGATAAATAGGCAAAAGGCACTGTCCAGCAATATTAGTGTTTATTGAGAGAGTGGTCTAGTGATAAAGGCCTCGTTATCGTATCCTAAGGTCATGGCTTCAAATCTGGTCCTACACTAATGGATTTTTCTGAAAAAAAATTATGTGCACTGTAGCAGTACTCTCAAACGGTGAAGGAAAACATCGTGAGGAAACCGGCATGTCGTTGTATCAAGTGCATGAAAGGAGCCTTAAAATCCTATCACCACACGGGTTCGAAAGAACTAGTGACACGAGTAGTAAGTTTTTAGAGCTTATCAAATACTTAGCTTTCGATAGAACGTCTTAAAAGCTCAAGTAAAGCACTGGCATAGCAATTTCATGAACAAAGACACAAGTGTCTTCGAGTAGGTATTTTTCCTAATCCCCAAATCCCCAAACAATCAAAGTTGTAACAGACAACTAAACAGCTCCATTTCTGTTGCTCCAAATAAAAACGTAGCCAGTACCGTTCTTTTGTAGACTTTGTCACTGAATATACGATTCTATCTCCAAGGCAACAAAGGCCGAATAGGCGACCACCCCAAAGTATAGACAGAATAATGAGGAAACGGGAAAAACTTCTGTTGTGGAATGAAAAGCGCAAATTCGTCATTAGGCGGCGTTTTCCGCCATTGTTGTGCCCGTCTCTCTCTCTTACTGGGGGAACTCCGCAAGCGAGAGCGAGACAAAAGTTGGTCCTTCGAGCCGGATTGTTCCTTTCTATGTTAGCGACATTGTTTTCGCTTTTATGCTCGTCTGAATTGGGATTGTCTTGTCTATTTCAATGGTCGATGGCGCCCCTCCACGATGAATGAATACTACCTTCTATAAATGGGGGGAGACAAAGGGTTGGTCTCTTGAATCGGGAGACGGGTCGTTCGATTATATTGTATCGATTCAATGCTATTGTCCTAAGCAATGAACGATGGTTAGGGCAAATTACATTTCAGCTTTTTTTACAGCTATCTTGATGAGTTTTTGTGCCTTTTGAAGCTAATAAGCTGAGTGGAAATATTTAGAAGATCATTTTCATTGGTTGTTTAGATTTGACGACCTCAGTGGCGTGGCGGGATTGTGCTCGGCTGAGACGCAAGAGGCGCGGGTTCGATTCCCGCTACGGGAGAAATGTTTGTATTGTATGTTCTGCAAATATTTCTTCCAGGTCTGGGTGTTGTAGTATTATGTAGGTACATATAAGTATGTATTTACAAAAAAAGTATAACTTATATAATATCAGCCATCTGGTGTCCATAGTACAAGCTTTACTTAGTTTGGAGCTAGATGGCGCTGTGTGAAATGTCCACAAATATTTATTTATTTATGTAATAATATAAGTATGATTGTTTTTTTCCAAATAAAATATCAAGAGACCAGCCACCTCTTAAAAGAGTGTTACACTGTAGTTTTGCCACGTCAGTGTTAATTAACATCCGTCTAAATCCGATTTCTGAGCACATAAATACAAAATTAACAAAAAAAATGTTTTCGCGGTACCTGGATAAAGCGGATATTTCTTTTATGTAACCCATCATGTACCGTTGAACAGAGCCTTTAACAAAGTTTTCACAGGGTTCATCTATTTACATCCAAGCATTAACAACCTTTCCATCTGCAGGTGCTGAATGGAAACTCCTGTCTGAGGACGCCAAGCGGCCGTTCATAGACGAGGCAAAGCGTCTCCGCGCAATGCACATGAAGGAACATCCTGACTACAAGTACAGACCGCGGAGGAAGCCCAAAACCCTGAGGAAGGAGGGATACCCCTACTCGATACCGTATCCGAGTGTGCCCATGGACGCGTTGAGAGCTGGTGAGTTTTTTATTCTTGACTAGCTGTTGCCCGCGACTTTGTACGCGTGTAGTACATTATTTTGTTCTATAATCAAATAGTTTTCGTAGCGCACGCCAAAAACTATTTTGGGTTTTCTACCTTGGGTTACAATATTGCAATTTTCTTACGGATCTCTAATTTTTTTGAAAATTTATTATAGCCTATATTGGATACTGATAGTGTAGCTTTCTATTGGTGAAAGAATTTTCCGGTAGTTTCGGAGCCTATTCGTTACAAACAAACAAAAAATAAAAAAATCTTTCCTCTTTATAATATTACTAGCTGCCGCCCGCGGCTTCGCTCACGTAGTATCCGGATAAAAAATAGCCTTTATTTTAATCCAGTACATGTACTATGTATATTCCAAGTTTCATTCAAATCCGTTTAGCCGTTTAGGCGTGATTGAGGCACAAACATCCAAACTCACAAACTTTCGCATTTATAATATAAGTAAGATTAGTATATTAGTCTAAGTTCTAAGTTTCAGCAAAATCTATTCAGATGTTACGGAGATGAACCTACATCATAATTTATGACAGTTCTTCGTCACAATATATGTATGTTTATTATCACGCTCGTATCCCTAATGGGGTGGGCAGAGACACAAGTAGTCATACGAAAACTTACAGCCACTCCAGATTCAAAGTCCCAAAATGGATATGGTGAACCATGGTGACAGATGATCAGCCCTTCGCCCATATAGATGGTCCATCATATTGGGGAGGATTACCTTAGTCGACTTTTACGACATGCTCGGGAAGAGAAGCAGCTGGACACATTCTATGTTTTTTTTACTCCCAGTCCAACAGATAGGTATAGGGTAGTATACATATAGGTGTGAAATAGGTCTTTAGGCATGCCGTGTCGTGCCGATGGTGTGCGCCGGGCCTAAAAGTTAGGTAACATTGAAAGTTCAAATTGTAGTGGTCAGTCTACTAGGCCCTTTTCAGGGTCATCACTTTGACCCGTCTATTGACCTAGCAACTCTTAGCAAGGTATCCAAATACCTCTTTATTAGGTAGGTACTTCAAAAATAAATAAATTCCAGATGAATTCTTACGAATAAAAAGGTAATTTCTTTGAAAAAAAAAATCCACATTTCACACTGTCTCATTATAATTTAAAAATATGTATATTCCCGAACTCAAAACACGGCTAGTCGGCGTCATTATCCGCTGTAAAGGCTTTTATAACGATTAAACCCAGCGATGTGTGCAAAATGAGGTGTTATTACATCATTGTAACGTTTTCACAATTACATGTTATAATATTCGTTTATTACCTAGAATGCTGGTCACTGGCCGATCGAGTTTTATGTCTGTAGGATAGTTATACCTACATCTAACTTGACTATTTAGTCGTGTCACTGTTTGAGAGATTAAAATGCATCTTAAAGAGGCTCCGTTACGCATTTGGGACCGTCATGTCTTCGCATTTATATAGGTTAGGGCTGGTTTATTATTTTTTTTTAAATATATTTGAAAAGAAAGAAACTTACAACTAATAAGTAGGTAAAATATAATTTACAAAATACAAAAGAAACTGTTGGGCTATCTAAAGGCCGTTGCAAACGGTCTATAGATAGCTCACCTGATCCAGCTCATCAGACGGTGAAAGCATGCCCAAGACGCTGGCCGCATTGCCACGCTGAGTGGCAATACTGATCCGTTGAGCCAAATAAGAACTAACTCTTGGATCGCGCATCGCTTCGACACCCTGAAAGAATTTTTAAAACCCGGTCCTAGGGTCTCGACCCCAAAAGGCTCAAATACATAAGCCCCGTCAAGGCTTGCAAAATATATTATTATTGTTTTTTGTTTATTTTTTTCTATTCTTTCTTAGGATAAACTTTTCACATTATTATTACCTATATTAGATGGAAAAAAGTTTAAACTGTGCGATGACGATAATCGGACATGACTATGACAAAGTACACAGGCCACAGTCATTGTTGCTAAGTTTCAGTAATGTGTTCAAACTCGATTCGATAAATTAATTAAACTTCACTTTAAGCACTGTATTGAGTACAAATACGCTATATTGAGTACAAACTTAATGTTTGTATAAACTACGTGTGTAGGTATCGTAGGACAGAATATTTAAGACGTAGGAGGACCTGTCAATGGCTTCTCTATTTCTCATTTTAGTTTACCATATCACTTCTAAATGCTGTTGGACTTCCAAATAAAACAAAATAAAATAAATAAGTATCAGTTCTTTCGATCATGAAGACATCAGTGAATTTAAAAATACAGCAAATCGTAGTACTTACTCAATAAAAAACCGTTCCGTTACAAAAATCTAAGTTACTATAACAGCATTGTAAGTAAAAAGTAGACACAAAAGGAACGTTATCAGCCTATTCAGTGGTCGTCATCGAATCCAAGTCAGTGTGATTACACAATTATTATCGCCATGCCTCGTTTGTGATCCGATAGTAAATAAATTAAGCCAGTAAGGAAGTGAGTAAGATCTGGCAGTTGCCCGGAAACTAGTCAAAAACCAGAAGAATAAAACATTCAGAAAATATCGACTTACGATAGTACAAATTGTCAAACCATTTGGATAAATATAAAGGTTAGTTCTTTGTACAATTGTGATGCTGCATTTACATGAAGCTAGTCGAAAACTGATAGCCACACTAATTTAAATACAACTTTGAACACCAACATAAATAACAGTTTGGGGTAAAGGTCCCCAAACTGTTATTTTTGTTGGTGTTCTGTGCTGTTATTTGTGCTAATTAGATGACATTGTAGGAAGCACAAAACAAATCCATCTTGGAACTATATCAGGGATTTCTCTGTCCAACTTTTAAAGGTTAAGTAAGTAAGTTCGTATGAGCTAGCGGCCAACTCTTGTGTTGGAGTTTTTAGGCCGCTTAGTGGCCTAGGTCATGACCTAACGACTTAAACGCCGGAACCGGTAATTGAACATGCCCTTCAAAGCACGGAAGCCACTTGCAGTCACCCATCCAAATTGTCACTGCGCACAACGTTCCTTAACTTCAACGATTTTTTAAACGCTGAATGATGATATCATCAACACAATGTTAAACTTTAAATGCAGGTTTAATACCTAGGTTAAAACAACTTGTCTGTTTAACTAGCGCCAGTAGATCGTCCATATAAATACAGCATAGCCCGGGTCAGTCGCCTCTTGACAACAAAAACTATGAGCGCCTATAGTCACGATTTGTTCTCGTGACTCCCAAAATAAAACTGTACCTACTCACACCTTGTTTGTAAGAAAACGCTTTTTTGGTATGAATTAAACAAGTACCCAATGTAACGGTCGATGGTTTGTGCTGTTTTGTTACGAATATGGCAATACAGTGTCATCATCATAAGCCTCGTAGAGTAAGTAGCTGGTTACGTTCTTCATTGATCGTTGAAGTTAAGCAACGTTTAGCGCATTTACAATTTAGATGGGTGACTGCAAGTGGCATTATGAGCTTAGCGCTTCCATGCTTCAGAGGGCACGTTAAATTGTCGTCCCGTCAAGAGTGCTCCGTGACAAGAGTTGGCCACTACTGAGAACTTACTTATCCTGAGCCTATAGAGCTTTCCCAATGTACTACTTCAGATAAACGATTTTGTGATGCCTCTATTCGCCAGTCACATAAAGTCTTTCACAATGTCGTTGATACATTGGCATTCACCTGTGGCCGCCATTCGAGAAGCGAGTATCGTGTGGAGAAGGAATTTAAAGTGCGCTTCAGAGGCTCATTTCGTGCACTAGACACATGTTTTAGAACTTTTTAGGTTTCACGACATGCCACTTGCCACTTCTACTTCTACTTCACTAATTCATTCTAACTGTCTAATCAGATGAAATCCTAGAATGTGTGAGGATAGCTACTCGTACCACTTGATAGCACAAGTAAAGCTTAGTGCACACCACCGACAAAACATGGTGAAATCGAACGCCCGCCGCGCACACACAAAAGACTTCATACAGGACGCATAGTTTAAACCGTCTTACTGCTTTTGACAGTTTTCGCTGTCAATGTGAAAGTGACAATGGGGGTTAGTTGGGGGTGCGTGACGTGGGGTCAGGTTATTGACACGGGTTTAAAATTATTGAAAAATCTTCCGTGTTAAGGGGCAGTGGGATGTTATTGCTTTTAAAGGGTTGTTTTGTAAAGAATTTAAGTGTATTTGTGGGGATTCTGGCGAAGAGTTGAAACTAGCTTTGATGGTAAAATTGTTTGATCTTCGGAACAATTTAATTCAAACATTTTATTATATTGTTATTATGAGTTCGATACTTCAGGGAGGTTCGTTACTTCCACTATAGGGCAAATGCCTGTAAAAATGTTATTTCAGCAAAAAAAAAAGACATTAGAAATTGCTACACTCGATCTTAGCAGTTTAGCGACTAAATGTTATCTATGTGAGAAGTTTGGAAGAATTAGAACCAAATAATTTATTAGAAGGCGTCATCAGTGCGGTCGCTAGGCTAAACGTGGGCGGAGACGCCACGTGTGTCCCGACCCTTAGTATTAAGGGTTGCGACACACCGAACATGGCTTTTAAGTTAATTGCTGTTGGGAATTTATGTTCGACATAAAATTGGGGTGAATAATTATAAGGTTGCTTGAGAACGTCTTTATTTGTACGACAAAATATTTGAGTGTTATTAAAAGTGGTTGAATTGCTGATATTATACTTAAAAAAAATCATTTCTTACAAGTAATCGGAATGCATTATTACTACTGTATTGTACTTTGGTACTGAGAGTATAAAAAATCGGTATCTACTGCAGATTTTCAATAATTAAAACTTACTTGTTTTAATAATAAACTTTTTGAATTGTTTCTTTTGTACCTAACCCTGATGTTACCCGAACAGGTTTCAATATTAAAATGCTAGCTGTTGCTCGCGGCTTCGCTCACGTGGTAATCGGATAAAAAATAGCCTATATGTTAATCCAGCACATGTATATTCCAAGTTTCATTAAAATCCATTCAGTACCTAGTTTTTGCGTGAAAGAGTAACAAACATCCATACATACAAACTTTCGCGTTTATAATAATTAGTAAGGATTATATATTGAATATTAAATCCTTTATACAAATCATAATAACATTTGTTGTTGTTGTTGATCATTACGTTTCCTTATGTAAAACATTTCAATGATCGTGAAACCGCGTTTCGTAACCTTTTGTTATTCTGAAAACTGTAGGTAACATAGTAAGGTATAAAAATACCACAAGTTTATGGCCATAACAAATCATAACATCCATTCCCTTAAATATAACGCCAACGAATATTTAATTCAAGAAAATACGCAAAAACTTCAAATCCAGGAATATACGACATTAACTAAAAGCCCAATAAAAAGGGCCATTACACACGCGACGAACACGCGTCGCATTATAAGGCCGGGGACACATCGGCAAACAAGGGCACTCCGAACTAAAGGCGAGAGCACACGCGCCGGACCGCCCACTCTTCGTTGCGACGGGCAATTCGACCAAAATCGGCCCTAATTTGGATTGCATTCCCAATTTTACTGTAATTGTGGTTTATTTTACTCTCAAACGGTGAAGGAAAACATCGTGAGGAAACCCGCGGCTTAGTCAGCTACGGAAGTATTGAGCATGTTTTTCCTGTGGACAAGGCCGACTAAGCTTAGAGAATGATTATAGGTGCAGGGCAAGCCTCTCCATCTAAATTCGTCCCTAGCACTACACCAGTACCGTCCCGTTACAGCAAAGGCTAGTTAGAATGGCAGTAAATTACAAGATTAATTTTTTTGGCATCATCTACAATCCTCATTTTGTTGATATCTTTGAAAAAAAAAGGAAACTGTTTGTATTAAAACAAAAGCCTGTAGTTAGCCAAATTGACACAGGTGGACCCATTGTGCACATAATGGCCTCATTGTAATTTATATCGTGTTTGTTATTCTTATGTCCACAAATTGTTAAGTGAGTATTCATTATTATTTTTGGTCATACAAATTCCAAGGACATATTACCTACCATTGGATGGTATTCGATTGTGTGTTTTTGGGTCAAGATATAACATTTTTTTTACATCAAATGTCGTCTATATTAAATAGGTGAGTTACGTACTTAAATTGACTGTATAGCCTTATAGCTATATGATGTGACCCATAAAATTTCGTGTCGAGTTTACGAGGCGTGGGAATAAATAGCTTAGTAGTAGAATAATCCCACTCCCAACTTTTACACCTTATTAGAATGACGAAACTGAAAATTTTGCTGTGAGACATAGCCTTTATGGCACAGTTTAAACAAGTGCAGTAACACAATGCCAACGAACAAACTCACAGAATATACACAATCGCTATATCTAACAAATCGTTATGCCTATGTCCGCCTGTTGTGGCATGATTTGTACTGGGAATGTAGGTTAATCCTATAAAGTAGAGACACCTACCTGAACACCTAAATTAAACCGCTAAATAATAATGACAACAGAAGAAAACATTACTTCTCTGCTGAACTGGGAGTAAAGAAAAACATAGAATGCGTCCAGCTGCTTCTCTCCCCGAGCATGTCGTAAAAGTCAACTAAGGGATGGTATCCTCTCCAACATGATGAGATACAATAAGCAAGTATTCCCAAGGAGGGTTGACGTCAGGCAGGCGGCCGGTCATAAAACACCTTAGCCAAAACTCTTACAGCATGATCCTAGGATCATGCTGTGCCGACCTCGCATAGAGTGCCCTTAGGCAGGAAGATGATGATGATGATGATGAGAAGAAAACATTGCTCATATTCATTTAAAAAGTACTTAGAACATTTTTGCGCGATTTTCACTGTAAAGAACTTTTGTGTTTTATGCTGTGACGTTTTAAAATGTATAGATGCTATAGTATGCAACAATTTCTTGGCAAAAGAAACTACCAGGTAATTTCTCGTCAGTCATGTGCTAGTCACTGTCTTGGCTGCACGTCCCTACAAGACAATGCGATAATGTCGACGCGTGACGCGTCTTATCGTAAAAATCATAGTTTTTATTATTTTCATACAAGTAAAGTCATAGACAAACGCTAGTATATAATAAATTAGTAAATTGTTTTGTAACTGCTTTGTACAAAATGTTCTATCATAAAGTTTTAAACTGTAGCATTTGTTATGCAAATTTCTCTTTCAATGGTTTTCAGGCGATTTGCGTGTTCATATTGTAATAGTTTCAACATGTTTTTCAGTTATTATTCAAACGGGCTATTAATAATTCTAGTATAATATATGTTTCCTGTTAATTAATGGCTAACGAGAATGCTGCACAGGTAATAACAGAATAAATAATGTAATTTTAAATAGATCTTTTAACTAACAGAAAGAAATGTATAACGAATACAAATGTAATTTACAAAATACAAAATAAACAGTCGGTCTATCTAAAGGATTTTGCAAACGGTCTATAGATAGCTCACTTGATCCAGATCATCAGACGGTGGAAGCGTGCTCAAGACGCTGGCCGCATTGTGAGCCAAATAAGAACCATCACTTGGATCGCGCATCGCAATATAATTAAATTTGCTACACTAATTGTAGAGGAAACTTACGTAATAATTTAACATAAGTAAATACAATTTCGTATTTAATGAATTATAAATAAATGGATAAAATCTTTTCTAATGTTGTTTTAAATCCTTTGATGCTATGATTTGTTTTTGTTGTGTCATTGACAGTAATATCAAAATATTCATACCTAATCCTCACAATAAATAAAAACGCTTTATCATGATTAGCATATTATATACAGCAGTTTGTTACGCACCGGAAGTGTCCAATCGCGTGCGCTGCCGGAAGCCCCTCCCCCCGCCAAACTGCTTCCGGTCACGTGACGTCATTTACATGACAGTTGGCCGCGAGACGCCGAGAGGAGCGGACGAGCGCCACGGTTTTTTGTTAATGTCAATGGGAAATGACTTTGCGTTTTGTTTTTGTTTTCGTCATTGCTGTCATTGTGCTACCTAGTATTTTATCCCATACTAAATGCTGGAATATTGTTCTGGACATTTATTTTTTATTACTTTGTCTTATTCAGGCAATCTTATTTTAACCGTCAGTCACAATCTACACTGGTTTCCAATATCATTTGATAATATAATGGATCTAGCTGTATCTTTTACAGTAGGCCCTTTACCAACCTCTAGATGATTTAAACAAGTGCACGAGAGGATCCCTTGAGGCGCACTTTAAATTCTTTCACCACACTGGTTCGAAAGAACTAGTGACACGACCAAATAGAACAAAAAATATCCTGTTTGCGCAATCTCATCAAATAAGAAATCAAATTCAGAGACACATCATGATTCGCGAAAACCATAGCTAATCTATCAATTTATGCACGGTTAGTTAGGAACGAGATAAGTGGGGGAGATTTTGTATGAAACGATTGTGCTTGTCATTCGTTGAGGAGGTCTGGGTACGATTTTGTCGGATATATCACAAATTGAAACGGAAATCAGGATTGGCACCTAGTACTTACTTATGGTTAGGTATGTCTAAGTTTTTAAGGCAGAGTTCAACAGTCGGTCTTCGGATACAAACGTGGACTTGTGTATGTGGCGTAAAAATCCAATGTGTAATGTGATCCATGATGCACGGCCGAGATTCGAACCCACAAACTTTGGATCAACTTCGGCCGACACGAGTTTTCATTCAATGAATACTGAACATAACCTAGCACAACATCGAATTGAACCCTTAAAAGTTCGTTCAATTTCTGTGATACAATAACCCTTAGGTAACCCATTGAAAGCCGAGTTGTAAAACGAAGTATAACAAAACAAAATGTTGTGTTACGTAACACAGTGTGTTATTTTCATAGCACAGTTGCCAGAAACAAGATGAATAGGTATGTCACGGTAAAATTGTAAAAACCGTTATATTATAATCTATCTCACGAGATTTGTAAACTGTCGAAAAATTATAAATCGTGACATACCGCATACAATTTAACTGCTTTAAATTTCTGGCGCTTCGGCGCTTTCGCGGTATGCTCGCTCTGCTCGCTCGCCTCACGCGTATATTTTCACTAACCTAACCAACTAATTTCGATTTAAGCAGATGTTTGACAGTTAACAATCTCGCGAGATTTTAATCTAGCGGTATTTACAATTTTACGGTGACATATACATTTTATACCTCTAAAAATGGTGTCATTGAATAAATATTTAACAGAAAAATCTGTAAAATCATTAATTTATAATTTAGGTAGATTATTGTAACGCTGTGACAAATTTTTGTAAGTTGTGATAATGTATCTATCTTATTGCAAATGACTACTCGTGAGTTTTTCGAGAGTGAAACTAAAACCATTATTAAATACGAACGCAGTAGGTACTGAAAATAAAAACTGTACTAAGAAAAATAATTCACCAACGTGACTTTATTAAAAAGTGCCTACTACGATGCCAAGTTCTTCGAATTGGTTGATACTTTTATAAGCACAATTAGCAGCAACGGGTTAAAGCCAAACAGAACCCCTTGGAATGCAACATCAAAAGGGCTTTTAATAATAAAACTTGAAAAATAAAATAAAATAAGTTTGAAACAATAGCCTCGTTTAATTGGTTACATTTTACGATTTTGAAGTTTTACGAAGGTTTTTATAAAAGGTCTCCGTACTACTAAAAATAGATATTTTATTGTTACAAAAGCAGAAAAAGTCTATTGTATTTTTAATTTCTATAAAAATAACAAGAAGAATAAGACGAAAACGTGATAGATGAACATATTTTCTATAAAAAAACGAGACGATCTGCAACTCGTACCACATGATCTCTTTTAAAGCCTTTTACCATCTATAGTAGATGATTTATACAGCGTCAGGAGGCAACTTTTACCTTCACAAACGGGACACTGTAGTGCCCGGGACGAATTAAGATGGAGTAGGCTTGCCCAGCACTTATTCCATCCTCTCAGCTTAGTCGGCTTTGTCCACAGGAAAGATATGGTCAATACGTGCGGGGCTGACTAAGCCGCGGGTTTCCTCACGATGTTTTCCTTCACCGTTTGAGAGTACTGGTATAGCGCACAAAAAAAATTCGCACAGAAAAATCCATTGGTACACGACCGGGTTTGAACGCACGACCTTAGGATCGGAAGGCGGGGTCACTACCAACTAGACCACCAGTGCGCTCTCTATTAAAAATAGGCACAAATACACAGCCATTTCATACTTCATTCGGCTAAGCTTGGCACAATCCATATTCGTCCATCCCCATTCAGCACGCATAATGACCGTCTTCCTACAAACATAATATGTTAATACGTAAATATAGCGAGCCATTGTGTCCAAGAAAAGGTCGGACATGGGACGAAATGGGATTTTTGCGGGGTTTCCTTTCAATTCGTGCCGTTTTTTTCAATGTGTTTAATTTTACGGAAAATGGTTATTTTGTATGTTGGGGTTCCATTTCTCAAAGTCACAAGTGGATTTTTGTTTAGGAGAACTAAAATAGAAAATGGAACACGAAATACCCGTGTACTGTATAGGTACCTTTAAGAAAATGCTGTATGTATCCATGCGGTTTCATTCGGCTATATTATAAATGTGAAAGTTTGTGAGGATATTTGTATGTTTGTGCCTCAATCACACCTAACGGCTAAACGGATTTGAATGAAACTTGGAATATACGTAGTATGTGTGCTGAAATAACATATAACTTTTTATCGGGGTACCACAGTAGTTCATATAGTGTAGATTCCTTCAAGAAATAAACTTTACGGAAGAAATGTTTGC
The DNA here is from genome assembly GCA_949320045.1 of Scotopteryx bipunctaria. Taxonomy (NCBI): domain Eukaryota; kingdom Metazoa; phylum Arthropoda; class Insecta; order Lepidoptera; family Geometridae; genus Scotopteryx; species Scotopteryx bipunctaria. The sequence goes on from OX439441.1 coordinate 1,456,714, forward strand.
ATGTTCTGTTAATATTTCTTCCGGGTCTGAGTGTTGTGAAATTATGTATTATAAATATGTATGTACAAAAAAAGGATATTAAGTATTCTTTCAGCCATCTGGTTTCCACAGTACAGAGCTTTGCTTAGTTTGGGCCTTGATGGCGCTGTGTGAAATGTCAACAAATACTTACAATATTTATTGAAATTATTCAATGTTTATACAGTCTGGATAAAACGTTTTTTTACTGAGCCAAGCCAAGAAAATTCTACAAAGCTTTGCATGATCAGAAATTAAACTTGTATTTTCATAATACAAAAATAACAAATTTCGTTCCTACGAAGAAAAAATTAAGGTCACTTTGAAACTGCTATCAAATACAATACGTCTTTCACATTCAGGTTTAAGATATTTATTGATTTCCCATAAAAAATATAACCTTCATTCACTTATATGAGAAAACTCTAATTGTATAACTAAACTTAGATTTTACAGCGGGCTAAACGTATTCCGATTAGACTAATAGGTAGGTAGGTACTAACTAATTACTACGTAGGTATGACAAAAGTTATTGTAGTATACTTAATTATATACATAAAAAAGACAATGTAGTAATATCTTCGAAAATAGTGTTAATAAGTAACACAAATCTTCTTTGAAAATAAGGTCCAGGTGTTTGTTGAATGGAAGGTGATTTATATTAGAGGCTGATGACCTTCGCGTGGATCGATAGAGCGAAGGTCCCATATTTGCATAAGGAGGGTAGCTATTTCTATTCTGTGCCGAAGGGGAAAACTATTTCTGAAGCGAAATGTATTTTTCTCTTTGCAAAAGATTTATTGATGTAATGGAGAAGTGCTGGTTACTGAAGTTGTAATTGATTTTGATTATTGGAATAAGATTAGAAATCGTCATTCATTTTATTTAGAACGTCAAACCATCTTTAGAGCATCACAATTTAATAAACTCGTAAACTTTCAGGAGAGTTTCCATCAAACGCCAACACCAGACAGAGACCGTAATATCCAGAGTGTCATAGAGTTTAATTATAAAATATATTAAAAAAAATCTCGATCGTCCCTTTCGAAAACCCCATCATATTTAAAACGGGCAAATTGATTTTCAAGCGATTCTCACTCCTAATATCTGCGTTATACAGGCGTTTACGACGACATTGGCTTGTAGTGTGTTCATAATATTGTAGACGACTGACGTCACCACAATGAGGGTATCTCATATTTACTTTTATTTAAATTCTATTTGGAATATTTGGCACGGGAAGACGTGAAGAGTGATCGACTCACTGATAGCATTAGGAGTGTCTAGGTTGAAGTGACAATTTAATTTGGCTGATTTTATTCTGACATGCCGTCTGACATTGTGGAGATACGAGCAGATTGCAATTTAGATGAGCGATGGGTTTTTACATAGCCCCGTGTCCGTTTGTTGGGTTAACATGGAAGATAGGTTTTTTACGGTCTTCGCCCACACATATCAAAGCAGAACAATTTAACTAAAGTTTGCAGTGCTTTCTTTGAGCTGGGACGGTGATTGTCTAGTAATGAAACGGATTAATGAGTGAAGACTTCATCAACATTTTTATTTTCAAAACCTTTCAAACACGGAAAATCCACAAGGGTCCAATAGGCCCCACAGATCCTACCCCAACTAAGGCGTTTAATAAACATCCAAGGAACTGACCGCTCGTTAATAGCACTCGACGGGATTAGCCGACCACAATGATATAATTAATAGAGGCTCGAATCACAGTTCCCTATTATGCGTTCGAGCATTCAGGATTGAGTCGGAGCCAGATCTGCTGTCCATTGCCGGCACTTGGCGTGAATTGGAATGCTTGAAATGTTTTGGGATAGTTTGGGCCTTTGTGGCTTGAAGAATGATGTTGGGATCATGGACTTTTGTAGGGTTACTTATTTATCGTGATTAAGCGTGTGTTCACTTACTTACGAACTTGTATAGTAAGTATATTCAGATCTATTTGCGGCGTAATGCGTGACTGACGTGAGGTACGGGTTCGATTCCCGAGTCGGCGTGTTCTGCAGAGTTCCGAGTGTTGTGGTATGACTCGCAAGGAAATTCTATTGTATATTGACAGGATATTGTATTGGCGTTAGGTATTGGGTGTTCTTAATAGCTGCGTTCCTGTTATCAATACACTGTTCTTTTTGAAAATTCACAATTTATTTATTTATATGTAAATTAAGAAAAAATCATCATTGAGCTTTTTTAAACTAACTTCATCTTCGTGCTGCGTCCTATGGGAGTTGGAATTAGGGAATTCCCTTCACAGTACAAGTTTTATACTTCTAGGACTTATGATTTAAGTGCGTTGAATGTTAATCAGTCAGCCAGTTACGCAAGAGTTTTGTATGTTAAATAAATAAATATTTGAGGACATTTCACACAGCGCCATCTTAGCATCTTAGGGAACCAGATGGCTTATAGAATACTTTCATACTTTTTTACTACTTAAAACATTAGTAACAACACCCAGAACCGGAAGAAATATTTGCAGAACATACAAACATTTCTCCCGTGGCGGGACTCGAACCCGCGCCTCTTGCGTCTCAGCCGAGCACTCCACCGACCACGCCACCGAGGTCGTCCGATATTTAGATGACTCGACCATATTCTGACGTCATAAGATGAAAGATTTCATGATTTTCTTCGTTTCCACTAACATACGAAATTGTTGTCAACAGGCATGGGCGGGGGAATGGGGCAAGCGATGGGCGGGTACTACGGAGCAGCCTACGGTCCGCTGGGCGCCAGCATGGCGGCGGCGGCGGCGGCGGCGGCTCAGCAGAACGCGCTCAGCGCCGCGCTCCAACCTAATGCTCAGGTAAGTTCGTCGACATACTGTAATGTGTGGCTAGGGTCACCATGTAATGTGTGGTAGGGGTCACCATGTAATGTGTGGTAGGGGTCACGATATAATGTGTGGCTAGGGTCACCATGTAATGTGTGGCTAGGGTCACTATGTAATGTGACGGACTTTTTAGGCCGCCTAAAGGCCTCCGTCATGGCTTAACGACTTAAAAGCTGGGACCGACAATTTAACGTGCCCTCCGAAGCACGGAAGCGCTCAGCTCGTAATGTCACTTGCGGTCACCCATCCCAATTGTGACCGCGTACAACGTTGCTTAACTTCAACGATCAATCAAGAACGTCTAGACAAGTTAGCCCACGAGCGCTTCAAATAATATTATAAATGCGAAAGTTTGTGAGGATGTGTGGATGTATGTTTGTGGTTGAGGCACAGACACAAGCCGTTTGGCTGAACGGATTTGAATGAATCTTGGAATATACATAATACGTGTGCTGGAATAACATATAAAATAGGCAACTTTTTATCCGGGTATAACGCGAACGAAGCCGCGGGCGGCACCTAGTCAGTCTATAAACTCTACTGCTAGTACGCTGGCGGCCTAGTGGTAGCGATCCCGCCTTCCTATTCTAAGGTAGCGAGTTCAACCCGGTCGTGCAACAAATGATGTGTTCGAATAAAATATATACTCTCAAACGGTTAAAGAAAATATCGTGTAGAAACCGGCATGTCATAAAACCTAGTAGTCGCTTCGAACCAGTGTGGTGAAAGGATTTGAAGTGCGCGGTTTTGTACCATATGCTCATCTCCAACCAAACCAGCCCCTATCTCAACAAGATAATTATTGTATCAAACAACAGCGTTAATGGCGGATGGGGCGTAAAATTGGCAGGCGTAATATAACCCACTTATACCCGTTAAATTACTATATCGTGCGAAGAATTTAACTAATATCGATAAAAAATGGTTAAATCGTTGACGAATGAAGTTTCCAAACAGGTAAAAAAAATATAAAAAGCTCATCCTTACTTTATGACAAAAAAATTGGATTCTGTTTTTCAGATATTTAGACCCAATACACACGCAATAAAACTATTGCTAAGACAAGAAGATAAAAGTAGAAAGATAATAACATAATAGGTATTTAGAAAGATAAGCTTACCAAAAAACCGGTCAAGAGCGAGTCGAATTCACACACGAAGGGTTCCGTACCATTGTACATGTACACAAATGTTTATTTCATGGAGCCCTCTTTAATTTTTATTATTTCTTGTTATAGCGGCAATGGAAATACACACTGAAAATTTCAATTTTTTACCTATTACGTTTCATGATATTCAGCCCGCTGACAGACGGACGAACAGCGAAGGCTTTAGTAATAGGGTCCCGTTGGCACCCTTCGGGATCAGAACGCTAAAAACAAAAAACAATAGACATATAAATAACACCCAACAGTCACATACATAGTCCTGACCCCACACTAGGATTCCCTGTGTTGTGGGTATCAGAAACTACGAGTACCATGGTACCACAACACCCAGACCCGGAAGAAATATTTACAGAACATGCAAACATTTCTTCCGCAGCGGGAATCGAACCCGCGCCTTTTGCGTCTCTCGGAATGGCCCGCCACGCCACCAAGGCCGTCAGTAAATAAATATAAATATTCGGTAAAAAAACGTAATAGACAGTCTTGAACAAAATGAGGATGGAATAGGTGCTGGGCAAGCCTACTCCATCTTAATTCGTCCCAGGCACTACAGCGTCCCGTCTGTGAAGGTAAAAGTTGCCTCCTGACGCTGTATAAATCATCTACTATAGATGGTAAAAGGCCTTAGTTTTTTGAACAAAATGATTTTAAACTTTGTGCAACTTGAACGCTAATTTCTAGTGCACATAATCCGCAACTACTCACTACACACGGCCCCCAAAACAAACGAGTTTACACTACGAGTACTTGACATAACTCGAGCAATTATCGCGCGATTCAGATAGGGTTGCCAGATCTTAAAAAGTTCTGAGATATTCAAATTTTCTTTCAAATATGTTACGGTTTTTTATAATAGACTTGCTGTTGCCCGCGACTTCGTTCTTATTTTCTTACGGATCCCTAATTTTGTTGAAAATAAATTATAGCCTATGTTATTCCGTAATAATGTAGCTATCTATCGGTGAAAGATTTTTTTTAATCGGTTCAGTAGTTTCGGAGCCTATTCGTTACAAACAAAAAAAATCTTTTCTCTTTCTAATATTAGTGTAGATTTAATGTATAAAACAATATTAGCCGGCAAACGGCAAGTCAAATCTATTTCGACAGCCCTAGCCTAGCACCCTCCGATTTAAAAACTCCTCAATCTTCCTCCCTACTACATTTTGACGTTTAATCTTGTGGATGTGACGTAGATGCGTTTAAACACGTTGTAGGGCGTCGAGGGCGTATTAGTGGATTTTGTTTCTGCTTTATTGGATTAAGGAAATGGGGTTTGTAAATCAATTTATTTGACAAATAGATTTGTTTGCGGGTGGTATTGGCTGGTTGGATTGCTTGCGAAAAGCATGTTTTCTACTCGCATAATTTTGGCCACTGAAGATTTTGTTATTTTTTACAGATTTTTCTAGATATTACTAGGATTATACTCAGATTACTATAACTTAGATATTACTTATAATAATAATAAGAAAACCTTTTTTCGGTCAACATAGATCCATATAAATAAAGAGAAACAAAAATCACATTACAAAAATAAATAAAAACAGAAAAGAAACAGAATTAGGGCTGTATAGGTATTTGACCTTATTTTACTAAACTACTTGTCTTGATGATAACGGTATTGACCCAATTATGTTTTCTTATTTTTTCACGAGAGCACCGAATGAGGCAACGGAGTGAGGCGTAAAAGTTGCCCGATATTGGATAAAACATTGAGATCAAGCCATTAAATCAAAAGAAGAAGAAGCTCCGTTGCTTATAATTTAAACAACTTAACTTTTGCTACACAATATTTAAATAAAACAAGTAGGTACTTATCTGAAATTATAAAAGTCTTTATTCGAGTTTCTTACGCAATCATTTGACACTGGCCAAGACAGTCTATTCAATTTGCTTGGACACTCCACACAAATGAAGCAAATCTTTTCATAATAATTATTCAATTCATTGTAAACGTCAACAAAACAAGAACCCTTTGAACCAAACGAGCTTATTCAACTTATCATTTTGACTAAATAAAATGGTACATAATCGAAACTTCTGAATGAGTTCAAAGAATTACCTAAGATTGCAAAATTTACGTTTAATTGAATTGAATACAAACAATGGCGATCCATCAGGATCATTTTAAACTTTCGCTTCTATTGTATAAGTGAACTTTATAATTGAATAGAACCACAGAAGAATCACACCTTGAAGATAAAGTTACTTGTGTTACGCATCGATAATTTGACGTACGCGTTTTAGACGGCAGGTAAAATTGTGTAGGCACGATTTATTATTCTTTATAGAATTATTATCTTCATATTCTTTCATCATCTTCCTGCCCTCATTCCACTCTATGTGGGGTCGGCACAGCATGTTCTCTTCTTCTATTCACTTCTGTTACCCGTCATCTCTGTGTTCGCTCTTTTCTGGCCTACATCTACTTCTAAATCCATCCAAATTCTTCATAATATCCTCACAACTTGACTTTTTACATTGGTGTATACTTCTAAAATTGTCCCGGACACGACAGCGTTTCACGAGTGTAGGCAAAAGTTTCCTCCTGATGAAAAGCATCTAGAATATACAAGACTTCCAGATACCCGAAAAGGCGCCATCTGTACATGGTTGACATTCCAAATGTTCGTACTAAGCGCTTTGAGTCCACATTTTTTATACGCACTGCAAAAATTTGGAACTCTGCCGGGGTCTGTATTTCCTGAAGAGTATAATATGGGTGTCTTTAAATCGAGAATCAATAGGTTTCTTCTAGGTAAGCGTGCTTCATCTTAGACAACACTGTTACTTAACATCAGGTAGAGTGTGGTCAAACACAAACCTATTTCAGATATAAAAAAAAATTGCAAAGGCCTCGCTCAGGTCTAGCTACAAGTAAGTCTTTTCGAAACTAATAGAACTCCCGTTACCATTCTATGCGATAAGTAAGTTCGTATGAGCTAGTAGCCAACTCTTGTGACTGGGTATTTAGGCCGCCTAAAGGCCTATGTCATGGCTTAACAACTTCTATGCGATATGTTTTATCGAGTTGAAAAGAGATATCGAGATCGTAGTTGATGTTTTTATTTACCTATTTTATTATTAAGTGTTTGGTTTACTGTTCGGCGATAACTTACCAACAACGTGAGGGCTGTTGAAACTTCGGCCTACGCCTCAAGGCACCTTGCAAAATCGCATCGCATCAACAATTTCACACTACATTACCACCTCCCTAATAAGCGGTGCCACTAATAAGCCCCCGAAATCGACCAAACATAAATCATCTATCAACATAATCGAATACTAAAAATCACAATGGTTCGTTAAGTCCGACGTGTTTTCGTGGCCCGCGAAAAACGCCCTATCACTATTTTTAATACAACCCACAGGTAAAATACCTTAATATATGTTTGAATGGTAGCTGATTATATTGTTCCTACCGAGTTTAGGGTCCGATTCGACACGTTAATCGAAAAAAATGCGTTTTCATCCGATAGTTGGGGGTCTATTAAGGAGGCACAATGGTCGTGATGGATCGGGGTTCGACCTTTGCTACTGAAACTTTCGCTTGAGTTAATTAAATGTGGGCCTTTTCGGGTTCGTAATATATTTCCTAGTTTTTACTATGATATTGTATAAACTAGGACTACTTGTACTGACTGTTTTTTTTTAATAATAATAAATAGTAATAACTATTTGTGGACATTTCACACAGCGCCATCTAGCCCCAAACTAAGCAAAGCTACGGACTCCAGATGGCTGATAGAATACTTATATTACTTTTTTAAACACTTTTACACCCAGACCCGGAACAAATATTTGCAGAACCTACAAACATTTCTCCCATAGCGAGAATCAAACCCGCGCCTTTTGCGTTCCAGCCGAACATTCGCCCGCCACGCTACCGAGGTCAATTTTATTGAAAGTGTGGTGTGGTCGGTCGAAGGCAACACAAAATTGTTCATCTTAGAAGTATTCCGTAGAAATGTTAGTCCAGCGATTGACTACAATCTGATACAATCCTAAAATATACGTGTATGAAGATTTAAGTACATACTAGCGACCCGCCCCGGCTTCACACGGGTGCAATGCTGATACTAAATTTACTACAAAAAAATGTGTTAATTTACGACATCACATTAGAAACCTTAAAAATTATCAGTGTTTCTCTACTATATTATGCATGTATTATACATATAAACTTTCCTCTTGAATCACTCTATCCATTAAAAAAAACCGCATCAAAATCCGTTGCGTAGTTTTAAAGATCTAAGCATACACAGGGTCAGACAGACAGCGTGAAGCGACTTGGTTTTATACTATGTAGTGATAATACATTTTTATTAACTTATATCGACTGGGCAAAAGTCTCCCCCAGACTCAGCCAATCATCTCGGGCCTTTGTAGATTAATGTAATGTATCTTGATATTCGTTTTTGGTGATTAGGTAAGTACTTACCCTGTCTTTAAAATAAATACAAACAAATCAGTGTATTTATAAAATTGCACTTTGATCAACAATGATTTTCCCGTTTCGTATCGAAAGGACTCTTACAACAAATTACAACAATGAAAGAAAATTATAACAATTTGCATACATCTCACCTTTCGCTACTAAACATCTCCGAGCAGAATATATAATATAATATATTGACAAACACGCGATGAAAAATATGTATAAATAATTTGTAATGCCCCATTTACATATAAAAGCGACTACAGGTTGTCCTAGCTATATTATTTATATTCATGATATTTTAATATTTGCATATTACTAGTCATCATCATCATCATTCATAGCATGTTTTGCCCACTGCTGGGCATAATCGTTATTTATTGAACTAGGTGTTATTTAATGAAAACAGATTAAAGGGAAAATACTTTTTTTTAGTGCCATAAAATTATTTTATTCTACTAATATTACAAAGCCGAAAATTCACTTGAGGATTTGTATAAAACTTGGAAATATCGGAATAACCTCGGTGGCATGGCGGACGAGTGCTCGGCTGAGACGCAAAGAGGCGCGGGTTCAATTCCCGCTACGAGAGAAATGTTTGTATGTTCTGCAAATATTTCTTCCGGGTCTGGGTATTGTAGTATGATGTATTAGAAGTATAAGTAGGTATGTATTTACAAAAAAAGTATTCTATCAGCCATCTGGTCTCCATAGTACAAGCATTGCTTTGTTTGGGGCTAGATGGCGCTGTGTGAAATGTCCACAAATATTTAAAAAAAATTTTTTCCTTTCAATACCATTTATTTCCTTCAAGGATACACCCTGTAGACATTATGCGGCATAAATAGTGTCGTTGTATAAGGGCTGGCAGTAACCGAACGTCGGCTAATCCTGATTTAGCTTGGCCGGTCGCGCCGGATCGTATGTTAGGTATGCGTTTACAGCAATACATGGACGGCGTGGTTGCCGAACTTGCTCGACAACTTATCTTTTAGCTGTTATAACCACCGAATACTCAAACGCATCTCAGAGTTGAGCACGTCTCAAGTGACGAGTTTTTGACAGATTTTCATCAAAAACTGTCAAAAAACCGTGACTTGAGACGTGCTCAACTCTGAGTCGCGTTTAAGTAATCGGGAAATAGTTTTGTGAAGCTTATTATATACAACATCCAGACCCGGAAGAAATATTTGCAGAAAATACAAACATTTCTCCTGAAGCGGGATTCGAACCCGCGCCTCTTGCGTCTCAGCCGAACACTCGCCCGCCACTCCACGGAGGTCGTCAAGGACGCGAACTTGCTCCTTCACGGTGTCTCCCAGACATTCGTGGCCCACCATTTGCTTGTGTGATCGCAAATAATACGGAGGTTTGGTTTGTTGCTGCTTTTTTTCGCTCGTGTAGGATACAAATGGGAATATTATTTAGATAATTATAGGAGCACATGTAATAATCCTACAGCAACCATAAACTCACCTTCATCGTCCATGTCTCACAAGATCGCAAGCAATAGGTACTGACATTCGAAGCTAAGGTGGGAAGGACTTTGCGCATGGGTTCGCGAGTAACATTGCAAAGTACTTGGATGGACACAAATATTCTTTCAATGTACGAACATTCGTGACGAAGTGAGGGGCCCTTGTAAAGTTATTGCTTGAAGATTTAAATGTACGTTTTCAAATAAATAACATTGAAATTGTGAAAATACCATTTACTAACGGAAATAAACTTACAACTAGTACAAGTATTTACAAATATTATTTAGCGAGGTAATGCGTTCAGCGTTTTAAAAAAGTGTAAATTTAACGTAGATTTAAGACGTGTCCATATGATCCCCGTGATTTTAAGGGATAAAGATGACTTCACTTTCATTCTGATGAGCTTTTTTATGACCGTTTGCAACTGTCTTTAGATAGCCTGACTAATTATTCTGTAAATTAGGTTGTTACTTGAAGAATAAGTGGAATTATTTGGAGATCTTAGTCTGCCATCCTTATTGTCTGTGAGTATCACAGCTATATTTTCCTCAAAATATTGTGTAGGACTTCACTTCATTAAAAAAATTAAAATTCGAAGCTTTATTCGGTGCTTTTGTTACGTTTGATTTGTGCGTCTGACCGTGGAAAATACAATACTACATTATGGACAAAACGTATAAATATGTAATGCGATTTTGAGCTTTATCCCTAACGCTTAAAGCAACAATCAGATTAAATGGAAAAGTTTAGGCATTCATACAGAAGTTATATTTAATTTTCAGTTACATTTGTGAGTGATTCTCATAAAGATAGATTATGTAAAGGCTTTTTAAGCGATGATTTGTAAACACTCGTTTGCTGAAATTTATGAGTTCTTACAATGCGTGCGTAAATACCATTCGAATTCGAACAAAATTTCTGCTTTCGATTGCGACTTTGCTCGCGTGATATCCGGACAAAAAGTAGCCTTGTTATTCCAGCACACATACTACGTATATTCCAAGTTTCATTCAAATCCGTTCAGCCGTTTAAGCGTGATTGAGGCACAAACATACATCGTCACATCCACACAAATTTTCGCATTTATAATGTTAGTAGAATTAAATCAATGGATGATTTAGAGCACTGGTAGTCTAGTGAAAATGGCCCCATTTTCTTTCTCTTCCTTATGAACCTTTCAAGCACCGATTATTTTTTCTGTTCGAAACATTATGAACACTAGTAAGCACTATACCAGTATCATCAAGAGATGAACGAAAATATTGTGAAAAAACTGACAGTCGTAGAATTTAAAAAGTTTTACGATACAATTATCAAGTGCACGAGAAGTCCCTTTAAAGCGCACTTTAACCTTTCCACTGCACTAGTTCAAAAATACTAGTAACGCGAGCAGCGATTGACAGTATTTATATAATCAAAATGGACAGAGAAAATAAATCACACCAACAGTCATATACATAGACCTGACCCCACACTAGGATTCCCTGTGTCGTATCAGAAACTACGAGTACCACAACAGATCATGCAAACATTTCTTCCGCAGCGGGAATCGAACCCGTACCTCTTGCGTCTCTGCCGAGCAATCGCCCGCCACGCCACCGAGACCGTCTCAAAAAAATCCAAAAAAAATAACACTGTTTCTCCTTGTTACAGATCGGATCAACAATGGACATGTCAAAATACTCTCTCGAGGCCGAGAAATACCGGAGCTACAGTATGTACACTGACCCGTCCCGAGGGTACCTGGACTCGGCTGCGCTATCCAAAGCATACATGTACATGGACCAGCAGCAACAGCGCTCCTATCCCATGGACATCAGTAAAATGTACAGCGACGCATCGGCCGCGGCCATGGCCGGCATAAGCTCAGCTGTGAACTCCGCGCCCTCGCTATCCCCCCGCTCCCCCGCCGAGTCCCCGGACATGACGCCAAAAGCGCAAGACAGGACTGAAGGCAGCACGTCCTCGGGGTCCAACCCCTCCCCATCTTTGCCGTATTACCAAGGCTCGCCGAGTCTTCTGATGCCGCAGTACCCTGGGCAGTACACCCAGGGGAGCCAAGGCGGCACGGAGTTTCGGAGGCCGTTGACTGTTATATTTTGACCTGAAGCGTAATTTGTTTTTGTTGCGTCTGTTGTATGTTTTTTTGTCGCTTGTTAAGAGTGTGCAATAGCGGATTTTGGTCACTAAAATCTATTTAGAACTCTTTTGTTAGTCATTGAAATGTATATATTCAAGAAGAAAATAAAATTTTAACACTTTTTTCTTCAGAGTTTAAACACGATAAGATTCATGTTTTGCATAAATTTTGATCTGGATCCAAAATTAGATAGATATGATTTTATATCTACCTAATTTATCTAAATAGATCAAATCTAGACGAACCCTAACCCTACCATATTTTCAGATGATTTTTACTTTGATAGGTAATAACTATTTCTATAGTTGTTGAAATCAGATTTGTATTGTTTAATTGTAATTACCAATTATTTAATTTCAATGTTTTGCGCGGTCTCATTCTGTCTTTATATTATTAACCTGAAATCCGTAGCGCTACCTCTTTCAATTCGATTCCAAATCGGTCCAGACGCGATCGAATTGAGGCCTCTTAAAATATGAGCAGCTCATAATTCTCTTATTTATTTTTAATGAGTTTTGCAATTAGGATTGCAAATAGGATTTTATCTAAGGATCTTCGCTCACTACCCTGTTCCGTGACCAAACCGTTACTTATGAAAGGTTACTTTGTTTCTTCGTGTCTAGAGGGTGATGTTTTGGTTTAAATCGGAATAGTAGGCTTAGGTTTTTAGGTACCAGAAAAGTTATATCTTGTTGATTCCCAGTTTTTGTTGTTGGTGATTTCCCAAAGTTCCTTCTCCTTTTGTAGGTTAATTTTAAATTAATATTAGTTTTAGAAACATGTAAATAATAGGAGGTAATATTTAAAAATGTCCTAGTTTAAGCTAGATTGTTATATCGAAAATAAATGTTTGAATTTGAAATAAACAAAATGATAGTTAGTAATTTTGAAATTCTGTGAAGCTTTTATTAAAATGCCTAGTTATTTTGTCTTAAAATAAACTTAAGCTTTTCCACCAGAATACCAGAAATTCAGAATGTACTAACAATCATTTTTAGGGCTTAGTTATTTAGATGAGGTTGCTGGCGTACTGTCAAAGCCAAAAACATTGTAGTACTAAGAAATACACACATGCTGGGTACAAAACCCAGTACCTAGCGTACGCGCGGGACAATTTTGACGTTTTTACGAAAGCAAGCGAAGATCAGCTAAGTCTGATCTATTTTGACACATCAGATATGATGTGCGCATTTGACGCCCATCGTTCGGTTAATCCATACCCAGTACAAGATCTTCTATACCATTTCATAATCGGATCGTCACCGACCGTCAAAAATAAAAAATGTTATTGTAATTTTTTGCTTTGCTTTTTTAGAATAGAATAGATAGGATACGAAATGAGTATATCAGGGTCATGTCATGAGGAGGGATGAAAGTCATGTTGTAAGGAGAGTTATGAATATGAATGTGGATGATTCAGAAGCAGAGGAAGCCAAAGAAAAGGTGGATGGATTGTGGGAAAGAGGTCATAGTTAAAAAAGGAGGACAAAATGGAATGAAAGAAGAGAACATGCTGAGCCAACCCCACATAGAGTGGGATAAAGGCAGGAAGATGACGATTTTAGGGTTCCGTACCCGAAGGGTGCCAACGGGACCCTATTACTAATCCTCCGCCGTCCGTCCGTCCGACCGTCTGTCAGCAGGCTGTATCTCATGAACCGTAATAGGGAGAGTTGACATTTTCAAAGTATGTATTTATATTACCGCTATAACAGCAAATAATAAAATTAAGTTAAAAGGGGGCTCCGTGCAAGAAAAAACATTTTCAACGTTGGTAATCGATCGTCGAAGTTAATCAACACTAGGTGCGGTCAGTAATTAATGGGTCAGGTGACTTTTTGCACATCTTTTATGTACTTAGTATTTTTGCGATCTAAAACTAACTGATTTGTACAAAAATAATAAAAGGGGGTCCTCGTAGAAAATATGTATGTCATTTTGCATGTTTTGCTTGATTTTAATAGGGAACGTGCTGTGATTTGTAATAAGTTGCATAATTATGAGAAACATTTATGTACCTACATGTACGATGGTACTGAACCCTTCGTGTGCGAATTCGACTCACACTTGACGGTTTTTTTTCTTTTGTGGCGGTGACAATTCGGTACTGAAAAGAGTAGTAGTAAGTGGAGATTTTTTATAATAATAATGAGTTCTTGTTTCAAAACTATTACAACGACATAAATACTTTTTTAACGTATTTGTAAATACTTTTAAAAATATTATGTAAATTGATTCTAGATATAACTGTTAGGTATATATTTTTATTATCATCGCCTATTCAATTCGATGTTACCTATAGCCATTCGTTTTTTATTATTTTTTTATTAGTTTCGACTGAAAGATAAAAATATAATAAAAATGAATATTTATGCAATTATTTTGTTACTAGCTCCTGCTCTATAAAGAGTTAAGAGGCTTACCAGTTTTTTTATACAAAAATGATTATGACTTTTAAGAATCATAATCAGGATTTTATTAAAATGTCATCATTATGATGATAATTATTTGAATTTAATGATTTAACTGTGCCTTGCCATTGTGCATTTGCCATTATTTCGCATTTATTATGTTGCCATCAGTTCTGAAATTATAAATAATTGTATTGTAAACTAAATGTACTTGTAAGTTATTTCAAGTGTAAATGACTCTATGTAAAGATAACTAGATCTTTATTAAAATATTATTATGCGTAATAAAACCTTCAAAATTCGATTTCATTCTTTTATTTATATAACTCACTTTAAATTACGTAAGTACCTATTGATATTCAAACAATGCACAACATTTAACAAGGCACACAAAAATACATTATTAAATACACATTTACACATTTTATAAAACATTCACAACGATTCGAGCTATTTAGCGTCCACTGCAGTGACAGTGTTACTATTTATTTATCTAATTTTCTGTGCGAAAAATTTATGTGCGCCATACCAGTACTCTCAAACGGTGAAGGAAAACGTCGTGAGGAAACCCACGGCTTAGTCAGCTCCGCACGTATTGTCTTTCCTGTGGACAAGGCCGACTAAGCTGAGAGGATGGAATAGGTGCTGGGCAAGCCTACTCCATCTTAATTCGTCCCGGGCACTACAGCGTCCCGTTTGTGAAGGTAAAAGTCGCCTGACGCTGTATAAATCATCTAGGTACTCTAATAAGGGACTCTACTCACTGTCGTTCCGGTAAAAAAGAGCAATCTATCTAGTCGTGTCACTATTCCTTTCGAACCAGTGTGGTGAAAGGATTTAAAATTCAGTTGTCACATGTTATCGAACGTTTTAGGTTCTACGACATGCCGGTTCCCTCACGCACAATGTTTCCTCCACTGTTTGAGAATATTGGTTCAGCGCACATAAATATTCCGAACAGACTAATCCATTGTTACACAACTGAATTTGATCTCACGACCTTTGAATCAGAAGGCGGGGTCACCACCACTAGACAGTGCTCTCTTCAAAATAGCCATTGAATTTGACAAGCAAACTTTTGACAGAATTTTGCTTTGTTCTTTTTTTTCTGCCGGTACGGTCCGGGAAGGGGGTAATAGATGGAAACCCTTATTTAAGTACCCTTTTAAATGCCTTACGCTAAAAATTGCTGACTACTTGACACTATCAATAAACCGCGTATCAAATTTGTTACTAAAAAAATAAGCATCACATTTCAAATTAAAAGTGCTTATTCATTTTTCACACTAATTTAAAGTAACATAATTTAACTTCGTTAAAAAAACTCCTTATTACCTTTCTACAAGGTTGATTTTCGCTTGAATATAATTCGAAAAGCAATTAATACTCCCCTACGTTTTTAAATAAAATACGCTTACAGATATCATTGCTTTGGGTAAGTTGGGTAGTGATTTGGCGTAAAATAAACAGGCGTAGCCTTTTGTACGCAAAATACGGTGGAATAACATAAACAATACGGGAACCCTAATAGCAAGGTGTTATACAGGGTGCTCGAATTGTGGCCAGATATGCAAACAACCACAGTAGGCTTACTCTCAATTGCCCATCGATCCTATTTCTAAAATGATCTCAAAGAATAAAATACTTTCGAATTATGTTTTTTTAAATGGTTCGAATACTACTTACTAACCGAAAATTAGAAGAGTTTTTTTTGGAAACGCAGAATCACGAAATTTGTGATAAGTAAGTGCCTATCTATATTTTTTTTACGATCTGGTGTAGATGTACAAAATGTATCATAATTTTTGGCACAGAAAAATCTATTTTGGACATGACATTTTTTTTAGTGATTTCTCAAATAACCACACCCTGTATATAAAGCACCTACACCCTCTACTACAAAACGCGGCAAAATAAACAAAATCACCGTCGAATGCAGATGGCAATTGTTTGCATTCAAAACAATCTACTAATAACACTCCATTGAGATGGAACTGTCTGTATGACGCATAACACAAGTACCCGCTTGTCCTTTAAAATATCCGAACTTAAATAAAAAAATTGCAGACCAATTTTTTTATCAACTAAAAAGTGTTTATGTTATTTTTTTCGTGTTAACAATATATTTTTACAAGGTAATTTTTTTTTCTTATTTTTGAAAATTGATTTTTACTCAAGGTCTGAGTACATTCTTTCGATTTTATTCGACGGCTTTTGAACCTTTAACCTAATGGATGGAAGAAAGGGGGTTGCCCTTTTTTCCCACATAAAATATTAATAACACAATAGATGGGTATTACTTACGTACTACCTATGCGAAATTGCTAGCAATCACCTTCCTGAAAACAGTAATTAAACTTCAACGTGGGTAGTAATCATGCTACCTTGCTAGGAATGATTTTGTAGTAATTTCAGTTTTCAGAAATGAAAGCTAGGCATATCCACCTGAATATCACTGATAAATAAAAGAGTACCTACCTATAGGTACAGTGAAGTCCGAATAAAAAACAAAATATTTATACTGAGCTGTGTGTATGTATTGTTTTTTGTTGTACCTACTTCAAAAGCCTTCATACCTAATGGTTCAGTTTTTTTTTCATAATGGTTCAGTATTACCACAAAAATTGTGCGCCTCGGCATTTTTCCTCTAGCTTCTGAAATACGAACTAACGCGATGATGATTATGTAATATTAGAGATGTTACAATACTTATGTAATACTTATTTTTTGAAGGGTTGGTTTAGTTATTATTTTAGTTGCATATTCGGACAAATTCGGTTTTCATACAACGCGCCAAGTTTGCCGAGGCGCACAATATTTCTTGTAGTACATGGTTCAACACGTGCTTGACTTTTTTCTAACCTAATCTAACTAGGTCAGTGTTTGCAAAATTAAATATTTTTGTACTATTCTATTAAGTAGATAATTGTACCTATTGCCTATTCAAATAATACTTATTAATTTAGGGATTGGAGTACAAAACATGGCCACAAGCTTCCAGTGACAAAAGAACTGTTAAAATATTCAATTAAAATTGAACAATACAAAACCACAGCTTTGCCATTATCACACACTGTCACCCACAAGTCCTAACACCCCTTAATCTTTAATTTTGACAGCGCCCTGTCAAATCTGGAATAGCAGTTTAAACTGCACGCGTCGGCACGTGACACTTGACAGTTGACGTGTCAGGTCGTGAGCTGTCAAAAGTCAGAATTGGCGGGAAACGGCTGGCCAGTGAATTGTTTGAGTAATTAACTTTTGACCATTTGACTCTGGTCAAGCGTAAAACAAACCCACAATGATAACAAATCTGAAAAATATTCACATGTCAATTTATGGTTATATCCAGTAGATACTTACCTACCTACAGTTGTACTTATAAAACCTGTCAAAAGTTAAACTCCTTATGTTAGATACCTATCTTAATTGCTAATTATGCTTACTGTATGTTACGAGTAGATCTAACTTACAGTAAGCAAGTAAATTCGTATGAGCTAGTGGCCAACTCTTGTGACGGAGTTTTTAGGCCGCTTATAGGCCTCCGTCATGGCTTAACGGCTTAAAAATACAGTTTTAACATCCTAATAATACCTACTATCATAGTGCACAAAAAAAGTAGTAAGTATTTTTAATACAAAAAAGATATGGTGTAGGTACCTACTATCATATCCAATTTAAATTCAAATTCAGGTCTTCCCTTTGCGCTTTGTCATTTTGGTTTTCCCGCGTAGTTCTTAAAACATTCTACTCTACCTTTATCCTAGGCAAAAGGCCGAGAAGCGATAAAAAAACTAGTTCTAGTTTTTCTCTTTTTTTGACAGATGACAGCTTCTAACAAAATAAGGTTCCAATTTCAAACCTTTTGTAAACACAAACGGTAACCAAACGTAAGGCGTGATAGAACCGTTCTATAATTAAATGTTACTCGGCACGCGTTAGATATTGATCTCAATACATAAATAATAGGATGGGCGTCCGTCTGTCTGGTACTGATAGTCAACTTGTTTTAATTTACACAGAGATCGACCATTGTGCTTCTGTGAAGGACTTTATGATTTTTTTTATTGAGATTTTGTTTTATAAATCACTCATAATTATTTTTGAATGCACTTATGTATAAGTACCTAGTAATTATGCCCGGTTGGCGGTTACAATATTCTACCAATAATTAATGGATCACTATAATAGCCACATTGTTATGAGGAAATTACAAAATAAGATAGGTCCCTGTAAATTTTGATCGAAACAAGTCATAGATAAAAACCATCTCGTCAACAAACAGATAAAAAATTTAAACAATGAATCTGTCAATTCGAACGTATAATCAATAATATTGAAAATTCAGAGGGTAATCTTTAAGAAATAGGGAGGTTTTAAACTCCTCAGAGGGACAGAGGGACAAAGGGACAATAGATATTTTTCATATAGCTCCCTACACAATACACGTCGAGCGAGTGACAGCTCCTAAATTATGTGTTTACGAAAGCTGGTTGCAAACTTTTTGGTAATTTATGTTTCTTTCTGTTTAGTTTTAAATCTTGCTGGAGATACGGTTTTGAATTTGGAATGACAGAACTAGCACAGATTATAAATGAAAGGTTACCCTGCTACATTTGGCATAGGCGAACTTGTCCCTTAGTGAAGGGAAGAAAATGATTGAACGGAAGACTTTTTAACAATACATTAAATAAATTCACAAAATACTAGTGTAGACTATCTAACTTAAATTTTGTTAAATGAAAACCACATGAGCCTTTATTCAGTAAAATATTATCATGTTTCTATTCCATGGTTCTTTTTCAAGAACTCATGACATTCTTTTGTTTTTCACCCTAATACTACTGAACTCCGCTGATACTTTGTCCTACCTACCTAATCCGTAACTTGCCCGTACGACGTACCGACTGACGTACCTTTTGTCCCTTTATCGCGTATTTTTGTAAATATTTTCAAATGTTTCCCTATTTTTTAATAGGTAAAAACGAGGAAAAAAAAATGGCAGAAGTTTGACCTGGCAACGCCACAAGAAAAAAACCTAGTGGCTAGTGGTAGCAGCATCACTTTCCGATCTAGGTCGTGGGGTCAAATTTAGTCTTGCTCCAATAGATTTTTCTGTTGGAACAAAATATAGGCCCTATACCACCGGTACACTCTAACGGTAAAGGAAAACATTGTGAGGAAACAGAACGTATAAAAAGTTCGAAAACGTGTATCAAGGTCATGAAAGAAGCCCTTGAAGCGCATTTTGAATCCTTTCATAACACTGTTTCGAAATAAATTCATATTACTAGTATAAAATCATGTTATAAATGCTTTCTTTTTGCTCTTGCTCAGATTCCATAAGTCTCCTTACGTACCGCCATTTCTAAAAAGTATTTTTTAATATAGTTTTAAACAATATTTTACCTCCAGCTAGCCACGGTTTTTTAGCACGTAAGACATCTTAATAAGGGCTACTTTCCCCTGCTTGTAATATTGGAGCTCCAGTTCAGTCGACATTGAACATTATGCTCGCATACTCGTCTGTGCTATTGTCAGTTTTGTGATATTATGAGTTTGAAGTATGATAGCGGAAAATCTAGATGTAGAGAATTTGGATGGGAAAGAAGATTCTGATTCCGTCCATCAGGTCTGAGACGATCGTGAGAAGCATTATTCTGCCGTCCGATTTCTAAAATGCCGTTAAGTGACAAACCCAAAATTTTGGCTACGAACAAAAACGTGAGAAATTTTGTTTTCTAGACTTTTTGAAGACTTGCAGTTTTTATTGAAATACCAAAATGTTTTGTATTTTATAAGCTTGAAGTTATATTGCATTAGAATATAAGTTAATTTTGTGTTTTTTATTTACCTTTTTGTGTTTCAGTAATGTAAAATGAGTTAATCGTATTTTAGAATTGAAAAAGTCCAAAACGGATGTAGATAGAGGTGTACGTGCGGCTCCAAATCTCAGTACATAAAAATGATAGAAAAATATGACGCATACTGGTCGATAGATAGATATAAAAAAAGCGCTTTCGCCCAGTCCATTAAAGTCAAATTTAAACAAATGTCACTTAACGGCATTTTATTTATCGGACGGCAGTATAATGATTGAAAAGAAATATATATTTGACACACAACTTTTACTCTGTTTTTCCATTTATTTACCTAAGTATAAGAGAAATATACAGTGTGTCCCACCACTATGCCACACGGAGGGAAAATACCTTACCTTATACACCATAGATTGAATACAAAAGAAAAACTTAATTCATTACCATACTTAAACCAAGGATTTTCATGATTTTTTTATTGTGTTTTTTTTCTCTAATCGTGTTTTTACTTTAAGGAACTAAATAAAAATGATATTTTTTTTAAGTAGACACATTTAATTAACTAACATCAGAGTTCTACCACGATTTTGGTGAGATAGGTACAAAACGTCCATTCTATCTAACTGTTATATTAAATTTTTCTTTATTCCTCGCCCCTGGGTGGTTGGCGTCTGGCTCACAAAACCCACGTAATAATATAATCGGCAGGACGCCACTTGCCATTAATTAAATTTAAAATTTCCATTGCTGCCACCAGCCATTGTGTTCCTACTGTTTGTTTTCTATGTAAGGTTGTAAGAATATGTCAATAGCAGACTACCCCCCAAATACTCAAACGCATCTCAAAGTTGAGCACGTCTCAAATGAGGATTTTTTGACAGATTTTCATCAGAAACTGTCAAAAAACCGTGAGTTGAGATGTGGTCAACTCTGAGTGGCGTTTGAGTATTCGGGGGTTAGTCAGATTAAAAGGAAAATGTTTCATTTAGTATGTAAAATATAGCAAAGGCATTAAAGTAAATAAATGTCGTAATAATCAAATGTAATCTTAAAGGAAGGCACTAGCTACCAAAATATGTACAAGTTTTAAAACTTAGTTTGGTAAAATAGGGATATTTAGGTATATGTAAATATACCTTAAAAAGCAATAAATATTTTTTATTATTATTAAAACACAACAGTACTTCAACACAATACTTTACCCCTACTTGACCTACTCGTAGCTTAGTTTCCCTTTGTTTCCGCTATCAATCATGGTTATGTTAAAAGTCTTATGTATTACTGGCCCACGATTTTCACTATTATCATCTGCCCATCTTTCTGAAGGACGACCCACATTTAGCAAATAGTGTTTCATAATGACGGCATCGGTGGCGTGGCGGGCGATTGCTCGGCGGAGACGCAAGAGGCGCGAGTTCGATTCCCGCTGCAGAAGAAATGTTTGCATGTTCAAATATTTCTTCCGGGTCTGGGTGTTGTGGTGCCATGGTACTCGTAGCTTTTGATACCCACGACACAGGGAATCCTAGTGTGGGATCAGAACTATGTATGTGACTGTTGGATGTTATTTATTTATTTATTAATTACCATCCCTAGTCACCCCGAGCTACCAGCCAATCCAGTTGTGAGCCAATGACTTATCTGTTAGAAAGTGTAGCGCATAAGCATTATGTAACCTCAAAAGGTGAAGGAGAACATCGTGAGGACCCTTAGTTTACCTTAAAATGTTCAATGTTACCCAAAACTCGCCTCATAGTAAAAATGTCACCACTCAACAAAACGGCGAGTCATGCCACAGTGTCATTTAGTTATGGTGCTCTAAAATACCAAAAAACGCCATGGGAGCCGAGAATTCCTTAGCACAGAATGGGCCAATGAATGGCCTTTTTGTGCCATCGTCCTTTATCGATTAGGGCTTTATGATCTGTCGCTTGGCAGGAGTTATAACTTTTTAGGCTAGTTAGCTTCAAGTTTTTGTTTTTGTTGTACCTTATAATGACAATGTAATAAGTATCTTTTCTTCAAGAGTTCCCTCGCGATCAGAACTCATCAATTGGGTTAATGAAATCTGTTTTTATCGCGTAATTCACGTACCGGGGTAACCCAGTTGTATAAAGAAGTTGTAAGTATAAAATATCTAGTTAGGTTGATAGGTAGATTATATCTAATCGTGTAAATTATGTATTTTGTAAGTAGATACTTTAATTTACACGAGCATTGGTTCGTCCAAATTTTGAGGCGCACTTTAAATCCTTTCAACACACTGTTTCGAAAGAAAGTAAGTTCGAATGAGCTTGTGGCCTTGTGAAGGAGTTTTTAGGCCGCCTAAACGCCTCCTTCATGGCTTAACGACTTAAAAGCCGGGACCGACAATTTAACGTGCCCTCCGAAGCACGGAAGCGCTTAGTTCGTAATGCCACTTGCAGTCACCCATCCCAATTGTGACCGCGCACAACGTTGCTTAACTTCAACGATCAATCAAGAACATTTCAGCAAGCTACGCTACGAGCGCTTCAGGTTCGAAAGAACTTAGTACAAGACTAGAAGATAGATATTGAATGAAGCAATTTTTTACTTGATTTGACTCCCATTATACAAACAAGTAGTAGGTATCATTGACTCATTATATATGCCACCTTTACAAATCCTGTGCTACAATAATGATAAACTATGTTCCATTCTTGACCCAACCTGATCCTATTTTATGAATGAACCCCAAAAAATAAACTCAAAGCGGCTAAAGGTTTATGTTACTGAAGACTTTTTATGACTTCCTCTTCTTTCATATACGTCTAATATAATAAACTGACGCGTTTCTGGCTGACTGTCTGGCAATCAGCTCACAATGTGTTTAAACTGCTGAACCATAAGGGCTGGAAGCATGAAACTTGGAGGGCATATTCCTGCCCTTATCCCACTCTATGTGGGGTCGGCACAGTCTTACAGCATGATCCTGGCTAAGGTGTTTTATGACCGGCCACCTGCCTGACGTCAAACCTCCTTGGGAATACTTGCTTATTGTATCTCATCATGGTGGAGGATACTATCCTTTAGTCAACTTTTACGACACGCTCGAAGAGAGAAGCATCTGGACGCATTCTATGTTTTTTCTTTACTCCCAGTCCAGCAGAGAAGTTTTCATATTTATAAGAAAGAAATTCTTGAAATTGAGTTGCTAGAGGACGCGGTGGAAAGACGGAATTTGTATGAACAAAATTTAACGCGAACAGAGTCGCGGGGGGTTACACTAGTCACTGGATATTTTATAAAACGTATTGCAGTTATAAAAGGCAGGTGTAAAGTCGCACCTAATGATAAGGAGTACGGTTTTTGACAATGGTCCTTTTTTCTGCCATATTTTCAAAAAGTCATTCAAGATGGTAGTATTTTTTTAGATTGATACCTGGCTGTCCTATTAGTAGCAGTTTCAAATTGGTTTGTTATTTTTTAGAAGTAAGAGATACCTGTTATAATGTTTGGCAGTGTCCATAAGGCCGACTTATGTGAGAGAATGGTGCCGGGCAAGCCTACTCCATCTAAAAACGACCAGGGCACTAGTGCGTCGGAAGGCAAAAAGTTGCCTCCTAACGCTATATAAATCATTTAGTATAGATGACATAGGCCTTAGTGAGTAAGGCCCATAAAATTAACATTTTTGTATATCAAAACCTGCTAATTTGAGGGAAAATAACTTTTATTCTCACTCTACTGTGGAAAATGTGGCTTTTTCCTTTTGTTACTTATTCAAAACGAGCTTTTACAAATCACATTACAATTTCTATTTTCCAGTGGAACAACAATCTAACTACAAAACCTTAAGAAATCCAACCCTTATCCAGGTTTACTCATTCCAAATCAATTATCGACTGCCAATTAGGTACGGAGAGCTGTATTGCCGCGAGAAAACTTTGATTGGCCCCCGGCTCCGACCAAGGCAGAATAGAGGCCAATTATTACTGAATACCCATTGAGAGGCCCCAAGTTTTATTGTACGGAACCCGGCGTCACAGCCAGGCGGACTCAATAGGCCAATAATTAAAACCGCACTGACTTAGCTTTTTAATTAATTGAATTGTTTTAGTTTGAGTTGAATTAATTTGATGGGTGTTGTGTTTCCAATATCGGAAACTAAAGTTTTCCATCTGCCTCTCTACCATCTTTTAATACGTGAGCAGCACCAATTTGAAAAACATCAAGATATCTCTACATAGGTACGTACATAATATCACGTGTGTTTCCCATAGTCTGTTTCATCAGTTTCTGTCCGCACAACTGCTGTGTGGAATAAGCTGTTGCCAGCGGTATTTCCGAATCGATACTACTTAGGGATCTTCAAGAAACGAGCCTACTCCTACCTGCTCTTGTAGCTCCTCTGATGTTGCAGGTGTCCGCGGGCGGCGGTAATCACTTACCATCAGGTGAGCCACTTGCTGCTGCTGGTTCGCCCCCTCTTCCATAAAAAAACATATAAATAGATATCTCAGATACCTCTATAATGCGCTACATAAAATACACCACCATCTTGCGTCGTGACTAACGCATGTGTGATGCATGATTGACCGAAAAAGTGAAAATTAATACATTTTCCAGATTGAATAAAGACATTATGATGCGCAGATTTTCCAGATTGAATGTGATAGAGAGCCCCAGAGACATAGATCTTCCTATCGTTTTAACAGGCCTCTTAGTAGGCTCTAAAAATTATACGCTGTAGGATTTAGAACTTTACTTTTACAAATACATACCTACATTATATATTATCACGCCCGTATCCCTAATGGGGTAGGCAGAGCCATAAGTATACATAAGAAAACATGCAGCCACTTCTGATTTAAATTCCTAAAATGGAAGGTGAACCAAGGCGACAGGTGATCAGCCCATCGCCCATTATAGGTCCATCATTTTGTAGAGGATACTGTGTTAGTCGACTTTTACGACATCCTCGGGGAGAGAAACAGCTGATCCATTCTATGCTTTTTCTTTACTTCCAGTCCAGCAGAGAAGTACCAGTTTTACAAATATAATATGCACTATAATATTAAATTTAATGTTTTTTTAATTAAATTAAAACATTTAATCGCTAAGATACATTAAAGAACACATTATTAGAAGATACATCCTATCCCTACGAAACCGAGGCGGGTAGCTAAGCTAGTCTATACTAATATTATAAAGAGGAAAGATTTTTTGTTTGTAACGAATAGGCTCCGAAACTACTGGTCCAATTTCAAAAATTCTCTCACCAATAGAAAGCTACATAATCAGGGTCCAGTATAGGCTATAATAAATTTTCAAAAAATTAGGGATCCGTAAGAAAATTGCAATATTGTAACCCAAGGTAGAAAACCCAAAATAGTTTTTGACGTGCGCTGCGAAAACTATTGATTATAGAACAAAATAATGTACTACACGCGTACGAAGTCGCGGGCAACAGCTAGTAATTTATACACTCGGTCACAAGTTCACACGAACTTTATTCGGACGTTTTGCACGTTACCAAGTTAACCCGTATCGCCACTTCCCTTTAACTTCTGCTTGACCTGACTCGAAGTGGACATCTGAATGTGATTAACTTTGAAGGTTGCTATATCGCTGACCTAATTCAAGGCTTTGGGAAGTGAACATTGATTTGTTTAGGATTTAGATTACATTACATTTTATAAAACATAAGACAACATAGACCTTAGAGTTAATCCTGTACAAATATTTTTTAATCACCATTATTTTTAGGTTTTACATACATATACCATGGTTTCTAGTTTTCAGGAAATATTCAGGAATAACCTACTAGGTCCCATCCAAAAATCGTTTTACAAGGCATTTTGAACCCAACGGTCGGGCACCTCAGTATACGGGTACAACTACTATGTATAACCGTTCGTTGTGTTGGTGAACTTAGAGCTTAAAAAGCTGCATCATCGAACCTACCCACTCTCGAAAACACTATTTATATCGATCTGTCAATTTAGCTGCTATCAAAACGGTCGATTAAATCCATCTGTTCCTCAACATACCTTCTATCATAAAAAAGCCGTATCAAAAAAGTTAAGTGACTTTTTTGGTGCATTCTTGAACCACCGGGTGGTCAAGTCAGTAGCATTTATATCGTCCAATGAGAAGGCGGTAAATGAGATGAAACAATGCCGCCTTTGTTGGGGGCGGGGCTTCTATTGTGTGGCACAATGGGAAGACAGTTACTCCCATTGTCCCCATTGTGTGGGCTTTGTTGGCCTATTGTAGGCTCATGGGTGGCGCAGTGGGTATTCCGTCTTGAGTAGGTGTGGTTTTGCTGAAACGTTTTTACATAGAGAGCGATTGGCGAGTGCGTGATATGATTCAGTAGGTAGAGAGCTGAATACCTAAATAAATTGTTTATATAAATGGATGGTTTTTATAAAAAACAAAAACATTTTTACTGCGTAACGTTTCAAAGTAAGTGTTCAGCGTTGTCACTTACGATTGCTTACTAAAATTATACAATTGAAAGTTTGTGTAACTTGGAATAAAATGAGGCTTTTTATCCGAGCACCCGGGTAAAATCGAGGGCGGAAACTACTCAAATAAACCCAAAATATCAATCTTAAATTATGTTAACTCATTAACCTTTCACAGAACTAAGCATATTTTTATGAATTGCTTGGGTTAACCTATATTGTGTTGGATGTATCGGGTATGGCATAAAATAGCCCCGAATGAAAACTAGCTCACAATAAAATTGTGAGGCCGCACAATACGGGGCTGCCAGACAATGTTATCGATCGCGCAGACTCGAGCGGCGCCCACGGAACCGGGACAACTCAGGCTTTTGGGGACAATATAGAGCCCCCGGCATCCCCCGGCTTGGGGGATTCGGGGGAGGTAAGTTTTACATAGAACAAAAACTATAAGGTTAATATACCACCAGCACGAGTTATACGCCTATGTGTTATTAAAATTTCAGGATTCGAAAACTTCCTAAGTTTCATCAAAGTTACGTAAATATCTTTGTTTTTGATTTTTAGTTGAACCACTCTTTTGACCAGAGGTACCTATGTAAAGTAAATAGCCTGATTTTAACTTACGTATTAGCCATACATATACCTATATCTATTTTCATACGTAGGTACATATATAAAATCACGCCTGTTTCACAGGGGTAGTCAGAGATCATGGATCTCGATTTGCTACGATCCTGATATACCTACCTAATACCAACATCTTTCGCTTCATTCACTCTCACTCCATTCTTCATGCATGTTCGTCATTTAAAGGGCTCTTGGGGTTCTTGACCTGGCCCTTTTCCAAAACGTCTGTCACAAATCTGCCCTGCTAATTGCACTTGCAGTAATCGTCATTTTTGGGTTTTTCACTTTTTTGCAGAAATGGTATTCCAAGGGGCTAATCTATTGCTAATCTAATGATGGATCACGACCCCCAGTATTGAGGTAACGAGGAGCAAGAGATGGTGGTAAATAAGACTACACACACAGGTAATAGTTTGTGTCAAGTGATCAGCATTAAGTAATTCCAAATTATTTCAATGTGTCGCGTCTGCCACACGAGTGTCTAGGGGTTGGGCCATTGTCCCATTGTACCACGACAATGCACCTGCGTTACCAACCTGTATCGATTTTGGGTTCGTTGTAAGAACGTAAAGAATTATGGGGGTGTTTCGGGTAGGTTGAAATGTAAAACTGAGTTTATTCTATGAAGAGTAAGGTGAATTTTTAAACTTGAAACGTTGCTCTGGATTTAGTTGGTGCCTACCCATCAAAGATTATAGTGTCTTCCACGCTTGCTCGGGTTACGAATTAGGCAAAAATTCAAACTTATCTTGGGTTTTATTTAAATTTTAATTAAGGATAGTTTTTGGCTTAAAGTATTTGCAGAAGTTCTAGTGACTATGAAACTGACCCGATTTTTCTATACTATCAGCCATCTAGTGCCCATTATTTACTTAGTTTGGAGCTAGATGGCGCTGTGTGATGTCCATAAATCTTACTTATAATTATAAATGCGAAAGTTTGAGTTTGAATGTTTGGATGTTTGTGCCTCAATCACGCCTAAACGGCTGAACGGATTTGAATGAAACTTGGAATCCTATACATAGTACATGTGCTGGATTAACATAATAGGCTATTTTTTATCCGAGTACCTACCACGCGAGCGAAGCCGCGAGCGGCAGCTACCAGCTAGCAGCTATATATTTTTTTATTACCTATTTGTTGGCTCCGGTCTATATTTAAGTATCATTTTAAAATAAATTCAAATCAAGGAACTACCTACTGAGAATTAGCTAATACTAGCTGTGCTCCGCGGTTTCACCCGCGTTTTTCTCGTTTCCGTGGAAATGCCGAAATAAAATATTGCCTATATTATAGCCTCCCTCAATAAATGGACTATGGCCCATAACTCATTATTAGGTACCAACTCTTAACATCTTACACACGTGATAACTTTTAAACGAAATATCCGATTGAGATGAAACAAAAAGTATTTTACTTCTACATAAATACTCTTGATAACATAATGCTTAATTTCGATAAAGATTAATATTACGATACATATTTAACGTAGTTTTTTTTCTTCAGACGATTTAATAATTATTTTGAACACAAAATCGGTTATTGTGATTAAACCATGATAGCTAGATATATGTTCTCGCGGACTTTTTTGTAGGTCTTAATGGAATCTACAAACCCGCAGTACATCATTTTGTTCTATTGTTAATAGTTTTTGCAGCGCAGGCAAAAATAGGTTTTTGATTTTACACCTTGTGTTACAAAATAGCAATTTTATTACGGATCCCTAATTTTGAAAAAAATAAAACATAGCCTATAGCCTTCCTCGATAAATGGACTACCCAACACTGAAAGAATCATTCAAATCGGACCAGTAGTTCCAGAGATTAGCGCGTTCAAACAAACAAACAAACAAACAAACTCTGCAGCTTTATAATATTAGTATAGATTGAAGCTCGCTTTTGCAATGCACACGTCATTCGCTGTGCTTCCATTGATTAGTATCTATACAACTTGGATGATTTGGAAATAAAAAATCTAGGCAAGCATTAACTTAGTTAGGTACTTAATATATTTTTAGTCTTACTGTAAAATTCTATTTAACAATTTGGCAGCCCATCAAGCGAGGATTTAAAGGGCTCCGTACACTCCAAGCCACTCGAATTGGCAAAATTGCCAAGTCGTTACCAGCTAAAGGGGCAAACACATTCGGCTGAGTGTTTCGTGGGACGCAGCGACAAATTGGCACTCAAGACGGCCTCAGAGGTCGAAGTCAGAGGCTCGAGGCTAATGATTGTGGCCTGAAGTGTAGAGGTACCTGTGGGATTTAAAAGCATCATGATTATTAGTTTGTAATAGTAGTTAGACTGTGAGAAACCAAATTAGTCGATGCAAAGTATCGTACCTAGTAAAGTCAAACTTTTGGAGAGAATAAAATTTTTATAATGTCTAATAATTTGTATCATTGATTTATACTATGGGTATAGAAGAAGCCTTTTAGTGTGATTTTATTCGAGACAATGCTGCCACCTATCGTAGGAATGCGTAAAGAATAACTTGCAACAAATGACTAGGTACCTCATTCGCTGCTGGAAAATAGTTTCAAAACGCTCCGTAAGATGGCGGTGTAGCCTAAAGCGCCATCTATCGGCGGAGCTGTGAACTCTTTACAGTGGTCATTTATTCAGAAAAAAGAATGGTGGATGGATCAAAGGTTTTGAGTAGCTCCATCACTTATTGTTTGGTTACAAGTGCTTCACATAGGTAGCGGTAATGTCAAGATAAGATAAGTTGAAAATAAAACTGATGATCTCTAGATGTCTGTTATTTGTATCAGTTTTATTTTCAAATAGAATCTCTTACGTCAAAGATGTTGCTTGTTGGTTATTCTGTATTACTTACTTTTATTATTTAAATTACAATTGTCATGTTTTTGCCGATAAGTAAAGTGTAAAAATGATGTGCTGACTTAGCAAGTAGAAGGCCATTATATTTAGCCATTAATGACCAGAAAATAAGAAAAGAATCAACTGCAAAACTTAAAAGCAGTTGCAAAACAAAAAAAAAATACTTCGACCGTGACAGGACTCGAACCTGCAATCTTCGGATCCGAAGTCCGACGCCTTATCCATTAGGCCACACGGTCGCTGCAGTAATTGTTGAAATTATTTTTCACTATCGAACTATTATTGATTTCTTCATTGATTAAAATTCGTAAATTCGAAATCCAGCCGACGACCCCAGAAGAACACGATAATCCGTGGAGTCCAAGTTCATCGACCACCGAACCACCCACACTGACACTGATGAGGGGCGCAGCATGGCGCATTCCACCGTAGATGAGCTGCAAGACAGAATGTGACGGGAGTCCATTAAAATACTAAAATTGTGCGATGAAAGTGCTTTTAGCCATAAACCGGACTCCCATTTTGAAACCAGCTAAGAGATCGGCACGATCTGCGGAGCATGGACAGGACATTGTATCAGCTCGCACAAAGGCCCGTCCCACTGCTGTTGGGACGAAAGAGATCTATGGGTAGCGGGTAGCGGTAATAAAGCCAGCACTATGCCAAGCGTTTCTAGCCTCGTCTTGATGTGAAATTGTGTTGCCAGGAAACTCCGAAAGAGATGGAGATAGAATTTTGTCAACCAAAGAACTAAGTAATGTTTATATGAAAAACGAGAACGCCGGCAAATCTATCTAGGTACCTACCTACACTTGAAGTTTTGCGAATACCTAAGCCATGCAATTTGACAGACAAGGTGGTCTGCGACCATGCCCTGCTATAAAAAAAAACACTCAAAACCGGCGATAAGGCGATGAAAGTGTCCTATAACGCCAGCCTACGACACTAACGACTTTTTTTATTTATTTTTTTATTATCACGTGAAATAATAATGCTTGTTCTTCGAAAGGCCTAACTAGTTACTAGTTTTAACAAAATAATAAAAAATATTTATGTACAGCGCCACCTAGACGGTGAGTCTTGTATTTTTTCCATTGCTAAGTTCCCCAAAATGCTGTTGAATGAAAGCGTCGTGATCCTTGTGGTTTAGTTAGTTCGAGTCTTTCAGTACAGATGGCGCACTATCACAATTTAATTCAGCCGGTCAAATGCCTTGTGATCTTAAAACGATATTGAAAGAATGAAGAATGACAGGCCTCTACAACCTGTACTTAATACAGCGTCAGGATGCAACTTTTGCCTACAACTATCGCGGGGCATTGTAGTGCTCGAGGTTAGGATAAAAATAAGGTTTCTATGTCACAACTTGTGTTTATTTAAGTTTATCCATACATTCAGCAGTTACGCCGTTACGCCAGTCACAAAAATCAAAACATCCAAACAGTTATACAATGTTTTGAATTTATTGATATTCGTAGGATTTTTTATTTCTAATTCTATTAATACAAATAAAAGAATACAAAATAGTTTATTTTGGAACAAATAGTACACGGGTTCATAGTTAAAAATTGTGTCGCAACTATCAACGCCCACCTCCAAGACCACGGAGCATAAAGTTCCTTACATAATGATAATTACTAAAATACTTTTAGGTAAGTAGTTAAGTAAATTTTAATGTGTGAGTAAAATTTATAATAATCACTAACTAATACTTATAGGTACATTTTATGCAACCTATCAAAACAGCCAAAGAGATTAACTATAAACCTCTATAAACCTAAAGCCACACACGGCTCTGCTTAGGGCACCCGGGATTCAAACTCAGCGGGCCGGATATAAGTTGGCCAGTCAAAGGGCGCATCTCTCATATCCGGGTTTTATATCGGACGGGAAAGCGTTCAGACATACATAGACTGGTTCTTGTCTGTAAATTGATCGTATTCTGGAGTACTTATCTACATGAAAATGCAAAATTTTAGTAATAATGTGGACAGGTAGGTACTAGGTACCTAGGTATAGTTTATGACACAGGTACAAGCAAAAAATATAATAAGATTATGCACTGGATACACGCAAGATCTGACTAATAAACTGACTAAGTAGCCGAAATCTGAACATAAAGCAAAACTATCATCATTATTATCTACTGAATGTAATGCTGCCTTTCCTTTAGCTACTTTTCATGGTCAGGCCTGTACCACTGACCATGACGATCCGGGGCAATTATTGTTATAAGTTACTATGTTATCTTTGTTTTTGTTTGGATCAAGAGACGCTTATCAATATATTAGAAATGTCAAAACATTTTATAAATACAAACGGAATTGTTGTCTGAAATTCTCAGTTTTCCCGCACATCATCATCGGAATAAAATAAAATCGCGCGATAAATAAACGCACAATTCTCTCAATAGTTATTCGGAGCATAAAGCTGCAAATATTTTTGCGTTACGGATATATCTCGTTTACGGTCGCGTTGATCGCAAGCTTATTTCAGACGTTTCTCTATTCCTTTCAGAAATACATACTTTCTATTTATGTTTACAGTCGAAGATATTATCTTATTGGAATTTGAGAAATAAAATGTAAATCGATATTTCTGACGGTAAATATCTTAATAGTGATAAGCCATTTATGATTGGGTAACAATTTGATTGCTTGCGCCTTTTTGAATTCAATGCAAAAAAGTACCTTTATCAAATCTTATAAAGCTTAAATATTATCTTTATCTAGGTATTTTACATCTCGAACTTCTCATCACATCCACTGAAAAATCGCACAAAATGAAAAATCTGTTCAAGTTCCGTCCAAAAGTTCTCATTTCAAGATCGTTTATTTGAAAGTAAATCGTGTAGCACGGAATAGGCGCGCGGTGATCCGAACGCGGCCGGTCAAAGGCCCTTCATATCCGGCCCGGTTATAAGCTGCGTTGAAAAATCACATGTTATTGACTTCGTGCTTTTCTCCACTTATGATTTATGGCTAGAGTAAGTACCTATATTCATTTGCAGACTCGTTTAAGCAGAAACATAATTTTATCAAAATCAAGGTTATGTTTAATGCCATACAGAAATAAACTAAGGCTTTTATCCTGTGTAGGTGCTAAATGATTGTATACCTACAGCGTTTTGAGGTTTGATCATAAACTATACACTAACGGGACGCTTTAGTGACCGGGTAAGAAAAATAAAATAAAAATAGTAAAGTAACCTACCTAATAAAGTTGTGGTTGATAGTAATTTAACTAAATTAATAACATGGTTGAATAAAAATCAATTGTTTCAAAAAATTAAACAAATATCATTGTGAATACATAATGATAATTATTTATGATATAGGTACATACGTGTAGTATAGAATATACTGTTATATTTGGTAATGTGACGATAGCAAATGACAGTTCATTGAAAGCACTGGTGGTCTAGTGGTTGCGGTCCCGCCTAAGGTCATAGTTTTAAATCTGGACGTGCACCAATGGATTTTCCTGTTTGAAAAAAATATGAGAGTGAATGAATCGAAAGAAGTATACCAGGATCGTAGGAAATGGCGATTCGTGATCTCTGCCTACCCCTATGGGAAACAGGCGTGATTTTATGTATGTATATTATGTGCCTATGTATAAAAAAAATATGTACCCTTAGGTAACAGTAGGTAGGTACTTTCAAACAGCGAAGGAAAACATCGTGAGGAAATCGAGACGAATAATCAAGGGTCAAGGAGTTTTTGAGGTGTACTTTAATTCCTTTCACCACACTGGTTCGAAAGGACTAGTGACATGACTAGTGGTAAGTGGTAGTAATATTATGTCATCCTCTCAGATTGCTGTCGTAGGTAGCGTGGGCCAAGAAACCTAGGTAGGCTA
Organism: Scotopteryx bipunctaria; assembly: GCA_949320045.1. Taxonomy (NCBI): domain Eukaryota; kingdom Metazoa; phylum Arthropoda; class Insecta; order Lepidoptera; family Geometridae; genus Scotopteryx; species Scotopteryx bipunctaria. The sequence continues at coordinate 1,490,805 of OX439441.1, forward strand.
GGTCTATGTACCTACCAGTTTTGTCAAAATTTCCTGTGTAACCAACGTCAGAATGTTATTGAATAGGGAAATTCAACCTTGTTGTTTTATGACGTGCAAATGAACTTCAGAATTAGGGTGGTAGACCACATTTTTGGTCGACCGTACCTAAAGTGACAAGGAACGAAGCTTATGCTATGAACCTTAGACTTTATCACGATGCGGCGACAATATTGAACCTCAGAATTTGAATCATTGAACGAATCCTGGTCGCAAGGATGGAAGGACAGTTCATTTTACGACCGTATCACACACTTAATACCGGTACAAAAAGGGTAGAGCAGCATTTTATACATTTTTACGTCCATTGCCCGACGAAAACTCTTAAATATAGGCCCGTTTGTTTACAAATGGTGCAAAATTTCTTTATGCGTGAACCTTTTTGCGAAAATATTATAGCTGAGTATATTTTTTTAAGGTTTGTTGTGGTTTTTCTAATGGCATTTTCTTTGAAATACGTTCAATTTGAAAGTAACTAGGGTCTATTCTAAGATTCTAACTACATACCATATTATTAATATCATCCTACATACACTATTATCAAGCCCGTAACGGGGTGGGCAAAGCCACAAGTAATCATAGGACAACTTGCAGCCACTTCTGATCCAAGAGTCCCATGTGGATAATATGGTGAACCATAGTGCAGGTGATCAGCCCATCGCTCCTATTATAAGTCCATCATGTTGGAGAGGATACTATCCCTTAGTCGACTTTTACGACATGCTCGAGGAAAGAAGCAGCTGGACGCATTCTGTTTTTTTTACTCCCATGCATCTTACCTTTCCATTACCTTACCATTTACCGTTTCATTCAAATCCGTTCAGTCGTTATAGCGTGATTGAGGCACAAACATCCTCACATCCTCACAAACTTTCGCATTTACAAATATTAGTAAAATGTAGATATGTTCTCGTCATATCCATAATTAGGTATGTAGTTTCTTAAAAATATTCTTAAACCTAAACGAAATAAATATGAGAAGTACCTAGCACGTACTATTTTATTCTTCTAACTAGAACTCTTCTCACGACAGCCATAAACCAGTTGTTACGTACTTGTACCCAGCATAAACTCATAATCGTGCTCGTTTGCTCAAATGACGTCATAGCCTTCACAGTTCGCCGCTAGGGGGCAATTATGTAGCTTATAGAAACGATGTGTTGTTGTGAACTTGTAGAGTTGTAGCCCTTGTAGTCCAGTTCTAGTCAAAGTTAATAAATTCAAAACTCTAATAAAACGAAAGGTGTTTAAAAAGAAGGGAGCATCATATCCATAGCTTACTATAAAATATCAGAAGATAAATATAATTGGGACTGTATAATGCTTCAACTCCTTTTATAAACATGAAGGATCATTTTCCAAAAAGATAGCCAAGCGTGGTTTCTTACCTGTATCTTCCACGCTTGGTCGCGTTAGATTTAAGACGTGTCCAAGTGATCCAGTGATTTAAAGGAATAAAAAAAATTGACTTTGACTTTGGACTTTGAGTAGATATTTGTGTAAATAAAAAAAAAATCCTGCTGTGATAAGCAAGCAGGTTCGTCTGAGCTAGTAGCCAACTCTTGTGACGGAGTTTTTAGGCCGCCTTAAGGCCTCCGTCATGGCTTAACGACTAAAAAGCCGGGACTGACGATTAACGTGTCCTCCGAAGCAGGGAAGCGCTCAGCTCGTAATGCCACTTGCGATCACCCATCCCAATTTGTGACCGCGCACAACGTTGCTTAACTTCAAGGATCAATCAAGAACGTATAAGCAAGCTACGCCACGAGCACTTCGCTGTGACTACAACAGGTCTATTCCAAAATCGTATGTGAAATATGTGAAAAGAAAATACCGGTTGGGATTGTCGTAGCAGCGTATGTTATGAATGATATATGACATTTAATTTAATTTGCACAATCACAGGTGATAAAATAATAATGGTCGTAAAAATACATCAGTCCAATCTATGTCCTACCAAAATCTTTGGCATGCAAATATGTTAATTGTAAATGTTAATAAACTATATTCTATTGTTAAGTCCTAATTAAATGTAACTTATGTTAAAATCGTTTTAAGAATGTCAAGATATAATAATTATACTTAATTTAGTGTCAAGAAGTATTTAGGTATTCGTCGATGGAGTAAAAACATTTATCAAGAACCCAATTTTTAAATTTTTTGCTAAAGAAATAATCTTTTTTATACTCCGAATATACTTGTCAGCATAATGCAAAATGAAAAATATGTCGACGACTTTTAATCTTCAACTTGCAAGGGAAGTGAATCCTTACTAATATAATAGATCCGAAAGTTTGTGAGGTCGTGAGGATCTCACTTTGAATACGCATAGTTCTTGTAATAACAAAACTTCTAAGAAAAGCCGTGGATGGTAAGTTTGTATGATGAGAGCCAACTCTTGTGACGGAGTTTTTAGGCCGCCTTAAGGCCTCCGTCACGGCTTAACGACTTAAAAGCCGGGACTGACAATTTAACGTGTCCTCCGAAGCACGGAAGCGATCAGCTAGTAATGCCACTTGCGATCACCCATCCAAATTGTGACCGCGCACAACGTTGCTTAACTTCAACGATCAATCAAGAACGTCTAAGCAAGCTACGCCACGAGTGCTACATGCGCCGTGGATAGTTAAATCCGCGGATGGTTAAATCCGTCAACTATTTCTATAAAATGTCAATGTCTTTTAATTTTTCATGATTTATTATTTTTATGTAAAACTTATCTTTAATTCTCTCCAACGCCTCTACCAAAATTACTTTCAAAGAGCGATACGTAGCACTTTGTAGAGAAAGTGCGCGAATGTGCCAAAGTCGCGTGTGGCTAATGCCATGCAAAATTATGCCAGCGGGTCACAAGAGTTTTACACAACACTTTTCTTATGAATAAAATTACGCTGTTATTCCTACGCGTGTTATAAAGTAAAACCATAAAAATATAAATGCCGTGGTATAAACCGGGGTACAGCCTTTACCAACTATACTAGATGATTTATACAGCGTCAGGAAGCAAAAAAAAGTCCAGTGCTAGTTGAATTTGCACACGAAGAGTTCCGTACATGTACTTTTAAATATGACATTTACTCTATGTACTTTGGCCACAAAAAAATGTTTCTTCTATGAAGCTTGTTGTTGCAGCGGCAATAGAAACACACTGAGAAAATTTCAACTCTCATTTTGCCTAATACTGTTCATGAGATACAGCCCGCTGACAGACGGACGGACAAACGGACGGACGGACAGACTGACGGACAGTGAAGGCTTAGTAATAGGGTCCTGTTGGCACCCTTCGGTTACGGAACCTTAAAAGGTATATAATTAAGTATTCTGTCAGTCATTTGGTTTCCATACTAGGTAGGTACAAGCTTTGCTGAGTTTGGGGCTAGATGGTGCTGTGTAAAATGTCCACAAATATTTATTTATTTAATACATGCGGAGCTGACTAAGCCGCGTGTTTCCTCACGATGATTTCCTTCACTGTTTTGTCCGTTTTGAGGGTCACAATTTTATCGAAGCAAAAGTTATTTTGTACGAGATTTAAACCCACGAGCTTTCGATAGAAAAACGCAGTAGTTTTGACTAGGCCAACACGGTCTCATAACATAATCTTTGATTATTTAACCGGAAGCCTTGTCGACTCGCTATCGTCTCGGTGGCATCAGAAACTAGTGCTAGCCATGACCTCAGTAGCTTACTAAGTAAGGCAGAGTTAGGAAAACTAATAAGCTCTCGCTTTAGACACCAGATTTACAGCTACGCTTGCTTGCTGTATACAAAATTAAAGTTAGTTACTCTTCTTGTTCATAACAATAGCATATTTATTACACCACATTGGTATTCCAAGGTCATGGCGTGGCGGCGTGGCGCGCCTCTGCGGAGACGCAAGAGGCGCGGGTTCAATTCCCTAATTCTAATGCTTGCATGTCCTGCAAATATTTTGGGTGTTGTGGTACTATGGTACTCTTCGTTTCTGATACAGATATAGGACATTATCCTAATGTAAGATTAGAACTATGACAAATGACTGTTGACGATATTATTATTGTCTTCAAGCTGGATTTCCTTCGGCTCTATGATGAGAATGACACCATGGGCTCGCACCTTACCTAAAAAGGCATACCAAACCATCCTTAGCGTTAAGTTTAACAATTTTCAGACCTTTGCATACTCGATCACCAACAACTAATCGTCTAAGAGCAACCTCCGACCATAAACAAACCTGACCCGCCGATAAATTCGACGCCCAACCACCTTATGGTAGTTAATTTTTAATTCGGCCGTCTTCGCAGGTCCGCTCGCCTCGGTGGTCGATGCAAGACTGATGGACTCGGGCCGTGCTACCGACCGCGATGCTTAGTTATTGCGACTACCCTCATTTGTTGAGTTCGCGTTTTAAATTAGTGGTTCGGATATGTGCTAAATTGTTAATTTTATTATATTGTAGGGACATAGCAATTTTGTGTTTACTTTACGGTCAAAAACTTTTAAGGAATAATAACGTTGAGAGACCTTTAAGTTTGAAAGTTGGCCTTTAGCTCCCAGAAGTATTACTTTTATTAGCTAAAAATCAAAACTAAGGGCATTAAAATAACAAGAAAAACCAGTATATTCTACAATACGGTTCATCTAATTCAGAACCATAATAGCCATCACTTACATAGAATGCGTCCAGCTGCTTCTCTCCCCGAGCATGTCGTAAAAGTCGACTAAGGCATAGTATCCTCCAACATGATGAGATACAATAAGCAAGTATTCCCAAGGAGGGTTGACGTCAGGCAGGCGGCCGCCGGTCATAAAACACCTTAGCCAAAACTCTTACAGCATGATCCAAGGATCATGCTGTGCCGACTCCACATAGAGTGGGATAAGGGCAGGAAGATGATGATGATGAATAGCCATCACTTACGTACTTACTCTACCAGTATTTTGTAATAGAATTGGAAAACCTTTCTAAAACAGTAAGTATTACCATTTCGAAGCCAATGCCGCAGTGCAAACAGCAAAAAAATATTTCCACCCCCCCGTCGCCTCAGAGCGCAAGGTGCGTAAGTAAAAAGCCATGATTTCTCAAAGGGATGTTCGCCCCGAGTAACGCACGACTTAACTTTTTGACCGGGATACCTTCGGAGACGTGATGAGAATTGGTGCCAATTGGGCCCAAGTGACAGACTTGCAGAGGTTAAAGTTTTATTAACTTTAATAGAACATATTCGGCAAGAGCTATGCTCGGAGTTTCTCTGAAGGATAGGATCCGTAATGATGTTATCCGACAGAGAACCAAGGTCACCGACATAGCTCAGAGAATTAGCAAACTGAAATGGCAGTGGGCTGGTCATATCTGCCGAAGAACCGACAACCGTTGGGGTAAGCGAGTTCTTGAGTGGAGACCGCGACTCGGCAAACGTAGTGTAGGACGCCCTTCGGCTAGGTGAAGTGACGATCTGCGAAAGGCTGCTGGCAGAAACTGGATGCGTCAAGCCGAAGATAGGGCGCGATGGCGCTCATTACCTATAGGAGGCCTATGTCCAGCAGTGGACTGCTATAGGCTGATGATGATGATGATTCTCATCATCATATTCTGTTTTGATTTATACAACTTAAACAGAACTTTGGCACCCATCAAGATTATTGAATATTTTTGTTAGTTTTACTTTCTATTTGTACTAAATAATTTCTTTTTCTAGATCTCTTTATTATTGTAAAAACTTTATGGATGAAAAATTCAGTTTCTAATGCATTCATAGATTATCGGCATAATTGATTAATTGTTTGTTGTAATGTAATTAAACATTTTCTTTTGACTTACACCGCCCAATAACCACGGAATCCGGTGTGTTTTTTCGCTCCGATGATTTTCAGCCAGATCTCTTGTTGATCTGAGAAAGCCGAATTTTTGCCCAATACGTGCACAAGTTTCCTAATATTCGGGGTTATGCTCTTCTTCCTAAGATTCGACGAACGGTAATTATGTATGGCCCAATAAAAAAAATGTGTATTTCTTAGTATAATGTATACTTATTATCACGCCCGTATCCCTAATAGGGTGGGCAGAGCCACAAGTAGTCATAGGAAAACTTGCAGCTACTCCTGATTCAAAATCCCAAATAAATGTGGTGAACCATGGTGACAGGTGATCAGCCCATCGCTCATTATAGATGATCCATTATGTAACACATTTATCTACTTCTTAGTCGACTTTTACGACATGCTCGGGGAGAGAAGCAGCTGTTTTTCTTAGTTCATTCACTCAATCAAATCAAATAATTAAATTTATTAATGAAGTGATAGAAAAGAGATAGTTTTACTTCTTCTAAATATTTTACTATATTGGATGTCAGCATTTAACTGCTAATATCCACTCAAAAAACACATAGGAATCGAACCCGCGACCTCTTTACGCATCGGTAAAGAGTCACAGTTAACAAGCACGCGCACTCGGAAATGTTCCTTTGAAATCCCAAAACGCAACGATAGCGCGTTCTAATTTTACCTGTGCCGCCATCTATTGACAACTTCCGCAGTCTTGATGGCTTGTGATTTAGTAAATCTATGTACTTACTAGCTGCCGCCCGCAGCTTCGCTCGCGTTGTACCCGGATAAAAAGTAGCCTATATGTTATTCCAGCACACGTATTATGTAAATTCCAAGTTTCATTCAAATCCGTTCAGCCGTTTGGGCGTGATTGAGGCACAAACATACATCGTCACATTTACACATCCACACATCATTACATCCTCACATTCTCACAAACCTTCGCATCTATTATTAGTAGGGATGTGGCATGATATTTTGAGAGTGAAACATTAATAAAGCTTTGAATTTTACTAACTAAAATAAAGTTGCGACTTTCTAATAATTAAATAGAAAACAAGTAAGTAGGTATTTATTTAAAAGAAAAAAAACTCGACTGCGTAGAATTTAAGTAGCGAAGTACTTCCAAGTTAGATGTTTTGACAGTTTTTAGGGTTCCGTACACGAAGCCCCTGCTATCAGTTACCAGAGGAGGAAAACTTAACTAAGGCCTTTACCATCTATAGTAGATGATTTATACAGCGTCAGGCAGGAGGCAACTTTTACCTTCACTAACGGGACGCTGTAGTGCCCGGGACGAATTAAGATGGAGTAGGCTTGTCCAGCACCTATTCCATCCTCTCGGCCTAGTCATCCTTGTCCACAGGAAAGACCATGGTCAATGCGAAGCTGACTAAGCCGCGGGTTTCCTCACGATGTTTTCCTTCACCATTTGAGAGTACTGGTGTAGCGCAAATAAATTATTCGCACAGCAAAATCCATTGGTACACGGCCGGGTTTGAACACACGGCCTTAGGATCGGCAGGCAGGGACACTACCAACTAGACCACCTACTCTCGGAGTTAAAACTATTTGGTAAACCTGATAGAACCCGCACCCACCGCCTTACAGCGTTCACCGTTTCTTAGAACCAGATTACGCTAGTTCGTAGGTACGGCTGATATTCATTGCCGAAAGTGGATTCGTATCATCCGCGTCAGTATTTACTTAGGGCTTGTTACGTCTGTTGTCAGCGCTTTAGAAATAGGCAGAAGTTTGATTTTCACATCACGTCATCAAAGAGATGTCTGATTTAAAACCAACTTCATAATGAAGTCAGACCTTTTATCTCAGAAGTGTTGTACAGTTATGGGAATTATATATTACTAGCTGCCGCCCGCGGCTTCGCTCACATGGTACCCAGACAAAAAATAGCCTATATGTTAATCCAGTACATGTACTATGTATATTCCAAGTTTCATTCAAATCCGTTCAGCCGTTTAGGCGTGATTGAGGCACAAACATCCAAACATCCAAACTCACAAACTTTCGCATTTATAATATTATAATATTGGTAAGTAAGAAGTAAGATTCAATACAAAACACACTAATTTCTCGATAAGGATTAAGTGCTCACAAAGACACAAGGCACAAGTTATTTCATGCATTTTTACGCTTTTTGGGCTAAGAAAAAAGTAAACTAACATGAAATTCCGTGGTCTGATTTGCGAATTTTGTTAAGTTGGTGAAGTACAGAGTATTTCCCTGTTCCATAATGGTAGATACTAGTTAGTCAATAGAAGTACTGCATTAGGTAAATAAAAAATAATAATAAATAACACCCAACAGTCACATGACATACATGGTCCTGACCCCACACTACGATTCCCCGTGTCGTGGGTATCAGAAACTACGAGTACCATGGTACCACACCCAGGCCTGGAAGAAATATTTACAGATCATGCAAACATTTCTTCCGCAGCGGGAATCGAACCCGCGCCTCTTGCGTCTTAGCCGAGCAATCGCTCGCCACGCTACCGAGGCCATCGAGGTACTGCGAATAAACTAAACAAGGTACCTATCTGTGAACTCGACTTTATGTCACTTGTTCCGCACAGATAACTGAGTTCAGATAGCCAGTGATCTGTGAAGACTTTCTTCCAGGATAACTGGTTAGTTGAAAGGGTTTTGTTGTTTTATATGACTAGTGGAAACGCTCCACGACTTTGTTCGCTTTTTAGGGTTCCGTTCGTACTGAACAGCGGAGGCTGTCTAATTGGATTACCAGCGCGAACCTCATGAACCGTAGGTTGAAATAGGTTGAAAATTTTACAGAGTGAGTTCGCCACTATAACAACAAATAACAAAAAGAAATAAAAGGGGACACGATAAACATTTATGTAGGTACCTACTTGACTGTTTTTTTTCATACAAATTTCACTTTCCATCACGTCTAGGAGTTGAATTTCGGGATTTTCTTTCTTAGACCCTTTTACCTTAAGACAAATGATACCCTCCAATTATTCTTCTAGGACTTACGGCTTAGGTCAGTCAGAAACATAAGAGTTTTATGTATTAGATAGATGGTGATAGACGATTCTATCTATCTAGTCGTGTCACTTATTCTTACGGACCAGTGTAGTGAAAGTATTTCAAGTGCACCTCAAAGGCCTATTTAATCGTCTATTAACCTATTGCACGAAAGGATCGTGCAATAGGTTAATAGACGATTAAATAAAATAATAAATAAATATTTGTGGACATTTCACACAGCGCCATCTAGCCCCAAACTAAGCAAAGCTTGTACTATGAGAACCAGATGGCTGGTAAAATATTTACATTTTTTTTGTAAATACATACATTTATAATACATACCTAATACTACAACACCCAGACCCGGAAGAAATATTTACAGAATATACAAACATCTCTCCCGTAGCGGGAATCGAACCCGCGCCTCTTGCGTATCAGCCGAGCACACGCCCGCCACGCCACCGCGGTTGTCATTATTGATGCTTCATTTCCGCTTCTGTGAATTTTTACCACAAAAAACATTCCTTGTTCTCAATACAGTTTACGATGCCAAAAGTTCAAACCCTGATATCAAGTATAAATACAACACACTTGTATCTCTGTTCCAATTGAAGCGTATTCAATGTACTGCCTCGGAAAATTGGACGTAATCTGTAACGGGGCCATTCCACTGAAATACGGCCCACTCGGATCGTAAAGGTGGGTATACGGGCGATTTAAATTGCTCTATTCAAGCAACAGTTGCGTCTTGCAATGAAGTTTTTAAATGCGCCATCCAAGAGTGTTAATCGTATTACTAGTATAAAAATGGCTTGGTGCCATCAAAATGCATTGTCTTCTTTTTAACGGTGCAATGTTGCTTAAGGTTTACTTATTGATTACTTACTTACAAGCAGTTTAGCTAGCTGATCCCACCATATCCTTTGTCTTCGTTTTCCTCAGACCAAATAAAAAGAGAAGACGCCGCGCCGCGAACAACAAAAGTGAAGCCACACAAAACCGTGCTCCTACAAGTAAACATACACGCTCACGCACACACCTACACTAAAACCATGCTCATCGCTCTTAGTACGTCACGAGTCTTAAAAATAGTATTATGCCTTCCTGTGTAGTGAAAACTTGTAAAAACAGCAGCAAATCACATAAAAAGTCTAACGGAATCACTTTTCACTTGTAAGTACTTCAAATAACATCGTTTCTTAATTATTATACTATGAATTTAGGTTACTTGGAACACACAACCTTAAAACCTTCGACACACACATAGATAAAAAGGTGGCTTCACTTTTGTTGTTCGCGGCGCGGGGTCTTTTCTTTTTATTTGGTCTGAGTCGTTTTCTCTTTTACTGCTTACTCCAAGTACTGCTTATTTTCAGACCAGCTCGGTGATCAGATGATATAGTAAAGACTGCGGGAATCCATTGAATTCGACGCAGGATCTGAAGAAATGAGGAGGCACACTGCAGGAGTGTGTAGATGTGGGCTAATAATGATGACAATCTTACTATACCTAAGTGAAAACTTTTAATTGGCTTTCCGTGTGAAATATGTGTGCTCTGCATATATTAAATTTAATTACTATTACTGTACTAGCTGTAAGTTTTCCTGAAATTTTAAAAAGTTTTTTTTTGTGAGTGAATGTTTGTGCCTCAATCACGCCTAAACGGCTGAACGGATTTGAATGAAACTTGGAATATACATAGTACATGTGCTGGATTATCATATAGGCTATTTTTATCCAGGTACCACGCGAGCGAAGCCGCGGGCGGCAGGTATTAATTAATAAAATAATTGCTTGAAAAATTGCTCGTGAAAATACAACGTAAGCGTGTACTAACTGTTATTTATCTGTGGTGCAATCGACGCCCCCCGTGCTTTGTTACTATTTTCTTTCAAAGAATGGAATAGAAGAGAAGATGAGATACCACTACTAGCTGATATAAATAAATACACATTTTAAGCGTAGAACTTTAAAGAAAAATAATAAACAAGAAGGTTTTTACAGCCTTTCAGATTCACTTTTGACTTAAATATAGGTACTGTAGGTACATATTTTTTGACTGACTATGTTCGTAAAATTTGGCGTTGGTGACCAACCAAACAAACATTTCCGCCCTACTAAACCGCTTAATCATCGTCACATCTCAAAAAAAAAAGTTTTAGTTTGTCAAACATTTGCTTTCTTTCTTCATGCTCGGACGTCAACGGCCTCTTTATTGGTGGAGATTGCAATCCTTACTTGTATTTAAGATGATCTAGTTAAGAGACACACAGGATCGAGGTGGCTGGAAAAAAGGGCTAGACCAGGCTAAAATGATGATAATGATGATGATTATAATTTCATCATCATCAGCCTATAAATAGCAGTCCACCAATAAGCGCCATCGCGACCCACCAGTCTTTTGCAGATCGTCACTCAACCTATCTAGAAGGACTATGATTTAGGAGGTCTTTAACAAACTTAATCTATGCTAATAACTAAGAGCCCCTTTTAAGCATAACTTATCTTTGAGAGTCCTCAGTGAGGATGGTGCGAAATGGTTAATATTCATGACAGTCTATGGGCGAGTGGAATTGCCTCACATTTTTTATATCTATCACACTTGGCAAGTATTTTGAAAGTAGCATGCTTTACCTCGATTTTAGAGTTTTATATAAAATGGCATAAGTATTAGGAAACTTCCTAGAACAAGAAAATCGAACTACTTACCGAAAAATTTGTCATCAAGTAACCGATTAAGAAGAAAGAGGGTAATGTTTTTGGGGTGTATGTATGTGTATGTCCTTTGGCTAAAGCTGTAGTCCAAACGGCCGGACGGATTTTCACAAATGAGGTGTCGTTGGATTCGTCTAAATAATGAGTGTCAATTTCTTCCGGGTCTGGGTATTGTAGTGTTTATTATGTTTTATAAGTATCAGTATACGTAAGAATATATCTAAGTATTCTATCAGCCATCTGCCCATAGTACAAGCTTTGCTCAGTTTGGGGCTAGATGGCGCTGTGTGAAATGTCCACAAATATTTATTTATTTGTCATTTCCCTGTTGTTTTCCCTTTTTATCGGCACAACATCTATTCTTCTTCCATTTCGCTCTGTCAGAAGTCATCTCAACACTCACTTCTTTCTTACTCTTGTCATCTTTCACACAGCCCATCAATCTTTCTGTTGGTGTACCTCTACCCAAAAAACCTATCTAACACTCTTCTCGTAACATGACATTCATCCCGTCCTAAAAGTAAGTTCGTATGAGCTAGTGGCCAACTCTTGTAACGGAGTTTTTAGGCAGTCTAAAGGCCTCCGTCATGGCTTAACGACTTAAAAGCCGGGACCGACGGTTTAACGTGCCCTCCGAAGCACGAAAGCGCTCAGCTCGTAATACCACTTGCGGTCATCCATCCAAATTGTGACCGCGCTTAACGTTGCTTAACTTCAACGATCAATCAAGAACGTCTAAGCAAGCTACGCCACGAGAGCTTCGCTTCCCTTATTACTTAACCAAACCAGTTTAAACCCTATTATAAAATTCTTTTATTTTATTGTGACAGTCAAAAATGCCTGTTTTCGAACATTCGCCGAAGGTACGAAATGAGCGGGTCGAATGAAGAACGCGATGACCCATTTCGTCCGGCGGCCTGTAATATCCGGCGCGAAGGAACAGGAAATTTCATCAAATCACTCCCGAGCTGTTTTGATAAGTCATCCAGATGTTATTAATGCCTTTGTATTGCAGTCGTCAAAGCTTTGACACTACGTCATAGTACGTACATATTATCACGCCCGTATCCCTAACGGGGTGGGCAGAGCCACAAGTAATCATAAGAACACTTGCAGCTACTCCTGATTCAAGAGTCCCAAGATGGATATGGAATTATGGAGAACCATGGTGACAACAGAATAATAATAAAAAGAAATAAACTCAAGTTTTTTGACATTTTCAGTTCCAAGAGCAATTCCTGCATTCCTGCGTTGTATGGCCAAAGAAATTCTTTGTGCTAGGAATTAGCCAGCACTCTTATCACCTGTGGCGTCTAGAAGTGAAATCATTTTTATGAAAGCCTCTGTAGAAGATCCCCATGATCCTTTTTATCCAGGTGGTATCATCCAGTTACCCATATGAAACCTATTTCAAACTGACTTTGAAAAATCTTCCAAAATGAGATACGGTATCTCATAACGCCAAGTCCATTCAATTTGAAATTATAAGCGAATGGCTTTTTATTTTATGGCGGTAATCCCGCGGGGCTTGTCCACTGGATCCGCGTATAATGCCCAAAGCCTCCCCTTCACCCTTATTTTGTGGCTGCTTATACCCTTGGTTTTCTTTAAACCAGTGGCCGTTATATTCTGGCAAAAGCTCTGTAAAATATCTGCTTGGTTCTCAATCTAACCGTGTAATAACTTCCGTAACCGGACCATCACCATGCTGTCAAAAATTATGTAGTCTTTATATATTTTTGTGGACATTTCACACAGCGCCATCTAGCCGCAAACTAAACAAAGCTTGGCTATGGGAACCAGATGGCTGAAATAATATTTATATAATGTTTTTTTTTTTTGTAAATCTTACTTCTTACTTATATTATAAATGCGAAAGTTTGTGAGGATGTTTGGATGTTTATGTCTCAATCACGCCTAAACGGCTGAACGGATTTGAATGAAACTTGGAATATATAATAGTACATGTATTATAGGCAATTTTTTATTCAGGTACCACGCGAGCGAAGCCGCGGGCAGCAGCTACTACGTGATATTGCAACATTGCTCCCGCCACGCTACCCAGGTCGTCAGTCTTAATTTAGGTATTTGTCTCTCCTGTGGATCAGTTCGACTAAGCTCATATGATGGTATAAGTGCTGGACAAGCCAGCTCCTACCAGTCCCTTTTATAAATAATCTGTAAAGATGGTAAGTCTCTTTTTTTTTGGTGCCAGGAAAGAGTCTGTTATGGTCGAGTTATGAAACGGTGTAGGTCGGAAACCCAAAAATTACAATTTGTCTCTTAACATTGTGGCCCCGACGAATCAAATGTTTCTGAGTGTTTGGAGCTCATGTCATTTAACTGCGACACAACAAACCATTTGGACATTTTTTGTTCTGTTAATTAAATTTTCGTCTTCATTGTAATTTCTTTTTTATATTTTTGGTTAACGAACGCGCGCCACTTTTCGGTGTTCACATCTTTAACTTTTATATTTCTATCAGTGAAAGCCATTGACTCTCAGTTATTTACCTACTTAGTTGTAATTGAGGTTGTGATTATGACTTCATTATTTTTCGCTGTTGGTTTCATAAAATTAAACATTTTAAGGGGTCCACTTGACACGTAAAAATAAAATACTTTGTAATATAAAAGTCTTTATTAACAGAAGGAAACTTACAACTATTACTAATATAATTTACAAAAGAAACAGTCGGGCTATCTAAAGGCCGTTGCAAACGGTCTATAGATAGCTCACCTGATCCAGCTCATCAGATGGTGGAAGCGTGCCCAAGACGCTAGCTGCATTGCCACGCTAAATGGCAATACTTTATAATAATAATCTTATATTATAAGAATCTTTGTCCTGACTGACTGACTGACTGACTGACTGACTGACTGACAGACAACGCACAGCCTAAACCGCTGGACGTAGAGACTTGAAATTTTCAGTGTAGGTAAGCCTTGGTACGTAGGGGTGTACTAAGAAGGGATTTTTCAAAATTCAACCTCTAAAGGGGTGAAAAGGGATGAAAACCTGGAATCAATTTTTGGTCTAAAACTGCACATAACCTATATCAAATTAAAGAGCCGATTTTTCTCATTTAGTTGATGTCATAATTACCTGCAAATTCTTTATTTTCGGCATGTTTTTCATGAAAAATAGAATACTTTTATTTTGACATAATATGACAGCGATGAACCAAAGATTAGTAATAGATGATACAAAACATATGGAAAAGGAACTGTCAATGTCAAATTACCTGTGAAAGGAAGCATAAATTATTACTGGTCTAATAAGTTTCTAATCTTGATTATTCATGGAGTTCTGACGTAATTCTACGTCAGAAAACTAGATGTCGCTGCTAATTCTGATCAAATTTGACGCGCTATCGTTGCGTTTTGAAAAGTTTACCTTAACCATGGGCGCCGGCAAGGGGGTGCCAGAGGGTGCACTTGCACCCCTTGGGAATCTCGGGATCAACAGGAATTATTGAAACTGTATTGCGCTTTCTCTGTTAAGTTCATCCCATTTATGCTGGTGCCATCTGGTGTAGAGTAGCGGTACTTTAAAGAGTGCGTTCAGAGAAGTAATGGAAATCGATTAATATCGATCCCGGTACTCCTGGCCCACCAATTTAGAATTTTTAAATTTCGATCATCGTGAACAAATAGGTGTGAGCCGTGACGACTGGGTACCTATATAATAAATTCATAATGAATAGTCAGAAATTTGGAAATGTCTCGAACATTCAGACTCAAATTTCATCTTTTTATTAACAATCATATACGGCAAAGATTGTAAGAAAACTAAAATCTGCACCACCTGGAAATTATTTCTGCCGGCGCCCATGACCTTAACTCTCAAAATTTTTACTAAATTCACCAAAATTTCTTAATTTTTAGATTTAGGTATGTTTGTTACTCTTTCACGCAAAAACTACGGAATATACTTACATACCATTATTCATATTCGTTCGCTAAAGTTAGCCATTGCTTAAAGTTAGCCCTGTCACTGTTTGCCATTATGAAATGGTAAGAGATAGCAATACTTTAGATACTAATCGTTTAGCGTACACTATATTATAATGAATAATGAGGATAGTAGGTACCTACGTGTGCTGGAATGGGACATAGGGTAGGTACTTTTTATCTGGGTACCGCGTGAGCGAAGCCGCGGGCGGCTGCTAGTATACTTATAAATTTCTGGCGCACATACTTGAAGGTTGTCAAGTATAACCACGTCACAGATAATGGTCCATTCATCTCTGTTACTGATCCAGTCGATGCTTTTTCCCTATTTCTAAGCTTCGCCTCATAAATGTTCCATGTTATTTACCGGATTTTGCCAGACACAGATTGTATTTATTCCGGTAAAAAAAATACCGGTTTTGGTAAAAAATACCGGTTGTTTCGGTATTGGATGTCACGAGGCATTCGGACAGGACATTTCAATCAATGAAATCGTACTAACGGCGATTCTAAAGTAGGGTGACCACCGTCAAAGGTGAACACAATGCGTTTTTCGCTTCACAACTATTTTTACTGGTGTTGTTGAAGACGTTCATCATATTTTATTAGTGTGTTCGAAATTCCTCATTCAGATTATCATGTTTTGTACTAAATCGCTTGTTAGATATACCTAGGTTATGTAAATAGTGTATTATCCGATCCTTCATGTAAAGAAGTTGAGTTTTTAGTTTTGTTACATAAGTTTCATTTTTGTTTTTATATGGGTGATGTGGGCGCAAAGTAACAAAGCCCTTAACTACATAAAAAAAAACAACTATTTTGACCCTATTTTTAATTTACAACTTAAATAGATTAATCAGACTAGCCCCCAAATACTCAAACGCGATTCAGAGTTGAGCACGTCTCAAGTCACGGTTTTTTGACAGTTTTTGATGAAAATCTGTCAAAAACTCGTCACTTGAAACGTGTTCAATTCTGAGATGCGTTTGAGTATTCGGGGGTAGATCCTGTATGTGGCCAGCTAGCCACAGGCTTGTATTTTGCGTAGCTAGTTCGAGAACGAGTGAAAGGAGACATGAGGTGCATTGCCATATTAACTGCACTGGTTCCAAAGAACTTGTGATAAGAATATCCCGAAACTGTCAGCTCCATGGCCGCCGCACATTATGTGATTCACGTATGCAAATTGTTCATCAGCTATTCAGTGTTTGGACATTCGTTATGCGCGTCCAGCTCTGGATGCTACGCGTCTGCGTGCGGCCGAGTTCGGCACAAAATAAAAGCTTTGCGTGTTACTTTTCAGGTTGATGTTCCGTGGGTCGTAGATGACCGCTGGCTAGCCTTACTTGGCTTTGGAGAACGCAAAGGGCGCTACACCAAGAACGGTGCTTTTTTACTTTATCTATCCTACTAATTAAGTTTAAATGCGAAAGTTTGTGAGGATGTGACGACGTATGTTTGTCCCTCGATCACGCCGTAACGGCCGAACGGATTTGAATAAAACTTTGGAATGTACATAGTATGTGTGATGGAATAATATTTCGTCTGGATTCCACGCGAGCGAAGCCGTGGACAAAAGCTAGTAATATTATAAATACTGATCTAGTGGAACACCCCGCGACTTTCTCTGCGTTGAGTTATTTCCTCTCCCCTCTGTGGGGGTAGTAGGGGTTGAATTTCCACTTGGACCACCGCCGAGGCAGTGGGCTCTCGAAACGGAATGTTTTATGTTGTGTGCGTCCAAATCGCGAACCTAATCGTTTGATTGGCATATTTTATTTAGGTTTGGTAAAAATCCCCTATGACTTATTGATGCCATGGTCTGGACGGATTTGTTAATTAGTTAGTAGGAATAATACTTCAACACTTTTATTGCCTTGAAAAAAACTCTCATGTGCAATAAGGGCCCACCTTAATCGGAATTTCCTTACATTGTACCAATGGAACGGTCGCTTTAAATATGCCGTATCTAAAAAATGTAAATCCTTTATTATGTATGGCTGTATGGATTATTAATTAAGTATACGCATATATTCTTAAGAGCTGTGGATTTTGTTTGTCAAATAAATGAAAAATAAAACGATGAATACAGCGCCATCTAATATCAAACTAAACAAAGTTTGTGCTAAGGGAACTAGTAATATAAAACTTCTTGCAGTAATACAAGGACATATACCTAAATTGACATTTCGGTGGCGCGGTAGCCTTCCCGCTACGGAAGAAAATGTTTGTATCTTCTGCAAATAATAAATAAATAACACCCAACAGTCA
This sequence comes from Scotopteryx bipunctaria, assembly GCA_949320045.1. Lineage (NCBI taxonomy): Eukaryota > Metazoa > Arthropoda > Insecta > Lepidoptera > Geometridae > Scotopteryx > Scotopteryx bipunctaria. The sequence continues at coordinate 1,508,602 of OX439441.1, forward strand.
CATACATAGTTCTGACCCCACACTAGGATTCCCTGTGTCGTGGGTACCAGAAACTACGAGTACGATGGTACCACAACACCCAGACCAGGAAGAAATATTTACAGAACATGCAAATATTTCTTTCGGCGGGAATAGAACCCGCGCCTCTTGCGAGCCGAGCACACGCCCGTCACGTCACCGAGATCGTCAAATTCTCTAGGGTCAATGTAATTTTTTTTTATTCCTACAGATAAGGGTGCAACTTAGAAATTCAACTAAACAATGGGGAAGAAAAATGAAGTTTGTATTAAAAAAGTCTACGCTGACAAAGTACAGTCGGTGCAGTATTTTACCGCCGCTGTAAGATGGTGGACGCTTCTCAGAGAAGCAAAGCAACGTGAAGCACTAGAGGAACTCGACCGGGTTCCGTGTGCAAAGCATTTGCTTTGATGGAGTGGTTGTTTCTGTGTCAATGACACGGAATGTAGGCTGGAATCCGAAATAGTAGGTAAGTTTGTGTATCCCACCAACCATTGGACTTTAGTTAGGTATACATATCGAAGTTTCATATCTTAATTATAACTACCATACATATTATCACGCCCGTATCCCTAATGGTGTAGGCAGAGCCATAAGTAAATATAAGAAAACTTGCAGCCACTTCTGATTTAAAATCCTAAAATGGAAATGGTGAACAATGGTGACAGGTGATCAGCCCATCGTCAATGTAGGTGGACCATCATTTTGGAGAGTCGACTAAGGGATACTATCCCTTAGTCGACTTTTACGACATGCTCGGGGAGATTAGCAGCTGGACGCATTCTATGTTTTTATAATCATCTTCCTGCTTTTATCCCACTCTATGTGGGGTCGGCACATCATGTTCCTTGGATCATGCTCTAAGAGTTTTGGCTAACCGCCTGCCTGACGTCAACCCTATTTGGGAATACTTACTTATTGTATCTCATCAAGTTGGAGAGGATACTATTCCTTAGTCGACTTTTACGACATGCTCGGGGAGAGAGGCAGCTGGACGCATTCTATGTTTTTTCTTTACTCCCAGTCCAGCGAAGAAGTAGTAGTTCTAACTCCTAGTACCTATTCAAACAATAACATTTTGATTTATTTATCACATGATATCACCAAGCCGCATCAAGCTCTCTGTAGGAAACACACGTCGAGTCGAGCATATCATCGAAATGTTTTGGAAGACCTGTTTTCGTTCTTAGCGAGCATTCGGCAAAATTAGCCATCCGACCGAGAGAAACATCTGAATTTGCTCCGTCTCTAGATGTCCCTCAAGGTGTCACAATCGCAAACTCGCAAGGTGTCATTCGCGGACTGATATTCACCAGACTAGCTCGAGCTTTATAAATTACTAGCTGCCGCCCGCGGCTTCGCTCGCGTGGTACCCGGATAAAAAATAGCCTATATGTTAATCCAGTACATGTACTATGTATATTCCAAGTTTCGTTCAGATCCGTTTAGCCGTTTAGGCGTGATTGAGTCACAAACATCCAAACATCATCACAAACTTTCGCACTAGATGGCAGCACAGGTAAAGTTAGTACGCGCTATCGTTGCGTTTTGAGCTTTACGCCGGTAATTTCAAGCAAACTAAGACTTTTCAAATTTATAATATAAGTAAGAAGTAAGATTATAATTATAAGTAAGATATTTATAATTGATGCGTTCCCTTCCTATTGCTTAGACGTTCTTGATTGATCGTTGAAGTTAAGCAACCCTGTGTGCGGTCACAATTTGGATGGGTAACCGCAAGTGTTGTTAATAAATAATAAGGGCAGGAAGATGATGCATAGCGGAGTGCCGACTTTAGGAAATTTCTATGCAATTAATCGCTTATCGATGACTTTTTCGGAGGCTTAGTAATAGGGTACCGTAGGCAGGCACCCTTCGGCTACGGATCCCCAAAAAATGAGAGAGGTCCTTGCCTAGTAGTGAGATAGCTCACAATAATAATAAAAAGTAAGTAACTTCGTATGAGCTAGTGGCCAACTCTTGTGATGAAGTTTTTAGGTCGACTAAAGGCCTCAGTCATGGCTTAACGTCTTAAAAACCGGGATCGACAATTTAACGTGCCCTCCGAAGCACAGAACCGCTCAGCTTGTAATGCCACTTGCGGTCAACCATCCCAATTGTGACCGCGCACAACTTTGCTTAACTTCAACGATCAATCAAGAGCGTTACGCCACGAGCGCTTCAAAGTCAGAGTCACGGTGAGATGTTCTCATGCGGACCAAGCTTGATGGGCAGAAGTCTGAACAGAATCGCCCCTACGTTTTATTCTCACTCTGTGATGTCACCCGTCTCGCTCGGAGGGATCCACACGTGCACTCTTTATCTCAAGCATTTGCGAGAAATAGGATTTTTATCTCCCACTCCGTTAGCTCGACTTTAGTTTGGATGGGTGTTAAGACTTTAGGGAGAATTCAAGACTTTATGATATCTACTTGTGATCTAAGTCGCTACTTATGTATTTTGCTTAGGGTTGAGGCTACAAAATCAGACTAGTAGTTTATAAAAAAATTAGAAGAAATCTTCATAATATGTTTATGAAAATGATTATGCATTGGAGATAAAGTAGTAGAATAAAGGTTTTCTTATTTTAATTTTTTACTTTATAGTACCTACCTTCCGTTACCTAACCTTAGAGCTTGAGGAGACAGACGTCAACTTACAGAAGTTAACCTTAAGCTAGGAAGTAATTATGATGCATGGGTGTGAGTGTGTGTTGTTTTTATTTCTATTACTAGCTGCCGCCCGCGGCTTCGCTCGCGTGGTATCCGAATAAAAAAATAGCCTATATGTTAATCCAGTACATGTACTATGTATATTCCAAGTTTCATTCAAATCCGTTCAGCCGTTTAGGCGTGATTGAGGCACAAACTTTCGCATTTATAATATAAGTAAGATTTCCTTATTTTCTTCATAACTAATACTAAGTAGGTACCTAACTATTTTTTAACTGATAAACTGTGAAATGGTTTAAGACCCGGAATAGCACGTAAGGCATTTACTTATCATCGCGAGAGTAGCTGCGTATGCTATTCAAACATAATTACTATGCCATAACTCTGTCTGACAGACTCAAAAATAGATATTTTATTTAACATAATCGGAAATAGTTTAATTATTAAAAAAAGAGTCAATCGGCTATTTTCTGTACTCTATGAAATAACACGCCAGGAATTTAGTACATCATATGATACCAAGGCGCATTCCGCATTGCTTTTCAAAATAAAAAATAACAAAGGCCGCGCGCAGTCAAATTGGTGGAAATGAAACTTCTGTTTCTTGAATTAATTTCTTTACTTTTTACTCGCAAATTAGAAAGAAGTAGCTTCTATACAAGTCTCGGCCGGAATAGCAATTAAAGTTTTTTTAAAATCACTTAGGAAAGAATCTGCTACGCCTCGTCCTTCCAATATTACTCGGCCGTAAATTGCTTTATTTCCGGCCTAGGAAGTAATGTTATGTTGATCTGTTTACAACGTTGCGGTCAATAATACTAATTCTTCCTGCATTATATTCTCACAGCACAGAGTATAAATATCGCAGTCCTCGTACAAGTTAGTATCGCTCCCTGCGGTGCGCTGTGACCGGAATATTGCTCCGTGTAAAGAATACCTTATTTATACCGGGGCCTTATTCGCTAGAGCACTGGTGGTCTGGTTGGTAGTGACCCCGCCTTCCGATCCTAAGGTCGTGGGCTCGAACCCGGTCGTGTACCAATGGATTTTTCTGTGCGAAAAATTTATGTGCGCCATACCAGTACTCTCAAACGGTGAAGGAAAACATCGTGTGGAAACCCGCGGCTTAGTCAGCTCCGCACGTATTGACCATGTTTTTACTGTGGACAAGGCGCGTCCCGTTAGTGAGGGTAAAAGTTTCCTCCTGACGCTGTATAAATCATCTACTATAGATGGTAAAAGGCCTTGATTATTTGCTAATGACCAAACGGAACTTGACAGCTAGTAACTTGTTTGTAACGCTCCGCGTCGCCTTTTACAAAACAAAATTGTCACATAGATAACGATAAACCGGTGATTCCAGAAACGCACCCGCGTTTGCCCGCGTCACGTTTTGTTTGGTCATTGTGAATAAGGCCCCTGTTCGTTTTGGTGGATTATGATTCTGTTTTTGAACTGGTGGTTTGGATTTTCAGGTGCAACTCCCGTTTGGTCTAGGTATTGCACAAAACAGGCACACTCCGAAATAGGCATAATACCTACGCCCGGTTTCAATATCCAACTAACGGACGACGGATTGCTTATTATCATAGCAACCTTGTTATCTGTCATAAAACGACATACATTTTTGTTACAGAAAAGCAACTTTGCTACATACGGATTGAAATATAAATAATAAATAAATATTTGTGGACATTTCACACAGCGCCAACTAGACCCAAACTAGACCCAAACTAAGCAAAGCTTGTAGGTACAATGGACACCAGATGGCTTATATAAATTGGCTTATACTTATATACTTTTTTGTATACACATACTTGTAATATATAATACTACAACACCCAGACCCAAAAGAAATATTTGCAGAAAATACAAACATTTGTCCCGTAGCGGGAATCGAACCCGCGCCTCTTGCGTCTCAGTCGAGCACTCGCCCGCTACGCCACCGAGGTCGTCACATAAATTGCTAAGTTTATGCAAACAATTTAGCGAGTCTAACCGGCGGTGCAACGTCTTCTAAAGATCTTTCTGAATTATGTACTTCATTATGAATGCATGAGAAAATTTCTAGCTGTCTTTCTGTCTGCCAGTTAAAATGTATTATAAAGGTATTGCCGTGAACTTGAATAACTTATTTTGAATGAAAGTTGATCAAAGCTGAAGTTTTGAAACGTGCTATAAATCATAATAATAATAATTAATTAAAATAGAATAGAATAAAATATGTACATAAGTATTCTATCAACAATTAGTTAAAGCAGTGCCCGAAATCGCGATATTTAATGGATCTTAAAACCGATCGAACGCAGGGCGTTGTGTTCTTTAATTTTAGTTATTATGATGCGTGATAATAGCACGAAACCACGATACAAAATGTGTAAAATGAAACGTTACGAATTTTAATGCCTTTGGTAGATAATAACGTTTAGCTAGAGCTATTGAGATTCAGCTCTACGTATGTGTTACCTTTATTTTTTGTACCTTGTAGTTTCTTCATAAAACAAATCAAGTAAAACTATTTCAAAGGGAAATTAAGATTGGACGATCCTATTTTGTATGCAAAGTATTTTATCAATGTAGACAACGGAATGAGATACGCTTTAAACAAATAGGTGCAGTCAGCAACAAAAGTTGATTTAAACTTTGAACTTCAAAGTTCCTTCTCGAAGATTTTTTGTTTTTGACGCATGTAAATGCTGTGGGTTGCAGATGACCTCTGGTAAGCGCAAATAAAATAAATAACACCCAAAAGTCTTATACATAGTCCTGACTCCACACTAAGACTCCCTGTATCGTGGGTATCAGAAACTATGAGTACCATGGTACCACAACACCTAGACCCAGAAAAATCGAACCCGCGCCTCTTACGTCTCTGCCGAGAAATCGCCCGCCACACCACCGAAGCTGTCGATATAAAAAATAAAAACGAAATAAAATAATTACGTTAGTAGCAACAGCAAATAAGTACCTAAACCGAAATCTTAAAATTTTGACATGAGAATTTTTATTCAAAATGTTAATAAACTTCCGTTGCTCACTGTACTGTTGAAAGTAGTCAGTTTTGTATCTAGACTGCCTGCGTAAGGTCAATGAATAGATAAAGTTACAATGGACCTGAATAAATCCTTTTGACTGATATTGATAAGGCGTGATGGCGCTCATTAGGTTTGTGTTTATTCGTCCAAGGGTGAGGCCTGCGTCCAGCAGTGGACTGCTGTAGGCTGATGATGATGATTGATATCAGAATAATTTCACAATTAGGTCTAGAACACAAAAATTGAGATTAACTAAGGACTTTTACCATCTTTATGGTGGATGATTTATACAGTGTCAGGAGGCAACTTTTACCTTCACACCCGGAACGAATTAAGATGGAGTAGGCTTGCCCAGCACCTATTCCACCCTCTCAGCTTAGTCGGCCTTATCCACACGAAAGACATGGTCAATACGTGTGGACGCGCGGGTTTCCCCACGATGTTTTCCTTCACCGTTTGAGAGTACTGGTGTAGCGCACATAAATTTTTCGCACAGAAAAATCCATTGGTACACGACTGGGTTTGAACCCACGACCTCAGGATCGGAACGCGGCGTCACTACCAACTAGACCTCTAGTGCACTGAGACCAACGATGCAGTAATATTTTAGTTCCGCCGACAAATAAAAAATTTAAAATGACTTCCGTTAGTCGGTAAAGTTCATCTTTTTATTTTTACAATGGTTTTCCAGGACCTCTGTTATATTCAAAGTGCGACGTTCACTATAAATGAGCGAAGCGCTGCACAATAACATATTTTTGTGAACAACGGCATTGTAAGGAATCGATTTTGACATACATCCATTGTACAATTAAAGATAATAAAAAATTAACGATCATATTTTTTTTACGCGTAAAACCATAAATAATACAATATTTTCTTTATAACATTAAATAAGCATCGCAATCTGTAGTTTTGTCAAAATTATATACTAACTAGCTGTTGCCTACGACTTCGTACGCGTTAGATTGCTTTATTTTGCATTCTTAGTATCCAAACTGAGTTTCAAACTAATCGCATCGCCCGCCTTTTAAAAGTTCCTATAAACTTTGGTATAGGTTGTAACGTTCGATTTTTCCCTCCTTTTTATTTGAAAGTTCCGTTCAGCGAGATAGGTAATAATTTTGGTTTTTGCTGGTCACACTCTGGCTTGGCACGGGTGATTTGTGAGTGTCAGTGTCCCTATCAAGACGGATCGAACTGTCAATGTCGTTTGAGTTCTTTCGTCTCGCTCGGTCAGAGCGAGAGGGCAAGGATCTTTTTGACGGATCGATGTGGAGAACGTGGCGTGGAGCTTTTGATGAAAATTGTATTTGCTGGCTAATATATCCTGGCTTCTGTGTCTGGCGTAGCGGGAATCACCCACGGGAGAACCCACGCGTGTGATTCCTTTGGGCGCACGTGTTTTGTGCGTATTATCAGCTTTGTGCCTCTGGTAAGAGTCTTGAACTTTTGATCTTTGATTTTGTCTTCCTCGATTGCCGAGCGGAGCTCGTGGGACATCCTCAACCCTGTGCATGAATACACAAGGGCAGATTTGCTAAGGTTGCACCCCGCTTCGCAGGCTAAAGAGCACTTTCGCTTACGCCGGGCTATGAATTTTCCAGAAAAGAGGTGCTCCGTACGGGCGCGAACACGTGGCGAGCACGTGTCGCAACCTTGTTACCTGCCGCCTTCTGGCGCACGCTGTCGTCGGCGAGGGTCCAGAGCGCCAGCGTCCCCTGCTGTGCTGCTGTGACAAGACCGAAAATCCTGGTGTGGCGTTTCCCTGCCTTTTTGTGACCTTGTGGTGGCTGGTGTCAGTCGAGTGAGTGTGTCTGATAGGGTCGTTAAATCAAGCGTTCCTGTAGGTTCGCTCGCACGAATTTCGTCAATTTCGGAATTTAACAAACCAAATATAACCAAAAACTCTATTTTTGTGGATCGTTGAATCAGCGGTGAGGTGCGGTGGACTGATACTCCTGAGTAGGCCGTGACTAAGTGGGCATCCGGTTGATTTACAAGGCAGAGTAGATCAGGGCAGGTCATTAAACCCGTTTATTGTTAATTTACATTTTAATTTTTACCCGTTGAGATGAACCAAGTGATTGAGAGTAATTTTATGATCATGGGATATGTCAGAGCTGACCGACGAAGGTAAATTACAGTAGTATTGTGTAGATGAACGGTGGATGTACTGTGAATGACAGCGTTGTAGTTTGTAATAGTCTCGTCTATGAATTGTAAGCGTTTCAATAAGGTTATTTTTTTTTTATTTACTCATAGCAACTAGAACAGTAGTGTGTAATAGATGCGGCTAAAAAGAACTGTAAAACCTTTCGATAATTTTCTTCCTTTTCTAGTAATAAAATTCCTGTAATAAACACTTGATAATCAACACTTTAATCTTTATATTTTTGTGTAGCATCCTTTCCTACCTAGGGGGGAAAAATAGCTCACAAGGTTACCAAATTTAACTCTTTTTAAGGGTGGTTTTGAAAAATCCTGAAACACGTGTCCACTTATTTTGCATTTACGGTATCCGAACCGAGTTTTCACAAAAGCTCTCAAATTTCAGCTTTCTAGCTTCAGTGGTTTCGGCTCGGCGATGATGATCAGTCAGTCAATCAGTCTGTTTAAGCTCTTTTATAACTAAATTTGGCGTTAGGTCTGTCAACTCATTTTCATAATTCGTAAAATTTTCATAACTATTTTTACATAAAAATCACAAAAGTAGCTCAGAAAAACTAAAAACTGTCGATTTATAAAATAACTCTATATTAACCTCCGCTAGGAGTGAGTGTTCTGTGATAATAATACGGTGTTACACCTGTCAAAAGTTTCTTTATAAAATGTCGAGTGTTTTAGAAAACTCCAGATAAAACCACGTGTTTCTCCCTGGTTTCTGCAAGTTTCTCCCTATCTCCCCTGGAGGGGTATAAATTCCAGTTTCTAGGAATAAGCTCACAACTTTTGAGCGCGGTATTTTTCAGGGTTGTTGATAGCCGTGTTGATAGTACAGTAGCGTTTTGTTCCTGTGATGCTACGGCCACACTACTACGGTAATTTTCGCGCCAAGTGGCCACACTACAGTGTGCGACATGAGCTCAACAGAAACATATGCAAAACTTTAAAAAAGTAAGTAAGTTCGTATGAGCTAGTGGCCAGCTCCTGTGACTTTTTAGGCCGCCTAAAGGCCTCCGTCATGGCTTAACGACTTAAAAGCTGGGACCGACAATTTAACGTACCCTCTGAAGCACGGAAGTGCTCAGCTCGTAATGCCACTTGCGGTCACCCATCCCAACTGTGATCGCGCACAACGTTGCTTAACTTCAACGATCAGTCAAGAACGTCTAAGCAAGCTACGTCACGAGCGCTTCAAGAAAAAGACTAACCTATTAAGGTTTTTGTGCATTTTTATCCACCATCTTCTTAAACCTTGATTTAGTTTTGTTAAATGTATAAGATTCATGTAATGAACCGACCTTCCGATCTATAACACTTACATGACATACATACATACATATTATCACGCCCGTGTCCCTAACGGGGTGGGCAGAACCACAAGTATTCATAAGAAAACTTGCAGCCACATCTGACCCAAGACTCCCTAGATGGATATGGTAAACCATGGTGACAGGTGATTAGCCCATCGCCCATAATAGGTCCATCAAATTGGAGAGGATATTAGGCACTCCTTAGTTGACTTTTACGACATGCTCGGAGAGAGAAGCAGCTGGACGCATTATGTTTTTCTTACATGATTCCTGAAATAAAGGTACATTTTGAGATGAATCTAATTTCAGCTAAACACTGGCCGCACGGTCCGACCACAGCCTAATGCTGTGGAGCTTTTAGCGAAGGCTTTTACCAAAAATCCCGCCGGTGGGGGCTTTAGTTCTATCCTGTCGATAATTTTAGAAGCATTATGCTTTCAGACGGTATATCAAGCTAGATCCTCATTAGAGAGATGGTAAGCATGAACTGTGGCGTCCCGTTTGTGAAGGTAAAAAGTTGCCTCCTGACGCTGTATAAATTATCTGTTATAGATGGTAACAGGCCTTAGTTTTTTTTAAGCATAAACTACTAGGTATTAAACAAAAATATATCTGGGTATTTGGTTGAAGATAATTTATTTCTGTTAAGAATAGTATAGTATTCAAATAGTTAATATTAATTAATAGTGTAGGTAGTTTAATAGTATCCTTTCCAACATGACCTATGGACGATGCTGATCACCTGTCACCATGGTTCACCATATCCATCTTAGGACTAAATCCTTGGACGAATAAACACATCATCCAAGACTAAATCAGAAGTGGCTGCAAGTTTTCTTATGTTTACTTATGGCTCTGCCCACCCCACTAGGGATACAGGCTTGACAATATGTATATTTGTATTTCTTACTATTATAACTTCACATCTCTATAAAAATGTAATCAGCTCGAAATTCCGAATCTGAACAATAGGCTGGGTGGCAGGGGTATTAAAAACAATAAACGAAGACATGAAGACCATGCCAGCATCAAAAGTAAATGATGGTCAAACAATGTTGTGTTTTTTTTTCATACAATCATTATTTCAGTTTGCGGCTACGGTCATGTGGTATGGTAAAACTGATAAAACGTATGTCACTTTTCAGAACATAAAATATCTCTAAGCAAAAAATCATGTCGAATTGCCTTGAAAGAAGTTGCTGCTTGAAAGAAGAAGGACAATTAAAACAACTTACAAACACACATTTGCATTCATTATAATAGTAAGGATGACGACCTCATGACGTGGGATTATACTCGTAAAGCATGTGTTTCTGCTTTCCCATTTTATTATTCAAGCTATTGTATAAAAATCTCCATTGGACCGTCTGCAGCTGAAACTTTGAAACTGCAGCAGAAAATCTTTTATACCCTATCGAATGAGCCAACGACACTATGATCTTACTGAACTCGACCAGTTAATACCCATTTCAAACTAATCCTCGCTTAAACACTGTTTTTAATACCGGCTTTGTGTAAGTCGCAACGAACGGGTCATGAAATCTTAAGATTAAGTGCGCGCCGTCTTAAAAGAGGGGCGGACATTGGTTTTTACCCCCTCAATCAGCGCGGGAAATAGAACTTAGAAAGGTTCTTCTAAGCACTGAAAGGATACCTAATAGATGTAACAGTACCTTTGATATTGTGTGGGGTTCAAAGGGCGTAATTTTAAGAGATATTTTTCACCTTTTTTTTGCATACTGTCGTATTTGTGAAAAAAATATGCTGCTCCAGAATCGCTATTTATAACAAACTAGTTGCCTCCTGTGGCTTCGCTCGCGTGGTACCCCGATGAAAAATAGCCTATAATGTTAATCCAGCACATCTACTATGTATATTCCAAGTTTCAATCAGATCCGTTCAGCCGTTAAGGCGTGACTGAGGCACAAACATCCAAACTCACAAACTTTTACATTATAATATAGTAGGATAGGATACATACATAAAATCATAACCCTCTTTTTTGCTTCGCCGTAGTCGGGTAAAAATGCGTTCGTATCCACATAGTCAACAGCAGCGGGGCCTAAGTTATTCTTTTTCTATACAACTAAAAAGTAAGTAAGTTCGTTTGAGCTAGTGGCCAACTCAAGGGGAGTTTTTTTACAACTAAAAAATACCAAATTTCCAAGTAGGCTCACAAAAAGAAACTTATGTAGGTATACTGCACTCTTTCAAAGCACTTTTAAAAAGACAAGATTACCGTTACAAAGGAAACGATAGCACGTCGTGTATTAAAAAAAATACCTACACTTTTTAAAATGAGAACAGCAGTTCTCGCTTTTATAAATTGCTTCTACAGTTTACAGCAATTTCTATGTCAAAAACTGAGCGTGTTTGTCGCCTAATAGAGGCTAATACTACTTGAACCCCCACTGGTCACCCCTATAAAAAGAGGGTAGTTTACACCCCGCTGGGCGTCTACCCTAACATCATTGTTAAGACAGCGAGGTACTTAGAATTAATGAGCAGTTTGTGGCCAGCCTTAATTAATAACTAATGAAGGTAGACTAAGAATATTGGATGCATTTTATGGAAATGCTGTGAAGTTTCGCCTAAGACTGCTTTCCACAATCTTTGTTCTTTAGCTTGGATATTAATGTTTGATGAAGTGTTGTAGTTTTAGTTTTGATTATAAAACTATGTACTTACCTTAAACTGAGACTAGTTAACTTTGCGTTATTTATGGCTATAATTTTTTTATTAATACTAAAAACTAAGGCCTTTTACCATCTATACTAGATGATTTATACAGCGTCAGGAGGCAACTTTTACCTTCACGAACGGGACGCTGCAGTGCCCGTGACGAATTAAGATAGAGTGGGCTTGCCCAGCACCTATTTCATCCTCTCAGCATAGTCAGCCTTGTCCACAGGAAAGACATAGATTTCCTCACGATGTTTTCCTTTACCGTTTGAGAGTACTGTTAGTTTGTTTTTTTGTTCAGATCTCCTTCAGAAAATAGACGCGTCACTCTTCGTCAACACCATTGCCGACAACAACGCATTTAAACTATACTAGCTGTTGCCCGCGACTTCGTACGCGTAACTTTATACGCTTTTATAAGCACCCGTAATAAGAGGTAAAATACATCTTTTTAAAAGTTGTTTTGAAAAATCCTGAAACACGTGTCCATTTATTTTGCATTTATACTATCCAAACCGAGTTTCAAGCAAATTGCATCACGCGTTAAAAAGGTTACATACAAACGTTTTCATCCCTTTTCACCTCTTTAGGGGTAGAATTTCGAAAAATCCCACTTCCCGTCAGTCAGGGTAATCTCTTTTACAGGTATAGAAAAGGATCTTGCGGTCGAGAAATCAGATCAGATTCATGTAAGATAAGATGAAATCTAGACTATCAATGATGAGACTTTCATTAATCTTACTTTATCTCAGGTACTTGAATATAACTTAGAAGCCTTGACCTTCTCGGCTTCAAGTGCTGTGCAAACAGGCAAGGCCCCTCCATCGCCACTTGAAATTTCTGTGAATGAATGAACTTTTTTCATCTCGCCACATTCAGTGTTGCCACTTGAATAACTTTCGGCCGCGGGCGGAGTGAAATATCCGGCTTTGAGGATCTTACTTTTTTCCTCAGGTCAGTGTACTTGTGAGTTTTTTGTTGGTTTACTTTTATACTTTGAATTGGTAGATGAGTATTTTTGAAATGTGAATCATGTTGCTAACCGACTGTAGTAGGGATTAATCACGGGCAATAGAAGAGTATATTTTGAACCTGATTTAAATCGTAATGATTTCATTTTCCAATTTCTTTTTATAAGTAAGTATAATAATTATGTAAAAAAATTATGTAATTATTTTTGTATGAGAGCAAAAATTAATAATCAAACTAAAATGCCTCGAACCCAAATTTTATAACTACCTATTATTGGAACATACGATTACCACTTGCATAACTCGATAATTTTGGTTGCAAATTATAGATTCAACATTTAAATTACATAATTATGTGGATAAATAATTAGCTTCATTAGTTTTAGCGAATTATGCAAGCCAGTTACAAAACAACCAAATGATCGTTAATGATGCCGCGTTCAACTTGATATTCGTCACATACGGCCTAATTTGACACGTCCACAAACTGAGGGAGAAGCTTCAAAACTCCATCTAAATTCCGGTAATGCAATGTGCATTAATTGTGGGTACATACGTCCCTTGTCACCGTAACCCATTTGCAACGATCCATAAATCATAGTTGCAGGTGACTGTACTCATTGGGGAGTTGGGACAATACAGAAAGTTTGTCACTTCTAATTCTAATTCTAATTAAAGGGGCTATAATAGCATACATACAATTTTTAGTTGAACAACTATTTTGTTATCTTATATTATAAGAATCTTTGTCCTGACTGACTGACTGACTGACTGACTGACTGACAGACAACGCACAGCCTAAACCGCTAGACGTAGAGACTTGAAATTTTCAGTGTAGGTAAACCTTGGTACGTAGGGGTGTACTAAGAAGGGATTTTTCAAAATTCAACCTCTAAAGGGGTGAAAAGGGATGAAAACCTAGAATTAATTTTTGGTCTAAAACTGCACATAACCTATATCAAATTAAAGAGCCGATTTTTCTCATTTAGTTGATGTCATAATTACCTGTAAATTCTTTATTTTTGGTATGTGTTACGGCCTCCACGGCAAACCTCTTTCGGGTGGACTCGAGAGAGACAATAAAAAAAAAGAACTAGAAGTTGTCAAAAAAAAGTCAAAGAAAAATTATGTGAAAAACATAAAAAAGTGAAAATAATTATATTTCCCTACTGTGTTTCGTGATCCCTGGTACCAGTGGAAGAACTCGGAGTCCCCTGAGTCAAGGTAAGCTGTGAGACGTGTATATTTACCTTCTTTGAGGACTTCTCGATTTCACGCAGTGGAAATTTATTTAACCCTAACACAAACCAGAGAGCCCCAGTCCGGTGTCCAATCATTGTTTGGTCCGTGCGAGCCGGATTGTTCCCGCGCCTGGTGATCGGTCTACTGTCGAGGGTAATAGGGTTGCACCGTCGACTGGGTTCTCTCTTTTCGTGTTCTAGGGAACTTTGTACTCGGAAACATATTTTGTGATTTTAATAAGCAGTTTTATTTTATTTTGATACATTTATTGTTAATAGTATTCTGTTAGGCGTTGGGTGTAGGAAGTACATTCAAAGATGGCGAAGAAGGAGGCAGAATGCAAAGTTCTCCTCGGCAAACGTGAGCATATATTCGCCTCAGTGAATCTAATTTACAATATGGCACAAGGGGTTCGATCAGGCAAAACTAGTGTCACCTCTTTTCTTGTGCGTGCGAAACATTTAGATAAGTTGAAAGCGGAATTTTATGAGCAAACGGAGAAAATTAGTCTGCTAGCATTGTCATTGCATCCTGAGGAAAATAGTGATTTCAAAGCTTTGACAGCTTTTGATGAGCTGTACTATGGCATTCTAGAAGTAGTAGAGAAGGTACAGTCAGAATCAAAAATATCTGACGCTGCTTCTAGTGCTGTTAGTGGGGATCAAAGGGTTAACGTGCGTCTACCAAAGATAGATTTACCGAAATTCGATGGTAATTTAGAAAACTGGCCGATATTTATAGATACGTTTCTTCCGTTGATTCACAAAAACAAATCGCTATCGGATATCGAAAGGTTTCACTATCTGGTGTCATGCTTATCAGGTCCAGCGTTGAGCATAGCGAAAAATGTACCGCTGTCATCAGCGAATTACATGGTGGTCTTTGACGCGTTGCGCGAGCGTTACGATAACCAGAGGGTTCTAACTACGAGCTATTTAGATAGGATAATGCGACTCAAACCGATGTCATCTGCGTCATACGATGAACTGTCACGTATTACCAGTACTTTAAGGGAATGTGTCAATGCGTTGACAGCGATGAAGATTGACAATTTGAGCGATTTTCTTCTATTCTATTTCGCGTCGCGATCTATAGACTCTGCAACAATGCAAAAGTTTGAAGAGCTAAGCGGAATAGGAAGTCTCGAGCTACCTAGTTTTGATAAATTGCTATATTTCTTAAGGGATCAACTCAGGATCTCTGAAATAAATAAAATGTCCTATTTCCCAACCCCGCCTAAACAAGTTACTAAAAGGTCCTTCGTAGTGTCGAGTGATGCGAAACCCGCAACTTGCAATCTTTGCCCATGCTGCAAATTGCAACATAGCATTTATAAATGCACAAAACTTAATTCCATGGATGTACAATCGCGTAGAAAATTGGTAGCAGAGTTGAAACTTTGTTTTAATTGCTTGCGTTCAGGTCATTCAGCAGGTTCTTGTTATTCTAAAACAAACTGTTTGACTTGCGGAAAAAGACATAACACGTTCTTGCATTATAGTGAAACACCGAGTTCAACAGTGGATAGGGCAACGTCTAGCGGTTCATCATCGAGTAAATCTGATGATCCCACATCAAGTCTTGCTTGCGTGAATCCCGCTGTCTCTTTATGCGCCAGCTCAAAGCGAGATGTGAAGTTGCTCGGATCAGCTGTAGTGCGACTACAAAATAAGCAGGGTAGTACATTTAAGGTTCGCGCTCTGATCGACAGTTGTTCTCATGAGTGTATTATGACTACCGCCTGCGCTAAACGTGTTGGGCTTCGTCCTACGCCAACTTGCGAAACTTTGTCCGGTATAGGAGCTGCTGAGGTAAGTGAGATCTCAGGAGTGACGGCATGCAGAGTTCTTCCTAGGGATAACAACGATCCTAAATTTGATCTTGAATTTGTAGTCATGCCTGCTATCACGACGGACATACCTGCAGAGGAGGTTCCAACGAACGTGAGTGAATGCTACCAAGATATTTACCTAGCCGACCCTGACTTCGAGAAACCGGGACCGATTGACATTTTGTTAGGAGTCGATGTCTTTGACAAAGTGTATGATGGTCGACGTTATGAGCCTGGACCAGGTCTTCCTACGGCTCTACATAGTATCTACGGTTGGGTTATAACAGGTAAGGCATCCATCCATTCAGAAAAACGCGAGTGTTCGACTTTGCTAGTCACCTCGAGTTTAGATCAAATTATTCAGCGGTCTCGGGAAGTCGAGGAGCCACCTAGTGTGCATACTTCTCATCCCGACGATGGCGTTTGCGAAGCACTATACACCAGGCATGTATATCGCGAAGCGGATGACCGCTATGTAGTGCCAATTTTGGCTAAAAAGAATGAGGAGTTGGGCGATTCATACCATCGCAGTTTAAATCGTTTTCACAACATGGAGAAGCGCCTTGCTCGCGATCCAGATTTGAAGACAGGTTATGCAGACTTCATGAAAGAGTATGAAGACTTAGGACACATGCAGCCTATAGCTACTTCAGACTCCAAGGCATACATAATACCTCATCATTGCGTCGTGCGCCCAAGCAGTGTCACGACTAACCTGAGAGTCGTATTTGATGCCAGCTGCAAAACCACGAACAACAAGTCATTGAATGATGTTGTTGACATTGGATATAACAATATACCGATGAAAGACTTACCTGAAGATAAGCCTGAAATTGAAACGGGGTCAAGTTTGCTAATTACAACTTCTCAGGATTTCATTTCAAGTTTTGTACAAAGGTTTTCTTCGTTCTCGAAGATGCAGCGTACTTTAGCTTGGATTCGCCGGTTCAGTAGCAATGCCAAGAAGATTGCATCTGAAAGAAACTTTTTGGCTCTTTCATTGAAAGAATTGAAAGATTCTCATTCCTTTCTCATCAAGGAGGTTCAAAGGTTTCACTGTCCTGAAATATTCTTGAACATCCAGAAAGGTTTGAATTGTGTAAAATCTATTCAAAAGTTACAACCTTTTATAGATTCATCTGGTTTATTGCGAGTGGGGGGTCGCCTTCGCAATTCAAACCTACCGCAGGAAGCAAAACATCCGCTTCTACTTCCTAAATGTCATCTCTCGAATGTGATTATAGAATCTCTCCACAAGTCGTATCTTCACATTGGTCCTCGCGCTCTACAGTCTTTGTTAGCACGTCAATATTGGATTTTAGGGATTCGTTCCGCAATTCGATCGCGACTATCCAAGTGTGTCACTTGTTTTAAAGCTCGTCCTATCTGCTCTTCAACTGTAATGGGAGATCTGCCCTCAGTTAGAATACAACCGGCAAGGTGCTTCGAAGCTGTAGGCATCGATTTCGGTGGTCCTTTCCTTCTGAAAGAAATTAAACGGCGTAACGCTCGAACATACAAGGCGTACATTTGTTTGTTTGTTTGCTTGGCCACGAAGGCAATCCACTTAGAGGTAGTGACGGAACTGTCAACTGAAGCGTTCATTGCGGCACTAGACAGATTTGTAGCAAGACGTGGGCTATGTAAACGTATTCTCTCTGAAAATGCAACGAACTTTGTGGGAGCAAAACGATATTTAAACGAGATGTTCCATTTAGTAAGTAGTAACCAAACTCAAATTGCGGATTATCTTACAATTCGATCAATCTCTTGGGATTTTAATCCTCCAGGAACTCCACATTTTGGTGGGATTTTTGAAAATGGGATTCGTTCTACTAAATATTATTTAAAACGCGTTGTAGGCGCTAAAACTTTAACATTGGACGAAATGAGTACAGTGTTAACGAAAGTAGAGGCTATGCTCAACTCTCGACCGCTGTGCGTTCTGTCAACATCGCCTGCGGAGTGCGATGTTCATTGGAAACTCGGAAGAATAACCGAAACTTATCCAGGGAAAGATAACGTCGTAAGAGTGGCACTAGTTAAAACCAGTTCCGGTCTTCTTAAAAGACCAACTGTAAAGTCATGTTTTGTACCATCTGAATAGATTTTCCTGTAAGTTCATATTATTAGAATTAATTTAGTTAGTTATTTATTCCGAGTACAAATTCCCCTAATAGGTATTCTTTTTCGGCCTTATTTTAAGCGTGAAATCGGGTCGATTTCAAGTGGGGGGAAATGTTACGGCCTCCACGGCAAACCTCTTTCGGGTGGACTCGAGAGAGACAATAAAAAAAAAGAACTAGAAGTTGTCAAAAAAAAGTCAAAGAAAAATTATGTGAAAAACATAAAAAAGTGAAAATAATTATATTTCCCTACTGTGTTTCGTGATCCCTGGTACCAGTGGAAGAACTCGGAGTCCCCTGAGTCAAGGTAAGCTGTGAGACGTGTATATTTACCTTCTTTGAGGACTTCTCGATTTCACGCAGTGGAAATTTATTTAACCCTAACACAAACCAGAGAGCCCCAGTCCGGTGTCCAATCAGTATGTTTTTCATGAAAAATAGAATACTTTTATTTTGACATATGACAGCGATGATACACACAGATTAGTAATAGATGATACAAAACATATGGAAAAGGAACTGTTAATGCCAAATTACCTGTGAAAGGAAGCATAAATTATTACTGGTCTAATGAGTTTCCAATCTTGATTATTCATGGAGTTCTGACGTAATTCTACGTGTGATAACTAGATGTCGCTGCTAATTCTGATCAAATCCTAGAACGCGCTGTCGTTGCGTTTTGAAAAGTTTACCTTAACTCTCAAAATTTGTACTAAATTCACCGAAATTTCTTAATTTTTAGATTTAGGTATGTTTGTTACTCTTTCACGCAAAAACTACGGAATATACTTACATACCCTATTATTCATATTCGTTCGCTAAAGTTAGCCATTGCTTAAAGTTAGCCCTGTCACTGTTTGTCATTATGAAATGGTAAGAGATGGCAATACTTTAGTCATCGTTTAGCGTACACTATATTATAATGAATAATGAGGATAGTAGGTACCTACGTGTGCTGGAATGGGACATAGGGTACTTTTTATCTGGGTACCGCGTGAGCGAAGCCGCGGGCGGCTGCTAGTGTTTCATAAGTTTATAGGAATGTACTGCGATCATAGAACTTGCGCAAACAATCAACACGATAGTTGTTCGACAAAAAAATCAAAAAGCCGTATCGATTTTGCTTTTGATTCAAAAGTTGGATATCAATCAACGCTCAGTTTTTGCAGCGCACGCCAAATACTATTTTGGGTTTTCTACCTTGGGTTACAATATTGCAATTTTCGTACGGATCACTAATTTTTTTTAAATATATTATAGCCTATACTGGTCCCTGATAATGTAGCTTTCTATTGGTGAAAGAATTTTTGAAATCGATCCATTGTTTCGGAGCCTATTCGTTACAAACAAACAAAAAATCTTTCCTCTTTATAATATTAGTACCTACCTATGACAAAAGAAACAGTCGGGCTATCTAAAGGCTGTTGCAAACTCATTTTATGATGTTCTCAAACTTAAAAACAAAATGTAAGTTTCGTTTTGACTGTTAATAATATTTCTATGGAAATCCAGTAACGGACATCCATTAGTTGATTACAAAAAATGTTAGATATGCCATTTCATGAGCGGTGTTTCCCAGGTTCAAAGACTTAGTGGTGCGATGCAATCCGGAGAGATTTTAAAATGGATGACAAGTCGCACCTCGCTTTGTGCCGCGGTGAGTGACTACGCAATTTAGCTCGGTACTCGTCTAGGCAGCTGATGGATCTGTTTGCGCAGGTTTTGGCTTGATCTGTCCTTAATCTGTTGTTTTTAGAGTTTTTGTAATCAGATAAAGCATGTGGACAAGAATTGCAGGCGATAGAGAGGAGTGGCGGAAA
Source organism: Scotopteryx bipunctaria (assembly GCA_949320045.1). Taxonomy (NCBI): domain Eukaryota; kingdom Metazoa; phylum Arthropoda; class Insecta; order Lepidoptera; family Geometridae; genus Scotopteryx; species Scotopteryx bipunctaria. The sequence goes on from OX439441.1 coordinate 1,528,475, forward strand.
TTGGAGGAGGCCTAATGCCAAAAGGCACACAGACCAAGAACAGCATAATTATAAAATATGAAAATAGTATGTAGATGAATTATATTAAAAGTCTCGATAGCTCTTTAAGATCAATACTATTGATAATGGCAACACTTTCGATACTATCGATAGTTTTACGTCCAATAGTATCGATAGTACCGACATTATTGTTATTTCTAACACTTTTAACCAAAACCAATCGATATATCGATTGTTTTTGGTTTTTAGTATCGATACTATTGGACGTAAAACTATAGATACTTACTATCGATAGTATCGATAATAGTAACACGTGGCTATACTGTCTATAAACTATCGATTCTATTGGTCTTGTCTAAGCTATCGATAGTCGACTATCGACAAGCAACACTAATTTAGAAGTTGTGTACCTTAAATAACACACTGTCAGCTATTTCCTTCATAAAATTGAGGAGCACAAACAAAAAAATGTAAAGTAAACAAAATCTTTGTTTAATTAAAATTACAAACCCATCTCGCTGAAAGGAGGTTTTGAATAACGCAGAGGGAAAAATCTAAATGTGCTTGATATCTTAGATAGCTATTAACCTAATAAAATCGGAAGTTACAACATATAGTGAGTGTAGATTATATTTATTACACTCATTTTGCTGACACTTAGCTTAATCTATGACTTGGAATTATAAAGGCTTCTTGTTAACCGGGAGAGTTTATAAAGTACCTAGGTATAATATCTCAGACTCATCCTGTATGCATTAAGTGGTTGTACGTGTATGTGTGGCGAATGTGTATGTGTGTGTGTGGACTTGCACATGATATAGAAGCCTGGGTCGTCGCGACCACAGACGTCTCATTGATAAAGTGGTACTCAACATTTGGTAACTCAAAACTTGTATCTGTAAACACATTTACGCCATGCATACTAATATTATAAATGCGAAAGTAACTCTGTCTGTCAGTTACCTTTTCACGCCTAACCTGCTGAACAGATTTTATTGAAAGGCAAGGAGATAGATTCCATCCCGGGGAAGGACATAGGCTACTTTTTACCTGTAAAATGATCCCAAATGGAAAAAGTATGTGAAAGGATAATTTAGATAACGCATACATTTCTCAAGACATTAATTTATAACAAAACAGTTAATTGGACATTTATACAATACATAATTTGACAATATCACTGTGGGCAGCAGCAGCTTTTGCCTCAGGATAAGGTCCACTGATTCTCCTGCCAGTATTATTTTTCTATTTACGTTTAGAAAATAAAATAGTTTCCGCCGAAACTCTTCACAAAATCCTTAAAATAAGAGATTGTACTCCTAATACCTACAGTACAAAAAGAAGGCTCATTTATCCAACCTTGACCCCATTCTCCTCACTAAAATAACAATGAAAGAAAATGTTCGCGATCCCTGACGCTACTCACTTGACCATTCAAATTTATGGGTTATCGCCACCCCTCCGGATCATGTTGAACTGTCCCGGCCGGCGGCCGTTGCATGGCTAAATATTAATTGAATTTGGTTTGCTTTGGAGACAGTTTGATGAATAGATTTATTGCTTACTTTTTACATGTATTATATCTGTTATATGAAGCGCTCGTGGCGTAGCTCGCTTAGGCGTTCTTGATTGATCGTTAAAGTTAAGCAACGATGTGCCCGGTCACAATTGGGATGGGTGACCGCAAGTGGCATTACGAGCTGCGCGCTTCCGTGCTTCGGAGAGCATGTTAAACAGTTGTTAAGCCATGACGGAGGCCTTTAGGCGGCCTAAATACTCCGTTACTAGAGTTGGCCACTAGCTCATACGAACATACATACTGTTATGAAGAGGTAAATATTTTCTTTATTCCAGAGTATAAAAAATTACGAGCAGGTAGGTACCTATCATTCATGGTACTTTAAGAAAAGGATACAGCAGCGGAAGTAGAATTGAAAGAATTAATGAAAGGGGAAATTCGAAAACAGAAGAGCTGCAGGAAAATTTTATTCTAAAATTCTAATTTTATTCTTAGGCTCTTTTTTTGTGAAAGTAATTTTGGCATAGTCAATTTTTTGGTCAAGCATGAATCGGCAATATAAATGGGTGAAGTTGGGAAAAATTATTTGATGGCAATCGACTCAGTTACTTATGAGGATAATTTCAGAGTATTAAATTCATAGAAAGAAAAACATTGGGAAAGCAGAAGTTAGTCTAACTTTATAAAATGTTTCAGTACTATAACAGTGTGGGGAAATTCAAGAATCAAATATTCAAAATATTTTTTTATGGTAATTTATAGGTCAAGGGTTTGTCCCTAAGAATTATTGATTTGTTGACTCTACTTGATAATTTTTCTTGAATGTTGACTCAGTTACTCGAATCAAAATATCTTCGTTTTTATCCATCTACTCGTATAAGGCCTTATGTAGTAAAAACTGAGAAACGGACATACGTCCTTTTGTCCTTTAAAAACTTACGCTGTTGAGCAAAAATTTACATAGATATAATTAAAGTTAGTCAACTTTAGGGTCGATCAACTTTTAACACAAAAGATAAAACGCCCAAAGGCTCTATTAAGACAACTTAAAGACCAGAAGGTTTTATTTTCTTAATTGACAACACATTTCATATAGCGTGTACAATTGGTTCAGTGAGGACGATTTTGAAATAAAGAAATTATTACCTCAAGAGTCTTGACAAGACATGACGACCTTGACGACCCCGGTGGCGTGGCGGGTGAGTGCTCAGCTGAGATGCAAGAGGCGCGGTTTTGATTCCTGCTGCGGAAATGTTTGTATGTTCTGAAAATAACACGCAAACTTCGGCCTAAAAACTCCGGCACTAGAGTTGGCCTAGCTCATATGAATTTACTTACGAGGAACCAAAGAAAATTATGTAAAAAATTATTTTCTTTTTAAATAAATAATATGAGAAACACATTTTACTAACTATGAAACAACACACTCTTATGTCATTTCAGAGCGATGCCACGAACAATGCTAAAACACTAAAGTACTTACTTTCCAGTTTTTAGCATTAGGGAATACTAAAGTGATGTTTGAGAAATTATACTCATAAGTTTTGCTGAAAACGCAAAGTTTAAAGTTACCCTGTTGTTATAACTTGACGAATGAAAGGTCAAAATTTTGGTGATGGTCATGCTATGTAGCCAACAATGTCGAGATTCGACGCCGCACCAAGGTCGAGGATGTAAATATAAGGATAGCGAAGCTTATGTGGAGATGGCTGGGATACTTGGCTAGACTGGACGATAATTGATGGACCAAAGCAGTCATCGAATAGTGGCCATGAGATAGTCTCGCCATAATGAGTGCTGTAACTACGATGTGACGCTCAATGCACTGCACATAGTGTATCTGCGTATTTTTTTTTTCTTTCTCATTTCTCTGCCGGACTGGGAGTAAAGAAAAACACAGAATGTGTCCAGCTTATCTTCCCGAACATGATGTAAAAGTCGACTAAGAGATAGTATCCTCTCCAACATGCATGAACCAACCAAATGCGCGATGAACTGATCACCAGTCATCCATCTTAGGACTTAAAATCAGAAGTGGCTGCAAGTTTTCTTATGTTTACGGGCGTGATAATATGTATGTATGTTTTATTCTTTACTTCCAGTCCACCAGAAAAGCATTCACTTCTCATGAATCATTAATTTATGTTCATCACAAAAATATCAAATGTCAAATAGCTAGTTACTGTGGCCAAGCATAAAATAATGTGAGCAAAATGTAGAGTGTTTCTGAAGTGGATGATGAATTGTGTGAGAAAATGTTAAAATAACTTTAGATATTAAAGTAAATAGTAAAAATTGCTTCTTTGCCTTACTTATAAACGTCATACGACTGGCCTTATAGCTCAGTTGATAGTGCTGTGTATATACTCGTACCTATAATAAATGGTTCGATTTCCACCAGACAAACATTTATATATTACTTCTTATTATATTCATCACATAATCAAACAATATAATAGTGTTGCGCGAACAAAAAGGCAATAAGAAATGTTTGAAGACCAAATTAAACATAAAAAACCAAAGAAAAAGAAGCAGGTAAGCAATAACCCAATAAAGTAAGTACCATCTAAGATATTGAATAAAAAAAATAAGACGACTAAGCTCATGTACCTACTTTAGTTATTATTATACTAACTCTGTCTGTTTATTACGTCTCAGTCATTTTCTTGTGTGTATGTGCCAAATAAAACTTATTATATTCTATTCTATTCACCTTTCACACCAAAACATATTCAAACAAATATGTAGTAGGTATGCATCATATGCAAAATCGTAAAAAATATACGCACAACATTGAAAGAATCCAATTTTAATAAAAGCGTCTACAATACTTGAGTGATTGACGAAACCCGCCAACTTTATCATAATTAAATCGTATCCCGAGAGGCTTGGGAACTCATTAAATCAGTAGTATTAATCATGTTTCGATTGACTTTTGAGGATATTGCTAAGAAGTTTAATTCTTCTCCAAAAACATCTATTACCAAATTTTGTCATAACAAGTATTGTTTACATGAACAAAACCCGACTGTGCAGAAGTTAGGTACCTAGCATTAGGTCAAACATATTTGAATATGTTAGACATCAACATGTGACACATGATGATGATGATAGTGATGAAATCCGGATACCACGCGAGCGAAGCCGTGGACGGAGGCTAGTAAAAAAATAAACGAGTATTATTCAGTATGTTATACTTTTTAAACGTGTTCTCATCATAATTTAAATCTATTTAAATCTCACCTGTCGGAAATATCCGTTCAATAATCATATCCGCTGTACAACGGGATTTATTAATAGCTTCCATAAACAACGGAATCCGAAGTGCGGGTCAGACGAACAATAGCAATATTTGCATTTTACCAGATCGCCCAATCTGCATTGCAAACATGGACCTATTCCTAACCCCACCCTACGCATTTGCATAGCAAGACAGGGTTTTCTAATGACCATTACATAAATATATTGTACGTACGTAACCAATAGCACTGCTTCTACATAGTGTATGTTATGTAAAGTAGTGTTACTATTGATATTTATTTTGCCCTTTAAAATCCTTTCACCACACTAGTTCAAAAGAACCCTTAACACGACTAGTTGTAATACATATTTATTTAACGATTTAAATAAATATTCATACACACACACATACTATCACGTCCATATCCCTAATGGGGTGGGCAGAGCCACAAGTTAACCTAAGAAAACTTGCAGCCACTTCTGATTTAATATCCTAAGATGGATATGATGAACCATGGTGACAGGTGATCAGCCCGTCGTCCATGTAGGTGGTCCATCATGTTGGAGGATACTATCCCTTAGTCGACTTTTACGACATGCTCGGGGTGAGAAGCAGCTGGACGCATTCTATGCTTTTTCTTTACTTCCAGTCCAGCAGAGAAGTAAATATTTATATTTCATTTTAAATAACACCCAACAGTCACATACGTAGTCCTTAGCTCATACTAAGATTCCCTGTGTCGTGAGTATCAGAAACTACGAGTACCATGGTACCACAACACCTAAACCCGAATGAAATATTTGCTGAGCATGCAAGCAAGTCTTCCGCAGCGTCAATCGCCCGCCACATTACCGAGGCCGTCAACCTGTTATAGATATATTTTAAAATAAATATTAATAAATAGTTTCTAGCACACGTTCTATGTATACTCACTCCAAGTTCTATTTAAATCCGTGCAGCTGATACCACGAGATTGGGGTACAAACATATAAACTTTCTTATCTTACTTATATTATAAATGCGAAAGTTTGTGAGAATATTTGGATGTTTGTGCCTCAATCACGCCTAAACGGCTGAACGGATTTGATTGAAACTTGGAATATACATAGTACATGTGCGGGATTGACATACAGGCTATTCTTCATCCGGGTACCACGCGAGCAAAGCCGCGGGCGGCAGCTAGTTTACCTATAATTCTGTCCATGACTTCGTTCGCTTGGTACCCGGATAGTAGCTTATAAAATAAATGTTAAAATTCATTCCGCCGTTGGTTGGCGTGATTGACACATAGAATACCTAGTCATCGCATCGTATCGTATAACAATCTTTATAAACGCTTTTATAATATTACAAGGAAGTGGGTTGGGTTGAGAGCAAACTCTACAAACCTTAGTATGCAAATTTGTCCAACAATATCTTTACCATTACCACACACGAAATGTACTTTAAATCTATAGAAATAAGGTTCAAAATTACTTGTGTCAAAATGTCATGTATGTGGCATATCAAGTTGGCTTGACGCGTTCAAACGATATGAACAAACAATCGTCCATAGTGATCGCTCGTTTAGGAATTTGTTGAATGTAATGCGATTATCGCATACGATTGTTGTATCGTATCGTACCTATGTAGCCTGGGGGCTGTGGTTTGACGTAATATCCTAAACAGATGGGTTATTCGTGTTTGTGAAAATTGAATGGCCAAATAGGATTTGCAGATTAGGTGCGTTCGACGCGTGAGCCCCGTTTGTAGTTTTTGCATTCCTTTTTGTAATGTTTATCTAAACTATCCTTGATAATCATGCTAAAAAACCTAAGTACCTACTGTTAGTGAGTCAAAGAGAGATCAAAGTCAAAGTTGAAATTGGTATTCTAATAATATTATGTTAATCGTAGTTTAATATTATTGTGTATTAAGGTAAGTTATGTATTATTTATACAAAAAAGTATTTAAGTATTTAATCAGCCATAATGGTCCCCACAATACAAGCTTTGCTTGGTGTGAGACTAGATGGCGCTGTCTGAAATGTCCACAAATATACTTATTCATATCCCCATTTCATGTGTTTGGAGTAGGTAGATAAAACGTAGAAGATTGGTAAAAATATGTTTTTTTCAGAATTATCAAATACTGAACCTATATAATTTATATTAAAAATTATAATTATGTCGTTAGAATTTCATATTCCTGAGATTTTTTACAAGATAAATTTTGCACTTATCCAGCCATACCTACAAAGTTCATTTGAAAGAACCAATTAAAACTCTCTATTTTCTTTATTAAGCCAGCCAATTGCTATCTTCTCCTTCACCCCAGGCGCATAATTCCCGCAAATATTATGCGAACACAGCATTATGAATTCGCATACGATTAAGAGATGATCAGCGGCCCTTAGCATCAGTTACTTGCGCTATCGACGACAGACGACTATAGAATAGACGGCCTCGGTGGCGCGGCGCTCGAGTGCTCGGCTGAGACGCAAGAGGTGTGGGTTCGATTCCCGCAACAGGAGAAATATTTGTATGTTTTACAAATATTTCTTCCGGGTCTGGGTGTTGTAGTATAAGTACCTACCTATGTAGGTATTTACAAAAAAGTACCTATATAAGAATTCTATCAGCCATCTGGTGCCCATAGTACAAGCTTTGCTTAGTTTGGGGCTAGATGGCGCTGTGTGAAATGTCCACAATATATTTATTTATTTATTTGTCAAGTAAGTAATTAACATCATCCAATATTATCCAAGTACCACACATGAATGAGTGCTCGGTTGAGACACAAGAAGCTTATCAATTTACTTCTCTGCAGGACTGGGAGTAAAGAAAAACATAGAATGCGTCCAACTGCTTCTCTCCCCGAGCGTGTTGTAAAAGTCGACTATGAGATACCTATGTAGTATCCTCTCCAACATGATGGGCCATCTATAAAGGCGATGGGCTGATCACCACATGGTTCACCAAATCAATCTTGGGACTTTGAATCGTGAGTGACTGCAAGTTTTCTTATGATTACTTCATTCTTATATGCCCGTGATAATAAATAAATAACACCCAACAGCCACACACATAGTCCTGACCCCACACTAGGATTCCCTGTGTCGTGGGTATCAGAAACTACGAGTACCTACCATACCACAACACCTAGACCCGGAAGAAATATTTACAGATCATGGAAACATTTCTTCCGCAGCGGGAATCGAACCCGCGCCTCTTGCGTCTCAGCCAAGCACTCGCACACGCCACCCGCCGTCACACGCCACCGAGGCATAATATGTATGTATGTTTGTAAGTTTCTTAACACTCGAAGTGTTTCAGAAACTGGTGGTAGGTCGAAAGTCTCTCAGAGTCGGATTAACGAACTTCGTGCAAACATTGACTGGTGCGATTGCCAGTGCCGAGTCGGCGGCCTGCATGCTAAAAATTAGTTCGCTTTGATTCAGTATTTGATTTATTGAAACCTCAGTAGCTTAATTAACAGACTCGAACAGAAACTGCTGAATCTTGGATTTCATACGATAGTAGCGTAAAGAAAATGTAAAAAAACTATGCATTCAATTTTGTGTACATTTTTGTTACATTGCAAATTCATAATATTCATATCATACTAATACTATAAATGCGAAAGTAACTCTGTCTGTCTGTCTGTCACGTCTAAACTGTTGAATAGATTTTAATGAAATTTGTCAAGGAGATAGATTCCATCCCGGGGAAGGATATAGGTTACTTTTAACGATCGCAAAATGGAAAAAGGATGTAAATGGATAATCAATATAACGGACGAGTATAAATACTTCTTAGACATTAATTTATGACAAGACAGTTAATTCGACATTTATAAAATTTTGATAATTTAATGTCATTAATATCAATCGGGTCGTCAGCAGCTCTCTTTTTCAGAACAGTTCTACTTAAGACCTGTCCTACAGCGGTATTGTTTTCAACTCATACGTAAATAGCGTTTACCACCATCACCACAAATCATTATGTTTAGCTACAAAACAAATCCATGATAAGAAATATGCCTTTAGGCGGCCTAAAAACTCCGTCACTAGAGTTGGCCACTAGCTCATACGAACATACATACATAAAACTAAGGCCTTTTACCCTCTATAGTAGATGATTTATACAGCGTCAGGAGGCAACTTTTACCTTTGCAGACGGTACGCTGTAGTGCCCGGGACGAATTAAGATGTAGTAGGCTCACCCAGCTATACACACAGCACATTATGCACACCTAGAGAGGATGGAAAACATACATACATGAGAAATACAGTAAAAACTTCACGATCCATTCACAGAAACAAATAATATTTGAATGAGCGTTCGGAAATATGTATAATACGATCACTATCATAACGGATACAAGCAAACTGTTCGGCATTCACTGACGGAATACATAACGAGACTGTTTGCTACAAAATAATAGACTGTGCTCGTGCTCACGAGCGGAGCGAGCTATAAGTGTGAATGGTTTTTTTACCTATTTCGTCAAAGGTCTCCATGGATTTCCAGACATCTCTGTCCTGAGCCAACTCCCACCACCCTCCCTCGAAGGCGTAAAGTGAAAGACGTAAAGACAAAAAAAAACCGTCAAGTGCAAGTCGAATTCGCGCTCGAAGGGTTCCTTATGACTAGACTCTTAGGAAACAAGGTGGGCACACAGTCACACACAACACATGCCCCCCCAAAAATAATAATATCAACCAAGATTGAGTCTTTACGTTGAGACTCAATCTTGGTTGATATTATTATTTTTTAGTACTTATTATGTTAATGTTTTCGTTTTTATTTTCTTTTTCAATTTTCATTCTAAACATACATAATTATTTACATACATAAGCCACAAAGTAAACATAAGAAAACTTGCAGCCACTTCTGATTTAAAGTCCTAAGATGGATATGGTGAACCATGGTGACAGGTGATCAGCCCATCGCCCATATAGATGGTTCATCATGTTGGAGACCTAATAAGTACTTACCTAAAAAGTCTGAACCCGCTCTCGCTGCATCCCCCGCTTCAGCCTGTACAAGTTTAGACGAAAATGAGCGTGAGTCGCTGCTCACTCAAAATGGAGTAATCACATTGATACGTTTATTGAGATTGAGCGTAGCCGCGGATTTGCCAAATGAAATGCGGTTACGTTATATTGCTGCTGAGCTAAGCTTTGTTTTGATGCTCTCTCTTGTGATGTACCTTACAGAACGGTGAAAATCCTTCAGAGTTTTCATTCTTACGATCTTCGCTCATTACCCCGTTTCTTGAAGCGCTCGTGGCGTAGGTTGCTTAGATCGTTGAAGTTAAGCAACGTTGTGCGCGGTCAAAATTTGGATGGGTGACCGCAAGTGGCATTATGAGCTGAGCGCTTCATTGCTTCGGAGGGCGCGTTAAATCGTTAAGCCATGAAGGAGGCCTTTAGGCGGCCTAAAACTCCGTCACAAGAGTTAGCCACTAGCTCATAGTACGAACTTACTTTTTAGGTATTTCTTAACAGGCGCGGCACAAAATGGCAAGAGTAAGTTTGTCATAAATTACTTTTGTAATTTTTTATACTTTGCCTTTTTATGCTGGCGTGGTTACGAGATCGTCTAATAATGGTCGAAGATAAAGACGGCACAAGATAGTTTTGTTTTAAAAATTCATGAAAAAATCCAACTTTCAATAAATAGGTAGAGGTGATAATCATACTTTCAATAATACCGAAATACATAAGGTCACAGACATAGGACAATGACCTCCCTATCAGCTAGAGGTCGCTAGTGATTTTAAACTTTGGTAAACACGATAATCTACCATAATCCTTGCTTGCAATGCAAGCAATGTTACCCAAACTAGCTTGCTGACGAAGCTTTCCACACACGAACATAGATGGCACTGATTACAATAATTACACTCATCTGCTGCATACGAAATTTCAGTCAAATCTAATACACTTCTGGCCACTATCACACACGGAATCTATTGTAACGTACTTACATAAGCGGGTTTGCATTGTAAATTTGTATGCAAATACAAATGTAGCGTCCGCTTTCAGGCAAAAACAAGGCAAATTGAATTTTCATAGATACCGCTAGCTGGCCAGAGCGGTCATGCTTTTATAATAAGCTGTTAATTTTGCGTTTATTATGTGAGTGCACGATAGTGTAAGAAGGGGTGAGGTTGAAACTGTTTTAAAAATATTTTTATTTAGGTAAATAATCAAAACTTATTTAATTGAGTGGGAGCACTAATGACCTGTGTCACAGCTTTGCATAATTATACATTACTAGCAGCCGCCCGCGGCTTCGCTCACGCGGTACCCAGATAAAAAGTACCCTATGTCCCATTCCAGCACACGTAGGTACCTACTATCCTCATTATCTACACTAATATTATAAAGAGGAAAACTTTGTTTGTTTGTTTGTACTGAATAGGCTCAAAAACTACTGGACCGATTTTAAAAATTCTTTCACCATTCGAAAGCTACATTATCCACGAGTAACATAGGCTATATTTTATTTTGGAAAAAAATAGGGTTCCGTAAGATATTTGGGTTTTTCGGACACAAGGTGTAAAAAATCAACCAGAAAAGTTACTTATTTTGCGTACGCTGCCTAAACTATAAAAGATAGAACCATAAAATGTTCTAATTAATTGTAGATCTTATAAATATCTACAAAAAAGTCCGCGACACACTATACCCATCTATGTCGAGTGAGGCACAGCAACCATTTTTTTATTTAAAAATCTTGAATTTTTTTTGGACTACATTTAAACGCGTTTATTTTACTCATGCTATTAATCCTTATCAAAATAAATGATTTCATCACTAAGAACAGTTTATGGAGATAATATTTGGTCTTTGAATGATTAAAATTGGACGTTTGGTTTTGAAGTTATGGCGAAATTAAAATATTACGATTTCTGCTGCACGACCGCTGCGTAGGGAGCCGACCTCGCGACTGACCGTGTCTTTCCTGGGTAGGCTTTTTGCAGCGGTAACCGACATCCACGCGGGCGGAGCCGCGGGCGACCGCTATTATAGAATAAAATAATGTACTACACGCGTACGAAGTCGCGGGCAACAGCTAGTTCATTATAATAGTGTACGCTAAACGATGACTAAAGTATTGCCATCTCTTACCATTTCATAATGACAAACAGTGACAGAGCTAACTTTAAGCAATGGCTAACTTTAGCGAACGAATATAAACAATAGGGTATATTCCGTAGTTTTTGCGTTAAAGAGTAACAAACATACCTAAATATACTACATAAATCTAAAAATTAAGAAATTTCGGTGAATTTAGTAAAAATTTTGAGAGTTAAGGTAAACTTTTCAAAACGCAACGATAGCGCGTTCTAGGATTTGATCTGAGATTTGATCATGAGTTTGATCAGAATTAGCAGCGACATCTAGTTTTCAGACGTAGAATTACGTCAGAACTCCATGAATAATCAAGATTGGAAACTTATTAGACCAGTAATAATTTATGCTTCCTTTCACAGGTACTTTGACATTGACAGTTCCTTTTCCATATGTTTTGTATCATCTATTATTAATCTTTGGTATCATCGCTGTCATATGTCAAAATAAAAGTATTCTATTTTTCATGAAAAACATGCCAAAAATAAAGAATTTACAGGTAATTATGACATCAACTAAATGAGAAAAATCGGCTCTTTAATTTGATATAGGTTATGTGCAGTTTTAAACCAAAAATTGATTTCAGGTTTTCATCCCTTTTCACCCCTTTAGAGGTTGAATTTTGAAAAATCTCTTCTTAGTACACCCCTACGTACCAAGGTTTACCTACACTGAAAATTTCAAGTCTCTACGTCCAGCGGTTTAGGCTGTGCGTTGTCTGTCAGTCAGTCAGTCAGTCAGTCAGTCAGGACAAAGATTCTTATAATATAAGATTATACTTCTAGATCTACTTGTATCTTTTGTTATTACATTAGCTAAGATGTACCTACTAATATTGCATTGTAACTCTTTCTTTACGCATTGTCATAGATTAGGTAATAGTTACTTACTTCATTATTCTTATACATGCCGCCTCTTTGGTAGAATCCCTAACTAAAGCCTCCTCGGTCTTGTTCCAATTTCAAATTGTGAGGAATACAAAAGAATGTCAAGAGTTTTTGAAAAGATATGAAAATGGAAAGATGCTAAGTAATTTTTATAATTTTCTATATTTTGATATATTTTGCTGAAAAAAAGCACATGTGAGTATATTTGTGGTTTTAATTAATTAAATTAGGCTAGGTAGTCTACACTATAAACATACAAATTGTATTGAAAGAAAATAAATATATTTTATTATTATTATTTACCAATTAATTAATTGGCATCCATAAATCTTGTTAAGCTTGTCGAAAATTCATCTACTTACTTCTTCAAACAGAACACCCCAATAGATAATTTGGCAATGAAAAAGACAAGTTTTGCATTATTCTATATTCAAATATCTATAATTATGTCTTTTTTAAGTGGACTGTTTCCGTTATTGTAGTTGACAATAAACGTAGGTACATTATACGAATTGCCCTATCGCTCGGTTCCATACTAGCAAAATGACCGGATGTTATCTGACAAAAAGCGTCATGTTTTTTTTGTCAGAAAAATAACGAGATCTATTCAGCAAATTCTCGTATCCCTAACGGGGTGGGCAGAGCCACAAGTAATTATAAGAACACTTACAGCCACCCCTGATCCAAGAGTCCTAAGGTGGATATGGTGAACCATGGTGACAGCTGATCAGCCCATCGCCCATATACCTAGATGGTCCATCATGTTGGAGAAGATACTATCCCTTTATCGACTCTTACGACTTGCTCGGGGTGAAAAGCAGCTGGACGCGTTCTGTTTTTTCTTTACTCCCCGGTAATATTAAGTATTCTGCCGTCATAAGGAAAAAAGACGTATCTGACATTTTTTTCATAATTCACATCATCGGAATCAGTAAAAAAAGACGCATCTATCGTATTTTTTTTCTCCATTTCGGAATTTTATGTAGAAACGTCCTTTTTTCTTATGACGGCAGTATTAGTCAGGTCGTTAACTGGTCAAGTAGCAAAAAGAAGTATAAGTAAGCGCAAACATTAAGGGGGAGTTGCACGTAATATCGTGTAATGTTCGACGCGCGTCGCAAGACCGAGGTAATATTTTAACGTGGCACTTACGGCTCGCAATAATCGGATACCTACCAGATGCTGGCATAGACTGGGGAAGGCAGAAGGTTCACATCGGGTTATATTTTGCTTATTTTTGTATGGTATGGTAGCTATGGTAGGTTCAGTCTTTGGCTTCAGGCTTTGGGTTGTTGGCAGTAATACTTTCTACGGTTCTACGAAATGCCGGTTTCCTCACGATATTTTCCTTCACCGTTTGAGAGTAGGTACCTACCTAAAGAGCACAAAAATTGATGCACGGCTACCACTGGACCACCACTGCTCTCAAGTTTAGATCTTTATTCCTGGCAGTGCAATTACCAGCTACCTACATGTTCCTATGAATTTTTCTTATCCCTGATCGTAACGTCAGGAAAGTAGTTTATCTATTTCATCGAATAATATTCTAGTTTTGCGAAAACCATTGCTTACGAAAGACACGTCTGTTCTATTAACTCATCTGTGCCGAGCCTGGGAACTCGAGAAATGACAGATAGGGTCCGAGTGCGGTTGAGTTGCGTGACAAATGCGGGCGGTGCGGGCCAGCTGCGTGCCAAGGACGTGGCTGTAAAGACGCGACTTCACTGCGGTACGCAGAGGGTACGCATGTGTTCTTAGCTTTGCGAATATCATAATGTGAACTCCAAATCATTTGAGTGCCGACTGCTCGGCTATCGACCTTCATGGATGCGGGGTTTGGGCTGAAGGGAGTTTTGTACAGGCGCTTCCGCGGGCGCCTACAAGTCCCCGTGACATTGCGAAGCACGGCGCAGTTATATCGTGTCAATTAGTTTGTTTTTAATTCTTATCCTACTAATATTATAAGCGCGAAAGTTTGTAAGTATGGATGAATAAATTAAAATAATTTATTGCACATCATACAAATTAGATAACTAGTTAACAAAATGAAGGTAATGTACAACTGGCGGTCTTATGACTAATAAGCAATCTCTTCCAGACAACCTTTGGATGGAGAGGAATTTAAAGAAGTTGAAGATTGGCCAAGGTGCGCTTTTAATAAATAACGTGATAATTATTATTGAGATGCATATCTACTAATATTATAAACGCGAAAGTTTGTAAGTACCTATGGATGTATGGATGTTTGTTACTCTTTCACGCCTAAACAGCTAAACGGATTTGAATTTTTTGAATAAAACTTAGAATATACATAGTACATGTGCTGGATTAACATATACCTAGGCTATTTTTTATCCGGGTACCACGCGAGCGAAGCCGCGGGCGGCAGATAGTTTCTTATATTTTTCATAATGTATTATGTTAGTTTTAAGGTTCTTTGGGCCGTAGATTGTAGATTAAGTTTATAACATCTCTAACTTTTCTAATGTTGCCTGAAATAAAGTTATTTTATATTTGTGTGAATATGTCGTGGGCCAACGCCATGCCTCACAAAGATATCCGTGCGCCGCAGTGGAGTATCATACATGTAATGAGATGTTGTAATGGGGTATGTTTGTATATGCTTTTGGTTTATTTGGTGCACGGCTATAATGAAAGAGAGTCTTCATGTTTGGATGCGCGTTTACTGACGGGGGGCTAGCCAAGATCATTTCTATTCTCTTTCCATCGTAGAAAACGATTGGTAGCCGAGCAGTGTTGCCACCTTGCATTTTTTTAAAGCGCTAGGTCAAAAATAATATGTCATCAGATTTCAGAAATTTGGATTAAAAAAAACACCAAATTCCGCTAAATTATTTCAGATTAAAGAAACCCTAGTTTAAATTAAAAACGAACGAACAAGTATGTAAGAGATGCAGAAAAAATAGTACTTAGTATCTTATTAATTATACAGTTTTACGTAGTTATTTTACCTACGTAAAGTTGTATAATTATACAATTACAATTATTAATTTTACAATTGTATAATTGTAAAATTATACAATTTAACGTAGTTATTTTACCTACGTAAAATTGTATAATGTTTAGTTTTAGTGTTTTTTTTTTTTAATCCAAATTTCTGAAATCTGATGCCATTTTATTTTTGACCTAGCGCTTTAAAAAATGCAAGGTGGCAACACTACTCGGCTACCAATTGTTTTCTACAATGGAAAGAGAATAGAAATGATTTTGGCTAGACCCACTGAGGTGCAATGAGTTGTCCTCTTACAATGTATATGGCAACTATATATAAACTATGTTAAGTAACAAATATGCTGAGAAATATTATTAATTGACTTTTGAATCTATATTTCAGCAAAACTGGAGACACAATTTATGTAAACAAACCGCCCATAATTAACCTAAAACTTACTTTTTCATTAAAAGTTTGTGGAACTTTTTAATGGGTGTGTAGTTAAATTAAGGTGTGAACTTATGTTGCGATGTTTATTTACCTAACATGACGTGATTTTATTGTAATAATGAAAAATACGCGATGTAAATTGTATCTTTAGTTTGGCTGAAGCATAGATTCTTGTATAAAATAGCCGTATCTTTAAAAAACAACTTGATACAACATCAAAAAGCAAAGAATATTCTATCAAAACTACATCTGGTCCAGCAAAAACATGCATAATGCATTATTTCGATCATTGCTCGTAAATTCAAGCAATGTTTGGTATGGTATCGATTTTTTTCCTTTATTTTTTACTTACTTTAAAGTATTTAAAAACCACTAAGGTTTGCCTTGATACTATCGCTAGATTTAACCCCTTAACGTTTGAGTCATTGATCGAATTTCGACTTCATAAGCACAGCAACATAAATAATTAATAATAAATATATATTGAGGACATATCACACAGCACCATCTAGCCCCAAACTAACCAAAGCTTGTATTATGGGACCCAGATGGCTGATAAAATAATTATGTACTTTTTTTTGTAAATACATACTTATAATAATACACAATTCTACAACACCCAGACCCGGACGAAATATCTGCAGAGCAGGCAAATATTTCTCCAGCAGCGGGAATCGAAGCCGCGTCTATTGCGTCTCAGCCGAGCACTCGCCCGCCTCGCCACAGAGGTCGCCAAAGGCAAACATGCAAAGAAGCATTACTTATTATATTTGAAGAAATTCCATAACGTTAGCAAGTGGGTATCGCATCTGCTACGAAAATGGCATCCCCCAATCCATACGTGCGTGAGGCAGCCATAATTGAATATTTCCAGTGAAGTTATGGTTTTTGCGCTATTTTTATAGCCTCCTGTATTTAATGCGTCTGCCAGCGATTATGATCCCAGTAACCCCTGTAGCAGCATTTTATACTTCGATTAGGCATGTATAGAGAGGTATAATATAAGTAGGTGTGACAGTGTGTTTTGGTGTGACAGTAAAAATGCGTCATGTTTTGGGTCCAGTCTATTCACTCGGACTGTCATTGTCCTGGGACAAAAAGCAAGTAAAAAAAAACCGGTCAAGTGGGAGTCGATTTCGCACACGAAGGGTTTTGCACCATCGTAACATTATACATAAATGTTTCTTGTATAGGGCCGCCTTTTTATTATTATTTGTTGTTGTGTGCACGAAAGGAACCTTTGAGGCGCACTAGTGACTCGACTATATAGATTAATAGATAGATTTGTTGTTGTAGCGGCAACAGAAATAAATGTACTGTCAAAATATCAACTCTCTACTTAATTATCACGAAGCGCTCGTCGCGTAGCTTACTTAGACGTTCTAGATTGATCGTTGAAGTTAAGCAACGTTGTGCGTAGTCACAATTTGGATGGGTGACCGCAAGTGGCATTCCGTGCTTCGGAGAGCACGTTAAATAGTCGGTCCCGGCTTTTAAGTCTTTAAGCCATGACGGAGGATAAAAACTCCGTCACGAGAGTTGGCCACTAGCTCATACGAACCTACTCACTAATATTTAAGCTAACCAAAAGGCCGGCAACGTTTCCTCCTTTCATAGGCTTATCAGCTTGTCCGAGGTATGAGTAAATGATTATTATGATAGCTGTAATATATATTTTTTAAATCATCATAAATCTTTGCATCATCTCTGTATAATTCCAGCCACCCTTGTTGCATTGCATCTCTCATAAACGAACCTCGTGAAGAAAATGTAAGGTTTTTTATAAATTATGGGGGAATATGTCCCATTGAATTCTTGTGGTGTATAGATACTTACCATTTTGCATTACAAACTTGAAGCAACATTTGAAAAGGAAACGAGAATTTTAATTGGGGCGGATGTATTTTTTTTATGACACTGGATGTGTGGGGTGACCAGAATGGATAAGATACGAAATTTTCAGGGGAAGTTTGAAAGTAGCGCCAGTGATAGAAATATTGAGGGGTAATAGCGTGGTATGGGCATGTCTTACGAAGGGATGAAAGCCATGTTGCGAGGAAAGCTAAGAATATGAATGTGGAAGGATAAAGGGAGGCCAAAGAATTTATCATTTAAGTTTTGACGGCCTCGGTGGCGTAGCGGGCGATTGCTCGTCAGAGACGCCAGAGGCGCGGGCTCGATTCCTGCCGCGGAAGAAATGTTTGCATGATCTGCAAATATTTCTTCCGGGTCTGGGTGTTGTGGTACCATGGTACTCGTAATTTCTGATACCCACGACACAGGGAATCCTAGTGTGGGGTCAGGAATATGTATGTGACTGTTGGTTGTTATATATTTATTTAAAGAAAAAAAGTGAAAAAAGGAAAGTGCCGTGAGCCTCTTGGTGATATTAAGCTCTAACTAGTATCGAGGCGTTTGTTCTGCGTATTCCTCAAAATTCGACAAAACAATGCCAAGAGCCCGCAACTCAGAAAGTGTAATTTTATCGAACTGAAACTCCGATCGTCCCGCTAAGTGACCAAGTTTCGACAAGTTCTCGCATAAATTACGTTAGATAAGCGAAAATATTGTCTTTGGCGGCATATTTTCCAAGCCCACGATGTAAGATAATAAACTTTCGGCAAACAATCGAGATGTCTGTATCAATATGTCTCGGGACTTGGGCGAGATATCTGTTTATCAAAGTTAATATCAACGACCGCAAAATACCTCAAACTAATTTATCGTCCACAGCCTGTCTTTACCCACTGCCTGGGCATAGCCCTTATTTTTCTTATAGGTACCACCCAGAATGGTCTGTGCTAGCCTCATCCATTTACGGCCCACGATCTTAGACTGTATCACCAGCCCATCTTGCTGCCAGACATAAATACCTACATACATAATACCTGTTTCCCATAGGGGTAGGCAGAGATCACGGATCACCATTTGCTACGATCCTGACACACATATTTCGCTTTATTCACTCTAGCATTTTTCATAGATGCTCGTCGATCTTTTTTCAAAACGTCGCCTATTTGTTCCAGGTACGTACGCCTAGGTCTTCCCCTTCCAACGGCAGCTAGTTACTTTATAAGAAAATGAGTAGGTAAGTTGTCAATAAATTTTTTTCACGACATTTAAATGTTACTTCAAAAGTATAAATCCGTCAGATATCAAATTTATACCAACTCGGGACCAGTTTCTATGAGCCAGTGAAAGAATCATAAAAATCGGTTAACAATTGGCGGAGATAATAATAAATAACACCCAACAGTCACATACATAGTTCTGACCCCACACTAGGATTCCCTGTGTCGTGGTTATCAGAAACTACGAGTACCATGATACCACAACACCCAGACCCGGAAGAAATATTTGCATAACATGCAAACATTTCTTACGCAGCGGGAATTGAACCCGCGCCTCTTGCGTCTCTGCCGAGCAATCGCCCGCCACGCCACCGAGGCCGTCATCTTACTTTTATTATAAAATTGAAAGTCTTAGTTTGCTTGAAATTACCGGCGTAAAGCTCAAAACGCAACGATAGCGCGTACTAACTTTACCTGTGCTGCCATCTAGTATATGATAATGAACATAGATTAAAAACAAAACATACATATTGAGACTGGGTGTAAAACATCTACAGGCGTAGACTCTCACCATCCAAGAGCAGATGTTTTATTTCACTCGCCTACAGAGTTACATAAGCACAAAGCGGGCGCGGGCGCGCATAAACCAACCGCTCTCAGCGAGGTCATTTGTGCGCGAAATAGGAGCCGCATTGTGACGTGTCACTTGCATATGTGTGCGTCTGTCGTATTTAAATACGTTGGATTTTGTTTTCGCGGCGGTAAAAATGGTAAAGGATTTAGTAGGTTTTGAAGTGGCAGGAATCTTTATTATGCCGCTATTAAATAAATAAATATTTGTGGACATTTCACACAGCGTCATCTAGCTCCTAAGCAAAGCTTGTACTAAGGGCACCAGATGGCTGATAGAATACTTATGTACTTTTTTTGTAAATACATACTTACTTAAATTAAAATAATACTAGAACATTCAGACCTGGAAGAAATATTTACAGAACATACAAACATTTCTTTCGTAGCGGGAATCGAACCCAAGCCGAGCACCACCACTCCACATGCGTCGCGTTTTTGCCCTTTATATAAAAAATATACATTTTTCTCGTAAAGTAGGGTTTAAACACAAAAAATTACAGTCATGGAGACGTTTACGACACAAGTATTTTTTAACCTCTGAACTTTGCTTATGCCACGTCACCTAGAAGAAGTCAAATCACCAAGTACGGTCTGATATTGACTTAACTCAGTATTTATTAAAATGATCGCCAATAACCTATTCCTGCTGAAATAAGACTGAAGTTGGTTTATTCAAATACGCTCGTGTATTGAAACGTGTTATTCTTCTGGAATTGAAACTATCCTTGTTGGAAATCTTTTTGAAAATGAATATTATTCGATCCACGTAAAATCAACGAAAGGATGAAAATACAGATGATATTTTCATGTTACCATTCAATTTTAGAACACAATTAGTTTGTGCTTCCTTTAGAATCTTTTTGATTCCAAAGAGTTTTAGATAGAACCAATATAGAGCTACGAAAAATACGAGGTATAATCCGAGAGTGAAAGATTTATCATATCACCTGTGCTATAATATTCAAACCCCATTTGCAAGCCCAACATTTTTCACACACGAACTTCGTTACGAACCACATAATCTACATAGAATGGCGTTGCGACAAGTGAAAAACTACAGCATTTCCCATGTTAAAACAGACTATAACTCTAGAGCGGTCGGGTCTGCATTTCCGCGCAGAGATGAGCACGCCGTGTCTAAGAGATTTATATGCCTCGCGCGGAAATTGACTGGAGAGAGCTCACGAACCCGTGATATTAAATTTTATTATTACATAAATAATGTTGTGAAGGTTTAAAGTTTTTGAATGCGATTGTATTGTACTAAATTCAATCGCTTAGAAAATAGAAGAATTTAAAAAGTCGAGTAAAAAAATATTATAGAGCGGACTGTGAAAAAGAAAAGTGGTCTTTACAAATCAAGTACACTCGCGCTAAAACTACATCCGAAAATTCCCCAGCGTTTATCGAAAATGACAAATACGCCCCGCCCTAAATGTCCTTATTCCGAGAAAAAAATCATTTGACAGAATCGAAAGTCGATCGTCGAATGCTCGAAGTCGTTTAGTATAATATAAAATGGGACCCATTCGCACTGAATCGTCGTTGGACGTTGACAAACAGTCGGGATGAAAAAGATGTATTTTTCCTCGATAAAATTCGTTGTGACGTGGACTATAAATTTCGACTCAGACGACAGACTGAGGTGATTTCTTGTTAATAAGGTTGGGTAATTTGAAATCATATCTCAAGTTGAAGTCTTGACTTTCAAGAATAAGGATTAAGAATGTCAAAACTAACATAAAGAAAAATTATTGTAAAAATTGACTTGAAGTACACAGAAAGGCGTTAGAGTTATAAAGTATTTTGCAACATAATATTTTTACAGCAAAGCGATAATTTTAACAAAAATATATCGAATTTGTTATTTCTTTGAACAAATAGGGGTTTATAAGCGTTTAGTTCAAGCATATCAAGCAATTACATGGTATTTTATTTTTACAGTAATTTATAACATTTATTTTTAAATGTTGGAATGACATTACGAACTTAAAATAATCTCCAAATGTCGAATTGAAATATAGTTTTGGTTTGAAACTTATCGACAAATTAGACTATGCTTTGCCTTGTTATGGGGTGAATAAAATTAAGATTATTATATTCTTGATTTATTAGTTTACTTGATAGCAAAATTATGGCCATTTTATGTCAGCTCAGAAGAAGTAGCCTATATGTCATTCCAGCACACATACTATGTATTTTAGGCGTGATTGAGACACAAACATACATCCACTCATCCTTACAAACTTATGCACACATATTTTCAAACTTTAGGTTATGATATACCAAAACATATTGTGTACTAAATTATATCAGAAACAATGTCCGTACACTGCCCGGCATGTGAACGGTCCGCAATTTCAATTTACGAGAGGCGATGCTATAAAATCGGCACGTGATCGCCAGAGACAAATAAGTGGAACGCTTATGTGTACGACGCGTATTGCACGACAGTCTAAGAATTCCCCGAAATAAATGACTGGGCATTTTCAATTCTCAGTACGAATCGGTTTTATTGCACTGAAGTGTAATTGTTCATACTTTTTTTTAAAGAATTGACAGTTTTTTTTTACATGAAATATTATAGTTCATTGTGAAAAGTGCCCGGTTCCAATATTTTACCAATGGATATCTGATCGTTCATTACCATAGCAATGTAATTAATTTATTTGTCAAAAAGCGCCATATATCTATGGTAAACTACTTCGTAAGGATCAGTTTAGGAACAGTTTCTACTGTGTAGCGTATGAGCCAATACATACATTATTATGACGCCCGTATCCTTAATGGGGTGGGCAGAGCCACAAGTAAGTTGAAGAAAACTGGCATCCACTCCTGATTTAAAGTCCCAAGATGGATTATGGAGAACCATGGTGAAAGGTGATCAGCCTATCGCCCATATAGATGGTCCGTCTATATGACCCTATATATATATCTGCTACAGTATACATTTTATTCCATTACCATTACGAACATGTTTGTTCGACCGCTAAATCAATATTCCTCAACAAAATAAACGGAGAACACTTAAATAACTATAAAAATACCATCAAAATAGCTACCCAGAGGAGATGCAATAAAATGACCCTTCAGAAGCCATAATTCTTATGCAGGGGTGGGCTGGGGTGCTTAAACGCAAGTTGTATTACTGATGGTGTATTTGAGAGAACGATGGTGTTTGGGGAAACGGGGAAATTCACACTTGTGCTTGATCTATGGTGGTTTTATGGGAGTTATGGAAACGTGACCGATTATGTAGGAAAAGTATAGGTTTCCGCCATATTTTTATTTAAAGTGTGAATTCTTGCTTTGTTCTTGAGTTTTTATTTGAATAAAAGTTACTTTATCGAAGCGCTCTTGGCGTAGCTTGCTTAGACGTTCTTGATTGATCGTTAAAGTTAAGCAACGTTGTGCGTAGTCACAATTAGGATGGGTGACCGCAAGTGGTATTACGAGCTGAGCGCTTCCGTGCTACGTTAAATTGTCGATCCCGGCTTTTAAATCGTTATGCCATGACGGAGGCGTTTAAGCGGCCTAAAAACTCCGTCACAAGAGTTGGCCACTAGCGCATACGAACTTACAACTCTAATACTCTAAGGGGTCAAACGAGTAAGCGGCTACCCTGATGGTAAGTGATTACCGTCGCTCACGGATACCTGTAACATCAGAGGAGCTGCAAGTGCGTTGCCGGCCTTTGAGGTAGGAGTAGACTCGTTTCTTGAAGGTCCCTAAGTCATATCGGTTCGGAAATACCGCTGGCAACAGCTGATTCCACACGGCAGCTGTGCGAGGTAGAAATTGCCGTGTGAACCGCAGTTGTGGACTGCCGACCGTTCACATGATTTGGACTTGTCCCACCTCACCTCAGTGCCCAATCAGATGCACTCAGGATGGCTTAATGAAGGCCACTGACAGTGGAATCGCTGTGGCATCCTATTGGGCAAACTACATTTAAAATAACTAGTTGAAACATTGACTCGATAGAAGAAGAAGAAGAAGAATGAAGTTTCAAGAGACTTACAGCCCGCTGACAGACGGACGGACGGATAGCGAAGGCTTAGTGATAGGGTCCCGTTGACTCCCTTCGAGTATGGAACCCTAACAACTTTGCTTGGCATAAACACTTCGTCATCTTTCAGAAGAATATTGAAACCGGACATTTTAATGAATAGAACTTAATAAAAATAGTTCGAGACTGTGAACTAACAGATGTTATAAGCACAATTTAGATAATCGTTTTCGCAAATAAGTAGCTGTCAGAACTCAATTAGGGTTCTGTTGTTCGGTTCTTGGGGTTCCGTGGTGCAAACCGCCGCTGGGTTATTGCATGGGAAGGAAACTTTGGCAGACATCTGTTGTAATTTAAGCGTACTCGTAATTTTATTGAACATCTTGGTATTCTGTGTGGAAGTTGTGTCTGATGTTCATGTTAGAGAGCACTGGTGGTCTAGTTGGTAGTGACCCCGCCTTCCAATCCTAAGGACGTGGGTTCAAATCCGGTCGTGTACCAATGGATATTTCTGCGCGAAAAAATTATGTGCATTGTACCAGTTCTCTCCAACGGCGAAGGAAAACATCGTGAGGAAACCCGCGGCTTACGCGCACGTATTGACCATGTCTTTCCTGTGGACAAGGCCGACAAAGCTGAGAGGATGGAATAGGTGCTGGGCAAGCATACTTCATCTTAATTCGTCCCGGGCACTACTGTCACTAACGGTTAGTGAAGGTAAAAGTTGCCTCCTGACGCTGTATAAATCATCTACTATAGATGGTAAACTGTAGAGGCCTACATCGTAGACCTACGCCGTAGGCCTCTACGGTTTATAAGCATTCTGTACGAAAGCCCATGCTGCTTCTCTGCTGGAGTGGGAGTAAGGGAAAAAAAATTGTCCACCTGCTTCACTTCTCGAGCATGTCGTAAAAGTCAACTAAGGGATTCTTCTTCTTCTTAGTCGTTACACTCTTGACAGAGTTGTCGTGGTCGTCAGCTTAGGAGTAGTGGCTCGCTTCACAATTTTGCGCCATTCGTCTCTAACGGTGGCCTTTCTAGAGCATTCGTATAGTGGACCATTCAACGCTGCCTTTACTTGGTCCGTCCATCTCATTGGAGATCTTCCTCTGGCTCTTGTACCCTCAATTTTCCCCTGAACCACAAGACGTTCAATGGACAGTTCTCCACGTCGCGACACGTGCCCAAAGAACGTGATAGTAGAAACTAAGGGATAGTATCCTCCTAACATGATGGACCATCTATATGGGCGATGGACTGATCACCTGTCATCATAGTTTATCATATTCATCTTGGGACTTTGAATCAGAAGTGGCTGGTGGCTGCAAGTTTTCTTGTGGCTCTGCCCACCCCATTAGCAATATGGGCATTAGTCCAGCAGAGAAGTTTGTGTATGTGTTGTTCTAACTATATATGTAACTTTTGATACGCCCAATTAATGATTAATTATATAGACTAAATCAACAAATTAAACCTATAACTAAAACTTTGTACAAGGCGGACCTCAGAAAATATGTTAAGAAAGTCGTAATTTTGCTACAAAATCCATTAATTTATATTTTGATAACATAATTAACCCCTTTCTTAGGCGTCTTTTCATCGCAAAACAATTCATTAATAAAGCCTTGGTTTCTCGATTCCTATGACCAACTAATAGATGTCCGTAGGTATATACCTAATGAAATCGTAATCTGTTAACATGTATTTATTTAAAAGAACACGACTGCGTAGAATTTAGGTAGCATAATAGGTCCTGACATATTTGATTTTGTGACACATGACGATGATGGTGAAGAATTTGTACAATTTTAGTCTAGTTTTTAGTTATGTACCATCATATGTTAATTTTAAATGGCTCCTTATAGCTGCCCTATTTTATGTATTTTTTACACTTTAGTGTCAAAAAAGTGCTATAGGCTGTACCTAGGACACTCTCATTATCTAGACGAAACCAACAGCACCTAATTTATTAAAATCGATCCAGCCGTTTCGGCTACAGAGGCAGTCAAAATAATAAATTGAAAATGGCTTCTTACAGCCGTCAAGTTAGATTTTTTAACGCTTCATATAGCTTATGACATAAGAATCTAAAGACACCTCATTTGTCAAAATCCGTCTAGCCGTTTTGACTACAGCTTAAGCCAAAAGAGTGTACAGCGGCGGAATAAATATGTTCGTCAGTTTTTTAATTGATTCGTTTGACATTTCGCGAGACATGTTACCTTTTGAAAGGCATAGAACAAACTGTTGCATAGAAAATTATGTTCAACTGCTCGACAACAAAGTTCAAATTGACACGCATCAAAGTTGTTTGACAATTTGTTGTGTTATACAGGATAGTATGTTTTACTGGTGTATAATCAAAGGTTTTACTGAATTAAACTGCTACTTGTGTCACAAGATCATTCGAAATAGAGCAGTAGTGGATAGATTCAAATGTAAAAGATTAAAATGACACGAATATTTATGTCTTAAATCTTCGCTTACCCTCACTTTCCCATTTAAAATAGTAGTAGCTTATCTTCCTCTGACGGACGTCTATTTACGGTACTGCTCACCAAGAAAACCATAACTTTAGCCCCCACACGCTGGTTCACTTAATAAGTTCCACAAAACTTCCGAAACTGGGGTTCCATTCATTTATTTTTACCGAAGAGTAATCTATTAAGGGCGATAAACGTGGCCGCGTTAAAATAAATTGATTTTATTCAAATTTTCTTAAGGCGAGGTTCTGTTTCTTGAGATTGCGGGTGTGTGGGGCGAGAGAAATGAGTGGATAAGGCTGAGGTAATTTATTTAGACGTGCGCTGGGTTAATTCTCAATTTCGGTTTTATTACTGCTCAGAAAACTGTTAGTAAGGTTCCTCTCTCACTATTTTGTTTTATGGGACCAACAACATTTTTGCACAAAAAAAATTACAAGTAAATTTTTGACAAAACTTTGCAATTTCTTTACAATTTTCTAATTCTACCTACCCGTAAGGGAAACAGGTGTGATTTTATGTATATATATTAAGAAAATAGTCCTTGTTCCATTGCAATCGAATCAAAAACCATTAGCAGCACCGCATCCATACTTTCCTGTTCGTTTCAAAGAGCTTGTAATTGAAAAGTTTGCGAAGTAGATGTGATTTATAAGTCAGATGGACTGTCGAGCTGGCCACTTTTTATATAGCTAAATCTCACAAAGGACTTCGCTCTATACAACTTAATGAAAACCAAATGGTTTTGTTTCTCTTTTAAAACAAAGATTTGAAACAAATAAAAGTTCAAAGGAATCGTAAATTAAACAACAAGACTAATAAAACATTTTAATATTTCATAAAAGAGATTTTTTTTCTTATAGGTAGAGGTACATTTTCTTTTATAAAGTAAAACAGATTCATAATTTTCTTTGAATGATATTCTGGAAATGTTATTTCTAGATTATCATTATCATACAAATTTAATACGAAATGTATTATATATTTACTACGAATGGATTTTGTAATTCATGAAATTGACTATGTTTATTGACATATCATTTTGCTACTGATATGATACCATACAACAAAATACAGCAAATTTGCCTTTTATAAAATACTAAAAAACCGCTCCGGTTTTTTGGTATTTTATACTACACATTTAGTATTTTATATAGTATGTATCCAGATACAAAGTTGCGTATTATGTATACATGTATACATATAAATACTAGTCTAACCCCCGAATACTCAAACGCATCTCAGAGTTGAGCACGTTTCAAGTGACGAGTTTTTGACAGTTTTTGATGAAAGTCTGTCAAAAACTCGTCACTTGAAACGTGGATATAAATGGATTATAAAGTGTGATCTTTGATTCAAACAGTTACAAGTGCAAAAGTTAAGTTATCGTCTGATGAGCTGGATCAGGTGGGCTAATATAGACCGTTTGCAACGGCCTTTACATAGCCCGACTGTTTCTTTTGTATTTTGTAAATTATATTTGTATTAGTTGTAAGTTTATTTTTGTTATTAATGATTTTTTTAGTAAAGAATACAGATAAAAACGCCCTAGAAAAGAAATGTCCCTGAAAAAGATAACCCCCTTTAAAAAATTACCCCCTAAAAACATCTGAAACGCCATCGCCTATTTGTCTTTCAAAATTTCATCTGCAATAAAACCTGTTGCTCTTGGCATCACTCCACTAATTAATTCTTAGCAAGAGAGCTGTTGGGAGTTAAAATTAAGGGAAAAAATACGAATGAGTTTGTGAAGTACTACCATTTGTGTTCCCAAAGCACATTCATTATTCTGTCCTGTTACCGCCCGCGGCTTTGTTTACGCACCCGGATAAAAGTAGCTTTATATCTTAAGACTTGTCTTAGTCATAACCAAAGATCTCACAGAATAAAGTATTCTGAACTCCACCCATTGCACCTACTATTTTACCAAACCAACCCATTTATTCTCTTAATAATACACGAAAAGGACACGGGTGCCCACCGCGTTTTCAAATTTCTTTCGTCTTATCGAAGCGATGCGCGATCCAAGAGCTGGTTCTAGTTTGGCTCAACGGATCAGTATTGCTATTCATCGTGGCAATGCGGCCATCGTCAAGACGCTGACGCTGGCACGCTGGAAGGCTTCCACCGTCTGATGAGCTGGACCAGGTGAGCTATCTATAGACCGTTTGCAATGGTCTTTGGATAGCCCGACTGTTTCTTATATACTAGCCGCCGCCCGCGACTTCGCTCTCGTTGTACCCGGGTAAAAGGTATCCTGTATGTTATTCCAGCACACGTATTCTGTATATTCCATGTTTCATTTAAATCCGTTCAGCCATTTAGGCGTGATTGAGGCACAAACATCCAAATATCCTCACAAACTTTCGCATTTATAATATAAGTAGGATTATTGTAAGTTTCTATAACAAAATCTTTTTAAAAGGCATTTTAACCATGACATGAGTAATCGTAGTTAATACAAATTATAATCCTAAAAAGATGGAATTATTTTGCCTGTTGCTTCGTTTGAATGATTTATGGTCGGAATACGATTGCTATCCATCATCGTTTGTTGTTTTTGGTAATTAGAATGGTTTCCTGTTCAGTTTTAGGGTAGGTACTATGTTAAGAATTAAAGGTCTGTCTGAACCCTCTATTCCTTTCCATAATTGAACTGTTCATATACCTAGCCGTCACAGTTTATATGTCACTGTAATATTCTGACGTCATAAGGAAAAAAAGACGTATCTGCCATTTTTTTTCATAGTTTATTTATATACATCATCGGAATCAGTAAAAAAAGACGCATCTACGAGCATCTCGTAACAGTATTTTTTTCTCCATTTCGGAATTTATGTAGAAACGTCCTTTTTTCTTATGACGGCAGTATTGTAAGTACCGTTAGATAATAATCTATCTCGCGAGATTGTAAACTGTCGAAAGATTGTGAACCGTAACATTTTTTGGCACTTTGGCGCCCTCGCTATGCTCGCTCGCCTCGCACGTTTTTGGTCACTACTCTAACCTAACCTACTAACCTTACCAACTAAATTCGATCTGGGTGGATAAGTAATACCTAATGCGTTAAATTCTAAGCAGTATGTTACGGTTCACAATCTTTCGACAGTTTACAATCTCGCGAGGTAGATTATAATCTAACGGTTTTTACAATTTTACTGTGACATTACGTACCTTAAAATAATAAACATCAAACAGAATACTGGGCGTCTACTAGCACTCAAATCAACAAAAATAAATGAAATAACAGATCAACATCAGAATAATAATATTATTAGGCTGATGTTTACCAAAACTTTAACAAGCGGTTTTTGAAAGACTATTTCTACCATAGTGGCATGTTGTCGTGTTCTAAACGAGTCTCTTGAAAGTATACTAATAATCTGTAACCCATAAGTATTCAATAAGTGTAAGTAGGTAAGTAAGAAATGATGATATATATATGAGTAGCTAGATATATTATAAAGCCCGACTATTTCTTTTGAATTTTGTAAGTTTGTTGTAATTTTCTTTCAGTTTATAAACCTTGAGTTCTAGTAAGTATACAATACAATAAGCTTAAACTCAAACCATAATCATATTAACAGCACAAAATAACCCCAATTTACCCTATAGAAATGTTGTTAGTTAAAAAATCTCAACTAGTTTTTTAACAATTGATCACCTGATTATTTTACAAGAAAGTGAGCATGGTCGCGCATGCTAATAATAGATTTTATTGTCCGATTTTTTAAATATTATTTGTCGATTCTTTTACAGCATGGTTGCATGAAAATTGACCCATTCCTAAAACGTCTATATGATTATTCTGGATTAGTTACTATGTATAACCGTTCGTTTATATTTTGATGAACTGAAGCCATAGCGTTTTCCTCAAAATACGTATAATGAAGTGCGCGCAACGAAATCGAATATTGCGTGATTAAGGAAATTGCTGTTTGTTTTTGTCTGAGATATAAACGAAGATTTTCTTAATTGAATTAGTAAATAAAGGAGTGAATTCTTTTTATGAGTTGAATGGGAAAATCATGATTGTTTAACCTTAATGTTATTGAGATCTTCAGCCTCCCATCTTGCAAAGAGTAATTATAATCTACTAAAGTTTATGACAACCAGAAATAGTTATGGACATTCATACTTTTACTGTAACTGGGCTCGGTAACGTGGAGGGCGATTGCTCGACAGAGACGCAAGAGGTGCGGCTTCGATTCCCGTTACGGGAGAAATGTTTGCATGCTCTGCAAATATTTCTGGGTGTTGTAATAATACGTATTATAATTATAATACGTAATACTACAACACCCATTAACATTATACAACATGATACATCATACAACATTATACATTTTTTGCAAATACATACTTATGTATTTGCAAAAAATGTATAAAGAGTATTCTATCAGCCATCTGGTTCCCATAGTACAAGCTTTGCTTAGTTTGGGTGCTGTGTAAAATATTTTTATTTATTTATTGTGACAGATGACAAAAGAACCAGTTTGGGATGGTAACATTTTCCTAGCATCGTTATGCATCACAACAAAGCGAGTTAGTTGAGTTGCGATCGGACCCAGATGTTTGCAAATGATGACATTAGTAACTCTGAACCCTTGTCACTCTAACGAGATGCTTAGGGTATCGGGTTCAATTCTTGTTAACCTACTAGGACGTAAAAAGAGGTCTGGGGCTTTATTCGCTATGTCCGAAACTTGACAGTTCGCAACTTGTTTGTGACGCGCCGCGTAGTGTTTTTGCAACACAAAATTGTCAAAGAATATAATAACACGGTAATTCCGCAAACGTGCCCGCGTTATGGTAATTAATTTACTCATAGATCAAGCCCGGGATCACTGGTGTGACTGGTTGAGAGCACTGGTGGTCTAGTTGGTAGTGACTCCGCCTTCCGATCCTATGGTGGCGGGTTCAAATCCGGATTATTCTGTGCGAAAAAATTATGTACGCTATACCAGTACTCTCAAACGGTGAAGGAAAACATCGTGAGGAAACCCGCAGCTTAGTCAGCTCCGCGCGTATTGACCATGTCTTTCCTGTGGACAAGGCCGACTCAGCTGAGAGGATGAAATAGGTGCTGGGCAAGCCTACTCCATCTTAATTCGTCTCGGGCACTACAGCGTCCCGTTCGTGAGGGTAGAAGTTGCCTCCTGACGCTGTATAAATCATCTTCTAGATGGTAAAAGGCCTTTATTTAGACCAAGCCCGGGATTGTATTCAAAATGAAATGGTCTCTTGTAACTGGGATATCTCTATCATTACTTCGCCCAGTGACCTCCAACAGAGCACTCCATACCCGAGCACCGCATAGAAATTAAAACAGAAATCCTCAATGCAGGATTTCCTACGTAAAAACATAACCTAAATTTAAATAAAATCTTTTCATCCTGAAGATGCGAGCATAATTAGAAGAAGACTTCAAGCTGGAATAGCAAAACCTACTCTATTTAAATTAGCGTACGGTTTTGTTTTGCGTAAAGTTGTTATGTATTCATGTGAGTTGAAAAGTCGTATTCGCACAACAGTACCGACTCATTAGAGAGCATAAGTGGTAAGTTGTCGGCGTGTTCTTGGACAAAGAAGCTTCGCTATTTCATTTTATGCCCGGTTCCAGTGTTCTACTAACTGACGACGGATCGTGGAGACGTTGTTACAATTTTTAACAGAAAAACAACGTCATTTTAAACTTTCGCGTTTATAATATTAGTAGGATGTTTTTTCGTATTCATTATTGAATTGTCATATTATGTAAGTCTTTGAAGATCGTTGAGGTAATAATGTTTTTGATATTTGTAGGTATCGGTAAGCCGAGTTGAGTGGTCTCGGATCCTTAGGTTGTAGAGAACCGTGAAGTGCAAAATCAAACGAAACAGCGCGGGGTGTCGATGGTACTCAGTACCAGGAGAATGGATTGTTACGATGAAAGTGAAAATAAACGCGCTATTAAATATTCTTTTTCTTATTTTTTTGTAATTTCAAAGACGTTGTTCTTAGAAGTGACATAATGGAAATCACGACGATAATGCACGAAAGAATGGTACTTAACATCCAAACATCCAACAGTCCTACATAGTCCTGACCCCACACTAGGATTCCCTGTGTCGTGGGTATCAGAAACTACGAGTACCATGGTACCACAACACCCAGACCCGGAAGAAATATTTACAGATCATGCAAACATTACTTCCTTAAACTTACTTAAACTAAGCTAGGATGAAATAAAAATCTGTCAAGTGCGAGTCAGTTTCGCACACGAAGGGTTCTGTACCATGCGCGCCCGGCAGGCGACCGCGCGAATTTCAGTTTTCATCCCCACTTCCTCATCCAATGATTTACGCCAACACGCATAGGAACTACTAAGAGAATTCATAAATAACATTGCGGAAATCAACGGAACTAAAATAAAAATTAAAAGAAGTCCGCAATGCTAGTTCCCTCTATGTAAGAATGCTGGAACTACGTTGCAATGCTCGATGCTCGGAAAAAAATAAATGTATGATGTGGAGTATGATACAGTAACAAAAATATAGCGAACTACAAACTTAACTATCGCTAAGTTTGCAATCGCTAACCTGGAAACTAAAATTCGCGTCACTCGCTCGACATCGTGTGGAAGTGATTCCGTGTCATTTTTTCACTAACAAACTTATGAGAATAAGTTCCTGAAATGCATAAATTCCCGCATAAGACATACAATCTTATTTCTGCTACTATAAGGGTAATTTTGCTTTGACGAGTTTTTGGATTGAGGTGAAATGTAGGTTGCTGTGACAGGTCGTACTTTCAGTTAATTAGTACGTTTTGCAATTTTTTCATACATTTTTAAAACTACCTTCCCTTTGAACTGTTACGACGTTGTATATAAACATTAATTCCTACTTTTTGCTGGCTTCATTTGAATGTTGATGAATTAATTTACGAAGGAAAATTGTATTTCAAAAGTTATTAAGTAGGCCAGGATTTGAAGTCTTAGTTTCGTTTAAATAGAACATGGTACTTAACGGCGATTTACTTAGAACTTTGACTTTTGATTTAAATCGAAAAGACTTTGGTAAGTTTCAAAAAGCTTCGGTAATCAAAGTATAGCCTTCGCTGAATCTAATCTAAAAGTAAAGACCCATTTCGAAGTTTAAATCGTCACACCCTTTATCAAATTCTTTATCGATAACATTTAAAATTCGAATAAATCTCGTGAATCATTATCAGGAAGATTTACGTTCACCCTAAATTGGAATCAGCTTGAATCGACTTTCTCGATGTGAATCGAAAGGTCCGCGCCTGATTCGAAAAGAACAATTAAAGAAGTAAGATAAATTAGGAATCAATGAATGCCTAATGGCTTTCTCCATTAGAGGGTTTTGAGTTTTCTGAATACTTTTTTAAAAAGAAAAAATTACTACTCCCGGTTAAAGTTTGAGCGGGAGCGAAGATATAGGACTGATGGAAATGAAAAAAAAAATAATCGTTTTGTTACCATAATTGCATAAAATAATTATTAGATAGGTAGATCAAGATGTCCTCTATGACGTGTCTGACTGACTGACGTGAGGGAGGAGGAGGAGGGCGGCGCGTGATATAGTATAGCATGAACTCAGCGCATCGCACCAATTTATAGCG
Organism: Scotopteryx bipunctaria; assembly: GCA_949320045.1. Lineage (NCBI taxonomy): Eukaryota > Metazoa > Arthropoda > Insecta > Lepidoptera > Geometridae > Scotopteryx > Scotopteryx bipunctaria. Next base: position 1,562,470 of record OX439441.1, read on the forward strand.
TAGGTATAGTAAGCCAATAATATATAGTACAGTACAGTGTGAACGTGTCCATAACAATGTATGGTGCGCGATATTGTTGTGCTATGAGCTATATGCAGATATGCTATAGATATATGCTATACAGCAGTCTGAAATGCGCTTTAGTCCTTATTGGAAAACAAGGGTGCACATGAACCCATGAACTAGGAATACCTGTAAGATGATGTATTAAGTAAGTTCGTATGAGCTAGTGGCCAACTCTAGTAACGCAGTTTTTAGGCCGCCTAAAGGCCTCCGTCATGGCTTAACGACTTAAAGCCGGGACCGACAATTTAACGTGCCCTCCGAAGCGCTCAGCTCGTAATGCCACTTGCAGTCAACCCATCCCAGTTGTGACCGCGCACAACGTTGCTTAACTTCAACGATCAATCAAGAACGTCTAAGCAAGCTATGCCACGAGCACTTCAGCTACGCCACGAGCGCTTTGTGGTGTATTTGAGTATCTATTGATGCCTGTTCCCTTAAATTTCATTCTATAACAAAAGCTGATGCTGCACAGCGGTCTATTCCTCACTTACTTTTTAATATCCGCAAGTTTTCAGCTCATTTAGAACTCACCGAGTAGGTACACTTTGTAGCAACGACCGTTCCTTAATTAAACTAACATTTCTCCTTTTTATCGGTTCTGCGGTAATGGATAATTGAGATCGGGCAAAAGATGATGATTTGTAGGTCCAATCAATTAGTCAAAATGGTTCTTTTTTTGTTTGGATGAAGAATTCTGTTAGTTAGATATGTTTTAGTCACTTTGATGGTCTGGATCAGGTGGACTATTGGTAGACCGTTTGCAACGGTCTGACTGTTTCTTTTGTATTATGTAATTATTTGTAAAAAACCTAAGTTTGGCATCTAATTATATTGTTTTCGATCGAACTTCAAACAATTTGGCCAACCCAATCTTTTACTGACCATAAGCCTACAGATACCAGCATGGACGTTGTTCAAGAGTATATAGGGGGTTCTTACAGGTGACAGAAAGAATTCAGTGCTCTGGATTAGTCTAGACACGACTGAACCTCGTATATTCATTCACCTGTATCAAGTTGTTTCCATTCTACCTCTATGATTGTATCGAGCTTATTCTGATCTCTAAAGAAGTTTATTCTTGGAAGAGTTTATTCTCAGAACAATTGTTCTGAGAGTTTATTCAACCTTCCTTGTATTGTCAATCCTTGACAACTTATCAGTCATACCAAAATCTATCAGTGTCAGTCAGTCAGTAAAAGAAATCTAATTCTGGAAAATAAATGTTTTTATTGTTTTAGCGTTGTAAATGGAGGGGTACGGGTACCCGTATCCTGCTTTTCAGGGGATGCGACCCCCAGATCCCCAGTTCTTGGACCATGGGGATGGGTATGGAGAGTACTACGGCATGGGGCCGGTCACTGAGGATCTTGGAAGAAGGTTAGATTTGGAATACCTTACGTATACCTACCCTACGAGTATGTTTGTAGTTCGTAAGCAAATTATTTTAAGGATGTTCTTTAGGTATTTATGACATAATCTTGTATCAAACATTGGCGAATTAAGATTTAAATGAAGAGTATGATTCTGAACACATCAATGATCAAGCATAGTACTTATTGTTATAACAAAAAAAAAATAAAGAGTATTTCTTCATTTTCAGACCCAGCAGATCAAAACTCCGTTTACGGAGGGCAAGATCCAGATCCAGTAGTGCAAGTCACTCGAAGACTCGGTCCAGGTCTCGGTCAAAGTCTCGTTCTCGTTCTCGGTCTCGGTCTAAAAGCCACAGCCGAAGTCGGTCGCGCAGCAGACATCGAGGGATCAACTTCAGGGAACCGGGATTTTTGGATGCGTTCAGAGTTCTGTATCTAGCTCGTGAGTCTGCATCTGGAACAAAACATTAATTTTATTAATACACAGTCATATTTGTGAAGATAAAAAATAAGTTATTAAGTATTCTGGCACTTGTAAAAATATATAATTCACACAGTCCATTTATGAATGTATACAGAGATACTTTTAAGCATTTAGGTGACCTAAAAACTCCGTCACAAGAGTTGGCCACTAGCTCTTAAATACGACATTACTTACTAACAGAGATACTCATAGATGGACATTACATAACTTAAAAACAAGTAAATTTCCAGTGTGAATTTTATCCTAGAACGTACAATTTAGTGCAAATTGAGACGCAAAAGGCGCGGGTTCGATTCCTGCTGCGGAAGAAATTGTTCTGAAAATATTTCTTCTGGGTCTGGGTGTTGTGGTATCATGGTACTCGTAGTTTCTGATAGCCACGACACAGGGATCTTCTATGTGACTGTTGGGCTGTTGAGTGTTATTTTTTTATTATTTACTAGCTGCCGCCCGCGGCTTCACTCGCGTGGTACCCGGATAAAAAATAACCTAAATGTTAATCCAGTACATGTACTATGTAGGTATATTCCAAGTTTCATTCAAATCCGTTCAACTGTTTAGGCGTGATTGAGGCACAAACATCCAAACATTCAAACATCGAAACATCCTTACAATATAAGTAAGATTAAATTAAATAACAAGTAATAGAAAATGACATAATAAGCGGGTTACACATAGAACTTAAGTTTACTGAAAAGATGAATTATTTTAAAATTGCATCTCAACAGCAAGCAAGCATAAGAAGAACACTCCAAAGTTCCTAGCAACGAAGAAGCGGCAGGATCGTGTCCAGGAGTACCTGAAGAGTGATGGCCTCGGCTCCAAACGTTGGCTGTTCTACCCTCGGGCTGAGAAGAGCGATCCGGGCGCTAATGCAGGTACTGGCAGGTACTCATAACTGAGGGCTTCGTCAATGTGACATACAGTGTCGATCAGCGATGTTGCAATTTGTATGTACTACTTGTCGTGTCACTAGTTCTTTGAAAACAGTGTGATGAGAGGATTAAATGCGCTTCAAAGGCTCCTTTCATGCACTAACATTGACAGAAGCTTTAGAAAAGTCAAAACCATGACAATAAAAAAAATGTGATCTATAAAGTGTCTAAGAACCTTATCTAAAATAAAACTAACATAATGCAAAATACTGTATCGAAATCGGTTCAGTAGTTATTTAGTTTCAGAGGGGCAAAAAACTATACCAGCTGCTATGCGTTCCTTGGTGAGCTATGGCCGTAAAACATATCTAAGAACCTTCTCTGAAATGACATCAATAAAATGCAAAAAACCTTATCGAAATCGGTTCTATACTTTTTGAGGAAAATGATAACAAACTACAAATATAAATAAATAAACATACAACCTCTTAGGCCAAACCTTAGGCATACCTTCTCCGTTCTGTCGTTGGTAATGTCTCGTATTTATCAACAGGACCCACAGAATCCCGCGACACATGCGACCAGCGCGTCAAAGTTGACGGCGACTTCTTCCGCAAATACAAGAGAAGCAAGAAGGTGGACAGTGACGCGCCGATACGGAAACTAAAGCGGTGGGAGCTCATATTCTATAAGAAGCTAGGGTTTATTCAGGCAGTTTGATTTTTGATTATAGTTTAATTCATAGTGCGGTGTTTTTTTTTGCAATAGACCAATTAATGTGGTTTTAAGAATCGTATTGAGAGCACTGGTGGTCTAGTTGGCAGTGACCCCGCCTTCCGATCCTAAGTTCGTGGGTTCAAACCCGGTCGTGTACCAATGGATTTTTCTATGCGAAAAATTTATGTGCGCTATACCAGTACTCTCAAACGGTGAAGGAAAACGTGATGAAACCAGCGGCTTAGTCAGTTCAGCACATAATATTGTCCTTGTCTTTCCTGTGGACAAGGCCGACTAAGCTGAGAGGATGGAATAGGTGCTGGGTAATCCTACTCCATCTTAATTCGTCCCGGGCACTACAGTGTCCCGTTTGTGAAGGTAAAAGTTGCCTCCTGACGCTGTATAAATCATCTACTATAGATGGTAAAAAGCCTTAGTTTTTTAAGACTCGTATTGAATAGAAGTCGAGCGAAACGTCGCCCAACGTCTCTAGCAAGTCGCTAGTAGCGACATATTATGTCGCGAGTTTTGTTCTTTAGTCACTAGAGTACTGAATACGAGGATGTAAGTCCCGTGTCATTGGAACATCTAAATACTTTATTTTCTTAAGAGTGCAGTAACGGATTTGCTCACCAAAATCGATGTAGAATACTATTGTACGTTCATGAAATGTGTTTATTAAAAAGAAAATGAAAATTTAACATTTTCTCTTTGGTTCCTCAAAGTGAAAACACGTCATGAGAAAAAAAATACGATTCAAAAAGTCTTGGAAAATCGATGTGTTGCTCGGTCTTTCCGTAGCGATCTCTTACGAAATTTATTTAGACGCGATGGTGGCCCAAAATGACTGAAATCCACTAATAGCTCACTTATACCTAATGCCTGAAAAAATGGCTGATTTTCGGATGCACGTACATTAATTTGCCATGGTTTTTTTCAGTCATTATAGTATGAAGCTTAGCAATGTAGCTTGTATGTATCTATCTCCCTTGAATGCAGTTCAAGAGAGAGCTCATATCAGTTGCATGCTCTTGTAAATATCAATCAATTAGATCCCCAGTAAGATTCCGTTTCGGGGAATCTTATCATATTAAAGCGCCTATAATTTTTATCTACGCAGTGCCACTTTGACTCTAGCTATTAAAGTTCCATGAGGCATTTTCTACATTATGGAAACACTGGTCTAGTATACAGTAGCGGCCTCGCCTTTCAATCCTAAGGTCTTGGGTTCAAATCCGGTCGTGCACCAATGGATTTTTCTATTAGACAAAAATTGCGTGCGCTACCAGTAGGTACTCTCAAACGGTGAAGAATAACATCGTGAGGAAACTAGCATGTCGTAGAACTGGCATGGCGTGTGGTTGAATAAATGATTTCTATTGCTTTCATAATCTAAGAGTAGGTATCCAGCTACTTTGCATGACACAACTCCCACATTGTTGAATCCCGGATCAGCATCACAATTCAAACGAGCTTATTTACCCCGACTCGTTTAAATCTTTAATCCCTCAGTTTTACCCTCTCGATATTCGACGCTCAATTACTTGAAACTTAGAATAATACAAAGGGGAGATGGAACACATCTGAACAGTAGTGCCACAGATATTGTGCGCCTCGCCAAACTTCGTGCTTTGTATGAAAACTGAATTTGTCCGAATATGCAACTAATAATAACTGAACCAACCCTTTAAAAAATAAGTAAGTATCTACATAATTATTGTTACATCTCTATATTACGGGCGCACAATATTTGTGATAATAATGTACCTACCTATTTATCTACCATGAAAAAAACAGACACAAATTTATCACAATTTTTTTTTTTAGGGTTCTGTAACCGAAGGGTACCAACGGAGCCCTATTACTAAGCCTCCGCTGTCCGTCCCTCTGTCTGTCCGTCCGTCCGTCCATCTGTCAGCGGGCTGTATCTCATGACATACCTTTCTTAATCTCGTCACTACATCGTTCACTCCACATCGCTCTCTTATCACGCTATTTCTCACCCCACCATACGCAACGCACGCATTTTTCTTTATATTCTGGGAAAACTCATAAAAAATAAAGTCACTAGTAAGCTCCAGATTGAACTTCACACCTCTGAACGTCTTTCTACTTTTTATAAATAGCCCCTTTCACCACACTTGTCATAACGTATTCTATCTAAGGCTGCAAACAATACAGCTTCTCTCATGTACTGCGGGTATACGGAACACCCTCAAGGCGCCTATTAAGGTATACAAGCGTACAACATTCGGAATAGTTCCCTCAGCTTGCACAGAACTTCTTCATCGCTCTGCAACCAAATTACCTCGGGGAATAACCGACAGACAGAGACATAGAGTTGTAATGCTAGAAGAGTCTGTCACTCCACTTTACTTTAATTTCTTGATTTCACAAAGGTTTATTTTGGTCATACAAATACGACTAAGGCCTTTTACCATCTATAGTAGATGAGTTATACAGCGTCAGGAAAGGTGAAGGAAAAATCGTGAGGAAACCCGTGGATTAGTCTAGTCAGCTCCGCACGTATTGACTATGTTTTTCCTGTGGACAAGGCCGACTAAGCTGAGAGGATAAAATAGGTGCTGGGAAGTCTACTCCATCCTAATTCGTCCCGGGCACTACAACGCAACGTCCCGTTAATGAAGGTAAAAGTTGTCTCCTGACGCTGTATAAATCATCTACTATAGATGGTAAAAGGCCTTATTATTTAAACTTGTTTCATGGAGTCGTTTCCATTAAACCAGGGTTCTTTGAGGAATGAGCTACTGCGGGAACACAAAGGCACACATGTTAGTAAGACCTGTAACTTATTATCTTATTTGGTTATTTGGTATTGTTCCAAACTCACCCCTCGAATAATTACCTAAAACTTTAAAGGACATAATAGATGTACCTTAGGGATGTGCTCTATGACATATAATAATAATAATAACACTCAACAGTCACATGCAGTCATAGTCCTGACCCCACACTAGGATTCCCTGTGTTGTGGGTATCAGAAACTACGAGTACCATGGTACCACAACACCCAGACCCGGAAGAAATATTACAGATCATGCAAACATCTTTTACTATATTTTATTTGATACTATTAAGACGCACACTTTCAGACCTAGTAACTTAAAATAAACTTAACTGAAATTTAAAAGCACGATACACAATATACCTTTTTCAAAACACGATAACTTATAAAAGCCTCGATAAAAAAAAATTACAAACCATACCTCTGTAAATTATTTTTTTTCCTAGAATAATGAACACGCCAAGGTATTTATTATAATATTTCACATAAAAATGAATACCTATTCTCAAACGGCGAAGGTTTTGAGTATAATTGCAAGGCGAGGTAAATGTTTATTTATTTATTTATTCAACAAAATTTACAGCTCTTAAAATTAATAAATTTATATCTTACGATTTTGCACACAATATCTGAGCGTTTGCAACACGCGATTCGTTCAGTAGACAGGTTACCTATACAAAGTGTTTTTGCTTGAACGACTATAAATGAAAACACGGGCAAAGTTGACGGTCAGTAATCTTGTAAAATTGTTAAAAATATTATTTAGCTCATATTTGAAACTTAATGTCGTTTTTGTTTCTTTCTAACGGGTGCAAATTGTGTATAGGTCTTGTACCATCTAACTTCATTGATAAATCAGGAATAGAATATTATAACGCTTGACCCCGTTGAATGATCTCTTTATCGGGTAGTTATTGTTGAAATAATAATTGTCGGTTAAAATTTATGCAAAATATTAAAAAATCGTTGCTAACATTTCCATATGTAATACAGAACAAACATGTGCTTTTGTTTATTGTCGTACAAGTAAAAACACGTTGTATGGGTTCCCAGTTTGGAAAACCATTCGTTTTTAATGAAATCCAGTTTCACTATTCGCTAAATGATTCATTGCACATTATTGGATCGTAAAAGGGACCGACCGAATACGTCCAGGGAAAGGGTGCAAGCTGATCAAGTGGAACTGTCTCAATGTTTTCATTCGGCTCCGCCTGCCCAGCGGGCGGTAGGTACCTAAGGGAATGACACAGTACAGTAACTAAAGAAGTAACAGTAGGTACACGCATGGTTCTGAGTTATCGAGCCGCATTACATAGGTATTTTTTATGATATGAAATGATATTATAAATTTTGTTTGATGATAATTTTTAATGACCTGATTTGCATGTCGCCGCTCCAACCGAATAATACGGTAACCGACTATAACGATACAAGTGCTTTTATTTGAAATAATTGTTCCTGAGGTGTGATTACACCTTGTGAATTTTTTTCAGGCAAATCGTACGAGTAGTTTTCAAGTTAGGCTTTTTGCAATGGATATTACTTGAATATTCATCGGAAAATAAAAACAATACTTTGACCCGAGCAACATCGTAACAGGTTACTACTTACTCCTCGAAGTCTCGCTTTTTCTTGTAAGATGCGATTGTGATTTTATTCGGGTAAAAATGATAAAAATTATTTTATGTAAAGTAGAAAACCCTCATATTCCGGTTATAATTAAAGTCTTTGATTTCAGTAAAGTTTGTTACAATATATTATTTAAAAAATCTGGAATGGTAACATCGATAATTGTATTTTACAGATAAATAAAAAAATCGCAATCTGTTGTAGCGATAATAGGTTGCGATGATTTACTCAAGTAATAACAGATTACGAGGTACTTCAGAGGGCACTTTAAACAGTCGGTCCCGGCTTTTAAGTCGTTAAGCCATGACGGAGGCCTTTAGGCGGCCTAAAAACTCTGTCACTAGAGTTGGCCACTATCTCATACATACATAATACAGATTACGAGATCCCGAGACTTTGCTTTGTAGATTATGATTTTTACTAGATAATGTGGATTTTGTGGCATCACCCTCTGCTATTTACAAAATTATAAATAACAGAGTCGGTACTCATAAACCAAATGAAGCTATAAACAGCAACGTGCGACAAGCAGTTCACAATTTCCCTCTTGGTGCAGTATACCCCAAACAAAATTTGGCTAATGTATGGTGTATTTTTGAACAGAGCTACGAATTGAACTCCTGATTATTTCGAAGACGAAACATTAACACCAGCTAAGGGAGACGTGACTTTAGAGCCAAATAAAGCAGTAATTTGTTCAACTACTGCTAGTGAACTCAATTCGACTAATGAAAATATTGATAGCAGTGGCATAAATGCTTGTATTGATGAGCTGGATGAAACAGTGAGTTTGATAAGTAGCGTAATGATCAAGCACATGAAGAGAGCATATATGAACAAGAAATTGTAAAAGAAAGATTAAACGACACCGAAACAATTCAATCTTCTTAATTATCATCCTCTATTATATATGATGATACAGAAGTTGAGGCTGATATACTAGAACAAAGTAAACTCTCAACTTCAGAAAACCAGGTGAACCCCGTGATAGAATCTCACTATGTCAGGAAGGATTCAACGCGTCAATATTTGTCAAAGCAGCTTAACATTTCGAGCACTGGTGGTCTAGTTGGTAGTGACCCCGCTTTCCGATCCTAAGGTCGTAGGTTAAAACCCGGTCGTGTACCAATGGCTTTTTCTGTGCGAAAAATTTATGTAGGTACGCTATACCAGTAGGCACTTTTAAACGGTGAAGGAATACATCGTGAGGAAACCCGCGGCTTAGTCAGCTCCGCGCGTATTGACCATGTCTTTCCTGTGGAAAAGACCGACTAAGCTGAGAGGTTGGAATAGGTGCTGTGCAAGCCTACTCCATCTTAATTCGTCCCGGGCACTACAGTGCCCCGTTTGTGAAGGTAAAAGTTGCCTCTTGACGCTGGATAAATCATCTATTAGAGATGGTAAAAGGCCTTAGTTTTAACATTTCAAAAATTTATAACATTGTATAAATCCTGGTTTGCGCATCAAGATCTCAGCGTTTAGTTTTGCGATGTTTCTTCACACCGTTAAATCTTATGGGCTACAAACTGCTACAAAGCATTACACACCGATTTTTCGAGACTGGTCATAGTCAAAGTGAGTAGAATGAGCTGCAATGAAGAACAAAGTATTATTTACTCCTGACCAAATATTCAGCGTCATACTTAATTCCAAAGTAAACAAGTGAGAAATATAATGTGTAAAGTCACATTGCTAGATCTATAATAGATGACTTTTATGATTTCAAAAGTCTCATTTCTGGCAAAAACTGGCTAAAAGATACCAAAGGCAGGAAAAATTCATGGACAAAGATTATGGAGGTTAAAGCTTCCAATACAAAATCTCACATCTTGCAATTCAAATACGATTTTGGAGACGAATATTTGGAATTAAATACAGATGAGGTTCTTGGCAGATCCAGGCGTGGACGGCTCACGAGAACCAAATGTGGAACCAAAGAACGTTGTGGAGAATTTAAGGCAGATGTACCATCAACCCATTGCCCTAAGTAAACCACTGCATGATGATTCACTTGGATATTGTGCCAGCGAAGCTGCAAGCTATATACCAAAACATTATCATGGATTTTACGAGTCGCTGTTAAGCTGTGGGAACCAAAAGCCACACGAGCACGATTTTCCAGATGAAGATGATCCTGAGGAGTGAAACCAAGTGTTTTCATTGAAAATATTGTTGTTTTTATGCTTAGTTGTGTTAAAGAAGATTATATGTGTCTAATTTTAATAAAGGTCTTTTGAAATCTATAATAAAAGGGTTAATTTTTTTATATTTTCTTTCAATACCGATTCACAAAATGCAAAGAGAGTTTTACAGTAACCTATTTTCACATTCACTAAACTTATTCTACTCTCCATAGAATATAAACGTAATTCATATTTACCTTATTCATTAAAGCTTAATTTAGTACCGAATAAATAGGTAACATTGCATTACCGATACAACCGACATCACTATTTTGAGTTCAATAAGATCGCGATTACCTATTACTGTATAGGCCATTATCAGCAATTTCCACGAATAAAATCGTAATGTTGCTTTACGGTGAAAAGTTAAATCTTTAATTCTGGTAAAACATATTTTTATTCACAACTCTACATTCGTAAACCTAGTAATATTTTAAATTATATTACGTTAATAGAAAAAAATATAGCTTTCTTTTGGTATATAAATGAACCCGATAGGTAAGATAGTTTAGGAGTTATTGGCAAAAAACGGTTTTTTATTTTTCCTGTAAAATTTGATTTTTTCGGTTACGATATTATTCGCTGGGGACGGCGATGTGATTCGATTTTTTGTGTAATTAATTTTAATTAGTGTATTTGGTTTTTTAATCGTGCTAATTAATGAATAAGTAAATAAATAAAATAAATAGGCCTGACTTCATACAAGACACACTTTATTGAGCAATTGGAATACATGGTTGGAATACAAAAAATAGTTTTCGACCTTCTTCACTGTTGTTCATGTGGTAGTGACTCGGTCTTCCATTAATTTATCTATCATTGGATTTTCTTTATGAAAAACTGTATTAAAAAGAGCAAAATAAGTAACTTTCAAATGACTCTATACTCAGATACCATACTCACTCAACCAAGTGGTTTTTATTTTTGACCCTATCCTAGGCAATTCATGTTTAAAATTATTACCAAATTCAAGTCAATAGCTTTATCAGTTGTTGAAATAATCAGTCGTGTAAGAAATACGAAGTGTGAATACTGAATCGTAGTTTTTATTTAGTATCACTACTGGTTCTCTGTTTGTACCTACTGTTAATTTGCCCAAAGAGCATTATTTCTAGATGTTTTCTTGACAATATAATGCTGGCTATAACTGATAGATTTTTTATCTCCTGATTGATGGAGTGAAGTTAAGTGATTCCAGGATTACTTTCGAATTTTAAATGAAAGTGACGAATTGAATCGTTTGGGGGTTCATTTATTTCGGGGAGAAATAAAACAATCTGGACCCCTTTTGTAAAAGCTTTGTAACAATAAAGAACCCTATTTTAATTCAGAAGTCCCTACATTTTTTTTTGCTTTCATGCACAACTTGTATAAAAAAAATTGACTTACTACTTGATGCAGTTTTTGTTTGATATATGAGTTGTAGATATTGATAACTAATATAAATTACTATACAACAGCTTCAATAAATATACAAAATAAATATAGTTTATTTTAAGCAACTGCAGCTTGTGAATTATTAAATTACTTAAGTACTACAAAATTTAAATTTTAAATAAATTAATTTATAATAAAATAGACAAAATGCCTCTTAACAGGCCAACGAATAAAATTATCAATGCGTGAACATAGAGTTCAATAAAATTAAAATAAGTAGGTAATTATAACAAAATGTTAATGCACACACAAACCAGCTTTTGTGTGTCTGACACAACAGACACATTACATTAAATCCCCATAATAAGAAATAAAGTCATTTTTATAATCTCGTTTTTGTAAAGCTCTTTACAAGAGGCGGGCTTGCCAAAATTAAAATGAAAACATTGAACAAAAGTAACCAAATAGAGCTCCGTCACTGACAAAAAATAACGAAATAAAATGCAAGCAATTACTTAAAACGTAAAACGCAGACCGAGTTGAATGCAAACACACCTTCCCGGGGGCAGAGGGCTAAAACAAAATTATTTTGTTTAGAAACATCTCAGTTTATGCTGTGGAAATGTTTTGAAATAGAATGAGTTTTTAGGAACTACTCCATCTTAATTCGTCCCGGGCACTACAGCGTCCCGTTTGTGAAGGTAAAAAGTTGCTTCCTGACGCTGTATAAATCATCTACTATAGATGGTTAAAGGCCTTAGTTTTTTTTTAGAATATAGCCATCGTCAGGCTGGACGGGGATAAAGAAAAATAAGTGGAATGCGTTCAGCTGCTTCTCTCCCCGAGCATGTCGTAAAAGTCGACTGAGTCATAGTATCCTCTCCAACATGATGTACGACCTATATGGACGATGGGCTGATCACCTGTCACCATGGTTCACCATATCCATCTTTGGAGTTGGATTCAAGAGTGGCTTCAAGTTTTATTATAATTACTTGTGGCTTCTACCCACCCCATTATTAAAAATATCTTCATATTTTTCGCTTCTATCGTTGCTTTATGCAAAATACCTTTTTTTGAATAATATTGTATCTAAGTTTGGAACAACCAAGTTGTTTTTTTATAATTTTGATGATGTGGCAGGGTGTTTAAACACATTCATTTATTTGCTTATTACTATGGATAGCGACCCTCACGGTCACCCTACATATAAAAAATAATTGTTTCCGCTAGTTACCGTGTCTGAATCTTTCGTTTTAAAATCAATAGGTTTCGACACGCAAGTTGTATTCACAAAACAAATAGGAACTAAATACTTTTTCATAATAACTCTGTCAATGATTGTTTTTTTAAATTCTATAGTGTCCCACTGCTAGGCTCAAATCTCCCCCTTTATCTATACTATTAATATGATAAAGCTGCAGAGTTTGTTTGTTTGTTTGTTTGAACGCGCTAATCTCTGGAACTACTGGTCCGATTTGAATGATTCTTTCAGTGTTGAGTAGTCCATTTATCGAGGAAGGCTATGTTTTTTTTCTTTCAAAATTAGGGATCCGTAATAAAATTGTTATTTTGTAACACAAGGTGTAAAATCGAAAACCTATTTTTGCGTGCGCTGCAAAAACTATTGACAATAGAACAAAATGATGTACTACGGGTTTGTAGATCCCATCAAGACCTACAAAAAAGTCCGCGAAAACATATATCTAGCTTTCATGGTTTAATCACAATAACCGATTTTGTGTTCCATATAATTATGAAATCGTCTGAAGAAAAAAAAACTACGTTAAATATGTATCGTAATATTAATCTTTATCGAAATTAAGCATTATGTTATCAAGAGTATTTATGTAGAAGTAAAATACTTTTTGTTTCATCTCAATCGGATATTTCGTTTAAAAGTTATCACGTGTGTAAGATGTTAAGAGTTGGTACCTATTAATGAGTTATGGGCCATAGTCCATTTATTGAGGGAGGCTATAATATAGGCAATATTTTATCTCGGTATTTCCACGGAAACGAGAAAAACGCGGGTGAAACCGCGGAGCACAGCTAGTTTTCCAATATTTGCGTTCCATGACCATGTCTTTCCTGTGGACAAGGTCGACTAAGCTGAGAGGATGGAATAGGTGCTGGGAAAGCCTACTCCATCTTAATTCGTCCGGGCACTACAGCATCCCGTTAGTGAAGGTAAAAGTTGCCTCCTAACGCTGCATAAATCATCTACTATAGATGCTAAAAGGCCTTTGTTAAACTAAGTCTTGTCCATTCACGGCCCATGGTTTTGACCACATCGTCTGCCCACCTCGCTGCAGGTCGACCCACATTCTAAAAATACCTTCAGAAATTTCATGTAGTTACCTAACTTTGTTCAGAAACCCCAAAAACCAAAGCATTCAAATTATAAGGCAAGCAACTAAAAACCTTATCCAAGCTAATGATCCGGCCGAGACGGGCTAAAGTTTTAAATTAGCTACCGAATTCCTGAGTTATCGCCTGGAAAATTGACGTACTGGGAAAAACTGCGGGAACTTTGCCGCTGTAAGTGCAAGTTTCGGGGAATCCCGCTGGTTTGATAGAATGAGCGCGCAGCTAAAGTGATTGAATGAAACTGACTTTACGAGCAACGGAAGCCTATAACCACAACATTCTATGTGTTTTAGCATGTTTCAGCATCCATGGATTTTGGATTTAGTATCATGATAAATTAATTGCCCTCCGTGCTTCAGAGGGCATGTTAAACAGTCGGTCCTGGCATATTTAGGCGGCCAAAAAATTCCGTCAACCAGTTGGCAACTAGCTCATACGAACTTGATTTAGTCCCCCGAATACTCAAACGCATCTAAGAGTTGAGCACGTCTCAAGTGACGAATTTTTGACAGATTTTCATCAAAAACTGTCAAAAAACCGTGACTTGAGACGTGCTCAACTCTGAGTCGTGTTTGAGTATTCGGGGGTAGGACTCGTTCACGACTATTTCCCACCCAACATTTGAGGACATTTTTGTCTAATATAATAAATATATTACGGTTCTAAATACAGAACTTTATGGTAAGTACCTACCTAACCTTTTTAACCAAAAATATAATCACAATAATACTCTAAATTCGTTTTCTTTGAATTAAAAATATGTATTCTTCTAGAATAATTGAAGCAAAAAATTCTCAGCTAAAAGTACAAAGTAATCTTTTAGACAAAGTGCCGAATCTAATCTCCAAACCTAATTGTTGAGTTAACAAGATGTTGGTCGATTGATCCTATTTTAATAATCAGTAGGTAAGTAAATTAGCTTATAACGGTATTTCTAAAGCTGATCATATTAATAGTTAATCCTTTCGCGATGAGCCTAGATTAGATTTATTTATCTTTGACACTGATACCCCAAGTAAGTCGGATTATTTTAATACAAAAATGAAAATACATATAAAAACCCTTAGTAGTAAAAGTCGACAAAGGGATAGTATTCTCTCCAACATGATGGATCTTATATGGGCGATGGGCTGATCACCTATCACCATGGTTCACCATATCCATTTAGGGGCTTTAAATTAGGAGTGGCTGCATGTTATATAATAATTACCTGTGGTTCTGCCCACCCCAATAGGGATACGGGCGTGATAATATCTATGAGAAATATTCACCTGTACCGCGGGTACTGCAGAGCTCACTAAGCCACTGGTTTACCTAATCACGATGTTTTCCTTCACCGTTTGAGAATACTGGCACATTATTTTTTTAGCTTTGAGAGTTTTCTAGTAGTTTTATGAATAAAAAATAAATCTCTCACACAAACTACTACACCATCACAGTCATTCTTCACAGCGCTTGTAGCGCTCGTGGCGTAGCTTAGACGTTCTTGATTGATCGTTGAAGTT
Organism: Scotopteryx bipunctaria; assembly: GCA_949320045.1. Lineage (NCBI taxonomy): Eukaryota > Metazoa > Arthropoda > Insecta > Lepidoptera > Geometridae > Scotopteryx > Scotopteryx bipunctaria. Next base: position 1,577,855 of record OX439441.1, read on the forward strand.
AAGCAACGTTCTGCGCGGTCACAATTGGGATGGGTGACTGCGGCATTACGAGCTGAGCGCTTCCGTGCTTCGAAGAGCACGTTCAATTGTCGGTCCCGGCATTTAAATCGGTAAGCCAGGACGGAGGACTTTTACTTTTCACAAGATTTATCCAATCACAGTAGGGTGTGTTATTCGCTGTATTTTATTCGTTTATTGCTTCTAAGAGTCACTTTTTAACAACCCTTACACCCTCAGTCACGGTCAATCCCGTGGATTTTATCATCACTTTGTTTGGAGTGAGCTATCAGTATCCCCTAGTTAAGTGGTGGTTTGACAGAAATGGTTTATTATTGTGTAACAACTGTACTACTACACTATAATATTGGTTGGTATTAGTACAGTAGTACCACAAATATTGTGCGCCTTAGCAATTTTCGTCTAGCTTCTGAAATACTAACTATCGCTATGGTGATCTTTAATGATAGATGTTAGAATAATTATGTAGATACTTATTTTTATTGGGTTGGTTCAGTTAAATATTAGTTGCATATTCGGACAAATCGGTTTTCATACAAAGCATGAAGTTTGCCGTGGCACACAATATTTGTCGTAGTACTGTTAAACTTTTTTTCTCCCATGTAACTGTAGGTAACCCAATCCGAAGTGGGTTCGAATCCAGGTGCACCGTTGGTTTTTTGTAACCAACGGCAGGAGGGTAATGCGGATACTACCACTGGTACCAGTTGAACCCGAGAATACGTAAACTAACAGCAGGTAAGTATACCTAAGTAAGTACTTGTAAACAGTCTTCAAAGAGATATAGAAGGAACCAAAATAAGTACCTACATTGTAGATTTGAAAACTCGAGTACTTACTTAGGTTTTTACGCTTAAAAGATAAAATACTCCACCAGAGCGGGTAGGTTCCTATTATAGGCACTTCAGCATTTTTACGCAGTTTAATTTTGGTAATGGATTTTTCCAAACCATTTCACCTCTTGAAGCCAATTCACATAAAAACATACTGCGCAATAATGTTAAAAAGCGGTTCTCAACAATGTAGTACCTCTCAAAACAAAACCCCCTAAGAAAACAAACATACATTCAAAATGCAAGGCAGACCCGCCTGCATCCTCTACGGCTCCCAAGGGGCCCTATAAAGAGCCCCCTCGCAAGATATTCAGGGGAATTCCCTACTATACCAACATCTCTCACCCTTACCAAAACTCTTTACGCTGTATTTCAACCTTAAAACTATAGCTATGGAGTCGAATTTACTATGGCTCGAGAATTAAAAGCAATAACGAAGTTCAAGTTTAGAACGTTACAATGGACCAAGTAATTTAATTGATGACGCGTTCGATTTTTAAAAATAAATGGCGCGCTCTCAAATTAAAATGCGTTCGGAATATTTGAAATGTATTGCGGTTTGGCATTTGTTTTTTTTTTTGAACAATGAATTTTATGACAGAAAAAATATTTTTTTAATTCATGAACGTTTTTGTAAAAAAGTACGCCACGCCGCTGCCGCGACGTTTTGCAACTTTTATAAGTTTTGATTTGGATTTAAAGTTCCTTCAGTATAAATAGTGAAAGAAGTAGAAGGTGCCTTATTATTTTTTTACTCAGTTGTTATTTGATACCACTGGAAAGACATGAGCAATAGTGTGGAGCTGATTAAGCCGCGGGTTTCCTCACGATGTTTTCCTTCACCTTTTAAGAGTACTGGTACAGCACACATAATTTTTTCTGATCGAAAAAGTTCGAAAACATACACATGCAAGAAAGAAGCCTCTTTGAAAGAACTAGTGACACGACTAGTTAGTAGTTGTAGTACAATTCATCATCATCTTCCTGCCCTTATCCCACTCTATGTGGGGTCAGCATAGCATGTTCCTTGGATCATGCTGCAAGAGTTTTGGCTAAGGTGTTTTATGACCGGCCGCCTGCCTGACGTCAACCCTCCTTGGGAATACTTGCTTATTGTATCTCATCATGTTGGAGGATACTATCCCTTAGTCGACTTTTACGATATGCACGGGGAGGGAAGCAGCTGGACGCATTCTATGTTTTTTCTTTACTCCCAGTCCAGCGAAGGTGAGCACCAATATAATTATTTTTCTCCTACATAATTTAGCTATTTTTTTCTACCTTGCGGAGCCAGTCGCCCGCATTGCCAGAGATATAACACAAGCTAGATAGGGTCCATCAATCCCGCGTCAGTTAGACGACAATAGAACTGACGCCGCGGGTTATTTAAACCGATAACGTTAGAACCGTAGATTTATGCGAAGTGATTTTTAACCCCTTTGTCGTGGATAATTTTGAACAGCTGGTACAAGCTTTAGCGAAGTTTATACGGACGAATGCACTGGTGGTCTAGTTGGTAGTGACCCCGCCTTCCGATCCAAAAGGTTGTGTGTTCAAATCCGATCGTGTACCAATGAATTTTTCTGTGCGAAAAAATTATGAGCGCTAAACCAGTAGGTACTCTCAAATGGTTAAGGAAAACATCGTGAGGAAACCCACCACTTAGTTAGTTCCAAACGTATTGACCATGTCTTTCCTATGGACAACGCCGACTAAGCTGAGAGTATGGAATAGGTGCTGGGCAAGCCTACTCCATCTTAATTCGTCCCGGGTACTACGGCGTCTGTGAAACTAGGTAGTACAGATGGTGTTATGATCACAAGGTATCTCCTACCAACCGGTGTACAAACATTAAACAAGTTGAATATAAAAATTAAAAGTAAATTTGAAATAAAAAATCAGTAGGATTGTTTAGGAATTATTTTTTTCAGTGTGGTTCTAAAGCAACAGTGACAGAATTTGGTAAACTCACACTCACACGCTTCTGCTACCTACATTCTTTTACGCATCATCATCATCATCAGCCTATAGCAGTCCACTGCTGGACTTAGCCCTTCCCTAATGAGCGCCATTTACGCATGTTTAGTCTTAAATTAGTTTTTTTAACTTAGTTCAATAATTATTATGTAGATTTGGATATGTCTTGTCTTGAGGAGGGCGTTGCTGGCTGCGACACAGTTCAATACTTTTGCCGTCAGTATCGTTATCACACATGTTTTAGTTTTAATTTTGTTTTCTGTACCAAATAAATATATTTGTATTTGTATAAAAAATTAGCAGTAATGGTAGTTGACCAGCTATTACCACCATCGGCTGTGTTCACGGCGCGGTTGATATATGACCTGTGGCGGTGGGGCCTAAATTTGTACGTAACTCGTCAGTTGTTTGACGTTATCCAACGATTGCTCCGTGATGGATCGAGGTTGGGCCGGTGAGTTTGTAGTTTTAACCATTTAACATTTTAGACGTGGATATCCGCGAAAGGACCGACCGACAACCGCTGGGGTAAACGAGTTCTTTAGTCCTCACTCGGCAAACGTAACTCGCCCTCCGGCTAGGTGGAGTGACGATCTGCGAAAGACTGCTGGCAGGGACTGGCAGCCGAAGATATGGACTGTTATAAGCTGGCCTTTTATCATCTATAGTAGATGATTTATACAGCGTCAGGAGGCTTTTACCTTCACAGACGGGACGCTGTAGTGCCCGGGACGAATTAAGATGGAGTAGGCTTGCCCAGCACCTAATTCCATCCTCTCAGCTTAGTCGGCCTTGTCCACAGGAAAGACATGGTCAACTCAATACGTGCGGAGCTGACTAAGTCGCGGGTTTCCTCACGATGTTTTCGTTCACCGTTTGAGAGTATAGCGCACATAAGTTTTTCACACAGAAAAATCCATTGGTACCTACACGACCGGATTTGAACCTTAGGATCGGAAGGCGGGGTCACTACCAACTAGACCACCAGTGCTCTCATTCAGATGGGTCAAATGTTGAGAAACACAACAATTGACAGTTCCAAGCACATGTATAAGCTGATGATGATGATATTTGACGACCTCGGTGGCGTAGTAGGCGAACGGCTGAGGGTATCCGTCCATTATCCTATCATAAAAAGCAAAACAGAATACTTTACGAGAAAACTCTTATAAGATTTTACTTTGCCCTTCGTGCTGGGATATTATAATAATAATAAACAATAATAATAATAAATAATAATAATAAATCTTTATTCTCAGACAACTTAGATGTCTCGATTATGGAACGGCTGGTGAATAAATAAAATAAATAAATAAATATTTGAGGACATAACGCACATCACCATCTAGCCACAAACTAAGCAAAGCTTGTACTATGGGAATCAGATGGCTGATAGAATACTTAACACTTTTTTATATAAATATGTACATACTTATAATACAACACCCAGACCCGAAAGAAATATTTGCAGAGCATGCAAACATTTCTTCCGCAGCGGGAATCGAAGCCGCGCCTTAACCGTCTCAGTCGAGCATTCGCCTGCCACGCCATAGAGGTCGTCAATTTCGGCAAAATTTCGGCGGCAAAATATTCTATACTAGCTGCCGCCCGCGGCCTCGCTTGCGTGGTACCTGGATAAAAAATAGCCTATATGTTAATACAGTACATGTACTATGTATATATATTCTAAGTTTCATTCAGATCCGTTCAGCTGTTTAGGCGTGAGGCACAAACATCCTAACATTCAAACATCGTCACAAACTTTCGCACTAGATGGCAGCACAGGTAAAGTTAGTACGCGCTATCGTTGCGTTTTGAGCTTTACGCCGGTAATTTCAAGCAAACTAAGACTTTTCAATTTTATAATATAAGTAAGATTCTGCAAATATTTACTCTGGGTCTGGGTGTTGTGTATTTCCGAAGTGGATTCGAACCCACGATATTTATTTATTTATTTGAGCAACCAACATAATAGACATTAATTTAATTACTAATATAAACTGGTACAACAAAAAACTTGATAAATGTTATTATAATTACAGGTTACAGACAGCATGCATGAGTTAAAATATGGTCGAGCGAGTAAATGGTATGGTCGGTCAATATGGTCGGAAGGTTGTCAGTCCCACAACCTCAATGCTCTCAGTGCTCTCAGTCCTTTATTCAAGTGTACGGATTTTTTTTTTACGAGACGTACCTACTCTCTTTTTACCATACCTACCAACTCCTTCTCCAATATCTGATTTTATTTAGGGCCACCATTACTCAACCAGGTCACTGAAACTAAATACCGGTCAAGTGCGAGTTGAATTCGTACAACATCGTACATGTTCTTTTTATTATGACTTTTACTCTATGTAGGTACCTACCTACTTTTAAAAAAGGTAGCTTCGAGATCTATAAACGATTACGAACGTTATAAAAAATGCTCCTTGTATTGGGCCCCTATATATCTTTATTTTATTTTAATTATTTGTTGTTATAGCGGCAATAGAAAAAACACACTGTTAAAATTTCAACTCTCTACTTATTACAGTTCTTGGGATGCAGCCCGCTGACAGACGGATGGGCAGACGGACGGACGAACGGACGGACCGATGATGGATGGACAGACAGACGGACGGAAAACGGAGACTTAGTAATAGGGTCCCGTTAGCTCCCTTCGGGTAAAGAATCCTATGAGTAAAAAGTTTCTGAATTACAGAACTAGATGGCGCTACTTGTATTTTAGAACGCGCTATCGTTGCGTTTTGTCGATTTGACCGTATTTGTTCAATATTGTTAAAATAAGGTTATTCTTGTAACTACTAAAAGTCTGAAGCGCCAAGACCAAGATTTAATAGGGACACCAAGACATATTTTGTTTTTGAAGCACAAGGTCGCATTATAGCGAATCTGTGCAAAGAAAGTTCACTAGATTCTTGATTCATTCATAGAAATAAATCATGCTAAAGAAAACGGAATCGAAATTATTTCTATCAAAAAACTGAGTTTCAATTCGTGGCGTAGTTCAATGATGATTTGAAGTGATCCTAAACGATACATAAAATCACGCCTGTTTCCCATAGGGGTAGGCAGAGACACGGAACACTATTGGCAGAGATCACGGATCTCCATTTTTCATGCTGTAAGATCAGTCATCTCCATCTTTTCGTAAACTGCACGAAATGCACTTTAATTCTTTCACCAGACTGTTTCAAAAAACAACATTATTATAGTACCTAATAACATTAATTCACCTACTTCAACGTTATGTTATTTTATCACCGTATTTTGTATAGGTAGTATTGTTTTTTTTTAATTAAAAAATTGTGACAGAATGCAGAACACACAAGCATTTCTCCCGTAGCGGGAATCGAACCCGCACCTCATGCGTCTCAGTCGAGCACTCGACCGCCACGCCACCGAGGTCGTCAAAAATACTCGAGTTGAACGAGAAAAATGGCACCATTAGGAGATTGCAAGTTAGTATCATCAAAATAAAAGAATCCATAGTTTTATCAGTTCAAAATAACATTTACCCTACAACCATGTAAGTGCTACTTATACACCGTCGTATAGAAACGCAACTCCGATGCAAAGAGCAAGCAACTTCTGTATAAACATATTATAGGTACAGTAGTACCACAAATATTGTGCGCCTCGACAAACTTCGTGTTCCGAATTTGTTCGAATTTGTTTATTTTAGGGCTAGATGGCGCTGTGTGAAATGTCCACAAATATTTATTTATATTTATTATTATTGTAACATCTCTATATTACATTCATCATCGTGTTTGTTCTTATTCAGAAGCTAGACGAAATTTCAGCCAACACGTCCAAGCAAAAAGGTCGACAAATATTATTTCTAACAGTTTTACATTATAATGATACATAATCGGCGACACAAGTTCTAGTTCTAATTCTAATTCTAATTAATGTTAGGGGAACAAAGAACTGCACTGACGTCCCGCGATGGGGTGTTGGGGTGCGACACAAGTTCATAAACATTGAGTTCATCATAATATCACCTTTTCTTGCCGATAAGTGCGAAAGCGATAAGTTTTGTATGAAAGCATAGCCTTACACTGTAATCCAAAAATTTGATTGTTAGTCAACAGATCCTGCAAATGATAATAATATTTAACTAAACACTGTTCATGAATTTCTGTCGTCGTCCGTATTATCCAAGACCGTAAAAAATGACATCCTGAAATTGGTAAGATTATACTTGCGCTACTTTACATTATAATTCTGTGGACTTTTAAAAGCGAGTATCAGTTCTATGCATCAGCTGAGTATTTTGTTAGACAAAGCTATAAAGTTGTGCATATTATCACTCCCTGTTGGGCAGTTAACTTCCCTTCGAAGTGACGTCATACGCGCATGTTTTACAACACCCCGTAAACTTGACTCATAGGGAATTACACTTCTGTTATGTAGATTATTTTATGACATTAAGTTTTAGCTACCATATAAATCAGGCGACTCTTTAAACATTTTATGATGCACGGGGAGAGAGCGGAGCGTTTTAAGTCTCAAATTTCGAAAAAAAAAATATCCCTCTAGCCTCTACACCCGCGCGTCTTTAAACATTGCAGGAGTGGCCTGACTTAATTGGTTCACCTATTGTTGGTACAGAAGGAAGACTATACTCAAAATAAATGCTTCTTCCAGAGGTTGATTTCTTCTGTACGTACTTCTTTGAATAGCAATTTGATTGCATCGCTTTTTATTTTAGCATTTTAATTATTTGACTTGACCGAATGACACATAAAAAAATCGACTAGTATAGTTTGTAGACGTATTTTTTAAACTCCAAAGTCGTGAATTTGACAAATAAAAAGATATTTTGATACAATTACTAAAAAAAAAGGTTGACCGAACGCTTTGGCTTACTAACTATCCACATTAGCGACGTATTTTTACCAAATAGCTTACAAAATTGTAAGCATTGACCACACGTGCGAAAATACGTCAAGATTCGAACCGCAGCCGTAATAAGGGCGCATTCACACGAGGCGAAATGGCTCGCGAGCAGGTGGCCGCGCGCGCGGAAATTGCCAATCACACGCCCAATGCGGTCGACTTTATGAAGTTACACGTTCGCAATCGCGCGGACAAATCGTAATGTTGGTATTTTTCAGTGACGCGACGTTTTCAATCAGCCGCTTGTTTACAGCTCGTACAGTCTGCAATAAGATGTTCCTACAACTTTCATAATTTTGTCGTAATTTTTTTTTTTGATAAATATTTGAGGACATATCACACAGCACTATTTAGTCCCAAACTAAGCAAGGCTTGTACTATGGGAACCAGATGGCTGATAGAGTACTTATATACTTTTTTTTTGTTAATAGGTACACTTTAGGTGATATGATTAATATTACAACACCCAGACTCGGAAGAAACATTTGCAGAGCATGCAAACATTTCTTCCGCAGCGGGAATCGAACCCGCGCCTCTTGCGTCTCAGCTGAGCACTCGCCGGCCACGCCACAGAGGTCGTCAAATTTAACGTTATCATCATCTCCCTGCCCTTATCCGCCATTCGTCATTCCATCAACCGTCATCTCTGTACTTGACCATGTATTGCCATAAAGATTCCACAGGACCTCTCTGCAAAGCCTCACTTCAAAGAACTGGAAATACTTACTTTTCCACGTATAGTCATATTCCAGGTAGCTGTGTATATAAGAAAACTTGCAGCCACTCCTGATACAAACTCCCAAGATGGATAATATGGTGAACCATGGTGACAGGTGATCTGCCCATCGCCCATATATCTATATACTATCTAGTCCATCATGTTGGAGGATAGTCGACTTTTCGACATGCTCGGGGAGAGAAGCAGCTGGACGCATTCTGTTTTTTCCTTACTCCCAGTCCAGCAGAGAGGCAGAATAATATTTTACCATTACAATATCCAGTTAAAATAGTCACTTACACATTAAATGATATCGCCCCACTTGTCCTCACTCCGCGATATTACGTAATGCCACAGAATACAGCAGTAACAATGACGTCACATCGTGTTGAACTCGTCATTCGTATCAGCCAATCTCGTTCAGAAACATCCCTGACCCAAATGTAAAGGGTGTTTTAGGAAACGCATTAAATTACAGAAATAAACTTACGAGTACAAAATGCAACTATTTAAAAAATACAAAAGAAACAGTTGAACTTTAAAGATCGTTGAAAATGGTCTATTGATAACTCACCTTATCTAAATCATCAGCTGATGAAAGCGTGCCCAAGTTGATGGTCGCATGCCACGCTGAATGGCAATGCTGCCATATGCCTATATGCCAGTTCTTGGACAATAAATTGGTCGAAATTATGCGCGATTGCCATTTGGCATGGTAATGCGTCTTGAGCACGCTTACTATACTTATAAAAATAAACTGTACTAGCACCTATAACCTGATATTTACCATGATCAGATGTTGTATGAGTTTTCTGATATTTCGGCGCATTTTCGTACATGATCATGAAAGAATACCTATATCCTTAATAGGGCAGAGCCACAAGTCATCATCATCAGCCCACGTCAGTCCACTGCTGGACATAGGCCTCTCCCATGGCACGCCACTGAGCTCGATCTTCAGCTCTCCTCCTCCAATCCCTGCAACAAGCAATCTTATGTAAACCTCCTGATTCAAAGTCCCAAGTAGATTGTGGTGAACCATAGTTACAGGTGATCAGTCCATTGCCCAGATGGTCATTAGAGAAGATGTTTATAAGCATGTAGGGTAAGGCCTTTAACCGTCTATAGTAGATGATTTATACAGCGTCAGCAGGCAACTTTTTACCTTCACAAACGGGACGCTGTAGTGCCCAGGACAAATTAAGATGGAGTAGGCTTTGCCAGCACCTATACCATCCTCTTAGCTTAGTCGGCCTTGTCCACAAGAAAGACATGGTCAATACGTGCGGAGCTGACTAAGCCGCGGGTTTCCTCACGATGTTTTCCTTCACCGTTTGAGAGTACTGGTATAGCGCACATAAATTTTTCACACAGAAAAATCATAATATATTAATCATTATAAGCATGATAGTTTAATAATTTGCACTCACATTTCCCAGCATCCTGTAGATTCGCTAAAGTCGCGCTATCAATCATCTGAAAGTCGCGGTCGTATCTCCGTCGCCGTGAAATATGATGCTAAATATTAACAGCGGACGTGTGCGCCGGTCCTTACGTAACAGATGGCTGGAGATATTAATCATTAGGTGGTTATTTGTACACATCAACCCGTTTTAGACCGTTTTGTAGATGTACTAATGTCGTGTAAAGATGTTTTTTCGGTCAGGGGCCTTGATAAAAATATAACAAGTTGTTATTGAGGACTGTTAAGCCGATATGTTGATGATACGATTATGAAAGGGGTAATTGTCTCACAGAGTAGAATCTAGTAGGTACTCATTTAACATGTAATTATTAAAAAAAAAATCTACTCACTCCAATATTTCGGGATGGTCGTTTTGATTATAATTATTATCATATTAATTATATTTCCCATTATTTGTCAGGAAATATGAAACTAGCCGAAATACCGATGATTTTCCCGAATCCTATTAATATTATACCTAAATGCGAAAGTTTGTGAGGATGTGAGGATGTAAGGATGTGTGGATGTGTGTTTGTGACGATGTATGTTTGTGCCTCAATCACGCACGCCCAAACGGCTGAACGGATTTGAACGAAACTTGGAATACGTACTTACATAATACGTGTGCTGGTACATTTATTATAGGCTAAGTACTTTTTATCCGGGTACAACGCGAGGAAAGCCGCGGGCGGCAGCTAGTTATTTATAAATATTTGTTATTGACCAATAGTCAAATTATTTCATTCCTACTACAATCAGTAGGAACGAAATAACAAGTGACGTCACAGTTCCAAAATGACGGAATATCTTCAGAGTAAATACTGCAGCTCGCCGTCAGTAGGTACAAGTTTAACTGAATTAAAAGCTTTTGCGGAGTTGTGTCTTATAAACGAATGTTACACGCAACGTGCCTGCTCACGTGACGTGATAGCAACTGATGGAAACTGATGGCAATTGGTGGTAACTGATGGCAACAGGTATTTATGTTTTGAGCAGACGGATTAACCCTTAATCAAATTAAGCAATTGCCTAGGGCATCACGTCTGAGGGGGCACCAGAAGAAGCACAAGAAAAAATCCGTCCTTAGGGCGTCACGCCTCACTCTCACGTTACATCTCATCATCTTATTTTACAAAAAAGTAATGTTTTTAGGCGGCAAAGGTTTAAAGACCGATTCTAGTTGACATACGGATAGGGGGGCCCACAGGCATGGATTGCTTAAGACATCAAGTAGTCTTAATCCGTCACTGGTTTTGAGTAATCGGTTAGCATTGACGACCTCGGTGGCGTGGCGGGCGAGTGCTCGGCCGAGACGCAAGAGGCGCGGGTTCGATTCCCGCTGCGGGAGAAATGTTTTATGTTCTGCAAATATTTCTTCTGGGTCTGGGTGCTGTAGTATTATGTATTATAAGTATGTATTTACAAAAAAAATAATATTATAAGTATTGTATCAGCCATCTGGTGCCCATAGTACAAGCTTTGCTTAGTTTGGGGCTAAATGGCATGAATGTGGATGGATACAAGGGTAGTGGTAGACAGAAAAAGAGATGGATGGATTGCGTGAAAGATGACATGAGTAAGAAAGGAGCGAATACAGAGATGACTGATAGAGGGGAGTGGAAGAATCCCACATAAGTGGGATAAGGCAGGGAGATGATGATACGCATTAGCTAAATACTATTAAATTCCATCTCAATTTAAACTGAATATTTCCGATTCTGTTCTAATGTTCTAATACCCATGAAAAATACTTGGCTGTATACCTTAGTTCTATTCATAGCGTAAGCACTATGTAAATATTAGCATCTCTAACTTTTTGACTTTTTACTTCTCTGCTGGACTGGGAGTAAAAAAATCAGAATACGCCCAGCTGCTTCTCTCCCCGAGCATGTCGTAAAAGTCGACTAAGGGATAGTATCATCCCCAACATGATGGACCATCTATATGGGCGATGTTCACCATATCCATCTTGGGACTTGGAATCTGGAGTGGCTGCAAGTTTTTTGACTACTTGTGGCTCAGCCCACCCCATTAGGGATGCGGGCGTGATGATATACGTTACATTACTAAGTTTTTTTGGGGAATTTAATTCTTATTCTTACGACACGCAATACCCCACCTTAACTCATACAGACAAGCCTATTCGCGAAGTTCTGTTTTACGTTGCCTTAAACTCAGCTTAACTTGTTCTGATACAAACATTAGACGAGTAAAAGCTTTGAAACACCTCTTTACTTGTTCAACGAGAGCTTTTGTTTGACAGCATGTGGAGGATGTCGGGTAACAAGTATAGTCTCCAACAATAACAATAATTATTAAAATAAACTAGCAGCCCGCCCCAGCTTCGCACGGGTATTTAACAAATTAGAATTTTTTAGGTAATTTTTTACACCTCGGGTTACATTATTGGAGTTTTAGTAAGGATCCATAATTTTTTGAAAATAAATTATAGCTTATGTTATTAAGTAATGATGTAGCTATCTATTGGTGAAAGAATTTTTTAAATCGGTTCTGTAGTTTCAGAGCCTATTCGTTACAAACAAAAAAATCTTTCCTCTTTATAATATTAGTGTAGATAAAACCGACTTTTACTACGTAGGGAAAGTAGCTGGACACATTCTATGCTTTTTCTTTACATCCAGTCCAGTAGAGACGTACTATCCATATGGGCGATGGGCTGATCACCTGTCATGGTTCACCATATCCAACTTAGGATTTTAAATCAGAAGTGGCTGCAATTTTTTTATGTTTACTTGTGGCTCTGCCCACCCAAGTATGTGTTGATATGCATAGCAATTAATTGGCACCCCAATCACTCTTTCGCAGACGAGTAATAAAATACACAGAACTCTCATATTCGTAAGTTCAGATTGTTCTAAAACTTTCTTGCCACTCGGAAACTTTTACTCCGTAATTAAAGCGTAAGGAATCTTATTGACTTTGACACGTTATTGTCGGCTGTACTTTCTCTGATGGTTTTGTTATTCTTGACAAACAACGACCATTACGGATGACAGATGGAAGTAAAGTTTTGTAAATGCAAACAGACCTTTTGTTTCTGTCACGTGCCAGAGTTATGGCCGTTACCTGTAGAAGTGGAATTAATTTATTTTGAGGGAGCTGCGTGGTTTAAGGCCTATCTAGTCGTGCCGCTAGTTCTTTCGAACCAGTGTGGTGAAAGGATTTCAAGTGCGCCTTTAAGGCTCCTTTTGTGCATTCGACACATATTTTTTGAACATTTTTTTGGTTCTACGACATGCCTGTTTCCTTAAGCTGTTTTTCTCTACCACTTGAGAGTACTGGTATTAGCGCACATAGGTAATTTTTTCTAACGGAAAACATCCATGGGTGCTCGACCAGATTTGAACCTACGTCCTTAGGATCGGAAGACTGGGTCACTACCACTAGACCACCAGTGCTCTGAAACTCGGTAGCACTGCTAGTTCGAGTGTAAGGATCAAATTTCTCCAGCATTAAGAAACAAACATTTTTATTAAACTTCTGTAGAACAAAAAACAAAGTTTTTACATTCAGTCGGCGAAAATTAAAAAGAAACGAAATTAAAAGAGCAAGTGGACTTACAGTGAAATTTGTAATGAAGAAAGTTTTAAAATTAGTGGTTGGAGAGGTCACACGAGAGACAAGAAAGAAATCATTGACAGTATTTTTTTATTTTTAAAAGTTATGCTGAGTAGGGCTTCGACCTTTGTTTTACTTTATAACTGAGGGGTGGGTTAATCTCATCATCATCATTGACTGATCACCTTGATTTTGTAACATTGCAGACGTGTATCTCATCCGTCCTTATCACGCTTTAGTATGTAGACGACTGCGACGACGACTCAAATCTGTTACAAAATCATTACATTTTCAAGATCATTATTATTATTTCAAGCACATCGATCCGCCATTTCGTTCGCCATCGAGTTTCTTTCAAATCCGTTCAGCCGCTTCTCTGTGATTGTGTCTTGTACAAACATCGTCACATCTTTTCAAACTTTCGCATTTATGATAATACTAGCTGCCTCCCGCGGCTTCGCTCGCGCGGTACCCGATTGAAAAATAGCCTATATGTTAATCCAGCACATGTACTATGTATATTCCAAGTTTCATTCAAATCCGTCCAGCCGTTTAGGCGTGATTGAGGCACAAACATCCAAACATCCAAACTAACAAACTTTCGCATTTATAATATAAGTAAGAAGTAAGATTCGTAGAATTGACCAAGTTCCGGCATTATTCTGAAACATCTCCTTTGAAAAAAAATGCTTTTTTAACTTACATGGCGAGAATCAAACATTTCTTCCTCACGTTCTGTCCAAAACAACAAAAGATTTCAATAAGACAAACCGTCATTTCCGGAAAACCCGCAAGAATCGCGCTAAATAATTCCGAAGTAAATTCGTCTCCTTCATATATTATAAATGCTGTGTTATTTACGCCCTGCAACGGTACGTTTTTATTCTTTCAAATGTACACGAAAGAAAAATGAACAAAGTTCCCACATAAATAAAAGTTCCACCCGAGAGTCGTGATGACAAGAACACATTTTGTGCATCGCTTGTTGAGTATTTTTTTCCATTCTGTTATAACTAAACTAAGGCCTTTTACCATCTATAGTAGATGATTTATATAGCATCAGGAGGCAACTTTTACCTTCACAAACGGGACGCTGTAGTGCCCGGGACGAATTAAAATGGAGTAGGCTTGCCCAGCACCTATTCCATCCTCAGACTAGTCGGCCTTGTCCACAGGAAAGACATGGTGGAAAGACATGCCGGTTCAAAGGTCTTGCACCAATGGATTTTTTAGTTCTTAGTGACCATCTTACTTCTTACTTCTTACTTATATTATAAAATTGAAAAGCTTTAGTTTGCTTGAAATTGCCGGCGTAAAGCTCAAAACGCAACGATAGCGCGTACTAATTTTACCTGTGCTGCCATCTAGTTCGAAAGTTTGAAACGATGTTTGGATGTTTGTGCCTCAATCACGCCTAAACGGCTGAACAGGTCTGAACGAAACTTGGAATATACATGGTACATGTACTGGATTAACATATAGGCTATTTTTTATCCGGGTACCACGCGAGCGAAGCCGCGGGCGGCAGCTAGTGGTCAATTATATTCGGACTTATTCGGTTTTCATACAAAGCACGAAGTTTGCCGAATCGCACAATATTTGTGTTAGTACTACTGTACTAAAGTGACATGGATCTTGGATAGTGAAACCAAATAGTTTTACCTATTATATATAGATACAGCCCTCTGACAGACGGACGGACGGACAGCGGAGACTTAGTAATACGGTCCCGTTGGTTGGCACCCTTCCGTTACGGAACCCTAAAAATATGAATTGTAGGACATAAGCTTACAGTACTCAGTATTGAGCAGAATAAGGGCAAAGAAAAATCATTTAAAACCCATATTTCTTCTAACCAATCACTAAGTCAAACTTTACCCTAACCTAACGAACACCACGGCTAAAACCTTGAGGAAGAAAAACGTCCCAAACCAAATCTCGAAGAAAAGAGGAATCAACTATTTCAATTAAGAATCCAGTAACGTTCCATTATCGAAACTTTGTTTTAAATTGCATTCGAAGTCATTCCGTTCCATTCTTCACAGTAGGGTCGGGAGAGGGACTGAGAAAACTACAATGTTATTTTTATACCTAAGTACTTGCTTTTTATTCATATCTTTATTGACAGAAAAAAACTTACAACAAATACATACATATTATCACGCTCGCATCCCTAACGAGGTGGGCAGAGCCACAAGTAATTATAAGAACACTTGCAGTCACTCCCGATCCAAGACTCCCAAGATGGATATGGTGAACCATGGTGACAGGTCCATCATGTTGGAGAGGATACTAGGCACTCTTTAGTCGACTTTTACGATATGCTCGGAGAGAGAAGCAGCTGGACGCATTCTATGATTTTTCTTTACTCCCAGTCCAGCAGAGATAAAAAAAAAAAAAAATAATAGAATTAATAGAATTAATAGCCGGTCTCCGCCAACCCTATCATGATGATCCCAACACATTCCGACCTTTTACGTTTTTAACAAAGTAATCGTTCCATCGACAGACAGAAAACGCGTGAAATGAAACGGAAGATTGTGCTATTACGGAAAGTGATTATCTACGATCTTTAGCTTTCGTCCGCGGCTCCTCATGCATAATACTCGGATGAAAAAAAAAGTCAAGTGCGAGTCGAATTGGCATGCGAAGGGTTCCGTACCATTGTATAATGTACTTTTTAATGACTTTTACTCTTTGTACTTTTTAAATAGGTAGCTTCGATGATCGATTACGAATGTTCGTAAAATGTTACTCTAATGGGGGTCTCCTTTATTTTTTATTATTTGTTGTTATAACGGCAAAATAAATACACATTCCGTGAAAATTTCGATTCTCTACCTATTACAGTTCACAAGATACAGCCCTCTGACAGATGGGTGGACGGACGGACGGAAGAACCCTAAAAAGCAGGTAGACTTGGTAGCCATTGAACTGTAGGATGACCAAAAAATAGCAAACTTTTTCCAGGAGTTGGAATCGGAGCGCATCATTTGAGTGTCAGTTGAACGTTCAAACACCACGTCAGCTATATGCTGAAAATGATGATGATGATGAATATTCCCAAAACAATGAATAAAAGTGTCATACGATTACATTTAATCGAGTTCTTGTAATATCGAAACATGAATATCATTTTTGTACAATTGTAATTTCATACATTGAGTTAAGGTGAATGTAGTTTTTATTCAAATTAATAAAATACAGATTGTACAAGGAGTACTGCCAGAAATATAATTCACTGCCGTTCTATAACAATCAGAGCTTGTGACTAAACAATATTTTTTTCCATTTGGTAAAACCGAATACACCAAGAGTCATGCGTTTGACTTTAACGTAACAAACGTATTTCAAAAAATTGTATATGAGTATTTGAACCCACGTCCTTAGGATCGGAAGGCGGTGTCACTACCAACTACAAGTTTGTAGCAAGTAGGATTTCTTCAGATCTTCTTCAGAGAAACACCACTTCTACAGTTTATAGTGTTTATTCCGTTCACAGGTAGTAATAGATTACCAGTGCTCTCAAGAGCAATGTATGAGCATGGAAAATCGAATAGACCCGTTATTTTGAGAGTATTATTTTGACACCTTGTACACGCACATGCAGTGCTATAAATAACAGTAATGATACTCGTAAAGGTATTGGATTTTTTAATTAACTGTATGATTTAAATTAAATTTGATTTATTTAATTATGTTTAAATAAATTTTAAAAGGCTGCAAGTTTTCTTGTGTTTACTTGTGGCTCTGTCTACCCCATTAGGGATACGGGCGTGATAATTATGTATGTATGATTTATTTAACAATATCTTAAGTACTTTAGGGACAAACAATGTTAAATAGAAAAGTGTTGTTGTGTTTTTAAGCACATGTCTTTTTTTATATTAGTAGTTTTACCATGCGTTTTCCAGACTACTGTATTGTTAATAGTTCGAAAACATGTGTCAAGTTAACGAAAAGAGCCTCTTTGAGGCTTACTGTAATCCTTTCTCCAAAGGAGGTAGTGACAGCAATGGTGGTAGGTAATACTAACTATCAAAATTAGTACAGCACCACAGAACAGCACAAAATTCATAATGGATACTCACTTTTTCCTGCACAAAAGGAGTTTTGATTTATTTCTTGGATTTGTTGTAGATCAGAAAGTATGAGTACCATGACACCACAGCACAGACCTGGAAGGCAAAAATGCAGACATGTCGCAAACCAAAATCAAATCTGCACCCAGCCACGCCATCTCCAAGGCCGTCAATTGAGTTTTACAGATTACATTCGTTGGCCTTGTCCCTTTCCAAAACCCGGAAGATTAGAACATGCAAAAATGTCTCCAACCAAAATCGAACCCGCAACTCTCACGTCATCTCTCCTCGTCATGCCACCGAGGTCCTATTCGTTACATTAGTGCTGCCTCATTTAGCACTTGTGATCTTAAATTGTTAGGTAACAACGCGACCCCATTAGGGACTTATTAAGGCTTTTACGCTAGCACTTGGAGGTAGTGGCGTGGAACACGCAAGGTGAGACCGTTAGGGTTAATGTTCACTAGTAAACTATATTTTTAGCCTTTTGCTTTTAAAAGTCCTAAGCCTGAAACACACTGATGAGACAGAGATTTACATTTCACGATCACGATGTGGTCTTACACAGTCTCAAACTCCTCTGCTGGACTGGGAGTAAAGAAAAAACATGGAATGCGTCCAGCTGCTTCTCTCCCCGAGCATGTCGTAAAAGTCGACTAAGGGGTAGTGTCCAACAACATGATGAGATACAATAAGCAAGTGTTCCCAAGGAGGGTTGACGTCAGGCAGGCGGCCGGTCATAAAACACCTTAGCCAAAACTCTTACAGCATGATCCAAGGATCATGCTGTGCCGACTCCACATAAAGTGGGATTAGGGCAGGAAGATGATGATGGTCTACGAATGTATTTTTCTGAAAACCAGTCCTAGATGTCAGGAGCTACCTTTTAAGGATTACACTAACGTGATGCTGTAGTGTCTGGGATAAAAGATGGAGTAGGCTTGCCCAGCACCTGTACCATCCTCTCAGCTTAGTTTTATCCACGGAAAGACATGGAGATTTGACTAAGCCTGTTTATACTCTTAGTTTATTTATTGTTGCGCATAAAGCAAGCCCAAATTGAAACATCGCCTTTATTCACAGCGTTTTAAAAAATCTTATATTCAAGTTTAAATTTTGGGCACCTATCTATCTAATTTTATCAACTGGTATAAAATACCCTCTAGTCTAGGAACTACTAGTCTCTACTATCACTAGTTTATTCTAACAACTGTGGTATGTATGTATGTTCGTATGAGCTAGTGGCCAACCCTTGTGACGGAGTTTTAAGGCCGCCTAAAGGCCTCCGTCATGGCTTAACGACTTAAAAGCCGGGACCGACAATTTAACGTGCCCTCCGAAGCATGGAAGCGCTCAGCTCGTAATGCCACTTGCGGTCACCCATCCCAAGTGTGGTGAAAGGATCAGAAGTAAGGCACATGAAATACCTAGGAACTGTGTTTTCTTAGGTAAATTCGGAAAAAGGTGTTGCAGTGTGAGCCAATCCTGAGAGTTCTCGACTTTTTCAGTGCCTACGTTACGGAAAACTTTGAATAAGAAATATGAAACAAGTTTTAGCATAAAATACAACTTGTGAAGGCTGTCGGCCGTCAAAAAGAATGGTGTATATATTAGAAATGTATAAAGTAGCTACGATGTTAAAGTTATTTTGCCTCTCACCACCTGAGGCACAGAAAGGGATGAAAGTTTTATTGAGTTTTTCTATTTTATTTCTTCTTACTTTCAGTGTTTAGGCTGTAGTGGCTAGTATTTGAATAAAGTTTTACGACAGTACAATGTTTGATACACACGAGCCATTTCTATTGCTTATAGCTGATATTTTTGACGGTATTAAAGTAGACAACAAAAAAATTTAAGTTTTTATCCGAAAATTGGTCAACTCTGTCATTACCCTAATTAATTAGCAAAAAAGCGAATTATGATATCAAATGCTTGCCACCTTCGCATTTTTGACTTCTTACTATCTCGCTATTGAGGCAGATTAATGGTTTAACCTACTAACTCATAAATACTAACTGAACTAGCATTGATATCGATCCTCGCTAGGATTTCCTGGCTGACTGACCGTCATAACATAAGAAAGGCCTCGTCAAAAGTTTGCTTGTATACTTCACGTTTTTGTAACAGAACAGCAGCGGGTTCTATACAGTTATATGGAACGGGATTTTGAACTCTTAAAATAATGCTAAAATGTACCAGGCGTTTTATCTGTTTTGAGATTGGTCACCGTTCGAGCAGCCGACCGAATAAAATAAGCCCCAAACGGTCTACAAACCTAAAGAACTGAGCTTCTATAGTTTCCTCACTTTATAAGACGAATGAAAGTCTGCATACCTAGTAATTATGTATAAACTTCTTTAAAGTACTAATTGACTGACTTACTGACTGACTGATTTATTGACTGACCGACTGACTGATTAATCAACGCACAGCATAAACCAATAATTCCTAGAATCATGTGGGAGGTACGCAGCAGCTTCTTTCGCGGATGCCTCCAGGAGAAATAGACTGAAACACGTGACACATCACAGCACTGCCAGAAATGAAATAAGACATAACTCGGGACAGAAGCTGCAATAGGTGTTTTGTATGTTTATTTTGTTAGTTTTTCTTGTATTTAATTTACTTGTTGTTAGTTATTAGTTTTTCATTTTCTTTGTTTGTTTTGTACTTATCTTATGTCTGTGTCGAATAATTTTTTAACTTATCTATCTTAATCTTAGAAGATTGCAGGTAAAAGATGAAGTTTGTATGAAGATAAAGCTCAACGCGGGCAAAGTCACGTGGCTGTCCACTAGTTCTGCAAAATTCTAGTTCCTCTAAAGCTCTCAAGTACAGGGTGCCAAAGTGACTTCAATTTAAGTGAGAAGCAGCGAGTTTGTTCATTAAGTTTAACAAGATTCCAAGTCTCACCCTTTGAGGACGGGCTACTGCTAAAATATTAAGATACTTTTTTTAATACTAGAGGAACGCCCCGTGATTTTTTCAGCATTCAATTTGTTCTGCAAATACAAATTTTTATTCACATAAAACATGTATTACAGAATATATGTTACTTCTCTATTGGACTGGGAGTAAGGAAAACACATAGAATGCGTCCAGTTGCTTCTCTCTCCGAGCATTTCGTAAAGATCGACTTAGGAGTAGTATCCTCCCCAACTTGATGGACCATGGGATTTTCACCTGTCATCATGGTTCATCATATCCATTTTGAGACTTTAAATCAGGATAGCTGCAAGCTTTCCTATGATTACTTGTGACTCTGCCCAACTGCGCATCCCATTAGGGATACGGGCGTGATAATAATGGATAATGTACAATGTATGAACAAAATATAAATTCTCACGTAAAAATACAAACTTCATCTTCTACTGTGTCTTTTATAATTTCTTCCTTACATACACCATAAGAGGAATTTATCCAAGTTTTATGCTTCTGGGACCGATAAGCTGTGCGTTGAGTCAGTCAGCCAGTCAGTAACGTAAGTTCTACATATTTACATATTTTGTAGACTAAAATTTCGTTCGCTTCAAATTGGTAAGACTTTTAGCGATTTCTATGATTTTTTTATTACATGAAAATTAGTTTTTTGTTGTGTGTTTTAAAATTTGTCGGATTATGATTTTAATTTATTTGAACTCGACCTTGTTATGGCACCTAATAATAATTGTGAATGAATTTTTCAAGAGGTAATTTTTTTATACCAAAAATTTATATTCTCTTTTGGGCAAACTAAAAATAAGAAAACCAAAATTAAGGCTTGTACCTTTTATATCTACACGATGATTTATACAGCGTCAGCAGGTTACTTTTGCCTACACCAAAAGGATTCTGTACGAAATGACCTAAAAATGAATATCGCTTGCGATACCTATTACCACGGAGTTCCTACCTACGATTGTCACAATGTAATTTAGTTTCAGACTTTCTTATACCTACCTATACTTGTTCTCTCGAACCAGTGTGGTGAAAAGATTAAAGTGTCTTTCCTGTGAATGAGGCAAACTCACCTGATAGGATAGTGTACTAACTAAAAAAAGTGCTTAGCAAACCTACTCAACCTTTGGCTTACACTAACAGGACGTAGGACGAAACGAATAGTGTCTCCTGACACTTTATAAATCACCTAGTATATACTTCTCTGCTGGAGTGGAAGTACAGAAATAGCATAGAATGTATCCAGCTGCTTCTCTCGAGCGATATGGGCGATGGGCTGATCACCTGTCACCATGGTTCACTATATCCATCTTAGGACTTCAAATCAGAAGTGGCTGCAAGTTTTCTTATGTTTACTTGTGGCTCTGCCCACCCTATTAGGGATGCGGGCGTGATAATTATGTATGTGTAAAGGCCTTGGTTATCATTCAAAGCACTTTGAACTCAAAGCAAGGAACTATCGGGATCCAAGTTTAACTTTTAAAATGATCGGGAGCGGAAATATTTAATTGCATTATATTACAGGGAAAGTTTCATAAAGTACCCTTTATAAAGCGTCTTTGTAGACGGCTTCAGTATTATGGGAATATCATATTTTCTCAGTATCTCGGGTAAGTTTAATTTTCGTCGTTGGTCCAATTATTTTGACGAAAGAGTTGAAAATACTTAAACCGGCCTAAAAAATACGAGGTAACAAAAATAGGTAAGAACGCAGTGGGAAAATAACAAAAATATTTTTGAGTAGAAAATGGAAATTTAATTTATTCTGCCTTTGAATAAAATCTCTTTTTATCAAAGAATCGGTTAAAATGCAAACAAAACTGCTTTTGAGTCTTGGAACAGCACCTAGGTACCTATACTATTACTAGTCGTGCGCACATTTCACACAGCGCCATCTAGCCCCAAACTAAGCAAAGCTTGTACTATGGGAACCAGATGGCTGATAGTTCATAGTACCTATACTTATAAACTCTTTTTTGTAAATACATACTTAAACTTTTAATATATAATACTACAACACCCAGACCCGGAAGAAATATTTGCAGAACATGTAAACATTTCTCCTGCAGCGGGAATCGAACCCGCACCTCTAGCGTCTTAACCGACTCGTCCGCTACATCACCGAGGTCGTCTGAATGAAAGATGAATGAATACTGCATTCAACGGAGATGAGAATGTGTGGAATACCGAGAAATTAATAAGAAGTTTAAAAGTAGCGCCTGGGACGGAAAAGTTGAGGAGTAATCAATTAGCATGGTATGGAGGGATTAATGTCATATGACAAGAATAAAATTAAATACGAAAGTGGATGGAATGACCTTCTCTGCTTGACTGGGAGTAAAGAAAAAACCTAGAATACGTCCAGCTACTTCTCTCCCCGAGCATGTCGTAAAAGTCGACTAAGGGATAGTATCTTCTCCAACATGATGAGATACAATAAGCAAGTATTCCCAAGGAGGGTTGACGTCAGTCAGGCAGCCGGTCATAAAAGACCTTAGCCAAAACTCTTACAGACACCACCGACCCCATATAGAGTGGGATGAGGGCAGGAAGATGATGATGACGAAAGTGGATGGATACAAGGAAAGAGGTAGACCAAATAAGAGATGGATGGATTTCGCGAATGATGATATGAGTAAGAAAGGAGTGAATACTGAAATAACTGCTGATAGAGGGAAATGGAAGAAAAAAACATGTTGTGCCGACCCCACTTATGTAGGATAAGGGTGGGAGATGATGATCCTTAGAAACTTTCGCATTTAAATATTAGTAGGATCTCTCAAACAAACCCAGTAACCAATAGGTACCACTTACAAACACATGCTAAATCCAAAAATTCAATAACCTTGTGATCTCCGGCGATCAACTGTGAAAAATTGGTCTACGGGACTCCGTAATTATTATCCACACATGCTACCACGATCAGGAGGATTTTTAAACTCCACACACAAACAAATTGCAACCATAAATCCATGAGCTCACGAGCTGTTTTCCCATAAAGCTGGGCTGTGTATCTCCCGAAAATTGGTCCCGTTGAATGGACAATACATCGACGAAGAGAATTGTTCGTATATTAAAAATCATTCGAGCATTATTGAATTGCTCTTTGCCATTAATTCGTATGACGGTCCTAATGGCAGCGGTGATCGATATATTGCTTTGATAAAAATCTTACTTATATTATAAAATTGAAAAGTCTTAGTTTGCTTGAAATTACCGGCGTAAAGCTCAAAACGCAACGATAGCGCGTACTAATTTTACCTGTGCTGCCATCTAGTGCGAAAGTTTGTAAAGATGTTTGGATTTTTGTGCCTCAATCACGCCTAAACGGCTGAACGGATCTGAACGAAGCTTGAAATATACATAGTGCATGTACTGGATTAACATATAGGCTATTTTTTATCCGGGTACCACGCGAGCGAAGCCGCGGGCGGCAGATAGTCAGAGATAAAAAACAGAATCGACAAGACTAAACTCCAGCGGTATCTAAACAGTAGATGATCATGTAACTTTGTTACAATAATTTTCAATCAGTTTCTATTTGAAACTATAAAATGTGACGGCTGTAATAGCAAAACTAACATGTTAGCTAAACGTCCGATTTTGAAGTGATTGTAATCAAGATACGAATTTATTTTATTTTATTTTTAAATTTTAAGAAAACTTACAGCTAGGTACAACAATAAGAATAATTCATGTAAAATTTACAAGCACAAAGACATGTATGCTGAAGGCCAATTAAATGTTTCCATAGATATAATGTAAGTGAATAGATTTAAAAAAAAACAGTTTACGTGGACGACACTATTAATTAACATAAATAAACATAACAATAATTTAGTGAAAAAAAATGCTATTAAATAATATAAGAAATTTTAATATAAAGAAGTTAACTTATAAAGAAAAAAGTTGTTAGCTAACAAACATTTGAGCTTGTCTGCCGAAGTGTTAAATAAATCAATATCTAAATCAATATCTGCGTTTGCCAAGGTATTGAATAAGGCGCTTGTTCGGATAATAAAAGATTTTTTTTATAGGAGACACTGAGTTATATTTTATCAATCTTACTTATATTATAAGTGCGAAAGTTTGTGAGTTTGGATGTTTGGATGTTTGTGCCTCAATCACGCCCAAACGGCTGAACGGATTTGATTTAATAAAATTTTACAAGGAGACAGATTGCATCCTGGGGAAGGACATCACACACAGGCCACCTTTTGCCTCAAACTAACTCAGTTAGGATGAAGTCAATGGCAACAGCTCGTTATGTTTTAAATATCGTTGTCACTCGCACCACACCCGAATATATTGCTGTGAAGTTTCGTATAGAGTGGCTTCGTTTTGAGCAGTAATGGTTTTCGAAAGAACTGCCGGTTTGCATTATGTTTATGATGTTTCGGTGTATACTTAATGCTTTTATTCAGATATTCCGGTTAAATATATTTAGAAGGAATATTCTGGATTTCGTATAAATACTTATGTTATTGAACTGGATTGTGAGAGCACTGGTGGTCTAGTTGATAGTGACCTCACCTTCCGTTCCTAAGGTCGTGGGTTCAAATCCGGTCGTGACAGACAAAGAAAAATAATGAACCCGCGCCTTAGTC
Source organism: Scotopteryx bipunctaria (assembly GCA_949320045.1). Taxonomy (NCBI): domain Eukaryota; kingdom Metazoa; phylum Arthropoda; class Insecta; order Lepidoptera; family Geometridae; genus Scotopteryx; species Scotopteryx bipunctaria. The sequence goes on from OX439441.1 coordinate 1,602,979, forward strand.
AGCTCCGCACGTATTAACCGTGCCTTTCATGTGGACAAGGCCGACTAAGCTGAGAGGATGGTATAGGTGCTTGGCAAGTCTACTCCATCTTAATTCATCCCGGGCACTACGCAGCGTCCCGTTAGTGAAGGTAAAAGTTGCCTCCTGAAGCTGTATAAATCATATAAATGGTGATACCATTGGCATCCCTTCGGGTAGGGAATCCCAAAAACTCAGAACATTTATTGTTCTGAGCCCAAAAATCATCAGTGTGAATGGACTTCGCTGATGTACAAGATTAATGAGACACTTATTTTTACACTATCCAAATCTTTCAGACTCTTTGATTTTACAGTTGTTACATCTTAAATTTTAAAAGTTTTTACTGTAGGCACCACTTACAAACTTCCTTGTGTGTAAAAACGCGGGCAGACCCGCAGGCAAACGCCAGTCATGCATAATAGAGATAGCTCGTTACTTATTCAAAAACAACACTAATGGTAGCTCGCAGATGTCAAACATAAATTCTTTAAAAGCGAACATTAATAAAATAAACTATAAAAAGGATACCCGCTGTTACGCGTCCTTTGTGTCCACAGGGTTGTTTTAGTTAACTGTCAGTAAAGGTAGACGAAGCAAACGTCAGAAGCTAATGTCGCGATGGCGGAGCTACTTTCGAGGGCTGCGGCGAAAAAAAACACAAAAAAAAACAATGAAAAGAAGTGGAAATAAAACTCATAAAATTCAATTTTTATTCATTCATTCGGTATAATCTTACAGAAAAAATATCCTATTGTAATGAACTTGCATTATAAAAAAAAAATGTGCGTACAGTCAGCAACATTGTTTAAAATGTAATATACGAGTATTTATACCATAATCGTCATCTTAGCTTATGCCTTCGACATACATAATGTTACCGTTCAATGACATTTCTGCCAGGGGTTTACTAAACAGTCTAAATGATCGTCTAGCCGATGAGTGCCTCCTTATAGTTATAACTTCAATGGATTTTTATTTTATCTCAACAATCAGGTAGTTTTTAAGAATTGAATGTTTTAACTTTTTGAATTTTTATAAAATAAAATAAGTTTTTTTGTCTCTTCACATTATATAAAAAAAACATAACCTATTTTTATGTGAGTATATTTTATACATACCTACATACATATTATCACGTCCATATCCCTAATGAGGTGGGCTGAGCCACAAGCAGTCATAAGAAAAAGCAACCACTCCAGATTCAAAGTCCTAAGATGGATATGGTGAACCATGGTGACAGGTGATCAATCCATCGCCCTTATACCTAGATGAGAAGGTCCATCATGTTGAAGACATACTATCCCTTAGTCAACTTTCACGATATGCTCGGGGAGAGAAGCAGAGAAGTAACATTATATTCTGTAAAAGTAAAATAATATTTATGTGCAGAAAAAAATTCAATGCTGACAAATTCACGAAGCGTTCCTCTAGTATTAAAAAAAAGTAGCTCGTCTTCAAGAAGCGCCCTGTCCAGCAGTGAAGTATACTTTATAGTTGTCTGAAATATACTATAATTATCACTATCAGGCACGGGGCGAGAAAACGGGTTGGATCGGACGGAAGGTAGATTTTGTTAAGGTTAACAAAAGAGACAAAAACGATTCTATACGTAAACTTAAAACTTCAGTATAATATAGATTTGAATCTTTCAACACTTAGTAAATAGCCCCTGTACAAATAAAATCCGACGCTCGTTTTGCTCAGACTTTTCTATAAGTGAATTTTTATTCTATTGATCAATTTAAATTGATATCAATTCGGGCGTTGATCTATCAAGATGTCGAAATTGATTTAGCAATGATATAAGGTTCACTTCACACGAAAACTAGATTGATAACATACACCAAAATTACACTTGGGACCCCAATAAAAGTACACCTGATATTCAATTTTCTTTCACAAATTTAGATTGCTTTGACCTTGCTTTGACAAAACATAGACAAATATTTGAATTTTTTTTACTAGTGTTATTTCAGTAACACAGCCCCACCAACTTTCGTTTTTAATTTTATTACCTAAAAAGTTTTACTTACTCATATCTATACTTATGCACGCCTAGTACCTAATCTGCTATCTATATTGACAATATATAAATATTGAAGACCTCGGTGGCGTGGCGGGTGAGTGTTCGGCTGAGACGCAAGAGGCGCGGGTTCGATTCCCGCTACGAGAGAAACGTTTGTATTTCTACAAATATTTCTCCCCGGTCTGGGTGTTGTAGTATTATAATTACGAGTATATATTTACAAAAAAATATATTAAGTATTCTATCAGCCATGCCCATGTACAAGCTTTGCTTAGTTTGAGGCTAGATGGCGCTGCGTAAAATGTGCACAAAAAAAATTATTTTGTTTAAATCCACTATAACGAGGAGGTTATTGGAACAATTCATTACATTTAATTCATTAGCTTCTGGCAAAGCTTGCCAAAAGTACCAGGCGACCATAAAGGTGTAAGAAGGTTTTACAGAAGTGCGTTGAAAAAACTGCTCCGGTAAAATTGTGTGCTAATTCAAACGCAACATGAAGATTGAACATTTGCATTTCAATTTAAAAAAAGTCGTTCAATAGAAAATTCAATTTAGAAAAACACGTTTCGTATTGTGACATACATTTTTGTTACTGAACTCCACTATTTATTATGATAACGAATGATTCCGATAATTAAACATGATGAATATAACGAGGTGAATATCGTCGGTTGCAGGTTCAATTAAGGTAACTGACAAAACACGTAAAATGAGTTGAGTATACAGTTTTTCTTAGTTTTTTCTGCTCTTTCGAATGGCATTTTTAAAAAAATTCTAGCTTTAAAAAAAAGTCAGTTACGGTACAAATTTTAGCAGTGAACTTTTCAGATTTCCTTCAAAATTATGCTGTAACTGATGATGTGATCCATTTACATAAGTCGAATTGGTGTATTTCTATGCCCAAAGAAATTTAAGTTAGGGTAAGTATCTTGGCACACCAGCATTGCTCTTACACTAATTTTTAGTTTCAATGAAAAATTATAATAACACTTACACCAAAATGAGAACAATGTTGTTTCACCAATTGATGTTACACTAATTGACCCGAACTAAGTTTAAGTTTGTTGTCAGTTACACTAATTTGAACATTGGAATCAAAAATATGTTTGCCTCTTACCTTACTTTGCAAATGAATATCTCTCTCAGCGGCTAACCATAATAATAGTTTCTAGGGCGCGCGCCGAATCTATTGCTATCCTACTTTCTCCAACAGTGCCTAGCCAAGGTGCGTGAAAACAAAGCGAGTATTGTTTACAAATCTGCACGCTTGTTTTTTGAAGTTCCAACAGAACTAAATTAGTCGGCTCGGCACTGATCTGTCTATACTGGTGCAGGTGTTTGCGTTTTGATTTTTTGAGGGCATTGTTTTGGCGTAAATATAAACCTGCATCCAACGGCTCCCAGCAACATTTACTAGGCCGTATTTCCATCTAGTGGGGGGCCGTCTTACGCTGCGATTTCCGGTGCGTGGTCTCCACTCAAGAATCTTTCTGCCCCAACAGCCGTCAGTTCTTCGAGCTATATGCCCCGCAAACTGTCACTTCAACTTGCTAATCCTCTGGGCTATGTTCGTGACTTTGGTTTGTCTACGAATCTCCTCATTTCTGATTTGATCTCGTAAAGAAACGCCAAGCATAGCCCTCTCCATAGCTCGTTGAGCGACTTTGAGCTTTCTTATGAGGCCTATTGTGAGAGACCACGTTCCGTGCCGTATGTCATCACTGGTAACACACACTGGTTAAAGACTTTTATTTTGAGGCACTGAGGTATTTTGGACGAGAAGTCGCGCAGTTTCCCGAACGCTGCCCAGCCGAGTTGAATTCGTCGACTGACCTCTCTCTCGAAGTTGGATCTATCTAACTGGACTTTATGTCCCAGGTAGACGTATTCATCAACAACATTGAGATAAGAATTCCCAACTGTTACTGGGGTAGGCGATACATGGATATTTCACATAATTTTCATCTTATCCATGTTTAATTTAAGGCCCACCTTTTGGGAAACTTTACTAAGGCCATCGAGCATTATGCCTAGGTCCTCCAACGACTGCCATGACTACGATGTCGTCGGCAAATCGAAGGTGGGTGATGTACTTGCCATTTATATTAATGCCGAGTCCTTGCCATTCCAGAAGCTTGAAGGCGTCCTCTAGAGGAGCGGTAAACAGTTTCGTAGATTTAACGTCTCCCTGTCTAACGCCTCTCCTCAGAGGGGTCGCCTTGGTACATTGCTCCTGTACTCGAACCGACATGGTGGCGTTGTTTTACAAACATCTCAACACTTCAATGTACCGATAGTCAATACGGCATCGTTGAAGAGACCGCAGCACTGTCCAGGTTTCGACCGAATCAAAAGCTTTTTCGTTGTCCACGAACGCTAGGTATAACGGCAGATTATACTCCTCAGTCTTCTGTATAACCTGCCGTAGCGTATAGTTGTGGTCTACGGTACAAAAGCATTTTCGGAAACCGGCTTGTTCAGGAGGCTGAAAGTCATCAAACCTGCGCTCAAGACAATTCGGGATGACCCTCGAAAATAGTTTATAAACATGGATTAGTAGTGAGATAAACCAGTATTTCGTTAATAAGGTTTTGTTACCTTTCTTAAACAACAGCACCACCACGCTGCCGTTCCATGTTTCTGGCGTTTTGCCCTCAAGTTATCCGTTATGTGATAACGGAGTTAAAAAGCTTCTGAAGTACCTTAAGTACCGGTGTTCCACCCGCTTTCAGAAGCTCTGACGTTATTCCGTCATCACCTGGCGCCTTGTTGTTATTAAACTGCTGTTTGATAGCCATTCTGATGTCGTATAGGCTGGAGGTCGGTAGCGGGATCTCTGCCGGAGATTCTTAGCACCCCTTGCCCAACCGTTACCATAGTTCCTACCGAAACCAGGAATTAGCAGGGCCGCCGGGGACTAGAGGCCTGGTCGTTTGGTGAATTATCATTGGGGGGGATTTGCCCATACTCGCCAAGCTGGGCATGCGTGTTGGCGAGCGCAGATGTAAGCTTTTGATGTTTGAACACGGGACGCTACTGCCCATACCCTAGCTTTTCCCTTAGTCTCCCTTTTACGACATCCACAGGTAGAGATGGAGAGGCCCAGATTCTTATGCCGGGGCCATCACGACCAATTTAGCGCATTAATATAATTTTGTATTTATTATAATAAACGTAATAATTGTGTAAATGCGCAAAATTAAGCTTTAAATTTAAGAAACTTTACCTTACTTTATAAAGAGTTGCTAAATTGTAGAGTAAACTTATTGAAGCTTTGTAAAAATTGTATTTTTTTTAATTAAAAAGAAAACTGTTTCTTTACTAACCTTTATAGGTACATAAGTACCTATAGAAAAAATGTATTTATAAATAATCCCTTGTTAAATCAATTTATAATTTACAGTAAAATTAGCGTAAACGACACTAGGTGATTATATAGATAGATTTCCATACATTATTTTTATTTTACCTTAAAGTTAAATCAACCAACAACGTAGATGCCGTCTCTTACATCAAATTGAATAGCCATAACTTATTTTTGTACGAGCCTTAAACCATTTTGACTTGCAATATTTCAAGAAATCTTGACTGCAAATTAGTGTAACTGCCATAAGCATAAGAAAAAATTGATGTAACTGAAATTTATATCTCAAAATAAGGCTACTAGGGTCAAACTTCATACTTTGCTAGAAAGTTCTATGAATTATAAGCTTTTCTGTCAAAACAGATCCAAAAAAGGTCACATGAGAAAAAAGTTATGTTCAATTTATGATGAAAAAAAACTTTAAATGCTTCTACTGAAAAGTCGTATTTTGTCAGTTACCTTAATTGAACCTGCAACCGACGATATTGTTTTGCTTTGTTGCACCCGGTTATTGCACATTTTTAAATTATAATACCTATATAAAAAAAAACAGATTTCTGACTTTGTGGATAAATTGACTATTTACACAGCGCCATATACCTATAAGTTTTACCAACTGTTGCCACTATGCCCTGTACTCAGACCATCACCAAATCCGCCACCACAGATTACCAAAAACAGAGATAGTGACCGGTGGACACAAGTCCATTTACATGTCTCACGATGTTTTCCTACACCTAAAGGCACATACATTTTGTCGAACAGAAAAATCTTGGTGATTTTGGATTGGAGTTTGGTGGATTTGAAGGCCGGACTACTGCCATTAGTGATTGTGTAAATGGTCTAGACCCCTCTCCCTCTCCTCCTTTTAAAGATTGGAGTTGGATGGACAAACTTCGCAACCAAAAAGGTCAAACAAAGCTCTTAAACCAACTTTCTAAGCAAACAAATTAAAATTTTTCGTTTCGCAGAAGCCTACAAAACACGGCAAAGGCACAAGGCGGGATTGTGCACTGTTCTTTTTAAAAAAAAACTGGTCAAGTGTGAGTCTAATACCATACCAAAGATTCCGTATTAAAAGGAAAGTCAACTAGGTAAACGCGACCTTTTTGGAGGACCACGAAAAAGTTTTCAAAAAGTTAAATACAAAATATTGGATTACCTATTTAGGTACCTTTGGGTTTTGACTTGGTATTTGCGATCTGGCCGTCATTGGTATGTTTGTTCGAGCATTTAACGTTGATCCGATCTGCATGGAACTTAGTAGGTCGAAAAGTTATTAAAATTGAAATTACTTTCTAATCTTGATGTCTCAGACAGACAAGCGGTTTAGCGTAAGCTTTGTTTTTCCCTTCATACCCTGCGAGTACCTTTCCCACGGAACCCGAAGATTTTTTCAGTATTTTAATCTGCATGCTTTCACGAGTCTTTTTAGCTCGGGGCCATTTTAATCTGTTTTCCGCTAAGTTTGCGCAGTAACTACCACCCAATCTGTGTCTTGGAAAAGCAACCATTCATTTTCAGATGCAGTTGTATTGAATTAAACATTGTATTCTTGAACCTCTTTTTATTCAAACTTGGAAAGCTCTGTGGTTACACTATCTGGGGAATCCCAGCTCTGGCACTAAACAGGAGACGAAGAGAAAGGAGAAAAGTGTTGCTTAAAATACTTTTATTATATACCTAAACCGATTTATTTACAAAGACAAACTACAATAACATTAAAAACTTTAAGGTAATCGGTATAACAATAAGATAATTATGAAAATGAGCTCAGTTTTCTATTTAAGTTCGCCTACAGATAGTAAACAGAGCTCAGATAGGCTTTTATTATTAGAAATTTTAAAACTAATATTGACCTAGTGAGCAGTCGTCTTGGCTTAGTTTCTTTAAATGTATTCATAGCTTTTATTAGTAGAGCTACTTTATACTGCCACTTCAGAATGGTTTTGTTTGTTTCACTATAAGTTTGTTATATTACTAGCCGCCGCCCACGGCTTCGCTCGCGTCGTACCCAGATAAAAAGTAGCTTATAGTGTTATTAAAGCACACGTATTATGTACATTCCAAGTTTCATTCAAATCCGTTCGGCCGTTTGGGCGTGATTGAGGCACAAACAAACATACATCGTCACATCGACACATCCTCACAAACTTTCGCATTTATAATATTAGTAGGATAGTTAGGATGTTTGGACATTCCTTCCCAAGGAGGGTTGACGTCAGGCAGGCGGCCGGTCATAAAATACCTTAGCCAAAACTCTTACACCATGATCCAAGGATCTTGCTGTGCCGACCCCACATAGAGTGGGATAAGGGCAGGAAGATGATGAGTTAGGATGTTTGGACATCTTATACGACATGACAACTTCATAAAGACGATCATAGAAGGAAAGGTAGAAGGAAAGCGAAGAAGAGGAAGAATAAGAATTAGTTGTATCAGCCAGATAAAGGAGAAAGTCGCTGTCATGTCGTATAAAGAAGTAAAAGAAACCGCATTAGAGAGAGAAAAATGGAGGAAACTTCATCATTACACCGACAAGAGCTAGCTCTTAAATAATATATGGTTAGGATGTTTTAGAGATGCTGACTGTAGTGCAATGAACGTGACCATACTACAAGCTGGTAACTTCCTCCTGAATCCGACAATGAATCTGCCCTCCGGCGGACACGCTCGCTCTAGATCTTGTAAACCTAATGACGTCTAGATACCTACTACCTAATTCTGTACCTAGGAAATAGATATATCAGATTAAACTAAAACATTATGGTGCAAAAGTCGACTAAAGGATAGTATCCTCTCCAAAATGATGGACCACCTATATGGGCGATAGGCTGATCACCTGTCGCCGTGGTTCACCATATCCATCTTAGGACTTTAAATCAGAAGTGGCTGTATGTTAACTTGTGGCTCTGCCCACCCCATTAGGGATATGGGTGTAATAGTATATGTAAGTATTATGGTGCAACTAGAATGAAAGAATGAAAAAATAAAACCGGTTAAGTGCGAGTACAAGTACCATGGTAAATGTACTTAATAAATGTTTCTTTTATTAATCAAGCAATAACTGCAAAATGAAACACATCTCTTCTGGTTCCTCTTAAATATATCATTAATATTTTTGTACTATTCAGTAAATTTTAGATCGTTTTTACAAACATACACAAAAATACTACAAAAAAAAATGTGCATAAAGTAACTTGACCCATCCAATTACTGATCGCGCCTAGTGTTACTTAACTTCAATGATCAAAATTACGAACGTTAAAAAATGTTTTTTTTACGTGGCCCTTTTGTTTTATTTTTATTAATTATGTTTCAACTATCTACCTATTTTACAGTTCATGAGATACAGCCCGCTGACAGACGGACGGACGGATATCTGTGATACCTGTAGACCACGGGTATTTTATATTTATCGTGGTCCACTTATTTTTTTCTGAGTAGACCATGGGTACTTTTTATAGCCTTGTAACTACCTAGCATAATTTAAACAGGTACTGTATAATCTGTAACATTGGCCTATAATATACCAGTCTCGGGATAACACCACATCGCAATGTAATAAAGTATTTTCTCTCACAATAATTCATAAAGCAATATTGTCTCGGGAATGAGGTATGAACAATGTCTCGTAAGCGCTTGAAGCTGCATAATCCCGCTGAAAGCGCGCCGTGGTCGCTTTATTTTATGTCAATTGTTGTTTTGCTAGAATTGGCGTTACTTAACCTCTATTATTACAGTTGCAACGACTTATTTTTATTTTTTATAAAAAAAATGAAAATCGGAAGTCGATGACGTAAGCGCGAATATTTTGCAAATGGCCGTGACGGCTAAGAGGTTAAGAGTAAGATCTTGACGTCTGCGACACTGAAGACGTTGGTTTGATTCCGGAATCATCATCCTATCCTACTAATTTTATAAACTAGCTGCCGCCCGCGGCTTCGCTTTATAAAAATATAAAAATACAGCACATGTACTATGTATATTCCAAGTTTAATTCAAATACGTTCAGCCGTTTAGGCGTGAAAGAGTAACAAACATCTGTGAACTTTCGTTCACCTCTAGGTGAACGAAAGTGCGCCTCAAAGGCTCCTCCCGTGCGCTTTGGGTACTTCTAGGCACTTTTCTCGCGATGTTTTCCTTCACCGAATAGAAAAATCCATTGAAGCAAGACTGGATTTGAACGTAGGCACAACCTTAGGATTGGAAGGTGGGGCCACTACTAGACCACCAAAGCTCATAATTATATTGAATATTGCAGACTCCCCGAATTAGCATTTGTAAGAAGCTGTGTGAAATGCACGACTCCTTGAAGCGCACTACAAATCCCCTCACCACACTGGTTTTAAGGAACTAGTGACATGAGTAGGAAGCGTTTTTTTTGTAGCCATAATTTCAAAAAAATAAATAAATATTTGCGGACTTTTAACACAGCACCATCTAGCGCCAAACTAAGCAAAGCTTGTACTATGGGCACCAGATGGCTGAGAGAATGCTTATATACTTTATTTTGTAAATACATACTTATAATAGGTAGGTATATAATACAACACCCAGACCCGGAAGGAATATTTGCAGAACATACAAACATTTGTCCCGTAGCGGGAATCGATACCGCGCCTCTTGCGTCTCAGCCGAGCACTCGCCCGCCACGCCACCGAGGTCGTCTTCAAATGAGATCAACAATCTTTCACAATTACACCAAGCCAGGGGGTCTAGCCAAGATCATTTCTATTCTCTTTCCATTGTAGAAAACGATTGGTAGCCGAGCAGTGTTGCCACCTTGCATTTTTTTAAAGCGCTTTTAAAGCCTACAATTTTACGTAGGTAAAATACCTACGTAAAATTATATAATTAATAAGATACTAAGTACTATTTTTTCTGCATCTCATACCATACTTGTTCGTTCGTTTTTAATTTAAACTAGGGTTTCTTTAATCTGAAATAATTTAGCGGAATTTGGTGTTTTATTTTTAATCCAAATTTCTGAAATCTGATGACATTTTATTTTTGACCTAGCGCTTTAAAAAAATGCAAGGTGGCAACACTGCTCGGCTATCAATCGTTTTCTACGATGGAAAGAGAATAGAAATGATCTTGGCTAGACACCCTGGTCCGCTATAATATATCATAGTACATTTCCAATATTAACGGCGACTAACGATAGTGTGCAGAAGGGGCTGGCAATGATAATAATTATTATAAATTACGGTTGTTTCCGCATTTCGACACGAGATTTGCTGTGTCATTAAGAATTAGAGGGACTGTAGGTATCGTATTATACGTAGGCACATAAAGGGTAGGCTTTACATAGGCCTCGTTGACTTCGATTCGTTAGACGCTTTCGGCTCGGAAGTTATTTTTACTTCTAGTTGACTGAGTTAAAAATACGTATTAACACCGCCATCTACTTGGAACGCTGCAAGCGAAGCCGCGAAAAACATTTTAACATCGATAGTAGATGATTTATACAGCGTCAGGAGGCAACTTTTACCTTCACAAACGGGACGAATGAAGATAAAGTAGGCTTGCCCGGGACCTATTCCATCCTCTCAGCTTAGTCGGCCTTGTTAACAGGAAAGACATGGTCAATACATGCGGAGCTGACTAAGCCGCGGGTTTCCTCGCGATGTTTTCCTTCACCGTTTGAGAGTACTGGTATAGCGCACATAAATTTTTCGCATAGATAAATCCATTGGTACACGGCTGGATTTGAACTCACGACTTCAGGGTCGGAAGGCGGGGTCACTACCAACTAGACCGCCAGTGCTCTCGAGGCCTCAATATTGTAACTAAAAACGAGACATAATAAATTCTCAATCTAAAGTACATAGTCCAATCTACAACTTAAACTGAACGTTAGCCAATGAAAGGGTCATTAAGGAATTCGACCACTCATCCAGTCAATTTAGGGGACATGGTGCATGGTGGCCTTATCTCAGATGTATCCGATACCGTCGTAGGTTGAGGGGTGTACAACTCACTGGTACGCTTTGAGTTGTAGCTGTTGGATAGGAAATTGTAAAACGAACTTTCGACATTATTTTTCTATGAAGAAAAGTGGAATAATGAATAGATTTGTAAATCCGGGGTTACCTACAGTTTTTTTTAATTAACCTTTTTCGTCCCACAGCTGGGCAAAGGCACAATAATAAATTAACAGTACTAGCGCATAGGTCATCAAATAGATTGACTGTGATTAAATTATGGTTTAATTTGGACTTTGTCTATATAAATATTATTAGAAAATAATAAAATAAAATAAATTACAAACATAAATTAAAATAAATGTCCAATAAAATCTATCAAAAGTTAACTGTTTGGGACATAGCATAATCATAGCATTAGTAGGTTTTGCATTCATAACAATTTTAAGTTCTTATCCAATAGTTTCTTACTCCAAGATACTCTTCCACAGACTAATGAAAACGTAATGATGAAGCAAATTCATTTTAATTAGGATCCCTGCTGCATTCTTTTTACAACAGATACTATCGGCCAATCCTAACTCCTTACTAATATAATATTGTAAAAAATTGTTTGTACTTTGTTGGTTTGTCCTTCCTTCACGCAGTAACACGATTATCTCTTGGATAGTGTAGGGACTGGAGCGCGAGATAAGGTGCTTTTTATCCTGGTACCACTCTTTTTTATGGAATAGGGGGCAAACGAGCAAGTGGCTCACCTGATGGTAAGTGATTGAAGCCACCCACGGACACCTGCAACATCAGAGAAGCTGCAAGTGCCTTTAAAGAGCAAAGGCGCGAGCGGAAGCTATTATTCTATAGATCTTCATAGATAAATCGATAAAATATCTTAAGACTGACGTTGCTCAGAAAGCAGCCAGTTTGAATTGGAACTGGGCAGAGCACGTCTGCCGTATGTCAGATGACCTATGGGCGAAAAGCACCACCGAGTGGGCTTCTAACGACATCGTGGCAGACCAAGACTGAGATGGCGGGATGACTTGGACTCATTCATGAAGAATTGGTCCTCCAAAGCACAGGGCAGAGAAAGGTGGAAGGGGGATAGGGAGGCCTTTGTCCTGCAGTGGGACGATATGGGCTTTATAATAATAATAATAAGACAAGTCAGTGTGTCAGCTAAGTTTAGAAGAATATTACAAGTCGTGAAAGATTCGGTAAATTGAAGCACGGTAACAACGTACTTCAACTTACTTTTAGTGTTCTTGACACATATTTCGAACTTATTAGGTTTTACGATATGCCAGTTTCCTCACGATGTTTTCCTTCACCATTTGAGAGTACTGGTAATAGCGCATGTAACTGTTTCGAACAGAAAAATCCATTTGTCCACGACCGGATTTGAACCCAAGACCAGTTGTGGTTTGGATCGGAAGGCGGGATCAATACCAATAGACCAAGAGAGCTCAACTAGAACACGTACCTACCAACCTATTTAATAAAATAAAAATTCACTGTTCACGCATATTTCAGAATTCCAGACACATTATTAAATTCAAGGCGATATTTCATTACAAATCCCCGCGGAACCCTATCAGATGTGTCAGCGGAACCCGCCAAAACACAGTTCCATAGAATAAGTAATACTTCATCCTGACTTGCTGTTCCGAAAAGTAATAATTTAATCAGAAATGACATAGCCGGATGTCGCCAATGTGCTATATCACTCAGATAATTTTATTAAATTGGATAAGGAAAAGCTTGCATGACTCGCCTTTACATTTTGCTTTTCAAAACTGTGAGGAAAAATTAGTTAAACCAAGGCTTTTTACCGTCTATAGTAGATGATTTATACAGCGTCAGGAGGCAACTATTACCTTCACAACATAATATCACGCCCGTATGGGTTTGACAGAGCCACAGGTTTTCATAAGAAAACTTGCAGCCACTCCTAAATTCAAAGTCACGAAATGGATATAATAGTGAACTATTGTAACAGGTGATCAGCCCATCACCCATATAAGTTGGTCCATCATGTTGAAGAAGATGTTATCCCATAATCAACTATTACGAAATTTCGGGGAGAGAAGCAGCGAGACACATTCTATGTTTTTTTTAATAAATAAATAAATATTTGTGGACATTTCACACAGCGCCACCTAGCCCCAAACTAAGCAAAGCTTGTACCTACTATGGGTACCAGATGACTGATAGAATACTTATATACTTTTTTTTGTAAATACAAACTTATAATACATAATACCACAACACCCAGACCCGGAAGATATATTTGCAGAACATACGAACATTTCTCCCGTAGCGGGAATCGAACCCGCGCCTCATGCGTCTCAGCTGAGCAACCGCCCGCCACGCCACCGAAGTCGTCACTTGTTTACTCACTGTCAATTATCCTCATCCCAATCTTCAAGTTCCTTGTCCTTTTTTAAATTCCAACAAAGAATATTGCAAGTTGACCTCGGTCCATTAGGCCCATTGTTCACGGCGGCCTGTAAAATAAATATCAACAATAAAAGGAAATACATTATAGGTTGTTGAAGGCGATCCAACGTTTTGACAGGTGAGGACGATCAAAGACTACGGGGGCTTACCGTGAGCTCACTGAGATTGTGATCGTTCGTGTAATTCTAAATAGGATTTTGAAGATAAAAGTTGCTCTAAGAAATAAAAATAGGAATAACCTTTCATTTAAAGGTCATCATCATCAACAACCTGCAGCAGTCCACTGCTGGACATTAAAAAAACTAAGGCCTTTTACCATATATAGTAGATGATTTATACAGCGTCAAGGGGCAACTTTTACCTTCACAAACGGGACGATGTAGTGCCCGGGACGAATTAGGATGGAGTAGGCTTGCCCAGCACCTATTCCATCCTCACAGCTTAGTCGGCCTTGTCCACAAGAAAGACATGGTCAATACGTGCGGAGCTGACTAAGCCGCGGGTTTCCTCACAACGTTTTCCTTCACCGTTTGAGAGTACTGGTCTAGTGCACATAAATCGCACAAAAAATTCATTGGTACACGGCTGGATTTGAACCCACAAACTTTGGATCGGAAGGCGGGGTCACTACCAACTAGACCACCAGTGCTGTCATGAAGAAATGTAAGAAAATATCACAAAAATTTATCGTGTTCTTTAACCTCATGGTAGCCCCCATGCCGAGAAAGAGCCAGTCATCGCCAAATGATTATCGTCCTACTTGTGGTCAGATCAGTTCCTATAAGCCGTGATAGAAATTCCACAATCGCTTGCATGCTCTTTATTGGGTAAAAAATGGAAGCGGCTTAGCTTTGTCACTTTTATGATTTAATTTTGAAGATGGATTGTTTATAAAGCTTTTGGTGAAGTGATGGAGAATAATGGTTTTTTATATGATTTTTCCAGACCTTTGTATACTTCCAAACAAAACTCTTAGGTACCTAATTGTCGCGGTAACCGAAATAAATTTAGTTATAAATACCACGCATTTTCTAGTCTGGACATATAATTAAAAGCTATTGAACATACATACATACATAGATACTACACATAATCAAGCCCGTATCCCTGACGAGGTGGGAACTTCTGATCCAAGACTCAGGTGATAGGTGAACAGCCCATCGCCCACAGTATCGTATCTTGTGCCACTTTATCTTAAACATCGCAGTCTCTTTAGCTATAGTTATTTAATTTTCTCGAAAAGAGTCGAAAATTTAAACACTTTTCCAAAGATTTATTCTAACCTTTGAATAACTTAGAAAGTTATCATTTAAACCAGCTTCCAAAATTAACTTACGAAACCAAAACTTGATAATTAATGATTAACCAAAATAATTCGACCCTTCATAATTAGTCGGCCTTTCATAACCTTGCCTTTCCTTTGTACTGCTTATTCCACCTTATTTACACTTCGGCCCTTACCCCCCCCCCCCCCCCCCCTTAAGAGGAAAGACGATCTGCGTCTCCGAATTTTAATTAAATTGTGTTTTGAATAGTACTTCATCATTATCATCATCCACAGCTTGTATTTGCCCACTACTGGGCACATACCTACCTTTGTTTGTGCCATCCAACACAAAGCCGTACTATTATTCTATTCTACTATTATACACTAGATTTATTAGACAGGTACCTACTTGTGTCAGATAGTACATACGTACTAAATCTTACATTTCATGTCCCTCGTCTATCCTCTTAAGACAAGGCATTTATAAAGGACACTGGGTTTTCTACTGCACAACCTCTTAGATCGACTTTTAATATAACATTGTTAAGGAAAATTAAGCTGCTCCAACACTTTAGAACTAAAGAGGGCTCTTAAAATGAGATATGATTATTAAAATACTTACAGTAGCGTAAATATTGCAAAAGGTGTAGTACAAAACTTGACATTAGGTACTCTGTTAACTTATTATTTTTTTGAAAACGTAAACAATGACATGATGGACCATCTATATGGGCGATGGTCTGATCACCTGTCACCATGGTGCACCATATCCATCTTGAGATTTTAAATCAGAAGTGGCTGCAAGTTTTGTTAAGACTATTATTTCTAAACATCCTACTAATATTATAAATGCGAAAGTTTGTGAGGATGTGTGGATGTGAGGATGTATGTTTGTGCCTCAATCACGTCGTAGCGGCTAAACGTATTTGAATGAGACTTGGAATATACATAGTATGTCTGCTGGAATAACATATCGACGCTTGAAAGGCAATAATTACCAAGCGACATTTTGGGCGATATTGAGTTATATATATCATTGAAATCAGAAAAAAATTCTGCGTCGATTGGTCCCACTCTCATGCCGCTAGGACGAAGTTTGTTGTCGTTTGGTAACTGAAAAAAAAGCCCATTTTCTCAGTTTTCGGCGTCCAAGCGACTATAATTTTAGCGATTTATGAATAATTTTCACTTAGTATGTATTCGATTTTTACTCTTTACACTTAGTAATTTTTGCCTAGACTCGAAATAATGTGTTTAAACATTTAGTATTTTTTGCCTTGCGGCACCTAGGGTATGAACATCGTTTAAGAAATTTTACCTGGTACAATTTTAATTTTTCTAGTAACTTAAGACTTTTTAACACACTTTAATTATGTATTCATTTTCATTTAGTACTTTTTACCTAAATGCAATGGATTTAAAAAAGTAAAGTAGTAATATTTACCTACCTAAAAAGTATATTATTTTGTCGTTTGGTAATTTTTTACCTGCCGTTCTTTTACTGTTTTGTTACTTATATAAACTATTTCTGGTTATGAAATTTGTATAAAAGTTAGCTTATCCCTGATGCACGTATTTTGTTTTGTCGCTTATCCGCACTGTAAAGTAGATTTTGGGTGGCGGTTGGGAACAAAATAATGATTACGTCTTCACTGAACCGTCGCATAGGTAACCCGTGTGCTCACGCGCATCGCACTTAGTGCTTTATCGCGTAGCTTAAATTGTACTGGGTAAATGCAATATAAAGATTTTATGAGTATAGGATTATTTAATACGCATTTTTATTGATTTAAATTTATGTTTTTCGGTACATAATGAATCGAAATAAGTGAGTAGATACCATCATTAAGCAAGCTATGTCAAACACCAATGTGAATAGCAGGGATTTGACCTTAGTAATGTGCTACCTGCTTTGTTAAATAATCAAAGTAATAATTAAAATTTTATTCTCTCAATCGTAACTAATAGTTAGCGAGCGCAGCGAGCTTCAAGCCAATGCGAGCGAAGAGAGCTGAATTTTTTAACTCAATGTAGCTTTAAACAAATCTTTAACAAAGGGTTAGTCACAGGCCTAAAACCTCCACCAACCTGCACTAGGGCAGCGTGGCGGAATATGCTCTAATTCGTCCCTCGTCAGATGGAGGCCCATGCTCAGTAGTTAGTGATTGTAGATTACTACAAGGGCTGTTTTGATGTTGATGATGACGATATCCATCGAAAACCTTTGTTCGAAACTCTTTAATTTTGCGTACTAAAACCTAATTTTTTTGTTACTTGGTCAAAAATGCCTTACACTTACCTTACTTAATTTGTTCTATGGTTGAAATTGCTTGGCAGAATAATTTTTATGCTTTTTATTTCGATCATTTTACCTATATGTCAAACATCTGTTACTTCTGGATGCATCATTTTGCTTAAAACACAATTATAAAATACTGGGGTTTAGTTAATTTTACTTATTTTATAATAAAAAATCGTTGTCAGTAAGTAATTTTTACCTGTTTGTGATTTTGATTAAAATTTTACTAACCGACACTATTTCTTAAAGTATTGGGAAAATTCATATTTTTTAAATGCCAGTATATAGAGCTTTTAAATAGCATTTAAAATTCGTTGGAATCAAGTAGCTATGACTAATAGGCGATCTGTGACGAATTTTTTTCCGAAAAAAAAAACTTTAAAATGCTCTACTGTAAAGTTGCTAACATGTCGCTTAGTAATTATTGCCTTTCAAGCGTCGATATAGGCTACCTTTTGTCCACGCGAGCGAATCCGCGAAAGCTAGTAAAATATAAAACTAAAATGAAAATCATGAAAAAACAGGTACATTTACAGGTCGCCTGGCTGAAAACACGCCCGCAAATCGCCAGTGTGATAACACCCTTAGGGTCGGAAGAGGTCTTCGACGGTCATCAGGCGGCTAGAACTAATTCAGTCTATCCAAGCTAATTTATGTCGAAACTAGTTCATAATCAATAAAAGCCGGCAAATCCTTAAACAATCAAACTGCTCGGATTGGACGCCGCCCAACTTATCTGAATTATTGCTTGCAAGTGCTAGCATTGCAGAGTAGACGATGTGCAGAGAACCCCCTTAAAGGTCACCGCCCACCTGGTATGAAAACTATACTCACAGAGTACAGAAATGAAATAGGGCGGGAATGAAAGAAAATAAAACCGGTCAAGTAGGTAATCGTAAATAAAAAATGTTTCATGGTATGGGGGCCACTTTTAGGTACTTTTATTATTTGTTGTCGTAGCGGCAATACAAATACACAGTATGTGAAAATTTCAACTCTCCGCCTTTAACGGTTTAAAAGATACAGCCCTCTGACAGACGTTCGGATGGACGGACAGTGGAGGCTTAATAATAGGGTCCCGTTGGCACCCTTCTGTGGCACTTCCTTCCATGTAGTTGTCCAATCCTTTAATTTACTTTTAACAGCTAACAGCTGAAAGCTTGAGAACGTAACTGTTCCATGATTTTGAAAGTAAACTTGAAAATGCGTGGTAAAATAAATATAATATTTAAACTGCCTTATCATATTTATTTCCCAATAAAAACATTAAAATGAGATAGTTGTCTCAGTTTTTGCAAAATTCAATAATAATGGCGTTTTTAAATTATTAAAGAAGCATCATGCGTAAAAAATTTAATTTGGTAAATGTACTATGCTGCGTAAATTGTGCCCGGACGAGTTTTTTGTTCATTAAATAAATACTTACTGGTTGAAGTCAATTAAAAAGCTTAGGCACATCATCATCATCTTCCCGCCCTTATCCTGCACATGAAACGTGTAGAGTTTTGGCTAAGGTGTTTTATGACCGGCCGCCTGCCTGACGTCAACCCTCCTTGGGAATACTTGCTTATTGTATCTCATCATGTTGGAAGATACTATCCCTTAGTCGACTTTTACGGCATGCTCGGGGAGAGAAGCAGTTAGACGCATTCTATGTTTTTTCTTTACTCCCAGTCCAGCAGAGACATTTATT
Organism: Scotopteryx bipunctaria; assembly: GCA_949320045.1. Lineage (NCBI taxonomy): Eukaryota > Metazoa > Arthropoda > Insecta > Lepidoptera > Geometridae > Scotopteryx > Scotopteryx bipunctaria. Next base: position 1,622,039 of record OX439441.1, read on the forward strand.
AAAAAGCTTAGGCACACTGGCAGTAAAATTAATCTTCTCGATTTTGTTAAATCTGGAATCACACTCTGGAAGTCTCTGTACTCTTCGCATCTGCTCATAAAATAGCTTGAAACCCTGTCAGAACTGCTCACCTATGATTCGTCGGTAGTGACAGCCCTATTGAACTTTGGAAGATGCAGCGAGTTTTAGTTTGACTTAGAATTTCTGATCTAACTTTATGAAATGCTGTGCTTGCAAAAAAATTATAGCTTTTGTTGAGAATTGGAAATAAGGAACGGTAATGAATTAAATATTAGAATAACTAACCCCCGAATACTCAAACGCGATTCAGAGTTGAGCACGTCTCATTTCACGATTTTTTGACAGTTTTTGATGAGAATCTGTCAAAAACTCGTCACTTGAGACATGCTCAAGTGACGAGTTTTTGCTCTGAGATGCGTTTAAGTATTCGGGGGTAAGTATTTATTAATTGTGTGTATATAAGTGGAGCTCCCTGCAACTTAGTATGAGTATTAAGTTTTTTTGTTGAGTTGAGAATTTCGTGATTTTTTTTCTAGTGTACACCTACCTATGAGGAATAAAGGTACCCTCTAACTTATGGCTTAAGTTAGTCGGTTAATAGTTAGTCAGTCAGCCGGTAACGTTAGCATTTTCTTTGACGACCTCGGTGGCGTGGCGGGCGGGTGCACGGCTGAGACGCAAGAGGCGCGGGTTTGATTCCCGCTACGGGAGATATGTTTGTATGTTCTGCAAATATTTCTTCTGGGTCTGGATGTTATAGTACCTATTACGTATTATATGTATTTATAAAAAAAAATAAGTATTCTGTCAGCTATCTGGTGTCAATAGCTTTTCTTAGTTTTGGGATAGATGACGCTGTGTGAAATGTCCACAAAATATTTATTTATTTATTATTTGTATATATAATGTAACGTTTTGTTGCTTATGTTATTACGTAAGTTAATTTATAAGTTTAATTTTATTTGCTATGCATAGATAGGTACCTCATTAGTTTAACTGTCTCTATCGCTCTTTTCATGCTCCTATCCTTATCAAGTCAATAACAATGCGCGTAATAGTATCTTTAACGTTATTCAGTATCGTTAAATACCTATCTATATTTTTAACACTGGCAATAGTAGTTTTATTTCAGCCCTGCCGTCATCGCCTCCGTGGCGCAATTGGTTAGCGCGTTCGGCTGTTAACCGAAAGGTTGGTGGTTCAAGCCCACCCGGGGGCGTCTTTTTGCACTACGTCTTTTTAGTTTGAAATTATCAACGCGCGTTCGAAGTCATCTTTTACTTTTACTGTAGGCACTTAGTTTCTAAGTTATCATGTTTTTTATTCAATTTATATTTAGGTAGATGACCCAATTTTGTAAACTTTTTATAGGTAAGTACATCAAATACCGACAGCTACCAGTTCTCGAACAATAAAGAAAATTTTCAAAATGACCTTAATGAAAAATCTGCCTTATAATTAAAACGTTAAGATAAAAATTACTTTGGCTTAGTTGGTACATTTTCCGAGGCGAAAAGTATTTATAGTTAATTTTTAACTCAGAGGTAGTTATGTAACTAGGTGGGGTCGCAAACATTTTCAATGGGTTCATTAATGCTTTCAACGAAGGAAACTGGGTCTTACGCGCCCCTGGCTGCCGTAGAATTATTGTAACTATGATAAAAATGTTATTTACCGCTGCTTCAGGAAGGTTTTAGCGTAATAGAGGCTATGCTTTAGATCTTACTTAGTGTATTGTATTATTATTATGTTTCCATTCTATTCTATTCTACCAATGAATTTTCCATACGTCAGGTTGGCGGGTAATTTTGGCCAAATAGTTGCATTTTTAGGAAGGACCTACTTTAACCCGACTGCGTTTATTTCTTAATTTTGAGTTTCAACAAAAGGAAATGCATGTGAATGGATTGAGTATTGAGATGAAGAGTGATGGGAAAAGATGAAATAAATAAATATTTGTGGACCTTTCATTCAGCGCCATCTAGCCCCAAACTGAGCAAAGCTTGTACCATAGGAACCAGATGGCTGATAGAGTTCTTATATATATTTTTTTGTAAATACTTATACTTTATAGTACATAATACTACAATACCCAGACCCGGAAGAAATATTTGCAGAACATACAGACAACAACTAGCGAAATACGAACCCGCGCCTCTTGCGTCTCAGTCGACCACTCGCCCGCCACGCCACCGAGGTCGTCAAAGGAAGAGGGAAACTGGTGCCGACTACATTTAGTGGGATGAGGGAAATAATGATGACGATGAATTTGAAGTTCCCATATTCAAAACTCGAAACCGTACGCTGTGTTTTTTTTTTCATTATAATGATTATACAAATACCATGATAAATAATAAATTTCATGTGAAAGATGACATGAGTAAGAAAGGAGTGAGCGTTGAGATGACTTCTGACAGAGGGAAATGGAAGAGAAATACATGTTGTGCCGACCCCACATAAAGTGGGACAAGGGCAGGGAAATGATGATGATGATGATTATACAAATACCAATTAACACAATGTTGGCTTAAATTATATTCCGTTAATTAGGCGAATGAAAACAAATTATGGTGTCTTAAATATCTCGTATATTAATTACACAACCCATGATAATCTTATCAAACATATTTTTTATAAGAACTCTTTTGTATAAATTTCAAATAAGACTAAGTCAGTGGCGACCTCTAGGAAAAAACTACAGATCCTTTTTTAAGTTCTGATCTATCTATCTCACTCTTTCTTTCGAGGGAGTGAAAGAGAAGTAGTGTTTTTGTTGAGGTACTAATTAGACCACCCGCTGATACGATCCTTAATTACTGTTCAAATGATAGGGATTTTAGTTGCTTACATCTTGATACACTAATTATGTCGAATACCTTGAGCTACATTTTATTTTAATAAATATTTTTCTCTGGGTGGATAATGTTGGTTGGTAGGTAAGTATTTAAACTTAAGTATTATATCTCAAATGGGCAGACGATATAATTAAGATTAACGACCTCTGTGGCGTGGTTGGCGAGTGCTCGGCTGAGACATAAAAGGCGCGGGTTCGATCCCCGCTACGGGAGAAATGTTTGTATGTTCTGCAAATATATCTTTCGGTCTGTGTGTTGTAATATTATGTACTTATTATAAGTACCTATGTATTTACAAAAAAAAGTATATAGAAGTATTCAGCCATCTGGTTCCCACAGTACAAGCTTTGCTTAGTTTGGGGCTAGATGGCGCTGTGTGAAATATCCACAAATATTTATTTATCTTTGCCGAATTGAAAAATCATTTTTCTTGAGAATAATTTTTTCATGTTTCTCCATAGAATTAAGAATATATAAATCTTATGTGCTACTGCTATGTATAATACGAAAAGACTTCATTGTATACGCTCAGGATTTTAATCTTGAAGACAGCTCTAAAGGTTCGGTCCACGTTTTGAGCTAATGACGATTTCCGTTTAAAACTACTGCTGCTAAAGTCGTGTCACTAGTTCTTTCAAACCAGTGTGGTGAGAGGATTTAAAGTGCGCCTCAAAGCCTCCTTTCGTGCTCTTGACTCAACGTTTTAGAACTTTTCAGGTTCTTCGACATGCCGGTTACAGAGACAGCTCAGTCAGCCGCGGGTTTCCTCACGATGTTTTCCTCCACCGTTTGAGAGTACCTACTGGTATAGCGCACATACATTTTTCGCACAGAAAAATCCATTAGTACACGATTGGATTTGGACCTACTATCTTAGGATCGGAAGGCGGGGTCACTACCAACTAGACCACCAGTGCTCTCAATTTCTGCTCGGAATTTATACGTAAGAAATAGGTGCTTACCTATCCAACACAGCTTATAGTTTGTACCAACTTTCACCGCGGGCTAACTGGAGTGGAGAGTAGGCGATAAATCTTCGCATTGTCACCGGCAGATGGCGCTCGTGTCCAGGTTTTTACCGCTATAACTTGGTAACAAAGAGCTGCTTTTTGTACAGAGACAGGTGCCCTGTCTTAGAGTGGATGGGGTACAACGTCTAGAATAGCTTGTATCCACAAACTATTCCCTAAAAATATTTAATTATCTACCAGAGGACTTAAATAACTTATCAGGTAGGTAGGTATGTACTTATAATATTACAACATCCGGAAGAAATATTTAAAAGTAAAGTAAAAAGAAACATTTCTCCCGTAGCGGGAATATAACCCGCGCCACTTGCGTCTTAGCCGTGCATTCGCCCGCCACGCCACCGAGGTCGTCAGTGCAAACATTTATTCCGCTTCAAAAACGTAATCAGCTTCTCTTCACGGATTTGTTCCGAATCAAGGTGTGAATATTTTCTTAGTCCATGAAAACTTCAATTACCCAAAACCGTAGAAGGCCTAATCGCCGTTCAGTTCTCGTGATCTAGGATCACAGGTCAACGCGATGTGGGAACAGAAGAGCGGCATCCATTCTCACGACACTGTGACATTTGCATTTGGAACAATAATATCGGCCGATCGGACCACGATCTATGCAAAACACTGTGTGCTCCGTATATGCTGATGGCGAGATTCGGCAATGTTGCTTGAATAAATAAATAAATAACACCCGACAGTATTAAAGCTCTAATATGTCATAGTAGGACAAACTAGTAGGACCACGAGAAAACGGCCACATACATAGTCCTGACTCCACACTAAGACACACTGTGTCGTGGGTATCAGAAACTACGAGTACCATGGTACCACAACACCCAGACCCGGAAGAAATATTTACAGAACATGCAAACATTTCTTCCGCAGCAGAAATCGAACCCGCGCCTCTTGCGTCTCTGCCGAGCCCGCCACGCCACCGAGGTCGTCAACCCGAATATGATAGGAAAGTTGTTTGTATGAAATGTCATGTCACCAACAGCCTCTGGCCCTGTTCACGTGGTATCTGGATAAAATGTCCAGCTGCTTCTCTCCCCGAGCATGTCGTAAAAGTCGATTATATAGTATCCTCCCCAACATGATGGACCATCTATATGGGCGAAGGGCTGGTCACCTATCACCAATGGTTCACCATCCATCTTGGGACTTTGAATCAGAAGTTTCTCGTTTTCACGTCATTATAACCTGTGGTTCTGCGCAGTGCCCCGTTAGAGATACGGACGCGATAATATGTAAGCTATGTATTATCTTACGTGAGATAATTTATCTCACGTATCATTAAAATGTGGCGGTTGTATCGTGTGACGTCACTAGTGGTATGTCCCACCTCTAGTGTCAGAAATAGAGAGAGACGCCATTACAAATGAATGATTATCTATGGTTTTTAACTGGTTACCTACATTCTTCCAAGCCTACAACAGTTGTCTCGCGGATTATCACGAACTAGCTAACCCCGCGAACTTCGTATGCCTTAGAAATATTAATGCAAATTTTCAAATGTTTTATTAGGCAGTTATTCCGCTATTCGGGCGGAAATAAATCCAACAAATTAATGAAATCGTTCCAGCTAGAGGCCCTTACGCACAGCCCTGCAAGAAAAAGAGAGCTGCTTACGACCTGATTGATATGAATGACATTATCAATTATCAAAATGTTATATTATCGAATTAACAGTCTTGTCTAATCTACTCTCAAACGGCGAAGGAAAACATCGTTTGGAAACTGGAATGTCGTAGAATAAAAAAGAGTTGGAAAACATGTCAAGTGCACGAAAGAAGCCTGTTTGAGGAGCACCTAAAATCTACACTACTAAGTACCTAGTTGGATTACAAGTGCGAAATTAAATTCAGCCACCTAAAACTTCGAATTCGTACACTGCCATGTTTCAAAGTCACGTAGTAAATGTTTGGCGAACAATACTCCCGAACATCTCCCTCTAGCTGCGAACATTGACATTCTCCACGCAACAAACAAATTCGCGACAAATTTGTCACATTGTTGGACCCTAACTCCAGCGCCTTAGGGGCCATTTTCGTATTTACATGTAGGTACTTGTTCAAATAATTTAGCAAAAAAGTTTGCGGAAGGGTTTTTTAGCCCCCGAGGGCGAAAACTTATCGGGAACCGCGCAAATAGAATTTTTATAGTAATAGACGTGACGGTAGGAGAAATCTCATTTTCATATCTTTTGAAAGTGGAAAAATTGTCGGTTGTTCATAATCTATTCGGTGTTCGGTTACTGGGGACGTGGAGGTAAGGGTATCAATATCTAGGATACTTTGCAGAGGTAATATTTACGAGCATGTAATCGCCTTCGTGGGAAAATGTGATTCGAAGAGCTTCGGTATGAGATGATAAAAAATATGTATATTAACGTCGATTCACGTAAAAGATCAATCCTAAAATTTTAAGAGTTTGTTCATTTGAAAGGTGATCGGATGAAGGGGGGCCTATCTCCATCATATCATGGAAAGCAGATGACTGATATAATACTTATATACTTTTTTTTTGTAAATACGTACTTATAATACAATAATATGACATCCATATGCAGAACATACAAACATTTCTTTTAGAAGTAGCCTTTTTAACCCACCAGATCTGTGATATTGGGCTCCTAAAATATGTGCTTGAACATGTAGAAATAACAGCCGAACATAATCTGAGAACTGATAGTCCCACTGATACAAGTACCGTCAAACAGACCAGTAGGTGTACATTACAAGATGAGACGTGTGTTTTTGAATTATTGGCTACGTGTACCAGTCTCCCTGTGTGATGCCGTTGGAAGATTAGATTCTTGGAAAGCTTGTATCAAAGAACATAGATTTTATTCCGATAATGTACTTAAACAAAACCAGTATAAACAGGTACATTGTATACTAATTTAATATTACTCCCAACAAACAATAACCATTAGGTTATATTATACTAATTACTTTTTAATAATATTACAATTAATAAAAATGGTGTCCCCATTTGCAAAGATATCTGCTGTCAATCGTTTCGTTGGAACCGAGTTAGAAAAAAATAAATTAAGTACATAGTCTCATTATCATGGTGTCTCACCAAACTATATCCAGGTTTGTCTGTACACACCGTTATGAAATAATATTATTAAATTACCCATAACTAATCTCAAATACTTCTCTGCTAGACTGGGTGTAAAGAAAAACATAGAATGCGTCCAGCCCCGAGCATGTCGTAAAAGTCGACTAAGGGATATCCTCTCAAACATGATGGACCATCTATATGGGCGATTAGCTGATCACCTGTCACCATGTCCATCTATATGAATCAGGAGTGGCTGCAAGTTTTCTTATGATTACTTGTGACTCTGCCCACCCATACGGGCGTGATAATAATGTATTTCAATATTACCCCAAAACATCACATCCATCTAATTATTTAATTTTAAAAACTCATTACAGATTCAACAACTTATAAACAAGCAATGCAACGAATTCATTACGATCTCAACACGATAGCAATTCGATTCACAGCTTGCTGTAGTGTTAGGTTATCGACGCAAGTGCATAGAGGTGGGTAGACTGACCAGTCTTTGTCTTGCAGTCTTGTTATTACTAAAGTTTGACACTAACTCATAGGAACTTACTTTTTAGTCTTGTTATTGTGATATTATTTTTGTTGGCTGTTAGGATCTTACCAAACTAACTCCCGTCACTAACTGCTTCTGGTATGGTAGCTTGCTTAGATGTTCTTAATTGATCGTTGAAATTAAGTAACGTTGTGCGCGGTCACAACTAGGATGGTGACTGCAAGTGGCATTACGAGCTGAGCGCTTCCGTGCTTCGGAGGGCACGTTAAATTGTCAGTCCCGGCTTTTAAGTCGTTAAGCCTTGACGGAGGCCTTGGTATTTGAACTGGTTTTAGCAGAAGTGTTGAATTAATTTTCTATTCATCCTTAAGTGTTGCAAAGGGCCACTTTTTTCCCATCCCTAAACCCTACGATGTGAAAGAATCCCACCACTCCACGAACCGTGGTTCCCGCTGCGCACACAAATAGGACCTCTGTATTTTAAATGTTAAAATATATACTAATGACACTTAATAAAATTCCTTTTAACCCGGACGAGTCTTGCCCGCTCATAAATTGGCCCGAAATTTCAAACCTGGGCCACGACTGGGCACGAAAAAGAAAGAGCTTTTTTATTTGAAATAATTTGTCGTTTTATTACGGTATATCCTTCCTAATTTAAGTAATAATGTGTAATGAAAACGGGACACGGAAATTACGAGGTTTTATGTTATTTTGGAAGTGTATTTTGGGTTACGTTTAAAAGCTTATTAGGTAAATTAAGGTATAATTTCTGTACAATGTGTAATATCAGTAAACCCAAAATAAACGTGGCAAAAGGTTCAAAGTTATTTTTACATAGTCTGAGACTGTTGTACCAACACAGAATAAATGATGTACACTACCTACATAGTGATATGAGAACTGTTATAGGTTCGTATAACGCCATTTTACTGAAACTAGGTACGGTTTTTTTTAATTCAATGACAGGTGATCAGCCCGTCGCCTTTTATAGAGCATGTCGTACTTTTACGACATGCTCGGGGAGAGAAGCAGCTGGACGCATTCTATGCTTTTTCTTTAATCCTCTGCTGGACTGAACCATGAGAAATGGTTCATATCCATCTTATTACTAAATCGGAAGTGGCTGCATGTATTATTATGTTTATTTGTGGCTCTGCCCACCCCATTAGGGATACTATTAAAGCGCTCGTGGCGTAGCTTGTTAAGGCGTTCTTGATTGATCGTTAAAGTTAAGCAACGATGTGCGCGGTCACAAATGGTATGGGTGACCGCAAGTGGCATTACGAGCTGAGCGCTTCCGTGCTTCGGAGAGCACGTTCAATAGTCGGTCCCAGCTTTTCAGTCGTTAAGCCATGACTGAGGCCTTTAGGCGACCTAAAAACTCCGTCACTAGAGTTAGTCACTAGCTCATACAAACATACATTAATATTAGGGATACAGGCGTGATAATTATTTATGTATGAGAATGAAAAAAATCCCAATAAAACTCTTGACCATTATACTCTCTATAGGTAGGTAAGTATTTATATGTACCTATTTTTAAAGTCATTATTATAATTAGGTAAGTGTTACGCCCAGAAAGGGTTACTCGGATTTTGAGGAAACCAAATGCTCTCGGTAGCTGTTAACTAACACAGTTCGTCACTTCCGATGACAGTAACGACACAAATAGGAGCGAATTTATGAATTATCCTCCCCCTAACCTACCTCTACCATGTATCTCTTCACACGTGCTCTTAATTAGTAGGGGTGTTACAAAAAGTAGCCGGTGACGTGGCCACGGAAACTGTGAACATAGGGCAAATTGTGGGTTTAATTCCGGCAATTGGCCCGATGTAAAAAGATCAGTAATGTCAATATGGGCCACAAAGATAACATCCCTCAATTGTGCTTACATAATGGGCCATAATGTTAGGGTGCCACAATAATCGGACCACAAAGATAAAGTCCCTAAATTATACTTGAAAGGAGTTGCATCTTTTTAAAGAGATTCGATGATCCATTACGAACGTTACAAAAATTTTGTTTGTATAAGGACCCCCTTTAGTTTTTTTATTTTATTTTTATTATTTATATTTATGGCAGTAGCACACGCTCGGTGAAAATTTCAACTCCATCCGCTGACAGACGAACGGACAGACAGATGGACAGCAGAGGCTTAAAAAAATCTCTACATAGGCAAAATCTTTACAGAGGCTAGCATTTACGTGCTAATTGTATGTATGTACATTAGCACGTCCGTATTCCTAATGGGGTGGGCAGAGCCACAAGTAGTAATACGTATTAGTGTGTTCAAAAAGCTTTAAATGACAATGTTCTTACTTTATGTGATCAGTCGTTACCTATTCGTGTAGTTGTCGGCTGCTCAAATTAGATGTCGACGAATACCAGCCCTATCCTGTTTTATTACGGGATCTTCGATTTTCTCAAAATGTTTCGAATACAGACTGAAACATCTGGGGAGTAATCGCGTTAACTGAACGTTTTTACCGAAGCCAAAACACGTTCAAAAAGTTCAGTTTTTCTGTAAGGTTGGGACGTTGATCGTTAAAACAAAACCGAGTAGGTGAAAAACGGCGCGATCACCTACCTCAATTTTGATATTAAGGATTAATATTATTATAAGCTTGAATCATCCCACGGCTAGGAAAAGGTCTCCCCTTGCTCTCAGAAGCGGAAATATCACGACTCAGTCATAAATTCACCGTTAAACTTACATCGAAAACTTTCAAAAAATATGTTTGTGTTTAGATTCAGTATCATTACTTGTATATCTGTAGTTTTTAGGGTTCCGTACCCAAAGGGTGCCAACGGGATCCTATTACTAAGCCTTCGCTGTCCGTCCGTCCGTCCGTTCGTCCGTCTGTCAGCGGGCTCTATCTCATGAACCGTAATAGGTAGAGTTGAAATTTTCACATAGCGTGTTTTATTGCCCCATACAAGAAACCTTTTTTAATTCACTTGTACGGATTTATTTTTAACTAACTTCAACAGTTCTCTAAACAATTTCCCAAATTAATATTAACGGCACCTCTCAGGTGATTAGTCCTGAAGGATCTTACATTGTAACCCAACAACTTACATTGTAGCTCGGCAGTAAACTCGTACTTACAACTTTACGACTACAATAAAAGATGTGATGAGACACGTTTTGTTGCTTGCTTTCAAGCAGTTGAATTTGATAAAAAAAATATTTAATGCTTTTTATTTTTACAATCATATTATGAAAACTATTATTGTAATATTGATAGTATAGAAGCACTCGTGGCGTAGCTTGACGTTCTTGATTGATCGTTGAAGTTAAGCAACGTTGTGCGCGGTCACAATTTGGATGGATGACCGAAAGTGGCATTACGAGCTGAGCGCTTCCGTACTTCGGCAAGTTAAGTTGTTCAAGTCAGTCCCGGCTTTTAAGTCGTTAAGCCATGACGAAGGCCTTTAGGCGGCCTAAAAACTCCGTCACAAGAGCTGGCCACTAGCTCATACGAACTTACTTACTTTTTTATTGTTAGTAGTTTAATCATTTCACCATACTAGTTCGAAATCACTAGATTTCGCCCGCGGCTTCGCTCTCGTGGTACTCGGTAGTAGGTGCTAAGCTTTTTCTTGACACAAATTGCATCTGAATTCGTTCATACATATCAATTGAAGCATGTAATATAAACTTTTTAAGAATCTAGGTATGTGTTTTTTGATATATTTTATTCAATTTTATTACTTATCAAACAGAAAGAAATATATTAACTGTTTTTTCTGTTTTTAGTATATTTCTAAAGTTGGAAGAACATGCTAATAAAGCATGTGATTTTTTTTATTTGCAATAAAGAATTTTCTATCTATTTATTTTATCCAAGACCGCCTACAAAATATAAAACAGAATTCCGACCGCACACATCTATCTGATTGTATAATGGTTCACAATAGTTTTTAAACATGTTTTAAATAGGCGGCCATTTCATTTACCTATGCACTAAAAACTGTTTTGGTATGCGCTCCGGAAATTCAATTTATTACTATATTTGTCGGCGCACTCGTAAAAACGCGAAAGCCCGTATTGCAGAGTTTGCGAGTCGAATTTAATTGCTGTGAAGTGCTTACGTCAGCACATCTCTGTCACTATCACCGAGGGTTCAAAAGATATTTTATGTTATAACTAGCTGCCGCCCGCGGCTTCACTCGCGTGGTACCCAGATAAAAATTAGCCTATGTGTTAATCCAGTACATTGTACCGTGTATATTCCAAGTTTCATTCAAATCCGTTCAGCCGTTTAGGCGTGATTGAGGCACAAACATCCAAACATCCTAACATCCAAACATCTTTACAAACTTTCGCATTTATAATAAGATTCATCATTCGATTTATTTTATTAACCACAAACCGAGCTTTAGGATTCGATATTGGACTGACATGTCTAACAGTTTTGTAACTCTATTGTCATTCTATTCAAAACAATGAAATTATGATGAGCGCTCGAACCGCTACTAACCGAGTAGGTATTTTTTCGTCATTTTGTAAAAAACCCGAGTCGCGACCAACTAGCTTGTTTACCCAAACATGTCGGCGCACGTAACGCGACCACACTATCTGAATGATTTATTCCAGATTCGTCCCATGGAAGTTCGGCCCACATAAAAAAATCTGCTTTCGTCCCACATTCTATTCCGCATTCGGCCCACAATTTATTTTATATTAAGAAATCCTGTTTCGTCCTACTTTTCAGCTCCGCATTCGGCCCAATATTTTTTATGTAACTCTTGCGGGTTCGACTCGTGTTTGTATGTTTGTGCCTCAATCACGCTTAAACGGCTGAACGGATTTGAATGAAGCTTGGAATATACATAGTACATGTGCTGGATTAACATATCGGCTATTTTTTATGCGGGTACCATGCGAGCGAAGCCGCGGGCGGCAGCTAGTCATATTATAAATAAGAGTATGTTGTTTATTGGATATGTTAAGAAACTGAACAAGCGATGCCTTTACATTTTGCGCGAAGTGAAACATTTAGGTTGAGACTATTTTTTCTGTGACGTCACTCGTTCCGAAACGAATTTCCCATCCGATGGGAGTATCAATTTGAACGTTGATGAAGTTTACCTTTACGATTCGGTTAGATCAATTTGATTATTGGCTATGACTATGCATTTTAAACGACTGGTACTTTATGATACAAAATTACATATATTTGCATACATAAATAATACTGCAACACCCAAACCCGGAAGAAATATTTGCAGAACATTTCTACCGTAGCGAGAATCGAAGCCGCGACTCTTGCGTCTCAGCCGAGCACTCGCCCGCCGTGCAGCCGAGGTCGCTCTCGGTATGACTATTTTAATGGACCAAAATATAAAGGTACCTACATACTTCCCTTTTAACTTGGACAGCAGCAATATCAGTAGCGTTTCTCCATGAAAAAGCTCAAAATGCAAATATATATATGTCATGTCTAAGTTTGTTTAAATGGGTTAAATCCTGCTGGTGGAATGAAATTGTCACAATCGCCTTCAAAAAAAAGAAAAGAAAATAAACTGAACAGAGCAAGTAACTGTCACTGACAGTTGCTGATGTTAATCAAAATATTCTGGCGGCCAGTGTGTTGCCTTTGGTTAGAATCGAATTATAAAATAAATTATTATGATCTGTGGTATAAGAAAAATATGGTGGCAGAAAGATTTTGGGAACATCCCGCGTCGTAGTGTTCAAAATGTTTGCAAATTGAAATAAATGAAGAAACCAGTTAAAAATTACGTTTTGAGTTTACATATATCTTCCTGTTTACGACCCGATATTACTTCATTCCACAAAACAGCAATCGGTTTCAGCGTGTCTGTAAACTTGCCTAAACGCACGAAGCTTTCGTTGAAACATACAATCAACTCATATTATTCACCTTGTTTATTCACACAACTATTCATTGTAAGGATAGTCGGTTTTGAAGCTAGGGTCACCACAAATAGAGCAGGTCCCGCGGGAGCCATCGGTTCTGCTTAACTGGCGGGTAGGGCGCTACGGGACGTTCCTTTAATTGACGGTCCGCGCTTAGTTTATTCATGGATATGCGTCACTTTAAAATTGGGTGCAGTGTAAAGTGAGCCTTAATTTTGTGAAGTTTAAATTTAAATTCAGCTTAGTCAGCCTTGTCCACAGGAAAGACATGGTCAATACATTACATACTTGGCGACCCATACATAACATTTAAATCCGAAAAAAATAACAGCGATGACCTCGGTGGCGTCGCGGCCGAGTATTCGGCTGAGATGCAAGAGGATTCGATTCCCGCTACGGGAGAAATGTTTGTATGTTCTGCAAATATTTCTTCCGGGTCTGGGTGTTGTAGTATCAGTCACCTGGTGTCCATCGTACAAGCTTTGCTTAGTTAATGTCTGCAAGAATTAAGCAAATAAAGAATTTATTATTATTAGTTTGGGGTTAAATGGCGCTGTGTGAAATGTCTACAAATACGACGGCCTCGGTGGCGTGGCGGGCGATTGCTCGGCAGAGACGCAAGAGGCGCGGGTTCGATTCCCGCTGCGGAAGAAATGTTTGCATGTTCTGCAAATATTTCTTCCGGGTCTGGGTGTTGTGGTACCATGGTACTCGTAGTTTCTGATACCCACGACACAGGGAATCCTAGTGTGGGGTCAGGACTACGTATGTGACTGTTGGGTGTTATTATAATTATTATTATTAAGTGGTGCCCTTTAAAAAAAAAAAAATATTTATTTTACAAGGCGATAAAGTCACAAAAAATATTTAACATTCTTCTTATCATTCGGGTAAAAAATACCGTTAAGAAAGATTTAAGTCGATAATGACAAATGCAGTGTAGTAATTAATGAAGTTTCCAGCTTCATTTTGCTTGTGACATTGTTACGATACCTAACAGTGAGAGAGCTGATATTTATACTATGTATTCTATGGAAGTTCATAATAGGTAGTAAAATCTGGTGGAAGAGAGTTAATAAACGAAACTACTTGGTCAAACTGAATATTGCAACAGTTTTGGTAAATTGCAAGTATTAAATGGATATTATTTAGAATCTAGGATTTAACGGGCAAGGGATGCAATGTTATTCTTTTTTTCAAAAAATGTATGGCGCTCTGTTTCCATACAAACTTCATCTTCTCGCTACGTCGCATAGAAGTGGAGTTTCAGGAAATGTATGTATGTATATTATCATGCTCGTTTTATGGTGACAAGTGAACAGCCCATCGCCCATATATATATGGTCCATCATGTTGGAGAGAAAATTCAGGAAATTACTTTCTTATCCCTCTACTAGTAAGAATAATTATTACCTCCAAGTTTCATGGTACTACTATACAACTTCTACCATAAACATAACCTATGGTTTAGGCTGTGCACTGATTTTCAGTCAGTCAACCAAATGTAAAAGTTATAAATATATTTAAAAAATCACCTGTCACCATGGTTCATCATATCCATCTTGGAACTCTTGGATCAGATGTGACTGCAAGTTTTCTTATGATTACTTGCAGCTCTGCCCACCCCATTAGGAAACGGGCGTGATAATATGTATGTATGTGAAAAAATTGCAAAATTTAACACCCCAACCGGTGCTCCGGTGCTAATCTCCGATCACGTAGAAATACCGAATTGGAAGAAATTATAATTTTATTTCTCCAAATAATTTATGGGAAATTACGATGCCCTACACTCGCGAGTATGAGCGTACTTATCTTAGCGGACGCCAGTGGAATAATAAGAGGCGAGGCAGGATGCTTACGTTTTACGAAATGAAATTTTCCTCCCAGGTACTTTCTGTTAATATCGGCTGGAAATGCCCTGATAGATTAAATTTATGACTTTAATAAAGAATTTAGAGCGAAATTTAGTTTAGGACCTTGTTAGTAGGTGATAAAATTGGCTAAAAAACTAATTGTAATAAACTAATATTGTAATTTTTGAGCATTATGAGTCTCCCGATAAGTAATAAAATGCGTTTTAGAAAACGATCTAAAATAATTTTACGACAAAATTCCAAAACAAGAATATTAAACTGACTCGAATTTGCATTGGAACTGGTGCCGATAACCCTTTCGCGCCGCAGTGTATCATAAAAGCCCAAATTATAATGGGATTGCGGACATTATCATTTCTCGGGCCATACCGTTCTCAAATTTAAATTTTATATTAGCTTTCACACCCCTTGATTAGGTGCACTTCTGTGAGGCCGTTAAGACCCACTGGGTCTGATTCAACCCGCATTGTCTTTCCGATACATTTCGAAGATTTATGAGACAATCTTAGATTTTATAATGTATAATGCAAATGCGAGGTAGATTTTGTAGAATAGCTATTTAGAATTGTTCTGAAAAGGTTTTTTGTTTAAAAAAGATACAACAAACGAAATACATATAATGACAAAACTATTTATATAATTAACTTTCAAAACATTTTACAATGTAGATTATTCTGTAAAGGGTGCTATTTTCTTTTAGCGTTCGTTACAAAATAGACACCAAAAACAGGGTATTAAAAGAGAAAAGAAGCGTGTAATTGTCTTGTCCACACGAGAGATACAATTAAACTTCTTGTGGTTCGTTTTGTATTGCCAACTGAAACGGACGGTTTTGATACTCAAAATACCTCTTTTTGCTTTTTGCTGATACATTTTTGATGTGTGAAAAAATAAGGTAAGTTCTTAATAAGGACTAGTGAATAATCCTCAATTTATCAGTCGAAGGTGTCAGAACTGTTTGAAAAGTGGCTAGATTTAGCCAAAAGACTAAAGTTGGCAACAACAACGCTTCTCAGACAATGCTCCGACATTCGCGAAACGACGTAAATGATTAAAAAACTTTAAACAGAAATAGAAACAAATTGGAAACTTGGTTAGGAATTGAAAAAAAAACTGAGGCGATTTTCTTTTAAGAAAACGAATTTGCTGGAAAGCGATTAACGGTGCGATTCAAGTTTCTGAGTTATTGTGTTTTTATTTGAGCGTTGATGCCAACTTTAGTTTAGACTTAAACGTGACAGAAGCCTTAGAGTTGGTACCTACCTACGTAGCTAGAGTTCGAATGATACCTGCTTCCAATATTCTACTAACACGGACGACGGATCTTTTGTTATGTGTTGAAAAGAATCATACGATAAGAATCATTTTTTTATAGAAAACAACATTGCTATACGATTCCCAGGGTATTTTATTTGTAGGAAATGTGGTTGAGGCTGTCACTCCCGCATAGGTCTTTTTAGTCATGAAAAAAAGTGCTCCAACTCTAATTGTTCTGTAACCTGATGCCACATAAATCATCTGTAATAGATGTGTAAAGGCCAGTGATAGTGATATGATCCGTGGCCGCTGGTAGAATTTAGAATGGGGCATATAACGTGACAGAAGCTTTAGGGCGTTTTTCCACCACAACATTTAATGAAACGTCTCTGAGAAATAGGTTATTTGATTGGATGATTGATGAACGCACGGACACTGGTCCCGTATGTAAATGTATGCATTCGGTGTTGTCACTTCATTCTTGGTAACGTTTCAGTGACAGCAGTGATAGACAAATTGCATTAGAGTTGTAGTTATGAGTTTAAGGAATTTGATAACAAACATACCTACTCCGTTTCTCGTTACATAAAGTAGGTACCTACTTATAAAATTACATAATTTTCAAAAATCTGTTATTACCCATTGCTAGATCAAAAAGTTATTCAGGGTAGGATTATGCAATTCATTTTTATTTCATAAGCAATCGAAAGAACGAATCGTCCTTCACATAAATCAATATTTAAACTTAATTTAAAATACTGCTAAAAGACTCGGACTGAATCGAAATCGTACCTGAAACGAGTAGAGTTGGAAAATACACTTGACTCCATATCAAACTTACTGAAATCAGAGGGAATACTGAAATGAGACTTTTAAAGACTAAAGAATCAAACAGTAAGAAATTTCAAGACAACTTCATAAGTTACGCATACCTAACTGCTGATACAAGGAAAACATCGTGAGAAATGTAAATGCATTTAGCATGTTGTAAAACCTAAATCGTTTAAATGCCATTTGCCAAGTGTAATAAAATATTTGAGGCTCACTTAATTTTTTTGCCATTCTAACTTGTAGGTATAGTAGGAATATAAATTACACAAACGAACTATAAAAATAAGCATACCTCTCCAAACTATGAACTATCTAAGATGAATTTGAAATTGATAAAAAACTATAGAGTGCAAAAAGTGAAGTCACCCATCCAATTACTGACCACGCTCGGTGATGCCTAACATTTGTTATCTCGGTAGTTACACGTTGAAATACGAAGTAAAAAGATTACAGTTATTATGTTTTAAAATATAGGTAGCGGTTTTTTTTTCTAACCCTCCCACGCTCCGGTACGTAGGAGACACAGTAATTCAATTTTATCATAGTGATATTAAGTGTAGCGACACCTTAGACTAGACGGTAGTCTCCGCACGTCCACCGTATCTTAATTCAGTTCTTTTAAGATTTTCAGTCGGTTTTAGTAGTTCAAAGCTAGTTTGCATGAAAAAGTGGCCGTAAAAACTAGTAGATGAGTTTCTTACCTATACTATTGTAGTTACGAGTATTATGATATCATAAGATTAGTTTTTTTTCCTTATTAAAACCAAAAATGAACGTTATTAGGATGGATCCTGAAAAGTGGGCAAGCATCATAACTCCTTGGGAGCCTGAGGACGGAAGGCGTTGTTGACTGCTTCGACAAGGAGTGGTGGAAATTCGAGAAATACCGGGATCAGTAAAAGCTCTTGGGGGAGGCATTTGCCTAGCAGTGGGACAGAATAGGCTATGTACAAAAAAGTCTGATACATATATATATATAATTACTAAATTCATAAAAAAATGTGTATGAGTATTTATTAGTAGGTACCTTTGCATTTATTTGGACATAACGGTAATGTAAAGTGTTAATATAATAAAGTACACAGTAATTTATTTTAAATGTCTAGTAAGTTTTCGTATAACCTTGTTACGTTGTATTTTAATGAAGGATGTAGTATTCAAGCTTAATTCAACCAGACAGCTAACATTCAACTTTTATTACATTCACCCTCGCAACGCAAATAAAAGTTCCAAGCAATATAACTAATTAAATTAATTAAAGTCAACGCAATACATCTGACAGGCGTATTCTTTTAAGACGTAGTTAAATTTGATGGGTCTTTTTGACCCCCAACCGCATTGGGGGGTTAAGCTTTTGATGAGTGATTCTTATCTTTGCTTTTACTTAATTTAATTATAGAGCTTTGTGTTATTTCAATGTGCCTATTTTAGTGTACTAATTATAAATATTTTTTTTATAATTCTCACAGAATAGTGAGGTGTCTTATTCATAAATCAACTGTAAGATCCCGAGAGTATTTGTTTTTGTACGCTATCTATTGGATAAAATCTTGTAGATAATGTTTTAAAATACTTATGTACTTTATATGCTTAATTACATTTAAGAAAAAAAAATACAACTTCAAACAACCTCAACATCTTTCTATAACTCTTATGTTGATGTTTCTAGGAAAACCAAACAACCAGTCATCCACATACGTTTTAAAAACTTGCCTGTACTTTTAAAAAAGCCCATACAAAATACATTCCCTATTTTTTCACTCGTACCTATCCCTAATAGGGTGGGCAGAACCACAAGTTATCATAAGAAAACTAGCAGCCACTCCTGATTCAAAGTCCCAAGATGGATATGGTGAACCATGGTGACAGGTGATCAGCCCGTCACCCATTATGATAATGGTACATCATGTTGGAGAGGATACTATCCCTTAGTCGGCTTTACGACATGCTCGGCGTGAGAAACAGCTGGACACATTCTATTTTTTACTCCCAATCAAGCAGATAAATATTAAATACTGGATGGCAGCAAAGACAAAACTTAGCACACGCTATCGCTGCTTTTTGAGCTTTACGCCAGTAATTTAAATAAATAAATATTTGAAGACGTATCACACAGCATCATCTAGCCCCAAACTAAGCAAAGCTTGTACTATGGGAACCAGATGGCTGATAGAATATATAATATACTTTTTTTTGTAAATACATACTTATAATACATAATACTACAACACCCAGACCCAGAAGAAATCTTTGCAGAGCATGCAAACATTTCTCCCGCAGCGGGAATCGAACCCGCGCCCCTTGCGTCTCAGCCGAGCACTCGCCCGCCTCGCCACAGAGGTCGCCAAGCAAACTAAAGCTTTTCAATTTTTTAATATAAGTAAGATTTTCTTTAAAAAAATGCTAACCCATCACAGACACGCAAAGTGCTTATTACCCAATTATGGACACACAAAAGTCTCAAAGGAGTGAAAACATCGTTGTTTATGGCAAATCTGTTACTTTACTTAATTATATTTCACGCTCAGAGCGGAAGAGAGCGGTGTAATTTGCGGTTTAAATCATTCGTAACGCAACATCTGTGCCTACGCACCTGTTAGTTCAAATTACATACCTAAGTAGAGATCAACACGATTCGGACTGACTTATGCTACTGTCGGAAATAAATAAATTGAGCTATACTAATAATAAAGGAAGTTCTCTGCTGTTGGCTTTCAGCTGTTTCAGTTACTGTTGTCTACTGGACTGGGAGTAAAGAAAAAACATAGAATGCGTCCAGCTGCTTCTCTCCCCGAGCATGTCGTAAAAGTCGACTAAGGGATAGTATTCTCTCCAACATGATGAGATACAATTAAGCAAGTATTCCCAAGGAGGGTTGACGTCAGGCAGGCGGCAGGTCATAAAACACCTTAGCCAAAACTCTTACAGCATGAACCAAGGATCATGCTGTGCCGACCCCACATAGAGTGGGATAAGGGCAGGAAAATGGAGAATGATGATTCGGACAAATTCGCTTTTAATACTAAGCACGAAGTTTTCCGGGGCGCACAATATTTGTGGTAATACTGTACTTAGGTATAAAGTAGCTAAGCTAAAGTGTGGTCTATGGACTGTGTCCCAGTCCCCTCAGAGGGCCTAACTGAGCCGACCTTGGACGTATTGTCGTCCCGGGAGCCGTAACGCCGTGAAATGTGATTTTAGACCCGGGATTATGGTAGGGTTATTATGTTTTGTTAAGGTTTGGTAATGTTTTCAACTTTCAGAGTTACCTTGTCTGAGGCCTCGTTTGTTTTAGAGTTGAAACACTTACCCCCGAATACTCAAAAGCATCTCAGAGTTGAGCACGTCTCAAAAGACGAGTTTTTGATGAAAAGTTAGTGAAGGTAAAAGTTGCCTTATGACGCTGAATAAGTCATCTAGTAGATGGTAAAAGGCCTTTATTTTATTAAAATAAAACACTCAATTGATACCAATCGAAATTAGACAATAAGCCCAAAACTTTACAACAGTTCAGTGTGGTTTATGGGCACTTGTGTTAGCAATCAATTTTATTTATCGCCCGGCGATTATACAAGTATTGCTGTAATGTTGGGCTAATCGCCTTTATTGCCGCTATTATAGAGCGATTCCTTTTAAAGCGATGACGGTAAAATGTGGATTGCCCTGATTTTATAACGTTATGAATGATCCACGTCAATGTGAGGGGGTTAAGGGGCATAAATAAAAACAGTTTTTTGTTTTATAAAATAAAGTTCGAAAAATTTGTGTTACGTGCACGAAGTGAGCCTCTTCGAGGCACACTTAAAATATAAATATAAATATTTGTTGACAGCGCCATCTAGCCCCAAACTAAGCAAAGCTTGTACTATGGGCACCAGATGGCTGATAGAATACTTATATACTTGTTTTTGTAAATGCATAGGTCCTTATAATATTTACATACCACTCAGACCCGGAAGAAATATTTGCAGAACATACAAACGTTTCTTCCGTAGCAGGAATCGAATCCACGCCTCTTGCGTCTCAGCCGAGCACCCGCCCGCTACGCCACCGAGATCGCCAAAAAAATCCTTTCACCACACTGGTTTAAAAGAACCAGTGACACGACAAGTAGTAATAGTAGGTATTAGTGTATTTATTTCAAATCAGGATTGCCATTTGACGTGGCAATGCGACCAGCGTCATGGTCAAGGTTCCACTGTCATGATCTGGATTAAGCAACGTTGTACGCGGTCACAATTTGGATGGGTGACCGCAAGTGGCATTGCGAGCTGAGCGCTTCCATGCTTCGGAAAGCACGTTAAGTTGTCGGTCCTGGCTTTAAGTCGTTAAGCCATGACGGAGGCCTGTAGGCGGCCTAAAAACACCATCACAAGAGTTGTCCACTAGCTCATACGAACTTACTTATGATCTGGATCAGGTGAGCTATCCATAGACAGTTTACAGCGGTCTTTAGATAGCCTGACTGTATAAATAGTCGGAAATAGATATCACAACATACTATTTAAACAAACATTCGAAAACAGGAAAGCAATCGGGATAATTTTGAATATTTTTATTAAAGCCAAACAAGACAAATATCTAAAAACATTGTGTTAGGAACTTTTCGCAGCGTACGAGTAAGATTGAGACGTTGTCATCTGCCAAAACAAAACCAAATGCCTACGTTGAAAAATAGTACACAAAAACCGATGTAAAATGTTGATAGCCTTGATTTTATAACGTTTTGAGAATGACTCGACGCTTCATGATTAAGGGGTATAAATAAGAACAGTTTTTTTTGTATTTATTTCATACTAGCTGCTGCCCGCGGCTTCGCTCGCTGGTACCCGGATAAAAAATAGCCTATATGTTAATCCAGCACATGTACTATGTAGGTATATATTCCAAGTTTCATTCAAATCCGTTCAGCCGTGTTTGCGTGAAAGAGTAACAAACATCCATACATACAAACTTTCTTTACTTTTTTTTACTTTTACTAATATTATTAGTATGATAACAATTATTATTATGGCTTGGAAGTGTATCGTTATTTTACCTATAAAAGTGTCAGAAAATAAGTACCTTAGACTAAAAATATCTTAGTATTTTTTATGTATGAAAGAAAAAGAAAAATAACTTGAAAATAGAACGTAAAAAAACCGTCTTAGAACTGTCAACCGAGATCTTTGGCAGGCAAATAAAGCATTGCCCATTAGAGACGACCCGTATCCGGTACCGGACGGGTAAATTGTAACAAATGGCCACCCCCACTCCCACCCTCTAGTTTAGGGTTAACAGACATAAGCCGCTTTTTGCCAGACTTTCTCCTAATTATCTGCAAACAGTCGGTTTAGTTCAAAATACGAAAGAAGGTGATGTCACGATTCAAAAATGGAACATTAAAAATATTAATGGCAGTCAAAAAACACCTCAGCTATAAAAAAGTAAACACCCATTCGATCATCCGAACACAATTTAAAAACCCACAAAGACGAATCGGCGTTCATAATTCGAATTTCGGGCGCTGATAAAAAACAAAATGGCCGCGCCGTGCAACCGGCATTTATTAACCCTACCCATAATCCCGGGGTCCAGAGTGATAAATACGGGGTGCTCCCTTAACTTTTACTCGTGAGTCATTATGGCATTTAAATAATTCGTGCCAGAGTGAGTTGTGATTTATGATAGTAGGCCTGACACGGGTTTAATCTGCGTTCAGTAATATGACAGTTCGTGCGTGCGTTGCAAAGATGTTTATCTTGATAGCAGCGGTGAGTGAAGGGTTGAGGTCGCCTCGGGAAAATGTTGGAAAGTCGGGGGTATCTAAGACCGTCACTATAAATAAATATAATTATGAAGGGTAAAATACACAATAACATTATAAAACCTACTGAATATAACGGCGGCAGCACTGAAGTAAATAAAAAGAATACAAACTTGTACAGCATAAAACAGTAATTCATCAACATTCAAATGTAGATCTGACTTACATCTTATCGACTACAAATTCATACAAGTTTTCACACATATTTTCAACTATCTAGTCTGGTAAAACTCACTGCATACTTGGAAACACATTCACAACATACTATTCGAACAAACTTGCGAAAACAGAGAAGTAATTGCGCTAATTTTCAACGTTTTAACCAAAGCCAAAACACGTTCGCAAATGTCTAAAAACATTGTGCCGAGATGTATTTTACAGCGCAAGATTGAGACGTTGATATCTGCCAAAACAAAACCAAATACTTACGTTGTAAAATAAAGCGATATCCCTGTTTCTACGCGTTAAAATATCATACAACAGCGAAACAAGACTTCGATAGTCATGCTCACTTTCCGCGCACATCTGATAATCGCGAAGTATCGGAAAAATAAAAGCAATCTGCTCCCGGTCACAATTTTTAACATATTTCCACTTTTTCATACATAATGCGAAAACTGGGAGGTTCGCCATTCGGACATCGCCCTAATAAGCCAAAAATATGCATCTAAAAACATTGTGCTGAGGAGCATTTCACAGCATAGATTGACACCGTTGACATCTGCCAAAACGACCTCTTCTGACGACCTCTGTGGCCAGGCGGGCGAGTGCTCGGTTGAGATGCAAGGCGCGGGTTCGATTCCTTCTGAGAAAGAAATGTTTGCATGCTCTGCAAATATTTCTTCCGGGTCTGGATATTGTAATATTGTGTCATCATCATCATCTTCCTGCCCTTATCCCAGGGCTAAGAGTTTTGGCTAAAGTGTTTTATGACCGGCCACCTGCCTGACGTCAACTCTCCTTGGGAATACTTGTTGTAATAAATATTGTAATATTATGTATTATGTATTATAAGTATTTATTTACAAAAAAGTATATAAGTATTCTATCAGCCATCTGGTTCCCATAGTACAAGCTTTGCTTTGTTTGGGGCTGTGTAAAATGTCCACAAATATTCATTATTCATATTATTTATTGCAAAACCAAACGTTGTAAAATAGCGCAATCGCTCTCCTGTTCTGTGAATGTTTTGTTTGATGCTTCCAAGTTTACTGCAACAGCGAAACAAGACATCGATGGTCCCGCCCACTTTCCCTGCACACCGGATAATCGCGAAGTATCGGATAAATAACCGCGATCGGTTCTCCGATCACGTCGTGCCGCATAGTGCACTGAGTCGGGAAATTATGGAGGTGTTGTGATACCAAACAATGTCTAATTGGGAATTCTTGCAACGTGCACTATCAAGGATTACTGCTGGATATTCTAACACCATGAAAATAACATAATATAGCTTGCTGAAGCTAGGTTTTATATGCAACTAACGCTAGCTAGCGACAAGCTCGACTGGTAATCTTCTAGGCTTTAAGTTGACGCCAATGTGTTTTGTCCTGATTTGTAATTTTTTGATCAAAACTTCTTTTTTTGATTCCAATATTCAAATCAAATAATTCAAATCCTTATTTAGTACTTTTAATGTTATGAACGTTAGGAGTAAAGGGCGTCATAATTTGTAATTTCGGAGTTTTAATGGTTCGCATTACAACAGTTCTGTGAGCAATTCATTTTTCGATATTAATTAAAGTATATCGCACATATTTTTTTCGCACAGAAAAATCCATCGGTACACGACCGGATTTGAACTCACGACCTTAGGATCGGAAGGCGGGGTCACTACCAACTTGACTACCAGTGCTCTCCCTAAGTACTAGTTGTTTTTTAAACGAGTAAGTTTTTATTCTCGAGTTCCTCGAAATCTACGACAGATCGAGTTTTCCCAGAAGATGGGTAAATAATAAATATTAATCAAATTAATTAACTCTCTTCTTAAAGTAGACAGGGATTTATTTATCATAGGTACAGATATGCAATTCTTTGCGCTATGAAAGAAATAAACTATTTACATACATACAAACATCCATATTATCACGCCCGTATCCTTTAATGGGGTGGGCAGAGCCCCTAATCATAAGAAAACTTGCAGCCACTCCTGATCCAAGATGGATATGATGAACGATGGTGACAGGTGATCAGCCCATCGAATTCTATGTTTGATATAAATATTTTAAGACAATAAACTATTTGTCTTAAAAAAATACACTTTTGACAGAATTTTACTTATTTATGCCGGATTTGTGACGGTCTAATTCGGTTATGAAACGGTGTAGTGGACTAACCGCGAGACCCTGAGCCTCAGAGTAACTTTAAAAGTAAACATACATACATAAAATCACGCCTGTTTCCCATAGGGGTAGGCAGAGATCACGGATCGCCATTTGCTACGATCCTGACATACTTCTTTTGCTTCCTTCACTCTCATCACATTCCTCATGCATGCTCGTCGGTTTAGGGTACTCTTGACCTGGCCTTTTTCTTTTTTTTTTCTTGATCTTTTGATTTTAAAAGTAAATTCTACGTCATATCAATACTTTCTTACACGTCTCGTCTTACTCGAGTTCACAATATGCTCACAATTGAGGTATTCAAGCGAAAAACCCGAGGTGCAAGCTACGTGCTATACTCGTGCAGTACTTACTTGTTTTTTGTTTTGCTTCTATCTTTTGAGTATTGTATACGAGTACTTTGTAACAAAATAGTCTACAAGTTCCTTGAGTGGCATGGTGGGTGAGCGTCCAAATAGGTGTCGGTTCGTGCAGGGAATAAGTTTTTGCTTGTACTTAGGTACTGCGAATATTTCTTTTGGGTTTTGTCTCATGATACTTTTAGATACCCAGGGGTAACACCACAACAGGAAATCAATGTGTGGACTTAGAATTATGATGTTATATCTGTAAGATCCAAGAATGGCGTAATATTGAGGAGGTTTGTTATACCCAACAGTGGGCACGCACAGGCCTTAAGGCCAGATTAGATAAATAAAAATTTAAACCTTATTTTTTATACACAATTTTTAAGGATGTCTTTAAGATCCATGTGGAATCAGAGGCAAGTATTAAAAAGAGTTACCTGAACAGTAAAAAATAATACCAGACTGACATAAGTAAACAAGAGTTTTGTTTATTTAGACAAATAAAAAAATCTTTTCACTCTAAAGTTCCTTATTAAAGCCGTTAACAAAATCAAACTCTGAGACAGTTTGGAATTCAAAACCAATAAACTCACACCGCAGGCCTCACCAAACAGAGGTAAGCAGGCCTAGTCCAGGTAAGCAACGATCGACAGTGTCGATCGGCGATGTCACTAGTACAAATGTCCTAAACTGTAACAACTTACTTATTTACATCTGGTCAAGCAGCGTACACCACAGAGTATAAGAAAATCATTTCACGGATTTTTTTTATTTGGCTCAAATGTATCTGTTCTTATTAGTTGTTATTAATATACTACCTAGACTGTAAACTGTACCCTGTGGTTTAGTGGAAACTTTGCTTTAGTAACTCTGATGTAGGTAGGTACATATCCAAAATGTATATGTGATTGAAATTAAAATTGATAACCCATTAAAGTGTCACATGAAAACACTGAACCGCTAAAATTGTAAATTACAATTAATTAATTTCCGTGCTTCGGAGGGCACGTTAAACAGTCGGTCCCGGATTTTAAGTCATTAAGCCATGATGTAGGCCTTTAGACGGCCTAAAAACTCCGTCACTAGAGTAGGCCACTAGCTCATATGAACATAAATACATACTATTATGTAAATTACAATCAATTTTTATGACTTTAGCAACAGTTTTGATTCCAAAATCAAGCGTCAGCGATAGTAGAAATCGAACCACTTCGAAGCGATGCTGTTTGTCTAAGACTCAAGACTAAATAAATCAAACACAATGGATAAAAATAAAACCACAGGATAAAATATCGAACCTCGAGGCCTCAAACAAGGGTTTATTGAGATATCAAATAAAAAATCAGCGGTCACACACGGTCTAACAAGCTCCTTCCACAATACTCCTTGATTTAGCTCAACTATTGTGAAATGTTATTTATACGTGTACTAGACAATTCTCTATCAACCCTACTAAGCCTTTCAAACTAAAAGCGACTCTCCGCTTAAAGATATAAAGTTCATTTTACAAATTTGCTGGAAAGTTAGGGTTGGCAGTTCACCGACGCATTTTATTAAGATCGCGAATGTATTTCGATTTTGTATGCGGTTTGATTGGAAATATACTTATGTTTCAGGGAACATTGGATTACGACTATAGCTGATTGCGAGCGTCTTGAGGTTAGAGGTTCATACATTTTCATGAATGTACCTGCATGTCATGACATTGATTTGTTTATTAAATAAAGTACATTCAAGAATAAATAAATATTTGTGGACATTTCACACAGCGCCATCTCCCCAAACCAAACTAAGCAAAACCAACAAAAAAAGTCTTAGAATCTAAATACTTTTTTTTTGTAAATACATACTATATTTATAATACATAATATTACAATACCCAGGACTGGAATAAATACCTATTTGCAGAACATGCGAACATTTCTCCCGCAGCGAGAATCGAACCCGCGCCTCTTGCGTCTCAGCCAAGCACTCGCCCACCACGCCACCGAGGTCGTCAATGTTCATCACATTACACGAGATGTAGGCATAAATAGTTGTTTCATACCGACTTCAATTTCCCGCTGCATTTTCTAGGAGTTGCATTTCGAGAATTCCTTTAATGCAATTATTAATTATGGCAATTTTTTTACATGGTTAATGTAATAATTTATTCTACCGGGAGTCGAATCCGCACCAATTGAGTCCCAGCCGGGCACTCACTCGCCACTAGTTGGTGAGTAGAAGTGAAAATCATTTAATCAGTATTATTTTCACCATGTCCATTGTGTCACAAGCTTTAAACCTTTTTAAAAAGCGAACGTAACGAAATGGAACTTTTTGCAACCAGTTGCAAACAAACGGACCACGAGCCGTGTCTATTATTAATTAAAAACCAAAAACGTTCCATTTAAGCCGGAGAGTGTTCCGAAATCGAATCAAAGGAGTAATTCGAATGGAATCGCCGAATGAATTGATCGAATCCATGTTCGCGTTATGAGCATAGCATGCGATCATTAGAAATGAAACTCCTGGCTTTCCAAGACCAGCATATCTGAGAAAGGCCAATAAATATAGAATTTATAAATAAATAAATATTTGTGGACATTTCACACAGCGCCATCTAGCCCTAAATTAAGCAAAGCTTGTACTATGGGCACCAGATGGCTGATAGAATACTTAAATACTTTTTTTTTAATACTTACGTATAATACTTAATACTACAACACCCAGACCCAGAAGAAAAATTTGCAGAACATAAAAACATTTCTCCCGCAGCGGGAATCGAACCCGCGCCTCTGGCGTCTCAGCCGAGCACTCCCCCGCCACAGCAACGACGTCGTCAAAGTGTCTCAATTAGGTAGCTCAAACTACTTTTGTCCCGCCAATAACTTGTACCAAGTTGCGTTTCTATACGACGACGTGTCCATTATTAATTGTATGCTACAACACTATCATGCATTCCCTAAACTGTTACACAAAGAAAAATAGCATTTATTGCATTGGGAATATAGTTCATTTTTATTTTCGTAATTTGTCAGTCAGTTTTGATTTACTAACGTGGTTACCGGGTAGAAGAGTGATGTTTTAGGGCTGTCAGCCGATACAAATGAGTAAAGTGCTTTGTTGTTGGTTTTTTGAGGTATTTAAATAGCTTTTGGGATGCTGATGATATCAAGGATTAAGGGAAATCATTCATTCATTCATTCATAGGCCTCCTCTAATGAACGCTAACGCAACCTCTTCGGCTTGACGCATCCAGTCTCTTCCAGCAGCCTTTTCCAGATCGTCCAGCTAGCTGGAGTCACGGTCTCCACTCAAGAACTCGTTTACCTGTAGGTATTATGTATTTTCTTCTCTCTTTTGCTATGCTGCGTCTTTTAATTTTTCATTTCTGTATTTTTTATGTGTATGTTGTTTCTTTTTTTCTTTCTTTTACCCCAGCGGTTGTCGGTTCTTCGGCAGATATGACCAGCCCGCTGCCACTTCAGTTTGCTAATTCTGTGAGCTATGTCGATGACTTTGATTCTCTTCGAATATCGTTACGAATCCCGTCCTTCAGAGAAACTCTGAGCATGGCCCTGCCCATAGCTCGCTGAGCGACAAATGTCATAATTTTGCTGACTTTATTAAAAAAATCACGGAATTCGCAAGGGCGATATCAAACCGGCGATTTGCGAGTGTGTTTCCAGTGAAGTGACTTGTAAATGTACAGTAATATAGCGACGATCTCGCAGTGAGCACGTTCACAAATCGCCTCGAAGAAAAACGCTCGAAAATCGTCAGTGCGATGACGCTCTTACAGTAATAAAAAAGCTTCTGTCTAGATCACCTATTACGTAAATGTTTCTAGAGATGAAATTTCACAAGAACTCGATTTACCATTGTACATACACTAGCTTACTTGCGCAGCTTCGCTCGCATAATATAAGTTTCAACATCCCATTTTACCCCTTTTTGAGGGTTATTTTGAAAAACCCTGAAACACCATGACCATTTATTTTGCATTTATAATATCCAAACCGAATTTCAAGCCAATCGCCCAGCCCGCGCCCCTTAAAAAGTTACCATACCAACTTAGTCACCCCCTTTTAGGGGTTGCTCTAAAAATCCTGAAACACGTGAAAACTATTTTGTATTTACAGTATTCAGACAGATTTTCAAGCAAATCGCACATCGCACTACGCACATCCCGCCTTAGTGGGTGGTTTTGCTATAAAAAAAAGCTACCTTCCAAATTTCAGTTTCTAGCTTCAGTAGTTTGTCCTGTGCTTTTTTTTGTCTTTTCTCTTATCCGTGCCTTAGGTATCTTTTTATATAGGTTTGAGCTAGTATACAAAATCATACGACATGCAAATTCCAATCTCCTTGGTATTCATGAACTGCAATCCAGGAATGACTTTTACGCTCCAAATCTTCGTTCTGAACAGATTTTCGGGATAGATCCAATTTTATAACTGATAGGATTCCACGAATTTGATATGAAAGGGAACAACAAATTGCGATGTACAATCTTTGCACGATTGCACGATGCAAATGCATTTAAATTTTGATTTAAATCTTTTTAGTGAATGAGAATTTACCTACTTTTTAAATTTTAAGTGATTCTCTGACTTTGTTAATTTATGAAAGTTTTTGTGAAAAAAAAGGCTTTTTTAATATTAATATATCTGGGCCATAACTTCCCCAAGACATAAAATTTTTAATGGAAACTAATAATACCTCATAAATACAGAAACTATCAAAGTTTTGACTTAGCGATTTCGACGGCTATAAATAATGTAGCTTGTATTAAACCTACTGTTTAAATCGTGCGCTTGGCACCAGTTTTGGACGTAACCGAATCACTAGCTAGTCAATTTTTTTTAATATATCTAGGTGGATAAAGTAGATAGCTAATTAAGAATATACTAGTATGCAAATATGTAATCGAAGTGTTTGCAATGGATATCTTAAAATAAAGAAATAAATAAATAAAAATATTTATTATTTTACCAAACCTATAAACAATTTTTAGGGCACTTGTCGAAATACCCAACGTTTTGGGTAACTAAAAAGGTTAACTATAACTGTTGTAAAGCCTCGTATTCAAAAGGGAAAAATGTCACGTGACATGTGTTGCTACTGTTAGAGATCGATAGAGTCGACATCGCTCTACGATGTGTCGCGATGTCGCGAGACATTTGTCTTCTAGTAAATACGAGGCTTAAAATATAGGTTGTATTATTATTCCCATATTCATCTTGGGACTTTAAATCAGAAGTGGCTGCAAGTTTTCATACGTTTATTTGGGGCTCTGCCCACCCCATTAGGGATACGGGCGTGATAATATGTATGTATGTGAATATAAATAAAATAAATAAATAAATAACACCCAACAGTCACATACATAGTTCTGACCCCACACTAGGATTTCCTGTGTCGTGGGTATCAGAAACTACGAGTACCATGGTACCACAACACCCAGACCCGGAAGAAATATTTTCAGATCATGCAAACATTTCTTCCGCAAATATAGGTTGACGGGGAGGCAGATCAAGCGTTTTTTGGAAGTGTTGCGGTCGAATAGGAACAGGTGTAAATGCAACGTAGATTTAAGACGTGTCCAAGTGATCCCCGTGATTTTATGGAATAATTTTTTTTGACTTTCACTTTGACTTTGACTAATGTCCAGCTGTGGCCTTCTGAGAGAACTGATGGTCTGGTGGTAGCGTGCCTCGCCTTCCGATCCTAAAGTTGTTGGTTTGAATAATGTATGTGCGCTATACCAGTACTCTCAAACGGTAAAGGAATACATCGTGATGAAACCGGCATGTTGTAGAACCTATAAACATCGAAAACATGTGTCAAGTGGACGAAAGGAGCCTTTGAGGCGCACTTTGAATCCTTTCACCACACTGGCTCGTCGGAACCAGTGACATTACTAGTAGTGGCCTTCTAAAGGATGACAACGATGATGATGAACTCAGAACAGCAAATAAATAAATAAAACCCAACAGTCACATACATAATCCTGACCCCACACTAGGATTCCCTGTGTCGTGGGTATCAGAAACTACGAGTACCATGGTACCACAACATCCAGACCCGGAAGAAAAATTTACAGATCATGCAAACATTTCTTCCGCAGCGGGAATAGAACCCGCGCCTCTTGCGTCTCTGCCGAGCAATCGCCCGCCACGCCACCGAGGCCGTCGAATAAATCAACTTGATGAACATGATAATGTTCGGGAAGTCCGTGCCAATGGTATCATGGTTCTCGAATTACAAGTTAATTGGTAAATTGTAGTGCTTTATAGTGTGATCTATGGCGCCTTAGTTTATCGAAGGTTTTAAACTAAGTTAGTTTTTTTCCTGTCAAGAAAATCCAGCGGTATAATTATTAAACATTAACATAAACTGGCTATTGTGTGTATGTTCGTATGAGCTAGTGGCCAAACTCTAGGGGCGGAGTTTTTAGGCCGCCTAAAGGCCTCCGTCATGGCTTGACGACTTAAAAGCCGGGACCGACAACTGAGCTCTGTTATCTATTTGTAGGCGAACTTAGAAAACTGAGCTCATTTTTATTTCTTATCGATTATACTTAAAAGTTTTTTGTGATTATAGTTTGCTTTTTTTTCAACATGAAATTAAAATCTGCATACCTACCAATGTTCCTGGTGATATATATTTATTTATTTGAGTAACCCACATAATTATACATTAATCCAATCGCATGTATGAACTTATCTACTTGTTACATTCCATATTTCTTGTAAATAAACTGTTTCATTTCATTTCACATACAGAGAATCTAAAAGGGGTTTGAACTAAGTATGGGACTTTTCAGTGTTATTTATTATTAAACGGAGCAAATATCCATAAACACAAGAGCACTTTTACAAAATCCACTAATACAATCAACCATGTATTTAAACGTTACCGAAATAGGAATCAGCAGTTACGAGCCGTTTCTATAAATACGGCTCGTAATTACGAGCTTAATGTTAACTTAAATAAGCTTTTGAGTTGCTTTACGTTTGCAGCGGATGGTGAGTAGCTAAATGCGGATGTGGTATCAGCATATAAAAACTAAGGCCTTTTACCATCTATAGTAGATGATTTATACAGCGTCAGGTCAACTTTTACCTTCACAAACGGGACGCTGTAGTGCACGGGATGAATTAAGATGGAGTAGACTTGCCCAGCACCTGTTCCATCCTCTCAGCTTAGTCGGCCTTGTCCACAGGAAAGACATGGTCAATACGTGCGGAGCTGACTTAGCCGCGGGTTTCGTGATGAAACTTAATAGCGGCATAGAAATACATACTCTGTGATAATGTCAACTCGCTACCTAGTAAGGTTCATGAGATGCTACCCGCTGACAGACGGACGGACAGCGGAGGCTTCGCAATAGAGTCTTTGGCACCCTTCGGGTACGGAACCCTAAAAACTGTGTAATCATTATAATTATATCATTTTAAGTGCTGACAAAGGTAATTTTATTTGGCTAAACAGATTAGTAAAAAAATGCCATCATTTCTATTACTTTAGTAATAACTAGCAGCCCGCCCCGACCTCGCACGGGTATTTAACAAATTAGGATTTTTGTGTAATTTTTTTACACCTTGGGTTACATTATTGGGGTTTTAGTAAGGATCCCTAATTTTTTTGAAAATAAATTACAGCCTATGTAATTTTTAATAATGTAGCTATCTACTGGTGAAAGAATTTTTTAAATCGGTTTAGTAGTTTCGGAGCCTATTTATTACAAACAAAAAATCTTTCCTCTTTATAATATTAGTGTAGATTATTAATAAATACTTCACTTAAAAATATAATTCATCATCATCTACCTAGGCTGGTTCTCCATCAAGTCGATTCTGTGGATCGCTCAAGGAAATTAGTGTTCTCTCAAGAGGGCAATTATGAACAATAGATCCCAACATACAGAATGTTTCCTCTTAGAAACACCATTTTAGTAGATTATCTTTCTTACTGCACGGCGTGTTAATTCTGTAATAGCTAATCATAAGAAAACGTTCAGTCACTCCTGATTTATAGTCCCAATATGAATATGATGAACCATTGTGACAGGCCCATATTATGATGGTCCATTCCATCATGTTGAAGAGCATTCTATCCCTTAGTCGACTTTTACGACTTGCTCTGGGACGAAGAACGGACGGGAAGCAGCTGGACGCATTAACTTTTTCTTTACTTCCAGTCCAGCAGAGAAGTGGCTTACCCCCGAATACTCAAACGCATCTCAGAGTTGAGCACGTCTCAAGTGACGAGTTTTTGACAATTTTTCATCAAAAACTGTCTAAAAAACCGTGACTTGAGACGTGGTCAACTCTGAGTCGCGTTTGAGTATTGGGGGGTTAGTATACTTGGGTCAAAATACCGTATCCATGAAACTTGAGCTCATAAACTTCTAATACTGCCGTGATTAATAGTTAGTCAGAAGACAAGGGTCTGCTGTGCCGACGGCTTTATTGTGCCAACTCTTTTGTTTGTTTCCGTTTGTGCGTCGCCTAATCTTAGGGTGGCTTTACGCAGATTAATCTTCATTGTAGTAAAGTATTTAGATACCTTGGATCAAACATTTATGTGGGAACAATACACCGAGGTTTCCGACCTTGGTAAAGTGGCGGGCAGTTACGAGACGCGAGAGGTGCGGGTTCGATAACCGAGCATTTTTATATCTCTCATCATTCTCATCTGTGTTGCGTTCGCCTTTCATCCGCCCCTTTGGTTGCCCATCACTCAGATCCATACAGTACTTTATTTCATTTTTATCAAACGAACAGACTTAAAAACTAATAGCAATCATAATCTTACAGCTATGGACAATTAAAAAGTTACCGCATATTAAATCTAAGATAAGCTTGCTTATCTGTGCACAAAAAAAACATAATAACTTGAGAAAAAATGTACTTACCTAACATGAGAGAATTAAAACTAAAATAAACCGGAGAAAAGCCTTACTTAGAGGGAATGCGTACCAAACCAAAGATGTTTAAGAATATATTTAACTTCACCGGGTTTAGGAACTGAAGAGGTCAAGGTCGGGTCAGTCAAATATCAGCCAGTTCATTGAACGCAATTGCCGCTCTACTAACCAATAAATTTTGTCTTTTAAATTAGTAAAACTAAATACAAGTACAAGTACTATAATGTTGGAATATAATATCGCCTGTATCGCGGGAGACTTCTCTGCTGGACTGGGAGTAAAGAAATAACATAGAATACGTCCGCTACTTCTCTCCCCGAGCATGTCGTGGACTAAGGGATAGTATCCTCCAACATGATGAGATACAATAAGCAAGTGTTCCCAAGGAGGGTTGACGTCAGGCAGGCGGCCAGTCATAAAACACCTTAGCCAAAACTCTTACACCATGATCCAAAGATCATGCTGTGCCGACCCCACATGGAGTGGGATAGGGGCAGGAAGATGATGATGATGTATCGCGGGAGACTGACAGGTCTTATAATATAATTTCTTCATATCATCAGCAATATTTTCAGAGATTCAACGTATCTTTAAAATTAAAATACCTCCGCCTAAGCACGAAGGCTGTAGCCCTGCGGGAGGCTTTTATAAGGCGGGCGGTAAATCAAGGGCGGGAAATATTTAAAAGCTTGCCTTGAGACGATAGGTGCCTTCCCAGCCGAACCTTGTTTAGCGCTTTTTATATTACGAATAGCTTTAAAAAGCTTTCGGCTTTTTTTTTGTAAAGAAAAAACATAGAATGCGTCCAGCTGTTTCTCTCCCCGAGCATGTCGTAAAAGTCGACTAAGGGATAGTATCCTCCAACATGATGAGATACAATAAGCAAGTATTCCCAAGGAGAGTTGACGTCAGGCAGGCGGCCGGTCATAAAACTCTTACCCCACATGGAGTGGGATAAGGGCAGGATGATGATGATGATGATATACTTAACAAATGGCTTAAGTACGTGCATTTTCTCGCATGGCACCAGGTTTCTTCTTCTTGTCGTGTTACTATTTCTTTCGAACCAGTGTGGTGAAAGGATTAACGTGCGCCTCGAAGGCTCCTTTCGTACACTTGACGAATATTCGAATTCTTTGGGTTCTACAATATGCCGGTTTCCTTACAATGTTTTCTTTCATCGTTTGAGAGTACCAGGGTAAAAAATACGTTTTTGAGGATATGAATAAATAAATCTAACACAGCGCCATCTAGCACCATCTAGCCCCAACTAAGCAAAGCTTGTGCTATGGCAACCAGATGGCTGATAGAATGATTATGTTATTTATTTTTGTTAAAAAACTTATAAATACAAAAATTACAACACCCAGATTCAACAGAAATATTTGCAGAACATGCAAACATTTCTTTCGCAGTGGGAATAAAACCCGCGCCCCTTGCGTCTCAGCCGAGCAATCGCCCGCCACGCCACCGAGTCCACCGCGCCACCATTATACTTTTAACTTATAATATTTTGAGCGGTGTTAAGCAGAATGAACCATATAACAGCTTCCAAGGTAGATATACTTCGTGCCGTTTTACGATTCTAATATAAAGAGGAAACATTACACACCCATGTAAAGAACTTAAAATGTGAGGATAAGACGTCAGTATCATCACAGACTTATTACGGCGTCACTGGATAAGATATGTATACTTGTTTTAAATCATCTACTTCGCTATATACTTGGACTGGAAGTATCGAAAATACCTGTTAAGTGCGAGCCTAATTCGCACACGAAGGGTTTTGTACCAACGTACATGTACTTTTTAGGGTTCCGTACCCGAAAGGTGTCAACGGGATCCTATTATTAAGCATCCGCTGTCCGGGCTGTATCTCATGAACCGTGATAGGAAGAGTTAAAATTATCACAATGTGTATTTCTATTGCCATTATAACAACAAATCATCATCATTTGACTTTTACATCTATTAGATAATTTAGGTGGCATCAGTTTATAAGTTAGCACTAGACCGTCTCGATGCTAAAATAAGTAAATTTGTATGAGCTAGTGGCCAATTCTTGTGACGCAGTGAATCTTAAGACTTACAAGCTGATACCGACAGTTAAACGTGCTATCCGAAGCACGAAAGCGCTCAGCTCGTAATGCCACTTTCGGTCAACCATCCCAATTGTGACCGCGCACAACGTTGCTTAACTTCAACGATCAATCAAGAACGTCTAAGCAAGCTACCCCACGAGGGCTTCAAATGATGCTGTCTTGTTCCCTCTGGGTGATGAAAGGACAGTAATAACAACTAGACTAAAACTAAAAGGGTGAATAAATACAAGAAAAAAATTATGTAGGTACGGAATTCTTCGTTTGCGAATTCGACTCGCACTGACCGGTTTTTTAGTAAGTTTTAAGAAAGGTATTTCAAATTATTTTTTGTAAATTATAAATGACCAAGAGTAAATTCAAGAATTTCTCAAATGTTTTCACATCGCTAAAACAGTGGAATGTTTGTGAAAAACCAAGCTATGATTTCTCACGCGAGTTCAAATATTTCATTAATTGCAGTCAGTTTACTAAGTATTTTTATTTTATTTGCGTACTTACAATGTGGATTGAAGAGTTTAATGATAAAAAATAAAGAAAGCACTTACTAACTAGTGGTAACAACGGCCTTGCTTTCCGATCCTAAGGTTCAAATCCTGTCACGCACCAATGGATTTTTCAGTTCGAAAAATATATGTGCCCTGTACTAGAAGATAAGTATGAAGTCTAACTGAAACGGTGAAGGAAAACATCGTGAGGAAACCGGCGTGTCGTATAATCTAATAACGTTCGAAAACATGTGTCGAGGCTTGAAAGGAACCTTTGAGTTGCACTTTAAAACCTTTCTGTGGAACATTACACAACTATAGAACACTATGAAAAGGTTCCAAGGAAAACTTAATTTGACGACCTCGGTGACGTGGCGGGCGATAGCTCGGCTGATGCAAGAAGTGCGGGTTCGATTCCCGCTACGGCAGAAATGTTTGTATCTTCTGCAAATATTTCTCCCGGGTCTGGGTGTTGTAGTATTATATATTACTAGCTGTGCTCCGCGGTTTCACCCGCGTTTTTCTCGTTTCTGTGGAAATACCGACATAAAATATTGCCTATATTATAGCCTCCCTCAATAAATGGACTATGGCCCATAACTCATTAATAGGTACCAACTCTTAACATCTTACACACGTGATAACTTTTAAACGAAATATCCGATTGAGATGAAACAAAAAGTATTTTACTTCTACATAAATACTCTTGATAACATAATGCTTAATTTCGATAAAGATTAATATTACGATACATATTTAACGTAGTTTTTTTTTCTTCAGACGATTTCATAATTATTTGGAACACAAAATCGGTTATTGTGATTAAACCATGATAGCTAGATATATGTTCTTGTGGACTTTTTTGTAGGTCTTGATGGGATCTACAAACCCGTAGTACATCATTTTGTTCTATTGTCAATAGTTTTTGCAGCGCACGCAAAAATAGGTTTTCGATTTTACACCTTGTGTTACAAAATAGCAATTTTATTACGGATCCCTAATTTTGAAAGAAAAAAAACATAGCCTATAGCCTTCCTCGATAAATGGACTACCCAACACTGAAAGAATCATTCAAATCGGACCAGTAGTTCCAGAGATTAGCGCGTTCAAACAAACAAACAAACAAACAAACAAACAAACAAACAAACAAACAAACAAACAAACAAACAAACTCTGCAGCTTTTTAATATTAGTATAGATAAGTTTATGTATTTACAAAAAAAGTATATAAATTCTATCAGCCATATCGTGCCCATAGTACAAGTTTTGCTTAGTTTGGGGCTAGATGGCGCTGTGTCAATTGTCCACAAATATTTAATATTATTTATTCATTCATTCATCACATCACTGTAGTCTTATTTAAAAGTAAACAAAACATGATTCCTCGAAGATCTATAACATGTTCAAAACATAAATTTATATTTAACAAGTTAAAAATAGTCCTTTGAAGTCGTGAAAAATTACCATACGCCGAATGATCTATGAAGTAATTAGTGATTTGACGTTATTTATGTACCCGCCTGTGGGCACTGATACGCGCGACAGAGATAAATGGATGTCCGGGCGAGGAGACAGAAAGAGACAGTGATGTGTCTCTTTACTTGGGGCAGATTAGACGTAGCGCAGGAGTTGGCAGGAAGCCGAAGATCTCAAAAGGCAAATCCATTGGTACACGATCGGGTTTGAACTCACGACCTCAGAATCGGAAGGTGCGGTCACTACCAACTAGACCACCAGTGCTGTTGGATGGATTGATGAAATGGATTTTTCTGTGCGAAAAAAATATGTGCATATTATCACGCCTGTATCCCTAATGGGGTAGGCAGAGCCACAAGTAAACACAACAAAACTTGCCGCCACTTCTGATTTAGTCCTAAAATGGATATGGTAAACCATGGTGACAGGTGATCGCCCCATATAGGTCCATCATGTTGGAGAGGATACTATCCCATAGTCGACTTTTACAACATGCTCGAGGAGAGAAGCAGCTGGACACATTCTATGCTTTATCTTTACTTCCAGTCCAGCAGAAAAGTATTGTTTATTATTTTATTAATAATATTGGTTTGAAAGAAATTGTGGCACGAGTTTTATCAGTAGAATTTCAAGGCACCAGCTCTTGAACCACTCGTAGCCGTAGCTCATATCAGCAAATGTCGCCGCGGGCAGCTTATACCATCGCTCTGCGGCATCGCTGTAATGTCAGCTTTTGCACGACACGGAATATACTTGAATGTTGCTACACAGATGTATTTATATAATAGCGCACATGATATCAGGACATATCTTGGTTTATAATTATGACAAGATGTTCAAAACAAAGAAACCGAGAGATTTCGTATACCTAATATTTGTAGACATTTCACACAGCGCCATCTAGCCCCGAACTAAGCAAAGCTTGTACTATGAGAACAAGATAGCTGATAGAATACCCACTTATTTTTTTGTAAATACATACTTAAAATACTACAACACTCCGACCCGGAACATTTCGCCCGTAGCGAGAATCGAACCCGCGCCCACCACGCCACTGAGGTCGTCACCGAAGTGTTGATTATACTTATAATTTTTTTAGTTAACATTAAATTTGTTTGGTCCTGCGCGAGTGCCACTGGGTATATTAAAATTATAAAAAACCAAAATCTTTTTTTGAATGTTTAAAAATATATTATTATATTTGTTTTAATGGAGTTATTCATTTAGTAATTTACAAAGACAAACTATAATCACATTAAAAACTTTTAGGTGGGTCATACTCATAAAACACCTTAGCCAAAACTCTTACAGCATGCTCCAAGGATCATGCTATGCCGACCCTACATAGAGTGGGATAAGGGCAAGAAGATGATGATGATGATGGTAATATAAATACGTATGTACTTAGATTAATAAAATTTCCCGCAACAAATTCTGCCTAGTGATATGCGGAAAACTCAAACCAACGTTCAAAGATGGAAATTCGGCTTGAATTGAAAAGGTTCTAAGAACTGATGTTAAAAGGGTTCCTCAAATTATTTTGAGCACTCTCAATATATTCCGATATTAAACTTGAAATGTTATTTCAGTTTTTGATTTATTATGAAGTGAATATTTAATGGGAAATATAATTTTAGTTTTATTGATTCTCAGAAGGAAAATTGTGATAATGGTGAATTTTCAATTTTGGATACATTTTAAATGGAAGAATGCTTTGAAAAGTCAAGATAAAGATAATTGGCCGAATTTCACTTATAGTCAGGCTATAGGTCTATTGGTAGTGGTTACGCGATCCTATCCCTTGAAAAACTCGATCAATCCGTTAAAGAAATAAATTTTTTGACGACCTCAGTGGCGTGGCGGGCGAGAGCTCGGCTGAGACGCAAGAGGGTTCGATTCCCGCTAAGGGAGTAATGTTTGTATGTTATGCAAATGTTTCTTCCGGGTCTGGGTGTTGTAGTATTATGTATTATAAGCATGTATTTACAAAAAAAGTATAAGTATTCTATCAGTCATCTGGTGTCCATAGTACAAGCTTTGCTTAGTTTGGGGCTAGATGGCGCTGTGTGAAACGTGGCGGCGGTACTACAATATTTACCTCGGATAAAAGTAGTGTGTGCATGTATAACCTTTAGCGGTGAGTTTATAACTCTTTAAATTAACCTGAGTACAACGTTGTGGGCTGCATTATTACCAAAACTACTAGTTTAATATAAAACTAGCGACCCGCCCCGGCTTCGCACGGGGATAGACATAATACTATCGCGGACTTTTTTGTAAACCTTTTTAAGGTGTACAATACATTATTTTGATCTATCTCGTAGGGTTCAGCCAGTGTTTGTAATGTAAGCGGAAAAAATGTGTTTTTACAACATCACATTAGAAACCTCTGAAATTATCAGTGTTTCTCTCTATATTATGCATGTATTACACTTATAAACCTTTCTACTAAAAGAAACCGCATCAAAATCCGTTGCGTAATTTTAAAGATCTAAGCATACATAGGGACAGACAGCGGGAAGCGACTTTGTTTTATACTATGTAGTGATAGTGACTATAGCTTCGTAAGTTATCTTACTTATATAATAAAATTGAAAAGTCTTAGTTTGCTTGAAATTACCGGCGTAAAGCTCAAAACGCAACTATAGCGCGTACTAATTTTACCTGTGCTGCCATCTAGTACGAAAGTTTGTAACGATGTTTGGATGTTTGGATGTTTGTGCCTCAATCACGCCTAAACAGCTGAACGGATCTGAACGAAACTTGGAATATACATAGTACATGTACTGGATTAACATAGGGGCTATTTTTTATCCGGGTACCACACGAGCGAAGCCGCGGGCGGCAGCTAGTATTTTATAATGTAGCTGTTTGTTGTTCCCTTTAATAAATAAAATAAAACACGCTACATCACTATGATTGTCATTGTGTGCGCGGCGTATTTTGCTTAGACGTTCTTGACTGATCGTTGAAGTTGGGTGACCGCTAGTGGCATTACGAGCTGAGCGCTTCCGTGCTTCGAAGGGCACGTTAAATTGTCGGTCCCGGCTTTTAAGATGTTAGCCATGACGGAGGCCTTCAGGCGGCCTGAAAACTCCGTCAAAAGAGTTGACCCCTAGCTGTGTGCGCGCATAAAAATAGCAGCTAAATAAATAATTCCCAATTTATGGAGAAAATCTGAAAGATAATAAAGATGTAAAGTTTTGGATTTTGACTGTAGTGTGTTTAGATTTAAAATCGTGAATAGGTTCCCTGTCAATCCGAGATAGGCTAATTTACGCTTACAAATGGCGGGATTACTAATGTACCATCACGCAATCAGTGTACCTGATTTACGGCCCGAATTGGGCCAGAATAAAATAAGAAGCCCGAATAAAATACGAGCTATTCATCACTGTATGGGGCTGGATTTGCAAATCTTCCTCACTAAGTGGCCACGAAATTGTGGATAAGTGATTTTCTGTAATGCTGGGCTTATGTGCCGAAATTAATGTTTCTCTTTTTGGATTTGAATGTGTTACGGCCAGGATTTTTCAGCCAAGGTTCGGTTATAGTCCAAAACCAGATCATGTAGCACGCCTTAACGTCTTACGAAGTCATTAGATGCTGCTGTTAAAATTAATATCGTTTGACTTTCGAAAAAATTATTGACATTAAGTTCGAATGACATTCTATACATTTTTGTATAGCTATAAATAGTATTTTCACACTTGAAAATTCGAAGAACACTTGAAAAAATTAAATGAGACTTGTTTTTATATTAATAAATTAATTGTCAAGTATAAATAGAAGATTTGATTACTTACTTATGTTATTATGCTGCGATTGTGTAATTCAGTAGTTCTGGGATCAACACATTTAGGATTTCAGGCATTACGGGATAAAATCATTTTGAAATTTAGTCTTATTGGTTTCAGTCGTTGTGATATTGTGTGGTACTGATATCGGGCATTTTAAGATTAATTTGTAATGAACCGGAAGGTGAATATGTACTGATCTGACAGCTGTCATAGGTCTCATGCTGAAATGGACTATAGGTTCACGCGGTGTCAACTACACGGGGCTGCTGACTCTTCAAAAGTCTACCTTGATTTAAATCCAATACGTTTTTGCAGTAGCTTATTGAGAATTTGCTGACCTAAACCAGTTTACCTAATATATCGATGGCCCTAAACAATAATTTATTGGTAACTAATGATCTTAAATAAAACCTATGCAGCATTCTATCCTCACATTTCATAACATATTTCACGTATAAAAAAGACAATTTGACGCAGAAACGATGCTAACATAAAATATAAAATAAACTTAAATACCTATTACACAAAAAATATTGACGAGAGGTTATTAATATTATCAAAAACCTGATTTGAATCGATAACTTTTCGAACACACACACTTGAATCACTTGTCACGTG
Organism: Scotopteryx bipunctaria; assembly: GCA_949320045.1. Taxonomy (NCBI): domain Eukaryota; kingdom Metazoa; phylum Arthropoda; class Insecta; order Lepidoptera; family Geometridae; genus Scotopteryx; species Scotopteryx bipunctaria. The sequence continues at coordinate 1,665,259 of OX439441.1, forward strand.
CTAAGTGAAAGTTGAATAGATAAAATGTGTTTTTTTATTTTAGCATGCTACGTAAGCCTTCGATAGCTCAGTTGGTAGAGCGGTGGACTGTAGATGTGAATAGTGGTTATCCATAGGTCGCTGGTTCAAATCCGGCTCGAAGGAGCTTTTTGTAGTGTTTTAATTTTTCTACAGATATTTTTGAATGTATGCGATATTAAAAAAATATGTTCATATTTTTGACATAGCACAGTAAAAACACCATTAGGGATATAGGCGTGATAATTATGTATGTATGTACGTATTTTTAACCCGCTTGTATAAACAAGCTAACTGGGTCACTCAGAATTGTTGAAAACGTAGGTACGTCGTGTTTTGCAAAACATTTTAGGGTTATTTTGCTTACCCAAGAGTTTGCAAACTCCATGTTGTATGGTGTTCTATAACTATTGATTAGGGTTGTGCTCCATTTTTGCGATAAAATGAGTTGTTTCAGACTTTGACCACGTTGAAGCGTCTTCCGGCTGCGGTATTTAGGGTGCACCTCTACACCATAAAGGATATGAAGTTTACCTATGCTGTGCGTTGATTGTCAGTCAGACAGTAACTTAAGAATATTATATACTTATCTACTAAGAAAAATAGTTTTTGTATCCATACTTATATTATAAATTTAATGCGATAGTCATCATCATCATCTTCCTGCCCTTATCCCACTCTATGTGGGGTCGGCACACGGTGTGTAAGAGTTTTGGCTAAGGTGTTTTATGACCGGCCGCCTGCCTGACGTCAACCCTCCTTGGGAATACTTGCTTATTGCTCTCATCTTATTGGAGGATACTATCCCTTAGTCGACTTCTACGACATGCAATATTGCAATTCTCTTACAGATCCCTAATTTTTTTGAAAATATATTATAACCTATACTGGTCCCTGGTAATGTAGCTTTCTATTGGTGAAAGAATTTTTGAAATCGGTCCAGTAGTTTCGGAGCCTATTCGTTACAAACAAAAAAATCTTTCCTCTTTATAATATTAGTGTAGATTCACGGCATTGGAAAAGTACCTTACTTGTAGATACTGAATGGACTCTCCTCAGACTTCAAATATTTAGTATCACGACTACCGCGACTTTTGAGATATCGTAAAGAAACTTTAAAAGTCCAAAAGGAGCCAACGAAGCGCACTTTCTTTCACCACACTGGTTCGAAAGAACTAGTGACACTAGTACGAGTAGTAATGAAGTTTCCAAACTTTTCAATCGTCATGTAGAACCTTATATCGTTTTAAATCCGCAACAACCTTACCTACTTATTTTTTCCATTCTCCGCTTGTTTCCTTGTTCCTTTGAGCGGTGACAGGCCGCTAATGGAACGTTACAACATAACGATTCGCTTTCTTGAGAAATGGAAACGCTGATGGCGACGCGTTTGTAAATGGGGTAACGTTAGTTTCAGAATTAGGGTAAAAACTTGAACCATCAAGTCTGACAGGCTACGTTTTTACCCCCCTCTCCTTAAGACACTTGACAGACAACGTTTTTTACCGCCATCTCCCTGTTATACAATCACCAACATATTTTGTCTCTTAGAGCACTGGTGGTCTAGTTGGTAGTGACCCCGCCTTCCTATCCTAAGGTCTTGGGTTCAAATCCGGTCATGCACCAATAAATTTTTCTGTTCGAAAAAGTATGTGCTCTATAATAGGTACTACAGGTATATGGTGAAATGATTTAAAGTGCACCTCAAACTCTACATAATATTTTCAAACTTTTAGGTTCTACGATATGCCGGTTTCCTCACGATGTTTTCCTTCACCGTTTGAGAGTACTTGTACAGCGCACATAAATTTTTCGCACAGAAAAATCCATTAGTGCACGACCGGATTTGAACCAAGATAAAAACGTTCAAAAATAACGCGATTTGCCCTAGCTTAAGCGATAATGAAGCTAAAATCACCTGTAACCGCCTGCAGTTGCAGCCAAGGCGGCAGTTGGATCCCGACCGTCACACAGAGCGCACGCTCCGTTGCGAATGCCTCCGCGACAATGAATCACAATTAAAAAGTTTTCAGACTTTATGAATGTGTGTGGAGTGAGCCCCGTAAGCAGGTGGGTACTTTCATGGAACTAGTTTTATAATGAACTAGCTGTAACCCGCGACCTTGTCTGTGTATTGGAAGATTTTATTGGAATGATATTGTTTTAAGGTTTTATGAAAACTGATGTTTTCGACAAAGATGGACATAAAAAATCAGGGAGCGTAAAAAGTTAACAGCACTTGGCATCACGCGGCCACCCATACAATTTTTGAATGCGCACAACATTGCTTAACCTCTATAGTAACAGGTTCCCCATATGAACTTTCATCCCTTATTTCACCCCTTTCAGGATTATTTTGCAAAAAAAAGTTAGCCTATGTCCTTCCCCAGGATGTAATCTATTTCCTTACCAAATTTCATCAATATCGGTTCAGCAGTTTAGACAGACAGAATTACTTTCACATTTATAATATTATAGTAAAGATAGATAGTTTTCCAACTTTTAAAATGATGTTATGAAAGTTTCAGAGTATGAAACTATTTGGAACGGAAAAATTAAAACAAGAAAGTACAATAAAGGAAAGGGATTAAAACGTTTTGGAATAACATTTGACAAATTTTGAGAGGCACTTTAAAGTGTACGCCTAAATTTTCATGTATTTTAGCAGAGAGTCTTTAGGACACCAAGGCTATTTAGGCCAGTAACTAATTGCATTGCGTTCGTCACCGCCCAAGGCATAGATACCACAGCTTATGTACTGTACATAGGTATAATGTCGAAATTATCAGAATATGCTCTTAGCAAAATAGATTGTTAATAAGTCCTTTTACCATCTATAGTAGATGATTTATACAGCGTCAGGAGGCAACTTTTACATTCACATACGGGACGCTTGTGCTTCGGAGGGCACGTTAAATTGTCGGTCCCGGCTTTTAAGTCGTTAAGCTATGACGGAGGCCTTCAGGCAGCCTAAAAACTCCGTCACTAGAGTTGACCACTAACTCGTACGAACATACATACAACGTTACGACTGAACAGATTTGAAGAATAGCATATGCTTTAACAATCTAGAGAGCGGTGGTCTAGTTGGTAGTGACCCCGCCTTCCGATCCTAACGTCGTGGGTTCAAATGTACCAATGGATTTTTCTGTGCGAAAAATATATGTGCGCTATACCAGTACTCTCAAACGGTGAAGGAAAACATCGTGAGGAAACTCGCGGCTTAGTCAGCTCCGCACGCATTGACCCTGTCTTTCCTGTGGATAAGGCCGACTAAGCTGAGAGGATGGAATAGGTGCTGGGCAAGCCTATGCCATCTTAATTCGTCCCGGGCACTACAACGTCCCGTTTCTGAAGGTAAAAGTTGCCTCCTGACGCTGTATAAATTATCTACTAGATGGTAAAAGGCCTTAATCTTAAACCGTAAGTTATTCACAAAGTAAAAGTAGGTAAAGTCTAAGGACAAATCCTTGGTTGAAACTCATTCGGTTGTAATAAAAGCTGTAACATAAGGCTTCGACTAATTGGAGCGGTGTGTTGGAGGCGGATTAGTCTACATTGAGGTCTTCACGACTCGTGTCTTGTGGAATTTAATGCGCTACTGCGAAGCCACTGCGGATACGCTGGTTATCTGCGTATATTTGTTGATAGAACTGGTGGTCTGATGGCAGTCCCGCCTCCCGATCCTAAGATCGTGGGTCAGGTCATGCACTAGTGGATTTTTTATTCGAAAAATGTATGTGCGCTATTCGAGTACTCTCAAATTGCGAAAGAAAACAGGAAACCAGCATGTCGCAGAATTTAAAAACTTGAAGAAATTATGTGCATTCAATTTTCTTCGCTGGACTGGGAGTAAAGAAAAAAAATAGAATGCGTCCAGCTGCTTCTCTCCCCTTATCCCCGTGCATGTCGTAAAAATCAACTAAGGGATAGTATCCTCTCCAACATGATGATATACAATGAGCAAGTATTCCCGAGAAGGGTTGACGTCAGGCAGGCAGCCGGTCATAAAACATCTTGACTCCACATAGAGTGGGATAAGTGCAGGAAGGTGATGATGATGATGTGTTGAGTGCATGAAAGCAGCCTTTGAATCCTTTCACCACACTGGTTCGAACCAGTGACATGATTAGTTAGCGTGTCTACGATTCTACTGCAGCGCTTGGATATGACCCACTAAAGCCACTGCTTCGGGGAATAGGCACGCAGAGGCTACGGACTTTAGCTGAATTTGTCTATTTCTCTGTTGCTTCTGTCTACGTTTCCATTGCTCCTGGCCCAAACTGGAGAGCAGACCTGCCTTGATAGAACGTGCTCTACATTGCAGCAGCAGCAGTGGAGGATCCTGCCCATCGCGTATCATAGGGCCAAGAGCTCGTTGTAGAAGGCATGTGGCTGACTATAGTAGCTGTATGTAGTAGTCAGCTAAGCATGGATCCAAGCAAAATCCCCGAGAGTCACACGACACTCCTCTCACTGACAGAAAGATTTCATTCAAAAGGTTGACAATAGCATCGCCGATGGGAACGGAATTGTGGTCGCATTGAAGTGCGAACGGCCCCCGCGGGGCCAATCACCGACCATTGCCGGCATAATTCGGTTACGGACCGTCCGGTTACGGCCTGTCACAAATACGGTCAAGGGTTTTGAACGGATTTTCAGACTAATACCGATTAGATTGTCTATTGTCTCATATGATGATCTAAAGTTCAGTTATGAGTTAAAAATAAAGACATTAAAAATAAACTTACATACTTCTACTTATCTTTGCTTCATAATATTTATCTATCTACTCTTTTTCCTAACAGTTCAAGATAGACCGTTTGCAACGGCCTTTAGATAGGTCGACTGTTTCTTTGTATTTTATAAATTATACAAATACAAAATACAAATATGTATTTAAACTTAAGCATATAATGCACTATTATGGGTCTGTATTCCCTTTGGCATAGGCCTTTTTCCAATTCTCTCCACTTCTCTCTATCGCTTGCTGTTCTTGTCCTCAGCTTTCCTCCTGTATTCTAGATGTCATCTTTCCATTGTTTGTATTGCCTTTCTTTGTATCTTTTTCCAGACTTTGGATACCAAACAGTAACTCTTTTACTTCACTTGTCAATACCTCTTATTGTGTGTCCTGTTCATCTCCATTTAAGTGTTTTGGCTTTGGTGATTACGCCTCTCAGCCTGGTCTCGCTCGGTATATCTGTATTTCTCTTTCAGTCCTGCCTTCTAATGCCCAGCGTGCTCCTCTTCATAGTTCGTTGGTAGATCAAAAGAATGCGGAGTTATAACCTTTATAGTTATAACTTTAAGGTTAATAGTTGATGCATTTTTTCAAGATGAATAACAAAATAATATGCTATGTAGGTGAGTAAGTTTTAATTTAATTATTAAAAAAATAGTATACTTGATTTAAAAAACCGGACAAGTGCGAGTCGAATTCGGGGATTAGGGTCCGCCTGTCAGCGGTCTCATGAACCGTAATAGGTAGAGAATTAATCACAGAGTATTATTGCCGCTATAACAATAAAGAAATAAAATAAAAGAGGGCCCCATACAAAAACATTTATGTAAGGTAGTCCAAAAATTTGGTCAACAAAATATCGCCTGCAATAATATTCTGAGTTACTGATGTTCAACTTTATCGCTATTTTGGTAAGCCAACCATACATGTACGATGGCAAGAAATTCTTCATGTGCGAATTCGAATTTTTATTTAGTAAGTAAGTTCGTATGAGCTAGTGGCCAACTCTTGTGACGGAGTTTTTAGCCCGCCTAAATGCCTCATGGCTTAACGACTGAAAAGCCGGGACCGACAATTTAACGTGCCCTCCTAAGCACGGAAGCGCTCAGCTCGTAATGCCACTTGCATCCCTTGCATCCCATGTCACCCATCCCAATTGTGACCGCGCACAACGTTGCTTAACTTAACGATCAAACAAGAACGTCTAAGCGAGCTACGCCACGAGCGCTGCATTTAGATAGCTAAGTACAGATACAACTTGCTAAGTTATATCTTGAGAAACAACATTCTTCAAAGTATTATGAAACAAAAGATAAAATCATAAAGCGAAAACGTCGCACGTATTTCACGAAGTCGTTTTCAGTTGAGAGGGATACATTATTCGTGACCTAAATAGGCTATTACATAAACGAAAACGGAAGCACCTTCCGACAAACATGTCTAGACATCTATCTTAATATATAAAAACCTTGACTTACTGACTGACTGACTGACTGAATATTGATTGGTATATATCAATCAACGCACAGCTCAAACCATAGTCATTAAATTGAGAGGATAATTATATTCCTCTGGGTGTCTCTCTATCTAGTCGTGTCACTAGTTCTTTCGAACCAGTGTGGTGAAAGGATTTTAAGTGCTTAACACCCAGGAAAAAACATTTGCAGAACATACAAACATTTCTCGCGTAGCGGGAATCGAACCCGCGCCTCTTGCGTCTCAGCCGAGCACTCGCCCGCCACGCCATCGGGGTCGTCAAATCAATATCGAAACTGCCAATGGTACTTGCTATAGGCGTCTCGTGAAAACATCATAAAACACTAAGGGAGTAGTTATTACCTTAACTGTGGAACTCCATCATGTCCTCAGGGCGATGACGTCATCCGTCAGTTTGATAGACGTCGCCCTATTCCATTTTTGAAATTGTTTTTACGCATTTTGTTTGATCGTTGCAACGAGCGGAATGATATTGACCCAGAACTAGCGTTGTTTGAAAATATTACTATTTCGTTTTGGGCTTCATTTTTTTGTCATATCCGTACCGTGCAATAGTGCACTGGCACTGGTGGTCTAGTGGTAAAGGCCTTTCGATCCGTAGGTCGTGGATTGAAATCCAGTCATGCTCCGATGGATTTTTCTGTTAAAAAAATGTATGTGCCCTATGCCAGTAGTCTCAAACGGTGATAGAAAACATCGCGAGAAAACCGGTATCGGCATGGGGAGACCCTACAAACTCGTATTAGGTAATAAAACATTCAATAATATCTACCTACCTTAAGAGGCCGCTATAAGATCGCACCTAGACCGTTTCTAAACGAAAATATGGTAGGGTTCCCGAGATCTATATCAAAGCAAGGATTTTTCAAGATGTTTTAATCTTTTTTTCTTCTCTTATCGTACTTTTACTCTGAGGAACCAAAGAAAATATGTTAAAATATAATTTTATTTTTGAATAAACATATTTTATACTAACAGCCGAATCATACATCGATTTTGGTGAGCAAAATCCGCAATTGGACACTCTTAACTTCGTATTAAATTTCCCCGTAAAATGGTACAACAACTTAATTATGATAATAAACAGCTAAATGACTCTCAAAACTAATAACAACTTGAAAACATGAGGTTGAAACTCGTAACTTTTTTACAGTCTAACATTTCTAATTAAATTATAAAATCAAATTCATTTATTACCTTCATAATTATAACCTACCTCGAATTAACCCGTCAGCTACCAGGGCCGCATAAATTCAGGGCATAAAAACCGGTAAACCACCGCTTTTAATCACACCGATAAAAAAATTACCGGTATCGGACCGGTTCACCGAGGTTTCATTTAATTTTTTACTCAAACTTTTACTATTCTGAAATTTTCGTTTGTAAAGTTTAATCAAAAAATATCGGCTTCGAAACAAAATTGAATGAAAACGGTTTGGAAATAAAAAATGCAAGAAACAATTGAAATTCGTTGCAGTCTTACAAATAAATAAGTTAAGCAAATTAGCCTCTATTGCTTTTTAACATCTAATTTCACCGTTCTCGGCGCCAAATTGCAAATTAAAACGTTAGTACCAAAGTGCAATCAACCCACCACTTGGAAATTCTAAAAAAATCCCATTAAAACATTATGAAGGCATGTCTCATTGTGGGAGACTCATTCCATAAACTACCGACCTATACACACAAAAATCAACCTTATTCTTTACAATATAGAGTCTCAAATCTTTTGTATGGTGTCGAACCATAAGGTCTTACATAAGTCAATTTAGTTCCGTATTAACAGTCTGGACAGGAATTGTATCGCTCCCCTTGTATTTAAAAATTTACGAATTTTGATTGGGTTTTTGATTAATTAGACGGGAAACACGCATTGTTTATTTTAAACTTTATATTAGGTATCCATTTTGTATTTATTTTTAAAATTTCCTCCTCGGGTTAAATGGGGGAAATGTATTTTAACCCTTGCAACAGCTTCAAAATTTATAAATTACTACCATGCATAAAACATGGCATATTATTCAGCATAGGTTAGCTGTTATTATTATTAGTTATATTATGGTTTGCCTCGATGAATATATTCCCTATATTAAATGAAAAACATAAAAAATCTCATCTCATTTGACTTCGCTTAAGTAAGCCCGTTTCGTAAAATGAAATGGAGAAGTTAAGCTTAAACATAAGAATATCACAAAAAGGTTAATATAAAAGATAATTATGCCTACCAAACAATAAACAAAAAAGTTTCTCAAATGTCCCGGCATATTCCCGGAATAAAAACAGAACAAAAGCATTCAAAATTATACTCGTCGATTTAAAGGGCTCAGAATAATTTTCTACGAAACAAAGGGCAGGGATGACCAAAAGAGAATAATAACGGAAAAGGCCCATTTCCTATTAAGGAAAGTAGTGATGCACTGAAGAAGAAAAGCCGACTATTCGACCAACCGATGAGTAGTTACTAGCCGAATAATCGAAGCGCTAGCTTTTCAAAATGTGAGATTATAGGGCGATAAGTAAAAGCCTCAATTTGTTGAGAAACGACAAGTCTGGCAAGGAATTCCATATTTTATATTAATGCGCCCCATTATATATACTTTTCCCATTTTTTCCCAAAACTTGACTATCCTTCACTGAATAGTGAGGAGGGGTGAGAGTGAAATGAGGGTTTTTCTGTCATCGGACACCGACAACAACCCATTCAGCGCCATCTATCACGCTTGTAGATAAGGTCAACTTAAATTGTAATTCGTTATATTCTGACTATTCGACCGGACAATCGATTAATCTGACCAGGACTTCTCGACTTCTAGCCGGTGCGTTCCATCCCTAAAAGGTCCATTCGGATGGTCCAATTTGCATGTTAACACAACATCCGACAATGCGTTAATTGAATGCCTGTAATCCACCCTTTGACAATCCTTTGAAGGGTGATTTTTAATCTGTACAGGTATTACCATAATTTGTTAACGATGTTTTGGTTGATCCGTGAGGTTTCGTGCGAAATTATTGTAAACCTTTTGTTTCTAACTGCGAAATAATTACTTTCAGTTTTATTGATGAAACAAATAGAAGCATTGCTATACCCAAGCTATTTGACTTCTCGAAATTTCTTTTAAATTTGCTCAAGACTTTTTCTATACTATAAAAGACGAGTCTTATTAAAAATGATAATAAATAAGCCTAATTCAAACAGCAGAAGTAGCTACATTACTGACGTATTTTGAGGAAAGTTCAAGTGATCGAGTGAGTACAAAAATTCAATGTGACTTCTTTGTAACTCCCGACGAAAAAGAGGGGTGTTATAAGTTCGTAGTATGTATCTATCTGTCTGTGGCATCGTATCTCCCAAACGAATGGCCCGATTTTGATGTGGTTTTTTCTATTAAATAGCTAATGTGTTCGAAATGGTTCTCAGGACAGTTTATGAAGATTTGTTATGGCGTTTGAAGATCATCAGCTCATTTCCTGTTTGACAAAACGATCTTTCCAACTTTCACAGGTCCGATTGCTTATTTAATTGTGGCTATTTCATTTTGTAATTCAATAGCTTGTAAAATAAACTAACACAAAATAGTCTTTGTAGAAAGCGAAGTACAAAAGCGTTATTTGTACCTACTGATTCTAAAAATCCCTTCTCAACGTAGTGTGCGATTACACCAGCCAAGGATACCATAAATCAGGCCGGCAGCTTGCGAGCAACTGCTCAACTTAGCACAATATATTGCGCTCTCCAATTGTTATTGACTAATCAGTGCTGGATTGCCGATGTGTGCGTTTAGGTATACGTTTGGGTCAATGAAGTTGAACGAATAAAATCGTATTACATTTATACCTTTTATACCTTTTTATAGTTATTGATGTAGGCAGTTGAAGTAAGAAAATTACTGCCGTCAATTTTATTTTGGTATGCAGTATGTTCATTTATAATTATTATTTGTGGATTTGTAATAAATGAGTTTTTTAAAACACACTCTTCTAGTTGTACAGAATGGTAACTTTGTCCTGAAAATACTGGTGGTTAAGAGCAAATCTTAACCAGAAAAATATCGATTAATGATGTTTCGAGTTTCAGAAATTCTCTCCCCGAGCATGTCGTAAAAGTCGACTAAGGGATAGTATCCTCTTCAACATGATTAGACACAAGTATTGCCAAGGAGGGTTGACGTCAGGCAGGCAGCCGGTCATAAAACACCTTAGCCAAAACTCTTACAGCATGATCCAAGGATCCAAGGATCATGCTGTGCCGACCCCACATAGGGTGGAATTAGGGCAGGAAGATGATGATGATGAAGTTTCGAGTTTCAGCAATCATCATGCCCTTATTCTACTCTAATGCTTGTCGCATAGAGTGACAAGTTCAGCCATATGATGTGTCACAGGATAGACAGAGACACAAAATGCGAAGTTTTGCAGTATCGCGATAATGTAACTACAACGTATGAGGGCACGGCACTTTATAGTATTTTTTAAACTCTCGCAATCAGAAGTTATAATTTGGGTTTATGAAACGAGTGTTTATCGCGTGAAATACCTTGTATTTCCCGACGTTTCAACCATTACGCTGCCTCACTTTTTAACCGTTGAGAAGCGAGACAACAAGCGAATAAGTTCGTATGAGCTAGTGGCCAACTCTTGTGACGGAGCTTTTAGGCCGCCTAAAGGGCCCCGTCATGGCTTAACGACTTAAAAGCCGGGACCGACAATTTAACGTGCCCTCTGAAGCACGGAAGCGCTCAGCTCATAATGCCACTTGCGGCCACCCATCCCAATTGTGACCGCGCACAACGTTGCTCAATTTCAATGATCAATTAAGAGCGTCTAAGTAATTTCATAGTAACTCTTAGTACCTGCGCTCTTCAGTTGGCCCGCGACCACGGCATTATTTTTTTCCTTCTATTCCCTTCTCTCAGCTGTCATCTCATTCGAGTTCCAAAGATATTTAAACTAAAATCAAAATCAAGAGCTTTCATTGGTCACTCTATTTAGACAAACTTGAAAGCCTCGAATTCAAATCATCTAAAACCAATTACACAATTTGAAGACAACTTACCCTAATTCCAGTCCAATTGATTCACCAATAGTCAGTCTTCAAATAAGATAACATGACCCGACCTCCAGTAAATATAGATAGTGGAGACTTGTAGACAGACGGTAGATCGACAATTTTGATAACCGCTATCAAGTATTCACAGTGACCTCAACAGGTTAGGTATTTATTAGCTACGAAAGATCAGTTTGTAAGTAGGTCTGCCTGTTTGTACGTTCTGCAAATATTTCTTTCGGGTCTGGGTGTTGTAGTACTATGTTATAAGTATGTATTTACACAAAAAAGAGTATATTAGTATTCTATCAGCCATTTGGTGCCCATAGTACAAGCTTTGCTTAGTTTGGGGCTAGATGGCGCTGTGTGAAATGTCTACAAATATTTATTTATTATATTTATTTACATTTGCTTTGTAGCGTTCGCTTACTTTCTTTCAGTTGGTTCGTGGTTTAAAAATATTTCGACTACAAAGTTTAGACCAAAACACTGCGCAATATTTACACAAAAACACTATTTGTTTACAACATAATGAATGTAAATGTAACCTGAATATCTTCAAATACATAACAATGATAAACATTAACATAATGGCAGAGCCATTCTTACATGAAGCTGTAAATAAAGGTCAGTCTAGCACTGGTGGTCTAGTTGGTAGTGACCCCGCCTTCCGATCCTAAGGTCGTGGGTACAAATCCGGTCGTGTACCAATGGATTTTTCTGTGTGAAAAATTTATGTGCGCTATACCAGTACTCTCAAACGGTGAAGGAAAACATCGTGAGGAAACCCGCGGCTTAGTCAGCTCCGCACGTATTGACCATGTCTTTTCTGCGGACAAGGCCGACTAAGCTGAGGGGATGGAATAGGTGCGAGGCAAGCCTACTCCATCTTAATTCGTCCCAGGCACTACAGCGTTCCGTCTGTGAAGATAAAAGTTGCCTCCTGACGCTGTATAAATCATCTACTATAGATGATAAAAGGCCAGTCTAGCTTGAATGGAGAGTTTGTTTGTGAGTTACTTGACGACCTCGGTGGCATGGCGTACGAAAACTCGGTTGAGGTGCGGGTTTAATTCCAGCTGCGGGAGAAATTTTTGCAAGTTTTGTAAATATTTCTTCAGGGTTTGGGTGTTGTGGTTCCATAGTACTGTTTCTGAATGCCCCGTACAGGGCAAAACTATGTATGTGACTGTTAGATGTTATGATTATGTTTGTACTTTTTGAATTACAAATGATATAAATGGGCCACAATGTTAGCCCTCCCCGGTACAAAAAAATGAACAAACAATTGACGGGTTTTGATACTTTTTTGATCAGGGTCGTAATGGTTATGTAAAGGGGTAGTGAGCGGAGAGTCCTAGGACCCTAGATGATTTTAACAATATTTAGATAAAAATCGCAAAAAATATCAAAAAATTGTGCAACTAGATATTTCTCGACAGTTTGTGTGATATTTATCTGGGTTATTGGGGCTTCGGGAACCCTGTTAATTAAAAGTCATATCTACTGTGTTAAATTATGTCTTTTCTCCTAAATCTCCTAAAACACCCGAAAAACAGCAAAATGGTGTCACCACAATTTTTAAATAATTTTTAAAACGCGCTTCCACCATCTTATGAGCCTTAATGTTATTCCAGCACATATCCTATGTATCTTCCAAGTTTCATTCAAATCGGTTCAGCCGTTGCGGCGTGATTGAGGCACAAACATCGTCACATCCTCACATACTTTCGCATTTATAATATTAGTAGGATTGATTAGATATAAAATTATAAAGTATTTTTTCAAATAATTTTTCATGAAACATTATTTTCCACTTTCATAGCTCCACGTCCCTTATTTATATCAGCAGTACCTACCGCTAAGTGTATTCAAACGTTTGTCTACAAACAAAGTGTTTGCTAATACTTTGCCGACGTAAATATTATTGCGGGAGTTATTACGAACACAGCTATAACATAAATTATAACAAAACATTTTATCGAAAACCATATTTGATGGAATATACTTTCAACTTCAGAATGTTTTTCCTGAGGTCATGGGTTCGAATTGATCTATCTAGTCGTTAGGAACAAGTGTGGTGGAAGGATTTAAAGTGCGCCTTGGTTGTCGGTTCTTCGGCAGATGTGGCCAGCCCACTGCCTATATGTACCTAAAGATGGTACCAATACTTACATAGGTACTGTTTTTGTAAATCACTACATAGTATAAAACAAAGTCGCTTCCTTCTGTCTATCCTAATGTATGCTTAGATCTTTAAAACTACGCAACGGATTTTGATGCGGTTTTTTTTAATAGATAGAGTGATTCAAGAGGAATGTTTATATGTATAATACATGCATAATATAGTACACAGACACTGATAATTTTAGTGGTTTCTAATGTGATGTTGTAAATAAACACATCGCGCTTACATTGCAAACGCTGGTTGAATCCTACGAAGTAGATCAAAATAATGTACTGAACGTTGTATATAAAGACATTCTGTAGTATACTTAGTATCGGCATTGCACCCGTGCGAAGCCTGGGCGGGTCGCTAGTACATACATGAAGTGCATATTATTAGAACTTCCAGACCCGGAAGAAATATTTGCAGAACATACAAACATTTCTCCCGCAGCGGGAATCGAACCCTCAGCCGATCCGGTTCCACCGAGGTCGTCTAAATATATCCAGGTCCTCAAGGTTTGATGTCTAAGGGGTAATTTCAGCACGTCCAAACACTACATTTTGTACCCAGTACGTGACATCAGGCTCGTAGCCACTATACCTACTTTTACTCTATAAAATATGAACATTCACACTTGGATTCATTCCTGGAACACGGACCAAAAATATTCAGAACTACGGAATACAAAGTAGGAAAGTTGCCTACGTGATGCTCATTTGTCGCTTAGACATTACATAGCTCGAGCTTTGTTAAACCCCCAAGCTGAGTCGTCAAATATGAAATAAAACCTGTCAAGTGCGAGTTGAGCTCGCACACGAAGGGTTCCGTACCATTGTACATGTACAAAAATAATTTTTGTATGCCCCTTTTATTTTAATTCATTGTTGTTATAGCGCCAATAGAAATACACACTGAAAATTTCAACTCTCTGCCTATAACGGTTCATGAGATACAGCCCGTTGACAGACGGACGGACGGACAGGCAGCGGAGGCTTAGTAATAGGGTCTCGATGGCACCCTTCTGGTAAGGAACCCTAAAACTGTGCTTAGATTATTATTATGTACAGTATACTTACCACAAATATGCAACGTCAAACGTAATAATTATGTATATGTCATGTATATGTCAAAATTGTAAATACCGTTAGATTATAATCAGGCGAGATTGTAAACTGTCGAACATCTGCTTAATAAGTTAGATTAGGTTAGTTAGTGAAATACGCGTGAGGCGAGCGATCAGAGCGAGCGTGCGGCAGCGCCCGCCGAAGTAACAGAAATTTAAAGCAGTTCAATTGGAAGCAGTGTTATGGCTCAGTCTTTCGACAGTTTACAATCTCGAGAGATAGATTATATAAACAACATTCTTTTACCATCTATAGTAGATGATTTATACAACGTCAGGAGGCAACTTTTACCTTCACTAACAGGACGCTGTAGTGCCTAGGACGAATTAAGATGGAGTAGGCTTGCCCAGCACCTATTCCATCCTCTCAGCTTAGTCGGCCTTGTCCACAGGAAAGACATGGTCAATACGTGTGGAGCTAACTAAGCCGCAGGTTTCCTCACGATGTTTTCTTTTATCGTTTGAGAAAGCACACATAAATTTTTCGCACAGAAAAAATTATTGGTACTTTAATGGTTAATTGGTTGGACTGGATACACGACCAACTAGACCAGCAGATTATAATCTAAATGGTATTTACAATTTTATGGTGACATATATATTTACATTGACGTAAGCGTTTTGCTGACGTTGAGGTGACGCATCTATTTCTTAAATATCTTAGCTTAGAAATCCTTGGAAATATATTTTTTCTCCAAAATTTCAAATTTCGTTTTCACAATGGCTATAGCGACATTGTCAGACATTTTCATAAAAGACGGCCATATTTCAGGTTTACCTTAGAGTGGGTATACAAAACCGCGGAGTCTATTATACCTAGGCCATTTTATAATGAAATACCTAAGGAATTTTTTAAAAGCTCCGACCGTAATTTGAAATCTTTCTGAAAAAGTAAGCAAGTCAGTTCAAACACTTTCTGCAAGGACCTAATCATGTTTCTTCACGTAGGTGATTAGAATCAAAGTCGAAGTGTCCTCAAATATTTATTACTAGCTGCTGCCCGCGGCTTCGCTCGCGAGGTACCCGGATATAAAATAGACTATATGTTAATCCAGTACATGTACTATGTATAATCCAAGTTTTATTCAAATCCGTTCAGTATTTTTTGCGTGAAAGAGTAACAAATATCCATACATATCCATACATACAAACTTTTGCGTTTATATTAATAGTAAGGAAGTAATAATGGTCACAATTGGGATGGGTGACCGAATGGCATTACGAGCTGAGCGCTTTCGTGCTTCGGAGGACACGTTAAATTGTCGGTCCCGGCTTTTAAGTCGTTAAGCCATGACGGAGGCCTTTAGGCGGCCTAAAAACTTCATCACTAGAGTTGGCCACTAGCTCATACGAACAAACAAAAAATTATTTCTCCAAGTACTTGTGTAAATGTTCCTCATCACGTTTTGAATACGGAACTGGGCGGACACCTTAACAATCACAATAGGTAATGACGGCTTCCATTTTTTAGGAATCAGGGCTTAAGTAAATGCTTACTGACCACCTAATGTAGAGAAAGGGCTAAGTTTAGTTTAGTGAAATAAATTCTCCAAGTTATTCAGTCTAGAATATTTAAGTTATTTTGTTAGTAGTTTTGTTCGTGGAAACCTTGAGGCTGGAGGCATATAAAATATCTTAGTTTGTTATGTAAATATTCAAAAGGATAATTAACTTTTAGGTAAACATCATTAGGCGCAGTATATTACAATAGACGAGGCATGAAAGTGGACATCTTACATTTAGCACTTTAATTCCTTTCACCACACTGGTTCGAAACAACTTGTAACACGACTAGTACCTACTGATACCAATAATTCTAATGCTCAATTATTCCTGAGTATGTTCCATGAGTATAGCTGATTAATTTCACCGCACACTACATCCTACTAATATTATAAATCCATTTGTTAGTTTGTATGTTTGAGCCAGTCACTACGTAGCTGAACGGATAAATACAGATAAAGGAAGAAGGAAAGAAAAATATTCATTTTATTACCAAAACATACGTAGTTTTAAAGGCACTTACAATATTATATACCTACACCATGCGTTGAGCGATATCCGTACAAATAGGTACCTATTCAAAAACTTATCTGGATCCAACAGATATCAATAGAATGAACGACTGAATAGAATCTTTGAAATTATTAATCTTCGAATATATAGTTAGTTCCCCTTTAAAAATATATAGGCATAATAAAGGATACATATGCACGCGTGATATTTTTTAGGAAAAAAGTTGCGAGTATTTTTCAGTCTCAAGCTTTCTTGCCTTCTAGGTAGGTAGTCAGATATTTTTTATAAGCTTTTTTAAACACTTTTTTATAAACAAATAAAATAGGTAGTTAAACTAAAAGAAAACGAAATAATGCAGTGACGCGAAAAAACCTCACTAAAAGGCTTCAGAAAATATTATCTCACAATAAAAATATATTTCCCTACATGGAAATGAATTAATTTAAATGCTAATGTGAATCAGTAGACGGTGTGATAGAATGCACCCGAGGGGTTACTGTCGGGAATTGTTAAGGTTCGTGTTAGTTTGAGGTCGACCTTGTGCCCAAATCGCGCTATTTGATGACCTTACGTTCGATGGAACGCACTATGCGTTCTTTTGTTTTTGTTTTTCCAGATACCGGTTGAACGGTAAGCGGTACGAGTAGAACCAAAGTCACCGACATGGCTGTGACTTTGGTTCTCTGTCATGACCTTTATAATTAAAGATGTATGGTAAAGTCACTAACTACCACTAACTCACCTATTCAGCTAGTCTTATAGGACTCGGCTTAAAATACGATTATTTTTATAGATTGTCAAAGCATATTACACATTTCATTCATGCACCACGAAACCGCTCTAGATAGAGCTCTGGATCCCTAGTTAAGATCCTCATTATCAAAGTAGAATACTTTAGAGAGGGATCTAGTAATATTGGTTTCGCAACAGTTAACAAACTTCGAGATAGCATCGTTTTGATACCATAGAGGATACAACTATTGAACTCAACTTCTCTTAACTATGAAAAAATAAAAAATAAATAAGTTTTTAGAGCCAATTTTATCGCTATCGAGCTGCTGACATGTTTTACAAAATTCATTGTTTTTTAGCTTTATCTAGCTTCCAACTATCTCTTTGCTCGTAGTACGTAAGTACCCGGATAAAATACATACATACATATTATCACGCCCGTATCCCTAATGGGGTGGGCAAAGCCACAAGTAATCATATAAAAACTTGTAGCCACTCCTGATTTAAAGCTTCAACATGGACATGGTGAACTATGGTGACAGATGACAGCCATATACATGGTCCATCATGTTGAAGAGGATACTATCCCTTAGTCGTTTTTTATACCATGAGTTGGAAGCATTCTATGTTTTTTCTTTACTCCCAATCCAGCAGAGTAGGATAAGTGTTATTAATTTAATGGAATTTAAAAAACGAATAGTCATAAATCCAAGTTCCTTCAGACTTGAAGTTGAAGGGAAAATTGTTTCATTTCAGTTTTATTCACTGACCTGCAAAAGATTGATTCAGTTTGAATAGTTGGAATCCAGAGGTTTGATCCTTCCAAGCCAGATATGCATACAATGCTTGTCGCAAGTTCTATATGGTGGCGATAGAACTTAACTGTTTTGAATACATTGCTCATTTACATAAGTTATGAAAGTTTGCTTCAGAACAATAGTCGAAATGGACAATATTGTTAGTTCTTGTCCATAGACTTGAGTGTGAATGAGCGCTTTAAATGGCATTGTTGTGATATAATACCAAAGATGGTATCAATTTTAAATTGTGAATATGCTAAAATAACTATATAAATTGGTGAACATTTCACACAGCGGTATCTTCGGTTAACTCCAAACTAAGCAAAGGGCTATAAAATAGGTTGACTTTCGATCCGGAGGTTGTCCGTACCCCAACGGATTTATAGTTATCCTTTGATTATGGCTATACCTACTATAATATAACTAAGTATGATAAATAAATAATAAAATAATATTTATTTATTTATTATTTAATGGCAAAGACGACCTCGGTGGCGTGGCTCGATTGCTCGGCTGAGATGAAGGAGACGCGGGTTCGATTCCCGCTGCGGGTGAAATTTTTGTATGTTCCGCAAATATTTCTGTTATATTATGTCATCATCATCATCATCATCATCTTCCTGTCCTTATCCCACTCTATGTGGGCACGGCACAGGTTATAAGAGTTTTGGCTAAGGTGTTTTATGTCTAGTAATATTATTTAAGTACTAGCTGTTGCCTGCGACTTCGTACGCGTGTAGTACATTATTTTATTCCAAAATCTATTTTGGGTTTTCTACCTTGGGTTACAATATTGCAATTTTCTTACGGATCCCTATTTTTTGTAAATATATTATAGCCTATACTGGTCCCTGATAATGTAGCTTTCTATAAGTGAAAGAATTTTTGAAATCGGTCCAGTAGTTTCGGAGCCTATTCGTTACAAACAAACAAAAAAATATTTCCTCTTTATAATATTTACCTAGTATGATTTACAAAAAAGTATATAACAGCAATCTGGTTCCCATAGTACAAACTTTGCTTAGTTACCTCCTGATGCTATATAACTAGATATCTAGGTAAAAATAAAACTCACATTTTCAATACACAACTCATACAACGTCTTCTTCCTCAAAATAGGTACCTGTTGGCGACCGCTTAACTTCCCTTTGGTACTCAATTGTCAAACCGCTCACGTTCAACTTGTATGTAAAAACGTGAAGTAATTCCAAAGTACTCTGAAGTAGGTCAATTGACTTTGCGAACGAAATTACAGGCTTTTTTGAAAATTACCCGTGAATCGATGGCGAGGCGTTTTTACGCTTCCCGCGTGTTTTTGGTTTATTTTACGCGACTTCGAAAGAGGAGGGTAACGTGTTTGTATGCCTCAGACCAAATAAAAAGAAAAGACGGCGCGCCGCGGACAACAAAAGTGAAGCCACACAAAACCGTGCTCCTGCAAGTAAACATACACGCTCACGCACACACCAGGTGTGTGCGTGAGCGTGGTTTTAGTGTAGGTCCTACACTAAAACCATGCTCATCGCTCTCGAGTCGGGGCGTCTAGTAAACTTAAAATTTAAAAATAGAATTATGCCTTCCTGTGTTGTGAAAACTTGTATAAACAGCAGCAAATCATATAAAAAGTCTTACGAAATCACTTTTCACTTGTAAGTACTTCAAATAACATCGTTTGTTAATTATTATACTATGAGTTTTAGGTTACTTGGAACACAAAGCCTCAAAACCTTACGACACACACATAGATAAAAAAGGTGGCTTCACTTTTGCTGTTCACGGTGCGCCGTCTTTTCTTTTTATTTGGTCTGAGTTGTATGTATATATGAATGCGCAATCCTTTGGCTAAGCTGTAGTCCAAACGGCTAGACGGATTCTTACAAATAAGGTGTCGTTAGACTTGTCTGAATCACGAGAGAGTTATAGGCAACACAAAATATCAAAAAATCAGATATGCTGCTGTATGTTACCGCAATTCTACATAGTTGGATTTTTTTTAATCGATAGTACCCTTTTCAACATGATGGACCGTCTATATGAGCGATGGGCTGATCACCCGTCGCCATGATTCACCATATCCATTTTGGGACTTTGAATCAGGAGTAGCTGCAAGTTTTCTTGTGATTACTTGTAGTTCTACCTACCCCATTACCACAGGCGTGGTAATTTGTATGTATGAAATATGAGTATGAACTTACTCTGAAAAGCACTGCTGTTGGTGTGTCCTTGGACTAGAGTTAAGTAGTCTAGTGGTAATGGCTTCCGATCACAGGGTCATAGGCTCAAATCCGATTGTGGATGACCGGACCATTGGCTTTTTCCGTTTAGAAAATTTCACATATCTAAGAACCTATAAAAGCTTAAGTTGTGAAGTGTCAAATGAGTACTTATTCTAAGTTTAAGCCAAACCCGTTCAACCTTTACGGATATTAGTGAGAACGAGCACAAACACACGTACTCACTCACAAACTTTCACATTTATGATATTAGTGTTACATAGTGGGATAGTCCCTTCATCAATAATCCAAAATCCAACAAGAACTTCCGGCAAACACCAATTCGGTTTGTTAACTTCAAACGCTATCCGTTACATGACTGTTTTCTTTAATACTACACAATTTATTGCCACACAAATATAGACCATCCAGCTTCATAAACAAGGTTGAATTTGGGTTTGAAGCGTGCTCTCGCCAAAGAGGAAATGGGGAATCCGCGAACCAGAATTAGGTTTGGTTTAAAACGCTTGTAGGAGATAGTTCGTCGGTTGTCTTTGACAGTTCGAGAATAAGCTTACTTGTGCAGTTGCTTATTTACAGTTCGCTCTATGCTGGTTATATATGTACGCTTGAAGACTGTGTACCAGTCCCTGAAATGCATTATAGTTGAACTGGAAGTTATTTGAGCTGCGATCGATTGGCTGGAAATTTCTTGAGTTCTAGTATTTTAGGGTTTGGTACCCAAAGGGTGCTAACGGGACCCTATTACTAAGCCTCCGTTGTCCGTCCGTCTGTCAGCGGGCTGTATCTCATGAACCGTAATAGGCAGAGTTGAAATTTTGAGTTGAGTTAAAATAAAATAGAAGGGGATCCGTACAAGAAACATTTATGTAAGATGTAAGATGGCATGGAACCCTTCGTTTGCGACTTCGACTCGCACTTGACCGGTTTTTTATACGCGACCAAATGTACTAAGTGTACCTATGGGTTAGCAGGGGGATATTGCACTATCCACCCCACCGCTGGACGTCAGCAGATCTTTGTTCCCCTAACTATAATTATAGAATTAGAATTACCTATGGGTCAGGCAGCATGCACTTAAAATTTTCGTGTTAATAGCTATGGTCACGTGGCCCGACATTGTCCGATGTATGTATGTAGGTTCGTATGAGCTAGTGGCCAACTCTAGTGACGGACTTTTTAGGCCGCCTAAAGGCCTCCGTCGTGGCTAACGACTTAAAAGCTGGGACCGACTGTTTAACGTGCCCTCCGAAGCACGGAAGCGCTCAGCTCGTAATGCCACTTGCGGTCACCCATCCCAATTTGTGACCAAGCATACCGTTGCTTAACTCCAACGATCAATCAAGAACGTCTAAGCAAGCTACGCCACGAGCGCTTCATAATAATATGTTCATATTTGTCCGATGAATCAAATGTGAGAACTGTTTTTCCAGCAGTTGCGAACAACCAAACTGTGTTTTTAGAACCTCATGGCGCCATCGTTCTATGGGAACTTTTTCTTCAATCTGGTGCGTTCAATCGGACCACGCTCTTAGATTTCGCATGGTTCAGTAGGATCTGACCTTAGAACCAACCACAAGAGCATCAATGCCTTATCGCATTATAGCGACATTACGAGCCACGATCCTCTCCCATACATCACGCTGACAGACGGGTGGACTGCGCCCGTCTTACGACACCCATTAACGTCGCCCCGTATGGATTTAGAGCTGGTGGAGCCCCCACTTGACCACTCAAAGGGACCGGGTGATTAGGACAACTTCGAAGATGTATTTCGAATTGGTTTAAATGAGATTTAAAGGCACTGAAACCCACGTAATGTTCATTGGAACTGAATATTTTGTAAATCCTTTTAAAAAGTTGTTGTTTTAGAAAATAAATCAAGGATAACCAACTAATCAAATGCTGTAATTGATTCAGATAATATGCAATGCATAGTTATTTGACGGCCTCTGTGGCGAGTGCTCGGCTGAGACGCAAGGGGCGCGGGTTCGATTCCCGCTGCGGGAGAAATTATGTTCGCATGCTCTGCAAATATTTCTTCCGGGTCTGGGTGTTGTAGTATTATGTATTATAAGTATATATTTACAAAAAAAAAGTATTATATGTAGGTATTCTATCCAGCCATCTAGTTCCCTTAATACAAGCTTTGCTTAGTTTGGGGCTAGATGGCGCTGTGTGAAATGTCCACAATTTTTTTTTTCTTTTTTTTTGTGTGACATCGTGAACATAGCCGGGAATCATTGGATGAGATTCGCGAGGGATCGGAGAGAATGGCGTAATAAAAGGAGGCCTATGCCCAGCAGTGGGCGGAGACGGGCTGAAATGACGATGATGATGATTTTTCGTCTAAGTATCCAGTTGTGGTCTGAATACAGTTTCAGTTCACGAAAGTATGTAGTCTTATCACACCCCGTACTTTGGTAAGCTGCCCAAGGAACCAGGTTTCCATGCAAATACAACAGTTTGAGGAAACCGCCAGCGGTTCCGAACTACCAGTTCGGCTGGTGACCCACCTACCTTAGGCCGGCGACCCACAAAGTGAGCAGACACACTGTAATCACTGGCCATACTGAGCTAGTCGGCATTCGGGCTAGGAACTTAGCGTGACTCTATCTTACTTATATTATAATCGCGAAAGTTTGTAAGTATGGATGTATGGATGTTTGTTACTCTTTCACGCCCAAACGGCTGAACGGATTTCAATGAAACTTGGAATATACATAGTACATGATTAACTTTTAGAATCAAACCCACGATATTAAGACAAATGCAATGAAAGTATTAAATAAAGAGGTTAACTTAAGTTCGGACTGACTTTGGTCAACGATAAAACCCCTTTCTTTTCGTATAAACAGGTGTAGCGATTAAACATAGTCGATAGTTTTCGAAACTAACTTATAAATAATTGATGAAATGTAAAAATGTTGGTCTATCCTCTTTACTAAACCTCGAACGACCTCGGTGGCTTGGCGGGCAGGTGCTCGGCTGAGATGCAAGAGGGGTTCGATTCCCACTGCGGGAGAAATGTTTGCATGTTCTGCAAATATTTAAGGTCTATGGATGTTTCAATACTGTACAAAACTATGTATTATAAGTATGTATTTAAAAAAAATTACATAAGTATTCTATCAGCCATCTGGTTCCCATAGTACAAGCTTTACTTAGTTTGGGGCTAGATGGCACTGTGTGAAAAGTAAAAAAAACCATTTAAGTGTTATCGGTGGAACTCTCAAAAAACACATGACGCCAGTTTCAGACTTTTCGCTTAGATAAATATTCACGCTTTTCGTTTATTATTCAAGTTTCATGGCCCAACTTTCCCCGCTAGGGGTATGTGTTACCAGCCTTATTACATGCAATTTGTTACCGCCAAGGTGATCGTGTATTCAATACTCTGATGGATGGGCTCCTTTGTGTATAAACGCCCTTTGTTTGAGAAGATGGCGATTACAAAATTGCCAATAATTTTCAGAAAATAGTAGATGGAAAATAGAAATTGCTGGTTTGGACCGTGGTGACTGGAAAGGTAGGTCGTAGGTTCAAAGCCATGCAGTTGAGTTTACCTATTTTATACATACTTAACTACGTATTTTACTTTATTTATTTCGAGTTTTGATAGTTCTCGCATCGTCACATCGTCAGTACAAACCGCTTCTTCTAACTCATCTTACTTAGTCAGTTTTCCTTTCATAAGAAAATGACAGTTTCTTTCATGTAATATCTTCGAGTGATCTGTTTGCAGTGAATATGAGTTGGGCTGGCTGGGGGAAGGTTAGCAGAGGAATAATGCACAATACACCCCACCGCGGGACGTCAGTGCAAATCTTTGTTCCCCTGACTATAATTAGAATATCCCCATTACCAGGCCTAAAATCCAAAGAGCATCTGATGCCGGGGCCTAAGAAAAAGAAAATAACAAGGCTTATGGGACCTGAAAAACCCTATGGATATCCATTTCCAAAATACACGTAACAATTGAGTGTGCTACTGACATATGGTGGGCTGCGGTGCGTCCTGTGTGTGACGTTTAGGGAGAAATCGTGGCCTGTGGAAAACCACAGATATTCCCCAACCTGCCAAGGGAAACCCAACCTTAAGGCTTTGAATAATGGTTTAATTTAGGATGATTGGAATATTGTGAATTTGAAAGGATGTGTGTCGAAATTGGACGAGTTATTAAAATACCATAAAATGTTTGCATTATGGACACATTTACGTCCAGATTCTATATTCAACGGGTGATGAATCGTTTATTATCTAAGTACGATAGATTTAACCCTGCCTTCTGATCTTCTGTCGTGGGTTCAAATACGATCCAACGGATATTTTGTTAAAATATTTAGGTGCGCTCTTGTACTTGGTTCTTACAACGTTTTGCATATAGCCATACATCATTGCTATGGTAACCTACCATACGTTGTCCGATAGTCAATGACAAGGCATCAGTTTAGTTAAATTTAAGAGTCCACTATATGATTGCGAATAAACCGATTTCAAATCGAATCAAAAGAGAATAGCACTACGTATTTCGGGTGTATAAAATAAAGATAGAGTGGGACCGCGTAAAATATTGAAATCAAATAATCCGCCAATACAAATAATTGGTGAGTAAGTTCGTATGAGCTAGTGGCAAACTCTTGTGACGGAGTTTTTAGGCCGTTTGGAGTTTTTTTTTTGGTTTTTTAATGGTAATTACAAGAAAACTACAAAATGAGAGATAAATGAATGAAAGAGGTAGAGAATTGAAATTTTCACAGTATATATTTATTTTTCAGCTATAACAACCAATAAGAAAAATTAAATGAAAAGGGTACCAACATAAATAAGTTCTTAATTCCTTCGTGTGTGAATCCGATCGCTCTTGGCCGGTTTTATTTGTTACAGATATCTTCAAGAGGAAACTAGGCAAAATCGGTTTTGGCGCACCATAGTTATAATATTTGTAGCATTGAACAGACGTTAGAATCGCCGACTTCCCCTGCACTCCTGAAGACGGAATCTCATTGGAGGTGCTTAGATAGAGCCCCGAGCAAATATGCAAGTCCAGCAGAGAGCGCGTTTCCATTACACAATGCAACTTTGAGAAAAAATAGAAATTGAATACATGCTAGACTTTCCTTTACACATAGACATTAAGGTGTATTTAATATGTATATATGTACTAACTGCCGCTGGCGGCTTCGCTCGCGATTTACCCGGATAATACTCAGCCTACATCTTATTCCAGCACACGTATTATGTATATTCCAAGTTTCATTCAAATCCGTCTAGCCATTTGGGCGTGATTGAGGTACAAAGATACATCGTCACATCCCCACAAACTTTCGCATTTATAATATTAGTAGGTTTTATCACGCCCGTATCTCTAATGGAGTGGGTAAAGCCACAAATCATAAGAAAACTTGCAGCCACTCCTGATTCAAAGTCCCAAGATGGATATGGTGAACCATGGTGACAGGTGATCAGATGTGCCCTATAGATGGTCCATAGATAAAAACAAAAATGGTGAGGCAGCATAGCAATATTTTATTTTGTAAGTCTGCCTTTTGTGTAGAAAATGAGCTACATTTCCAACCAGGAACAACATTTATGTGAATATTTTGCCTCGGTGTCATATGTATTGTTAATTACATGTTTTCTATTTGCCAGCTTGTTTCCATACCACGTGCTTTGCTTTCGCTTTAGGGCTGAAATGTTCACATTTTTTTTTCTATAAACGTAAGTAACTTTGTATGAGCTAGTGGCCAACTCTTATGACGGAGTTTTTAGGCCGCCTAAAAGCCTCCGTCATGGCTTGACGGGTTAAAAGCTGGGACCGACAATTTAACGTGCTCTCCGAAGCACGAAGCAATTTTTTTTCTATTATCATCATTTCAGCCTGGTATACTACTGTGTCCCCTTATTATAGGTCCCCTTTTCAATTTTTCCAGCCTCCTTTGTTTTTATTCTACGATAGTATTTACATTATTTTTATTTAGTATTTTTTTGATGCCAGTTAGGTAAAATCGGCCAGTCCGATTCTCACGTAACAATGGAACCACAGATCCAGCCAACAATCACAATGTTGTCTTAGGCAAATCGTCCCGAACGGCGACATCAGTGTTTCTATGCTTGCACAGAAGCCTTTGTCATCTGTGTACCCATTTGGGTACCTCATCTGTGTACTGTGTACCTCATTCTGTGTACTGTGTACCTCCAGACATTATCGAGCTGAATTGAATTCATTGTTTGTTCGTTTGCGGGACTGAATCGTGCTGTAATTATGTGCTTGTGAGGAGTAAATAGAAGTTAGGTACCTCTGTTATTGTTGCAGAAGTAAGAAGTATAGATTGGGAAGGTTTTTAGAGTTTTTTAGACTATCCTGTTTTATATACCAGGGCGTCACAGTCTTAGTTTAAAAACGGAAACAAAAGTTCTTGAATGGTGCACCAAATTAGTACCTACACCATTGTGTTTACGGATTTTTTTTTTCTACTCTTCATCACACCACGCCAAATTACCACGCTGCCTCCATTAAGTATATAAGTTCGTATGAGCTAGTGGCCAACTCTTGTGACGGAGTTTTTAGGCCGCCTAAAGGCCAGACAATGCGTTTTTTGGTTCTTCGACATGCCGGTCTCCTCACGATATTTTCCTCCACCGTTAGAGAGTACTGGCATACAATTCAATCACTAGTATGTACAATATAACTAGTTATATAATTTGTGTAATGATAGTTCATACAACACAAAAGTAAGTTTTATAGGGAGGGTGATGTGAATGCCGATATGTAGGGTATTAGCATAACGAAGTGGTCAGCCATCCGTAGATGTTATTTAGGGTCGCAGTACAGTCAGACACAAAGTCGTGGAAAAAATATTAAACATTCCAATTTCAAGCAAAAAAAGCAAAATGAAACACATCTCTTCTATGAGGACTCCCATATTTCTTTAATTTGATTATTTTGGTAGAAATACATAAAAATACTACGAAAAAACAAAAGAAATACAAAAAAATACTGCCAAAAAATCATTTGACCCCTCCAAGTACTGACCGCGCCTAGCATTGCTTAACTTCGATGTTTGATTATTACGAAAATTAAATTTTTTTTTTTCTTGTAGGGCCCCCTATTACTTTTACATTTTATTTTTATTTTTTGTTGATATAGCGGCAATAGAAATACACACTCTGTGAAAATTTCAACTCTCTACCTATTACGGTTAATGAGATATAGCCCGCTGACAGATGGACGGACGGATGGACGGATAGCGAAGGCTTAGTAATAGGCACCCTTCGGGTACCTAATGTAAAAGGCAGTAGTGGGCAGAGACTCTTATCAGCATAGACCCTGACTATATAAGCACGTACCTAATCTTAGATCAGCACGCTTCAACGCGTGCGCGTGCGCTTACCATCGACCATTTTGGGGTGAAGTTTACAACTTGTTATCACAGGATCTGTTTGTTTCTTTTATTGTTATTCACTAGTCCCATACCAGGGCCTAATTG
Source organism: Scotopteryx bipunctaria (assembly GCA_949320045.1). Lineage (NCBI taxonomy): Eukaryota > Metazoa > Arthropoda > Insecta > Lepidoptera > Geometridae > Scotopteryx > Scotopteryx bipunctaria. Next base: position 1,693,127 of record OX439441.1, read on the forward strand.
TTTTTAATGGAATTAGGCATGCGTGATGTGAATGAAATAGAATAGTTCATAGGTACCCGACTCTAAATGATTAATCTATTAAGAAAATTGTCTGTTCCGTACCGGTATTGATTTCTTTCACATTTAATTTTGTTACATACATACATATTATCACGCCAGTATCCCTAATGGGGTACCTAAACAAGTAAACATAAGAAAATTTGCAGCCACTTCTGATTTAGTCCTAAGATGGATATGGTGAAAAGTGATCAGCCCATCGCCCATATAGTTGGTTCATCATGTTGGAGAAGATACTACCTATTCCTTAGTCGACTTTTACGACATGCTCGGGTAGAGAAGCAGCTGGACGCATTTTGTTTCAGTCCACAGTCTGGGAGCCTTACTTGTGAGATTACTTGTGGGTCTGCCCACCCCATTAGGGATACGGGCGTGATAATGTGTATGTATGTATTATTAATGATATTTTAATTCTTGAATAACATACAAAAAGATGATATTCAGGTATTGTTCAGTCAGATATCACGCGTGTCATATAAAATAAAATATACACAAATCACAAGCATAATTTGACCAACCTTCAGAGTCTGTCGAATTAACCAAATATTTTATTTCTTTTCTAACATTTTTTTCCATAAATTGTTATATTTTATCAAATTGATCGAAAAAGGTCAAATAATCGCAAGAGTCTATATAACTCCCAATCATAAGGATTAAAGTGCAAACTGAATCAGCAAATTAAATTTACCGAAGAGCTTCCTTGAAGATTTGGGAGATGTAGAGCTAATGGAATGGGAAAGGATATAGGTACCTAATGCGTAAGAGTGACATTATTTCTTATAACTTTGAAGGTTTTCATGTTAAGAGCACTTTCAATCTTTATGGTTACGAGTCCAGGAGTGCACCTCCATTAAAATCTTGTCAAAAAAGAAAAAAAAAACTGATTAAAATTGGAATATAATGTACATTGTTTGATTAGTAACAAAGAGATCACTTTTTATCTTTTTAATAAAAAATATGGTAAATAAATAAAATTAAACAATATTTCTTGTTCATTGCCGTCACTTCCAGTCGATCTTAGTCGATAGTCTACTATTTGTAATTCTCCAGCAAAGCGTACAAAATTAAATTGGAATTCAAGTCAACATTGTCCGAAACTCTTAATTTTCCTTTGCTTATATTAAGACAGTTTACTGAATGTCTATTGTATCGGTATATCAAGTGTCGGTATATTAAGTTATTATTTAGAATATTTTTATTTTTATAGAAACTAGCCAAAATCCATGTAGTTTTGGCTTGTAAGTATTCTCCTCTAGGCAGAATTTTTTTTGAGGAATTGATAATCGAAAATACGTGAAAACTCTAAATTTTATTCTAGTGTCGTTTAATTTACCTTATATTTCTAATTTATGCTCTTCTACCTTATTTGTAAAAACTTTTAATTGGCCTTCTTATACTCGTGTTATGCAACTTTTTTCATGGTTACATAATATATATTTTCTTACTATAATAATCCTGTAAGCTAGCTGTAAATTTTCATAAGATAACAAAATAAAATAGATAATAAAAAATATTGAATAAAGAGTGGCCAACAAAACAAACATAAAATCCTCAGATTTCTAAAAAATTCAGAGAGTTTTAGTGATCTAGCGAAAATTTCCACCTCCAGATCCTCAGTTCGTAGGTTAAAATCCATTGGAGCACCAATGGATTTATCTGAGTCAATTTATGTGCGCTATGCCCTCAAATATAATAGTGAAAGTAATCTCAAACGATGAAAGAAAACGTCGTGAAGGAACCAGCCTGTCGTAGAATCTTACTTATATTATAAAGTTGAAAAGTCTTAGTTTGCTTGAAATTACCGGCGTAAAGCTCAAAACGCAACGATAGCGCGTACAAATTTTACCTGTGCTGCCATCTAGTACGAAAGTTTGTGACGATGTTTGGATGTTTGGATGTTTGTGCCTCAATCACGCCTAAACAGCTGAACGGATCTGAACGAAACTTGGAATATACATAGTACATGTACTGGATTAACATATACCTAGGCTATTTTTATCCGGGTACCACGCGAGCGAAGCCGCGGGTGGCAGCTAGTCTAAAATAAATAAAACACAGAAAGTGCACGAAAAGGGCCATCCACCACACTGGTTTGAAAGTACTAGTGACGCGAATAGGTAGTACTAAAGTAAAAGAACTGAAGAACACAGAACCTTTCTTTAAGAAGTCGGTTTAAAACAAACACCCCTTGACACCGCGGAGTGGCAAATCCAACCGTATGAATTACAGCGCCCACCTGTAATCTCTCATCTTAACGCCTGTTTCGGAACTCAGCCGTGTAACGGGTAACGTGTGTTGCGTGTTTTGTATATTCTGTTTTGTATTCATTAACATAGAACAAACATCACGAGGTTTTTGCGTTGGAACATTCCATGGGGAGAAGCCGTAAGTAACTACGTGATTTATTCTTCTTTTCTTCTCTCACACTTTTGAGGACGTTGAGTAAATTTTTAAGAAAATAATCGAGTCCACTAATGGGATTCGAACTCAGCTTTGGACCGAATGTTTTGAAGTTATAAAAAGTTAGACCACTAGACCAACACTGCAAAAACGTGAAACTCTCTGCCGGGGCCTGTATTTCCTGAAGAGTATAATATCGGTGTCTATAAATCGCGACTCAATAGGTTTCTTCTAGGTCAGCGTGCTTCATCTTAGACCACACTGTTACATAACATCAGGTAGAGTGTGGTCAAACGCAAACCTAAATATTTCGGTTAAAAAAAATACGATTCTCGATAATTTGTAGGTACTGGTTATAAATAGGTGATTAAAGAAGCAAAACATAATTCTGTTAAAACGGTGTTTTAATGCCAAATTTTCCAAACCTAGTAAAGTAACCTTTTTACAGTGTGGTTTCATTACTTGCATTAGTGTCATTACCGACCACAAGTGATTCAGTTACATCATCATTTTCAGGTTTAACAGTCGCCTGGGTAGTGACCTCTTTATCGTTTTTCACATCCTGATCCGCCTCAATAGAGTTAATATCACTGTATTCACCCGACCCACCTTGAGTCACTGGATTTTCAGTTGTCAGAGGTTCTTCAATTATCTCGATATTTTCAGGACCAACCATCATATGGAAGTCTTCAGGCTGCACCCTTTCGGTATATATACAGGTGTTTATGCATTCGTACTCGTCTTTGAACATGTTTAAGTTTGGATAACAGCCCCTCCAGATGCCAACTTCACATCTGGAGCCCGGTTTGTAGTAGTAGAGTACGTGGACTGGAGGCCTGCCGCAATTATTCCAGTTGAACGGCTGGAAACATGCATCTGGTGGCACTGCAACGGAAAATACTTAGATATACTACAGGTAGTTTTCTCATGTTAATAAGGCAAGAGACAACTTCTCTGCTGGACTGGGAGTAAAGAAAAAATATAGAATGCATCCAGCTGCTTCTCTCCCCGAGCATTTCGTAAAAGTCGACTAAGGGATAGTATCCTCCAATATGATGAGATATAATAAGCAGGTATTCCCAAGGAGGGTTGACGTTAGGCAGGCGGCAGGTCATAAAACACCTTAGCCAAAACTTTTACAGCATGATCCAAGGAACATGCTGTGCCGACCTCACATAAAGTGGGATAAGGGCAGGAAGGTGATGAATAAGGCAAGAGATAATTGTAGTGTTTTTGATAAAAGTAAATTCGTATGAGCTAGTGGCCAACTCTTGTGACGGAGTTTTTGGGCCATCTGTTGAGCGCTTCCGTGCTTCGAAGGGCACGTTTAGTTGTCGTTTCCGCCTTTTAAATCGTTAAGCCATGACGGAGGTCTTTAGGTGGCCTAAAAGCTCCGTCTCAAGAGTTGGCCACTAGCTCATACGAACTTATTTTATCATCAGCCTTTAGAAAACCACATCACATAGCCTTGATGTATTTTTATCGACCAAAGCTCTCTAAGTGAGATTTAATAATTCTATTTCGGGAGTTACACCCGCAGTTTTGGCGCATGGATTTTTTATATTCAGTCATATGCTTTGATATGGAATTGGCCACGCCACGTGTCTGCATGTTGGAAGAAAGATACTACAAGTGGACGCCTCCTAACGGAAAGCGATCTCGTGGTAGACCACGCCGCAGATGAAGGAACGAATTTGGTGCCTACTTAAAAGACTGGTCCACGGTGGCCCAGAACAGGAATGATTGGAGAGAAGGGTAGCCTTTGCACTGTAGTGGGATACTACCAACTAAGGCCTTCTACCATCTATAGTAAATGATTTATACAGCGTCAGGAGGTAACTTTTACCTTCACAAACGGGACGCTGTAGTACCCGGGACGAATTAAGGAGTAGGCTTGCCCAGCACCTATTCCATCCTCTCAGCTTAGTCGGCCTTGTCCACAGGAAAGACATGGTCAATACGTGCGTAGCTGACTAAGCCGCGGGTTTCCTCACGATGTTTTCCTTCACCGCTTGAGAGGACAGGTGTACCGCACATAAATTTTTCACACAGAAAAATCCATTGGTAACCGGGGAAGGCGGGGTCACTACCAACTAGGCCATCAGTGCTCTCAAGGATACTACGAGGTATTAATAATAATAAGACTTATCAAAATGAGTTGAAATACCAGATATTGCGTAACCAAGAAAGGAGAAACACGTTAAAAGGTGAACAATGTCCATGACGCTTCACTACCAGTAACTGTAAGAACGAGCATAAACGATTAGGCAGGTTTATTGCTTTTAGATAAGTGTTTAATAGTTTTCGCTTGAGCTACAGATAATGCAAATTGTTATTTACCAGTGGAACGCTCCGCGACTTTGTCCGCATAAAATTTTTATATGTATAAACTTCATCTTCCATCTGCTTCCTCTAGGAGTTCATTTTCGGGAATTCCTTGGTACACAACCACACCATAAAATATGCCCTCTAAGTTTTGTGCTTTATGATTTATGGTTTACTAGGGACCCGCCCCGGCTTCGCACGGGGATAGACATATACCATCGCGGACTTTTTTGTAGACCTTTTTAAGGTGTACAATACAGTAGTACATTATTTCGATCTATCTCGTAGGGTTCAGCCAGCGTTTACAATGTAAGCGCAAAAAAATGTGTTTATTTACGACATCACATTAGAAACCTCTAAAATTATCAGTCTACTATATTATGCATGTATTATACATATAAACCTTTCTCTTGAATCACTCTATCTATTAAAAAAACTGCATCAAAATCCGTTGCGTAGTTTTAAAGATCTAAGCATACATAGGGACAGACAGACAGCTGGAAGCGACTTTGTTTTATACTGTGTAGTGAAGCTTTGCTGCGTTGATTGTCAGTCAGTCAATGACGTAAGAGTATTATTATATTGAGACTAGCTCCCGTCCATGGCTTAGGCCTTATTACTTCAACTTTTATCCTAGTGCAGACACGCGCTTACAATTTGAAGCCTTAAACTTTATTACACTTAAATTTGACCTTATTTTTTACATATACTATGTTAAAACTACAATCATTAATTTTAACTATTTTAGCACTGATGGTCTAGTAGGTAGTAACGGCCCCGCTTTCCAATCTTAAGGTCTTGGGTTCAATCAAATCAAGTCGTGCATGAATGGATTATTTAGTACGAAAAATGTATTATGTGCTATACTCAAACGGTGAAGGAAAACATCGTGAGGAAAACCGGAAAGTTTGTAGGGCCTAAAAAGTTTAAAAAAATAATGTGTCAAGTGCATGTAATGAGCCTTTAAAGGCGCACTATAAATACTTTTACCAAACTGGTTCGAACTAGTGACACGACTGGACGTTGTCGTAGGGATTTTAACTCAAGGAAAACCAAAAGGAGGGAGGGACCACTGGACCATGTGGTATATACATTATTGCAATACATTCATTATTGCCAGGTTCCAATATTCTATTTGATCGACGCTCTTCAGCCTTTTGTAATTTTCCTCACAATTGAATTATCAATCCATCTCCAAACCAGAAATTCCTATTTATCAAGTAATTAAGTTACAGGGCCAGACACCATCTTCCCTCAAAAAGAAATGAAATATTCTAATCTAACTGAGATTCAATGAGATTAAAAATCAATTATTGCATGTAGGGATGGGGAGTTGTTTTGTCACTACTTCGTTAAGGTAACTTTGACCTTGAACAGGATATTTTTAAGATGGTCATCACTAAGATGGAGGAAGAAGAAGAGGAAGGCCGTCAACGAGATGGAATGACGACATCGTAAAAGTGGCAGGAAAACTCTGGCCAAGAAAAGCAAGAGACAGAAAAGAGTGGGAACTTTTAGAGGAGGCTTTTACCGCCACCGGCGGCCCTACCTAATAGGTAATATTACTGGTGTAGGTTAGTAAATTAGGTATTTATATTGTTTAAACTTAGGTGTGGGGAAATAAAGCTCTTTTTATTTTATTTTATTTTTATCACTAAAATGTTTTAGTTTGAATCATGTCATTTTCTCTCACTGTTTAAATGAAGAGTACTGTTTGTGAACCATCTCTTACTTATTTGAGTCTGTACAACGATATGCCACCCAATCATCGATTTCCATGAACCGATCCTATAAAAATTTACGATTTTCTAACGCGAGCCAAACATTTAAATCCAGTCTTGATCTTAAAAATTCTATGACAGGACTGGTAATAAACATGAACATCAACGACTTGGAGTAAACATCCCGACATTGCGGTCCCCGTTGAAAACGATTATTCGGAGAGTAAACATCGTATTGTTGAATATGTATTAACATCGAACCTATTGTTTATTATTGTATTTGGTGACGTCTTTTTGGAGTGTGATAATATCCCAATCTGCAAAATTGCGGTGAATTTTGCACATAGGGATGATCGATAATCAAAATAATCGATTTTAACGCTCCCGTTGAAATCGATTATTCAGAGTGTAATAACTATAGGAGTATAGAGTATATACTTAGTGCAGACATGCTACTATTTGTGTCCAAGGGAGCCTCTGTGCGCACTTTACTCCTTCACCACACTGATTGAAAAGAAATATCACGGCTAAGGTAACCAATTTCAAAAAAGGAGGTTCTATGTTTGATTGAGATCTCGAGATGGTCCCATATAAATATGATGTCTGAGGGATTCATAGTTTTTGAATAATATTAAAAATTTGTGAAATAAAATAAATAAAATGTTATGGTAACGACATAAGTCATGGAAAAGAAAGTCACGGTGCGTTCTTCTAGAGATATGACTTACTATTTCTTTGTTTTGGCACGAAGGAGTTTCAACTTTTTTTTCATTGTTCAGTTTTGTTTTTATTTTTTTAAACCATTTGATAACCTCGGTGGCTTGGCGGGTGAGAGCTCGACTAAGACGCAGGAGGCGCGGGTTCGATTCCCGCTGTGGGAGAAATGTTTGCATGTTCTGCAAATATTTCTTCTGGGTGTTTCAATACTATGTATTATAAGTATGTATCAACCATCTGATTCCCATAGTACAAGCTTTACTTAGTTTGGGACTAGATGGCGTTTTGTGAAATGTCCATAAACATTTATTTTATTTTTATTTATTTAAACTTTTGTGATGGCTTTTGTTTATCGATTCGGAGTGGGGTGACATCCCTATTTGCAACATTGCGGTGCGAGCGCCCCCGTTGGAAACGATTATCCTCTCTGCCGTAAGAATAATAGAAGCGGAATCGGGTTCGTTCGCTCCCCGGCGCAGAAAGACTGCCGTTAATTGATTTTAGTTCTATACTAATCGTGTTGGCCTAGAAAGAACAGCCTACTCTAGCATTTCGTTCAGACTTCAGTACCTAAATATTGTTATCTACATTAGGTTATACTTATAACTAACTAACTAAATAATGCCTTTTACCATCTATAGTAGATGATTAATACAGCGTCAGGACGCAACTTTTACCTTCACAAATCGCTGTAGTGCCCGCAGGATACGCCCGCACGTATTGACCATGTCATTCCTGTGGACAAGGCCGACTAAGCTGAGAGGATGGAATAGGTGCTGGGCAAGCCTACTCCAACTTAATTCGTCCCGGGTACTACAGCGTCCCGTTAGTGAAGATAAAAGTTACCTCCTGACGCTGTTTAAATAATCTAGATGGTAAAAGGTATTAGTTGTGTATCAAGTAGAAAAACCCCAAGTGAAGCCTATCTCCAACTTGAAAGATGATGAAAATTTTTCAATAATCCTATTAGGTACATTATAAATTTGAAAGTTTTTTAGGATGTTTGTGCTTCAATCACGCCTAAACGGCTGAACGGTTTTGAATGAAACTTGGAATATACATGGTACATGTGCTGGATTAACATATAGGCTATTTTTTATCCGGGTACGACGCGAGTGAAGCCACGGGCGATAGCTAGTAATATTATAAATACGAAATTTCTGTCTGTTTGTTTGTCTGTTACCTTTTCACACCTAAACCGCTGATCGGATTTCGATTAAATTTGAATTTAAGAAGAACATAGGCTACCTATTACCTATTACCTCAGGAATAATCATGAAGGGATGAGAGTTTGTATGGGAAACCCGAATATTAAGCAGTGTCGGGCGCCGTCAGTACTTGGATGGGTGACCGCATGATGATGACTTTTTGCACTCATATTTTTTATTAAGAACTTCACGCTGATGAAGTCAAGGACAACAGCTAGTAATACCATAAACCGATGTTAAGAGTACCCACTTACACTGATACCATCAACATAAGTTACAAGCGTGTCACTTGAGCAATGTCGTAAAGTTTTTTTTTAATTAAGCACCGGTTTAAATGTCAGTTTGGGTAATAAACAGGTGCAAGTGGGATTAACCTTTAGAGCTGCGTTACAAAATCTTTGACATTTGGTACGGTGCTTGAAAAAGGGCGTGGTTGTCAAAATTATGTTTCATTTTTAGGCTCCCGTACCCGAAGGGTGTCAACGGGACCCTATTATTACTAAGCTTCCGCTATCCGTATGTCTATCTGTCCGTCCGTTTGTCAGCGGGCTTTATCTCATAGGTAGAGTGTTGAAATTTTCACAATGTGTAGGTATTTCTATTCCCGCTATAACATCATTATCATCACCTTCCTGCCCTTATCTCACTCTATGTAGGTAGGGTCGGCACAGCATAATCCTTGGATCATGCTATAAGAGTTTTGGCTAAGGTGTTTTATGACCAGCCGCCTGCCTGACGTCAACCCTCCTTGGGAATACTTGCTTATTTGGAACTTGGAAGATACTAACCCTTAGTCAACTTTTACGACATGCTCGGGTAGAGAAGCAGCTGGACGCATTCTATTATTATAATCTATTCTATTCTATTGCTAATTAATTACGATAAAAATGGGAAAGAAACATTTAGGTAGGTTCTTGACATTAGGTATGACATGACATGACATGAGTACTAGCTTTCGCCCGAGGCTTCGCTCGCGTGATATCCGGACAAAAAGTAAACTATATGTCATTCCAGCACACATACTATGTATATTCCAAGTTTCATTCAAATCCGTTCAGTCGTTACAGCGTGATTGAGGCACAAACATACATCGTCACAGGATGTGTGGATACACATCCTCACAAACTTTCGCATTTATATGTTAGTAAGATGTATTGTATACCTTTGTGATCATCCAATTAAAAGTTGATACTATACTAAACAGGTTGACAGAAGATTTCCATCTCAGTATGTTCAACTCAAGGTAAAAGCGAATTTCCGAAATACCTTACAAACTCACCTACAAATCGTTTAACAGTCAAATCTCTCTAAACCCCGTCTCTGTCTTTATACTTTAACCCATTCTCGAGTTACTGTTCTCAATAGTTTCCTACTTTACCTACCATGTGGAATTGAACCTTATTTTTGAACAGTTATGGTTGAATTTGAAACGTGTGTTTACAATCGAAGCTTAGGTGGAGGTAGTGATATTTTAAGGGGTGTCAAAGATTCTCTAAGAATCGCGAAGTCAAGTTATGGACGAAAGATTTTTATCTTGAATCCCTAAAAACTATAGTTTTGTACTAGCACTTTTGTGAAAGTATTAAAGTGCGCCTCGTAGAGGCACTTTTACAAGACATAGATTTCCAGACTTTTTAGTTTGGTTTTAATTCAGATTTAGTCGTTAGTACGTTTATTATATACATAACTAGCGACCCGCCCCGGCTTCGCACGGGGATAGACATATACCATCACGGACTTTTTTGTAGACCTTTTTAAGGTGTACAATACTGTAGTACATTATTTTTATCTATCTCATAGGGTTCAGCCAGCGTTTGCAATGCAGGTAAGAACAAAAAAGTGTTTATTTACGACATCACTTAGAAACCTCTAAAATGATCAGTGTTTCTCTACTACATTATGCATATATTATACATATTAACCTTACTCTTGAATCACTCTATCTATTAAAAAAAACCGCATCAAAATCCGTTGCGTAGTTTTAAAGATCTAAGCATACATAGGGACAGACAGACTGCGGGAAGCGACTTTGTTTTATACTATGTAGCGATACATACAGTCAAATGAGAGTCGAATTCGCTGTTCCATACCATAATAGGTACATTTAAATATGTTTCTTGTATGGAGCCTCTCTATGTAGAGTAAAAGAAAATAAATTCACGTAAAAAGTGTGGATTTTTAAATCAAAAATGTTTATCACTCCAAGGAAACCATATTTGGTGAATCCACATCAAATGCACCTCACCGTTTAATTTAAACTCCGCATTCGGCAAAGCGAAACTCTGTGCAGATGGGTATAGACAACGTAGTAGCTGAGCAACATTGGTTGCAAAAAATACCTGCACACCCTAGTTTATAGGAGTGTGCAGTTACTTTGCCGCCCTAGGCAAAATAACTGTTAACTCCTCCAGACCTAATAAGTTAAGTGGCGTGGCGGACGAGTGTTCGGTTGAGATTCAAGAGGCGCAGTTTCGATTCCCGCTACGGGAGATGTTCTGCAAATATTCGTTCCGGGTCTGGGTGTTGTAGTATAATGTATTTTAAGTATGCTTTTACAAAAAAAAGTATATTAGTATTCTATCAGCAATCTGGTTCCCATACAAGCTTTGCTTAGTTTGCGGCTAGCTAGATGGCGCTGTGTGAAATGTCCACAAATATTTAGTTATTATTTATTTATTTACTTTGATAAATATTATAAAGAAAATGATGGAAATACAGAGAGTCATTAAAATACACGTAAGCATGTGGTTAATTAACAGTTCGTATTCAAGAGCGTGAATCTACCTAAGGTATAAAGATACAAGGTTACGTAGTTCATGAACTCTTCAATTGTCTTTTTGTACCTACCTGGCAGAATGTAACCAGTTGTTACCACTAGATCAATGAATATACCTCATGCATATTTTATTTTCAAGATTTTCAGTTCCACGCGCGTGTTCAGGATAATTTGAAACACACTGGTGTGAAGCTACTTTTCTCAGCGACGTTTTCTAGCAAGTTTCAGATGCTCCACAAGGAATGAAGATATTTCTCATCCTGGCGGTTCCGGGATTTCATTGTGAGAATTTGCGGAACATGGACAATATTTTATACGCACTGATGTGCATTTTGACTATGATTTTTTTATTGTATTTCATATTCGACCTAAAGAAACGCGCTTAACCTAGAAAAGTAATTAAAATATGAAATTGTTATACGTTATTTTTATCATCATTTTCCAATCCTTCTCCAGATCCTGGGAAGGTGGAGTCGTCACAACATGTTTCCCTCTTCCATCTTCTATTACTCGTCATCTCATAGGTACTCCTTTCACACGTATGTCCTCTTCCTCTTTCACTTTCTTCGGCCTTCCTCGACAGAGCATCTTTTCACATTCGTATTCATCACTCATTTGTAATTTTATTGTTTGTGAAGAGCCTGACTATAATAATAAAAAGTTTCGATAATTTAAATGTGTTTGTGCTCCAATAACGTTTGCCTGAACCGTTTTTTCTGAAACTTGATATGGACTAATGGATGCTGGACTGGGAGTAAAGAAAACACAAAGAATGCGTGCAGTTGCTTCTCTCCCCGAGCATATCGTAAAAGTCGACTAAAGGATATCATCCTCTCTAACATGATGGACTACACGGGCGATGGGCTGATCACCTGTCACTATGGTTCACCATATCCATCTTAGGACTTTGAATCAGGAGTAGCTGCAAGTTTTCTAATGGTTACTTGTGGCTCTGCCTATCCCATTAGAGATATGTGGATATTATATGTATGTATGTATGATATGGAAATCCAGGTATGCGAAGCCGTGGCCGGAAACTAGTTGTTGAGATGGCCGTACGTACTTTTACTTCCCAATCCAGAGGCAGACGTGCCAAGAAAATTTGGCCTGAATACCTCAAGATTAATACGGATTTAAGTTTCGAAGGTAATAGGGGAACTGGCAAGAGGCCCAATTGATGGCATGCGGTAAGTTTTGTTCACATTAACGGGGGAAATTGGCTTTCCATAGTCTAGTTTTTTTTGCATTATACCAGGAGCATCTGAAATGCCCATAACAACACTGATGGTTATAACCGATCCGTTGTCCGTTAGTAGGATATTGGAATGGAGCATAAAACAGATAAGCAAAATATCCTAAGTAAATCAGCTTGTCGACAGCCCAAGAGGTTCGTACCTAAGTGGTACCACGCTAGTTATACTAAAAACCTTTTACAAGAAATTGCGTCCTCTGCGCTCGGAGAAACTTAGAAACTAACAGGTCATTCACGAAAAAATATACCTACCTAGAACCTAAAAAGTTCGAAGACAATGCAACTTTTACCTTCACAAACAGGACGCTGTAGTGCCCAGGACGAATTAAGATGGAATAGGCTTGCCCAACACCTATTCCATCCTCTCAGCTTAGGCGGCCTTGTCCACAGGAAAGACATGGTCAATACGTGCGGAGCTGACTAAGCCGCGAGTTTCCTCACGATGTTTTCCTTCACCGTTTGAGAGTACTGGTATGGCGCACATAAATTTTTCGCACAGAAAAATCCATTGGTACACGACCGGGTTTGAACCTACGACCTTAGGATCGGAAGGCGGGATCACTACCAACTAGACCACCAGTGCTCTCAACAGCATTCTGAAACCGTTGTTGTATTGGATTCGTAGGGTGTTGTAGGATTTCTGTGTATACTTAGCCCACAGACTGCACGTGCAAAAGGAAGTATAAAATGTTTTAAAAAAGGAAAGAAAGGATGGGTTACCTATTCACGGTATATTTCTGTTTAGCACCATAAGCAATCGAACTAGTTAGAGAGAGGTCAGCACTCGAGAAAGGATCCGAGAATCGTGGACTTTTGAGCGTTGAACGCAGAAAAATATTCCCTCTTGCTGTTCAAACTTCAAGCGCAAAATCGACCTAAGCCTTTTGTTCAATTTGCCAGACTTTAAATGAAATTTGAAAAAGGCTCACGAGAATGTTTAGAGCGCGTGACTAGAATGTGTTTAAAGTTGATAGAGCAATGACCTTTGGGGCGAATTCTCCTGAGAAAAACTCTCGAAAATGTTTAGAAGAAATACTTGAAGATAGCGACGGGCATAAGTAAATAAATAAGAGTCCCTTCCACACAGAGACCTCTAAATAGGTACCTATTGTATTGTGATCGTCATTTAAATACATGAAACATTGTTTTTAAAAATCCTTCATAGAAAACTAGTCTATTCTATTTAGCTTTTTACAAAATTATGTTATAAATTGGTTAATGTATTGACAAAATGTAAATACAACCCAAAATGAGGCAATGGACATCTTAACATACTGTATTATTGTTTCAGATGTGATTTGTCAATGTTTTGTTCGGTGAGATCCAGTGCTTTATGGTGAACCTAGGTATCTGATTTTGGTAAGTTTTGAAATTTCCCTTAGGGTCGCTTTGGGTTCCGACAAGAAAAACCCAACAAGTTCACGAACATTTTACCAAAAATGGTAGACATCCTTTCGAATATCGAGGTACCTACTCTTCTTTTCTAGGGAAAATATGTTATTATTTTCTCGAATACCAGCCATAGCTTAAAGCCAGAGGTGCTAGAGTGATAGAAAAATTTTGTTCACAAAAACACATACCCCCCACTACTCAAACGCATCTCAGAGTTGAGCACGTCTCAAGTGACGAGTTTTTGACAGATTTTCATCAAAAACTGTCAAAAAAACCGTGACTTGAAACGTGCTCAACTCTGAGTAGCGTTTGAGTATTCGGGGGCTAGATAAGGAAACCAAAGGCTTAGTCAACTCCGTGCTACTTCAAAATCTCTTTCCTGTGCAAAAGGTCGACTAAGCGGAGAATATGGATCTTATCTATTTATAATCATCTGGCACTACAGCGTCCATTTAGAGTATCCAAAAGCTGATTCCTGACGCTGATAAATAATTTGTGTAAAATAATATTTAGTAAGTAATGCTTTAGTAACTAGTATTCAGAGGCACGTCCAATTACTTCTGGCACATTACTAAATACTTTGACTAAGCCCCTACCCTAATCAAACCCCCAAAACAGTGGTAACAGCCTGTGCAATAAATTAAATAATAATCACAGGTCTGCAGACATCTCGTAAATAACATTGAAACGGGTCTGGACTCAACATTTCGGATCCGTTAAGTTTCAAGGATTGGGTGCGGTTCAGATTGTTCTACTTAGTCCTAGATCCATCATTAAGGTCTCTCTCTACCTTGGATCTCTATTTGCTACTTTGGTCAAGTTCTAAGGTCCTAGAACGTTTAGAGGGAAGATTCGAATCTTCCCTCTAAAACCAAAGTAGCAAAGTAGCAAATAGAGATCAAAATGATGAATATTATTAATAAGATGTAATGTAGAAGTGCGAGTCGAATTCGGACACGAAAGGTTCCGTACCATCTCATCATTAATTCTCATCGATTTTTACTCTATGTACTTTGAACTTTACATCGCAGCATCGATAATCGATAATGAACGTTCAAAAAAATGTTTCTTGTATGATGCCCCCTTTTTTATTTCATCTCTACCTGTGACGGTTCATGAGATACAGCCCGCTAACAGACGGACAGATGGACGGACAGCGAAGGCTTAGTAATTGGGTCCCTTTGGCACAATTCGAGTACGAAGCCCTATATAAACATCGAATAACAGTATACCTAGTTGTTAAAATGACCTGGACTAAAGGCATTTTTTCGGGTACTCTATTAGGCCTATGGATTCTTCCTATTTTCCCAATATTCCTGAGTCAAGATATTAGATTTAGTGAGTCAACTAGGAAGGCCAGGTGTCCCTACGGGATGCGCCATCCTACGGCTATGAACCTCTCACCTCAGTTATCGCGGGAATATCATAAGTAACTTTGCGTAGTGCTGCATACCTCAGAGATTCCTGTAAAATAACACGTATTTATATCAAAAATCGAAAAGCTCAAATGTGTTGAATTTAAATAAGGTAAGGTACAACGGTCATATTGGATTTTTAGACCCCTCATATTATCTTTGTTACTTTAATTAACGAACCAGACTACCTCGGTGGCGAGGCGGGCGAGTGCTCGGATGAGATGCAAGAGGCGCGGGTTCGATTCCCGCTACGAGAGAAATGTTTGTACGTTTTGATTAAATTTGATTGTATTAAAAGTATGTATTTTCTAGCTGCCGCCTGCGGCTTCGCTCGCGTGGTATCCGGATAAAAAATAGCCTATATGTTAATTCAGTACATGTACTATGTATATTCCAAGTTTCAGTCAAATCCGTTCAGTCGTTTAGGCGTGATTGAGGCACAAACATCCAAACTCACAAACTTTTGCATTTATAATATAAGTAAGAAGATTCTATTAGCTATCTGGTGCCCATAGTACAAGCTTTGCTTAGTTTAGGGCTAGATGGCGCTGTGTGAAATGTCCACAAATATTTATATTTTATTATTTTTTAACAGAAATAAACATACAACTATGTATAATTTCGACGATTCCGTAGTATTCCAGTTATACAAAACGCTTCCCCGAATTGTGCAGGTTTCTTCCTAAATCCACTTTCGCGATTTTTCTTGCGAGGACGGAGGGTTGGTGACAGGGGAACTGTAAGGTCAGACCCTAACATTGAGTAATGCGCGGCTACACTATACACCACCGGTGAGTTGTTTGTTCTAACATACGTACTTACCGACTATCATTCGCCCGTGTCTTCGCTTTCATACCCGGATATTAAGAATATACCTGTTATGTTATTCATAACGTTGACGGCCTCGGTGGCGTGGCGGGCGATTGCTCGGCGGAGACGCAAGAGGCGCGGGTTCGATTCCCGCTGCGGAAGAAATGTTTGCATGTTCTGCAAATATTTCTTCCGGGTCTGGGTGTTGTGGTACCATGGTACTCGTAGTTTCTGATACCCACGACACAGGGAATCCTAGTGTGGGGTCAGGACTATGTATGTGACTGTTGGGTGTTATTTATTTATTTATTTGTTATTTATAAACCGTGTGTCGTAAAAGTCGACTAAGAGACCCTCTCCAACACGATGGACCAACTATTATGGGCGATGGGCTGATCACCTGTCACCATGGTTCACCATATCCATCCTGGGACTCTTGGATCAGGCTGTGAGTTTTCTTATGATTAATTATTGTGGTTCTGCACTCATTTTCGTATCTTAACGGGGTGTTAGGATAAAACTGTTACGAAAATGAGTGACTATGAACACACTCATACGGAAACTTCAATATTTTTTGCTTACAGTTTGAAGATCCTTTCATGCACTTTTTAGACTTTAATCACAATCAAAGTACGTGAATAGAACCTGAGGGCAGAGAAACGCTCGTGGCGTAGCTTCCTTAGATATTCTTTATTGATCATTGAAGTTAAGCAACATGCGCGGTCACAATTTTGATTGGTGACCGCAAGTGGCATTACGAGCTGAACGCTTCCGTGCTTCGGAGGGCACGTTAAATTGTCGGTCCCGGCTTTTAAGTCGTTAAGCCATGGCAGAGGCCTAAAAACTCCGTCACAAGAGCTGGCCACTAGCTCATACGAACTTACTTACTTAGGGTGGAGTCACTTTACCTGGCCACCAGTACTAAAAGAAAACTGAAGCCAGCTAGCCGTCTAAGCAATCTGAATTCCATCGGATTAAAATCTCCATACATCAGTACATTGTTTCATAAAGTGGGCAGCAGCTGCTCTGACGAGGGTACAGACGGATGGATGCTTATTGCTTTGTAAATGTTACCTTATCCAAATAATACCTATAGCTATAATATAAATAGGTAGAATCCTAACCCCCGAATACTCAACGCAACTCAGAGTTGAGCTCGTCTCAAGTGACGAGTTTTTGACAGATTTTCAACAAAAACTGTCAAAAAACCGTGACTTGAGGCGTGCTCAACTCTGAGTCGCGTTTGAGTATTCGGGGGTTAATCCTAGTAGGTATCTGAGACTAGATGTCATGTGAGACTAGATTACACGAGTGCTCGACTGAGACGCAAGAGGCGCGTGTTCGATTCCCGCTTCGGGAGAAACGTTTGTATGTTCTGCAAATATTTCTTCCGAGTCTGGTTGTTGTAGTATTATGTACCTGCTAGCTGCCGCCCGCGGCTTCGCTCGCGTGGCACGCGGACAAAAACTAGCCTATATGTTAATCCAGCACATGTAATATGTATATTCTAAGTTTCATTGAAATCCGTTCAGTAGTTTTGCGTGAAAGAGTAACAAACATTCATTCAAACTTTCGCGTTTATAATATAAGTAAGGATTATAGATTGTCCGAACCGGACGGAGCCAGGAAACCGTTTGCTCTTGGAAACGCAGCTTACATTTTCGGTCATGTCCGATTCACTAAGCGCATTCAGACAATCTCTTCCGCTTCAGTACACATCAATCAATCCAATCCTTTTACCTAGGTACGCATGAACACTGTTTACTTAGACTGGACAAAGGCTAGTCAATTTGGCTTGAATTATATTACTGTGCTATTACCCTGTAGCTACACTCTGTATATCCTGCGGCAAATATGGCTACACTTGTCACTTCTCGACAAGTTCACTGATCGATAATGTAGAGGTTAAAAAATACAGTTTTTAGTTTTAGAGTTGTCATACGTGCCGTCACCCAAGAACCGGTTTTAATGATTGGACAGGAATTATTATTAAAATTATCAAGGACTTTATGCACTTAGATATTTTATGTATTTTTGCCTGTTATTTATGTTATTTGGGTTTTTAATAAGCCGGCTTATGTGTCATTTGTTTATGCCGTGACACATAATACTTTCACCCTTAGCAGTCAAATAATAACCCACCTCTTAACAAAGTTATCATTACGATCAGCATGTGCCTCTCCACTCATTATTCAAATTAGGAGCCAAAAATAAAATTGAATTAGAGCCCATAAAAGCCGATTATTCATAATGCGATTGAAATAATCGTCCCCATTTTTTTACGAACTACCCTCTTATAATTTTTGAATGGTTACGACTGACTTTTATTGGCGTGGCTAGTATTAGCTATTGCTTATTCTGTGGCACACCGTATTCAAGTGGACAATGACTCTACGGGCGGTAGCGTTTATTTTATTGAAATACATTAGGGGCGTATAAAAATGTCTGGCCTTATAGTAAAATTGCCACTTTGATTCGATAAAGTAGCTTGTATTACAACGCGTAGATAAGGGCTCCTTGATCAACAAACTTTTTTATAAATCGCTATAGACTAGACATTATAATGTACATTTAACAGCTATTAGTCTGATGCATGAAAGTGTCTTTGTACAAACAAAACGAGGCGTAAGAATGTTCACCCCCCCGATTATCAATTTTAGCACAAACACGGCCTAGATGTTATAGCTCTATCGTATATATACGGCCCAATAAATACCGATGGCAACATAAACTGAACGTCAAAATTAGCATAAACGCTTTATGTTGCGGACCGTACATAAAGTCCTCACGAGCCAACGGGCACGATTAGATACATTTACCGATCGTGATTGGTTAGTACTGTAGATGTAACTAGAGGACATTTATCTGGCTCCTTTTATGGCCATTCTCTCTCTATTCCAAAATTACCATGAAACTGTGTTGCTGAAAATTGTGTGAGAGAATAAGAATCATAAAGTTGTTTAGAAAACAGCTGTATCATTTTGTATTTTAATGATTATAAGGAATTTGGAGACCTATGTACGTTATTTTACAGGAAATGTGATGTTATTTAATAAAAAAATACCGAGTCAACAAAAAGTAGTAGTGGTAGGTACTTATAGTTTAGTAAAGTGCGATAGAAATAGCTATTGTTAAAGGACAAAATGCGCAATTTTATGTAATCAATTTGCCACGCTTGTCTATTTCAACAACTAATACAACAAATACAAATTCTGTAACGGCAATTTAAACTAACGTTTTAGAAATCCAAGGCAGTTAAAGATGATTAATAAACAAGAATTTCCAGTCATTACACAGAGATCTCCTATTTCTACAAAGCATAATGGTAGAAGAAAATGCCTAAAGCACTTTACGACTAACGACATTTATGTCTCTGAAACTAAATTTCCTTATCGCGTTGTTTCTTTGACATCTGTTCGTGGCATTATTTATTGGTAAACTTGTTACTTTGTTGGTGATATTAGGGTCGCTACTTATCACTAAAGTACGTACTTGCTTCAATTGAGTTTCAAAACCTTCCATAGTTTTTTTTATTACTTTATGTTATTACCCACTTTCGCCTGCGTAGTATCTACCACGTAATTGTTATTACCTGTATCGTGGGTATCAAAAACTTCGAGTACTACAACACCTAGATCTAGAAGACATGTTTTCAGAAAATGCAAATATTTCTGCCGCAGCAGAAATCAAACCCACTTCTCGTGTGTCAACCGAAAGTGAGGATAAAAAGGAGACTGTTCTTTCAGCACACTTATGTATATTTTTAGTTTCAATGAAACTCGCTTTGGCATGTTTGGAATATCATATACTCACAAACTTTTTATAATTAGGTAGTAGGGTGATTTACTAAGCAACGGTTCTCTTTTTACTCGTAGCTCAGGTAGAAGAGAAAACATTCAAATTGAAAGTCACTTTCCATCAAAACAACACAAGCAAATAACCAAACCCGGAGCGATTCAAACTCATTAAGACACACGTGTCACATGTCTTATTGTGTAATCAAACCGTCTACGGGGCACACTGCTAGCTATGCTGTCTGTGTACTGGTTACTATTCTATGAGAAATAGTACCACAGGGTAAATGGCAGAACCGGTAAGAACAACAATTTTACAGATCAAGGACAAATCTGAGATCCATACTGTTAAATAATCACAATAATATTACATTTTGCAAAAGTTTGTGGATGAGTTTTTTTACTCCGTGATGGATTGGCTGAAACTTATGAAACATATAGTTTGAAACCTGGAATAACATTATATTTGCCTACTAGATTAAACCATACATAATTATCTCACTTTTATCCAGGTTGGTAAACGGAATCATGGGCGGAAGCCGTTATTAAATAATACTGACACCACGGTAGGATTCCCTGTGTCATGAATATCAAAAACTACGTGTACCATGGTACCATAACACCCAGCCCCAAAGGAAATGTTTGCAGGACAAGAATTTTTTGCTATAACTTCCTGTGATATACTTCAAATTCCGTTTTTCCCGAAAAACTTTTTTTTTGTTATTCTGGAAAACCGGTTTTTACGAACTACATGACATCGAATATGAGAAGTGTTTCTAAATTTGAATACTGTATTTTATTTGTTATTTATACTGTGCCCAAGATTTGATTAACCGGCGACAGTAACTGCTAGTTAATCTGCGGGTTAATTACCTTATCTCAGGAACTGAGCCGGTAGTTAAACAATCCCAGTTATGTGGTTATGATGTGAATTGAGTCATAGTTTTTGTGTGACGGTAATTGGAGCTTACAGACGTTCTGACGGCAAAAAAAAAAACGTTTATGGTAGTTATGCTGTGAATCATTGCTGCCTTTTTAGGGTTTCGTACCCGAAGAGTGCTAACGGAACACTATTACTAAGCCTCCGCTGTCCTTCCGTCCGTCAGTCTGTTTGTCAGCGGGCTGTATCTCATGAACCGTAATAGGTAGAGAGTTGAAATTTTCAGTGTGTATTTCTATTGCCGCTATTACAGTAAAAAATGTTCATAATTTATTGATCTTCTTAATTTTAAAGAAATAAAACTAAGTATTATTATTTATTTAAAGTTTATTTGTACAGAGTTTTGAGCGAATCGAATCAAAGAAATCTTTTTTCCATAGAAACTTTACCACACTGTTGATATTCGAACATTGGATATATGTTATTACTATAAGTTATCCTAGAACCTTAATTACAACATTCTAAATTTCATCAAAATCGGTTTTCGATAATATGTGGTTACATGGTAACAAACATTCACACACACAAACTTTAGCATTTATAATATTATTAGGAAGTAAGATTTTAAGCATCCAAACCGAGTTTCAAACCAATTGCATCGCTCGGTAAAAAGTTCACATACTAACTTTGACACCCCTTAAAATTCCCTAGAGGTAATTTTTTTTATACCACTAAGCTGGCACACAAACATACGGGCATACGGCCCTTTACCACAGCCTATTGAAGTTTGCAACACCAGTAATTTGAAAAAAAAACATGTTTTCTTTGTCAGGTACCTATATTTCTACAAAATTATGTAGGTGGGTACACTTTTTACTTTTTTAAATATTCTTAGAAGTGAGATCTACGAGTTCACGGCCTAATGACTCATTTCCCAACGAACAAATTGTTCATAAAATCTTTTTAGTGCCTTAAAAAAAGAATCTCTCGCAAATTACTCATTCAGAATTTAAGAGCTAAGAGATTTATTCGTGTGTCTATTTTAAGTGTTCTCGCAATGCTGGCTCTGGGCATATTTCTGCGATGACCGTCTGGGAATGGGAATCGAAGATTTATCTCTTACTTGGTGGCCGAGATTCTGATAACAGGAAAACGTATAAATTCTTATTTTGTGGAGCATGTAAATGTAATCTAATATTTTTTTTTATTGTTTGAGGAAAAAAAACTGAAAACAAATCCAATAAAATATTATTAAATACAGCCACCAATTCAATTTGTAATTAGAGAAAATTCTAAAGATTTCGCGCCAATGCCATTTTTTTTAATTACTTCTGTAGTCGAATCGAAACGCAATGCACGCATTCTACCGCACCGCTTTAGTTCCATTTTTAAAAATAAAATGTTATATTTTTATGAAACCGTAATAAGTCGAATCTATTCGTGATTATTCGTATGAATAAAGACTTTTTAGTTTTTGTAGACTCGTAGGTAACAGACAAAAATTAAAAAAAAACTGTTCTCCTAGAGGCAAATATGCTATTTTATCTTCGTTCTGATAAGCTACAATGACAGACTTTTTTAGCAAGAGGAGTGAAAAGATTATGTATACCTATTATAAGTATGTATTTACAAAAAAAAAGTATATTATGCATTCTATCAGACATCTGGTTCCCATAATACAAGCTTTGCTTAGTTTGGGGCTAGATGGTGTTGTGTGATATGTCCTCAAATATTTATTTATTTATCTACGACTCGACACAAAATAGGATTCTTGTGATTTTCATTATCCTACCAACCTATGTCGCTAAAAGTAGCATGTAAAAGAAACGGAAAACCATTGGCCTGCTTGTACTTTAGAAAATATTTATATTTATTACGAAAATAAATAAAATATAATATGATTAAATTGTCGAAGAACGAAACGGTTTGTACAATGTAGTTGTCATTCTTGTGATATTTTAAAAATACCGTTGTTCTTTTAGACTACGTCTAATAACACACCCAGTAATAGGTTCAAATGATTGTTTGTCAACTTTGAGTACCGGGCGTAAGTAATTTTAATGTCACTCCATTAATACAGCAAAACCTTTTGAATAGACTATTCCTACAGTCCACTTGTAACAGTTCAACAGCATTTTTTAGAGTTCCGTACCCAATCAAGGACAAACTGAATGCTGATCACACTGTCTGTCCTTGTTTAAGGAACTTCCTGTTAGAGTAGGCAATAATTGCCTCCTGTAAATAAAGTATAAATAAATTAAATATAAAAAATAAGCTTTAGCATGCTGTGCCGACCCCATATAATGTGGGATAAAGTCTGGAATACGATGATGATGAGCTTACTCAAACAGATTCTACAATTTATAACAGTAAATAGTGTTAAATAGAGCTATTTTTTTCCAAGACTATTTGAAAGAAAAGAAAATTATTGCCTCAAATAAACTTGAGTATGTATCGAACTACATTGTACTTATGCAACATACAATATCCTAGCTGGGCAATTGGAATACACTCCGTATAAATGCTGACGATTTTCCTTTTCTTTGTATAACATTGTATGTGATTAAACTGTCCGGTGCCGAGGCGATTCTTATGAGTTATTCATACATTTTGTAAGGCATTTTCATTTAAATATTTAAACGACAGTTTTGTGCACGAAGACTTGAAGACTTCATGTAAATAAACACATACAAAATTACTTACCAATATCGAAGGGTTTCGTAGATAGATAGATAGATAGATAAACTCTTTATTATGTACTAGCAGCCGCCCGCGGCTTCGCTCACGCGGTACCCAGATAAAAAGTACCATAAGTCCCATTCCAGCACACGTAGGTACCTACTATCCTCATTATTCATTATAATATAGTGTACGCTAAACGATGACTAAAGTATTGCCATCTCTTACCATTTCATAATGACAAACAGTGACAGGGCTAACTTTAAGCAATGGCTAACTTTTGCGAACGAATATGAATAATAGGGTATGTAAGTATATTCCGTAGTTTTTGCGTGAAAGAGTACAAACATACCTAAATCTAAGAATTAAGAAATTTCTGTGAATTTAGTAAAAATTTTGAGAGTTAAGGTAAACTTTTCAAAACGCAACGATAGCGCGTCAAAATTTGATCAGAATTAGCAGCGACATCTAGTTATCAGACGTAGAATTACGTCAGAACTCCATGAATAATCAAGATTGGAAACTTATTAGACCAGTAATAATTTATGCTTCCTTTCACAGGTAATTTGACATTGACAGTTCCTTTTCCATATGTTTTTTAGCATCTATTACTAATCTTTGGTATCATCGCTGTCATAATGTCAAAATAAAAGTATTCTATTTTTCATGAAAAACATGCCAAAAATAAAGAATTTGCAGGTAATTATGACATCAACTAAATGAGAAAAATCGGCTCTTTAATTAGATATAAATAGGTTATGTGCAGTTTTAGACCAAAAATTGATTCCAGGTTTTCATCCCTTTTCACCCCTTTAGAGGTTGAATTTTGAAAAATCCCTTCTTAGTACACCCCTACGTACCAAGGTTTACCTACACTGAAAATTTCAAGTCTCTACGTTCAGCGGTTTAGGCTGTGCGTTGTCTGTCAGTCAGTCAGTCAGTCAGTCAGTCAGGACAAAGATTCTTATAATATAAGATAACAAAAACTAAAACAAGAAAAAACAAAAAACTTAGGTACTAAAAAAAACAAAAACAGATATACATAAACGGCGGTCTTATTGCTAAGAGGAATTTCTTCTAGACCACCTTGGTATGGAGAGGATAGAAAAGAAGAATGGGCGATGGTGTTCGTACCATCGTACATTAAAAATGTTTCTTGCAAAGAGCCTGTAGATATTTCTTCTGCTATGCAGGGCGAGGACATCTTTTACCCCCGACTATGGCAAAGCAAAGAGGAGACATTAAAATCTACCTATTTACGTGTGAGTTTGTACATAGCAATTTCAGATGAATATATTTTCTTGTTTCATATTTTCAGAGCGTGATTTTTCAATAGTAAACTTAAAGTTTTTGATCTTACTTTTTGTTCTAGTTCTCTCTGTCACTACATAATTTAGTGGTCTAAATGATGTAGGGAAGACGGAGGCCTAAAAACTCCGTCATAAGAGTTGGCCACTAACTCATACGAACTTACTTAAGTCGGGATTCCGACTGGCTCACTGTTCTTTTTCACAGAATTTTAGTGGTCCAATGCTCTATCAAAATGAACCAGTGAACTTAGGACTTCAACCAATCTATAATCAATGATTTCAGTACAAAATTCTCGTCTGAAAGCCACTTTAAATATTAAAACTGTCACAACAGAAATGAATCAACTCGTGTTATCCTACCTATCGCAATAATTGAAACGCGGCGATAAACGAATTGGTAACTATAAACTCGATATTCGTGGAATTATTAACCGCGAGGAAATTTCAAATATTCTGTGGCTGACCGTAAAGTTTTGTTTTAACTTGACGACCTCGGTGGCGTGGCGGACGAATGCCCGACTATGACGCGACGTGCGTTCGATTCCCGCTGAGGGAGAAAAGTTAGCAAATTCTTCGAATTTTTCTTGTTTTATTAAAACTTAACCGACTTAAAAAAACAGATTTATTATATGGGCGATGGGCTGATCACCTGTCACCATAATTCATCGTTCATTTTTTAAGTCCATGATTCACCATAATAATATCCACCTTGGGACTATGAATCAGGAGTGGCTGCAAGTTTTCTTATGATTACCTACTAATTTATTGTATGTTTAGGATTTTTTTTTAATAAATTATTGTGAGTTACTGCTGGACTGGGAGTAAAGAAAAAACATAGAATGCGTCCAGCTGCTTGTCTCCCCGAGCATGTCGTAAAAGTCGACTAAGGGATAGTATCCTCCAACATGATGAGATACAATAAGCAAGTATTCCCAAGGAGGGTTGACGTCAGGCAGGCGGCCGGTCATAAAACACCTTAGCCAAAACTCTTACCAAATAGAGTGGGATAAGGGCAGGAAGATGACGATGATTGTGAGTGTTACTGCTTTTTTTCATAGGAACGATATAAAACGTATCTCGACGCTGAAAATGAACTCGTGTCACTAATTATTTTAAACCAGTGTGGAGAAAGGATGTAAAGTGCACCTCAGAGGCTCCTTTGTTTTTCTCCAGAGGTTCTACGACATGCCGGTTTCCTCACGATGTTTTCCTTCTATGTTTGAGAGAACTAGTAAGTAGGTACTTTTTTAAAACGTTTAATATTTCTACAAAAAGACAAGACTTTTATGTTTCAAATTGGACTGAAAAAGTAAAACAGATGTAATAAAATTTTAAGTCTTTGTTTTAAAAATTCCAGTTTGCAAAAATGCCCCGTTTCCTCGAAAATTGATATAAAATTAAGAGTTTACTTTAAAATAAACTGAATAAATAAACAATTTGTACAAAAAGGTTAATTGTCGTGGAAAATAACGAGGTTTCAAATTAATCCTATCCTAATAACTATAAACTTTGGAAGTTTGTATGTTTGTCATTCAACCACTGTTAAATATTACGGCCTCGGTGGCGTAGTGGGCGATAGCTGAGACGCAAGAGGTTCGTATTATTATTATTATAGAAGAAGACAGAAGGCCGGCGTGATATAGGTAAGTACCTACTCAAGTCTAATGGTCTATTCCATAAAAGTAAGAGTATTTATAACGTCTTGATTACAACACAAAATCAGTACTTTATGTCGACTATAACTTGACGAGCAAACACAACTACTGCAAATCATAACGATATCGCTATCGGATGTCTTAATATGATCACTAAGGTTCCTGTTATTTATTCAAAATCTTTTCACCACAGTAGTTGGAAAGAACTTGTGACTATTCGTAAAATTCGAGCAAAGCAAAGCCACGGGCGGGTGCAAGTTCAAAATAATTCATACGCAATATAATTTTCCCCAACAGACCAATCCCATAACAACTGAAACCGAATTAATCGGTCCATTAAAATGGCACAAAAAAAGCAAAGTTTTTTCTTTGAGATTCCAGTAATTGTCATTTAATTACCCACCGGAGTGAGAGGGGGACGAAAAATAAAGCTGAGGGCCTAATGGGCACCAATTTTCCGGTCTGTGGTCCCGAAACGGTTTTAGACTAAAACATTGTTTTAGCGCTTATTTTTTTTTTACTTTGACACTGCCAAAACATCGTTTTGGCACTATTGAAATACGTCATAATTTTTTTATTATCTGCCAACCAAGGAAAAAGATGAGTTATACTAAAAATAAAAGTAAAAAAAACTAAGGCCATTATCATCTACAATAGATCCGCTGTCCATCCGTCCGTCCGTCCATCCGCCTGTATCTATAAACCGTAATAGATAGAAAATTGAGTTTTTGATTCTACAGAGAGATTTTAGAGATTTTACAGAGTGTGGTATTTTAATTGCCGCTATAACAACATGTAATAAAAATGAAACAAAATAAAAGGGGTCTCCATAAAATAAACCTTTATACATGTACGATGGTACGGAACTCTTCGTGTGCGAATGTGACTCACACTTGACCAGTTTTTGTCTATGGTTGGGAAGTGTCCATAAATAGGGCAGTGTTTATATCTTCAAAACGAATAACCAAGAAGAGATCTACATGGACATCTATATAACAATATACAGGTCCGTTTGTATGTAAAAACGTACCCACGGGGGAAGAAAGCAAACATTAAACATTTCACAAAACCTTGCAAATGATGGTTTCATACAAAAAATAAATTAACAGGATAAACAGAACCGAACATTCAGAAATAATAAACTGAAAATGTGGAAACAGATGTTTGGGGCAGTTCTGCCGGCGATTGTGGGCTTTTTCATTTTTT
The DNA here is from genome assembly GCA_949320045.1 of Scotopteryx bipunctaria. Classification (NCBI taxonomy): domain Eukaryota; kingdom Metazoa; phylum Arthropoda; class Insecta; order Lepidoptera; family Geometridae; genus Scotopteryx; species Scotopteryx bipunctaria. Next base: position 1,720,724 of record OX439441.1, read on the forward strand.
ATTTAGCTTATTTTGTACATTATAAAATACTAGCCACCGCTCGCGGCTTCGTTCGCTTGGTACCCGGATAAAAAATAGCCTATATGTTAATCCAGCACATGTACTATGTATATCCCAAGTTTCACTCAAATCCCTAGAGCCGTTTAGGCGTAATTAAGGCAGAAACATACAAACATCCTCACAAACTTTCACATTTATAATATAGTAGGATCTACTACATTAAAAACTGAATATAAATCGTTTTCATACAGTAGGGGCCGTTATGCTTATATAAAACTTTCAAGTTACTGACGACTTACTGACGGACTGACTGGCTGACTGACAATCAACGCTTAATCTATTTATAAGATTCCTAGAAGCCTCCTTGAAGATCTAAAGAAATTTCCAAAATTCAACTCCTAGATAAACGCATCGAGGAAAATAAAGTTTGTATGAAAAAATAGCTCAAAAACATATTTTGAGAATAAATTTGGAAAGTACTTTTAACAATAAATCAGTATGTACTTTTAAACCGTAAAATCAAGTACAAAAAGCTCAGACGCCCCGTTATAAATAGTAGCGCGACACAATGTGTGCGGTACCTATGTACAATCAATTACAGAAAGGCTTAGCTGTATGCTGCAAAGCAAAGTGAGTTTTTCATGTTATTTTTAAATTATACCTGAGTACTTAACCAATAATACTATGAGAAAAAACCTTACCTAGGGTGCGTTTCCAAATGTTTGAAGTAAATTTCGGTTTAAATATTTCTACTTAATGTACGTAAATACTAGGTATTTTTTCGAACCCATTATGTTTTACTAGTTATATTACGAGTAGAGCATAATTTCAAATACCTGTTTTTCTTCTGACATTAAGTTATTTTCTTACCTAATTAAAAATTGTGTAATAAATCAGTAATTCCTAATTTAGTTTGTGCATAAATCCATACATAAAATCACGCCTGTCTCCCATAGGGGTAGGCAGAGAACACGAATCTCTATTTGCTGAGATCCTGACATAGGTACTTTTTTCGCTTCATTCACTCTCATTACATTCTTCACGCATGCTCGTCGGTTTGGGTTTCTCTTGACCTAGCCCTTTTCAAAATCGTTGCCGATTTGGTCCAGGTTCTATTCGCCGAGGTTTGCCGAGGTCTTCCCCTTCCAATGATACAATTTACACTCTCCTACACCTGTCTCATTCATCTTTTACACAATTATGACGTTAAATAACATAAAGATACGTTATATCCGGAATGTTAGTAAGTTTTTTAAAGTAAATAAAAAGGATTATTTTGATATGGAAAACGACTGTACACACGCACTTTTCTAGTAAACTGTACATGCGCCTGTGTGCTTTCAAGCGTCGCTCGCAGCATCTGCTAATGAGTAGCTAACTACAACGTAAAGTATACACTACGTAAAAGTACGTACTACGTAAAATACCATGCCCTTAGCATCCTTTTCTGACGTAGTCGAGGCACTAGATTCCCTTCCCTGTTTTTATTTTGTTTGTGCTAGACTTTTGCAAACATTTAATAAAGAAAGTAACTTACAACTACATTTAAATGATCAATCAAGCCCATATCCCTAAAGGGTGGGCAGAGCCTCAAGTACACATAAGAAAACTTGCAGCCACTAACTGACCGATTCCCGCTACGATAGATACCTATGTTTGTATGTTCTGCAAATATTTACAAAAAATTATGTATTCTATCAACTATCAGGGTGCCCTTAGTTGTTCCAAGGCTGTTCCATAACGGGGTCCTGCTGTACCGGTCCACGTCTAGAGACGACGCGTGGAAGCATGAGGTAGGTGGTGAACCTAAATCATCTATCTACTTCATGAACAAAGATCTTTCTTTTCAAATTAGTATACTGGTCCTTCGAAATTTTTCTCCAGCCCTAATAATCTCCCACAACAAGCTTTGCTTAGTTTGGGGCTAGATGGCGCTGTGTGAAATGTCCACTAATATTTATTCATTATTATGTATTCGTTGACGCGTTCCATATTAATAGTGCTAAGGGCACACCATGTACGCCATGTAAAGTGTTCCTGCAGTGAAGTGTTATGTTAGAGTAGTCTGTGAGACCGTAGTAGGTAAGTATTCATACTTATAGTTTAAAGTTTTATAGGCTCAAATACATTGCTAAAACAACATATTCAGTTTTAGATCAAGCGGAGAAACGTTTAGAGGAAGTAGATTTAAATCCAGTCGTGCACAAATGGATTTTTCTATTCGAAAAATGTATGTGTACCAGTAAACAATAATAAATGAATATTTGTAGACATTTCACACAGCGCCATCTAGCCCCAAACTAAGCAAAGCTTGTACTATGGGCACCAGATGGCTGATACAATACTTATAATAATCATATGATCACGTGAATCCATCGAGCATTTAACTGAATGCTCGATGCGTGAATCACTCCCTCGGTAACACTGACAACTACCTGGTTCTAAAACTTCGCTAAGCTCTATCTTCCCAAAAATGTACTTAGCTATTTAAATATCTACATTTACGAGAATATATTCAAAACATGATCATCATGTTCGCCGCGCTCCGAATTCTAAAGAATTGGCAGCGGTTGCCAATGGACCGCGGTTTGGCAGATCACAAACACACTACTATCTTGTAGAAAAGTCCCTTTATACATGTACGCTGCTACCGTTTGACATGTTTCATTACTTCGAAGCATTTTTTCTGTTTTTTTTTATATTAGGTGTTGAGAAGTACTAACTTGGTAAAAATATTTTGTTTAATTTTAGACAAAATAAAATGTCAGTAGAAAATCTAACAAAGGGTTAGTTTATAAGGGTTGTTTTACAGTTTTTAAGGTTTTATTATCAATTATTATTTTAAGTAGTTTGCTGAGTTGTTTGTTATTATTAAAATTATCTGTATAAAACAAAGACGCTAAGCTAATTATGTAGTAGTTTAACCTCAGTATATTCATTCAAAATATAGATTTTGAATGAATATACGTATTTGAATGAATATGATAAACGTAGATAGCTACGACTAACATATAACCGTTTATTGCTTTTTTTGCACATACACATGCGTACACATACACACACACACACACACACACACACACACACACACACACACACATTCTCCCCTATGGCCCAGACTTTTAAGAGTCTGGTGTTCTCAGGGAAAACTCACACTGGCACTACTACCCTACATGTACTCACCTAGATTCTTTTTATATATTGTCATAAAATCTTATATTATAAGAATCTTTGTCCTGACTGACTGACTGACTGACTGACTGACTGACTGACTGACTGACTGACTGACTGACTGACAGACAACGCACAGCCTAAACCGCTGGACGTAGAGACTTGAAATTTTCAGTGTAGGTAAACCTTGGTACGTAGGGGTGTACTAAGAAGGGATTTTTCAAAATTCAACCTCTAAAGGGGTGAAAAGGGATGAAAACCTGGAATCAATTTTTGGTCTTAAACTGCACATAACCTATATCAAATTAAAGAGCCGATTTTTCTCATTTAGTTGATGTCATAATTACCTGTAAATTTTTGGCATGTTTTTCATGAAAAATAGAATACTTTTATTTTGACATAATGACAGCGATGATACCAAAGATTAGTAATAGATGATACAAAACATATGGAAAAGGAACTGTCAATGTCAAATTACCTGTGAAAGGAAGCATAAATTATTACTGGTCTAATAAGTTTCCAATCTTGATTATTCATGGAGTTCTGACGTAATTTTACGTCTGATAACTAGATGTCGCTGCTAATTCTGATCAAATTTTGACGCGCTATCGTTGCGTTTTGAAAAGTTTACCTTAACTCTCAAAATTTTTAATAAATTCACCGAAATTTCTTAATTTTTAGATTTAGGTATGTTTGTTACTCTTTCACGCAAAAACTACGGAATAGACTTACATACCTACCCTATTATTCATATTCGTTCGCTAAAGTTAGCCATTGCTTAAAGTTAGCCCTGTCACTGTTTGTCATTATGAAATGGTAAGAGATGGCAATACTTTAGTCATCGTTTAGCGTACACTATATTTGAGGATAGTAGGTACCTACGTGTGCTGGAATGGGTACCTTTTATCTGGGTACCGCGTGAGCGAAGCCGCGGGCGGCTGCTAGTATAATATATAGTAAATATATATAATTCTTAGTTCAATAATAATGTACTTTTGGATTGATCATGTCTCGAGGAGGGCGTTACTGGCAGCGACACGGTTTTATACTTATGCCGTCAGTATCTTTTCATGTTTTAGTTTTAATTTGTTTTCTGTTCAAAATATAACTATATATTTGTATACCAAAATGAAAAAAACACAGTCATCTTCTACGCCATGTACACAGCAACCTTATGAATGTGTATACACAAATACTTGGCAAGGTTTGTGTGGAGTGTCTGTTTCACGTATTTCAACTTATAGACTAACCAGTGGTGAGTTCTGATGAAAACACCTGCAATATAGAGCTGCCAAAACATTTGAATATTACAGATACTACTACTACATGTATTAACTCTTTTTGCCAAACTAGTGTGGTGAAAGGGTTATGTGCACTTCAATGTAACTCCCTTAGGTCAGGGGAATTTGAATCCTAGCAATGGATAGCCAAAAAAAAATGTGTGCTTAAAACGGTAGAGGAAAATATCGTGTGGAAACCCATGGCTTAGTCACTCCACACAGTCATATTCTTGATCATGTATTTCCTGTGGATATGGCTGACTAGGCTGAGAGGTACTAAAAAGCTTAGGTACTCCATCTAAAACTGATCCGGGCAACATCCCGTTAGTGTAAGCAAAAGTTGCCTACTAATACTTCTTGCGTAGCACAGCGCAGTTAAATCGTGTACATTAGTTTGTTTTTAATTTATATTTTTTATATTTATGTTAGTTTTAAAGTATATATTTCTATGGGCCGTAGAATAAGTTTATAACACCTGTAACTTTTCTAATGTTGCCCGAAATAAAGTTATTTTATTTATTTATTTATTACTGTATAAATGATCTAATATATAGGTACCTAAGATGGCAAAATCTCTAGTTACTTATTTATTGTGTGGTTTGTATTTCTTGAAGTCTTACTATCGTACGAACACTTCAAGCTTCTACCTCAAGTGCTCTCAATCTGAGCACTGCGAATCAAACCCAAGCATCCCTCGTCCTCACCGTTATGCCCATTGCCTAGTCATTAGTACTGCAAAAATCCTGTGACCATGCTTAAGGACGGTGATAAATATCAGGTCCATTTGGTCGGCTGAGAGACACTCAGTTATTTTTCTGTGATATTGTCACTAAACCATAATTAAGTAATAATTTTTAAGCAACATTTTCTTTATTATAATATTCAGTGTGATTTTGAATGTGTTTTACTCTAAGTTACAAAGTACTTTATTGATCTCTTTTTTATAATAATTTCCAAAGTTCCCGACCACTTCAACATTCAAATTAGAGCAACTTAGGCTTGGCAAACTTTAAATCTACATTGAAAACCTATAAAACAAATACTTTTATTGTGCTTCAGTTCACTCCACGCCCCTTATTCTCTATGACCAAACGAAACCTGACAGCTTCGTAACTTATTTGTGAAGCGTCTGGTCGCATTTTTGCAATAAAAATTTTCATATAGAATACGATAACACGGTGATTCCACAAATGTGCCCACGTTACGTTTTGTTTGGTCATAGTGAATAAAGCCCCAGCCCAGGATGTAATAGAATTTAAAATAGTCATATGTCTCAAATAATCAGTCGTGAGACTGCACCTCTTTTCCCTATGGGTTAAGATGTCCTGGCCTCTCACTAGCTGCGTGGCGAGACAGGTGGGATGACCACATTATGAATTAGATTTAGACAAAATTTGTCAACCACAACCTCCAACCACATTATGAATTAGATTTAGACAAAATTTGTCTACATCTAATTCATAATGTGGTCACCCCACCTATCTCGCCTCAGTCTCCTCAGAGCATTTGAGTCGATCGCACGAATGCACCGAATACCTAGCCCTCCTTAAAACGATTTCATTCCAGTGCCATTAACACCAGTTTTCTCAACCAATTGCTAGGAATACACATACAGTATGTACTTTGATCTGCTTGATGATAACAGCCGCATTTTTATGTAAAAAAATTCTTATGCACTCATCACTTTCTTATTTGTTATTTTAGTTCACAAACCATGTATATTCAAAGTGTCATTTGAATCTATTTAGCCGTTATGTCAGGATTAAGGTACAAGCATAAATAATAAAATAAATAAAAAATATTTATTTCGGACACCTTAAGATTCATATTGGTTTGTAACAAAATGAAAAGATAAGGATATCCTCACATACTTACGGATTTGTATTATTAGTTTACAATCGTTTATACACACACTTAACAATCCTTTTGTGAGACTCGCTTACACCTCCATAGCACAATAAACAACTGCTAAGTGCACAGCTTTAAGTAATAAACTTTAAGTGGAGGGGATTTTTCAAATAGCTGCGTTTCAGTCTCAGAAACTTTGAGTTAACCCTCGTTTTTCAAGGAGTTTCACGGTTAAAAGTGCAGTTAAGTAAACTGGTGTACACTGTAGAGCCAGCACCAGTTACTGGCTCAACATAACTGTATGGATATGTGTAAGTATTCATGTGCATGATTTTTTCAGAATTTCGAAAACTATGTGTGCAAAGCAACGGAAGCTAATCCTTATAAATATTATATATCCTTAAAAATATAATTAATGTGAAATGTGTTTGAGCGTATGTTAGTTTGTCCTTATTTCACATAGCAAATCGTCATGATTTTTTGCATAGGGATAGTTTAGGGACTGGAGAGAGGGTTATTAGAGGCTAATAAGGCTTATTTTTATTCTAATACCACTTGAGTAACGCCACAGACGTAAAATCATTCTATAATCTCGTTCTGTCTAATTTATAATCACCTCTTTTGTGGCCTTCAACTTACGTTCACAGCTTCTCAAAATAAAAACTAAGAAGCACCTTTCTCAATTCATAGACAATGAAATAACAATAAAATAACTCATGGGACCAATAAATGAAACCGGTTCCAAACAATAGCTATTATCGCGACAATGATGTAGGGTTTGATTCAATTGTCAAATCATTTTAAAGTGATAAGTAATTTTGATAAATCTTTTATAGTTTTGAAATAGTGTGAGGTACTTGGATTTGATTTATTTGTTTTTTTTTTATTGTATTTTTCTAGTTCGTTTCGTGGTAACATTATTTGGGACAAATTGACAATTACTACGTTAAATGTGGGCCACAGTGTCACTGCAATAAGTGTTTTTTTTCACTTTTTTATTACACTTGAAAAAGAACTTGAGTCTTGATGTATGGTAGGTATATGATAACGAAAACATTATTTTTTATCATATAAGTAATTTATTTTTGCTCTATGCATTTGACACCAAAATATTTTCAAGATTTAATTTTTGCTGCACGTCTCAGTTAAGTGTTATTTTAAATCAGGAGTGGATGCAAGTTTTCTTATGTTAACTTGTGACTCTGCCCACCCCATTAGGGATATGGGCGTGATAGTATGTATGTACTTACTGTTTAAAACTTTATGTAAATACGAAGATGTAGTATCATACCTATTAGTTTTATATAGATAGCTGAATCGTGGTGTAAGTGGTCGGTATAGAATGTAAAAGCCGACAAGGCACCTGCAGTTCCTCTGATGTTGCAGGTAATCACTTACCATCAGATGAGCCGCTTGCTCGTGCCGCCCCCTCTTCCATAAAAAAAAACCATATAGTAATATCAACCAGGTTAACACCAATACCTCAGGTAAACCTTATAAAAGTAGCTGTAAAATGGGTAGCAAAACCTTTAAACGTTCTTTATGAAAAACTTACAGAGCGCCGTTCACGGGGAATCGTAAATAGGGCTGTTGATTGTTCAGACGAAATAAGTTTAGACACACAAAAAATATTCTGTTAGAAGAGAATACCACGTTTATTCTTAATTTTGGACCAAAATTGCATAATTTTGGCTTCATAATGAGGTCTGGTTTGTTCCATACGACAATCAAAAATTATAATACAAACAAAAAAAAGCGGCTAAAATGCCGGCTGGACAGGACAATAACTATTTTTTTTACTAAAAATTAAGTATGTAAGTACCATTTGTAATTCATTTCATTATTATTCGTTTAAAACAACGGTGTATACATAGATTACCTTACTTACCTATCTAATTCAAAATAAAAGAATGGAATTTAGGTTAAGTTTATAAAACGGGCGTTTATTGCGGGTAGGCTGTTATCTATTTCACGCAAGTCCTGATCAAGGGAGTTTAAAAGAGACAAAAACTTGGAAGTTCGTGATAGCAGACAACTCTGTGCTTTGCATTATGTACTTACGTTCATTTAGAAAGTCGGACAAACCTGAACACGTTTTGCACATGTACTTCCGGCTATTTCCTTAGCCACGAAACATCCCTAAACTCGTAAATAACTAGGCGCAAAGTTTCACGGCGCGAAGTTTTTGCGAATAAATGCAAACGACATAAACCCTTTCGTAGACAAAGGGTTCGCGGGGGAAGTCGTTAATTTATTGCGGGGAAAGTGGGAAAAAACTTGTACAATGCCATACACAGTTTTGATGTTAAATATTCATTGCGGAAAGATTACGGATTTGTTTGTACTACCTTCGAAAGTTGAATCATCAATTTTATTTTGTTTCAAGATCTTTGTGGCCGCCATGTTACTTTGCAGCTGACTTTTCATTCACTTTTATTTGTGTACATCATAATATACCACATGTGTCAACTAGCACTGTTTTTAAAGGTAACTAACCCTCATTACGCACTCGTGGCCAAGTCAATAAAAAGTGATAAAAAAACAAGTGCCAGTCGAGTTCGCACCCGAAAGGTTCCGTTCAATTGTTATGACTTTTACCCTTTGTACTTTGGCCACTTTGTGCATTGGACATCTTATAGAACATGACAGCTTCACAAAGACTATCAGGTAGAAGGAAAGCGATGAAGATGAAGACCAAGAATGAGTTATATCAGCCAGATAAAGGAGAAAGTCGCTGTCACCCAGACCCGGAAGAAATATTTGCAGAACATAAGTACAAACATTTCTCGAACCCGCGCGTCTTGCGTCTCAGCCGAGCACTCGTCCGCCAAGCCACCGAGGTCGTTCCGTGACACTCACACATAGTACTCAGTATTCATATCTTTTTATTTTTACCTATAACATTAGTCGGGTGTTTGGGATTACTGTCATATTTAACCATTTATCCCGTTACCGCAATACCTTTATCTGTTTCAATTTCAAAAACAACAAAGCTTAAACCGACGGCCGCGGCAATTAGATCAAACATGGTGATGTTGATACGGTAATTTATTAGGGTTCACTTTAAAAGGCCCTTCTATTTAAACCAACTTTGAAGGAACCTTTATAATATCTAGTATCTATTTTTAGTGTTATTAGTTTAAATTTAGTATGTCTAAACAATTCAAGTAAAAATGTGGTACGTTAACTTTTATAGCATAAAACAATATGCATTACTGAAGAATTTTTGTAGGCACCTATCTTCTTCTCCGTTGGACTGGGAGTAAAGAAAAAACCAAAGAATGCATCCAGCTGCTTCTCACAGAATTCATCTAAACACTAACTCCTTTATTACTCATGTCATCTTTCATACAGTCTTATCCATATTTTCTGTGGCCTAACTCTACCCAAGTATCCTTCCACACATTCTTATGTAACACTCTTCCCGTCACATGACATTCTTCCCTCCTCATGACATGTCCACACCAAGCTAACCTATATATCACATCCTTCTACATATATCCTTACTTATATTATAAATGCGAAAGTTTGTATGTATGGATGTTTGTTACTCTTTCACGCAAAAACTACTGAACGGATTTTAATGAAACTTAGTACATGTTACACTGGATTAACATATAGGCAATTTTTTATCCGGGTACCACGCGAGCGAACCCGCGGGCAGCAGCTAGTTAACTATAAATGTGAAAGTTTGTGAGGATCTTTGTATGTTTGTGGCTCAATCACGCCTAAACGGCTGAACGGATTTAAATGAAACTTGGAATATACATAGTACCTGTGCTGAATTAACGTATAGGCTATTTTTTATCCGAGAATCACGCGAGCGAAGCCGCGAGCCAGCTGGTTTGTCCATAAAATTAATCCGCGTGTCAACATAGATACAAAAACATAACCCTCTTTTTTGCAGTGGGGGAAAAAGAGGCATTTTTTGTGGCCTCGGCGCCTCCAGGTAGGCAAATGTTGAGTTAGAAAAGTAAACGCGTTAATTTGTCTAACATTGGTTTTGGGGCCTTTGAAGTCACCGACGCTTTTGTTTCGATTTCCGACATGTGGGTTCTGAACAATCGCTCAAATTGGGTGGAACTAATTTGTGACTGCAAAAATGTTGCGGAAGAAAGGTATTTGTAATAAAAATCGGTCAAGTGCGAGTCGAAGTCACACACGAAGGGTTCCGTATCATCGTACATTAATAATGTTTCTTGTATGGAGACTATTACGGTTCATGAGATACAGCCCGCTGACAGACGGAGGTTTATTTGATTGTGATATATTTTGATAAGGAACCTTATTGCTATATTTTTTGAGGCAAAGACAAATTCATTAGGTATGATAAAATCATAAGGATAACTTTTAAACGTTACCGTTGAATTTACGAACCTGTAACGCGACCAACCATAGAAGATACAGGCAAAAATCTTCTCTCCCCGAGCATGTCGTAAAAGTCGACTAAGGAATAGTATCCTCCCCAAACATGATGGACCACTTACATGGGCGATGGGCTGATCATCCGTCACCCTTATTCAGCATATCCATCCTAGGACTAAATCAAAAGTGGCTGCAAGTTTTGTTTTGTTACTTGTGGCTCTGCCCACCCCACTAGGGTAATATGTATGTATTATATAGGTACCTGAATGAAAATGCACTGATACTTTACAATGTCTCCCTCAATACACAGCCTCACAAAGGCAACTGCAATAAAAAAAGCATAAATAAACTTAATTATCCAACAAAGTGAAAACAAAACACTTTCATGTATCAAGAAGCAAAAAATATTGGCTGTTGTTAATACTCGCGCAGAATGTATGAACTTACCAACAACAGCACCGCACCTTCTTTGACAAACACACGTGCTGTTCGGGCCATGAAAACAGCGTTTACATAATACACCTTTAAAAACTCATTCATTTATTTATTTATAGGAAAACCAACAGCAGAAAATAACTTATAGACAACATAGTGAAAGCAGAAAGCCAATTATAGGTTTTCACGAATAAAAACAACTTATAAATAAAATATTATAGTGCAAACACATTGCCAACACGTCACACAAAGGAAATAGATAAAAGACTCATTTATTACTAGTTTTTCTCGGGAGTAGAGAAGAAACAGAATGCATCCAGCTGCTGCTCACCCCGAGCATGTCATAAAAGTCGACTAAGGGATCCTCTTCAACATGATGAGCCATCTATATGGGCGATGGGCTGATCACCTGTCACCACGGTTCACCAAATCCATTGAAGCGCATAGGCGTTCTTGATTGATCGTTAAAATTAAGCGATATGCGCGGTCACAAATTGGGATTGGTGACCGCAAGTGGCATTACGAGCTGAGCGCTTCCGTGCTTCGGGCACGTTACACAGCCGGTCCCTGCTTTTAAGTCGTTAAGCCATGACGGAGCCCCTTAGGCGGCCTAAAAACTCCGTCACTAGAGTTGGCCACTAGCTCATACGAACTTACTTATTACCTAACTGCCCGAACTTCAACGATCAATCAAGAATGTCTTAGCAAGCTACGTCACGAGTGTTTCCTTTACGAACTCTTCTTTTGCAGCCACAACGTAAAAATGTGTCGTAGGCATATGCAAAGCCTTTCTGCAAGATTACTTGCTGCTGCCGTGATACTGTGGATAAAGGTCACGCTACACATTACAATGCAATCCAGTACTTTGTCTCCCCCCACACCTGCAATACTTTTACTAACTCGTACTACTGTTTCTTTCCGTCAATCTTTTCTTTCGTTGACAAATTTTATTCTACATGCTATTGTTAAAGATATGAATAAGTTGAAGTATTAGTTAATATCAATTGTAAAATTACTATTAGTGTCGTGTCACTAGTTCTTTTTTATGTGGCCTTTCTTTCAATACTTTTGTATCACTTTAGGGAAAGATTTATATAGCTACTAGGTTCCGCCTGCAGCTTTGCTCGCTTTGAACTAGCATAAGAGGTAGCTTTTATGTTATTCGAGCACACGTACAACGTATATTTCAAATTTCAGTCAAATCCGTTCAACCGTTATGGCGTTATTGAGGCACAAACATACACACATCCTCACATACTTTCACGAATATTTTTTAAGATGATGATAATTTTTCATGCAATTATAACTAAACCGGCAATTGTTGGTAACAAAATAGCATTGTCGTACCATGCGTAGATTCCATCGTGTTGAAGACAGTCTCATCAAGCCATAGGGCTTGATGCTGAAGTGTGTATGTATTGTGGGTTGACCCTAAGCTGTTATGCTGCTGTGTGTTTTGTTGATGAAAAATTTAATGTAGATATATGCGAGAACTTGTATAAGCTATTGTATAGTTTCATATTTATCTACTTACCTACAATTTAACTGGTTAGTTACGACTTTACGAGAATTTTTTTTCCTGAATTAATCAGCAAGGTTCAGGAAAAAAATTCTCTCAAACCACTGGTTATCTAATTAAGGAAATTTGATAAATAAACATTACTTGTATTTAATTATTACGTTTTATTATCAAAATGATTTTCCAAAAAAATAGCCATGCGTGGTTTAAAGCTATCTAAATAAATAACACCCAACAGTCACACACATAGTCCTGACCCCACACTAGGATTCCCTGTGCCGTGGGTATCAGAAACTACGAGTATCATGGTACCACAACACCCAGACCTGGAAGAAATATTTACAGATCATGTAAACATTTCTTCCGCAGCGGGAAACAACCACGCGCCTCTTGCGTCTCTGCCGAGCAATCGCCCACCACGCCACCGAGGCCGTCAATTTACGCTAGCTAACATCACCGTTATACAGTGACGATCTCGATGGCTTAGCGGGCGAGTGCTCGACTGAGACGCAAGAAGCACGGGTTTGATTCCCGCAGCAGGAGAAATGTTTGTATGTTCTGCAAATATTTCTTCCGGGTCTGGGAGTTGTAATTATGTGTTTTATGTATGTATATAAAAAAAACTATATAAGTATTCTATCAGCCATCTCTTTACCATATGCTTTGCTTAGTGTGGAGGCAGATGGCGCTGTGTTATTCACAAATATTTATTTATTTATTATTGTACCTAGATAGGTAGGAACATGGAGAAAGTACAATATTTTATTATTGATTCTGTGCTTTGAATCTCATATTTACATATGACATGTAAGTCACTACCTTATATGTTGGCAGTACTGGCTTTTTAATAATAATATTGGTTATTCCGACAAAAAAGCTGCTTAATGGATATTTTTGAAGTAATGAATATAACTAATTATTATTTACCGACAATATATCCAAGTAATTACTTATTTTATTACGGAAAATATACACATTTTCATTCATGAATAAATGTAAGTTTCTGTGAAAACGGTGACGTTTTATAGCGGTAATGAATTGCAGGTTTTTCGACCTTCTGAACTCAATACATGATTTTCGGAAAAACAATACCTACAATGATATCGTCGTAATCGTCTATTGTCTTTATTAGAATAACATTATCAAACTTACCTACTAGATAAGATAATGATGATGATGGCTAAGAAATATTAAATACCGGAAGGGAAGCATCAAAGATCTACAACACAAGTTATTTAAACTTAGTGTACCTAGGTCCTGTCTGTAACTAACTAATGTAACAAACCTGTTCTAAGTTAAATTTTAGTTGTAATTATGTATTTGTTCCAAGTGTGCTTGCAATTATAAAAAAAAACTAAAATCAGAATTTAAATGTAAGAGCAGGTGTTCCGCAAGGCTCAGCCCTTAGACCTGTTCTTTACACAGTCTACACAGCTGACCTGAAATGCAGAATGTCTATTGCCACATATGCTAACGACACAGCTATACCAGCCAAAAATACAAACCCACATGTAGCATCAGAGCTCCTGCAAGATAGCCGAAGAGTGCTACCTGTGGAGAGTGCTCTCCCAGAAAACATTTGCTCATAGTTAAACTGATAGCAAAAAACTACAAATATTTTTTCCGAGTGTTGTGTACGGTACCAGGCTTGATGGCCAGAGATAATTGAAAAACCTTATGATCCTAGGAAACTAAGGTTGACCCCACAAAGTTACCAAGTATTTTCAACCTAAAACAACTACAAGGCGTCCATCATAAACGGCTAACGTCATCCAAAAAACCTAAAGCTTAACCCGACAATGTCGCAGGGGCTTTATCGACCCGAATAACGACTACAAGCGTAATGACGGGTATAAAGTGCCCAGTGACTTAGAAAACATTTAACTAATCTAAGGTCAGTCATGTTGTCTTTGTGTAAAAATACGGAGGAAAATGTTGGACGTGTTTTATTGTTCTATGTTATTTTCTTTTATGTTTCGCTAGTTTACAAGCGTGGCTTTTGTCACGCGTATCACACATAACACAGTTTGAGGCAGTAAATTGTAATGAGAATCATCATCATTATCATCAGTCCACTGCTGGACATAGGCCTCTGCAATGAGAGCCATCGCGACTAATCTTCGGCTTGACGCATTAAGTCTTGTAAAAGGAATATTTCCTTATAAATATCCAAGTATGGATCACCTTCGGGTACGGAACCCTTAAAACCATTGGACTTACCAGGAAATAGGCTACATTTTCCGGGAAGGTGTTTCCATGCAAGCGGAGTCGCGGCCAGACGCTAGAGTTAAATCATCATCATAAGCCTTTTCATTTATTATTTACAGTGATCAATATTTATTCAATAAAGCATTAGGTTGTTGATTGTCGTTGTTGCTTACTTAGATGATCTTAAACTTTGGCGTGAACAACAAACTGATGGTTAGAAATCTCGACATCCATATTCACATTGTAATAGAATACCAAACATGGACGGCGGAAGCAAGACAATACTTCACTCCACAGATTAAACAACACGACTCAACCTTGACAGTGACATCACCTTGATATTGAACCTTATTATTGCCCTTCATGATATATTTATATCAATAAACATTCTTATTTTATCTCTCTGTTATTGACACTCAAGGAAACTGAGGTCCACTTACGTTGATTGGATGATTCCGTGATCTTTGCGGATATTTACTGGTGGCCTAGTGGTAGCAACTTCGCATTCTGATCCTAATGTTGCAGGTTTACAATAGTGTCAAAAAACTCAATATGGCGGCTGTAAGAAGCCATTTTCAATTCATTCCTTTTGCTGCGTTTGTAGCCGATTTGTCTAAAAAACGAGTGTGTCATAGGTACAGCCTATAACTTTGACACTAATATGTAAAAGGAGGCCTTATGGAAGAAACATGAATGTACATGTGTCATGGTACGGAACCCTTCGTGTGCGAATTCAACTCGCACTTGACCTTTTTTTTGTACCCGACATTCATTTGTTAGTATTACTCATAGTTAAAGAAGTATATTCTGATTGAATTCCGTTTTCGGTGCGGACAAAGAGTCCGCACCGAAAACGGAATTCAATCAAGCAATCCACATATCCTTATTATTTCCTTAAAGAACACAACTCCTGAAACTGGGACAAACACATTCCCGAAACAAAAGCTAAAGCGTACAAGCGTACATGTGAAGAATCACTACATAATTCTGAAATACCGTGACATAGTACAAATAGGGGCAGAAGCATTTTGTTAAGTTGAAAAGAACATAATAAAGCTAGAGTATAAAGCAAAAGTGACATCTTATACATACACTAGCTTCCGCCCGCGGTTTGCTCGCGTGGTACCAGGATGAAAAGTAGCCTATATGTTAATCCAGCACATGTACTACGTATATTCCAAGTTTCATTCAAATCCGTTCAGCCGTTTAGGCGTGATTGAGGCACAAACATCCAAACATCCTCACAAACCTTCGCATTTATAAAATACTAGCTGTTGCCTGCGACTTCGTACGCGAATACATTACTTTGTTCTATAATCAATAGTTTTCGCAGCGCACGCCAAAAACTATTTTGGGTTTTCTACCTTGGGTTACAATATTGCAATTTCCTTACGGATCTCTTTTTTTGAAAATATATTATAGCCTATACTGGTTCCTGATAATGTAGCTTTATATTAGTGAAAGAATTTTTGAAATCGGTCCAGTAGTTTCGGAGCCTATTCGTTACAAACAAACAAAAAAACAAAATATCTTTCCTCTTTATAATGTTATTAGTGTAGATGAAGTAAGATTACGACCGTGAGATGGAAAGCTGGAGTCTGTACCACTAGACCACCAGTGCTCTTCACTCTGACGTAGTGTTCGCGTGTTCCACGTAGGTGAGAATCATAAGATGAATCACTGGATTTCAGAGCCACGTCGCTATAGAGTCGGTAACGCCGAGGGAGCCGGGTGCAACATCAAATCGGTACGTGCCTCACATCCGGGTGGGTACTTCTTTCTCCCAATGACTTACACTACGTTAGTACACTAGTTTTGCTGTCGAACCAGAAATAAGAGAGAACTTTGATTTTGTGGGCGATTCGAGAGTAATTCTAACGGTACTTGCACCTTTACACCTTTTCCATTGCTTTTAACATTTTCGTGACATGTTTTTTTTATCAATTTTTGATAAAAAAAATCTTGGTTTTTTTAAACATTTTTGTTTTTATATGGGTGATGTGGTCGCAAAGTGACCTTAAATAAATTAAAAAAAAAGTTGTATACACCTTCTTCCGAACCAGTGTGGTGAAAGGATTAAAATTTCGCCTTAAACGATCCTTTCGTGCACTTGTTTTCGAACTTTTCAGCTTCTACGACATGCCGGTTTCCTCACGATGTTTTCTTTCACCGTTTGAGAGTACTGGTATAGCTTACATGAATTTTTCATGGCTTAGTCAGCTCTCCCGTGTTGACCGTGTCCTTGCAGTATAAAACCGACTAAGCTTAGAGGATGGTGGCATAGGTGCTGGGCATCGAGCATTTCAGTTAAATGCTCGATGGTGCTGGGCTAGTGTACTTCATCTAAATTCGTCCCAGGCACTACATCGTCCCGTTAGTGTAAGCAAAATTTGCCTCCTGTCGGTGTATAAATCATCTAATAAAGAAGGCCTTCGTTTTTTTGACATAATAAAGGGGAGTGGAAGAAAAATACATGTTGTGGCCATCTCACGTAAGTGGGATACGGGCAGGGAGATGATAATGATGAGTTTTTATGACATTCTTTAATCTATACTGTTCAGTTTTATCATTATAACTATCATATGCAATAAGCAAGTCTTGGCTCCAACTTATTTTATGAGTTAGTAAACTTAACGCTATTTTGGTCATGTTTTATCTAATATAATTCAGCGAGAGCTCAAGTGAATTTAAATTAAAGTGTGAACCATGCGGCTGGCTCAGAACTTTCTCAAATTAAAACTTGTCGTAAGCAAGCTGAATGCACAAACCTCACTTTGTCATTAAGAAGAAAAATATTTACCAACTCTTCGTTCTACAGCTTTAGTTCTGTAGTTTTAGGCACCAGCTTCTTACCTAGATATCTTATCTGAAGCAGTCATATGTTCCTAAATTCGCGCAATGGTTTCATAGGCAAATTCCCTGCTCACTTTATATAGATACATAATTATCACGCCCTTATTAATGCATTATTATTTGATGGAAATTGCAAGAAGGATACAGTTATGTTCAGAAAAATTTGGTACATGATAATAATAAATAACTAATCTTACTTCTTACTTATATTATAAATGCGAAAGTTTGTGAGGATGTTTGGATGTTTGTGCCTCAATCACGCCTAAACGGCTTAACGGATTTGAATGAAACTTGGAATATGCATAGTACATGTACTGGATTAACATATTATAGGCTATTTTTTGTCCGGGTACCACGCTAGCGAAGCCGCGGGCGGCAGCTAGTTACAATATATAATGGATCCTATATAAGGTAAAGTTATTTAAATTGCATACCTAGGTATGAAAAGAAAATAATACTACAATCCCTAATGGGGAGAGCCACAAGTAATCATAAGAAAACTTGCAGCCACTCCTGATTCCAAGTCTCATGATGGTTATGGTGAACCATAGTGACAGGTGATCAGCCCCTCGCCCATATAGGTGATCCATCATTTTGAAGAGGATACTATCCCTTATGCTTATTCATAAAAAGAATTCAAAAAAGTTAAAAAGTCTGAATAAATAATAATATTTGTATGGGTAACCGCTGGAAACACGCAAAAAAAAAATATTATTATTAAAATAAAAAGTAATTATGTTCAAAATATTTTTGAGAATACTCAAGCTTAAATATTATGTCACCGTAAAATTGTAAATACCGTTAGGTTATAGTCTATCTCGCGAGATTGTAAACTGTCGAAAGATTGTAAATCTTAATAATACTGCATTAAATTTCGGCAACTGCTGCCGCGGCACGCTCGTTCTGCTCGCTCTGCTCGCTCGCCTCGCGCGTAGTTTTTCACTAACTAACCTAACCTACTAATTTCGATCAAAGCAGATGTTCGACAGTTTACAATCTCGCGAGATTATAATCTAACGGTATTTACAATTTCCGGTGACATTATACATGATGAGATACAATAAGCAAGTATTCCAAGGAGGGTTGACGTCAGGCAGGCGGCCGGTCATAAAACACCTTAGCCAAAACTCTGCCGACCCCACATAGAGTGGGATAAGGGCAGGAAGATGATGATGATGACGGTGACATTATACATATTTAAGTCATATTATTAATCCTTTAAAATTAACATTAATGTTATTCAACTATAAAACAAATTAAATGGGTAATTGCGTGGTAATTAAGAGTATTAGATCACGCTCTACGATTTAATCTATGCCATATTAGTTTAGATTTAAATTACAGGCAAACATTCCAGGGGCTGGGTATTTAATAGTAATTAGTTATTTTAATAGAGTGCTGATCAAATAAAATAAGTTAATCTAAAGATTAAAATAAATTTCTAACACCCAGCGGTCACATGTACCTACTTCTGACCTAATACTAGGATTTGAGTCGTGGGTATCAGAAACTACAAGTACCACATTACCCAGACCAGAAATAAAAATTTACAGGATATGCAGACATTATTCCTGCAGAAATCGAACCTGCATTTATTAACATCTCAGCCGGCCACCATCAGCCAATCTAGTTCCCATAGTAAGCTTTGCTTAGTTTGGGAATAGATGGCGCTGTCTGAAATGTCCACAAGTATTTATTTATTTGCTTAGTTTGGGGCCAGATGGCACCATGTGAAATTTTCAATAATATTTATTTACTCCAGCTTTATTAGCCTTTATTGATGTTTGTAGATTGCTCGACAACCTGCACCTAGGATGACCTTTACAAGGCCTAATAGTACCTAGGTACCTATAAAAAAAGCGAGCACTGGTGGTCTGTGTGGTAATGGCCCTCTACATCCTAAGGTCGTGAGTTCAAATCCAGTCGTGCATTAATGGATTTTTCTGTACGAAAAATTTATATGCGTACTCTCAAACGGCGAAGGAAAATATTGTGGGGAAACCTGCATGTCATAGAACCAAAAAAATTCGAAAATATGTGTCAAGAGCCTTTGAGGCGCACTTTAAATCATTCACAACACTGGTTCGAAAGAACTAGCGACACGACTATTACTATAAAATTCAGAGTAGTTTGCTCGCAAAAAAGAAAATGTTTCCGGCGAATCTTCTATCGTTTTCTTACATTTATTCAGTAATTTTTCGCCATTTCTACCTCCAGTCACGAACGTATTGTTTGGAGAAACTAATTTACCACTTCAAACACCTGTACTGGTGTGTCAGCTAATTTAGTAATAGTTATCGCTCCCGGCATTTATTGTGGCACAATACCTACTCGGGAGAATACAATTAACTAACCTCTATAGAGGTCCATGCGTCATTGTAACAGCCGGGATCTGGAGTTGGCTGTGGTATAACAAGAATAAACGAATTACCTTCGGTTATTCCTCGGGAAAGACTTAGTTTTCCTTTGAATTATTGTGAACAAGAGAAGAGAAATGACACGATGATTGAGACGTAGGTACATAAATGGATTCCACTGTTTAAATAATTACGACATTCGAAAACATTGTGAGGAAACGAGTACTGGATGAAACGAGGATCTGACATTCTAAAAAATCGTAGGCTGACTATGTCAAGTGCACGAAAGGAGACTTTTAGATCCAATTGAATCCTTACACTACCGCTGATTCAAGATAACAATTAGGTAATACTAGCATTAGTAAGCATCTTTTTTTAAATAGATAGTATCATTTTTTGTCAAAAATTACAACTTCACGTACCCACCTACCTATATTTACAAAATACATAAATTAATTCTTCTCTGCTGGACTGGGAGTAAAGAAAAAGATAGAATGCGTCCAGCTGCTTCTCTCCACGAGAAATTTTATTTGTGAATGTTGTTTATACAAACAATTGAGCTCTCTAAAAACATTGCAAACGAACTAAAGACAGCTCAATGAGATCATTGATACGTGAACATGATTTTCTTTCTACAATCATGAATGAAATACATTTTCTTTCAACAATTGTGCAGATATGAAATTCCAAACATACCCTATCAATTTTTCAACCTATAAATCTCTACATCCATTGTGCAATTTATTGGCGGAGTAAACAAGTTGCAATATTAAATTCTGAAATATATGAGTTTCAATCAACGTCTCACGTACAGCATCACGAGACTGAACTTTAAAAATTTTGAAATATTACGCTGCTCTGAGAAACTGCTTGGTGCGAGATGAAAGAGGAAAATGTTATGTAACCCACAGGTATTCCTTTCATTATAAATCTTTAAGATAAAAATGCTTTTACTAATATAGGTATTAATGAATGTTCGATGAGCATCTCCATCTGTACTTCTTGAAGAAATTGTATCTTTTTGTACTTACCTTTTGTAATTATTGGAGGAAAATGGAGGGTAGTATGAAAAATTGTTCTTATAAAGTGATCATATGCCAAAATTATATCGGTTCTACCTACACTTGTAGGAAGGAATTTTGGTAAGAAACTTCAAAGGTAACCCGAAAAAGTCATAGGTAACCCAATCCTCATTCCGCTTATGCCATATACCAAAGAGCCGAAGCGGGAATCTCATATCAGCGTGAAGCATCGATAGGCCGGGATCATCCCGGTTTTTACGAGCGTCCGCGCGCCGGGAAACCCGAAAATATTCCCGAATAATAACGGGAAATACGACCTACACGATGAATTAAATCATAGATAGCGTAGTTTTTCGTTAGAATTTTATGGTATTTAAATTTAAAGTACCTATGTATAATACGTAGGCCGTAAATAGATAAGGCCTAGTACAGGACCATATATGGCATGGTCAACAATGTTGGACGACCTCGGTGGCGTGGCGGGCGGGTGCTCGGCTGAGATGCAAGAAGCGCTGGTTCGATTCCCGCTGCGAGAGTAATGATTGCATGTTCTGTAAATATTTCTTCCGGGTCTAGGTGTTATAATATTATGTATTTACAAAAAAAGTATATAAGTATTCTATCAGCCATCTGGTTCCCATAGTACAAGCTTTGCTTTGTTTTGGGCTAGATGTTGCCGTATAAAATAATTAACAAATATTTATTTATATAATGTGGTCTATCACCATAAGGTTGAAGTTCATTTGCACGTGATTAAATAACAAGGCTGATTTTCTCTTGCTATAGTGTTGTGACAGTTACTGATGCTCGCTCAACTTTATCGTTATAACATTTTGCTTACTTGCGGTCACCCATCCCAATTTGTGACCCCGCATATCGTTGCTTAACTATAACGATCAATCAAGAACGCCTAAGCAAGCTACGCCACGAGCGCTTCATGATGATTCTTGATGATGATAATATAATAATTATGTACCTATAGTACAGAGAGCAATGGTATAAATTCGACTGGCACATGATCATTAGTACCTGCCTAGTGCGATATAAGATTAATTTTTTTCTGAATAAATGACTTTATTGATTAAACATTGATAAAGGCGGGAAAATAATGATGATGGGATACTTTTCTGGTTTAGAAAGATATTTGATATGCAATATTATTTGTTGTATCTAAATGGGATTTTCATTGAAATTTATGTACCTAAATAAAACATAACAATTAATAATTAAATTGTGTAATTAATCCCGTTTTACAATTAGGATAATAACAATTAATATCCTTGTGTCTAGCTCCACATCAAACACAAGAGAATAATTTAAACAATTCCATTTCAATGATTTGTTTATTACTGTTCCAGGCAATAGATTTAATTTTATTAATATTGGCAAGTCGAAGTGAGTCTTTTATCTTTTTGATTACCAACACACTTCTTTATAGCCTTTGGGTGTCTACATTGATTATTTCGCAAAATACCTGTAAAAAAATATGGTGGTAACTTGCAAAAGTTTTTTAAGTGTATTGTTCATTATTTCAGTTACGATTTACTTAGTAAAATTATACAAATTTATATTTCTATCGTATCACAATTCTTGTTAATAATTATATTAATATTATGATACCTTATGTTTATGTTTATCAGAGAGCACTGGTGGTCTAGTAGGTAGTGACCCCGTCTTCCGATTTTTAGGTCGTGGGTTCAAATTCGCTGGTGTACCAATGGATTTTTCTGTACGAAAAATGTGCGCTATACCAAACTCTCAAACTGTGAAGGAAAACATCGTGAAGAAACCCGCGGTATAGGTAGTCAGCTCCCCACGTATTGACTATGTCTTTCCTGTGGACAAGGCCGATTAAGCTGAGAGGATGGAATAAGTGCTGAGCAAGCCTACTCAATTTTAATTCGTACCGGGCACTAAGGCGTCCCGTTTGTGAAGGTAAAAGTTGCCTCCTGACGCTGTATAAATCATCTACTATACGGTAAATGGCCTTAGTTTTTTTATGTTTATCATATCTCAATACACTTAGAAAAACTTTAATCAGAAAACACCCGTATCGTATCGTACAGAACTCAATCTACCCTTGCGAGAATGGCAGCCGCCGCCTCATTGCAGGGGACGTGCGCGTAAAATATTCATTTATACGACGACCCGTGCACCACGGATCACGGATATAGACACGTCATTGCATAATTGATTTGCAGAAAGGTATTCCACTCAAAGATTGATATAAAATTGTTGTACGAAAATATCAACCCGAAAGGCATACAGTAAAAAGAAAGAAAATACATTTATTGCTTCTCTTTATTATTTACTTCTCCGCTGGACTGGAAGTAAAGAAAAAGAAAAGCATGTGATGCTAATGAACCACAAGGCCTCAGCATCATGATGCTCTACAAGAAGTTAATGCAACGCTGGTTTCCTGACAGGATCTGCAAAAATGTGGAACTCTCTGCCGGGGTCTGTATTTCCTGAAGAGTATAATATGGGTGTCTTTAAATCGAGAATCAATAGGTTTCTTCTAGGTAAGCGTGCTTCATCTTAGACCACACTGTTACTTAACATCAGGTAGAGTGTGCTCAAACGCAAACCTATCTACACTAATATTATAAAGAGGAAAACTTTGTTTGTTTGTTTGTACTGAATAGGCTCAAAAACTACTGGACCGATTTTAAAAATTCTTTCACCATTCGAAAGCTACATTATCCACGAGTAACATAGGCTATATTTTATTTTGGAAAAAAATAGGGTTCCGTAAGATATTTGGGTTTTTCGGACACAAGGTGTAAAAAATCAACCAGAAAAGTTACTTATTTTGCGTACGCTGCCTAAACTATAAAAGATAGAACCATAAAATGTTCTAATTAATTGTAGATCTTATAAATATCTACAAAAAAGTCCGCGACACACTATACCCATCTATGTCGAGTGAGGCACAGCAACCATTTTTTTATTTAAAAATCTTGAATTTTTTTTGGACTACATTTAAACGCGTTTATTTTACTCATGCTATTAATCCTTATCAAAATAAATGATTTCATCACTAAGAACAGTTTATGGAGATAATATTTGGTATTTGAATGATTAAAATTGGACGTTTGGTTTTGAAGTTATGGCGAAATTAAAATATTACGATTTCTGCTGCACGACCGCTGCGTAGGGAGCCGACCTCGCGACTGACCGTGTCTTTCCTGGGTAGGCTTTTTGCAGCGGTAACCGACATCCACGCGGGCGGAGCCGCGGGCGACCGCTAGTTTCAGATAAAAAAAAACCTTTGTTCATGTCAGCACGGACGACAAACTTAGGTAGTTACTTCTAAACATAAAATAAAATAAAAACCACTACTCCTTTATCGTTGCGGATTTTTTAAATAAGTTGATGTGAGTGATTATGAGTTTGTTCTTTAAATACTCTCAAACGATAAAAGAAAATATCATATAGAAATCTACGGCTTAGTCAGCTCCGAACGTATTGGCTATTTATTTCCTGTGGACAAGGCTGACTAAGCTGAGAGGTAGTATAGGTGCTAGCCAAGCCTAGCCCATCTAAAAATCGTCCCGGGTACTACAGATGCTGTATAAATAATTTTGTATAGACGATGAACATTATCACAGTGTAGGGGGTAAACGAATTTAATTGAAACTCAAAATTATGTATAGGTACCTAGTTAGTTTTGTAGAACAAGGATACGGCACCACGCAAATAAATTGACAAGCTAGTTTTTACGCAAACATGCACTTTATATCAAAATTATACTTTATAGCAGCGCTCGTGGCGTAGCTTGCTTAGGCGTTCTTGATTGATCGTTAAAGTTAAGCAACGACAGCGAGCGGTCACAAATTGGGATGGGTGACCGTAAGTGGCATTACGAGCTGAGCGCTTCCGTGCTTCGGAGGGCACGTTAAACAGTCGGTCCCGGCTTTTTAGTCGTTAAGCCATGACGGAGGCCTTTAGGCGGCCTAAAAACTCCGTCACTAGAGTTGGCCACTAGCTCATACGAACATACATACATATCAAAATAAAAAAAACTGAATGTAAACAATAAAGAAACACTGAGTGACTAACGAATTCATCTATTCTATCTTTCGAACAATTCCAATTTACGATTAAAATCCATGAGATCACATCTTCATTAGTAATACAATCAAGCTAGAGCGGGGAATCTTCGATTCGAAGGAGGAAGTTGAAAGTGCAGATGTACTAAAACCAATTCCACAGCTAGTGAATTCAAATCCACGGTTGTGCAATACATTTTTCTTTTCGAAAATGAACGGTGAAAGAAAACTTAATAAACCGGCATGTTGCTGAATTTATTCTTTATTCTTTATTCTTTATTGTACATAATATAAAACACAGAAAACACAGACATAAAGTAAGGACATGTACAAAGGCGAGCTTAACCCTACAAAGAGTTTTCTTCCAGCAAACCTTTAGCTAGAGAGAGATGGAGTATAGATAGCGGGTACATGTACAAAACAAGACAAACATTTAAGTATGCAGATAAATAAATAGTGAATGAACTACAAACTAAACCTATTCCTTTTTACCAATCAAAATAATATACCTACATATACTAAAAATAAAATACCTACACTATTGCCTACAAAAAAATAATAAATAATAATTTAAAAAGTTCGAAAACATTATCAAGTGCATGAAAAAAGCCCCTGAGGTGCGCACTTGTAATTCTTTCACCACGCTGGTTCGAAAGAACTGGTGACACGACTAGTAGTAGAGTCAAACGGCTGGAAAACATGCTCTTTTTAAAACAAAATGAACATATGTTTTGACGGCTGCATCAACCATAGCGTGTTTTTTTCTGCCTCGCTAGCTTCGGGCACCAGCAGTGTGGCAACGGCATAATCTAGATCCAGATAGATTTGTTAGAGTTTAATGGATGCAAGACTTCTGTCTCCGGACGAAGTTAAAAATTCAATATGAAATTAGTGTCCGATTGTTCCTTTACCCTCTGAAGCAGAATAGGATTTCTATTGCTTTTGCAATTGTAATAAGATTTTTACAGCTTTTTTGCAAAACTTAAATATTTGTACTGAAGTAACAAAACCTTTAAAACGTATAAAACATTAGTATCATTGTACCTTAGTAATTACTAAGATTATGAAGTGAATATTTTTGTACTTTTCACAAAATAACGCTCTTGTCGATAATGTGTATCCATTGACTAAATTAAAGATCGTTTATAAGAAAATAACATAATTCTACGTTTTGTACTCAACTTTTTACCATCTATAGTAGATGATTTATACAGCGTCAAAAGACAACTTTTACCTTCACAAACTGGACGCTGTAGTGCCCGGGACTAATTATGGAGTAGGCTTGCCCAGCACCTATTCCATCCTCTCAGCTTAGTCGGCCTTGTCCACTGGAAAGACATGGTCAATACGTGTGGAGCTGACTAAGCCGCGGGTTCCCTCACGATGTTTCCCTTCGCCGTTTGAGAGTACTGGTATAGCGCACATCATTTTTTCGCACAGAAAAATTAATTGGTACACGACTGGGTTTGAGCCCACGACCGGAGTCGGAGTTATGATCGGAGTCACTACCAACTAGACCACCAGTGCTCTCAACTAGTTTGTGCTCAACTAGTATAATAATAATAATAGATAATCACAAAGTGGTTTAAGTAGGATTACAGTAAGATAGAGCCGTCTTGTTCATACTTTATTCGTAAAACCCCTAATACAGCTACGGCTTCCGAAGAAAAACTTAAATTGCCTGTTAGTAGCTTCTATCTTTGTGAGCGAACCCGGTCTTCTGATCAGCTTCGAATGCACTTCTGAAACTTTGTATTGTTGATTCAATAGTTATATCAAATCGATTTTCATGAACTTTTCGAGAAAGATGTCTTGATATTCAGTCTTCTTCAGTCGCGTTCTTATGACCAAGTTCTGTTATTGAACGTTTTTATAAATTATGATACTAAAACCTGGTTCCAATATTATACAAACGGACAAAGCAAAAATTACCATAGCAACGTTATTATCGTTCAAAATGAAAATTCATCAAGTTCTCATTCGTCGTCGCCTGTTAGATGAATGTAGAAACTGGGCATTAGTCTTCTTACATTGCGTACTAAGTAAGAGTCCTGTCATTGATCTAAATATAGTGAATTTGTAACATAAAACATCCCATATTCTAATTTTTATGTCTAGCGTTCATCAGTTGAAACAATCTGCTTCAGATCAAAACAACAAGTTCAAACTTTAATATTAGTTCATTCGCAGTATTCTATGATTTGAATTTAAAATTAAAATGAAACTACATAGACCGAAAAAATAATTCGCTAGTTCCATCAGACTAGACAATGGAACTTCTGCAAATGGACCTATTATCCCCTTAATCCATGTGACATCAATACGAAATAATTAAACACGTCATCACTTCGGTCTGCGGTTGGGATTTGTATTAATTTTGTGATTATTTTCGGAACCTTATACATTATAATGTCCACCGCAATGCTCAACTTTAATCTGAGTGGTGTTTTAGTGTTTTTATTTATCGCATAAGAAATAATGCTAGTTCCATTCGCCCATTGGAAAAATATTGTAGTCATTATATTCAACGTATATATTAACTTCTCTGCTGGACTGGGAGTAAAGAAAAATCAGAATGCGTCCAGCTGCTTCTCTCCCCGAGCATGTCGTAAAAGTCGACTAAGGGATAGCCCTTAGTCGACTTTTACGACATGCTCGGGGATATCCTCCAACATGATGAGATACAATAAGCAAGTATTCCCAAGGAGGGTTGACGTCAGGCAGGCGGCTGGTCATAAAACACCTTAGCCAAAACTCTTAATAGTCACAATAGTTACTCACAATAGAGTGGAATGATGATATATTCAACGTGTAAAGGTAAAAAATATTACATTTCATTTCATTTATTCATTTAAACTTACATCTATCTTAACAGGCTAACCTAATGCAATAGTGTAGCGTAATTATGTCAGAAATTATAATATAACTAGCTGCCACCCGCGGCTTCGCTCGCGTGGTACCCGGATAATAAATAGCTTATAGATATGTTAATCCAGCACATGTACTATTTATATTCCAAGTTTCATTCAAATCCGTTCAGCCGTTTAGGCGTGACAAACTTTCGCATTTATAAGTAAGATAATTTATTAGTCATATAAAATTTAAAAAAAAAAACAAATTAAAAAAATCATGTCAACTAGGTCATAATATAATCAAACTAACTCAAGATGGCTGTTTAAACCATCCAACGATGTAGTTTCATAAAGCAGTTTATCCAGATTATAGACAACGTTATTAATAAGATACCATAGAAATAATACGGTGGCAAAGCTAGCCCCAGGAGAATAGCCCACAATCCAGAAATTAGTAAGCAGAAACAGTAGCTTTACCACTTTAAACACCAAAATTTCCCAGAGGCATTCCACGCAAGTAGGTCAAATGCTCTTATAGGTACCATGAATGCCATCGCACAATGTATCAAGTGAGGAGGCTTAACTTGTCAAAGTTGAATTCAACCAAACACCTACAGACTTACCAAGTTTAACATGATACATAACTCTTCAATTCTAGATCTTAATACCTCGTAATTAGAGCCAGTGAAAGTGATCAGGTTATCTTGGCATCTCGGCTGGCCAAATCTCCTGCTATCGAGAGGTGTCAATTGCTTGACACAGATGTGAGTATGGTCTTTTACGATGTACTGTCCAGTCGATAATAGGCCTTAAGTCTGTAGACGTAAGAGCGATGATTTGGGTATGTGGTCAAGTTAGCAAATAGTAAACAGTCATTTGCATGATGGTGATTAATTTGGAGTGCGCTTGTCGGTATTACAAAATTAGGGTTTTTTGTTTGTTTTCTCACGTTGCGGGGATTTTAAAGTTTATTCTGTTAACTTTGGAAGATGGACCTCAGATACTCAGGTTAAGAATGATTCTACCTCGGGTTATACAATTTTGAGCAAAATGGAAACAAAATAAATAGCAAACGTTTGTTTTTCTCTACAATACCCAGACTCCTCATAAAAGAAACAATCTTGTCACCTCACCAGCCTTATAAGAACTTGGAGACAATTTCCATCGCTCCATTCAAGTTACGCCGTCAATAAGTTTTTATTCAAACGGCATCGAATTGCGCGGAAAACGATTGACAAAAAAAGAATATTGTAGGCTCTGAATAAAAACAACATAGTAACAAGGAACGTCCATTTCGACCTGAATTGTTTATACTGGCGCATTTGAATTTGTATCAACATTTTGAGAAACTAACGCTGTGGAAAATGAGCTAGCTGGATAAACTAAAGGTTACTGGGGGTCGTTGTCTAATGTGCAGACAATTCTATCTAATGTCCATACCAGTTTTATGACCAAGCTACCTAAGTACTATCTTAACGCGGTTGACTTAAGTCAGACATTGGCGTAAAATTAAAATTGCCGCATAGTTTTAGTTCTGAAGTTCCTGGGTATAATTCTCGGGGAAAGTAGATGTCTAAATCATATTTAGAATCGCAAGAAGGATATACCTACATCATCAGAGATTAGCATAATCTACTGACTAAGTATCGTGAATCGTTCATACAATCTCACGACAGAACTGGCACGAGCATTGAAATCTGGAGCCATCAAGCCTGCAGGCTACTTTGTTCGTTGGTTTCCACTCAAGCTCTATAATACATAATATTACAGCACCCAGACCCGGAAGAAATATTTGCAAACATTTCTTCCGCAGCGGGAATCGAACCCGCGCCTCTTGCGTCTCAGTCGAGCACTCGCCCGCCACACCACAGAGGACTACAGACTACTGTACACACATCGACAGCGTCGAAACTTTAAACGAAGAACATACCTCAGTTAACTAGGAAATGGTTGCGCAAATTGTCTAGTTTTCGGTATATAATCCTGATGTGATATCGTGCAGCCAGACGAAGCGATATTGGCGACACGATCGCCGCGGGCTGGGACTGGCTGAGATGTGAGGTATGTGTCCACAGACTGTAATAAATCATCAACAACATCATATATTCTACCTCTATAATAAATCAATACTTCTTTGCTGAGCTGGGAGCAAAGTAAAAACATAGAATGTGTTCAGCTGCTTCTCTCCCCGAGCATGTCGTAAAAGTCGACTAAGAGATAGTATCCTCTCCTACTTGATCAACCTCTATATGGGCGATAGGCTGATCACTCACTATGGTACACCATATATCCATCTTGAGACTTTAAATCAGGAGTGACTGCGAGTTTTCTTATGATTACTTGCGACTCTGTCCACCTCGTCGTGATAATTGTATGTTAATAAATCAGTCAAGAAGGCATGTATCGACAATACTTATTTGAATTTGAATATGAGTCTCCTGGTTGGGAATACTGATACTGTACACTGTTTCAGTCTAACTAAACAAGTATATAATATTTTATATAAGTTTCAGCGTATGTTGACGCTGTATAAAAACGAAAGCGGAAGCCAAAATATATCTATATTTCATTTGAGAAATACTTTCACGCTTACCTTTTCAGTAAATCTCACAATATCATTAATCAACATCCTGAAATGTCTTTGTCCCACTGACCAATGACCATCCGTCATCCGTTTATTTCTCCAGAGACAATGACCACGAGCCCGGACTGTATGGACTAGCGTCACATTGCACTGCCGGCGGCGAACCCGCTTCTCGCGACGTCCCAAAGGCCCGGCACGCCTGCCCTATGCAAATATGCGGACCCCTAAAATTGATCATAATCCTTTTCCCTGTAGAATATATTTCATCTTTGAAGGTTATAAAGTAGGAGTAAAAATATGTAATGGTAAAAGTACGTGCGGAGTTTTAAGAGCGGGATGGGTCGATTGCGATCGGTAGGTACCGCTTTATGACATTTTGATGGTCTCAGCGCAGCTTCAGTTTACTTCGAGGTAACATTGCTAGACTGAACTGAGAAGAATATAGAGAGAGACGATAGTTGAGTAAAAAATGTTGTTATTGACAGCCTTTCAACGAAATTTTATTAAATTGAAAACACAAGGCCTTTCCTGTGGACAGGGCCGACTAAGCTGAGAGGATTGACTTTTGACAGCCTCGGTGGCGTAGTGAGCGAGTGCTCGGTTGAGAGGCAACAGGCTCTGGTTTGATTCTCGCTCCGGAAGAAATGTTTGCATGTTCTTCAAATATTTCTTCCTGGTATGTTGTAATATATTTTCAAAAAAAGTACCTCGGTATATAAGTATTCTATCTGCCATTCTGGTTCCCATAGTACAAGCTTTGCTTAGTTTGGGGCTAGATGGCGCTGTGTGAAATGTCCACAAATATTTAGTTATTTATTAGGATGAGAGGTGCTGGGCAAGCCTACTCCATCTCCAAATTGATCCCGGGGACTACAGCGTCCCGTTAGTGAAGGCAAAACTTGTCTCCTGACGTTGTATAAATAATCTAGTATATGTATAAATGGTATAAGGCCTTAGAAAGAGAGACAACTTATTCTTGAAAGCTTATCAAAACATTTTGAGTTCCTATTCTATGAATACAGAGACTTAAAAATTAAAATACTACGGACAAGGAAACATTGTTTCACGTTACGTAACAATGGACCTCTTCGCGCTCTTAAAACTCTTGTTCACAAAAATATCGCTCACTTAAAACTCTTTTACTTACCAAACTTAAACTAACCAACAATTTATTTCCAAAGTGCTTGCAGCTTACAGCTTTTAAAATTCCCCCAACCGTCTTAAGAGTTGAAGCTGTAAGTAGGTACTCCTTTATTCCAGCAGGATTAGAGAATTGTGGAAACGTAGTGGCACACAATGTTTGCAAGCGTTTTGAGTCATTTCACTAGGTACTACAAGACATATCACTAGTTCTTTCTAACTAGTGTGGCAAAAAAAAATTTAAAGTCCGCCCAAAAGCTCCTTTCGTACAATTGACACTTTAAAACTTTTTAGGTTTTAACGCATGGCAGTTTCCTCATGATGTTTTCTTGTACCGTTTGCGCACCTACATTTTACGAACAATAAAAAAACATAGAAAATAGATGCATGACCAGATTGGAACTTTTAGGATCGAAAACCTAAGGGCAACTATCAACAAGCTATTTTTACACTGGTAATGTTTGACAACGGTATTCTCAATGTCATGCTATGTGTGGAATAATATGGGTAAGAACTCAAAAAGTATATGAATGAAATCATGGGTTCCACATCGGAATACCTACGAAGCAAAACCACGAAGCGCACAAAATGCCAAGATGTTATTATTTTTCTATATTCTCTCAACAACCGCAAACTAACCACAAACTTTTATTATAATACCCAACCCATCTTCACTTATCTTATACTTTAATAAACTTGCGACGTGGTAAAAAGGGCCCTAATTATATATTTTTCCACATCCTGTCTTTGTGCTTTGGCCCATGGGTAAATGCCAAATTCAGGTAGTATTTGGGACCCTGATAAAAGACGATTCATTGCATTATACAGACAAAAGTATCGATAACAGGTAGGAGAAAAAAATGTGCGTATTCATTTTACACACCGTGTACAACAGGTTTTGCAGGTAGATAATAAAACACTGATGTTAATAATGATGATGATAATAGGTTTGAATGAATGTGAAGTAATTAATGGTGGAAAAGATAAGACATTTTTTTCTGACTTTGGTACCCGGTCAAAGTACCTACGTAATTCCAAATCATGGACTGTACATCCAAACTTTCATTCGAATTTGTTCAGCTGTTACGCTGTGATTGTGGCCCAAACACTCATAAAGTTTTAGGGTATTTATGGAGTAGGATAGGATAACTAAAAATTCAATACTTGCAGCAAAACTTGCGCGAACCTACCTACCTATAAGTTACTGCTTTCTATTTAGCCGGACCACCTTCTTCGTCATGGCAAACCCAAATTGTATTGTACACGTTGTCTGACAAATCACAGAATCTACCTGTCTTTTCATTGTGTTTCACGACTTCGTAAATCAACTGCATAAGGTTCAATTTCCCTCACCATCGGACTTGTTTGTAAGGAAACTAAACAAAGCAAGTTCTATCTTCCTGTTCACACCCTAAAGGTATTGCACAATGGTACACACGTGCGCTGGTCGTAAACTAATTTATCAGTATCTTGACAAGTTTCCGATAGCGTTAATTTCTTGTCGAGATATGAGGGTACGACTATTAGGAAAGTTCAAAGCTTGTTTAGATTGTTTTAGTATACAGTTTGAAGAGCTATTGACGCAAAGATCGAACCTCTCGCTATTTTATTGTTGTGGCTTTGGCGAAGTTTTGCCTATAACACTCAAAAACTCATGAAGAGCTTTTAAGTAAAAGCTGCGCTAAAAAAAACATCCAACTGATACTGCTAGTCGTGTCACAAGTTCTTGATGAGTCAGCAAGAGCCATGGTGATGCAGCGATACTTCGTAGAATTGAAAAGTTTGAAGATGTGATAATATCATGATAGTATTCTTTTTGAGGCGCACTTTAAGCCTTTTATTCCAAGCCTTTTTGAGGCGCGTTTTTATCCTATCACCACGCTGGTTTGAGACAACCAGTGACAGTAGTAGAAGCAATAAATAACCTATAATTGAATACAACTCCGCTATCTGACTTTAATGAAGACTACCGCGCACCGCGGCAGTTGCGTACATTCGTTAGCGCCGCTTTGTCCAATCCTCGCTTATTTGGGAGTAGGTCTAATTGGTGACCTGGAGCTACTTGCATGCATACTTTTCATTTGTTTGTCCATTATTATCAAAATTGAAGCGTAGAAGTCCAAGTAGGTACCAGGAATGCATAAACCATGAAGAGGTTTTCGCGACCCGTAGAAGAAAACATGTTGTGCCGGCCCCGATGATGATGACATATTTTGACGACCTCTGTGGCGTGGCGGACGAGTGCTCAGCTGAGACGCAAGAGGCGCGCGTTCGATTCCCGCTGCGGAAAAAATGTTTGCATGCTGCAAATATGCCTTCCGGGTCTGTTGCAATATTATAAGCATGTATTTACAAAAAGTATAAGTATTC
Source organism: Scotopteryx bipunctaria (assembly GCA_949320045.1). Classification (NCBI taxonomy): domain Eukaryota; kingdom Metazoa; phylum Arthropoda; class Insecta; order Lepidoptera; family Geometridae; genus Scotopteryx; species Scotopteryx bipunctaria. The sequence goes on from OX439441.1 coordinate 1,754,780, forward strand.
TATCAGCCATCTGGTTCCCATAGTATAAGCTTTGCTTAGTTTGGGGCTAGATGTCGCTGTGTAATATGTCCTCAAATATTTATTTATTTATTTTTAAATACATTGTTTTTGATAAGAGTTCTCTATCAAAGAAACCTTTGCTATACTTTACCTAGAATATTATGTGGTAGAGAAGTACCTAAAGCTGAGTTACAAGATATAAATGATAAAAATGCTCTTAAAATTGCCAAGCTTAAAATATCTAAAGCAAGAAGCGTAAAGATAATTTATCATATCTGGAAACCTTCGAGACGGTACGATAAACAGCTCTTTTCAAATGGTCCGCATCTCCTGTTCCGATTGCGTAATATCTGTAGACCAGGAGCTTGGTGACCTTCAACCCAATGTCCAGTTCTAATATTTTACTAACGGACAAGGGATCAGTACCTATTTATTAATCTTTTGCGATTTGTTAACATATTTTAAGTTGATAACGGGACTTACCCCCGAATACTGAAACTCGACTCAGAGTTGAGCACGTCTCAACTCACGGTTTTTTGACAGTTTCTGATGAAAATCTGTCAAAAAAAAAATCGTCATTTGAGACGTGCTCAACATTGAGATGCGTTTGAGTATTCGGGGGTTAATCTCGTAACTTTTTAACTTTAAAAAAGGAGGTGTTTTCGACTGTATGTATGTTTTTTTATGTTTGTTTACTGATATCTCCGCCAGGAGTTAACCGATTTTGATGATTCTTTCACTGGTGTATAGAAATTTTATGTCGAAAGGTTTTGTAATTTTCAAGTAATATTTAAAAGGAATGAAATTAAATTTTGAAATGACAACGTACCTACTTATTCTTACTCAATTTATTATGGCAATGACATAAGTCATGGAAACTTTTTTTTTCCTTCTGGCGTCGTCGCCAATGGCAACTTTCAAGGCTGCGTATTATCTATCTAAATCTAAATAATATATAAAACACTTACGTTAATTTTATTTTCAAAAGCCTAACGTATAGAGCTTGTCTTTAAAATATTCTTCTTTCATTGTCTGCACTAACAGCATAATTATGTCATTAGCTTTGATTTTATAACCTCAAAGGTCAACCTCACAGCTCACAGGCTATTTATAGTGGGAGCTAAATAATATTAAAGAAATGTTACCAGCTCCAAAGCTATTATGGATGAACTTGAAAAATAATAAAGGAAGACGAATTGGGGTCGGCTAATGGTCTTTCGCGTTTGCGGCCATTTTAGCTGTTTATATTTTCAGTGGAATGGCGGCCAGCAGCTTATTATACGCCATATTTTTATGGTCATAACTAAAAGCCATTTTTTGGTATGAATTGAGGAAAAGTCTGTTTTGCCACAATTTTGCAAAACTTTAAAGCTCGGCGCACACTATCGGCACGGCACGGTCGTGACCGTCCATGCCTATGGTTTCCTCACGATGTTATCCTTCACCGTTTGTGAGTACTGGTATAGCGCACATAAATTTTTCGAATAGAAAAATCCATTGGTGCACGACCGGATTTGAACCCACGACCTTAGATCTGAAGGCGGGGTCACTACCACTAGATCACCTGTTCTTCTTCTCGTCACATGACGAGAAGACATAAAGACCCTCCGCGTGACATGCTAATCTATTACTCCTCAATTTCCAACTAGTAAAATCAAATAATGATCTCAATGATGTCTACACCTACATAAAATATGAAGGATGGATTCACGATATCAAACTGTCAGGACTGGCGCCAGCCTGAATCATAAGATTCCTCTACGATAGATACCTTCTATAAACTAACTTCCCGTTAAAGTTGGTCCGTAAAACTTTCAACCAGCCATTCGATAGCAATTATCTGAATTGTCTCAGACTTGATGATGCCAGTACAAAAGGAATTAATACCATTAAAGACATGGAAGGAATCCGTTCTCAAAACTTGGACCAAGGATCCACAGAAGAACTAGTAGTAAGAACAACTATGAATGGTATACAAAGTTCCTACCCGTTCTGAAAGTTATGATTATGGTTACGTCGAGGGAGGGTGGTGGGAGATGGCTCGGGACAGAGATGTCTCGAAATCCATGGGGGAGACCTTTGCCCAGCAGTGGGACGAAATAGTTAGTCAGCACTATTGAAAAATGGATTTTAGCACTAAGTATTCAATATAATCTTTAGGTTGGGCAGCAATTGGAAAATTACGTCAAGTTTTCACGTCACCGATACCACAATGCCTGAAAACCAAAGTGTTCAATCAGTGCATCCTACCTGTTATGACTTACGGAGCCGAAACGTGGACACTCACAGTGCGGCTAGTCCACCAGTTCAAAGCCAATCAGCGAGCTGTGGAAATAGCTATGCACGGAGTTTCTCTGAAGGATAGGATCCGTAACGATGTTATCCAGACAGAGAACCAAAGCCACCGACATAGCTTAGGGAATTAGCAAACTGAAGTGGCAGTGGGCTGGTCATATCTGCCGAAGAACCGACCACCGCTGGGGTAAACGAGTTCTTGGGTAGAGCCCGCGACTCGACAAACATAATGTCGGATGCCCTCCGGCTAGGTGGAATGACGATCTGCGAAAGGCTGCTGGCAGTGACTGGATGCGGCAGGCCGAGGAAAGGGCGCAATGGCGCTCATTAAAAGAGGCCTGTGTCTAGCAGTGGACTGCTATAAGATGATGGTGAAATATCTCTTCAATTGATAATAATTGGTCAGATACTTTTATATCAATGACGTAAATGTATGTATTGTCATCTTTCTCTTCGATATTTGCAAAGGACAGGACAATGGAAAAATCTCTTGTAAAGGCTCTAGTTCGGAATATTTCATCCGATTCATAGTACAGTAGACCTAAATCCAGCAAGATAAAGCTTACTTTACATTGAAAACTATCTGGTGAGACACAGGCCTGGCCTGACCATTGAAATAAATTTTCGCAAAGGAACCAAGAACAGAATGAAATTGTGAGATTCTTTTTTGAAGAATAAAACTGAGTCTCATTGATCTTTTAAATTGTGATATACGGGCTGTTGGCTGGCGAGCAGATGAGTTTGAGCTGGGCTTGGACAAGGCATGTTTCGTGTCCTAACTTTGATGAACAGTGATTGGTTAGAGAACAGATTTTTGCGTCATAACATTTGACATTTCGAACAGACTTTATGGCGACTCCAACCTTACATAGGAAAATGTAGATTTACCAACACATGGATACTTTAATTCAAGTTGTTGCCTTTTCCACGACGACCTCGGTAGCGTGGCAGGCTCGGCTGAGACGTAAGAGGCGCGGGTTTGATTCCCGCTACGGAAGAAATCTTTGTATGTTCTGCAAATTTTTCTTCCGGGTCTGGGTGTTGTAGTATTAGCAAGTGTTTACAAAAAAAAAGTATATAAAGTATTCTATCAGTCATCTGGTTCCCATACAAGCTTTGCTTAGTTTGGGGCTAGATGGCGCTGTGTGAAATGTTCACAAATATTAATTATTTATTCTTAAAGTTACATAGGTATATCTTAAATTTATATAAGAAAACATCTAGTTACCATTAAGTACGAGAGAAAGTCAGAGGACAATTATTTTAATATCAATTTAAAATATTGCGAGCATGGGTCTAAATAACGTATGTAAAAATCCCGTTTGCTTCGCGTAAAACTGCGCTGAGAACCTTTCTTCGTTTGATTTATAGCAAAATAAGCTTCGAAGCTTACTCATTCATCAGAACCGCGGTGTGTCACATGCATAATAGCGGTTTCCTCATCTCGATATTCATCTGCCGTTCCTTTTATATCGGCGTTCTGTTTCGATTTTACGAGTTCCGTCCGAGACAGCTTATCACTGCATCACTTTTCATCAGAATCAATGCAATATGACCTTTATCGCGATCGCTTTAGATTCTTTATTTGGATGCAACGAATTCTGATTTAGAATATCTCAGAGATTGCCAAAAGAAATTAAGCTACCTTATATTAAGGTTATTAATTATTTGTTTGCGTTAACTGTTATCGGTCTTTCGGACGTTGAAGTGAAATATATAAAGGTAAACACTATTGTTTCTGTGTGCTTGAGCGTCAATGAGCGCCGATAAACCATTTGTGTGCGCTTTACGATTTTGAGTCTTATCCCTTTAGATTACGGTTCAAGAATCTTTGGTAATAAGTTTGTTTAGGTACAATACGTCTTGTTTTGGCATTAAACCGCGAGTGAGCCAAAGGGACGCTGAATAGTAAAGGCCCTTTGGTTTTTATTTCCTGTGCACGTGAATTTGAATGGTATTGGATTTTTAATCGGTTTTGTTTTGGATTTTATCGTGTTTTGATTCGAACAATGAAGTCTGAGCTTGAATCGAGTTAAAAAGTAATAAAAGTGAAGTGATTTAAAAATATTTCTCTATATGATATTCACCGAGTCCTACTTTAAATGATTTTTATTTGATTAATGTGTTTAGTAAAACATTTATAGCAAAGCAGGCACTTAGATTATTATATTCAACCATTCCAAAAACCATCTTTATCTACATTAATATACTTCACAAAGGCGGAGGACCTCGCTAGCGTAAGACGCTGGTCGAGTAACTTCATTTGGATAGAATTGAAAAAGTAAAAACAATAAAAACTTCAGTCCAGAGAAAAAAGTAGAAGCAATCGAACTAGTCTAAAAAGAACTGGTGAGGGGAAAGTCCTTATTACAAAACGTTCGCTTTGATTAAAATACTTTAGCAATACCTAAGTTTGGACCCGAGTCTTTGTACCTAAATTTTCCGATTCCTATGGAACTGATCTTTGTCTGAATATATATATATGTATAAAAAACTCACGTTACTGGCTCGCTCGTGGCGTAGCTTGCTTAGACGTTCTTGAATGATCGTTGAAGTTAAGCAACATTGTCCGCGGTCACTATTTAGATGGGAGACCGCAAGTGGCATTACGAGCTGAGCGCTTTCGTGCTTCGAAGGGCACGTTATGTTTCGGTCCCGGCTTTTAAGTCGTTAAAAACCATGACGGAGGCCTTTAGGCGGAGCAAAAACTCCGTCACGAGTTGGCCACTAGCTCATACGAGCTTACTTACTGAACGACTATCAACAGAGCCTAAATCATAGGTCCTAGAAGCATGAAACTTGGAAGTGGTGTATAGATGGTCTTGGTAGGGGTGAACTAAGAAAGGATTTTAAATTTTAAGAAAGGACGACGGCCTCGGTGGTGTGGCGGGCGATTGCTCGGCAGAGACGCAAGAGGCGCGGGTTCGATTCCCGCTGCGGAAGAAATGTTTGCATGTTCTGCAAATATTTTTTCCGGGTCTGGGTGTTGTGGTACCATTTACTTGTAGTTTCTGATACCCACGACACAGGGAATCCTAGTGCGGGATCAGGATTATGTATGTGACTGTTGGGTGTTATTTATTTATTTTCCGAAATTCTACTTCTATACTCGGCAGGAAGATGAAGTTTGTCTAGAAAACTCAACGCAGACACACCAGGGGGCGTTCCACTAGTTAGCGTATATTTTTTCAGCGAAAACAACGTCTTACTGATTCTGTTTGCCTCACAGATATCTCTAACTAGTGCTTTGCTACAATGACCGCTATTTTTCTACTCATTGTATTACCAATGAGTTCTATTCATTCAAATAAAAAAGCAATGTTAGAAAAATAGAAGAGAAAACCCTCTTTTCTATTATTCTAACATTTCCTTTTTCTTGCGTAGTTTTTGTATCGGAAAATAATGATGATGATTTTGATTCAATTTGTTTGAGCCAATGACGTTTTACAAAGACGCATCATAATGTCAACATTATTGCACACTACTGCTACTAATCGTGACACTAGTCCATTTAAACCAGTGTGGTGAAAGGGCACAAAAAATGGTGATATTTTATAAATTTACCTACATAATATTGTTTTAAAAAACAGTGACGTGAAGCCTACCTATATTTGTCATGCCATATCAACACTGACATGATGGATAATAAAATAAAAAATATAAAAAAAGCAATTTTCATGAAACGTGTGCAAATCCTGAATAACTTACTCGTAAGAGAAAGTTCTTTTAAGGTATTCTAACTGACACCAAAGTGATATCACCAAAAATACCATAACCACAATGATATCATAACAAACAAATACAATTACTCATCGCTGTACTTCTTATCAAAGATCAGCAGCTCCGGTCCATTCGTTCCGTTACTTCAATAATCTTAAATCAGCGATTAAGAAGTGAATGAACAAGGTGTCGAAAATTTCAAGTTCAATAGATGCTTTGTCCCACTTACCGTCTGATTCATTTGCTTGACCATTCAAAATCAAATGAAATTCAACTCTACGTTCTAGAACAAAGAGTTTAGTTTGAGTCTGTTTTGTTTTGTTGTGGACATGATTCGCTTCAAACCGATTCTTATTAATGGTAACTAGCGACCCGCTCCGGCATCGCATGAGTGCAATGTGCTATGTGGCGTTATAATCCATAAGTACACGAAGTCCAACAATTATAGATAACTAGCTGCCGCCCGCGGCTTCGCTCGCGTGGTATACGGATAAAAAATAGCCTATATGTTAATCCAGTACATGTACTATGTATATTCCAAGTTTCATTCAAATCCGTCCGGCACAAACATCCAAACATCCAAACTCACAAACTTTCGCATTTATAATATAAGTAAGAACTATAATGACAGCATTTGCACCATTGTAAACTTTTTGATGATGTATTCACAGTTCGACAGTTTACAAACTAGCGAGATTATAATCTAACGGAATTTAAAATTTTACGGTGACATAATTTAAGATTTAATTTAAGAAGGTTGCCACTTTGCTTTTATTTAATCGTAAGCTTTTATAGCTGGTACAAAAAATATTAACCAAGCAATGAAGTTACATAAACATAGTAAAATGAAGTTCAATGTTTCCGCAAAAAAATCTAAAATATTAGATACCTAGTGAATCCCGTATTTATTGCATAGGAGAACAAAGCGTAAAAACAGACAGTCGCGAATAGCAGTAGTGTTTTATGTTAGAGAAGAGGTGATTGGCTGGCATTTGAGGTCTAAAATGCTTAGCGCCTCGTTCACTATTTCCAAATAAAATGTTGATTAGTTAATTCCTGAGTAACGTTACTTGGCAGGTAAAGGTTACGAGCAACTTAACGATTAGCACTACTCGAAAGTCGTGAAATTGACATTGTAAGTTACCGGTTATTTTAACAGGCGAATAGCTTACTCGGCATCTTACTCGACGGTGGTGAAACAGGCCCTTAGTGTAGCAACATTATAGATCTTTATCAGAACCCGTATAAAATTCGACATGCATTATTTATGCTCCGGGGGAGATCGTTTATTGAAATCATACGGAACAAATATTGAAGGTTCGGCGCGCTTTCGCGTCTATCTGGGATATAGATTGGGACATTCCTTATCTGAGGAAATAATATCACCTAACATCGTATAGTAGTTTCACTCTGTTTTTATACATTTCAGATATTCCAATAGAGTAGGAAATTCCAATTCTTAGGAGGCTCTCAATGACTATTAGCAGCCCACTGCTGGACATAAACTTCTCCTATCGAGCGCCATTACGTCCTTTCCTTGGCATGACCCATCCAGCCTATGCCAGCACCGTTCACAGATCGTCACTCCACCTAGCCGGCGTCCCATTAGTGAAGGTAAAAGTTACCTCCTGACGCCTTTTACCATCTATAGTAGATGATTTATACAGATAAATCAGCTACTTATAGATGGTAAAAGGCCTTATTATTTATTAATATCATACTGGCTTACGTTCATGGCTTTGGTCGTATTGTACCTGAATATAAAGTAACATAGATATCTAATATGTTACTGCAGTTGAAGAACTGGATAATGTATGCTCCAAGTTCAGTTTGGCATTACGAGCTGAGCGCTTCCGTGCTTCAGTCGCGGCTTTTAAGTCGTTAAGCCACGACGGAGGCCTTAAGGCGGCCTAAAAACTTCGTCACAAGAGTTGGCCACTAGCTCATACGAACTTACTTATTTACTTAGTTCAGTTTTATGTTTTGTGTTGCCCTCCTTGAGAAAAGGTATTTTAAAAATGACACTGTAAAACGATTTTACATTATAAATAACTATATTTATACATATGTACGTACACAAACCAAGCCTAGGTGACATACATATCTGAAACATCTCCTTTATAAAATTCTTAAGTATCGTTGGTCATTTTAAATTCAACCTTAAAACAAAAGAACACAGTTCATTTTACTTTGAAGATCGTTCACAGAGATGGAGGCCAGGTGTAATGTCCTAGATAGTACATTTGTTCGGGCCCATAGCTACAGTACATTACCGCTTGTTCCTGTGTTTATTGAACCTCGCAGGGTTTATTAGCGTTTAGACTTGGGCTCGTATAAATTCAAAGGAAAGTGGATAGATACACAGGTGTAAGACAATGCATTGAGTTATAATGACGACCTCGGTGGCGTGGCGGGCGAGTGCTCGGCTGAGACGCAAGAGGCGCGGGTTCGATTCCCGCTACGGAAGTTTGTATGTTCTGCAAATATTTCTTCCGGGTCTGGGTGTTGTAGTATTATGTATTTACAAAAAAGAGTATTATAAGTATTGTAGGTATCAGCCATCTAGTGCCCATAACTTTGCTTAGTTTGGGGCTAGATGGCGCTTTGTGAAATGTCCACAAATATTTTTATTTATTTATATGACTAGATAGATATATACAAAAATAATATAAGTTATAAGTATTATACAACAATCAATTTCAACAAATCATTGACTTGATTGACTCTACAATAGATAATAACAATAAAATTAGTCATTGGAAGAAACCAACAAAACACGTTACAATAATAGTCAAGAAAAATAGTAAAGTTTTTCCATTTTTCTCTTCATCATTCTCAAAGCAAATGTGTTGTATTTGTAAATATAATGTGACGGGACCACACAATAGAGCTCAATAAATCACTCACCAAATATAAAACTTCGCGGAGGTACCAATTTCTAGACTTGTCAAAGAAAGTTCATAATATTCTCAACATTTTTTTCGACCTTTTTTTTCTTCGAAGCGAATTCCCACGCACTTTTATCTGATAACAACTATTGTTTAGCTACTAACTTACGATTTTCTATAAAAATATTAATGTTTAGATTGTTTTTCAAAATATAATGTCGATAAATAGAGTTTATTATGCATAACAGAAAAAAATAACTAACAAAAACAAAACACAAAAGGCGGGTTTAGTGATATTTTTTTCCAGAAAACTTTTAATAAATAATATCTGTATATGCTATGATATATTATTAAAAATAAAAAGTTTTAATTCGTAAAAAAAAAAGAAAATTCTACTATTTATCGACAAGCTCTTACGCTCTTACTGTACTTAAAAAATACGGCGTCCAGAAGTTTTTCCGTCACACAAGACCAGTGACCCAAGGATGCTCGATATTTCATACGAAATCACAACTATCTTTTGTGAATCAGTTGGTAAATAAGCTCATCGCAAGTAAACTCACTTTCATAAATTATGCGAGTAGGTGTAAGAAAATAAATTGTACCGACAGTTTTGTGTTCGAAAAAAACTAGTGACGTGACTTGTAAAAGTAATATTTAGATAAATTAGCTAAACATTATATTTGACGACCTCTGTGGCGAGGCGGGCGATTGCTCGGCTGAGACCCAAGAGGCGCGGGTTCGATTCCCGCTGCGGGAGAAATGTTTGCATGCTCTGCAAATATTTCTTCCGGGTCTGGGTGTTGTAGTATTATGTATTATAAGTATGTATTTACAAAAAAAGTAAATTATGTATTCTATCAGCCATCTGGTTCCCATAATACAAGCTTTGCTTAGTTTGGGGCTAGATGGTGCTGTGTGATATGTCCTCAAAATATTTACTTATTTATTATTACTTTTACAAGTCATGAAAAACTGCGATAGTATCGTCTCCTACTTGATGGACCATTATATGGGCGATGGGCTGATCACCTGTCACCGTGGTTCACCATACCCATCTTAATCAGGTCAAATCCATTGCATCAGGAGTGACTGCAAATTTTCTTATATTTACTTGTGGCTCTGCCCGCCCCGTTAGGGCTACGGGCTTGATAATTATGTATGTATGGTATTGTGCTTAGTCATGTCACTAGTTCTTTGGAACCAGTGTAATGAAAGTATTTAAAGTGCACCTCAAACGTTCTTAGTAAAACTTAATAATATTGATACATGACACCTGGATAAATTCTGTTCTTGTAATTTCTGTCTAGCTTTCTGTTGAATATCAAAACAAGTAGGTCACCTTCTTACAATGAAAATAGTTCTAGGAATATTCACGAAAACAATTAATTATAATACTAAGTAGCAATCAAACAGAATACTAATAAATGTTTTTTGAACTTATTATGAAACTGAAACTCAAATTAACTCAATTGAGCTAGCAAAAACAATAAAAAGTTAATTGGGCATAAAAAGTGCTCAAGTAAACATTAATAGCCAATATTGAGCGTCTACAAAAGCAAAACAAACTAACTACCAATTTGAGTGTTCAATCAATAATCTAAATGAAATCTTAGTTGCTTTAAGTCCTGTATTCATGGTAAACATTTTTGTCGAGCAACAGTTGATCAAAATTGTGGATCAACTATTGAGAGTTGCTGAAAACAGTATATATATCAATATTTCTTGTTCAAACGGCAGTCTGCGTCAAAATGTTATTGTGTTATAATGTATAAAATTTCTAATAAACTAGTTGCAAACAGGTCCCACTCGTCAACAATTGTTGATAAACTGACTGTTGTCGCTCGTCGAGCGAGAACTCTACAACACGCAGTGTTGCCAGTAACATGTTGACTGCAACTCAGCAACATGTTGCTGTAACCCTGTTGCGAAACAAATGTTTACCATGAATAAGAAGCTTTACCGTTCATGAACTCTCAAACACAACAAGTAAATAATTAAAATAAACGATTGATCAAATCTGATAACACAATATTTGAGCTATTGTTGAAAGATTATATCGTAGACAGTTCGTTTGTTGATGCCATTGGCAAAGATTAAGTTGATTTTCGTTGATATTTTAGTTGATAAAATTAAAGTTTTATGTAATTAGTTACTAAAAGGCATTTATATTTACAACGAATAATAGGTACACGAAAGGAGCCTCCTTGAGGTGCAGTTTAATTCACCACACTGGTTAAAAATAAATAAAACAAAAATTAATATTTGTGAACATTTCACACAACGCCATCTAGCCCCAAACTAAGCAAAACTTGTACTATGGACATCAGAATGACTGATAGAATACTTGAATACTTTTTGGCAAGCACATACTTTTAATACATCATACTACAACACCCAGACCTGAAGGAATATTTGCAGAGAATAATCGAACCCGCGCCACTTGCGTCTCAGCCGAGCACTCGCCCACCACGCCACAGAGGAAGTTGAAAAGACTAGTGTCACGAGTAGTAGTACATTATTAACAATATCATTCGGATAAGATTGTAAACAATCATTAAGAATGAATCTCTTGTAATAGATCAAAGTGGTGCCCTCCGGAATGACAGCACTTCAGGGCAACCAATCATTTGATTTGAATAGATAGATGCTGCAACTCTATATTGTTGCAGTCCTATCTGCAGCCATTCCGCAACTTGACAAATTGCCACAATAATACGTTCTATCGGCCCGTGCATAATAAAATGTATTTATGTAGTAAACCTATCGCTTTCAAAATCTAAAAAGGACTGCCAATAAGTTTCAAGTTACATCGTTGACTCTGTTTTCTGTGACAGAATTAAATGTTATTGTAAGTGCGTCTGATGATTGGTTGTGATTTGAATTTAGTGTAAGGATACACCAATGCAGATATTTTTTAATTGTGATTACTTATTTAGCAAAATCAATTCACCAATTTCCTCATTTATATTTTTACTGGAGTGTTTTTTTATTTTATAACAGTCAAATATGGCATCTACTCGTATGGCAAAACCGTCATATTTAACACCCGAAGTTATTATAACAATTATACATAATTGCTATGTTTGAATGTAAAAAAATCTGAGATACCTCACAGTATATTGTGTAAATGCAATCCTATATGCATAGCGTTGTATCTGCAAACCATTGACGTGACAAATAGCCGTTAGAACTTCCATCGAGTCGTGTATAATAAAATTGGCAAAACGCATTACATAGAAACATTTACTGTTTTCTGTCACCATTTTGATTGATTGCTTTTCTATGTATATGTCACCGTAAAGTTGTAAATACCATTAGATTATAATCTATCTCGCGAGATTGTAAACTGTTGAAAGATTGTGAACTGTAATTTTTTTTGGCGCTTCGGCGGTATTTACAATTTTTACGGTGACATATATATCTCGAGAATATGTCTTTTCTTTATTCGGAATGTAATTTCTTAAAAGAAAAATACAGTGTCAGTTTTTGCTACTTTCACAAAATCATCTCATCACATTATTGTTTCAGCATTGCTTTCAAAGTTTTGTACGTTTTTACTGTTATTAGATTATAGCATCCATAAATTTTTACCTGGTATTAAACCAGGTTAAGTCGATTTAATGCAGACTAGTCTGTTAGTAACCGGTCATTTTTTTGTCTAAAAAATTATGTTTTTTGACAGATAGCAAATTTGCTATGATAAATAACAATCCGTCGACCGTTAGTTAGTAAAATGCTGATACGCAAGAGGCGCGGGTTCGATTTCCGCTACAGGAGAAATGTTTGCATGTTCTGCAAAATATTTCTTCCGTGTCTGGGTGTTGCGATTATTATGTTTTATAAGTATGTATTTACAAAAAAGATTCCCATAGAACAAGCTTTGCTTATTTTGGGGCTAGATGGCGCTGTGTGAAATGTTCACAAATATATATATTTATATACAATAGAGTACATATTTTTATCTTTCTCAGCAGAGTATGACTATTAACAGTACATAACACGTCAATGTCGAATAGTCTTCTAAATAATTATTTTCTTATTTGATACCTAGTAACAAGAGCATGACTCTCGAGATGTCACCCATCGACAGATGGTCCACCAACGCTTCGTTAGCGCTCTCTTGGGAGCCGTCTGCTAGGGTTCGGATGGTTTATTGAGTATACATGTCAAAATCATTTTAGAATCAACATCAACTGTTTAATTTACTATTAATGGAGATATTAAAAGTACAAAATAGAATTATCTTAATTTGAGCACAAAATATAAAAACACGTGTTGAGTGAGGTCTTCTTTATTGAATCAGATATTTTGAAGTAATGTTTATTTGATTTTCATTAAATGTTCGTATTTGTAATAAAAAACTACCTTTACTTGGGTTCTCCAAAAAACTAAAGAGTAAAGAATTTAATTCAACTGAATAGCTGAACTTCATATCAAACATTTTTTATTATCTAACCGATATTATATCATAACATTTTATCAAATTCATAACATCTGCCCTTCACAACAATGCTTCAATTTCATCCACAATTACGATCATCTTTTCAATATCACCAGGGTTCACATCAAAGTAACCATGCAGGTAGGCTCTTAAATTGTTGAGGTAGAGTCAGAACCACAGAAGATATTATTATCTACTTTTTAGACAGTTATATATTTTTTCAAGTTAAATATTGTTGAAACAATACATGGAATATTAAAATTTAATATTTAGAATGTTCTAGGCTTGAATGCATTTGAATCCATATAAGCCTAGAACCTACTTCTCTGCTGGACTGGGAGGAAAGAAAAAACATAGATTGCGTCCAGCTGCTTCTCTCCCCGAGCATGTCGTAAAAGTCGACTAAGGGATAGTATCCTCCAACATGATGAGATACAATAAGCAAGTATTCCCAAGGAGGGTTGACGTCAGGCAGGCGGCCGGTCATAAAACACCTTAGCCAAAACTTACAGCCTGATCCCAGGATCGTGCTGTGCCGACCCCACACAGAGTGGAATAAGGGCAGGAAGATGATGATAAGCCTAGAACCTACTCCTACACTTACTTACCTACGTCATCTTAGAAACAATCGAAAATATTGATACAATGTAAGTTTTGATCAAAACCAGGTACTTACTTACGCTCACATTGAAGTTTCTCAAAGCACCACAATAGAAAGCAATAACACTTTACCCCATAGGTAGCCGTAAGATCCAGACAGAACGTGGTGAAAGTATAAGCGGGTGTAGATATTTAATAATACTTATTTCGGCGAGGGTTTGCGGGAGACGGACGCCAGCCAAATCCTCGTATTCCCGAGAATACGGTAGGAAGGATAGTATGCGCCCTATGCGTTCGCTCCACGCTCGGCTGGCATTCGTTACCGATCACCCCTACTCTACTCTACTCTACCAGCCCGTCGTCAGTCGCTCTCCCGCTCGCGTCGCGTGCGGACGTATATTTCTCCGAAGATTCCACCGCACGTAGTCTTCTCCGAATAAATCATTCTTCATCATAAACTGTGGCACCTCGTGAATCTACAGCGTCTTCAATAAAATTATAATCTCATTATTTTTTTGTGGTTCAGTGACTGTAAAATCCTGCTTATTGTTTTTAACCAGCAAGTGCAAAATGTGATGTTATGTGTGCTCAACGACCGTACCGTCCTGTGTAACGTTGCCTCAAAGTGAACTCGATGGATGTAATGTGCTTTTAAAATTGGAAACTAAATCTTTTAGTCCTTCGAGCCAATTTTTACAGGTTAGTGTGAAAAACATGACACATACGTATACCTACGCTAGAGATAACGTTGTGGTTTGTTGAAGGAATGACTAATAAATTCAAGGCGAACTACTATTTACCTAATCCGAACGAAAATGTAAATTTCAGACCAGCGTAGTAAGTGCTTAGTAGGCGCTCGTTAGTTATGAGCTAAATAGGATTATATGAAGCGTAATGCTTACTCGGTATCAAAGTCAAGTGTAAACCGATTCAATTATGAATCAACTGACGTCATTGGTAAAGCGGTTGAATTGATTACCTACTGTGCCAGATATTGATAAAGATGAGAAGAGTACGAGTATCGAAGAAGCGAGCACAATAAACTGTTATCACGCTCCATTTTCTACTGAAGGTTGATTGCATTGTAGATGTCTTGAAACACCCATCAAACAGTCGGAATATAAAATAAATAAAGATGTACATTACGTATTTCCTTTACTTGATTATTTTGGCGATGATCCAAACATTTGTGGGCGTCCAGCATCCTTCCCAGTTCCATCTAAGTTTGGAGCAATTTTGATGTTATCTTGTGATATTTATCACTACCTATTTCAGAAAATCTCTATCTCTGAACTAGGCCAATTAGATATTATAGATCTGAATTACCAAAATCTGATTCTCTTTGGTAAGTAGGTATAAGTCATTTCAGTTAATCTGACATTATGATATTGTCAGTGAGAACATCTTTATAATCAACTTAAACAGCACTATTAGAATACAAAATAACGTTATGAAAACGACTTGTTTCTTCGCTCCAACTTCGCAACGAAAGAGAAACTTTGTAAGAACAGACTCCTTTTGATTTTATGTTTTTATTTTTCTTTCCCGTTTTTGTGAACGATACCTTTCATTATGTTTATTGGTTCTTAGTGTTTCACCTTTTCTTTCACTAAACTGTTTCTCTTGTTTGGCCCCAAATATTGAGGCTTATATTTCTAGCTTTCTTGAAAAGCGTTCTCAATTTTAATGCTGATAAATCCTTTCTTTTATATTCGCTATTTTATCGGGCCTTTGCCCTCGTTTCTTTATAAGTAAACAAAGGTACACGGCTAACTGAGACCAGGCTTTTGTTTATCTTAGTTTCTTAGAACACTATGTCAGTGCGTTCGTGACCAACTCTCAGATACATTAACGGAAACACGATATTGTTATAAAGTAAACCTGAGTCGCTGTGCAAACTTTTATCCATTCTTCAATCGTTTAAAGTTTGTTCATTTTAGGAGTTTTTTATTTTATGCTATATAAATGTAACTTGAAAAACATATTTTTTTATTATGAAAATCAGTGCGCTATTCTTAATTTCTTACTGTATACTATTATCATATTAAATAAAATTCCAGCTAATATCCATTTCGTATATCCAATAATATTGCAAATTTTGGATCCAAATTGCCAAAGGAATTGCGCAAAAGTTCACGGAATATTTCATTGAACCATCAAGAGACCAATTCAACCGCCCACATCTGGTAATGTTACAATTCAAGCACTCACAATTCCAACAAAAACAAACTTTTTATTTTCCAATAGCAAGAAATTACACAAAACCGTAAAAAAGTTACGCCATTTCGAGAGGAGGTAGTCAAAAAGTGTTCTTATTGGGTAAAATGTACAGAGTTTTATTTACTTGGTCGTACTGTCGTTATTTGGTTCTACTCAATTCTGAGAGCTTTGGGATTGAGTAAAGCCGAATAAACATTTTTGTTTAAATAAATATTGTTGTTCTTACTTTGGATGTGCGCTACCCAAAGGTAAATTAGACATGAAGTCTAGCCGAAACTGGTTTCTTACATTATCTACTCGTCTTTAACTAAATAATGGCAATTAGTATTTCTAGATAAAGTTAGTAAAATGTCCTGCACAAATGGCTAAATTTCCATACCTATTAGAGTCATATAGGAGCTATTTAAAAACATTATAACAACGACAATTATTATGTAGCTGGAAAACAGAAAAACTACCTTAATAGGGTCTACGCCTTAAAAAAAACAATTCAACATCAGGACCTTGCTTTGTGTTTTTCGGGAGACCCAAATAAATAAGCATGGTAGAAATGTCCGATCTCTTGATAATAATGATCATAAAAATCTCCAAATACATTCGGCAAAAGTCTTGCCGTAGCATCTCATACATTTTTTTCCGAAATCAAACTTCTAGAGAACGCAGCAGGAAGATGAAGTTTGTAAGAAAAAAAATGTCGCATGTCATTCTATAAAAAAAAACATTCATTAAAAAAAACACCTAAACGCATTCAGCAAAAGTCTACACTAGCAGTAACTACATATTAACGGCAAAAGATTAAAGGATTGTAAAGTATTAAACCCTCTTTTGCAAAGATAAGCTACAATGCTTAGCAAGTAGAAAGCAATAACCAGCGAATTCCTAATTCCTCGGAACTGCGTTCAGTGACCTAAATGCAATTAGATATCTCTAACTCAAGCACGTACATTCTCCAATTCTGCTGTTGCATTCACTTAAATTATTTACTATGCGCCTTTGTCTTCATAAAGTGGTCTACCAAAATATTTGTATTAATGAATCTTTCTTGTTTTGAGTTGAGGTATTCGCTTATTTTGCAATGAAGTTTGGAATTGGCTCGCACTTGGCTCATAAGTAGTAAGTTCGTATGAGCTAGTGGCCATGTCTTGTGACGGAGTTTTTAAGCCGCCTGAAGGCCTCTGTCATGGCTTAACGACTTGAAAGCCAGGACCGACAATTTAACGTGCCTTCTGAAGCACGTAGTAAGTAGTGTGTTAGATTGACAAATGGAAAACATGTTTAAGTTTTCTGCAAATACTTCTTTAGTCTGTATGTGGTATCAAAATACTCGTAGTTTCTAATACCCATGGCAAAGGGAATCCTAGTGTGGGGTCAGACAAAACTATGTATGTGACTTTTGGGTGCTATCTATAGTTTAGTTATACATTGACTAGTACGAGTAGAAAATGCATCATTTAGAAAATTATTTAGCATGCAAATTTAAGGATATAAACAAGTATTCGCTTTGTACAAAGTAACAAAAATTTGATAGTGAAGTAAGATAATTTAATTGAAAAAAGGTACCTATAGCAAGAGACAATTTAAACTTAAAGATAAGTACTATCTCATAATGGCTAGACTTTACCATTAAAGTTAAAAAGCCAATTCTTGTTTAAAATAAAGTTATAAGCAAGTTGCGAGATGCAACGAGATTAGATTTAATATTTAATTCCTCAGAAGCATTGTTAAAAAGCAAAATAGCTTTTAATCTCGGCCCTTTTAAGATGTCGGCAAAAATGCCCTCGAGAGTGCCTCGTGGTGAATTTTGTTTATGATGGAAACCTCTTCTACTGTACTTCGTGCTGGGAATTACGGGATTAACAATACTCTTAGCTATAATAGCGTGATTTTTATTATATCGGTTTTGGAAGCTATCTTATATAAATCTCTAGTCTTCGACGTACAGCCTGAACCATAAGCAAAAAGCATGAAACTTGAATGTATTCGTACTGCTGGGCAAAGGTCTCCTCCAAACACTTCCAGACATCCCTATCCTGAGCCTTCTCCCACCATCCTCTTTCAAAGGCATCGAGTTCGTCCCGCCAACGCTTCCTCGGCCGACCCCGACGCCTTTGTCTCTCCGGTGTCCAGGCTGTGGTGATGGTAGCCCACCTATCGGGAGCCATCCGACTGACATGACCCGCCCAATCCCACTTGAGCCTAGCAGCCTTGTGCATTAAGAACGGAATTTTCCAAAATTCAACTCCTAGAGGACTCAACGAGAAGATGAAGTTTAAATGAAAAATATTTTATGTTTTCTCAGAAAACAAAAAATGTGACACGCAAACCTAAATTTTGTCTGTTATGAACTATTTCTCTAGAGTTATATGGTTATGTAGCATTTCAGTTTTGAGGTAAACATGTTTCAAATCTACCTTGTTTACCTAATTGTGTCGTCTTGTTTTCGTTATTACAATAATGCTTCCTTTTAGCTGCCTCAGGCTTCGTATTAAATTTCAGTGAATATGCAAAACTGGAATTATTATTTTGTTTGCTTACAGTTACATGACGTTATTACAAGTTTACACTTGCTCATTACTAATAAGCTATTGGTGCTAGGTAATAAGTTATTAGTGAAGTTGAATTTATAATATTATTTTTCAGTTTCAATTTGGAGACAGTAGTTAAGTAAAGCTACAAATTTCCTAAAAACAAACGCCTTTCATATCCCACTACTGAGCAAAAGTCGGGGAAGCTTCACTGATCTCACACAACTTTAGTATATCAAATAATTAAAATTGAAAAGGCTTTTTTTCGAATTTTATTGATGTAACAATTACACATTTGCTTTAATCTCACAATTTAAAAATATATATTTTAAGTAATAGTAAATAAAATAAAGTCATAAAATTTGCTCTACAAAAAGCAACGGTAAACAAAATTCAATGTTAGGAATATTTTGCTTCAATCATTAAAGTATACGGCTCATAGTTTTACTACGTTCTCAAATTAAGTACCTAATGTTTACTTGAATGGCGTAACTTTAACTACGGTTTTTATGTTGGCTTTTAATATTAATATTATTTTAATGTGTGGTTTAAGTGTTGGTGGAATAACAGTAAGTTGCAGCATATTTTGTTAAACAGTAAATTTCTAATGCTCTTAAAATTATATTGATAACTTCCAAGAATAGTGTCAGACGGTGAAATCTGTCCCAAAAGTCAACTTACCGCTTATTACAACTTTGTTAGAACACGCAAGCATAGTTAAGTTGTTTATTTTCAAAATACCAACCTAAATAATGAATGTGCATGGTTTGTTCCACTCGAAAACATCACCTGGTGCCTAGTTCATAAATTTTGATGAATTCCGATAAAATAATATTATACAATCTAACTAAATTCTAATGATTCTGGATGTTCATATTCTTGTCCAAATACTTACGTTGCAATTTGAATGAAACTATTGAGTTCTGAAACATAATTTCTGGCTAGTAAACTGACTTGTTGGACGGGCGAGGTCAGCTCGACTGTGGTTTATGCTAATTTCCTATTGGCCGTAGTGGTTTACTGTTTAACTTGTCCACCAATATTGATTGCCAAGACGATATTTATATGATAGGATAATTTAACGATATTGTAACTTTAAATTTATTGAGTTTATTTGAAAGTAAATTAACAAGTGAAATTGAATCTTTAATGGAACGATAGAAGTAAAATATTATAGTACATCAGAAAAGTTTTGTTATCTGAAGTGACCATAATAAAGACGTTAGTAATTCTTGATAGTTTTAATGAAAGCGGATGAACTTGAACTCAACGTTTCATTTAAGTTTTTATTTATTTAATGGCCTCAATTCCGGCGTCACAACTCAAATTTATAGCTCAATTAAGCCCGTAAAAATTAAGCAACTCATCCAACTTCTATTATACCCAATATTGGTACATTTTAAACCATATTAGAAATTCCCTCTTCCGCGTGATGTGGGCAATATTAAAAATGAGCCATAAAAAGTATTAAAAACACTTATCTTCCCGCTTTTTCGTGTTTTATTTACGCTCTTAAGTTATTGTTAATGGGTTTTTACTTAAACAGAGCATTTTACGGTTGTTTTTATAGATTCCAAGCCAAACCAACCTGCAGGTGGTGTAAAAACACGCTACTTTAAAAAGTATAAAAAAGTTTTCAGAGAAGCGGAACATGTGATCATGACTTTTAAATATTTTTGTAACGTTGCCCACGCTTTTTTAGAACGTTACATTAACACGTGCTACCAACATAGAGTAAACAAAACGGTCCAACGATAACAGGCAAACAGCCATGTGTCACGCTCGACTTTTTTATTAGTGGAAAAAAGGCGTGTTCCCGAATAAATTAATCAACCGAAACTAAACACACGTAACAAAATTTCATTGTTGAAATATTACAATAGTTACCTTGGTAAAATACATTTTATTGGTTAATTTAACCGGTGTTTTGAATAGTAGCGTCTGTGGCGGTAATGGCCGCCGTGACAGCTGTCATCTCTGTCAGTTCTAAATTTAAAAAGAAAACATTTCATTTGGAGCAATAATTTTATGAGGTCTGTGGCAGACAGCTGACGAAAGTCGGTTTAGGTAGTGTTTTAAAACGTTTTAGTTCTCAAATTAATTAACAACAAACTGTTTTGGGCGTTTCAGTCGTGTCATTTTGCCAAATTATTTGTGGGATATGAATGTTATGACTGCAAATTATCAGATACTTTTATGTTCTGAAATTATTTGCGAAGATGAGATTATTTATTATCTCCTGACTATGAGCAAGATGATTATTATTATAAAGATTATAATTATTAGTTTTGTAGGAGTCAGCTCCAGTGAACATTTCTCTTAAAAAAATACGAACAAAATTGAAAAGTTCCCTTTATGAACACAAAAACCGTTAAAAATCACACTTCGATAATCACGACACTGCAAACACAGCTGCATTAATCTATCCTGCTCGTTACACTGATAAAGGAAAGAGAGGTAAATAATTTCGTGCGAGGTGTAATTCACAGTAATATGTTATGTCATCTCAGGAATCATTACTGAGGTGTGATCAAATCATTAGTGTTTTAACTAGAGAAACATGATTCTTCATAACTATGGGTGAAGGCTGTTCAAACTTGACTCAACTTCAAATATACAGAAAGAAACTTAAACTTAAATACATAAAACTCTTACGTTATTGACTGACTGTTGTCACTCAACTCAAAGCCTAAACCAACAGTCCTAGAATTATAAAACTAGGAGGTTCACTTCTTATGGTGTAGAGATGTACTAAGAAAGAAATTTCTATAATTCACCTCCTAAACGTGTGCTCCTAGTGTAATCAAAGTCACGGGGCATTTCACTAGTAGTAATAAAAACTTGACTGAGTTTAAGCATTTAAGTCAAGACAATAAAATAGTCATAAAGTGAAAACATAGAATTAAAAACAGCATAAATTACCTACACCATAATGTGGAACCACTAAAGTAAGTTCGTATGAGCTAGTGGCCAACTCGTGACGGAGTTTTTAGGCCGCCTAAAGGCCCCCGTCATGGCTTAGCGACTTAAAACAGAGACCGACAATTTAACGTGCCCTCCTAAGCACGCAAGCGTTTGCTACTTGCGGTCACCCATCCTAATTGTGACCGCGCACAACGTTTCTTAACTTTAACAGTCAATCAACACTATTTATTGTCCAAGTAAATTGATCAATTTAGCGTTAATCCTACTAATATTATAAACGCGAAAGTTTGTATGTATATACATGAATGGTTTTATGGGTGTTTGTCACTCTTTCATGCCTAAACGGCTGAACGGATTTGAATGAAACTTGGAATATACATAGTACATGTATTGGATTAACATATAGGCTATTTTTTATCCGAGTACCACGCTAGCGAAGCCGCGGGCGGCAGCTAGTATTTAAATAAATTCAGGTCAGTTCTGTTGGTATACCTAATCTTTGTAACGGTCTATCTTCAAAGCCTTCCACGATTTATACAAGAAGAATACTTGAATCGTGGCTCTACAATTTCACATTTCTTTTACCAGATTTGCACGAAGGCCGCAAGGTCACACATCAGACAAAGTACTTCGATGAGCGCCATTTTCTTTATATTTGCGTCACGTGTGGCATATTGATAAGTTGAGAAGACGTGTTCAGAGTATTTGCATTCTTAGAAGTCGATTAGTATCCTTCAATCTAGCGCATCTGTGTTTGTTTTTTCTTTAGTGGTGAAGCGCTCGTGGCGTAGCTTGCTTAGACATTCTTGATTGATCGTTGAAGTTAAGCAAAGTTGTGCGCGGTCAGAATTGGGATGGGTGACCGCAAGTGGCATTACGAGCTGAGTGCTTCCGTGCTTCGGAGGGCAAATTATATTGTCGGTCTCTGCTTTAAGTCGCTAAGCCATGACGGGGGCCTTTAGGCGGCCTAAAAACTCCGTCACAAGAGTTGGCCACTAGCTCATATAAACTTACTTTACCGCAATTTTTTGCTAGTCTATAACCCATCGACCTCGCCTGTCATCTGCTCACTTAATTTCACTTCGTCTTTTGATCAAGAGTCATTAATTCTGATGGGATAATTCATCTGCCCAAATAACAATAAATAAATAAATAACACCCAACAGTCACATACATAGTCCTGACCCCACAGTAGGATTCTCTTTGTCGTGGGTATCAGAAACTACGAGTACCATGGTACCACAATACCCAGACCCGGAAGAAATATTTACAGAACATGCAAACATTTCTTCCGCAGCGGATATCGAACCCGCGCCTCTTGCGTCTCTGCCGAGTAATCGCCAGCCACTCCACTTAGGCCGTCACAATGAAAAAATTGTGTTATTTTTTTGGTATAATGACTAGTGATACATTTTTATTGTTATGTCATACGGGTATCGATAAAATCAACCCGACCATTAGCAAGCTTAAAGTATTACAAACCTTTAATACCCCATTTCAACCGGTTCTTGACATTTAACCATAGACATTTGGGTTTGATTGCTGCCAACAAAAAAAAACTTTATTTGAACCGGTTTGTTTCCGGTTGGGCGTCAAACTATTAGTTTAGTCATTAAAAGTAATGTTTCTTTTTAATTTACTCATATGTAATGGCTACCACGTATGTATAATAATCCACCTCATTACTACCGGATTATGGTCTGTGGTCGATTCTCATGTATCAAATGTTACTAGAAACATATTTTGTTGTTTGTGATTTCAATGTTTACTATTCATAAGTAAATATAGAGGTATAATTGGCAATTTCTGTATTTAAATATTTACTTCCTTTAAGCAAAACGTTCACTGATACTAAGCTTTAATCATTGTTTTCATATTATTCTCATTATTATGATTTTCTTATTCTGTTCCTAAAATTTTCTACCGGAACGGTACTTGAACCTTGGCGACCTCGGTGGCGTGGCGGGCGGGTGCTCGGCTGGGACGCAAGAAGGGCGGGGTCGATTCCCGCTACGGGAGAAATGTTTGTATGTTCTGCAAATATTTCTTACGGGTCTGTGTGTTTGTAGTAATAAATATGTATTTACAAAAAAATTTATAATGTAAATATTCTATCAGCCATCTGGTTCCTATAGTACAAGCTTTGCTTAGGTTGGGGATAAATGTCGCTGTGTGAAAAGCCCACAAATATTCGTATTACATCTTTCTTTTGTCATGTTAAAAGTTTTTATTTTCTTTTTTGTAACATACAATTACTCTATTTTAATTTATTATTTTCTGTCTTATTTTCAACGTACCACCAGGTTATTTTCAGTAGTCTCACTATGACATTTTCCATAGTAACATTTACCTAACCTTTGCATATTGCAAACTACTGCAGGGTAATGCCAACCTTATGTAAGATTTTGAAATGTATCTGTCGTAAGTCTACTTGCATAATAGCGGGGTACGACTTCATAATTGCCAATAATTATCGTAAATACCAATTGTAATTAGAGACTTGTCAGATTTACAATATTATCGATTTGTCAGTTTACCCTGAAGCCTTTAATGTATGCATTGTTTGTGGTAATCGAATAAATGTATTCTACTTTATTCTAATTGTTTTATATATAAATAACTATTTGTGTACATTTCACACAGCGCCATCTAGCCCCAAACTAAGCAATGCTTGTACTATGGGCACCAGATGGCTAAAAGAATACTTATATGTATACATTTTTTTTATTTTAAATACATACTTATAATACATAATACCCCGGAAGAAATATTTGCAGAACATATAGACAGTTATCCCGTAGCGGAAATCGAACCCGCGCCTCTTGCGTCTCAGCCGAGCACTCGCCCGCTACACCACCGAGGTCGTCATATACTTTACTGCTTAGAATCAGGACTGAAATAATGCATGAAAGAAAGATTCAAAAGACCTAGACACGACTAAAAGTAGTAGAATTTTAAATTGTGCTATTGTCTAAAATTGTTTTTATCTCTTTCACAGGTATGTCTTCTTTCTATACGAACATAATTTATTCTGGT
Source organism: Scotopteryx bipunctaria (assembly GCA_949320045.1). Classification (NCBI taxonomy): domain Eukaryota; kingdom Metazoa; phylum Arthropoda; class Insecta; order Lepidoptera; family Geometridae; genus Scotopteryx; species Scotopteryx bipunctaria. The sequence goes on from OX439441.1 coordinate 1,779,433, forward strand.
GCGTATCTAATTAATATTTCGTTCAGCATTATCTATCTATTTATAGGCAGTTCTTATCTAATTCGTATTAGAATCATAATGAGCATCAGTTTTCGTTTTACTCTTCTTATCCAAATCAAGGTATACCTTGTTCTAAACGAAGGGTTACCGAAACCTAACTGAAATGTACTTGAATTTTCCCAGTGCTGGGAAGGACCTCCACTTGTTCTTTCCAGCTAGTCCAGTTAGTCTGACCAGAAATGTAATTCATACATACTATCGCGCCCATATCCCTAATGGGATGGGCAGAGCCACAAGTTAATATAAGAAAACCTGCAGCCACTTCTGATTTAAAGTCCTAATATGGATATGGTGAACCATGGTGACAGGTGATCAGCTCATCGCCCATATACCTATATGTTCATCATTTTGGAGAAGATACTATCCTATAGTCGACTTTCACGCCATGCTCGGGGAGAGAAGCAGCTGGACGCATTCCAAGCTTTTTCTTTACTACTAGTCCAACAGAGAAGTATGATTAAGGTAATTTGTAAAAAAATATCTGGAATTTTTTGTTTAAGGTGTTTAACGTATGATTATTGTTGGTGGAGTTCGGCTTAATTAAAACAGTTGAACTCAGAATAACCCGTGAGTTATTTTTAATTAAGATAACACCTGAGAATAAAATAAATTAACGATAATAGCGAGTATTCATTAAAATGCGATGCAAGCCACATCGGGAATAAGTGCCACTCTGATAACGAACAACCAAATCGCATTAAGAGGGCCTCTAGAGGAATTTTGATTTGAACTGATGAACTTCGTTTCAAAATAGAATATCATTTTCGATCTGACCTCGAAAGTGACCTTAACACGTGATAATAAGATACCTTTGGTAATAAGTGTACGTTTGGGTTAAGGTATTTATTTGCCATGGAATACCTATGTCAATGTATTTTAAATAATTGTATGATATTAATTAGTCAGCTCCGCGCGTATTGACCATCTCTTTCGTGTGGACAAGGCCGACTAAGCTGAGAGGATGGAATAGGTGCTGCGTAAACCTCTCAATTTGTCTCACGCACTACAGCGTCCCGTTAGTATAGGCAAAAGTTGCCTCCTGCTGACGCTGTATAAATCATTTATGATTTTAAAAATGTATAGACAAGACGAATCTAAAAGCATACCTATCAATTCTAACCTACCAATATCCAATAATTTTTGGGGCTAATTAGAAGTTTTCTGATGAAATATAATATCTCTGGGGCCGGTGGGAGAAACTATAGTTTTGATGATGGGACGAGCTTTAAAGGCTATTTCGTGAAAAGATGATAAACCATAAACTAGTAACTGATACTAAGGAAATAAACTGCGATTAAAAAAAAAGCAAACAGAAAAGTTTAAAAAATGTTTAGGTACCTAATTGAGTGTCTATTCTAAAAAGAGCTTCATTGAGGCGCGCTCAAAACCTTTCACCACACTAGTTCGAAAGAACTAAGTGACGCGAATAAGTATTCTTACTTACTTTAGTACGTAGTACATTACCTTTACAACGGATTTATCAGCTATAGATAGGTACTTCTTTTAATCTGTAAAAATCGTTTTAAAAACGAAATGTTCTTTAAAGAGAACAAAGCTGTGGTGAACCCGGCCGGTATTCAATAGGAGATCCGTAGTTATAATTACCGGGACTTGACTGACAGAGTAATGACAGGTTAGGTTTAATGCTTTGAGTGATCTGACGCAAGTACCAAACTGGACAAAGAGCAGGGGTTAGATGAACCATTTGGAAGATAAATGTCTAGGAGTTATGTGAATTAAACACACCATTATAAATGTTTAGACTATAACTGAAAACAAAAGTTTGTGGGTAATCGATTCATATTACTGACGACCTCAATGCGGGCGATTGCTCGGCTGAGAAACAAGAGGCGCGGGTTCGGTACCCGCTGCCGAAGGAATGTTTGAATTTCATGTTCAGCAAATATTTCTTCCGGGACAGGTATTGTGGTACCATGGTACTCGTATTTTCTGATACCCACGACGCATGGAATCCTAGTGTGGGGTCAGGACTATGTATGTGACATAGTTAATTGCTATTTATTTAGGATGCCAGTAAGGTATAGTTCAGTTTTTCATTATAAAAGACTTAAGTTTGCGAAATTGTTATGTGTTATTTAAAAAAAAAAATAACCCCCGACCCCTGAACAGAACATCATAATTCAATCGGACCTGTGAAAGTTATTGGAATGATCCTTTTGTCAAGTAGGAAATGAGCTGATGATCTTCGAATGCCTCAACAGTTCTTCATAAACTGTAGTTAAGAACCATCTAGATCACATTAGCTTTCAAACAAAAAACCGCACCAAAATCGGTCCATTCGTTAGGGAGCTACGATGCCAAGGACAGATACACAGATACACACTACAAGCTTATAACACCCCGGGGGTTAAAAAGAAGACAAATAATATAAATCTAGTTAAAATAAACCAACATTAAATAAAGGTTAGGTAAAATAATATTAGTAAATCTAAAACATTATCCAAAATTACGAATGCAGAGCTTTTACACGAGTTGATGAAATGAAAACATTCGTCTAAGTATCTACTAAGCTTGCTCGGCTTAAAACAGCCCTCGAAAATACGTAGTAATATCAAAGGACTAAGATTTTTAACCTTTATGCTTCAACCAGTGGAACGCTCCGCGACTTTGTCCTCCAGGAGTTGAATTTCGAGAGTTAATTTCTTAGTGCACCCTTACTCATTAAGAGGAATATGCCTTAAGTATCATCGGTCAGTCAGTCGGTCAGTCAGTCAGTCAATCTTACAGTCAGTAACGAAAGAGTTATATATTCAGATAATAATCAAACGACATAACGAATTTTAAGGTTGTGTTTCAATCTAAACTGCTTCATTCTGGTTCTTTGACAAGTTGAACAAAAAGGGTCTTCAAGATAATTTTCTACTTGTCATTGACGACCTCCCTTTAAGTAGCCTTTTAATAATCAAAATAAGCTTATTTCAAAACTCTTTTATTGTTAAGTTTGACCGGAGCCTTTATTAAATCAGCTTAAATTAAAACTTTGCTAGACAAATTGCTTTGTAAAATTGTAAATTTATGTAAACTCATTGAAATCACTGAGAGGACAACCAATTTTGAGCGTAAAATCAAAATATCAATCCTTATTAGAGCGTTGGGGAGCTTATTTTAATAAAACTTTTAATTTTCGCTGTACCGTGAAAAATTAATAATGAAAATTATTTATTTTTATTTATCTGTTTATTTCTGTAACAGATTTAAATAATATAGGCTCACAATTTTTTTGTGGTACTACTGTACCTAAATGTCTTTCTCTCTCTCGGGCTCGTTCAGTGTTATTTCCATTTTCCACATGCATTATCCAAAAGTGCTTTGGTAAACCAAACCTTAAACTTTGACCACCGTTTTGAAACTTCACAGTTCAGTGAGTTTTATGAAACGACATCTAATCGTACTTTGGAACCTTTTAAAGTTCGTTCATGAAGTTCACGTATGACAGTCTCTGAAGGTCACTGCGGCATAAATTAAACACATCAAATAAATTCCGACGGCTTTGTTTGCTTTGAGTTTTTTTTAATACAAACTTCCTTTTAGAAGCTGAAAGGAATTACCTTAGTGCACCCCTACACCATTGACGACGACCTCGGTGGCGTGGCAAGCGGGTGCTCGGCTGATACGCAAGAGGTGTGGGTTCGATTCCCGCTACGGGAGAAATGTTTGTATGTTCTGCAAATATTTCTTCCGGGTCTGGGTGTTGTAGTATTTTAAGTATGTATTTACAAAAAAAAAGTAAATAAGTATTCTATCAGCTATCTGGTGCCCATAGTACAAGCTTTGCTTACTTTGGGCCTAGATGGCGCTGTGTAAAATATCCACAAATATTATTTATTAGAAAAATATACCCTCTAAATTGCATGCTTCTAGGGTAAGGAATATTTTTAATAGGTTTTCCAGTAGAAAGTTCATTTAATAAAAGACTAAGCAATGTTAAGTCATGCTTGCCTACTTTGATTTATTACCTATGCAGTAGGTAATGAAAGGCCTTGGCAGTTCTGTACTTATTCTTTGGCAGAATGACGTCGGCACAGCGCCTAGTAATTTGTTGGCCCAGAATGGCTCAGAATGGTTATTAACCGTAGTGCGCGCACAATGCCTCAGCAGGAGCTTCTCGATTGAATATTTAATTGAATGTGGGGCATTTACGGTGAGGTCAACGAACTGACCAAACATTGGCCGAAAGAGAACTTGGCCAAATGGGCCACAGATAAGATATGGTTGTAATCGGGTTGGGTTACGGTAGGGTTAAACTGGGGTAGGTAGGTTCATGTACTGTCGTCGCCAGAAACAATATGACCTCGGTGGCATGGCGAGTGCTCGGCTGAGACGCAAGAGGCGCGGGTTCAGTTTAGAGTTACGTATGTTAAATTCTTTTAATTAGTGTGTCACAGTATAAAATAATAATTCATATAAGCTGGTATAGCGGGCGACAACTTATTGTTAACTATTTGTCGCATACTATACCTAATTAAATTACATACGTACCTACATAAATGTTATCACGTCCGTATACCTAATGGGGTGGGCAGAGCCACAAGTAAACATAAGAAAACTTGCAACCACTCCTGATTTAAAGTTCTAAGATGGATATGGTGAACCATGGTGACAGGTGAACAGCTCATCGCCAATGAAATGGTCCATCTTGTTGGGGAGGATACTTTTACGACATGCTCGGGGAGAGAAGCAGCTGGACGCATTCTATGCTTTTTCTTTACTTCCAGTCCAGCAGAGAAGTATCTCAAGTAAGTTCTCATTATGTAAGTGAATGTAAATTCTTTATGAGAATAAAGTATTTTAAACCGTAAGTTAAAACAAAGTTCAGATGAAGATAGTTTACTTGACTTTATTTCCCTTTATTATATTAATTTGTTGTAAGTTTTAAATAAATAAAAATATATTTGATTTGGTAAGAAGCTTAAAGATCAATGCGATATAGGACTTGGTTGTAAGTATTGTACCTAGAGCTAAATTGCTATTGTACATGCCTATCTCACAGTGTTTACTTGAACCTATTTTATAAAATATCTTTTTTAAACTAAGGTAACTAAGTTTAAAAATAGAATATCTAACTATAGTTTCTTTTTTTTCAAAAATAATTACGGAATAAAATCAAAACGTAATAAATAAAACAGCCCGTGTTCGTAAAAATCCGGTCACTAAATGTTGAAATGATAAAAAATAACGATGTATTCTGAAGTTTCGATGTAATCTATTTAAAAGGCCATCCTTTGTTCGTATTTTATAGTTTAGTTAATATACGTGAGCGAGTCTAATCAAAAATTGACGACTTTTATGATAGTTACGTAATTTTATATTACATAGGAAAACACATACCTTATTATTATTAAGAATGGAATTCATAACAAAAATATATGCAACCACTCCTGATTCCAAGTCCCAAGACAGATATGGTGAACATGGTGACAGATGAACAGCCCATCGCCCATATAAATGGTCCATCATGGAGGAAACTATCCCTTTTTGTCGACTTTTATGACATGCTCCAAGAGGAAAACAGCTGGACGTATTTTGTGTTTTTTCTTTACTCCCAGTCCAGCAGAAAAGTTCAAATATTCTATTACAAAGACTGAACAATTTAAAAACGTCTTCCATATCCACTTCACAGCAAAAATGTCCGCAAAACTCTGATAACTAAAACAGAAACTTGTCCTATTCGTAAAAAAATACAATAAAAGTTGAGTTTTAATACCCGTCAACGAAAAGCTACCGAAATCCGGCCAACCGCACAGTGACATCCCTCGCATTCATACTCAAGTCACACAGATTATCTTTCAACGCAAAACGAGCTTTATATCTCTCTTTGTTAAAATTGATATTGGTTCGGGAACTTCCAGGCGCATTTCCTTAGTTTTGAGAATTAGAGTCTGAACTATAACTTACTGATTTTAAGTTACAAAATCGCTTGTCGCTGATTCAACCACAGATCAGCACAGTGTGGTGTTTTTTTGTTTAGGGTTGTCACCCTACCCAAAATGTTATAATAACAATTTTAGGTAACGAGATAAGTAAAAATACGAGCTTGTTAAACCGTGAAAAGTATTATTGGGGAGCAAAGTCAACAATTGCTGAATATTATTATGCACCCTGCATGGTTTACATCGGTGTTCAGAACTAGTATTACAACATGATAAAATGTGTTTATTTGACAGTCAAGAATGTAAGATGGAATTTTGAGATAGAAATCGTAATTTGTGAAGTAGTCGCGCTACTGACGCAATCAAATTTAACGAGATTCCAAAATAATGCAGCAACACCATAAAGAAACTCAATTATGCAGATTGCCCAGATTTGAAATAAGATAGATAACAGATAATAAATACATTCAAGTAAAACACCAAATATTGTATCGGTGACGGCCTTGGTGGCTTGTCGGGAGATTGCTCGGCAGAGACGCGGGTTCGATTCCCGCTGCAGAAGGAATATTTGCATGTTCTGCAAATATTTCTTCCGGGTCTGGATGTAGTAGTACCATGGTACTCGTAGTTTCTGATACCCACGACACAGGGAATCCTAGTGTGGGGTCAGGACCATGTCTTCGACTTTTGGGTGTTAGCAGATATGTTTAAATATGTTTAATGTTTTGATGTGCTTGTGACTCTCCTCTTAGACGTCAAAAGAGGCTTAAACTATATCGTTCTTGGAGATAACCGTGAGTCAATAGGAGCTGCTTCTAACTACTCTAGTTACAAGTGTTATAGGCAATATACTTCAGCCATACTGGAGATAAAATTTATGTAAACAAACCGTCTCATATTTTTCGTTATTATGATGAAATCACATTAGTTTTAGGTAAATAAACCTCGCAACATATAAGTTTTACACCTTAATTTAACTATTATTACTAGGTACTTAAAAGTTCCACAAACTTTTAATGAAAAAGTAAGTTTTAGGTTAAGTATGGGCGGTTTGTTTACATAAATTGTATCTTCAGTTTGGCTGAAGTAGAGGTCTTCCAGTCTTTGTTAAATGAATCCCCAACGTTAGGACACTGCTTTCTACCAGTGCTCTCAAAGGCTTAAATAAACTTTATTCAAGACATTACAGTCACTTTTTACTTTAAAAAACTCTAAGACGTCGTCAAGTCAGTTTCACCGGTCTTTCAGGGCTTTTATTCTCTACGACCAAACGAAACTTGACAGCTCGTAACTTGTTTGTGACGCGCCACGTCACATTTTGCAGTACAAAATTGTCATATAGAATACGATAACACGGTGATTCCACAAACGTGCTCGCGTTACGTTTTGTTTGGTCATTGTAAATAAGGGGGCTGCGGTCAGTTCAGATTGAAAATAAGTTCAGATATAATATAAAATATCCGACAGAGCATACTTGTTTATAAAATTTTGCTGTGTTCATTGGCAGTATAACGCTAGGTGTCGGGAAGCGAGGTGAAGCGAGGCTTGTTGGCACGAGGCAAGGTTTATTCAACAATTTGACGACAAAGCCCAATTACGGCGGCCGATCAAACGAGGCCGGTGAAAAATTCTAAACTGAAGTGCCACGGTTCGACAAATTGACCACATGATCGCTCTAAACAAGCCAGATACTCGATAGGGCGTGTTTCATTGCTTTAACTATAGACATTGGACCAAGTATTTTTTGTAAAACTGGTGTAAAACATTAATTAGATCATTGTATTTATATTATTATTTATCTAACGCTTTGGTTTTAAAACTGTCATGTTAGAAATAAAGTAAATAATTTTGATCAAGTTTGATTGAAGTTACTTGTATTATAATAGTCTTTAAAGCCGATAGATAACTGGGCTTTTGGGAGTAAGCCATTATTAAAATTCTCAAGTTTCTTATGATTTTTAAATATTTGTGGCTCGGCGTTACGATGGAACGAATTTAAATCAGGATTGTACATAGTTTTTACCTAAAATAACCCATAGGCTACTTTTTTACTGGCTGTTTATAAAATTAGAGGCATTTTAATTATTCATATTTCATATTTGCATGTGGTGTTTATCTATAATTGGTTGTGCAATTAGTTTGTGTATTTTCTATGTATTTTATGTGATGTGAAATTGTAATAACTGTTGATAAACCTAATAAAAAATTACAATTAAATTAAATTCAATTTTAAGACATATTTGTAAGAAACCTGGGACTTTGAAGAAGTGGCTGCAAGCTTTCTTATAACTTTCTTATTGTTTGTGGCGCTGTTCGCTCCATTAGGCATACGGGCGTGATATTTATTATGTTTGTATGTATTTATAAGGAAAGACACATTATCATTATGGTGATTAGGAAAAGACCAGCCAGTAGGCTAACTATAAAGTAACCATTGATATTTAAAAACTATGCATGTAGGTACCAACATCTATTTTGGCCTGAAATCGCTGGCTTTTTATAACAAAGTACGCGAAGCTATTTATTACGCTGAGGACAACAAAAGCTGGAAGTTCGGTACTAAAAACGCCCGTTCATTGCAATAAATCTTCAATAAACAGTCATACAAAAAAATCGGTATAATTGGTTCAATGGTACGCCCATATGCCAGTATCGATCGATTGCTCACTCTATCGACAGATGGCCTCCAATCATTAGTAACGAGATCCCGTGCTATAGTTATTGGTTTCTGCTTAGGGTTACGACACTCGAAGTCATCAAATCAGGAGTTTTAATGGAGTTCCAAATTAAGAGTGATGGGAAAAATTGCATAGTTGTGTTTGAAATTACAAGACTTCGAAATAAAAGTAAGCAAGTTTGTATGAGCTAGTGGCCAACTCTTTTTTTAGGCCGCTTTTTAAAGGCCTCCGTCGTGGCTTAACGACTTAAAAACTGACAATTTAATGAGCCCTCCGAAGCACGGAAGCGCTCAGCTTGTAACGCTACTTGCGGTCACCCATCCAAATTATGAAATGAAACATAGAGATAAAATGTTTTAATAGCTCATCTTTAAGTTTATATAAGAGAGTGAAATGTTGGCTCAAATTGAAATTGAGAAAAAAATATACATACATAATTATCACGCCTGTGTCCTTAATGGGGAGGGAAGATCCACCAGTGCACATTAGAAAACTTGCAGCCACTCCTGATTCAAAGTCCCGAGATATATGAATATGGTGAACCATGGTGACAGATGATCAGCCCATATAGATGGTTCATAGTCGACTCTTACAACATTCTCGGGGAGAGTAGCAGCTGAACGCATTCTATGATTTTTCCTTACTCCAGCAGAGAAATAAAAATAAACTATACTTAAATCAGATCCACAATGGTGTTTCATTTGTTTTACAATAATTATTGCTGTTAGTAAAAAAAGCAAACAATAGTTGTTTTTTATTTAAGACTTGAGAAACATTCGTATAATGTAAAATTTATTATCATAGTTGAAATCGTACCGCTTTCGCTTCCGGGCTTTTTCGTACTTATAATATCGCATGTTATAACATTCTCACAAATACTCAATTTATCAAGGAATATTTTGCGTAGTATTAATTGAAATAGCCCCCAGTTTTGACGTCGTAATTGGAATTCTTATCATTTTGCGGAGCTAGAAGGGGAATGAAACAAATTAAATCGTATTCTAAGGAAAAGCAACAATTTCAATTTTCTTCCGAATGCAAAAGGCATGTTAAAGTAGGTCAGCTTTTGCGAGGTGCTATTTTCTTTATAAGGTAATCGCGAGTTTCATAATTTGTTATTAACATTCAGGAAATAAGCGGAAATGGCAACATCAGGGAAAATATATAAAAAGTTCAAAAGTCCAAAGTTTTCCTTAAATATTTTTTCTTGTCCATTTTAAATAACTCTCTTTTAAAGCTCCTAAAACTGTACCCCAATAATAGTCCCATAAAGGGCAGTTATTTTTGGATGTAACCAGTTATGCGTCGTAAATTCAACGTGTAGCAATAACCCTAGCGGAAGGACCCGTCGTGTTTGGATAGATTGGACTGATGACGGGTTAGGTGGGTTATACTTGGCGACGTTAAACCGCACTTACAAATAAATAGAATTCATAAAATGATTTAGATTTTTCATAAATTTTCAGACATTAAATCTTATTTTACTTCTTTCTTGATGTTTGGATGTTTGTGCCTCAATCACTCCTGAACGGCTAAACGGATTAGTATGAAACTTGGAAAATACGTAGTACATGTGCTGGATTAACATATAGGCTATTTTTAACCGGGTACCTCGTGAGCGAAGCCGCGGGAGTTAGTAAATAAATAAATATTTGTGAACATTTCACACATCGCCATCTAGCCCCAAACTAAGCAACGCCTGTACTATGTTATGGGCACCAGATGGCTGATAGAATAATTAAATACTTTTTTGTGTAAATACATACTTATAATATATATTGTACTACAATACCCAGACCCGGAAAAAATATTTGCAAAACATTCAAACATTTCTCCAGTAGCGAGAATCGAACTTGCGCCTCTTGCGTCTCAGCCGAGCACTCGCCCGCCACGCCACCGAGGTCGTCACATTGTTGGTTAACTTAGAAGGATTTACACTAGTACCTACCTGATTTGATTTTTTTTTGTACTATTTTATTATCTAACAGTAATCTTATTCACAGTATTATAATAATTTGATTCTTCGCCTGGACTGGGCGCTGTCATATGTGGCTGAAATCTCTTGGTGACAGGTTATTACCTCTACCTCTACTCTAGTTTCCATTCAATTGAGTGCGTTGAGATTTGTGGCCTGAAATGTATGGAAGAGTGATTTTCAGGTCCATAGAACAATATTTGTATTCTGTGGTCGACCTTTAGCTAAGGTGCGATACTTAAGACGATTGAATAACTCTATTCATTTTTGGCTTTATATATAGCGGGTTTCAGTCGATTAAATCAGTCAGTCAGTGCCTAGTTTAATTTTGGACGAATATAATGATTCGATTGACTTTTGCCACTATAAAGCCTTTTACCACCTGTTTATGATTTATACAGCGACAAGAGGCAACTTATACTTTCACAAACGGGACGCTGTAGTGCCCGGGACGAATTAAGATGGAGTAGGCTTGTCCAGCACCTATTCCATCCTCTCAGCTTAGTCGGCCTTGTCCACAGGAAAGACATGATCAATACGTGCGGAGCTGACTAAGCCGCGGGTTTCCTCACGAAGTTTTCCTTCACCGTTTGAGAGTACTGAAAGTATATCTAGTACGAGTAGTATATCTACAATCAAAATGTAAATTAGTTGATACGGCTTCAGAAATAGTCATCGTTATCATCAACATCATCTCAGCCCGATTGCACTCATGGGTACCTATAGGCTTTCTCTTTATTAAGCCATTTTCTCCGTTAAATAAATAATAATGTACTGAATGCAAAATCAGTGTTAAAATGGTTAGATCAATCTGGCATTTAAAAACAGAAACTTAACTGGTTTGGTTTTGTAACTTTTCATGCTGATTGTACGATACAAACAAAATCGCACTATAAAGCGAATAAACAGGTTAGTTCTGAAAAGATTTACTCGCAGTTCGGAGTTCAATGCATACAGTGAGTGGAGGATCGCTAGGCCTAAAGCCGAACAGATCCACGCCCACGGCTGGGAACAGTCGACGCATCTGACGACCTTGGTGGCGTGGCGGGTGAGTGCTCGGTTGAGATGCAAAAGGCGCGGGTTCGATTCTCGCCAATTCTCGCCGCGGGAGAAATGTTTCTATGTTCTGCAAATATTTCTTCCGGGTCTGGAGGTTGTAGTATTGTGTTTAATAAGGTATGTATTTACAAAAAAAAGGAAAGTATATAAGTATTCTATCAGCCATCTGGTTCCCATATTAAGTCGTTAAGCCAAGCAGAGTTGGCCATTAGCTCATACGAACTTACTTTATTGGAGTCGCGATGGCGATGGGCTGATCACCTGTCACCATGGTTCACCATATCCATCTCCACGGTCCATCATTTGGAGTCTATCCCTCAGTCGACTAATTATGACAGAAGAAATAATTATGACAAACTTGCAGGTTGTGACTGCAGGTTTTCTTATGTTTACTTGTGGCTCTGCCCACCCCATTAGTGATACAGGCGTGATAATATGTATGTATGTGAATAAGTCAGCAAAACGCGAATCTTCACAGTATAGTCGAAGCAGATTATTTATATCGTCTGGGATTTTGAGAGGGTTCGGACGTACACCTGTATTTCTTTGTGCAATCAACTAAACCACTTGAGAGCACTGGTGGTCTAGTTGGTAGTGACCCCGCCTTCCGATCCTAAGGTCGTGGGTTCAAACCCGGTCGTGTACCAATGGATTTTTCTGTGCGAAAAATTTATGTGCACTATACCAAACGGTGAAGGAAAACATCGTGAGGAAACCCGCGGCTTAGTCAGCTCCGCACGTATTGAGCATGTATTTCCTGTGGACAAGGCCGACTTAGCTGAGAGTATGGAATAGGTGCTGGGCAAGCCTACTCCATCTTAATTCGACCCGGGCTCTACAGCGTCCCGTTTGTGAAGGTAAAAGTTGCCTCCTGACGCTGTATAAATCATCTACTATAGATGGTAAAAGGCCGACTAGACCAGTTGTTTCCACGTAAGCTGCGCTACGTATGAACGTGCACAGAACTCTAGGACATTATCGTCATTTTATAGTGAATGCATCGCCTTTGGACTCGGACGAGGAAGCGTTTTTGTTTTGTTGGATTTATGTTTTCTTGTTTTATTTGTATTTCTATTTGTTGTTTTAGTGCTTTTTAGAAAAAGGATGAAAGATTATCTACTGAGCCGCCATTTTGGGATTGTTTAGAAATCCTACTAATATTATAAATGCGGAAGTTTATGTGAAGATGTATGTTTGTGTCTCATTCACGCCGTAACGGCTGAACGGATTTGAATGAAACTTGGAATATACATAGACAAAAATCCCGTATTCTCTTTTCAAACTGGAGTGAAAGGAATCAATTTGCGCATGTATTTTCCTCTATTGAGAACGCTGGTGGTCTAGTGGTAGTGACCCCGCCTTCTAATCCTAAGGTCGTGGGTTCGAATCCTGTCGTTCACCAATGGTTTTTTCTGCACGATACATTTATACGCGCTATACCAGTACTCTCAAGCGGTGAAAGAAAACATTGTGAGGAAACCGGCATGTCTTAGAAGAAAAAAATAGGTTCGAAAACATGTGTCACGTGCACGAAAGGAGCCTCTTTGAAGCGCACTTAAAATTCTTTCACCACACTGGTTCTATAGAACTACTACTAGTACCTAGTACTTAGTATGTATTTTCCCAACAGCCTTTTTAGAAATGTGTAAGAATATCACAGATTTATCATTTGACTAGCTGCCGCCCACGGCTTCACTCGCGTGGTACCCGGATAAAAAATAGCCTATATGTTAATCCAGCTCATGTTCCATTTATATTCCAAGTTTCATTTAAATCCATTTCGCCGTTTAGGCCGTGATATAGGCACAAATATACAAACATCCTCACAAACTTTCACATTTATATTAAAGTAGGATTGAATTACTTCGCCAAGCTTATGAAAATGCTCGAACATCGAAATGTTAACCAAAAATAAAATCCACATGTAACTCCACATATTTTACAAAGCCACATGTCAAAGAGAGCTGTCAATGTCACGCCAAATAAAGCCGCTCCAAGCCGCTTGTTTCAGAAACTGTTGACATCGAAGTGCCAATATTGAGGGTAGATCACTTTTTTGCATTTTTCATGACAACGCGTCTCTTGTGCTTTATTTTTATACTACATAAATATTCGATCACTAAAAGAAAGATATAGAAAGTTAAATGTAAAAAAATCCTTAATTTACATACATACACATACATAATATCACGCCTGTATCCCTAATATCCCGCTAAGCAGAGCAACAAGTAATCTTAAGATAACTTGCACGGATTAGGTACCTCTTTATGACAAAATCCACCTCTTAATAATATTTGTTCCAATATAAAATTTATAAACACAAAAGTAAAGTTTCCACGCTTCCATGCGATATTTATCTTTGACACAAAACCAAGTCGTCGTCCGATAACCTGTCGATAGCGATAAGGCGCGATAAAAATATTATGAGTACACAAGCGTTGCGAAACTCTGTGACTCACTAAAGGTAAATATTTGACCCGTTTGTGTATACAAGCGGTACAGTCCGTATAGCAATAATATAGTAAATGGGAAAAAATCTTGAAAAAAAGTTTTAGTTCTTCATGGCAAACTAGATGGCGCTAGGATATTTGATTTATCTTATAGGCACTGTATCTAGACCGGTAACCGATCGTACTATCCGAGTATTACGTTTTCTAGTAAGGGACTGGGAACATTTTTTTATCATTGTATCAAATCAAATCTTATATTAAATTTTACAAAAAATAGCTAAACATGTTTTTTTGTTTGTATCGTGATACTATCATCCGACAGGTGTAAATTCCACGTTTAAGACGTTTCAAAATGATACTAGTCATTTAAGGGAGATCTATACGCAGTAGTGGGAGCGATCTGGCTGCTGATGATGATGATGATAGCATATGGAGTTACTGTTATTAACTGTAGAGTTTTGAAATCAATCCTTCTTGAATGGTATGTAGACGACAAATGGGCGAATACAAATGATTAAAACGGCGACTTGAAAATACAATGTTAAAGTTAAAGGTGTCAAAAATATTGCACATGCCTTACTGAATTACTAAGTGGGCGACTATCAAAATTTACAATTCTATACATTTTGATACATTTAAAAACATCAAATGTTCATGAATTTCTGTGGCTGAAAGTTCCTGCGGTGATACGGTTACGATCGTGAGGTCGTGGGTATATTCTCGGATGCGGATCAATGGATTCTTTGATTCGTTTTGCGATATAAATTCAAAATAGAATTTGAATTTTCAACAGCGATGATTGGCAAAGAAAAAGGATTATGTAAAAAAAAAAAGATTTTGACAACCAACAACAACTTCTGTCCTACACTGCTGTTACTTTGCGTTATACTTACCTCAATATTGTAATATTTATTTTTAGTACACGTGTCACACGGGATTTTTATCGCGAGAATCCCGTTACGATTTTGTGAGGGGTTTGTCTCAAAATCGCATTGTGATATTACCAGTCGGATTAAATGTTGCCTCTAAGTAATCCCCAGGCAATTTAGAGAGAGAAGCTCATTTTCTAGTAATTTGAGGAAGTCTACAATATCAGTAGGTTGATTGGAGGATTAACTGTTAAAAATGCAAAGCCTAATTCATTCCATAGGCTCTAGAAGCATTAAACTTGAAAGTAAATACATCGTATTTTATTTATTTATTTTCGGAAAACCAACAGCTATAATAAATGTCATAACTATGATAGAAACAGGAGCCAATTATAGGTCTTTGTTGATAGTATTATACCTACTAGAATAGTTATTCAATGTGAACACAAATTTTACAAACTATTATATGACTAAGCTAAACAGAAGTAAATTAAACTTTAGGGTTAAAAAATTTAGTCTTAGGCATCACCTTGCCAGTCTTAAACAGATCAATGTCCAATAACTTGACAAAAACATTGACTGTTCTGCTCGCCCGCACCACTTACGAATTCTGCCTATAGTTTGTATATCTTATCACTGTGACAAATAATATGGCTGCACTTGTCACTATGCGACAAATTCGCCGATAATGTAGCCGTTGGGTAAGAAAGGAATTCCCAAAATTCAACTCCTACAAGACGTAGCTGCGTAGTATGAAAAAATATCTCTACGATTATAGAGCCACAGTGCGTTTACCTGGTTATGTTTGTATTTTAAAATACTTATAGAAACAAGATCTATTGTGCAGAACCCAGTAAAGATAAATTTGACCTATTTTCAGCGTGTAGTGTAGTTTCTTATGTAGTGTGGAACAAATATTAGATTTGTAGGGTTGCCTGGTCCTTCGGGTACCTTATAAATAACTCATGTGTGCTCGTCTGCGTAATGTGACCTTACCTTGCTCCGTATCTTTTTATCCAAGGTAGATTTACTGTGACATTTCACAAGAATGCTTACTGAATTTACAATGTTCATTATTAATGTTTTATACAACACTGGTACTCGTGCCTCTCCATTATGATGAACCATATGGGCGATGAGATGATCACCTGTCACCATAGTTCACCATATCCATCCTGGGACTCTTAGATCTAGATCAAGAGTGGCTACATAACATTGTCTTAACAGTAAGGGACACCAAAATAATAATGGAGTCGCATATTATTATTACATTATATTATGCGTCCAGCTGCTTCTCTCCCCGAGCATGTCTTAAAAGTCGACTAAGGGACAGTATCCTCTCCAACATAATGACATACAATATGCAAGTATTCCCAAGGAGGATTGACGTCAGGCAGGCGGACGGTCATAAAACACCTTAGCCAAAACTTTTACATAGAGTGGAATAAGGGCAGGAAGATGATTATATACTTTGTAGCAGCATGTGTGAATTTCACCAAACCAGTGCTAAATATATCCATATCATGATGTTCATCATCTCCCTGACCCTATCCCATTCTTTATGGTATTTGCACAGCATGTTCTCTTCTTCCACTCTCCTCTGTCAGCCGTCATCTCTGCACACATCCTTAACCATGTCGTCTTTCATACAATCCATCCACCTTTTCATTGGCCTATCTCTAAATCCATCCACATTCATAGTCATAACGCCCTCCGCAACATGACTCATATCATTTAAACAATTAAAACTTTTGTGTTACTGACATCGTAGATCAAAGTCAAAGTCAAAAATGACAAATAATAACAATCCTATTATTATTATAAATGCAAAAGTTTGGGAGGATGTGAGGATATATGTTTGTGCCTCAATAATGCCGTAACAGCTGAACACATTTGAAACTTGGAATATTATATAGTATGTTTGCTGGAATAACATTTAGGCTTGTCTTAACTTTTTGTCCGGATATCACGCGAGCGAAACCGTGGGCGAAAGCTAGTAATACATATTAAAAGAAAAATAGTAAAACTGCTAAAATAGTAAATAATCATAAATCATTATAATTATAAATCGAATTAAAAAATTAATAGATATAAAATCAATTCACAGACACTCCAGAAGATACCTAAGTACTATTAATCCTTTCGTATATAAACTCTCGAAGCTTTTAGTCCGACTTTCGAATTAATCAAATTTACAGCTACTTTATTAGTCCAATGGAGCTATTAATTAATACTAAAACTAAAATACTAAGCTCTCTCCCCACTTATAGCTCCTATTGCCATTAACATAAAACTGAATATGCTATAACACTTACACTTTTAAAGCCCTTATCATATTCGTGCAGTGTAATTAGAACTAATTAGCGCGAGAGTAGAGCGTAAAGCTTTTTATTTTAGTTATATAATTATGTAGGTATTATAATTTGGAGTTGGGATTCGTTGAAGAGATAACTGTTATGAATTGTGGGGTCAACGATCCTTTAGTTAAATAAGCTGTTTGAATTATGTATTATTATTCTATTTAAATGAGAGCACTGGTGGTCTAGTTGGTAGTGACCCCGCTTTCCGATTTTAAGGTCGTGGGTTCAAACCCGGTCGTTTACCAATGGATTTTCTGTGCGAAAATTTATGTGCGCTATTATACCAGTACTCTCTATACAAACTTTGCCCTATTTCGCACGTACTCATATAGAAAGAACATAAATATACGTACCACCGATTAATACTTAGTTCTAATTTTCTGCTAACGGACGGAATCGTACATCACCGTTATTTCTCTGTCAAAAAAATATTTACTATTTTCAACAGAATGGTAACGAACGATCCGTCGTCCGTTAGTTGAATATTGGAAGCCGGTATTAGCTGAAAATAAAATGTAAATCCCTGTAGATAAATTATTGTGGCTTCTATCAATAATATTTTACCTAAACCTTAAAAATCTTTTCAAACTTAGGTGTATTTTGTCAGTTTTATAATTTAGAAGTTTCAATTTTTGGGCTCGTATTTTGCCGTTGAATAAAATTTAGAAAATGGTAGATTGTTAGAAAATACGCTATGATTTATGTAAAGTAAAAATAATTATTTTAATGATTTATTTGATCTGTTTTTTAGTTTTTATAAATTTGTAGCGTTATCTCTTTCGAAATCGGATTAGACGCGACGCTTGCTTAGAAAATCTACCTATAATCATCATCATAATCTTCCTGCCCTTATCCCACTCTATGTGGGGTCGGCACAGCATGATCCTTGGATCGCGCTGTAAGAGTTTTGGCTAAGGTGTTTTATGATCGGCCGCCTGCCTGACGTCAACCCTCCTTGGGTTGAAAATATAACCAAAATCGATCTATAATAAAACAAGCAAATACAAGCGCAGTCATTTGTTTCAAGCGAGAGCGAGACAGAGATACTTGGCTTGCATTGTAATCTCCGTGAGAACTATCAATTTGAAAGCAACGCCACTAATTGGAGAAAAGTCATTGCATTAACGCACCTTGCCTCACCTCTCTGAACCCAAAGCTGTTAAATAACATTTTATTTATATTTTATTTTATTTTATCTCCCAGGTAATATTATTCTCAGTAAACGCGGCATTATCGATAATAACTAGATAGTTTATTTGACAGTTTAAACGTCGATTGGGTTTGAAACATCAGAATTAGACTAGAGGAAAGTCGCGCGACTTTGGCCACTTTTGTTTATACAAATTAATCTTCCCGTTGCGTTGGAAGTTGTATTTCAGGAATTCCTTTCTCAGTACGTTCCTACAATATACTCGTAAGGGGAATATACGGTTCGACGACCTCGGTGGCGTGGCGGGCGAGTGCTCGGCTGAGACGCAAGAGGCGCGGGTTCGATTCCCGCTACAGAAGTAATGTTTGTATGTTCTGCAAATATGTCTTCCGGGTCTGGGTGTTGTAGTATTATGTATTATATAAGTATGTATTTGCAAAGAAAAATGTATATAAGTATTCTATCAGCCATCTGGTGCCCATAGTAAAAGCTTTGCTTAGTTTGGGGATAGATGTTGCTGTGTGAAATGTCCTCAAGTAATTATAGTACTGTCAGAATATAATAAAATTGCAAGGGAATATCAAACTTCAACCATAGGGTATTAGATAATTTTTTTACCCGACTGTACTCTCCAACTTTTATACTTCTAGGTAAACCATCCTAGACTACGTTGATTGTCAGTCAGTTAGTCAGTATAGTAAGAGTTGTATATATTTAGATGGATAAGGTTTCGTTGTAATTATGAAAGTCACAATTTGAATGACGATAAAATACACTGTTTTGGGTTTTTAATTTTATTTTCGTTTGGTTATTTTTTTAAAGTACCAATCCAATTTACTTTTAAGTTTCTGTAATACATGTTTTGTCCATAATATGTTTTTTTTTATGTTTCATCGATATTCTATTTTTAAGGTCCCGTACCCGAAAGGTGCTAACGGGACCCTTTTACTAAGCCACTCTCCGTCCGTCCGTCCGTCCGTACTTCTATTGCCGCTATTTTAAAAAATACTAAAAAATATAACAGGGTGCTTCATACAAGAAATATTTTTTAACGTTCGTAATCGATCATCCAAGCTACTTAAAGTACATAGAGCAAAAGTCATATTAAAAGTACATGTCCGATGGTACGGAACCCTAAGTGGGTGAATTCGACTCGCACTTGACCGTTTTTTTGTATGATAGCAGTTTTTGGCTAGTTTACAAATTCTTTATTTCTTCCTTTAAGGTGGTCTAAAGTTATTGGGTTCTTGTCTTATAATAGTTTATTATATACATACATACATATTATCACATCTGTATTCCTAATGGGGTGGGCAGAGCCACAAGTAAACATAAGAAAACTTGCAGCCACTTCTGATTTAATCGTAAGATGGATATGGTGAACCATGGTGACAGGTGATCAGCCCATCGCCCATATTGGTGGTCCATCATGTTAGAAAGGATCCCTTAGTCGACTTTTACGACATGCTCGGGGAGAGAAGCAGCTGAACGCATTCTATGTTTTTTCTTTACTTCCAGTCCAGCAGAGAAGTAAATAGTTTATTACTAAAACTGAAACTTACTTCCTTCATAAATGTTTAAAAGAGACGGTACAAGAGTTTAAATATAAAAATATACGGCCCAAGAAAGAGCAATAATTTGCAATAACGACTTGGCATTGTCGTTGGGCACGGCATCGGTAGGTACTAAACGTCGGCTACAGAACATCTAGTAGTTATTATAGTCAGTTATTATATTCAGTTCAGTATTATTTTATTTGTGGTTTAACGGCGAAATAGACCTAAGTGTAGTAGCCTGTATGTATGTTCGTATGAGTGGCCAACTCTAGTGACGGAATTTTTAAGCCGCCTAAAGGCCTCCGTCTTGGCTTAACAACTTAAAAGCCGGGAACGACTGTTTAACGTGCCCTCCGAAACACGGAAGCGCTCAGTTCGTAATGCCACTTGCGGTCACCCAAGGCTGTCATTTTGTAAGAGTTTATGACGATGCTATTAAAAAAAAATATGATCCAAATCTCTACATAACGAATCCCGATCAGGAGATGTGGAGTTGGGAAAAACATAGACACACACACTCAATCACTCACACTTTTCACATTATTTTTGTATGATATTATGTACCAACATAAATTGATTAGGTAGATAAGTACTCAGGTAGGTATTAAGTAGCTAGATAAAAAGGTACGGATGACAGGATAAATTGTATGCAAACTGCAAAATATATTTTATCTTACGAATTGCCTTTTATCTTTCATATTATTGCTTTTCAGGTTTTATGACAGGTCATAGAGTGTTCTGGAGGCCATTACGAATATTACTGTTCCTATATAAATGTTTATGTTTGAAGCGAATGAGGCAGGTACTTGACCCGGTTCTGCATCATATTTCGCGGAATATTTGACTTTTATAAATATTTCAACTTCAGGGGAAAGTCAGGTGAACTAAGTATAATGTTTTAGCCCGACTGATTTTAGCTGTTGAGAGCACTGATGGTCTATTTGGTAGGGACCTCGCCTTCCAATCATAAGGTCGTGCGTTCAAACCCGGTCGTGTACTAATGAATTTTTCTGTGCGAAAAATTTATAAAAATAAAATAAAATAAAAAGATTTTATTTCAGACTACAGGGTCTATAATTTGTTAGTAAAGCACTTATAATTAGGGTTAGTTATTAGACTAATACTAAATACTACTACTAAACATTTTTGTAAATCACCCTTTATGTATACGCTATACCAGTACTCTCAAACGGTGAAAACATCGTGAGGAAACCCGCGGCTTAGTCAGCTCCGCACGTATTGAACATGTATTTCCTGTAGACAAGGCCGACTAAGCTGAGAGGATGGAATAGGTGCTGGGCAAGCCTACTCCATCTTAATTCGTCCCGGGCACTACAGCGTCCCGTTTGTGAAGGTAAAAAGTTGCCTCCTGACGTACTATAGATGGTAAAAGGCCTAAGTTTTAGCTGTTGTTTGTAAATGATTTGTTACGTGTCGAAATAATTGTGTTATTTATTTCGATACAGAACAAAAAGATTTACCTGTAACAAAACTATGATAATACTTAAGTATACTTGTGTAGACCACCTAGCCTAATTTAATTAATTAAAACCACAAATATACTCACAAGTGAGCACATGTGAGTATATTTTGCGGTTTATTCAGCAAAATACAGATAATTATCAAATCAGCATCTTTCCATTTTCATACCTTTCCAAGAACTCCTGACATTCTTTTGTTTTTCTCACAGTTTGAAATTGGAACAACACTGAGGAGGTTTTAATTATTCTACTAAACAAGACATGTATGAGAATAATAAAGTAACTATCATATAATTTATGACAATGCGTAAATAGATACAATGCAATTTTAGTACAACTTAGCTAGGTACAACCTAATGTAGAAGATAACACTTGTAAAAGTTGTAAACTTATTCTTTATGAAAAAATAATATTTTTTGGTGTAGGTAATTTCTGGGTGGGCAGAGCCACAAGTAACCATAAGAAAACTTGCAGCCACTCCTGTTTTAAAGTTCCGAGATGGATATGGTGAACCATGGTGACAGGTGATCAACCCATCGCCCATATAGATGGTCCATCATGTTGGAGAGGATACTATCCCTTAGTCTACTATTACGACATGCTTGGGGAGAGAAGCAGCTGGACGCAAAAGTATGTTTTATTAGAGATATTAGAATAACTATGAGTACCTACTTACATCAATTTTACCACACATTCGAGATGGTTTTCATCTAGATATTATAATGCTTTCCGCCGAGAATCAGATAAATGGTCGAGCTTAGTCGTTCCTTCGCACTATGGAAGAAAACAAGCCTAGATCAGGATATTTATTTAGCAAAGAAGACTGGGAACACAAGTGAATATGTTTTACAGTCTGCCGGGGATGTTTGGCAACGAGTGGATCGTTGATAGTAACAATGTTCTGCACTTAGCGAAACGATCGTCTGGTGAAATAAACTTGAATTCTTACTTATGTATCTATCACCGTAAAATTAAATAAATATTTGTGAACATTGAATAAAAAAACTGATTTGTGTGTGGACTGTATATCCATAGGTCGCTGGTTCAAATCCAGCTCGAAGGATCATTTTTTGGGGATTCATCATCTTCCTGCTCTTATCCCACTCTACGTGGGCTCGGCACAGCTTGATCCTTGGATCGTGCTGTAAGAGTTTTGGCTAAGGTGTTTTATGACCGGCCGCCTGCCTGACGTCAACCCTCCTTGGGAATACTTGCTTATTGTATCTCATCATGTTGGAGAGGATACTATCCCTTAGTCGACTTTTACGACATGCTCGGGGAGAGAAGCAGCTGAACGCATTCTATGTTTTTCTATACTCCCAGTCCAGCAGAGGAGTAATTTTGTTGGGGATTATCGGTGGTAAAATAAAAAAAGTTGGACTGTATACTGGTTATATTCGAACATAAAGGAACGTGCGCCTATCGCCGTGGTTTTTGTAAGAGTGCGGCTGCGCAGGTCAGCTCGGCGCCTCTCGGCCTCCTCGTCCCCCGGTCCCCGCTCGCCGCTATCCAGTGCAGGCGGTGGCGGCCGATGCGATGTTTGTCCCCGACACAACAACTAAAGAAATAGTGATTACCTATCTATCAAAGTAAAATCATCTGAAAATATAGGTAGGTTTCCCGATATCTAAACAAAACATACGCGAAACTTGGACTTTTCATGATTTATTTCAATCGTGTTCTTTTTCTCTTATCATATCTTGATGAACAAAAGAAAAATGTTTAAAATCTCATTTTGGTGAGCAAAATCCGCTATAGCACACTCAAGTTCTAACATATCTTTTTTATACTTGGCATTATAATTATGTATTTGTATACGAGTACAACATGAACTTCATAGAGGTACTTCAGGAACCTAACATTGAATAGTCAACATGGTCATTACAAAGTCAAACATTGTGGTAACCCATTTAGACCGGTCATAAACAAATTACGTGGCCATGACACAACAGTCACGTGACATCAGAACACACATAGACCTGCAGAACAGAATTACTTAGTAGGAATACATAAATTTTCGCGCAGAAAAATCTATTAGTACACGACCAGATTCGTTTAAACGTCAACATTTGATGATATGTCAATCTACGTTTAGGGTTTCCATAATAGCAAAGGTATTAATTCAAAAAACGACATTTCTAGCGCTTCAGCGGCTGCTACTTGCGCGTAGTTTTTTCACTAGCCTGCAGCTAGGGTTACCATATCTCAGGATTGGTCCTGAGAGCTCAGAATTTTTAGGCTTTTCTCAGGATTTCGGCCGAATTTTGGAAATCTCAAGATTTTTGGAATGCGCAGCATATCGTTATCTCGAAACAATCACGATTATCAACCCATGAAAGATTTTTACATTTTTCGGGCTACAAAGCTGTAAATTACGTTTTCGTGAGAATTCGAAAAATTCCACTAAATCTCAGGATTTTTCGAAATCAAGCTTTTTCTCCGGACTTTTAAATTTTAAATCGGGTAACCCTATCTGCAGCGGCCGTCGAAGAAACGAAAGAAAAAAATAAAGATATATCCACCTTCATACCTAATTAAATTAGTAAGTACCTCTTGATCGGCGTATCGGGCGAGTGCTCGGCTGAGACGCAAGAGGCGCGGGCTCGATTCCCGCTACGGGAGAAATTTTGTATTTGTAGCCATTTCAAACAGCACCATCTAGCCCCAAACTAAGCAAAGCTTGTACTATGGGAACTAGATGGCTGATAGAATACTTATATACTTATTATTGTAAATACATACTTATAATACATAATACAACACCCAGACAGAATGTTTGTATGTTCTGCAAATATTTCTTCCGGGTCTGTATTAAAAAAAAAGTTTACAAGTTAATATTTTATCAGTCATCTGGTGTCCATGGTAAAAGCTTTGCTTATTTTGGGGCTAGATGGCGCTGTGTGAAATGTCCACAAATATTTATATTTATTTATTTACCGTGCTATTTTTTTCCTCAATACGATGTGGAAACGCCCACTTTGCGGTTTCCATTACATCTGTACATTTATCTCTAACGCAGTCTAATATTACATTCACCGCAGATTTCTGATGCTCGAGACAGGCAGACTCGAGTTACGGCAGGAGTGTACCTCTGTATTCAGCTTGCATAGAATAATCAACTTTATGGCTTCGACTTTAGATTCAAACTAGCAGATGCAAACATTTCGTTATTTGCGAAGAGAAAATGTGCGGTGGAAATCAGTCATTCTTTTGACCCTGCAGCTACACTATCGCGATACTGGGTAACTCCTCGCCACCAGTGTTCTAGTTGAGTTACCATATGAGACGGTACCATACCGTACCGTTCCATACCATACGGTCTCAACGGAGAAGTAAAACATCGTGAGGAAACCGGCATGTCGTTTAACCTAACAAGTTAATAATAATAATAAATAACACCCAACAGTCACATACATAGTCCTGACCCCACACTAGGATTCCCTGTGTCTTGGGTATCAGAAACTACGAGTACCATGGTACCACAACACCCAGACCCGGAAGAAATATTTACAGAACATGCAAACATTTCTTCCGCAGCGGGAATCGAACCCGCGCCTCTTGCGTCTCCGCCAAGCAATCGCCCGCCACACCATTGAGGCCGTCTTTAAAGGTCAATACACGTCGTATACGTGGGATAAGTGTGTCCCTACCCTTAATCCTTTCTTTCATGCTTGGGACATGCTTGTCTTCTCTCTCTCTTTTGTACCTATTTTTTAGTTCATTCTCCGCTTTTAATTTAATTGGTTTTTTTGTGTGTGCTAAATGTTATTTCATTCTATCTTTCCCCACACTGGTTTGAAAGAACTAGTGACCTGAAGAGTAATTTACGGGCCCCTGTGTGATAGAAGACAAAAATGCTTGGGACTGAACAATGCTCCAACTCCTTTTATAAACATGATTGTAAAGGGATCATTTTACAAAAAAATAGCCAAGCGTGGTTTCTTGCCTGTATCTTCCACGCTTGGTCGCGTTACGAACAGGTGTAAATGCAACGTAGATTTAAGACGTGTCCAAGTGATCCCCGTGATTTTATAGAATAAAAAAATGTTGACTTTGACTTTGTGGAGTGGAACTTCTGCACATAGTAACTATTACCTCATCTGCGGTTACTCTAGTCAATAAAGGGCCTCAAGCGACGCTTCGTGTTTCGAATAAAGAATGTTATAAATGGCCACGCACTGTTCTTCTATTCTTCCGTAACCTTCGAGTTACCTTGAGTTTTTTTAGTTTTGGTAGCGAGCCTTTTTGGGGCTCCGTGCGTGAAAGTAAGGCTTAGTTTCGAAGGTAACCGTGAGTTGACAGCGAATATTAGGGCGTGTAGGTGTGATAGAAATAATTTGTTTTATTATAACTAAGGCCTTTTACCATCTATAATAGATGATTTATACAGCGTCAGGAGGCAACTTTTTACCTTCACAAACGAACGATGTAGTGCCCGGGACGAATTAGGATGGAGTAGGCTTGCCCGGCACCTATTCCATCCTCTCAGCTTAGTCGGCCTTGTCCACAAGAAAGACATGGTCAATACGTGCGGAGCTGACTAAGCCGCGGGTTTCCTCACGATGTTTTCCTTCACCGTTTGAGAGTACTGGTATAGTGCACATAAATTTATCGCACAGAAAAATCCATTGGTTTGAACCCACGACCTTAGGATCGGAATGCGGGGTCTCTACCAACTAGACCACCAGGTTTTATTATATTGCTTGAATATTGGAGTACCTTTGCCCAGAAGTGGGACGATATAGGTGAACAAAAAAAAAATTGGAGTACCTAATACCAGGGTTGAGATTATTTCTTAAAAATCAAGCAATTAAAAATAATCGTTGAAGCATAGATTACTCTCTATGTAGAATTTATAATGCTGTTTTTTGAAAGCCCGGCAATAGACAGTCAATTTGAATAAGACACGTAACAATTTTGTTATTCACACACCATGCTAATATATTTTTTCACACCCGCATTGCACGAAACATTACGGCAATTGGCACCGCAATACAGACTTAATAATTAATAGAAGCGGCAGGGGTACGTTATAAACCTGCCACTTTTGGTTGATACAGTCGTTAGCGAGAGAGCGTGCGTGACGAACATATTAAAAGAATGAGCAAACGGCCGATTTTAGACGGCAACTTTTATTCATCTGGTACTAGCTGTCGCCCGCGGCTTCGCTCGCGTGGTACCCGGATAAAAAATTGCCTATATGTTGATCCAGTACATTTACTATGTATATTTCAAGTTTCATTCAAATCCGTTCAGCCGTTTCAGGCGTGATTGAGGCACAAACATCCAAACATCCTCGCAAACTTTCGCATTTATAACTTGATGGCAGCACAGGTAAAGTCAGCACGTACTATCGTTGCGTTTTGAGCTTTACGCCAATAATTTCAAGTAAACTAAAGCTTTTCAATTTTATAATATAAGTAAGATTTATTATAAAGCACAGGACAGAGAAAGGTGGAAGGGGGATTGGGAGGCCTTTGCCCTGCAGTGGGACGATATGGGCTAATAATAATAAGTAAGATTTGGATAAGCACAAGAGTCACGCAGGCTTTTTAAATTTGCTGCATTATCAATAGGAATATTACATACTTCCTGACATACTTCTTTCGCTTCATTCACTCTGATTCCTCATGCATACTCGTCGGTTTAGGGTACTCTTCAAAACGTCGCCGATTTGGTCCAGGTGCGTGCGCCGAGATCTTCCCCTTCCAACGGTACCTAACGGTATATTCATACTCGCCTCATACACCTGTTTCGTTAATCTTCTTTCACTCATCCTCTCTAGGTACATGACTACCATCTTAACATACCTTTCTCAACATTTTATTTCACTCCACAGCGCTCTCTTATCACGCTATTTCTCACTCTATCTCGCAAAGTTACCTCACTAATACTTCGCAATGCAAGCATTTCTACTGCATTCACTCTACCATGATGTTTCCTTTACCACACCCAACTTTCACTACCATACATAAATGTCCGCACTAGTACTCTCCTCTGTGTACAGCCAGTTGTGACTTTTTGGACACTTTCCGGTTTTTCATTAAAGGCAATTGTTATTTTAAATTAAGTCAGAATTCCCTTTGTTGGTAAAAAGCGTAACTAATTATGTAGATAGACTATTTATTTATGAATGTGGATGGATTTAGAGGTAGAGGTAGGCCAAAGAAAAGGTGGATTGATTGTGTGAAAGAGGACATGGGTAAGAAAGGAGTGAATACAGAGATGACGGCTGACAGAAGGGAATGGAAGAATAGAACATGCTGTGCCGACCCCACATAGAGTGAGATAAGAGCAGGAAGATGATGACCATTGTTGAAACTGATCAGCATTGCCATACAGTATGGCAAAGTGGCCAGCGTTCTAAGCCCGCTTCAATTTGACAATGATCTGGGTTAGTTGAGCTATCCACAATCGTTTGCAAATTACAGCCAGATTACAAATATTCAAAAGGTAATTTTGTAAATAAATAACAATAGTTGTGCGCAGATAATACGTCCGGTTGTCGCATAAAATTTGGTCCATTGGCTAAGAAGAACTTGAAGTTGGAAGTTAGCGTGAAAAGTTGCCCGTATGAGACCGTGTCAACTCGAAACATGTGATATTGGATGTAGAGTGCGGAGATGACAAAGATTTGGTCGGTTTGTTTTCATTGTTATTGGACCGGCATTGTGTTTTTGGTTCACGCCTCGAGAGGATAACTGAATGAATTCAAAATGACAGTACAATGACCTCTAAAATAGCAAAATAGTTTACCAAAATAACTCGTGCTGTGCTTAAATTTCTACCCGTCTATCTTTACGCTTATTTCTTCTAAACTATAAAATGGATTTCGATATTATGTTTTTTATTTACCTTTTTTAAAACTTCAGAAATATTAGCATGCATTATTATATTCATAGAATTGAAATTGAACGAGTACCCAGTGCTCCATTGCCATATTAGACGGCCACTTCTATACATTATGATATTACGATATCTTATAAATTAGCGCATTGTTCTTGACATGGTAATCATCATAAAAACTTGTGCATAATGTTTACTATTCTATTCACACAATAATAATACTTACACTCTACATAATAGAGTTTAAATTTCTATTGTTTTTGCTTAGGATTACTTGAATTAATAAAAATACAAATTGTTTTTTTTTTTCGAAAACAAGTAAAGTATTTACGTCACACAGACCCTGAAGAAATGTTTGCACGTGCAAACATTTTTCCCGCAGCGGGAATCGAACCCGCTCCTCTTGCGTCTCAGCCGAGCACTCGCCCGCCACGCCACCA
Organism: Scotopteryx bipunctaria; assembly: GCA_949320045.1. NCBI lineage: Eukaryota > Metazoa > Arthropoda > Insecta > Lepidoptera > Geometridae > Scotopteryx > Scotopteryx bipunctaria. Next base: position 1,808,248 of record OX439441.1, read on the forward strand.
AGGTCATCTAAATAAAGATTTTGTCACATTTAAAATAAATCTCGCTGAAATAAGCAAAACTTCTCTTAACTGTGAATAAGGCCAGTTCCACACTTGAGAAGTTCCACTGCCCTCTAAGGGTTGCTTAAATAGAGTCCTATTTTTAGTCACCTACTTTAGAGTTGGGAAATGAAACGTAGAGTGAAAGTTGCATACGAATTGTCATAGGAGAGACAAGGATGCAAAACGCGAAGATTCACAGTACAGTAGGTACAGTTATCAGATTAGATATTGAACTTAAAATCAAGAGCTTAAAGTTCAATTTACATTGCAGTATCATTTGAAGTGACACCTGCAAAGCGCTGCTTAAGGCTTTCACAACTTCGTGTAAACTTGCAAAGGATAAAAGAAAACTTCGTTTCGTATTTCTTAAATAAAGTCTGTATTTGTATATTTTCAGGTAAGTCTTCGTGAACATAAAAGGAATTTTATGGATGAATGAGGGTAAGTTACGTAGTAGTCAATTTGGGAAATTAGGTTTGCCTGGGTAGGTCTGGACGATTTAGAAAACGTCTGACAAAACTGTGTATATAAGCAACAAATGAAGCGCTCGTGGCGTAGATCTATAGACCGTTTGCGACAGCCTTTAGATAGCTCAACTGTTTCTTTTGTAAGTTATACCTACTTGTATTAGTTTTAAGTTTATTTCTGTTAACAAAGAAAGTTATTTAAAAAAATATATATTGATGTATAAAATTCATAGTAATTTCCTATTTCACGGAGCTATGTTTCAAACAAACTGATCCCAGAAATTTAAAGTTCTGTGTAATTTTTTTTTATAATTTTATTATAATGACAAAATACTCTAATGGAAGAAGTCCAGCAGAATTACGACACTCAACCCGTTCAGTTCGGAAAGATTGCGCGTCATTACCCACGAGCCGATCGCGGCGTAGAGGATATAAGGCAGTAGGCCACGTCCTACAATCATCTATGCTAAAGTACCTACCCTCAGTTTAACAGCTATGTTTTGCTTTCGATTAAACTGCGGCGGTCGATTATGATCATGATTGACGGTCGAAAAAAAAGTCAAAAAAAGCATTATTAACAGTTAACATGAAAATGTCTCCTTAAAGCTGCTATATTGGATTTTTTACACTTTAGTATCAAAAAAGTGTCATAGGCTGTACCTTTGTCACTCTCGTTATCTAGACGAAACCAACAACACCTCATCATCATCTTCCTGCCCTTATCCCACTCTATGTGGGGTCGGCACAGGATGATCCTTGGATCATGCTGTAAGAGTTTTGGCTAAGGTGTTTTAAGACCGGCCGCCTGCCTGACGTCAACCCTCCTTGGGAATACTTGCCTATTGTATTTCATCATGTTGGGGGATACTAGGTATCCCTTAGTCGTCTTTTACGACATGCTCGGAGAGAGAAGTAGCTGGACGCATTCTATGTTCTTTCTTTACTCCCAGTCCAGCAGAGAAGAAACCGACAACACCTAATTTGTCAAAATCCGTCTAGCCGTTTGGACTACAACTATAGCCAAAGGTATGCACATACCCACATACATACACCCTGAACACATTACCCTCGTAAAAAGTAAGAAAAACTAGTGGTAAGTTAGAGTACTTAGCTTCTGTAAATATACTGTAGCCTCTAACCTCACTCAATGCAAGTCTCGCATCAGTCACTATCCATCACGCGAAGGAAATTACTCTGAAGATTAATAATAACGCTATTAAAGCAGACTTTGACGCTTCGGGCGAGATGTACGCATACGTTTGCAATTAAAAATGAACCTTGATGGGCGGGTTTTAGATTCAATTTGGCGTGGCGATTTGAATGCTGAAATTATAGGGCTCACTGCTGTTGCCTGTGTCAAATGAAATTTAACTTTTTGACCTTGAGTATAAGTTTCATTGTCGCTTGCAAGTAAACAAAAATATTGAGTCACTTCGCATCTTGTAGGTGTTTTTCAGAGTATTGACAGTTCCCAAACGGATGAGTTTTCCAAACGTCAATGAGATGCCAGATGTTTCTTCTCTTCTTGTTTCATTAACCTTGCGGAGTGCGGCTACATTACCCAGCTTCGGCGAAAAGTGTGGCCCAAGGTTAGAAAACATCTCATCAAACCAAAGTTATCCTTTCTCATGTACGCCGTCTAAGGCTTCTTATAAACACTCATATTAAAATTGGAATAAGTATATTACCGAATATTGAAAAGCCGTAAAAATATTTTTCCCATTCCCAACCGTACGAAAAATAGTAACCTAAAAACTTGCTAATTACCGGATTTGCTTATAACTTTAAACCTCGCTTATACAGATACGCAACGAAAACCTCAACTTTCACAATTCAACTTTGGCATTAAAATTGTAGCTCCAAGCGCAATCGAAAATGAAACTTATTCGTACAGGAATAAAGTTTAATTTCGTATGTCTGGAAGACCCTTGTTTTGACAACTCATTATTGGTGTGTTCCTAATTGGGCAGTTCGTTGGGTCGAGTTGGAATCGGCCGGATTCGGTAGGGAGCCGAATGTTTATATTTGCCGAATACATTTTCGCGTTTGCGTTGCTGATTGCGTGCTATGGGGTCACTGCGTGCATTCTAATCACATCTACTTATACCGGGTATGGTAGAGAAATCTCTTACTAAACAACTATTTATTTAAAAGAACAAAAAACCCGACCGCGTAAAATCTGCCATACTTATAAGATTTTTTTGACACCATGGTGACTATGATGATGATGATAATTTGTACCACTTTTGTCTATGTCTCAGTTCGTTGAGAATGGCCTCTTGAAGCCGCCATATTGGATTTTTTTAAATTACACATAATAAGTGTCATAAGCTATTTCTATGACACTCTCGTTATCTAGACAAATCCAACGACACCTAATTTGTTAAAATCCGTCAAACCGCTTCGGCTACAGAGGCAGCTAAAAGAATAAAGAAAAATAGCTTCTTACAGACGCCATAATTGTATTTTGTGTCATTTTATATAGCCTATGACAATTTCGTCATCCAGACGAATCCAACAAAACTTCACTTGTCAAAATCCATCCAGCCGTTTCAGCTACAGCTTCAGAAAAAGGAATGCACAAAGAACACACATACAAACATACATCCCAAACATATTACCCTCTTTCTTCACAGGCGGGCAATTTTGACCCACTGACCTGTGCAATTTGCATTTGCGACTGGACGCGGAAATATATTACAAACTAGCTGCGCCTACGGCTTCGCTCGCGTGGTACCCAGATAAAATAGCCTATAGGTATGTTAATCCAGCACATGTACTATGAATATTCCAAGTTTCATTCAAATCCGTTTAGTCGTTTAGGCGTGATTGAGGCACAAACATACAAACACCCTCACAAACTTTCATATTTATAATATAGTAGGATAGCAAAATAAATAAATTGTATTGTGACTAGGTCCACTTAATTTCGTCAAACAAGCGACCTCACCGTTTGACATGCAGACGTTAAGTGAATACGAAGCGTCCGCGTGCACTGAATAACTGATTGTATCAACTTATCAAGTACACCTGTTGGAGACTGTGGCTTAAGCCACTGGACGTTATAATAAACTGATTAATAACAGCTAATATTAGGTACATACTGACCGACAGAGCAGCCTAGTAAGGCTACTGCACTAGACAAGTGCTTGCTTGGCCAAGACGTGCCTCGCCCTCAGTTTTTTCGTTTGCCTCGGGCGTCCTGAGTAAGGGTCAGTTCACACTGAGAAGTGACGCGACGCGATGCGACGCGCACTATTTAAGATAGTGATACAAGATTGAGAAAGGCATGTTAAATACTTTATTTTGTAAATACATACATAATACTACAACACCCAGACCCGTAATATACCATATATCATCGTCGTATTATAAATTACTTTTTATGGTTTTTCTAAAAAAGTATGTTTTCAAAAAAAAATTTCTGCTTTTGATTTTGCGTTCTTTGTTTAAAAGTCAAAAAATAAATGTATGATGACTATTTGTGTTCGAAGTTGGAACATCTTCGAAATTTAAAAATGATGCTATTTATTTATAATAGCTGTTTTACAAAAAGATCCATACCGATATCATTTTTTTATGAATAAAATCGAATTGTTGCTACAATCGCTTTTGCGCGATTGAGCTAAAGTCATTCTATTACAAATAGAACGCTAATAACTCATCTAATTTTAAGATATACCTAGTCTTGTTTCAGTCCAAGACTAGGATTTTCTGCAATGTATTTTTTTTTTCACGAGTGCTACGATACAATACGTGGACTGAGATTCAATTATTGTTATAGAATTATCCCTCTGTTTAGTTTGCACGTAATGATAACACGGTTATTTCTAAATACATTCTTATTTATACGAAACTCGCCAAAATATTCAAGGTTGTACAGAATTATTATTTTCATAAAGTATTATTATGATGTTTTACCCATTTTTAACGAAAATATTAGGTGGGTATTTTTCCCGGGCTGAATCTCATTACATAAATTCAGAATCGTAATACGCCTAGAGACCTGCCCGACTTTGTAGAAATAAATTAAGATTATCAAAGAATATTTTTTGAATTTTAGCGAATGCAAATAAGCTTAAAAATAGAGAATATTTTTATGGTTCAGCGTGGTACGCTTGGGAATCCACCTTTTTGACAACTCTCTTTACGCGAATCTTTTTAAAATATTGTAATGATTTTCTATAATAATTATAAATTCTAATAACTTGCGGTATTTAAAATTTGACTCAATTATAATTTAAGTCAAGCTTGAAAAAAGCTTGTAATTGTCATTTATTAATAATTGTCAATAATTGTCATTTTCAGTGTTAATTTAACCCAAGCGTTACTACTGAACTGAGAGTAAAGAAAAAACAAAGAATGCGTCCTTTTGCTTCTCTCCAAGAGTTATGTCGTAAAAGTCGATTAAGGGATTTAGTACCTATCCTCTCCAACATGGTGGACGATATGGGCGATGGGCTGATCACCTGTCGCCATGGTTCACCATAATCTTAGGCACAATAATAATTTCTACTTTACAAACCTTAGTGGTTTTCGTGGCGCTATTTTTAATTAGGCATTTTGTAAACTTTTTATTATGATAAATAAATAAAAAAAAATAAAGCTATATTCTGCTTATAAGAAAACTAAAATAGTCCGAATTCCGACCCAGCACGATATTATGTAAATCTACCGCCAACAAATTGACGGTAAACAGAACGTTGATGTTGACGGCAATAATTGCGACACGCTTATTCAATTTGACGTTTCGCAATCAGCGGACACAAACCAGCAAACACGCCGATCAAACATCGGAATCGATTATCAAGTCGATTCGAATGTCCGAATTGTCCAATGATATATACCTACTACAAACTATAGGTACAATGACGGCCTCGGTGGCGTGGCGGGCGATTGCTCGGCAGAGACGCAAGAGGCGCGGGTTCGATTCCCGCTGCGAAAGAAATGTTTGCATGTTCTGCAAATATTTCTTCCGGGTCTGGGTGGTACCACATACCATGGTACTCGTAGTTTCTGATACCCACGACACAGGGGATCCTAGTGTGGGGTCAGGACTATGTATGTGACTGTTGAGTGTTATTTATTATAATGTGATGAGTGTTACTGCAGCGAAAGTAGTATCTCTGCCTACCACTGCGGGAAACAGGCGTGATACAAGTATGTACTATCTCCAAAAATTCCGCCTTACCAAGGGTGCATTTTATGTGCATCGAGACTATAATAATTTATCACCACTCACCCACTTAATGGGCTTAAACACTTAACTACTTAAATTGTAAAGTAAAAAAAGGGCTTTCACAAAAACAAACAGATGTAGTGATGTTGTCTCCAGTTGATCAAAAGTTGGTCAAAATAAGAGTACAAAAGAAAATGGCGAGATCAGCTAGCTTACTGCGAGCAAGCGAAACAGTTGGCAGTTTTGCGGATAGTACAGCAGTCAGTTTTTTAATTGATTCATTTGACGTGTCGCGAGACATGTTACCTTTTGAATCTAAGGCACAAACTGTTGCATAGAAAATTATGTTTAACTGCTCGACAACAAAGTTTAAATTGACGCGCATCAAAGTTGCTTGACAATTTATCGTATCATACAGGATAGTATGTTTTACTTAATTAAAACCATAATTTGATTCTTACACTCTAATGCAAGTGAAAACCTCAAGGTGACGAACCTTTTTATTCCGTGACCGTACTACGCCTTAGGCCTGATCTACAGTAGCGTTTTTTTCGCGTCCACTGAAAAAGCATGAAAATATACAAATGGTAGGTAAGCGTTCAACTAACACCCAACATGTCCTACGACCTCACATACATAGTCCTGACCCCACACTAGGATTCCCTGTGTCGTGGGTATCAGAAACTACGAGTACCATGGTACCACAACACCCAGACCCGGAAGAAATGTTTGCATGATCTGTAAATATTTACAGAAATATTTACAGATCATGCAAACATTTCTTCCGCAGCGGGAATCGAACCCGCGCCTCTTGCGTCTCTGCCGAGCAATCGCCCGCCACGCCACCGAGGCCTTCATAATTATGGTAACTTTTATTTGAGTAGGTACCATGCGAAGCCACAGGCGGTTGGTCTTATGGTGTTGGAGTGCACTAACACAGTGGAAAGGAGGAAGTAGTATGGAAAAAAGTGAAGGAAGCGGGTCGTTGACCTTAAAAACTGAAACCGGTGACAAGCAACTATGATGTAAACCCTCGGTTCTTTTACTTCCATCCCCTAAGGAACTGTAAAATAGTTTCGCTTAATTCCCGGACGAACCATAAGTTTACAGCTAACACGCTTTTTATGACACTGGAATATTTATGTTCACGAACCTTTCAAGGCTTGGAAAATAAGGCTTCGCGCCATTATTATGTAACTTTACAGCTATCTTAGGCTTCAACAGAGAGCACTGGTGGTCTAGTTGGTAGTGACCCCGCCTTCCGATCCTAAGGTCGTGGTTCAAACCCAGTCATGTACCAATGGATTTTTCTGCGCGAAAAATTTATGTGCGCTATACCAGTACTCTCATAATGGTGAAGGAAAACATCGTGAGGAAACCCGCGGCTTAGTCAGCTCCGCACGTATTGACCATGTCTTTCCTGTGGACAAGGCCGACTAAGCTGAGAGGATGGAATAGGTGCTGGGCAAGCCTACTCCATCTTAATTCGTCCCGGGCACTACAACGTCCCGTTAGTGAAATTAAAAGTGGCCTCCTGACGCTGTATAAATCATCTACTATAGATGGTAAAACGACTGTCATTATTTTCTTACAATCGCCTGTAAAAATACTGTGAAAAGACTGATTGTTGATTGTCGAAATCGCGCTGAGCAACAAAGTCATAATGAAAATGATATATTATTTTTCTTCATCAAGTTTTGTGAACCGACAGGCGATAGTTCTAAGATCTTATTACCTAGTCCTTCGTATTTTTTTTTTTATTATGAACTATTATCGTTAACCAGGCAACCTTTTTTCTACGTGAATTAAAAGGTTTTTTTATTCGTTCCTACAACGTTTGCAAGAACATCAAATCAAACAAAGAGTAAATTGGCTATGAAAAAATATTGCTACCAGTCTCGACCATAAACAAACGCCCTTAAGTTTGAGGGAGGGGGAAGGAATGAGGCGGGGGAGGGGTTGGCTGAATTGATGATGTAGATTAAAGGTCTTCCCAGACAAAGCTTGATCTTTGAAGCTTTAAAAGCAGAGAAATTGACGCTATTTAGTTATTTTGCATCTTAATTGTTTGGGTTAATGCCGTTCTGGCTGTCACGTCTCGTTACCCTTGTCTTTGGGACGAGATTAAAGGGATAAGCTTTGTTGGTTTTTAGTGGTCTCTGAAATGAATTAAATCTATAAAATAAATTATAAAACCATCCGCTATAGGTTTTCTGATTAAGTTATTTTATGACTATAAATTTTAAAGTTGCAGTTAGTCTTCAATCAGATCTGAGAAAAAACCGGTCAAGTACGAGTCGAATTGGCACAGGAAGGGTTCGGTACCATCGTACATTCAAAAATGTTTTAGAAATAAATACTGAAAATTTCAACTCTACATAATTACGGTTCATAATACAGCCCACTGACAGACGAACGGACGGACGGACGGACAGCGAAGGCTTACTAATAGGGTCCCATTGGCACCCTTCGGGTACGGAACCTCAAAAATTACCCATATAAGAAACCTGAACAAGATACTCTTAAACAATGTAGAATTAGACGAAATTGTCATTAACTTTAAAACCTTTTGAAATATCTGTCCTTTGTATTATCCTCTAAATTGTCGGTCCCGGCTTTTAAGTCGTCAAGCCATAACGGAGGCCTTTAGGCGGCCTAAAAACTCCGTCACAAGAGTAGGCCACTAGCTCATACTTACTTTGGCTCAAAACACAGATGGACTATACATGAACTTCGTATACATTTATACCCTAAAGAGCCCTAAACGCTTCCATTGTGCGAATACAAATCTTCGATGCAGATTATAGGCCCGGAGGGAAGCCCTCGGAAGCCATTGTGTTGTCTTATTGCCGGCAAGTGACGAATGCTGGCGAATGTACCCGTAGCACGATTCATATAGTCTCATCATCATCGACTTGACGACCTCGGTAGCGTGGCTACGTAAAACTACGGGAGAAATGCTTGTATGTTCTGCATATATTTCTTCCGGATCTGGGTGTTGTAGTATTAAATAAGTATGTATTTACAAAAAAAGTATACAAGATAGATGGCGCTGTATGAAATTTCAACAAGTATTTATTTATTACTAGCTGCCGCCCGCGGCTTCGCTCGCGTGGTACCCGAACAAAAAAATGCCTATATGTTAATCCAGCGCATGTAATATGTATATTCCGAGTTTCATTCAAATCCCTTCAGCCGTTCAGGCGTTATTGAGGCACAAACATCCAAACTCACAAATTTCACGTTTATATTATAGTAGGATTTATTTATGTATCGACATGTGCTGACTCAAACGTCAATAACTGATGCTCAGCATACGGAACTGGCTTCAACGGAATTCGATTTTGAGCTTTCTTTCAATGTTCACCGTTTGTGCTCTAAGTCCGTCAATCATTCCCCTCTCAAACAAAGTTGAAGCAGGAATTGCATTTCATCGATTATTATTTAAAGTTCATTTCCGTTGTTTTCTTTCAATCATCGACTTGGACAAATTGGAATTATAATATAAATAAATAATGTACATATTTTGATGATTATTTTACTGATGGAAGTCTCACTATCTGTCTTTCTTTTACATTCCCGAAATCGTAGCGGGTAAATCTCTTTCAAAATCGGTCTAGCGATACGCCTCGCCGCCATATAGCCTCTTAAGAAAACGTTCGGTTGTGTGAGTGAACCGGGGACTAAACTGTTTCGACAAACAATGACTCAAAGGGAATAACGGACGGTCTAATGGAATGCTCATCTCTAAAGATGGAGTGCAGTTTAAAGTTACTACCTACTTCAGACTTGAGGATTGCTTTTATTATAGTGTTGCTTATCGATAGTCAACTATCGATAGACTATCGATAGTTTAGGCAAAACTAATAGATTCGATAGTTTATGGACAGTATCGCCACGTGTTACTATTATCGATAGTATCGATAATGAGCAATACTATTTATAATAGCAATACTATCGATACTGTCGATATTATCGATTGTTTTTGGTTAAAACTGTTAGAAATAACAATAATATCGGTAATATCGATACTATTCGACGTAAAATAATCGATAGTATTGCCATTAACAATAGTATATTATAAAGAAGTAGGTAGTGACACGACTAGATAGATGATTTCCAATAGATATTTTCTCGTATATTTTATTCGATTCATAATGCTTAATTTTATTCATCGCCATTTTCTTTTCTATCGCGGTTTCTTTTGAACCTACTTTTGATTCTTAACTTGACGACTTTGAAAGGAAACCCAATCTCCTATTCTAATAACCAATTATTTTTATCTTCTATTCATACTAAGTTCTTTGAAATCAGACTATTTTATGTCTCGTCGATTCCAGGAGATGCTATTGAGTTCAAATATAACTCTTACGTTATTGGCTCTCTACGAGTAATACAAGTAACTAGTCGTGTCGCTAGTTCTTTCGGACTAGTGTGGTGAAAGGATTCAAAGTGCGCCTCAAAGGTTTTCGTGCACTTGAGATATATTTTCCAACTTTCAACTGTTCTACGACATGCCAGTTCCCTCACGATGTTTTCTTTCACCGTTTGAGAGTACTAATAGCACTTGTACATTTTTCGAACAGAAAAACCCATTGGTTCACGACTAAATTTGAACCCACGACCTCAGGATCGGAAGGGGGGACCGCTACGACTAATCCTCCAGTGCCCTCAACTAACTGATGTCAATGAACGCACAGCTAAGTCCTACGAATAGCCTAAACCACAAGCCCTACAATCATGTGACTTGGAGGGTCATCGTATTATGGTGTACGGAACCCTTTGTGTGCGGATACGATTCATACTTGACCGGTTTTTCTTGAATCATTCTGTTTAGAATGATTTTGTTCAGTACAGTTTGAAACCCTCATTGTAAGCCAGAATTTGTTGAAGGGACTTCAGAGGACAGACTGAGCCTGGCTAATCCTCTAATGGAGGAAATCACGTTGGGTCCTCAGCTATTGTACTTCGTTCAATTTTGAACGAATCAGCGCCTTAAGGGTATTTTCATCAAACAAAGACATCCTTTGTAAACTTAGCACGTTAATCCTACCTTATTAATATCTAATCAACAATATGAGCAATCCTCGTGTATATTATTACGGAATACTTAAGGGTGCCAACGGGACCCTATTACTAAGCCTTTGCTGTCCGTCCGTCTGTCCTTCCATTCAATCATGCACAATGAAGAATGGAAGGACATTTCACACAGAGCCATCTAGCCCCAAACTAAGCAAAGCTTGTACTATGGGAAACAGATGGCTGATAGAATACTTATATGCTTTTTTTTTTGTAAATACATACTTATAATACATAATACTACAACACCCAGACCTGGAAGAAATATTTGCAGAACATACAAACATTTCTCCCGTAGCGGGAATCGAACCCGCGCCTCTTGCGTCTCAGCCAAGCACTCGCCCGCCACGCCACCGAGGTCGAAAATATGTGTCAAGTGCACGAAAGTAACCTTTGAGGCGCACTTTAAATCCTTTCACCACAGTGGTTCGGAAGAACTAGTGACTAGGTTGATACACAGTCAGTCAGACAGTCATTTGAGAGTTTTGTCCTGATTTTTCCCACATATTCCTAAAGCCCTCCGTCATGGCTTGACGACTTTAAAGCCGGGACCGACATTTAACGCGCCCTCCGAAGCACAGAAACGCTCAGCTCGTACTGCCACTTGCGGTCACCCATCCAAATTGTGACCGAGCACATCGTTGCTTAACTTTCACGATCAATTAAGAACGTCTAAGCAAGCTACGCCATGAGCGCTTCATGAGTCTCTCATGATCTGTACGTGTTAATAGGATAGTTAGCCCGCAGATAGGATAGTTTCACAGTTATAATTCGTTTTATTGAATGACTGATATGCTTTAATTGTTTTTGCTTTGTCATTTTAATTCAGTGTTGGATATTGTTTGTTGTTTTACGATACTGTTAATTTGATGGTACCAGCTTTGTGGCCATACATTGTTTGTTTGTATAGATTTAATATGGCTTTAAGCTCCTATTAACCCAAATTACGCTCCACTAGGTATAAAATAAAAGGTTTTTGAATCGGTGAAAGGATTTAAAGTGCGTGTTAAAGGCCCATTTCGTGCACTAGACACATTTTCTGGTATGGCGCACATCAATTTTCCGAACATAAAAATCCATTGGCGCACTTCCGGATTTGAACCCTTGGGATCGGAAGGCGGGGACGCTACCACTAGGCCATTAGTGCTCTACATTTCCGCTGTATCTGAATACCATTGGCAACTGTATTCACAGGACTAATATTAGAATTCGTAGAACTAAACTCACCGTCATATTTCTTAGAATATGTTGAAGTGGTTTCGAATAACAGATAACCCGTAGTTGAGAACGGTCTCCGTCCAAATGGACCGATCATTATTATAAAATTTTATTCGCGACCTCTGCGGCGTGGCGGCCGGTGCTCGACTGAGACGCAAGAGGCGCGGTTTCGATTCCCGCAACAGGAGAAATGTCTGTATGTTCTGCAAATATTTCTTCCGGGTCTGAGTGTTGTAGTATCTATGTATGATAAGTATGTATTTACAAAAAAGAAGTACCTATATAAGTATTTTATCAGCCATTTGGTGCCCATAATACAAGCTTTGCTTAGTTTGGGGCTAGATAGCGCTGTGTGAAATGTCTATACATATTAATTTATTTAGCTACATTGTGTAAGCTAGTTTGAATTATGATACATACAAGACTGCCCGTATCACATTCATCATTTGTGCTACACGATATAGATATACATTAACCTATATTTCAATGTCAAGAGCTGTTCCCAAAGGATCATTCGACACTGCCACATGATCCACTTGAATGGTTATTGTATTTGCTATACCTACCTGGTAGTTTAGTTGGTAGTGACCCCGCCTTCCAATCCTCAGGTTGTGGATTCAAATCCGATAGACCAATAGATTTTTTGTGGGAAAAATGACGCGCTATACCAGTACTCTCTAACGGTGAAGGAAAACATCGTTGGAAACCCGCGGCTTAGTCAACTCCGCACGTATTGAGCATGTCTTTCCTGTGGACAAGGCTGACTAAGCTGAGAGGATGGAATATGTGCTGGGCAAGCCTACTCCATCTTAATTCGTCCCGGGCACTACAGCGTCCCGTTTGTGAAGGTAAAAGTTGCCTCCTAGTTAGTTCTATGGTACGTCAAGTTCAATGAAACATAATGTTTTTATGTTCTCGTTTCAAGGACATAACTCAATAACTTTAAGATGCTTTTAAATTTATAGTACACAACAAAAAAACGCATCAAACTCCCAACCAGTCGAAATTACACAACACATGGGCCGCAAATGGGTCTCATGTCATATAATTATCCACAGAATAAAATGTAAAATTAGTAATAAATCCAACACTTCTTGAGTTTCTAAAATGCGGTAACATCCTTGAAAGAAATTTAAATAGATTTACTACTTCACTTATCATCCGACACAGTTACCCCCGAATACTCAAACGCATCTCAAAGTCTCAAATGACGATTTTTTTGACAGATTTTCATCAAAAACTGTCCCATCAGATTGACTTAGGATCCTTATGTATAAATAATACACTCAACATTCTTCATATGATAAGTTAGAATAGAATAATTATAAAATGCGTTCAGCTGCTTCTCTCCACGAGCATGTCGTAAAAGTCGACTAAGGGATGGTATCCTCTCCAACATGATGAGATACAATAAGCAAGTATTCCCAAGGAGGGTTGACGTCAGGCAGGCGGCCGGTCATAAAATACCTTAGCCAAAACTCTTACACCATGATCCAAAGATCATGCTGTGCCGGACCCACATGGAGTGGGGGGATAAGGGCAGGAAGATGATGATTCTTCATATGATAAGTTGTACATAAGAAGGAAACAAGACGAATTTTATTGTCTTTAATAAATAAAAAAAGAATATGAGAATATTAGGCAACTCGTAATGTCAATACATTCATCTACATCTGCACTAATATTATAAAGAGGAAAGATTTTTTTGTTTGTAACGAATAGACTCCGAAACTTCTGAACCGATTTAAAAAAATCTTTCACTAGTAGATAGCTACATTATTACGGAATAACATAGGCTACAATTTATTTAAATAAATATTAAGGATCCTTACTAAAACTTCAATAATGTAACCCGAGGTGTAAAAAAATTACCTAAAAAATCCTAATTTGTTAAATACCCATGCGAAGCCGGAACGGGCTGCTAGTATATTATAATCGTCAACTGTTAGGCTACAATTTGGTAAGTTGAGAGCGTGACCCTGCCCTTCTATATTACGAAGATATTTGTCACGCTTGGTAGGCGGTTCGGCAAAAAGTGGAGGTGTGAATTATTCGGTCATTAGGTCTCGTTACCACCGGATGCGCCGAGTGACAGGTGGTTTAGTCAATTAAGGTTACTTAGAGATGCCTAATATTATTTTTATAATAGTGTACACGACACATTATCATAAAAATAATGTTAGTAACGATAAGTTGTTGTATGAAATTGTGAAGATCGGTGGTCGGTGGATGGAGGCAGGGTAAAATCGTTTGACTGGAAGGATATTAGACTACTGATTATCTGGATCAGATGAGCTAAATAACTTGACTATTTCTTATGCATATTTTACCCCCAACAAAAAAGTTGAGTGTTACGAGTATTATGTACTTAAGTTTGTTTGTATCTGTGTGTCTGTTTGTGGCATCGTAGCTCCCAAACGAATGGACTGATTTTGATGCGTTTTTTTGTTTGAAAGCTGATGTGATCGGTTCTTAGCTTAGATTTATGAAAATCTGTTCCAGCGTTTGAAGATCATCAGCTCATTTCCTACTTGATAAAAGTATCTTACCAACTTTTAAAGGTCTAATTGATTTAAAATTTTTATTTTTACTGCTTGAACCTAATTAATTTTCAATTTCAAACGCAATGATTTTATATCATAAATCTTCTGCGCTATAAGCAATTCTACACTAGTAATAATCATTTCATCCTACGCTACTTTATTAGCTTCGTACAAATCCACAGCGGATGGCAAGTTCAACAACCTCAAATTAGAGAAGTGTTGAGATAGAGTCTGTTCATTTCGTTAAGGAAACACTAATGTGTTGTGAGCGTGACTTTTCAAAGTCAAGTGTGAAATGACAAACAGTCAAACAATGTGACAACTTTATGAACTTGATCAAAGAATGGCTGTATCCACATTCAATCAATGAACTCTACGGTATCGAGAGTGTTGTATTCAATTCTTTCAACACCCTTTTGATTGCGAAGCTCATTTTTCCGGTTACCGATACCGGGTTATTCTTTGATCGCTACAACATTAGTTTAATGTATGTGAGTATTGTAATGTGTACTATTCAAGTTTTTTTATGTATATTATTACGACAGTATCCCTAATGGAGTGGGCAGAGCCACAAGTAGTCATAAGAAAACTTGCACCCACCTCTGATTCAAAGTCCCAAGATGGATATGGTGAACCATGGTGATCAGCCCATTGCCCGATGGTCCATTATGTTAGGGACTATCCCCTAGTCGACTTTTACGATATGCTCGGGAAGAGAAGCAGCTGGACGTATTCCATGTTTTTTTTACTCCCAGTCCAGCAGAAAAGTCAAGTTTCTTGCTTCTAAGATTAATGATTAACCTCCGAATACTCAAACGCGACTCAGAGTTAAGCACGTCTCAACTCGCGGTTTTTTAATAGTATCTGATGAAAATCTATCAAAAAAAAATATCGTCATTTGAGACGTGCTCAACTTTGAGATGCGTTTGAGTATTCGGGGGCTTGTCTAATAAATTTTGGATACCTAATGGTTGATTGTCAGTATTTCAGTTAGCGATTCATCCAGTGAGTAACTAATGTAGAAGTTCATAATATATGGACATGCAAACTACTAGTTTGCCCCGAACTTAGATCTCTTGTTACCTGCTTGATATACATAGATAAGTAGATACCTACTTAGATCTAATGGTCCATTAAATAAAGTTAAATTAGATATAATGGTCACACTTCTCTGCTGGACTGAGAGTAAAGAAAAAGCATAGAATGCGTCCAGCTGCTTCTCTCCCTGAGCATGTCGTGAGGTAAAAGTCGACTAAAGAATAGTATCCTCTTCTAAATGATCCTACCACCACCTATATGCGTGATGGACTGATCACCTGTAACCATGGTTCACACTAACCATCTTAGGATTTTAAATCAGAAGTGGCTGCAAGTTTTCTTATGTTTACTTATGGCTCTGCCTACCCCATTAAGCGTGATAATATGTATGTATGTAGATATAATGTTTACTCTACATACACTAATAATAAGCACTGTGATTACAGTGCCTTGCATAATCGAGACTTCATGTCGACTCTTAACATGTTATATATAAATAAACCTTTTTATACTGAGGGATCTTTGCTCCCTTCGCTCTCTCGACCAATAAACTCCAAGGAATCAAGAGAGTAGTGTTGAATTCAATTCTTTCAACGCACCTTTGATTATGAAGCTCATTTTTCCGGTTACTGTTTGGGTTTATTTGATCGCCGTCAACATTAGTAACATCATTGAGGGTATTGTATTCAACATTTATAATGAAATATCCATTTCCTGTTACATCAAAAGAAATAACATGTCAGGTACTGATTTTATAACATGAATTTACAGTTTTATATTCACCAAAATAGATATTCTTTCTTAAAGAGTTTGGCGTATATTTGTGATATTTAAACTTTTATTAAAAAATCTAAAGCTTAGGAGCATATAAGATTTAGGCTTCAATTAGTAAACAGATTGTAATGTAGCTTAAAATATCTATAGGTACATAGTTTGTGACCTGAAATGATATACCTGGCGCAACGTGAGCTAAGCATTATGTTCTAATGCAAAAGGTTCAAGATGAAAGCGTTTTTATTACTTGTATACGCTAATTCACTGCGACATGACCAAAATAAATCTCATATATTTTAAAATACAAAATGAGCTTGCGTTCACGAAGCTTTGCTTCAATATATCACTGGTCGCTCTTAATACCAGTCGCTTAGCGCTCATAGTAGTGTTGTGCATGTCACCGTTAAATTGTAAATACTGTTAGATTATAATCTCGCGAAATTTGTAAACTGTCGAACATCGAAATTAGTAAGTTAGGTTAGTTCGTGATAAACTAAGCGCGAGACGAGCGAGCAGAGCGAGCAGTATGCATATGTTACGGTTCACAATCTTTCGACAGTTTACCATCTCGCGAGATAGATTTTAATCTAACCGTATTTACAATTCTATGGTGACATGCACAATAAATCGGAAATAGGAAACTATATTCGTTAATACAGCTCTTCTATCTATATATTCGTCTCACTAGGTTATACGACATATCGTGGAGGAGATCATCGTGAGGAAACCGGCATGTAGAACCTAAAAAGTTCGATACCAGTAGATATTTTATTTCTTTCTCTGCTGGACTGGGAGTAAAGAAAAAACAAAATGCGTCCAGCTGCTTCTCTCTCTGAGCATGTCGTAAAAGTCAACTAAGGAGTAATATGCTCTCCAACTCAATGGACCAATAGGTCACAGGTGATCAGCCCATCGCCCATAATAATGGGCGATGGGCTGATCACCTGTCACCGTGGTTCACCATAATATCCATTTGGGAGTCTTGGGTCAGAAGTGGATGCAAGTTTTCTTATGATTACTTGTGTCTCTGCCCACCCTATTGGTATATGATAATATGTATGTATGTATGTACTATTTTACATTTGGAAATGAAATAAATGCACAATATTAATTCATGCAGAATAAAATAAATAAACTTTATTATGTATGTTCGTATGAGGTAGTGATCAACTCTAGTGACGGAGTTTTGAGGCCGCCTAAAGGCCTCCGTCATGGCTTAACGGCTTAAAAGCCGGGACCGACTGTTTAACGTGCCCTCCGAAGCACGGAAGCGCTCAGCTTGTAATACTACTTGCGGTCACCCATCCCGTTTTGTGACCACGCATATGGTTGCTTAACTTTAACGATCAATCAAGAACGCCTAAGCAAGCTACGCCACGAGCGCTTCATAAACTTCATACTACCCATCGTTCCACAACACTAGTGTTAAACTATTAGGTAATCTGCGTCCACGGTCCGTGTAAACACGTTTACGCTGTAATTCCCTACAAAAGCATTGTTTAATACCATTATAATGCGACAATTTGAGCGCAGGCGATGCACTAGCCGCTCTATGGAAGGCGGTTTGGAGAATTTTCATCTAAAGACCTCGTGATACCGTCGTTGGCGTGTGTAGATTTTAAACATTGAATTCATCAACGGCTTTGCTTTCAAGGAACACCGAAAAAAGTAACCAATCTGTTAAAAATTCTCATACATACATAATTATCACGCGTGTATCCCTAATTGGGTGGGCAGAGCCACAAGTAAACATAAGAAAACTTGCAGCCACGTCTGATTTAGTCCAAAGATAGGTATAGTGAACCATGGTGACAGGTGATCAGCTCATCGTCCGCATAGGTGGTCCATCATGTTGGAAAGGATCCGATCAGCTGTCACGGAATAAACTAACACCTAAAATTCGCATTTGTAGTATTAGTGTGATTTTATGTAAGAAATTACTGGCACTGGTAGTCTAGTGGTAGTGACCCCTCATTCCGATCTAAGGTCGTGGGTTCAAATCATTTCGCGCACCAATGGATTTTCCAATTCGATCTGAATACTTTAAATAAAAAATAAATGGACACGTGTTTCAGGGTTTTTTCAAATAACCCACTAAAAGGGGTAAAATGGGGTGTTAAAATTTACACTAGGCAAGTGAAGCCGCGCGTGTAAGCTAGTAAAATATTGGTTTAAAATCGTCAGACGTGTACCAATTGCGTAAACTGTTGTCGTAAATAAATAAACACCATAAAAAATGCATATATTACGTTGTAACATTACTCATACGTTCGTTGGCTATTTTTGGTACAAAATCAATTCAAATGAACGAGAGTATTATGTCGTGAGATACACCGATAGTTCACTTTGTCCATTTTATAATAGCAATATCAATTGAAAGTCGACCCGTATTCATAATCTGTTTTATGGAGTAACTTGTGTGGTCTGTCGTACTTGCCCGCAGGTCTACACACTGGTTATTGTGAAAGAAATCTATACTAATACTAATAATATAATATTATAAAGCTGCTGTGTTTGTTTGTTTGATTGAACGAGCTAATCTCTGGAACTACTGGTCCGATTTGAATGATTCTTTCAGTGTTGGGTAGTCCATTTATCGAGGAAGGCTATAGGCTATGTTTTTTTTTCAAAATTAGGGATCTGTAATAAAATTGCTATTTTGTAACACAAGGTGTAAAATCGAAAACCTATTTTTGCGTGCGCTGCAAAAACTATTGACAATAGAACAAATAATGTACTACGGGTTTGTAGATCCTAGACCTACAAAAAAGTCCGCGAGAACATATATCTAGCTATCATGTTTTAATCACGATAACCGATTTTGTGTTCAAAATAATTATTAAATCGTCTGAAGAAAAAAAACTACGTTAAATATGTATCGTAATATTAATCTTTATCGAAATTAAGCATTATGTTATCAAGAGTATTTATGTAGAAGTAAAATACTTTTTGTTTCATCTCAATCGGATATTTCGTTTAAAAGTTATCACGTAAAAATGCGAAAGTTAACACCGTAACGGCAGAACGGATTTGAATGAAACTTGGAACATACATAGCATGCGTTCTGGAATAATATATATTCTACTTTTTACTCTGGTACAACGCGAGCGAAGCCGCGGACGAAAGCTAGTTTAAGTATATAAGTCTATGTATGTATGTTCGTATGAGCTAGTGGCCAACTCTAGTGACGGAGTTTTGAGGCCGTCTATTGGCCTTTGTCGTGGCTTAA
This sequence comes from Scotopteryx bipunctaria, assembly GCA_949320045.1. NCBI lineage: Eukaryota > Metazoa > Arthropoda > Insecta > Lepidoptera > Geometridae > Scotopteryx > Scotopteryx bipunctaria. Next base: position 1,827,817 of record OX439441.1, read on the forward strand.
CGACTTAAAAGCCGGGACCGACAATTAAAAGCACGGAAGCGCTCAGCTCGTAATGCCACTTGCGGTCACCCATCCCAATTGTGCCGCGTACAACGTTGCTTAACTTCAATCAAGAACGTCTAAGCAAGCTACGCCACGAGACTAACCCCCGAATATTCAAACGCGACTCAGAGTTGAGCACGTCTCAATGAAAATCTGTCAAAACCTCGTCACTTAAGACGTGATCAACTCAGATGCGTTTGAGTATTCGGGGGTAAGAAAGGAATCCCAGAAATACAGCTCTAGGAGGACGCAGCAGGAAGATGAAGTTTGTATGAAAAAATAAGTCGCGGAGCGTTTCACTACTATGAATTACTTGTCTTTGAAAGAAAACTAAGCTTTGAAACGTTTCAAATGGAATTCACTATGAAAGAAGCTAAAAACGATTAACAAAGAGATCTTATTTATTCAAGCTTCATACGAGCATTCACTGTTCGTACTATAAACAACAATAACAACTGAAAACAAGCTAGGAAAATGAGGATGCATCCAACAAAAAAAAACCAGTCAAGTGCGAGTCGAATTCGCACTTGACCGAAACTTATCTGGCTCCTTATATTTCATTTGTATTTGTTGTTGTTATAGCGGCAATAGAAATACTTGTTAAAACTTCAACTTTACCTATGACGGACGGACGGACAGCGGAGGCTTAGTAATAGGGTCCCGTTGGTACCCTTCGGGTATGGTACCCCAAAAATGGCTAAGCACACTAAAAAACACTTTAAATCGTATCACACGTACTCATAACCATCACCCACAGATTCGTTTTCCCACTACTGGGCGTAGGTCTTCCTTTGCTAAATTAAACAACACAATGCATTTTTCGATCTGCAGAAAATTCACATAACCGAACCGAAAAACCGAGCGGCAAAACAGGCTCGATAACCCTTCAGAGCGCCCGTACGAAAATCGTAGTCAAAACGAAATCGTGTAAATCTTTAAAGGTTTTTAATTACACTAAGTGAGGCCCGACATCAATCTATTTAATGCCTGAAACTCGATACCTACCAAATGGCAGGGTCGTATTTGCACACAAATGTAAACAATCGCTGTAAAAGAACAGACAATATTTCACTTGTTTTTTTATTGTATAACACCCAACAGTCACATACATAGTACCCCACACTAGGATTCCCTGTGTCGTGGGTATCAGAAACTACGAGTACCATGGTACCACAACACCCAGACCCGGAAGAAATATTTGCAGAACATGCAAACATTTCTTCCGCAGCGGGAATCGAACCCACGCCTCTTGCGTCTCTGCCGAGCGATCGCCGAGGCCGTCAATTTAGATTCTCTTATGTAAATGCAAGAAGACTAGCCTCTAATAGCCTTAATAGCCTACGTTTAAGTGCCTCCGCTCACTACATCGTTCTATACAGGCATCGTCTCGGCACAACAAAAGTTAACAGAACGAGTTAGTGGGCAGAAAGCCTAATGTATAATTGTCAGGTGTTGTCGGATTTTAAAACCATAATGTCGTGAGATTAAGTTTTACTAATATTTTTGATTTTATATTAAACTTTACCCTGACGCCTGCCCTGCCGAAGTCCTCACTGTAATACCACCACCTGACACAAAACGAAGTATCCCTTCGGTGCACCATTCATTGCTGGCTGTGCTAGAGCTCGGCTGTGGAATTCCAAGTTAAAAGCATCGATAAAACAGAAACCAACCGCAATTTTCGGTTTGCGATTTGGCGCGCTCCGGAGCCGAATGACGGCGTTGTGATGTGCCAATGAAATCAGCGGCCAACTTCGAGACGAGTAATTTGGACAGTGCGAATCGATGGATAGTTCGATTTGAGATTAAATCGAAAATCGAATAGAGACAAAAGTTTCACCACGTCCCATTGGAGATGTTCCAGAGGGAACGGAAACTTTTTTGGCTGTTCACTTGTTTTGAAGTTTCAACTGATCATTAATAAGTCTGACGGGTAGGAGTCTCTGTCAAAAGTTATGTCATCAGTTTGCTTGTCAAAATTTTTTTGTTTAGGTACTTTTATATCCGGAACCGCATCGGCGCGGCCCGGTTATAGAACGGTGGAAACCGCAAACTAGCTTACAGTGAACGCTGTGTTCTGCTCATACAATCGAACTAGTACAAAGCTTAATTAAGGTCCATCTATCGAATCTTATTTATTACTAAATAGGGCGGTCAATGCGCCCTCACGTCTCGAGACGCTATCCGACGAATTTCAAAAGCGTCCCTTTTCTTTTCCCTTCTAAAATTAACAGGGCTTTTTAACTCCGCCGGTTGAATTATAAATTGGATTAAGCCCCCGGCAGATCGTGACGCCGCAAAGAATATGAATGATGACTTTGATACGGATACGTATAAACTGACCAGTTTTTAAAGAACTCTGAAATGTAAGAAAACCCTATGATGCTCCGAATAGTTGAGCTGGTCTGTCCGTAGCTTACAATCATTTAATTGAAGCAATCTCACTGTTCCGGTTGTAATTGTATGATACAGCAGTGGCAATATACAGGGTGTACAATGAAAGTTATAGTGAATATTTGAAGCGACGACCGAAAATAAATTTTAACGGTTTTCCCGTTAAAATTTATTTTCGGTCTTCGCTTACATCATAAAACGTTAAATAGTCAACAATGTCAAAGTTACTAGTTCTAGATAAATACCTACAAGGTGTTGGTATGACGAAATCTTCTAACCTAAATTATAAATGCAAAAGTTTGTGAAGATGTTTGGATGTTTGTGCCTCAATCACGCCTAAACGCCTGAACAGATTAGAATGAAACTTGGAACATACATAGTACGTGTACTGGATTAACATATAGGCAATTTTTTCCCGGTACCACGCAAAGCCGCGGGCGGCAGCTAGTATTATTATACAAAACAAAAGTATCAAAAATTAAAATACAAGTTTTCCGCGTCATCTAGCTCTTGTCTCATTCAACAAATATACTAAAGTACGAATTCTCCCCCATATTTTTTATTACCTACAATTTTTCTCCATAACAAGATGCCAAGATATATGGCGCAATTTCCTGGGATTAATTAAAAATTCCTCCGCTGCAATAGATGTTAATGGCTCTAAGCCAAGTGAAATTAGTTTTGAATACTATAACAAAGTCCATAATACGGAAACGAATAAGTTATAAATTATCAAACAATAGGTAGGTAGATTTAGTAAATTCGTTTTTATATTAAAAACTCTTTTATCTAGGTATACTTTCACCGATAACAGTTTTTTATAAATTACCAGTAAATTTCTCAAGTGCAACCCGACCTACCAAGTTTTATGCAGGTCGGACCAACAAACGGTTCGAAGTTATGCTCCAACATACTTTTGCACATAAAACATACAAACTTTACTACTTTATACTACTATAGATTATCATCAAGACATTATACCTACTTGACAGTTTCCCAAACATCATTAGGCACATTTACAGATCTAATTTCCACAACTTCTGCTGGTCTGGTCACTTGTCACAACCCTGGCCTCAAATTCCCTGTACATAAACCAGACTAGCTTACCACAGAACACTCACAAGTTGGATAGACAGACAGCCAGTGTTGGCATGACACTTTTATTAGACAAAAGCCATTTTTGACGGAAACACTAACTGCATTACTCTCACACTGTTTGGACCCGGTCCAACAGCCACCAATTTTGAGGTTCTTCCTTTACTGTCCACATTTCAACGCTTTACTTTTAGTCGGTCATGTAAAGAGGATGAATGAAAAAGGATTAACGAAACAGGTGTATGAGGAGAGTGTGAATGTTACCGTTGGAAGGGGAAGACCTCGGCGCACGTACCTGGACCAAATCAGAGAGGTTTTGGAAAAGGCCCAGGTCAAGAGTACCCTAAACCGACGAGCATGCACAAGGAACGAAATGAGAGTGAATGAAGCAAAAGAAGTACATCAGAATCGTAGAAAATGGAAATCCGTGATCTGTGCTTATCCCTGTAGGAGACAGGCGTGATTTTATGTATGTACCTATGTACTTTTAGTCATGATGCTGGGATGCTAGTTTTAGTCTTTACCATGGTTTTTATGGGATTTTCTATTTTTTCGAGATTTTTTTTGTTATATGAATACGCACATCTCTATTTATAGGGTGCATTTCTAGTTGACAATGACATTCAGCAGTGACAGAAAAACTCTACCTCGAATAGCCTTGTTTGAGTACCTTGGTTTTTTTACTGTAATCATAATTATAAGTAATACTTAAATTAGAGCAAGATTCGATGTGGACAAAATGTTAACAAAAACTTAAAATGATTTGCTGAGTCAATATCATTATTATGTGTTTTTTTACACCTGCTGTCAGTAGCTTGTCAAAGTTTTATTATTAAGGTTATCAATACATAGATGTTTATTCCAATTATCTGAGATTCTAATATACCAAGTTTAAGCAAACACTGTTGGTTCGCAACAGAAGCATTTTGTGGAATTCCTCAGGTTTCCAGCATCAGATAAGCAAAACATTGCCGCTATAATCCCGCCTGCCGTGAGAATCGAACGCACACAATTACTTACGAGTACCTACCTCAAGTACCGACAGCATCAAAAGTAATGATGATCAAAATCTGTTAAAAAGAAGTCACATTACAACTTGTGTACTACTACGAAATTTTATTGTAAATCTTATTAATGACGAGAATCCCCCGAATACTCAAACGCATCTCCAAGTTGAGCACGTCTCAAATGACAGATTTGACAGAGAGAATGACAGATTTTGACAGAATTTCATCAGAAACTGTCAAAAAACCGTGAGTTGAGACGTGCTCAACTCTGAGTCGCGTTTTAGTATTCGGGGGAATGTGTTTTTCTTTTTCAATGAATTATTCTATTCTATTCAAAAAATAATTAACAATCATAATGTATCACGCATGTTTCCCATAGTGGTAAGCAGAGATCACGGATCTACATTTACTACGGTCCCGACAAACTAGGCTTCATTCACTCTGATCACATTCCTCATTGTATGCACGGCTTTTCTTCAAAACGTCACCTATTTGGTCTAAATTAAAGTTTAAATTATTTGTGAATGAAAAATTACTAATTATAAGTAACGGGTTCAAGTCATGTCCATGTAGATTGTTTGGAGTTATTTATATTTATAAACCTATTCACTTTTTAGAGTACCTTATCCGAAGGGTGTCAAAGAGACCCTATTATTAAGCCTCCGCTGGCCGTCCGTCCGTCCATCCGTCTGTCAGCGGGCTGTATCTTATGAACCGTAGGTAAAGAGTTTAAATTTTCAATGTGTATTTTTATTGCTGCTATAACAACAAATAATAAAAAGGGGTCCTGTTAAAGCCCTTGCGAAGCCCTTCGTGAATGAACTAAACTAGATCGGTTTTTTATGAAACGAAAGATTGCGGAAAAGCAAAGCAAGTTACGGACGTAATGTAAAGGTATCCGTTTCGATCAAACAAGGCTTGATTTAGTCTTGCTGTGAATTTCAACAGTTTCCCATTATCAAAGCCCTAAGCAAAAACACGTCTTAAAATTCCAGTCTTGCCTGAGAATCGAACCCAGGAAATCCGCTGGCTTGTACCGTTGCATCGCAGCTAACGGGTCGCATTCAATAGAGCTAAATAATGCATACTTTGATTGTAGATAATGCTGTGATCCCATTCATTCGTTTGTGCATTGTGTCCCTGAAGCTACTTGGAGCTTCTACACAATTTTGTGTTCTTGAAGTAGGTACTTTCATTCCATCTAAAGAACAAGTTTTTTTTACAGAAACTAACTTTTTTTTACGTTTTCTCTAAACCACTCTCACACGGTGAAGGAAAACATTGTGAGGAAACCGGCATGTCGTAGAACCTCAAAAGTTCGAAAATAGCACACTTTTAATCCTTTTACCAAAGGATTCCTTTCGTGGTTTGAAAGAACTAGTGGCGTGACTAGATAGATAGTTCCACAAAAACTCCAAAAATAAAAATAAATAAAAAAATGAGAATTGACAATTGCATCTATTCTACTGGTAAGATAATAAAGACATCATGTTTGACCTCTGTGGCGATGCGAGCGAGTGCTCGGCTGAGACGCAAGAGGCGCGGCTTCGATTCCCGCTGCGGGAGAAAGGTTTGCATGCTCTGCAAATATTTTTTCCGGGTTTCCTTCTGGGTGTTGTAGTAAATAAGTATTCTATCAGCCATCTGGTTTCCATAGTACAAGCTTTGCTTAGTTTGGTTCTAGATGGTGCTGTGTGAAATATCCTCAAATATTTATTATTTTTATTTATGTCTAATCTAGATATTTTTATTGCTATATCAGATACCCAATAATGAGTCATCTACCGCACACCAGAACCAGGGCCCGTGCTGAAATCATTATATGGGTATATGCTATTATGTTTATATGTATGTGTATGGCTGTTCTCACACAAGGGGCCTGATATCACCGACAGTCGGTCCTAATTCGTCCCATTAAACCGCCCGTATCGCAGATTATGTACATCCTGACGACTCTTCATCAGGCTTTATGAATTATTCTGGTACTTACGGTTCTGACAAAGGATGTCGTGATGCGAGAAATTATGAGACAAGTGCTTAGTTTTATGACTAACTAGCTGTAGCCCGCGACCTCGTACGCGTTAAATTACTTTTAAAAGTAACCATTTCACCTCTTTTTGAGGGTTGTTTTGAAAAATCCTGAAATACATATCCGTTTATGTTTCATTTACCGAGTGTCAAGCAAATCGCAATTTCAATACAAACGTTTTCACCCGTTTTCACCCTTTAGGGGTTTAATTTCGAAAAATCCCGTCTTAGTGGGTGGTTTTGCTATAAAAGGAAGCTACTTTCCAAATTTCAGTTTTCTAGCTTCAGCGGTTTCGGCTCGGTGATGATGAATCTGTCAATCAGTCAGTCAGTCAGGTTAAGCTCTTTTATAGGTATAGATAGATATTCTGATGTGAAAACATTTTGTCTTGGCGACTGTGGTCAGGATAGAACAAGAACCAAGTACCTAAGTGGGTACCCTAGCTGCCTAGTTGACTTTTGTAACGATTCTTTATTTCTATGAAGGAATTATAAAGGAATAATTTCTTTATGAAAATGGTTTCTTGCCTCTTCCACGCTTGGTCGCGTTTCGAATTTAAGACGATTGAAAATGATTTATTGAGATTTTATTTATTAAATTATTTTAACTTTGAATTATAATTTGAACGCGCTTTGTAAATGGAAGTAGTATATTTGTTTTCCTGGAATGAAATTTGAACGCATGAACTTGAACTGAGGAAAGTTTTTTCTTTTGTGATTCCCGGAATACGACGAAAACATACAAATACAAGACAAATTCCGCTTCTTGGGCTTCCAATCTCCATACGTTTTATCTCTACAATAAAGCAAATAAATCATCCAATCTACTAGGGGTGCATAACAAAACAGGAGCTAAACATTGGCTTAGTTAATCAGGGCTCAAACCCGCGGTCTATTTGTCCGGCCGGCCGCGACATTAGTCCGGTGTCCGGGACTGGACGGTGTCCGGCACACTCCGGACACGGTCCGGGTTATCCGGGATTTCGCTAAGTTCGCTCGATTAGGTATTAGGAGATTTAAATGTAATTGAAAGGGAATTGTTTGATGTTGTTTAGAGTTTTCAGTTTTAAAAGGGTTGGATAAGCTTTTTAATGTTTCAGCTGTTGGGATGAATAGTTTTGCTTGATCGTTTTAGAGTGTTACCATTTGGTATTGGAAAGCGTCGAATGAATAAGTCGACAAACAGCTTTTTTTTAATTTGGTTGTTTTAAAATTGTATGCCTTCTCTTTCACCAATTCGCTTCACTAATCTTCTCTTTCACTAATCTCAAGCTAATTCTAAACCCTATTTTTTTCATTCTGGTTTACTGTCGACATGCGAGAGTAAACCAAATTATTCTCTGTCTCGCCGCCGGTTTCAAACTTCCCCACTTTCGTACCCTCCAAAACTAACATCAAATTCCTTTTATTTATCCGTGGAAGTTTCTTAATAAGCTTCCAAGAGCTCATCAACAATTCAACGAAAACATCTCTTGACAAGAATACACTCAAACTTGAGATTGAAACACATAACATTTGATTTCATTACTAAAAATCATCGCTATTGCTTCCCAGGGACCAGGGATAGAGTTGGGATAAAGACGGAAAATTACAGTATTAATGATAATATAATACTATTTTTATCGCAGATTGTTTCCATAGTAGTAGTCATCGTAGTAGTACACACACTTAGTGATATATTTTGCAATACTAAATTTCGCTAATCACACACACGCATTACCACGCTCGTATCCCTAATGGGGTGGGCGGAGCCACAAGTAAACACAAGAAAACTTGCAGCCCTTTCTGATTTAAAGTCTTAAGATGGATATGGTGAATCATGGTGCCAAGTGATCAGCTCATCGCCCATATAGGTGGTCCATCATGTTGAAGCGCTCATGGCGTAGCTTGCTTAGACGTTCTTGATTGATCGTTGAAGTTAAGCAGCGATTTGCGCGGTCACAATTGGGATGGGTGACCGCAAGTGGCATTACGAGCTGAGCGCTTCCGTGCTTCGGAGGGCACGTTAAATTGTCGGTCCCGGCTTCTAAGTAGTTAAGCTACGACGGAGGCCTTTAGGCGGCCTAAAAACTCCGTCACTAGAGTTGGCCACTATAGCTCATACGAACTTATTTAGGTACTTATCATGTTGGAAAGGATACTATCCCTTAGTCGACTTTTACGACATGCTCGGGAAGACATGCAGCTGGATCCAAAAATATCTAGACCTTTAGATGTACCTACTACCAATGTTCTTGTTGTTAAGATTCATCTTCTTTGTGTATTTCTTTAGCAACACAATATCCGTATGTCTTTGTGGCTTGTGCAGCTTTAGCCGGACAGTCCGGACATCCTTATCTAAAAGTATTCTTTCGTACCATCTCGTAACAATTTAATTTAATCACCTCAGACCGACCGCGGCTCTCTCGGGGGGATTTTTCTAATTTTCTCTTGTAAAAGGTACGGATTTAGTTGTAGCTCATTTGTTTGAGGTAGTTCTCATTTGTGGCCGTAGTTTCTGCTGGGAATAATTTTACTGTTTTGATATTTTTTTGGAAAGGAAAAAAATCTAATCGCAGCATAAAACAGACTCTTCCTCTTCACTATCAAAATGTTGCTCCAAAATTTTGTTCGTTTATTTTAATTTGAGTTGTACATAGTTAATCTATTTTTGTTAAATAAATTATTCCTTCAATCGAATATTTTGTCACTTATTTCATCATATGCCTCTGACTAGAATCAAAAACACACGCAGTAGAACTCATCACATTTGAATGAAAACGAAATAAAAAGAAAGTGAGGCGCGATAACCATAAACAAGAATGTAAAGTAAACTCATTTTCTTTTTGTTTGCGAACGTGACATTGAAAATTGAGAAGCTATTTCTAATTTATGCTACTTGTCGACGACGGGTCTTGGCATTTCGTTTCGCCACTGGTTTCAGAGTTCCGTGATTTGATTTTGGAATACCTTCATTCTAAAAACAAAGTAATTATTGCCACATTTAGAACTTTTGAATATTCACAAACACGATGTGCATTTTAATAAATAACACCCAACATCCACCTACCTAAAGTTTTAAAAAGACCTATTATAATTGTACATTTTATACCCTAAAGATTTAATTTAATTAAAATTTTTATTACATTTTAAATGGGTGTTCATGACATGTGTATAATTTGATTAATCTATAATATAAAAATGAATCGCAAAATGTGTTGGTAAGCGCATAACTCAACAACGCCTGGACCAATTTGGACAAATCTTTTTTTAAAATGTTCGTTGAAGTTCAAGGATGGTTTTTACGGCGAGAAAAATTAGAATTATTGCTGGAAAAACCCTAAAAATAGCCCTTTTCTTTTTCACCGTTATAGTACATGTACCGGGTACCACGCGAGCGAAGCCGCGGGCAGCAGCTAGTTTATTATAATAATAAGACATTCACATGCCTGTGCTCGGGCGAGATGTGCAGATCAAATTATTATTATTATTATCTTTATTTCCATCTAATGTATGCAATATCTTCTGTGAATAAATATACTGAATACTGAATAAATAGTTATCCTACACCATCCCTTCCCTAAGTAAGTAGGCATCAGAAACACAATAAACAGACCTGGAAAAATTGAGAGAACTTGCAAACTTTTCTCCCATTGGGGGGATCGACCCCTCAACACTTGTCACGCAATTCTGCCGGACGTCACCACACCACTAAGATCATCAATCCTTCGTTATTTATTAATCTCGACGAAGCTTATGTATTTGAGCCCTTTGGGGTCGAGACCCTGGGTCCGTGGGGCACGGGTGCCCACCGCGTTTTCAAAATTATTTCATGGCGTCTGGTCAAAGTGATGCGCGGTCCAAGAGCTGGTTCTTATATGGCTCAACAGATCAATATTGCATTCAGCGTGGCAATGCGGCCAGCGTTAGGCACACTTCCACTGTCTGATGAGCTGGATCAGATGAGCTAGTCGTATCTACAGATCGTTTCTTTTGTATTTTTAAAGTATATTGTATTATCTTTCTGTTTTTAAATATATAAAAGAAGTACCTTTATACATAAGTAATAGCATAAAAGTCCCGCTATAATTTGATGTACAAATTTTCTACTATATAAGAAACATCTATAAAAAAATTGGATGTAAAAATGCTTTGAAAAAAACAATCTGTGTAGGGAACTCTAGCAGACTACCACTTGTCTGGTTTTTCCACTACAGGTAGAGGCACGCGGCCTCGCATAATGCCTTGACACCGTCTGCATCACTATTTACATGTTTTCAGGGATCTGGGAAATAGACATCCTATCCTAAAGTAGCTGCCGCCCGCGGCTTCGCTCGCGCGGTATCCGGATAAAAAAATAGCCTAAATGTTAATCCAGTACATGTACTATGTATATTCCGAGTTTCATTTAAATCGGTTCAGCCGTTTAGGCGTGAAAGAGTAACAAACATCCATACATACAAACTTTCGCCTTTATAATATTAGTGGGATGTGAAAGTTTGTGAGGATGTTTGTATGTTTGTGCCTCAATCACGATGAACGGATTTGAATGAAATTTGGAATAGGTATACAAAGTACGAAGCTGAACTGATACTCCCACTTGACCGCGCTCCTTATTCCCCCAGGTAGACTCGCACGCGGCTTCGCATAATGCCCCGTCTTCGTTTGCATCGCAATTTGCATGCTCCCGGTAATGACTAATACTACGCTGACGTCATTACCGTGTGTGCAAACATTTGCAATGTTTTATGGGTGGTTCGTTAGTTGCGACACTGCTTGTTGGTTTACATTGGCGTTCACAATGTGATGGCTTTCGTAATGTTTCACGATTTTGATTCTATCATCGGATTTGAAGCGCTCGTGGCGTAGCTTAAAACGCTCTTGATTGATCGTTGAAGTTAAGCAACGTTGTGCTCGGTCACAGTGGGGATGGGTGACCGCAAGTAGCATTATGAGCTGAGCGCTTCCGTGCTTCAGAGGCACGTCAAATTGTCGGTCCCGGCTTTTAAGTCGTTAAGCCATGACGGAGGCCTTTAGGCGGCCTTAAAACTCCGTCACAAGAGAGTTGGCCACCAGCTCATACGAACCTGCATATCTTCTTAGTCACATTACGTGCAGGCGTTGGTAGGTATAAATACGATTCAAATTGTTATGTAATTGTATAAAAATATAACCTTGACTATCTAAAAATTATTGCTTATTTCATATTTAAATATCTATACATTCTATATTTTTAATTGCTTTCTTAGAAGTATTTAACAAATTTTGAACCATACCTTCGCTGATTGCTCTATCTATCCATCATCATTTCCCAGCCCTTGTCCCACTTTATGTGGGGTCGGCACAACATCTTCTTCCATTTCCCTCTGTCAAAAGTCATTTCAACACTCACTCTTTTCTTACTCATGTCATCTTCATATTCATACAGTCCATCCATCTTTTCTTTGGCCTACCTCTACCCACATTCATATCTAGGTATTACTCTTCTCGTCACATCTTCCTATCCATATTCTTACTAAATATGCTCTTCCATTTCTAGAACCTGCTTTTTATGCTATGTTATGTAGGTACCTATACAAAACCAACTAGTTTCTTATCACAGACATCAAACGACGTTTACATTCTCATAAAAATATCTTTCAATTACGACAGTATCGACATTATTATCCGCGTTCAAGAAATTATCTTTATGAATGTAAACCTGCCTTACTGGTTATAGTAATTAAGAAAATTGTTGTATAAACCCGGGGTTATATTTATGGTTAACATTGCCAGACCTACCAAGCAGGTACATTGTGTAAATTTCTGTTAGATCTTCAGTTTATTTAGTGGTTTTGTTAAATTGAATAATGATTGTATCTTCAAAGCATATGCTATATAAATACTAGCTGTTTTTGTAACTGCTTTTTTAACCTCAAATAGCTACTCAAGATTATATCTAAAGTTTTGTAGTAGAACATTCTCGCTCGTCAACTTGTAAAGCTTCTCGTAGCTGGTTAATTAAGTCTTGTTTCATTCATAGGAATACATAAAAAACAGACATTGTCTAAAACAAATATGATATCATAGGTACTGGATAATTGCGTCATTTCTGACAAGGTTTATCAATTAGTCATCGTTCTGATTAGATAGGCCTTCAATATCCACAGAATTATTTAACACGACTTTTGATAATCTCGAATTAATAATTATAGAGAAACATTGTAATTTTCCATTGCCTGTTGATCGTTGACACGTCATAAGAGTAGAAATTATTTTGTCACATACGTTTCCTACGGTTTTTTCCGACGATTTTCGTACGTGATAGATTAGTCAACTTTCCCACGCACCGAATGGACCTGACGAATACCCAAAGAAAACTTTAAAAGGCCTTATTTTTCTCACACAAAAGAATCCAACAAAAACTATCGCACTTAAGTTGGACAACATACTCGACGGAGCATTTTTCTTCCTTTATACTTGGTAACTTGATTAATTGGAATCTTTTGTTCGCGAAGGATGTGTAGGAAGACTGTTAGTTGAGAACCTGTTTGCAATACATACAGACAGATTACAGACTAGTGTTACAGATAGTTCACTATCTATTTCCACCAAGATGAACATACATTAAATAAATAAATATGTTTGGACATTTCTCACAGCGCCATCTAGCCCCAAACTAAACAAAGCTTGTACTATGGGCACCAGATGGCTGATAGAATATTTATATATTTTTTTGTAAATACATTCTTATAATACCTACTACAACACCTAGACCCGGAAGAAATTTGCAGAACATACAAACATTTCTCCCGTAGCGGTAATCGAACCAGTACCTCTTGCGTCTCAGCCGAGCACTCGCCCGCCACGCCACCGAGGTCGTCATTATATTATTTAAATAGTACTGCATAAATAATTTAAAATTATAAAAGCTAAAAATATATTTATTATGAAGTCACGTTTATCTAAAACTGGAATCAAAGACCTATTGGGATATACACATCATAACTGCTTGAATTATCAAAGCTAAAAATCTATTTTTAAATCACGTTTCATCTAAAAAAGGAGATTTTACAAAGACCTTTATAATATATACTTTCAATTCGCCATTATCAATATCTGAGCTAAATATAGAGGTAGCTTAACGATCCTACTATATTATAAAGTAGAATGTGATTTTTTTTGAGGATGTTTGTATGTTTGTGCCTCAATCACGCCGTAACAACTGAACGAATTTGAATGAAACTTAGAATATACATAGTACATGTGCTGGAATAACGTATAGGCTACTTTTTATCCTGGTACCACGCAAGATAAGCCGTGGGAGGCTAGTATTACATAACATACCACACATAAAACCTCACCATTTTCCTATGGGAAACTATGTATGTCTTAGTCAAAGATCTCAAATAATAATAAAAATAAGTAATAGTAAAGAACGATCCGAAGACCATTAGTAGAATGGTAACCGGATAAAAATAGCCTATTATGTTAATCCAGTACATATACTATGTATATTCCAAGTTTCATTCAAATCCGTTCAGCCGTTTAGGCGTGGTTGAGGCACAAACATTCCAAACAATCCAAACATTCAAACATCCAAACATCCTCACAAACTTTCGCATTTATAATACAAGTAAGAAGTAAGATTTCTCTGAATTTGATGCAAAATGAGCTTGCTGTTTCTTCCTAAGCTGTGATGTGAACCAAGCGTTGTTTACTTAGTCTTGATGATGTCATGACTTGTTAGTGCTTCCAGACTTGTTTCGCCTACATCTTGTGCCGTGTTTACTTCTAACTTGCAACATAAGTTGATACTTCCTTTGCAGACTGTCATTTCGTATTCCTAACGTAAAATCAGCTTTATTGCGTCGGTGTTAGGTCTTGTATAGTTCAATATAAGATGAGACATAATTATTATGTGTGCGTCTGACCCCTAGACATCACGAAGGATCTTAGGATGTCTAACACAGGATTACAGACGTGAACTTAGTTACTACTGGTAATCTCATGGTAACCCTTAGCTTATACTTTATATTTAAGTTATCGGTACCTATAGATACTTAGATAATAGTAAACTAGTAGATAATATCATGAAAATTATGTAATTCGCACAAACCTAAAGTAGTCAAACTTCTGCATCAGCTACTAATACTTTATTATATGTGTAGATGCAGAATTATTTCTTATATAAACTGTTATCATTATCAGAGTGTTTGTTTATATATCGCATGCCATCCTCATTATGAGTTGACATCATGACCTACTTTCGTAAAGAAAATGTATACAAACCATTCTTGTAAATTAAAAACATCAACGGACTTAAAACGCTCCCCTGAGGTATTCCGATATAACAGCGAACATTCTATTGTTACAGATACAACGGGAATGACAACGTCCCCGAGCAGAAAACTATCCTGGTACGTAACCGGCGGAATAAAATTGTAGTATTCTAAAAAGTCAAATGGTTTTGCACTGTGAACCACCCGAGGCTTCTCTGAAAAAACTAGCAGGTATCAATCCATGCTATCTTTTCCGGTCATCGAAGTCGGAGTAACAAACATCTGAACATACTCGCAGCTTACTAATTCAGGAAAGTGGGTTATGTAGATCACATGGCTGCATTGATGTAGAAAAATGGTTGACAGCATACCTACTAATTTTACCTGTATTCCACAGCAAAATAAACTCGATAGCGTAGGCCTACAGTTTGCCGCTGGGTTTATGATTGAAAACATAGCCTTTGTTATGGTAACAATAATATTCATTATTCAGAGACAAGATCCATAAATAACAAGTAGGTGTATTACACATTGAACAATATTTAAAAACACAGTTTAATGCTCCTATCAATTATATGTACCTATATATATTGGTTAAGCAGACCCTTTCAGCCAGACTTGCAATACTCGAGTTTATACATCTATCGACCCTGGACATGAATTTGGCAACTCGGCTCCTCTGGATGGCGTTAGATGAATCTATTCGTGAATCCAGGTACATACCCGAGGCGCTGCTATAGCGATCTGGTCCCATAACTGCCTAAATATATTGTTATGTTCTAGGTGCTATTTACCTCCCTTATACTGCTCTTGGTAATAATGGTAGGAGTTCTAGATAAAATGATACATATCTGTAGGTAGAAAGACTGCCAGTAAAAAAAAAGCTAATTTCCAGGCTCAAACTACTTACTCACCGGCTAGTTTAATTATAATGATGATAATACGGGATGATAAGCGCTGGCAACCAATTTCCCATGTAAATGCGTCCGAAGGCTCCTCCGATGCACATAAAACGATAGTCGCGACATTTCTCGTTATCTCATGCGGCGGCAAACGGTTCGGAAAATCGAGCGGGCCGAACTCTCGCCTCCATTACCGATATTGGAGACTCGGAGATACCAATCACCACCCGGAGCTTGATATTCTACTGACTTTGTGGGTTGATAATGATATGTTATAGAGGTTGAAATTTGTGAGCTTGCAAATACTGCAGAGACTACCAGAAGAACGAGAACATGATATTATTATTATAAAGAGAACGGGTTGAACTATGTACATCTGTGATAGTATGCCGAACTACTGTGTAATTTCAAATGATATTACGATCGTGAATATTGACATTTTTGTCATAGCTCATTATAGTCAAAATTACCGAAATGCAAGCCAAAATCATAGGATCCTATACACCAACCCAGTAAAGAATACCAAAGCTCCCATATCTCAAAATAATCCATTTTCTCGGCCACGATGAAAAAACACGTAATTATCTCGGAACAAATAACACCAACGCGGTATCCTTTAGATCCTTCTGATTACATCGACATAAATAAAGACCATCTATCACGCAGCGACGTCCACCTACTGCATATTTTATCCCCAAAGATACGAACAATAAAATCACACATGGATTTCCTGTATCCTATGTCAGCCCCCTCTTAACGTATTTAGGGATCCATATCAGGCCTTTGTATCAGGGTCCTTCATTGTATCTACGGATGCTTTCTTTCTAACACAATTCGCTGTGCATCGAAATCGGTTTCCGGATGACGACAGATGAATCGTTGGGGGACTGTTTTTGATATATCGTCCAGAAATTATTGTGTAAAGGGGCATTGACTCGGAGGGTATTGGAGACAAAGAGATTTGCAAAAAAAGGTTTGACGTTCTTTTTGGACATATTTATAACGCCCAAGGGGAAGCTTTCAACTTTCCATAGTACCTAATAGATAAATAAGAATTTTCTTTTGAATCGAAGTTGACAAATACCGTATTAGGACTAACTTGGAGGTATCAGTGTCATCTATATCAATGCCTGAAAAAACATATTGAATTTCACCTCACATTAGTTTATTGACAAAGCCAATAAGTAGGACAAGGGACACGTTATTGTCCCAGAATCCCGAATCTCGGAACCCAATCACAAGCTCCTTTGTCTTGTCAATTGATGACATATTCGGGATATCGAGTCTTTGACACGCGGCTTATTGTTATCCATAAAATATGAACAGGTCATAACATATTGCTGTGTATTTGGGTCAATAGCAAATTGGATGAATTTGCTAGATAGAATAGAGTAATCTTCAATGCAATACTGGTACTTCCGAAAAAGCTTGGTAGCTTTATTGGAGCATCTTATCTTAGAAGAGAGACTCCACTTCAAGCAGATCTTATTTGGAGCCACATGAAGGTATAACTGGATTGCATATCTACTAATTTAAGATAAGCTGAAGTAAATTACACGAAGGACTTACCTACTTATTTGCTTGGTTAGAATAACACAGACCTTTCCGAACGTAATTCTGATCGGATAGCAAAAAATATAAATAAGTCTGATTGTAATATATAAATCTTACACAAGCCTACATATAAATAAAAGCTGAATTTAAAAACACATATCACACTCGTTCATGAGACAAACGAGTTCTTTTGTAAACATGACCCATCTCAATCAACGCAAGATAAAAAGCGAAATAAATCGTACACGACAACTTAATTGGCGAACGGTATTCGTACGTGTAAAATTTTTAAATGCCAACAGAATATATGTACTCAATGTGTACCAAAATACCTGCTGGGTTTCGTTCGAGAACTTTTTCCAATGACGTTTCATTTCAGAGCAAGAGTTATCGAACGAACTGAATAAAAACTCGATCACTCGTTACATGCACTGCATTTATTACATAATTCAATGCGATTGTTGAGTATGATTGCATAATACGTCTTGTCTATGTAATTCTTGGAATTGTTATTTTTGTGGATTTATCAATCTATTAACCTAATACTATTATAATGCATTGAGTTGTTATTTTTTTTTGCAATATTAGACATATTTTCGCAATAAAAAACTGAGCTCTTGTATTTGTTAATTTTTTTAGCAAATAACATTAAAAACGCTGGCGGCATAACATTTCTCTGTAGCCTCACAGCATACTAATAATTGTTACAGTTTTTATCACCCTCCATTTACATTTTAATTCCAGTTCCATTCGAATTGTACTTTAATCTCACTAGGTTATCTTTGCATTTTGCTCGACTGTAGCTTGTTTTAATGTTAAGGTGCGATAAAGCCCCACTCTTCAGTCATCATGTCCAAATCAAAGAGAGTCTTCTTCACTAATCCGGCTTTTTTGCCGGTTGATTTAAACCTTCCAGATATTAAATCTGCATCAAATTACAAACTTGTTCTTTTGCTGAAACTTAGGTTCTAGGTTCTTTCACCACACTGGTTCGAAAGAACTATTGACACGACCACTACATATGGCTAGAATCGTTACATATTATTGTTATACATTAATTGTTGCTTCCGTTGAAATCAATAGGTACAGCTCTACATAAAAAATAGAATTATTTTATAATGGCCTCTTTATTTTGAAAGGCTACTATTTTGTTTAATCCGGCTTTTATTTCGACAACGGCAACACTGTGAGTTAGTTCTATGGCAGTGCGTCTCGCGTGCCTGCAATCTCCTACCGTGTTATCACGCGAACAATTCACGATCCCAGTTAAATATATTTTATTAATTCAAGCTCTATTTATTTTACCCCTAAATTCCGTAAGTAAGGGCAGAATGAACTTTCGTGTAGCGAAATAATGTCAAAACAGGAAGAGGTTGTCGACCTCAACTTGAGCCTCCCGGAACACCCTTATGCGTTTTCAGCGATTTTCGATTTTATCTAAGTTGTGGATGAACCTTCGGAATTTACGACTTCTAAGGATAAGGAAAATATCTTAAAGAACGAATTATTTACCAAAACTGAAGGATCTGTAAGCCGAATGAAAGTTGCACAACGGGCTATGGAGCGTTCTATGTTAGGCATCCATCTTATAGATATGATTAAGAACACCGAAATTCGGAGACTGACCAAAGTCCAGGATTCTGCATATCAAATCTTGGCAAGACGAGGTAACGGACGGTGGAGTAGGGCTCTAACGGAATGGTTGCCTCGAGAAAGCAATCGTAGCGCCGGCAGACCACCTACAAGCTGGGTCGAAGACATGGAGAGTATAGGGGGAAAGTCCTGGATGCGTTTGGCCGAATCCAGGTCTGAATGGCATAAAACGGGGGAGGCCTATACCCAGCATTGGGTAGATAGGGGCTGAGAATGATGATGATGAAGATGAAGGATCAAAGGCGTGAATCACAAATTCCAATTCCAGAATAATTATGGTTATTGATAACCACTCAAGTTGTAAAACAACACTGAAGTATACCTACCCTTATTTCAAGAGTTGTATAACTTGTAACTCACTACCTCTTTCAAAATGAGCCAGTATTATCCGAACAATAAACAGAGACGTTCCAGTTTATCGTTCTATTCAACATTATAGTTTTAGATATTTCCACGTTCCGAAGTTCACCCGGGTGGATGCCTTCGTGCTTGCGCCGCGTTTTGCTCTGTTCTATTGCATTGTCGTCATGATACCTGGAAACTAACCACAGGAACTCGAATTTGAGTATTTGAAGTTTTTATCGCATCAATATTTCTGATAATTACTCTCAAACGGTGAAGGAAAACATCGTGAGGAAACCCGCGGCTTAGTCAGCTCCGCACGTATTGACCATGTTTTTCCTGTGGACAAGGCCAACTAAGCTAAGAGGATAGTATAGGTGCTGGGCTAGCCAACTCCATCTAAAATTCGTCCCGGGCACTACAGCGTCCCGTTAGTCCTCCTGGCGATAGCAAAGGCCTGTGAGATGTCTGAAAATCCTGGAGCTTTCAAAAACTCTTAATCATATTCAGTATTCAAATTTGAAATCTTGACCTTGTTCAGTTTTACCAGGGGAAGTATATTAAAGAGTCCTTAAACCAAGAATACGTAAGCACGTATAACTTTATTATCCTCTCTAAGTGCGATACAGGATTGCACCATTATTTTATGTGATACGGCCGTAAAATTGTTTCAACAAACAATTGCAGTTGCAACGAGGATTTGGACCGTAGCCAACTTTACAACGTGATGAAAACATCTAAAATGATACGACTATATTTTATGTTGAGAATAATAGACAGCAGTATTGGAAATTATAGCCATTTCAGAGTAGGTATTGAGCATTACGATTCAGCAATTTTCCTTTGATTAATTTACAAACAAGACAGAGTTGTCAGAGCGTAATTAATAGAAGCTATTTTCGATACCACCTGAAATATCAATATAAAAAACCGATTAAGTGCGAGTCGAATTAGCACACGAAAGGTCATTAAAAAAATGTTTCTTTTATGGGGCCCCCTTTTATTTTATTTTTATAATTTGTTGTGATTTTTTCAACTCTACTTATTACGGTTCATGAGATACAGCCCGCTGACAGACGGACGGACGGACAGCGGAGGCTTAGTAATATGGGGTCCCGTTCCACCCTGGTTCGAAAGAACTAGTGACACGATTGTAACCTTATTCCACAAAATCAAACTGGCCTCTTTCCTTGTTGAAACGTTGACAATATAAAAGAAAATCCTTAACTATTTTAGGCTCTGCAAAAACATCCTACAACATATTGCTCGAAATAAGATCGCACCAAAAAATTATATTGAAAATTATTCGATACTTTTTGGCGCTAAAAACTCTGAACTTGATACCATTCGAGAATAAGAAGTAGGGTTTATAGCTTAGTCAGCTCACGTTCCACAACTTCTTTCGTTCGTACCCCTCTCGAAAGTTACTTGTGAAGTATCGGCCCTATCGGTACTTGAAAACTAGAAGGAAAAAACAGCCCCTTTAGACAAATATCTATCCTTGAACAAAACCAACAAGTCTTTGCTTTTCCTAGTCTATTTGAGCACATAAAATAGACACACTACTTTCATTTGGGTTGTTAGAATGAAGGATCAACAATCACCATCACCCAATGTATGTACATAGAAGAATATAATGTAGTATCGCGTTACCCTATAATTATAATTATCTTACAGCAACAAACAATTACGTTCATGTCAAATACCTAATTACAAACTCAACCGATTCCGCCGAATTTCAGGAATCTAGTAAATACAGCTCGCAAAGCAAACAATAACAGACAAGATAATTCCAGCTTTCAACTTGCAAATTACATGGCTCACTTCAGATAGCAAATTATAATGCTCGTAAAACTAGATTTCAATTTTATGAGACATGAGATTGGCTTCGAGGCAATGAATTAAGTGACATTTTGCCAATAGAGCGATAACCGCAAACCGAAGATACCACTGAAACTATAATCTGATAGAAATTTCAAATTAAAGTCGGGTAGAGTAAAGTTCCGACTTTTATGGAGCTTCTCCTTTAAGCTATTAAAATCACATAGCTCTCTTATTCCTTAGGTAATAATATGAAAACGGTTAACAAAAGAACAATTAATTATGGCTAGCCTATTCTACAAGAAATCAGTCTAGCAGTGGACGTAGATATATCTCTATAGAGAAACTTTATCAGATAGTTTTGATTAATAACTAGAAGGAACACGCTCATTACCGACTCAACGAGAGTAATAAGGGAGGCGACCTTATGATTAATATGCAAGTTGACGTGTGCTCCTCGCGGTCTCCTAATGAAGAATGTCTCGTCTTTAGCTCGGCACCGGCTTATATACCCCCCGTGATTGATGACGTGGTCGCAACGTCACACTATCTAGCCGTACGGTTGATGAGGGTGCAGTATTTAATCTTATTTGGTTGCGCTGTGTCGTGGAGCGAATTGGATCTGGAATAGTCAGTTTATATCACGGATTAAGTGGAGACTGAGTCTGAGCATTGAATGCGCTACCAGCTTGATTTATACCGGGTTCTGATAAACGTTGGATTACGAAAGCCAGTTTTCCGGATAATTTAAACTCTGATCCAATAACTCTAGGATCTAAACTGCAAACGAACCGATAATTTATCAGGTTTCGGCAAACACAATCTAGACTGAAACAAGCAATAAAACAACATTACCGAACAACAAACCAGACAAAATCGAATTACGAAAACGTACGAAACGGCTCATTAGCGACCGCGACGGCAACGAGAAAATACATAAAATTATTTTCCAAACCGGCCCACTGGCCTTTTGAAATATCCAGTTCAGTCGGTTTGAACTGACCAGTTTTGGCAAATGTCAAATAGATGACTTCGGGCCGGTAAATAAATTGTAGGATAGACTGATGACATTGAAAGGGTATAGTGGGTGAATGAAGGCAGCACAAAATCATTTGACTTCAAAGTATTTTGGCTTACGTCCATCAGGTGACATCTAGACTGATTATAATAATGACGATGATAACTTGAGTTCAGTCAAGGGACTTTAGACGTAGCATTCAATCCATATAACTACTTTATATTGTAAGGTAAATGTTGTGTCTTCTTCTTGCTCTTGTCCCACTCTAAGTGGTGTCGTCACAGCATGTTCTCTTCTTCCATTCCCTTCTGTCAGTCGTTATCTCTGTACTCACTCGTTTCTAACCATGTCCTCTTTCACACCCATCCACCAACATTCATAGCTGTCAGAAAGATATTTGGTCGTCACGTAGTATCTACGTAGACAAAAATCAACGCTTTGATTAATAAGTGCCGTTGACATTTTAATTAACCCGGCAAAAGTCGGCAGTCGGTCTTTGTTGCCGCCGAACGAATAGAACCGAAATGCCTAGTTTGTATAATAGGCCTTATGGAGTTGACATTTTCACGGTTCTAGTTATCGATAACACTGAAAAGTGACACTGGCTTTTTGAGAGGGTATCGAATCTACAAGAGGAACTCCTCGACCCGAAGTTTTTTACATAAACTTCATCTTTCCGCTTTCAGCGTCCTCTAGGAGTTGAATGTCGTGGATTACTTTATTAGTGTACCTCTTTACTATAAAAAGAATATATTCTAGACGACTTCGGTGGCGTGGCGGGCGAGTGCTCGGCTGAGATTCAACAGGGATCGATTCCCGCTACGGTAGAAATGTTTGTATGTTCTGCAAATATTTCTTCTGGGTCTGAGTGTTGTAGTATTATAGTATGTATTTACAAAAAAAGTATATAAGTATTCTATCAGCCATCTGGTGCCTATAGTACAAGCTTTGCTTAGTTTGGGGCTAGATGGCGCTGTGTGAATTTTCCTTAAATATTTATTGTCTTATTTATTTATCCTTCAAGTTAAGGTCAATTGACATTTCAATGATACACGTTTTAGAAATGTCCTTGTGATTTCAATGAATAAAATTTGATACA
Source organism: Scotopteryx bipunctaria (assembly GCA_949320045.1). NCBI lineage: Eukaryota > Metazoa > Arthropoda > Insecta > Lepidoptera > Geometridae > Scotopteryx > Scotopteryx bipunctaria. The sequence continues at coordinate 1,851,012 of OX439441.1, forward strand.
AACGTACAATTTATTGAAATTGTGAGACACAAAAGGTCAGGATATTTTAAATATAAATCTGATATTTTTTTATAAAAGCTAGCTTCCGCACGCGGCTTGAAAAGTAGCCTATATGTTTTTCCTTTTATTGGAAGTACTGTGTATATTACAAGTTTCAGCCAAATCCTTTCAGCCGTAACGGCTTATTTGGGGCACAAATATTTTCTTTAAAAACTCTTTCGCTTTTATAATATTAGTAGGAATAAAATAAATAAATAAAAATAATAAATGACCTAAACAGCCTTGATTATGTTGCTGACATTTAATTAACCCGGTCAAAGTTGTCTCTTTGTTTCCCAATGAATGGGGTATTTTGTATAAATACCGCGGTTCGTTATAGATTGCCTATTACTATGAAAATGGGGCGATTGAATCTTTGTTTTAGTCATCAAGCTTATATTTTATAGGCCAACAAGTGAATTGAAGGAATTCTTCCGTTTTAGAAAATTTTCGTGTTTTAAAACTGGAGATGATTCGTCGTGCAAGACAATTTAGTAACCGATTAATAAAATTGTTGTATTCTTATATTTATCCATCTTCTAAGGGACATGCATTCAATTAATAAATTAATTAAATTTGCATTTTTTGGGCGTTAGTGTGACTTAATCAACACAATATCTATTTAGTAACCGTTTAATAAAACAATTTTATGTAACAGTTACTAAATTATACCACTAAATAAAATATGATTATATCCATTTTTCAAGATGAAAAACGATGACGTTTTTCGAAAATTATACAGCGTTCGCATAAAAACTCACGAGCAAAGTTTTAATAACGCATAAACAATACAATGTTCCGAAAACAAAGAAGAAAGTTATATTTTCCGGGAATAGAGCTGTCAAAAGAAATTGAAGAGGACGGATAAAATCTACCCTCTAAGTTTAGTCTAAGATGTTATTTATCTTAATAAAAACTTCTAGGTCACCTGATCACCAGTCACTAAGGTTCACCATATCCATCTTGGGACTTTGAATCAGGAGTGGTTGCAAGTTTTATTATGATTACTTGTGGCTCTGCCCAACCCATTAGAGATACGAGTGTAATATTGTGTATGCATGTATGTATGTAAAACTGGTAGGAATAAAAATATGAATTTTTATCCGTTTTCACATGTAACTTTCATAAACTAATTGCATACTTACCTACTACTCCTACTCTACCTATATTCTTATCGAATGTTAAGGTACGTATGAAAAATACATTACACTTCTTCGCAGTAGGCTTTTCATTACTTTGTTGAATGTCTATATAAAACACGACAAAATGACTGACTGTTTTGTAGTAAATGTTTTATGTTGGTAACTTGAGTACTTGAAAACGCTTCACGTGGCATAGACAAAGGTAAAAATAAAATTGGTTTATTATGATTTTTTTTCAACCCATTTCGTCCCACTTCCGGCAGTGGGTTTGCCCAGGCAAAGGTCTCCCTCAAACACTTCCAGACATCCCTGAGACATATCCTGAGCCTTCTCCCACCATTCTCTTTCGAAGGCATCGAGTTCGTCCCGCCAACGCTTACTTGGCCTATAACTATATTGGTTTATAATTATAATTTTTTACTTGATAAAAATCCGGCAACTTTTCAATCCAGTTTCAGTTACAGCCCTATTCGTAAAAGCGGGAAAGCCTCCATGTCTCGTAACGTCGTTAGTGCTGCACCACGCACACGATTTGGACTTTCATTTACATTTTTACGGACATTCGAAACACAGCTCTGAAAGGACACCTGGGACACACTTACCACAGATTGAATAATGCCACTTCATAAACATAGAAAGGATTAATCGAAATATTTTGAACCCTACGTCTTAATAAATAAAACAGAATTTGCAATATCAATCACCGCAAACGATTTCCACCGCAAACGATTCCGATAAACAGTAGTTCCACCGCACCGCTAATTCTTATTCGATTTGTCACACTAACTGGCTTGAATCGAATCGCATCACGGTCCCTCTTTGCTATTGTCATCTCTAGCTCTATGCAATAGAGTTGCGATTGCAATGGCATTATCGGCTTAAATCTCTGCGATTTAATGACTTGGATTGAGTCAGACGGCAAAAAATTGTCTCGTCTGAGTGACGTCATGTTGAATTGACAGCTGGAGTTATAAGATATTTATAGACATAGCTCCATAGAGAACAAAGGAAATGTCTGCTTTAATAATAAATGTTTTTTTTTTATATTTGAAATGAGTTATCAGTCTGGTTCTGAACTTTAAATAGGATTTTAGAATGTTTTTATTCTCTTACGGGACAAAATGTTTTTTTTTTCTGGAAGAGGTGGCAAACGAGCAAACGGCTCACCTGATGGTAAGTGATTACCGCCGCCCACGGACACCTGCAATATCAGAGGAGTTACAAGTGTGTTTATGATTTATAAAATTAATACAAAACAATAATAACTACGCTTTAGAAGATGAAATATGCTTCCGACAGTGTATAACATAGCACGAACCTCTATAAACAATACTAAACGAGACAAAGTCACATAATTCAGGATGAATTGTGAGCATTTATCACGCGAGCAAGTCGCAATCGAGATAAATGATTCGATTATGATTCGATAGCAATCGGCGTAACACTAATCTGATGATGTCATTGGCAGGTGGGCGGGGATTCAGATTAGGAATTCCAGATAGGATTTTAAATGGATTTCGATGTTTCCTTTTTACACAATTCAAGGTTTATAAAGTTTTGATTCAATCGGTACCTGCCACAAAGATCATTTTAATGTATACTCGTAGGTACTTCTCTGCTGGACTGGAAGTAAAAAAAAGCATAGCTGCTTCTCTTCCCGAGCATGTCGTAAAAGTCGACCTCTCCAAAATGATGGACCATCTATATGGGCGATGGGCTGATCACCTGTCACCATGGTTCACCATATCCATCTTAGGACTTTAAATCAGAAGTGGCTGCAAGTTTTCTTATGTTTACTTGTGGCTCTGCCCACCCCATTAGGGATACGTGCGTGATAATATGTATGTATGTATGAGTCGTAGGTAGATGTAGATCTACGCTATTGCCATTCCATGTCTTTATTGTTATGATTTTTAATTAAACTATTTGTATTTTTATGTTACAGGTATGTATCATATTCGCAATGATGACATTGTAAGTATTTATTTATACCTACTATTGTCTTCCTGTATGGTACCAACTTCTTTTATTTTAATGAGTAAGTAAAGTAAGTTCGTATGGGCTAGTGGCCAACTCTTGTGACGGAGTTTTTAGGCCTAGGCTATTAGTTATGATATGTAGGTAATTATGACTATTATAACTTTTCCATCTCTATAATACCTACCTACTAGACAATTACAGCGTTAGAAAGCAACGTTTACCTGTACTAACAAGACTGAGTCAAATAGATTCAGTAAACTTGTAAATGTCTAAAGATTTTACCTGTTTTTGAGGGTTTTTGATGAGCTCAGAGAGCATCATCTTCCTACCTTATCCCACTCTATGTGGGGTCGGCACAGCATGATCTTTGGATCATGGTGTAAGAGTTTTGGCTAAGGTGTTTTATGACCGGCCGCCTGCCTGATGTCAACCCTCATTGGGAATACTTGCTTATTTTATCTCATATGTTGGAGGATACTATCCCTTAGTCGACTTTTACGACATGCTCGGGGAGAGAAGCATTGATGAGCTCAGAGAGCACTCTCCAAAAATCTAAGAACGCTGTGTTTTTGATGTAAAGACACCACTAGCTCCATCATCAAATTAAACGCTTAACACAAAGAATATACAAAGAAATATTAGTTATTTTCCGCAACCGCGGTAATCACATTTACCTACATTTGTTCGTTTGGGCTCTTTCATTCGCTTAATCGCGTTATTTCGTACTATGCTGCTTATACCTATATTCAAGCCCAAGTTATAAGAAACAGCGATATTTTTTGCAAGATATAATGTTCACTTACCTCATAAATCATCATCTTCCTGCCCCTATCCCACTCTATGTGGGGTCGGCACAGCATGTTCCTTGGATCATGCTGTAAGAGTTTTGGCTAAGGTGTTTTATGACCGGCCGCCTGCCTGACGTCAACCCTCCTTGTGAATACTTGCTTTTTGTATCTGATCATTTTGGAGGATACTATCCTTTAGTCGACTTTTACGACATGCTCGGGGAGAGAAGCAGCTGGACGTATTCTATGTTATTTCTTTACTCCCAGTCCAGCAGAGAAGTAGTAGTGTGTGTTTAGTGTCATAAATAGGTACAATAAAGTGATATAAAGTTATGTAAAACAGAATTATATGAGAACTGCTACGCTGAGATTGAATAGTGCGGTAAAAAGGTAACTGAATTGTCGGTCCCGGCATTTAAGTTGTTAAGCCATGACGGAGGCCTTTAGGCGGCCTAAAAACTTCGTCACAAGAGTTGGCCACTAGCTCATATGAACTTAGTACCTACCTACTTATGTAGGTAATAATTTTAATTGTAATATCAAAACCTCACCTTATTTGTCATTTATAGTTAAAAGACTTAAATTAAAATAAAAAATATGACGTAATGCGTATATTTTTCCTTATACTTTGAACTAGTTCTTATTATACCTTACCCCACAAATCCAGTCTATACAGCATAAACGGAAGGAAGTAAGGAAAAGACGCAAGGATTATAGTTCGTCGGAAACCGCTCTGTAGGTAATTTTCTATTTATTTATCTATTGCTCGAGCCGCTTTCGAAGAAAAAAATTCTCTAAGTTTTCGTAGATAGCAATTATTTTATCACAGTTTTTATTACATTTGGAAAGGAACACTCGCCGTCCTAACACACGTATTCTTTTACCTAAAATGTTACCTAAAAATTTGATGACTCGTTTGTACCTATTACTTTGTGGTATTTATCAAAGTAGGTAGGTTACCTATAGAAAAATAATATTAAGAGAATTTAGATAAACTGCAGACGTCGTTCTTCGATAAGGGACACAGATCTAACATTATAGCTCCCGTTCCGAGAAAGGGGATGATTTGGGAGGTGGAATTAGACGTAATTGTCGACTTCCGTACCCGAAGGGGGGAGAGGGGGTTAATGACGTTTCACGTCAAATACGCTTAAATGTTTGGTTAGGAAGCGTCGCTTATTTTTCTGTGACACATTATTTCCTTCTGTTTATTTTTTCGTTTAAAACTGACGTGTGCTTAGGGTTGGACTGACTTTTTGGTCTTTATAGTAGAATGCAAAATTAAAAACTTAAACTTTATATCTAGGTATAAAGTATAAAAAAATCGTTTATTTATGTTTCTTACTAAACGATATTTTTTTATTCTACCTTTTACTGTAGCCGTTAAAATATAGGCATTTTAATTCATCCCAGGCACTACAGCGTCCCGTTTGAGAAGGTATAAATCATCTACTATAGATGGTAAACGACCTTAGTTTAAAATTTAGGAATTTAAATATAACTAAACTACTGAATTGCGCGATAGCATCTTCTCCAACATGATGAACCATATATATGGGCGATGGACTGAACACCTGTCACCATGGTTCACCATAATATCCATTTTGGGACTTTGAATTAGGAGTGGCTGCAAGTATTGTTATAGTAAACTTGTGGCTCTGCCCCCCATTGGGGATACGGGTGTAATATTATGTATGTATTTTTCAACTTGTATTCCTAGGTATCCACAAGGCGTGTTAAAGTTTTGCACAAACAATTCCTTCAAAGTATTCCTGGCGATGTATCGCGATTCTGCGTCCCTGCTGGGGTACTGACAAATTGTCTCGCTACTCTGGCGCCCCCAGCGGATATTGGCGGTACCAAACACGGAGAAAGTTTATATTTAATCTCGTACTTGTAAAAAGAACAATCCAGAGAAATGCTCCCCTGGCTATTGTGACTAGATTTAATTTCAGTCGAGAAATTAAAAGATTCTCGTGAGAAATTGAATCATTTGTGAGAATTACTTATTGTAATGAAAATTACTGTACAAGTAGGTTTATTTTGGACTAAGTTATTATTTTTCTGTAACAAAAGTCTTTTATACAAAGACAGGTCACATACTAATATATGATGTTTAAAGCGTGTTTTAAGTTTGTACGTCTAAAAATAATACAGTAAAGCAAATTCGTATGAGCTAGTTAGTGGTCATGCCTTAAATATCGACTTAAAAACCGGAGTCGACAATTTAACGTGCCCTCCGAAGCACGGAAGCGCTCAGTCGTAATGCCACTTGCGGTCACCCATCCAAATTGTGACCGCGCACAACGTAGCTTAACTTCAACGATCAGTCAAAAACGTCTATGCAAGCTACGCCACGAGCGCTGTTAAAGTTTAATAAAGTTTTTACGCTTTTATTTTACTATAAGTACTATTAAAACAAAGACCAAACTCAACCTTTCAAACTAGTGTAAAGTACCGAAAGGATGACAAGTGTATGTTTTCCAAAGGTTTTCCAATTAACTTTTACAAGGAGACGTTTTAATTTGCCCGCGAGAGAGCAACAAACGTTTTCATATCGCGACAAAAACACAGCGAGCTTAGATTCATAAAACAAAATAACAGGGACGGCCGCTCGCGATAAATTCATTATCCTGTACGTCGTATAGAGTGAGAGCTGGTGGCCATTTTCACACATCATATCTACTACTGAAGTTTGAAACCATAAAGGGGTAATCTAAAATTCACTACAACCAGTGTGGTGAAAGGATTCAAAAGACACATGTTTTTCAAACTTTTAGGTTCTATGGCATGCCGGTTTCCTGGTGGACTATGAACCCGAACTGGTACAGTGCATATGAATTTTTCGTACAGAAAAATCCATTTATGCACGACCATAGCGCGATTGTTATATCGCTAGCACCCACTACAAAGATGCACGGCTTTTTACACAGATTTTGACAATCATTTTTAGACCCACCTCATCCCATAACTGAGGCAAGAGTAATCTACTAAAATGAAGATATATATATATGATGTTGGAACAGTGTAACAGGCTTCTAGACTATATCCCTGTTGGAGAAAAAATATAATTCCGAGACAAGCAGCTGCCGTTAATCTCAGAATAATGGCGCGAGAATCGCTCAAGAAAAACCAGATTGGATGGAATTGATTGACGCGCCTATAGCGAACGCAATTAAAACTTAGCCCAAAGAATTTGATAATAAATAAATAATAATAAATATTTATGGACATTTCACACAGCGCCATCACAAATAGAGCCATATACATACATACCCCCATACATACTCCTTCGCAGTTGGGTAAGTAAAACATTTTATAAAGTTAAAGAATACCTACAGTTAAGAATCAAGTAACACTTTATTACTTGATTCTTACTGTATTCTTTACATGGAATAGAAAAATATTAGCAACTTTTTGCTTTTAATTTCAAGCCTCATCATGACTCAAGCATAGATTTAATCTAAAACAATCATTGTGATTTGATATCACAAGTGTCAGACAAAAAGCGCGTGAAAAATCGAAATCTGACATTGGATAAGGTATTCTATGTCCTCGTGAGAAAGCTTATTTTTGCAAATCGCCGATCAGGAGTGGCGCAGGTATGTCTCAACTCAAAACTAGGAGAGGAACCCGCTTCGAATGCATAAACTTATACTAATTAAAGAAATTCTTTCGGAGTTGCGCCAAGATTTGGAAGTTTTCGAGTTTGGAACTCGAAGTGTCGCCAGTTTTAATTGAGAATCTCCAGGAATTCGCTTTGTCAAGAATTTGTATAAGGGGCGAAGAAGTTACGTTTGGTTTAGTTTGAATATTAGGTGTGGGGAATTATGAAAACGGTGACATTTAGATAAACATTGTAAAGCCTTTTTCCATCCATAAGTGCTTGATAATGTATGCAGCAAAAAGCAACTTTTGGCTTAAATTAACAGGACGCTGGAGTAGCCGAGACAATTTTAGATGTTCTCTTCTTCTTGTTCTTTTTTAAACTGGATTCGAAGCAATGGGAAGATGGGGAAAGTGAGTGTACTTACCATGACCTCCAGTGATATCTATCTAGTCGTGTCACTAGTTCTTTCGAACCAATGTGCTGAAAGGATTTAAAATGCGCTTCAAAAGCTCCTTGATCATCCGTTCTTTGAGCCATTTGGCCAGCCCATTGTCACTTCAACTTGTACTCTGAAAGACGAATTACCTCGTTTGGAATAAAACTCTATCTGCTTTTGCTTTTCTCCCCGAGCATTTCATAAAAGTCAACTAAGGGATGGTATCCTCTCCAACATGAAACCATGTTTATGGGCGATGGGTTGAACACCTGTCACCATGGTTCACCATATCCATCTTGAGACTTTGAATCAGGAGTGGCTGCAAATTTTCTTATGATTACTCGTGTCTCTGCACACTCATTAGGGGTACGGGCGTGATAATATATATGTTGCATGCATATAATTCCATCACGTAGGAGGGCCCTAGCCCTGTCCGTAGTCCGCTGCGCAATGTACAGTGTACCTTTAGTAATTGACGTGCATGTTTGCTGACAGTACACGTTTGTGTGAAAATTCCAACAAGGCACGACCCTATGTGACCTCTACAAGAACCTACAGTGCCACAAGTTGTAACAAAGTGACGGCCTCGGTGGCGTGGCGGGCGATTGCTCGGCAGAGGCGCAAGGGCGCGGGTTCGATCCCGCTTCGGAAGAAATGTTTGCATGTTCTGTAAATATTTCTTCCGGGTCTGGGTGTTGTGGTGCCATGGTACTCGTAGTTTCTGATACCCACGACACAGGGAATCCTAGTGTGGGGTCAGGACTAGGTACATAAAAAAAATCAGGTCTGTATCACTGTTGTTCCAAGTCTTTTTTTAGACGACACGAAATTGTGTTTTCGCCTTCTCTTTAAGCCATTTTTATTGTCTTTATGACTCTTAGTAAGTAGCCTAGCGCAATCATAAAAAGTGCACTCAGGTGATTTGAAACCCACTTAGCTTTACCACCGCTTTTCCTAAATTTCTCAGCGGAATTCGAACCCGCATTATTCTACTAGAGTGAGAGCTGTGGGTGGTCTAGTGCCTTCCAATGGATTTTACTGTGCGAAAAATTTATGTGCACTTTACCAGTACTCTCAAACGGTGAAGGAAAACAGCGTGAGAAAACTGTGGAATAGGCCAACTAAGCTGAGAGGATGGAAAAGGTGCTGGGCAAGCTTACTCTATCTTAATTCGTCCTGTTCGTGAAAGTAAAAGTTGCCTCCTGACGCTGTATCAATCCTTTATTACAGATGGTAAAAGGCCTTAGTAGTTTAGTTTAGCTAAGTTGTTTTCTTGATAACTTTAGGTTTGGTTTAATTATTTACTTTCTCAAAACAAATACAAATTTACTTACAGAGAAAATACAGTTTCTTATAGTAATTAGTTTATTGACGTAACGTAATTTTTAACATAGTATAAAAACTTTGAACTATTTATCGGTCTTACACGGCTAACTCCACCTAAAGGAAGTTTATGGAACATATTTTCCCAAGTACCTTACCAGAAAACTCTTAGAGTAATAAAGTAAGTTCGTATGAGCTAGTGGCCAACTCTTGTGACGGAGTTTTTAGGCCGCTCAAAGGTCTCCGTCATGGCTTAACGACTTAAAAGCCGAGACCGACAATTTAACGTGCCCTCCGAAGCACGGAAGCGCTCAGCTCGTAATGCCACTTGCGGTCACCCATCCCAATTGTGACCGCGCACAACGTTGCTTAACTTCAATGATCAATCAAGAACGTCTAAGCAAGTTACGCCACGAGCGCTTTACTTACTTTGCGCCTCCGTCAAGTCCCTTTAAATTGAAAACGACTACACGCTACGAAAACACACAAGGCGAAGTTACCAACACACGCAAAAGACGTTCGCTAATTAACAAGAATCCACTGTATTCAAACGAAAACTTTCAGACAAACTTAATGAGAGCCGAATTTGTTTTCCAACTGCGGGATCTTCATTAGCCCAGATTTTCTTGGAGACTACAACCGTCACTTAACGGATGTAGGTATATTTTAACACCAGTTTCAACCCGCGTTTTCGCTTCCAGGTACCAAAGGTAGCTTATGTCACCATCATCATCACCTCCCTGCTCTTATCCTACTCTATGTAGGGTCGGCACAGCATGATCCTCATGTAAGAGTTTTGGCTAAGGTGTTTTATGACAGGCCGCCTGCCTGACGTCAACTCTCCTTGGGAATACTTGCTTATTTGTATCTTATCATGTTGGAGGATCCCTTAGTCGACTTTTACGACATGCTCGGTAAGAAAAGCAGCTGGCATTCTATGTTTTTTCTTTACTCCCAGTCCAGCAAAGAAGTTATAAAGGTAGCTTATGCAAACTACGTATATCATTAAAATCCAGTCTTTTCGGCATTAACATGCAAACATTTTCACATACAAAAGTGTATTTTGCCGGCTGACGATTTTCAGGAGACAAGGTTAGCTTTAGGAGTTTCTACTTATTACGTATGTTTGAGCATCATTGGTAGCATTAGGAAGCCGCGCTGTAGTGACGTCACACCGCACCCCTAATCCTTGGCTTACTCTGAAGATATCTTGTAGGAGACAATCCATGATTTCGAAAATAATTGAAGATTAGAGGCGTTACAGCAAATTGGACTATTTGACGTCATCGTCACCAACCTATTTATTTTTATAGGCTTCCTCAATACGCTTCCAGGACGATTATGTACTGCCTACACCTTTACAATATCATCAGTGCATCAGTTACGGGGCGTTTCTCTAGAAATATGACGTGACATCGTGCAAACGTAGAAACGCCAACAGGACGGCACCAATTTCTATAACCACACTTCGGCCACCATCTCGATGTTCTTAGTCGTTAATTATTACAATTATTTAATAATAATCACATAAGATAAGTTCAGTAAGAAGTACAACCCAATGCTTAGCGTTCGGCTAATTTCCAAACGCGTGGTGCTCAAATTCAGCCCAATTATAACGCCGGTTCTGCGAATTTGGACCAATTAGATGAAGCAACGAGCTATGTCGCATTCGGGAGCAGTTTTGCCGGCAATATAATTTATTAGGAGGCTCAAAGTTGAAGGCTTTAACCCTTAAAGACTGAAGGCAAATTTGATTACGAACGTTTTAAATGTGTCCCCTCGGTCGCCAAGTTTTAAATGAAATAGGCTTCTTGGGACGGACTCTGAAAGCTCTGAAGTGCGGATGCTAGTAAAGTAGTCTAATGTATGAAATAAAACCAAGTCACATTACTGTTGGTAATGTAACTTGCCTATTTTCCTAACTCGTGGATTCATTTATTGACCAGTCTATCGTATTTAAAGCTTTTGATGAAGAAGATGAGATGAAGAGAACAAATGAAGATCAAAAATGCGCGATCCAAGAGCTGGTTCTTATTTGGGTCAACGGATCAGTATCGCCGTTCAGCGCGGCCAGCTTTTAAGGCACGCTTCCACCTGGATCAGAAGTGAAGAAGATCATCAGAAGTGAAGAATCTATAGACCATTCGCAAGGGTCTTTAGATTTTTAGATAGCCCGACTGTTTCTTTTGTATTTGTAAATTATATTTGTATTGGTTGTAAGTTCCATTCTGCCAAAAATGTTAAAAGGTTAGAAAAAGAATGTTGCAACTCTTCGTACTCTGTCAACTCCGTCTCAGAATCCGAATCCCTACAGTTTCATAATCTTCCGGCACAAAAAACTTAAAACTTAGTCCGTCAAAGCACATGCTTGTCATCCCGTTCTTAATCGGGGTAGTAAACGAAAACGTATGGTTATTTCACTGTCAAACCATCAGTTCAGCATCATCATCATCTTCCTGCCCTTATCTCACTCTATGTAGGGTCGGTACAGCATGTTCTCTTCTGTTAGCCGTCATCTCCGTACTCACTCCTTTCTTAATCATGTCCTCTTTCACACATTCCATCCACCTTTTCTATGGCCTACCACTACCTCTAATCTAAATCCATCCACTTCCATCCCTCCTCATGACATGCCCATACCACCCTATTGCTCCTCAATCTTTCTGTCACCGTGCAGTTCAGCAGAATCACAATAATCCTGTAGAATGACACAGTCCTTTCACCACCATCGCTTTTCATTGATTCTGGTATCGGTTATTGAAATAAATGAGCTGTGTGCAGCGCTCTGGCGGATTATTGAATCATTTATTTTCATTGTGTCGTGATATTAACGTCCGATCCCACGAGGGGTTAAGTAATCCGATGGATTTCCAAAATCATGATCAATTTCTGTTCAAAACTTTGGTCCTTGTTCACGAAACATCGTTCTTTGGCAAATTCTAAGTTGAGACAAGCGACAGAATCTAGATTTACATACAAACATACATATTATCATGCCCGTATTCCTAATGGGGTGGGTAGAGCCACAGAAAACTTGCCGCCACTCCTGATTCAAGAGTCCCAAGAATACGGTGAACCAGTTTTTTATTTATCTTATATTATAAGAATCTTTGTCCTGACTGACTGACTGACTGACTGACTGACTGACTGACTGACTGACAGACAACGCACAGCCTAAACCGCTGGACGTAGGGACTTGAAATTTTCAGTGTAGGTAAACCTTGGTACGTAGGGGTGTACTAAGAAGCGATTTTTCAAAATTCAACCTCTAAAGGGGTGAAAAGGGATGAAAACATGGAATCAATTTTTGGTCTAAAACTGCACATAACCTATATCAAATTAAAGAGCCGATTTTTCTCATTTAGTTGATGTCATAATTACCTGTAAATTCTTTATTTTTGGCATGTTTTTCATGAAAAATAGAATACTTTTATTTTGACATAATGACAGGGATGATACCAAAGATTAGTAATAGATGATACAAAACATATGGAAAAGGAACTGTCAATGTCAAAGTACCTGTGAAAGGAAGCATAAATTATTACTGGTCTAATAAGTTTCCAATCTTGATTATTCATGGAGTTCTGACGTAATTCTACGTCTGAAAACTAGATGTCGCTGCTAATTCTGATCAAATTTTGACGCGCTATCGTTGCGTTTTGAAAAGTTTACCTTAACTCAAAATTTTTACTAAATTCACCGAAATTTCTTAATTTTTAGATTTAGGTATGTTTGTTACTCTTTCACGCAAAAACTACGGAATATACTTACATACCCTATTATTCATATTCGTTCGCAAAAGTTAGCCATTGTTAAAAGTTAGCCCTGTCACTGTTTGTCATTATGAAATGGTAAGAGATGGCAATACTTTAGTCATCGTTTAGCGTATTTGAGGATAGTAGGTACCTACGTGTGCTGGAATGGGTCATAGGGTACTTTTTATCTGGTTAAAAATATATTTATAAAACGAGCTTTCCCAGAATATTAAATTTGGATGGAACCTCGAATAGAATTATTATATGACTTGGAATGGCATAGGCCACTTTGCATCCATTGTACCACGAAGCGAAGCCTCAGGAAAAAATAAGTTTGAAAATATTCAGAATCACAACAGGATGCGGGTACTTCCAATCTTTGACATCTTATAAATATCCTCAAAAAGAACAATTCAGTTCCCAAAAGCATTCTTCAATTAAATTTTCCGACGTCAATTCCCCGATTATTTTCTTAAGTCGTCAAGGGACAGGTAAAGCCAAAAAAATCTTGAAATCTACTTAAGTGCCGCAGAAATGCCCGCCAATTAAGGTTTTTTATCAAATTGATTCTCTAAAACTCGACCCTTATAATGGATACTACTTAGAACCTGATCACAGAAATATATAGAAGAAAGTTAAACATACCTATAAAGCAAGTCCTTGCCTTACATAGGAGATAAAATTCTGACTTCTGATTCTGAATGGAGACCCCTTAACTACATTTTGTATGCAAAAAAAAAACGCCATCTATTGAAAGAAAGTGTAGTTAAAAGTGTTGGTAGAAAAACTCGCACTAAACACTACGTTGAGTGCGCGTCTACGTCTGATGTTTTAAGCCTTGAAAAACTGTCGAGTGGACCGAATAGACTTGTCTGTATCTGGGGTCGAGCGAAAACACTCACATTTGCCAGAATACACAGCAGTTACTTCAACGCCGTTTGAGTTAACGACTTGTAGTCGTGACGAAAATGTTGTCTGGTTTTTCTGATGCCTATATCGCTGCCACCCGTAATCTGACGTGAGAACACTGGTGGTCTAATGGTAGTGACCCCGCCTTCCGATCCTAACGTCGTGGGTTCAAATGGATTTTTCTGTTTGAAAAATTCATGTGCGCTACACCAGTACTCTCAAACGGGAAGCAAAACATCGTGAGGAAACCGGCACGGCATGTCGATAGAATCTAAACGTGCAAAATATGTGTCGAGTGCACAAAAGCAGTCTTTGAGGCGTACTTTGAGGTGCGGGTTTGATTCCCGCTACGGGAGATTGTAAAGAGACATTTTTTTTCTAACCCTAATAGCACGCTGTCTGTCACCTATAATTATTATGACACTTGATATGTTTAGATTTAAGCTTTTAATATTTGTAAATGAATTGGTGAACATAATGTTGGCGACACTAAAATTAAATAAATAAATAAATGATTACTTGTAGCTCTGTTTACTTTATTAGGGAAACGGGCGTGAATATGTATGTATATATGTTTGTACTTTAATACACAAGAGCTCATTAGTTGTCTAAATGCATGCCTTTCACCACACTAGTAACATGACGAATAGTAGTTCTAAATAGCTCTGACTGTACTGTTTTTGTCAGATTCGTCCTTCGAAAGTGTACTTCTTGTATCAGTAACGACACAAGTCGCTTGGATCGTTTATTGCTTCTGAAATTGGCATTCGTATAAATGTTTGCAACTGTACATACACGTACCATTTATTCATAAGTAGATGAGCAGCTGTAGTGCTCAATAAAAACCGGCCTCGGCAATTTTTGACAATACGAACTAACACGATGATGATTATGTAATATAGAGATGTTACAATAATTATTTAGATACTTATTTTTTTAAAGGGTTGGTTCAGTTATTATTAGTTGGCTATAATTGGTTACTTCAGACAAATTCGGTTTTCATACAAAGCACGAGGTATGCCGATTCGCACAATATTTGTGGCACTACAGACTGTACTGTACTGGTTAAGTTGACTCCTGACGCTGTATAAATCATCTACTAAATGGTAAAAGGCCTTAGTTAGTACATAAATGTTTCATGTATGTCGCCTATTGGCACGTTCCCTATTAAAATCAAGCAAATTTAATGTATCATAATTATATTTTATGTATACAAAAACAAACCTGTGACTTTGATAGTATTTATATCTTATAGTGTATCTTTTTAATTATAAAAGTTTTTTTCTTTGACTCTCTGGTCTCAATTTTTTAACAGAGTGCATATCTGTATTGGTACTTCTGACTGTTAAAGTACTTATACAACTAAGTTGCTCAGCTACTTATGGGCAGCATGTTCAGCAACGATCAATAAGAGTACAATGTATCAACGTACATGAGAAGAGCGTAATTGTTTGTAAGGAGGAGATGAGCTTCCAGTACTTTGGAAGAAAGTTGACTAATAAGCGTGGAACTACCAATGTACAGTCGCCTGCAATAAGATGTAACCATACATTTCATAATTTTCATAATGGTGTAACAGAAAAAAAAACTAAGGCCTTTTACCATCATCATCTTCCTGCCCTTATCCCACTCTATGTGGGGTCAGATCTGGCTAAGGTGTTTTATGACCGGCCGCCTGCCTGACGTCAACCCTCCTTGGGAATACTTGCTTATTTACTTTACTTTTTTTTTTTTACCGAAATAGGTTTGCGTTTGACCACACTCTACCTGGTGTTAAGTAACAGTGTGGTCTAAGATGGAGCACGCTTACCTAGAAGAAACCTATTGACTCTCGATTTAAAGACACCCATATTATACTTTTCAGGAAATACAGACCCCGGCAAAGAGACTTTTATTATAACAAAATAAATTGGAAAAACTCAGGTAGATGGAAAGATGGATTTCATGAGCCATAGACAAGTAATTAGACACAAGATTGGCGCGGAGCAAACAATAATTCATTAAAATTCAACAGCTATTGATAAATCAATTAATCATTTGGGATTGCTTGTGTTGTGTAGTCTAGTGATAGGGCCTTGTCACAGCGTAATTAGAAATAGCTGCAATACTGCATGTTATAAGATTAGACAGGGACAGTAGTCATCCATAGAGCAAGCTTAAAAGTGTGCAACGGTGGATTTTGCTCAGCAGAATCGATGTAGAACTATTCTGCCCTCCTAGTGAAGAACGCAGTAACTATGTCAAACATGTTTTGATACGTGAGTGAGATCAAAATGTTGTATTTTGTTAGGCGATTCCGAGTATGTATCTAGGTAATTTTTGACAAAAATGCTAGTTACTGCGTTCAAAAATGTGTTTATTTAAAAATTAAATTAAATTTTAACATTTTGGCTTTGCTTCCTCAAACAAAAGTTATTTAAAAATCTAGATCTCGGGAACCCTATTATATTTTCAGGTGATTATTACATTGATAACTATTTATTTAGTTGTTGAAACTAGTTTTTTTATTCATTTTGTAGTTATCTCGTAACTACCAAATTATTTGACTTCAATATTTTGCCTGGTCTCACTCTGTCTTTCTTTTATACGCCCGATATCCGTAGCGCTATCCCATTCAATTCGAAATCTTCTAGAAGCAATTCTACGGTGGCCTTTTAATGTAGATTTAGAGTTAAACATTTGTCACTTATGATGGCTGCCAGAATAAAGAAGTCTATATTTATTATTTCAAGGAACAAATCATGCATGAACTGTGGTATACTTATTCTACGTTTTATGGAATTTTTTTTGACTTTGACTTTGACTTTGACTACGTTTTATTAAAACCAGTTCAGCCGCTATCCCATGATATAGCCATAAACATTCAAACATCCTTACAATCTTTTAGTTTTATATTATTAACAAGATAGTATCGATTTCGAAATGATTATAGATACAGTCATAAATTGTATAAAGTTTACAAGCCGTTTAAAGGTTGCCTGTGACTCAAACGACCCTAAAGGATTGATTTATGAGAAAATAATGTTCCCCGGGGAAATTTAAAGTGTTAACTTGACTAAAACTTGAAGTGTGTTCTATGAATTTGATATTAATTCGCTTCTCTGAGTCGAACCACCCTGTAGGTTACGCTATAGGTAGGTTAATAGGGTTTTACTTGGTTTCAATATTATGTTGGTAATATTTTGACAGCTTCGATGGCTAAGCGCTCGAGTACTCGGCTTACACGCAAGAGGCGTGGGTTCGACTACGGGAGAAATGTTTGTATAAACGATGTTCGTGCCTCAATCACGCCTAAACGGCTGTAAAGATTTGAATGAAACTTGGAATATACATAATACATGAGCAGGAATAACATATAGGCTACTTTTTATCCGAGTATAACGCAAGCAAAGCCGCGGGCGGCAGCTAGAACAGTATAATACTCCCAGCAATGGGCCATCAGCCGCAAAAGCGCTTCACGGCTAGTAAAAACAACGGACAGTTAACCTAATTTCGTACATTCCGGGTCAAGTCGTCCTGTCATATAGTTTGGACGCACGTCCGTCCGGATGTCCGGACGGGAGTTATTCATTTGAATGCAATGGATATCGAGTTATTTTTTGTTCTGACGCTACTGTTTTACACAAAGGGTTTTTAATTGTACGTCATAAAGATCTCTTTATTTATTTAAAAGAAGTTTTATCACAAGAATGTCATGTGACGCCAAAAAACCGGCCAAGTACAAGTCGAATTCGCACTCGAAGGGTTCCGTACCATGATATATTACAAAATGTTTTTTGTATGGGGCCCCCTTTTTTATCTAATAAAAAAAATGCTCGAAATTTATGTGGAAAACATAGTATGTTTAGTACCTATGTCCAAGTACACAACTTCAGCAACATGATATAGCACAGAATAAGATTAATACTATCAGTATTCACACCCCGTGTAAAAGAAATATTTAATACAATAAACTCCCATTGTTTAAACATTGTTTGCGAGTGTCAAGTCATATTATTTACGACGGATTTGTAGGCCGCAACACCTGCGGGGTGACCAAGCTAAGCCTTATTAGAGGATTCCTTATTCAAATAGATTTCGACTCCTCTAATTTATGGCTGTCAAAACAGTAAAACAAACCTTTAAATACCAGATTCTAAATGCTACGAATTTTCATGTTAATTGATTATATATGTATGTATGTATGTTCGTATGAGCTAGTGGCCAACTCTAGTGTCGGAGTTTTAAGGCCGCCTAAAGGCCTCCGTCATGGCTTAAAAAGCCAGGACCGACAATTTAACGTACCCTCCGAAGTACGGAAGCGCTCAGCTCGTAATGCCACTTGCATCACCCATCCCAATTGTGACGGCGCTAAACGTTGCATATCTTTAGCGATCAGGCCGACTAAGCTGAGAGGATGGAATAGGTGCTGGGCGTCTCAGGCACTACAGCGTCCCGTCTGTGAAGGTAAAAGATGCCTCCTGACGCTGTATAAATTATCTACTATAGATGGTAAATATAGTAGCCTGGATTAAAGTGCGCTTCGTAAATGTTATTGTTGACGGTCGGCTTTGATTCTAAGATGGTTTGGTTTCGAACAATAACAATATTGTTATAGGAAAGCTTAGTTTAGTTTGCCCGTTAAAATACGGCCTCTGAAACCATTATTCCAGAAATATGTTTACTAGTAAACTTCTAGTATACAACGTGTAACATAATGTCCCTATAAGCCCGAAACGGGGGTGTTCTATACGTCATTGCGAACAACGTTTGTTCAACGACTTTTAAAATTTCAAAGGTTTTCATTCATGAAATGTCTCTTAAACTTTGCTCCAATACGTAACTTGACACAACATGAGGCATCCCTATTTACAGCTGTTTTTTGACCTTTAAGTGTGAACTCTAGATGAAACAGGTAACAGAACAGACACCATTAGTAAAATGCCTACCTACTTACCTAATAACGAGGTGGCTTAATAAGTAATTTCTATTTTTTTTTGAAGGCCTAGTGGTACCTTGGTATTTATTGGTAATTAAAATGTAAGGTCACATCACGACTAAAATCCCTAGGCACCGTAAACATCCTTTCAGATCTCTTTGTTAAGTACCTAGTATAGGAGATAGGTACCTTACCTACTCAATTTTGTACCTACCTACTCGGGCCTTAAAGGTATCCTCAGTGGGTGCCAAGGAGTATGAGAGGATGTCTACCGTGCCTGAGGATAAAGCCGTGATACCTACTCAATTTTGTACCTACCTACTCGGGCCTTAAAAGCATCTTGAGTAGGTAACAAGAAGTATGAGAAGAGGTCTACCGTGCCTGAGGATAAAGCCGTGACCCTATTCCACTTTAGTTTTTCCAACGATGTATTATTCCAATATTCATTGGAGCATTTTTCAATGCAATTTTGTACCTACCTACTTGGGCACTAAAGTCAAAGGTTGTGACTTATCTGTCTTACTAATCTTCATTTTCATCGTGAACAGCCTATTTGTCATTGGTTGCATTGAATCAACAACAACAACTAGTGGGATGGCACCTCGCCCTAATTGGCTGTCGGTGCCTTTGCTAAATTCAAAATCCGCAACCGTCAACCGACACCGCACCGCAAGCGTTTGTTTAATAAAATCAAATTGGTTCCGTAGGTTTATTTGTTTTTTACTTTTCTTGATTGAACTACGTAATTGTTGGTAGGTTATTATGTAAGTAGGTAGGTACCTAGTAGCAAATGGGGATGGAGCACATGGTAGCATATTGGTATGAACCCCACCTTCCCATCCTTAAGTCGTGAGTTCGAATCTATGGATTTTTCGATTCGAAATTTATGTGTGCAATATCAATGCTCTCAAACGGTGAAGGAAAACCTCGTGAGGAAACCAGGCATGTCATAGACGTGTGTCAAAGTGTACGAAAGGAACCTTCAAGGTGCACTCTAATCCTTCCACCACACTGGTTCAAAAGAGCTAGCGACACGGACACGACGACAGTAGTAGTAGTAGTAGTAGTAGTAGATGTATGGTGAAGTTTTTTTCCTTTTTTTCCCAATCGGTATTTAGTGGGTTACCCCAGACAAGGAACCCTAAAAATTCGGCTTTCGGCAATAGGTACCTACTTTTGGTCGCAAAACAGATCGGTTTTTATCAGTCGCAATTAGCATTCGTTCCTAGCAACAACTGCAACAAGCAATCTCTCGGTTCGCGTAACTAATTAACGATACGATGTCGGCTTTGTACTCAAACGGTGAGTATTATGATATGGTGTTGTGTGTGTGTGTTGGAGCAGCACCAAATAATTAATAGCTTAGTAGCGGCGCGTCAGCTCTACAGAGAGCGTTATCCAGGGCGGCCATTGCCATCTTACGGGCTATTTTCTGGGATTGGTGAACCGTCTTCTCTCGACGGGATCTTTCCACCGGCGCACCAGTGAGGGAAGACCGGGAATTCGGTGGTGTGTTGTACCTACTTCCCTTTGATGGATACCGAGTACCTACTGTGTGTGTCAACAGTGATAAAATTCAGTGATAGGTAGGTATGATGATAGGTAAGGTACCTAACCTATCACCCTACCTAGTAGGTACCCCATTAGTACCTAGCTTACTAATAAAAAATGACAAAAATAATTTTATGATTGTGAATGTGAATGTGTACCAGTAATACCAACCTAGGTACCTACATACCTACCTAATACCTACCATGTCAATTAGCCGTGTTCCGAGCCAACCAAGAAGAAGGGAGAAAAGGTATAACTTAACTTTTCCTGTACCTAGGTCCTTAGGTAACTACCTAGGTAGATGTAGGTAGGTAGTTGTTTTTTTATGTGTGAAAGATATCGTGATTTTAATCTTCGACTTTAATTTCTACGTAGAATTAAATAATTGCAAATTCTTACGAAAACTTTGGTGATTACACCTAGGTACTTTTTGAAACTTGCCGCGCGTTCAATTGTCTGCGTATGTGTGGGTCCGACGCGATAGGAGGGTGCGCGTGTGTTTGTTACCTACGCAAATGGTAAACAAACACATAGGGTTGTCACAAATTTCTCATGAAATAATTTGTTTTTAATTGTATTGGAATTTCAAATATGATGTATTGAACTTTTGCACACGTCAATGTATTCAAGTGCTCGGTCTGAATACACCCCTTTCGGGCTTATAGGGACATTATGTTACACGTTGTATATTTACTATTGAAAAATTACTATACCTATGAGCTTCGAAGTCGCATGGTAAGGTGACATGATCAATATATATTTTTTCATATCTATTTATTAAAACACATACGAAACCAAAACATGTAAAAACTTATTAAACTGATATCATCCCAACTCAAAGTAAAATTATTAAATTATTCCTATAACTTGTACCTAAGTGGGATTTGAACCCGCAACCTTAGTTATACTGGGCCCGGAAACCAACTAAGCTACCGGGCAATCGTCTCGGTCGAATTACTGGGAAAAGGTACCTACATTCAGCTTTATCGAAGTAAGTAAGCAATACCAAAGCTAATGAGAAAGGATACAAGAAAATCCCCAAAAATCCTTGTCGCACGCCATCCGACGTGTGTCAACACAGTTTAGTCTTCCCTGTACGACATTTTGTGTGTCTTTTCTTGTGACGTAATTATTTACTGTAGGCATCGAGCATATAACTGATATAATCGTCCGCTATCCGTTCATCTGTCTGTCCGCCTGTCCGTCCGTCTGTCAGCGGGCTGTATCTCATGAACCGTAATAGGTAGAGAGTTGAAATTTTCACAGAGTGTGTATTTCTATTGCCGCTATATTAAAAACATATAGAAACAAAATAAAAAAAAACATACAAAACATTTATGTACAAGTACGATGGTACAGAACCCTTCGTGTGCAAATTTCCTAGCTTCCTAAGCCGTTTTCTCGTAACTCGAGCTTTGCTTTGTGTGAAATATCAAACAATACCTATTTACTACACATTTTTTGATATATTATTAAGTTCAATTCTACTTCAAGACATGCCTACTTACTCAATCGGTGGTGGTATCTTACTCAATAGAAGAAGCCAAACTAAGCCCCGAATACTCAAACGCATCTCAGAGTTGAGCACGTCTCAAGTGACGAGTTTTAAACCTGTCAAAAAACCGTGACTTGAAACGTGCTCAACTCTGAGTCGCGTTTGAGTATTCGGGGGTAAGTCTTGACATTAGGTGTCTTTTTTCAACGCACGAAACAAAAATCATTTCTTTTTATCCCGATTTCTGTAGGTTTGTATCTAATCAATGACATTCAATTGAAAAGTGATCCTCCGAGCCTTAAAAAAGGAACCTTATAAAAATTCCCTATTTGCAAACGTGCAAAGACGCCAAACTTTTATTCCAGCTAAGATTTGTTCCAGGCGTGTTTTTAAATAAAATTCGCAATAGATGCAATCTCCAATCTCTACGTCGGAGATGCTGAATCGGGGAATCGCAAAAATACCTGTGCATTCAGATGACACAATGCTATTTGAACTCTATTCTCTTATGTGAAGGTGCCTTTTTGTTTGCCGAATTGTGATCCAAACACAATGTAAACTGAGAATAAAATTTTAAAAGGCTTGTCATTGTTTGAAATATAAAGTTGTAACGTTTTCTTACAATATATTGTGGACGTCAGCTTTCGTTGAATTATTTCCCAGCTTCGAACCTCGCTTTCATACTACTATCCCCTCAAATGTGGTTACCCTTGAATATTGCATTTGAAAGCGTTTACTTGTCACCTGTCACTTTGACAGTTACGGCTATGTATTCATCAGTTTTTGTCCCATAAAGTTTGAAAACCCCACTGCACTAGTTCATACTAGTTCACTATCATTGCACTAGGTACCTACCGTACCAGTTCTGCACTATCGTACCAGTTTTGCACTACCGGCCAGTAGGTACCTAGTGTATGTATATAAATACTCGCGACATTAGATCTGTCCACCCCGATAGGGTGGGCAGAGCCACGAGTAATCATAAGAAAACTTGCAGCCACTCCTGATACAAAGACCCAAGATCTTTGGAATCTAAAATAATGGAAATCTAAAATAATGGAAGGAAATATGGATCTTAATTCTCAATTTACTAATCGAATCACAGTTAAGCCTACTTCCTCAGTTAATTTTTGAAATAATAATGCCCCGTTTTGAACCATACACTATCAACATACCCTATGATTACCATTGAACCAGTAACAACTAACTTGAGCCATTCACTAGACTGACGGGATAGAGTTGTACCAGGTTTTATAAATTATTCGGAGTTAGGAGTAACATGGCGCAAAGTAGTATACTACTTTGAAAACACTCTGACGATTCTGTTGTATTTTTAATCCAACAAAACCTCATTTGCCACACTACTGCAACAATCCCGATAAATTCCATACTACGACACCCAGTCCCGGAAGAAACATTTGCAGAACATACAAACATTTCTCTCGTAGCGGGAATCGAACTCGGGCAAGAGTGCCCGAACACTTAGCCCGCCACGCCACCGAGGTCGTCAAAAAAATAGCCAAACGTAGTTTCTTACCTGTATCTTCCACGCTATATCGCGTTACGAACAGGTGTAAATGCAACGTAGATTTAAGACGTGTCCAAATGATCCCTGTGATTTTTAGGAATAAAACATTTTGACTTAGACTTTGACATCACATTACGTCATCACCGATTGAGATTGTCTCATCAATGCAGATAACAGATGTCAATTGAAGTCTCAAGCCTTTATTGCCTTAACTCCTGAGGTAGCTTTTTTTTCGAAGTGGAGTTGGAGCAACATCCCTATCCGCAAGAAAATACCTTCCGTACTAGCATTTGCTATCTGACTAGGTACAATTAACGCTACTTCAGAGACGGCGGAACTGTCAGGTCGGGTAACGGCCCCAATGAGTGTTCCTACAATTACCTGCTATTCAGCTATTCAGACTGCTGTTCAAAAGGTAAAGGTAAAGATAGTTCATTCAAGTTTGCGTATAGACTCTGTATATTGGCATTTCCTTGGTGAAACTTTATATCTGTTCAAAGAAGTTTATTATAAAACTAGTAGAAGGCCCCGCGACTTTGTCTGTCTTTTCATACCAAATTCATCTTGCCGCTGTAACCTCTATAGGAGATGAATTTCAGGAATTATCTTTTGGAAGGATTCATACTTCTAGGACTTTTGGTTTAAGCTGTGATTGACAATCAGTCAGTAGGTAACGTTTTATATACCTATTTAGATTTTCTTGGTAACCTTATCTTGTCAATTTGACTATTAACATCAATTACAAACGTTTGAAACAAAATTAAATCAGAAGTGGCTGCATGTTTTCTTATGTTTACTTGTGGCCCTGCCTACCCCTTAAGAGATATAGGCGTGATAATATGTATGTATGAAACATTTTTTTTCTGGTTTTTACCAATGTCTTCATCCAAGCCAACTTACATCAAATAAAAATGAATTACTTCAATGATTAAATAATTGAATATGATAAATAATAATAATGAGACTACGAAAGTTTGCCCATAATAATAATAATATTTGTGGACATTTCACACAGCGCCATCTAGCCCCAAACTAAGCAAAGCTTGTACTATGGGAACCAGATGGCTGATAGAATACTTTATATACTTTTTTTTGTAAATACATACATAAAATACATAGTATTGAAACACCCAGACCCGGAAGAAATATTTGCAGAACATGCAAACATTTCTCCCGCAGCGGGAATCGAACCCGCGCCTATTTCAGTCGAAATGATAATAGTAAATGCTCGTACGTAGGCAGTACACAACTTCAACTCAAACAAGTCTTGTAACATACCGGTCTGCATGAATGGCATTCTCTTTGAACACTTATTTGTACAAAAAGAATGGTCTGTGTATAATCGGCGGCCAGGTGCAAGCGACGGCTTGTCTGAGCAAAACTGGTATAACCTGTTGAGATTTCATTTTTAAGATTACGTAAATCAATTTATTTCTTTAAATAGCACCTGTTGCAAATACTTACCTTGAAGCTTATACTAGTAACTGTATGCCTTCTCCAATGTGAGATAAAACCTTAGATAAAAAGATTCAATGGGACCCACATATAGATAAATTGTCGAAGAGACTTAGTTCTGCGGCATATGCAGTCAAAAAAATACGTCTACTTACAGACGTAGATACAGCTAGACTAGTTTACTTCAGCTACTTCCATAGCATCATGGCATATGGCATTTTGTTGTGGGGGAGTGCTGCAGATATAAACACCGTATTTGTGTTGCAGAGGAGGGCTGTTCGAGCAGTTTATAACCTGGGTCCTAGGGAGTCATTACGTAATAAATTTAAAGAAATAAACATTATGACTGTTCCTTGTCAATATATTTACGAAAACTTGATGTACGTACATAAAAATGTTAGTAAGTTTAAGAAAAATAGTGATAATCATAGTGTTAATACTAGAAATAAGGATAAACTTGCTGTACCCACGATTAGGCTAGGTAAAGTTAATAAATCATTTAAAGGGCAATGTGTACGCTTCTATAACAAAGTCCCAAGCGAGATGACAAATTTGTCAGTTAATAAATTCAAAACACTAATAAAACAAAAGTTGTATAAAAAAGCTTACTATAAAATATCCGATTATATAGAAGATAAAAATGCTTGGGACTGAATGCTCCAACTCCTTTTATAACATGATTGTAAAGGGATCATTTTCCAAAAAAATAGCCAAGCGTGGTTTCTTGCCTGTATCTTCCACGCCTGGTCGCGTTACGAACAGGTGTAAATGCAACGTAGATTTAAGACGTGTCCAAGTGATCCCAGTGATTTTATGGAATAAAAATTTTTGACTTTGACTTTGACTTTGACTTTGAGACAAACATAGTTCTAAGATATTCTACTAATATTATAAACGCGAAAGTTTGTATGTATGGAAGTATTTCTCTTTCACGCCTAAACGGCTGAACAGATTTGAATGTAACTTGGAATATACATAGAACATATAGGTACTGGATTAACATAATTAAGCTATTTTTTATCCTGGTTTGCTCACGAAAATCGATGTAGAATTCTGTTGTTAGTTAATTATGTGTTTATTCAAAAAGAAAATTAAATTTACTTAAACATTTTTTCTTTGGTACCTAAAATTGAAAAAAAAACAAGAGGGAAAAAAAACATGATTGCGGGTTCATCACGATGTTTTCCTTCACCATTTGAAAGTACTGGAATAGCGCACATAAATGATTCGCAGAGAAAAATTCATTGGTACACGACCGGATTTGAACCCACAACGTTAGGATCGGAAGGCGGGGTCACTACCAACTAGACCACCAGTACCTAGATAGGTAATTATCTACGGCAAGTTGATTCGAAGAGTTCCATGTACACAGATTATAAATCTTGTCATCAAAGTGAGTGAGAATGTTTGTTTGATGTTTGCACAATGTCTCATCACTACCGTTAGACAGAAATAGACACATGACTAAACATGTTGGCAAACAGTTTGAGCCAAATACGGACTCATTGGCTATTTCAAATGTTTCAATAATCCACTTAACATTATAGTTTAGTCGAAAACTCAAATATAATTCCTCTAACTGCAATGACGGTCAACAGTAACAGTTAGTTGAGAATGTTACTTCTTACTTTTTTCATAGGTAAATGCGAAAGTTTGTGAGGATGTTTGGATGTTTGTGCCTCAATCACGCCTAAACGGCTGAAAGGATTTGAATGAAACTATACATAGTATATGTACTGGATTAACATATAGGCTATTTTTTATCCGGGTACCACGCGAACGAAGCCGCGGGCAGCTTTTACCGTAAAAACGATTTAAACGGTCTGTGGCCGTTTGGTCCGACAACTTTGTCCGATCAGAAGTACGAGACCTTTGTTTAACGTGATCACTAGGAAAACTTACTAAAAACAGTTGCGTCAATACAAACTGTTTCTATAAAATAATGGGTTCTGTAGTTTCCAATATCTCTATACGTATGCTTATTGTTTTTAAAACAAACATTCAATACACATGTATTTTAACTCTTAATTATGGTGTAGGTAGAAATAGTTCCGAGATTTAGAAATTCAATTTTATGGTGTCTATAATCTTCTTTCTATGGCCTCGGTGGCGTGGCGGGTGATTGCTCGGCAGAGACGCAAGAGGCGCAGGTTCGATTCCCGCTGCGGAAGAAATGTTTGCATGTTCTGTAAATATTTCTTCCGGGTCTGGGTGTTGTGGTACCATGGTACTCTGATACCCACGACACAGGGAATCCAAGTGTGGGGTCAGGACTATGTATGTGACTGTTGGGTGTTATTTATTTTATATTCTAATCTATTTTTTTTTTTACTTTTTGTGTTGACGACTTCCTACGAGGATTTTTTCTTTTGTTCAAAACTTTTATGTCAATTTAACCCGTTTGCAAACTTACTCAATAACAAGTCAGCTGTCAGCTCGTCGCAATTTGTCGCGATAACGTCGCGTCAGAGATTGACATGTAGGCAATTATCGGCAGATGTCACACGCACTCGATGTGACCTACTAGCTGGTATTGCTTCCATGTCGGCGAAGTTCAAGAATCGAGAAAGCCAGGGGTTTTAGACTTTTTGTACAGCCAGAGGATAAAGGGTATGATCTAATCTTAGATATCAGAAAATATATAAGTAAATATTGCTGGTCATTTTTTACACAGCGCCATTTAGCCCCAAAATAAGCAAAGCTTGTGGTATGGGAATGATGGCTGATAGAATACCTACTTACCAATAGGTATACTTTTTTTTGTTAATACGTTATTATAATACATATTGGAACTGCGAGTAAACAAAAGTAACAATATCTAAAGCGAGTACCGCAACACCTAAAAACCATTTAACATCTTGCAAAAATCGGCTTCCTTCTCATTCTTCCACATCACTTATACCTCTGTGGGCATTCCTTCTCCTGGTGCCTTATTCGCTATGACAAAAATATAAGTAACGTGGGCTTGTTAGGATATCTGTGTGGAATCACCGTGTGATCGTATTCTCTATGTCAATTTTGTATTGCAAAAACGTGAGGAGGCGCGTTAGAAACATGTTACGTACTGTCAAGTTTCGTTCACCACAAGCAAAATCGCCGACAGAAACTGATAATATTTCTCAGTTACCTTCAAAACTAAATGGTAAACGAGACCATTTCTATTACCATAAAACACAGTTATAATTTGGAACCGTAATGAATTTGTCGATTCATTAAAATGCTATAAAAATCAAAACACTTTGAATTCTAATTTAGTTGCTCAACATGCTCCATTGATGTTGTAATAGGTTACTAATTTTAAATGTGGGAGTTGAGTATGATCTGTGGCTTCGACAACTTTTGATATAAATAAATGAAATTTAATATTTGGGCGTGCCTCTGGATACCTTATACAAGTGCCTGAAGATTAAGCAAAATACCATCCTTAGGTATTATAATGATAGTCTCCAATAAAAACCAGTTTTGGGTCTAAAAGTGTGGGTTACCGATGACCGCTGACAGCTTTACCGGGCTTTGGCGAGCGTGGAAGACAAGTAAACGTTGACGAAGTGAAAGATTTTTGTGGCAAAGGCACCATTCATTCAGATTCGAACCTCTACTATTGCCTGAATATTGAATCCACCCGACAAGAGGACCGAGTAAGAAAACGTCGACTTCACCGACTTTTCCGAGCATTTCGAGCTTGGAAAAGTCGCCTCGGCCTGGTGGCGATCGCGTCATCAGAATCTAAAAGAAAGTATCCTGACTAGATCCTAGACAAAACAACACGCAACTCCTTAATTTATGTTCATCCCATATGCCAATGTTCTAAGGATCGATTGCTTTTGATGTACACAGAATAAACAGCATTCTCTTACAAACAAAACTTTAACCGTGTAACTATTATTTTAACCTACTTCAGCGATATGACAACCTACATCTGTCGTTCATACACCGATTTTGAGACGCAGCTAGCGCGTGAAAGTTTATAGTAAGTATGTATGTATGTTTGTATATTATCACGCCTATGGGTGACAGCAAGTGGCTTCCGTGCTTCGGAGGGCACGTTAAATTGTCTATTCCGGCTCTTAAGTCATTAAGCCATGACGGAGGTCTTTAGGCGACCTAAAAACTCCGTCACAAGAGTTGGTCACTAGCTCATGCGAACGTACTTACTTATCACGCCCGTATCTCTAATGGGGTGGGCAGAGCCACAAGTAGTCATAAGAAAACTTGCAGCCACTCCTGATTCAAAGTCCCAAGATGGATATGGTGAACTATGGTGACAGGTGATCAGCTCATCGTCTATATAGGTCCATCAAGTTGGACCATTATATTATTAAAAAGAGCTATAAGTATCTTTCGATGTTGTGATACAGTTTTCTTCTTTTGTCAAAGCGGTCTCTTTTACTTATACATAAAACAGTTTTCATGTCAGCGACTTTCTTTTTGGCTCTGGCTGATGTCATTAATTCTTGGTCTTCCTTCTTTTTTACTTCTCATTATGTATGTTGGATATTTCTTTGCTTCGAAATTTCTATTATTATTCACTCAAATTAAAAAAATACTAAATTAGATACGCTGCAAACATTTGTAGTGTAGTGACACGCCCGTGTAAAGGTTGGGACTCGCGTGCGAAACGAAACTTACGCCAAGAATGTGCGGTGGACCCTCTGCCGGGTTAATGGTGTATAGCTGCCCTAACGGTATTGTTTAGGTACGTGCAACTAAATTGCGTTACGCCGCAATATTGCAGAGTTCATTACTGTACAACTCTTAAATGTAATGTTGTTTTGTAACTAAAACTTACCGCTATTATGGATGGCGTTTTCTGTGCCTGCTAATAAAGAATTTATAATACACATAGATCTAAGTCAAAGTCAAAAATTTCTATTTCTCAACTCTCGCGTCTCAATCGGGCACTTGCCTGCTACGCTACGGAGGTTGTCCATTTCGAAAAAAAATCTAAAACTCCTGTGAATTTATTGAAATAAAAAATTCAAAGTTTGCTAATACTTTTTCATAAAACTTCATTTTCTTGTACAAATGATGTAGATATTAAATCATTGAGAGAAGAACCCAATGACTGTGCATTTCATTGAAATGCAAAACCACCTGCTCGATTGGATTATCAATTCTGTTTCTTTACAATAAAGCTCAAATTGCTCAATCACGTTTGTTAAACATTCACTAACTTCATTAGCATAAGGTTCAAAATCGCATCTTTCACATTTTCGCAGCGACTTAATAACTTGAGCCGAGGGTCGTTAACGCACTGAGCTCATTAGAGGTCGAAATAAAGGGATGCAATAAAAAACGATGAGTCAACACATCCTAGACTATTCATGGATCATTCATCATGAAGCTGCGTGAATTAGTAAAAAGCATTTGGCGAGTGGTGCGTATCCACTTCCTCCATTCCATGTTTTATTCTACTTGTCTACCGTGGCGGGCGATTGCTCGGCAGAGACGCAAGAGGCGCGGGTTCGATTCCGATGCCGAAGAAATTTTTGCATGTTCTGCAAATATTTCTTCTCTCTCTTTTCTATATATCCTTACAGAAATAAATAAGATAAACTAGCGCCTAAAAATAGCTAACTATGTTATTTCAGTGCCCCAATCTCGCTATGGATCTTACGTTCGATGTGATTGCACAGTTGTAAATATAAATTTCGTCGGCAATAGGACGTAGCGTTCTTTTGTTTTCGTTTTGACAGATGGCAAAACGAAAAACGGTGTATGATGCGTTTCAAATAATACCGCGATAAGAAATGTGCATAAACGAAAAGTTACAAATGTAATTTCTTTTGGTAATTACGTTCAGAATAGCGCGATTGATTGGTCACGAGAGTTGCATTCAAATCCGCTCAGCTGTTCCGCCCTGATTGAGGTGTCAATGTACTAGCTGCCGCCCACGGCTTCGCTCGCGTGGTATTCAGATAAAAAATAGCCTACATATCCAGTACATATACTATGTATATTCCAAGATTCATTCAAATCCGTTCGGCCGTTTAGGCGTGATTGAGGCACAAACATCCAGACATCCAAACTCACAAATTTTCGCATTTATAATATAATATGATAGGTACTGTAAGATAATTTTATTGTGTAGGTATAACGTTTAGATAAGTCTGTCATGTTATATCTGTGGGTGTGCAATAAACTGATTAAACAACATAATCACATCTTCTCAAACTTTTGGATTTATAATATTAGTTGAATTATCTAAAGAGTAATTCTTAAAATGTTAATTAAATATCTTATTTTTGTTCCAGATATCTAACTGACTTAGCATGAGACGAACGAGTATGTAATGTAAGTTGAATTTCAAAAGAAAATATTTGTTTTTGATTTTATATTCATACAATTTGTTGTCACAATATTTATTGTCAATTCCATAGGATGACCAATTTTAAATGGTCGACACGTTGGTTCATAAGACGGCCATTTTCAAAATAGTGAACACGATATTGGTGACATTACAATTTATCCGTATAATATTTCCGTACATTTTATCGATATCGATATTGTTATAGTGTTGTCCAAAGTGAAAATTGACAAAGGTTATAATACCGAACAATACTCGTATTTCAAACTTGGTTAGCGTCGTCCCATAAAGAAAAGTGGCATTTTAAAAAAACTTTGGTTCACTGCGAATTCATTGATTCAAAATCCTTTCCTAGAACACTTGAAATAATGTTATTCATTTTATTCAACTCCCATTGTTGTATTGAATAAGATTACCATTTATACTATTCTGGAGTAAATAAAGTAACCTCTCTTAGAAATAAAAGCTTTAAAAAAATATATCGAAAGAGTTGTAGATAAGACTTTATGTATTGGAAATTACATCGTTTATTTTGTACAACGGAATTTTCACAGACCGATTTTTAAAAGTTGGTCACAGCATTTTATATTTATGTTGGCTTTTAATCAAATACATATCCGAAACATTCATGAAATAAAGCAGTAAAAAATGCACAATTAAAAGTATATCGAGCTGAAAACGGACATTATTATAAGTTCCATCCATTAAAAGGTATAAAGCGATTAATTCAAAAACACATCGGATCAGTAAAACTGATACAGCATTGCTGTAATCGCAAAAAGCATGCAGATTTCAATAAAGTCGTGACCACACATTTGTTTCTCATAATGCTCTGAGGGTATCCGTTACGCACGACGCGACGTATGAAATGAATATACATGTATTTGCAAGGGAAAAGGTCGCAACCTCAGACCAAATAAAAAGAAAAGACCCCGCGCCGCGAACAACAAAAGTGAAGCCACCTTTTTATCTACGTGTGTGTCGAAGGTTTTAAGGTTGTGTGTTCCAAGTAACCTAAATTCATAGTATAATAATTAAGAAACGATGCTATTTGAAGTACTTACAAGTGAAAAGTGATTCCGTGAGAATTTTTATGTGATTTGCTGCTGTTTTTACAAGTTTTCACTACACAGGAAGGCATAATTCTATTTTTAAGACTCGTGACGTATAAAGAGCGATGAGCACGGTTTTGTGTGGCTTCACTTTTGTTGTTCGCGGCGCGGCGTCTTCTCTTTTTATTTGGTCTGAGGTCGCAACATTATTAGCATTGCAATGGCGAGCGTGCGTGCGCGCAGAGCTATGCATTCGTCGCGGGCACGCGTTGCCAATCAGCTGGCTAGAATAACTTAGGGATGTCACACAAAAATCTGCAGAATCAATCATAAAAACAACCAAAAGTCTGTCCCCGCCAGAAGTAATAGTTGCAGAACACGCAAACATTATTAAGTCAACAGCAAGAACTGTCGATAACAAGTCAAGAAAAATAAATACTTAGCTAAGCTAAAGCTAGTCACCTGTCAAAACAGCAATTACAAACAGTCACAAAACATTCATAAAATATCTATATAAAAGGGTAGTAAACATTTTTAACCTTGCGCGTTTTCAAATGAGGAGCTTACAAAAAAGTTTGATGTAACGCATTTTGACAGTTTATAACGTCAGCGGCGTCTTTCGAAAGTGTCAAATTTTGACGTTTACGTTGTAAATCAGAGAACTGACTAGAATGTATAATACTATGAGTTTAGGAATTTGATTGTTTTACTATGCTCGCGGGTCGTCACGTCACGGTCGTAAATTCTTTAAATTATTCTTTGGTAAATATTTTTTTAGATTTGTTCAAACGGAAAATTATAAGACTCGGGCCATTATTCAGAAAAACACGTCAATTAAATTTACATAAATCAGTAAAAGTATTTTACAAAAGTGAATTTATAAAAGATTTTTATGTATGACATTTATTTTCAGAAGAAGGAACCTTACACCTAATAACTAGTATTTAGAAAAAATATTGACCATGTAAGTAGGTTCCGAATCATAAAAAGCATAATCATCTACTTTCATAAACTAACCAGTTTATTTTTGACATTTGACACCTGTCAAATAAGATGACAGCCCTAGACGCATGGTATGCGAAACCCGTCGCCACTGGCTCGCCCGCGGAATGCAAGATGACCGATTACTTCAGTTTTTATGTGACTTGCACTTGCAGTACTACATTTCACACTTGTCCGGTATTTCCTTTCGATTGTTTAACGATTATAATGGGATGTTCGTTTATTCCAACATTGTTTGTAATAATGAGAGTATTTTATCGAGAAGTGTGAACTACAAAACCGTGTCTATGGTTCTGTGTTGAAATTAAAAAACGCATTAAAGTGCGAGTCAGAGAAGCTCAAATCGTTCACCTGATTTTTTTTAAATACAATTTTTTTTTTGCAACAAAAACATTAAAGGTACAAAAAACAAATGACACGATTTTGAGACTCCTTAGGTATTACGACCTGTTTTCTCATGATACTCGTAGTGAGCTTTTAAATTAAGAACCTACTTGAGTACCTATCTAGTTCGCTAATAATGAAAAGCTAAACTGAAATGCTGGGTTCTACCTAATTTTGAGTTTCGGACGCATTGATTCCACGATCTATTTTCGGTGACTTCGTAGCTGAATGACAGAGCAGTTGTCCATTGGAACCAAAACATCACCACGTGCATAAAGCCGGTGATACAACGTCCACATAAACGCATATACATTGAAAGCGTTGCATACATACGCAATGCATTTGATGTACACCTGTGTGTAGCGTGCTTATTTATGCCTCCATTTGGTTGTGGTACAAGTTTTGGGAGTGAAGCGAGCTACTGGCTGGCTATCAGACTGTAGAGAAATGCAAAACAGAAAATCAAGAGTGTAGGGAGGAAAATGTAGTTTTTACGAAATTATTAAATCTCTTCCTGTATCAAAATTCTGGAACATTTGTAAGCATTGAAAATAAGATGAAATTTTGACCGCAAATAATTTACTAAAGCGACGCTTTTTTATCGGTGGAAGAAATAATAGCTTTTTGCACTAATTTGCAGACATTTAAAGTAATTCGTCTCTGTTTATTTTCGTTTTACGATATTTTTTTCTTAAAATCAAACAACAACGTTTTCTCTTTTGTTTATTCTACGTACTTGACCATCCAAGAAAACTCCTTTATCTCAATATATTCCTGTTTATCTCAATATGCAAAACACTGCATATCGCCTCAGTATATCACCAGGAACGTCCATGACTTACTCCTACCATAAAGGCACCCACAGCATAGCTTAGCATAACATAAACTCTTAGAAGTGCAGCGACTGCTGCCGGCCGCAAATTCTATTTGAATACACCTGTGTGGACGTGGCTTTATCCAGGTGTTAATATTTCATGAACTGGGAATTTTAATTTTAAAATATTGTGTCTTTCTTTTTTGTGCGGCTTATTATTTTGGAGCTGACTTTTATGCTGCTGTATTTTCTCATAAAAATGCGGCAAACATTGTATCTAACAACGGCATTATTCTCGAATTCGGTTGGGAAACAATCTAATCGATTAAATGGACTTTAGCGAATAATTTATTCGATGCTAATTCCGAATACCGATAGATTACATACAGAAATAACTCATTTAAAACTAAAGAATAATGTCCATGGCAGCGGTTACTTCAACCAGAGGTTAAGATACTGCTAACATCCGATTGGTTAAAAACAGGTTAAAAATTAATATGTATTAAGGCAGAGGGTATCATCATGTCAGCTATTTACAGCACGATTCCAAAACAGATTAAATTAATCTATCAATGCTGATGAAAAGCATCTAAAAACCAAAGTCATTCCAGCTACCAATTTATCCAAAACATCGGCCGTTAAATCGACATGTCTATTTTTAATTTATTGCACAGCACTAACTAGACCCGTTCCTCTCCAAATTATTTGCCAGGCTAAAATGAACTTTAATACACTGAATTAAAGTTCCAAATGAGTTTGAAGAACTATAACTGAAACAAGACTGACCTATTCAACCTAGTTCAAACGAAATTGAACCCTCACAAGCTTGTATTAAGTTACATTATCGTTTACCGTTTTATTGAAGTAGTAGATTATTTCTACCGCTTAGAGTGATGGTTTGTACATTAGCAGTATTATTTTATTCTGTGCTAAAACGGAGAACTAATAGTTTTCGATAATTGCAATTCGAATCGAGTTTCCCACAGCGCAATCGATCCAGAAATATATCGAGAGCTTGATTAATCGAATCAATATTTAGGCGCTCTGCATACGAATAGTGAGGTGAAAGTTTACTATCGATTTAATTTTAAATAAATTACCATTTTAATGGTCATTCTGATTTATTTATTTAAATCACAAGTTCACAACCCGAAGGTTATTTTGAATAATTGACATAGTAAAATGGTTTTGATTTTCATAAAATAAAACTTTAATGGTACAAATAAAAGTTAAATTATAAGACCCATTTTCATAAGACCTTTCACAAACTAAAGTTTGAAACCAGTATTTAATCGAGACCATAGGTTAAGGCACGATTGCCAACCGCAACCGGACTGTATTTCGTATTTTGTAAAGAATATTATAATATACTCATAAGTTAGGCGTCTGTGTTTCCGTCGGCGTATGTCCCTGTCACCTTCAAGAAGAGAGTTATTATCAAAAACGTCTATAAAAATAAAAATAACTAGCGGTTGCCCGCGACTTCGTACGCGTGTAGTACATTATTTTGTTCAACTATCAATAGTTTTCAAAAACTATTTTGGGTTTTCTACCTTGGGTGGGTTACAATATTGTAATTTTATTACGGATCCCTATTTTTTTAATATATTATAGCCTATACTGGTCACTAATAATGTAACTTTCTGTTGGTGAAATAATTTTTGAAATCGGTCCAGTAGTTACGGAGCCTATTCGTTACAAATAAACAAAAAATCTTTGGTCTTTATAACATTAGTATGATAAAGAATAAACACAAGGATCACCGAACTAGCTTCAAAATAAGCATAACTCTCCTTATCACTCCGGCTGCACCATTCAAAGTTACGATAACGTTATAACGTTTATCGATATAACAATATCGAGCGTACATCCCTAGGAATCCAATAAAGTGATAACACAAATTGTGCATGGCCTCCATTAATCTTAAATGGTTCGTATAAGAATTTACTGCTGCGATAGAAGGCAACGTCAGTGCCTAGAATATTACCTACCTAGGTATATGTACCGGAGTTTCTCTGAAGGATAGGATCCATATTTAACGATGTTAGAACCAAAGTCACCGACATAGCTCAGAGAATTAGCAAACTAAAGTGGCAGTGGGCTGGTCATATCGAACCCAATGTATACGGGTTCAAATCCGGTCGTGTACCAATGGATTTTTGAGTCGATCTGCAACTCGTACCAAATGATCTCGGCCCGCGTGGGCCGAGTTATAGACGCACAAAATTTTATTATTTTCGATCACTAACTCGTACCACTTTTTTTTTGTATGGAGTTTTTATCTTAGTTTTAGTGAAGTAACGTCAGCACGAAAAGTGCTTTGTAATTATTCAAAATAAAAACCCAGTTCAAATTTTTTAACGAGCCGTCGCTTATAGATTTTGTTATCAGTTTAAAACTGAGTAGGGTTTTATCAAAGGCAGGGTATAGTTTTGACTTATTTTCAAACAAACCCGACAACTGAACAAGAAGATGAACACTAAAAGTATGATCGATTGTAAAATATATGATGACTTGAAAGCTCAACATACTAATAAATCATAGCGTTTTGGCGGTGAAATAAAAAGGTAAATGTTTCCAACGGCTTCAAATATTTTGACCAGCGCATCAACAGAAACAAAGTCAAAAAAAAATGTCAAAGGATGGTAGCACTTTTTGTTTTAAATACTTTGTCGCTCTAGAAAACTATAGAAACATAAAAATACTTAGATATCTTTGCACATGCTGAGTTATGCATAGAAACATACACAAATTTTAAAAATGGGTTAATTTGCTTAACACTCTGATCTAGACAGTAACGTGCTGTGCAATTAGGTGAACAAAAAATTGACTTTTGATCGATTTTAAACTCTGGTGGCTATGTGAAATTGTGACTTTAGCTGTCAAATTTGGATTTGAACTTGCATATTGACTGTATTTTTAAACTTAAAAATTTCATTTTCATACCTACTACTAATTTACTAAGCTACACTATCCCGGGGTGACATGGGCTATATTATATTTTCAAAAAAATTAGGGATCTTTACTAAAACTCCAATAACTCGAGGATAAAAGAACATCAAATATCGTTTACAGGGAAGCTCTGACTTAAAAAATTTAATGGCTTTTGTTTAGTAGATATGATCTTTTTACAAGCATTAGAAATAAAAATAAATATTAAAAATTCATTAAAATAATAATATCCAAACTTTTTTATAATATCGTATTTTTTTAACCCGATGCAAAAAGAAGGGTGTATGTGTATGAGAGTGTATTTGTTAAATTTTTTGATTTTTGAAAATTTTGTTAAATACCCGTGCTAAGCCGGGGCGGCCTGCTAATATATTAAATTATACGAATGCTATACTTTTATTATTTGAAAATTCCGTGAACCACTTTTGTCGTTAACAGTACTAAATCTTAATGAGATTAGGACGTGGTACGAGTTAGTGATCGAAAATAATAAAATTTTGTGCGTCTATAACTCGGACCACGCGGGCCGAGTTCATGTGGTACGAGTTGAAGATCGACTCGGATTTTTCTAAGCGAAAAATTTATATGCGCTATACCAGTACTCTCAAACAGTGAAGGAAAACATTGTGAGAAAACTTGCTACTTAGTCAACTCCGCGCGTATTGACCATGTCTTTTCTGAGGACAAGGCCGACTAAGCTGAGAGGATGGAATAGGTGCTGGGCAAGCCTACTCCATTGTAATTCGTCCCGGGCACTACAGTATCCCGTTTGTGAAGGTAAAAGTTGCCTCCTGACGCTGTATAAATCATCTACTAGGTATAGATGGTAAAAGGCCTTAGTATAGATAGTAAAGGCCTTAGTTATTGGGTTTTTGTCGACCCTTCGTCGATTAACTATCTTGACTGACGGACGAACTGTTGAGAGTTCAATACGGAAGACTTAATAATGGAATTTAAATTGAATTTCATTGTTCGTCAATAGTGTAGGAGTAACGACCTTCCGCCCACCGGACCACATTGGCATAAAAGAAAATAGCGTATTAGATCTTTACAACACTATCCTGAATCTGTGTATTCGCAATAATGAATCTTAGTCGTAAACAAATACAGCTCAAATTCAATCATCAGATCTAGAACCTTTTCCCTGATAGAAGAAAGAACGCAAGCGATAATGGACCTTAAATTCGGTGTAGTAAGGCATTGTTTCGAATGAACGTTAGTTTGTAGAGATAAAGCATGCACAATGGCATTTCTTGATTGCGTTATGCAAGAATGAAGACCTATAGCTTTGCTGATTTCGCTCTATGAATTATTAACTAGGAATCTTTGATGAAAAAGTTTATGTTATCTTTTTTATGGAAATTGTAATTATTAGGTTAGGTATAGGCATAATACCTATACCTATACCTTATAACATTATTATAGGCTAATCCTCTTATCCCCCCATTCTCAGCTTACAGGAAGAGCCAACAGAAAATCTCTAAACACATTACAAAACTATTCCCGCTGACCCCACTATAGTCATTATGAGTGGGGAAAATTGGATGTTCATAATTTGTTTTATACACTTCCCACTCGCCCAACTAATTGTTTTGGTGCGAATTCTTAACAAAGTATATGCTTAAGCTTTACTAAATGTCTTTTTCATTACCTAAATATTTCGAAATCTTAAATAGGTACCTTCAAACCTTGATCCAAATCAGTTTCAATAATATTTCAAACAGCCTGAAGTTGACGGTCGAAGTTGACGGTTAGGTGACGTACCTTGCAAGCTTTCAGACAGAACGCTATCCAAAATTACTATTAGTATTAAAATTAAAACATTTGATTACTAGGTTCTTCTTACAAAATAATACTAAATTAAATATAAATAAATAAATATTTGTGGACATTAGCATGACACAGTGCCATCTAGCCCCAAACTAAGCAAAGCTCGTACTATGGGCACCAGATGGCTGATAGAATACTTATATACTTTTTTTGTACATACATAAAATATATAACATATTATAATACACCCAGACCCGAAAGAAATATTTGCAGAACATACAAACATTTCTCCCGTAGCAGGAATCGAATCCGCGCCTCATGCGTCTCAATATTCTCTTCTACTTTTTGCATTGCATTGTACCTACCTACTGAGAAACTGAGATCTTGCAAGTTATTATAAATATGTTATTTATAAACACTTTTAACCAAATATTATGTTGAAATTGGGCCATCTGATAGACAAAGATACACGAGCCAGAGTGATGCCCTGGATTTTTGTAAGAAAGTATTTTTTTACGCGAGGAACCTACGAAGTTTTTTATAAGTTACTAGCTGCCGCCCGCAGCTTCGCTCGCGTGGTACCCGGATAAAAAATAGCCTATAATGTTAATGCATTACATGTACTATGTATATTCCAAGTTTCATTCAAATCCGTTCAGCCGTTTAGGCGTGGTTGAGGCACAAACATCCAAACATCCAAACACACAAACTTTCGCATTTATAATATAAGTAAGATTTATTTTATTTTGTACTTTATACATTAGTAACTAGATAAGTTAGTCTTAAAAGTTGGTCAACTACAATATAATATCTCATACCTAATCCCCCCCCCCCCCCCGATCGACCAACTGATACTTACCGTATTGCACTCAAATACGATAAGTGGTCTACGTCATCTGAAAACAACTTCAAAGCGATTGTGAATTCTGTTTTCATGTAGTTTTCCAGTAGTATTCAAAGAAGCAAAGAGCCCGCATTACTCCCAACATTTTCCCGATCCAAGTGTATGAACCGAAAGCGACCCACTTTAGAATCGATTGAGCATTCGATAACTCGCAGTTTAATCGCGGAGTACATAAAATTACCGATTACCGGATAGAATCGGGTCATAGGGTTGGCTGTCAACTATTTTAAAATGGACGGAAAAACTGAACATCCGTACTTTTTGATAAGCCGTACATTTTGATGAGCCGTACCTTTTTTTCCATTATTACATGCCAATTATTTTATCCTCATACCTAATGAAGCATTACTTACTATTTTAAAAGAGTTACATCATTCATGAATCATAATACAAAAATAATTTAGTTTTTGCTCTAGGTATAAAAGTAGTTTCGATGTAATTTAGGTGTCCGGATTTTTGGAGCAACCCTAAATTGCAAATAGTCTTCGACGACATTCAACGAGTAAAGTTCGGATAACAATGCGGTTTTGCGTTTTACATTGTTAGCCTTGCATTTGGTAGGGATGGGAAAATGCACAAAAAACATCGATAATTTTTCATCGATTGCGTATGTTGTGTATCCTATAATATATTAATGCCAAAGTGTGTAAGGCTGTAAGGATGTGTGGATGTGAGGATTATGTTTGAGCATCAATCACCCCGTAACGGCTGAACGGATTTGAATGAAACTAGGAATATAGATATTATGTGTGCTGGAATACCATAGGCTACTTTTTGTACGGATACCACGCGATCGAAGCCGCGGGCGAAGGCTAGTATATAATATATTTTTTTAATTATTATTTCGTAACAAAGCTTTCATAATATATTCATTTAGATAATACGTGACTCAGTTTCAAAACCGTACATTTACCCAGATTTTTATCATGACACGTAGACAAAACTCCATAACAAGCACAACAAACTAAGGCCTTTTACCATCTATAGTAGATGATTTACACAGCGTCAGGAGGCAACTACTACCTTCACAAACGGGACGCTATAGTGCCTGGGACGAATTAAGATGGAGTAGGCTTGCCCAGCACTATTCCATCCTCTCAGCTTAGTCGGCCTTGTCCAAAGGAAAGACATGGTCAATACGTGCGGAGCTGACTAAGCGGCGGGTTTCCTCACGATGTTTTCCTTAACCGTTTGAGAGTACTGGCGCACATAACTTTTTCGAGCAGAAAAATCCATTGGTACACGACCGGATTTGAACCCACGATCTTAGAATCGGATGGCGGGGTCTCTACCAATTAAACCACCAGTGCTCTCAACAAGCACATAACGTACAAAAACAGTGTAATAAAAGACTAAAGCTTTATAGATAAGTCAACAGCTCAGTTTCCAAAGTGAATGTATATTTATTAGTGACATACGAACGGACGGGCAGAATATTTTAATGTTAAATGACTTTTACATGACAGTTATTTGTCTGTAGGCGTTTTGATCGAATAAAGTTTGTCATCAAGCATATCATTTCGATATTAGACATATATTTTTTAATTAGACTTGTTTTAGGTGGTCTCGTACTATCCACAGTTGCTTTGAAGTGGGATTCTGGTCATTTTTAACTGAT
This sequence comes from Scotopteryx bipunctaria, assembly GCA_949320045.1. Lineage (NCBI taxonomy): Eukaryota > Metazoa > Arthropoda > Insecta > Lepidoptera > Geometridae > Scotopteryx > Scotopteryx bipunctaria. The sequence continues at coordinate 1,892,744 of OX439441.1, forward strand.
TAAAGTATATTTCAAAGGTATGTTGTGAAATGAGTTCCAAATTATGTTTTATGAGCTATTAAGAAACCATCAAAGTCTAATGTTTATCATAAACTTCTAAAGATGCATCTTAAAACAGTAAAATTTTGGCACGGACATTCAAGTTCGAGCTTTCGTATTTTAATCTAATATTCTAACTTAAAGTTTATCTTAAAATTGGTAAAGCTTCTCGTTATCTTACTACTTAACGTCCGTTAGACTTCGCATGAGTCACAGAAGCGCAATCGTACTAAAATCAAAACGTTCTTAGCATAAAATCAAACATTTGTACCTTGGCATAGTTCCATATTCTAGGAACATTCATTATTGCAGTTGCGGTTGCATTTAGAACTGCATTTAAGTCAGTCGCATTGTATCTAGCTACTACTACTACTAGTTCTTTCGAACCAGTGTGGTGAAGGGATTTAAAGTACGCCTCAAATACTCCTTTCGTGCACTTGACACTTTCGAAATTTCTAGTATAGAACGAGTGACACGAGTACAGATAGAATACTGGGTTAATTTTAGTTTCTAATAATTAATAGTTCTATTAAAAACATACAAGTTTGAACTGTTCAATGGCGCCACAGACCTATAAAATAATGGAAGTTACCGTCTTGATAAAAGATAATTGGGATGGGTGACCGCAAGTAGCATTACGAGCTGAGCGCTTCTGTGCTTTGGAGGGCATGTTAAGCAGTCGGTCCCGGCTTTTAAGTCATTAAGGCATGACGGAGGCCTTTAGGCGGCCTAAAAACTCCGTCACTAGAGTTGGCCACTAGCTCATACGAACATACACACATAAAGATAGTGTAAAACTGTAATTCTTTCCACTGATGCCTTGATAATAGTGAAATATTTTGTGTTTTCAGAGTTCCTTGTAACATAAATACGGGCGCAACAACTAAGTAATAAATAATAAATAATTTTCCTGCGCATGTTTATGGCAACATAAGCATAGGCAGAGATAAGATTTAATCAAAACTTATGTTATAAATACCAAAGTAACTCTCTGTCTGTTATCTTTTCACGCCTAAATTGCAGAACAGATTTTGATGAAATTTGAAAAGGAGATAGATTTCATCCCGGGGAAGGACATAGGCTACTTTTTATTCTGTAAAACGATCCCAAAATGGAAAAAGGATGTAAAATAATAAACAAGACAACGCAAATCCTTTTTAGATATTAATTTATGACAGTTAATTTGACATTTATAAATTTTGACGATTTACAATGTCATTCAAGAATGATCAATTAAATTGTCAAAATTTTATAGAGCAACAGCTCTCTTTTTCTTGCAGGGGTGTGGGTAAGGGCCTCTAGCTGGTGCTATATACATTTATTGTTGCGCAGACAACGTTGCGGGTTACAGCTGGTATCTTCATAAACAATAACAAGAAACGACATGGTACGCAAATGTCAGCTTTCACGTTTAGAAAGCTCTATATATGAGTTATTTAATAAGGCGTTATACTACTAAGGCCTTTTACCATCTATTGTAGATGATTTATACAGCGTCAGGAGGCAACTTTTACTTTCACAGACGGGACGCTGTAGTGCCCGGGACGAATTAAGATGAAGTAGGCTTGATGATGGAGTTATTTAATAAGGCATTAAGGCATTCTAGACTTCTTAATAAAACGCTTTTCCAAGCAATTCTAGACTTTTGCTGAGAGTGAAAATGTTCCGGTAATTTCTAACTGGAACAGTCTTATTTTCTTCTAGCATCTGTCTGCGGCTTTTTAATACTAGAATAAAAAGTAATATATTAGAGCACTGGTGGTGTAGTTGATAGTGACCCCGCCTTCCGATCCTAAGGTCGGGGGATCAAATCCGTTCGTGTACCAATGTATTTTTCTGTGCGAAAAATTGATGTGCGCTATACCAGTACTCTCAAACGGCGAAGGAAAACATCGTGAGGAAACCCGCGGCTTAGTCAGCTGCGCACGTATTGACCTTGTCTTTCCTGTGGACAAGGCTGACTAAGCTAAGAGGATGGAATAAGTGCTGGGCAAGCCTACTCCATCTTAATTCGTCAAGGGCACTACAGAGTCTCGTTTGTGAAGATAAAGAGTTGCCTCCTGACGCTGTATAAATCATCTACTATAGATGGTAAAAGGCCTTAGTTTACTATATGATAATTCAAGATACGTTCTGTATATTCCGGGTTTAATTTTAATCGGTTCAGCCATAATACTAGCAGCCGACAAGAAGTATTGTGTTATTCCAGGTCATAAACTATGTGTGTTCCAAGTTTCGGCTAAATCCGTTACTCAGTTGAATGGTTGAATTGTGAATGTGTGTGTTAGTGTGTATATCATTAATTATATAGTAGGTATTACGAATACGAATTTATTTATTTACCAACCAAATTTTTAACCCACCATTGATCATAGGGCTAGCCTGTGTCGCGGGAGATTGAAATTCAAAAAACAACGGTTACTTATTACCATCATGAAAGAATAAAATTATTAAAAAATAATAATAATAATTTAAAAAATGTATTGATAACGTTATGATACAATAAATACCTCATAAAGTGTTTTATCGACACTGGCTCTAAAATCCATGTTTCTTGGAAAGTTTAGATGATGTAATAATTTTTTCGTTATTTTAGAAAGTTCAAATAACGGTTAAAACTATTTTGAACTATTCTCCTGTCCTCCTAAATACCTAATTAAAAATTAAAAATACGAAAATTACGAAGGTATTTTTGGTTACCACCAAGATTATATAAATAAAAATTTCATAGCCTGAATTTAAGTACTCATTAATTAAGAAAACAATTAGCCTACTTACAGTAAGTAGTAAAAGAAAATGAAAACATTATAAGAACATTTGGCCGCTGTACAATTCTTACAAACATGTTGTACTTTACGACAATGTGTACCAATAAATGCAGCAGTTTCCACGATATCGCGCTGCGAATATTAAAACGGTGGCTTTTCTTAATTTTTTATAAGGGTTCAGTAGGTTTACTTATGAAGCCGTAAAAACGTCTTGAATCAACTTTTTATAGGATCCCTATTGTTACGCCCACATCGTACAAAAGCTTTATTTTTAGCCGCTTATTTTCAACACAGATTTATCGGAAAGGAAAAATCTGAAAACAATAAATCGGTTACAGCATTGATATTTTTTTTTCGATAGATTTTTGTTTTTATACATTCTGTAGGTACTAGGTGTCATGTGATGGTTTCTTGGTTTATTTCTCAAACTAGTTGGGTCGTTACAAATGCAGCAAAGTTTGTGAGAGCAACAGTTCTCTCGTACGCCAGTGGAACCCAGAAAATAATAAATTGGCAGACAGCCAGCGGCGCCGCTTCCCACCATTCCCAGATACAGAGTCAATGTATTGCATGCGAACAGTCTTTTATAGTTTTTGTCGAGCACTCGTGTAATTTAATACCGCCGAGCAAGACGGCCAGACTCTTACAGACAATAAGCTTTTATTCGGAAAACAAATCTCTCCCGAAATTGGTCGTATATCTTTAACTATCACGTCCCGGACGTATCCAAACTCGATCAATACCAACTGTAACAGATAAATCTATAGTTTACCCGCGAACTTGAGCCGAATCGGATTTATTTGAATGGAAATAGGCGGGTGTAAGTGAGCCATTGATTTTACTGCGGTGCCTGTGTTTTGCCGCGGCAGTTACCCGTTAATGGCGCAATTGGATTCGGAACAGTTCAATGGAACCGCAACGAGGCTTGCTTCGTTGATTTTTGTAACGATAACTATTTCTTATCGGACGGATTTTCGTGTATTCATTTATTAGGTTGGTAGTAAAAAGATGCTTCCGACGACAGAAGCATCCGTGGGTTAATCGTGCCATTGGAGCTGCAATAATCGCGTTCTCGGCGGTTTTACGTTCCATTCCACGAAATATTCTGCAGTGCCGCGTTCCGTACCCCGTTTGCGGTTATTTTCGTGTAGTGCGCTGTCTGTTGCACTCGTTCGGGAGCGTGTAAACGTACGGAGGAATTTTCAGGCTTTGTTTTTGAAATTGGAACGTGTAAGTGAGCAAGGAACGCTATTGTTTTAAATATTCCTTTTTCACATGAACTTGTATTCGTCGACTAAGCTTAAGCAAATCTTGCTTTACGGACTAGATTGACTTACAAATCCCTTGATTCTTTTAGAGTTTAGCTCAAAGATCCAAAAATAATTTTAATCATGAAACTGTTCTGCTTCTTCAACTAATACACAGTGGGCAATATCTGATTCTGTATAAAACATTCAAATCAGACTGTATTTTATTCACAAATCACTTGGATCAACTCCTTACAATCAGCATTTATTTAAATCCACAAACGAAGCGTGCGACAGATCCGTAATCCGCGGAAATAATCCGTACTTTGCAATTTCATCGATATTTATCGGCTAGTTAGAGCACGTGGGCATCACTATCGGAAGGTCGCATTGATTTATAGTGACGTGCTACGTGAATTATCGATACCGGGACTTGTTTCGCCTTAGAGGAATTTCTTAGAATATTTTAATAGTAACAGGAAAATTTGATTGAACTGGGTTTGATTTCAATTGTATTTTCAATGAAGTTTAATGAGTTCTGCTAATATTTTATTATATTAAACCATGAACTTGGCGTTCAAGTGATTTTACGAATTCGAATTCGACTCGCACTTGACCGGTGTATATTATGAATTCTTTGTTGTTACAGATGTTACAGAGGATTTTGATAATTATAAATGTGAAAGTTGGTATGTGTGTAGGTATGTATGGATGTTTGTTACTCTTTCACGCAAAAACGGCTGAACGGATTTGAATGAAACTTGGAATATACATAGTACGTGTGCTGAATTAACATATAGGCTATTTTTTATCCGGGTACCACGCGAGCGAAGCCGCGGGCGGCAGCTAGTGTTAAATATGTTTTTTTTTTCAAACTCTATGTGATCACCCTACCATATTACAAACTGGTGCAAATTACACATCATATACTCATACGTGTGTTCACTGGCAATCGTTGTGCATAACCAATGTACTATTAAACAACGGTCTTATACATTAACTATGTCTGGACGTGCCCCGCTTGGAATTTGATTTGCATTATTGTATAGTTATAGAGAGTGGAGAGAGTAAGTATAGTAGCAGATGGCGCTTCTGTCAATTCTTCTTCTTAGACGCTACACTCTTGACAGAGTGGTCGTGGTCGTCATCTCAGGAGTAGTGGCTAGCTTCACCCAAACAAATTATGACATTACTGTTATAAATTTACGTAAACACAATTTAATACATAGCTACCTAAGTACATAAAAATGTATCCTTTATGTTTCACAGAGTATTTCGCGCAAACAAAATCTATTTTCAAAGGAAACAAGCCTATTAAGTCGCTATTACAGCGAACCGCGGAAAAAATAATCCAGGTAATTTTTCCACAAAAGCACTCGCTAGAACGCGAACCCAAAAAACACATTACGCAAAATTCATTCCGACGATTGAATAGATCAATAAAACAGCGGAGAGAAAAACACTGGGTGTAAGACACCTCACGAATACTAATATTACAGGTACAGTCTATCATCATCATCATCTCCTTGCCCTTATACCATTTAAGTGAGGTCGGCACAACATGTTTCCTTCATCCATTTCCGTGTCTCAGTGTTCACTCCTTTCTTACTCATCAATATTCACGCAATCCATCCTCTATTCTTTGGTCTACCTCTACCCTTGTAACCATCCACTTTCAAATAAAAAAATAAATATTTGTAGACATTTCACACAGCGCCATCTAGCTCCAAACTAAGCAAAGCTTGTACTATGGACACCAGATGGCTGATAGAATACTTACATACGTTTTTTTGTTTTATTTTTATAGATAATACATAATTAATACAACACCCAGACCAGGAAGAAATATTAGGCCAACTAAAGGCCTCCGTCGTGGCTTAACGACTTAAAAACCGGGACCGACAATTTAACGTGACCTCCGAAATACGGAAGCGCTCAGCTCGTAATACCACTTGCGGTCACCCATCCAAATTGTGACCGCGTACAACGTTGCTTAACTTCAACGATCAATCAAGAACGTCTTAGCAAGCTACCACACGAGTGCTTCACGAAAAGTGAAACAATTCGTTCGCACTATGAAACAGTGTTTTTAGCCCAAAGACAAAGGCAAATTTTTTTATTCCATAAAATCACGGGGATAATTTGGACACGTCTTAAATCTATGTTGCATTTACACCTGTTCGTAACTCGACCAAGCGTAGAAGATACAGGTAAGGAACCACGCTTGGCTATTTGTTTGTAAAATGATCCCTTTACAATCATGTTTATAAAAGGAGTTTGTCTGTTTCAGTTTTCGAGCGTAGTCTTATTACACCCAGTAATATGCAAAAGAACACTGAGAAATAAAGTGAAACGAGTGAATATTCCTTACCTCCCCAGGCTGGGAAGGTACCGTTATTTTGATTTAGCTCTGGTATCAGATCGTCCCCGGAGGCAGTCTCCTGCCTTGACAATTTTAATAAAATAATATTTCCAGCTTGTCGCTTCTCAAGTCCCTTTTACCGATTTCAAAAAAGAAAGTTCTCAATTTGGTGGTAGGTACTAAGTACCTACCATTTATTGTAAAGAAAAATAGGTATGTTTTAATATAATTTTTTTGTATAACGCTATAGGTCTGTCTATGTTAACTGATTTTGTTTATTCCTTCGCAGAAGAGACCTCTTGAGATTGACACCTTGGATACTATTTCTAAGGAATTGCCAGTTTTTTCGTATGTCTTATAATCCCGTCTTCATCTCGAATGACTATTTGCTTTTATTTTAATTCAAAAGAGGGCGGCCTGTCTCATTGCAAATGTAACGTCATCAACTGTTAGGTGCTAATAGGATAACCAAGGAGTAATTAGATTTTTTACCAATTTGTTTTTTTTTTCTAGCCGCGTGAATTCTTATCTTCGAAAAACAAGTCTGTTGAAAGATGCCGAGTAAAAAGTTTTTTTTAACTTACATCAGGTGTTTTTATAGCGCGCAGTCAGTACGTCACTTTAAAAACAATATATTGCACTTTTAAGATTTATAATTCAAGTGTCAAAAAACTGGATAAAAAAATTGTGAAATATTCATTTTGAACCAGTGCCACAAAACAGTATTACAGTACCTGCTACGTGCTTGGTTTTTCTGCGTGTGTTTTTAATACTATGAATTTACGATACACGCACAATTGGCGTGTGGAAAGCTGAATTTAAAAGCTACGTTGGTATTTTACTTGCAAAATATGGAGGCTATACATGCTACTGCTTTTAAGTAAACAAGCTTTGAATCTTATTAACAGTACTCAGTATTTTCTAGTAGGTCTTTCCGTACGTACTTAAGAGTTGTGCATATCTGATTAGATCGATATTAGTAGGTTAGGTTAGTTAGAGTAAAACTACGCGCGAGGCGAGCGAGCAGAGCGAGCATGCCACAAATTTAAAGTAGTTAAATTGTAAAATGTTACGGTTCACAATCTTTCGACATTTTACAATATCGCGAGATAAAAAGTAATCTAACGGCATTTACAATTTTACGGTGACATATAAATGGTACAAGATAAAATAATAATTCCTAGGTACATATAATTAAATATGAGTTTGATTGATAAATCACTTCTTATCTAGGTATACACCACACATTTTCAATTGGCTTAAGGCTTGGCTTTTCCAAAATATCGTCATAATGGTAGATGCTCTTTGACAATATATGTAGGTTTTAACATTGCGTCAATAGTAATCGAAATTTTTTAACCGCCACACCACTGCCGCCTTTTATGAAACTTCAGCTTAACCCATTACATAGAAAGTTTTCACGATTCCTACAGTTTTTATTAACAAAAACTCAGATAATACCTCGGTGCTGCTGTTGCTTCCGGAATTTTTAATTTACGCGCCGACACAGCTTCAATATCCGGGTAGCCGGCTCAAACCGATTTAATAACAAAACTCCTCAATTTGCGAACAAAAGGTCGCCAATTGGCGTAAAATGTGTCGCGTTTCAATGCTCGATATTTAGTTGTTCGAAATGTCGAAAAGTTCGATTAAGTTTATATGGAAAAGCTGATGAGAAATTCCAATGGAGACACGAATTTTTATACAATACTCTGTATCTAACGCTCTCTAAAGGAATGACTCACGACCAAGAGAAAACCATTGTCACAAAAAACAGCACTCTACATTATCCTTCTAAATCACCATTGAAACTTCCACCATAACGCCTGGAGCATCCATCCCTCCTCGGTAATGCGTAAAGATAAGCACAATATTTATTGGCATAAAGCTCAAAATGGCGTGAACTATGAAATTTTATGCATCTACCCCAATATCCCGACTGTCTAATGCAGAGGAGGCACGTCAGCCACGTCCTGAAGTGATGTGCCGATTATCCGTATTTTGTATCCGGAATTTCCCTAATATTATTTATCAGGAAGTTTATCATGTTTATTTTTCAATACCCTAACAACAGTTTTGATTTGGATGAAACTTTGCCTTGGCCTATGGGAGCGAAACCGCGGGCAAAAGCTTAAAATAAATATTGATTGAATTATTTGACTCAATCGAGTTTGTCGATTTAGTAGCCAAATTAATGCACTCGAGTTATCCACGTGAAGTAAGAAAAGAGTACTGCAAAGCATCATTCCGTATCCGTAAATATTATTTCTCAAATGTCCATCACTAATCCTGTTATTGGCTGTACATTGAACCGGCGAAGCGTTCTGACAGCTTATAAGCAAAACAGCATAATGTGGAAATCCACATTAAAATGCGTCGAACTAACGTATCCGTATGTGTAATTGTACCCGTTGTTTGTCGCATAGCATCACTATGAACCGATGTCTTGAGATTTGGGAAACAGAATTGGTTTCCCTGTTCAGAATAATGCAGTTCGTATTTGGTTCCATCTCTTCCTATGAAGAATTAAACATCATATTATATTCAGTTTCTAAAAAAAGGGAAAAGGTTAGATAAAGTTACCAAAATTTAATTAGAAAATTTTACAAGTAAGCTATTTATTTACCTATTAGTTAGTATGTACCTACGCAAAAAACATATCATATGAGTATTGCTGGATAAGCTTTAACTATTTGTCTCATCTCTTTAGCCATGAACGAAAATGTTCTAGTTTAATTTCAAACTGTACTTAAACTGATGCCACCTAAATCATCTGTAATAGATGTACATGGCCAATGATGACGATGATATTGAACAAAAAAGTCCACAATGGAATTTTAGAAGAAAACATGCATACAGAGATAACAAAATATACACATGTTCTTCAAAACTTCTAAACTAAGTTATATTAAACCAATAGATTCTTTGTAATTTATTTTTTGTCTTTTAATGTGATTATTTGTTATTTTGATACTTTGTGCTCTAACATCTTGAAACACAGGATTACCTAGTTCAGGCTCTCGTGTATTTAAGTACATTTATGACGCTGTAGTTGTAATTTTTCCTAAACCCAATTGAATAAATGATTATTATTATTATAAAAAGCTTCGATAGGACGCCAATCGATAGCACTGTAAATATCACGCCTGTTCGAAAGTGCATCCATTCCGATCCCACATTTCCATCTAGTTTTACGGCGGCTATTCTCGCGTCAGTCAATCGACACTGGCCGTGTCGTAATAAACCCCATTGCGATGACAATCGTAAATCAAAACGTTATTCGCATGTTCGTCGACAACAGTCTGTTTGAGCTTGCGTTTCATGCGGCGGGGCGGCGCGGCGCGTTAAAATTAATTAAATCGTGTCTATTTTATAAGCTTTCGCCTGCGGATTCGCTCGCGTGGTATCCAAACAATAACTAGTCTACATGTCATTCCAGCACACATACTATGTATATTCCAAGTTTCACTCAAATCCGTTCAGCCGTTACGGCGTGATTGACGCACAAACATACATCGTCACATCCTCACATCCTTAAAAACTTTCTTCAATATTAGTAGGATATTTACTTATTTAGATGCTTTTATAAGCTGGCTCTTGCTTAAGTTGAATAAAATTGATAAATAAGGGTTTAACAAAGCAACGTCAGCAAAGTTAACTTATTCGACACATTAGCTATATTGTGTCAAAAATAAATGACTTCTGTTAAAACATATTTCACATAAAAAAATTGACTCATAATCAAAATATGCCAACAATTCGTTCATTATCCAATGCCTTAGATGTCGTACATACATACATATTATCACGCCCGTATCCTTAATGGGATGGGCAGAGCTACAAGTAATCATAAGAAAACGTGCAGCCACTTCTGATTCAAACTTCCAAGATGGATATGGTGACAGGTGATCAGCCCGTCGCCCATATAGATGATCTATCATGTTTGAGATACTATCCCTTAGTCGACTTTTACGACATGCTCGGGAAGAGAAGCAGCTGGACGCATTCTATGTTTTTTATATACTCCCAGTCCAACAAATGTCGTATAAGACTGTATTTTAGCTTCACATCAAACTATCCACTGTATAACGCGCTCTTCCTATAACACCCCGTGTAAACGCGACTGCAGTAAGTCTCGCAGTGTCACTTGCATTACCCAGTGTATTTACGGCAGTGTGCTAAATCGAAGCGAATAACGTGACGTCACATCGACCAGGGCTTACCGAAATAGTTCGGCATAAGATGTCTCCACCATTAGCCCGGCTATTGTCTGCTGTGCATTGTTCGACGCCAATTAGACATAAGTTGGACCGCTAGTGAATGCGTGTGGTTTAAGCTCTGGTTTTGAATTGACCGCCATAACTATAGCCCAAAGTGCGACGTCATAATGGCTACATAAAAAAATGAAACGGCCTTAAATGAGTAAAAAACTATGTATGAAAACTGCTCCTACGAACGTCCTATGAGATCGTGTGAGGGGTGAGGTAAGATGGATCCGGAGGGGGTCATCCATTCTGAATTTAATACTGTTAGGCTTCTGTGTATAAATTTTTGAAAATCACCGAGTGATAAAAAGTCTATTTACTCGTACATAAATTGCATCTACAGTTTGGCTGATGAGTTACTAGTTTGGTAGTTTTTTCTATATTTAACGTACTTAATAATTATTGATTTCTATATTTATTTGACTACCTCTGCGGTGTGGTGGGCGAGTTCTCGGCTGAAGCGCAAGAGGCGCGGGTTCGATCCCCGCTACGGGAGAAATGTTCTGCAAATATTTATTGCAGGTCTGGGTGTTGTAGTATAAGTATTCTATCAGCCATCTGGTTCCCATAGCTTTGCTTAGTTTGGGGCTAGATGGCGTTGTTCCCAAACTTTCAGTCCCACGCCAAGTGCTTTGTCTCCCGACGATATATAACTCGAGAGTAACCCCACGTTCAGTTTGCCGGGATAAATAATTTTAACTGGCTGCGGTATGTCTCACAAAGGCATTAGGTTGACCATGTCGCTGGCACAGCGAGCTCGGTATTAATTTCTGAGTACATGATGGGTACAGCAGTTTTGGTGCTGGAATTGCTGAATGGCTATGCAAAGCGTTGGTTGGTCCTGTCATTCCATTGATTCTTGCGCTTTGTTGTCTGCATACATTGTCTTTCGACTTGCAGCTTGTATAATAATAGTTGGCACAAATGTTCGTTAACAACAATATTTGATCATAAGTCAGTTCGTATAAGCTAGTGGCCAACTCTTGTGACGGAGTTTTTAGGCTTCCCAAAAGCCCCTGTCATGGCTTAACGACTTTTAACGGACCGACAATTTAACGTGCCCTCCGAAGCGCTCAACTCGTAATGCCACTTGCGGTCACCCATCCAAATTGTGACCGCGCACAACGTTGCTTAACTTCAACGATCAATCAAGAACGTCTAAGCAAGCTACGCCACGAGCGCTAATCTAGTAGTATCAAGTAATCACCTATTAAAGATAGTTTTTTTAAAGTGCTATTTAAGCGGCTCGCTAATCGAGCTAACAAGCTTTAATTTTGTAATAACTCACATTATTATAGCTTTTCATGTGAGTAGCTTCTAGTAGATATTTTTCTACCCGTGTACAAAGATGGTTTCAGACGGCATGAACGCTATTTAAAGAAGTTTCCAAGAATACTTTAATATAAGTCGGCCTTTCATAACATATATCTGCATTAGTATAAAACAAAGTCCCTTTCTGCGTCTGTCTGTTATCACGTAACGAATTTTGATGCAGTTTTCACCATCAGTTAGATTTTTCACGGAATGTTTATATATAATAAAACCTAATTAACAAATCACCAGGTCAGACATTTAACGTTGCGGGCTTGGACCTGAGCGATGAGTCGGTACTTTTCCTATGGACTATAAGAATTCCCTATGAGTAGACCTTTCGCGCGTCACTTCCAAACAAATTTGTTAGTACCTATTGTTTAGCAAAAAGTCAGCTGCAAACATTGTTTATAAAGAAATTCTATAATTAAAGGCTGTAACTTCACATCTCTTTTTTCTAAATTACAACCGTGCGAAGCCAGCTCGATGGAGATGGAGGTTATTTCTTCAAGAGCCCACATCCAGGCTTCAGCAAACATAAGATCATTTTTCACTCTCCGCATTTGAGGTGTGTATTTGTTCTGACCGACGCGACGCCGACTGGAAAATATAAATCGTAACGTCTCAGAGGCTTTACAATTTGTATGGTACTCGTAGTAATTGAGATTTATTCTGTGGCTTTTAATGACGCGTTTGCTTACGGGCTCTTGCTTACGTGTAATGAAACCCCAAGTAAACTTGAGGTACTTGAGGGCACGGATATTAATGGTTTGTACGCTTTGCTTTTTGTACCGTTGCGGAAAGATTAATGTTTTATGGGCAATTTTGAACCGTTTGTAAATGCAGTCTCATAAACAATTGTAAATACAAAGAACAAAAAGCTATGTGCGCCCTTTGGCTGGCTTACTCTCAGCGCAAACAAAATAATTATGTTTGGTCAGTAAGCTAATGTAATAGAACAACATACCAGTCGTCATTCATTCGTGTAATGTGTACATTACCTGCTTGGCTGCTCCACTGCAACGCATTACAAAGCCTTTCGCCGCAGTGTGCGCACTGCGTTTTGTTAAAATTCTCGTGTCTGTCAAAGCACAAAGAGCTATTTATCTATTAAAAACGCTATAAAAGCCACAGCCACGTACTACGGTGTCCACACGCCGGCAAAAAGTACAAAAAGGCGTCGACACGTCCAGCCCCGGGCTGGAGGGTCAGGACTGTCCCGCCTAAAATATAGCCACCCCACACGATCCGTGGACATCCCTTAATTTATTTATATCAGGACTGTGTAGACTTTTGGTAAATGGATTTCGTATTTTTATAATGAATTGAAAACATGATACTCGTTACGGTAATGAAACGATTTATGTTCGAGTGCGAAATGATGTTGGACTTTTGTCACAAAAGTTATTTATTTTTATGAGTGTTGACAAAGTTGTTGAAATATTTGATTTAGCGTCGGTCCCGTAATGGAAACTATTTCACTAAGAGCTCTACTATATTTTTATTAAATATGCTGTCACAAGCAGCGCATTTTGATATTAAACGTAAAATAAAAATTTAAATAGAAAATTATAATATTTTTCGGTCGCAAATCATGCTGTCTTTAGTCATTAAAAGTCTGAAAATACAGTGCCCAGGACGAATTTAGATGGAGTAGGCTTGCCCAGTACCTATAACATCCTCTCAACTTAGTCGGCCTTATCCACGGGAAAGACATGGTCAATATGTGCTGAGCTGACTAAGCGGTGGGTTTCCTCACAATGTTTTTATTCACCGTTTGAGAGTGCTGGTAATAGCGCACATAATTTTTTCAAACTGCAAAATCGATTGGTGAATGACCGGGTTTGAATCCGCAACCTCAGGATCAAAAGGCGGGGGTGCTACCACTAGGCACCATTATAGAATCATGGACCCATATTCTGCCCTCCTAGTGAAGAACGCAGTAAGTAACTATGTCAAACATGTTTTGATGCGTGAGTGAGAACAGAGTGTTGTATTCTGTTAGTCGATTTCGAATATACATACCATACGTACATAAAATCACGCCTGTTTCCCATAGGGGTAGGCAGAGATCACGGATCGCCATTTGCTTCGATCCTGACATACTTTTTTTGCTTCCTCGTCGGTTTGGGGTACTCTTGACCTGGCCCTTTTCCAAAACTTTTTTCTTTTTTTTATTTCGAATATGTATTTAACTATTTTTTGTTAAAAATGCTAGTTACTGCCTTCTTCACTAGGAGGGCAATATTATCCACGTTCAATCACCGAGCTCCATATAAAACACTCCTCGGCAATCTACAAAAGAATTCGTCAACCCCGGTCCAAAGTCGCTTTGTCAGACCTCGGAACCTGCACCTGAGACCAGGAAACATGTGTGTAATTTATTAAGTTACCTTCTTGGAGCATTCGAACACTGTTGTTGGAGAAATATTGAGCTCCCTTTATTTATCGTAACTTGTTAAAGATAAATAGAAGGTATCGAATCGCAGGTGGAAAGAATACTGTTCAAAATTGACAAATATTCCAGTTTGTTTTTGTTTTTGATTTGCCGTATAAAAGTTTTTAACGCTTACTTCATTGGCATAAAAAACTGTGTAAGTTCGAAAACATCGTCAAGTACACTAAAGGTGCCTTCGAGCATAACTAGTAGTAGTATTTATTATAAACGCGAAAGTTGGATATTATGAAGTATGGATGTTTATTACTCTTTCACGCCTAAACGACTGAACGGATTTGAATGAAACTTGGAATATAGTACACGTACTGGATTAACATATATGATAGATAACCTACTTGTCTACTTATTACAGATGTTTGTATTGGCAAAACAGTATGTCTGTTTCTAATTTTATTTCTGACCATCTTGAACTAACTGTAATTTTGTTTTGTTACAGATCCCAGACACTAAGGACACCAACTCATCCAAAATGCCGGTAAGTTTCCTGTAAGACAGCATAAACATTCCACTGGCCACTTTGTATCGGCTTACAAAGTAATATGAGCTTTATTGCCTTGGTTTTAAATTCAAATTGCGATGAATTCCGCAGAGGATGGCAATGAAATCGTGTCAAATGAAATTGAGCCGTCATTCGCTCGATTTAAGTTTCAATATCGAATTCGAAGTATCGTGTGTGCAGATTTATGTAGATTGATATTTTTATCCGACTACGCGAAGCAAAAGGACAGTTATGTTTTTAGAAGCATAATTATGCATCGCTAGGTCCTTAACCACAGGTTAGATTTTGTCAAAAGATGTTAAATGGTGCATCTTAGATAATATAAGTCTTAGTGAGCACTGGTGGTCTCTAGTTGGTAGTGACCCCGCCTTCCGATCCTGTTCAAACCCGGTCGTGTACCAATGGATTTTTCTGTGCGAAAAATTTATGTGCGCTATACCAGTACTCTCAAACGGTGAAAGAAAACATCGTGAAGAAACCCGCGGCTTAGTCAGCTCCGCATGTATTGACTATGTCTTTCCTGTGGACAAGGCTGACTAAGCTGAGAGGATGGAATAGGTGCTGGGCAAGCCTACTCCATCTTAATCCGTCCCGGGCACTACAGCATCCCGTTTGTGAAGGAACAAGTTGCCTCCTGACGCTGTATAAATCATCTATGGTGGTAAAAGGCCTTATTATTAAGAAACTTCCGTAAGTAGGTTCTATAGGTATAGCGGTAGTTACAGATAGAGTCAATCCATGACAGATGTCTTGGGTTTACGACCCTCAAGGAAGGACGGCATTTTCTGCATGTACGTACGTAAAACTAGAGGTCCAATATAACGCCATCTGGCCGATCATCCCCAAATATCTGCCGCTCACAAATTACGGGTAAGCTTTATTCCTTACGGAAAGTTTTCATAAAAAACTCCGGATACGACAACTGATAAAGGAAGCTAGATAAGACTATAGACCTCGGTGGCGTAACGGGCGACTGTCCGGCTGAGAAGCGAGAGGTGTAGCTTTGAATCTCGCTGCGGAAGAAATGTTTGCATATCCTGCATTTCTTCCAAATTTTGGTATTGTGATAAGTACTTATCTATTTATAAATATTTATCTGTTAGTTACACAAACCAACGCATTTCATACGGATATCAAATGGTGTAAAAAACGTTCTACAGACGGAAATTTCTACATTTTAGCCGGTTCTGTTACGGTCAAGTCAGGTAAACGGAGCAGGAGACCTTTAAATAATAATAAATAAATATTTGTGGACATTTTACACAGCGCCATCTAGCCCTAAACTAGCAAAGCTTGTACTATGGGAACCAGATGGCTGATAGAATAGGTACTTATATATTATTTTTTTTTTGTAATTACTTACTTACTTATAATACACAATACTACAACACCCAGACCCGGAAGTAATACATATTTGCAGAACATACAAACATTTCTCCCGAGGATCGAACCCGCGCCTCTTGTGTCTCAGCCGAGCACTCGCCCACCACGCCACAGAGGTCGTCAAACTTTAGAAACATAAATAAGTCTTCTCTGTTTATTATATCAAAAGGGAGGAAGTTTTTAAATCTTGTTTACGCTCATTATTAGACTTTTCTTTGGTCACGGTAAGATTGCTTTTATTTTTGTATAGCGACGTACTCGTATATTCCCTAATTTAATGTCAATCTGCGGAAAAGTGTATTTAGAAGTACAGAATCTAATATTGTATCAGATAAACAAAAAGGTGTAGGCAGATAGCATACGATGTGGCTAAGCATTTTTGAACACCATTACTATTCATGTCACTAGTTCTTCGGACCAGTGTGGTGAAAGGGTTTGAAGTGCCACAGAGTCTCCTTTCGTGCACTTGAAATATTAAATAAACATCACATACATGGTCCTGACCCCACACTAGGATTCCCTGTGTCGTGGGTATCAGAAACTACGAGTACCATGGTACCACAACACCCAGACCCGGAAGAAATATTTGCAGAACATGCAAATATTTTTTCCGCAGCGGGAATCGAACCCGCGCCTCTTGCGTCTCTGCTGAGCAATCGTCCGTCACGCCACCGAGGCCGTCGGGCCTATAATATGTTTTCAAACTGCGGTTTGATAGTGATTCAGACGCGATAGATTCTACTTTCCGTGAGTAAAAACATAAACGAAGTCAAGTGTGAGCACGAGTTCCAAATTATGAATATAATCAGTGCGGCCACACCACCGTTAATAATTAAATGTCTAAAACAAAGAGAATAAAAGAAAAGTCTGGGATAATATTTACGCGTTAGTCCGGTCGGAAACAGAATGTTGGACTTTTGGGGCTTTCCCGGTTTTAGAACTTTTTCCACCTTTCCTTCCTGACTCTATAACGATTCGCGCCCTCAACCCGCAGTTTAGTTGGCGGTCCAGCCTCCTCTTTCAATTTATGTATTAAAATTGTGGGTATGACAATGCTAGAGTGTCTTATTAAACCTTTTTCTCTGTTTTGATCCGTGGATTTGAATTTCCACAGTAATTTATGTAAACAAAGCTGTTGAAATAGTAGCATCTGGATTTAGAAAAAAAACACAGAAACCGATTACCAAAATGATATACGAACTAAGGCGATTTTTGTAACATTTGACAACCTCTACCTATGTATATTAAAAGATAAAAAAAAAAATATTGAATCCCTACCAATGCAAACATATAATCACGCCCGTATCCCTAATGGGGTGGGCAGAGCCACAAGTAATAATGAGAAAACTATGGGCCCATCGCTCATATTAGATGGTCCATCTTGTTGGGGAGGATATTATCCCTTAGTAGACTTTAACGACATGCTCGGGGAGAGAAGCAGCTGGACGCATTCTTTGTTTTTTTTACTCCCAGTCCAGGAGAGAAATAATAATATCTATCTATGACAGTCACAAAATAATTTTTAGGAAGTTAGAAAATCAAATTGAAGTAAGTATATAATTATTATTATACGCCTTTGGAAATGTAGGTAAATAAATGTATTGTAAAAAATCACCTAAGCTTGAAAACACAGTGTTCGACGCATTGTTTTCTCTTACCCGGGCGTACGGCGTTATGTCTGTTTGATAGGAACAATAGACGCCAGCATTAGTCCGACAATAGGATCTGAACAAACAGGGAGGCGGACGCATGTTTGCGAGGCTCTTACTCCGTGCAGAAACAGGTACTTAGGAACTACGAAGAACTGAAAAACAGAAGAGCTTACTCAGTCCTACACTTTATCGTTCATAACAGAGAAAAGTAAGGCAGGATTACACAGAGTATGTGGAAGCAAAATGATACTTTGACGTATTCATAAAAAGCAAACAAACTGAACAAAAAACTTATGTCTTAGCTATAGGTTCCTGAATATCTATCTATCCAGAATAACAATACATACGTAAATTTCCAAAACTATAAATGAGGTAGATAGATCAAACCATAAACGTTTTTTTTGGCGTCAGGCTCAATACAAAATAGGTCGCATCCCAAATGGGATTAGCAGAGCCATAAGCAATCATAAGAAAACTTGCAGCCACTCCTGATTGAAATCCCAGGGTGGATATGGTGAACCATTGTGACAGGTGATCAGCCCATTGCCCATATAGATGGTCCATCATATTGGGGAGAATACTATCCCGAATTTTATGTCTTTAACTATACCTACTCTTTTATTGAATTGATAAGTTTGTAATTACTATTTTTATACCAGTGGAAGTTCTATGTATTATAAGATTATTTTTCTCCTCTACGTGTTCCTCACACCCGTATTTCTTGATGAATTAGATCTACTTTTGTCCGAGAACTAATAGAACATATTGTTCGTAAGTTCGCAACATTTCTTCGCGCGGAAACTCTTAGAAATCTTTCCAAATGGTTGGAATCTTTTCTTACTGAGCTGGTTCGCATAACTCTTTGTAGGATATGACTAGTTTTTATTGTCTTGGAAATAATCTGAGACGAAAATATTTATTGATAGGTACCGAAATAGTGTATGTTACAATCTATGTATACCTACATTCTAACCAGTGTGGTGAAAGGACTAAGTGCGCCTCAAAGAAGTTCCTTTCGAAGTTTTAAAGTACATACAACCGGATTTGATCCCTAGAACACCAGTGCTATGTGCCTAGCAAATTCGCTAGAATATTATAGGACTTAGAGACTAACATAGGTACTAATGTGACTTAGCGAGAAATCCGGAATACATTTTTGCAGTAGCATTCATCAACTTCGTTAGACTGAAAGCGACGGCTAAGGGGCAGGTATTGTTCAAACGGTTCAATTTCAGACACCAACTTCAAAATACCTTATAATTCAAATATTACGCCAGCAATATCCACTTGGAATAAAATTAAATTATTTCTACAAAGGCCGACACTCGACTTCATTACAAGTTCGGCCCTCCCTCATAATTCGAGATAAGTATTATTACAGGCTATAAATTATTTGGACAAATTGCTTGCTGATAGTCTTATCTCGGTATTTTTGTTAGCCATTCATACGTCAACTCGATAATTATCCTGCCAGTTGATCCTTTTAAAGTAACTTGGACACAGTGTTTCAATGGCTCTACTTTATTTTACTACCGACTATGGATGACACTACAGCGTCCCGTTAGGCCCGGCGCACACTATCAGCACGCCAACGTTAGTAGTATAATGTGCGCAGGGCCTTAGTGTAGGCAAAAATTGCCTCCTGACTATCATAAATCATCTAGTACCTATAAAAATGGCAAAATGGCAGTGATGTAAAATTTGTTTTTATAAAATTGTGTCCTACGAACATCCCTGGATCGATTTAAAGACAATACCTGGTACCAAATCTCTGAATAGCTTGCATTAAGCTTGGACTAGTATATTCTGACGTAGGAGATTTAAAAGATTATTATGGAAATAGAGAAAGCAGTTTTTGTGCGTTCATTCAATTTGAAAGTCAATAGAGATGCTATAAAGTTACTTGAAATCTTAGCAGTTTAAATCACAGTTTAAACAAATCAAAGTCTAGTCAAATCTAAAGTAGTTTTACAGTAAACTGTATTTAACCCTCAGATGCTAATTTATAGTGAAGCTGTCAAACTTTGGTCGAATTTTGCACTAAAACGTCAGTCTAAAATCCAAGGGGTTCTCCCTTCACAAGTCACCCCTGTGAAGTGCCCCTTTGTGACACAATAGTCGTAACTAACGTCAGATCGTGTTCAAATGAGTGGTAAGACTTAGGGGACGCATCTGGCGGTGATGTGGACCTCTACCTTTACTTTATTTACCCCCTAGTACCTTCTGTTCTCCTGGTACTTTGTTGCAA
Source organism: Scotopteryx bipunctaria (assembly GCA_949320045.1). Classification (NCBI taxonomy): domain Eukaryota; kingdom Metazoa; phylum Arthropoda; class Insecta; order Lepidoptera; family Geometridae; genus Scotopteryx; species Scotopteryx bipunctaria. The sequence continues at coordinate 1,912,976 of OX439441.1, forward strand.
TTTTGAAACAAATTCTGTTCTTTTTTTTCTTTGTTAGGTTATTTTTTCTGCGAGCATTGAACGTTTTGCTTTTATGAGACAGTATTTTTGTGACAAATTATGAAAAAAGAGTTCCTATCTGTTTTTCAGTTAGTTTTCATTGGAAGTGTAATTCAGCAAAAACAATTTATTGTAGGTTAAAACCATAAAAGTTTTATGAGAACATATAAAAATTTCACATCCCATTGTTTTGCGGTCAATAAAATAAAGACGAAATTTTAATAGTAAAATTGTAAGTGTGTACTTAATTTCAAGTTAAGTATCCATTTTTACTTCAGTTTCAAAATAAGTATCCATTTCTACTTCGCCAACAAATAGTCACAGTAATTGCCAAAATCTTTAATGCATACTCCTTGCATACTCAATGACTATATTATCTTCACAGTAACGAGTAAACTGTAAAGAAGATACAAAGGGATGTATCCATTTGTTCAGATGGGGTAAAATCCTCAGGGGTTGACCACCCCATCGGCATTCAGGGGCATTTCAGAGGCCAGTGCAGAGAAGCCCCTATTTGAACTCCCGTATTGGCTTAGATTCTTTGCTTTGGAAGAAAAGCGAGGGGATAGAAAATAGCCTAACCCGATAAATTTAATTTCGCTTCTACGATTCGCTTCGTTTATTTTTAGTTATTTATAGAATTTAAAAAACTGAGCGTTTGAACTTCTTTTAATGAACCGCTTTAAAAAAAGCATTTGACATTCGTAGTTATATTTAAAGTTTCATTTTTCAGGCAGGCGATAGTTCTAAGACCATAATTGTCAAATCTTTTATTAGTTCAATTTTCAAAATGGCGTCTGTTGGTCTTTAAAAAAGTTTAAGACCACCAGACCCAATTTTTTTTATCAAGTAGTATAGTAATAATAAAAATTGTTGTGCTGATCCCGCATAAAGTGAGAAAAGGGCAGGGTAATGACATTGATGTACAGTACAAAAAAAATATTTTCTTTTTATCAACCGCCAGTATCAACATGACATAAACCACGGCCAATTATAATAATATCACTAGTTTATACAAGGTCTTTGATCGTGTTATTGTAACCACACGTGCTTGGATAATACACGTGCCAGCCCTATCGTGTAAACATCACACGATTAACCATCACTGCGTTGTATCCATCGCGTATAGAATTAAGAATAAACTTTCTGAATAGAAACATTTTGCTTTCTACCTTTGGTCTTTACCGAACTGTCTTAAGTGAGCGACGGAAAGCTACAAATCGACTCATACGATTTTTCTCGTAAGTCTATGACATAGCACATTGATAATGTTCTGTGGTAGCCAAAATACTCGTATCCAAAAAGATGTAAATTGTCTGTGTAAAAAAAAAGAACAACGCGCCAAATTGACACCAAAAGAGGAAAACAAACTGGCTGAATGACGACCAAATCTTTCCACATAAAAAAAATAAAAGCTCTTCTAACGTTTGAAAAAAGAACAAAATTTGAAAAAGTTCGATATCGGTTCGGTAGATATTTTTTCTTCATAATGGCGGCGGCACCGGTGATTGCTTTTGAATATTTCATTGAGTAAACGACTAAACGTATTGAGTTCCCTACGTAACCGTAATAAATATTTGATGGAGTGGAACTTAGATATCATTAGTATTATTGTTTGTACAATTCATTTTGGAATAATGACTTTAAGTGATATTGATGCTTACTCAGCACATCACAGTTCACGTAATATTTGGATGTGCCTCTGATCTGAGACATTATCAAAAATAGTTAGGAAAGAATTGAAATGACATCTATCTCGTTTGAAGACATATTTGTGATCCTGTTTGTTTTTGTTAGCGTAGCTCTATATCAATAAACAGTTTCCTTTAATCAAACTACTACACATTGAAAATAATATTATTGAAATAATTCAAATGCCTAAAAATAATAAACAAGTACAATCTAGAGGTAAATTATACCCTTTTGAAATTAAATTGTTGCGGCAAGAAAATGCGAGACCAGAAACGTTGCGTTCGGAAACTGAAATATATAAAGTTCGAACACATAATTTAAAATCCGGTCCACATCTTTTTTTTTAATGTGTCTGCATTGAACACCGCATAGTGCACAGCGCGCAGCCCCATTCAGCCAAGCTTGCAATCGCCAGATTAAACTGTCAATTCTGGCCTTGTATTTCCCTCCTTTTTTTCAAGTAAAGAACCCTTCGTTACAACTAAACGGGCCGTAATTTAGGGTTCCGCAGCTGCCACGCGTGTAATGTTGATTGTATTGCGAGTGAGCAGCGTTTGTAATCGAACACTTTACCCTTTTTATGTGGATTAGACGAATGAACCAATAGTACGAGACTATGGAATTTTACATTTATTTCCTTGGAGCCTAATCGATTTTTATGGAATGGCATAATAACCGGCTGCGGAACAGGGGACTCCGCGCCATTGTGGTTAATGTTTCATAGATGTTATACGTTCTTGTTTCGTTGCGGAGAGGAATGGATACTTCTGAAACACGGCCAACGTGGCCGGTGTAATCTGCATAACTTTGTAATGGCGTACATAAATTCACCAGGTATTCAAAAGGCCAAGTGGTAATTCCAAGTCATAAATTGACCTTTCCTCGTTTTATTTTTGTTTAGACAATCGAGAGTAGCAATTACGCGACCTGCCGGCACTTTCATTACATTAATCCTGAACATAAATTGCCGACGGAAATAAATTAAGTCGCTTTAAACCGACCACTTAGCGGAGGAATTAACCGACGTTTAATTGAAACTAGAAGAGTGTAAAAAACTCTCTAACTCGCTCGGGCTGCAGCTGATAAGTAAATCCTCATCTAAACAAAGGATTAAACTTTCGACTTCGAACAGTGCTAAAATATTCAACGGCTTTTTTAAACCCCGATTACAAGTTCTGACGTAATCTCCGGTTTAAGAAATCTTTCGGTTCTCAAAAGTTTGAGGTCTGTTCCGTCAAGGTTGGTGAAATTATGTTTAAAAGATATTTTAATTTTAACAAAATACATCTGAAAATTTCAGTCATTTATTAATGTAATTCTTTTTAACTTTCAATTTATTTTTAATTATATTTGTTCACACAGAATCAACTACCTACTTAAACATAAAATCAAAATATGTGTGATAGAAAGAAAATATTTGCAATTGTTTCCCTCAGCACACAAACTTACAATAGTCACGTGACGTGTATTGTGTCCGATTTGCGTGATAATGGCATCGATTTCACACAAGCCCGGTGGGGTCGAAAGGACCCTAAACTAATATCTATACGATCAATAAGATACCCCCTTACAAAGTTACTGTACAGAACTATTGTGCCGGCAAATGACGGCCTTGGCTATTTTCACACGACCATCAATAGAAGCAATAATTATTATTTTTGAATTGATGCAGTCGTGTAGAAAAGTACTTATATCGAAAGTTGATGCCTATCAAACAATTTTGTAGTGTATTATTCATATGGAAAATATTGAGGTTCCAATATCCGAAACACACAACAAAATCACTTTAGATTTTCTTGTTCCGGTCTGATGATCTAGTAGCGCCATCTAGTTGCAAATTATGAACTATTGTTTGTAGTATTTTCCTGATTGAGTCGTCAAAAGAAGTAGAAACTTCATTGCTTGGGTAAGTACTCCCAAACGTTTAATTATCTAGTTTGAGCATACGGTTCTTCAAGAGTTTATAGTTCAAGTTTACGACTCCAGTTTTACGTACTGCAAGGTTTATTTTCAATCCTCACGAAACAAGTAGTTACAGTAGTACCACAAATACTGTGTGCCTCGGCAATTTTCCTCTAGCTTCTGAAATACGAACTAACGCGATGATGATTATGTAATATAGAGATGTTACAATAATTATGTAGTTACTTATTCTTTTTAAGGGTTGGTTCAGTTATTATTTTCTTCCTATAATTGCATATTCGGACAAATTGATACTTACGAAGTTTGCCGAAGCGCTATATTTGTGGTACTGCTGTAAGTAGGTAGGTAATAGAAAAATTTAGGTAGACGTAAATTTTAAATACCTAGGTTCGTACAACTCGACGGCCTCAGCGGTGTAGCGGGTGACTGCTCGGCTGAGACCCAGAAGGCTGGGGTTCGTACCCGTTGTTTCTGATACCCACGACACACGAATCTACTAGGTTTCTAGCTGAACATACTAGTATCAGAAATATGTAGGAATGTGTTGGGTGTTATTTATTCATAACTTATATTAAAATGTTAAATTAAATTACTTAAAACATATTTTTTATGACAAATTGAAGTAGGTTTATATCGAATAAAATATACAAAATAAATTAGGAAATGGAAAACATAATAAACTTTCGCTCATTATAACACGATAACGCTCGATAGGATTCAATATCAGAGTCAGTTTAACATAATCCATCGATATTTTATCATTTAAGCTTTATGAAATCAAACTATGTATATTATTTATACAGAGTTTTTGTTATGTTGGTTCAACAGATCGTGTGATATTTATACAGAAAGTTTTTATGTGGATCAAAAGATTATAGCGTCTTTTTGGTAGTTTAGAAACTAGAAGTCGATATATAAGTGTCAGAATTACAGTTAATGAAGAATTAAATAAGAGGCCGAAAGTAAAATGTTTTTATTTTAAGAGTTTTAGTAAAAATCCCTCTCTGGTTTTAGCAAATTATACATACATACATGAAGCGCTTATGGTGTAGCTTGCTTAGACGTTCTTGATTGATCGTTGAAGTTAAGCAACGTTGTGAGCGGTCACAATTAGGATAGGTGACCGCAAGTGGCATTACGAGCTGAGCGCTTCCGTGCTTCGGAGGGCACATTCAATTGTCGGTCCTGGCTTTTGAGGCCTTTAGGCGGCCTAAAAACTCCGTCACAAGAGTTGGCCACTAGCTCATACAAACTTACTTACATACAATCTACAAGAAAACTTGCAGTCACTCCTAATTGAAAGTCTCATGATGGATACGGCGAACCATGGGATATAATGTGGTCCATCATGTTGTGGAGAATACTATCCTTTAGGAGACTTTTGCGACATACTTGGGCAGAGCAGCTCGACGCATTTTTTCTTCACGGCCAGTTCAGCAGAGAAGTCAATTTATTTACACTATAGATTAAAATTACTCCCGAAAACTTAATCTGGATTGGATTTAAAGCAACACATCAACTTACCGTGCTCTGAACAGTTGTGCTATTAAACCGTAATGACCGTAATCGTTACAATTGAATCTTACCTTTATACCGTATGCGCAGAATCGTTACTTTTTTTCTACTGTTCCAATTTTCCAATAAACACTATTTTCCTATAACAACTAAGTTCCAGCTATCGGTCCGCAGATGTCCCAACTTCCCAACGCGGTCGGATATCGACAGTTCAACTTAATTGTCACCTATCATTAGCTTATCTAGAACAACGGGTCTTATTTATTTTACGGTAACGACTGCGAGTATCTTCGAAAGAGTTTAGCTTTTCCGAAATTGTCGTTTTTTACGGTTACTACCCTTTTATACTCGGCGCCGGGCTTTATGCTGTACATCGTGCGTAATGTTGTTTTTTTTGTTGTATCGCGACATTTACGGAAAAGACATTTTCAGTGCCTTTTTCCGTCTCAAAATTAGGATACATTAACATGTTAATTAAAACATAAACAGAGGGTTTTATCTCTTAATAATCTTGAGGATCCCTAATACATCGTTCTTTTTTACCGTAAAACTCGAAATACAACACTTGGCTCGGTTTATGTCGGTTTTATCGGGTTTGTTCCAAATTATTTACAATACAATAAAAAATTATTAGAAGTTGTTTTGGTAACTGAAGCTTTCAATCCAAAACGGTGCGTATATTTAGGTAATAATAAAATAACATCTTATTTTAAAAGGCTTTCCAGGCGCGCATTGATAAAAAAAAATATTGTACATAAGTATTAGGACATTTCGTCTCCTAATTTAAAACAATTTTGTGTTCACAAACTCCCCTAAAAATATACTACTGATAAAGTCCCAGCGATAAGGGAAGGGATAGGTCCGACAGTATATCCATTATCCGATTATTAACACGAAATGCGTACGGAACCCCGCCGAATTATACGCAACCCCATACTCACCCTACAAAGAAATTGTTCTATTAAACTGTAATTGGTAATGAGAACGGTAAATTGGAAACGCAGATTAATGTTTAACCAATGGTTGAATTAATTAACAAATAGGCTAAGCCGATACTGTTTTGTTTTCATTAAATTTCATTCAGATATTAGGTTTTGTTTGCTTGATAATTGAATCATAGATAGGTGAGTTCCACGAAAATGAAATAGCATTTGTTTTTTAATAATAGAGAGTATAAAATAAACATTGTGTTGCTACGAAAAAATAAAAAGTTAACTCCATAAAAAAGAGGTCGGATCACTCATTTTTTTAAATTAAAAGTAACCATTGCTGTCAATAGCGTTATTCTGGCTAGGGATGAATAGTCTTACGTTTCAGTTACATCGCATATTCTGTCAACTGACCAAAACACTGTTAAATTGAATCACATCATGGGGACCGATCCTATTTTTCGTGTTTTTCTGGTTAAATGGAATCGCTTGATTATTTTTGTGGTTATCCGTGAGGACCTGCAATTGACTTCTCTATTTTATATGATTTACCATATTATTTCTAATTGTAAGCTTTTGGTCTTCCAAATAGAAAAATAAATTAAATATCAGATGAATCAACATAATTCTCTTTATCTATTTTCAAAATGAGTATAAAAAATAGTAAGTGCAACAAATACTTTTTTATTATGTCATTTCAAACTTTTTATGTCCATTCTAAGAAATAAACTGAGCTATATTCGAACCTGTAGGTATAAAAACTGGAACAAAACATTGCTAAAAGGGTGCCTTTGTTTGAGAATGAATGAAATCGAAAGGCGGCGATGTCGCCGAGAACTATTGAAACTTTTAAGATAAAGACACACTAAACTCAGTTTAGAAATAAATTCCGAAAGTTACTCAGCGTGGGGGAAACTTCTTACTCACTTTATATCAATTGTGTTTAAATGAAAGGGGAAGCTTATAGGTGTACCTATACCTATTAAAGTTATATATTTTAATGTTTATTCTTCAAAAAGTCGAAGAAAATTGGCTCGTCTATAAAGTTCAGTAAACGACGTTTTTTTATGGATGTGTAAATAGATACAAAAGCAAACAAATTATCATCTATAGTAGATGATTTATAAATCCATAGTACTCATAGTACAAGCTTTGCTTAGTTTGGGGCTAGATGGCGCTGTGTGAAACGGTCACAAATATTTATTTACCAAATTTCAATATGCAAAATACTAGTATGAAAAGGAAAAGTATTTCGTTTCCAAGTTAAGGGTTTAATTACAATCAAATTATTTTTTCAGTTTCTAGAATTGGGAAATTTATTCGATCGACTTGGCACGCGCGACGTTCCGGGTGAGAAATGCCGATAACCGAGGGGTTAAATAGCTCGGTATTCGGTTACTAATAGTTTTATAGTGAGGTGTTTTACGTGCAGCGCTTTTAAAGGTACTGGGGCTTGGCTCAGTAAAGTTCAATTACTGGTATGCGATGCTTAACTACAAGGAGGATATAGAGAATATAGGGGAATATAACTTGTTATATTGACGACCTCGGTGGCGTGGCGGGCGAGTGCTCGGCTGAGACTATGTATGGTTTGACAATTTATTTCATTTTAAATCCTTTCACCACACTGATTCAAAAGACATAGTGACACGACTAGATAGATAGATAGTGATTTCAAAGTGAAGCTCAAGATGGGTCCTAACCTAACATACAGCCCTAGAATTGACTAGTCTAGCTGAATCATAATTTCACCCATGAATTGAATTCAATTTCCTGACCGTCTTCACCCACAATTTGCTTCGATATTCAAATAACCATCAATTCGAAATGCTCACACCATTAACTCAGATTCTAAATTCAAATCGATCTCGACCACAGCACTATCAAAAACGTCTCGGTTGCCAGTATCGTCTTACATCAAAAGTCCATTTGGTCCGTTCATACCAACCTTCTTGGTTCGCTCCGTCGATACGTCTGTAGGTTTGGGCGTCTCCACCTTTTGAAATTCAACGATATTTTAATGGCCACTATCGTGGCTCGATTGATTTTCCTCTTCTTTTTTCCTTCTTCATCCAACCGCTCTTGAGCTTTGACAGAGCCCGATATTGCTTCGGCCCAGCTTTTTATTTACTATCTGAATAAACAGAGCGGTTGCCGATGGATTTATTTCGCCCAGGAATTTGTTTTACTGATTGGTTAAAAACTTTCAATGTTACAATAAAAATGTGAAAGAGATAGAATCATTGTCGTATAGAATTATCTATTGATTTATAATTAATTTCCTTAATAGTGGGACGTCTAGAGATCAAAGCGTGCTCTAGGAGACCTTTGAATATAGAGATATCAAATTATGTTTGATTGAGCGTTGCTATAGTAGAGTAATAGCCCAATGACCTATTAGTCGACCAGTGTATTAAGCTGTCAATACCAGGCCGTACCTGGTATTTTCGATAATTAATTGTCCTGCAAACTAATGCAAATAGGGTTTTTTTTAAATTCAAATTAGGAATTTTAATATACTATTTCATAGTTGAATTTACGCCTGTTTGGAAGGCATGGAAAATTATCCCTTGACAATCATTCTTTAAACTCAAAATACCTACTTTTTTAAATCACTTGATCTGGATAGGAGCGTCAGGATCCGGATAGGAGGAAGGAGGTCTTGCCGTGATGTTTACGTGTGAGGAGGTTAATTTTGTTGAACTTAAGAGTTGATAAAATCGTCCTTACCGCTTCCCCGCGCGATCGGGTGGGGAGTGGCCTTAATTATATTATCGCTCACTTTTAATCCTTTCACCGCACTGATTCGAAAGAACTGGTGACAAGACTAGTTGGTAAGTAGTAGTTGGTAACCTATAGTTATGAGGAAAGTTGTATGAACGGGGGAATCCCCTTTATTAAAATTTTTGTTCATTGTTTTATTTTCATTCATTCATTCAGTCAGTTGTTTACAGCACAGCTAAGTTAAAAGTGACTTCGAAGTTAAAATACAATGAAAGTGTGTAGTTCCGTCCGCAAATATTCAGTTTTGAGTGTATTTGGCATTTTTGTGCGTAGTCATTATAATAAAATGAATATCCCATTACGTCAGCTAATTATTCTTTAATAAAAATTATGAAATCTAGCTCTTTTTTAAAGGGCTGTTTATATAAAAAAGTAAGATCGTATGAGCTGGCTAACTCTTGCGGAGTTATTAGCCCGCCTAAAGGAGCCGGGACTGACAATTCAACGTGCCCTCCGAAGCACGGAAGCGCTCAGCTCGTAATGCCACTTACGGTCACCCATCCAAATTGTGACCACGCACAACGTAGCTTCAACGATGAATGAGTTTCGTTTTACGTTCTAGCGCTGAAGTTTTTTGATCTGGCAACACTGATCGATCACTTTTATTATATCTATGTAATCTTCCACACTGTTCGCACTTGGAACTGGGCTCGATCACTAAACAAGCCGCTCAACAGTAAACAGTAAACTATTTACATCAACCACTTTTTAATTGTGGGAATCCCCACAACAAACACTATGAGATACCCCAATCGCACTATGCAAACGTTTGTCGAATCAACATTTACATTATTTACTTATTTACAGTGTGTAAATGTTTTCCAGTCTGAATAAATAGATGTATTGTAAGACAGTTAACTTTCGGAACGATTCAGACATTATCCCTTCTACTACCTACTACTAGTCATCATCATCTTCCTGCCCTTATCCCACTGTATGTGGGGTCGGCACAGCATGATCCTTGGATCATGCTGTAAGAGTTTTGGCTAAAGTTTTATGACCGGCCGCCTGCCTGACGTCACCCTCCTTGGGAATACTTGCTATTGTATCTCATCATGTTGGAGAGGATACTATCCCTTAGTCGACTTTTACGACATGCTCGGGGAGAGAAGCAGCTGGACGCATTCTATTTTTTTTCTTTACTCCCAGTCCAGCAGAGAAGTCGTCGTGTCTACTAGTCGTGTCACTTATTATTTTGAATCAGTACGTATGTTCGTATGAGCTAGTAGTCAACTCTTGTGACGGAGTTTTTAGGCCGCCTAAAGGCCTCCGTCATGGCTTAGTGACTTTAAAGCCGGGACCGACTGTTTAACGTGCCCTCCGAAGCACGGAAGCGCTCAGCTTGTAATGCCACTTGCGCCCATCCCAATTTGTGACCGCGCATATCGTTGCTTATATTATTTTTTTTAATTAGTATGGTGAATGGACAAGTGCGCCTCAAAGGCTTCTTTCGTGCACTTGACACATGTTTTCAAACTTTAGTTTCTACGACATGACATGCCGGTTTCCTCACGGTGTTTACCTTCACCGCTTGAGAGTATACTTTATAAAGAAACTAGCGACGCGCCCCGGCTTCGCACGGGTGCAATGCTGATACTAAATATAATACAGAATGTTATCATCTGTGTCATCTATATGTTGTCATCTATACGTCATTACATAGCTGTCATTATACGTCAATTACATAGCTATCATTTGCGTTTTGTTATTCCAAGTCTGATTCTTTTTTTCAGATTTTTTTTTTCTGATTTTTTTTTCGGGATAAAAAGTATCTTATGTCCGTCTCCTGGCTCTAAGCTACCTCCCTACCAATTTTCACCCAAATCTGTTCTGCCGTTCTTGAGTTATAAGTGGTGTAACTAACACGACTTTCTTTTATATATATATATATATATAGATAACACATGTACAATACATGGTATAATTATATTCCCAATATAAAAAGCTACGTAAATTACAGGCAATTTAACAGGTAACGTTCACAACCTCTTTAGCGGAAACAAAGTTGCCGACCACTTCATCAAACATTGAAACAGCGCAAAAAGTAGCAACCCGCCATAACAAAACAAAACTCAATAAGCTCTCTCATTGATCATTTCGAATTCGAATTATTGTTGTTCGATACTGGGGTGGACAGAATCCGGCTAAAACTTTGGCCGATCTCGTCCGGCTTTTAAAAAAACTCATATTACAAAATGGCTGTGATATAAATTGACAATTGAGGTAGTGGAACATTGAAAATTGTCACTACTCTACTTCTTGTGGTGAATGAATTAAAACACTTGGCTTATTTATTTATATTTACATACTGGGATGAAGAGAATCCGGCAAAAGTCGGCTCGTACTGCTTTTAAATAAAAAATGCATTTTATATTACAAAAGGCGTGTGAAAAGGGTGGGTCAAAAGGGTGGGTGAACATGGGGTAAAATGATAATTGAGACAATGGCTCATTAAAAAATTGTATTTCTTTGTTTGTGGTGAAATTTCCTAAAATATAAAGTAATCAAACTTTATAGGTTCTACAACATGCTGTTTTCCTTCATCGATTGAGAGTACTGACATCATAAAAGAGCAATATTTTTAACAGATAAATTTATTGGATTATGGCCGGATTCGAGCTTACGACCTAGGAAAGAGAGGTTCCTCTAACAATCAATGCTCTTAATATTAATCTAGTAATTTAAGGATACGAATGTGTTATCCATCAATCAATGGGTCAGACAAGTTGACGCTTTAGTTCGTTTTGTCCGGCTTTTCTGATTTCCCAGACAGCCCTAGTCACGACCAAGTTTCGAGTTTCGCTAACGACTCTCAAAGAGACTCCAACGGCCAGTTCATTATTTTCCAAAATGGAACGTGATAGGTCCTTTTTCATTTTCGCCTCTCTCTGTCTCGCTTTGTTGATGAATGATCAAAGTTCTCGTATCGGCATTGTATGGTCAGTATGGCTTTTTTTTACGTTTATAGCGCGTTTAGGCTTCACGACTTTCCTATAAAATGTTATGGAGGACCTATTCTGTTAGTATTCGTCTATTATTTTTGATGTGGATACTTTCGGAACTTAGTTGTTTTGAATGGAAAAAGGAAAAGGAAAGTTCTTTTTTTTCACAGTAAGTTTGTAAAACTATTATACCGAATGGTGTAGTGTGTTTCGACCTTTTTCAAATAGACTTGGTCTGCGCCATTTTAATAAGAAAAATAACTAACTCATAAAGGTTTTAGCTACGAGTATCTTACGAGTTTTATTACGAAGAGAGCACTGGTGGTCTAGTTGGTAGTTACCCCGCCTTCTGATTCTAAGGTCGTGGGTTCAAACTCGGTCGTGAACCAATGGATTTTTCTGTACGAAAAAATTATGTGCGCTATACCAGTACTCTCAAACGGTGAAGGAAAACATCGTGAGGAAACCCGCGGCTTAGTCAGCTCCGCACGTATTGACCATGTCTTTCCTGTGGACAAGGCCGACTAAGCTGAGAGGATGGAATGGATGGGCAAGCCTACTCCATCTTAATTCGTCCCGGGCACTACAGCGTCCCGTTTGTGAAGGTAAAAGTTGCCTCCTGACGCTGTATAAATCATCTACTAGATGGTAATAGGCCTTAGTTATTACGAAACTAATGTGGGTATTTCCCCGTCGACAAAATTCTGAATTCGAATTTTGAATTTAAAAATTCCAGACTCGAGACGAAAGTGACAATAACATTTAGTCCCGCGGCTAATTACCTGTTCGTTCCCTTCAAATTGTCGTTGCATTAATAACAATTAGCGAGCTCTCGTCTTCAATAATTGAATCTGCGTCTTCAGTGTCGAGTTAACGAAAATTAAAATATTAATAGAATCTTGTAGCGGTTGGGGAGATTTTCCTATTTATTTTAGTGGTAACATTTTATTACCGAAAGCGAAAAACAAATCGGTAACAAAATATCATTGGTACATAATATTTTTTCTTGCTCACAATTTAGATAGAAAAAAGTGCATTTCTTTGCCCGTATGAATCTCAGTTCGCAGGCACACTGTCGACAATTCCCGCTCGCCGCACTATCTATCCCGGATTCCCTTATAATTTCTTTCTGATACCGGAATAAGCCCCAATCGGGAACTTAAACTACGTATGGTGTGCGGTATCAAGATCGTATCGAGTTGGGAATAAATCTGCGCCATTCGGTACGTCTGCGAAGCCGCCATATTGGATTACTGGAAAGTATTCTCTTAAGTTTCATTAAGCGATGGGACAGATAGAGAATGGTATAAATCGGGCTTCGGGTAAAGTTTGGCGCTTGATTTAGTTGGGACATAGAGTTTTTCAAAGCTTGGTGAAAGCTTTTGGAGTGGTTACTGGCGACATTTTTCTTGGTTGCCGAAAGAAAAGAATAGAATGGTTTGACTATTGCACTTGAGACTATAAATGCGTACGTCTACTTATAGAAAGGCACTGTGTTTTATTTGGTCTACTTTAGATTACCCGTTATAAACACAATGTCTAATCGTAACTATTTAGGTCGCGTAATGCCAGAGGGTGTAATCGACTGTGTAGATGGATTGATAGATGCTTGAGGAGTGGACCGCCAGGATTGACGTTATAGAGAAGAGGCCTTTACCCACCTATAATATAGCTATTAATTATCCCTACAACGATATATAGTTAGTACTCATACATTTATATATGAACTTTAACTTAATAAGTCCGGAGGAAGTTAAACAAGTCAGACAAGTCTTATTCTGGGTGCCTATGTTTTACCTCTATGCATTGTATATGACTAAGAGTAATTCATTGGGTATAAGTGCGAAGCGCTCGTGGCGTAGCTTGCTTAGACGTTCTTGATTGATCGTTGAAGTTAAGCAACGTTGTGCGCGGTCACAATTCCGATGGGTGACCGCAAGTGGCATCACGAGCTGAGCGCTTACGTGCTGAGAGGGCACGTTAAATTGTCGGTTCCGGCTTTTAAGTCTTTAAGCCACGACGGAGGCCTTCAGGCGGCCTAAAAACTCCGTCACAAGAGCTGGCCGCTAGCTCATACGAACTTACTTTTTTTTAGTGCTATGTAACGTTTGTTGTAAAATCAATTATATTCTATTCTAACTTAAAATAGTAGTATTCTTGTTTTTAAACTAGAGTAGTCAAGTCACCTATTCTGCAAAATCGTCCTAAGAATCTTCCGTTGCCCAAAAATTCACCCTGCATAGTTCTGCAGAACCCTAAATAGGGTCTTCACAATCCTCACGGCGTTAGTTCACTCATTAAATACCAACCCTCGGGTGAAGTGACTGTTGTTTAGTCTGTACCTATCGCGTGATAACCGAGGACCGTCATTGGAGGGCTGTAAACCCTAGCTCCGACTTTAAAAGTAAACTTTCGAAGGAAGCGTAAGTGACTACTAATGTTTACAAAAAAACTATCAAAGTACGAGTCGAATTCACGCACAATGGGTCCCGTACCATCGTACATGTACATAAATTTCTTGTATGGGGCCTCCTTTTATTATTATTTTTTTGTTGTTATTGCAATAGAATACACATTCTGTGAAAATTTCAACTCTCTACCTATTACGGATCATTAGATACAACCCGCTGGCGGATGGACGGACGTCCGTCCATCCGGACAGCGGAGGCTTAGTGATAGGATTTCGTTGGTACCCTTCGGGTACGGAACCCTACAAATTGTATGAAACGTCATTGGTCACACCAAACTCAAATGACGTTCCATTCTGTAGCGTTCATCGGTAGCTCTGTCGCGCCGTCATCGAAAGCTTGATTCGAAAGCCTAGGAACCTAAAGACTTGACTCCACTGCGGCGAATGCAGAGGCTACGCACGTCTACTTGGCTTCGTTTTGTATGAAGGCGATAACCTCCACTGCTTCCCACAGCCACGCTACGCACGGATGCATCGAATGTTCTCGGCCCGGCCGTGCTCCGTGCGCTTCAGTGGTGTCGCGGCTTTACGGTGTAACTTACTGAAAACTGGTGGTCCAGCCTTCCGATTCTAAGGTCGTGTATTTCGGTTCGAAAAATGTATGTGCGTTAAACCAGTAGGTAGTGAAGGAAAACGTAGGAAACCGGCATGTCGTGTCCGAAAGACGCCTTTAAGGCACTTTAAATCCTTTCACAACACTGGTTCTAAAGAACTAGTAACACGACTGGTACGTGAAACTCACTGTCAAATAAAAAAATAATTTGTAAACTTCGATTACTGGCTGGTAATGGCTGGTGAGCCTTTGTTGGTTTTATTTTTAAATGACTCCAATTATGTATTGAAATGGGCTTCGATTTATGTAGGTAGAATATATAGCTACATATTTTATTATGGCTGTTTTTAGGGTTCCGTATCTGAAAGGTGCCTATTACTGATCCTCTGCTGTCTGTCAGCGGGCTGTATCTCATGAACCGTAATAGTTAGATAGTTGAAATTTTCACAGAGTAGGGTGAAGTTGCCTTAATCATACCTGTTCCTAAATCATACTACGGGCATTTTACAGCCCCTGACGGAGTTTCAAAAACTTCTAGTAGCTGAAAATATAAGTTTCAGTCCGTGTAATCGTTCGAAAACCAATGCAACGCCGATCGATGGATTTAGCGAGAAATATTGAAAAATTAAGGTTTTTTGATAATTTTCCAGTTATTTTTTGGTGTCATTCATAAGGATTCCCCCGCATTTCGTGTTTATGTGTGTCAGAAAATCACAATTATAAGTAAAACTGAAATTACTTGTCGATGAATTTTGTTCTAAACTCGATCCCGTACACACATTGCAAATTAGAAGACAGGAGATTCAAAGAAGTCGCCCGTGCGCTTTATTCGTATTCGAGAAATGTTTGTATGTTCTGCAAATATTTCTTCCGGGTGTTGCAGTATTATTATAAGTATGTACCATTAACAAAAAAAGTATTTAGGTATTCTATCAAGCATCTGGTGTCCATAGTACAAGCTTTGCTTAGTTAGGGGCTAGATGGCGCTGTGTCAAATGTCCACAAATTGCGAGTCTTGCTGTCACAATTTTCGATACGGTATAAACTTTTAAATTTTTAACTTATTAAACAAAAGCACATAAAACTGAAAATCTATCGGAGAATCTCATACTAAAACTGAGAGACAGACTTTTTACAGCCAGTCATTTGCCGCGAATTACGACAAACGAACGAGCCGGTTTAATGTCCAGATATTATGCATTACTAAGCCTCCTATTTGGAGCCGTCAGGATGTTATTATAAGGAAGATTTAGGGTTGTCAGGCGGCGCAAGCAAAATGGTTCAAAATTAATCTAATAATTCAAGAACTTTGAACATTCTACTTATGCGAAAGTGTGAAAATACGTTTGTTGATTTGTAGGTCTGTTCTACTGTCATGTAGGTTAGGATCGACATGGTTTTATGCATAGACACAGTTTATCTTAGACTGAGAGTGACACAGGGTACTTTTCAATAGTTTTCCAAACCAGTGTGGTGAAAGATCTTTTTTTTTCAAACTCATAAAAATGCCGGATATTTTCACCGGCAATTCGAAAAGCATGGAACATCTTGGACGTACCTTTATACGAAATAGCTTTCGAGTAAAGTTTTATAGTTGGTCGACGTAACCCCTTCCCCTAAAATAAGGAACATAAAGGAGTGATAAAAGGGGAGTCTGGGAAGATGTGCTCACAAAAATTAGTCACGTTCGA
Organism: Scotopteryx bipunctaria; assembly: GCA_949320045.1. Taxonomy (NCBI): domain Eukaryota; kingdom Metazoa; phylum Arthropoda; class Insecta; order Lepidoptera; family Geometridae; genus Scotopteryx; species Scotopteryx bipunctaria. The sequence goes on from OX439441.1 coordinate 1,929,514, forward strand.
TGCCGTGTTGTGAACGAAACTTGAATGAATTTGTTGATACAAAGATCCTACCAATTTTATAAACAGAAAGGTGTCTCCTCGAAGAGCTGGTTCTTGTTTGGCTCAACAGATCAGTATTGCTATTCAGCGTGGCAATGTGGCCAGCGTCTTGGACACGCTTCCACAGTCTGATGAGCTGGATCAGGAGCGCTATCTATAGACCGTTTACAACGGCCTTTAGATAGCCCGACTGTTTCGACGTTGCTTCGACGTTCTTGATTGATCGTTGAAGTTTAGCAACGTTGTGCGTGGTGACAATTGGGATGGGTGACCGCAAGTGGCATTACGAGCTGAGCGCTTCCGTGCTTCGGAGGGCACGTTAAATTGTCGGTCCCGGATTTAAAGTCGTTAAGTCATGACGGAGGCCTTTAGGCGGCCTAAAAACTCCGTCACAAGAGTTGGCCACTAGCTCATACGAACTTACTTACTGTTAATAAATGTAATAAAGTTATCACCTATAAAAATATAGGCTTTTTTAATTTAAATTCAGTTACAACGTGAATGAAGTGTCAAAGTTTTATATAAATCGATAAACTCACTGAGGGGCAAAAATTACTACCACATACAAGAGGTAAGTTTAAATTCACAGCTTCCTACAAAACTATTTTCCGGACTATGCTTTCAAATAGTTAGGTACCTCGTAAATGAAGTTATAAAATAAAAACTTTACAGAGGCTGTAACCTAGGTAACCTAACAAGATTACCTGGTACTTTAAGATATGGCCTCTAAAACGTGGAGTTGCATTTACAGACGAATAGACCTGGATCTGAAATAGCAGAAAAACTTAAGTGGACTTACCTAGACTGTTTTCGAAACATATAAAACTTTTACGTTACTGACTGAGCGGCTGTCTGACTGACTGACTGATTGACAAAAACTGTCTAAACCATAAGTCCTAGTTGACGGCCTCGGTGGCGTGGCGGGCGATTGCTCGGCAGAGACGCAAGAGGCGCGGGTTCGATTCCCGCTGCGGAAGAAATGTTTGCATGATCTGTAAATATTTCTTCCGGGTCTGGGTGTTGTGGTACCATGGTACTCGTAGTTTCTGATACTCACGACACAGGGAATCCTAGTGTGGGGTCAGGACTATGTATGTGACTGTTGGGTGTTATTTATTATTTATTATTTATTTATTATTATATAGTATAAGCATGAAACTTGGAAGGTATAATCCATAATACTACAACACCCAGACCAGGAAGAAATATTTGCAGAACATACAAACATTTCTCCCGTAGCGGGAATCGAACCCGCTTCTTGCGTCTCAGCCGAGCACTTGCCCGCCACGCTACCGAGGTCGTCTTATTATTCTTTCAATAGTGCACTTGGCATTCAAAAACTTTGAATCTTGTACCTGCACTGTCCGATATGCGCCGTTGTTGAAAGAGCTTGTTGTACAAAGTTTAACGTCCGCGTATTATCTTCCTAATATTTGGTCAGTCAAAACTATAATCCGAACTCCACCAGACAAGTTTACTAGACGCGTCGGAGTAGCGTACAGCGCCGAATCATCGTTCAACTTGTAACCAAGTTCCAAATAGTGATGGTCGAGATTTATCGATGTTGAGCGTTAAAACATCAATAAACGAAAAAGAAAACAGCGGACCTGAGTCATTATTTGTTATAATAATTGTGAAGTATGGGCCTACTTAATTTAAAAATGTATTTTCTTTTTATATTTTAGGTGTTTGTGTATGTAATTTATGTACAAAATTTAATATTTTGAACCTAGATGGGTCTGTGTGAATTATTTGCTACCAAAACATAAAAACTTCGATGTTTTTGGTTTGACGTCAAGTATCGATGTATTTGTCAGCCATCCCTAGTTCGGAACTGGGCTACTGTGCTGTATCTGATGGTAAAGTTGCGAAGTACGAGTTCGAAAGAGTTTATTGGTCGGTCTAATTGGAGACAAGGTTTTGTAGATTTGAGGCTGATTGGAGAACTCAAAGAAATATGGAATTGGAAATGCCTCGAAGAAAAATTGCTTCATAAATATTGTACCTAATCATTTTAAATTGCGAAAGTTTGCGTCAATGTTTGGCTCATTAGCAACTGAAGTGTATTTTACCGAATTAAAGCTATCTTAGAATTTATAAAGCTTAATTTTTTGCTACTTAGGAAAGTACCTACTACAGGGTCTCAAGGCGTAAATGTGACCATTATGATGTCATACTATACCATGATGACTATAGGAATTCCGTCCATAATAGTCATCATGAACTCGAAGTAACTTTAGCTGTTGGCCTCAAAAGCGAGCTATAAATTAGTTTTTGCTATAAACTACTGGCGGTTTCTCTACGTAGGATATATAATCAGAAATGGGGAAATCCCTAGAACTAGAGCAACCGACGTAGCTCTTAGGATAAGCGATTTAGAGTGGATAATTTTCTGGTCATAGCACTAATAACATAATAAATAACCAATAACTCCCTGTTAAAGTTCTCGGATGGCCATGGACAGGGAAACCAAGTGATGGACAAACTTTTACACAAAGAGCCGTTGACCTTTTATGGTCACAGATGGTCGGTAGATAGCTCAAAACAGTTAATTCCGGGGTCTGTGTTTCCTGAGGAGTATAATATGGGTGTCTTTAAATCGAGAATCAATAGGTTTCTTCTAGGTAAGCGTGCTTCACCTTAGACCACACTGTTACTTAACATCAAGTAGAATGTGGTCAAACGCAAACCTATCTCAGATAAAAAAAAAAACCGAAAGAATATTCGTGAGTTCTATGTTGGGCTTCTACAGGCTGATAATGATGATGTAAGTTAGTAATCGCATCGAGAACATTGTCAATCCAGTTATATAACGAAGTTGGACCCGAACCGTTCCTTTTAATATTACGTTTCTGCCTCCGTAAATATGATTGGAAGGCTAAGGTTCGAAAATGTGACCTTTGAAAACACAGAATCTACTTATAGGACAGTCGCCTATCCCTATGAGAGGCTTTTATGTAAACTGAGCTTTATGGTACAGGCTTAAGATTTCAATATGGCTTAAATAAGCATGATTAACTAGGCGAAACTAGGGCGTCGAAATATTAATTGACAAAGTGAGTAAAACCGGGAAAAAAGAAAAAAATATTATCGTAACCTATTACAAAAGGTAACAATAGTTGAAATAGTAAACGGCAAGGGAAGGCGTTTCCATTGGATAGTGAAAAATAGTGACAGGTCGAATCTTAAAAGCATTTTAACAGATAAGTATAGAATAGAGGATCGTGGGTTCAAATCCGGTCGAGCCCAATGGATTTTTCTGTGCGAAAAATTTATGTGCGCTAAACCAGTACTCTCAAACGATGAAGGAAAACCATGTCTTGTCTCAAAGGACCACGTCTTTCCTGTGGACAAGGTTGACTAAGCTGAGAGGATGGAACAGGTGCTGGGCAAGCCTACTCCATCTTGATTCGTCCCGGGCACTACAGCGTCCTGTTTGTGAAGGTAAAGGTCACCTTCTGACACTGTATAAATCATCTACTATAGATGGTAAAAGGCCTTAGAGGATCGTGGACGTAGTGGATTTATCGTTGATAATCGCAGATATAATTAAGTGAATTGTTTAAGATATAGTATTCCATTTGTGAGTATAGGGTGCCTCGGGAGCTAGCTACCCTCATAATACCTATAGGGGCGCCGTCAACACAAGGTGCCGGGTCAATAATAGGAGGTCAAATATTTGCGATGCCAGCGTGGGCCCGTCACACCCGAGATGTTTGTGCTCAGTGTATGGCTGAGGACTTGCTGATAAGAGACGCGATAACAATACAAAACGGCAAAATTATAAGTTAGTACAAATAAAAATGCCAAAACTTAGAAGAGATATTAAAAAAGCAGCCAGAATAAAATTTGCAAAACAATGTGTTTAAGTTAAACGGTTTTATTGTAAAAAAAACAATAATGATAAAGATAATGTACTAACTTTACTTCTCTCCTGGACTTGAAGTAAAGAAAAAGCATAGAATGCGTCCAGCTGCTTCTCTCCCTGAGCATGACGTACAAGTCGACTAGGGGATAGACCTCTCCAACATGATGGACCATCTATAATGGGCGATGGGCCACCTGCCACCATGGTTCACCATATCCATCTTAGGACTTTAAATTAGAAGTGGCTGCAAGTTTTCATATATTTACATGTGGCTCTGCCCACCCCATTAGGAATACGGGCGTGATTATAAGAAAACTTGCAGCCTCTCCCTATTCAAAGTCCCAAGATGGATATGGTGAACCATGGTGGCAGGCGATCAGCCCATCGCCCATATAGATAAGACCATCATGTTGGAGAGGTAACTATCCCTTAGTCGACTTTTACGACATGCTCAGGGAGAGAAGCAGCTGGTCGCATTCTGTTTTTTCTTTTATCCCAGTCCAGCAGAGAAGCACTTTGGCTTCATATTAATATAGGTACAAAACCCACTAACATTATAAACTAGCTGCCGCCCGCGGCTTCGCTCGCGTGGTACCCAGATAAAAAATAGCCTATATGTTAATCCAGCACCATGTACTATGTATATTCTAAGTTTCATTTAAATCCGTTTAGTAGTTTTTGCGTGAAAGAGTAACAAACATCCATACATACAAACATTCGCGTTTATAATATTAGTAAGGGTCTGAAAGACTCTGTGTAACGGCAGATAGAATTTGGATGAAACTTGGAGTAGGTACCTACCTATACACATTTAGTGACCTGGAATAACGTAAAAAGGAAATTAGTCCCAAATAAAAGGTTAAGATGTCTGCACTACATAAGATATTTTTATCAAAATGGTATAAAAGTTCAAGATCAAGATGGTTTTACATTATAGAAACGGTAAAAACTAAAACATCATGAATGAAATTAGTATGAAATTTTACGGAACCCTTCGTGTGCGAATTCGACTCGCACTTGACCAGTTTTATTACAGTTATAGAATTTATAGGTATGTCTAAATAAATATTTGTGGACATTTCACACACACAGCGCCTTCTAGCCCCAAACTAAGCAAAGCTTGTACTATGAGAACCAGATGGCTGATGGAATACTTGTATACATTTTTTTGTACATACTTATAAAACATGATACTACAGGCCCGGAAGAAATATTTGCAGAATATAAACATTTCTCCCATGAATCCGCACCTTTTGCGTCTCAGCCGAGCACTCGCCCGCTACGCCAAGAGGTCTGTGAGACTGTGGCTATAGTACTTTTCCGCTCTCGCGACTCCTACGAAGAATAACGCCACCCAATCCTACATCCCCATAATACATTGTTGGATTACTACAGGGGTTGGGTTACGTTTTTATTTATTTTTTCTTCCAAAAGTGGGGAACTGGCTTGTTTTTATACCATAAAGATATAGTTTTCGGTATGAACACGACAAATCCTCAGATAACCTCATGTGTTATTCACGAGGTGCGCGTAAACTGCTCATTGATTCTCGTATATTTTGCTAGCACCGTGCCCGCACACAACTTCATTCCCTCAGGCTGTACACTTGCGTAGATTCGGGTTTTTCGTCTTTTACCCGCTTCTAATATTCTTTTAACGGACGCTGGGTCGTTTATTACCATAGCAGCGTTGATTTTTCTGCGTGGAAAAACAAAAAGTAAAAAAACTGTAGCGCTTTTTGACAACTAACAATGTTCGGTTAGTAAAATATTGGAAACGGGCAATTGTCTATCCTGTGACACATCTAAACAAGTTTAACGAAGCCTTTTTTACTGGTTCTCTCATCGTCGATCACGGTCCCTGACCTTCTAATGGCTTATTCATAAAATCTTAAAAATAGATCCAATTAATACAAAATGGACCTAGTGAAAAGTAGGACATTTAAGGTAGGTAATTATTATCATTGAACCAAACATGTTTTTGTTTTTTCATCATGAGCCGTTCAGAGGGGCACTGTGGTCATGAACCACCTAGACTACTGCTGGAAATAGGCCTTCCTAATGAGCGCCATCACGACTTATCGACATGACGCATCCAGTCCCTGCCAACAGCCTTTCGCAGATCACTCTACCTAGCCGGAGGGCGTCCTACATTACGTTTGCCGAGTCACGGTCTCCACTCAAGAAAGCTTTAAACCTAAAAAATCTTATAAAATCTCATGTTCTTTAAAAGGTAAACAAGACCTCCTGTCTTCTTCGTCTTTGCGCGGACAAATACCCCAAAACACCACAGATCTCCTAGCCCTAAGATAACAACACAATATATTATCCAAACATCATTCAAATTCCGTCCCAGGCCATGCATATGGATGTGGAGAATTAAATTAATTATGATTAACGTCTGTTGTGACTAATGGCTGTGGACCACAGTCTTATTGGCAATGCTGATGGGCCAATATTGGTGGAGGCAGTTAGCGGTATTGTGGTGATTAGTTTCAATAGAAGGGGGAAGGGTCGCGGTTCATTTTAATCGAGCGTTCGTGTTGCTCTTAGATTGTAGAGTTTGTGGCTTGAAATTGTGGTTTATCATAAATTAATTTACGTGTGTTTAACTTTGGTTCAAAAGGCTGAACGATGATTCCAAAAGAATTAATAGATAAAGTACCAAGAAGATTAGATAATTCAACACACAATTTTAAATTGTAGGTATAACTACCTCTCATCATCATCATCAATAACACAATATAGTCCACACAATATATTTCCGGAAATAACGATTTTGTGCTGTTTCCATCCACCGACTATAACCAGCGACCCTCACAATGTCATCGGTCCATCTGATGGATTAATTATAATTAATAGAAAAATAAAATTGTACCTACCTACCTACTACTATTCATTTCTCTAATAGGTATAGGAACCTACTCTGATCTACTTACTCATTTTTTTCGTGTTGTGTTTCAAATAAACCATTTTCTATTCTATTCTAATCGGGTCATAAATTGCAAGAACTCAACACTCATGGTTTGAAAAGGGCAGGAAAACGATGAAACAAAGAAAAACAAAACACTTTCGTCCAATCGAAGGCACCTACTCTCTCAGTAAACCGTTTTACCTCAGAAAATTCAAAATAATATACACGCATGCAAGTTACGACAAGTACCGTTAATAATGTAGTGTCGCTGACAGCTCCAGTCTGCAGAGGCGCACTCTCCAGAGGCTCTCGACGCAGGTGTCGACCATAAATTACTAGTTACGACGAATCCGTGTGCGGTGGGGATTTAAAAAGATTCTACTTTTCATACACCCTGTATTTTACGGCTAGTGGGTAGTTTAATAAGGTACTGAAATGGGATGAGTTATTTTGTTACATTATTGCTCAGACCAAAAAAAAGAAAAGACGGCGCGCCGGAACAAAAAAAATGAAGCCACCTAATTATCTATGTGTGTAAGGTTTTGGGGTTTTGTGTTCCAAGTAACCTAAAATTCATAGTATACTAATTAAGAAACGATGTTATTTGAAGTACTTACAAGTGAAAAGTGATTCCGTTAGACTTTTTACGTGATTTGCTGTTGTTTTTACAAGTTTTCACTACACAGGATGGCATAATTCTATTTTTAAGACACGTGACGTACTAAGAGCGATGAGCATGGTTTTAGTGTAGGTGTATGCGTGAGCGTGTATGTTTACTTGCAGGAGCACAGTTTTGTGTGGCTTCACTTTTGTTGTTCGCGGTGCGCCTTCTTTTCTTTTTATTTGGTCTGAGCATTATTGTGAGGAAATTGGTATGTCGAGCTAAAAAGTTCGAAGGCCTTTGGCCACTTTAAATCCTTTCACCACACTGGTGCGAAAGAACTAGTCACACAACAGACTCGTAGTAGTAATCAGAACTGATTCATAATAACAAAGTACTCGTATTGACGTTTCAACATGAAAAAAAAAACCGTAAATCAGCAAAATATTCAGTATTCATCCAGGCTTATAACATTACCAATTGCATAAAAAGGTTTACTTGGGTATTCTGTTTACCTCGAATATTTCGAAAGCTATTAAGTAATTGAATTATTAACAGTTATTCCCCAATTGATAAAATTATATTACGAAAACGTAAACTGCATAGCGTAAATTAAATGCGATATCAAATTCCAGAACTAGAAAAATAACGTTCAAAGAGTGCAGAAAGCACTTCACAAAATAAATACTTAGCTGAGTATTTAAACATCGCATCGGAGGGAAACCAAGTGTAAGAGGAAGCGATGGTTGCCGTTTCCGGCCAGCGATCCTTCAAGCCAAGGGCTTTATTTTTTCCCTAATAATATTCTGTTATTGTTCTCTGCGTATTAAAAGTTACGACAAGATTTTCCTCTTCGATCTTTTGACTCATAAGCATGGATATTCTTACTTTACTGACTGACAAAGCACAGCCTAAACCATAAGCCCTAGAAACATAAAACTTGGTGATTATATTCCTTTTGTGGTATAGAACAAATAAATAATAACAATAATAATATATAGCATAAGGAACAAATTCCCGAAATTTAACTCCTTGAGGACGAAGATAAATAATAAAAGAATAATAAATATTTGTGGACATTTGACACAGCGCCATCTAGCCCCAAACTAAGCAAAGCTTGTATTAAGCGAACCAGATGGCTGATAGAATACTTATATACTTTTTTTTTGTAAATACATAGTTATACTTATAATACATACCTGATACTACAACACCCAGACTCTGAAGAAATATTTGCAGAACATACAAACATTTCTCCCGTAGCGGGAATCGAACCTGCACCTCTTGCGATTCGGCCAAACACTCGCCCGCCACGCCACCGAGGTCGTCAAAGATGAAGTCTGTATGAGAAAAAGTTATCTCTAGTCAAACGCAGTTCATCAACCAAACCACAGCTGTATTGTAAAGGAACTATCTACTTAGAATCACAGATGAAAATCCACTCCAGCTGTAACTAATGTAATCGCGTGATTCGCCTTATAGCCGCTCTCGGACTTCTGGCCCCATAAATGTTTCATGAGCTGTTCAAGTCACTGTGCTGATTGAAAAAAAACTCCTTCGCAATATCGCTGATCGCTGATTGGGTGACTCAATACGTCGAAGGGCAGGATTTGTTGTGATAATAAAATGTGCTATTATTAAAAAAAATGTTTATAGGTAGAGCCAGTGACTAGTGATTAGGCCAAAGAAAATATCGATGGCCTGTGTGAAGAATGATGTGAGTAAGAAAGGATGAAGGATGAAAGATGTGGAGATGAAAAAGCTGACAGAGAGAAATAGAAGAAGATTACCTACATGTTATACCGATCCTAGATAAAGTGGGAAAATGGCTGGAATGATCTAAAATAATAGGTTGCATGCATGAATCAAAACGACTTCCTTTGGATGAATGGTAATTTATTAAAATTACCACAGATTATTTCATTATAAGAAAAAAAATGTCATTACGACGACCTATATCGTTTATTCCGGGGTTTCCACGTGAACCTAACCCAATTGTTTGACCTCCCCCTAAAACGTTTGGTCATAATGACGATGTGTTTCACAAACATGCAACCACATGCCCCAGTTACGGAAAAGTAGGTAAACATTTCATCCACAGACTTCGATGTGTTCTTTTTTTGAATCTTTCTACAAACTTCAAAGTGTTTCTTTGAATTGTTCCACAGATTTTAATGTGATCTTTTTTTGAATCTTTCCTCAGACTTAAATGTGTTCTTTTTTAATCTTTTCACTGGCTTAAATGTGTTCTTTTTTAGAATATTTTAACAGACTTCAATGTGTTTTATTGCGAATCTTTCCACAGACTTCTTTTCCTTGTTCTTTTTTTTATCTTACGAAAATGCATCAGTCGAGAGCAAAAGGGAGCAAACGATGACGAATTTATTAACGAATGTGGCCTCTTTTATAGACTGCTTATCTCTTACGTTCCGTTTCACTCCTGTTTACTAAAGTTTAAAACTATAAATCAAAATAACGTGAAGCTTCCATAAATTCACGCGCAGTTGCCCGTGTCTTTGACGTAGAGTTAGAAATTGGGTAAAAAGAACTGTAAAGTTTTGTAAGAGCTTTTCGTAAAAATTGACACATGGTTACTGAAGTGACAAAATATTACCTACTCTGTATGATATTATGTCCTTTTCGCATTATTATGTATTGCATTACCTACGTAGATACTATTGTAATTATTTTTTGTTTTATGCATGATGGAGTAAAATAGGAACTCAAAGAGTACGTAATAATGATTGCGTTAAAATAATGTTGAAATCTTCAGATCCCTTCACAACAACAGCGGTAACCTGTGTGAGCTATTTTTCCCCCCTAGGTAGGAAAGGATGCTACACAAAAATATAAAGATTAAAGTGTTGATTATCAAGTGTTTATTACAGGAATTTTATTACCAGAAAAGGAAGAAAATTATCGAAAGGTTTTACAGTTCTTTTTAGCCGCATCTATTACACACTACTGTCCTAGTTACTATGAGTAAATAAATAAAAGATAAACTTATTGAAACGCTTACAATTCATAGACGAGACTATTACAAACTACAACGCCGTCATTCACAGTACATCCACCGTTCATCTACACAATACTACTGTAATTTACCTTCGTCAGTCAGCTCTGACATATCCCACGATCAAAAAATTACACTCCAACACTTGGTTCATCACAACGGGTAAAAATTAAAATGTAAATTAACAATAAACGGGTTTAATGACCTGCCCTGATCTACTCTGCCTTGTAAATCAACCGGATGCCCACTTAGTCACGGCCTACTCAGGAGTATCAGTCCACCGCACCTCACCGCTGATTCAACGATCCACAAAAATAGAGTTTTTGGTTATATTTGGTTTGTTAAATTCCGAAATTGACGAAATTCGCGCGAGCGAACCTACAGGAACGCTTGATTTAACGACCCTATCAGACACACTCACTCGACTGACACCAGCCACCACAAGGTCACAAAAAGGCAGGGAAACGCCACACCAGGATTTTCGGTCTTGTCACAGCAGCACAGCAGGGGACGCTGGCGCTCTGGACCATCGCCGACGACAGCGTGCGCCAGAAGGCGGCAGGTAGCGAGGTTGCGACACGTGCTCGCCACGTGTTCGCGCCCGTACGGAGCACCTCTTTTCTGGAAAATTCATAGCCCGGCGTAAGCGAAAGTGCTCTTTAGCCTGCGAAGCGGGGTGCAACCTTAGCAAATCCGCCCTTGTGTATTCATGCACAGGGTTGAGGATGTCCCACGAGCTCCGCTCGGCAATCGAGGAAGACAAAATCAAAGATCAAAAGTTCAAGACTCTTACCAGAGGCACAAAGCTGATAATACGCACAAAACACGTGCGCCCAAAGGAATCACACGCGTGGGTTCTCCCGTGGATGATTCCCGCTACGCCAGACACAGAAGCCAGGATATATTAGCCAGCAAATACAATTTTCATCAAAAGCTCCACGCCACGTTCTCAACATCGATCCGTCAAAAAGATCCTTGCCCTCTCGCTCTGACCGAGCGAGACGAAAGAACGCAAATGACACTGACAGTTCGATTCGTCTTGATAAGGACACTGACACTCACAAATCACCCGTGCCAAGCCAGAGTGTGACCAGCAAAAACCAAAATTATTACCTATCTCGCTGAACGGAACTTTCAAATAAAAAGGAGGGAAAAATCGAACGTTACACCTGTCAGTGTAATTAATACTCAACAAAACGAAAGATTTAATTTAATATGAAACTCGAAAATCCAAGTCTTGGTAATCTTATCCGAGCCAATCCCGGTCCATCCGAGTTTTATAGAAATAAACCTATTAGAACCGACGCGATCCGCCTCAAACCGGTTCAAAAAAGGATTTATTCTGTAAAGAGAGATTACTCCTGCTGACAAGTAGCCGAGACTGACTATTGTTCAAACTTTGCATTGGACTATTTAAAACTGGCAAGTTGCTAGGCCGAGCTACTAGTACGCGTTCTTTGAGGAATTATTAAATATTTATAGTAAGTTTGAGGAATAATTAAATATTTTAGTTGTATGTTCGTCAGTAAATATTCTGTTGGTTCTAAATAATAATAATAGTAGGAAAAGCAAAAGGGTTTTAGCTAAAAGCGATCTGTTCTATATTTTCTAGGAATTAGACCGAATTAGTGAAGTTGCCACAGAGTAAATGACTTACAAAAACTAGACAAACATAAAGTGGCTAATTAAAGAAATAATTCCAAGCTTGTAGTAAGTATAAATATCAGATCATTAAAGAGGTTTTTAAGTTTTCATACCCAAGCATAAAATTACGTACTTTTCTAAGTAGGTAGGTAACTTGTAAGTAAGTTAGTGTAAACACAGCATTATTCATCGGAGATTTAAGTTTAGTTTGATAACTTACTGGCTGACACCTAAAATAAGCTTTGACAGCTGTATTTTTGACCAGAAATGTTCTTTAATTTTAATACAATTATTTCTTATACCTTTGGCTCACTGAAATGAAAAAGAGGTTCAGTTTTTATAGAATGAAGAAGATTTTTCATTCATTTTCAAAATACCCTTTTAATACCTTTCCAACTTTTATCATAGGTATTGAGAAGTTCAAATAATAAGTAGTACTTTTACATATATACATACATAAAATCACGCCTGTTTCCCATAGGGCTAGGCAGAGATCACGGATCGCCATTTGCTACGATCCTGACATACTTCTTTCGCTTCATTCACTCTCATTACATTCTTCATGCATGCTCGAGTAGTAGTACTTTTATCATGATATTACCTCACAACTTAATTCATGCATTTCAAGTAAACTATTTTTAACAAATAAACAATTTTTTTTTTAAATATACCTTACATGCATTGTGTTTGAATGTAATAAAATTAGCCTATGTGCACATAATTCTAAAAAATTATATAATAAAAATAACACACGAATTAAAATTGACGGCCTCGGACGCAAGAGGCGCGGGTTCGATTCCCGCTGTTTGCATGATCTGTCATCTTCCGGGTCTGGGTGTTGTGGTACCATGGTACTCGTAGTTTCTGATACCCACGACACAGGAAATCCTAGTGTGGTGTCAAGACTATGTATGTGACTGTTGGGTGTTATTTATTTATTTATTAAAATAGGCCTTTCAGAACTTAAAATAGTCTCAGTTAAGCAGTAATTAAAATTTGTCTACGGAATAAAACCACCCTTCCAGCTTTTAAGCTTATTTTAGATAGAATACTGGGACTATCAATGGTTTTTATTTCAATGGGTAAAAAATCTTCTCTAATAACATAGTCGCTTGAAACTTCATTAGTAAAACGAAGCCCCAAGCGCATCCTTGGAAACTGAAAATGGCCATCAAAGATCTTTAGAGCCTTTGTCATCCCGGAACAAAAAGGCACTGCAATCCGAAAGAAACTCGTGTCGCTCCAATTGAGGCTAAATGGGATTCGCTGAGCCCCCTTATTCACAAAGGCGCCGGCGGAAATGAGATAGACTAATCCGTTCGCGCTACAAAAACAGAGTTTACAGACGTAGGCCTCCTAATTAGTTCCCTAGAGGTGATTCTTGGATACAATTTTATTACAGTAGGTACATTATAATTCAAAAACTGACAAAAAAACTCAATTTATACAGATTTGTGATGTCTATAGAAAAAAAAAACATGCACGGACATAAAGCCTTTAGGCTTTATGTTTTTTTTTATAAAAATAGGTCCCTGTATCGAGTACCGTACTATTTGGCATTCAATTGCAAAAAATAACCTAACCTACATTGAAATTAACTGTATTTAAAAACATGTTTTTTTATCTTTTATTTCCATGTAACGTCGAAATCAAAACCAAAGTCACTCTATAAAAATAATAATATTAAATCATTTCTCTGCCATTACCAGCTTAATAGAGCAGTAACAGCCAATAACGTGGACCCTCAAAAAAGACCAAAGGAATGATTATAGTCCTCGATATGACCGGGATGGCTTGTTAACAGGGGCTATTACGCTGAGATTCGTCGTTTGCTAAGAATCGTTCGTTCCTATTTAGGAACCTTTCAGTACCCTTAGCATTGGCTACAACCACCTGTGATATCGTGAGCTCTCTCAGACACAGACGGCATAACCTGCTACGAATAAGACGATAATAGCATCGAGAAGTTAAAAATAATCAAGCTACAGCAGTTTTGTACATACAAACATAAATAAAACCACGCCTGTTTCCCATAGGGGTAGGCAGGGATTACGGATCTCCATTTGCTACGATCCTGACACACTTATTTCGCTTCGTTCCCTCTCATTACATTCTTCATGCATACTCGTCGGTTTAGGGTACTCTTGATCTGGCCCTTTTCCAAAACGTCACTGATTTTGGACTTTACTTTGATGTTTCTTCTGCCATCCCCAACTTTTACAACCGTACATAAGTGTCAGCACTAGTACTCCTCTATGCACAGCGAGTCGTGCCTTTTTGGACACTTTCCGACTGGTCATAAAGGCGTGTAGCTCCTTATTCACTTTATCTTCCGCAATCACTCTCCTTTCAACATCCTCCGCATGCTTTCCAGATCTCGTAAGGCTGTACTGGAAGACACCACTAATGTCCAAAAAGAAAAACGTCCAAGTTTTGTCCAAATATAGAAATGTCGAATGAAAAACATGAACTGTATTAACGTCATCATCATTGGCCTTTTACATCTATTACAGATTATTTAGGTGGCATCAGTTTATAGTACATTTTGAAGTGGAACTAGAACATTTTCGTTAATGGCTAAAGAGGCCTATACGGGAGTGGCCTCGACCACACTTTCCACATATAAAGGACCCTGAGGATGTTACAGGGAATTCGGCGCGTTCGTGTTTAGCCCGCTTGTGTGCTAAATAGTCGAGCCAGGCCTTATCGTGAGCGCCGACACCTTCAGCCACGGGTTTTCTCCAATATTAACGTCAAATGGTATGGAAAATGGCTACTTTGTTTATATTCACATTTTTCGCAGTTTGCCATACATTTTAGTCAGACGTTACACGACTCTTGCAAAATCAACTGGGTACTAGCAATCTGACGTATCGCTTTGTTACAAGAAAGAATGAAAAGAATTTTATTGACAACATACATAGTAAATACAGAAACGAAAAATTTAAAAGACAGAGCATAGGGCAAAAGAGAAAAGAACATACATATTATACATACCTAACCTTACGGGGTTAGTAGGTACATAACTCATGTTTGTTACAAGAAAGAAAGAAAAGAAAGAAAATAATTTTATTGATAACGTACATAGTAAATATAGAAACGAAAAATTTAAAAGACAGTATGGGGCAAAAGAGAAAAGAACATACATATACAATACATACCTAATCTTACGGAGGTACATAACTCATGCCTTGGTTGCTCTGTCTAAACCAGATAGAAGTTGTAAAAAGGTCCTAACTCAGCTTTGAGCTAACTTCACGTGGGTACCAGGTGAAAAAGCGCTGGTTTTTAATCAGGTTTATAAGTAAGAGCCTCGGTGAGGTCTGTAGCTGTGATTATTTATCCAGCATATATTGTTTTACAACTAAACAACTTTGTCATTAGTAGTTTTTCATCAATTTTTCATTACCTACTGTGCAATATCAGAGGCGGAAAGCCACTATGACGCACATCCCCGAAACCAAGCCTCGTTAAACCCTAGCTAATGCTAAGGGTACCTATAGACTTAAAGTAGTCACTACATTAAAGGGGAATCAAATTAATTGATGCTAGCGGTCCCAAAGTCACTTGAATATTACCTATATTTTGCGACTGAGAAAAGCCAAATGAATTGAAGTCGTAAATGAACTCAATAAGGTTCAGAATAGAGCGATATTTATAACAGGTTCGAAAATAGCAAAGAAATATTATATCACATCATATATTATTATGAATGTGAAATGATGTGTGTGAATGAATTGTATGAAACTTGTAATTCTCGTAGTTTCTGACCTAACATGACGTAAAGGCTTCTTTTTACCCACGACGGAACGGAGAAGGTATAGGTATGCGTTTGGCCTAAGAGGTTATATGTTTATTTATTTATGTGTTTGTGTAACCATTTTCCTCAAAAACTATTGAACTGATTTCAATGCTGTTCTTTGATAATTAAACGGTCATAGCCCACCAGGGCGCGCTGCAGCAGTTAGCATAGTTTTTTGCACCTCGGAATATCAATAACTACTCAACAAATCTTGGTTTTGCCCGACGGGAATCCAAATCAACCCCTACAATACAACAAAGGGACAACCCAAAAAAACTCACAGACGGGCACTTCCGAACTTCAGAAAAATCTTCTCAAACTCTTCCTTCATAATGCCTTAAAGATGACAACACAATGTGGATTAGCATTTACTTAATCAATTCCGTTATGTCCACCGCCAGTTGGCGCAGGGGGTGGGGGGGAGTCTGTCCAATTGAATAATCAATCAGCAAAATGCAAATGGCTCTGGCAACAGGCATCAGTGTTTTGTCGCAAGAACCCGGTTGGTCTGAATTGCGGTTTAGGATTTATGAGGGTAGACGAAGAAAAGCGCAGCTGACGTGAAAGAAAGACGTGTTTTATTGGAGGTTATTGAACCCGTGAGGTTGCAGTTGTTGTCTAAATTGTATTGCTGTGATTTAGAACACATCTGCTAGATTCCACTTCCACGGAATTTTATGAATATTGGGTGTTTAAAATCCTATCTTACTAATTCTGAGTTTATAAAATGAGTTTTTATGTTTGTGTTTAAATTACGCGTAAACTGAACTGAATTTTTTGAAATTTGGAATATACGTAATAGTATAATAAGCTACCTACTTTTATTTGAGTGCGACGAACTAATGTGCATTAATAACATTGAAGCGCTCGTGGCGTAGCTTGCTTAGATGTTCTTGATTGATCGTATAAGTTAAGCAACGTTGTGCGTGGTCACAATTTGGGATGGGTGACCGCAAGTGGCATTACGAGCTGAGCGCTTCCGTGCTTCGGAGGGCACGTAAAATTGTCGGTCCCGGCTCATACGAATATAATTTTAATAACATTTTTGATGTTACGCGAGCTACTCCTGAACAACTCCGTCGAGAAAATGAAAAATTTAGCTTACGATACGATGGTTAGCTTTGGCTTTATCCTTTTCAGTTTTCGAATTGCCTAAAGCCTAGTATTAACTGGTAATAAGCCAGCTTTATCTTCTCCGACTGGCACCGATCCGACTCTCCGACACTGGGGATTACAGGATAGTTTTGTGAAAAACGTATCCGTCATGTAGATTTTCAAGAAATATCTTACTTATCTGGCCACGCAGCTAAGTTGGTAGTAGTCTGTCTTCTGCGCGTGCGGTTGAAGGTTCGATTTCCAACCAAGACTAACATTTTGGCAATGAACCTGTTATTTTCCAAAAAACCCTAACCCATCTGGACTAGAAGTTCTGGCTTCAACTGGATTTGAACCCACAACCTTAGGCTCGGAAGGCGGGGTCGGTACCACTAGACGGCCAGTACTCCAGGAGTTTACTGCCAGTATTTATAACGGCCAGCCACTTTGTAGACAACCAGCTTAACTGACCGTCGATTTCTTGAGAAAATAGTCTCAAGTCTAGAAACTTTCAAGCAGCGTTTAGGTTTAGAAAAGTTCGACTAAAAGAATTTAGAACATGTTCAGGTATTTTGAGAGCGTGGGTAATTGAAGATCATTAGATGTCTTTGAAGTTTATTTGCTCAAGAAACTATTCGGACATCCGTCATTTGACTTCATCGAAGCCTGACTAAGGTGGTCTAGTAGCACATGGGTATAGAAAGATAGACAAAAGAAATAACATGTACATAGGCGAATTTAATACAAATTAGCATTTTCTTCCAGCTAACCTTTGTAAAATTTGGAGAAAAAACAGAGGTAGTGCTTTATAGGAGACTAAGTAGAGTAATAAATATTACACACACCTACAAAAACTGACTACATAAGGGTATGAGGCGAGAGTGTCAAGACCGTAGCTAATAGAAATCCACGGTCTCTGCCTACCCCTGTGGGATTTTATTTAGCTAAAATAAGTTTGCTGCTGATTATACTGGTGGCCGTTTCAGTAAATCAAATGCTAGCTCTCATTCAGTCAGTACTAGGGGAACAGGAATGTATTAGCGATATCCCTGGTTATTTCATTAACCCTGCTTTTGCCTGTGTCCGGACTATAAATCAACGTCCGTGTAATTACGGCCCGGTGACTGATGTCGGGTTCGCATCGCGGCGCGAATACGCTAAGGTGTTTTATAAGCGAAGCGTTTAGCTAAGTTGGTTCATAAGCGCAGCGAGCTCAATACTTTTACACAAACCACGATTGCTACTTGACCGTGTACAGTCTACCATTATGGCCATAACTTTAGAGATCCGTACCCGAAAGGTGCCAACGGACCCTATTACTAAGCTTCCGCTGTCCGTCCGTCTGTCAGCGGGCTATATCTTATGAATCGTAATAGACAAAGAGTTAAAATTTTCATTTATGTACATGTAAGATGGTAAGGAACCCTTCGTGTGCGAATTCGACTCGCACTTGATCGGTTTTGTTTTATTCTTCTTAAAGTCTACCCTGCTACGTCACTCATACGTATACGCTACGTAGTATTTTTACGCGCTTCGCTATAATTTCATTTCCAAATGCTCGCACCTCGCTCAGCTCCACCGTTTCTCCGCTCCGTTTCACGCTGCGCTCACCCCACTAGTTCCATTTGCGACCTAGATTTCGTAGATTGCACTCAGGGTTAAGGAAGGCTATCGGGCTGTAAGCGCAATGAGTGCTCGTTCTCTTTTGTGTACGCTTTCAAATGGGTTAAATGTTTTGTGTAAGTTGCCTTGTAATAGCATTTTTGCAGCTTTACAGCTCCACAGGGAAATGTAAATGAAATTTCCTTTGTTTATAATAATGGGAGGAAATGAATACTTACTTTGAAAAATAATGTAAGTTAAAACTTCAGATTCTTTGTTTCTCTTGCATAATATATTCCGTGTTCTAATAAGTATGTATTCCAGAACCATTTAAGAATTCTGTATTAAAAATATGATATCACTAGATTTCTTTTGAGAAAACGACTTCAACTATCTTTAAAACTAAATTGTTTTTCTTGAGACTCTCTTTTATCACTATCATGCCGGTAATTCTATCAAATTCCCATCGCGTCTTGGCCCCATTTCTGGTACTTACCGCACATAAGGCTTCCGAAGCCTGATTATACCGATTGAGAGGAGAGACGCTGAGTGCATTTTTCAATGGCGCGATGTTAAAGTGTTATTTGAACGGCTGACTGCCGCTCCATCATTCATGTGTGCTCAGACGGCGAGGGTAAACGAACAAAATAAATACGAGACTCGACTACGGCTTTAAAGATTGCGACCGCAGGTAGTACACAGAAACTCAATACCTACCTAAGATGCTATAACATACTCTGTTTGGAAATAAGATTTAGGTTTGGAAAAGATAAAACTAAATTGCAGGATTCTTTTTGTTTGATCTATTTTAAAACCTAATTTAAAAACCTTATTTTTTTGTAGAAATATACCTTACATATAAATTGTTTTCGGGTTCGTTAAAACCAAGATTTGTAGAAAACATTCTTTGATCGTAAGATCACGATAATTGGAGTACAAAAATTCAATTATCCATTTCAAAGAGAATTCAGACAAATAATGAAATCGACTTGAATTCCCTTTCACGAAACCAAAGAGACCAATTTAGAGAAAACTACAAAAAACGGGAAATAACCGACGCTGTGCTATTTAGCCGGCTACAGAAAGGCAATTTTCTATCCTATTTGAGTTGGATTCCCGAATTATCTGCAATCAATCGAACAAAAGAGAACAGGCAAGATATTTCTCTAACGATTTATCACAGGAATCATTTGTTCGGACAACAGTCAGCATTGTTTACTTGCCAAGGAAAGATGATTGAAGA
This sequence comes from Scotopteryx bipunctaria, assembly GCA_949320045.1. Taxonomy (NCBI): domain Eukaryota; kingdom Metazoa; phylum Arthropoda; class Insecta; order Lepidoptera; family Geometridae; genus Scotopteryx; species Scotopteryx bipunctaria. The sequence goes on from OX439441.1 coordinate 1,949,334, forward strand.
CAGAACAAGCGCGTGGAGGGTTCGAGGGCTTGGGGTTGTGATGACTTTCAAGTGACACTTGAATTCACCCTGCACCCACCTTCGGAAGCCTTCAAAGCAACGACATAGTTCACTCTAAGCAGAATAACTACCTACTCGTAAATGCTTTTAGTAATTTCTATACTTATAAGATATAGATACAGTGCATGAAAGGAGCCTTTGAGGCGCACTTTAAATCCTTTCACCGCACTGGTTCGAAAGAGACACGACTAGTTATAGATACTTATAAGATGTTAATGTGAGACAGTGTTTGGGTAGTTTTGACCAAATGCCATATTATCAAGTAGTAAGATTGAATTTCATTTGGAGAATTTATTGATTTTATGTCTCTTTCTAACAATATTTTCAACCAATCATAACTTGTATTGCTATGTAAGTTAGTTTTAAATATGTGTGAGTTTGGCTACACAGATTCTCATAGTAAAAAGTTAACATTATAATGAAGATGATTTGCTGTTCTGAGGTTTTGACTAATGACCGCTTACGTAATTTTAGACCTTATGTCAAAGAAACGCTTATTTATAGTTGCGTCATTAAACAATTTTTCGTAAATGTAATTGTTTAACATCTTAACATCAACCGGTTGAAAAAGCAGTTAACAGTAGCAATGAGTTTTTTCAAAATTCATGAGTGTCTGCAAGTTTTCTTATGATTACTTGTGGCTCTACCCACCCCATTAGAGATACGGACGTAATAAAATGTATGTATGTATGATTTCAATGATCCTTGTCAACCGAAATATTGAAAGTAACGTTCATTGTTTTCTACGTGGTTACTGAATTTGTTTTTTTTTATGTTTAGCAGCTTACTTATTGACCAATGAAGAGTCGTTCAATAAGATTATTCTTTGATTTAACGACCAACACACCATTCTGTTCCAACTCAATACAAATTGAATGAAAGCTGCAAATCCCTTGAAATTTAATTACAAAGCGTGTCCCATGTTGCAAAGTTAGTTCGGGACCACACCACAATGTACCACCCATTGCCGAGCCCATGGAGTTCCAAAATTGACCAGTTCATAGCGAGGGTCAGTCCAGGGCGTTCTATTCGAGTCACAAAGTTATCCCTAAGTAATTAGCCCCGGTACCAAGGGAACTAAGCCGATAGTAGTTCACTTTAATTAAGTACGTTGATACCTATGTAACCCTCTTATTACAAATTAGATTTGAACTTTGGGCTCGGTTTAATCCCGGTTTTGTTGAGTTGGTGGAGTTGATGGGACATACGTGGAACAAATTATGCGGCCTGTGACCGATGTCGTTTCTGCGAACTCTACTTTGAGGCTTTATAGCTTCTGGGAGTAGACTCTGAGCAGTTTCCCAGGCTTGGACTGCCTCTGGTTCTGTACGATTATTAAATACAAAAAAAATTGTGGACATTTCACACACCATCTAGTCCCACACTAAACAAACCTATTACTACAAACCAGATGGGTGATTTAACTTAAATACTTTTTTTTGTAAAAAGTCCGCATTCCGCTACAGGAATCTATCGCTCATTGGAAAGATCAGAAGGCAGAGTTACTATATTAAGATAACTAAGTGCTCTCGCTTGAAACTAATTCTGTCCTCTTGTCTAGAAAATCTGCCTAAAGTTTATTGCAGACGTACAACTCGTATAAACACAGCAACGTATCGGCATGAGACGATTCACTTTTCTTCCTCCACTAGAAACACAAAATGAACCTTTTACTAAGGTCACCACGCCAACATCACAAATGAGACTTTGTGAGGGTGTTTCTCGTTATTGGTGATTCAATACCCATAGCGATTCAAACTCTGAATCTATTCCTGGCCTTCAATAGGAACTTTTTATCCTGTGCGGAAGCTAGAAGGTAATCTGTATAGAATTCCTTTTCACACGGTACGAGAGAAATTCCTGTCGACCGCGACACGTGCATTACAAAGGCCACAGTCGGTACATTTTTTTGTAGCGATGGCGACACCGGTAACGACTTCCCTGGCAAACGCCGCGCAAATGCACCGATTCCGAAATACGCGCGAATAACTCCAATGTCCCCTGTATCGGTCCCCCTTTGTCACCCGCACACTCCGAGACACGAGAAAAGACACAACGATTGTTCCAATACAAACGGAAATATTGCTCTACCATGGAAAATGAATATTTTTTTCCAACTGACACGTTTGTCGCGTTTTGACGCCTGAATTCGGAGATTTACAACCCCCGCAAACAATACAGATACAGATTTTAAATTGAGCAGTCGGAAACTCGCTTAAATCGACGCTCGGGCAGTTTTGTGAAAAATTATCGCCGAGACTGAGCGATGCTTTTAGCCCAGTTTTGGAGCTTAACACACCCCGGCGAGTACCTACTGTGACCGCATCCTTCAATTTACTGGAACACATATCTGCTAATGGACAACCCAAAATTTACTCGCATCGCTAAGCTTGGCAATCAGCACTGCAGTATCACAGGAGTTGGTACGTTCACGGTACTGAAGCTTGACCGGTCAAAAGTACAAGATAAACGCTGACACCGACACTCGTGTCGCAAAAAGTCTGTCAAAGACTAGTAATTGCGCAGAGAGAGCGCTACATTTCAAGTGGTTTTATTGCCGGGCAAATGGAAGGCGTGCAATTTGGCGGTCTGACCGCAGGAGCCGCGCATGTTTATTAGAGACAAAGAGCCGTCGACCCGCGATTTGCATAACGGTCCGTGTCGTAATTAGAAACCATCTCGGACGTCCCTCCTTTGTCCCGTCTCTGCATCGTCTGGGGCCGCGTCAAACGCCTTCTATTTAGCTGTTCTGGATAAGCTGTATAATCCTGGCGAATTTAAACGAATGTGCAACGTTACGCTACATCATGAAAGCGAGGTATCGTTTTAGAAACTGGCTTTTGATGCTTTGGTGAAACAACTTTGATGTTATATCCTTGGGGTTGCTCTCCACATGGCAGCATCAGATCGTAGTTTGAAGTACTTAGTCCAAAACATAACCAGCACTTTTAGGTAATTTTCTTTTTGAAAACCTACGATCCAAATTGCATGCCTTGAAGCACACGTGTTCATATCCAATTATCATGGAAATCTTTAAAATAAATCTCTAACCCAACAGCAATTTTTAAATCTTAATCACAGCGGTAATATCTTAACCCTTCACAAAACGAACATTTTACGAGCACCAAAGCACAAAGCGCACCCCTTAACACGCATACTGGCGTAATGAAAAACGGTGTAAAGAAATAACGTGTATAGTCCAGCCGTGTGCAATAAATCGTTTTCTAAGAACAGCGCTCACTGCGAGCTGGGCGTATAACTCATTAACGAGTGTAGGGTTAGCAATCCTGGAAACACAATGTTCTAGATTTGCCTGCGATTACAAAAAGTAGTCTAGGTCTCGAAGTATGTATACTCCAACTTTCATTCAAATCAGCTCAGCCGTTACGCCGTGATTGAGGCACCAATATCCTCACTTTCGGATGGATCGTCAATTATTCTTAGGAATCCCACTAAAAGAGAATATACCTAAGTTTTACATACTATATTTTTCCTTGAAAATTCTGTACTAGCCATAAAAATAGTTACAGTCACCGAATGACTGTAACTATGCCATATATTGCATAAAATATGACGTCAGTCGGATTTTATGCATTTTCAAGAATGTATACACCTCACCCCTTTCTTTCGAATTTAGATAATGTTATCTACAAATTACAATGTTTTTAAACAGATTTCGTCTGTAAAGCTACATCTTATAGTGTGATAAAGCGATTAACATGACAAACATGTTTTAAAATAAGTTGTTTCTACTCGTTCCACGGTCTCTTACGGCTTATTTTGTTTTACGCCTCAATCCTCCATTTTTCTGAGGTCCAAAAATCCTGACATACCCTTAAGCCTGTAGCAAATATTTTCGTAGGCCGCGACAGCCCTATAGGGCGTTTACGAGCCGCTGTATCGTGGATAATGACGCTAAACCGATATCCTTATTTACTGCAAATTGCGTTGGCTCCTTCGTCTATTAGACCTTGTTGCTAGGGTGGCGAGTCTAGTTGTCACTGGCATATACTCATTCCTCAGTTTTGGGAGCGCGCCCTACTTTTTATTTTTACTTCTACGCCACAGAAGTTGAGGTTGCGTTTTGTATAGACATGTGTGTCGTTTCGCGACATTTCAAAAGTTTCTTTCATATCTGAGGATCTTCAGCTTATTTTGGACTACTTACAAAATATTAAAACTATTTTTCTTTGTTCACAGAATGCAATAGAAATACCCCGGTTATGCAGCGCTCTTAGAAAATCAAAGGTAAGTTTTAACTTTAGTAACTTTGATTTTTTCCTATTTTTATATTAACTTCCATCCTCGGTTTTGCTCACATACCAAGTATCCCGATAAAATATCTGATTATTACGATCTTTCGCGGTTAACTATGTCTATTTCAAGTTTAACCTAAATCAATTTAAAATAGAAACTACAAATATAGGACACAGCCTACCTGCTGCCTACACACTACAAAGTTAGGTACAAGTTACATTTTATATTAATAAAAAAGCCTAAATCTGTTTTACTCGTTTAATAAAGAATAACATAAAGTACCTTATATCCCAATTATAATATTCAAACTTCTTTTAATATCATCAAACAGAAAAATGTTTTGAGAAAACATCTCGAAGGCATTCAAGTACAGTCGGTATGACAAGTCATTTTTCATAATTAGCTACGTGAAACTTAATTTTCCAGAGACCGAGATGCTCTGTTTTTGCAACTACAATTTTTATGATGCAGTAGATTTGTTACATAGTTACCTGCTTAATTGGAGGTGCTTTGTAACTGTTTTAGTTTTTGAATGTACCTACCATTTTTTATTCGAACTTTTTCACCATGTTCAAACCCCTAGGAAAAGAATTTCCGGAAATCTTTTTTAGTGCATCCCTACACCATGAAAGATACGCCACATTTCCGTATAAAAGGTACACAAAATTCAACTTAATTCTAAATAAGTAACTAAGTATATTCCCTACGTTTCCATTCACAGTTCGCTCTCAGAAAACTCCACTCGCGGCGCGTTCGGAAATCTAACACGGCTGATAATTAGCGAACGTTCCGAACGCATTTCAGTCTTCAAAAAGATAGGGATGTCTTTTGACGGTTGTAAAATGGCATAATAATAATAATGAAGTTCTTTATTTAGACATCCAGGGCATAAGCTTTGTAGTCTTCGATAATCAAACAAAGTGATAAATCGCTAAAAAACCATTTAAAATTGGAATGACTGCCGCTATTTTTATGCATGGAGTGGTAATTTTGTTTTGAATATGAGACTCGAAGAAAAACGGCCCTACCATGACGTACCATAGCAGATGTGAAGATTTGTAGGACTTTGTAGAACTAAGAACAAACTGTAACATATTAAATTATTTGTAGATTGAGAATTGACTAACCTAAATATGGTTAGTCAATAAATAAGGTTAGTCAATTCTTTATCTCCAAATCACCTCAGTGACATCATATTGCCCAAGAAGCGGGCTTATTCCCGGATTACCACTGGGACTACGTCTTAGGTTTATAAGGCACTCCCCTACTTTCGTTTCGGGTTTCATAGAAACGGTAACAAACAATGATAGACAAAGCGGAAAAGTTACAAACGCCCCTCAAATAGTAACAACTGTCAGTCGGTTGTCAAATATGACAGCTTTTTTGTAGTCTGCATTATAAAATGATTACCTCAGATCGATTGCAGATTACATTTAGGCACTTTTATATTATTATCAGAACCATTACTACTTTTCCTAGTTCTAACATAAATATGGCCATGATATTACTGTCGTAATTTTTTATCAACTGACACTGACTGAAACTCCAGTGATCAACCAACCCCAGTTTTTATGGCCCCATTAGCTACGAGTATTCTCGTCACGACTGCCCCCCTTAGGTACTCTGTGATATAGGGTGCGATCCACGGTTGTAAAACGATTGTAAAGTACCGAATGGTTAGGTCCAGAGCCGTTGTAAACATCACTCCCTGGCACTGTTTGAAATTCTTATTCTTGTGGAATACTTTTGTTTTAGGGTCCCATCCTGTCCTGACAAGCTGTCAATTGGGACTTTGGGAAAAAGGGAAAAAGCCACTTCTGGTTTTACACTGACGACCTCGGTGGCGTAGCAAGATTATGAAATAACTAATTTTTATGATGCAGTAGATTTGTTACATAGTTACCTGCTTAATTGGAGGTGCTTTGTAACTGTTTTAGTTTTTGAATGTACCTACCATTTTTTATTCGAACTTTTTCACCATGTTCAAACCCCTAGGAAAAGAATTTCCGGAAATCTTTTTTAGTGCATCCCTACACCATGAAAGATACGCCACATTTCCGTATAAAAGGTACACAAAATTCAACTTAATTCTAAATAAGTAACTAAGTATATTCCCTACGTTTCCATTCACAGTTCGCTCTCAGAAAACTCCACTCGCGGCGCGTTCGGAAATCTAACACGGCTGATAATTAGCGAACGTTCCGAACGCATTTCAGTCTTCAAAAAGATAGGGATGTCTTTTGACGGTTGTAAAATGGCATAATAATAATAATGAAGTTCTTTATTTAGACATCCAGGGCATAAGCTTTGTAGTCTTCGATAATCAAACAAAGTGATAAATCGCTAAAAAACCATTTAAAATTGGAATGACTGCCGCTATTTTTATGCATGGAGTGGTAATTTTGTTTTGAATATGAGACTCGAAGAAAAACGGCCCTACCATGACGTACCATAGCAGATGTGAAGATTTGTAGGACTTTGTAGAACTAAGAACAAACTGTAACATATTAAATTATTTGTAGATTGAGAATTGACTAACCTAAATATGGTTAGTCAATAAATAAGGTTAGTCAATTCTTTATCTCCAAATCACCTCAGTGACATCATATTGCCCAAGAAGCGGGCTTATTCCCGGATTACCACTGGGACTACGTCTTAGGTTTATAAGGCACTCCCCTACTTTCGTTTCGGGTTTCATAGAAACGGTAACAAACAATGATAGACAAAGCGGAAAAGTTACAAACGCCCCTCAAATAGTAACAACTGTCAGTCGGTTGTCAAATATGACAGCTTTTTTGTAGTCTGCATTATAAAATGATTACCTCAGATCGATTGCAGATTACATTTAGGCACTTTTATATTATTATCAGAACCATTACTACTTTTCCTAGTTCTAACATAAATATGGCCATGATATTACTGTCGTAATTTTTTATCAACTGACACTGACTGAAACTCCAGTGATCAACCAACCCCAGTTTTTATGGCCCCATTAGCTACGAGTATTCTCGTCACGACTGCCCCCCTTAGGTACTCTGTGATATAGGGTGCGATCCACGGTTGTAAAACGATTGTAAAGTACCGAATGGTTAGGTCCAGAGCCGTTGTAAACATCACTCCCTGGCACTGTTTGAAATTCTTATTCTTGTGGAATACTTTTGTTTTAGGGTCCCATCCTGTCCTGACAAGCTGTCAATTGGGACTTTGGGAAAAAGGGAAAAAGCCACTTCTGGTTTTACACTGACGACCTCGGTGGCGTAGCAAGATTATGAAAGAATATTTTTTTATATCTGGGTGTTGTGGTAGCATGATACTTAGTTTCAGATACCCACGACACAAAGAGTCCCAGTTTGGACTTTTTTTGTACATAATTAGATCATGGTAAGATCTATTTGAGGCAAAACTGGTTTAAAAATACCAAGTGTATAGTAGTGAATTTACACATAATGAATGGCATTCAAAACAGAAGCATCTTATGCAATCCGTTGAAACAATGGCACGTGAACTATTACCGACACAAATGATAGATAGCCGGGCGGCCACTCGGCTTATTAATAGCCACTCGAAACACTCTGCTATTCCTTAACATTTCGCCAGGTCTAGTTTAAGCTGTGCGTGTTGCTGGGCCGAGAAACTAGACTTGTATTTTTTAATATATCAGAGACTGAACGCAAACGAATAAAAAATAAAACCAGTAAAGTGAGAGTCAAATTCACACACAAAAGGAACCATCGTATATCTCCTAAATGAGGACCCCCTAATTTTTTAAATTTAAAAATATTATTATTTTTACTTAACAATGCGGTAAATTTTAGACATTTTAAAAAGAAATACACAAAAATACGACGAAAAAATGTGCAAAAGTCACTTGACCCATCCAATTACTGACCGCGCCTAGTGTTGCTTAACTTTAATGATCGATTATTATTATTATGAACGTTAAAAATTGTTTTTCTCATATTTTATGTTTTGTTATAGAGGCAATAGAAATACTCTGTGCAAATTTCAACTATCTACCTATTACGGTTCATGAGATACAGCCTGCTGACAGACGGACGGACAGACGGACAGCGGAGCCTTAGCAATAGGGTCCCGTTGGCACTCACCCTTCGAGTACGGAACCCTAAAAAAGTTTTATTAATCACAAAAACTTTTTCTCGCTTTTAAACGAATTCTAGTTAACTAAGTGAAAATCGGTTATTGTAAATTATTGTTTACAATAACTCAGACGTTTTCCTACACGTTTACGGGAAATATGAGAGGAGGATTTGGGAACTAGTGATGGAGACAATTTCGACAAGTCTCGAATTTCAAAATAACATTAACATTGACTTAATGATATACCTATAATCAGATATATAAAATAAAATAAAATAGTATTATTATTTTCTGAGTTATTGTACCAATAAAACCTTTAACAAATTATGATCTGGTACCCACTGGACCTACAAGATTCTACCCAAAAGCAAAAAGTGCTCATAGAACCTCAATTACATGGCCCATTCGATCTTTTTAAAAAAATATATATTCAATGCAATTGGACCTTTTTTTTTAATTCACCTGGTACCTAACTGGATCTTCAAAATTAGACCCTACTGCTACTGTACCCACTGTACCTTTATTGCTTACAAAAAGACCTGAAAAATAATGAACATGTGACATTAACACAATCAAAAAAACACAAACAAAATCTAACATAATCGATTTTTGATTGAGATGGATTTGGATAGAACTATTGAAGTTTCACATAATGTAGTTGGAAGTTTTACGAATCTCTAGAATATTCGTGCAACTCAAATTCCCTCTGTAGCCTTGGCTTTAAGAGCCTCTGGTAAGTCAGTGGCACTTATCGCGTCTCCGAGGACCGGAGCCACTCACCACATGCTTGCCCCACGCCACAGTCCCGCCACTGCGCCACAATGCCGCCACTGCGCCACAATGCCAGTTAAACAGAACCTATCAAGGATAATTGGTGGCGGGAAGCCGCAACCACATATTAGAACTTATAAGATTAGCCAGAGGACGATTTTAAATGAAACTATTTAGATTCAATTGATCTGTTTTAATTTGTACGAAAATAATCACGATATTTTGGCATTTATCTATGACATTTAACGAATAGACCGGTCATAAGTTAATATTTTCAAAGAAATGTCTACTTAGGTACTATTGTTAGCGACAACGACGGGCAATTAGATAGGCCTTATAATTACTTACCTTACTTTTCCCTTGCTTAAATATGAGCGCTGAGAATCTACATAAACAAAAAGATCTTAGGCAATTTTATGTAATTTTTTAGTATGACAAATCGTTTCCTTATTTGTCAAATTCGTTTGAGTTGAGTAAGTGGAACATAACAGTGAATTGAAACCATAACCTCCCCTTCCTCCCTAAAGTAGTCAGGCTAAAATGTAAAGCCCCCTGAATAACACTCCGCCGAGTCGGGAAAACTTACAAATCACACGCTAAAAAGATTGAGAAAAGCGTGCGTATGGAATGGGAATAAATGGGGTAAAAAATAGAAGGCCCGTTTGCGCATCGTTCCAGTGTTCGCAGCGGGGCGCGTGCCTCGCTTTCGCTAATCCAACAACGGTAAAAGTAAATTTTGAGCTCGCATCAATAACCATTTTGACAGCTAAGCCGCCATTTTTCATCCGGAATCGCGCAGTCAGAGGTCGCTCGAAACAAAAACCGCCTTGTACCGCGACTCCAAACATCGAAACTGCATCGAAAATCCCCTTTTAAACCCCTTATATTGCAGCTTTAATTCGAGCGCGGAAACTTTCCGGCGCAACTAACGCAGCGATGGAAATGCGGCCCGGAATTCCCGCTTCCATTCTAATAGTGGAAGTGGGTCGGACAGTAGATCAACTTCCGAGCCATTTATTCACAAATCGAGTTATTGTACCTCACGAGCGCCGTGCAAAGGTCATTTGTGCAGATTACAAGTGGCCGCAAGTTTTTTGAAGCCGTGAAAAACGAGTGAGGGGCGAGAAAGACTGTACAAGATTAATGCAATGTTTCCGTGAAAACAGCTCGCGTTTTCTTAATTTCCTCCTTCACGGTGCATGCTTTAATTTATGACGTGGCGTGGCAAAGATAAATTCGTGGGTATTTATCAGCGCTGCGCTTTATTAAGCTGGACTGACTGCAGTTACTTCGCGTTCGCTTATTTACAGAACATCATAATTTATTTAGAAACTCGTGTCCTATTATGGCGTCCGTTTGTACAAAGCAAATCCAGTTATAAGTGTAACGCGCCGTCCCAACAGCGCTATCCGTTTATTCGGCTGCGTCTGTTGCCGCAATCGCAAATTAAATAACGTGTTTCGACTATGAATAATGGCCGCCTCGGCTCCCTGAACCTCTGTATTTGAATTTAAAAATAAAAACAATCTCGTTTACGCCCCAAAAAGTTTGCGTGCGTTTCTGTGGAACTCATTATTTGCTTGTTAATTAGGTTCAATATAACCTGACCTTGCAGAACAAAATCAAATATTTTCTTTACCCGCGTTATCTCATTACCTGAATCAAGACATTTACGTAACGAGGCTTTTCGTCCAAAAACATTTTTAATTAGGGCCGTGCCGGTCACTATTTCAGCTGTAATTTATGAATGTACTCGCCTAAGAAATTGTTTACCTTAAACTGTGGCTTCTTAAAACGCGATCACATGAAGACCTTAAATAACATCACTAAAGAAACGTATTTATAACAAGAAAAATACGGTTTTAATTTTAATTTATCTATGGCCCGTGATTTTAACTATTGACTTTAAAATTATTTACCACCGCTTAATTAACAATGGATTTGTTACTTGTTCAAAATAAAAACTTTGATTTGATTGATTTGATTAACTCTCAAACAAAGTCACGCAAATCGAAACTCTGATACCTATCGGAATCTTGATAATATTAAGTTATAAAGAATACTCTTTTTTTGTATAAAACAGAAGGTTATGACAGCTGAATATCGTTCGCCAACCTCAGCATCCCACATCATTTGTTGGCTGGTAGAAATTGGCATTAAAACCTCGATTTGTACAATGTTTTGTTTTGTGTTATAAAGAATAAATAATAGTTATCATTATCATCATCTTCCTACCCTTATCCCATTCTATGTGGGGTCGGCACAGCATGATCCTTGGTCATGCTGTAAGAGTTTTGGCTAAGGTGTTTTATAACCGGCCGCCTGCCTGACATCAACCCTCCTTGGGAATACTTGCTTATTGTATCTCATCATATTGGAGGATACTATCCCTTAGTCAACTTTTACAACATGCTCGGGTATATATATTAGTAATAGCTGAATTTAAATTAAACGTGATAATCTATTTTCCACGATCCTACAAAATGTTGGATAATCAGTGATCCTCATAATAATTTTCGTTCATCCCTCGCCTGAACGGTACCTAAACTCCTGCAAGGTAAGGCGGGGCGTTTCGGCGTGCTTAGCCCTTATTATATCGAATCTCGTAACGCACGCAAGCTCCGCGACGTACTAATTGCAAGCCGAGCCGTTTGATACGGCTCACGGCATAAGGGGAAACTGGCTTATACCTCTGTCACTTGAGGATTAATGTAAAATAATCATTATTGTTATTACCTTTGAGTTTGATATCGCTCGACAATTTGAATAGGTAAGTGTTCAAATTCAAGGTATTTAATTAGTAACGCAAAAGGATCATTTTGAAAATTGAAAATGCCTGTTTATGAAAGACAGGTATGAAACCATGCTTGGCTTTTTAATAAAATAATGAATCTCTTACCTTTTATTCATAAAACGAGTTGAAGCATTATTGTTTGTGTGACATATTTTCTGATTGTCACTTTCTTTCCAAAGTCCCATGCCGTATCGCATTTTTTGTAATATTTTTCCAAAAATCCTGATTTGTATATAATGGGGCATATTGTACATAACGGGGCAGATGGGATACTAATTTCTATAACTTAGCACCAGTACAAAGGATTTCGGGATCGTTTCCACGACATATTTCTGAGAGTTGTTGTAATTCGGAATGTAAGTGATGCGGATGTTTGCGGCACAGGACGAGATACGTTCGCCGCTTGCGTTTACGATACTACTAATATTTCAAGTTTCAAATTGCTTGGGTTATTCTAGGTTGTATTGTTTCGTTTGCTCGAAATAGGTTGTACGTAAATTGTTATTTTCTATTGTTTTAGCCGAACCGTGAGAATTGGAGAGGAAAGAGAGGCCCATGCCCAGCTGTGGGTGCGGTCTGGCTGTGGATGATGATGATGATGAATCTAAAAGCGTACTTTTTTCGATTTTGACTTTTGAGACGTAAACTTAGTGAATTTCGATATTTTCTATTAATTTTTCTGTTTTGTGTCTTAGTGCTCTAAATCAATACACACTAAAATGTTTTCGTATACAAGTGCAAAATTTTCGTATTTATGGCATCAGTTATGATTTTTAACTAGCTTGTAACAAAATATTTTTCAACAGCCAAATCGCTGTTTGCTTTGATTTAGGCTTACCACTTAATAAAAGCACTCAGAGTAAAACGAACTGGCTATAGAACGCTATAATAAAATTATGAATTTTGATTATTTGAACGCAAGTATGAACACAAATTGCTAGGCTGCGTTCAACATTTTGTCATCTATGACAGGACAGACTATGAAGTGAAAGGATACTTTAGGTGAAATTGCAAAACATGCTTATAATTGAAAGCTGTGTTAGTTCACCCAGGTGCATTAAGTCTACCGTGCGTAGCACTTAATGCACCCAGGTGATTTACTTCAGGTGAATTAAGTCTACCGAGCCATAAACTCGAAGTCACACATTATTTATATAAATTTATAGTTCGAGAGAATATTCAAAGATCAAAAAAATAAAAGGCCTACACTAAAAACAGTTGAATTAAGATAGAAAATAGACATCGGACATACTTGTGCAGTTCGCGGCTCACTGAGAGCCATCAGTTATCGGCCAATACTGTATGCATTAAAACATCTACTTCAAATAGAGCGTTCGCACGTAGTTTGGCATTTTTTTACAGTATTTGTAGGCACTAGCTTTCGCCCGCGGCTTCGCTCTCGTGATATCCGAACAAAAAGTAGCCTATATGTTATTCCAGCACACATAGTTCCTACTATGTATATTCCAAGTTTCATTCAATTCCGTTCAGCCGTTACGGCGTGATTAAGGCACAAACATACATCCTTACATCCTCACAAACTTTCGCATTTATAATATCAGTAGGATCACGTATAACGCATAAAAAAACTGTGCTACACGAAATGTGCATAACGAAACATTCAAAATGAGCGTATTTGTCTCCTGTTTTGAACGAACACTGAAAACTGAAAACTTTGACCTCGGTGTCGTGGCGGATTCTATTCGAGAAATGTTTGTATGTTCTACAAATATTTTTTACGGTTCTGGGTGTTATAGTAGCATGTATTTACAAAAAAGTATATAAGTATTCTATCAGCCATCTAGTGCCCATAGTACAAGCTTTGCTTAGTTTTGGGCTAGATGGCGCTGTGTGAAATGTCCACAAATATTTATCATTTATTCATTATTATTATTTAAAGCTGCCGAAATAGTCATTGTAATATTATTTATTTGAAGTCGCTACTACTACTAGTATTCGTTTCACTAGTTGTTTCGTAGATGTAGCAGACTGTGCGCGTAATGTGAACGCGCCCAGAGTTTTGATACCTCGTTTAGTGGCACGTTCCTGACACGTCTGGGTTGGGCCATCTGCCAGTTCACCTTACACAAAAACGCTCGTGTTTTCTTTGCCAACTTCTCAGTCTTAACTTTATAGTATTGAGTAAAGTCGAAGAACCAGATGGTTGATATAATACTTATTATTTTTATGTAAATACACTCAAAAACAGAAAATATATCTGTATTCATTACACAAGTAGGTACCTAGGTATTTATCCTGGTTTGAAATCGAACCTGCAACCTACAGCACATAAAGGCATATCAGACCAACTGAACTGTGCAAGTAGTTAACTGTACATAGCCAGTTTTATTATATTATTCCAAGAATTATTCCTAGGCTCGCGTGACGTAACTTTTTTTTTAATATTCCGGATAAAAAGGTCTACAATAAAGTTGACACGCGAAGGGGAGGAACCCATCGAAATGTTGTTTTAGGGTTCCCTAATTAAATGATGGAACGGTCGAATTACTTTTTGTTTTCGTTTATTGTCCTGTGTTGATTGAGCTTTAGACATGTTTGTTTTATTTAGTCCATCGACGATTTGCATTTATCTGATGTTTATTTTTTTTGATAAAATATTTACAAAATAATTTGTACATTTTAAAAGTCGATTTACGATTAAGTTGTTTCGAACGAGTGTGTTAAGAAACATTAAGAGTGCGCTGCACACTTGTTTTTTTTTTCAGAAAAATCAACCCGATTCGAATTCAAACCCGTGACCTAAGAATGGGGCCAGGGTTTCATTTAGGAGGACTATTAACTAGTCATGAAAACATGTCGTTCCGACTGCACTTTTAGGGATGATGATGATGAATAATGGTCTAAAAGTATTCTAAAACTATGTTAAAATATGAACAAGTGCTGTCACATACTATTCCTAGTTCAAAATAACCTAATTCATAATGATGCCAGTAGGAATATTCCGACAAATGTGCCCCCGAGGAGCATAATTCACTAAACAGTCAGTTGGGTAGGTAATTATGTAAACGCACTGTGTGTTTATTTTTAACAACTTTAGCTTGAAGCTGATAAGAATATTTTCAACCAACAGGAAACTTCCAGAGCGTTAAAAGTACCTTGAAGTAGTTAGGTTGTGATTTTTAAACTTGATGCGCTAGGTTCATAAGTTTATAAACAAACGTAGCACCCACTACTTATGACATTTATTTTAATCTAATCGTAATAGATCGCCTTTTATCGAACGTCAATAGATAACCATTTGTCAAATTAAACCAAATCCCATAAATACCCAAACGTCTAATTAGGCTGTCGATGCACTCGCTACAAATTCAAACGCGACTCTCCCATTGGGCGATACGTTTCACTGGTAAGTTGGTAACAAACGGAAAACAGCCGAATAGGTGTTTTATCAAAGCAATATATCAAACTAATGACCTCTGTCACCGACGTTCCTTATATTGCGACATTTGGACGATCGTAACCGATGCCAGATAATAAATGCAACTTTTATAAGGCTCTTTATCGTGGCCGAGACTGAATTTATGGGTTTGCAGCGGTTTAACCGTTCCCACGGTGATGCTTTATAGCTACGAATGCTTTTTTAATTCGCTCGTAAACTATTTGCTTTAACGATTAATTAAATTTAAATATTTTTAAATTATCCCCGGTTGTTTATTCGACGAGCGCTGGAGTTATGGCGCTGTGCGTCCGCTAACGGATTTTAGATCTACTTACCGGAAGAATAATAAACCACGCGGTACTTTCTCGTTTGATATGCCGTCGGAATAAGCTGCACAGATGAATTGCATTTTGATCGCTCTAACACCGCATTTACTTTTCCTCGCGCTCCGCAAGTTCGCAGGCGGATAGCTCAGTCGAAAATTAATCGACTCTCCGTCGATAGTGTAATGGCGGTCGATTCGATTACACTTTGCGTCTGAGCCACAACAGAATTCCTGAATAGCATTAAAACAGAGCTGTCTGGGCGTTCTATGCAGGGAAATGGGCAGTGCATTTGACCGCGAATTTAGTGAAGTTATTTGAGTCGAGGCGGCGCTGGCCGCTTGCTTATTGTTCTAGCGCCGCCGGCCGGCCGCATCGCCGACGGAACTCCGTTCCGTTCTGTGCCATATAAAGAACCCCTTTATTGCTCAGCTCGCGTACGCGTGTTTAATTTATGCGCACTAAAACCGAGATAAACTAATTCCAGCACAAAGACTACAAACATAATCGCTAAAAAGCAAAATTTTGTTTCCAGATTAGTGCTGTTTTTAATAAAATACGTTCTGCTTTCCGCGCGGAAGTGGCGTCCATTTCGCGCGAATCTTGTTGAATTATATGCATAAAATGGCGGCTGCGATGGTCAGTTGCATTGTGGCGCTTAACGCTCAGGAATACGATGTGTAAAACGTTATGGCGACATAGCAACCGCTAATTGTTCTTGTGAAGCGTGCGCTTTTCGTAAAAACTCCGCATTATACCATTAAAATAAATGACATGACTGGTGTGCACGTAGACTTTGTTTTTGTAGTAACGGCGCCTACAAGAAAATTACAGACCTATATTCAACTGTAATCAAAATTCCCAGCTAAAAATTACCTTGGAAATTAATTCAATAGGATAAAAATGTTTTATTTAATTAGATAGGTTTCATCCGCGTCCTAATGTCACTGGCTGTTCGTTCAGATAAACAATGTGATAATGAACGTGCCTGGTGGATCCGAGCTGCATTAACTTCCAATTCTTAATTGCTTCACTTAATTTGCTTCAACAAAAACCAATGAAGATGTTAAAATAATTACTCGAACTCGATGCTTCAGATAGAAGTAGCTGAACATCTTTGATGTTCAAAATACCTTAACACTAACAAAGTTATAGTGTTTTTCTATAAAATTATTTATTACTAAAAACCAATATTTAATTTAAAAACTTTCCTACTAAATAAGTAGATATGTAGGTACATTCTTTTTGAAGCTTCTAAAGTAGTCAGATGAAATCCACCTTTTAATAGTTTGGTTATAATTATTTATTTGTGAGTGTGATGTGATGTGAAGGTATATTAAATGCAAGAGTTGCTTATTTACTTATGGTGCCTTTGCTCCAAGATTATAATGATTGAGTAATTTCGATGGAATTAATAGATTACAACTACAATTTAGTTGAGCGTAGGGCGGACCCGACACGGCTTGATTAATCGTCGGTCCTCGCAAAGACGCACAGTAGATGGCACTTTAATAGTATTTCTGTGTAAAATGCACTTTATTGCGTGTAGTTAAGATTTAAAATGGCTTAGTTGCGTTTTCTCTAAAAATAAGTTTTCATCATCACCGAAAATAAGTAGCCAATTGACTTTGAAAACACTATCAGGTGTTCGAGCACTTTAAACTAAGATTTCAAACATAATTCAGCCATTAATCATATTACATACAACCACATTATGCCACCACGACAACTCAGAACCAGCATATGATACAACCTAAAATTTTCCAAGATAGCGTCAAGTGCACAAAAGTAGCCTCTTTGCAGCACAATTTATATTGCCAAGCGTAATAGGTAATCAGAATCAGAATTCATTATTTGCAACAAACAACAGACTAAAACTAAACTAACTTATGTAATATAATAAAATTATGGAACAGTTGCAAAATGGTCCCAACTCAGCATGTGCAGGTTGAAACAACCCACGCTGGTCTTCCGTTGGGGCCTTTGAGATATCACCGTTAGTAAAAAACTAGCGTGTACAAATTATACAAGTGCGTCTTGAATTGCTATGTTGTCACTGGAGTGAAACTTTCGTAGATACTATTACATCTTCTACGCTACGTCAGATCGGCAGTCGGGCTAATTGAAAAGTCAACATCCCGATATCCAGGAAGATCGATTACCTACAAAACATGCAAGTAATTTATAAACCTTTGCATGCGCCGACAAGGGATTAATGTTTAAGCCATTATGTTACCACAGTTGGATACTTCTAGATACTCCTAGAGACTCTTCGAAACTAAAACAAAATCTAATGAAATTGTCTTTGAAACACGGGTATATAGTGTCTTGGAATAGCATATTGGCAACTTTTTAGGCAGAAGCTAGTTTCACATAAATTTTAGGCTCTATGTTTGGTTCTCCAATGACATTATTGTCTCTCAAATGATATTGGTACATATCTTGGATCACAAACGGATTCAATACTAAGAACTAAGGCAGCTTCCCGAAACTCTGCTATTGTTTGAATACACACATCCTAGCCTAAATGACCACCGACCATAGATCTAAAGCCATGGGTTGCTAGGCTGGTTACGATGTCCAGATGGCAGTTCCTGTCCATATCTACGTATGTAATCTTGTCTCTATTTGACAAGATATATATGAAACATATTTTTGCCAAGATTAGGAAACACTGTTGTTTCATATAACTAACTAAGGCCTTTTACCATCTATAGTAGATGATTTATACAGCATCAGGAGGCAACTTTTACCTTCACTAATGGGCTTGCCCGGCATCTATTCCATCCTCTCAGCTTAGTCGGTCTTGTCCACAGGAAAGGCCGCCCTCTATAAACATAGATATTGTCAACCATAAAACATCATACCAAGTTTTTATACGTGGTAGAGTTAAAGTAAACCTACTATTAAAGTGGAAGAACCAGTAGTTGCAATTTGCAAAAACAAGATTCTCTCAAAAAATAATGTGCTAGGAAACATAGCTTGATTCAGAATTCATAAATTAAACTTGCATTTGCTTTAGTAACAACGAATTACCATTTCGATGTTTAAGCTTCAAATGTTTATGTAAACTGGCTATTAGCGGATTACTGGGATGTTATGCCTGGAGGTAATGCCAGCAATTTGCAAATGGCCGCAATACGATTATGGAAGGAAGGAATCAATGATAATTAAATTATTGCAATGCAATCACAGATTTTACGGTTGCCGGTTCTATTCAAAAAGCTTTTGGACTTTATTACGTACATAGCTCTGTACTAGATGGAAAGAAATTCCGATTCATTTTTATAGAATAAATGAAATAAATATTGGTGAACATTTCACACGTCGCCCCAAACTAAGTACAGTTTATACTATGGGAACCTAACTCTGGTATCAATCTATTTCTACCTACTTAAACTTTTTTTTTAAACTTTACATTACGTAAAGTTGTATGTATGTTTACCCTAAGAATCGTATCCACAACCATAACCAACTGAGCTATAAGTCAGTCAAAAGCAATACCAAATAAAATGCTTGCTTGAACATAACCGTCCAGAATCAAATAACAAAATCCTAACAATCCAAACCAATTCCAAACTAAAAACTGAGCTCGCCAAGGAACTTGTCGTCCGTCATCTAAGTCGCATTATAACAGTTGGCGCGAACATGGCGGATTCGGTCGCAGTTTGATAGTTGCGGTGTGCGCCGTCGGCTGCAACCCACCGCGATTAGGTTAAGGAGGTATGTACACAAGCCTGTATTATATAGGTTGTATAGGGTAGGACCTAGCCGAAAGCCTTGGGGCACGCCTGCGTCTGACACTGAATTATTTGTTCTGTTTTGCAGTTCGGTTTGTTGGGACTTCCGAGAAAATGTCAACGACAACTCGCGATTGTGACCTCGTATTGACCCACGCTGTTCTATTGGAATTATTGTTTGAGAACGTTTGATCGTACTTAGGTATGCTATTTGTATTCCTTGCTTAAGCTTCTGTTCAATCGTGCTGCAGTGGGTAAATGTATTATGACGATATTAAAAAAAAAACTGAAAACATTTTAAAGTTTTTATTCAACACAATCTCAATTGCTATTTTGGATC
This sequence comes from Scotopteryx bipunctaria, assembly GCA_949320045.1. NCBI lineage: Eukaryota > Metazoa > Arthropoda > Insecta > Lepidoptera > Geometridae > Scotopteryx > Scotopteryx bipunctaria. The sequence continues at coordinate 1,969,117 of OX439441.1, forward strand.
ATCATTAATTTTCATGAAATTCACGCTGGTTCGTAACGCGACATTACTCTTGTGACCGACTCCGAATTATAATCAGTAGATGTAAATAATATCTAGTAGTAGTTAGAAATAGTTCACAACTTGCCCAAATCTACGATCGCCGCAGACAGCCATCTAAATGCAAAACAGAGTCAGAGTTTAAGACTAACTTGTCTTATTCAGTCGAACTTTCCAAGTTGTGGTCTGCAGTATCGGTTACATGTAGAGTTAGATAGAAACATTAATTCCTAAAGTAATTAAGTTTATACAGAGAATTTGTAGAAGTGAGCCTAGTCGCAAACCTTAAAGGACTCCAAAATTGTTTGGCAAGTTTGCATAGACGTATCTGTATTTTAATATTACAATGACTATTTCGGCAGCTTTAAATAATAATAATAAATAAATGATAAATATTTGTGGACATTTCACACAGCGCCATCTAGCCCCAAACTAAGCAAATCTTGCACTATGGGCACCTGATGGCTATTAACTTATATATTTTTATTTTTAACCATCATGTCCCTACCCTTATACTTACCACGCATGGTTGGCTAAACATGTTTTTCTCTACCATTCCCCCTATTAATATTGATAATACTTACTATATTCCATCTTCATACTAATAAAATATACATATTATAAGATTTTACTCTGCTTATTATAATTATTATGAACCATTCTTTATATATTACAAGGACTCAGGTGCTTTTCCACTCACTGTCAATTAAGCTTTTATCTGCTTTGATGGCTTAAGTAACCATAAATATAACATCAACACGCCATTATAACCGTCGGAATTAACGTCATAAATAAATGAACATCTTGTGTAAAACCTGTTGAAAATGTTTTAGTTAGGTAGTGGATTTTTTTAAAGACATTTGAGTTAATAACTAATAAAAGCAAACGAAAAGTAGGCCTTTTTAGCAAAAAAATGGCTAACATATGTGTTTTGAAAAAGGAAATAATTACATAATATGTTAATTAATTGGATAATTTATAACTAAAAAACTGATGCTATAACACTAATTTAGTCGGATTCTACTATTACAAACATTTTAATAAGTAGCATTGTTTGAATCATATACAGTATGAAACTACTTTTGATGCATGAGTTGCTTACCAACTTACGACATCGGCTTTACGGAACACATTCCACGCTCACCTCGCTAATATGTTTCTAACGCGTTATGTCATAATTTACCTTAACAACCTTGGGAAAGAAGCTTTTTATGGTGCTCATGTTTAATGATGTTAACCTATTTTAATGTCACGGGAATGTCAACCCTAAAAACGGGTTAATGCGCAATAAATGTTATGTTTGTATGCAAAGTGCATTCGTAAAGCTATCAAATTAGCTTGTTTAAACTGGCGTGTAGATACAGAACTCCCCAGTACAACGCGTGATTATCACGTGACTTTGTTTTTGACTAAAAACAAACAACGCGCGCTGACATGTAATGTCACAATCAACATTTAATATGTAACTGATGCTTTGCGCACGTACGCAAACAAAATTATGGTCCACAATGATAAATAATTTCTTGATTTAATTTACAGATGACTATTTTCATGGGAGTTTCGTTTCTATAAAGTAGAGTTCAGCTATGTGATAGTTAGTGGAGTAATCGGATAGAGGTCGTAAATCTCGTCCCGGCTGTTTCGCTTGTACAAACAAGTTCACACGACTTCTCATTATCATAGCGTTAATCTGAAGTTATTCTGTTCGCTTCTATGTTACCAATTTTTCGTATTACTCTTTGAATTTAAATATTTTTTTATGTCTTAATCTTTACTAATTTTACCCTTCTATTCTTACTTATCCTACTAATATTTATAGAGGCGAAAGTTTATGAGTTTTGTATGTTTGTTTTTGAATCACTTTTAAAAATTTTAATAGGTCTGGTCTTGAAATACGCGTCACGAGTTCTTACGAACCAGTGTGGTAAAAGGACTTAAAGTGCGCCTCAAAGGTGCATTTCATGCATTTGACACACGTTTTCGCACTCTTTAGGTTTTACGACATGCCGGTTTCTTCTTTTGAGAGTACTGCTAGGTATAGCGCACGTAAATTTTTCAAACAGAAAAATCCATTGTTGCACGACATATTATATCTACACTAATATTATAAAGAGGAAAACTTTGTTTGTTTGTTTGTACTGAATAGGCTCAAAAACTACTGGACCGATTTTAAAAATTCTTTCACCATTCGAAAGCTACATTATCCACGAGTAACATAGGCTATATTTTATTTTGGAAAAAAATAGGGTTCCGTAAGATATTTGGGTTTTTCGGACACAAGGTGTAAAAAATCAACCAGAAAAGTTACTTATTTTGCGTACGCTGCCTAAACTATAAAAGATAGAACCATAAAATGTTCTAATTAATTGTAGATCTTATAAATATCTACAAAAAAGTCCGCGACACACTATACCCATCTATGTCGAGTGAGGCAAAGCAACCATTTTTTTATTTAAAAATCTTGAATTTTTTTTGGACTACATTTAAACGCGTTTATTTTACTCATGCTATTAATCCTTATCAAAATAAATGATTTCATCACTAAGAACAGTTTATGGAGATAATATTTGGTATTTGAATGATTAAAATTGGACGTTTGGTTTTGAAGTTATGGCGAAATTAAAATATTACGATTTCTGCTGCACGACCGCTGCGTAGGGAGCCGACCTCGCGACTGACCGTGTCTTTCCTGGGTAGGCTTTTTGCAGCGGTAACCGACATCCACGCGGGCGGAGCCGCGGGCGACCGCTAGTTTATGATATAATACCAATATGTATGTATGTTCATATGAGCTAGTGGCCAACTCTAGTGACGGAGTTTTTAGGCCGCCTAAAGGCCTGCGTCATGGCTTATATACCAATTTTTATATGCACTTACATTACTTATACCTATTATATGAAAAATAAAAGCCTACGTAAGTACTCAGTAATTACTAATTTGGTACCAAACTTAGGACAACATGAATTCGTGCCAATTAATTTCAATTTGATGGGAGCCTATGACGTCACACGTACAGAGGGAGGCTATTGTCACAGTGCGATGAGAGCAGTAGCAACTCTATTCATAACTTGAACAAAGCATTACAACTTACCGAGCGTTCTCAATGCGTCTGCAAACATTATTAGTGAATTTACTTACTTATACTTGTCAACTTACGCACTGTGTAGTTATTTGTTAGTAATACCTAAAATTTTGCAGATTACAGGTTATTAATTGTAATTCTTATTTTTTGTTATTCACTTCTTTATTGCGTTATTTGTTGCGTTATTAATGTTTAATTTGGTCCCCAAACATACCTTTATTGTCTTTTTGTTCGCTCAACACTATTTACTTTGTTTAGCTGTGCGCTAAGTAATGTTACAAACTAGATAAAAACTGTGTTTTAGTTATATGTTTATTATTATTTTCTTTGTAACGTGTAGTGAGTGCCTAAATAAAAAAAAAAAATAAAAAATTGCTACGATCCTGACATACTTCTTTCGCTTCATTCACTCTCATTACATTCCTCATACATTCTCGTCGGTTTAGGGTACTCTTGACCTGGCCCTTTTCCAAATGTTTATTAGTTTTGAAGTCTAAATACCAACATCTATTTAACTCTACTGACTCTTCGACTCAGTCTCACGCCACCAAGGTCGTCAAACAAAAACGGGAAACAAAAAAAAATCACAAGCTGACTCTTGATCTCAAGCTACAAGAGCTACAGTCAGGTAGGTTAGTGCGTAAAAATAACATAGGCAGAAAATAAATCTAATATAGCCGGGAATAAATCTAAATCATATTATAAGGTACCAAAACGTATTTTGTCAGGCTTCGATATTATTTCATTATGATTAAAAGAAACGAAAATGTAATAATGTCCTCGAATACAGATACCAAAATAGTATCAAGGGACCAAAGCCTAAGCATCTAAGGCTTAGGGATTTAGATACAAGTCTACTAGATTGACGACCATCGAATATGTTAGCTAAACTGACCAATATTGGGCATTTCTTCATAGGACGACACGCCATAGAAACCCATGGAGACTACGACTACTAAAAAATAGCACGATACCACAAATCACACAGTATCTCGTGTCAATGGACAATAAGCCTTCACTACATAGTATGAAACAAAGTCGCTTCCCGCTGTCTGTCCCTATGCTTAGATCTTTAAAACTACGCCACGGATTTTGATGTGATTTTTTTTAATAGATAGAATGATTCAAGAGAAAGGTTCATAATGTATAATACATGCATAATATAGTAGAGAAACACTGATCATTTTAGAGATTTCTAATGTGATGCTAGTGTTATAATAATCTAACCAATTGAATATCCATAGCTTAAGCACTACCTACATTATGTAGTATACGTGTACCCATAAGTTTTTTGTAATAATTGTTATAATAATGGGCTGGTCACCTGTCACAAAGGTTCACCATATCCGTCTTGAGATATTTAATCAGGAGTGGCTGAAAGTTTTCTTATGATTACGTGTGGCTTTGCCCAACCCATTAGGGATACAGGCGCGATAATATGTTTGTGTGTGTATGTATTAGAAAATAATCTCTTGTCTTAAATATGTCTGACGGTATCTTAGGAAACTTGAGATATTGTTCTAGTCTAGACGATTGTTTTGCTAGTATTAATACTAGGTACTTACTCAATCTAGAACAGCAATTTGGAGATAGACATTGTGTGAAGATTCAGTTACCATTGGTTTTCGCTCGCGGCTTCATACGCGTACGATGATAAAAAGTACAGACCACGTACAGTAGTACCACATATATTGTGCGCCTTGGCAATTTTCGTCTAGCTTCTGAAATACGAACTAACGCGATGATGATTATGTAATATAGAGATGTTAAAATAAATGTAGACACTTTTTTTAAAGGGTTGGTTCAGGTATTAGTTGAGATGCATATTCGGACAAATTCGGTTTTTATACAAAGCACGAAGTTTTCGTATGTTAAATTGTAGCTCTGCCCACCCTATTAGGGATAGCGCGATAGTATGTATGTATGTACGAAGTTAACCGAAGTGCACAATATTTGGGTACCTATGTATATTTCAAGTTTCATTATTTTCATGTCACTAGTTCTTTGAACCAGTGTGGTGAAAGGATTTAATTTGCATCGAAAAAAATCGGGACAGCAGAAGTTGGTACAAAGTGTGTAAGTACAAGAAACCTTGGGCGTGAATTCAAATCTTGCGGGCTGTGGACATCGCGCAGAAGTCAGTCCGGGGCGAACTACTAGTTAATATTAGTAGGCAACATACTCAGGTACCTACAGGCTCAATCTAAGGTGTATCTTGAGATAGGTATCAGAACTTCGCAAGTCTGGGATTTGAAGTTTGCGTAGACATGATAACTGATAGTTATTAGTTGCTTACTCAGTATTTACTTTGAAAATTGATGTTCTTGGGTTTATAACTTTGCTCGTTAGCCTTACTTACCCGCAATCATAGTAAAAACCTTAAACAATAGCCAATTTCTGGGCATATTGGATCTAGATCTATTACTAAAAAAAGTAAGTACGTATGAGCTAGTGGCCATCTCTTTTGACGGAGTTTTTGCCCGCCTAAAGGCCTCTGTCATGGCTTAACGACTTGAAAGCTGGGACCGACAATTTAACGTGCCCTCCGAAGCACGGAAGCGCTCAGCTCGTAATGCCACTTGCGGTCTTCACTTCAAGAATGTCTAAGCAAGCTACGCCACGAGCGTTTTGACATACTACTCGTACTAAAACACGAAAGCAAAAAAAAATGCTACACAGTAGCGTAGCGTCCATTTTTCGCAGTAGCAAAAAAGGGATTGACATAAGCGATCGCTAAGTCCCAGTTACATTGCGATGGCATAAATTAAGATAGTAAATTGGTTCAGGCGTGACTTTGCGGAAGTCCATTTTTTAAGATAATAAAAAATACTAAATTCTGTAATCTCTACATAGTACTAATCCGCTTAAATATGCATAAAAAGCTTACCAAAATGCAAACAAGTGCACCGCCCGCCCGCCCGCTTTTAAAACCTATGAAAGACTCATACAAGACAGCACATACATAAACACAAAGCAAACTTTATTATCTTCAACGTGCGTCTCGCCTCTCCACGAGGCATAAATTAAATCAATCCCATACACTTTTGCCATAACGTTTAGCGCCTTTGTTAAATGCTAAGCGACATTGTTACTCAGTTTTGTAATATATAGCACGTACGGACCTTAATTTTATTAGCATTAAACACTGGTTTTATATTTAAAGCCTCTACTTTTTATGACAGAAACAAAAATGAAAATACATATCAGGAACGAAGGATTAAGGCGAAACGAAAGCGGAAACTTAGGTAGGTATTTCATATTTTATAGTTTGCAGAAGCTTATTTTCCAAGAGGTACCTACTTGTAGTAAATAATTCAGCTCGCAGCTAGTTTTTTAGTGCTATAAGTATAATGAATCGGATGAAAATATGCCGTGCTGCCGAAGGCGGATCGAGAGTGGGCGAGGAGTAAAGGTGTGGCGATGCTTTTAGGGATCCGTACACGTAGGGTGCCAACGGGACCCTATTACTTAGCCTCCGCTGCCCGTCTGTCCGTCCATTCGTCTGTCAGCGGGCTGTATCTCATGAACCGGTATGTATATTGCCGCTATAACAACAAATAATAAAAATAAATCAAAATAGCCCATACAAGAAAAAAATTCGTTCGTAATCGATTATTGAAGTTAAGCAACACTAGGCGGGGTCAGTAATTGAATAGGTCGAGTGGCTTTTTGCACATGTTTTATTTGTAATATTTTTTATTTAAACTATCTGAAAAAAAATAAAAATTAAGGGGTAATAAAATTAAAAAAGAGACTGATTTCATTTCGTTTTTTTTTTGCTTGATTATAATAGGGAACGTGCTGTTACCTATAATAGGTGGCATACAAACGATGGTACAGAACTCTTCCTATGCGAATCCAACTCGCACTTGACTGGTTTTATTTTGAGTGGAATCATATATCACAATAATTCGAACTAGTGACACGACTTGACCAAGGCGCAACGTCTGAGCGGTAGGTACTACGCGGGCAGAACGGTAGGCGGAAGCCAGTAAGTCTTATAAAATTATGTCAACGTTTGCGTTCCGCATATTTCCCTCACCCGCTTATGTCTTTATTTCAACACTTAGGGGAATTGTGGACGCGGCAACGTCCAATGTTTGCGAATTGCTGATTATTATCTTAATAGGATAGCGAGAAAGATTTACTGTGGCTAGCGAGTGGGGACAAAGCGGAATGTACTGGACCTAATTTGGAGCAGAAGCATAAAGTGGACTTTGGTATTGCTTTGACCAAACCCGTGACTGCTCTGAATAAATTATTCGACAAAGGACTGATGACAACACTTTGGCTAGTTCGCTACAAGGCTCATGAGCGGAACCAAGAGTAGCTCGGTCCTCCACCCAATGGCATTGGAAATCGCGGGGTACTGCGAAATCTGACAGTGTATTGGGGTGCCAGTGGACATCTAAAGGTTGATGATGAGTTGGATTACTGAATGCTAAATGAGCCTATCTTATACATACATACATATTATCACGCCCATATCCCTAGTAGGGTGGGCAGGGCCACATGCCAGAAACTTGCAGCCATTTCTGATTGAAAATCCTAAGATGGATAATCGTGAACCATGGTGACAGGTGATCAGCCTATCGCCCATAATAGATGGTACATCATGTTGGAGAGGATACTATCCCTTAGTCGACTTTTACGACATGCTCGGGGAGAGAAGCAGCTGGATGCATTCTATGCTCTTTCTTTACTTCCAGCCCAGCAGAGAAGTATCTATCTTATTGTATAAATTGAAATATTTGAACTTCTGTCTCTGAATGTACACAAACCAAAGCTTTTCCGTTTGTCCGAAGCTTTAAGAACTTTTCGCACGAACAACAAATTACAAAATACTGGGTACATTCGCGCCCACCCGCCTAATCCCCGCGCTGCTTTTGAATCGCATATTTTCATCGGATTAATTACAATTTTGCTGAGTTCCAGTTTGTGATATGGCATTACGAGGGTGTCTCTGAACGTTAGTGTGATAATCACCCGCTGGACCGCAATCCGCTTACGTAAATAAGTAATTTTCTGCACGATTTCGTTATTTGGAACAATTTCGCGAATTTGAATAACTGGCTTTTGTAAGTTAAGATCTGAATAAATCTGATTATGGTATCATTGTATGTGCTTACGGAATACAAAAGATATATTCGTACGTACTTGCCTATAGTCTGGGACGTTTAATAAATAGACGCGACATTATCTATATCCATAGCTACATGGAACATTATATATCTGTCATATCTACGACAGTAACTTGTGCGCGACTAATGCCTGGTTCCAATATATCTATACTCAACCTTTTATTTATCGAAAAATGCCATAATTTTTTTGACAGATAAATAACGTTGCCATGATAACGAACGGTCCGTCCGTTAGTAGAATATTGAAACCGGGCAGGTGAAATTCGGTCAATTAACTTGTTATGCTCTCCAGTTAGGACACCTTACATATTTACACTTCTTACAGTATGGTACTGAATTTTAAAAGCACGATACTCAAATAAAACCGATCAATAATAAACTCGACCTTTTGCAAAACACGATTACTTATAAATGCCTCGATAAAAAAAATTACAAACAAACCTCTGAAAATTTGGATTTTTTCTCGTCTAATGAACACGCCAAGGTCATCAATTCCTGCCTTTGACCCACTCTATGTGAGGTCGGCACAACATTGTGTTCTTCCATTTCCCTCTCTCAGAAGTCATCTTATCACTCACTCCTTTCTTACTCATGACATCTTTCACACAGTCCATCCAGCTTTTCTTTGGCCTACCTCTACCCACATACCCTTCCACATTAATGAACACGCCAAGATATTTTAATATAATATCTATGCCACCTGTGTTTCAACCGCGCCTTGAGGCTCAAACATCCTGCTGGAACGGGATATTGCGACCAGCTTTTCAGCAGCACGAAAGCTACCTCGATCTTACACCTTATTATCCATTTTGACTCGCGTTCATAACATATTAAGCTGTAACAATTCCACCGAGTAAACCCGTCGAAATTAACTAATACAAAATTTACAGTGCAAATGAAAACGGTGCAAGAACTAATTCCACATTAGCTTCGCCTCACATATTCATATCGTTAACGTGCTGAGCGGCACAAATAGATATAATATAATTATTAATATTGAACATTCCATACAAAAAGTAAACAGTAGGAAAGAAGGTATTTTTTTTATTTTAAAGCTAAGCTCTTGTCAACGCAATGTTACACGTTTGCTCCATTTCTTCCTCTCCAATACGCTCTCATTTACTTCTTTATACGACTTGACAACGACTTTCTCTTTTACCTGTCTCGTGTAATTTATTCTTGCTTTTCCTCTACCTCGCTTTCCTTCTGCCTTTCCTTCTATGATGTTCTTTATAAAGCTGTCATGTTTTATAAGATGTCCAATCATTTTATATATAAGCTAAGCGCTTTCGTGCTTTGTCGGTTCCGGCTTTTAAGTCATTAAGCCATGACGGAGGCCTTATTAGGCGGCCTAAAATCTGTCATAAGAGCTGGCCACTAGCTCATACGAACTTACTTTTTTTATCTGTACTATTTTGAATAGCCTTCGTCAAAACAGTTTTCTCGTCTACTCGGTTCACTATAACTGTGTTTAAAATGAAGAATAACCTTAATTTCCCCTAGAATCAGCCCGACCCCGTTGTAAAAAGCGACATCAGCAAATGCAAATTCCCAATCAGAGCGGGGAATAGTTTTCGTAATAAATTCATTGGACATTGTTATCAACTTATCACGTTGCCGCTCGAACGGCTGTAACAAAGTTACGGTGTGTTAATGGAGTTATTGGTAACCGAAGCAAACTGCTACTTGGGTTACCTTAGGTGTTCGGTTGAGATGCAAAAGATGCTGGTTCAACTTCCGCTGCAGCAGAATTAAAAAGATATATTGCTGGTCATTTCGATACAGCGCCATTTAACCTCAAACTTAGAAAATATGATTTTGCATGTTCTGTAAATATTTCTTCCAAGGGTGTTGTGGTACCATGGTAGTCGTAGTTCCTGATATATGGAATCCTAGTGTAAGGTCAGAACTATGTCGGTATGTGCCTGTTAGTGTAGCGTATTGATATTAAATCTACCTCACGACATTCGATCGCCAGACTCGGGGCGAGAGGGTGGTGTGGTTTGCGTACTGAATCAATGTGTTTTATTTTGGTATAACAAAGCGAACCTGTACAAGTGGCGACCCTGCCAGGATAACAACATAAAAATACCAAATAAACTAAACAGAAAAAGTGATAAATCAGTGAGTTAATGGATCGACATTGTTTTGCGAAAGAACGGTCAAGATGGTGACTATAGCTATTTACCATTTCATTCTGATGGTTGGAATTGGCACGCACTGCATAAAACCATTTTACACCTACTGTTCGAAATACATACCTACTAACACCTATGAAGGTAAGTGTTTAGTTTGGAATAATGTCAGTGCTAGGGTTTACTAGCATTTACCTAAGTTTTGATGAACAAAACAACATCAATTTGGTTGACCAAATGCCTCGAGGCAGTTACGAAAATAAAAGCTTTCAAGCAATAAAATTACCCACAAGTACTTGTTTACGTGCATTGTGGAACGATACTGTGTTTCTTATCCGAGTTGTTAATCATTGATTGGTACCCTAAAGTAATATAGCTGCGGCTACATACAATTTTGTACACATACCTAAGTAAAACTACAGTGTTACCTCGGGTTAGTTATCGACAAATTAGACATACCTATATTAAAAATCATCTGCATTTTGGGAATGATGTGGAAGTGACCTACCTTATGCCATATTATTTTTAGTAAGTTTGCATAAGTATGAAATCTACTTAGAAAAGTAGTTTCATATTTGAACTAGTAGAACGTCTCGCGACTTTGATCGCGGTGAGTTTTTCTCGCTGCGTCTCCTAGCAACAGAATTTCGAAAACGATTTTCTTGGTGTACTCCTACACTATACAAGAGGAATATAAGTTTCATGGTTCTGAAACTTGTGGTTTGGGCTGTGCATTGACATAAATTAATAAATAAAAATAAATAATTGACTGTCGGTCAATCAGTCGGTCAGTCAGAAATGTAAGAGTTTTATTTATTTAGAAAATAACGTAGTACTGATTAACTACTTACACAGGTAGACGTTAAATGATATTGATATTTTTAAGTAGGTAGGTAACTACCTACTGATTGGTTTTAAGGTATAGGTTGTCTAAAGTTAAGTAAAATAGGAACATGAATAATTAGTTCCGGGAAGTACTGTTGCCTATTTTTTATAAATGTCGATTTCTAACAACCATTGAGGTTCCACTGAAGAGGTAGTTTGGAATAATCTGAACAGTACCTACAAAGTAATACAAAGGATAATTTAACAAATGTTGAATGGTATCCAAAACGAGCTGGTTCGGAATGATCTGAACGGTACCCAAAGGGGAAAAATTACTATCCTGTTACAGGACTGTAATACAAAGGATAATTTAACAATAGTTGAATGGTATCCAAAACGAGCTGGTTCGGAATAATCTGAACGGTACCCAAAGGGGAAAAATTACTATCCTGTTACAGGACTGTAATACAAAGGATAAAATTTGACAAATGTTGAATGATATCCAAATTTAAGAGTTGGTTCGGAGTAAATCTGAACGATACCTATAAGGGAAACTAACGCGACAAACAGGTAGACCTATCAAAAATTATCTGTTTAGTGTGACTATACCATATTATGTAGTGATACATGACTATACCAATATATTATAATGCAATGATACAAGGTTAGTTATTATGACAGTGATAGCTGGTAATATTCTCTTATTGCTTGCATCACAGAAAAGTGCACAAGCAAACACAAGAGCGCTGCATTCAGAGATAAATTATATTTCTTAAAAGTACTTATAGACGCCGTGAAGCCATGGTAAACGAGTAAAGTATTGGAAGTGACGGGGGAGGCTGTGAGCCTCACTGTTCATCATCGAGGAGCACTATCAAAAAGCTAAGTGCATTGAGACTAAATATTAATTGGGAATTATGCCCTACTCTATATTATGTAGGCAATAAGAGCGTACTCGAGTAAGTGTCAAGGAAAGTATTGCATCTCAATACATGCAAAATCCATCAAAGCAACCAAACTTTTTTAGTACATACCTACATACATAATCATCACGCCCGTATCGTTGATGGGGTGAGCGGAGCCACAAGTGGTCTTATGAGAACTTGCTGTCACCCCTGATTCAAAGTCACAGGATGGAAATTGCGACGGAATTGATCAGCCATCGCCCATATAGATGGTTCATCATGTTGTAGACTTTGTTCACTATCCTTTAGTGAACAAAGCCAAAAAGAGAAGTAAACGATTAAGGTAAGAAAGTAAAATTTCTTTGTTATGGTCATATTTCAGTGTCGCTACCTCTCACACATGTACACACACAAGTGGCGTACATCAAAAAAAAAACTTATTTATTATAAAAATCTTATGTAAAAATGCTGAGTTTATAAAAGTAACCTATACAAGACACTTAGATCAGAATACCTAAATACAACAACTGTACTGGTCCTTGCACTAAAACAATACAATCAAACTACAAATACTTTATTTCAGTAAACTTAATATATGATGATGTATTTATGGTTTTGTACCCTAATTAAGTATGGAAATATCGGTGTTTGAGGGTCAAAATAACTTGCTAAAAGGAAATTGTCTTCACAATTAGTTCAGATATTAGATCCTTTATATATCCTAACACCTACAAGATGTTATGCAAGAAATATGGAAACAAGGCATAAGACTGAATTTTTAAATCTCAAAGGACTTTCAAGTCATCAGACAAAACTTTTTCCAGCAACTATTATATTGCCTAAAAGCTTTATACATAAGTAGGTACCTAGATATATATTCCTACACAAATCATATTATCAGGGTTCTCGTTTATGGTCAAGTTTATGGTGCCTATACCTGAGAGCAAAATTTCAATAAGCTCACAACCTGCACACTAGCAACAGCAAAGTCAAAGGTTACACGTATCAAAATTTAAAATCTATACCACAGTTAGAGCTCCTACTTTGCTATTTTACTTTTACGCATCATGCAGTTCATAGAATAATATCAAATTTAAATTTAATTGATGCATTAATAATGCTATGTGTATGATCACAATAATAATGCTATGTTTACGGCAATACACACACAGTATAGTAACAATCATTAGGAATGTTCAATACCAACATAAAAGTAGGTTGCAAGATGGCAACACTGTACAACTTTTGAGGTTAGAATAATAAGAAGAGAACGACATTATGGTTCCTACAAAATAAAACATTTTTACTGAAAATTAAACTTCTTTCTTTCACAAGGAAATTGAACTATTTCTAACACTATCAATCATCTTACAGTGCCTCAGACATTCTCTGTAGGTACACATTCGACCATCGGTCAGCAAACAGATCACACGATGGTGTTAATGCCAGAAGCGCATTTAATAATTTTAAAGCTCTTTTAAAGGGGATTATCGTGCGCAACAGTGCGCGCCCACGACTTTAGCACTACCAGAAGGGCGCGGTTACGTTGCTTCAGAGAGTATGTATTTAGGCATTTCGGGGACAGACAGTCTTACGATTCGTGCTACTAATTCCGGGCAGTCTGAAATACCGCGCAGTATCTGACAGGCAGTGAGTAGATCATAGTTACGCTTTGTCTCTAGAGAGTTGATGCTTAGCACACCAAGTAACATATTGTAGGGTAAAGAAACGGATAATATCCATAGATCTTCTTGTAAAAGACAATACAAAAAACCATGTGATCTGATCATTAAGGGAGCAAGTAATGCCTAAAGATCTTCAATTTTGTACACTATGGCAAGGCCTTTCATGGTTTAATTTAGAGTGAGCACATTACAATGGCACAGTCACCAACAAACATCACATGAACTCATGATGGTTTGGGCGTACTATTAGGTATGGGCCTGTACTACCTATACCTTGGTTATACTTTTGGTATAGTAGGGTATAGTAATAGGCCTCCTTGGTCCTGTGCGTCTCTTTTCCAGGTCTTGCCCGCGACATGACGTCGACCCAAAGTGCCGTCGGACGTCTTGGATTTCTTCGACATGTCCTCGGCAACTACTCAATCAAGGCTCTTAGCATAAGCTTATGTTTATGCTTGTCTCCTTATTATCAAGGAGACCAACTTCAAGTCACACGTGCTGCGAGTGGCTGCTAAGTACAAGGACGTATTCCTTGCTCCGGACTTTTGGACAGCAGGAATCGTCTACCGACGGTATAGGGAAGTGCCGCAATTAAAAAAAGTGCCATAATTTTATAGTGTTAAAAATATTTTATTGTATGTATGTTAGTCTGTCAGGTATTTATTAATATGGGCCAAGACTTTATCTTTTGTATAATTTGTTCAATGTTGCCTGAAATAAAGAGTTTATTATTATTATACCTAATAGAATAGTCTCAAACATGCTTAAATTTGTAGGTACCTACACAATAAAAAAATAAAAAAAAACAAGGATGAGAAACATACATTACATGTAACAGTTACAGAACTGAAATACGAAATAATACTACTGGCCTATCAATGATAATGTTTAAATAAGGAAATGCATTGTATTCCAGTGTTAGATGGACTAAGTTTAGTATAGAGAGTGAAAGGTCTGTTCGGATAAAATTGAGTAGGTGTAGTAATGAGTAATTGTATTGAAATTATGTTTAAACGAATCGTTAAATGCCTAGGTACTAAGTAATGATTTGTGAAATAGCTACATACTATACTTTACTGTTTTATATGATTAATGTGCGAAAGGCATTTACTTTTGATTTTCTTTTTTGTAAAAGGTAGATGTAGCGTATTGATATTAAATCTACCTCACGACATTCGATCGCCAGACTCGGGGCGAGAGGGTGGTGTGGTTTGCGTACTGAATCAATGTGTTTTATTTTGGTATAACAAAGCGAACCTGTACAGTTAGGTAGGTATAAAAAAATTTGGTAGTTACTACATCTACTTACTAGCAACTCTTTTAGATTGCTCCTTCTCACACTTATTACAGAACAGTAAAGCAAGTGATCAAAAGTTAAATGATAATATAAAATATCCGACAAAGGTAGTTAAAAATACTGTTCATAAAAAAATATCAAAGAAAGTCTTGGAAAAAAACAACTAAACTAAGTTGCATGTAAAGCATGTTAACAATTATAGTTTAGATAGATTCAGGATTTGTTTTATCCTGTTTAATCTACAAAAACATTATAAACTTATGCACCAAACTCATTGAATAACCAAATCTTAATTAATCAGGTAGCAATATTGAAATTAAACCTCTCTAGCTGCAACGTTATCGCGCCCGCCACTCCTCTACAAACTGTTGTGTAGAGGAGTGGCGGATGGATGTCACAAGGGATGTGCTTTAAGACTAAGTTTCCACTCCGAATCTTACTCCGAAACAGAAAAACTAAGGCAAGAAACAACAAAAGACCTTGTGAAAGGAAAATCTTACAATGGATGCTGAAATTAAACCGGTTATAGTTTTAGTGTTATCTTGCTCACCATTCCTTACTAAAGCTAGAGATGAGACGAACGTAAAATTTTACTTTACATCAAGGAACTAGGTAAATATCGTGGTTGATCGATGACGTTTTTAAAATAGTTGATTTTACAAAATATACATTTTTGTACATACAATAACATGATGGCAATAAACATTTGGAATTTTAAAAGAATTCCTTTTGTATTTTGAGGACAGGAGCAGCCGACAATGACTAATATTTTTTTGTCTCAGCCGAAAGCTATTTTAAACACTTAGAATATAGATCCTTTATTCTAAGTTTATACAGTAATGTTTTAGATCCGTGTACCAGTACTTCCAGAATTCCATCAATCAAAGGATCTTCTTCATACTCTCTTATTACAAACATACATTTTATCACGCCTGTATCCTTAAAAAAGTGGGCAGAGCCACAAGTTATCACAAGATAACTTGCAGCCACTTCGATTCAAAGTCTCATAGTCTGATGGGTATTGACAACCTCGGTGGCGTGGGTTCGATTCCCGCTACAGGAGAAATGTTTGTATGTTCTGCAAATATTTCTTCCGGATCTGGGTGTTGTAGTATATGTATTTACAAAAAAAAAACGTATATAAATATTCTATCAGCCATCTGGTGTCTATAGTAGAAGCTTTGCTTAGTTTGGGGCTAGATGGCGATGTGTGTGTCCACAAATATTATTTATTTATATTGTGAACCTATTAAATCCAGTGAACAAAACGTCATGCTTCTGGACAAGTACAGTCAACAGTCAAATAAAGAGAGAAAGTGGGCATACAACACAAAATCATTATATACGAGTACTTAGTTATAACAATATTGTTTTTTGTTCCAGGTACGTTTTTAACTCATCGAGATCATCGGCTTGTATTGTCCGTCATGGTGAGTTGTTTGAACTTTCGGTGCCTGAGTGAATAGGCATTCTTTAATACATGAGTTGCTCGGACAACGGTAACAAAAATCTTATCAGTTTTTTTTTTGTTGTCCCATGCAAAGGAGCTTCACATTCTAGCAACTTTTGTACTTTTTGATGCAACGATACTTCAAAAAATATTTCGTAGATACTTTTTTCTTTATCACAATCTATTGTTTCAACCTAATATATTTGTCGATAGTTCGAAAAATATTGCATACGTTTTTCGGAGTCCTACGTAAAGGGATAACCATGCAACCCTTCGTAACTCCGCTAAACTGAACCGTTATTTATTCCTCATATTCCTCGCTCCGGATTATTGGCCGTTATCGGAACTGGATAAATTACTTTATTACTAGCTCGCGAGAACCCTTTTCCTGTAAAGTTCCTGTAAAAGTGGAGTGCTGCCATTCTGAAAAGTATTTCCTCTGAGCTTATAATAAGGAATTTTCTTTTAAATTGATGCCTGTAATGCCGAGGTGGGTTTGGTGAACTTTGATAAATTCAAATTGAATGAAGGCACGATGGCGTTGCTTCGGGAATATTGGTTTTTGTGTTGCGCTGGGTGTTTTTGAAGCCTTTTTTTTTAAATATTACAACTAATGTAGCTAGAAAGAGTGACGAAACTCAAGCATTGGTTTAGATAAGACCAAATCTTTCTTTCTTTTAAACACAAAAATATATATTTTAAACACCCCAAAAATTTCGTAAATATGCGCGACGCGATAACACAAATCACTCAAAAACGAATGTGTTTATTTTGATACTATAGACTGATATACAATTGAAATTATAAGTTCTTTTGGAGATTCTAACCAATTTGACCACTATTTTTTTTTTTTATAACTAATCCATTGCGAAAACTGGTAACGTACCACCTCTATAAATAAATCTAATCCAAACTGGTCACTAAAATGCAAATTTTATAAAAGTGGTGCTTACACACTGTCTGCCCTCAATTAATTATTAGCAAACCAGAACCCTTTAGCCGCAGAGTAACATAAGTGAGAGCTTTGGTGATCGCGAATAAGCGCTCGTGGCGTAGCTTGCTTAGACGTTACGAACTGATTCATTAAAGTGAAGCAACGTTGTACGCGGTCACAATTGGGATGTGTGACCGCAAGTGGCATTACGAGCTGAGTGCTTCCGTGCTTCAGAGGGCACGTTAAATTGTTGGTCGCGGCTTTTAAGTCGCGGCCTTAAAAACTTCGTCACAAGAGTTGGCCACTAGCTCATACGAACTTATTTAATAAATCAAAGTGAACGAGGAATAATATATACAGATACTTATTTTTATAGATCATACCAAGTCGTTGCCACGGTTTATTCGTAGTAGCTTTATTGTCTAGCACTATGTTGAAACTAGCGCAATATTTCTTGCTTTAGTGCCATTTCCAAATAAAATTCAAATCATGGAACTACTGCGAATAACCATTGCTATATTGGACTTCACTTCACTCTTTCACCATTTCACTCGTTGGGATTCGTAAGTTTTTACTGAGATCTAAGGTAAGAACGAATACTAAGGCCTTACTATCTAACAAGTACGAGATTATTTGTACATTTTAGATGAAATAGGCCTGACCAGCACCTATAATAATTCTCTCAGCTAACGCATATTTTACAGGCTCTATCTTTCTGTTTTTTTCTTTCTATGAATGGTTCGTTCATAGAAAAAAAACAGGTACTTCCACACCATATAGTTTATTCTTACCCCACTCCGCGAGCTTTTAACCTAGTTTTCTAAAACTATTTTACAATCTGTGACTCTCACAGAAGGGTGATCATTTATCTTTATAAGTGTTTGGGGTAGCATTAAGGGGAGGTAGGCTTAAGGGGGGGGGCTTAATTAGTGGGTTAATCCACCATTCGGCTCCCGGTCCCAAATGTCATCATCGTCATCAAAATTCAAGTGGAGCTACCGTGTAGGTAATATTTATGGTTTCATTTGTAGGATCTGCCCTCGGGAACTAGTTTGAGTTAAATTGTGTTACAATAGGTACAGTTAGATCAAATAATTTTGCTATACTACCGGTAAATTATCAAGATTCAATAATTGTCCTTAAGTACCTACCTACTTTGCCCTCATTTACATATTCTACCGAAACAATCAAAAATATTTACCAGAATAAGTCAAACTAACTACCGTGCACTAATTTTCTCACACTATAGAAAGTATCTTATATTTTATTGCATATTAGTCGATTTTTGCGACATGCTCGGGAAGAAAAGCATCTTACACATTCTCATATTTATAAAAAAAAATCGAATAGGCACAAATTCAATGTAGATTTAGTACGTTTCAAAGTGATCCTCTACAGATTCTACTGAACAAACTATTTTTTATTTTAAAAGCTATTGTCATAAATACATAGTTAAGTAAAAAGACAAGATTTGTAGGTTTTCGTTTTAGAAACACTAAAGCCGGTACCATTCTGAACTTCACCATTCCATAGGTGCCTTCACCCTTGTCACCGTGATCCGAGGATTATCCCACTTACCCAGCTTGATCAATTTAAATGGCGTCGAAGCCTTATTATAAGCATTGTTTACTTGTAATTCGGCACAAACAAACGGATACAACTTCCGGATACAACATGGCACATGAAAAAAGGAGTAGTTGGCAGTTCATTTGGCACATAATAGATTACTTGTTCTGGTAAATTCAGTGCCGTTTCAAATATTTGACGGAGCTCCGGGTTAGACAATGCCCGAGTATTGGGCCGAGCCTTCTGCTTATTGTTAGAAGAATTAATGTGAGAAATGGATTTAAGTGCGAATCGTAGAGGCTTCTAATTCTGCACTGACGTCCCGCGTTGGGATGTAGGTATTGTGCATCGTAGAGGCTTACTAATATTATTAAAATTGCGAGAGTTTACCCGCCTTTCTCATAAAAACCGATCAAGTGCGAGTTAAATTCGCACACGAAGGATTCCGTAACATCGTACATGTGCATTTTTGTTATAATGTTATTGTAGTGGTAACTGAAATACACACTGTGAAATTTTTAACTCTACCTATTTGGTTCATTAGACAGACTTGCTGACAGACGGATGGATGGACGGACGGACGGACAAACGGACCGGCAACGGAGACTTAGTAGGATACTAGAAACGAATAGACGTACTCGTAATGTCTTACTACACTACTATTATTATGAGAAAGTTTGTGATTTTGCAAATGCATGTACATTACGTGTGTTAGTTATACGCGGCTTAGTCAGCTCCGCATGTATTAACCACGTCTTTCCTCTAGACAAGGCCGACTAAGCTGAGAGGATGGAATAGGTGCTGGGCAAGCCTACTCAATCTTAATTCGTCCCGGGCACTACAGCGTCCCGTTTGTGAGGTAAGAGACGCTGTATAAATCATCTACTATAGATGGTAAAAGGCCTTAAACTTAGAGGAAACCCCTGAGTGACCCCTAAATCCCTAAATTTGGACTTCGGAACTCTAAAAAGTAACGTATACGCCGTCACGATGGCCACAGACTGTATATATTTGTTTATATAGACAGATAGGTTTAGGCATTAGACAATGTGGATTTAATGGATCGCCTCCGATGATAAGCTGTGAATTTGAATTGAAGGGGTTGAATCAAAATGTCGCAAGGATCGAGAACTTTGAATTCCACTTATTTGTTCAACGTTATTGACACTGGAAACTGTGGGATTGGATTCGAATTGATATGACTTGGTACTCAAAACATTCCGGAGAGCTATAAAACCATATAACTACGTGGCGTAGTTGGCGAGTGCTTGCTTGAGACGCAAACGAGTTCAACTCATGTTCTGCAATATTTCTTCCGGGTCTGGGTGTTGTGGTACCATGGTACTCGTAGTTTCTGATATCCACGACACAGGGAATCCTAATGTGGGGTAAGAACTATGTTTTGACTGCTTCGTGCTATAAATGAACATATACAGCGTCAGGAGGCAACTTATACCCTCACAAACGGGACGCTGTAGTGCCCGGGATGAATTACAATAGAGGAGACTTGCCCAGCACCCATTCTATCCTCTCAGCTTAGCCTTGTCCACAGGAAGGACATGGTCAATACGTGCGGAGCTGACTAAGCCGCGGGTTTTCCGATGTTTTCCTTCGCTGTTTGAGAGTACTGGTGTAGCACATATGAATTTTTCGCACAGAAAAATCCATTGGTACACGACCGAGTTTGAACCCACGACCTTAGGATCGGAAGACAGGGTCACTACCAACTAGACCACCAGTTCTCTCTGCACTATACACCACATATCTACCCTCCAAATTTAATGTTTCTAGGACTTATAGTTTAGGCTGTGCATTGTTTACTAGTCAGTCAGTAACTTATGAGTTTACATCCTTAGTTAGATTAACTGCACGGGCGTCTGTGAAATTTACGGAAGAGCCTCATTTAAGTGGGTAAAACTGATGAACCACAGTTTTCAGTTTTACTCGTTTTGTATACACGGTGCCCTGAATTGTGAGAACTGTATATTTCCAGCTAACACCTACAAACGAGCTGCGAAATGTATAGTAATGTCGGATCTACATGTTACTTGTACCTACCCGGTATAACTTGTTTTATCCCTACTACTAGTCGCTTTTCAGTGAGTCTGAAATTCGTTGAAATGTAATAAATCGCATACTAAACACGAGATTGCAAATATGGTCACTGGAAAGAGAAAATCGAACTCAAAATAAAGCTCCAAAACGGCACTTTCGAAAAAACTTTGGTATGTTTTCTTGCAACATTAATATTTATTTTTTGTTAACGAAACGCAAAAACGAAAATCACATGTTTTTCGCCAAAAACTGACATACTGGATTTTTTATAAGAAATTAGCTTAAACGCGCGACTTCACTCGCGTAGTGTAAATTTTAACACCCCATTTCACCCCTTTTTGAGGGTAATTTTGAAAAACCCTGAAACACGTGCCCATTTACTTTGTATTTAAAATATTCAGACCGAGTTTCAAGCCAATCACACTGCCCGTCAAAAAGTTCCCATACAAACTCTGACACCCCATTTTACCCTATTTTATGGGTTGTTTTGAAAAATCCTGAAACACGTGTCCATTCATTTTGCATTTAAAGTATCCAGACCGTGTTTCAAGCAAATCGCACTATGCGAAAAGTTCCATACAAACGTTTTCACCCTTTTCATCCCTTTAGGGGTTTAATTTCGTAAAATCCTGCCTTAGTCGGTGGTTTTCCTATTAAAGGAAGCTACCTTCTAAATTTCAACTTTCTAGCTTCTAAGCTTTCTAGACTACTAAGTCTGGTCTGTGCGTTGATTGCAGAAAAATGCATAGTGTTATATATATATTTATTATCCCAACCCAAGCGACAAAATATTCGTACACGACTCAAAAACACAAAATAACAAAGTAGGTACTTAATAGTAGATAGGTAAAGTCGCTTACGAGCTGGTTGAAAACCCGCGGTTGCTAGTATTCTGCGCTAGTTTAATGATGAAACTTGATATGCAGAGATATGCACATTTTGTGTCGTTGCAATGCGTATTCCGAACACAAAACCCACATAGCAACGCCGCCAGGTTAGTTTATGATTTTGTTCACAACCAGGTCCACCTAGGTACTACTGAATGTTCACATTACTACTGAATTTACGTCTAAAAGCCACTGTCATTAAACATAACTCATTTTTGGTTACGCATCTCACAAAAAAATAGTTATATAATAAATAGAGTAGGTAACTTATAGGTGTTTGAGATACATACATATTATTACGCCCGTATCCCTAATGGAGTGGGCAGAGTCACAAGTAATATAAGAAAAATATCAGCCTCGCCTGATCCAAGAGTCCCAAGATGGATATAGTGAACCATGGTGACAGGTGATCAGGTATTCCCAAGGAGGGTTGACGTCAGGCAGGCGGCCGGTCATAAAACACCTTAGCCAAAACTAGCCGACCCCACATAGAGTGGGATAAGGGCAGGAAGATGATGATGATGATGGTGACAGGTGATCAGCCCATCGCCCATATAGATGGTTCACTTTAACGATATTTTCGTTATGATATCAATCTAAATCTAATATACCTAATCTAATCATAACTAAGAGAAATCGCTTCTACGTAAATTTAATCCAGGTTAGTTGGGACTTCAGTGTAGATAGGTACTACCTAAGTCCCAAGCAGCTTTGCCAAGCTATTATAATTTCACTGCATCATCTTCATACTAGGTACTCGCATAATGCGCAACATAACCTACAAAGACCCATAAAAAGATCATGATGAACAAACAAACAGTGTGAAATTCTTAAAGCATGTCGAGAAAATATTATGCTCGTTAGCATAATGCTGTTTGTGACTGTTTAATTACAGCTGAAAATGTGCAATAGTAAAGTAACAACGAACGGCACTCGTATGCGAGTACTTGCTACTAGTTACTCGCCTACTCAGTACTCTCCAACTTTCCCCCGTTGTTCGAGCAAGAATGACAAAGTTTTAAAAGCGTTCCGCAAACAGAAACAAACGTAATTCCGAATGGATTTGAATTTGGAATGTTTTAAAAATTAAGTTGCAAATTGAATTCAAAACAGGCGCTGGGTCATTGTTTTTAGAATATTAGCAGAGGGGGTTTTGTGCATTCTACCATTTTAGGTCAGAAATTCAGAATGAAAACAGTTTTATGTAGTGTGTGCATTTTTTTTATTTTAATTTCTGGACCGCGTTCCTCGTTTTGTAATTGTATCTACATAGATACCTACTACGTCACTAAATTCCGATATTTTAATTAAATATTAAATTAAAGTTATGGTATTAAATATGGAGCCTTATTGTGGTTTGTAAATAAGCGTGCTCAATGGACTGATGTCAAAACATCTGACAATAAATAAGCTTACGGATGAAATATGGTGCACCGCAACCTTTTGTACTCTGGTAATAATAAAATCACTTATTGTATTGAAAATTGATATCGAATTAAAATTAAATTATATATTTTTATTGTCTTCCCTAACATGGTGAACCATCTATACGATGGGCTGATCACCTGTCACCATGGTCCACCATGGTTCATCTTGGGACTTTGATTCAGGAGTGGCTACAGGTTTTATTATGATTACTTGTGGCTCTACTCAGTACCCGCCCAATTAGGGATACGGGCGTGATGGTGTGTGAGTGTGGTGTATATTTAGTTTTACGATATTGATTTTACCGATAAACCTTTAAATAAGTAATAACTATTGCGAGAAGGTCAAACTAGGAGAAAGAGTATCACTCCAAAGGCTTTAAAATTAATATTTTTTAACGGCTCCCATTTTATTGGGCAATTTTTATTTTCTTTCGTGAATTTATTTTATTGAAAGTCTTTCGTTCACTTATGGCGCCATTTCTTTTTCTTAGTGGCCAATGGCCATGTTGTCGCATTTTTGTCTGTCATATACCTTTGGGCTGTCAATGTCAATTACTACTCAATCAATCACTACAAAATCAATTACTACTGGTGACTTTGACATACCTAGAGATATGACAGACAACTGACAGCCGAGATTTCCAAAACGTAGCCGATTGATGAGTCAGATCATGAAGCCAGATTTTTTTAAATCGTAAAGCGAAAATCCCTCATTGGCAAGAACTAGCTTGTCTTCGCAGATAATCTTGGCACGCTCTTTAGATAAAGTAATAGACAAGCCTTTGTTTTCGGTAAACAAAAAATCTATTATGAAAGTTCCGTTGGAATCTATTGTGTTAGGAATTAGCTCGTTGGTACCGAGCTCACAAGCAGACTGCGGAACTAGATTCTATCAGAGGACGGCAGAGGCGTGCCGAGGCAGGGGGCAAATATATGTTGAACCACAGATTGGGGCATAGTTCCTACATGCTGATAGATTAGGATCTAGTACCTAGATACCTATTTTTTATACTTACTTCGACGGCAATACCTATGTTAGTTTATTTTACACAGATTATGCATAATTTCAGGAAACAATGCCATATCACGAGTGTCTGTGTCGTGTCTATGTCTGGGGTTATTTTTGCTGCATAATAATACTTTGTTGATAAGAACTTGTTCGACTGCACGACGTAGGTACCTAGAGGATAATTATGGCTGCAAACGCAAATTATAGCATGCAACAAATAGAACACTATTTTAGAAAAAATCCAGATTAGAAAGTTCTAATCTGGAATTTTTCTAGAACTATCAGAATTAAACTATCAGTACTAAATTATCAGAACGATAGGTACCTTCTATCTCATCAGCACAGTTGCCCCCAATTCTGAGCCGGAGTACAGCCATCAAATCAAGTAAGACAGTTCAGTTTATAGCTAGTTCAACTGTACACCAGACAAGATCTCATTTCATTAACATAAACAGGGCTTTGTTAATCCGGGCCTAAGATCCGGGATCGCCCTTTCCTAGAAACCTCAAAGTTTAAAAAGAAAATGTAGAAAACCTTTCTCACTATTCCAGCGACCTCGGAATACGAAAACCTTAATTAAAAGTAAATAAATAAAAGTCTTATTCTCACTATGATTGTATCAACTCGTGTACGGACTTACGTGGGTATAATTAACTAAGGTATTTACCATCTTTACTAGATTATTTATGTAACCTCAGAAGGCAGTTTTTACCTTCACTAACGGGACGCTGTAGTGCCCGGGACGAATTAAGATGGAGTAGGCTTGCCCAGCACTTATACCATCCTCTCAACTCAGTCGGGCTTGACCACAAGAAACACATGGTCAATACGTGCGGAGCTGACTAAGTCTGAATGTACTGAATTCATAAAATCGAATTTATTTTTCAATTTTGATAATGTTCCAACAACTTTGGGCACATAGTCATCTTACATTTATTTTTTTATTTTCAAACAAAGAATCCAATAATGCAAAAAAATTTTTTTTTCTAATCTCACTTGTTCAGAAAAACTAAAATAAAGCAGAACTTAATTTTTTTTATTCGAGCGCGTAAATCTTAACATGACTTTTCGATAGCCTTCTCGTTTCAGACTTCACCTCAGTGGCCCTGGAAATAAATTCGCCTGTATATCTAAACTCCTTGCTAAAGAGCAGGTAAAAGTTCGAAATTCAAACATTTCAGCGTGATTACGTTCCGTTCCCGAGTCATTCAAGATCACTCAACGTAATTAACGCTCACATTGAGTTATTTACAAGCCCGCATGTCGGCGGAAACGGAACGCGGGATTGACGCGCCTAATTCTTAATTTACACGATCGATAGTCACGGCCAATTCTGATAGCATAGTTTCACCACTACTTCGTAGTTTCCATGTTAAGAGAGTCATGGTAGATAGTGCAAGTAGATAGTAAGAGTCTGGTGTGCTAGAAGAAGTGAGGTCGTGGCTTCGAATCCGGTCGTGCACCATTAAATTTTTCTGTTCGAAAAAATTATGTGCGCTATGCCAGTGCTCTCAAACTATAATCGTAGACATCTCCTAGAGAGTACCTCCTGAGAGACTGGTGGACTAGAGATAGTGAGGTCGTGGGGTCATAATTGGTACGAGTAGGTTCCTAGGTATAAGTTTTGTGAATGGTTACGAGCATATCAAAAATGCAATTTCACACGAACATCTGAAATGTTATTATGCCGCATAATATCCGCCTGATACTTGCGAGCGAACCAATAAAGCAATAAACCTAGTTTTAAATTTTCCTGTAGGTATAGACTAAAAAACTCGCTCATTCTCCCGCGTTAAAAATATGCTTGTTTATGTTTTTAATCAAGTGACGTTTCCGTGACTGCGACCGCCAAGTGATGCATGAAAACGGCATAATTGGATAATTTCATAATGCCAGCAATATGCCAGCAACATGCCAGCCTGTTTAATGCCGCACAGCCATGAAATTCTAGCGTGTGTGATAACAAAGTGATTAAAAGTAAAAGCGTGTTAAAAACTTAATGTAGAGTCCTGACTAAGCACTTATTCTAATAGAACTTGTTACATAGTTGCGTTGTGAACTGGTTAAAACAAAGAGAATTACATAACCTAGTTTAACAAGGTTTAATCAAATTACTAAATGTGATTTTAGAAATTAAAACTAAGTAGCTAGTTCGACACGCCTCTTTCAAGTCAAGCTACTTCCTAGCCTACTAACCCAATATAATAGGTACCTACCTAAGAAAAAAAAACATTTTGTTTTGTTTTTAGATTGGTCAAGATTCGATGAAACCGCATTCTACAAATTTTTGAAAATTCCAAAAAAGTTACCATAGACATTTTTTTTTTTCATCGCCCAGACCTGCGCACGACCTACATTCCCAAAATGTATTACCAACAATTTTTTTTTCTTGGCCAAGACTTGCGCACGCCATTCTGCCAATCTATTTAATGCACGAAAAAGCTTGCGTTTCCTTCACATCAGGCCATCGATCAGCTCCTTATCCGTATCCGTCGCCTAAACTACCGTTTAACGTACTTATTCCACTTGATAGATCACCACAGGCGACACCCGAATCCATTACCCAAACCACGTCTAATTGATCGCAGCAGAAATTGAAAACGGCAAAAAGTGGCCGAGACGTCTGAAGTATTTGCCGTGAAACTATTTGGGAAGTCCGCGGCTAGAGAATGTTTGTGGTTTTTAAAATTGCAGTATCCGTCTTTTTACATTCTGAACTAGTGAAGCGAAGAGTGAACTGGGGAAGTATTCCCGTTTGAGCACCTATTTTTGGGCATTGAGCACCAAAGGTATTCCCATTTGAGCACCAATCAATATACTAACGTGGTGCTCAAATGGTAACAAGAAATAAAAGTTGATTCTATTCCCCATTGAGCACCTACGGTGCGGTAGCTTCGGGCTTTCCAAACGTTTGAAAGATCTCAGATTCTCGGATTTCTCGGAATATCTAAACATCGCTGTCAAAAAGTTTTACACCAATTATGACAGTTTCTGTGATATTTTATCTAATGTGACTTACCTTGTTCCGAGGATTTACCTAATGTCTATTCTTCAAGAATGTGGTAGGTCCAAAAATCTTTACAGACGTTCAAAGTTGAACCCGCCAATTTCAAAAGCGAAAACTTTTCTTTAAAATGTTGAAATAGGCAAAAAACTATGTTTTTATCGTACGGTCGTATTAGTTACGTACGGAAAATACCATACACCGCTATTCAAGAAACGCTGAGAAAGGACCACCGTTGAACATTGGCGAGTTTCGAAAAACTTTCTGAGTGCCGGAATTATTTTATTAAATCCCTTGTAGTCGTCTTGTTCATAACTAAAGTACCGCATTCACTTCTTGTTCGTAATCTTCGGTATCTTTGTAAACTATTACTGCGCTGAAAATTTAATTCAGTTTAAAGGAAATGCATTTTCTCTTGTAGGTACATAGTTAATAATGCAAGGAAAACTTGTTTAAATATGAAATCTTTTAAAGATAAGTATTCT
Source organism: Scotopteryx bipunctaria (assembly GCA_949320045.1). Lineage (NCBI taxonomy): Eukaryota > Metazoa > Arthropoda > Insecta > Lepidoptera > Geometridae > Scotopteryx > Scotopteryx bipunctaria. The sequence goes on from OX439441.1 coordinate 1,997,040, forward strand.
TGTCAAAGACTATATAGTCAGGATAATTTTAAAACTAGGTATGCAAAATGAAGCTTGTGTATTCATGTGCTGTAGGCAGGTATTTTTATCTAATGTCAGGTTCCTATATTGAACTAATGGATGACGAATAGTATATCAAATTTACTATAACAAGCTGCCGCCCGCGGCTTCGCTCGCGTTGTACCAGGATAGAAACACATACTATGTATGTACCAAGTTTCATTCAAATCCATTTAGTAGTTTTTGCGTGAAAGAGTAAAAAACATTCATACATACAAACTTTCGCGTTTATAATATTAAGAATAGTAGGATAAAAAAACAACTCTAGGATTAGTTGAATATAGGGCCGGGTTACGATGTAGGTACTCTGAACAATAATTTCTGGTGCCCACAAGGTTTAACTCCGGGTCCCATATCATTCGTCTGCCGAAGCATTATTTCTGAGTGAATGAGTCGGTGGCTGCGTGAAGCCGCACTGGATACCGCGGCCGCATGCCGAGCGATCATGCATGAGGCATACCAAGGATATAGCAATTGTGGCTATGCACACTATGTGGAAGCTGGGATGTCCCACACGATGGTCCCTATTAACAATTTCGGATATACTTTTGAAGCGCTCGTGGCGTAGCTTGCTTAGACGTTCTTGACTGATCGTTGAAGTTAAGCAACGTTGTGCGCGGTCACAATTGGGATGGGTGACCACAAGTGGCATTACGAGCTGAGCGCTTCCATGCTTCGGAGGGCACGTTAAATTGTCGGTCCCGGCTTTTAAGTCGTTAAGCCATGACGGAGGCCTTTAGGCGGCCTAAAAACTCCGTCACAAGAGTTGGCCACTAGCTCATACGAACTTATTTTCATTTATCAATTTTTACCGGCGGCGCGCCGGTTCCTTCAGTACTCACATTGTTGCGGGGACAAAGTTATAATACCGACAATATTAACAAAAAACTGACGAAATAACCATGATTTTCAATAAAACAAAATATTGTATACCATAGAATTTTATTGATTCTATTTATGTAAAAAAGTGAATATAGGGACCATCGTCTACACTATCTATATATTAATAGAAGTTTGTCAGAAACATTCCTAGGAAATGATGATGATTCCTAAGAAGTAATAGTATTGAATTCCATGAAGATTTTTGCGCTGTAGGTAATTGAAAAGGTCTTTTTAGTGACGTGCGTGTATTTTCACCAATTATCGATAGTTACGAAATAATCCGAGCCTACCGAAAATGTAGCGACTGTCGTATATGCACACTATGTAGACGCTGGGACACACCAAATTTTCACTATCTGTTGGATCATATTATAGATCTACCTACGTTTGAAAGATTGGTAGGAAAGTAAACGCCAAAATTCTATCAAGTAGTTTTACTCTGTCCTTGTAAAAATTAAAGATTGTTGTTAGTCGCTATTTTAGAAGAAGCACTCTTAAAGGTAACTTTGGTGCAATTCTAAGTGCTTTTGGGTACTCTGCCTGCGTAATTAAACACTGGAATATAAATAAAAGGACTCCAATTCCACAAAAAGTTATTTCGCAAAGCGCCTTTGTAGCGCGCAAGAAATCTTACTTAATGCGTTTCAAAGTTTGGAGCTCATTACGTTTCTTTAACAAGTTCAACATTAATCCAGACAGGTTAATGAGTGTATCACTTAGGTCGAAACTGCTAAATAGCAGCCTAGACGGACTGAACACTTCTACCAAAAGCAATCCTTCAATTACTCAACTAACTATACTCTTGTACTATGGAGAATACTTGGATGTGTTTGAATTATACTTATCTATACAGTCGGTAACACACACTGCTGGGTAATAAAGTATCTTCTCTATCACGACATTCTTAGCGGTCTTGTGCCAGCAGATCCTGTGTTCCTAAGGCCTCCTAAGGCTTGCCGCCATTTCTGATAAAGAGTGATGAAGAACAGAAACCTGTAGCGGGGTGTTGTTATTCTACTAAGTTAATGAAACGTGAACGAGTCTGGCCTAGCTAATGAAATATTAATCAAATAGTAATTGGAGTTGTTCACAGAGAAGGCTTAATTAAGTAAATACTTCTAGGTGAGCTATATATTTATGTCACCGTAGGGATTTTAACCACGATGAATGCCTATTTTTTATTATTTTATTTTATTTTAAGAGTTTTTGGGGAACTTACAGCTAGGTACAAATAGTATAAAAAAAATTAAATTATAACCAATTGAGGTAACTCTACATGGTTGCTTAAGGCCATTTAAAAGTTTCCACTTATAGCAACAAAAAAATAATAGGTATAAAAAACAATACAGTAGACGACAAAAAAAATGGTTTAAAGATTTATAAAAATGGTTAAAGTTCGCTAAAAAAGAAAATTTAAGAAGGAGAATTTGCCTAGAAGTATGTACTAATCATTATTGAAGAACTTATCACATAATAATCGCTTCAACGTTGATATTGAGGTATTGAAAATTGATTGTTTTTAAACACAATAATCCTTACTAATTATTATAAACGCGAAAGTTTGTATGTATGGATGTTTGTTACTATTTCACACAAAAACTACTGAATGGATTTTAATGAAATTTAGAATATACATATTACATGTACTGGATTAACATACGTAGGCTATTTTTTATCCGGGTACGACGCAAGCGAAGTCGCGGGTGGCAGCTAGTAGATAATAACTTAAATAGATAATAACTTAAATACCATTATGCAATTAAATTTTATACATCCAGTAACAATTTTCACAATTAATTGTAATTGTAAGTATATTTCTGTTAATTAATGTATTTACATTGACTACACAGTTAATTATGCATGATGAACTTATTATATTATAACTAACTAATGAAAAAAAATGTATGTGTCCGAGAGATATATTCAAAACTAAGTAAGATAAATCTGTTTTGCTCATTGGATAAACTCCGAAACCTGTCACCGCACCGTGACATGTCCGAGCCATTGTTCCAGAATTATTTACATGCTAATGCTCACTTAATTTAGGTAACACGATCGTTCCGGACGCATCGGGTGGTCCGGCCACCCAACGCATCGTTTCATCGATAAACGCACGCGCATCTATCGATAAATTCACCGCACTAGTGCTACGGAATAAAACGTAATTTACAGAAGTCTCTACTATTTTATACGCAAGCGATATTGAATCTTAAATAAATTAATGACAGCTTATGTTCGAATGAAAAAGTTAGATGACTCGTCGCAGGGCCGCAAGCTTTATTGAACTATAGTGCATTGTAATAAAGAACATTTTACTGTGAAAGGCGTGGGAGTGACACAGGGCTGTCGATACACGACAGTGCGTTTTTACGACATGTCGATATTATCGTAAGCTTTAATTATAATAGGTAGCCGCCACGCCTACTTATCGATAGGAGCAGAAATATAAGATAGGCGACAAGGAAGCTTAATGCCCAACAGATAACCTTACCGATTTATTTGGATGTTTTCTATACGATAAATTTTGATTGTCGATAACGAACTTTGTAATTTATTGATGTGGAGGCAACTGCTGAGATAAATCTTATGAAGTTGCGCAAGCCGATGAATTACCACGGAATGTGTCATACTTCTTATACCTATGAACTTATCTACACGTGCATTTATAATTCAGTCGAACCCGAGAACTTGGAAATAGGAGACCAGACATTATTTCTACAATATGTATGCGGCAACATACGGCCAGCGTATTATTTTAGATTTGAATTATTTTTAATGTAAAAGATAAGATTTAGATTGTTTTTCTGTCGAGTAGAATATTATCCACGCCTTATAAACAAATTCACTTTGTTTCCGCTGATTTTGCAGCAACTTTTCTTAGGTAGGTACGGTCGGGGACTGAAATTCTTGTTCACGTTTTTAAATCAGGAACTCGTTGACTTTCAATTTTGACTTACAATGGCAGCATGACTTACAGTAACTATATTTTACACAATCAACAAAAAAAGGAGATTGAAAAACTCAAAATGTGAACTTCTATCGCTGACTGTACCACAGATGCGCGTCCAGATATTTTTCCCGTAACGGAGCCTGGTGTAACCAGCATAAACTTTCAAATGGACCGAAAACTCCGCAATCGAAAAGCGCAGTTTAGGTTATTTTACGAGCCTCGAACTCCAAACCCAATTTCAGCGCATAAAATACGGACTGTTAATTAAAAACAGGAATCGAAATGCCAGATTCCGATCCCGTGGGACCCTCGACGTAATCTGCTGTAATCAGCTTTTAATTACTCACAAACAAATCCTACGAGCTGTTTTTCGTAGTGTAGCGACACAACTCAATGTCATGCAGCTTATCTGCACAACTAAAGTACATACAGAATGTAACGAGACGGCAACAGATTATCATTATCATCAATTTCCTGCTCTTAACATGTTCTCTTCTTCAATTTATTGCCTTCTTTCTGCTGTCATCTCTTAACTCACTGCTTTTTTTTTCTAAATAATAAATAAATAAATAACACCCAACAGTCACATACACAGTCCTGACCCCACACTAGGATTCCCTGTGTCGTGGGTATCAAAAACTACGAGTACCATGGTACCACAATACCCAGACCCGGAAGAAGTATTTACAGATCATGCAAACATTTCTTCCGCAGCGGGAATCGAACCCGCGCCTCTTGCGTCTCTACCGAGCAATCGCCCGCCACGCCACCAAGGCCGTAAATCATCTTTTTCCTCTTTGAAGGTAGATAGTTTCCAATTTTTCTTTGGCCTAAATCCATCATTCATATTATAAGACCTGCCCTTTGCCACTTGATCTTATTCTAAGAGCTGTGTCGGAGACTTATCGTTTTCCTATGGATTTTGATCCATCACAAATCGCTGAGCTAGCTACCTATATGTACAATACCATAGCCTATCAGCCCATTGGTATGTGAAAAGTGAAAAGATTTTTACAGATAACCGTAAAAATCTTTTCACTAGAGTTGCCTATAAACTACCAACATAATTTAGAGGCTACAAAGCGTATGTCCCCTCTCTTCTCAAATCACAATCCAATCGACTCTCGCCCCACCGATTCGGCCGAAAGTCTCATGGCCAATACGGCCAAGAATCCTGAAGCTTCTTGCGAAGTATCTTAATTGCGGCTAATAGCAAGAAAAGCTCCCATTAGAGCCCTCTTTCGAAAGAGTAAACGAATTAACAGAGAGCTAGGGTTGGCAGCTATTGGCACTTTCTACCTCAGTCCGGCACTTTTCAACCAGCAGCGACGGGTAATTTCATTCCCATCACTTTTGTCATTGTATGTTATGCCATTCTACCCTTGTGATATATTTAACTTTTTCAAGATTTATATGCTCAATACCAGTATTCTCAAATATTTAACGAAAACGTAGAGAGAAAACCAACAACTGTGGAGTTTAATTTGGAGACACTGTCAAATACACGAATGAAGTCTCAATTCATTCACCATACTGGTTCTGATTCTGTTGATACGAGTTTATTCAAGACAGGACTCCGTCCGGTTTCTCCACTCTCATCAGATAAGCACGGCTCTATCGAAGAGGCGGTAAATTCGTTTTAAACAGGGTTCAGGTGCTAAAAAGCCAGCTTTAAGTAGAATAGATTAAAGTGGTTTTGCTGGAAATTCGCGTGACACAATATGCGTTAACTAAGATAACTTTTAAAAATTAAAATTGCATGAAATCCTGCAGCACAAAAGAAAAACATTTTTACAGAAAATTACTTAGAGCATTTTAACAGGACGTGGAAACACGTACCTAAACTCTTGCTGGGATGTTTTGTAGAAAAATTGTTTGGTCTAGATTTCTTTTGTCTGTGACACTACATTGTAGCAGCTTGTGATAGAAATCACTGGGTTTATGTTGCTACAACACACGTTGAAATTTCAATTACTACTATTTTAGGGCAAGCGTTCTGACCGTAGTCTACTACCGATTTTAAAGCATCAAATATACAAGCAATGCCATTAAATAAGCCCCGACCCCAGAACAGAACATTACAAGTCAATCGGACCTGTGAAACTTGGAAAGGTCCTTTGTCAAGTAGGAAATGAGCTGATTATCTTCAAACGCCTCAACTGGTCTTCATAAACTATAGCTAAGAATCATCTCGAGCACATTCGCTTTCAAACAGAAAAAACCGCATCAAAATCGGTCCATTCGTTTGGGAGCTACGATGCGACAGACAGATACACATTACAAACTTATAACACATCTCATTTTCGTCGTTGTTGGGTTAAAAATAAGAGTCCAATAGTTTTTGGTTTCTGAAAAAAAAACAATTAGCAGATACCTTATTCAACTTTGTTTACAAAAAATATGAGAGGAGACGTTTAGAAAGTAAATAATGTCTGATTCGACTAAAGTATCAGTAATGCCAAATGCGTTTCGTTTCGACTCTGAAACTTGTTAATGCGTTAGTTAATTGACCAAATCATTAGGACACGAACGTTCGGCATCTTCTGATCTGAGCTTATTAACAGGACGACCTTAACCCGCGGACTTAATGCTCAAATTGCAATGACAAAGGTATGATAACTGGAAGTGTTATAGTCGAACAATACGACCTTAACCCGTAGTTTGAAGGTTCAAATTGCAATGACAAAGGTGTGATAACTGGGAAGTGTAGTGGTCGTGCGAACTGTGTTCGGTTTCCGCTCTCGTAAGTTCGACGCCACCATTAGAATTGCAGAGAGCAGGTGCAGTCAAGACGCCCGATTTAATCTGAGGTGAAATTATAGTTATCGCTGATACCAACTAAGTACAGTCGCCAACAATAAGACTTTTAAAAACTTTCAAAATGGTGTCAGAAAGACCTAGATAGACATACAATATAAAAAACTAAAAATGATTAAATTAGTTGATGGTATTACCATTATGGTAGCGCTAATCGATTTCAGATCGAGTATAGAGCAAAATACTTCGACAAATAATCGCAGTTTTACTTATAGGTAATTGTGATTTCCCGACACACATAAATATGAAATGCAGGAAATCCTTACGAATAACACCTAAAAATTAACTAAAAAATTACCAGAAACCTTAATTTTCAAATATTTCCTGCTCAAATGATCGACGATCCATCGAACGATTAAACGGACTAAAACTTAACTTTTTGAAACTCTGTCAGGGGCTGTACAATGTCAGTAGTACGATTTAGGAACATGCACGATTAAGGCAAGTTTACCCTAACACTTATTTATTGAGATTTTGCTTCATGTTCTGCTGTGACACCATTTAAAAAGTTTTGAAATGTAAAACGCCTTTTTGCTTAGACTGTACTTAGGTATGTACCGAAGTATCCAGTCTCCGGAAGTTGCTGTAGTACTTTGAGGCTTTGTACTGCGCCATCATTGCATCTCGCAGACACAAGTTTATTGTTTGGCAAAGCTCTGAAGTGCGAAAGAGACAACACCATAAGTTATCAATTCAGCCAATCTTAGCGAGGCCTAGGGCTGGGAAGTTAATAGTCAATACTGACTACCGGGGTAGTCAAGTGCGGTACTGGATGTATAGTACCGGTTTTATCGGTAATACCGAATGCCAGCCCGAGCATTTGCAATAATTGAACGCAATCTACAATTAGTCGGTATGAGTGTTTATAGAATTCCGATTGCAATTTAGCTAATTAAGGCACTGCCCTGTTTCTATCTATCAATATCTGTATATTGCTTATCGTCAAAATATTTTGGAACCTGTGGAAATCTATGTTATTTTTTTTATAAAAAAACCACAATACTTTTGGATTAACTGGGAAAATATAAATAGGTACATATTTATAATGTTTTGGGTATTTGGTACAATAATTCATAGAAGTGTGACTTTTAACTCAAGTAGAGGCATAAACTGACTTTTTATGGTTTTGAGCTTGTTTGTAGGAACCATGGCTATGATTCTGCTTAGCGCATATAGCGCTGTAGTATATCGTTATAGCTTTCAGGCAAACGAATGAGTATAAATGACATTATTTTACTAGCTCGGGCACAAAAAACAAACATTTTCGAGTTATTTTCACATCGAGTGTGGGTACTTTAATATTGCTCTCGTAAACAGAGTTAAATGTGTGAAAACGGCGAGTTGCCTGTTTGATGAATTGCTCCTAATGTAACTTGTAAGCGGGGGGTTAACTCATTTTGAATATAATAAGTCAAGTTTGTGTAGGTACTCGCTTGTTTGTGGAAATTTAAAAGTTAAACCTACCTTACTTACCTCGTATTTAATTTGTTAAAAAAATTGATTTTCTTGTGAATGAGGAAAATGCTTAGACCATAAAATTATTTAGCAGTTGATCAACTAACTAAAGGATCTTACTTAGATTATGTAGTAGGTAAAATCTAATTGTTAAATAAAATAATTTTAATGAGAACGCTACTGGGCCTTCCTGTAATTAGATTATGTTTTTGTTTTTTAATAAATCACAAAAATTTCATCTTGATTTTCACTAATACACCGATCAAATTATCGGTATCTTGTATCAGGTTTTGGCAAATTCCGACTTTGGTTATAAAATAGTCTTGGTATTCAGTCTTAAATCAAGAACCCTTGCGTTACTGTCAGAACTCAGAACAGGGCCACAGCACAATTCCAACAATATTATCATGAATTCTACTTAAACCATTCATGGCGCACTCTGCTTCGGATCTGAATTCAAAACAAAGGACAGTTAGGGCGCCCGTAAATTACACCCATTGCTTCGGATCCGAAGATATTCCCGACAGGCATTATACCAGCCATGGACAATACGGGTTGTTCTGTTCTTCCAAGACCACTCAAGTAGGTATTTCATATACTATTTACTAGCAATTCGCATTACTACAAGTCCAGAAGCTAATTTTCGTTTAAATCTACAATAGAGGTAAAAAATTAAGTTTTTAGGGGGTAATCTGAAACACTATCGAACCTGAAAATGATTCTGAAGAAAGTTGAACAAATGTTCACTGCGTCTTGGCCTCATAATGGTTAAGAATTAATTAATTAATTAATTAATTAATTAATGTAACGTTTAAGACTTCTAAGAAATCTTCACAGATCCTACAAAGCTTTTATATAGCGAATACACAAATTAATATATGACCACGGTTAGTTCAGGTTTGCGGATTCCAGTCGGTGTACAAAAACTATATGGTGCGAAACATTAAATACATATATACATATTATCACGCCCATATCCCTCATGGGGTGGGCAGAGCCACAAGTAAACGTAAGAAAACATGCAGGCACTTCTGATGAATGAAGGATAGAAAACTTATTCTCTCTTATATCTCGATGAACGAATTATTTAAATAACACAAGTTCAACAAACTAAAGCACATTAAAGAATCTTACTTCGCAAACTAAAGGCAGGAAAGCCTTCTTAAAATAGGTCTCTAACTACAAACGAATCCGCCCAATTCAAAAGTTATTAATTAATCAGTTCTCTAACAAGTTATCATAACTTAGTTTTGATTCAGAGTGGGCTGCGGTTTCAAAAACATTGGTTTTCCCAATCGATTTAAATTGAGATATTGTGAATTTGGGGCCAGTTTGATCATAACGAATTTTTAACGAATGAGTTTTAAGCTTTCAAAATATCCTTATTATCCTTATTCGAATAATAATATTTGAAGGACGAATCACTTCACATCAGTTAGTCATGTATGTGGCCACGACGCCGTGCATAAATACCTCATCAGGTCTTCGGCAACTCAAAACCCTTACTTTACAATTCAAACGGTAGTCAGAGACAAGCCCGCACATTAAACTCTTACCAAGCTTACGTTTCAGAAATTGCCAAGCGCAAATTTTTGTAATCGGAAATAAAAATAAAAAATATATATTTAGGACTACAAGATCCATAATTTGATACAAGCACTTATAATTAGTGGATACTGTATCTCTCGCAGCGTGAATTGAAGCTGCTCGTTTCGCATATCAGCCCGGCACATAACGTCGAGGCTCGTCGAGGTCGTCAAGTACTGGCGAGTTATTCCTGAATAAACACAGCGTAGGCCTAGAGTACTAATTAATTCCATAATCAAGGATATGCGCTTGCGCTGTATACATGAATAAAACTCCGCAGATAAAATGCAAATTCTGCATACATATTTATCCACAGACTAAATTACAGGCTGGGCAAGTATGATGCTAAGATTAGATTGGTTATTGCGGGCAACGGCAAGAATGGCTGCCTACCTAAGTGGAAATAACAAGGTAATGTTTCTCTGGTCATGGGTTTGAATCCGAATATTCAGCAGGTCGTCGAACCTAAATATATTTAAATAAGTTATTTATTCAAAGACTAGCTGTTGCCCGCGACTCTGTACGGGTAAGATTACTATTATAAGTATCGCTCGCCCTTTAAAAAGTTCCAATACTTTGATGGGTACTCTTTTTAAGGGTTGTTTTGAAAAATCCTCAAACACGTATCCATTTATTCAAAGATTTAGGAAGATGATGTTTTTTAAAAATAAATAAATAATTAGATGAGGTGTACATTTGCTTAATCCAATCATATACTTACTCACCCATGTCATATAAATCCGAATTTTTTTGAGGATACGTGTATGTTTGTCCATCAATCACGCTCGAAAGTAACGGCTTTAAATCAGCCTTTTCACTGTCGATATATGTTTATTACTTTTCATTTTATCCTGGTACTTCATAAACCGCTGCGAACGGTAGCTAATTTAATTATAAATAAACCCAAGCAACGAAAATTAATCATCAATATCGCTAAGAAAGCCGTTAAAACTTCGTCAATTGCGATAGAACCAACTCACTGCAAAATACTTTAAATTTCATCGGCACAGTACCGGCTTCGTCCTGCCTGGCTGTGCTACCCTATTAATAATATTTACAATGCGGTATCCGTTAATTGAACTGACTCCATTTGTTATCATGGACCAAAGGAAAGTCGGTTTTTTAAAAGTAACTACCGTACTATTGCATTTAAGGTGCATCCTTTCACCACACTGGTTAGGAATTACAACGGACATGACTGGTCGTAATAATGCCAACTAACCATCCCGTTATAGGATTTCCGCCGCCTGTTCCATAAGCCTGAGGCTAGCTGCGAGTTTCAACTAAATTTTCGGGTAGGTAAGTAATTTTAGTGAGAGATGCAGCCATATTATATATAAATATAAGTATGATATATAAATATAAGTAATAAATATAACCACACCAATTTGCCCCTTCTACGCTTTTGTTCCATCCAATCCATCCTAGGTTGCCTGGCAAAGATCGCTTTTAGCGATAAAGCCGCCCTTTGTTTTTACCATAATTTTTGTCTATTTTGTAAGCTTAATGTTGTGTGGTAAACAATAAAGTGTTATATATCTATCTATCTATGATTTATCACAGGATATACAAGGACGCAAAACGAGAGGTCTCAACAGTGCCAGAACAGTGTCTGAATGTTTGGATGCCTTTGTCCCTCAATCACGCCTAAACGGCTGAACGGTTTTGAATGAAACTTAGAATATACATAGTACATGTACTGGATTAACATATAGGCTATTTTTTATCCGGGTACCACGCGAACGAAGCCGCGAGTGGCAGCTAGTTAATTAATAAATATTTGCGGACATTTCACACTAAGCAAAGCAAAGCACAGCCCCAAATTAAGCAAAGCTTGTACTGAGCCAGATGGGTTTTTCTGTAAATTCATAATTATAATAATAATATTACAAAATCGAGACCCAGCGGGAATCGAACTCGAGCTTCTTGCGTCTCAACCGAGCACCTGCCCGCCACCCCACCGAAGTCGTCGGCTGATAAAGTAAAGCAAAGCACTTTCATAAGTTTGCTTGTAATTATTTTTTAATACTTTAAGATTTTTTGTATCGATACTTTGAGATACCGTTTATTGAACTTAGAAGTTTGCCGAGGCTCGAAATAACGGTACCTATATCGGATGTTACGTCCGTCATTAACGGTCCTCAGTTTTAAGAAGCTGTAGCTTAATGAAATTATCTGTGGACTAATTAATTATAATCAAATTGGTTACGGATGAGTTTCATAACAAAATCGGGGTATTGAATTCTATAGGGAACTTTGGAAAGGTAACGGAAAATTGACAAAGGGTTGAAAATAGGGTAATTTGTGATGAATAACTTAAAGCCGAGGTTCAATAAGTAATAATAATGAAAGCAGAGAAATATTTGCAGAACATGCCAACATTTTTCATTAAGCACTTACAATGTAAAAATAAAAAAGAAATAAAATGTCCTCAACCATGTCCGTGCATACTTAAGAGATTCCTATGACTCTTAGGTAACAAATAATACGTCCGCCCAATATATCAAAAGTTAATTGCACTGTTTCCCATAGAGGAAAGCAGAGATCACGGATCTCCATTTTGATCCTGACATACTGTTTCTTTTGTATTTTGTAAATTATCTTTGTATTAGTTGTAACTTTATTTCTGTTAATAAATATTCTTAAACTTTGAAAAACCAAAGTTATGGCAACATTGCCGTGGAGATAAAGGTTTAATTAAAACATTGCAAGCACTGGCCTACTTACCGCGCTCAGGCGACAATATCTAAGTGTACTAGTTTGCGATTTTAATAAAAGTAAGGGAAAATTCGTCTTTGTAGGTAGATAGATAGAAACTGATCAGATAACAAAAAAAACGGTCAAGTGCGAGTCTGATTCACACACGCTGATCGATTATGAACGTTAAATCAAATGTTTCTTGTAAAGGGCTTTTTTATTTTTATTATTTGTGGTTATAGCGGCTAAGAAATACACACTCAGTGAAAATTTGAACTCTAGCTATTACCGTTCATGAGATACAGCCCGCTGACAGACGACGGACGGACGGACAGCGGAGAGTCCCGTTGGCACCCTTCGTGTACGGAACCCTAAAAATGATTAGAATATATTTGTCTTTAGATTTTTGTCTAATATGTCTGTTATCATCATCATCATCATCTTCCTGCACTTATCCCACTCTATGTGGAGTTTTGGCAAAGATGTTTTATGACCGGCCGCCTGCCTGACGTCAACCCTCCTTGGGAATACTTGCATGATCTCATCATGTTGGAGAGGATAGTATCCCTTAGTCGACTTTTACGACATGCTCGGGGAGAGAAGCAGCTGGACGCATTCTATGTTTTTTTCACTCCCAGTCCAGCAGAGAAGTTTCTGTCTGTTATCATACTTGTAAATAACAAGCTGTAACCTGCGACTAGAAGACTTTTTGGACTAACTGCCCCGATTTTATAGTCGCAAGTTTTGGCCGCACATTTTAACCTAAGTAGTATAATAATGGGTTTCCCATACAAACATTCATCCCTTATTTCAACCCCTCGAGGATTATTTTTGCAACTATGTCCTTTTCCGGGATGCAATTTTTGCCAAATTTCATAAAAATCTATCCAGCAGTTTCGGCATGAAAAGTTAACAGACAGACAGTTACTTTCGCATTCATAATATTAGTATGGATACATCTAGAAAATGACAACCCTACTGAGTAAAACGCGCGTGCCCTATATACGAAACACTGGGTATGTAGGTAAATGTTATTTTTCCACATTTCCCGGAGTTCTCGCCGCGCCCCCTAATCCCGGGATTGTAGTCATTCGCGACGATACATTTCCCAAATTGTCTCCTTGAACTCACAATTATTAAAAAGGAACTTTTTTGTGGGGATCTTAAATTGAAGGCCGGCAACGCCATTGCAGCTCCTCTGATGATGCAGGTGTCCGTGTCCGGCGGTAATCACTTACCATCAGGTGAGCCGCTTGCTCGTTTTTCCCCTCTTCCATAAAAAAGTACTTTATTGAATAATTATTGTCTAATTATTGTCTGCCCGCGGCTTCGCTCGCGTGGTACCCGAATAAAAAATAGCCTTTATGTTAATCCAGTACATATACTATGTATATTCCAAGTTTCATTCAAATCCGTTCAGCCGTTTAGGCGTGATTAATGCACAAACATCCAAACATCCTTACAAACTTTCGCATTTATAATATAAGTAAGATTATAAATTAATTTTTATACATAGTTTATATCACTTTGTACTTCTTTGCTGGACTGGAAGTAAAGAAAAAGCATAGAATGCGTTCAGCTGCTTCGTTCCCAAAATGATGGACCACCTATATGGGCGATGGGCTGATCACCTGTCACCATGGTTCACCATATCCATCTAAGGAGTTTAAATCAGAAATAGCTGCAAGTTTTCTTATGTTTATTTGTGGCTCTGCCCACCCTATTAGGGATACGGGCGTGATAATATGTATGTTTATATCATGTCAAGAAGCAATTCTGTATTCTTAAAATTTTAAAACAGGGAACTAATCAATGCGTATGATGGCTTCTGATCAATCACCACTCAAAACAGAGTAATCAATTCATAATGTTTTTTTCAAATATCAAACGCAGCGCAGTTGGAAGATATATCTTCTGTGGCAATGACACACTTATATAAAATCCCGTAAAATTAATATAGATTGTTGTAAACGAGGGCCCGAGTCCCGGTCTCAATGACCTAGAGTACCGGAGAGGGAACTGCCAAGATAAGTTACACAACATAAATTAATTGTTTACTCAGACGCTTCAAAACGGAATCGCAACAAGATTGCATTGCGAGATGGAAACACCAAGAATCGCGAGCAATTCCAACTTATGCAAAACAGTCCTTATGTTTATTGCTATAAAAAACATATTCGAATAGAACAACTTGATTTCCCAACAGTCCGTAGGTTACTTTTTAAAATACCTACACCTCAACGTAAAATATCGTAGGTACAAGTAGGTACTTGAATTTTGAATTGCCGACTTCCTTGTTGAGTTTTCCCGAACTTTTCTTTATTTTCCGACGCACTGAGATCATTAGAGCTTTTGGTTCTTAGAAAGTCGTGGCCCTCTTGTCGATCTTTTACCGTAAAAGTAAGCAACTGTATACCTGACTACTAACGGATATCCGTAGGTAAGAAGATTTTGTAAAAATAATATACCTACAGACACTAATTATTGCTATGGTACGATACCTACACTACAGTCACTCTTAACAAATAATTTTGCCATGGTTCATCTATGGACATCCGTTCGTATATTACAGGGGAGTTGATTTAGATACCCGGAGGATCGGTTAATCGAGATTTTCTTTCGTTTTCTATTCACATAATATTGCGTTTAGTTATCAACGCATGTAATTGAATTTGGAAGGCTGTTTAGCTATTTAAGCGGCTTGTTCTTACAAAACGTCGGCATTGACTATGTTTACAAATGCATCTGACTAACCTTCTCCACCTTAAATCGTCCCGGCACTGTAGAGTCCCGTTGTTGTTGGCAAAAGCTGCCTCCTAATGCTGTATAAATAATCTAGTACCTATAGACAGAAGCTTTTTAACCTCCTTAGACGTAAAAGTCATAGTAGCCAACGATCACGACCGTTTTATGAATCTACCGTTAATCTCGAAACTGGAAGAGGATCTTCCTTCAGAGCAGTACACACAGGAAGGTTAGGTTTGTGGAGGCAATGCACCTGTCCTAATCAGAGGAAAAGGGTCCGATTCGAATCCCGGCTCTTGGAAACGAAGGGATATCCTAAGCCTGGATAAAGCTGGATATATCTGGCTTTGAAGCCGTGATTTGGATTTTTGGATTGTCGAATTAATTGTGATTTCCCCTGATGGAGGCAATTTGTGTGAAATCAACCGCTGGGGTACAAACTCGGTTCGATTTGACGATTGACCCAAATTGTTGCGGTGGCATTCGGTTGCTCGCTCGTGATTTTTCATGGTGTCGTGATTTTTCATGCCTGTCTTATCAACGTTGCTTCTGTTCGTTTCCCGTTGCCATATCTATACTACATTACCGTTTACGTATTCCATGGTACGATGACAGAATCTGACGATATAGATAGGTACATACCTATACATTGAGTTTTACATAAAACGATATAGATAGGTACATACCTATCTATATCGTTTTATGTAAAACTCAATTGAGTGGCACTTATAAACAGTGACTTTAGTTTCTCAAATAAAATGCCATTGTATTGTAAATTAGTATGCATTTGCGTTAAATCTGCGTGTCGTCATTTCGCATAAAAAACGCCGTGTGTACTCTAAGATAGATTCTTACCTAGAAATTAATATTACCCGCGAGTAGATTCTGCAAGCTTAACCCTACAACGGTCACCTAGAATCTAAGACCGGCCGGAGCCGTCGGAAAGGTTCTTATTAATGCCCGAGTGGGCCGTTCGGTATTAACACAGGCTGGCGACTATCGGGATATGAGGCGATTTATCACAATTATAGGGGCAAGGGCGAGCTCGGTAAAGCGTTACTCATAACTACCAAAGGCCTTGGATATAATGTGCTAGAGGAGCGAGATTTTGTTTTCTTTATGGTGGAACTGTTTTTCTCTTGGGCCTTTTGTAACAGTTAATGCCATTTAATAACTTAACACTATTCCAGCACAGAAAAAGCAATGCAAAAATGTGACAAGCAAAGTTTTTACAGGACTGGCTTTTTATATGACGACTGGTATTTTTTGTATACCATCATTCGGTACTTGTTTCATTCAATGTTACCAAACTGTATAGAATAGTATTAATGAATTTGAACTTACTTTTCTTTCGAATCGTCAGGGACTAACAATAGCCTGTCATTGATTCCCACTTACTAGCCTTCCACTTAGGTAACAATAAAATTATTCCGGTTAGTCTGATTACTATCTTTACTACGCTCACTACTTTCCTACGTCTCAGGGGCCCATTCCAACAGAAAATTACCAAGAAACAATAATCCTTATTATTCTTAGCACAAATTGATAAGCTTATCTAATTAAACAGACCAGAAGATCCATCACATATCGCGTAATAATTATTAAAACCTTTTCCGTAAGTGCTTTCCGAGATTATCCCATATAAATAAACAATATAGATAGTGTAGATTTCCCTATCTCGTATCCTATTCGCTTGTAAACATTGTACTATACCCAAAAGTTGTAAATTAAAACATGTCTCCAACTCTCCAACTACATAACAAAACACCCTCCAGCCGACCCTCTCAACAGATAAGAGGACGCGAAAAACTTGTAACGAACAGTAACTGTTATCGAAGTTGGGAATCTTCTATAATCTGTGGCGTGTTATTAACAAGACGGGTCAAAGGGACCCGGTCACTTGTGAGGTTAAAAAGGAAAATGCTTTTTTTTTTGGGTTATTTGATGGTACTTACCTACGAATGGAAATAAAAATAGTGCTGAGCCGAGAAAAGGGTAGGATAGGACTATATAGATAAGATATCTTCATTTATCATGCAAACTACATTTTAATAGTATCTAGTGTGCCTAGTTTATTTTATAACCATGATACCATCTTGAGAGCTGTGAATTATATTATTTGAGTTTCAGTTGGAAACTGCTCAAGTCACCGACCGAAGTGACAAAGAGAACTCATAAAATACCCACTCTCAGAATAAATTTAAGTTCGCTCGTGAATTTCGCTTACTTTCCATCAATGCAATGTTGTAAAGAATAATGCCTCTTTTAGTAAAAGATTGAGAGCACACTCAGCGGGCTTATTTACTATGAACAGTCTGGTGTAAATAAATGAAATTCGAATGCCAGCTCAATGCCGAAAGTTTTTTGAAGAAAGATGATCAAAGCTGATATGCATGGCGCTGTTTTCCTCCATAGGTACCAATTGTAGTAAACCATAACACGATCACGAAGGTGAAAAACTCACAGAAGGCACTCTGTTTGTCGAACATAACTAACAAGTCATGAAAAAATATTCATAACTTTATAACTAAAGCTTGCTCGTGTTCCTCCGAGTTTGAAAATGTTCGCTTAATGTGCATAAGCGTAAACCTAAACAATAAAGACTTGTACAAATGCTGTATCTTCAGCGGTACGATCCTCCAGGCTAACAATAGTAGCGCGTATGATGAACATCTCTACGCACGGAGTTCGCGCGTTAAAAGCCTTTTGTTCCTAACGAAAACCCGTTGTAACTCATGCAGTAACACTTGAGACTACAATGGCCCAAGTCACAGACATCTGCCCTGTTCACTTCACGTTCTATACGTCCCTTTTATTGACGTATGTATTGTTCAGCAGGCATTGATAATTTTGGTGAGTTACAAAATCTCAATGCATTTGTAAATATTGCTGGTTGTGATGTAAAGTTACGTAAACAGTTTCATATTTCGAGCAGAATGAATAAGTGATAGAGATTCGTAAGTATCACGGCCACGACGAATTGCGAGTGAAACTTTCATGTTGCGATAGCGCTTCGCTATTTGTATAAAAGTTCCCATAAAATTTGAATAAGCCGTTCCGACCGCACATTCGTGATACAACCAGAATTGAATGCTGTAAACATGCAAAACTGGCATTTTGCAGAATAGCTTCATGTTGAACAGTGATGCTACGCTCCTCGCTTGCGCTTGAACGCTTAAACCTACATAAGACGCTGCGCTGAAGGCAATTTCACCCTCTCTTATCTCATGGTGGCCTGGTAGCAACGCGCCCGTGACGCCAACTTATTTACGCGCGAGGAACCGCCCCTAATCCCCTATTTATTCCCGGAGATGTATCTGAAAATTAGGGATCACATACAAGGATGGCTCCGTGCGGGATGGTTAATTTGCGGTTCCTAGTCGGTTCGGTGTTCCGGCGAAACTGTAATGTAAACCAATACTACAGTATGCGGTGATTTCCTGCAGTTTTCTACGTATTGTTTCTAAACTAAATCCTATGTGGGTTTCCTTTGTTATGTGCTCGTTTCTTCGTTATTGTGCGTTGATCTATTTCGTACCGCTCTCAGCGTCAAAAGGAAATATCGTGTTTTCTTTCTCGTGGAACAGTCGGTTTGAAATATTGTTTTATGAGAACTTTATCAAGAAGTTTTTCTACTTTGAATATAAACCGGTTGAGAGCGGAAATCGTCGAGATTCGAGTTGTGGAATACAACACTTGAGAGGAGTCGTTTTGTGTGAAGAAAATTGCTTGTAGGTTCACAAAGACGAAAAAATTAAAGCATTAATCATGTTACCTACTTACTCGAGTGGTAAAAAGAAGTTCAAGTGGGTAAAAAGAAACAACAAAGAAATGAAACTATCTACCTACCTGTCTACTGAAATTCTAATTATGTAGGTTTACACAAATAACATAAACATAATTGGGAGAAGGGAGAAATGTTTGCATGTTCTACAAATATTTCATCGGAGTCTAGGTGTTGTAATATTATGTATGTATTTACAAAAAAGTATAAAAGTATTCTATCAGCCATCTGGTTCTCATAGTAGGCACAAACTTTGCTAAGTTTGGGGCTAGATGGCGCTGTGTAAAATGTCCACAAATATATATTTTTTTATTTATTGTTATGGCGGCAACACACTGTGAAAATTTCAAATCATGGTTCATGAGATACAGCCCACTGACAGACGGACGGACGGACACCGGAGGTTTTAGTAATAGGATCCCGTTGGCACCCTTCGGGTACGGAACTCTAAAAATACCTACCAGTGTTTATTTTAATGCCACTGCCTCAGCAGATAAATAAACTCTTTATTATTGTATGACAATAAAACGAAAACTATAAATAAGAAAAAACTTAGGTACTAAAAAAACAGATATACATAAACGGCGGTCTTATTGCTAAGAGCAATTTCTTCCAGATTTCTTCAGCAGTTACTCACCTATTTATGAATAAAGACATCTACTTCACAACTCCTACAAATCGTAGCATCGCTCGCCGAAAACAATAGCAGTAACAGTAACCAGTCACATTGTACCCCGAGTGGCGCTATTTGAACCGCTTCCAATGTCCCAACTTCCGAACATATCCATTTGGCCGTGAATGTCCGTTTTAAAACACTTTCCGTGTGTTCAGGGCCCAGCCAATCTTAGGAGCCGTGGGGTCGCGCGTTAAGAATCTAGTGTTGTGGCTTTAAGGATTTCGGGAAATTACCGAAATTCAGGTATTTTGTTTGGCAGTTTTGAGGTACTGTTTTTAGTTCAGTTACAAACTTGTAACAAGCATAGTATTAGTAGTACCTTCCTGAAAAGTAGGTCGACGTATTCGGGAAATTACCGAAACTAAATTCGTGTTTGTAAATTTTTCAGTAATCTGTTTTTCGTTGAGTTACCAACTCAAATAATAGGCATAGTATACCTGAAATGAAAAGCCCCTACAAATTATTTTTCACCAAAGTGTAATTCACAACAGTTAAAATACCTTTTTGTTTTGTTCAAAATGAGTTATTTGAAATGATCACGCTGAATTCATATTTATCGTGAATCATTTCAGATTTTTAAGACCGAACGGTTTATTCATTACTGAGTCATTATCTCTGTTAAATGCATACCTCTGCTTCCGGTACAAAAATGTTTTTGCCATAATCATCTTGCATCTGGCTAATGTATGTTATTCAACTTTAATTTTGAAACGAAATTACATTTGTGTTAAATATGATTTGAAGGACTTACGAACAGTTATACACATTCGTATATAATTACTCCTGTCGCTGATGTAGTGATAAAGTGCTCCACAAACAGGCTTTTTTCGTGCACTTGCATATGTTTTCAAACTTTTTAGATTCTACGACATGCCGGTTCCTCACGACGTTTTCCTTCAATTTTTACTGGAATAGAGTGGATAGTACTAGTATAGCGCACATACATTTTTCGACCTCAAACAAACTCGTACATGACCTCAAACAAAATTGACATAATTTGTATTACAGAACATTGGCTAAAAAATCATGAGCTTATGTTTAATTTCAGTGATCACCAAGTTGGTAGTGCTTTCTGCAGGAACCATTTTGAACGAGGTGGCTCATTAATATTACTAAACAAACAAATTAAATTTAAAGAACGCAAAGATATTATTCACCTGACTGCAGAAAGACACATAGAAATAGCCTGCGTAGAGTTGGAGCAGTTCATTGTTATAAGCGCTTACAGCCCGCCTTGCGCCTCCTTTGATGTTTTTGAAAAGGTTATGGAAGAAATTATGTTCAAATTGTCTAAATCTAACAAGGAAATTATTGTATGTGGCGATTTTAATGTAAATCTGCTTGAAAAATGCTCATTAAATACTAGATTAACAAGTTTATTTAAATCATTCAATCTTGAACCATCATTTATGGAGCCAACTAGAATAACTGCCACCTCAGCTACATGTTTGGACAACATATTTACTAATGTTAATATAATAAGTAAAAATATTATTAATCAACTTGAATCAGACCACCTTGGACAATTTATAAAAATTGAAACACAAACTAGGCAAAATGTAAAAAGGAAAATTACCTATGTACCAATGACCATTAATCGATTGGAACAGTTGAAATCAAATCTAAAAAATAAAATTCCAAACATAATATATCATAATGAAGATCCTAATTATTTGTATAATACATTTTTTAAAGAATTTAATAACGAATTCAATTCAGTTTATACATCCAAATCGATCATGGTATCTAATAAGCCAGGATTTTGTGAGTGGGCAACAGCAGGAATACATATAAGTAGACAAACATTGTATGAATTGTACAGTATAAAACAATATAATTTCAGTGAAGAGTTTAAAGAAAAAGTTAAGAATTATTCTAAAATATTTAAGAAAGTATGTAAAATAGCCAAATCATTATATTTGAGTTCAAAAATTAAAAACAGTCAAGATAAAATTAAAGCTACTTGGAATGTTATTAAAGAAGAGACTGGAAAAAATATAATTCATAATAACAGTTTTAAATTAAAAATAGATAATATAATTATTAACAAAGATGAAGATGTAGCTAAAGCGCTCGAATTGTTTTTTACTGATATTCCAGTCTCTACTACAAAATCTTTAAACTCTTCCCACATAATCGCAGAGTCAATGTTGAAACAAAACGTACCTGAATGTAAAACAAATTTTTCATTCGATTATGTCAGTTCTAATGACATTGTCAAGGCTTATAAATTAATCAATGTAAAAAAGACCACGGACCTCTGGGGAATTTCTGTTAGCGTCGTAAAACCATTGATAGACATAATTGCACCTGACCTAGCTATGATCTTCAATCAATGTATTGATTGTGGTGTGTTCCCTGATTTAATGAAACATAGTAAAATAACACCTCTCTTCAAATCTGGTAGTCATTCAGACCCTAGTAACTATCGTCCTATATCAGTACTACCGACCTTTAGCAAAATATTTGAAAAACTGATTCTAAAGCAACTTCAAGACCATTTTAACATAAATAACCTACTCGACAACAAACAATTCGGATTTATGAAGGGCCGTTCAACAACAGAGGCTGGTGTCGAGTTAATATCGCATATTTTCCATGCATGGGAAGAGTCTCGTGATGCTTTAGGGATTTTTTGTGATCTGTCAAAAGCATTCGATTGTGTCCATCATGAAACATTAATCAGGAAACTCCGACACTATGGGGTTAGGGGTTTTGCTCTTGACCTTCTCAGTTCCTATTTAAGTAACAGAATACAAAGAGTCGACGTTAATGGAAAACGTTCTCCAGGGTCAATAGTAACAATGGGTGTACCACAGGGATCAATATTAGGACCATTTCTATTTTTAGTTTATATTAATGATTTACCTAAACTTGTTAGGGATGATCATGAAATTGTATTGTTTGCAGATGACACCTCATTTTTATTTAAAATGAAACGACGCCAGGTTAATTTTGGCGAAGTAAACAATGCAATCTCCAAAGTCGTAGAATGGTTCGATGTAAATAACCTATTGCTAAATGAAAAGAAAACCAAATGTATAAGATTTATACTACCAAATGTTACACAAGTAAATTCTCATATAAAAATAAAAAATGAACATATAGATCTCGTGGACACTACTACTTTTTTGGGCATAACCTTAGATAAAAAGATTCAATGGGACCCACATATAGATAAATTGTCGAAGAGACTTAGTTCTGCGGCATATGCAGTCAAAAAAATACGTCTACTTACAGACGTAGATACAGCTAGACTAGTTTACTTCAGCTACTTCCATAGCATCATGGCATATGGCATTTTGTTGTGGGGGAGTGCTGCAGATATAAACACCGTATTTGTGTTGCAGAGGAGGGCTGTTCGAGCAGTTTATAACCTGGGTCCTAGGGAGTCATTACGTAATAAATTTAAAGAAATAAACATTATGACTGTTCCTTGTCAATATATTTACGAAAACTTGATGTACGTACATAAAAATGTTAGTAAGTTTAAGAAAAATAGTGATAATCATAGTGTTAATACTAGAAATAAGGATAAACTTGCTGTACCCACGATTAGGCTAGGTAAAGTTAATAAATCATTTAAAGGGCAATGTGTACGCTTCTATAACAAAGTCCCAAGCGAGATGACAAATTTGTCAGTTAATAAATTCAAAACACTAATAAAACAAAAGTTGTATAAAAAAGCTTACTATAAAATATCCGATTATATAGAAGATAAAAATGCTTGGGACTGAATGCTCCAACTCCTTTTATAACATGATTGTAAAGGGATCATTTTCCAAAAAAATAGCCAAGCGTGGTTTCTTGCCTGTATCTTCCACGCCTGGTCGCGTTACGAACAGGTGTAAATGCAACGTAGATTTAAGACGTGTCCAAGTGATCCCAGTGATTTTATGGAATAAAAATTTTTGACTTTGACTTTGACTTTGACTTCGAACAGAAAAAACCCATTGGCGCACGACCGAACCCGCGAGCTTAGAATCGAAAAGCGAGGTCACTACCACTAGAACCCCTTCCTCTAAGTTACCGACTTTATACTTCAGCCAAACTGGAGATATAATTTATTAAAACAAACCGTCGCGTATTAGTTTTAAGTAAATAAACCTCACAACATTAGTTTTTACATCTTAATTTAACTATTAGTACTACTTAAAAGTTCCATAAACATATAATAAAAATAAAATGAATATAAAAATTTGAGGCAGATCACACAGCACCATCTAGCCCCAAACTAAGCAAAGCTTGTATTATGGGAACCAGATGGCTGATAGAATACTTATAATACTTTTTTCTGAATGACAGAGCAACCAGGACATGTGTTATGTAGGTTAGGTTTGTATATGTCTATATATATTCTTCTCTCTCTTTTTGCCGTATTCTCTGTCATTTAATTTTTCATTCCTGTATTTGTGTACCTATGTCGTCAATAAATTATTTTCATTCTTTTATTTTCTTTAAAAAAATAAATAAAAGCTTTTATTTGAATTAAGTTTTAGGTTAAGTAAAGACGGTTTGTTTACATAAATTGTATATCCAGTTTGGCTGAATTAATCTACTAATTTACAATTATTTTCTGTACTACCTACTCTATATTTTGTGGGCTTCAAATACCCTATTACCTAATCGTTCGACCCTCCCGTTTGAAGACTAGGTAGGTACCTACTTTATTAGTTATCGTCGCATCACTACTCCATCAGGAGGACGTGACAAGAAACCTTCTTCGTGCCTTTATCGAAAACCTTTGAGGGAAGGATTTTCAATTCACTCACAGTGTGAATTTTAAGTGCCCTTCAAACGTGTTCAGTTTACAATCTTGAGATGAATTAAGTAAGTACCTATCCACCTTTAATGGTGACCTCGCCTCGCAGATCCACCGCAGAATAGATATTCTATCTGTAGTAGAAGGTTTGTCGTATTTATGTCAAAAATTATGAATCAAAAAAATATGAATTTCTTATGCCCTTTTACCAATATTCAACTAACGGACGAGGGATCGTTCATTACAACAGTAACCTACCGTCGTCCGATAGTTAAATATAGGAACCGGGCATTTGGTGAACAAGAATTTCAATGTCGCTAGTCCTGTCTCCTGTAGCTTCCTCCTTAACTTTGCTCTAACCTTGGTTCAAAGATGAATAAGTATCAACTGTTGATTATTCTGTGGTGAGCTTGGCTCGTTAATTATACGCTTACATTGTCTGTTTGAGTAAATTAGATTAAGCTAAACAGCTGATTATGTAGGCTGAATGCGATGCCAGTCTGTAGCATAGACGAGGACTGAATAAAGGATATCCCGAGACTACGACTCTCGTGTAAAATAGTAGCTTCCGGAGGCGACTTTGCTCGCGTGGCACATGACACAAGTTATTCCAACACACGAACTATGTATATACATGAAAGTCTACAGAAATCTGTTCAGCCATAATTTTGAACTGCTATCTATCTAGTCGTGTCACTAGTTCTTTCGTACCAGTGTGGTGAAACAGCGACATGACAGCGACTTTCTCCTTTATCTGGCTGATATAACTAATTCTTGGTCTTCTTCTTCCTCCCTTTCCTTCTACCTTTCCTTCTATGATTGTCTTTATGAAGCTGTCCTGTCGTATAAGATGTCCAAACATTTCAAAACGGATCGAAATTCACTGGCATTGTGTGTGTAACTTGGGTCAGTAAAACGGAGTACCGATTTTGTCTATACTAGATACGATTATGCCATTCAGTGCACCAGTTGAAGAAACATACAAAGAGATAATCTGGTTTTTCATTCACGGAACACTAATAAAAGTTGAAGGATTCCCAATCCTCTTAGGGTTTACCTTACTTAAAGTGCTAGGGATACTCGTGACAAAGACCCTTAGGGTGGTTACTCGGTAAACACTCCCTATTCGATAGGAATTGCACGTTTGCTTTATCTCCTTTTAGGTATGGTCTTAGTGTAACGGGTGGAATGAACTTATTTAAAGGAGTGAAACCTTTTTCTGAAAAGCTCTTAAGAAATTGACTTTTTTATTTACAGAAAGCTATAAAGCTCCGCTGATTTATATTCGACTTTCACTGGAGATAAAATTGATGAGTTTGCAATCAAAATATTACACCCTGTACCATGCGTTTTCTCTCAGATATAAATATAGTATTAGAACACATGGATAGTCGGTAATTTACTTCAGGTAACTTACCTACTTACTTTGACGGAGGCCTTTAGGCGGCCTAAAAACTTCGTCACTAGAGTTGGCCACTAGCTCATACGAACATACATATATACATAGGCGAAAGAATTTTCAGAATCGGTTCAATAGTTCTCAGCACGTACGAACATAGGTACAAACTTTACCTCTTTATAATTATAGAGCAGACAAGTAGGCAGGATAACAAGTAAAAGTTGATTATAATCAGGATAGTTTGGTTCTATTGTCGATGGTTGGAATGTTATTGTCACTATAAGCGGCCTTCAGTAAACGCTGAAGTTGTAAGTATAACTACCCTCAATAATCTCACCGACACCGCGGTGATGCCGCGCTCATTCCCGTCAACCGCAATTAACACAACTATTCGACTCGTTTTAATATAAACTTCACAAAAGCAAATAGCTTTAGAAACCGCCGACCGTTATCCTGAGGGTATTCAACAAAAGGCCCGTCCGTAAATGTGGAGCGTTTTTAAAACTAGCGTAGTCATTACCGGCCGTTTTGTTTTGCATTCGCAATTCGCAAAATACGTTTCGTTCTTGAATTCGGCCAGTGACACAGCAAATTACTTTTAAGCGGAAATTTCGCGCGCTCACTGTTGTAATGACCGTTCCAGCCGCAAACAAACCGACGCCAACCCAACTAAAAGTTTTAAGTTCGGAACTTTGCCTCGTCGAGTTGCGTAATGCTAAAACCTGGCGAAACGCTGTCGAGCTGAGTGCGGTTGTCGAACGAATAATTTCCGACGCGCCCCCGTCCCGCTAATGACCCATCAATAACTTTTGCTCAACACATCGAAAGACTTCTGAATACTAATATGCGAAATAAACGAATCTTTAAAAAAGTTACAACTACCCTACTATGATTTTTTTATTCGGCATAACGTAATTGGTTGGCCGAATTTCTCTATTGCACTCGCAGGCCGAATCCACAAGCGGTGTGTGGTTATTCGGGAATTTCATCGCGATGCAGGTTCATTACAACCACAAATTAAGCATCTACTGTAGTACCATCTAGGTTTTGCGGCATTTTGCTAAGTAGTTTGCATTTAAAATAAAATGCCATAAGATATTGGTGAGGTGACTTATCAAACGCCTAGACGCAAATTAAGCTGAGCTTGTACAAGGAATTGGAAACCTGACGGCTACTAGTCGTGTCACTACTTCTTTCGAACCAGTGTGGTGAAAGAATTTTAAGTGCGCCTCAAAGAGACTCCTTTCGTGCACTTGACACATGTTTTCGGTTTTTTTTGTTCTTCGACATTCCGTTTCCTCACGATGTTCTCTTTCATCGTTTGAGAGTACTGCAGTATAGCGCACGTAATTTTTTTTAATAGAAAAATCCGCTTGTGGTCGACCAGATTTGAACCCACGACCTTAGGATTGGAATCTGGGGTCACTACCACTAGACCACCAGTGCTCTCAGATCCCACCCAACGGACGGCTGATATTCATAGAATACTTAATAAATAGAATGAATAATTAGAATATTACACAAATAAATGTATTGCTCGGCAGAGACGCAAGAGGCGTGGGTTCGATTCCCGCTGCGGAAGAAATGTTTGCATGTTCTGCAAATATTTCTTCCGGGTCTGGGTGTTGTGGTACTATGGTACTCATAGTTTCTGATACCCACGACACAGGGAATCCTAGTGTGGGGTCAGGACTATGTATGTGACTGTTGGGTGAAAAAAAAAATCAATATTTGATAGCATGTCACACAGCACCATCTAGCCCCAAAGCTTGTATCATGGGAACCAGATGGCTGATAGAATACTTACATACTTTTTTTACAAATACATTGTTGTAATTACGAGTATGACACCCAGACAAACTACTATGTTCATCACAGAAATTCTTGTCCTGGATGGGAATCGAATTCACAAACTAAAGCACGAACCAACTAAGCAGAGGAGGCTAAGTACCTACATAGATAAGAGATGCATAGTATTCCTCTATGAGAATCACGTTGAATATTTACCGAGTCACCAGCATTAATAGGTTCCCGTCGTTCACAACAAAGCCTTTAAATCTACATAAATATAGCGTGTTATTTTAAAATTACCATCAAATTGCTGCCATGAGAAAGTAACAGGTTAAGCGAATAATGCTTTCCGATCCTTTAACCAACGTTTCCCTGCAATTACCTTGAATTGTGACTGAGTTTAATGAAATTATTAAAAACATAGACGAAGGTAACGGCATAATCGTAGGTCTAGTGGGAATATCGCCATGTGAGGGGTTCTGGGAGGCTTGTTCTAGCCAGCTCAGAGGCTCAAGTTATAGAAAAATTGCGTTTTTCACACATTATGATAACAATTAGGTACCGTACCTAGGTACTATGACAATATCATTAAAAGCATAGAATGCGTCCAGCTGCTTCTCTACCCGAACATGTCGTAAAAGTCGACTAAGGGATAGTATTCTATCCAAAATGATGGACCACTTACATATATGGGCGATGGGCTGATCGCCTGTCACCATGGTTTACCATATCCACCTTAGGACTTTAAATCAGAAGTGGCTGCAAGTTTTCTTATATTAACTTGTCTCTCTACTCACCCTATTAGGGACATGGGCGTGATAGTTTGTATGTACTTTTACAATATTATTACTTCACTAAAATAAAGTGAAATACGATTGAGATAATGATTGAACAAAAAAGAAACAAAAGACTGACGTTCTATGAGTGTGTCTTGTCTAATGTACCTATAATGCTTGTAGAACTGCGAACAATAAAATGAGTGCTACAAATGACTGGCCAGACATAACGAATGCTATTCAGTAGGTGGTAGGTAAGTAGGTACTTAAAACGTGTGTTTCACGTTGTTACTCATCGTGTTTCATAACATATGTATTATTATTACCTACTTAGTATGTTGCCTACATAAAGTTACCACCCAGCTTGTTTTATGGGCCCTCATACAAAGTGTACAAAGCAAAGGCCCATTTCGGTTTGACGAGTCCAAGCAAATTGTATACGACTAGTCAATGAATTTGCAACTCAAACAACCAGGTAGGTACCGGCAATTCGTAGGATTGAATTGAAATGATTGAGTGCATTGGTAAAAGTGCTGAGGGGTTGAATAAAATTTGCTTTTATTGATCAGTTTTAATTTTCTTTCTGTTATTTTCAGATGACACCCGCTCCTGAGCGCTTCAGCTGTCTCATGGCTTGGCTGACTTACAATACTTCCCTGGTGAGTACCTAGATAACTTTGGCCAATTCATATTGACATAGGTATTAATATAGTTGTAAGTACAGCAATGAAAAAACCCCATACAAGTATTTTACTTCGGTGCGAGTTGGCGCTAATTCATCACGCAAAACGATATCCGATAGCTCACTATAAAATTAATAAGTAACAGCAAAATCTATTTTGTATCCTGTAATAATTCCACAAACCGTACATATTCAACGCTTTACCAATTACGAGGGCATGCCAATAAATCTCGATGAAAATATTGATAACGTTACTGACGGAGAGTGCGTTCCGCTCGCGCCATGAATTACAGCGTAAACAACGCTCGTGTAATTTATCCACACAACGTTTACGTAATTAAATCAGTTTACCGAATTATTTGTCTATCGGAGCGAGCACAAATCTGGCGAACAATTAACACGGCTCATTTGTAGAGTTCGGCTGCGAACGCTCGCAGACGCGCGCGCCGCTCGGATGCGTTCAGTTTCTGCAATCTGCATAATGCGCACTACTCATTTGCCGACCGTTTGTGAGCGACAAATGAAGCGGGCATACGGAAATGTTTTAAACGGCCAGCGTAGCCGGAGCTGTGTCTTGGGGACCGCAACAGACGCGCTAGTGTCAACCAACGCCGGTGGTCGGGCGGAGGCCGAAACGTGCCGAAACGCAAATATTCGCGAAACCGCGCGTCTCTAATAGCCCGTGAACCCGGTGATTGTCCGCTTGGGGTAGCGCATGCCATCCGTTTATTTATTTTACGAATGAATGGATCCTTCCCGATACTTCCGACTACACAGCGGTGATACAAAAACTTTTTTACGCATGAGTATACCTTTTGTACTTATGGTTTGTAGCGGTACCGGAAGCCATACGAAACCGTCGTAATTCGTAAACTCTCTGTATTATTTCCGTCACGCGATAGGCGATAGAAACCATTTTCCGTGACACTTGGCAATATCATTGTCCTAATTTTTGGCGTCATAAATTCTGTTACGGGTCAAAAGGAGCCGCTCTATCATCGTAAAAGGACTTTCGTATTATTTTTCGAATCCAGGTAATTTACTAAAAGCCACAGACAAACCACCATAACCGACCCAGAATTTTAAATATAAGGTCCCTGTAATCAGTAGTTACTTTTACTAATGTATTAGCACCCTGCCTACTTAGCATTTATTATAGGTATTAAATTAAAGTTAGGTATACAATCATAACTAACTTATCTAACATTGGGCGTTGATTTATTTGCAAAATTCAAATTGGCTTGTAAATAGTTAATTTACGTTCCATTATCAGATTTACTAACAAAGCAATGCCGGCTCAATTACAGAATAATTTATTACTCAATCAAGAGATGATATGATTAGAGACGAATGGCTAAACATACTTAGCTATCTACTAGGATCATTGTAGGAAATTAATCATTTTATTGAAGAATGTAATGAGAGTGAATGAAGCGAAAGACGAAGGTATGTCAGGATCGTAGCAAATGGATCTCCATCCTGATCTCCCGGAAACAGGCGTGATTTTATGTATCTTTGTATGTATTGATAGGAAAAGTGGCACTTTAGTTCAAAGTAACTATTGCAATACCTACAGATTAGTATTAAAAAATATACCAAAGTAACTAGACTCTAGTTTGTACTTTCAGGAAGACTTTGTGCCTACGCGTTGACATTTTCTCATAACCTACAAACTTCATCTTCCCATTCGCATTCGCGTCTAATTCCTTTCTTAGTGCACCCACACACCATAAGAAAAATACACCCCCAATTTCATGATAGATAGAAAGATAGATAGACACTTAATTGCACACAAACAAAGAAAAAAAGCACAAAAAAGTAAATAAAAACAAACAAAAACTGTACAATGGGCGGCCTTATCGCTAAGAGCGATCTCTTCCAGGCAACCTTTGGATGGAGAGGATAAAAACAGAGCAGAAGTAATGATTCTACTAGGGCTTATGATTTAGTCTCTGCTTTGATGTCAGGCAATCAGTAACATGAGTTTTTTATATTTTACCTACCTAGAATATGAAAGGAAATGCGTCATCACAAAGAAAACTCACTCATCACTCTATGAAAATAATTTCGAACCTTCTACTAACCCTGAAAAGTACCTAAGTAATGAAAACATTCTGCCAATGCTTATAGATGTACCTATGTATGTTCGTACGAGCCAGTGGCCAACTCTAGTGACGGAGTTTTTAGGCCGCCTAAAGGCCTCCGTCAATTAATGCTTATAGATAAAAGTGGCACATGCGGTTAGCACATCGAGGTCCTCATTAGCGAACTCCCATTCAAAACAATCGAGCTGAAGATAGACACGCGTCACCGTGCCAACTTTGAATTCAAACATCAACTCACTTCCCCTAATTTATTATTCCCGGAATCGCATTTTTAATCAGTGGAACCCTTTCGCTAATTTGAATAACGGACTGCCATGGGCAGTGGTCTCGGAATTCGGAAAATCTGAATGTTTGGCCGAATTTTAGATCGAGCGAGCAAAGCGAGTCAAGATCTCAGTGGAAAGGTTGTATGTTTATTATGTTTGCATGTTCGTGGCTGGGTATGTTTGTTAGAGCATAACTTTCGAACCGTTAATCTAATCTGTATGAAACTTAGTAAGCCAATATATTGCACTATGAAGATTAGCTGGGAAGCATAATAAAATTATGTGCTTAAAGATATTGGGTTCCATACAAAAATAAAGTTTTACAAATGTGTCGAGTGGGGTGCCATATGAAAGGGCTTTATTTGTGCATTTCGAAATAGTTTTTTATTTTATACTAGGCTGTTTTGTTTTGTTTTTGAAATAAAAGAAAGATTTTTTTAATCGTAACCTGATCTCTCTTTAGTTAGGTAAGTAGTTTCGATGTCTTCGAAGTTGAGGTTAGGCTGGATATTAGCTAATAGCGGTATAGCAAGTTAGAGT
The DNA here is from genome assembly GCA_949320045.1 of Scotopteryx bipunctaria. Lineage (NCBI taxonomy): Eukaryota > Metazoa > Arthropoda > Insecta > Lepidoptera > Geometridae > Scotopteryx > Scotopteryx bipunctaria. The sequence continues at coordinate 2,029,014 of OX439441.1, forward strand.
CTGCATAGATTCTGGATTTTGTACTGTTATCAAAACATTATAATCTATTCTTACTTTTTATGTAATAGACAATGGTCTAATGAGAACTTGTGTATAAATAAAGTGTGTAAGTACAGGAAACCTCGGGTCGCGAATGCTAAACTTGCGGATCGAGGAAATAGCGATCTCAGTTCAGGGCGAACTACAAATCATTCCATCCTTTGCGGTCGATTAAAAATACGAAAAATTACCAATAAAATTCACTTTAAACGGATCAATAAAAACCTACTGCAACGGAATGATGGCTATCAAAAAACATTTGGTCAAAACACTGTAATGCCGAAGGGTGTTAGGGGGTAAGCAAGAAAATATAGCTTAATAGAGTGGGATAAATTCTGGTTTTGCATTTTAAGTGACATCTGTTTGGGTTCTGTTTGCATTTGTAAGATGATTTATGTTGAAACATTTAGTTTTAGCTCTTGCGAGCGGACAAGGCCATCTCTGTGGTGTTTTATTTTATTTTCCATGCTCCGAAAGTTTACGATTGTGTGCAATGCTATATTATTTAAGCTTGTAGGTAACTCACTCATGCTCCGGTAAAATGTTCTGTGAAATATTTGACAGAGACTAGCAGAATAATACTCAACGACTACAAACGGTCGAAAAGCATTTATAAAATAAAAAGCATTTTATTACTTATCTCTAAGCGGGATAAAGCTACAAATTCTACTATAGGTAAGTATATATATTTAAAACGATGAGTGTGGAACAAAGGACAGTATCATTTCAATATTTGCAAGTGTCCCACTTTCCCAGTCGTCCCTATTTTTTCATCAGCTGCCTCAGATGGTGTAGGGTACCCGCAATTACGTGATTTGCATGCCTATCTACCCTCCCCAAAACGCCCTACAAATACCTAATTGAAGCCCAGAAAAGACCTTCAACTGATCGATATACAATGACCTTGGTCTAACGTTAAATAAAGGATGCTCGAGTAGGCACTTCACTTTGACAAAAGTCGACGGCAGTTTAGCTTTATTTTTATGAGGAAACCCAAAAGCGGGTAGGCTTATGTACCAGTACCTACCTTCTTATAAACTTTTCATCTAGCAGATTTCTCGCATAAGAGCCTGGTTACTTTGCGTCTTACGAAGTCTTTAAACGCTACTTCAAAAATGTATAACATTGACAACGTTCAAATACGTTGTATCAATCCAATATTTTTTTCAGTAACGTCTGGACACTTCTTTAGACGTAAAGTGTCTTAGCTACAGGCTGAAACCTAGCATTGGCCTTCGGTAAATAAGCATATGCCCTTAAAAAGAACTTCGAAACGAGTGACGGATGACTGTGTCTTGATCAATGATAGAAAATGTCTCTCTAAATGCATCTAAACGAAAACCACCGGCCGAGAAGCCGGCACACGTAAAAGCGAGCCCCGTTTATTGGATTCTAGCGGAAAATTTCATCGTATACGAGCGCAACGAGCAAAACATCTCACTTTTAGCGAATCACACTGCATATCGAATTTTGATCCTGATTTGTATAGCTGTAGCGGTCAGTGTTACCCGATAATTTCCATTTTTACAGAACTAAGCTATACAGCGTAATAACAAGACTCGCACGCAACTTGTTAACCATGGCGAAACATGCTTTGCTCTCTAAATAGGTAGTCGTAAATCTGTTGTCTCAAAAAGTAATCCAGTTTTACCTAATTGTCATTTTAACATTCTAATATTTTTTTAGCCCAAGCTGCAGGTACCTACGTAAGTTCAAGATCATTTCCAGTTACTAATCTGAAACCCAAAGTGAATTCCAAAGTCCCTCGTAAATAATTGTCTGCATCCGGAAGTTGTAATGGCAACACTAGTGGCACATAGCAGAGGGGCAGACCCCAGCAACAAATGGGCCGGCAGATATGCGTGGCTAAATGTAAGGCAAAACTACGGATGTGGTGAACGCAGTTGAATCTGCCGTGTTCGGTGTTACTAGGCACAAACAAAGGAAAAAATATTACCTATTTTTGCCCGTTGCCATCGTTTTTTGGTCAACTGGGTTTTAGAATTGCGCAACTTGAGTCCCAGTATAGATAAATTGACTACGTTGGTGAATTTTTAATTTGAAATAGGCACGAGCGGCTGTGCATCCTGATTGACCTAGTTGGCTACATAACGTATTTATTTCTGAAATAAAATAAAATGTCCAATTGCCCTATGTACCTAACAAACAACTGCAATTAAATAAAAGGCTATCCGAGAGTAGAAATCGTAAAACGAGCGCAGGCAAATAAGGAAGTTCTCGTATTTCTTTGTTTCAAAGAAAATTGGATTTGCAAAGAAAGCGCCGTCAACAACTCAAAACTCGGTCGATGCTATCTTGGACATCGAATCGAGTTTCACCCGACGCCGACGGCGCTCCCTATAGAATGCTAATAAACCCACTTAGCCGAGAAACTACTGGCAGCTTTGTCTTTAAAACTCTCAGATTGTCGCAGTTGCATCTATCAGCAATCCAGCTGTAACAGAATTAAACTCGACTGTAATTCTAACTATAATCGAATCTGGACTCTACTCAGATCTCTTTGCTAATTGTCGGAAAGAGGAAACGTAATAAAAGTGCTAGTCTTTGAAGCAAAGAAGCCGCCCTCGAGCGCCTCAGAGGAGCACATTTTAATAAATTAAAACTGCGCAAAATTCCCATTTCAATATCATTTTATTTTTCCTTTTGCGCCCGCTCCGTTGAGCGAGCCTGCTTACCTACATTGATTCTATTTCACCGGGCAAACATCAGTTTAGCTAAAACATGCCCATATTTAAAAAATACCGTGTATTTTTAGCGTAGACTACTTTCGTAATTGAAATGATTACGTGCGGACGTAGGATACAGCCGAGCGAAACATTTGCGGTCCAGTTGATATTAAAGCAATGGCACCGGGGCGGCACGGCATCCAGATAACGTTTGCCTAACGTTCGGCTAGTGTAGTCTAGATCCCACGAATGGCTAAGCTTTCGACAGTTTCCAACGGAATTCCAACCCAACGTCGCTTAGTACCTTACCTACCTTCAATTTAAGTAGGCACTTTCTTTTTATGTGAGCACGATCTACTCTGTTCGAGAAATTCTTTCATAACAAATGCTACTTACATAAACTTAAGATTAAGTAGATTTTAATCATTTTTGTTTTAAATTCCAGGTGTTCCTGGTGTCGCTGATGGTCCTGACCTCGCAGAGCGGCGCGGCGTTTGCCAACTGTCCGAGCGGCTGCAACTGCAACGACGATACGCTGGTCGTAGTCTGCGAGGAGAGCCGCCTCGACGTCCTTCCCATCGCACTCAACCCCTCGATCCAACGGCTCATCATTCGCAACAACAAGATCAAGACCATCGATAGCTCCATGCAATTCTACGCAGATCTTCAACACCTAGATTTATCCCAGAATGACTTAGTCAACATCCCCACTAAAAGCTTTGCGTACCAACGAAAGTTACAAGAGCTGCACCTCAACCATAACAAATTATCCTCGGTCACGAACACAACCTTCCAAGGGCTGAACTCGTTGACTGTACTGAACTTGAAGCGCAATTTCCTCGAGGAGCTTACGAATGGGGTGTTCGCCACTCTGCCCAGATTAGAGGAACTAAACCTGGGACAGAACAGAATCTCCAGAATCGAGGCCAGAGCGTTTTCAGGGCTGTCCGCCCTGCGGATACTGTATCTCGATGATAACCAGCTGAGTTCAGTGCCGACTACGTCTTTCAGTCTGCTAGGCAGCCTCGCTGAACTGCATGTAGGGCTAAATGCCTTCTCGTTCCTGCCCGATGATGCCTTCGCCGGTCTCAACAGATTGGCTGTGCTAGATTTGAATGGAGCTGGACTCTTCAACATAAGCGACTTCGCATTCAGAGGTCTTCCAGGTTTGAGAAGCCTGAATCTTTTCGGGAACAGACTGAGTGTAGTACCAACTCAACAACTGTCCGGTTTGACTAGATTAGAGGAGCTCTACATTGGCCAAAACGACTTTCTGGCCTTAGAAAGCCACTCATTCAAGGGCTTGAAGAACCTCAAGTTGCTCGATATCACTGGCGCAACTCAATTAGAAAGAGTAGAAAAAGGAGCCTTCGAAGACAATGTCAACTTGGAATCAGTTTTTTTGGTAAACAACAAGAGACTTTCCACCGTAGAAGATAACACGCTACTAGGTTTACCGAAGCTAAGGCACGTTTCGCTAAGAGACAACGCTATTATTACTTTAGGAGAAACCGTTTTCGTAGGCAAAGAACTCCGTCAGCTAGATCTGACGGACAATCCAATGTTCTGTGACTGTCAGTTGCTGTGGCTGCAGGTGTTACTGAATGACAAAAGCAACTTCACGCAGGTGCAATGCGCGAGCCCCGAGCACTTGAAGGACAAATACCTGAGGACTCTGAGTGCCGACGACCTAGGCTGCGTGCTCCATGACACGCGGCAGCAGACCATCATCTGCATAGTGGTGGTCGCATGCGTCGCGACCATCGCCACGCTGGTCCTCATCCTGTACAGATACCGCAAGAGCATGCAGGAGAAGCTGAAAGACTACAAGTGGAACAAGGGACGGAAGAACCTCGACTACCACAAGCCGATCTCGACGGAGGAGGACTGCATCGTGCGCGGCATCCACCCCTCGCAGTACCCCGTCCCGCCGCACACCCCCGGCCTCAGGCCCATTCCGGTGACGGAACTGTAGCTAGAGCTTTACGCCTCGCCGAGCGTGTTCTTCATGTCGGGCGGCGCGGGCGCGAGCGCGCGCCGCCCGCCGCGCTCGGGAGGCGGCGGGGGCGGAGGCACGCTCCCCGCGAACGGCTTCACCTACATAGGCGGCGGAGGCGCGGGCGACGCGCGCCGGCAGCCGCTCACGCTCAACAACGGGGCGCCGGCGCACCACCTCAACAACGGCTCGTTGCGGTCGCTGCCGGACAAGAAGAACAACCGCGGCGCGCCCGCCTGCCACCCGGAGAACTTCCAGCGGAACGTGGACACGCGCTACTCGCGCAAGCAGGAGAACGGCTACCTGCGCAACTCCGAAACCATCATCGGGTTCGGACGCAAGGAGCGCGAGTACGAGCGCGCGCACGCGCACCACGACTACAGCGAGCCCGAGTACTCCGTCATCCCCGAGGGATACGCGCGCGCGCGGGACGACTACCCGCGCGCCTGCTCGCACTCCAACACCTTCAACTGCTGAACGCGACGCGAGGCCGTCGAATGAACTCTTAATCTTTGTGATCTTGAAATTCTAGCAATAATTCTTCATTCCATTAAGTTTTGTATGGACTCGTGCTCGTGACGGGACGTAGTGCTCTAGAGCGGTAGTGACTTTAGATGTTTTGGTCTGGTCGGTGTTCGGCCCCGGCCGTTGTGGACTATCGTATCGGTTAAGAGAGTACCTTATTTGTAAATTATAATTAAGTAGTGATGGATCTATTTTTCGATTGGGTGTGGGCGAGGGAGATATGAAAGTGAGACTTTCAGGACGGTACAATGTACGGACTAGTCGGGAAGGCCCGGGCCGCGGCGCGCCCTCGTTATGATTTTATATCGTGACACATTGTGATTTGTATTATTTTCTACCAGTGCGGTGGATTTTGTATTTGTTTGTACAAAACCATTCCATAAGAAATCTTTTTAATGTCGTAATATTTTATTTATAAATGATGTAAGTGTGCGTTGGATAAGACACCAATATGAAAAATATTAGATTTAACGATGTAAATATATTTATACTAAGTATATTGAGATATTTATAAATTTAATACGATCTTGTTCTTCTAAATTAGGTATCATAATGTAATTCGGGATATATTGTACCTATGGTTTGCTTCGTCGACTGATATCCTAAAATATGAGATTTCTTATGTCTGTCACTAAGTAATCACTGTCCGTACCTAACACCTTTCATTATTGTGTAGGAATAAAACGCACTCATTCACGATATCTATACTATGCTCAACTTGACCTTTCATTGTATTTTTCATTCTTAGAATAGACTTACCTATTTTCATGATTGATGATGAGAAAGTTGTCTAACCGTGAATATACAAATGGATGTGTAATTTATCATTTATCCAAATTCTCTTCACCATTCTTTTGAAATCTCTGAATGTTAAATCTGAATAAATAGAAGGGACTCATAAAACTGACTTTATATCAGAATGAGAATCATTTATTTGCAACAACAAAGATTAAAAACTAAAGTTTAGGTATACCTCCTACCAAAGTTGTTTTCAACTAGATGGAAGCACAATCTTTACGGCTTTAGAAAAGTGCGAAGTGAGAAAATGAGGATTAAGGTACCTCTACAAAGTACATGAAGCGATAGAATCTGCGATTATCATCAACAATACTATAAAAAAGTACTTTAGTTTCCTTCTGTAGTCATAATAATGTGGATTTAATTCTGATATAACTCAATGACTGATACCTAAATTCACAGTGGGTACATATTCTCTCTGAAGATATTCTATAATAAGAATATAGCAAGCCAAAGAAAATACTTACATTGATAGATGATAGATCACACATCCACTTTGCTCTTAAAATGTGCCTGAGACGTGTCTCTTTATGTATGATACTAAGATTATTGTTGTAACAGTAAATTCCTATTTATTTACCTACTAGCGTCTAATCTGTTATTCCAAGACATGCTGTATGCTATAGATACCTAAAGGTCCCTACAATATTATCGTTAATAGTAGAATCTTGCCAAAATATTCTCAAAACTTTAGGTACTATGTAAGAGTTATTTTCTAGTTATTATAGATTTTTACTGTGCTACCGAAGTTTAGCTGTCCAGAAATTAACCTGTCGCAATTACATTGAATAAATTAATTAATGACTGCAATTAGACTGTAATTAGATTGAAATTCGTCCCGGGCACTACAGCGTCCCGTTAGTGAAGGTAAAAGTTGCCTCCTGACGCTGTATATAAATCATCTACTATAGATGGTAAAAGACCTTAGTTTTAGACTGCAAAATGGTTGAGTGCTGTTTCGATGCAGTTATGTCAACTGCACTAAAAGCTGCTTCCAAACTGCAATTTAATACCTAGCACTTTACGGTCTACCGGTACCTGTGTTGAGATATCTCAAAGAACATAGGTCTGACCACCACCTAGTAGGCATTTTAATAATCAGCATACAGCAGTCTTATGTTTGACTTTGAACCTAATATTTTTCAGGACTCGCTAAATGTTTTTGTGTCCAAGTGTAAATATTATGGAGAAACTAAAGACTAAGCGATTTGGCATGATGCCGATATTATGCCTAAAGACGTATACAAGATGGAATACATATGAAAATTGTGATTAGAACTTTGCATTGTAATAGAATCATGGTCATTTCTGTATTTTATTGTAGTTATTACCTACATACAAACTCGATAATTATAACATACCTCAAATTTATAGTGTGTTTTATTTGAGAAAACCTGAATAAATCCCTTTTCGTATTAAGTAAAACATATTAGGTAGTTTGGTTTTACCCAACTTAACTATAACAAAACCTAGATAAGACACTCAGAGGATCGAGGCAAAATCCAAAGGAGGCTTTTATATACCCAGCAGTGGATGATATCAATCTATAATGGTGATGATAGTGATGGACTACAACTAAATATATAAACTCACCAATCATCTTCAAAGCTACTTTAAAGGACTATCTACTAGCTAGCTAGATGGTAATGTTTTTGAATGTCACTGGTTCTTTGTCAGAGACACTGGCTTGTGGTATAATCAGAACCTGTGGCCAAGACAGTCATTCACTATGTGGAAAAATGTATGGGATTGACATCAGAGATCATCAGGGTGGTGTTATAGCAATCACTCAACTCAATCCCATGTCTCTTAACACTATCAATATGCAGTATTATATGGGAGACAGTCACCAGAGATCACAAATTAACATGGAACTCAATCACATACATTTTTACACATATAACAACTTTGTTAGACACTAAGTGCCTCCAACAATTCCTCATAGGTAATTTTTTGAATGGTAACAGTAATATAAAACAGACTTACATAGTTGTTCATCAATTTATTTATGCAACATTAAATTACAAAATTGTTCAGCCTTGTGATGGGAGCAGCCGAGCCGGTTTTTATATTTCAAATTATAAATAAATTAGTACTTGGATGAGGCGCCTTGTATTGGAATATGAGTAATATCACTTTTGCAGTAAGCTTACAACTTAGAACTTCTCCTCTTCGAGGCCGTGCTTGAAGAACATCATGATGGGGATCTGGGCTCCGTCAATATCTCTGCAGCAACAAAAATATTCTTGTAAATAAGAGTAACCATTCATTAAAGCTCTTAACTGCTCTGCAAGCTTCTATTGGGTACCTAAGTACTTTAGGTACTACAAAAATGTATAGTGCCATTTTTACTAACCATCATTCATTTGTCAGAAATAGGAAACAGGCAAGCCCTTTTTAGCACTACCATACCTAAAATCAGTCATTGACCTAACCAAAGAACAACAGCAAAAGAAGTAAAACAAGAGAAATATTAATTTTAATGTCATCTCCCTTTCATGAACAATCACTATAAAAATGAATGTTTTTTCATAAAAGTTATTTGATCTAGCATCATCACTCCACAGGTTGATATTGATTATCAGCCCATAATAATGATAGTATGATGCAAAAACAGATGAGCAGAATATTTTAAGGGTTATTCAAAGATAGGTGTAAATGCAACATAGATTTAAGACATGTCCAAATGATCACCGTGATTTTAAGGAATAAAAAATTCGAATTTTACTTAGAGGACCCCAGTGGATCTAACATAAATTTTCCTGGACTAGAGACAGTGTTAAAATCTATGTATCAAAACTTCAGGATGAGGTAAGACAGATCAGCAGAAGGGGGTGTCATCATGAGAAAACTGGCATGTCATAGAACCGCAATAGTTTTATAACCTACGTCAGGTGCACAAAAAGAGCCTCTTTGAGGCACACCTTAATCCTTTCACCACCCTGGTTCAAAGGAACTAATGACTGAGTAATAGTAGTAGTACAGTCACTAGTTAGCATGGTCTGAAAAATCTCACAGTAGTGCTGCAGTTAAAAAAGTAAGTAAATACAGTATTTAGTTACCTGTATTCACACATAGCGACCATGCCATCACAGTCCATGGACTCTCCAGTGAAGAATTGCAGCTCCTTAAACCTGCCGAGGATATCCTTCATAACTTTGTTCATGTTGGTCTTGAAAATGTCTACTTGGTCAGGTGCCTTCTCTTCCAATTTTGCTACTAATCTGAAATAAACATGAACTAGACATGAACAAATGCTTTTAAAATTATTCCCAGAATATCATCTACCTAAATATTATAATCCCAGTACCTAATATGAGCAATTAATCATTGCAAGGCATGTGATGACCCATAGAATAAGTAAATGGTGGCTGAGACATATCTGGCAGTCAAGATCTTGGACTACAAATGGATCAGAATAAGGACCATGTTGAATATAGAACGAGTAAAAGAAGGCCTAATCAGCAGAAGGCAGGCCATGGATTATGATGATAATGATTAATTTTAGCTCTGAACTTTGAAAAGTTCTTTTACAAATCACAAAAAAAAATATCCAAACTTTAGCCACCACACCAATAACTCACTTGAATATAATAACAATAAGAGGTGTCAGAGTTGGTATAGATGTCTACAGCTTTAATTACAACTGTTAGCACATAAGGAAAACTGTTTAAGCCAAGACAATGTTTCTTTAAAACTGTCATCTCCCTTTCATGAACAATCATTATGAAAATGAATGTTTTTTCATAAAAGTTAGTTGCTTTTGCATCAATGATTCACAAGTTGATATTGATCAGCCCATGTTTTGCATGATGCAAAAATTACAGGTAAGTTGGAATGTTTATACCAGAATACTAGAATTGCTTGACTAGAGCCGAATTGGTTTGAACCCGAAGTAGTAGGCAAAATGTGAAATTTTTATATACAAGTTTGGCTTGGGGCACATAGGATTAGAAGATTTGTGGTTTGAAGAAACTAGTAGACAAAATAGCAAATTTTCAAGTAAGTCTTGGATCTGTGCCTGTAGTATAAATTATCACAACCAGTCAGAAAACTATGGAAATTACGTTCAAATTGAATATTACCAAATATAATTTGAAATGTGGAAAGTATACTGAATCATTCCAGGCTAGACTTAGTTGACTAAATAAATTAATCATTCCTTATCATGGCAATGAACTTGACTGATAGCAAATGTCATACAAATCAATAAACAAGCATGTTAGAGTACATTGCTAGCCATTTAATGTACATATTCTTTTACAGTACATATTTTTGCATCAATGCCTACTAGATTCCGTAAAAAAACAGTTGATAAAAACTGCCACATGCACATGATTCTATCAACTACTATGGTTTTTATTTAGAAATGACACATGATTCTGAAATAAGCTATTTCCAGTTGAAATTATTAATTTGAACATGACTAGGTCAGTATCTGGGATGATTCATCATAATTTCAAGTTCAATGACACTAAGGACATTCACTCCACCCAGATGTAGTCTCAATTATTTCACTTAGCACTAACTTTCTGTAGAGACACTTGAATGAAACTGAATTTTAGGATAACCACTCACTTTTTCATGTAATCTTTGAGGTATAATGTGTAGGATTTCTTGTCACCGAAGGCGTAAGTTTCAACTAGCCTGTGGTTCAGGACTATGTCAACACCACTTTCCACTGCAGAGTCTGTGCCTTCATCAGCTTCCTCCGCAGAAGGGTTGAAACCTTCGATTTGGATATCCCCTTGTGCCCTCGTCACCAGTTTACCAGTCACTTCGTAAATTACTTCGTCGACCAGCTTGATTCTGTAGGTGTCCGAGAACATCTCGTCACCTGAAACAAATACAATACCCTCTCATGATGACAAAGTTTTGCACCCATTGGAGATGTTTGGTATAGGCAGCTGAAAGAAAATCCATTCAATCTGGACCAAGAGGGACCAAGACGTTCCGATCCGATTCGATGAAATGTCAAAATCACCACATATCAAATTATCACTGAATACCTAAAATACGCACAGAAAATAAACAAAATGTGTACAACAAACGTAATTACCGGTAATAATATCCTTATAAATTCTCATTTTGTTGGATTAAAGGCGATTAAAATTATAAAAACCGAAACTACGGCTACTAGCCCCAAGAACTAAACCGGAAAGGGCTGTCAAAAACAAAAAAACGTAAGATTTGAGATTTCACTAAACTAAAATGTTGCTAGGTCAAAATAACATCAAATTACTATTGTCATGACAATGATAACTCTTTGATCAAGCATTCACTCAAACAAAATTATTTTATCATACACGCCATCGATCAGGGGAGTCCGAGTAGGTATGTATGTACCTTCAGACCTACTGTATGGTAATATTCTGAAACACCTTAGGCTTTATGGCCGAGCTTTATGGTGTCTTCTTGCATCATAACAAGTAAGAACTATAGAGTGCACCACACTTTTGAAAGATTCATAATAAGAAAAATCCCTCAAAAAAATCTTCAAAGACTTGATGAATGGACTGTGTGAAGAATGAAGATGACATGATTATGAAAGAAAGAATGATATGACTTTTGATAAAATACAACCATGTTGTGCCGTGCCGATCGCTATGTTAAAGTGGGCTTTCACACTTATAAGTAATAACTAACTGTTAGCATTTAGACGATTTCAGTTCAATGAAATATTCATTTTGGTTTATTTTGTATTGAAATATGATTTTAAAATTAATTATAATACTTAATCTTTAAGGAAAAAAATGTACTGTAAGGTTCTGTAAATCAATAACCTGATTTTTGATGTTAGTTAAATTAATGTAAAAGTCAATTTATGATTTTCATGTAAGTCACTGAACGACTACCGATACGACATCGCCACCATCTTGTTGTTTACAAAAGATTGTTATAAAAGCGCTTAGCAGGTCGTATCGGGAGGCTTTTAGTGGTTCGGCCGTTGAGCCGATAACTTGTGTTTAGAGGAAGTAATTAGAGAGAAGTTAATATCTATGGTTTAATAAACCTCTTTTATACCTTTGAACTATTAGTACGGAGTTTTTTCTTATAATTCAGAAGTGGTAAGAACATTGGTGAATACTTGGCGGTATGTACATTAGTGAATACTTGGTGGTATGTATATACATTTTGTTTATAATGTCTCGGTCAACATTTTATTACAAACATCGAATAGACCTACCCTACCTACGATGGTGGGTACTTAAAAGATACCTAGGTGTCTATTTATTTGATACAGTATAAAGATTAAAAACTGAAAAGCATGATGCTTAAATGTTTCTGGTTATTTGGTGCTAGACCGGTAAAGTATTATGTAGGTAAGGTCAGTAACCTGATAATGTTACCTAAACAAACACTAAACAATATTAGACATGCGTGAAGCTGTGCTTTGAAGAGTTTTATTTATGTATAATAATTATTTTTTCTTATAACTTTTCTACAATGCACTGCCTCCACTTTTTGTCCAAGCTACACAAGGGTTAGCTGGAAGAAAATGCTAATTAGCATTAAGTTCGCCTATGTACATGTTTTCTTGTGTGCTGTAGAGAATTTTCTATCTATCTATCTACGTCGGACGCACTATGTCTCACTGTAATAGAGGTGCTCTGGTGCAATAATAGCACAGTGATAGTGGAGGCATCACATTATTTCATCACTTCAAACAGTGTTACCTGAAATGACAATTTCGGCCGAACAGTGCGCTGCGCACTGCAAACACGCTGTGTATGAGAGAGAGGGGTGTATAATCTTTATGACTTCTAGGTGTGATGCTCAGGTGTGATGTGTAATGCTTAATATCATGAAGTAGTGTGTGTAAGTATGTGACGGCTTTGGTAGCTGGCGACTGCTCGACAGAGACGCAAGAGGCGCGGGTTCGATTACTGCTGCGGAGGAGATGTTTACATAATCCGTAAATATTTCTTCCGGGTCTGGGTGTTGTGGTACCATGGTAGGTACTCGTGGTTTCTGATACCCACGACACAGGGAATACTAGTGTGGGCTCGGGACTGTGTACGTGACTGCTAGGTGTTATTTATTTATTTATTTATTTATTTATAAATGCTACGGTATTCAGTCGCATCATGTTACGCGTAGTTCATCAGTCACATTGCTTACACATCTATGGCGATGTCTACATTATCTATGGCGATGATAATTGTTATTAGAAAGGGATTCAAGTGCTTTGTCCTTATCGAAGTAAATTTAATACTTATGAGCTAGCAAGAGGGTTTCGTCAGAATTCCGCATGATTTGCGTGAAGAAGTAGCAATCATACATAGAGGCAAACTTTAAATGTTGGTGCTGTGGACCTATTGATTGGACACCTAAGTAGTTGGATGCATCTAATAACATCACCAATAGTTGTTGATAATAGGAGGACAGGACCACGATTATAGATACGGTTACCACGGTTGCAATACATGTTTTTATTTATATAAAGAAATAGAAATGCAGATGGAGATTGTTTGTTTGGCACACAGTACACAGAGAGCACAAAGAGCTAGACACGAAAAAAATATATCAATACGGAGGAACAAAGATGGAGTGTATGAGATGACAGAATTGGTTTAAATTCGTGCTAGTTGGTCCCCTCTGTGTCGTGTGAGCCAGACGGGTCCGGTCTCTGCGAATCGCAGCTCCACGCATTCGTGGGGAGTGGCGCTGGTTTTCGGACTGGGCCTGAGACTGATGACACCACGGACGCGGAACAGTCCCTATATGAACAATATTTGACGAATAAATTCTAAGTGCTTACTAATAACATTTGAAACTATAATAGAATAAAATATTTAAATACATATTATTAAATAGATGCCTATTTGTATTTATAAATATTATTTAATGGTGTAAATGAGCAGAAAGCAGATGACTGAATATGTGTATTATACGGAAATTTATTTATTTAAATATTGTAATGAATTAATTCTACAGTAACTTGTACAGTTTGATTTAAATTATAGGTGTATGTATGTACTGAGACGTGCGGCCAGATATGTGGCGAGTTTACGTCAACAAGGTCCCGGCAGTGGAACACCCTGTTCCGAAATTGGCAGTGGTAGTGGTGCTGGGCGATTGTTATCCTTTTCGCATAGTCCCGGTTGATATCCGCGACTCTATCAATCATCCATAGGTTCGGTGGCGGCCGGTCGTCCTTCAGGATCACCATCTCGCCCTCGCGTAGTTCTGCATTACTCCTGTGCCACTTTAATACTCTCCTTTATAATTCTGAAATATATTCATGATAAAATCTGTTCCAGAAGTGAGCTTTCAGCTGCTGTACTCTCTGGTATCGTGGCAGTAAATGCAGTGAGTGATCCTGATTATGTGGAGAGGAAAGCAGAGCCGCCCGCGGCTTCGCTCGCGCGGTGCCCGGATGGGAGGTGCCCTGTGTCCCGGTCCAGCACACGTAGGTACCTACTATAAGGTACCTATCCTCATTATTCATTATAATATAGTGTACGCTAAAGATGACGCTAGGCGATGGCTAAGGTGTTGCCATCTCTTGCCATTTCGTAATGACAGGCAGTGACAGGGCTGGCTTGAGCAGTGGCTAACTTTAGCGAACGAATATGAATAATGTAAGTATATTTCATGGTTTGTGCGTGAAAGAGTGGCAGGCATGCCTGGGTCTAAGGGTTGGGAAGTTTCGGTAAGTTTGTAAAGGTTTTGAGAGTTGAGGTAGGCTTTTCAAAGCGCAACGATGGCGCGTTCTGGGATTTGATCGGAATTGACAGTTCCTTTTACATATGTTTTGTATCATCTATTACTAATCTGTGGTATCATCGCTGTCATATTATGTCAAAATAAAAGTATTCATTGTTCATAAAAAAAAGATATGCCAAAAACAAGGAATTTGCAGGTGATTGTGACATCGACTAAGTGAGAGTGGTCGGCTCTTTGATTTGATATGGATTGTGTGCAGTTTTAGACTAGGAATTGATTCCAGGTTTTCATCCCTTTTCACTCCTTTAGAGGTTGAATTTTGAAGGGTCCCTTCTTGGTACACCCCTGCGTGCCGGGGTTTGTCTGCGCTGGGAATTTCGGGTCTCTGCGCCCAGCGGTTTGGGCTGTGCGTTGTCAGTCGGTCGGTCGGTCGGGACAGATATTCTTATAATATAAGTTATATATTCTATATAGACAACTATAGAATTCTGAGCAGCGTAAGAACTGATTTCTTGGTCATTCTGTTTTAAAAATCTAGCTAGATCATTAGATGCACCTACGAAGTTAGTACCCGTTATCCGAGAAGAGATAAGCAGGGCGCCTCCTGCGTGCGATAAAACGATTGAGTGCTACCTTTGTTAAATCGGTAACCAATTCAATGTGTACAGCCTTCACAGTTGGACACACAAAGGCACAATATGTATACTTTAATAAGTTTGCATCTTCTGCCTTTTCCATTCGCTATCTGAGTCCTGCGTGGTCAACTGCTATGTTGACAAAAGGAAGGAAGGACCGTGCCGCCAAAGCGAGTTACCTAGTAGTTTCAAAGGTTCAAGTCCTCTTGGGCCGATGTCAGCAGGGTTCATACTGGTGGGTACATATATATCGCCATGATTGTGGTTCGGGTGATTCAGTAATCGCATTAGGTAATTCTATTAGAACAAATATCTTCAGTAAATGTGTGTTAGAGCTTTTTATCCATCCTAGAACAATAGTAGAATCCCGCCAGTAAGTACTAGATGTTATAGCGAGTCGGACCGAGTCACTGGCCTTTTCTTTTGCTAAGCGAGTAGCTAGCAGCGCGCCGCACAGCTCTAAACGAGGCATAGTCACTGGTTTGATCGACGCAACTCTGCTCTTGTCGGTCACCAAGTGTACGGTTATTTTATTATCAGCTGTTTTGGAACGAAAATATACACATGTACTGTAAGCATGAATAGAAGCCTCTGAAAGGGTATGTAGTTCTATGCTGATGGGTTCATTACAAACTACGTATCTGTGTATTTTAATGTAATTTGGGTGAGGTGGGAAGATTATAAAATCTGACCACTGTTTTGATACATCATTGGGGAGTGGGTCACCCCACGATAATTTTGAAGCCCAGAGCTTCTGAAGTGTGGTCTTGGCCAACAAAACTGATGGATTTATAAGACCTGGCGGATCGAATATTTAAGAAATCACTGATAATACTGTCCTTGTATTGTCTACCTTGGGGAATTCGTTATTTTAGTACATGCCCACAATAGACCTAGTGTTCTAGATTGTTCGTCTTTGGTGGGGTTAAGCAGTGAGTCTGTGTTGTTGTTGTCGTGTGGTTGTTCTGAAATATGTACGTTATTTGAGTGCCACTTGCGGAGGTGAAACTGTGCTCCCTTTAATTGATTTGATACACCCTTGCATATTCGTACGAGATCTGTAACGTTGTTACGACTCGAAGTGTAATCGTCGACATAGAAGTCGTTGATGAAAGCTGTACTTACTGCAGGGTCATCACTCTGTTTACCTAATTCATTGATACATCTTGTGGTTAACCGTACAGTGTGGACCTTGTATGACCTTATTTTTTGTGTTAGATCAAATCTCCACAATATTTCTCGTAAATTATGTTGGGGATCATTTACGTATACCATTCTAAACATTTTTAATGCTGATGACATCATTCTGTACCTACTATAAGACCCACAAGTTGAATGTCATTGAGTGAGAGTCCCAACGTCGTAACAGATGACGCGTCGAAAACAACATGTAATTTTGTCGTAAGACTTGTTTCGCGCATTACCCCATGATGTGGAAATTAACTTTGTATAGTGTTGTGATTATGTGCATCTTTATTTTCGAGCATGTGCCCAAAATCAATTTATTCCTGAATAAAGTTGTCGTATATTTGCTTGAAGTTTGGTTCCCTCTTGAATCTACGTTCAAGCGATAAGAACCGGCTTGTAGCTTGCTCTAAAGAAACGCCCAAGTCACTTTAGGATTGTTGTAGTGGTATGTTAAACACAAATCGACCATCTGATTGACGTGTCGTCATTATATGACAAAATGGTAACATAACAACGTTTTGTTATTTGTGATGTTTGATGATTTAAGCCCTCGACAGAAGTTCGAGTTGATGTGGGTTTCAGGTTAAGTTGCTTAGCTAGTAAGTCTGTGATGAAACTAGACGTACTACCGTTATCCAGTAGGACTCGCACTGATTGTGTGCTATTCGTTTCATGATTAGAAGAGTGATATGTTGTTTTTGCAATGATATCTGATTGTAATTGATTTGATTCATCATTACTCTTAAAGAGAAGAAGATAAATACAACGCTGCTAGGTTGAGGATTGATTGTGTCATGTGTTCCTGTTTGATGTAGCAGTGAATTGTTTTCTGGAACAGACTGAGGCGACCAGTATTAACTACTGGATACTAATAATAATAATAACGTTTATTGATACAACAACAGAGAGCTTCTTATTCAGACCTATTAAGTGATGAAAGTAACAAGTTTCTCAGTTTCATTGTAATCCAATTTTAAGAGCCATTTCATGGTTTCTAATTTACATTCAGTTAATATTGGTTCATGTATATTCAATTATTTATTCATTTTATTATACAAATAATTTGACATATAAGTAAATTGAAGTTGTAGATAAGTTGAATGAGGCGAGGTATTGGTGCATCTATGAAGTTAGCCCCCCTGTGTGGTGCATCTATGAAGTTAGCCCTCCAGTGTGGTGCATCTATGAAGTTAGCCCCCCTGTGTGGTGCATCTATGAAGTTAAGCCCCCTAGAGTGGTGCAGTATGAAGGTTAGCCCCCTAGTGTGGCACATCTAAGAAATGAAGCCCTCAGTGTGGCATGTGGTAATTTTAAGTACCCCTAGTGTGGTCAGTTGTAACAGATAATATGAATGAATTAAGTACACAATACTGTATTAAAGAATGAAGTGAACTTTATCACAATTTATTATTACTAATTATCATTTCTACATTCTTTTCGTTTAGGGATTGATATTGTCAGCAACATAGGAACCTCTAATTATTACTGCTTTTGGAATTTTGATAAATTGTATAAATTCAACTTTGTAATAACGAATCTAAGATTTATTTATTTTATTTAGGCCATTTATCTGAGTATATATGTGTTACATAATCATGCTATTTAAATTTACAGATAGAATAAGGACGGTATGAGGACATACCCTCTTGACGAATGGCCGAGGTGATTCGGGGATGGGGACATCCCCGCGGCAGAATGGCCGACTGTTAGCATTTAGACGATTTCAGTTCAATGAAATATTCATTTTGGTTTATTTTGTATTGAAATATGATTTTAAAATTAATTATAATACTTAATCTTTAAGGAAAAAAATGTACTGTAAGGTTCTGTAAATCAATAACCTGATTTTTGATGTTAGTTAAATTAATGTAAAAGTCAATTTATGATTTTCATGTAAGTCACTGAACGACTACCGATACGACATCGCCACCATCTTGTTGTTTACAAAAGATTGTTATAAAAGCGCTTAGCAGGTCGTATCGGGAGGCTTTTAGTGGTTCGGCCGTTGAGCCGATAACTTGTGTTTAGAGGAAGTAATTAGAGAGAAGTTAATATCTATGGTTTAATAAACCTCTTTTATACCTTTGAACTATTAGTACGGAGTTTTTTCTTATATAACTAAATAAATATAACTAAAATAAAATAAATGATAATGATGATTACTAAAAAACCATCAAACCAATTGGTTTTTACAAGCTGAGCGATTCCGTGCTTCGGAGGACACGTTACATTGTCGGTCCCGGATTTTAAGTCGTTAAGCCATGACGAAGGCCTTTTGGAGGCCTAAAAACTCAGTCACCAGAGTTAGCCTCTAGCTACATACATACATCATGCATACATTGAGTGATTCCAAATACCGTGTTCAAAACTCATTGCTTGATTGGTGTGGCTTAAAAGGATGGTGATTGAAATAAATACAAACAGTCTACGTCATGCGTCATGTCGTGTCATGTCATCTAGTTTTCATCATATAAATCTAGGAAACAGATGGCGCTTGTGCTCGCAAGGAAAGGCAATGGAAGTCGTATTGTATAATTCTACTGTTTGTAGATTATGTGGAGAAGAAAACGATAATGGAACATTCTTATATTCAACTGAAGAAAATAATCAAAACATTAGTGACCTAGTGAACGCATATTTGCCAATCAAGGTATCATTTGGATCTTTTATGTGACTGTATTGACTCAACAAAAATCTTCAAAATGGCTGTACTTATTTCCAACTACATTTTCATAACTTATTATTTTAGATCATTGTAAAAATGTTATATTTACTAAAAACATGACATAACTGACACCTTTTATTTAATGATTATAAATTTAGGTACAATTTTAATAGGATTATGACATCTTGATGAAAGCAAAAGAAAGAAAATCAATTTCTAATTTTCTCAGTCAGTTTTGACAAACAGCTGATTTTGTTGTTCTATTGTTGCATTGTTGTTGATTTTTCTATTTACTCCAGGTTTCCGATGATGGGCAGCTGCCGCGTACTATTTGCCCAGGATGCACGATCCAATTGGAAGCTACAGTCGAATTCATTAACTTGATAGTCACTGGCCAGGTAAAGAGGTAGTCTTTTAAATACTAGGGGCAAGTTGACTGGGAATATTGCCAATTTACTTTTTATGCTACATGTTTCAGAAAGCACTAAGGAGTCTCCATCAGAGGGAGAAAGAATACAAGAAAAATTTAGGCAAAACTGCTAATAATACATCTGATGGTACTATCATTGTTGAAGGTAAATCATCTATAATAAATCACTGCTGTGCAGTATTAAAATTTCTTTTTACATAAACCTTAAATCTATCAGTGGACCCGAGTGGAGCTAATGGAGCATATCAAGATGAGCATCCCATCTCCCTGCAAGTGGCCGGATTGGACAAACCAAAGCGCAAACGCGGCCGTCCTCCCAAAAAGATAAAGACTCCAGAAGAACAGGCCTTAGAGGCTGCGGCTTTCGAGAAGGAGGTTAAAACCAAGCAGAGAGATGAGGAGCCAACCGGCAAGAGGAGGAGAAAGACTCCTGAGAGATTCAGAGAAGTTGTACAGGTAAAACTAAACTTGATAATTTACATGTTTTCATGTAAATTGTGTTTACATACAGTCATGTTTATGTAAGAAAAATCATTGAGTTTGCCATGCATGCCCATATTTTTATGAAAAAAGTTTTATCTGATAATCCAAAGTAAGAAGGGCTTTTACCCAGCAGCGAATGGATGTGAGCTTATGATGAAGATGAACTGTTTTCCTTGACTTTTTTACCTCTTTTACAGGGCAAAGAACTTGATCAGATATTTAAAGAGGAAGGAATGACAGATGGTGAAGAGAGTGAGGATGAGCTCAAACCAGAGAAGAGCAAGTCTCCTAAAGACCAGGTCCCAAAGGTGCCGGAAGTTATTGGCCACACAGTGACGGGGGAACTTGTTGTGGTAGTGAAGGGAAAAGGCAGAGGCAGGCCTAAAGGTAAGCTTCCTTGACCCTATGGAAAATTAAGTGGTAAACTTTGATTGTCTGTGGTAAATTTAGAAGTCGCTGAACAAATTTTGATAATTCATTCATTTAGAGTGTGAATATAAGATAAGGCAGTATGTTTTGTTACTCTTTTATCTTAGTCCAAAGACATAAGGTACATCACATTCATAAAATATTAATTTAATTTGAAGTATCGGAGAAGGACTTTGGGATGTTGGCTGCAGTGTTTCAGCAGTATCCTCGATGATAATGAGGCTGTTGGTACTATTGAAGGCTAGCATTATTAATCTTTGAAGCAACTCAAGTACATGTTTTTTTTTCAGGACGCACGAAACAAACCCAAGAGACGTGCGCCATCTGTGGCAAACAGTTCTCAAACTCTGGTCGGTACATGTCGCACATCGCTCAGCATGGCCCCGTGCTCTACCAATGCCAGCTGTGCGCCGAGACCTTCCCCATCCGACTGGACTTCAACAATCATCAGCAGGTAACAGTTCTCAAACTCTGGCCATAGCTAAGAGCGTCCGACAGCCGATGGCCGAGGAGCCGGGGGCAAGTTGGCCTCTTTTAGGTCATACTGTGAGATTTTAGATTGACATTGTTTCCATTTTGAATCTCTAGGGCAGTTGTTCTTAAACTATTTTCAGTCTTGGACCACTTTAAGAATTCCTAAAATGCCACGGACCCCCTGTCAATATATGAATAGGTATGTACCTATTGTGGACAAAAAAAAACAAAATTATAGAATCACTTTTATTGGTACAATTACTAACACATACTAATTATAAAAAAATAACCTAACTCATACAAATTATGTATGAGTTAGGTACTTAGTTTACTTCACATTTTTTTTTTTTCATTAATGTTAAGAAATAATTGAGTTGCTGCGGACCCCTAGCACACATATTACGGACCCCGTAGGGGTCTGTGGACCCCACTTTAAGAAACCCTAGAGTCTAGGGGTTAGCTAGGCAACTGTTTCCTGCTACCCCTTGGCGACACCCTTGTTCATAGCCTAAGTTCCTACTCTTACCCACAGAGTGTAGCAACTGGTGACCAGTCACTCACTAAACAAGTTATAATTTAAGGCGGCTACGGCTAAGATCTTAATTATACTTAACCTTATACCTTTGTGAGTGATGAGTAAATGTTCTATTTATTTATTGGCTCGCTTGGTTGATGAATTGCTCAGTGGCTTTTTTAGACCCGCTCTGGGCTTGTAAAGCTATAGCTTATTATAGCTATATTTTTTTAGTGTTGCTTGATAAACTAAAATTCTGTAAAATATTCATGTTCCGACAACTTACTACGGCCGAAAACTGTATCTAGGTGTACTTAAAGTAACTAGTTATAACAAACAGTGTCTATTCAATTTCAGGAGACTGGCCATGAGGGACTCACTGTTCTACCAGGCGTCAAGGAAGATGATGATGAAAATATCGTAAGCACATTATCCAATTTCACATTAATAGGACTAGATGTCGCCAGTTGTACATTAGAACGCGCTATTGTTGAGTTTTGGGAAATCCATATTTTAGCTAAATCTAGTCTTTCTCACTAATTTTTAGTTTTTATAAAGTAGCGATTAGAACAAAATGCTTCCAGGAGCCAGAACCTCCGGAACTGGCCACCCCAAGCGACCCCCTGCCGCCAACAGAGCTGTTCTCAACTCCTGACCTGGTGGAGAAGCTGGAAGACAACATGGTCTCTATGGGATCCTTGCCCGACCTGAACCCGCAGCCCGAAGCCGACGAGGAGTTCCTGAAGGATTTAGAGGATGGAGCTGATGATGAATCCAAGAAAGGTAATACACTGACTAAACTATTTCTTAAACTTCAATCTCATTCACAGAGAAACCCATTCAAATCCGTACTCCAAAACTAAACTAAACCGTACTCCAATCCGTAATCCAAAACTACTAAGAACATTCAAAATTATCTCCTTAGTAGGTACATATATATTATTAAATAAAATTTGTACCAGAATAAACGTTAGGTAGTTTATAAGAAATCAAATTTTACACCTTTTTTTATTATCCTACTAATATTATAAATGTGAAAGTTTGTGAGGATGTGACGATGTTTGTGCCTCAATCACGCCGTTATGGCTGAACGGATTTGAATGAAACTTGGAACATACATAGTATGCGTGCTGGAATAACATAATAGGCTACTTTTTATCCCGGTACTACGCGAGTGAAGCCGCAGGCCGAAGCTAATACTATACAAAGCTAAATTACCACTGACTGACTCACTAGACGTGGCTGTTGGCCGCTCGAGCTCAGCACTGCGTGGGCGCGACGCCATTTTGTGATAGGCCTCTTAACTCACTTTTTTGAGCGCTTCCGTGTTTCGGAAGGCACGTTAAATTGTCGGTCCCGGCTTTTAGTCGCTAAGCCATGACGGAGGCCTTTAGGCGGCCTAAAAACTCCTTCACAAGAGTTGGCCACTAGCTCATACGAACTTACTTACTCACTTTTTTCGTTACAGATCTTAAACCTGACTTCCAGGAGGTTCCAAATGATGATATGCCCAGAAAGCTCAAGCTGAAGTGTCCGCACTGCGACAAGAAGTATAGCAGCAAGCAGGCAAAGTCTATGCACATCAAGGTGTGTGTCAAGTGGTAGTGACCCCGCCTCGATCCTAAGGTCGTGGGTTTAAATCCAGTCGGGCATTAAGGGATTTTTCTGTTCGAAAAATTTACGTGCGCTATTATACCAGTCCTATCAAACGGTGAAGGAAAACATAGTGAGAAAACCGGCATGTCGTAGAACCTAACTAGTAACATTTTTTTTTAACCCACGACTGTAAAAAGTTACTTATTATTTAATCTAAAATTAAACTAACATAATTCAAAAAACTACATCGAAATCGGTGCAGTAGTTATTGAGTTTCCGAGGAGCAAAAAACTATGCTAAAACTATATACTATGTAAAAAGTTCGAAAACATGTGTCAACCAATGGATATTTCTGTGCGAAAAATTTATGTGCGCTCTCAAACGGCGAAGGAAAACATCGTCAGGAAACCCGCAGCTTAGTCAGCTCCGCACATATTGACCATGTCTTTCCCGTGGACAAGGCCGACTAAGCTGGAATGGGTGACGGCCTCGGTGGCGTGGCGGGCGATTGCTCGACTGAGACGCAAGAGGCGCGGGTTCGATTCCCGCTGCGGGAGAAATGTTTGCATGTTCTGCAAATATTTCTTCCGGGTCTGGGTGTTTTAATACTAACTATGTATTATAAGTATGTATTTACAAAAAAAAAAAAAAAAAAGTATATAAGTATTCTATCAGCCATCTGGTTCCCATATTACAAGCTTTGCTTAGTTTGGGGCTAGATGGCGCTGTGTGAAATGTCCACAAATATTATTATTATTATTATTATTATATTATTATGGGTGCGGGGCAAGCCTACTCCATCTTAATTCGTCCCGGGCACTACAGCGTCCCGTTTGTGAAGGTAAAAGTTGCCTGTATAAATCATCTACTATGAATGGTAAAAGTTAAGTTTTATAAATCGTTGCAGGCAGTACATAAAGGTGAGCGGCCATATATCTGCAACGAATGCGGCGCGTCGTTCGCGTATCCGCGCGCTCTCTCTCTGCACACGCTGGCACATCGCCGGAGGCACACCTCTAAAGGATTCGCTTGTGATCTCTGTGGGAAGGTATTACAAATAAATCCTACTAATATTCATCTTCATACCCTTATCCCACTCTATGTGGGGTCGGCACAGCACGTTCCTTGGATCATGCTGTAAGAGTTTTGGCTAAGGTGTTTTATGACCGGCCGC
Organism: Scotopteryx bipunctaria; assembly: GCA_949320045.1. NCBI lineage: Eukaryota > Metazoa > Arthropoda > Insecta > Lepidoptera > Geometridae > Scotopteryx > Scotopteryx bipunctaria. The sequence goes on from OX439441.1 coordinate 2,053,317, forward strand.
CTGCCTGACGTCAACCCTCCTTGGGAATATTTGCTTCCTGTATCTCATCATGTTGGAGGATACTATCCCTTAGTCGACTTTTACGACATGCTCGGGGAGAGAAGCAGCTGGACGCATTCTGTTTTTTTTTACTTCTAGTCCAGCAGAGAAGTTACTAGTTATAAATCCTACTAATATTATAAAAGCAAAAGTTTGTGAGGATGTGACGATGTATGTTTGTGCCTCAATCACGCCGTAACGACTGAACAGGTTCGAATGAAACTTGGAATACACATAGCATGCGTGCTGGTATAACATTATAAGCTACTTTTGTTTGGATACCACGCGAGCGAAGCCGCGGGCAAAAGCTAGTAAATAAATATTTTAATATTTGACGACATATCACACAGCAGCATCTAGCCCCAAACTAAGCAAAGCTTGTATTATGTGAACCAGATGGCTGATAGAATACATATATACTTTTTTTTGTAAATACTTACATAATACTACAACACCCAGACCCGGAAGAAATATTTGCAGAACATACAAACATTTCTCCCTCAGCGGGAATCGAACCCGCGCCTCTTGCGTCTCAGTCGAGCACTCGCCCGCCAAGCCACCGAAGTTGTCTTCACTTTGTGTTAGCACTATTTTTGTGTGTCTGGAAACTCTAGACCTGATTGTAAGTTAGTTGTTTCTTTCAGGTTCTAAACCATCCGTCGTCAGTAGCGTACCACAAGGAAGCTGAGCACGCCAACCAACAGTACGTCTGCAACAAGTGCGGCAAGAACTTCAAGCATCGTCAACTGTTACAGCGGCATCAGCTCGTGCACACGCAGCTGCGGCCCTTCCACTGCAAGGTACCACGACTTGCCTCTGACTAACCACTCGAAACAAGACAAACAAATGTGTATGAAGGTGTCGGTCTGGTTATGGAAAGGTGTAGTGAGTGGAGAGCCTTGGAGAGCTCCGGAATTGATCAAGAGTTAAAATCTTATAAAAATAAAAATGGTATGTAGACTATGACTATGTACTACTACTACTACTATCTCCTTTGACTATGTCCTTGCCAAATATCATCAAAATTTGATCAGCAGTTTAGGTGTGAAACTGTAACAGACAGTTATTTTCGCATTTATAATATTAGTATGAATTACTCAAATACCAAAGACAACTACAATATCTTAGTATAGAATAACAGTATTAGGTACATACTTAATAATTTAATTTTAATTTCGTTTTAACTCATTTTTTTTATTTTCTTCCATGTTATATCTACACTTATAATTGTAATGACATTTAGCTCTATATCTAAATAGTACTAATGTACATTATGTTAATGTTCAAATAAATAAATTAAGAATGGATACTCCCCGCCCCTTCCATGAATTAGATATTTTTCTATAGAGCATCAGAGGTCTTAGTGAGTGTTGTCTAATAGTTTAAATCAAACCTTTAATTCCAGGTTTGTAACGCGAAGTTCAAGACGCGAGCGAATCTGATCAACCATCAAATGTTGCACACCGGCGTTAAGAAGTTCTCCTGCGACGAATGCAAGCAACGCTTCGCACACAAGACCAGCCTCACACTGCACATGCGCTGGCATAGAGGTGACATGCTCTAGACTATCTTTATCTAAGTGTGGTAATGCTTTCCCAGTTCTAAACAAAGACCTTTATCTTTCCATGCATTTCTGACCTAAACTATTTTGAAAGGGAGATAATCAGAGATAATATGACAAATTATGTCTTTTTTAGTTGTACAATAGTTGTACACTGACTTCCGCTTCATGAGGAAGACATAATAAAATAGTCTATAAGTTATTTCAGACTATGTCAAGTCCAGTCGGTCGAGCTGTCGAAAGTTTCGTGAAGCGCTCGTGCCGTAGCTTGCTTAGACGTTCTTGATTGAGCGTTGAAGTTGAGCAACGTTGTGCGCGGTCACAATTGGGATGGGTGACTGCAAGTGGCATTACGAGCTGAGAGATTCCGTGTTTCGTAGGGCATGTTAAATTGTCGGAGGCTTTTAGGCGGCGTAAAAACTCCGTCACAAGAGTTGGTACTAGCTCGCACGAACTTATTTTACTTACATAGTGTGATCATCATCATCTCCCTGACCTTATCCCACTTAAGTGGGGTCGGCACAGCATATTTTCTTCTTCCATTCCCCTCTATCAGCCGTCATTTCAGTATTCACACCTTTCTTACACATATCATTCACGCAATCCATACATCTCTTCTTTGGTCTACCTCTACCCTTGTATCCATCCACTTTCATATCTAACATAGTATAGTGTGATAATAAATATATTATGTATATTTTCAGGTCAAAAGCCTTATGCGTGCAAGGTTTGCGACAAAGCGTTCACACAGAAAGGCAATCTGTCGGAGCACATGCGTATACATACGGGAGAGAAACCGTTCCAGTGTGCGCTCTGCCCTCGCAAGTTCACCACCTCCTCGCAGCACCGCCTGCACCTGCGGAGACATGAACCCAAAGCTAGGTAACTAAGGCCTTTTTACCATCTATAGTAGATGATTTATACAGCGTCAGGAGGCAACTATTTTTACCTTCACGAACGGGACGCTGTAGTGCCCGGGACGAATTAAGATGAAGTAGGCTTGCCCAGCACCTATTCCATCTTCTTCCTGCCCTTATCCCACTCTATGTGGGGTCGTCACAGCACGATCCTTGGATCATGCTGTAAGAGTTTTGGCTAAGGTGTTTTATGACCGGCCGCCTGCCTGACGTCAACCCTCCTTGGGAATACTTGCTTATTGTATCTCATCATGTTGGAGAGGATACTATCTCTTAGTCGACTTTTACGACATGCTCGGGGAGAGAAGCAGCTAGGCGCGTTCTATGTTTTTTCTTTACTCCCAGTCCAGCGAAGAAGTTTCCCAGCACCTATTCCATCCTCTCAGCTTAGTCAGCCTTGTTAAGCTTTGCTTAGTTTGGGGCTAGATGTCGCTGTGTGAAATGTCCACAAATATTTATTATTTATTTTAAAACTCGTTTTCTTCACAGGTTCAACCCTGTTCAAAGAATGCAATCAAACGAAGAGTCAACGACCACCTTTGTAAGCGATGATGGAAGCCTTATTCACTTCACCATCAACTCCAGTGACGTCACGAGCAACACTGATGACACCGCCACGAATGTTACAAACTCCGAAGGTAACACTCATAACCGATTGAAGACATTTCAAAGTTATTCCTGTGATTTCAATGAAGAGACGTTGCGTGAGTACGAAAAATAATTCAGCCATCACTTTTACATGTCCTGTGGCTCCACACATACATGCATACATATTATCACGTCTGTATCCCTAATGGGGTGGGCAGAGCCACAAGTAAACATAAAAAAACTGGCAGCCACTTCTGATTTAGTTCTCAGATGGTTACAGGTGATCAGCCCATCGCCCATATAGGTGGTCCATGATGTGGAGGATACTGTTGAGTTAAAGGATACTATCGCTTGGTCGACTTTATAATAATAAAGTAACATTACGGCTTTTAAGTCCTAAAATCTCCGTCACAAGAATTGGCCACTAGCTCATACTAACTTACTTTACTTTACACATATTGAAAATAAAAATGAAATATAGTTCATTTAGTAGAATCTGTCTTAAATATAATATATTTATTTATACCTAATTGAATTTACGCTTCGTAACAAGACAAAGCGTGAAAGTTGCAAGCAAGAAAATTGTTTTTAGAAAAATTAAACTTTTACAATCATGTTGAAACGTTCCTCCCGTCGATTTGCTTACCTCACCCCCCTCGCCCCCACGATTTCGTAGGACCAGTTTTCATACATATGACTACAGTCGCCTACATTATTTAATACAGTACGGCCAACGGATCTAGGCAGTGAAGTCAGCCGTTTCGATGCGCAGTAGACAATTTAGTATGAAAAGGCTGCACTGCGTATGTCAAACTGCTAACTTCACGACTGCCTAGATCCGTTGACCGTACTGTAGCTATAGTGCAACAAGGATCATAATGAACGTGACGTTAGTTTAGCTTCAATAGTGAGGTTTCCGAAATTTCCAACATGGCGGAACGTTAGTTACTTTTTTGGCAACGTTCATTATGATCCTTGTCGACAAGGCGTCATGTTGGAAAATTGGAAACGTCAGTATTGACACTCTACCCCCCGAATACTCAAACACGACTCGAGAGTTGAACACGTCTCAGGTCACGGTTTTTTGACAGTTTTTGATGAAAATCTGTCAAAAACCCGTCACTTGAGACGTGCTCAACTCTGAGATGCGTTTGAGTATTCGGGGGTAAGACACTGTAAGTTAATTCGTCAGGTAACAGCAGTCCAGTGCACAAGTGCGCGTGGTGCGGGCGCGTGTGTGCGTCGCGCTGGGCGCTCGCCAAACACTCGCGCCTGCACACCGGCGAGAGACCCTTCCACTGCCCGCACTGTCCGCGCGCCTTCGCAGACGCATCCAACCTCAACAAGCACAAGAAGGTAAGGTCAGGGCGCCTGCACACCGGCGAGAGACCCTTCCACTGCCCACATGGAACAATACCCGGAGATAGGATCTCGAAGAACTAAAGCTTACATCAAATATGTATGTCTTATTCCGACGTCCGACAACGCATCGGGTAATCGAAATAGTCACGGGCGAGACCTGGATAATGTACGAGACCGAAGGCCAACAAAAACGAAAGAACTATCCCCAGTGGGAGACACCAAGCTCAAACGATGATGATTATAATATTATGTTATGTTGCTAGAATTGCAGTGTCTCTAAAACCGACGTTTTAAAAACGATTAGGGATCAGTCGAATAAAAATTCTACATATTTGAAGGCATTTTCACAAGCCGAGAATGCGATAGGAATGCACAAAATACATGTAAAAACACACATACATAGTATCACGGCCGTATCCCCAATGGGGTGGGCAGAGACTCAAGTAATCATAAGAACACTTGCAGCCACTTCTGAATCAAAATCCCAAGATGGTGAACCATGGTGACAGGTGATCAGCCCATCGCTCATATATAGAGTACATTACGTTGGAGAGGATACTGTCCTTAGTCGACTTTTACGACATGCTCGGGGAGAGAAGCAGCTGGACGCATTCTATTTTTTTTTCTTTACTCCCAGTCCACCAGAGAAAACTTCCACACAAACAAATATTCACCTATACTGTTCTCCTTCCAGCAAGTCCACAAACAAACTTCCCTTCTCGCTGTCCAGCCATCGGCCCTCGCACACAAACCTATCGAGTATCCAGAAGTCAGCTTGTCTGAGGAGCAGTACGTGGTGGAAACTGAGGAAGACGACGAACGGGTCATCTACGTTACGTATGATGTTGATTCGCAATCGTCTGACTACCAGGTCATGGAAGAACAGGTGTGTATCAACACCATCGAGATACTGGAACTGGAACACTGCTGCCAACATCCCAAAGTCCTTCGGTATTTCAAGGAGTTGGGCTGGCTGGGGGAGGGTTAGCAGGGGGATAATCCACAATAAACCCCGTAGCGGGACATCAGTAGGTACATTTGCACAAGTCAATTGTTCACTCTGAAAGACAAAATATGTTCCCTCAAAAAGATATTATTCTTTATTGTACATAAACACAGACATAAAGTAAGGGCGTGTACAAAGGCGAGCCCTACAAAGAGTTTATTATCCTACAGATTATTTATTCTACAGATTTGTATTCGTTTCAGACTGAGGTGGAGTTGGAACCTCCGAAGGATTGCGAGCTGTACTCTGGTGAATCTCTACTGCTGCAGCCCAAAATGCAAGAAGTGTCCGAACACATGTCTGTAAGTAACTACTATTATTGTTTTCCTAAAAATAAATTTGTTATATTTTCGGTCCCGGCTTTTGAGTCGTTAAGCCACGACGGAGGCCTTTTTAGGCGTCTAAAAACTCCGTCACAAGAGCTGGCCTCTAGCTCATACGCACTTCACCTTTTGATGACTTACATTTCAGTGAATTTCTCTCGGATTTGCATTAATAGATTTATTTGGTACTAGCTGTTGCCCGCGACTCCGTTCGCGTTGAATATGATTTTTAGAATTTGAACTTGTGAATAAAAAATCTATGGAGTGCAAAAATTGAGATCACCCATCCAAGTACTGACCGCACCCAGTGATGCTTAACATTTGTTATTTCGGTTCCCCGTATAAACTTTCATCCCTTATATCACCCCTGTATTTTTTTAAAGCCTATGTCCTTCTCCGGGATGCAATCTATATGCTTGTTATTGTGACAGATTTGAGAGACCAATTTGATTTAGTATACTGATTGTTTTTCAGGTGACCGATGAGCAAGGTAACCCGTTACATTTCACAATGCAGGATGGAACGAGACTCGCCATCACGTCTCTAGATGGACAGTCTTTGCAGGTTATTATAATTAAAATAACTTTTAAGGATACATTTTATTAGATTTTTTTTCTTACCATCATATTCCTGCCCTTATCCCACTCTATGTGGGGTCGGCACTGCATGATCCTTGGATCCTGGAATCATGCTGTAAAAGTTTTGGCTAAGGTGTTTTATGACCGGCCGCCTGCCTGACGACAACCCTCCTTGGGAATACTTGCTTATTGTATCTCATCATGTTGCTGAGGATACTATCCCTTAGTCGACTTTTATGACATGCTCGGGGAGAGAAGCAGCTGGACGCGTTTTATGTTTTTTCTTTACTCCAGTCCAGCGAAGAAGTAATTTTTTATCTTACCCTCTCTGTGAAAGTGACAGATAACGCGAAACTTCGCAGTATCGCGATAATGTAGCCACAGGGTTAGAGACAGTGTTACTAAACCGTGTGACCGCAAGTGGCATTATGAGCTGAACGGTACATTAAACTGTCGGTCCCGGCTTTAAAGTCGTTAAGCCATGACAGAGGCCTTTAGGCGGTCTAAAATCTCCGTCACAAGAGTTGGCCACTAGCTCATACGAACTTACTAAGCTCATCATCATCAGCCTATAGCAGTCCACTGCTAGGCATAGGCCTTAAATGTTACTAAACTAATTGCTATATTTCAGGTCATAACACAGGATGGACAGACGATACCTGTTGAAATTAATGGATTCACTCAGGATGGAGAGGTAAATTGACTTTTAAAATGTTCTAAAATTTCAGAACAACTTAGTTATTAGAATTTTAGTCTTTACTATACTAATCACATGAGTTTGAATCAGGAGTGGCTGCAAGTTTAGGATTACTTGTAGCTCTGCCCACCCCGTTAGGGATACAAGCGTGATAATATGTATGTACATGGAGGAATGAATTCATAATTACTACTACTCGTGTCGCCCCGGCTAGGTGGAGTGACGATCTGCGAAAGGCTGTTGGCAGATACTGGATGCGTCAAGTCGAAGATAGGGCGCAATGGCGTTCATTAGGGGAGGCCTATGTCCAGCAGTGGTATAGGTTGATGATGATGATGACCACTCGTGTCAGTTCCTCTTTCGAACCACTATAGTGAAAGGATTAAAGTACGTCTTAAAGAAGTTTCATTCGTGCACTTGACACCATGTTCTCGGAACTTTTTAGGATTTACATTTCCAGTTTCTTCTAAATATTCTCCTTCACCGTTTATAACATTTTCGAACAGAAAAATCCAATGTTGCACGCCTGCTTTCAAACTTTTTCAAACCCATGATTGGAAGGTCACTGGTGGTCACCAGTAGAACATCACTGCTCTTTATACTTTATAGATTTATTTTGTTGTAGGAATCTCCAATGCAAGATGTTTCCTTTCAAGAGCTGGAACCAAAAGAAGATGACCCCAGCTCTCCAGTCACGCATTACTACACGATAGTTTAGTTTATATAAATGGAACTACCGATACTTGCCTTTATTACCATTACAATAAGATTTTAATTTGAATATGTAAGTTTTACAGTAATATTTTATTTAACTTATTAATTGCCTACCCCTATGGGAAACAGGCGTGATTTTATGTACATATAATGTATTAAACATAATATTAGGTCAACCTACAACCACGGCGATTTCTTCAGAAATTAAATTACTATTCTGTACTCATCTCACAGGCTCAGTGTAAGGAATGACAATCAAAGCTGAAGTTTGCGATTATATGGGGTGCTTTGCTTTCTCCACCTTGTTAAAAAGTTGTTGATTTGATGTTTAAATGTTTTCATTACATGATGTAATTATTATAAGCTGATAATTAGAGTAAGAGTGGTTTTAGCTCTCGGGTTCATTGTATTTGCAATGAAGCAATGCACAGATCTCTATTATAGGTTTAAACCAAGCATCTTAACTGATTTTAATTTGATTTAAACTAATTGGATAGAAGGTAACTAATTTATGATTCTAAGCGAAGTATTAGTAAAATATATTTGATTGAAATAACCTGGTTTTTCTTAACCTTTGGAACTTATGCTGTAGGAAAAGATATAATTAAAACGACAGAGTAATATGAAATTCAATATTATTTCGTTATGCTTTTTAATACAATATATTTTGCATACTATATACTATCGGTAGTATATTATTGATGACCAATCATTAAACAATGAAAATATGACATTCATCAATTCTCATTCAACATTCTTTTAATAAATAGCTGTATACAAAAACAATTATTTACAGGATAAGGCAGTATAATTACCACGTAAAAATGTGCCTTGTCTTAATTTTAGCTATACAAGCAGTAAAAAAATGGAAATTGAATAACGTAAATGAAGGTCAGTTAAGGAATACAATAATCATCTTAAAATTAACTCCAGTCAAATAATTCCTAACGAGTTACACCATTATAATAACAATTAAGCGATAATTAGTTTGTGAACTTGTTATTTTAATATTCTCATTATGTGAAGGGTACTTTTTACTATAAAAAATAACGTGTCGAATCATCCATTCATGCGGCTACACTGAGACATTTTGATTTGAATTTGGAACGTTTCGACCGTCTCACTAACACATATGGCAAACATTACACTGATAACACATTTCAATATATCGAACTAACGCAGCACAACGCGCACAGAATGTTCAGACGAAGCGAGGTTGTACTTGCGCTATACCTATCACAGCGCGGGTCGATGACCGCTGCTCTACACTAGATTATTACCAGAGCGGCCGCAACAAACTCCGCGAAAAAGCTCGACACATGAAATAAAATTACAACACAAAACGCAGCGAGCACAAATTCAACATGATAAACTCTCAAACGAACCGCGAACGTAGAAAAAAAACCCTAACTTGATTCGAGTTCACCGTCTAAACCGTCCTAAAGCCCAGTCCGCAAAAGCTGAGCAGATTGTGAAGCAAACCAATGGAATCGTACCAAAATGTCATCACGTCATTCAAGCGCAGTTCTATTGGTTCACAGCTCATGTAGCGGATGTACCTAACAGATCACTATGACTCGTGAAGGACTATCGCACACGCGAATTTATTTCCATTACAACACAGAGGATAAAAATGCACTAACCGATTTAAAAATAATGGACACTGGCACTAAAGCCCTACCTAGGCGTTAAACCGAAGAAGGCTGACTCGACTGCCGGCGACTAGAATGACAGCACTGTTAAATGACTAAGGCCATGTCTTTTTTGCTCGGCAACTGTACCTTCTTGCCTTGCCACAACGAGTTGTGTATCGTGAACGCGTCTATCGTTACAGTCAGGTGCTTCGTGTGCACTTGCGAGAAGCATTTGCTGCCCGAATTGTATCTGGAACAAACGATAATAATGTCAGTCGGGCTTCTTCCCCCTTTAGCATCGGCGTCAAATCGTCTAATCAGAAAATTTGCCCTAAAAATTAATGGAATAAAATTACAAACAAACAGCTTTCAAACACACAAAAAATCAGACTGCATGGAATTTAGGTAGCAAGCATTGTAGATCTGTCACTGTCATATTTGATTTTGTGACACATGATGTTGATGATGATGAATTTGTACCACTTTAGTCTACGTTTTTAGTTTTGCACCATCTTACTTAATAGAAAAAGCCGCCATATTGGTTTTTTACACTAAAATCCGTTCAGTCATTTCGGCTACATAGGCAGCCAAAGGAATAAATAAAAAATGGCTTCTTACAGCCGCCATATTGGATCATTTGACTTCAAGTAGCCTATGACTGACACACATCATTCAGACAAATCCCAACGACACCTCATTTGTCAAAATCCGTTCAGCCGTTTCGGCTACAGAGGCAGCCTAAGGAATGCACATACCCACATACATACACCCCAAACGCGGGTATAAAAAAAATTACAAGACTGCTTGCCAGTGACGGCGGCAGACCGGTAATGGATCGGAACAGACAAAGACCCCTTTTTTATTAACCTTTTATCGTCCCACTGCTGGGCAAAGGTCTCCCCCAAACTCCGCCAACCATCTCTGTCCTTCGAGGCCTCCCACCATTTTCTCTCGAAGGAGTCGAGATCATCCCGCCAACGCTTACTTAGCCGACCACGACTTAGTCTTCCGTCGGGCAGCCAGGATGTTACGGCATTCGCCCATCTGTCCGAAGGCATCAAAGACCCCTACTAATAAAAATGAATATGAAGGTAGGTACTCACTTGAAGAATTTGTCGAACATCCTGTCGTTGACGTTTTTAGGCCCCGTGCCGTACAATTTGGTGACCTGCTCCGAGTCGGGGCAGTAGCTATAGAGCGCGCGGAACTGGCAGCCGGCGTCTCTGAACAGGACCAGGAAGTGCTTGCTCTCGGAGCGCGCGATCTCCTCCAGTACGCGGCGTTTGGCCTCCGCGTTGACGGCGCCGGGAAACACGCAGTATTCGACCGCGTTCAACATTATACCGCGGTTGGACTTCGTGGTCGGTTGCTTGTATAACCGGGGACCTGTTTATTAATCAATAATTATTCTACGTTCTGGCAGTTTTCGTTTGTAATTGAAGCGGTTTTACTAACTGTAACCTAAGCTACTCCTAAAATGTAGTATCTGTATCGCTAACTAGTGTATCTAATGGGCGTTTATTGATGTCTTCTTTACTTGCTTTAAACATCAGTTTTGAAAATTTTGAAATATCTGAAATATTCTATGTACATTTTCGTATTAGTTGCAAAATAGTGGATGCACAAAATAAATGGAAGTGCCGTGATTTGAGTGTTAATTCAAAACGTTTGTGAGTAAGCGAATGTCGATGAAGCTCTGTTAGATCAAAATGCTTTTTATCACAAAACCATGCCTTAGAATAATGTTAAACTCTTCAGTTTCAATCTTGTTGGCATGACATCGCTTCGGTGTTCCAGTTACTCGTGATCTCACTCGCGTGGTCTAAATTACGTGTTGTGAGTATATCTAGCTACCTATCTACTAGTAACCTTTGCCTGAGCTTCGATTGGATCTATTTGATCTTGCTATGGGGACAAATTAAAACATCAAAGTTTTAGTTCCACTTCAGACTAAATTTTACCAACATAAATAAAAACGAAAAAAATTGAATAAGTAGGCTCATTTTCAATGTAATCAGTCCTAATAGAAAATCAGACCAATGAAACCCTATTTATTTTTAGATATTCAGTAATTTATCTCCTACATTGAAGACACATTAGAAAAATAAAGAACAACAAAATCTTTTTTCTTTACATAAAATATATATTTGATGACTGAGGAAAATTATCCAATTTGAAGATTAGGTCAAAAAATATGCTGTTAACTCACCCGAATAATCCATAATTGAGGAGTGCGTGGAGCTGACATCTGAGGCGTCGTCGGGATGGTGTCTGCGCTTGCCGATGGCGCCCGGCAGCGAGCCCGGCCCCGAGCCGGCAGGCGAGCCCAGCGTGCGCAGGCCGGGCGATGCGGCGCGTCGCGGCGGAGTCGCGCGACCCAGCCCCGAGTCTACACATAGCACTCACCGATGATCACCTACGTCTAATACCGCCACCTACAAAACCTATAATACCTACACGAACCCAATATCCCCCCCCCCCCCATCTCCCTCCCCCATAATCATGTACCTAAATGTAATTGTCTGAACTAGTACCAGGCTAACATAACTCAAGGAGAGATAGAGTTAAGTAGTACGCGCTAACCGAGCGACCAAAGTCTACACATGGCACTCACCGATTATCACCTACGTTTACACCAACGCAACTTACAATGCATATACGAAGCCTATAAACCCCTGTACTGTCCCGGTAGTATATCATATAAGTACGTAAAGTATCGTCTGTATTTGTACCAGGCTGACATAAGTAACCAGGTAACGCGAGCCTATACAGCACTCATCAACGATCACCTACGTCTACTACCACCTACTATGTCTTCACGAACCCAAAAACCCTTGCACACCCTTACATGGGTAGCCCCTGTTGTATAATAATCATGTACCTAAAGGTATTATGCCTATAAATAAACCTGAACAATGATGACAGAGTAATTTTATTTTGTATTACTTCAAGCCTTATACTTGATCCCAGAATCATGATAACAGATCTCTATTTTATTTACACATGTCAATAGTAACATTTTATACCTAATGTTACGTTAGTAGGCTGCTTTGGAAAGACCAGTCTTACAGTGGGGGCATACTCTTAACAGCCCTTACATTGTTTTCCTAAGTATGTCTAGTTAAAAAAAACTTTTTTACTGTTTACAATTTACCCAACATTTAAACAATACACGCTACCGAAAAAAATAACATCACAGTAATTCGAACTCTTCCACCAATGTTATGATTATGACGAATTTAAATTTCTTACATGCCATTGACAAGACATTAAAACTGAAGAAATCTGACAATATAATGAAAGTTGTTAATTTAAATTCCATATTGAATTTGATAGATCTTGCCCTGTTAGTAACATATTGCCTGTTATTTTTGACTAGCATAATATTTAAAATTAGGCTTTGAAAATTTAATTTATTTATTGAAATATGTTTTATACAAATGTAAAGAATTTGATGAAGCGTAAAATACTAAATGTATGTGTACACAAACTACATACGAACATGATATTATATTTTCTATGGCCAAGCAAAATAAAAAGGCGAAAATCAACATAAAGAAGCCATTTTGTATTTTACGCAATAAACATACATAGTTACCACTAGCTAATAAGTAACACTAATATTTACTATTGGGTATGAATACATTTAGCTTATAGAAGCGTAAAACACATGTACAACCATCTAATTTTATTAATGTATGAGGAATGGACTAAAAGAAGTGAATAGCCCTGCAACGCTTGTAACATAATTTAACCTGTAATACACTAATTTTATCTTCTTTTATTGGCTATGTTATATATTTTTGAAATATTCTTGGTTCATATTTTTTTACTAGCCTATGTTTCGTTCATATTCAGTATATTCATATCTTTAAACCACATAATATTATTCCTTTTTATTTTACAGTGAAAATATACATAACTTCTAAGAAGTTGATGTATTTTATCTATTTCACTATGGTCGCTGATTCAGGAACTTTGTATGATAAAAAAAACACGGCGTAAGATCAAGAAGACGATGATGATAATTAAGATGTAAGATAATTTAAATCTTAAATAATTTCTTTGTAAGGTTGTAACGTGTTTTGTAATGCATACCAGGCGATGTCACACCAACACCATAAACAAATAAAAGTCATGCTCTAACGACGAACCAAATAAATAAATATATATACACACCGAGTACCCAACATATGCAATAACCATATAATATAATGTACTTATATAATTGCCGATGACCCAACAGAAATAACTAAAAGTGCACAAGACGAAAGAACACTCGAGAGGTGACAAGAGAAAAATACCTTGATTTATATTTTTATTAGACTCTTTACATATTATATAATATAATATATTATATATTATTTTAATATCCGTAAAAAATCTTTGAATCTTAATCTGGCATTGTAAACATATTTTTTTTTATTTCAGTCAGAATTAATATTTGAATAGCCAAAGGACATTTATTGGCTTTTCTTAATTATTCAAGTAAATTTTGTCATAGCGTTGCTTAACACCCAAAATTTTATGGTTACTTCATTTATCGAAGTGCTTATTGCAAGCTAATGTGATAAAATAGAACAGTACCACTGGTCATGTCACGGTTTTTTCGAAACCAGTGCAGTGACAAATAATAAGTTTGTGTATAATCTGTTATTATTTTCCAAATACATATGGCCACCTCCCGAGTGCAAAGAGCAACATAAATAAACCCAACGCACCAAAGCGTCCGTACCACCGGTATTACCAACTTGAGTCAAGCTTAACCGAGTGGTCTCTCAAACTCTTACCGCACAGATTCATAAGAGAGCTTGACTTCCGTCCGGCCTTAAAGTTATTCTGGTAACTCGTATATTTAGACCTTCCACGTGCCGATTGCGGTTCCTCATTCACACGCTCTGAAATGTTTCCTACACATGTCATCACATGCAATCAATCTCTCGGTAAATGCAGCAATGTGTTGCGCGCAATCGCACAATCACAGTCGCACAACGCATGCAACGTCACACAAGCTGGCTTCGACAGGCAAACAAAATTAATCTATGACGCGATTATAAACTGCAATGTACAAAACTTTATACAATCTGGAACCAATTTAAGTATGCGCGGAAGGTCTAGCGGGGCGCGTTTTGAAATTTGGAAATAAGCTCAAAAACCTCCCGTCTAAAACTGATGCAAACTACATAATGGCCAAAATATATCAAGCATAATTTTGCTAATCGGAGTGTGTCTATGCATTGCTGGAATGGTTGATACACATATAAAATATCTGTTCAAAAATAAATAATATTAAGACCAAGCTTTCTACTAAATAAAATCAAAGAAGCCTTGTAAACCACCTGTGGGACATTCAGTCGTAAAACACACTTAAAACCTGTGTTTCAAGCCAAAAAGGGAACAATTTGCTATAAGGGAACACAAATTATGTTCAAACAATTAGCATCAAAAACATCTTGACCAAAACCATACAAGTTTCAAGATCCAAGATGTTCATGACAACTATAAATTGTAATTTCATAAAAAAACTAGCTGTATGCTACCAAATTGTATTTGTATTTTTTTTAAATACTCCAAATCTTTTCAAGTCTCCTTGTACAAGAACACAATTTGATGACATCAGCCTACAATATTTTATTCACACATAATAATCCGATTCCATTTATAAATAACTTCTCAAGCTAAACCTTGCACACGTATCAATGAAAAATTTATTAAATTTTGTCGCGAAATACAACAATCTTTTTATTTTATCTTTCTTATTCATAAACAGAATCAGAATCCGCAAGAAGCGATCGTTTGTTAGTGGCTCATAGCACTGAGGGAGATGTACTCGTATGGTATGCGTGCGACATACCTCGCGACGTCTTGCACGAGCCGCGCCGGCCGAGCGGCCCGCTGGACGCGGACCCGGGGGACATACCCCCGCGGTCCTCAACTGGAGAATCTGGAAACACCATAAAAATGAAAATGAAAAAATATTTATTTACAGTAAAGCAACAAAAGAAAACACATTTACAGTAAGTATGTAGTCACATGAAGTGGTTTGTGCTTTACTGATAGAGTACCTAATCTGGTCCAGTTGCCTGTGATACCCACACTAGATAAGTATCTGTATTGTGGGTGTCTAAAACTCTAAAACTCTAATGTTTCTTGTATTTCATGTATTCTTTTCCACCTTTTATTTTTATTACCAGCTAACCCCGCGAACTTTGAAATAATAATGCAAATTTTACAATGATTTATTAGGTGTTTATTCTGCGTATGGGACGGAGACAAATCCAACAAATCAAAAATCATGAAATCGGTCCAGCTAGAGGACCTTACCCACAGCCCTGCAAGAAAAAGAGAGCTGCTGACGACCTTGAATGACAATTATAAAAATTATATAAATGTCAAATTAACGTCTTGTCATAAATTAATGTCTAATAAGTATTTATGCGTTATTCTGGTTATCCTTTTACGCCCTTTATCAATTTTGGGATCGTTTTTCAGGATAAAAAGTAACCTATATCCTTCTCCGGGATGGAATCTATCTCCTTGCAAAATTTCAATAAAATCTGTTCAGCAGTTTGGGCGTGAAAAGGTAACAGACAGACAGACATAGTTACTTTCGCATTTATAATATTAGTATGGATTTGTTGTTATATCGGCAATAGGAATACAAACTGTGGAAATTTTAACTCTACTTATTACGGTTCATGAGATATAGCCCGCTGGCAGACGGACGTACGGATAGCGTTAGCTTAGTAATTAGGGTCCCGTTAGCACCCTTCGGGTATGAAACCCTCAAAGGGTTCAGGCGGCTACAAATAAAGCAACAAGTAGAATCATTATCCTGTGTCCACATTATCATTACTAGGTTACTATTCGCATTGTGTGATGGGTGAATCGTCACGATATACAAAACGTAAGTAATTTAATGTAATAAGTATTTGCAAAATCCCGATAATGTAGCGGCAGAGTATGGGGTCTCCGCCCGTCCCCTAATCGGACCATTACCGTCCCAACACAAAAGCTAAGCAAATGGTTAAAAGTAAAATCACAGTTCATCACTTTGCCGATCCTATTATGTAACTTTGATGGCAACCCAATAACATCACAATTACGACCTTCACTTCGCTGGTTTTGTTCGGAAACTATGCTGACGTTCGTGTTATGGCATTATTACGTGGTCATCAAGTTACAAAGTTCACGGTTTGGTTACGGAACGGGAGACACTATAAAAGTAAACTGTTAAAAAGCATGGGATGGTTACCTCGGTAGAGGCCTGCGCGCTCGGCGAGGCTGTCCTGCGATCCGCGGTAGTAATCGCGCCGCATCGTGCCGCCTGTAGCCACGGGGGAGGGAAACAAAACAAAAACGTTATCGGATATGTTATGCTGAAACCCTCCACCACTTGTATGTTATATTCAGTAGATAAAAATAAAACAAAACCTATTATTGTTTGAAAGACATGACACATTTTTCTTAACACGTCTCAAATGTATTAAATTACAATACTTTTTTATATTTTTTATCGTGCTGATAGCTGTACATCCCTTAGCCGAAACGTTCAAGATAAAATTTTAAAGCTCGGTGGCATATCAGCATCCCGAACTCAGGCACAGAACTAAAGGTAACTTACTTATCTTTCTACTTCGATTTCAGCATAACGTATCCTCATGGATAAACAAAAGCGGGCATGCCGCAAAACAACATAAATAAAAATTACATCTAGCAATTGTGAAAAACAGTGACATAAATAGAATAGAATAGAATAGAAATAGAATAGAAATAAACATCAAACAACAATCAAGCCTATACAGCGATGATATAAAATGGGGGTAGGCAAAAGAAAAAATCACAAAAATACAACATTTTAGTACGATAGATAATAGTAACGCGTTCTTTTGATTTGGGATTTCCATTTCCTATATTTCTGTAAAAAAAACAGCGACAAAAAAAAAGTTACCGTACTTGTGTGCCGCCGTCCTGATATCCGTACTTGCTAGGTTTGACACTGAACTAAGGAAAACCCGCTAGGTTGAACAAAGATTACTCGATAGGTTCGTTGAAGAAGGCTGCTCAGTATTCAGCATGCCCTCATGTCAATGTGTATTGTCTCGGTAGCACTTATGGATCAGGTATCTGTTCTTCATAGGTTGACACTGAAGAAAAACCAGCTAGGTTGACACTGAAATAAAACCCGCTAGGCTGCAGAAGGCTTACCCGCGAGGTTGGTAGAAGAAGGCTGCTTAGTATTCAGCATGCCCTCAGCGGCATGTAACGCGCCACTGTCCACATGTATAGTCTTGGGACAAGTACTATCGTGCCAGTATCTGTACCTGCTAGATTGATACTGAAGGAAAACCTGCTAGGTTGACACTGAAGGAAAATCACTAGGTTGACACTAGAGAGTCGAAGAAGGCTTACCCGCTAGGTTGGTAGAAGAAGGCTGCTTAGTATTCAGGATGCCCTCAGCGGCATGTAACGCGCCGCTGTCCACATGTATAGTCTTGGGACGGGCTCGCGGCGCGGCGGCGCGACGCATCCGAGGCGTGCTGCCGTGCCGGTCTAAAGTACCGCCCTTCATGCCTTCTAGGTGCATGAACTCAGACTTGTCTAGCACTTTGCCCTGGAAATTGAAGTCACTTTAAGGTGAAATGTCACGGAAAACCAGTCAGCTGAAGATGATATGTTCTAAAGCAGAAATTTTTTCAATGGTTGAAATGGTTAGTGGCACCATTTCGATGTGACGCATTACATTACAATAAATATTACATTAAACAAAAATACTCAGCACTCTCGAATTCTCTTTCTCATACATCATCAATATTTACAGTCTGACTTTACCCACGGCTGTGCACAGGCCTTCTTCTGTTTATGGCAAATATGGTGTTGTGCTAATTTTGTCCATAATTTCATACAACATAAGCGTTAATTATTGAACACTATAATTTACCTCTCGTTCCGCCTCCTCAATGGCCTTCTTTAGCTTATACTGCTGGAGTATAGCCTCCCTTCTCTTCGCCTGTTCTTCTTTCCTGGCAGCTTTGAGTTCCATAGCAGCTTCCTCCCTTGACTTGCGCGCGGCGGCCGCGGCGTCGGCGCGCGCTCTGGCCTCGTCCGCGCGCTGGCGTCGCTGCAGGGACATCAGCATTATACGCTCCTTTTTACGCTCCATCTCCTCCGCTGAGTTCTGTAAACATGGTAAATGGAGGTTGAAAAGGGTATAAAAAATGTTTGGAACATGTATTTAAAGGTATTTTAACGAACTGAAAAGCGTGGCGCTACCGAGCGAGTGTCCTTCAGAGTGTTTTTTGAGAGACATCAAAGCAAAAGTATTCGATAGAGATATGATATCACTAAAATGTTTGGCAGAGAGCGCCAACTATGACAACGAAGTGACTAACCATGTTACACAATCTACAAATCATCTACTTATCTAGGAACTCTTAGAAAGACAGAATGCTTACCGGGTCTATATTGAGTTCTCCGATGACCAAAGCAGCGGGCTCGGGCGCCGGCGCCCGTTGCGGCCGATCCCTCGACACTTCCCTGTCCACCTCATCGGGTCTCGCCATATCCCGCGATGCCCTATGGACCACAAACTGCTCCTCCTCAGGCCTAAGCCTTTCATTCCTCTCCCGATCGTTCCAAGTGTTCTCCGGACTTTGATCAGGGCTCAGGTAATCAGACTGTTCCTTCCTAGGCGAGCCTTTTTTCGCTCGCAAAGGTGGTTTTGGCCGCTTCGGCTGCTCGTTATCAAAGGATATGTAGAAGCCTTTTTCGTTCGTTTCCTCCGGCTGGCGGAAGGAATTCCGCGCTAGAGACGGCCGGGTCGGAGAAGGGATGCGATAAGTTCTGGTGCCAGAGGAGATGTTCAATCTATCGATGCCTTGTCGCAGTGCGTCGTCTTCCGCGTTGCCGATGAACGAGATGTTCTGTGGTTCCATGTCGTCAGGGGTAGCGCGGGGAGCGACAGGAGTGTGGGGGGAATGCAACTGGTGTAACGCGACGGGTTGTTCGCTCCGCCTCGGCTCGGGCAATGACCCCTGCCTCTGCGGAGTCGGCGCCCGCCTCTGAGCTGGTGGACTCCCGGACACAGTATACGACAGATGGTTCGAAGGTTCTGAACCGTTCTGGTATCTGTCGGGCGGATAGTGCACTTGGAAGGGTTGGTTCTGGTTGCCGCGGTCGTGTAAGTTAAAGCCTTGTGGTTGCCAGCGCTCGGCCGGTTGCGGGGGCTGGGGAGGAGCTTGGGGAGAGGGAGAACGCCAGGTTCGTTGGGGACTTTCGCGCCCTTGTTGCCCGTATTGATTGTTTTGTTGGTGCAGCTGAAAAGTACAAATGATTCGTTGTAGCATAGCCTAATTGGTAGATTGGTTCAGAAAATTATTTTCAAGCGTAAGTAGAAGCCATCACCATGTGGTCCTGTGGATATTACAGTGAGTGTGCTAACCGTAGTGTTATTTTACAATCAAAGCTGATTGATTACAGACAATTCGATACTTTAGTTTATTTTGTTTAGAGTTCACAATGCTGTACATTATATCGGTACGGATCCTGAGCGCTTGGTGAAAGACTGGGGGTTGGGTTGCTCACGGGTTTAAGTGAGAGAGGGCACCGCTCAAGATCTGTAACTTTACCTCTCAGCAGTAATTATGTTAGTTTCCGGATCTAGTTTTACTCCTTGTATACTTGTAGAAGGAATGAAACAAATAGTTGAAATAACTATTGGACCGAATTGCACCTTGAGCTACAACTGCTGTCTATCTTATCATCCTAAAGCCCTAGTACTTTTATTACTCCTAGACAGGTGGAAAAGCTGCCTTCTAACTTTCTGTAAGCTTAATGCTATGAGCCTAGCTACAGAATGCACCAACTTACAGCTCCTTCTGGTAGAACTGATGCCATAACTCTCTACTATTGGACTAGGTGTAAAATGTACCGACCTGCATTCTCTTCCGCACATTCATCTCACTGTACCCTTCCTCCTATTGAACAAGCTAAAGAATACTCCGACCTGTCACCTTTTCAGGTAGAACTGTCGCCTCCCTTTTCACACTTAAACTTATAACTTATAAAGAATACACCGAACTGCCAACCCCTTAGTTTCTGGCCCTGATTCTCCTGCTGAATATGCGGTAGCACTACTACCTTCTTCCCCTGTAAGTTTCTTGCTATTGGAGTAGCAACAGAATGAACCGACCTGTCAGACTCTCATCTCCTGAATCTGGTTCTCTTGCTGAATCTGCGCATGCTCCGCCCAGCGGACTTTCGTGAAGGTAGAACAGCTGCCTTCATCTCCCTGTAACTCCCTGCTATTATCTAGCTACAAAATGCACCGACCTGCCAGCCCCTCAGCTCCTGGCTCTGATTCTCCTGTTGAATCTGTGCATGCTGCGCCCAGGTGCGTCTCTGCGGCGGCGGCGGACTGTCGTGAAGGTAGAACTGCTGCCTGCCCTCTATCTCCCTGTAGCCAGGTGCTTGGTACTCTTGGTAGAGCTGGTATTGAGGAATGTGCGGCGTAGAGCCGAAGTTGCCGAGTGGCATCCGAGAGACGTTCTGCTGTGAGCTGAATTGGCTGTGCTGGAATTGTGATGCGCTCGTCAGCATTTTTGCGGGTGGCAAATATAGATACGTTGCTCGTAAGCTGGATTAGGCAAGTCTTCATGACCATATTTGGCTACAAATAGTATTTCTGAGGAGATCCTCAAGTCCGTTGTCCAAATCTTGATTTCAGTAGAAATATGGACAAGAATATCACAGTCAAAACTTAAAACAATTTCGGAATTATTACTTTATCAACTTTAACCAAGCCAAGCTGAACAACGTATCTACAGTATTTAGTGAAGGTGATGTATGAAAGCACGTGCCGGTCACAGCCGGGTTATATGCATTCGAGATGCTAAAGGAAAGCAATTACCTAGAGCTTTGGGATCGTGCTAATGATATTTTTCAGTTCAAAGTGAAAAAGGACTAAAGGATTTGAAATAAGTATATTGCTTTCCATTACCAACCAGAAAAAAGTGATCATTTTGTTGTAAATTTTATCAGTCAAGCATCAAAATGCCGTGCTATGTTTTATGGTACATTATACACATACACACATACTTCGAATGAAATGGTCCTAACACATAAAGGCATAACATAACCAGTCAGTTTAGTCACAGCTTTCACACTCAAGAACCATAGGAAAAGGGTAACCTTCATAAATCAGGTTACTCTCTGCGAGTTTTTTAGGCGTAGGGGGTGATGCGCAGGTGCCCTTCTTCTGTTCAACATCGTGCGAGTAGTCTGACTTAAAGGGTTTACTTATCCATAGCAAAGATCATTAGAAGTCAATCTTCCTAAAAGCAGGATATACATGAATCACAAATGTACACAGCAACTTACCAATTGTGGAATGTTCTGTGGATATTGCTGCTGATACGGCGGCTGAGGCATCTGTTGCTGGAACATCTGCTGTTGCTGTTGCTGAAAGAGTTCCTTCGCTTGCTGTTGCTGAAACAACTCCTTTGCTTGCTGTTGCTGCATCATCTCCTTCTGTTGCTGTTGCTGTATGAGTTCCTTCGCTTGTTGCTGTTGCTGTAACAACTCCTTCGCTTGTTGTTGCTGCTGTAAGAGTTCCTTCGCTTGTTGCTGCAACTGCTGGTGTTGTTGCTGCAACTGCGCTTGTTGCTGCTGCTGTTGCTGTTGCTGCTGTATCTGCGACTGCTGGCTGGCGAGACGCGCGATGTCGCTCTGAATGTCCTGCAGGCTGGAGTTCATTCTGTAAATGTTTTGTTTATTCTTCGAATGGGGATACTTGAAGGCGAAATGCCTTTGATTTTATGAATGGAATGATATTTGCGAGTTCGTAAGAAAAGTGAGGGTAGTGATAGAATTACCTAAATCATCACACAGATTGCTAATTTTACGGCCGTTATCATCTTTTACCTACAGCTATACACATACTGCTATCCTATTTCCTACTAATATTATAAAATCAAAATTTTGTATGTTTGTCATGGCGTACTAGCAGAACGGATTTAAAAATGCTTGGCGTAACTTATAGGCTACAATTTATTCCAGCTGTGTGCAGAAACTAGTTTAAATATTTTGCTGATGTTATTCATCATGCAACTTATTTCCATAAACTATCGAAGGCCGTTTTTATTCCTGTTATTTCATTTATTCTGCAACTGTGTGTATGTTATGTACCCATATGAGTTGATCAGATGATCTCCTATTATTATTTTAGTTAATGAGATGGTGAAATGGTTCTTACTTGGCGATGGACTGTTGATATTGCTCTATAACGACGTTCTCTACCGCTTGACTCGGAGCATCCACGACCATTTCCTGCGTGACAAAAATTGTGTGAATTTTCCTAATGCCTTGTGCCCCTCACTACACTATTTTTATATTTCCTTTTGTTCTTTAATAAATAAATAACACCCAACAGTCACATACATAGTCCTGACCCCACACTACGATTCCCTGTGTCGTGGGTATCATAAACTACGAGTACCATGGTACCACAACACCCAGACCCGGAAGAAATATTTACGGAACATGCAAACATTTCTTCCGTAGCGGGAATCGAGCCCGCGCCTCTTGCGTCTCTGCCGAGCAATCGCCCGCCACGCCACCGAGGCCGTCAGTGAAAAACGATCGCGTGCGAGTACATTTTAGGTAGTACCGTGTGAGGGGAAGCTTTTGTCATGCAAATATGAATTACTAATGGCACCCCCAGCGACTTTCCCAGCGTTGATTTTTTTCACATACTAATGTTATCTTCCCGCTGCGTTTTCTTGTGCACCCCTACACAAAGAAAGTAGTGCACCTTGCAATTTTCATGCTTCTGGGATTTATGGCTTAGGCTGTACGTTTTTTGGAGAATGCTGTTCACTTGTATAGTCCTGATTTGCTTAGGGTGCCTAGCTAAGTGGGAACGATGTTGAAGATAAAACGAACTGGTTGAAATGATGCTTGTATTGGTATAAGGTACACAACTGTTACATTCAGTATATTATATAGAGGAGAATTACATCGGAGAAAGTACCTAACGCAAACGTCCTTGTGACGTGTGTAACCGGGAAGAGGATTGGAGCGTGACTGAAGTTGAATATCATTTAAAATTACTGAAAACTGATGACTTTTCGGACGCGTCTTGCTCGCGTACGCTTACATCTGTGTCACCACACGTTGATTGTCATTTGTCCAGTCGGTCAGTGACGTAATGATAGTGAAGATATATTTAGATAGTGTTACCTGATCAGGCGCCTCTTGTTTGAGATCGTCGTCGGCCGGAGTGCGCGCGCCCTTGCCCTGCAACACCGTGCACCCGCCACCGTAACACACCGTATCACATGCACTGCTATTGGTATACAGAACTTCTATCCCCAGGTGAAAACGACCGCTAACTAGTAGTATAAAAAAATACACTCAAGCACATATTTTATTTTTTGTCGGATAAATTACAGCGAAACTATAGTTTAGTGATGACCAGAGATTAACTTGAATCTAATCTTGAATGCTGATCTCTTAGGCTCGTATTCAAGAACTGAACAAGTGTGAACCTAATCGCATGGCTTTTTTATTTTCTACAGCTGAACCGATATGAATCATAAGTTAATAGTTTAGACCGAAGTTTTACTGTTCAAGGGATCAATCTTCTATCTACACGATTGTACCGAGTTTGACTACAAATATTTTTTGGTCTATAAATAAATAAACACTCAATTCATAAATAAATATTACATTGCTGCTTTTAAATAATGGTAACTAAATTTAGGTGGAGCTACGGTTAAATGAAAGATTTTATAACACGCTCTGTATACCAATAGATCACCATGCTGTCAAATACAGTGTAAAATTAATCCTACTTCAAGTATGTATAGTGTGTGCAATATTGCAACAACCTGTATCTATTGTGAGTTTGTGGTGACTGGTGAGAGATAATTAAAGGAATTTGGAAACAAACTTTTACTATATTATGCCAATTTATACATTGCAATGACTGTGAGGGAGTTCAAAATTATGGTACGAATATTATGACATTTGTACTAAAATACGAGATAAAAAGTTATGATTTATAAAAAAGCGTCTATGTTTGATTTCACAAAATTGAGCTAAATTTTTTTCGAAAGCTCAGCCGAAATATAATGTCAAAAATGATCGCAACGCTCTAATTTAGTAAATTTCAATGTTTTTTTTATGGTTATTTAGATACTTCAAAAGATATTTTGAATCTAAGCTGTGTAAGCACATATGAACTAATTTGTACAGTTTACAAAAGAAAAAAGGTAAACTAAATGGGGAATAAAACCAGCCACTCACCAAAGAGGCCAACTGGTATTGCAAAAATGCATCCTAATGAAATAGAAACAAATTATTTTTATATCTGTTGAGACAGAAACTCATGAGTAACAAAACGTTAGTAACAGTGTGTTTTTAGTTCATATGAAACTACAAAGTCAAGTAAGATCACTTCGTAGTTTCAATGTGTGTAGCCCTTAACGTTATTTACTTTGACTTTAGTTATATAATTAATAGGTTTAGTTACTAACTTTATCGACATGCTATAAACAACAAAAAATAATAACTTCAACCAAATATAATCAATAAATACAACTGCTTTTACTTGCATCAGGATTTAAACTACTATCAAACATGGCTAACATCCTTTTCTCTCATTCAAAAACCGAAAAGGATCGCATGTTTCTTACAACCAATTTTTTTCCATGCATTTACAAATACAGAATTACTCCCCTAAAAAAATGCCTATATACCAAACTGTCACATCTCAAAGTAACGATATCACCTTGCAATCCCAAACAAAAACAATACGTAGCAAACATTCTTCTTACACTTGCAAATAACATATCCCCCCAATCTATTTATCTAGTCGTGTCACATACGAAATCTTGCCAAATACACTTTACATTCCATATAATACAAAACCACTCTTTTATAAGCTCTTTTATAGGGAACTATGAATGATTGAAAACAAAATCTTACTCTAGTAACAGCTTGCAAGAACGCCTGTTGTCCCAGCTGCTGCCTCTGTCTGTTGACTTGCATCTCCATTCTTCTCTTGTCCTGCTCGATGCGCCGTCGCTTCTCTTCCAGCTTCAGTCGAATGTTGTTCAGCTGCGCGGCCATAGCACCACCCGGGGTCCCGCTTATGTCGTCTGTGAGGTCGTCGCCATCTGAAAAGGTTTATTTGCCATGCTTTAAAACATTACAGCAAAACTAATGCAGCTTTAATTTTTTTTTTTGTACAAATCATTAAATATTAAAAACCGTTTGAAAAAGAAATACAAAAAACTACAACAAAAAATGTGCAAAAAGTCACTCGACCCATCCCATTAACTGCCCTTGCCTAGTGTTGCTTCACTTTAATGATCGATTACGAATGGTAAACATTTTTTCTTGTATGTGGTAGGTGGGGGGGGGGGGGGGGGGGGGGGGGGGATTTTTATTGGATCAACTGAAATGCCATGTTGTATACAATCACACTGTTTATTAGTACTCACTCGGTTGTTCTTGTTGCATAGACTGCTGCTGCCAGGTGGTAGTGTTCGCAGGCGGGGTAGAAAAACTTGTTTTCCGCCTGTCCGTCTGTTCACTCTCATTGTCTCCGAACTGGGACTGCAATCCTGAATAGTCAAGTCATTTTAAAATCTATTTCAATAACCATCATCATCTTCCTGCCCTTATCCCACTCTTTGTGGGGTCGGCACAGGATCCAAGGATCATGCTGTAAGAGTTTTGGCTAAGGTGTTTTATGACCGGCCGCCTGCCTGACGTCAACCCTCCTTGGGAATACTTGCTTATTGTATCTCATCATGTTGGAGAGGATACTATCCCTTAGTCGGCTTTTACGACATGCTCGGGAACAAAAGCAACTGGATGCATTCTATGTTTTTTATCTATTTCAATAACCGTAAAGGTTATTTTCAGTGGACTGTAAGGGACTACATTGAATATGGACATAATGGCGCTATAAAGAGATAGATTTCTGATGATTTTAGTAAGTAAATAGTGGGGATACTAACTAATTTTAATTTACTATTTAATCGGAGTATGTGGTCTATGTTACTTTAGCGGCCATCTTTCTCAGACGGAAAGTTAAATAAAAACATTAAAAATTGCTAAAATACTTAAGAATCTGTCAAAAAGATGTCCCGCTTAACATAAGCTAATACAACGAAAGCGTTCATAGTGTAAGCTTTATATTGTAATGCTAGAAATACGAGGACAACGCGGCCAAACATGCAACAAGCTAACTAAGCAAGCGAAACATTAATTTCGAATAAGTGAATGTGCCTTTTACGTGTAAAGGTTTGTTGTATCTTCTGCAAAATGGTTAAAAGCATAGTTTTAAAATTCCATAGACATTCGACATAGCCGATTGATCGAGCATTTTCTTTGGAAACTTTTCCGCAACTGATGTCTGCCATATTGGACTTTACTGACATCACAAAATTCAATTTAAAGTACTTTTTAAAATTATTCGTTTTATTAGGGCTGTGTGTCCTCCTATTTCCGCAAGCTAGCTGTAAACTACAGACCTGACTGGTCCCCATTAGTCCTGATCTTGGTAAGGTCGGCGAAGCTCGTTTTGCTAGCGTCGCCGTCGGTCGAATCTCGGTCGTTTAAATAAAATCCATCTCCGCCTCCTATGGAAAACATAATGTAAAATAGCACGCAAGAATCAGGCATTTCTTTGTCTCTAAAAAATCAATAGATGAAAAAGTTGGCATAAGAGGGCGTGAATGAGTAAAGGATGAAACTGACGACCTCGGTGGCGAGTGTTCGGATCAGATGCAAGAGGCGCGGCTTCGATTCCCGCTACGGGAGAGGTAGAGATGTTTGTTTATTTATTTATTAACTAAGCAAAACTAAGCAACGCTTGTACCCAGTGCAAGCGTTGCTTAGTTTTGCGCTAGATGGCGCTGTGTGAAATGTCCACAAATATTTTTTTTATATTATTAAGGTACTCTTACGGTGTAGGGGTGTACTAAGAAAAAAAAACAAAATTCAACTCCCGGAGGACGCAGCGGGAAGATTAGGATTATATGAAAAAAAAACAAAGTCAGCTGCGTTCTACTACAGTTATATTATAAAAAGTGAGGGGTATATTTTGGCCACATAACACATTACCATTTAAATTCAGGTTTAAGCGAGTGGCTAAGGGTTTTATAAAATCTCTCGAATGAACACTCACCTTTGTTCGTGAAATGGCTCTGGTTCAAGGTAATAGTGTCACTGCTGTTCTGCCTGCGCAGAGTGTTGTCGTTGGAATGTGAGGAGTTCTGCCGCTCCAGCTTGCGGTCGTCGGTGCCGTTGGTGAAGTCGCCGTGGATGAACTGGATCGAGCCGCGGATATCTTGGCGGGAGGAGCGGAGAGGTGGGTTATAGTTGTCTAATGGACCTAGAATAAGAAAAAAAAAAGGCTTTATACCATCTATACTAGATGATTTATACAGCGTCAGAAGGCAACTTCTATCTTCATTTCATGTATAATCCTGGGTTACTCTTGAGTGGATGCGCTTATCTGTAAAACGTTAGCGGGCGCATGTAAAGTATTTTGCTGTTCGTACATTGTATTGTTTCTTGTTTTCAGGGATTAAACTAAAACAGTAGCTGTTACAAAAACCGGTCAAGTGCGAGTCGAATTCGCACACGAAGGGCCCCGTAGCATCGTACTTGAACATAAATGTTTCTTGTGTTTATTTGTTGTTATAGCAGCAATAGAAATACACACTGTAAATATTTGCAGAACATACAAAGTTATCTCCCGTACCCGCATCTCTTGCGTCTCAGCCGAACACTCGCCCGCCACGCCACCGAGTTCGTCAAGAGAACTGGCTTTCCTCAGTTACTAAATCTGTAATATATTACCTGTGGGCGCTGATATCTTCCTGACGTTTGCTAACGTCGCAAGTTCCTTCTCCGGGTTTCGTCCCGCGAAGTGCAGCCTATCCTGAGATCCGCCGAAGTTTTCCACAGTCAGCTGACTGTCCTCTGTGATGGACGAGCGACGAGAGCGTCGGCCCGCGAACGAAGAGTCGCGGGTATCCGCCCAGTTTGAAGGCCGTCCAGCGGTCCGCGTTTCTATCACTGGAACAAGAAACCATTTTCAAACCCACGATAAAAAATTAGCTGTCTACAACATTATCTAAAATGAAACTAACATAATGCAAAAAACTACATCGAAAGCGGTTCAATAGTTTTAGAGTTTAAGAGATGCAAAAAACTATGCTAGCTGCTGCAGCGCCCCCTGGTGGGCTATATCCGTAAAACATATGTAAGAACCTTCCCTGAAATGATACCAATAAAATGCAAAAAACGCATCGAAATAGGTTCGGTAGTTTTTGGGGAAAATGGTAACAGACAAACACACAAATAAATAAACATACAACCACTTAGGCCAAACGCACCACCTTCTCCATTCCGTCGTGGATAAAAAGGACTGTTGTCATGAAATAGCGTTCCAATGACCGAAACACTGAACATTGAGCTTTATCTAAAGAGGAATAACTTACAGTGATCGTCGTCCGTTCTGGCCATAGAGAACAATATAGTGACCTCCCTCCCTTCGATGCACCACAAAGTCGTCTCTCTGCGGACTACAGCTTCTCCACTCCGTCATAGATCTGACTAGCCATTCCAACGACCGAGACAGGATAACGAGCTTTACTTATACAAGAATTAGGTTGAACTTACAATGATCGTCGTCCCTCCTCGCCATTGAGGACAGGGTAGTGACCCCCCTCCCTCGATGCACCACAAAGTCGTCTCTCTGCGGACTACAACTCCTCCGCTCGGGTGTGGAACAGGCGGAGCGGCCAGTAACGGTGCGAGGACGCGGGCCGCAAGCGGACGGCGAACGCGGCACTGGATATTGACAGTTATTGTTAGAGTAATAAGCTCGGAAATTGAGTGTATGCGTAAATTGCGAACGAAGTTTAAACAAGAACATAAGAACATCGATTTCATTTATTGGTTTCAGGCAAGTACAAACATCTTCATTTAATAAAATCATATCATTTTATTATGAAAACTGAAATGAATTAACCAAAGTTACACATGATCATGATAGTCCATCTAATCTAAAACAACAAGCAAAAACTAAAACATTTAACCGAAAACACTTTAATATTTACTACAAGTGAACACTCTCGTGAATTTGTAAGACATGATTCTATAACTACGTCACTAAACTACGATTATTGTGTATACAACGAAATGACTGTGAAACTATGCTACTACTAAATGACGTCATCTATATTTTCATTCACTACCGTGTGGTGAATCTGGGAGCCATGAGGACATAATGTCAACGACTCCAGAACTAAAAAAAAAAGAATAAAAAAGAAAGCGTAAGAAATCCCATGCCAAAGCGCGAATCCAGAAAAGCGTCGTAGAACCAATGAGTTAATGCGTTTGTTAACAAAGCACAATGTAGTATGTACGAAAAGAATGAACAAAAACACGCTATAAATAAAATAAGACAAAACACACACAAATAAAACATGGTACAAACACACGCAGGACACAAACACAAGTGGATGATTCGTTATTCCTTCATAATGATGTCCCATTGACCGACGACGGGGAAGGCAAAGTGCAACTTTTGTACTAACATTTATTGACACGAGCAGAGGACACTTTAAATTGAATTTAAGTGGAAGTCGACACAATTCATTTACATATACTTTAGATCACAAATTGTATTACCCGAGTTGTTGTCTCCAAACAAGATGTGATATTCAAGACTCAGCTTGGCAGGCATGGTGCTAAGGTCACCATCACCGTCACCAACAGCAACACAGCTGTTTAAATTTGACAAGCAAACTTTTTAACTGGACGGTGACGATTAGGCGATCCAACAGTAGGCATCATGATCTCCCTGCCCTTATCCCACTTAAGTGGGATCGGCACATGTTTTCCTCTTCCATCCCCCTCTATCAGCCGTCATTTCAGTTTTCACCCCTTTCTTACTCATATCATCATTCACGCAATCCATCCATCTCTTCTTTGGTCTACCACAACCCTTGCATCCATCCACTTTCACATCTAACCTTCTTCTCGTCACATGACATTCATTCCTCCGCATGACATGCTCATACCATGCTAATCTATTGCTCCTCAACTTGTCACAGGCGCTACTTTAAAACTTCCTCTAATTCGGGATATTTTCTTGAATCTAAAAGTGCACGATTGCCTTCCCCACACACACAGCGACGTCACGGGGTACCTGCGAAGGGCGGCAAGGAGTCCTCTCCGCGCAGGTCAGGGATGGGCGTGGGCGGCGGCGGCGGCAGGCTGCGCTTGTGACGAACTCCGTGCGCGTTCGACGCGTCGCGCGCTGCCAACAACGCACGTCAGCCACCTGTCACCCTGTCTCACCGCGCTGTCTCCACTCAACCCTACACCTAACAGCCCATAGTCCCTGCCCATAGACAAGTACAACATCTAGTGTGCTGTCTGATTGCGCTCGACCCTTTCAAGCTAGACTAACGCCCCGTATGAATGTGCATGTTTATAAATAATAAATAAATATTTGTGGACATTTCACACAGCGTCATCTAGCCCCAAACTAAGCAAAGCTTGTACTATGGGAACTAGATGGCTGATAGAATACTTATATAGGTACTTTTTTTTTGTAAATACATACTTACAACACAATACTACAACACTAGACCCGGAAGAAATATTTGCAGAACGTACAAACTTTTCTCCCGTAGCGGGAATCGAACCCGCGCTTCTTGCGTCTCAGCCGAGCACTCTCCCGCTACGCCATCGAGGTCGTCTTCTTTATATTTTTATTCGAAAATTTACATCGCTAAATAATATTGAAAACACAAAGTTACGTGTGAAGTAAAATATTGATTAATGTTCAAGATAGAAGGTAACTCAATTATTGCGGTAATTGCAGCAATAATTCGAACCGGTCTGGTAATATTGAATAATCTAAGAAACCATGTTGCTTGATCGAGAAAAAAAACTAATTGTTTCGACAAATTAATTTAACTACGGAAGTTCTTAGCTATTTCTTGTATTTTGGGAACTGACAAAACAAAATATATAATAACGTTGTTGGTAAAGCATAAATATATATAAATAACTTTTAGATTATTAATTAAACCCTTTAAAACGACACATACATTTGGTGGCACTGTAAAATTAACGCCAATTTACAAATACAAATGTGCGTACAAATATTGTGACCGATATAAAATTCCCGCAATAAGCTAATTGCCGGAGCTCCGTTGCAAAAGCAAGACAGGGTGACAACATAGAAAATAGAACCTTATGCACTAAACAATACCGTTCAAATCGACTTACCGCTCACAAGTCAACCTAATAAACCTTGGATAAAAAATCCGTTCCTGTCAATACTAGCATAAATAAAATGACAACGTAGGAAAGTGAAGCTTATATAGCTTCTGTGAAGGTTCATTTTAATAAATTAATCAAATTAGTAGGCAAAGAATCTTTGATATTATGACCACATACTCCCATTACGAGTCTAGCATGCAATACGGGCATTCGGGGCAATCAACTCACCGCTTCCGGGGTGCTTGACAGCTTGCACTGGGTGAACTTCTAGCATGTTGAAGAGATCGGCGAGCATCGCCACTAGGTTCTGACGCATAGATCTAAAAAATGAATACGATACTATTACTTGTGATATCTCATATTAAAAACATTAATTTATACATTGCTGGAAATACTATCTGTGCCCCATTTGTGTATTCATTAATCCACTCTCTCTTTCAATAGACGAGAAGCTTTACGCATAAATTAGATTGTTATTATAAAAATAGATAATAGCCCATAGCATCAAGAATAAATGATCAAGTTTTCGTATTCACCTAGTAAAGCAGAAATAAAATATTATCGAATCGTAAAGTAAGTAAGTTCGTATGAGCTTAGTGGCCAACTCTTGTAACGGAGTTTTTAGGCCGCCTAAAGGCCTCCGTCGTGGCTTAACGACTTAAAAGCCGGGACCGACAATTTAACGTGCCTCCGAAGCACAGAAGCGCTCAGCTCGTAATGCCACTGGCGGTCACCCATCCCAATTGTGACCGAGCAAAACGTTGCTTAACTATCGAATCGTCATGTTTACATCTGAAGTATGATCATGCCATGTTAACAGATTTTCTAGCTCAATGATTACTTACCCGCGCATGTAAGTAACATCTTCAGGCAGCATATGAAAAATATCATGAGGTAGCGCGCTGCGGCAGAATTCGCGCACCAACATAAGATTGTGCAGGCAGTCTTGAATCGAAGCCATCCGTCCCACTCGCACCCGCCGCCGCGGCAGCGCCTCGGGGCAGTAGAAAGAGACGAGTGCAGCCAACGCTGTGCCGTCGCACAACTCCTGCAGGTTGTTGACTGTTGGGACCTGCATGCATGCTTCCTCCTGGAAATATTTGCATACAACTTCGTTAGATACAGGTTCAGCCAACTTAAAATTGGGATAGTTTAACGAACAAAGCTACATCACAAGGTTTTTAGGACGTCGGAATTTATGATCTTGATCACACTACTATATTATAAATCCAGTCGTGTACCAATGGATTTTTCTGTGCGAATAATTTATGTACTCTATACCAGTACTCTCAAACAGTGAAGGAAAACATCGTGAGGAAACCCGCGGCTTAGTCAGCTCCGCACGTATTGACCATGCCTTTCCTGTGAACAAGGCCGACTAAGCTGAGAGGATGGAATAGGTGCTGGGCAAGCCTACTCCATCTTAATTCGTCCCGGGCACTACAGCGTCCCGTTAGTGAAGGTAAAAATTGCCTCCTGACGCTGTATAAATCATCTACTAGATGGTAAAAGGCCTTTATTTTTTTATCGTAGTGTAGGCACAGTGTGCGAACGTTACCTCGGCTTTATTGAGCGCCGCGCAGGCTGCGTTGACCCAGCAGAGGATGCCGTCCTCGTGCGGTATGCTGGAGCCGGCCGGCGGCGGCTGGCTGGTGCCGAAGCGCTGCGCCGCCGCCGACACCCGATCCAACGTGACAACCTCGCGGGCGTACAACACCATCAGTGCCTCTATCACAGACATGTGTGCGCCCTGGAATAGTACAAGCAGAATCATAAGACCCTTAGATTATTTTTAAGAAAAAATGCGTGTGAAAAAGTTACGTTTGGCTCATATTTTGCAAGAGTAAGCGATTCGTAAGTCTCAAGAGATATGCCGCCGAGAACACTGTGTGTTTTCTTGCAATGATTTAAGGAATGACGAATCCTACTAATATTATAAATATAAAAGTTTGTGTGTGAAAACTCGGTACGAATAAACTTTTATTGTAAAGCCGCTTAGCGTCTATCGTTTACCCGCGCGGATAAACTTAAGTTGTAAGATATTTTTATTAGAGATCTTATACGACGACGTCAGCAATATCTACATACGCGGAAATAATGCAGTAAACAAACGGATAACTGCAACCAGAAGTGGGATGCAATCTGTGGACGATGAGTCTATATACCGTAAAAATCACGCCTGTGGCCAGGAGTCTGACGTAACTGTCTTGTGAGGTCAATTTGTGCTCAAGGTAAATGTGCGTTTAAATATCCGGCTGAGGTTATACGATAAACCGTTGCAGGCATTGGGCGTTTACTAAAAAGAATTTATTTTATCTGCTGTCAGGGGTATCATAACATAACTTGTTGGCTGATATTGAAAAAGTTTCCATGAGGGCAAATACTTAATTAAATTTCTGTTGTGAATAACAAAATATTTATTGGATTCCAGACCGTAACGGCCATTTTGGTCACTTATCCATCAATTTTAATCCAATTTGCAATGAGTGATGGATCCTACTATCTATCTGGTGCGAAAGTAATAAAATCAAGTGTTAGACCAGCAGACCTTTAACCTGATAAAAGCCCGAATATTTTTGCGTATGCTTTATTCCAGTAACATTTTAGTTTAATATAATTAACCCGCAGGTACAACTGTAGTTCTATTTTTCATAGCAAGCATTTTTCCATCTACACCTGTAAAGCTCATACTATTAATGGTATTGAGGTTATGGCGCGATAACAACCAACTACCTGGTAGTGGTACGGCAGATAGAGCTACTCGTATAATTTACGACTTGCTTTAGAGCTCTTTCTTAGCTGAAACCAGATTTACTTGGATTTTTGTTCATGATTGTGGCTCGGGAGTGTGAACTACAAAATTTTTATTCTTGAAAGGCAGATACTTTGTCAACGGAATGTAAAACAAATATCTTAAATAAAAACAACATACGACAAATTATTTACTTGTAACTTAAAGGAAAAGCTTACCATTTTGAGCGGGTTGGTTTGTATAAGCACGGTTTCTGTCAATGCGCAGTCTGGCGGATCCGGCACATGCACTCCCTTCCTCGCGAGGGTCTGCAGTATGTTCCAGTGGTTGAGGCTGTGGAAGTTCGGGTCTGAGTACATGTTGGCCAGAGCCAGGCAGTACAGCTCGGCGTTGGCGAGCCCGCCGCATATCGGCGGCTTCAAGTGCTCCTGATCCTGGAAAGAGAACATTTTGAATCATTTAAACTGTAAGAAGACATGCGACGTATGAACGAGAGACACCAAAAGACGCTCCTTTCTTGTACTTTAGTCTCATTTTAACACTAACACGGTAAAAAAACAATTACTTATTACAAAAATCTGTTTGTAATTTAGTGGCCCTGTTTCGTCCTCTTCAGTTCCTCAAGCACATGAGCACTATGAAAGAAAAATAGTCATAAATTCCTTTCAAACAATGAGGAACGGAAGTGTAACGACCTACCTTACCACATTAAAATATCAAAACAATGACGCGCAAAACGTATGAACAGTTATTAATTTTCCATGTATTCATATCATTTTACGTTACTGAGGTTACTTCTGTTGATAAAGACAAATCAAGCCTTCTAAATAATTTGTCGCCTTTGTCTTATAAAATCCACAGACACGGAAATCTACTAAATACTACTGCAACTGTGATGCCAAGACCAAATCTAGATCAATGTTAGGTCGCGGCCTATTTTTAAATAGGACGGCTCAGCAGCTCTTCTGTTTGCTATCATTTCGTTCGATTGCCTCTTAATATGGTAATAAGGCTTGACGGGGGATCTCATACTCTTTTGGTACCATAACATACGCAAACACACCTGCAATAAAACTCGACTATATATTATTTTCTTATAAAATGTTATGTCAAGAGGTCGAATTTGTGTATTAACCTTGAGCAGCAGATAACTCTCATTATTTATTCTGTATACACACATTACCAGTTTAATGTGTCATGCTAAAGTATGTTGGTATATTTGTGAATATTGAAAACTCTGACAGAAATGAAAAAGTAAACCGACTGGAAATCCCCAGTTTACAAAAGACGTTATAGAGTACGGAGGGTGTCAATGACTGTTGCATTACAAGGGGAGAATAATATCTAAACACATCAGCCTTGGCAAACCGTAGCTGGTAACAGTTAGTATTCTCTGCCAAAACCGGGTGCGGTCGAGTGAACCAGACGGGTCGTCATTATGACGTCATTATCAACAACCCCTGCCCCATAGCTCCGGTCAAAAGGACACAAAGTACATGTATAACAGTAATATAACCAATTTAGAAACCTAATTCGAACTGTATGAAGTCTAGATTTTACGACCATAAAACATAGGCTATAAACATATAGGCGAGGCAAGATCTAGTCCAATCAAAATTTGTTAGTCTGTTAGTAGCAATATGAAAGTTCTGTATCGATATTCTCGTTTAGAACACGTGACATGCTACTCGTAAATTGAGAAAACAATATATATTTCGAAACCACTTATAAGATTCCATAAATAGAAGTTCCCACGTCGAATCAAACCCAAAGCCATAGCACAGAATAAATAATAGTACTAGCGGCCAAGGTATACGCACGCACATACCTAATATAAAGTCAGAATTTTATGTCGCGTGTCTCAAAACCTGACGCCCGCCGCGACACGTGAAAATGAAAACAAGTTTTGTTGCAAAATTGTATGTGTTACAACATTATTACCATCTCATTGACCATGGCTTGGAAACCACTGAACGACAGACAATGTGTAAAGTATTAGTATTGGACAATATATGACCTCGTTGGCTCTCACTTTTAGCCTAAACACGTAATGTTATCGATATTGTCGATTACGGCATTAAGTTAACACTAGACCAGTAAGTAATATCGTGCGAAGAAATAATTGTTGATTGCAATACTTAATTGTTGTATTGTTGGGTCAAGTGGTCTATGAAATTTTTACAACAAAATGGTATGTTTAGTATTATGAATTCACTAAAAGTAATGTTTGTATTGTCAAACAAATTATAGTTTCCAAGCCAAAAAGACAACCCATTAATACAAGTTCAACAAACAGGTCGACGTACTTCAGAACAGTCAACTGTACAATAGAGGCTAAACAACGGACATTACAGTAATGGTTTTGTCATATAGTTTGTCCCACGTTTACGTATAACTTACAAACAAAAAAATATGGTTGTCACATGTAATCTACGCTCATCTACATTTTCCAAAGCACAGCAAAGACGATCGACTAACTATATATTTCCCTGGATGCCAATTCCCAATGGAAGCTTAGAAACAGCAAATTTTATGGTAAACTAGCTGCCGCCCGCGGCTTCGCTCGCCTTGTACCCGGATAAAAAGTAGCCTATATGTTATTCCACCACACTTATTATTACATTCCAAGTTTCATTCAAATCCGTTCAGTCGTGATTGAGGCAAAAACATACATCGTCACATCCACATATCCTTATATCCTCACAAACTTTCGCATTCATAATATTAGTAAGCTGGGCTTCATCCAAAGTTTATTTAGCAAATGCTTCTCCGGAGAAGATACTTTTTGGAAGCAGACATTAAAAAAGACGCTAATAAATATGAACGTTTATGTTCGAGTGTTTCCTTTTTCACGAGGATCGTATTTCACGTTAATGCCTGTTTCATATCCGGAAAGGTAAATTAGAATGACGGTTGCGTGGATGCGTTGTTCTATGCTGTCTGCGATATAATTATACGCAGGAAAGGTGAAAATACTGTACAGTATTCAATAATTTCACGTCTGTTTCTACGTTGGCAATCGTATTTCGAGTTAGTGTGCGCGCTCGTAAACATAAAACCGTGAGGATTTTAATCTATTGGGAATTTGAGGTCCCGATGTGTTACCATAAATCTACTTTCCCATAAATAATTTAAACTACACTAACAAAATCTATAAAATTCGTTGTTCCAAATACGCGCGCCTGTTACGCTTTACCAAAAAAGTTCTAATCTCTAGATGCCGTGTACGTAATTAGTCTGTGGAACGACAAAAC
The DNA here is from genome assembly GCA_949320045.1 of Scotopteryx bipunctaria. NCBI lineage: Eukaryota > Metazoa > Arthropoda > Insecta > Lepidoptera > Geometridae > Scotopteryx > Scotopteryx bipunctaria. Next base: position 2,091,062 of record OX439441.1, read on the forward strand.
GAATGCGACAGGGCAGGAACAAAGCGACAAGTCGCACCGGAGAGACTTGTCGCGCCTGGGTCAAAGAGTGGCGCCGAGTGCTTACTTGTCTAATACCTTGTTTTGCTAGAATGCTGCTGCTTTCATCCATATGGGAATGAGTCATAAGAAAGATAAATCAATATTATTGAATCAGTGATTATGACTTATAGTTTATGTAGTAGGCATTGATTGACTCATCGATGGAAACTCTTGACGTGCAGACACTTAGTGAAAGATACACAAGACAATGTGACCTCCCGACAGATCTCTATCAGCTATGTCATCAACGTGCTTCGAGAAGTTGCAGGTACCAAAAGAAACAATAGGAATACTAACACAACACGTCACGAAGAACATTGAATGGAGGCAAAGGCAAAAGGCGAAGAGTTCGTTGACCTAAATATAATCACTACACCAACCGCAGTGTTTAGTATTCACGCACTAGAGGCATATTAAAATACAAATGGGCCAGCAATACGGTAGCGTTGTACTCCTGCCTAAAAGTCCCAACAGAAAGGCAGACATGAAAAACAAAGTGCGTTTGTTAAACAAAAGCAGACAACATCTTCAGGTAACATAACCTGCTAAGTCACCACACCAGTCAGTGGAAAAAGAACAAAAGATCACCATTTACCCTGAGGCGGAAATGGCACAGACTATTTTTACCAGCGAACTTCAAAACCATTTTCATAAATTCTTTTCAAGCTTGGATATTCCAATTTCAACCTTCCACCCTTGAGCATTAGAGAGTTCAATGGAAAGTTAGACCAAATTTATTTTGGGTAATATTTTAGTCGAATGTCCATTCATTAAGACTATTTTCAACGCGGAACACGATTTGAAACGACATCGACGAGGCAGAACACCTCAGGTTATAATTTCAAAGGATGCGAGCAAGTTTTCATTAGTTGAGAGCTGATTTTAATGGATGAACAACCATTTATCGCTATGGAAACGATGAATTTTTATGGCATTTAATATAGCATGTTTATAGATAATTTTCCTGCAAGAGTGTGATACATAAAATAAACCCTAACTTAATTAAATAACGATTAATAAAATTGATACTACTTTAATTCGCAGTGGTCGACGAACTTGAAACAAAGACATATTGCGGTAACCTCTACAGAGTTCAATCAACTTTGCCAGTTTCTATGAAAAAGGACAGACAGCCGAATCTACAGTCTCGACAAAGGAGTAATAATCCCATTAGACATACCTAACGTACTGAAGAATAAATTAGATCAATAAACATGTTATCGCATATCTTCGGAGTGAAGATGGTGTAGGCTGATAAGAGGAATATTAAACAACTGTTATGCTATTATACATTACGTAAATCAACGACGCGTGAAGAGTTCACGGATCCATTGGTTTAGCTCTCTGATAGTTTCCATGACTAAAGCTTATATGGACAAATGTACCACATAGTTTCCTTATCTATGGCATTGTGATGAGAGGTGAGACAGACATCGCAAAGGCTAGATAAGGTTTACGTTTGTTACCAGTACAATAATAATAGGGAAACATTATTCAGTTTCTATTGTATTGCAAGAGTAAGATATGTTATAAGCTCAGGTGGAGTAAAGAAATGAAATACATAAACTAAAGACCAATGAAATCAACACAGCAACAATATGATATTAAACAGTAGTAAGGCTATAACTTGTATATGAGTTTACATTAACTTTTCCCTTTAGAGATCACCGGTGGTTCTTGAACTTTGCAACAACAACCGTTAATGGATATCCGCTGAGAGAATGGGGCTAAATGCACTAATTTCGTGGAAGCCAGCATCGGCGCAGACTAAGCAAAGCTGATAATAGCAGCTAAAATCTAACAATGTATATAACAGCAGCTGAAATCTAATATTTATATTGAAAGGTTCGTTAGTCCTGATGGATTCCAATTATTTCCAATTTTGTAAAACCGCTTTTCGCTAATTTAGACGGCACGTTGTTGTTTAATTTAAGATTAAATGAAGACTTGATATCTATAGAATTCGTTAGGTATTTACCAATAAAGGAATATTAGTACGAATTCTTTAGGAGTTGTAAAAATATACGATGATTGCAGTGGCGGTTGGCGGCGTATGATGCTTTAAATCTACCATGGTAATGTCTCTTACTTTATCATCACCATTTCGTTCCCGTCTCGTGACAGCCATTTTCTGACAAGTCCAGTGATTAAATTACACACGATCAGATTACACAGGGCACTCCCAAATGAACATTCCTCCAGCACTGAGCAGCTCGCGTGACTTCCAAGCAACGTAACCATGGATGGCTCCGATCAATATCAAGCTTCAACATAGCCTAACTTTTATTTCAAGGTTGGAAATTCTAGACGATTTAACATTCGTAAGACAAACAAAAAATATTTGTTGAATAAATAGTGCAGTAGGACAAAAAGAGCGTCACACCGATATTCAATAACACCACCTAATTCTATAACGGAATTAGTGAGTAAATACAAAATCATAAAATAATAAGCATTAATAGTAATAATATACGAGCTTTTAATGACGCAAGAGAAAGTTAGGTTATGTAACCCAAAAAATCTGATCTTTAAAACTGGTCTTGACCCGTTCATAAACAAAGTCACTTTAAAGGCACAAAGTATTACTTTCGTAACATATTTCGCAATCGAATTAAGACCCGACGTTAATAAACCTTATAACGCGGACTAGTTTCGAACTAAATCTTAATATGGAGATATCAGGTGGTACACAAACAGGTTTTATTAAAGAACGACTATTCAGACGAGATGAAAGCAAACTTATACTAAAGGAGCAATATAACCTGTGGATACACGATAGATATGGCCAGCCTTGCCAATCTCGACCCTTTGTCTCAGTGCCCGGATGTCTGCTCGACAAAGCTGATAGGACATTTATTATGGAAGCTAACTACCGATGTAGTTACTCATAAGCTGGCAAAACTTTTAATGGGATTGACCTTAAAACTAATGTTTGGGAGAGTGTAAGAAAGAAGTTAAAGATTCGGATCGAATAGCCATTAAAACACTTATGTAACACAAGTCATAACGCTTCATCAAAGATTATTGATTGAAATATGAGCTCGACACTGTTTGTAAGAATAATTAATACTGGTTACACAACGAACCCAACTGTTTTATCTGTAATTCAAATATCTAACGTCTAGCTACCATTAAACATCCTGAATGTTTAAATAAACTGTATACTATCCATGCTTAAACATTGAAAAAAAATCCCTTTTCGTGAAAAAATGTTCTAGAGAGCTAAGCATATACCAACGAACACATAGTTAGGACCACTATCTGATATCTTAATATCGTTTGGTATCACGTACTTCAAACGTAATCCTAAAATATCGTCAACAAAGAGAAAATAATGTTTAGATAGAGTTAAGTGACTAACCTCATGATCCCTGTAGAACGGCTCTTGAAGATTCTCTGGCACCCTGTTGTTGAACGCCTTTGATAACAGCCATTTGATTGATGCACGCTGCTTCGACTATAACAAATAGAAAACACCATTCAAACAATGAACATAATAAAGACTATCGATATAAAAGCTAATACAAAAATGTTATTGCATAAAAGCTAATTGTCAATGATCATAATATAATATGATGAAAAAGGTTTACCAGTCTAATTTCATGACAAGTAGTTTAACCTTCTTGACCTATCTCATTTCAAACGATGCAAACCTATCAAGAAGCTTAGAAGTCGTAGCGTCATCGTCATCGAAGCTCCATTAATAAAGATGGCGAACGTTTCAAGATGCCAATGGACCGTACCAATCATTTGTAACTACGACTACTACGACGCAAACAATAAGAGGTCTTACACTCATATTACGTAGGTACTCAAAGACTAGACCATTGTTCGCATAAACTAGCCAATCTGTCTACTCTACACCATTATTTATACAGACTGCTCAGATTACAAAATGCCGATGTAGTAACGGTAGGAATAAGAAGTGCTTTTTTGCAGCTTTAGCATTTCTATGTTCGGCAAGTTACAAATGAATGATCCTAGTCTATTCGCCGTATTGACTCTATACGGCGCCTCTACGAATGTGACGACAATCCCCAATAGGTACTATTATTGTTAACCGCCAACTAGTGTTATGGCAAACGTCCGCTTATTGTGATCGCATTGATCATTAACTGGAACCAAACTGGATCCTTGTCCTAATTTGTTTAAATGAGACACAATGCAATAAGTGAAAGATTGATTACATAGGCAACTAGTTCAATTTGAAATAAAGTGTCTGAATATGCCTTCAATTAATGGGAACATTATGGTTAGTGTTAATAAATGTGTCTATATAATTCCATTAATGTTTGGGCAATTCAGGTTACTAGTGTTACGACCAATAACAATGATTTTTTTTAAGGAACATTTTACCGGATCAAGTCATATGATGGATCAGATTATTCTATTTTATTGGAAATGCTCGGTGACAGCGCTGAGAAAGATGATCAATGTCAAGAACAATCAATATCAGTCATAGATACAGTAACAGTACTAAAACATATTACTACCAAATACCATGGATTCCATCATTCCACCAGGCACGATTACCGCACATCACATTCGACACGCAAGAACGAAAGTACGCACGCAATCGATCAGTCTATGTTATTATTTTGTACTCTCTGTTATTATCAATAGGTAGCGGTATGCAAAAACTCATCGAGATAAAAATTAATGTGGGAAAGTAATTTGTAATTACAAAATGATGCTAAAGAGTCACGGATGATCAGATGCTCATGAAACATGAAAGATTCTGTGAGCCCCTACTACGATTTAGAACTCGAAAGATAATGGAATTGCATAAATATTACTAATGCAAAAGAATAGAAAAATCCACTAGATCAATGGATTATTTTATAAAAGTACTGAGTCAAAAGGAAGACCGTCACGTAGGGAATACCAATCAATAGTATCAAAACGTCTATAAATCATAAAGCAGAAGGTCGGCGCGTGTCCCCGCATACCTACCGCGGTAAAAATAGTCAGCCCGGCGACACTCCCGAATAGGAAACCGTTTGGAAGCTAAACTACATTACAAAATAAAGGAGGCTGGTAAGAAAATAACAATGTGCGGGACTGACTGATGTTATTAGTGAAAAGTATGAGGCTAACAGGTCAGTAATCAGTATAGATGATTCCGTTAGCTCATAGAGAAACTTTATACCAAATACTTTCTCGAGCATAATCAACGAATCACAATGACGCAAAACAAAGTCTGCAACTCTTTGGACTCAAAAGAAAAGATTCCAACATATTCATGAGTCTATCTAAACCGAAGATGTAAGGTATGCATACAATACAATTTGCGCTTTGAACGTGAGAGTGGGACAGATTAGCATTTTATTAGCAAAAAACGAGCTAAAAAAGGCATTTTCCGATACAAATTACCACAGTCTAGATACAATCTCTCAACAACGTAGTGGCGTTTTGTATTTAAGTTCATTCACAAATTCGAAGTGTATGTGAGAATGACGGATGTTTACTACAAGGCAAATGCCAGCGCTAAAAGCATTTGTAACCGGTTCTCTGTGGTTTATAAATCATTAGATTCAAACCAACTGCGAAATGCAAAACACTGTTGTGAATTAGCAAAGATTTAGACCTGAAAAGTAGAACCAAGAATGGTATTCACTCTAAAATCGCCAATCATATAACATTTTCACAGTATAAAAAAGCAAAGAAAAGTTCAAAACGTTGATAGACTGTATGAACTCCGCCTGGAACTAAATAAAAAAAATACAAACAGTGTCTGAGCGAAAATTCAATTTGCCAGCGTTTCGCTCGTAAAGTGCCCGTCAGTCGACTATTAAGTACTTTCATGCACCACGCTATAACATATAGCAAGTGGAGCGGGCAAGCCACTCTCTACAATTCGTACTAGTTAATTGGTGAGTAATTAGTGGTGTTGTCTACCACACTCTCTCCCGTGAGTCCTAACTTCTGCTCCAGTCACAACCCTTGGAGGCCGTTGACTACGGACGGTCATAAGCGATTAACGCGCAGTCCCTTGTCTAGTCTGTCAAACGTCTGTTCAGTGCAGTCGCCAATCGCATCCGGAAGAACGCGCTTCCTGAGTCGAGCACTGTGACCATCGCGGGTAACAAAGCGTTTCAGTTGAGGCATAACTCAAATCTGTTTCTACTGTAATGATTAAATAGTCCATAGAATAGCGGGTATACTTGTTTGAACGAGCCTTTTTATGCGCCCGTTCTACTAGGATAGATTACATTCAGTGGATGGATGCACTCCTTGTTTGTAATACAAAAACTCTCCACACCGCAATGACCACCGTCTCTGTGTACTAGAACAAATCAACTCGTTGTAAATAGAAGCGGCTTCGTTTACCCTAGCCATATCCTCTGACAGAATAATTACATTTGACGACCTATAAGGCTGCACACTACGCATACTATTACTACTGTCGGGCTGGGTTGATGCAATTACAAAATACAGTAAATGACCAGATACGATAGTTACGAGTAAGTTACGGCTAAAATCTAATAATCATTAGTCACAAGTGAAGGGACGGTGAATGAACAATGGTGGACAGTTACTGAGATTACAGGCACGAATCGAAGGCTCGGAAACTTCGAAACTTGAATCTTAAATAAGTTTCACCCCGAAGACACGGGTACGCACTATGTCTGAAACTGTGGCCAATGTGGCAATGGCAACAACACACACAGTGCTGGTTCAGTGGCACGAGTAAGTAGCATATTATTAACACGAGAACAATAACTAAAGTAAAATCAACTTGTGTGAGCATAATTATTTTATCATCGATTTTTTTACGACAGAAAATTTTAAATACGTGTTTCTTGAACTAAAGCTAAAGTAAATCCTGAATTTGCGTGATAATACTCTGTGGCTGTGTACTCTATATAACGACCTCTGTGGCGAGGCGGGCGAGTGCTCGGCTGAGACGCAAGAGGTGCGGGTTCAATTCCCGCTGCGGGTGAAATGTTTGCATGCTCTGCAAATATTTCTTCAGGGTCTGGTTGTTGTAGTATTAAGTACTAGCAGCCGCCCGCGGCTTCGCTCACGCGGTACTCAGATAAAAAGTACCCTATGTCCCATTCCAGCACACATAGGTAGGTACCTACTATCCTCATTATTCATTATAATATAGTGTACGCTAAACGATGACTAAAGTATTGCCATCTCTTACCATTTCATAATGACAAACAGTGACAGGGCTAACTTTAAGCAATGGCTAACTTTAGCGAACGAATATGAATAATGGTATGTAAGTATATTCCGTAGTTTTTGCGTGAAAGAGTAACAAACATACCTAAATCTAAAAATTAAGAAATTTCGGTGAATTTAGTAAAAATTTTGAGAGTTAAGGTCATGGGCGCCGGCAGAAATAATTTCCAGGTGGTGCAGATTTTAGTTTTCTTACAATCTTTGCCGTATATGATTGTTAATAAAAAGATGAAATTTTAGTCTGAATGTTTGAGACATTTACTAATTTCTGACTATTCATTATGAATTTATTATACAACGTGTAACATAATGTCCCTATAAGCCCGAAACGGGGGTGTTCTATACGTCATTGCGAACAACGTTTGTTCAACGACTTTTAAAATTTCAAAGGTTTTCATTCATGAAATGTCTCTTAAACTTTGCTCCAATACGTAACTTGACACAACATGAGGCATCCCTATTTACAGCTGTTTTTTGACCTTTAAGTGTGAACTCTAGATGAAACAGGTAACAGAACAGACACCATTAGTAAAATGCCTACCTACTTACCTAATAACGAGGTGGCTTAATGAGTAATTTCTATTTTTTTTTGAAGGCCTAGTGGTACCTTGGTATTTATTGGTAATTAAAATGTAAGGTCACATCACGACTAAAATCCCTAGGCACCGTAAACATCCTTTCAGATCTCTTTGTTAAGTACCTAGTATAGGAGATAGGTACCTTACCTACTCAATTTTGTACCTACCTACTCGGGCCTTAAAGGTATCCTCAGTGGGTGCCAAGGAGTATGAGAGGATGTCTACCGTGCCTGAGGATAAAGCCGTGATACCTACTCAATTTTGTACCTACCTACTCGGGCCTTAAAAGCATCTTGAGTAGGTAACAAGAAGTATGAGAAGAGGTCTACCGTGCCTGAGGATAAAGCCGTGACCCTATTCCACTTTAGTTTTTCCAACGATGTATTATTCCAATATTCATTGGAGCATTTTTCAATGCAATTTTGTACCTACCTACTTGGGCACTAAAGTCAAAGGTTGTGACTTATCTGTCTTACTAATCTTCATTTTCATCGTGAACAGCCTATTTGTCATTGGTTGCATTGAAACAACAACAACAATAAGTGGGATGGCACCTCGCCCTAATTGGCTGTCGGTGCCTTTGCTAAATTCAAAATCCGCAACCGTCAACCTACACCGCACCGCAAGCGTTTGTTTAATAAAATCAAATTGGTTCCGTAGGTTTATTTGTTTTTTACTTTTCTTGATTGAACTACGTAATTGTTGGTAGGTTATTATGTAAGTAGGTAGGTACCTAGTAGCAAATGGGGATGGAGCACATGGTAGCATATTGGTCTGAACCCCGCCTTCCCATCCTTAAGTCGTGAGTTCGAATCTATGGATTTTTCGATTCGAAATTTATGTGTGCAATATCAATGCTCTCAAACGGTGAAGGAAAACCTCGTGAGGAAACCAGGCATGTCATAGACGTGTGTCAAAGTGTACGAAAGGAACCTTCAAGGTGCACTCTAATCCTTCCACCACACTGGTTCAAAAGAGCTAGCGACACGGACACGACGACAGTAGTAGTAGTAGTAGTAGTAGATGTATGGTGAAGTTTTTTTTCCTTTTTTTTCCCAATCGGTATTTAGTGGGTTACCCCAGACAAGGAACCCTAAAAATTCGGCTTTCGGCAATAGGTACCTACTTTTGGTCGCAAAACAGATCGGTTTTTATCAGTCGCAATTAGCATTCGTCCCTTGCAACAACTGCAACAAGCAATCTCTCGGTTCGCGTAACTAATTAACGATACGATGTCGGCTTTGTACTCAAACGGTGAGTATTATGATATGGTGTTGTGTGTGTGTGTTGGAGCAGCACCAAATAATTAATAACTTAGTAGCGGCGCGTCAACTCTACAGAGAGCGTTATCCAGGGCGGCCATTGCCATTTTACGGGCTATTTTCTGGGATTGGTGAACCGTCTTCTCTCGACGGGATCTTTCCACCGGCGCACCAGTGAGGGAAGACCGGGAATTCGGTGGTGTGTTGTACCTACTTCCCTTTGATGGATACCGAGTGCCTACTGTGTGTGTCAACAGTGATAAAATTCAGTGATAGGTAGGTATGATGGGGTACCTACCTAGTAGGTACCCCATTAGTACCTAGCTTACTAATAAAAAATGACAAAAATAATTTTGTGATTGTGAATGTGAATGTGTACCAGTAATACCAACCTAGGTACCTACATACCTACCTAATACCTACCATGTCAATTAGCCGTGTTCCGAGCCAACCAAGAAGAAGGGAGAAAAGGTACCTATAACTTAACTTTTCCTATACCTAGGTCCTTAGGTAACTACCTAGGTAGATGTAGGTAGGTAGTTGTTTTTTTATGTGTGAAAGATATCGTGATTTTAATCTTCGACTTTAATTTCTACGTAGAATTAAAAAAATTGCAAATTCTTACGAAAACTTTGGTGATTACACCTAGGTACTTTTTGAAACTTGCCGCGCGTTCAATTGTCTGCGTATGTGTGGGTCCGACGCGATAGGAGGGTGCGCGTGTGTTTGTTACCTACGCAAATGGTAAACAAACACATAGGGTTGTCACAAATTTCTCATGAAATAATTTGTTTTTAATTGTATTGGATTTTCAAATATGATGTATTGAACTTTTGCACACGTCAATGTATTCAAGTGCTCGGTCTGAATACACCCCTTTCGGGCTTATAGGGACATTATGTTACACGTTGTATAGGTACCCAGTCGTCACGGCTCACACCTATTTGTTCACGACGATCGAAATTTAAAAATTCTAAATTGGTGGGCCAGGAGTACTGGGATCCATATTAATTGATTTCCATTACTTCTCTGAACGCACCCTTTAAAGTACCGCTACTCTACACCAGATGGCACCAGCATAAATGGGATGAACTTAGCAGAGAAAGCGCAATACAGTTTCAATAATTCCTGTTGACCCCAGATTCCCAAGGGGTGCAAGTGCACCCTCTGGCACCCCCTTGCCGGCGCCCATGGTTAAGGTAAACTTTTCAAAACGCAACGATGGCGCGTCAAAATTTGATCAGAATTAGCAGTGACATCTAGTTTTCAGACGTAGAATTACGTCAGAACTCCATGAATAATCAAGATTGGAAACTTATTAGACCAGAAATAATTTATGCTTCCTTTCACAGGTAATTTGACATTGACAGTTCCTTTTACATATGTATCATGTATTTTTTGATCTGAGGTATCATCGCTGTCATATGTCAAAATAAAAGTATTCTATTTTTCATGAAAAACATGCCAAAAATAAAGAATTTACAGGTAATTATGACATCAACTAAATGAGAAAAATCGGCTCTTTAATTTGATATAGGTTATGTGCAGTTTTAGACCAAAAATTGATTCCAGGTTTTCATCCCTTTTCACCGCCTTTAGAGGTTGAATTTTGAAAAATGTCTTCTTAGTACACCCCTACGTACCAAGGTTTACCTACACTGAAAATTTCAAGTCTCTACGTCCAGCGGTTTAGGCTGTGCGTTGTCTGTCAGTCAGTCAGTCAGTCAGTCAGGACAAAGATTCTTATAATATAAGATTACAAGTATGTATTAAAAAAAAGTATATAAGTATTCTATCAGCCATCTGGTTCTCATAGTACAAGCTTTGCTTAGTTTGGGGCTAGATGGTGCTGTGTGATATGTCCTCAAATATTTATTTATTTCAAACTAGCTGCCGCCCGCGGCTTCGCTCGCGTGGTACCTGGATAAAAATTAGCCAATATGTTAATCCAGCACATGTACTATGTATATTCCAAGTTTCATACAAATCCGTTCAGTCGTCTAGGCGTGATTGAGGCACAAACATCCAAACATCCTCACAAACTTTCGCAGTTATAATATAAGTAAAGTAAATTAGAGTGGAACAGGCCTGGTCTGAGCAAGGAACCTGGAAAGGTGCGTTGGCACCTGCAGCCCACGCGATGAGAAACGATGAGGTCGCGCCCACACTGCCGCCTCCACAGCCTCGATAGCCTATACAACTATTGCCTATACTAGCCTATACTTTAAGCAAGACTATTGCTTTAATTACATGAGAGCAAGCAGGACAGAAAACTCTTTTGGCACATTCGTAATTACGATTCGGGGCTATTATGAATGATTGCTAATATTTGATTTTGTATGCGTCAAGTAGGTATCTAAATAAATATATTCAATGAGAGAGCTTGAAACACTCGGAACACAAAAACGACTTCGTTATGAACACATAAATATTTTGTCACACAAGACTTTGCAATTCTTCGGTTAAATTTACAGACTAAAGTTCACGAAGAAGACATACAGATGCACGTATTCCGTAATCATAACATTGCCATTACATATTAGTAAATTAGTATGGATAAGTAGCATTAAATTCCGAAAGTTACGACCTACGTACTGAAATCGCGAAATTCGAGAGAAAACAAGGCAAAGATAAAAAGATTAAAACATAATATTATAACGTACAGCTCGTACGTAATTAGAAACTTCGTCTAATTACAAATTATCATTCTTTCCGAGCATCACGGCACATCTGACGGTAATCATTTAAATGTAATCTTAAAAAAAATACTGGACATTGGAATACTACTGTTGCAAGTTTTACATTTACACCTGGTGTTCAAGTTCATCGTTTGCTATTATTCAACTTTTTGTCACAACTTACTGTACTTACCTACCCACCTGCCAATATCTTTGTATGAACAGCTGCTCACATAAATAAACCTTAAGTACACGCTTTTAAGATCGGCAAGACCTGTCAAAATTGCCACCCCCAAAAATGTTTTACAAAGCTCCAAAGCGTGCTATCTTCGCAGTAAGTCAACAAGCTTGATAAGTTCGACAAGAACATTAAATGATTCACTGGCCGTCCATATAAGGGGCAAGTAAAACGGACACGAGAGAGAAAGAATTTCAATATTGCTGCCCGGAACAAATACACCGATGCATAACTCATGGAAGACGCCAAATATGGTCAAACGATCGAATTAATTCTTAAACAGCTTTGAATGGTATTGGCAAGGTTTCTAATAAGCACGATCTAGTCTCGTTTATGGATATGTAGGAAACAGATGCGCCTAGGATCACGATGCCTAAGTAAAGAGTTCTTTTTTACTTAGGTATCGAAATAAAGGAACTCAATGGAACAAGCAACCGAGACGTGACCTGCAAATTAAGTTATATATTATACGTAAAAAACGAGCTGTCTTTATAATTCGTAAATTACCGACATCTAGAGAGGAAACAGGAAATTTGAAGCTCATAACTTAATATGGTTTTCTTCGGTTAACTTTTTTTGATACTTATAAGTTATTCATTTGCCGCTGAGTTATAAGTTATAACTCAGCGGCAAATGATGGAAGAATCATAGCGAATCGCGATTCATAACATTGTTGAAGCTTTCGCGTCTAGTGGAACTAATGGAACACACAATTATTAGCCCGCGGTCAGGAAGCAGAAAATGATTAGCCCTGCCACTGACTCATAGCAAGACGTCTGATTTACCTGATGGCTGACCACTGCTGTTTGCTTACTCACATTTTTCTTGTTAAACCGACAACTTTGAGAAAAAAACAAATAGAGACCTTGGTATGTGATCAGTGTATCTTCGACAGAGACAAATAATTATTTATTTTGAATCTAGCGCACCTAAAAACTGTTATTTGTCCCAACTATGATTACCTTATATCAGAAATGTCAACAAAGCGAGGCTACGTGATGAAGTCATAACTAACGACAACTATAAATAACATTAGACCCACGCAGCTACAACATATTAGCTTTATTGTGCTCTAAATCCTTGTATAGGCTTTAATCGATGCGAAACAATGTAGAAAAATTCTGTAGTTACGGACTACGGCCTGCTTCAGATACTGTTATTTGTCTGAAACTAAATTGTCGGTTTTTAAAACAAGGTCAAAACTTTTGCGGTTACTGCAATTATTTCATACTTGACGTCAATTACACGGATGACTCTCCCGTACATCAGAATTTAGTACCATCGCTGACAGACACGCAAACATTTGACAATGAAGATTAAAGTGGCCTAGAGTCTACGCTCTTATATCAAACACTGTCAAGGTTCGTCGCGACTGCTTTGATTGTAGGAAGCAGTAGAAAATTACATTAAGTACTTATTGAGCTAGTATTATTACTTCCGTTTAGAGAAATGGAGATAACAGCGAACGATATCGTGATTCACCATGTAATACCGTCAGCAATGTCAAAGATAAAAATACAAGTTTCAGCTGAAGTCATGCCCGATAACTCAAAACAGCAAATCAATTTTGAATTTATTTCTCTATGCCCCATAACCTGATAAGGAACTCAATAAATTCCTAGAACATACAAATACACCCACCCGCATATAACTACTATAGCTACAAACGCTTCGCGAAGGTGATCAGTTGTAAATAATCGAATGATTCAGTTGCATCGGATAATCTGCCATCTGCCGTGTGACCCAGTTGGTATTCAACAGTGATACTCGGTGAAAGTAAGAGAAGTACCTGAACAGGTAGGTATCGAAGTAGCTAGACAGCTCTATCAATATTTCGTAATCGTTATTATAGTGCTCAAAACTATCGTCGATCGATATTAACGACGCGACGGCATACTTGCCGATTTATTCAAGCTAGGTTACGTCATTGTCCAAAAATATTACAAACTTTAAAAGAGGTCGTGAACAGGAAATTGGTATTATGATTTGAAAGGATATAAAAATGTCGTAGCAGAACGGATATTTTACGCGCATAAAAACCTTTCATTTATTCAAATCATGTACATTTTCATAAAAGTAGAGGTAGAGCTATACTAGTAAAGAAATAAGCAAATACTATGTATGCGTGGAACAGTAACAGTCTGGGCCTGGCCTACCGACACCGACATAACAGCTGGCTTAAAGAGCTTTATGCCAAGTACCTACCTGCCTGTCCTAATAGTTAGTTGGCTCGCACGCAATGTGGAGAAATGTGGCCTAGAATTTTGTTCGTTGTGGCCCGCATGTGTCCTAATAAAACAATATTACTCTAGTTTTATCGATACAGGCTTAGTCTAGTGAGAAAACTGAAAGGTATTCTCTTACTTTAGTATAAGTTTTCCTGCGAAAGCAAACAATTACAGAACTGTATCACTGTTTACTACATATTTTGTTAATTAACTTATATTGTTATAAATATTTTTTAGGTACTTACTTTTTACTTACTTTGTATAATTATTTTGGTATGTATTTATTTAGGCACCTAGTTATACAAGATTCCAAAGGCTTCATTCAATCCATAATGATCCATATTATATGTATTTTTAATGAATTATTTCTCTAATATTTGTATCGTTATCATTCACAGCACAGGGCATGAATTAACAGTGCGCAGATGTGTAGGTAGATTTCTTGAAGCAAGCGAGAGAAAGTTCATCGTTATCTTTCCAATGAATAGGACGGGTTCGTTTGAGTAATAATAAACGCCTACTTCATTATAAATAGTTTATTTTTAATAGCATGGATAAATAAGATCTTTAATTTTATAACTTGAAATTGTTTCAGTGAGAATTTTCACTCTTACAATCAAACCAAATAACTAAACTTTTTAATGAGTACTTCAAAATAAATTAAGTGAAATTGTTTTATGTTAAGCAACCAGACGTATCTATCTATTTTATGTCCACTTCTATCATATCATGCTGTCTCGCATTAACCACAAACCATTAAATTTACAACACAGGCGTGACCAAAACGCAATACTTATAGTTCAAAACAGTCAAGGTCTCGTTTTTAAACTGGCAGAGCACGGGATCAATACCTCATCATGGAAATACGATGGAGCTCCAAGCTCAATCTCGAATTCGAATCGAAAGCTCGACTGATCCATCTGAAGAGGTAAATCGAGAATCTATTGCCATGCTATCGAAATCCAACACTTGCGAAAGGGGGGTACGAATATTTCACACGTTAGTGTAATAGGCTTGGGGCAGGCCAGGAAATTGAACCAAATAGTATTGAGTATCGTAATTCGCGACACAGTTCATAAAATACTTTGTGGACTATGCACATAGCATTACACACTCGTATTTGTGTCGAGAACAGTGATTAGCTGGTATGAGGAAGCAATCTTTGCATGCTGTAGCGGAGTTAATAATTTGTATTGAATGAACTGCCATTTTCCGTAGACCTTCTGGCCTCAATCTGGAAATTATAATTAAGGAATTTCCATCGATTTCAGTTACAAAATTAATATAGCCACTGCAACTCGTGCTGGGCCGTTTACTTATGCATGAGCGGCCCACTTCCGAGATTTCCCACGTTGCCAGCACCATGCCCCCATCTTGCGTAGCACCGTATCACGACACCGACCGAAGAATTCGAGCCTACAGCAACCTACCAGACTTACCTCACTTTAACTGACTACGTAAGCTTTATCATGCTGGATATCAATTCAAAATTGGTTGGTCTGTGGGTAAGGAACTTTAAACTTGGATAAAACGGATAGTTCAATTCATCCAGGTGTCAAAAGTTATTCAGCTGAGGCATTGACATGCTCAGTGCTCATTTTGAATTGAAAAGGAACTTTAGTGCTTTTTATTGGTGAATTGTAATCTACACAGTAAGTACTCAAGTAACTTAATTTATTCTGCAGGTAGGTATTAGATGGTAGGCTACCACTGTAGATACCAGCGTATTACACAAGAATGCTAGCTTGAGGAATATGCGAGCCATTCGCTCCCCTCACAAATACTTACGAATTCCCCCGTGGGAATTCTGAACTGAGATGCTTCTAAATTGCAAAATCTTGTTTCTATGAAACCTCGCGAAGAGCTGCGTTGCTGAAATTAAAGGAAACGTCATAATGCATTTCTTTTGATCTAGTTTAGAAAGGAATTACGGAGAAAGATTTTTCTGTGGTTCACTTGAACCAGTTACAGTTGAATAGACTGATTGTTTGAAATCAGAGCGCTATTATAAATGCATTAGAAACAAATTGAGTCACCAAGTGGTGGACAGTAGTGGACAGATAACGGGGTGTTAGAGTATTGGAGATATTGCGTACTCACTAAAACCGTGTCTTTTGCGTGTCCAGTGAACAGCACCGCAGTTTTACTTTTAATATTATCCCATGCATTTTTTATTTGAAATCTATTCTAATGTTATCCAGATGAACCAGCTTATAGTAATTATTGTTTAGACCTAATAAAGCAGCTTTAATTGTCGAGATTTAGTTTCCATTGTTTTGCAAAACTAACTCTCATGATATCCTTGTTACCATCTCAATTTGCATAACATAACATAATAAAAAACATGACGATCTATGTGAATACGCAACAAAGATGCTGTCTGTGACAGATGTATTACTTCTTCTGTAACATCGCGATAAAACGATAAAATGGAAACGGCGACGATAAAAAACGTGTCTTCTCAAGACAGCTACTTTATTTGAGAGAAAGTGAATTGTATTTACTTATTGTGAACTTAGATAACCTTGTCATTCCACCAAGGTGTTTACAAGGTAATTATTATTTTATGGTACTTTCATTGAAAGTTTAGCTTCAATCTTAATAGAGTAGGTACATTTAGTCGGTATGAAATGAATATAGTTACGATTAAAACTATGTAATGTACATTTTACCTACTTTAGCCTACCTTTAGATCTTTTAAATTCTTGCTACTATTAGGAGTACCGTGTCCGTGAGATCTTGTCGTTGTTCTTCTATAGGCTCTGGAAAAAATCTTATTGAGAACATTGCGTTTGTGGATAAGTTTCTTAAAAGGATAAATAAATCCTATAAACGGTTTTTTTACGCACTTATTTCGCTTTCCTTTGGCAACTTTCATTTAACCGGTGATTCATTGTCTGGCAAGTTATGAAGGCAGCCTGGTCTCGCTATCGATTTGTGTGCCCAAATTGTTTGATTCAATTTGAACAAATATTATTGCTTCCGTACTCAATTTCTCTTTAAATTAAACAGTTGTCGTAACATGAATACTTACAACATTCGGCTGTTGATAGGTAGAGGTAATGGTTTGTCGTTCTGACTTCCGTTCATTCATAAGTTCAAATAACACTTATTTTGAAGACATTCTCATTCATTGTCGTTTGAGCAATATGTGATTCAGTTTGACGGCACAAACTAGTGCCAGGCCTACAGGAAAACTCTATATTCAGACGAAAAATGGAATGGTCTAGATGCAAGAAGTGACAGTCAATCAATACGCAGAACTAAATCAACTAATTTGTCGAAAAAGAACTGTAAAAATGGCATGGATGGATGTAATATTGATGAACCAATACGAACAGTAGTGAAGTTCTAAAATAAAATGCTAGTTTTTGCTACGGAAGCATTTAAAGACCACGAGATCATCCGCAGATATTAAAAAACGATTTCTTCCGACATAAGGCTCGGCCACATGAAAGTAACCGCACTCCGTACTGAGCACTGAGTACTCTGCTTACCTATAGCTTTCTCCAGCTCTATCAAAGCGGACGTAGTACAGTCATCTGCAATGCATTTCATAACTTTTAAATCATTGCAATGAACATTTACAGAGAAAAAACTAAATCATGAAATTCATCATCATGTTTACTGCTGGGCATACAAAAGGCACCTAAACATACTTTCAAGATGAACCATTTCGTGCTGCATCTATCCATCGACCACCCGTCATCTCTCACGATATGAATCTAACTGTTTAATGTGATGGTGTGACAACATTTTCAAAACTTATGTGATACTCATCTTATTGCAAGCAACTGTACTGGTACCTTTATATAGAGTGCCTCAATACCATTAATGGTATAGTAAGTAATAAAACTATGCAACCGCATTAGAAATTAAGTAATAGCCTGTAATGATCGGTGAAGATAGTACGAACGCACCCAATGGTCAGCCACATCCACAATTTTGATGACGTCATCTAAATTATCAGTTATATTATTATTTTCTCGTCTGTCTGGAAAAAGCCCCTATTGAAAACAAAGCACTTAAACCACTTAATGTTGTCCGGCAGAAGATCCTCATATAATTTTTACTTATTGAAAGATGAAAACAGGTTTTGGCCAAGGAAACAAACAAAAAAGTCGCCTATGACAAAACAGATGGCATCCGTCAAGGGCAAGAGAACAAAACATCGGTTGAAAACGTACCTTTATCCTCGACGACAGATTGCGATCTGAGGATGATAGAATAAAGTGACTTATAGACCCATATGAAGTTGAGCAATGTGGAATTAATCACCAAATATATGAGGCGTAGCGATTGAATAGCGTTACTTTAAAGGCCATCATAAATTCTTTACACAAACTAATTTACCGATATTAAAAATGATTAGTGCAATAAACTATTCGCCGAGACCGCACTTGCGTATTCGAGTAGGTGCATTTGATTGATAGCAGAGTCTCAAGATTGACTGCTCTTCGGTCGGTCGAGCTTTGATCAATTTCAAAATTTATTCAATGAATAATGTTAGGGATAGGAATTTCAATAGCTTTCCCATTACGAAATGTTTCTTTAAATGTCTGCTTCTCCGTATCGGTTTCACACGAAAGCGGGTCAGCCAAACAAACAAACCGTTAAAAAAGCGTTGTCTATCGGAGTTGGGTTCATATAATTGATGTAATTGAGTACTAAAGTGCACCGAAGTGAACCAAGGACCAATAGATCAAAAGCGCATCAGCACAATCAAGAGATCTCCTGGGTGCAGATGCGGGGTTTTCAACGGTCAACCAGGTGTTGCAGAATTGTAAATTCACTGCAAGATCAACACTGGTCTAATTACCAATAAAGAATAAGAGACAATCGAAATATTGGAGTGTATATGCTTACCTATATTCTAGCCAAATTCGATGTCTAATAAAGGTAAACAAAAATCTAACCTAAAACGTTGACAAAAACCTAATAAAAACATATCCTGATTATTTGAATTACAATTTTGTGAACAAATCTACAAGGAGGAGCTATCTGTTCACGAAATTGTAATATAAATAATTGGATTACGGTTTTATTAGGTTTTTGACAACGTTTTAGGTTAGATTTTTGTTTACCTTTATTATACATCGAATTTGGCTGGAGTATAAGGTGTTATTGTGTTTTGCAAAATCTGGTATGCTAAGGAGTGTATGGCAACAAGGTCCTATCCTTATTTAGCGGTCTGGTGGGCGGAAGCGTGCACCGGAGCTGACAGTCGTGCCATGGCGCAACCAGTTTGGTCACATCCACAAGTGTGCCACCCAGTTTTTGTACAAATATGATACAGGTTAGCAATTAAAGCTTTTGCTTTCATGACCAATAGATGGAATGTTGAAAGCTAAGACGGCAGGTACAAAGTACTCCAAACATGGAGACATCAATGCAGCTGACAAGCTGCAGACATAAATTATGTTAAGAGTTCTGAGAACGGCCAGACCAGTTTCAAGGATATAGAGTTGATAATTAAACTAACCGAAAAGATTGACACGCATCCCGTCATTACGAAATTTTCTTAAAAAGTGGAATTCTTTTGATCATTGTACTAAAATAACTTTTTAGATTAAGTTCGTCTTCTATGACAGTTTTTAGTTTGAAAAAATTTACAAATTGAGAAAGTAAGTAGGCGTCCATGCGTGATGAATGGGTTATTCAAATCCATTTTATCGTTAAAAAATAACGGGTGGGAAAGGAAACTGCACTGAACAATCGGCGAATTATAGTTCTCCGTTTCCATTGCCTACCTATTATTACTGACAACATCGTACATATTCGATTCGTGTATTTTACGTATTTTCTCTACGCGTTGCCTGATAGATAGTTTAGCCTTAAGAATCATTTAACTAATAAAATATTGAAAGGAAATGCTCCGGATTGATGATAATGGTATTTAAGGTGCGTTAAACACACTCAGATACGAAAGTTTGTCTCCGAAATTGCTGAACGAATATAACTGAAACTTTAAATATCTACACATAGTTTATACTTGTAATATATTATTATATGTTACTGTAAAAGCCCGTATGTTGGTTCATATTAGGTTTTACCATTAAACACTAGGATTTACCGACATGAGTTGGTAAATGTAATGTTTAAAGTTCAAAATGAACGATGTTCCAAGAAACATTTTAGATACTTTAAATACAAAATAAATGAACAAGTGTTTCAGGGTTTTTCGAAATAACCCTCAAAATGGGGTAAAACGGGGAGACAAAATTTACACTACGCGAATGAAGCAGCAAGTGTAAGCGAGTACAACGCGAGCAAAGCCGCAAATGCTAGTAAATAATAAATATGCTGCCTTGTTGCTTATAAGCAAACAGCACAACACTTTCAATTTTGGTCGAGACATTCATAATTTAGGCAGGTAAAAAGCGAATAAGCAGCAGAGTGATCTGGGTCGACAAGCACGCAGCATGGCTCCTTTCGCAGATGGTGGCCAACGAGCCGTGCTTAGGAGGGCCACGGTCTGTTGGCCTAACCTTGGCCGTATGCCTCCCGCGCGATCCCGCACGGATCACGGTGACATCACCAGCGACAATATTCTAATGCTCTAAGAGGCCAAGGCCGGAATTCCTACCAATGTAATAAAACACATCGGAGTAATAAAAAGGAAAGTAAGGTCGACGACCTCGCAGTCGAAGATGCAGTTGCTGATGGATTTGTCCGGATTCTTTTTATAGATGCCAAAATGCGGTGTGCCGAACTAGTCGGTGTGCAGCAGTGAAAGAAAAGTTCGACGGACTCGATCTAACTAAATTATTATAACGATTAAGCTGGCTTGCTGAAATCTGAATTGTTCTTTTATTTTACGGCAGTCGCATGCTCGAAATTTTAATACCCGTAGACGTTCTAATAGAAAATGTACTGTACAATGCCACTTTCTAATTTTGAACAAAAAATATCAACTACGGAGGTGTTGAGTAATCCATTACCTCATTTAATCAAGTTTTTATACTGTTTGTTTATTAATGAAGTCCTTAGGTACCATTTAGTTGAATTAGAATATGGTGTTGTCAAGATCATGTAAATGACTAACCGGGCCGTGGAGAGGTAATGATTCTAATGAATGTGGAATCAGGTAGAATACATTTGCAAGTTTATTGTATCAGAGCATTATCAAACAAACATGCCGTAGGCAAGGTATATGCACCGGCACACCTAGTGTGATAAGTAGGTAAGCATCATCAACATTCTTGGCGAGTAACGTTCAATGCTAACTGTAGCTGTAGTGTAGGAGTATTGCCTAGCCCGTTTGTCGCACTTTAGAGGTCCATTTGGCGCATCAGGGGCGAATTAAATTACGTGCCAAGATCATAGTACATCAATCTTACGGAAATTGAGCGGTTTGAGAAGACAACGGATTTAATAAGAGCTTTTTAAGACAAATATTTAATTGTATTTAAAGCAACTTTTAACTGAGGTACCTAGCTCAGCCTAGCTAAAAATTTGTTGGAATTCGACAGCCTTATTTTAAAAGCCTGTTGTTGATCGTGTCAGGTTTCCGATTGTCTGAATCCTGTTGTCCCTTTTAACACGTAAGGCACTGTATGTACGAAAGGGACAGCCCGCGAGCGATAGCGACGAGCTTACAGAATAAAGCACTCGATAAGGGAAGGTGTTAACTCTCACCGAGACGGAAACGGACGCGCTAGGCATTCCCTCCTCAGAGCCCTGACCCTCTGGGGCGCTTAGGAACCGGCGCAGGGTGCCGTAACCAGAAGCGGAGGCGACCATCGCTACCATTGCACTATCACAACACTACTGATGACATCACACGCGTGGGTCCTACTATACCGCCTAGAGCACAGATTAATATCTAGCCTAGACTAATCCGTCGTTCGTTGTTGATCTCGCGCACGGCGATCCGCGCGCCTGTCGCGACTATACTGCCTACCGAATGCCGGCTGCGCCCGCGCCTGCCCTCCCCACTATCGATAAACTTAGATAAGCATGTACCTTGTCACAGAATATGTAATAGACCAGAATACTTTTGTTTTACTTCCGTAGCTCTCTCGTTTTGGGAGAATAGAATGACATGTTGACAAGCATTTAGTCAAAACTGTTTAGTATCATGATCAAGAGGTATGCAAACAATGTTATCTAGTTATTACTTAATCATTGATAAATAAGCAGATTATTCTACACTTCATTACAATGATAATTCTATTGCTCCAAGGCTTTAATAGTAATTAACCATATCTCTAACGGGGTGGCAGAACCACAAGTAATCATACGAAAAATTGCAGCCACTTCTGATCCAAGACCCTCAAGATGGCTATGGTGAACCATGATGACAAGTGATCAGCCCATATAGGTCCAGAGGATACTAGGTACTCCTTAGTAGACCTTTAGGACATGCTCGGAGAGAGAAGCAGCTGGACACATTTTAAGAACTTATTAAAATCTTAAGGACTAGGACTGAGTCGAATCAACATAACTAAATTTACATAAAATAAAAGTCTTAGATTTACTCTTTAATACTTCACCACACTAGTCCAATATAACTGACACAAGTACCTAGGTAGTAGAAGTATCTATTATGCATTTTAGGTTTAGACTAGTGGGTCAGTTAGCAAGATAGAATTTAGCATTTTGCACTTAGCATACAATAAGCAATTTGACACAAATTTTCTCTCTGTGCATTGAATATAAATAGGGCTTCAAAGCCATTGATGCATATCTAATACATAAATTGCAGGATTTAGTATCTTATCTAAACTCCGATTTTCAAGTTGTTCAAAGTAATGTCATTTCCGAAGGTAAATAAATAGGAATTTTAAAAACATCATATTTAAAAGCACATTGAGTCGAGGATTAAGACGTTATTTGCATATGTATATGCTTCTAGAGTAATAGGTATACACACTGAGAGAATTTGTTTGCTTTCTTTCCCTGCAACTAATTTGATCTGAACTAGTTAGGTTAAGTCTACCAAGATTAGGCAACAGTTTAAAACAATTTAAACATCCTGTAGAACACATAAGTTAATAAAATTTATTACATCAGTCCTTGACCCATTCCACCCGGACCACCAGTCCAGCTTTTACTACAAACAAATACTGGAACAAATTTTTGAAGATTGGAATCTACACAAAAGGAATTGTGGACAAATGTGGAACTCTCTGCCGGGGTCTGTATTTCCTGAAGAGTATAATATGGGTGTCTTTAAATCCAGTCTCAATAGGTTTCTTCTAGGTAAGCATGCTTCATCTTAGACCACACTGTTACTTAACATCAGGTAGAGTGTGGTTAAACGCAAACCTATTTCTGATAAAAAAAAAGTGACATGACACATAATTGGTATCACAGGCACTAATATCTAATCCCAATAAGGTGCCCACAGCTCATAACAATGTTCTAATGTCAATAATTTATTCAGAGTGTGGGTAGCTAGATCTTCGCCCACCATTTGCCTTGCTTTGTACATTTAACAAATTGAAAAGGTCTTGGGAGCGGAATGCCACAAATGAGAAAGCTAAACACCACATTTTATGTACTATCTAAACACATGACTTTACGATTTGTGATAACAATCTCAGCAGTTTACTCAGACCATTGAGTCACTTTGAATTTGTATTGAACCATAACCAGTGGCTGCATTCCAATGCAAATTTGGCAAGTAAGGCAACACGAGCAAGGCAAAGGTGAAAATGCAGAAAAACCGGCAGGTAATTAGCCCCAAACTGCTCACCTGTTTGGTGTCCACACAGTCACTGGCCTCCATGTTACCATGTGTGCGCTCCTGTCTCTCCATGACTTCGGAAACATCAGAATCTCTTACACCAGACACCAAACGAGTAAAAATCACACGGTCCCAGCATAAACATAACAATCGCGATGGGCACAGCGAATTTCAACGAAACAATGTCAATGATCGAACCTCGCGTAAAGGCACTTGGGAGACTATTTTGTTACTTCAAAATAAAAAGTCTGACTGTGCACTGTATTAAAAACTATTTTTACACATATAATAGTATTTCTAAAGCACCAAAGTTGATTTTTAAAAGAAAATCATGAAAAATACAGTTGATCACCATCTTACAAATTTTCTCACATTCATTCCGTCATCGAGTCCGACTGTCTGACGGTCGCTGCCCTATTAAACGTTCCTATACAAAATTATTAAATAATGGTCTTTGAAAAGTGATCTTTTCTAAAAGATTACTCAAAATAATTATGAAAACACAAAACAAATCTTCTTAGCTGCTATTATTATTTTGGAGTAAAAGGGTATAAATTATAAAGTCATAAATTCTTTCTAGCCGTTCTGAATTATATGCGTAGAATGAAGTGGAATTTTAGCAGCGACATCTACCGCAAAAGTTTTTGACATTGACATATTGGATGGTAAGAGGCTCGGAACAATTAAGTAAGGGGAGTAGCATTATGAATCAAACCAATCAAACGAAACAAACAGACCTAACGATAAATCTTCGACGATAAATCCTCTGACTCTTACTCTGGGCGAATAAATGTTTCCTGCCTGGGAGATTCTGATCTCGTGTTCTCAGTTTCTGAGTGATTTAAAATTTTGCGCACATTATTAGTTGTCGCCAGCTGCACTTTCGTTATGAATAAGAAATACCCAGTTTTTAACCCTGAAATTGTTTAGCTTGCTTGCTTCATAACTTGCATCCCTCGTACTGATTGATAAAAAAGTATTATTTTAACTTCTCTATAGAATATGAAAGAAGTTATATAGGCGCAAAATAAAATAATATCTTGCATCAAGAAGTTGCTTGCTTTACATATACAAATGCCTCGCGAGAAGAGTCGCTATCGTGACCGTCGAAGTTCCTCATACAGTTCAGAGTCTTCGTACGATAGGAAAAAGTCTAAAAGCAAACATAGGAGACGTTCTCGATCCAGAGACCGTTCGAATTCCAATAGTCTCAAGAGGAGACGTTCTACTTCTCGCAGCAGAACGAAGCGTAGAAGTTATTCTCGAAGTGTTTCGAGGGACCGGTACGAGAAGTCAAAAAGAAGGTCGCTGTCCCGGTCTAGGTCGAGACGCGAACGATCCAGGTCGAGGTCTCGGAGCAGATCTAAGTACAGCAAGAGCAGCAAGAAGTCAAAGAGATCACGATCGTCCAGTAGCCGTTCCAGTTCCTTTGATATAGGTCACAAATCCAAATTTACCCAATAAATCTGTCCCACTTTATTACTCACCCACACATTTCTTTAGTGTTATAAAAATTTTCCTTATATAAAGAAGTACTACAATCTTTCACTTGGTATATTGGAATTAACAATAGTGTAATTTTATTCCAGAGCGACCCATAACTTCAAAGAAAGTCAACCTAGATGATACTGAAACTAAAGTAGAAAAGGCAATCAGAGCTGCCGAGGCGGCTGGTTTGACCATGACCAAAATACCATCCTATGAATACAAAGATGTGGAGATCAAAGAAGACATGCCCACCATTCATGATCGTAACCTACTGGAGGAGCTAAATTGTGACTCATTTGTGCAAAAATCATTTACTTCCTCCAGGAGTAAGAAAAATATCCTGATAGACTTGAATGCTGAAACTATTATGATCCCTGATTCTGAAATCAAAGCCCAGAAAGATGACTGTATCATTGATTTCAATGTAAGATTTCCATTATTTTATTGGTACAATATAGCACAGTACTTCTCATCATCTTCCTGCCCCGCCACTCTATGTGGGGTCATAGTACTTCTAGAAATTATGAAAAAAGCTATTTGCATCTAATATTAATAATTTGCACTCAATCAGCTTTTGTATTGTGCAAGTTACATAATGTTGTTTTATTTTGCTTTTCAGGAATTGCCAAATGAAGAAGAACTAAGGGAGATATGGATCAACAAACTGTATTTATATAGAAAGAAAATGGTGAAAGGTGAAATGTAATGTTTTAGGGTACAGAAATAAACTCGTGTCAGATATTGTAACTTGTTATTAGCACAAGCACTTGAACTACATAAATGTAACAATTCAGTAAACAATAACAGTCAACATTTTATAATGTAGGTACAGATTTGTCTGTAAATGAGCACTCGAGCAATAAAAACAAGTAACAGCCTAAATTATTTTTATTGAACACAATGTGCTGCAACTTGCATTGTGGGACATGCTCTCACTACTTAGATATATTTACAATGTACTGCAACGAATTTCAATCTTCTACTAAAAGGTGAGACCCTCACATGTTGTTCCTCTCCCGTTGAATTCTAGTACTGTACGTCCGTGACACTAGATTCCACGCATCCATATACCTGTCCATACACATTGCTATACATTTCTGTTCGGAATTATCGAGGGATGTGCCAGGTTTGCTGATGCACTTCTTGAAACATTTCTCTGACATTTTCGTAAGCAGTTCTTGAGCATTTGCGATCGCGATTTGTTGTTTTACTTGATCCATCAACTCTTCCTTCTGCACCCCACTAAGTGAACCAGTAGTTAGTGAATCCATTTTAGTTGTAGCCAGGAATATTCAAAATGCTGTTATAACTCAATTTGTAGAAAATTTACTGCCAATCAAAAGTAAAGTAACCTCAAATTTTCAAAGTGACAGATCGACAATATGACATTGGCATCCTAGGAATGTAAGTATGCTGTTTTTTCGATTTCTTCAGATCGCGATACGATCGGACTCGGACCTGATCGGTCGGACTGATGGATGAGGCGTTCAATCGCCCGCCCCTGTTGTTCTGTGGTTGCGAGTGACACTGAAAGCAACGCACGCGTGTATATATTCACACCTCAATTCACACGAGCGCGAGCACAATCATCCTTTGAAATGTGTCGAAAAACATATCAGTCTCGATCAACAACGGCGACGTTCACGAGAACAAGCAGATTCATACGCGCGTGCTTCTGAATGTTGTGTACGTTGAATGTCTCGTTGCTGGTTTGACAAGACCACGAACCACGAAGTGAAAAATCGGTATTTCTCAGAAAATAATAGTGCGTGACCGAATATAATCTGTGCAAATGCAATGCCATCTTATGTCAATGTCAAGCAAGAATCCATTCGTCCCCGTCCCTCCTCCCTCTGTGTGTGATTCGGACGGAAATACGACGTAAACAAATAAAACTATTAATTTATTTAGCGTACATACTACATTATGTGTAGTGTTTATATCAGTGATTATTTGCTTAGTATTTATATCCACTTTGAATACTATTTTATGAACTTCTAATTCAGCCGAAAATGAATGATGTGTGATAAAACGGCATCTAAAATATTATGCACAGAAGAGCCATTAGAAGATATTGCAAGCACACTTACACACGATGAACTACTTGAAATTACTCAGTCCTCACTTTACACCCTAACAAAGTGTGATTCTCTACTTAGTGACCTTCCTTCAGATATTATTCTTGAGGAAATTTTATCACAGGTTAACAACATATTAATACTTTACTACTATAGACCTTCCCTATTGTAGTGTTCTAACAAGCCGTTATCATCACGTTATTATGAATACTGTAATAAGCAAGTTCGTATGAGCTAGTGGCTAACTCTAGTGACGGAGTTTTTAGGCCGCCTAAAGGCCTCCGTTGTGGCTTAACGAATTGAACGTGCCCTCTGAAGCGTTCAGCTCAAGATGCCACTTGCGATCACCCATCCAAATTGTGACCACGCATAACATTGCTTAACTTCAATGATCAATCAAGAATGTAAGCAAGCTACACCATGAGCACTTTTATGAATTGTATACAAATGAATGCTTACACCAGTTATCATTTTCAGACAGCCGTAGAACATGGTCAGGCAATTACACTATTCATATCGAGAGAAGATGAACCAGTATTGAAAGTTATAGTAAGTAATGAACTAAAATTCCTTTTTTGGTTTAGAATAAAATACTTTCTAATAATTCTGAATAATGTTTGTTTTAACTAATAATTTCATTTCAAGGTACCTCAAAATGCTTCTGTGAGAGACTTGAAGAAGGCAGTAGCAAGACATTTTGAAATAAACCAGAGGAGAAATAAAAATAAAGTAAAAATATCATGGAAATACATTTGGAAGACATACAACTTATGTTATGACAGCACTGTGTTAGAAAATGATGATGATTGTATTCAATATTATGGTGTAGTAAATAAGGTTACTCTTCAATTCAAGAAAAAAAGGAGAAAGAAAAAGAAGGACCAAATATACTCATAGATCTTATTTATTAATTTCAGTTTTACTTTTCACCCAACATAACTTAAAATCAATTTCTGCATAAAACTTTAAAATAAAGAAATTCACAATGATCTTAAAATCAAAATAAACATACAGAGTAAATATATTGCTGCAATTTGATAATAGTTATCTTAAAGACAAAATTCTACCATACCAACATTCTCATCTCTATTGCCCATAGTTAGTAAAATTAAGAGAATTACAATAAAATTGTGTTACTCTTTTATACATGTTTGAAATCTTTTTCTGGTTGATACAATAGGAACCATTTTTCAGCTCTTATTCTGTTCCGTTCAGTCGAGTCCCACAATATTCCTAACCGATGGTTTGAGAGATTATTAAAAGTTCAAGAGATGTATTTAGAGTTGTTCAAAGTCGGGCTGCGGTGGCGGTTCCTGCGGCAAAGGCTCGAAGTCTCCTAGGCTGTAGGAAGGCTCCTCATGCCGCGGAGTGGCGAGCGGACGGTCGTACGCGTCCTTCAGCAGCTCCTGATCATGCTGTTGAAGAATGTTTGTGTGAAAAAAGGAGAAATAAAGATTCGAAATATTTAACTTAATTATGCTAAACTGATAATGTAAGAGCTGAGCACATTATTTCAGGTTGAATCTTTCAAATTCAAAACTATCATAAAATCTATGCTCGAATAACAATGACGACATCTGTGGCGCGGCGGCGGCGGGCGAGTGCTCGGCTGAGACGCAAGAGGCGCGGGTTCGATTCCCGCTACGGGAGAAATGTTTGTATGCTCTGCAAATATTTCTTCCCGGTCTGGGTGTTGTAATATTATCTATATATAAGTATGAATTTAAAAAAAAGTATATAAGTATTCTATCAGCCATCTGGTTACCATAGTACAAGCTTTGCTTAGTTTGGGGCTAAATGGAGCTGTGTGAAATGTCCACAAATATTTATTTTTTATATAATTATCCGTTCAGCTGTTTAGGCATGATTGAGGCACAAACATCAAACATCCTTACAAACTTTCGCATTTAAAATATAAGTAGAATTGAATTGTTTTACTTGATCATTCTGGCTCAGGACTGAAGGCGGCGCCAAGTCGTCCAAAGACAGCTGTGTGTTGAGCACTGATGGCGGGGCGTAGTCCGATAAAGACGGTCCACTCTCCACGGGCTATTAACAAAAACAGAACATACTAAGAGATTCACTAGTCAGTATTCAGTGAATGAAAGGGAAAGTATCTTGGGCTATTTATTACTTTCATAATCTCAAAAACGCCATTTAAATATCAGTACCTCAATACGCGAATAAAACTTTACTACCTTTAGGCGGCCTAAAAACTCCGTCACTAGAGTTGGTCACTAGCTCATACGAACATACATACATACGTGAATTATGTATCAATATTACAAAACATGGCCCCAGATGTATGAATATCTGTGTTATGGATACCAGTTTATAAACTCGCGATATGAATTCATAGGTTAGATTAATACTTTGTTTTTATCGCGTAATTTGAACTTATGAAAAGCTGTTTCTATCTAAGCATGTCGTAAAAGTCGACTAAGAGTCCTCCCCTACATGATGGACTTTGAATCAGGATTGGCTGCAAGTTTTCTTATTACTTGTGGCTCTGCCCATTAGTTGGCTACGCCCATAGATATGCGTGATAATACGTGTATGTATGAATGTAATTTACCTTATTATTTTCCCGATATATCGACAGCGTTGCTTTGACAGGGCTTGTCAAGACGAGCCAACTTTTACCCACGAATACTCAAACGCGACTCAGAGTTGAGCACGTCTCAAGTCACGGTTTTTTGACAGTTTTTGATGAAAATCTGTCCAAAACTCGTCACTTGAGACGTGCTCAACTCTGAGATGCGTTTGAGTATTCGGGGGTTAGTGGGATAAACACCAGTTATAATCTAAATATTTTGATTGCTTACCGGCTCTGGCGTCGGTTCGTCATAGGGCTTGAACATGGGTTCCTCGGCGGGACGCACGGTGTTAGCGCGAGCGTCCTCCTCACAGCTGTACGCAGTCTTATGCTCGCAGATCAGAAGGTGAGTCAGCATGTCTGTGCCTGGAGGTTGATGAAAATTAAGCATTTTAGATTAAGTTTGTGCGCAAGTGAGCGTGTCTCCGCAACGGCTAAACGGACAAGCGAGAGGAACCGATGTCATGTGCTTTTATTGAAGTCTTGGTAGAAGATCAGCTTAGGCTTATCTTTTTCTTTGTGACTTTCATTTCATAAATAAAATTCAAAAGGTCTTATATGCTATCCGAAGGTTTCTCTCTCGACAATATTAGCCGCAGAGTTAATAACACTACAAATAATCTCAGATCAAAATACTCACCAACTTTAATGGAGTACCCGCAGATCCAGTGCGAATTGCAGGGTTCCTTGCGATGAGTGTAGTGTCAGGTGTAGTCACATTCGTCACAGAATCCAGCCATTGTAGCCGCAAAGTCACTGATACGCCACTAAAACTATAACGTACTCACCAACTTTAGTGGAGTACCCGCAGACGCAGTGCGAGGTGTAGGGCGCGTTCCTTGGCGCATCCTCAAGTGAGAGCGGTCCGGCGCAGCAGCCGCTGTGCTGCAACATCGCACGGTAGCACGACGTCGCGTACGAACACTTCGTGCAACTCGTCGTGCCTCTGTAAATATAATCCTAATATTATTTAAAAGTATTAATAATATTTATATAAATCTATAATCTCATAAATTCAAATGTTCCTGTAATAAGCGCCCGTGCCTCGACTCCGGCTTGATTCTCGTTTCCCTTGGCGACAGGCCTCAGGCGAGACCAATTGAGCAGCATGTATATCTAATTTTTAATAATAAACAGTCAAAATCGTTGTTTAATTCGTGATTATTGTAAAATATCAGTAGGTCTTAGCAGGGACATTTTTGTAGGACTTAACACCCCAATAAAATGTACTAATACCATCTGGATGACCTTTTACCATCTAGTAAATGATTTATACAGCGTCAGGGGGCAACTTTTACCTTCACAAACGGGACGCTGTAGTGCCCGGGATGAATTAAGATGAAGTAGGCTTGCCCAGCACCTATACCATCCTCTCGGCTTAGTCGGCCTTGTACACAGGAAAGACATGGTCAATTCGTGCGGAGCTGACTAAGCCGCAGGTTTCCTCACGATGTTTTCCTTCACCGTTTGAGAGTACTGGTATACCGTACATAAATTTTTCGCACAGAATAATCCCAATGGATTCGTCGTCGTGAAGGTCGTGGGTTCAAATCCGGTGTACCAATGTACACGACCGGATTTGAACCCACGACCTTAGAATCAGAAGGCGGGGTCACTACCAACTAGACCACCAGTGCTCTCTGTAAATAGTAATATTACTTAATATAAACAGGTTATCACATGCATATTCGGGTCTGGTTCTCGCTACGGGAGAAATGTTTGTATGTTCTGCAAATATTTCTTCCGGGTCTGGGTGTTGTAGTATTTATGTATGTATTTATAAAAAAAGTATATAAGTATTCTATAAGCCACCTGGTGCCTATAGTACAAGCTTTGCTTTGCTTAGTTTGGGGCTAGATGGCGCTGTGTCAAATGTCCACAAATATTTATTTATGAAAGTTATCGATTTAACTTGAACTTACAAGTAATGCTTATCGCTGTCCATCGGAGTGTCGCATTCACGACAGATCATGCCATCAGGCAACACAAGAGTTAGGTCTTCGAACGTGTCGTTGATGTCATGGTTGGCAGAATCCTTTACTGGAGGGCGGGCCTTGTTCTGTAGAAAAAAAACATTACATATCCTTCTAGACTTCATAATTATGAATACCTCAACCATATCTACCATGGATTTCAAATGATACCATACATGTTATTAAAACCGGTCAAGTGCGAGTCGAATTCGCACACGAAGGGTTCCGTACCATCGTAAATGTATTTTTTTTATATGGGGCCTCCTTTTATTTTAATTTTATTATTTTGTTGTTATAGCGGCATTAGAAAATTTCAACTCTCTTCCTATTACGGTTAATGAGATACAGCCCGCTGACAGACGGACGGATAACGGAGGCTTAGTAATAGGGTCCCGTTGGTACCCTTCGGACACGGAACCCTAAATACTGTCTCCCGACATGCAAAATCTAAAACAAGATGATGAACAATTCTATTTACACTAACTCCCAACATTGTGCAATTTTTATTCAGATCTACAGTTACCTAATTACTCAGACCAAATAAAAAGAAAAGACGGCGCGCCGCGAACAATAAAATTGAAGCCACACAAAACCATGCTCCTGCAAGTAAACATACACGCTCACGCACACACCTACACTAAAACCAAGCTCATCGCTCTCAAGTCGTCGTCTAGTAAACTTAAAATTTAAAAATATAATAATGCTTTCCTGTGTAGTGACCACTTGTAAAAACAGCAGCAAATCACATAAAAAGTCCCATGGAATCGGTTTTTACTTTTATTTACTTCAAATAACATCATCGTTTCTTAATTATTATCCAATGAATTTTAGGTTACTTGGTACACAAAACCTCAAAACCGACACACACACGCATAGATATAAAAGTGGCTTCATTTTTGTTGGTCGTGGCGCGCCGTCTTTTCTTTTATTTGGTCCGAGCCTAAATATTACAAAATGTAGTATATTTTCTTTAAAGTATAGGTAGGTACTAAAAGATATTGCTGCTGCAGCTAAACTTTGGAGTACCTCAGGCTCCTTATCGGCGGCACTGCAACTTTTCCACATATTTCTTTTATTCTGTGCGGACAACTTCACAGTCAAAATTATATCTTTACTAATGAAACGCCCCGCGGCTTTGTCCGTGCTTTTTTTCATACAAACTTCATTCTCCCGTCGCTTCCTCTAGGAGTCGAATTTCGGGAGTTCCATTCTTAGTGCACCCCTCCACCATAACAGGAATATACCCTAAGTTCCATGCTTCTAGGGTTTGTGGTTTAGGATGTGAGTTGAATGTCAGTCAGTCAGAGTAAGCGTTTTATATATTTAGAAAATAGTTTTTCCTTGATAGTTAAAATGATTTATTTATAGTTTTTTCTTGGGATTATCTAGTTCTTCTGTTAGCATAGAGATATGGTTTCAAGAACAGGCGTGATATCAACTAAAATGCGTTTCGGAGTCTGGAAGGAAAACGTTCAAGGAAAAGAGTGAATGAAGCATAAAATCAAATGAATCCTTGTGATTTTAATAAATAGCGCAACAAGTGCGCCTCAAAGAATCCCTTTGTAGTGCACTTGACACAAAAATAATACACACTTATAAACATTAATTAATTATAATATTAATAAACGCTTTAAGACTTACCCTGGGTTTGGCAATCAAATGTTCCTCGGAGCACAAAGGAACCGCATTCACTACTGTTACATGGTCACGAATCTGGTGCTCTTTCAATTGACCTGAAAACGAAATAAAAAAAAAACATTGATAGACCTTTCGCAAGACGACCTCTGTGGCGTGGCGGGCGTGCTCGGCCAAGACGCTAGAGGCGCGGGTTCGATTCCCGCTGCCCACGCCTCTTGAGTCTCTGCCGAGCAATCGCCCGCCACGCCACTGAGGCCGAATTATGTATGTTTATTTCTTTAAATGGGTTCGTGTATTTGTTATTATTAACTTATGTGAATTATTTATACCTTTTTATTTTTGTGATTTAATTAATTAAAAGATTTTATAATGTAACATGACATACCAAGATGCACAAATTTGAGTGTGCAGCGAGTGCATTTGATCTCCAGATCCTTGTCGCGATGCTGTTTCAGATGGTCCATGAAGATGTGGACGTTTGACATCATCTCATTGCCCTCCACATATACAGGAATCACCTGTAGGTCACATTGATTTAAGGTATAACACTTCCACTGGTTTAAATATTACTAATTTTACAACATTTTCGGAAATTTTGACATAGAAAAATCGCAGGACATGCTCTAAGCTGCAGTCTCAGACCAAAAAAAAGAGACAGCGCGCCGCTAACAACAAAAGTGAAGCCACACAAAACCGTGCTCCTGCATGTAAACATACACGCTCACGCACACACCTACACTAAAACCATGCTCATCGCTCTTAGTACGTCACGAGTCGTCGTCTAGTGAACTTAAAATTTAAAACTATAATTATGCCTTCCTGTGAAAACTTGTAAAAACAGCAGCAAATCACATAAAAAGTCTCACGGAATCACTTTTCACTTGTAAGTACTTCAAATAACATCGTTTCTTAATTATTATAATATGAATTTTAGGTTAATTGGAACACAAAACCTCAAAACACACAAAGATAAAAAGGTGGCTTCACTTTTGTTGTTCGCGGCGTGGCGTCTTTTCTTTTCATTTGGTCCGAGGCTGCAGTATTTAGTGCAATTCTAATGGAGCGTGCGTAGTTAGTGTCAGTAGTCACCTTGAGACAGTGCACACACAGTAGGTCGCCGGTGCGCGCGTGCTGCGTGCGGAAATGCCGCACGAGCGCGCGGTGCGACGACACGCGGTAATCGCAACCGGACACGCTGCAGCGATACGGCAGCTCCAATGGAGCGTGCGACTTCTGCATGTGAGACGCGAGGGACACCACCGTGGCGAAACGGACCTGGAAATAAACAAACAATTGTGTTTCACCAGCTGACTTCGTATCGCCATATAGTTGATAATAATGCAAATTTTCAAATATTTCATTAGGTAGTTATTCTGCTATTTGGGCAGAGACAAATCCAATAAATCAACAATCATATATCGGTCCAGCTAGAGATGCCTTTACTCACAGCCCTGCAAGAAAAAGAGAGCTGCTGACGACTCGTCTCGTCTGACGACGAGCAGCTCTCTTTTTCTTGCAGGGGACAAGCCGATTGATATGAATGACATTGTCAATTTTATTATCAAAATCCATACTAACAAGATGGTGATGCTTCAGACGCGCCTTCAATGCGCTGTCGGAAGTGAAGCGAGCAGCACTAAATAAATAAGTTTCACGATGTGGTAAGCTAAATCCGTCGCATATATCTCACTTACCTCACAAGGCACGCGCTAGTGAACAGATCTGGTAATTTAGTATCGCCAAGATGATTATGTTTCAGATGCAGTTGCAACTCCCCGTCGGAAGCGAAGCGAGCTACACTCTACACAATCATTTCTATGAGTTTTACCTCTTTATCGAAAGAAAAGCTACCTTTTCCGACCTACGAACTACGAGACTTACCTCACAAATAAGACACGCGTAAGTGAACAGATCCGGTGATTTGGTGTCACCGGGGTGGTGATGCTTCAGATGCAACTGCAACTCGCCGTCTGAAGCGAAGCGAGCGGTACAATACACGCATTGAGAAACTGGCGCGTCGTCTGGCGTGTTCGGCGGGACAGGGACGATGTGGGACACGAGATGGTCTAGCAGGACTATGTTCTCGTTGAACTCTTGATGGCAGTTCGGGCACTGAAATTGGAATACCAATAATAATAAATATTTGTGGACATTTGACACAGCGCCATCTAGCCCCAAACTAAGCAAAGCTTGTACTATGGACTGGACATCATTATGGCTGATAGAATACTTATTTTTTTTGTAAATACATACTTATTGTACTACAATACCAGGCCCGGAAGAAATATTTGCAGGACATACAAATTCTCCCGTAGCGGGAATCGAACCCGGCCTCTTGTCTACCAGCCAAGCACTCGCCTGCCACGCCACCGAGGTCGTCGAATAGGAAATAAATACAAATACAAATACAAATATTTTATTTTCCAAAAGCCTATGCCTACAAACTTAGTGATGCACTTCTTCCTGTGTTAGTTTGCACTGTGTTACAGGAAGTAAGTCCTTCCCCAAATGAGTAACATATAGTTTTTTGTGCCTACTTAATGTATTATATTTTTCCCTTTATCTAAGATATAAAAAAAAAATTAAAACTAAAAAAAAGAAAACTTATCGGTACAGAAACTATGTAGGTACTTATATTAATTGTATGGTAATGGTGTGATTGGGGTGAGTATGTGTAGGTATGCTTGGATTGTGTGTGTGTTTTGTGTGTGCATATGTTGGTGCGTGTGAGGGTATGTGTGCGTCTATAATAGTGTACAATTGTTGTGTGTATGTGTTTCTGTGTTTAACCCAGATGTTACTGAAACTATTTTATTTCTTCGATTATCGTGAATTTTGGATATATGTCTTCAAATGGCTCAAAATTAATGAAAAACTACTCAAAAAAAATCTATACTTTTTGGAAAACCCAGAAAATGATGGCCTTTTATAAGGCCCGTCGTAATCTAGGCTACTAAGAAATACCCGGAAGTACAATAAATGAAACAAAGCAACTAAATACATATTTTTATTGACTTACCACATATTTTTTATTTATTTACTATTATGCCAAAAAAACAGTGTTTTGGGTGTAAATGTATCTTACATTTTTTGCAAATGAAATAGATTTTTAACTTGCAAACCTTGCATCTTAGTTTGGGAGCACTGTATTCCACTAAGAGATAAATTCCGTCATATCGGGATGATTCTCGATGAGAATTTGCCGTAGGACATGGTCCCCTTCTATCGCTTTTTTGATAAGTTTCAAGCAAACTTCTAACAACTGTTTTGCGAAAAGCCAGGTGATTGTTCTCCTCCATCATGTTTGTGTAGATGCCACGCATTGTGCACAGCCATGTCCAGGCTATGGCTGAAAAGAGAAATCTAGGTACCACTTTTTCCCGCAAATCGATGTCCAGTAAAGACCTATGTTTTGATCGGATCTGTCTACCTCTTCCATATTTTCATTATACTGTTTTATAACAGACGGTCGATCTACATAGGTACTTATATCGCTTATGATCTTGTGAAAATCTTTTCACCTTCTGCGAGGCACTTTTTCAGCATTTGATGCAATAGTTACGAGGCTGTTGTCATTCAATGGGATTGAAGGTTCTAACTTCTTCAATGTCTTCGACCTCTGAGTCCACCATGTGCCTTCTTTTAGCCAAGCTCGCCAAAGGTGAATCATCTTCTTCATCAGACGGAATTTCTGCCGGAGTACCTAGTAGGTAATGAATTTCTTAGCTGAGAACCTGACCGAAAATAAAATAAAGCTGATCTTGAAATTATCAAATGAACCGGACTAAATCTACACATAAACAAAAAGATTTTACGTGGAAGATTCTGCAGAAAAACACACTCTACATCGCCGGAGTCTTCATCTGTAACTTCCGCGTTGGCATTTTCAGGAGGGAATATTGTAATTTCGGTTGGCAATGGGAGTTTCTTCATCACCTCGCTCCAGTTCATCAAGTATTTGATTGAAATTGAGCTGTTTATTACTATCGCGATCTATCATTTTGTATAGTTGTCATAGATGTGCAGATTACGACTGGACTTATAAAAGGCCATCGCGTTTCAACGTCTGAAAAGTACTAAATATTTCAAATATAAAACCAAATAATTTTGAGACTGTGTAGACTAAACATCGAGAATGAAATATACAAATGAAATATATTTGATAAGTGCATACAGTTGTGATATTAGCTTACCTCCGTGCAGCCATCGTAAGAAAAAACATTCACGTTGTACATAAACACCAAAATGAGACTAAAACGATAATATTATTATAAATTTTTCTGTTGTAAATCAAACGTTGCAATGTGTTGAATCGTACTGCAGTATGAATATTCGCGTCAGTTCACATAAAAGACGCAAAAATTGCGGGTAGATTTAATAATTTTTTTGGGCCTTATAAAAGTCCCGTCGTTTTATCTGGGTTAAAATGTAATTATTTATGTATTATGTAAGTTTATGTTAGGTAACCTTTAATAATAGTTTTTCAACTTCTTCGTAACTCTTTTCGTGCAGCCATGTTCTGACAGTCCTTTTTAGTATGTGATTAGTTAACGCTTTCGTTAACTAATCGTAAATAATAAAGTCCAAAATCTTTTCTAGTTAGAAGTTTTTACAAGTAATGATAAACATAAATTGCCTATATGTAATGTTATGAGGTTTGCAGGTATTACCTAGTTTTCTGTACCACTGTCCAATGAGATTAGTTTTTAGTTTGCTTTGGAATCTCGGACTTAGCTACACACTATACTATATACGGCAGATCAGTTCTGAATGGTCCATAGACCTCGTTTAGCTAAGTCTAATACCATATTTTAAATGCGAAAGTCAGTTTATCTAGTCACGCAGCAACGAATTTACATGTTTTTTAGCATTGAGATAGTTTAAGAGCCAGATAGTGACATAGGCTAGTGACTTTGAAAAGTCACTAGGACTTTTCATCGGAAGCTAGTAGATATTGCTCGTTTAAATAAGAAAAAGAATTACTCACATCAACAGCGATAGGAGTTTTCGCGTTCCGTGTCTTTCCTCCTATTTTCCCAAAGTAATACTTCTCCATGGAGACCATCTCCTCGGGCTCTTTTGGCTTAGTCTCTTTCTTGATACTCTTCAAAGGTATATCCAAGTCCGGATCGTCGTCTATGTAAGTGCGAGGCGCCTTGCGACGCCCACGTTTTGTTTCTTCGTCCTTGTCTTTCTTCACTTTAGGCTTATCTTTGTCCTGCTCTTGCTTTATCTTTGTACGGCGAAGGGCTAGAGGCATCTGTGAAATTTAGTAAAGTTTCATATTAGTTTAAATAAATAACACCCAACAGTCACATACATAGTTCTGACTCCACACTAGGATTCCCTGTGTCGTGGGTATCAGAAACTACGAGGACCATGGTACCACAACACCCAGACCCGGAAGAAATATTTGCAGAACATACAAACATTTCTTCCGCAGCGGGAATCGAACCCGCGCCTCTTGTGTCTCTGCCGAGCAATCGCCCGCCACGCCACCGAGGCCGTCAAGTTTGCGTCAAGTCGACAGTTTGCGAGGATGTTTGTATGTTCTTGTTTCAGTCAAGGAAACTCATCTCGGTTTCTATATTCTACTAACCAATTCAGTAGTTTTAATGAAGAGCAGTCTTAAAAAAATTCAGTCCCTTTTCAAATAAAGATAAAAAAAGTCAATGGTCATTGGTTGGCTCACTGATTGGTTTGATTATACCGTCATAGATAGCCAAATACGAAAGTGTTCCGGAAGCATAGCGTGGAAGCTTCAAAATTATCCTAGCGATTCAATGAAGTATTTTAAGTTACCTCTTCCTCATCATCATCTTCGATGTAAAGAGTCTTTTCCTTCTTCTTCTTCTTGGCCGGAACCGGCGGCGACGGCTCCCTCTTCTTGCGGCCGCGCTTGGCGCGGGACGTGTCCGCTTCCTCTTCACCCTTCTTCTGGACAAAGAAACA
Organism: Scotopteryx bipunctaria; assembly: GCA_949320045.1. Taxonomy (NCBI): domain Eukaryota; kingdom Metazoa; phylum Arthropoda; class Insecta; order Lepidoptera; family Geometridae; genus Scotopteryx; species Scotopteryx bipunctaria. Next base: position 2,130,713 of record OX439441.1, read on the forward strand.
TATAAGCAGCTTATGTTATGAGCTAGGTATCGGCACTTGTTACGAGCTAGACGATCAAATCTTGTTTATGAGTTAAATAATCTCGATGGCCTCGGTGACGTGGCGTAAGATGCGGGGGTTCGATTCCCGCTGCGGGAGAAATGTTTGCATGTTCAGCAAATATTTCTTCCGGGTCTGAGTGTTGTGGTACAGTCAGCGTCAAATTGATAAGTGCGTCTAGAATCTAGAGTAATCAAAATGATCTGAAAAACATAAAAGAAATTTGATATACGCAGTTTAAATCATCATATTGTTGTAAGCACCCAAGGTGTTCAAAGTTATCTTAGCAAACAAAGCTCTCGGTAAAGTAGGTAGGTAATGCACAATACACCCCACCGCGGGACATCAGTGCAGTTCTATGTTCCCCTAACATTAAATAGAATTAGGTAGATTATATTTTCTTCATCACACGATATGCACAATGACAATAGTTTTTAGAATTGTAGACAAACAGTAAAATAAAGACTATAATAATAACTTTTTACATTTGTGATACCTACTTACAAAATTATTAAAATAAAATAAAAATATCTTACCTTGCCAGAAGGATACTTCCAGTTCTTGAATGGATTAGCAGCTATTTTGTTCAGTCGCACTGTAATCACGTCTTTAGAGTCCAATTTCGTCTGCTCTGCAATGTGGGTGACGATGTAGTCGAACGCTTGACCGGGTGATACGCCGAACCTAGAATGTATAAGCAATTATAGGCTTTAACAACATAAGAGTATTAATAAATATGGGCTAATAGGTGAGTACTAGGGCCATCTGAAGCACCCAAGGCTGTTGTTAGAAGAAAATTATTTTAAGAGTCCACTCGATTTAGTTAAAAATGAGCTCCATACAATCTTTTATTTACGAGAAAATGCATTTATCCTTTTTTCGATCTCATATAAAAAATACATCTCATATTCAATAGACCTTCTTATAATATTGTATCATGACATGACCCAACAATTGACAATGGATTTGGTCGCTCGATTGCCAGATTTAGGCAAACAAGTATTACAAATAAAAGGTTTACCGTAATAATAATATTTGTTATTTTGATTTAAGATTTTTTGAACTAGAAATTTGATGAAGAATCAACCTTGCATTTAATTTTTTTTTTATTTAACACTGTGTTACCCGGACCCACAATCAGCAAAGAAAATCAGAGTAAAATAGGTTTTCGCGAAGAAAGCAACCTTAAATGTTGTTAAAACAGCAAAACATAATCTTCATTTTCACACAAAATGGTAGAGAGAAGGGAAAATAAGTAGCTACCATAGAAACATGAAATGACGATAATATAGGAGTTTTCTTGGCTTGGCTAAGGTAGGACTTACTTCTCCCTCCAAACCAGCTCGTCAAGAAACTGCTGTATGATCTGTCGCGACAGAAGCGAGAGTGTGTTCTGGAACATTCTCGGCACGATCCGCCTGAGGTACTCCATTATGTTGCTGTTGGAATTCTTGCCCTCGGTGTGGGAGGAAGACTGGTGTACGTTCTTGAAACCCATATTTATTAATGTTCCTTGAAGAGAACGAAAAATGTTTAATGTTGGGGTAGTTCCCATATGTTGACATCATCGGACAGAATAAGATATATTTTTCTTATTTTGTACCATGGAACATGTAAGTAATACTTTTATGTCTCTGGTGAAAAGCTAGTATGTAGTTCCTTGGACAAAATAGGGAGGAAAATGAGTCATTTTGTTCGATGACGACATGTTCCATAGAACAAATGGGAACTACCCCAATGTTGTATTTTTGACCACCAACTAACGTGGCACTTGACAATAGAAAGTCTCGCAGTGAGGAAACAACGTAAGAATAATCTTTTTGGTACTGCTCTATTGACACAGGGAACTTTTTTCCTTTCTGCACTTAATAGCAATTAATTGCTTAATAGCAATGTTGTACATAATTATATGCATAATTTTTGTGACAGAACAATTAATAGGTACAAAAGCCAGTGTTGAACATTATACCTTTGTCGACAGTGAGATCAGTGAGGATGGTAGATGCTGGGTTCACCCAGGAGTGAAGTGGTTCTAGAATCTTCTGGAAGCGCTTCTTGTAGTTTTTCTCATGTTCCGCTAAAGGCTCCACTGCGCGAAGACGAATCTATGGAAATATTAAAAGTTCCAAAATTTAGCTACTTACAAAGACACAAACAAATTACTAATACTAGTACTAGTTGAATTTAGTAAGAAAATCAGATCTATACTGAAACTATAGAAAAACAAATTAATAAAAAAATGATGTAATAAACTTACGCATTTCTCCGACGTATCCAGTACCCCCAAAACCTCAACTTTCACCTGTCTTTGCGTGCCATCGTGGCTTGTGGTTCCCAGCGATATCACCCCCACTTCCACCTTCTTCCCCGTCCCTCCCATCAGCCCCAAATGCTGGTGAATCGCCGAAGTGCATACTGCCCTTAACCAAGTAAACAACCCTTTAACGTACAGATTGTCGACTTTGACCCATTGGACCACGTTTTGCACGTTCGTCTGACAGGCCCAGTGGTAGACGAGTTTTAGTAAGACGCTTGGGGGGAAAGTGGCGCCTTCGAAGATTGAACTGGAGAATACGGAGACGAAGCGGGTGGGACAGCATTCCGAGATCCAAACGTAGCCACCGGAGTAGGGGAACTTTGTGACGTCAGAGTACATTCCTGGAAAAATGTAAGGCTGTGATGTACCAATAATCATCGTTTAGTGTACTATGTAAACCTTCAAAGGTTGTCCACTATCTGCTTCTAGTGCATCCTCAAATATTTGAAACCTAACTTAACTGAAAACCTTGAAAAGATAATGGTAGTTGATCAGGTCGAGGGCAAAATACCTCAAGGTCACTCATCTACACTTTGGACAGACACAATAAAATCGTTTACCAGCCTGTCAATACCTGAAGCTCTAAAGGCCGCCAAAGATAGAGGTATATGGAAAAGCATAGTGCATAGAGTGATCAGTAATTCACACTAGACACAACTAAACCTACCATTTACATGAGTAATATATGTAATTAAAATAGTTTTGAGTGTTTATGCCATTGAAATAAAGTCGGAAGAAAATCTGTACTCACCAAGCTTCAACTTATTCCCTGGATGTATGAGGCACCACTGCTCAGAGCGCACAAGTCCATTCTGGATGAGCCATTCAGTGAACTTCATGGGGGTGTGCATCAGGACTGATTTCACCTTGCTGTCCAATGCGGACCGATCTGATGGCGGCGGAGCATCCTTAGAGCGCAGGTAAGGACGGGCGACGACCACTAGTGAGGGGAATGTTTTGCCTACAAAACAAGATTTTGTTTAGTTATGCGCCATCTAGCCCCAAACTAAACAAAGCTTCAACTATGGGAACCAGATAGCTGATAGAATACTTATATATTTTTTTTTAAATACATACGTCTTATAATACATAGTACTGAAACACCCAGACCCAGAAGAAATATTTGCAAGCATTTCTCCCACAGCGGGAATCGAAACCGCGCCTCTTGCGTCTCAGTCGAGCACTCGCCCAAACAACAGCCAACACTCATTTATATACATACATAGTCATGACCCTACACTAGGATTTTTGTATCGTGGGTATCAGAAAACTCAGAAGAAATATTTGCAGAACATGCAAACAATTCTCCTGTAGCGGGAATCGAACCCGCGCCTCTTGCTTCTGAGCCGAGCACTCGCCCGCCGCGCCACCGAGGCCGTCAAATCTTTCAGTAGATAACAACAATCTGAAGGAGTGCAAATATGAGTATTTTATCCATTATTTACTAAAAGTTGATATTATAATTATGTGTGCATACAGAATGGGAGTACTGTGCCACCACATCACCCAGGCTCAGAAGAATTATTTGCAGAAAATGCAAAGATTTCCATCAAAGCAGCACCTCAATAAGTCAGACACGCCCGCTACAGCACGAAGATAAGTTTTCCTAGAATGTGTACTTGGTCTAAAGAGTTTAAAAAATTATTAACATACCTTGCAATTTGTTGAATGACACTTCTCTAGAATCAGCAAGATTCTTGTTGACCCCAGCATCTTCCTTCGTTAGGTCAACAGTGGCGATGGTCTTTGCTGCTGCTCCAGTTAGCAGGCCTCCAATAGCTGTCGCTTCTGATGGACGCACATTTGTGACCACACTATGCACATCTATGAAAAAAAACTTGCATTTATCTTCAAGGATAGAAGAAAATATCGAGAGATTGCTATTTGGCTTTGCATTATCACATGTATAACTTTTTTACTTCTCTGCTGGACTGGGAGTAAAGAAAAAACATAGAATGCGTCCAGCTGCTTCTCTCCCCGAGCATGTCGTAAAAGTCGACTAAGGGATAGTATCCTCTCCAACATGATGAGATACAATAAGCAAGTATTCCCAAGGAGGGTTGACATCAGGCAGGTGGCCGGTCATAAAACACAGCCAAAACTCTTACTGCAGATCCTTGGATCATGCTGTGCCAACCCCACAGAGTGGGGTGAGGGCAGGAAGATGATGATGATGTATAACTTTTTTAGCATAAAAAATAAATAGTTAATATAGCTTAGCTAATAGCTAAATAGGTGTCCACTGCCAACCTGTTCCCTGTTCCACAATAGATCTACAGTTACTATTTTGGCGTATGCAAAAATATTGTGTGTAGGATATTTTCATAGTTGACAAGCTGCACGGTACCAGGACCATTTTAGTGCAGGAAAAAATCATGAAAAAAGCATCATGTCATCCTATAATATGTGTCAAGTGCATGACTTAACATAAAATCCTTTCCCAACACTGGTTTAAAAGAACTAAACAACTACATAAATAGAACCTTTCCAGGACTGGTTTTTTTTGTTATTCCTATGACTACTACTCTCTGGTTATGGAACTAGATGAGTCAGAAATATTACTGTCAAAAATACATACTAGAAGGAGCCAAGGTTTTATCCTTAGTCTTGCCATCTTTGTCTTTATCCTTGTGCTTGTCTTTATCCTTCTTCTTCTTCTTGGGGCGGGCTTCAGGTGAATAGGATCTGTCAGGTGAAGGCGGAGTATATTCACGGTCTTCTTCGCGGTTCTTACGACGACCTAGAAAATGTATAAACATTAGGGAGTAACTTAGAGAACACTTTTGATTATATTTGAAGTTTTGTAATATGTTACTATCATATTCTACTAATATTATATATGCGAAAGTTTGTGAGGATGTGATGATGTTTGTGCCTCAATCACGCTGTAACGGTTGAACGGAATTGAATGAAACTTGGAACATACATACTACATAGTAAGTGTGCTGGAATAACATATAGGCTACTTTTTATCCAGGTACCACGCGAGCTGGTGGAAGCTAGTTTATAATATTTTTTTCTATCAGCTGACATCTCAGCGCTGATTCCCTTATCACTAGTTATGGGGTGACTATTGTAAATCTTCATTACTTTTGTGTTACAGTTATCAGACTATTCTTTTTTTCCTGTAAAACTGCCACATAGTCTATATCTAATAAAAGAAACACATGCCTTTTTTCCCAGTTGGTTTCTCTTTCTCTTTGGTTACAGATATTGAGCGAGATCTAGATCTGATAATCTCAGCGCTCTGCCTTTCAAGGTCTTTGAGTACAGGTTGCCTGAAAATAAAGCATTGTTTTTCATTTGAACAATGAGGATTTAACAGGAACAAAAATGAATAGAACAGTAAAAATTCTACTAACTTTCCAAGCAATTGGTAGGCGGTAAACTGATCACCATTGTACACGATTTGTCCTCCGGTATCCTTAACCATCTCATCCAGCTTGTTCTGAATACTCTTGTATTCATCGTCTGCATATTTGTACGCTGCTAACTGAGCTTCCGAGAGTTCCTCCTCCCAACATTCTAATTCGAGTGTCGGTATGTCAGGCCCGAAGTATGACCGCTTGTAGAGATCAGCCTCAATGATCTCTGCTTGTGGTGCTATAGGAGTGGTGTCGTCGATTACCGCGACCTCCTGGATGTAATGAAGACAGGGTTAGCAAGGGCGGCAGGTCGCATAGTAAACAAACTACTTTTCCTCAGTTACTTACTTCCGTATCATCTTTGGGTTTTTTCAACTTCATTGTAGAAGCTTTAGAAACAGCGTAGTGACTAAATCCATGTACAATTAAACGTTTTGGTTGAAAATTAGCAATTAATTCAATAGTTTAAATAATAAACGCCGCACGCAACACACGCAACACCAAACCAAGCTAAGCTTCTGCCTAGTGTTGAGTAGGACATACGTGAGGCACCTCGTTTGTCCCATACATTCGCTCAGAAATGTCATGGACCTCATTTTCAATCGTTGTACCACCTCACAATTCGTGTCACACTCACCAAACGACCGACGTCACGTGCGAGCGCGAGCGGGACGAACGAGGGAAATACAAATGTTTCATTCGAGCGAGTGAGGAGTGAGTGAGCTGATGTATTGCGTGATCGAATGACAGATCGTACGTTGAAATGACATCACAGTGGCGTATGACGTAAGTAGGTAATTGACGTAGCTAAAAATTGAATGAATTGCTTGAAGTTGATTGATAGAAACCTACAACAAAATTAGTTTTGTAACCGTCTCAGTGGTGAAAAAGTGTCAAAACTTTTGTTTATATCTGTAAATATGAAGTAGATAGATTTCACATTGTAGGTAGGTACGAGTACATTAAGTAAGTACATTTATGTAGGTAAGTAATATAATATGTTTGTTCTTCTTTTTCTTATCGTGTCAATAGTTCTTTTTTTTTCTTTATATACGTTTTATTTTTACTCTTACTTGATTTTTTTGTAATGTTTGTAATCTTTCTGGTGTCTTGACCTTTATTTTTTTTTATATTTTTTAAATTATCTATTATTTTTTTTTATATTTTTTTATTGTTAATCAGTAGTTATCGCTTTTTGCCACTCTTATAGAGTTATTCTGATTTTTTGTTTGTTTGTCAGAATTCTATGTCCGCAACTGATCCTACGCACCCGTCTCAAAAGGTTCTAACGGAAGACCAGCGCAAGTTACTTACAGTAACCTGCATTGCTGAGTTAGGACCTTTTTGTAACACCATTGATCTTTATTATATCTACATACAAACTTGTTTACCTCTTATTTTGTTTAATTTACTTTAATTATTTCTTTACTTTGTTGCTTTGCTGATGATGTTACAAATAAATAATTCATTCATTCATTCATTTTAAACCAGTGTGATGAAAGGACTTATAGTATAAGTGCGCCTCAAAAATGCTCCTTTCGTGCACTTGATAGTTTTCGAATTACCAACTAAGTACATAGTTTTTACAATTTTTGTCGATAGTACCTACTACCTAATTTATCTACCTACCTACTCATCCTAACCTAATCCTACTAGATACTTAGGTAAGTACCTACTGAACTAATAGGTAGGTAAAAAACATTGCAATTAGGTATCGAGGTAGGTACCTACTTACCCCTTGCCCAGGTAGGTACCCAAATAATCTACTAATACCTACCTACCCATCACTACATACAAAACATCAAAATTATCTAGGTAGGTACCTACCTACCTACCTGGTAAGTTTGGAATTCCAAAATCGTACTAACTTTCTCGTTTTTTCTTCCAAATATCTTTATTAGCGTACATTAACAGCAAAACAGCAATTCCCCATCATCTGAACCCTTCTGGTATTTAGTTTTTCACAGTTTTTCACCAACTCCACTAATCTCTTCAAGAAACTTGTAAAATTTTCACTTTTTCATCGATTTTCACTAGATTCCCTTAACAAATAGTTTTTCTAAACGTCATTTATAGTAGATCTGAGTAACCCGCGTGCGCCTGAAGCCGTTTGACACGATTTCCCAGCAGTATTCCGACTCATTCGTGAGTTAGGAGCCGAAAATCGTCGCTTTTGGTGCATTTTCATAGGTTTTCTTCAAATTTTTGCGAAACTCGTCCGAGAGGAATTTTTTCCTGCATCCATATAGGCATCTACACACCGTCCGCGTCTGCCTGCCAAATTTCAGCCGGATCGGGCGACAAAAATCGCAAAAGTTGCATTTTGTTCGCAAAAAGTCTTAGTACCCCGTGATTTTGCCCATACATTCGTAAGTTTGGAATTCCAAAATCGTACTAACTTTCTCGTTTTTTCTTCCAAATATCTTTATTAGCGTACATTAACAGCAAAACAGCAATTCCCCATCATCTGAACCCTTCTGGTATTTAGTTTTTCACAGTTTTTCACCAACTCCACTAATCTCTTCAAGAAACTTGTAAAATTTTCACTTTTTCATCGATTTTCACTAGATTCCCTTAACAAATAGTTTTTCTAAACGTCATTTATAGTAGATCTGAGTAACCCGCGTGCGCCTGAAGCCGTTTGACACGATTTCCCAGCAGTATTCCGACTCATTCGTGAGTTAGGAGCCGAAAATCGTCGCTTTTGGTGCATTTTCATAGGTTTTCTTCAAATTTTTGCGAAACTCGTCCGAGAGGAATTTTTTCCTGCATCCATATAGGCATCTACACACCGTCCGCGTCTGCCTGCCAAATTTCAGCCGGATCGGGCGACAAAAATCGCAAAAGTTGCATTTTGTTCGCAAAAAGTCTTAGTACCCCGTGATTTTGCCCATACATTCGTAAGTTTGGAATTCCAAAATCGTACTAACTTTCTCGTTTTTTCTTCCAAATATCTTTATTAGCGTACATTAACAGCAAAACAGCAATTCCCCATCATCTGAACCCTTCTGGTATTTAGTTTTTCACAGTTTTTCACCAACTCCACTAATCTCTTCAAGAAACTTGTAAAATTTTCACTTTTTCATCGATTTTCACTAGATTCCCTTAACAAATAGTTTTTCTAAACGTCATTTATAGTAGATCTGAGTAACCCGCGTGCGCCTGAAGCCGTTTGACACGATTTCCCAGCAGTATTCCGACTCATTCGTGAGTTAGGAGCCGAAAATCGTCGCTTTTGGTGCATTTTCATAGGTTTTCTTCAAATTTTTGCGAAACTCGTCCGAGAGGAATTTTTTCCTGCATCCATATAGGCATCTACACACCGTCCGCGTCTGCCTGCCAAATTTCAGCCGGATCGGGCGACAAAAATCGCAAAAAATTAGGGAGGAGGTGAGCAAGGCGCTAAAAGAGGAGCAGCGACCGACTCCACCTAAAACATCCTTTGCCAACATGGTTAAAGCTACTCCACCGAAGCCGGTTGAACGACCCGCCACTAAGCCAGCACTGATCGTATCTGCAAAGGACACCTGCACCTCTAAGGAGGAGATGCTTCAGGCTTGGCGGAAAAGCATCACGTTCCGCAACTCGAACTACGCCCCGGCTAAGGTGCAGCATGTCTCGAACAACAAAATTCGAGTCGAGTTCGACTGTGCCGAACATCAGGCAGACACCCTCAATCGCCTCAACGACTCCAACAGCCGGGTTCAAGCTGAACCCGCTAAGCGCCTGCAGCCCATGATAGAGCTCAAGGGACTCCACTCGGAGACGCCTACCAACGACTTGATCAGCATGATTAAGCGACAGAATGAGACCATTATGCCCCTATGCATAAATGATACAGACATTGTCTACAAATTCCAACGCCGCAATAGAAATCCAAACCTTTACAATGCTGTACTGATGGTCACGCCGCCCATCTGGCACAAGATGATGCAGATGGGCGCTGTTAACGTTGACCACCAGCGTGTTCAGGTCGGAGAATTCGTCCCCCTGCTCCAATGCTACAAATGCCTGCAGTTCGGACACACTCAAAAGAGGTGCACAACGGAACAAACCGCGTGCTCTCACTGTGGTGGTAACAACCACGTCTACGCCAAGTGCGCTAACAAGGAGAAGAAAACTCCCACCTGCTTCAACTGCACCGAGCACAACCATAAGTATGGTACCAGCAAGAGGGTCGATCACGGCGCCACTTCAAACTTCTGCCCCATTCACACATCAATGAAAAACAAGCTTGTTATGAGGATCGACTATGGATTATAACGCCCCTGTCCATCCCAACCAAGTCACTCATAGTCACCTCAAAATCTTACAAATCAATTTAGGCAGGGGCTATAATGCCCAACATGAGTTTTTGGAATATTTCTCCAAAAACAAATATGACGTGGCCCTGTTATCTGAGCCTTACGTTGGTAAACATAACAGCGTCAAAAACATCCCAGGCTTTCTCCTTTACCAGTTTCCTGGTAATGAGAGGACCAAAGCCTGCATCCTACTAAGAAGTGGATTAGGTGCCTCTCTTGGATTGGCGCAACACTCGAGTCCGAACCTCTGTGTGGTACAGTTGACCTTATCGGGCCGTCGTCTGTTTATTTCTTCGGCTTATGTCGAGCCTGGTGCTGATGACCCATGCACTCTGAACCGCATCGAGAGCTTCCTACAAGCCAACAAGAGCTCGTACCATATCGTTGGAGGTGACTTCAACGGATGGCACCCTCTCTGGGGATCGGTTCGGGATAATCAGCGCGGGCGCGATGTGGTCGAATTGATCACCGCTAATGACCTCTACGTCTGTAATGTCGGTTCCACACCCACTTTTGAGACGGTCTCCCACGGAGTGTCTCGGTCCTCCATAATCGATCTCACTCTAGCGTCTGAAAATATTGCTCACAAAATAGATAACTGGCACGTTAATCATGACGCAATTACTGCGTCAGAACATAATGCTATCGACTTTAGGCTTTCTTTCTCTAAAAAATTATTAAGCAAAAATAAAAATCAATCAACATATAAATATAATACTAAACAAGTTAACTGGGACTACTTTAAAGCTAAATTAGAGATAAACATGCAAAACAATAACCTATCTACAAGCAATATAACGGAAATGAGCAATGCACAACTAGATAAATACATAAGTGAAATAACTACTGCCATACAAACCACATGTGACGAAGCCTTACCTTCAAAGCGAGCTCCGCAGATGAAGAACCCATGGTGGACCGAGGAACTCGAGGGCCTCAAGAAGGGAGTCATTCGCCTCCATCACCGTATCCGTGACCTGAAAAAGAAGAATTTACCATTAGATGACACAATTGCAGAAAGAGATGTGCTTCGAAAGAAGTACGTAGAGGCTCTAAACAAAGAATCTACGGAAAGCTTCAAAACATTCTGTACTCGCCAGGGTAAAGAAGATGTTTGGTCGCTGACCAACAGACTACTTAAAAATGGACCACAACCTCAGCCACCAGCCACACTGCGCATCGATAGCAATCGCCACACAAACTCTAGCCGCGAAACAGCTGCAGCTCTGCTCGACAGATTCTTCCCTGATGACACGCCTGACGTGTCAGAAGAGCAGAAACAAATTCGAGCGAAGTCCACGTCTACACCAGATACTGCGGATGAGCCGCCATTCACATCCGAGGAGGTCCTCGAGTGCCTCAGAGGCATGAACTCGAGCAAGGCCCCCGGATCAGACCATCTCACGGCAGACATCTGTTATAGATTCGGTCAGTGCTATTCTGAGGTGCTGACCGGAATTATGAACAGATGCCTGTCGAATGCCTATTTTCCCAAGGCATGGAAAGCGGCCTTCGTTAAGACTCTCCCTAAACCTAGCAAGGACGACTACTCCAACTTATCGTCCTTTCGGCCTATTGGCCTAATCAATGTTCTTGGTAAACTTCTTGAAAAGCTCATAACCAAAAGACTGAACTATCACATGTACAAAACTGGTAACCACAGTACTCATCAATATGGCTTTAAGGAACAGACGTCAACAGTTGCCGCACTTAAAACTGCAATCGATAAGATCAAAGATCTGAAGAGCAATGGGAATCTCGTGGTGGCTGTATCCTTGGACATCGCGTCGGCTTTCGACAACGCTTGGTGGCCCGCCCTCCTTCTTAGGCTACAGTCGATGAAGTGTCCAAGGAACATCTACCGGATCATTGCCAGCTATTTACAGGATCGAACTGTCACCCTTCATTATGCTGACGCAGCTGAGACGAAGAAGACCACTCGAGGCTGTGTGCAGGGCTCGGTCTGTGGCCCCACATTCTGGAACATCATTCTTGATGAGCTTCTGGAAACTAGCTTGCCGGAGGGATGCCATATCCAGGCGTTCGCCGACGATGTATTACTCATCGTCGGTGCCAAAGACATGGCGTCTCTTCAGCACACCACTGGTGCTGCTCTCAAGACGGTCACCGAGTGGGGCCACAGAGTCAAGCTTGGCTTTGGCCCAGCCAAAACGCAATTGATCGCCTTTACTCCGGGCGCCAAAAAGGCCAATATCTTTATGGAGGGTAATCTGCTGACATTCGTGGACGAAATCAAAATTCTCGGTGTTTTAATAGACTCAAAACTTAAATTCATCAAACACTCTCTGTACGCTATAAACAAAGCTCGTAAAATATATAATAAATTATGTATATATGTTAGGCCCACTTGGGGAATATGCAGTGAAAATATTAACACCATCTATAGGTACGTCATAGAACCCATCGTCCTATATGCGGCTGGTATTTGGGGGGACTCCGCTGCTGGCTTCAAGTGTGTACGGGATGCCTTTAGGTCATTCCAACGTGGATTCGCGGTAAAGGCGATAAGAGGTTTTAGAACCGTCTCTGCGACTGCCGCCATCGCGTTGGCAGGATACACTCCGTTACATTTGAGGCTAGTAGAACGAGCGGAAGTTGAAAGAGCTCGTCTTGAAGGACGAACCCGCTTCCTGCCTGACGACGTGCTTCTCGAGGCTCCGGTAAAGCCCGCTGACTTACTCCATCCGTCACTCAGAAAGCCAGTAAACGTCGACTTTGATGTCGGTGTGGATTCTGACTTTATCTCTCCGGATACAGTCAGAATCTACACTGATGGTAGCAAAACTGGGGACAAACACGTCGGAGCAGCTTTTATTGCGTATTTACCATCTGGACAGGAGATAATCAAAAAGCTTAAACTGCATGACTCTTGTTCTGTTTTCCAGGCGGAATTGCTGGCCATCCAAAGAGCATGTACTTGGATGGCCAGCAACTGTGCCAATACAGTTAATGCCACAATTTTCTCGGACTCCATGTCCGCTCTTCATGAAGTGCAAAACCCCAACTCTAGTAATATATTCGCCAATAAAATTCAAACGTTCGTTCATAACCATCTAGGAGCTATAGAGTTTGTTTGGGTCAGGGCTCATGTGGGATTGATTGGAAACGAGCGCGCGGATCAGGCAGCTAAAGAAGCGGGCCAGTCCCACAAAGCCCCAGACTACTGCTGTTTCCCTATCAGCTATGTCAAAGCAAAGGTTGCGGCTGAATCAGCGTTGGAGAGTGATCGGTTGTATCAGTCGAGTCAACAAGGATCCCAAACTCGTGTCTGGTGTCCGGATCTGCCTAGTGTGAGATTACTTCTCACAAAAGTCAGACCCGGATTCGCATTGACGCAGATCCTTACTGGACATGGCTATCACCGTGAATACCTCCATCGCTTCAAAGTCAGTGATACCAACCTTTGCCCTTGTGACAAATCAAGCATACAAAGTATCTCGCATCTTCTCAATGATTGTCCACGGTTCGGTGCTAAGCGCCATCACCACATCCAGTTATGCCGCAATATCAATTTGCAACCCTTCGATCTTAAGGCTCTACTCAATAAAGAGAGCGCTACAGAGTCCTTTGTAAATTTTGTAAAATACATTGTAAATAATCTCAAACAATTTAATTCTTAAGTTTATTTGTATAATTATATATAAAAAAAAAAAAAAAAAAAAAAAAAAAAATCATCTTGTAATTTCTAGTAATGTTTATTTTTCAAATTGTCATATTATTGTATTTTATTACTCTGTGTAAATTTTAATCCAACTGCCAGATTCCATAATCTTTTAATACAACTTTTTACAATTAGCTTACCTCAATAACCTACATGTTTAATATTCTAAAAACTAAGCCCGTATAAAATCGCGAGCAAACATTTAACAACAATGGCAGTTGGATCTCAAAAAAAAAAAAAAAAACCTACCTACCTAGGTACCCATTTTACTACTTGATTACCTCAATATCAATCAGTTATCGTTCATATAACACAAGCTCTACTTACTTTGGGGCTAGAAGATGACCAGCATTATTATTAAGTATTATTTTAGGTACTTACTAAACACTACATACCTGAACCACAGATAATATAATAGGTACTATACTCCTAAACTAATAGGTAGGATAAGTAGGCATCTAATGTAAAACATTAAAATTATATCTACCTAACCTACTTAACTGACCAAGACATACCTACCTACATTGCTTGTCATCTAACCTAATCTATCATAGGTACAAACAATAATAGTAAAAAGAATTATACTTACTCATCAAGTAAAACGCCTCACTTTTAGTGACAAAATGAAAACATGACACTCATCAAGACACCTCATACCTCTTCTCTTGTGACATGACATGACAAATGAGTAGATTGAACGAGCGAAATAATAATTTTAGGTAAAAAGGATCTGATTCATTAAAAAAAATAAACCACAGGCTTATCTAAACATTAACAATCAATTTAATCAAAATTAAACAAAACTACTACAATCAGATTGGACCACACACATTGAAAATGATCTAGATTACACATGAAAATGACATAACCAAAACACAATATGACTCACGCGTCCTTCACACCGAAATTACACAAAAACAATAAAACTCTACTGTCCATGAGATGTTGCACTGTCGAGCACCACGAGCGAAGTGACCGCAAGCCTCGATTCGGCCCGCTATTTATAGGCGGTCGCCTTGTTGTTTGCCTCCTGGTGGGGAAGTTGCTAACACGGCCTCTCCTGACGAAGGGTCGTCCTCGGCCCGGTCGTACGGTGTCGATCTACAGAGACCAGCGCCAGCTGCTGTCGAGGGTCCGGCTTCAGGGTCTGCAACTAACAGAGGCATGGATCGCAGAACACTTGATCCCTCATCTGTGAAAGAACAACACATATTTAAATAGGCGCTCAGTATCTTTAAAACCGCCACCTAATTTTTCATCCTCCGTTCATAATATCTCTTTCACTTAATTCATACATCGCACAACATTCATAAATTTCAAACTCAATCTTACAGACTTCACCTCAGAGACGTCTCAAAATAATGAAAATAGGGCCCTTTTACTCAAGCAGTCGTATCTCTGGACGTCGCCTACTGCACCGTCTTCAGCAACAGCCGCGCCGGCTTCTGTCTTCGGCACTTCTGACGCCAGACGCACCAAGCATCTCCCTCAGGTTAACACACTCTCTGTGCATTGACCTGTGCGCATTACCACCTTTAGTAATCGCCCAGTCACCACCCTTGGTAACTATCCAACACCAGCCAACCACCTTATTCGACCTGACATATATAGCAATGTCGTCTGTTATCCACTTACAAGAGGGGGGACTTTTTCATATCTACTATCCTAGGGGGGGACTATACCTACCTACTACGAAAAACACTAAGGGGTTGGTTGGTTAATCTAACTATGGGAAAGGATAACAACCGGCAAAGCCATAAATGACGTTTTGGTCTTATAAGAGGTGTGGTACTCGCTATCGAAGAACGCGGCACACGTCTCCGAGCACCACTCGCCTCGCCACGGTACCATGTACTGCACGGCAGCCAGAGTCGTTCTCCCGTAGCCTCCGCTCAACAGCTTCAGCTCGTAACGACCGCAGAGTCCAGCTTCTCTGTGGACTGAGAACACTTTATTACGTAAACAAATTGACGAGGTGAGAGTCTTTCTCTATTTGAATACTCATCTTATATGGCCTGGTTATCCTTCACAGCCGTCGAGCTCTGCTCCGCGTGATCTCACGTAGACCCTCACGATTCGGCCTTGTGTTCCGAGCAGCGACGTCAAAACGCGCGAATAACAGGCGTCGTCCCTTCGGTACCTGTTTAACTCTGTTAAGTGGAGAGGTATACATCAAAGTTGCTAACACGGCCTCTCCTGACGAAGGGTCGTCCTCGGCCCGGTCGTACGGTGTCGATCTACAGACACCAGCGCCAGCTGCTGTCGAGGGTCCGGCTTCAGGGTCTGCAACTAACAGAGGCATGGATCGCAGAACACTTGATCCCTCATCTGTGAAAGAACAACACATATTTAAATAGGCGCTCAGTATCTTTAAAACCGCCACCTAATTTTTCATCCTCCGTTCATAATATCTCTTTCACTTAATTCATACATCGCACAACATTCATAAATTTCAAACTCAATCTTACAGACTTCACCTCAGAGACGTCTCAAAATAATGAAAATAGGGCCCTTTTACTCAAGCAGTCGTATCTCTGGACGTCGCCTACTGCACCGTCTTCAGCAGCAGCCGCGCCGGCTTCTGTCTTCGGCACTTCTGACGCCAGACGCACCAAGCATCTTCCTCAGGTTAACACACTCTCTGTGCATTGACCTGTGCGCATTACCACCTTAAGTAATCGCCCAGTCACCACCCTTGGTAACTATCCAACACCAGCCAACCACCTCATTCGACCTGACATATATAGCAATGTCGTCTGTTATCCACTTACAAGAGGGGGGACTTTTTCATATCTACTATCCTAGGGGGGGACTATACCTACCTACTACGAAAAACACTAAGGGGTTGGTTGGTTAATCTAACTATGGGAAAGGATAACAACCGGCAAAGCCATAAATGACGTTTTGATCTTATAAGAGGTGTGGTACTCGCTATCGAAGAACGCGGCACACGTCTCCGAGCACCACTCGCCTCGCCACGGTACCATGTACTGCACGGCAGCCAGAGTCGTTCTCCCGTAGCCTCCGCTCAACAGCTTCAGCTCGTAACGACCGCAGAGTCCAGCTTCTCTGTGGACTGAGAACACTTTATTACGTAAACAAATTGACGAGGTGAGAGTCTTTCTCTATTTGAATACTCATCTTATATGGCCTGGTTATCCTTCACAGCCGTCGAGCTCTGCTCCGCGTGATCTCACGTAGACCCTCACGATTCGGCCTTGTGTTCCGAGCAGCGACGTCAAAACGCGCGAATAACAGGCGTCGTCCCTTCGGTACCTGTTTAACTCTGTTAAGTGGAGAGGTATACATCAAAGTTGCTAACACGGCCTCTCCTGACGAAGGGTCGTCCTCGGCCCGGTCGTACGGTGTCGATCTACAGAGACCAGCGCCAGCTGCTGTCGAGGGTCCGGCTTCAGGGTCTGCAACTAACAGAGGCATGGATCGCAGAACACTTGATCCCTCATCTGTGAAAGAACAACACATATTTAAATAGGCGCTCAGTATCTTTAAAACCGCCACCTAATTTTTCATCCTCCGTTCATAATATCTCTTTCACTTAATTCATACATCGCACAACATTCATAAATTTCAAACTCAATCTTACAGACTTCACCTCAGAGACGTCTCAAAATAATGAAAATAGGGCCCTTTTACTCAAGCAGTCGTATCTCTGGACGTCGCCTACTGCACCGTCTTCAGCAGCAGCCGCGCCGGCTTCTGTCTTCGGCACTTCTGACGCCAGACGCACCAAGCATCTTCCTCAGGTTAACACACTCTCTGTGCATTGACCTGTGCGCATTACCACCTTTAGTAATCGCCCAGTCACCACCCTTGGTAACTATCCAACACCAGCCAACCACCTCATTCGACCTGACATATATAGCAATGTCGTCTGTTATCCACTTACAAGAGGGGGGACTTTTTCATCCTAGGGGGGGACTATACCTACCTACTACGAAAAACACTAAGGGGTTGGTTGGTTAATCTAACTATGGGAAAGGATAACAACCGGCAAAGCCATAAATGACGTTTTGGTCTTATAAGAGGTGTGGTACTCGCTATCGAAGAACGCGGCACACGTCTCCGAGCACCACTCGCCTCGCCACGGTACCATGTACTGCACGGCAGCCAGAGTCGTTCTCCCTTAGCCTCCGCTCAACAGCTTCAGCTCGTAACGACCGCAGAGTCCAGCTTCTCTGTGGACTGAGAACACTTTATTACGTAAACAAATTGACGAGGTGAGAGTCTTTCTCTATTTGAATACTCATCTTATATGGCTTGGTTATCCTTCACAGCCGTCGAGCTCTGCTCCGCGTGATCTCACGTAGACCCTCACGATTCGGCCTTGTGTTCCGAGCAGCGACGTCAAAACGCGCGAATAACAGGCGTCGTCCCTTCGGTACCTGTTTAACTCTGTTAAGTGGAGAGGTATACCTACATCAAAGTTGCTAACACGGCCTCTCCTGACGAAGGGTCGTCCTCGGCCCGGTCGTACGGTGTCGATCTACAGAGACCAGCGCCAGCTGCTGTCGAGGGTCCGGCTTCAGGGTCTGCAACTAACAGAGGCATGGATCGCAGAACACTTGATCCCTCATCTGTGAAAGAACAACACATATTTAAATAGGCGCTCAGTATCTTTAAAACCGCCACCTAATTTTTCATCCTCCGTTCATAATATCTCTTTCACTTAATTCATACATCGCACAACATTCATAAATTTCAAACTCAATCTTACAGACTTCACCTCAGAGACGTCTCAAAATAATGAAAATAGGGCCCTTTTACTCAAGCAGTCGTATTGTGGTACTCGCTATCGAAGAACGCGGCACACGTCTCCGAGCACCACTCGCCTCGCCACGGTACCATGTACTGCACGGCAGCCAGAGTCGTTCTCCCGTAGTCTCCGCTCAACAGCTTTAGCTCGTAACGACCGCAGAGTCCAGCTTCTCTGTGGACTGAGAACACTTTATTACGTAAACAAATTGACGAGGTGAGAGTCTTTCTCTATTTGAATACTCATCTTATATGGCCTGGTTATCCTTCACAGCCGTCGAGCTCTGCTCCGCGTGATCTCACGTAGACCCTCACGATTCGGCCTTGTGTTCCGAGCAGCGACGTCAAAACGCGCGAATAACAGGCGTCGTCCCTTCGGTACCTGTTTAACTCTGTTAAGTGGAGAGGTATACCTACATCAAAGTTGCTAACACGGCCTCTCCTGACGAAGGGTCGTCCTCGGCCCGGTCGTACGGTGTCGATCTACAGAGACCAGCGCCAGCTGCTGTCGAGGGTCCGGCTTCAGGGTCTGCAACTAACAGAGGCATGGATCGCAGAACACTTGATCCCTCATCTGTGAAAGAACAACACATATTTAAATAGGCGCTCAGTATCTTTAAAACCGCCACCTAATTTTTCATCCTCCGTTCATAATATCTCTTTCACTTAATTCATACATCGCACAACATTCATAAATTTCAAACTCAATCTTACAGACTTCACCTCAGAGACGTCTCAAAATAATGAAAATAGGGCCCTTTTACTCAAGCAGTCGTATTGTGGTACTCGCTATCGAAGAACGCGGCACACGTCTCCGAGCACCACTCGCCTCGCCACGGTACCATGTACTGCACGGCAGCCAGAGTCGTTCTCCCGTAGCCTCCGCTCAACAGCTTCAGCTCGTAACGACCGCAGAGTCCAGCTTCTCTGTGGACTGAGAACACTTTATTACGTAAACAAATTGACGAGGTGAGAGTCTTTCTCTATTTGAATACTCATCTTATATGGCTTGGTTATCCTTCACAGCCGTCGAGCTCTGCTCCGCGTGATCTCACGTAGACCCTCACGATTCGGCCTTGTGTTCCGAGCAGCGACGTCAAAACGCGCGAATAACAGGCGTCGTCCCTTCGGTACCTGTTTAACTCTGTTAAGTGGAGAGGTATACCTACATCAAAGTTGCTAACACGGCCTCTCCTGACGAAGGGTCGTCCTCGGCCCGGTCGTACGGTGTCGATCTACAGAGACCAGCGCCAGCTGCTGTCGAGGGTCCGGCTTCAGGGTCTGCAACTAACAGAGGCATGGATCGCAGAACACTTGATCCCTCATCTGTGAAAGAACAACACATATTTAAATAGGCGCTCAGTATCTTTAAAACCGCCACCTAATTTTTCATCCTCCGTTCATAATATCTCTTTCACTTAATTCATACATCGCACAACATTCATAAATTTCAAACTCAATCTTACAGACTTCACCTCAGAGACGTCTCAAAATAATGAAAATAGGGCCCTTTTACTCAAGCAGTCGTATTGTGGTACTCGCTATCGAAGAACGCGGCACACGTCTCCGAGCACCACTCGCCTCGCCACGGTACCATGTACTGCACGGCAGCCAGAGTCGTTCTCCCGTAGTCTCCGCTCAACAGCTTTAGCTCGTAACGACCGCAGAGTCCAGCTTCTCTGTGGACTGAGAACACTTTATTACGTAAACAAATTGACGAGGTGAGAGTCTTTCTCTATTTGAATACTCATCTTATATGGCCTGGTTATCCTTCACAGCCGTCGAGCTCTGCTCCGCGTGATCTCACGTAGACCCTCACGATTCGGCCTTGTGTTCCGAGCAGCGACGTCAAAACGCGCGAATAACAGGCGTCGTCCCTTCGGTACCTGTTTAACTCTGTTAAGTGGAGAGGTATACCTACATCAAAGTTGCTAACACGGCCTCTCCTGACGAAGGGTCGTCCTCGGCCCGGTCGTACGGTGTC
This sequence comes from Scotopteryx bipunctaria, assembly GCA_949320045.1. Taxonomy (NCBI): domain Eukaryota; kingdom Metazoa; phylum Arthropoda; class Insecta; order Lepidoptera; family Geometridae; genus Scotopteryx; species Scotopteryx bipunctaria. The sequence continues at coordinate 2,151,177 of OX439441.1, forward strand.
GATCTACAGAGACCAGCGCCAGCTGCTGTCGAGGGTCCGGCTTCAGGGTCTGCAACTAACAGAGGCATGGATCGCAGAACACTTGATCCCTCATCTGTGAAAGAACAACACATATTTAAATAGGCGCTCAGTATCTTTAAAACCGCCACCTAATTTTTCATCCTCCGTTCATAATATCTCTTTCACTTAATTCATACATCGCACAACATTCATAAATTTCAAACTCAATCTTACAGACTTCACCTCAGAGACGTCTCAAAATAATGAAAATAGGGCCCTTTTACTCAAGCAGTCGTATCTCTGGACGTCGCCTACTGCACCGTCTTCAGCAACAGCCGCGCCGGCTTCTGTCTTCGGCACTTCTGACGCCAGACGCACCAAGCATCTCCCTCAGGTTAACACACTCTCTGTGCATTGACCTGTGCGCATTACCACCTTTAGTAATCGCCCAGTCACCACCCTTGGTAACTATCCAACACCAGCCAACCACCTTATTCGACCTGACATATATAGCAATGTCGTCTGTTATCCACTTACAAGAGGGGGGACTTTTTCATATCTACTATCCTAGGGGGGGACTATACCTACCTACTACGAAAAACACTAAGGGGTTGGTTGGTTAATCTAACTATGGGAAAGGATAACAACCGGCAAAGCCATAAATGACGTTTTGGTCTTATAAGAGGTGTGGTACTCGCTATCGAAGAACGCGGCACACGTCTCCGAGCACCACTCGCCTCGCCACGGTACCATGTACTGCACGGCAGCCAGAGTCGTTCTCCCGTAGCCTCCGCTCAACAGCTTCAGCTCGTAACGACCGCAGAGTCCAGCTTCTCTGTGGACTGAGAACACTTTATTACGTAAACAAATTGACGAGGTGAGAGTCTTTCTCTATTTGAATACTCATCTTATATGGCCTGGTTATCCTTCACAGCCGTCGAGCTCTGCTCCGCGTGATCTCACGTAGACCCTCACGATTCGGCCTTGTGTTCCGAGCAGCGACGTCAAAACGCGCGAATAACAGGCGTCGTCCCTTCGGTACCTGTTTAACTCTGTTAAGTGGAGAGGTATACATCAAAGTTGCTAACACGGCCTCTCCTGACGAAGGGTCGTCCTCGGCCCGGTCGTACGGTGTCGATCTACAGAGACCAGCGCCAGCTGCTGTCGAGGGTCCGGCTTCAGGGTCTGCAACTAACAGAGGCATGGATCGCAGAACACTTGATCCCTCATCTGTGAAAGAACAACACATATTTAAATAGGCGCTCAGTATCTTTAAAACCGCCACCTAATTTTTCATCCTCCGTTCATAATATCTCTTTCACTTAATTCATACATCGCACAACATTCATAAATTTCAAACTCAATCTTACAGACTTCACCTCAGAGACGTCTCAAAATAATGAAAATAGGGCCCTTTTACTCAAGCAGTCGTATCTCTGGACGTCGCCTACTGCACCGTCTTCAGCAGCAGCCGCGCCGGCTTCTGTCTTCGGCACTTCTGACGCCAGACGCACCAAGCATCTTCCTCAGGTTAACACACTCTCTGTGCATTGACCTGTGCGCATTACCACCTTTAGTAATCGCCCAGTCACCACCCTTGGTAACTATCCAACACCAGCCAACCACCTCATTCGACCTGACATATATAGCAATGTCGTCTGTTATCCACTTACAAGAGGGGGGACTTTTTCATATCTACTATCCTAGGGGGGGACTATACCTACCTACTACGAAAAACACTAAGGGGTTGGTTGGTTAATCTAACTATGGGAAAGGATAACAACCGGCAAAGCCATAAATGACGTTTTGGTCTTATAAGAGGTGTGGTACTCGCTATCGAAGAACGCGGCACACGTCTCCGAGCACCACTCGCCTCGCCACGGTACCATGTACTGCACGGCAGCCAGAGTCGTTCTCCCTTAGCCTCCGCTCAACAGCTTCAGCTCGTAACGACCGCAGAGTCCAGCTTCTCTGTGGACTGAGAACACTTTATTACGTAAACAAATTGACGAGGTGAGAGTCTTTCTCTATTTGAATACTCATCTTATATGGCTTGGTTATCCTTCACAGCCGTCGAGCTCTGCTCCGCGTGATCTCACGTAGACCCTCACGATTCGGCCTTGTGTTCCGAGCAGCGACGTCAAAACGCGCGAATAACAGGCGTCGTCCCTTCGGTACCTGTTTAACTCTGTTAAGTGGAGAGGTATACCTACATCAAAGTTGCTAACACGGCCTCTCCTGACGAAGGGTCGTCCTCGGCCCGGTCGTACGGTGTCGATCTACAGAGACCAGCGCCAGCTGCTGTCGAGGGTCCGGCTTCAGGGTCTGCAACTAACAGAGGCATGGATCGCAGAACACTTGATCCCTCATCTGTGAAAGAACAACACATATTTAAATAGGCGCTCAGTATCTTTAAAACCGCCACCTAATTTTTCATCCTCCGTTCATAATATCTCTTTCACTTAATTCATACATCGCACAACATTCATAAATTTCAAACTCAATCTTACAGACTTCACCTCAGAGACGTCTCAAAATAATGAAAATAGGGCCCTTTTACTCAAGCAGTCGTATTGTGGTACTCGCTATCGAAGAACGCGGCACACGTCTCCGAGCACCACTCGCCTCGCCACGGTACCATGTACTGCACGGCAGCCAGAGTCGTTCTCCCGTAGCCTCCGCTCAACAGCTTCAGCTCGTAACGACCGCAGAGTCCAGCTTCTCTGTGGACTGAGAACACTTTATTACGTAAACAAATTGACGAGGTGAGAGTCTTTCTCTATTTGAATACTCATCTTATATGGCCTGGTTATCCTTCACAGCCGTCGAGCTCTGCTCCGCGTGATCTCACGTAGACCCTCACGATTCGGCCTTGTGTTCCGAGCAGCGACGTCAAAACGCGCGAATAACAGGCGTCGTCCCTTCGGTACCTGTTTAACTCTGTTAAGTGGAGAGGTATACCTACATCAAAGTTGCTAACACGGCCTCTCCTGACGAAGGGTCGTCCTCGGCCCGGTCGTACGGTGTCGATCTACAGAGACCAGCGCCAGCTGCTGTCGAGGGTCCGGCTTCAGGGTCTGCAACTAACAGAGGCATGGATCGCAGAACACTTGATCCCTCATCTGTGAAAGAACAACACATATTTAAATAGGCGCTCAGTATCTTTAAAACCGCCACCTAATTTTTCATCCTCCGTTCATAATATCTCTTTCACTTAATTCATACATCGCACAACATTCATAAATTTCAAACTCAATCTTACAGACTTCACCTCAGAGACGTCTCAAAATAATGAAAATAGGGCCCTTTTACTCAAGCAGTCGTATTGTGGTACTCGCTATCGAAGAACGCGGCACACGTCTCCGAGCACCACTCGCCTCGCCACGGTACCATGTACTGCACGGCAGCCAGAGTCGTTCTCCCGTAGCCTCCGCTCAACAGCTTCAGCTCGTAACGACCGCAGAGTCCAGCTTCTCTGTGGACTGAGAACACTTTATTACGTAAACAAATTGACGAGGTGAGAGTCTTTCTCTATTTGAATACTCATCTTATATGGCCTGGTTATCCTTCACAGCCGTCGAGCTCTGCTCCGCGTGATCTCACGTAGACCCTCACGATTCGGCCTTGTGTTCCGAGCAGCGACGTCAAAACGCGCGAATAACAGGCGTCGTCCCTTCGGTACCTGTTTAACTCTGTTAAGTGGAGAGGTATACCTACATCAAAGTTGCTAACACGGCCTCTCCTGACGAAGGGTCGTCCTCGGCCCGGTCGTACGGTGTCGATCTACAGAGACCAGCGCCAGCTGCTGTCGAGGGTCCGGCTTCAGGGTCTGCAACTAACAGAGGCATGGATCGCAGAACACTTGATCCCTCATCTGTGAAAGAACAACACATATTTAAATAGGCGCTCAGTATCTTTAAAACCGCCACCTAATTTTTCATCCTCCGTTCATAATATCTCTTTCACTTAATTCATACATCGCACAACATTCATAAATTTCAAACTCAATCTTACAGACTTCACCTCAGAGACGTCTCAAAATAATGAAAATAGGGCCCTTTTACTCAAGCAGTCGTATTGTGGTACTCGCTATCGAAGAACGCGGCACACGTCTCCGAGCACCACTCGCCTCGCCACGGTACCATGTACTGCACGGCAGCCAGAGTCGTTCTCCCGTAGTCTCCGCTCAACAGCTTCAGCTCGTAACGACCGCAGAGTCCAGCTTCTCTGTGGACTGAGAACACTTTATTACGTAAACAAATTGACGAGGTGAGAGTCTTTCTCTATTTGAATACTCATCTTATATGGCCTGGTTATCCTTCACAGCCGTCGAGCTCTGCTCCGCGTGATCTCACGTAGACCCTCACGATTCGGCCTTGTGTTCCGAGCAGCGACGTCAAAACGCGCGAATAACAGGCGTCGTCCCTTCGGTACCTGTTTAACTCTGTTAAGTGGAGAGGTATACCTACATCAAAGTTGCTAACACGGCCTCTCCTGACGAAGGGTCGTCCTCGGCCCGGTCGTACGGTGTCGATCTACAGAGACCAGCGCCAGCTGCTGTCGAGGGTCCGGCTTCAGGGTCTGCAACTAACAGAGGCATGGATCGCAGAACACTTGATCCCTCATCTGTGAAAGAACAACACATATTTAAATAGGCGCTCAGTATCTTTAAAACCGCCACCTAATTTTTCATCCTCCGTTCATAATATCTCTTTCACTTAATTCATACATCGCACAACATTCATAAATTTCAAACTCAATCTTACAGACTTCACCTCAGAGACGTCTCAAAATAATGAAAATAGGGCCCTTTTACTCAAGCAGTCGTATTGTGGTACTCGCTATCGAAGAACGCGGCACACGTCTCCGAGCACCACTCGCCTCGCCACGGTACCATGTACTGCACGGCAGCCAGAGTCGTTCTCCCGTAGCCTCCGCTCAACAGCTTCAGCTCGTAACGACCGCAGAGTCCAGCTTCTCTGTGGACTGAGAACACTTTATTACGTAAACAAATTGACGAGGTGAGAGTCTTTCTCTATTTGAATACTCATCTTATATGGCCTGGTTATCCTTCACAGCCGTCGAGCTCTGCTCCGCGTGATCTCACGTAGACCCTCACGATTCGGCCTTGTGTTCCGAGCAGCGACGTCAAAACGCGCGAATAACAGGCGTCGTCCCTTCGGTACCTGTTTAACTCTGTTAAGTGGAGAGGTATACCTACATCAAAGTTGCTAACACGGCCTCTCCTGACGAAGGGTCGTCCTCGGCCCGGTCGTACGGTGTCGATCTACAGAGACCAGCGCCAGCTGCTGTCGAGGGTCCGGCTTCAGGGTCTGCAACTAACAGAGGCATGGATCGCAGAACACTTGATCCCTCATCTGTGAAAGAACAACACATATTTAAATAGGCGCTCAGTATCTTTAAAACCGCCACCTAATTTTTCATCCTCCGTTCATAATATCTCTTTCACTTAATTCATACATCGCACAACATTCATAAATTTCAAACTCAATCTTACAGACTTCACCTCAGAGACGTCTCAAAATAATGAAAATAGGGCCCTTTTACTCAAGCAGTCGTATTGTGGTACTCGCTATCGAAGAACGCGGCACACGTCTCCGAGCACCACTCGCCTCGCCACGGTACCATGTACTGCACGGCAGCCAGAGTCGTTCTCCCGTAGCCTCCGCTCAACAGCTTCAGCTCGTAACGACCGCAGAGTCCAGCTTCTCTGTGGACTGAGAACACTTTATTACGTAAACTAATTGACGAGGTGAGAGTCTTTCTCTATTTGAATACTCATCTTATATGGCCTGGTTATCCTTCACAGCCGTCGAGCTCTGCTCCGCGTGATCTCACGTAGACCCTCACGATTCGGCCTTGTGTTCCGAGCAGCGACGTCAAAACGCGCGAATAACAGGCGTCGTCCCTTCGGTACCTGTTTAACTCTGTTAAGTGGAGAGGTATACCTACATCAAAGTTGCTAACACGGCCTCTCCTGACGAAGGGTCGTCCTCGGCCCGGTCGTACGGTGTCGATCTACAGAGACCAGCGCCAGCTGCTGTCGAGGGTCCGGCTTCAGGGTCTGCAACTAACAGAGGCATGGATCGCAGAACACTTGATCCCTCATCTGTGAAAGTACAACACATATTTAAATAGGCGCTCAGTATCTTTAAAACCGCCACCTAATTTTTCATCCTCCGTTCATAATATCTCTTTCACTTAATTCATACATCGCACAACATTCATAAATTTCAAACTCAATCTTACAGACTTCACCTCAGAGACGTCTCAAAATAATGAAAATAGGGCCCTTTTACTCAAGCAGTCGTATTGTGGTACTCGCTATCGAAGAACGCGGCACACGTCTCCGAGCACCACTCGCCTCGCCACGGTACCATGTACTGCACGGCAGCCAGAGTCGTTCTCCCGTAGCCTCCGCTCAACAGCTTCAGCTCGTAACGACCGCAGAGTCCAGCTTCTCTGTGGACTGAGAACACTTTATTACGTAAACTAATTGACGAGGTGAGAGTCTTTCTCTATTTGAATACTCATCTTATATGGCCTGGTTATCCTTCACAGCCGTCGAGCTCTGCTCCGCGTGATCTCACGTAGACCCTCACGATTCGGCCTTGTGTTCCGAGCAGCGACGTCAAAACGCGCGAATAACAGGCGTCGTCCCTTCGGTACCTGTTTAACTCTGTTAAGTGGAGAGGTATACCTACATCAAAGTTGCTAACACGGCCTCTCCTGACGAAGGGTCGTCCTCGGCCCGGTCGTACGGTGTCGATCTACAGAGACCAGCGCCAGCTGCTGTCGAGGGTCCGGCTTCAGGGTCTGCAACTAACAGAGGCATGGATCGCAGAACACTTGATCCCTCATCTGTGAAAGAACAACACATATTTAAATAGGCGCTCAGTATCTTTAAAACCGCCACCTAATTTTTCATCCTCCGTTCATAATATCTCTTTCACTTAATTCATACATCGCACAACATTCATAAATTTCAAACTCAATCTTACAGACTTCACCTCAGAGACGTCTCAAAATAATGAAAATAGGGCCCTTTTACTCAAGCAGTCGTATTGTGGTACTCGCTATCGAAGAACGCGGCACACGTCTCCGAGCACCACTCGCCTCGCCACGGTACCATGTACTGCACGGCAGCCAGAGTCGTTCTCCCTTAGCCTCCGCTCAACAGCTTCAGCTCGTAACGACCGCAGAGTCCAGCTTCTCTGTGGACTGAGAACACTTTATTACGTAAACAAATTGACGAGGTGAGAGTCTTTCTCTATTTGAATACTCATCTTATATGGCTTGGTTATCCTTCACAGCCGTCGAGCTCTGCTCCGCGTGATCTCACGTAGACCCTCACGATTCGGCCTTGTGTTCCGAGCAGCGACGTCAAAACGCGCGAATAACAGGCGTCGTCCCTTCGGTACCTGTTTAACTCTGTTAAGTGGAGAGGTATACCTACATCAAAGTTGCTAACACGGCCTCTCCTGACGAAGGGTCGTCCTCGGCCCGGTCGTACGGTGTCGATCTACAGAGACCAGCGCCAGCTGCTGTCGAGGGTCCGGCTTCAGGGTCTGCAACTAACAGAGGCATGGATCGCAGAACACTTGATCCCTCATCTGTGAAAGAACAACACATATTTAAATAGGCGCTCAGTATCTTTAAAACCGCCACCTAATTTTTCATCCTCCGTTCATAATATCTCTTTCACTTAATTCATACATCGCACAACATTCATAAATTTCAAACTCAATCTTACAGACTTCACCTCAGAGACGTCTCAAAATAATGAAAATAGGGCCCTTTTACTCAAGCAGTCGTATTGTGGTACTCGCTATCGAAGAACGCGGCACACGTCTCCGAGCACCACTCGCCTCGCCACGGTACCATGTACTGCACGGCAGCCAGAGTCGTTCTCCCGTAGTCTCCGCTCAACAGCTTTAGCTCGTAACGACCGCAGAGTCCAGCTTCTCTGTGGACTGAGAACACTTTATTACGTAAACAAATTGACGAGGTGAGAGTCTTTCTCTATTTGAATACTCATCTTATATGGCCTGGTTATCCTTCACAGCCGTCGAGCTCTGCTCCGCGTGATCTCACGTAGACCCTCACGATTCGGCCTTGTGTTCCGAGCAGCGACGTCAAAACGCGCGAATAACAGGCGTCGTCCCTTCGGTACCTGTTTAACTCTGTTAAGTGGAGAGGTATACCTACATCAAAGTTGCTAACACGGCCTCTCCTGACGAAGGGTCGTCCTCGGCCCGGTCGTACGGTGTCGATCTACAGAGACCAGCGCCAGCTGCTGTCGAGGGTCCGGCTTCAGGGTCTGCAACTAACAGAGGCATGGATCGCAGAACACTTGATCCCTCATCTGTGAAAGAACAACACATATTTAAATAGGCGCTCAGTATCTTTAAAACCGCCACCTAATTTTTCATCCTCCGTTCATAATATCTCTTTCACTTAATTCATACATCGCACAACATTCATAAATTTCAAACTCAATCTTACAGACTTCACCTCAGAGACGTCTCAAAATAATGAAAATAGGGCCCTTTTACTCAAGCAGTCGTATTGTGGTACTCGCTATCGAAGAACGCGGCACACGTCTCCGAGCACCACTCGCCTCGCCACGGTACCATGTACTGCACGGCAGCCAGAGTCGTTCTCCCGTAGCCTCCGCTCAACAGCTTCAGCTCGTAACGACCGCAGAGTCCAGCTTCTCTGTGGACTGAGAACACTTTATTACGTAAACAAATTGACGAGGTGAGAGTCTTTCTCTATTTGAATACTCATCTTATATGGCTTGGTTATCCTTCACAGCCGTCGAGCTCTGCTCCGCGTGATCTCACGTAGACCCTCACGATTCGGCCTTGTGTTCCGAGCAGCGACGTCAAAACGCGCGAATAACAGGCGTCGTCCCTTCGGTACCTGTTTAACTCTGTTAAGTGGAGAGGTATACCTACATCAAAGTTGCTAACACGGCCTCTCCTGACGAAGGGTCGTCCTCGGCCCGGTCGTACGGTGTCGATCTACAGAGACCAGCGCCAGCTGCTGTCGAGGGTCCGGCTTCAGGGTCTGCAACTAACAGAGGCATGGATCGCAGAACACTTGATCCCTCATCTGTGAAAGAACAACACATATTTAAATAGGCGCTCAGTATCTTTAAAACCGCCACCTAATTTTTCATCCTCCGTTCATAATATCTCTTTCACTTAATTCATACATCGCACAACATTCATAAATTTCAAACTCAATCTTACAGACTTCACCTCAGAGACGTCTCAAAATAATGAAAATAGGGCCCTTTTACTCAAGCAGTCGTATTGTGGTACTCGCTATCGAAGAACGCGGCACACGTCTCCGAGCACCACTCGCCTCGCCACGGTACCATGTACTGCACGGCAGCCAGAGTCGTTCTCCCGTAGCCTCCGCTCAACAGCTTCAGCTCGTAACGACCGCAGAGTCCAGCTTCTCTGTGGACTGAGAACACTTTATTACGTAAACTAATTGACGAGGTGAGAGTCTTTCTCTATTTGAATACTCATCTTATATGGCCTGGTTATCCTTCACAGCCGTCGAGCTCTGCTCCGCGTGATCTCACGTAGACCCTCACGATTCGGCCTTGTGTTCCGAGCAGCGACGTCAAAACGCGCGAATAACAGGCGTCGTCCCTTCGGTACCTGTTTAACTCTGTTAAGTGGAGAGGTATACCTACATCAAAGTTGCTAACACGGCCTCTCCTGACGAAGGGTCGTCCTCGGCCCGGTCGTACGGTGTCGATCTACAGAGACCAGCGCCAGCTGCTGTCGAGGGTCCGGCTTCAGGGTCTGCAACTAACAGAGGCATGGATCGCAGAACACTTGATCCCTCATCTGTGAAAGAACAACACATATTTAAATAGGCGCTCAGTATCTTTAAAACCGCCACCTAATTTTTCATCCTCCGTTCATAATATCTCTTTCACTTAATTCATACATCGCACAACATTCATAAATTTCAAACTCAATCTTACAGACTTCACCTCAGAGACGTCTCAAAATAATGAAAATAGGGCCCTTTTACTCAAGCAGTCGTATTGTGGTACTCGCTATCGAAGAACGCGGCACACGTCTCCGAGCACCACTCGCCTCGCCACGGTACCATGTACTGCACGGCAGCCAGAGTCGTTCTCCCGTAGCCTCCGCTCAACAGCTTCAGCTCGTAACGACCGCAGAGTCCAGCTTCTCTGTGGACTGAGAACACTTTATTACGTAAACAAATTGACGAGGTGAGAGTCTTTCTCTATTTGAATACTCATCTTATATGGCCTGGTTATCCTTCACAGCCGTCGAGCTCTGCTCCGCGTGATCTCACGTAGACCCTCACGATTCGGCCTTGTGTTCCGAGCAGCGACGTCAAAACGCGCGAATAACAGGCGTCGTCCCTTCGGTACCTGTTTAACTCTGTTAAGTGGAGAGGTATACCTACATCAAAGTTGCTAACACGGCCTCTCCTGACGAAGGGTCGTCCTCGGCCCGGTCGTACGGTGTCGATCTACAGAGACCAGCGCCAGCTGCTGTCGAGGGTCCGGCTTCAGGGTCTGCAACTAACAGAGGCATGGATCGCAGAACACTTGATCCCTCATCTGTGAAAGAACAACACATATTTAAATAGGCGCTCAGTATCTTTAAAACCGCCACCTAATTTTTCATCCTCCGTTCATAATATCTCTTTCACTTAATTCATACATCGCACAACATTCATAAATTTCAAACTCAATCTTACAGACTTCACCTCAGAGACGTCTCAAAATAATGAAAATAGGGCCCTTTTACTCAAGCAGTCGTATTGTGGTACTCGCTATCGAAGAACGCGGCACACGTCTCCGAGCACCACTCGCCTCGCCACGGTACCATGTACTGCACGGCAGCCAGAGTCGTTCTCCCGTAGTCTCCGCTCAACAGCTTCAGCTCGTAACGACCGCAGAGTCCAGCTTCTCTGTGGACTGAGAACACTTTATTACGTAAACAAATTGACGAGGTGAGAGTCTTTCTCTATTTGAATACTCATCTTATATGGCCTGGTTATCCTTCACAGCCGTCGAGCTCTGCTCCGCGTGATCTCACGTAGACCCTCACGATTCGGCCTTGTGTTCCGAGCAGCGACGTCAAAACGCGCGAATAACAGGCGTCGTCCCTTCGGTACCTGTTTAACTCTGTTAAGTGGAGAGGTATACCTACATCAAAGTTGCTAACACGGCCTCTCCTGACGAAGGGTCGTCCTCGGCCCGGTCGTACGGTGTCGATCTACAGAGACCAGCGCCAGCTGCTGTCGAGGGTCCGGCTTCAGGGTCTGCAACTAACAGAGGCATGGATCGCAGAACACTTGATCCCTCATCTGTGAAAGAACAACACATATTTAAATAGGCGCTCAGTATCTTTAAAACCGCCACCTAATTTTTCATCCTCCGTTCATAATATCTCTTTCACTTAATTCATACATCGCACAACATTCATAAATTTCAAACTCAATCTTACAGACTTCACCTCAGAGACGTCTCAAAATAATGAAAATAGGGCCCTTTTACTCAAGCAGTCGTATTGTGGTACTCGCTATCGAAGAACGCGGCACACGTCTCCGAGCACCACTCGCCTCGCCACGGTACCATGTACTGCACGGCAGCCAGAGTCGTTCTCCCGTAGCCTCCGCTCAACAGCTTCAGCTCGTAACGACCGCAGAGTCCAGCTTCTCTGTGGACTGAGAACACTTTATTACGTAAACAAATTGACGAGGTGAGAGTCTTTCTCTATTTGAATACTCATCTTATATGGCCTGGTTATCCTTCACAGCCGTCGAGCTCTGCTCCGCGTGATCTCACGTAGACCCTCACGATTCGGCCTTGTGTTCCGAGCAGCGACGTCAAAACGCGCGAATAACAGGCGTCGTCCCTTCGGTACCTGTTTAACTCTGTTAAGTGGAGAGGTATACCTACATCAAAGTTGCTAACACGGCCTCTCCTGACGAAGGGTCGTCCTCGGCCCGGTCGTACGGTGTCGATCTACAGAGACCAGCGCCAGCTGCTGTCGAGGGTCCGGCTTCAGGGTCTGCAACTAACAGAGGCATGGATCGCAGAACACTTGATCCCTCATCTGTGAAAGAACAACACATATTTAAATAGGCGCTCAGTATCTTTAAAACCGCCATCTAATTTTTCATCCTCCGTTCATAATATCTCTTTCACTTAATTCATACATCGCACAACATTCATAAATTTCAAACTCAATCTTACAGACTTCACCTCAGAGACGTCTCAAAATAATGAAAATAGGGCCCTTTTACTCAAGCAGTCGTATTGTGGTACTCGCTATCGAAGAACGCGGCACACGTCTCCGAGCACCACTCGCCTCGCCACGGTACCATGTACTGCACGGCAGCCAGAGTCGTTCTCCCGTAGCCTCCGCTCAACAGCTTCAGCTCGTAACGACCGCAGAGTCCAGCTTCTCTGTGGACTGAGAACACTTTATTACGTAAACTAATTGACGAGGTGAGAGTCTTTCTCTATTTGAATACTCATCTTATATGGCCTGGTTATCCTTCACAGCCGTCGAGCTCTGCTCCGCGTGATCTCACGTAGACCCTCACGATTCGGCCTTGTGTTCCGAGCAGCGACGTCAAAACGCGCGAATAACAGGCGTCGTCCCTTCGGTACCTGTTTAACTCTGTTAAGTGGAGAGGTATACCTACATCAAAGTTGCTAACACGGCCTCTCCTGACGAAGGGTCGTCCTCGGCCCGGTCGTACGGTGTCGATCTACAGAGACCAGCGCCAGCTGCTGTCGAGGGTCCGGCTTCAGGGTCTGCAACTAACAGAGGCATGGATCGCAGAACACTTGATCCCTCATCTGTGAAAGAACAACACATATTTAAATAGGCGCTCAGTATCTTTAAAACCGCCACCTAATTTTTCATCCTCCGTTCATAATATCTCTTTCACTTAATTCATACATCGCACAACATTCATAAATTTCAAACTCAATCTTACAGACTTCACCTCAGAGACGTCTCAAAATAATGAAAATAGGGCCCTTTTACTCAAGCAGTCGTATTGTGGTACTCGCTATCGAAGAACGCGGCACACGTCTCCGAGCACCACTCGCCTCGCCACGGTACCATGTACTGCACGGCAGCCAGAGTCGTTCTCCCGTAGCCTCCGCTCAACAGCTTCAGCTCGTAACGACCGCAGAGTCCAGCTTCTCTGTGGACTGAGAACACTTTATTACGTAAACAAATTGACGAGGTGAGAGTCTTTCTCTATTTGAATACTCATCTTATATGGCCTGGTTATCCTTCACAGCCGTCGAGCTCTGCTCCGCGTGATCTCACGTAGACCCTCACGATTCGGCCTTGTGTTCCGAGCAGCGACGTCAAAACGCGCGAATAACAGGCGTCGTCCCTTCGGTACCTGTTTAACTCTGTTAAGTGGAGAGGTATACCTACATCAAAGTTGCTAACACGGCCTCTCCTGACGAAGGGTCGTCCTCGGCCCGGTCTTACGGTGTCGATCTACAGAGACCAGCGCCAGCTGCTGTCGAGGGTCCGGCTTCAGGGTCTGCAACTAACAGAGGCATGGATCGCAGAACACTTGATCCCTCATCTGTGAAAGTACAACACATATTTAAATAGGCGCTCAGTATCTTTAAAACCGCCACCTAATTTTTCATCCTCCGTTCATAATATCTCTTTCACTTAATTCATACATCGCACAACATTCATAAATTTCAAACTCAATCTTACAGACTTCACCTCAGAGACGTCTCAAAATAATGAAAATAGGGCCCTTTTACTCAAGCAGTCGTATTGTGGTACTCGCTATCGAAGAACGCGGCACACGTCTCCGAGCACCACTCGCCTCGCCACGGTACCATGTACTGCACGGCAGCCAGAGTCGTTCTCCCGTAGCCTCCGCTCAACAGCTTCAGCTCGTAACGACCGCAGAGTCCAGCTTCTCTGTGGACTGAGAACACTTTATTACGTAAACTAATTGACGAGGTGAGAGTCTTTCTCTATTTGAATACTCATCTTATATGGCCTGGTTATCCTTCACAGCCGTCGAGCTCTGCTCCGCGTGATCTCACGTAGACCCTCACGATTCGGCCTTGTGTTCCGAGCAGCGACGTCAAAACGCGCGAATAACAGGCGTCGTCCCTTCGGTACCTGTTTAACTCTGTTAAGTGGAGAGGTATACCTACATCAAAGTTGCTAACACGGCCTCTCCTGACGAAGGGTCGTCCTCGGCCCGGTCGTACGGTGTCGATCTACAGAGACCAGCGCCAGCTGCTGTCGAGGGTCCGGCTTCAGGGTCTGCAACTAACAGAGGCATGGATCGCAGAACACTTGATCCCTCATCTGTGAAAGAACAACACATATTTAAATAGGCGCTCAGTATCTTTAAAACCGCCACCTAATTTTTCATCCTCCGTTCATAATATCTCTTTCACTTAATTCATACATCGCACAACATTCATAAATTTCAAACTCAATCTTACAGACTTCACCTCAGAGACGTCTCAAAATAATGAAAATAGGGCCCTTTTACTCAAGCAGTCGTATTGTGGTACTCGCTATCGAAGAACGCGGCACACGTCTCCGAGCACCACTCGCCTCGCCACGGTACCATGTACTGCACGGCAGCCAGAGTCGTTCTCCCGTAGCCTCCGCTCAACAGCTTCAGCTCGTAACGACCGCAGAGTCCAGCTTCTCTGTGGACTGAGAACACTTTATTACGTAAACAAATTGACGAGGTGAGAGTCTTTCTCTATTTGAATACTCATCTTATATGGCCTGGTTATCCTTCACAGCCGTCGAGCTCTGCTCCGCGTGATCTCACGTAGACCCTCACGATTCGGCCTTGTGTTCCGAGCAGCGACGTCAAAACGCGCGAATAACAGGCGTCGTCCCTTCGGTACCTGTTTAACTCTGTTAAGTGGAGAGGTATACCTACATCAAAGTTGCTAACACGGCCTCTCCTGACGAAGGGTCGTCCTCGGCCCGGTCGTACGGTGTCGATCTACAGAGACCAGCGCCAGCTGCTGTCGAGGGTCCGGCTTCAGGGTCTGCAACTAACAGAGGCATGGATCGCAGAACACTTGATCCCTCATCTGTGAAAGAACAACACATATTTAAATAGGCGCTCAGTATCTTTAAAACCGCCACCTAATTTTTCATCCTCCGTTCATAATATCTCTTTCACTTAATTCATACATCGCACAACATTCATAAATTTCAAACTCAATCTTACAGACTTCACCTCAGAGACGTCTCAAAATAATGAAAATAGGGCCCTTTTACTCAAGCAGTCGTATTGTGGTACTCGCTATCGAAGAACGCGGCACACGTCTCCGAGCACCACTCGCCTCGCCACGGTACCATGTACTGCACGGCAGCCAGAGTCGTTCTCCCGTAGCCTCCGCTCAACAGCTTCAGCTCGTAACGACCGCAGAGTCCAGCTTCTCTGTGGACTGAGAACACTTTATTACGTAAACAAATTGACGAGGTGAGAGTCTTTCTCTATTTGAATACTCATCTTATATGGCTTGGTTATCCTTCACAGCCGTCGAGCTCTGCTCCGCGTGATCTCACGTAGACCCTCACGATTCGGCCTTGTGTTCCGAGCAGCGACGTCAAAACGCGCGAATAACAGGCGTCGTCCCTTCGGTACCTGTTTAACTCTGTTAAGTGGAGAGGTATACCTACATCAAAGTTGCTAACACGGCCTCTCCTGACGAAGGGTCGTCCTCGGCCCGGTCGTACGGTGTCGATCTACAGAGACCAGCGCCAGCTGCTGTCGAGGGTCCGGCTTCAGGGTCTGCAACTAACAGAGGCATGGATCGCAGAACACTTGATCCCTCATCTGTGAAAGAACAACACATATTTAAATAGGCGCTCAGTATCTTTAAAACCGCCACCTAATTTTTCATCCTCCGTTCATAATATCTCTTTCACTTAATTCATACATCGCACAACATTCATAAATTTCAAACTCAATCTTACAGACTTCACCTCAGAGACGTCTCAAAATAATGAAAATAGGGCCCTTTTACTCAAGCAGTCGTATTGTGGTACTCGCTATCGAAGAACGCGGCACACGTCTCCGAGCACCACTCGCCTCGCCACGGTACCATGTACTGCACGGCAGCCAGAGTCGTTCTCCCGTAGCCTCCGCTCAACAGCTTCAGCTCGTAACGACCGCAGAGTCCAGCTTCTCTGTGGACTGAGAACACTTTATTACGTAAACTAATTGACGAGGTGAGAGTCTTTCTCTATTTGAATACTCATCTTATATGGCCTGGTTATCCTTCACAGCCGTCGAGCTCTGCTCCGCGTGATCTCACGTAGACCCTCACGATTCGGCCTTGTGTTCCGAGCAGCGACGTCAAAACGCGCGAATAACAGGCGTCGTCCCTTCGGTACCTGTTTAACTCTGTTAAGTGGAGAGGTATACCTACATCAAAGTTGCTAACACGGCCTCTCCTGACGAAGGGTCGTCCTCGGCCCGGTCTTACGGTGTCGATCTACAGAGACCAGCGCCAGCTGCTGTCGAGGGTCCGGCTTCAGGGTCTGCAACTAACAGAGGCATGGATCGCAGAACACTTGATCCCTCATCTGTGAAAGTACAACACATATTTAAATAGGCGCTCAGTATCTTTAAAACCGCCACCTAATTTTTCATCCGCCGTTCATAATATCTCTTTCACTTAATTCATACATCGCACAACATTCATAAATTTCAAACTCAATCTTACAGACTTCACCTCAGAGACGTCTCAAAATAATGAAAATAGGGCCCTTTTACTCAAGCAGTCGTATTGTGGTACTCGCTATCGAAGAACGCGGCACACGTCTCCGAGCACCACTCGCCTCGCCACGGTACCATGTACTGCACGGCAGCCAGAGTCGTTCTCCCGTAGCCTCCGCTCAACAGCTTCAGCTCGTAACGACCGCAGAGTCCAGCTTCTCTGTGGACTGAGAACACTTTATTACGTAAACTAATTGACGAGGTGAGAGTCTTTCTCTATTTGAATACTCATCTTATATGGCCTGGTTATCCTTCACAGCCGTCGAGCTCTGCTCCGCGTGATCTCACGTAGACCCTCACGATTCGGCCTTGTGTTCCGAGCAGCGACGTCAAAACGCGCGAATAACAGGCGTCGTCCCTTCGGTACCTGTTTAACTCTGTTAAGTGGAGAGGTATACCTACATCAAAGTTGCTAACACGGCCTCTCCTGACGAAGGGTCGTCCTCGGCCCGGTCGTACGGTGTCGATCTACAGAGACCAGCGCCAGCTGCTGTCGAGGGTCCGGCTTCAGGGTCTGCAACTAACAGAGGCATGGATCGCAGAACACTTGATCCCTCATCTGTGAAAGAACAACACATATTTAAATAGGCGCTCAGTATCTTTAAAACCGCCACCTAATTTTTCATCCTCCGTTCATAATATCTCTTTCACTTAATTCATACATCGCACAACATTCATAAATTTCAAACTCAATCTTACAGACTTCACCTCAGAGACGTCTCAAAATAATGAAAATAGGGCCCTTTTACTCAAGCAGTCGTATTGTGGTACTCGCTATCGAAGAACGCGGCACACGTCTCCGAGCACCACTCGCCTCGCCACGGTACCATGTACTGCACGGCAGCCAGAGTCGTTCTCCCGTAGCCTCCGCTCAACAGCTTCAGCTCGTAACGACCGCAGAGTCCAGCTTCTCTGTGGACTGAGAACACTTTATTACGTAAACAAATTGACGAGGTGAGAGTCTTTCTCTATTTGAATACTCATCTTATATGGCCTGGTTATCCTTCACAGCCGTCGAGCTCTGCTCCGCGTGATCTCACGTAGACCCTCACGATTCGGCCTTGTGTTCCGAGCAGCAACGTCAAAACGCGCGAATAACAGGCGTCGTCCCTTCGGTACCTGTTTAACTCTGTTAAGTGGAGAGGTATACATCAAAGTTTCGACCTTTCGTGGGCTCGGCTTTACCTGACCCTGACTCAAACCCTGCCAAGATATTTGACCATCATATGACTTACGAGAACGAGACCAGCGATAGCAACGGCGATCGACGCTTGATGAGCGTGATCGAGATTAGTACAGAGAACGAACCCTACCCCCATAATTGCGTCGTGGCATTCGACCTACTAATGAACTTCCAGATCGGGATCGAAATAGACTACGGCGCGAACTACCCCTTTTGCGCGACAAAGTCCGCAAACGGTGACGCACCCTGACAAAAGAACGTCTTTGGGTAGATTGACAGCGGGAGACGCTTCGTGATCGGACACGGAACCTACTGCGCGTCATTGTTCTGCTCCGACGTGGTGCTCGACCATAAAAGACACTAGGTGACAGAGACCGTAACTTACAGCGCGA
Organism: Scotopteryx bipunctaria; assembly: GCA_949320045.1. Taxonomy (NCBI): domain Eukaryota; kingdom Metazoa; phylum Arthropoda; class Insecta; order Lepidoptera; family Geometridae; genus Scotopteryx; species Scotopteryx bipunctaria. The sequence continues at coordinate 2,169,603 of OX439441.1, forward strand.
AAGTTATCGCATGGATGACAGAGTTCTACTACGAAACCGATACCGAGAACGGCGTCGTGTTCGGACACGTGAGTCACCTTGTGTACGATGTTTCGTTCTACCACGGTCTTTATTTCTAGGCATGCTGAGAATTTACCAAGGTTACGTAAACAAGAACAACAAAGAGAATGCAACTGAGAGAATAAAACAACAAACTGCACAGAATCTGGCTATCTTTTCAATGTGTGGGTAGTTCCAATCTGTTTACTCGAAATTCGTGAGCTTTATGGATTTTATTATCCCTCACTTCTGATTTTAGGTAAAAAGGATCTGATTCATTAAAAAAAATAAACCACAGGCTTATCTAAACATTAACAATCAATTTAATCAAAATTAAACAAAACTACTACAATCAGATTGGACCACACACATTGAAAATGATCTAGATTACACATGAAAATGACATAACCAAAACACAATATGACTCACGCGTCCTTTACACCGAAATTACACAAAAACAATAAAACTCTACTGTCCATGAGATGTTGCACTGTCGAGCACCACGAGCGAAGTGACCGCAAGCCTCGATTCGGCCCGCTATTTATAGGCGGTCGCTTTGTTGTTTGCCTCCTGGTGGGGAAGTTGCTAACAATAATACCTCACTACCTCGCACGAGCTCGCTGAAATATACTGGGATTAGGTACGGGATTTCAATAAATAAACTCCACATGAAGCACCAGTGAACACATATATTGACGGAATGCCATCTTTGGGGAATGACTACCCACAAATAACAAAATAATAACATAACGGCGAAAACTACCCTAAACACATACATTACACCCTCCTACTTAACTAAAGCTATAGATTCTTGCTAATTAAAACTAAATTTACAATGTTAAGTTATCCTACGTTTTACATCCTCCAAACACTTTACACATAACACTACATACAATTTAAACTTATTACAATTTAATTAATGTAACACTGGGTTACCAAACCGTTCTACGGGATACCGAATACGACAAGCTTGGTCCGGTATCACGGCCGGGGAACTAAGACGCGGTACATTAGCCATCGTGGGAAACGCCAGTGCACCCATTGGTGAGCGATGTCGTAGCTGGTCTATATGTCTTTTACACGATGAACCGTCTTCCTTTACTATTCTAAAGTTTCGTTTCCCTAACACCTCTTCTACCTTCCCTTTAACCCACTTATCTTTCCCCCCATAATCTCTTAACCATACGGTCTCCCCCTTTAACATTCCTCTTAAATGACCTCCTGCCTTATCTACTTGCTGTTGTTGTTTATATTCTACTCTCTCTTTGACCTCTCGCCCCGAACGTTAAAGATCTAACCGTGAACGTAAATTCTTTTTTTTGTAACAACATGGCCGGTGAGACTCCCGTGGTACAATGAACGGTATTCCGGTACGCCAATAAATACGATTGTAACGCCATGTCTAAATCATACTTATCACGTACAGCTTTTTTAATTGCTCTTTTGCACAATTTAACCGCCCCCTCCGCTGCTCCGTTGGACGCTGGATGGTAGGGCGACGTGAACGTGTGTGTTATACCGTTAAGCTCCATGAAATTCTTAACCTCCCCACTCGTAAATGGTGGTCCATTGTCTGACACTACTTCTCTGGGTAAACCGAAACGAGCGAATATCTCTCTTAAAACCTTAAGTACACTCGAGGCAGTAGTACTCGTCATATGAAATGCCTCAATCCATTTTGACGCTGCATCTATCATAACAAAAAAAGTTTTCCCTTGAAATGGGCCTAAAAAATCTATGTGCAACCGGCTCCACGGCTCCTCTGAGTAGGTCCATGGTTGTGGCGGTGCTCGCGGTGGCGCTGGAGCCTCCATAGCACAAGTCTGACATGCCTTACCAAGCTGCTCTATGTCACTATCAATTCCGGGCCACCACACGTAACTCCTAGCCACTGACTTCATCTTTACTATTCCCATATGCCCAACATGCAACTCTTGTAATATTTGACTCTTAAAAACGTTCGGAATAATTATTCTATATCCCCACATAATGCAGCCCCCGTCCAAGTAAAGCTCATTTTTCCGGGAATAAAATGGTTTAAGATCCGGCTCTTTGCAAACTGATGGCCACCCTGACTGTAAGCACATGACTACTTTACATAAAAGGGGATCATTTTTAATTTCCTGTTTCACCTGATGTTGTGTAATAGGTAAAAAATTATTGACAAAATTCATGTAAGTGACTTCTTTATGTTCTAGCTTATCTTTATGTTCCCCTTCCCCTAACGGCAGACGAGAAAGAGCATCTACCCCATTCTTATCCGTTGCTACATACCTAATATCATATTCATAACCTGAAAGTATTACTGCCCATCTCTGCATTCTAGATGCTGCCATCGTGGGTATACCTGTTTTGGGTCCAAATATTGATACCAAAGGTTTATGATCCGTTTTTAAAATAAACTTACGGCCATATAAATATTGGTGAAACTTTTTTACGCCATAAATAATGGCCAAAGCCTCTCTATCTATCTGTGAATATCCCCGTTCAGCTGTGTTTAAAACCCGTGATGCATAAGCTATCGGACGTTCTGACCCATCCTCCATCACATGTGATATCACGGCGCCTACGCCTACCGCACTTGCATCTGTCGTTAAAATGACTGGTAGATCTGAACTGTAATGAGCTAAAACCTCACTTGATGACAGTAGGTCTTTAACTTTCTGAAAAACTCCCTCACACTCTTCTGACCAAATAAATTTAGCTCCTCTCTTCAGTAATGAATACAATGGATATAAAATTGTACTTATGTTTTTTATGAATTTGCCATAGTACATAACCATACCCAGGAAAGCTCTTACTTCTGTGACATTTGTTGGTGATCTCACTTCCTTTATGGCTCTCAATTTATTTGGACTAGTATGTATTCCCTCCTTATCAATAACATATCCTAAGTAAGCTACTGAGTCTGCAAAAAATGAACATTTTTCCTTTTTAATTTTTAAGCCATAATGTTGTAATCTTTGCAAAACTTTATGCAAGGTTTCTAAATGCTCTTGGTCATTCCTACCACTAATTATCACATCATCCAGAAATACACCTACTGTCGGAATATCTGCAAACATTTGCTCCAGCTTGCGTTGAAAAATCCCCGGGCTTGATGACAAACCATAAATCAAACGCCCATACCTAAATAGTCCCCGATGAGTATTTATCACGGTATATTTTTGAGACTCTTTATCCAGTACAAATTGAGCATAAGCCTGCGACAAATCAATTTTAGTAAATCTCTTCCTTCCGCCTAAATTAGCTAACAAGTCCTCCACTTTAGGTAAAGGAAAACGGTCCACCTCGAGGCATTTATTTAAAGGTAATTTAAAATCACCACATACCCGAATGGTACCATCGCTTTTTACCACTGGTACAATAGGCGTCGCCCAGTCCGACGTCTCGACCGGCGTGATGACCCCGTCAGCCACCAGCTGGTCGAGCGCGCGCTCCACCGGCTCGCGCAGCGCGTACGCCAGCGGCCGCGCGCGCATGTACACCGGCCGCGCGCCCGCCCGCACATGCAGGCTCACTTCCCCGCCCGTGTACCGTCCCAGTCCCTCCGCAAATACATCACTGTATCTGGAACTGAGAGATTCAATGCTAAATGGTAAAGTACATTTTATATCATTGCAATTAACCTCTTGTAATGCTATTCCAAATTCATACAGCCATCGCCTCCCCATTAAGGGTTTCCTACCATTATCGATTACATAAAGATCTAAAGGTTTACATAGTTTTTGCTTAAATCTAACTAAAGGTGATATTTTCCCCACGGGTCTCACTGTTTCTCCTGTATAATAGCTCATAACAAGGTTATGTTTACGTAAAGGTAAGTTAGAAAACAATTTGTCATACAGTTCCAAGCTAATACAAGAAATAAGACACCCTGTATCCGCCTCCATCCTGATAGTGCGACCCTCTATCTCCACATCTATTTCTACAGGTCCACACCTACTATCTGAACCAACAAAATTATATAAATTTACAATTACCTCGTCACTGCTATAGTCCGTATCTAGGTCGCGAACCTCGCAATTGTAAGTTGTCGCCTTTTTTGCACTTGTTTTCTGCCTCGGACCCATTCTTTTCAGATGTCCCGGTTGATTACACACTCGACAAACGTAGTTTTTAAACTTGCAAAACTTTTCATCATGATCCCGACCACAAACAATGCATTGCCGGTCAGCTGTTTTTGATGACCCCGCGGTGACACTGACATACGGCGCGCGCGCATTTGCCGCCGCCGACGTTCCGAAACCTGATCTCGTTTGCTGTTGCGAAGGCCTATCCCGTCGCTCCGCCGTAGCCGCCGTATTCATCCCGGTTTGTCGCCGCGACCATCCCATCGAATTCTGCCGATTTTGAGTACGCGACCCCACTGCATTGCACGTTACCTCTGCTACGTCGCTTTTGCAGGCCTGTCCTCCGCGTCCCTCCACCAACGCTGCATTGACTTCCGCCGCTTCGATTGCTACCGCCAATCTAAGTGCCTTGTCAAATGGCAGATCTTCCTCCGAAAATAAACGCTGTCGAATGGTTTCATTTGTCAACCCACACACTAACTGGTCTCTCAGACTTTCTTGCAAATTCTCACCAAAACCACAATGTTTAGACAGCCGTCTGAGCTCAGCCACATATTCCGCAATCGATTCTCCCTGTGCTTGCTTTCTTTGCCGGAAAGTGTACCTCTCAGCCAGAATGCTCGGTCTTGGCTGTAGATGATTCCGCATGATCCGTACCAGGTCATTGAACTTCTTACTTGCTGGTTTGTCCGGAGTGCACAGAGTAACCAACAGCTCATATCCTGCGCCTCCCATCACCGTAATCAGAGTAGGTACTTTAAGCTCCTCTTTTACGTTATTCACCAAGAAGTACTGCTCCAACCTCTCTGCGTACAAAGTCCAGTTATCGGAATCCAACTGAAATGAACCGATTTTTCCGACTGACATCTTGAAAGATTTGATCTCCCGTCTTCACACACGCAGATCCAACTCGTCGCCAATGAAATATACTGGGATTAGGTACGGGATTTCAATAAATAAACTCCACATGAAGCACCAGTGAACACATATATTGACGGAATGCCATCTTTGGGGAATGACTACCCACAAATAACAAAATCTATACTAATATTATAAAGCTGCAGAGTTTGTTTGTTTGTTTGTTTGAACGCGCTAATCTCTGGAACTACTGGTCCGATTTGAATGATTCTTTCAGTGTTGGGTAGTCCATTTATCGAGGAAGGCTATAGGCTATGTTTTATTTTTTTCAAAATTAGGGATCCGTAATAAAATTGCTATTTTGTAACACAAGGTGTAAAATCGAAAACCTATTTTTGCGTGCGCTGCAAAAACTATTGACAATAGAACAAAATGATGTACTACGGGTTTGTAGATCCCATTAAGACCTACAAAAAAGTCCGCGAGAACATATATCTAGCTATCATGGTTTAATCACAATAACCGATTTTTTGTTCAAATCATCATTTCCCTGCCCTCGTCCCACTTTATGTGGGGTCGGCACAACATGTATTTCTCTTCCATTTCCCTCTGTCAGAAGTCATCTCAACGCTCACTCCTTTCTTACTCATGTCATCTTTCACACAGTCCATCCATCTTTTCTTTGGCCTACCTCTACCCACATATCCTTCCACATTCATATCTAACACTCTTCTCGTCACATGACATTCTTCCCTTCTCATGACATGTCCATACCACGCTAACCTATTGCTCCTCAACTTATCCGTCACCGGCGCTACTTTCAGACTTCCTCTTATATACTCATTCCTCACCTTATCCATTCTTGTTACCCCACACATCCATCTCAACATTCGCATCTCTGCTGCATGTACTCGCCTTTCATCCGACCCTTTGGTTGCCCAACATTCAGATCCATACAGTACAACAGGTCTTATGATTGTTTTATAAATTATTAAATTAATTATTAAATCGTCTGAAGAAAAAAAACTACGTTAAATATGTATCGTAATATTAATCTTTATCGAAATTAAGCATTATGTTATCAAGAGTATTTATGTAGAAGTAAAATACTTTTTGTTTCATCTCAATCGGATATTTCGTTTAAAAGTTATCACGTGTGTAAGATGTTAAGAGTTGGTACCTATTAATGAGTTATGGGCCATAGAGTTTTTTATCAACATAAAATCCTGTAATAATCTTTTTGAAATATATTTGTTGATGATTGTAAGTATAAGATCTTTGAAGAGTATAATAAATACATTTCTAAAATAACTCTGCTAAGGAAATCCACGCGCGCTTGATGCAAGCAAGACGAGACGCTGGCGGCGCGGCGGCGGGCGAGACGAGGAAGCCGCGCTTGCTGGCCGCCTGTGAGAAAAACGCGGGTGAAACCGCGGAGCACAGCTAGTAATAACATAACGGCGAAAACTACCCTAAACACATACATTACACTCGCAACATGACATTTTACAGTATGTGACATGACATTTGAAGCATGACATTGTCCCACCTCACGAAATAGAATGAGGGCCTCATACAAACTCATTTTGAAACCGTGTCCTACTCAACACTACTTCTGCCCATAGAACATAGATAATACACTATCTATCTTCCGCCATTGCACCACAGACATTATTTTTTATTCGTAAATCCAAATAAATGTTTGTGACACAGACTAAAAAATCGGTAATTTTCGAAAACTTTTTTACTGGTCCCAAGGTTGCTTGAACGTCTGAACTGGGACTAATTCACGTGAGTGGCCCCTCACTGCCTGACAATGACATTCCTGAAAACCTGACACAATGATTGTGATTGAAAAAATAAAATTAAAAAACAAAAATGTCGGTTCGAAGAGTACGCTAAATTGTGATGAAATTGTTTTAGCAAGTGTTATTTCAGTTTTTTACAGTTTACTGCCACGGCAAGGATGGAGGCCGTTCCAAAATTGCCATTGATTCGTTTCGATCTAAAATCAAGTCCAGAGAGCACTAATTTTGCCTTAAAATTGAAACAGGTAAGTAGGTCTTGTAGGTATACTTTGATAAAACTCCATCTTTCATCATTTCTTTGTCTACTTTTACATTTGTTGTTTTTGTAGTATATTGCTGAGGCCTACAGAGAAGACCCTGAGAGCTACACTGATGAGGTATACCAGATGGAATGTCTGCGGTCGGTCGCAGTTAGGCCGACCTTAGATGAGGAGGGCCTCAGTGCTATAAACAAATACTTTTGCCAATTGCGTTCATTACAAAGCCGATTTCCTATGGCGAAAGGTCAGCCGGCCGCCTGCTCATTCTCTTGGTAAGATAATCTTATTAGCATGTGTATTGATTTACTGTAGCTACCTGTATACATTCTGAATCAGTTGGATGAATCATTATGATTGTATTGTCGTGTTTACTCAACAACAAATTGCTATCAATTTATCTGATGTGCTAAAAATTATCATGTGGTCTTTGTGCTGTATCATTAGGCCTGATATGCTATTTTTGCTTGTCTGTAAAAATAACAATTCACTGTTCCTTACCCATTTGCGTAAAATGTTTCCAGGAGAGATCTTTATGCAAACATGACCTGTTCACTCCCCGACATAAGATATGAAATGGCTTGCATACTTTACAACATAGGGGCTTTACATACCTACTTTGGTGCATCAGAGCCCCGTACATCAGCTGACAGTTTGAAGGCAGCCTGCACCCACTACCAGAATGCAGCCTGGGCATTCCAGTACTTGAAGGAACAGTACCCTCAACCTCCCGGAGTTGATGTGTCAACAGAGATCATGAGATTATTGCAGAAGATTTGCTTTGCACAGGCACAGGAATGTATCCTGGAGAAAAGCATTCAGGATACTAGGAAGCCCAGTGTTATTGGTAAATAAAATATATCTTTATCATTGCTGTCATTATGCTACTCTACTCTCAAATGGTGAAGGAAAACATCATGAGAAAATTGGCATGTCTTCCTCATCCTTAATCCTTCCCCTATATCGAGGATTGTGATCCAGTGCAAGTATGACTCGATCTTATGTGGCATGTAGGCACATAGAAATTAAAAAGTTCAAAATCTTTCACTATGCTGTTGTGAAATAATTGCTGTTATAAGTAGTAGAAGTATAACTGTCACTGTAACTATTGCTTAAAACTTCCTAAATATTTATTCACAGGTGCGGTAGCCACACAAGTATTGTTGTTCTACAAGAATGCACTAGCAGTGCTTGGTCCATCAGCAGGAACGGACAATATTCATGAAATTATTGGAACTAAACTGTACAACTATTGGCACAGATACCTTTCATTCAAGTCCTCATACATTGGGTGCATTGTCTGTCTGTATCAAGGTTCGCTTTTATTTGTATATATATATTATTTTCTGCTGTTTATTTGCAATCAGCCGCTTGGCCATGAGTAGATGTGTTGAGTGTAGTTTGGTGTGTCGGGCCCTACTCCATTGAGTATGGCTCTCTATATTCGTCAACTTGGTTGTAGATTGCTGTGTTGCTTAAGCCTTTTCTGAAGAACCTGTTCCATTAGCCTCGATGGATGTTTGGATGGCTCAAAAGTCTACTCATGTAGGCAATCTTCACATGCGCAGCCTCCTCCTTTGCTGTGCAAACTTTTACAGATGGTAGTGCAGTTCTGCGGTTGTTATGAACCATGGTGTGTTTGACATCATCTTGAGTGTGGAATTTTGAACTCTCTGGATGATGTTGATGTTTGAGTCAGTGGCACTGGCCCACTGTACTCCATAGGACCATATAGGCTTGATCACCGCTTTGTTTGTAATATTTTTTTAACATGATAACATTTCTATCATACCTAGAGGAGTTGTGTAATTTGAAAAGGCCAAAGCCAAAGAGGATATGCTAATGTGAATTTATACAGGGAAAAATATTGTGTTTGTCTGTATGAGAAAATATAAATAATTGAACTATCCTCAGAAAAAGCTATTGGCTCTGTGATGAACAAAGTGTATTAAAACTTTTTTTTCTATAAATTGATCCTTCAAAAAACAAACAAAGTTTGATATTTTATTTCTCCAATATTCAGGTATGAATGCAGAAGAACAGCAGAAGATGGGGGAGCGTGTTGCATTCTACCAGCAAGCCGTGGAACGCCTGGCCGATGCTAGGAAACTAGCCAAGTACATTGAACCTGTAAAAACCACTCAGGAGGCATTGACCTTTACCAATGACGTGGTTGAGGGAAAGAGGAAAGCAGCTAAGAATGAGAATGAGTTTATATACCATGAAGAGGTCCCGGAAAAGGATTTGCTGATGGAAATGAAGCCGGTTTGTCTGGTGAAGGCTATACCAATCAACTTTAATGATCCTGAGGTGTGTTTACCATTTATTTCAGTATGCAGAACTCTGGTTCCAATACTCTACAATGATCTATGATTGCTTCTTGTAATTAAATTCTTTAGGTGATCATGTAAGAGGCAGGACGGGTGTGAGCTCGTAAGAATAATGAATAGAATTGATTTGCCCATGACATAAGGAATCCTTGTGTGGGCCAGGACTATGTTTTTGACTGTTGGCTGTATGAGACTAGTCTCCAAGGAGTCTTGTCAGAGTCCTAGTGTAGGATAGCTTGGACTCTTTAGCTTGATAGTTTCAATTAGAGTTGATGGTAACAAGAATGGTTTCCCCTCTAATTCCGCTAACATTAGACAATCAAGGGCTAATGAATTACAACAAATGGTTACAAAGATTATCTAGTGTGGCTTGGATTTTGTTGAAGTGGCTTGATCAAATAAAAAAATATTATATTGATTTTTTATGAGCTGCAATTGCTTGAAATAAACAATATAATTTTCATTTATTTTATTATGTGAATACAAAACAACAATTGTAATACGTGCAAGTTCCAATCATATGTTTTGGATTTCTATTAGAGAAAAAATCATGGTTCCGTGGAGCTTTTTATGGTTCCGTACCTGAAGGTACCCAATGATGACCAATGGGACCCTATTACTAAGCCATCGCAGTCCGTCCGTCCGTCCGTCTGTCTGTCAGCGGGCTGTATCTAATGAACCTTTTCACAGTGTGTATTTTCATTGCCGCTATAACAACAAAAAATCAGAATAAAAGGGGGCCACATACAAGAAACATTTCTAAATGTACCATAGTACGGAACCCTTCGCGCGCGAATACGACTCGCTCTGGTTTTTCTAATATTTTTAAACATTCTCAGGTGTCTGGCCCAGACGTATTTGCGCGTCTTGTTCCGATCTGCGCCCACGAGGCTTCCTCCATGTACTCTGAAGAAAAGGCTAAGATCCTCAGACACATCGTCACGCAGGCTGAGTCTAAGAACACTGAGCTCACTGAGTTCATGTCCTCCCTGCAGCTGGATCAGCTGGAGGTCATTGACTCTGATCAGAAGTAAGTGTAGATAAGATAAGGAGTCGTCCATTAATCACTCATGTTTTTTAGCAACTTCTTTACTTCTCCACCCCCCTGGTGATATTTGGTGAGGTTTTAGAATCACGTGTATTTTTTTGATCCAAAGCATCTTAAATATTTTCTTTAAATACGGGTATAATCTAATAACAGACGTGATAATAAATACACGTGATATCACTACACTTCCTAAACAAGGTATGTGTTTCTATTTAATCGACAATAATTGCCGCTATAACATCGATTAATAAAAATAAAATAAAAGGTGGCCCAAATACACAGAAACATTTATGTATATACTAGCACTTGACCGGTTTTGTATTTGCTTTAGTTCTAGAATCCCTCAAGAAATAGTCGACAGATGCGCGGCCATGAACGCCAAATCGGAGATAATACAAACACTAGTTGACTCCATGAACAGTCTGGCTGAGATCATCAGCGATGTTGAACATTCCCTTTCGGAAGTCAAGACTCTTATACAGGTAAGTGCCACTTATACACATATACACTTATACACATTTGATCTATTTATACACTATAAATAGATCAAAGTATTTGTAAAGACTAGACTTAGACTATCAACTAGATTGGTGGTTTAGTTGATAGACTCGCCTTCCGATCCGGTCGTGGGTTCAAATCCAGTCGTGTACCAATGGATTTTTCTGTGCGAAAAAATTATGTGCGCTATACCAGTACTCTCGAACGGTGAAGGAAAAACATCGTGAGGAAACCCGCTCCTTAGTCAGCTCCGCACGTGGAATAGGTGCTGGGCAAGCCATCTAAATACTTCCCGGGCACTACAGCGTCTTGTTATTGAAGGTAAAAGTTGCATCCTGACGCTGTATATATCATCTACTATAGATGGTAAAAGGTCATCCAGATGGTATTAGCACATTTTATTGGGGTGTTAAGTCCTACAAAAATGTCCCTGCTAAGACCTACTGATATTTTACAATAATCACGAATTAAACAACGATTTTGACTGTTTATTATTAAAACTTAGATATACATGCTGCTCAATTGTTCTCGCCTGAGGCCTGTCACCAGCAGAAACGAGAATCAAGCCGGAGTCGAGGCACGGGCGCTTATTACGGGAACATTTGAATTTACGAGATTTGTTACAATTTATAGCGCTTTTTCGACTCCCGTTTTTCTGAGCGACTCGTCTTGGGCGTCAAGTTTTGTTTCGTCTATAAAATCACAGTATCTTCCCTGTTAAAGTACCTACCTAAAGTATTTTTCTTCGTCTAGTTTATGATGATGTTTAGATACCATAACCTCCAATATTTACCCAAATATCTACTCCAGGAAGAAACAATGAAAGAGAAGGAATACCAGAAGATGATGGGTCCTCGCCCGCCGTCCATCGTCCAAACAGAACTTTCCCGCGAATATCACAAGTACCACGAGGCTCATACCAGGACCAATGAGAGCAACCAGGTCCTGCACAAGGCTATGACGCTGCATATAGCTAACTTGAAGTTGCTGTCGCAACCATTGGATGAACTCCAGAGCAAGATACCCAGCATTGACAATATTGGTAATTAGTTTATAAAAATATAACCAATAGATCAGTTAAGTTCTAATTAGGAAGCCATGTCTGTTTGGCGACGACAATCTTTATAACTTCGAATGAAGCATACTCTTTTAATATCGATCGAACTTCACTTTGCAAGTTCGTTTGATCATATAATGCTACTAAATATTGATCTTCTTGATCATCAAACGATAACATTGCGCTAAGCATTGAGTAAGTCACACCTCCATAGGGGGGTCAGGCACCGTTGTTAAGGTACGGTCACGAGCAGGCCACGCTTGCTGGTCGCGCGACACGGTCGCTTAGTTACGTTACTGGTTCTACGGCCTCCGTTGTCGGGTGGCGGCTGCAAGGTTCCGAATGCTACCTTGAAAGGTTATCAATAGTCAGGATTTTTGGGGTATTAATGAACAGGAATATCTTAGCGATATTACAAAAGGTCAAGTTATAACAGCCCCTATTCCCTCCTACAGAAGGCCTGGACCGCGAAACAATGTCTGAAATGAGGCGCGTGGTCGGCAAAGCTCATGAGATGCAAATACAGCGCGACTCACTCATCCAGAGCTTAAGGGAAGATATCACCAATGATGACATCACGTCCCAACTCCTGGCGAGGAGCAACGAGCCTGCTGAGGAGATATTCAAACAGGAGCTGGAGAAACATACTCCTAAGGTAAGTTTGATTCGAGAGACTACAGACTGAGAGAAAACATCACAACGTTGACATCAAGTCGCAACTCCTGATTGAGAGATTTTTAAGCAGAAGAAATATATGCCTAAGGTGAATAAAAGGGATAAATAACATCCAAAAGTCACATACTTACATATTTCTGATCCTAAACTACCATTCTCTGTATTGTGCGTTTCTGATACGCACAATACAGAGAATAAGGTTTAATCAGGTAAATCAGGTTTTTAATCAGGAAAAAAAGCCTGACAAAAAGCCTGATACTTGAAAAGTCCGGACATTTTAGTCACAAAACTTAAACATTGCGATTTGAGATGAATGAGAAGTTAACAAACAAAAATTAAATACTTATTTGATATTACTTATTTATGTAAGTTTAAAAATCTGCTTGAGTTAACGGCAAACTTCACGAGCAAATTCCACGTAGTATTTTCTAGTGAATTGTAGATATATTTGAAAATTGTTTACAGGTGAAGATAATCGAGCAGAATTTGGTGGCGCAGGAGAATATAATAAACAAACTGACGTCGCTGTACGCGTCGTATGGAGAATCGAGGCGACTGCTCACCGATGTGCTGAGGAAGCGAGAAGGACTTATCAATGGTAAGCAATATTATGCGTTGTACTAGACCAGACTATTTCTCTACTAGTTTCTGATAGTTTATTAAATGTACTAGATTTTTTATTATACTGACATAAGTACTTGCTGAACTGGAATTAAAAAAAAAACACAGAATGCTTCCAGCTGCTTTTCTCCCCGAGCATATCGTAAAAGTCGACTAAGTGATAATATCATCCCCAACATGATGGACCATCTATCATAAATAACTATCACCATGGTTTACCAATATCTAACAAATTTTTGCTAGTTACTGCGTTTTTTACTACGAGGGCAGAACTTACATGTAACATAATGAATGTCTTATTATTCACAGCTTTGATAACCTCGTACGACGCATACGAGGAGCTCCTCGCGAAGTCTCAAAAAGGACTTGAATTCTACAAGAAGCTGCTTCACAATGTGAACCAACTTCTCACCAGACTGAAAGGCACCTGCCAGGTCCAGGAGGAAGAGAGGTCGCAGCTCCTAGCTAAGAATACTAAGCGTAAGTGCCTAGCTCAAAGTAGCTGACATCATATTATTATTTTAATTGACAACCTCGGTGGCGAGGCGGGCGGACGCAAGAGGCTTGGGTTCGATTCCCGCTGCGGGAGAAATGTTTGTATGTTCTGCAAATATTTCTTCCGGGTCTGTTGTAGTATTATGTATTTATTATAGGTTGTTCTATCAGCCATCTGGTTCCCATAGTAATAAGCTTTGTTTAGTTTGGGGCTAGATGGCGCTTTGTGAATTGTCTACAAATATAAAAATACATTTTTTTATTTGAGCTCAAACCTTTTTTATCATTTGAAGAAAATAGTCCTCTAATAGTACAATTTCATTGCATATTCACTTGTTTTTCCAGCGTCGACGCCCACACCCTCTGTGGTTCCAAAGTCTTCCGATATCGCTCCGCCGTTGCCGAGCAGCGGTGCGCCGCTCAAACTGAAGGATTACCTACCTTACATGAAGAATAGGACTAGAGGCGCCATTCCACAAGGTAAGATTTATATCTAAAAAAATCTAAAAAGGAAAAAGTATCCCAGTCCTAGTATAACCTTTCCTAGTCCTAGTGTAACCTTTCCTAGTACAAGTGTAACCTTTTCTAGTCCAAGTGTAACCTTTTCTAGTTCAAGTGTAACCTTTCCTAGTCCTAGAGGGCGGTATGGACCGACCGAAACCTAGACATAATTAATGACATTTTGCGTGATTTGATGAAGGTTGTTTGTCGTTCCGGTGGCCATACGCTAGTTATAGCTGAGAAGCGTGAAGTGCGGATTCGATTCCCGCTGCTGGTGAAATGTTTGCATGTTCAGTTAATATTTTTTCCGGGTCTAGCTGTTGTGGTACCATATGGTATCGTAGTATGTGGTGAAATATGATTGTTGGACGTTATATATTTGTTCATGTCTCACTCCTTGACAAAGTTATTTATTTATACAAATTCATGCATTTTAAACGTGGTGTTTTGTGAAAAGAAACAAATTATATTTCAGCAATGGATCCAATGCCAGCCGATGCATACTATCCTGAATCCATTTACCCAACATCTGTACGACCCGCCCCAGTCGGCTCAGAAGGTAACTTATTATAAGACTTTTATTTGTATACTTATATATCTTCTACTGTCACTCATCTTGAGAGCTGACCTCTGTCTAATTCGTCGAGCGCTCAACATTCATATGTACCTCATATATACACTACATCAAGTGGTGAAGGCTTTCAGCTTCTTTGTCTATCGCCATCTTACTTCAACCTATTGTTTCAGCAACAGATCTACAAATGCAACTTCCCGACGGCGTAGTAATGCCTCAGATGTCTTCAAGCCAGTACGATCGATACGGAGTCCCGTACGCACCCGAAAATGACCCTTACGCTGCACAGCATAACTACAATTATCCCGCGACAAGCAAGTTCGAAAAACCAGAAGAAAACTATGGATACTCCTCTCCGTATACTCCTCAGCAATACTCTGCTCACGTTTCCGATCCATCCCAGCAAAGTTACTCTAATCCGTACTACACAGCGACTCATAATAATACTACAATCGTAACTGATTCCCAAGGTTCAATGCAGTACAACCCAGCGACAAATAATCCGAACCAACCGCAAAACCAGTCGAACCCTTACGCTAATAATATAAATCAAGCGAATGTGAATCCTAACCAGTTTCAGTATGATCCATACTCGCAAAGCGGTCAAGCTAACTCCGCAAATCCGATTCCAGACGTGGTACCTCCTTACCAAGCCGATTTGGGCTCGAGTTTCTCGCAAATGCACATTTCTTCGCCGAAATCGGAGCCGGCACCTAATTTCGGGCAAGACTACACCCAGACTTACTTCAATGTCCAGTATCCGCAAGCGACCACTCCGAACTACGCGACGTACACGCCATCTATGAACATTTCCTCCAATACTAATATGGTGACGTCGCAAACATCATCCGATTACAATTCGTTGAAATATCCGTACAGTAGTGATTCGACTCTACATGGACAAAATTCTAACATGGCCAATCCTAATAACCCTAATACAAGCAACCCGAATATGGGTAACCCAAACGTAAGTAACCCCAACATGGGTACTCCTAATATGGGTAATTCTAACATGAGTAACCCTAATATAGTTTCTCATAGCGCGGGTAATTCTAACATTAGCAATCCTTACAGCAGTAATTCAACCCAATATGGACAGACTGCCAATCCTAATATGGCTAATCCGAATATGGGCAATCCGAACATGAGTAATGTCAATGTGGCTAATCCTAACATGATCAATCCCAATGTAGCCCATCCCAACATGGCAAATCCAAACGTGGTAAACCCCAACATGGCTAATACTAACATGGCCAATCCCAACATGTCAAATCCGAACGTGGTAAACCCCAACATGGCCAATCCCAACATGACAAATCCCAACATGGCAAATCCCAACGTGGTCAATCCTTACAATAATGATTCAGCTCAATACGGACAAACAAACATTCCTAACCCATATGCATCGGAGTCTCAATACATAGCGAGCAGCTCATACGCAAATCTGTCTCAAGGATATACCACGTACACAAATGCGGAAAGCACTGTGACATCAACTACAAATATCTCAGCTGGTACACATTCTAACTTTGCTACCCAAGAAACTTATCCTAACCCAGCCTTATCCCATCTCGACGAGATCGACAAGCCTATAAAATCCCACGTGACTGGCGAAGCATTATCCTCACTTATCTACAAGCCAGGCTTCCAAAACTATGGGGTTCAAAGCGTACCGAGCTCGCAAACACAGCCCGAACAGAACTACCAACCGACCAACGCGTATGGGTATACCGACCAAACGAATGTGAACTACAGTCAGGGATACCAGAATCATCCGGGTTATACCTTCAACAGCACTTCAGGAGGTTACGATTACAGCTACGGATCTCAGAACGCGTACACTACTAATACGTACGACGCCAATCAAGGGAATATGAACCTTCAGCAAACGGATAAAGCCTCAAATTCGCCTGCGCAGGGTGTTTATACCAACGCGGGCTCGCATGGCACTTTGCAGTCGCCATCAGAAACGCCTCAGAGTCAAGATCAGGCTGCAGGCAATAATCAGATCTATTACAATACCCCGTACGGTTATATTACTAACACGAATCAGGCGCAGGAAGTAGCGCAGACTCATCAAACAATGTCTACGAACTACGGAGCGAATGTCAACCAGTCGACTTACATGCAATCAGGAGGTGGCAACACTAATACTACCAATACTAATTACCAAGGTGAGGTGGATTTGTTGTCATAATTATTTTAAAACTAACAATAAAATTATTTAAATTATTATTGTGATTTATTAGAATAAAGTAGTTCGAACTGACACAATCTTTTATTATATCTTTCCGTTTCAGTGGCGTCACCAACTGATAACGTTGGAGAGCGAAATTTTGATCAAAACGCGCAAGCAAATACTGGTTACATCCAAGCTCAAGGGCAAAATCAGACATTGAATAATCAACCTTCAGTCGTTGAACAGAGTGTTCAAAATCCAGAACAGACGTATACCGAATACAACCAGAATGCCAATTCTCAACGAACCGTAAGCCAACTACCAAATACTCAAATTCAAAACACTGAACCGACCAATCAGAACACGACCCCCATAAACCAAAGTCCCCATCATCAAATTGCCGAAGAAAAAGCCGACCCGCCAAATGTATCAGAGAAACCAGAAACCACATCACAGAACCCGACAGATACCATTGAGCCATCAGTATTCGATCTCCTTTCCGACATCGACTTCACAGTCGAAACTAAGACCCTGATGCCGGAAATCAAAGTGCCTCAAATATCGGAAAGTGCTATAAAAAAACCGGTACAGCGACCAGAACCGGTAAAAAAACCTGTGGTAAAAGAAGAAGTTATAGAACGACCAGCGAAAAGGGATATTTTCTCAGATCCGAGTTTGTTGAACCAGTTTACGCAGGAAGTGAAGAATCTGCAGCGATTGACTGAGACGTTGACCAACAAAGCCGGGGCTGGATTGACTGTTTTGGACTCCAAGTGGAAGTCGTTCCAAGATTTACAAGTGAGCTACCGACTGTATTTGCACTAACAAACATCATCATTGGCATCATTGCTCAATTTTATTGGAATTAGTTCTGCCTTATAGGCTGTGGGTTCAATTCCCGCCCAGGTCAAACTTTTGTGGGATCAAGATAGATATTTGACGACCTCAGTGGCGTGCCGGGCGAGTGCTCTGCTGAGACGCAAGAGGCGCGGACTCGATTCCCGCTATGGGAGAAATATTTGTATGTTTTGCGAATATTTCTTCCGGGTCTGGGTGTTGTAATAATATGTATTATAAGTATGTATTTACGTAAAAAAGAGGATATAAGTATTTTATCAGCCGCCTGGTGTCCATAGTACAAGCTTTGCTTAGTTTGGGGCTAGATGGCGCTGTGTGAAATGTCCACAAATAGGTATTTATTTATTTGTTCTGTATGTTATTCTTAAAATGTTATTTATTGATTTTATGTTATTTTAGATCAAAGAAAACATGACGCGATCTAAAACCATCGCGATGCAGCACACAAGGGGCAAAATTGTGACGGAGGTCGTCCCTTACGATGACTCCCGACTAAGGTTGAAATCCGACCCAGACGCCTATATCAACGCTTCCTATTACAAGGTAATTGATTTAATTGAAATTGTACGAAATTCAATAGTTTTCAATTATGGTGAATTTTAACCTGTAACTGCTTTTCTGCCATGAAAACTTCTGGTAGACATGACTTGGCTGAGAACCCTGATAAAGACATTATGTCCACTCTGTTTTTATGAAACGGAGGGTAGAAATATAACCTGAAAACTTAAAAGTGCTACCATGTTATTCAAAGGACTGAAATACTTTTACTACTAAAGCGAAGTAAATTTCAAATTACTTCAGTAGATTAGCAAGCAATGAACGCATTATTTAATATAACTATATCTAAGCCAGTTAACTGTGTATAAGAAATTTTGACTTTTCTTTGCTTGATAAACTGATGCCACCATCATCTGTAATAGATTTGTAAAGGCTAATGATGATGATGATGATGATGATAGCTTGATATACATACACACATAATATCACGCCTGTTTCCCATAGGGGTAGGCAGAGATCACGAATCTCCATTTGCTACGATCCTGACATAGGTACTTCTTTTGCTTCATTCACTCTCATAGCTTGATACAAAATCGATTATTAACTTGTTCATTTCTATTTCAGCAACTGGCTTCATGGTGCATTCCCCTTGTGATCTCTAAGAACCCGTCTGAAGAAGAGTATATCATTTTCTGGAAAGCAGTATTAGAAAACAAAATCAGTTGTGTTGTCTGTCTACTTAGTGATATTGAGGTAATTACACTTGGTTCACTTACACTGCTATAGAATTGACTTACAATATGGTAAAGAAGCTTTCGCCTTACCTTCGCTCGCGTTATTCCCGGTTAAGAAATAGCCTATGTAGCAAGTTTCATTGAAATCTGTTGGTGTTACGAAGTTTTCTGAAGCACACAAGGCATATATAAACATCCATACATATTCATATTATCATCATATTATCACGCCCATATATATATTGATAGCCTTGGTGGCGTAGCGGGCGATCGCTCGGCAGAGACGCAAGAGGCACGTGGAAGAAATGTTTGCATGTTCTGCAAATATTTCTTCTGGATCTGGGTGTTTCAATACTATGCATTATAAGTATGTATTTACAAAAAAAAATTATAAGTATTGTATCAGTCATCTGGTTCCTATGGGATATTGTACTATAAAAAAAATTCATCATCTTCCTGCCCTTATCCCACTCTATGTGGGGTCGGTGCTAGAGTTTTGGCTAAGGTTTATGACCGGCCGCCTGCCTGACGTCAACCCTCTTTGGGAATATATTATTTATTATTTTACCAATAAGAGTTGCTAAATCGTAGGTTTCACTGGAAAATCCTAGGATTTACCGTAGTTCGAACTTTTGCAGTAACATATACATTTTTTCATCAGATGCAAGGCAAATCGTACTGGCCGACCGCGAAAGGACAATCGCTTGATCTGTCCGATCTGAAAGTGACCCTGGATGAGGTGAACTGCACCGTGCACTGGACTGAGAGGAAACTGACCGTTTCCAGCCGGAAGACCACGCTCGCAGTCATGCATTATCAGATCAACGTGTTTCCTGCAAAGTGAGTATACATAATTTTTCATTTATTAATTACTAGCTTTCGCCCGCGGCTTTGCTCGCGTGGAATCCGGACAAGAAGTAGCCTATATGTTATTCCAGCACACATACTATATATATTTCAAGTTTCATTCAAATCTGTTCAGCCGTTACGGCGTGATTGAGGCACAAACATTACATCCTCATATCCATACATCCACACATCCTTACATCCTCACAAACATTCGCATTATAATATTAGTAGGATTCTGATGACCATAAGATGACATAAAGATGAGGGCAGGAAGTTGAAGATATTGATGGATTATGCTCATGCGTTCATCACACTTTATACGGTAGCGAAAAAGCTTGCCATTGAAAAATCGGCTTAAGTCGAGCTCTGTAATAACAATACGGAATAGCAAAGATAAACTTTTAGCCTAATTTAGTCCACATTGAATTTGGCTAGACCAGAGTATTAAAAATAAATTCAAATTATTTTGATTTTCTTTCAGGATCGTCTGCTCTCCCCTAGTTCTTCTAGCGGATAAAGTCCTCAGTCTCACATACGAGAATCGCCTTAGCAACCAGCTTTCCGGTGCGTGGATCCAATGCAGTGCGGGAGCGGGACGGAGCGCTCTTGTCGCTTTACTTTGTATGCTGCTGTGCCAGGTGCGAGCGGGACAGCTGAATCTTTGCGGTGAGAATATAAACAGACTATACCTTTCGCGTTCTGTTTTTAAATTAGGTATCACGAGCGGTGACGCTTGGTGTGGGAGCGGGACGGAGTGCTCCCGCCGCTTTGCTTTTGTTTGCTGTTGTGCCAGGTGCGAGCGGGACAGAATACAAACAATAAACTACTTTTCGCGTTCGATTTTTAAATGCTCGATTATGTATTCTATAATCTAACCTCTTTTTCAGAGATGTTGGACGAGGGCTGCAAGGCGCTATGCCAACACAGAAGTAATGTACTAGAGGACACCAAGTATCTGGCGGACGCGTACAGAACTGCGCTGTTCTACGTGCAAGGCGTGCTGTGCTCTGGTAAGAAATTTCTCGTTAAAATTACTGCTTTGATTTATTTTAATTGATGTTCGTATGTTCTGCAAATATTTCTTCCGGGTCTGGGTGTTGTAGTATTATGTATGTATGATAAGTACCTTCCTATGTATTTATAAAAAAAATGTACTTATATAAGTATTCTATCAGCCATCTGGTGTCTTAAAGTACAAGCTTTGCTTAGTTTGGAGCTAGATGGCGCTATGTGAAAGAAATGTCCTAAAATATTTATTTATTTATCTGACGCGCAATTTTTTTAGTGCCTTTTTTGACGGTTGTTTTTCTGTGGCGCATTTCCACATCGTCCTTAGGATTGAAAGGCTCGTGTGAATCATCAATAACACGTGCAATAGTACTTTCCCGAATTACCTACAGGGGCAAAATAGTATAGTAGCAAGATAAGAATTATTATTATTTTTTTCCAATGAGCGAAATCACTTATTGTTTCATTCCTTCCAGGTACAACAAACTTCAACGGTGAGGCGGTATCATCAACTTCAGGAGCCTCGGTCCTCCCCCCCGTAACCCCCACCCCTCCTAACTCCCTCCCAAAGCAGGTCCCAAAGTTCTCCCGCGAGTCTTTCGAGGAGATGAAGCAATCCCCCGGCCTCAAGAGTGGTGATATGAAGGATCCGTTGAACTTCCTCGATCCACTCTGGAGTCTGAAGAAGAAATGATCGTTTTGTATTGGATTTTGGATAAGATTTTGGTAAGATTGACCGAGATTTGAACGACGTTATACAACATGGATTTATAGTCTACTTGAACTTTGAAGGAATTATAAAGTTATACAATACATTTAGCAATTTATATTCGCGCGTCACACGGATCTAAATGTCAGGAATTATAACTATTCCAAGTTTATTGATGACTACAAATCACACTAATATTATAAATGCGAAAGTTTGTGTGTATGTTTGTTCCCTCTCATGACCTTAACGGCTGGACGCAGCATGGACTACACATAGTTTACGATACTTGTTGACCGGGTAGGTGCCACGCGGGCGGAGCCGCAAGCGGATGCTAGTAAATAAATAAAGAAAGTTTCAGGCTTATAATATTAGTAGCATAGTACGATTGATTTTTTAGTTGAGCAGCGAGAGGCAGCTTTTGTTAATGCGTATAGTTTACTGTATAACAAGACCAGTTGCTATTTTATAAAGAGGAACAAATCTTTAAATGTTGAAGCTTAGGCTGAGATGTATAGAGCGTACTTACAGCTCAGAATTTGCTTAAAAGTACCTGGATATAAAGTAGCCTATATATTAATCCAGCACACACACTGTGCATATTCCAAGTTGCATTCAAATCCGTTCAGCCGTTACGGCGTAATTGAGGCACAATCATACAAACTTTCACATTTTAGTAGGATTTAAAAATTGACATCGTAATTTGTTGCTCTTGTTCATATTAATCGAATGTGAATAAGTTAATGTACCGCAGTCATTCAACTAACTAATTACAAAAGCAACATTGTTATCTGAAAAAAGTAATACATTTCTGGCAAAACCAACGTTGCTATAGGTAATTTTAATTTGCCATTTGTTGTCGCCATTTGAAGCAGTCTTACATACATATCCCTAACTTAACTTACGCCCATATCCCTAATGAGGTAGGCAGAGCCACAAGTAAATATAAGAAAACTTGCAGCCACTTCTGATTTAAAATCCTAAGATAGAAATGATGAACAATGGTGATCAGCCCATCGCCTATATAGGTGGTCCAATATTTTGGAGAGGATACTATCCCTTAGTCGACTTTTACGACATGCTCAGGGGGAGAAGCAGCTGGACGTATTCTATGCTTTTTCTTTACTTCCAGTCCAGCAGAGAAGTAGTCTTAACATCAAGTTATAACATTCATTAGTTTTTTTAGCTTAAAGTTATATGCATAGAATCAACCTTGAAGCAATAGTGCAATTTCGAAGTTCCTATTTAAGCCGTTGCTATTTAACTACTGCATTTTGCTTTCGTGTGACATTGCCGCAACTAATTTTCATCGCGTGATTTAAAAATCTACCCTGAAGCTTTAGCCAATTAAGTTTACGTCTAACAAAATCGCTAAACACTACTGCAAAAATATCTGAAAATTATCGCTAAAGCCTCGTTAACATGAGTGCTTTTTCAACGCCCTTTAAAAGGCTTTGAAATGAAATAAATAGGTTTCAGAGTATTTATACACAAGACAACACTTTTAAAAAGCGCCTTTTTTCGGTCAAGCTTTCTTTGATTTTATGCGTGGGGTAGTGTACGTTTAATGAAATGTCATAAAAAAATGTTATACAAAATGTACCATGATTACTTATGTTTAAAAACAAGAACGCCGGGTTTTAACTTCCATATCAATGAGACCTTACTCATGTGGTAACATTGCGATATTTTATGCCAGTCTTATACCTTTTTGCACGTCTAGCGACTTGTTTAGACGCAAAATAACTTGGCTACATGCTTTATGTTGGATCATTTTTTATAATGTTGACGTATTTATGAAGGACTTGTTATATTATTCGTAAAAGTAATATCGTTGTTTCCCATTTACTCCTGTGGACTTTTCTTCCCGAAATTTGCAGCTGTATTGGTTGGAGTTCGTGAACTTATTCCCAAATTCCCTGTTTCAAAAGTCACTGGGGCTGATGGGAAACATTAGCATTTAAAAATCAAAATATTTCAGTTTAAGTTAATTTTAATTTTGTTATGAATTGTATTATCGTAGAAGCAAAAAATAATCTACCATTATACGAATATTATTATTATTGAAAGTGGAGTATAACGGAGATATAATTATGATTGTAAGATACGCTTGCAAAATAAATACAAAGCGATAAAAAACAGAAATATATAAAATTAAGTAATAGGGAAGCACATTTAACCACAATTCACAATCATTCAAAGTAAAGTTACGGTTTTGTAATTATCGTATTTTAGCAGTATTGATGTTATAAAAGCTTGATTAAAATGTAATTATGTTAAAAGACAAATTCGTTGTGCCTATTTATCACAAATTCCCTTTACCTATTATTATAAATAAAACATAGGTAAATCTCTCATCAAAATGAATCCATGTTATTTAAGATATTTCACGGTCGCAGACACACAGGACCACAGAGGCTGGCAAAATTGAAAGGAGGTATATATATACCCAGTAGTGAATGATACCAGGCTGTAATGATGATGATGACTGGAGTCTACTTCTATGACTCAGAGAACTTGTAGGTATATCCAGGTTTTGCCCGCGTTTTCGATTTCCTATTATCCAATGCAAATAGGTGTTTCATTTGAGTGTCGGGATCGAAACCGCACAAAGATATAGGCTATCGAATGTGGCCTTGTGCGGTTGGAAGCGATACTTCAACTGACTCATTGGAAGTTACGATTATAAATTATGGTCTTCGTCCACTATCCGGACCAAACTAACAGCAGTCATGTCAAAAGTCCGGCGGAGACCATTAGGGCTCGCGCTCACAGACGGTACGGCATGGCATGGATTTTTTTCCTGGACAAATGATGTTGGACGTTATTTCAATGAGCTTAGAACTGATATTCCTTAATTTCAATACGAATAGACCAAGTCGCGTAGGTAACTTCTTGTGAAAGGAATGTGTGTGCTAAGTGATTGAAATAAGGTTGAATCTAGCCCGTTGAAGCCGCACGCCTTGCCACGCCACGCTGTCTGTCAGTGCAGGCCCACTGGTAAAAGTTGATTATTCAACATCATCATCATCATCAGCCTATAGCAGTCCACTGCTGGACATAGGCCACCCTAATAAGCGCCATAGCGTCCTGTCTCCGTGTAATTCTTCCTAATAGCAAATGGATGGTTAAAAGGCAATGACCCTGAAATAATATGCTTTGAAAAAATATGGCACTTCCGCAAACTTACGCAAACATACTGACTGTTCCATTCAAATGAAAAAAAATACATTCCATAAAAAGATTGCAAGTAATTTGTGTAATAGATAGGCTCTTAAATTAAGTTTCGAAGCAATCGTTTCAATTGATTGATGATTTGAATCTTATGGCGGCGCAATAAAATAATTAGGTCACAGAATCAACCGACATACTGTTGTCATTATTCTTAATTTAATATAAATTATTATAAAAGTAATTCATTTAGAAAGGGGTTAAGTAGTATGGCTTTCCAGTCAGGGGGGCAATCGCGTAATTTTTCAACGTATTGTATTTTGAAACTTACAATAAAAAGTTCCTCGCATGGAGTTTTTAAACGTTTACGAGTGTTTTGCCTTGGTCTTTGGTTTAATTTCAAAAATTAGCGCGATTGCCCTCTTGCTAGGGTCCGCCTAACGTTTTGTTTGGTTCCCTTTTCAATAAATAAACGTATTACTAAATGTTATTATGCTATCAATCTGTTTTAGATCTCAATTTAAGTTAGAACCTGCTTACAATATTTTATTTTACTCTTTGTACTTAATAGTTTTTTGACATGTCACATTCCTAACCTCTTAATTTAATATTTATGACAGATTCTCAAGAATGTGGTTCTAAGTTAACAAAAAGTAGGTTGAAAGTGAATTTGATGTGAAATTAAATTCTAGTTCTTTGGGTCGCCAACTAATTTATTGGTGCTACCGGCTTACTAACTTCTAATTTGTTAGATGTGATGCTATTGTTTTTGGATAGGTAGGTACCTACCTCTTAATTGCTGCAAATAAATTGTATTACATGAATAGACAGTTATTTTAGAACCAAAATAATGTATCAGAAATAGATGATATTTGAAATCAGAAAGATATTTGATGAAATAAATAATGTAGAACATCAACTTGGTTTGAAATAGGTACTTATCGTAAATATCATTGAAACTATACTCGTACTCAGAATCGTCACTGACCGCCTGTTGACTTATGGCCGTTAATTAACAAGATATCATTGATTTTTTCGATTTGGTATGGAATAATTTATGACCGTTAAAAATAATGTGACCGATTAGTACCTAAATAATAACGAATAATCATGAATTTAATTGTAGTTACGGTACATATTTATAAATATTAAATAAATGATTGGACTGATATCGTCGTTTCATTACCGATAAGTCCCATTAGGCAAAATTGTTTTCCCAATCTTATCAGTCTGTGTCCGTGTGGCCATGAAAGTGAAATTGATAGGTTCTAAGGGCAAATTCCTGTAATGTTGTGAAATAGGCTGTTACTTAAAACTATAAGCTAGCGATCGCTGAAGAAGGAAGCTAAGTTCCGGGGAGGCTGCAGTCGGTCGGCGGAGCGCCAGTCAGGCCGGAACCGTTGTCACGAACGCACGTCAGGCGCCCGCCACACGACACAAACGATCGCGCACGCGCGCTCAAAAACAACCCACCCGCTTGCCAAAGTGACAGTGACGTTTTGGGTGGTCGTCCCAACAATAACAATTTTATACGGTTTTATTTATATTGTGAGAAATTTATCGTGTAGTATAAAATTATGTGTTTAAAAATGGATGGTGCACCGTGATAGCGCGATGATGCGCAAGGATTCGCCCGGTGGGGGCACGGAGTTTACCCTCGACGGGGCCGAGTGTGTCAACCTTCAGCAGATTCTGCAGGCCTTCAACTCCACGATCAGCGAGGAACACGCTTGGGCGCTGTTCTACCAGGCCGCGAGGTGCTTCCAGAAGTGTTTGGCTGAGGGAAACCCTTGCTACTTGATCTCGGAGCCGAGGCATGTGCTGCTGCATAAGGATGGGAGCGTTCATCCGAAGACACTACAGCATCCGGGAGGTAAGTCACTTCCTCTCTCCATTGCAATTTTATTTTTACAGACAGGCTTGAAGTGCCTAGACGCCTAGGCAGGTAGGTACCTACCTAACCCTATTAGAAAATTAATAGGTAGGTACCTAGCACGTTGCTATCGGAAGGTATCTATCACTCACGTTGTGACAGAGTGAGTCTGTTATCAAATGTGGATGGATAGTACCTACCCAATAACAAGAATAATATTATTTAATACGATCCGATGTACCTACCTGTTTTTGTTTAGGTACCTACTTACCTTTTTACTGATAAGATAGGTAATTTACTTATGAATTGCAATCATTAGGCAAGCAATTAAACAATTTGATTTTTTGGCATAGGAGTAGTTAAGGCACCGTTACACAGACGATAAAAAATATGTTCTTAGAAGGTACACAAATAGTGAAAAATAAAATATAACAACCCACAACAAAACAATTAGAAAGTAAAGGTTCTTCAAAACATTTGTTAATTCAACAGAATGGCGAATCGGCCGTAATTCGCTAACTGCCTACATTTTATGAGCACGATATATTTTTATGATGTAACATGAACCGGGCGCCAATGAAACCTTATAAAAACCTTATCAAGCGTTCCATCTACTTAGCGACAATCTTGTACAGGCTAGGTCAAGTTGCTTCAATCGTTCGTTCTCGATTACAGCTTATTTTATTCCTACTAGAAAGAAAATACGTAGGGGAGCCTGCAGGTTTTCTAGCGTTTTTACTCGTATTTAATTTAAGTAAGTAGTTTAAGGTTGTGTTACTTTATTTATTACGATACTGCATACAATTGCCTTTGCAATGAAATCGTCCTTGCAATTCCATTCGCGTATGAATAAAATATAGCCTATCAGTGACAGAAAGATTGAGGAGTACTAGCGTGGTATGGGCATGTCATGAGGAGGGATGAAAGTCATGTTACGAGGAAAGTTATGATTATGAATGTGGATAGATTTAGATGTAGGCTAAAGAAAAGGTGGATGGATTGTGTGAAAGAGGACAAGGTTAAGAAAGGAATGAGTATCTACACAGAGATGACGGCTGACAGAAGGGAAGAACAAGAGAACATGATGTGCCGATCCCACATGAAGTATGATAAGGACAGAAAGATGATGAGCACCCAGGGACAGGGTATGTATCAATAAATGAATTTTTTGAATCCGTTCATTAGATTCTGAGATTACTATATATACAGATGGTTTAGAAATGTAGATGAACTGGAAATTAACTGGACATCACAGATATCTGAAATAAACTTAGTTATAAATCCATAGATTTTACTTTTCATCTCGTGTCCCTGTTATTTAAATTATCATAATCATCTATCTTCATTTCATCGAATCTATTGGTCCATACTGCCATTTTATATGCATCTTGATGCGTAATGTGAATATTATTGGCGACCTACTTCGATCTGTGTCAGGCGCTGAACTTTATCCAGGCCTGAATTGGACCTCTATACATATTTTACTAGTTTCTGTAGCGGATTCTAGAAGCTTATGAAATTGAAATTTGGTGTTGGATGCGAACGTGACAGTTTGAAAGGTTACAAATACATCGCAGCATAATGGAATACCGTAAACCGTAAACACATATTCTAAAATAATAAGCAAAACTGGCGGTTGTATATTACTTTCTCTCTTCAAACCGGGCGTAGGTAATCAATAGACAAAAAATCTTAAGCTTAAGTGAGTACCTATCTGCCTACCTTATTTTGTTGTAACAATTGGATTCGCAAAAAATCCAACATTTAGATGGACTGTAGGTGGACAGTTGGACATCTCACGGTCCGTGAGTCCGTAAACGTAAACAAAGTCAAGTAAAGTCAAGGCTGATTTGTTACATAAATAGAACTGAAGTGGTAAACTGTTAAATCATTGAATGAAATGTTGCACAGTATCAGTTCCGATGTTATGTTACGAAATAAGTTTGAGAGAATCCCCCGATTTATGTGTTAAGAAGAGTCTTTTTTAAATTTAGTGTGTGTTCACTAGAGACCTACCAGACCTAGTTAAATATTTTTTTTAATGCTCCGCAGCTTTATTTGCGTTCAGGTTTTTTCACACGAATTTATTCTTGCGCTGCATCCTCTAGGAGTTGAATTTTGGGAATTCCTTTCTTAGTGCACCCCTATAGGTACAGGAAGAGGTATAGGTATAGATAAGGAAGTTACATTTTGCATTTAAATAACATGGAAGCTATCTTTCTTAATTGAGGCAAGTTTGATAAGAATCTAGACCAGAAACTGTCTACATAGACTTTACGGTAGGATGTTTACCTGTCTGGTACACTTGTGACTGTGAATCATCTCAGAAGTCGCACTTCACACTGTAGTCTAGCCGTTGCACGATCTTGTCCTTTGATCATCCATAAAGACAGAATAGATTTTAATAAAAGGAATAGCCACCTTTGGTTCGTCGTGTGGAATACCAAATAGCTTTATTTTACCAACATGCAAATTTGCAGGCATAAATAAAGGTAATTGAAACTAATTCTGTATTTCTGTGTCCAGTACAAGCTCGAATTACTGTGTGCGGTCGAACGCATCGATGGGAATCTCAAAAAGAGCAAGGCAACTTACCTATACATTGTTGCACTTCAATTCACAGAATGCGCTCGTGCACTGGGTGTAACTATCACTGATCTTATACATTTCTATCTATACATACTTATATCCTTTTTTGATGAACTCTCTGATGCTCATTTTAATTACTATCTGTGATATTTATGTCATAATTTATCTGAATGTACTGGTTTTGTCTTCTTCTTCATCGATTTAACTAGTTTTGTAAAATAAATATTAACTTATCTACTATCGGTGGAGAAATTGCCTATATTTTATGTCCCACAGCCAATCTATGCTTCGATAACGGAGCATGCTGTAAGATAGGTAATCTTCTTTCAAAGATTATACCAAAAGGTATCATCTATAATGTAGGCAGCGGAGGATAATGCATAGATAGTAAATAACAGAGTACCTAGGCAGGTGCTTGTTTGCAGTAGCGGCCTGCAGATCGATCGATAGTTATATCAACTTACAATTTTCTTTAGTATTAAGTTATGTTCCCTTGTTTAATATGGTATTACTTTATCTATGTAGATGCCTTCTTAAAAAAACGGTATGTACATGAGGTAAATCTACAAGTAATACGAGCAATTCATTTTAGTTTTACAGGACTTTTTCTGAAATTCAAACTCGGTTAAAAATCAACATAATATTATTGAAGGCCGTTGTAGTCACCGTTGCGTAGCACTGTTCCACGTTACCTGTCATTGACCTAATAATGCCTGCTCAATGTTGAAAGCATGAGTTTTTGCAGTTTTTGCTGAGCCATTTTTAATGTGATTCTTGATTGTTCTGTCAGGTTTTCTCTCTGTCGCCTCGGTCCGTGAGAAACGGGTCTCAGTCCCGGAAGGTCTAATGAATAACGTTTGAGAGTGCGTGGAGATTCATTATTGTTTCTGATGTTACAATGGTGATATGTCATTTTGTGATCAACTGGCAGAAAGCAACCGTTACCTATGTGGTTTAGCTTATTATTGGTGATACAAAAAGTAGGTGATGAGTATTTTTGGCCCACCCAGGGATAAATTGGTTGGGTTAACCAAAAATACTCACCACAAATATTTTTTACGACCAAAGATTGCTAGACCAGAATTAATTCAATTGACTCGATATTTTGAGCAGGGGTTTAAATAAACCTTAGTAAAGAAATGTCTAGCGTGTTACCTACGTAGATAGAACACTTATGATTTTTTTTTATCTTGTGTAATTAGGTTTTTGTCACTGTCTAGAAAGGCTGATGCAGAGATCGTGACTTCAACAGAGATGTCTCAAACGATTCAATAACTGTATTTATTGGTAGTTAAAGTATTGGACTAGATATTTCCATTTACGAACCGGTCTTCACTTTTAACAAAAATAGCTGTTTAGCAGCTTGACCCTAAAACACATAATTCTTAGTAGGTTAATTTAATTTTGTTCAGATCAATCGAAATATTCAACAATGAATGTGCCCATTTTTAAAACGTTTCCTCCTCGATGTTAGGTGGCTATTCTTCTATTTTATTGGCAATAAATCATAGCATTCCTATGAGCTATTTTTATTAAGCAGAAAATGCGAGCGGTTTCTTTGTCGCAAGCTAATGAAACCAATTTACATAGGAATCCTTCTTAAAGTCAATATAAATAGACTTGCCTTCCGAGCACGGCTTCCGATCACAAAAAATGTTACTACAATGGGATTGATTCGAAGATTCTTGGGTCATTGTTTGTATTTTGAGTCTTGTTCCACCGACATACGTGCTAAAACTTTATGTACCTGCCTGTGTTCCTAGAAGCATGGCTCCTCGTCCTACAGGTAGTTTATCTAAACGAGTGAATGACACCTCCCTGTTTACTTTTACTGAGTATTTACAAAGCTGCAAGTTGAAATTACCTAAATAAATATTACAACATGAACTCGCTCAAGTGATAAAAGGTGTAGCGATGAACGAATGTTACGTGATGGCTTTGCAAATATGGATTTGTGAATGGAGTTTACACGTACGAGTATCGTCTGAGTAAAGTCAATCTTTTTATTGGGAATGCCGTGATATTTACTACATGTTCCGTTCTCGCTACTGTCTGAACTCGATGTTATACCTAAGTACTATTGTATTTATTCTAATAATGTTCCTTCTAATATAAATAAAATTAATTTTTAATGCAAATAAACGGTATGTACCTAATTATTATCACTTCAGACACATTCACGTTCAATGAACACAATGAAATCTTTCTGTATGTTTATCTCTTGCGCAGTCCCCCAAACCTCTGACCTGTCATTGTGTTCTAGGTTGCCATTTCTGACCATAAATTTCTCTCGCTCAACACTTACCTTTTAAATTATTATCCTCCATAGAAAGCTTGTACTAACTGCACAGTTCTTTGTAATAAAGACATTATTCATAGTGCTGTTTGTAAGACGAACGTGGACGCACGATATTCGTGACCCGAGCTCACACGGACAACTCATACCAGCCCTCATATTGACTTTGCCTAGTCGATATCAATACATACGTTTTTAAGTTGAAACAATGCAGATTTCAACCGGTTAGGTGAGATTATTGTTAGAACAATAGCCGAGATTCTCCAGGCTTGATACGGCTATGAATTGAGGTAACAAGCTTGAAGTTATAGCACTCTTTAGGTATGCTAGACCAGCTGACTAGACCGTAGAAATGATCAGATGATGCTATTGTATAATAATATCGGATCTTTGGCTAATCTTTTATTTCAATGATTTTCAAGTAAGTAGGTAAAATGTAAATTGTCAAATAAATAAAAATACTAACCTACAACAGTTTGTTTTACTACTGTTTTGCTACTTGGCTACCTACCAGTGGTGAAATTACGTTAGATCTCGCTCATATTTTCTTGTCGAAATACGATGACAGAATGATTTACTTCACCTGATTTCACTGCATCTGCCAACTAAGCCGTGAAGATGCAATTTATTGAGACAATGCAAATGCTCCGAGGGGATGCGATTGTTTTCAATGGGGCTTTGTCTCTTAAGTAATAACAACTTGTTGCTTTTGTTATCGTGGGATCTTCAAAACTAGACAAGAGGAAATTGAGATTTGTGTGCTGAGTTTGATTATTTTTTTCATTGAATGTTTACGTAAGTGCAACGTTTGATGTCTTGCGTGAACGTTGGGCGAATGATGCATTACCTAGTGCGAAGGGCTGTAAATGGCATGGGGAAGTGTAGTCGATGATACTTATGGCCTTATTAACTATCTATTAACGCAGGCCTTTGTCCAGCAATGGGATCCTCCAGGCTTGTTAGACCTATTAATGTTTTAACTGTACAAACATAAAGCATAAGTAAATATAAAATTCAAATGGAAGATCTTCATTTAATCAAGTATTCAATGCGAATACTAAAAATATAAACTCGACGGGATGTTGTGTCAATCCTCACATTTCATTCAATAGCATAGTATTGATTATAGGGGCCTTTGGGTTATTTGTAGAATACTGGTTGTTCATGGTCTGTCAATTCAACGCTGAAGTAAATGTAGGTTATCAATTCCAATCGTGCGCACATGAGTCAAGACTGTTAAGTTACAGTCAGATATTTTGCTTAAAACAATTTTATTGACATTAAGTTCAGTCTTCTTGTAAATAAAAAATGTGACAAAAGTCTGTCTGTGTCTGTCTGTGTCTGTGTGTAAAAAATGTGACTGTCTCGTTTAAACACAAGTTGCTGAGATGAGAGATCTCAGCAACTTGTGTTTAAACGAGACAGTTTAAAATTGAAGTTTTCCGTCAAATACAAAATGGTCACCAGAAGAAATTCATGGTGGCCACTTGATTTGAGTTCATAACATTTATGGTACCGTATAACATTGAATCGATATAATTGTAATGATAACTTTATTTATCACAATTCATCCTGCCGTTTGGGTGCTATGAAAAAAAAATCCACATACAAAGATACGGCGACAAAACATAGTCCCGCAGACCAGTCTGAAGGAGAATATTTATTTCGATGGAGGCACTTAATTCCTTTCACCACAATGGTTCAAAAGAACAAGGTGACATGAGTAGTAAACCACAGGCATAAATTAAGTAAGTGCCTAAGTTCGTATGAGCTGTGTCCAGCTCTTTTGACGGAGTTTTTAGGCCACCTAAAGGCCTCTGGCGTGGCTTAACGACGACAATTTAACGTGTCCTCCGAAGCACGGAAACGCTCAGCTCGTAATGCCACTTGCGGTCGCCCATCCCAATTGTGACCTCGCACAACGTTGTTTAACTTCAACGATCAATCAAGAACGTCTAAGCAAGCTACGCCACGAGCGATTCATGTTGAAGGTTGAGCAGGCATGAAGTTAAAACAGTCTGACGTAAAACTGTTTTGATTGTAGTGTGCACTCTACTTTGTACGGTAGAAGTCAGACGTGGGTGGCCGTAGCTCTGGGTGGTTGTAGGGTGGTTCCCAAGGTCGCTCGATAGGGTGCGTCATGCTGGGCTGTGACGTCACTATCGTGGGTCGTATGTTTGTGACACGAAATAACCTCTTGTATCTAGTAACTTTCGTAAACTTCTGTTTATTAAGTTTCAAGTGATATCGGCCAAGGTCGGTGTTATAAACCGATTATTTATAGTTAATATTGTTTGGTTAATAAAACGGGTGTTTCTGAGAGTTCAAAAAAGACTTAATATAGTTTGTCCTCGTACTTATTATATGATACATTCAATAAAGGTTACCTCACGTTGCTGCGACAATTCCGGATGGTATTACCGATCGGAATTGAGAGTATTGGTATAGCGCACATAATTTTAGTGCACGACCGGATTTGAATCCACGACCTTAGATCGGAAGGTGGGGTCACACCACTAGGCCACTAGTGCTATTTTTTAAATTGAAATACCAGTGGAACGCCGCGCGACTTTTTATTCGTTATATTTTTTACATAAAAATATTTGTGGACATTTCACACAGTTACATAAACTTCATCTTACCGCTTCGTCCTTCATGAGTTGAATTCGCGAATTCCTTTCTTAATGCACCCCGATACATTAAGAGGACCTTCAAAGTTTCAAGCTTCTAAGACTTATGGTTCATTCTGTACGTCGTACGTATAACAGTCAGTCAGTAACGTACGAGTTTTATATATTAAAATAGAATTATCTATTAAAAAAATATTATTTTCGCACAGCATTTTGTATTTGCGTCACTATCTCAAGACAGCGATACGATACGACCTTTGATTTAGATAAGTGGGTTGTTTGATTCGTCACAATGTCGAAAAGAAAATCTGTTGCTTCGAAAACAAAGGACACACGTATTCAATAATTTCTATTTTGTTTTTTTCTGTGGTGGTTAGGACTGATTAAAATTTAGAATCTGAAAGACAGCACTGGAGGTCTGGTCCCGCTTTGTGATCCTAGTGTCGGTCGTGGGTTCTAATTTAGTTATGCATCGATGTATTTTTCTAAACCTTACTATGAAACGTTGATCGAAAACATCGTAAAGAATGGCATGTCCAAGAGCTCTAAAAAGTTTGAAGACGTAATTGCGTCAAATGTACAAAGAGAACCATTTTGATACGCACTTTATTCCTTTCAATACGAGGTAGTTCGCAGAGAAACAGTCATACTGTTGGTTTAAGTGCGTCATGTAACATTGGCAGTTTTGTTAGTTACGTTTATGTAAAGGATAACGTAAAGTGCTTTTATCAACGGAGTTACTGATATGATAACCCATAGATGTACTTAATTAATTACGATCTACGATAAAATGTTGAGGATTTTGTTTGGCTCACTCTGACTCAAAGTACAAACGGAAAAAAACCTATTATTGTCCAAATAATTCATTACCACATACATAGTTAAATTAATGTGTAAAAAGCTTATGTTGCGAGGTTTATTTACCTAAAACTTGAGTGATTTCATCATAATAAGAAGAAATACGCGACGGTTTGCTAACATAAATTTTATCTTCAGTTTGGTATTTATACCAATACTAGCTGACCCGACAGACTTCGTCCTGTTCATTCGTCA
Source organism: Scotopteryx bipunctaria (assembly GCA_949320045.1). NCBI lineage: Eukaryota > Metazoa > Arthropoda > Insecta > Lepidoptera > Geometridae > Scotopteryx > Scotopteryx bipunctaria. The sequence continues at coordinate 2,204,881 of OX439441.1, forward strand.
TTTGTATGGGAAAAAGAAAAGGGCTATTTTTAGGGTTTTTCCAGCAATAATTCTAATTTTTCTCGCCGTAAAAACCATCCTTGAACTTCAACGAACATTTTAAAAAAAGATTTGGCCAAATTGGTCCAGGCGTTGTTGAGTTATGCGCTTACCAACACATTTTGCGATTCATTTTTATATTATAGACTAGCGGTCGCCCGCGGCTCCGCCCGCGTGGATGTCGGTTACCGCTGCAAAAAGCCAGGAAAGACACGGTCAGTCGCGAGGTCGGCTCCCTACGCAGCGGTCGTGCAGCAGAAATCGTAATATTTTAATTTCGCCATAACTTCAAAACCAAACGTCCAATTTTAATCATTCAAATACCAAATATTATCTCCATAAACTGTTCTTAGTGATGAAATCATTTATTTTGATAAGGATTAATAGCATGAGTAAAATAAACGCGTTTAAATGTAGTCCAAAAAAAATTCAAGATTTTTAAATAAAAAAATGGTTGCTGTGCCTCACTCGACATAGATGGGTATAGTGTGTCGCGGACTTTTTTGTAGATATTTATAAGATCTACAATTAATTAGAACATTTTATGGTTCTATCTTTTATAGTTTAGGCAGCGTACGCAAAATAAGTAACTTTTCTGGTTGATTTTTTACACCTTGTGTCCGAAAAACCCAAATATCTTACGGAACCCTATTTTTTTCTAAAATAAAATATAGCCTATGTTACTCGTGGATAATGTAGCTTTCGAATGGTGAAAGAATTTTTAAAATCGGTCCAGTAGTTTTTGAGCCTATTCAGTACAAACAAACAAACAAAGTTTTCCTCTTTATAATATTAGTGTAGATTAATTTCGCCATAACTTCAAAACCAAACGTCCAATTTTAATCATTCAAAGACCAAATATTATCTCCATAAACTGTTCTTAGTGATGAAATCATTTATTTTGATAAGGATTAATAGCATGAGTAAAATAAACGCGTTTAAATGTAGTCCAAAAAAAATTCAAGATTTTTAAATAAAAAAATGGTTGCTGTGCCTCACTCGACATAGATGGGTATAGTGTGTCGCGGACTTTTTTGTAGATATTTATAAGATCTACAATTAATTAGAACATTTTATGGTTCTATCTTTTATAGTTTAGGCAGCGTACGCAAAATAAGTAACTTTTCTGGTTGATTTTTTACACCTTGTGTCCGAAAAACCCAAATATCTTACGGAACCCTATTTTTTTCCAAAATAAAATATAGCCTATGTTACTCGTGGATAATGTAGCTTTCGAATGGTGAAAGAATTTTTAAAATCGGTCCAGTAGTTTTTGAGCCTATTCAGTACAAACAAACAAACAAAGTTTTCCTCTTTATAATATTAGTGTAGATACTTATAAGTATAAGTTGCTACGTGTGCTACGAAGTGCTACGCCATTAGTCTACGAAAGTCTTACGTAGCTTTTTGCAGTGTTGTGGGGGTCACGGTCATGCCAACTACAGCTGTATCCTGTACCCACCTAGTTCTACCATCAGTTGACCTAGATTGTACTCGCTAGTCACTGGAGTTTAAGATTGTATTAAAACTTCTACAGCGACTCAGAAAAGATTAAGTACATACCTACCAAATTCATGGTATTCAACTCATCCCCTCTCTCTCACCCCCCACAATTTTGTAGAACGTTTTTAAGGCGAACTTCCATACACATTATTTATTATGTTAACGGTTGCAGTCTGGAAAAACTCATGCTGGTTGCCAATAGCCAAATAGTTTAGGAGCCAATAAACATCTTAAATATGCTCGTAAATGAAAATTATATAAAATCCTCGATTAACAAACATTACTGTATCAGCAAGGTCTTAAGTCGTAGGTTTGAATCCAGTCGTATCATTTTTTAATCGATTTATACGATCGAAAAATGTACGATCAATAACATTAAACAGTAAAAAAAGGTGTTAAAATGTTCAATGTGTCAAGTGCATGAAAGGAGCCTCAAAGAGGCGCACTTTAATCTTTTCACCAGACTAGTTTGAAAGAGACACGAGTAGTGGTACCGTACTAGCCTCAGTAGATTAAGTTCTTTTTACTATTTTTCAAATAATAATTCGATACGTGTACAAAAGAGCAATTGGCGCTTTCAAATCGATATAGAGTAGGTACATTGTGTCTCGGGTTTCACTTTCTTTTACAATCATACTTATTTAAAACCCTAACTTTTACTTTCGGATTCATTCATATCAATTTTTGTGAGCGGATAGTGCAATGGACCGTAGGTTGTCAGACCACCATTATGAAACAAAAAGACAATGCATCCACCTTTGTAACACTGTAAAAATAATTAATTATGAATTTGGACCGATGTTCTAATAACTCAGTAATATAGAACATATGTATGTATGTTACATACATGTATATATGTATTTATAGCGGATAGAAAAACATACTCTGTGAAAATTTCAATGGTTTATGAGATACAGCCCGCTGACAGACGGACGAACGGACAGCGGAGGCTTTGTAATAAGGTCCCGTTGACACCCTTCGGGTACGGAACCCTACAAATAAATTAGATTATGAATCGTTGAAGTAACGTTTATAGGTAAGGTAATACCTACCTAGTATATTTTTCATTATTATATTTCTTTATCTCTTTCTAGCAGAATTGTAGGTAAATAATAAATATACGCAATGCACATCTAATATTATTCTAAATTTTTAACTTACGCATGTCTATTGAAGTTTGTAATATTTGTAGAGATCATTGGGAATTTTCTGTTACATAATGTAAACAAACCGCGATAAACACTACAAGTCATTGACCTTGTTCCACCTTGTCTAACTCACTACTTAGGTAGGTACATTATGAAATGCCGATAACGCAATGAAATCAATCAGAAGCATTCATAAATTTGTTGCTTTTCGATTCGATAGATGATGTGATTAGAAGATTCTTGATATTTGAGTGAGGGTTTGGAAGTTTGTTGATGGTTTGAAATTATGAGTAATCTTTGAAAACTTAAAGGTTTACGAATGTCTGGACCGGGATACTAAATGTAGAACGGTCCCACACTCGATGGACCGATAACTTTAGTATAATTAGGGCGTGGGTAGTCGGAGAACGGAGGCTGCTCAAAATCGTTCGTCCTGGAGCTATTGGGATGGGTAACCGCAAGTGGCATTACGAGCTGAGCGCTTCCGTGCTTCGGAAGGCACGTTAAACAGTCGGTCCCGGCTTTTAAGTCGTTAAGCCATGACGGAGGCCTTTAGGCGGCCTAAAAACTCCGTCACTAGAGTTGGCGACTAGCTCATACGAACACACATACTCGTACATCCACTGATGGCCGACCACCGGGCGGACTGCTCTTGCCCGCTGTGTCCTGCAAAAGTGCGCTGTAGCAAAGATAAAAGAGTCAAAAGTCATGTTACCGTGGGAATGGAGGACAGTGGTCAATAGGTACGTGCAGAATAGCTAACGGGCGGTAGGGCCTTTGGGAAATCTAACGAATGGATGTAGCTCGCACATATTTATGTAAGCTGCTGTGTCGTTAGTTTTATTGTGTTTGTAACTCATTGTTTTTTGTATTTGTCATTGTCATCATCATCTTCCTGCCCTGCATCCTACTCTATGTGGGGTTGGCACAGCATGATCCTTGGACCATGCTATAAGAGTTTTGGCTAAGGTGTTTTATTTATGACCGGCCGCCTGCCTGACGTCAACCCTCCTTGGGAATACTTGCTTATTGTATCTCATCATGTTGGAGGATACTATCCCTTAGTCGACACACATGCTCGGGGAGAGAAGCAGTTGGATGCATTCTATGTTTTTTCTTTACTTCCAGTTCAACAGAGAAGTTCCCATAAGAAAATAAATAAAGTTGTTTTTTGTATTTGTACATGTTCAAAATCTATCCGAGCTATAGATATTCTGTTTTTTTTATTCCGCAAACGTAAATAAAAAAATGACAAATTCCCTACACTAGCGGCGGGGGACTCCACCCAGAATGTAAGATTTCCTTATTTACGTTTTTTGAAAAAAAAAAATTGTTTTTTAAAAATAAAAAACCACCTGTTTCCTTTAGTTAAAGTATTCATAATAGAGATGCTACCAATGTAAATATATCTTAGATGTTTTTTGAGCAACAATTTTATCGATTGCCTCATTCGATCAATTTTTAAACATAGGTTAATGCCTTATTTGCAATTCATAAAGGGCTCCTAAAAATTAGTATGCATATTTTCTTCCAAAGATTAAGGCGGCTATGTATAATTTTACGATGATTTATATTGCTCATCTGTTTGACTATTTGGTCAGTCGATTGAGAAATGGCTTGCCGACCAATTTGGTAATATAGACATGAATATTGTTACGTGAAATCATAACTGTTATGTCATACATTGTTACCATTTGACGGATTGGGCGTAAACGGTCCGAACTTTCACAACAAAAACCTTTTATATTGACATTGATTATCTCAAAAACGCGTTGAGCAACAAGCGTTTATCTTTAATCATGTTCTTCATACATTATTAAGTGATTCACGTTTGATGCATAGTCCACGTGCATCGAAATTAAAAAATTACACCCTGCATTTGATATTTTGAAACAGTCCGTTGACCCGCAGGTGGAATTATGAGGCACTTGCGTAAGTATTTGTGTACGATATGTAATGAGGCATTTATATAAATTGATGAGCCACGGTCGTGCTTTCTCAATACGGAGCCGAATTAAAATGAGTGATGCTTTCAACGATAACAATGACATTTTTATTGAGATGCTCTTGGTTGGAAATCGTACGCGCGAGAGTAATGAGCGATTTTCCCATCACTATTACGTACTGACGACAGGGAATAGCTTTGCTATTAGGGCGTTTGTGCACTACACGAAATTTTACTCAGGGTCCGATTTTTATGGTCGCTGTGAGTGACGGATCAACTTTAATGTAAGTACCTACGGCGTTTGTGTGCTATACCTACTTAATTTTACTGCCTGTATGTTTTTCATAATTCGCCTTTCAGTACTCTATGTAGTAAATACCGTGTATATGCACAAACAATCATAGACCAGGTATCGGTGATTGCAGTACAGTACCGATTGCAGTCTTGACATACAAGTGTATAAGCAAATCATGTGATTTTACCGACGAATGAATGAAGATTTCAAATGCGATTACAGGCGGTAAAATTGCGAGTAGTGTACAAACGCTTTTAGTCGGTATTACCGATGTTGCGTCTGCAATGACGTTTCATTGTGAATTATTGGATTTCATTCGCTGCGGTTGTTTCGACTGTTTAGAGATCCGCATTAAAATACCTTGCTATTATTGTTACGCCTTGCCTTTCTTCGTTTTTTTTTGCGGTGAGAATGCTTTTCTTTTCGCATTGTATTTCACTTTTTGTTCTCTCTCTCTTCCTAAAGAATATTTACCCACACTTTAGTTAGTAATTATAAATATTTGCATTCAGAATGATTGCGATCAGTTTGAGATGTAATTTAACAGTAAGCTCGCTTTCTTCCTGTAGCGTTAGATACTGGTCTGAGGTATATTTTAATCAGTAAATTACAATATTGTATCTGCCCCAAGCGTAGTTATAAATTTTGGGAACCCGTTCCAAATCTCTGGCGAACATAATAATTTAATGAAATTGTATAGTTTCGTAATAACTTTGTAAGTAATTACCTGGGTCTAGGCAAGGCGTGTGTAGCTTCGATATAGTTATCTGCTGTTCATGGGAACAAGACGGCGAGCGAGCCCTAGTGAAGGGACTGCGATAAAATTAATTACAATATTGTAAGATAAAGTCAGAATATGCATTTATTTATTAACTTTTGCCCAACCTATAACATTATGAAATTACTTATTGATGCAGGCAGATAGGAAGGTACCACTGGTGTATTTTTTTCATTTTCTTTTCGAACAAAATTGATAACATAGACTAAGTACAATGCTACGAGTAAAAAATGCCTCGCGGACGAATTTCAATTCCAAATCCATTTTCGCAATTCATGCCCAAATTGAGATGGGTAGTTTAGATAAAAAATGGTCCACAATCATCTGGTCTAGGCGGTCGTTTGGCGAGTCGACCGACCATGCTCCATTGCCTTTCAACGCCCAGCTCTAAGCCGTGCTTACTTTACCTACCATCATTGTGGTGCCGTGATTTCAAAATCTTTTATTTTTCTCGTAACGAGACATAACAAGGGAACACAACCGTGGGAATGCGATGATAGGTGCAAATTTGAGCCACGACGAATCGCGTAGATTTCAGATAACACTCTTAAAACTGCAGTTTAACTTAAGCATTGAATAGTGTGTTGCGAGATTTGAATCAGCAACGGAACACTTCCTTTTGTGGGAATACATACTCATTCACCCTTTTACGTAATAACGAGTTTCAAAGTTCCAAAAGTTTGCAAGTGGGCGAAACTATGACCGCTTTATGGGTTCGCTTCCTTTTGTTCTGGCTTTATTATTCTAGTCTATTGTGTGACGAATAGCTAAATCCGTAAACTGTGAGTAGGTGTTTGTGACAATACGTGAATTTTAGTGAGCGGTTAAAAGGACGTAAAAGTCGGGGTAATTTATTGTGGGAAGGCCCCCAAGCCTGTTTGGGAATGGCCGTGAAATATGCCTCTATTTTAAATTTTCTGTTGTTATTAATAGAATTTTGCTATTTTGCGGGCTTGGGAAGAACTAACTTATCAATTATTAACAATCAATCAAAATATTTTATTGTGTAATATGGGTTAGTAGCAGGTGTTAGTGTTACAGTATTGGCGCGTGGCCATTTTGTCGCCTTGCGCATGCAATAATTTTTATATTGTATAAATAAAATAAAGGTAAGTAATTAATTACATTGAATGAAATAATCAAAATAATTTTGATTCGGTATTTAAATGACAATATAATCCCACTAATATTGTAAATCTTAAAGTTTGTCAGAATGTGAGGAGGTTTGTGCTTCACGCCGTAACGACTGAGCTAATTTGAATGAAACTTTTATCGGGTACCAAGCGAGCGAAGCCGCAGGCGGGAGCTAGTGATTCTATCAATGCATTTGACATATCAGCTCGAAATACATTTCAGAGAAATTAGCATTGTAAATAATTGTCAGTACGATTATCTGGTAGGTAAGTTCTCGGAACAGTGATCAAATTGTAAACCGTTGCAAGAGTATAATCTATAGTTCTATACTATGTCTAGTAGATTATAATGTAGGTATGGTGTGAAGCATGTGTTTCATAAGCGCACGCGTACATTCGCCGCTCAAGGTCGCTGCACTGTCATTGAATATGATATAAGCATTGGTGTCAAGGACATTATCTGTGACACACGCATGCAAATAGTTCTTGCAATAGCTGAATAAATACTTTTTAGGCTTCTGTATCCGACGGGTGCTAACGGGACCCTATTACTAAGCCTCCGCTGTCCGTCTGTCCGTCCGTCTGCCTGTCAGCTGGTCTGTCATGAACCGTAACAGGTAGAGAGTTGAAATTTTCAGAGTGTATTTCCATTGCTGCAATGTAACAACAAATAATAAAAATAAAAGGGGCCTCATACAATAAACATTTACGGTAAAAAACGTTTTAAATAAAATGAACGAAGCGCTCGTGGCGTAGCTTGCTTGAGGTTCTCGATTGATCGTTGAAGTTAAGCAACGTTGTGCGCGGTCACAATTGGGATGGGTGACCGCAAATGGCATTTCGCGCTGAGCGCTTCCGTGTTTCGGAGGGCACATTAAATTTTCAGTCCCGGCTTTTAAGTCGTTAAACCATGAGGGAGGCCTTTAGGCGGCCTAAAAAACTCCGCCATAAGAGTTCACTAGCTCATACGAACTTACTTACCTACGTATGGTAAAAATAATATTTTTCATCAATGACATTGTAAATACAGAAACTGGAACGAAGAAAGCAGCGACCATCGCATCGTGCGTCAAAACATGATTTTGCAAAACGTTCAACAAATCGAAAGAATGCTTTCGCGGGCGTGATCAGATATTTTCACCAGTTTTGTGAGTAACACTTGATGTAACTTTTTGTATTTTTGGGATAAAATCTGTTTGTTTTATTGATCTAAGGGGTTCCTATCTCACATAAATAAATAATAATTATAATATAATCTTACTTATATTATAAATGCGAAAGTTTGTGAGTTTGGATGTTTGGATGTTTGTGCCTCAATCACGCCTAAACCACTGAACGGATTTGAATGAAACTTGGAATGTACATAGTACATGTACTGGATTAACATAAAGGCTATTTTTTATCCGGGTACCAAGCGAGAGGAGCCTCGGGCGGCAGCTAGTAAAATATAATAAAATATTTGTGGACATTTCGGACTCAGCGCCATCTAGTCCCAAACGAAGTAAAACTAATGTAAAGTACTATGGACATAATAATATGGTTGATAGAACACTTTTATATTTTTTTTTACTTAGAGCGTCATAAGTCTGGTCACGGCTAAAAGAATTTGTGAAATAAGTAGGATACCAACAGACAATCCTACTAATATTGAAAATGAGGATGTGTGGATGTGACGATGTTTGTGCTTCAATCACGCCGTAACGGCTGAACGGATTTGAATGAAATTTGGAATATACATAGTAATGTGTGCTGGAATAACATATAGGCTATTTTGGCCGGACACCATGCGAGCGAAGCCGCGGGCGAAAGCCAGTATTACCATATACCATACCTTTTATCACGCCCGCATCCCTAACAGACAAAGCCACAAGTAATCATAACAAAGGCGGCCACTCTGATTCAATATTAAAGGGCGTTAATATGAGGTTCGGCCGGGATTCGAACCCACGATCTTGCGGCTAATAGCCTAGGGTATATTGAATGGGATTCCCATTGTAGTGAGTCCAATCGTAACCTGCCATTCATCACTGCGGATTACTCCACTCTATTACAGTGCCTACAATACCCTCGTTGAAGGGTTACAATGCAAATCGGTAATAATGCCCCTAATGGCGCGCAGTCGTCACAATCCACTCCTTTCTCCTAACTAGAGCGTAGGTGTACGAACGGCCTTGATAGACATTAGGCTTGGGTTAACTGTGAGCGATGCGGTGGCTATCTTACATCGTTTTAAGGTTTCCCTGCCCTTCCCCATTCCAAAACTAAAAGAAAAATACCGGTCAAGGACGACTAAGGGATAGTATCCTCTCCAACATGATGAGATACACTTATTAAAGATACACTTATAAGATACACTTATAAGATACACTTATAAGATACACTTATAAGATACACTTATTAAGCGTCAGGCAGGCGGCCGGTCATAAAACACCTTAGCCAAAACTCTTACAGCATGCTCCAAGGATCATGCTGTGCCGACCCCACATAGAGTTGGATAAGGGCAGGAAGATGATGACCGGTCAAGGACGAGTCGATTTCGCACACGAATACCATCGTACATAAAATATGTTTCATGTATGGGAGGCCCTTTTAATTTTAATTTTTATTATTTGTTGTTATAGCTGCAATAAAAATACATTCTGTGAAAATTATAACTCTCTACCTCATGAGATACAGCCCTCTGACAGGCGGACGGATGGACTGACGAACGGACGGACTGACAGCGGAGGCTTGGAAATAGGGTCCCGTTGGCACCCTTCGGGTATGGAAACCTAAAAAGTTTGGAAAAAAAACTGCTTCATGTTTTCAAATATCTATCTAACTTATAAAAAGGTTAGTAATTTTAGAGCTATTTCCATTGTCAAAACGTTTAGTCTCAATAGTGCGTAGACTGAAAGATATATCGCATCTCTCTCAGTGGAACGAAACCCGTTTGTAGGCGGACAGTTGACATTTTGATGTGTTGCACATTCTGTATAGGATATTGTGCACTTAGCTTTTGTGCTCACATAGGTACGATAAAAAGATCTAATTTATTCTGAGCAATGTGTATTAGTGAATAGCAGGCAGTCCACGCCTACCTTAGTCAGCTCCGCAAGTGTTGACCATGTCTTTCCTGTGGACAAGGCCGACTAAGCTGAGAGGATGGAATAGGTGCTGGAAAGCCTACTCTTTCTTAATTCGTCCAGGGCACTACCCGTTTGTGAAGGTAAAAGTTGCCTCCTGACGCTGTATAAATCATCTACTATAGATAGTAAATGGCCTTAGTTTACACATTAGACTTAGCCGAATCATCATCATCATCATCATTTCAGCCCTTTGCAACCATTCTTGGCCTTCTATTTATCATTTTATTTTTTCCGCTTCCTTGTCAACCTTACTTACTGGTAATCTACAGCTACGTTTGCAATTTCATTTGACTATCGAATACCTAAGGGTACAAACAGACTTAAAAATTGAATGAATACTTTCAAGATTTTACAACCTAGATCTTTGAGGGTTCAAGCTAGAGGGAAGGTAATTAGAGGCAAGTCCAAAGAGCCAAGATGCTTAGTTTTTTTACAGTTTACAAAATATATCTTGGAAACCCTCGTGCATTAAGTTAAAATATCGGTATTATTTGAATGTTTTGATACAAGCAGATAAAGCTACTTTTCAATGGAGACTCAAAGATTGAAATTAAAATCAGATTTACCGCTTCTAACTGTAGGTACTAATGACTTCCGCTAGATGGTAATTACTAACGTAAACACGTAATTACAGAGAACTTTTATTTGGCTTACAACTAAATATATTTATATAAAAGCCGGCGTCTCTGTAGATGTCATAAAATTAAGCAAATAATGATAATTATGTAATAACCTCTTCATTAGAATAATTAGGAAAGGAATAAAATTGATGGTATCTCAAAGTAGGTAACTATTTTTATAGCGATGCATCTGTAGATATAGCAGTGTGCAGTTCATAGCTTGAAATTTTATTTTGATGACCGTATAACGATAAAAAGTAAAATAATTTACATAAAATAAAAACCCAATGATATGTCTAAGTGTCGAATCAGATACGGTATTTAATGTTTTGTACATAGAAACGCCAATTTTCATTTCGCATTGAGCTATTTTATATAATCCTGAATGATAGGATCCGTAACGGTGTTATCCGACAGAGAACCAAAGTCACCGACATAGCTCAGAGAATTAGCAAACTGAAGTGGCAGTGGGCTGGTCATATCTGCCGAAGAACCGACAACCGCTGGGGTAAACGAGTTCTTGAGTGAAGACCGCGACTCAAACCAGAACATAAGTTCTGGAATAACATATAGGCCAATCTTATTTTCGAAAATCAATCCCGGGTTAAACAGATTGGTAAAGTTTCTGTGGAAAAATTATTTCTCGGTTTGATACGCTCAAACCTTCTCTGCTGGACTGGGAGTAAAGAAATAACATAGAATGCGTCCAGCTGCTTCTCTCCCCGAGCATGTCGTAAAAGTCGACTGTGGGATAGTATCCTCCAACATGATGAGATACAATAAGCAAGTATTCCCAAGGAGGGTTGACGTCAGGCAGGCGGCCGGTCATAAAACACCTTAGCCAAAACTCTTACACCATGATCCAAAAAAGATCATGCTGTGCCGACCCCACATAGAGTGGGATTTGGGCAGGAAGATGATGATACGCTCAAACCTCGGTGCTAATAAACTTTATCTTACTTATATTATAAATGCGAAAGTTTGTGAGTTTGGATGTTTGTGCCTCAATCACGCCTAAACGGCAGAACGGATTTGAATGAAACTTGGAATATACATAGTACACGTACTGGATTAACATATAGGCTATTTATTATCCGGATACCACGCGAGCGAAGCCGCAGGCGGCAGCTAGTAATAAATAATGAACACAATTTTTTCATAATCTAGTTTACGCGCGGGTAAACTAAGTAGTATGTAATAAAAATATGCTATTCCAGGTCACGTATTATGTATATTCTAAGTTTCATACAAATCCATTCAGCCGTTCCGCCGTGAGGCACATACATCCTTACAAACTTTCGAATTTATTATATTTAGGATCACTAAAGCTCTTAACTTGGAAACTTGTCCTCAGAAAATTTAAATGTGGTAAGTTCAACATTCGATAGCACTATCAGCTTATCAGCGCGAGCTGTATCCGCCGGATTAATATAGCTGGAAACACTTTATCGACGACAATCATAGGCTAATCTTACCTGACAGCCACATAATCGCCTTTTAATTGGCAGTGAAATGCAAATAATAGACAGGCTACCAAATTTTGCCAAAGAAAACTGGTCAACTAAAGTAAAACGTCTGTTTGAAAATCTGGCCATCTGGCATCGTCTCAAGTAAAAAGCATGTATTTTTTAAAACTTGATATAGATATATAATTGCAATGCAATTATCAGACAATAGAGAACTTTTTAGCGCTGCCTTAAGTATAGACTTTTTGCTCTTTAATAATATTCCATCCCTCAACGCTAAGGAATGTTCATCGCTACAAAAACTAAGATGAAAGCCTGCACGTATGGTAATTTTGAAGTAATTCCAATCACTCAGGTACTTATACAAGGCCTTTGCGGCAAAATCACACGACAAATCATCGTCGCTCAATTCCCCAGACCTTTGATAGAGAAGGAGCAAAAAACCCACCGGACGTGTCTTATACACCATGCCATGGAACAGGTAACAGTTGGCTCATAAGCACCACAAGATCGATATCTATGAGCGAGATCTCAAATCTGAGAGACAGTGATGATTTTTTCACATCAAATCTTTCCTTCCAAAGAACAGCAGACTTAACTGAATTCTAAATTTGAATAATAGTCAAAGGTTCGCTACAAATAGCTGATGGGCCAGATACTTTAAAAAGGTTATTTCTTTAGTTCATCATCAATTTATCAGGCCCTGGTTAATCTATTATCCCACTTGAACTAAATAAGCACGAAGCAAGAAAATTATAAGTGCTCTTTTATAGATTAAAATGACTGAAGACATGCTCTGAGTGCCAACAGACTATAGAAGCGAATTTAAAACGAGATAAGATTAAGTCTTTGAACTGCATGTCGTATGCCACTAATATAAATACTAGAAAAAGCGAACTCTTGGTCTATGCCGATGCCGTCCTAAAATCTCAGTTGAGGTCTGCCATGGGATCTATTGGTGACTGACGAATGAAGTATGAATGATAAATCATCATCTTCCTGCTTTTATACCACTCTATATGGAGTCGGCACAGCATGATCCTTGGATCATGCTGTAAGAGTTTTGGCTAAGGTGTTTTATGACCGGCCGCCTGCCTGGCGTCAACCCTCCTTGGGAATACTTGCTTATTGTATCTCATCATGTTGGAGAGGATACTATCCCTTAGTCGATTTTTACGACATGCTCAGGGAGGGAAGCAACTGGGCGCATTCTATGTTTTTTCTTTACTCCCAGTCCAGCGAAGAAGGATGAATGATAAATGACGTGATATTATAGGCCCTCGCTCTTGCTGTCTAAGTGTTGAATCCGCGGCCGGCGTCCTCTGGAAATTGATACGTAGCGAGCCGGCAAACCACATAGCGTATGCCGACACTTGATACCACACCGCAAGGACGGGAAAATGCGCATCATGCCGCTATCATAGGAAATATTATGGTATATTAACAAGCATTGGCTTGAGGTGGTTCTTTCAAATGGTAAATGCAGCTTTGAACCTCAAAATATCAGTGTTTTGCAATTCTTTAGTGATTTAATCACTAAAGAATTGGTTAGTGAGTCATTAGATACTTGTTCTGAATGTATAACTGACTGCAATGCCTGATCTTTGAACTGTTATGGCATAGTTACGATGAAAAAATTATAAAGTCGGTAAACTATGAGAAATTATAAGATCCGGTATGATTACAACTTATCTTAAGTACGTTACATCCGCTATCACTTCTAATTCAAGAAGCGTAGTATAATTTTACACAGAAAAATTCATTCATTTAATTACATGGCAGTAAAATGAACGTAAAAAATTATATTGTGTATAATTATCATCTTGAGCAGACGTAACATGCCACGTTCGCGAAGATCGCCTTTGATTGTTGTAGAATTGCATCGTAACGCAAAAAACTCGAGACTGTAGTGACTCAGCAAGTGTCAATGTCACGATGAACTGTCATTAAAATATGGTTACTTGTAAGTTGTTATGTGGGTGGATTACGGAAGACCTTGGGGGGTAGGTAGCAATAACCTTGTCTTGCGTAATCTTGAGATTATCCAATTATTGAGGCAGCTGCCTCCGGCTGGGCACACAGCCTGTTTGAGATGAACGTGCTCTGTGTTTTTGTTTTGTTATTATTTGGAGCGTTCCTGTTCTGTGACGAAATCCAAATATTATTTTAATTTTGATAATCATCATCATCATCCACATCCTGACTTTACCCAATACTGGGCGTAGGTCTCCCATCTGTTTGTGCCATCCGTGATGGTTTTGTGCTAGTCTTCCATGTAATTATAGTCTTCAATACCTTTGATAAAGATTCAGGTTCATTTAGATTGAGATGCATCATTGTCTAGCTTATGTTTCCGTGTTTTGACATTGTTTGGAGAATTGTTTACTTCCTACACGTCACGTGACAGTGATGCACAATCTGATAATGATATCTTTCTTACCTTTCCATTATCAAATATATTTTAGCTGCTGCTCAATTACTTCTCTGCTGCACTGGAAGTAAAGAAAAAACGTAGAATGTGTCTAGCTGCTTTTTTCCTCGAGCATCATGTAAGAGTCGACCAAAGGATATCCCCTCCAACGTGATGGACCATCTATATGGGCGATCAATATCCATCTTGGGATTTTGAATCAGGAGTGGCTGCAAGTTTTCTTATGATTACCTACTTGTGGCTCTGTCCACCCCATTAAGGATATGAGCATGATAATATGTGTGTAATGTGTATGTATGCTCAATTTCGTAGAAATATAACGATTTTTAAGCTCTATTCTTACTTTGGTATGGCTAGAGAGTTCACAAGGAATCTATTCGATTTTTATTTGTTTACAGTACATTTTTTAACATGGTTTACCGAAGCTACCGCTAGCTGAGAGTTGGTAGAAGTTTTCACGATCAACTCATTTGTGGAATCACTAAATTACAATTATGATCACTTATTAAAAAGATACAGTCAAGATTGCTTATAAGGATGACCACAGTAAAGCTGTGATTTTACACAGCAGACAACTGAAAACCAATGTCAACTCTGTTTTTTTCTGGTATCGGATGATCCGTTGCGTCATTGTAGTCGTCCGACTTGCACCGTCTTGCGTGACGTCCCAAGCGACCACTTGTGGATTCCGGACTTTGTGGTCTGATCTGTGGTTACAGCTGTGTGCTCTATGTGGTTTACAATACGCCGCGGCCCATCAATTTGATAATGTGTTCCGATTAACTCCTGTTTCGTTAGTTCCGGTTGATTTACAGCAAATGTTGTGATGAAACTTAGAATGGACTGTATGACTTGGAAAAGCTAAGACTACTTTTCCCCGGGTTCGTACTACGCGACTGAAGCCGCTGACGGTAGCTGGTATTTTATATACACGATGCTAATAAATTGTGTACGGAGACTGATGAACACAGATTGAAATTGCAAAAAAAATAATATTTTTTGAGTTGTAACTAAAACTAGCCCTTATCTTTAATGGTTTAGTTCCTGACCCTTGAAACAATGTATAAATATCACCATGGTCAAAGTATATGGTAACTTATTTCTTCTATTTTTTTGAAAGATCAAGAGGTAAGCGCCTAACTGACCACATCAATCGTGTACCGCCAGTGGTTTTTGTTGGCTTCAATCAACCGTGTAGTTCTGAGGCTGATTCGAAGAGGCATTTAACCCACAACGTCGCATCGTCAGGGTCACTTTGACAGTCAGTATACCGAACACTACTAAACCTAATGATGGCTCTTTAACATTTAACTTTCATACAGCCTGTTCCGATTCTAGACATATTATATGAGTACTATCATTTTAAATTATTATTTTTTGCATTTCGTGGCTATGTCATTTACGATCTTTACTTCGTTGATAAAGAGCGAAACCCCAAAAACTCTACTTCTTCCTATGTCTGGTTGCTTTGGTTGTTTAGCTTCAGAACCTTAAAATTTAATTTCTATCTATATACGTATGTTTCAGTTATAGGTATTTACAACGATGTATTTACTATGATGTATTTACAACACTACTAAGGCACTACCTTTTTTGTTCACTTTCACCATCTCTTCTACGTGCTGTGTAGCCGACATTATTTTTATGTAATTTCACATTATGTAACATGGTATCTTTAAAGCCTAGGTATGATTGATTGCGAATTAATAAGAAAGAAAGATCATTGTTATGAAAGCAAGTCATAAATGAGAGACGGAATGAGATAAACGGCGTTTGCTGGCAATGATTGATTAATTTAGATAACTTATACCCATATATAAACATTGTATTGTTAGAGGTCTATTTGCGTGGATATTTTGCATAAATGACGCAGATAACGATAATCTGACATATCTGAACTGAAAACTGATAAAAAAGATATAGCGGAGACAGTTTTTGAGGTAGATAAAAGACCATAAACATCAGCACCTATTATTGAAATAAACTTTGGTTTAAGAATAGCTAATCTTACTTATATTATAAATGCGAAAGTTTGTGAGTTTGGATGTTTGGATGTTTGTGCCTCAATCACGCCTAAACGGCTGGACGGATTTGAATGAAACTTGGAACATACATAGTACATGTACTGGCTTAACATATAGGCTATTTTTTATCCAGGTACAACGCGAGCGAAGCCGCGGGCAACAGCTAGTATCAAATATGGTAGACAGAGAAAGAGCGATACGTCAATAGTCGAAATGAGTAATTGAACCTCTACAAAACCTGACCAAGTACATAGCTTCGTGACGTGTGCTGCCACACAATTACACGTAACACCGCCCAATGACATCAATAACATTTAACACTTTCCACATCACCATAATAAAGTCTTCCGCAGCCTCAATTAACTGATAATTCTCGTTCCACTTGTGTTACTTTCCAGTAACGGTACGCAGCTTTGTCTCAGTCAGGTAGACCGTGTGTTTGGCCCTTAGCCGCACTATGCCGTGTGCTGTGGCCAGCCAGAATCTTAACGGTATGGGACATCTTCACCGAATGATTTGAGTGCGTAAAAGGTTAGTGCGATTCGTTGCGCGGCCCGATTCCAAACATTGTGGTGGTAACGGACAAACGACAGAATACAGGTTCATAAAAACAACAGTGACTGGAAAACTTAAGGTCCTAATATAACCAGTAGTTCGCCCTGAACTGAGGTTTCTTGTACTTACACACTTTATACCAACTTCTGCTGCTGTCATAAGCATAAAAAAATACTTTGGCAACATCGCTCATTTTCATGCCAAACTCACGCTTGGCCTAAAAAATACTATGCCAAATTTAATTTCACAAAAAAGAGTAAATGGTTCCTAAGCCACTTTTCCTGTACTTTTCTGCCACTTTTCAAATCACCCCATACTAATATTCAGTTTAACTTGAACTACGAGTATGAAAACATCGAAACTAACAAGAGGGAGCTCAGGGCGCTGTATTTCAAAAACTATAGATCCTAGAATAAAAATTAAAACTATTTTGAAATGTACAAGTAAAGCTCTTTCATATGACACCCTACTCGATTCAGTTATAAAAAAACTTTTTTTTTATTTTCGTTTTGGGAAACTTATATCAGTACAACTCCTTCACCGATAATGCTCACTATGCTTGATTATTTTGAGAATTCGCTCAGGTGCCCAGCAAATCTTCAAAGCACAATCTATTGACCTACCAAGTTTCATGCAGATAGGATTAACGGTTCGTAAGTTATATCCACAAACATACAACGCCCAAGTTGCCACTGAGATATTAGCTCGCTTCGCTCGCTTGATCAATAATACTAAACTAAATAATATTTTTAGGGTAGTTTTGGGTTGAAATAATAGCAAATACTCTAGAATTTATCCTACGAGTACCAATTTCTTATCGAATTCCCATAAATTTTGATGAATATTTCGTTCATGTTTCATGAGCTACGGAAAGGGATGTAATGGTCTTAATGTTGGCATAGTGAGCCGCGTTCCTTATGCTCGGTAATATTGGAAAAGCACTCTCGTAAAGCCACGATATGTTTCCAACCTTGCATTATTTGTATGAGTTATATAATGTAAGTCGCTAAGCATCTTGATGTTCAACAATTTGCCCAGCCCTCATATACTCCCTTTTGTGCTGCTAACGGTAAGATGGAATTATAATATTTCAGCTTCGCCACCGCCTTCTTTGGGAAAGCGGGTTCCTTTCTCAGATGCGGACGTCTGTGGATTTATCACTTGTGTATACCGGCCCTTAGATGGTGAACGAATTAGACTGCTATCTGGTTTTAGATGTTGCCTTTCCTTTAAAGAGGTTTCGATTTGTGAGGCTTGCATTTTTTTCAGTTAATTACATCTAGTCTAGTAGATACCTAATTTCATAGTTTATTTTTTTCTAGTTAGATACCTACCTACTTTGGGATTTTCACTATGTACCCTTTATTAGGCTTTTAGAATACCTACATATGTGGGAAATCGACAGAAAGTACCTATCAGAAAATACTTTTTGAGTACAAGAAAAGTTAAAAAAAATGTACTTAGGTCTATTTTTAAACAGAATAGGTGTGCAGTATTATTCTGTGCTTGAATGCAAAGTCCAAAAGTCGAGCGCAAACGGTAACTTATTAAAGATCGTATCAGTCGAGATATTTATCCCGAATCAGAACAAAACTACGGCGGAGTCTGTACAATTGCGCCGGAGTCTATTAATTTTATCCGCGCTCTCTATAAACCTGTCAAAGTAACTGTTGCACTAAGACAGGTGGTAATTACGAAACTCTCGCTGGGTTTGAATTTTTCAA
The DNA here is from genome assembly GCA_949320045.1 of Scotopteryx bipunctaria. Taxonomy (NCBI): domain Eukaryota; kingdom Metazoa; phylum Arthropoda; class Insecta; order Lepidoptera; family Geometridae; genus Scotopteryx; species Scotopteryx bipunctaria. Next base: position 2,223,670 of record OX439441.1, read on the forward strand.
TGTCATTGCCATTCCACAATACAGTTTTAGTATGTTTGTTTTACATATGACTTCTCTGCTGGACTGGAAGTAAAGAAAAAAAATAAAATGCGTCCAGCTGCTTCTCTCCCCGAGCATGTCTTAAAAGTCGACTAAGGAATAATATTCTTTCCAACACGATAGGCCACCTATGGGCTGATTACCTGTCACCATGGTTCACCATATCCATGTTAGGACTAATTCAGAATTGGCTGCAAGTTTCTTTATGATTACTTGTGCCTCTACCCACCCCATTACGAATACGGGGCGTGATAATATGTATGTATGTATCTTTTACTTATAAAACGATAACGACTGATGAATTGACTTGGAAATGTCCAAGTTGAGTTTCGAGCGAGTAGTAAGAAAACAAAGAAGGTATCTGCTATGTATTTTTAACTTAAATTCATATTAAAGTAAAAAAGAGTGTGTTGAATGTTATGTTGCTGAAGCAACTGCATGCATTCTCCTATTACTTCGGTTCAATTCTCACAAGTTGCCATAAACTATATACGTGGAATGATGGAAGATTTATGAGTTATGACAGAATATACACGCTTCTATGCTACGCACCGAATTTTCGCGCCATGGTACATTCAACATTGTGTTCCTAGGGTTCATTAGACCTACTTATTTGAACCACGCGTTTAATTGAGTAATTTACCTTCTTGTGTTTTAATAATAGATTTCGATCATCTCGCGTGTCAGCAAACGCTGTTTCGCAGTCTATTCATCATTGTCGAGGAAAATAAAATAAAAAGAGCGCTACTTAACTTAGATGGTGTCAAAAGATAGATATTATATTCCGTAAAACTTTCTCTAATCAAGGACCGTTGTTTTCGTTGGGTTATGCTGTCGATATAATGACGGAATTCCAACGGTTGGTCTCTAAAATGTACTTACGTGTTAATTGATGTTCTATTATTTTATGTACGCGACAGCAAAAGATAATGATAGATGATTTTAGGAACGCTGGGGCTACACTGTAGCAGGTTTCACTTTACCTCTCACCTCTATTTTTACGAGAAATTGAATAAACACAAGTATTATCTCTCTAATTAATGTGTTGTCCTAGCCACCCACACATGCGTACAAGTAGACACTGGCCGCCTGGTCTCACGCTCCTCCACACTTGACACTGTTCGGAATCTCGAAGTAGGTAATGCGACTGATTTGCTACGAACCCCCGAGCTTTCATTTCTTCAGATGTTTCTGCCTTTTCAATCTCCCAGTCTTATACTGCAGTCTTACGGAGGTAAACTTGTGCGGTCAGCTATTATGCTTACGTCGGATGGCGTCCCAAATACCAGTTATGAGGCGAATTTATAGCATTGACCGCGCTCAAATTGTTGTAAATCACGAACTTGCTCGACACCAACTGTTTATTAAACTGTGGCTCATTTGCTGATTTTTATCGTACTAATTTTACACTAATCTGTGGTTTTTGTCGCGTGTTCAGCTTCCAATGCGTTTTGGCTTACACGGAATTTCACTTTGTAGTTTCAGGCTTTCTGTTAATTGTAATCAGATCGCTTTTAAGATGCCGACGGATTTTTTTTGGCACGACTGTGGCAATGAACTTGAATTTGGTAGGTATTATGAATCTACAGTGGCCTTAAGATTGCTTTTTGAATGGACATTTCACCTTACTCAGATAATCTCTTCGTCCATCCATATTATCTTATACTTTCACTTATCTCATCAATATTGGCAACTCATCCATTACTGGTATCGGATAAATAAACTACTTTAGTACAGCTGTAGGTATTAACTTTCGCAGTATCTATACCTATCGAGAAAGATAAGACATTCAGAATCCCAAAAAACTCTACGAATCTATAAACAAGAGTCCTTAGTTTGAAGACGTTCCCTGGAGGTTCGGTAGGTGATAGTCGGTTTAGACACTATAGGTTTTATAATACTGCTTCATCTGGAAATATGCCCCAGTCTTGCAACATTCTGGTTGGTGCATTCGTGTTCACTACTATTGTGAATTGAGAGTGAGCTATCCTTGTGTCTTACGTCCTGACAGAGGATGGTATATCAAGCATATAATAATTAACACACAACAGACACATACACAGTTCTACAGTTCTAATCCCACACTAGGATTTCCGATGTCATGGGTCTCTAAGTTCTTTAGCTGCGGGTATTGAACCCGCCCCTCTTGCGCTTCAGTTGAGCACTTGCCCGCCACGCCACTGAGGCCGTCAAAATATGTAAAAACTTATCCACAGGGAGATATAGCGCAGGGTTATATATTGAGCGTACTGCCCGCGGCAGAGTGACTGGAGCGTAACGCCCCTGCGAATGTTCCCATGACATCACACCACTAGTACCATGGGAACAGGTGCCATTGTCCCGACTCCTACATTATTCATACCATTGTCTGGCTTTACGGTCAGCTGCTGATGGGGAAATTACTCAAAGTATCCCATCATGAATCCCTAAAAAACTTTGATTAAAGAAAAGAAATTTTACCAAACGAAGTAGGTGACTTAAAATCAAGTACATTCTTAGTAGAAAACATTGTGTTGTAGTAAAGCAACGTTGTGCGCGGTCACAATTTGGACGGGTGACCGTAAATCGCATAACGAGCTGAGCGCTTCCGTGTTTCGGAGGGCACTTTAAATTGCCGGTCCCGGCTTTTCAGTCGTTAAGCCACGACAAAAGCCTTCAGGCGGCCTAAAAATTCCATCACAAGAGTTGGCCCCTAGCTCATACGAACATACATACATGTACTACTATTCAATTTCAGAACATAGTATTATTTACGAGTAGGTAACTGTTGGCGCCTCATTAGCCATTTCAGTTATTGGAAATAACATTTGTAAGCTAACGTCTGTTGCCGTTAAGAGCCACAAGTAATATAATTTTATTGTGTGGCTGGCTCTGAAACTAAACAAAGGCTTGAACGTGGTTTACACGAAGCGTAAGTTCACCAATGTGCGATGGTTAAACATACCAGGCTGATATTTACGCCTGTTTAAAAGATTTACATAGGTACAAGTAGTACCAAAAATATTGAACACCTCGGCAAATTTCGTCTCGCTTCTGAAATACGAACTAGAGTGATGATGATAATGTAATGGTAGAGATGTTATAATAGTTATGTAGATACTTTTGGTACACGACCGGATTTGAACCCATCACCTTAGGGTCGGAAGGCGGGGTCACTACCAACTAGACCACCAGTGCTCTCACGTGTGCTTTGGTCATTCAGTAAACGAATGGCCAGTTGAGGACTTATTGATGTTATTTCACTATTCAAGGCAGACCATCCACTTCGTCTTATTCAATTTACTCATTCAAATAAATTAGTTCAAATTACACTCGCGAAAGCACTCATCACTACGGTAACCATTATTTTAACTGCTCTTTTCCATCGGCGTAAGGTTCAATCTTCCGTATAATTGTTAGGTTTTGATTAATTTAGCAGACGCTTTCATGTCCTATGTGGTCTGTGATTAATTCAGGTCTTAGCTCAAGTCCTGTGCGCTGCGCTATTATAATAAAGCATTCAAGAAACGGGATCATTCAGTTATGAGAACATCTACATTCGTTATAGTGAACATAAATTTGAACAGCGGTCTCAGATCTTTTGAATGAAGACCTCAGGAGTAGATATCATGTATTTCTAACATAATGTGCTTTAGGTTATTGGCATTTGCAACATTTTATTGCTAGAAGTTTTCCTTTGATTATCTGAATATTTGTTTTTATATCGACTTAAAAAAAATACTGTTACGTCGCAGTAGTGTCGGCAAATATTGTATCATGATGCTGTACAAATAATTTAGTATTCAGGCGTAAACAGATCACTCACCTGACGCACCATGTCCAGGAAAAAAATCACTCCAAAAGATAAAGTTATCCAAATGAAAACATGTTTGAATCCGTTATTACATACATAAATCAATTGTTTTCACTGGTCCATCCTTCAGACCACAGGTATTGAATTAGATAGTATCGGAACATAGCCCCATTGCGCCTCGCCTCCAAATTACAAGCAGTTTCGACCATTACGACGCATTGTTCAACGAAATGTTTTGACTTATCGCATCTTAAATTATGACCTTCGAAGAATTGTTGGACATCAGTAGTACATTTAGAGACAAGGTAAAAGCCACTTTTGACAGCTTCACTTTACCAAGTTTCTCTCTTTGCTAAGAGACCATCTTACGTTATCAGAACAAGGATTTCTTAGTGTTCACAAGGTGTTATGGAACTCTTCCAACCATAAACAGTTGTTGAAACAAATAAGTAACTTAACTGCTGAGAAAATATCGACCAGAATTGCACTGTATCACAGTTGTATCAAAGATCGTATGCGACATAATACAAAATGTTTAAAATAAATAGGTATCGCAAAACCGCATAAGCTATTACCGATCGGGATCGTCGCATCTGTGCGTTTGAGCTTCTAGGAAGCTTCACAGAAGTGCAGCTTTCAAAATCTACTTACAAAATGCCGGCGCCGTAATAGGTGAAATTGGATGGAGAGCACAATCGTGGTGATTAACTATAATGTAACTTTCTTTGTTGTAACGTATGGTTAGTGGCTAAATCGTTTGAGCTGATAGTTTGGAGTGGACGCGGACTATTAGGTTTGATGGATCGTGTCGTCTGACAATCTACATGATCCGTGTGATAATATTGTGAGTCACTGGACATTATACATTGAATGTTGAACAAAGGCGAAATATCGTAAACCCATTAAACTACCTATAGAGTTGGAGTATGCGATCATCTTGTTACGTAGATTTTATACTTTTCTAGGTTGAAAAGTTTTAGATCATCGGAACTTCGCGATCCATTTAGAGGTATTTGGAGGCATAGTTTGATGAGCAACTTGCATATTAAGTACAATTGAGCTCATTTTTATTTCCTATTATTATTATTATTATACTGATTACCTTAAAGTTTTTAATGTTATTATAGTTTGTCTTTGTAACTGTGGTAATAAATAAATCCATTATGTTTATTAAAAAAAAAATATTTATTAGACATCTCGAAAGTTATAGTTGTGGAAGGCAGGCGACAACGCTTATATACGGCTGTTTTAAGCCTAGCTCTAATTGTTAGGGTAAGTAAGTAAGTTTGTATGAGCTAGTGGCCAACTTTTGTGACGGAGTTTTTAGGCCGTCTAATGGCCTCCGTCATGCCTTAACAACTTAGATGTCTGGACCGACAATTTAACGTGACCTCCGAAGCACGGAAGCGCTCAGCTCGTAATGCCACTTGCGGTCACCCATCCCAATTGTGACCACGCACAACGTTGCTTAACTTCAACGATCAATCAAGAACGTCTAAGCAAGCTACCCCGCGAGCCATTGTTAGGGTGCCAAAGCCAATGGTATGTGCAGGGAATTAATACCCAACCCAACATTTTACAGAACGTTTCTGTATTTCACTCTAGCGTCACTTGATATCGCAAATTGACGCGAGCGTTACATGAATGTGCAACATTATACGCGAAGTAAATCGAAGTTGCCTTCACGCAGAAAGCGGGCGATATTTAATGGTACCAGCGCGACTTTATTATGCAACCATGATGACCACCCAATAGCAGCAAATGCACATTACCTTTTACACGAATTTTGTACGGAATCTTTGACCAAATGGCCATCTTCCTGTTATTAGATTATCGTCAAAGTTCCGAAATATAGCCCCAATTCTCACATACCAAACAGCCATAATTTTGAAATAGTAATGATCGTTAATATTAGGTATTTATCGCAAAATAACGTTTATCAAACTTTGGCAAATAAAAGATGTATACATTTCACACAGCGCCATCTAGCCCCAAACTAAGCAATGCTTGTACTATGGGCACCAGATGGCTGATAGAATACATTTACTTTTTTTGAATATACATACTTATAATACTACAACACTCAGACCCGGAAGAAATATTTGCGGAACATACAAACATTTTTCCCGTAACGGGAACTCGTTTGATGAACACCACACAATTTAATATAATAGATAGGTTGAAATCCGCTTGAAATAGTAAGTTTAACGTCATGTAATTTCTGGTAGGTGCTTACTGTGTGACTGCGGCCTAACAGTTTCCACGTCGCGTGTGCGCAGGTTTGTATATCAGTTTGTGTAGCGCCCTAATGGCGGCTGCGCACGGAAGTCTCGTCAGAAGTGAACTTTTCGACCTCACCGGCCCGAAATTATTGCTCTTAATCGTAATATTGCAGCTTTCTAAACGACATCAACCTTGTTCGAAACATAAGCACCCACTAAAGTAAGTAAGACCTGAATTGGTAGCAAAGGTTTGAGTAGCACAGTGTTTTTAACATAGCTTAGGGTAGCGAGAGAGCACTGGTGGTCTAGTTGGTAGTGCCCCGCCTTCCGATCCTAAGGTCGTGGGTTCAAATACGGTCGTGTACCAATGGATTTTTCAGTGCGAAAAATTTATGTGCACTATACCAGTACTCTCAAACGGTGAAGGAAAACATCGTGGGGAAACCCGCGGCTTAGTCAGCTCCGCACGTATTGACCATATCTTTCCTGTGGACAAGGCCGACTAAGCTGAGAGGATGGAATAAGTGCTGGGAAAGCCTACTCCATCTTAATTCGTCCCGGGCACTACAGCGTCCCGTTTGTGAAGGTAGAAGTTGCCTCCTGACGCTGTATAAATCATCTACTATAGATGGTAAAAGGCCTGTGGATAGGGTAGCATGGTAGTTTTATATTACGTTGGATACGGATGAAGTATTAAACAAACGAATCATGATTATACAGACTCAATTGTGCAGTTACATTAGTTTTATTATTAAGCGGTAGAGTCACTGAACTTCGTAAATGGACAGCATATTACCGCACTCACTTTGGTATCGAATAGAATTTTTGAGATGAGCTTGAAATTGCAACATTGCTGTCTCGCTGATTTGGAAGAGAAGATTTGAGTGCCATATAGAGTTTGATATTTATATGCTACTAGTTTTATTACAATGGTCTTACACAATCGCTGGCAAAGTTAAGCGATCTAACCATATGTTGTTTCTAAACTACGTAGATCATCGTTACCAAATGGGTTCAGAAACGGTTCAAAAACTCAAAGTTTTTGCAAAAAAGTTTTTTGAGAAATTAAACTTTTTTTTTACTGTTAAGAGTAGGTACTTTGATCTAATATAACTTATTCAGTGTGATCATTTAAATCAGTTTGTAACTTTTACTTTTATATTTTCTCGTTATTGCTCTGACTGTTTCTGTTTAGCATGGCGATTTGATTTGACTGACCTAAACACAAATCTTTTTAATTTTTCTTCGTCTTCACTGAAGTTCAAAATCCCAAGATTACTTTCAGCTTTCTTGGCTACAACACCTAAAAGACGTTCCCATACTGTTCTCTTTATTATATCAAGCATTTTATTACACTTTCACTCTTCAGTCCTTGTTTTAAGTAATGGTCAGATATTGTTTAGCGTTCGTTTTCGTTCGGCCGCCGCGGGCTCGCGTGGGATGAACTTGTGCCGGAGTTTTTGTTCCTATCAATTTACAGTGTTTATTACTCTTTTTATGTTCCTTATAATTGGTAGTTCATTTAACAGTCATAGAAACGTCCTTACGAAGTTAGTAGGTACTTAGGAAATGTCCTTACTATCAACCTGCATATTACCTTATCATCAATTTTTATGTTATTTTTATTTTTATTGTTGTTCTAGGTATTATCAAAATATTGAAATGTTGGGTATATTTTATTATTTTATCTTCATTTATTATTGTTTTTTCATCCACAGAAGATTAATTATAAAATATCAAGTAGCTGTTGTGTCTCTTGTCTGCTCGAGGATGTTAACTCAAAATTATATTGAAATTGTGGAATAATATTTACATTAAGGTGTTACATTTAACACAATAAATAATATAGCCTTTGTAGCTTTAAAATATATTTTTTTATGTTTGACCATGGTACTTAATCGTCAGTATAAGGAATTAACATTGCTTACATCATTCTCTAAACAATCACATCATAATAGGCCAAATTTAATCATAATCAAAATTATCATAATCTTGAAGTCATAATCAACTAAAAAAAAAACAGGTTACGGAATTCGGTTTCGGCGTCCTTTGCAGATGCAAGGAACAGCGAATTACTATATACAATATACTAGATACGAAAAGGAGGGATAAGAGCATACTCTAGCTAGAGTCTAGAGCATTAATTATATCTAGGATAATTTGCTAATAAGTAACATACCAAAGCACGACGGCTCTTAGATTGAAATGAAATCTCTAGAAAATGCCGTGATACGTGTGAAGTGAACACGGGGAGTCGGATATCATGTTTTCTAATGCAATAAGCAGAAGCTTTGAAAGCTAATTTGTAATGTGACAGACACGATGAATATAGACCTGCAATGCACAGTACTAGTAATACTTGAATTGCAGTAGCGGAGCTTTGCACATACTTAAATTTGCACCCAATTTTATCGCTTTAATAAGAGCTCTGTATGTATATAGCTGGTTTCGTTTGGCTTTAAAATTACCTGGCTCCTGCTTAAGCAAAGTTAATTTCATTTGTTCAATGAGTTTTTTTTCCACTACATCAAATAATTATGTGAAGTATCAGTTGGCAATTCCGAATGGATATTTCTAGGAATTTACGTTACTTTTGGGCAACTTGGCAGAAAGTCGAAGTTAGCAAACGGTTTGCTAACTTCAGCTAGTCCATTTAAGCTAGCCACAAGTGTGTGGTGGTTACCGTACCTATAAGTGATGCTTTGTAAAATCTAAGATACTGGTTCCTTTCAGTCGTATGCTCGAAGGCTTGGAGCGAGGCTTTCCCCTGTCATGCAAAAGCGCGCTTTCAGCCCATGATTATAGGTTCGCTTCTTGATTAGCACATTTAGTCGGTTGAGGTGACGTTGAAGTGCAGTCTGATTTGTGAATTAATGTGGGTAGTCCGATGATAATTGCAAGGGAAGTGGGTGGCTAGAGCGCCTCTATCAAAAGATTTGTTTCCTGAAGATAAGTTGCGATAAATGTAAAATTCAAATTAGCCATCGTCTATAACTAACCAGGATCAATGGTCTGTTGATATAATTATGGCTGTAAGTCGTCATTAGCAAACATGCATTCATCGAAAAATGTATGGCTCTTTTTTTCGGAGATAAAATTGTTGTTATGGCAATCTACTTACGGAGTTTGCCATAGCAACAATTTTATCTGTGTTTAATCTGTTAGTTGAATATAGAAACTGTAATTCGTAAGTTTTTGAATGACTTTTTAGATTTTTTATTAGACATATGTACAGAGTGTAGCTCGTTTTTGATTTAGTTTTCTTTTCTCTTTATATATTTTGTGTAAAGTTTAACTTCTGAATGTTCGTCAATATCCTATTTGTAAATAAGCTCAGTACCCCAGCAGTTCCAATGATCGGTTTCATAAATTAACAACCTTGAATCATAGGGTGCTTCCTTATAAAGTTTAAGCAACCGAATGATTAGCAATCTCCAATCTTCCAAGGGCTGCTCCAATATTGCATCATTTGAAACTAGATTTGAGTCACGATAAGCTACGCCTAGGTAATTGTGTGGACACTACTTTAATACTTGTAGTACTGAAGTGGTATTCCTGTGAAGGTCCTTTAAACGTCGTCGCTTTGTTGCAAATATTGAAATTAAGTAAGTAAGTAAGTTCGTATGAGCTAGTGGCCAACTCTTATGACGGAGTTTTTAGGCCGCCTAAAGGCCTCCGTCATGGCCTAACGACTTGAAGGCCGGACCCTCCGAAGCAAGGAAGCGCTCAGCTTGTAATACCACTTGCGGTCACCCATCCCAATTGTGACCGCGCACAACGTTGTTTAACTTCAACGTTCAATCAAGAACGCCTAAGGAAGCTACGCCACGAGCGCTTATTGAAATTAAGGATCTGCCTATTTCATTATGAAAACTATGTCAAAAAAGTGGAAGGTTTTTAAAAAAAAAATCTTCTATAAACAGTTCCGTGACAACAATGTGACATGGTTTTCGATAACGATTCGGATAACAAAGCAGATACAAGCGGTATTATCTTCTGCTCATATATTATTTTAAAATACTACCATCTACTTCTATTTCAATCACAAGATCTTTGTACAAGAATTGAAGTTCGCCTCAGAAGATTTAGGAGGTTTCGTGCGCTGTTCTAAAATCGAATGACGTGACAGCTGACCATGACCATGTCTGTTATACTTACAACTGTCCACCAGCCTGTCATTAAGTAGGTGTTGTTGACCATATCTGTCATAGAGTATCTCTTATCATGAACACTGAGCCTTCGCTTACGCGCGCCTTCAAGTACCGCAGTCAATTGGGGCACTCAGATTACATGGCGCTGGCTTACTCCGTAATTAGGTATACCTAGCGATAAGCTATCAGATGATAGAACTCTGATGTACCTTTCAAAACAAACTGTTTATAATTACGAGAGATTGACTGATACAAATTCTCTCCATTATGTATCTACTGCTTGTACTCCTACTGCTCGTGTGTCAAAGGCTTTTTCGTACACTTGACATACGTTTCCCATCATATGACTGAAAGGCGAGATCACTACCATCGACCAGCAGTGCTCGTGAAAATGATCTCGAGAAAAGAAAATTAACTAGCCCTTAGACAGATACCCTGTTGCGTAACGGCCCAAGCCTCCCCTTTAAATACGTCACGAAAAATTCATATATTTCCTAACCTTTCAGGCCAGTTTAGGCTTCAAATCGCGTAGGTGCTTCTTGGTAATGAATAATTCTGTCTAGCTCGGTCGATATCTAACCTTCAAATAGCAAGAAAGTACTGGTCTATCGTACATAGGTATTTTTAGATAGGGAAAAAAGTGGCAGAACGTTTCCTACAAGCTACTTCTGATAAGAATTTCATTACATCACAGTTGATAGCAGTACTCACATCGATTGTAACTGGATGGAACAGCGGGAAATGCTTATAACTGTCACTATTGTATTGTGCCTTAGAGATGTGTAGTTTTTTGTATTGAGAACTGGTGTTTCTTGGAACTGTAGGTGAAGATCGCTTACGTCAATTGCCTTATGAATGGAGTTTGTTTAGAAACATTTTTCATACTGGTTTTTTGCTGTAGGGAAAGTGCGTTTTTTTTACTCCTCATTTTTGTTTCATTTCTTATTCATGCTGAAATATTCTTGTTAGAACTCTTTGCCCGCGATAAAGGGAATAAATAAATAAATATTTGCTGACTTTTCACACAGCACCATCTAGCCCCAAACTAAGCAAAGCTAGGGCACTAGATGGCTGATAGAATACTTATTTACTTTTTTTTTGTAAATACTTATAATACATAATACAACACCCAGACCCGGAAAAAATATTTGCAGAACATACAAACATTTCTCCCGTAGCGGGAATCGAAACCGCGCCTCTTGCGTCTCAGCCGAGCACTCGTCCGCCTCGCCAACGAGGTCGTCGGAATGCCACTGAGGTCAGGAATGTATGAGACTCTTGGGTGTTATTTTTGCTTAAAAATTTGCTCTCAAGGTGTAACATAGTTCTTCGTGTGTAACCAGTATAAAAATGTATACCTAATTAATTTCTACGAAAGGTGAAGTTTAAGGACACGTAAAAGTCAGTATTTACGAAGGCATTTCAACAACAAGGCAGTTTTTCAACCTTATTAATCGAAAGGTAACAAACAAAAATGTTATCACCTGTAGTAAGTAGCATAAACTCGAATTTATTGCTAATTTATAGCGGTCATTTAGTATATTACCTGCAATAATGCCTAGCAACTTGTTATGGGCAATAATAACTGTCTGATATGACACTATTGCTACTCAGCTATGTTTTTATCAATGTGATGAGCAAACTTTGTATTTTCTTTCTGCGTCAGTGGATTCAATTTGCCGAACAGTTATTTCAGTTATGAAGTAGAAATTCTACAACATACCTAGCTAGGTTGTTTGTGTATCCTGCATAGCTCATTGTTTCAAAGCAATTGTAAGAACAAAATTGTTTGTTAATAATGTACCTACTTACTAAATATAATCAACAAAAAGTGTTCTATATTTTAACATCATTTCATAAATTCAGCATAATGTGAGCTATACCAGTACTCTCAAACGGTGAAAGAAAAAATCATGAGGAAATCAGCATGTCGTAGAACCTAAAAAGTTCGAAAATATGTGTCAAGCGGACCAAAGGATCCTTTGAGGCGCACTTTAAAACCTTTCGACTAGACAGATAGATAGAACATTGGTTCTACTACTACATTGATAGTGAAAGGTTTAAAGTGGGCTTCCTTCTTCAGGTTTTAAGTGCGCTGCTTTACACCATAATGGCTTCGAACTCAGTTTTAAGACATGCTGCCGGTTTCCTCGCAATATTTTCCTTCACCGTTTCGCAGTTCTTTGGAGAACATATTAACTGCTACGAAGCTAAGTTTTTCAGGTAGCCAGTGAGTTTCATCAAGGACCGAGGACTTTGTCGAGTGCTCCTGACGCACACATAAATACCACGCACTTGGTTGCCCTTCAGCCAGCCCGTGTTAAAGGAAGGTGGGGCACGTAGCCAATCAATTTGCGAAAGTAGATATGTGGAGGTTTGGGTGGGAATTGTTTACTGTAATATAGGAATGCTAGAGCAAACAGATAAAGGTTATTCTTAGTCATGAGTTGTAAAAACGTAAAATCTAGTCTAGTAAACTAAAGCAATTATAGTCAATTTTTCATGTAAAAATTATTGATTTGAACTGAGAGTTTTAGTTTAGGAAAACCGACAAAAATAAAAAATAAAAATATTTTTATCCTAAAAAATTCAAAGGCATGTGCCGAGTTCACTAAAGGAGCACATTTTAATCATTTCATCATACTGCTTCGGAACATCACATGGTAGTGACACGAGTCGTAGTAATAACATCTAAATCAGCGTGACCTCTTCCCAGGCCCATTTCGATACAAATGAAAAGGCGGAAAACCTTTCAGGAAAATCAATAAGTACAACCACGGCCCGACCTTGCCGCTATCAATACAAACAAAGCGTGTAGGCCTGTTATCTTATCAGTTTCATCACATGTGGGTCAGGTGGCGAAACTATGAAGTTTGTTTGGCTTTAACAGGACCATCAACACTGTGGGTTAATGATTTTAATGACCTGCTTAAGGGCTTATCAGATTTGTCAATTTTTAATCAGCTTAGTTGTCTTTTTCGTGTTCTGAGGTATAAAAAATACAAATATATCAAACTAGCGGTCGCCCGCGGCTCCGCCCGCGTGGATGTCGGTTACCGCTGCAAAAAGCCTACCCAGGAAAGACACGGTCAGTCGCGAGGTCGGCTCCCTACGCAGCGGTCGTGCAGCAGAAATCGTAATATTTTAATTTCGCCATAACTTCAAAACCAAACGTCCAATTTTAATCATTCAAAGACCAAATATTATCTCCATAAACTGTTCTTAGTGATGAAATCATTTATTTTGATAAGGATTAATAGCATGAGTAAAATAAACGCGTTTAAATGTAGTCCAAAAAAAATTCAAGATTTTTAAATAAAAAAATGGTTGCTGTGCCTTACTCGACATAGATGGGTATAGTGTGTCGCGGACTTTTTTGTAGATATTTATAAGATCTACAATTAATTAGAACATTTTATGGTTCTATCTTTTATAGTTTAGGCAGCGTACGCAAAATAAGTAACTTTTCTGGTTGATTTTTTACACCTTGTGTCCGAAAAACCCAAATATCTTACGGAACCCTATTTTTTTCCAAAATAAAATATAGCCTATGTTACTCGTGGATAATGTAGCTTTCGAATGGTGAAAGAATTTTTAAAATCGGTCCAGTAGTTTTTGAGCCTATTCAGTACAAACAAACAAACAAAGTTTTCCTCTTTATAATATTAGTGTAGATATAAATACAAATAGTTTTGTCGGAACTGAAATTAGTTTGAGATAATCAAACTAAAGTTGGGTATAATTCTGTCTTGGGTCGGTTTTAAGTAATGAAACGTCGACGTCTCAAGAGTTTATTTGCTTTGGGAGTCTCTAAAGTATCAATTTGCTTTCAGACTGAGACAGAGATGGGTTATAATTCGTTGGTTTATCCATAAAATAGTAGCTGTTTAGGTTTGTAAACTAAAAGTTCTAAATTAGTTTAGTTGGTAATTCATAGAGAATGAAGTTCTCGCCGGAAAGTTTGAAGTGCTCATAGGATTAAACTTTTACTAATTATGCATCGATGTCGATTCTCCAAAATAAACAACATTAAAATACCTAACTTGAATGATCGGGGCAAAACATCCTTGGTTAATTTTTCCTAGAAACCCGTGACTAATGTGGGAACAAATTGATTCCGCGTGAAGCTGGTCAAGCTGGAGTCATTTGAATCACAATACGAGAGCCTACTTCACTTAGGCAAATATGTGTCACTCTTACTATTGTAGGAAAAGCCATGACGTTCAGGAAATCTTATAATTGGAAGATCACACATCTTTACGATGCCAGCTGTTTCCATGTACTGGAATGTAGTCGGGCATTGGTTGTATCATAATTTGCACTATAGGACTTGCCTATGAAGAAAGTCGAAATGTCAACGGATGTTCGTAAAATTGACACAAAGTCCGGGATAGTTATTGTAACAGAGAATTCTACTATCTGTGTGGAAGGTCCCTTATATCACATACCAAACTGTCAGAGCTCTTCCTACAACAACAAAGCTTTTGTGTTACATTGAAAAGCAAATCGCGGTAGGCAAAATAACTTCACTCCATAACAATTCGAGTGTTTACAACTACAAATTGGCGTACGCGTAATATTTGTCGTCTAGTCGAAACATTCGAGTCTTTGTTTTTAATCGCTTACCGGTGTTATGTGAGCAGAACGGTTTCCAAAACTGTATAGGCCGATAAGCGTTTTCTGAAAACGTAATTTTAGAAGGCTGTTTATACTTTAACTTATTAATGTTACTTTGAAATTGCTTAGTATTTGTTATTTGAATGTTTGTTGCATTGTAGTTTGCATAAAGAAATACTCATTAGATTTCTAAGTAATGTTACAATGTCTATAGAAACATCTAGCGAGCCGTTTCGTTTCTCAAACCATACTGTTGATAAACAAACAGATGTACAAGTAACAGATAAGCTATCATCAACAAACTGAATGCAATTACAACTGTTTAATTTAGAACGCAACGCCTGATAAGAATTCTCACTTTTACACGCTTGTCTTAGTTCGGCAAATGCAAAAATTGTGACACGGTGACACAGTTAGAGATTTGGGTATATTTGAACATTGTCTAGATGAGCGTGCCCTAGAAACTGGTAGGTATGTGAAAGTCGCGTTTTTTGCAAATGATAGTTACAGAATTATGTACAAAAATAGCGTAGAATCTCCAGTAGATTGAGTATGGTTTTATAATAAGAAAGCAGCAGATGTTCTAGCGTATCTTCTTGTGAAATAATCCATCATTTTATACGAAGCAGGTTCTATTTTCGCGTTCAACATCAGATGTATTTCATTCACGATAAAAGTAAAGCTTATGCCCCTTGCTATTAAGTTATAGGGCGCTTGCATAAAGAAGCATAATCCGACGGGTCAAAGTCAAAGTCAATTTTTTTTATTCTATAAAATCACGGGGATCACTTGGACACGTCTTAACTCTCGGAGTTAAAGTTACTCTCTTGCCGCGGCCAGATCAAAACAATAACAAGTCATTATGGAAATTGTTTATTTTTAGTGCAATAATAATGACGCCTGATGCGTTATACATAAGCCTAAACATAGTTTTTTGACGACCTCGGTGGCGTGGCGGGCGAGTGCTCGACTGAGACGCAAGATTAGCGGGTTCGATTCCCGCTACGGGAGAAATGTTTGTATGTTCTGCAAATATTTCTTCCGGGTCTGAGTATTGTAAGTATTACTATGTATTATAAGTACAAAAAAAGGTATATGAGTATTCTATCAGCCACCTGCTGCCCGTAACACAAGCTTTGCTTTTGGGGCTAGATGGCGCTGTGTGAAATGTCCACAAATATTTATTTATTTTATAGTTTCTATACGGCTAGTTCACCTGCCCTGATTGATACCATCCCGTATCGATGTACAAGCTTTTTTATGCAAGCACCCTTACATTGAAGTATAGAATCCCTGTGGGCGTATGTCGACCACTCTAGATGTGAAGTGGTGATGATGCAATGCATATAATTTTTCCTTAAAGGGTACCGGTAGATTGTATGAAAGGATTATGTACTGGGAATTCAGTTATAGTGCACGATAATATCTTGACGTGACTCGAGTACTCTAGATCTGAGGAGATAAAAGGCTTTCTACATGAGATGAGTCAGTTCCAAGTTTTGGATCTTGGGAAGTGCAGAATGACTAGACCCTCTAGATTTCATGTTTCGTTTACAGCCGTAATCAGTGTCCGCTATTAACTTGATTGTTAATTAAATTATTCTAAACTCTATGCGAATGGCTCCTATTAATGTTAACGATGTCTTTGAGTATGGCTATAAGAGAAATTTGCAGCGAGAGGCGTGCGAAAATAGATTCATTGATTGGAGCAAATTGATTCTCACTTGAGTTCGTTTCCTATATGAATAAGTAATAGGGTAGCGTATCGATTGGAAAATAGTTAGTCAATGAATATAGTTAGTCATTCTTAGTCAGTTACTTTTTTAAATATACCATTATGTTTATCCATTAGACCTAAGTGATTTGAGGTGTGGCGTTCAATTATTGTCTGAAATTTCTGCACTTCAAAATATTGTAGCAATAAAATATACATTAGCATAAGCAATTAGAAGATAGGACGCGATGGCGTTCATTAGGAGAGGCCTATGTCCAGCAGGACTGCTATAGGCTGATGATGCAATTCGCTGAACATATAATCTGAACCTGATAACTTTGTAACCCGATATGTTATATAAGTAGGCGTATAAAAATCATGATGTCATTTAATGTATAAGGTTTATCCAAATCGGGAAAGATCACGGTCGTAAAAGTGTTCTGATTGATCGTTGCAAATCATGTAGGTTGTGAACATCTATTGAAGACAAAAAAAGCTTCGCATAAAAATGACCAGTGAGAAAATGAAAAAGTATGTGTAGGTATACAATTTAATTCTTGTAAAAGAAAGTACACAGACCTACCCAATGATTGTGTCTCTAGTCCAATTTAAACAAATTAAGGCATTATTACCGCGCTGATTGAGACTTTTTTTATTCTAATCACAGTAATAATGGTAATTTCGAAATTCACGCTTGGATATCAAGTTCGGATGCTAATTAACAGTCGCAAAAAATACTACATCAAGATAACGAGACGGCACTGAACTATGAATTGATGAAACGGTTTACATGCGTGGCTACTTTTTTTACATAATTTTGTAAATCAGATTGTGGAACATTTTTGTTAGAACAAATCACCGGTAATTTGTCTATACGATTTTAAGTCTTATGCCGTTGTGATAGGTTGTGAGGATGTGTTTCCGTCTATCGGGTGTGATGTAGGTACGTCACGCCAGGATGGTTTGTCACGCGCGAGGGTGAACGCACTGGGCAAATACATATTCGTCCCGTTAGAGCAAATCTTTGTTTGTACAACGTCTCCTGAATTATCTGGTTCGTTAACTTCAAATAGAATTACTAAATTTTCTAAATAAGTGGTCGTGTTATTTGAATTATTGACTAGGTGTTATTTTAAAAAGCTTCTTTATTAATTATGTAGTTTTAATTCAATAATATTTTAGACACAACTCATATTTCATAACACTTAATGGGATATAAACTAGCTTAACCTTGATTGTAATCGCATCAAATAATCAAGTGAGAAATATTTGTGATTTATTAAAAAGGTACGTCTGGATCACTCTCACTTGTTCTTCAAATGGTTCTCTGAAGACTCAGAAAATAAAGAAGAAATTCTCATGTCTGACCTCAAATTTAATTAGTACGACCACCCAGCCTACCCGTTCACTTACTGTAATTAAAATAAAAAACTGTCCCTAAAAACAAGCCTAACTTTAAATTCTATAGTACCTATTACAAGTACGTGAGTAAGTGTTATACTCTGGGGACTATAAAGTTATTTACTGCCGCTAATACTACAGTTCTCATACTATCAATGTAAATGTCGGCTTTTATCTGTTTCTAAAATTAACTTCATTATTGTTCGTAGCTCCCGTGACCTTTACTATGCGTAATTATTATTAAGATGAGATAATAAACGTGGGCTTCACGTCTAGAACATAGACATCACGCAGTTCATGTCGTAGTTTTCTCTTTAGTATTACTATTTGTAGTATGATCATGATTGAACTCAGCTAACCTTTTTCTAGCATGACTCTCCTTTCGGTTATTACGTGCTATTCTTTCATAAAATCTATTTCTTTCAAGTGATTTGAATCACTGATCAATCAAGATTTTATTTCCTCTTCAGATACATTATCAGTTGGATAAAATCAATTTAAACGGAAGCTAAGAATAGCTGAAGACTTTTTTGTCAACCCCATTACGCATGTGTACACAGCCGTGCAAAATGTGTGCAACATGAAATTGGGCTGCGGATCGTTGACCCCGGAGCGCGTTGACATCCTGACAGTGACAGGTGACATCCGAAGAGTTATCTCGTCTTGCAGTAACTAGACTGAAGCGCTATTGGTGTGCAACGTACCAAAGTGTAATCGAGATGGGTTTTAGTGCAGAAAATGCGAAATAAACAGACCAGGTCCAGGCAACATAGTTTAATATAAATATTTATTTGTATTGTTTCAGATGACAGCAGTCGAGAGGAGGTTACGTCAGAACAACAGGTATGCTGAAATGTTAATCCGCATTAAGAAATCGAAATAATTAAACGATCTATATCTGTTTGGAAATATGTATGTCAAAGAACGTGGTAGGTAGAAAATTGCATATTATTAGCATCTAGTGTTAGGTCTTTATATTAATTTTGGAACATTTTTAAAAACAAATTCGTCATTCAGAACGATTGTAAGTAATCTTTCAGAATTTTTCAAGTTCATAGAGATAATTGTAGTACCTACCTATATGCAACATTGGCCTATATAATTTTATCTGTTGCTATTGAACTCTGTCAATGCTAATTTGTTTCGTACTTACATAGAAAACTAATTAGCGATACACCTTATCATTACCAATGACTTAGTGTTCTAAATTAATTGCTTTGATAGTAGCTAATGCATTATCAATGTCACATTCTATCAAAAATGGGTAACATATTTTGGCCTGTTATTTTGCTCGTCATTATACATACATACAACATAAAATTGCCTAAAATAGAATAGAATCAATTTATTTTACGACACAAGCAAGATGGTAGGTACACATAATGAGATACAGAGAAAAAATAAAATTAATAACTAAGGCCTTTTACCTATAGTAGATGGTTTATACAGCGTCAGGAGGCAACTTTTTACCTTCACAAACGGGAAGCTGTAGTGCCCGGGACGATTAAGATGGAGTAGGCTTGTCTAGCACCTAATCCATCCTCTCAGCTTAGTCGGCCTTGTCCACAGGAAGGACATGGTCAATACGTGCGGAGCTGACTAAGCCGCGGGTTTCCTCACTATGTTTTCCTTCACCGTTTGAGATTACTATTATGGCGGACATAGATTTTTCGCACAGAAAAATCCATTGGTACACGACCGGGTTTGAACCCACGACCTTAGGATCGGAAGGCGGGGTCACTACCAACTAGACCACCAGTGCTCTCAAAATTAATAAAATGACGTCAAAAATGTCACCAATCAGCTTAATGCTACACGGATTTTGTTAAAAAATACCTATTTTACACATTATTAATTTATTATTATTATTATTATGAGCCCATATCGTCCAACTGCAGGGCAAAGGCCTCCCCCCCCTAATGTATATACAATTTTAAAATAAAATAAAAATGCCGATTAAGCTCTTAAAATACTTTTTTCTTTAGGGGTTTTCTGTAGGTACCGATTGCGTAATTGTGCTAGACTATAATACTTAAAGATTAGACTATAAAAATAAATGCAAAATCGCGCACAGAACTATCAATAAGAAATCTTATCGAAAAAAAGCTCCGAAGCTAATGGGTATCTATATACGTGCGTAAATGAAGAATTCACTTCGGTTTATCGGTTTGTATTGCGCTTCTTAATCGCGACCGGTTGTAGAAGGAAGCGATTTGACAAGGTTACAAGATGAACTCATCTAGCTGTCTATCTATTTAATTCTTTTGAATCAGTATGGTGAAAGGATTTAAAGTGCGCCTCAAAGGTTCCTTTCGTGCACTTGACTCATGTTTTCGAACATTCTACGGTCTACTACATGCCGGTTTTCTCACTATGTTTTACTTCACCGTTCTAGAGTAGGTACCTTACCTACTGGTATTAGCGCTCATACATTTTTCTAACAGAAAAACCTATTGGTGCACGACACGACCGACGATAAGAAACGAAATGAACTCACTGAGTTGTGATTCTAGACAAAAATTATGCTTTGTACATGGACAAAAACGGTTGAACCTATATTTATTCTAGTTGACGGCTGAAAAGCACGCTCATTTCTCATATTTAATGTTTATAACGGGACTTAATCGCATACTTTTTTTTTTTTGCCGACGTTTCGAACGCGTTGCAGCGAAAATTTAATAAATACTATGTTGGTTTTCGTCTTAGTTTAAATATTATTTTCTATTATTTTTTTTTTAAATATACGTTTCATTTAGGTCTGTTCGTAACGCGTTAGTTACACGAATGAGCAGATAACATAATTCCATATTCAGACAAATTAATTTCATGTATAAGAGTGGGCCACTAGCTCATACGAACTTACTCTTTTATTTCATGTATTTATGGGACAAGCTCCTTGTTGATTGAAGTTATCTGTGGAAAGAAATTGAATATATACTTACTACCATTAGTAGTTTAATTCTCGTAGGCATTTACTAGGCTGCGTAAAGTGGCTTGTAATTTTCTAATATGTATTCATCAGGAATTGATAAATGTATGACAAGACCGTATGAATATTTCAGAGACCACAAATCGTTTTATGATTCCTACAAAATGCAAGATCATCCATCAAGAAATCGGATGCGAGATCTGCATAAGCTAATAAATCTAACGGGCCCGATTAAAATTAAAATCAGTGTTAATAAAACCCAGCACTCACAGAGAGTAGTATTCATCAACTTTAACAAGCAAGACCATTTTGTTTGAGCAATCAGCTCAATGAGTGAAGCGGTAAGTATAACTTGTGATCATTTCATTATGAACCCGTGTTTGCAATGAATTAAATTTTATAAAAGTTCTCTCAAAAGTTTGGTATCAAACATTTTGTACCCCAACGGTGGTGGTTCGGTTAGTTATGGAACAGGGTAGTTCCCCTGAATATTCGGGGGAATTCCGGGGGGCGAACACTCAAGAAACCTCCATTATCCTTTACACAACTACTTCGTATTAAACAATTTAGGTACCTAATGGAAGAAGCGACAGATGATAGGTAATTTGTTGCGAAGCGTGAGCACAATGTGATATAATAATATCTTATCAAATAGTGGGGTCGCGAACGAAAGACCACCGAGGAATATTTACCTACACCTATATAGTTTAGGTAGCTTAGTACTCGTTTAAAAAGTGTATCTTTGATAGATTCCTTCAGTTTGTTAGAGTTAATCAGTTTAAAAAAGTCTTGGTGTTGAGTCAGAACTATTAAGTGTTCATATACATAATGTATTTTTTAATGCTATTAATTACTGAAATAGCAAACATAACATATAATTCTGTAATGGAAGTAAGAAATGGTTTAACCTTTTTGTGATATCTTTTTGCTACTCGCAAGTGAGTGCACACCTGAACATAATCGATGAATTGCCCATCCGACAGTAATTGCTCTAATAAAATTAATATCTATAGAACCTGCTTTCGATAAGGAAACGGCCAAATTGATGGCATATCTTTGACACCTTATAATACAATAGCTAGACTAAAGATTATGACCCGAAAAAAAACAAATCGAGAAATTTATTTGATGTTAAAGAAACCATTGTGGTGAAAGAACTGTATGTAAAAGATTTTTTTTACACTTTTGTGTTTATGTATCCGATTCAACAATAACCCCCAAAGACTCAAACGCGACTCAGAGTTGAGCACGTCTCAACTCAAAGTTTTTTGAAATTTTTTGATGAAAATCTGTCAAAAACTCGTCACTTGAGACGTGCTCAACTCTAAGATGCATTTGAGTATTCGTGGGTAAGACAGGTATAGTCACAGAAACAAACGAAAACGGGCCCTGGAACGGTAAAGTGACAGGTGACAGCTGACAGCTCGTAGTTACTCATACAAACTAGATAGTTTTGAGTCGAGACGGTAAAATTCCTAGTATTGAGTATGGTGTATTGAGCGGACACTCTAAGCGCTTACTTAAAGAAAGGTATAGTAAATTGCTATTTGTAAGGGTAGCACTTAGGCGGTGTCTTTGCAATAGCTTATATAATTTTACCATAAATAGATTCTAATATACTACGTGAGGTGAGCGTAGGGTTACCAGGGATTGAAATCGAAAAGCCGGTCGCAAGCAGTATAAAATCTTTATTTCTGTAAAGAAGCCCGAGAAAGTAACACTCGGTAAGTTAAGCTAGAATTGCCTTAGTACATTTTTTGTACACAGTATTTGTATGTACGAAAAGTCCGGTTTCGGATGGAATCCGGGTGGAGTCCGGTCTAAACTCCGGCCTCCGGATTTAGTCGGTCAGATGGTAACCCTAAGTGTGCGTGTGATGGAAGCCTAATGAGTATGTAGATGGAAACGGGATTAATATCTGAGCATTCAGCATCCATGATTAGGTTATTATGGAAACTGTCAATGTGTTATTATAATGCTCATTGGTTATGAACTTGTTATTTAGATAAATATGTACCTGATTTTTTTTAGGCATTAAGGCCGCGCATTAACATAACGACTAGCTCATACGTACTTACCTGATTTATGATTGTTTTTTTAATTTAACGAGTAACCAAATAATCTGTTTTTACCTTAGTTCTAAACGGATAGAAAAATGTCACTTACTTATTTAGGTTGAAAGTTATTTGGACATTCGTCCAGCGCGTACTAGCATTTACAGGTATGATTTGCGATTCAATATATAAAAGAAACAGTGGGTTATCTAAAGACCGCAAAAGATCTATAGAGCTTACCTACGTTTTATTTAGGCATTTTAATTAGTATCTACTTGAACACCCAAATATTTCGCCCGCAGCAGGAATCGAACCCGCTCACCAGTGCCTCTTTCGTCTCGCCCGCCACCGAGGCTGAGGTTAATGTAATAATTTACTACTTGAAGTGATTTCAAGTTACAGTATTTTCTTTCATAAAACTTCTTGATTCAGAGTTGATGGTACGTCAAACCAGGCATTCATCTGTGAATGCATCGCCATAAACTATTGAATGCTATCTTAAGTCCGTTATTATTAAACTAGCAGCCGCCCGTGGCTTCGCTCACGCGGTACCCAGATATAAAGTGCCCTATGTCCCATTCCAGCACACGTAGGGACCTACTAAGCACAAAAAAGTCGAGCAGTTCAACTACTGCCCTGCTCTAAGACCACATAGTAACCCACCTGCAGTGTTAACAGTCCAAAATATTATCGCAACAATTTTTTTAGACGCTAATGAATGTAGTTTAATTTGACATTGACAGTTCCTTTTCCATATGTTTTGTATCGTCTATTACTAATCTGTGGTATCATCGCTGTCATATGTCAAAATAAAAGTATTCTATTTTTCACGAAAAACATGCCAAAAATAAAGAATTTACAGGTAATTATGACATTAACTAAATGAGAAAAATCGGCTCTTTAATTTGATATAGGTTATGTGCAGTTTTAGACCAAAAATTGATTCCAGGTTTTCATCCCTTTTCACCCCTTTAGAGGTTGAATTTTGAAAAATCCCTTCTTAGTACACCCCTACGTACCAAGGTTTACCTACACGAAAATTTCAAGTCTCTACGTCCAGCGGTTTAGGCTGTGCGTTGTCTGTCAGTCAGTCAGTCAGTCAGTCAGTCAGGACAAAGATTCTTATAATATAAGATGGGCTTTTGCCGTGGAAATTATCAGGCCTATAATAAACATAACTTTTCAAACAGTAGAGACACTGCGTTACTGAAATGCGATGCGATTGAAAACGGCATTGTAGTGTTCCATCTTCATTTATCTTGTCATTGGCTCATTAGGTTATACGAGCATTAATTTAGATTAAGGTAGGTATTTTTTGAGACGAACTTTATAAGAATAATTTCTACAATAGCATAAAAGACGCGATAGATACCCTAAAAAATGAATAACTTACGTTACTCCAAGAGGAATAATCCATATTTGGGCTTGATTCCTATTCTTTATCTATTAATTTTTGTTCAGTGTATTTACTGCTTTGAGTGTCCACTATTCTGTGCCCATAGTAAGTCTATAGATAGTGAGCCCGTCGCCGACTTGTTTGCACATTAGCTAACTCGCACCTCATTACTATTCTGTGTCTGACACAGAAGCCTTATTAACTGACCAAACAAGAAAACGTTTAAGAGATAAGAGAGAGGAAATGCAAGGTAATATTTCCAATTTATCAATCTTACTGAACAGTTTGTTAGTTTGGACATATTGCAAATATGCATTTTGAAGTACCTATTTAACTTAGTGTCAAAGGTTTTCACACATATCCATTTACTACATATGTATAAACATTGCACAGCTTAAATATTGTTCAAATGCAGTATTAAGCTTTAAAATTAAACGTTGTACGCCGATCTGTGGTTTAAAACAGTTGTTTAAGATTCGCCCTGTCACCATTTGCTAAAACAGTTGATGACTTGGCTATTTTGAGAAACGTTTATCATCATATATCAGAAGATAAGGGATCAGGAGAGAACCTCATCATATAGTCCTAAACTATAGCATAACTGGGCCAGCTTTCTAAGTCCTTAATAAAAAAGTAAAAAAAATCGAAGTGAATTCCAAGATAAGCTCTCTATAGAATTTGTAGTTCTCATACCTAAGAATTCAGGCACTTATGCAGATTAATTGTTTCCGAAGGCTCCAAGTATCACAGCGATATCTTCTCAAAAGCCAACATAATTTAGAACAGGGTCAAGAATTGTAGAGACTAGTACAATAGTACTCCATATTCAGAACTGTGAGAACGATCTTTGGGAACCACGAATCCACGAGACAATAGATAAAGTATATCACGACAAAATATAAATGCGTCTTTAAATGCCTCTATTGCCAAGAAAACAGGGTAATTTGTCCCTTAGAAGTAGTGGATTTGACGAAAGGTGAAATATCTAAATTAGTGGAGCAAAATAAATCTGACTCGCGGTAGATAGCCTATATTTATATATTTGCAGACCACGAAATATTTGTTGGCGTTTTTATGATGCAGCTCCCCATCATCCGAATCTTCTTATCTCGACCATCTCCGACAATTCGATCATTAAACCACCTGATGTTAGATTCCTCCGAAGACCAAGATACGTTCTTGGAGACATCTGCTAACGCGGAGCCGACGTAGATAAAACTAGATCACATCATACCACACTGACTTCGCCGACGGAATTGACGTTTTCTTCTCACTTGCCCCTTCTAGATTCAGCACTCAGGCAGCAGCTCTATTCGAGGTTCCTACCTAAATGGTGTCCTTGCGCTAGTTGCCCCAAAAACCTTTTTCCTCGGTGTCGCGCCCTCTGCACTCACCAAAGCCCGGTAACGCTGCCAGCGGTCATCTGCGACCCACAGCATTTACCTATATATCCGTCCGAAAAAAAGGAACTGTTATTTCAATCTTATTTTGTGGAGCAAGTTGCGTTATATCCGTCCGAAAAAAAGGAACTATGTACTTGTTATTTGTATTCCAATCATATTTTGTAGAGCAAGTTGCGTTTCCATAGCCTAGTCTTTATTGCAGATCGCAAATTATGTACTAGGTATTTATTCCAAGTTTTAATAAAATCCGCCGTGAAATTGATCACAAGCACAAAAATCCTCTCGAACTTTCGGATTTATAGTATTAGCTTTGTCATTACGCAGACGATTATAGTCAAAGTCGTGGGCCGGTGGTTGGACAAGACTAGCCCAGAACCATGGTGGATGACACAAACAGAGGGAGGCCTATGCCAGCAGTGGGTAAAGTCGGGCTGTGCATGATAATGATGATGATTAATGTTTATTAGTTTTAGTCAAGGCCCAACAATAAAACCTAGTATAGCTCTAGCTGGTGACAGTCGAATCAATAGTTGTCGTATCGTGCTTATTTGAACATGATTCATGGATCGAAAGCTATGTATCTCATTACTTGTAAATGAATGGTCGAATAAACGATTAGCCTGGATTTATATTGATGGATCGCCAAATAACTCGAGCAGAACATCTCGAAAGTTTCGCCTTGGAGCTTTTTATTATTTTGAAAATGAAATTGAAAAATAGAGTAGGCTTGTCCAACACATACTCGTATGCTGAGAGCAGAGAGCTTAGTCAAGTTTACTCACAGAAAATAAATAAATATTTGTGGACATTCATGTCCCAAACTAGGCAAAGCAAGAAACATTTGCAGAACATACAAACTTTTCTCCCGCAGCGGGAAAACTCAATGAAAGAGTTGGAATTGAGCTTATCATTTTGTGTTCCGTTTCAACTGAGGCAGAAGACCTCCTAGATTCCCCAAAGAATTGTATTAATTTTGTATCTGTGTTGTATAGGTGTGATTGAAACAGATAATGACTACGCATCCCAATAAATATACGCTTTTAAGCATTGATTACCTTCCTACTAATAACGGTCACAGCTTTTTCATTCAATACGGAATCAATACGCCTTGATTATCACTCACAAAAAATATTTATTACTCGCCAGTATGTAAGTAATTGCGATGGCTACTGGGGGTCCAGTGCAGCGTGTATCACATCTAACCTGAGTGCAGTGTAAAATGAACTTTATCTTGGTTATTTTTGATGTTGATTTTGCAGAGCTGGCTTAAAAAGCTCGATCAGTGCACGTAAGAAGCATCTATCACTATGGTACGTTCACCACCCTGTTTTTGTTGTAGAAGTCCCAATTGCACAAGTTACGTCCCAATTAGTTTCATCATCATCACCATTTTAGCCTATTATCATTCACTACTGGGTTTCCTCACAATTTTGCCAGCCTCCTTGGTCGTCCGTCACATATCCGGGTTTTGTCCGCGACTTTTTCGATAATGTTCACCCAACCCGCTGTCGGACGAAAATATCCATCAAGCAGTTCTGTTTTCCGATCAAGATTTTTATATGTTTCTTCTTACCAATCGCTCGTGTTCACCACAGCTTCGTTCATACCAGCATATACTCCGTCAAAGTGAGGCAGGTACGAGGTACTTGTGGTAGGTTCAATATGATGGCCCCCAGCGCTGATGGGCCGGTGGAAACAATCTAACTGTTCGCGTGATTAGTGTCTGTACCCTGCGAGGGATCCTATCGTAACGGTAGTTGTAACACCACCGCGTTTTACTCTAATAGAGGTAGCTTATCAGGAGATACTAACAATTCTCGATGGTGATTGGGTCATGTAAAGATGTATTTAAAATATTCTACTGTCGCGCGTTAAATTAAAATAACTGTTAACTAACAAGCAAATGTCATATTTTTATTATTATAAACGGTGTGATCTGGGTAATTTAAAAAACTACATTTATCAGCAATTACTTCTTTATATTTTTTCTGCCCTAAACGACACTAGGTGGGGTTGGCACATCATTTTTCCCTCTTCCATCTTCTCCTATCACTCGTCATCTATATCTTTTTTTATATTTGTGGACATTTCACACAGCGCCATCTAGCCCCAAACTAAGCAAAGCTTATACTATTTGAACCAGATGGCTAATAGAATACTTATTATACTTTTTTTTTGTAAATACATACTTTTAATACATAATAACTACAACACCCAGACCCGGAAGAAATATTTGCAGAACATACAAACTTTTCTCCCGTAGCGGGGATCAAACCCGTGCCTCTTGTGCCTCAGCCGAGCACTAGCCCGCCTGGTCGTCGTATGACTTGACAGCTTAAAGTACGGAAATTCCTACTTGTAAATACAGCCGTCCTACTTCATACGAGTAGTTGTTGATTATATGTATTGCTTTAGACGTAATAGGCGGAGGTGAATTGTCAAAAAGCACTTTCTTAAATTTGTCTTGCGGTAGGGGCCTGAGAATCGATGTCAAGTTCGCACTCGACAGCTGAACCCCGCGGCACAGAAGGAGCCAAGCAATCGCAACATAATGCTAACTGTTAAGCCGTTAGAGCCCATACCGCAATGTTGTTCAAATAATTCTATTCTACTCCTCTGCTCGACTGAGAGTAAAGAAAAAACATAGAATGCGTCCAGCTGTTTTACTTCTCGAGCATGTCGTAAAAGTCGACCCAGGGTCGA
The DNA here is from genome assembly GCA_949320045.1 of Scotopteryx bipunctaria. Taxonomy (NCBI): domain Eukaryota; kingdom Metazoa; phylum Arthropoda; class Insecta; order Lepidoptera; family Geometridae; genus Scotopteryx; species Scotopteryx bipunctaria. The sequence goes on from OX439441.1 coordinate 2,252,092, forward strand.
TCCTCTCCAACATGATGGACCATCTATATGGGCGATGTGCTGATTACCTGTCACCAAATTTCACCATAGCCATCTTGGGACTTTGAATCAGGAGTGGCTGCAAGTTTTGTTAATTTTACTTGTGGCTCTGCATACCCCATTTCTAATTTAAGCGAAATGAAGTCGGCCTCTAATACCCAAGAAAGAAATTCAAACGAACTCGATGGTTATATTTCTTACTAGTCTTTGTGTTATGGTACCCGTACCGTAGTTTCAGATACCCACATCACGGAAATCAAGTGTGGGATCAAGATGAAGTTTTCGTCTAATTTACAGTACATTGCCTTACATGGTTTACTTATGACTATTGTGATGGTCTTATGCCGTTATGGTAAACATGTTGTTCACTAATGCAATTTTGTTTGACTCGTATTGAAACAAAACTCTGATGTATTTAAGAAAAGATTTATTTATTTGATAGGTAGGTACCTAAGATACCATGGGTCATTATCTAAAAGTTTGTTAGGTATGTGTTAAATTAAACTATGTATTTATGTTCTGATCAATCGTCAAATAACAATAGAAGCATTTCGATCCCAATTTATTGATTCTAGATTTAGCTAAATTCTAGAAAGAATTAATTAGTAGAACAAAGAATTGTTTAAATAAACTTTAACAAATTATAAATAAACTGAACCTATTACTTATTTTATTACTAAGATCCGCATGGTGGAAAATTTCAAAAAGTTTTTAAACATCGCATCGTGTTACATAAGAAACCAATTTGTTTCTTCTTTCCAGCTTGTTGATGTTTGTATAATAACTTTAATCGTAAATCACATAACCAAAACCGGGTATTTGTTGGCTTTTGTAATCTACATTTACTTCCAAAGAACATGCAACATTAATCTTACCCGAAAAGCAGTTCCAACATCATTTGGGCCAGAAATTGGACCCGTGAGAGGTGAACAACTATGTAGAGTGGCAGACCATCTTCTAAATATATATAACTCTTACGTTACTGACTGACTGGCAATCAAAACTAAGCCCTTTTACCATCTATAGTAGAAGATTTATACAGCATCAGGAGGCAACTTTTACCTTCACAAACGGGACGCTGTAGTGCCCGGGACGAATTAAGATGGAGTAGGCTTGCCCAGCACCTATTCCATCCTCTCAGCTTAGTCGGCCTTGTCCACAGGAAAGGCATGGTCAATACGTGCGGAGCTAACTAAGCCGCGGTTTTCCTTCACCGTTTGGGTGTACTGGTATAGCGTACATACATTTTTCGCACAGAAAAATGCATTGGTCCACGACCGGATTCGAATCCACGACCTTAGGATCGGAAGGGCACTACCAACTAGACCACCAGTGCTCTGACAATCAACGCACAGCCAAAACTACAATTCTTGGAAGCATGAAACTTGGAGGAACTGAGAAAGGAATTTCCGAAATTCAACACTAGAAGATGCAGCGGGAAGATGAAGAGTAAATGAAAACAAAAGAAAGACAAGACAAAGTCGCGGGGTGTTCCACTAGTCCAATTATATTTTGATCTAAAGAGAGCAATTTGTATATTCTCATTAGTATAAACTAAAATGGCACTGTTCTTCTGAATCTCACACATTGTAATTGTTCCAAATGGTAATTACATACTTGGCAATGCGCCTAAATTACCCCTGTTTTGAATAAATATTTCTTAGATTAGATAGTAAGTGTAATTGCCACTCGGAAATAAGTACGCTACTATAATTTGCAAGCACATTTACCTTACATAAATCTTGTTCTGCTTATGATATATTGTTATGATCCGAAGAAGTTTTAGTCTTAAATGATTTTTCACATTTATAACTATTTTATTTAAGCCTAAATACCAAAGAAAACTCTTAAAAATGAAAACATTTGATTCCTTAATGCATCGTAAATGTCGCTTGGATGTATGCTGATCTCATCCTGATCCTAAAGGCACAGACTTTAAACCGGAAATCAATACGTTAGATTGTCGGTCCCGGCTTTTAAGTCGTTAAGCCATGACGGTGGCCTTTAGGCGGCCTAAAAACTCTGTCGACAGAGTTGGCCACTAGCTCATACGAACTTACCTAATCGTATAATCGGACCAATCAGATGACCGTATACTCTCTATCATATGGCTCTCGGGTGTTTCGGTGAAACGCCATTTGGTCCTTTTTGGATATTAGTACTAGCAGCTTTGCCCACCCCATTACGGATACGGACGATTACGGATAGGGATACGGGCGTGATTATTATTATGGCCGATCACCTGTCCATCTTAGGACTTAAAGTCAGAAGTGGCTGCAAGTTTTCATATGTTTACTTGTGGTTCTGTCCACCCCATACGGCCGTGATACGGATATATATGTATGTATTTGTTTTTTTTGTTTTTTTTTATTCATTTTAACATCAAAAACTCATTATTGACCACAAAAACCTTGATCTAATAAGCCAATGACTTCTGCAAAAAATCCTCATTTCATGTTATTATTACCAAAACCGCTGAACGTTCCAGAGTACATTGTTTAATGTTTCCGGAAGCAATTAGGACCAGGAAATTACCACCGTGACGTTTGTCCATTAGACACTTCATAAATGACAATGTCAAAGTTAAACACATAACATAATTATATGTGACGTCATCGTGAACCTAGCTTTTAGGGTTTGGCCTCACATGGCCAGTTTCTTGTTCAGTTCCAACTCAACTGACAGATGACGGATGCTAAATTGCCATAGCAACGTTGTTATCTGGCAAAAAAACGGTCAAGTGTGTGTCGAATTCGCACACGAAGGGTTCTGTACCATCGTATAATCGTGGCTCCATGGCCCTTTGTGCAACCCTCACTCGGTGCACAGTCTCCCTAGTCCATGTTTCGGCCATATGACCATATGTCAGTATTGGTAGGACACACTGGTTGAAGAGACAGGTCTTCAGGCAGGTATCTTTCTCGACCGAAATACATCTTCCAGTTCCAAAAGCTGCCCATCCAAGTTGTACTCTACTAAAGATTCAAATTTCAAATTCTTTATTCAAACAATAATAACACAGCATTACAGAATGCGCCATGAATTATAAACATCTACAAAATCAGCGTGACAAAAAACAAAATCATAAAACTACAATAATAATTAGCAGATTGAACTATTTACAACACTGTCAATCACCTCAAAGTACCTCAGACATTCTCTGCAAGATCTCCTGATCCGGATGCTCTTTGCTAAAAGATAGAACATGTTGTATTTGTCGACTACCTCTAGCTTTTCAATAAAGTTCTGAGTAATGTTTTGAATAAAGCGTGAAAAATCATGTAAAGAAAAACATTAAAGCTGTAAAAGATAATATAGATCGTACATTTACCATGAACGACTTGTTTGTTAAATTAATTTATTATGTATATGGAATTATAATTATCTTTGGAAGCAAAATTGATAAACAATTTACACGACTGAAAGAAACTTGATTATGAGCGAGTTTGATAAGCTTGGTAATTGACATATCCAATAGATTAACAGTCAATTAACACACACACTTGAATGTCACGAACGCAAGTACGAGTAAGTTGTCTTAACTTATACAAAACTCTAATGATTCTCTTAGTGTGATCAAATGATCCATCTAAACTACGTTTATACAAAAAAATCGTATAAATTTCACATTGTATGTATAAATGAGAGACATCTTTTGCGGACAAAACAGGACTTTACGAGTTTGGTTTCGGACCAGTATTAACTGAATCGGAAAAAGCTGAAATTATTTCAAACTAGCTGTGCTCCGCGGTTTCACCCGCGTTTTTCTCGTTTCCGTGGAAATACCGAGATAAAATATTGCCTATATTATAGCCTCCCTCAATAAATGGACTATGGCCCATAACTCATTAATAGGTACCAACTCTTAACATCTTACACACGTGATAACTTTTAAACGAAATATCCGATTGAGATGAAACAAAAAGTATTTTACTTCTACATAAATACTCTTGATAACATACAGCTTAACTTCGATAAAGATTAATATTACGATACATATTTAACGTAGTTTTTTTTTCTTCAGACGATTTAATAATTATTTTGAACACAAAATCGGTTATTGTGATTAAACCATGATAGCTAGATATATGTTCTTGCGAACTTTTTTGTAGGTCTTAATGGGATCTACAAACCCGTAGTACATCATTTTGTTCTATTGTCAATAATTTTTGCAGCGCATGCAAAAATAGGTTTTCGATTTTACACCTTGTGTTACAAAATAGCAATTTTATTACGGATCCCTAATTTTGAAAAAAAACATAACCTATAGCCTTCCTCGATAAATGGACTACCCAACACTGAAAGAATCATTCAAATCGGACCAGTAGTTCCAGAGATTAGCGCGTTCAAACAAACAAACAAACACTGTAGCTTTATAATATTATAGTATAGATAACATGATGGACCACCTATATATGGGCGATGGGCTAATCACCTGTCACCACATCTTGGGACTTTGAATCAGGAGTGGCTGCAAGTTTTCTTATGATTACTTGTGGCTCTGCTCATCCCATTAGGGTTACGGTCGTGATATTATGCTATGTATGTATAGTATATTCGCTTCAGTGAACAGCTTTTACGTTTAAGCTTATCTCGAAAGGTTTTCTTGACAGATTTCCAAGAGCCTGCGCGGTCCCGAAGAGGAATTTTATCACCGTCTCTCTATACTCATCGAAGTATCTCTAAAATCTTATTAATTAGGAAGATGTCTAAGCTAATGGGCTTCATGTATGCTTCGTTATCTATGCGATGGCCTTTACCGATAGGTATTTCAATAGATACTTAAACATTTCTAATTAACTCTAAGAACGACCGATACCGACGGAAGTAAGATTCACTTTCAAATAAAATTACAAAAAATGGTGGACCAACTATATGTGCGGATGGGCTGATCACCTGTCACCATGGTTCACCATATCCATCTTGGGATTTTGTCATATTTCTCAATCAGGAGTGGCTGCAAGTTTTCTTATGACTACTTGTGGCTCTGCCCACCCCATTTAGGATACATACATACCAAAAGTCTACCACTCGGCAAATTATTAGCAGCACAATGACCTCTGAAGCGCTGGTTTTCATCGCCGTATATTACCACGTACCAGTTTATCATTAAAGTGCAGTTTATAACTATTAAATAGCACCCTGTATATGCTTGAACTTAAGACTAGGCAATCGTGCATTGAACTTGGCGGATAAAAAGCGAACGGTTAGCCTTGACCGTGTACTGTCGGATAATCTGTGGAGCTGCGCGTGCGCCGGCCAATGCAATCGCGTCTCGGCGGGATTCTTGGCTTTTTGCGCGCTATTCATTAAAGCATACTTTGCAGAATTTATTAACAACTGAAGGTCTAGGACTTTGACGGTGAGGATCGGGGTACTGTTTCTTTCACGAACTTTTCCTACGGACTCACCGAGTTTTTGAACGCAGATTTTAGCAAGCATCAAAATTGATCAGTATTATCATTTTCCTGCCCTTTTTCCATTATGCGAGGTGGGCATAAAATATTCCTTTTTCCATTTTCTGCTGGTGGTGTGTTGATGGTGTATGATGACTATACCCACTACCCATGGTTGTCTGTCTGGAGGTATCATGCCTGTCATCTGCCCGGCGATTAGCGATTACACGGGGCGGGCGTGAGAGGCCGGGGCTTAGCCACGCTCGTACGGAGTGTGCCATTCCATAAGTCTTGTTTCATACTCATTTTTGTAGTGTCATTAAACTCTTGTAATATCCACATACTCTCAACTTAACATTAATAAGGATGATCTTACTAATATTATGAATCTGAATATCCTATTCTGCCCTCGCAATAGCAAATGCAGTACTTACAAAAAGGCGGTTTCGAGAAAAACGCGGTAATCATAATTTTTTAGATATTTCTGCAGCAAGTCAATGTTATATACTTATAGTAAAAAACATAATGAAAATTACTTTTTTATGTAGGTATAGATTTAGCCCCTTGGAAATAACATTTCAGCAAAAAAAATAAAAGCGAAAGAAATAACGATTACTGCAATTGCGATTAGTAGGGCAGTATTATTTACATACAACGGTTTGATTGTTTTGATAAATGAGCAGAGATAAGTTTTGGTTTATAAGTTTAGTTCGGTGAGAAAGAAGTTTAGAGTAATCTTTTAGGTAATGGAGTTCACGCACAAATCTTAATGTAAGAGCAATAAGAGCAAAAAATTATGATTAATAAAAAGAAATCCTAGCGAAATGTAATTCTTTAGTCACAAAGCGGGAATGCAGGTAATGCTCAGTTTATTTTTTATATTCCTTGATCTTTAAATTGATAGAAGCTTACAAAAATGATTAAAAATACTTTTTCATTTTATGACACGTTTGTATATTTATTTATTTAGTCACTGTAAATATGTTTAGATGATTCAACGGTGGGCGGTAACAGCTGTAATTATTGATAAGACTATAAATGTTGAGCAGAAAACCCCGATTTTGTTTTGTAGGTAATCAAAAATATTTCAATAACGTTATGAAATGCCGAAATAATGATACAATCTACTTTGTATTCCATAAATAACGCATAATTTGTAGGAATTTACTTGGTATCAAAGTGAAAAAGGTTTCTGTTTATTCAACGAGTAGCGAAACAACTTATTCTAGTGGAACGCATCTGACTGAATTGAATTGAATTTCAGGGAGCCGTATTTCAGTCGATTTGACTTACCGACCCATAGTGGTCAGCGAAATACATACAATAAGAGCTTATAACCAGGTATCTTTGTAAATGAGTTTTATCATTCAGTTCCGGACTGACTTAGAACTGACTTATAAGCTCTTTTTACTACACTTAGTCATTTATTTATGTTAAAAACATGCAATTTATGATGTTGTCGGTTTAACGGCATTAAAATAAGTGGTATTTGGACTACTCCACTAATCCGACCTTGTCTATTGACGAGGTAATCATAAGAAAGCAATCACATTAGCTTTAGTATCGATATTTTATTAAAATAGGTTGTAAATGAGCAATGATGAAGCTTTAAATAGGCTGTTCGCGTTTATATCTACGGTTTCTTGAGAAAATGTAAGTTCTTACTGCAGTCGGAAGCGATTACTATATTGCAAAAGAAAGTTTTAGACAAACTGTTTGTATGGTCCGATGACCCAATGTAGCTGGCCAGCAATGTATGAGGCTGCCAGCTGGCGAGGGACCGGAAAGAATGGCGTGTTAGGAAGACCTACACCCAGCTGTGTGTGCACAGTGGCTGATTAGATAGATAGACATAAGTTTCATACAAATCCGTTCAACTGTTACCGAGATCGAAGAAACACATATTTTTTTATTTTTTAGGATTCCTTACCCGAAGGGTACCAATGGGATCCTGTTACTAAGCCTCCGCTGTCCGTCCGTCCATCCGTCTATTTATGATGACGTCCGTTATAATAGACAGAGAGTTGAAATTTTCACAGAGTGTGTATTTCTATTGCAGCTATAACAACAAATAATACTAATAAAGTATAAGGGGACCCCACACAAGAAACATTTATGTAAGAAACATGTACGATGGATGGTGGAACCCCTTGTGTGTGAATACGACTCGCACTTGACCGGTTTTATTTATAATTATTAGTGTGTTTTTGGTTTTTGAACTTCTCTGCTGGTCTGGGAGTAAAGAAAAAACATAGAATGCGTCCAGCTGCTTCTCTCCCCGAGCATGTCGTAAAAGTCGACTAAGGGATAGATCTCTCCAACATGATGAGATACAATAAGCAAATATTCCCAAGGAGGGTTGACGTCAGGCAGGCGGCCGGTCATAAAACACCTTAGCGGAAACTTATACAGCGTGATCATGCTGTACCGACCCCACATAAGTGGGATAAGGGCAGGAAGATGATGATGATGAGTGTGTTTTTGGTATGTGCGAAAGATTTCAACGCAATTCCATATTATAGACGCGTAGTTGGACTACGCAGAACCATTACTGTAGTTTATGGTCAAAAGAGCTACAACTGCATGTAAGTCAGTAGGTGAGCAATAATCCATAGATTTATATTCGAACAACTGAGCTAACGCACGAGGACGATCATTTTATTGCTAGCTAGTGGTACCGCGCTGGCTTATATCAGGCGCGGCTTAGGTTTGTTTCTTGGACAGAATAAAACAATAAAATTGATCCACCTTGTTCTTGATGTTGGTTAAGCAGCTGAATGCAATGCAGTACGATTTTGAATTAATTTTGGTAAAACAAAATAAGTGAGTAATAAATCTTACTTATATTATAAATGCGAAAGTTTGTGAGTTTGGATGTTTGGATGTTTGTGCCTCAATCACGCCTAAACGGCTGAACGGATTTGAATGAAACTTGGAATATAATACATGTACTGGATTAATATATAGGTTATTTTTTATCCGGGTACCAAGCGAGCGAAGCCGCAGGCGGCAGCTAGTAATAAATAAATAAGTATTCGTGTTACACTCAGCTTTTCCCTTCAGCTTTTTTTTTATATAATTATATTTTTTTAGTATGGCGGTTTTGTTTCGACCTTAGTTCTCAATGACCCAGCTCATTCCTCTCAGCTCAGCATCAGCATCTCGTTGTAACGGATCTCGCCGCGCCCTGTGATAAGCCTTTTTATGGCATCGGCAGATCACTCGGCAACGATTCATGTTGAATCTGTATGACGACCGGTTATCGGTACTGGACGCTTGTAAAGTATTTCAATTACAATAAAGCTTTGGGGAATTTGAGCTGCCAAGTTTGCAAGCTGACTTACCCCCGAATACTAAAACGTGACTCAGAGTTGAGCACGTCTCAAGTCACGGTTTTTTGACAGTTTTTGATGAAAATCTGTCAAAAACCCGTCACTTGAGACGTGCTCAACTCTGAGATGCGTTTGAGTATTCGGGGGTTAGTTTTGTCCAAATTGACTTGGAGTTAATTAAGATTCCGTTGCGCGGAAATAAAACTAAATAACCCCCGAACAGAACACTACAAATCAATCGGACCTGTAAAAGTTGAAAAGATCCTTTGTCAAGTATGAATAAACTATAGCTAAGAACCAAAAACCGCATCAAAATCGGTTCATTCGTTTGTGAGCTACGATGCCACAGACAAACACCGATACACAGATACACACTACAAACGTATAGCACGCCTCTTTTTCGTCGGGGGTTAGAAGTCCTTTGTGTCATTCTGGGTCTTAAACTATGTGTTTACTAAGTTTCAGTCTAATCAATTTAGAAAGAAGAAGATGAGTGGGAACATATACAAAGCACTTACCTTCAAGAATTTGCCTAAATTAGTGTGATCCGCTTGGTTGTCTTCGAACGATGTCATTATTTTGATCGCAAAGGTCAATTACCTAATGTTGCGCAACATGTTTTTGTCTGATTTAATCTTTTTCTATAATCTAAGGATTTAATGTTATTCAATGTATTTATCTAAACCTGACTACTGAAAATTCCGATTTAAGTTTTTGAACTTTCTTTTTATTTTAAATCTCTTTAGTTCATGATGATGATTTTCGTAATATTTGCAAGACCTTATTTTATTTCATTACTTGTTAATGAATGTTTGTTAACTTTGTAACAAAAAATAGATCAAAGTCAAACCTGTTCAAAGAGGCCAAGTTATTTTTCTGTTGCTATGAATATTGATCAGTTTTTAATCATTCGCGTCATAAAATTACTTTATTTAGTTTATTTTATTAGGATTCATATTTATATTTGGTTGTTTTCGAATGTTGTATTAATTTTGGATGCAAAGGCCATTTGCCAAATTTAGTTTAATATATTTTCTACTCTACGTAAATGATTTAATGTTATTCAGAAGAATATTTTAATCTTGTAATAAAAAAAAACTGCTTTGGTAAGATTATGATCTTTTGGGATGACTTGATGATGATCATTTGCAAGTTATATTTCATAACAGGTAAATTCATTTATACAGAACAGAATCAATTTTCAAAGAGGCCAAAATTATCCAATACTCTGGTTCTATGAATATTCATCAGTTTTTAGGGTACCGTACCCGAAGGGTCCCAACGGGTCCCTAAAAACTAAGCCTCCGCTGTCCGTCCGTCCGTCTGTCAGAAGGCCAAGTTACAGAGAGTTACAGAATGTGTATTTATATTGCCGCTATAACAACACAATAAAAATAAAAGATAGAAAAATATAAACGGGGCCCCCATACATTAAACATTTTTTATGTACAAATGTGCAGTTACTAGAGTATTTTAGTTATCTATTGTATTAATTTTTTTTGGTTCGGCCGAGGAATCGTTGGGGTGAAATAGGTTTTAAAAATACGGATACTATGTAACTTTTCAAAACAGTACGATACAATAATCTGTTTTTTTTTACTAAAGATAAAGGAAATTATGGGGTTCCACCAACTTCAGAACCCTAAATTAATTCGTTTATCAATACACTTGTCGGTTGCACTTACTCACATGCTTGCTCTACACAAAACGAGTTATTGATTTAATTACTTCCTTATCCGCCTCATATTTTCTCACAGTAGGGATTCCGGCTTCATAGATGATTTTTTATTCAAATCCTGTAGATTTTTTGTTATGTAATAAGAAAGTATCAGCAGGATGAGATCGACGATTTCGAGTGGTGAAAGTCGGAGAGAGCAAGAATATAGTAGCTTCACGATGGTGTTGACAAAATAAATACTCCCCTCCCTCCCCAATAAATGGATAAAATTATTATAATTGCCATAAAATCATTTTTCATTAAACCATCAGGTAATGTAATTCTTTGCACCTCTCTGATGCTGTCGGGCAATCAGGCATAGTTTTTCCTTTGCCAATAAATTGATACAAATGTTTACCATAAAACCATTTAGCATAAAACGATCAGGTGGTATAATTTTGTGCACATTTCTGGTGCAAATACACACATTCCCAAGTACAGAAGACATGTCTTTTCATGATCATAATTTCCCTCCCCTTTTCCTACTTTAGATGGGGTCGGCATAGCATGTATTCTTCTTTCATTTCCCGCTAAGTAAGTTCGTATGAGCTAGTGGCCAAGTCTTGTGACGGAGTTTTTAGGCCGCCTAAATGCCTCCGTCATGGCTTAACGATTTCCTTCTGTCAGAAGTCATCTCTTTCATCTTTTCTCATTATTGTCAAAAAAGTATTCTTAGTTATCTATCAGGCTTAGGTTGAAAACATGGGTAAGTACAGACGCGGCAATAATTTTGATTGATATAGAACGGTTTGGTTAATCTAAGCCGTGGGACGGACAGGACGTAGCTTAGATAAAACGTATCATTAGCTGTGGGCTGGGATGGACAATAATGAAGGATGAATATTTTTTTAAATAATAAGCGGTTAGTATTCTTGTATGTTTTTTTACACTAACGACGAAGTTTTTAGCCCTTTTTGAAATATGTATACTATTTTTATGCCAAATCACAATCTTACTTATATTATATTATATGCGAAAGTTTGTGAGGATGTTTGGATGCTTGTGTCTCAATCACGCCTAAACGGCTGAACGGATTTGTATGAAACTTGGAATATACATAGTACATGTGCTGCTGGATTACCATATAGGCTATTTTTTATCCGGGTATCACGCGAGCGAAGCCGCGGGCGGCAGCTAGTCATTTATAAATACGAAAGTGTGTTAGTAAGGGTTTGTGTCTGTATGTGTGTGTGTGTGTTATTTTGACCCATACTTCATCGTGGCTGAACGGATTATGCTGAAATGGAATACAGTTTGTCATATTTATAATTAACCTATAGGATACTTTTTATATAGGTAGGTAGGTACCACGGGAGCGAAGTTACGTGTGGATGTTAGTACAAAGTAAATCGTCAGGTATTTCAGTATCTTCGAAATTCTCACATTCGTGAGATTAATTATAATCATTTTAATCTACTGCGGTTTTTAGCTTTAAGTCCATACAGAAAAACATGAATACGTCGTGAAAAAGGCCTAAGTTGTTAAGATAACGAATGTCTACGGTAAAAATACTTTGTAATTAAGATTAAATAATTATAAATTCCAGGCGTGGTCCCATAATCGGCATACGCAGTTCACGCAAGCCTACTTGTTAGGAAGTCGGCATAAATAAATCGTGAAACAGGTTCCGCTATCTGGGATAAGTGCTTATAAATGGAGATGATGGCACAAATGTCGGTTACGGCCAGACGTCGATGACGGCAGTTAAAAAAGACGGTTCGTTTTGCATAGGTCATCGAACTCTGCCCTATTGTGGACGACTGAAATTGATATTGCGTTTCGAATCGTGAATTTTGCATTTTGAGTTTGGAATTGAGTTAAGAGTGTGCAGTTAAGTATTTGCTCACCAAAATCGATGTAGAACTCTGTTTTGTACGTTAATTAAATTTCGATGAATTTTTTTCTTTGGTTCCTCAAAGTAAAAACACGATAATAGAAAAAAAGTCTTGAAAAATCCATGTTTTGGGTATGTTTTGTATTTATCTAGATCTCGGGAACCCTATCAAATTTTCAGATGAATTTTACTTTCATAGGTAGGTAATAACTATTTATTTTATTGTTGAAACCAGTTTTTTTATTCATGTTGCAGTACTCTTGTAATTAACAATTATCTTTGATATTTTAGCGGGTGATTTGATTTCAGTATTTTGCACACTCTCACTCTCTTTCTTTTACACATCCGAAATCCTTAGCGTTATCTCTTTCGAAATCGGTCTAGACGCGATGTTACGGTAGCCTCTTAAATGTAAAACACTTATTTCAGTTACTATTTTAACTATTGACCTCATACAAAAGCTTATAGTTTAAGAGCTGTAGAAAGGCCTATGCATGGCGTTACCCTGGCAATGGGCAAGTCATCTAGCTCGAAGTGGCCTACCACTTGATGGGCCGATGACATTTAAATGTCGTGGGTGGCCGATGGATGGTGATTACTGCAAAATAGGAGTGGATTTATAGGCTCATAAAAATTATGATAAATAAGTACCCTGTTAACATACCAAGTCGTCAAAATCGGTTCGAATGGTCAGTACTTTTGAACGAACCCCAACATTATTCACTGAAATAATCCGAGTTAGACACAAATATCTATGTTCCCAGTAGGTAATAGATATCTATTTGCTGCGAAGCTTTTGCACGGACCATGAAATGTGGAAATGATCATCACCCACCACGTAACCAATCGCAGATAACCAGGAAACAACAGGAATCTATCGCGTTACATTAGGATACTGCCGCTGCGGTCGACGTGTCACTTTATCTGGTGCCAACGCTGTGGTCGAACAACACGAGGCGAATAGACCCATCTTGTGTTACATCACGTTTTATGTAGGTACTGAATCGAGATTGATCTCTCTTTAACTGTCATTGGTCATAATATGAGAACTGTTGACAGGTACGGACGGTAATAGGTACTAAGGTAGTAAGTGTAATCCGCATTTCATCAATCAGATAATCCGATATAATCTGAAAGCTTAAGATCCAGTTGTACAAATCTTGATGTCTTAAACCATCATCATCTTCCTACCCTTATCGCACTCTATGTGGGGTCAGCACAGCATCATCCTTGGATCTCGCTGTAAGAGTTTTGGCTAAGGTGTTTTATGACCGGCCTGTCTGACGTCAACCCTCTTTGGGAATACTTGCTTATTGTATCTCATCATGTTGGAGGATACTATCCCTTAGTCGACTTTTACGACATGCTCGGGGAGGGAAGCAGCTGAACGCATTCTATGTTTTTCTTTACTCCCAGTCCAGCAGAGAAGTTTGATGTCTAAAAAAAGTACAAGTAAATTTTTGACAGGACTTTGCTGACGCTCACGGAAAGGGTCACTCCAAGCTATACCGTAACCAACGTGGCCTACGAACCGTCAGAGTTGGTCACTGGCTCACACAAACTAACCTATAACACTTTCTAGGTAAAGAGGATCGAATCCATCGCATCGGTCATGTCGGCAATCAAATGTCCACTCGCAGATTGAACTTTTGATTGGCATAAAACCGGTCGCACGCCCGTTAAAAGTCCGTTTGTAATTGAATCGTGAGCGCAGGTGCTGGCTATGTGGCTTTTAGTTAAACCTTGATTTTTGTGGTAGGTATTCGTCCACATTGAATGTTTGAATACATACATAATATCACGCCTGTTTCTCATAGGGAAACAGGCTACGATCCTGACATACTGCTTACGCTTTATTCACTCATAACATTCTTCATATATGCTCGTCGATTTAGGGTACTCTTGACCTGGCCTTTTTCCAAAATGTTGCCAATTTGGTCCAGGTACGTACACCCAGGTCTTCCCCTTCCAACGGTATCATTCACACTCGCCTCATACACCTGTTTCTAATCTTCGTTCATTCATCCTCTCTACATGGCCAAACCATCTTGAATGTTAGAATAATTTATGATATTAAAAAAAAGTAGATATAAAAGTATTCTATTTTGCTTTAGTTTGAGATGGCGCTGTGTGAAATATCCACAAAATATCCACAAATATTTATTTATTAATGATTGTTATTTTTTATGCCACAAAAGGGCATACTTACCAGATGTGTCACTGGTTCTTTCGAACCAGTGTGGATAAAGCATTTAAAGTGCGCTTCAAAGGCTTCTTACGTAAACTTAAAAGAACAGTGTCATATAATGTCAGGTACTCATCAATAATTATAAGAGATTAATCTAATTGAAGTCCTTTTTTAATCTTGAAAGCAAGCAGGTAATATCATGTCATTACCTTTCTACCCTATACTACTTTAAGTGAGCTTAGTAATTCACAGACACTCGCTTTTCACAAGTATCTCAGTAAGGTAAAAAATAAACAATAGGTACTTACAAGTATTACTTTATTGAATTGCTACACCGACAAATTACAGACTACTGCGGAATCACAGAACTGAGTTCGTCAGTTCATATCCGAGCCTGAAAACCAGGTCACTTTGCATCATTCGCCAAATACATCAATGACCTTGATTAAAACAGAACCAGCTAAGAATCCCGTCACACTCTCTAACTAGTCATCAATCGTGGACTGAGTTTCATTCACATATCTGTGATAATGCTCAAACATTGATTCTCATTGATTGACGAGCATTTGCTGACACTATTTGTATTTGATGTTTTGTTTGAATACAACTTCGGTTAACTGTTTTACTTCCGAATTCGGTAAGTGATTATTTTTTAATGGTTGTACTAATCAATGTGAATTGTAAAAGCATACAATGATTTATCGAAATTCGATGTGAATACCAACAGAATTTTGCGAGGTGTAAAAAAGCATTTCTATCTCTATCTAGTCGTGTCACTAGTTCTTTCGAACCAGTGTGATGAAAGGATTCAAAGTGACAAATGAGGTGTCGTTGGATTTATGTGGACGACGAGAGTGTCTTATATTAAGTGTCAAAAAATCCAACATGGCAGCGGTAAGAAGCCATTTTCAATTTTTGACTGTCTCTGTAGCCGTAACGGCTGGACGGATTTTGACAAATTAGATGTTGTTGGATTCGTCTAGATTACGAGAGTATCATAGGTACAGCCTATGACACTTTTTTGACACTTAAAGTGCAAACATCCCAATATTATATTTTTGGATAAACTTATTGGTTTATTAACTAACAACAAAAGTTTTACATCGATTTTGGTGAGCAAACTCCGCTATTGCACACTCTTCATCATTTGCATCAAATTCTTTATAGCTCGTGGCGTAGCTTGCTTAGACGTTCTTGATTGATCGTTGAAGTTAAGCAACGTTGTGCGCGGTCACAATTGGGGTGGGTGACCGCAAGTGGCATTACGAGCTGAGCGCTTCCGTGATTCGGAGGGCACGTTAAATTGTCGGTCCCGGCTTTAAGTCGTTAAGCCATGACGGAGGCCTTTAGGCGGCCTAAAA
The DNA here is from genome assembly GCA_949320045.1 of Scotopteryx bipunctaria. Classification (NCBI taxonomy): domain Eukaryota; kingdom Metazoa; phylum Arthropoda; class Insecta; order Lepidoptera; family Geometridae; genus Scotopteryx; species Scotopteryx bipunctaria. Next base: position 2,267,938 of record OX439441.1, read on the forward strand.
ACTCCGTCACAAGAGTTGGCCACTAGCTCACACGAACTTACTTACTTATCTAAGGACATTTACACTTTTCCAGCTTTCTATAGAATCCACGACAGGTTTACACTGAAGCATTCGTCGACGATGCAATTTTACACGTCACGGTGCATCCTTATTCGCATTTCATCCTAAAAGGTTAGCAATAATTTAAATGCAAGCTTTCCTTCACTTTGCATTGTAAAGGTGAAATATTCACACTTTCTAAGTGCATCTTCAGATTATCGCGATATATTTATGTTGGACACAGTATAATGATAACAAACAGTATAAATGGTCAATAGGGAGACAAATAAAGTCATGTCATGCTTTGTCGGTCCCGGTTTTTAAGTCGTTAAGCCATGACGGAGGCCTTTTGACGTCCTAAAAACTCCGTCACAAGAGTTGGCCACTAGCTCATATGAACTTACTGTCATGCTTTCTCATAAATGCTGTAAAAACATCAAAGAGAACATAAAAAAACTATTAATTGAAGCTATTGTGACTTTTGTAGCTTTCAACGTTTACATTTTTGAGTGTATAACTGTTTTTATAAAAGAAAATTTAAATTACTAACTTCTGCTGTCTTTATTGCAATAAACGTTCAGTTTTAGTGTATTATTCAGGCGTAAATTCAAATAGTTTTAATTAATGTAATCATTCCCTATATACATATCCATTGTACACATGCTTTGATATCTTTGTTTTGTTGCCTTCGTGCTAGGTACTTTTTAAATTTCGAATGTCGAAAGCGAGTGAACAGAACGTAGTGGCCCTACTGTTTCAATCGGTACCGCATATTTGATAGCCTGTTATCGACTGATTATCCGCGCTGCTTTGTTTACGTTTATCGCCGAGGTGTGGGAAGTGCTACGCGTGCATTGCTGACGGTAAGGGAATTCGCTTCGGTAGCTACCTTGTCTATTGATAGTACTGCATGGATATCGATATTTTTGCCGATGAATGGAAGAAGATAATGTTAGTGTGCCTGAGATTTTGCGAGATTGATGTATGAATGAGTCAAAATTTTAATGTGTTTAGATGATAATTTTTTATTAGGACTTGTATTTTATTTTATATTATTATTATTTTTTCTGTCTTTTTGTGTATAATGTTAATTAGTGTAATTGGTTCTAATAATCGTACTAATTAATAATGAATAAATAAATAAATAAATAAATAAATAAATGGATTTCTTACGCGTTGTCGGAAACTGTGTTGCACGGTCATTTCTTTCACCTCGAGCGCTTTCAGAGAACTTAGGTGTTCATCATAACTTTTGAAGAATATTTAAAAGTGCCCTAAAAGTTTCAAACGATTGACGGGTTAAATGGCTTTTTATGAATTGTTCTAATAGCTTAAAAAATATACGTTTTTTAATAGTACGGTGATCTACCAGTTTTGACAAAACTTTTTTGAAACAAAAATAACGATAAGACGATACATAAGTAACTTACAGAATATGATTGCAAGGGAAAATCAACCTTGTTATTTTATGACGTGCAATTGAAGTTCAACCTTAGGATTTTCACATTTTTGGCCGACCGATCGTAGGTACCTACTTATTACTCGTGTCACGTGTTCATTAGAACCATTGTTGTGAAAGGATTAATGTGCAAATCTAAAAGGCTCATTTCGTGTGCGACATGTTTTTGTACTTTAGGTTCTAGAGAGGTCGGTTTCGTTACAATGTGTTTCGTCATCATTTGTCAGTATTAGTATAATAAAAATATTGTATAGATTATACGAACCAAATATCAATTGTGCATCTAACCCCCGAATACTCAAACGCGACTCAGAGTTGAGCACGTCTCAACTCACGGTTTTTTGACAGTTTCTGATGAAAATCTGTCAAAAAAAACGTCATTTGAGACGTGCTCAACTTTGAGATGCGTTTGAGTATTCGGGGGTAAGGCTATCACTTAGACCACCTAGGAAGTCGGAGTCGCTACCACTCGATCACCAGTACTCTCAACTACAATACTTTTAATGTAGACAATACTGCTATGTGCTTATTGATAAAATGGTGGAAAAATAATCTGTCTTGTAATATTACTTCATTATTTCCAAATTCCATTAATTTCTGCATATTTTTTATCTATATTGAGTACTAATAACCCGTAGCTAATCTATTTACATACAAACGTTATTTCCATTTACAAACCCCACTGTCTAATGAAGCACGCAGCTTTTTGGTGCATCTTTATCCATATAAACTAAACCTTTATTAGAAGATTTATGTGAGACAATTCGTTTTAGCCAGCTTTTAACTTCTATTTAGAGCTTTAGACTCCAGTCTCTACTTTGGTCTACCTCTCTAGTTAGAGAGCTTATTGTGTCCCAAAGTTAATCGAACTCGGTAGCTTCTACGTGGCTTCAAAAGTAGTCTATATTTTATATATACGCCGTGATTTAGGCACAAAATCCTACAGTCCTCACTTATAATCAACATATCCCTGCCTTTTCCTATTGGAAACGTTTATGTATTTATCTTATAATTTTCATTTAAGTATTTATATTATGTATCCCTATTTCTCACTTATGTGGGGTCGGCATAACATGTTTTTCTTTACAATGTAAAATTATTCTCAAAAGTTCTTCCTTAAACGGGACTTGAACTTAAGTCAAAATGGATCATTACGTCTTAAATCTACGTAGCATTTACACCTGTTCGTAACGCGACCAAGCGTGGAAGATACAGGTAAGAAACCACGCTTGGTTATTTTTTATGGAAAATTATTCCTTTACAATCATGTTTATAAAAGGAGTTGGAGCATTATTCAGTCCCAATATAGATACACTCCTTTCTTATTCATATCAAGTCCTCGCGTATAATATTAGTAGGATTTATAGGCAACGTTACTTGGGTGGACACAAGCCCTTACCTTTTTCCCCATTTGTAAGTCTTATTAAAAGGCTGGCGGCTAATAGCGGCGTGCGGTTAATAACTTGTTGTACACGACTATCATCAGAGTTTTATGGTCCTTCAGCCGTTATTTACTTCGATGTTTTGCATCCACTGTTATTAGCGAAGGAACACGCCGCGTATAGCAAACGGTCGATTGTCTCGCATACACCTTATTTATGATCTTGGACACTGGAGGTCTTTAGAAATAACCAGCAGTAAGTAACTGATTATCTCCCTGCTCTTATTTCAGTTATCTTAAAAATGAAAAGGGTGAAACGTTATTATATGTACGATGATAAGGAACCTTTTATTATAGCTTATAATAGGGTGAAATAATATAATTTTAATCAGCAAAGTACATATTTTGCAGCTAAAATTTTAACGTAAATTGCGAAACTGTGTCTTATTAAAAAACCATGGTCTTGATAGGTTTTAAATTGCACAAATTCACGCAAATAAAACTTCATTTCATTTAGATATTTCACATAATTATGTTTAATTATTTTTGTAGCTCTTTTAGTTACACGCCACATATGAATAGGCTTTGAAATAAATATTTCTGCACGAAGAAAATTGATCACTCATGTCATTCTACATACACACTATCGCGCCTTAAGGATGTTATCACATAAGCGATTGCAAACGTGTTTTCAGTCATATCTGACACGCGGCGAGCTCATGTCAAGTACCCTTACAAATCTTCTCCAAGTAATAACGCTCGCTAATCGCCAGTGTGATAACGACCTTAACATACCAATGCAGCATACGATGATAAATTTAGTTGAAACTTTGCAAAATTTGGCACAGCTTATAAAAAGAACAACAAAAAAATATAAACAGAAAACTATGTAAAACAAGCAGCTGAATTCTCCACATTTTATCCAAGTATCCAACCATAGGTCGCCGAAAATTATAGGCTATTATAACAGCCACCTTTTGTCCTGTATTGATGAATTGCATATTTAACCTTGGCCCACCACTGCACTGCCAATTTGTAGGCTATAATTTACAGTACAATGTAGTGTAGGGTATGTAACAACCTATTCAAATATGAGATACTTATGTCACAGCGAAAAGTTGGCTAGCTCATGTTGAAGCATAATTTTTAACTCAATGTCAGTTGAAGTTCTACACTTGGCAAATAAAATATAGGTCTTAGTGTGTGATAAAAAAAGTACCTATATCATACCATACTTATTGTAGGACTACGTAAGAGTCGACTAAGTGATAGTATCCTCTCCAACATGATGAGATACAATAAGCAAGTATTCCCAAGGAGGGTTGACGTCAGGCAGGCGGCCGGTCATAAAACACCTTAGCCAAAACTCTTACAGCATGATCCCTGGATCATGCTGTGCCACATAAAGTGGGATAAGGGAGCGAAGATGATGATGATGACTTATTGTAGGACTACGAAATATTACATATTTTTTACGAAACAAAGGCTAATAAGGTCAAAGCTCGGCACGTGACATGCCAATCCTCCTATCCTATTACCACTGTCTGGTTATAGAAACTGGTATTGGGAGAGAACTCTTACAGTAACCCAGCTGCAACTTTTTAGCTAGTTTCGCCGCGTGCCACAATGATCCGTAATAAAGTACGACATATTTGCAGTTTTTCTGGCGATAGCGCCTTCGACAGCTGACGCCAGGAATGCCGCGAGTATCACCTGTCTATGTGTATAAATATCCAAAGAATTTGAACACGCCTTGTGTAAGGTCTGTGTTCATGTTTTTATATTCATTAGTGCGTGTAGGTCAATGGAAATAGCTGATAATAGATGCCTGGAGAGTATGACTGTTCATTATAATGATCGCGCGTACCTATTTATAAACCATCTGCTTAGTATTTCTATAATTAAAGATGTATACACTTGATATTGTTTTTTGATTGGTTATGATTACCACTGACCCAGTACCACTCACTTGGCCTCCATTGGAAAGGTGTCATGTTGTACATTTCTTATTGCCATCACAATTTAAGATTCCGCTGTCGCCGACGCCACGCTGTCTCTGCGGAAGTATTGACCGAGTCTTAATTGGTATTTTACAATATTGGATCAGAGCTAAGTGACTTTGCCTCTAATAAAGTCACTAAGTGTGAAGTTCAAAAATGAATGGGACTGAGATAAGTTATCGAGCACCACGTGACTCAGCGATCTCATTACTTTAAAAACGAGCGCAATGTCAAACAACATAATTTAGCGAAATATGTCTGTTGTTACTATACTGTACTATTTTTTTCAAACTAAAGTCAAAATCCTGTAACTTTTGCACTAACCCAACTAAATTAATTATGACATTTCCAATTTTCCATACAAAGTTATCGGAGAACTCTGCCGAACGTATCCCAGCGCCATTTGAAGCGATTTTAATTAAAAGCTTAATTCGGTTCATTGTTATCGGGCTATCTGTTATTCAGCAGAGACCGGCATCGGCGCCGTGTAAGGAGTCCAATTAGCCGCTGTCTCCAGTTCTGTCTGCAAAGGCCTGCACACATAAGATGGACTGTCTTTTTGAAAAATATAGAAAAACTGGCTTCGGTTTGCGAACAACTGCTTATATCACTTTTCATTGTGTTTTATCATCATCATCCACAGCCTGTCTTTGACCACTGCTGGCCTTAGCATTTATTTAGCTGTTGTTTTTATTTGTTTAGCTTGGCAGCTTTTGTATGTGCCATCCAATACGGTTCTGTGCTAGAATAACTCTATTGGCGATCTTGTGCCAGCCAAATTAACTGATCTCCCACTGCTCTCAACTGTCGCCTGATCAGTGACCATTGGGCAGGTTGTCTGCCTTAAGATAAATAATAGCAAATTACCTAAATGCAGATGAAAGAAATCTGTAAACCACCTTCCGACTTTTGACCTTGAAAAATGCTTTGAGTTCTGTTGCTGATGTGACAAAACTATCAGGTATAGTTTTACTGAAATCGTCCCTCTTTCATCCACTACAGTGTCCCGTTAGTGTAGGCAAAAGTTGCCTCCAGATCTGGTATAGATGGTAAACGCCTTTTTTTTTTCTCTTTCGTACATTGCTAAACCAGGAGCCGAAAACCAACAAAATGTTTGTATCAATAGCACCCGGCGCCTTCCATGATGTTTATCAAATGATATCCGCATGCTAATGTGTGAAAGGCATGTGTGAACTTACCTTTACCTCGTCTCCATATCCGTTTAATTAGACTTTCCTTCCGCGACGCCTGTCACCTACCAATTACACGCGTGGACATTCCATGTGACCTTACAGTTACTCCAAACGATCCGCGAAGGAATTATCCATCGTTGGAGCAATCAATGGTGTGGCCATTGGCGATCGGTATTTCTTCTGATCTAAGGGCACTTGTAGCTTGTCTGGTGATAGCGTCCAGCAATGTTTTCGTACGGATGCAATGTATGTGTCCGGTGTTTTATAAATATAAATTATTTTAAATGATAATGAAAATAAGTGCTAAATATAATACGAACAAAAAACTATTAATTTTGAAAACATATCTTCTAAGCACTCCAATGTTTCTTACATAGGCGTCATTTTATTTTTATTATTTGTTGCTACAGCGGCAATAGAAACACTCTCTGCCTATTACGACTCATGAGATACAGCCCGCTGACAGACTGACGGACAGCGGAGGCTTAGTAATAGGGTCCCGTTGGCACCCTTCGATAGGGAACCCTGAAAACTGCAAAAGCTAATCTAGATTAATTTTAAGACGGTACAATTTATATCCTAAAGTAGTATCTATGCAAGTGCAGACTACTGCAAGGCACATGATGCGCATGCGCAGTTGAAGCCTAATCACACTTTCCTTCCGCGACTTTCAATTATCAATGCAGCTACGTCGTGTCATTCATATGCGGTGCTCTAACCCAGGAATTCCCAAAGTGGGTTCCGCGGAACCTAGGGGTTCCGCCAAAATTATTTATTATTAATAAAACTGTGAAACAGTTTCATTCATCACATTAAAACTTAAAGTTAAGATTAATGTGTTTCAGTTATATTACATATTTCTTAAAATAAATTGTTCTTTGATAAATATCAGTATTGGTCATTTGATATGGGGTTCCATAAAATAAAAGGTATTTGGCTGGTGTTTCGTTATCTTTAAAGTTTAGGAAGCCCTGCTCTAACCTACTGTTGTCTGGTTAATGGTACCGTTGGAAGGGATTTAGGCGTACGTACCGGGATCAAATCGGCGACGTTTTGGAGAAGGGCCAGGTCAAGAACACCCTAAACCGACGAGCATTCATGAGGAATGTAATGAAAGTGAATGAAGCGAAATAAGTATGTCAGGATCATAACAACTGGAGATCTGTGATCTCTGTAGGTATATCCCTATCGAAAACAGGCCTGATTTTATGTATTTATTTACTCGTATTGTACTAAAACTTGTCTCGAAGGGTATTTGATTGTAGATGAGTACGGAAAAATACTCACAAAAATAATACTTTTAGAAACTAATTATGAATTTTCTTTGTTTCAGGTTGGTATCGAACGAAAAAGTGCCATTTTTATATTTATTTCCACTCTGTAAGTATACATAAAAGTGGGTTGAGTTTATATTTTTTCTAACTTTTTAATTTGGAGTTGGGCATTGGATACCAGAAGAAGACAGTGACCACGTACTTTATGGCACTAGACCGACTCTAAATTAGTACAAAAGTGTTATTGATTCTGTTGTATTCTTAAACATAATTTTATTTGACAGTCCTAAAAATATTGGACACAAGATATGAAAAGGGATGCCATAATTTTAGAGTTAAATTAAGTTTAGTAAAATACACAACAGAATTGACGGGATTGTGTAGCAAACTCTCACCAGCATCATTTACATTGTCTTTAGGGTAATAATTGTAGAAATCTGCAAATTGTCTAGAAACTGACCGAGTGATGGGCGTTACCAGTAAATAACCACAAACATTATTTAACGGTCGAACCCTCCGGCTTCAACTTGTATATTTAGTATAAATATTACACTAATATTATAAATGGTTTGTGTGTGTTTGCGTGTATGCTTGTTCCTATTCATTTCAGTAACTGGTTTCAAAGTTTCAAATCTGTTCAGCCTTTACGACTAATGATTGAGCCACAAATCTGTCACGATGGTTCACCATATCCATCTTGTGACTCTTTGGTCAGGAGTGGCTGCAAGTTTTCTTATTATACTCGACGGCCTCGGTGGTGTGGCGGGCGATTGCTCGGCAGAGACGCATGAGGCGCGGGTTCGATTCCCACTGCAGAAGAAATGTTTGCATGATGTATGGGTAAATATTTCTTCCGGGTCTGGGTGTTGTGGTACCATGGTACTCGTAGTTTCTGATACCCACGACACAGGGGATCCTAGTGTGGGGTCAGGACTATGTATGTGACTGTTGGGTGTTATTTGTTTATTTATTATTTATGATTACTTGTGGCTCTGCCTACCCCGTAAGGGCTACGGACATGAATATATACGTATGTATTATTGTGTATATCTGTTATAATAGCCTCCAAGTTTCATGTTCATAGGACTTGATTGTCAGTCAGCTAGTAATGTATGTAAGTAAGTAAAATGTAATGTAACTTACTTACCTAAAACTATTACACAAAGTTCTGCATATGAAAGTAGCGAATTTGCATACATAGATAATCCAAGTGATGCAACCAACATGTTAAAATTATTGGACCACAAAATATTGCGCTTATCACGCGGTAATCACGCGTTTACGTTAATTTATAACCGTAACAGGTAATGACTTATCGTAACATGTTGGTAACATTCTTGCGTCGCTTTTATTCTACGAAAATCGTTTCGAGGAATCTCATTGTACGTATTTAAAAAGTGCTTCCTTCTGCTTGAACGGTAGTATTACGAAACGAAAGCCTATCCCCCGAATACTCAAACGCGACTCAAAGTTGAGCACGTCTCAACTCACGGTTTTTTGACAGTTTCCGAAGAAAATCTGTCAAAAAATCGACATTTGAGACGTGCTCAACATTGAGATGCGTTTGAGTATTCGGGGGTTAGTGATGCAATATAGATGTAGTTTGAGTATTTTAATTGCTTGATATTGAACTGGAAAATTAGAAAGTGAGTAAGAAAGGAGTGGAGATGACTCTGATAGAAGGAAATGGAATAATATACTTGTACCTACCTCTTTGTTTGACTATGAATAAACATTAGAAACCCCACTTGCATCAAAACCTTAGTTTAATGTCAAAACCATTTTTATTTTGTCTTGTTGTATATCTAGGCTAGGACTCACAAGTTACACAAAAAATAACAAACGATCCTTAATGTTCCCAAATACATAAACGGAACGGAATCTTAATGCTTTACGCATTTATCTAGAAAAAAATACGGACAAAAAATATAATGAAATATTCCCCCAAAACTACCCGTATCAAATTAAATTATACCTACACGATAGGAATTAAGGCGTGGGAATTGTACTTTTTATCTTTGTGAGTTAGCGACCATGACCGGCTTTATCTTGGTCATTAATTACGGTGTCTACAGTTTTTATTGGTAAAACTGACAGTTCGCGAAAATAAACCTCAATTGGTTTATGACATCGGCTTTCGTTTTGAATGCTATGCAAAAAATTGCCGCAAATTTTTGGATCGACAAAAAACGTTAATACAGACCCAGTTTAAAGTTTGACAGTTTCTTTACCTGACTGAAAGTAAGTAGGGCTTTTTAATTCTAGGAGCTTATTTATTGCGGGTAGGTAGGTATATTTTTTCAAAGCAAAACTATCATCGTTGCACTTACACATGTCACCTTTGAGCTGAGATGCTACCGGTTTATGTAGAAGTCCTCATTAGACCATTGTCTATTCTATAAAAAGTTAGTATAAGTTATCCCCTAACTTCTTATTATGAGATGTAGCAAATACAACTACTGCAAATCACAACTAATATTCAGTCTAATCTGAACTTCGAAACTCTAACAACAAAGAGCTTTGCTTAATGGTTTCTAATAATTAATTTTTCGTTGTATTTCAATAACTATACATCCTAGGATAAAAATGAAAACCATTTTGGAATGTACAAATAAAGCCCTTTCATATGTCATCCCACTCGACACATTTGTAAAACTTGCATTTTATTTTACCCTCTTGGGAAACCAATATCTTTGCAACCCCTTCACCGATTATGCTCATATGCTTTCCAGAAAATGTTCATAGTACAATCTATTGGCCTACCAAGTCTTATACAGATTGGATTAACGGTTCGAAAGTTATGCTCTGACAAACACATCCACAAATATACAACGCCAAGTTGTCTCTGATCTCGCTTGCTTCGCTCGCTCGATTATCAAAGTACCCGTGTTTGTATGGGAATACGAACCCATTATGTTTCACCACCATCATTTATGAGTGATCACGTTTTGCTGGTCTGGGTCGCTGGGTCGCGTCGCCTCGTATAATTTGATTGGCATTTCTAGTTTAATGGTGTTCAGTTTCAAATTGATTTTATGTGATTTGCTGGGTGTTAGATTTATGCACGTTTTATCCTTCATTACTAATATTTAAGTGCGAATGTGCGTTTGCTGGTTTGTCTTTCTTTCACTCAGTAGCGGAACAACGAATCGACGTTTTTTCTGCATAGAGGTGAACCACGCGAGCACAGCCGCGAGCGGAAGCTAGTTTTACCATAATTTATTTGCTACGTGCATATGAACGTAAGGAGGTTTAGTAGGAGTTGCTAACAGGAGGGAGTTGATCTGTCGCCATTACCACAAAATATGTGTCAAGTGCACGAAAAAAGCCTTTGAGACGGACTTTATTTTTTCTCAATATACTTTTTCGCAGTGACAAAACTAGATAGGGTTCCATACATGAAGGGTGCCAACGGGACCCTATTACTAAGCCACCGCTGTCCATCCGTCCGTCCGTCCGAGTTGAAATTTTCAGAGAGTATATTTCTATTGCCTAGTAAAAAAGGGGGCCCCATACGGAACCCTTCGTGTGCGAATTTGACTCTCACTTGATTTTATATAAATTCAACGTAGAACTAATATGTACATACATACCAGTGATGTTTAAAAATGAGTTGTGGTTTCAATAAATAAAGATATATTACGACGACTACATATGTTATTTAAAATCAGGTGCACAAAATTGTGGCAGCATTCACTTACTAGTTATGTGATAATCGAAAGAGTAGGGTCTCAATAATTAAAAAAAGTTCTTTTTCAACGAAAGGGTACCATGAATTGCAATAATGATCGTTGCAAGAATATTATCATCACGTCCACAGAGTATCAAATCATCAGGTATTTTAATTAAATACATTCAAGGCTTATAAGGAAGTTCAATCGGATTTTAAACGCCTCTTGAGATTACTTTCCATATTAAGGCTCATTCCGCACGATCAGGCTTTTCCCAACGTATTCTGAAGCTATCTACTTACCTACCGATTCTACATAAGATGATTAATACACATAAAAAATCGCCCCGCGCGGTTTTCCAACGCCGTTTGGTACTAAGCCTGTCACACTGCTCAAATGTACTGCACCGTTTGTATCCTGCAGCGCAAAACCGGGTTGGTAACCTCCAAAATTGCAGTCTGTTTCGCTCACCGTGCATCTCGTTTAATTTTGACGGAAACTCGTGCGGTTTGGCAGTGTGTGTAAAGCACCCAAGATTGTATACATAACTTGTATGCTTTGTAGAAAACGATGCGGCAGAAATGTTTTAGCATATTTAGCCGTGTGGAAAATTTAAACCGAAGCATATTTGCTATTTTGGCCATATTCCAGCTGTCCATCTCTTTAATGCAGTACCAATTTGATTGCTGCGACGTGACCGAGGTCTGTGGTGTGGTCTACTGCAGTGAAGTGCCTACATTATAGGTTATATTATTCATTGTTTCTGTTTAGTGCAAGCTCTTTTGATTTCGTAAAATATAGGGACTGAATATCGATAAATCTGTTAGTTTCAAGTGTTTGTAGAACCAGTAAAGCTTAGTCAAAATAATTAGGCAGGCCATGTAGCTCTTCATCTTGTAGGTACCTATATGACCTATATGTATATTCACAATGATCTTATAATATTAAATTAAATTAAATAACAGTCACATACATAGTCCTGACCCTACACTAGGATTCCCTGTGTCGTGTGTATCAGAAACTACAAGTACCATGGTACCACAACACCCAGACCCGGAATAAATATTTGCAGAACATGCAAACATTTCTTCCGCAGCGGGAATCGAACCCGCGCCTCTTGCATCTCTGCCAAGTAATCGCCCGTCACGCCACCGAGGCTGTCAATATTAACTTATGGTTTCTGCCTCAAACAACATATCACCAGTTATGAGAAAAAAAACTAACGTATTGAGCAACTAATTTGACTAACTTCTCTGCTGGACTGGGAGTAAAGAAATAACATAGAATGCGTCCAGCTGCTTCTCTCCCCGAGCATGTCGTAAAAGTCGACTAAGGGATAGTATCCTTCAATATATGAGATACAAAAAGCAAGTATTCCCAAGGAGGGTAGACGTCAGGCAGGCGGCCGGTCATAAAACACCTTAGCCAAAACTCTTACACCGTGATCCAAAGATCATGCTGTGCCGACCCCACATAGAGTGGGATAAGGCGGGAAGATGATGATGATGATGATGAGTACTTAGGTACGGTCATACTTTTTTGTGTTTAAACGATAAAGATGTATTGTATTTTAACTGACTATCATAAGGAATTTTGAGGCTGACTGTGTATTGGCCCTTTCACCCCTTGCTCTCACCGCAGGCATCTACTACAGAGTGTAAGGTGATCTGGGTCAGTTGGTCGCCTATCCGTTTAATTCGCTAATCGTTGCCGGGGTGGGAAGTACTAAGGAAATTGTAGGAAAGGAATTGTAAGCGCGCGGGGAAATCAGCATTTTTGCCCGTTTTTCTTAGCATTAGAAAGACGATAATTGAAGACTTAAGTATAGACCGTTTTAAAGATTTGTATTACAGATTGTAGAAAATAATAGTCAGGTCTCTCGTTATTTTAACTTTAATTAGCTTTCACTTCCTTATTCCTTGCACACTTCTTGGCTCTACAATCCAGAATAATCCGTGCACGAGCAACTATAGCGTTCTTATTCCCGACCGGAACAAACAACGTCACCTTAGTGCCTTTTTAGGAAGTTCGTACCGAAGTTGCTCGTGTACGTTTACAATCTAATTTTAAATATTTATAAAATATTACAGAAATAATCAAAATGAAATATAATAGAAATAATTTAAATTAATAATAAAAGTTCATCAATTTTAAGTAATCAGTTTGTAAATACTTTATAGTAATCAAAATGATAATCTACCGGTATAATGTTATTAATTAATGATATAATTGCTAACATTTGTTTTTTTTTTTTTCATTTAGCAACAGTAATGCTTTTTTGAGATAGAGGGGAGTGGAAGCAAGACATCTGTTGTGTAATATGAACAGCACCATGAAACCTTCTCGTTATTCACGTCGTTAAGCCATGACGGAGGCCTTTAGGCGGCCTAAAACTCCGTCACTAGAGTTGGCCACTAGCTCATACGAACATACGTTATTAAAAGGTACCTATGTACATAAGTGTATTTAAGAAGGTCCATTCCGAACTAAGAATGACGTCTTCCGTTAAATTGTAGGTCCCGTTTGCTACGACCTCTCGCGAAACGATACACTTGCAAGAAACAACAGTACAAGTTCAGATTACGTAGCGTTTACTGCGCGGCGTGTGTAATGTTGTGAGGCTTATGTAATGGCACCGTAAGATCTGTTGATGCCGGTTTTTTATAAATAACTCCAATGACAGGTGGTTTACAAAAGGATGTTTTCCTCAGCGGGTTTTAAATTCTAGAAATGTTCGTTTCTGGAAATGATGTCGTAGTTCTTTGATCTACATAGGTAGGCATATTCATACTGACTGACCTCGCGAACTTCGTACCGCCTTAAAATTAATAATGCAAGACAAATCCAAACTAATCATAAATCATGAAATCGGTCTAGCTAGAGGCCCTTACCCACAGCCCTACAAAAAAAGAGAGCTGCTGACGACCCGATTGATATGAATGACATTGTCAATTTTACCAAAATTTTATAAATGTCAAAATAACTGTCTTGTCAGAAGTATTTATGCGTTATCATGGTTATCCTTTTACATCCTTTTCCCATTTTGGGATTGTTTTACAGGATAAAACTGCCTATGTCCTTCCCCGGAATGGTATCTATCTTCTTGCCAAATTTCATTAAAATCTGTTCAGGAGGCATGAAACACAGACATACAGACACAGTTACTTTCGTATTCATAATATTATTGTATATTAGTATGGATTAATTTATCCATTGTTTCACGCTGGTCATGAACAACAAGGTATTATGGGTATTACTTTGACAGTTATAAAGGATAGAAAACTAGCATTTCAGCGGCTTTGTGCAACTATATCACAAATTCAGTGATGGCCAACTTGTGACACAAAATAAACTTTTTTCTCTTTTATTCAGTTCTATTTTGTTTTCACTTCTTCAAAGAAGGAAGAAGACCATCATTACATAACCTAAAACCAATGCTTGTTGGAACATAAGGCGCTGGTGATTGCAAATATAAAGCCATCAAAGTGCACAAAGCATTCTGAAAACAAATAAATAAATAACACCCAACAGTCACATACATAGTACTGACCTCACACTAGGATTCCCTGAGTCGTGGGTATCAGAAACAACGAGTACCATGGTGCCACAACACCCAGACCCGGAAGAAATATTTGCAGAACATGCAAACATTTCTTCCGCAGCGGGAATCGAATCCGCGCCTCTTGCGTTTGTGCCGAGCAATAGCCCGCCAAGCCACCGAGGCCGTCAAGAATTCATTCTGTTTGTCCACCGTGATTCACATTCCCCGGTAGTGTGTCACGGAAACAGTGTCAATACCCTATGACACCGCGCGTTTCTGAGCGAGTTACCATGGTTTCGTTTTCATTATCGATTTGGAATTTGCATTTCGACGGCCTTTTCTAACATTTGTGTCCATGGTAGAGTAGACGACCTCGGTTACGTGGCGGGCGAGTGCTCGGCTGCAATATATGCTGCAAATATTTCTTCCCGGTCTGGATGTTGTAGTAATAAGTATGTGTATACAAAAAAGTAAATAAATATTACATCAGGCATCTGGTGTTCGTAGCTTTGCTTAGTTTGGGGCTAGATGGCGCTGTAAAATGTCCACAAATATTTATTTATTATTATCCCGATAGCGATAGAGGTTTGTAATGATAACTTTAAATAATAATATAAAATCTTTGATATTGTTTATGAAGCATCACTTCATTTGGTCAAATATAAGAATAATCGAAATGTAAGCGAGTCTAGATTCCATGGTACCTGAAGTCACTATCCGGTGCATCTCCAAACCTTGCGCGTTTCCTCCGCTTTGCACGCGATGTGCTTAATAAACCCACCTACTTTAAATCTGGGTAAATTGCTCTTAACCCCAAACAACATTTTACACTGCTTGTTAGACTAGAATAGAATTGAATAGAATCGGTTTTATTTCACAAAAAAAAAAGTTACATAGCACATACACAATTTATATTAATCTTATAAAAGGTCTTTTACCATCCACAGTAAATGATTTATACATCGTCAGGAGGCAACTTGTACCTTCACTAAAGGGACGCTGTAGTGCCCGGGGCGAATAAAGATAGAGTAGGCTTGCCCAGCACCTATACCATCCTCTCAGCTTAGCCGGCCTTGTCC
Source organism: Scotopteryx bipunctaria (assembly GCA_949320045.1). Lineage (NCBI taxonomy): Eukaryota > Metazoa > Arthropoda > Insecta > Lepidoptera > Geometridae > Scotopteryx > Scotopteryx bipunctaria. Next base: position 2,283,575 of record OX439441.1, read on the forward strand.
ACAGGAAAGACATGGTCAATGCGTGCGGACCTGACTAAGCCGCGGGTTTCCTCACGATGTTTTCCTTCACCGTTTGAGAGTACTGGTATAGCACACATACATTTTTCATTAAAATCTGCTATGGCATGTTTGAAGTAATCATAAAAGTTATTTCGGATTTGTAACATAATTATTTTGCTTCTAGCTAGGTATCTAAACAGGCTATTGTGTTGAGAGAAAGACCTCCACTTTCCATTTGTATCGTATCAACAATCTAAAGAGAATTCACGTATAATCAAATGAATGTTCGAATCAATCAGATATCGACAGCACGCCATGACCGGGCAAATACAAAACCCGTACCTGACATTGAAACAAGTGAAATTTTGGCCTATTCGTCTTCACGAGCGTCAATAAGTAGAGGAGGTATGGCCGAATTGGCACACTGTATGACAGCTTTGTAATCGCATCCTTCCGCTAGCTGATGGACTAACCCCCGAATACTCAAACGCATCTCAAAGTTGAGCACGTCTCAAATGAAGATTTTTTTTTGACAGAGCTTCATCAGAAATTGACAAAAAACCGTGAGTTGAGACGTGCCCACTTCTGGAGTCGCGTTTGAGTATTCGGGGGTTAGTTATAAAATGCAATTTTAAGAATTCTATGTTAGTTATAGTACCACTTTAGTTTGTTAGTGTGTGGTCTTTGGCAGAGAAAGGCTGCGTCCCGCTCCTCCCGCCGACCGGCAGTCAAATAAATGGAACTTAGTTGAACGTCTGTTTCCTTTGAGTTTCCCGCCAACAGAAATAACAGTCTATTATCTTAAGGAGTGGTACATGTCAAAAGCAAGTTCTTTTTACTCATCGTGAATGCAATTATTATAAGTGCTTTTCTCAACCCCTCTATAGTGATTATTTCCATTTTGATATTGGCATTATAATTTATCTCACATTCGGAAGCATGAGATTCACGCCATCTAATTAGAAAAATTCTACTTTTTTCAGAGTGTGTATTTCTATTGCCGCTACAACAACAAATAATAAAAATAAAAGGGGGTCCCATACAAGAAACAATTATGTAAACATTAATAATGGTACGGAACCCTTAGTATGCGAATTCGACCCGCACTTAACCGGTTTTTATTCTACACAATGCCGCATGCCACTTTGGTAGTATTTCCTCTGCGTGCACATCGTTTTTACGTCCGTCCGAAAGTAAACTCAATCACTTTCATCTACAAGTTTTTTGTGCGACCCGTAATGAACAACATAAAAACATATTTGCATCTATGTGGCACATCTTTTTTTGCTGTCACAATTTGGGCACCTTGAAAAAATTAATTTAGACCCGTTGTACAGAGTAAGCTTCGTAACTAAATTACTGGATACATAAAAAAAATTTGCTGGACATTTTGCACAGCGCCATCTAGCCCCGAACTAAGCAAAGCTTGTACTATGGGAACCAGATGGCTCACAGGAAACTTATGTACATTTTTAGGGTTCCTTACTCGAAGGGTGCCAACGGGACCCTATTGCTAAGCCTCCGCTGTCTGTCCGCCCGTCTGTCTATCAGCGGGCTGTATCTCAGGAACCGTTATAGGTAGAGAGTTGAAATTTTCACAGATTATGTATTCCTAATAAAAATACAAGAAACATTTTTTAACGTTTGTAATCGATCATCGAAGTTAAGCAACGCTAGGCGCGATTGTTTAAACGAAAAGTTTGGACAACCACGCTGCCCTCCTATATCTAAAACATCGCTAAGCCACAGGGGGTCGATTTTGAGTTTTTGATGCCATTCTACTTAGAAAAAAATTCTCTATCGATCTGTTTTAGAATCATTCTTCTAGCGTTTTTAGTTCAGGAAATAGCTCTAGCAAAAACAGCGCTATCTACGATAAAATATATATTTATACTACCGCGTTTTTCGCTCATATCTCAAAACTTGGTTTTGTGGCTTAGCGATGTTTTAGATATAGGAGGGCAGCACGTAGCTTTGTAGCGCATTAGCTTTGTCATATCTCCCAGTGGTCCACAATCGCAGAACCTGTTTCCTCTCATCACGTCTGGCTCCATCAATCACGCGCTGAATACAAACATCTGATTTGATTACTCATCGTGCTCGGCCCATTTGTTACCGCGGGGTTTCAGTACTTACGGACTAATTGGCTAAGTAATTAGGTGCTTACTCGACTACTGTAAAGTTCAGAACAGGTTCTGTAAAGTTCATAACAGTCGTGTCACCAGTTCTTTCGAACCAGTACTGTGGTTAAAGTATTTAAAGTGCGCTTCGAAAGTTCCTTTCGTGCAGTTGACACATGTTTTCTAAATTTAAGGTTCTACGACATAGCGGGATTCTCGCGATGTTTTCCTTCACCGTTTGAAAGTACCGGTATAGCGCACATTTTTGCTGATGATTTTACTCAAGTTTGATAAGTTTTTTAATCGCTTTCAGGGTTTAGTTAGACGTTTATTTTGTTTTAAACCGACTGCGAAGAAGGAGGGTAGTGTGTTTGAGGTGTATGTATATATGTATGTATGTGGGTATATGCTTTCATTTGGCTGAAGCTGTAGTCAAAACGGCTGGATGGATTTTGACAAATGAGGTGTCTTTGGATTTGTCTAAATAATGAGAGTGTATATTAAGCTATATTAACTGACAAAAAATCCAATATGGCGGCTGTAAGCAGCCATTTTTAATTTATTCTTTTGGTTGCTTCTGTAGCCAAAATACCTGGAAGGATTTTAACAAATGAAGTGTTGTTAGATTCGTCTAGATAACGAGAGTGTCATGGTAGCATGTAATTTTTTGACACTAAAGTGTATAAAAATTCAATATGGCGACTTTAAGATGCCCTTTTCGATTAACTATAACTATCATCTTAGGTCAAAAAATCTAATGTGGCTAATTGACCTACCATGCCACTTAATTTCTACGCAGTCGAGGTTTTTTGTTCATTTAAATAAATACTTGTTAAATTCATCATTTTATATTTTGGACATTTATGAAACGTCGGTTATTAACTAGACCTGCGACGGTAAATGTCTCTAATAACTGCTATTACTTTCAAGTAAGTAGTGAAATTCTTGAGTGAAATGAAATGAAGAACTTCTTGTGCCTCAGAGAGGCTTCTTTCGTGCACTTGACACTTTTTTCAAGCTTTTTAGGTATGACATTCTGGTTAACATAAAAAGGTGAGATACGACCTAGCAAGCTGAACAATTTCTAGTCTATTAAATATGTACCTAGACAGGTAGGTTTAGTTAGCATCAAAAGTTCTGAATGATAATGTTAAGTTCATTTTAATATTTAGCTTATTGACGACCTCAGTGACGGAGCGGGCGAGTATCTGACTGAGACGTGAAAGGCGGGCGTTCAATTCCCTTGAGAAATGATCGTATGGAAATATTTCCAGAACATACAAACATTTCTCCAGTAGCGGGAATCAAACCCGCGCCTCTTGCGTCTCAGCCGAGCCCGCTACGCCATCGAGGTCATCATAACCCTATATGACTAGGACAGCAATGGATGGATACATTTGGGAGGAGATCTATCCAGGACTTGGAGCAAACTGGCTGAATAGATAAATAACGAAAATATATATATTTACATTATATTTTCGTTAGCAAAAGTGAATCTTGAAGAAACAATTTTCTTCGAGACTCACTTTTGCTGACTGTACCAGTGAGGCTTTCAAGGAAGTGTAGCCAGTAGCCTGATGAGAAATCAAACAGTCCTCGTTAGCCGTAAAATTTGCAAAAGCAGCACCCGGACACCCGGACACCCGGACACTGGTTACGCAATTCCTATTACAAACATGACTATTCAGTTCCCACCAGTTGATATGCAGATAACATTGTCGACAGATCCTATTAGAAGGCTTCGAAAGTTTTAATTATCAATACCAATTGCATATTTTCTCTAGATATATAAAACTCTTGTGTTATTGACTGACTGTCAATCAACGTACAGTTTAAATGCTCCAGGAGACTTGAGGTGGGTCTGTTATTTTTATTTACATAAAAAAAAGTACCTACTTTACTTTCCTTGAAATCACCGGGATTAATTTGGACAAGTTTAAATCTAATGATTGAGGCACAAACATCGTCACATCCTCACAAACTTTCTTATTCATAATATTAGTAGGATGTATGTCATACTTTTTAATTTTTAGATTTTTTCGATTCCCGTTGCGGAAGAAATGTTTGCATGTTCTGCAAATATTTCTTCCGGGTCTGGGTGTTGTGGTACCATGCTACTCGTAGTTTCTGATACCCACGACACAGGGAATCCTAGTGTGGGTCAGGACTATGTATGTGACTGTTGGGTGTTATTATTATTTATTTAGTTTTTGAACTCACTTTTTATTAATAAACAATTAGTAATTTAGTGGCGGAAATTTGGGGAAGCCTTTGCTTTACTATGGGACAGTATAACTAGTATTTTGTAATTTTAATGTTTAGAGGTGCGCTAAGAAAGAGATACCCGCAATTTAACTCCTAAAGAACACAGCAGGAAGATGAAGTTTGTATGACAAAAATTCAACGCAGACAAAGTCACGGGGCGTTCCACTAGTACTTACATGAAAATAACGTTTGGATTCGCAAAACTTTTTTTGGAAGAAAGCAGACGTAATATTACAATTCGCTTTGTGAGTGTACTTTCTTTGCTATTGTGGCTAAATCATGAGGTAATTAATATGAACACGCCTTGGGCGATAGTTGTGGTGAGTGTACACTGTCGGATTAGATTCAGCTTTTTTCGTCTGAAAGCTTTTGTGAAAGAAAATAGATTTATATGAGCTTTATCGTCAATTACTGCGAGACGCTAGGCAATATCTCATCCTCATTGCGGGAAATCGACTTGAGAACATGCTCTACAAAAGAAGACAGCATAGAACCAATAGGAAACGAGCCTACTCCTGCCTCAAAGGCCGGCAAGCACTTGCAGATCCTCTGATGTTGCAGGTGTCCGTGGGCGGCGGTAATCACTTAGCATCAGGAGAGACGCTTGCTCGTTTGCCCCCTCTTCCATAAAAAAAAAAACAATTTTGATTAATACCTAATCAGCTTAATTCAAGGACAAAATCTACCTACCTGCTATTTTATACTATGCGTATCAATGTTCAGTGTGCTCTAACCCTTAGCTGGTCGTGGCTAATTCCTAATTAGAATCGAAAGTGTTGCGATGTCGATGAATTGATAGCAAAGGTTGCCGATTCATTGTAGTACACTCAGTACTACCGGCCAAAGACCCCGCCTGTGTTACACTACGCGCCGTTTTTGATGCACGAAAGGAATGTTGTAGTAACTCAAGTAAACTCTCAAAAGTATAGACAAGTGTGTGCGAAGTGAATGGGTCGATGTTGTAGTGGTTCTTCCAGAGTTTTGTTTCATCAAACATCAGGAAACTTGCCTTTGAAACACGACAAAACATAACAGACTATCCGCTGGCGTTCCTTTTGACACTTCTGTCGCAGAGAAACGTGACGGGATGGACGGGATCAATGAAGGCGGGGTTATAATTATTTCATTCATTCTCGGTATTACTATCTCATGGTGTTCATTCCTTAAATATTGTAGATTCCGGCAGAAAATAACGTCAGTGGCCGGTTAATATCTTAACCATAATCGTAACATAACCGTAAAAACACAATCATCATACCATCATAAATGTTTAGTTGTTACTTACGTAATGTAATCTCTTGTTTCTATCAGGAAACCCAATCCATCTGTGCCTGAGAAATTCGCACCAAGGATTTTCGTCTCCTACGAGTATACCTTTGGTATAGTCTAGACAGTTGAAAGCAGGCCGAAGAAATCTAGCAAGACATCGAAAAAGTCGCGGGTAAAAACTGTATAAGAGATGCACAGGACCTAAGAGGCTGGCAAAATCGATAAGAGGCCAATATCCTACAACTGGGTGATATATGGCTGAAATGTTAATGATGGTGATGAGTAAATCTAGAGTTTGTCTTTCGCGCGTGCATACACAGCGTGTACTGTACTCGCCAATTAAAATAGTTGCCTATGGGCATAAAATTCATATTAGATAGCATCTACGCAGGACAAGTGAATATAAACTTATGTAAGACTGTGTTGGATAATAAATTAGTTGTCAGGCTGGGATAGCTAAGTAATGAGTGCGGGAAGTTGATTATTGAGTGTTGGGGGTCCTGTGGGGTCTAGAACTAATTACAATGAGTATTAATTAATCATTTGACGATCATTAGTGTAGTTTAAAGACCGAAACCAATTTACGGCTTTACTTAGTTTATAGATCAGCCTACTCGTATTTATCAAATTGTTAGCTTTGGAAATTTGAAGAAGAGAACATGCTGTGCCGACCCCACATGATGATGATTTAGCAATATTATACTGTGGATCGGCCATGAGTGTTCTCAGAGTATTATCGAACATCTTAGCAAAATTGTGTAAGATAAGGCGGGTTGGGGGGGGGGGGGGGGGGGAGTATCGTGTCGTGCGTGTCATCTACTTACATATTTTTTACTACTGTCGCTAGCAGGTTATAGTCTGAAAATTCGTGGTAGACCCACTGATTTGTTGTTTAGATATGACTAAATCTCTTGAAAGACTTCAATTAATTTATAAACCATTTTTGTATTCGGAAGATTATTTGAAGCTTAGGAGCTTCTGAAGACCCATAAATTATACTAACTGCCAGTTCGCCCTGTAAACTTAAGCCTATGGTTTTAATGAGCGTTGTTTATGCCATAATGCCGTACCTATGTGTTAAGGTGTCCGCCTAATCTGCCGTTTCATACCGGGATCGTAGGGGATCGGAACCACTTATTTTGGCAGTAGGTATCCAGCACCGGGAATTTACGGTTCTCTTCTGATAAAAATAAGGTCGTTACAGACAAAAATCCGGGCACGTGCAAAAAACTATCTTAGGTAGTTTGAATTACCACGAAAATCACAAAAGATTTTGTGAGATAAGGGTGGGTAACCAATAGACCACTAGTGCTTTGCTCGTCTAGCAGAGAAAACAGACGATCATTCCTTATTGATTTTGACGACCTCTGTGGCGAGGTGGGCGAGTGCTCGGCTGAGACGCAAGAGGCGCGGGTTCGATTCCCGCTGCGGGAGAAATGTTTGCATGCTCTGCAAATATTTCTTCCGGGTCTGGGTGTTGTAGTATTATGTATTATAAGTATGTATTTACAAACTAAAGTATTTAAGTATTCTATCAGCCATCTGGTTCCCATAGTACAAGCTTTGCTTAGTATGGGGCTAGATGGTGCTGTGAGATATGTCCTTAAATATTTATTTATTTATTTAATTTTGATCTCTTCAAACTGGGACCATGCTCCCGCTAGACTGATTCGTTGCTTTATAAATTTTTCTTCGGGTTTTTAGGATCGCTTGTAATATGATTGTTTTTTGTTTAATACAATTTACGTCATGTTGTTTGCGCATCCAATTGACTGATTAAAATATACTAGTTCTTGTGGTCTCCTATCTTCTTGGCTAGCCTGCGATCAAGTGAACCAATCTGTTACTATTGTGACGACCTGATTGAAATGAGAATGTAAATTAGCACCTCTTGAGTCATTAAAGATTCTGACATTCGCGTTTTGGGTTAGAAAGTAAAACCACTTTCGATTTCTGAAAACTGCAAATAAAATGAACGATGATAAACATAATAAAGCATAAATCGATATGATGTTTTATTACTGTTATGCGAAATAAACGCAAGATAAAAACAGCTAAGGAAATAACTTCCGTAGCATGTTCAAGATCTGGTCGTATCAGATTCTAGTCCAGGAGTTAGAAAACAATTTTATTTTAGCTTTTATTTTATTTTAGCTTTTTCACTTCCTTTTTTTTACTGGCTACTATATGACAAATGCGCCCTGTTCATAAACCGGATTGTCGTCATTTCGACACAAAAAAAGCAAAAATTTTGACAAACATGAAATGACTTTGTTTTCTTTTTTTTTGGCCGTGACACGTTGGTTATGGAGCAGGGTAGTGGGCGGACACCCTGTTTTAGATTTTCTGTGATAAACGTTCCTAGCGAATACTTAAGATTTATTTGACAAATTACCATATAGATTTAGAGCTGTTACGATTGCTAAATTGATAAAGATAAATGAATGGTTCTGTTTATTGCGTAGAAAGTGACAATTTATTGGTTGAAAATTACCTAACTGAAAATGTCAGGTGTATAAGTAGATAGAAGATTGAATAGAGATAAACGAAAATGAATTGAATCGATAACTGCTGTAATTATCCTAAATTATTATTACTCATGGCACTAAGCCACACTAACCGTAGTATAAACGACTGTCTGTCATCTGCTATCAAGATTTCATCTTTCGAAGTTCATTTGATATCTCTCCACGTGATTTGATAGGTTTTTTATCAAACACAAGATCGTTATTATAGAAATTCCAGCTTTAGTTTCATTTCACCCCTAAAGGGGTGGGCAGAGCCACACAAGTAATCATGTGCAATCGTGTTTGGTGTCATTTTATGTTTTATAGTATGTAGGAACTAAATGCATGGCACAATCGAATGTTACTTTCGATGTTTGTAACGTCAGCGCAGCGATTACAATTACGCCGATTATTTTCGCTGACCTGTTATGAAATTGAGATCAACCGCGGCGCCTGCGCAGTGTCATCTGACCTCTCGCCGCAGAATAAGCAACAGTGCTAAGGTATAGGAGACTCACTCTGTGTATGGAACCGTACGCGGATATAAAAGAGTGGGATGCCGAATTGATATGAACTGAGCTAGTAATATAAATGCTGTATTTAAGAACTTGACGCTATGCTAATGATACGCTAATGATTTATGCTGATATGAGTGCGGACCGCTCGCTGTCCGAATATGCACTGGCTAGGTAAACCGCGCGATGCACCTCGTGCTACCTACTTAGCCGAAACTGCTTGCTAAGGTGTTCGATGTTAATCAAACACTCTGGTTACACTCACAAGGAGCCTAATTCAGGTGCACAATCTATATATCGATGGTTCCTATTAACAATGTCGGAAATACTTTTTTACCCATTTTTAGCGGCGGCGCGCCGGTTCCTTCAGTGCCCACATTGTTGCGGAGACAAAATTATAACAAAAAAAAAATAGTCATAAAATGCGGGACTCCTTTGGAGAATTATACCAGATACCTACCACATAGTTCGGTCGCTTGCATTCAAGCCATGTTAAACCTTATAACCACATGGTACAATCTGTTTTACATAAATCTGTCTCCAGAGTGACACAGGCCAGTCTTGCGACAACAAACAGACAGGCCAGCGGTTATTTGCATAACGATGTGCATTATACTCTCCTTTGTGTTGCGAAACGCAATCGAGTTATTTTTCAAGCTTTTTGTTCCGCAAGTTGCAGCAACGGAATTTGCGGAATACGACCTCTTTAGAATCAGAATGCTTGAACTTGAAATTGGAACTCATTTCATTTTTTTAATTCAAATAAATCAACATTTGAATTTGGAACTTTTTTTATGTTTTAAGTTTCGTTGCAATCCCTTACACAAAATGTAACGCTATGAATAAAATTAATTTAAATATATTTATAAAAAAGTAGAACAGAGTTCAAAAGATTGAACTATCGCTCTAGATCTAGTAGCAAATATTGAGTAAAAGATCAAAATGAATTTCTGCAAGAGAGTTTTTACGATAAAGACAATTTATTTGATGGATTTCTTCATGATGACTATTGGAATATATTTTGCTATGGTCACAAACGAGCAAATAGTACTTAAGTATACAAGTTCGAACGATTTAGTTTAAAAAAAATGCAGTTTTTAAAATCAGTGTATAGAGAAATTTCGGAGAAAGCATCCGCTTGCGAAAGCGGATTTGCATAAAAATTATCGCAATCATCTTGCATGAACCTAATTTATTTAAACAACAGAATCATCTTGATGATATCAACGAATTACTACTCTTCACCTTTCCCTTGGTTTCTACGTTACACAATATCGTTCAACGCGACTTGGGAACTGGACTCGTGGGAAAACCTGTCACGGTCGGAAAATAAATTATTTGGTGGAAGAATTTCAGGGCTACTTTCCACTGAAGTAAGTACCTCATGGGTGATTTATTCGGTAAGTAAGTTCGTATGAGCTAGTGTTCAACTCTTGTGACGGAGTTTTTAGGCCGCCTAAAAGCCTCCGACAATTTGACGTGCCCTCCGAAGTACGGAAGTGCTCAGCTTATAATGCCACTTGCGGTCATCCATCCCAATTGTGACTGCGCAAAACGTTGCTTAACTTCAACGATCAATCAAGAACGTCTAAGCAAGCTACGCCACGAGCGCTTCATTCATTGAATTCGGTGCTTCTATTTTCAAACTTAAAATAAATAAAGAAAAATCAATCTAAGCAGCGTTTCTTTGTTATTATATGAAAGAACGATTTTTTTAATGTCGATCGCCGTAAAAAGAAGCACGTAATTAATCACCCGTTACTTCGTTGTATTGAGCTTTAGATATTCCTCTATTCGTGTTTTACGCTTAGCCTATATGTTATGTCTTTCCTGTGGACAAGGCAGACTAAGCTGAGAGGATGGAATAGGTGCTGGGCAAGCCTACTCCATCTTAATTCGTCCCGGGCACTGCAGCCTCCCGTTTGTGAAAGTAAAAGTTGCCTCCTGACGCTGTATAAATCATCTACTATAAAAGGTAAAGGCCTTAGGTTTTTTTTAATTTATAATTGTTTTTAAACTGAGATAATATGAAAAAGGAATACAATCTATTCAAGTAGGTTAAACTTGATAATATTAAAGTTATATCAATGTGACGTACATCATATAATGGTATATTAAAGTGACGTTTATATTGAACTGGAATATTTCAGTCCGAAGAAGCGCTCGTGGCTCAGTTGCCAGGAATTCAATTATCCGCCTGTCACCGGTCGGCAGACTCCGACCTTCATATCCGACGGATGCCAAAAAGGAAACTTTTAACATTACTTTTTGAAGAAAGTAGTTGCATGAACTTTTATCAGGCCTTCTATGTAATGTGTATCTTGTAAGATCCTTACAACTATTATAAACGTGAAAGTTTGTATGTATGGATGTTTGTTACTCTTTCACGCAAAAACTACTGAACGGATTTAAATGAAACTTGGAATATAAATAGTACGTGTGCTGGATTCAATTATAGGCTATTTTTTATCCGGGTACAACGCGAGTGACGCCGCGGGTGGCAGCTAGTATTTAAATATATCTAAGGGGTAGTAGGTAAATGGCACGTTTTAATTTTGCAAAAGGTTATTTTCATTTGTTTTGAAATGTTCTTATATGACTCATATTGCGAAGCGTGGTGATGACCGGTGGAGTAAAGCGGTAACTGAACGGTGGTGAGGTGCGGCTGCACGCTGCCTCTCACCACACTTGTTCGAATGACTAGTTACACGACACGGCTCATCGTCATTTAAGCAGGGTATCACCCAGCCCTGAGCGCGGCTATTTTCGATTTTGTAGGCCTCCTCGGTCCTCTTATACCCTAATATCCAATATTTATAAATACATCGCCTTTAAGAACCAATAACACTCCATCATCACGCCATCAATCACCATCGCTGTAAAAAGTCCAAAACAAGACCCATGCAATTTACAATTACAACAAGACACATCTCACCTCAACCCAGATCAACAAAGAGCATACTTTCGGCCATAATTTTTTAGCCTTTTCTTCTTATTGTTCAACTAAACTCTATTCATATAAGACTCACTTTTTACAGCCCTAAAACGAAAATTAAGCTGGCCGTTGAACCACGATTTGGGAGAAAAAAATATTGCAGGTGACCACAAAAAGCGTAGTTAAAAAAACAATAACAAAACGCCCAAAGACAAGCGATCTAGCGTATAATTATCTTTAACGGTTAGTCAGTCGATGTATTTTTTACTCGTTTGCTTCAGTAGCAGGTGACTGCTCTTCTACCGATTGGGGAATAATAAAAATATGAGGCAACTCTGTCTGCTCCATATTATTATTTAAAGGAGGCCTCGCGACTTTGTCCGTGTTGTTTTTAATACAAATTTCGTTCATAGAAGATGATCTCGGTGGCGTGGTTTGATTCCCGCTGCGGGAGATATGTTTGTATGTTCTGCAAATATTTCTTCCGGGTCTTGGTGTTGTAGTATTATAATTTACTAAAAAAAGCATATAAGTATTCTATCAGCCATCTGGTGCCCGTAGTACAAACTTTGCTTAGTTTGGGGATAGATGGCGCTGTGTGAAATGTCCACAAATATTAATTATTTATTTATTATAATACAATCTTCCTGCCGCGTCCTCTAGGAGTTGAATTTCTGGAACTACTTACACCATAAAAGAAATATACCCTTCACGCTTCATGCTTCTAATTTATGGTTCAGGTTGTACGTTGATTGTCAGTAATTCCTTGATAGTAACACAAATTTGGCAGATGGAAGTCGATTACTATCAAATAATTGCGGTTAGGCATCTCTTTCATAATAGATTTCTATCAATAGGTTCAAATAAGACTGCATTAAACGACCAGACGCTTTATTCGCTATGACCAAACGAAACTTGACAGCTCGTAACTTCTTTGCGAATACATGATTGTCCACAAACGTGCCCGAATTACGTTTTGTTTGGTCATAGTGAATAAGGGAGCAGTCGACATATTTAACGGTTTCAAACAAATTTATTGCAAAACAGAATAACATAATTACCCCCCTAGAAACAAAATTGTAGTGACGTACATAGAATAATAAATAGATTTCGGAAATAAAAGGAAGAAAAAATAGGTATGTACTGGAATACTGCAGCACTTTTTTGTAAAGCTTTATACAAATGCCGTGCCCAGTAGCTTTACAATAAAGGTTAAAGTTCCATGACATAATGTTATTTCAGTATCTCCATAGTGACTTCTATTCACTCTTGTAACGGATGCTCCGACTCGGTTGCACAATATCCATGAATAACTGAATACTAAGTACAGTCGAGAAGAAAGCGCTTATGATAGTAAGTCGTTTCAGTAGCATCTGCTGAACAGTGGCGATGAGAAGATCATCTGTAAACATGAGTGTTCGCTGTAAATTGATAGGCGTACCCAGCGGACAATATATTAGCTGTGATTGTGAGAGAAGAGTGCAGAAGACATCTTCGACATTTGATAGCGAATAATTTATTTCCCAGCAAAAAGTGTTATATAGAACTATGATTTTAATTCTTATGGGCGCTAATTTTCTGTTTCATTCGTTGAACTGACACTACTAACTGGTCGTGTCATTAGTTCGTTCGAATCAGTGCGATGATAGATTTGAAAGTGCGCCTCAAAGGCTCCTTTCGTGCACTTGTAATATGTTTTCGAAATTCTTAGGTTCTACACCTGATGTTTTCTTTCTCCTTTTGAGAGAACTGGTATAGCGCACATCATTTATTCAAACAGAAAAATCCATTGGTGCACGAATGGATTGGAAGCCACGACCTTTTGGAAGGCGGATCCGCTAGGCCACCAGTGCTCGATAAACGTAAAGTGAACATGATGTCTTGATTATGACCCTCAGTATTATGAATGGATCTAATGGGATTGCTTGTTCTCTTGGATTTTCGGCACACGATTTTATCTTTAATAATTCAGCTGTCATTGCGCACTTTGTGTGTGACTGTACATAGTATTCTATAAGTTTTCACAATACGTTTCCGAAGTTCCACGCACTGTTGTAGTTGTCTGTCTTGTACTGTCGAGTTACAGCGGTTTGGTGCAAGTCACAATATTGTGGTGTTTAATTCAACATCATAATTCTCTGATGCCTTTAGTGTGATAAATCACAATGCATCACACAACATCGCTCCGTTACATCACATTGCTTGTCAATGAAACTCAACTCGAACTGAGATGATGAGAATAAATGATGGTATTCTTTTTCGCCATTACAATACTCTGGCGTCTATTCTTTTCAGAGAAAAGCTCAAAGGCTCACAGCAGTAGCCTTGGCGGGCGCTTGATGGCCCCCGCCACGTTTCATGACAGGATCGTCTTCGTCCGGGCAAAGCTAATAGTCAAAAGCCTACGACATGACACGACCTGACTGTCTTATCCGGTTAGACCCTTAAGTTTCAGATAAACGTAGGTTTGAATAGAAGAGTAAGCTCACGTTTACACATACCGTTTTACAAAAGCTTATGCCTTATCCCTCATAGGACACAGAAGCCGTAAGATGATTTGCATCAGGAAACTTTTGCCGACACGGCCTCCATTCTGCCGTCTGCTCATTTAAATGACACTTTCCATTTCCGCTAGGTGGCGCTGCTTACGCAACTATTTCTGCGCGTACAGATTGAGACAAAGGACCAACATCAGATTCAATCGAATCGTAGTCGTTGGAAAATATTGGGTAGCTTTACTGTAGCCGAATTTGAAATGAAATATTTGGAAACTTTGGTAGGCAACCAGTAACTGCTGAAATAATTTTTAATGTTCACGTTTAATAATTGGATTATGTATTAACGATACTGAACAATCCATTTAATACACCTTAAATGTGTGTTAGTTTATGTTTCTTCATTTCTACTTTATATGTTTCGCTTCATTTACTCAAAATAGCAGCTGGAGTTTTATTCTTGCAAAGTAAATGCGTTTCCGAATTGTTAAATTTGGACATACCTATCTTATGCTCCAGCGTTCTTAGGATTTCACTTGAGTATCGCTGAAGGATATTTCCTCGTACATAGAGATTTAGATCCAACGGACTAATCTATTTATTTATCTCCTTGTTTTAGCATCATTTCTTACAGCGAACCTTTGAGAGAGTATTCCAGATTCAATCAGTTATTGTATAAAACATCGGCTTCCTCGGCCAGGTTGTCACCAGATGTCGTCTGTGAGTAATGTCCTATTGAATATTTAGCAGTCGAGTCTTGTCTTCGACTTCTGTTCCTATAGGTAACTTGGATGCTTTCTTGGTGTATCAGTTGCTAAAATACCTTATTGATTCAAGAATCTGTATCTTTCTATCTGGTCGTTCTTTCGAAATAGTGTGGTAAAAGGATTTAAAGTGCGCCTCAGAGGCTTCTTTCGTGGAATTGACGCATATTTTCGAACTTTTAATTCCATATATAATATAAACTATCTGCATCGGTATTATATCCTCAAATAAAATAGAGTCTAACAAAGTCAAAGTAAAAAATGTCGTTATTCGCAAAAATTCACAAGGACCGTTTTAAAATATTTATTTTGAATCCGGAAGCCAGTTCCGATCTATGTCACGGAGAAACAAGTCAGGAAAACCTAAAAAAAAACTTTTTTAATTTTGTTGCGAAATCGCCAGGAACTTTTGCGAACTTTGAATCAGAACGAGAACTTTCGGGTCACGAATTCTGCCCTCCTAGTGAAGAACGCAGTAACTTGTATTTTTGATAAAAATTAGTTAGATACATATACGCAATCGCCTAACCAAATACAACATTCTGTTCTCACTCACGTATCAAAACATGTTTGACATATGTAGTTACTGCCTTCTTCACTAGGAGGGCAGAATTAAGCACCTAAGTGCTAAAGTTTTTTAGTAGCCTTTATGGGCTCAATCGAAAACATAAAACGTTTACTACCTTTTAAATTATAAATACATAAATGCCCAACTTTTCTGGCAATTTCAGTATACTTACGTCGAGAGGATTTCGCAAAGATTCTAGTGTTCCACGACTAACTGTTTTGACTATATGGTCCGATTTTCTTATCAATGTGCGCTATACCAGTACTCTCAAACGGTAAAGCGCATCCTAATTCAAGCTGGAAAAGCTTTTTAAGCTTCTTTTCAGGTAACTTTTAAGGTATGAATCTGCACGCAACGTCCTCTAGGATATTTAATAAATCCACACGATTTCATTTAAATAATCGATTACATGCCTTTACATCTAGGAGACAATTTGATGCATAGGTATATTGAGTATTATATCGTCACTGGAAAGGCAAAATTACGTAAGCGCCAAAATGGCGCCAAATAGACATATTGAGTTATTATCCTAAAATAGCAGTCCAAATACAATAATATGAATTGCTGGACATAGAAAATGAAAAAAGAATGAAATCTTACGTTGACGTCATCAAAATTCGATAATTAGGTAGAAAGTTATGATTAAAAAAACGAAAAAAATGAACTTCAAACGGCTTTTTCTCGATTGGCGCTTACGTAAATTTGCCTTTCCAGTGACGATATGCATATAAAATGGACATGTAGGCTGATCAGGCCATATATAGGCCTAGGGGATTATTTTTATTGAAAAAAAAAACGTAAATTAACTTAAAACTTAATTTCCTTTATTCAATCTCTTTATAACGTCTTAAACCTACGTTAAATTTTCGCCTGCTCCAATGTTATTGTAGTAGTAAGGCGTGCGATGAAGTGTAGCCGTCCCTTTGTTTGTTTACCTTCCACCAGAGCCAGTTGAATGGCACTTACATAATCGTAATTCTTATAATTGATAGGCTATTGTTCCACTGCGCATGTAGGTTTAGGTCAATTTGATTATTGAACGAAAAGGCACAGGGTGTGTGACATCAATGAAATTAAGACTATCAATGGGTTATATTACACACATTATATTATCACAATATCACAAGTATTTGAAGCTTCTAATCTGTGATATCATGATACTGCAATACGCATCAATATTCCATCAATATTAAAATGATACTTCTTCGCTGGACTGAGAGTAAAGAAAAAACATAGAATGCATCATAGTCGACTTTTACGACATGCTCGGGGAGAGAAGCAGCTAAACCCATTCTATGTTTTTTTCTTTCCTTCTAGTCCAGCAGAGAAGTAATTTAATATATTAGTGCAATTTTGCGATACACACTCGTTAGATAAACCTAAATTTTAGGTTCTAATCGCGTAGAACTCCCTGTTATAAGAAGGAGAACGAACCTTTAAAAAGAGGAGGGAAATCTCAGTTCGGCTGTATTTAGAAACATCCCGTACCCACAATATGATTTGGAAACAATTGAGTAGAGCCACAAATCAAATTAATTATTGGCTGCACCAAGTGGTGTGCGGGGTCGCGATTCGTCCAAATATGTAGGTACAGTCAGCATCAGAAGTTGATAACTTTTCTGAATTTCAAAATTATTATTTTTTACTATTATTATTTTATTTTTGCAACTTTATACTTCAAAGAACCTAAGTTAAAAAAAGTTAAAAAAAGAACCTAGTCATAATGATTTTTTAATAAAGGTCTGCATAGAGTAGGAATAAAAGGACAAGTTTGAGCGTGGATATTGAAAATGATTCAGGAGTGGCTGCAAGTTCTTACTTGTGGCTTTGCCCACCCCATTAGGGATACTGGCGTAATAACATTGTATGGATGTTTATATCATTTTTATTATTTTTAATATTATATTTGGTTCTAAGTATAATAGAGCACTTACCTAAAATTACCTTAAAAAGTTACATACTGAAAGCCCTTCGTGAGTTTAATCATGTTAGAGCCGAAAGCTTTAAAAGCGTAAAGAGCAGAGGATTATAATGAAAATCATTATTGTATTTTAAAAGGTTGGTTCATTAAAAACAATGTCTAAATATATAAAACTCTTATGTAACTGACTAACAATCAACGCAGAGCATAAACTATTTATAATTCCTAGAAACGCAGCTTGCTTAGACGTTCTTGATTGATCGTTGAAATTAAGCAACGTTGTGCGCGGTCACAATTGGGATGGGTGACCGCAAGTGGTATTACGAGCTGAGCACTCCCGTGCTTCGGAGGGCACGTTAAATTGTCGGTCCCGGCTTTTAAGTCGTTAAGCCACGACGGAGGCTTTTAGGCGGCCTAAAAACTCCGTCACAAGAGTTGGCCACTAGCTCATACGAACTTACTATTCCCAGAAGCGTGAAGCATGGAGGTTATATTCCTGTAGGGTATATGGTATGGGTATACACTAAGAAAGGAATTCCCGAAATTTTACTCCTTGAAGAAGCAACGGGAAAATTAAATTTGTTTGAAAAAAAAAACACTTAACGCGGACTGAGTCGCACTAATAATTTATCAGTGTGTAAAAGGCAACATTTAGTCATCTATTTTAAATCAACCTATTTATAATAGTTCCTGGTATTTTCTTAGTAATAAACCTAATAACGAGGAAGTACCAAGCGTCATGTTATCTAAGACTTGCTAATAGGATACCTACCTTGTACCAGCCATTTTAGTCTTGCAGACGCATTATTCATTAGTTGCGAGTATTGTGAGCTCTACACTCACGAACGAATGAAGACGCGAATTCACGCCGCGATTCGTGCTACGACTTTTAAGCGTAAAATAATGCCTCTATACTCGCGTAGTTTTGTTTAGCGCGAACTCTTTCACGGGAGAAAAGAGCGAACGCGAAGTTGCAAAACTATTTGGGACGTTCAGGGCTACCATTTGCAGCGTTGCCGCTAAGCCCGTAGAATAGAATAGAATAGAATAGAATAGAATTCACGTTTCACGGCTTTCGCGCCTCGAGTGTTCAGCGGGTAATGCGGCTTCATGACTTATCTTCTGACTATGACAGTGTTACACATTTCCTTCCGACTAACTTCAATTAAATTACCTATAACTTCAGGATATCCCGAGTAGATAAATTGTAGTATTCCTTAACAGATTTTATATTGTGTATAATGATGAAATTATCCATACTAATATTATAAATGCGAAACCAACTCTGTCTGTCTGTTACCTTTTCACGCCTACACCGCCAAACAGATTTTGATGAAATTTGGCAAAGAGATATATTTGATAATATATTTGGTAAATAGATTCCATCCCGGGGAAGGACATAGACTACTTTTTGTTGCAAAAATAATTCTGAAGGGGGTGGAAATAAAGGATCAAAGTTTGTCTGGGAAACCCATCATTATAAAACATGATGAAAAAACTAAATGAAAACTTATTTATTAAGTTTTTCTTTTAAATTTGAATTTGGCTTTGATCCATTAGCCGCGCTGGTTCAAGATAACCCGTGACTCGTGTAGTACCTAAAATAGACATAGAATCAAACGTAAATATTCACCGAATCGCAATAAAGAAGCAAAGTATAACAAATCGGTGACTCATCAGACCATGCGCTTATCATCTGCACGAATCCACGGCTCGTTGTTTTGTTACAATAAATTCAATTTCACTATATCGCATGAAGTTCTAATAACTCAAGTTTACTTGTACTTTCTCTGCTCCGTATAAGGGTCAGAAAGACCGTCGATCTCCTTGTAGAGGCAGTGACCCAGTGAACTGTGGTTAACTAGAGAAGGGTTATCTTGTCTTGGTCATCTTAGACCCACTTGCGCTTGCCTAGGTTAATCTATAACCTCCGATTGAACTTGATATTGAACAGCCCAAATCGGTATTACTTACCTACTTAACTATCCTCATTGTTTAAGATCAAAAGGCAAACCCTGGCATTGCCATCAGATCAGAGATATCCAATTAAAATTACTTACAATATAATAATTAAAATCAGGGAACTACGGAAAAAAACTAATGATGGAAGATCACTTTGTTGAAATTGTCACTTAATTTTATTATAATTATCCATTTGTATGCTATATGCAATAATATATGCTAATGAATTAGGTCGATTTCCTACTTTTCTTACAGTAGTACAACAAATATTTTGCGCCTCGGCAAACTTCGTGCTCTGTATGAAAACCGATTTTGTCCGAATATGCAACTAATGAACTAAACTAAACTAAGGCCTTTTACCATCTATAGTAGATGATTTATACAGCGTCAGGAGGCCATTTTTACCTTCACAGACGGGACGCTGTAGTGCCCGGGACGAATTAAGATGGAATAGGCTTGCCCAGCACCTATTACATCCTCTCAGCTTAGTCAGCCTTGTCCACAGCTGCTGGCTGCAGCACAGGAGCTGACTAGGCCGCGGGTTTCCTCACGATGTTTTCCTTCACCGTTTGACAGTACTGGTATAGTGCACATAAATTTTTCACACAGAAAAATCCATTGTTACCCGACCGGATTTGAACCCACGACCTTAGGATCGGAAGGCGGGGTCAATACCAAGTAGACCACCAGTGCTCTCATAGTCAACTAAAAATAACTGAACCAACCCTTTAAAAAATACTCTACATTACATAATATCATTATCGCGTTAGTTCGTATTTCAGAAGCTAGACGAAAATGTCTTGTTGATAAAAATAGGTTGTTGGAAAACTTCTTCATCTATTAGCAAATCGCTTATCAGTCTTCTAAGTGGGTGTATATGGAGAATTCCATTCAAAAGTTATCATAGGCTTATAAAATTATACAACAAACGTTACATAATTCGAGGAAATCAGTAATATTTTAATATCTCGTTCAGGGCGTGCACAAAAACCAGTTATTCGCTCCAAGATTAAATAATTACCTATAAGTTATACCACTAGCTTATAAAACTTTTTGCTGGCATCAACGTCACTAACTGTCACTGGTAGTTTCAACAAAAAGTCGCTTATATAGGAGAGATGAGAAAACTAATGTTGTGTGTCCGCTGTATCCGCTTGTAATTGAATTTCATTAATGATCGTCTCGCGTGAGTGGTGCCACTGGGATCGACATGTAAACGTCCGGTTATTGTAACCAATGGATAACCAATCTTTAGTCGGTTATCGGATCCTGCCGGTTTTAGATGAAAGATGTGGACTCCCTCAGACTCCCCCCTATATAAAACCTTATTGACTTTGAGAATACTGGTGGTCTAGTTGGTAGTGACCCCGCCTTCCGACCCTACGATCGGTGGTTCAAATCCAGTCGTGTACCAATGGATTTTTCTGTGTGAAAAGTTTATGTGCACTATACCAGTACTCTTAAACGGTGAAGGAAAACATCGTGAGGAAAACCGTGGTTTAGTCAGCCCCAAATCTTTCTTGTGGACAAGGCCGACTAAGCTAAGAGGATGGTATAGGTGCTGGGCAAGTCTCCCTCTAAATTTGTCGCGGACTCTACAGCGTCCCGTTAGTGAAGGTAAATTGCCTCCTGACGCTGTATAAATAATCTACTATGGACATTAGTTATAAAATTTCCTAGGCGGGTTAATTACAACATAGAACAGTCAGGTTTACAACCACCTATTTAGTAGAATACGGTGAACTCGACATTTTATGACATCTGTCAGTTTAAACAGCCGATCGGCCGGTTAATGTGTTGGTTAAAAGAACTTTGGAGTTCACATTATGAGATTTTTATGTTTGCATTAGTAATGTGGAGTAAGTAGACATGGCTTTGTACGACGTGAGTGTGAATGAATATTAATGGTTATTGTGGTGAGGTGATCTTTAAAACTCGAGTACCGTACAAAATGACTTACTATGTTGACCGGCCTCATGGCTCAATTGGCCAGCCTTCTGTGCAGTAGGTTGTGTTCGATTCCTACACAAACTATTAAGATGATGAATATAGACGACTATTCTGTGCCTGGGTGTTTAAACAATTTAAAGAACTATGTTACTTACAAAAAGTACTCGCTTAAAAGTATTCTAACACCTGGTTCCCATAGTTTAAACTTTACTTCGTCCGGGACTCAATGATGTTAAATATTTTTACTTGCTTTGTTAGAGAGCACTGGTGGTCTTGTGGTCCTGCCCTGCCTTGAGATCCTAAGATCATGGGTTAAAATCCAGTCATGCACCAATGGGTTTGAAAAATGTATGTGCGTCAATACTCTCAAACGCTGAAGGAAAACATCGTGAAGAAACCGACATATAGTAGAACCGTAGAAAGTTCGAAAACATTTTTCAAGTGCACGAAAGTAGCCTTCGAGGCGCACTTTAAATCCACACCACGACTAGATAGATACTTATATACATTGTTTGGTTATCATTAAAATAACCAATCAAACCTACAACACAATTATTATCCCCAGAAATAATACAAAAGCCTTTTGCTTTCATGGCTCTTTGGCTTTCATGGCTCTCATTTTTCGTTTCGCAAAAGTATGTATATTAGACTTCACTCAGCTGACCCTCAACTTCTGAGCTAGAATACAATTGATTCTCTAGACTCTAGCTTACAGTACAGGTACAACTGGCATCTAAATAGAACAACATCAGATACTCTGAATGATCCTAGTCCCTGCGCGTACGCAACCACTGCTTTGCATACAATATTGATAGGGTGATCCGTTATCAGCCCATCGCCCATATAGGTAGTCCATCATTTTGGAGAGGATACTATGCCTTAGTCGACTTTTACGACATACTCGGGGAGAGAAGCAGCTAGACGCATTCTATGCTTTTTCTTTACTTCCAGTCCAGCAGAGAAGTATATTTTTTTATTTGTTATGAAATGGAATAGTGGACAGTTGCCCTTCGTAACCACTAAAAGTCCAGCATAACCATACTGCATTAATGCCAAGATGACTACATCAAAGTCTAGAATTCTTTGTATATAAGGAGGCCACAATTCAACATCTGGTGTTCAAAGACCTGTTCCGATGTTTATAGGATCGAATATTAATAGGCTCTTTGTCCATTGTTCCTCTTTCTCTTCACTCCTGACTCCTCACATGAGCGCTCCCATTAATCTTGTTACCAAATATCGGCAATAGCGCGGGTGCGGTTGCATTTGATGAGGCAATGCGTACAATAGCGTCACGGTGTGTGGACGAGCTGGGCTGGATGGTCGCGGCTGGCTGCGCAGGATGTTGGCTTTATGGGCTTTCTTATAACATCCACTAACATACATAGTTCTAATCTACTGTCAATGCAATTCGTTTGTGAACTCTCTTCCTGTGGACATATTTTATTGTATATACAATAATACCTACGAGTACAAGTGCTCAATTTGGATGATTGTTTTGCAGAGCAAGATAATGTGATGGATGAGGATGAGGTCGTCAATAATATTATAATATATACTAGCTATCGCTCGCGTGGTACACGGATGAAATATAGCCTATATGTTAATCCAGCACACGCACTATGCATCTTACTTATATTATAAATGCGAAAGTTTGTGAGTTTGGATGTTTGGATGTTTGTGCCTCAATCACGTCTAAACGGCTGAACGGATTTGAATGAAACTTGGAATATACATAGTACATGTACTCGATTAACATATAGGCTATTTTTTATCCGGATACCACGCGAGCGAAGCCGCTGGCGGCAGCTAGTATTATATATTCCAAGTTTCATTCATATCCGTTCAGCCGTCTAGGCGTGATTGAGGCACAAACAAACATAAACATCTACATTTTCTGTTTTAAGCAAACTTTCAGAGAAAAGCTGAAGAATTACTATTTCTGTATAAAATATTCAATGAAAGATTATACAGGCAGGTAATGGTCTGAGATATCCATCACGTGTGACGTGACTCATACCATTATTATTTCATTCACAAGCTTCACAATACTTACGTCGTATATACTGCAAAATCGTTTCCGAAACATTCAAACAAATAGCTTTCTTAAAATATTACTAGAAGAAAGAAATAAATTATATATTATGTTATTCGAGCACACGTAGATACTATGTTATGTATATGTATAAAAACAAATTCATCAAATCCATTTGGATATTTTTGATTATTTATTTTGATTATGTTTGTTTAGGATTATTCATTATATACATATTTTCTTAGGATATATTTTTTATGCCTCTATACACACTAACCCTAACCCTTTATTTTTTTTAATGATGGTTTTGTAGTTATTTTAACATAAGTAAAATAAACAAATATGATTATCGCCCTATTTTTTCTCTTACTCATAAAATACTAAGCGTCACGTATGATCGTTCGCTCTATATTGGTAGAACTATTAATTGCAGTGAGGTGTGTCGCGATACGCAAGAGTAGGTCTAGTAGGATAATGACACCAGAGACCTATATCAATTGGGATCGACAAAGGCCGTTGACATATGCGTAACATTGTACTCTACAATTGTATCTTATCCCTGTCCTTATCCCACTTTGGGGTCGACACAACATTTTTTTCTTCTTCCAATCATTCACACAATCAATCCATCTATCCACCATCTATAATGAAAATAGATGGACTGTACATTGTAACGTATGACTGTTTGTATGTTTGGTGGATCACCATCATCTTGGAGGACCTGAGGATCTGGGTCCAATGAAACCGTCCCAATGTTGTCAATCCGACATTGCATTTTGTGGTTTATATTCATGTAAACCAAGTGTATCGTGACCAGAGATAAAGGGAAGAACCCTTGGTTTTCCCCCAAGGGTGTATTAAGTCACGCACGCCGTATGAATAATATTTCGATCGACTTTCAGTATTCGTCATGTAATGGAAACTTGTTCTACTCGAGTGAATTTAGATAAGGAATAGGAAAATATCAATTGTGTTGTATTAGCGGGGGATATAGGGAATTGGGTTTGGCAGGAATTTGTTTTATGGGATGACAATAATTATTAGCTGGAATTTTGCCAAGTTGGTCCTTTTGCCAGCTATTCGTTAGCGATTCGACTGGGCTATCAAAAGATAATGTCGAGATCTGTAAATATTGGTTCGAAGTCTGTAGTAAGTATAAATCTGAGGGATGATCTTTTTTACGACGCTTGATTTATTTTATTGTTTATAATAGTAATTCTGAATACTTGTTTGTATAGTGTAATAAAATAAAGAATTTATATTCTGTTCTACTTTAAGGCTCGTAACTACTGAAAACTGAAAACTTATTTATGTACTTGATTTTACGATTCAAACTTGAGTACAACATAATAAAGACTCAGGTTTTTAATACCTCAGGGAGACTATTAGGGTTATTGTTCTTTCTATAGATATATCCTGTTCCCGTAAATGCTAGTTTTTTTAATAGTGATTTCCATTGTTCCAGATGGTCGTAAATCTTGCCCTGGTGATCTACCACGCGCTCGACTACACGCACTCTGAGGATGAGGAGCGGCTCATCTCACCCGACCTGGAGGGGCTCATCACGGAGATGACGTCATGTGATCTAGCAACAGGTACAAACTTGCATCACTGAATAATGAGGACTTATGACTTGAGTTTTCGTCAATTGTTTTGAGCATCATCATTAGCCAATTAGAAGTCCACAGGCCTCCTTAGTGTATTTCCAGGGCGAACGATTTTGTGCTGCCTACGTAAACCGACCAGCGCTATTTTTACATGTGCTACTTTTTAAAGTTCAAAGTAAAGGTTATCGATTAAATAATAAATATTTGTAGACATTTCATACAGCGCCATCTAGCCCAAAACTAAGCTAAGCTTGTATTATGAAACCAGATGGCTGATACAATACTTTTATTGTAAATACATACTTATAATTCATAGTATTGAAACACTCAGACCCGGAAGAAATATTTGTAGAACATGCGAACATTTCTTCCGCAGCGGGAATCGAACCCGCGCCTCTTGCGTCTCAGTCGAGCACTCGCCCGCCAAGCCACCGAGGTTGTCTAATAGAATGGTGGTCACGAACAGGGAAACAAATAGTATGTCGGCCTGCCTCGACGGACTGTGTTTTGACTTTGAGCACTTTCCTCTATTCATTAGATTTATTCAGTAGCTGATCATAAAGAGATTAGCTCAGATCCCAGACAGCCACAATGGCTGTCGCGACAAAGCCCAGCTCCCATTGAGGCGGCTGTACGATTAGGTTTCTCCAGTAGCCGAACTTTCACCCTCTCGACCTTATTCTGAAGTCACGTCGCAGATTATGAGATCTATTTGCTAAATAGACAGCAAATTGGATGGGTTTATTGTCAATTCCGTTTGAGAGCACCTTGAAATTCATTATAATACGGATCTACGGCTTGAATTTAAATTTCATCTCAGTGAAATTTCAACACATTTCACTGTATTTATGATAAATCCTAATTTACACTATTTGCCGTGAGTAACTCCTGAGATTCTAAGGAAATTCCAATTTAATTTAGAGTTTCACACACAATTTGATGGATTTTTCCGTACAAATCGGTTAGTTTATTCCCACAAATCGGTAGTTTTTTCTTGTCAAATTGAAAGCAGTAAAATGATTTCATCTCTCACGCTGGGCCGCTGATTGGAGTCGTGCGTGCAAACCTGGAGCAAACACGTTTTGCGTAAATCAAGTTGTTACTCTGTTGATTTTAAATAGATAGTGTTTTCTATGAATTGAAGGCGCGCAAGCGGCGTCAGCTGTGCTTATAGGAAGACTATGGGATGCCCCGCGACTTTGTCCGCGTTGAGTTTTTATACAAACTTTATTTATTAGCTGCGTCCAGGACAGGAGTAGAATTTCAATTTTTTTTATATATTTGTGGACATTTCACACAGCATTTCTAGTCCTAAACTAAGCAAAGCTTGTAGTATGGACACCAGAATGGCTGATAGAATATTTATATACTCTTTTTTATAAATACATACTTATACATAATACTAGATACAACACCCAGACCCGGAAGAAATATTTGCAGAACATACAAACATTTCTCCCGTAGCGGGAATCGAACCCGCGGCTATTGCGTGTCAGTTGAGCACTCGCCTGCCACTCCACTCAATTTTTCAAATAAAAACAACGTTGCTATAGTAATTAACGATCAGTCGTCCGTAAGTAAAATATTGGCACCGGGCAAAATACAGAGTCAGTCCACAAACAGAACTTAATTAAACCCGACCTGGATTCTTCACTACAAAAGCAGTACATGCGTTAGATAATGTATGAAGAAAGTTTCCATCAATTCCCACCATAGTTAATGGTGAATACAACCATAATGGCGTTGGAGTTAATTTAATTAAAATCGTAATGATGCGAGTATCTTAAAGGTTTTTCAATGATGTCTGTATGAGTGAAAAGAAATTTAAAAATGTATATGTGCCGTATTGTGAAATGGTGAATGAAAACATCGTGAGAAAGCATGTTTTAGAACAAATAAAAGACATGAAAGTGCTAATTTATTTCACTGTACAATTTTTTTACGATCACTTAACTATGATAACGGCCAAAAAAACATCTTGCGGCGCTCGTGCCAACAAAAATCGCATTTAAATACGTACCCACTTTCTGTAATGAATTCACTCGATGACCAAACTACCCTGAACCTATCCGGTCACTAACCTGACGCGCGGTGAGCAATTAATTACCTGTGACACGAAAAAAGCCATGTATGTATAGCGAATCTGTACGCATATAAATAAATTAGATAGTGTGAATACAATGGCGGGTAAAATTCTACTAGAATTGCATATTTCCCATCGCATTCCGGACCGGAAGTAAAGAAACGGTGTGATTTCCGGCACACACTGTCTCCAAGAACGAAGCACTTGTTCTATACATAGTTTTATTGCGCAGATACATTTTTAGCGCTCTTTTTAAGCAAGAGAAAATAAGGCTACTGTTCGATTCTTTGCCCTTTTCGGTAGATTATCTACTACTTACTAGTCGTGTCCCTAGTTCTTTAGAACAAGTGTGGTGAAATGATTCGAAGGTTCCTTCATGCACTTGACACATGTTTGCGAACATGTTCTACGACATGCCGGTTTCCTCACGATGTTTTTATTAACCGTTTGAGAGTACTTACTAGTATAGCGCACATACATTTTTCGAACAGAAAAATCTATTGGTACACGACCGGATTTGAACCCACGGCCTTAGGATTGGAAGGGGCCGCTACCACAAGACCACCACGTATTGACCATGTCTTTCCTGTGAACAAGGCCGACTAATCTGAGAGGATAGAATAGGTGCTGGGCAAGCCTACACCATCGTAATTCGTCCCGGGCACTACAGCGACCCGTTTGTGAAAAGTTAAGTTGGGGTAAAAGTTGCCTCCTAACGCTCTATAAATCATCTACCTACTATAGATGGTAAAAGGCCTTAGTACCTACGGACATGCTTTAATTGTTTGTACTCACTGTTTATAGTTGCGCAAATTGTTGCGGCCATATAACAAACGACGGATGGACCAAGTAATTTCTTATGCCTCGACGTGTAATGTGTTGATTTGTAAAACGCTATAGTCTGTTTCTGTAGATATATGAAAAGACTAGCTGCCGCCCGCGACTTCGCTCGCGTAGTACTTGTATAAAAAATAGCCTTTATGTTAATCCAGCACCTGGAATATGTATATTCCAAGTTTTATTCAAATCCGTTCAGACGTTTAGGCGTGATTGAGGCACAAAAATCCAAACAAACTTTCGCATTTATAATATATCTTTCCTCTTTATAATATTAGTGTAGATGAAAAGATGAAACGATTGTATTTATAGTTGCGTTGTATTTATAGTTTATTTAGACACAAGCATTACTTACCTGATTTTTAAAAATATAGTCTATAATGTTGTCCACGTTTTCTAAAAGAATGTTACATCGATGACCTTTGCTCCCAGCATTACAGGTAAAGGCACACAATGCGACGAGACGATTCGCTGCGGTCGTCTTTTCCTCAGCTCTCACGAACTCACTCAATCTAAATTAACTTGTCATATCTGCTTTTCCCTCGAGAAGTTTTTACGCCAATTCATACTCTACCGGTTAAAGGTCGGTTTCCTAGACGTTGCAGACGATGGCCGTAGGCTAGCGGTCTCTGTTCACAAAAAAATAAAACAAATAAAGGTAAATTATTTGTTTATTTACCTCTCCAACATGATGGACCATCTATATGGGCAATGGGCTGATCACCTGTCACCATGGTTCACAGTATCCATCTTAGGACTTTAAATTAGAAGTGGTTGCAAGTTTTCTTATGTTTACTTGTGGCTCTGCCTACCCCATCAGGGATATGGGCGTGATAATATGTATGTAAGTAGGATAGGATCAGTCTGCTCCGTCACTAGAGTTAACTCACTTTACTTCTCACATGAGCTTAAAGTAGCGGCCGTTGATCCACGACGCCGTCCGATAGGAAACCGCGACTTAACATATTAGGTATATAACTTCCTCGACACGGGAAGTTTTCAAGTAAAGACCAGGGCGATGGGAGATGAATTTATTGCGCTTTAATCGCAGCGGGAAACGTTTTGCATAGCTGGTAAATTGACGCTGATCGAATCGCTCTGCCCGCGGCGCGCCGTCTGTCAACAGGTACCTGCAGAACGAGGTAAATAGAGCTTTCGAGCTTTCTGAATAATTGACGTAGACAGGGGGACTTACAAGTTTTGAAAAAAGAAATAGTTTTTACAAAAATACATTTATCATGCTCGTATCCCTAACGTAGTGGGCACAGCCACAAAAAATTATCAGAGCACTTGCAGCCACTCGTGATCCAAGAGTCCCAAGCTAGATATGGTGAATCATGGTGATAGGTGATTAGCCCATCGCCTATATAGATGGTCCATCATGTTGGAGAAGAAACTATTACTATCCCTTAGTCGACTCTTACGACATGCTCGGGGTGAAAAGCAGCTGGACGCATTCTATGTTTTTTCTTTACTCTCAGTCCAGCAGAGAAGTAATATAGTTTTCATAGTTTGTAGCGGAGTATTTTACATACATACATACATATTATCACGCCCGTATCCCTAACGGGGTGGGCAGAACCACAAAGTAATCATAAGAAATCTTGCAGCCACTTCTGATCCAAGACTCCCAAGATGGATATGGTGAACCATGGTGACAGGTTTTTGCCCAGCAGTATCAATCTATTTAGTGGTGTCACTAGTTCCTTCGAGGGGAGGGCTCCTTTTGTGCACTAGCAGTAAAACAGGCTAATAATAATAACTATCTATGCAATGGCTAGGTGCACTTACTTTTAAGGTTTGTATAGTTATCCAGTGTACTTTTGATCGACTTCGAAAGTCGAGGGACGCTATCTCCAATCTCGGACAAACGGTTTCGATCATGAAGTTCAGGGCCATTTCATTTCGTTTGACGTATCGTGCCCTTAGCACAGGTTACGTGTATAAAAGAAACGAATTTAATTTGTATTACCTACATTTTATATATTTAGATGTGACCAATGAGCAAAGGGCCGGCGCTTACCTCGGACAAAGGATAAGTAATAGCTATCCAACGAGGTAACGTCGCCAGCCTTTTGGGGATCTTACCTGCGGTCGGTGTTCTGAGTTTTGTGTTCCATGTTGGCGAACTTAGATATAAAACTGAGCTCATTTTCATTTCTTATTATTATACCGATTACTTAAAGTTCTTAATGTGATTATAGTTTGTCTTTGTTTAGATTGGTCTAAGCAATGTTTGTTTTTTTAATCAATAAAACGAAATGCTTGAGTCTAGATTCTGTTCGTAATGTAGTAGGTCTAAATCTAGCTTTTCTTGCAAGGCAACAGATCCACCAGCGATCCTATGCCTAGTAACTGGTGCCGTTGGGCCCTGTTTATGATCGTGGGCGATTGATTGGGATCCCATCAAAAGCTTCGATCGTATCGTATACCGGTCAGTGGGTCGACATCGCATCCGACAGGTGAATAAGGCGCGAACACAATGGAGGATGCGGTGCACTGACGCCCATTGTTTTGAGATTTCCGCTTATTTTCGGGCGTTATCGTAAAGTCGATGGTGCTATCGCCTGGCTCTGACGGCTGAGAGATGAAACTCGTTTGGATTCGAGGTCGATAGTCACTTGTTTATAGCTAAGTGTATCCGCCCGTGGTATTGCTTTTGCATTTGTTTATATCTCAATGTCTTCGTATCACCACAATAAAATAGCCATTAAAGTCAAATCTTCAAATCTCAGTCAAATCACATAAACCCTATGGGTTGCCAATGGGACCCTATTACTAAGCTTCCGCTTACCGTCCGTCCGTCTGTCCGTCTTTCAATCTATTCGTTGTCAGCGGACTGTATCTCATGAACCGTAATAGGTAGACTTAAAATAAACAACAATTAATAATATAAAAATAAAGGGGCCGCATACAAGAAACATTATTTTTAACGTTCGTAATCGATCATTGAAGCAACTATTTAAAAAGTACATGGATTAAAAGTCATATTAAAAAGTACATGTACTTACGATGGTACGGAAACGTGTGCGTGTGAATTCGACTCGCACTTGACCGGTTTTTTAAATAGGTACTAGCAACCTACTAGCAACCTACAGAATAGGCAAGACCTTGATAATACAGGATAATATTATAGTTACCTACTTGGATAAAACTATCTTGTATTATTCCAGTCATTTCACTAAGTACCTAGTTTGTTCGAAACTGTGGTGAAACTGTGTTTGAAGTGCACCGCAAAGGCTCCATTCGTGCACTAAGATATCAAGGTAGTTTCAATTTACTTTCTTTGCGCATCTTTACTTGTTCGCTACGTTCTTTACGGTCAGCAGAAGTAGTTCATGTTTGAAGTTTTTTTCGAATCAAAACATAAATTAGATACCTATTTATACTTGGTCTATTATTGAGAGCACTGGTGGTCTAGTTGGCCTTCCGATCCTGAGGTCGTGGGTTCAAATCCGGTCTTGTACCAATGGATTTTTCTGTGTGAAAAATGTATGTGCGCTATACCAGTACTCTCAAACGGTGAAGGAAAACGTCGTGAGGAAACCTGCGGCTTAGTCAGCTCCACACGTATTGACCATGTCTTTCCTGTGGACAAGGCCGACAAAGCTGAGAGGAATAGGTGCTGGGCAAGCCTACTCCATCTTAATTCGTCCCAGGCACTACAGCGTCCCGTCTGTAAAGGTAAAAGTTGCCCTCCTGACGCTCTATAAAACATCTACCATAGATGGTAAAAGGCCTTAGTATTACTAAGAGTTTGTGATGTAAAGTATAGTTTACAAGTTTTTACCCATGTAACGGGAAGGTGAGTTTTGAAAAACTCAAATTGTTAATGAATTTTTGTAGCTGACTGTACAATGAGAGGAGAGGTCGTGTCGTGTCAGTCACGGTCGCTCCACATCGACGTGATTGTTGATTTTCAAGAGATTGCCGTTTTTGGAGATTTTCTCTTAAAGTTGTAGATATTGTACTCCTTGATCAATAGCGGACTAGTCTAGTTTAGTCTCATTTCAATTACCGTACCTTGTACTTGTAGATACCAAGACAAATGCAAAATCTGTTTTATAAAATCATCATCATCTTCCTGCCCTTATCCCACTCTATGTGGGGTCGGCACAGCATAACCCTTGGATCATGCTGCAACAGTTTTGGCTAAGGTGTTATATGACCGGCCGCCTGCCTGACGTCAACCCTCCTTGGAAATTATTGCTTATTGTATCTCATCTGTTTTATAAAATAAAGTTAAATAATCATCCTCCTTCTTGGAAGTCGGGTATAAAAGACGATTTTTGATGTGTCAGGCAAGTGTCCGCTTGAGACGAGACAGAAGCTGTTTCTATAATGCACGAAAGGAGCTTTTGACGCGTACTTTAAATCCTTTCAACACACCGATTGGAAAGAACTAGTGACACCACTATACTTCAGCCAAACTATAACTATACAATTTATGTAAACAAACCGTCTCGTATTTGTCATTAGTAGGTACTAATGACAAATACGCGACGGAAAACTAAAGTGATTTCATAATAGGTATTGTGAAATCACTTTAGTTTTCATAAATAAACCTCGTAACATTAGTTTTTTTCACTTTAATTTAACTATTAGTACTACTTAAAGTTCCATAAACATGTAGTAAAAAAGTAAGTTTTAGGTTAAATACTGACAGTTAGTTTACTAAATTGTATCTCTAGTTTGGCTGAAGTATAAATACGAATAGATAGATATTCCTGCGGCGGGAGGAATGTTTGCAAATATTTCTTCCGGGTCTAAGAAGTAGCCTAGTAAAGTGTAGTTGTTCATCGCGTCTATCATCAGATTTTGTTCTGTCATTAAAGCTTGACAATGCAAAGTTTTATCTCTACAGAACAGCGAGAACTGTTTATGAGATCATAAATACTCTATTTTATGCTAAAATTTAAATCAAACTTTACTACTAAGAAGTTTTCCTGTTTCCCAGCATGTGTTTTTGTTTACTCATTCCTATATCCATTTGCGTAAGTTTAAGTTGTAATATTGTTTATACCACTTTCACTTAAATTGATTTTAACAACGCATGGCGCGTCGTTTCACTTATCGAAATACTTTTTATGGGAGTTTGATATAACGTTTAGTGTCTCGAACGGAATTTGAATTTTATTTCGTCAGTCGGACCACCTCTTATTATTTAAAAACAATTTTAATGTGCATCTTCTTTATATTATTCTATTACATCCACCTGCGGTTTTGCTTACTTTTCGAAATAGTAAAACAAAAGGTTTTATTCTTCTTCAAGCCACACACTTTTCGAAGTTACATACAATCCATACAGCTGTAATAAAACAAAGACAGGTTGATTTTAGAAAATGTTCAGTTCATTGACTAATTGTTTCCTGTCTAAAATCGTTCCGTTAGTGAAGGAAAAAGTTGCTTCCTGACTCTAAATAAATAATTTAGTGTATAGGGGCTTAGAATTAGAAATCGCTAGTATTTTCGACTTTCTTAAATCACTTTGGTAGACATATACGTGGAACGACCGCAAACATTGTCAAGCTAATCGACCTCCGCCCATCTGATGTTTTCGACAGCAGATTTGTTTTCAGACCCTCCTCTATCAAATTACCTTCTTAAGCTAGAATTTAATAGCTTCTTATTTAGGTCTAAACCCATGATTAGCTTATGAAATAATTGGTTTAGATCCAATGAAACGCACGTGGCACGTGAAAGCAAATCTTTATGTCATTATCAAACGTGACCTGTTTACTAATCTAAAAAGTTCGTGGTTTTATTAATCGTAAAAACCCTTGAAGTGTATAAATAAAGCGGATGTTCGTGTTATAAAAAATAGGGTTTATGCGTATGATTAATTTCAGGCTGGTCGATTGATTTTATTGTCCACTGGCTTTCAAAAAGCTCATAAAAGAAACGGCTTATGACAAATGCTAGGCATGCTTCGCGGCCTCATAATTTTCCCCAAAATTTATTAGTTCACAACAAATGTCACACGACCCACATTCAAGAATGTGTTAGTGTCTGTTTGTAGGTGCATCGTGGGTGGACTTGTCCTATCAAAATACGAATGCACCTTAGACATGCAAAGTCGATAATTTACTGCTTATTGTCTAGCAAAGTGACTCGCGCCGGTTTCGTCAACAAGATCATTAGGTATCAGTTCGTAGGTTGTAGAATTTGGGGTGTGATTGTAGATTGAGGACCTGTCTCTATAAGTGGGAGGGCAGGATTTGGTGTGTTCATGCTTGTTTACTCATTGATAAAACAACATTGCACGCTTAATTTCACTTTAGAAATGCAAATCAATTAACTAGCGGGACTCGTATCCGCATCTGGAATTGACAATGTTACCATACGTGTAATAGCTAAGTATTTAAATTCAATATACTTGTACATTGTGGCCAGCTTTTTTTATAAAATTAAATATTTATTTACTAGCTGCCGCCCGCGACTTCACTCACGTCTTACCCGGATATAAAGTAGCTTATATGTTATTACAGCATACGAATTATGTATATTCCAAGTTTCATTCAAATCCGTTCAGCCGTTTAGGCGTGATTGAGGCACAAAAATATCCTCACAAACTTTCACAAGAAGAGCTTTTAGACCGATAATAATAGTTGTTCCTAAATTGTAGGTACCTTTTACTGTCGAACGAAAGGTCCCTAAACTATCTCCAGTTAAAGATAGTTGAGATGAAAAATCCAGATAAAAAATATATCTTATCAGGATTTTATACCAACAAATAGAAAAAAAGTCGTTTAAAACCGTCAAAGTTAACAGTATGCTGTTAGGTTTGCATTGCATTACAGGAAACTGATGTAATTATCGTAAAAAGTTAGATCGTTTCGATTTAGAGTTGTGATTGTGAGATTTTATGGGTATTGGGAATCTTTACAGTGAACAATACCGTTAATGCACTTATGTGAGATGCAAAATGTTCTGGAACATCAGAAAGCAAAGCAGCAATGTACTGCTAACTTTGAGAATGCATAGTAGAGGAGATTCAAGTATCGAAACTTTCTGTTGCTTTGTGTGAATGTGTGCTGCCTCGCAGGAGCTCTGCATGGTTTTTTATTGCGAGAGGGCGGGTGGTGTGTACGCGTCCTATATTTTGACCTGACATTAATTGAGCGGAGTACCACGTAACTACTTATTTACCTTTCTATTTAGTAGTATCTTTAATTGGATTTCCGCAAAGTCACCCGCCGCCAGAAACCTCCCGAAACCAGTTTGACTAATTGTTTTCCTAAAATAGCTTCCGATGCTTCGAGCTTACGAATTAAATATCAACGCAATCTGCCACGAATCTGACTTACTTTAACGTCAACAAGTGGGCTATCAAAATTCATTGGAACCGATTCAGCCGGGTGGTATTTGCTCCAAACTTGGTTCAATAAGGTTCGGTTTTCGAGAAAGCGAACAGTATGAGACTGATATAGAGCGGTGAACGTGACTTTTCAGTTTAAGTAATTGATAACTTTTGTGGTGTGGTGGGCTAGTGCCCCGCTGAGACATAAGGGGTTCGATTCTAGTGGCAGGAGGAAGCATGTTCTATAATATTTCTTCTATATCTATGTGATGTGGCATTATGGTAGAGTAGTACTTCAAATATTGTGCGCCTCGGCAAACTTCGTGCTTTGTATGAAAACTGAATTTGCCCGAATATGCAACTAAAAAAATAAGCATCTACATCTACACATCTCATCATCGAGTTAGTTCGTATTTCAGAAGGTAGACTATTTAGTACTATGGTATATTAGTCTGATAACCACGACAAGGAATCCAAGTCTGATCTCAGAATTAAATATTTATGTGACTGTTGGGTGTTATTTATCTTACCCCAATTTTTGAGGACTTTCCTAGTCCGTAAATATTTTTTAAAATAGTCTAGTAAAGTATAGGAAATGACTTCTGATAGAGGGAGGAAGAATACATGTTGTCCCAATCCCACATAAAGTGGGAAAAGAACAAGGAAATTATGAGTCTAGGAGAGCTTTTGATAGAGCCTAGTGGCTCTAGCAACACTAATGTTAGCATATGGGTTTATGTTATTTTACGGTCGCCACGAGACTTACCGTTTCTTAAGTAAACCAGGGCTTCACCATCCCAGAATTTATCGAAATGTAATTGTAGAATATTTCTCAAAATTTCAAGATAATTACAGTCCAATTATTGCCGAATGAAACGCGTCTGAACTGTATTTTCGTCAGATAATAACTGAAATTCCTGTGAATCGGTCATGCAATTATTGTCTTTAAATGATCGAACTGCATATTTGATAAATTAAATATTCGTATAAACTGTCGGAGCGAAGATCGAGTACGTAACAGCTTAGGTAATCAGATTTATAGCTAGCACTCCTGTTTGTATGTTCTAGGCTACTGACTGGACTTTTGCTTCAGTGCCGGCATATTGCAAATACCTTTCGACATTTAAGCAACCTAAGGCAGAGTTTTGTTAAAACAAGTGTTGAGGGCTGGCTCATTCCTTGCGCAATGAGTTTCTTTCCATACAACGCGGGTTTCAGTCAGTACGAGGTACTGAAAACAATTTAACTTGGAACTTTTTTTTACTAACTACTTCATCATCATCATCATCATCATCATCTTCCTGCCCTTATCCCATTCTATGTGGGGTCGGCACAGTATGAACCTTGGATCATGCTGTAAAAGTTTTGGCTAAGGTATTTTATGACTGGCCGCCTGCCTGACGTCAACCCTCCTTGGGAATACTTGCTTATTGTATCTCGTCATGTTGGAGAGGATACTATCCCTTAGTCGACTTTTACGACATGCCCGGGGAGAGAAGCAGCTGGACGCATTCTATGTTTTTTTTTACTCCCAGTCCAGCGAAGAAGTAACAGATTATAAATGCGTCGTATCATGGCATTTACACATTTCCATGTAAGATCTGGGAGAAAGTCTGGCGCCAGCGGACAACTAGACAATCTGCCAGACAATGCAATAAATTGTTATTAATGCGTGCGTGTGCGCATGACTGTGGACGCTTTGTGTCACATGATAGTGATGGAGTAGAGTTATGATAGTTTGAGTAGGAGCTTATGAGTCAGCAAGCTGGGTACTGGTGGGTTAAAAGGTCACTTTAACTGATCAGAGAGCACTGGTGGTCTAGTTGGTAGTGACCCCGCCTTCCGATCCTAAGGTTATGGGTTAAAATCCGTTCGTGTACCAATGGATTTTTCTATACGAATAATTTATGTGCGCTATACTAGTACTCTCAAACGGTGAAGGAAAACATCATGAGGAAACCCGCTTAGTCAGCTTTTTAGTCAGCTCCGCACGTATTGACTATGTCTTTCCTGTGGACAAAACCGACAAAGCTGAGAGGATGGAATGGGTGCTGGGCAAGCCTACTCCATCTTAATTCGTCAGTGGCCTTCTTAGCCTCGCTTATCTTTGAGAAATGCGCGCTGTAGGTAACAATTTCGAACATCCTTTTGAACTTTTGCCTACTATTGTAGAAAAGGGAGAAAGTTCTGGGTGCGATCAGCAGATTCCTTTTTATGGCACATAATGTCAAAATTGTTATATACTATGGGAGAGGAAGTCTTGGATGAGATCAGCCGAATCTACACTTTTATGGCTACTACTAGTCGTGTCACTAGATCTTTGGAACCAGTGTGGTAAAAGGATTTAAGTGCGCCTCAAAGAGGCTCTTTTCGTGCACCCGACACATGTTTTCGAATATTAAACTAACAATAGAATACTTAAGATAGTCAAGCCAAAGATAGGGCGCGATGGCGCTCATTAGGGGAGGCCTATGTCCAGCAGTGGACTGCTATAGGCTGATGACGATGATTATGATGAATAGAATACTTTGTATACCTACCTAAATAGAAGAAAAAGCTCGCGAAGAACTGTGGTATAAAATCATTCAGCTTCCCTTGTATGAATAACGGGTTTAATAATCCAAACATCGAAACAAGTAGGTTGAGGAAAGTAGGCATGGAGTAGGTGGCTGACGGACATTTCCTCTGCATTGAGTAGATGTATTGTGATGTTATGTTTGTTTCCCAGTTCGTAAGCCATTTCACACCTACGATACGCCATTCAAATCAGATCAGTTCTATAGAAAGGTTATAAAGTTTTCGAATGAGAGAAAGGCGAATTGAAGAATACCTACTTAAGTTTGTGTATGTGACTGTTGATTGTTACTTATTATTATTACATACATACATATTACCACGCCCGTGTCCCTATGCATTGCTATTCAATGTCATGAATATTTCCATTTTCATCCAAATTCATTCAGTTGCTACAATTCAAAATAACTTTATTCCGCGAATTCTGTGATATCATTTGGAAAAGCCTTTAATACATACATACATACATATTATCACGCCCATTTCCCTAATGGAGTGAGCAGAGCTAAATCCAGAAACTTGCAGCCACTTCAGATTTAAAATCCTAAGATGGATATGGTGAACCATTGTGACAGGTTATCAGCCCATCGCCCATTTAAAGTCTTTAATCTATGTTCAATTTACAATTGTTCAGATTTACACCTGTTAGAGCGTGATTGAGCCACCAATACCTAAACATTATCACAAACTTTCAGATTTGCAGTATTAATAGAATTTATGGTCACGCACTTAAATCGCGCCATGGGAATCACCATAAGAAGCTACTTGGTTCCAAGTCTTTGGTGCATTGTCTCTCAAGAGAGCGATCTCTACTTATTTAAATACGGTTTCTTCAGTTTTATTATTTTTAACTAGCTGCCGCCCGCGGCTTCGCTCCCGTGGTACCCGGATAAAAAATAGCCTATATGTTAATCCAGTACATGTTTTATGTATATTCTAAGTTTTATTAAAATCCCTTTAGTAGTTTTTGCGTGAAAGAGTAACAAACATCCACACATGCAAACTTTTGCGTTTATAATATTAGTAAGGATAGTAAGGATTATAGATATTTTTTTTTTTTTCAAAAGCAAGATAATCACTATTCAAGTATTGTTTCTTTGAGCAAAGTCATATCAGAAAACAACCCGAATCCACTTCCCAGCATTGTTTTTATCGAATGAAGTAACTTCGTAAAGGCTGGTTAATCCTGACCGGTAAATGCATTCGATTTTGGTAATAGATGTGCCACGACGCTCCTTAAAACAACAATTTTACTATGGTATTCTATTTACTATGGTATGGTATATTGGAAGTATTCTACCAACGTGAATCCGTTGGTTGAATATGTCACTAAGTAGTTGACAGAATAACAGATATCACAATAAAACGCCTACCTAATGTAACCATCTTTGTGAACAACTGAAATGGTGGTGTCTTATTTAACTAAACAAGCTTTGCTAAACAATTTTGTTTTGAAGTCATAAATAAATAACTTTAGCTAGAACACCTAGAACGTTCTTGTAGCAATTACTGGGATAATTAAAACCCGGGAGTAAACTTTGAATGTCTCAATTTCAAAGGTCCTTTTAATTAATTTTATTTATAAAAGATGATGGTGGTTTTAAATGTGGCCCAATCTTTATATCTTGTCTTTTAATGAAGAGAAGTTCCAGGTCAATGCAATTCCAAATATGTGTCATGTGCACGAAGAAGCTTTTGAGGAGCACTTTAAATACTTTCACCACACTGGTTAAAAACTTGTGACACGACTGGTCAATAAATAACACGCAACAGTTGCATAGTTCCATTCTAACATAAGGGTTCCGTATCGTGGATATCAGAAACTACAATTAACATGGTACAACAATACTCAGGCACCCCGAATAAATTTTAGTATTACTTGCAAATATTTCCCCCGCTTCGGGAGTTGAATCCAGACCTCTCGTGGCACTCTCTCGACATGCCGCAGTCGTCATTGCATTACTAAACAATTTAAGACTATTTTAATATTATTATAAGTTTTCCCTATTAAAGTCAAAGTACCAGGCTATCATAACTGAGTCGCAGTAATCCCAGTTTCGCAATGTTTTACGAGGCTTTGTCGTCGGCGATCAGATTTATCTGAGGCGAGGCGCCCGGCGCCGACCCGGCGTAATCCTATTAGACATTGCTTTGCTCCTGATGTGACAATAGCCTTTCGGTTTCTATTGAGACTCCATCTATCATTGTAGTAATCCTTTAGGGCCTATGTTGCGGTTGTTTTATTTCATAAAAGCAAGAGCTTTAAAAAGCGGCTCTTTGATGAACTTTGATACTGATTAATCTAGTTATAAACAAGACTGGTTTGTAAAATAAGGCATGGCATGATTTCTGGATAAATCGTTACATACATTGATATAATATAGGTTACGCTCTCTCTCCATTACCTCATTCCATAAGTCAACCCTAATACGGGCACGTTGTTGCCTGCCGGACTTTGACGGAATTCTGGAATTTCATTCAACACTTGTTCTTTTGTGAGAGGCAGTGATGCTCCGCTTTTGGTACGGATTAGTGAGTAAAGATCCTATTACGTCTCTATAATATCAATTTAGTATTTGCTTTTAATCCGTAAGTGTAGGCGTAAAACTTATATCCACGCATCAGTGAAAACATCATAATATCTAACTAATCAACAAAATTGTAATAAAAATGAAAGTCACGTTGCAAACGAATGTAAAGTAATCAATCTGTATCAAAGCACAATGGGGCCCATCAAGAGCTATAACGTCCTTTGTAAACGCACCATTGAACGTAGAGTGTAGCATTGGACCGACTTGGACCCTATTAGAAGTCGACTTTACTACATCATCAAAATCTAAAGTACATTTTATAACATTACTCGTGAAACGCCCGCAACTTTGTTCGTGTTGAGCGCTGCTTCCTTAAGAAGTTGAATTTCGGGAATTACTTTCTTAGTAAACCCCTACATCATCATCATCTTCCTTCCCTTATCCCACTCTATGTGGGGTCGGCACAGCATGATCCTTGGATCATGCTGTAAAGTTTTGGCTAAGGTGTTTTATGACCGGCCGCCTGCCTGACGTCAACCCTCCTTGGGAATACTTGCTTATTGTATCTCATCATGTTAGAGGATACTATTCCTTAGCCGACTTTTACGACATGCTCGGGGAGAGAAGCAGCTGGAAGCATTCTATGTTTTTTCTTTACTACCAGTCCAGCAGAAAAGTTAACCCTTCATCATAAGAGGAATATACCCTTCAAATTTCATGCTTCTAGGACTAGGTTAGGCTATACGTTGATTTTTACTATTGATAGTCAGTCAGTCAGTAACGTAAGAGATTTAAATATTTAGATAGAGCAACAGTAAGGGTAAAATGTTCGTATACAGAGCAATAAATAGGACAAAGAGACACAGTGGAGTCACACATGCAGTTCACACGCTGGGATTGATTGATGCCAGGTTTCTGTATAAAATACGGGGTACTAATGGGGTGGGCAGATCCACAAGTAATCTTAAGAAAGCTTTCAAGATGTTTTTGTGCCTCAAACAAGACATAACAGCTAAACAAATTTGAATAAAACTTTGAACTTGGAATACTATAAAGTCTATTTTATCCAGGTAACGCGCGAGCGAAGTCACGGCAGTAGGTTAGTTTTCAATATTACACGATATTGTAGCAATTATCAAGAATTTAAGCTCTCGCAAATATGCGCTTGCGCAACCTGTACGGAACGCAGCGCGTCGACAGTGTCAATGTGTAACAGATCGTGCCGCAGACCACACGCAATAATCGCTGAGATTGACGGATTAATTGTATAAGAATGGACGAAATTATAATGACTGACAATCAAGAGGCAACGCGCAACATTAGAACGATTAAAAACTACAAAATATTTATATTTATCCACCGTTTATACCGTTTATTTTAGCAAAATATAGGTCGTATTTCGTCAAATCTTATTCTTCATCCAGAATCTTTGAAGATGTCAGACGGTTTAATTTCGACTCAGCTTTTATTTTTCCTTCAACACTAGAAATGATTATACAAAAAGTGTGATTTCACTATGACCCCTCTCTTTTGAACTGGTGGAGTGAGTCCTTGAAGAGTCATATCCCTCAAAATAATATATTTGACGAACTTAAAGAAGTTCACTGCTGAAGAAGACAAATATCGTCCATGAGGGTGGCCGTTCTTCAATTTGTTTCCCAAGCCGTGGTCATCCAAGAGCTTTTATCCAACAGTTGACAGCCTCAGTGGCGTGGCGGGTGATTGCTCGGCAGAGACGCAAAAGGCGCGGGTTCGATTCCCGCTGCAGAAGAAATGTTTGTATGTTCTGCAAATATTTCTTCCGGGTCTGGGTGTTGTGGTACCATGGTACTCGTAGTTTCTGATCCCCACAACACAGGGAATCCTAGTGTGGGGTCAGGATTATGTATGTGACTGTTGGGTGTTATCTATCTCTATCTAGTTATCTGTTCTTTGCACTCTAATCCTTACTTTCTTTGTTTCCAGACGATGACGAGGAATGCGGGGCGTTGTCAGAGGGCTCCGTATGCTCGGAGGGGGGGAGGGCGGACACGGACGACGAGGGTATCGAGCGAGACTCGGAGCCAGCGCCCAGGCGGCGGCGGAGACGACGGCGGTTCATGCTCAGGGATGTCGTTGAGGTAATGCTTTGAACGCCTATCAGAACTGGATGTTGTGGTCCCGTGGTCAAACTACCTACTTCTTAAAAGTACCGGAAATTTCTGGTTCCTTTGCCAAAAATACCGAAAATCCAGGTTCGTTAGGGTGTTGTAGTATTACGTATTATAAGTATGTATTTACAAAAAAAGTATATAAGTATTCTATCAGCCATCTGGTTCCCATAGTACCTACAAACTATGCTTAGTTTGTGGCTAGATGGCGCTGTGTGAAATGTCCACAAATATTTATTTATTTATTATCTAAAGTCTCTGTTGCTATCTCACAAGCACAGCAAATCTTGCATTCGATGAGATTCACATAATTAAAAACGGAGAGTGTAAGGCCACTCATCGTCGCCACTCTGTCACTTTAATAGCTCTTACCCATAACTGATTAAACTTTCGTCCACCTGTACAGCTTTCACTTGTAAACGATCCTTATCCATTCATGGAAGTCGGGTGCTTAAAGTATTCTTATTTATATTTATTGAGTTTTTTTTATTAAAACTACGCCACCAGCACAAATAATCATCATCATCATCATCGTTTGCAGTCCTTTACCCACTAATGGGCATTTAGGCCTCCCTCTGCACCATACATCACGGTCTTGTGCTAGTCTCGTCCTTCCATGGTTTTGACCTGCGTATTACTACAAACACTGATAATAGTCAACCAATCACAGGCAAGCAGTTTTTTGTCACTTTGTTTAGAAAAGATGTTTATTATTTATATTATATTAACAATTCGTTGCTTAGTAAGGATACGAAATGCTCCCAAAGCAATTATCGCAAAGTATAACCAGGAAAAGAAAGAATAAAGTAAAAGAGACCCGAGTAATGGACCGAAAAAAGCACTCAATTTTTACTTTTTATGTTTCTAAATTAAAAGGAATTTTATACCTAATGGTTTCCATTA
The DNA here is from genome assembly GCA_949320045.1 of Scotopteryx bipunctaria. Classification (NCBI taxonomy): domain Eukaryota; kingdom Metazoa; phylum Arthropoda; class Insecta; order Lepidoptera; family Geometridae; genus Scotopteryx; species Scotopteryx bipunctaria. The sequence continues at coordinate 2,326,866 of OX439441.1, forward strand.
CTCCGTTTGATATGGAGACAGGGTCGTAAGCTGACAATATATTTTGTTTACAATTTTTCCACATCAAATATTACCTAGAGTATATTCAGAGTTGAATTTTCTAATGCTACCTGGAGGGATAACACTATAAATACTGAAGATATTTTACTCAAAGGAAGCATTGCCTAATTTTTAAAAAGAAACAAAACTGCCCTAAACCTGTTTTGAAAATACGTCGAATATGTCTGGGAATCGCATCGAAAAAACAACATTTTGTACTTTTATGGCTCCGGTTGATAAGGATATGAGATCAATCATAAGAATCAAATCTCTCTAGCAATCATGGTAAATTAGATTTAAGGAAAACCATGAAATCTTAACTAATTCAATAGAAAAAGATGAGATGACAAGATTTGAGAATCTTACAATTTGCTTTTAGCAGGTTTGCTTTTATTTAAAAATAAAGGAATGTTGCCATTGTTTAAAATTTGTTATCTTCAGTATAATGAATACTTACATTAAGCGCTCGTGCGGTAGCTTGCTTAGACGTTCTTAATTGATCGTTGAAATTAAGCAAGGTTGTGCGCGGTCACCAATTTGGATGGGTCACCGTAAGTGGCATTACGAGCTGAGCGCTACCGTGCTTCGGAGGGCACGTTAAATCGTCAGTCCCGGCTTTTAAGTCACGACGGAGGCCTTTAGGCGGCCTAAAAACTCTGTCACAAGAGTTGGCCACTAGCTTATACGAACTTACTTACTATGTGGAATAAAAAAAACCACCTGTATAGTGAACAAAGGCATCGAGCAAGGCACATCCTTATAGGCATCCAATATGAGCGCCACCTTATTGGATCAGCAGGTCACTGACCTATAATATTCTATCACCACTCTCACCTTTTAGTATTATGACGTTGCGACACTTGCACTCCACTACTTTCACTGTATCACTTATTAGGAAGTGATTAGTGGCTTTTATGTTAAGTGAATCGATACCTCCCTACTAATATTATAAATGCAAAAGTGTGTTTGTACGTTTGTTGGTTTTGACTCCCTTCACGCATTATTGAACGGGGTATTGACCTTGATTTGACGATTTTTGAGTTTCCCGATACTTCGGCGCAGTTCATCACGGAAGACAGCGAGGCGGTAGTTATTGGCATACAAAACGGTCTACCCTCTTTCGAAATGTTTTATTGCGAGTATTCCTTCACAGATCGGAGCCAAGGGCGTCTTTAACCTATTGGAGGCCCTGGGCATATTAAGATAATGGGACCCCTATGACTTTGACAGAACACTATTTTGTTAGAATAAATAAAGAAAGTAGATAAACAAGCTTCTACATTTATTTTTATTGACAGTCACTTTAAATGAATGGATAATGTAATAGAATTCACAAAAGTAACTCATTTATCATTCACAGGTTAGTACTTAAGAATCTATTGAAGAGGAACCCTTCTAGATTTTAGATGCCCAAAATCGTTAATCACTCCTTCAAAATCGATGCATTTGAGCACATCACATTCTATGGATATAGTGATCTGGCAGGAACTAGGGGGCCCCTATCGATCACGGGGCCCTGGGCACTTGCCCAGAGTGCCCAGTGAGAAAGAGGGGTCTGATCGGAGCAACGGATTGACATGATTTTTTTCATAGTCTGAGGACTAAAGAGTGACTAGGTTATTTCATTTTCGGGTAACAGCGAACAAAGCCGCGATTCGATGCTAGTGCGTTATAATTTCTACTTGGAGGATGTTGTGGGATGTTTATGGGTTGATAATTATGGAGATGATCGGTCCGTGATGAAACATGGATGCGGTATCTAGAGGTAAGTGTTGGTGAGTAGTTATGATGCAATGGGCTACTATTTGCTGCTATACATAGTTACGGAAATATTGTTGAGTATTTTCACAAGTGGAATTTGGCAGGACACTTGGCCAGACGAAATGATGGTGGAGTAAGGCTTTGACCTAGTGATGGCCTAGAAACGGATATAGAAGTAGAGTGAATGGCGGGAACAAAGGGAGGCCTACGTCCAGCAGTGTGATACTATAGGCTGCTATTGCAGGTGTCCGTGGGCGGCGGTAATCACTTACCATCATGTGAACCGCTTGCTCGTTTTGCGGAAGATGGGCTTCCATAAAAAAAGGAAAGTCTTTTATCGAATATCATTTGGTTTTCTCATTATATCCTGATACATTAATCAACAAATTTGAATAATTTTTTTAAGCGAGTGAAGTGAGCGATGGCAACTTGGGCGATTTGGCGTTGTGTGTTTGTATGTTTGTGGATATGTTTGTTAGAGCATAACCTTCAAACTATTCCAATCTATATAAAACTTGATAGGCAGATTGGTTGGAAGGCATATGAGCTTAATCTATGAAGGTGTTGTAAACTTATAGGGCGGTAAAGATAAAACAAAAATATATATATTTTTAATATAGCGAAATAAGTGAAACTTAGAAACCGTTGTATCGACTCAGTTAATTTTGAGGAGCATGTTTGTAACTAATTCAGACACAGTGTAACTTTCAAAAAAAAAATATTTTAACTGTATATAGTTCGTGGACCTGGAATAACTTTTACTTTAACGTTTATGCTTGTACTACGTGTGATAATCCGTTGGCGAAAGCTAGCATGGTAATAAATATAATAGGACTCTTATGTAAAATCCCTAAAAACGTATAAGGCTTGAGGAAAAATCACTGAGTGGAACTAATTTCAATTTTTTCCACTTTTCTCAACGTTTTATCTTAGATAAGGGAGCTGGGGTAAGTAGGTCACCGAAGCGTGTTGCGGTCGGACACATCAATATTAAAGTGCTTTTTGCGCTATCTTGTGTGCGAAGGAGTAAGTAGGCTTGTATTGGTTTGTGGTAAGCTAACATTGTAGTTTGCGCCTTTTATGGTTTACCTGTCAGTTATTTCTAAACTGTTATATTGATTATAAGTACTTATTTAAATAAATAAATAAATAACATAATAAATAAAAAGAATAGACAAATAGAAAAAAAGAGCAAAAAAGGAAGAGCTTAATACTGTGAAAATTGTTTGAATGTGGGTGTAAAGTTAGTGAGTGTGTGTGCGTGTGTGTGTGTATGTGTTTGTATATATTTTTCATCATTAGTTCTACGACAAGACGGTTTTCGAAAAATGTTTGCCTTTTCCCTCTGAGAGTGCTGGTATAAAACACAAAAAAATCCGATCAGAAAAATACAATGATGCAACAATTGATTTAAACACTACCGAGTAGGTACTTCGTCTCAGTCGAGCACTCGCTCACCGCACCACCGAGGTCGTCAAATACATCCCATTTGAAGTAGGTAAAGGTACTAAATACACGGGCCTATCAATTAAAGCCTTGTTTCGCAGCCCTTGTCAGAACTACTCGAATATGACCATGCCTAAGACAGTTTAACAAAGGATAGTTGCGAAAGTCGTGTTCACCCCAGCCTCCTTCACCTTGACACGTTGAATCATATCCCCAGAGATTCGGACAGTACGCAGAACAATGGAACTGCGCGTTAGATGGGGATTATAAATGCGTTTATAATACAAATTATTTGTAAGCCGTCAAACAAATTGAACCAACTTGAAACCCAAAAGTTAGTGAAACCGATATTCATAGGCTAAGTGGGTACACGATTTGTTTTGAGTATGGGCTTAATATATTGATTTCAATATAAGGGAATATAAGACCTACTAAGGGTCCCCACCATTAACCCGTTTCATAATAGGACTGTGATAGAACCGACACTTTCGATCCCGTATTTTAAAGGACTTTTGGACCAAAAAGGAGAATATAGGTAGGTAATATTCTAGGTTATGAATTATGTGTATTCCAGTCAAATCCATTCAGCCGTTACGGTGATGAGTGGGAACACACACAAGCTTTCGTTTATTTATAATATAAGTGTGATATTGGCGTGCAGTGGTTGCATAAAAAATAATGTTATCGCTCTTAACGTAACTGCAGCACTCAATCACTTGGATTGACGTCGATATCGGTAACACGAGCCAGTCATTCCATTATCTGTGATGAAATCAGAAAGATTTTTGGAGTTGAACGAAATCATTGATGATTTCGTAATTAGATTAAATATAGTTTTTCTTAGGTCATTTAGTAGTAGCTAGATCATTATTATTGTTGTGCTGTGCATACTTAACCAGTGAGGTAATTGTGCAATTGCTGCTAAAAATCATAATGGGAACCGGGCTACCGGTCTAGGTTATGTTGTAACTTCAAACTTCTATTCTATTCTATTCTAGCTTACACTCAACTGTGAGGGACGGCCTAGCGTGATAAATAGCGACACCGTCCCGACATGTTCTGACAGAAAAGCCTTGCTGTTTTGTGTCAGGACGATAACCTAATCAGTCCATTATATTTTAGAAAATTTCATCCGTCTCAATCCTTCTAACATGTGTACATTCCACATACAATTCCTCAGGCCAATTGTCTGTGCGCCCTGCAATAAGACTTTTAAAACTAAATTCACCTTTACAAACCATATTCGCTCACATGTTCGGAGCTAACGAGGTTCGCCATTGACGGACACGTAAAAGAGGACGTCGTCCTGATTAGTACCTAAGTAATTTTTTTTTTCACATCATCTCTAGAAGGATTTCTTCTCATTCTACGATTTTCACCCTCTAGCGTAAAACTTTAGCTTCGACTCTCTTCTAAATAATTGTTATTTGTATCCTCATAGCTTTATGTTCTTACAGCGATGCGTCTGGCACTGTGGTGGCAGCGGGCGCTGTGCGCGCGACGCCGCCGCGGCGCACTACCGCGCCGTGTGCCGGGCGCTGGTCGCCGAAGCACTGGAGCTGGGCACCTTCCTCGCGCGAGTGAGGGTCGGCGGCGCGAGGGACATGGGCGCCGCCGAGGAGTCCGTCACGCATCTCGACACGCTGCAGTTCTCAGACTGGGTACGTTACCGTGTTCATCATCAAAATCAAAATATAGTTTATTCACAATAATCGGTAAGGGTCACAGTTTTAAATCTAACAGATATTTTGCTGCCTCCATCTACCGACCATTTGTCTAAATATATAAAACTTACTGATTATTAATATATAAAACTTACGTAACTTACTGATTGGCTGACAATCAATAAAAATTAAATTAGGTAGTTTGAGAAGCGTTAATCTTGAAGGGTATATTTTATCTTATTGTGGAGGGGCACTAAGAAAGGAATTCCTAAAATTCCACTACTAGCCTATGAAATCCAACGACCTCTAGCCAATTTATAAAAGTCCGCTGTTGGATATGGGTTTCCTTAATATACCTACTTTCAGAACGAACGATTTTGTGCTGCCTCCATCTAACGACCACCAGCGACCTTCACAAATTCACAATAAACTCATCGGTCCAATGTTGTCCAATGTGGTCCTACACATTTCCTAGCCCATAGCCGCCATTCGAATACCTTTACTCTCAACAGTTATCTTGTTCTTTGACCTATTGTTATGACCTGTCCATTGCCACTTGCTTATTTTAAAAGTTACGGTTTGGAAGAACTAGTGACGTAATTAGTAGAACTGTGTTGGTAGTTTAAGCCACAGTTTGAGGTTCTGCACTAGTAGTAAGCAAAGCGTATTAGCATAGCAGACTCTTCAATAACTCTCTTCACTGTAATTGTCTCATCAAAGCCATGATCAAAGTGCCATGTGAAGTTCCTATACAAATTCAGACTGCTATTACCTCACTGACAATACATTATTAATGCCGGCCCACCACCGCTTAGGAATTTGAATTAATCGCATTTAAGGTATGCGCGTAAATATTTATCCTGAGGCAGACCGAGCAGGTACTAAGATAGTCAGAGTGAATGTAATTATCTATTTTGTCTGTGGACACTGTCCTACTCCATCTAAAACCGGGAAGATTTTAGATGCTACAGCAGCGTCCCGTTAGTGTTCAAAAGTTGCCTCCCGACGCTGTATAAATCTTTTAGTGTTGACTTTCTCTTTTATCTTTAGTAGTTGACAGTGAATCTTTTTCGGAGATGGAACATGGTGTTTTGTTTGAAATTGAAACCAAAATGGGCCATCAAACGGATATTTCCCCGAAAAAATGAACACAAAACCATTACATTTGCAAAGAACCAAATTTATATTATTCTAATGCTTTGTAATTTTCAATTTTAGTCTAACCGAAGGATATGGAGAGCTTTGCAAGTATGTGAAACACTGATAGCTTAGGCCTTGTATTATTGTTGTAAAATTATGCTTTTACTATATAATACGTACAAATTTACTATTATACTTGTATGACCTATATATTTTAAATGAAAAATAATGTATAGTTGCTGTACATACACTCTGTATTCATTAAATAGTATAAGGAAATGTATTACTTACTAATGAGCGCCTATAATGTTTGTCCTAGCAACTGTATTTCGAACATCAATATTATTTTATGTTTTGTAACATGTACGATAGCATTGCTATTTTTAACACTTAGGATCCTACCTTAGCCATATTTTCAAACTAAAGAAACATTTAGGCCCTACCCAGTTCTCGTAAATAAACTGTACAACAGTAAATTACAATGCCTGCAATTTTTCACATGGCAACGCCCTTAGAAGGTTATAAATTGAAATGTACATTGCTAAGACGCAGCGCCTACCATTTTTATCTGAGCACCACAATATGATTGCTTTTATGTTCTTCCAGGCGCGGTTTTGGATGCAAGTTATCGGTGAGCTCCGAATGGGAGTGAAGCTGAAAAAAGTTAACTATTCAAGAACGCCTATCGAATACGAACTGACGCCGTACGAAATACTAATGGACGATATTAGGTCGAGAAGATACACGCTACGGAAAGTCGACGGCGCTATACCTCCTAGGTGAGTTGAATTAGCAATGTTTGCCTGAAGTGTCATCCTGAGTTGTTTAGTTGATTCGTTCTAATCATGTACATAATTAATTTATTAGAAATATTAAGATGTACATATTTCTTTCATGTAGGTAACTATTTGTAAATATTTGTTTATTGATTTTGTACATTTATTTAAATTTTTAAAAGATTCATTAGTTGTGAGGTGTGCAATAAAGCATTTTGATTCGTTCATTCATAAATGATCGGAAGCCTGATTCTCAAGGACTAATCATCCTATCATCCCATCTCGGCTTACCCCAATGGGAAATAAGCGTGTATACAATAGGAGAATCTTGCATCGTAACGTAAGCTGCTTTTCTTACATTATCTTAAGTTTTCAGCTACGCATGTCAGATATATTCTTGAATTATAAAACGGGTCTTTATCGCCTGAAAATGTTTTACCGATATTTTATTTTCCCGACATTTCGACTGTATTGCAACAGCCGTGGTCTAATTCAAATTATGAATTCTGATCGCGAGAGCTTAAGACTTTACCTACGTTATACTAACTTTATGTGTATGATTTTGTTCGCAGTGTAAAGAAGGACGCACATGCAATGATTCTCGAATTTATTAGAAGTAGACCCCCACTCAGAAAGGTAAGAATAATTTTCAAAGTATATTATCAGTCTATTAAACATGACAATGTTTTATTAACGGGTAGTCATTTTATGTGGTCAAGACCACATCCAATCAAGTTTATTTCGCTTTTTGGAGTCAATACAAGAGGACGTCTAGTTAAACTTTTTTTTACTTTTATATAGTTCAGCAATCAACATCAGCCTATAGAAAGTCCACTGCTGGACTTTGCCTCCCTCCACCCACGACCTTACGCCATCAGTTCATCAGTTCCTCTCACAATCCAGCACTTTGTTTCCCAGTTCAGCAATAATCATACTAAATTGCGCGCGCTTTTTCCGCAGGCGTCAGAACGAAAATTACCACCAGCGCGAAGAGAAGTGACTCCGAGGGAACAACTCCTCGCTTCCATCCAGATCGGCAGGCCGCTACGGCCGACGCCGTACTCCAGACGATATTGTAAGTACCAATTTTACAAACTTCTAAATATAAGAGTGAGGTAGTTTCGTCATTCATATTAGATTTAAGAAGATTCTAAATTATCGTAGTGATTTTAATGAATCCTTTTTTAGAATTTTAAATTTAATTAACGAAACTTGTACAAGAGGAAAAGATGTTACTGACATTCATTTATCTAAACACAAAACTAGATTGACATAGGTACATTACATACATACATATTATCACACCCGTATCCCTAGTAGGGTGGGCAGAGCCACAAGTAATCATAAGAACTTGCAGCCACTCCTGATCTAAGAGTCCCAAAATGGATATGGTGAACCATGGTGACGGGTGATGTTGGAGAGGATAGTAGACTTTTACGATATGCTCGGGGAGAGAAGTAGCTGGACGCGTTCTATGTTTTTTTTTTAATAATGAACTTTTTAAAGAAAAACCCGTAACAATCTTTCATCAAACCAGATTGAGTTTTATAATTTTGCACTGAGTAGTGACACTGAAAGTCGGGCAATTACCTTTCTTTTATCTTGTTAGTATATATAGCGGTAACTCAATACACTAATATTAAAACAGTCTAAATGAACACATATTTCAAAATGCGCTCATATTTTCTTCCAACATTTTCCTCTCAACTTCCTATAAATCAATCCTCTCTTATATCCTATGTCATATTCTTTTCAGATTCCCAACCCTTTCTGAACCCCACCCCTTGAAAACCAGAATTATCCAGTGGAAATTCTCTACCGTTGTTTATTGACTTTTGTGCTGTTATGTTTTGTCTAAGTATTTTTTTGTGTACTTAAGTGAAACTAATCAATATTTTTACTTATTAACGACCTGTAAATGTATGAAATTACAAATTAAAGTTTTTATTTATGTCATACTCGTACCACAAAAATGCACTCAGGTACAGTAGTAGGACCACAAATATTGTGAGCCTCGGCAATTTTCGTCTAGCTTCTGAAATATGAACTAGTGCGATGATGATAATGTAATATAGAGATGTTACAATAATTATGTAGATAAGTACTTACTTTTTTTAAGGGTCATTATTTTAGTTATATATTCGGACAAATTCGGTTTTCATACAGAGCATGAAGTTTACCGAGGCGCACAATATTTGTGGTACTACTGTAAGTTCATATTTAAAAGATTTGAATAGGTAGAAAGTACTGAAAAGATTTATCAAAAATCTTGTTTAAACCTTCAATAACTTTGTTGGCATTTTTCCTGAGTGCCTCTGAAAATGCACTATATATAACCTTTCTAAGATAAGTAGTTCGATATGAATAAAGCATTGAAGCAGCCCTAATTATTCGCTAAAGTAGGGCAGCTGAAATCGTGAATTCACTTCCAAAGACTTAAGCCAGCTGCTTTCATTGGATAATGAACTCTATTGTCATTAAGCTAGAGTCGAGAATGGATTGCTCTCTGCTGGGTGCCGAGCAGTCTGGTTGGAGATTATTTAAGATGTCTAGGTCACTGGGAGCTCCAGAATATCGACTTTGTTATGACACCGTTTATGTAAGTCTTACGTAGTATCCCGATTTGTACGTACAGTGGCCAGCAAATATATATGTCTCATAACATTAAAAATAGTATCACAGTATTAAAATAAAAGATATATTTATGTAGAAAAAAATCCTACTAGTTGCGTAATCACGCCTGTATCCCTGATGGGGTGGGCAGAGCTATAAGTAACCGAAAACTTACAGCCACTCCTGATTTAAAGTCCCAAGATGGATATGGTGAACCATGGTGACAGGCGATCAGCCCATCGCCCATATAGATGGCCCATCATGTTGGAGAGGTTCTGTAATCTCACTTTATAAACAATTTTAATTCGTTATCGAAAATATCAGGTTCATCAACAAAATTTAACTAACGTTTCCGTGTTAAAAAAGTTTCCTTAAAAATGTTTTTATATAATGCTAAAACTAAATAAGGTTTAAAAAAACATTACAAGTGTCTATAAAGTATTGAATATACAGTTGCATACAAAGCAGTGGAGTTACATACAAAATTGTAAAACGCAAAGTAGGTACTACACATTATCATACTTACGCATGACATATCTATTTTATTTTCTAACTTCCTACTTTAATTACTAGCTGTTGTATGATTGTTTACTCCCCATGTTTTAGTGCAGTAAAAAAGCTTCTTTGAGGAGCACTTTAAACCTTTACAAAGTAGGAAAGTTCTAAACAATATTTGCAATTTTATTCAGTTACTTAGCTACATATATGCAATAAGACATGTAATTTGCTTAGCCAAACTATTAGGTCAAACTACTTCATTATGCTGTGATAATAAAATCACAGAATATTCATAAGCTAATAAACCAATGCTCCTCAACATTTTTATTACCTACTTACAAAAAAAAATCGATTTCGCCGAACAAAAGTTTTTGCAAGAAAATAATAAGAAAAACCGCAGGCGATCGCCTCGGACCACAATGGAGCGTTATATGGAAAAAAAGCAAGTTTTTTTGGTTACATAAAACTGGTCTACGGGACAGAGATTCGAAAACTTTTTGTACTTTCCTCAAATTGTCAAGTTACTAGGATTTATGGGGTAATAGCTGTGCAAGAGTCAATGAAATTTTCAAAACTATACTCTACTATGGGTAAAATTATAGACACTATATACCAGTACAATTTTAGTAAACGAAAAAAAATCTTTGGTACCTACGAATAGTTTTACGCCATGTAATAGACATAAACGCACTACCACTAAAATTATTATTCAGACAATCTTAAAATGTATTTTTTCAGAACTATTTTCTAACTGTTTAATACAGTACATAAGCATGTACATTCACGCAAGCGGCTGAAAAATGTTATAAAAAACTATAGGTATGTTATGTATATCAAACAGAGAAACTTTACTATAGTTCAACAAACAAACAATATAACGTAATAAACAAGCTATATAACTCGCGAGATAACGTGATACAAAACAGCATTAACAAAATAAACACAGTATCTGTTTGATTTTCAGTCAATATTAGTCTGAGGAAAACCTGGTGGCATCTGAATTGAGAAACACTGGTCACACAGCAAGCGTACATTCTCCTGAGCTCGCACTTGCCGCAGTCGGTATCCGATCTTATTGACGGTCGGTCGCTTTCACGTTCTATTTTCAAAATAAAATAAAAATAAACTTTTTTGTTTCGTGCCAGGACGTTTTTGAGCAACGCGAACTTTAATGGGATTAAAATAAGAATGCAGTTCCTATGTGGCTTCCGTCAACCCCTGGCATGAGGTTACGAGACTAACAGGATTTTGATCAGTGTACTCATCAGTCTTTACCCGGAACTTCTATAAACCAGACCCTTGGAATTGAATCTGAGTTCTAAACCGTAGTAATAAGAGTTATTTTTGAACAGCTTAGTTTTGTTTGTTTTTTTGTTGATAGTGTGAAGTGCCCTAGATTTTAATATGGGAGTGTGTATTACTAATACGCTTGCAATGGATATCAGTCGTAAGTAAATCTTATTGTATTTTTACCATTATCAAGTCTGATTTCAATCAGCTCTTTTTAAATAATACAGACAAACAGGCTTCTTATTTCAACTTAGCTAAATAGCACTCTGTTATTCAGTGAAATTCAGTTATTTCTTTCTGTCTGCAAAAAGAATAGATGATCATAACTAATAACATCACATTAACTGCTAAACGCATATACCTAACCCCTTTACTTCGCGCAGTCGAGTAATAATGGGCATAGTACCTAGCGCCACCCTATCTCTTTCAATGACACTCCAATCGATGTGCTTATCTTTAAGAGGTTAATTTAATTAGAGGCTCTTCATGAGTCACTGTTCATTAGGGTCGTAATGACGTATTTTTTCTATTTTTTACGCATAGACATTACCTATTTTATTTTCTAACTTCTTACTTTAATTACTAGCTGTTGTATGATTGATTACTCTCCATGTTTTAGTGAACTAAAGGAGCCTCTTTGAGGAGCACTTTAAACCTTTCACCATACACCTACACGACTAAGTAGTGGTATCTGCCCTTACCCCACTCTATGTGGTCGGCACAGCATGGTATCTTCTTCCATTACCTTCTGTCAGCCGTAATCTATCTACTCAATCCTTTCTTATCCATGTCCTCTTTCACACAATCCATCCACCTTTTATTTGGCCTACATTTACCTCTAAATCCATCTACATTCATAACTTTTCTCGCAACATGACTTTCATCCCTCCTCATGACATGCCCTAGCCTTAGTCTTTCTGTCATTAGCGGTCTTTCTTCCCCTGATAAAGTTACTAAACTATGGCTGAAATAAAATTGTTCGTAAAATGACATCGCTGACTATACCTATGCTCTCATTGTTTTCTTATATTCTATTGTGTTGTTTGCATGTTTTGACAGCAATTCTAAATACATAATCTGACTAATCGCGCCCGTGGCGTAACTTGCTTAGACGTTCTTGATTGATCGTTGAAGTTAAGCAACGTTGTACGCGATCACAATTTGGATGGGTGGAAAGTGGCATTACGAGCTGAGCGCTTCCGTGCTTCGGAGGGCACGTTAAATCGTCGGTCCCGGCTTTTAAGTTGTTAAGCCATGATGGCCTAAAAACTCCGTCAAACTTCGTTGGCCACTAGTTCATACAAACCGTTTCGTATCGAAAGGACATTTAAGCAGAACACCCTATTAGCAGAACGTCCTAAAAGCAAAACGGCATATTAGCATAACGTCCTATTAGCAACATGACCTAGAAGCAAATGGGCCTAATATTTATCAAAACGACATATACAGTCTTGTACACGACAAAATGAACATGAACAAAGATTTCGTATATACTTACTAACTTACTGACTGACTGGCGATAAACGCACAGCCATAAGTCTTAGAAGCGTGAAACTTGGAGGGCAGGTTCATCTTATAGTGTAAGAGTGTACTAAGAAAGGAATTCCCGAAATTCAACTTCTGGAGAACGCAGCGGAAGATGAAGTTTGTGTGAAAAATCTTTACGATAAAGTCGCTGGGCGGCTATTTATAAAAATGTAGTTATTTAAATAATAATTGGTTATTGGTGATTTAAAACTTAGAATAAGTTTGTCTAACCACTAGGTTCTCGATCGTTATAACAAAAAGTACCTATCTTATACCACCTACTTTTACCTAGCATACTGGGCTACGATCTACGGTTCACTAGTTCTAAACAGGATTAGGTGTCGGGTTGAGAGCAAAACTATAGTGAGTGCTAAAACTTATTTCCTTATTTCCTAAGGGATTCCTTCCAGTCCACCAAAGTCATTTACTGAAACATCCTGTTATTTTTACTTAATTTTTTTTACGGAATGTTTCCGAGGGTACAGTGAGAAAACCCTTCGGAATGATCTTGAAAATAAGACGTTGTAATACCTACTTACTTAGCGAAGTCGTGAGGAAACTCAGCTCCGCACGTATTGACCATGTCTTTCCTGTGGATAAGGCCGACTAAGCTGATAGGATGGTACTATAGGTGCTGGGCAAGCCTACTCCATCTAAATTCGTTTTGGGCACTACAGCGTCTCGTTAGTGTTGGCAAAAGTTGCCTCCTAACGCTGTATAAATCAAAAATGGCAAAAGATTTTAGTAGTTTGGAGCGAAAACCTACTAATTGTAGATATTTCTCGTCTTATTGGCGATAATACCGCCCGTTGTACATTTATTTTAATTTGTTACTAGATTCATTATTTGTACGGTAACTACTGAATCGATTTCGATGCGGTTTTTTGTATTTTATTGGTGTTATTTCAGGAAAGGTTCTTAGATATGTTTTACGGCCATACCAGGGGGCGCTGCAGCAGCTAGCATAGTTTTTTGCACCTCAGAAACTCAATAACTACTGAACCGATTATAGATAAGGTTTTTGTAGATAATAATTTTTTATCGTCGTTAGTTTAAAAAAAAGATTTTTGTTACTTTTTTTAACAGAACTCTAAAAACTGTGAGTAGGTAAGTTTTATTGGTGATTCATCTTACTGAAGTATGTGAATAGCGATAGCGATAGCGATTCGAATAGCTTTAAACTCTTATCAGTGATGTAACTGGGCTAGTATGGAAATAAAATTCTTAGTATAAAATAATGTTTACGTAAACTTTAAGAGCACAGATAGATTACGAAGGTAGTAGGTACGTATGATCAGTAAAATATAATATACTAGCTGCTGCCCGCGGCTTCGCTCGCGTGGTACCCAGATAAAAAGTAGCCTATATGTTATTCTAGCTCAAGTTCTATGTCTATTCCAAGTTTCATTCAAATCCGTTCAATTACGGCGTGATAAAGGTACATACAAATATACCTACTCACAAACGTTCACATTTATAATATTAGTTGGATTTTTAACTTACTATAACTACATACATACAAATTATCACGCCCGTCTCCCCAACGGGGTGGGTAGAGCCATAACTGCTCATAAGAAAACTTACAGATACTTCTGATCCAAGAGTCCCAATATGGATATTGTGAACCATGGTGATCAGCCCATCGCCCATATCGATGGTCCATCATGTTGGAGAGGACTAGATATGACTTTACTACGTTCGTGACGACCTTGGTGCCGGGTGGCGTGGCTGGCGATTGCTCGGCTGAGTTGCAAGAGATTGATTCCCGCTGCGGTAGAAATGTTTGCAAATATTTTTCTCAGGTCTAGGTGTGGTAATTGTATATAAAAAAATATATTTAAGTATTCTATCAGATATGGTTTCGCTATAGTGTAAAATGTCTACAAATATTTATTTACATTCTGTCGAATATAAAACTATCCCATAACGTACCTACGTATGGTTTCGTCTTATTTAAAAAAATATGCGCAGTCACAACTTACCGAATAAAAATAAAAACACTGAGTCGGATTTTCCAGAGAATATTCAGCAGTAGAATTAAGCTCATTCCATGATTTATTCCAATGTTCCTTAATAAAGCTAAGCATGACAAACGCAAAAATTACGTTCTGATTCATCTAAAGCTGTGACCCAAAATGTACGGAGCATTTGTTTGAAAAACGATTATTTAATGCTAAATGTTTTAACCGTAAAGTTTGATGAAAACAGGTCACATGATACAGGTCGAAAAATAAAAGAAATGTTCATTTAAATCTTACCTAGAATATGAATACGAAAGCTTCTGAGGATGTGACGATGTGAGTATGTTTGTGCCTCAATCACGCCATAACGGCTGAACAGATTTGAATGAAACTTGGAATATACATAATACAATGTGCTAGAATAATATATAGGCTTTTTTATATATAGCAAAGTCGCAGGTGGCAGCTAGTAGAACCATTAATTAATTTGTATAGTTTGTGTTCGTTATGGGGTTCAGAAATTAAAAATCCAATTCGCTTCGGTGTCGGTAACGGACTAATATCGGGCAGATTGGAGTTCTGTTGATGCGGTCTGAACTAGCTATCTTGTTTACTGCTTAACTGTACTTGAACTTTTTGTGTGGGTATCTGTGATAATTCATTTTTTACGATACGACCTAATAGGAAGTCAGAGTAGTCTTGTATCTCAAAATAAATAAAGACAAGACGAAGTTAGAGCTTATTTTTTTGTTTATTCCTACTTATTTACTTTGTAGTGTTGTCCGTAGGGTACCAGCGGGATCCTATTACTAAGCCGCCGCTGTCCGTCCGTCCGTCTGTTAACGGGCTGTATTTCATGAACCGTAATAAATAGAGAGTTAACATTTTCACAGAGTGTGTATTTCTATTGCCGCTATAGCAACAAATAATAAAAAATAAAAGGGGACCCCATACAAGATACATTCATGTACATGTGCGATGGTACGGAACCCTTCGTGTGCAAATTCGACTCGAATTTGACCGGTTTTTTACATTTTCGGCGCTTCTCTAACTTACGATCGGTAAATGATTCCTCAAAACGCTGTCGACCAAAGCCCGGTAATGCTACCAGCGGTCATCTGCGACCCAAAGCATAAATATCCATCCGAAATTAAAAAAAAATAGCGAGAAATAAGTAGCTTAGCTACGCGTAAAACGTATCTATGTCTAGACGTTAAAATTCGCATTTAAATCAATTATTGGCATTGCTACAAAACTAAGTTTAATAAAATCATTCGATAAAATGTAAAATCTCATCTTTCGTAACATTGCAAAAAAACTTGGCGTTGCAAACTATTTCATCTATCTACTGTCGTATTGAAATCGCTATATTGTAATACTCATTATGTCTAAATTGAATCCATTCATATGTAGAACTTCTAACGCAACTTCTAAATCATTTGCTATCGGTCAGTGTAAATTGAATGATCATTTTGACGAGACTTGCCCAACCCATAACAATTTATGTAATTGCTTTTCTACGAGCGTTCACTGTCCGGCCGAAATTAATGTGATAGTAGGTCTGTATTCTGTCAATAACAAGCTAACTTAATTATGTATTGCATCCAGTTTAAAAAAATACTTAAGTGGTGTTACATATGAAATATGTACATATTATGTAGTAAGTATGTAGAGTTTAATCGAAATCGACCTTGATTGACCCACAAACATACAATATCCTCACGAACTTTCGGATTTAGGTATAATATTAGTAGGATAGCCGACCAACATTGGAATGACCAAGTACTCTAAAACAGTGATGGAAAATATAGTGAGGAAACTTGCATGTCATAGAACCTACAAAAAAACATGTATCAAGTGCACGAAAGCAGCATTTGAGGCGCATTTTAAATCCTAAAACTAGTGACACGTTCCCAGGCTCGTTAGTATCAATAGATTAATAAGTTATCCCGTTAAAAGTTATGGACAAAATATGAAAATTTTTATATCGACCATATAAATGTATTGAATTAAATACAATAACTATTGGTAAACTGAAATAGGTTGGGTCATTTTTTGCAAAGATCAGCGATCAATAAAAAATAGCCTAGATTTATGATACTAGTTAAGTGTCCAGGCCTGTCCCGCGTCTTGCGAAAGACAGACGAACAGAATTGCAACTAAGTCGAATCACATACACGAATGAGCACTCCGTGCGGTTTTGCGGCATCTCTTCCCTTGACACTATGCCTGGCTTTCTATGGCTCAAAATGTACTAAAGGTGTGTGATATGCCACGCTAAACCGTGCGGGTTGGCGATTAAAGTCTATTCAGCTTTCAGCTATACGATGACAATGACAGCTCTCAGATCAGTATATATTTAGCTGTTGTCTCTTTTTCACCCATTTATTATACTACCTATTCGGCTGTCACCCTACCCATGCTAAATGAAAAAAAAAACTATAGTCTCGCTCATCTCAGTGCGCCCCGCTAATTTGCGACAAGAATCGCGCGGTGCGACTATGTGTTTGTAAGGCACCTAAGTGTCAAAGGTTCAAGATGGTGGCGGGATGAAACGTGAAACACGCGACGGGTACATCACGCTTTAGAACTCAAGATGAGTAAGCTGATGATGGCAATTAGATATCATAATTTGTCAGCCTTGACTCTTTTCGCAGACAATTTAAATGTTTGATGCAATGCCTTTTCATCGAGGCAATTTTATTCATAGCTTTAAAAATGCATAAATAGTGTCTAAACCTTAATAGTTCACGAATATAGGTATTGTTGAAGAGTAAACAAGAGGTGAGAAAATTTTATTATGACTTATTCCACAAGGCATACTTTAGAGCGCCTGTAGCTGTACAAAACGGGAGACGATGTTTGGGATAGGCTTAAAGACCCCGGGTTTTCGGGGAAAAAAGGAAAGCTAAAAAAATATTTCTAATATATTATAACGATGATGATTCACACAGTTTCACTTCTTATCTGCATACGTTTGCAAATTATTACTCATAACGGTATCTAAACCTACATACATACGAGTACAAAAATAAAATCAATAGCCTTGCCTTTAAAATGTTACAAGCCCCAATAAAATATGATTGAATCATTGTATTTATTGCAAAAGGCATTGAACTATGACTTCAAAACGGCAACTCTGACACAATTACGCAGAAAACCGGCTATCGTGTTTAGGTACCGGTACGGTCCACATACAGCAACTGTCAGTGGACGTTATTAGCAAATTTTGACCGCAAATACCCCAGTCACAGAAAGCAAAGCCAAGTACTGTGAAAAATTTCATCATCATCATGAGTTTACAGCAGTCCTCTGCGGGGCATAGGCCTCCCTTAATGAGCGCCATTGCGCCCTATCTTCGGCTTGACGCATCCAGTTTCCGCCAGCAGCCTTTCGCAGATCGTCACTCCTCCTAGTCGGAGGGCGTCCTATACTACGTTTGCCGAGTCGCGGCCTCCACTCAAGAACTCGCTTACTCCAGCAGTTGTCGTTTCTTCGGCAGATATGACCAGCCCACTGCCACCTCAGTTCGCTAATTCTCCGAGCCATGTCGCTGACTTTGGTTCTCTATACTCTATCGGATAATATCGTTACAAATCCTATAACCTTCAAAGAAACTAAAGGTTTCTTGTCCACTTTTCATTTTTACTTTACTCCGCTTTCTTACGATACGACTACACCGAATCGGCCGAAGTATCGGACGTCATCAACCGGACTCGGCCGATCAAATGACGATGGAATGGACGATGTTGGTTGTAATAGTGTACGCACACCTTTGAGCACAAGATTGTTTCAATCAGCCGAATTTGTCCGAAGACACACGAGTATACTTCGGCTGATTACGGATTAGATGTAACCGTATCATTAAAAGTCAGCGTGAACCTGTTTCTTGTATAGTTCTTTTCTAACTTGAGTGTGACTGACTGAGATGTGTTTGGTATTCTGACTGCATTCTGTCCTCTGTGTAAATCTGTTTCTGTTTCGACTGTCTGGAGTGGTCACTTCTATGAATTCGCAATGCCTGATGTCACTGAACGGTTGTTTCGACAGACGTGGCTTAAAAACAAATTAAAACGGTATGATAATTAAGATTAATGTAGAAAAACTGTGCCAGTGGAACAACTTTTTGTTACTTGATTATTTTAATCTTTGTCGTGGGTTGAAACGCCGACATTTATAAAAAAAAATATGATTTAAATATTCTTAATGAGAAACCGTGGTGCAAAAAAGAACTACAAATTTATTGGGATTAACTTAGAGATCAACCAGAACTCCATAGGTACTGTGTAAAAGCAGATGAATGTAGAAACAGCTCATCATAACCTTTTTGCCTCACGTAGTGAAATAAAAATAACACACCCCTAGGGGAACCAGATTTTACAAATTGATTTTACTAATAGTACAATATTACCAAATACAGTAGTACCACATATCTTGTGCGCCTCGGCAAACTTCGTGCTTTTTATAAAAACCGAATTTGTTCGAATATGCAACTATATAACTAAACCGACCCTTTAAAAAAATTAGTGTCTACATAATTATTTTAACATCTCTATATCACATATCATCATCGCGTTAGTTCGTATTTCAGAAGCTAGACGAAAATTGCCGAGGCGCACAATATTTGTGGTACTACTGTACTACTACTACTACTAGTCGTTAAGCCACGACGGAGGCCTTTTAGGCGGCCTAAAAACTCCGTCACAAGAGTTGGCCACTAGCTCATACGAACTTACTTATTTTCTTACTATCGTATCACAAGTTCTTCAACACCAGTGTGGTGAAACACGATTATCTGAACTGATTATCATAACCTTCGTTTAGTTTTAAAGTACCAAGTCAATTAAAAGCTTTGAAAGAACGAAGCAGTTAAAATAATTAACGAACAAAAGCTTTGCAAAGTGACTGCCAAAAAGCAATGAAAATCATCGCCTTGAGATAATGAAAGGACTGGTCCAGGGCGAGTGGGGTCTTTATGATAAGCTTGGTCAAGGAAACACGTATTCTGCCAACAAACTGACCTTTGCATGGAAATTCTCAATCTTTCCCTATCGGATGGGTAGGTATCTCTGATTTTATAAGTTTCGTTGAATATTTTTTTTAACAAAGCTAAACCTACACAAAGATTTAGCTAGCAAAAAAAAAACTGGTTAAGTGCGTGTCGATTTCGCACACGAAGGGTTCCGTACCATCGTACATAAAAATGTTTTATGTATGGGGTTCCCTTTTATTTTGATTATTTGTTGTTATAGCGACAATATAGATACACATTCTGTGAAAATTTCAACTCTACTAATTACAGATCTCTATTTATTTAAAGATTATTTTAATTTTATAAGACTTACATTTTCAACATCATACAAACCACTGTTGGGTAGGTATCTGTAATGTAGGCAACATTTATGAAATGTTTGAACGAAGAGTTGTAAGTTGGCATCCTCTGAACTGCAGTATATAAACTTTTAATATCTAACTAGTGGCATACAACTAGTATTATGTTCTTCATGGTCTGCACTAATGGCCAATATCTACATTATAATAGGATATTGTGGCAATCCAAGCGATCATTCGCTTGCCGAAAAATTAGTTCGTCGAAAATCATTCGTTGCCTAACGTTTGAAAATTACTTCGGAGAATCTGAGAAGTGAGAAAAAATAATAACTGAGAAAATAATAAATAAGCTCTTTAGCGTCATTTGCTTAATTATACTGAAGAATCATTTTACTCTGTAATTACTAAGTTACCAGCTACAGGAATCGCTCATGGCAACTTACTTCAAAGTAATTAAGACAATTTGAACTGTGTATACTTATTAACGTTGTTTACGTAAGTTGGGAGCTTGATTATGTCAACAGACTAAGTTTACCCACACTTACATAAGTTTAACCACTGTAATTTAGTTCAGTAAGTGATGAAGGCTGACAAAAAGGAATGGAAGAAGAAAACAGAGTGAGATAAGGTCATGAATATGATCTATCTATCTAGTCATGTATCTAGTTCTTTCGAACCAGTGTGGTGAAAGGATTTAAAGTGCGCCTCAAAGGCTCCTTTCGTGCACTTGACACATGTGTTTGATCTTTCTACGATTCTACGACATGCCGGTTTCCTCACGATGTTTTCTTCACCGTTTGAGAATAGGTACTGGTATAGCGCACATAAGTTTTTCGAACAGAAAAATCCATTGGTGCACAACTGGATTTGAACCCACGACCTTAGGATCGGAAGGCGGGGCCTCTACCACTGGACCACCAATGCTCTCGATGAAGATGATGATGATGATAGTTTAGTTTGGTTTTGGAGTAAATACCTCACTCTGTGAAAAGTACTCAAAAGAGTTCCGTTGTACATTCCGTGAATACTTGTTTACAGTATGAAGGTAGGTGATGCATAACTTTACTTACTATCGTATAGGTCTGGTACAGTCGCCTGCAATAAGATGTATAAATACCTACAAGTCATGACTTTCAAAATGGTGTCAGCATTATTGCAATTAACATTTACAGTGCAAAAACCTTAAAAACACGTCAGCGAACTTCACGATTTTTCAGTAAGTAAAGCGTGTCGTGCGTGGCGTAGAATGCTTAGATGTTCTTGATTGATCGTTGAAGTTAAGCAACGTTGTGCGCGGTCACAATGTGGATGGGTGACCAAGGTGGCAAGTGGCATTACGAGCTGAGCGCTTCCGTGCTTCGGAGGGCAAGTTAAATTGTCGGTCCCGGCTTTTAAGTCGTCAAGCCATGACGAAGGCCTTTAGGCGGCCTAAAAACTCAGTTGGAAACAGAGTTGGATACAAGCTCATACGAGCTTACTTACTTTTTACGATTTTTAAGTTTTTTTCTTTGTGAATACTTATAGTAATGCTGCAACTCCATTTGAAAGTTATGAAATGTTAAAATCTTATTGCAGGTGTCTGTAAATAAAGACAGTTAACTAAGTCTTCTTTATATAGAGCACACATTACTCATACCTGGTAAGTGAGCCTTCGTCACGACCCCACGATATTAGCACATTTTTGTGTCGAACAAACAGGCATGATGTACCGTTAGGAGCACAATGGACTCTT
This sequence comes from Scotopteryx bipunctaria, assembly GCA_949320045.1. Taxonomy (NCBI): domain Eukaryota; kingdom Metazoa; phylum Arthropoda; class Insecta; order Lepidoptera; family Geometridae; genus Scotopteryx; species Scotopteryx bipunctaria. The sequence goes on from OX439441.1 coordinate 2,348,644, forward strand.
TGTTGCGTCATCTCGATTCATTGCTCTGTAAATCGAAGAAACAGTTGTTCGCAAGTAGAGATGCTGGGCAAGCCTAGATAAGACATCGTCCCGGGTACTACAGCGTCCCGTTATCGTGGGCTAAAGTTGTCTCCTGACGCTGTAGCAATCATCTAGTCAGGCACGGTCCGAAGAGCGGCGTCACAGGGGACATGAAATTAAAAAATCTCCTAAAAAATTACAAAATATTAAAAAAAAAAACAATTTTCTGCCCCTAGCCGCATTGCCACAAAACTAGAAGGCTTATTTGTTTTATAATGTGTGCAATAAGATTGTGTATTGTGCAATAAATCTGATTTACTCGACATATTCTATTATTAGTGACCCCCTCCAAAATTTCAGGCTGCGACCGCGCCTCGCATCTAGTAGAGATGGTAAAGATTTGTCCTTAAAATGAAACGCTTGGACTTAGGGACAAAATCTATTACAAATGTTCCATAACCAAACCGTCTGCCGGCACAAAAAAACAGTACGCAACTTTTTTTTAAACTGGCGCCTTTTCTTGCATCGGTCGGCGGAAAGATAATTTGCGATACCATACTAATAAAGTAGGATCACAGTATGGACGCAATATAACATTTGTAGTGTTAGATTGAATGTATTATTGCCGAGATTGTCTTTATTAGGGCTGATTAATTAGCATTAATAGGCTGTTAAAGATAAAAGCTACTAGCTTCCGCTTGCGGGTTCGCTCGTGTTGTATCCGGTTAAAAAGTGTCCTATAGAATGTAGGTTATTTCAGGTCACGAAATATGTAGTTCTATTTAAATCTTTTTAGCCATTACGCCCCATTTGAGGCGTAAACTTTCCTCACATTTTTGCAAACTTTCAGATTATCAGTGGAATAAAAGTACCTATGGGTGGGATTCAGTATAAAGTGATATTGTTTATGATGCCATAATTACAATTTCCGCGTCAAAACTTGCGTGCCATTGCGAAAACTTTTGCAATTCAATAATTAATTCAAATTTTATGGTCTCTAGAAGGTCGTTGAATAAAGTTTTAGCGAGTTGATCATTTTGCTTAAAAAGTACATTAAAGCTACTTGCGAAAATACTTTCATTGTTTCGATACAAAGTTGGTAACTTACGAGCGTTTGCAAAACTTAATGCGATTGCGAAGTTTCATGGTAACTTTAAAGACAGAGAAAGGTACTTCTTGGGAACTTGAAGGACAGAGAAAAGTAGGTAGGTACTTCTTGGTAACGTAATGGACAAAGGTAGGTACTTCTTGGTAGCTTGAAAGACAAAGACGAGAGAGAAAATGCAACCGTAGGGTTACTTGGTAGAATTATGATACAATAATGCATACTCTCAAACACCCAGATATTACGATTTCCGTGAGAGCGTGTTAACCTTGTGCAAGTCAGCTGGCATTTACTGACCATAGCTGTAGATAACCGGTCCTTGCATTCCTGGACCGCTGACTTTTATCTCAAGAGCTGTAAGTGTGAGAGTCGCATAATTAAATCGAGATTTGATAGCTCGTGCGATAATGATAAAGGTCGTCTATTTATATAAATTAAACTGTAAATAAATGTATGAAACAGCTCGAGGCAAACAAAATAATAATCTTTCTAGTCGTGGTATCTTTCGAACCAGTGTGGTGAAAGGATTTACAGTGCAAGGCTTCTTTCGTGCACTTGATACATATTTTCGAACATTTTAGGTTCTACGAAATGCCGGGTTCCCCAATAATATATTTCTTCACCGTTTGAAAGATCTGGTATAGCGCACATACATTTTTCGAAAAGAAAAATCCATTTATGCACGATCGGATTTGAACTCACGATATATATAGACAAAATGATGATGAATAGACAAAAAAAAACTAGAAGGCTGAGTTGGGTGTCTTCCATCTACAGAAAACTTAAATGTTAAGACTCATCGATCGTTGAGAGTCAGTTCTGAATAGTAATATTAACTGCTCTGTGGTGTTGTACACTTTATATTACTACAATCACTAGTAAAATATAATCTACAAACAGTCATGTGGTAGACTCCAAGGAAACTAGGCTAGTATAAGGCTGACATTATAGCGTCTCATAGTCTGTTCAAACAAAATAAATTAATAATTTTATTATAAAGAAAATAGCAGTTAATTTTATTTAGCCAGCATTACTGTGTAACTTTCTCTAGCGTGACTCCTGCTTGCAAAATCTTTTTTGCGCTACGTTCTTGTTCCGTGTAGATTGGCAGTAGGTTTCTCAAGAGTAATCGGTAGTATGGGAAGACGAGAACAATGTGCAAATACACATCGATAACAATAAACAATTAAGATGTCATTGCTTCATTCGTGGAGCAATCAAAAAATTGCATCGAATTATCTATAAAAAACGTTTATCATTGATTGCTTCATTTTTTTCTACATCTATTGCTCTCTCATTTGCTCCATGACAATAACACAAAGTAGTGCTAGTAAGAGCTAGTGGCCAACTCTAGTGACGGAGTTTTTAGGCCGCCTAAAAGCCTCCGTCATGGCTTAACAACTTAAAAGCCGGGACCGACTGTTTAACTGTTTAATCGATCATTGTTATTGGCTAAAAAGCAAGATGAAATTATGATATGTCGCGTAAGTTGTTCAATACAGAATTGATGAAGTTGGTGAATTTCTTGACTTGGACTATTTACCATGAAAGCGATGGATGCTAGTGCATAATAAATGGAAGGCTCCTTGATTATTTTATGGCAGTGGCAAGGAACGTAATAATGACAATTGACGTTTCGTCGACTGTGACACAACACAACCCGCTAGTGGCCGACGTTACAAATTGTAACGGATGGTAATCGGTTCGCATTTTTGTTTTTAAAAACATCCTACCGCAACTAAGGCCTAAGAAAAGAACATACCTACCTTTATACAAACTTTGCATTTACAATATATATGATAAAATGTGATAAATACAGTAGTTATTTAAATAGGTAGAGCAGATAATTATTTTGTATAAAATGTCGATCTAATCTGCCCAAACAGGTATTGGTCCAGGTACTTATATTAACCATAATATATTAATATAAGTCTGTCGTATTCACGCTCTAGATTTGAGTAAAGCTAGGAATTTGTCGTTCCGGATGCAGCGTTTCAAATGCATTAGTGGCTTAACGCCTGATGATTTTAAATTATTTGGTTTCACCGCTTTCTTATTTAGTTTATGAGTGAAAAAGATTGCATACCTATGATAATTTGTTTATTCTGGCTCTACTTTACTCTTTTAGTTAGGAATAAAATGAATAACTACCCTCATATTATTATCTCTGAAAGTATCTGTAAATGACTTACTTCATTATATGGAAGCTCAATGACTACTAAACCAATTTCGATGTAGTTTTTTGCATTATGTTAGTTTCATAGGGTTTTTAAATATGTTGTAAATATTTTTTTTTATCATCGTGGGTTAAAAAAAGTAGTAGTCTGAAAGTAGCGCCGGTGACGGATAAGTTGAGGAGCAATAGGTTAGCATGGTATGGACATGTCATGAGAAGGGAAGAATGTCATGTGACGAGAAGAGTGTTAGATATGAATGTGGAAGGATATGTGGGTAGAGGTAGGCCAAAGAAAAGATGGATGGACTGTGTGAAAGATGACATGAGTAAGAAAGGAGTGAGCGTTGAGATGACTTCTGACAGAGGGAAATGGAAGAGAAATACATGTTGTGCCGACCCCACATAAAGTGGGACAAAAATTATAAATGTGGGTTAAAAAATTAATACTTTTATGGACTACTAAGTAGCTTTTATGTGATAGGTATCGAACAGCAAATTCCACTCTCGCTTATAGTTCAGTTATGTTATCAATCAAGTTTTTGCGTGTTGCCAAGTCCAACGGGTCAGTGAAGGGAGGGACGTAGTTTCTTTCCTCATTTGATGAGATGAATCATTTTATATTGCGGCCTAAAAATGATACTAAACAATGTTTTAAAAACAAACTTAGTTTGTATTAAACTGTGGCTTCATCATCATAATAGTCCACAGCCTGAATTAGCTCACTGTTGGGCACAGGCCTTCCTCATTTGGTTCATTCTCGGGCCACGGTTTTGACTATATCGTCTGCCCATCTCGTTGAAGGACGACCTACATTCCTAAAAATCCTATTACCAGACCTCGGCCACCATTCAGTTAACGTCTTATTCCATCGGTCTTGACCACGCCTCGCAATGTGTCTTGCCCAGTTCCAATTAAGTTCCATACTTTAAGAGGTTGTAGCTGACACAGCTACAACGCGCGAGTGGATACAACCTTCGCCTACCATGTGATTTCTTCACCACTCCATCATCAGCTGAGCCCCAGGACATGGACTTCGATTATGTAAGCCGACTACGCTCAACAATCAACGCCGCACGTCCGAGTCAGCCCACAACATCACACGGAAACAAACGTCCTATCTTCGTACATAAAGATCTACAAACCTGCGAACAAGTCTTCATCCGCAACGACGCCGTGAAGAAACCTCTGCAACCTACATACGAAGGACCCTACAAAGTACTGGAGAGGAACAGCAAGACTTTCAAGATACTACTACCGGAGAGAAGATCGGCAGTAGTATCTATCGATCGACTTAAGCCTGCCTATACAGTCGACGAAAGTAGCTACGATACCTACCTACCTGTACCTTCATCAAGCTACTTACCATCATCACATCAAATACCTGCTCCAGCGGACAATAGTCATCATTTACCACCAGCACCAGCTTCATCACTTCCCCCACCAGCGACTCAAGACTCTACCACAAGCCAAACATCGCGCCAAGTTCCATCATCGATCCTGAGGACAACTCGGAGTGGACGCGATGTCAAGCTTCCGGTACGCTTTCGCTAGGGAAGGAGCCATGTAGCTGACACAGCTACTTACCTGTTTACCTCACAACCTTACCATACCATACCAGTACCAAGAAATACCTTTTAGAATACCAAGATTACCAGGATTACAGGGAAGAAAGAAAACACAATCAAGAAACTTTAATTCACCAACGTTTGACCTTTATGTATCGTGAAACAAGAACTGCACATCACTGCACTGCGAGCTCCATCACCACCAACTCTTCGTGACGACGTTCACCGGGCTCACATCTTCACTACAGCTCCCACTTTCACCATCGCGACGAGCACCGAGCGAGATCACGCAGCACTTTACACAGACGTCCGTTCTCCACCGCAGTCGCAGCCGAATGAGGGCGGAGCCGGGGCCGAACAAATATTTATAGCCTCGGGACTCGCCCCGCGTCTCTCACACCCCGCTCGCGCGCGGCACCGTCTTAGCAAGCGCGCGAGTTAGATTCTTGTTTCTTATTGGTTATTTTGTGTTTTAGTTTTGTATAAATATTTGAGCCATTTTGTAAATAAATCATTCCTATTTCTACACTCCAACTGAGTCTACTTATCTCCGAACCTCCGCAGTAGAATCCCGAATATAGTAGGTACTACTACAAGGTGCAATAGCCTAGACTCAACAGTCAGTGTTTCCATAAATTATTAAGTCTGCCTATGTTTAGAGCACGTACTTTTAACATGTATTTTTTTTAAATATCAAAAACAACAACTTAAGTTCCATAATGCGATTCTCAATGTCTTGTACTTTGATACGTGTTCGGATTTCCGTTAATTATATAACTACATATACGACAAAGAAAATGTAACATTTCTGAAAATACTTAATAATAATAAATAATATAAATATTTGTGGACATTTGATACAGCGCCATTCAGCCCCAAACTAAGCAAAGCTTGTACTATGGGAACCAGATGGCTGATAGAATACTTAAATACGTTGTTTTTGTAAATACTACAACACTCAACACCTTAGCCAAAACTCTTATAGCATGATCCAAGGATTATACTGTGCCGGCCCCACATAGAGTGGGATAAGGGCAGGAAGATGATGATGATGACTACAACACCCAGACCCGGAAGAAATATTTTCAGAACATACAAACATTTCTCCCGTAGCGGGAATCAAACCCGCACCTCTCGCCGAGCGCTCGCCCGCCATGCTACCGAGGTCGCCTAAGACTCAGTGAGACAGAAAAAGCTTCATGAAAGTGTAGGTAACATGCTCTCGTATTTACATAGTGCCTGACACCAACCCGTGAGATCTCATTTTCAATTCAAATTGTGTGGAGATTGCCTATCAAGGAGGCTCGAACATTACTTGAATATCAAGAGTCAGGAATCTTACGTAAATAAACATGTAGATTTTGTAAAAACTTTGGAAAGCATAACCCCTGAAATCCTACGCAAAATATAAAATGAAAATATAGCAAACCTATTGTTTTTAACAACCGATGTCTTCCCACTGCTGGGAAAAGTCTACCTCGAACTTCGTCAACCACCTCGTTCCTTCGAGGTCTACCACCATCCTTTCTCGGAGGATACGAGATCGTCCTGCCAACGATTTCCTGGACGCGATCTCGCCATCCATCGATCTGCCACGATGTTACGACTTTTACCCATCTAAGGCATCCGGGTAACGTGTAAACATGTACCTACTAATACTAATACTAATTTATTGGTATCAATCAGGAAAAGTTTAATTGAAGACTTAAAAGCTGCTAAATTAATCATGCATAAATTAAACTTGGTATTGACATGATAAAAGTACAAAAATCTCAACAAAAAAAACCGGTCAAGTGCGAGTCGAATTCGCACACGAAGGGATCCGTAACATCGTATATATATATATATATATATATATATATTTTTTTTTTTACAACAGTCACATATATAGTCCTGACCCCACACTAGGATTCCCTGTGTCGTGGGTATCAGAAAACTACGAGTACCATGCTACCACAACACCCAGACCCGGAAGAAATATTTACAGAACATGCAAACATTTCTTCCGCAGCGGGAATCGAACCCGCGCCTCTTGCGTCTCTGCCGTGCAACCGCCCGCCACGCCACCGAGGCTGTCAATATTAAAAGATGTTTCTTGTATGGGGTCACCATTTTTATGTATTTTTATTATTTGTTGTTATAGCGGCAATAATAATACACACTCTTTGAAAATTTCAACTCTACCTATTACGGTTCATGAGATGCAGCCCGCTGACAGACGGACGGACGGACGGACGGACAGCGGAGGCTTAGTAATTGGGTCCCGTTTGCACCATTCGAGTAGGTACGGAACTAATTTGAGAGTTATAATGGCAAAAACGAGGAGACAATACGCTGAACTAACATCCTTAAAAGATCCAATTACTTAACTCAGTAGGTACTTACCACAAACTGGTTCTTTTTGAAACTACAACAAAGCTTTGGATTTGAGTCTGACCCAAATAAAACTACGTAGATCTAGATAGAAACGTTTAAGCTATTATGCAAGTTCTGTATCAGACAATCTAGACCGGTTAGGTTCTCTATTTTCCATTCATTTCAATAAATCAAAACTCAAGGCGGCCGCATTCACGATATTCCAAGGTCGTTTGTCGCTACTATTTGCCTTCAGCATTAAATGATCACTTTGGTACAGATCGGGAGCTTAAATCAGCAAGCAAAACTCGTCTGGAAATTTAATTATAATAAAGGCGAAAATACTACGTGTGATAAATCGTTCCAGAATTGCATGTTGCAAGATGCGTTTCGTTACAGCTTTCGACATGCGTTTTGTTACTGCTTGTAGATATTGTGAAAGAATACATAGCCCTACAAGCGTTAATCTTGCTGGAGATTACGAGTAAATCGGCTAAGATAAAACTGTTCACACGCTTGAAACGTGAAATGTTTCAGATTGTAATAGAGATTTAGTTTAGATAAAAGGAGGCCGCTTGGAATATTGAAATTTTCAGGTCTTATATTGGTTACCTTTTGGAACTCTCTGCTTTTTGCAGATATATAAATATTAAGCATGTTATATATTTTCTCGTACAAATCTGAACTCTTTAATCAAAATTTTACCCTTCCTCGTAAAAAGAAACTCTATTCAAAGCGAAAATTTTAATAACATTTTTCTTAGCATCTCGCTCCCCACAAACTATTAATAAAATGCTGAGTCGTTTCATTGCAACAACCTACAAGAAAGTATTCAAATGTTTGCTGCCCAGCACAGCTTTTGTTCGACGTGTCCATTGTCTTCTCAAAATAAACACGCCTTGGTTTACCTTCAAACGTTTTCTGCCACGGTCGGAACGGGGGAATGGGGTGACATTCAAACCCTCGGGGCTACCGCGCATGCGTCCCCAAGAGCAACCCCAGTTTTCCAATATGGCGACGACCGCCACTAGTCAAGCACGCGCCTAATATTTACAACATTTTCAAGATCACTCTGTTATTAAATTGAAACACACTGAAAACTTTATTTTTCTGCTAATTTTAATTTGCTTCCGTATTATTTTGCGCGAATTTCTGGAAAACTGTTGGTGCGTTTTGTGGCGCACTGCGATCATGTGTTTGATGTTATGAGGTGAAGCACGTTTATAGCGGGTCAGTGTCGTACGTGCGTCCGTTGCGACGATTAACACATCTGAATCAACTGATCGATATTTGCATTCCTCAATGATTCATTGATATTTCTGTGTTAATAAATTAACTTAGCTTTCAATAAACAGTTCTAAATTTAAATTTAGAATCGAAACCTATACGGCCTGTCTAAAAAGTTTTTATCAAAATCTTGGTTCTTAATTTAAACTCAAAGAGTTAGAAATCGAAAGGTTTTTCGTCCACGGAGTTTCGGACCTCAGTCAAGCTGCGTCGTTCGAAGGTATCGCCAGCGGCGCTGCTGCTCGGCACGAGGCCTGTGTCAGGGCTGGTGGAGCCTGTGAGAAGCCCTGAGGAGCCGGCCTTGGACGTGGCTCAAGATAAGGCGTACTGGGGCAGTGTCGCGACTGCCATGACGAGTAAGCAAAAAGTAGACCACTAGCTTTACCTTTTTACTCGACTGTGAAGAATTTTTTTCACTATTTAGGAAGTCGTGTTCCATAAATTTCAAACTAATATTTCAAACGAGTGCAATAAATAACAGTTCTATCTTGGGTCTATCCAATCCCAAACAGAAACATTAATGAGTTAATCTAGATTCCAGATAATAATGCAAAAGAAAAGTTGTCATCTTGTTGCGAAAAAGCTTTAGTTCCTCAGTGAATTCCTTTCTTAATGAAGTTAATTAAATCTCTGTATGGCGGAACACATTACCACATGTCATGGTTTCATAACGAATTCGCATGACTCATTGGTTCCCAGGCAACTGCATTCAAAACGAACGTGCTATTTTCACATTTTTCATGGAAGCGCAGTTTTTAATGGAATTTGTATCGGGATATGGAGAAAAAAAAATTATGCATAAGTACCTACTATAAAGTGGCGAAGGTTCCAAGCCTAGAACTTGAATTTGGTTCAGAAATACATATTTTTTGCCATATTTCTCGCTTATTTCGTGGTACATAATTAAAAAGTACCTATAAATGCTATTCAAGGTTACGATCTATGTGAATTCAAAGTTAAATCCGTTCATCCAACTTTGGCATTTATAATAAATAGGACCAGTAGGATTGCTTGCCTCTATCCCTTTTATTAATAAATAAATTGTGTTTACTTATGTAGCCAAAACTCAATTTATAGCTATTTAGCAACACGAGGGGAAAATTCCAAATCAAGTTTCGTGAAAATAAAGTAACGCTGTAATATAAATTTTCCTCAGATTAATAACAGGCCGAGCCACTACGCATTCGGATTGAAATTATATTCCAAATTGTAGCAAAATGAGTTTCCCACAAAACGTTTCTTGGCAATTACGAGAACTGGTTAAATTACTATTTAGGGACGGAAGCCGCGCCGAATTGATATTTGATTAACTAGAGCGGTCGGTGAGAGCACTGGTGGCCTAGTTGTTAGTAACCCCGCCTTCCGATCCTAAAGTCGTGGGTTCAAACCCTGTCGTGTATCAACAGTCCGCATACATAGGCCTTCCTCTATTGAACACCATTGCGCCCTATCTTCAGCTTGACGCATGCAGTCTCTGCCAGTAGTCTTTCGCAAATCGTCATTCCACCTAGCTGGAGGTCATCCCACATTACGTTTGCCGAGTCCCGGTCATAACTCATTAGGTATAAAACACTCGTTATAAAACTTTACACTTTTCTATTTAGTCCGCTCTCAAGTTTAAAATCTATTCTGATTTATTGAAAAGTCAAGACTTCAAGTTCAAAATGCGCAAGGTAAACCGTAAATCTAAAAAGACAGGCTACATTTATCAATTAGAAGCCCTAAGCGTCCTTCTAATGAGAAGAGAAAGCAATAAATTACGATCGTGCTCAAATTGTACAGAAGCTTTTGACAAGGCCTCATTAAAAGAGCGAAAATAGATTATTTTGCTTTGTTTTCAGATCATTTTTTGTTTTTAATGTTAGGAAAATGTGCTCTTAAAATATTATTAGCTTGCCAGACGAAAATGAAAAAGATTTTGTAGCATATTAGAGAAAAGAAATAGATAAAAACGTAAGGCATTGACATCTATTACTAGATGATTTACGAGTATACAGCGTCAGGAGACAACTTTTGCTTACACTAACGGGACGCTACAGAGACCTTGATGGTTTAAGATAAAGTAGGTTTGCCCAACACCATCCCCTCATCTTAGTCTTTATCCACAAGAAACACAGACATCGTCAAGACGTGAGGAGCTGACTAAGCCGCGTGTTTCCTCACGATAATAATAATAAGCAACAACATACACAATTATCACGCTGTACCTTTAGAGATACCCCATTAGTGGGGTGGGCAGAGCCACAAGTAATCATAAGAAAACTTGCAGCCACTCCTGATTGAAAGTCCCAAGATGGATATGGTGAACCATGGTGACAGGTGATCAGCCCATCGCTCTTATGGATGGTTCATCATGTCGGAGAGGATACTATCCCTTAGTCGACTTTTACTTAGGAGAGAGAAGCAGCGAGACGCATTCTATGTTTTTTCTTTACTCCCAGTCCAGCAGAGAAGAAACGCAATAAAGACTTGAAAATAACATAAAATCGCAATATTTTCAACTCTTCACAGCATTCGATCGATCGGTCATAAACATTGGTCCGCACCTTGATGCAGTGAATGTGAGGGGTCACGCACAGATTCTTGCATAGTGTGCCATTGACGTCATTCATCCCTCCTGTAAACACAGCCTTCGGGTACCTTTCTGTAATGAAAAATGTTTGAGATAGGTCCATAAGAACAATTTATGGAGGAGGATTGTTTAGGAGCAATTGTTTATTTTTAACTAGCTAACTCGCGCGGCTACACTTGCGTGGTGTACATTTTGGCACCCCATTTTACCCCTTCTTCAGGGTTATTTTGAAAAACCCTGAAACACGCGTCCATTATATTTTGTATTTTACGAGTAAGTAGAGGTTCACACAACGCGTTTATAAGTTCCATAAAAACTTTTTTACCTCTTTTCACCCCTTTAAGGGTTGAATTTATAAAAAATTCACTTTAGTGCGTGGTTTTGCTATAAAAGAAGGTTATTTTCGACAGCTTTCTAGCTTCAGTAGTTTGGCCTGTGCGCATGAAAATGCTTTTTTTTTTGGAAAAAAGTTAGAGAGGTCTTTGCCGTACAGTTGAACGATGTGTATTTTTTGCTTGCCTGTATGCTGTCCCACATCTGGGCAAAGGCTCTTGCCAATCCCTTTTATAAAGTCCATGAAGTCATCGTGCCACCGTGGACGGTTTTAAAATAATAATAATGAATTATACTACTTTTAGAATTAACCACGTTTTAGAAGCAGGGCTTACCTCTGAAGACTTCACAATAAATTCTATTCTATGTTACGAGTTTAAACTAGATAAGTCTCTACAATCAGAGCTTAGTGGGCTAAGTTTAATGAGCAGGTTTTTTAAATGCACTCTTGGGCCTAGAGTACCTTTGTTCTACAATTTGCAACATTCGCCTACATTGCTCCGAGCGGAACATTTGTCACGTAAAATGCGACTATTTTACAACTCGCTCACGTTCAGACCAAATGGCTCACGCGATAAAATATTTTTATTGTTGCATAACGCGCCGCATATTTTTTAACTATTATAAAAGCAACTCACGACTGTAATTTCCATGCAGAATGCCTATATGAAAAATATAAAATGCGTAAAACAGTATTTTGTTCCTACGTTTGTTGAAAACATTCTCATCGGTACATACAATATTAATTTGCCTGTTATCTTTACGTCATAAACAGCCTATAGACGTCCACTGCTGGAGAATTCTTCCCAATATACTTTCAAGACCAACGATTTTGTACAAAAATAAAATAATTTTATTTAAGTGACTTTATAACTTGGGCTCACCAGAAATGACTTGTTTCCTTAGATCGTGCATGCCATACATGACGACATAACGATTCAAAGGAAAGTAAGGGCAGTAAAAGTAATAAGTATCATTACAGTAGTACCACAAATATTGTGCGCCTCGGCAAACTTTATGCTTTGTATGAAAGCCGAATTTGTCCGAATATGCAACTAATAAATAGTCAACTAATAATAACTGAACCAACCTTTAAAAAAAATAAGTTATTGTAACATAGTTGAAATTACATTATCATCATCTCGTTAGTTCGTATTTTATAAGCTAGACGAAAATTGCCGAGGCACACAATATTTGTGGTACCTACCACTACTGTACTTAGCAATCATCAGGTCAACAAATATAGCATTGCACATATAAATTAACTTTCGAACGTTGTTTAATGTAACTTGGAGTATGATTGCGAGAATTGTAGGTTTTTTTTAGTAAACTGTACGTGCCATCAGAATGGCTTTTCAGAGAAGTGATTTATTGCAAATCCTCAATGCAATATTTAGTTAGAATCGGTTCTAATTTTTAAATTGTTCAGTTAAGGACTGTTAGTAGGCGGATTAAGGATTAACTTCTCTGCTGGACTGGGAGAAAAGAAAAAACATAGAATGCGTCCAGCTGCTTCTCTCCCCGAGCATGTCGTAAAAGTCGACTAAGGGATAGTATCCTCTCCAACATGATGAGATACAATAAGCAAGTTATTCCCAAGGAAGGTTGACGTCAGGCAGGCGGCCGGTCATAAAACACCTTAGCCAAAACTCTTATTTTCCCACATAGAGTGGGATTAGGGCAGGAAGATGATGATGCACTCATCATCATCTTCCTGCCCTAATCCCACTCTATGCGGATTAAGGAACCTGCCTACTAAGTAAACCATAACTTTAGTGCCTTATTTCCGGAATTAAACCACGCTACGTTTAACCTAGTTTGCAAGCAACGAACCGTCAGATTGGGTCAAAAAATTCCGAATACCGGAATAGGGTCAAAGATTTCATAACAAAAACAAGCAGTTGTTTTCGGATCACGCATCGGAAAATGATATGGGCCTGCTGGGAGCTGCTTTTATTTGTGTCATAATATGGGAGTATTCAAATGACGTGTTATTTTGTTACTATAGTCCATTTCAGGTAGGTTCCACCCAACCCATGCTGGGTTGGGTGACAGCTGTCAGATCAGCAGGTTCTAATTCTGCTATTGTCGTTTTTTCACCTATTAATTATTCTATCACCTACCTTGCTGTCACCCAACTCATATTAAATGAACACAGCTAGTACTACTGGTAGTAGCTAGTAGTAATAAGAGGTCATGCGTATGAAAGGAGTGAGTACCTACTGAGATGACTAGCGACAGGAGAAAATGGAAAAGGGAAACATGTTGGACCGACAATATCGTCAACTTTATGGTGACTCTCGTATATACAAAAAGCACATTTTACAGTAGAGCAAAAACATATTTATGCATTTTTGAAATAGTTCCTAAAGACTTATTTTTTATATTTATTTGTGTATTAAATTGAAAGCACGTTTAAATGTATACTATTTATATTTATCTTTTATTTGTGGCAATTTAGGGGTAAATAACAACATTACAAACATTAACAATTATTAAATAAAAAACAGCCAAGTATGTGTTGGAACCCGCATAGAGTTCCGTAGTTATTTATCTTGCCTTAATTATCTGCTTACATGTTACGAACGTACTATTGACAAGTACATTTTATTGTTATCAACGGGATACCTGTCCTTTTTCCTCTACATAGTAAATAGAGGGCAAAGCAGGTAAATTGTTACTAGTAGTTGTAGGTACCTACTAGTGTCATATACTCGGACAACAGTTACAACTTTACCTAGATTTCACCTTTAATAAACTTGTCACACGTAAGTACTTGTATCTAAGGGTTACAAAGTGGGGTCATAAAAGATAGGTGAGGAGAAAACCGTTGTAGACATTAACACTAAAGCACCCGACCGCACTGCAACGCCCCTGTTTGGGAGATTTGCTCAAACATATGCTTACATTTTCTATTTGAGGGTGTAGAATTTCCGGTGTATTTTATGTTGAAACTCATCGTATAATGAAAAAATATTTTATCGTTTGAATGGAGGGATTTCAGGCATTTCTTTGACATGTAATATAATAATGCGGTCTGAAAATAATGACAGTGTTAGCTTACGCCCGTGGCTTCGCTCGCGTGGTACCGGTATGGATAAAAAGTAGATGTCATAAAATGTGCAAAAAACCTGATATAGGTATTTTGAACTTTTTAAGAAAACTCTTTTATTTCACATAAGAAGTGGGCCCGTAAGATTTAAAACTATTCACAAGTTGTTAACTTTGGTAACCTACTAGTCGTTAAAATAATTAACCGTTACAAATGGACTGACCAAGTCACAGACGGATGGACGAAGTCGCAACAAGTTTCGCGTTTCACCATTTTGGTTCAGATTCCTAAAAATGGTAGCGTCAAAGGTGAAGTCTTGGTCTGACCTTTGAATTGCGGGTGTTATGTAACTTTGCGGCATTAACTCGCGTGAGCCTTAATGTGTGAACTTCTGAAAACACAGTCTTTGAGCCAGCTGTGGTCTTATACGGATCGGCTGCCGTCTTGAACTGAGCATTTTAGGGCGTATGATTTTTGACTATGAGACAACTAACCAGTTGGACAATTTGACATTTGTGAGCTACTCGGGTTGCTGGTAGAGAATGAAGGTCTTAAGCGGAAGATATGGCGCGATGGCGTTTATTAGGGGAGGCCAGTAGTGGACTGCCATAAGCTGATGATGTTGACCACTCGTTTCAGAATCTGACGAAATAAGGAGCAGAAATGACAACATAACAAAAAATGTTTTTCAAACAAAGAGTATAATTTATATTTATCCAAAAAAGCACAGTAACGTGAAGACAATATTTTTCACGTGGCACATAATGGCGTGCGTTTCAGTATTATTTTATTTCCTAACCAAAACAAAGCGTCAAGACAATGGCACGCACGTCTTCAGCCGTTATAACTTTACCGTGCAAAATCGTGAATATAAAAAACAAAACAGCAACAATAAACCAAACTGTTGTTCATAACATGAAACTCATAATTTTCTTTACACTTAAAATGTTTCTGTCAAATGCACGAAAGAAGCTTTTTTGGCTTAGTTTAATAATTTCAGTAGACTGGTTCGAAAGAGGTAGTGTTACGAACTTGTAGAAGAGCAGTAAAAAATAACACCCAATAGTCAAATGCAAAGTTCTGACTCCACACTAGTATCTTATGTCGTATCAGAAACTATGAGTACCATGGTACAATACCCAGACCCGAAAAAAATACAAACATTTCTCCCACAGCGGAATCGAACCCGCACTTCTCGCATCTCAGCCGGGTACTCGCTTGATACGCCACCGAGGTCGTCAAAACATCAAGTTCAAAGATTTCTGAAATTACTGTCAAAAATCACTCCGAGGGAAAAGAGTATTTTGTTTGAACGAGACCAAATCTCGGCCGGTAGGTATCTTATCTACCAGGGGATTAGCATTCATGAAGCTCATATCTGGGAGATTACATCCATATTCATGGACTGTAGCGATCCCGGGAGGTTGCGTTGGAATATTAACTGAATAAACCAATCTCTTGATTAATTACTTACGAAGGACGTAGAGGTTTACTGTGAGGAAGGTCATGATAATCATACTAATAAGCATTAACTTATGCGCTACTATCACGTGTTGTCATAGTAGTAGGTAATAATAATACCACAGAATAACTAATAGTACTAGCGTACAGAAGATTCACTCTCGAACAAAAGTCTAGTTTAGGTATAAAACATTGCCTACTCTTACGACAGTTACCTGCTTGCACGTGAAATTGAAACTTATCTTGTGACATGCGCGTTCAGATTCTATTGGGCACCGCTGACTCGAAACCGGTTTTGCGGCAAGAGCAAGGGGTTCCCATTCACCGATATAATATAGGCAAATATTAAAACAAATCAATAAAAGATAAGGCAACTGTGTGTATTAATTTAATAAACTACCTTTAGTAAGTAAGTGTAGTAAGTAAAAACACTTTCACATACATGATAACCTACTTGTCTACTTACTACAGATTTTGTATTGGCAAAACATGTCTGTCTGTTCCTAATATTGTTTCTGATCAACCAATTAAACAATTTTATCGCTAGATAACTATAAATATAAGGTTAGAATTCATTGTTCGTTGCAAAAATCACATGAGTGAAACCCCCCTGCCAATACTGAAGCCTGATTTCGTTTTGCACAACTTGAAACAAAGATTACAGAAGAAGAACTATGGTATCGTACCGGTTCTTTAATAGGATCAGATAAGAAAATCAGTTAGCAATGATTCAATAGTAAAGCTCAACATTGTATTTGCAGTATGCCAAAATCTTCGAATATTTCGTATTACCTAAGTACCTAAGGCACTATTTATGTTTTTTTTTTATTGGTTCTCACGGCACAGGCCCCTATCCTTTCAAACGTCACTGTCCAAAGCTGTTCTCTCCCAGTTAGCTTTTGTCTAGCTAGTTCGTCCAGCTATTTCTGTAGGCACTATTTATTGAACCAAAAATATCATGATATTCATTTGTTGCAGCTACCAGTGGCTCTGGCAGCGGGCCTGGAGGGGGCGAGGCGCGGAGGGGGGGTGACGTCACGCCGCACGCACAGCCTCAGAGGAGGCTCATCAAAGTTGACTTTGACAATCTTGAGGTAAGGATATATTTCTATTACAGTATTCTTCTTCTACTATAGTATTAAATCACTATGAAAGTTTACTTTATTATAGACTCACCCCCGAATACTCAAACGCATCTCAGAGTTGAGCACGTCTCAAGTGACGGGTTTTTGACAGACTCTTATCAAAAACTGTCAAAAAAACCATGACTTGAAACAAGCTTAACTCTGAGTCGCGTTTTAGTGTTCGGGGTAATTCTCCGGTCACCGTTCTAGCACAGAAAAGCTAAAACATATTTTTAACAGGTAGGTAGGTACTGTTTTGTACCGGAACAATGACGGTTAGTTAGGTTATGAAACGGAGTAATGAGCGAATAGCCTAAAGAAAACATTTAAAATGCTATAAAGATATTTAGCTAGTAAATGTTAAAATACTCTTCTATAAATATATAGACTTAGTCAACTTGATACCTTGGTATCGTCATTAAATTTTCTTCTAGCAGATCATTGTAAGCCCTAAAAATAAAGTGTTTACCTATCTAATTCACATACCGTACAACTTAGCTTAAATTGTACGATACAAAACCGAATTTACTTTAGCAGACAGACTTGAATCCAAGTTCAATAAAACGAACGAAATATAAGGCACGGCAGGAAAATGCAGCTGTTGGCACAATGCCATCGCAAGGAAAGCACTCTTGTACTCAAATGTACACAGGAACTTAGCTATGAAGGTGTGAGGGTACCTACTTGAAAAAACATTTGCAGTTTTCTATTCTCGCTATGAGAGATGCAGATTTATGAACGGAACTTTTCGTGAAGAAGTAAACAAAACTAGCTGCCGCCCGCGGCTTCGCTCGAGTGGAATACGGATAAAAATAGCATATGTTAATCTAGTATATGTAAGTACTATGCATATTCCAAGTTTCATTCAAATCCGTTCAGCCGTTTAGGTGTGAAAGAGTAACAAACATCCATATATACAAACTTTCGCGTTTATAATATTAGTAGGCATAAGTAGTATGCTAAAAAAAGAGAAGTTAAAAGTGGGATAATTTTTTATTGCAAGTTTGATTTTTTTTAGTCGTACAATTTTAGTACAAATTTTGTCAGGTGCGTCATATAAAGTGAAATTGTCTGTATTACTATTGGCATCGAGGATCCGCTATGAAACATAAATCAGTGTTCTGTAATATTTTCTTGAAATTGGCAGTATTTCCAATTTCTTTTCAATCCGCGTAGGAGGCAGGAGGAATTCATAAGTAGGTTTAAAGTATATCGGTTTTATCAGAAAATTGCGCAGGCAGAAACTAATAAACCTAATACCCCTACGTGTTTGGAAAGGCTAACGGTAAACGGTAGAAAAATAAATTGAAATTTAATAAAATACTTTCGCTCGAAATTAGCCACCTCTCCGCCTACACTTCCGTTCTACCTACATGTAGAGAATAATATGAAATGTTTTCTTTTCTTTATGTATTTGCTATGACGTAAGTGTAGCAGAAAGGTCAAACAAAAGAGATACCTATAATGATATTATTTGAGAATACTTTTATCTTTTATGGAAAAGGGCTCGAATCTTACTTATATTATAAATGCGAAAGTTTGTGAGTTTGGATGTTTGGATGTTTAGATGTTTGGATGTTTGGATGTTTGGATGTTTGGATGTTTGTGCCTCAATCACGCCTAAACGGCTGAACGGATTTGAATGAAACTTGGAATATACATAATACATGTACTGGATTAACATATAGGCTATTTTTTATCCGGGTACCACGCGAGCGTAGCCGCGGGCGGCAGCTAGTATATTATAAATGTTTCTGAGGATGTTTGAATGTTTGGATGTTTGTGCCTCTATCACGCCTAAACGGCTGAACGGATTTGAATGAAACTTGGAATATATATAGTACAAGTGCTGGATTAACATATAGGCTATTTTTTATCCGGATACCACGAGCGAAGTCGTGGGCGGCAGCTAGTAAGCAATATTTTGAATCATATTAATGACATAGGTATGTACTTCAACTTACAATTACTATCGATATTATCTCTTAATGTTGGTCCCCAAAACTCAATCGGTGTTATCCAAAGGCCATTTAAGTTATTGGAAAACCCATTTGTTTTCCAACAGTCTGTAATAATATTTCCAAATAAGCAAATAACACCCTTATTCCTTGACTTTTAGATTGCAAATCGCGCACACACAAACGAGGACAAAGCCTCAAAGAATATTTATTTGTACAAGTGTAGGATTAATACAGCTGCTGGCACATGGACCCACGTAAGCATAGTGCTAGAAAGTAAGTCAGTTATGTCGGGGTTTCAATTTGTCAGCTTTGAAATGTAAATTGCAGTTGAGTGACATGGTATGTGGGTGTGTCTGCTGTCTTACTTGTTTCTTCGTCTGTAAATAACATAAATAATCTGTCTTTGTAAAAGTCGACTAAGGGATAGTATCCTCTCCAACATGATTAGATACAATAAGCAAGTATTCCCAAGGAGGGTTGACGTCAGGCAAGCGGCCGGTCATAAAACACCTTAGCCAAAACTCTTACAGCATGATCCAAGGATCATGTTGTGCCGACCCCACATAGAGTGGGATAAGGGCAGGAAGATGATGATGATGAATTTGTCTTTGAACAATATTTCTTACTTTAGCTGGAAGCCAAAGAGTAAGCTAAAACTAGCCTTTCTATTAGATTTTTGGGGACTATTTTCGGAGATCACATTATAAGCATAATTTGTCTGTCATAAAATATAGGTAAGTACCTAAGTTACAAATGTATTGAGTAGGTAATGATAGCTGTCAGCAAATGGATATCAGTGCTTAAAATAGATATCTACTGTACCTACATGTAAACTGAAATAAACACGAAATAAATTAGATTCTTAAAGTTGCATGTGTTATCTCAGCAGGTTATCTATGTACCACGTATCAGATTCTTTACACCTTTAACCAATATCAAATAACAATGAGTCACGTTGCAAGTAGCTGTTATAGTAGAAGTTTAAATCACGCATCATTGCTTTCGTGCTCTGCGTCATAAAAAAACAATGTAGCTACGGTACCAGCTGTAAGGAACCGACAACAGTTCCCCTCAAAGTTTCGACGTAAGGTAGCTTTCATTTTATTATGCAACTTGCTAATAATCACCTCAATGGAATGCAGTCCTTGTTCATTCATTTCAATCTGTCTGAGCTCTAAATATTGTGTACAGGTTCTATTGTATGCTGATTGACAGCTACTCTCAACCATCCTCGTAAATCCATACTCTTACTATAAATGCGAAAGTAACTCTGTCTGTCTGTTACCTTTTTACGCCTAGAAGGATGTTAAAGCATAAACAAGATAACGCATAAATCCTTCTTAGACATTTATTTATAACAAGACAGTTAATTTGACATTTATAAAATTTTGACAATTGACAATGTCATTCATATCAATCGGGTCGTCAGCAGTTCTCTTTATCTTGCAAGGCTGTGGGCAAGGGCCTCTAGCTGGTGCTATATCATTTTTTGTTACACATATAACGTTTCAGGTCACAGCTAGTATTTATAACACTACTACTCGTTTGTACAACTTTTTAAGATTTGTTTGTTTGATTTAAAATTTATCCAGAATCTTTTTATAAGGTTGCTTATTATTATGTAAATAGGGTGCGGTTATGCATTTAATTTTTCGTGATCTCTACTAAGACTTGAGTACGACTCTAGGTTCCGAAACATGTCAGGTAACACAAGAGTTACTCCACACAGATTAAATAACATCCCAGAAGAATAGGAGGTTATCTTTTCTGCAAACTGTATGGCTCTGGTTGTCTTTACAGCTCATAAATAGGATTAACGAGTGTAGCACAACATGGCATTACGCGATTCGAATTTACGCCAGCAGGCGTTTAGCAAATGAATTGGAACAATGCCAGAAACAACGAACGATTTATAGGAAAAGGATTTTCGAGATAAAGCTACAATTTGCCTTTTCAAAATCGCTACTTTGGTTCAACCAATTAGAACAACTATCTTACGCTTGGCATTTAAATATGGGTAGAGCAATATTTTGAGAAATATTTATATACAGGAAGCGTTTATCTGCTACGTGTATTTCACTTCAATCAAAATTCAATGTATATAATGTTTATCCAGTCTGTTTTGACAGAGCTCTAATACCGGTGTCTGATAGCCTATTCTAGAAGTCTACGGCACGGTTTGTCGAATAAAAGTTATTAACGATCCGACCTTTTAAGTATACAACCCGCTCTGAGCACTGATTATTAACACAATAATTAGCAGCCCCGCTGAGAATAACTTTATTTGCTCCACCATAAAATGATAGTTGAACGTTATGTAACGAACTTACTTGTACCAGAAGGCGAGATTGCAAATATTCCTTTCACATACCCTTTCCCTCATATTTCCAATCGCAAAGGTTTTCTAAATGATAGAACCTTTCTACATTTGACCTTTTGACGTAGCTAGTTGAATAATCGCATCTATTGCCTAGACTCAAAACTGTCGTTTCTAGTTACGGATTCTTTACTTGTGCTTAGAGAATGTGTCCCCTTGTACAAAGCCTATTTTAGAGTTTACCGTTCTATCTATCTAGTCATGTCACTAGTTCTTTCGAACCAGTGTGGTGAAGGGATTTAAAGTTTAAACAACGTTTTATCAAAATTTATATCATCGTAAGTGAAAACGTGGCTAATCTTCACTCCCCGATCGAAAATGTTTGGTAAAAGTAGAACAAATTAATTATTCACTCGTGATTCCCTACGGTGAGCTATCAACATGGTTATGCTAATTTAAAGAGATAGATGGTTTTCGACTTGGAAGGCTATTCAAAATATTTATGCTACGATGTTTATTTTGTCGCTATTACTTGGGCCTTTTCAAACTTGTTCTGTGACATTAAATTGTGTGTTTAAATTACTACATTAATTTAATTAAAAAGCCGTGAAACGTTAAAAATTATTGAAGATTTGCCTTGGCCCGCAATGATTCTGGTCAACAAAAAAAGGTTTAGAACAAGATATAAGATAATAGAAATTATATTAGAATATTTCAGATACGAATTGAAACTGCTATTAATTAACTTTCGTTGCTGATCTGGTCACTAGGTACAGACTAAGTAAAACAGCTGGCTAATCAACTACCACAACAACAGTTTCACGAAATAATGTTTTTGGAAGTAAAAATCTCATCGAATAAGCCTTGAATCGATGTAATGAACGGTGTAGAACCAGCTGAACCGCAACCGCTTTCCCAGTCATAATTTTATAAAACGTCAACCAAAAAACAGCCTGACTTTCTTTAATATAAGGTTGCAATTTGCATGCTCCTCTTTACACTCTTGCGTGATGAAGTTTTTTCGTAAACTAAAGCGCAAAGGCTGTTATTTGTCTAATGGATGAAATAGTTTGTTTTGATGATACTTCTAAAACTGTATCAGTAGTCAAGTTGAAGGAAGTGTGACTTGAGGTTGAATGACCTGTCCTATCCATCGTGATAGGCCCTAAACGCTAACTGATGACATCACGCTGTGCTAACGCTGTGAACCAAAGTGTCTTCAATAATTTTATGCTGCAATAAAAACTATTTAAGCACTCAACAGAACCTTTTTTCTAGGATGATGATGAAGACGATACAGAGACCTGTACAAGCCCCGAAGTGCTGGCGCCACCACAACCCTTTCCCAGGCACATGGCGCCGCAGCACCAACAGACGCCGAAGCCGTGGAAGAGAACCGGTAAGAGAAATTACACCTTATAGGTTTTGTAATAGGAACATTAAAATACATATCAGCAAAAATATAAGTAGAAATAAAAAGCTGGCTTGTTCAATGAAATTGTGTAACAAATGCACATCGCAAGTTTTGAGATAAATACCCAAGCTTTATAGAAGCTTGTGAGAGCTGATGTTAAGGTAAAGTTAAAGGCAGAGAACATGAAATCAGCAAACAATATTATATTAAACGGAATTAGAGGTGGTAGAGTACAAATTGTAAGGTCAAGAAGCCAGTTCTCACTGAAAGTTTCTCACTTAAGAAAAGCTAAGCTGAGCAAAGCACAGTTTTCTCACCCCCTTGCAACACATTGTCCCCATGCACACAATGGCCCGGATCTTTCACCTTGGATGTTTGCAGAGGAGACTCCGCCGAGGGCGCCGCCGCGCACGCGCATATCCCACGACGAATACCATCAGTTCTGCGACGAGACCCTTGAATGTATGCTCCGAATGCATGTTGTGACAGTTCGACCGTTCGGCATGCAAGCTTTTTGATTTGCAACTTTTTCTCGCTTGGCTGATTCACTATGGATGTATTATGTACCAGCTTTACGAGTGGTGCCTTCATGAGAAGCCTATATCCTATTTCGGTCATGAACAATGAATAATCCAAGTTCCATTAAAAACCCGTTCGACCGCTATGGCGTGATTGAGCTGCAAACATCGAAACTCATCAACTTTCGGAGTTTAATATCAGTAGGATTCTACTACTACTACTTCTATCAGTAGAGCATTGATAAGCTTCTATAATGTTGGCTTAGAAGATAATGTAGTGCAAGTATTCATTTATTAACTTGAAGTGTAGGTAACAGTGACAAATAAAACAATCAATGTTTTTACTAAAATAACTCCGCGCTGTAAAATTTCCTGATTTGGTTATCTAGCCAATTTGTAACTTAAGGTGTCCGGGTATCTGTAGGTAGGTATTGCAAATTCATGAAGGGTTCAAACAAAAAGATTAGCCCCTAGTGACTGCGGAATTTTAATGTCATACTGTATTCTTGAAAATTACTGCGGTTGTCTTGTCTTAGAAAGCTACTTTTGTTCATTTTTAACTAGGTACTGGAAAGTATATAAAATTTACATGTAGTTCGTTTATACACGTGGTGTTTATAGGTACTGCTCTAGTTGTAAAACATGTTGCAAATAAGTGTCACTGTTTATCCCACGATTACTTAACCGGCTTATATCACAGCTTGAGTACCTACCTACTAACATTTTGAAATCGATCACGTTTGGTTTAATTCTAATTGATTAACTCTACACTTTTAATCAACACTCGGTTTTTTATGACAAGTTGACCACTTTTAGTTCATTATGTACCTTAGATTATGGACATGTTTTAATATTAGGTACGTGTTTTGGTTATTTCTTGCCTTCTTTGTCCTGTAAATTTGTTGTTCATATTTTTGTATTATCCTCATCAGATTTTTTATGCCTCTGTGCGAACATATTTTTTATGAATTATTCGGTATTATTAGATAATATCGTGCTTATTACCCTTTGTAAATTCTAATTCATCATTTTCAGTTATGAAGCCATAATTACTTATTAAGTGTTTTTTTGTTTATATAAGCAATTACATTTGAAATTCCAAAACATAGGTAGTATTAATTAAGGACGTGTTTTATTTACCTTTTTTGAAATTTATCGTGTATTTCATTAACATCTATTTTGAAACTGTCACCCTCAACCTTCGTTTCATCATTAAATTATTGGTTAAAGTACTTAACATTTTCATAAAAGGCAATCTCATAAGGTACATTTTCGATAAATCAGACAATTACAGTAGACTCACATAAAGTTCTTATATTATGCTCGTGAAATATATTGTCAGAATCTCTAACCATTGTTTATTCCGCAGCATACGATCTGGCCACCCAGTGCCCGTCTCGACGGGCGTCGATGAGGCGACATACCGTCACGCATCCCACTTGCCCACCGACTGACGGAGCCCACTCTCTACCACATTCAAGGTACACAAACATCTAAAAGCTACCTACAATCAAGATTTCAACAGGAAAAGTGCATGGACCATTAGCTTTTGTTAGCTTCACTCGCGGTGTACCTGGATAAACAATAGCCTATAGATATGCTACTCAAAATCACGAGCTATGTATGTTCCAAGTTTTATTAAATCATCCGTTGTGATTGACGCACAAACCGCCTCAATCGCACATTTTTTTTTCGGATTTATAAATGCAGGATTCAACAGCTGCATGAAAACTGTATAGACATACTGAACTTGTATCTCAAATTAGCAAGTCTTTTTAACAATTGGATTTTCAATTCTGTTATAATATTTTGTAGCTATAGTTGTTTTCTAACTTTGCGTCTTGTCATCCAGGCCAGGATCTCGTGCGTCGTGCGCCGGCGCAGCATCCATCGCCAGCAGCGAGGCTGACGCGCAGCTCGGAGAACTATCGTGGTCTCGCTCTTCCCTGCAGGATGAGCTCATCAAGTCGGTTAGTGGCAGCCCCGTGAATGGCTCGCATGTGAGTAGAGTAGATAGTAGACGGTGGTGGATTCAGAAATGTATGTCACTCACATTGTTTTTTTTTTTAAATATTGTTCCTTTCATCGTTTGAACTGGTTTCCCCTAAATACTCTAGAATTAACCATTATTTAGTTTGTTATGTTCAGACTTTTAAGAGATTTTAGTAGAGCACATAAAAATACGCACCTCCTCTTAATTTGCACAGGCACAAGGTAAACTTAGCTATGGTGTGAAATTGTAAATCAATTACAATAACTTTTTAGACCCTACCAGTAGGTACAGTAGGTACCTACCTACCTTCCTGACTTAATGCGTATATACTTTCTGTAGACAAAATAACTAGTAGACATGTATTTTATGCTTGAGCACACCCAACACAGTGTAGGTAATGCCTATACAAGTACCTATAAGTTAAAACATTAAAAATCATAGAGTCGAAAACATTATAATAGGTAGTAACTTAAACAAATGAAAGTCGACAGGCACGATTTATAAAGATGATTGTGTTTCAGAAACAATGGCAAGATGCGATAATGACCGACGACCGACTGTCGCTGACCTTGGAAGAGATAGTCCACATTAGATCGGTGCTGACGAAAGCCGAATTGGAAGTCTTGCCTGTTGAAGGCAGAGTCAAGGAAGACGTTGAAAAGAGAAGGGTAAGCGATATAATTCGAAAAGCGGAGTCACTCTTACTAGACCACCAATGCTTTCAGTTGAATGATAAAGATCGTAGGGATGCGGCACTTGAAATTATTATTACCTTTCCAGGTATGCTTCTTATGTTTGAAGACAAGATTCGGCATTTTCGGTCCGTGGGGCCAGAAGTGCAAGCTGTGCAAGAAGACTGTCTGTCAAAAGTGTTGTTCAAAAGTAAGTAACACTCGGATTATCTGGGGACAGGGTAGCACCCCCACTAAATCCAACGAAACGGTACCATTTTCACCCATCCATTTCATCTCAAAAGTATCAAAGTCTTAAATAACTTCTATCACAAGCGTATAACAAATTATTCAAACTTCTGACAACATCTATTTTCTCAACACTCGTTGTAATTATTCTCTGCAAACATCCAAATAAAGGCTCCCCCGCACTGCTGTGATAATCCCGAGCGATAACATCGCAATGGGATTTTGCACACATCCCATCGCAAAATCTTGGGGGTTTGTAGGTTTTTACATACATACATCACATGTGATACAAAACAAAATAAGATAAAAATGTATGTAGAAAAATCGCATGCGGCATTACCGGTCGGCATTGTCGTATTGTGGGTACTCATGTACTAAATAATAAAGTAATAAAAATATGTGTTACAGATGCGAATACCAACGGAACATTTCGCGCACGTCCCAGTGGTCCTACTAAGTCCGTCGCTGTTGCCTTCGCCGGAGGAAGAGGCGCAGTCCTCCTTTCCCAGGAGCCTCATGTCCAGGCTGGTCGCACCAGAGCATACGGTAAATTACTTACTACCACTTACCCAGTTTCGTCTACTTTGCAGATAGCAATCACACTTTTTTAATCTTTCCCACAATTCGGGAATCCATGTTTACTTTAATTAGAACTTGTATTATATATGTAAATACTGATTTCAATTTCTTTTTACTTCTGGGAAATAGTTAAATCATCTTTCTAAATTTCACAAGTCTTGAATTTCTCTTGAAATTCATCTACGATTACTTATAGCCCATTATCATCAGCTGCGATTTTCCATTCATCTTCTCTTCTCTTTCTAGACCTAGGTAGGCCTCCTACACATTCTTAGCTCTTTCAGGTCTGAACCAACTCTCATTCTTCTACTCTCTTTCCAGAGTATGGTAGAAAACAGCGTCGGCAGCGCCCCGAACAGCCCTACTTCCTCACGTCGCTTCGCCTCGCTGAGCGCCCACAGCGCGCCGGGCTCGCGAGGCGGCTCCGCACTCGGCTTCAGCGACGCGCTGAGCGTGCCGCCTAACTGCATGTCTCGCAGTGTGGAGGCACACTCCACTCCGCCCGCTACGTTAGATCGCAGGTGTGTAATTATACAACTATGAATTCATTAAGCGCTTCTTTCAATTATTTTGGGACCAATTTCAGGGTATCAGAAAACACCTAAACTCAAATGGAATATAAATATTAATAAATGTTTAACAACTTATGGTACACTAACTTGTAAAATAATAAGTATTGAGATTCCAAACAATGACTGACCATGTCTGAATATGACCATGAAGGAGATGAATTGTGATATTCTATAATAATACTGAAATAAACATTGTACGAGTTATCCCACTGGGTGCGCCAGTTAAGCGAGAAGAATTGAAGCAGCCGGTGGATAGATAAGAAAAAATTTGGACGTGTGACAAATGTTTTCATAAGTTCATTTCTTTCGTTTTCGTTTTTAGGGCGCGATACAGCCGGAGCGCGACTGGCGTCACAGCAGCAGAGCGTCTCCGCGGCGTGCAAATGGCGGTCTGCCACGACTGCAAGGCTATGGTGCTTCAGATCATAAAGTCGAGTCGCGCGTCCCGATCCGCGTCGCGCGACCGCGCTCTGAGACATCTGACGCTCGACCTCGCGCCGGTTTATACTGCTGACTGCTAGATTGCTGGCCTACTTATTCGTCGTCCAATATGGGGTCTCTACTATAACCTCATTAGTTATAGCGACAGCGGCGCTATTTCGGATTCATGAATAAGATTGGAATGTAACTAGTGTCAACATCGGTGTAGGTCTAACTATCTAAGTTGTATCGTACCTACTGTCTCGCCAGTGTGAAGGATTTAGAAGGCAGCTAAGCAGTGACTTGTAAATAGGCGAAAAACCACCGACTAACATGCGGGCGTGAAATGTTCGGGGCTAAGCACTTTACCCACTGGGCATAAGGTTTATTTTAATTATCAATCTGACTACATTTTGGACTGCTCATTACTACGGTCTATCTATGGTCGAGTTGGCCAATGGATGTTGAGCTTTAAAAACAAATATTGTCGAGTCTCGTTTAAAATACCCCGTGTCTTGTTTCGAAGTTAAAATCTACACAACCACAGTAAAAACATTACAATAAATTCACTTCTTAAATTGTGTTCATTCTATGGCTCGGTCACCGTATATTTTGAATCCCTCGATTTAAGTTTGTGATAACATGCACAAAGTAAAATTTAACATACTGTAGCTAGCCAATTCCTAATTTTAATTTAATCGTCACCCATCACGCTGAACCATCCACCAATTAATTTTAAAAAAATTCTGAAAGAGCCATAGAATTGTGCATTTCAAACATTTTGTTCATAGGTCCTTTTTGTAAAAAAATTAAGCTTTAAGAGCAAATAAATACCAAAATTGCTTTTTATCTGATTGATTAAGGTCCTTCCACACAAAGTACATTGTATATTCTAACAATCAGAGTTTGAAATGATTGTTGAGTCGATACCTATATTGGCGTTGTTCTAATATCTATTCGTATTGGCTCATAGAAATCGGTACGATGTTCTGGCATATCGAGATGATAAACCAAAGCATGTTACGATTGTTAGAAACGTAATTTATGTTTAATTAATAAAAAAAAAAGCACTCAATTTTAAATAATGTAATTCCTACAAACTATTTCATGTAACCTTCTATACCGTATATTCCTGTGACATTCTAAATTTAATTATTTTTTTAATAATATTGTTTCATTCAAATTTGTAAATATATAATTCCAAAAACATAATATGAATTTAAATTTATCAGATTATTAATTTTATTCATGTCATTTTGAATTTATTTACAAAATATGTTATATTTATATCTGTAGCAACAAAAATATTTGGATTCATAATACTATGTAGTGATGATAAATCAACTAAACTCTACTAGTTGATGAGCTTACAAGGTTGTGTAGATTCAGTTTCGTAGGTGGACCACGTTCTAAGTTGTAAAGTAGACAAAACGAATTTTTTGACAATACTCTTAAAACTTTTTGACAGAAATGATGTTCTTTATTTTATCGCACAAAATGTTTCCATATTTAAAATTAATATTTATATTACATTACGTATAACAGAGACATTCATCTATAAACCTATTTTAATAAATAAATAAAAATATTATATTCCTACAAATTATATTTTGTCACCTACGTGTATTAGAAATTATTATATAAATATGTATATTTCAGAATAATTAATATAATGTATCCTATGTCTACAATGAGTGTGAAAATAATCTGTGTTCAATATCGTGCTATGAGTGTTGTGTATATGAAATATTTAACTGTTCAAATGTTGAAAAATTTACTGAATTAATTTATCACATCAAACATGTCGTAACACTTAATAAACATGATGTCTGTTATTTTCGATGACTAGGGTCATCGAAAACACGGATCAAATGATTTGGATCAAGGAGAAACTAAGTAACATTCGTTCAGTAGTTTTTTTCTATAGCTATTATTTTCTTATGCACTTTTTTGTACTTGATCCAAAAAGTTTATTTAACCGTTTTGCCTAATTTATGCATGAATTTATTAAAAAAAATACTTAAGTGCCGTTGAGATTTTAAATTAAGTTGTCGTGCCATAATTGTAGAAAAATCAGTTTGAGTGAAAAAATGACAAATAACGTAAGCCACAGTCATCACTCAAATTCAGTATAAATTAGTGCCTATCAAAAATGAACAAACAGTAAAATTTATGGTTAAAATCTATTTATTTTTCTTAAGTATACTGGCATTAATATAATAAATACAATAAATGTCTTGGAAGTCGGTTACGTACTTCCGAAGTATGAATGCAGTTTTTTAATTCCTAGTTTTTTTTTCTAAGTCATGTTCTGTCTCTGTTTATATATGAAAGCTTTCTTGATAAGTGTGTAGCCGGCTTTCAATCAAGTCTGATTTTTGTTAGAGTGCGTGTGTACGCCAAAGGCGACATAACCTGGATAGTTGTATCTCTTTCTCACTACAAAAGAGTGAAAGAGAGGTAGGATTGTCAGCTCTGTCTTGCCATTGGTGTAATTCAGCTTGGATAACATCATTCCTTTAAGTGTTTGTGCCTAAGTTATTTTGCCAAATGTGTAACCATTTCATTGTAAATATTTGACATATCAATGTCATCTTTCATTCAGTTACTTAAAGTTAGCGATATCTTCCAATGTTTACTGTACTAACATTATAATTTTTGAACTGGGTTTTCCTTTTGGATATGACGTTCTCACAATTAAAATAGTATTGTTTCATTACATTTTGAAAATACCTAATTAAATAAATTAATGCTTTCACCTTATCGACATCAGGCCTAATTAACTTATTATAGAGCAAATCAAACTTATTACCCACTGAATTTATGTATTTTTAAGTGAATTTGGAATCCCAGTTAGACTTAATTTCTGTAAATGTGTGTAAATTTTAGTAGTTTATTAATAGATGTTACGTAGATTGTAACTGTCTAAAAAGCATATTAATTAAAAGATATGGAAAATAATAACAAAAATTAAAAAAAAATTAAAGATCGTTATCTTGTTTTTTATTCAAACCTGATGGACACCCTAATCACTAAGACTTTTAGACAAACCTAACATAGGCTTACAAACACTATTAACCAATGTTTCTTAAAACTTAATGAAATAAATATATCTAAGAAAAACTATAAAGGCCGGCGCACATAACCAGATTGCAACGCCACCGCTTGCTACTACGCAGAAATTTACTCAGTACAACGCGTCGTGCTTTCCGGCGTTGTGACGTCACACTTGGCGACATAAACCTCAGTTTGTCCGTAGGACGCAGGACGCTTGGAAACAACAGTTAAACAGGTAGCAGTTTAAAAATTAAAACGTTAGACGTTGACGTGGATTTGTTTATAATACACATAACCGCGCATTGCTGCGTCGCGCGGCTATGCTTTGCGTTGCGTCGCCGCTCTGCAAAACGTCCTATTTAGGTACAGTACTCGTATCCCAAAGAATGATAATTTATCATTCTTTGGGAATAACGTTTTGCAGAGCGGCGACGCAACGCAAAGCATAGCCGCGCGACGCAGCAATGCGCGGTTATGTGTATTGGCCCTTACTTTAATATAAAATCTAAAGTAAGACTGAATGACGCTTAGATTTTATTATGAGACTCATGTATACTCATGTATAAATACTTATCATAGCAAAAGAATAAAACATGGTCTGCATCATTATATCACAATTTATTTGCTGTTATCACTATTGGATCCAATAAATAAACACTTTATTCTAAGCAATACTACTCTAGGTATATTAGTTTAAAGGTAATTCTTTAGTGATAAAAGGGGCATCTACGGGGACATCTAAAATAAATAAGATTTTATAACAATTGTTTATTGATTCTATGGAAACATTACACTTAATAAATAATATTGTTTAATCAGCCTACAATCAGCATGTTATCGTCGGCGAAAACGTGGGGGGGTACCTCAAGATTTAGTGGGGCTGGACCTTTGCGAATGCGACCCGATGCGTCGTAGTGGGAGCCGTGGCAAGGGCAGTAGTACCCTCCGAAATCACCTAGAAATAAATAAAACTGGTTAAGTATGAGTCGAATTCGCACACAAAGGGTTTCGTACCATCATACATGTAATTTTTAATGACTTTTTTAACCTATGTATTTTGGCTTTATATTTTATTTTTATTATTTGTTGTTATAGCTGCAATAGAAAAATACACTCTGTGAAAAATTTCAACTCTACCTACTATGGTTCATGAGATACAGCCCACTGACAGACAGACGGACGGACGGACGGACAGCGGAGGCTTAGTAATAGAAAAACAAATGAAGAATATGAAAAGGCTACAATTTCATTTATTAATTTAAATCAACATTAAACAAACCAGTATGACTTGTTTGGACGTCACTGTTAACCCACCAAGGCATTCCCCTGTTCCTGCATTCAACTGACGAGAAACGGATAGTAGATTATCATAGTAACATTGTTTTCTTTAAAAAGTATTTACTTAAAAAACCAAAATACCCCACCGTGTAAAATTAGTATAGTATCTGTCATGGTCACTTCGCCCACTCCGTTGAGATCTCTTTACTGTCCAGGGAGAATCTTACCAGCATTGGCAACGGGCACACAACCCAGATGCGTGCAGACTCCGATAACGACCAGCCACTCGGGGACGGTAGCGCGTTGGTTGTCGTGCTGCGGGTCGCGAAGCGTCTCCACCGGTACTGCCTGCTCCGTTGAGATCTCTTCGCTTGTCCTGTAAGTAGCGTGATATTTCGGAATTAGTGATGCTAAATATTCAAATATTTATAAACTCGCGCCTGTTTCCTATTAAGGTATATACTTATTTGTAAGTAAAAATATAACAACTAAACTTTTTTCGAGTTGAGACAATTAACTTGTTAGTTAAATAGAAAATATGTTTTTATATTATTAAATATGCTTTTATGTTATTTACTTTTAATATTTTAATTGAGAAAATAAAACTCACAAGTTAGCTGTTGCTTAAAAATTCTTGAACATCTCTACCCTAAAGTGTATTAATACTTAAATCCATGTTGATTTTATTCATGTTCTTAAACACTACAAAGAGTGGAAAATACAACAAGAAATCACACTTCACTTTTTGTTTTAGTTGTATTTGCATTGTTTGACTAATCAAATTGGACAGTTTCACTCACACGGTGCAGGAAGATAAAAGTGAAGTGTGATTTCTTGTTGTATTTTCCACTTGCTCATTGCTCATTCACTTTGCTCATTCATGAAACAAGTTGTGATATTATTATTCTCAACCTATACTATCTACCTGCACCGTGTGAGTGAAACTGTCCAATTTGATTAGTCAAACAATGCAAATATAACTAAAACAAACTGTACAAACCTATGACGAATGAAAAGGGGTTTTCCTCTCCACTTGAAGGTGACAGATTTGCCCTCAGGGATGTCTCCCAGTTTGATTTCAATTTTGGCTAAGGCAAGCACATCAGCGGCCGCTGACATGGAGGACACAAACTGAGTTACCACAGACTTGGCAGCGTAAGCACCAGCCATGGAACCCGCTGAAATATATAAAATTTATCATTATGATCAAGGACATACTACGGGTAAGATGTAAATTATTCAAATAATTGATAGATTTATTTATTTATTAAATTTCTCTCACAAAGGTTTCTTACAGTAGTAAAACCTGTTTTGTGAAAGACTGGTGCCTGAGAAAGGTTCAAATGTGCAACTAACACCATTTACTATGGTTTAGTTGATCATTTTAAAGTACAAGTTGAGACCTAACAAAGTTATGAATAAATACCAATTCTAAAGCCAAGTACCTACAATACAGCATGTTCAAAATCAAAACTTTACTAGGGAAACACTGACAGTAGGTGTAAAAAAAAACATTTGTCAATGCTCACAAACAATTTGAATGGTTAAACTAAATTATTGTTTAAATCACATTAATAAAATTATGAAATTGGCTTTAGGATAGGTAGTATCTATTAATATGATAGCTTAAATGATTTACATTATACAATAAAGATTTTATTAACCAGGTCTTCTTATTCCTTTGCAATGAAAACATTGTAATTAGGTATCCATTATCATCATCTCCAAGTGAATCATTGAATATGATTTATGCTTGTCAAGCTCTGTAAAATATTATTATTTAAATAAATCAATGAAATCTGAACACTGTTGTTGCTTACCCTACAGGAAAAATAATATAAAGTACTAATATTATAAATGAGAGAGTTTGTAAGGATAATGTGACAATGCCTGTAACTTTACTACTACTGGTTGTCACTTATTCTTTTAAGCCAAGGGTTGAAAGGATTTGCACCTTAAAGGCTCATTTCATGCACTTTATTTATGACTCTAAGTAAGTTCGTATGAGCTAGTGGCCAACTTTTGTAACGGACTTTTTAGGCCACCTAAAGGCCTCTGCCATGTCTTAACGACTTAAAAGCGAAGACCGACAATTTAATTTAATTTGTGACTCCAATATGCGAATTTGTCTTATAGTGAAGATTTTTTCAATGATTGGTCATTATGCGTCAGAACCCTCTAAAACACCTAGACAACTGATTGGATTCTAACTAAACTTTTGATTAGAAACACAAAGCCTGTGACCTGGGATAACATAATAGGCATTTTTTTGTGCCAAAAGCGAAACCACGGGCCAAAGCTAGTTACTAAACAAATAATAGTACTTGCAAAACAATCAGCTGATACTAACCTCCAGCAATAAGGTAGGTGAAAGACTGGCGCTGATCCACATTTTCTTCAGCTTTAGTCTTGGGGTCCTTGGTGTCCTCGCGACGGTACGCAGAGAAGTCAGGGTAGCCGATGTCAGTGTGTGCAAATCGCACCTGACCAGCCACTGGGAATGACGAGGTGTTATGTAATAAGATTTGCCTTCGAAAACAGTGTTTTTGGAACTGTTACGTCAAAGGAGAATTGAATAAATATCTCACCGCCAACTCCGGTTGTGGCCTTAAGACCCTGAATCGGCAGGGATCCATGCAAAGAGTGCACCGTCGAGGTTTTGGGCAGGGGTTGCACTACAGACTTTTCAATGGGCGCGTGAACGGCCACGACTGGCTTTAGGCCGTTCGAAACCACTTGGGAAGTGGCTTTGAAGAAAGGAGCCAGATGCCCAGCTCTCACCACGGAAGTCATTTTGCTAGGCTAGTCGAAATACGCAATAAAATTGCTTTACAAATTCCGAGGAGCACAGTGTGTTGGAACTGTTTGATCGAATTGAAAGAAATGTCATCGTGTGTTTGTCAGTCAGTGTCAGCTGTCTAATTTGGAGTTGCCAGGCAAAATTAATAATGCTCCACAGATTGCTTCGTAAAAGTATAAACTGTTTGATAATCGTGTTTGATAATCGTAATTATTGAAATGAAGTGTTTGAATCAAGAGAAAAAATGTTTTTTAACACATCTATTATTAAAAAGAGCTGGTTGGTTCTTCGCTAACAGGGATCAAAGTAGCTCTTTAATCCAGGGATTAAATGTGATTTCAATTTGGCTTATGGATTATTGTTATTAAAATGTTCCAATCGCAAGAGATTGATCACGAACATTGTACCAACAAGAAGTAACTGGCTGTGTGCTAAATAAACCGCACACGAATGAAATAATAAATAAACACTTATCTTACTTATTTTTTCATAAAGTGTGTTAAAGTAAAGTGCACCTCTGGGGCGACACTAATTTATAAAAACCTCTAAAATGGTTGTTTGCTCCTGTAAACAATTACCTACTATTTTATGAACCATACACATACATAATAATAATGCAAGCAGATAAGTAAATGCAAAGCAATAGCGGGTTCATCTTATAAAACGCGAATTGTATGTACCTACCTGAGGTCACGCTTTCTCGTGTCAGTTTACACGCTTGCGGAGGCAAGGTCAAGGCATCTATTTCCGTCTAGTCTTGGGTTCTCGTAAGGTCCATCGATTTCCCGTGATATTACTGCGTCACGCAACAATAGGACTTGAATTTTAGAAAAAAAAAACTCCTAACGTATTACAAATTGTAATAAGTTACAATGTAAAGAACATCCTCCCTTGGACGAATCCCCTACTGATTAGTTACG
Source organism: Scotopteryx bipunctaria (assembly GCA_949320045.1). Lineage (NCBI taxonomy): Eukaryota > Metazoa > Arthropoda > Insecta > Lepidoptera > Geometridae > Scotopteryx > Scotopteryx bipunctaria. Next base: position 2,384,444 of record OX439441.1, read on the forward strand.
CTACAGCTAGTATATACAACTACCTACCTACCTATTAAAATAAAATGAGTAGGTACCTAATTCAAGATTGTAACTTTCCAATTAATGAACTATCTCTGCTTATTACCAGAAAACGAGGGAGAAATGTGACATTTCTTTGTTGTAAGGTATCCAGTTACCCGAAGATATGATTATGAGAAAGTGGTCATTCTACCTCTGGCAAACTATAAAAGGTACCTTATTGCCATAAGCCTTCCTTTGCAAGAAGGTGTAGGCCTACCATGCCTAAGTGCAACAAAAAAAAAGACACCACGCTTGCGCAGTTGAGGCGGTTTCCAAAATCAATAATATTCGGAGGTAGGTAGACTTATTAATAGGTGTAGGTATATTAAATGGAATTCGAGAAATAGGAAATAGCTGTACCTAACTGCTTTTGATCGAATTGTTGCATAATTTATTCAGAAATAGGCATAGATTGTTTAATAAAATCAGTTGAAATACATACCAACACAAAAAACTTGGCCTTTCTATATTTTGGGGAATTATTTTTCTCAGTTTTATAATCTACTTTCCTATACCTAGTTACAATTCATTTGCTCTAGAGCTTGATATTAGATTTGGTACCTAAACCTCTAATATAGAACATAGGTAGGTAGGTACTTATTGTATGACATTGTATACAAAATAATATAGAAAACTAGCTTTCGAGCGCGGCCACGTTCGCGTGGCATCCGGACAAAAAGTAACCTATAAGGTTATTCGAGCACATAATACCTACCTACTTACTATGTACTTATATTCCAAGTTTCATATGAACGGACATGAATCCGTTCAGCCGTTACGGCGTGATTGGCGCCTAGACATCCACACATCCTCACATACTTTCGCATCTACACTAATATTCTAAAGACAAAAGATTTGATAGTTTGCTTGTTTGTTTGTATGATGGTTTGTATTGATTAAGTACATTTTGTGGTTGGGGTGCACGAGTCTATGTGGCTGATTAATTAACAACCTATACAAACTGCAAGTAATAAGAACCTGAACCCGCGGGAAAGTTTGTGCATTAAAGTTCAACTGTTTTTATTTTTTCATCGGATAAGTAGCTATTACCCAATACCAATATAAAAAAAAATCCTTATATTTTTATTGTGTTATTGATGGCAACATAATTTGTGTAGTGTATGTCAACATCATGGTCATCCTAATTTCTGTGAGTGGTGTAGAAAAAAGTAAGAAAGGTTTTGGTTATTTTAAAACAGTTTAAAGTGATTATAGTAGGTAATTATTTATTTGCAAAGTGATTTTGGTGTTAGTTTATGTCATGATAGTGGCGGATTTCGATTGGATTTTACCCAAACTTACCTACCCACCTAAGTAGGTAGGTAGGCAGGTACTTAGTGAACGTAAGTACCTACTGTTAAAATTCCCTTGATTCCCTTGAGTGAAGAACTTATGTAAGACAAGTATAGAATAAAATTTAGGTAGGTAGGTATTACCTAACGTGTCAGGTAAAGTGCATAGGAATATTGGGAGCTTAATTAGGTATCTAGGTATTAGAGGTAGGTAAATATATTCTACTTATAATATCTAATCACTCTTGGTGATTCTAGAAATAACGATGATTTTAACGGGTAGAACTCAACAAAAGACACACTTATTCTTCTAAGCTACTTGCCTAGTACGTGATCGAGCCGCAGTTGCTTGTTGCTTGTTCTGCAGTTTAGGTACAATCAGTTCCCTCTATAAAATACAGATGGCGCCATCAACAATTTTGAGGATCAATTTTTACGGTAAGATAATGAGATAGGCAAGTACTTACTGAGCTCAATAAGAAGGGGGTAAACTAGACTTTAATGCTGTATCAAATTCATTTCAGTAAATATAGTTTATTTCATGAACTAAAAACTTTATTAATGACAACCTTAATAAATAAATAAATTATATTTTATTTAAATAGGTACTTAGTAGATGCCTAGGTACCTACCTAACTAGGGAGGTCGGTACCTACTGAACTACGGACTTAACGTACCTACTTACTAAATGTTTAAATAAACACACCTCCGCGTGGCCTCGAAGTCGTCAACTGCCTAAAATTTTTCATGGTCGTTTACTGCGCTTTGGTACTTCGTCCGTGGAACACGCAGTTAGAACACAGAATCACTAATAGTTACATTAGACGCACACTTCCAGACTCACGCACACATTGTCAAAAATCCTTGACTATACTCACACACACGCAGTTGTGTTGCGTGCGCCACGTTGAATCAGTTCACGTAAAAATATTTCTGTCTGCACTTTACAAGTGTTAAATTAATTTCACTAGATCTGGGATACCTACCTAACCTATCGGATGAGACAATTATTTAAGTAGGAATAATTATGTTAAATAGGTACTGCCTACACTTTAAACCCCCATTAGGTTACCTACTTTGGTAGATAAAAGGTAGGTACTTAAGTAAGTAAGTAATAAATTATTTAATTCATAGTTAGGTACCTACCTACCTCTACTTAATATTTTAATTCTTACTAACAAAAAGTAAAACTTTATTATTATCAAAACGACCTTCATCTTCATCATGCATTTGAATTTACGTGTATTTCCGTGGTAGATTAGATACGTATTACCAAAACATTTGGTCACGCAAAATAATCAAAAATAATTTGAATCCAACGCAAAGCTACGTCAAAATTACACGCACGCTTCCGGAAAATGATAAGAGATGGCGCCACCTTCAACGTCATTTACCAACGAATCTTGCGATGCGTTTCTCGGAGCTGAGTATCGCTAGATAATAGATACTATGCGGGGCGCTCTTGGGAGGGCACGGCCCAATTCAGAACGCGTCAGCCCAAGTGCCCATTCCACAATGAATTTATTGCCATTTGCCGCATACGCTGACACTATTGCGTGCATGACAGAACTCTAGTTGGAATGTGTGGTTGTTTGGCCAATTATCGCAAGCCGACTCAACAAACTTATTGTAAACTAACAATGTAGGTACTAATATGACGTCATAAGGGTTCGAAAGAACTAGTGATACAAGAATGATTTAATTCTCTAAGTAACTATAATATGCATTATAAATTTACGGTAGGCAAAGTTCTCTACATAAATAAAAACTTACGGAATAAATTCTCTAAATGACAGTGAAAACAGTATCAAAACCCGTTGCGTAGTTCAGAAGAACAAAACAGATAGACGCGGGTAGCTACTTTGTTCTAAACTATTTAGAGATCCAAGATTTCAACAATTGGTGCCTACATTATTACGAGGTCGATTCTACTAATGGTCTCGAGTGTAAAATTTATACGCACTTCAGCTGCATTGCTGTCGCAATATTATTTTTTCTATTTGGCTTTGGTCCAAATTGTCTGCTCGTTTGGCACCACTGTTCTGTAGACACCTGTCTTGTAAACCAGACTTACATAGACCTGGTTACTTACACTTCCGTAATTTTGTTTGTTTATATTAACAATCAGTGGCAAGGCAAAGGGCAAGGCGAGGTCTTTTCAATGCTAAGCACCAGATAATTTATTCCTATTTTATGACTGTTCTTATTTCGGTTTATTCATTGGTTTCAATGTAAAAAGGTACTTCAAGATTATTTTCAATCTGGACCCATAACATTATTTAAATCCGGTGATGGACAGATTCTATCCTTCACTGTATTTGCCTAACACTATGTTTGAAGAGTAGGTAATTTTTCAATAATAAACAACATCCAATGGTCACATAACCTACACTAATATTCCCTGTGTCGTGGATATTAGAAACGAGAAGAGAATATAAATACCTACCATGGTTCTGAAACTCCCGCAGGAACTACCCTTTTGCAGAACGTTTTTAGGGCCAACGGGACCCTATTACCAAACCTCCGCTGTTCGTCCGTCAGTCCGTCTGTCAGCGGGCTCTATCTCATTAACCATAATAGGTAGAGGATTCAAATTTTCATAGTGTGTATTTCCATTGCCGCTATACCAAAAAATAATACCAATAAAAAATACAAGAAACATGATTGTACCATGGTACGGAATCCTTCGTGTGCAAATTCGACTCGCACTTGACAGTTTTGATTCTATCCGCGGGGCTCAAACACAAACTTCTTGAGTCTCAATCACCCGAGCACTCACCAGCCACCGAGAAAGAATTTCGAATTCTTTTACAAGGCAAACCCAAATATGTAATAAGTGGTGGATACCTAAAATAAAAAAAAAGTCAACTAAAAGCTATGTACATTAGGTATCACGCCCATATGGGGTGAGCATAGCTACAAGTAATCATAAGAAAACTTGCAGTCACTTGGTGACAGATAATCAGCCCATCGTTTATAGATGGTCCATCATGTTGGAGACTATACTTAATTATAATTTGCTCTAATATTATGTACTGTAAAGTATATAACAAGCCTCTATCTTAGAACTTCCAATCTTTCTTTTCATAAATAAAGTAATGGCTATAGAAAAAGTAGTCTATTCCTCTGTTGGTTGATTATAATATACATTCATCTCATCAAACGATGGTGTTGGGGGCCATACGGAAATCTTCCGAAACCAAGGCCATGGGAGAACAGGTTTTAGACCTCGTTCTATCACAGGTACTTTGTCGCTATACAAAACTTCAAAGGATCCTTCGTGTTAGGGTATGAGATGAATATACTTGGCGTGACAAGGTTCTAATAGGTATACATACCTTGCCTATGAGTCGTAGATAAGAAATGTAGCATCAGAGTTTTTTGAGGTTGATGCGTCAGTTGAGATTGGAGGCGTCTTCGGTTAGTGTAGGCAAAGGTTGCCTTCTGGCGTTATACAGAATAATCATAACCTACCAGGTAGTAAACAAAATGTACAAAAAAAGGTAGATAAACATTTTCAAACGATCACAGTTGTACGGGAAATTCAGTGGCTGGTATTGGAAAGACGTACCTGGGTTCACGGCTGACTCGAGTCCGGGGGCCTTCCAAGATAGCACCGATATTGTCCGCACTTGTAGAAATCCACAGGACTGGTGAAAGGGTCTCACAGATCGTGTCGTCTGTTCGAAAAGAAGGACCGTAGACACGCACACACAACGCGATAGAATACCGGCGCGGGCGCGTGGGAAAATCGGGGCAAACGGCAGTCAGGGTGCGTAAACGTTCGTCTCCGATGACGGTGGAGCGAGGAATGTTCGTTGGCCGATTCCTTCACGAGAGCGCGTGAGGGGTGTCGTCAAACCAACCAGCCAATAAGAAAACAGATAGGTCAAAAAGATTTCTCGATCTACCCTCCAAATTGTGTCTGCTTGCACAGGAAATGTATTGCTACCCACACCAACAATTTAAGAATGCACTCATTATCATCATCACAATAAATGAAAATTAAAATGTGAAAAAAATCAATTCCGGTACGGAACATAGCCGCTCACCTTAAAAGAACGTGGTTGTTTTAACGAAATATACACAAAAAAAGTAAGAAATATGAAAGGAAAAGGAAAAACAAAAAAAATATAATATTTGCTTAGGTACTAACTAAATGCTCAACTGAAAAAGTAGACTTATTAATCTAACGGAAGCGGACAAATCTTAACGACGGGTCTCCTCGTAAAAGAGTTTCCCATTTTAAGAGTGACAGCACGGGTAATGTTATCACTGCCCGGGTGCAGAGCGTGTACTCTGGCTAACCTCCACTGTAAAGGGGGTAGGTTGTCATCACGCACAACAACAATCATGCCTTCACGGATTGGAGGTCCACGATTATGAAACCATTTTTGAGATTGTTGTAATTCATGTAAATACTCGCAACTCCAACGTTTCCAAAAATGTTGAACGCTTTGTTGAATCCATCGCCATCGAGTAAGCCGATCAGGATTAAAGTCCGCCAACGAAACGTCCGGTAGGGCCGTGACAGGACCGCCTATCAAAAAATGTGCTGGAGTCAGCGGTAAGGGGTCTTGGGAATCAGTACTCAAGACGCAAAGAGGGCGCGAGTTCAACACTGCCTCAACCTGACAAAGAAGAGTATGCATTTCATCGTAGGTTTGTGTGCGAGAACCAAGAACACGATACAAATGATGTTTGAAACTTTTTACACCAGCTTCTACTAATCCACAAAAATGTGACCCGATAACGGGTTGAAAATGAAAAGTAAGGTTTTGACCTAATACCTTTTCATGAAACGCCTTTTGAACTGAATCTGAATTTAGAAATGCATATAACTCTTGTAAGTAGTTATTACACCCAACAAAGTTTTTGCCGTTGTCAGAGTAGATGTCCGTACATAAACCCCGACGAGACGTGAAACGTCGTACCGCAGCTAAAAACGATTTAGTAATAAGATCTGAAACTAATTCGAGATGCTTCGCCTTTACACTCATGCAAACGAAAACTGCAACGTAGGATTTTATTATTTTAGCGTTCCTAATCTTATTAGCGCGCACATAAAATGGTCCGGCGTAATCAACAGCTGATTTTAAGAATGGACGCGCTGATTGTTTACGTACGCTAGGTAAAGGAGCCATGCGTGGCTGTGTGTGAGTCGGCCGCGCTCGAAAACAAGAAGTGCATTTATGTATACGCTGTTTAATTATATTAATGGGCGGTGACTCATCCCACCCGGTCCCAGCGATCCACAGTAATTGCATAATATGTTTTGCATACAAAATCCCAGGTGATAATAAACCTAGGGGATCGTAGATTTTTGCGATTTCCGACAAAATGGACCTTTTAGTATAAGTCGAGTCAGAAGATTGAACATTGACTGAGAAACCATCCGAACAAGGGTTCCATTGGAGTCCGAGTACTTTTATTGAAGTATCATTCTCCACTAATGCGAACGAAACATTATCCGGCCGCTCACCGTGAGGTGAGGGCGCTGCGGCGAGAATCGCCGGCGAGTTACTATGCCATTTTCGAAGTTCGAACCCTGCGCTTGCACAGACATCTACTAATTGTTTTTGCAGAGCGAGTGCCTTGGCCTCGTCGGCCTCTCCTGTAATAATATCATCGACAAAGACGGAGTCCATCAAAACTGCTGACGCGAGCGGAAATTTCTCAGCCTCATCCTGTGCGAGTTGGCGCATCACACGTAAAGCAAGATAAGGAGATGAGCTCACGCCGAAAACAACAACTTTTATTTTATAATCCAGAATGGGTGCGTCAGGAGAGGATCGCCAAAGTATGCGTTGATAGTCCCAATCTGAAGTTCTAACCGCAATATTACGGTACATAGCCTTGATATCAGCTGTAAACACGACATTATGAATTCGAAATTTTAACAAAATATCGACAATGTCCGAATGAAGCTTCGGACCGGTAAGCAAAAGATCATTCAATGAGTGACCATTTGTGGTTTTACAACCAGCATCGAACACTACCCGAACCTTAGTAGTTTCGCTAGACTCTTTGACCACGCAGTGGTGCGGAATATAATAATGAGAAGTATCATCTTTGGAGGGGGGATCACAAAGTTCCATTTGGTTCAAATCTAAATACTCTTGTAAGCACGAGTGGTATTCCCTTTTCAGGGCAGAATTACGTTCTAAACGATATTCTAATTTTCGAAAACGCGAGAGAGCGATGTCACGGGATTGACCTAGTATAGGTGCATTTTTGAATGGAAGGGCCACTACATAGCGACCGGATTCGTCACGTGTGTGCGATCCTTCGAAAAAAGATTCGCACAATCTTTCATCAGCAGAAAGGGTTTTTTCTTCTGGAACTGCCTCCAGCTCCCAGAACCTTTGAAGGTCGTTGTCCTCGAAAAAGGAGCTATGACACACCTGGAGTGGCGGCGGGTTCGCTACATCGAAAGAAACCTTTCCCATCAACAAATAACCGAAAATACTATTCATTGCAATCGGTGCATCGGGGTGACCTTTGACAATGTTTCCTAGCAAAATGTGAGATAGAATATCTGCACCTAAAAGCATTTCAATGGGTTGAGAGCTGTGAGCATTAAAATCAGGATCAGCTAAATACAAATTTTTGATGTGCGGCCACGCATCTATAGGTACCGGTATTCTAGGCAGGGTCGAAACTAGTTTTGGTAAAATTAAAGCCTCCACTGAAATAGCTGGTATATCCTGATTTCGAGGACTAATAACGCACGTAACTATACCTTTAGGATAAATCGGTTTTTCTTCACCGATACCAAAAATCGGAATATTAATATTCCTAGAGCTCAAGCCTATGCGTCTAGAACAAGCCTCCGTAATAAAACTAGCTTGACTTCCCGAATCAACTAAGCAACGTAATTGATGTTTCACCGTACCAACGTGTATATTGACGAGCGCGGTAGAAAGCATTACGGTCCATTTCCTCGTAGAGGGCGCAATGGACGACTCGCAGTTCGCGCTTATCGCGTGGTTCACGGCGGTCGTTTGAGGTAGCACGGCAGGAGGGCCGGGTTCAGACGCGACAACCATATGTTTCTCCGAAGGAGGGAAAGAGACGGCCTGATTTGAATGAATAGGCTTGTTTACCTGATTCTCAAAGTGCAATAATGAATGATGTCGTTTATTGCACGATCGACATGTATATTTGGAATTACAGTTTACGAGACTATGACCAACATTCAAACAATTGTAGCAAACATTTTTGTTTTTTATGAAATTATACCTATCACCGGGAGACATATTCAAAAACTTAGAACACCTCGGTAGGATGTGCTGCGCATCGCACAAAATGCATTGCTTCTCGCTTTGTACGTCGGATGATTCGGTAGCTGCAAACGAGCGACGCGGACCCGACCCGGAGGGCGCATTCGATCGATATGGATCCACGCTGTTTGCGCGGGAACGAGAACTGCTATCTATCCGCTTTGATTCCTTCAATTCACCACCGGTCATAATTTCAAATGTGGAAATTTCCTGTTCTAAGAACCTAATGAGCACATCTACGTTAGGTATTTCGGACGGTTTTGAAAGAGATAATTCAAAACGCTTACGAATGGTATTAGGAATTTTTCGCAACAAAACGTTCAACAAAATGAAACTCCATTCATTCACTGGGAAACGCATCGTTTCAAGAGCCTTAATGTTTTCCATGTATACATTTAGCAAATTTCGTAGATTGGAATATGACTCATTGGTACAGGTGTTACAGTCCAGAATGCGATCCAAATGTTTCGAAGCAATAATTCGGCGGTTTTCGTACCTATTTTTAAGAATATCTAACGCAACTAAATAGTTTTCGTCTGTAATGGGAATCGATTTTATCAAATTATGAGGTTCGTTTTTTAAAGTTAACAACAGATAACGAAACTTCTCCGCTGGCGTGTAGGCATCATTGTTGTGAATCAACGCTTGATATAAATCAAAGTATGAGGGCCAATCAGTAGATTCACCGCTAAATGACGGCAACGGTAACGTTGGCAATTTATGTAAATGTAAACTATGATTATGTGCATGAGGCATTGAATTAATGTTAGTGCGACTCATGCGCCTAAATTCCTGACTGGCTTCTTTCAAATTATTTACATGAACTAAAATAGCATAATAACAATCATTAAAATCGTTACGAATTTTTAACTGTTCGTCTTTGTTAAACAACTTCGACTTCATCAACGCTTTTTCAATTTTAGATTGAAGTTTACTAAACTTTCTTTGTTGAGCATTTAGATCAGTAGATCTTGATTTGAATTGAACTTGATCAGTAGTAGCAAATAATAACGTTCTTTTAATGTCTTCTAGAATAATATCTCGCTCGAAAATATCTTGTTCAATTCCCGCGTCGTCCGCCATTTTGCGTAGCAAAGATGAGCAAAAACGACCAACGGAAAATTACAAAATGTACACGTAGTGTAGCAATGAAACCAATGAAAGATGACACAATCTGGAGGAATCAAGAAATATATCCGGCTCGAAGGACCAAAAAGTATGTACGGGAAATTCAGTGGCTGGTATTGGAAAGACGTACCTGGGTTCACGGCTGACTCGAGTCCGGGGGCCTTCCAAGATAGCACCGATATTGTCCGCACTTGTAGAAATCCACAGGACTGGTGAAAGGGTCTCACAGATCGTGTCGTCTGTTCGAAAAGAAGGACCGTAGACACGCACACACAACGCGATAGAATACCGGCGCGGGCGCGTGGGAAAATCGGGGCAAACGGCAGTCAGGGTGCGTAAACGTTCGTCTCCGATGACGGTGGAGCGAGGAATGTTCGTTGGCCGATTCCTTCACGAGAGCGCGTGAGGGGTGTCGTCAAACCAACCAGCCAATAAGAAAACAGATAGGTCAAAAAGATTTCTCGATCTACCCTCCAAATTGTGTCTGCTTGCACAGGAAATGTATTGCTACCCACACCAACAATTTAAGAATGCACTCATTATCATCATCACAATAAATGAAAATTAAAATGTGAAAAAAATCAATTCCGGTACGGAACACAGTGATTCTAACGAATTAAATACTTTGGACTTTTTTGACTTTTGATGCTTTTTCCGATTTATTTATTTATCAGAAGTAGGTGTATAAATTAGTTAATAAATAATGCTCCAGTTCAATCTTACCTGAAATAGGCATGCAATTTATTTGTCTTCATATTAGAATACTTAGTTAAATTAATAATATATATCAAAATTAATACTACACATTACTTAAATAAAAAATAGTCAAACAGTTGGTCTACAATAATTACTGAGGTCATCGTTCAGGAAGTCGGTAACACTGAAATAACATTTTTCTACAAGAAGTGCCTTAAGCTGATTTTTAAAGCTCAACAATAAATTTACTTTTAAAAACTTCTTATAAGCTTCTTAAAAACTCTTCTAGAAGCTACTTTTATTGATCAGTTTGTAGGTGGAGGTGGAGGTGTGACTTTAGGTCAGTGGCCTATTCATAGAGAACGATGCCAATTTTCACTGTAAGAGTAAGAACAAAAAAATTCGTTTGCAAAGAAACACGCAGATAAGCCGAAAATCTTTTTATTGTTGGTGAATAAATTTTTTAGTAATACATACTTAAAAAGATTCTAATAATACATTGGTTGGAGAGCCATGATATATGGGGCAAGGTTTGCTTATGATGTTAGAGATATTCCAGCTTATTCCAGCCAGTGCTAAACGCTAGGGCTATTCGCTCCGAAATTCATACATATTGTCACGCTCGTATCCCTAACGGGGTGGGCAGAGCCTCAAGTAATCGTAACAAAACTTGTAGCCACTACTGATCCATGAGTCACAAGATGGATATGATGAACCATGGTGACAGGTGATCAGTGATCGCCCATATCGGTCCATCATGTTGAGAGGATACTGACTCCTTAGTCCACTTTTACGATATGCTCGGGAGAGATGAAGCTGGATGCATTATATATTTTTTCTTTGCTCCAAAATAACTCAAAAAATAACAATAAATGTTTGTGGACATTCTACACAGTATCATCTAGCCCCAAACTGAGCAAAGCTTGTACTATGGACACCAGATGGCTGATAGAATAATTATATAGGTTTTTTGTAAACACATACTTATAATACATATTACTACAACACCCAGACTACCAGACTAGAAACATTTACAGAACATACAAACATTTCTCCCGTAGCGGGAATCGAAGCGATATGCAAAACTTTGCTATATTGCGGCTTCAATTCCATCCAGAGGCCATTAGCATTAAACATGTGTTGCACACATTTGTGTACGTTTCCTGTGTTGTGAGAATAAAATTGCCACATCTATGATTGATTACAAAATCATTAAAACTAAAGTGTGTATTAACCCAGATTTTTCGTTCCCTTAGGACCTGACAATTCACGGTACAGCATTGGACTAAATAAATCGGACTTGAAAGATTCAGCAAAGTTATTGGACTGATCCTATAGAAGCTATGTAGTCCGACCGATTGCCTGTGATACCGGACCACTCTCTCTCTATCTTCTCGACTATTTATCTCACATGGTGGTGAGGTCAGCCTTCCTCATACTCCTCCTCCACTTCGCCCTATCCATGACGTCGTCATCGAAAACATTGCATTCTGCCATGTCGCGGTTCACCACAGCTGTCCAGGTGGTATTTGGTATCCCTCTTAGTATATCCATGGCCAATTTTGCGGACCTTAGCCCCTGTCCATCTAGTTTCCTGTAAACACGCAAAGTCCAACTTTCTACGTTCGAAAAGGCATGCAAGTTTCTTCGTCTTTCCATTTAGAGATCCTACATTTAATGTGGCGAAGCAGACCTTCAGGTTACATGCAGGGACTGACGTTGTTAGCCGAGCCCGTCCTTGACTCGGTCGCCTGTGATACCGGATCACTAAGACGAAAAAATCTTCGAAATAACAGTCCGATTATCGCATTGAATAATAGGCTACGGATATACTAGCAAGGCTCAGCAGTCCGATTGTCTGTAATATCACGTATTAACCAATAAACTAATAATAATGGCGGCAGAATCGGCTGAAGATCTCAAAAGGCGCAAATATGCAAGCTTCGACGAAGCTTATGTATTTGAGCCTTTTGAGGTCGAGACCCTTGGTCCGTGGGGCACGGGTGCCCACCGCGTTTTCAAAATACTTTCAGGGCGTCTGATCGAAGTAATGCGCGATCCAAGAGCTGGTTCTTATCTGAATCAGTATTACCATTCAGCGTGGCAATGCGGCCAGCGTCTTGGACACGCTTCCACCGTCTGATGAGCTAGATCATAACTATCTATAGACCGTTTTGTAAATTATATTTGTACTTGTTGCAAGTTTCTTTCTGTTAATAAATGTATATGATTAAAAATAAAAAACAAAAAAAACATAAAGTAATGAAATGTTTCGCAAACAATTTTTGCATGTGCAATTTCGTAGAGCTGCTACGTTTCGCGTAGTCTCGTAGCTGCAGCTACGGTGCATAGATGCATTTCGTAGCCGCGTAGACATTTCGTAGGGGCTTGCACATTCGCACATCATCTGAATACATCCATCTACATTGTCATGAGATAAATAGAAGTCTACTTCTGAACATCATCATCATCAGAAGCACACTGCTGGCCATGGGCCTCCCCAATATTCTTCTAGGACGAACGATTTTTGCTGCCATTATCTACCGACAACTTCGGCAATGCCATCGGTATATTCGGAGGATGTCCTAGACTTCGTTTCCCCATTGGCTACCATTCAAGAACCTTTACTCACCATTCCCCAACAAATCTGTTCTTCGAACTATGGCCCAACTTGCTCATTCTATGTTGGTGGCTCAAATTCATAGTCCGCTATGGAGAGCTCCGGGTTTCCCAACGTGATAGAACAAAGAAGTCCGTACAAGAATAACTTGACTTATATTAAATATGTAAACTTTTTTAACTTTAATGGTTCACCATATCCATCTTAGGACTAAATCAGAAGTGGCTGCGAGTTTTCTTATATTCACTTGTGGCTCTGCCCACCAGATTAGAGATACGGGCGTGATAGTATGTAACTTGCTCAGAAACCAGAAGTCGACATATTTAATACTAAGTTTCATGAAATGTTTAATATCATGTATTGGTTTTTTATGTACATAAATTTAAATGGCTTGCTGTACGCGTTGGCTTGAACTGTAAGTACATCAAGCAACTGATGTTAAATAAATAAATAAATGTATGAATGTACTTTTATAACTTCGAGTATTAATGTTGGATCTAGATAAGAAAATATTAGTTCCAAATGTTGTTACAAACTTTTTCGTGTTGTTTTTGCTAAACAGAAAAACGTTAGCACGTAATAACGTGTATTTATCAATGCGCAAGCGCAATCGGCGTGACATAAGGTGCGCGTGAGAACTGCCGCAGAAGAATAACAGTTCCAAACAGTATTTTCACTCCATAGATCTTATAGCATTAATTACTTCACAATAGTGAAATAGAGAGCACTGGTGGTAGCGGTCCTACCTTCAGATTCTAAAATCATGGGTTCAAATCCGGCCGCGCAACAATGAATTTTTCTGTTCGGAAAAATAATGTGCGCTAAACCAGTACTCTCAAACGGTGAAGAAAAATATCGCGAGGACACTGGCATACAGTAGAACCTAACCTGAAGCGCTCGTGGCGTAGCTTGCTTAGGCGTTCTTGATTGATCGTTAAACTTAAGCAACGATATGCGCCGTCACAAATCGGGATGGGTGACCGCAAGTGGCATTACGAGCTGAGCGCTTCCGTGCTTCGGAGGTCCCGACTTTTAAGTCGTGAAGCTATGACGGAGGCCTTTAGGCGGCCTAAAAACTCCGTCACTAGAGTTGGCCACTAGCTCATACGAACATACATACATAGTAGAACCTAAAAAAAATTGTGAACGATGATTGTGATATGTGTCAAGTGCGCGACAAGAGCCGTTGAACAGTGGTTCGAAGGAACTTTGTTGTCAGTTCATATTCAATACCTACCCAGCTGGTAGCATTGGCCCGTAACCAAAAACAAATTGAACCGTAAACCAAGGAGATAAAGTTTATTATCCCTTGACGGTTGGTTCTGATGGCATAGGTGGTCGTCGGGTAATGAACCCTCGGCGGGGTATAATCTATTTGATGCTTGGCAGATGTGCAATAATAGATTTGTGAATAGCCTGTTCAACGAAAGTGGCCAACCGGTTTCAACTACGAATGAGGTTCGGATGAGGAGGTCAATCTTCAGGTTTGGTCGGAAACATGTAGTTTAAGTTTGAACTGACACGTAACGTCTATTTTTACTCAACTGCGAAGGAGGGTTATGTGTTTGAGGTATTTGTATGTGGGTATGTAATGTGCATCCATTGGCTGGAGCTGTAGTCCGAACGGCTGGACGGATTTTGACAAATGAGGTGTCGTTGGATTCGTCTGGACGACGAAACTGTTAGGCTATATGAAGTGCCAAAAAACCCAACATGGCGGCTGTAAGAAGCCATTTTCAATTTATTATTTAAGGTGACACTAGCAGAAACGGCTGGACAGATTTTGATAAATGAGGTGTTGGTTTCGTCTAGACTCGAGCGTCTAGATAACGAGAGTGTCATAGGTATAGCCTATCTTATGGCACTTTTTTTGACGTTTTAGGCTGTGCGTTGATTGCCAGTCAGCTTCATTAGAGTTTTCCATTTATTGGAAGTTGTATGAATCAGTATTGGATCTTACTAATTTCAATACTGGAAACTGGAAAATTAATTATGATAAGTTTGATTTAAGAGTGGCTGCAAGTTTTCTTACGATTACTTTGTGGCTTCGCCACCCCGGGATACGGGCGTGATAATATATAATGTATGTATGTATGATAACCAGGCTCTGATAGGGTCATAGAGATGGCTTTATATTTTTTAAATTATTTAGTTTTATTATGTTAGTTTGAGCTCATTGACACGACGAATGAATGGATAGGTAGTTTGATTTCAATTACTAAAATTCATTTTGCGAAACATGGACAAAAAAGATGACAAAGCTATGATATAAATTGCAGTGATATAAATACTCCCACTACTCGTAGCTTGGATGACATCATCATCATCATAGATTAAATAAATAAATGGCGACTTTCAAAGATTTTGTTGTTTTCAGAGGAATAATTTCCGATGAATAGCAGATTCTATTTTTGTTACATATTTAGACTGCACTTTATCTCTATTATACTGTCCTCTCCAACATGATGGACCATCTACATGGGCGATGGGCAAATCACCTGCCACCATGCTTCACCATATCCATCTTGGGCCAGGAGTGGCTGCAAGTTATTATTATTATTAAGTTAGTATGATTTCTTGTTGCTCTGCATTTAGGATACAGGCGTGTAATATGTATGTATTTTATACTACACTTTAAGTGTCTGACAAATCTATTCTATTCGGGCACGTTTTGATTACAAGTAGCAATATTGCACTGGGGTTTTCACCGACTAAGAATCAATTCGTTTTGGCATTAGTGATTCATTCTATAGCATTACTTCTTGCTTTAATCACTTGTAATGCTGACATAATAAATCTTTTCACGGATTTAAGTATAACTACACACACACAGGGTATAGGAAGTTGACTTTGATTTCTGAAAGCTTTACTCATTAGAATAACAATCCATGCGTCGTAATATTCGAAGGACACTTTATAACACTTTCAAAACCTTTTTATCGGTGTGAGTACATTTGTCTGTTACAACCGTCTAATATATCTACCAAAACTTCTTACCACAACATAAAAATTACATTAAAGAGTGCCGCTTTGATTATTATCAATGGATTTTTTTTGCCGTCCTAGCTAAGATACAAGTGTGTAAACGCAAACTTCATTCAGGTCAATAAACTTTTCTTAAATTGGCATCACGTCGAACGCCTCGAAAATTTGCAAGCGATCAAACAAACCTCAATTTAATTAGTAGGGGGCTTTCGAGTTAACATTCTGCTGGTTTAGCCCGTAAGATCTGCGAGATCAACCAGTCTGGTAAAAGCCTTGTGCTTTCCTTATCGGCAGGGTTTTGTACGCGTAGGTGAGAAGAATGCGTGCGCGAAGAGGTCATGTTAGGGTGGTTGTTTGGTATCGTACGTTGGAGTTCGAACGCACTGTGTTGCTATGGGGCTTACGCATTATTTGACAAAGCCGTCGCAGCATTACGTCATCGTGCTATCAGAACCGCAGGGCGTTGACGTTCTTTTAAATGGAACCTGGTAGTTTATAATATTTTCGGATAAAGTAGGTAGCCTTCAAATACTCTGCGAAAGTACTCATCAGAAATACCACAATAGAAAGGAAAAGTGTTTCGGTATCTCTTCTACTACCTACATAGTTCGATGTTTGCGTGAAACACAAGTTGTAATTTAATTTTATGTAATTTTTATTCTGTTGAATCCAGTTCGTAAATTGCTTTTTATTTCGAAACCCGTCTTATGCCCATTGATCAGACCCTCAGCTATAGATTCTTAAACCTCCAATCAATGGTGTCTGTTGCAGCTGCCTTTAACACCTGCAAACCCAGTTGGTAGGTATAGTTTGACTGATGTACTAGTCACTACTGTTTCTATTATTTATAGAGCTAACCACTCCATTCCGGATTAACTTTTGTCTAGCTCATTCGAGGTCTAATATTTATGAGAGCACTTCCCAGTTTATAATAATACACGTAGCTCGCAATGAGTTCAATGGCCTCGAAAAACGTTCTATAAAATGAAAACTTCATAGTTCATCCCAAGTTATGAGTCCAATTCAAAACCTTAATAAAGCTCAGTGCCGGAAACTTAAGAGGCTTTCAATTCGCTTCATAATTGGCACCGCCGGGATAGGGCGATGTTTAAGTGCTTTTAATGTTTGGTGCTCGTTATTGCGATATCAGCACGACCCGGCGGGCAGGCTGGCAGGCTGGCAGTCGCAGGATTAGGCCGGTGGGCTGCACGCTCCCGGCTCACCTTGGAGAGTAATTATAATGATCGGCGCCGGAACCCCAGTCTGGAACGGGACTCCTTCCTGGAGAGGCGTGCCGAGCGACGGGTGGCGGAGTACGCCCACGCAGCCTTCCATCCTACTCCCACTCTCAGGCGGACCAGGAAAGCGCTAGCTGCTTCCTTTTCCCCCGTCCCGCCGAAACCCCCACGCCCCGTAATAACCCAATTTGTAAGAACCCCCCATTTTCAAGGACGGCCGTCGGTCTTTATGGCGGCGGCGACGGCGGCGTTGATTCCCGACCTTGTTTATTTCAGTTTCTTTTTGTTTAGGAACTCGCTGAACTTATTTTCGTACGTCTGAACCCGGCCAGGGTTCGCTTGTTTGTGTAGTATCCGATGCTGAATTGATATGTTGCTCACAAAGGCGTCCGCGGCCACCTTTGTGACAATAACTACGGTTCAATACCAATTATGTAGTGTTCAAAGGCGCCACACGATTTCAGCTCCTTTGGTCGCGATAAGTAATTGAACGTGCTCGTATTTTGTTTGAATGTCGATCACCGGCCCGTGAATTTGTTCGTTACGGTGGGTAAACAGAAAGTTTCGAGGGTTGCTTTCATGAGAGAATGTTCTGCGCTCGACCTATTTGATATTTCAGTTATGCCTCGTGTACATTCTAGTTCATCTTATGTCGTACTGAATGAAAAATTGAGGTTGCTACAAAATAGCCGTGTCTGCTTTTTTTCCTTTAAGTATATAAAGTCGCGGTTGACGGTTACACATGGAAATATGCGACTGCGGGGAATGCCTCATTTGTTTAGGGTTAGGAAGGTCAAGGTCGTCTAAGGCACCCTTATCAAACCCCGTCCTTATGGTCCGTCTAGACGGTTTCACACCTCCAACCCTTTGGACTCCTGATCAATTACGGATTTTATTACTTTTTTTCTCTGATACTAAGGTATCCTTGTTTTTAATTTCAGTAGAATCAAAATGGCGGATGACCTCAATCTGTTCTTCCTTGAAGAGATTTCGCTAATTGGAATGTCCTTCAGTGAATTTGATTGAAATTTATTAGGTTAATTTTGTTATCACATCGAATACTCGCACCAGTAAACAAATTATTTTTGGGTAAGAAATAGATATACTTTAAACATTTTATTCAAAAAATGTTGAATACTTAATGCTTCTAATTAATTATACATGGCTTCTAGCTTGTGTTTTGTTAATGAAGTTCAAGGACTTTAGTTTTATTTTATTCTACGTGCATAGAAATTACAGTTAGAATGTCGTTTGACAGTTCTAGGTGGGTACTTAACCAATTATATTGTCTAGCTCAAGGATGCACCAAACGTGCGTGAGCATGCTAGGCCCTTTGTAAGAGATGCCCGTTTCCATGGTGCTGGATATAAAATATTTATCCAAACATTGACTCAATCAATTGAATCGTTCAACTGGCATAAGACAAGGAAATGTGGATGAAAGTACCACACTGGTTTGTCGCCTTGTAAGTCGTGTCACTAGTTCGTTCAAACTAGTGTGGTGTGAAAATTTAAAGTGCGCCTCAAAGGCTCCTTTCGTGCACTTGACACAATGTTTTTAAACTTTTTAATTTTTACGACATCGACTGTTTTCCTCAAGATGTTTCCTTTACCGTTTAAGAGTACTGGCACATATTTTTTTCGTTTGTGCTCGAATTACGAAAAACTACTTAGCGGCTGAACGGATTTGAATGAATCTTGGAATATATTCCAAGAATACATAGTTCGTGTCCCTGAATTAAAGGTACTTCTTATTCGGATACAATGCAAATAGGGCCGCAGGCAGAAGCTAGTTGGCCAGTTCAAAGAGAATCTAGTGGCCGCTGGTCTCAGTCGAGCCCACACGGACCCAAATGAAAACTGTTCGAACTCTGTGAATTATTAAAATCCCGTGTCCTATTGATTCACGGTCGTTTCATGTGGTAGTCCTCTATCTGGGACGAATGTGAGTGAGACAGCAAACGCCATTCCAAAAAGTACATGCATGTGTTTTGGAGGCATTGGGGGAAGTGTTATCCGATGGACATTGTGATACTTCAATTGTTTGATATTGTGGTTACGGCTTCGGCCCTCGAAAACAATGTTATTTAATATGGTTTTTTTTATTTGAGTTACAAAAATTAGATGGTGTATAAAATAATGCATGAATCTGATTTTATTATTAATCTTACTTATATTATAAATGCGAAAGTTTGTGAGTTTGGATGTTTGGATGTTTGTGCCTCAATCACGCCTAAACAGCTGAACGGATTTGAATGAAACTTGGTATATACATAGTACATGTACTGGATTAACATATAGGCTATTTTTTCATCCGGATACCACGCGAGCGAAGCCGCGGGCGGCAGCTAGTAAATAATAAAAAGTTTAAGTCAAAAGTGGCTGCAAATTTTCTTATGTTTACTTGTGGCTCTGCCCATCCCTTTAGGGATACGGGCGTGATTATATAATGTACCTACTTATATGAAAATAATAATAATTATTTCATTCCCCAAACAACACAAGGAACACAGGATTTCCTAGGGTTGGTTTTACTCACATTCCAATCGTTTATATCTCATGCAAAACAGTGTTTTAGTTAATATTCTGTTATAGGTAAAAAACTGCTGTTAGAAACAGTGTTAGTACCTACCTGAGTAACTAATTAAATCCTACTATGTTATAAATGTGAAAGTTTGTGAGGTTGTTTGTATGTTTGTGCTTCAATCACACCTAAACGGCTGAACGGGTTTGAATGAAACTTGGAATATACATAGTATATGTGTTGGATTAACATAATAGACTATTTTTCATTCGGGTACCACGCGAGCAAAGCCGCGGGCATCAGCTAGTCAATACAATAATGCACAAAAAAGGTATTGCTGTAAAAAATTTGGTTATCAATTTTATTCCACTAGTTTGAGACGACAATGTCACCCTTCAAAAGTCGCTTCCATTACAGCCTACAGTAATTTAAAAAGCTAATATTTATTAAGAAATAGACGTTTTCGAAGCCTTCAGAAACATTTCGGCGACATTCAAAAATCTCGTTAATGTTGAACATGAATAGATGAAAAAAGCCAACAAAAATCTTTCAATTTCTTTACCAGTAAAATCACGTTCAGTAACAGGAAAATATAAGTCCACGAAACAAGTTGAAACGAAGAAATAAGTTGACGTTTTCAATGCTTTATTGGCATTAAGGATCTCCGCTCACTAAGTTCCATGTTCGAGAGCTTTAGAACACTGGTGGTCCAGTGGTGGACCCCGCCTTCCAATCCTAAGATCGTGATTTCGAATCCAGTCGTGCCCACCAACGGATTTATAGTAGTACCTACCACAAATATTGTGCGCCACGGCTTTTTTGTCTAGCCTCTGAAATACTAACGCGATGATGATATGTAATATAGAGATGTTACAATAATATGTAGATACTTATTTGTTTTAAAGGTTCAGTTATATATTCGGACGAATTCGGTTTCCATACAAATCACGAAGTTTGCCGAAGCGCACAATTTTGTTACCACAAATATTGTGCGCCTCTGCAAAAATAGTATCTGTTTTAAAAAACAGTAAAGGAAAACATCGTAAGGAAACCTATATGTCGTGTGTGACAAGTGCACGAAGGAAGCCTCTTTGGTCCTTTCACCACACTAGTTCGAAAGACCTACAGACAGAAGTAGTAGATAGTAGTAGGTAGTGACGGTACGTCATCGTAACGACAAAAATAATTTAGCAAAGCTTGTCAAATGACCTACCAAAGCACAACGAGTAGATATAACGACAAGTACAGTGAAACCTACAAACTATGTAGTAGCTCTTTGATGTACTACAGACTCCTGCTTAAAACTTTCACTTGGCCCACTGCACCCTGTGACCCCCACCCCCCACCCCACCCCTCCCCATGGCCTGGAGCCTGGCGCTGTATTTGACAAAATGCTCTACTTACAATCGTACAGTTACCGAAATGACAGAACATTTGACCTTTGAAACCAGACGGACCTCATGGTACATACAGACGGACCGCACAGTAATATACACGGACCGCACGTTTGCAGTCGAATAGGCGCGTCACGTTACTGGTTTTTTCCAACTACCCTGCAATAAGGTCAACAAAACGTAACCAAGAGACCAGTCGAGGCCAAGCTGTAAATGTAACCGATGCTAGGTTTTAATCTAGTTATGTACCAATGGATTTTTTTGTTGACTTATGGGAAAATGATGAAGAAAACATCGTGAGGAAACCGGCATATCATAGATCCATCATAGTTATAATATAATTAATAACTAGCATTCGATAACAGCAGTAATCAGGCGCGGTCGCAGCCTGAAATTTGACATGTCGCCTTTGACACCCCCCCCCCCCCCCCCCCCCCCGGCCCCACCCCTCGGACAGCGCCTGGTAGTAATACCATCCGGATAATAGTAACCTGTTGTTAGTCCAGGTCATAAATGTTCAGCCGTTACGGAGATAAGGTAGGGAAAAACACAAACAACCACTCTTACTCACTCGCTTACTGTCATATAGCGTGGCACCTACTTATGGTGCAATGTTCCATGCCGACTGCAAACATGCAGTTTTCGAGTCATGCGTCTACAGGTTTCGTCAAATGCCATCCTTAAACCAGCCAAGCGTGTTCTGGACATTTTTTGTGAAACCTCCTGTATTAAAATGTCAATTTGAAGCTGGAATTTGTCAAAGAAATGACTTTCCAGGCGTTAAATCACGTTAAATGCTGAGACTGGATCTCTATCACAAAGACTGCCAATAAATAAAATATTTTCCTTATTCGGCCTTCAGCGTTCGTCCTTCAGGGCCTAACACGTGTCTGTAGGGCTATTTTGGTTGCCGAGGTTCCGTATTTCTCCTATAGTGTTTGGCCATAACTTACCTTAGTGTATTAAATAGTAGCTACCTATCGATCTCTTTCATTAGACGCCAATGAAAATTAAATGGTAAATTACCCATGAGACACTTTTCACAACAACAACAAAATACTATGACTATATGATAAATGTAAAATGTTGTGTGTTGTTCCTACGCATCTTTGTAACGGCTGAATGGGTTTGGCTGAAACTAGTTAATGATCTAGAATAAAGCATAGACTACCTTTTATATGCGTAATTTCCACAGCGGAGTCACGGGCGATGCTAGTAAAAGTAAAAAAGCTACGCTTTAGTTTTATAGTGCGTAGCTACCTACGCAATTTCAGGAATCTCAATTCCCCAAACAAAAACTAAACGGATTTTAATACAAAATTCAGCAGCCTACGCATAGTATGCAGGGCGGAATAACTTATAGCAGCATAAGCGCGAATCGAGGTCGGCTGGTCTGAAGCGAAAACTAGCTGAAAGCACGCACAGACGCACGCAATTGCCAACCCTAGGAACCTTCCCTTACAAGCGACTGAATAGCGAGAAACGGCGTACATTTCCGCTCCGAAACTACGGCGCCGCGCGCTATCAGTACTAGCCATCCAATGTATAATCGCGCTACCGTTTTCAATTTCAGGGGCAATTTTCGGAGCTGTTTTCACACATCTGCGCAAGCGATAAAGAGCTTTACGACTAAGCGGTAAGTGCTGCAATCGCTTGGAGTTTGGAGTTGATCTGTAAGGTTTCCTAGGAACGGCCGGGGATTTGGCTGTCCTAGATAAAGTTAGGGTCCGTCTACACGCAATCTTTAGTTTACTGTTTTGATAAATGACACTATTTTCTGAAAAAGTAGCATTAAATCCTATATTTTAAGACTCTCATTTCTATCATTATCTAAATTACCTATTTTCGTTTAACGTAGGCATTTAATTACAATATTATGTTATTACTAGGCAATATAGATTAATGGATCATTTGCAAATCAGTGGAACATTTTCCACCGAACCTCAAAATCCACCAGGCGTCGAGCAGCGAACCAAAAATGTAGCACATCGTTCATAATTATAATCGTAAACTAACAAAAATGCACTGCAAATAAAAATCCGTGACGGCCTTGAAAACCACACTATTAGATTGTACAGAAAAACGTTGTTCAGAGTCGCCAGAGCGTTGGCGAGTTTAAAAAAAAACTAGCGACTTGCAAGACGGGGCTATTGCCCTCCCCATTCCAATGCAAGGCCACCCAGGGCCGCATTCGACGCTGAGCCGCCGCCGCCGCCGGTCCCGTAGCCATGGCGATAGCGCGGGCGAGACCTCGTTGCGATAGTGACGCACCCCGCCCCTCCCTGCCTCATACCCCCCCCCCCCTGCTCCGCTTATTACGAGCTCTTTTCAATTTGCCTGAATGGCGGCTAAATCCTTACCTGAAGGCCGACGATATTATGTGAGGTGGTTATGTTCGGTCCTGGGACTCTGTCTTGTTTCAATCAAATTTTCCTCCCAAAAAAGCTTAGTACCATTAAGTAATTAATAATTAATTTTGTTTTTACGTCCTGTTATACGGTATCGGAAAGATCAATATTGAAAAAGTGCCTTCACATTTAATATCCTTACAAGATATTTAAAAAATATTTTTCCACGTGTTAGTCAATTTGACGACCTCGGTGGCATGGTGGGCGTGTGCTCGACTGAGATGGACGCAAAGCGCGGTTCGATTCCCGCTACGGAAGAAATGTTTGTATGTTCTGCAAATATTTCTTCCAGGTCTGTGTTGTAGAGTTATACGAGTATAAGTATGTATTTACAAAAAAAGTATATAAGTAAGTATTCTATCAGCTATCTGGTTCCCATAGTACAAACTTTGCTTAGTTTGAGGCTAGATGGCGCTGTGTGAAATGTCTACAAATATTTATTTATTTATTTTTCAATAAACCCAAAACCAGATTTAAATTTTTTAAAATTAATAAACAACGTTTTTAATAAATAATGACGACCGTAGCTTTCTATAGAACGAAGGCTTTAATCGAGAAATGACGGGTAGACAGAGATGCTTCGTTCAGGGATAATTCATCATTTCCCGAAAACCACCTCAGGCAACAAAAGCTGGCTTTCCAAGAATTTTATTAAGACTGAAATTTTCGTCAGACATTTCAATCTAAGTTTGTTTTATGACGTTTATAATGTGTATAATTTATATTACTTATAACCTAAATGGGCCATAACTTGGACCCAAAATATTATTCCGACATATTTTAATTAGGCGAACTCAGAGTTTGTTCTTCGTTTGTTTTTGGAGCTGAAGTGCAGATGTACTGTTCGGATATAAGTATAATGTAGATTCGTTATCAGCCTCAGTATGGCAGGCGAAAGGTAAGGTAATTGCCTGTCTTTTACTAGTTCTTTCACACTAGTGTAACTGTTACGGCTACACGGCCCTGTAATCAATACATACTTAAAACCGGGATAAACGTAGTTCTCTGGGCAACTTTCTTCGTAAAACGCGGCGTCCCACGTGAGTGATCTTGACGCGAACGCAACAACAAAACGGCTCGAAAACAACAAACAGGATACCTTTGAAAGTGACGCACGTGGAGTGAGGTGCGGCACGAAACAAAGCGAATGCGATTAGTTGGCTTGATATTTTCGCGCGAACTGAATGCGCTGCCGTTATTTTTAGGATCCGTACCCGAAGGGTGCCTACGGGACCCTATCACTAAGCCACGGCTGTCCGTTCGTCCGTCCGTCCTTCAGAGGGCTGTATCTCATGAACTTTAATAGGTAGAGAGTTGAAATTTTTACAGAGTGTATTTTTATTGCCGCTATAACAACACATAATAAAAAAAGAATTAGAGGGGGCTATAACAAAAAAATATACTTAATAAAAAAGTGCATTGAGTAAAAGTCAATAAAAAGTATATGCACGATGGTACGGAACCCTTCGTGTGCGAATTCGACTCGCACTTGACCGGTTTTATTTTGATTTGGCAGCGATGGTGCGGGACGATTCGCGCGCACGTAGGATAAAGCCGCGGGCGCAGCTAAGCACCGCATCGCATTGGATTCGCGTTTCACCGCATCGGATTGCTTCGCAATCGCGTTCGCTTTGAATTGCCCACGTAGGACGTTGCGTAAGAGGCAATGAAAGCAGGACGTCGGGTTGCCATTGAAAATTCTGTAGATATTGGGGGCCAGTCATTGCTATATGAGGAGACCTATATGTCCCGGATTGGATTCTATAGGCTGATGATGATGACGAAATGAGCTCACCTAATTTTCGTTCTATTTCGTGCCACGCTCACCAAAATTCATCACATTGAATTCGAACTAGGCGCACTTAGTCCGGCTCTGTCGGGAAGTAACGTCACTGATGAGTCTATAGTACTAACAACGTGCAGATGTCTCTACTAAGCCACTGCCTACGTTGTTTAAATTTGTTAGGAGCGATATTGGTATATACTTATGTTCGATCCCAATAATCTACGAACCGACGACGGATCGTTGAATACCATTTTATACCAATGGGACCACAATACCCCTTAAGAGGAAATGCGGGTGATCTTTTCTCCATAGAAACGCTCTCGCCTTTTTTATATGTGGTTTTAAAGCTTAAAGCAATGATTTTTTTACAGTAAAATAAATATCAACCTCTTGTATGTCCCTATGTTTTCCTTTTTGATGATACATTAAATAAAATAAATAATAATAAAATTTGTGGACATTTCACATACCTACCGCTATCTAACCCCAAACTAAGCATAGCTTGTACTATGGGCACCAGATGGCTGATAGCATAAATGTAAATACATAAGTACTTTTAATACCTAATACTACAACACCCAGACCCAGAAGAAATATTTGCAGAACATACAAACATTTCTCTCGTAGCGGGAATCGAACCTGCCAGCCGAGCACTCGCCCGCCACGCCATCGAGGTCGTCGATTCTACATTATCTTTATAAGCACTAGAACCCTCACAAAATGCTCAAAATTGCCTGTTTAAACCGCTGTTAACAGAGGCCTAGTATACAGATTTGACAGCTGCTATTAATAAAATATAAAATCATAGGGACACAGTAAATATCCTTCTTATTCCGTTTATGAAATATCTTTTAAATTGGTCCAATATTGGAGGAGGAATTAGGCGAGAGCCAAACCTCGAATTATGACTTTTTAGTTAGATTATTCAGTCATTCTGCAGAAATCTTTATCGCACGGCCGGCCGGACGCCCAGCGCTCGCAGAGCGACAGAGATAGTTTCTTCAAATACCTAATTTACAAAAGTCTCTGCGCCCACATTTCCTCTGAATGGGGCAAAATCATGGAACCATGAGAAAACAACCTCAAATTTGTTATTCTGCCAAAAATATGGCGCTTTCTTACAGATAACTGAACTAAGTAGCATATATACATTTGGCATTTGGTACGTAGGGCATTTAATGTAGGTGCATATTTTAGACCAATATTTTACAATATTT
Source organism: Scotopteryx bipunctaria (assembly GCA_949320045.1). NCBI lineage: Eukaryota > Metazoa > Arthropoda > Insecta > Lepidoptera > Geometridae > Scotopteryx > Scotopteryx bipunctaria. Next base: position 2,411,056 of record OX439441.1, read on the forward strand.
TAGAAGATATCATAAATTAACAACGTCCCCTGCTGAAACAGCAGACACAATGATGAGTCGAAGCCAATATGCTGCTGTATGCACGCACGTAGCACACATCACATTTAGAAACTTTTCGTATCATTTCTAGTTCCTCATAAAGTAGTATAGATAATTTTGTTCTTTGTTGTTCTTTAATTTTAATTTACCAAAACACTGTGCCCGGAGGCGGCCTATAAAGCTCCAGAATGACACCACATCATTAGTACCGACATTGCACCCGTGCGAAGCCGGGGCGGGTCGCTTGTAAGTTATACTTTATCCGGTAACCATGCGAACACAGCCGCAGTAAGAAGCTATTACTTAATTAAGCGACTACAAGGTTTCTAAGCAAACCAGTAAGACTGATAAAAAAACAATAAAAAGATAAAAAACTAAAGGTCTGAATTAACATTACTTACCTACTGGAAAATATTCAGTGAAAATTTAATTCTACGAAAATATAGTTTAGAATAATTTTATTTTGAAACACTCAAAATTTCCTCAGGTTGAAGTTTCCGGCCAGATTTTGTTTGAAGATATTATCGATCCATCCGTTTTAAATTGAATCACATAGGCCTACCTGTCTACTGCGTATTATCTGTGAAGCGCTCGTGGCGTAGCTTGCTTAGACGTTCTTGATTGATCGTTGAAGTTAAGCAACGTTGTGCGCGGTCACAATTGGGATGGGCGACCGAAAGTGGCATTACGAGCTGAGCACTTCCGTGCTAAGGATGGCACGATAAATTGTCTGTCCCGGCTTTTAAGTCGTTAAGCCGTGACGGAGGCCTTCAGGCGGCCTAAAAACTTCATCACAAGAGTTGGCCACTAACTCATACGAACTTACTTTCTTTTTTTACTTCGTATTATCTGTGCTTAGGATACAGTGAATTTCAATAATCAAAATACTAATATCAACAATTTAAACAGCATGATTACATACAGAAAGAAAAAAATATTATGATTCCGTATGTTGTGGGCAGTAAATACAAGTTTCGGAAAAGGGCCAGTTAAGAGCACCCTAAACCGATGAGCATGCATGAAGAATGTAATGAGAGTGAATGATGTAAAAGAAAATGTCAGGATTGTATCAAATGGAGATCCATGAAATCTGCCTACCCCTGCATGTATGTATGTAGATATAAGTGGTACTAATTAAAAAGGGGAATCCCCCGCCGATCCTTCTTCCTTCACCCCGCCTACGATTTTTTAGGTTGTTTGTATGTCAATTTTTTATATAATTATTTACTAAGTCTAGCGATTCTGGAAATCTCGTGGGCGACATGAACCAGCTCTGAACGTTTGAAGTCCTACGAAACCAAGACGAATGAAAGAAAATAATACCGAGATAAGTTTTTGTTGAAAAATGAGTTCCTATTGAGGAAAATTGTTCTTATTGAGGAGAGCACTGATGGTCTAGTGGTAGCGGCCCCTCCTGTGGGGTTCAAATCCAGGTTTTTCTGTTCGATAAAATTATGTGCGCTATAATACCAGTACTCTCAAACTGTGAAAACAAGTTTTTGTCATATCTATTCAAAAAGAGCTGCTTCTTCGTAAACAGGGATCAGAGTAGCTATTTAATCCCTAGGGACTAAAAGCGATTTCAATTTGGAATGTGGATATTGTTAGTAAATGTTCCAATCACCAAAGAGATCGATCGCGAACACTGTATGAACAAGTAACTGGCTGTATGATAAAATAAACCAACCGCGAATTAAATAAAAAAATAATAAACGTACATACTATTCTTATTCATAAGTTGCACTTATTTTCTTATAAAAAAAAGTAGTGTCCATCTCGGGAGCAACACTATTTCATACTCGAGAGACTCAGGATTCAATGAAACACTCTTTAAAATAGTTATTCGCTCTCTAGGCAAAAAAACTTCTAGAATTAAGTTTCATTCAATGCTGAGTATAAATATAGACTGCCAAATTTGAATTTCCACATTATCATAGGTAAGAATGAATTAAGTAGTATTTTTAATTTTTACTTTTTGACCAATTTGTTTATAATTAAAGTTCGAGTTTTCGGACAAAAAGTAACCTTATTATTAGGTGGTTATTAATATTAGATGCATTAACAATGTTCATTCAAAATATTATTTAAAAACAGAAACGGTTTAAAGAATATGAAGTGGTATCTAAATTACGCATGAAAAAGTCAGTGCGAAGTTTGTTTATAATAGTAATATTTGGTTATGAACAATACTTTAATGATACATTTATTAACAGAAAGAAACTTGCAACTAATACAAATATAATTTATATAATACTAAAGAATCTCATCTGGTCCAGCTCATCACATCAGACGGTGGAAGCGTGCCCAGAGGACGCTGACCGCGTTGCCATGCTGAATGGCAATAATGATCCGTTGTGCCAAATAAGAACCATCTCTTGGATCGCGCATCGCTTTGAAGGAATTTTTAAAATGCGGTGGGCACCCGTGCCCTGCGGGACCTAGGGTTTCGACCCCGAAAGGCTCAAATACAAAAGCCCGTCGTGGTCTGCATATTTGCGCCTTTTATAAATAGGTTTAAACAATGTCATTTAAAAAAAAATACTATGAATCCTTTACATTTTTTTTTATATTTCATATGCTACTTTTGATCCCACTACATCTTTTATAATGGCGTGATAAAACCACAGTCATCCAAACATTATTTACAATATTAGTGGAACTGTCCCTTGACACATTTTGGAAGGAAGCCACTCTACATTTTTACATCGTTTATCGCTCGTGACATTCAGTTATAAAATATTTGCCAATATAACCGCAATCGGAATTTCCATTGAAGTTATTTGCAATTCATATTATGGCATAGCGAAGCTATTAGCAATAATTAAAATGTCGATAAGGGTCAAAAATTATAAGTAATATACACATATTATCAGATCCGTATGGGGTGGGCAAAGCCACAAGTAATTATAAAAAATTTGCAGCATGGATATGGTAAACCATGGTGACAGGTTATCAGCTCATCGTCCATATAGGTGGTCCATCAAATTGGGAATTATATAAGTTCTGAAGCGGGCGGCGGCCCGCGGCTTCGCTCGCGTTGTACAAGGATAAAAAGTAGCCTATATGTTATTCCAGCACACAGTCTATGTATGTTCCAAGTTTCAAATCCATTCAGACGTTTATGTGTGATTATTGAGGCACAAACATCCAAACGTCCTCACAAACTTTCACATTTATAATATAGTAGGAAGTAGGACTAGCTGCCCCGGCGAACTTCGTACCGCCTTCGAATTAATGATGCAAATTTTCAAATGTTTCATAGTAGGTAGGTAGTCATTCAAGGCGGAGACAAATCCAACAAATCAAAAATCATGAAATCGGTCCAGCTAGAGGCCTTTACCCACAGCTCTACAAGAAAAACTGAGCTGCTAACGACCCGACTGATAAGATTGTCATTGTCAGTTATCAAAATTTTATAAATGTCAAATTAACTGTCTTGTCATAAATTAATACCTAAGAAGCATGAATGCGTTATCCTGGTTATTATTTTACAGCCTTTTCCCATTTTGGAATCGTTTTACAGGATAAAAAGTAGCCTATGTCCTTCCCTAATTTCATTGAAATCTGTTCAGCAGTTTAGGCATGAAAAGGTAACAGACAGAAAGAGTTACTTTCGCATTTATAATATTAGTATGGGTACTTTGTTTTTCAACCCCTAAATAAAGAATAGTTACGTGATCACTATTCTATTATTGTATTTGCTCTTTTGTCTTATATCCGGTCCAATTTCTGTTTTGTACTAACAGTCGACGGATTCCAAAATAGATTATTCTAAGTACTATAGGAACGTTATCGATCGAAAAGCGCCACACAGTCATATTTTGTCAGAATAACAACGTTGCTATGGTAATTGACCGTTGGTAGAATGTTGGAACTGAGCATTATAGTCAAAATAGTAATTCAAAAATCGATTAGGCATTTCCTTTTTTTACGAGGATGTTGAGTAAATAATAACTGCGTTATAGTTAAGACCTCGTTTAATGTCGTTTATTGTCTTCGATTTGATCGAAGTTTACGTATAAAAAATCTAAAATAGGTAACATTGCGAGCGATTTGATGACGTTAGATAGTAGGTAGGTACTAGCTATAGCCATTATACCTTATGCGTAGTTCCATCGTGTTATTGCAAAAAAGTTATGAGAATAATCTCCCTAGCATGTTTCCAAAGTTTATACTGATTATTATATCTTATACCGTTTAAATTTATTTTAGTACCAAGCCCGCTCGGTCTGGGAGCCGTCAAGGGGGTTGGTCGCCTTAGTAACCTCCCGGATCACGATTTGACGTAGGATTTATTGATTCTATGTATCCATCTCACTTGCAATGTTTGTTTTGGTTAATTAATAATGGCCTCTCTCTCTCACATTTTATGTCAATTCGAGTTCAGAGATGAAAACAGATTGTGCAGTGTATTTGTGCTCGGAAATGATTTATGCAAAGCTGTAGTATTCTCGAACTTTTCAGTGTATTTGAAATATCGTTATTTCCTGGAAAACAAACCCAGCTTTAATGTTTAAAATTAGCTGAGTGATGCAACTACATTATTATTAAATAGTTCGTACCCTTGATAATGTGCTGTTGATTTGTTAATTTCGTTTATTAAAATCCAATGTATATTGGGATTTTATGCTTTAGAATTTACCATGGTCTGTACAACTTGTACAACTTTGTTGAGATAAACACTTATTTCATTTTCGCCGCGGGAGTTCTTTCCCAGGAAATTAATGTCATGTTCATACAAGCTTCAAGAGACGACTCGGGATAACCTTGTTACTTAGTCATAGAAGAATCAAACGTGTATTCAACTTCATTAAAATCATTAAGTTTGGAAAGAGCTTTGATCGTTTGAGTACCTATTCCTATTCATTGTTATGGTTTATAAGAACTCGTAAGTTGATACTTCAAGTTTAAATATCATTAGGTTTTTATATAACTCAACCCATGTGGTATTAAATAGATAAAACGTAAAAAACGTGACATCTCATAGATACAATTTCCATTTTAAGAACTACATGTTGACCTTTAAGAATACCATGACCGTGAGAGTTGATTCAAGTCCATTACGTAATCATAGCATCAATCTTTCCTTGTGTGTCTGTCATGCAACTTTGAACCTTACCGCTATTTGTATAGAGACTAGAGTTTGGGATGCGTGGCCTTGCTAATTTGACATGATAGCTACTTGTTGCATCGTCATTTTGGGGTTAGTTTCCTTATTGATATTTTTGGTTATCAGTAACTCTGTCAGTGACATTGTTGTTACCCTGATTACTACTCACTTAAGTTTACGACATTCGAGAATTACCTACTACTAAACTAGTTGTACTACGACGACGCTAGTTTACCCCTAGTCAACTGTCCCAAATCACAATTGCCTTGAAATCATTCCTTTAGGTGTTTAATCTTCTTTATTTTGTGAATTATGTCTTAAAGTAACTTACGTTCATTTCTCATTGCATTGTCATTCTTTCAGGACATTAATTAGTCAAAGGAAATTCCGATCTCAAAGTTTTACTGACATTTTATAGGTTCGTTCTTCGTTTTTTTTTAATGCTGGGCCAGCCTACACTGCCTAAAATCGTCGTTGTGTAGACAAAATTTGCCTTCTGATGCTGTAAAATCATCTACAAGATGGTAGAAAGGCCTTAGCTCTTTAGTACGTCTTAAAAATGATTAAATTAATGATGTCGTGAAGCTATTTTCATCATGCACAAACTAGTTCCGTAATTTTAGCTTTGATATATCTACCTAAAATATGATATAAAACAAGATAATAAAATCTCTGGTGACTGCAATGCCACCCAGAAGTAGAGTAGGATTACAGCGACTAATAGAACACGAAACCCAAGGTCTTTGACGGTGTTATTTGAACAATTTTCCTTCCACCTATGAATAATGTTGCTCTTGAAGTGTACGAAATAGTTATGAGGAAATGCAGGAACGCGTCATATCTATTTTAAACCATGATGTTATGAAAAAAAAACCCTTTGATTTATTTCCTGCTTTGCCACCTACTAGATAATGTCAGTACGCAGTTCGTAGTAGTACCTAATCGAGTAGCAAGTAGGTCAGATATATAGTAGGTACCTACCTACTGATTCCAAGGAACCAGTGTGATTTAAGTACCTGTCAAAGATACTAAACGTGCATTTTTTGACCTTTTTAGCATTTAAAACATTTTGGTTGTATTTTCTCACATTTTGAGAGTCGTAGGTATTGTGTATATCACCTGGTGGTATCACAAAAAAATATTCAAATTAAAGCCATTAGTGATTGACGGGGTTCGAACCCATGACCTAAAGATCAGGCACTGGATACCACTAGTGTTCGAATTGTCCAAATTTAGTACAGACTAGGTCGTAGGTACTTGAGCTTTGTAAAAATACTTCTAATAAAAATTTAAAAAAATCTCAGCTAACTCGTAGAGAAATCTATTTGAATAGCTTACTCATGTAATTAATTGAGCTATCTCACATAATTCTGTCCTTATGCATAAAACCAGGTCTATTTTATGACCTGGTAATCGAATCGAATAAGGAAGTACATGTTAATGTTATGCAATTGTTCGTTGTTTGGGCGATGACGTAAGGCAGCGTGGTCTCGAGTTCACGGCCGAACCTCAAGTTCATCTGTTTTTTACAAGCGATGCCTTGGAATTAGGAGTGTGGATATAGAGGCCCTAGGTGCGCATGTGTGCGTCTGCATGTGTGGCATCCTGTATCCTAGCCGTCGCCTTCGTCCACGTAGGTAGATGGAGCATCGTTCGAATAGAACGACATTAGTTCTAGGTATAGGGTTTTGTGGAATGAAACAATAACAGAAAGAAACAAAGAATACAAATGTTATACACAAAAAACAAAACAGTTGGGATATCTTAAGATCGTTGCAAAGGATTTAATAGATAGTAGAAGATACTGATCACACGGTAATGCTGATCCATAGAGCCAAATATGTGCCGACACTTGGATCATCGTTTTCTCACGTCGTGACCCCAAAAAGGCTCTTTAAAAGCCCTTTAAGGTTGGCATACTTGGGCCGTTTATTGTGCAAACCAAACTATACCCAGAGATATTCAATATCAGTGAGCAAAATACTGTGCCACTTGCGGTCGCCCATCTAAATTGTGATCGCGCACAGCGTTGCTTAACTTCAACGATCAATCAAAACTTCTATGCAAGCTACGCCACGAGTGTTAGAAAGCATTGAAAATTACGGTTCAAACAATTGTAATTCTCTTACATTTTTGATGGTAAAAAAACATTATAATAAGTTTGTTTGAGATGATTGGGTTATATTTGAATCTTGACGTCACGGAAGTCCAAAAAAACTATGACGTCGCCCAAAAGCTATTATGGTAAATTAATATACTCCCATCTATAAATATCTTTAGTACCTATAAATAATATAAATTATATATACATACACACATAGGACAATGGGGTGGCATGAGCCACAAGTAGATAATTATAAGAAAAATTGCAGCGACGTCTGATTCAAAGTCCCGAGATGGATAAGGTGATATCATTTTAGATAGTCCATCATGTTGTAGCGGATACCTACTATCCCTTAGTCGACTTTTACGACATGCTCGGGGAGAGAAGTAGCTGGACACATTCTATTCTTTACTCCCATTCCAGCAGAGAAGTAATCAATCATCTAGAACTGTAAGATAGAAAATATCTACTGCATGTGTGTGGGGGTGGGGGGAGGTATCAATAGTGACCATGTTATTTTATGTAGGCGTCCAGTCTATCCATGTAAATTAATTTGCCTGGAACTAGCGGGGTCCTCCACGATGCATGTGTGCTCCTTAATATCATAGAGGTTAACGTTCTCAACTTTTTAAAGTTTTGCCTTGAAATTATGTGGATGTGTGTTGCGTAGATTCTGCCGGTTAGGTATGTGGATCTAGCTATTTGTGGTAGCTATAAAACAGCTTTCCAGTCCCGTTTATAGACTCGTCTGTCACAAAGGGTGATATTATTTTGTGTATTGGTTCTTTAACTTGAAGCGCTCTTGCGTAGCTTGCTCAGACGTTCTTGATTGATCGTTCAAGTTAAGCAACGTTGTGCGTGATCATAATTTCGATGGGTGACCGCAAGTGGCTGACGAGCTGAGCGCACGTTAAATTGTCCGTCCCGGCTTTTAAGTCGTTAAGCCATGACGTCACAAGAGTTGGCCATTAGCTCATACGAACTTATTTACTTACTTAACTTGATAAGCAGTTGTTTAATGGACATTTAAGCTTTTCTTTTTGAAAAACTATAATTGAATTTATAGCAGCCGTCTCCGCCATGGATTCAATTGCTCTTTTGAGAGGCGTTTGTAAGTAACTTAGATGTAAACATATAAATATCTTTGTATAAACACTTGCTATTACTTTTAGACATTATCGATTCTATTGACTTAGTAAAAAAAGTTATGTTCTGTAAAAACTTTCTTATCAAAATAAGTAGTTTTGACGTTCTTAAGGTCAGCATCAATCGCAATAAATCATTATTGCAAACATTTTGGTTATCAATTTAACTTCGATTAGATAATTTGAGTTGAACAAACTTTTAACCCACAGAATGACATGACCTTTGTATCTATGTATGCGATTATTTTAAAATAATTGTTAATAATATAATTTACGCATAAAAAAACGATAATTATTTGACGCTTGATAAAATACATTAAGTAGGTAGGGGAGCTAGGGGCTAGTTGTAGCAGGGGTAAGAAGTAACAGCGAGATTTCTTAGTAAACAGGAACTGTATTAATTAAAACTAACTCTTAATATGAATTTTATAACTGGCCTTACGACATAAGCATAAAAAAAGTTACAAGTTTATCGACCGTTGGTAAACGACGCCTCATTTTGACCATATTATAAGGATTTTTGACTCACGTAAATTTAAAAAGAGCACATAAAATCCAATTGTAAAGTATTTTTATATCAAAAACAAGAAAAAATGTTAACTCTTTTCTATAGAATATGCAAAGCCAAGATTGATATTTTCACCTCGATAAAACTACATTTCTGCGTTTTTGCTGAAGTTTATCCTTGAAGTAGATCAACACCTTCCAAAAGAACCAATTTTGAGATTTTTATGTGAAGAGATCCTACAAAAACAACATTTCAGTTTCGTTATTTGGAATATAGACGTAATGGATGTAACCATAATGCATAACTGAAAAAACTATTATTATGTATCGGTAGGTACTGTTGATTTTTTTGGTGTTACAACTGACTCCACACTTGTAACAATGCCCTATTACGGGGCAAGTTGTAACAGCTGACTTGTTTTGCGAAAATCGCTTGTGTGTCTAATCTAATAACTATTTGGATTAAAACTCCTACTAGTTTTTAACAAAAAATAATAAATACTTGTTTTAAATAATAGCGTTTTTCCAAAAAAAATGTTACAACATGCCCCCTCCTCCCCTACCTATTATTTAACCATGCTTTGTCTTTCTTGTTTTCTTTCCTAGAATTTAATAAAGTACAATTTTTGAATGAAAAATACAATTTAGTCACCTATTGATAAAGAGTAGGTACATAGAATGAGAGACGTAAAAGGTAAAACTAAAGACAAAGTCGATGCAGTAGAAACCGGTTGTAGTATCAAGAAAGGTACTTGATCGAGAATTAAACTATATAATACCTACTACATTCCAAGACGTGTAAAAAGACATTATCGTTGACTGATTCTAAACATAGAACAATACTGTATTCATTATGAATGTCCCTGTCGATTTCGTATCAAAACTCGTACAATTCAGAACCAGGTAATAGTAGGCCACTTGGAATCGATTCTACCGGTTTTAAATAAATGATGTGCCTACTAACTACAGAGTTTCGGTTTGAAGCGAGCGGTTTAAAATTAATAGGTCGTGGGGTGGTTGGGTTGCAGTGGATCGATAACGTTGCATGTAGGTCGGTAGAGGCTCTACGCGGAAGTCGAAAATGTTCCCTGTTGCTTCGTGTGTGTGAGCATCTACAAGTATGTGTGCTAGCGCGTGCAACCAAGACCGAGGTCGCCCACATTCGATCTGTGCAAATTTTCGGTTCTCGGGATCAGTGGCCTGGCTCAGGGTCGCGCAGCCGTATCTCTCGATTTTTGTCTGTTAATTATAAAAATAATGCGTTACATAAGCCGGGCTGTTTCTATCCTTATCGCACTTGTGGGTATCTCTATTGCCGTCTCATTGCGTTACGCTGCACACATGCGCATGGAATAGGAAAATACATCCATGAAATTCGGCTATGCGTTTTGTGTGTGAGTGTATGACGTTATTGTACAATGCGATTACAGGCGCGCATTAAGCGATTCTACTACGCATTAGAATTAAATATTTTTGATTTGCCTTATTTTTTTGCATACATCTACCTTATTTTAATTTGAGTTCAGAAGCATCATTCTCATTTCATTGTTATGAGCTACCACATACACATAATATATTGTCACGGCAGGTGATCATAAGAAAACTTGCTTACGATGTTTTCCTTCACCGTTTGAGACTACTGGTATAGCGCACATAAATTTATCGCACAGAAAAATCCATTGGTAGGTACATGACCGGATTTGAACCCGCCACCTGAGGATAAATAACTTTTACCTTCACCGTTAGTGAAGGTAAAAGTTGCCTCCTGACGTTGTATAAATAAATCATCTACTATAGATGGTAAAAGGCCTTTATACCCGTAGAACAGCAAACCAACTTCGTTGGTACCTATACCTATCAAAACAAATCAGAAACCTCCATAATGTTTATTATAAAAACAACATCATTCAAAGTTTGTGCGTAGGCCTTTATATAGACTAAGAAAATATCTACAGACTTTTTGAAAAATCATGAAAACATACATCAATACGTACTGTCACGCCTGTATCCCTAATGGGGTGGGCAGAGCCACGAGTAATCATAAGAAAAATTACAGTCACTAAGTCCCAAGATGGATATGCTGAACTATGGTGCCAGGTAATTAGCCCATCGCCCATATACCTACTCGTAGATGGTCCATCATGGTGGAGAGGATACTATCCCTTAGTCGACTTTTACGACCTGCTCGGGGAGAGAAGCAGCTGGACGCATTCTATGTATTTTTTACTCCCAGTCCAGCAAAGAAGTAAACATGTTTTCATGTTTAACGGAAGTAAAACAAAACACGTGTTACTATGCAAAAGAAGAAAAGAAACACTAAAGTTATGAAAAAAACCTTGAGTATTGGTGCATTAACGCTGGTTGTCTAATGCTCGGTACCTATTTGAAATTAACGAATGTCCGTATGAGCATTAGGTATTTCTTTTTGCCAAAAATGGGTAGTTTCTTGACAGATGACGTTGCTATGAGTATGAATATAGGAACTGGGCACAGAGTGTAGAAATAAATTAACATTCCTAATCGTTTTTTTTACTAAATATTACATTACGGGATACCTTATTTTATTTACGGAAAACGCAGCTCAAAACGTTTGTTTTATGTCGCAGTAGTTTCTAACCCTGCGTTTACTCGTACTAGTAACAATACTGCGAAGCTTGGCATCTTTCATCATCATCATTCGCAACCTGACATTCACTACTGGGTATAGGCGTCCCTATGTGTGCCCTTCCTTCGCGGTTTCTAGCTCCATCCTAGCATTTAGCGTCCTTAACCTGTGGAAAATGATATGGCTATATGAAGCGCTCGTGGCGTAGCTTGCTTAGACGTTCTTGATTGATCGTTGAAGTTAAGCAACGTTGTGCGCGGTCACAATTGTGATAGATGACCGCCAGTGGCATTACGAGCTGAGCGCTTCCGTGCTTCGGAGGGCACGTTAAATTATCGGTCCCGGCTTTTTAATCGTTAAGCTACGACGGAGGCCTTTAGGCGGCCTAAAAACTCCGTCACAAGAATTGACCACTAGTTCATACGAACTTACTTTATATGGCTATTACCCCACGACAAGTTCGCCGCGACAGCTTCGTTATCGCTGCAGAGAGATTCATCTGTGTAATAAATATCTTAAAGGTTTGAGTTCGGCACTGGGCTTACACGTGCCGAAGTTTTCGCGATGCCATTTGGCCAGGCATTGTATGCAGTGCTCGGGAACTATCGCTAAGACCATTCAGTGTTGGGTTACAATTACTAAATCTTTAAGTAGATATAACGATTATTCAGCGTTTGGTTACATAATAATATTCGAGTTTCTGTGGATGAAATATTCTTACAATGTAAGTTATGATTTGAATTTTATTTATACTCTGTGGTTTTGGTATCTTATCTTAGTAACTCGTGGCACTTTTTAGGGGTTTTTTTTGGATGCGGTTTATTACTTGGACTGCACGGAAGCACGGGATGAGATGCGGGGTGATGGCCGAGCTGGCAACGGGCAGCTGATATCATTTTTGCAAGTCGCAAACTCTGAGCGGATGGTCAGTTCACCTCAACGCATCAAAGTTTAGTTTAAGGAATTCTATTGTTATGTCCACGGAATTCAGAATCACTCTCTTACCTGTATTTATGACGGCATCGAGCATTTAAATGCTCGATGTATGACGGATACGAATAATTGTTAAAAAAAAGGTAGCTTTTGTATTTTCCTATATTTTTTTAGCAAAATATTCAACTTAAACATATATTTTCGTCATCTATTAATATTTTTTTAAGCAACGGTACTATTACACTAATAATTTTGGCAAATAGAATTAAATGAAATTGATAATAAAATATGATAACACTTTTTTGCATTTCAATGAGTAACTTTGGCAACATAACATAAGATCGCAATGTTATGTTATAACCTCGGTGGCGTGGCGGGTGAGTGCTCGGCTGAGACGCAAGAGGCGCAGGTTGGATTCCCGCTACGGGAGAAAAATTTGTATATTCTGCTAATATTTTTTCCGTGTCTGTGTTGTAGTGTTAGTATTTACAAAAAAAAAAAAGTATTTGTATGTTCTCTGGTGTCCATAGTACAAGCTTTGCTTAGCTTTATTGACTAAATTGTAGAGTTGAATTATAGTGCGCTAAGTAGGACATGAAATGAAGCTAGATATAATCCAATCCGGCCCACTTTCTAACGAACTATTTACGGAGATTTTGCAGATGCATTCTTTCGTAGTATTTTTAGATGTTTTCATCTGGAAGATTATTCACTGATCAAATACTTACATACATCACGTCTGTTTCCCATAGAGGTAGGGAAAGACCATGGATCTCCATTAGCTACGGACAAAGACTTATCTTACTTCTTACATAAATTATAAATGCGAATGTTTGTGAGGATGTTTGGATGTTTGTGCCTCAATCACGCCTAAACGGCTAAACGGATTCGAATGAAACTTGGAATATACTTAGTGCATGTGCTGGATGAACATATAGGCTATTTATTATCCAGGTACCACGCGAGCGAAGCCGCGGGCAGCAGCTAGTTTGATGTAATTTTTAGGGTTTCGTACCCGAAGGGTGCCAACGGGACTCTATTACTAAGCTGTCCTAACTGTCCGTCTATCCGTCTGCCTGTCAGTGGGCTGTATCTCATGAACGTCAAAAGGTAGAGAGATTTTCACAGAGCACGTATTTCTATTGGTGTCATTGGTGTTTCAAGTGAAGAAACATTTTTTTAATGACAATGGAGTAAAAGTCCTTTTAAAAATTACCTGTACGATGGTACGGAACCCTTCGTGTGCAAATTCGACTCGCACTTGACTGATTTTTCCTTATTATTTAACATTTGTTTTTGAGGACGTTTGAATGCTGTTGTATCCATTTGAGCGAAACTCAAAAGCTGTCGTAGATTATAATTTATTACCTAATATTATTTAACCTTAATGTGCTATATTTAGCGGAGTCACCTAGTACCTAAACTATAATGTACTTACTAAAGGTCTAAGCACTAAGTGGCCTACTGGTAGCGGCCGCCAACTAAGGTACAAAAACTTAAAAAAATAAGGCCTTTTTCCCTCTATACTAGACTAGCGCCTGCCCCGGCTTCGCACGGGTACGCACCTCGGGTTACATTATTGGGTTGTAAGGATCCCTAATTTTTTTGGAAACAAATTATAGCCTATGTTATTCTGCACTAATGTAGCTATCTATTGGAGAAAGAATTTTTTAAATCGGTTCAGTAGTTTCGGTGCCTATTCGTTACAAACATAAAAACAAACAAAAAATCTTTCCTCATTATAATATTAGTGTAGATTGGTGTAGATTATTTATCAGTCAGGAGGCAACTTTTGCCTACACTAACGTAAAACCCTAAAAACATGTATAAAAACCACTACTAACATTCTACGAAATAGTGGGCAGGGTCAAAGAAGACGGATTGGCGGAAGGGGGTAAGTGTCCATTCTGAATTCAGTACTATGAATTTCATTGTGACGCAGTCCACGTTTTGATACTTTTTTTACTACAGTACAGCGAGTATTCAAACATCAGTCAATTAAAACAAAACTATACCAACCCCCAAAACATTTTAATTTAGGCACCAACTTCTCCCTGTACTAACTTCAACCCTAGTTAGCTCAAGTCAGCCCACTAGACAATTATGTGCCCTTATGAGTGAACTAATTTGGACTAGGGAACAATTCACCCATTTCACGGTGTAGCTCCAGAACAAAGGATGCCAGGGACGAAACGAGGTCAACTGCCCGCCAAAAAATAATGCATCGCCCGTTCTCTTTCCGAAATAGAAAACACGATGTAGGTCGGTGCGTCAACGTTTTCAATCGATGCTTTATTACGGTTTCATCGAATGGGGACAAATTATTATAGCAAGTATTGATGTCCAGGTAAACTGAACACATTTCTGTCTGTTGTTTGCTTTTGGAAATGTAAAACGATCTGGATTAATAAATAAATAATAATAATAAATAAATAATTTATTGATGAAACTTAATGCTATGTACACAAAACATTTTTTGTTTACTAGCCCCACACTAGGATTCCCTGTGTTGTGGAAGCTAGTTTCTTCCAGAATGTACAAAAACAAAATAAAAAATAGAATAAAAGTAAAAAATAATCAAAAGAGGGTAGATTCGGACAAAGATATAAATACAAGATAAAAATTGTATCATTTATCATGAAGTGGGTAAAAGCTACTAATTATTATAAATGCAAATGTTTGTGTGTGAATGTTTGTTACAACACATCTCCGTAACTACTCAACCGAGTTTGATTAAATTTAGAAAGTAAATAGTTTAGTAGTGGTAAAGTTTCTTTAAAAAATATTTCGCTCAAAACTCTGTACAATAAATAAACTGAAAAATAAATAACTATATTTTTTTTGTTACTTTTTTCTAAATTACCCCCAGGTCGGGTGCAAGGGAGTTCTAAAGTTTGACAAGAAACTTTTAATGGGCGCTGCGATTAATTAGACAATTCGTCTGAATTTTTAGAGTACAAAATAATTGAACACGTGTTTCAGGGTTTTTCAAAGTAACCCGCAAAAAGGAGCCCTATAGGGTGTAAAAGTTTGTATGGGAACTTTTTAACGGGTAGTGCGATTGGTTTGAAACTTGGTTAGAACACTTTATGTACAAAAACAATGGAAACGTGTTTCAGATTTTTTAAAATAACTCTCAAAAAGGGGAACAATACATACATACATATATTGGATTTTCTTTAGATTAGATACATTTCTCCTACACTGAATGTTAAAAAAGTAACCCGTTTGTCGTATTTAAGATAAAAAAATGCCTTAATAATAATTTTTACACAGTGTCACTGACAATTCAGAATTTAAATCACATTTAACCTTGAAACGGCCAAAATGTCATGGACGTTCGTTTACGAGTGAAAATGTCAGTGATTACGTATTTTCTACTTTTATGATGATAAATATGTGACTTCATATTTATTTGAGGAAAAACTACTGTTAATTTGAATTTCTAACTTATTTCCGATGCTCAGGACTTCTCGCTATCATGTAGTAGAGAGTAGTAAGTGTTAAGGAATTGGGTACGGGATTGGAAGGAAACGACTGGTCTTCTGAGACGACGTTTATTGAAGACACCACACACTGATGTAGCGTTCGTTAGCGTGTAGTCCTCCTCACTCACGTCGAGTCCACGTAGTCCTCCTCCTCGGACGTAGAGACCACGTAGTCCTCACATAACTGACGTAGTCCTCTCACGGCACTCACTTCACTGCACTTGATTTTCACTTCACTTCACTTTTCTTCTTCTTACAGTTTCTTCCAGTTCGCTGGACTAGACAAAACTGCCGGCTGCTCGGCTCGTGTCGCCTTTTATTCGCTTAATTTCGATAGTCTTTTGTCTTTTCTGCTCTTTTTTGTTAGTTTTAGAACTTCTTCCAAATATGAAATATTTGAATCATCCTTAGAACATTCCGAAAATTCAAATTATCTAACAAAAACTTTTTAGAGCGCGTTCTCAGTTGATGCGCGTGACGTTGATGGCTCAGACGTCACATAGGTATGACCCAAAGTCGAACATGATATTTATTGTTTTGCGACTTTTTCTCAAACTCGCAAAAAGTTGCGCCCTCTAAGGCTTCGATACAACGAGAGCGGGTACGGCCGCGTGCGGCTGCGACTACGAAATTGTTTGACGTGGAATTGAATAGCAAAGTTAAACAACGAAGTGAGCTGGCTACCACTGCCATGTGATGCCATGTCAAAATGTTTGCGGCTCTGGCAAGTTGCGTACCTAATGCTACTTTTTATTCATGCACCACGGGGAGCCAGTTTTATAAAAACTCTATTTGATAATCTTTGACTTGTCTTGGTACTTTCAAGTATGCATTCTCCCGTTATGTTATGCTCTCAGATCTGAGGTTATGCCTAAAATAATTTAAATTGTACCGAATATAATTATATTTTGAAACAGGACGGAATAGGATTTTCTCTGATCGAATAAGGATATTAAATTCAAAAGCACTTCACAAAACCTCACCTGAATGTCGAAAAAAGTTAAAAGTAAAACATCAAGGCATCGATCCTATTAGCCGCTGTCCTCCGCCTCCTAAAAGCAGGTGGAAAATTGATTGGACAAACATTCTCCAGTGAAATTTACAAAACCGTTACGCAATGCATTTTTTAGGGTCGGCCGGCGGGGGGTAGTCAGCGCTTTTTAGGAATTACAGCGGGTGGCGCGGTGGGATATGACGTTCGATTTCGCCCCCGAGGCACGCGGGGGTGGGTAGGGCAGGAGTGGCTGCAGGGTAGGTTTGGGCTGTTGACGGGCGCGCGGCGCATGCGCGCTGCGTGCGCCGCCGCCCGATTTCCGCGGCGTTGACAGTTCGCCGGGACTTCCTTCCTCGATACGCGCGTCTGCGACGCTGCACCAGGAGTGGACCCGTAGCACCAGATACCGCCACCGTCCCAGGCCCGGCCGTCCGGCCTCGCGTCTCCCGTGCCTCCGCGCCCCCAGCCGCGCGCCCATGCCAGCCTGAGCTCCAACACGTGAGTACCATGCCGGCCGGTGCCTCCATTACCATTCAAACCTGCATCACATTCGTTTTGAGCACCTTGGCATCTGAACTAATAAAACAAATTATTAAAACAAAGAAAGGAGATTCTTGGTTCAGATTAACTGGTGAGAAAATAACAAGTTTTCGCATGCTTTTCAAATAGATATTTGGAAAATATGGTGCTCTTGAAACTGATTTATGTAGAAGCATTTTAAAAATAGACCACGATTTATATAACGTTTTTAGCACTAATTTTAGTAAAGTTTAATTGTATTAATTTTAAAATATGAATACGAAATCATGTTCCATTGTGTTCGTTTATTCATGACATTATCTGACGAAGGTGCATATTTTAATGTGTTTAGTGTGTTACTAGTAACATATTTTTAATGAAATCACAAACAGGAGAATAAGCAGCTTATGAAACTATTACTCAAATGACTATGTTTGATAATGAAACTAGTAGTACCTCTTAAGTACACGTGTAATTAAGTAGGATAAAGTCTTAAAAGTGATTACAAACCAAACGTTTTTATGACAACGTAAAATCTTTGTGTTTTTTGAAAATTATATTTTTAAGAACGTTGATAAATACTTCCATCATTTTTTATCACGGTTTTTAAAATGATTGTTATTGCTATGTAGGTATAATGTTTGTTTAATTAGAAATTATTATAGGAAGCATAAAAGGAAATAGAGCATTTCATTAGTAGTAGAACATTTAAGTTTAAATTCATCGTTTTTGAAATATGAAGATGCCTCCCGTCATTTGAGTTTCACATTCTACTTCTCTTCCCATGTCGTAAAAGTCGACTAAGGGATAGTATCCTCTCGAACATGATGAGATACAATAAGCAAGTATTCCCAATGAGGGTTGACGTCAGGCAAGCGGCCGGTCGTAAAACACCTTAGCCAATACTCTTACAGCATGATCCAAGGAACATGCTGTGCCGACCCCACATAGAGTGGGATGAGGGCATGAAGATGATGATGATTCTACTTGCAACGGGGAAGTCACATCCCTTGATAAAAATGCAGCTTTTCACTAGCCCTGAATCTGATTGACATTGTTCATTGCGTCAATCGGCTACTACCTCAGAACAGCAGATCAACTTCGTTGAACCTGGGTTAGATAGTAGGCACGTTGCGTTCTTTTGTTTTCGTTTTGCCGTAGCCAAAAAGTCTGGTTGACAGCGTGATACACGTCTAAAAAAATAGCACGATATTTGCATAAACGAAACGTTATAAATATTATTTCCTTTGGAAATTACGTCGCGATTGCCCCACAAGGATTCACTATACACATGAACATAAATTAAACATTTTTGATAGTAGTGTCATCCTGTTCTTTTGATAGTGATGAAATCTTAACTATATTCAAGTTAGAGACGGGTAGTCTAGTGGTAGCGGCCCTACTTTCCGATCCTAAGGACGTGGGTTCAATACGCTCGTATATGCGCTATACCAGTAGGTACTCTCAAAGGGTGAAGACAAACATCATGAGGAAATCGAGGTGGTGTCAAGTAGGACGTAATAAGCCTTTGAGGCGCACTTTAAATCCTTTCACCACACTGATAGATTGCTGATTTTGATCTATGATCAAAAATTTGGCTGAATTCATCAAATGCGCACAAAAATGTCTACACATAAGACATCGTGAACGATTCAATGGTTTTATTATAAACTACTGGAAAGCTGGGCTTTGTCCTCATTGTTCTTTTTTCATACCAACTTCATCTATCCTCTGCGTCCTCTAGGAATTGAATTTCGGGAATTTCTTTCATAGTGCACCCCTACCTACACCACAAGTAGAATAATTAAATCCTCCAAGTGTCATGGACTAGGACTTATTGCTGTGTGTTGATTGTCATTCAGTCAGTAAGGTTATATCAGTAAGGTTTTATATTATACAAAGGTATTCGTATTGGACCAGTAGCATACCACTGTGACGCATTTACGCATGCGTCAATATTTGACCAAATGGCCAAACCGATCGCTGCGAAAGGTATTCTAATACAAGGTTCCATATTCATTAAAATTTTGAATAAAAACCTACTTTGTACCAAAGAAACTGTCTGAATCGTTAGTCGGATTCATACTCTTCTGCTTATTATGGCTGAAATTGAAAGTGACGTGGATTATGTTACGCACTTAATTGGTATGACTAATAACTCTGCAGAAAAAGCCTCGGCAGCCTGGGGGGGGGGGGCAAGTTTCAGGGTGCAAATTTATTTTTATTTTATCTTAAACACTGGAGAGAGGGCGCCACTATCAAGTTTCAGCCTAGGTTCGAAAAAATCGTAGAATTGAGGCTGCCTTTGGGGCCAATATTCGGCAAATAGACATGAAAGGTATCACTTTAGTACCTATCCAAAAAATTTTACTTCGTCAGTCAGATATTCGAGTTTTGGGTACCAACTGTTACAATTAGGGTAAATATATATGAGTTACTATATAGCACGTGAGCATGCTTTTTTCGAGGAAATGCTACAAAGCGTGTATAAAGTAGGTATCTGGTAGAATTGAGCATGCTTATTTTCGATCTTTAATTACGTTCATGAGTGACGACGACTTTCATATCTCTGATGAAAGTCATAAACGTAAATTAAAAACACAACTTAGTAGCACGTGCAATCTGTACATTTATGTATAGGTATTTCCCGATCACTCTACTTTATGTGCATTTTTTTAATGAAATATTTATTTGAAAACTAATGGATATTTCCCAATGCGTCGTCCAGAGGGAAGTCTACATAGCTAACACGTCTGCCCGGCCTATATCGATCTGTTTTCATCTAGGTTGCCTAGTACATAATATAACTGGGTCGCACCTAGCCCGGGAGCTTGCAATTCGAGCATGCGCAATGCCGAAGCCGTAGAAATCATGTGGGTTGGTTTTCACTTTCGAATGAAAGTTTTCTTGAGAGAATATTTGAATGAAAGTTTTCGTGAACGGAAATAAGCTGAGCTTTCGCCTTCGCCTCCGCGCGTTTGATCGTGCTTTTGTATCTACCCTCCGTTTTACAAAAAACTTAGTCGACAATATGATGTCTTTGATTGAGCACTGGTGGTCCTGTGGTAGCGGCGCTGCCTACCGATCCTAAGGTCGTGGTTTCAAATCCAGTAGTACATCAATGGTTTTTTCAGTTCGAAAAAGGAGATGTTTCGCAAATGTATGGAACCTGGGCCCGGTTAGTGTACATTTGTATAAACATAGTTATATGTTTTTCTTTACTCCCAGCCCAGCAGAGAATACTCCGAAATCAGTAATTTTTTAATCTGACTACGCGAAGAAAAATAAAGCGGTGTTGTCTCTAGCAGTCTCTTATTATGTATGTGTGAATCTTATTATGTTCCATATTAGCATCTAAACTAGGGTGAAATGCCCAGTTATGGGCCCTTTAAGCGCCTTAGCATATTAAAATATAATACGTGAAAATTAAAATTGTCTAAAATAATGGCTCCAATGATGAGTTCTAATAATAAATATAGCCAGCAATAGGGTGTTTTACGATAACAGATTTTAACTATGGTTGAAGACATTGTATTTCAAGAGGTTCTAGAATTCATTCAAGCCTTATCAGAAATGCATGATTACGATTAGATTTACGCTATCTATGTCATTTAATTCCGCGTACATTGCGTATAGTTTTCATCGAGTACATATGCAGCCATCTAATCAGAGTTTGGCCTAATACTGATAAGATAACCCTGCAAGAATGTAGAAAGCCCTTCTATATACAGCATGTTCAATTTAAAACCCAATGGTAGAAAAATGAGTAGAAAGTTATCGAAACAGCGGTATTCGAACCGACATTTTTCATTCTAATGCGACTAAAGTCAGAGGTTGACAAGTGAGTTTAAAATTGTATTACTACCTACTAATCGCGTCACTAGTTCTTTCGAACCAGTGGGGTAAAAGGATTTAAAGGTGTGTTTCAAAGCTCCTTTCGTACACTTGACACATACTTTCGAATTTACTAGGTTCTGCAATATACCGGTGTCCTCACGATGTTTTCCTTCACCTTAAAATTATAGAACCAGTGGGATTCCATAACTATCGCCATTATTCGCCATGTCTGGTTGGAAAGTATTGTATATCATAGAAATGAGATCGACGACGGTGATAAAAAGCGCCCATGGTCCATCGAGGTGGATTGAGTAGACTGATCACCAATGCCTGTTTATTTTAAAAGCTTTTTATTTACACTTTTTATTGGTACTTGAGAGAGTTTTTGATCGTAATCAATCACAGGTCCAATAAGTATTAGTCGCTGGATCATGGCGGCTTATTGATTATTTTTTGGTAATTCTTATACAGCGCCATCTAGCCCCAAATTATGCAAAGCTTTTACAAATAGAATACTTATATTTTTTTTTGTAAACACATAGGTACTTATAGTACATAATATTACAACACTCAGGAAGAAATATTTGTGGAACATGCAAACATTCCACTCACAGCGGGAATCGAATCCACGCCTCTTGCGTCTCAGCCGAGAACTTGCCTGTCAAGCCAACGAAGCTGTCAATTTGAAGTTATTATCAGATACTTATTCTCTAACGTGAGCTTAACAACCTGGTTGTCCTATAGAAGCCCTTAAACGAGTAGCTTCAAAGCTCATGTAAGCGTCAATTATATAGTATGAAATTGTAAATAGTTGACAAATTGATATGGATGTTTCAGTATCCGTTATAAATTCATTTTATATAGGAAAATAAAAAAAAAAACACTTGATTTGGTCATTTTTAAAGATGCAGAAAACGTTAATCTATTCACATGAATTCATAATATATATTTTTACTATTTATATCTGAAAGAAATATTATACATATAAAAATAATAATAGTAGGTACATACCAAGTTAAATAGTGAGATACCGTTGGTTAATAATGATTAAATCAGGTATTATTTTTTTTTTCAATTAAAATAATTCTGATATAAAACGAACCTAGACGAATCATCCATCAATTTGTCGACTGATTATTATTTCACCCTGTATAACATGCAAATATTTCTCTCGTCAAACTCGCAACTCTTATGTCTCAACTTGGCACTCGCCCTCTACGTCTCTATATAGACATATAGGTTAGAAAGCATTGTCGATGACATAAGCAAAGCTAAGACAAATATTTGCTTGTAATATTTTTTTTGCATTGCGTCTTTTTGAATGTGATGCTGTTCGATTATAGAATGGGCGGAGGTCCTTATCTTTGCTTTTCTGTAGCGGAACGTAGACAATCATGTACCTACGGAACGGGTTAGTAAGCGAAGACCTCAAGTTACCACACAAACAGTTCTCGGAACTAACAATATAGAACAGAGAAATAGTAACACGATACATTATTTTAGACATATTGATATAATATATACAATTCATCATACATTATTATGTATGTACCCCTTTGTTTAGCTCTTGTTATTAAGTCCCGTGATTGATATGACACACTGACGTGATTAGAGTTGATACAACAAATGTAACATTTCTGAGTTACCTGAATAATGAAAGCTCTTAGCTTGAATATAATTTTTTTTCGAAAGAAATAACTTTTCGTTCTACCAATTTTTTATATTCATTTTGTAGTTTTCTTGTAATTACCAAATATTTGATTATTGTTACGGATTGTTTGATTTTCAAATTTTGCACCCGAAATCCGTAGCACTATCTCTTTCAATTTGATCCAAAATTGGTTGTATGCCTCTAAAATATGAAGCCTTCAATATAATAGACAAATATCGGTTCATTACTAAAGTGTACTCGCTCTTTTTTATCCATTATAATACACATACATATTATCGCGCCCGTATCCCAAATGGCCACCCCATTTCAGCAGAGCTACAAGTAATCATAAGAAAACTTGCAGCCAAGTTTAAGGTGAACTATGGTGAGAGGGGATAAGTACATCGCCCATATAAATAGTTTATCATGTTCGAGAGGATACTATCCTTTAGTCGACTTTAGCGACATGCTCGGGGAGAGAAGCAGCTGGACGCATTCTAGGTTTTTTCTTACTCTCCGTCCAGCAGAGAAGTAATCTATTATAATCTTTCACGCAAAGAATGTTCCAAACGTTCTCTTCGCTTCTGTCAGCTTTGCAACAAAAAAATGGCGCTGAATACCAATTCAACGCCATTGAACTTCACAGCCTTGTGAAGTTCAGGAACAGAATTACAATTGCAATGAGGCGCACTAGGAAATTACTGAATGTTTGACATTCGAACTATCAGATTGGAACGCTTTTTTTGTGACAGAGTACAAAATATACGGACCAAGCTAACCTCAGACTAATGGTTGATCCCAATATTCTACTAAAGGACTGGTATTGTACAATCCGTCGTCGATCAGTACTTAGGATGTTGGAATCGGCTATAGGATGATACACATGAAAACGAAATCAAGCGAAGTCCAGCGAATCTGAGGTGGGAAGCGATGTTATTTCACCTTCTCTTGATATGAAACAGAAGGACGTGTTCAAACGTTCAAATTGACACAGATTGTTCGCTTGGCCCGTACCCAGTTTTTATCATCATCGTCATCTTTAGAGTTACGTACCCGAAAGGTGCACACAGGATCCTATTATACAAAGCCTTCGCTGTCCGTGCGTACGTCTGTCAGCGGACTGTATCTCATGAATCGTAATAGGTAGAGAGTTGAAATTTTCACAGAGTGCGTATTTTTATTGCCGCTATAACAACAACAAGTAAAATAAATAATAATAAAATAAAATAAATATTTGTGGACATTTCACACAGCGCCATCTAGTCCCAAACTAAGCAAAGCTTGTACTATGGGCACCAGATGGCTGATAGAATACTTATATACTTTTTTTTTTAAATACATACTTATAATACATAATACAACACCCAGACCCGGAAGAAATATTTGCAGAATATACAAACATTTCTCCCGTAGCGGGAATCGAACCCGCGCCTCTTGCGTCTCAGCCGAGCACTCGCCCGCAACGCCACCGAGGTCGTCGGTGGTTAAAAAAATAAGACCCCATACAAGAAATATATTTTTTTAACATTCGTAAACGATCATCGAAACTAACTATTTAAAAAGTATATGTACGATGGTACCTTCATGTGAGAATTCGACACGCACTTGACCGGTTTTTCATATTTTGGTTATTTTATGGAACGTAAAAGATGCAAAACATGGGTAAAAGACACAAGCGAAAGATGCAGGGGGAGACTTACTTGTGTAACTGTTCTTTCGAACCAGTGTGGTGAAGAGGTTTAAATGCATTTCATAGGCTCCTTTAGTCCTGTTGTGATGCTTTTTAACGACATTGCACAAAGGTTCGCCTTGAATTCTATGTTCCTTACTATATTTCAATGTACAATAGTAGGTACCACAAATATTGTGCGCCTCGGCAAACTTTGTGCTTTATAATGAAAACTGAATTCGTCCGAATGTGTACCAATAGTATTAAAACAATAACTGAACCAACCCTTTAAAAATAAGTATCTACATAATTATTGTAACATCTCTATATAAATTTAGAGCTGTCTTATATCATCATCGCGTTAGTTCGTATTTCTGAAGCTAGACGAAAATTGCCGAGGCGCACATAACTTGTGGTGCTACTGTACTGTGTTTCATAGCACTAGTTTTTGATTTGGGCGAGACTTGAACGAAATGTACCAATATCGTATTGACTTTGACAGATGGATATTTTTCTATTTACGAGTATATACCTACGGTAAAACCAGCGCTTTCGTGTAAATGCATTTCTTTACAATACATATTACGAATGAAAAAAATATAATCAGAAGAAATACACAGAAGTAGGTAAAAACAACAGGTTGTTAAATGATAGCAAGAGTTTATATGGGTTTTAGCTGCTGAGAGTTTATAAATGTAAATTACCTATACAATTTATATTACTCATATTTGCTAATGTCAAAGTCAAAATCTCTTTATTCATTGAAATCACTGGGATCATTTGGACACGTCTTAAATCATGTCAATGTTATGGAAGGATGGCACTTAATGCGTCCAAAACTGACATGTTCAAACTATGTAACAACATAGAATCGGCATGTCAGGATGGTGTTATAATATAACTAGCTTCCACCCGCGGTTCTACTCGCGTGATGCCCGGATGAAAAGTAGCCTATATATTATTCCAGCACACATGCTATGTATGTTCCAAGTTTCATTCAAATCCGTTCAGCCGTTACGGCGTGACTGAGGCACAAACATCGTCACTCACAAACTTTCGCATTTATAATATTAGTAGGATTACAATAACGAGATAGTTCCTAATCTGACAGCGTCGAAAACCAGTGCTGTTTCCTAGTGAATGGTAGTATCATGCCACTCGCTCTAGGACTGCACATAAAGCAACTAAACCGATCCACAAAGCAATTTGCTCTCAATTGGTCCACAATGGAGTCATCGCGTCACTTATAGAAAAAGCCCTATTTTCGAACGTCCTGTATCCTAATTCTAACGTTATCATACGCATGGCCTTGCCGATGTGATAAGGAAACGCCATCCGATTCTGCTATTGTTCTTTATATCTGCATTATACACTGGCGCCGAAACCATAGCCTTTGGGGCCTATACTTTATTTATTTATTTCAATTTAATTGATACGGCTTACACCAAATTAGTCAAATAAAAGCTTCACAATATAATAGTCACAATAGTCAATAGGGACAAAGTTATTGAAAGCAAAAAAAAATGGTTCCTATAACAGCCATAAAAAGTTGCCATCAACATCATTATGGTATTTTATCCAGTTATCTGGTTAACAGTAAAAAAAAACAATATAACTTTTTAATTTTTTTTTTCAATATTAATAATTGTGGACTGAGACTATAGGTAGAAGACGTAATTTAACAAATGCATGCGTAATAAAATAATCGTTGGGTACAGTTTTGTGCGGCTACAATATCGGGCTTCGACAAGCTGTCGCGTAGAGTGAGGCGGCCATATGTTCTGTCACAGGATAGACAAGGACGCAAAACGTCAAGCTTAGCAGTATCGCGATAGTGTAGCCGCCGGGTCATAAAAATGTGTGCTGCCGCTTTGACTATCGGCACGGAAGTAACTTCGAGGCCGAAGTTTAGCTACTGTTTGTACAACAATCTTAACACCAGTTTCGGACTGTTTGATTTGCTTAATATCTGTGTGGCTAATTAAAATGCGATAAATAAATATATGATTTGAATCTTTGATTGTGAATTGGTTTGGTATTTGCAGCGGTTTTTGGATATTTCAATAAAGCTAACCCGCCTAGAATTATTTTAAAATAAATAAATTGATAATTTTATAAAAACGGGACATTGTCATGTAGAAAAGTAGTGAAGTTCTTTTAGTGAAGTCACCAACAGTTTCAACCAGTACCGAGTAAATAAAATGTCTTACAAATTTTGAGCTATAAAAGAAAAATAAAGTGGGACACATAATGCAAAAAATACTTTTATAGCCTAACAATAAACCTCGCATGAATCTATTTTTAGTTTTCAGAAAAGTGCGCGATGTCAATAACCGTGGAACAAATGCTGTGACTATTCAAACGGGGCGTAAGTACGAGTGCGAAACTAACATCTAGCTATGAGCGCATGTACTCGCAGTAGGCTCACGCACACAGGCGGACGGCGGACGGCGGACGGGCTAGGTACATAGGCTCTACATGTGGGGGTGGAGCTAGATTAGCCGGCAGTCAGTACGGCCGGTGTAGCAGCGTGCAGATTCGGCTGCAGCGGCGTGCGGCATCACGAGGCGAGGGCCCGCGAGGGGCGCCGCTCTAGCCGTCTTTTTCATTTTGCGTGCGTCTTTTTTTGGCAGCGCGCGTTAACCTTGGATTTTTTCATAGCGAAGCGCTGCACGTACGCGCAAGTTTCGGATAGTCGTAGAGCGTCCCCCACTCGACGCGTCCGAATTTTCTGCATTCGGGCGGCGTGAAGAGTTTTCGGCGGTCGCATTCGCGAGCGCTCCCCACGGCTAGGCGCGCGCACGACCCACCGCGCACCGCGGCGCTGCAACATGCGGAAGTGAACCTCGCGATACAGCACCGTGCCCACCAGTGTTGCCGACCGACGCAGTGCCAGTGCTCTAACCAGTGACAAACGCAACAAGCACTCAGTGATCGAACTATGCTAGTGCAACGCTCATACGAGCTCTGATGGTTTTTTAAACAAGGACTGTGGACATTACTATTATGGATACGAGGAAAGTATTGTTCTATCTTCTATATAGTTAAGGCTTCCATGCTTTCCGAACACGGAAGCCGCACCAGGAATTCCCGATAGGTTCATAGAAAATTGCGACGCGTGTAACCTATTTGGGAAGTATTATAGACTTTTTAAGAGGTAGGTATTCAGCTATCGAGTCATTGATAAATAGGTGTTGACGCTCTTGACACGCCGCGGCATACGATACATTTTGAATGCGCGAGGGTGTAGAGCAGTTTGCACCTTAAAATGTCCCGGCAGAAGCGTGTTTTTGCGCAGTTGCCGTTCCGCAGTTTTGCATACACGTGCTATGGATTTGGGGCTATTGAACTTGATAACGAGACAACCGTATCTCCCACTTTTTTTTCTACTATGTTGCATCACATTATTCTTTCTGCGAGAACTGACTACCGGTTCCCTAGCATTTCACAGCTACCGACGTGTTATCTACGATGAATCACGTGGCTCTCGCCATGGTCGGCCTACGCCTCAGAGACCGGAGAAATTACCCGAACCGCGGTGTCGTAAACTACTTATTATTTTTAATGAATCTGTCGAAAAAGCCAGTTTAGCGGTGTACGATGGGGATCTTATTTATGTGCGTGAAACGCGCGAAGCGGGCCCGGAACCACGCTGAGGCTGAGGCGAAAACTGGTCTCGTAACGCATTAACATTTGCATAGAAACTGTCGTAGCGCGGCCCCGCCTATTAGCACCTAGACTCCTCGCGGTCAGCTCGCCGTCTGCCGTGTGTGCGTTTCTGCACACGATTTCTGCAGAAACGCTTCCGCGATAATCGACCTTATGCCCACTAGACACGGGCCAATTTAATCTAGCCGTTTGATTTGTGCGTAGACGAGGCTTCTGATTTGAATTTCGGTTAGGGCAGTTGCAGCGTCGTTTTGAAATGTGAATTTGCTTATCTATCTTCTTTCATAATCGGCTTTGTGTGAGAGGCTTTGCTGAGTCAAGTAATGTTAAACATACCTGACTAGCTAAGCTCTCGTGTTCGTTAGCTTATAAACAACTTGAGTTTTTGTGATGCCGACACTTGACATCATTGAACGCATATTATCCAATTCATTCGGCGGTTTCACACTTCTCCAATTGATTGTTGACATAGAGCTGGGGCATGAATCAAAAACCGACAGGTAACCATTTATTCATTAAACGATGCAATCTTCAATTAAAATCTATAACTACGATTGTATATACAATGATATTTTCTGCTATGCTTTTCGAAATCTATATCTACATATATATAGTTACTCTATGCCAGTAGGTGCGTGAGAAACCAAGTTTAAGGTTCGAGATGACGACGCAATTGTATTGTCAAGTCTAAAAATAAATTCACCTTAATTCAGTAGAAGGAAATCATACATTATAATTGTTTCATGTCATTTCTAGTTATACATATTTGAGTTTATTTACCTACTTCATTTATCGAAAAATTGCAAAAGGTAAAACATCACACGTATAGAACATGTTCTAATTAAAAGTTTCAAAATGGTGTCAGAATAGCATCAAAATAGTACAATAAGGAAATACACAGAAAAAACCTGAAATTACCTGATAGTTACACAAATTATTATAATTTAATAGTTTCTATGGTACCTAAATCTTTTTGATAATCTTCTAAGGTTTTGAATGAAAATGATTTTTTTCTTTTAAATGGAAGATAATGCAATAATTTGGTCTACATAAAAAAAATCAAACAAGAACAAGAAGTTGGCATTTATAAGAAGACGAAAGACTTAGAAGTGTTAATAGGACACCCAAAGCATGTATTCCGAAATCAATTAACTCCTATAACTATAGAGTAATTTAAATAATAAACTGAATTACGAAATCGACACAACAATGAGGAATCTAACTGAATTTGAGTCGGGCATAGCATCGAAGGCCGCTGCTACTATTGGACGTAGTTTCCGTCGACGTCACGCAGATAGCCAATCACAAAACAGCTGGTTGACAGAACACACGAACGCATTTTTAAATTCCGAACTCAATTATTTGGTCATAGATTATTAAACAGATATACCTAGAAGGTCTACTTCTGTAGATGGTTATATTCTGACGTCACGCAGGTAGCCAATCATAAAGCAGTTGGTTGACAGAACACAAGAAGGCATTTTTAAATTCCGAACTTAATTATTAGGTTATAGATTATTAAACAGATATACCTGGAAGGTCTACTTGTGTAGATGGTCATATTCTGACGTCACGCAGGTAGCCAATCACAAAGCAGCTGGCTAACAGAACACATGAACGCATTTTTTAATTCCGAACTCAATTATTCGGTCATAGATTATTAAACAGATTACCTAGAAGATTACCTAGGTCTATGTACGTGTGTAATTGTGATACCTATTCATGAATTTTTTATTTTCTTTCAATATGATGACATCAAACGTAATACTCTTGTTATTTTGTATATCGGAAAGGTAAATTATACTGAGAGAACTTTATTCCGAACTTAATTATCTTGTGGATTTTATTTGAAAGTTTTCTTACTTGTGTTACAAAAATATTTTTTTGTTTCACAACAAACACATTATCACGTCTGTATCCCTAATATGGTGGGCAGAACCGCAAGTATTGTTAAGAAAACTTGCAGCCACATCTGATTACCATGGTGACAAATGACATAAGCCCTTTTACCATCTATTATAGTAGATGATTTATACAGCGTCAGGAGGCAACTTTTACCTTCACTAACGGGACGCTGGCTGTAGTGCCTGGAACGAATTAAGATGGAGTAGGCTTGCCCAGCACCTATTCCATCCTCCTAGCTTAGTCGGCCTTGTCCCCAGGAAAGACATGGTCAATATGTGCGGAGCTGACTAAGCCTCGGGTTTCATCACGAGGTTTTCCTTCACCGTTTAAGAGTGGTATGGCACACATACATTTTTCGCACAGAAAAATCGATTGGACAGAAATTGAACCCCACGACCTTAAGATCGGAAGGCGGGGTCACTACCAGCTAAACCACCAGTGCTCTCAAGTGACATAATAATGCAATAATATAGTGTAAAACTATAAAGGTGTCTATCCAAATCTCTCAATGTTTTTTTTTACGAACTTCACCTTCCCGATGTGGCCTCTGAGAATTGAATTTCACATATATTCCTTTTTTAGTGAATCACCATAAAAGGAATATACCATCCAAGTTTCGTACCCCAGATAAAAATGGCTTAGGCTGATCATCATCATCAGAGTTTTATATACTTAGATTAGAATATTGAGACTCAGCTTTTGAATATAATACTGGTACGTTTAGTAAATCTACACATATACTCTTCCAACGCAATGTGGTTGGTATCTTTGCAAAGTGATAACCTTAGTTAGGCCTATCTTAATGATAGTGCGTGATTAGTTGAAAAAAAAGTGTTATCAGAGTTGCAAGGCGACCAACGCAATAGGATTTTATGATATGAATTCGGTGATTCCGATTTAGAATCTTGTCAATGAACTTTGATCTTTATGTTTCTTAGAATAAGTTCGAAATTACGACTGCGGGAATTTCAGTCACTAGTTACTGCCTACGCTCATGGAAATATAAAAGTACCCCTTAAGTTATCTATCTATCTAATCGTGTTACTAGTTATTTTGAGCCTTTGAGGCGCACTATAAATCCTTTCACCACACTAGTTCAAAAGAACTAGTGACGCGACTATTAGTAGTTACAGCCTTTTGGTAATAGTAGGATCATCATCATCATCATCATTTCAGCCCGTCTCCGCCCACTGCTGGGCATAGGCCTCCTCTTTATTACGCCATTCTCTCCGATCCCTCGCGAATCTCATCCAATGATTCCCGGCTAATAGTAGGATAAATTACGAAAATGCATTTAAGCTGTCAAAAACTTTAGATTTGTGGAATTCTAAAGTATCTACATGAAAGGAACTCATATGACCAATAAGAAAAAAAAACATAAATAAGGTACAGCTTATTTAGAAAAGCTAATTTTAAAATATCTAGTACTGAAACTGAGTCTGTTAGTCTTTATGCCACAGATAAACTGATAGTAGGTACTTCGTAACTCCTGCTACGGAGCTACGCCGTAGCAAAGGATTTCTATAAAAACACGAAATCTACGTAATACTGTAATTAAAAGGGAGCTCTGTTGGTGTAGTGGTAGAGGCCCCGCCCTCTGATTCTAAGGTTGTGGGTTCAAATCCGGTTGTAACCCAATATTTTTTTGATTTTTTCTGTTGCATTTTTTGTACGCTATTCCAGCACTCTCAAACGGTCAAGGAAACCGGCATTTAGTTAAACCTAATAAGTTCGAAAATATGTGTCAATTGTACGAAAGGATCCTTTGAGGCGCACTTTAAATCATTTTACCTCACTGGTTCGAAAGAACTAGTGACACGATCATACGACTGGATATTCAGTAAATTTTTCTATCTACGATATTTATATATTCCCTCCGTGTGGTATAGCCGTGAGACACCCTGTATAATTATGTACCGTGGCCTTGTTTATCGATAATAGTTTTCAAGAGGGACCAAGGACTCAAAGAGGCCTTGTAAATGCTTACGTCATAATGCGCGTACAATACCACGAATGTATGCGTTTGTGTTTAAAAACTCGCTCATTATGCTCACGAATTGGGAATTTTAAAGAAGCGTGGGCGGTCAACACATAAAGAATATGGGTCTAACAGTTAAAAAATCGATAAAAATTGTTTGAGATACTGAAATGGTCTTAATTAGAATGATATTCTACACTGATACATTTGGATATTGACTCAGGAATTTAACCTTTATCATTAATGTAATAAAATTCAAAATACCAAAACACTTTACAGAAATGGTGTACGTAAGACCAACAATGCGTAATTTAACCTGTGTGGGACAGCTTACAAACTGGTTCAAACTGGTATCTTTTGATTGGGGACTTATTTGGGTCAAGGATTATTTTTCAAAGGCCCCGAGTCCAGTTCCTGGTCACCCTACGCGGAACCATTATTAAGAGGGAAGATGGTCAAAAGACTTGCAAGTGTGATTTCTAAGGGCCCCTTCTTGTTCCCTTTGTATAAAAAGATATGGCTACTTTTAAATGTACTTCGACTTATACGTGATAAGATATTTTCTTCATCGAGTGTTGAATCATTTAATTTTGATCATACCTTCTTAGGCCCGGCGCACATTAACGGCACGGCATGCCTAAGTATCCTTAGGGGTCTTTAGGCATGCCGAGGCGTCCTTAGGCATGCTGAGGCGAACCGTTAGCTGGCGCCGGGCCACGCTGCCGAAGCAAACCAGAAGACTGCCAAGGCGTACTTAGGCATGCCGAGGCGTCCTTAGGCATGCCGAGGCTTCGTTAGGCATACCGAGACGTCCTTAGGCATCCGACATCCTTTCTATTAAGATATAATACAAAAATAATAATTACCATGATAATAAAAGAGGAACGAAATTAATTTCATTTGTTTGCCTTTGTTCTTAATTTGAGATACAATAAGCAAGTATTCCCAAGGAGATTTGACGTCAGGCAGGCGGCCGGTCATAAAACACCTTAGCCAGAATTCTTACTGCATGATCCAAGGATCATGCTATGCCGACCCCACATAGAGTGGGATAAGGGCAGGAAGATGATGATGATGATGTTCTTAATTTGAGATGTATTGCTTAAGCTAGTACCTACTATCAAGTATCAATATTTAAGAGTGTGCTATAGCGGATTTTGCGCACAAAAACTCTGTTGTTAGTTAATAAAATTTTCTTATTCAAAAAGAAAATAAACTTCATTTTTTTGGTTTCTTAAAGTAAAACACGATGAGAGAAAAACATAACATGATTAAAAAAATCTTGAAAATTCCATTCGCGTATGTTTTGATCTAGATCTCGGGAACACTACCATATCTTCAGATGACTGTGACAGCTAAGTAATTACCAATTATTTGATTTGGCGGATTATTTGATATCAATATTTTACGCAGTCTCACTCTGTCTTTCTTTTATACATCTGAAATCCGTAGCGCTATCTCTTTTGATTCGATTCGAAATCGGGCTAGACGCGAACCTATGGTTTAGGGCGTAATTGAGGCACAAACATTCTCAAATCCTCACATCCCCACATCCTTTCTAGTAGAATAAGATGCAAAATAAGTACGAAGTTAATTTCATTTGTTTGGTTTTGTTTTTAAGTTGAGACTTATTACTTAGACGTGTACCTATCAACAATCAAAAGATTCCTGTTGTAAAAGTTGACTAGGGATAGTTTTCTCTTCAACATGGGCTGATCACCTGTCACCATGGTTCACCTGTACCATATCCATCTTGGGACTTTGAATCAGGAGTGGTTGCAAGTTTTCTTAAGATTATCTGTGGTTCCTCCCACCCCATTAAGGATATGGACGTGATAATATGTATGTATGTTTGAAAAATTTATTAAAAATAAATCCGATGATAACAATGAGAAACATTCTTAAAATAAGTATTAGTTCCTTAGACGTATCTTAATAGACACGGATTATACAACTTAATCGTGTAATTGGACTAATCAGATGATCGTTTGCTTTGGTTCTCGGATGTTTCAGTAATACGCAATCTTGGATGCGATTTGGAATCATTTTTTAGCCATGTTTCAGGCCAGTTTGTATACCAAAAATTACAGTAGACAATAAAATCAAACAACCCATCAGTCTTAATTTATTTCGATTGATTTGTAATTGCACAATCGATACAATACCTAAATATCTTTGAGGAAATAATCGGCAACAATTCCGTTGAAGAACAAGTGAAACACCCCGCGACTTTGTCGGCTTTGTTTTGACTTTTTTAAATTATACCATACTTAACTTAATCATTCTCCCCGCTGCGTCTTCTTGGAGCTGAATTTTGGGAATTTCTCTCTTCCTCTACACCGTAATAGGAATATGCCCTGGAAGTTTCAAGCTTCTAGAGGTTTAGGCTGGGCGTTGATTACCATTAAATCCGTCTGCCAGTTAACAGAGGAGTTAGAACTAGTAACACGACTATAATAGATATGTATACTATAGGATATATACTTATAGATAGATAGCTTCTTGGCTTGTGTGAAGTGTACGAAATAAAACCGGTCAAGTACTAGTCGAATTCGTACATGAAGGGTTCCGTACCATCTACATCACGTACTATTAATACGACTTTTACTCTATGTACTTTTTGAAAAAAAAAAAAATGTTTCTGGTATGGGGCCCCTTTTATTTTATTATTATAGCGGCAATAGAAATACATACCTACTCCGTGAAAATTTAACTCTCTACTTAATACGGTTCATGAAATACAGCCTGCTAAGACGGACGGACAGACAGCGGAAGCTTTGTAATAGGGTCCTGTTGACACCCTTCGGGTAAGGAACCCTAAAAAGACTCTGAGGAGCACATTAATCCGTTCATGTGGCATGAGCATGGGAATCGAACCCTCATCTCTTGCGTCTCAGCCGGGCATTCGCCGACCACGCTACCGAGGTCTTCAAAAATAAATTGCTTTAAATAAAATCAATAGAAAATATTGTTTTATTGCTGCAATACACCTATAATTAATTCAACAATTTTATGACTAGTGTACACTCTATACATAAAGTACCCAAATTCAAAAAAGGTATTATTACACAACCGCCGAAAGTTGTCATCCATGAAATACCCAATGATCAAGTTTATCAACGCAACGATTTTATGGCTCTTGGGATTTTTAATGGCATAATTAATTGAAAACATTACTACTTCCTGCGCTACCTTCGATATTATTATTATACTTATGCTATATTACTGGTAGTTTTGTAATTGATCGTACTAACTTTTAATTGATTTTATAAGAACAGAAAGAACTGCTGTAAGTCAAAGATCAATCTATATCTGCCTTAGCCAAGTTACTTTGTTTCAATGAAGTCACTAACGCTATCGCCAAAATTTATGGGATTCAAAATGTGATCACGGCATTTCGACTTGCCAAAAACCTCTGGAATTATCTCTGTAAGTCGACTCATAAATTCGATTGTTCATTAACTGCCCAACCGTTGGAATTTTTCGTTCAATTGTTTTTAATAGTTTTCGGTCTTCCGTCATATTTGCGTTAAGTTTTATTTTTTTTAATCACGAAAATATAATAACATTACAAACTTTAAGGTAATCGGTATAATATGAAATGAAAATGAGCTCAGCTTTCTAAGTTCGCCTACAGATAAAAAAACAGAGCTCAGATAAGTTAAGTTAGTTTAGTAACCGAAACAATGATGTTCTCAACAAACCACTAAAAGTCACTGAACCAAAGTAAAACCACGTGACCTAGCTAGTTTTGACCAAAATTATGAAGTTATGAGATGCGTATGCGCATCGTGTCTACTCCCGCCCGTGAGTGCTTGCATTGGGCCCTTTCACTTATTGCATCTATAAAAATACAGAGTGTCCAAATTGTAATAAAGAAGTTAGTAGTCGCTACATCTAAAACCGCATCTAAAGAAAGAAAAGCATGAGGACAGCCTTGTCAAAAGCTCTACCTAAGCCTTTCAAAACGCCACGTCCTTTATTAAACACACAAATATTTTTTTTATATCAGCTAACAGTTGACAGTGACAAAAGCAGCAATAGACCTAAGAACTATTGTAACATCGGATTGGTAAAATGTGTTATTCAGTAATTTCCAATTTAAACTTTAAAACCTGTTAGATTCCAGTCTAACAATACAGCAATCACCCGGGGAAGAACGGACTTTTGGGATCACTCTTCGAATAAGGCTTTCAAACAGTGACTTTAATAAAGAATACCTTTATTATGCTATCTGTCGAAAAGCGCCATACATTTTTGTCAGAAAACAATGTCGTTATGTTAACTTACCTAAACTAACCATATTTGTTACTGTTGTCCAATAGTAGAGTATGGCACTGGGTATAAGGATGGGACGGAAACAGTCTTCGCGTGAGGCTTGTCTACAGCGACTTAAGAGAAGATTGTGACGAAGAAGAGGAATCACCCTGTGCATATTAATATATTCGGCTTGCCTCGAAAGCGCTTTTGTTCTCTTGTATAACGGATCATAGCAACCATTCATTATCTAATTAGCTTTTGACATGAACAATTTGAGCTGAGTTCTGGTGTTTTGAAGATTGTTTGCAGTCACGACGTAGTTCATTGATCTAGACCAGGGTTTCTAAAACTTATGACTCCACGTACCCCTAATTAAGTTTCTAGATGACAGCGAACCCCTAACACCCGTCAATTTTGCACAATTTAAACCTTAATTCCGACTCAGCATCAAGTCGATTTCTGTATTTCGTTGGTGTGAAAACGCAGTCTCACATAAGTATGTTGTAGCGAAGTGTAAAAGAAAATTCACCGCTTTGCGTGACACTTCGAGATATTTTCCATGTCTAGCTGCCCAAAAATCAATCAAAGATATTCTTTTCAAATCAGCTTGAAAAGTTTCATCTAAGGACATTTCTAGTAATGACCCTGTTGCTTAATACTCGCGAATTGTCGCGAACCCCTACCGTAAAATGGCGAACCCCTAGGGGTTTGCGTACCCCACTTTGAGAAACCCTGATCTAGACGATTAGCATGCTCTAGATTTTTGTGTACGAAAATATAATGCTTCCGTAACATGAACTCTGGGCTCTCGAATTAGTATTTAGGACCCATGGTCAAGCGAATCTTACCACATAAATATAAATAAAAAATATAAATATTTGTTGACATTTCACACAGCGCCATCTAGCCCCAAACTAAGCAAAGCTTGTACTACGGGAACCAGATGGCTGATACAATACTTATATACGTTTTTTTTGTAAATACATACTTATAATACATAGTATTGAAACACCCAGACCCGGAATAAGTATTTACAGAACATGCAAACATTTCTCCCGTAGCGGGAATCGAACCCGCGCCTCTTGCGTCTCGAGTCGAGCACTCGCCCGCCACGCCACCGAGATTGTTAAAAATTATTAAAATATTCCGATGATTATCTTCTTCTTAGTCGCTACACTCTTGACAGAGTGGTCGTGGTTGTCAGCTCAGGAGTAATGGCTCCATTTTGCGCCATTCGTCTCCAATGGTGGCCTTTCTAGAGCATTCGTGTAGTGGACCATTCAACGCTGCCTTGACTTGGTCTGGCCATCTCATTGGAGATCTTCCTCGGGCTCTTTTTGATTATCTACGTCGATACAATTTCGTAGTCGTAATTTTATCGAATTCGATATTGAGAATGCCAACTCAAATAATAATCGGCGTAGACTCGTGGCAAAACGTACGCGCTGCAACTTGCAACTTTCTATTCTCCCTGCCCTTTATCTCGAAACCTAGTGTCCACTAAAGCATGGTATACATAAAATAAACCATTGCCCGAAGGGGTTCTTATTACAAAAATAAACGAACCAAATGTTTCATGAAACATTTGTTACTTATTTAGAGATAAGGAATATAAATAAATTAATGTTTTTTTTTATTATTACTAAGCGACTACAACCTATGCCAGAGTGATATCTACCACAAATATTATGCGCCTCGGCAAACTTCATGCTTTGTATGAAAACCGAATTTGTCCGAATACTCAACTAATAATAGACTTATAATAACTGAACCAACCCTTTAAAAATATGTATCTATATAATTATTGTATATTGTATTAATATTACATAATCATCATCGGGTTACTTCGTATTTCAGAAGCTAGACGAAAATTGCCGAGGCGCACAATATTAGTAAAAATAATTTCGCCTTAAGAGGCCACCTATCGCGGATCGCGTCTATCTATTTCGAATCGAATTGAAATACGGATTTCGGGTGTATAAAAGAAAACGGAGTGAAACAGCGCAAATTCCCTATTGCACTCTTAAACACTTATAAAACCTTTTAAGTTAAATGTTATGTGCATAGTTGGGATTCGAACCGAAAACTCCCCATCAATGCACCATCAGTTGTCTCAGTGGACAGCAGCCTGTACTACTGCAGTAGAAAGTTCTTTGTTTGCAATACAAAGAACACTTTATTTACACACACATAGACCTAAATCTTTGCATAATGTTATGCAGTTCTCGTATTTGGAGAAAGTGGGCTTTTGTCACACGCAAAGCCTGTCTCCACACTGGTTAATTTACTATCGATTAAAAAGTCCTTTCAGGGTCATTCACCTCACCGTTGTAACTCAGGGAGCACTTATAGAGCCTATAGTGTTGTCTGTATCTTTTAGTATCCCAGATGCTTTGTCTGCTGCATCAGCCCTCTTTTGGTAAAATAAATTTGAAAAGGTACTTGTCTGACCTGCACATATTCATGCAATATAATATGCTACACGGCCTTGTCATCATTATGAAGTAGCTTCTCAGAAAATTAGTTATTTTTACTGCAACATCATTGATGACGCGTTCTATTAATGCAAGGTCTTAATATATTCAGAGTGCAAAAAGCAAAGAAATTTTTTATAAAAATATTATTGTTTTGATTGTTAGGAGACTAAAACAGTAGATACATAGTAGTACAATCTAATCCCCAGTTCGCCGTACCGTGCACCTAAAATTTGAAGTGCATCTGATAACATGTGAGAAACGGACCGGTTAGATTTCGACATAATATTAGGCCTCGTATACAGTGATAGAGTACCTATGGTGTGTACGTCCCGAACGCACCTAAAAACACGTTATTAGACTGGCCTTTCTGAACCCAGAATTGGAACCTACAAAGCACATTTTATGTAGAGTTGTAACAGTTTGTAAATGAAATTCAGTACCTATATAAATATTCCGAAATTCCGGATTTAAGTACAAAGGCATAGAAACAGCTGGCAATTAAAAACTTCACTTAACTTCACTCGGTCTAGGGATAGCGGCTCCGCCTTCCGACCCTAAAATCGTGGATTCAAATCCGGTCGTGCACCAATGGAATTTTCTTATCGAAAAATTGATGTACTATACCAGTACTCTCAAACGGTGAAGGGAAACGCCGTGAGGGAACGGGCATGTCGTAGAACCTAAAGAATTGAGCTGTGATTGTCGTAGAGCCTTTAAGGAACACTTTAAATCCTTTCACCACACCGGTTTTGGAAAAACTAGTGACACATTAGTAGTAGTATTAGAAACTTCACTGAATCTCTGAAAGATGCGTTTGGAAAATACTCATCGTTAACAGCACCTGGCCCGTGTGAAAGCGATATAAACTTCTAAATATTTCGTTTCGGAGGATACTATTTTAATAGCAATACGTCATTAAAAACTGACAGTGGTATTATTATCATGGGTTCTATTTAAGGGTCTTGGGTTCAAATCGCTCTAGAACAATGGGTTTTCCTGTTCGAAACAAATGTTCAGTGATACTTTGTAGGTAATTTTAGTAGCATTTGATTCGCGTCCGCTACCGCATTCGTCTATGCATATAACTGAGCGCTTGCGCAAGCGATGGGAGCGGAAAGAAACTCGTAATCAAATTGTGCACTTTGTAGAACAGGAAAATATTTGTATTTGTAGCCTGTAAATATTAATTGCCCCATTATAATTCGAAAACGTCCAAAATGTTGTTTGTCTTTATTCTGAACGCATAAACTATAAAAAGCTCAGTAGCGCCATACCAGCTTTGTGTAAATCCATTTCATTGACAGCCAACAGATTTTTTTGCCAAGTTAAAAACCAGTGTGTAGGATGCTTGTATAAAGAATTGCGATTTAAATTTTAGAACACCATGTAGCCCGTAGATATGCTTAACCGCATTCGTATAGACGCACCTTTCTACGTAACCGCAGCGTGCGTGCGACATAATCATTATCATGACATCTCTTTCTAACACACGACATTATACGGTGTGCGAGCGAGACGTACAAAAGAGAGATTTGAAGCAATGAGCAGACTGCATTTTGGTATGACCTAGTTATGAATGATGACAACAGAACATCACGAAAACGGCGGAAAAAATACATTTCCTGTTTTTGAGAACTAAATTAATGTTTTACGTTTGTAGCTATTGTAGTTTTTGTAATCATTACTCTATTTGAATAATGTTGCATATTTTTCGTGCAAAACAATGCGATTATAAACAATATGTAAACCTATATTTTTTACGCCGGACGTACCTATATCATAAACATACAGAACAGACAAAAACTTGTAAGAACAAACTCTAATTTGTACCTTTGGATAAAAATCTTGTAGGTTGCTAATAAAGTATTAAGTAATTATCACACCAAAATTCGTGATACAAGAAATCTGTTTAATAATTTTTAAAACGTAATTAGTTGTAGAGGTGTACTATAAAAACATTTTGGAATAACGTGATTTCGAAACTATCCGCATGACGTTAAACATGAAAAGTAGTCTTAGGTTTATAAGGGTTTATACCTCGGAGCAATAAATACAAAATGATAACTGTGACGTTGTACGTCAAAATAGTATAGTCAAAGTCAAAGTCAAAACTTTATATTCTTTAAAATCACGGGGATCGTTTGGACACGTCTTAAATCTACGTTGCATTTACACGTGTTCGTAACGCGACCAAGCGTGGGAGATACAGGTATGAAACCACGCTTGGCTATTTTTTGTATAATGATCCCTTTACAATCGTGTTGATAAAAGGAGTTAGAGCATTATTCAGTCCCAAGCATTTTTGTCTTTTATATAATTGATATTTTGTAGTAATATTTTTTAAACAATTTCGTTTTATTTGAGTTAAATTAACTGACAAAGTCATCTCACTTGGGACTTTGTTATAGAAGCGTACACGTTGCCCTTTACATTATTTGTTAACTTCATCTAGCCTAATTGTGGGTACAGCGAGTTTATCCCCATTTCTAGTAATAACTCACTATCATTTTGATGTACGTACATCAAGTTTTCGTAAATATATTGACAAGGAACAGTCATGATGCTTATTTCTTTAAATTTATTACGTAATGACTCCCTAGAACTGAGGTTATAAACTGTTCAAACAGCCTTCTTCTGCAAGACAAATGCGTTGTTTATATCTGCAGCGCTATGTAGTTTGTACTTGGATGAATAAGTGGTTTATTCGTCCAAGAGTTTGTACTTAAAAACACCAGAACAAATCGCGCGGGGTAGCTATAACAAAATTGTATTATATAAATATATATAGGTACAGTACCCATAGAATTCTGTTCTGAACAAAAGGTTGTGCCAGTGCGGAATCCTATCAAACTCGTTTTCATTGAGCCCCGGGAGTGAAAGGGAAGGCAGAAGGATCAATATGGAGTGCACTGAAGTGATCTTGTGGAATCTATTCAGACCATTCCAAACTCTCGCAAGTAGAGCATTTCAGATATATATTTAATGGATACAATTATTCCCTTTGTCACTTTGACTACCCGTATCACTAATTCTAGGTAC
The DNA here is from genome assembly GCA_949320045.1 of Scotopteryx bipunctaria. NCBI lineage: Eukaryota > Metazoa > Arthropoda > Insecta > Lepidoptera > Geometridae > Scotopteryx > Scotopteryx bipunctaria. Next base: position 2,452,985 of record OX439441.1, read on the forward strand.
AAATTAATTTGTGCTTCCATCTGGCTCGATTCGTGCACTTGTCTTTGAACTTTATTTAGGTTTTGCGACATGCTGGTGCTCACCATGTCCTCCTTTCTTGGTCTTTTCATTCATCATACGATAAAGCAATTTGAAATACAACATAAACAATAAAATCACCAAATACATTTAGCAGTAATAATCCCATTAATATCGTAAGTGCGGGTAGTTATGTAAATTTTACGTGAAAAGTACTAATTTTATTTTAAATCAATGTAGCTTCTATTCTATTCATACCAAATCTACAGCTACCTACATAGTATCAACACAGTGTGTAGTAAAGGTAGTACTACGATAACGTAGAGGGGTAAGGCACGAAGGGGGGTGGGGAGGTCGATTAAATGCAGTGAAGTGTAGGGCGGTCGATGCAAGTCTTTGTTTGAGCACCGTTAGATTGTGCGTACACAGTGTAAGTTAATACAGAAAAACAAAATAAATAATACTTCGTACCTTTTTTCGCTGTAGGTTCGATTCCCACCTAGCATCCTTGGTAATATTTTTAGGTCACGTAGATTTTAAAAAACTGTGTCGGTACTCTAAGATGAAGTAAAAATAATTTCACAATGCATAACTATATGCTTTGTTTACGTTCCTTGGTATCAATTTCGTCACCTATTTGTTTTCTTCGGAACCGTTTCCTCGTAACGTGTAATGTGTTGACTGTTTACGTGCATTTTAGTTAATAATCAGTTATAATTTTATTACCTTTACTATCTCATCAGGGGTTAAGATATATAATAAATAACTTAAAACACGACAACAACTAATTAAAACAACGATTGTTTTGCATTTGCAACAAATGCAAGTCACTGTTGTTTACAACGAGTATCTTCATTTTGCCTAATTCATTTGTTGTTATACTTCTTGTTTGTTCACTGTGACACTTGCAGAGTGACCGCTTTGCGCAACTCAGTGCACTTCCCCTCCCACCGTTACTACGCCTGCGCGTGCATAGCGGAACCAGGTCGCAGCGCACCGCCCAGCTCACGCTGACCTCCCCCAAAACAGACTAACAACCCGCTAATAGAGTCATCTCGGCCCAACTTACACTGGTCACCATGAGGTCGTAGCCGAAATTTAACCAGCGTAACATTACCCCCATCGAAGAACAACCAAACACTCACCAAGGTTCAGTGTACAGTGGGCAGTACCAGCCAAAATTACGACCAATTTCGGTTGATCTCTATTTAAAGTTGATTTTCTAATCATTATAGTTCAAAGTACAGTGGTGATATACCTACGTGCACGCATGCAAATATACAGTTAGGAAATCGATAGAATCTCTGCAAGGTTTTTGAGCTTCGGGAGCGGTGTGCATACGAATTTTAGAACCTCAGCTATTGATTCCTAATGAAGGTACGAGTTCTATAAAAAGCAGCTGGATGCATTCTGTTTTTTCTTTACTTTCAGTCATTTAAAATATTAGTAGGATTAAGATTGTACCAATTGTTTTAGCTCAATAACTGCCCGGTTACAATATTCTACTAAATGACGACAGATCTATCATTACCATACCAACGTTGTTTTTCCATCAAAAAATGTGTAGCGTTTTTAGACAGATAATAACGTGATGTGATATTGGAACCGGCCATACACCTTTTTAGGTATATAATAGGTATGTAGGTACCAAAACACTAAACTGAAAACACTAAACCCCAAAAATAAAACGACCATCAATAATAAAATCACCCTTACCGTGGGAACTGGCTATCGGCACATTAAGAATTCATGTACGGCTAGCATCGATCATGCATACGAAATGACCAAGTTAGTTTTGCTGTTAGTGAGGGCGCCACTTGCTCCGCCGTATTTATATCAATGAAAGAAAAACTTTAGAACTACAAACGAACTAAGGCCTCTTACCATATAAAGTAGATGATTTACACAGCGTCAGGAGGCAACTTTTAACTTCACAAACGGGACGCTGTAGTGTCCGGGACGAATTAAGATGGAGTAGGCTTGTCCAGCACCTATTCCATCCTCTCAGCTTAGTCGGCCTTTTGTCCACAGGAAAGATATGGTGAATACGTGCGGAGCTAAGTCGCGGGTTTCTTCATGTGTATAGCGCACATTATTTTTTCGCACAGAAAAATCTATTGGTACACGATCGGATTTGAACCCTTAGGATCAGAAGGCCGGCCACTATCAACTAGACAACCAGTGCTCTTTTGTCTAGTTGTGGACCACCAGTCCACTACAAACGAATGCATACGAAATAAACAACTCAGTTTTAGTGAGGGCGCCACTGTTTTGATTGGTCTAACTAAAAAAAAAGTTGTAATGTTTGAAACAGTACAACTAACTATGAATAAACAAATAAAACTGTTTAAACACAGTTAAATTTACTGTCATGACAGTAATATTTTGCCTCAAGACTTAACTGTTTTCGGAACAGTATACTGTTTTGAACGGTAGGCGCAAATAGTAATGCGTAAAGCAGTACATACAAATTTCAATTTTTTAGTGTAGCTTTTTTAACTAAGCGTTAATATAATTTGGGAATTTTATATATTTCCTACTTGTCAAACCGCGTTAGATGAGTCAGAATGACTCAGGGTAGTAGGAAGTTCAAAGATCACCTAGTGCAAATTCCTAGGTGTATCTTGAATTAGGTTGTTCACCCGACCTTGAAACAGCGACCTTTCGACGATAAAACACCAAATAGCCTTGATGCGGAAATTAGAAGCTAGACAAGAGTCTATGTTCTAGGTACAAGGTTAGCCTTAGCCTATCGAGACAAAGGCAGTGATAATTTTATTGGACCTACTATCATTTGATAACCTCGGTGGCACGGCGTGCGAGTGCTCGGCTGACTCTAGAGGCGCGGGTTCGCGTCCCGCTGCGGGAGAAAAGTTTGCATGTTCTGCAAATGTTTCTTCCGGGTCTGGGTGTTGTGATATTAAATAAATAAATAAATAATACCCAACAAGTCACATACATAGTCCTGACCCCACTATAGGATTATCTGTGTCGTGGGTATCAGAAACTACGAGTACCATGGTACCATAACACCCAGACCCGGAAGAAATATTTACAGATAATGCAAGCATTTCTTCCGCAGCGGGAATCGAACCCGCGCCTCTCTGCCGAGCGATCGCCTGCCACGCCACCGGGGCTGTCATATAAGAAAAAAATATTTAAGCATTCTATCAGCCATCTGGCTTCCATAGTACAAGCTTTTCTTAGTTTGGGGCTAGATGGCGCTGTGTGAAATGTCTACAAATATTTTTTTATTGACAGAATGTCTATACAGCTTGAGGACTAACAGTCGTCAACAAAATGCTTTTTATTGTAGTGTATTGCATATTTATATAATGTCGGAAGCGTAATAAGTCATTACGCGACCTTTGAAAGGTCATACTAATGACCTTGTGACGCATGATCGGTGGAGGCAGCCCAAACCGTTCGTCCTGGAAGTATATCTAGCAGTGTACCTAATTAAGTTATTGATGATGACAAAAGAGGATAAATAAACTAGTCTTAAGCCTGTGTATGAAAGAGATGCAAAAGCCTTTCTTTATTAACACATCCCTATGTGTGAAAGAGATGCACTGACCGCGCTCTTTGTCAACAGGGCAGGAATAAGAGGCCCGGTGATGGACTCCCAGCAGCAGCAGTACTGCCTCAAGTGGAATAGCTTCGGCTCCAACCTGGCCACGTCGTTCGCGAACCTCTGGAACTCGGAGAGTCTTGCGGACGTCACACTTTACTGCGAAGGTATGTGAACCTTATTTTATAGATGCTGGAGACTAAAATCCATTGAGGTTGCGTTTTTTAATGAACCCTAAAAAATAGTTAAAAAAAACTACTATGAACCAGACAGATTTCTTTACGTCTATTTCAGTTCAAGGAAGCAATATTGCAACAAGTGCTAAGAAATAATTGACTAAAAGTAGCAGTACTTTTTTATCTGTCCAACTGATAAGAAGTGCAAAGGGTCAAGTTTAGTGTAGGCATTTATATGACATCACCTAGAATATAGTTTACCATATTTAGAGATCGTTGAGGATCAGATCATTCAAAAAGTTCCTGGTTTTGGTAACATAAAAACAACGCGAATAATATTGCCACACCACCAATGAACTCGGTGGCGTCGGTGGCTGCGGGAGAAATGTTTGCATGTCCTGCAAATATTTCTTCCGGGTCTGGGTGTTGTAATATTATGTAATTACAAAAAAAACTAACAGCCATCTTACTTTGCTTAGTTTAGAGCTAGATGGCGTCGTGTAAAATGTCCAGCATTGTTTATTAAAAAAAAATACTAATAAGTAATATTACTATAATAATAAGAAACCATTTTTTTTAATTCTAGAGAAGACATTGTATTTCGTGCGATATAAGTAATAAGTACCTACAAAAGAAATATAGCTGAAGCAAACACCTTTTTTTCTTGCAGTCTGTTCAAAAGTAACTGTTTCTTTAGGTAGGTGCCTTTATTTTTTCTTTAGACCATTATTTCACAAACAATTTATATGCATTCAACACGTTAATGTTTGGAATCATTTAAGATTTACGATTCAGTCGTAAAATTATAGGTTGAGTTATTAACGATGTCGACTGTCAAATTGTTTACATTTGTTCGCTAGATGGCGTTGTATTTAGAATGCCCACCAATTTTTTTTGTTGTGTTCACTAGTTATTTCATGTTCTGTCAAACAGTTTGTGTAAGAAATTATGTGGTACCTATTGAATGTAGTTTGTTATTATATGATTACGAGCTGCCGCCCGCGGCTTCGCTCGCGTTGTACCCGGATAAAAAGTAGCCTATAGGTTATTCTATTACACGTATTATGTATATTCCAAGTTTCATTCAAATCCGTTTAGCCGTTTAGGCGTGATTGAGGCACAAACATCCTCACAAACTTTCACATTGATAATATTTTATAGTAGGATTATGGAGCCTTGGTGGTCTAGTGGTAGTAACATCCCAAGGTCGTGGGTTTAAATATGGTCATGCATTGATGAATTAAAAAAAAATACGTGCGCTATACCAGTAGGTACTCTCAAACGTTGAAGAAAAACGTGAGGAAAAAAAACCTGTCATGTCGTAGAACCTAGAAAATTCGAAAATATGTGCCAAGTGCATGAAAGGAGCTTTTGAGGCGCACTTTAAATCCTTTCACCACACTGGTTCCAAAGAACTATTGACACGACTAGAGAGAGATTATTACTGTTTAGTTAGATGATCATACTGAAATTTTGTGTGCGCTATTTATTTAGTCATGATTAATTCAAGAAAATGCGTATTTGGTTTACGGAAGATAAGATAATGACCACTCTTTAAATACCTAACAAAATTTTCGACATAAAAATGTGTTTGAGGTGTATGTATGTGTGTGGGTATGTATGTCCTTTGGCTGAAGCTGTAGTCCAAACGGCTGGACGTATTTTGACAAATGAGGTGTCGTTGGATTCGTATGGACGACGAGAGTGTCATAGGCTATAATAAAGTGTCAAAAAATCCAACATGGCGGCTGTAAGAAGCCATTTTCAATTTATTATTTTGACAGCCTCTGTGGTTGAAATGGCTGGACGGATATTGACAAATTAGGAGTTGTTGGTTTCGTCTAGACAACGAGAGTGTCATAGGTACAGTCTATGACACTTTTTTGACACTAAAGTGTAAAAAATCCAATATAGCAGTTAAGGAGCCATTTCTTCCGGGTCTGGGTGTTGTGGTACCATGATACTCGTAGTTTCTGCTACCACGACACATTGCTTTTAGGGTTCCGTACCAGAACGGGTCCCTAATACTAAGCCTTCACTGACCGTCTGTCAGTCCGTATCTCATGAACCGTAATAGGTAGAGAGGTAAAATCACAGTGTGTATTTCTATTACCTGCCGCTATGACAATAAACAATAAAAATAGAAGGGGGGCCTGTACAAAAAACATTTATATTATAGGTACTTGTGTACTACTAGTAGGTAGGTACTTGTCTATCAGTGCAAAACGGCCACTTCAAGCAATCGCTAAAGGCAAATTATAGCCACTTATCGCAAACATCTATATAAACGTAGTATATGTAGTTAAATCTTTTAAATTCATACAGGTCATCAACCTCTAGGCCTTGCGATAATTTTGGCAATGTTCTTGCTACTTGCAATTCGTATCATATAATTAATATGTATTGCTATTGTCTGTTCCGTGTTCTATGCATAATGTGTTATTTTTGAATTTTACTTGAATAGATGTAGTAGACCGGTAGTTCCAGTAAGAGAGCACTGGTGGTGTAGTGGTAGCGGGGCCTTCATCCTAAAGTCGTGGCCTAAAATCAAATTGATTTTTCTGTTCGAGAAATTTATGTGCGCTATACCAGTACTCTCAAGGAAAACATCGTGAGGAAACCCGCATGTCGTAGAATCTGTAAAGTTTGAAAAGTCCAGTGCACGGAAGGAGCCTTTGGGGCGCAATTTAATTCCTTTCACCACACTGGTTCGGAAGAAGTATCGACACGAGAAATAGTTAGGTACTAACCTAGGTTACTGATCTATGTGTACTGGTAGGTAACTAAGGATTTTAACATTACTAAGTGTATTAACGAAAACAAGATGGCGCTACAAACTCCTTAAGTTTATAATAAAAACCGGTCAAGTGCGAGTCGAATTCGCACACGAAGGGTTCCGTATCATCATACCTACTGTACTTACATAAATGTTTCATAATAGAGACCCCTTTTATTTTTTTATTTATATTATTTGTTGTTATAGCGGCAATATAAATACAGTATGTATTGTGAAAATTTCAACTATCTACCTATTACGGTTCATGAAATATAGCCCGCTGACAGACGGACGAACAGACAGCGGCTTAGTAATAGGGTCCCGTTGGCACCCAATAAAGCACAGGACCGTGCAGAATAGAGGGAATGGGAGTAGGCCTTTGCCCAGCAGTGGGATATTTGTGGGCTAATAGTAATAATAATTTGAATAAGTTATGATAGCGCCAGCGGGAGCAATATTTTACGCATCTCATTCATGCAGAACTCTGTTCTTTAAATATTCAATTTATATAGTCTTTATTTATTTATTTATTTTTATTTTATTTTATTTTTAAATTTTAAGAATATATGATGGCATTCATTGATATAACATCATATTAGAAAGTTTTCAATAACTTCTGCGTAGATATTAAACAAAATAGTGTAAAAACAGCTGATAAAATGGTGGCTATTTGTATAATGCCAACATTAGCATAATCTTTAATCTTACACAAAATCAACATAATATTAGAATTTTTATTGAAATAATTGCTTTATCAATATATATTATTAATTCAATCACTATGCGTAGAAAAACCACACCATTATGATCATAATAAGCTTACATCCAACCCATGGGTTTAGGGTTCGCTCTTTAGCAAGCCAACCGATTCTGCGCCCTGCGCTTATCGTCAAGTTGATACCCGAAAGGAAGACCACATAATAATATAATCTCAGACCAAAAAAAAGAGAGGACGGCGCGCCGCGAACCACAAAAGTGAAGTCACCATTTTGTGTCGAAGGTTTTGTGTTCCAAGTAACCTAAAATTCATAGCATAATAATTAAGAAAAGATGTTATTTGAAGTATTTACAAGTGAAAAGTGATTCCGTGATACTTTTTATGTGATTTGCTGCTGTTTTTACAAGTTTTCACTACACAGGAAAGCATAATTCTATTTTTAATATTAAGTTCACTAGACAACGACTCGTTACGTACTAAGAGCGATGAGCATGGTTTTAGTGTAGGTGTGTGTGTGAGCGTGTTTACTTGCAGGAGCACGGTTTTGTGTGGCTTCACTTTTGTTGTTCGCGGCGCGCCGTCTTTCCTTTTTTTATGGTCTGAGAATATAATACAAAGCAGTTGGTATAAGTTACACGTGCCGTAAGATTAGCTGCCTACAAAAAAATTTGCAGCGGACTCAAGGCCGGGTAGCGAGAAGCTCGTGCAAAACAAATGACGAATGCAATTATCTACAGAGCCGCACTCGAAAACGTGATACGGAATGGTTTACGCAATATTTTTTCAGCTGGTCGTATCTAAATACCTACCTATGGTACGTGAAGATTTATTTTAAGCTTGAAAACGCATATTTATGAATTAATTTGATTAATTTTAACCGGGTTAAATTAGATAAAACGTATCTAATTTAACCCGGTCGTATCCCTAATGGGGTGGGCAGAGCCACAAGTAATGTTTTGAAAACTTGTATCCACTCATGCCACAAGTAATCATGTTGGAGGATACTATCCCTTAGTCGACTTTTACGACATGCTCGGGAAGAGAAGCAGCTGGACGCATTCTATGTTTTTCCTTACGCTCTGTCCAGCAGAGAAGTGTAAGTACTAATTACCAATAAAATTACCTACGCATCAAAATCTTACTGGATCATGTTCAATTTTTCAGTAAAAAATCGTAAAATATAAATATTCTGTAATTTTCCTTTTGTTATTCAACTAAGTATCCTTATCCTTACTAATAATATCAACGCAAAAGTTTGTAAGTATGGATGTTTGTTACTCTTTCACGCAAAAACTACTGAATAGATTTGAATGAAACTTGGAACATACATAGTATGTGTGCCGGAAAAACGTTATAGGCTACTTTTTATCCTGGTACCACGCGAGTGAAGCCGCAGGCGGAAGTTAGTGTCAAAATAAAAATAAATAAAACTCTGTAGTTACCAAGATTAGAATGTATGAAGGTATGCAGAAAGAGGGTACACGCACGGCGTGCAAAGGACACATCCTATCTATCTCTATCTATTCAAATTCTCTCTGTAAATGTGTCACGTTTCCTTTGTCGGTTTGTTACAGGCGTAACCTGATTCACCGCTGGAACTTTGAACTTTGACTAAGAATTTTTTACAGAATTTCTGAAAACAGGTATTTTAGAAAAAATACGCCATTTTTACATTACAGATTTTATTGTGGCGGTTTCTTTAGAAAAATATGGCTGTATCATTTATCTCTGGCCATTATAATATTATGCAAAATGTATTTCAATCCGTCACTTCTCACAACACAACAACAACTTTTCTGCTGGACTGGGAGTAAAGAAATAACATAGAATGCGTCCAGCTGCTTCTCTCTCCGAGAATGTCGTAAAAGTCGACTAAGGGATAGTATCCTCCAACAAGATGAGATACGATAAGCAAGTATTCCCAAGGAGGGTTGACGTCAGGCAGGCGGCCGGTCATAAAACACCTTAGTCAAAACTCTTACACCATGATCCAAAGATCATGCTGTGCCGACCACATAGAGTGGGATAAGGGCAGGAAGATTATGTTCAATTGCATTGACACAAGAAAAACCAAGAAATGTACAAGCAAACTTTCGCACTTGTAATATTATTTTTTTATAAAAGGAACAAGGACGAGGTTCGAGATCAAGGACGTGGCTTTGACGTGACAAATTATAAAAACTCTTGGAACTAAAGAAAGCAATGAAAATTTATCAGCGACCGCACAATACGTCTGACCTTAAACTCGAGAAAAGCTTATATTGCAGGCCATTTATTTCTGCGTTTTGTAAGTTCCTCCCTGCTCCCTGGTTTTTGAGGTCGTTTCGTACAAGTGCTAGACGCATGAGGCGGGGGGGCAGCCACCCTTTCAGCGCGGGAGGGGGAGAAGTTTGCACTCTTGGAGGCCTTTGCTATACCCAGGCTTATAGTTATAGGATGAATAATAATTGAAGAACTTTTGTGTACCTACGAATAAAGCCTTTGAGAATCAATTTAACATCAAACTATTTTTATTCATAAATTAGATGAAATTGATACAGCTGTATCTAGTTTGAAAATATTTAGTTACCTACCTATAAATTTTTCATTCATTATTTAATTCAAAACCTCACAACTAATCTAGTAACGCAACATTTTTAAAGTAAAATTTTAACTATAAAAATCTACGAGCATAAAACGAATATAAAAAGGTCGCAAAAACTTGAAATTATGAATGGCTGAATTAATAAGACACAAGAAATTTTTATTATTAAATGCACGTTTCTAATAATAATAAATTCTCGTTTCTAAGAACCTGTTTTAGAACTTGTTTCATAATTGGTAACAAGTGAGTGTTCAATTCAAACGAATGTGCTTTTATAATTTTCCTCGGAGAGCTTTTTAGTATGAAAATGTTTTACAACTTGTATTTTTGTTTTTTTTTTTGTCTTAATTTACACTTTAAAGATATACCAAGATTTTCTAACTTATTTGCCTTACTTAATCATCTGAGCAATGCAAGCCTTGAGGTTTAATTAATTTGGTAATGCCATTAATAATAAGTCACATTGATAAACCCTTATAAAAAAAATGTTCTATAAATTGATTATATTAGTCTCTATGTCTATCTAGTTATGGTAAAAAGATTTAAAGTGAGCATTAAAGGCTCCTTTCGTGCACTTGACACATATTTTCGAAATTTTTACGCTCTACGACATGCCGGTTTCCTCAAAGTAATGACCGACAGTACCGCCCAAGACATTATCTACCTCATACAAATAGTTTTCCTCCAGACAGGAAGGCTAGACAAAGACTCATTTTCCAGTTCTTATTCGTTACACCTAGCTCACTTTTTTTCCGTGTTTTCTGGTTAAAACAAAAAGTACCTGTACAAATGTCCCAAAAATACTCTTATGATGCAACGAAATAAATTTCGGCTTACCACGATATACCAGTTCTACTAAATAATCCTAGGAACTGTTTGTTTCTCGCATGGACGATTCAGATTCTCATTACTATAAAATAATACTTAATATAGTACCTATACTATAACATAACTAGTCTTGGTTTCTATTATGATGACTCATCATACACTCTTCGAACAATCAATTGACGTAAGTATAAAAGCCGCAAATACATCTCTCGAAACCAAGATTATTATTATTATTATTCTATGTATTTCGGTTTGATTATGAAAACTTGTTTTATTATGTGTGTGGATTACCTGTTAAAAATAATAATATTAAAAAAGTTCTGTACACAAGAAATAGGGCTCCTACAATCACCATCCATTCTTTACCATTGCGGAGGTAACCTTTGTTTTCTAAAAATACTCCTTGTTAGTTGCTACACATTATGTAACAGTTTCCCTCTGAAAATATAAATAAACCTTTACCAGTCATATAAGTAATGGGAATAACTAGGGCGAACCGTTTCCATGGCACCTCAATCGAAGCGAGATTAATTCCCAATTTTGAGCAGAGGGCGAACGCATCGACGACGCAGCTTCGTATCGACCGACCCTCTATATGTGTCGCGCGGCAACCGACACCCCCTCCCAACCCCCCCTTTCCTCACCCCCCTCCACTCCACCCTCCCTCCCTCGTGGGAGGATGGGGTCAGGCGTAGCTATCGGCACACTAGGATATAACCTAGACTTTTTATAACGGTTATTGAGGATAACGTTTTTGGTTATTACGTTTATGAGCACGTTTTTCACAGTTTTGAGAGCACTTCAGGGGTCTATTCTCAGCTTTGTGGAATTGGCTGAATATTCAGATGGCAGCATCATAAAGACTAAAACACTTGAATGCTTTCATCTTCGTGATTTCATGAAACTACTTTATGAGTTTCAATGTGAAACGTTGTACAATAACATCAAATAAAACGTTGTGTTCGTCGAAAAGTGTTTACGTCCACGGCGCTGAAATCACAGTGCAAAACACGTGACACAGTGACTATAAAGTGGGGTTGGGAAGTCCTCTGCATTTTTACGGCCTCTCCCTATTCGGGCGCGACCGCGCGAATATCGTGCAATAAAGCCTTGGTTTCTTAGGCTGGTTGTTTATCATAATAATTACGATGAATTATAACAACTCATTTGAGCCATCTTTGAGCACACACACAAACCCTATTGGTACCTTTTATGTACCTATCAGGTACGCATTATTTGGAATGACACTGGCTTACACCTACAAACCTATTTCAATTATAATTAACAGTAAAATCGTGGGCAAGTCGTGATTACAATATTTTAAAACTTTTTTTTGAGTTTTGTGGGAAATGTATAAATCCATAAGGAACATTTTTTTGTTATAAATAAATATTGCTAATGATTTTATACAGAGCTAAGGACCACCTCGGGATCAAATATATTCACTAGTTAAAAATTCATCATAATCGTTCAAATCATTCACAATTATTGGCGAATGTATTTTTTCGGTTAGTGGGTTAACCAGCTGTCCGTTTACACTTTCTGACGGTCGTCCACTGACGGCAACCTAGGATTACAAGGCTTTATTCAAATGAAGGGCGGTATGATTTACATGAGGTTATTGAATTGAGACTCGTTGAGCAGTGGCAAGTTCTGACAGCCACTTCTCGATTTACGACTTTAGCACCTGTTTATTATAGAACTGTATTGCCGGTCTTTATTGAATTGATAAATTGGTTTTTATTTTTGCATAATTTTGCCAAATGGAGATCCATGCTCTCTGCACTACCTATGGTAAACAAGCGTGATATTATTTACCTTCATATGTACCTATGTAGTTTTGCTTGGGGTAGTTAAAAAGCGCTAACTAAACGAACATAAATCATTTAGGAAAAACCTGAGATGTACCAAGTTGAAATACTTTACTTTGCGACCTCCTGGTGATTAGTGAAACGTTTTCGGGTGCCGGCCGTAGGTAAATAAAAAAAATCAAAACAAAACATTAGTGGTTTAAATAAATAACACCAACAGTCACATACATAGTCCTGACCCCATACTTGGATTCCCTGTGTCGTGGTTATCAGAAACTACGAGTACCATGGTACTACAACACCCAGACCCGGAAGAAATATTTGCAGAACATGCAAATATTTCCATGCGCCTCTTGCGTCTCTGCCTAGCAATCGTCCGCCACGCCACGGAGGCCTTCAAGAGAGGAGGAGAGGCCGTCATTTGAAATTGTCAGTTTAAGACAGAGTTTTATAGTTTTCAAGCTTCATGTGATTTTGTGTTTTTTTTTTGGCATACCAACAAGCTGGACTTCCGTTCCTCAATTTATTCCTTTATGTTGTCCTACTTCCGGTCAAAGGCCGCCCCCTCATCTTCCACGCATCCTATTTTATTTTCTCAGTAAAGTGCGTCACTGTGCGTATCTATTCTGAAAGCAATATATCTATTTCGTCTATGCTAGAGATAACAATAGTACATTTTTATCATAGCCACATGATAAATGCAAGCACTGATAAACAATTTGAAGGTTTGGTGGCTAAAATCATCCAAAATAATATTCTATGTCTGCCCATTGTAAATATTGACGGTTTAAAAATATAGCCTAATGTTACACTCGACTTTGCCCGTATTGATTTTTTGTGACAAAAAGTATCCTATGTCCTTCCCTAGGATGCAATCTACCTCGTTGCCAAGTTTTATAGAAATCTGTTCTGTGGTTTAGGCGTGAAAAGGTAACGGTCAGACAGCTACTTTCGCATTAATATTTTTAGTACGGATGAAAAATCTTTTACTCCGCTTGCACTTTAGCTTGACGTCTGACAAATTACCTATTTGTAACACCACAATTTTAAAGTAAATCTTACAATTCTCGAAACTACTGGTATTTAAATCATCTGTATCATCTACAAGGTGATTATAATAAATTATTGGAATTTTTCAAGAGTGGCAAGTTTTCTTATGATTACAATATAATAAAAGCGTTGATTTATCAGTTAGTCGGTCAGTCAGTATCGACACGAATAAATGTAGTTTTTGGGTGTAATAAAAGGTTTTTACGATATATTTATAGGTTATTTCGATGTTACGATCGATCAAAATCGCACTTCCAATTTATTACTACTGGATGTAATGATATCTAAGTTATGTTTAATTGGAATCTACAATGTTATTGCGATATGATAAAATTAATATTGTTGATATTGCTAAAACATATTTTGCTTTTGATATTTATCGGCACTTGCTGTCTAGGAAAGCATGGCTTTATTATGTTATTGTAATAATATCTTACAAACTACTATTTCTTTAAAATGACAAAAAACTTACTGCGTAGAATTGAGGTACTATAGTAGGTCATCTGCCATAATGTGATTTTTGACATATGATGATGATGATGAATTTGTACCATTTTAGTCTGTTCATTGGAAATGGCTTCATATTGGATTATATTACACTCAAGTGTCAAAAAAGTGTCATAAGCTGTACTTATGACTTTATGACACTCTTGTTATCCAGACTAATCCATCGACACCTCATTTATCAAAATCTGTCGTTCCTCAGCTTCGGCCAAAGGAATAATAAATAAATATAAAAAAAATATATCTTTGTCTTTATGTTTGTATCATTCTGTTTGAATCACACCTGAACGGCTGAACGAATTTGGATGAAACTACATACACAAATACAAACATAAATACATAATAATACAACACCCAGACTAATCTTTTCAGAACATACGAACATTTTTATACATACGAACTCCCGTAGCGCATATCGAACCCGCGCCTCTTGCGTCTCAGCCGAGCTCTCGCTTGCCACGCCACCGAGGTCGTCATAATGCTTAATTACCTGCTGTAGTATTTATAGTAAATACTTTTAATTCATGCTTGTACGGTGGGCCAAAAAAGTGGTCTACCAGTTTTGACAAAACTTCCTGTGAAACCAAAATTGCGCTAAGACAATACATTAGTAACTTTCAGAATATTATTGCAAGGGAAAATCAACCTTGTTGTTTTATGACGTGCAAATTAACTCCAAACTTAGGGCGGCAGACCTAATTTTTGGCCGACCGTACATGCGGGCGGAAGCTAGTTTAAATAAAAGTTCTTCACAGAAAATATTAAGCTTAAAACACGTAACCGTATTACCATGTAAGAGGTTTTATAACTATTAATTAGTGCACATAAATCAGTCTATGTATAATAGGAACGTTTAACGAGCTCCATGATTTCCCTCAGGTTTATTAATTTATAGTTTTTTGTGGTTTATGCAAGTTTCTTTTATTTGGTACATTGGCACTAATGTACCAAATAAAAGAAAAATAACTTCTGGGAAAATAGGTACCTACAATAAGAATGTTTACCATTATTAAAAAGTTTTTGAAAGTCTGTCTATATATAGGAAAATCCAAAAATAGTCAATCACAGTAAATATCCTGTTTAAAGCGCTAATTATGTTAATAAATTCAAAAAGTTATATTATGTTTCGGTTGTAAAATAGCGATAACTCACTTTGTGGTTTGATTTGAAGTAATATCATTTTAGAACATTTTCGAACAAACATCATTATACTAATAATTAATTATGTATAAAATTACCCCTTAGTTTTAATTGGAGACTGCGTGTGCTAGGGTCGTATGGAAACTGCCGAAATATAATTGGAAATATCACACGCATAGTTCTAAAAATCAAGGTGTAACGGGGTGGGTAAGCCTCAAAGCGTGGGTGGGAAGTGGGTGGTAATACCGCAACGGGGAAGGGGGTTTCCCCCTTTTGTCTATACTCGAGTGCATTATATACCTACATCCCCTAGCTGAGCCCCGGGAATTTTAGTTGTGCATGTTTTGGGCTTAATTCAACCCTTCAGTTGGCTACGTCACTCAAATTGTCATGTCATGAAATTATCTATTGAAATATGTACACTGTTTTTAAATACTGATTCTTCACCACAAAAGTTGATCAGATAATATTTTCTTATAAGTAGTACTGAATTAAAATATAAAATAAACATATTTGAATTTTGGAAACCATAGAAAAAGTATAGGTAAAAATGTAAACTACATAATTGTGTAGTAGCACTGATGCTTAGATTACGTCAGTTTTTTCAGGTGATTACTTTATGCAGACACTAACTTTAAAGTTTTTCATGTTTTTCAAAAACCAAACGCAGTTCCTTATTTTCATGCGAAAAGTGTAGTAAACCCCTTTGTTTCTTTTGGACAGCATAAATGATTAATTTGACGCAGTTTCAAATTCCACTCATCGCTATAAACGAACGTCAGACCAACACGGTAAGGACAAAGAAACAGTTACGTTCCGTCAAATTGAATTTGAACTGTCTGACACTGACTATAAGACCCAAAATCGTTTGCGTCTGTCAGAGATACGCTCGTAATGAGTTTCAGTGTTTTCACAGTGACGCCACTATACTATTGCCGATTCTATGGCATGGGGTGTGCAAGTATCGATTGATGTTAATGAAGGAAAGGGTTCACCTTTATACCCTCGGATGATTGAGTTGTTAGGGGTTGGGGAAATCAATCTAATGCAGGGGTAAGGGATAATTATAATGACGTGTTTTGGAGGCTTCGTAATGAGGGGTGGCTTTTCAATAAAATTATCAAATGACATGAAACTATTGAGCTCAAAGATTTGAAAGGAGCTTTGTTGCTATGGATAGTAAAGGAACAGTTTTTATTTATTTATACTAACATGAAAAACATTTTGAACGTGATATATACGCTTTTAAGCTTGCAATGCTTGACATTACCTTCGTAACCGGTCTAAAAAGACGTCTGTAGCATGATGGGCGAATGCTCGGCTGAAGCGCAAGAATTTCGAGTTCAGTTCCAATCGTGACAAAGCATGACCTATAAAGTATTTTTGTTCCGGGTCTGGGTGTTGTGATGACACTTTGACACTTGTCACTTCTGATCGCACTTTTTTCCTCGTCATAAAATTGAAAATCGAGTTTGCACACCTCTGGATTTAGAGCCCGGTGCCAGGGATGTTGGGGAAAAAGTGTCATCTTTGTTTTCGTTTTTATCACTAAACACTTCAACCTGAAATCTCCATCCTTGCTAACAGTGATAAGAGAACATACAAATGATCATATAAACCTATAAAAACACCATAAAAAATGCAGCTCATTTTCAATACAGCGCACGTAACAGCGCGCTCACCTAGTTTCCCCACCCCCTGCAAGATTGATTTTCTCTCTGATTCGCTTGCACTCTACGCAATTCATATCTGCCTTTCACTTTGCCCCCCAACTCCTACTTTCAGCCCACTTCACCCTTCGACCTTGAATTTCAGCGCCCGACGCCCGTCTGGGGATGCGTTGTCAGGGTGTTTTGCCTGTGTGGGTTCCGAAATGGGGTTAGCGAGCCTCCCTAACAAGGTTCTACTTGCATCCGGGCGTAGGTGTGCCAACTCGATTTTCAATTTGATTTTGGATACGCATCGAATTGGGACGAGGTAAGGGAAATTGGGCGGTTGGCTTTTTTGATTTGTACATTTCTGTGATTTACGCTTTAACTTGTTGGTTGTTTATGATTTTTGTTATTTGCTTGTCTTCATCGAATTTACAATTATTTTCTATAGTGAATTGAATCATTAATTTTATAAAACGGGAAATTTTCAATTCGAACTCATTCTGACGAACATTGAACACCCTTCGGCCTGGGCTAACATCGTTAGAGCCTTCACTTACAATGACTTGTTTTTTCGATTTCAGTTATTTGTCTATTACAATTTACTTGTGCACAAGAAACAGAATAAAAAATCACATAATCCTTGATCATCACTTATACTTATTCAAGAAGTTAATTTAGATGTAAATTAAATAATTATTTTAAATTGTATCTTTAATGCACATGTAAAACCAACAAAAAACATTTTTTATGCCGCTTTTTATGCTTTAGAAGCATTGTATTATTTGTGATAGATAATTTAATATGCTAATTCTGTTTCGGTAAATTGCCCTTGCTTTGCTGCTAGCGTGACAATAGACACGTGGCTCGAAAAAAATTACTATTCATAAAGGCCATCTGACGATCGAATTTACGCCATTGATGACGCTTCCACGTTGTTTGCAGTTTAAAAGTCTGTTTCAGTTCCTTTGACAGTTGCTGTATTATGGCTGGACGGTCTTTGACATAATTTTATGTGGTGTCGTTGTTTGGATTTGTCTGGATTTCTTACGAAAGTGTCATCATACTAATATCATAAATTAAATGCGAAAGTTTATGACGATCTAACGATGTTTGTGCCTCAATCACGCCGGAACGGCTGAACGGATTTGAATAAAACTTGGAACGTACATAGTATGATATAGGCTACTTTTTATCCGGGTACAACGCGAGCGAAGCCGCGGGTGGAAGCTAGAAGCTATGATTATAAAAGTCAAAATTCATTATGGTATTTTATAATTTTTAACAAATTTCTATGCAGCCGGTTTTTTAAAGACTTTTGTATACGTTTTGATGCGGTATGGTATAAACAATAGCCACAAAATTAGGACTATGTATTTAAAATATTTCTCTCAGAGCAGCTTATTTCATGTTCCTTTTCAACTACATAGAGGTGAGTCCGTTTCAACAGGTGCCGTTGTGGCAAGCAAACTTAACAGTACTTTGCTTTGCTTCAAAATACAAAAGAAACAGTCGGGCTATCTAAAAGCCGTTGCAAACTGTCCATAGATAGCTTACCTGATCCAGCTCATCAGACGGTGGAAGCGTGCCCAAGGCGTTGGCCGCATTAAATAATAATAAAAATAAAAATGGGCCCCATACAAGAATCATTTATGTACATGTTCAATGGTAAGGAACCCCTTGTGTGTGAATACGACTCGCACTTGACCGGTTTTTATTATTCGAATTTCAATTCAAATCTCAAAGAATACACAGTTCTTTAATCTATTCTCCGCTGTCCTATTTAGACACATGCAGTGGCCCCCGACACAGTTGATTGTGCTATCTAGGTCAGTATGCAATCGTTACGATTTAGAAATTCTGTTTTTATGCGGCGTATATAGTGCATGTATAGAATACGACCTCGGTAGCGTGGTGGGCGAATGCTCGGCTGAGACGTAAGAGGTGCGGTTTCGATTCCCGCAACGGGAGAAAAGTTTGTGAGTTCTGCAAATATTTCTTCAAATATATATTATTTAATGATAAAAAGTGTTCCTCTACCCTTATTCCACTCAGTAAATAGAGTAAGGGATCGATGTGATGTCTTATCTTAATCCTGGGTAACATGCGTAATATTTTTGATTTAGTATTAAGTTGTTAAAAACGTAAATAAATATAATAAGTTATGGGTTAAGTAGGTTTTTGTCAAAAAAGGTTATTGTGTTTTGGTTCACGCTTGGCATTTAGATGCGCTATACATTATCATTACACCCTGACTTCCCTACTCGTATAACTATAAATAAAACAGCCCAAATCAGTTCCACAGCTACATCACCAGTTACTACGGTACACAGCTTACTTAACAGCTACTACGTCACACAGATGAGTGAAAAGTTTGTATTGCGCGTTCACAGATAAATGAAGAGTTAGTATGGCTCTGAGCGCACAAGATAGTGGGACTACGAATGGGGCCAATGTCAGCGATGTTGCAAGCGCCTGCTTCGCTTCGTTCGCTTCCTTTTGGGCGTGGTGATGCTACTGCAACGTTACACATTGACGCTTAGTTCAAAGGCTAACAAGTTGCAGTAACTGGGCCCATAACCTATTTTTATTTGTCAAAGAATAATGTATCAACCTGCACTGATGTGTTTTAAAAGTCCAACGTTTTAAAAGTTGAAAAATATTGGTTAAATTGTAGTGATTTATTTTAACTGATTATCTTTTGTGAATTACCCATTTGGATATGTATAAGTTGCTTGGTTAGGTAGGTGGAAGTCTATGTATTGCATATCGATACATTACAAAATGTCTAGTACCTAAACCAATCCACCTTTTAAACGTTTGATTGAAAGTTTTTATATCATTACTAGCGACTCGCCCCGGCTTCGCTCGGGGATAAACATATAGGTTTTTCCAGCAATAATTCTAATTTTTCTCGCCGTAAAAACCATCCTTGAACTTCAACGAACATTTTAAAAAAAGATTTGGCCAAATTGGTCCAGGCGTTGTTGAGTTATGCGCTTACCAACACATTTTGCGATTCATTTTTATATTATAGATTACAAACAACTACTCTAATTAAGAACCATTTAAATGCCCTTTAAATCACTTGATCACGTTTAGGGCGTATCAATTGCAACATTTCCTTTATTAGTTTACAAGTCATTGGATTTATGAATTATTACAAATTACGCCCATTTATTGGTTGTAATGTTTCCACTACATCCTATTTCAATGCTATCGAAATAAAATGGCTCAAGGGCAGAGCGCTCTATCTCAAACCTACTTAGTTTTTACGTAGCAAGCTGATAGGCGCTAGCGCCTATCCTAACCGGCACCACAGATCAACAGTTTCCTATTGTATGTATGTTCGTATGAGCTAGTGGCCAACTCTAGTGACGGAGTTTTTAGGCTGCCTAAAGGCCTCCGTCATGGCTTAACGACTTAAAAGCCGGGACCGACTGTTTAACGTGCCCTCCGAAGCACGGAATTTGTGACCGCGCTTATTAACTTTAACGATCAATCAAGAACGCCTAAGCAAGCTACGCTACGAGCGCTTCAGCTACGCCACGAGCGCTTCAGAGAGTTTCCTATTGAATCAACATTTTAACCTATGTTTTAAATAAGTTTTTTCCAGTAGGAACCCACTTTGATTCCGCTTTCGACTTCATTCGCTATTGAATTTAATGACATAATGTTTTAAAACTTGTGCAGCGCCTACCTACCAGTGCAATAGTACTAAATTCTAAATGGACACTCACTTCTTCTTGACGATCCGCCTTTCCGCATCTTTAACAATTTTGTAATTTTCGTAGGACAAATGTACACCATTTACTGCAACTGGGGAAACTCATTGTGGATCCAAAATCAAATGCAGTCAAATATACGTAGTATTTATAGTTTTGTACTAGCGTTAAGTGTAAATTCGTGAACATGGTTCGGCAATTTGCATATCTATTATTATTTACTTAGTCATATTTCCTTATGCGTTATATAACGAGGTATTCATATCAGTATGCAGAGGGCTTCGAATGAAGGTCGAATCGATAAAGGGACGGATTAGGACTAGAAGCTAGATTGGTACAGTAGATAAAATTGAATCGTCCTTTTTTAAACTAGCTAGCATTAAAAAAAAACATTAAAAATTCAATACACAACACACAGCCTACACAGCAACACACGGCCTATACAGGTGATAACATGGAGAATTAAAACTATGGTTTTGTAAAATCACCCCTAAGCATGGAATGAAAGTTATACAAGCATATTATTTTGTCTAGAAAAAAAACCGTAAAAAAATTCTTTTTTTTTCAATAGGTATTATATCCTTTTTCACCAACAGGCCTTTTCTGTGAGATAATCGACATAGCACAGTCAATGCATCGAGATAATATCGTTGGTCTAGTACCTGATATTATGCCCTGTGGTACTTTGTTACCTAATTCAAATTATACAGTAACCTCTGTTACTCAACTGCAATGCCATCTAGGTTATAAAATAGTAAAACGCACCTCGGTTTCTCGAAATTAACATTTATTGTACCTTCAATAACGCGGTTTGACTAAACAAGACTAAACTGCCTTATTTTGTAAGTCTGTCGCTGTTGTCCGCTGCCGTTTGCATTAGGTCTCATCACATTGATTACTTCGGGGTATGCACGGTAGGAAAGGGACGGGATGTATGATTTTCTCGCTAAACAGTAAACCTGCTTAGCGAAAATCAACAGTGAATGACCAAGATTTTATAATGTAGCGTTATATGTTATACTAGTGGACGTAGCAGTCTTTTTTAAGAAACTTCAACCTGCATTCTCTATGAGTTGAGTTTCAGGATTTTTTTTCTTAGCGCACCCGACCATAGGGTCCATAGAGGAATATACCTTCCAAGTTTCATGATTTTTAGACTTTTAATATAGTTTAGTTTGTGCTTTGATTATCATTAAGTCAGTAATATTAATTGAGATATAATTTTAAATAAAAAAGATTTAAGTAAATAAATAAATATTTGTGGACATTTCACACAGCACCATCTAGCCCCAAACTAAGCAAAGCTTGTACTATGGGAACCTGATGGCTGATAGAATACCCACATAATAATTGCAACACTCAGACCTGGAAGAAATATTTACAGAACATGCAAACATTTCTCCCGCAGCGATAATCGAATGTGTCTCAGCCAGAGGCTAGCCCGCCACGCCACCGAGGTCGTCAGAACGTCAGATTTATTGACATATTATATGGATGGTTTTAGTTGTAGTTTAAAACGTTTTTTCTCTAAAATACAAAGAGTTTCATGTATGTAGTGAGTCAAACCCATTATAATTCACAGATAATCCGTTTGCATAGCAAGTGTGTGTTAATGACCTCAGACTTGTGGTTTCCGTCCTAATGGAATTTTCGCGTTCAAAACAAACATCACCTTGTTTATTATGCACTATTTGGACAGACATTTTGTACATAAATATTAATCGTGGTAAGTGATGTGTTCATGCATTTTTCCGCATAGTTATATCGTGACGTAAGTTTGCTTAGATGGCTTTGTTTGATCCAGACATTAAAAATTATAGATATGAAATAATAATATTTAATTTTAAATATTATTTGAGGCTTTATATTGCATCGTGTTTTGAATGATAAAAATCGACTATGTGAATCGTATTTTTTACTAATATTATAAACGCGAAAGTTTGTAAGTATGGATGTATGGATGTTTGTTACTCTTTCACGCCTAAACGGCTGAACGGATTTGAATGAAGCTTGGAATATACATAGTACATAATGCTAGATTAAATATAGGCTATTTTTATATATATTATTTGTATAGCGAAGCCGCGGGCGGCAGCTAGTTTTTAATATATTTTTTAATCGAACTCTTTGTTATTTTTTATGTTTTTTTTTCTGACGGATATAAAAGCTGTGGGCTGCTGTGGGCCACAGATGGCTGCTGGGCGTTTCCGTGCTTCGGAGGGCACGTTAAACAGTCGGTCCCGGCTTTTAAGTCGTTAAGCCATGACGGAGGTCTATAGGCGGCCTAAAAACTCCGTCACTAGAGTTGGCCACTAGCTCATACGAACATACATCCGTCAATATACATACGTCAGCGTGATGGGGGGCTCTCCCATCATCAGGGTCTACAACAACGCCTATGTCCTTCCCCGGGATGTAATCTATCTCCTTGCCAAATTTAATCAAAATCAGTTCGGCAGTTTAGGCTTGAAAAGGAACAGACAGACAGAGTTATGTACACAGACAGAGTATGGATTATTAAAGAAAAACATGTTATTTTACTTTTATAATAAAAACTCATGGAATATAACTGTGTCCTCGAAGACAAAATTTGGTAATGATTCTGTAGGTACAGCTGTATCCAATGTTACGTTATGTATATTACTGTAAGTACTTTACAAACAGTTGTTTTTGTTACCAAGTTAATAATATTTTTAATACATCTTAAATTATATTATTATTTTGTTATTATATAAACAGTTTTATAGTAAGTCTCTAGTGATTTGAAATAAATGTATTAAATTTTAATTCAACAAAAGAAATCAAACAAAATGTGTAATACAAAATATTATCATACAGCAAGGTAAAAAAAATATTAAGTGGGTAAATTTTATCATGGAGTCAATTTTTATTTTACCTTTTGACTTTTCGATATTAGTTAGTCAGTTATAGAGCCAGTTTTTTTTTTGGGAAATATTTGTGACGCAGCTCGTAAAGTTAGCGATTTTCCCTCAACATGTTTAGTTTGTTGTGGATGATTTTGATGTATAGCCGGTTCCAATGTTATATTAACGAACGATAGGACGTTCATTAATCATTAGCGACTATGTTATTCGGCAATAAAACAACTGTCGAGAAGGGCTATACATTTATTGACAGAAAAACAAGGTTGCTATGGGAATGTACGTTCAGTAGGTACTCCGTTAATAGAACATTGGAACCGGGTTTGACTTAATGATTGTTCTCGAAAGGATTTCGTAAACCTTTGAAAATCTCTTGAAAGTTTTGTGACTCGTATTTTAACAGTTACGTGCACTCTTGGATCACACCCACTGTTGGACATTGGCCTTCCTTTGCCATCATGGTTTTTGTGGTAGACTTGTCCATCAACGTCTTTGACTATATCACCAGTCCAGGCGAACGATCTACGTTATTAAAACCGCCCCTCAAATACCTAGCTAAAATTTAAATGAACACTCTTGTATTTTAGTCGCGACTTTCAACACAATGTCGCGCAGTGTGCAGTGAGCCTAGAACGCATACGGCAAGCCAAGGCTAGACGTATTTTGTTCCGCACTATTCGTCTGTGACGTCATACGTGTACTCAGTTGCTATCTATAGTGCCGAATTGATAGTATACGCTTCATTCTGTGCAATGGTATTGAGTAAATTGGACCAGGAGGGCAATCGCGTTTTTTGTTCGGAGTATTTGGTTTAGTTGGTAGATGGCAACGTCTTAAATGTACTGAAAATCTTCCTCGTTTTTGTTGACGTCACGATGTTGACGAACGTGTTTCGGCTTTGATAAATACGTTCATAATTAGCGCGGTTGCGTCCCAATTTTGGGACACATACAAAGAATCCCTGTCCTTCTATGTGCCTTAGAGTACGAGGAACTGGTTTTCTTATGGTGAGGTATTTGAATCACCCACTATCTGGGCATCATAATATAGGGGGAGTCATAATTTGCCTGAACTAGCTATGATCGACTACCGACTTTGAATGTCTTTGACGGTGACGGTTTGATTATCGAACGAGTTAAGGAGACACTTAATTTTATTAAGTAAGTTCGTATGACCTTTGACGGAGTTTTTAGGCCGTCATGGCTTAAGGACTTAAAAGCCGGGACCGACAATTTAACGTGCCCTCCGAAGCACGGAATCGCTCAGCTCGTAATGCCACTTGTAATCACCCATCCAAATTGTGACCGCGCACAACGTTGCTTAACTTCAACGATCAATCGAGAACGTCTAAGCAAGCTATGCCACGAGCGCTACGCTATTCATTTTGATACTTCCCTCAAGCCTACGGCATCAATTAAGTAGAATACAATGACTTTAAAAAAATAACTAAATCTAATATTTTTTGTTGAACATATGACGTATTCAACTTTAAGTACTACCTATGCCTATTTTTCGATGGTAAAATTACTTGATGACCCAAACCGGTTCAGCCTATAAATACATTCGTATAACATCATATTCAACAGTTTTAATTTTAGTTAATTTTATAAAGTTGAGTTTACCTTGATTTTGTTTAAAGTTTATTGCAATGCGTAGGATTGAACGGTAGGATTCAACGAAATAAAAATAGACAATAGGGTCAATGGGATTAGTCCGGCTAAACACAAATAACTCAGCTAATACAAATTAAACTGCTTTAGATAGACTTTATTTACTAAAATAAACTTGTATTTACAAACATTGTTACTTCTCTACTGGACTGGAAGTAAAGAAAAAGCATAGAATGCGTCCAGCTGCTTCTCTCCCCGAGCATGTCGTAAAAGTCGACTGAGGGATATTCTCTCCAAAATGATGGATCACCTATGGGCGATGGACAGATCACCTGTCACCATGGTTTTTTGAGGATTTTCAATCAGAAGTGGCTGCAATGTGTATGTATGTATGTACTGTAAACATTTACTAAAAACAGTTGGGCCATCTAAAGGCCACTGTGAGCGGTCTAAAGATAGATCACCTGACCAAACTAATTGCATATTCATAAGTCGAGTCCTTTGGTACTCAAAAATAAGGTTTTGATAATTGGTAATTTTGTAAATTATAGTTTTCATTTTGCCACCATGAATCTTTGTTTCTCTTATTGTTATAGTATGTACTCTTATACCTATTACGAAATAAGTGTAGACCTTGCTTTATCATAATTCGTTAAATTGTGAAAGTATTTTGAGATGCACCTCAAAGGCACCTTTCGTGCACTTGCCCCATACTTTCGAACTTATTAGGCACGGCCAGATTTGAATACACGACCTTAGGATCGGAAGGCGGGGCCGCAACCACTAGGCCACAAGTGCTTCCTTTTTTTACTTACTTCTGTTTTCATTTAAAGTATTTAAGTAGGTACTTTTTTACATGACATTTCGAGATTTAATTCTAATTACCTGAATTGTGTTAGCAGGTAATTGATAACGTAACCTAATTGTGTTTTCCTTTTCAAACCGTGTGCTGGCAAGAATAGCACCTTGAATTAAAGCCGTGATGGATGGCAGAAACAGAGAGAGGTCTCTGCTCAGCTAAAGTCGATCTTCCAATCACTGAAACCTTGGTCTTGTCTAAACCTCGTCTCTGTCTTTCCAGGTCGCCAATTCAGAGCGCACAAGGTGATCCTAGCGGCATGCAGTAAGCATTTCCAGGAGTTGTTTGACTCTGCACCGCCCAGCCATGCCGGCGCGTGCTACGTCATCCTCGAGGCCACGTCTGCTGAGAACATGCAGGCGCTGCTCGAGTTCATGTACAAAGGAGAGGTGCACGTCAGCCAGGATGCGCTGTCCAGCTTCCTCAAGAGTGGAGAGAATCTGCAGGTAATAGTCATAATCATTGCTTACAGCAATATGTTACGAGCTAAGATCTTTTTTGCGAAAGAAACTCGTTAAGTCTGTCTCTGGGAAAGAGAAAAATAAGACAATCAAATAACAGTAGTACCACGAATATTGTGCTTTGTACGAAAATAGAATTTGTCTGAATATATAAATTAAAATAATAACTGAACCAACCCTTTAATAAAAATAAGTATTTACATAATTATTGTAACATCTCTATATGCATTTCATCATCGCGTTAGTTCGTATTTCAGAAGCTAGACGAAATTTGCCGAGGCGCACAATATTTGTGGTACTTCACTTTGCCTTAGTCTTGCACTAGCTATAATAACACTTAGTAAGAAGTGATTCTTGCAATGGCATATTTAAGTAACGATGGCGTTTCTATTTATTGTTTGTAGCATTGAATAAACTTACTCTATTCTAATATAATTTATGAGTTCACTGGATCTCACTTCTAGGCAAAGTTTTCCCTTTTTCATTTGATCTAAGGCCAAAAGTGGTGATTGATTCTATATTCATAATCCATGCAATTCCAGGTCAAAGGCCTGTCGATGGAGATGTCCCAAGACGCATGGGTGAAGCAGCAAACCCAGCAGTCCGGGGACCGTCAGAACCGCAAGACCAGCCCAGTGTCCGGCTCAGGCGACACAGAGTCGGGCCCGCAGCACCCAGCTACGACCTTCGCGCCCATTATGCCGCAGTACAACATGCCGATGCATGGTGGAAGCATGGGCCGGTATCCGCCACCGTTGCATCTGCCGGTGCACGGCAGCCGTAGACCGGCAGCGCCTAAGCCGCCTCAGAGCCCGCTCACTAGGAATTACAGGTACTTTGAACCTTACGGAAGATCAGCGTGTCATGTTTGTTTCGCAATCCCCATAATACTGAGCTGGTTTCCATTTTGCAACAAATTTTAAGGAGTTTGAGTTTATGAGCACAAATTATTTTGTTTGTCTGTTGTTGCCAATATAAGTCTCTATTTTCAAGGTGATATCTACTTGTGATTTGATTGGAGAAGTATCTAAACTGTGAATACATTTGTTGGCCTTTTATTTTGCCAAATCAAGTAATTCAGAAATCTAAAAGTTCCAACAATTGTGACAATTTTATTTATTCCTGAAATGTCTCACTCTCCCTCATTGCTGAATAAATTCCTTTTGAACAAATTTGAACTACCTCTCTCCTTCATCTTCAAAGGCAAACTGTTGGCCGGGGTTGAATGTTTAAATGTTCTTTCCAGGCAAAGCTCATCCTCATCCCACTGCGGCAGCGTTGCCGACGAGCCGGACACGCGTTCCTCCCCTGGCGCCTCGCAGCGCTACGACGAGAACCCAGACACCTCTACCCAGCACCCGATTAAGAACAACGGCTACGAACGCAGCGCCTCCGCAAACGATGAAGCCATGGACATTCGCTCCAACGAACAAGGTGCCGAAGGTTTGTTTCCGCTCATTATATCTTGTTCGAAAAGAATGGTGATATAGTAGAGTTTAAGAGGACTTTATAGGATGGTGGGATCCAGCTTCGGGTAAAGGTTTGTGGTTGCATGTTCATGCTCGTAGTATAGGTAAAAGGCTAAAATTGTCTCAAACTCGCATAATTGGGTTACTTCAGGATGATCAAAATGTGATAAATTTAAATTAATATGTTTGTGTATGATAGGTATTCCAACAATGTCTGGTATCTCACAAAAAAAAAATTCTAAAATTCCAAAATGATGGACCACAATATGGGCAATGGGCTGATCATCTGTCACCATGGTTCACCATATCCATTTTAGAAGTTTAAATCGGAAGTGGCTGCAAGTTTTCCTATGTTTACTTGTGACTTTACCCACCCCATTAGGGATACGGGCGTGATAATATGTGTGTATAAAATTCCGTTTGATTTTTATTGTATCGATCTATGTTCATTGACTCTAGCTTACGCGCTTTCTTTCGCTTTCAATACCATAGAAATTGCGCATCAAACCGCATAACCTCATCGCATATCAACTCCAGTTTTTGACCGTACAACTGCATTTTTCAGATTTGCGAGTTAAAAATGAGAATGATTTCCATACGACCGGCTACAACAATTCTCCTCCGCCCGCGACGTCGATGCCTGCCACCAACTACCACGAGAAGCCCATACAGACCTCACCGGTGCCGGCCAAGCCTGGACCCGAGTTTTTCCCGACTAAGATAATCACGAGCAAATCTGGAGGAATCGCTACAGCTGATGGTAAGAACCGTTGACTCAAAGACGTTCCGACTTCACACCTAGGCATGGAAATGTTTTATATCATCTGCAGTCGGACTGAAAAATAACAGTTTTTTTGTAGTTCTGTGTTGGATGATTGCTTTCGCTAGACGTTGACTGTTAATTTTGTTTTATACTGGTTTGTTAAAACTTAAAAAAAGAATTAAACAGTGGGTGAAGTTGGCTGTGGATGAAGATAGTTTTGATAAATCTTACCTAACGGATTTGTCATTGCCCTTCGGCACAATGTGACATTTTGTGTCTTCTAATAGTACATTACTGCCCAGGCCGGAATTCAAGCAATTTACGGCCGAGACTTGTATAGAAGAAATATTTGCAGAACATGCAAACATTTCTCCCGCAGCGAGAAACGAACCCGCTCTTGAGCCTTAATCGAGCACTCGCCCGCCAAGCCATCTAGGTTGTCAAAGAGAAGAACGTTACAAATTAGACTGTGGTATTTCAGGTAAGAAGCTAAAATGTCCGTACTGCGAGCGGCTGTACGGCTACGAGACGAACCTCCGCGCGCACATCCGACAGCGGCACCAGGGCATCCGCGTGCCGTGCCCGCACTGTTCGCGCACCTTCACCCGCAACAACACCGTGCGCCGGCACATCGCGCGCGAGCACCGCCACCAGGTCACCCCCCACATGCAGGGCCCCCTCCCCAACCACACCCAGTAAGCGCCTCTGTCCCACTCAACCGAACTACCTCGCTCCCACGCCCGGCGCGCGCGGCTCCGATCTACCTCTACTCCTCTGTTCGTCAATTCGTTCAACCCCCCAAGAGCCGCCGCGTCGCGTGTGCGTTTTACCTCGTCGATGCATATTTATGTAACAGTATCTACCTCAGTATGATCTTAAGATTTTTTAAGGTTTTTAATGTGCGATAATTGTTACTTAATTTAAATTCGAGTGTCTATGGATGGTGCGAGTCTCGTCCGGTACCGTGTTTCAAAAATAACGTACCTAATGCACCCTGATCGTGTTTCACCTTTGTTTGCTAATTTTAGTGATTATGCCCACTGACTGTGAGATGAAAGTTACCTTGAAGACGTTCTGTTCTGAGCTCTCGGTCGAGTTTGACATAGCTTATATCGAATTAACTGAGCTAGAGGATCTTATTGCTGATGTTGAGACTGATGGTCATAGGCTAAGTGTATGTAAATAATAGATGAATGTTATAGTTTGCCTTGGCCTAGGTTGAGACATTGTCTTTGATGCACTGTGGCAAAACTACCTACCTCCGTTTATTTTTATTGTGATTTAAGCTTGCATTTCTCTAATTTTATACATTTAATGACAATAGACTAAACAATTACAATTTTAAGTTACAATTACTACTATTCAACAGATCTGTGATACAATAGCGACCGGGCTTTATATTTATTTTCTCAGTTTGCCACATTGTCGTGTAGGGAACGGATAGAATGCGATTATACGACAGTAGATTCAGCTGTTCACTGACCGGTCAACATCGGACCCGGACGGCTTGAGTTCTGTACAAAGTACATTTTGCCCTAGATACATAAGTAGTTAGGTAAAATCGTGTTAAAAATTGTGCATGTTAGGTGCGATGCATGAATGTGTTATCCATCTCCGTCGTTCGTAACAGGCTCGCCTGGACGGATGTTACTATTGAGACCAAATATTATATGTTTCAGGAGTGGTGTCGATTTTAACATTCCGTTTTTAATGTTGTTTTTTTTCTAT
This sequence comes from Scotopteryx bipunctaria, assembly GCA_949320045.1. Lineage (NCBI taxonomy): Eukaryota > Metazoa > Arthropoda > Insecta > Lepidoptera > Geometridae > Scotopteryx > Scotopteryx bipunctaria. The sequence continues at coordinate 2,483,310 of OX439441.1, forward strand.
ATTAGTGCATTTAGACGAAGGCCACTTACTACTTCTATATTCCTAGTCATTTCAAGTGCAACCAGTTGAGATTTTTTAAGGAGAATAATTATTTAAATGATAATGTTTTGGGGCGCGGCCGGCGCCTCTGTATTATAATTATTTAGTTGAATGGGCGCCGCCATGTCTGGTGTTAGTACACTCACCTGCAATAGGTACAAGCTCTTATTTACAGCAGATGGTACAGTGCCAAATAACCTCAATTTGTAAGTCCGCATTTTGTATTATTTATTTTATTTTTGTTTAGTGTGAATGTAACAACTGTGTGTTTTATTCCTGATATTTAGGAATATGTTGCATTCATATTTATTATTATATTTATATTTTAGGTTTCAGTTATTGAATAATTTATCTATGTGAGAAATGCTATAACCAAGGCTCAGTGACATATTCTTTTAAATAATATAGTATCTGTTTTAGTACCATTTGAAAGACAGCGTTTTAGTTATCTTAGAGTGGTTAAATCGTTTATAACAAAAAATATATATATTTCAATTTTTTATCCACGTAACCACAAATTACTTTTGTTAAGGTTTTTACAAATTTTGTCGAAAAAAAATACCATACTTACATCCATCTTAGAGAATCGACTATTTTTCTACTCCATTTTAAATTTACAGTTCTAAAAAAATCTTACTAGTTACGTGAATCAAAAATGTACCAATATACCATTACATAACAATAGACCAAATAGAAGCTAGAAGCAATGAATCTATCAGAATTATTTATTGAGATTCAAAAAGACAGGCTATTAAATCTTGTATTTTGATACTTTACCTATTTAAAGTAACATTTTATCAATCTTCTTATAAAAATGTCTTAACATTATTATCCCTAATAATATTTGAGAGTAAATCGGTATTGATTTCTTGAATATCTTTTAAAGATGGGTCATGGAACGTTAGTACAAAGTGGCAAGAGTTTACAAGTATACATTTGTTTTTATTTTTATTTTGTATGGTTTGGTCTAATCTTCACCGACACGAAGAGTGAATGAGGAATTTCAAAGATTTGGTTCAATAAAACTTAACTGGAAGCATTTTGTTGATGTTGAAGTTTCTATGATCTTCAGCATTTTCAAAATTCAATTGGGCTTGGAAAGTGGCTGTCAGCAAATCCAAAGCGAGTCAGTGTGTTTAGATTGTTATCTGTTAATATTAATTTAATATCTCGTTGCCATTCAAACTTACCTACTGCTTGACGATCAGCGGAGCGAGCGGTATCACCAAATGTTTCATTCGAATGGCCAGGAGAGGCCTTTGACGAAAAATTAAGATTCGAACGAGATGTCTAATATTAATTAAATATTACGATTATTGGCATTATTTTGGTAAGTGTATTTTGTAGGAAATGTTTTTCTAAGTATTTCAATTTCAAAATTGTTAACAACATTATGTTTACGAAATTGTTCTATATTTTTGTCTCTTCTTTAATTTCTTATGAATTCAAAATTCATAGTTGTGATTTTTTTTTGACATAAAATGTTTAATTTGTGATACGTAATTGAGAAATTGCATTAATGCATCACGTTTTATTAGCTTTTTATTCAGTTTTTCTTTTGTTAGGAACGAGGGATTTAAGAGTATGATTAAGTTTGCTTAAGCGATGGAACATAAGGGTCCGTTTAGTTTCGAAATCAATTGGATTTGCTTCTTTCTAAACTGCGAGGTACAAATCTTAGATTACAGGTATAAAACATTATCAATCGACAATTTGGTTTGCGAACATGTGTAATGCTTTTGAATGATTTAAACATGTATAAGATTGAATGTCTAAATTAAGTTTTGCATTGTTAAAGCTAATTAGCGGACAAATTAGTGGTCCCTAATAGGTGTAATGTTATTTGATGTGATAGGATTCACAATTTAGTCGGTGTATTGCAATCCCATTTTGGAACTGAGTCCGATCTCCCTGACACGTACTTTCGAATACCAATAACAAATATCCCAGTAACAATATTATAAACTAATCATCTCGGTCAGGACACAATTTGGTGGTTTTTATAAAATTTCTCGCTATGGGTACATCAGGATACTAATGTTTAATTAGTTCTAAGGAACATTACTTTACTTGTAAATATATCGCGATATGTCGTGATGGTGAAGCCAAAGATAATTACGGGTATGGTGACCCTCTGCCGTCACAGGGGCTTTGCGGGGTTTTTCTATCAGTTTCGTTATTTTTCCATCATTTCACAAAAAAAAAGTTGTAATAGAAAATGTCGTTTTGGGACAGCATATATTAAATTTAAAAACTCCGCATTACCCTCTTAGCATAAGTATATTCTACCTCGAGGATCATAAAATTAGACTAAGTTAAGCTTTCTAGTAGATTTTATATGAAGAAATATAAAATTTAAGCGTATAAGCGTAATTCAAAATTTAAAAAAAAAGTACAAATAATGCTACCTCAGGATTCAAGAGTCCGGAAACCGGAATCGCGTATATTATATTAAATTGGGTAAAACGTCAAAATTATATTACAAAATTTATCGCGTTAAGAAATGACCAGAATAAATCTGTTTTAAGCACATTTTGAATCTCTGCAAGGTAGTTTGTGCTATCAACTCAGTGCATGCTCAATAGAGATACATCGACAACTTTGAAACTCTATGGGCTCGAAAGAGCTGGGTTGAAGTTAAAACTTTAGTACGTAAGTTGTTATTTAGACTAGTGTAATCTCACTGATGTACCCGCTCTCAACCGCTCGAGGGAGGTCGGCCCCAAGCACGTAATCCAATTGTACCTACTTTCACTCCCCGGAGTATAAATCATTTTTTTTTAATAATAATTTTTTATTATTACATTTTCCCAGTTACTTTGTGTTGCATAGATGTTACTATGTTTTAAGGAGATGAAAAGAATTGAATTATTGTTTGTTAGGTTTCTGCAAATTAAAAAATTGTAACAAAATTATTTTTTTGGTTATTTTATTTTATTTTTTCCTTTATTTTCCTTGTTTTTATGTGTTCGACAATTTACACCCGTCCATCGTGTTTAATGTTTATTGTATTAAACTTAAGAGCATTATATAAGGAATTGACATTAGGTACCTAATTATTCGTACAGTACCTATAGTTGCACTTATTTGGTCATGAAAAATTTAAGTACTTACTAATTATTGGATGTTTGATATTTTAAGGATGCACATAAATGCCGATCGCGAGATTACCTCGAGATCTCTACGAATTTGATGGAAAACTTTCTCGCGTTAATGTTACCTTAAGATTTAAAATAAATGCTCACTCCTTCACTAGATTAAATCACGGAGTACTTTGGACGGAATAAAAAATGTTGGCAACATCAGATCGGGTTGGCAAGGTTCTGGGCTCGGTTGATCATACATTTTAAATTTAATTGTTACCTACACTGGCTACTATGATAATAAATATATCTTTAAAATTTTGATGTTTTCTCATCGGTGTCATTTATAGTCTTAGATGACTGTAAATATTAACGTTTTAATTAAAGTAATGCTATAATAACGTGCTTATCTCTCATGTCGTTATTTTGAATGAGGTAAGTCTCGATGTGACAAATTGTTGTTGGTGTCATCTTTGTGTACGTGTAATAAAAATACGCAATAAAAAAGCAACGAGCACTCGTAACTTGAACTAAAGTACAAATTTCTGAAGTCTTAATGGTTACCGCCAGTACAAATTAATTAAATGAGAATAAAATTATAAAAGTAATATTAAATTAATCGGTTTTACGTGAGTGTTGCCAAATTGTATTTTTTCGGCATCGGTAAAATATAATTTAGTGTAGGTTTATTCGTGTGAATTAAGTACAAAGTTTGGGAAATTTCGGTATTTATTATGTACAGCAGCCCGCAGTTGGTTGCTGGGAGAATGGGGAGAATGGGGAGAATGTTTCTGTTTAAGCGAGGGTAAAAACTAGAGAACATCTAAGTAAGTGGTGGAAATAGAAAACGGGAGGTTAGTGGAATGTAACATAACCTGGATGGTTGTAAAACTAAGTAAGTAGGGTTTTGTACGTAGGGAGATAATGCTTAGAAAAATGGTCGGTTCGGTGGTCTATGTCTGTAAAGGAAAAGTGATTGTCTGTGATTTTTTTAAGCGACTTTTTATATATATAATGGAAGAATATAATATAATTCTTTATCAGTAAGAATAGCACTATTTGTGATTTTACATTAGATATTTTGTTTGACTTCATTTTTTTGTACTATTATAAAGTAGCGTGTGGTGTAGAAGGTTCTGATGCGGGTTGAATGTACATAACACTACATGTTGTATTTTTTGATTTTGCATCCAGAAAACTACCCTCGTAGTAAGATTACAAATGAAAAACAACATTCACATTTCCTTCTTTATCTCGTGAATAAACGGCACTACTACTTTACCCGACAAATCTACTGTTTATTACCACTGAATTGACAACCTACGAGGGTTGACGTCTTTTGACATTAGGCAATGACACATGGTTAGACCACAAAGCTTGGTAGGAGTCACGTGCACCCCAGAACCGCCTGAAATGGCTTTATACGAATTTAGAAAGAGTTGGGGTGCACGCGGTGAGACGGTGTTTAGCGGAATTTGTTTGTGCATCGGTGTAGCGGTCCCCCACCGTGTATTTAGCGAATTTTTTAGTGTGGTAATTTCGGCGTATGTATTTCGTTAGTTATGTGTAAACGTAGTAGGTAACTGTTATGTTTGCTTTAGGGAAGCTTGAAATCGCTGAGGATATTGCCATAATAAAACTTAAGAGATGGTTATAAACTCCTTTTCTAGTATGTATTTATTATCTCTATATATCCCCTGAATCCATGTAAATAAATAGATGTCTATTATACTTTTTCAGTGTAAATAATGTGTGTTATGAGATACATTAATGAAACAGTATATGTCTAAGGTAATTTCCTCAGTGGTAATTTTAAGTTTCTTTAGGTGAGGTAAGGGTTTTTGTTTGGATAATTTGTACCTATAGATATACATAAATACATTCTATGAGAACTATTTATTTTAATCAATTATATATAAATATTATGTAATACTACACGACACAATAATGTCAGTATTAAAATAACATGGGTACAAAATATAAAATATAACTGAATAGGTACCTGACTCTGTACAATATATTTACTTATAGAAAAATAATAAGAAGTGCAAACTGTCCAAACAAAAACCGATGTATCGATGGAAATCGTGTTTTATCGCAGGAAAAACATGATTAAAGAGCCTACTTACTGAAAAAACCGGTAAGCTAATGTATAAAACGGTACTTTACTCCTTTACTGCGATAAGGGACAGTAGAGTGGAAGTAGAGTTAAAATACAGGTATTTTTAATTAATTGTCCAATATGTGCACTAATTCTACATGCGTATAAATAGTTAATGGCATACAGTATCTCACAACACATCCTACATGCAATCTGACTAGGTCTAGATATTATATTAAAGAAAATTTGTTCCATTGTGGAAATCTTAATAAAAAATGTTGCTAAAATACAGTGTTGTTTTATTTTAACTATAGTTTCCTATCTCCACAAGCTTTACTTATCTGCACTGAAACGCCTTATACTTCTACTGTAGCAATGTTCTCTATAGGAAAGTTGCGTGCGACTAATAAGCAACTTGCTGCTATTTAAATGATCCTTTTATAAGGTATGTATGGTATCTATCTTGGGACATCTTTGAATCAGGAGTGGCTGCAAGTTTCCTTAAGATTACTTGTGTCTCTGCTCACTCCATTAGGGATAGAGGTGTGATAATATTTTATGTATGTAGGTACATTAAGTAAAAATAATTTTTAGACAGAATTTTTATATTTGTAGTGAATATCACACTCGAGAAATATTTAGGTAAGGCCGTAGTTGCGGGCTCAAATCTCGTTCGTGCAAGAATTTATTGAAAGTTTTTTTTTGCCAAAGATACGCGCGATAAACATAGCCTCTCTAACCTGTTAGCCGAGTAAAAATGATAAATCTTACTTCAGTCAAACTGGAGATAAGTAGGTACAAGTTATGTAAACAAACCATCAGTACCTACCTTACCTAAAACTTACTTTTATATGTTAAAAGTAGTACCAAGGTGGGTTATTAACAGTTAAATTAAGGTTTAGAAACTAATGTTGTGTGGTTTATTTAGGTAGGTAGATACCTAAAATTAAAGTGATTTTATCGTAATAATGAAAATTACGCGACGGTTTGTTTACATAATAATAAACAAATAACACCCAACAGTCACATACATAGTTCTGACCCCACACTAGGATTCCCTGTGTCGTGGGTATCAGAAACTACGAGTACCATGGTACCACAACACCCAGACCCGGAAGAAATATTTACAGATCATGCAAACATTTCTTCCGCAGCGGGAATCGAACCCGCGCCTCTCTGCGTCTATGCTGAGCAATCGCCCGCCACGCCACCGAGGCCATAAATTGTATAGATCTTCAGTTTGGCTGAAATATAAAGCCTCTCCTTTTTGATCCGTTCTACCTCCACATCACAACTACATCAAACTAGTTTTGTACATAAATTAATCGTTCACCAAATCTGATAGTGTACGGTTCCATTATCCATTGTGTGCAAATGTGAAGGATTAATTCGCACTAAGTGCTCCTTAACCCTAGAACCGTACCCATCCTGGACATACACTAACAGTACCATGGGGTACTGGGTAACCCCAATAATAAAAACACTTTTTTATAAGAATAACGAACTTTTATTATAAAATCAACTTGCATAAGGGTTTACACAACAATTTCAGACTTATTAATCATAATCATCATCACAACAATTAGGAATTACTAACAATTTTGGCATATTTTGTTTTGATGTTCAACACACAGATATGTTTTGCATTTCACACGTTGTGTACGTGATTTGTGGTCTTTGGACCTCGGGCAGAAAAAACACCTACCAGTTATTAGACTAGATGGGTAGGCCACTGGTACTACACATTTTTTTCCAAAATATCCCCAATACTTATTTGGTGGGGGGTCGGCAAAGTACGGTATTGAAACCGGTCTTCTAGGTGGGGCTTTATGAGATCAAATGCTAGTAGTGAGTCTTCAGATAATAAATAAATACCATCCAACGGTCACATACATAGTCCTGACCCTACACTAGGATTCCCTGTATCGTGGGTATCAGAAACTACGAGTACCATGGTACCACAACACCCAGACCCGGATGAAATATTTACAGAACATGCAAACATTTCTTCCGCAGCGGGAATCAAACCAGCGCCTCTTGCGTCTCTGCCGGGCAATCGCCCGCCACGCCACCGAGTCTGTCAAATTCGTCTATTCTTGAAAACGTGCTTATTAGTGGCACTCGACGATGACTGCACTTCCAAGGGATCATGGCTATCATATTCTGGTCTCATTTCTTCCTCTAATCGAAAATCTTGAATTATGTCATCGAGTTCTTCATCTGAAGCCTCTCCTAAAACCAGATTTTTTCTATGATCAGTCTCCAGAAGTATATTTTCTGTCATAACATACAAATTGAATCTTGACGCCATCTAAAAAGCAAAAAATTCAAGTCATGCACAAATACAAAACAAACAGTAAAAATATAACAAAACTTGATTGTCTAATATTTATGATGGTAGAAACTTTACAATTAGGTACCATAAAATAATCTACCATGAAAAAACAAGCGTAAAGTTAATTTTCTATCGGTAAATGTCTAAAAACGAGCAAAAATTACAAAAAGAAACACAATAAAAAACTTACGTTAATCGTACCCAGGGGTACAGATGTACCCCACAAGCCGCGTGCCACGTCCACACGCCAGCAGGACCGCCGTTCGAAAGAGGTATCGACGCGTCCCCCCACCCCGGGTAAATACACGGACGCGCAAAACAAACCGTCTAATAATAAAAAAGTTATAAACAAATTTCAAAAAAAAAATACGATTGTACCCCAGGGTACGGTTCTAGGGTTAAATATCAAGTGACAATTTCGTCTCATATCTACAAAATGACCTTTTCGAGGCGCACTTTAATCCTTTCAAGACGCTGGTTCGATAAACTACTACGCATAGTATAGTACCTAGTATCAAAAACCTTAGTAGGTACAGTAGTATCTACCACGAATATTGTGCGCCTCGGCAATTTTCGTCTAGCTTCTGAAATACGAACGCGATGATGATAATGTAATATGGAGATGTTACAATAATTATGTAGACTTATTTTTTTAAGCGATGAAAGTACACTGAAATTTTTGTCAATGTAGGTACGGTAGATACATTGACAAAAATTTCAGTCTATGAGTAGTAGTTAGGTACCTAGTTTATCGAACCTGGAAAAAGTCATTTCGTGAACTTGACAAAAGTTTTTCGAATTCTTTCTGTTTTAATTTCACATGTTTTCCTTCAATGTTTAATTAAACCTACAGGTAATAGCGTACATACTTAATATCAAACAACAGATACAGTCTTGAGGGTTAAAAAATAAAAACTTTTTTACTTAGGTACCTACTCTATTTTTTTTTCATATAGGGTCTCTAACGTAGGTAGATCGGATAAATTGCAATACTACGCGGAAGCAATAAAGAACATAATGTAGGTAGGTAAGTAGTCAAAGATAGAATCTTAGTAGAATGTGACACATCATAATCCAGTTTTTTTTTATGCGGAACCCCGATCCGTTGGGCATAAATCTTTTACTTGTGTAATCAAATTCACTACACTTTTCGGTACAATAAATAACACTGCCTAAGGCTAGAAAACCGCGCGGCTTTGTTTATCTTATAATCATTGTCTGCCCCTGGGGATTTTAATTCAATGCGTTTTATTCCAAATTCAAATATTTTTTTATACACTCCTATTAAAATATAACCAGTCAAGTGCGAGTCGAATTTGCACACGAAGGTTTCCGTACCACCGTACAATGTTCATAAATGTTTGTATGTCACCTATTATAGGTGGCAGCACCTTCCCTATTAAAATCAACCAAAAAATGCAAAATGAAACTCGTTTCTTCTATGAGGACCCCCTTAATTTTTAATTGTATCTTTATTTCTATACAAATCAGTAAATTTTAGACCGTAAAAAAAAATACTTACACAAAAATATTACCTACAAAAAAAGGCACTCGACCCATCCCATTACTGACCGTGCCTGGTGTTGCTTAACTTCGTTGATCGATTACAAACATTACATTTTTTTTCTTGTATGCAATAGAAACGCCTACGTACTCTGTGAAAATTTCAACTCTCTTTTACATTTCATGAGAAACCGCCCGCTGACTGACGAACAGATGGATGGACGGACGGGCAGCGGAGGCTTAGTAATAGGCATACAGGATATTTTTGACTCATGTCAATCTGTTTTTAGGCAAAAATAATAACAGAGTGGGCTCTCAAGGCCTTTGCCCTAGCGAGAGGGATGAAGTAGGTTTATGTTAATACCTAATATTCTTTTATTTGAATATACAATCTGGCATCTGGCGTTAACTTAGGTATCTAACAAACTGCCAGATTTCCTATTGAATAGTAAAATAAAAACAATGAATGCAAGGAAATGAATGAATGAAAAACAACATGCAAGGAATTTAAGAATATCTTGACAAAAAAACGACCTACCTGCCCCGGAGCGCAGTTCCCTAGAATACTGTAGTGTTGTGTGGAACCCTCACTACGAGGTATATATTAGGCGCTTAGAAGTGTACAGAAATGATTTTTATGGCATTTGTCATACAGTTGCCATTTAGCAAAAAATTTACCGAGCTATGATGACCGATTAACACACCTCCACATGACTTCTCTTACTGCCCGAATAAAACTGTTGGAAATATGTTTTAGTTTAAATTAATCAACAATCACATTGATCCTCCTTATATCCTATCTTTGATAAATGTTCTTATCCCTCGTGCTTAACCAAGATTTAAGAAATATCTACCTTTCGTCCAAAAATCTGTTCATTGTAATTGAGGTAAATTTTCTCCATTGAATAGGATTACAGGGATGTATGATGTGATTCACCACGTTACGTTAAAAATACAATCCTGTGACGAAAATGTGAACAACGTCGAAATTGACTCAAATAGTTTTTAAAGTTTTAGGAAATATTTAATCAGCATTTTAAAATCAAATATGTTAGTCAAAGTCAAAGTCAAAGTCAAAGTCAAAAAATTTTTATTCCATAAAATCACTGGGATCACTTGGACACGTCTTAAATCTACGTTGCATTTACACCTGTTCGTAACGCGACCAGGCGTGGAAGATACAGGCAAGAAACCACGCTTGGCTATTTTTTTGGAAAATGATCCCTTTACAATCATGTTATAAAAGGAGTTGGAGCATTCAGTCCCAAGCATTTTTATCTTCTATATAATCGGATATTTTATAGTAAGCTTTTTTATACAACTTTTGTTTTATTAGTGTTTTGAATTTATTAACTGACAAATTTGTCATCTCGCTTGGGACTTTGTTATAGAAGCGTACACATTGCCCTTTAAATGATTTATTAACTTTACCTAGCCTAATCGTGGGTACAGCAAGTTTATCCTTATTTCTAGTATTAACACTATGATTATCACTATTTTTCTTAAACTTACTAACATTTTTATGTACGTACATCAAGTTTTCGTAAATATATTGACAAGGAACAGTCATAATGTTTATTTCTTTAAATTTATTACGTAATGACTCCCTAGGACCCAGGTTATAAACTGCTCGAACAGCCCTCCTCTGCAACACAAATACGGTGTTTATATCTGCAGCACTCCCCACAACAAAATGCCATATGCCATGATGCTATGGAAGTAGCTGAAGTAAACTAGTCTAGCTGTATCTACGTCTGTAAGTAGACGTATTTTTTTGACTGCATATGCCGCAGAACTAAGTCTCTTCGACAATTTATCTATATGTGGGTCCCATTGAATCTTTTTATCTAAGGTTATGCCCAAAAAAGTAGTAGTGTCCACGAGATCTATATGTTCATTTTTTATTTTTATATGAGAATTTACTTGTGTAACATTTGGTAGTATAAATCTTATACATTTGGTTTTCTTTTCATTTAGCAATAGGTTATTTACATCGAACCATTCTACGAATATACGTTAATAAACGGAATTCAGTTTTATTTTTATGTATGTATCTCACCACCTTTTTTTTTGTTTTTTAGTTGTATGTATGTTTCAAATAATGTACCAACTTTTATCAAAATTATCTAATTATCTAAGTATCTTGTGAATCAATTTCTTTAATCTATTTTTAATTAGTGTTATTCTTGTATCCGCTTAATTGACTGTGGTTTGCACCTATAATTGAGATGGCACTTAATTTTAACTCAATTGTGTCATACATATTGCATGTAATGGTGTTCACTTTGTTGGTATAAATAAATAAATAAAAAACCTACACGTCGAATAAAATCCAGCTGTAATCATATTCGTCCCAGGCAATTCTAAAATCCGGGTCCGCAAAAATCAAGCCCGGATTAACAAACAAACATAATCGTGGACATTTTATATGTATTAAGTTGGGTGATACATTGCACTTGCTCCGGCCTATTTCAAGTTCGACTAGTGACCGCTGAGTAGGACACAGGACGTATATAAGCATGTGTAAGTAGTATTGGAGTATTCATTCATTCGGTGAATTCACAGCAATAATGGCAGCTAAGGTGAGTTAGCATTTATTTGGAAGACTCCAAATTTCATTTGTTTTTATTTTATTTTTATAGAGCTCGTGGGGTAGCTTGCTTATACGTTCTTGATTAATCGTTGAGGTTAAGCAACGTTGTGCGTGGTCACAATTGAGATGGGTGACCGCAAGTGGCATTACGAGCTGAGCGCTTCTGTGCGAGGGCACGTTAAATTGTCGGTCCAGGCTTTTAAGTCGATAAGCCACGACGGAGGGCTTTAGGCGGCCTAAAAATTCCGTCACTAGAGTTGGCCACTAGCTCATACGAACTTACTTAAGTACTTATTTGTTTTATAAACGTTCAATTTTTAAATTTCAAACATTATTGTCACTGGAAAGGAAAAACGTTTAAACGCCAAAATGGTTCATATTTTCGACAAAACTTTGGCGCTTTAGCTCTTTTTCCTTTTCTTCCAGTGACGATCAATGTTCTACTAAAACAAACTAGCTTAGCAACCAATTAGATTGAATGGGGAATTCTAATAATGTTGGGCTTCATAGCATCGACTATTCTCATTGTTCTATGCAATAGGAATTCGGCTTGAATCCTAATGCTGATAAATTTGCACTCTGTAATGACGTGACCAGAAATCCAATTGAAGTCAAAGACATAAGAACCGTTTTGGTTTTAAGGCTTTTCCAAGGTCATACCTGAAATTTATGCGATTATCTTCTCTGCAAAATTCCAATTTGTTCGCGCATGACGTAGGTCCAGGATGTAAATCCCACAAGAGTAGGTACCTAAATCCGCTATGACAAATATGTAGGTAGAGTAATTATGTGATACACAAGGTAATAGTAGGTGTTGTTTTTATTGTAAAATGAGTGTAAACTCGTAAAAAAAGTTCTTTAAAATAGTAAGTTAGCAAAGAAAATTGTTCTGATGTGACACAGCGTGATGTGGAAACAACCCTCAATCGTGCTCCTTGTAGTATGTACCTAATATTTTTTTTCTAAATTTCAGTTCCTCGTAGTGCTCGCGTTGGTGGCCGCTGGGCAGTGCTCAGTCGTGCCGGTAGCGAAGGTAGACGCGGACTACTCCAGCTTCGCATACAACGTCGCAGACCCCAACACCGGCGACTTCAAGAGCCAGGTGGAGACGCGCGTCGGCGGCACCGTTTCCGGACAGTACTCGCTGCTCGACTCCGACGGCACGAAGAGAACTGTCGACTACGCCGCTGATGACGTCAATGGGTTCAACGCTGTCGTTCGCAAAGACCCCGTCGCTGTTGTCGCCCCTGCTCCTGCTGTCTACTCTGCCCCGTTCTACTCTGCCCCTGTCGCTCGTTTTGCTCCTTCCGTATACAGTGCTTACCCATACTCCGCTGGCTACGTGGCTGGTTCTCCCCTAGCCTACAACACCTATGGTGCCCATGTCGCCCCTCGGTACTACTGGTAAATCATCTAACAACCCATCCTCATCGTTTCGTTTCTGTAAATAGTTAGGAATGCAATTTTATTAAATAGTGAAACTACCGAAAACATGATGTTTATTATTTCTTAATTTCTTTAAAAAACATAGAATGCGTCCAGCTGATTCTCTCCCCGAGCAAGACGTAAAAGTCGACTAAGGGATAGTATCCTCTCTAACATGATGGACCATCTGTACGGGCGATGGGCTGAACACCCTGCCACCATGGTTTGCTATATCTATATCCATCTTGGGACTTTGAGTCAGGAGTGACAAGTTTTCTTATGATTACTTATGGTTCTGCCCACCCCACTATCCCATTAGGGATACGGGCGTGATAATTATGTAGGTAGGTATGTATGCACGTAATAATCAATCAATCTGTCTAAGGATTCTTAGAGGATTAACAAAACTACAACGCTCAAAGATACCATGAACTTGGTCCAGTCATGGTTCGAATGGTCATGGCCGATTATTTACCAAGGTACCTAAATACTAAAGCTTAGTACTTTATTTAAAAAATAGAAGAAATATATGAAGTTAGAAATTTAGCTATAATTATTAGGAAAAAAATATGTAGTTTAAAGGCCGGCAACGCACTTGCAACTCTGATGTTGCAGGTGTCTGTGGGCGGCGGAAATCACTTACCATCAGGTGAGCTGATTTGCCTCTTCTTCCATAAAAATAAGTAAAGTTATGTATTAAGTAATCCTGGGGCTTTGGCCAGGATGCAATAGGCCACCTTTTGCCTTAAAATAACCCTGAAAGGGATGAAATTTTGTAGCATCATTACAGTAACAGCTAGTATTTAATATTAGAAATCTAGAGCTTTACCTACAAACACGGGTGCGCATCCCGCTGGTGAATCAATCTACATAGTAGATTGGGACAAATGAGACAGCATCGTTGCAATCTCCGCCACTAAATACGAGACGAGGAAATTGTGCGCTATCGTAGGTACTTTGCGTATCTAGGCCAGATTGCTGTTTAAAGAATATTACAAAAGTGATAACTTTAAGTGCTTTGAGAATATATTTAGTTCTAGATTTGAAGATTCTGTTTCATGTCTTAGTTTAAAAGGAAAGTGGAATAAATTGAAGGTTTTTTAGTAGACTTTTATCACTTGATTTTTCTATTTTTGTTTATAATAACTACTATCGCTGTGAATTTTTATTACCTAATGAGAAAAGCTAAATAAAATTCAATTTTGTTAAGTTATTGAAGATAAAATGCGGCTTCCAATGAAAGTTTGTTTGGTTAAAAGTATGAACTATTAGGTATCTATTTATAATGTGCACATAAAACAAAGTATATTTTGTGGAAAATTCGATTTAATTCAATACAACCATTTGTATTTACACACTAGAATCAATATTTACATTTGAAAACTCTGAACACGTTGCGGTATGAGATACCTTGAAGCAAGGCTTTACCAGTAGGACACGGGAGAGGAGTAGGCGGAGTAAGTCAGAGGAGAACCGTAGACTGTGCGGCCATACACGTTAGGGGCATATAAACCAGCGGAGTACACGTTGGCGGAGTGGACTCCAGCGGAGTACACATTGGGGGAGTAGACTCCAGCGGAGTACACGCTTGGGGAGTACACGCCAGTGGAGTACACACTGGGAGCAGCAGCGTACACGCCACGAGAGTACACAGCGGGAGCGTACGAACGAGCAGCGACAACGGGAGATGACGCGTACACGGTCTTAGCGACTACCGGGGAAGCGGCGTACACTTGTGGAGCAACCACAGGGGCGGAGTACACGGGCGCAGCGACTCGTGCAGCGACCACGGCCGGGGCGGAGACAACGGGAGCAGCAGCGACCACGGGGGCAACAGCGACCGGGTCTTTGCGGACGACAGCGTTGAATCCATTAACGTCATCAGCGGTGTAGTCGACGGTTCTCTTTGTGCCATCGGAGTCGAGCAGGGAGTACTGTCCGGCGACGGTGCCACCGACGCGCGTCTCCACCTGGCTCTTGTAGTCGCCGGTGTTGGGGTCTGCGACGTCGTACGCGAAGCTGGAGTAGTCCGTGTCTACCTTCGCTACCGGCACGACTGAGCACTGCCCAGCGGCCACCAACGCGAGCACTACGACGAACTGGAAATAAAAGAAAATTATTTGAAGCTTTCATAAAATCACTTGGATGTATGTGAAGTTAATCTATCTTTTTATCGGTTTGTATATTGCGAAAATGAGTTCTTTTTAGCTAAGACACTTCCTCTGATGTTCTTTTATATAGTTATGACCCAAAAATAACCCCTATTACAGTTATTGGAATTCGTTATCAAGCACATTCACTGCTAGTTTTCGATGTACTAAACTTTCATGCAAAAAAATTATAAACTTTCGAGTGCAACATTAAAATTTTCTATTTGAAAGGTTTGACGCAATTTCCAATACAAACAAGTCTAACATTAATTCGCTAAACCACTAAGTTATCGAATCCACTTTGCACAAGTTCCGATAATCGATTAAAATAGATCACCTTGGCTGCCATTGCGTTAGTATGAGGTTTTCCACTTGAGTGAGTACTGAGGAAGCTCGCTTTAAGCTTTTATATGGAGCTGGGAGGCGAGGGCGTGGCGTACGGGCATGGTCACTTGCTGATCTTTATATCTCGTCAGGGAAGCATCGTGGGTTGGACTCGTGGTTCCGTACATGGTAACATTTAATGGCCTACCATTGTTAAGCTGGGTATGAACTAAGCGAGAAAAGAGGCAAGGCACAGACACCATGATCGATCGCCTTCTCTGTTCCGCTAAACGAGATCATTTTCTGCATATAAAAAGTTCGTACCTATTGATTTGTTTCCGTCCGATTCCGCCTTCACTGATTTTTATCCACTTGGTGCGTAAGCTTAAGAAGGAAATAACCATAATATCCTAGTATGAGAGAATTGTGTAAAGCTGGGTTACCTACATATAATGTATTTGACCTATTGGAGATATTACAGACAGTTTTTTCATTTAAAAGTGAGTAGAATTAATCATGCTAATAATGAGAACTTTATTAACAGAAAGAAACTTACAACTATTACAAACATAATTTACAAAATACAAAAGAAACAGTCGGGCTATCTAAAGGCAAACGTTGCAAACGGTCTATAGATAGCTCACCTGATCCAGCTCATCAGACGGTGGAAACGTGCCCAAGACGCTGGCCGCATTGCCACGCTGAATGGCAATACTGATCCGTTGAGCCAAATAAGAACCAGTGCTAATAATTGATTTTATAATTACGATAACTTATGTTAGGTACTCAGACATTATTCTCAAAACATTATTACATTTGAAAACTTTACTCTGTTTTCGTCGCTAACCTACGGAATCCTAAAATAAGTACAACATGCGTAATTTGTAATGACGGATCCGGAAGAGCAAGGCCAAATGTTGATGAGTACAAGACGCGCGGTAAAAGAAAAGAAATGAGATCTCTTGAAAGTTCATATTCAAGGTCGAAATAGCTATTTTTTCTGAACTTGATGAGTGCAAGTATAATATCGTATTCTGTAATTCCACATCCTGGTTTTATAAGCTGTCTGAAAGGCGCTTTTTATTTATGTGGAATTGTGGGCTAGGTGCAGGAATTATTTGTTTAAAGGTTGTGGGTTTGAATCCGGTCACGCATCAATGGATTTTTAAAAAATTAAATGGGTTTATTAATTTTACATGTTATCACTTATCTTTATATTGTTTTACATCTTATCTTTATATTGTTTCTTTTTATCTCATTATGTTGTTACAAATAAAAGTATTTTCTTTCTTCTTTCTTTTTTTTCTAGTAATGTTACAGAATGAATAAATTTTATTTATTTGTGTTTATTTTAATCTAGATGTTAATATTTTTGCTACACCAACTTACGCAGGCAGAAGTCGAAGAAGCAAAATAAATAAATAAATACATACTTGGATATTTCACACAGCCACACAGCGCCATCTAGCCCCAAACTAAGCAGAGCTTGTACTATGGGAACTAGATGGCTGATAGAATACTTATATACTTTTTTTGTAAATACATACTTATAATACATAATTTTACAACACCCAGACCCGGAAGAAATATTTTCTGAACATGTAAATATTTCTTCCGCAGCGGGAATTGAACCCGCGCCTGTTGCATCCACCACGCCATCGAGGTCGACGTAAAACATTTCATTGGCTATAAAAGCAGTTTCACAAACTTGTAAATTCAGCAGCATATTCTATTCAGCTATCAACACAAATGTGCGTTCACATAAGTTAAAAAAGTTTTTACGATTTTTCTTACAAAGTTTTAGTGTTTTCTTGAAGATTTTGTTATAAGTAAAGTTCCAAAAATAATGATTGTTTGATGTCTACTTTTCGCAACATTTTCAACATGACTGAATTTGACAAGCTAATTAATGGGCTTTGCAATAAAATAGTTGTTTAGTTGTTTCATCTACCTTTAGAGACAGTTTTATTTTTACCCGACTACGAAGGAGGGTAATGTGGGGTTTGTACCTATGTGCATGAACTAAGACTTCGACTAAAATGGTACTAATCCATCAATGATTTTTCTAATATTTGCTATATTAGAAAAATCATTGATGATGATGATGATGATGTCCCTAATATGTTTTTATATAAGTACTTGTCAGGGCCGTCCAAATAACTTTAGTTTTGCAATATGAATCGTAGAAAACATCATTATAATATACATAAAAACCATCAAGTAGACCTTTTAAATCATCAAGTTTTTTCTTTCGCTCTCTCCAGAAACAGCAATTACCCAAACCAGGTCACGGACCATTAGGTCCGTGGCATTAGCCCAAGAAATAACCAGTTGCACGGCAACATAGTACGAATCCAATGAGTTTGTTATTCGTTTAGATTTGCATCGAAATTGACATCCTGTGATTCAAAAGAGACGAAATATTTGCATTGCATATTTTTGCATATTAGAACAGTTTTGTGTGTCGGTAGTACACGATATTACGTATACATTACATTAAATATACACGAGAGTAAGTAGGTATGTTAGGACCGTAAAAAATGGTAGGCAGAGATCACGGATCTCCATTTGCTACGATCCTGACCTGATGATGATCTTTCGCTTCATTCATTTTTATTCCATTCTTTATATATGCTCGTGGGTTTAGGGTACTCTTGACCTGGCCCTTTTCCAAAACGTCGCAAATTTGGTCCAGGTACGTACGCCTAGGTCTTCCCCTTCCAACGGTACCACTCACACTCGCCTCATACACCTGTTTCGTTAAACATCTTTCATTCATCCTCTCTACATGACCAAACCACCTTAACATTCCTTTCTCAATCTTATTCACTGCATCTTCTTTCACTCCACATCGCTCTCTTAACATAATCATGGAATAATTTAATTAAGTTTTGGCCAATATAATTCAGCTGCCGTGATTAATGCAAGGTTCCAATGTTCTACTAATGAACTACGAATTGTTTAAGTATAACAATAGCAACGATGTTTTCTATCGAAAAGCCCAATACATTTTTTGACAGAAAATTATTCTATAGTGATGAATTATCCGTCATTATATGTTAGTAAAATATTGGAACCACAATCGTACAAACATTCAAACCTTAGCAATTTATTTTAGGATCAATATCTCATTCATTATGAATATGCTCTACATTTTGCCCCAAGGCAATCTACCTAATGAATCATGTCTCTTTATTTGAATTATACTTTCTTGTAGGTATACTAAACCTTTGACGATTTCGGTAGCGTAGCGGGCGAGGCTCGGCTAAGACGCAAGAGGTGCGGGTTCGATTCCCGCTACGGGAGAAATGTTTGTATGTTTTGCAAATATTTCTTCCGGGTCTGGGTGTTGTAGTATTATAAGTAAGAATCTAAAATAAAAGATAAAAGTATTTATCAGTCAGCCATCTGGTGCCCATAGTACAAGCTTTGCTTAGTTTGGGGTTAGATGGCGCTATTATATTAATGATAAATTTAAACTATAATTAAAGGAAAAAATTAATGACTCGGTATAATATTATGAAATGAAAATGAGCTCAGTTTTATAACTAAGTTCGCCTACAGATAGAAAACAGAGCTCAGATCACCGACCGCAGGTAAGGTCCTCAAAAGGCTGGCGACGTTACCTCATTGGATAGATAAAATAGGTAACTTATATCCTTTGTCCGAGGTAAGCCAAGCGCCTGCCTGTTGGTCATATTGATATTCTTCTAAGTTTATATTTATTACAAGAAGTACCTTTTAGTATCTACTAAAAAAGTTTCCTGTTGTAGGACACATTTACATTTACTATAATATTAACTGAATATGCACCAATATCTATTAATTCTACACGTAATCGAACCCGGAAGCAGAATGAAGTACATCCAAATTATTCAAACTGGTTACATTTATGGCATGTATGGCTAGCTTTATTAATTCAATACTTACTATACTTGTGACAATACTGGTGGTAATAAAACATTTTTAAATGTCAAAGCAATAATTTGTAGGGTTCCGTACCCGAATAGTGCCAACGGGACCCTGTCACTAAGTTGCCGCACGAACTGTAACAGGTAGTGAGTTGAAATTTTCATAGTGTGTGTATTTTATTGCCACTATAACAATAAATAGTAAAAACAAAATAAAAAAATTAAAGGGGGCCCATAAAAGAAACATTTTATCTAATGTTCGTAATCGATCATCGAAGTTAAGCAACGCTAGACGCGGTCAGTATTTGGATGGGTCGAGTGTCTTTTTGCAGTATTTTTGTGTATTTACTTTTCAAATGATCTAGTATTTACTGATATGTACAAAAATAATAATAAAATTAAAAATTAAGGGAGCCCCATACTAAAAACACTTATGTACATGTATGATGGTACGTAACCCTTCGTATGAATTTGACTCACACTTGACCGATTTTATTTTGTAAATTACAATTCCACTACCTAAACTAATATCCCAAACGGTGGGCCAATCGCGCAATTTTGAACGTAATTAGCAAAGAAAAATAATATTATTTGTAACAAGGATTTGTTACGTTTGGTTTGTACATAATTCTGGCCGTAGTATCGTGGTATTGTTTTTGGCATCAGTCAAAACGAAAACAAGAGAACGCAATGGGCGTTCCATCGAACGTTAGATCTATAATATTAATGCCAAGTTCCTATATTCGACGGACGGACGACGGACCGTAGCAACATTGTTAGTAAAGCGCCATAATTATTTCCTAACCAACCATCCGTCGTCCGTTAGTAGAATAATAGAAACTGGGCATAAATAGCAAGATTGAGGCACAGACCGGCTTTTTGACATTCTACTTTTATTAAAAACATGCAACTTCATTTGTACGATTAGATGCGGTTTAATAAAAACAATGCTCCTTGTAAACCACTCAACATTATTCGATGAACAAAACTATTATATACTAATTTTATTTAAATAGCATTATGAGAAGTATTTTAACAGTCAATTCTCATCAAGCTATGGCACAAAACAAAATGCCAGAATGCTACAGAAACGCAATAATTTATCTCAAGAATTGCATTGTTTGTTAGGTAACATCCAAACCTTTGAGAACATTGTATTGTTCGTTGTTTATCAGTGACCCATTGTCCTAGGTGTGTGAAAGTGACGCTTTGCGATTTTTACCATAGGTAATGATAATAATCCGAATGGTTCTGAAAACATCGTTCATTTCGAACTTTTACCACCATTCACTTGGTAAATCTTAGGATTTAGCTCAAAGACAAGGTAAATGTTGAAAAAGATATGTCATGACGGTGTTCGGTATAATTTGTGTTTCAGAAATATATAGTAACTTTACTCAGCATTTCTGTCACTTCAGCGGCCGCTGTCATGGCACGCCCTCTGTCATCTCTCATCCCCTCGCTCATCTCGCGCGTTAGTGGTGACTACTCAAACCTAACCTAAACATCTGGGTGTATAAGTAACTTCACTTATTTCTGTCATTTAAAACTTCAACTTAACTTGCTCGTGGCAAGCTAGAAAGAAAGTAGGTACTCATTGTTTTTTACTCAAATCAACATTTACCAGCCCTCACTGGTAAAACTAAGTATTTACAGAATTCTAATGGTAAAAAAGACCGAATAAATCGTTTCTTTTCATAAAACCGGACATTTACCAATTCATGTGATCAATAAATGTATTTACTGGTAAAACCAAAGATGAACCAACGTACGGGCTTTTACAGTAACATATACATATATATATACATATAATCGCGCTCTATCCTTAATGGGTTGGGCAGAGCCAAATGTAATTTTAATAATACTTGCAACCACTTCTGATTTAAAGTCCCACGATGGATATGGTGAACCATGCTGACAGATGATCAGTCCATCGCCCATATAGATGGTCCATCATGCTAGAGATGATACTATTCCTTAGTCGACTTTTACGACATGCTCGGGGAGGGAAGCAGCTGGACGCATTCGGTTTTTTTCTTTACTCCAAGTCCAGCAGAGAAGTAGACCTTTCGCTTTATATAGCAAATAAGTCAAGTTGCGTTTACGCATCTGTCACTCACGTAAGACAAAGGGTTACTATAATTTTACTGAATCGCAGTCGAATTTAAGAATCAATTACATTGTATCAGCGATGTTCAAAACTGTGTCTTCGATTACGCTCGATAGGCATGAGACTGAGCAACGAATTGTGACGAACTGATGTAGTCAACTGATGAGTTATAGAAACATCAAGCATACATTGAGAAATATACCCTTCACTAGCAACCGCCAACGGTTTTGCTTGTATAGTTGTTTTTTGTTTTCTGTTCTAAATAAAAGGTTTTGATAAGAAACACGCTGTTTAGTGTTAAAGTTTAAAATCAAGTCTTAAAATTAGTTTTATGCTGTTTACTTCTGAACTGTAAGTCCAACTTCAAAATAAAATGCATAGTATTTGTTTGATTCTGATACCGCAAACGAATGGCATTAATCAACTGTATGAAATAATGTATTTAATTATTTTTTTAAGTTTATGTATTTCACGCAAATTACAAATCATGGAACAGTTACGTGCTTAAGCACTCAGCTCTTTGGTGTCAAAAGTAAAATAACGGATTAGACGAAGTCCAACACGCTCATTCACTAACACACAAACTTTCGCATATTATTGTTAGAGTTATTAGCAACGGCATTCAGTAAATCCTGATAGTAATATCGTAGGTCATCTGCTAGGATTTAATTAGATGGAAATGATAAAACATTTCTTAAAACGGATAATTAAAATGATAAGTGCCTTGATAACTGCATATTTTGCTTATCTCTGGATCAAAAGTGGGGTGTTTTTGTGAATTTACCCTAGATTAGGGTTCCCAAGTGCATCGGAACTTTTGTAGTTTCGCCATGTCCGTTTGTTTATCCGTCCGTCTTTAGTAATAGATGTTTTACTCACAGAAAACTCCATATTAGTCTCAAAATTAAGGAATAAAAATTGTGAATTTAGGCATTTTGAGTTCAGTGTCCCTACTTCCGACCTACCGTTAAGTATATTATGAATATCCTGAAAAAGGATCAGAATTAAGTACTGTTACTTAGCGCAAACTATCACACCTAAGTAACTAGTTGTATTAAAATGGTCGAGTATGAATTCGGCTGATATATTCCTGCTGTATTTTGACTTCAGAAGCCTTTACTTTGCGTGGCCGATGAGCGCTTGGCCATTTATTGGTAGCTGCCAACTTTCTGTTTAAATATTTTTCAATTATGAGAAAACTCTGTCTTAAGTTGTTGATTTCTGTTTGATTTGAGTATTGATAGCTTACTTTACTACCACACTTCATCACGGAACTTTGTGCTGAGTAAATTCTTATCATTCTAGAAATCTTTACCGAGTAAAAGGCAAAAATGCAGTCATTGTTGAGGTAAAACATAACAATTATGTGTAATCAATTTACATAATAGACACTTCAGATTCTAATTAACCTCTGAAACTAGATTTCGACAGATGAGTAGCAACTAGTGCAACAATTTCCCTACTTTGACCCCCAAAACTACAATACGGTGGTTTCGTGTGAATATAAATTAAGAGAGGAGCAGGGTCAAGTCAGTTGTGTGCCAAAGTTGAAGAACATCAGAGCGTCATGGCAGCTAAGGTAATATATTTACCTAATAATAAAATCTTCAGCATATTGTGAATTTTACAGAAAATAATCTTAGTGGTTTAAATTGAGTACACACAATATACACCAGTTTTACCTAATAATCCTTCTTTACGTTTCAGTTCTTCATCTTCGCTCTTGCCGTAGCATCCGCCAGAGCCAGTGGCGGCTACTCCAGCTTCTCTTACGGCGTGTCCGACCCCAACACCGGAGACATCAAGGACCAGCACGAGAAACGAGTCGGAGACAGCGTCGTCGGAAAATACTCCCTGGTGGAATCAGACGGATCTAAGCGCATAGTAGAATATAACGCTAATGCCGCCTCGGGATTCAACGCTGTTGTCCGCAAGGAGCCTGCAATCGGAGGACTTCATGGATCCTTGGCTGGTGGACTTCCCCACGGCGCGGCCCCTAATGCAGTTGCTCCTCTAGCTCCGCTAGGTCACCCGTCCGCTGTGGCGCCATACTCACCTCACGGACCAATTGCTCCAGTGGGTCATCCTGGACCTTTCGCTGGTCACGCACCCATCGCTCCTCTTGGCAGTCTTGGCCATCCTGGTGGTCTGGCTCACCCTGGCGCTCTAGGCCATCCTCATGCTGCCCAGGCTGCTCATGCTGCCCAGGCTGCTCAAGCTGCCCAGGCTGCTCATGCTGCCCACGCTGCCCAAGCAGCTCAAGCTGCCCAAGCTGCCCACGCTGCGCATACTGCTCATGCCCAAGCCCAGATCGTACGAGCAGCTCAAGCCGCTCATGCCCAAGTAGCACAAGCTCAAGCAGCCCAGGCCGCACAAGCTGCGCAAGCTGAAATCGCACACGCTGCTGAGGCCGCTCAAGCTGAGGCTGAACATGCCCAGGCTGCTCGAGTCGCACAGGCTCAAGTCGCACACGCTGCCCAAGCCGCCCAAGCTCATGCTGCCCAAGCCGCTCAGGCCCATGCTGTGAAAGCTGCTCAAGCTCAAGCTGCTCAAGCTCACATTGCTCAGGCTCAAGCTCAAGCAGCCCACGCTGCCCAGGCTGCTCAAGCTGCTCAGGCTACTCAAGCTGCTCAGGCTGCTCATGCGGCTCAGGCTGCTCAAGCCGCTCACGCTCAGGCTGAGGCCGCTCACGCAGCTCGAACAGCGCATGTAGCTCAGGCCGCTCAAGCAGCGCATGCCCAAGCTCAAGCAGCTCACGCAGCTCAGGCTGCCCATGCTAGTCACGCTAACCTGGGTGGTCTAGGTGGGTTGGCTGGACCTCTAGCTGGTTTCGGCCACAATGCTGCATTGGGTGGACATCCCGTTGTATCCTCCTACACCAACAAGGTCCTGCATACTGCTCCTCGTCCATTCCTCCCAGCGGGTGGTCTAGCTGGTGTTGCCGGTTTTGGCGGTCTGGGTGCTCATGGTGGTGGCTATGGCGGATGGCCCCAGGCTCCTGCATCAACTCTTGCCCTCGGAGGCCACGCAAACCCCTCAGGATATGGAGCGCCTCTGGGCTGGTGATCTCGTTACTAGGATTATGGACTGACCATTTTATGTTGTATGTACGAAAATAAATTTTAAAATGCGTGGTTGCTTTTTTTTGCCATTCCATACCTTTTAGAACCAAGAAGTACAATTTGTATTTGTTTATATATATATAGACATATACAAAGCTCAGAACAGCAAATCAACCTGAATGTATGTCTCTATGATACAAAGTACTAGGTAGTCGTGTATGAGTTGACAAAGCCGCAAGTCTTCTTTAAGTTAAAATATGTGAGATTTTGATTAACACCTAAAACAATGTAAAATAAACAATAATTGACTTACCTTGCCGCTGTTTTACGGTCGTCATGGCAACTAGTATTTTTTAGAAAACTCATTTGTACATTGTAGCTAGGTATTCATTAATTTGTTTATCTTTGAATAGATAGGATCAACAATAACTAAATTATGAAACATTCCGCAGAAGGTCTTAAGTATAATTTACTTACCCGATCGTAATGAGATACGGTCGTGAGAATTGGTTCATTGATATGGTTTTGTTTTAGAAACTGTTACAAGCAAATCGGTTATCACTTCATGGCCAGGGTTAAATGAATACCTCCTATTTTGATGACAAGACAGAACAGTCATACAGAATAGATAATAGTAATGTGAAGGGCAATTATAAATCATGGAGAATAAAAAAAAACTGAAGTATTAACAAATTGTTATCTTTGAACTGTCTGGTTTTTAAGGCAACACTAACCATGAATGAAAATTATCCTGCTACCTAAAACTCATCACCAAAGGTCGTAAAAACAAAAGACAGAAATGTGGTTACACACAAATAATTTATTCAATCACAGGCAGCAACTTTCATCGTTCAATATGTACACCATTTATCCTATCTACTAACGATTCTTAGTATCCATGAGCCAGATGAGAGCCGTAGAGTCCATGAGCGCCATAGGCGAGGGGAGCGACGGCGTGGCCGTAGCCGAGACCGTTGCCGTACGCAGAGACTCCGTGACCGTAGGCAGAGACTCCGTGTCCGTAGGCGACTCCGTGTCCAGCGTAGGCCAGGGGGGCAGCGTGGCTAGCGTAGGCCAGAGGGGCGGCGTGGCCAGCGTAGGCCAGAGGAGCGGCGTGGCTGGCGTAGGCCAGAGGAGCGGCGTGGCCAGCGTAGGCCAGAGGGGCGGCGTGGCCAGCGTAGGAGAGAGGAGAGGCATGAGCCACAGCTGCGTGAGCCAGAACCGGGGCGTGGAGCACAGGGTCTTTGCGGACCACCGCGTTGAATCCGTTGTGGGCGTCAGCGGCGTAGTCGACAGTCCTCTTGGTGCCGTCAGACTCCAGCAGCGAGTATTGGCCTACCACGGAATCTCCGTGGCGGGTTTCGTGCTGGCTCTTCACGTCACCGGTGTGGGGGTCGGACACGCCATAGGAGAAGCTGGTGTAGTCAGCTCCGTGGATCGCGCTACCTTGAGCGGCGGCCACCAGAAGTGCGACGACGACGAACTGGAAAAGAAGACAGGTGTGTTAACGAAATAAAACTGAGAGAGATAATAATAGATACTTTCTAAGTTGCGATATTAATCTAATGTGACTTTGCCTAAGGTCCCAAGGGTTCAACGGAATCGGATTGCAAGGAAAGAATCAGGTACACCGTTATTGGAAGAAGCGTTGGTACTTTTATGTCTCTTATATGAGTAGGACGCCTAATGTAATAGGTAGACACTGTAACAGTTTCGCTTCATGTAACATTAATTTGGTCCACCCATATTGTTCTAGAACCACTAAAATGTTGGGCGTTGATTAATTGTAATGTTCATTTAAAGTCAACTACCATTTTATTCGGTAAACAGCCTTGAATGAAAATAATTTATAAGGGTACCCAAAAAAACTAGTAGCGATTTTATCCAAGCACAGTAAGATAAGCTTAATGTGCATTAGTTTATTTGCTTCCTGATCAATTAACACTTTTTGACAATTATTAATCGTTTTATTTTAAACCATGAGTTCTAAAACTATAAATGTTATGATATAGTGAGATTCTAATTCTAATTTTATTATAGTTAGGTAGGTACTCGTAGGGGAACAAAGATCTGAACTGACGACCCGCGGTGGGGTGTATTGTGCATTATCCCCCTGCTAACCCTCTCCCAGCCAGCCCAACTCCTTGAAGTACCGGATAGGGACTTAGTGAGATTATTTTAAATGGAAAATTGGGATTATAATTTTACACAATGGTGTCAAAGAGTCCACCTAGATCAAACTATCTCTGGTACAAAGCTTCGAATAAAATAAAATATTACCTTAGCTGCCATTTTGATATGTTTGGTAATATTGCACAGTAGACTGCGAATGATAAATCCTTGTTAGTGCAGGACTATTTATACAACTCAACCACAATCGTTTATACTAATAATAGGAAGTAAGAGACATGCACGCTCTAGGTCAGAAGCGAGGGTTTTTTAAGTTCAATTTCGTCAGTGACCATGCGGAACTTTAGTGAATGCCTAGCCGCTGACCACGCCAAAGGCACCGACAGCAAACTTCAGCGGAATCCAATCAAACCTCAAGCTAATTACCACCTTAGCACGCTTAAATTACGAGCGATAATCGGAGCACTTGGTTGTAGAAATATTTGTATGACTAAATTAATATAATAATGGTCTTTGTTTCAATCAAAAAGTCGGTGTCGGCAGTTCTTGAGTAATCTACAAAAAATGCAGTTGTGTAAATAATATACTTTGTGAGTCTCTAAAGATGATTTGATGTTCCCAATCACAGCTTAACGACGCTAACCAGCTTAACAGTTCTGGACGAATCTTGAAATATGTATGAGTACCTACTAGGATAACGTTATGTTTATAATCAGTACTCAAATAAATAAAGAGCTTTGAATCAAAATGAGCAGTTTTGTTGCCAAACAATTGTTACAAAATGGTATGCGCTGTTATCTACTGAAATAATCTGAGAAATAACATTAAAAAGTGAACAATTATTAAATTGCGTCAATAAAATGAACCGAAATAGCAAAAGTTATTACAAAAATAAAGAAAACAATCTAAACAATGAAATAAAGCTGAATATTTGGTATTTTTTATTAAATGAAATCAAAGTTATGTTTTATAAAATTTTATTTACAAGTCTGTGATAAAGGTCCGGTCAGCAATTCAGTAGTATCGGGCATTAGGGAAGGGGGCGGCGATGTTTCCGTATCCGTATCCAGCGTAAGGATAGGCGAAGCGAGCGTAGGGGGCGATAGGAGTGATGGGGGCGATGGGGGCGATGGGGGCAATAGGAGCGATGGGCGCGGCGGCGATGAGCGCGGGGTCCTTGCGCACGACGGCGTTGAAGCCCTGCGCGCCGGCCGCGTAGTCCACGGTGCGGCGCGTGCCGTCCGACTCCAGCAGCGAGTACTGGCCCTGCACGTTGCTGCCGGCGCGGGACTCCACCTGGTTCTTGAAGTCACCAGTGTAAGGATCCGCCACGCTGTACGCGAAGCTGGAGAAGTCGGAGGCGGAAGCCACGGCAACCAGGGCTAGGAGAGCAACGAACTGGAAGAATAGAATACAAGTTAGTGAAAGAAACCATACGCTCTAAAAAGCAGTAAGATAAGTCGTTAAACTATTTCGAACAACAATGATACCTACACCAGATCCCAAATAGAGCGGATAATACAGGCCTATTTATAAACGAATGAGGTAAAGTACATGTGTACCTAAATTAGGAGAAGTTGTTCACAATAAATATATAGAACAAGATAATAATGAATCAAGTTTATTGAACTAGAAACCTTGGTGACAAACTCGAGCAAAAAGTTTAGTTTAACTATTCAATGCTTTATTTATAAACAGGATTACATTTACCTTCGCCACCATTTTGTATGTTTGAGATGTGACTACGTCGCTTAGTCCTGAGGGTATGATGCACAATGCAATCTTCTCTGAGTTTTTATATCATCAGTTGATCCAGTTTAAGTTTTGTTTATTATTTTTTTGTGAAATGTTCAGGAAACACAATAAAAGTCAAGTACGACGGGCCGATGCACCGATGTAGGAAAGGTTTAAAGGCGTGGATTACAAACGGGTTTTGCAGTTGCGAGTCTTCCATATTACGACAATGCTTCTCGATTCATGTTCAGGCTTTGATACTACAGTATGTACATCCATTTGGGAATCGTCGCATTGCAGTCGCTTACTCGCGTTGCTTTGAATTGAACGTTCTATTTTTAATGGCTCTCAAAGGTTACGTCGACTAAGAGCTACCTCCGTCAATAAATAATTGCATACTTGCCTTTATGTTTGTGACCATGTACTAAGTAAAATTCTATAATAAATTCCTAATGAATACTAAATTAAATGTTATGTTGTACTTTATTATATTCCCACGGTCTGTAAAATACTGCGCTAGTAACAAGGTACCTACTTAGTAGTAATGCGTTAAGCAAAATTATCTAAATTATTATGTTGGAGAAATAGTTGGGTGCATTGTTTATTAAAATGATGATATTCATGGTTTGTATGAAACAACGCTGATTGAATTGCACATAACTTTATTTCATACATACATTAAATATTTAACAATAATATCACAAAATATAGATCGATACAATTTAATCATAAAACGTCCATAGCAATTATTTAACTAATTTCCTTTTAGCGGTCGACCACAAGGCCATAGCGAGACTATTATAACGCTTGCCGGTCCAATCGCCAATTACCTACGCACTATCGGTTACTTAGTCATAGATATTCAACTATAAATGCAAGAAGTGTCCATGTCCAAACAGATTTCGGTTTCAAATGTTTTCAAAAGTCTTACGCCCAGGGGTTGTTGTTGCTGTTGCTATACTGATTGGTGTACTGGTTGTGGACTGGGGTGTGGACGGGTGAAGAGAAAGTTTGAACAAGTGAAGATCTGGAGATCGCTACAGCTGGGGCAGGCGTCGGCGCCTGAGTGGCAGGTGATGGCCAGAGGTAGGCAGGGTTGACAGGAACCTGGGGCTGTCTAGGAGTTTCGGCATTGTTCGCTTGTTCGTACTGCTGTCTTTCATTGTTCACAGTTGCTCTGAAGCCGGCGTGCTCATCTGCCCTGTAGTCAACAACCCTCCTCACACCATCAGGTTGCAGAAGCGAGTACTGTCCTAGGACGATGTCACCTCGCCTGCTCTCGTGTTGGTTTTTCACATCTCCGGTGTGAGGGTCGTTGACTTCATAGGCAAAGTTGTAGTTGGGAGTGTCATGGTACTGGAGGCCTAGGGTCACTGGGATGGGTGCTTGGTGTAGGACCATGCAGCTGGCAGATAAGACAAGACCGGAGAAGAGAGCCAACTGTGAAATGAAAAAGTATTATTACTACGAGCTCTGTGAAGACAAAGGTTAGACAAAGAATTAGCACATTGGACGATAAAGTTATCAAACTGTAAGATATAACCTTACCATGATACGATACAAGCTACTTTTCTTCTCAATGAATTTGAGATATATGAATTTGATATATAAGAATTAGAGTTTTTTTAATGGTGACAATGGTGACAGAATACAGTGGTGTTTTGAAAAATTTAATCATAAGATGAAACTCTTAAGTAATATAACACAAGCAGGTTTTGGATAAACAAGCAATTCACATGGGCTTACAAAATAATAGTATATTACCTTCTGCATCATGGTGATGATTTTTTATAAGATTATTTGAATCCTGGTTGTATTCACCGAGATCGCCAAGTGAAGTGTGATTAGTTGTCATTTTTGTCTCATTTTATATGTAACCAAAATGAAAATCAATCCCAAATGTGTAAGAGTATCATGTGTCTGAAGCAACTAGAGCGTTATCACCGCAGATTTGATAAATACGCAACTAAAAATGAAACTAGATTCAATTGGCTCAGTCTCCTAGGACGTCTGTATGTTTTATAGTATCAGCTTACTGCATTTTTTTGCTTGATTTTAATAGGTGCCATAATAGCAACTGTCCAGATGTAAATTATGTAGAGTTTTCAAGTACTTAAAACTAACTTGACAAAAGACTCCTTGATCTACCACCTGATCTTGATCTTTCTATAAATCAGTCTCATTGTTCTTAGATTAAAATAATTGCCTAATTATGATTTCGTACTAATCTTATTTAATCTTAGGTCTACAGATGTCCTTAAAAGTCCTTATGAATTATTCACAACCAACTTGCGCGAGCGCAAGTATTGGATCCCTGTAAGTTAGGTACATTTACATGCATATTATCACGCCCGTATCCCTAATGGGGTGGGCAGAGCCATAAGTAATTATAAGAAAACCTGCAGCCACTCCAGATTTAAAGCCCAAGATGGATATGGTGATCCATCATGTTAGAAAGGACACTATCCCTTAGTCGACTTTTACGACATGCTCGGGGAGAGAAGCAGCTGGACATTCTATGTAATTTTTTATACCCAGTCCAGCAGAGAAGTAGGTACAACGCGAGAGAATCAGCGGGCGAATGCTAGTCCTTTATTATTTATCGCCAGGAACCTGCGCGGGCGCAATTGATGTCCGTAAACAGGTACTTTGCAATGTTTCTCGTAAATTTACTGTGAAAATAAACAGACGACATTTTACTTCGCCATAAACACATCCCATGAAGATTTTTTATGCGAATCAGAGAACTTAGCACCAGTAAGTATTAAACGCATATATAAAGGGTGCCAACGGGACCCTATTACTAAGTCTCCGTTGTCCGCCCGTCCGCTCGTCTGTCAACGAGCTGTATCTCGAGAATCATAATTAGGTAGAGAGTTGAAATTTTTACAGTGTGTATTTATATTGCCGCTATAACAACAAAACAAGGGTCCGAAGATACTTATTTAAAAAATGCGTTGAGTAAAAGTCATAGTATACGCAGCTGAGATGTGAATGCTGAGATGGATGTGTGGGGTGACTAGAATAGATAAGATACGAAATGAGTATATCAGGGAAAGTTTAAAAGTAACTCTAGTGACAGAAAGACTGAGGCAAACGTGGTATGGGCATGTCATGAGGAGGGATGAAAGTCATGTTGCAAGGAAAGTTATGAATATGAATGTGGATGGATTTAGAGGTATATGTAGGCCAAAGAAAAGGTGGATGGATTGTGTGAAAGAGGTCCTTGTTAAGAAAGGAGTGAGTAAGAGATGACGGCTGACAGAAGGGAATGGAAGGAGAGAACATGCTGTGCCGATCACACATAAGAGTGGGATATGGGCAGGAAGATGATGATAGAGTAAAAGTCATATTAAAAAGTACATGTAAGTACGTAAGTACGGAACACTTCGTGTGCGAATTCGTCTCGCACTTGACCGGTTTTTAATATGAGCTTATGAGCGAAGTCGTGGGTGGAAGCAATTGAAACAAAAACAAATTAAAGTACCCCGGTTTTGAACCCTATCATTTTTGTTTAGAATTAGCTTATAAAGCCACAATTTCGCTATACGTGTCACTATATTATAATTGTGTCCGAAAACTTTACTAATATGAAATGTGTGTGAAATCAGAATCACTTTATTTTTCATCAGCAGTTATTTATGTTGTTGTTATCGTAGGCGAATAGATAGCTTCATAACTGGTGCTCAGGATACAAGTATCCGCCTCTGGGCTTCTGGCAGTGCACAAATCGAACCGTTTTATTTTGCTTTTGTTTATTTGCAATCGACTTCCTGTTTTCTTCTTAAGCATAAACGAAGAAAATTTATGACTTTTGAACGGGAGTATCCCGTTCAAAAGTCATAAATTTTCTTCGTTCAAGATAGGATTAACAAATATATCTAGGGTTGTAGGTTATATATGACTCAAAAATGCCAAAAGTCACATACATAGTCCTCTTCCCCAATCGCGCTGTTTCATTGCTGGACAGTATGGACGTGCTTTCCTCTGCACATTTGATTTTAACGATATGGCATGGTTGTGCTCGCTTCGGTGGCCACAGTATCTTTTCTATGAAACTCCTGTACAGTTCGAAATTACTTTTATAGACATAGACATAGACAAGCGTTTATTCGCAGAAACTGTACACAACAACAAATACAAAAAAAATAACAGTCATTTATAACAATCGAGTTTTGGAAACGTATCATACATTAGCAAAAGGCACTAACGCGAAACCTTTAGAACTTTTCTCTAATTACTAATTGAATTGGTGACAGTTTTTAATATATTTTTTATTAATAACACCCAACAGTCACATATATAGTCCTGACCCCACACTAGGATTCCCTGTGTCGCGGGTATCAGAAACTACGAGTACCATGGTATCACAACACCCAGACCCAGAAGAAATGTTTACAGAACATGCAAACATTTCTTCCGCAGCGGGAATCGAACCCGCGCCTCCTGCGTCTCTGCTGAGCAATCGCCCGCCACGCCACCGAGGCCGTCAAGCAAATTATTATTGTATTAGATTATTTTATTTTCTCGCAATCGTAATGAATTAGGAAAGGGTAGATAATCTTGAACGAACATTGAGCTCTTATGTTTTTCTTTCGGCAGATGCCAAAAACGGTAGGCAGCTTATGATGCGTATCAGATAATAACACGATACCACGGTACGAAATGTGCATAAACGAAATATATGAATTATGGATGTTTGCCTTTGGTTACGTTACGTTTGGAATAGCGCAATTGGGGCCCTTACCACACTAGTAGTAGTTAGTAGTTTTGTAGTAATTCTTTCGAACCAGTGTGGTGAAAGGATTTAATCTGCGCCTCACCACTAGGTAAGCAATCTGCACGGGTCATGTGTTTAAGATCTACTTAATTTTTTTTCCAAAGGGGTTTCTACACGCATACGTAGTTTTTAGGGTTCCGTACCCGAAGGGTGTCAGTGGAACCCTATTATTATGGCCACGCTCTCCGTCCGTCCGTCCGTCCGTCTGTCCGTCTGTTTGTCAGCGGGCCGTATCTCATGAACCGTACGTAATAAGTAGGGAGTTAAAATTTTCACAGAGTTTGTATAACAACAAATAGTAAAAAGGACGGCCCCATACAAGAATCATTTTTTTAATGTACGGTACGGAACTCTTATTGTGCGAATTCGACTCGCACTTAACTGGTTTTTTGTTCAAGTTTTCACATGAAGTAATAGGTAAATGTGAACCTTATAATTACCAGTAACGCAATTTAAAACCTCACGCTTCGATTCTCAAAGCTTCTATTATAATGAACTTCACAGTTATATTAATAAATCTCTTACAAAACATCATAGAGTAATCATTCATTCGGCAATGAGCTAGCTTTGTTCTATGACTTCAACCGTGTCAATGCTCAAAAAAAATTGGATTTGAATGGTTCGCGATATGTCATATTAAAAAAAAGATTTAAAGATTGCTTATTGATTTATGTATCCTACTTATTATAAATGTGAAAGTTTGTATGTTTGTGCCTCAGTCGCGCCTTAATGGCTGAACGGATTTGAATGAAACTTCCCCTTCCAACGATACCATTCACACTCGCCTAAAAATCCATACTTAAAGAGAGCAAAGGCATTGGTTACACGATATTGTAGTCACTTTCATTAATTTAAATATGAATCCCAGCGTGTTTTAATAACCATAGTCATAGATACTGGTGGTCTAGTTGGTAGTGACCCCGTCTTCCGATCATGGGTTCAAATCCGGTCGTGTACTAATGGATTTTTCTGTGTGAAATGTGCGCTATTATACCAGTATTCTCAAACGGTGTAGGAAAAACATCGTGAGATAACCCGCGGCTTAGTCAGCTCCGCACGTATTGACCATGTCTTTCCTGTTGACAAGGCCGACTAAGCCGAGAGAATGGAATAGGTGCTGGGCAAGCCTACTCCATCTTAATTCGTCCCGGACACTACAAAAAAGTGGCCTCCTGACGCTGTAAAATCATCTACTATAGATGGTAAAAGAAAAGGCCGCGTTACAAACATTATCATTTTGTTTTATATATATATTTAAGATTGAGAGCGATCTCAGTTGATTGAGGCATCACCACGCCATGACCGCAAGTCTGTGGCTTATGCAACTTAAGCCGTGGTTTCCGATGTGGCGACCGACACTCACTTATAAAGACAATGTTACTGTTTATTTTGAATATCATATTTTTTCTGCCCTTATCCCACTAGATCATGTCTTTCCTGTGGACAAGGCCGACTAAGCTGAGAGGATTGGGCAAGCCTACTCCATCTTAATTCGTCCCGGGCACTACTATACTATTTAGATAATCGGAATAGATAGTGATTTTGATAAAATTCGTTTCAGTTTGAGTACGTTATTTAGTGAATTTGTTGTGTAAGTTTTTTTAGTTTGGAAAAGGCCGTTCTAAAAAATGCCAGGTCAAGAGAACATACATAATACGAAGAATGCGATAAGAATTAATAAAGCAAAACAAATAGATTTGTGGTCTTCATTAATTTCTATGGAAAGCAAGCGTATTTTTTTATATATGTACTAGCTGTTGCCCTCGACATCGTCTTCATTGATTTTCGTGACAAAATTTAACCTTTGTCCTTCCCAAAAATGTTATCTATGACAAATTTTATGAAAACCTGTTCAACGGTTTATACGTGAAAAGGTAACAGACAGACAGAGAGACAGAGTTACTTTTGCATTTATAATATTAGTATGGATTGTAAGACTGATATTCAAACATTTTACAAAACAATGAATCACTCCATTTATCTCTTCTTGCTAATGCCACTGTCAACTAGAAATGCGTTTTTCAGCTAGAGTTGCGTGAGTTCATCGATAAAATAAATAAAATAAGACAAAGGGTTTTATTTCACTACTTTTTTAAAAATTACGTTCACCGCTTTTGATAATGACGTGATCTTAACAGTAATGAGCTCATCCCAGCACGACCATGGCATTGACCCTTTGAACCGCCTTGAGTTTGAAGTTGTTGCATAACTCACCGGATGTTCTGTCCAGTGCAACTCTCTTAATTAAAACAACAAGCTAATTATCTTTGTTCCGATGGCCTTTAAGATATCTGAATACAATTTTCGTTTTCGAATGAGTAACGAGTATATTAGAAAACTGATGGAACGGCCCCGGGAAGATTCCCAGTTCAGTTTCCTTATATACAAACCACATCTTCCCACTGCGTACTCTAGAAGTTGAATTTCGGGAATCCCCATTTAGTGATTGTTCAACGCGCGTAAACATCCCGCTGAAATAATTTTACGTTGCGACACGCTGACCAATCGGGTTTTATGTAAAGCGCCCCACATGACCAAGATACGATGATATTTTATTTTAAAAGGTGTATCAGGCGTATATGAATGTGTGAGATAAAGGTCAAGTTAGGACATGAAATTAAGTGGCCTAAGTCACCCTAGATCAGTATTCAGTAACTAAACCTCTGTTGGTTTTTATATCTAAGTGCTACGGGAGTGTTGAGTGCTAGCAGACGAGATGTCCTGAATACATAAAAAATTGCAAAGATCTGGTGGAAGTGTATGCCTGTGTGTAGCCAGACTTAGGCTCTATTTTATAGTCAGTTAGGTATCACTTCAATAATGTTGCATAGGTTGGAAAGATAAATAAGGCAGATAATAGCGGCAATAATCATTAGTATTCAGCACCCTATTTGCAAAGTCTGCGACAGGATGGCGGGTGTATCACTCCAAATACTTGAATTTACAAAAATAATAAAAGTAAATAAAATCGAATAAGCACACATTTCGCTAGCGTTATTTCCGGACAGATACGACTTAGAGCCTACATGAAACTAGCCTACTTCTACCTCAAAGGCCGGCAACGCATCCTCTAATGTTGCAGATGTCTGTGGGTGGCGGTAATCTCTTATTAACTTGTGAGCCGCTTGCTCGAATATTCCAACGCTAGAGTTCCCTGTGCCGTGGGTATCAAAATGGACGAGTACCCTTTTCCGAAAAAAATGATTTGCAGAATATACAAACATCTGCTAGTCACCTCAGCAGCCCGTCATGCCACCGAGGTTCTCGAATACACACTCAGACACCCAGATCGAACGACGACATAGTAAAATTGAGGTGAACGGAAAAAGCAAAGAGAAGCCTATACACAGCAGTGGGATAAAAAGTAAAGTACGTTCGTATGAGTTAGTAGCCAACTCTTGTGACGGAGTTTTTAGGCCGCCTAAAGGCCTCCGTCATGGCTTAACGACTTAAAAGCCGGTACCGACAATTTAACGTGCCCTCCGAAGCACGAAAGCGCTCAGCTCGTAATGCCACTTGCGGTCACCCATCCAAATTGTGACCATGCACAACGTTGCTTAACTTCAATGATCAATTAAGAACGTCTAAGCAAGCTACGCCACGAGCGGTTCAAAAGCGCTTTTCAGTGGGATGAAAAAGGCCGGTGACGATACCGAAGAATTTGGCAAGTATCTCCTTTGGTGTACCTCTAATTTATTTTTCTCTCAACCAACAAAAAGTGATAAGGAAAATACACCCGCCATTCTGACGTAGACTGCAAAGTCTAGAACAAGAATCTAACGGCCCAAGTTTCTAAAGTTCAAGTAATTCCAAAGCCTCGTACCAAATTTAAGGAAATAGACAAATAACGTACCATTTTCAAATGCCTTAGTTCATATAATTGGATTTAATTTGTGAATGGCAAACTAACTGTTACCGAATCTATGCCACCAGCCGAGTAACAAAATTAGCTCAAAAGCAATTTGTTTGAAACGACTATTTGCACTAAATGATTCTAAGTAAATAAGCTATTTTAGGATATATTTACAAAGTCAAACTATAATCACAAAATGCATTTTTTATTTTTTAATAAACACATTTTATCAACTAACAACTGAATTCTGAGTCGATTTTGGTGAGCAAAATCTTAGCACACTCATAAAACTATTATTAACATTTAAGAGTAGACAATTGTACTATAAACTAGTTAAGTAAATTAAGTACTTACTTGTTACCTAAGTTAAGTTGCTGCTCTGTAATTGCTGTGTAGGAAAACTGTACTAAGGTCATTCAAATCTCAGTGGAATAAGACACCTATTTTAGATTTTGCTCCACATCTTGTCATAATACTTCTGAAACTCATGCCCGGATCCAATATTCTAATAACGGACGACAAGTCGTTCATTCATTACCATAGCAACGTTACTATCTGTTGAAAAGCGCCATGTTTTCTGACAGAAAAAACGTCTGTTAGAATATAAGAACCGGGCATCAATCATAAATAAATTAGTTTCAGCACTTGATCCTGCAATCCGGAACCATGGCCGTGCTCTACCAAGCTAACGGGCAGTCGTCAAGATTATTCAGGAGAGTAGTCACAGGCACGTCCGATCCTTTTATTTTGCTCGCGTTTTGTAAATATAAATCACCCCTACTAAGGCCTTTTACCATCTATAGCAGATGATTTATACAGCGTCAGGAGGCAACTTTTTTACCTTCGCAAACTGGACGCTGTGCCCGGGACGAATTAAGATGGAGTAGGCTTGCCCAGCACCTACACCATCCTCTCAGCTTAGTCGGCCTTGTCCACAGGAAATACGTGCGGAGCTGACTAAGCCGCGGGTTTCCTCACGATGTTTTCCTTCACCGTTTGAGAGTACGAAAAATCCATTGGTACACGACCGGGTTTGAATATATATTTTTGTATGTTTGAATCACCCCAAACATACCAAAAAGCAACCTTCCCTGACCTTTCAACCGACAAGTAAACACATCATCTTTGGTTATGCAACCGGCTCATCGGCCGGGGTCAATGACACAAACAGACACAGAATACGTAACAGTAGCGATGCGCACGAGTGAATGAACGACTCATCTCGCTTACGAGGATGCGTATTGCGTACAAAGTTAGCTTTGCGGTTGGGACTAAGAGATTGAGATCTTTGCGTTTCGTTACCATCGTACATGTACTTTTTATATGACTTTTACTCTATGTGCTCCTTAAATAAATAGGTAGCTTCGATGATCGTTTTTAGGCATGCCGTGTCGTGCCGATAGTGTACGCCGGGCCTTATTGATTACTTTAAACCTCATACAAAAATAGAAAAACTTTCCTTCAACGTACAAATATTCGTGTTTGGCCTTTAAACGTCTGAAAGATTAGTCAAGTACTAGGAGTAGCTGCCGCCCGCGGCTTCGCTAGCGTGGTACCCGGATAAAAAATTGTCTGTATGTTAATCCAGCACATTTACTATGTATATTCCAAGTTTCATTCAAATTCGTTCAGCCGTATAGGCGTGAAAGAGTAACAAACATCCATACATCGATACATCCATACTTACAAACTTTCGCGTTTATAATATTAGTAGGATTATTCACAGCAGCAAAGTTAAGTTTGTGCCGTGAGTAGATGCGACGACATTGAAAGGTTGCGAATGATTCAGCTAGTTTATTGGAATGCGGATTGTAGGCGGGCAATTTTGTACGGACTACAGCATAGGCAGCGCAGTCAGAGCATTGGGCCAAGGCCATTCAAGTTTAGTTAGAACGACCTCGGTGGCGTGGCGGGCGAGTGCTCGACTGAGATTCAAGAGGCGCGTGTTCGATTCCCGCTGCGGGAGAAATGTTGGCATGATCTGCAAATATTTCTTTCGGATCTGGATGTTTCAATACTATGTATTTAAAAAAAAAGTTTATAAGTAAGTATTCTAGATGGCGCTGTCTGAAATGTCCACAAATATTTATTTATTATTGATTTATAATATGGTTTAGCACTAACTCCAAGCGTACCCGCGGCTTCACTTGTGTGGTACCTTAGTAAAACTCTTCCAATATATCTTCCAAGTTTAATTCAAATCCGTTCTGTCATTACGGCGTGATTAAGGCACAAACATACGACCTTTATCACAAACTTTCGGATTTAAAATGTCACTAGCTCCTTTT
The DNA here is from genome assembly GCA_949320045.1 of Scotopteryx bipunctaria. NCBI lineage: Eukaryota > Metazoa > Arthropoda > Insecta > Lepidoptera > Geometridae > Scotopteryx > Scotopteryx bipunctaria. The sequence goes on from OX439441.1 coordinate 2,522,731, forward strand.
GCTAGGTACCCGAGTAAGAAGTAGTTTAGGTATATATATTATTATTTCAAGGTATAAACTGCTATGTATTCCAAGTTTTTGTCTAATAGGTAGGCAGAGAGATGGATCTCTATTTGCTACTATCCTGACATACTTCTTTCGCTTCACTCTCACTACATTCTTTATGCATGCTCATCGGTTTAGGGTACCTACCTACTCCTGACCTGACCCTTTTCCAAAACATCGCTGATTTGGTCCAGGTCCTCTTCCATCGGTAACAACTTGCTAAATTTTTTCTGCTATTACGAAGATGAGTGGAAACGAAAACACAAATATTATTATGATATAATATGTGTACAATAAAAAGACTGATGTCATGCCGCCTAAGACTGCTTTCTGACTCCGACATCTTGATTACGTGAATTAATTTAATTGAAAAATATGTTACTTCAAGTCATATAGGTACTAGGTATGTGAATTTCAAGTTTTAGACAAATCCGGTATGACTAAGAACCCATGATTTCTTTGCTGGACTGGGAGTAAAGAAAAAACACATAAAAGGCGTCCAGCTGCTTCTCTCCCAGAGCACGTCGTAAAACTTTTACTTTTAGTCGACTTTTACTGTAAGTATATGGGCGATGGACTGATCAGTGATCACCTGGCACCATGATTCACCATATCCCTCTTGGGACTTTAAATCAGGAGTGGCTGCAAGTTTTCTTATTATTACTTGTGGCTCTGCCCATCCCATTAGAGATACTAGCGTGATAATTTGTACCTATGTAATATGTAAGAACTAAGAACCCATACATACAAACTTTTGCATTTAAATATGTCATTTTTGCACACCGTACCTTAATTTTTGCTATAAGTTAGCGTCACCTGAGTAATAATTTAGCAAAGTAGAGTAGCAAAATCCAAGGTTGCTATATCCGGTAAGTACCTACGTATAGCGAAGTAAAAATGAGCAAGTCATATTTAGCCTCTTAAGGACTAATCTATATAAAATCAAGTCACGTTTTGAAATAAAAATAATCTCTACATCAATTTCGAATAAGGACATATTTCTCCATTGTTCTCGCCAACACCCTATCCAAATATGCCATCTGCATGTAGTGGACCTTTTACTTCTAATCAAGATGATTGTAGGCGTAGTGGGAGTTACTTCCATTTTCGAACTAAAGGTCTTGGGTTCGAAATACAGAACCAACTAATGTAGTTTTGAATTAATGTACAATATACACGTGATCAAAGCTAATCTTTAGAGGTCAGAGAGTACTGATCCGCAATCGCGCTATTTCATAAATCTTACGCTAGACGGAACACATGCTGATTTCTTTTGTTTTCGATTTGACAGATACCAAAAATGGTGGACGCATCATGCGTATCAAAAATTGCACGATATCATTTTACGAATAGTGAATAAACAAAACGTTACACAAAAAAAAGTGGGTATATAAGTATTCTATCAGCCTTCTGGTGACCATAGTACAACTTTGCTTAGTTTGGAGTTTGATAGCGTTGTGTGAAATGTCCACAAATATTTATTCACTATTTATTTAATATTATATTTCTATCCTTGAAGACCGTCACAGAGGATTACTATAGAAAATATACCGTAATATGCCTTGCTACAATAATTATTATAGCTACGTATGTGACGGCCTTTAATAATTAAATTCAGTATAGCACGATTGTCCAACTGAAACTGTTTCTTCAATATTCGATATAACATCACACCCAGTATTAGTAGTACATACCCTAGTAACAGCACATAATTAACCTACAGGTTTTTCTATGATAAATAAAGTGATTAAGATCCGTGCAAGTGGCATTTGAAATAATTGGTTATTTAATTGTTTTGAGAAACTAAATCATTCAATTTAAATTGCTTTACTAAGTAATAATATTCTATATTATGTGATCTTAAGTTATTACACTTAGTGACTATTAAAATGGCAAATTGCGTTAAATAAAGAAGATTAGTAAAAAAAGTAATACAGGAGATGAGTAAACCCGTATTTTTTATAGTAATTATGGAGCTACAAAATAGTGTCAACATTATGAATGGTCTAATTTTTTAAATGTGCCAAGTAAACAGACGGAAACTGTGACTAAATTTAATACGTTGTGCTATAAATAGACTGGTTTCACTCGAAGGTTTGCAAATATTACTGTCTTAGGACTTTATTTAAATCAATTAAAATAAAATTCAGTACATATTTAGCACAAAATCACACCGTAATTTCGTTTGCGAGCGGTTTTTTATCATACAGCCAGTTACTTGTTCGTTAATACAATGTTTGTGTCGATCTCTTTGATTAGAACATTTACTCGTACTAACACTAATCCACATTCCAAATTCAAATCACTTTTCGTCCTAGGGACGAAAAGTCATTTCAGTCCCTAGGGACGAAAATCTTTTTAGTCCATAGAAATTAAAGAGCTACTTTGATCCCTGTTTACGAGGCACAAACCAGCTCTTTTTGAATAGATGCGATAAAAAAGTAATTTATGTATAAAATACAGGTAAAGTACCACATGTTGGATAAGTTGATACGTATAAATGACGCAAAGGCCTTGCACCAACTTCCTTGTGAGAGAAAGGTCGTGTGCCTACGTATGTGGGAGACGCGGGGAAAGCGAAATTAAACCATATTTCAAGGAGTTAGAGTCTATTTTAAGGTAAAAGTTTATGTTGGCAGAGATTATGATTGCACTGACGATTGTAATGTGATAAACATTGGATAAACAATATCAATTATAAATATACTAATACTAGTCGTGTTTCTAGTTCTTTCGAACCAGTGCGCTTCAAACAGGTTGAATATTAATAATGAATTAGTTTTAGTAAAATTCTTTAGTAAAACACATTCGGAAGAATCATTGCCAAATCAATTATCAAATGACACTACAAATGCCTTAAATAGGTTCACTATTTAAGGCGTTTATTAACAAAAAATGTTTCATAATATTTTTTTATAATATAATATTTTAGCAAGTAGCTAATGTATACAAAATAATGTTTAGTTCGTTTTGTAACAAATTATTACATAGTAGATAATATTTATTTTAAGCAAAAAGTTAAATATTTTAACATACAAGGCCAAAGCACAAACTGATACAATCAACGCCCTGTCAAACTCAAACATTGAACGCGATTTACTCACCAGTGCGTTCTAAAAGAGGCGTACTGGAACGCTTGCTATTTTCGTGCCCCGTGGGAGCATGTTCTATTTTCGCACCTGGGCTTGTATTACCGAACTCTTAGGGTGTTCTGCTTGCCTGGTACTTTCAGAACGGGAGCGACGCGGTGACGTAATAGACATGAGCTGTCAGTGTCACGTCATGACAGCTGAAAGTCCTGAAAAATGTTCCCTGAGAGGTTTGAGAAATCGTAGCGTAGCATGTAATGTTCTGTCGTATACTTTTTATCATTACGACTTGTAAATTCTGTGTAAATAAGTTATATTTTATTGTACTAAAAATATTATAACTGAACTCTAGAATTGTTGATAAAATTTATATTTTTTAAATTTAAATCCACGTTTCTATTGAAAATATAGCCACACAAAAATGTTATAGATTTTTGTCTGTTATGGATATCTCTAATTCAAAATAACCTGCAAACTATAAAATCTAAGCCAAAAGAAAACATTTATAGGTAATTGGGAAATCCCGCTATCCCGGACTTCCGGTCTTGAAACTTCAGTAATAAGGTTAGAAGTACTAGGGCAACATGGAGCGTAAGGATATCAAGATTCATTGTTCCAGTATAATATACCGCTGAAAATTTCGTCTGAGTGCGTGAGTCACGCATGTGTGTCGTTTAGATTGAAGAAAACCTCAACCTGTTAAGATATTTATTTATACAAATGCAGTTATGAACTGGTCATAACTTAAATTGGAATGATGGCAAATAGAATGGAAAATTGGCATTATCCTAGTTATCAGAGGCCTCGGGAGATGGAAGTTTCATCTTTTTTCATTTGAACATAAAACTTTTGGTAAGCTCGAAGGTATGGGGACCGATTCACAGATATTGATGGGTTTTTAATTGTTATTTCCGCAAATAACGGATGTTTGTATGTAGATAGATAGGTATTGGCAACATTATTTATTTGTCAATAATATTATGAACTTTTTTGATAGATGACAATGTTGCCTATCCGTTAAGGGTAAGTATTTTTTGCGTAAGATATCAAATAAGTAAGTATGTTTTGTCATAATATACCATTAGGTACGTTTATAAAATGTATTTATTTTCAAGAGGTTTTGTCAAAAACTACATTTTCTGAAAGTGCAAAATAACTGTTTTTTGAAATGCAAATTAATTCCACTGGGAACTTAATCGAATGAGGATAAATTAACGACTGTCCGAATAAACATGAATGCTTTTCAGAATTCAATGAATAATCGACGAAAATATAATATTACTTAATTTATTTTTTCAACATAAAATTATAATAGGAATTCTGAACAAAATGTACAAGATAAACTTAGATGAAATAACTAGAAAATATCAATTTAAATTTCCTTATTCCCTGAACGCGAGAATAATTACAAATGCGGTTTTCTAATCTACACGTCAAACTTTCACATCGAAAGTTCCAACTAAATCTAACCCTGTGTGCTTACACACACACACTTAACTTTTCAGACTGCTTGACGCTCCCGGTATAACTTTCTGACTGTTCACATTCACTCCCCTATTTTCGGCGTCTATCTATCCCTCTCGCACCTGCAGCTTTTCACGAGCTTTTCTCATTGTGACGGAGCATGCGCAGTGCGCCCCGACGCACGTGGTGCGATTACTCCTGAGGGGTTCTGGTCGCCTGGTACGAGACGCGCTCAGGGCGGCAGCGCCGCGCCGCCGGCCGCCGCCCATCATCACGGCCGCCTAGATGCGCCCGCCCGCCCAGAAGCACAGACGACAGCTTGCGAAACGGTCCGTTCTTGGGGGACGGAAAAATTCACGCACGTGGATGAGTTAGGCGCGAAATTCAAATCTTTCGTACATATTCCGATTATCCAGTTTATTTTACCTATAATCCTATTCAACAGACTTTATTGTCTTCATTTTATTCTTTGTTTTGGAGTTTTAAAGGTACCTATATAATTTATCAGTGTTTTGAACAGGTGTTTACAGTGCAGTGTGTGGTCACAGGTGTGCTGTCTGCCGATGAGCTTCTCATTCTGATCTGCGATCTACGTCCCCGAGATGAAGAGATACACATCTTTACCAGGTAGGTATAATATTTAAAAAAAAACTGAATATACGCTTGACAATTTGTTACCATTTTTAAATTTGATCATAATGCCTGTTAAGACATCTAAGTTTTCAAAACAAAAGAAAAAACTGCCTCTATAAAACCTTTTCTACGTTACAGGTGAGTTTTACTTCTAGGGTGTATGGGTATTTTTAAAAGTACCCCACCCATAATGGTAATATAGACCAACTGATGCTAATGGGCAACTGTCATTAAGTATCTCTCGGCTTAGTGGCACTTAGCTGAGTAAACCTCACCAAGTACGTAACCCAACTCAAACGTCAATAGCAAAATGTGCCTGAATGATAGTTTTTGGGATGTTTTTTGTGACTTGGTGGTTAGTATAGTCCGGTGGCTATGAAGACTGGATATAAGGAAAACGTATTATAGAGGGGAGATAAGAATATACACAAGTTTATTATAGGAACCCTACTATAATATTATAAAAACGAAAGTTAGTGTGTGTGATTGTTTGTTAGAATGTATCTTCATTACTACAAAACCGATCTTGATAAAATTTAGAATGTAGATAGTTTAGGTTCTGGAATAACATATAGGAAACCCCAAAATGTTTTGAAGTTTCTATGAAAAAAAAATATTTCTTGGCTCGATTTGCTTAAAATTCAGTACAAATAAACTTTAAAATAAATACTAAAACAGGTTTTGTAATTTTTTAACTAAGTGGGGTGCAATGATGTTCTAAAAGTTGTATGTAAACTTTTTGATAGGCGGTGCAATTAACTTGAAAATTCATCTGGAAATTTAAAGTAAAAAATATTTAACACATTTTCAAGGATTCCAAAAATAACCCTCAAAAAAGGTCAAAATAGGGTGTCAAAATTTCCACGCGAGCAAAGCCACGCGGGTAAATATAAAAAATCCAATGACATAATAACAAAATACATAGTATTTTATACAAAATATTTTTCACTAGGAACATACATACTAACCTAGTTCACTTTAGAAAAAGGACATCATAAAGCAAACTGCATACGAACTCTTTAGATCATCTAAGATTTTGTAAAATTGAAATCCGAACGCCTTAACAAAAAGCAAGGCAAAGCGTATAGAATCTAAAACCTATTTGCTATTTCGAACTTTCAAAAGAACACAAAATGATGCAAACTTTTTGAAATTTAAAGTTAATAGTAAAAAAATATTTTTAAAACAACCTTATAATTACCTAAATGCTCTAAAAATAATGTTTTATAAACAAATAATGTTTTATTGTATTCTTGTTTATTTTGTATAGATGGTAAACTTCGCCACATTTTTTATATTTTAGACATAAGTTTTGTAATGTAATAAATATATGGGTTTGATAAGTTTATTTTCTACTTTTTAGAACATGTAAATAGTAATTTTTATTTATTTTTCGTATTCTTCTCAGAAAAACCTTTCATTTAATATCTGTATCATGGGGGCGACTAAAAAAAACATATCCGTCATCTTTGGGATTCCGCCATATTGGATTTAGAATGACGTCATTTAGCTAAACATGCATTGTCATCCATAATGACGAATGATAGGAGATGGAAGAGGGAAACATGTTGCGCCGACCCCATCTAGTGGGATAAGGAAAATGATGATGTCATCCATATTAAACATTTGTGTAAAATTTCAGCTAAATCGGTTGAGAATAACTGCTTTAAACTTAAAGATTTGAGTTGACCAAACATACATAGGTACATACATTGCAAATAAAAGCTTTTATAAAGAAAGTCCATTGCAGAAAAGCCCACATAACCAAACGAAAAATAATGAGAGAACATTTTAAAAGTAAAATCGAATTCGTTTCGAAATCGTTTGCACAAAGGTTTTGTGCAATCATGTGGACTAAAAGCTGTATTCACTTACCTACTATAGAGTTCAAATTTGCCATTTAAATTCCGTGACTTGATAAATTTATTTTCAATATGTACGGACTGAGGTACGACGACGGTTAGATTAAAAAGGGAGAATATTAAAATGTACCTAATAGGGTCTTGAAACAATGTTGAATAGTTTAAAAAAAGCTTGCACTGTATTTTAGAACCTCTTGTTTATTCGTGACAATAAGTAGATACTTACCTACATACATACTATCTCGCCCGTATCCCTAATGGGGTGGGCAGAGCATCATAAGAAAACTTGCAGGCACCCCTGATTCAAAGTACCTATAACAAGATGGATATGGTCTATCTAGTCGTTTCACTAGTTCTTTCGAATAAGTGGTGAAAGGATTTAAAGTGCGCCTCAAAAGCTTATTTCGTGCACTTAACACATATTTTCGAACTTTTAGGTTTTACGACATGCCGGTTTCATCATGATGTTTTCGATCTCCGTTTGGAAGAACTGGTATAGCGCACGTAAATTTGTCGAAAAGAAAAATTCTCTGCACGACCGGATTTGAACCCGGATCGGAAGGCGGGGTCACTGCCACTAGACCACCAATGCTCTCATGGATATGGTGAACCATGGTCACAGGTGATCAGCCCATCGCCCATATTGGTACATCATGTTGGACTTAGTCGACTTTTACGACATGCTCGGGGAGAAAAGTGGCTGGACGTATTCTATGATTTTTCTTTACTCCCGGTCCATCAGAGAAGTCACTTAGCTACTTTTCCAAAAAGCGCTTTATCCGAACTAAGGAAGGTTGGTAGTGTTATTATAGTAACCAACCCAATGAACGCCAATTAAATAATGATGGATGCAGCGTCCGTCATTTATCAAACGGGTAATCCAATCTGTACAATGGCTCTTATTTATAAAGAACATAATCAGGTCTAGCATATGATGACGATTTAGCTAGGAATCATAGTACATTTTTATTTAACTCTCTTGTTCAGTCTTTAAACAGCTCATGCCGTGTGTTTTTCTAGACTCGTAGACATATGGTATTTCCTAAAAATAAATACATGTGTTGCTTGATTCATTTTTTTTAACATTAAAATTTTTATTAACAGAAAGAAACTTACAACTAACACAAATATAATTTTCAAAATACAAAATAAACAGTCGGGCTATATCTAAAGGCCGTCGCAAACGTAAAATTAAAAATTCATTGTATGTAAAATAAAATGTCAATGAATGAGAGTGATAACTAATCATTCGTTTTATATTTTCATTTGGATAGCTGATGAAGTCAGAATCATTTTTATAAGTAAGAGCATAGGTTCGGTTATTGTGTTCGTCGGGCTTAGCAGATGCGAACTGTAGATTTAGGCCTGACAGCAGCAATCTCCCAGAGTGCCAATTCGATTAACAATTTGACACTAAGTAGATCGAACGGTGGATGGACTCTTTCATAACGTTACGTGTTTATTTAAAAGCTTGGAAGAAAATTGGAATACGAGGCAGGGTTTTATGTTTTGGAATATTAGTTTATGAATTTGTATTGAGAGTTTTTACTTTACTTCTCTGCTGGACTGGAAGCAAAGAAATAGCATAGAATGCATCCAGCTATGTTGGAATCTTATCATTGTCATAAGGTACCTAAGTATTAGTAGTTTAAGAGAGGACAGTGTTGTGTATTAATACTCTTATGTGGGTAGTTATACTTGCACTTGTGTGGAGTTGTGTGCTACGATATTAAAGTACCCTCAGTTGGCTCTGAACCTTTGGTTTTATTTGCAACATATCAAATACTATCCCTTACTTGACTCTACTATATGTTCGCGAGAGAGAAGCAATCTAAACGCATTCTATGTTTACTCTACTCTCAGTCCAGCAGAAATGTACAGAGGTCGAGGGGGAAGAGGGGTCTAAAAAGGCGGTATTATAAGCTTAGTCACTACCAGTTTCGGTACGAGCTCGTATTTGTGTTTGCTGACTACTCCATGATGCATGCTCGAGAAGGACAGCAGGTTAATATTTAGTTAGCGGCCGTACTAACTATTTAATGATCTGCGCGCATAATGAATGAGCTTTGGGGAACAGCTAGGTATTTCGTAAACGTGGAATTATAGTGTCCCAGCGGACTTCAAAGGTTGTCTTGTGACTTGGTCGCATTACGAAGTCTAAATTCAACGTGAATTTAAGAGTGTGCAGTAGCGGATTTTCTCACCGGAGGAGTATTATAAAAAAGTTTGTATGTATTGGTAATGTATGTATTTATATTATGGCGCCCGTATCCTTAATGGAGCGGGCAGAGCCACAAGTAGGCAAAAGAAAACTAGCAGCCACTCCTGATTCAAAGTCCCAAGATGGATATGGTGAATCATGGTGACAGATGATCAGCCCATCACCCATATAGATAGTCCATCATGTTGGAGAGGTTACTATGTTTTAATCGACTTTTTCGACATGCTCGGGAGAGATTATTCTGTGAACCATTATTCTGTATACCTACTCGTAACTCTTCGGTGTAATTAGGATATTTAATAGTTCGTTTCTGAAAACTACAATTTCAGACTTCAATGTCAAGTTTACAAATAGAAGGAAAATTCCATTGTTGAACAACGGAATTTCACTAACTGTAACTATTAGTCAAGAACGTACTTATCAAACATTCAGTAATTGTGATAACTACGTGACTATTACTACCATTTATTATTATTGGATCGAAATCCACCTTACCCACGCCCATAGCAGTGACACAACATGATGAGTGGTCATTAGGATCATCATATCAGTCCACATCCAACTACTGTGGGGTACCACAGATGGTTTGGTAATTTAGAGAGGATGAATGAAAGAAGATTAACGAAACAGGTATGAGGCGAGTGCGAATGGTACCGTTGGAAGGGAAAGACCTAGGCGTACTTACCTGGACCAAATTGGCGACGTTTTGGAAAAGGGCCGGGTCAAGAGTACCCTAAACCGACGAGCATGTATGAAGAATGTATTGAAAATGAAGCGAAAGAAGTATGTCAGGATCGTAGCAAATGGTGATCCGTGATCTCTGCCTACCCCTATGGGAAACAGGCTTGATATTATGTATGTTTGTAAAAATACAAACATCATCATCAAGTTACGGATGATTATTATTAGTAGGATATACGAAGTTACTTAATTAAAGCTAGGTAAATTTTGTTATTTAGTCAGTTAAATTGGCAACTAAATGAATATTCGTAACCAAAACAGTTTTAATCCGCTACGATTGGCCAGATTAGCGAAATTCAAAATCCACTGTTGAAATTTAATCCTCTCGGTCAAAAGTTTGTTTATAACAAGTTTGAAGTTATAGCAGTTTATTTTCTGTATTTCGGCAATTCAAAGGAGGGTGAACTTTGCTAATTTGTCAGTACCTCAGTGTGGTGAGCACCAGTGGGGACTTTCAGTGTTACCTTTTGTTACCTTTCCACGCCTTAATCTCCGAGATTTAAAAAGAAAAATGATTGACGACCTCAGTAGCGTGGCGGGCGAGTGCTCGGCTGAGACGCAAGAGGCTCGGGTTCGATTTCCGCTCCGGGAGAAATGTTTGTATGTTCTGCAAATATTTCTTCCAGGTCTGGGTGATATGTATTAAAAGTATGTATTTACAAAAAAAACGTATATAAGTATTCTATAAGCCATCTAGTGTCCATAGTACAAGCTTTGCTTAGTTTGGGGCTAGATGGGCCCTGTGTCCACAAATATATTTATTTAATATTTTGTAATTTCGAAAGAAACTTGTGCTGAGCAAGTGATTTAGAGATGACTGGATAATTCATTAAAATGAAAATTAAATGTACACACCGTATGTAACAAAATCAACATCGAAATGGGATTTATTGCTCAAATCTTTATTATTCAAGCGGCTTTTGTATGATGACTATAACAGACCGAGAAATTTATATATTTTTGGCCAACATTTTTTATTGCTTATACAATATACATAGACGCACGTATTATGAACTGAAATAAACTTACAACAAATACAAATAATATTTTACATAATATAAAAGAAACAGTCGAGCATCTTTATGAAAATTTTTGTTCGGCAAAGATAAATACAATAATCGACAAATTATTCGAACGACTGCCGTTGGACCGGACGATTTAAAAAAGGACAAAACAAAAAGTACCGTACATAAGTTATTCTATCAGCCATCTTGTTCCCATAGTACAAGCTTTGCTTGGTTTGTGATTAGATGGTGCTGTGTGAAACGTCCATAAATATTTAGTTGGAATTTTTGTCTAAATGACAAAAAGTTAGAAACAAAATGTTTGCACAATTTAGTTGACTAAATAGTAAAACATCTAGTACCACTTGACTACTTAATTCATTCATTCATTCTTAATTATTTCTTAACTTTGTTGTTTTGATGCTGTTACAAATAAATAATTCATTCATTCATTCATTCACTAAACTGGTTTAGTCACAGTTGCTTATGTCCTCAAGTTTACGTTGAAATCAAGTTATTACGTTCGATATTGATTCAAACTAGGCCAGGATCGTGAGAAGGCCTTTTAAAGCTCTGATTATTCCATCGCTATGATAATAAATGAACTTTTTTCATGTCTTTTTGGTCATGCATATCTATGTTATGTAAGTACATTCGTATACTAGCCCCCTATTTGTATGGTAGAGTATGGGCCGAGGCACGTCCGTTAAAAATTAATGTCAGGGCCTTGTTGGGTGGCTTTGTGTAAAATATTTCTGGAATTTTTGCTGGAATATTGGGTCTTTTGAATTTATGTATGAGAATAGAGCCATCAAAACTGGCCGGGTCTTTCTTATAAATAAAGGGAAGCGGCAAGAAATTGAGAAATAAGTAGGTAGAAGGTGTGTGACGTTGATCATAAATCCTAGACATTGCAGGGATAAATAAAACGCCGCCATGGAGTAAGAGCAAATAATAACAAACTGATCTGGTATAAGGTTTTTGGATCGTAGTGATACATTACGCCAGGTAACGGCCGTACTCTATCTATCTAGTCGTATCACTAGTTCTTTCAAACCAGTGTGGTGAAAAAATTAAGAGTGCATCTCAAAGGCTCCTTTCATGCACTTGATAAATGATTTCGAACTTTCTACAGTTCTCCAACATGCTGGTTTCATCACAAGGTTTTCCTTCACTTACATTTTTCGAACAGAAAAATCCATTGCTGCACGACTGGATTGAACCCACGACCTTAGGATCGGAAGGCGGAGCTATCACTAGACCACCAGTGCTCTCAACACGGCTGTACTGATTTGAATGGAACTCAGAATGTATGTATGTATGTATGTTCGTATGAGCTAGTGGCCAACTCTAGTGACGAATGGACATTCATAGTTCGTTTCTTAAAATAGTTTATGTATGCTGCTTTTTATCCGGACAAAGGAAGGCATGGGCGGAAGTAATATAGGCCTTCAGTGTAGGAAACATTGCTAAACATCGGCCTATTTGCTATTATTCGACGTTTGCGAGTTCAGTACTTACTAAAAACCAGTGAAGTGAAAATCGAATTCCGTCAGGGTTCCGTACTTTTTAATATATGACTTTACCTCGTTGGATAGTTTATCTTTGGTCATTGGTCACATCCAAGCCTTTTGGGGACCTTACCTGCGGTCGGTGATCTGAGCTCTGTTTTCTATCTGTAGGCGAACTTAGATAGAAAACTGAGCTCATTTTCATTTCATATTATTATTACACCGATTACCTTAAAGTTTTAAATATTATAGTTTGTCATTGTAAGAAATTTGATTGAATAAATTGAATATAAAATGATGTATGACTTTTACTCTATGCACATAAAAAAATGTGTCTGTATTGAAATATGTGTGTGCCTTTTATTTTATTTTTTTGATTTGTTGTTATAGCGGCAATATTAATCCTTATGGTTCATGAGATACAGCCCGCTGATAGACGAAAAGAGGCTTAGTACTAGGGTCCCGTTAGCACCCTTCCGGTACATAACAGTAGGTATTATTTTGAGCCATATGATCGAAACTTCGGGTAATGTTACAAATCTGAAGTCTAAGGCTTTCGAAATTAGTTAAATTGTAATCATTCATAATAATAATAAAATGTTATTCAGACCAACAAAAAATTTACATCTTAGGTACATTGTTATCTTAATAATTATGCTATTTTTGGTCTGTATGCCCTTTGGCATAGTACTGTAATTTTCTCTACCAAGATACCTCTCTATCAAGCAAGAGATAGAGAGGAGTAGAGAAAATTACAGGAATTGCAAGAGCAATTCTTGTCTACTGTAATCACTCATACAAATTATTAAATACGTGAAAGTTTATCTGAAAGTAAGTGAGTGTGTGTTTGTTAGCTATTTGTTATCGTCACTGCTAATTAGATTTGGAAACCTGGAAGTTTGAACCAATGCTAGTAAATGACAGGCATAAAAACACCTTTCGGAAGACTGTGATAATATATAAATCTGAAAATTGAAAACGATTGGAAAGCTGGATACGATGGAGAAAGTATTAGAATTTATCTGGAGACCGCAGCGATCATTTCTCGGGATTCATCGACTGGAACGCTCTGGTGAGCCTTGAAAGGTTTATTGGAAAAAGCTTTTCAGAGAAACAGAGCTAAGTTAAAGTTTATGGTGATATGTCCTTAGGAAGCGAAGATGGATGATAAAAATGTTCACTTTTCATACTACTACATGATACTAGTTTTTAGAACCAGTGTGGTGAAAAGATTAAAGTTCGCCTAAAATGTACTCCTTTCATGTACTTGTACACATGTTTTAGAATTTTTGACATTAAAGGTATTTAGGTTTCTTCACAGTGGATGTTTTTTTAGATGATTTGGAATTCAATCCTTTAGCTGTATTTTGAGGCACAAAGCGTAGCGGTGAGGCACAAGTTCAAAAATGTAGATATGTGATAAGACCTGTCGTACTGTATGGATCTGAGTGTTGGACCACCAAAGGGACGGATAAAAAAAGAGTAAATGAGAATGTTGAAATGGACGAAATAAGTATATCAGGGGAAGTTGAAAGTAGCGCCAGTGGCATAAAGATTGAGGAGTAATTATAGGCTAGCATGGTATGGGCATGTCATGAGGTGGGATGAAAGTCATATTGCGAGGAGAGTTATGAATATGAATGTGGATGTATTTAGATGTAGAGCTAGGCCAAAGAAAAGGTGGATGGATTGTATGAAAGAGGAAAGGGGTGGGTACAGAGATGACAGACGTCTTACAGAAGGGAATGGAAGAAGAAAACGTGCTGTGTCAACCCCACATATAGTGGGATAAGGGCTGTTAGGTAATGTAATTGACACAAAGATTTTATAAACATTTATTCTTATGTTTACCGACGCTAGGCAAAAGTCTACAGATTTAAGAATTTAATTAAAACTAATTAATTATGTTATTAATATTAAAGATGTATAAGTTTTTACTTTTCGTACGTTTTATTTTAAGAAATCTCTTAAATTAACTTTAAAAACATTCTTCATTCCAGTTGGTTCACTGAATAATTCATAATTAAATGTTTACTCCGAGATCAAAGCATATCAACGGTTGTAAAACGTTGATAAAGCCTGCTTGTTTACTCCTATGTTTAAAATGAAATTACTTTTGTAATTGTCGATGGAATTACATACAAAATATTATTGAAATAGATAACAAGTAGATAAAAAAGCTAACCCTTTGATGTTTTCGTTAAAAGACTGCAAAATGTTGCTACTGGCTTTCGCCTGCGGCTTCGTACTCGAATAAAAAGTACCCTAAATGATAAATAAATATTTACACAGCGCCATCTATCCCCAAGCTAAGCAAAGCTTTTAATATGGGAACCAAGTGGCTGATATATTACATAAACATTTTTTGTTTTGTAAATACATACTTATATTATGTAGGTATCTATAATAATTATTACACGCAGACCCGGAAGAAATATTTGCAGAACATACACATTTCTCCCGCAACGGAAATCCAAAGTGATAGCACAAATATATATATCTCCTCACATTATCTTTATTCTGGATCACTTAGTGTCTAAGTTTTCACATATTGTTAGTTATAGAGTGTCTGCTATAAAGGACAAAGGGTGTAAATTCAGCAATTGCTGAATATTATAGGTTATAGGCATAAGCGGGATATGAAATCCTAGGTAAGTAAGTATGTTTGGTAATTTTTGTCTTTTTGATCGAAAGCAACAATAAAGGATAGACAAATAATAAAAACAAAATCAGGCAATCACTTTTGTTAGCAAAAAAGGTCCATGTCCAAACTTTTTTCTACGGTTTTTCTTACGTGGCGCAAACTATACTTATCTGAGTTGTAACTTCCAAAAGATCTAATTTAAATGCCATGCAAATGCCTGGCAAATTACGATGTCCCACGTCAAACTGTCTGGGCCATAAAAGGGACTTAACGGCCAATAAAAATCTAAGTACTGGAAAATTGATTGCCCGCAGACTATCTTAAATATTTTTACGAGAGCACTTTCGCATTGTCTGCGATTGGGTATACGAGTAGAAGTTTGATGAATATTGACACTATGTTGATAGTAATTCTTAGGGTTCCGTATCCGAAGGGTGTCAACGGCCCTATAACAGAGCCCTATAAAGGCTCTAATAGGGTAATAATTACTCCCCTGTCCGTCCGTCTGTCAGCGGGCTGTATCTCATAAACCGCAATAGGTAGAGTTGAAATTTTCATAATGTGTGTATTTCTATTGCATCCATAACAACAAGTAATAACAATTAAATAAAATAAAAGCCCCATACAAGAAACGTTTAAGTACATGTACGATGGTACGGAACCCTTCCTGTGCGAATTCGACATGCATTTAACCGGATTTAAAATATGTCATGACATGACATATTATTCCACAGAGTATCGTGCTTCAATGGATCTAATATTACTTATTACTTATAATTATAAAAATGAAAATTCTTAGTTTGCTTGAAATTACCGGCGTATAGCTCAAAACGCAACGATAGCGCGTACTAATTTTACCAGTGCTGCCATCTAGTACGAAAGTTTGTGACGATGTTTGGATGTTTGGATGTTTGTGCCTCAATCACGCCTAAACTAAACAGCTGAACGGATCTGAACGAAACTTGGAATATACATAGTACATGTACCTACTGGATTAACTAATTATTATAATAATCTTTACTTCCGTCCTGACATTATGTACAAACTTATTTTACTCAATTTTTTAATTATACATTTTTTGTGATCTGAGTTTTTACTTTTACTAATAGGTATTTTTGATAAACAATGAAGGCCTACACAGAGTAGCTACATAATATATTCTTGAATTTTATGAAAATGGCAAGTACTTTAGAGTACCTCATGATGGTCTTCCGTTTCTATATTGTAATTGTTATTTTTTAATTAATAAAACATTCTTTGTGTGAAAAAAAAAAAAAAAAAAAAAAAAAAAACATATAGGCTATTTTTTATCCGGGTACCACGCGAGTGAAGCCGCGGGCGGCAGCTAGTATTCAATGAAATGACGTTGAGTATAGACATTGATGTATAAAAAAACTAGCTGCCGCCCTTGGCTTCGCTCGCGTGGTACCCGGATAAAAAATAGCCTATTATCTTAATCCAGCACATGTACTATATGTATATTCCAAATATAATTTAAATCCGTTCAGCCGTTTAGGCGTGAAAGAGTAACAAACATCCATACACCCATACTACTTACAAACTTTCGCGTTTATAATATTACATGTGTATACATACATGTACTTTTTAATGTTTGATTTGTATAAATAAATAATTTCAGAATTTCAGAATTGCCTTGAGAATCTACCCTATCTAATATACCTACTATGACGATATTTATATGCCTGGATTCAAAATGTAATCACTAATCACTTATTGAAATCTGAAACTGTGAAACTCTAAACAACGATTTCCAATTAATTTTGTTCAAATATTGGATCCCTCTGAGAATCAGCGAAGCAGGTAGCTACATACCATGTATAATATGAATCAATTCGGAGTACTATGTACAGTCAGCAACAGTAGTTGAAGCGCTCGTAGCGTAACTTGCTTAGACGTTCTTGATTGATCGTTACAGTTAAGCAACGTTGTGCGCGGTCACAATTGGGATGGGATGGCAAGTGGTATTACGAGCTGAGCGCGTCCGTGCTTCGGAGGGCACGTTAAACAGTCGGTCCCGGCTTTAAGCCATGATGCCTTAGGACTTAAAACTCCCGTCACAAGAGTTGGCCACTAGCTCACACAAACATACAATAGTCAGCAATAAAAGCCGGCCCTCCTTTCGATTCTAAGGTTCAAGTGTACGAAAGGAATCTTTGATGCGCACTTTAAATCCTTTCACCAGAATGGTTCGAAAGAACTAGTAACACGACAGTAAGTAGTACCTAGTAGTTTTTTATAGAAGTAGAATCTTCAAATCAGTCATAATAATGTTGATACCTACGAGGTTACAGGTTCCAGAGATATTCAAGATTTAAAATCACTATGTTCATGAACTTCTGTTGCTGACTGTACCCACATGCCGAACAAATTATAAGGTAAATAGTATTTGAACTGTTTGTTTTGTAACCATCTTATAAATTGTACATACATTTCCCTGCCCTTTTTCCCACTTTATGTGGGGTCGGCGCAACATGTATTCTTCTTTTATTCTTTGAACGTAGAATCGTGAAAAGTTTTTAAACATGTGTCAAATGCACGAAAGGAGCCTTTGAGGCGCATTTTAAATCCTTTCATCACATTGGTTCGAAAGAACTAGTGACACAACTAGATAGATTCTTACTTATGTCATCTTTTCTTTGTCTTACCTGTACCCACATATCGTTCCACATTCAAAATTTAACTCTTCTTGTCACAATAACATCTAATAAATTAAAATTCACCTTATATCGATATTTCAGACTAAAACACTACGTCAAAACTTTCTCTTTGAAACTTTCAGTATCACAAAAAACTAGTTTCGTGCAAATTGCAATTAAGTTTCGATGTAAGCGATTCAACAGTACAACAGTGTTCGAGAGTGAATTGCCGCACAAGCATATTAAGTTCTTGATAAAAAATTGACAACAAATATAATGCTTGAGTTATGACTCATTTTTAACACTCTCATGTGTTATACTCATAGCTCATGAGCTTAAAAATCCTATTCCAGGCTAATTCAAGCATAACTTGTCTGACAGTGTTCATTGGCAAATAGACCTGAGTTACACTTGAGCTCGAGTCATTCACGTTTGGGCGCTGTTCAGTTCAATTCAATTTTAGTTTCAATTAATTTCAATTCCAGCCTTAACATTTTATGGATACGTGCTTGCCCAATTTGAATTTTTTGGGATATCGTGATAGCGACAGACATTGAATTAATTATTTTGTAGATAAATTTCCTCTGGAACCGAACACCTGGGACAGCCAAGTATCCATCGAAGGGCGATAAGCCTGGGCCCTTAATTACTGAGTTTTTAGTGAAAATATAATTATTTTTGGGCTTTCACTTTGGTGTTCCAGAAATATATTTTTTAGGGTAAACGCCTAATAAAATAAATTTGGTTTATCATTATGTAAGCTGGAATTTTATAGCTACATTAATTATGTTAGGCGCTGATTTTCTCCATGTTAAGTGACTTTTATTTCATCTTTGTCTGTGTTGTAGCTAGTCTGTGCTATTTTTATGTATATAAAAATGCTCTCCTGGAGGGTAGATAATTAAGTTTGTATGATAAAAATTCAAGGTGAACATGTCACGTGACAGAGTACAAAATTCTAACGCCTCTACTATAATTGGCTGACTGACTGAAACGATAAGTTCCAAAAGCATGAAACTTTGAGAATATGATCCTCTTATGGTGCAGGCGTACCCTGTGAAAAGAATTCCAGAAATTCGAGTACCAAAGGACGCTGCGGAAAGATGAAAATTCTATGAGAAATGCTCAACGCGACGAAGTCGTATGGCGTTTCATTAACACTTAAATATACTTGTGTATCTATTACACGTATAGATAGACAAGGCATTCATTAATAAATTTACTATATAAACTAGCTTTCGCCCGCAGCTTCGCTCGCTTGAATCAGGATAAAAAGTAGCCTATATGTTATTCCAGCACACATACTATGTATATTCCAAACTTCATTCAAATCCATTCAAAAGCATGATTGAGGCTCAAACATACATTGTCACACCCTCACAAACTTTCACATTCATAATATTAGCAGGATACATTTATAAATTAATGCCTAAATTGAATTTACTAAGTTGAAATTGTAATGCTTATTTAATTTACTTCAAATGTAAAGTCATGAAGTCGTTTTTGCATGCTGGGTTTCCTAACGAAGTGTGTGAATCTAATTTAGTTATATAAGTTGTCTGTGTACCACACTTCACTGCAAATAAATTATTTCATTTCATTTCATTTCTAGTAGATTCAGGAAAAACACGGCTATGTGTTAAGTACATAACTCAGCCAAAGTTGTTAGTCGTGCCGGCAATGTCTCAAAACATCACACGTCAGCCGTAAATTACAAGGTTAACTTTTGCGAAGACGTTATATTATTTTAACAACTTCGAACAAGTACACAGGTGTCAATGAAATTAACTGAACAACCTTTGTGTGTTTGTACCTAAAGATATGAAGTAGAGTAGTTATCCTTTATTAAATTTGTCAGTTGACTCGAGTTTGGAACGATGGTTGAAAGTTTTGCTGGAACTTGGAAACTTATTAACTTGAGAATTATTAATAGGTACCTATTTGTATAGGTACTTGATTATTTTGTCCAATACCAAATTCAAAACTAAAGTACCTAAGTAAGTTCGTATGAGCTAGTGGCCAGTTCTTGTGACGGAGTTTTTAGGCCACCTGAAGGCCTCTGTCGTTGCTTAAAAGCTGGGACCGACAATTTAATGTACTACCCTCCGATGCACAGAAGCGCTCGGCTCGTAATGCCACTTGCGGTCACCCATCCAAATTGTGACCGCGCACAGGGTTGCTTAACTTCAACGTTCAATCAAGAAAGTCTAAGCAAGCTACGCCACGAGCACTTCAGTTTAAAACTGAAAACAATGAACTTGAAAGAGTTAGAAATTTCTCGAGTTTTAGAGGCTTAGAACCTACTTTTAGAATGTTACTGCGTAAATCAAGATGTGTATGCTCTCGCTATTTAATCGATTTTACTTTCAATGAAGTAGGTCATGGCTTTAGAGCACTGGTGGTCTAGTGGAAAGCGGCCCTGCCTTCCCATCCTAAGGTCCTGGCTTAAAATCCAGTTGTGCACCAATCGATTTTTCTGTTCGAAAAATGTATGTGAGCATTAACCAGTGGGTGCTTTCAAACGGTCAAGAAAACATGAGGAAACTGGCATCACGTAGAACCTAAAAGCTCTGTTGAACCAGTGTGGTGAAAGGATTAAAGTGCGCTCCATAGGCACCTTTCGTGCACTTGGCACATATTTTCGAACTTTTTCTTAGGTTCTAGGCCAGTTTCCTCAGGATATTCTCCTTCACCGTTTGAGAGAAGTGTAGCGCACATAATTTTTAGAAATAGAAAAATCCATCGGTGCACGATTGGGTTTGAACCGACGACCTTAGGATCGGAAGGCGGGGTCACTATCACTAGACCACCAGTGCTCTGTAATTTCACTAATAAGTCATTCCTACGCAAACAATAACAATGTTTAGAAGAAAACTGACACAGTATTGATTGTTTTAAACGTTTTGTATGAAAAACAGTTCGCTGATCTTCTTTGTTCGCTATGTCTTAGCAATTACCCTTGTAACTCACACCACCCTCTCAAGAACGTCAGAGTCGTTTAGCCGATGAGCTATCAGATAATTGCTTAGCACGGACCGAAGAAGGCGGCGACAAAATGACTCTGCTTACGCTACCACTTCATACTTACTGTTAATGTAAATAACAGGCCTTATCTTGAATAGTAGGCATAATCTGCTTTGTCTCACCGAACAACAAGCATGGTTAGCGTTGGCTAGGTAAGTCACATTGAATAGTAGATTCATCAACGAGGTAAAAAAACTCCTGCTAAGCAAATCCTTATACAGCGTCAAATAATTTTTATCCGCCGATTATAGCCATTTATATAACTCTGCACATGCCTTTTTAATCCATAATTTACCTCTTAGTACCTACGTTCATTTTTATCATGAGAATCGCCTTTTTACAGCGACTATTCAATGTTCTTTTATAAATAATGTTAAAAAGTCAAAATCCTATCTATATAATAATTTCTATTCCTACTGTGTTCTGTGACGAGTGATAGCTTGTGGGCTTAATTTAAGTATTTATTGAAGTTATTTTGTTAATATGTCTCATCTTATGACATTAAAGATATTCTATTCTATTCTTGAAGGTATTCTCTACAGTTTATTAATATTTACACGAAAAAAAATGGACGATGAGTGGTGGCGTCGTGGGCGAATGCTGCGGGCGGGGGATAATTCTTCATGATCTGTAAATATTTCTTCCGGATCTGGGTGTTGTAAAGTTGGTTTGCTGTTTTGAGATAATACCCCTCTTGTCAAAAATATACAAAAGAATTACCCAAGCGTGGTTTCTTGTCTATCTTCCATGCTCGGTTGCGTTACGAAAAGGCGTCTGGGAGCGTCCTTAATCTCCATATCTATGATCCTGTGATACAAAACATATATTCGCTGCAGTCGCTAGCGAGATAAAGACCATTCTCATTGGTGAAGATACGATACATACTGTAGTTTTTAGATAGGCGATTATAACATGGCCTAATAGCTTCTAAATTTTAGCTTCACTGATTTAGTGAGCACATCGAGCATTTAACTAAAAGTGAGCAGCACTGTGATGGTTTGTAAAGGTAAAAGTTGCCTCTTGACGCTGTATAAATCATCTACTATATATGGTAGGTAAAAGGTCTTAGTATTATTATCTCATACCAAACGGACAGAATGATCTGGTACCTAAGGTCACTAAGATTTTCATCACAGATTTGACTACGACCGAGACTGGTTGTCTCCGAACATCTGGTATAAGTGGTACAAGCACCCTTTACAGATGAGTGTAATTTTCTTTCCCGACGCAATAAAGGAAGATTACGTTCCTCATTTGTATCAGGCGGGTACAATGCAACAAAAAGCGCGGTTAATTTATTTGATTGTAGCAAGTGACTAAGAAGAGGTTACATGACTGAAATGGGGTCACATGACCGAAATGGGGTTACATGAAAGGTATTGTGTAGATTTTTGTATGTGCCGGGGTCTTTTTTTACATTGTGTTTGGCTGTTAGCTTATCTATTAAGTGATTGTAGACAGAATAACTTTTCTACGTTTAAGCACTTGTTTCTTGCAATCTGCCATTGTAGGCATTGCTTCTTATTTTCTTTCTCTCTGGGCATTGAGTTTTGAGGTTTGCTTCGTCATACAGCAAGATACAAACAGTATAGACAAATTATAATTATCATGGTTGCTTAAGGCCAATTAAAAATTTCCACTTATAGTAACAAAATTCGTCATAAAAAGTGTAAGTAAGTACCTACCTAGTAGACGCCCAAAAATGTTAACGGATTTTAAGATAATATCCACAAAAAAAAGTTCTGGAAAGTCCGAAACGAAGCTATATTATATTTTATAAAATGACCTCTTGACCCCATTTGTTATTCTGACAAACAAGATAACAACTTTGTTACCAATTTTAATCTCTTGTTCAAGTTATAAGGTTGTGGGTCTTAACGAACGCTCAAGAAAGTCTAAGTAAATAATTTTATGATTAATAATACTAGCTTTCGCCCGCGGCTTCGCTCGCATGATATCTGGACAAAAAGTAACCTATATGTATACAGCACACATACTATGTATATTCCAAGTTTCATTTAAATCCGTTCAACCGTTACAGGGCGTGATTGAGGCACAAACATACTCGTACATCGTCACATCCACACATCCTCACAAACTTTTGCATTTATAATATTAGTAGGATTTCCACAATTGGCTTTTGAACAGTATCTTGATCTACATGTATTATTGCTGCTTGGAAAAATCTTCTTATGTTTTTTATTCCATGCACGATTTTCAGATTAGGGGAAAACAAAAGAGTGTGTCTGTAGTGTGAACTACTTCTTCGACAGTCCATATCTTGGATTATATGACTTCGGCCACCTCATTAGGTACCTATGCACGCACAAGTGTCTTCGAGGCGCACCTGGCAGTCTTTCTTATTCTCTCAGCGGTAGAAGTAACAACCTATATGCAAAATTATTATAAGTTACTTTCTGCATAAAAGTCCCTGCAAAAAACTGTCCATTATTAAACTGTCAGGTATTTTATTGAACTTTCCACATAAGTTCCAGCTTTTTATGTGAGAAATGTTTGTAACTTTTTATACAGCGCGCACCTGAACAGGATTTTAAATTAATAGAACCTTTACTTTGTTTTCTATATCAATTTACCTTTGAAGTTATTTTTGTGTTTGGAGTTTGACATTCAGCGTGTGCATTCATAACCATAGCAACGTCGGTATCTGTCGAAAAACGCCATACATTTTTTACTGCAAAACAACGATGGTAATGAAGATTTGTCATCCGTAGTAGAACATTGAACTATGTGAGGGCAAACACTGTGAACAGAAAGTTAGTGAGGAACTAGTAAATAAACTAACAATTCTATCTTTATAACTAAAAGTGCATGATACGAATATATCTAACCAGTCTGTGGTGGCAAAGTTAGCTGGTCGTAACAAACGGACTGACAAGGGCCATTCCTGGCAGAGTAAATAAGTTGGCCTTTTTACTGTGTCATTGAAATGTGTGTAGGGACTTTAAAATGCGGGTAAGGATACAGAGGCATAGTCAAAGTTGCCATAGATACGTATAATTTTTTAAAGTAATCTGTATTGAATATAATAGAATAGAAAACGATTTATTTTGTTTCGAAAAAAAGCTCAATATATTTACAAATATAAAAAGTTAACAGAAAAGGCCATGCCAAAGCGCTGGTCGTCCGTAGTCACACTTACATACCGTACTCATGGTGTTATCTTATTCAGGTAGTTTGTTCCACGGTCTTCTATCATTTTAAAACATAAAAACATTGTGTTGTTCTGAGAAACCACTGATTTCAATGCCACTGTTTATGTGGCAATTTTCTTCTTCCATTTTATTCTAATCTTTAGATGTTTCTTTTCCTAAAAGCTTCTTTACTTATCGGAAATGCTTTGAAATAATCTCTAAGCCGTCTTTGACGACCCTCACAAGTTGAATCAATCGTCCAATCGGCCGTAACTTTATCTCAACTTTTCGGACAGCTTTATAACGTTTATTTTTTTTACCAATTTAAGGCCTTTATTACTGTAATACCGTAATGTGAAACGCTCGTGGCGTAGTATGTTTAGACATTCCTGATTGATCGTTGAAGTTAAGCAACGTTGTGCGCGGCCACAATTGGGATGGGTGACCGCAAGTGGCATTACGAGCTGAGTGCTTCCGTGCTTCGGAGGGCACGTTAAATTGTCGGTCCCAATGTCGGCTTTTACGTCGTTAAGCCATGACGGAGGCCATTAGGCGGCCTAAAAACTTCGCTACAAGAGTTGCTCATACAAACTTACTTACTTACCGTAATACCGTTTACTAAGATTTTCTATACTGTGCCATTTATATGTGAACAGTTCTTAAGACACTATTATTGTCACTTATGTTGACTACCTAGCCTGATTTAATTAATGAAAACCACAAATATACTCACATGTGCTTTTATACATCAAAATACCGAAAGTTTTCAAATTAGCATCTTCACATTATCATTATCTTTTTCAAGAACTCCTGACATTCTTTTGTTTTTATCATAGTTTGAAATTGGAACAAGACCGTGGAGGTTTTATTTAAGTATTCTACCAAAGAGGCGGCATGTATGAGAATAATGAAGTAACTATTACATAATCTATAACAATGCGTAAAGAAAGAGATACAATGCAATATTAGTACATGTTAGGTGGGTAGGTATTAGGTATAACTTAATGTAGATAACACTTATTTATGGATATACAGAAATATTACGAGCTCAAAATATTTCAAGGTTTTATTATCAAATTGTCGTACTCGATAAATCCAGAATAACAAGACCGCGGACCTTTTCACTACAGGTCTCATTTATTTCCTGATTTATCGGTAGATTGTAGAACAATTTGATGATATAAAAAGGCGTGGAATTGTGAAATTCTACATCACTCTCATTGCATCAGCCAACGTAGTCGCAACAACTGTAAATCCTTCAAAATGGTTGCGAAGGTAAATATTCTCACATCTTTTTAAATCACAAATATTAAACCTGTCTTGATAAGTATTTATGGAAATTTA
The DNA here is from genome assembly GCA_949320045.1 of Scotopteryx bipunctaria. NCBI lineage: Eukaryota > Metazoa > Arthropoda > Insecta > Lepidoptera > Geometridae > Scotopteryx > Scotopteryx bipunctaria. The sequence goes on from OX439441.1 coordinate 2,548,122, forward strand.
AAACAATCGAAATCTTACATTGTATTGATACGATTACAATTTTACGTAGCCCAATATAAACATTATACTATTTAAATTAAATTAATTTATCCAAGAGCAAGCTTTTGTTCGCTCTGTCAAACACAATCCCTTTGTCACATTAGTTCTGAGAAGAATAAAGTAAAAAAATATTCTGAATTTTTTTTATTCGTATTTTAAAAATATTGCATCATTTTCCAGTTCGTCGCTCTTCTCGCTCTTGTGGCCGTGGCTTCCGCCTCCGACTTCTCCAGCTTCGCGTACAGCGTGGCGGATCCTTACACTGGTGACTTCAAGAACCAGGTGGAGTCTCGCGCCGGCAGCAACGTGCAGGGCCAGTACTCGCTGCTGGAGTCGGACGGCACGCGCCGCACCGTGGACTACGCGGCCGGCGCGCAGGGCTTCAACGCCGTCGTGCGCAAGGACCCCGCGCTCATCGCCGCCGCGCCCATCGCTCCTATTGCCCCCATCGCCCCCATCGCCCCCATCGCCCCCTACGCTCGCTTCGCCTACCCCTACGCTGGATACGGATACGGAAACATCGCCGCCCCCTTCCCCTACGCTCGCTACTACTGATTCCATACCTGATCTGACCTTCATGTAAATAAAATTCTAATACACAATAATTTGTTTTGTTTGTTGCCCTTTTGAAATCTTCACTAAAAAGGTACATAAGTAAAGATAGCATCTGTTCCGTTAGGACGGGCCTAAGTGGGCTCTTGAGTCAAGAGTACCAAAGAGCGGACCGTAAACATTTACAAGGACGCAACAGATGTCAATTATTTCTTTAAGGTTTGTACAAAATCGGCAGTTGCCAAGGAAATAGTCTCTATCCGAAAGTAATTTAGTTCTATTTATATAAATCAAAGTCTATTTATTTTCCCGTGTCATTTCAAAGGCTTGACATCTGAAATTTCTAAACCGGCGTCTTCATTAGGTACCCGGAAACGTAGGATCAAAGTAAACTAATTTAGTTGTTGGCGAAATGGCTCAATTGCTGTGCCTCTGAACTCTGACAAATTCGTATATATATTTACGGGGTGTTAACTCGTCTGTGAATATCTGTCTCGTATTTTGAATAACTGGTCCGTGAATCCGGATAATTGTGTTGTGGATAGGTAGGGTAGTAAACATACTGGGTCTAGCGCCTGCGGTTTCGCTCGCGTGGTATCCGGACGAATAGTAGCCTAAAATATATAAACATCCTCACAATTTTTCATATTTATTATATATAGTAGGAGATTCGTGTGACATGTTAAATCTATGATGAATTTGTAGGTACTATTACTTAGTTTTAGGTTAGAAATGTCTGGTCTGTAATACATGAATATGGCGCCGGGGTAATGCAAAACTTTACATAAAAAAATTGACCATTTGATGTCATAATTATGTTACAAAATATGAGAATTTATCCATTAATAGTTTAGTGACACTATGGCATGAAATGGTTAGTAAAACTGTTTCGTATAAAATATATCACAACACAGCAAGTTGGCAAACCTAAAAGAATACAAGTCGAAGTAAGACACAGGCAAGAAAAAAACTAAAGGGTCGGTTATCGTAAAACCCAGGACGTAAATTCAGCAAAATGTCTAAACTCTCACAAATCATTCGACGTAATCAACTTATCACGCATAAAACCGAGTTCGCCCGTTTTGGAACTCGGGTAAGGTAACTTTACAGATATTTTGAGACGAAACTCATTCGTTGGAATATGAGACAAAGTTTGCTGTAAAACTGCTCTTTTTATAGGGTTATCAATATACTTAGTCCTTTTACCATCTGTCAGGAGGCAACTTTTGCAAAAAAAATGCAATTTTATTAATTATCATATTTAAAAATGGCTTCTCTCAGCCGCCATATTGAATTTTTGACACTTTGTGATACCTATGTCACTCTGATAATGCAGAGGAAACAAATGACACCTCATTTGTCAAAATCCGTCCAGCCGCTTGGACTATATACCTACATAATATAATATGCAATACACCCCAAAAACATTACCGTCCTTCTTTGCAGTAAAAATACACTTATAGATCGGCTTCGTCATTAATTTAGGTAGACAACACTTTGAGTACATTGTTTTAACTCGTATGGTAATTAAACTGTTACGGCAGTCACATAGTCCCAAAAGTTTTGAATGACAACCCTGATCCCATCGTATAAACGGCCTTGCAGAGACAATATTGCCTCACACGGCCCGAACGGATAAATAAAAAAGTTTTCTCACAAACCACTTTTTATGCTCGATTTTAGTTGAAGTGGAAAATTGTGTCGGGATAGGAATAGGATAGACTAGAGCTTTATATTGCTTTAGAATACATTTTGTGTCTATGTCAGAATCAGAGTATGAAAATATACTCCGATTGTGGATAAAGAACAGAATGAAATTGAATATAGTCGCAAAAACACAGTTTCATTTTTATACCTTGTTTAATGAATAATATGATTGATAGTGATAAAATGCCGCCATATATTGATCCTTGTTTTGCACAAAACCTACGTCATACGTCAATATGATTGGAGGAATGGTGAATTCGCAGTTTCTATTTTGTAAGCATAGCCGCGATAATGACTAAGTGTAGGACTGAATGTCAGGCAATTACCTTGCTTTTCTCTTGCCAAAATACAGAGCAATAATATTGACTATGCATAATTATTAATAATTATGCATCACATGTGAACAAGGCCGACTAAACTAAGAGAATGGTATAGGTGCTGGTCAAGCCAACTCCATTTAAAATTCGTCCCGGACACTGCAGCGTTCACCAGCCGTGTTCGCTGTTACATACGTCACGTTGTAGTCTATTAGGCCTTAGTTGTTTTTCACTGCGTTAAAACCTGGTATGCTAAATGACGCAGTTGGTAAATTAAACGGCTCGGATGCCCCAATTCATAATTTTCCGTTCTACGAAGCGCGTAACATCGAGGCGAAATAAATAGACTACGGCAAAAATAGAAAATATCCAATATTTGACCTCTGGAGCCTGTTGAAGAGCTATGAGGGTTTGGGCGGACATGCTTGGGTTGAATGTGATGAAAGAACACGTGGAACCTTCAAGGAATATTGGACATACTTGTTGACATTTGGACAAAGTTTTAGAGATATCCAATGTTAAACAAGCATCGCAACAATATTCCATCAATATACTTAATATATTATTACCAAATCAAAATACTATGTTTATACAATTTTAATGAGATGGGTGATTCGTTAGTTATAGGTTCTGTTTACATTTTTTTGACTGACTATCAACGCGTATGCATAATGCCTTAAGTCTTATAAGCATGGTACTTGGAGAGTAGGTATGTTCCTCAAGCAGTGCGCTAAGAAAGGAATTCTCGAAAAAAACCTCAACGCAGACAAAGACAAAGACGCGGGGCGTTCCACTAGTATTAAAACGTTTTTAGGGTTCTTTACCTGAAGGGTGCCAACTGAACCCTATTACTAAGCCTCCGCTGACCGTTCGTACGTCCGTCTGTCAGCGGGCTGTATCTCATAAACCGTAATAGGTGTGTTGATCACAAAGTGTGTATTTTTATTGCCGCTATAACAACAAATAATAAAAATAAAAGTAGGCCATACAAGAAACATTTCTTAATGGTTTTTATAAAATCGCTTACACTAGGCCGCCACCTTTTGATGCACAGACGACCTACTTACAGCGATATCCAGTACGGATCGTATTGACCTGCCTTCTCCAGACTATCTCGCGTTGAGGCCCCTATTTTCCTATTGTGACAAGAAGGAAACTGATTGTGTCGTGGATCACTTTCCCTATAATATAAACTAGCTGAACTCCCATGGTTTTACTTGCGTAGGAATTTGCCTAGGAATAAAATGTAGTCTATAGCATCATTGAGCGTTCTTGAGTTGCTCATTTTAGTTTAGCTGTGGAACGCCCCGCTATTTGTCAGCGTCTTTTTTTTGTTTTTACTTAAACTTATGTTCCCGCTACGTCCTCTAGGAATTTAACGTTGAAAATTAGACGTTCTTGATTGATCGTTGAAGTTAAAACGTTGTGCGCGGTCACAAATCTGATGGGTGACTGCAAGTGGCATTACGAGCTGAGCACGTCCGTGCTACGGAGGGCACGTTAAATTGTCGGTCCCGGCTTTTAAGTCGTTAAGCCATGACGGGGGCCTTTATTTGGCCTAAAAATTCCGTCACTAGAGTTAGCCACTAGCTCATACAAACTTACTTAACTTAAAATTAATTTCTTAGTACTCTACCAAGTTTGATGTCTAGGACTTGTACTTTTAAGCTGTGCGTTGATAGTCAGTCAGTACCGTAAGAGTTATTATATATTTAGATTATATACATACATTCATACATATACATAGGTAGGTAATTCGACATTTATTTATTACTTTCTGGTTACGCTCTGGGACGTAGCGCATTTTAGATGGATAAGATTTACGATTCCCCGATTTGTTCAAACCTACCTGAAATCTACCCGAAATCAACCTAAATGCCATTCCTGGAAGATTTTTGATAAAAAAATAGTAGATTGTACAAGGGGCTAAAATGGCCGATTATAATTTATCTCAACTTCAACAACAATCATTAATTTTGACATGGACTAAGTCAACTGTTCTTGTTATTTAGGTCAGGGCAGTAAAGGACACAAGATATCCGATACTTTGTTCTAGGTCCGTCATCAATCACAGGGTGATAGTGAATGGTAGTTAGTACCTATCTACTAAGTAAGAAAGTTCAATAATGATCTTTCAACAGGATATTTACTCACTGCTGCGAGAAATCAGACCTTATGATATTATTTACAAAAGGGCTTCTCACAGCCGTCAAATTAGTTTTTTTTTACTTTTTGCAAAATTCATCCAGTCGTTAGGCTACAGTTCCAGCCAAAAGAATGCACATAGGTAATTACATACACCCCAAAAACCCTAGTTCTTCGCAGTCGGGTAAAATTGTGTGACTAAGATTGCTAACTACACATTGATGTCCAGGCTATCTGCTACTGCAACAAAATTGGGTGGCCGATCTGAATGAAACTTAAAATAGATATTTTGTGACCCGGAATAGATTGCCATCTAGACTCGGGTCATGGCATTTATCCGGCAGAACGAAGCGGTAGACAAAAGCGAATATATTGACTATATTGAATGGTGACCTGTATATTTTATAGGTGACGAATTAAATTTATTAGCCCATTTGTCCCAAACTTCGCACAAACGTTACATAAACGGGAAACTATGCATATAACTAATGAACCTCGTATTTAAGTCCCGGCGCACACTATCGTCATGTTTAAGGACACCTCGGCATGTAGGTAGAATGACGCCTGGGCATGCCAAGAGATCCTTAGGCGTCCTTAGGCATGCCGATGCCGAGGCGTCATTAGACATTTATCTCGGCACCTCGGCATGCCTAAGGACACCTAAGGATCCCTTGGCATGCCGTGACAATAGTGTGCGTCGATCCTATATCATCTCTTTACTCAAGAGGCTACCGTACCATCGCGTCTAGACCGATTTCGAAAGAGATAGCGCCACGGATTTCGGGTGTGTAAAAAATAGACAAAGAGTGAGACCGCGCAAAATCGTGGCAAATCAAATAATTTATTTATAGGTAACAAAAAAACTACAAAATAAATAAAAAACAAAATTATTACCTACCTATCAAAGCAAAACTCATCTGGAAATATGTTAGGGTTCCAGAGATCTAGTTCAAAACATATTAAAACATTGATTTTTCAAGATTTTTTTAATCGTATTTTCAGTTAAGCGCTAGATCTATAATACCAATAGGTACATGCGAAAGTATGTTTGTTAGTTTGTCTTTCTTTGGTTGGTTTATCACGCAGTAACGAAGCAACATGATTGACATGATTTTTTGTAGATATTTTGATAGTTTAGCTACTGGAGATGGCAGGCTACGGTATCTGTAATAAGTACGCGAGCGAATTCGCGGGTCTAGTCTGTGTTAAGTTGATACGCAAATATCCGGCTTCACTTGTTTATGACGGAAGTGCGACTAAAAGTGTGGAGCTATTCATTATTGTTTCGCTTTCAATCCATACAATTTGTATCTCCCGGATATTGTTTGGTCCTATCTGCAATATTGCTAAATGGAAATGCGGCGTATGGAATAGCGCAAACAATGGCTCCCGAATATCAAACAATCTGTTTGGCCCTTTTGGTTTAATTATTTACTCTAAATTATATTGATTATTCTATTCTGTTGTATCAAATTCCTTCTGGGGGCGATTTTTGAAAATCACCGATTTGTAAAAGTCATCAAAATGGTCTTTTCCCATTGTTTTTATTTTCATTTCGTAATATTGAAAGTCTACCAAACAGTTAAAAATTAAAATTATAAAAATTTTGCTAAATGACTAAATGACTTTTAAGAATACGAGATTGAAAAAAAAAACAATAGAAATGGGCCATTTTGGTGATTGCGAAATCACCGGTGACTTTCAAAAATCATCCCCTGTTCTATTATAGTTTTTAAATGCAGAAGTTTGTGAGGATGTGTGTATGTTTGATGTAGCTCAACCAAGGCGTAACAGCTGAGTGGGAATGAAGCTTGGATTATGGCGTAATTCGTCAATTTCATTAAAAAGGCTAGGCACTTTTTATGCGAATACAAAATGTTTGCAGAAAATGCAAACATTTCTCCCGCAGCGGGAATCAAACCCGCGCCTCTCGCAACTCAACTGTACACTCGCCCACCACACCACCGAGGTCGTCAATAAACTGTGTTAAGTAATAAACAAAACACGGTCCACCCAAATGGTCTTGCAGACTTAATGCCCGGATTGATAAACCACACGACGTCTTAATATAGAACCATTAATGAGGCTGAAACTTTAGGAAAGCAAAACTTTATCTTCGAGAGAGTCGGTCTTTCCTACAACTCTAATCTAAATATATAAAATTTTTACGTTAATGATTGACTGACTGACATCAACTCACAAGTCTTAGAAGCGTGAAAAGGTCTGCCTACTTACCTACTACCTACCATCTTTAGAGTAGATGATTTATATAGTGCCAGAAGGTAGCTTTTACCTTCACAAACGGGACGCTCTAGTGCCCGGGACGAATTACGATCGAGGCTTGCCCAGCACCTGTTCCAGTTTAGTTTAGTCCTCTCAGTTTAGTCGGCCTTGTCCACAGGAAAGACATGGTCAATACGGAGCTGACTAACCCGCGGGTTTCCTCACGATGTTTTCCTTCACCGTTTGAGAGTACTAGTATAGCGCACATAAATTTTATTGCACAGAAAAATCCATTGGTACACGACCGGATTTGAACCCACGGATCTGGTGGTCTAATTGGTAGTTACCCCGCCTTCCCCGAACGATGAAGTACCTATGTATGGAAAAAAAATCAACGCGGACAAATTCGTGACTCGTTCTACTAGAATAAATATAGGTATAAACATATTTTTTATGAAACGTTCTCCGTAAACATGAATTGCAAAGCTGCCAAGTTTGAAATGAAAGCTGTTTGTGCCAAAACATCATTATTTTGATGGTTTGCGGAATAACAAGCATGACATTTTGAGGCAAAAATATATTATCATAACTCCTGCATTGTTTTAAACTTATTTTATTGTAAACTACTACTCGAATGTAATGTTACGGGCAACTTGATTAACCAGGCAGTATTAATATGGACCGACCATAATGTCCAATAGCCTCAAATTGATTAATTTATTACTTTAATACATTAATAATGCCTCACATCTTTATTCATAGTGACCGCACTTCTCAAGTTACCCGTAACATAGATGTTACAGTCAAAACTCTTAACTAACTGGTCAAAAGAAATTTTGACTGACGCTCTTAAATAAAACTACTTTTAACCACTAGAACATTCGTCAAATCACTTTTAGCTGGTTGGAATAAAAATATCATGCCTTTAATGCCTTCTTCAATCGAGGAAAGGGAAAATGAATTAGGTAAGGACCTAAATCTTTAATCATTTGCTCCGGCTTTATAAAAACACTAGTGTAGGGCTGAATAGTTCCACGTGGATTAGTGGTGGGCTTATTCGGTTCTGTAACCTGCAGTCACTTTATAATATACTAGGAACAATTTCTTAATGTTTTTGACTAATATAGCCAGTAAAAACTACGTTTAACCAAACCATTGGGCTTAACTAGTTTTGACTGATTTCGTTGGTCAAAAGTACTTTTGACTGGTACAGCATTCAACAAATTCCGTACATGCTCAGGTGGCGTTTAGAAATCTCATCAGCCATGTTATTTTCATACAACCCATCCATTAGCTTTTACGGGTACCCAGTGAGGAGTGGAAGGCATCAACTAGCCGCTACGTGACCAGCAACCTAAGTTTTGAAGGTTGCTCTATTACTAAAGTTTCAATGAGAGCAGATACCTTTTTAGAACGGTCGTAATTTATTACGCGTCTCTAGTTCTTCTAAACCAGTGTGATCAAAGGATTAAGTAGTAATGAGGCTCTTTTCGTGAACTTACGTTGATACAGTGTCTTTCAACTTTTATTTAGGTTTTACTCTTCCTTTCACAGAAGGGGCGTGATTTTATAAAGGTACAAGGTGTTTTAGATTATACAATGTACTTAATTAAATAAAATGTTATTTAAAGTAAGAAACTTACAACTAATACAAATATAATTTACAAAATACAAAAGAAACAGTCGGGCAAACGCCGAAGGCCGTTGCAAACGGTCTATAGATAGCTCACTTGATCCAGCTTATCGACGGTGGAAGCGTGCCCATGACGCTGGCCGCATTGCCACGCTGAAAAATGAACGATGCGTGATCCAAGAGCTGGTTCTTATTTGGCTCAACGGATCAGTATTGCCATTAAAGTTAAATTTCGGAATTTTAAGGGAGTTTAATTTTAAGATACTAATGACATTTTCGTTTTTTTATAACGAGATAAGCAACCTCTGTGTACGTTTTGTTCCCACTCTCCGTAATTGCTGAACAGATCCAACTGGAACTAAAAATACAAATAGATACATAGTTTATGACGTGGAGTAACACCTAAGCTAAGTTTTACTGTGCGAGGAGAGCCGCCAGTATAGTCAATAAACAAATAACGGTCACCACATCTTTTGAAACTGTAGCGATCTGCGGCCAAATTGAGGTATTTTATTATTATGTCCGTATTTATGAAACTGTTGGAGTATTTGGAAAGTAGGAACTGAGAAACTTAATCAATTATGCAACTTATGAAGCTTTGCAAGCCAATATCTTGTGTCTCTTCTAGGTTATACTGTTATTTATTACCACTTTTTCGTTTTGGATTCCTAAGGAGTAACGCATGTGGCCGATTGGGAAAAAAACCTAGCAGTTTAGCTTGTAACTCGTTAAGGAACCCACTATCTTGAGATTGGAATTACACCAGTGTAATGAAAAAAAAAAGCAATATAGCTCTAAACAAACAATGAAATCAATATCAAACTTCTCATTAATATTCCCCAACTTTTTACTGCCTACGTAAAATTTAAAGCTTCCAAAAAGTTTATGCTTCTACCAGCCGGCTTTAGATTAAATCTAGTAAGCTTTTAATCCGCAATTTGTTAAAAAACAGTGAACGTTCTATGACGGCAATATTTTTTAACAAATTTGACAAGAAAATACGATACGATAAAACATAATTGATATTTCATGCATACATATTATCACGCCCGTATCCCTAATGGGGTGGGCAGAGCCACAAGTAAACATAATAAAACTTGCAGCCACTTCACTCAACCCCATTCAACTGTCAAAATGTGTGCTGTGTATTTCTTTGCTTTTCAACTTAAAAGTATGCTGTAATGGATTTGCTCACCAAAATCGATGTTGTACGTAAAATAAATGTGTTTAAAAAGAAAATTAAATTTTATTATTTTTCTTTGGTTCCTCAAAGTGAAAAAAAATACGATTAAAAAAATCTATGTTTTCAGTATGTTTGGTCTTAGATCTCGGGAACCCTACCATATTTTCGGATGAATTTTACTTTGATAGGTAGGTAATAACTATTTATTTTATTGTTGAAACCAGTTATTTGTTTCATTTTGTAGTTTTCTCGTAATAAACAATTATTTGATTTGGCGGGTTATTCGATTTCAATACTTTGCGCAGCCTCACTCTCTGTCTTTCTTTTACACAGCGCTACCTCTTTCGGAATCGGTCTAAATGCAATGGTAAGGTAGCCTCTTAACACCATTTTCAAAGTTTATAAATGTAAGTGATACTTATCTAGTGTTCCTGTATGTAGCTTCAGTCGGTTCAAGAATTATTCACCTTAGTCTACATTATCTTTAATTTCAAAATCAAAAAAATTGCATCCGTATATTTTTACTAAGTACATCTACGTCAGCACTATAATAAAACGGTCATGCTTTCTTATAGATATAAAGCTTTTCCGAATAAAAATGCCAAAAACGTACCTCGAAGGTGGGTGTTATTAAAATTCATTTATTGCCACATTATACCGCTGATGTCCTGAATTTCAAAATGAGATTTCTCCGCGTTACGTGCCCCCTTTAAAACGCCGCCACACGGTTGACGAGCGAACTAAATATATAAACTTTATTCGTGCATACTTTATTTATTGAAATCACTGTAAAAGTTTATATTTGTTTGTATTTTTTTACACTGTCGATAGTTGCGAAACCTACTCGAAAACAAAAGTTGCGACCAGCAACAATGTAAAAATCCCAACTAGTTATAGTGTGCTTTGTTAGAGTGTGAGAGTAACTTAAGTGGAAAAAATCCTGAGTTAGTGTGAAAATTTGGATTACAGCAGTATGTTGGGAAAAAAATCCGCCGCGATTGTGTGCCTTGTTTGGGGGTACTATAATTAACAGTGAGACCAGTAAATGAAAAATCACAACCGTGCAATACAATGCGACTCGTTTTACATTATCATTTCTTCCTTATCAGCCACCGCGGCAAGCCGTGTGGTGCTCTCAATACGTGTCGCCCTTATACCATGTGAACGCAACTTTATAAACGGTTTTTCCCAAGCATGCTTTATCAACGTATCATCCGCAGAAAGCTCGAAGAGCCTGTTGACCTCAATAATTCAATAGCTTGTCCAATATTGAGGCTTTCTTCAGAACTGTAAGCATGTTAACCTATACCTTTCGTGAACCAATTTGCGCATTTCGTTTCACTGGTTCTTGTCCCATAAAGCCCGATGGATCCTTATGTCGACCTATTTTAAATTGGGCCAAGTGGGATGACTTAAGGTGATCAAAATAAATATTATTTTTGGTCGATAATTGAATATGAAGCTAAACATTATGATATATTCCTACGCGAAACTAAATAAAAATAAAGTCCAAGTATCCAAATTAGTAGAAAATTCTTTGAAACCTTTCATAAAACTCCCGTTGGACGAGAAAAAATAAATAAAAGAAAGCTCGCCATTCACGTGCATTTTTAAAGCTCTAGCTCAGAATTTCGAACTACCCTCGATGTTAATTTAGCGTGAAAGTTTGAATAGCCCGTCCGTTTTAGGTAATGGCCTATCCAGGGATGTCAATTTAACTAATTACCACCCTTGAATTATAGCAATATCTAGCCATCCACTGGCGGTCATATTGAACTCTACAATCTATAAGGAATTAACGATGGTGCACTAAATAGTAAGGAAGAATGACGGTATTGAAATAACTTCAATTACTTTTCCAGAAACTGTTTTGTAGGTACAAGATTCTAAGTGAGATAGGAAAACTCAGAAGAAAAGAATGGTAGATGGCCCGCTATAATCTCTTGAGCCAAAACTGGAATTGAATATATTTTTTTGATATGGAATCAAAAAAATATATTACAAAATATAACCTGTATAATGTACATTGATGAGGTACATAATCCATTGTGTAAATTAGGTTAATAGTGTAGGGGTTAATTGTCTCCCGTGGCAGTTACTTCTTTACTTCTACTTTGACGGATATTTCAGGATGTATTTTCTAATCTTGACTAACTGAAAATGTCTTTTTCTGTCTTAAAAAAGTTTCTTCCTTTGTTCCTGAGCTTTTTTAGAAAGTTTTCAGGGATATCAGACCAATTTACTTTTTTTTGAGCATCGTAGAAGTTAACATATTTGTACTTTTTGTCTGAGAAGTAATTGTTATATCATTGTTCAGTCTATCTTTATCATAGATTATCTGATCCTAATACCGTTGAGGTTGAAATTAGGGCCCTTACGACGCACCAAATGACACCTCAGTTTAGTCTATAGTAACCTAACTCAGTAACAAAACACACAGTACCTAGGTATGTAATACATAGTACAGTCAGAGACCGAAGTTCTTAAAAACTCCAGGTAGTATAAGAATCAATATTTTTATTGAATTAGATGCTTTGTTTCTATCACTATTTGTAAAAATAAAACCATTTTCCCATGTAACCGGAAGATAAAGTTTTTTGAAAGACCCACATTTTTCAGGTACTTTCGTCAGTGACTGTACGTTATTTATTATTTAATTAGTAGCTCTCAATGTTCTACTGCTGAGCTCTTCCCTCCATTTGGTTTTCCGCGACGCCGTATATATTTACTGTACGTATTAACTAACTAAGTGATACGCGATCTAAGATTTGGTTCTTATTTGTATCAGTATTGCTATTCAGCGTGGTAATGTAGCCAGCGTCTTGGACACGCTTCCATCTGATGAGCTGGATTAAGTGAGCTATCTATAGACCGTATGCAACGGTCTTTATATAGCCCGACAGTTTCTTCTGTATTTTGTAAATTATATTTGTATTAGTTGTAAGTTTCTTTCTGTTAATAAATGTTTTAAATCTAATAGATAAATAAGAAACTATATTATAAACGCACTCACACATCTATTAGACAACAGCTTGAGTCACAAAGTCAGGGCAAGCTCGGTGTAATTGCGTCCTGTTGGACAATACACTTCGAACAATGGGCCGAATCTCCCAGTAATGACGTGGAAATATCTCGGCAGTTCAATAGGACCGTGTTGGCCTAGTGAATAGTACCCCAACTGTCGATCCGAGGATCATGGTCAATTTAGGCCAGTAGATTGTAATAGTTCTCATTACAGTATCACGTTAGCGTAGGCAAATGTTGCCTCCAGACACTGAATAATCCATCTAGTAAAGTCCTTTGGTTTTATATAATGAGATTTGCCGTGTCTTCCTGTTGAAAATTGTTGACTTCCCACTATCCCCATTTATAAATACCGGAGTGGGGTTATACCAAATGACTTCCCGTTGGCTCAATCATAGGGCACGACAATGGGGACACTGGGAATGAACCAAAGATATTTAGGTACGTGGCCTGTGAGTAATCAGTATTTGATTTTACTTTGAAAGTAACGCCAGTGACAGAAAGATTGATGAGTAATAGGCTAGCGAGGTATGGGCATGTCATGAGGAGAGATGAAAGTCATGTTGCAAGGAAAGTTATGAATATGAATGTAGATGGATTTAGAGGTAGAGGTAATAAGGAAAAGGTGGATGGATTGTGTTAAAGAGGACATGGGTAAGAAAGGAGTGAATACAGAGATGACGGCTGATAGAGAGGAATGGAAGAAGAGAACATGCTGTGCCGATCCATGAGGAAAGAAAAAACATAGAATGTTCTTTTTTCTTTCCTCTTCTCTCAGAAAGTGATCTCCCCGAGCATGTCGTTAAAGTCGACCGAAGGATAGTAACCTATCCAATATGATGGACCATATGCGCGATAGGCTGATCACCTGTCACAATGGTTCGCAATATCTATCTTGGGACTTTAAATCTGGAGTGGCTGCAAGTTTTCTTATCCTTACTTGTGACTCTGCTTACCCTATTAAGGATACGGGCATGATATGGGGTTTTTATTATACAGCCGTTTGTCTCCAAGCTTCTGGGGTTTCTTCTAACATAATCTTATATTATAAGAATATTTGTCCTGACTGACTGACTGACTGACTGACTGACTGACTGACAGACAACGCACAGCCTAAACCGCTGGACGTAGAGACTTGAAATTTTCAGTGTAGGTAAACCTTGGTACGTAGGGGTGTACTAAGAAGGGATTTTTCAAAATTCAACCTCTAAAGGGGTGAAAAGGGATGAAAACCTGGAATCAATTTTTGGTCTAAAACTGCACATTACCTATGTCAAATTAAAGAGCCGATTTTTCTCATTTAGTTGATGTCATAATTACCTGTAAATTCTTTATTTTTGGCATGTTTTTCATGAAAAATAAAATACTTTTATTTTGACATATGACAGCGATGATACCTCAGAACAATAAATACATGATACCAAAGATTAGTAATAGATGATACAAAACATATGTAAAAGGAACTGTCAATGTCAAATTACCTATGAAAGGAAGCATAAATTATTACTGGTCTAATAAGTTTCCAATCTTGATTATTCATGGAGTTCTGACGTAATTCTACGTCTGAAAACTAGATGTCGCTGCTAATTCTGATCAAATTTTGACGCGCTATCGTTGCGTTTTGAAAAGTTTACCTTAACTCTCAAAATTTTTACTAAATTCACCGAAATTTCTTAATTTTTAAATTTAGGTATGTTTGTTACTCTTTCACGCAAAAACTACGGAATATACTTACATACTCTATTATTCATATTCGTTCGCAAAAGTTAGCCATTGCTTAAAATTAGCCCTGTCACTGTTTGTCATTATGAAATGGTAAGAGATGGCAATACTTTAGCCATCGTTTAGCGTACACTATATTATAATGAATAATGAGGATAGTAGGTACCTACGTGTGCTGGAATGGGACATAGGGTACTTTTTATCTGGGTACCGCGTGAGCGAAGCCGCGGGCGGCTGCTAGTCTAACATAATTAGATAAGCGTAGTTCTTCAACGGTAAAACTACGCCTGAAAACACTGAGCCATAGATTCATTCGTCGTGTCAATGAGCTCAAACTAACATAATAAAACTACATCAATACAAATATAAAGCCACCTCTGTGCGACAGATGACAGGTACCAAGCTTAACCAGCCCACTGCAGTGTAAATTAATTACGCAATTTTCTGCAGTAGCTCAAAGCTTTTCATAACAAATTTATGTTCTCGAAATAGAGGAAGGCTGCGTTGGTGCCACAGGCAGGGCCAGGGTAAGCCAGGCTTACCTTGCACAAATGTACAGTCGGCTACAGTTGACTATATACTACTAAGGCCGCAAGTAAGTTCGTAAAGCTAGTGGCCAACTCTTGTAACGGAATTTTTAGGCCGCGTGAAGGCCTCCGTCATGGTTTATTGACAATTTAACGTGCCTTCTAAAGTACGGAAGCGCTCAGCTCGTAATGCCACTTGCGGTCACCCATCCCAATTGTGACCGTGCACAACGTTACTTAACTTCAACGATCAATCAAGAACGTCTAAGCAAGCTACGCCACGAGCGCTTTACTATCTATACATAGACTATAAATCAACTTACCTAATTTTTAAATAAAAACCAATATTTACATAGATCTGACCCCTCTAGAATTCTCTTTGTTATGGGTATCAGAAAATAAGAGTACCATTGTATGTGCTCATATGTATGTATGTTCGTATGAGCTAGTGGCCAACTCTATTGACGGAGTTTTTAGGCCGCCTAAAGGCCTCCGTCATGGCTTAACGACTTAAAAGCCGGGACCGACTGTTTTCCTGTGTGCTCATAGGAACTTTAAGAGGCACTAGTAAGCTACCCAATCGAAAATGACTTTTTTATGGTCATGAATCATAATTAAATCATGAATTAATGCAATTTTGTCGGCGACTGTATGTTCTTTCAGCCTGATTACACAGACCGCGCTTGCAGTTTTTTACGTTGTTTTAAAGCTACTTGAAAATGTCAAGGGTTGTATGTGGGTCTTTAGATCCGTGTAAATAGTTACCTTAATTTTTTTTATGTAGCTGTTTGTAAACACATGCTTTTACGACATGCTCGGGGAGAGAAACAGCTGGACACATTCTATGTTTTTTCTTTACTCCCAGTCCAGCAAGTAACCTACTATAGATGTGGGTAGTGTAATACTTATATTCAACCCAGACCCGGAAGAAATATTTGCAGAACATACAAACATTTCTCCTGTAGCGGGAATAGAATCCGCGCCTCTGGTGTCTCAGCCGAGCACTCGCCCACCACGTCACCGAGGTCGCAACGATAAGAAAACTTGTAGCCATCTCTGATTCAAATTCTCAACATGGATTTGGTGAACCATGGTGACAGGTGATCAGCCCATCGCCCATTTAGATGGTCCATCATGTTGGGGAGGATACTATCCCTCAGTCGACTTTTACGACATGCTCTGGTGGAGAAGATTTTATAAATTGAACATTTAAAATCTCACAATACCATCATCATCATCATCTACCAGCCCTTATCCCACTATATGTGGGGTCGGCACAGCATGTTCCTTGGATCATGCTGTAAGAGTTTTGGCTAAGATGTTTTATGACCGGCCGCCTGCCTGACGTCAACCCTCCTTGGGAATACTTGCTTGTTGTATCTCATTATGTTAGAGGATGCTATCCCTTTGTCGATTTTTACGACATGCTCGGGGAGAGAAGCAAATAAAATCTCACAATACCAATAGCATTAAATAAAATAAGCAAAACGATAAGATGATAAAATCACCGCGAAACATTCAATTTTCTTCTTCAATTATAGTTCAAGCGATAACGGCTGAACGTAAACCCCGATCCAGAGCATTTAGGTCATAACACACATGATACATTTTATAGTTTTAAATTTTGAAAACTGTATTCATCTCTCCCCGAGTATGTCGTAAAAGTCGACTTCGGGATAGTGTCCCCTCCAAGATGTTAGACCATCTATAATGGGTGGTGGGCTGATCACCTGTCACCAATTGTTCACCATATCCATCTTGGCACTTTAAATCAGAAGTGGCTGCAAGTTTTTCATGACTACTTGTGGCTCTGCCCACCCCGTTAGGGATACGGGCGTGATAATATTATGTATGTAATGTATTCTTGAGTAAAACTAATAATAATAATAAATATTAAATATTTGTGGACATCTTACACAGCTCCATCTATCCTCATTGGTACACGACCGAATTTGAATCCACAATCTTACGATCGGAAGGCGGGCCCGTTATCACTAGGCCACCAGTGCTCTTAAAAACATTTTGTGACCATCTACACAATGAATTTCAGAAGTTTGTGATTAGTATATAATGAAAAAAAATATATAATATATTTTTTAGCATCCAGCTGCTCCGCTATATATTATATAGCGGAGCAGCTGGATGATAAGTGCTTGCTAGCATCCAATACACTTGCATAGTACTTACCCTGGCAAAAAGCCTGGTCTAAAACTATGGTTTATTTATTCCATGTTTCAGTCAAATCGGAAATGAACCTAGCTAAATACACTAACATACTTGCACACATACGCATTCATAATATCAGTAAGAGAGAATTTTTCACCATACCCAATGCTGCATCAAAACTGCCCCTGAGCTCTTGCACTATTCCTTTTACTCAGTGATTAATGTTTCCATCGCTGCCGATCGTCCATTGATCCTTTGATTAATTGCGTTAATGCGGGTGAACGAACTCGAGGAACGGTGGTCAGCATTTTTTATAAACCTGTGGGGTAAAGTCGCAAGCTACAAACCAAACGGGTACGCAGTACTTTGTTCTATAACCCAACGGGGGCTAGGTTCTCCACGATGGATACATCGCGGAAATAGCCCGACTTAAATGGTTCTCTTAACGTCAGGGTTTAACTTGCAGAAGGCAGATTATGCCAGTTCCTATATTTAACTAATGGATAACGGATGGTAGATTGCAATAGCAATATTGTGATATGTCAAAATAGTCAAAAAGCGCCATAAACTGTTTAAAACTGCTATGGTAAATTCGCCATCAGTCTTCCGTTAGTTGAATAAAAGAACTGTGAAGTATCAGTCAGTGACAAAAATAGGCAATTGTAGAATGAAGCGCTCGTGGCGTAGCTTGCTTAGACGTTCTTGATTGATCGTTAAAAAATTGAAAAAACTAGTGATAGGATAAATGTCTACCGTCTGATGATCTGGATCAGGAAAGTATATCCCTTGAACCTCTTCTATCTCGATAACGTCACAAGTCACAACACTGCTACGGATCTCTGAATTATTAATTTCGAAATTTTCATTCCCTATAAAAACTTTATAAAGCTTCTTTTCATTTCGCTAGGATAATGAAGGGAAACCTTACATTTTTAATAACCCACAAAATTGTGGAGAACGTCCGCGCATAATTAGCAAGATGCAGTGTTGTTAACAAAATATATAAAAAAAAACATCAGTATAATGAGTCTTCAAAAGTTGCTAAATCTAGCCAATTTGCATCGCATGTGGCAATATTATACACTCATTAAAAGTTGTCTGACCCGTGAGATAATTAACCGCAAAAAGGTAAGACTTGGAAAAATTGTATTTGAGGGCCATTATTACGTTGTTTTAAAACAGCTAAAGCTCTGACTTCTTGGACAAAGAATTAAGTGTTGTTTCAAATGAATAACGATCATTTTAATGACACCTTTACCGTTTTGTATGTAATCATCCAAGATAAGCTTTATTGATGGTATTGCCAGGTTAAAATTAATTTACGCGTTAAAACAATAGAAATGAGTACTTTCTGATACTTGTATGTGAACTTGGCTTGGTGAGAATTTTAGTTCAGAAATGTTTATTTGTTTTAAATTGGTTTAATTTACTTGTCGTTTGTCGTTACATTGTAGCGTTCTAAATACAATTCTGTTTCACGGTACAAAACAGTTTCGTTCTACGTATTTGTACAGTATTAGGTAGAATTAGGTTTGTTGAAATCTTGAAAGCTTTCTGTTCGTAAATTGGATTACTTTACAGCTGAAAGAACTCAGAAACCAGATTTTTACTTTATTGGGCCTTCATCTGTTCACAGGCATGTAACATTATAAAACTTAAAAAAAAGTTTCTGTGAGAATTTCTAACAGCGTTGTGCTCTATTGTTTACACCATTTTTTCAAAAGAGATAGTTTGTTAAGAGTAAAACAAAACGAGTAAAATTTTATTTTGTTTTACTCTTAACAAGCGGGTTAGTTAACTTTCCTGCAAACCACGCTTGGTCCAAGCGTAGGTACGAAAGCTCGCTAGGTATTTATAACGTTTCAATTGATGCTAAGCGATGATATAGGGAAAACCGTGGGCCATGAATGACACAAAGGGAGGCCTATGCCCCGTGAATAAAGATGGGCTATATTTTTTATGAAAGAGAGGGCAAACGAGAAAGCGGGTCATCTGATAGTAAGTGATTACCGCCGTCCGAGGAAACCTGCAACACCAGTGGAGCTACAAGTGCATCTCCGGCCTTTGAGGCCAAGTTGAGGAGTAGGCTCGTTTTTTAAAGGTCCCTAAGTCATATCGGTTCGGAAATACAGCTGTAGATGATGATGATGATGACGTTAAGCGCTGGATATGATCGACAAAAGACATACCTTGCATTAAAGTAAAAAGCTTATTGCCAAAATTACAGTCAATAACGCTCAATCTGAAAACCCCCCTAATGCCAACCACAGAACACTTTGCACCGATCCATGATCACCGAAAACCCCAACGAGTACAAACTCACCCAAAAATTTCCTAATGAAATTCCGAGCGAATTCATAACCCCTATAGAATCCCTTTTAGCGTTCGAGTAGAATTCGTTTATTGGCGAATAAATAAGATGACTTCAGAGGCAGGTTTTGTCTACTAAAACAGCTGCAATAAGATTTCTGCAAATCAAAAGATCTCATTTTACTTAAACAAATTAATTGCGACTAGAGTAACGCCGCAAACTTTGTCCGTGTTGTTTTTACACGAACTTCTTCTTCGCACTGCGTTCCGGAGTTGAGTTACGGGATTTTTTTTCTAAGTGCACCTCTACACCATTAGAGTGATAGAATTATATCCTCCAAGTTTCATGATTCTGAGACCTATGGTTTAGGCTGTGCGTTGATTGTCTAAAAGCCAGTCTGTAGCTTAAAAAATTGTATGGTTGTTGAGGTGTGTCCTGGCCTCAATCATATTCAACTTCTACCTCAATTTTATGGTAATTCAAATAATATTTGATAACTTTACCTTTGTAAGACAAAAACCTAGAAATTAATAATTATGTACCATTTTTGCAACAGGATTGATATGTTCAGAATAATAAATAACACCCAACAGTCACAATTGGATTCCCTGTGTCGTCATCATCATCATAATCATCATGATGATGATGATGATGACGAATAAATAACACCCAACAGTCACATACCGCAATTGGATTCCCTGTGTCGTGGGTATCAGAAACTACGAGTAACATGGTACCACAACACCCAGACCTGGAAGAGATATTTGCAGGACATGCAAACATTTCTTCCGCAGCGGGAATCGAACCCGCGCCTCTTGCGTCTTTGTCGAGCAATCGCCCAACACACGCCACCGACACTATTCTCTCTTGACACTTATTATCTTTATAAAATGTCCACTAACAAATGTTTATCCCACAAGTGTCCCGTTTCACAAAGTAGATTCAATTTGCGAGGAAAATGCATGAATTTCATAAATTAAAGTTAAATGACCACACCTTTATATCGTCGCATTTAAACTTTAAATACTTTGTTTGAGTCAAAAGTTACCTAAAAGTTTCTGTTTTTCAGATCTCATTCGGTTCAGGTGTCTGTTATAATGTTTGAGTCGTGGTACTGGTTGACATCATAAACGTAAGCACTATCTCAAGGGGTATACGTGCCAAGCTCACAAAGATAAGCGCCCTTAAGCTGGGCGCATCATTAGGGAACTGCACTGGTCTGCTAATTGGATAGGCATTCACTGGAAAACGGCCTGCGGTGCAATGCTTTGGAAATTAGTGACTTATATGCAAGGCTTAAGGTTTTAATTCGTTTGGCCGGTGGCGTCTCATCGCATATTGAGATTATACTCAACAATATGTACACTGTACTTATTATACACTGATCTTACTGCTAGGTTGGGCTGAATTCTCTGCTAGGCTGGGATGCTTATCCTCCCGACGGTTCATCACGGATAGAAGATCTTACGGATTTTAAAACAGCAGTGGCTGTAAGTTTTCTTACGATTACTTGTAGCTCTGCCCACCAATAGAGATACTAACGTGATATTATGTGTGTGTGTGTGTGTGTATGTGTGTGTGTAATTAGGTACTGCTGGGCTTTATTCATTATATAACCAACCAATGAACCTACCATTCAAAATTAGCATGTGGTTTTACCAAATTCAACGTCAGTACACAAATTTAACTTATCATGAAACACATTTCAACTGTAATTTGTACCTAAAAACCATTTACTTTACCAATTTTACAACACAGAACATTCTGCAAATATTCGTAGGTAATTTTAAATCCTAGAGATACATAAAGGAATATTTAATAAACATTATAAAACCTAGATAGAGTTGTTTAAAATGTTGTAAAACGTGAATTATGAAACGTTATGTTCGTAAACAAAGCAGAAATCAAAGCGAAGTAGAAAATAGGTGTGAATTTAAACATTTGACCAAACAAAACGAAAATAACCACAGTCGCGTTTTGTTTGTGGTTACATTGGAATATAAATAACAGGAGGCTGGTTTCCCAACGGTTTGCAAACTGCGTTTATACAAGAAAAAAATTCTACAATGATTTACACTCGTAACTTTTTTAGTTAACTGAACGACCACTCGACAATATGTACTGAATCGATCAAAACGAAGCTTGGATTAATATGCGATGCTTGTAACTTTTCATGTGTGGAATGAAAACTACTAGCAAAATGTAGGCAAGAGCCAAATGTTTGGAAGTGCGTCTGCCTATATCCATAGATATCAAAATAATCTCGAGAGTTCAGAAACTTGAGTGAATGTCTAAGGGTCTATTAGTTGTCTAAGGGCCATGAACTTGTTTTACTAAACAAAAACTCAGACTAAAAATTTATTTCATCGTTTGCTCTAGAATATTTGTATTCGTCGTAAAAAGTTAGCACTATTATCATTGTAAACATAAAAGCCTAGTAATTTAGCTAACTTCAAAATTATACAGAGAGAAAACATTTGTTTTGCCGCTTGGGTTTTTCCACATTCTCTTCGGGGTTTTTATAACCAACACAAATATCGTTGCCTTTTCATAATGCCTCATTGCTCTTTCAATAGAGCATGCTCGCTTTACTCGTCACCGAGATTCTCTTTAGCACAAGTTTATAAATAAATATTATAGCTTGTATTATGGGCACAGGATGACTGATAGAATACTTACATACTTTTATTTTTGTAAATACATACATAAAATACTTAATACTACAAATACTACAATACCCATACCTGGAAGAAATATTTGGAGAATATATAAACATTTCTCCCGTAGCGGGAATCAAACCTGCGCCTCTTGCGTCACATCCGAGCATTCGCCTGCCACGCCACCGAGTTCAGTGGTATTATTTTGAATAAACGGTTATGTAGTATATTGTGTATGTTCTTGTATAATATTGTAGTGTGTATTTCTATTGCCGCTATAACAACAAATAATAAAAAAGGGAGGGTACGGAACCCTTTGTGTGCGAATCCGACTTATGCTTGACCGGTTTTTTCATAAGAATATAATATTATTTTTCTTTAGCGTTATTGTTCACGACTGTGTTGTATCTTAAAATGTTTTTACTGAAAACCTTTAATTGGCTTTCTGTTTTTATAAGTGTATATAACTTGTTACTGTAGCTGTTGGTTTTCCTATAGATAAATAAATAGTTCAAATCCTTGCCAGTACCACGTAATTTTGTGGTCTGACGGTTCTGAAGCTGAATGACTGAAGTTATGTTTACTTGTGGCTCTGCCCACCTCAAGAAGGATACGAGCGTGATAATATGTAGGTATGTATGTTTCAAATGTAAATGGTATTGTTGAAAGGGAAAGACCTCGGCGTACGTTCAAAGTCAATTTTATTGCAGTAAATCACGAGGATCACTTGGACACGTCTTAAATCTACGTTGCATTTACACTTCGTAACGCGACGAAGCGTGGAAGATTTAGGTAAGAAACCACGCTTGGCTGGACCAAATTGGCGACGTTTTGGAAAAGGGCCACGTCAAGAGTACCCTAAACCGACGAGCGTGCATGAAGAATGTAATGAGACTGAATGAAGCGAAAGAAGTATGTCAGAATCGTTGCAAATGGAGATCCGTGATTTCTGCCTACCTCTAATGGGAAACAGGCGTGATTTTATGTATGTTTATAGCCATCTAAAAATCGACCCAGGTACTACAGTATCCCGTTAATGAAAGCAAAAGTTGCCTGTATAAATTATCTAGTACGAGTAAAGATGGTAAAGATTTCAAGTTTATTATTATTATTCATGTATTTCATAAATATTGTAAATTTATTTACACACTTAAAACTAAAACTAGGTACTCACATACAGCATTTCATTTAATATATTATAATAAAATTAATTATATGAGTGTCATAGAAATTAAAATAAAATTACACAAAATGGACAACACGAAATTAAAATATGAATTGAAAACACGCACCGACCATTTTATCTACTGTGATAATTATGTCTATTCCCCGAGGA
Source organism: Scotopteryx bipunctaria (assembly GCA_949320045.1). NCBI lineage: Eukaryota > Metazoa > Arthropoda > Insecta > Lepidoptera > Geometridae > Scotopteryx > Scotopteryx bipunctaria. The sequence goes on from OX439441.1 coordinate 2,571,664, forward strand.
TAACCTCCCTGAAAGTTTGTGATATAAATCTCATTAGGTACGTGAATGTTGGAATATGCTCAGAGTTTTTATATCACGGACTCAATGAAGGGTTGAAAAGGTCTGTGGTAAAGTGGCTGGATTAAGTACCCACGTGCTTTGAATTTTGTGGAACACTGCGAATGGCCAACATATTTTTTAAATACCATTTTTTTGCGCTAATTTAGTGGGGAACGAAATAAAATGAATACACATGAAAAAACAACCATGAAACGGAACCCTAATTCTCGAAAATGTCACTAAAACTGACAATAAAGTCTGATAACACTTCTCGTGCACCAATGATTAGGTACCTACCTATTTTTATTCTTATAGAATTCTCCAAGACCATTTCAGGTGCATTTTAGTAGCACAAAGTAAATCATCATCATCATCCACAGCCAGACTTTACCCACTACTGGGCATAGGCCTCCCTCTGCTTGTGCCATCCCTCACAGTTCTGTGCTAGTCTCACACCTTACCACAACACCCAGACCCTATTTTTCATCCACGAACAATGAAGACGAATAATATTATAACAACAGATGCAATCTTAAATCTGGTTCATTTTGAATTGAATCAAAACAATGCCAACTTGTTGATGAAGTCAAGCACATTGTAACAGGAACAATTGGACTCCCTCCGCCTGGGGCTGAAGAAAATTATAAAATATGAACAAACGATTTCAACATATGCGAGGAGGCATTTAGATTATAACTTTCGCTTGGAGCTTTAAAGTAAATTAAGTATCAGAGTGCCGGATAAAGAGTAGTCTATATTATGTTAGACTTAAACAAAATAAACAAGCCTGTATTTTAATTTTTTCTACACTAAGTGCAATATATGATAAGTTCATCCAATCATCTATTATTTTATTTTATTTTATCTGGATCCTAGCGCCTCAGCAGAAGGCCTCCCCTAAATCTCTCCATTCGTCCCTTTCTCTAGCCTTCCTCATCCATTTAGATCCACAGCTTATAGGCCTACCTATATGGCAAGCTTGATTCAAATAGCCATTACGCCATAATATTTTATCCTCACATCCTGATAAATGCTTTCGTATATAAATATCTATTATTATCATAATTTTCATGTTCAAATGAAATAAAATTCTTTTATGTATACATAAAGTGGGATTGTGCTGACCATGTCTGCCGCCGTCTGACGATCTTTGAGCTAAAACCGCTACAGAATGGGTGACCAACGCATGACCACCACGGTGATGGGGGGACGAGTTAGATGTTCATCTTCCAGACTGGACCACCACAGCAAGGGACAGAGAGAATTGGGAAAAATGGAGAAACTGAAAAAAAAGCTTACTTTAATATATCCGATTATATAGAGAACAGAATAACTTGGGACTGAATAATGTTCCAACTCGTTTTATAAACATGATTGTAAAAATGCTAAGCGTGATTTCTTACCTGTATATATAACGCTTGGTCGCGTTACGAAGTAAATTTTAGTACATTTTGTCATTTTCAAACTACATTCTCCGAACTATTACGATGCAAAGCATCGCAATAATGTCGCACGGCCCTGTATCATTACCATTCCTCCTGGAACTCATTCATTTGTTACGTCCATGTAAAGCGTCTATAACAAAGGTGGCTTACAATCTTGTCAGAATTTGAGAGCATGATCAGAAGTGGAGCTATAATTCTGATCTTTGTTATGAGTCGGAAAAGACGCAAACGAGAAATCTCTTAACGTTGAGAGGTCCGAGTATTTGAGAACTTCACAAAGAAAGTGATTCCACCAACTTTTTGTAAGAATTTTAAAAAATAATTCTTTCAAAAATTGTACCTTATTTGTAACCCGGATCTTGGAACTTTTTAATTTCCGGGATCCTTGTAGCTTGTCCTATGCTTCAGTAAAGTCATGTTTGATAATATGGTTTATTTAGTTTTTGTGTTGGGTATCTTGAAAATGTGACTTTTTATCATTCGGTGACTTTCAATAATTGATACCCTGATTGCAAAACATTTTTATGAACAAAAGTTGCAAGGTAATGTTATTTTGATCGAAATATTGAAAACTTGTGAGGATGTGACCGTGTAAGGACGTTTGCATTCTGTGCCTCGACTATGCCTTAGCGGTTAAACGGATTTGAATGAAACTTGGAATATACACAGCACATAATGCTTGGCATGACACAGTTACTTTCATCTGGGGACTACGCGGTCCAGACCGTGGGCGGAAACTAGTCTGTATAGGAATCCTTTTTTCTCTTTCCATATGCGCACATCCCTACTCATTACCTCTCGCTCACATAAACATACACACAGACACACACACGCGCGCGCACCCGCGTAATGAATCTTTTTAATATTTCATAATTTTATTGAAAGTTTGTACCTGTTTATTCATATTCATATTTATATCTATATTGATTTATTTTACTACCCATTGTTTGTCCTGTTCTTTAAATGCTAATTGTTTTTGTAGTAAGTAATTTGCTTATTTGTAAACTGGTCATCACCGATAGGCTATTCCTAGTGGTTTTGCAAATAAATTTTGTATTTTTAGGAATAATTTCCCCGAATAAAATAATACAATAAATGATTCAGCTATTCAATGATATTTTGAGTTGGATGTAAATTTCAAACCAAATGACATACGCGGAAATTCATAATGGCCAAAGAGTGATTTCATCTAATCCTTTCTTCAACATCTCCAATGTCTTGAGCACTTTCATGCCTCTTATCCAGTTCCACTTTTCGTTGAAATTGCGTTCCAACGCCTGAGAGCCTGATTTGTTGTTTCAGGCTGGGAAGGGTTCGTTTTAGATTACATTTAGAAGCTTTTACTTTGTGGCTTTATCTCGTGTTTAATGTTTAAAGTAGCGATTGAGTAAGTGTTACTTTGATTTACTTAAGGTTTAGAATATTAGTAGGGTAAATATTATTTTTACAATTTAACTCATCTAATTATATTGAGGATCATCATAATAAAATTATTACCCTTATTTTTAGTCTATACTGATATCAAAGCTTATATTTTTCATCGAATCGAAATGAAATTGGCAGATGCAATACTACCATTACTAAACATAGGTACACTTCCAGGACGATGCCTTCATCCTTCTTAACAATGCCTTACCAAATACATACATACATATTATCACGCCCATATCCCTAATGGGGTAGGCAGAGCCACAAGTAAACATAAGAAAACTTGCAGCCACTTCTGATCTAATAATAATAGTCAAAATAGTCATTTATTGATAATATAAAGATTATAAGTCAAAAGATATAGGTAAAACAAAAATCAAAATACATAGCATAAAAACAACAACATAGCAATTACATAAATTTACATAGTTAGTTAAACGGCTTCAATAGTGTACTGCCAATGAACTCATCATACGTGTAAAAAGTCCGCTCGACAAGCCAGGTCTTTAGTTTCCTTCTAAAGGTGTTAGGGTTTTGGATGCTTGTTATATGATCTGGGAGTCTATTATAAACCGCCGGACCCATGACATGCGTAAGCTTCGATGACTTAGTAAGTGTCCGCGGTAACAACGCGAGAAAAATCCTAAGATGGAAATGGTGAATACTGGTCACAGGTGATCAGCTCATCGTCCATATAGGTGGTCAATCATTTTGGAGAGGATACTATTCCTTTGTCGACTTTTACGACATGCTCGGGGAGAGAAGCAGCTGGACGCATTATATGCTTTTTCTTTACTCCCAGTCCAATAGAGGAGTATACTTAACAAATACTTGTCGTATATTTTAATTCATACTATTTTCATTGTTACAGGTATGCCATTGAATCATCGTGTTAATAAGAAAACAAACAGATTTATGTTGGTAAGGAAACTCAAAAGTGGCGGAGACAGTGTGAACGTGATACGGACGTCACTACTTGAAACTACTACTGTCAGTTCATGACAGCCTCGGTGGCGTGGCGGGCGATTGCTCGGCAGAGATGCAGAGAGGCGCGGGTTCGATTCCCGCTGCGGAAGAAATGTTTGCATGATCTGTAAATATTTCTTCCGGGTCTGGGTGTTGTGGTACCATGGTACTCGTAGTTTCTGATACCCACGACACAGGGAATCCTAGTGTTAGGTCAGAACTATGTATGTGACTGTTGGGTGTTATTTATTTATTATTTATTTATTAAGTTGAGACTGCATTCACTATCTAGTTCTCCGTGACTGTACCGACATTGTGGCCTAATGACAAAGCACTCAGCGATCTAAGCGTCGGAGCTGTTAGCCGTAATGAGAGTTGTCGCCGAGTTCTGCATAATGCTGTGTAAGCTATTTTCTAGATATTTGTATCAGGTAACTCTATAAGATTTATTTTATTTATATATTTATCCGTTCAGCTGTTTAGGCGTGATTGAGGCACAAACATCCTCACAAACTTTCACACTTATAATACAGTAGGATTTTTGACACTTGACAGCTAACGTCATATTTGACAACTGATTGTATTAAAGATAAATAATTGCCATACGGTTTTTTGATGTTGTAATGAACAATAACATAAGTCGTCTTTTAGAAAACTATTAGGTAGTTTTCAAACTGTCCATAGTTTTCACAGAATTTCCTCGCTAGTAAATAAACCGGTCAAGTGCTAGTCGAATTTTCACAGGAAGGGTTCCGTCCCAGCGTACATTTACTTTTTAATATGAGTTTTGCTCTATGTAGTTTTTAAATAGGTAGCTTCGATGATCGATTACGAAAGTCATAAAAATGTTTCTTGTATATTCCCTTTTTATTTGATTTTATTTTTATTATTTGTTGTTATAGCGCATGGGACCTGTTCAAGTTACAGCGGGCTGTATCATGAGATACAACCCGCTGACAGACGGGCGGACGGACATCGGAGGCTTAGTAATTAGGGTCCCGCGGACACCTCGGTTACTAAACCTTAAAATATGTAGGTACCTGTCAAACTAGGAAGACTTAGAATCTATAAAAGGGTTAAAGCAAGACGGATCGGCGGTCACCTCTATTCTGTTAAAAATAGCGTCATATAAATAGTGTGCACAACAAAGCAAGCTATCAAAAGACAGTTTTTGATTACGTTCAAAAATAGTGCGATTGATCTGCTGGTAATATTAAAGAATTCCATATTAGGCCTCGGTGGCGTGGCAGGCGATTACTCGGCAGAGACGCAAGAAGCGCGGGTTCGATTCCCTCTGCGAAAGAAATGTTTGCATGTTCTGCAAATATCTTTTCCGTGTCCGGGTGTTGTGGTACCATGGTACTCCTAGATCACAATATCACCGGTTTCATCAATTTTGAATCGCGAGAGAATATCCGGTCAAATATGAATGAATCAAACACAGGGCCTTTCTTACGTCATCACTATTGTGCATATTTAAGCACTGTTTTATTACGGTTCTTTCTGAATATTGTGTATCTCCCTTTGCATATGGCAAATAAAAATATAATTAAGGATTCAAGGAAAAAGTAACCTATGTTACGTATTTATGATTTTTTTGGCACATATTACGACAACAGGAGAAATCTTAATATACTTACCAGCATTTTATCGTGAACATGTCTCTCAAATGACCAGTAGGCCGTATACTAGCTGAGGATTTATGACTAGTATAATTTCACACACACTGCCCTTACAAATGGGGTCCGATTCCGAATGAAATCCGGATATTGGACAGACTTCCCGAAACTCTGCCTTTGCCGCTCTAGTCATGTTTTTATACACGGGCAAATTTAAATAGCTCAATTTTAGAGATTCCTCCTTCTATTCTGAATTTCTGCTCAAAACTCTTATTATTTATTTATTTGAGCAACCAACATAATAAACATTAATTTAATGACTATATAACCTGGTTCTTGACAAATGTTATTGTAATTAAAGGTCACAGGCAGCATGTATTAATTAAAATATGGTCGAGCGAGTAAAAAATCATAATGAAAAAATAAAATATTGAATAAAAGAGACACGAAAATTTACAATTATTTAAAATTTTGAATTTGCTGTTGTTTCATCTGTGTTTAATTATTTAAGGTGGTGAGAGAACTGGTGGTGTCGTGGTAGTGACCAATGGTCGAAATCCGGTAGTACACCAATATTTTTTCTATCCAAAAAATGTATGTGCGCTATAATACTAGTACTCTCAAACGGTGAAGGAAAACATCGTAAGAAAACCGGCATGGCGTAGAACCAAAAAAATATCATTAATATGTATCAAGTGCACGAAAAGAGCCTTTGAGGTGCACTTTAAATCCTTTCAACACACTGGTTCGAAAAAACTAAACACGACTAGGTAGATAGGCAAAAGGTGTTCTTTCCCAAGATACAATGATATCTCCATGCCTTTTATCGAAATATGTTCTGAGATCTTACGCATGAAGATTGCTTCTCGATTACACGGACAATGCAACTTCAAGCTTATTGACGACCTCGGTGGCGAGACGGGCGAGTGCTCGGCTAAGACGCAAGAGGTGCGGGCTCGATTCACGCCACGGGAGAAATGTTTGTATGTTCTGCAAATATTTCTTCCGGGTCTGGGTGTTGTAGTATAAAAAAGTATTTAAAAAAAAGTACTTATATAAGTATTCTATCAACCATGGTGTCCATAGTACAAGCTTCGCTAAGTTTGGGGCTAGGTGGCGCTATGTGAAATGTCTACAAATATTTATATTTATTTATATTGTCCATTGGTTGCCATATCACATTGGTTATCGCGAGCCACATGCGATTGCATTCATGGCATCTACTTTCAAATGTCGACGCCACATTGGCCAAGTATGAGTCTGTATGTGCGGTGGGCGCAAGAGCCCAATCACATCACTAGGAACCAACTTTATTAAATCTTCGTCAAAGTTGCCGGTCTGTTAGAAGAAATAAAGCTTTAATAGGAAACTTGGAATCGCTTACGTCATAGTCTTGGTCGGATCTCTTTCAAATCATTGTAAGTATAATAAATATCCTAATTTCCTCCTTCTAATCTGTTCTTTGACGTGGCATTACAGAAATTTGTGAATGTTCAAAATGAAACTACTTTAATAAAGGACTTGTAATAATAAAAATATTTTTTTATGGATTTTCCGGATTGTGTATGGAAACAGCATACAATAGTTATATAGTATATTGGAGAGGCATGTCTAGCTGGGAACTGATTATGAAGGTTTAATCTACCCAGTTCTTTATATCAACGCGTCCTTCTTTGATTTCCATGTCAATGTAGGCAGAGGTAATCACCTGATTGGTTACTGTAGAGGATACGTTGCAGTAGATACGTCCTTTTGTAAATGGAAAATTGTGCGGAATGTGCTTTATGGGGACCGTCATGTTGCTGAAATGGTATACTCCCTGAAACATAATTGCACGAGATTTTATATTATACTACAGGCTAGCGCTCATTTGGATGGGCTCCTGCGGTAGGGTATTTCATGTATTCATATGCATTGTTGTAAGCACCCAAGGTGTTCAAAATTATCTTAGCAAACAAAGCTCTCAAAGGTAGTATGAAAACTCTTTTGAGTGAATACATGAAATACCCTACCGCAGGAGCCCATCCAAATGAGTGCTAGCCTGTAGTATATGATGATTCGAACTGCGTATATCAAATTGCTTTTATGTTTTTCAGATCATTTTGACTACTCTAGACGCTCATATCAATTTGATGCTGATTGTACATATTAGAATTATATATTATACTAGACTAGCGTCCGTCTGCTGCTTCGGCAAAAAGTAGTTGTAATGCTCAATAGTCGCTAGTGTGGGTAAGTGTGCACCAATTGAGCTGGCTTAAATAATACAGTGACAAGCAACTCCTTACCCCGTGATAAGGGCAGGGCTTTGCAAACTTTCCCTGTCTCAATGCAGCACCAAAGAATGCATCCTTTTCAACCAAATCACAAAACTTGAAGTGCATTTCCACAAATCCTCTTCTATATCTGTTCGACAATAACTCGTAAAAGTAGAAATCAACCTGGAAAAAAATATCATTATTACTACGGAGGCCTTAAACACTCCGTCACAATAGTTGGGCGAGAATCCCCGAGAACACCCGAGAAGCGTGAATGTGATAGGTTTCTTGCCGTCTCGTTCTCGCGTTCGCCTGTTCTCCGTTCGGTGTCGGTTTTTTTGCCCGAGACAAAGGATTTCTCGGGCGAGAAGATAGAAGACTCTTAAACTCACGTTTTGTATCTGTGCAGATTAGTGAGCGGCAGAGAGTAGTTCATATTGTGTTTGCTATTTTGCTTGGAATAATGAATTAGAGTTGAAATTTATCGAATTCTTTCAATCTGAGCCTACTACAGAACCCAGCTGCAGTTTGACGTCGTCCATACCGGATAAGAAACAGATCACGAGTGAGAAAATTGAGAGTGTGGATAATTTGTTTGTTCTTCGAGAAGTCTCGGCGAAACTTCTCACCGAGCCTTCTCGCCTTGAGTCTGGAGGGGCTAAAAGAACTTACCTACTTACTTATTACTGTCTTACTAATATCATCAAACCTGTCAACATTTTTATCTCTATTTCCTGGTTACAATATTCTACAAACGGGCAATAGATCATGCATTACAATTAGCAATGCTGTTAACTGTCAAAAAGCTTCACATACTTTTCTACAGAAATATGTGACCACTTGTGAACACTTTTTTATATAATTTAAAACAATTCACGGTGACATGTTTGTCACAATTTCAAGATTGACAATCTAATGAATTATGTATTATCAGTAGTACTCGTAAGTAGCTGTAGGGATATTGTAGGATGTATTTATTACTATTGCGCTCCTTAATGTACCATTTCTGTCAGACATTAAGAATCTTACTTATCTTATATTGTAAGAATCTTTGTCCTGACTGACTGACTGGCTGACTGACTGACAGACAACGCACAGCCTAAACCGCTGGACGTAGAGACTTGAAATTTTCAGTGTAGGTAAACCTTGGTACGTAGGGGTGTACTAAGAAGGGATTTTTCAATTACTTATTAATGCGAAAGTTTGTGAGGATGTTTGGATGTTTGTGCCTGAATCACGCCTAAACGGCTGAACGGATTTGAATGAAACTTGGAATATACAGAATACGTGTGCAGGAAAAACATATAGGATACTTTTTATCAGGGTACAATGCGAGCGGAGCCGCGGGCGGCAGCTAGTATTATTATATATTATAAAATTGATAAACTTTAGTTTGCTTGAAATTACCGGCGTAAGTTCAAAACGCAACAATAGCGCGTGCTAACTTTATCTGTGCTGCCATCTAGTATTATTATAAATGCGAAAGTTTGTAAAGATGTTTGGATGTTTGTGCCTCAATCAAGCCTAAACGGCTTAACGGATTTGAATGAAACTTGGAATATACATTGTACATATACTGGATTAACATATAGCCTATTTTTTATCCGGGTACCACGCGAGCGAAGCCACGAGTGGCAGCTAGTACATAATAAATGAAAATAAGTACAGTTACCGTTATGTTATTATGAAAGTCGTAGTAAATATCGAAGTTCAGTCCAACGTAGTAGAAAGGGTCTCTACGTCCATACCGCATTGACGTCAAGTTAACATATTTAAGGTGTCGTGTATCGTAATAGGTGACAGATGGATGCTCCGTTACCATATACCGAATCTGAAGTTATAAATAAACAAATATTTGTGGACATTTTACACAGCGCCATCTAGCCCCAAACTAAGCAAAGCTTGTACTATGGGCACCAGATGGCTGATAGAATACTTATACTTTTTATTGTAAATATATACTTATATACATAATATAATAACACACAGACCCGGAAGAAATATTTGCAAAACATACAAACATTTCTCCAGTAGCGGGAATCGAACCCGCGCCTCTTACGTCTCAGCTGAGCACTCGCTCGCCACGCCACCGAGTTGAAAAACTTTATGTTAATAGCAATAGAATAACACCCCGGGACTTGTCTAGTTTTTTTACGAAATTAATCTTCCCGCTTCATCTAGGAGTTGAATTTAGGAAATTCTTTTTTTAATGCATACCTCGTCAGTCAGTAACGTAAGAGTTAAGTTAATGTTTATCATCTATATAGTAAATGATCTATACAGCGTTAGGAGGCAACTTTTACTTTCTTAAACGGGACGCTCTAGTGCCCGGGATGAATTAAGAATTAATTAATTAAGTAATAATTAATTAATTAATTAGACCGTTTGCAACGGCCTTTAGATAGCCCGACTGTTTCTTGTGTATTTTGTAAATTATATTTGTAATAGTTGTAAGTTTTTTTCTGTTAATAAAGATAGTGTTTTAGTAATATTAGTACTTAATAATTATTTAGATACATTCGCTGTTCTTGCTTAGCTTGCCCAATTGCCCATGATGGGCAAGGTAGGTATTTGCTGGAGTTACACCTTTTACGATGAAGAATAATAAAATTGGACCCCAGTTTTATGTTGCCTGCGCTACCAAAACACATATTTTTTTACAATTTTCAAACCCTTTGCCGCTTTACTATAATTATAATTATTTACTCTGGCTTTACACTCGAAAAAATCTATTAACACGCATTTATTTATTTTCAATGTAGTTTTCATTGTTTAGGATAGATTTTTCCTTGACTGAACCCATCTTGACTTACGCGCTCTGAATAGCATGTCACTATCATTGATATTAAAATAAAAGAACATAATATTCTGGTAATAATACAAGTAAACATTTCAAAAGACTATCACGCACTGATATATTTCACTTTACGCATATTTACATTTAAATACTGGCTTATTTTCTGTTTTAGTACTAAAATATAACCAACAATGAAGTATCTGTTCATCAATGCGTGGAATTCGGGATGTGGTTTTCAATTATGTAGATACTAGATCTAACCATCATCATCATCAGCCTATAGCAGTCCACTGCTAGACATAGGCCTTTCCTAATAGGCAGCATCGCGCCCTGTCTTCTTACGCATTCAACCTTTGCCAGCAGTCTTTTGTAGATCGTCATTCCACCTAGTCGGTGGGCGTCGGACATTAAGTTTGCCAAGACGCGGTCAACACTCAAAAAGTAGTTTACCCCAGCTGTTGTCGGTTCTTCGGTAGGTATGGATAGCTCGCTGCCGCTTCAGTTTGCTAATTCTTCGAGCTATGTCGATGACTTTGGATTTCTAACGGATAGCATCATTACGAATCTCATCCTTGAAACTCAGAAGAAACTCCGAGCATGGCTCTTTCCGTAGCTCACTGAGCGGCTTTCAATTCGTGAACTATGTCATGACATACTGATTGAACACACAATTTTTTCAAATGCTGCCCAACCGAGCTGGATTCTCCAAGAACAGAACATATAAAACCATTGATGCCTCCTTAGATTGTGAATTTCCGTATTTTTAGCACTCTTTGATGACAAGTAGATAAGACTCAGGTTTAAATGGCTAGGCTACGAGATAGTGGATAGTCAGTCAGGGGACTCATTTAATATGACCAAACAAAACTTAACGCAGGCACGTTTTTGGAATCACCGTGTCATCGTGTTCTATATGACAATTTTGTATTTCACAAACGCGACGCGGTGCGTCAAGTTTGGTTTGGTCATAGAGAATAAGGGGCTTTTAATTTTGTTAATGTTTTAGATTGCACTCGTCCTTATTGTTTGCATTGATCTGGTCATGCGTTAAAGCTTATCTCCCCCTCCTTTACGGACAGTTTCAAAGGCTATGGCTATCAATATTTGATTGCTTGAAAAGTATTTCATTCAACATAATCCAAGTTTTTCAAACAATCAGTAAGGATTATTAGTTTTTTTTTAATAGAATCCATTTTCATAAGTATTTAGTGATTTAAAGAGGTAATGATACATTTTCATGCCTTGATTAACATCCATGAAATTGTTTGGTTTATATAAAGTATCTGCTTCCTTTTCATTAGTTATCTTCTGCATCGAAAACTAAAATAGATAATTTTATTGTAACACGTGGGAATATTTAATCCTGACTTTTATAGAAGTTTAAAACTTGTATGTCAATCTACTTCCTGCTAATCGTAAACTAATCGTAGCCATACATTTCATCAAAATCGGTTTAGTAATTATGGGGATCCCCCATAACTACTACGTTATTCTGATGTATAATCTAGCTCTGTAGCAAATTTCAGTTGAATCCGTTCTGCGGTTTAGACGTGATTGATGCACAAATATCCAAACATAAAAACATCCTCACAAACTTGCGCATTAATAATATAGGCAAGTAAAATTAATTTTCTTTTGTTGTAATAAAATATATTTTTACTTTACCTACTTTACTTACTGTTTGAAGAAATAAAGCTTTTATAAGAAACTTGGAATCGCTTACGTCATAATAGTCTTGGTCGGATCTCTTTCAAATTATTGTATAATGAATATCCTAATTTCCTCCGTGTAATCTGTTCTTTGACGAGGCATTACAGAACTTTGTGAATGTTCAAAATAAAATGACTTTAATAAAGGACTTTGTAATGTAATTTTTGTTTAGATGATATTCGCTGTTTGTGTTTTATTGTGTCGGTGTGTTATTTGATCTATTTACAGCAGTCAGCCAAATCATTTTAGGAAAAGAAAAATCCATTAGTGCATGCACGACTGCCTTTGGTTCGAACCCGCTGGCACTTTTATCGTTATATTTTGTAACCCTGACCCTGACTTTTAGAAGCTCGATCTTAAGAGATCGAATTATTAATGTCATTACAAAGATTCACACTTAGTAGCTTTCTTATGGATTTTCCACATGGGGAATGAAAACAGCACAAAATTGTTCAGTAAAGTATATTCAAGAGTCATGTCCAGCTGTGAACTTCCAAATGTTGATGATGATGATGATTTAATCGACCCAGTTTCTATTCTTAACATGTCCTTCTTTGATTTCCATGTCAATGTAGCCAGCGCTAACTGCATCCTTGGTTTCTGTATTAGACAGGTTGCAGTAAATACGCCCTTTTGTAAATGGAAAATTTTGCGGGATATGCTTTAAAGGGAACGTCATGTTGCTTAAATGGTATACTCCCTGAAACATTGCACGAGATTTTATATTATACTACAAGCTAGCGCTCAGTTGTGTGGGTTCCTGCGGTAGGGAAGTAGTGCGCGTGTCGTTACGTCATCAACGTGAGACTTTAGGCAAGCATTGACATCGCTCTCATCAACACGACCTGTTAGTTGAACAAAACGCACGGCATGTTCCTTGGATCATGCTGTAAGAGTTTTGGCTAAGGTGTTTTATGACCGGCCGCCTGCCTGACGTCAACCCTCCTTGGGAATACTTGCTTGTTGTATCTCATCATGTTGGAGAGAGGATACTATCCCTTAGTTGACTTTTAGGACATGCTTGGGGAGAGATACAGCTGGACGCATTCTATGTTTTTTCTTTACTCCTAGTCCAGCGAAGAAGTAATAAATATTAGGAGGATTTTATAATTATACTAATATTAAAAAGAGGAAAGATTATTTTTTTGTTTGTTTGTAACGAATAGGTTCCGAAACTACTGGACCGATTTCAAAAATTCTTTCACCAATATAAAGCTACATTATCAGGAACCAGTATAGGCTATAATATATTAAAAAAATAGGGATCCGTTAGAAAATTGCAATATGTATATTGTATAATAACTCAAGGTAGAAAACCCAAAATAGTTTTTAGCGTGCGCTGCGATAACTATTGATTATAGAACAAAATAATGTACTACACACGTACGAAGTCGCGGGCAACAGCTAGTAAATCAATAAATGAAAATAAATAACACCCAATAGCAGTGATGGTCAGAAGTCACTAGTGTGGGTTAATGTACAATTGGTGCAGCTGGCTTAAATAATACAGTGACGAGCAACTCCTTACCCCGTGAAAAGGGCAGGGCTTTGCTAACTTTCCCTGTCTCATTCCAGAACCAAACAATAGATCCTTTTCAACCAAATCACAAAACTTGAAGTGCATTTCCACAAATCCTCTCCTATATCTGTTCGACAAAAACTCGTAGAAGTAGAAATCAACCTGAAAAAATAAACAATATAAATGTTAAGATTTCTATGTTACTGATACCCAGAGCAACAAATCTGGCAACATTTTATTAATATAATCTCTATTTCTAAGTTACAATATTCTACTAACGGGCGACGCATCGGTTATTAATTACTATAGCACATTTGTTATTTGTCGAAAAACAGACAGTTTTCTCGACAGAAATATGTGTACCAATTTTTATATAATTAAACATTCTCATGTCATGTTCATACCACGCTAACCTAATTGCTCAATAACAGTTGTATTTATAACGTTGAAGTCTTAATTGGTGTGCAACTAAATTTCATGAAATGACGCTTATTATTGAACCGTTTAAATAAATGATGTTGGTTTTACCAAAACGTGCCACCTCATAGATGTATAAATTGTATAATATAATGTATATGCAGGGTCAAATTAAAATATTCAATCGAGAAAGTAAGTAAGACTTACAGCTATCCATTTAATTAAGCTTACAAATAGTCCTGACATTTCTTTTGTGCTTTAAATACAGTTTCCTTGCCAGTTGAGTTGCCCCAGAACATAAACTCCATATCTCAGAATAAATGCTGTGTTGTGTACCAGCAGTGATAGACAATGAGTAATGTTGAAATATTAGCTATTTTAGAAAGTACTTATGAAGCGCAAAGAGCACTGGTGGTCTAGTTGGTAGTGACCCCGTCTTCCGATCCTAACTAACTAAGTAAGGTGGTGGGTTCAAATCCGGTCGTATGTATAACAATGGATTTTTCTGTGCGAAAAATTTATGTGCGCTATACCAGCTCTCAAACGGTGAAGGAAAACATCGTAAAGAAACCCGCGGCTTATTCAGCTCCGCACGTATTGACCATGTCTTACTTGTGGGCAAGGCCGACAAAGCTGAGAGGTTGGAATAGGTGCTGGGCAAGACTACTTCATCTTAATTCATCCCGGGCACTACAGCGTCCCGTTTGTGAAGGTAAAAGGCCTTTATAAAGTGCATAAGATTGTTGATTTATTTTTAAACATAAACTTTCAACATGCGATTTCCAGCTTAAATTGTCGGCATTACTTATCTTAACCATTCCTGTTACTCCACACATCCATCTCAACATTCGCATCTCTGCTGCATGTACTCGCATTTCATCCGCCCCTTTGGTCACCCAACAATCATATCTATACAGTACGACAGGTCTTATCATTGGTTTGTACCAATCAGTTCTAAGTTCGTATGAGCTAGAGGCCAACTTTTGTGACGATGTTTTTAGGCCGCCTGAAGGCCTCCGTCATGGCTTAACTACTTAAATGCCGGGACCGACAATTTAACATACCCTTCAAAGCACAGAAGCGCTCAGCTCGTAATGCCAGTTGCGGTCACTTATCAAAATTGTGACCGCGCACAGGTTTGCTTAACTTCAACGATCAATCAAGAATGTCTAAGCAAGATACGCCACGAGCGCTTCGTTCATTCAGTTCTAATTTCCATATACATAGTTATAAATATAAACGAAAACAGATTCAGTTACCGTCACATTGTTATGAAAGTCATAATACGTTTCGAAGTTCAATTCAACGTAGTAGAAAGGGTCTCCACGTCCATGCCGCTTCGACGTGATGTTGACATATTTAAGGTGTGTTTTATTGTAGTAGGTGATAGCGGGATGCTCCGTCACGATGTACCGAATCTGAAGTTGAAAAACTTTATCTTAGTGCTATTAGAACATAACCCCGAGACTTTGTCTAGATTTTTGCACAAAATTCATCTTTCCGCATCTTCCTTTAGAAGTCAAAAAGTATCGTCAGAATTTAGTATCTAATGTTTAGTTATGAATAATACTGCTTGCCCACGCTGGGTAGCTGGAGTACACCTTTTACGATGAAAAATAATTTGACCCCGGGTTAATGTTGCCCACGCTACCAAGACATAATTTTTTTACCACTTTCAAACCTTGTATTGCCTTATCATATTATGGCCTTTTAGAAATCTATAAACACACATTTGTTTATTTTCAGTGTTAATGGTTTACTAGGTATAGATTTTTTCTTCATTGAACCCATCTTTTTTACTTACGCGCTCTGAATAGCATGTCACTATCATGGATATTATAATAAAAGAACATATTATTATACTGGTAATAATACGAGTGTACATTTCAACAAGCGATCACGCAATGGTAACGCACAAATATTAGCTTATTTTAAATAGTACTAAATATAAACAAGAATCAAGTATCTGTTCATCAAAGCGTGGAAAATAATTTATAATCCTACTTTGCATACTAACATTATAAATGCGAAAGTAATTCTGTCTGTCTGTCTGTCTCTTACTATTTTATACAGAAAAAAAACTTTGAAATGAATAATAAAAAATGTAATTATTATTTTTTCGTCATAACCCCTATGGGGTATTCAGGGAAGTTAGTTTGTATGGGAACTTTCAAATGGGCGGGCGGCCGGCGGGCGATTTACTTAAAATTCGTCTGGAAATTTACAATACTAAATAATTGGTCACGTGTTTCAGGGGTTTTCACTTTTTTTCGCTCGTGGGGAAGACGTTCTTGATTGATCGTTGAAGTTAAGCAACGTTGTGCGCGGTCACAATTGGGATGGGTGACTGCAAGTGGCTTTACGAGCTGAGCGCTTCCGTACTTCGGAGGGCACGTTAAATTGTCGGTCCCGACTTTTAAGTTGTTAAGCTATGACGGAGGCCTTTAGGCGACCTAAAAGAGTACCTTATTGTTTGCGTTTGTCTCGCCATGCGTTAACACTTATCTCCCCTCCCACCGCCTTTGGATAGTTTGAAACAAAAAAGACTGCCCATCAATCTTCAACTGTCTATACCTTTCAGTAAATAGACAAAGATTTATTATACAGACATAATAGTTTATACACCAATTATAATCCAAGTATTTCAAATAATGAGTTTAAATTTAAATGATTAAGGCTTGTTTTTTACTGTAATCAAGACTCATAGCTACTCTAAATTTTAAAGGATAAGACAACGGTCTAATGAGGACTTATACATAAATTAAGTGTGTAAATACTTACATGTTTCTTGTTGTGATTTCTTGTATACACAAGAAATCACAGGGCGCGAATGCAAAACTTGCGGATCTTTGAAATCGCGCGCGAGATCTCGGTTCGGGGCAAACTACTACAAAATTCTACAACAAAACAATGTGTGCATAATTCAATGATTGAAAAACCAATTGACTTTGTTTCAATAAAATCTTGATTCAGCTCAACTCTAATCACTTTCGTTTATTTTATTCTTGTAAAAGTTTATCAAAATTAGGAATGACCATCCAAATTCAGATACAGTGTAGTGATTTGGCAACGGTCTTCATCATTTTTACTATTGACATTTGAGATACTTTTTTAGGATTTGGAGTGAAAGATTACATGATTGAGAAAGGAGTGAGTAATAGGGATGACGGCTGACAGAAGGAAATAGAAGAAAACATGTAGTGCCGATCCTACATAGGCAGGAAAATGATGAATTGTCAATTTGCTATTATGCCGTTGTTAGGTTAGGTAAGGCCACTTTTACATACCTAACGGGATGCTGTAGTGCCCGGGACAAATTAAGATGGAGTAGGCTTCCCCAGCACTTATTCCATCTTCTCAGCTTAGTCGGCCTTGTCCACAGGAAAAAAAAATATTCCTTTACCGTTTGAGGGTACTGGAGCGCATATAAATTTGTGTGTCAAGTGCAGGAAAGGAGCCTTTAAGGTGCACTTTAAAACCTTTCACCACACTGGTTCGAATGAACTAGTGACGCGACTAGATAGATAGATCATATCCATTATGGGACCACAAACAGTTAAAGATCTGGGCGTTATCTTTGACCCATGTAAGCGAAACGTGCGCGGAAGTTAGTCTAACATAATACTGATCTAGTTTGAATAATTTAAACTGGGCTTCATTATTTGTAATTGAGATCAATTGTACCCAAAGGCAATTTTTTTATACATGAAATAACTAGGTTCAATAGGCTAGGCTTTATCTCTACGTTTTCTATAAACACTAGCTTACATGTTCTTTGATTCTGTGTTAATTTCTAGCTTACATGTTCTTTGATTCTGTGTTAATTTCAACACTCCATTGTACTCCTTTTTGAGGGCTATTTTGATAAACCTTGAAACACGTCAAAATTATCCAAAGCGAGTTTCAAGCTAATCGCACCGCCCTTTGAAAACTTCCCATAAACAAACTAAGACATGCCATTTTACTCTTTTCAAGGGTGCTTTGAAAAATCCTAAAACTCGTGTTATTTAATTTGCATTTATAATATTATGACAGAGGTTTAAGCGAATCCCACTACGCATTAGAAAGTTCAAGGATCAGGGATTGAACCCACGCTTCTGGCGTCTCAGCCAAGCACTCGCCCGCCACGCCACAGAAGAATCGTCAAAAAATAAAGCTGCTTCCAAATTTCAACTTTCTAGCTTTAGTAGTTTGGCCTGTGCGTTGATTGCAGAAAAATGCTTATTATTTTATATTATGTATCTAGATCAAATGGACTTTTAGGCCAATTTTTCAAGGAAATGTAATGTAGGTAAATCACCATAATATCTCACGATGAAAAATGACAGGAATGTCAAAAATCGGGTCTATCGTAAGGAGTTTTATGATGCGTGAATATTGATTACCCAGGATTTAGTACGGCGTTTTGCGATGATGAAAAACGTCAAAGGCGGAAATGTAGGTAGGTAGCGGACGGAAAGCAGCGTGAAGAAATTGGCATGTTATTTAACCTTAAAAGTTGGAAGACAGTCTCAAGCACAGGAAAGAACCCTAACGCACTTGTCATCTCGCCACGTTAGAACTAGTGACATCACTAGTGACACTATACGATAAAGAAAGCATTCGTTTTGACGCAAATGTTGCCATATATTTCAAGGCTTGAAACAAATCCTACTCCTACTTATACTATATAATTGTTATCAACGCGAAGCTTTGTATGTATGGATGTATATGGATTTTTGTTACTCTTTCACTGAAAAACTACTGAACGGATTTGAATGAAACTTGAAATATACATAGTACATGCGCTGGATTAACATATAGGCTTTTTTTTATCCGGGTACTACGCTTGCAAAGGCGCAGGCGGCAGTTAGTGTATTATAAGTATGTATTTACAAAAAAAGTATATACATTTATGTATTCTATCAGCCATCTGGTGCCCATAGTACAAGCTTTGCTTAGTTTCGGGCTAGATGGCACTGTGTGAAATGTCCACAAATATTTATTTATATATTTTTTTTAACTTAAGTTCTAGGAGTTCTACAGAGAACCAATAAAAGTAAAATAAATGATGGTTCAACAACCGATTATGTATGTTCGTATGAGTTAGTGGCCAACCCTAGAGACGGAGTTTTAAGGCAGCCTAAAGGCCTCCGTCATTGCTTAACGACTTAAAAGCCGGGACCGACAATTTTACGTGCCCTCCGAAGCACGGAAGCGCTCAGCTCGTAATGCTACTTGCGGACACCCATCCCAAATTGTGATCGCGCATATCGGTGCTTAACTTTAACGATCAATCAAGAACGCTTAAGCAAGCCACGCCACGAGCATTCAACAGACGATAGAATCAAATTCAATAGAATCCATTTTCATAAGTATTTAGTGATTTATAGAGGTAATGATACATTTTCATGCCTTGATTAACATCCATGAAATTGTTTGGTTTATATAAAGTATCTGCTTCCTTTTCATTAGTTATCTTCTGCATCGAAAACTAAAATAGATAATTTTATTGTAACACGTGGGAATATTTAATCCTGACTTTTATAGAAGTTTAAAACTTGTATGTCAATCTACTTCCTGCTAATCGTAAACTAATTGTAGCCATACATTTCATCAAAATCGGTTTAGTAATAATGGGGATATTCCTACGTTATTCTGGGGTATAATCTACCTCTGTAGCAAATTTCAGTTGAATCCGTTCTGCGGTTTAGGCGTGATTGAGGCACAAACATCCAAACATAAAAACATCCTCACAAACTTGCGCATTAATAATATAGGCAAGTAAAATTAATTTTCTTTTGTTGTAATAAAATATATTTTTACTTTACCTACTTTACTTACTGTTTGAGAAGTAAAGCTTTTATAAGAAATTTGGAATCGCTTACGTCATAATAGTCTTGGTCGGATCTCTTTCAAATTATTGTATAATGAATATCCTAATTTCCTCCGTGTAATCTGTTCTTTGACGAGGCATTACAGAACTTTGTGAATGTTTAAAATAAAACGACTTTAATAAAGGACTTTGTAATGTAATTTTTGTTTAGATGATATTCGCTGTTTGTGTTTTATTGTGTCGGTGTGTTATTTGATCTATTTACAGTAGTTATCAGCAAAATCATTTTAGGAAAAGAAAAATCCATTAGTGCATGCACGATGTTTGGTTCGAATCCGCTGGCGCTTTTAGAAGCTCGATCTGAAGAGATCGAATTATTAATGTCATTACAAAGATTCACACTAAGTAGCTTTCTTATCGATTTTCCATATGGGTAATGAAAACAGCACAAAATTGTTCAGTAAAGTATATTGAAGAGGCATGTCCAGCTGTGAACTTAAAAATGTTGATGATGATGTTTGTTTAATCGACCCAGTTTCTATTATTAACGTGTCCTTCTTTGATTTCCATGTCAATGTAGCCAGAGCAAATTGCATCCTTGGTTTCTGTATTAGACAGGTTGCCGTAGATACGCCCTTTTGTAAATGGAAAATTGTGCGGGATATGCTTTAAGGGGATCGTCATGTTGCTTAAATGGTATACTCCCTGAAACATTGCACGAGATTTTATATTATACTACAAGCTAGCGCTCAGTTGTGTGGGTTCCTGCGGTAGGGAAGTAGTGCGCGTGTCGTTACGTCATCAACGTGAGACTTTAGGCAAGCATTGACATCGCTCTCATCAACACGACCTGTTAGTTGAACAAAACGCACGGCATGTTCCTTGGATCATGCTGTAAGAGTTTTGGCTAAGATGTTTTATGACCGGCCGCCTGCCTGACGTCAACCCTCCTTGGGAATACTTGCTTGTTGTATCTCATTATGTTGGAGAGAGGATACTATCCCACTCGACTTTTACGACATGCTCGGATTGCTCGGGGAGAGAAGCAACTGAACGCATTCTATGTTTTTTCTTTACTCCCAGTCCAGCGAAGACGTTATAAATATTAGGAGGATACTATAATAAATAAATAAATGAAAATAAATAACATTCAACAGCAGTGATGTTCAGAAGTCACTAGTGTGGGTTAATGTACAATTGGTGCAGCTGGCTTAAATAATACAGTGACGAGCAACTCCTTACCCCGTGAAAAGGGCAGGGCTTTGCTAACTTTCCCTGTCTCAATGCAGCACCAAAGAATGGATCCTTTTCAACCAAATCACAAAACTTGAAGTGCATTTCCACAAATCCTCTCCTATATCTGTTCGACAAAAACTCGTAGAAGTAGAAATCAATCTGAATAAATAAACAATATAAATGTTAAGATTTCTATGTTACTGATACCCAGAGCAACAAATCTGGCAACATTTTATTAATTATTATCTCTATTTCTCAGTTACAATATTCTACTAACTGGCGACGCATCGGTCATTAATTACTGTAGCAACTTTGTTATCTGTCGAAAAACAGACAGTTTTTCTCGACAGAAATATATGAACCAATTTTTATATAATTAAACATTCACATGTCATGTTCATACCACGCTAACCTAATTGCTCCATAACAGTTGTATTTGTAACATTGCAGTCTTAATTAACTGGTATGCAACTAAATTTCATGAAATGACGCTTATTATTGAAACGTTTAAATAAATGATGTTTGTTTTACAATGCAAAAATATGCAGGGTAAAATTAAAATATTCAAGAAAAGAAAGACTTACAGCTATCTATTTGATTAAGCTCACAAATAGTCCTGACATTTATTTTGTGCTTTAAATACAGTTTCCTTGCCAGTTGAGTTGCCCCAGAACATAAACTCCATATCTCGTAATAAATGCTGTGTTGTGTACCAGCAGTGATAGACAATGAGTAATGTTGAAATATTAGCTATTTTAGAAAGTACTTATGAAGCGCAAAGAGCACTGGTGGTCTAGTTGGTAGTGACCCCGCCTTCCGATCCTAACTAACTAAGGTGGTGGGTTCAAATCCGGTCATATGTATACCAATGGATTTTTCTGTGGGAAAAATTTATGTGCGCTATACCAGTACTCTCAAACGGCGAAGGAAAACATCGTGAAGAAACGCGCGGCTTATTCAGCTCCGCACGTATTGACCATGTCTTACTTGTGAGCAAGGCCGACTAAGTTGAGAGGTTGGAATAGGTGCTGGGCAAGACTACTTCATCTTAATTCATCCCGGACTACATCGTCCCGTTTGTGAAGGTAAAAGGCCTTTATGAAGTGCATAAGATTGTTGATTTATTTTTAAACATAAACTTTCAACATGCGATTTCCAGCTTAAATTGTCGGCATTACTTATCTTATCCATTCCTGTTACTCCACACATCCATCTCAACATTCGCATCTCTGCTGCATGTACTCGCATTTCATCCGCCCCTTTGGTCACCCAACAATCATATCTATACAGTACGCAGTACGACAGGTCTTATCATTGGTTTGTACCAATCAGTTCTAAGTTCGTATGAGCTAGAGGCCAACTTTTGTGACGAAGTTTTTAGACCACTTGAAGGCCTCCGTCATGGTTTAACTTCTTAAAAGCCGGGACCGACAATTTAACATACCCTTCGAAGCACGGAAGCGCTCAGCTCGTAATGCCAGTTGCGGTCACTCATTAAAATTGTGACCGCGCACAGGGTTGCTTAACTTCAACGATCAATCAAGAATGTCTAAGCAAGATACGCCACGAGCGCTTCGTTCATTCAGTTCTTAATTTCCATATACATAGTTATATAAACGAAAACAGGTTCAGTTACCGTCACATTGTTATGAAAGTCATAATATATTTCGAAGTTCAATCCAACGTAGTAGAAAGGGTCTCCACGTCCATGCCGCTTCGACGTGATGTTAATATATTTAAGGTGTTTTTTATTGTAGTAGGTGACAGCGGGATGCTCCGTCACGATGTACCGAATCTGAAGTTGAAAAACTTTTTTGAACATAACCCCGAGACTTTGTCCAGATTTTTGCACAAAATTCATCTTCCCGCATCTTCCTTTAGAAGTCGAAAAGTAACGTCAGAATTTAGTAATGTTTAGTTATGAATAATACTGCTTGCCCACGCTGGGTACTTGAGTGTACTCCGGCAAGTACCCAGCGTGGGCAAGCAGTTCATCATAAAAGGTGTACCTTTTACGATGAAAAATAATTTGACCCCGGATTAATGTTGCCCACACTACCAAGACATAATTTTTTTACCACTTTCAAACCTTGTATTGCCTTATTATATTATGGCCTTTTAGAAATCTATAAACACACATTTGTTTATTATCAATGTTAATGGTTTACTATAGATTTTTTCTTCATTGAACCCATCTTTTTTACTTACGCGCTCTGAATAGCATGTCACTATCATGGATATTATAATAAAAGAACATATTATTATACTGATAATAATACGAGTGTACATTTCAAAAGGCGATCACGCACTGGCAATGCACAAATATTAGCTTATTTTAAATAGTACTAAATATAAACAAGAATCAAGTATCTGTTCATCAAAGCGTGGAGTTCGGAAAATAATTTTCAATCTTACTTTGCATACTAACATTATAAATGCGAAAGTAATTCTATTTGTCTGTATGTCTGTTTGTCTCTTACTGTTTTATACAGAAGAAAAGCTTTGAAATGAATAATAAAAAATGTATTTATTATTTTTTCTACATAACCCCTATGGGGTATTCAGGGAAGTTAGTTTGTATGGGAACTTTCAAACAGACGGGCCGGCGCGGTGCGATTTACTTAATATTCGTCTGGAAATTAACAATACTAAATAATTGGTCACGTGTTTCAGGGTTTTTCACTTGTTTTCGCTCGTGGGGTAGACGTTCTTGATTGATCGTTGAAGTTAAGCAACATTGTGCGCGGTCACAATTGGGATGGGTGACTGCAAGTGTCTTTACGAGCTGAGCGCTTCCGTGCTTCGGAGGGCACGTTAAATTGTCGGTCCCGACTTTTAAGTTGTTAAGCTATGACGGAGGCCTTTAGGCGACCTAAAAGAAGTACCTTGTTGTTTGCGTTTGTCTCGCCATGCGTTAAGACTTATCTCCCCTCCCACCGCCTTTGGATAGTTTGAAACAAAAAATAGTGCCCATCAATCTTCAACTGTCAATACCTACTGAATAGATTAAATACTCTTCAGTAAATAGACAAAGATTTATTATACTCACAAAATAGTTTATACACCAATATAATCCAAGTATTTCAAATAATCATTTAAAATTTAAATGTTTGATTTAAATAATTTTAATGAAACTTTAAAAGTAATCATAAGAAACTTGCAGCCACTCCTGATTCAAAGTCCCAAGATGGATATGGTGAACCATGGTGACAGGTGATCAGCCTATCGCCTTTGTCCTATCTTTGTTTACGAGTGTTTTATTTAGAACGTCTCTTTTCAGACGACCACCTATGGAAACCTGTATTTGAATAAATTGGTATATTGGAAATGTTAACGGTAGAAATACGAGTCTTTATCCCTGTTCTAAAAACACTGCCATTTTTGAGTGCCAGTGATAAATTAATCTGCATTTCGTTTCACAATCCAGTGGCTCGAAAAATAACACAACGCAAAAATAATATTTTTAGAACAGACCTCGATTTCATTTATAAAAAAAAAACTTATCGCAACAAAAATTGATGAATTTCGCTGTCACGATCATTCGTTTGAAATATTTTTTCACGGTCTTCAATGAACTCTGTTATCGTTTACAAATACTATGTATTTGTGTAAAAAGATTTGGAGCATTGCTTTGGTCATTTTGATTCCAGGTTTTCATCCCTTTTCACCCCTTTAGAGGTTGAATTTTGAAAAATCCCTTCTTAGTACACCCCTACGTACCGAGGTTTACCTACACTGAAAATTTCAAGTCTCTACATCTAGCGGTTAAGGCTGTGCGTTGTCTGTCAGTCAGTCAGTCAGTCAGTCAGTCAGTCAGTCAGTCAGTCAGTCAGTCAGTCAGTCAGTCAGGACAAAGATTCTTATAATATATGAAAAATCCCTTCTTAGTACACCCCTACGTACCAAGGTTTACCTACGCTGAAAATTTCAAGTCTCTAATATACTGATACAAGTCTCTAATAAGAAGATAATACTGTGCCAGTCTAACCCGTCTACCACACACGACTTTTACAATGTCTTCTACCGGATCCATCTTGCTACCGGATAACCTACACTACATTCCTATATCCATCATATACTCGTATTTCTATCATGTACTATTCAATAATAACAATTTTATTGCCTTAATATTTGATCGAGCGAAGATTTCAATGGCAACTTGGCTGATTTGGCGTTGTGTCTGTGGGATATGTTTGTAAGAGCATAACTTTCGAACCGTTAATCCAATCTCTATGAAACTTGGTAAATCAATAGATATAAAAATTTGCTGGGAAGCATATGAGCTTAATCGGTGGAGGGGTTGTAAAAATATTCGGTTCCTAAGTGGATACAAGAAAATAAGTTTTACAAAAATATGAAAGGGCTTTATTTGTAGGTACATTTTAACAACAGTTTTAATTTTTATTCTAGGATGCAAAATTTATTTAAAAAAACAACGAAAAAAGTAATTTTTAGAATCCTTTGTTATCTGAGTTCTCTTTTGTAAAAGTTTTGATGTCTTTGAAGTTCAGGTTAAACTGGATATTGACTTAATAGCGGTATAGTTCTGATTTGCCTTCAAGTCTTGATTTTGTACTGTAATCAAGACATTACATAGCTATTCTAACTTTTATAGGATAAGACAATAGTCTAATGAGGACTTATACATAAATTAAGTGTGTATGTATACAAGAAATCACAGGGCGCGAATGCAAAACTTGCGGATCTTTGAAATCGCGCGCGAGATCTCGGTTCGAGGCATACTACTACAAAATTCTACAACAAAACAATGTGTGCATAATTCAATGATTGAAAAACGCTCTTTTCAGGGAATGCGTACAAAATTGTCTGTTTCGATAAAATCTTGATTCAGCTCAACTCTAATCACTTTCGTTTATTTTATTCTTGTAAAAGTTTATCAAAATTCGGAATGACCATCCAAATTCAGATACAGTGTAGTAATTTGGCAACGTTCTTCATCGTTTTTACTATTGACATTTGAGATATTTTTTTTAGGATTTGGAGTTAGAGATAGGCCAAAAGAAAAGGTGTTCCGAGAGTGTGAAAGATTACACGATTGAGAAAGGAGTGAGCATGATTGAGATGACGGCTGACAGAAGGAAATAGAAGAAGAGAACATGTAGTGCCGATCCTACATAGGCAGAAAAATGATGAATTGTCCATTTGCTATTATGCCGTTGTTAGGTTAGGTAAGTCAACTTTTACCTACCTAACGGGACGCTGTAGTGCCCGGAACAAATTAAGATGGAGTAGGCTTCCCCAGCACCTATTCCATCTTCTCAGCTTAGTCGGCCTTGTCCACAGGAAAGACTTGGTTAATACGTGAGGAGCTGACTAAGCCGCGGATTTCCTTACGATGTTTTCCTTCACTGTTTGAGGGTACTGGAGCGCACATAAATTTGTGTTTCAAGTGCAGGAAAGGAGCCTTTAAGTTGCACTTTAAATCCTTTCACCACACGGTTCTAATGAACTAGTGACGCGACTTGATAGATAGATCATATTCATCTTGGGACTTTGAATCAGGAGTGGCTTCAGGTGTTCTTATGTTTACTTGTGCCTCTCTCTGCCGGTGGGCCATGGTGTGCCATTAGGTATACGGGCGTGATATTATGTATGTTTCTGTGTAGGAGACAACATCTACTCTTTATCCAAGTAAAATGTGAGCGAAACCACTGTTGTTAGATATAGTATTATATTTGCAAATTAATAAATAAATAATATAAATAAATAACACCCAACAGTCACATACATAGTCCTGACCCCACACTAGGATTCCCTGTGTCGTGGGTATCAGAAACTACGAGTACCATGGTACCACAACACCCAGACTCGGAAGAAATATTTACAGATCATGCAAACATTTCTTCCGCAGCGGGAATCGAACCCGCGCCTCTTGCGTCTCTGCCGAGCAATCGCCCGCCACGCCACCGAGGCCGTCAATTGATTCATCTTTCACGATCGCCTGAAGCACTTATCGATCCCATGCTCTATTTCGCGCCCCAACTTTGATATTAACGAGATGAGACTGCATTTTAATTTTCAATCTTAAAGGTTTCATAAGTAAGCGAAGTTTAGCGAAAATTTACTTAAAAACATTGATTTTTAAAAGTTTCTCCCAAATTTTTATTAGTAACTTACTTATAATGGCTTGATTTTACTTTTTGCTTGTTACGATCCTAAATTTTGATGACCTTGGTGGCGTGACAGGCGAGTGTTCCGCTGAGACGCAGGTTATATTCTCGCTCCGGGAGAAATGTTTGTATGATCTGCAAATATTTCTTCCGGGTCTGGGTGTTGTAGTATTATGTATAATAACGTATGTTTTTACAAAAAAAAAGTATATAAGTATTCGATCAGCCATCTGGCGCCCATAGTACAAGCTTTTAAAAAAATAGTAAAAATAAATAATAATAGCCTTTATACCGGTACGGAAATTCACAGTTTTTCTTAATACTAACTATTAATTATAACTTTTCCATTTCGTCCGTTTGCCCTAGTTTGGCATAGACCTCTTCCAATTTCTTTTACTTGTTCTTATTCCTGGCAGTTCTTAGTGATAACTTCCCAGCAATAGCTTTGAAGCAGTCTTCCCTCCTTTTAAATGGTCTTCACACTATAAGAGGCATAGAGAGGTTGAGCAAAACTATAACAAATTGACAACCTATCTAGAAGTAGAAAGAGGAAATGCGGAAGTGACACGACTATATAAGTATACGACTAGATAAGTAACAATTACATATTAATTGCAATATTATTATTTTTTTCACTACTTTATTGGGTTATTTTTCTTTAGTTTTACGTTAATGCTTTATTTAGTCCTCAAACATACCTTATTGCCTTTTTAGTCGTTCAATACAATTATTTAAATAATATTGTTTAGCTGTGCTCTCATAAGTGTTATGTTACAAACTATGTAGATCGAAACTGTGTTCGAAAATTTAGTTATATATTTATTCTTTTTTTCCTTCATCTTCCTGCCGTTATCCTACTCATGTGGGGTCGGCACAGCGTTATTCTTTTTTTCCTTGAAGTGCATAAATAAAAAATAAAAAATATCAGGTACCATGCAAGCCACGTTCGTATTACATTTACCTACTATGCTCGTGAACATAACAGGCTCTGAAACTTTACTCATGTGTGTCTCAAGGTGCGGAAACCACCAATTTCCGTTTTCTACGGTGCTTCCTTATTCGCTTCCTATATCATATATTAAATATTAAATTAATTGTAAGCAAAACGTAATTATTTTAATATTAATATTATTATTATTATTAGCCCATATCTTCCCACTGCAGGGCAAAGGCCTCCCTATCCCCCTTCCACCTTCCTCTGTCCCGTGCTTTGGAGGACCAATCCTTCCAATATCATAAATGCAAAAAAAGTTTGTGAGTTTGGATGTTTGTGCCTCAATCACGCCTAAACAGCTGAACGGATTCAAATGAAACTTGGAATATACATAGTACATGTGCTGGATTATCTAACATATAGGCTATTTTTTATCCGGGTACCACGCGAGCGAAGCCGCGGGCGGCAGTTATACATAAATAAATACAAATAATATCTATCTAATATATAACATATAAACAAAAATACCTACAGGTGCTCAATTTTGATGACTGTTCTGCAGAGCAAGATAGTGGTGATATACTTTAGACCTGAAGAATAGATATAATAAGCCTAAATAAGTAGCATCACGTATAGCATTCTCACTTTAACACGAACATCTTAGCAATTTTCCTTACACCATTGAAAGTCTATTGAGTTGTTCCGTATCGCAGATGCCGGCTGATATTGCCATGCGATTGCTGTTGGATCGCTTTAGAAATGATAGAAAGAATTCAGAATGCTCATGCACTGGCTCCAAAGAGGAGAGAAATTATATGACAACCTCGAGGTGCGGGTTAAATTCCCGCTACTGGAGAAATGTTAGTAGTTCTGCAAATATTTCCAAAAAAATGTACATAAGTATTCTATCGACCATCAGGTGCCCATAGTACAAGCTTTGCTCAGTTTGGGGCTAGATGGAGCTGTGTGAAATCATCATCATCATCATCAGCCTATAGCAGTCCACTGCTGGACATAGGCCTCCCCTAATGAGCGCCATCGCGCCCTATCTTTGGCTTGACGCATCCAGTCTCTACCAGCAGCCTTTCGCAGATCGTCACTCCACCTAGCCGGAGGGCGTCCTACACTACGTTTGCAGAGTCGCGGTCTCCACTCAAGAACTCGTTTACCCCAACGGTTGTCGGTTCTTCGGCAGATGTGACCAGCCCACTGCCACTTCAATTTGCTAATTCTCTGAGCTATGTCGGTGACCTTGGTTCTCTGTCGGATAACATCATTACGGATCCTATCCTTCAGAGAAACTCCGAGCATAGCTCTTTTCATAGCTCGCTGAGCGACTTTGAACTAGTAAACTAGCCGCACTGTGAAATGTCCATAAATATTTATTTATTACTAGCTGCCGGCCGCGGCTTCACTCGTGTGATACCCGGATAAAAAATAGCCTATATGTTAATCCAGCACCTGTACTATGTAAATTCCAAGTTTCATTCAAATCCGTTCAGCCGTTTAGGCGTGATAGAGCCATCCATGCATATAGTAGGATTTAATATAACATGAATAAAACAATTAATAGTCACATACATAGTTCTGACACCGCACTCGAGCTGTGGTGGACTAGTGGTAGTTCCAATAAAGTGCGCGTCAAGGTTCCTTTCGTGGACATATATTCGAACGGAGGTTCTACGACATGCCGGTTTCTTCACGATGTTTTCCTTCACCGTTTGAGAGCCACGTAAATTTTTCAAACAGAAAAATCGATTGGCACATGACCGGATTTGAACCCATGACCTTTGGATTGGAAGGCGGGGTCACTACCAACTACACCACTAGTGCTCTCGGTGGGGTAACATTTACGATACTTATTATTTGGATAGAACACGAGCGAAGCTGAGGGCAGAAGCTAGTATTGTCATGATGGTGAAAAAGTTAATTTGATACAATATACATTATCTGGGAGAAACGCATCGTAATATAAAAAATAATCACCACTTGAGCGGTAGAGCGGTAAATACAATTTGTTTCAGCCATAAAGAAGGTAATCATAACCCACCTTGCTCGAAAAATTACATTATAAGCGTAAATACATTATAGCTACAAGTATGATGGATTGTCTTGCTTAGGTATTGTGATTAAATACCTCGCTTTTAAAGAAAAATTCGCAATTGTGTTTGCAAGTTATTATTATTAAAAAATAAATAAATATTTGTGGACATTTCACACAGCGCCATCTAGCCCCAAACTAAGGAAAGCTTGTACTACGGGCACCAGATGGCTGATAGAATACTTATATATTTTTTTGTAAATACATACTTATAATACTACAACATCCAGACCCGGAAGAAATATTTGCAGAACATACAAACATTTCTCCCGGAGCGGGAATCGAACTCGCACCTCTTGCATCTCAGCCGAGAACTTGCCCGCCACGCCACCGAGGTCGTCTAAATAAAAACAAAAACCTTATTGCATAAAACTTTGGTACCTACCTAATATTTTACGGCCGCTGTATTAGATTTTTTGTCTTTTCTTAAACCAATCCATCGAAAACACAATAATAGTCTGTTAAAGCGAGGTTACAGTACCAGTCAAAGGTACTGGATACAAATATTACCCTCCTTTGCAGTCGGGTAAAAATACATTAAATTGAGGATCTTACATACTCGTAGGTACGTTTATACAGTTGATGCGCACTCTCTAATAGGATATTGTGCATTTAATAATTCTGCGTTTAACAATTACCTTTTATTTGCTATGTTTGTTTCATACTTCTCTGATAGACTGGGAGTAATAATAAAACAGAATGCGTCCGGCTACTTATCCTAAGTCGACTAAGGGATAGCATTCTCCCCGTGAACATGATGGATCATCTTCATTATAATGGGCGATGGGCTGATCACATTTTGTATAATGTTACAAGAAAGTCATAGCGCGTAAATGAGGCTTTAGTATTCTCAGTACTCTATGTTAGTTATTATGACTATGAACAGAAACTTCTAAGTTTAAACAACAAACGACACAAAACAGAACTCGTCACTGCACTTCAGAAAAAGATACTAAATCTTTCATAGTTTACGATGTGTGAGCTGAGCACTACGTCTAACGATGAAATACAACCTTATATTACCGCTCTACAGCGCCAACTTTTCCCAATCCCTGGTCAGAGTAAACTAGCCTTTATTATCAATAACATAAAGTCCAAAGTATGTGAATCAGGGCTCTGTCTGACTAACGACTTCTTTATACGACGTGTGAAGGATCTATATTGGATGATTAGCAGAAGAAAGGTTTCGAATGGCTCATTAAAAGTAAATATCAGTCGGTGCCACGGTTTTAATGGTTTTCTATTACCCACAAGAGCATTTTAACTACGGTTATGTACCCATCTTACGCAGTAAATCTAAAAGTTTGTGAAGGTTTGGATAAACTTGGTATTTACAGTTCATGACTCGTAATAACATGCAAAACAATTATAATATTCTGGTACCATGTAAGCGAAACGTGCGCGGAAGTTAGTCCAACATAATATAAGGCTTCATTATTTGTAGTTGAGATCAATTTTACCCTGAGATTTTACCCAAAGGTAATTTTTTTATACATGAAATAACTAGGTTTTAATCTTTATCTCTAGGTTTTTCTATAATCACTAGCTTACATGTTCTTTAATTCTGTGTTAATTTCAACACTCCATTGTACTCCTTTTTGAGGGTTATTTTGATAAACCTTGAAACACACCTAAATTATCTAAAGCGAGTTTCAAGCCAATCGCACCGCCCTTTGAAAACTTCCCATAAACAAACTATGACATCCCATTTTACTCTTTTCAAGGGTGCTTTGAAAAATCCTGAAACTCGTGTTATTTAATTTGCATTTATAATATTATGACAGAGGTTTAAGCGAATCCCACTACGCATTAGAAAGTTCAAGGATCAGGGATCGAACCCACGCTTCTGGCGTCTCAGCCAAGCACTCGCCCGCCACGCCACAGAAGAATCGTCAAAAAATAAAGCTACTTCCAAATTTCAGCTTTCTAGCTTTAGTAGTTTGGCCTGTGCGTTGATTGCAGAAAAATGCTTATTGTTTTATATTATGTATCTAGATCAAATGGATTTTTAGGCCAATTTTTCAAGGAAATGTAATGTAGGTAAATCACCATAATATCTCACGATGAAAAATGACAGGAATGTCAAAAATCGGGTCTATCGTAAGGAGTTTTATGACGCGTGAATATTGATTACCCAGGATTTAGTACGGCGTTTTGCGATGATGAAAAACGTCAAAGGCGGAAAATGTAGGTAGGTAGCGGACGGAAAGCAGCGTGAAGAAATTGGCATGTTATTTAACCATAAAAGTTGGAAGACAGTCTCAAGCACAGGAAAGAACCCTAATGCACTTGTCATCTCGCCACGTTAGAACTAGTGACATCACTAGTGACACTATACGATAAAGAAAGCATTCGTTTTGACGCAAATGTTGCCATATATTTCAAGGCTTGAAACAAATCCTACTCCTACTTATACTATATAATATTATAAATGCAAAGCTTTGTATGTATGGATGTTTATGGATTTTTGTTACTCTTTCACATTCAAAAACTACTGAACGGATTTGAATGAAACTTGGAATATACATTAGTATAGGCGCTGCATTAACATTATAGGCTATTTTTTATCCGGGTACTATGCGAGCAAACGCAGGCGGCAGTTAGTGTATTATAAGTATGTATTTACAAAAAAGTATATACATAAGTATTCTATCAGCCATCTGGTGCCCATAGTACAAGCTTTGCTTAGTTTGGGGCTAGATGGCGCTGTGTGAAATGTCCACAAACATTGATTTATTTATTACTATTTTTTATTTAAGTTCTAGGAGTTCTAGAGAGAACCAATAAAAGTAAAATAAATGATGGTTCAACAGCCTAAAAAATAAGGCCGTAAACACATTTGCCGTAGGATTTGCGCGCAATCTCCTTGTCAGAGAGGATAACATTTAAAGGATCAGGGTCCATCCATGCAGGATTATCTTGTAGGCAAACTGAGAGATCTGAGGCCTGAGAGAAATCTCAAAAATCACAGAGCGAAAGTCCTGTTTTCCGCATGTTTACCGTTTTAAGTATAACCGCAAACTTGTACACAACAGCGTCTCGTTGCTTTTATACAAGGCCTTATAAATCATTTAGTTATATGGAAAAGGTAAACTTCTACAAATAACTTCAAAATACCATTACCTTAACAGAGACATCATCATCATCATCATCAGCCTACTACTAGTCGTGTCACTAGTTATTTCGAACCAGTGTGGTGAAAGGAATCAAGTGCGCATCAAAGGCTCCTTTCGTGCACTTGACACATATTTTGAAACTTTTTTTAGGTTCTACGACATGCCGGTTTCCTCACGATGTTTTTCTTCTCCGTTTGAGAGTACTGGTATAGCGCACATAAATGTTTCGTACAGAAAAATCTATTTGTACACGACTGGAATCCACGATCTTAGGATCGAAAGGCGGTGTCACTACCACTAGTCCACCAGTGCTCTCATAATGAAATAGAAGTCTACTGCTTGACATAGACCTCCCCAAAGTACTTCCAGGACAAACGATTTTATACTTCCACCATTCAAGGAACAGCAGTATTGTCACACAAAATTACGATATCGATTGAAATCAAAATGAGACACGATATCAAATGCGAGCACTGGTGGCCTAGTGGTAGCGGTTCCGCCTTCCAATCCTTAGGTCGTAGGTTTGATCTCAATTTACGTGCACTATACCAGTAATCTCAAATAATGAAGGAAAACATCGTGGGGAAATCGGCAAGTTGGAAAACATGGTGAGTTAAATGCATGAGCCTTCGAGGCGTACTTTAAACCCTTTCACCACACTGGTTCGAGTGACACGACTAGTAATTAGTAGGTACATAAATTTCAATGTTTATTAGTAACGTGTTTCTAATCTGTGGATATCTTTATGAAGACAAACTTGGTTATTATGGTCCTTGAACTAAAGCATACATCAATTATTTGCATCTCCTAACTTCGTTCGCTATTGTTTAGAGATTAACGTACAGTAACAGCAGTGACTTTCAGATGAATTGAATAACGACCTCAGTCGCATGGTTGGCCATTGCTTGACGATAGACGCGCGGGTTCGATTCCCGCTGAACTTTTTTTTCCATGTGAAATGTTTGTATGTTCTACAAATATTATGCAAGCAAAGCTTGTAGTATGGACACCAGATGGCTGATATAATTCTTATATACTTTTTTGTAAATAAATACTTATAATACATAATACTACAACACCCAGACCAGGAAGAAATGTTTGCAGAATATACAAACACTAGCGGTCGCCCGCGGCTCCGCCCGCGTGGATGTCGGTTACCGCTGCAAAAAGCCTACCCAGGAAAGACACGGTCAGTCGCGAGGTCGGCTCCCTACGCAGCGGTCGTGCAGCAGAAATCGTAATATTTTAATTTCGCCATAACTTCAAAACCAAACGTCCAATTTTAATCATTCAAAGACCAAATATTATCTCCATAAACTGTTCTTAGTGATGAAATCATTTATTTTGATAAGGATTAATAGCATGAGTAAAATAAACGCGTTTAAAT
Source organism: Scotopteryx bipunctaria (assembly GCA_949320045.1). Lineage (NCBI taxonomy): Eukaryota > Metazoa > Arthropoda > Insecta > Lepidoptera > Geometridae > Scotopteryx > Scotopteryx bipunctaria. Next base: position 2,606,582 of record OX439441.1, read on the forward strand.
GTAGTCCAAAAAAAATTCAAGATTTTTAAATAAAAAAATGGTTGCTGTGCCTCACTCGACATAGATGGGTATAGTGTGTCGCGGACTTTTTTGTAGATATTTATAAGATCTACAATTAATTAGAACATTTTATGGTTCTATCTTTTATAGTTTAGGCAGCGTACGCAAAATAAGTAACTTTTCTGGTTGATTTTTTACACCTTGTGTCCGAAAAACCCAAATATCTTACGGAACCCTATTTTTTTCCAAAATAAAATATAGCCTATGTTACTCGTGGATAATGTAGCTTTCGAATGGTGAAAGAATTTTTAAAATCGGTCCAGTAGTTTTTGAGCCTATTCAGTACAAACAAACAAACAAAGTTTTCCTCTTTATAATATTAGTGTAGATTTCTCCTGCAGCGGGAATCGAACCCGCGCATCATGCGTCTCAGCCGAGCACTCACCGGCCTCGCCACCGAGGTTGTCTAAATATATTTATGATATACTATTAATTTCAAATATTATGATGGTGAGATGTATACTGATATAGATACCGATATATATCATGGTTGTCGCGAAGTCTCGCGAATTTAATTTATACGTAACGACCTCGTTCGTTGCCATACTCTTTCGTGGGCATTTGGAACGAACGGATGACAGAAGAGTTTTGAGATTCGCGGGAATGACAGAAAGCAAGACAGGGAATTGAGAATCGAGAGTTTTCATTTTATGAGTTTTTTACTGTGAATTAATTGTTTATTACAATTATGTATAATGTTTAGATACAGAAATCATGTGTGTTGTTATGTTGTGTTCACTACGGCGAGTGGGTGAAATCAGCTATCAGGTGAGATCAGACCAGTACCGTGAGGTGAGGGGTGGCTAGAAGGGGCAGTCGGAGGCCACTCGGGGTTTTAACCCCTATATCCAAATGTCAGTCGTGGGATGTTTTAACCCTATATTCAGATACCAATCTGGTTTAACCCTATACATAGATATTTATCAGTCGTGGGATGGGATGTCTTAACCCATAAATCAGCTCAAACAAATGCGTGTGCACCATAAGTGCAGGTACGCATAATTGCATGTGCCCAGTGTAGGGCAGGTACGCATAATTCCGTATATCAGATCAGACAAATGCGTGTGCACGTAAGTGCAGGTACGCATAAATGCGTGTGCCCAGTGTAGGGCAGGTACGCATCTTTCGGTATTTACTCAGATAGCCAGATGCGTGTGCACCGTAAGTGCAGGTACGCATAAATGCGTGTGCACGTAAGTGCAGGTACGCATAAATGCGTGTGCCCAGTGTAGGGCAGGTACGCATCTTTCGGTATTTACTCAGATAGCCAGATGCGTGTGCACCGTAAGTGCAGGTACGCATAAATGCGTGTGCACGTAAGTGCAGGTACGCATAAATGCGTGTGCACAGTTTTGTGCAGGTACGCATATTTCGGTATTTACTCAGATAGCCAGATGCGTGTGCACCGTAAGTGCAGGTACGCATAAATGCGTGTGCACAGTTTTGTGCAGGTACGCATATTTCGGTATTTACTCAGATAGCCAGATGCGTGTGCACCGTAAGTGCAGGTACGCATAAATGCGTGTGCACAGTTTTTGTGCAGGTACGCATCTTTCGGTATTTCAGCTTATTTTTATTTACATTCTGTGCAGGAACACATCTTTTGTTTTTTGCAGCTAATTCGTTATCCAATCTAGAAGGTTGCGTAACGACAATGGTAGATAATTTAATGTATGTATGTTGTATGTATGTTCGTATGAGGTAGTGGCCAACTCTAGTGACGGAGTTTTTAGGCCGCCTAAGGCCTCCGTCATGGCTTGACGACTTAAAAGCCGGGACCGACTGTTTAACGTGCCCTCCGAAGCACGGAAGCGCTCAGCTCGTAATGCCACTTGCGGTCACCCATCCCGATTTGTGACTGCGCATATCGTTGCTTAACTTTAACGATCAATCAAGAACGCTTAAGCAAGCTACGCCACGAGCGCTTCTAATAATCTACCTACACATTATAGATAATCTAATGGAGAATAAATGGCATTTTAAAACTACTTTTGGCTACAAATAAAAAGTAATTGATAAATCGTTAGTTTTATCTCATAGACCGGAAAGAACAAATCAGTAATTTGCTGAACTGCTGTATAATTTTACAAAAAAATCTAAATGTATGCCTAATGGTTTCCGCCAAATTAAAATATGACCAATTGGCGTTTACGGAAGCTAAGCAGCTTCCGTAAACGGCTAATCAATTATTGTTTACGGCCATATGTAAACAATAATTGATTAGATTTGATAACACACAATATTTAAATAGCATTGTCTCTGCGATATTATTATGGTAATTCTGAACCGAAGGTACCGAAATGAAAACATCCGATCCAATTTCCAAACAAGTACAATGCATAAAAAAAAATCAAAAAGACAGACAGATTTAAGCTTTTGTCCAAAAACGCATAGGTGATGTTTGGAAACTATATTTTCTGCACATCTGATCTATAAGTGTGACATATGCCGCAAACATTATGTTTTGTTCATTGAAAAGCCTAAAACCTTGTTACCTGGACTACATGAATGCACTGTACGTGTTGACCAATCTATAAAAATATTACTATTAAATATACAAAAGGAGACTTTGAGGGGCACTGTAAATCCTTTCACCACACTATATTTAAAGATCTAGTGATACGATCAGATAGATAGATTATATTTATATAAATAAAAGTATGTAATAAAACAGTATAAGTATTTTTTTGCAATCACCGCACAGGCCAAACTGCTAAAGTTAGAAAGCTGAAATTTGGAATGTAGCTTTCAAATGAAAACTTACTTATAAATTAAGTCTATTGTAGTAAGAAATTGAAATTGGTTACACTTTAGGACATCACAAAAATGTCTGTCAACTCAGTGTCAAAAGTAAATTAAATGGTTGGACGAAGTTGCTCAAACCAACTCAATTAATCAGAGCGTTCAGAGGCAGGTACTCGATCTTTGGTTCATTCATTATCTCTTGTTATCAATCGCCAGGTCAGGTGTCAAGAAGACTGAATACTGATGAACTTTGTAGGTTGATTCAACCAAGGTAACGAGTAATTAAAGTAAAGTAAGTTCGTATAAGCTAGTAGGCAACTCTTGTGAAGGAGTTTTAAGGCCGCCTAAAGGAATCAAGGCATAACGACTTAAAAGCCGGGACCGACAATTGCACGTGCCCTCCGAAGCATGGAAGCGCTCAGCTCGTAATGCCACTTGCGGTCACCCATTCAAATTGTGACCGCGCACAACGTTGCTTAACTTCAACGACCAATCAAGAACGTCTAAGAAAGCTACGCCACGAGCGCTTCAAAGTATTAAATATAACTAACTTATGGTAGGCAAAAAACTATTAGTCATTGGTCAAGAACCTAGATAGTTATGGAAAGGTTGGTTTTCTGTGACCTATAACGGTAGGAATTTTGATAAAACTTAACGGCCCGATTACGGAACGGACTAGTAGCGGAGACCTCAAGAGGTATCCTAATTGTCAATGTCAATTTCTAAACACTATAAACCAAGATTCCCAGACTAAAAGTGAATAACTTTCGTATATTGAGTAATAAAATATTTATTACTTTAGACTCCCTCGGGGGCGTGACGGCGATTGCTCGGCAGAGACGCAAGAGGCGCGGGTTCGATTCCCGCTGCGGAAGAAATGTTTGCATGTTCTGCAAATGTTTCAGCCGGGTCTGGATGTTGTGGTACCATGGTACTCGTAGTTTCTGATACCCACGACACAGGGAATCCTAGTGTTGGGGTCAGGACTATGTATGTGACTGTTGTGTGTTATTTATTTATTATATTTGTCCTTGTTCTATTGACTATTTCTAAGGCGTCAGAGAGAGAAGCAAATTGTTTCGAAAGTCAAATCCTGTGGAACCTTATAAATAAAGTTACTATGATAAAAAAATGGCAGCGGGAAATATTGCGCAGCTCAATCTCAGGCTGGCAGTTAATTATTTTTGCTGTTTAATTAAGAGGGTCATTAACCGTTACGAGCCTTGAGTTAGTGCCGACGACGCCTGTGGGTATGCAATCATTTTTCACTTTCTAACCTACTTTAAAAAAGGTGGCTTTTGTTCTTTACGCCACGATGCGAAATTATATATTTTTTTTTGCGAGAAGATATTTTTCAGGCTGTCAATTTAAGAGCACTGGTGGTCTGGTGTTAGGAGCCCTGCCTTCCGATCCAAGGTCGTGGGTTCAAATCCAGTCGCGCACTAATTGGTTTTTCAATTCGAAATATAATAACGTTCGCTGTACCAGTAGGTACTCTCAAACGGCAGGCGAAGAAAAACATCGTGAGGAAACCGGCATACCGTAGAATCTAAAAAGTTCGAAAAGGTGTGTCAAGTGCACAAAAGGAGCCTTTGAGGTGCACTTAAAATCTTTACACCACACTGGTTCGAAAGAATTAACGACACGACTAGTTAGCTTGAAAATTAAAATAAAATTAAAAATAGTAATTGAAATATAACGGGTTGCTCTCTTCATGCCAATTCGTCTCGATGCAGCAAAAGTATTCAGTCGGATCGAATTTCCTCAACATTTGATAAAACCTACTCATGTTCTTTGCTCCCAATAGCTCATCGTGAACGCAATAGTTTTTGCCGTACGTCGTTACCGAAAGCTGACGCAGAAGTTCTAATGATCATCGATCTATCGCTTCCAACTTTTCTATGAAAACTCCAAAATGTCGAACCACAGTTTGTTTTATTGTATCCCATTTGTCAAAAGAGTTATTGAATTTACTATCTGCCTACTATCTACTATCTCGCAATAAATTGAAATTAAATTTAATTGAATTGTTATGACCGACCCCACCTAGTGGGATAAAGGCACGAAAATGACGATGAGGTAATATCTAGTGTCGCTGAGTCTCTAGAATTAGCGTGGAAAGTGCGTCAAACAAACGGTAGGTATCTTTGAGAGTTTACTCGAAGCACGAGGCATATATCCTCAAAACAGTTAACTATTCAACAGGTAACGATCCCAAGTCACATTATGAGTTCAACACCCCAAACTTATCCCATTCGGGGTGCAATATTGTAATTTTATTGCGAAACTTACGTTATTTGCCTTGTCTTGCCAACTAGTATACCTACTCGAAAGTTTGCGGAGTATTTACCATCCTGGTGGAGGAAGGGTTTGAATATTTGATGGGATATTGACCTTGGGTTAAAATACTTGTAAGTTCAGTTATGGCTGCTAGTACTATTATGTATTCTGTGATTATGAAGGGTTCAGGTACTTTACATACATACATATTATCACGCCCGTATCCCTAATGGGGTGGGCAGACCCACAAGTAAACATAAAAAAACTTACAGCCACTTCTGATTTGGTCCTAAGATGGATATGGTGAACTATGGTAACAGGTGATCAGCCCATCGCCCATTATAAGTGGTCCATCATGTTGAAGAGGATACTATCCCTTAGTCGACATTTACGACATGCTCGGGGAGAGAAGCAGCTGAACCTTTTATGCTTTTTCTTTACTTCCAGTCCAGCAGAGAAGTACTTTGTTCTCAAAAATAAAGAAGTAATAATGCTTTAAACATTGAAAGTATCTATAAGAGTGTGATTCATTACGATCAAAGTTTTAGGCTCACTGTAAGACATCAGTTATCTATTATTACCAGACGGCCTCGATGGCGTGGCGGGTGATAGCTCGGCAAACGCAAGAGGCACGGGTTCGATTCCCGCTGCGGAAGAAATGTTTGCATGTTCTGTGAATACTTCTTCCGGGTCTGGGTGTTGTGGTACCCTGGTACTCGTAGTTTCTGATACCCACGACACAGGGAATCCAGGTGTCTGGACTATGTAGGTGACTGTTGGGTGTTATTAATTAATTTATTATTTATTTAGAACAGAACTGAACGCTCTGCGCTACTACGAGTACTACAGCACAGTATATGTATATAACTGTTGGTATCAATTCTCACTCAATCCGTTTTTAGGAGTTATTTGAGATAAAGGTATATTTTGTGAAAAACGGATACGTAAACGAATTCAACGATTGGCTTTTCATACGTATCAAAACAACTGACCATGAAAAAAATATTGAAACATTTAAGTTATCGGCCAGAGCAAGTTCGCGGAAAGTCCACAGTGCATCGCCAACACCCCAAATTAGGGTTCCATGACTTGAATGAGTTTTATATATATTATATTCAAAATTATTTTATTTATGGAAATCATTCGTAACGCGACCAAGAGTAAAAGATACGGGCAAGAAACAACATATGGCATTTTTTTAAAGAAAATTATCCCTTTTCAATAAAAATAAAAAATGTCTATAAAACATTTGCGTCAGTGTAAAGACCGTAGTGTATCAGTAACACCCAAAATTAGTGAAACGGACCTAGCATATTGTTCAGTGGCCGCTCGTCCAGGGGTCCATTAGCAGATTGGACCAGCGCGGGGGATACGGATGTGGCTTTGTAACGGTTCGTCCAGGGAAAGTTACATAGCCGTGACTTAGCTTTTCGACTTAAAGTAACTGTAAGTCTCTACTAGTTGTGTAATCAGTGTGGTGAAAGGATTTAAAGTGATCTTCAAGCCTGAATCTCTACTGAAGAAAATACAACATTCAAAATAATATAAATAAAAAAACTGGTCAAGTACGAGTCTAATTCGCACACGAAGGGTTCCGCACTATAATTTTTCTTTTATAGGGACACTTTTTGGGGGAATTTCAACTCTCTACCTTACGGTTCATGAGATATAGCCCGCTGACAGACGGACGGACGGACGGACGGACAGCTGAGGCCTAAGCCTTTAATAGGGTCCCGTTGGCACCCTTCGGGTACGATACCCTAAATATATAAAGGACACACATGACTGTCTTGCAAAGGTAATTAGGCTACACCACTAACACTAACTTTGGTGCGTCCAACATTAAGTCACAATGCCGTATAATATACGACATATAAGATCATATACATACATATATTCATTCATACAAACATAATCACGTGTCCTTAATGACGTAGGCAGAGCCATATATAATCATAAGTAACTTGCCACTCCTGATTCAAAATCCCAAGATGGATATGGTGAACCATGGTGACAGGTGATCAGCCCATCGCCCATATAGATAGTCCATCATGTTGGAGAGGATACTATCCTTTACACGACTTCCTCGGGGTGGGAGAGAAGCAGCTGGACGCATTATATTCTTACGGGAGTGGGTACGGTATTGGAATGCAACGACAGGACTTCTGAGATGACGTTTATTGAAGACACCACACACTGATGTAGCGTTCACAGGGTGCTCGTCTCCGACGTAGTTCTCCTCCACGGACGTAGAGACCACGTGGTCCTCACAGAACTGGTGTAGTCCTCTCACGGCACTCACTTCACTGCACTTGACTTTCACTTCACTTTCACTTTACTTTTCTTCTTCTTCCAGTTTCTTCCAGTTCGCTGGACTAGACAGAACTGCCGGCTGCTCGGCTCGTGTCGCCTTTTATTCGGTTAATTTCGATAGTCTTTTGTCTTTTATATTCCATTTTTTAGTTTTTGAACTTCTTCCAAATATTTCGATTCAAATTTGGAATATCCTTAGAACATTCTGAAAATTTAAATTTTTTAGAGCAACAAAACTTTTTAGAGCGCTTTCTCAGTTGATGCACGTGACCTGGACGGCTCAGACGTCACACTATGTTTTTCTTTACCGCAGCCTAGTAGAGAAATAAGATTGAACAATATAAAAATGTAACCTGAATGCGTATCCCAAGACTTTTGAACTTCGGTTCGTCCAGCGAAAGGCACACAGTAACGATATATATAACGTTTCTAATTAATTATCTCCTCTGTAGAAAATGCAAGCCAAAGATACATAGCCGTATGTACCACAGAGTGCTTCTAATTAATTGCATCTCTAGTCTAGGAAGATCCATATCGACGGTGAAGTACCAAGAATTCCTGTCTAAAAGAGTGCAAGTTTAACAGGAGACGAAAAAAACGTTTCATACCTTTATTTTAATACTTGAATTGCAAAAGTAATGGAATGTCTTATTTTACTGTAATATTTCAAGATTTTGAATTAAGTGTAGGTAAAAGATATTGCTTTCAAAATGAAACAAAACTTGTATTGGAGATTAGAGGTGTTTTAAAATTAAAGCTTTTGTATATCAAAAACGAAAAACTCTACTATACTCAAAACAACGTGATTGACAAAATTGTCAAGACAACATTATTATAAATCCGAAATGTAGAGCACTAGTGGTCTAGTGGTAGTGGCCCTGCCTGCCGCTCGTAAGGTCGTGGTTTCAAATCCGGTCGTGAACCAATAGATTTTTCTGTTCGAAAAAATTATGTACGCTAGGTATACCAGTACTCTCAAACGGTGAAGGAATACATCGTGAGGAAACCGGCATGTCGTAGAATCTATTAAGTTCATTTTTGATATCTATACTAATATTATATATATATATATATATATAATAATATTATAAAGCTGCAGAGTTTGTTTGTTTGTTTGTTTGAACGCGCTAATCTCTGGAACTACTGGTCCGATTTGAATGATTCTTTCAGTGTTGGGTAGTCCATTTATCGAGGAACGCTATAGGCTATGTTTTTTTTTTCAAAATTAGGGATCCGTAATAAAATTGCTATTTTGTAACACAAGGTGTAAAATCGAAAACCTATTTTTGCGTGCGCCGCAAAAACTATTGACAATAGAACAAAATGATGTACTACGGGTTTGTAGATCCCATTAAGACCTACAAAAAAGTCCGCGAGAACATATATCTAGCTATCATGGTTTAATCACAATAACCGATTTTGTGTTCAAAATAATTATTAAATCGTCTGAAGAAAAAAAAACTACGTTAAATATGTATCGTAATATTAATCTTTATCGAAATTAAGCATTATGTTATCAAGAGTATTTATGTAGAAGTAAAATACTTTTTGTTTCATCTCAATCGGATATTTCGTTTAAAAGTTATCACGTGTGTAAGATGTTAAGAGTTGGTACCTATTAATGAGTTATGAGCCATAGAGTTTTTTATCAACATAAAATCCTGTAATAATCTTTTTCAAAATATATTTGTCGATGATTGTAAGTATAAGATTTTTGAAGAGTATAATAAATACATTTCTAAAATAACTCTGCTAAGGAAATCCACGCGCGCTTGATGCAAGCAAGACGAGACGCTGGCGGCGCGGCGGCGGGCGAGACGAGGAGGCTGCGCTTGCTGGCCGCCTGTGAGAAAAACGCGGGTGAAACCGCGGGGCACAGCTAGTAATATGTAAAAAAGTCAGCACAATTTATACTTAAGCTTAAATATCATAAAGGTTTTCTTATGTTCAAATATCAAAAGTTCTTACGTAGTAAAGGTATTTAAAAATTGTACTCGACCGAAGTCGAATAAACGATCAACTACCTAACAAGCCCTTAGAAAAAATAAGGGTCGGCAAAATATGAGAAGATAACATTTTTGGCTTGTACATGACTGACGTACATTAATGTTAATTCGTGGTAAAATAGACTTTACAAATGAAGATATAAGGTGTAAATTGGATTGCGTGCAAAACATCGATTCATTATTTTCATTTTTCATCGTCCTAATATTAGGCCTCGGCTCACATCACAACCTGTGAAAACGGACAAAATGATCGGACAGTAAATTATTTTTGCGGGTTATTTACCGATGGGTTTTTATCGAGTGATTTTCATGTTATAAAAATAATTTATTGGTGCTTATGTGGGAAACAAGACTTTATAACTTTAGGCAGCTTTTTATTTTTGTATGTATCCTACCTGGGTAATTGAATGTTTTGGTCCAGTGTAGTTTATAAGGAAAACCATGATAATTTTTTTTAATAAAGGTTTTGCTCAGTAATAAACTGACCCCACCCATCCATTTATTTCCCGAATACGCAGACTGTCTTGTTTTTCGAACTTGTGTACTGAAAATATTTTTCTATAGATTGTAGAATTTTATAGGTGTTATGGATATTGCCAAGCGCTGTAAACTTTCTATAAAAAATAACTAACAGAACTGGTAAAGTGCGGAAAGTATGGAGCTCCCTTTCATTTTAATTTAATTTAATTTTTATCAATAGAAATACACTATGAAATTTCAGCTCTCTACCTATTATACGGTTCATGAGATACAGCCCGGTAACAGACGGACAGACGGACAGCGGAGGCTTAGTAATAGGGTCCCGTTGGTACCCTTCCAGTACGGAACCCTGAAAAGCGAGAATTTTATTCTAAGTCTACAAAAAAGAACAGAAGAAACAAGAATACGTAATGAACTACAGAAACAATCGCCGTTCCTAACAAAGTATTTTACAAACGAAGAACTCCTCTCTATTAATAAACATTTATCGTAAACTTTCTTGCAACTTCTTCCGTAATCTTTGTATATTTCCTCTCCGATAAACTGCCGTTAGCGCCTTTAAATATTCCACTGGTATTTTTGTACCAGGGTAAGTATCAGTGCTTGAAAATCACCGAGTGATAAAAAGTCACCAAATTATGGACTATTTTATATAGCCCTCTTATAAACTGCGGCCTTGACTATCAAACAAAAGTGAAATCTTTGTTAAAATACTAGCTGCCGCCCGCGGCTTTGCTCGCGTGGTACCCGGATAAAAAATAGCCTATTTGTTAATCCAGCACACGCACTATGTATATTTTAAGTTTCATTCAAATCCGTTCAGGCGTGATTGAGGCACAAACATACAAACTTTCACATTTATAATATAGTAGGAGAATTAACTGTCAATATAGACACACTAATAATAGCGTATTACGGCCTAGTAGAATCAATACTCGGCAACCAAATTATTTTTTGGGGTGATTCTACAGACAAATAAATTATTTTTAAGTTTAAATTAGTATATAGATAGTAAATAGTAAATAGTACATACTCAATACTCGCAAGCTTTTATTTCCATAATAGATTATGTTCGTAGCTTTGGATTTGCATTTGCAATAAAAAGCAATAAATCGTATTTAAAGTACCCAGTCGAGAGGTTCTGATAATAATAAAACCACATTATTATAATTGAAGCCCCAACTCGGTTGAAATGAATAAAATATAAGATTTTCTTATGCAGCTCATACCTTTAGCACTGTCTCCCGGGACCTGGACGGTTTCTATCAAGTGATTATAATCTAACATCTAGTTTTCTGTTTTAAGATTAAGAAGGTAAGGTAAGTTTAGAAACGAATTAATTCAATTTAAAAAAATCCTTCAAAAAAGCTACCTACACTATTTCTGTGGGGGGCAATCGCACTATTTTTAATATAAATACCAAAGGAACATTTATGTTGTTGTTGTATTTATGATTTGTTTATGTACCTACTGTGTTATTTTTTGGTACTCATCATTATAACACCGTCTAACGTTTTTAAGATATGACAAAACGAAAACAAAAGAATGTACCGAACGTAAGATCTAATAAATAGCGCGATGCAAAATGCTTATAAAAGGCTAATTTTATTCTCATAAAAGTACCTGTGAAACCGAATTGGAGAAAATGGTACGGCTTTACTTCGGTATCCAAGTACTTGCATGGTCAAGTGGATGATGATTTATACAGCGTCAGGAGGCAACTTTTACCTTCACAAACGGGACGCTGTAGTGCCCGGGACGAATTAGGTTGGAGTAGGCTTGCCCAGCACCTATTCCATCCTCTCAGCTTAATCGGCCTTGTCCTCAGGAAAGACATAGTCATTACGTGCGGAGCTAAGCTGCGGGTTTTACTGACGATATTTTCCTTCACCGTTTGAGAGTACTGGTATAATATAAATTTTTCGCACCGAAAAATTCATTAACACACGACCGGATTTGAACCCACGACTTTAGATCACTACCAACTAGACCACCGGTGCTCTCTAAATTTCACATGGTCAAGAGGGAAATCTAAATTCTGATGGTGTTTGTCTCTCGAAGTTTTACTGACCGTAATTGGATTTTCTCCTTTCATTTGGTGATCAAAAATTGAATGATCTTGTCGATGTCGTCTTGTTAAAACTCGGACCCAGTGACGGATTAACCCTTAATCAAATTAAGCAATTGCCTAGGGCATCACGTCTGAGGGGGCACCAGAAGAAGCACAAAAAAAATCCGTCCTTAGGGCATCACGTCTCACTCTCACGTTACATCTCATGATCTTATTTTACAAAAAACTAATGTTTTTAGGCGGTGAAGGTTTAAATACCAATTCTAGTTGACATACGCATAGGGGGGCCCACAGGCATGGATTGCTTAGGGCATCAAGTAGTCTTAATTCGGTTACTGCTCGGACCACAACTAGTGACAGACTTCAGTAACTAGTGCTAGAGGTACTTCCACGTCAGGTAATTCAATTGCAGTAAAAGGTTGTTTGTATAATTGTGTCTCGAGTTTTACAATGTGTTGTATGCATTCTATTTACTTTTTAACTCTTTCTTTACTTCTATAAAAAAGACGAATAAAAGAGTTTTTACATTGGGAAACTGTTTATCGTCACCTTGCTACTTTGCTTTAAAAAACCTGGTAAAGTGTGAGTCGAATTCGCACAAAAATGTTTTACACTATCGTACATGTAGGTAAATGTTTCTTGTATATTGCCCCATTTTTTATTACTTGTTGATAAAGCGACAATAGTGAAATATTCAGCTTTAAACTTATAACGATTTACGAGACACCTTATCTACATTTATTTTTTCTTTATTTACTTAATTGCCTGTTCCAATGTTCCAGATAAAAGTATATTCTATACTATTCATTTCAATTGTTTTGTGTAATGAATACAAAACAAAACTCGATTGTGACACGCTTTTCTAAGATCAAAAGCATTTTCCATCGAATTCATGAATATCAATGTAGAAACATTTGTACATACATACATATTATCACGCCTGTATACCTAATGGGGTGGGCAGAGCCACAAGTAATAAGAAAACATGAAGCCACTTCTGATTTAGTTCTAAAATATTATGGTGAACCATGGTGTCAGGTGATCAGCCCATCGCCCATATAGGTCCATCATGTTGTGCAGGATACTAATACCATAGTCGACTTTTACGACATGTTTGGGAAAAGAAGCAGCTGGACGCATTCTATGCTTTTTCTTTACTTCCAGTCCAGCAGAGAAGTAACATTTATGCATTTCAAAACTGTACAATTTCGAACAATTGTAACACGATTAATTGTTGCTAGTTCTGAATTTGCATTTTGCACACATTGTACAGTTTGTAATGAGTACAGAGCTTATAACCTACGGGCTCAAGCTTCCAGACCAGAAGTTTCGGCTGGCTCACTCATAACTGGTCGAAAATCCTAGAGAAATCCATATCCAGACAGAATACGACAGTTTTGTTTCGCAAAGCTTTACTATTCTTTGTATATTTTACTGATTGTTTAGATTATATCAAAATTAATTGAAATCTTTTGAAGAGAGCTTAGAGACTAATATTAATTGGCTCCTGAAACACAGTTTTTATTAGACCTAAGGATTCATTAATTCTGTAACATATTTATTATTTCAATAAATTTATTTGTATCTGTATTAATTTTGTAATGGTTCTTCATCATCATTATTAAAAGCTTGAAAATATTGTTGGGCTGGACAAAGACCTCCACTTTAAATAAGCTTTTTCCCTAATCTTTTCCGTATTTTGAATATATAATAATAAAGACATAAGGTTTTCACCAACTAAAAAAGCCCTATCAAAAGCGTCTTTTCTACTTTGCTCCTTTGTTCAGAGACGGTGACGGTCTGGTTACCGAACGGTCTACGCATAACAGATCAACTCTATGTTGTAAGTAAGTATTACATAAGCTTTAGCACTCAAAAAATGATCCAGCTATTCACATCTAGCACTTCCCTCGTGGGCTCAACATCTAACACGGTCGACAAATTAAATTTCGCCCCTCTGGCCTGCTAGTTCGTTTGTAAGCATTTAAGCGACGCCGGAAAGTGGACGGTCCATTCTAAAACTTTTGAGCTGTGTTCTCTTATTTGGGCCGCTGCAATTCTCTTTGGAATTTTCAGTGTGCATTCACGTTTGTTTGCTACAAAAGTATATGAGAATCGGGAATATTTCAAAGAGTCAATATTTAACTTTCAAAATAACAGAATGAAATATGCATTGGCGTAGCGTAGGTAGAATGTTTGTGGTAAGAAGATTGATAGGTGTGGTCAAAAAATATAATGAATGGATTGTGTGTAGGTCACCTGATTTGGAATGCATTGTGGAGATGACGACTGACGAAGGAAATAGAAAGAGGAATAATACATGATTTGTTAACCCCAAATAAATTTATTTATTTATTATAAAATGGGAAGAAGATTATAATGATGGCGTAGCAAGCTATTTCATGAAGAACCTCCATCCAAAGAGCACCAATGATATTCCAGGAATAGCATCTTTTGTCCTGAATTGGAATACCTAGAAAATATCTCATCGCAGTCCACGAGGAAATTGAAAACTTCTACAATACAGAATTAAATAATACTTCTCTAAATTTCAGAGGCATCCAATCGAGACAATTCTGCCGCTATCGGAATTTGCCAATATTGTGCGGGCACAATAAATTTTCCATTAGTGAAAAGTCTGTAGGGACATTATGGGTTAGATTTGATAAGCCCAAAATGTACCACAGTGCTGCGGTAGACAAGCTGGGTGGACCAAATTCAAATAATAACTGGTTACATTTTTAGAATTGGAAATATTGTCATAAATTTTCTGATCGTAATATTTACGTACATACATACATACATATTATCACGCCCGTATCCCTAACGGAGTGGGCAGAACCACAAGTAATCATAAGAAAACTTGCAGCCACTTCTGATCCAAGACTCCCAAGATGGATATGGTGAACCATGGTGACAGGTGATCAGCCCATCGCCCATACAGGTCCATCATGTTGGAGGATATTATTCCTTAGTCGACTTTTACGACATGCTCGGGGAGAGAAGCAGCTGGACGCATTCTATGCTTTTTCTTTACTCCCAGTCCAGCAGAGAAGTAATATTTACGTACTTATATAATATATGTTTATATAATTTATTATATTTATTTATATTATTACAGACATATCAGGCAGGCTATTACAGGCATAGCGCACATACGAAAATATTACGCAAATGAATGGATCGTTTAATACCATAGTAACTTTGTTATTTCTCAAAAAGCGTCATTTTTTTTACAGAAAAACAATATTTTTTGTCAATATTAGAACTGGGCATAATGGTGAAGACATGCATTGCGAGAAAACAGACTAGTTGAAGAAACAGTACTACATAATATATATTTGGAATTGAGATTATAATTCGAGATGAAATTGGATCGGACGCTCCAGTATTCAGTGTCTGGGCTAGCTCAAAGCGAAATGGCGCACGTTGGACTGCACAAAGAGACAAAACCTTGCCAGTACGAGCTAAATCTGGGACATGGGAACGTGCTGTTAATATCAAGTACCTATGACGGAGTTATGTATATATTCTATAAAATAAATATAAGAAAATTAGGAAATTCAGATATGGTAGCTTGGCGGGCAAGTTTACACTACACATCCAAGGCACGAGTTATAGATTTAAAATTATTTCAAAACGATGACTGGACAACAAAATGGACCATCTATATGGGCAATGGGCTGATCACCTGTCACCTTTAACCATCATAGTAGATGATTTATACAGCGTCAGGAGGCAACTTTTTACCTTCACAAACGGGACGCTGTAGTGCCCGGACGAATTTAGATGGAGTAGGCTTGCCCAGCACCTATTCCATCCTCTCAGCTTAGTCGGCCTTGTCCACAGGAAAGACATGGTCAATACGTGCGGAGCTGACTAAGCGGCGGGTTTCCTCACGATGTTTTCCTTCACCGTTTGAGAGTACTGGTATAGCGCACATAAATGTTTCACACAGAAAAATCCATTGGCACACGACTGGATTTGAACCCACGTCCTTAGGATCGGAAGGCGGGGTCACTACCAACTAGACCACCAGTGCTCTGTCACCAAGGTTTACCATATTATCCATCTTGGAACTTTGAATCTCCTGATTCAAAACGTGGCTGCAAGTATTCTTATGATTACTCATGTGACTCTGCTCACTACAAACTGACGTAATATTATTTATATATTAACCTACACCGGTCCGAAACATACAAGTCGTACGAGGCCTTGGCATTCCCACAATCAAACATGTGACTATTAAACAGTAGTTTCCTTAATCGAACTAATAAAAAATGTATTTGTCACCCTAATTAGGGAGTAGGTGTACTTAAATTAATGTCATGTGGCGATTCCCTTGGTAAATTATTCATCAATCGACAACTGTGTCTAATTAAACTGTTAATAAGGAAAACTTTAATATTTAAACATACCTTCATTCATCCTTCAGTATTATCTTTACAAAAGCGGGGTGGATAAGTATATAATTTTTTTGAACTTATAAATTACCAATTATACAGGGTGGCACACATAAAATAAATCAATCAGTATAGGCAAGATACTGACAGACTGATATGGGCGGATATCATGTTTCATAGGAACAATTACTGCTTATGACCTACACAAACGATATCCAAATAGAAATAATGTAGATTTTATATTTCAATACGACCGGGTTCGATTCCTGAACTGAGTACAAGGCTTTTTTAATCTATGTATGCAGTTTTTCTTGTCACAAAAATCGATGACATGGTTCCTAAGAACAGATCTTTGTTGGTCTTATAGGTACAGACTTGCCCACACTGACCGATCTAAATGTGCCAACCTGTATAGTCATTTTCATTTAGCATTGGGTAGGGTGGCAGTAAGATGGGTCGTAGAATAAGAAATGGGTGAAAAAGAGACAACAGCTAAATAAGTACTGACCTGACAGCTGTCACCTTACCCATGCAAGCTGAAATAGAATATACTTACATAATTAAACTATGTTGGTAGGTAGGTACCTTCATTAACTTCAAGAATGTGAATTAAAACAAAAAAAAATAAACAAGTAAAATACCGTCTCTGAATTTCGAACGCGCGAAGATTTTAATTAAAAAAATTCCTCGGCTGTTCGCTCTTCAGCAGATCAAATTTGAATTTGACATTCCATAAGTAAAGAGGCAAGTCTAAAATTAACACCCTCATCAAAAATTATTATAATCTAAATAAATAAAATCAATTTAAATCACCCTTTACATTACAGCAACTGCTAAAATCTGTTTGTATGTTTGTGCCTCAATCACACCTAAATTGCTGAACGGATTTGAATAAAACTTGGAATATACATAATACGTGTGCTGGAATAACATAATAGGCTACTTTTTATCTTGGTACAACGGGAGTGAAGCCGCGGGCGGCAGCTAGTATGATATAAAAGTACTATTTGTCCATCTTAATAGAATCGGTATTTGTAGGAAATTGTTTCTTGAAATAATTGGCACAAAGGCCAAATTCCTACGAATTCTGAAAGAAATAATGAGAAGCTCTCATCAAAGATTGATTATCCTACAAATATTATAAAGACAAAAGGCGTAGGGTTTAAATGAAACGTAAACTATACCAGTACTCTCAACCCGACCTGTCGTAGGATCTAAATAATTCTATATGTTTTAAGTGTACGAAAGGAGCCTCTGAAGCGCACTTTAAATCATTTTATCCTATTCGTTTTAAATAACTAGTTATACTTCTAGTAATAGGTATAGGAACGAAACGTAAAATAATATTTATACATGTGCTGGAATAACCTGGGGGTCTAGCCAAGATCATTTCTATTCTCTTTCCATTGTAGAAAACGATAGCAGTGTTAATGTATAGGAATCCCATTTGTAAAACGCAAAGTCACCATACAAACGGTAGACAAGTCGCACTTTTGACAACCGCTGAAGAAACGAATTCTAAGTTTGTGATCGCTAGGCGAGCGATCGCCAAGACCCAATAGAAAACGATACAAAATGGCGCATTTGGCATCAGCTGTTTTGAAGTAAGAGTGTTTGTGACGGAGAAGTGTGTAAGAAAACTTGATTTTTTGGACTTGATAATACTTATTTCTCGTTTAGCATTTCAAAACGCATTCATTAAATATGTTGTGGTGTGCCCCCAGCATGAAGAAGTGTGGTTAAATCGCCGGAAAAGACACGTATATCGCGAGTGCTTAGAAGCAATAGGTACAAGAAATGTTGGACACTTTATTTGTGCAGTGATTTCGTTTAAATAAACTTACTTTCAAAGTTCTCATTGTAGAACTTCGACTTTGAACTCATTGAATTGATAAAAGTAAAGTATAATAAAAGTATAATTATATATCATTAGCTGCTGCCCGCGGCTTCACTAACGTGGTACTCGGATAACCTCGGACCCACTATGTATATTCCAAGTTTCATTTAGATCCGTTCAGCCATTTAGGCGCGAAAGTACCTAACAAACATCCATACGTACAAACTTTCGCGTTTATTATATTAGTAGGATAGGATTATAATGTAGTAGGGATAATATAAGTAGGTAGTCTGATAAGTAGGTACTCTAGGTACCTAGTCTGTTTAGTTTAATAAATACATTTGAATAAAAGTATTTTAAGTTTTGTTTGTTTTTATTTAGTCTGAAAATGTCTGCAAAAAAGCAATATTTGTATAGCTATAAGTACCTACTACTAAACCACAGTTAATACCATAGGTAGGTAACGATGATGGCCTAAACCATCAACAGACCTTCAAAAAATTAACTTGATAATGTATCGATATGTTGAAGGTAGCGATGACAATCTTAACTGCAGCAAAATTTCTGATAATGGTTTAGAACCTCCACCAAACGACATAAAGTTTGGTTCCAATTCTCTTCCAATCAAATTCACCGAGGTTCTAATCTAAGCCTTTCCATCTCTCTATGGTGGTTATTTCGTTCTCGGTCTTCCTCAAGTTGCAGCCGACCGTTTTCGACGGCCACGAACTTGTTCTTGGCTTGTTCAAACGGAGTCTGTCTGTACCCTTCGTGTGCGCGGTCAAAATAACATATGCCGTCGCGGCGAAGATGTGGCCGACGCAACAGGCGAAGAGGTTGCTCGTTCTCGTCGTCATGGGTCCCTTCGCGATGTGGTTACCACAGGAGACGTCACTGACGGCATCTGCGTGGATACAGGATCTGGCGGTGGCGGTGGCGGTGACTCTTGAAGTCCAAATAAAGATGGGGTAGTCGACGCTGAGGAAGTAAAAACACCAATGTATCGTATTACACTTAGATAATGTATCGTACATTATTATAAATATATCTAAATTACAAATGCAAAGTATTAGTCGGTTTGTATGTTATAATTTCGTAATGCTTGAGGTAGGTACATTAGAATGCTTGTACTATATTGCGGATAAGTCACAATTTCAGTGGGAAACTGGTGAAACTGTGAAGCTGAGCTAATATTATGTTATAGTCTCACCTCCTTTTTATTGCAAATCATAAAAAAATCTAAAAGTATATATACCTTCGATTTGAGCAAGTTCCAACTCAATGTATTATAATTTATTATTATTAATCACATCTATGGCTAGTAATTAGAAGGGTAGCTCAGGGATGGAACCCGGTGGTGGTAGAGAGCTTCTTTGAGATGGTGCTTCCTGAAAAATGTGTGATATAGGTATTACTTACTTACTAAACTTAAATTAGAAGAAAAAACACTAACATCAAATCCTCTTTCTTTTAGCTTTAGGTTCGATTAGCTAGAAATATTGGAATTGATAATATTTAATAACTGTTTTGGACCTGGGTGTTAGGATCTCACTTTTTTCCATTTGTCCGTTGATCTTAAGACTCTTCCACCAATGGAGTTCAGCAATTTGCCAGCTCTTGCCATAGACGATCAGCCTTTAGTCTGCATTGTGCCCACCTCGGCTAAAACAACGATTTAAACTATTTTAGAAAGACAAAAAGACTAGGCACTTCATAAACAAAGTGTTAGTAGACACAATCAATATGTTTATTTGATTCATAAGTACCTACGTAGGCAGTTCAAGTTGCATACCGCGTCATTGTTTATGTTTCGAGTTCCTGAGTATTAGGAAGATTCACAACAAAGGATGATTTTGGTATTATAACTTGTAATTTACGTACCTCTCCATGAATTCTAATAAAGCCGCGATCTGTTCTGGGCCAGCTCGGGATCTAGATTCGATCCTGTGGAATGGATGGATTGGTTAGCAAGATACGATACATTTTCATGCTACAATAATTCTTTAATGACGTTTATAATTAAATTCCATTTAATGTATTATCACAAATCGGTAAAAAAGATAACTTTTACCTTATTTCATCCAGTTTGTAGCACAAAATAAAATTCAAAACTCTTATTTCACCCGCGCACCGCGTACTTTTACAAAACAAACCTGTGACTTTGACATTAGAGGTGGGTGGTAAATAACGTAACGGTGAAAAAATCACAGTGACCTGCAGTCAAATAGTATCACTGATACTTGTCGCAAAGGAACAACGTTACGTTATGTCGTTCCTTCCTGTTCTCGCGCGCTAGATATTAACGTTCCTTCTAGTGCGCGACAAACGACAACGAAGCAAGCGCCCCGGCGCCGGCGCCGGCGCCGCCGTCGCGCTGTATCTTCGGTCAGTATCGCGCTTCCTCGGCGCATGTTCTTGTCCATTCTATTTCACACTCTCTCTTTACAAAGAGTTAAAGAGGGTACCTGTTTTCTAGAAATGGCAGATTAGAACAATCTAAATCCAACGATTTTACGATATGCATTCATTATCATTATTTGTTATTAGTTGGGATTACTTGGGATAAGGGACTTGGAGGTATGTGTATTTTAATATTAATAGGTACTTTGGTATTTACTATTTATTAAAATACATCGGTTTCACTGGTCTAGCTAGAATGCCGTACTTAGTTAGTACTGAGTAAGTGTACTTGATACTACTTAATTATGCAACTCAGTCCTGCCTGAGCCTGTTATTTCAATAAACACATCTCGTTTCTCGTGACGTAAGTGACGAGAGTGATCGACGTGACAAAGTAACGGTGATTTTTCACTGTGATTTTTTTGGAACTGGAACATCAGTTACGGTGGTACGAAAATACCGTTTTTCCCAACCTCTATTTGACATTAGAGAACGCTCACCATAGACAAATACAATATTGTCTTCTATCTGAGCTTCTATCCGAATGAATGAGCGATACTCAGTCGCGTCAACTCGGAATGTTGCCACCTTCGTGGATTTCCAACCAAAACTGATGCTTTTTCAAGGCTTCTAGTAGTTTTTTTTACTGTATAGCGTTTTTATTTTTTTAGTGGTATTTAGCGGTTTTTCAACGTTTAATCTAGCAACACATTTTTGAAAGGGAAAGCCAATGGATTTTTCTGTGCGAAAAATTTATGTGCGTTATACCAGTACTCTCAAACGGTGAAGGAAAACATCGTGAGGGTACCCGCGGCTTAGTCAGCTCCGCACGGATTGACCATGTCTTTCCTATGGACAAGGCCGACTAAACTGAGAGGATGGAATAGGTGCTGGGCAAACCTACTGCATCTTAATTCGTCCCGGGCACTACAGCGTCCCGTTTGTGAAGGTAAAAGTTTGACTCCTAACGCTGTATAAATCATCTACTATAGAATTGTAGAAATTGTGAACTTAGTAAAAACTTTTTATTGCTCTCTGGTAAAATTAAACTTTAAAAATACCTACGTAAAATTGTATAATTAATAAGATACTAAGTACTATTTTTTCTGCATCTCATACATACATATTCGTTCGTTTTTAATTTAAACTAGGGTTTCTTTCATCTTAAATAATTTAGCGGAATTTGGTGTTTTTTTAATCCAAATTTCTGAAATCTGATGACATTTTATTTTTGACCTAGCGCTTTAAAAAAATGCAAGGTGGCAACACTGCTATCGTTTTCTACAATGGAAAGAGAATAGAAATGATCTTGGCTAAACCCCCTGGCCCCTTATTCTCTATGACCAAACGAAACTTGATAGCTCGAAACTTGTTTGTAACGCGCCTTGTCGCGTTTTTTCAATACAAAATTGTTATATAAAATACGATAACACGGAGATTCCACAAACGTGCCCGCGTTACGTTTTGTTTGAATCATATTGAATAAGGCCCCTGGACGGAAAACTAAAAAGTTCTAAGTAATACTTATTTACAAGGACTGACAGACTTCAGTCAGTCCTTTTATTATTGAACATCATCATCATCATTATCATTTCAGCCTGGTATCACCCATTGCAAGGCATATGCTTTCAACCTATTTCGCCAGCCTCTTCGGTCCTATGCGTATCCATGTTTTACTGGCGACTTTTTCAGTGACATCGACCTATCGAAGATAATCCAAAGATCGAATTGTCGTACATTCTTCATCAGATAAATAGACTCCACTTAGCCCCGCTCGAATGCAAAGTGTGTGATTATGATGATGGCTCACATGAATAGTTCACATTCTTGGCCTATTCGGTAATGTACTTCACATTACGAGAGAGACGTGAAGCTTACCTACTTCACCTGTGGCATATCCTTAGAATACCTAAGTGTCGCGACACATCTGCTGGAAGTACAGCGCCGATAGTTCGGTTAAATACGTCTTTACACTCTTTTTGAAGAACCCCATACTGAGGCTTTATTCGCTATGACCGAATGAAACTTGACAGCTCGTAACTTGTTTGTGACGTGCCGCGTCACATTTTTGCAATACAAAATTGTCATAATAGAATACATTAACACGGTGATACCACGAACGTGCCCGCGTTACGTTTTGTTTGGTCATAGTGAATAAGGGGGCAGTACTCGTTACGGAAAACTGCGGCGGGGAGTTCGGTCACAATTATAATCTAACGGTATTTACAATTTTACGGTGACATATAAAAGTACCTATGTATTTACAAAAAAAATCTAAGAAAAAAGAGCGCTCTGGACACAATTTTTTTTTGCTTGTCTCATTATGTCACGCTATCAGGGCAAAATTTTCGGTGTCAGTTGACGAACAAGTTAGAATTTTCCTTTTTCTATGCCTTGAACCGTTTTTGTAGCCCGTCTTAATAATTTTTGATGAAAATAATTAATTATTCATTTAAATCTCGACAAAACTCGAGTCAATCTTAACAACACTCTAATATTCCTCTCTTAATAAAACAAAGATCTTAAAATATAAAACAAAAATAAACAAGACAAGGAAGGTTCTGTAAAACGTTCCCTAATGGCTTGTACACGTTCTTCAAGTATTCATTATGAAGACAATGGTCCTGCCACAGCTTGTTATAGGATAACTGGGTCAATTGAACGTCCTATTATTATTATTAGTCATGTCAATAGTTCTTTCGAAACAGTGTCTTGAAATAAATAAATCAATATTTGTGGATATTTCACACAGCGCCATTTTGCCCCAAACAGTGCAAAGCTTGTACTATGGGCGCCAGGCGTACTATGGCTGATAGAATACCTACTTATGTACTTTATTTTGTAAATACATACTTGTATAATACTGCAACACTAGACCCGGAAGAAATATTTGCAGAACATACAAACATTTCTCCCGTAGCGGGAATCGAACCCGCGCCTCTTGTGTTTCAGCCTGAGCACTCGCTTGTCACGCCACCGAGATCGTCCGTGAAAGCATTTAAAGTGCGCCTTAAAGGCTCCTTTCGAGCACTTAATACATGTTTTCAAACTATTTTGGTTCTACGATATACCGGTATCCTCACGATATTTTTCTTCACCGTTTGTGAATAAGTACTGGTCACAGCATGATTGGAAATTATAAAGGGCATGGTGTAATCAACCGCTACCTTAATGGTATTGTCAATAAAAACGCAAAATTCATGAAGTTATATAGTTATATTGCACATGTTATTTTTTTTTTTCTTGTAAAACTGCGACACTTTTTGCAGACGGAGTATGTTTTACTCTGACGCCATTTCAAAGTTTTGAAATGCCTTCACGATATAGAATAATTAAAGCAAGCCACTTAAGAGTGTACAGTAGCGGATTTGCTCACTAAAATTGATTGGTTACCTTGATTGATTGGAACCCTGTTGTACGTTAATGAAATTGTGTTTATTAAAAAGAAAATGAAATTTAACATTTTTCTTTGGTTCCTCTAAGTGAAAACATGATAAGAGATGCGCATGATGCAAGGTGCCTTTGAAATTTAGCGTATAGTGTGTTAGCTGCCTGAATTTTAAGCTGTGTCCTAGAGATATTTCACTAGAGAAGTCCACAAAGCTAAATAAAATATTATCTGTGGTTGAGTTTATATTACGAACTTGAGTTTTCATATCTTGCCTTTCTACAAATCTGCGACTTTACTACAGTGTAAGGGACCGAGTTATGCAAATGAGCAGTAGGAGATTTTAACTGTACCTATATTAATTACAGCCTTATAACTATCCGTAATTGTCACATAAGTATCCCTAATGGGGTGGGCAGAGCCACATGTAATAAGCTTGCAGCCATTCCTGATTTTAAGTCCCAAGATGGATATGATCACCATCCCTTAGTAGACTTTTACGACTTGCATGATTATTCTTTTTTTTTTTTGTGGCGATGTATAAACTGATTTGAGCCATTTTGACCCATAAGTGGCCTCATTTATGGCATCATTTAAGTAGGAGAGTTAAAAAGGCCACTTTATCAGATCTGCTGTTGAATTAAATTGCGTACAATATACCTAAATTCTGACCATTTTACGGCCAAATATGAATCTGCTGCTGAATCGAATTGCGTACTATGTGTTTTTTTTACGAAAATTACATGAATCACTTAGGATTTGCTATAAAATCGAAAAATGTATTGCTATTGATGAATTGCTCAAATTGGCCTTTTTAGCCCTACAGGTCTCGAGGTTTTTCATTGAGCTGGCACATGATGGACACAAACACGTATGGTACAGACAGCCTCTAGTAGTAGGTATAGTTTCTATTGTAACTTTACTGTCTACACGTCCTCAAATATTTTTGATGATCAAAAACATAGGAAATTAAAAAAAAAAACAGCCCAGGGCAGTCGAAAGCCACAGATAATAAAAACTAGACTATACTTTTTGCGTACATTCGAATTATTCGTTGTTTTTAAAATATTTACATTTTCACAAAGGGCCCCGCGGGTCTGGATTGCTTCATTTGCATTTTACTTTTTACGTTTTAACTCTTTTAAATCTTTTTGAAGCTCGCTTTGATGATAGGTGCCTATAACTATGAACTGCACTTTGTAGCGACATAGATCTGGCTTTCAACTCTCAGCTACCGGCTTTGATTGCAGTGGTTGGTCTGCGATGTAAAACAGGGGATTATACGATTGAAATGTTTTGCGCCTGTTAGAAATTTTAACGGCATTGTTAATAGAACCGTGTGATCTACAAAACTAAAAACAAAGGAAAAACGATTTTATGTATATTTTTGGCGTTGTACGTTTTTATTCCCGAACAGCGTTTGATCGGTCTCTGATATTGAAAACTAAAGTCCACGCACAGGCTAAGACCACCGACAGCTACAAACAGCCTTTTCCAACGGTCCAGTCAAATGTCCGGTGTGTGCCTGGCCTGAGGTTCGAACCCAGTTTGAAACCCAGTTTGAGTTTCTGAAAGAGTAGTAAAGACAATTATAAGAAGCTGATGGATGTGACCAATGACCAAAGGGCTGACGCTTACCTCGGACAAAGGATAAGTACTATCCAACGAGGTAATGTCGCCAGCCTTTTGGGGACCTTACCTGCGGTCGGTGATCTGAGCTCTGTTTTCTATCTGTAGGCGAACTTAGTTAGAAAACTGAGCTCATTTTTATTTCTTATTCTTATACCGATTACCTTAAAGTTATTAATGTTATTATAGTTTATCTTTGTAAGTAAATAAATGTTAAATCATTTTCTCGTGTGTCGGTGTAGGCTTATCAGCTGCAAAATCACAAAGTTAGGAAGAAAGCTTATGATGCTTGCAAATAATAAAGTGAACTCTAAGTCAAGCTCTGTAAATACACTTCACAATAACACGACAAAATAGCTTATTATACACTTTTCATTGACAAGCCACAGAACAGGAGTTTAGCCGTGATCCTTTTGAAACAAGACTTCGTTGAAGAACATTGTCAGCCATCAGCTCTTTATTAAAAAGAAATAAGGCTCATTGTTTATTCCTAATAAAAGAGATGGGTTCAGTAAAAGAATAGTGTCTTATAAATTACCTACGATATTAGAATTAGAAATACTCAAATTAATAAAATAAAAAGCAGTTTACTCCGCACGTATTGACCATGTCTTTCTTGTGGACAAGGCCGACTAAGCTGAGGATGGAATAGGTGCTGGGCAAGCCTACTCCATCTTAATTCGTCCCGGGCACTACAGCGTCCCGTTTGTGAAGGTAAACGTTGCCTCCTGACGCTAAATTATCTACTATAGATGGTAAAAGGCCTTAGTACGCCTATTAAGTTTCATTTAACGTACGCCTGTGCGTAGGAATTTCCGAAATTCAACTCCTAAAAGATACAGCAGGAAGATAAAGTTTGTGTAAAAAAAATCAACACAGACAAAGTTGCAGTGCGTTCCACTAGTTCAAGGATAAAAATCAAATTCTGTGTAAGGTGAGTAATGCTTGTTCTCCAAAAAATGTGAGAGAAAATTGGACACGAATTGCTACAAGGTTTCCTTGTCCGGTGAGACGAGTAAGGCGCTTTGGGCCATCAAATAGGTTTAATATTGGTTGTTTGGGAAATTCTATTGTTAGGGATTGCAGAGGTCGGAGGGTTGTTCGGGCAAGTGCTGTTACATCATAAGTGTAGATAAGGGTCAACAGTTTAAAAAGTCTCTCATCTTCTGTTGACTTTTACCGTAGCAAATGGAAATCCATGGTTTCTACTTTCTGCCTGCTTGAGGGACAGGGCACAGGCGTGCATGCATGTATTTAAGGGCAACTATGCATATGATTCAAATGAGGGTCAAATTTTTTTTTATAAAAGATCATGTCACTCCAAATGTATTTACTCCAAATAAACAAATAAATAAAAGTAAACACGCCAAAATGGCAGGCGTTTAAAGTGCCCGTGTCGGTTGCCTATTTTAAATTGTTTTTGTATTCATGTTACTTATTTGTGTTCAATATTTTTACTATTATAAATGTATAGCGATTAAAAACTGACTGCAAGTTTCTTTATGACTGCTTGTGCCCACCCTATCAGGGTGGGCAGAACCCCAAGCAGAATCAAAATAAATAGGCATCTATATATCCAATAAATTGGTATCTACATCATAAGTAATCTACCTAAATAAAAACAAAATATTATTAGAGATTAATTTTCGTTTAAAATTGATATAATATCACGAAAATACGCTTAATTACATAATACTTGAGTCCCAAATCCCAACACAATATTCATAAGCCACTGAAGCCAACCCCTTCTTCCGACACCCTCATAATTGGCAAAATGAGTTCGTAATTTCACTTACATCGACCCGCATTCTTCACATCCTATTAAATTTGCATAAAGCCTTCACAATTATTTATAGAAATTTCGGTCGCGACTTTTTGCTGCGACTTTTTGATTGTTGACATAAATTAAGCGAAGATGCGACTCAAAGCCTTGCCTTTTTCTGTGAGCTCCAATTGTATGAAACATAGATGGAATAAAACTGAACAATTTTAACCGTTATCTAGAATAATTTGGGTAGAGATAAGTCAAAGAAAAGATGGATGGACTGTGTGAATAGAGTGAGTGATGAACTTCCCACTTATGTGTCCTTTTCCCACATTAATGGGAAAAGGACAGGCAAATAATGAATTTAAACTGGTATTTGGTCAGCCGCGTTGCCATTTCAAGTTTAAAACCTTGTCCTTTTGTCTTACATGTCGTAAGCTATAGTTTAATATTTTATTAAATGAAGTCGCGTCTCATACCAAGCTTTCAATTTATCGGCTTCACAAATTAATATCGCTGTAATAATATTCACACGAATTCCATCTGTTATGAAGAAGGGAATCTAGTTCCAGTCGGAATATCAATGAACTAGAAAATTAAAACCCGATTCAATTTCAGATTACCATTTTGTATGATACAGCACTTCGAACTTTTAAATTCCTTTGAAAAAATTTAATAAAAGTTTATAAACTCTTTCATTAGAGAGGTATTGAAGAATACATATCTGCGTAGAATACTTAATCAAAATAAGAACGGTAGGGTAATTTAAGATGGGATGGACTCTGGCTAGGCGGGAAGATGGTAGATAAATGTTTTTCTCGATCGACTAATATTTAAACAGCTAAACTATTAAATTAT
Source organism: Scotopteryx bipunctaria (assembly GCA_949320045.1). NCBI lineage: Eukaryota > Metazoa > Arthropoda > Insecta > Lepidoptera > Geometridae > Scotopteryx > Scotopteryx bipunctaria. The sequence goes on from OX439441.1 coordinate 2,634,817, forward strand.
GTATATTCAGACATTCTAAAATTCTCAATTAAATGGACCTAATAGATTCGCATGCCAAAGATTTCGGTAGGACATAGATTGAACTGATGTACTTTTTAAGACCATATTGTATAACAACTAAATGTACCTAATTAATCATTTAGGTGGTCATAAGCAGTTACCCAATAGTGGCCACGTAAGGTTTATAGATGACACAAGGCTGACTAGACAGATGGTGAGGGGACATTGCGCGAAAATCCACTAGATATTAGATCTGGCGCAAGATTGGAAATAATGGCATGCTGTTGGTAGATGTGGACTCATAATGACGATGAAGGTAATATAAAAACAAGGTTATTTTTATATGCAAACAGCAAAATAGCGAGCAGCATTAAACGCTAAAATTATCATGATGAAGTTTTAGTTACCTTTTGTGACTGTTCGTAGGTACCTACATAGGTATCTATTGTAGCAAGAGCCACACGTAAAAATGTACAATTAACTTAAGTCACTTACAATTGAAAGGGTCTTACGACCGCCAATAAAAACTAAGTAGGATACCACCCAATATACAGAGTCAGATAAACTACACAGTTGCTTATTGCCCGAAGGCATGTAACACAAATAATACTTGGAAGTCGCACAATAAAATTCTTCTAGTGTCATTCTCTGAAGTGTATAGTTGTAGGTGTCGCGGCTAAGCGTAAACCTCGTTTAGTCGAGCCAGTATACTGGCCCAAGAATTATCTGCTTAGGCAGTACTGAAAAACAGCGCCTGACCATTCTTAAGAAGCCTATTATAAGTAGGTATTAGTCAGAACCTAAAACCTATGTATTAACGTTTAATTTAAATTTCATCAAAATTGGATTAGTAGTTACAGAGATACTTGGTATGTTAAGGATAACACACAAACTTTCGCATTTATAATATCAGATAGTAGGATTAAATTTAATTACTAATTATTTTACTTTAATTTCGAATTTTAAATAATTTACATTAAGTAGTAGCCCATTATTATATATTAATCAGGGATACGGGCGCGATAATTACGTACGTGTTATTTAATTAATTTAATTTAAAGTCAATAATCAATAAAATGTAAGATTTTGAAATCAATTTTCTTTTTAATTTTCAATTTGAATTTGAATTTCAAAAACATTATCGTAATGTTTAACAGATACAAGGACGCCGAATATCTTCTGGTGCTGTCAAAAATACTAACTTAGTCAACTTTTATAGACATAGCTGTACACTGCACTCACAAGATTTCCCATTCTTACATCAAAATGCATCGATAGCGCGTTCTAGAAACGGTACATTTTTAGCAGCGCCATCTAGTTATGACTCACGACAACTTATTGCTTACATGCTTGTTCTATGCAAAGGATTCTTATTTTTGTGTTTCCTTGTCCTAAATCAATTATACATTTTACTAGCTGCCGCCCGCAGCTTCGCTCGCGTGGTACCCGAATAAAAGTAGCCTATAATATTATAATACAACAGTAACAAATCTATAACATTAAATTTATGACATTATTTTCTTCTTTATGGTTGTAATTAAGAATTTTTTAGAGCACTTCGTCAAAGTTGACATAATTAAGTGTTTGATAGGCACTTTGTAAATTTTAAGAGTTCCGTACCTCAAGAAGAAAAAAAATTAACCTTCATAGGATCACTAGGTATGTATGTCAGTCTGTCCGACTAGTTATATTGGGATCTTTTAATAAAAATAAAATATACCTTTGTATGAAATTAATATTAAATAAAAAGGCTTCCTTGGGGGTAATATCGTTGACCTAGAATTATGTAAGCCAAGAAGCAAGATCTCATAAAACGCATAAAGCAAAAGTCCAAAATCTATTAGTATGAAGCATATATTATCATAAAAGAACTCTCTTTTTACGATTACAAAATTACAGTTGGGTGCCATAAATAATGTAGGAAAGCAACCATTAAGTAAGTTTCTCATTCAAATTTAATTTTCAGCGTAGGGTCAGGGTCTCTACAGAACCGGTACCACCTAGTACGGAACCCTCGAAGCGCGAGTCCCAGTCACACTTTTTGATATTTTTGATAACAATTCTTCTCTAAATTGTTATACCATACATAATGGGGTGGGCTGACCCACAAATAACCATAAGAAAACTTGCAGCCACTTCTGATTTAGTCATAAGATGGTGACAGGTGATCAGCCCATCGCCCATAAAGATGGTCCATCATGTTGGAGAGGATACTATCCCTTAGTCGACTTTTACGACATGCTCGGGGAGAGAAGCAGCTGGGTGTGCAGCTTGAATTTTTGTTTTTGTCGAGTGACTCGTCCATTTTATCAAAGACGAGTAGATCGTCTAGTTCAAACTACTGAATATTTATCTTCATCCATCAGACGGGTACTGTCTTGTACCGCCACGGGTTGATGATTAACATTCATAGTGGATGAGTAAGCGAGGGGGGTGAGGGTAGGGGGGTAATGTGACGGTCCGCTGCATCATTTAATTATCTTCATAGTCATGTTTCACCACTCTACGTGTCGTTTCTTTAAAACCAGTATAAATAAATATTAAATAATAACACCCACATACATAGTCCTGACCCCACACTAGGATTCCCTATGTCGTCAGGGCATCAGAAACTACGAGTACCATGGTACCACAATACCCAGACCCGGAAGAAATATTTGCAGATCATGTAAACATTTCTTCCGCAGCGGGAATCGGACCCGCGCCTCTTGCGTCTCTGCCGAGCAATCGCCTGCCACGCCACCGAGGCCGTCAGTAAAGGAAATATTCCTCAAAGATTCCTTTCACTTCTGACTAGCCTTAAAAGCTCAAAAACATGTGTGTCATGAGCACTGATTAAAAAGAACTACTTAACTACTAAGTCGTTTGCCATCTTGTCCAACCAGGACACCTTGGATTCTTAATAACATACATACATACTACTGTTTTATTGTTATACATACATATTATCACGCCTGTATCCCTGGGGTGGGTAGAGCCACAAGTAAACATAAGAAAACTTGCAGCCACTTCCGAGTAAGTTCTAAGATGGATATGTTGAACCATGGTGACAGGTGAGCCCATCGCCCATATAGATGGTCCATCATGTTGGAGAGGATACTATCCCTTAGTCGACTTTTACGACGCGTCACGCCTTACAATGTGATAAAAATAATCTTTTTTAATACAATTAAAACTCTGTCACCAAAAACCCTTTACAGTCGTACACAATGAACATAATCCCAACGATGACCCTTTGAGCCCAGTTTATTCAAATAGAAAAACAAATGATGAATATACAGTTTTGACAAAAGATAATCCTCAAAATTAATTCGAAAGCGAATGCGGTCGGCTGGATAAAGGAATTTTAATTAACCTACCTACTGAGATTTGATTAAATGAAAGATCTCGTTTTTAATTAAGCTCTTAGGTCTGCTTCGTGAGTAGGTACAGTACAGTAGTACCACAAATATTGTGCGCCTCGGCAAATTTCGTGCTTTGTATGAAAACAGAATTTGTCCGAATATACAATTAAAATAATAACTGAACCAAATCTTTGAAAAAATAAGTATTTAAGTACATAATTATTGCAACAACTCTATAATACATAATCATTATCTCGTTAGTTCGTATTTCAGAAGCTGGACGAAAGTTTGTGGCACTACTTTACGTTCAATCGTGTACCGAATTACCTTTATTATCTACTAGTGATTCTTTCGAACAACCTGTTCAAATAACTTAATCCTACTTAATAAGTACGTTTATCGCGATACTAGTCACTACCATTTCTAACTTTGCGTAAGTAACGAATGTCCAAATAAGAATAATAAAGAAAAAATATTTATGTATAAAAATAAAAATAGTTTTAATTGCCAAAACAATAACACAATAGGTACAAGCACTAGTTTACTATTCCTAAAAAATATTCTCATCGAGGCCCAAACTATGTAGACTTAGTCTAAGTCTATAGGTATCTTTGGTGTCAGGAGCGCGAAATTCTCTATAGATTGTTAGAGCATCTGTTAAAAATATCATATTTTTTATTTCAGCAGCGTTAAGTAAACATAATATTCCGAGTTTCACTCTAAACCGTTTAACCGTTACAGCTTCATTGAGGCACAAACACACAAACATCTTCATATCCATACAAACTTATCTACGGGTTTTATAAAAATATAACAGCCAACAGTCACATACATAGTCCTGAACCCACACTAGGATTCCCTATATCGTGAGTATCAGAAACTACGAGTACCATGGTACCACAACACCCAGACCCGGAAGAAATGTTTGTTCAGGAGGCAACTTTTGCCTACAACACCCTGTCGCTGTAATGTCATGTACGTAATTGAAACATATTGAAATGTCATCATTAATAAACTCTTGTGTCTATAATCCGCATGATTCGCAAATATTTATCACACATCATCGTACTCGATGTATGATAAATTCATGTGGTACAATGGTTCGAATATTTCACCATTAATTACTCCCTGAACATTTTCGTATTGTAAATCCTGCCATTCAAAATTGAATCGTAGGCATATGTAGATAGAGATTGGAATTTAATGGGTAAAACGAGAGTGACAGGTAATAATGCTAGGTTGTTCAGCTTATTTCCGCTTTGCCCAATTCGGTGCTTTATGTATTGCTCTGTATATAAATTGGCACATAATAGTAGGATCGTGATTCAAGAGTAACGTAGCATATAGAAATAATGCTATATCTGTATAATGTTATAAACCATCTTCCTGCCCCATCCCACTCAATGCGGGGTCGGCACAGCATGCTCCCTGGATCATGCTGTAAGAGTTTTGGCTAAAGTGTTTTAAGACCGGCCGCCTGCCTGACGTCAATCCTCCGTGGGAATACTTGCTTATTGTATCTCATCATGTTGGAGGATACTATCCCTTAGTCGACTTTTACGACAGGCTCGGGGAGAGTAAACAATATTAGTGGATAAATACCACGATTCAACATTTGAAAATATCCCGCTAATATTTATATATTCAAATCATGACCAAACCTTCTTCTAATATATAATTTTGAAAAGCTGTTTCCGGAACCACGAATGGGAAATTAAATTGGAAAAGTAACGGAGAAATCAAAATTTCGCTTCCTTATTGCACTACGTGATTTAATATCAAGATTTGAGGAAATTAGAAAAAATAACTTCTCTTTCATAATAAAGTCCGTTGGGAAATTGTTCATTTTAGGGTGTAGGTAGCCACGTGCTCTGATTGCAACGTTCGATCAATCGAGCTACGAAAACTTTTAACCAGCTGGTGCTATCAGTCAGAGCACTGGGTGAAATTTGTTTATCCTGAAGATATTTTAAGCATCAATAACAATATTTGCGGACTTTTCACACAGGGCCATCTAGCCCCAAACTAAGCAAAGCTTGTACTATGGGAAGCTTGTACTTGACTAATAACAATTTTTAAGCTAGATTATTAACTAGATTACAGAAGTAGATTTACTCCAAAGGTAGATGTATTGTGCACTGGTAGTCTGGTTGGTAGTGACCCCGCCTTCCGATCCTAAGGCTATCAATGGATTTTTCTGTGCGAAAAATTTAAGTATGTGCGCTATACCAGCAGATGACGGCTACTAAAAGGAAATGAAACAAGAGAACTTGCTGTACCGACCACATGTAGAGTTTGATAAGGGCACGAATCATCATCTGAGGATGATTATGCGTGATCTGGCACTTATATGACTCAATGGATCAGCATTGCTAAAAAACATGGCATTGCGGCCAGCGTCTTGAGCACGTTTCTTTCTGATATTCTGAATATAAGTGCAAGATCACGCATAGGTAATCATCCTCAGATGATGATTCGTGCCCTTATCAAACTATACGTATTCTGGATCAGGTGAGCTATCAATAGACTGTTATAAATATTTCAACTCCCTACCTATTACGGTTCATAAGATACAGCCCGCTGACAGAAGGACGGACGGACAGCGAAGACTTAGAAATAGAGTCCTGTTGGCACCCTTTGGGTACGGAACCCTAAAAATAACAAATCAAAAGATTTACTAACGACAGATTAATTTAAAGAAAGTACTTTCATTTGTTGTAAGTTTATTTCTGTAAAGTAAAAAGTAGGTAAGTTCGTATGAGCTAGTAGCCAACTCTTGTGACGGAGTTTTTAAGCCAGGATCGACAATTTAACGAGCCCTCCGAAGCGCTCGTAATATCACTCGCGGTCACCCATCCAAATTGTGACCGCGCACAACGTTGCTTAACTTCAACGATCAATCTAGAACGTCTAAGCAAGCTACGCCACGAGCGCTTTATTTCTATATTTAGATTAAAACCATTCAAAATAAACACAGCGTAGAACGAAAACCTAATCACAATTTCCAGGAATAATTACTTCTGTCCTGTTTTGTCACTAATTGAATTCTTAAACACTTTTTTTTCGGGAGCTTGGCGAGTCTGACGGGATAACGATGACTCGGAGAAGAGAGATAGCTTTTAAGGGTTCCGTACACGAAGGGTGACAACGGGACCCTATTACTAAGCATCTGTTATCCATCCGTCTGTCCGTCCGTCCGTCTGTCAACGGGCTCATGAACCGTAATAGGTTGAAATTTTCACAGAGTGTGTATTGATATTCTTATAACTATTGCTGCTATTACAGTAAATAATAAAATGAAATGACATCTAGATTAAATTGAATATTATCCTTTGAGTTCACATTATTCTTCCTTGGAGGTTCATCTTGTACACTTTTCCTCTACATAAAAAATAATTCAATAAAATGTAGGTATTAGGTACCTACTTACTATAAAATATACACATTATTCTCAAGACGTTATTCTTGTGGAAAGTATTGCAAAGAAGATCGTTTTTACACGAAAAATAAAATGTTTTGCTGGTTATTGAAGCGTAGTGTAAAATATTTTTTCTGAATGCTTTGAGAATAAGCGGCTGAGTGATTTTTGAGGGGAGTTTAAAATAATGCCATTGTTTGGTCTTAGCTTTGGACAAACAATCTTTATTTGAATATTATTTTTGAAATAAAATATCTGTTAGGTTTAAGATGTGTTAAATTACGAGCCGACGAGATGTTCGACCGGAGCAGACGTACATTTGCCGCACGATCCAATATTGTAGATATGCGAATTGCCAAAAATAATGTTTTTTGAGTTAATTCTGTTTATATTTAAGCGTGCGTTAGGAGTTTAGTAGAACGCGGCAGCCATGCGTGGCAAGTGATCCAGCTTAAACAGCCCGCGGCGGATAGCCAGGCCAGTTCATTCTTATTCCTTGTATACGCTGAGCAAGCCAATTTACAAAATCCACGACAGCTGAATGAAGCTCCTTTGATCAGGCGCGGTCGCAGCCTGAAATTTTGGAGGAGGAAAGTAATAATAGAATATGTCGAGTAAATTAGATTTTATTGCACAATACACAATTTTATTGTACGCATTATAAAACAAATAGAAGCTTTCTATTTTATTAGCATCGCGGCTAGGGGCAGAAAGTTGCTTTTTTATATTTTGTAATTTTTTAGAAGATTTTTCAATGTACGATTTTGGGGGAGATCATGTCCCCTGTGACCCCAAACCCCCCCCTCCTTCGGACTGCGCCTGCCTTTGATGCAGTCTCGAAAACCGACAACGATTGGTTTGCCCCTGGCATATACGCACCTTAACATTCGAATGGGTGCATCATGTTCGAACATACATTTTTATGGTGTGATGTGTGTTGTGATTGAATCGTACCGTGATGAAACAAAACATTATACGTACTTAAAAATAATATCTGATGCTTAACTATATACGGTTTCAAAAAAACTATAAAAAATGTAATGTTCCTGTTCAACTTGTATTGTATTTCAGCCATCTGGTTCCCATAGTAAGCATTGCTTTGTTTGGGGCTCGATGACGCTGTGTGAAATGTCTACAAATATTATATTATACTAATAATAATAAAATATTACAGTTCATGAGACACAGCTACAGCCCGCTGACAGACGGATGGACGGACGGACGGACGAAAGGACAGCCGAGGCTTAGTAATATGGCTTAAGACGTTTATTTCTCACAAACAATACAATTCACCTATAATGAGAAACACTAGGTTCATAACTTATGAATGTGACAGGAGCGTATTGCCGGAAAGGACTTTATCTAAGGTAGACACTTAGTTTTATGTTTGTACTATCTGTCGCCCGCGGCTTCGCTCGCGTGGTACCTAGATAAAAAATAGTCTATATATTAATCCAGCACATGTACTATGTATATTACAAGTTTCATTCAAATCCGTTCAGCCGTTTAGGCGTGATGGAGGCACAAACATACAAACATCCTCACCAACTTTCACATTATACTATATAAAGCTCGATTACCACTCACTGACTCACTCATTGACATCATTGTTCTCCCAGAAGGAGACGAGATGGACGATGATGATGTATGGGGGGTATGTTCGATGAGTTCCTGTGAGTATGGGAAAAATCCGAAAACCCCCATTTTCCTCCCCCCTCGCCCCCCCCACGTTCGGTGTCCCGATTCTTCCCAACGAGGGCATGTTTTTTTTACAGATTCGGATGGAGGGTGCTCGATGGAATACAATTTTTTGTACTCCCCCCCCTTTCGACCCCCCTTTGACCCCCCCTTCTATCGGTTCTCCGAAATGACTCGTGAAATGGGATTTTTTCAAGTTGATTCGTATAGATAATAGGATGGCGAGTAAAGTTGAATAAAAATTTGACCCCCCTCCCCCCCAATTTTCACCCCCTCTTTTACGCATCTCCGAAATTACCCACGATTCGAGATCGCTTTCGGTCGATTCGTATAGAGAATGGGATGGCGAGTAAAACTCCATAAAAATTTTGCCCCCTCCCCCCCAATTTTCACCCCCTCTTGCTTGTATCTCCGAAACGGTTCGTCCGATTGGGCTGAAATTTTGGTTGCGCGGGCTGCTTGCAGCCCGCGCCCGCAAGCGAAAATACTAGTTATACTATATAAAGCTCGATTACCACTGACTGACTGACTGACTCATTGACATCATTGTTCTCCTAGAAGGAGTCGAGATGGACGATGATGATGTATGGGGGGAATGTTCGGGGAGTCCCGGTGAGTGGGGGAAAAATCCGAAAACCCCCATTTTCCTCCCCCCTCGCCCCCCCCACGTTCGGTGTCCCGATTCTTCCCGACGAGGGCATGTTTTTTTTATAGATTCGGATGGAGGGTGCTCGAATGAATACAACTTTTTTACTCCCCCCCCCTTTCGACCCCCCTTTGACCCCCCCTCCTAATGGTTCTCCGAAATGACTCGTGATATGGGATTTTTTCAAGTGGATTCGTATAGAGAATGTGATGGCGAGTAAAATTTCATAAAAAAATCCCCCCTCCCCCCCAATTTTCACCCCCTCTTGCTTGTATCTCCGAAACTGTTAGTCCTATTGGGCTGAAATTTTGGTTCCAAGGGTTTTGAGGGTTTTCTACCCTCGCGGGCTGCTTGCAGCCCGCGCCCGCAAGCGAAAATACTAGTTTATAATATAAAAATATACATCGTAAAATAACAGAGTATGTATTTCTTAGATAATAAATATATTATTTTTTATCTTTCAATTTAATAAATAAATAAATAATGGGGTTACTTAGGTACTAAATTGTTAAATAAATAGGGACTCCTTGCGTTGGCGGCTTTCCTTTGGGCATTAGAAACTATGAGTACCAACCATGGAGCCGTAATTAAGACACGAAAAAAAATCCTGAATATCTATGTAAATATTTTTTTCGCTTGTCGAATCGAACCATCAACCATTTATCGCAGTCGCTGGCAATACCGAGTTCGTAAAAAGAAAAACATCAGAGGTGATTATTGGGGAATAGACATAATTATCACAGTAGATAAAACTAATAAAACCTGTCAAAACATAATTATACGACCTATCAAATAAATATTATGAGACAAAATATATAGAGAAAAGAGCGCCATGATATTTTTTGACAGAACAACAATGTTGATATAGGTACCTAGTAATCTTCCATTAGTTAAATATATATAACAGGAATAAATAGCATTAAAAAGTAATGGTAGATAACAGAAACGAGGTCATTGAAATCAGAGACGATCCTAGAATATTAAAAGTACTCTAAACTTGCGTTTCTCATTTCCAAGTCGAGTGGTTGCTAATTTGTCCAATGGCCCGCCGAGCAATTCATTTCGTCGATTTAGGTTAATATCCAACTTTAGATAAGTTTGCTTTTGTTGCTGTCCCGTTGTTAGAGGATTCGCTTATGACTGTCATTTGGAAAAACTAATGATGCCTGGAAAGATTACCTAAATAAATGGCCCTTGGAGCCGAATCCACACAATTATTTCGTGAGATATGGCAAAAACTGTCAAAAAGTATGGTAATCATCCATCTGGCGTCCATACATGACGGCCTCGGTGGCGTGGCGGGCGATTGCTCGGCGAAGACGCACGGGTTCGATTCCCGCTGCGGAAGAAATGTTTGCATGTTCTGCAAATATTTCTTCCGGGTCTGGGTGTAGTGGTACCATGGTACTCGTAGTTTCTGATACCCATGACACAGGGAATCCTAGTGTGGGGTCAGGACTATGTATGTGACAGTTGGGTGTTATTTATTTTTTTACATACATACATATTAGCACGCCCGTATCCCTAATGGGGTAGGCAGAGCCACAAGTAATCATAAGAAAACTTGCAGCCACTCCTGATTCAAAGTCCCAAGATGGATATGATGAACTTCGGTGACAGGTGATTAGCCCATCGCCTATATAGATGGTCCATTATGTTTGAGAGGATACTATCCCTTAGTCGTCTTTTACGCCAAGCTCGGGGAGAGAACCAGCTTTACTCCCAATCCAGCAAAGAAGTAATTAGTCCGTCGTCCATTAGTTGATTATAGGTAACTAGCTGTTGCCCGTGACTTCGTCAGCGCGGAGTTCTTGATGAAAAAAATGAGTGCAAAAGTTAACATCACGCGGTGTTCCCAAACGGTCACCCATCCAAGTACCTACTGACCGTACGCGACACTGTTAATCATTCGGGTTCAATAAACAAACTTTCATTCCATAGATATTGTAAAATAAGGGATGAAAGTTCGTAAGTAACTATATTAAATTAAAACTGATATGTTTGTAGCCGAGGTAGTTCGATGGTATTATAATTTCTATTTAATAGGATAAATAGAAATTATATTATTATGTAAGTAATCATGAGTCAAACTAAACGATTACAATAAAAATTCTATGTAATAGGTACAATTAATCGAAATGTCTCAAGAATCGTTTTGTTTAGCAACCGATTCTTTGGTTCTCATCCCCTACTCAAAAACTATTATTGTCTTAGCGCTATTTTGGTTACACAGGAAGTTTTGTCAAAACTAGTAAACCATTTTCCTTGCCCATGCCTACCGTACCTACCTTCAATGTATAAAACTCTTCAAGTTTTTCATATGAAAAACCTATGTGAAAACAAAGCCACGAAGCACCCAATTATTTCTTCTCTCACTATTTCCGAAACCTTATATTAACTCATTTATAACGAGCTTTGTCTAAAATAATTTCACTTTGCAAAATAAACGGTTAAATAAATATGCAACTTTTAGGTGGTTTTCACCCTCTCTGTTATATTTACCGAAGGTTAAATTAATAAAGCGGTTAGTAAAGGTAGGTACCTAATTTACTTGTTGCTCAGCTTTATGCTCATGCCGGGATTTGAATAATTTTACTCAGTAAGTTCACAAACTCCTTCTATACTATACCGTTTTATAACCGGATCATCCCGACGAAAAAACCAAAACAATAAAATAAAAAAAGAATATAGCTTTACTTGGGGGTTTTTTGCCGGGACGATGGATGAGGGTCTGATTATTAAACGGGGATATAGGCGGAGACCGTTAGGTGAGAGAATACCATTTTGGTTTGAATCTGCAATTAATGCTACTCAGATAATTAAACATTATATTTTTATCAATACGTCGTTGCTACTGCTGGAAGATTTTCATCACCTAAGTATTGTGAGCAGTCAAAAGTTCAGCTAAATACTATCCGTATAATGTGTTGCGACACTCAGTCAAAAACTACACCACCACGACTCGCCAAGATATTTAATATTCTCCAGCCATCATTATTTGTATATATTGTGAAAAGCGCCATCTATTGGAAACGTTTAAAAGCAGCTGAAGCACTAAAAACGAAATTTCATGAACCAGCTTTGTGTAGCGATGGTTGGGATTCTAGTTAACCGTTTTTATAATAGATGGCGCTGTTCTCAATCTTACGTGTTTGAAGAACACTGGGCAGCTACAACTAAAATAAAGCTTTGTAGTAGGTACCTACTTTTAAATAATAATGTTACTTTATTTTGAAGTCGTCTTTTAGCAAACAGAATCAAGTGAATAATAACGAGATTTTAAAGAGATTTGCTCGCTGCGTTCTTATCATACTCGAAAGCACTTTATTAGAATGCTTATCATTGCGCATGCGGAAAATAGCACTGCCCTCTAACATTCACTTCCCTTATCTAACCCCGCTTTTAAGTTCGTCGAACTCTTGCAAACTTATGCTCGCCTGGTACAAAGTAGACATTTTCCGCTCTAATCGGGATTTCCGCAAATCCTATCCAGCCCAAGCCAAGTTAGAAAACATTTATCCCTTTCCAAGCGCTAACTGGAAATGTTCGATTTTCATGCCCGTTTTCTTTCATGCAACTCCTATGCGATTATGCTGCCCTGGTATTTTTTTCCGCAGCTACGAAGCCTTCCGCTACGGGGCGTAGCGGCTACGAAATTTTCGTAGAGGCTCTACGGGCGTAGCTACGTCGCCAGTGGCGACCTCTTCAATCTTCTTCGCATAGTGGTTTTAAAATCCAGTAGTGTGACAGTATTGTTCTTGAATTATCGTAAATATTGCATGATATTTGATAATAAACTTGAATGGGTTATTTTTTTACGTGATTAAAACCGTTTTCTTATTAATATTATTTTTACTTCAGACCACCTGCTCTTTTGCTTCGTCGCTGAAATTCAATATGACAATCGTAACCCCTAATTTTTCGGACGTAGCAACCCTTTGTGGTTCCCCGGGGTCCAGTAGACCTCAGCTTATTTTTGGCCGAAGTTTTTACGATAGTGTTATTTATGAGGATTTGTTTGGTTGATGTTCGCAGTCTCTTGAGGTTTGTTAGGCTGTAATTTTTATGTTTGGAGTTTTCGTGAGCAGTATCTAGGCTAGTATTATTTTTATGTCGTCCAGGTGGACTAAGACTTTTCTAGAACCAAACATAAATATAATATACAATTAGGTAAATCTTTTTTCATCAATTAAATTATGAGACGAACTATTAAAGTAGCTCTTACTTAAAACGACATGAAAGCTGAATTTGTAAAATAGTGAGCCACAATAAGACAAATATTATATTAGTGATTAGAGTTTTAAGACACATTTCTTCTGCCTTTCGAAGCTCTTAGTCGGAGCAATAATTTCTTGTATCAATAGTAGCTACATAATTTCGTTACTCCTAGATAACAGAAATCGTCTCGGTGCTCCCCCGGGACTCGAACCGGGGACCGACTTGTTTATATTTATCTTCACAGCTTCACATTTCAGACGAAGATGTTATTCAATTTCAGAGGTTGTGTGTGGTGAGACTTACAGCGAAGACTAAATAAAAAATATCCATAATGCATTTTTACAAATATTATACATCCGAAAGTACCTGTCTGTTCAATTTTCATACTTATCCAAATGACTGCTGAATAAGTTGCATCCTGCGAATGAGACAATCCAGGCTAAATTTTGGTTAAAAAAACCTATTCTCGTTTTGATATTATTTTATTAAAATACTAGCTTCTGCCCATGGCTTCGTGCACGTGGTATCCCGATTAAAAAATCTAGAATGTGATTCCAGCATACATTTTTAGGGTTCCGTAACCGAACGGTGCCAACGGGGCCCTATTACTAAGCCTCCGCCATCCATCCATTCGTCCGTCCGTCTGTCTGTCAGCGAGCTGTAATCTTATAATCCGTAATAGGTAGAGAAAATATTTATTTCACAAAATGTGTATTTTTATTGCCGCTTTCATTTTCTTCCTGCCCTTATGTGGGGTTCTATGTGACCTCTATGTGGGGTTGGGGTAGCATATTCTCTTCTTCCATTCCCTTCTGTCAGCCGCCATCTCTATACTCACTCCTTTTTTAACTATGTTCTCTTTCACACAATCCATCCTTTTCTTTTGCCGCTATAACAACAAATAATGAAAATAAAAGAAAAAAAGAAAAGGGGATCCCATACAAGAAACATTTATGTTCAGGTACGATGGTACGGAACTCTTGGGAGTGCGAATTCGACTCACACTTGACACCTTTTTCCTATTTTCATTGATAATACATAATTATTATTTAGTTGTATTAGTAAGAAAACATTGAAAAATAAAGGTAACAATTATAATATCTGATAAGATTTCCTTACATCTGTCAGTGGAACCAAGCCCTAAATACACAAACCGTTGGTACAAAAATTGCGTCGCATTTTCTAGAATGTTCGCCCTCTCCCAGCGGATTATTTATTGTACCTAACAGATTGTTTGTCTGTCACTGCAAATAAACGAATTCATACTAAATATTTTATAACAAAAAAATATTCTTATTAAAATATGATAAAAATTCAATTGTAATATTCTAGATTCTTCACACAACTTTGATCACGTGGTACCAGGATAAAAAGTAGCCTGTATGTTATTCCAGCACACATACTATGTATGTTGCAAGTTTCATTCAAATCCGTTCGGCCGTTACGGCATGATTGAGGCACAAACATCGTGACATCCTCACATTTAACACAAACTTTCAAAAAAGTACATTTTTATTGCAAAAGGTTTACTATAGTGTCAATGAATATCTCTCGGACAAATTCTAGTAATTTTTATATCAATTCGACATTTTAATCATTTAAAATTTAATAATCTGATATATTATAATTTTATTTAATGTAATAGAGGTATGTGACCATAACATAATTTAATATATTTTTAAGGATTTGTAGTTAATATTCTAGAACATTAACTTTGTTCTAGAACTGTTCTAGGACATTCTCAGCTTTTTAGAATGCAAACAGCAGATCAAGGTTGTACTTACATAATTATTTTCAACCATCTATTGTTTAACCCCTGTTTCGCAAAATAAAATGATTTGATTCTAAATTTCATCAAAATCGGCTTAGTAGTTACGGAGATACGTGGTAACAAACATTCATACACAATCTTTCTCATTTATAATATTAGCAGGATTCAGCAATGATAAAATTACGAAGAAAATATTGTGGACATTTCTCTATGTTGATGATGATGACAAGATCGTAGCAGCCAGCGATGTCAACATAACAAGTTAAGTTCATTAACCTCAGTCGCAGACGTTTACCTAGCGACTCTGCAGATGAAGCGATTAGCATAAAGTTACCTCTAGGATAACTTTTGGTCGTGTCGAGTTTGTCTTCCTTAATGCATTTTTAACTGGTTTAATGATCGGATTGACAGACAACGGAGACTTACCCCCGAATACTCAAACGCATCTCAAAGTTGAGTACGTCTCAAATGACAATTTTTTTGACAGATTTTCATCAGAAACTGTCAAAAAACGGTGAGTTGAGACGTGCTCAACTCTGAGTCGCGTTTGAGTATTCGGGGGTTAGTAATAGGGTTTGTTGGCACCCTTTAGGTACGGAACCCTAAAAAAAGAGGTATGTTTAGGAAAACTTCTTTCTCCTTGTCTATTGAGTTTTTGTTGTATATTTCTTTATTGTATCGATCTGACCATTTTCAGAGTTTTTAATAATATGTTCTTATATATTGTAGGCGACTGTACAACCATCTAAATATCTACCCAATGATAATCTCTGAATAAATGAAACCCTAATCAGAATTCATACCACATCCTCGTGAACAACTCAAGGTCAACTCTATTGTGTACATAATGCAAATGATATAAGCACACGCACACAAAAGGTTACATACATACATATTATAACACCCGTATCCTTAATGGGGTGAGGAGATCCACAAGTAGTCATAAGAAAACTTGCAATCACTCCTGATTCAAAGTCTCAAGATGGATATTGTGAACCACAGTGAAATGTAATCAGGCCATTGTCCATATGGTTCATTGTGTTGGAAAAGATACTATCCCTTAGTCGACTTTTACGACATGCTCGGGGAGAGAAGGCAGCTGGACGTATTCTATGTTTTTCCTTTCTTCCCAGTCCAGCAGAGAAGTAAATGGACAATACACATCGCAAGTAGCCTGATTTAAATGTTTCCCTTTTATTATTACTTTTGTATAATAAGCTGTTTATTTTATGTCCCCAATCAGTTAAAATAAGACCTTACCTTAAATTATGCAAAACCTACATTATTCATGAGTTTGAGCTGAATACTTCAGTTTTATTTCATAAAATTAAAGCAGTGAAAACCCCCATTTGAATTTTTAGGAGAATGAGCCAATTCACCTTTTTGCTAACGTGATTTTCATACAAACGTCGAAAATCACCAAATAAATTGACCTTTGTTTCCGGAATAATACATTTTACGATTTTGTTAAAATATTACTTGTACTTATAGCGAAGACAAATACTTTCAAATCGGACCTGGAAATTGCCGTTTAAAGACAAAGGGTAGCCGTCTTATTGTTTGTAAAGGCCTCTAAAGTTCAAATTTCCTCATTTTTCACTGAAAATAAAGTACATTTTGACAATCTTACTTCTTACTTATATTATAAATGCGAAAGTTTGTGAGTTTGGATGTTTGGATGTTTGTGCCTCAACGGCTGAACGGATTTGAATGAAACTTGGAATATACATAGTACATGTACTGGATTAACATATAGGCTATTTTTTATCCGGATACCACGCGAGCGAAGCCGCGGGCGGCAGCTAGTACTTTATAAACCTCCCTGACTCTCTTTGCCAACTTGCAGGCCTCACTTCACTTTTGCAATCCAACACCTATATAGTTGTGTCACTAATTCTTTCAAACCAGTGTGGTGAAAGGATTTAAAGGCTCATTTCGTTCACTTGACATAATGTCATGTTTTTTAACTTTGTACCATGAAGTCACCATATTGGGCCTTTGAATCAGTAATTGCAAGTTTTCTTATGACTACTTGTGGCTCTGCCCACCCCATTAGGAATACGGGCGTGATACTTACATATATTATCAAGTAGCAAGAATGGAAAGATGACTGCATCGTATCCTTGACTGGTACTAAGATACATAATCACAACCATCTTTAGGAAATACGTTTCATATTTCACAATCTTAAACAACTGAGAACACTGGTGGTCTAGAATGGTTATAGCAGCCCCGCCTTCCGATCGTGAGTTCAAATCCAGTCTTGCACCAATGGGTTTTTCTGTTCGGAAAATTTATGTGCGTAATACCAGTAGGCACCTACTCTAGACTATTATCAAGGATCATCATCTTCCTGCCCTTAACCCACTCTATGTGGGGTCGGCACATAGAGTGAGAGTTTTTCCTAAGGTGTTTTATGACTGGCCGCCTGCCTGACGTCAACCCTCCTTGGGAATACTTGCTTATTGTATCTCATCATATTGGAGAGGAGTTCATCTCTTAGTCGACTTTTACGACATGCTCGGGGAGAGAAGTAGCTGAACGCATTCTATGTTTAGACTATAAACAAGCGTCAGACTCAAAAACAAAAGAAAAAAATAACGATAGCGGATGGAATCGCCAATGTTACAGTAAGCCGCAAAAGCACAGTTACTCGGGTTTATATTTACTCACTGACCCACAGCTGCACTGGTAAGATAAGGAAGGATTATTCCGAATCGTTGGCTTTAGCATGTGTCAGCCTGCCTGGCAAATCGGTTGGAATTATTCAAGGAATTAGCACTGTCTCCTGAAATATTGAACAACTAGCTTAAACTGGCGGCTTCGCTCGCGGTATAAACATTTTGACACCTCATTTTATTCCTTTTCTTAGGGTTTTTTTGAAAAATTCATTTAATTTTCCTTTAAAGTATCTAGTCTAAGTTTCGAGTCAATCGCACTGCCAATTATAAAGTTCCCAGGTACACTTTCGCCTCGCGGTTATTATTGGGGGATATTCCTAGCTAGGACTATTCCGCAATATGACTGGAGTAAGCTTAGAGACACGTAGAGAGACAGTCCTTGCCATAAAGTAAATGAATCCCACAATAAAAATGTTCACATCTTGCCAGCCTAATAAAGAAAAATCTCTCACAACAACCACCAGCAATTTATCGCTCATAGGGTTTTCATGATACTAGAACGGTGACGTGACTTCCTTTATTACTTTTACCATAAAATTCTCATAAAAGACGTCATAATGCCAGCGCACGCCTGCTCCAAATATCAGTTCGTCAATTTCGGAGCATTTCACGCTAATACTTATACTTCAATAATACATATTTTGTGTTTTTTTTAGGACAATAAGGATTATGCATGTATTTTTATATTTATTCAATAGTTGACATTATATTATAGCAAAAAAATATTCAATAAGTAATTTTAAGGTATTTCAAATACAAATAAAAAATAGCCAATCGACACGGGTACTTAAACGCCTGCCATTTTGGCAATGGATCTACACTGACCCTATAACTAGCCTAGACAGCATTTTCAGCAAACTAGTTCTATTTGATAGACAAATAAAAAAATTATTGCTTTTGAATCACGGAACGGGGTGCCCATAAGTTATGATTACAGACTTTACGGCGTGGTAATAAAGGCTATAATACAATGAAAACTGTCTACATTTACGTCTTTTATGCAGCCTATAACAATATTGTTTACAGTCACGAATCGAATGGAATTAGGTTCAAAATTTTTATCCGATTCTATTTTTATCTTCTACTGATTTTTAAAGTTAGCCTGTTACGAGTATAACAGGCTTCAGACCCTTCGAATGGCAAAACTATAGTGCCATATCTGTTTCTTATCAACTTTATAAAAAATCTTGATAAAATGATTAGTAGGTAAATAAGGTGGCCCTGGATAAGGATAAGGATAGTAATGGAGCGTAAAGAATGCTAGGAGCCTTTATGCAGCAGTGGGTGAAGATTCCTATATATGTCACCGTAAAATTGTAAATACGGTTAGATTATAATCTATCTCGCGGGATTGTAAACTGTCGAAAGATTGTGAACCGTAACATTTTTGGCGCTTCGGCGGGCGCTACCGCGGCACGCTCGCTATGCTATGCTCGCTATGCTCGCGAGATCATTAATCTATCGTATTTGTTATCTGGAACAACATACAGGCTACTTTTTATCCAGGTACCACGTGAGCGAAGCCGCGGGTGGAAGCCAGTTCATTTATATTTTCCTATGGATTTATTAGTATTTCGCTACTTATACCTCCGTGAACGTTGTATCGAAAGGAAAGTTGATAGCCGCGAAGATAATCTACAAACTTTGGCGGTACCCCTTCATCAAACTTCCCCGAACATACGATTAGCGGTCTGTACGTAAATCTAGCGAGAAATACCCGGCAAGAGTGTGTGTTAGTAATTAGAATGGTTCTTTGGAAATGAAATAGACATTTTATACATACGTACATACAATAAATATGTCACACCTGTATCCCTAATGGGTTGGGCAGAGCCACAAGTAATCATAGGAAAACTTACAGTCACTCCTGATTCAAAGTCCCAAGATGAATATGGTGAACTATAGTGACAGGTATTCAACCCATCGCCCACATAGATGGTCCATCATGTTGAAGAAGATACTATCCACTAGTCGATTTTTACGACATGCTCGGGGAGAGAAGCAGCTGGATGTTTTCCATAATTTTTCTTTACTCCCCGTCTAGCAGAGAAGTATAACGATTTATATATGTGTATATCACGCCGTAACAGCAGGAAACTTGGAATACCTATTATGACATGTACAAACTATGTTGGAATAACAAATAGGCTGCTTTTTAATTAATCGTGTATAAAGCGAGTGAAGCCACGGGCGGCATCTAGCATATTTAAAAACACAGGGAACGATTAAAATAATTCTGGGTCAACCAGCAGTGTGATAATAATAAAATATCCTCACCATGGTTAAGTATATCTATCTTAGAACTAAATCAGTGGCTGCTAGTTTCCTTATATTTACGTGTGGCTCTGCCCACTTTATTAGGGATTTTTAGAACTGAAGGCTGTTTATACAAACAAAAAGTGGGCGTGAACTAACTGCCTATTTGGTCAAACAAAAGCACGCAACATGTTCAGGACAGGGGTCGCTTGTGTCGTCCGCAGTTTAGAAATTCAAAACATTAGTTTTTAACAAGGGTTTTCCAATAAGTTTACATAGAGAAACACAAAGCTTTGGTCCGCCTGCAAAAGCAAAGTTTTGTAAAAGATGCATCTATTGAAGACTACTACACCTTCGAGATGTCGTTACTTTTAAAGCTTTTCTTTATGCCTAGTTTCCATTTTCAACTAACAGATGACGGCTGGTATAATAAATCCCATTGTACCTATTTGTCAAAAAATGTCTCAATTTTTTGCCAAAAAATATTGCTGTACTATCATTTGTCGTTTGTTAGTTAAATAAAAAACCGTAGTAAAATTGCACTCTATCAGTAGACTATACGATTCAAAAAACTTCAATCCAAGGTATATTGAATCTTAAATCAAAGCAATAGACCTCATTTCAAATTGCGGCTTTTTCGCTCTGAACTAGCATGAATATCTTGTGAGATAGATGTAAGTCAGGTGGCGGGTGGCGCTATGAAAAACAAATGAAGTACCTACACTACATACAACGTATTTGTCTACGGAACCCTAATAAAACGTGTACTTGTATTATACTAAAGAACGTCTCGCGACTTTGTCTGCGTTGAGATTTTTCAAACAAACTTCGTTCTCTTTCAGCTCAATTTCGGGAATTGCCTATACAATTACAACAAGAGAAAAATATTTACCCTCCAAGTTTTATGCTTCTAGGCGCAAGTTAGTAGCTAAGATAGTCAGTCAGTTAGTCAGTAAGTCGGTCGATCGGTCAGTCGGTCAGTCGCTCTGTCACTCAGTCACTCAGTCACTCAGTCATTCAGTCACTCGGTCACACAGTCACTCAATCACAGTCAGTCAGTCAGTATCGTACCTGAGTGCTTTATACATTTAGATTACTATTTGTACGCTCAGCGGGAAGCGTATTTCTGAGTCCATAAATTCGTACCCTCTGAACTAAGGGCTGTAGATTAAGTAGGTTCTTTAGGTACGAGTGTAGCTCGATCCATTTCGTGAGAAAGTGACTCGCATTGCGGGAGAAAGTTCGTTTCGCCTCAATTTTGGCTTCCTCGCGCTGAATAATCTGATATTGGTCGATTCGTTTATGAATATGGGGTAAAGCAGGAATAACACAAAGGGTACTTTATACTCGAGATACCACACGAGCGGAGCCGTGAGCTGATCTAAATCTAAATACATTTTGTTACGTTACTGACTGATACGCAACGTGCAGCCAAAAATTATAAGTCCTAGAACCATAAAACTTGTGGAATTCCTCTCCTAGAAGACGCAGCGTAAAAATTAACTTTGTATGAAAGAATAACTCAATGCGAACGAAATTGGAGGCGTTCCACTAGTATTTATAAGGCGGAATTCTGAAATCTGTATCAAGCTACTGCAAAACTGTCTGTAGTTGGTGTTTATTTGAATAGCATTCTGATCTAACGTCTGTCCATTGGCGGCCCGCCAGCCCATCACTTTGTAGCCGTAAATTATCAGAGTGCTGGCATTTGTTGGGCGCAATCATTGTTTTAGTTGAATATACAAACAGAATACTTGTACTGGGCATGCGTGGAGAATATACAAATATTTAGGTACTCATGTTCTGGCCAAACATTAAGAGTGAGAGTTGGTATAACTTCTGACAGAAGGAAATGGAAAAATAATACATGTTGAGTCGATCACACGTAAAGTGGGACAAGGTCAGGGAAATTATGAGTTTTGGCCAAATGTATACTGCCGTCATAAGAAAAAAAGACGTATCTGACATTTTTTTTTTCATAATTGAGTTATATACATCATCGGAATCAGTAAAAAAAGACGAATCTACCAGTATTTTTTTCTCCATTTCGGAATTTTATGTAGAAATGAAGAAAAAAATGTGGACATTAAGTTCATTTCTTTGATCAGAACAGTCGGGCGCGGGTTCAAGACCACGCGGTCTATAGATAGCTCACCTGATCCAGTTCATCAGACCGTGAATGCGTGACCAAGAAGCTGGCCGTATTGCAGCCGTCCGCAATGGTCTTTAGATAGCCGACTGTTTCTTTTGTATTTTGCAAATTATATTTGTATCATTTCTGTTAATAAAAATTTAGTTTCAGATTTATATAATCCATTCAGCTGTTACGGTGTGATCCCCACATACTTTTGTATTCACAATATCAGTAGGACATGAGTGTCATATGACTGGAAGAATGTAAGAAATTACGACGACCCCTGTGGCATGGCCGGTGAGTGCTCGGCTAATACGCAAGATACGCGGGTTCGATTCCCGCTGCGGCAGAAATGTTTGCATGCTCTTCAAATATTTCTTCATAAAAGAACGTATTTACTAAAAAAAAGTATATAAGTATTCTATTCTATCAGTCATCTGGTTCCCATAGTACAACTCTGCTTAGTTTGAGGCTAGATGGCGCTGTGTGAAATGTATACAAATATTTATTTATATAATAAATGATTGTGTTAATGTGATCTATGGGTTACTATACACTCTGTATAGTATACTGAGAAGACATCTGATATAAGCCATGACGGAGGCCTTTAGTCGGCCTAAAACTTCGTTACAAGAGTTAGCCACGAACTCACTCATACGAATTTACTTATTCAAAAATATATTAGAACAGATTTCGAACTACTCATTTAGACAGATTGACCTGTAAGTATTGGCCAACATCTTTTCTGATGAATAGATACAGTAAATAATGAGTAACTGGAACTTTTGTTCCAACCAGTTCCAACTTACGTTAATAATTCGCAAGTAGTACTTATGTAACAATATACCCAAACTTTTTGGTCCAGAATGGGAGTAGTGAGCCTTTGATAGAGACTGTTCTGAACTTTCACGAGAGTTCAAAAGAATTGTTACCGTAAGTGCCTTTATTACCCCAAGTTGCTTGTTATGGCTTTGGCATAAGGTTTAAATTGCTGTAACATCTATTTATAATATGACAGACAATCCCAGCCTAAACCGGTGAGCTACAAGTATGAAACTTAGCACAAGAGTTCTTTATGTGATTTAGTGAAGTTAGGTAAGAGGTTTCATTATAAAATGAAACAATATAAAGAAAAATCAGTCAAGTACAAATCGAATTCGCACACAAAGTGTTCCATACTTTCGTTCATGTACTTTTTAATATGACTTTTACTCTATGTAATTTTTAAATAGCTTCGATGATCGATTAAGAACGTTAGAAAAATACTTGTATGGGGCCACCCATGTTTTTAATAAGTATAGCGGCAATAGAAATACACACTCTGTAAAAAATTCAACTCTCTACCTATTACGGTTCATGACATACACGGACGGACGGACTGACAGCGGAGGCTTAGTAATAGGGTCCCTTTGGCACCCCTCAGACGGAACCCTAAAAACCAATGGAAAATCCCTTCGGGCATACGGTTATCCAATAAAGGTCTTCTGTTTGACTTGCGTAGGAATAAAATAGGCTATTGTTTATTCCTACAGCACTCAGGGATAGTAAAATATTTTTAAAGTCCGATTAAGTAGTTTTGAGATTGTCCCCTATATAAACGCAATGTAACTTTCCTCTTTAAAATAATAATGTAGAATAAATGTAAGAGGTTGTTTTTTTGTTAATTTAGTACCTACCAATAGGTAAAATATTAAAAAAATAGCAGTAAACAGTTATTATTTTTATTTTGCCACACAACAACGTCTTGCCTTTCACCCACTTCTTTCTAATCTTGGCTTTGTATTAATTTTGCATAATCAGTACCTTTTTTACCGTGAAATTAACATTTATTCTGATAAATTGTGCTATAATTTCCCTTTACAATAAAGGTCTGTTCAAGTATTTATTCGGTTGAAAATAAATATTAATCTTGTAATTTAACATCAAAAGTCATAACCGGACCTCGCCGTGGGCTCAACCGGACATGGCCCTTAATCTTTGGCCCCTAATTGGACCTGTAATCAGAGCCCAAAGAGACCAGTGTCGCTATAATTGGGCCCATTGCTAGGTAAAGGTTATAATTTTACAAAAGGGTTAAACGCTTTACACACGCCACCGAACCGCGCGATACCCGCTAAAAATGAGTGAGATAGCGAGACGCACCAAAAGACGAGCAAGATTAGATGTTTGCCAACCCGTGCGGTTACGCTTCGCATGACACACACGATTCAGTACATTTACAAAATGATAAGGCACTTTACACACACCACCCCTAAACCGCGTGATTCTGAAATTATGAGCGAGACAGCGAGACGCATGAAAAGATGAACGTTAATTTTTTTTCTTGTAAGTATAAGGTCCTAAGGATCCTTGGATCATGCTGTGCCGACCCCACATAGAGTGGGATAAGGGCAGGAAGATGATGATGATGATAAGGTCCCCTTTTATTTTATTTTGATTACTTGTTGTTACCTATGAACACAGCCCGCTGACAGACGGAAGGACGGAAGAACAGCGAAGGCTTAGTATTAGGGTCCCTAAAAATCGCCGCTAATGCTCTTTTGAGTGATTTCATACCTTAATTCTATTTCAATAAAGGCTAATTTGATTCAACTAATCCCATAAACCGAACACGAAGCCTAAACAAGTAGGGGAGAGGTGGCATGAAAGGGACATTTTTGAACTTGAGGCCCTAGTAAGTGATTGAGAAAATATTTGAAACAGGTTGGAGTCGCATAGGAAGCGTTTAATATTAAACTATTGAAATAAAATCCAATAATTGTCATTAATCAATTCTTAGTTGTTTATTTTCGCATCTTTAAAAAATGTGTATTTTGTCCCTTTCATAAATGGACTGTATTGAAAGGGACGCAGTAATTTATGAAAGGGACAGTACCTAATTTCGAGGAAATTTGTATTCAAAACAACTTAAGTATGCTAAAAATCAAATTTAAAAGTGACAGGAATTATTATCACTATTAAATCTTACCGTTTTCATCTTAAATATTAATATAACTAAGCACTTTTATTTAACCGAAACAGAAGAAACAATATTATAATATTTTTCTCAGATATAATGAACTAAATAGGATTAAAAACTTTTTTATTGCCAATTTTTGGTTCATAAACAGATTAAATACATTCAGAAGCTTTAGCTTATGCGACCAATCTGTGCAAATGTGATTTTCTTACATTAAATATCTTCGCCGCCGATCTCACAGAAATGTCTTTTTGTAATACTTCATTCACTGCCTCTTCAATTTTGTGTGCATCGACATGCGTTCTCTTCTTAGGTGACATTTTTAAACTGAAAAAGAAGTAAAAAAATTATTAGAAACCTAGTGAAAAATAGCAGTCTTGAAAGAGACAGTTGTTGTGTTAGAATGTTAGAACCGTTTGTTGTGTCCCTTTCATAAATATCATACAAAAATTTAAAACATAACCACAAAATCTACAATTTCAAATTAAAGTTCACTGACCTTATTTTCTCGTATTTGTGGATGTCCAGCCTATCTTAAACTGTGATTCACACATAAATAATTAACTCGCAGCACTCGATAAAACGTTTCACAATCATAACGGAAAAAATACTATTCAATCACATTATCAACACTCGCACGAATCCGCCACGTTTGAAATGACAGGAGTATGAAGTTAGCCAAGAACGAACTCGCGTCGAGGTTGCCATACGACAAAAATAATGTTGTCTCGAAATTGTTTTTATTTTACCGGTTATTTGAACTGTCCCTTTCAATACGTGTCCCTTTCATGCCACCTCTCCCCTATCAAGATCCTTCGAAGATTTCCGCATCTTGATTTAACTTCTAACAAAGTTTTCCCATTAAAATAAATATAGAAACGACGGCTTTGAAACTATGATTCTTCAAAACACAATTTACAAGTTTCCGCCTTCGACTTCGTTTGCGTGGTACCCGGATAAAAACAACTTGGTAATATGTTATTTAGCAATTACAGATCGGGGGGACGTTCTATTGATTCAAATTTTTATTTATTTTCGAACTGCTTTAAAACGTCTTGATTGGTACATTTTCGAATGGGGCATTATGATGATTGACTTATACATAATTTAGACTCATATAGATTTTTTGAAATATAACGAAAAAAGTAAAACTTGGGAATCTGTTGTAACCCAAGCTCCCTTATGGTTAGAGTATTCATAGTTGAGGTTAGACTGGATATGAGCTAGATAGCGATATCGTTGTGGTTTGCAGTAGTTGTGTTTGCTACGTCTCTTATAATAAGCTAGAATCGACATAAAGTCTTTATTTTTTACTGTAACCAAGACGTAATTCTTAACTCTAATTTTTTGTATTAGACCTAAGTAGGTATTTTATATGTATTTTACATGGTGCCGATTCCACCTGGTAGGTACCTACGACATCGACAAAAACAGGTGATAAAGAGAATTAAAAGCTAGGTAGGTAAGTAGTAGGCGAAGAAAACTATCACAGGATATATACTTACAACAAGTACTTATAACAAGTAGTAGGCCTTTAGGTGGCCTAAAAACTCCGTCACAAGAGTTGGCCATTAGCTCACAAGCTTACTTTTTAAGTACCTACTTAAAATTGACTTATTAGAAAATCAAGCAAACTGATGGTTTGAACCAGACTTATGGTTATTTAACTATGATTTGTCTAACTTCTTCGCAGTCTGTCCATTATTACGTTTTTAAAACTAAAAAAACCGACTTCAATATTATATGTATGTCAAATCAATACCAATGCAAAATATGTGGATTGTGGACATCGCGCGAGATTTTAGTTCGGGGTGAACTACTAATAAGACAGAATGACGAGCAGCTCTGAAGATAAATCAGTTTTGCCTAAACATGACCAGCATGCTTCCCACATACACCTGCAAAATAAACATCAAAAACAATATATCAAACTATATATTTGTTGAAAATAATAAATGGAGCATATTTTTTCGACATGACGAGTTTTTGTGGCTCCTCGAACATTAACGAAAAAGATGGTGATCGTGTTTGATGTTTTGTAGTTCAAATTAAGACAATGAATATGAAATTATGACAATTTCTGTAAGATAAAAAGTAGGGTACTTGTTCAAATAAGACATTTTGTTTATACTTATAATTTAGCGATATTTCAAGCATCTAGGTATTAAGTTTTTACGCATTATTTACATACACATGACTCTACACGGCATTATGATTAACGAGTTACCGCCCGCGGATCCCGTTGATGATTTAGAAATCCGCACAAGAGGTTGGAAACTGCATTATGGAATTCAAATGGAGCTGGACAGGACACATTGGGAGGCGTGATGACTGGTGCAGTAATAAGAGAGCGGTGACCAAGGTCTGACGTCCGGCAGTGAGATGGGCAGACGTTATAGTCAAAGTCGTGGGCCGTAAATGGATTAGGCTAGCACAAGACCGTGTTGTATGGCACAAACAAAGGGAGGCCTATGCCCAAAAGTAGGCAAAGGCTACGGATGATGATGCCCAATCCGTTTTTATTCTGTAAAGAATTACACAATCCCGACAAATATAACGTCTGCATATACAGCTCGGAGTTTTTTGTGTAGATATTCTATTAGCTTGGATGAGCTCCAGTTTATGATCTTGAAATATAAAGAGACATACATACGAATTGCTTATTTTACTGCTCATGATATCTGAACGTTAGTTCAATAAACTTATGTCCGAAGGTCTTTGATCAATACATAGCCGGACCGAACGAAAGTTCCACTTAATTATTAATTCTGTTTAGAGGTTTGAACAGAATAATTACGTGGATCTTCCGAACTGTTACAGTAGATAAGGGTTCGCTCCAGATAATGTTAAGGATAAAGTACACTGACTTACACAAAGTAAACTTTACAACTAACTAGATAATCTTCCCAAATAGAGACAAAGGTTTGCACGTATCTTATATAGATATATTTACAGATTATAAAGTATATATTTACAGATTCACCATTAAGAGTTTCATTACATAATTGGAATCATTATTCATTCATCATCATCGAAATCGTCATCATCATATCAGTTCACATTAAGCGACTGCTGGATATAGGTATCCTTAGTACAGCATTCTTTCTGCAATTAATTAATTATAAAGAAAAATATATATATTATAGTATAATTTTGGGATTCATTCATTAATGTCTGACATTTCTGTCTTTCATCATTAATGTCTGATATTATAAAAATTACAATTGTCATTGTAATTTTTATAATATTTTTATTTTTCTAAGAGTAATTCATTATTTTCCATCCATATTAATACCGACTAACAAGCTAGCGTAACAGTCATGACAATAACACTTCATTCAAAGAGAATTTTAAGATTACCCTATACTTCTTGTGAGTAACGTTAGATAGTAAAACGTCTTTCTGAGTATGTATAAGTACAATGCAAATACTAATATTTTTATACCTTTCGTATCAGTTTTAGTCCTTTTATATTAGTAGATAAAAGCATAATAATTATCCAATAATTACTTACATTATGAAGTTGTGGCACAAAGCGATATAAAGCGATACTATGAATGTACTTTATCCTTTATTAACTGACAGGTTTATCATCTCGCTTGGGACTTTGTTATAGAAGCGTACAGCCCTTTAAATGATTTGTTAACTTTATCTAGCCTAATTGTGGATACAGCGAGTTAAGCCTTATTTCTAGTATTAAAACTCTATTTTTCTTAAAACAAAGTGGCAGTAGATTTCAAGCAACATATATTTATTAAGCTGAAAGTTCAGGAAAGTTGTTTAGG
Organism: Scotopteryx bipunctaria; assembly: GCA_949320045.1. NCBI lineage: Eukaryota > Metazoa > Arthropoda > Insecta > Lepidoptera > Geometridae > Scotopteryx > Scotopteryx bipunctaria. Next base: position 2,663,727 of record OX439441.1, read on the forward strand.
TACTTAAAATCGTACAAGATACAGGAAGCACCGATATCATGAACACGAATCGGGTATCAAAAATTTTGTTCGACGTGAGGGGTTCAATTGATCCGAACACCTACTCTTAATGTGTACATCTAATCATATAAAACTTTTACCTTACTCACTAACTGACTATTTACACAACCATAAGAAGCATGAACGTAGGAATATTCCTCTCATGTTGTAGGGTGCACTAAGAAGGGAATTCTCGAAATTCAACTCTTAGAGGACGCAACAGGAAGATGAAATTTGTTTCAATAAAGACTACATGAATGAAGTCGCGGGGTGTTCGGCGACTGTAGTCGTCATACAAACGTAAATACGCATATGGACGTAAAACCAATTAAATGGATTGACTCACATCACGATAATTTAGCTAATTTTGGCAAATGGAATGATTGTTCATTACATTACAATTCCTTTTAGCTTATTAGACGGCCTCGGTGGCGTGGCGGGCGATTGCTCGGCAGAGACGCAAGAGGCGCGGGTTCGATTCCCGCTGCGGAAGAAATGTTTGCATGTTCTGCAAATATTTCTTCCGGGTCTGGGTGTTGTGGTACCATGGTACTCGTAGTTTCTGGTACCCACGACACAGGGAATCCTAGTGTGGGGTCAGGACTATGTATGTGACTGTTGGGTGTTATTTATTTATTTATTATTATTTATTGCGGAAACCCGGGGTAAATGAATTTTATTAGTTGAAAGTAGGAATGTAGATGGCGCTGAAAATTAGGTATACCAAAATATTGAGCTAATATCACTTTTTTTTTTCAGGTCAGTTTATAAATAACGAAACTTAATCACATTTGCTGAAGATGGTGAGTAATGCTTTTCATTGTTTATGTATTTTGTTTACGTTTACTATTCACTTTTTAGGGTTCCGTACACCGAAGGGTGCCAACGGGACCCTATTACAAAGAAAACTTTCGAAGCAAATCTTTCAAATTACTGTACCATACCCAATGCGGGTAAATTACCTGCACAGTTCGGAATGATAATATGTGAAGTGCGTGAGAAGCTCCTTTGTGACTCACTTGAAATTCTTTCGCCACACTGGTTCCAAAGAACTAGTTGAGAATACAACTAGTAAGTAGTTGTAGAATACTACTAGTAGTATCTACACAGTAGAGGTATTTATGAGAGCAGTAGTGGTAGTCCCCGCCTTCCAATCCTAAAGTCGTGGGTCGTGCACCAATGGAATTTTCTGTTCGAAAATTGTATACCAGTGCTCTGAAACGGCGAAGGAAAACATCGCGAGGTGATCGGCATGTCGTAGAAATCGAAAACATGTGTCAGGTGTACGAAAGAGCTCTGTGAGGCGCACTTAAAATCGTTTCACCACTGGTTCGAAAGAACTATAGTCACACGGCTAGTAATAGTGGAGGTATTTATGGTATACTAGCTACCACCCGCGGCTTCACTCGCGTTGTACCCGCATAAAAAATAGCCTATATACTATGTATAGCCAGTGTATGTGTAGCCAGTACATATACTATGTATATTCCAAGTTTAATTAAAATCCATTCTGTAGTTTTTGCGTGAAAGAGTAACAAACATCCATACATACAAATTTTCGCGTTTATAATATTAGCTGGATTTTCTTGTAGACTAAGTAGGTACGATAATCGCTACTTATTAATTTTCCATTCCCACTTTCGTTCTCGCTACCTTCACAATTGTAACAAAAAACGTATAAAGAGATTCAATGGAAATGGAAATCTGAAAATGTATTTTTCAGTTCACAACCTTTCTAGATGAGTTGGTCTCTAGAAAAGGTTATTTTGTACTCTGAAATCGAGGCGGAATCAATGAAACTACCAGTATGACTTATTCAAATATGTTCAAATCATCAATATTTTACGTTGTGTTGTAAATGGATCTAGAACAATATTTTATCGAGCAATACCACTCTCAACTCTATGTGTATACCATGTAACGAATCCTGATTATTTAGGCGAAAAGAAGCGCGGGCATGGTGTGGTGTGGGTGTTTCCAGTGTGTCAATCACGCTACTTTGAACGTAATTACAAATATAAATTACATTTGTAGGGTTTCGGTTCTGCATATTTCTTATCTTTTGATACGCACTCATAAGCTACAACCGTTTTTGCCATCTGTCAAAACGAAATCCATTCCGTTCCGTTTCGTGCTATTCCATACTATTTAATTCTATTCCATTCTTTTATATCCTTACTTAAACCATAACGGAGAATATTTCCTGTCGTTTGAGGCAGCTTCAACTTCCAACCAACAAACTACTTCGATTGAACCGCACAAAGCCGAATAAAGCTTCAAAAGTTACCGAAACAAATCCAATTCATCTCTGTAAGAATTCAGGCATAGAATTTATTATTTGTGTTTACGTAATCAGTCAAATGACGGGCTGGGAACTTCAAGTTGAACTTCGGGTCTGTTTGAACACAATCTGTGCATCGGGTTACTGGGTCTGACATTAAATAAACACACAAAAAGTTCTATGGCACACTGGGAAAGTTATAAAAGTAGTTTTTTAAAAGATTAAACATTTTTTCTAATGCCCAGTTCGAATATTTTTTCTAACTTTTTATTTATTAGAAAGAGGAATGAAGGATGAAAGGAGGAGATGAATTTTCTTACAAAGTTCAAGGTAGTTTTGAGACTTGTATTGTTTTTTGAGACGAAAACAAAGATACTCACATTTAATAAATTACTTTTGAATGCGTTCAATTTAATTTAAATTCAAAATGTGTCATAATGAGGGTTCCATAACTGCAATACATATTCAAGTATATAGCAAATGTAGGTACAGTAGAGGATTTTGAACGTCTTTGTTCGAGTGAAATCTACTGAACTATTCATTACAGAACCCAGGGATCTAGAAGCCCTTGATATAATTGATTCTATATGCCTATCAAATTATAGTCCTGCAGTATTCAAAGGTCCCCTACAGTGCTGCACTTAAGCAATGGCTTGCATTGTTTAAGTATGATTTTTCAAAAATAAAATAGCTTTTAAAATGTTTGATTATTTTATTATAGGTAATGATTTTTATCTATAAGCACTAAATTATTATTTAACAAGTCATTCATACATTTTATTTGTCAACACTAAAAAACTAATTAATACCCATATTTTAAAATTATAGTATTAAAGAATCCTCAACAAAAGGACGAAGTTACTTTGCCACTGACAAAGCTACTTGACTAATACCGCTTGAAAAGTTTCCGACGAAAAATCCCGGCATTAATTCACTCTAATCCAGGAAACGATTAAATAACCACAAAAGGAAAATGACTGATATAAAATACCTATAAACTGCTATGACGCCACTTAAAAAACTCGTAAAGTGAACTAGAGTGAAACCAGCAAACGATACGTACTGGAAAACTATTCGAAAGCTTTCTTTTCACTCTTAATGTTTTTAGGAAATGTCAATGAAGAACCTGGATTCGATCAAAGACGATGGTAATTTAGGGACAGTAGGTTAGTACGAGCGCAATGCAGTTATATTTTCAGTAGTAAGAGCGGGCACCGATTTCACCAGACGGGCCGATAACGCTTCAGAGCGAGCACGCTTACCGAACGCGCCTCGGTTGCGAGCCACGTAACACGCGAGTGGTACGATACGGACACGATAAAGTGATCTACAAATTTGAATCTGAAAGTGGTATAAAGGTTTGTAGTGAATATCGAAGTTCGTTGAACTTTTTGTGTCAGATTTTTTTTTATTTTACCATATTTGAAACTGATATTGAATAATGAAAGAACGATAGACATTTGAATTTGTTTTCAAAACTTATAAATGTAGGGTAGTGGTTAAACAAAAACCAGTTTTCGTAGAAGTTTACTCTATAAATTATTATGTTATAATTATGGGCGTGCTTGAGCGATGGACGCCATATGAATTTTATTAGATCAAGCTGCTGGTTAGTAATAATCTGAATATTTCATCATCACGATGTCAGACAATAATGGAATAAATTATGCTAATAGGTAAGCTTAAAACTTATTTAAGCTATTATTATGCAAATATTTTTTAATCTCCAACGTAGCAAAATGATGGACAATCTGAAATAAATCTGGAATATCTGGCTGTTAGGCCGCTCATTAGCATAGTTAAAAAAATAATAGAATTTTACTCCATTGTTTTAAATTCTTTTTACTAAACAATGTATCAAAAAAACGATGAAGTTTGGTGAAATCAAACAGTCTTTTGATTTTCGTTGCATTCCGTTTCATATAGTCTGGTTTGTTTCACACGACGCAAAACAATATGTTAATATACGAATAAAAAACGCTATTGACGAAATTTCGCTCGTTTGGCCTCTGCCTTATGAAGCCGACCGTTTTCATTGGTAATTAAAGTAGGTTAATTGTAGAACGTTCTCCAAGAAGCAAAGAAATCTTAGGCAGCATGTAATCAATGTCATCATCATCATTCTCAGTCCGTCTACCTTCTACTGGATAGGCCTCCCCAATTGCAATGCAAAGCCATTCAGATCTGGGTTTGGTCAAACGCTTTCAGGACTTTCTCCCTATCGTCTTCCCCCTGGTAGGTGGTCTGCTGGCGCTACGCTTGTTTCTCGAGGCGACCATTTTGTTAGAGCTCTAATTCACCATCCGTCATCTCGTCATGCCAAGTAACAATTAATTAAAATCAATGTTGTAACTGAATCTTTCAAGAACTATAATCTCTCAGCATATCAAAATGTTTTATTTTCAAAACATTTACCAAGTCATTCTTAATTAATGGGGCATATTTTTACTTCTAGAAAAGGAGTTATTATTTATATTAAATCTGTGATATAAAACCTATGTTAAAATAGCGAGTGCGCTTTTACGAATTTCCAAAAAACTATTAAGTCATTGGGTACCTAATGTTTATCCCTGTACTGGGTGTACTTACCTGTATAGTGATAAAAGGAAAGAGTTATTCTCAGGAAAATACTATAATTTTGTAAATTAAAACAAACATTCGTCTTTTAAAGGAAAATCATTAATCTTCATATTTCACTCACCGACAGATCACTCAGCAAGGATTCGCAATTTCAGTCTGAAAACACAGCGTAAATAATGTTGTAAGAAACAGTAAAGAAAATATATAACTAACGCTCATTTTTTTAGAATATAAATAGTTTCAATAATAAAGAATTTACTGCGTTGTTAGTATCAGAAACCATGGTGTATATGGTATACCATGGTTGCCAATCAAATATCGCTTCCAGCGATAAGGCCGCCAATTGTGGATACCAGAATAATTAAGTAAACTTTTGTAATCTTTATATTTTTTGTTGGTATACACAATAAAGTATTATCTTATCTTATCTTATAATGCTGTAAGAAACAGTAAAGAAAATATTATATAATTAACGCTCATTTTTTTAGAATATAAATAGTTTCAATAATAAAGAATTTACTGCATTGTTAGTATCAGAAACCATGGTGTATATGGTATACCATGGTTTCTGATTTGGGTTCTATTGTATACCAGCTAAACCCTGAAGAAATATTATGTGTATTACAAGATGGTTGTGTCAAATGCAAGAAAGAGGCGTGCATTTCTGAGGAGTACCTACTATTATGCTAGCGTGCATATAAAACAGACAACCCTTAAAACAATCTCAAACAGATTTTTTTGTTAGGTTTTCGGTTTTCACCTGACTGCGACAGAGATTTTAAATATTGACTGTTTGAAATATCTTACTAATATTATAAATGTGAAAGTTTGTATGTATGGATATGTGTTACTCTTTCACGCAAAAACGGCTGAACGGATTTGAATGAAACTTGGAATATAGATAGTACGTGTGCTGAATTAACACATAGGCTATTTTTATATTTATTATTCCATTTTTTTATAGAAAAATACACTGGTACACGACCGGATTCAACCCAAGACCTTAGGATCGGAAGGAGGGACACTACCAACTAGACCACCAGTAATCACGAAATAAACATTTGTTACAAAGTTATTTTGGTTCATTTATTGGTAGTGTTTCTACTGTTAAATATATTTAACCATCCCGTACCTAACAGGCTTTTTTCGTAGGCTCTCGAAGCCAAATGGGATATATCGATGATACGCGACAGCCGTAACGAGATAATGATCGAGGGGTCTTCTATTTATCTTATCAGGGCACTGAGCATGACATGTCGTGTCATACTCAGTATTTGAAAAGGATAAATTGAATTTTATGGAAAATTTAGTTTTTTTCAACTGTTTATTTTTACTCTACTAACTCTAGATTACTTTACCAACAATGGTGACTGTCAAAAGAATCATGCATTTTTTTAAGGAAACGTGTTTACTAGTACTTAGTCACCTACGGACATCCGTTAGTTATAAGAACCAGAATACATTTTTTACTCGAGGTGCATTGTAGTTTTGTACTGTGTTTTGGCTTAATGTGTGGGTAAAGTTAGATAAGATTTTCAACTTGATTAATGAACGTAATTTTTCTTATAACATCAGGGCTTTGTGCCAAAGATTTTACATATTATGAGATATGTATCAGAACCGCGGGTGGACTTCAACAAAGTGAGTGAACAGAAAGACAAGGCACCCGCTTTACTGACGAACACCTAACCTCCAAATACACTTTTGACTGTTAGCAAGCCCGTCATAATGGCTATCAATTTGTTTGTATTATAATAAATAAATAAAAAAATATAAATATTTGTGGGTATTTTACGCAGCGCCATCTAGTCGTAAATACGTAAAATGTTTTTTATTTTCTAATCTTTTGTGTTTTTATTTCATTTTAATCAAATAATAAATCGCTTACCTAACTTTCACAGCATGTACAAAACATGCCAACTTTCTATGGGTACATTATATAAATCTCTTAGTTGCTCTTTGGTCTTTGTTTTCCATACGAATTTATTATAATTCTAGTTAGCCAAGATTTTTTTCCGTTCTTGGAAGAATGCCTAGTAGTATTATTTATTTAAAGAGTTTTAAAATATGGTTCAAGGTTTAAAAAAAATATATTTGTCCTTATCTAATTGACCAAAACACCTTTTTGTTAAAAAAACCTTATTGTAGCATCCATATTCGAAATAATATTATATATCGGTATTTCAATCTTCGAGATTCAGATACAGTCGTTTCATTGAATTTTTGTAATTTAATTGATAGCTTTCAAGGTACATTTTGGCATGTCACTCCTCACTTATAAATTACGTTTAAAAGCAAAAAAGAAGAAATGCTTCCCTCCATTTTGAGCTTTATGAACGGTAAATTTTCTTAATTCAGTTTTAACATACCTTTGAAGTCACACATGAGAATGTAGAATGTTTAATTGCCGTGTTTGCGAGTAACTGCTGACAGAGGGAAGTGGCAGAAGAGAATATGCTATACCGACTCCACATAAAATGGGATTAGGGCAGGAAGATGATGATGATGGTGTTCGTGAGCGTAACTTTGAGAGATGTCAAATAAAGGAAGGAGTATTCCTAAAGAGGAGAGATAAGAGATTTTTTTCATACTTTCTGCAGCGGGAGAAATGTAATATTATGTTTCATAAGTATGCATTAAGAGAAAACTATATAAGTATTCTATCAGACATCTGGTTCCCACAGTACAAGCTTTGCTTAGTTTGGGGCTAGATGGCGTTGTGTAAAATTTTCATAAATATTTAGTTAGTTATTGATTCTTCTATAAGTTATTCTATAAACACTGACCGAGTTTCTCAGATCCGTACTTACAAGATAAACTAAAATGAACTTATCTTAAATAATAAAACTTACATAACTTACTGACTGCAAATCAACGCACGTCTAAACCAGAATTACTAGAAACAAGAATGAAACCCGGAGTGTGTTTTCCTCTTATGGTTTAGGTGTGTACTGAGAAAGGAATTATTATTAAATTTATTATTATTTATGTATAAAACAGTACCACAGGAATAAATACTTCGTAAAAAATATATTTTTTCTACTTTTCTCGTCTTCAATGTGGTTGCTTTTAATATTATCATCATTTCAGCCCGTTTGCACCAACTGATGGGTATCGGCCTCTTTATTACGCCATTCTTCCGATCCCTCGCGAGCCTCTTCTACTGATTACCTTTCCCGCATCTTCTTTATGTACGTACATTTCATAATTTTTAATAACAGATTAGAAAAACAATGTTGTTTCCAATAGCCGGGTACCCACCTAGCGCACAGGCTCGCGCGGCAGCCTCGATGTCCAGATCGCGAGCGATGGCTCCCGAGGCAGCCTCAGTAGTTTTGTTCAATTTACATGAGGAAGCCTCGCGAGGCAGGCTGAGCCATCATAAGTCCGCGAGTATTCGACCGTTCCCATCTAACGCACAGCGCTCACTGAGGCGCCTTTGAGCGCGTCAAGTTTACCGACAACAGATGGCTCGGGGCCGAGCCGTGCTCGGGCGAGCGAACGCGCGCCCGTGGCCGCCCGAGGCACGTCCACATCAGCCGAGGCATTTGGCTCGCGAGGCTGCCGCGCGAGCCTGTGCGCTAGGTGGGTACCCGGCTATTGATGAAAATAAATTACCTACATACATTTTAAAAAGTATTGAATAATCACTAAAATAAATAAAAATTTAAAAATAAATAAAAATATGTATAAAAAATCCGTCTCTCCTCTTTTATGGTCTTAAAGATAACTTTTTATAAAACAAACAATTAGATTAAAAAAAAATTGTCTGAAAAGTCACTAAATCCTCCCTTCTGCCATATCTTAAAGCGAAGTTTGTATAAAACAAACAATGAAATAAAAAAATAATAAGTTTGTATGAAAAGCCACTCGTCTCTCCTCTCTCATGACGTAGTTACCCTAAAGCGTGACTAACATACTGCTAGGCTTAAGCCAGTTCATTATTCTAATGAGCCTGCGTAATAAATCTTCGCAATCTACCCGCGCTTGACTTATCTCGTGATCACTGACTCTGAACTTGATTTCAGTGAAATCATAACTATTTAATCTCATAATTTAGTTTAATCTTTAGAGTGCTAAGCAATACATAAATTCGCGTTATGTTTGTAAAACGGTCATTTATTGCGTAAAATACCTTTTTAATTTCGCGACGGCAATAACCATGGTCGCGGGGCTACTAAAGAGCGTAGTGTACTAGGAGCTACCGGTGAAAAGTGGGGGCATATTTTGTAACTACCCTCACTTAGTCTTCAGAGTTCGAAGTGTCCATGTACACACCACGACACGCTACTGATCGCGAGAGTTTGAAAAAGACGGACAGACGGACAGTGGAGGCTTAGTATTAGGGTCCCGTTGGCACCCTTCGGGTACTCCTACATTAATCTAAAGCAATCCTCAGAGAGGTTATTGAATAATACGAAGCAACAATATTTCGAAATAAACTAATGTTGATGAGGTTATTTACAAACGCACCTATAGTTAGTTTATATTAGAAACCGTGCATAAACCTTAGAGCTACTTGTACTAACGTATACCCTCTACGCTCGTAGCACCTCTTCGCTCGTAGCCCCTCTACGAACGAGGCATATCCCTATCTGTGCTTCTATAATTAAATACATCTATACTTTTGCTAACATACCTTCTTTGATTCTGCTATCCTAGTAACCATAGACAGCCTCAGTGGCGTGGCGGGCGAGGGCTCGGTTGAGACGCAAGAGGCACGGGTTCGATTTCCGCTGTGGAAGAAATGTTTGCATGTTCTGCAAATATTTCTTCCTGGTTTCTGTGGTACCATGTTACTCGTAGTTTCTGATATCCACGACACAGGGAAATCTAGTGTGGGGTCAAAACTAGAATGTATAAAAAAATTGAAAAGCATTGAATTAAAATAACTAATGAACACAAATAATAGTTATTTTGTTTAAACCCAAAAATGTTAGGCATTTTCCTAAAAGCTTATCTTAATACAATCCTACGTACAGACATCTATCAATGATGGGGAAAACGTTTTTTAGGTCGCGAAAACTGAGTAAAACCATTAATCAAATACATCAGATACCGGAACAAGTTCGCGAGGTTTACAGATGAGTAGGAATGGCTCAAATGTTTTGGAAATCGGTAAATTGATCAAAAAAATTGATATAAAAGTTGAATATTGATTATAAACTCGTGGCTTTGCAGGAATGATATCTGTATAAAATGTAGTATCATTTAACGTAAGATTTTTTTTGAGAAAAAGATTTCGTGTTAAATATGTCTGTATTCCAAGATTTAGTCAAATAAGTTTAGCCGTCCGCGTCTTTAAGATGAGTTAATAATATAAATACATATTTGTGAACATTTAACACAGCGCCATCTAGCTCCAAACTAAGAAAAACTTGTACTATGGAAACCAGATGGCTGATAGAATACTTATATGTTTTACGTAAATACGAAAGAAATATTTGCAGAACATGCAAACATTTCTCCCGCAGCGGGAGTCAAACCCGTGCCTCTTGTGTCTCAGCCGAGCACTCGCCTTCCACGCCACCGATGTCGTCAGTGGGAACAAACAAACACACACAGTAAACCTATGCATTTACATATAATAAAAAATGTAATTCAAACCTACATTTTACATCTAAACTTTTTATATACGAGTAAATTACTTAACTCTCTGAGAATATATCTTGAAAAATTTCTGATCAAAAAATAAATAATAAGGTAAATTTAGAATTCATCACTTTAATTTAATGTTGTATAATTAGTCGCCAAAATTGCTGTTCCATAGTTAATTACTTTTAAAAGTACAAAATGAAAATGGAAAAAATGTCTTTCGATTCGACTTTGATCACTTTTACTTTTTGATTTTAAATGGTTACTACATAAATGTATTTTTAATAAAAAATAAAACGTTTTTACATGTTTAATTGCTTGTTAATTCAATTATGGCCAAAACTCTTATATATTTTCCGAGTAAGTGTATTTATTTATACATTTTACATGTATGGGCGAGGGGCTAATCACCTGTCACCGTGATTAGCTATTATATCCATTTTGGAACTGTGAATCTGGAGTGGCTGCACGTTTTCTTATGTGGCTATCTTTAGTGGCTCTGCCCACCCCATTAGGCATGATAATTATGTATATACCTACCTATGTAATACTAGCTAAAAGTATTAGCATTCGGCTGAACATCAATAAACGCAAGTTTTTGTCTTAAATTGCCAATTTTCGTATCACAAATGTTGACGGCGGGTTAGACCCTTCTAATCCCATATTAGAGCTGGGATCTGTTGCGTTAAAGGTCATATTTATCTAAAAATGTTTTTTTAATAGTGTTCTAACACCAATTTCAATTTTAACCGACAATTTAACGTGCCCTCCGAAGCGCGGAAGCGCTCAGCTCGTAATACCACTTGCGGTCACCCATCCCGATTGTGACCGCGCACAACGTTGATTAACTTCAACGATCAATCAAGAACGTCTAAACAAGCTACGCCACGAGCGCTTCTCAGGAGGGTTATGAGAGCTGAGGTCACTGGAAGCGTGACTGACATTCCAATCGTGCACCAATCTGCATAAACGATTGGATTGAGAGCCGGCATTCAAATTACATCTCAATAATTCTGAATCAAAGGCTTCTATTTCCATGACTATCTCTGAATGGCAGATTAAATGATTAAATAAATATTTAAATTATTTAAATCAGAAGTGGCTCCAAGTTTTCTTATATTTATTTGTGGCTCTGCTATTTGTATTTTAGGAATACAGGCGTGATAATATGTATGTTTGTATGTATAAATATCTTACCATACATGCCACTAGGTAAGTCAGGCGAAGTTAAGCGACGTTACACTATGTTGACTGACATCTTGTCCCGCGACAAATAAATCAATCTGTTTTTTGCAATGTTGCCAGACTTGTCGTGCAATGTTGGATAACGTCGCTTAACTTTGTCCAATCCTGTCCAATCTCATTGACATCGACATTCTATTTGTTTCGCAACAACAGTTGTCACCGCTTTTTTATTTTGAGCTTTTTCGCTTGGCGAATATCTCTGCAACTTTACAATAAATGGGATAAAAAAAAATATACGAATCTAAAAAAATGTTTCATGTTTAGCTCTACCACTGGTTTATCGGCCGATGAAGGCCACCGTCAAAACTATTACTCCTTTTACACTTTACACCTTGTGAAAGAGATTTGATCTAGTTCAGTTTTGTATCCCTCGGGATCAGACGCCGGCCTTTCTATTTCACGAGTAATTTGTTTGTAGCTTGTATGCTGAATTTCGAGTTTTCACCAAACAAAGTTGGTTGATAATTTTGACATATTTTTGTCATAATTACGTTTTTTACGTTTATGATTATGAATCTAACATAGGTAGTCTTCGTACATTAGACATCTGTCTATAAGTTTACGCAGGAAATATGTAGGTAATTAAAATATTGTACGTAAGACTCTTTGTTTATTTATCTTACGCGTTTTAAGGGTTGCGTGTCCGAACAGTGCCAACGGGACCCAATTACTAAGCCTAAGCTGTCCGTTCGTCCGTTTGTTATGTGTATTTCTATTGTCGTTATAACAAAGTATAATAAAAATAAAATAAACTAGTAAAATTAAAGGGCCCCCCATAAATAAAACAATTTTTATGTACAGAAAGCGTCATCAACTAGTATCCCCTTCTAAAGTTTAAATTGAAAGCTGCCGTTCAGGCTACAATATCAACATGCTGTGCCTGAACTATCAAATGAATAAAATCTTATACAAAAATTCTATCTTAGACAGGGTTTGCACCAGCCATCCACCCACGCCAGTAATTAGCATGGTACGGAACCCTTCGTGTGCGAAATCGACTCGCACTTGAACGGTTTTGTTTCAACTATAACAGGTCATATAAAAAAAATAGGCTTTTAGAATCTATATTTAGATCACACTAACAGGACACTGAATTTCAAAGCTGTTCAAAGTAATTAGGTTGAAAATTAATTTAGCTATGCAAAACAAGAAACTTAATCTTATATATAAAAATGAATCGCAAAATGTGTGTAAGCGCATAACTCAACAACGCCTGGACCAATTTGGCCAAATCTTTTTTTAAAATGTTCGTTGAAGTTCAAGGATGGTTTTTACGGCGAGAAAAATTAGAATTATTGCTGGAAAAACCCTAAAAATAGCCCTTTTCTTTTTCCCATACAAATGATTTGTAACTAAAACGTAGTCAATTTGAACTTTATTGCTATGGTATAAAGTTCATATTAAATTACAAGCACTTGCATTATTAATTTTAAGGCGATACGAAGTTCGCGGGGTCAGCTAGTAGTATATTTAAAATTAAATGAAAGTACATTTTGCAAAGCACTAGATTTGTACAAGCGTACTCGTTTGGGAAATAAACTTCTATTTTGTCACGTCCATTTCTGTAGGCGAATTAGCGTACTCCGCTCTCTGTAAATAACGTGCTTACTACTTCAGTTTTATTTGTGCCATTCGGTTCTAGAAATAGTTTTTTACTGTGGTGTATTGGATTGTGGGTTCGAGAACAACCAGTTCAAGCTTTGAAACAAAATGGGGAACCGAAATCTTAGGGATTAAGCATAAGAGTTTACTCATCTAAAGTTTTTACTACTAGGTATTTATCACACTAGTTTGAGTGACAGGAGTGTAAGGCCATACCAGGAGTAGTCAACAATAAAATTCATACAAACGTTTTTTCAATGTGAATGAAATAATTAAAATATTGAAATTCGCTTTAGTATCATATAACATTGAACACGTGGTTTGCTTTTAGTTCGATCGCTGTTTTGTGACTGGATTATTTTGAATGAAAAGTCATTTATGTCATTTATTCAGGAAATGGAACTAACATTACAGAAGTATTACAAAGGCGAAAAGTACCAGGAGAACATAATCTTATAGAAGGTGTCAATCTATTACAATCTCCGTTCAATAGCTTTTGCCAATTTTTGTCCGGTACTTACTTACCTTAATATTTCAGCAATTCAATACCCACACTTTGGTTGTGACTGAATAGACGCAATTACATTCAAGTTCTACTTGCTTCTATTAGGTTAGTTCAGTTCCTACACTCAACAGCACTTCGATCCTTACAAATGCACTGGACTGAGCTCAAGTGGCGGATGCGATTTGAGTACAAGCATCTCTCAACACACGTGCTCTTTATACATTAGCTTTTGCCCGAGGCTTCGCTCGTGTGGTACTCAAATAAGAGTAGTCTGGCTATATTATTTCAGCCGTCACGTCGTAATTGATTACAAACTCACAAACTTTAATTCGGAATATCAGAATCTAAAAACTGCATGATCGCAAGCATTTCACAGTGATGTGCTAGATCTAAGCTCGGTTCTTATATTTAACTATCGACGTATGGTTACCATGGCAACGTTGTTTGTTTATCAAAAAATGTTAGGTGCTTTTCGACAAATAAACGCTTTGGTAATTAACGATTTGTCCGTTAATATAATACTCGTAAAAGGAACTGGAAATTAATTGTACTAAACTTTTCATGCCAAAACAATAGTAAATTATACTTCTTTGCCATCGATTACCGAATTGATTGGTTAGCTCCGGTCATAAATAACATCGTTATAAACACGTGCACTGATAGATACACAACATAATTTAATCGTGTATCTGTTACGCACTTTAGTCGTAACTAATAGTTTAAAATAATTACTCGTAAACTAGAATTGAATTAAAATGTATTTACTGTCTTCTATTATTCGTGTTTAAATAGAGTTGCAAATCTTTGCTGGTCTACTGGACTGTAAAGAAAATAGAACATAGAACGCGTTCAGTTGCTTCTATCCCCGAGCACGTCGTAAAAGTGAACTAATGGATAGTATCCTTTCCAACATGATGGACCATCTATACGGGCGATGGGCTAATCACCTGTCACCATGGTTCACCAGATCCATGGTAATTTAACAAACAACATTGTCCGTTTGATTCCATCAACATTATTGATCGACCGAGTTCGGTATACGACGTCCGACCATACTTCGGCCGATGACGGATTTGGTGCAATCCTACCGTAATTCCCAGAAGTTCCTACGCTATTATGTAAATACGCGCATCTTTCAGTACATAATAACAATGTTTACATCTGCTATGTTCTGGTGATTGAATTAAACAGTGGAACAAAACAAGGATAGTTGGTACTTTTGAATGGTTATTTTATTTAGATACCTGGTACCACGTGAGCAAAGCCGTAGGCTAATAAGTAGCCTTTATGTTAATTCAGCACACATACTATGCATGTTTCAAGTTTCATTTAAATCCGTTCAGCCGGTACGGCGTGATTAAGGCACGAACATCGTCACTCGTTACAAAATTTCGCATTAATACTACATAGTAGGATTCGGAAATTCGTGTATTCACAAATTCGTGTAATCATACGAAAACTTGCAGCCTCCTGATTCAAAGTCCCAAGATGGATATGGTGAACGAAAGTGAACTACTTAAATTCTATTTTGATATTCTTGATGCAAAAGTAGATGGTTCTTAATTTGAGGCTTTTATCGATTAGTAAGCTTTTTTGTATGCTGAATGACAATGACGGTATAAACAATAATACAATCGTGACCTAGAATAACATATTATAACTACCATTCTGATACCACTCGAGCAAAGTCGTAGAGGAAGCTAGTGATCAATTTCTTTTAAGAAGCTTTCAAAGCTGACCGACTAGGTACACGTTTGATGTATCTAGATGGTTTATACAACGTATTTTGCTACGTATAGAAATTGATATGTGTAGATTATGGTATGATATGGGTGAGAGATTAAATACTCTCACCACACTGGTTCGAAAGAACTCGTGACACGATTTGTATAGAATTTATATTTCTTTCACTAAACTCTTTTTCTAGACTTTGAAAATACCACAATAGGAGGGTCGCATACCAGTCCTTTGAATCGCTTTATTCCCCAGTGCTCATTTTTCTTACTGAAAGGTCCATCGTATCTGCGAAATGAAATCTATTTGTCACTCCTGGAGCTTCCTTATAGCTATACTACTATTTCAAATATCTTCAATTGTGGACGTGGCGGGCGATTGCTCGGCTGAAACACAAGAGAAATGTTTTCCGCTGCGGAAGAAATGTTTGCATGTTCTCAAATATTTCATCCGGGTCTGGGTGTCGTAGTACCGTGGTATTGAAGCGCTTCTGACGTGGCTTGCTTAGACGTTCTTGATTGATCGTTGTAGTTAAGCAACATTGTGCGCGTTCACAATTGGAATTGCTGACCGCAAATGGCATTACGAGCTGAGTGCTTCCGTGCTTCCGAAGGCACGTTAAACTGTCAATATCGGCTTTAAAGTCGTTAAGCCATGACGGAGGCCTTTAGGCGGCCTAAAAACTCCGTCATAAGAGTTGGCCACTAGCTCATACGAACTGACTTAGGTACTTAGTTTTAGTACCGTGGTACAGTTTCTGATACCCACGACACAGGGAATCCTAGTGTGGGGGTCAGAAATATGTATGAGACTGTGGATTTATTTGGAATTCCAGAAATGTGGCAATTTTTGGCGGAATTTTATAAACACAAATATACATGTATTTGGTAAGTTAGTTCATAAATAAATATAACATTGGGGTCCCTTTGTCTCTGACCCGGCAAATATAAGCTTTGAAGTAAGGCTTCTCTTGTATGTGCCTACGCAATTTTTAAGCTTTAACGAACTAGTTGTACCCGTGTGGTTTATTCATACATATATACATACATATTATCACGCCCGTACCCCAACGCCACTCCTCATTCAAAATATAGCCTATGGCACTCAGAATTAATGCAGCTGTCTGTTACTGAAAGCTTTTCAAAATCAATTCAGTAGTTTCAAAAATTACCTCTACAAACTTCACTTCGTTACAACAATAGTGTAGGTAGTTAATTGAGATTCAGGTCGATAATTGAAATTGAAGCAGAAGTTCCACTGTAATGGTAATAGTTACACTAATATTAGTCGGACTAATATTTATCACCATTCTACACTATCTAAAGAGAAAGCTCCTACGAAATTAATATTCTCTACTAGTTATACCGCGCGGCTTCGCTCGCGCGGTGTAAATTTTGACACCCCATTTTACCCCTTATTAAGGGTTACTTTGAAAAACTCTGAAATACGTGTCCAATTATTTTGTACCGACTTTTACCTATTCATCGACCTTTTTTAGTTTCTACGACATGCCATTGTTTTTCATCATCGTTTGAAAGCACGGCGCGCACAAACATTTCGAACAAAAAAAGCCCGACTAGATTCAAACCTACGATCTAAGACTTCATCTTCCACTAAGCAGGGTCACTTCCATTACTGCCCGTTTCCTAGACGACGGATCGTTCATCGGACCGTGTCGTCTTCGATTGATTGGGATTCGAATCGTTCATAGCAACTTGGTTACCTATTTGACAAAAATGTACGCCGCTTTTCGACATTATAACAATGTTACTATAATTATGAACAATCCGTTGTCCGTTAGTAGAATAAAGAAACTGGGTATGGATCACCAGTAAGTACTCACAATACATACATACATATTATCACACTCGTATCCCTAACAGGGTGGGCAGAGCCACAAGTAATCATAAGAAAACTTGCAGCCACTCCTGTTTCAAGAGTCCTAAGATGGATATGGTGACCCATGGTGACAGGTGATCAGCCCATCGCTAATGTAGATGGGCCATCATGCTGGAGTGGATACTATCCTTTAGTCGACTTTTACGATATACTTGAGGAGAGAAGCAGCTGGACGCGTTCTATGTTTTTTCTTTACTCCCAGTCCAGCGTAGAAGTTTCAGTATTCAGAAGACCCTAAAATTAAAGGATTCCCCCGAGAAATGTTAATCCTGATTGGTAATTTCTGTCAACAATCCCAATTTAATCCTTTTGTTAATAATCTAATCCGACTTTAAAGTCAATCTACTGGGAAATAGGAGTTTCATCAGAATCTCAAGGATGTAATTAATGAAGGTTATGCAATTGATTTGAACCACCGTACCAGATTTGCTCGCTAAAATCGACGTTGAACTGTGTTTTAAGTTCATGAAATGTGTTTATTCAAAAAGAAAACTAAATATTAATAGTTATTCTTTGGTTCCTCATAGTGAAAACACGGCAAAAGAAAAAAACACGATTATTTTTTTCAAATCGTTTTAAGTTTGTTTTGATCTGGATCTCGTGAACCTTACAATATTTTCAGATGTATTTAACTTGGTAGGTCATAATTATTTCTTTAATTTTGTTAAAAGCAGTTTTTTGATTCATTTTGTAGTTTTCCTGCAATAAACAATTATTTGATTTGGCGGGTTATTTGATTTTTGCGCGGTCTCTTTCTCTATCTTTCGTAGATCCATTGATTCCAATGTTTTTTGAAATAGGTATTTGTAATTTACTAAAACACCATTTTAATTACATAATAATATGCCTTGTCACTCTAATATAGCACTGGTAGTCTAGTGGTAGCGACCCGCCATCCGATCCTAAGATCGTGGGTTCAAATCCGGTCGTGAACCAATTGATTTTTATGTTCGAAAAATGTATGTGCACTATTATACCAGTACTCCCAATCGGTGAAGGGAATCATCGTGGAGGAAATAAATAGAAAAGGATTTAACTAACAGACTTTGCTATAACTCTTAACAATAAATAGTATTATGATACTTGTATAGCTGTAAAGTATAATCGATATCACTTTTATAAATAGGCTTTTAATGAACTCAGTCGTAAAAAAGTCGTAAACTGTGGAAACCATCCGATGTTTAGTCACAGAAGAAATAATACCATCTTGTACCTATCACGAATAAGTATCACCAAAACAGACAACCTACTGAAGCGCTCGTAGCGTAGCTTACTTAGACGTACTTGATTGATCGTTGAAGTTAAGCAAGCTACGCCACGAACACTTCTAAACTTATGAGTACAAAAAAAAACAGTTTTTTTTTTTTCATGGTTATATAAAGCAGTTTTTTCATAATTCGTCATGCTCATCAATCACAGGATACTAATTAATTGGCGTCACTCGCTCCATATCCTTCATTAAACGGCTTGCTCATCCGGAACTAATCAATACCTAGATTGTTGCAGGTTGATTGTCCATCACACGTAACGGTCAACCCTATTCCATACCTCATAAGGTTCAAAGTTATCTTTACAACTTTGTTACAGAAGTAGATAGTAGATTTTGATTGAAAAGTGCAAGCGATTTTGTGTTTTAACACTTCGGTATAAGGTTGAAAAATGTAGTTTGTTGAGTCGGACATGTGAAGCGTGTAAACTTTACTTGGCATTGTACGTCACGATGTCTTTGAACTTATGGAGCTACGCCAAATTTCGATTTTCGTTACATGATTCGTGGCACAATTTGTGAGGTTTCATTACTTAGTAACGTCACTTATTCTTTCGAACCAGTATAATCTATACTAATATTATAAAGCTGCAGAGTTTGTTTGTTTGTTTGTTTGTTTGTTTGAACGCGCTAATCTCTGGAACTACTGGTCCGATTTGAATGATTCTTTCAGTGTTGGGTAGTCCATTTATCGAGGAAGGCTATAGGCTATGTTTTATTTTTTTCAAAATTAGGGATCCGTAATAAAATTGCTATTTTGTAACAAAAGGTGTAAAATCGAAAACCTATTTTTGCGTGCGCTGCAAAAACTATTGACAATAGAACAAAATGATGTACTACGGGTTTGTAGATCCCATTAAGACCTACAAAAAAGTCCGCGAGAACATATATCTAGCTATCATGGTTTAATCACAATAACCGATTTAGCGTTCAAAATAATTATTAAATCGTCTGAAGAAAAAAAAACTACGTTAAATATGTATCGTAATATTAATCTTTATCGAAATTAAGCATTATGTTATCAAGAGTATTTATGTAGAAGTAAAATACTTTTTGTTTCATCTCAATCGGATATTTCGTTTAAAAGTTATCACGTGTGTAAGATGTTAAGAGTTGGTACCTAATAATGAGTTATGGGCCATAGTCCATTTATTGAGGGAGGCTATAATATAGGCAATATTTTATCTCGGCATTTCCACGGAAACGAGAAAAACGCGGGTGAAACCGCGGAGCACAGCTAGTGAAGAGATATAGTGCGTTAACTGAAGACCTCGGTGGCTTGGCGGGCGAGTGCTCGGCTGAGATACAAGAGACGCGGATTCGATTCTCGCTACGGGAGAAATGTTTGTTTGTAAATATTTCTTCCGGATCTGAGTGTTGTAGTATTATGTAGGTATTATAAGTATGTATTTACAAAAAAAATGAAATAAGTATTCTATTAGCCATCTGGTATCCATAGCTCAAGCTTTGCTTAGTTTGGGGCTAAATGGCGCTGTGTGAAATGTCCACAAATATTAAAATATAAAAAAAAAACTTTGAGGTAACTCATTTATAAAAATTCTTACGCACTCTCATGCGACCACTGGTTTGCCTTGACCATTTTTATACATATTTTTTGATACCTGTCTGAATTTTCTTGTTTCGTACTTTTTAGATTACTTTTTATTTCCGTTTTTGGTTACAGGATGGAAAGGATAAAACTGACAGTTCCAAATAAAACTTCATCGTTTCTAACAATAATCTAACTTAACTGAAAGAAGGAAAATATGTTCACAACGACTTCTCGCTCATCAATTCTTAGATTTATGGATCCAAGTTTTATTCCCACTCGTATAGAAAAAAGGATTGTCTGTATATGTGCCCATCCATCTTATCTAGAGCCAATTTAACCCACTCACGACCTCTATCTCCGCAACCCATTTACTTTTTCCCTAACTATATGACATGAAAATTACCTACGCTTATGGTCAACAGTGGCCATAGAAGATAGGTAATTTTATGTTATATATTTTTATTGCCAAAAGACAGTAGCCAAAAGTCCGCATTATTGCCAGCAAAAATATTTTATTACTGTTTCGGTAAATTATTTTAGTTTTCCTGAGATTGGGCTGAAACTTGGAATAGTTTCTGGTGGTTAACAACATACTGGGTGTGGACTACCAAAACTTAAAACAGTGCATTCACGCCATGATTCCTCCAAACCTTCCAAATTTCAGCATTCTTGGGTTGACCTGTGCTTTGATTGAAGAAAAATCCCTACCGTTTTATAAGTATAGAATATAGATAACCTGATTTTCTGACTCCATCGACTTAAATATTAGGCGATAGATACTCAATCGAACAACACCTATTCAAAATCGATTTTGAAACCACTTTCAATAGGTACACGAATTCAAATAGCCAAATAAACAAAAACCACTTAAAAGCTTATTAAGAATATCGTAACGTAAACAATGTTGGAACATTGTAACAATGTAACATGTTGACATTATATGCTACTTGTTAGGGTAACACGGCCTAATCGACCTATTTGCACCATTTTTCCTTCAGCCATTACACTTTATGCTTTTCGCTCCATTAAATTTAATGCTATGTGAGGTTGGCATCGTTTGGACAATCATTTTTAAATGATAAAATAATTATGGTGCAGTGTGTTTCTAAGTGCATCTATCTAATAGTATCTAGTTCTTTCGAACCGGTGTGGTAAAAGAAATTAAAGTGCGCCTCAAAGGCTTCTTTCGTACACCTGACACCATGTTTTCGAATTTTCTAATTTATACGACATGCCGGTTTCTTCACGATATTTTCCTGTTTAAGAACACTGGTAGAGCGCACATAATTTATTCGAACAGAAAAATCCATTGCACGGCCGGATTTGAACCCACAACCTTAGGATCGTAAGGCGGGGTGACTACCACTAGGCCACTAGTGTACATTCTATAGCATAACGCTTAAATATTTCATTTTCATTACATTAAAAAGCTTGTGCTAGCTAAGCTTGCTTCCAGTAATCTCAATAACGGCTGAAAAGTATAGTCAGAAACATGGAGTAGGTACATTATATCGTAAATATATATTTGTTATTCTATTCATATTGTGTAGCTCGTATTCGTACACCCTTACGTTCTGCTCTCTTTTTTCATGCATGATTGTCTGGAAGAGATCGCTCTTAAGCGATAAGACCGCCAATTGTACCCTTTTTTTAACGTATTTAGTTTTATATATATATTTTCTCTATGTTAGTCTATGGTGTACAAAAAAGTATTTTCATTCATTCATTCATTCATTCATCGTACACAGAGTGTTTTTTTAACTGTTACAGTATGAGGAAAATCCGAAACCAGAAGAGATACTTACAGGAAAAGTGTCTTACGAACCATTTGCTCTTTTTTGTTAAAACAATTTTGACATTTTTTTTGTCAAAGCGCGAGTCGTAAAAAAGAAAGTTGAGTTCGAAGTTTTATACAAATCCTTTAGGTACTTTGATGAGTGGAAACAACACTAGCACACAAACTTTCGCATTTACAATATTAGTAGATCTTATTAAAAGTTTACCAAAAATCCTTTATTCTAATTATCCGTTGGTTAGGATAACCTTGGTTAACAAATCCGTTGGTTTGGCTGTTTAACCTGTCTGTGAACATAGCTAACAAAGCCTATCAAATACAGCCAAAGAAGCAACTTAAGAGCTTCATTGTAACATGAAATACAAAGTTCGCTAACTACATTATTCTTCCCATTACTTAGGTAAGTAGGTTATTACATGAAATGTTAGTTAGACTTTAACAGGGTACCACAGCTCGATTATAATAGTTAGATCACTTAGAACAATAAAATAACACAGGTAGAAAACCCACTCACGAACATATGAGGAAGTTCCAGAATCAATTTGTTCAAGATTAATAAAATATGACTTAATGTTATTTTGAAATAAAGGCCTTTTATCATCTATAGTAGGTACCTAGATGATTTTACACAGCGTCAGGAGGCAACTTTTACCTTCACAAAGGGGACGCTGACACCCGGGACGAATTAAGATGGAGTAGGCTTGCTAATCACCTATTCCATCCTCTCAGCTTAGTCGACCATGTCCACAGGAAAGACATGGTCGATACGTGCGGAGCTACGCGGGTTTTCTCACGATATTTTACTTAACCGTTTGAGAGTTAGTATGGCGCACATACATTTTTCGCATAGAAAAATCCATTGGTACACGACCGGATTTGAACCCACCATCTTTGGTTGCGAAGGCGGGGTCACTACCTATGTACATGTACCTACCTATACATTGTTTTTGAATGTACAATCCGTCGTCCGCCGTAGAATATTGGATTTTTTTCAGTGTATTAATAATTGCTAATACTTAACTTTCCTTTTCCAATTCTATTTAGAATGAAGTAGCAATATTTACACTACTTTCCTTTCCAAATGTTTTTTAAAATGAACCAGCTGTTACGGCTCATAGTCCGATGGTTATGGAGTCGTTAATAGTTATATCTCAATTATACTGAAGCAATGTGTACTTTGTAATTATCTATGTTTGTTTCTGGCAGTTTCTAGTGTGGACACAGGCCTTAGGTCAGACCCTAAGCGAAAGCTGAAACGTAGCGTTTTGCTATGTACACTTTCTTATTTACTTAATCATACTGGGTACATATTATCAAAATATATAACTTGAAATAGCAAAGCCTAAGATAGATAATTTTCGAAATATAATATGGTTTAAAATACCTACCTATTGTTTATATATTATAGATTGTGGGTATTTCGACCATTATGTATAACTAACTTTAACTTATAATAAGTATTTCAAACATTAAAAATTTCTAACTAACATTTAGGTATTAAGTGCTCGTGGCGTAGCTTGCTTCTTGATTGATCGTTGAAGTTAAGCAACGTTGTGCGCGGTCACAATTTGGATGGGTGGGATTTGGGCAAGTGGCATTAAAAACTGAGCGCTTCCGTGCTTCGGAGGGCACGTTCAATTGTCGGTCCCGGCTTTTAAATCTTTAAGCCAAAACGGACTTTAGGCGGCCTAAAAACTCCGTCACAAGAGTTGGCCACTAGCTCAGACGAACTTACTTTTGCCAAAAGAACTCCCACGATCCTGAGATAGGTGAATATTTATATACGGATATCTAAAATGTTTTGCAATGGCAGAATATATTCAGAACCAGACAAGGTAATATCCTGAATCAACATCACATTACTTACATCTGTAAGTTCCCACGACCAAATACGTTCAGTACCGTTTTTTACACGAGAAATGTAAACTAAGTAGGTACGTACGTACGGGGCTTCCTAAGAGTAGTAAATAGCGCAGAACATTAATGAGTACCTACCTAGGTAGTAAAATGTAAGTAGGTAGTTATCAAAATGACGGCCTCAGGCGTCATGGCGTCATGGCGTCATGGCGTCATGGCGTGGCGGGCCATTGCTCGGCAGAGACGCAAGAGGCGCGGGTTCGATTCCCGCTGCGGAAGAAATGTTTGCATGTTCTGTAAATATTTCTTCTGGGTCTGGGTGTTGTAGTACCATGGTACTCGTAGTTTCTGATACCTACGACACAGGGAATCCTAGTGTGTGGGGTCAGGACTATGTATGTGACTGTTGGATGTTATTTATTTATTTATTTATGTGTGATAATAATGTACCTATGTATTGTATGTATGGATTTAAATATTATTTTATCTATATGGGCGATGGGCTGATCATCTGTCACCATGGTACACCATATCCATCTTGGGACTTTGAATCAGGAGTGGCTGCAAGTTTTTTTTTATTACTTGTGGCTCTGCCCACCTGATTAGGGATACGTGTGTGATAATGAGTATGAGCGAGTATGACCGAGCATGTCGTAATCGACTTTTACGACATGCTCGGGAAGAGAAGCAGCTGGACGCATTCTATGCTTTTTCTTTACTTCCAGTCCAACAGGGAAGTATCAAAGTATATGTTGTATGTATGTTTATAATAAATAATTAATAAATAAGTATTTGCTATCCTTGAAGGCCTCAAATGAAATTTACAAAATGTCACTTGAAGCTCATTGTCCTATTAAATACCCAAACTGATGCTTTCCTTAATTTGACAGTCCATAGAAGACCCTAAGGTACCTACACATTAAAGTATTATGCTTATAATAGAATAGCACTATATCATGATTCGTAATGTACTTAAATGAAACGTTATGAACGGTATTCTAAACATGAATTACCAAAGACAATGACAGTCTTTGATAATTTACGTTTAGAATAGCGCAATTAGGACCAGATACACTGCACGAACTGTTGGTTGAGTGGTAGCGGCGCCGCTTTCCGATCGTCGGTGTTCAAATACGGTCGTGGGTTCAAATACGGTCGTGCACAAATGGATTTTTCATTTCGAAAAATGCCAGTTATATCAGTTATTTTCAAAAGTGAAGGAAAATATCGTGAGGAAACTGGCCTTTAAGGCGTACTGTTACAACAATAAAAGAAAAAAAGATTCGGCCATGTAAAAAAATTACACTTCAATGTCGACATTACGTGCATGCAAGAACAATTATTATTTTTCAAGAACAATAGCAGTTTTTAATAACAAAAAATCAAGTTTCTTCAAGGAAGGAACAAAATAAGCTGTAAGGAGGATATTTTATTCAACACACACTTTAAAATACTTTCACGCTGGTTAGAAAGAAATGGTGACACGACTTAGTAGTAAGAACTAATAAATACACCGATTGGGTTCATAACGGAAAGTGATTTGTTTATAGAAGTGACATACATTGAATCTACATACCCAATAGGTAGCGCTAATCTATATTTTGTTAACTAACAGGAATTGGTAGGTTTTCTTTACATTTTTGTTCTGCTTTGGATGGATTCAGCTCTTGTTATTACTCTGAGTAGGCAACTTATTTCGGCTAAAATGAGTTTCTTTGCAAGTTACGAAGCCGCTGGGTGGACGAAAGATTACGAGTTTTTTGAAGGTAGGTGAATGATCGTTTCTCAAGTTTTTATGTAAATTGTGGTTTCAAATGACATAGGGTACCTACCTACCAAATGAAATAATGTTTTTAGGCGAAGAAATATGTTTCTGGCGATGTTTGAAGTTAACTTTCTCCATAATAGCTTTTGCTTCTACTTAGTAGTTCTTTTATACTTACCGTATGTATAAAGAAGTTATATATTTAGTTGGGTTTTTGATCTAGATTATAAAGGGAAAAGTATCGACAGGGACGACAAAGCGTGGGTCGCTAATAATGTTACCACTTGGCACCACCTCTTACAACTACGATTTTAGTGTTTCTTGAAATACAGGCACCTAATACAAGACGTGACTATATTAAAGATCGGTCAAGTGCGAGTCAAATTCGCACACGAAGGGTTCCGCAGCAACATACATTAAAAATGTTTCTTGTATAGAGCCCCCTTATATTTTTATTACTTGTTATAGCGTTAATAGCAACATTTCTCCCGTAGCGGGAATCGAACCCACACCTCTTGCGTCACAGCCGAGCACTCGCCCGCCACGCCTCCGAGGTCGATTTGTACAATAAGTGTTGTATCAGCCGTCTAGTTTCCACAATACAAGTTTTGCTTACTCTGGGGCTAGAAGGCGCTGTGCGAAATGTTCACAAATATTATTTTATTTTGTTCATCAAATAAGTTTCCAGTATTCTAAGAATTCCGACTTAACAGTTTAGATCTAAGGGGTGAATATTCGACCCGCATAACTCCAGTGTCAACAAATCTTATGTTAACAACAACAGTTGGGACCCTTGGTCTCATTGACCTTAATCATTTGGATGGTTTATTTTAGTTTGAGGTCTTCTAGAACGGGCATCATAATCGACATATTATTATTATAACTCCATGAGGACGTATTTTCAAAGCTAAATAAAGTAACGAAATTTAAAAAGTTTTTTAAATAAAATCAAATTTCTTACTATTTTGTAAACTTGAACCGTTATAGCAACCTTCCGTGATCTGGTAATCTTGCACCTATCAAGTATATATCGTCACTGGAAAGGCAAATTTACGTAAGCGCCAATCGAGAAAAAGCCGTTTGAAGTTCATTTTTTTCGTTTTTTTAATCATAACTTTCTACCTAATTATCGAATTTTGATGACGTCAACGTAAGATTTCATTCTTTTTTCATTTTCTATGTTCAGCAATTCATAATTTGGACTGCTATTTTAGAATAATAACTCAATATGCCTATTTTGGCGCCATTTTGGCGCTTACGTAATTTTGCCTTTCCAGTGACGATATCATATTATCACGCCTGTATTCCTTATGGGGTGAGCAGAGCCACAAGTAAACATAAGAAATCTTACAGCCACTTCTGATTTAGTCCCAAGATAGATATGGTGAAACATGGTGACATGTGATCAGCCCGTCGCCCATATAGGTGGTCAATCATGTTGGAAAGGATACCTTCTCTCAGTCGACTTTTACGACATGCTCGGTGAGAGAAGCAGCTGGACACATTCTATGCTGTTTAGGTACATCCAGTGTAACAGAGAAGGACAGTATCTAGTAATAGCAAGAGTAATCTGTAGCTTCGTTACCCATTTCTTACTGTATAGTAGCTTGTTATACAAAGCCTGTTCCCCCCCCTTAGCCCCCCCCCCCCCTCCCCCTCCTGACGATTATGGTATTTTTCAACAGAAGGCATCTTAGGTACAGGGAACTTTTACATCATCATTATCTTAAGAAAGCCCGCATGTCTCTTTGTTAGATAGAGCTTTCAATCTTCAATGGCTTTGTATTACAGCAGGTTAGAGAAATTGAATTTCTGTTCCTCCAATTTAGAAACTAAGCCATCTATGGTGCTTCTACACTATTATTATTGAGGGGTAGGTATAGCATGTTTGTAGAGAGTAATTTGAGAGCACCGGTGGTGTAGTGGTAGCAGAAAAGCGTGGTCTTCCGATCCTAAGGTCGTGGGTTCAAGTTCGGTCATGCATCAATGGATTTTTCTGTGCGAAAAATGTATGTGCGCTCTACCAATCCTCTCAAGCGGTGAAGAAAAACATCGTGAGGTAACCGGCATGTCGTAGAATCTAAAAAGTTCGAAAACATGATTCAAGTGCACGAAAGGCGCCTTTGAGGTGCACTTTAAATCATTTCACTGGTTAGAAAGAACTACGCGTAAGTAAGAGGGTAAAGTTTGAAAATAATGGCCCGATCAGTTTTTTTTACTAACAAACACTAAATAAGATTTCCTTTTAAATTTATAGGTTTTTTAACTAAGCTTTTGGCAGAATATTGTGTTGCTCGTTTATGCCGAGATGATGACAGTCCGTTCGTACAATCCCTAGATACTCATACCTATCATACCTGTATACCAATCTAGACTTACATACAATATTATTAAAACAATAGACGTCCAGGGAACGGGATAGGCGAGACCCACGTATCCATGTTTCTTACACGTTATCACCCGAACAAAAATAACAAAACCTTTTCGTTTGTTTTAAAAAGGTTTAGAAGAAAGTTGAATTTCGTCGAAAATATTCAACACACGTCGAAACAACTAACAAAAGGTAAATAAATCTAGAAAAGCCACGTCTGAGGATCGTGGTAGATTTACCGCTTTGTAGGTAAGTACGTGGTTTTATATTTCTAAGCAAAAATAAGGTGCTTCATTTCACCATCAGTTACCATTTTGATACAATGAAAAATTAAGAATTGATTGAAGCACATTGTGTCAAGCTTTGGATTAGGTACCTACCTAATTTAGATTTTTGATTCACTAGGTGCTGCCCGCGCCTTCGCTTGCATGGTACCCGGATAAAAAATTGCCTATATGTTAATCCAGTACTATGTGTATTCCAAGTTTCATTCAAATCCATACGTTCAAAACATACAAACTTTCGCGTTTATAATATTAGTAAGGATGCAAAAAAATTAGAATCTTCACCGCATTTTATTTAACATAACAAAATGTCGTTGAACAAATTTTTAGTATAGATAACTATAGTTATTATCTTATAATTGTAAAATTATTGCTCAAATATTGAATGATAGAATATATTTGTTCAAAATACGCATTACCATTTCCAATACAGTCTGATGAGCAGGTGAGCTATCTATAGATCGTTTGCAACGGTCTTTACGTAGCCCGACTGTTTCTTTAATGAATTATATTTTATATTAGATGTAAGTTTATTTTTGTTAATAAAGCTCAGGTTACAACGGTTTTCTAAATTAAAATATAAACCATTATATTAATTTATGTACCTACTAGCTGTGCCCCGCGGTTTCACCCGCGTTTTTCTCGTTTCCGTGGACATATCGAGATAAAATATTGCCTATATTATAGCCTCCCTCAATAAATGGACTATGGCCCATAACTCATTAATAGGTACCAACTCTTAACATCTTACACA
Organism: Scotopteryx bipunctaria; assembly: GCA_949320045.1. Taxonomy (NCBI): domain Eukaryota; kingdom Metazoa; phylum Arthropoda; class Insecta; order Lepidoptera; family Geometridae; genus Scotopteryx; species Scotopteryx bipunctaria. The sequence continues at coordinate 2,692,852 of OX439441.1, forward strand.
CGTGATAACTTTTAAACGAAATATCCGATTGAGATGAAACAAAAAGTATTTTACTTCTACATAAATACTCTTGATAACATAATGCTTAATTTCGATAAAGATTAATATTACGATACATATTTAACGTAGTTTTTTTTCTTCAGACGATTTAATAATTATTTTGAACACAAAATCGGTTATTGTGATTAAACCATGATAGCTAGATATATGTTCTCGCGAACTTTTTTGTAGGTCTTAATGGGATCTACAAACCCGTAGTACATCATTTTGTTCTATCGTCAATAGTTTTTGCAGCGCACGCAAAAATAGGTTTTCGATTTTACACCTTGTGTTACAAAATAGCAATTTTATTACGGATCCCTAATTTTGAAAAAAAAACATAGCCTATAGCCTTTCTCGATAAATGGACTACCCAACACTGAAAGAATCATTCAAATCAGACCAGTAGTTCCAGAGATTAGCGCGTTCAAACAAACAAACAAACAAACAAACACTGCAGCTTTATAATATTATATTAGTATATAGATTCGTCAAAATAGTTTACAGTGGTTCATAAAAAATAATACAAAAAGTCCCAGTAGGTCAAATTTAAATAAAATAAAGCTTAAGATTTTACATATTCTCGTAATTATTTTTTCCTTATTTTGTCTTCATTAGCGTCATTGTGGCACGGTTACTTTATTTGTTTAGCTTCATTAACCCAGGACCCACAGATCCTACTTCCGTCCTGCAATAAGATCTGTCCTTTACATAAAACTGGAGTTTGCTTGCTATGTAGTTCAGTTACCTGGGGTCTTATTCTCGGGAAATGAAAATATAATATTGCAGTCTTTTTTTTAATTGGGATCATTATGAAACGACTTAAACCTACGCTGAATTTACGCCTGTTCGCTACGCGACCTCGTTGCGTCTAAAGTCAAAAACATAGGGTCATAATTCTCAAATATGCATTTAACGTTCATACATATTTGGGAATTAGGATTTTGTCAATTTTTTTAGAATAAGGCCTGATTCCAAATTCTAGTCTCTTATTTTCGTAGGTCTGGACTTGACTCTAAAAATAGAATTTACAAAATAACATGAAGCCTGTATGAAAAATTCACAAGCAAACAAATACCGAGGCGTTTGGCTAGTTTAAATTTGTCAAAGTGATCTCCAACAAAGGCGCGACCGAGGAACTTTCTAAACAAAGTCACTCGCTGTTACATACAGTTCGCTGGAGTCTGCGACTTATAATTTTCTTCAAGGCTTTGCATTCATTGAATTTTAAAATTGCATTGTTCATTTAAATACCTACCGAATATAAGAATATCTTTGTTCAAGTGGTAATGGGGTCATTACCACTTGAGCCTCCTGTTTTTACTTTTAATTAATATATAGTATTTATCTGTACTGTACAGGTATTCTCAAACGTAAAGGTAATATACACAAAACATCGTTATAAAAAACGGTCAAGTACGAGTCGAACTCGCACATGAAGGGTTCCGTACCCATCGTACATGATTACCTTATTTATCCAGATATATTTATTTATTTATTTTTAATAAATACATTTATTAACAGAAATAAACTACAACTAATACAAATATAATTTACAAAATACCAAAGCAACAGTTTGGCTATCTAAAGGCTGTTAAAAAAGTCACAGAAAGCGGATCTTGAATGATTTTTCTTCAAAGTTAAATGTACTCACATTTTAGCCGCCAGAAACTTTGAGGACAAAACCAATTATTTGGCAATCACAAGAGCAAAACCAATCATAACTTTCTCATTCTTTGACTAGGTAAATTAATTTAAAGTTTAACAACGAATTAGTATTCACATGTGCCAATACTAGAGGGAAGAATTTCAATTCATTAGGGTTTCAACAGTTCAGAAGTACTTGTGACGAAACTGCCTGGAATATTTATGAGGGTAGGAAAGTAATTTCGCTTCCTTACCTGCTAACAGTTTTCAACGCGGCACTTATTGCTCTAGATTTAGCTCCGGGAATACCCGTGGTAGATTTGTGTTTATCTTGTAAAACGACACTTTAAAACTCCCTGGATATTTGCAGCGATTTTAACGAGGAATTTTAATTTGACTGAAAAATATGTGTTCAAAGTACATCATAATCAAAAGCCGCTATTTGGTAGTCAAAGACACGTCTAAACATCATAACTGTATATGATTATCAACACTAATGGAAACTTTACTGTGTGGTATCACAAATTAGAAAATCAAAATAACAGAAAAAATATGCTGCAAAATGATAATCACGTGAGATAATTATTATTGGCTAAATTCGACGCGGACTGTGGAAACAAAAACTTTTTCTTATGGAATTTAGGGAAGCACTCGTAGCGTAGCTTACTTAGACGTTCTTAATTGATCGTTGAAGTTAAGCAACGTTGTGCGTAGTCACAATTTGGATGGATGACCGCAAGTGGCATTACGATCTGAAAGAAAGAAGAAACTTTTAAATCACGAGAACAAATTCGCGGGCAAAAACTATCCTATCCTAGTTATATCAAGTTTTTTCATGCTGTTAATGGTTTCCTAACAAAGTTTTGTTAACATCAATAACTATAGAGTACCTAAATATATAAGTAAGTTTCAAAGTAAATATGTTCAAGACAGACCTTTTATTTCAGAAACACATCATTATAACCTTTCTGTATCGCCTGTTTTGTCTCCGAGAATAGAACAAAGCTTTCACAAGATAATTATCAGCTGGTTCGAATAATTGTAAGGCTTTTCTGTAGATTCAAAGCCAGCAGTTATGTTCAGCTATAGCAGAAATAAGTTACTATGGTAACAGAGTTACGATATAAGAGCAATAGAAGATTGTTGTACACGTAGTTTTTGTGAACCAGTGTGGTGAAAAGATTGAAGTGCGCCTCAAAGAGGTTCCTTTCGGGCACATTAGTTTTATTCTAATCTAATTAAAGTATAGCGTTAGAAAGACTCGCGACTTTGTCAACGTTGAGTTTTTTCTCATACAAAATTTATCTTCCTGCTACGTTCTCTAGGAGTTTAACTTCAGGAATTCCTTTCTTAGTATACCCCTATACCATAAGAGGCATATACCTTCCTAGATCCATGCTTCTAAGAAAAATTAATATCCTACTTATATTATAAATGCAAAAATTTGTGAGGATGTTAGGATATTTGTGCCTTAATCACGCCTAAATGGCTGAACAGATTTGAATGAAACTTGCAATATACATAACACATGCGCCGTAATAACATATAGGCTACTTTTCATCTGGGTACAACACGAGTGATGCCGCGGACGACAGCTTGTACTATCCTAAATTTAGCAAAATTTAGGTACAAAAATTTAGCAAATTAAATCTCAAAATCCGACAAAAACACACAGTATGCAGTATTCATAATTAATTTCTATGTATACCTACACTGTTTAAAATTGAATGCCAAAAATATTCTATAGCAACTTTTATCTGCAACATGAACCCTTCTACGAAATGAACTAGTGAAGTAGCTTATTCATAAAGCTGGGGCCATTGCCGGCCATTGATGGCCCATTACTTTAAGTAATTAGTTTGCATGGCTTGGACATAAATTGCAGTTCCAACCCTTCACGAATTAGCTAAATTAAAAGTCCTAGTTATAGTTTACGTCTTTACTGTATACTGTTATCTAGGCAGTTATTTGGCTACATTTTTAGTAACATTTCATTCTATGCTCTACATACTAGTATCCACCTGCGGCTTCGCTTACCTACTACTACCTACTACTACTCGAATAAAAATCACCTTTGTTTCAGGTCATGAGCTTTATTGTTATGGAGATGAACGCTTCCATACACGACACAGACTTTCACATTTGTAATAATTATTATTGTGAAATGTCATTAAATGTTTCGTCTCTGTCATTTTTATGTGAACAAAAAGAGATTAAATTTTCTAGAAAGGTTTATTGGAGGCTTTTAAGCGTATTTATGCATCAGGGCTTATTTTCGGAGAATTTTGGGTATTCCTTTATAAACAAACGTAAAATTAGGTCTATCTAAAATCTTATAAGGCTTAGCGTAACTTTATCCTTGAGGCTCTAATTAGGTTTCTGCCTCAAAAATGAAAAAAAAAGATAGTCCAACCATTTTAAAATCGCAATCAGATCTCCTTCCATATCTATATCTAATTATATAAAACTCTGAATTGAATGACAATCGACGCACAGAATACGAATAAATGTAAAATGGCTTTTAACTTCTTATAATCCAATGATATTTCATTTATCAAAAGCCGTTTTGACTACAGCTTCAGCCAAAGGAATGCACTTACAGTATATATCTATATATTATATAGATATATACAGTACCACAAATATTGTGCGCCCCGGCAAACTTCGTGCTTGTATGAAAACTGGATTTGTCCGAATATGCAATTAATAGTGCACTAACAATCACTGAACCCAACCCGTTAAAAAATAAGTATCTACATAATTATTGTAACAACTCTATATTTCAGAAGCTAGCGGAAAATTACCAAGGCACACAATACTGCCCTACTAATTGAACTTTGCAGTAATCGTAATTTTTCGGTTTTTCACTTTTTTGCAGAAATGCTATTCCAAGGGGTATACAGGTGTATTCTATACACCTACATAAAAAAAATATTTTCATTATATTTTTTACTATAAGTATATTATAACATGTACTTGCTGCAAGATATCAAAAAATATGATTACCGCGTTTTTCTCTAAACCGTCATTTTGCAAGTACCGTACTGTATTTGCTATTACGAGGGCAGAATATTTGTGCTTCACTGTACCTACATAAGACATACACTCCAAGCAGCAAACCCTCCTTCTTTGCAGTCGAGTAAAAACAGTAGGTATTTCAAATCGTTTCTGCAGCGGAGCTTGGATAATAGAAAAGAATACTTTCAGATTTTTCTTTTGAAATACCTCTAGATAAAACTCGCGAAATAGAATAGGGGTGGAAAAGTGATATCAAAGCGTTGGTCCATCGCTTTATCGCTGGAGATAAATCTTCTATCCGTTTTTCTCAATTTTCCACCATAATTTACTTAATTCTTTTCACTCTGTAATACCTATAAAAAGAGATTCGGTATTTTATCTTAATAAGTCATCACTTTCACCTCTTTACGACCTTTATTTTGTTGAACCTATAAAGGTTTTTCTGACAAAGAATTTAGTGAAAGAAATTCCTTGAAACTAGTTTTATCATATTTTTTTAGTAAGGACTTTAGATTTTGCTTACAAAGTAATAACAGGACTTCCAAATTTTTTTTTTCGCGAAAAGTGTACAAATAACACCTTTCAAAAACTTATACATACTATTATCACGCCCGAATCTCTAATGGGGTCGGCAGAGCCACAAGTAATCATAATAAAACTTGCAGCCACTCCTGATTCAAAGTCCCAACATGGATATTGAATCATGGTGATCAGCCCTTCGCACATTATAGATAGTCCATCATGTTGGTGACGATACAATTTACGACATGCTTGGAGAAAGAAGTAGCTGGACGCATTCTATGTTTTTTCTTTACTCCCAGTCCAGCAGAGAAGTAAAATAAGATTTTTTTTTAAATGTCGATTTATTTTCGAATCTGTTTGTACCTCAACAGAATTTGCTCCGATTTGCTCACCGCAATCGCGGAATTGAATGAACTACAAAACAATTGAATTGTCTCGATTACAACTCGATTTTATCTCGATGTTTTGCCTCTTTACAATTGGTTTATCCTAGTTCAGAATTTGAATCAGTACCTATTGAATTTATATCAGTACCTAATCAGTATATATGGGTTCAACCAGTACCTATGGGTTTTAAGCGCTTAAGTAATCAAAAAGACACCAAGACAGAAAATCAATGATGAAATAAATATCCATGATTATAAAACCTATGGATTTTCTAAGAATCCGTTGTATATCGCTTTTCGATCATTTTGGTGGTCATACGTGATCGAGAACTATTTTTAAGAATGTTTTTCATTTGTTAATTTTGTTGAAAGATGAAGCTTAAGATCATTTATTTGCAAAACATGTGTACAAAAGATGACATTATAGTAAGTGTGACACAATATGTTTTACCTAAGTCGGTGTGCAAATTGAGAAATTGGGGTGCGAAAACGGAAACATGAATATTGTGGTAAGTAATGGTACATTTTAAACGCCAAACACAAATAAAGTTAAACAGTTTTAAGCGTAATAAAATAAAGTCATGTCAAGCTATAAAATTTAAACAATAATATGAAGTCATATTTTTACCCGACTTTTTTAATACAGAAAATGAAATTCTCTTATTCCACATAATTGTGACGTTCTGTGTAACAAATTAATTTTGTCCCCGCTCGTAAACCCGTGAAGTGGTCGCTATGGGGGGTTTTATCTGTTCTTTTTAATGTATCTTTTGGTATTCAGAAAATGCGGTGTAGGTTTTGTACGTAAAATATAGTAAGCCCATCGCCACTTCCACAAATGCTACTGTAAATTTATCATTCGCTCCAAACAAGTAGGCCATCTGATTTACATTCTATCACTTAATTATGGTACATTCACCATTCAAACTGAAAACATTCATTACCGATTTCTAGAAAACAGCAAGCGTTGTTAAAAAATCACAGTTCTAATTGGTACCTAGTTATATACTTTTTACCCCCTTATTTTCATGAGAGCACTGGTGGTCTAGTTGATAGTGACCCCGCCTTCCGATCCTAAGGTCGTGGGTTAAAATCTGGTCGTGTACCAATGGATTTTTCTGTGCGAAAAATTTATGTGCGCTATACCAGTACTCTCAAACAGTGAAGGAAAACATCGTGAGGAAACCCGCGGCTTAGTCAGCTCCGCACGTATTGACCATGTCTTTCCTGTGGACAAGGCCGACTAAGCTGAGAGGATGAAATAGGTGCTGGGCAAGCCTAATCCATCTTAATTCGTCCCGGGCACCACAGCGTCTGTGAAGGTAAAGTTGCATCCTGACGCTGTACAAATCATCTACTATAGATAGTAAAAGGCCTTAGTACCCCCTATTTTCATAGTTTATAGTTGGCGTTCATCTGTTGTTTTGGAACATTAGTACATTGCTGTCCAGGCGAGAAATAATTTACGGCCAAGTAATTTTGGAACCGTAAGGGATTTTAAAAAGACGAGGCGACAGCAGAGTTCCTGTTAAATAAACGAGGCCGTTAATTGCTGTTTTGGCCGAGACTTGTATGGCACTTTTCTCGTATTTGCGAAGAAACAGTAAATTAATTAATTCAAGAAACATAAGTTTCATTCCCACCAATTACCCATCATTGCGCGCGGTCTTTGTTCTTTTTCAAAACCTTTGAAAAGCAATGCGGAATGCGCATTGGTAGGTATCTGGATATCGTATATACTAAAATCACCTCGCTAACACTACAAAAATATAAAAAAACTGTACAGCAATTTCCATTACTGTCGTGTTGAAAATTGCTGGCGTGTTATTTCAGAGTACAGAAAAGAGCCAATTAACGAACTGTTTCTTTTTTTATAATAATGAAGCTATTTCAGAGCAAGTGAGACAAAAATTAATTACACAACATCATCTCCTCATTTTTAATAATATTGATGGACCTCCTTTTTATTCGCCGCCAGGACGCCAGGACGCCATTCTCTCCGGTCCCTCGCGGGTCTCTTCTAGCGATTGCCGACTGCTTTTATGATGTCGTTCGACATCGGGCGGGTGGTCTGCCTCTTGGCTGTTGAGCGTCCCGGGGTCACCATTCAGTAATCGCCTTAGTCCTTCTTCCGTCGTCTCTTCTAACCAAAGATCTCAATGACACAAGACTATAAAAATACAACCCCCAAATACTCAAACGCGACTCAGAGTTGAGCACGTTTCAAGATACGGTTTTTTGACAGTTTTTGATGAAAATCTCTCAAAAACTCGTCACTTGAGACGTGCTCAACTCTGAGATGCGCTTGAGTATTCGTGGGTAAGATTGCAAAACATTTATTCTATATTTTTAAATAAATTACATGCGCGGCTGCGCTCGCGTGGTATACATTTTGTTACTCCATTGTACCTCTTTTTGAGGGTTTGTTTGAGAAACCCTGAAACATGTCTCCATTCATTCTTTATCTAAACTATCCAAAGCGGGTTTCAGGCCAACCGTACCGCCCGTTAAAAGGTTCCCATATAAACTTTGGCAACCAATTTTACCTAATATTTAACCATTTTCCATAACAAAATATTAATCTCTCTTTATTTGAGATACTATCTTATTTAGAAGAAACAAAATCTTATAATTAAGCTCTTCTGAATTCAGTTTCTATTAAGTAAAATTACAGGTTTTATGTTTTCACATTTTATGGGTTCGATTACCGTTTCAGGCAGGCATTTATTTAAAAATCTTTGAATGCAGTTCGAATTGTTCTTACCTAAAAGATCCTTATGCGTAACTCACGTAAGGCACACATTGTTGTGAAGGTTTTGTCTAGTTGTTGTGAGTGTGTGTGTAGACTACTTATCAGTAGTTGCCATTCAACACATCTAACGAAGCCGACGGGTCGGATGCTATTGTGCGGTGCCAATATAGAATTCCATTTCCATGACACGACGTTCTGTATTGTACTTCTTAGTGGACTTATCAGATGAAACTACAAACTCTAAGTAAAAGTTCTAACAGAAGTTAAAAAAAACACAAAAGTTGCCATAGTAATTTTTAGATACGAGTAGGCACAATTTTTTTTATTATTTTACTAAATTAAAATGACAAAAATACTTACAAATTACATGATTTATTTATTAGGGAAATCAAAAACCAACCGTCCATTCATAGGTTATTTTATACTTTCCTACGACCATATAATAAGATTTTAGTCATTCTACTAAATAAAAATGAGGTTGTATGATAATTTGTAGCAAGAAGTACTCGTTTGCATACACACTTGTTAAACAACTACCTATTTATTTAATCTGTGACATTACATACAGTCTTAGAGAGCAATATAGATGTAGTTACACATCTAATACTACTAAATTGAGAATCACCCTTCCTACAATATGTGTACTAGTCAAAGGGTTCAATAGGTTTTGTTCGAAGTAAGGCTTTGATGAAACTAAGGCATTTACTATGTATAGGTACTAGATGATGCTAATGGAAATCAGAAATCAGAAAAAATGTTGAGTGAGTTTGTCCAGTACCATCCTCTCAGCTTAGTCAACCTTATCCAAAGGAAAGAGCACTGACTGGATTTGAACCCGCAACCTTAGGATACGATGGCAGGGTAACTAACTACCATTAAATGTGCTCTCCATTCTCTTTCATCCAAGGCTTTATGAAATTTACCAATAATGGCATTTTGCTGTGAGTTCGGTTCCATTTTCAATTTATTAAAATCAATATTGACGTAGCATCTTTTATTAGATTTGTGAATTTTTCTAATTGATAAAAAACAATGACTGAAAGAAACAGCGTAATGGAAAGAAAATAACAGTTAATTGAAAATCAGAGCGAAGACCCATTCCAAAAGACCCTTTGCTGGAGTTCAGTATATGAGAACGAATGCCACCGGTTGGTCACGAGTATGATACATAGTATTTGGTTTTCTAATTACCTTGGGTATTGTAAATGTAAAAAGAACACTTGTACAGTAGTACCAAACTTTGTGCTTTGTATGAAAACCGAATTTGTCCGAATATGCAACTAATATTATAGTCAAATAATAATAACTGAACCAACCCTTTAAACAAATAAGTTAAAACATAATTATTGTAACACAACTAATGTAATTTAAGTTCGTATTTCAGAAGTTAGACGAAAATTGCTGAGGCGCCCAATATTTGTAGTATTGTAATCTTACTATACTGATCGAAAAGCTCAAAAATGAGTTATTTTTAATAAATAATATTTTATATACGAAAGTGTTTGTATTTGTACGCTTGTTGGCTTGTCTTTCTTTCATGCAGCAAAGGTTTTTAGTATCCCTAGTTGCATTTGACCAAAGCCATTAGAATACCATAAAAATTGTGGACAATTAAATTGGTCTTAACTCAAATATTGCAAACCTTAAAGCCCTTTTCACAAGCGTACATAATAATAAGTATTAATGATACTTATGTAACTGAGGGGCCATCTCGCTACTTCTGAAATTTTTCGAAAAACCAAAAAACCTTAGTGCCGAAGCTGTGCAATGGTATTACTTTACAGAACCGAGGCTACCGTTTTTAGTATCCCCAGTTGCATTTGACCAAAGCCATTTACTCCGGCCACTTCTTCAACCATTAGCTTAGTCTCGATTACCACTCCGGAACAAATATTTGTATGAACTAGAGTTGTTTGTTCCGTATCTACTGTTGCATCCATTTTGTCAGGAGAAAACCACAGTGAGAAACATATAATATACCTACAAAAAATACTGGCAATCCTGATCAGGGACTAAAAGAACCAAGGTCTCCGCTCACTACCCCGTTTACCAGGCCGTCAACGGCCGTGCACAAAAAGTAAACAAAAAAAGTCACATTTACTTTAATTTTTATCGCTGAATTTTGTCTACTAAGATGTGACGCTCTGATTATGGAATAGCTTCTGTTACGGTAAACATTGTTTCTGTTACTTATAAACGCTTTTTAAAAGCGAGGCGTGAAGCAAATGATCATCTAAATTCTCACCTAACTGCTATCACAGACTTAGCTATAATATATACTGTGTTTATATTATTTTCCGCTGGACTGGGAGTAAAGAAGCTGCTTCTCTTCCCGAGCATGTCGTAAAAGTCGACTAAGAGATAGTATCCTCTCCAAAATGATGGACCACTTATATGGGCGATGGGCTGATCATCTGTCACCATGGTTCACCATATCAATCTTAGGATTTTAAATCAGAAGTTGCTGCAGTTTTCTGGCAAACTTGTGGCTCTGCCCATCCCTTTAGGGATATGGGCGTGTATGTATATTGTGCTTTTGTATGGTAGAAAATATACAGTAATATATAGTAATAATGTCTTGCTATAATATTTATTATAGCTATGTCTGTGATGGCTTTAAACCTATCTCAACGTTGAAAAGCCGCTGAGTAAAGGTTTTTCTGTGCATAGATCACCTGACAAATAGCTAGCTAGCTGACTAAGGTCTAATAGTTAAGTAAAGGTAAACGTCAATTTAACGACCTGAGAGTGACTCAGCTGAGAGGCTGAATAATGATCACACCTCAACTTAAGTCTAGACCAAAATGACCAAAAGCACTGAGTCTATGGAAAGTTTTAAAAATGTTCTTTTTGTATAGAAATACGAGTAGATAGTACTTTTATTAACTGCATACTATGTCGAAACTGATGCAATTCCTACACAGTAAATACTCAAAAAGACTGAACATAAAACTGATGAACACTGAAATGATATTCACAAATCCAAAAAAAAATCAAGCACAAAAAAACGACAAATAAATCCAAGAACAGTCAGCATAAAAATAAATAATGATCATACAACGAAATTACACACTTTTAAAAGCCTTTTGTAAATGAATACTGGCTTGTACGTACGAGTAGGTTATCGTTTTTAAAATATGAGTATTAGAGAGTAGAAAATAAGCCAAAAATTTGCACTGATTTAGACTGAACCATTTCAACTTCTGATGCTGTCTGTACCCTATGTGAAAGATCCCAGCATTTGTATTCAGAGAGACGAATGAAGATCACCGACTTGTTTATTCGAAGAGACAGAGCCACTAATTTGTATGTAAATATATCTCAGTAAGTACTTACTTGTTTAAAATTTCAGAATCCCATCGTGGTATTCGAGAGACGTTTCAACGATCGTTGAAACTATAGTTATTTTATTCAGTTATACATTTTTATACGTGGCTGGTATGTTACCGAGAAAATAAATACAATTTATTAATATAATTATATTACTTCTCTGCTGGACTGGAAGTAAAGAAAAAGCATAGAATTGGTCCAGCTGTTTCTCTCCCCGAGCATGTCGTAAAAGTCGACTAAGGGATAGTATCCTCTCCAACATGATGGACCACTTATATGGGCGATGGGCTGATCACCTGTCACCATGGTTCACCATATCCATCTTAGGACTTTAAATCAGAAGTGGCTGCAAGTATTCTTATATTTACTTGTGGCTCTGCCCACCCCATTAGAGATACGGGCGTGATAATATGTATTTATTAATATATATTCCTTTATTTGAGACATTGGGAGACGTGGTGACGACCGATAGAGTAAGAGACTAACTAAATGGTCGAGGCTGAGATGTGGATTCAGAAATATGGGTCGTCCTGCAGTAAGATGGGCAGATGATATAGTGTAAGCCGTGGGCCGTTTATATACAAGACTAGCACTGAACCGTGATGGATGCCCAGCTGTGGGTAAAGTCAGCTGTGGGTGATGATGATGATGAAGAGAAGTTTTTCCAAATAAAATTTACAAAATACAAAATAACCATTCGAGCTATCTATCCACCATTGAAACCAATATATAAAATTAAATAGCTCACGTGACCCAGATCATCAGTAAGTGAGCATGAGAAAATTCAGGACTAAAAAATTTTGTAAACTTGTATGATTTTATGTCTCTACAGCAGAACGTTTTGGCTTCTTTATAATAATACATTATATTAATAAACACAGACCCGGTAGAGACCGAGATCGTCAAGATATTTTAATAATATTTGTATATTCTTCGAACTGGATCAAGATTTTCATCCCAGTAAATTCCCACAAAGTGTGCCGCGGGAATTTATCTTCTTTTGCAATTTAAGTTTTTTCTTTCGCAGTTTAGCTCAAAATTTCTACGAACCCATTTGTTATTTCATTAGTAACATTTGTGCTTTTATAGCACTATTTGTCTTACTTCGGGCTTAGACGTGTTTTTGGGTGTGTTTTGGTAACCTGTGTGGGTTTTGAGTAGAGGGTGTGATGAATAATTAATTTTTCGTCATGACAAAGTTCATAATACTTTCTAGAAATTCTGTGCTGCTTATTTCTCTGCTGGACTGGAAAAGAAAAAACATAGAATATGCTCAGCTACTTCTCTCCTCGATCATGTCATAGTCAAGTCGATTAAGGAATTTCCTTTCCAACATGATGGACCATCTAAATGGTCGATGAGCTGATCACCTGTCACCATGGTTCACCATATCCATATTAGGACCTTGAATCATAGGAAGAATAATAGAAGTAGCTGCAAGTTTTCTTATGATTACATGTGGCTCTGCCCACCCTATTAGAGATCATCATTATCAGCCTATAGCAGTCCACTGCTGGACGCCCTATCTTCGGCTTGACGCAACTAGCCTTTGCCAGCAACACTTCGCAAATTGTCTCTTCACCTAGCCGGAGGGCGTCCTACATTACGTTTGCAGAGTCGCGGATTGCTATAAGGGATACGGGCGTGATAATTTGTATGTATGTATGTATAGAAATTCATTAGAGACAACTCAGGTATGTGGACAAACATCTAGTCTAAAAAATATTGTTAATATTAGCCTGAAGTCCCGCTAGACAAAGTAAATAAAAAAAAATTTTTTTTCGGAAGATTATCAGCTGTTATTTTTTAGTCATTGGCAACGAGATAAGCTGCAGGCCACAGGAAACACTTAGTACATAAATAGTTCGTTTAACCAGATGTTGTTATAACACGTTTCTAATCCTGTGTGATTCATCCAGACGAACACAAACTATCAAACTCACCATTGTTATGGAAACACGTAACTTCTCACCTGCGTTACCAGGCATCGCATGCCGCGGCCCGTTTGTTCCTCACTGACTTCCTAGCCGTCTGATAAGTTTATCAGGTATATCACATACGAATTCCTCATTTGTCATCGTGACGTAGCTTGCTTAGACGTTCTTGATTGATCGTTGAAGTTAAGCAACGCTGTGCGCGGTCAAAATTGGGATGGGTGATCGCAAGTGGCATAACGATCTGAGTGCTTCCGTGCTTCGGAGGGCGTTAAATAATTGTCGGTCCCAGCTTTTAAGTCGTTAAGCCATGACGGAGGCCTTTAGGCATCCTAAAAACTCCGTCCGTAATTAAATACGCAAAAACTAATACGTATATTATAATATACGTAGTAGACATCATTTTTTCTGATTTATATATATAAAAAAGCTTACGCACCAGCTTTTGGAAAGGTTATAACAAAATTTGTTCGCAATGACACGACGTAAGGAAAATTAAATTAGAAATGAATTTCCCGATGTGCCTGCAGGTGGCAGTGCTGGGGGCAAAGACGGGAAAAACGATTGACTGACAATTATTTTAGACTAGTAGACGGGCCGCGAGTTTGTCCGTCTTCCCGGTTGTTTTTTTTACAGATTTCATATTACCTCTGTGTCCTCTAAGAGCTGAATTTTTGTCATTCCTATCTTAGGCGCCCACACCATGAAAGGACTACAATCGCCTACGTTTCATGCTTCTGTGGCTTTTTGTTCTGGTTTGCGTTGACTGTAAGTCAGTTAGTCAGTCAGTAATTTTTTTTATATATATTTAGATAGATTCTAATGAATCAATACAACACCAACAACATTATTTCTAGGCACGTTAAAGCTTTTTATTCGAGACTATTAAAAATGCCGTCGCCCGTTCCTCCTCATAAGGACCGTAATTTATATTAAATTGCTTGTAAGTTGAGCATAGTTTGAAATATTTGAAAATAAACTATGAGGAACTGGAATTATGAAAATGTCATTACTTAAAATAGTTGAAGTACCTACTATGTATTCATCATCATTTTCATCTTTGTACCACCCACTGGGTGTAGGCCATAGTATTCACAGATTTGCATAAAGTCAAGTTGACTGCAAACGCTATCGATTGGCTGGCGGGCCTCCATCCATCAAAAGGGCTTTGTTATCAGCCTCTTGGTCTAGAAACGTCAGTCTTCAGCTGGCCCCTCTTTTATTACAGACCTTTTGCTAAGATGTTTATAAATGTAAATGGCGCTGACAGCACTATTAGCAGGAGAAAAGTGAGATAATGATATCGATTCTGTTCATATCCTAAAAATAATGGCCTCCCTTTCTTATACATTGAGATAGCAGGTATCACTATAATTTTTGAGCTGAAAATACACAAAAGAGTCATCTAACCTAATTTAATTGATTAAAACCACCAATACAATGTGCTTTTATTCAGCAAAATACATCAAAATACTGAAAATTATAGAATTAGTAAGTTTCTATTCATACATCTTTTTCAAGAACCCATGACATTCTTTTGTTTTTCTCCCAGTTTGAAATTGGAACAAGACCGAGGAGGTTTTAGTTATTCTGCCAAACAATAGAGGCGGCATGTATGAAAGGAGTAACTATTACATAATCTATGACAATGCCAAAAGAGTTATAATGCTATACGAGTATTATTTATTAAGAGTACATTCTTAAAGCTATGTAGTTATAACCTAATTTAGATAACAAATAGATGTGGGCGTTGGTATAATAGCGCGGCTTTATTAATCTCTTATGACTAATATAGTTTTTTTGCATAAATATTGAAATCAAAATGTAGGTAGGTATTTTATATTTACCCTGTTGTGTTGTCCCAGAGCAAACGCCTTCTCTTTTGTTTGATACATTTATTTTAAAAACTACTGTCAGTCCAAAAAATGACTTATTTTTGCACCTTTTCACATTTTGAAGTACTGTTTGTCGTAAACCCGATAATGACTGTGTTCGGCAGGGTCACGATTTTTTTAATGTATTATTTTAATAACCGTTGCCGTTCGCGAAGGATCCGCAGGTTGTTCCAGGTGGGTACTTCGTTTTCAAACTACAGACTCAGGCTACTTTGAACTTTATCTCGCAAAATTGAAGATTGAAATTTGAATGCACAGCGGTTTTGCCTATCACAGCAAGAGCCCGCATAAGCCGAATTGTATGATACCCTGTTAAGAACACGTTTGATTAAATTTGACCCTTGGAAAGCTCTCCTCCTACTACTCCATTTCATAATCTTTATCTACTGTATTTTACCGGCACGTTTAACGAACTTTGATTGCGTTTTGACACAGCCTTTCTTCGATTTTCTCGAACGAGACTCATATTTTGTGAAACAAAGCAGAGCACTGGCGGTCTAGTGGTAACAGCCCCGGCTTCTGATCCTAAGGTCGTGGGTTCAAATCCGGTCGTGCACCAATGGATTTTTCTGTTCGCAAAATGTATGTGCGCTATACCAGTAGGTACCGTACTCTCAAACGGTAAAGGTGTTTGAAAACTTGTGTCAAGTGTATGAGAGCCTTTGAGGAGTAGGTACTTTAAATCCATTCACCACACTGGTTCGAAAGAACTAGTGACACAACTAGTAGTAGTAGTGGGCGAAGACCATAACTGACTTTATGAAAGCAGGTAAACTAAAACTAAATAGAGTATTCTCAGTAACATTTGAACTATCAGTTCGGAAATATGACGACTGAACGCGGCGAAGCGTTGGGGTGTAAGATAATCAAATCAACCCTCGGATCCATGCGATAGAACCTGGTTTCACCTTTGCGAAGTAGTAAGAAAGTTTTACGTCCCTATTACCCTCACCTTTTCCCTACTAGCTTGTTCCTAGTAATACAACTATCCTACTCTATTATATACTAGCTCCCGCCTCGCGTGATATCCAGACAAAAGGTAGCCTATATTTTATTCCTGCACACATACTATTTACGAGTATATTCCAAGTTTCATTCAAATCTGTTCAGCCGTTACGGCGTAATTGAGACACAAACATACATCCACACATCCAAACATCTTCACAAACATTCACATTTACAATATTAGTAGGATAAACTTTGGCGGAATTCTACTCGACTTTGTAAATCGACGGGGTAGTTCCGCCGCGCTTCAAATGCATTCCACCTAGCTCCAAGTTTTTATCACGCATATTATTTAAAAAATTAGTACCAAAATGCTTCCACAGCGCTCCAGAACAAAAAAGATGGAGTCAGCATAAAAGGTAAACCATAGGTTGTTTATGTTTTGTACAAGACGAAATATCGTTAATATTTTTAACGTGGATTCATCTCAAGGTCATTTCTCATTTGATGGTGCTCAAGTTGTTATTACTTTGTTTTTAAGAAATATTTTTTTTTTTAGATTTGACGTTGTGGTTATGACTGAATAGACATATTTCATATAGGCACATCTTTTTTTTCTTATAATGTTTCATGCTAAATTATTTTTTTGCTAACTCTACTCAAAATTTCTTGGAGCGCAGTGGAATCAATTTATGAACTCTATGGGTTTTGGAGCGCAGTGGAACTACCCGAGATACCTTATAACGAAGCCTTAGACATCAATTAGGACCGACAGAGTGCCATGAGCGAAGACAGTGGGTGCAATCTGGCTGTAGATGAGGTAACACATCAATCCACTTTACCGAAGTAATAAGCTTCCACAGTTCCCAACTTCGGTGACAGTTTGCTGAAAACTGGCGTTACGTACCGGAATGACGCGCTTAGCGTCGAAAGTTGAGTTCTGTGCCTTTTGGAGCGCTTTTTCACGCTTTTTAGACGTTCTTGTTTGATCGTTAAAGTTAAGCAACGTTGTGCGCGGTCACAATTGGGATGGGTGACCGCAAGTGGCATTACGAGCTGAGCGCTTCCGTGCTTTGGAGGGAACGTTAAATTGTCGGTCCCGGCTTTTAAGTCGTTAAGCCACGATGGAGGCCTTTAGGTGGTCTAAAAACTCCGTCACTAGAGTTGAAGTAGTAATCGGTCCATCTAGAGGTCTTACCTATATTTGTTACCTAATTCGTGGCCGCCAATCTAGAAAATAAGTATCTAAGTACCTACTTATCTACGCGTATAAATAATGTTCCTATGTCGGGCTATAATTTATCGTATACGGTAGTACAATGAACACGAAAACGTTTTCTCGATTTCCAGCACAAACATAAAAGCGGATAAACTACCTGTACGTACAGTCGTAAACACAATTTAAAAGTCGTATAAGTTCCCAAACATCAGACAGCTAAAAAATTACCACGCATTTGTAATGATTCTTTTGAATCTGAACAAATCGCTGTGAAACTGTTTTCTCCTTGTCAAAACAAATAGTGTTGTAGAGGTTCGTAACAAGTTGAATATTGCCAGACTGAAAAGGCCATCCACAAATCCATAGTATTAGGTAACCTAATATTTCACTAGTTTTAAGCTGTGCTTTAGTCTAAATGTTTTTGGTATGAATAATATTTCAGACAGAGTACTCGGCTTAGGCTCCGAAGCACGGAAGCGCTCAGCTCGTAATGCCCCTTGCCAATTGTGACCGTGCACAACATTGCTTAACTGCAACGATCAATGTAGTCAGTGTATGCAGATATTAGTATGTACTAACTGTTTTAGATAAGTATTAATTTATTTATTTTTGTATAAATATTTTGTTAATAACTTCTCTGCTGGACTGGGAGTAAAGAAAAAACATAGAATGCGTCCAGCTACTTCTCTCCCCGAGCATGTCATAAAAGTCGACTAAGGGATAGCATCCTCTCCAACATGATGAGATACAATAAGCAAGTATTCCCAATGAGGGTTGAGGTCAGGCAGGCGGCCGGTCATAAAACACCTTAGCCAAAACTCTTGCCGACCCCACATAGAGTGGGATAAGGGCAGGAAGATGATGAATTATACATATAAAAATATAAGATTACAAAAGGTTTACAAAAATATTGAGAGGTTTTCAGAATTAAAGCTGGTATATTTCTGTCCCAGCCCTACGCATCAAATTAAAGAGTGCAGAGTGTTTGTGTCGTTCCGTTCCACAAATACCGTGACCGTATCGAGGCGCACGTGCGTTCCCTTTTCAATTGCCTTGTATTTCCATACGGTTACGTAAATGAGAACGTTTTATTTTTTTCTTATTTTGAAACCAAAAGGCTAATAAGCTGTCGGTATCAGAGCTACGTCTAAAGAGATTCAGTTTTCAGTAAATTGAAAATAAAATTATTCAAGTTATTTTTCAGTAAATTAAAAATCAAATTATTCAAGATAATTATTTTAGGCTTCTGTCAGCATCGGTGGCGTGATGGCTGAGACGCATGAGGCGCGGCTTCAATATCCGCGATATTTTTTTCATACTCTGCAAACATTTCTACCGAGTCTGGGTGTTAAGTAACCATGAAAGTTGTAGTTTCTGTTCCAAAGTGTTTATACTTACCTACCTCCTATACTTATTTTAACATACTTTACTATTACCATGGTTTATAATGTACCGCCCGCGGCTTCACTAGCGTGATACCTGGTTAAAAATAGCCTATTATGTTAATCCTGTACATGTACTATGTATATTCCAATTCCAAGTTTCATTCAAATCCTTTCAGCCGTTTAGGCGTGAAAGAGTAACAAACATCCATACATACAAACTTTCGCGTTTATAATATTAGTAGGAATCATATTACAGTCTCTTCAGATGTTATTGAGCTGATGGAACCTTGCTATTCCCAAGCTATTTTCAATCTCTGAGGCAACATTTTGGGCGTGCCATAGCATGCATCCGGATAATATGTTAAACAATTGAATGTAGCGTGCATTGCTGAGCAATAGCCTATTCAAACGAGGCATAGACGTAACGATCTACGATCGGTCAGCGGCTTCTTACAATAGCCGCTGCATTCGTGTTCTATTTAATCCTTTGATTCCACGACTCTTAGACTGGTGACCCGAGGTCGTTAGTTATGAATCGTATCTTATAGATGAAGCGCTCGTGGTGTAGCTTGCTTAGGTATTCTTGATTGATCGTTAAAGTTAAGCAACAATATGTGCGGTCACAAATCGGGATGGGTGACCGCAAGTGGCATTACCAGCTGAGCGCTTCCGTGCTTCGGAGGGCACGTTAAACAGTCGGTCCCGGCTTTTAAGTCGTAAAGCCATGACGGAGGCCTTTAGGCGGCCTAAAAACTCCGTCACTAGAGTTGGCCACTAGTTCATACGAACATACAATACATACATCTTGTAGATGTATGAGGTGACGCGTTGCGTTAATATAAATGGCATAAGCCGTAATAGACCATAATGGTCAATAATCATTTGAAATTAATGTTCAAACTGAGCTTTAATGATTATGCAAAGCTATGTCAATACCTACTATGTAGGTACCTTTTACTAATCGTATCTCTTTCGAACCAATGTGGTGAAATGGAGATTCGTGATCTCTGCCTATCCCTATAGGAAACAGGCGTGATTTTATCTATGTATGTAAATACAAATACAATGATCAAAACATTAATAAAAATAAAATTGATTTAGGAACATAAGCCACGTGAGATTGGAAAAGTTAAAGGGCGAGTTAAAAGAACCAATTTCTGATAACGAGAAAAGGGGCTTTATTTAACTGTTTTGTCTGAAAGCAATCCATAGACTCAGCTAATACAAGGTTCATGACAATGATTATTTTGTGTATGAGACAATGGAAATAAACGTTATTAATATACTTAATCACTAACCAGCGTCGTACCTACATACGTACATATTATCACGCCCTGACAGGGTAGGCAAAGCCACAAATACATTATAAGAAAACTTCCAGCCACTCCGGATACGGTTGATCAGATACAGCGCGCTGACAGACGAACAGCAGACGGACAGACAGACGGACAGCGGAAGTCAAAGTCAAAGTCAAAAAAATTTGTTCCTTAAAATCACTGGGATCACTTGGACACGTCTTAAATCTACGCTTAGTACGAAGCTTAGTAATAGGGTCCCATTGGCACTCTTCAGCTACGGAACCCTAATGCTTGGACGTTTCTTTAACTACCCGCCTTAGGCGTCTTCAAAAAACGTATCTAAAGATTTTTGACGGTATCTACCAAGCTCGATCATTTATATTTCTCTTTTCTAATTACATAGAAGGCAAAACTTTGCAAGTTTTTAAAGAACTTGTTCTAAAGTAATATTTTGTGAAAATACCTATTGAATCGCTACATTAATAATGATTTTACTCAAAAAGTGGCCGACAAAGTAAATTAATTTGATCTTTACGACCTATTCCAGGATATTAAACTTCCAGTCTGAAGATGAATTTGAATAATAGCTTAATCAAGAGTTTTATTGACAATGGAGTATCAATTTTTATGAAATTCTCCCTCGTGATTGAATAAAAATGGACGTTTTTAGAATCACAAGGAACTATAATTTAAATATACTAGAAGTTCGCCCCGAACTGAGATCTCCCAAGTTTAGATTTCGAATCCCCTGATTCTCGATTACCAAACGGTAACTTATTTGTGACTTGCCGCGTCGTGTTTTTGCAATACATTATGTAATAGAATACGATAACACGGTGATTCCACAAACGCACCCGCCTTACGGTTTGTTTGATCATTCAGTATAAGGGGCTGATATTTCTTGTACACACTTTATTTCTGTGCAAGTCGTAATTAGACCATTTTCTATTGTATAAAAAGTATGAGTGGATATTATGTCTGATTTCAGTACAAAATCAAGATTTTATGTTGACTCTAAGTTGTTATAAGAGACGTAGCAAACACAACTACTGCAAATCATTACGTGCCGCTATCTAGCTTATTCCAGTCTAACCTGATCTTCCAAGACATCGAAACTAACAAAAGATAGCTCAGGTTACAACGGTATTAAAAATACTTTTTTCGTTGTATTTAAAAAACTATACATCCTAGCATAAAAGTAAAAACTATTTTGAAATGTAGAAATAAAACAATTTCATATTATGGCATACCACTCAACACATTTGTAAAACTTGAATTTTTTTAACTCCTTAGGAACCAAATATCTATAAAAGCCCTTCACAGATTAAGCTGAACCTACCAAGCCACAGATTGACATACGAAGGTGTCATACAGATTGAGTTATGGGTTCAAAAGTTATACACTAACAAACATTTTGACGGCCTCGATGGCGTGGCGGGCGATTGCTCGGCAGAAACGCAAGAGGCGCGGGTTCGATTCCCGCTGCGGAAGAAATGTTTGCATGATCTGTAAATATTTCTTCCAGGTCTGGTTGTTGTGGTACCATGGTACTCGTAGTTTCTGAAACCCACGACGCAGGGAATCCTAGTGTGGGGTCAGGACTATGTATGTGACTGTTGGGTGTTATTTATTATTATTATTTAAATATACAACGCCAAATCAGCCAAGGTTCTCTTTCTCGCTCTACCAACAGTCTCAAAACGCGCTCCATCTTGGTTGTAGCTTAAAAAGTTGCGGTAGAGTCTGATTGCATCTTTTAGGTATTCGAAATGTTAAGTTGCGTTTGAAAGCCCAAAGTTCAAGTCATTAGACTTATTTTCGAGAAACTAAGTAAATGTAGCACGAAACATTATCTAAATTTGATAGTTTTGACTAGTCATCGCAATTACTATACCAGTCAGCAACTAACAAAGTGATTACTATTTAGTTTGACTTTCCACTTATTACCCACTGCGGGTAAGAATATGTTATTTTTTAAATTTCTTTATTAAGGATTTAAAAAATATGTGTACAAAAATTCACAACTGCAAAATTTAAAACAGTGTAGAGAAGTCAACGCCCGCTTCCAGAACAAAACAAGAAGTGTTCATTCAGAGTTGATTTGTTATATACAGATCTTATTTATACCGTATTTTTAAAGTGCTCGTGGCGTAGCTTGCTTAGGCGTTCTTGATTGATCGTTGGAGTTAAGCTACGGTATACGCGGTCACAAATTGGGATGGGTGACCACAAGTGGCATTACCGGCTAAGCACTTCCGTGCTTCGGAGGGCACGTTAAACAGTTGGTCCCGGCTTTTAAGTCGTTAAGCCATGACGGTGGCCTTTAGGCGGCCTAAAAACTCCGTCACTAGAGTTGGCCACTAGCTCATAGGAACATACATAAGTACAATTATACCTTATACATAGGTATGACACGTAACAATTGAATTAAAGAACTTGATTGCAACCATTGAAACGAAGTACTTAATCACCTTGCTACCTTATTTTTATTTTGAAAAACTATACAGAAACGTCCAGAAAGAAAACAAATTCAAAATACTACGTAATTTTGTAAGTCTTATTTCCGGTTCTAATATTCTACTAATAGGCAACTGACGGTAGATTACCATAGCAACGTTGATTTTCTGTACAAAAACTATGGCGCTTTCCGAGCAGACAACAATGCTATGGTCCTTATAAGTCTTATAGGCCTTATTTTACTAAAGTAACGATCCTTCGTCTATTAGTAGAATATTGAACAAGGATCATTTCAAAATAAATTTATTATCAGTTCGAATATTCAGTTCTTAGGTATTATAATTGTGTTTGATTGTGAAAACAATAACATTACTGTTAACATTACCAGTGCACGAAATGTGAAAAACAGTGATTAAACAATGACAAAGTGACCAGTGACAGTGGGTGTAAGTGACAAGTCAAAATGGACAAAAAAGCGGCCGAGTCATCTCAGGGCCGGCTGTGTGGGCAAGTGCGGCAGCAAGACCAAAAACCGGATCTGTCGACCGACCTGTCGACGGATCTGTCGTTCGAGGAGTTGAGAAACCGCTTCGATACTAGCGCCATCTCTACGCACATGATGCGGAGGGAAATAGCGTCGATCCCAGCGACGCACGGCAGTGCCATGCGACAAGTCGTGAGCGGGAAAGTCTTCAAGAAGTGTAAAAGTGCCACCTTCCAAATAGATGGCGCCACTTATACAATTGGTGAGTTGCGAGCTTTCAGGTTTTAGTTTTCCACCGTCGATATTTCAGATGGCGCTGTTGTTAATTCTTATTTCAATGTCTACAAAAATACGGCCTTTGATATTCATGACATATTCAAAGACCTAATTAGAGATCCACTGTATAGATATAAAGACTCTGACATCTGACAAAGAGTAATTGAAAACTTTTCATTGAAAGTTCTATGAAAATTAATTAATATGCCTTTGTGCCAATTAAATTCTAAATAAGACCTGCCTAACGTACTTATCGGTTTTTCGTAAGGTACGTTAGATAGGTAGATGTTATTATTTTTCTTTTATGTAATTTCGCTTCACCAGGCTTAGCTCTGAATTGAATAGAAACATAAATTGAAACAAATAAATAATCCTCATAACAACCATTAAAAATACCATTACTGTTGCTATGGCCGGTCTAAAAACATAAAGCTGGGGGATTCACCTACATCCCCCAACACTCCCCAACACCCCCGGACACCTCGGGGCATCTTCGCGATAAAACAAATTGTTAGCGCACGAAACGGGAGCTCGTCACGAACCCTGGCTATGCTCATCTATTTCTGCCCAGCAGATAGTACATTTCAACACATATTTTCGAACTTCTTAGGTTCTACAAGGCCGGTTTCCTCATGAAGTTTTCCTTCACCGTTTGAGAGTACAGTTAGTACCACAAATATTGTACGCATTGGCTAACTTTATGCTTTATATGAAAACGAATTTGACCGAATATTTTAATTTTATTTTATTTTATTGAGGTAAAACAACGTTACAGAACATATGAAACATAATGAATATACTTAAATAATAAGGTCTAATGAGTTGTACACAAAAAGGTAGTTTTTAATTTTGGAAACGGATACAAAGGTGCTAGGTTTGACTGAAGAATGTGAAAAAAAAACGAAAAATCTATTATTGTATTTGAACTAGCTGCCATCCGCGGCTTCGCTCGCGTGGTATCCGGATAAAAAATTGCCTATTATGTTATTCCAGTACATGTACCTACTATGCATATTCCAAGTTTCAGTTTCAATATTCGTTTTAATACGTTTAGGCGTGATTGAGGCACAAACATCCAAACATCCTCACAAACTTTTGCATTTATAGTAAACTAGCTGATCCCGCGAACTATGTACCGCCTTAGAATCAATAATACAAATTTTCAATGTTTTATATGCGGAGACAAATCCAATAAATCAAAAATCATGAAATCGGTCCAGCTAGAGGCCCTTACCCACAGCCCTGAAAGAAAAAGAGAGCTGCTGACGATCCGATTGATATGAATGACATAGTCAATTATTAAAATTTTATAAATGGCAAATGAACTGTCTTGTTATAAATTAGTGTCTAAGAAGTAATATAATGTGTTATCCTGGTTTCCTTTTACATCCTTTTTTTCCATTTTTGGATCGTTTTACAGGATAAAAAGTAGCCTATGTCCTTCCCTGGGATGGAATCTATCTCCTTGCCAGGTTTAATTAAATTCTTTTCAGAAGTTTAGGCGTGTAAAGGTAACAAACAGACAGAGTTACTTTCGCATTTGTAATATTAGTATGGATGGAAGTAAGATTGATAGTACCTAACACCGGCTATTATGAAATGAACGGTCATTAGTCTCTTTGCACAACAACCTGAGTTGAAGGTCGTGACGTCAGCAAACGATGCAGTTATTGCCTTTGACATTTAACAAATATACGCCTCTTATAACATCACTGCACCAATAATGACATTTTAAAAACTACTACCAAGTACTTACTTGGCTTCAATGATGAATGAAAAAACTCATTGGGGCAGTAAAACATCTAACAGGAAAAACAAGCAAAAGAATTATGTATCGACTAACGATTTGAGGAGATTTTATTACAGTCTAAATGAGAACATAATAAAAGTCGGTTAAAAATGTTTTTTTTAGAAGATTTCGTGTCATTGTGTCGATGTCAAAGACTTGCAGCCGCGACAATATAGCTATTGTTTACTCCCGAATTTCTAGACTTACGGAAAATCATCTTACTTTTTCCTTGGAAAAATATACATAAATCACTTATTTATCGGAGAGCATGGTCGTGAGTTCAAATCCGGTCGTGCAGCAATGGAATTTCTGTTCGAAGAAAAGTACCTACGCTATACCATTACTCTCAAACGCCGAAGGAAAACATCGTGAGGTGTTGTAATATTATGTGTGTGATTATGTCCTCAAATATTTATTTATTTATAATCCAACTGTTTGATAACATTATTGTTACAGATTGAAGGATGGTTTGTGTAGTTTTACTAATCAGTTCTGTTTTAGAGGTACAAACTGAATTTTTAATCGTTAGTTTCAAATAGTAATTAGACATCTGAGGCTTTATTGTCTCAAGAATCTCCAATTTAGTAGATTTCGTTTCAAGGACGCTTATCAGATCCTTAGACAAGTTCTTATCATTGACACAATAGCGGAAAGGGTATTTTTCTGACCAATACTAATAAATTTATTTGATAGACAGGAACACGCCTTTTGTACATTGAGCGTAAGAATTAGATGACTTTTTCAGAGTTTCATGTATGTACCTATGTCAAGGTGATTTATTGCAAATCCAAATGTAATATTGAGTTAATATAAGCGTTAAAGTTAGTTTCTAGCTTATTATCTTCTTTATAATATTTGAAACGGCTAAAATATAATTATTTACATTAATAACAGAATATTGTTATAGACTCGCCAGTGATGCGCTGATATCAATAATTTCTTCTCATGTATACACGTGTTTTAGTCTTTATTCTGTGTTGCCTTTCCATTCTGTATTTTTATGTGTTTACAAAAATGCTAGCACAATAAAGATATGTTGCATTGCTATTCGCATACTTTTTCGTTTGTTCGCTTCGACGGCCATCTGTCTTGGAGTTCAGATCGGTTCGTGTCCTAATTTATCAAGTAGTTGACGGTTTAAATTAAAGTGTCGTGACGTCAGAAGCCGCTGAATTAGGAATCACTACGTAAGTCCGCTAATCAGGAGTACAGTCAGCATAAGAAGTTGTTTTTTTTGTGATTTTAAATTGTTTTACATATTACAAGTAATTAATATGAAGGTATAATTTTAAGCTGCTGGCGGACTGGATTTGTCAAGCCGAATGTAGGGCGCGATGGCGCTTATTAGGGAAGGCCTTTGTCCAGCAGTGGATGATAATAAAAAATACACATTGATGCTTTTTGTAAAAATAGTAAAATTATTGACGAAAAATATCCAAAAAGCAAAAACAGTCATTCCAAAAGGCAAAGTAAAGGACACCATGGTAAAGGAAAAATATATTTGAAAAAGGTTTAAACCTATTTGGTGATTCAAGTCACGAACTAACTATCTATTCATATCCAAATCAGGCCAATCCCGAGGGTAGAGCCTGGCAGCGTGGTTAAGTAACGAACACAAACTTTCACAAACCTAATTATATAGATAGATAGTGATACATAGATATAAATATAATATGTAGTTACTCTAGGTACCTACTTAATAAATATTTATGTATTTTTATTTGTTGTCATTTTACACTAAACTAAGCAAAGCTTGTACTATAGAATCCAGATGGCTGATAGAATACTTAATTTTTTTTTTGTATATACATAATGTTACAACATTCAGACCCGGAAGAAATATTTGCAGAACATGCAAATATTTCTTCCGCAATCGAACCCGCGCTTCTTGCGTTTCAGCCGAGTGCTCGCCCGCCACGCCACCGTCGTCATCACATCAGAAAACCAATATTGGAAGGCAAAATTAATTCAGAATCAAGTCTTGATCGATTCATAATATTTCCACTGGCGTAACAGTGTAACAGTCAAGTGCGAACTGGTTCAAGCAAACAGGGTTCAGTAGAACAACTTGCCTCTGAACTTATTTCTGCGTATTCGAGAATTGCACAGACAGATGAGTGATTTTTATAATATTAAAAAGGATCAGTAATTTATTTTTGATGTACGGAACCATAAAAATTATAACCTCATGCCGATTGTAATTTAGTTAAATGGGATGATATTTTGGTTAAAAGACATATGCCCGTATTCCTAACGGGGTAGACAGAGCCACAAGAGTAATCATAAGAAAACTTGCAACTCCTGATTCAAAGTCCCAAGATGGATATGGTGAACCATGGTGACAGGTGATCAGTCCATCGCCCATATAGATGGTCCATCATATTTGAGAGGATACTACTCTTAAGTCGACTTTTACAACATGCTCGCGGAGAGAAGTACTCGTAGCTGGACGCCTTCAATGTTTTTCTTTACTCCCAGTAGAGAAATAAAAAAAATGTTATATATATGATGGTTGTAATAATAAGATACTATTAAGTAATTGAACGGAGTAGTGAATAAAAACCACTTTATAATTATACTTTTTCGTTTTCTTTCTATTGAAAAGAACTGTATTTATTTACGTGCAATGACCAGCAAGTTAATAACGTTGAGTTGCTATTCCTACAGTTGAAGTTGTATTGATAAAATCGTATTCACAACGCACACTGATTCTCTAGAATATTTGGCAAAAAGGCTTTCGTATAAAAAGCTTGCCTTTTGTAAACATCCTCGAATTAGAGCGGCTGGATGATTCTTACGGATATACAGAAATTCGACCTTTTTATTGCATATCCGAACGTGCCATATTTTTGTAGGCCCTAAGCTTTTATCTCTACACTCATGCTTCGTCGAACAAAAACGCCCATTTAGACATTTTATTGTTATGTAGTTTCAAAATATCAGGTTCTGAAAATACTCAGATATTTTCAGAACTTGTAAACCTTTTGAAGTTACTTTATCGATATTCAAGAGAGCCCGGACAATATTCATAATTAGAGCGATCGAAGTCAACGACTGAATATTAAATTCCCCTATAGAATTTTGTTGAGTATCCCGGGAATTTTGAATTTGGAACTTAACTAATCAGCTACCTGTAGCGAGTAGAACATGTGCCTCGAGACTTCAGTCGCGCGCAGGCTTCCAAGCGGTTCGGTAGCGCGCTCGTGACCTGCCGCGCTAAGGCTACCCGCACGCACCCGTTCGTGCTACGAAATAGTGTTAAAAGTACCTAAGGAAATTAAAAAAAAAAAAAAAAAATATACAGGTCAGTTTGTCGGTTTTGAGCGAGTTGTAAAAAATCTTCAAAACCACCTGTTGGTTGCGATTCGCGATTTGACACAGTCCGGACAGCGTCGCAATCTGTTTACAAGTAGGGAACCACCACCCCAAGCCGTGGGCAATGACGCAACGTTTTATAGGCGCCCCGTGCGTTACCATGACGGATAAACAAAAGTCGCAAGTTCGAAATAGATTTCCGTGTTACCTGCGTTAAACCATAAAGCAAACATACAACGCAGTCGGGTAAATTACGAGCTGTAAAAAACCAACACGCCAGTCATGTGCCGGTAAGAAATGTTATTGCGAAAAAATTTCAAGAATTTCAACGCGTGTTCTAAGTAGCGAGATATATTCGAGCCTCGGAAATTCTTTTATGCCATATTAATAACACAAAGAGCCTTTGATCGGTGCTGGCACCTTCCACCAATTACGTAGAGCGATTGAAATTATTCCAGTTATTCTAATTAACTAACAAAGACACTCTGTTAGAAGGAGTTCATCAACGCAAGCTATTTGGCATCTTATTGATTGACGAAGAAAACATTCCGAAACTCAAGATGAATTTTAAAAGTTTTCTGAATCGTATTTATCATGAAAGGAATTCTTATTTATACATTTGCTGAGAGATTTATAAACGAAACCGGTTGCTAATCTTAGCTGTTATCACGAAACTGTACCTATTCGTTTGAAACTAATCGTGTCTGGTTTAATACAGTTTACCTCTATCTTTAATCTTTTGATCTCAATTCGTTAATCAACTATAATGAACCTTTGTTGTACGGAAATTCCAAAACCATAATTGATATCGTAAATACCCGAAAATCATATAAGTCTAGACCATAAGAAGAAATGTTTCCTGGCGTACAAATATAGATCGTGTTTATTTATAATAGTTTAATTTATGAGTTCAAGACCGACAGAGCAATGAATTATAATTTATGACCAAAGCATATCAAAACACTGTGGTGAAAACGTAACATATCCGAACTTCGAGTGAATGAGTGTGTGGGATAAAGTGATGGATGTATTTGACGTTTTGTGATGTGAAAAAATAGTTTGAATTTGTACAGTTTTACAAAAGTGAGGTATCGTATGATGTGATGATGCGTAGGGGTAAAGCATTGCTGGAGGGAAGTCGGCAAGGGTCAGTCGACGGCAAGGCAGTGGCGAGTGATAAGGAGCTGGTTCACAAGTGTCATAGTGACCCTGGAGGGGGCAGAGCCCTGGGCGCGGCGCCGAGGGCACTGAGGCATAGGTCCGCGTCAGGCGCGCCTAGGAAATGCGTGCTGACGCTGGACGGATACTCCTATGTTATTGGTGAGTAGTCCCAACTCGTTCTATCATTCGGTCAGTTGTCACCAAGCTGTACTTCATAGGTCCAAGTTCATTGCAGACCATCGTCTATTAATGCCTTTACAATTGCCTAAAACAGATGTTATGCCACAAGGAGACTGAATCACCCACATAACGTCAACTTTTTCTTAAGAAAGTATTCTTGAAATTAATCTGTCTAGTCCAGACGTGCTTTAAATAACCACTTAGTTATTTTGTTGGGTAATTTTTACGCAATGTACAGTGCATCAAGCTTGATTAAATTACTTTTATCAGCCATCCAACAGCCACGAAACCGTATTTTTAAAATCTATTTATTTTACTTTAACGTATGACAAAAGAATTAGCACCTTAAACAAACGGTACTTATATATAAAGAGCACTGTGACCGCAGATTTGTCAGAACAAATATTGCACTCCAACCACTTACAGCAAAAGTTGTTCCATTTTGCTTGAAAACGTTTCGTAAGATGAATGTTCCGCGAAGATTATTGGATTACGCTGCTCTCAGCGGATGATGGAGTGCTCTCATTAATATTATTACGGAGATGAGAAATTATAATCACTAAACAAATCTAACACTGACTTACGTTTATAACTAATAAAATAACTTTTATAGTCAAACCTGAATGAAAAACAAAATGTTTGTGATGTTTCAATGTATGTCACTTTTTTTTTAATTTTTCGATACAAAACAGATCGAAATTTTAAACGTGTGCTGATTTCTTCTCAAACTATTTCAGTACTTTTTATTTATTTTTTGTATTAAAGAATAACTAAAAATAAGCCGTTTAAACTAAATGTCGAGTTCATTAATCAGATGACAAGACGTGTACCTAAGTAAAATTAATATTTTAAAACTAGGTACTACATAAACTCGTAATCTTGTATCCATCAAGGAAAATGTTATATGACCTATGTGACAAACACAGCATTTATTATTTATATTACAATAATATCAATAGTAAATGAAAATAATAATCTTTTATTCACCGCAATAAACGTCATGATAATAACTTTAAACTATTTGAAAAGACGTCATATTATTTTATTAGCATCAATTACGTAACGATGAGGTAGTTAATTGTTTTTATTAGTAACGATTTATTAATCATTTTACGTCATACATATCTAACACTTATCTAACATCATAAATATAAAATACATAATATATACATACTTATTATCACCCTGTTTCCCATAGGGGTCTGCAGACACCACGAATCTCCATTTGCTATGCTCCTGGTATATTTCTTTTGCTTCATCCACTTCCATCACATTCTTCATGCATGCTCGTCGGTTTAGGGCTTAGGGCACTCTTGACCTCACCTTTTCCCCAAACGCCACTAATATGAAACCCTCATAGTTAATGAAATGGAGAAAAGAAGGGGCTAGGAAGGGAAAACAAAGGAACATAATACGTTCAGGAAATAATGCAACTTTTCCAGCCAGTGACATTATAAATCACTTTTTGTTTTTATGACGTCGCGCATCGAGGGGGGGGTTAAAAAGTCAGTTTGGCGCCAGCCATCCATTATCAACTTGACAGACAAAATTATTTGTTAAACATAAAATCAAAGAATTATTTAGAAATCCCGTAATCACGTAGTCACATCACGTAGTCAATCACGTCACAGTCAAGTAGTCGTATTTAATGGTTTCAAATAGAAACATTTTAAATATTGTTAATCACCCTCCTAATGACACATCTCAGGAATAATAGTCGTGAATTTTTAATTACCTAAATTATTATGCAGGTTTTGTAACTTCTCTGCTTGACTGGGAGTAAAGAAAAAACATAAAATATAATAGGTTCTATGCCGGTTTCCTCACGATGTTTTCCTTCACTGTTTGCGAGGACTGATATAGCACACGTTCATTTTTCGAGCACAAAAATCCATTGGTGCATGACCGGATTTGAACATACGACCTTAGGATCGGAAGGCAGGGTTACTGCCACTACACCACCAGTAGTTTAGTACTCTCAATGTGTAAAATAAATTGGCCAGCGATGAAAAAGTCCTAACTAGTGCTTTCTTCAATTTACGATTTACAAAAGACAATGTCGTCGAACATGTTACAGTTATGACGTCACCGTAGATAACATTTACTGATAACAGTGATAAAACTTATCGGATAGTGTTGATGTACTGATGTATCATTAATCGAAAGTATTTGTATTTTTACATGCTCTAGATAAGTGAGATATTGATCTGTTTACTTGGGGTATAATTGAGTGTCGTTTTTGAGGTCAACGTACAATGTCTCATCATCATCATCAGCCTATAGCAGTTCACAGTCGTCTTGACGCATCGTCTCTGCCAGCAACCTTTCGCAAGACGTCACTTCACCTAACCGAAGGGCGTCCTATATTAAGCTTGCTGAGTTGCGGTCTTCAACGTGTACAATATCTACCGGTGCGACTTTGTAAGACATTCGCGTCGACATGTCGCGTTCGTCATGAATCAAAAGAATCAGCGGTATAAGTAGGCTTATTTTACATACCTGGACCAAATCGATGAAGTTTTGAAAAAGGGCCAGGCCAGGAGTTTCCTAAACCAACGAGCATGCGTTAAGAACGTAATTACAGCTAATGAAGCGAAATAATCATGTCAGGATCGTAGCAAATGGAGATCCGTGATCTCTGCCTACCTCTATGAGAAAAAAACGTGATTTTATGTATGTATGTTACATAGATCTAACTAAACTTCTGTGCTGGACTGGCAGTAAAGAAAAAACATAGAATGCGTCCAGCTGCTTCTCTCCCCGAGCATGTCGTAAAAGTCGACTAAGGGATAGTATCCTCTCCAACATGATAAGCAAGTATTCCCAAGGAGGATGACGTCAGGCAGGCGGCCGGTCATCTAAAACCTTAGCCAAAACTCTCACACCCCACATAAAGTGGCATAAGGGCAGGAAGATGATGATGAATTTGCATAGATCTAACATCTAACAAGTAAACGTTGGTAAAATAAAAACGTAAGTAATTCATTTTCGATACATACTCAACACATTGACCGACTAATTAGCTCTCAAGAATAACTTAAATAAATTACTTGATAATGAGTAAATGCCAAGTTCGTAAATGGTCAAACAATATTAATTTGAAAACACGTCGTGTAGATATCCTTATAATTGCTGTGTTGGATTAGTAGCGGACTATACTGTATTAGTGTATACTGTACTGTATTACCTGTATCACTGTATTGTATTAGTTTGTGGTTTGTGTTGATTAGTTAGGGATCGTCTACCCAGAACATGAACTACACTTCAATAACATGTTATTCAATACCTGTTTTGACGACTTCGGTGGCGTGACGGGCGAGTGCTCGACTGAGACGCAAGAGGCGCGGGTTCGATTCCCGTTACGGAAGAAATGTTTGTATGTTCTGCAAATATTTCTTCCGTGTCTGGGTGTTGTAGTATTATGTACGAGTATGTATTTACAAAAAAAACATAAATATTTTATCAGCCATCTGGTTCCCATTTAGTACAAGCTTTGCTTTGTTTGAGACTAGATGGCGCTGTGTGAAATGTCCACAAATATATTTAATTTTATTCAATAATTCATGTCAAAAGTTATTTTGATTCTCGTTTCGTTAGGAAACAGGCACTGACGTACGATGGCTGAAAGAATGATGCAAAGTGATACGACCAGCAAGCAGATCCTATTTTCTTAGACACATTTGCATAGACCAAAATGTTTAAAAGAAAATATATTACATTTCCAAAAATTACAAAAAAATACATTTCCAAAGTGCGGCTCTATGCGAGCAACTGCAAAATGTGCAATGTGTAGCCATGTACCAAATGAAATGTTTGGACGTGCCTCTGACTAACCCCTTAAACGCCATCAACAATCTCGAGAGGTTGAATATTTGAGAAGAAGTCTACCGTGCTTGGGGATCGGTCGTGAGAACCTGTTTTTATTTCAATGTGCGGTTCTCTGATTGGCCAAAATTCCGGTTTTCTCATTGGACGAATTTCGACTAAATTCTTATTGTTTAATTGTTTATTAAGATTTATTGTAAATATTTGTATATCTGTAAATAAATTATTTCTATCTCTACATTTGAACGGCATTTACTATCCCAATCTCCAGCCAGTTTATATACAATTTAGTAGTAAGTGTGAATAATGAAAGCACCGCTCTATGCGAGCAACTGTATTTGTGCCTTAAGAGCCTGTTACCTTATAAGGCTCTTTAGGTGACTTGGCGCACGAGTACAATGCAACTTGTAAGTGGTTCTACTGACACTTTCCACAAGAATATAGTGGCGTGGCGGGCGAGAGCTCGACTGAGACGCAAGAGGCGCGGGTTCGATTCCCGCTGCTGAAGAAATGTTTGTATGATCTGCAAATATTTCTTCCGGGTCTGGGTGTTTAAATACTATGTATTAAAAGTATGTATTTACAATGAAAAAGTATTATATCAGCCATCTGGTGCCCATAGTACAAGCTTTGCTTAGCTAGATGGCGCTGTGTAAAATGTACAAAAATATTTATTTTTGTTATTTTATTAATAATTATTTTAATTCAAGTCTGAAAAGATCTTGTATCTAGTTCCAATATTACGAACAAACGATGGATCGTTCAATACCATAGCGATATTGTTTTTCTGCCAAAAAATGTACGGCCCTTTTGGATTTTAGATTACCCTATGGTAATGTCAACCGTAGTCCGTTAGCAGAGTATTGGAACGGGGCAATAAACGGTAGGCATATTTTTAAGGCACAAATTGTTTTAATTTAAGATTCCGAATAGATTTAAACTGGAAAAATTGAAGCACTTAGAGAGTTGAAGAGTAGTTCACCAAAGAAAACGGATTAGAATTTTGCTATTTTCAGCTTAACAATAAAACAGTACTTCGTGGAAAACTAAGCCGGTAAAAGGTTTTTTTTTCAATTCTCGAAACTAAGCAGACAAAATACTAAAATAAGACTTTTCTGTTCATTATTTCATAAATAAAAGAATAATATACTTTACATAAACAAGGACTTTTTGCACTATTGTTTACCTTGGCATTTCAGATCGAGTGTAATCAAATTAGCACAATTGGGAAAATTTGTAAACAAAGCCGATAGGTTCTTTGAGCCTCTCATGTTTCCGTAATAAATCTTGGAAGAACATAAATCTAAAATTAAAAATGATGGCAAATAACAGTCACATTACATTTTTCTGATACTAGGATTCACTGTATTGTGGTCATCAAAAACTATGAGAACCATGGTACAACACCTAGATCCGGTAGAAATATTAGCAGAACGTGCAAACATTTCTCCCGCAGCGGGAATTGAACCCGCACTTCTTGCGTTTCAGCCAGGCACTCGCCCAACACGCTACTGAAGAGCTTCAAAATTCATATTTTTCATCTTACACGGCAAATTATTATTACTAAAAAATTATATAATATTAAAATCCATATTTCATACAACTAAAAACATTACAAAGAACTAAAATAAGCTAAAGAACTCCCAATTTGATCCTATTCGAGAATCTTTAGGATAGGATCGACCCACGTCACTCGATTTACGAAATTAACAATAAAATTCACAAAGTTACAATAGATATCTGAACCCATCCTCTTTTGTTCCGTATTATCGGTAAAATTAGTATTGAACTTCAACTGGAAAATAACAGCCAATATTTTTCGATTTGGATTTGGGTAACCTGTAAAATCACATTAGATAAGGCAGGCATTTTGTTTATTGATATTATAAAAGCTTAG
The DNA here is from genome assembly GCA_949320045.1 of Scotopteryx bipunctaria. Classification (NCBI taxonomy): domain Eukaryota; kingdom Metazoa; phylum Arthropoda; class Insecta; order Lepidoptera; family Geometridae; genus Scotopteryx; species Scotopteryx bipunctaria. The sequence continues at coordinate 2,728,606 of OX439441.1, forward strand.
ATAAAAAAGTACCCTGTGTGTATTTGAAGTTTCAGCCGTCAAAGGTAAGGTTAAGTAAAGTAAAGTAAAAGTTTATTTTGTGCCAAAACATTACTAGAATTAACACATATTTGTTGAAATTTCACACAGCGCCATCTTTAAGCAAATCTTGCACTATGGGATATGGGAACCAGATGGCTGATAGAATACTTATAAACTTTTTTTGTAAATACATACTTATAATACATCATATTACAACACTCAGACCCGCAAGAAATATTTGGAGGACATGCAAACATTTCTCCCGAAGCGTGAATCGAACCCGCGCCTCTTGCGTCTCAGCCGAGCGCTCGCCCGACACGCTACCCAGGTCGTCAAATTAGGTCATTAGGTTGTACAAAATTGGTCGTCACTCAGCACTCTGTTATAGGAGCTTTTAATAGCTCTTCTAATGCTGGTTTTCTGTGATGCCAGTGTGTGGTTCGACGTAACTGACACACTATCTAAATTACTATATAAACTTTCGGAGACAGTCGAAACAAACACCAGACACAAACTTTCGCATCCATACCAATATTATAAACGCAAAAGTAACTCTGTCTGTTACCTTTTTACGCCTAAACTACTTTACAGATTTTAATGAAATCTGGCAAGCAGATACATTGTATCCTGGAGAAGGACATAGAAAACAAATGTTAAGCATCGCCGAGCGCGGTCAGTACTTGGATGGGTGACCGTATTTTTTGCACCCAATAGATATTTTTTATCAAGTTTAAATTCTGAAAAGCATATTCAATGCGAACAAACACGCAGGCAACAGCTAGTTTATAATCGTCATCATTTCCCTGCCCTTATCCCACTTACGTGGGGTCGACTATCAGCCGTCATCTCAGCATTAATTCCTTTCTTACTCATATCATCTTTCACGCAATCCATCTATCTTTTTCTGTCTACATCTACCCTTGTATCCATCTACATTCATATCTTCTCGTCACATGACTTTCATCCCTCCTCATGACATGCCCATACCATGCTAATCCATTATTCCTCAGCTTCTCCGTCACAGGTGCTACTTTCAAGCTTCCTCTAATATACTCATTCCTTATCTTGTCCATTCTAGTCACTCCACACATCCATCTCAACGTTCTCATCTCTGTTGAATACAGTCTTCTTTTATCCGTTCCTTTTGTTAGTTTATAATATTAGTAGAATTATCATCCTCGCTCTAACTCTTCCCTCCTTGCAAGAATGATTTAAAAATATATTAAACTCCTTAACATTTCCATAAAGACCGAGATAATCTAATACAAACTTTTAAGTAACAATTTTCTTTTGTCACGAGTTGCAAAAATATTTTAATAAAATACCATCTCTAGACGTTTTACAGCAAAATTTGTTGTAATCTGTTCGTGTGGAAAATACAAAAGAAAATATAAGTTACATAGTTTTTATTATGGATTCATTGTTTTAAAAAATTGTAATAAGCGTTTATGCTGAGTATATTGAACCAAGCGCCAAAAAGCCATATTTATATTTATGGGTTCCGTACCCGAAGGGTGCCAACGGGACCCTATTACTAAGCCTCCGCTGTCTGTCCGTCCGTCTGTCAGCGGGCTGTATTTCATGAACTGTAAGTAGAGAGTTGAAATTTTCAAAGTTTATATTTCTATATTGCCGCTATAACAACAGATATATACATGAAGATGGTACGGAAAACTCTTCGTGTGCGAATTCAACGCGCGCTTGACTAACTTTTAATTAAGTACCTAGTCATGTCTTTATTTTAAAATGTGTGAAAATTATTTGGAGGTATATTAATTTGTAGTATACATTTGTAATAAGCGTTTAAATGCTACTTATAAATACAGAGTACCAAGTTTTGCTTAGTTTGAGCATTGCGTGTTTATTGTTTGGTTTGGGGCTAGATGGTGATGTGTGAAATGTCCACAAATATTTATTTATTAGGTAGGTATTGATGACCTCGGTGGTGTGGCGGGCGAGTGCTCGGCTGAGACGCAAGAGGCGCGGGTTCGATTCTCACTACGGAAGAAATGTTTGTATGTTCTGCAAATATTTCTTCCGGGTCTGGGTGTTGTGGTACCATGGTACTCGTAGTTTCTGATACCCACGACACAGGGAATCCTAGTTTGGGGTCAGGACTATGTATGTGACTGTTGGGTGTTATTTATTTATTTATTATTATTATCTGTACTAGACGATTTATACCTACAGTGTTGGGAGTCAACTTTAGCCTCAGCAGCGGGAATCGAACCCGCGCCTCTTGCGTCTCTACCGAGCAATCGCCCGCCACGCCACCGAGGCCGTCATGATAAAAGCTGAGAGATGGTAAAAGCCTTAGGTTATACAGGTATCACAGATTGTTCGTGACCTTTTCCTGACATTCTCTGCTTGATTTTAGGTCACAGCAGCCAACCACAGTAGATTGACAATCCCAGCATTCACCGTTTGTTTGCTCGGTTTACGTGTTGAAACAATACAATGTAGTTAGCACAAGTTTGAACGTTGATAAATGACTCATGTTCGGTTTGTATATTCAACTAACGGACGACGGATCGTACATTATCATAGCAACGTTTATATTTTGTGGAAAAGTACCTAAGTATCTAAATTTTTCACAATAAAGCAATGATGTGTCCGTTAGTACCTACCAGTAGTTGGCCCCGAACTGAAATCTCGCGCGCTCTTTACTTGCGTGATTATAAGTACATAGATAAGTAGGTATCTACTTAGGTCTTATGGTCTATTCTATAAAAAGTTAGAGTAGATAAATAATGTCTTGATTACAGTAAAAAATCAAGGCTTTAATGTCGAGTCTAACTTGTTATAGGAGACGTAGCAAACACAACTACTGCGATAACGCATAAATCACAATGATAGGAAAAAAATATATTAATCCAGATTATAATCCCATACATAATGTGAGCATTATTAGAATTATCTGGATTGAATACATACATAGGTACATAAAATTACACATTTCTCTCATACGGGTAGGCAGAGATCACGAATCTCCATTTGCAAGGATCCTGACATACTTCTTTCGCTTCATTCACTCTCATTACATTCCTCATAATATCAATATACCCAATATAAAAAGCTATTTTTACTTTCGTCGTGCAGAAACTAGCGAAGCGAGAAGTTTTTCGAAATGCCTTTAAAAATATTTGACGCGAGTGAATTCCTGTGACTTCATTTCTATCCCATGGCAATATCTCAAAATCCCATTTTGTATTCCTTTGTGAAAAGTTCGCTAGCGACTCTGCATCGCTCGAACCAGTGCTCTTACGTACTCTGTTTTTCGATGGATCAGAAAGCATTTTGTAAGGCAGATGTTGAAAAAATACAGTCTACACAACTGAAATTGTTTACGCAACTTTTATCTGACAAGTGTCAATCAAATCACACTTGAAAGACTGTTCTTTTGATTTTGAATAACTTTGTTTATCATCGTGAAGAAACCTGCGGTATGTTATGCCTCCATGAAGCGCACTCAAATTCTAGCTCGAGAGGACCAGTGGCACGAGTTGTAGATAATGATAATGATGATGAATGGTGCATTAATCATCATTATCTTCCTCCCCTCATCCCCAATTTATGCGTGCTCATCACAGCCTGTTCTTAATTTCCGATTCCTTCATAAAACAAAAAAAAATGAAAATAAAAAATAACGATTTAAATTTGCTTTTTAAGGGTTTCATTCCCGAAAGATGCCAACGGGACCCTATTACTAAGCCCCCGCTGTCTATTCTTCCATCCATCCGTCTGTCAGCGGGCTGTATCTCATGAACCGTAATAGGTAGAAATTTGAAATCACAGAGTGAATCACAGACAGAATCTCTTTCCGCCATAAGAACAAATAAAAATAAAATAAAAGGGGGTCATATACAGGAAACATTTACGATGTTCATGTACAATGGTACCCTTTGTGTACGAATTCAAATTTATAGCACTTAACCGGTTTTTTATAAGATATCGATATTCGTATTGCAAATTACCGCTATAACCAAATCAAATATTCGTACTACCTAGTTGTATGTAGTTTTTAACGAGAATTCGATGACCTCGGTGGCGTAGCAGGCGAGTGCTCGGCTGTGACGCAAGAGATGCGGATTCGATTCCCTCTACGGGAAAAATGTTTATAATTATGTTCTGCAAATATTTCTTCCGGGTCTGGGTGTTATATATATTATTATAATAAATTTAAATATGTATTTACCTACAAAAATCTATCAGCCATCTGGTGCCCATAGTACAAGCTTTGCTTAGTTTGGGACTAGATGGCGCTGTGTCAAACGTCCACAAATAGTAAAAAATATAAAAAAGTATTCCAAGTTACAGTTACAAACACTACCTACTAGCCCACACTGTTTCCCCTAATTCGTGCCAGTCACTGCGATCCATCGTCCGTTACAACAGTTCAATTAGACAATAAAATTAATAAAAAAAGTCTTTCACAAATAACCTCCTTGATTCATCACCGTACTATTGATGAATGGACGCATCAACAACACTCTACCTTAATGGATCTAATTAAAGCACTCGTTGGTTTCGCAACGCGAGGTGCGGTCAGATTATAACCCTGATAAAGTCAGAAGTAGGTACCTACACTATGAACTAACTCGATACTATGAATTGGTTTGGTTCTATCGGTGATACTTTTTGAATGACGGAATTTGACGGCCTCCGTGGCGTAGCGGGTAATTGCTCGGCTGAGACGCAAGAAACGCGTAAGAAAAAAAATCGATTATGATTCAGTAAGTAGGTTCTTTTCATTGGCCTGAGTAATCATTTTATTAAATATGACTAACTTCCGCTGTTCCGATTTTTTTCTTCCGATAGATACAATGAAATAATCCTTACATGAAATTGAGTCGATCCGCATTAAAAAAAATATTTAAAATTCGCGCTTGACCAAAAAATTGACTATGTCAAAATTGTTTTCACAAAAATAGACCCAGTGGTTCCTACAACAGTTTTCCTGCATCTTCTATAGTTTCGGATTTCCCCATACTGTCCCAGTTAAAAATAACAATCTGTATAGGAAAAACAGATTTGTGTTATTTCCATTCGCTGACTACTTCACACCTTCATAATTTAATCGGTCCATAGGGTGGAGGACCGTCCTATACTTCGCTTCCCGGTTTGTGGCCGCCATTACTCCCCAACCTCCCCAACTCCTCAGGTTATCTGTTCATCGGTTTTCTTGTTCTGTGTATAATTAATATAGATGGGAAAATAATGATCATTATGACCATGATACGACATCTGTCAACGATCTATCTCACCTGACACCTCAAAATGGTGGTGTAGTAGTTACGTCAAAGTCAGTGAAAGGTAATGCAGGTCTACATGAGCTTAAGTTACTCAGTTAGACCGGTTAGCGCGTGTTTTGTTTGTGGCTTCTGAGTGGTGTTTTACAAAATAGACTTGTCTTGGATATGTGGAGAAATGAATGGATAATAAGAATGAAGAAACGGGGTAAGTTCTCTCAGTTTCCCATTCATTCAACGTCGTTTAAACAGCAGCGTTCCACGACTTATTAAAACATTTTACAGTAAATTGTTTGTTTGGCAATTTGATTTTCTTAGCAGACTTTAAAAACCTTAACCTTTATAATAGAGGCACATTAAGCACTTTTGATTTACTTCTCAGCTTATTGCCAATTCCTATGTCGCGTTTTACCCAACTGTGAAGAAGGAATCGAGTTTTAAAGTTGCATTTACAATTACGAGTAGATAGGTACTTTTATAACATGTAATTTAAAAGTGGATCATACCGGTTTGTAATTAATATCTCTGTATCAATGTATCAATTTACTAATTCAATAATTAAGCCTTTAATCTTGATTTCTAAACAAGTTAAAACTAAACTTGCACCGAAACCAAATCAACGGGTTAAACAAACTAAATCTTGAAATAACGAACTTCATTTTAATTAGATTCTGGAAGCACTGATTAGAGGTCCCCACTTTCGATCGTAAGTTCGTGGGTTCGAATCCAGTTGAACAATGGATTTTTCTATTATAATATTATGTACTAAAAAACAAATTATGTGCGGTGCAGGAAAACATTGTAAGGAAACCGGCATGTCATAGAACCAAGAAAAGTTCTAGAATATGTGTCAAGCGCACGATAGGAGCCTCTTTGAATCACTTGAATCCATTCACCACACTAGTTCAAAAGAACTAGTGACACAGGAGTAGTAGAAGTATTACAGTCTGACTATAATAGAGTGCCGCGGCTTAGTCAGCTCCGCACGTATTGACCATGTATTTCTTGAAGATAAAACCGACTAAGCTGAGATTATGGTATAGGTGTTTGGTAAATCTACCCCATTTAAAATCGTCTCGGCTTCCCGTTAGTGTAGGCAAAAGTCCTCCTGACGCTTTATAAATCATCATAGATGGTAAATTCTTTTTTTTTATATGCCGGTTTACGAGTATCATTATGCATTAATCAAGTGACAGTGGGGCTCGATCGCAATGATGAAACACCAATTACAATTTGTAAATGGTAGATAGACCATTGATTAAAATGTTACGAGGTTATGCCGTGACTAACGGATGTAACTATTCGTTGAACTGTGTCCTGACTGAGGGTCTAATCTGTTTGTCTAATGGTTTCTTGTTAGGGCAGTGTCAGCTTTGGGTGAAATATCAGGTCTTTTAAATTAGGGTTGAAGTTCAGAGTTGAAACCTTTGATATTATAATTATAATGAGAATCATAGCTAACTTTAATAAATGAAAATAATAATGAATATTTGTGGACATTTCACACAGCGCCATCTAGAGTTAAACTAAGCAAAGCTTGTATTATGGAAACCACATGGCTTTAAAATACATAAGTACTTTTAATTCATAATACTACATGACCCAGACCCGAAATAAATATTTGCAAAACATGCAAACATTTCTTCCGCAGCAGGAATCGAACCTCTTGCGTTTCAGCCAAGCAATCGCCCGCCTCGTCGTCATATACATTACTATCTCTGTATAAATATTTGTAAGTACCCACTTACAAATATTCGAAGTCGAAGTATCAAATTCATAGTATAGTAAGTTTTTAAATTTTTTGATGTTTTTTTGGGGCAGGGTGGATACTGTCCCGTAATGGGCTATGACCCTAAACTATAAACAACCAGCTTGCAACCAGTTTCTATATTTTATAATAGCGTATCAAATAAATTTATGACTGACAAACTTTCTCTAAGATGCACTTAATCTTATTTATGGATATATTATTTCATGCAAACATTAAAATCAAGAGGTCATACCGGAAACTTACGGTACAGGTTATAAGTAAAGTTTTAAGGAGTTACATTTTTATAAGAAGTAATGTTCCAAATAAAGTGGAATTTCATGTTTCGAAATGCCCATTTGCGGCTGATAGTTCAGGGTTCATATCGTATGAAATGTACCTATATTTTATGGTCAAGTTGATGGCTTCCATCGGAAATTATTGCAGTGGATTTTAGGATCCTGTTCTGTTTTATGGAAACTTTTTATTTTTATTCACTTTTTATTATTCTACCCGGTACGAGGTAACTACTTTAATATAAAGGGTAGCAAACGTTACTATGCCATAATCCTTATCATGCCCTTATCCCACTCTATGTAGGGTCGGTGCAGCATGTTCTCTTCTTCCATTTCCTTCTGTCAGCCGCCATCTTTACTCTATTCCTAAAAACATATCTTTCACACAATCTATTCATATCGTTGGTCTAGGTACCTCTACCTCCAATACATAGCTCGCTAATATTATAAATGCGAAAGTTTGTGAGGATGTGTGGATGTGAGGATGTATGTTTGTGCCTCAATCACGCCGTAACGGCTAAACAGATTTGAATGAAACTTGGAATATATATAGTATGTGTGCTGGAATAACACATAGGCCACTTTTTGTCCGGATATCACGCAAGCGAAGCTGCGGGTGAAAGCTAGTATGTTTATATTTTTGTTTCGTGTGTTGTTTATGCAAAAAATCATCAAAATATTGTAAAGGTAACTGAACAAAGCGATGTTATTAAAATGTCACCATATTTCAATAAAGCAATTCAACTGCGAAACTGCGGAGCTTTTGGTTGAAATAGTTTATTACCTTTATGTTATATACAAACTGGACCTCGGTACTAGTTGTGTCACTAGTTATTTCGAACCATTGTGGTGAAAGATTTAAAGTGCGCCTCAAAGGCCCCTTTCGTACATTTGACACATGACGAAAAATTTATATGTACTGGTATAGCGCATACAAATTTTTCGTACAGAAAAATTATTGATGCACGACCGGATTTTCATACTCAACATATCAACAAACTTTCGCATTTATTGTATTAATATTAATAGGTATTCGTAGGATGCAGACACAATTAGCAACGGAAGTTCATTAACATTTGATGATTTTAAATCTTGAATACCTAAAACCCTCAGATTAAAAATTTGAAGAAGAAGATCTGTCTCGTCAAGGCAACCCTTTTTACTCTTTTTAGGGTTCCGTACTCAAAGGGTGTCATCAGGGCCCTATTACTAAGCCTCTGCTGTTCGTCCGTCCGTCCATCTGTCTGTCAGCGGACTGTATCTCATGAACCGTAATAGGTAGAGAGTTGACATTTTCATAGAGTATCTACATATATGTATTTCTACTGCCGCAAATCACAACAAATAATAAGAATAAAGGAGAAAGAAACACGCAAGAAACATTTTATGTGCATTTACGATGGTATGGAACCCTTCGTGAGCGTAGTCAACTCTCACTTGACTAGTTTTTATTTCTAAACAGCGAGAATAAAGCATTTTAGAATAGGTACTCTAACTGTTTAATCACTTCTGTTACTGACTGTAACGTTTACGTAAATGGTAGTAAAAAGGTTTTTATTTAGGATTTTAAGACAAAAAATGGCGTTATTTTTATCATAGTGAATTTAAACTTTATAAGCTACGCGAAAAATATCAAGTCTCATAAAACGTTACAAAAAATCAAAGGAAAATAATGCAAAACAGAATCTCGTTTTTCACAGCGTGTCTCCGGAGCTAGAATATTTTAATTTATTAACGTCTGCGACATCAAGGCCCACATACTACTTACATCAATCCTTATGAATAACTTCAAAATTTAATTTCGAATTCAAAGCTGAGAGCGGCTTACTCTCAGTCTTGTTGAAATGTTTTTAATTAAATGCAGAGTTTTCGTTTAGTTTCCAGTTTGGCCGTCAAATTACTTGAGAGCTGGTTTGTGGTAGGGACCTCGCCTTTTGATTCTGAGGTGGTGGGTTTCAATCCTTTTTACCATCTATAGTAGATGATTTATGCAGGTGCCAGGAGGCAACTTTTTACCTTCACAGACGGGACGCTGTAGTGCCTGGGACGAATTAAGATGGAGTAGGCTTGCCCAGCACCTATTCCATCCTCTCAGCTTAGTCGGCCTTGTCCACAGGAAAAACATGGTCAATACGTGCGGAGCTGACTTAGCCGTGGGTTCCCCCACGATGTTTTCCTTCACCGTTTGAGAGTACTGGTATAGCGTACATAAATTTTTCACACAGAAAAATCTATTGGTACACGACCGGATTTGAACCCACGACCTTAGGATCGGAAGGCGGGGTCACTACCAACTAGACCACCAGTGCTCTTCAATCTCTTCTTCAATCCAGTCATGCATAAATGGATTGTTCGGTTCGAAAAATTTACCTACCATGAATAGAGGAATCGTGAAATCGAACCCAGTCATACACCGATGGAATAATCCATTTTCGAAAGGTTTGGTTTACTTGAGAGCACTGGCGGTCTAGTTGGTAGGTTGTGGGTTCAAATCCGGTCGTGTACCAATGGATTTTTCTGTGCGAAAAATGTATGTGCGCTATTCCAGTACTCTCCAGCGATGAAGGAAAACATCGTGAGGAAACCAGCGGCTCAGTTAGCTCCTCACGTATTGATCATGTCTTTCCTGTGGACCTAAAAGTTCGAAAGCATGGATAAAATGTCTTGGGGCACTTTAAATCTTTTCTCTACGCTGGTTCGAACTAGTGACATGAATAGTAATAGAAAAGAGTATAACCAGGTTTTTCTTGTAGGTAAGGTAATAATTGCAATCGTAAATTATGTACCTACACAATAAACTACTCGTATCGAACAAGAGACCATATTTTATATGTAATTACGTAGTAAAATAACAGTCTTATATCACCATCATGATTTATTTATATAATACTTAGGTACATGAGTTTCCATTGTATTTATCAAGGTCTTGGTGTAATTTGATGCATATCCATCAAAAGGTATGCATCTAGATATGGTATAGAATTCATTGTTGAAATTACTTCAAAACAGTATCAATTATGCATGAGTTTTTATGTTGTATGAACACAATTCTTGTTACTCACAGAATTTTAATAAAGGTAGCATAAATATTTGTCCTTAGGGCACGATTACACCAATTCCGTTGTCGGCTGAAGTGTGGTTGGATGTCTTGACCGGTTTTTATTTAACATCAGTAGGTACTTTTATAATATTACTGCTTATGTTAAGCTTTAATATTCTTAGTAATACTGAAATGAACACTGCATTTTCTCCAGACATCTTTCAGCTTCATAAATATTAATACCTAGTACTGAAGAATATCACTTTGTTCTTGTACCCTTAGCACGATAAAATCTAGCTAACAAGTCAAGAATGGAGCTAATATTTTCTCGTCAGTGCCTTTGGCAGCAATAGATGAAGTTTACAGAATTTCAGAGAATTTTATATTTTTATGAGAACACATAAAAACTGTGGAACACGGATTTAATTTTTTTCTCTGTGGTTTAGAATATCAGTTCTTTACAGATGACGTAGGTATAAGGACTGTAAGCTGCGATTCTTCCGGCCACAAATATCACAATGCGATTTAATAGTCGAAATTAAAAAGTCACAACGGGATTGTATCGGTAGTGTAAGATCACAATGCATACTTACCTCCTTGCTATTGTCAATTTGTCACAGATTAAGTACTACTCAGTATTGCCGCTAAACATTATCACAAACTTCATTTGTTTGGTAGAATGATAAAAAAAATACTCCTTGGTCTAGTACCGATTTGGAAGTAGAGAAAAAAGGCGGCGGATGTTGTAAAAATTAAATTAATTTATTTGATTTCGATGTATTTTGTTGAATAAACCCACATGTGAGTGAGTATCTTCTTCTTCTCTGTCGTTTTGCTCTTGGCAAAGCGGTCGTGGTCACGTCGAGGCATCCACGTTGATGGTGGAGGTGGATACAGCTCTCCGCACGATCTCCCGCCATCTCTCCTTGTTAGCAGACTGTCTAGCACAGTCAGATACTCTGCTTCCTAATGCAGATTTTACTTGGTCTGTCCAGCGCATATGAGTGAGTATAGTGAGTATAGTATAGTTGTGTTTATAAATGAATAAAGTTGGCATAATAGCTTACACAAAGTAAATACTAAATGAATATCGCAAAATTGCATGCGTTGCGGTGCGGAGAAATGATGCAACAGTTTTTTTTTTCAGGATTGTAAATCCTAGTAAAGTGTGCTTCAAATACTCGAACTGAACTCATTTGATAAGCACTACTTTGAGTTAATTAAAAACGGACAAAGGGAGATGGCCAGTCCATTTGGAAATTACCCAGGCACAGAATATATAATAGTTCAAAAGGGGTAAGGAAAACAGGTTTACCTTTGTACCTATCATTGTACTTTATCTTCTTACCCTTTGTGGGGTAAAACGAAATTACGAAGCATTTTCTAATTCTAAGCAGAAAAGGTGAAAATTTAACTATCCCCTAATTGAAGTTAACTAGTACCTACAAAGTCAAAGTCGAAGTTAAAAAATAGTATTACATAAAATCATCGGATCACTTGAACACGTCTTAAATCTACGTTGCATTTACACATGTTTGAAACGCGACCAAGTGTGGAAGATAAAGTTAAGAAACCACGTACAGGTTATGAATTAGTAACTTTAGGCTCCGTCCTTGACTTCAGACAGATTTAAATGGAAGAAGAATACATATTGTACCGACCCCACATAAATTGGAAAAAGGGCAAGGAAACTATTACAATGTAGGTTCCAACCACGGCTTCGCTCGCGTGGTACCCATATACTTTACTGCCCAGGCGGGAAATAAAGCAATTTACGGCCGAGTACATACATATACACACATATTATCACTCCCGTATCCCTAACGAGGTGGGCAGAGCCACAAGTAGTCACAACAAAACTTGCAACCACTTCTGATTTAATTAAAGTCCCAAGATGGATATGGTGAACCATGGTGACAGGTGATCAGCCCAACGCCCATATAGATGGTCCATCATTTTGGAAGGAACACTATCCCTTAGTCGACTTTTACAACACGCTCGGGGAGAGAAGCATCTGGACGCATTCTATGTTTTTCTTTACGCCCAATCCAGCAGAGAAGCAACGGCCGAGTGATATTAAATAAATAGATAAATATTTGCGGATATTTCACACAGCACCATCTAGCCCCAATCTTTTTTTTAAATACATACCTATAATACAACACCCAGACCCGGAAGAAATATTTGCAGGACATACAAACATTTCTCCCGTAGCGGGAATCGAACACGCGCTTCTTGCGTCTCAGCCGAGCACTCGCCCGCCTCGTCACAGAGGTCGTCAATTGAAAGAACGAGGCGAAACCGAGTCCTGCCTAAGTGATTTTACAATCTTTTTAACTAAACGAGGCCGTTAATATTACGCTCTATACCGTTAATTGTTATTTCGACTGAGACTTGTAAAGTACTCTTCTTTAATTTGCGAGAAACAGTAAAGAAATTACCTAATTTATAAAACAGAAACATTTTCATTGCGACCAATTATACCGCTCGCGGTCTTTGTACTTTTTAAACTTTTGAAAAGTACTAGTACTACAAAAATATTAAAAAACAAGAACAAGTGAGAGAAAAAATACATTGTCACTCTCCGCCCTATGAACTATCTCGTCAGGACAAACCAACAAACCCGTTTTAGGACTTTTAATATTCTTAGGATTATGAGGTATTTCTTTAGGGATCCTAGATCAAAGCCTTATAACTATGCAGGAGTAAGACCTCGTTAAAACTTCCGGTTCGTGAGTTTGTGCCCTTAAAAGGGGTTGAAATGAAATCTGTAGAGGGGGGGTCGTTATCAAGAACCTCAACAGTGACCTAATACTCTTATGTTACTGGCTGACTGACAATCAATGCACAGCCTTAACCACAACTCCTAGAAGCATGAAACTTATGATCAACGCGAACAAAGTCATGGGGCGTTTCTCTAGATATAATGTCATTACTTTGTTTTTTATTCGAACGAGTGTTGATGGCCACCGACATCTTGACATTATCTACCTGTGAGTTTTTTTAAGACACTAAGGAGTTTCAACTGTTTTTTCATTGAAGTCGAATTTGTTTTTAGTTTTTAAAATTTATTAAGTACTAGCTGCCGCCCGCGGCTTCGCTCGCGTGGTACCTGGATAAAAAAATAGCCTATTATGTTAATCCAGCACATGTACTATTCCAAGTTTCATTCAAATCCGTTCAAAGCGGTTCAGGCGTGATTGAGGCACAAACATCCAAACTCACAAACTTTCACATTTATAATATAGTAGGATTTTATTATCGTCTAAGGTTCTCGGGCGAATAAGTATTCGTCCAAGCTAAGGTATTGGAACAAAGGAGAAAAACATAATTTTTATTTTCTAATTCAATTATTTATTTGACTATCCAATGGGTATTTAAAACTTCTGTGGCTTAGTTCACAACTTTCAGGACCAAAGCTTCACTGCCAACTACTTCAAGCTTCGCCGAGTCGAGTGTTTCCCTGAAAATAATAAAATAGCTAGCTAAGAACACAAATTAAATTAAGGAATGCAGCGTTACAAAGTCTGTTGAATTTTTCTTGACTTCATTATAGTCTTTTCATTAAATTTTTATCTTTCATTTCGAAGTTTAGTTTTTAGAAACAAGTGCTCTGAATGCTATACAGTTTATGATTTTTACAATTATGTAAATTCATGATTATCATGAGCTCGAATGTCGTAAAAGTCGACTAATGGATAGTAACCTCTCCAACATGATGGACCATCTTATGGGCGATGGGCTGATCACCTGTCACCATGGTTCATCATATAAAATAAATAAATAACACCCAACAGTCACATACATAGTCCTGACCCCACACTAAGATTCCCTGTGTCGTGGGTATCAGAAACTACGAGTACCATGGTACCACAACACCCAGACCCGGAAGAAATATTTACAGATCATGCAAACATTTCTTCCGCAGCGGGAATCGAACCCGCGCCTCTTGCGTCTCTGCCGAGCAATCGCCCGCCACGCCACCGAGGCCGTCTATATACCACCGAGGCCGATATACTATTGGGATTTTAAATCAAGAGCGACTGCAAGTTTTTAATGATTACTTGTGACTGCCCCCTTCATTAGAAATACGGGCATGATAATAAGTACGTAATGTATGTCATTTTACAAACATAATTAGTTATATTGTATAGGTAATTACTCCTGTCCTACCTGTCTTTATTTTGTTTATACTTTATCGTACTACGCAGAATATTCACATTTTGCGCCTGTCTGTCTGTCTGTCCATAATCATAATGGCTGAGCTATCGTGATAAGTTCACCGAAGGCCAATATTATTATTAATAATAACAATAACACCAAACAGTACTGTAGTATACATGGTTCTAACTCCAAGATGTAGGATTCCCTACATTCTGGGTATCAGAAATTATGAATTTGCAAAACCTTTCTCCCACAGCGGGAATCGACCCGCACATCTCGCGTCTCAGGCAGATATTTGCCCATTATGCCAAATATTTCATCATGAATACATAAAACTACCGATATCCAAAATATTAGGATCGAGTCAAGAATAAAGTACGTGCAATAATCGATTTCGAGATCGCTTCTGGCATTATTTTTCTAACAGACATCTTATAAAAATTCTATCTCAAAATTGCTTACCCGACGCTCTTGGGCGATTGGACACTGCTGACGACGACTTGTACTCGTTCGCTCACATTCTCGAAGTAGCTAAGATCAATTGAGTAGGAAGATTGTTTGAAGTTCACGACCACAAGGTAGATTTCGCCGTTGTACCATCTGGAAAGTTAATTGTTATTGAGTACGTTCCTGGACCAAACAGGTAAATACTTATACATTTCCTTATACACATAGTTATTTTATGTTTTTTTCCTTTATTTTGTTTCTGATCAAAAGCCGCGCTGTACTCTAAAATTGCACTAACACACGCCACACCTTCGTATAAGGACTCCATTTATGCAACTGACGAGTCAGAGAAACAGACGAGCTTGAACGAGATGTGCAATAGATTAAACTCTTTTTGTTTAAACGCTTCACAAAATCGAGTTTTCTCGTTCGAGGAGGCATGCTCTTCGTGCGTGAAGCCTCGCATCGTGTCAACCAACCTTTATGCTATGAACTAACAAGCGAACAACCGTCTAACTAGATATTAAGTCCTACTAATATTAGTTTGAAAGTTTTTCCTCAATCTTGGCGCAATGATATAATTAATTTGGATGTTAGCTGGTAAATATAGTCAGTAACCTGGAATAACATTGGTAAAGGCTACTTTTTATTCTGGTTCTAAGCAAAAAAGCAGCTAGCGGGAGCTATTAACTCTAGACCACAGGACTCTGTTCTAAAACACGTTTGGCTTTGGAAACAAAGGCTTTGTTTTGGGTAGACAAACATTTTCTGCTTGAAAAAACTTCAATCATAAAGCAGAAACTGGGCATTTTACACAGCGCCATCTAGCTTTAAACTAAGCAAAGTTTGTACTATGGAAACCATTATGGCTGACAGAATAGTTTTTTTTGTGAATCATACTTATAATGCAATAACACCCAGACACATAACTATCAATGTTCAAGTTCATCACTTAAATATAGCTAGCAACTGAGCTATAACGTCAGCAATCCTTGAAAATTTACGATGGTCATTTCGTTTGAACATTTACTTCATAAATGCAGAAAAACTTGATTATGTCTCCAAGTAGGCAGTACCTCATCCATCAATGTCCAGCTTAGCGCCGATCGCTGGCGACACTATGGACCTAAATTACAGCGGTAATACATTTTGACAGGCAGTAATTTATTTAATGTTCCGCTATTAGTATGATTACTACAGAGATTATTGAAACAAGTTCCAGTAGTCTTGTAAAGGCTAGGTAAAAAAGAAGAAATATACCGTAGCCTTTCTTAGACAAAAGTTTTCAAATTAGGCTTCCAACTTCGGAAGGTAGGATGGGTCATCTGTCATGCTTTTGGCAAGAAGTTTTGTTTGTTACTTACTTATAATGTTCATATTTTAGCAGACCATTACGTTAAAACTACATACCTACATACATAGATAAAGTCACGCCTGCTTTCTCTATAATATAGGGGTGGGCAGAGATCACGGATTTCCAATTGCTACGGCCCTAATAAACTTTTTTCGCTTTATTCACTCTCATTCTCCTTCCAACGAACGGTACTATTTAGAAGTAACTCAGAAAAAAAAACGATGTTGGTTGAGGATTACCTTCTAAACGCAAATACGTCTTGATTCAGAGCAACAGACTCGTAACGTCCATATCTAAAGGCAGACTCAGCACGAAGCTTTACAAGAGCTCGATAAACGTTTAGATGGGACTTCTCGATCGACTGCTGCGCCTCTACGTTCAGGGTCTCGTAACCTTCTGCAACTGGGAGCCAGGTCTTGTCTCCAGATGAGAAACCTGCAAAAAACTTGTTTCTGAATATTGTATGTACAGTATTTTGTACTGCAAGACCATCATCATCATAACTTTAAAAAAGCTCGGTAATTTATTGCTCAGTTTTGTTCTGTTTATAAATATGAAGCTCAAAGCTCAAAGTAAATAATTTGATTATGTCATACCATTGGAATTAGAATGGTGACTTACCTGCATTTTTCTCAGCGCTCCATTGGAATGGTGTTCTTTCAGGGTCTCTGGACGCCTTCCAATAATTGACAGGGTCATCAGTGTTGCATCCACTTGGATCCACCGTCTCCTCCCAGCTAACGTAGCCGTCGACCATACCAATTTCTTCACCCTGTTAACATTATAATGCATTTGTTTGTAACTATCATAATCTAATACGCATTACAAAGTTTGTTATAGACACTCACCATGTAGGTCACAGCTACACCAGGCATCAAAAGAACAATCATGTTGATTCCATCAACTAGTTCTGGACTAAACCTCGACGCCACTCTATTATTATCATGATTCCCAGCTACCCAGTTAGCAGATTTATCAATTGGCTTGTATGTCAGGAACTTTTCAAGAGCGTATTTAATATCAGCGGCAGAAGAAGATCCATCGACGTCGGAAATCAGAACGAAATTGAAGGGCATTTGCGCGCCCTTTCTATCACCATCGCCAAAGTACCTCATCGTCATCTGAGGGCTGGAGTAGGCTTCTGTCATCATAACTCTACTCAGACCATCCTTTTCTTTATACTCGTCGAAGACCTCTCTCCATTGGTAAACCATATCAAAGGTCTCGTCTTGGTCTTTTGTGTAAATATGATCCAGGTAATCGTAGTCATCGAGGTTCTTGTCTAAATATCCAGATAAGGGTTCGTCGGGGTATTTTCCTCCGAAGTGGTTCTTGTCAACTTCAAACAGATGGGCGATAGCATCTACTCTAAAGCCAGCTACTCCTTTGTCGAGCCAGAAACGGATGACGTTCTTCATTTCCTCGACGACGTCTGGGTTGCGGTAGTTGAGGTCTGGTTGTCCGATGACGAATTGGTGCAGGTAGTACTTGCCGACCTCTTCTCTGTACTCCCATGCACTTTTGCGGAATACACTGACCTGGTGGATTTTTAGACATCAATTTGCAAAAGTACTCTAAGTTACATGTCATTAGTAAAAGATGTAAGTTCCTTTCTGTTAATAAATTGTAATAAAACATTAAAAGACATTTGAACTTTCTTTCAGTTTTTGTATTCAGAAAGAGAAGATAAATTGTAGTAGATTCAGAAAAGTCTTTATAATTGGTTTATTTTTAGTCATACTTTCAAAGCCGACGTTCGGTGATTGATGATTCTCTCTCCTTTTGAAATAAAAATTTGCGAGATCACTCACCCAGTTATTTGGTGGGTGCAGTACCCCATTTTCGTCTTCCTCAGGATCTTCCCACACAAAATAATCGAAATACTTCTCGTGACCTTTGAGAGCCTCCTCGAACCAAACGCTCTCGTTGCTTGTGTGGTTCGGTACGAAATCCAAAACTATTTTAATATCTGGAAACATAAGTACGCATCATGTAAGTCCTTTTTGACAAAATAAAGTAAAGTACTTACTTAAAACTCATGTTCCACTTCAGGTTTTTAACCAGTGGAACGTCCCATGATTTTGTTCGCGTTAAGTTTTTTTTTCACACAAACTTTATTTTCTCGGTGCGTCCTCTAGGAGTTTAATAACAAAAATACACCATCCAAGTTATTTGTTTCTAGGACTTATGGTTTAGGCCGTACGTTGATTGTCAGCCAGTCAGTAACGTAAGTTTTATATAAGTATTTAAGTTCTAAGCCGAAAATGTATTTCCAGGGGAGCCCTTGCTTGTTTTACTCGTATTACATTTATGCTGCAAAATAAATTACTCAGCACAAGTAATTTATTGTTTTGCATTTGTGTTTTACGTCACAATGTCAGTGCACCGTTCTATATTGAAATACCCTATAATATTTTATTGAAATTGTCTGGTTCTGATATTCTACAAACGAACAACGAATTAAAAAACGCCATACATTTTGTTGATAAAAAAACAACGTTACTTTGACAATGATCCTATTTCAAGTTTTTCGCGTACCTTTTTTATTTTCCCGACGATTCGCCGTTGATTGTTTGTAGAATATGAGAACTGGGCAAAGGACTGATTATTTTTCATACTCATACCCAGTTCATTTGCTTTTGCAATGAGCCTGTCGAAATCTTCCATAGTTCCATACTCGTCTTGGATATCGTAGAAGTCAGCGATATCGTACCCAAAGTCGTACATCGGAGACTTGAAGATAGGCGATAACCATGTCGCCCCTACTCCGAGTTCTTTCAAATATTCTAGGCTTTCTGTAATGCCTGTGAAAAAAAAATTGTAATTATCTGAAATGTATACACATATACCTAAAAACCATAATTTACATAAATATTGAATATACTAGCTTCCGCCCTTGTAACCTAACCTAACCCATAAAAAAATATCTTTAACCAATAAACTATCTCTATGCTAAAAATTATGCTGCGTGAAAGAAAGACAAACTAACATTTGTACAACACATTTTCGCATTTATAATCTTAAGTTAGAATGTTTTTGAGAGACACAACTTACCGTTTAAATCACCAATACCATCCCCGTCACTGTCCTTGAATGATCTTGGGTAAATCTGGTAGAAGATTGTGGTCTCCCACCATTCTAACTCTTCATGAGCTGTCACAGCTAGCAACAGTAAAGGCAGGAGTAGTAGAGTCTTCATTGTGACTAAAGAAAATGCAAAAGTTTAAAATTAGCAATGCATTACTAAAACATCTTGAAAAAGTAAATGCCTATTCTAGTAGGTACTTATCTTAAAGCAATAATCAACTTTAGAAAATATTTATTTCTCAGAAAGAAAAGTTTTGTCATACCTTACTGTAAAGATGTGAAGCTGCAGTGAGAGATCCATTCCTAGTATTTTATAGTTAGACGTATCTCTTTTGAGATAAATTATTGATAAAACACAAGATAAATAATCAAAAACTTCTTGAAACTGATAGTTATCAAATACTTTACTTCGACGAGCAAAGATGGCAAGTCGTATGAGCTAGTGGCCAACTCTTGTGACAGAGTTTTTAGACCTCCTAAAGGCCTCCGTTATGGCATAATGACTTAAAAGCCAAGACCAACAATTTAACGCGCCCTCCGAATCACGGAAGCGCTCAGCTCGTAATATCACTTGCGGTCACCCATCCCAATTGTGACCGCGCACAACGTCAAGCATCAAATTCAAGAACGTCTATGCAAGCTACTCCAGGAAAAGGATGGTAAACGTAGTTAAAGAGAAATTTAGCCTACGTAATCAACTTTCTAACAAACACAGAAAAATCTTTAAATTACAATTATCTAGAAAAGTTTTTCCATAATGTAAATCCATCATTATTTTCCTGCCCTTGTCCCACTTTATGTGGGATCCGATCAGTACAACATGTATTCTTCTTCCAATTCCAATGGATTTATTTATTTATTATGATATTCATCGTGGTCTGGTAGGTACCTACCAATAATATAAGATTAGATCATCTGTGTTTTATTACATCATTACTAACAGGTAAAACAATATTTACAACGGGTATTCAATAAAAAAACGTATTAGGAAGAAAATATTATTTACAAAATCAAATCTGACAATATTATGATAAGATTGATTCATATTATTAGTTCAGCTTGAGAACAAGTCCCTCGTATCCAACAACGGGCAGAGAAGAAGCTTCGAATGTGTCTCTGTAAGTAAATGAAATTTTACAACATAGATATTTTTGGGTGAACAAATAACTCCTTCTAATTTAATTATTTGTTGACAACCGGCGCGGCGCTTCCATGATCTTAAACTAGCTACATTATAAAGATTGACCAATTACTCATATCACTGTCCAGTATTGGTTTATCCGTATTTGCTAGCTGCAAAGTTTATATAACTGATGGTAATAATCGTATTGCGACCTTGAGCGCACTTAAACACCTGATTTATTTATTTATAGCACAACACTCTTGAAAACCCCTTACCCTTCGTTTTTAGGCGACTGGATGCTTCTCAAAACCACGCTGACGTCACCGACAACATTTTCGAAGTATGTCAGGTCCACTGTATATTCAGAATTTCTCATGTTTACTAATACAAGGTAAATTTCGCCGCTGTGCCACCTGCAATAAAACAACATTTAACGAATCGGAGAATAATCTGGCATAGACATTGCTTGGGTGCAATTTTTATTTCATACCGTCCCGGCAACTATATTAAAATCAGAATGAATATTAAATTAATAAACCAGTAAAATAAATGGTAGTTAAGTTCATTATTTTCACCTTCTGAATACAAAAACGTCCTGGTCGAAAGCCAAAGAATCGTATCTTCCGTATCTGAAAACCTTTTCCTTGCGGAGTTCAGACAAAGCTTGGTACACCTTCAGATGTGAACGCTCAGACGCTTCCTGCACTTCCACATTCAGGGTTTCGTAACCTTCTGCAACTGGCAGCCAGGTCTTGTCGGCAGTCGAAAATCCTGATAGAAAAGTATTGTGATAATAGCAGATGTTTCGATAAATAAATAAAAAATATGTCTATTTCAAATAAATTCTAGGTTTTGGAAGGTCAAAATTTACCAGCGTTCTTCTCAGAGTTCCACTGGAATGGCGTCCTCTCAGGGTCCCTGGAACTCTTGACGTAGTTAATAGGATCATTAGTGTTGCAGCCCGAAGGATCTACAGTGTCTTCCCAGCTTACGAACCCATCGACAAGGCCAAGCTCTTCTCCCTGTTACAAAGTTATATGGGTCACTAACAATCCCACTGAGGATTGTAATATCAGTCATCTCAGTCGTAATAAAAAGGTTTACCATATATGTGACTCCGACTCCAGGAAGCAGCAACACTAACATGTTGATTCCGTCAACCAAATTTGGACTGTACCTAGTTGCCATTCTGCTATTATCATGATTACCTACCTGAAAAGTAAAATTAACTGCTGATTTTCTATAGGCCAAGTTTGAAATCTGGAGATTTCTTTCTTTCTTACTTACCACCCAATTAGCTATTTTATCAACAGGCATATAAGTTAGGAACTTATCCACTGCTCGTTTGATATCAGCAGCTGAAGATGATGCATCCACATCACTAATCAGATCGAAGTTGAATGGCATCTGAGCTCCTTGCCTCTCTCCTTCTCCAAAGTATCTGACCACATCTTGAATAGCCGCGTATACTTCTGTCATCATAACCCTCGGTTCACCGTCTATAGCAGTAAACTCTTCGAAAACATCCCTCCATTCATAAACCATGTAGTAAGTCTCGTTTTGATCTTTAGTGTAGATATGGCTGAGGTAATCGTGTGATTCAGGATCTACATCGGTTCTGCCTGATCTAGGCTCGTCAGGATATACGCCTCCGAAAAGTTCCTTGTCGACTTCATAGAGGCAGTTCACAGCATCGACTCTGAATCCAGCAACGCCTTTACCTAACCAGAATCGAATAATGTTCTGTAAAATATAAAATAAAATTAGCCAAAGCTTGAAAAGCTAAGAGACAGTATGGCACGCCACGTCTCCGCCATTGATATCTAAACCATGTCATAAGCAGTATCTAGGTAGTAATGTAAATTTTTATGCAAATATTTACCTTCATTTCTTCAACAACATCGGGATTGCGGTAGTTCAAGTCAGGCTGCCCAATAACAAATTGGTGCAGATAATATTTGTCAACCTCTTCTCTGTATTCCCATGCACTTCCTCGGAAATGGCTAAGCTACAATAAAACACATAAATAATCTGTAGATTCAATATCAATAGAACTTTTATTACGATAGGTTTATGGTGTAGTATTTTTCTTTCAAAATCTCACCCAATTATTAGGTGGCTGCCTGTTGCCTTCCTCATCGATAATTCCATCCTCCCAAATGAAGTAGTTGTAGTACTTCTCATTCCCATTTAAAGCTTCTTGGAACCAAACGCTCTCGTTTGATGTGTGATTTGGTACGAGATCCAAAACAACCTTTATACCTATCAAAATAAAGTGATTTAGATTCTCGGAATTTCCGATGATTTTTGTGAAGGGTCTCTTTCAATCTGTATAAAATTCCCTACCGTGTTCGTTTGCCTTATTGATGAGATTTTCAAAGTCTTCCATGGTTCCGTACTCGTCGTGGACGGCGTAAAAATCGGAAATATCGTATCCGAAATCGTACATCGGTGATTGAAACATCGGCGATAACCAAATCGCTTGAACTCCCAAGCCTTTGATGTATTCTAGTTTTGAAGTTATGCCTAAAATAACACGAACATATTTTTAGCAACGCTGATCACACTGGATGACAGAAAAGATTTTATATACAGTTAGAAGCTATTTATAACTTGTAGGTACCGTTCAAATCTCCGATTCCGTCACCATCACTATCAGCGAATGACCTTGGATAGATCTGGTAGAAGATCGTACTCTCCCACCATTCTTGTTCCTTCTCACTGTTCTTTAAAACATTTCCGCTACAAACAACTGCCAGTAATGGCAGTAGAAACACTGATCTCATCATCACCTCCTTTTTTTGTTGAGATATAAGCAATAGTCGCCGTAAGACTATTTTTGAAGGAGCTACGTAAATTTATATAATAGACTACCTACATGCTTATCATGTCAAGATACCCTGACCAAGTGGTCTGATGATAAAACATCTGAAGTGGACCGAGAAAAATACAAAACTATTTCTAGGAACTTATAGTATACACAATTTTATTTATCTATTCGATAAAGTAAATAATAAAAATAACAACAGTCATCATCATCATCATTCACAGTCTGTTTTTGCCTACTGCTGGGCATAGGCCTCCCTTGTGCCATCCAGACCGATCCTATGCTAGTCCAATCCAATTACGTAAGTAACAACAGTAAGTCAGAAAATATGAATACTTTTATGCTTCAATACGGTGAAGAGAAATTGCTTTGATAGTTGGAATAAAAGAGGTTTTTGTACGGCCAACGTCAATGCATATTATTCAAAGTTTCTTAGAAAATAACGTACCTAGCCTAAGTACCTACAAATATCCGGTTCCATCGCAACCTAGTTATTTGTCGAAAAGCGCCACACATTTTTTGACAAAAACGATGTTGGTTTGGTAATGAACGATCCGTCTACCGTTAATAAAATATAGGAAACGGACCTAAGTCTCAAGCATTTACTTGTCTACGCCAAGACTCTTATCGATCAGGAATCCCTCATCCCACAAGCATCCAACTGTCATTTCTCAACAGTAACTGATAAGTCGCAAGTATGACCCTTATCACGTCAATCCAGAGGTTCTGAATTGTTTACTAAACTGTGTTGATAAACAAATGAATACGTAACTTTCCACTTCCAATGAGTGTTTTGGAACCCCTAGGTCTATGAAATCTGTGGAGTTTGTGGAAACACATTTTATTTCAATGAATATTTAATTGAGAATGACGTAAGTTACGTAGGGCTCGGTTAGTACGTAAGCTCTCCTCATCTCCGTGAGATGTGTTGCGTACTTGGACGAATAAACACAGTTGCGTAGAAACGTATAAACTACAGAAGAGACACTGAACTGTCCACTTACACAACATTTGAAAATGGAACTCTTTGGTTGTAAAATACAGTTATTTTATCTAACTGACAATAAAATTATTGTTATTACATTGTGGCATCAATAAAAATTGCGTGTCTTCATCACCATGGATTTGACTCATGAACATTTTCGTGTGTGTTATAATCCGATTTTCGGGGTTAACTCAAATACTGTAGATACATCAATCAACTCACTTCCTTTTTTGGTGATAAAGCACAATCGAATATAGCGATTTTCGAGGTACACAGTGGTTTATCACTGATTCATTGAGTTTGATCGTGGGCGTCGTATGCTCACGAATGAATTTAAAGGTCGCCCCAAATCGGTTGTTGTACCACGAAATATCGAAGATGTGCGCGAACTAATAATGCAAGATCGTCATGTTACATTATCGCGAGATAGAAGCGCCCCTGGGCATAAATAATGACGAGCATACACAATATACTATACGAACATTTAGTTGTAAAAAAAATGTTCGCGTTAGTTCCCGAAAATACCTTAATCAGAATGGAAACAGTGTTCTGAAAGTAATAATTGGTTTCAACGTATGCTAAAGTGCATCGATCGTCAAATACTATTGTATTTAATGGTATTATGTTCGTTTCTTTTTGTTTTTACGGATACATAAATAACAGCCCTCTTAATTATAGATTGAGATATTGTAAAGTCGTCGAGATTATGATACGGTTTATCTTCGTATAGATAGGGGTAAAGTCTATTGTAAAAAAAACTCTATAACTTAAATCTGGTATCTCAGATACAAGTTAAAGAAGTATTGGATATTTGGAACGCATTATCTTTAACCTTTGTTAATGTGTTGTAAAACTTGCTTGCGGTCGGTGATCTGAACTTGGCATCCTATATGTAGTCGACCTCTGATAGAAATCTCAGTTCATTTTCATTTATTACTTATATTTTTAAACACCAGTTAGTGTATGTGTGTACTTGTGCTTGTGAAAGAATGAAGTTCCTGTGTAATATATATCTCTGAAACAGAGTTCAGGTAATTAACATAAAACATAATATAAACGATTTAAATGACATTGCTTGGACGTGTACAAATACTTTATTTATCTTTATACATAGTAGGTAATTCTTATGTAAAATCGTCATTTTTTATTCGAATGTCTTTATTCTCCAACACATTATCAGAAAATTTTTTCAAAGTAAATAATGTAAAATCTTGTTTAAACAATCATTTTCTGTTGGTGTGCTGAGAACTATTTTAAAAGTTTGATGTTGTGAGTAGTACTCAGACTTGCATCCTTAGTACTAGCGCTTCATCTGCAGCCAAATCCAAATAGTTCGCTTGGACGTTATCGCTGAAAGACAATAAAAATGTCATTAACCCCCGAATACTCAAACGCTTCTCAAAGTTGAGCACGTCTCAAATGACGATTATTTTTTTTGACAGATTTTCATCAGAAACTGTCAAAAAACCGTGACTCGAGACGTGCTCAACTCTGAGTCGCGTTTGAGTATTCGGGGGTAAGTCCACAGGAAAGACATGGTCAATACGCGTGGAGCTGACTAAGCCGCGGGTTTCCTCACGATGTTTTCCTTCACCGTTTGATTCACGTCCTTAGGATCGGAAGGCAGGGTCATTACCAACTAGACCACCAGTGCTCTCAATTTTTTGTAATGTCATTACATAATATAAAAATGTACCTACACTTAGCGCTCAAGAGTTCACTGATAAAACGAAATCTTGACATCTTGTTCAACAAGATCGTGAACCAACAAAAAGATCGTGATACCTAAACATCCTACTTTTAAAAACTAAAGCTTTTGGCATTTTTCTTCTTTTGTTAATCGACTTTTTTATTTAATATAATCATTTAGTAAGTAGTGTTAGACTGATACTCAAACAAGGCTTTGGACATTGGAAAAATATATCACACATTTTACGAAACATTGCGGTTTGCTCCATTTTAAGGGTACTTCATAGAGTATGATAGGGTTTGTATAATCTATTCCTGATATTGTCATTGTCAACTAGAGATTATGTGTATTTACAGTTAAATCTGCCTATCAGTATTATAAGTACCTGTAAGTTCTTGAAGACAAAACGCTGCTTGCTTCTACTTCTAGTTGACCGAATACTAGATCAAAGACTGTCAAGTTGACCACCCGGAAAGACCGACCAACGTTCATGACCACGATGTACGTGTCATCATTGTACCATCTGGAAATATCAAGAAAGTTTATAACCTATCCCTAAAACCTGGTTCGTATATTAAACTAACGGACGATTACCACAAACTTATCTGTTAAAATTAGCCATACATTTTTTTAAATGTGTTGTTGATAAGGTAATCTTCCATCTGACGTCCGTTAATTGAATACAGAAACCCGCAATCATCAAAGTCACTTTTATCTAACGAAGTCTAAACGCCACTGTGATTACGATATTATTATCCTACTATATTATAAATGTGAAAGTGTGTAAAGATGTTTCTATGTTTGTGCATCAATCACGCCAAAACGGCTGAACGGATTTTAATGAAACTTGGAATATACATAGTACATGGTGCTGGATTGACATCCAGGTTATTTTTTATCCGGGTACCATGCGAGCGAAGCCGCGGGTGGCAGCTAGTTATATTAATGTGTCCTAGGAGTTAACCACAATAGTAAGTTATTTTTTGACAAATATATTGATTTTATAGTGCCAAAAACATTATAGGTACCTAGAGCTAGTAGGATTTGCAAAATACAAAACCAAGGGCAGGATTTTCGTCGAAGTTTTATTTTGATCTGCGTTGAAACGGTGAACAATGCTTACAATAGAATTGGGGTTTGGGGTTGTTTTTTATAGGTTGAACTAGTTTGAATATCTACGAATTTACACAATATATTTTTCGATCACTATTTTGTTCAGAGGTGGAATTTTTGGATGTAGACATACATAATAACATACACTATAGTACAGCCTTTAACATCTATAGTAGATGATTTATACAGGGTCAGGAGGCAACTTTTGCCTACACTAATGGGAGGCTGTAGTGCCCGGGAAAAAATTAGATGGAGTAGACTTGCTCAGCAGCTACACCATCCTCTCAGCTGAGTCGGCCTTATCCATAGGAAAGACATGGTCAATTCGTGCGGAGCTCAACCACGGGTTTCCTCATGATGTTTTCTTCCACAGTTTGAGAGCATTGGTACAGTGCACATCAATTTTTCGTACGTACTTTACCTTTTCCAAAACTCAAGTCTCTGACGTAGTTCAAAAGGCCTCAAAACTGAAATGGGACTGGGCAGGGCACGTCTGCCGCATGCCGGACGAACTGTGGGTCAAAACTACCACTGAGTAAAGCCCTGAGACAGGGAGACGGCGTCGCGGTAGACCACGCAAGCGATGGCGCGACGAGCTTGACACCTTCAGCGACTATCAGTGGCAGACCGAAAGGCCTTAGACCGAAAAACCTGGAAAACTCGAAGGGAGGCCTTTTCCCAGCAGTGGGATGATACAGGCTAGCAACAACAACAACAATAACTTTACCTTTTGAAAGCGAACACATCTGTATTGAGCGCCAGCGACTGGTACCGTCCTTGTTTGAAAGCGGAGCGAATGCGCAGGTTGGTCAGGGTCCTGTACACTTGGTAGTGGGAGCGAACTGCTGAACGCTGGTTCGCCACGTTCAAATGCTCGAAGCCGTCTGCCACTGGGAGCCACGTGTTTTCAGAGCTTGAGAAACCTAGAAAATACCCCTGGTTATTAATAATACAGTAATACAGTACCTAAGACTACTTATTAAGAATACTTCTCTGCTGGACTGGGAGTAAAGAAAAAACATAGAATGCGTCCAGCTGCTTCTCTCCCCGAGCATGTCGTAAAGGGACTAAGGGATAGTATCCTCTCCTAAGACTGTCAAAAAACTCATTGGTTCTTGAATACGGTCCTAAAATATAAAGTACTAAGGAGAAATTAATGTCTAAGCTAAAGCGTACGATGGTATGTAATTACATGGTATATATTTTGCTGAAACGAACAACCTACTTTGTGACGCGATTATAGGATTAGTGTAATCTACTCTATTTCTCAAGGTGTGCCATGTCAGCGACGAATGAAATTATGCTTTGTTCACATACAAAAATGACTCTTATACCTTTGTGATAGAGTTATATTTTCCGATAAGTGTGTTGGGTAGCTGATATGGTATACTTGAGAATGTCGGCTTAAGCTATAATGAAAGTGAAGTGCATCATATGGTGATAGATAACTTTTTGGAGGTAGTAGGTAACTGCAGACAGATTGTTGCGTGACAGTAGGATGTATCAATAGTGATAATCTTGCACACGCGCCGTACCATTTTCTTTTTAACAACCTCGGTGACGAGGCGGGAGAATAAATAAAATAATAAATATTAATTTGTGGACATTTCACACAGCGTCATCTAGCCCCAAACTAAGCAAAGCTTATACTATGGACACCAGATATGGTTGATAGAGTACTTATAATTATACTTTTTTTTGTAAATACATATTTATATATTTGTAGAACATACAAATATTTCTCCCGTATCGGGAATCGAACCCGCGCACTCAACCGCCAAGCCACCGAGGTCGAGGCCATTACTAAGAAAGGTTCGATTGCCGCTGCGGGAGAAATGTTTCAAAGTCCTGCAAATATTTCTTCCAGGTCTGGATGTTGTGGTCTGGTAGTTTCGAGTGATTCAGAGAATCCTAGTGTGGAGTCAGACCTATGTATGTGACTTTTTGTTGCGTGTATAAATTTATATGTTTATGTTTATATTTGAAGAAAGTATATTATTTTTACCAAATAAATCATGTTTATGTTTATATAGGAGCATTGCAATCAGATACAGCCAAAACTAAAGTTTGAAGTAGATGCTTGGACCCTTTAGTTCAGAACTACTTACAAGTTTATTTATCTTCTATAACTCTCTGGCAATTTATATCGCTTCAAATATCCATTTGCAGAACCTGAGCACCATCTCATTTCTAAATTGCATTACAACAAGGAAAATGAAGCAATCAGAACTCTGATTGAATGCAGCTACGGATGGAATAGTCGCTATTTTAAAAGAAAATCATTCGAGGCACGACATAAGTGTACCTTATAATTACCCTTACAGACTGTGGTGTAGGAATTGTATTAATATTTTTCTGGTAATCCTACTTATTAGAAATGCGAAAGTTTGTGAGAATGTTTGTGTGTTTGTGCCTCAATCACGCCTAAACGGCTGAACGGATTTGAATGAAACTTTGAATAAACATACATAATACATGAGCTGGAATAACATATAGGCTACTTTTATCCGGGTATAAAGCGAGCGAAGCCGCGTGCGGCAGCTAGTACTCTAAAATGCGATTTAAATACATCTTTGCGTAAGGATGGCTAAAATAGTACATGCGGTCCTAATTTTGAAAATTATTAGTCTCCAAATTATATCATTTTAACATTCACACAGGATAGGATGGACAGGAATACCATTGCGTCAAAAATTTAAAGCTCAGTTTAATGGATATTAAATAAAAAATTAGCTAACAATGCAATACACTCGTCTCACTATTTCTTTCTAACCAGTGTGGTGAAAAAATTTAAGCGTGCTTCAAAAGAGTGCACTCTTGCAGGTTTCCTCACGAATTTTTCTTTCACCGTTTGAGAGTATAATGTAGTGTGACCCAAATAACACCGATTCTCGTATTCCTTCACTAGTGAATCTTATTTGGAAAATACCCGGCATATTTCTTCGTTCATTGTCGAAGGAAAACGGACTGTCCACTTTGTATGACATAAGCATTCAGGCGTACAAAGCACATTAAAAATGTACAAAGTATTTGCACGAAAACTCCGCGACATTTCGACGTTGTTAACTTGACATCATTGTCCGAGTAGTTTAAGAACTGGTGATGGTTTTCTTACATCACTACCAAGTCTTGAAAGGTAGGTTTTAGATGACGATCTCGGCTTAAGTAACATTTGAAGTTTATTCTTTGAAAATGATGTAAACTTTGTACTACTAGCACCTACTGCTTATACTTTCGAACACGTAAAAGTTTGAAGTGCGCTTCAAAGACTCCTTTCGTGCACTTGACACATGTTTTTGACTGTTTTGAGATCTAGGACATGCCGATTTCCTCACGATGTTTTCCTTCACCGTTTGAGAATACTAGTGTAGCGCAATAAAGATTTTAACCAACAACCTTAGGATCGCAAGGTGGGGTCACTAGATCACCAGTAAGTACTCTCCTTAACACTTTGTGTTGGATCGAAGGACTATAAATTCTGGCTGATAAGGAGTTTAGTCTTATACTGACTATCAGTCTATCAGTTCTGACATCAGTAGGCCGTTATTCCCGATAGAACTGTTAACAATACACGCAACCTTCCGTCAGGGTGACACGTAACTCACAAATGATCTTGTCTACGATAGCTTCGGACACAGGATACCACTCATTTATTAAAGTTAGGTGAACAAAGATCTGCACTCCCGCTGTGGGGTGTAATTGTGCATCGGTGGGGTGTATTGTGCAGGATACCACTAATGCCCGGTAAATTCTATTAACGGATGACTGATCGTTCATTATCATAGCAACGTAATATTACTGTAAAAAATGTATGGCCCTTTGTAATACGGTAAATTAATTGAGATAAATAAGATTACGTATTACAATGAAACTGGGAAATATATAATACTAGCTTTTGCCCGCGGCTTCGCTCGTATGATATCCGGACAAAAAGTTGCCTATATGTTAATCCAGTACATGTGCTATGTATATTTCAAGTTTCAGTCCAATCCGTTCAGCCGTTACGGCTCGATTGACGCACAAAGATACATCCTCACATCTTCACAAACTTTCGCATTTATAATATTAGTAGGATGAATTTGGATAACATCGCCGACACCTCCATTGACTCTTAGGGAAATATTTGATTTTATTATTTCTGTACATAATTGATGTAAGAAAATAATAAACTGGCTTTCTGACTACTACAATTGTTCGTGTTTTATTCAGGCAGAAACGCAAATATTCAAAGGTCGGGTCCGAGGTATGCTGATCATTTCAAGAGGTATAAAGACTGGTAGTAAATGGTAGATCGCATCTTTAGGATACATTTATTGGATCGTGAATTTCATATCTAGGTTTAAAAAGAGTTCTGTATTCGTAAAAAGAGCGTGTTTTCAGATTATTGAAATTCTTTTATACCCGGTTCGTAATGGACGACGGATACTAAATTAGCCTAACGACGTTGTCTGCCAAAATATGCCATACATTTTTTGTCAACAAAACAACGCTGCAAAACAATCTTCCATTCCAAAACGTTCTTGATTGATTAATCGTTGAAGTTAAGCAACGTTGTGTGCGGTCACAATTGGGTCCCGGCTTTTAAGTCGTTAAACCATGACGGATGCCTTTAGGCGGCCTAAAAACTCCGTCACAAGAGTTGGCCACAAGCTCATACGAACTTACTTAATCTTCCATTTGTAGAATAATGTCTCAATAGTAGAATATAGGAATCGCATATACCACTTTTATTTCTATCCTTACACATACTTGTTATGGTAGAAAGCTAACTGTAAAAAAATTGGTCAAGCGCGACTCGAATTCGCACACGAAGGGTTCCTTACTATAGTACATGTCATAAATGTTTATTTTACCTACCCTCTTTTGTTTTATTTTAACTATTTGTTGTTATAGCGGCAATAGAAATACACAATCTGTGAAAATTTCAACGGACGGACAGCGGTGGCTTGGTAATAATGTCCCGTTGGTGCCCTTCGGGTACAACTTCTACTGAACCTGTGTGGTGAAAGGATTTAGAGTGCCTCAAAGCCTTATTTCGTGGCAAATAATTAATAATTATCTCAATGTATAATTTATAAGAAATTAACCAAGAGCCCTTACCTCCATTTTTCCCGTTGTTCCATTGGAAGGGGGTCCTCACGGGATCGCGAGAGACATCTATGAAGTTGACAGGGTCGTCTGTGTTACAAGCCAGCGGGTCCTTGGTCTCGCTCCACGGCACAAAGCCATTGTGCATGCCGATTTCTTCACCCTGAGGATATTCGACATAACACAAAATAACACCTTAAAGAATCGAACAGTGACGTACTCAATTCCACACGATGTGATGCGAGTACCATGGTACCTAACACCCAGACCAAGTTTTTTTCTTAAATCTTGACTTAATTAGGTGCATTTTGTCAGCTGTTCAAGCTAATGATCAAATTTTGTATTTTAAACCAAATGCAATTTAGAAAACTGAAAGTACTCTAAAGTTATAAGATAAAAAAATTAAGAAATGGTAGTAGTATTTGATACGACCTCGGTGGCGTGGCGGTCGAGTAATGGCTCGGCGAGACGCAAGAGGTGCGTGCGGGTTCGATTCCCGCCACGGGAGAAATGTTTGTTTGTTCTGTAAATATTTCTTCCGGGTCTAGGTGTTAGGTATAGAATTAAACGTAGGTATATATTTACAAAAAAGTATATAAGTATTTTATCAGCCAACTGGTGCCCATGTACTAGCTTTGCTTAGTTTTGGGCGAGATGGTGCTGTGTCAAATGTCCACAAATATTTATTTACACACATATGCAAAATAATATGGCTTACCATGAATGTGATTGCAATGCCGGGCAGAAGGAGAATCAGCATATTGAAAGCATCTACCAACTCGGGCCTGAATCGTGACGCTACTCTACTCCTGTCTTGATTTCCAATCTGCAATATCAAAACAAATCACTTTAAAAAATTAGGTCATTTCAGCAAAAACATACAAGCTTCTTATTTATATTATAAATGTGAAAGTTTGTGAGGATGTTTGGATGTTTGTGCCTCAATCATGCCTAAACGGCTGAACGGATTTGAATGAAACTTGGAATATACATAGTACATGTGCTGGATTAACATATAGGTTATTTTTCATCCGGGTAGCACGCGAGCGAAGCCGCGGGAGAGAGCTAGTTCTACTATGTATACAAGCTACTAATTCATTCCATCAGATCAAACAATCTATGTATAAAGTCGCAAAAAACATTTACAGCTTTTATGCCTCTTTTTCATGCGCTATTTCCTAGCTACGGCATTCTCAAAACAAGCATAACATGGCATTTTATGCCAAGACACTCAATAAACCAGCTTATTCACATCCAAGCTCTTCAAACATCGAGTCTTTTAGGTCGAGGCCCACTTCGCTGCCCCACATGGACTCAGTTTCATTGATTAGTACTTAGAACAGTATTTTTATTCACCCCAGTTTTTTGTACTTTTATTGTTGCAAATCCTACTAATTTTATAAATCTAAAAATGTTTGTACTCCAGTCTCGACGTAACTAGTAGTACTAGGATGGCAGCTAGTATTTATATAAAACACTTTACTGATTGACTTACTGACTTAAGTCCTAGAAACATGAAACTTAAAGGAATATTTCTTAAGGTGTGAGGGTGCATTAAAAAAGGAATTCCCGAAATTTGACTCTTTGAAGACGGAGCTGGAAGACAAAGATTATAATAAAAAAATACGGACAAAGTCGTAGGGAGCTCTACTTGTTTGTATTTTTTTTGTTACCATCCAATTAGCATGTTTCTTCAAAGGTTTGTAGGTCATCCAGTTGTCCACGGCGTTCTTGATGTCTCTCGCGTCGGAATCCTTATTCAGGTGTTCCATGAGGATGATGTTGAGAGGAATGTGGGCTCCGGCGTGGGGACCCTCACCGTAGTACCGAACTGCGTTCTTGATGCCAGTGTATGCTTCTGTCATTATTACTCTAGAAGGAAATAATTATAAAATTAATAACTGGTCAAGTGCATGTCGAATTCGCAGATGAAGGGTTCCGTAACATCTTACATGTTTCTTGTATGGGGCCCTCCTTTTTTATTTTATTTTTAATATTATAGCGGCAAAAGAAATACACTCTGTGAAAATTTCAATGGTCTACCTATTACGATACAGCCCACTGACAGACGGACGGAAGGACGGATAGCGGAGAATTAGTAATAGGGTCCCGTTGGCACCCTTCGGTTATGGAACCATAAAAAACAACAATCACATACTATCCATAGTTCTGACCCATATGATTCCCTGTGTCATATCAGATACAGATATCAGAATCTATAAGTACCGTAGTACCACAACATTGAGATGCATAAGAAATATTTATTTGCAGATCATGCAAACATTATTCTCGTCGCGGAAATTGAATCCCCACCTCTCGCATCTCAGATATGTTCGTTTAGCCATCAAAGTCGTTTTGGTGCAAAACTAAAATACACCGTCAAATAATTCACTCAAGAATCACCAACAAACATTGGGACAACTCAATTTCCTGATTTTACTGCATTATTGGTATTGTAAAATTGTTATTGTAAAAAATACTAAGAAACTTATAAATTAAAGATCGAATAAATGGTGAACCTATCAAGTAGGCACTATTATAATTACTTAATTTTAATTACCTAATCAACAAAATCTCTCCTTTTCTCATAGGGTAGACAAAGATCATTATTTGGTACAATCTTTCCATTTTATTCAATCGCGTTAGATTCTTTATACACGCTTTATTTCCATACCTTGTCAGATTATCACGAAGAGTGATAGCATCAAACACATCTCTGAGCTGAGAGACCATCTCGTACGTTTCTTCCTGGTCCTTCGTATACACATGGTCTAAGTACCCATAGTCCTCAGGAGTCAACCCTGGCTTCCCAGTGGAGGGTTCGTTGGGATATCTACCCCCGTACAAGTCTTTGTCAACCTCGAAGAGCAGGTTGGTTGAGGTGATCATCAAGCCTGCTACACCCTTTTCTAGCCAAAATTTTATTACGTTCTGGAAATAAATCATTTACGTGGTTCATGTCATTGTTCATGCTGACGCTACCATACCATCGCGTCTAGACCGATTTCGAAAGAGATAGCTACAAATTTCGGGTGTGTTAAAGAAAGACAGAGATATTTTGAGGCTGAGCAATATTTTGAAATCAAATAACAAGACAACTACAAAATGAATCAAAGTACTGGTTTCAACAACTAAAGAAATAGTTATTACCTACCTATCAAAGTAAAACTAATCTGAAAATATGGTAGGGTTCCCGAGATCTAGATCAAAACATACGCAAAACATGGATTTAAATTTTTTTTTCTCTTAACGTGTTTTCACTTTGAGGAAATAATGAAATAATTTTAAAATTTCATATTGTTTTCGAATAAACAATATTTCATTAACGTATAACAGAGTTATTCATCGATTTTGGTGAGCAAATCCGCTACTGCACAATGCATACTCTTATAAGTCTTATAAAATGAAAAGACTGGAAAAAGTATGCGCGTGGATACTGTTGAGAACTATATTTGTAAGTGCATTGACTATTTGTTAGGTTCAGCTACTTCTTATTATTTCATTCGCCTTAGTAATACCTAAACTTTGACTACATTTTGCAAATAAAGTTCTATTACTTTGTTCAAGTTACTTTGTTAAAGTGTTTCAGAAACTCGAATCAAAATATTATTTCCTCTCCTGTTTCAAAAGTGATACAAAAAATAAACTCCAATCCAATTATTTTCAATAACTTTATCGTCATCATAACGACAGTGATACTGTACAGTACCAGCGAGTGTGTGCAATCCCAACGGTAGGCTGAAATGCTCATTCAATTTCATGATTGCATTGTCTGAATCAGGCCAGGTCCGAAGGGGGGGATCACAGAGGATATGACCCCTCCCCAAAATCGCCAAAACTTTCTGCCCCTAGCCGCGATGCCAATAAAAATAGAAGGCTTCCATTTACAATTTTATAATGTGTGCAATAAAATCTGATTTACTCGACATATTCTATTATTAGTGACCCCCCAAAATTTCAGGCTGCGACCACGCCTGCTCTGAATGAACCGCAGAGAACCATTATCTATAGATACGTACCTTCATTTCATCAACAACAACAGGATTTCTATAATTGAAGTCTGGCTGGGCCTCGCCGAACTGATGGAGGTAAAACTGATCTCGGTTCGGCGAATAGCTCCAAGCACTTTTACGGAAAACACTGATCTGTAAACAAGATAATTAATTTTGCATAT
This sequence comes from Scotopteryx bipunctaria, assembly GCA_949320045.1. Lineage (NCBI taxonomy): Eukaryota > Metazoa > Arthropoda > Insecta > Lepidoptera > Geometridae > Scotopteryx > Scotopteryx bipunctaria. Next base: position 2,765,011 of record OX439441.1, read on the forward strand.
AAAGGACTACAGGATTCTGTTTCACAATATCTACGAAGGTCAAAACTTCCGTTGTTTATTGTTCCAACAATGTGACTCAACTGCCTCAACTCAATTTTCTACGAAAATAACAATATAGTAAGATCTGATGGTCATTTTATTTTTGGACATTATTCATGCGAAGGGATTACCACCTTCTGCCTGCGGCTTATCTCGCTTAGCTTCCGAAAAGTAGCCTTCCATTCTAACACATGAACTATGTAGGTATGTCAACAATGTAAGAATAGTTTAAGTTTCATTGAAATCCGATCAGTCGTTGCGACGTGATAGAGGCGCAAACATTCAAATACCCTCACATTCTTATCAACATTCGGATGTACATATAGGTAATAATCAGGAATATGGTTTATGAATGGTACCGTTTTAAGATGAAGACCTCGGCGTACGTACCTGCACCAAATTGGCGACGTTTGGAAAAGGGCCAGGTTAAGAGTACCGACCCTAAACCGACGAGTATGTATGAAGAATGTTATGAGAGCGAATGAATGAAATAAGTATGTCAGGATCGTAGCAAATGGAGATCCGTGATCTCTGCCTACCACTATGGGAAACAGGCGTGATATTATGTATAAATGTATGTATAATTAATATAAATGAAAAAATAACGGCCTTCCATTGAAATAGGTCACAGAATTTTATAAAGCAAACAGTAGCAAAACGAATGGAAATTGTGGAAGAAACTCGAATTGTCCGCGCTATGCTCTTTTCCACTTTTTCGCTCCATTTTCGACTGTTTGGTCAAAGCCTTACCCAATTATTCGGTGGTGACCTTTGACCTCGTGAGTCCAAATGTCCATTTTCCCAGACATACCAGTCGCTGTAGTACTCATCTCTGTTCGAGGATTTCACAAACCAATCACTTTCGTTGCTTGAATGGTTCATTACAAAGTCCAAGATTATTTTGATATCTGAAAAAATATGTTTTGTGAGTAACATGAAACCTTTTTGAAGTAAATTTATACGAATACCGTTTTGCCGTCTCTGTGTGAATCTAAATATATGAATCTGTAACGTTACTGTCTGACTGACAATTAACAAAGCACAATCTAAACCATCCTAAGTCATAGAAGCATGAGACTTGTAGGATATAATATTATTCCTTTTTGCGGTGTAGAGAAAGGAATTCCCGAAATTTCACTCCTAGAGGATGCGTCGGGAAAATTAAGTTTCTTTGAATAACTCAACGCGGACATTTTGGCGCGTTCCGCTAGTAATTGTATAAAAGCTTGTCATTTACTATTAGTTCAAGCGATAGCTACCTAATTGAAATAACTTGTAAATTAAACATTAAAACTGAAACCTAATTGCTTAAAAGCATTTTCTTCTCCATTGATCGAAATAATTGTGTTCAATCGAACAACAGCAGTAAAAGATACAGTCAGTAAATCAAGGACACAAGTACAGTAGTACCGCAAATTGTGCGCCTCGGCAATTTTCCTCTAGCTTCTGAAATACGTACTAACACGATGATGATTATGTAATATAGAGATGTTACTATGTAGATACTTTTTTTAAAGGGTACTTTAAATATGTTCAGTTATTATTAGTTGACTACTAGTTGCATATTCGGACAAATTTGGTTCTCATCCAAAGCACGAAGTTTGTCGAGGCGCACAATATTAGTCTATCTAGTACTCGTGTCACTAGTCCTTTCGAGTGTGGTGAAAGGAGGCGCACTTTAAGTGCGCCTCAACGGCTCTTTTTGAACTCTTTAGGTTTTACGACATGCCGGTTTCATGGCGATGTTTTCCTTCACCGTTTGAGAGTATTGGTATAGCGCCCATATTTTTTTCTAACAGAAAAATCCATTAGTGCACCACCGGATTTGAACTCACGACCTTAGGAACGGAGAGGCCGCTCCCACTAAACCACCAGTAGTATTCAAATCAGAATGTATTGTATACTCACCCCCTATTGTCGATTCGTGCTACATCACCTCTGCCAACAATTTCGTAAGACGTTTGTAGAACAAGTTTTCATGCTTAATTTTTACTAGTTGTTAGTGAGTATTATCTAGAAAAACTATTTGCACGGTTCTTATATTTTACTATGAAACATGTGTAGCGCTTTTCGAAAGATAACATTGCTATGGCAATGAATCTGACATCCGTTAGTAGAATATAGTAACCGGCAATAGTAGAGCCTAGTTCTTTCATTCAGATCTCTAATTGTACTATTTCGGACGTTAAATGGTGTTATTAAAGTTCAGATATCCGGTTTGGGAGCGAATGTTTCGATCACTCACGGCCTCATGCATAATTTTACATAATTTTCCAATGAATATTTATGAGTGCTTACTGAGTTCGTTAGCTTTTCTTAGGAGCTGCTCGAAGTCCTCCATGGTCCCGTACTCGGGCTGTATGGTGTAGTAATCAGAGATGTCGTATCCGAAGTCATGTATTGGAGACTTGAAGATGGGACAGAGCCAGGCAGCCTCTGCGCCGATCTCCTTCAAGTACTCTAGCCTTGATGTGATTCCTGAATCACAAAATAACGTTCCATTGATTTGGGACAAAAAGAACTCAAAATAAGAGACCGGAACTAATGATAAAATCAAAAGGATTCTCCCTAGCTTAGGCGCAAGTGTTCTGAAACAATATCGCTTAAAAACTGTGGTAAAATAGCTGTGAAATTTTTAGGGAAAATTGTTTACGCATAGCAATATTCTTTATTTAAGATCAGTTTACACAATCACAAAAGGCCCTGTAGTTTTTGAAAATAATATTTTTGTGTAATCGTTAGTACTACCGCAACGCATCTCAACCTGAGAGAGATAAACTTATCATCATTATCGGCTTTTACACCTATTGCAGATGATTCAGGTAGCATCAAATTGTGGAACACATAATAATTGAACATTTTTGTTCATGACTAAAGAGTATAAAGGAAAATTCAAATGAAAAACATAGCATACCGTTCAAATCCCCAACACCATCACCATCACTGTCCATAAATGATCTAGGGTAAATTTTGTAGATGACAGCAGCCTCCCACCAGTCCTGTTTGACATGTAGATTCTCGTACCGCCCGTAGACACTCACCACACATAACAAGAACCACCACATTTTTAAACACCTCCTGAATAAACACCAAAATTAGACTTTATAATACAAACCCTAAGGCAAGAAGTTTAGCTGGAAAAATAACAATGATTTTAATGTAATAAAGATTTCATACTGTTCTTTAGTCTTTCCATTGCTGAATAAGGAATGACAAAGAATACTTTGTAAACTGGTGGAAACGGATTTTTTATCATAATATTATGAGTTGCTGCGAATTGTGTCGGAAGTATTTTGCAAATAACGCCAGACCACCCGCTGAAACAACTTCCTTCAAACAAAAAATATCAATAAATTTGAACAAAACCATCATCATTCAAAATCTTTGATTTATGATTTTCAATCGTTATTATATTTGTGTAACAAATGTTTATAAACAAAATTGTTTTTATTTACTAAAATAATAACTAAGAAAACGAGTTACCTACCTATTTAAATAACTTAGATCGAACACCGAACCCTTAGCACTAACCTAATGAAAGTAGATAGTTTTGTGCAGCAATTTTATAGATACCATTAGGCATTGTTAAATAAAATTGTTTAAAAATATGACTAGCTATTTTATTATGATTTAGTTTCTGTTTTCAAAACATTTTACTGTTAGATAATGCTTACGCTTATTGAGCGATCAGTTAAGATTAATAGTAGAGGTATAATGTATATTCGTCCATGATTATGCTTACGTAGGGAAATTGTATTCAAATAATGTATAGTATTTTATGATTTGAATAGTTAATTAATTCATTCTCTTTTTCTTTCAGGTAAGCTGCTATGATACTGTGTTTCTACGTAATTTTTTGTGAGTACCTTATAGTTAAGACTCTTTTAATAGGTACTCTAACTATTCAGTATACACACACTACAATCACACTCACTACTAAAAACGTTTACAAGCAAATATTTAACAAAAATTTTCTGTGTTCGTTTTGTCTCTTAGTAGATACGCAACAAAACCTAGTTAAAATCCTGTTTAAAAAATTCCGAGTACGACAGTGTCCCAGAGACATTGCTTCCTATCAATCTCTTCGCCCATCGTATCCAATATTTTTTACACTGTAGAGCCTTGTACCATTGACTTAAATCGCCTTTGTCATCGGTGTAATAGAATAGATTGTAAACCCGTCACTACGAACTTTTCAATATTCCCAAAGTTAGTACAAGTTTTATCGTCACCTCCTTTTGTCGAAAGTTTGTCAACTGTGAACCTTTGAGTTAATATCGAAAATCTTTCAAAAGTTTTATTCTCTCGGATGGTTCTTTTCATGGAGAAAATCATAAAAGTGTTGAAAATAAGCAAATAAAGCATTAAACATAACTAACATGGTACTCTCAACTCTGTATTCTCAAAATCTGGAATTCAACTACTATAATAAAAAAATCTGAGGATAATTTTACTGTAAGTTTGTGCCTCAATCACAGCATAATAATAGCTTGACTCATTTAGATAAGACTTAGAATGTACAGTATAATGCTGTGTGCAGTATGTGAACTGGATAAATATTTAAATGGGCTGACTTTCATTCATGCAGAACGCAACTGAAGCAGAACTAAACTTTCAAATCGAATTAACCCACAAAAACAATTATAATGATGCTTTCATCAAGTCATTTCGCGCGAAACTAACCAATTGTACCCAGTCTAGATACTCTACACAGATTACATAAACTTTGACGCTTGCTAACCGCCTCACCCTGTTAACTATTTCGAGCTCAGCCAAGACCTCGGGCCTGACTCTTGAGTTTTCACACTTAATTAACTTGGAGTAAAATGGGCCTCTATGAAGCTCTTAAAGTGTGTATATGGCTTCAAGGAAATTAATAACCAACCTAATGACTGGACAAGTTGCTTCTTGTTAAATTTTATCAAGAAAATAGACCATCTTAAGTCGTTTTATAAGTAGAACACTAAGAGTTTCACAAAATAAACACCTTATAAAATATCATATTTTATGTCTCATGAAAAGAGTGCCATCAGTTGCCATCCCGTTACGTTGGCGGCAAATAGGTAGTGACAGGACAAGTCTTAAATAGTGTTTGAGATAGGTAAAGTTCATAAGTACCTGTGAGTAGATGAAAAGGACTGGCAGTATTGGAAGTTTAAATAAACGTTTTCGAGCAAACAATAAAAACCACCGCACTTTTTTTTTACCTGAAATAGGTTTGCGTTTGACCACACACTGCCTAATGTTAAGTAAAAGTGCGATCTAGGATGGAGCATGCTTACCTAGAAGAAACCTATTGATTCTCGATTTGAAGACACCCAGTACTGTTTAGGAAATACCGATCCCGGCGTGGAGTTCCACATTTTTGCAAACACACTTGTAAAGCCTGTTTTGAATGACGTGTGACGTGTTTGCACTAATATTGAACTAGCTGCGAGCTGGAATCACAACAATTGTTCCAAACATCCCGTGCGGGATTGGAGCGGAAACCGCAGCAGTTTCCTTCGCCGAATGGAGGAGGCGATTGGCTCTTCCTTCTATAAGCACGGAACCTTGTAGAACACAGATAAATAACCAAGCCGGAGATCCTTTCTTTAGTTATTTATTTGTATTTATTCCACATTTTTTCTTCTAATCTAAACCATTTAGATTTGCGTGGTTAAAACTTTCAAGCGTTTGTATTTAATTTGTGATTTAAAAGGGCAAGTATTTTTTTAAGTTTTATCAAACCTGTGTTCTCCGGGTACCAACTGTAAACTCCAGACAGTCAGAGGGGCATTCGATGATTGCTTTCCAATAATTCTAAAGTGTATTTGTATTTACGAGTAGATTCATACTAGTCAGTCATAGTTAATTTCAAGCATTCTGGGAGTCTTTGGGACTTAGACATTTCGGAAATAAGCTATTTTGAGATTCAGTCACGTTCTGTTTCCAGGCCATAGATACAAAATATATACATAGATATCATTACGAATGTTCAATCTGTGAGACAAATTTTGGTTAGTAGACTAATTTGGTTTCTAGAATAACATTTTTGATCCATCTACGAATAACGATACCACGATATATACGAATTCCCCGATACAGGATATCAGCTTGTTTACGATGAATGCTTACGACAGTATTATTATGAACGGATGTCCTTAAATAATAGTTATATAGATGTAGCTTCCGTCCGCGGCTTTCCTTGCTTTGTACATGGATAAAAAGTAGCCTCTTTGTTATTCCAGTTCAAGAACTATGCATATTTAAAGTTTCTTCCTGATCAGTTGTAACGCTATGTTTGAAGCCCAAACAGATAATTATTTTCACAAACTTTGAGATCGATCTTAGAAGGATCATATATTTCACAAAATTACTTTTCCACTTTACGGACCACAATCTCAGCTACCGTTTTTACCGTTGTCGATGTCCCCAAAAATAAATTCGACTAGTTTTGTCCGTCATCCTTATTTATTCCTATAAGTCTCTGTCACTATGTTATTTCTCGACAAATAGGGCCACCAACAGCTTCATTTATGTCTGTAGATAGTAGTAATAGGCGAATGCCTAAGTGCATTGTCAGAGAGCAACTCTTGCCTTCGAGTCCCTTGACTTGCCTCTACCCATGAGTTGAAAGCACTATGTAAAACATGCAGGCCCTTGTCGGCTCCTAACATTACTTGCTACAAAATCCACGTACGAAATATCGTGAAATTCAGTTATATTCATAGGTTTGAAAGCACATGTAACGATGCGGTTTTCTGGCGTCTGAGAGCCCGACTGGTAAATAACGCAATGTAAATTTTCGTTTTTGTAATTCGAGTCTTACGGAGCTGGTATGAATAAATAATTGTGATATAACAACATAGAACCTTAATACATAATGAACGTAGGTAAATAATACATAACTCGACATCCTTACTCACATACATAAATCCTACTAATATTATAAATGCGAAAGTTTGTGAATGTGAATGTTTGTTGCCACGTATCTCCGTAACTACTAAACCGATTTTGATAAATTTTAGAATGTACATAGTGTAGGTTCTGGAATGACATATTGGGTAGTCCAATTTGACCCCTCCCCCCAAGGGGGTTAAACAAACTGTTTGTTGGTTTGTACATGGTGGTTTGTCCCTTGTCATAAAGCAGCGTATCGTCGTATTTTTTTGCATAGAAGATAGTATGGGTCGAAGATAAGACATTAGACATAGGCTTCATTTTTATCCGGCTACTATATGAAACCGCGAATGGAGTTTTAAATAATTCGAACTAAGTCGTAGAAGCTCGTAGAAGTAAAGATACTAACTGCAACTATATTGGTTAGTGGTTTATAAGTAAGACAGTTATTTTAGAGGTTTTTAATAATAGCCGATAAATAGAAAACCTACTTTTTTACCGTAGTTCGAATATCTTGTTACTGATAATAGCTTGGGGTGCTGTCTCGGATTTCTAATCACACGGACAAAGAAATCTTCTAATTTTTTCAGGCATGTGACTTTGTTTAGTCCGGAAATCATCTAGAAACGTAATTTATGTCAGTTTCCTGACTTTGAGAAGATTCTGAAGACAAAAGAAGATTTTAGCTTTAATGTTTACTAGTGGAACGCTCTACGACTTACTCGCGTTAGGTTTTTTCCATACAAACTTTATCTTTCCACTGTATCTTCTAGAAGTAGAATTTCGGGAACTCCTTTCTTAGTACACCACTACACTCCAAGATAAATATACAGTTTCGGCTTTACGTTGATTATTATCAGTCAGTCAGCTAGTAACGTAAGACTTATATATTCAGATTTTTCCATCTGTCTGGATTTTTACGGCAGCTTTACCGACAGGCATCGTAAAATGTATGTATTTATTATAGCGTAAAATTATGTAAAACATGTTATGCATTCACAATGCTATGCGAAGCAATTTCATTTCAATGTTCAATAGGTAAACGGTAAGATTATAAAATATATCCTGCTAAAAAGATGACTAAATTTCTAGTAGGTAGGTTCTTACTCTTATCTTATTTATGTCCTGTCATTTTTATTTATCCTTCTATTAACTAGTACCCATAGTCGTTCAAGTGATAAAACATTTGTAGTGTGATAACAAGCGTGACATCGGGGTAACACGTGTGCAGTTCTAGGTAAGATCAATGACAACGTGATTTCTTGATAACTTAAATTAAAAAAATTAGAACGTGATTTTCTTCTAAAGATAGACTGATAAAATTTTCATTTAGCAAACAGGGTGAGTTCAGCAAATGGGCGAAGGTAAATACCGTTTAGGGACGGTAGAGAAAGTCGTTTAAAAGTTACATTACTTCTAATTTTTGGGCTTTTCTTTAATGCGGATTGGAATTTATTCATTTGATTATTTTACTTGTTTGACAAGATGTCTAACCGTAGTATTTTAACTAAATAAAATGTATCTACAAATTTAAATATACATAGGTACATATAATCAAGCCAAAGATGGAAACAGTGGACTGCTATAGGCTGATGATGATAATGATGACATACATATTGTCACGCCCGTATCCCTAATGGGGTGGACAGAGCCACAAGTAATCATAAGACCTGGCAGTCATTTCTAATTCAAAGTCCCCAGATGGATATGGTTGAACCATGGTGACAGGTGATCAGCCCATCGCCCATACTAATGGTCCTTCATTTTGGAGAGGATCCCTTAGTCGACTTTTATGACATGCTCGAGGGGAAAAGAAGCTGGACGCATTCTATGTTTTTTCTTTATCCCAGTCCAGTAAAGAAGTAACTAGTAGAATTACTTTTAATAAGCACTGTTTAACTTCATTCATAAGTTTAACGCTAAACGGGTAGTACCTACCTTCAGTGTAGTTGGTACCGGAAGTAACAAATGCCGTAAAGGACATTTTGACGACAATAAGTTTAATATTCAGTACAATCTAAAATTCCTGCCCTACCGACTGGCATACTTAAAATGATTATTTTATCGGAATCGAGAATAAGGGAGAATATATACCCATATTTTAAGGAAACGGATAGGCAGGTAAGGAATACGGCACGCAACACCGAAAGGTTGCATGACCTGGCTACACGCCAAGAAAAACCCAGAATTACAGAATTCCAAGTAAACTCTGTTTAAAATTCCATTCCGTGATAATATTTCACTTGAAAGGCAATCGCACTGCGGTGCCCTCCTGGGAATACCGGCATGCAAACCTGGATTCATGTGGATTTATTCCACTTTAAATGTTTTTCGTATTGCATTCGAATTTCCGCGGCTATTAGTCACGAACCGTGCGTTTTGGGGAGTAAAGGTTCTTTATCTAAATTGCTGGTAATAAATGTAGTAGTTCTATGTTTACGAGCTTTCGTGGTTTAAAAATTTAACTAAGTATCTATTACTACCAAAATTGTAATGTGAAGAATTAACATAACATATACGCAATAAATACCTACTTAGTATAAATGACGTCAAAGATTTTGAAAAAAAAAGGACTATTAATTGCTAGTAGGACTTTTACCTTGAGAGTATTGGGTCAACAAAACTAATATTACAAAAACTATTGAGAAAAAGAGTCTTTACACGTCGAACTTACGGATATGAACAGACGGATGGACAACGATATGATTCTATAGATCTATCTTACTGTTTTGGTATGATAAACGATCATTCATTTACACATAATTCAATTACACCAAAAAGATAAGATAACTTCTTACTACGGTAGTAAAAAAAACATAGAATGCGTTCAGCTGCTTCTATCCCCGAGCATGTCGTAAGTCTACTAAGGTATAGTATCCTCCCCAACATGATGGATCATCTATATGGGCGATGGGTTGATCACCTGTCACCATGGTTCACCATATCCATCTTGGGACTTTGAATCAGGAGTGGCTGCAAGTTTTCTTATGACTACTTGTGGCTCTGCCCACCCCATTAGGGATACCGGCGTGATAATGTACCAAAAAGATAGTTCCTAATAACCTAATTTAATTGAAATGAAAATAGATGCGAGTTTACTAAATGCCGCAGCAACATCCGTAGTTAGTGCTTAGTTTAACCGCGCAATAACAAGTTTAGTCAAGATAGTGCAAGTTTAATGATGAGATAACTTTAATACCTACTTGGCAAGGCAGGTGCACCAATTATGTAGAAAGTGTTCCTTTAGCCAACACCTATACTATAAAGATTGAAGCAAGAATTAATTATTGGTGAGCAAAGTGTTTTTTTGAAAGGTCTGTAAGAATTTTCAGGACTTTCACATGGAATTTTCTTGTGCATTTTCTAAAATTTAATTTAATTCTTCAGTTCTACTGACTATCCTTGTGATTGGGATTTATAAGAAAGGACAACGACACTTTAAAGATTGTTAAATTAGGATAGGTTTAGAAGATCGCACAAATTGTACTTACCACAGTATCTATGGTATTTATTGTACCCATACAACCCATAGCAAAATTATCCTGATCCTGTCCTTTACTCAGTTTATGTGGGGTCGGCACAACACTATATTTATTCTTCTTCTATTTCCCTCTGTCAGAAGTCAACTCATAGCACCAAATATAAATTAATTACTAACTTCAACAATGTAAGACTTAAAACCTCAGCTGTTTGTCGTATTACGTATTCACAAAATAATGCATTCAAACATAATTATGCTAGAACGTTGTCATAACTGCCTCTAGGCACAAAGCAAGAGCCCTCGCGAGTCTAAACAGAGGCACGTTCCAGATCCGCTGGGAACTGTATTGAGAATACCTACAGATATTGTGTACCATAAGGTTCATTTTAGCGCAGAAAAACGGCTTTACCATTTTTTGCAAGAATATTGACGACATAAAAAGCTCTTATTTTATAAGTAGGTTGAAAACTTGACGGAGGGAAGAATGGTTGCGCTGAAACTTTTAAGTTAATCCGTCCTCTATCACTAACTATTCTTAATACAAAAGTCAAGTAACGCCGTGTTTTGTCTTTAGTGTCCAGTTCCAACATTCTACTACCAAGCGACGGATCATTCATTATCATAGTAACGTTGTTGTCTGTTGAAAAGCGCCATATATTGTTTAATGGAAAAACATCGCTGTGGTAGCGAACGATTCAAAATATCCAATAGTAAAATATTCCGAATTTTGAACGCTATAGCCATTTTGCTGTTGGCCTTATACGAGTTACCTATGTCTAGACCAAATGCGAGTTAGGCACAATGAGAGGTAGGTCTATTGCGACTTAGTTTACGAGTAAGGCAGGCGTAGTGAGAAAAAGATCCAGAGAGGACTAGACTTATTGCCAAATATTATCTTTCTACGCAGTCGAGTACAAACAAAAAACAAAACACAGCGTTACTATGCCAAGGACGTCAGGGTTCATTTGTAAAACTATTAGGGCTGATTCGCACCATCAACAACAATAGCGTGGGAAATAGCACCCTTGGCGTGATTTTCAGTGTTTTCCCCGAGACGTCAACACTCGGTATGTTTTATTCAGCAGCTTGCTGGAGGTAAATCGTTTCAAAATGATCGCAAAACGACGCGATTTACCTCAGTAGGTCAAAGCTTTGAAAAAAACAAGGTTGTTGGGAATTATTTAAATTAGGAAATATTGTTAATGGTAAAGAGTCGTTTAATGGTTATGGCACTCTCAAACAGTAAAGGAAAACATTGTGAGGAAACCGGCATATCTTAAAACTTAAAGAGTTCGAAAACATGTGTCAAGTCCATGAAAGAAGCCTTTGAGGCGCACTTTAATTCCTTTCACCACATAGTTCGAAATAACTAGTGGCACGACTAGTAGTAGTAGTATGGTTATTTATATTTTTATAAAAATGGTTAGAATATTCTAGTAACGGACGATGGATTGAACAACGGCAACGGTATTATCAAAAAAATACATAATGGCACTTTTCGACAGATAACAACGTTAAACGATTTGTCATCCGTTAGTAGAATATTGGAAACGGGTAATTATGACAAAATATTATTATGATAATGCGTCAATCCCTCCAAAAGTATTCTGCAAATAAAGTATGTATTGGGTGCAATCATTTTAGAAAAAAATATGTTTAAAATATATAACGTTAAATAAAATTGATGTTTTTAGAAAACTATAGGTAGCAAAAGATGGAAATCAAATCAAATCTGAATTTCAAACAGCAACTGTGAAAACATTCTCATTCCATTTGGCTGCACACCAAAATCAAACGAATACGTTCTAACATTTGACTGTAAATTTGTACGAGTTCGTGAACTCCGGAGGGAAATCACTTCGATGCACATAATCTTAACTTAGGTTCAGCTGAGAATGTCATGTCTACGCTGAAAGTTTTTTATAAGCCATGTGTGAGGTACCACAAATATTGTGCGCCTCGGCAAACTTCGTATAAAACTTGTATTAAAACCCAATTTGTCCGAATATATAATTAAAATAATAACTGAACCAACCCTTTAAAAACTTGTATTTACATAATTATTGTAACATCTCTATATTACATTATAATTATCACGTTAGTTCGTGTTCCAGAAGGCCAAAGAAAAGATGGATTAAGTGTTGAGATGACTTCTGACAGAGGGAAATGGAAGAAGTATACAAGTTGTGCCGGCACAATATAAAGTGGGAAAAGGGCAAGAAATGATAATTAATGAGATACGTCTCTGAAGATTTTGTTTTCAGAGTTCCGTACCCGAAGGGTGCCAAATGGACTATATTACTTAGTCCCCGCTGTCCATCCGTCTGTCCGTCTGTCCGTCCCTCCGTCAGCGGGCTATATCTCATGAACCGTAATAGGTAGAGAGTTGAAATTTCCGCAGTGTGTATTTCTATTGCCGCTATAACAGCAAATATTAAAAATAAAATTATACGTTTCTAGTTTTTAAAACCGACTTTAAGGAAAAAAAGTAAAAAAAGACACTATTTCGAATAAAAACCAAAGTAATGTCATATTTCTAGAGGAACGCCCCGTGACCTTGTTCGCGTTGTGTTATTTTTACACAAACTTCATCTTCCCGCTGCTTTCCCTAGAAGTTGAATTTCGAGAATTCCTTTATAAAATTTATATGGGACTCGGACATAAAATTTATATGGGATCATTCTCTACACACCAGTGAAGGAATCATCAAAATCGGTTAACTATTGGTAGATATCGGTGAACATACATAAAAAAACATACAGTCGAACATAGAACCTACTACTTTTTTTAAGACAGTTAAAAATGAATATTTTTTGTGGCCAAAGTATTATACTATATATAGCTGCAAACCCACTGACTCACTCACTGACATCATTGTTCTCCCAGAAGGAGACGAGATGGGTCAAAATGATGTATGGCGGAAGTGTTCAGGGTGTCGATTCGAGTATGGGAAAAATCCGAAATCTTCGAAAACTGCTCCTCATCAGGGACCTCACCTACTGCCAGACGAAACTACAAGACCGACACCCACCCTGCTTGCGGAATGTGGACATGCACCCTGGTCGAATCCGATGTGCGGTGAAAAAAATTCAAAATGGCGGAAAACAAGATGGCCGCCATACAAACTTTGACCGACGATATCTCGATAACTATAATAGATAGGTAAGGTGTGCTCGAACAAATGTCGTAGAGGATGGCGCAATGCAAATGCCAAAGGTGACAGTTTTTTTTTTTTTTTTTTTTTTTCAACAGCAGCGATTGCGTCCCTCGCGAGCTGCGTGCAGCTCGCGCCCGCAAGCGAAAATACTAGTATATAGTATAAAAGTCATATTAAAAAGTACTTGTACAGAACCCTTCGTGTGCGAATTCGACTCGCTTTGACCGGTTTTATTATAGTGTAAAAAACTTCATCAAGATGTAGTACGATGAATCCTTAAGTGTACTTATATAAATGCGAAACCTGTTCATAAACGATAAAGCAATTTTTCTAAAGCGAGAGATAACAATATTTTTAATGAAGCGAGTTAGACATACGCCAAAAACAAGCTTACCGCAAATCGTCTGTTTATGTGTGTTAACACGGAATGATTAATTTTGAACCTAAGTCGTATTCAAATAGAGTTGAAGTTGAACCAAAAAATTTGGTGCCATGATTTTGGCATCGAGCTAAAATTTCAATTCGGCTATTTAAACAAGTTACATGCAAGTGCTTTTTAATGGTTCCACTTCAGGGTAATCTTATTTTGTGTATTCCCTCACGTTTTTGAACATCAATAGCTGGGTACTGACTGACCGAGCCGCCTCACGAGGCTGCCGCGTGAGGCAAGAGCTCGCTTAATCAGGATGTATCTCGCACGAGACAAACGTGCAAACTTCGAGCAAGGCACTAAGCGGCCATCAAAATTTAAAACAATTTATATGATTCCTATGATGAGAGCAACTTAATTATTTACTTACTTCTGCAGCTAAATACAAAATGTTTAAACATTTCCTAGAAAAGCAGAAGGTTCATTGAAACTGAACTTTGAAGGCGAACCGAAGTTAATTTAGCTCAAGTTACACAATGTTTCTAACACTTGAAGTTAAACAAGTAAGAGGTTCAAATGTAAGAAATAAATGAGATATTTCGTTTTATGTTCTCGAAATCTCTAATTCGTCAAAATTTCTAATTCGCTTCTCTGCTGGTTTATGAGTAAAGATAAAACATAGAATGCGTATAGCTGCTTCTCTCCCGAATATGTCGTAAAAGTCGACTAAGGGATAGTATCCTCTCCAACATGATGGAACATTAATATGGGTGATCACCGGTCACCATGGTTTACCACATCTATCCTTAGGACTCTTGGATCAGGAGGGGCTGCAAGTTTTATTATGATTACTTTTGGCTCTGCCCACCCCGTTAGGGATACGGGCGTGATAATATGAATGTATCAATTATTTTGAAATTAAAATACTGAAACGAATTATACTGAAATTCAGTTTAAAGTCAAGATAGAGAGTAACAAAATAAGACCGTAATATGTATACATAGCGTATACAACTCTGATAATTATTTTACTCGTAGAAAGCTAACACTGAGTGCTCTCTAGGTACGCATGTGAAGCCGCGCAGTGATAGCTAGTATTTATTAAAGAACTTTTTTTCACTAAGCAACATCATCATCATCCTACATTCCACTGCAGGATATAGGCCTTCCCTAATGAGCGCCATCGAGCCACCTAGCCGCAGGGCGTCCTACATTACGTTTGTCGAGTCGCAGTCTCCACTCAAAAACTCGTTTACCCCAGCGGTTGTCGGTTCTTCACTAAGCAACAACAGAATATTACTTTGCAAAGTTGTATAAACGTGATAACAATAAAAAAATAATCATGAAAATGGAACTTTATTGATGATCGTCAAAGTTTTCTGCAAGAAAAGATTCGATTAACAAAATTACTTTTTTTTATCAATTTATAAGAAAGAAAATTATCAAGACTTACTATTTAAAACTTTAATTTTACTCAGTAAATTATCAAAAAACTTGACTTCAGCCTTTTCTGAAATAAAAATATTTTATTAACTGTTAATATTTACGTACTTTTAATTTACGAAGTATTTGGTTGGTTTCATAGTTTACTTTACTCGTATATAAGGTATACAGAATCAGTTATAAAAATATTTACCATCGTCGCTGTTTTCTTTTTCTGTAAAAAATAAAACAATACTGTTTTGTTTTGCTATTCAGGCTATCAAATTACATAATTGTTATTGTTACGTACGTATTTTTTTTATGTAATATTTTCGTTCTTGTTCAGCTGAAATATCAGGTTTTATTATCAGTTCTGAGGCTTCAGATCGTCTTACAAAATAAATTGAGTTTCATTTTAATAGTTAAGTTTGGTTTGCAGCGAGTGGCAAAGACGTGGCGAAGACGTAATGCGGATGAATGGCTTCTCCATAGACTTGTATGGAGTAAATTATACATAGCCGATGTGGTGCGGACACTGATCAGAGGAAATTACAAAGTACTACTATTCATGTAAAAAATGTCAGCGCCACGTCTCGCTATTTTATTTATTTTTAATGAAGTAGGTATGTATGTATTCTTGTTGCGGATTATATATTTTATTTTACTTTTAATAGTTTGTGACGTCACTCTTCTTAAGGTCCTGACTGAAAACCAGCGCTACTTCACTTGGTACCCAAGTGAAGTAGCTCAAAGCTGAGTTAGGACCTTTTGGCAACATTTCTTGAATGACAGAGCAACCAGGACATGTGATAGGTAGGTTAGGCTTGTATAATATCGTAGACAGAGAATAGAAAATGAATAGAGAATGTTTAGAGAATAGAGAATGCTTTTTCTCTGTCTACGTATAATATGTATTTTCTTCTCTCTTTTTGTCCTTCTCTCTGTCATTTAATTTTTTACTCCTGTTTTCTTATGTTGCCAATAAATTATTTCTTTCTTACTTCTTTCTTTCTTTCTATTTATGCATAATCTATAATACGTCTAAGACGAGATTTTAGATGCTTCTTAAGGTAACTCACCTAAATATTTGTGATAGGCAGCTAGTTCTGAAAATATTACATTATATTAAAACAATGTCTGAGCTAACAGATCATTTAATTAATCACTTGAAGATCATACCTTTGCTTCCTTCATCAGAACTTTCTGATAATTCGTCGCTCAAACCAATCATCAATTGAGCTGAAATGTTAAAATGGTTTAAAAATTATTTTGTTCGTAGAAGCTACCAAAACTCTTATTTCTGTACAACTTAAATTTCTGGCTTTCTGAAGTAAATCTAAGTAAAGCTTTATGGAAAACTAACCGATATCCAGTTCCTCGATTCCTGAGCTTACGTTTTGTATCGTAGCCAACAACTGCAAAAAAAAAATGTAAACAAATCAATCAAATCATTTACTGAAAGAAACTTACAACGAGGCCTTAAGGCGGCCTAAAAACAGTCACTAGAGTTGGCCACTAGCTTACTAAAATTAATTAAATTAATAAAATCCTACAGCTAATACAAAACCGTGCAACGCCAACTCCATATCGCTTAGCAATTACTAATAATTGCTAATTAGTGTGAGTTTTATTACCAAAACAGTAATTTCACTATTGCTGCACTTTATTACTCTGCAATTAATTAAGTTTGCTAGAGCACGTGTCTACTTTATGACTTCAAAATGTACTTACTTGTGTGAGTTAAGTACAGTTAGTATTAAACCTTATACATCGCTATAGAACAGATACCAAACAATGAAATTGTACTAAAATAAGGTATACTCACCCCCTCCCCGACCCGTCTACCTAACTGTGGCCACGATTTCGTAGGCCGATTTTTATAATCATTTTTACTAAATTCTGTAGAGTATAGTCTGGGAAATCTCATAGTAGAACACATAAACACAAATCATTGATATCACAGAAGAGCAAAGCGTTACCGTAGTTTGAATTCACCCTCAGACGCAATTTATATGACATCCAATGCAGCTCCTGCGAATCAATTTAAACTTCAAATGATGTTTATTTCATTCAGGGGGAGCGTAGCAATAACTTGTTATTACTTAGTTCTTGGTCTCTGTATAAGTCAGTTGGATACCTATTGAGAATAATGGTGTTATGTTAGACGGGAGTGAAAGTGCAGATGTTCAATTTTTTTTATGAAAGAGTAAACGAGCAAGTGGCTCACCTGATAGTAAGTGATTACCGCCACCTGCAACATTAGAGGTGCTGCAAGTATGTTGCCGGCCATTAAAATTAATGTATGAATATTTTGAATTCCCATACTTGTCGCCTATGTATAATTTGCCCAAAACAAGTATAAAACATGGTTCTAAACTACCACATCTATATAAACCGTGCTTTTTGCTATCTTTTCATAGCTAAAACTTCATATTGTACTGAACAGAGAAGGCCGGAATCAGTAAAACAATAGAACGCCGCGTAGCTGGCGTGACTTTACAGCGATCCTATTTATTGATTTTACAAATGTCTCTTTGTTGGTTGAAACTGGATCTTACTCACTCAGGCATCTCAAGTAATGTCAAACACTTGGGGACAAAGACCTCAAATCGATACTCCACGGAAGCACTGCCAATCAGCCTTAGTGGGTTGCTGTACTTGAACAAAAAACCTTTCTGTCTGTAGCTATGTTCAAAACTTGTAGATTTAGATATCAGCATGGATCTTAAGCCAATAAAAAGTTTTTTTTTCGTGTAGCAGAGAGAGATGAGCTCACGTAAAAGCAAAGCAGTACCTAAAGTACTACTAGGTACGTATATCACTAGTTCTTTCGAATCAGATGAAAGGACTAGACATACCTGTTTCCTCACGATGTTTTCCTTCACCATTTAAGAGTACTGGTATAGTACATGGTGCTCGACCGGTTTTAAACTCACGACCTCACGGCCTCAAAAGGCTGGCCTCTACCACTAGACTACTAGTGCTCTCGTAGTAAAATTAATATGTTAAATATCAAAAGATCATCAAACACACGGTGCGTTTATTGAATGGGGTATGTTTGTATGTTTGCTGAATGGAGACCTTTAAAATATTAGTACCTAGATATAGCTACTTTGACATGTTGACTCCATTTCGAAATAACCATCGACACAACGTCAGAGCATTGAACCCAAAAATATTGGCCATGTTTTCTGTACAAAATATATGATATTTTATATTCGCACGCGTGAACAAGAAATATTTGCAGAGCACATTTCGTTTTGCTCTAGTTTAGCCAGTGAATTTTTTATTCTATTTCACCGCGACACCGCACCGTCCCGGAAGGTTTCTGACGTTTGTTTGAATTATTATTTTCAAGCTTACATAGTGTTATGAGATTAAAACCAAGTGATTGATGTGGTGGCCTAATTTGAACAGCTTGGAATATCTTCAGAAAACCCATAGAAATAGGTTAAAAGTGTAGCTAAGGAAATTTTTATTTAACGGTGAAAATGAAAATTAAATAATTAGTTGCGCCAATAATTGTTTCATTTTATCTTAACACTAATAATTTGTAATCATTTATTTCGTGAATTACGAAAATAACACGTCATATTTTGTTCTTACTTACGAGTACATACAGTAAGTTCGCGATTTCAATGATTTAAAATTCAAGAAATGGTATTAATTATTTTTTTGCAATCAAAATTAAATCAGATAACAATACAATTTTCGAATGAAATTCAATAAAAAATATAGATGATTATAAATGGTTTATCTACAAATAATATCAGCATTGTTGGTAAGCCACTGCTTCAGCTTGCTCTAATGGTTGAGATACACGAAACTAGTTTTCCAAGCTAGGTTAGAAAGCTAGTGCTAGTAGGCTAGCAAGCGTAATTCCGGCTAGTGAGAAAGCTAGCTAGTTCTGTTCATACGAAGCTGGAGTTGCTTTATTGCTAGCTTACTAGCAATAGCTTGCTATCCTAGCTTGAAAAACTATCCTCGTGTATACATATACTTATCATATCTATATATTTTAGTAAGTAAACTTTTATGACGCAGAAATTGGTAATTGAATGTCCAGTTCAAATATTAAACTAACAGACGTCAGATTTTTTATTACCTTAACAATATCGATTTTCTAATAAAAATGTATGGCGCTTGTCGACGGATAACAATATTGCTATGGTAACGAACGATCTGTCGCCCGTTAGTAGAATATTGTAACTGGGCATAAAAAGAAATTTTACACCAAGCATAACATCAAAAATACACAACAATCCACCTACTCATGACCCATATACAACAACGCACAAAGTATCTCTTGTAGGTAATCCGCCACTTTACCAAATAAAGTGCGTCATTTTTATCAACTAAACGTAGACAACCATAATTCCTTGTGGGCTTTAATAACTTGAGAGAATGCCCTAAGTCGCTTTATGTGGGGGACGCGACTTGCCAAGACACAGGGATCTTGCCCGTATTCCCGCAGCGATGTCGCCACACAGACATTTTCGTAGCAGTGCTACGAATGTCTGCTACATTTTTAGCAGTTCTAGTGCCTACCTATTTTAAAAATACGACACTATTATTGTCTGCTCTAACAAGATTGTGTTGAGAATATTTTATGAACTTACGAAGTTGTAATGGTGTCTTGGTAATTTTTTTTCAAGATTGCCAAAAACATCTTACGTTTAAAAAATATTAACTTTTACTTTTATTTCGTATCAGAACATAGATGGAGCAAAATGAAAGAATTAACATTTTTTTCTTGGGCAGTGAAGGCAGAAATTTTGTTTCACAAAATATTTTTTAACTCAGTTTAGTATCAGCAGTGGTAAATTTTGTCTTAAAATAGGCTATGGAACTTTCAAACTTGTTTTCACAAAATCCTAGCGTCTACCAAGTATTTTCCCGTGGAGAGTTACGGTGCTGGAATATTAATCTGTCATAAAATTTTCAAAGGAAATGTATCTGAAAGCAAAACTTTGTAAATAGCGACGTTTTGAACATTCTCACGTCCGCGCAGTGGACAGAAAAATGTGTGCAACATTCATGTTCCTATTTTGTGTCAAACGCAGATTCAGTTATGATACTGATAAAGAAATTAAGCACGAAATGTCGATGTTCATTTTACTCAACAGCCGAAAGAACAGTCGATATGAGTAGTAGCTGAAATTGCGAATAGAAGATAAAAACCGGTCAAGTGTTAGTTCCGTATCATCGTACATGTAAGTAAATGTATCTTGAATCTTCACTTTAATTTTGTTTTTATTATTTCTTGTTATAGTGCCAATAGAGCTACACACTGTGAAAATTTAAATTATTACGGTTCATGAGGTACAACCTGCTGACAGATGGGCGGACGGACAGACAGACGGGGCGGACAGCAGCGGCTTAGTAATAGGGTCCCGTTGGCACCCTTCGGGTACGGAATCCTAAAAATGAAGAGTCCTAGAAACAAAGACTACTTTGTTTTTTCATTAGTATGACCAGAAGAGGAATCACGCCTGACCTTGGGGTCGTGGCGGGCAAGTGCCCTAGGGTACGAAAATTATATCAGAATGTTTTGTGATAATTATTTTATGTATTCCGTGTCTGGTAGCATTAATTGGTAGGACTTTGGTACTCGTAATTTGGCTTCTTTTGGTAGGTACACACAACAAATACAATCCCAGTAGGTGAAGATAAATGTCTGTTGGGCGATACAAAAAATTACAACGATTGTGAAAATAACATTTTTACATTTACTATTTTGTGGATAAAACAGTAAATAACTTATTCAACGATATACAAGTACGTAGACTTTAGCTCAAGGCGTAAGTAAATGCCAACTGCTTTGCAATCGTGAGTATTTCAAATCGCTAAGTGATTATTATCTAAATTACAACCCGTAGCAATTGAATTTACTTATCAGTAATATTTTACTAAACGTTGATTTGTGCCTGATTCCAATATTCAACTAACGGACGACGAATCGTTCATTACCATAGCAACATTGTTCTACTGTCTATATAATGGCACTTTTCAATTCAATTCATTTATAATCAGAATGTAGTTGTACAGTATATATAGTAATAGACAATAAACAAGGCTCCAGTACTATCTTACCTTAAATAGACAGTGTCAACGTTGCTACGATTATGAACGATCCATTAGTAGAATATTGGAAGCAGGCATTAGTAAAGATTATCTGGAATCAACGTCGCAGAATTTAGAAACGTGAAATAAATGTATCTATCAAGTCATGTCACTAGTTCTTTCAAACCATTGTGGTGAAAGGCTCCTTTCGTGCACTTGACGTTTTTCAAATTTATGCTCTACGACATGCCGGATTTTTTTACGATGTTTTCCTTCATTGTAAGTAACCTACTGGTATAGCGCACATAAAATTTTCGTTTTGAACACAAAAATCCATTGGTACACGACCGGATTTGAACCCACAACATTAGGATCGTAAGGCGAGGCAGCTACCACTAGACCACAGTGCTCTTAATAAGTAACGAAGTTAAGATATTTATCTTTTCGAGTAGGTACTATGATTGTTTTAAGTTTTGTTGTGTTAAGTTCCCTAATGTTTCCCTGTATCTAAAAGTTGACTCCTGATGCTGTATTATAATCATCTAGTATATAGTAAAAGATTTTGTAGTTTAATGTAGATATTGCAAATGAAACCAGTTAACATTTACGCAAATAAACATAAAATGTAACTGGTAAACCTATAAGTTTTGCATAATAATTCAATTTTATTCACATGATATTAAAACGTTGAAATTATACTGATGTTCCGAACATCAGTATAATTTTAACGATTTAATTGCAAGTTGTCTTCCCTGCTGGACTGCGAGTAAGGAAAAATATAGAATGCGTCCAGCTGCTTCTTTCCTCGAACATGTCGTAAAAGTCGACTAAGGGATAGTATCCTTTCCAACATGATGAACCATCTATATGATACGGGCGATGGGCTGTTCACCTGTCAGCATGGTCCAACATATCCATCTTAGGACTTTGATTCAGGAGTGTCTGCAAGTTTTTTTATGATTACTTCTTATGGTTTAGCAGTCACCCAGTGTTCACTCTACTTTACAAACAAAGATTAGTAATTCAATCAAAGGATACAGACACACAATAATATTAACAAAACTTCTACTACGATATCCAGCAGCCATTCATTCCTATTTTACTAAGTACTAGACTTAGTATTACTACAAGTATTTTATTCTATTGTCTAAAGCTACTTAAATATCCTGTCAAGAACAACGAATATAGTGCTACGGACTTATTGTAGGCTCAAGAACAATGCAGTGAATTCACAAACCGAGAAACCACACAATACGACCTGGCAATCTGATAGCGGCGCCGCCGTGCCGTCAAAGTCGATTGTGACGTCTGCGTTTTAAAGAATACCAGCTTCAGTCCGTTCCCCCCATGCTACTCGGATGAAAAGTGACCTATATGATATTCTAGGTCACTACATAGGTACTAGTACTATCAAACGGTGAAGGAAAACATCGTGAGGAAACCGGCATGTCGTAGAAACTAAAAAGTTCGACAAAATGTGTCAAGTGCAAGAAAGGTGCCTTCGAGCCGAACTTTAAATCCTTTCACCACTCAAAGGCACTAAAACGCCCGAAACTTGAGTTTTATCTTACAAACTTCTTGTTCCTATTGCATCTTCTAGAAGTTGTATTTTGAGAATTCCTTCCTTAGTGCACGCTACCATTACGAGAATTTACCTTCCAAATTTCGAGTTTCTAAGTTTATATTTACATTAGTTGTTGCCTGCGACTTCGCGTTGAATTTTTTAAGACAAATGGTGGTCTATGTTCTTCTCCTGGTTAATCTTTGCTTGTCAAAATTGCAAAAAGTTGTGAAAATGTATATGAGAGGTGTTAACAGATTTATGCTCTTGGCGTAGTTTGTTTAGACGTTCTCGATTGATCGTTGAAGTTAAGCAACGTTGTGCGCGGTCACAATTTGGATGGATGACCGCAAGTGGCATTATGAGCTGAGCGCTTCCGTGGTTCGGAGGGCACGTTAAATTGTCGGTCCCGGCTTTAAAGCCGTTAAGCTATGATGGAGGCCTTTAGGCGGCCATGTACCAATGACCATTAATCGATTGGAACAGTTGAAATCAAATCTAAAAAATAAAATTCCAAACATAATATATCATAATGAAGATCCTAATTATTTGTATAATACATTTTTTAAAGAATTTAATAACGAATTCAATTCAGTTTATACATCCAAATCGATCATGGTATCTAATAAGCCAGGATTTTGTGAGTGGGCAACAGCAGGAATACATAAAAGTAGACAAACATTGTATGAATTGTACAGTATAAAACAATATAATTTCAGTGAAGAGTTTAAAGAAAAAGTTAAGAATTATTCTAAAATATTTAAGAAAGTATGTAAAATAGCCAAATCATTATATTTGAGTTCAAAAATTAAAAACAGTCAAGATAAAATTAAAGCTACTTGGAATGTTATTAAAGAAGAGACTGGAAAAAATATAATTCATAATAACAGTTTTAAATTAAAAATAGATAATATAATTATTAACAAAGATGAAGATGTAGCTAAAGCGCTCGAATTGTTTTTTACTGATATTCCAGTCTCTACTACAAAATCTTTAAACTCTTCCCACATAATCGCAGAGTCAATGTTGAAACAAAACGTACCTGAATGTAAAACAAATTTTTCATTCGATTATGTCAGTTCTAATGACATTGTCAAGGCTTATAAATTAATCAATGTAAAAAAGACCACGGACCTCTGGGGAATTTCTGTTAGCGTCGTAAAACCATTGATAGACATAATTGCACCTGACCTAGCTATGATCTTCAATCAATGTATTGATTGTGGTGTGTTCCCTGATTTAATGAAACATAGTAAAATAACACCTCTCTTCAAATCTGGTAGTCATTCAGACCCTAGTAACTATCGTCCTATATCAGTACTACCGACCTTTAGCAAAATATTTGAAAAACTGATTCTAAAGCAACTTCAAGACCATTTTAACATAAATAACCTACTCGACAACAAACAATTCGGATTTATGAAGGGCCGTTCAACAACAGAGGCTGGTGTCGAGTTAATATCGCATATTTTCCATGCATGGGAAGAGTCTCGTGATGCTTTAGGGATTTTTTGTGATCTGTCAAAAGCATTCGATTGTGTCCATCATGAAACATTAATCAGGAAACTCCGACACTATGGGGTTAGGGGTTTTGCTCTTGACCTTCTCAGTTCCTATTTAAGTAATAGAATACAAAGAGTCGACGTTAATGGAAAACGTTCTCCAGGGTCAATAGTAACAATGGGTGTACCACAGGGATCAATATTAGGACCATTTCTATTTTTAGTTTATATTAATGATTTACCTAAACTTGTTAGGGATGATCATGAAATTGTATTGTTTGCAGATGACACCTCATTTTTATTTAAAATGAAACGACGCCAGGTTAATTTTGGCGAAGTAAACAATGCAATCTCCAAAGTCGTAGAATGGTTCGATGTAAATAACCTATTGCTAAATGAAAAGAAAACCAAATGTATAAGATTTATACTACCAAATGTTACACAAGTAAATTCTCATATAAAAATAAAAAATGAACATATAGATCTCGTGGACACTACTACTTTTTTGGGCATAACCTTAGATAAAAAGATTCAATGGGACCCACATATAGATAAATTGTCGAAGAGACTTAGTTCTGCGGCATATGCAGTCAAAAAAATACGTCTACTTACAGACGTAGATACAGCTAGACTAGTTTACTTCAGCTACTTCCATAGCATCATGGCATATGGCATTTTGTTGTGGGGGAGTGCTGCAGATATAAACACCGTATTTGTGTTGCAGAGGAGGGCTGTTCGAGCAGTTTATAACCTGGGTCCTAGGGAGTCATTACGTAATAAATTTAAAGAAATAAACATTATGACTGTTCCTTGTCAATATATTTACGAAAACTTGATGTACGTACATAAAAATGTTAGTAAGTTTAAGAAAAATAGTGATAATCATAGTGTTAATACTAGAAATAAGGATAAACTTGCTGTACCCACGATTAGGCTAGGTAAAGTTAATAAATCATTTAAAGGGCAATGTGTACGCTTCTATAACAAAGTCCCAAGCGAGATGACAAATTTGTCAGTTAATAAATTCAAAACACTAATAAAACAAAAGTTGTATAAAAAAGCTTACTATAAAATATCCGATTATATAGAAGATAAAAATGCTTGGGACTGAATGCTCCAACTCCTTTTATAACATGATTGTAAAGGGATCATTTTCCAAAAAAATAGCCAAGCGTGGTTTCTTGCCTGTATCTTCCACGCCTGGTCGCGTTACGAACAGGTGTAAATGCAACGTAGATTTAAGACGTGTCCAAGTGATCCCAGTGATTTTATGGAATAAAAATTTTTGACTTTGACTTTGACTAAAAACTCCGTCACTAGAGTGAGACTACCTCATACGAACATACATACCTATCCGTAGACGATCCACGCACTATTACTTGTGTTGAAATACCTAAAATACATATGTTATAGCATTCAGAGATTAATGTAGATACCAGTATGTATATTTTAAGTTTCAAATCCGTTTAGCCATTTGGGCGTAATTCAAAGACAAACATGCAAATCTCAACTTCGCATTAATAGTATTAGTAGGATAGGCTAAAGGTCACGTTCATATAGTATTCAAATCTAAAAGTTTGTGAAGATCGTAAGAAACATATTAAGGTACTTACAGCGAGAATAGTCTGAGAAAACTCACTGAAATCATTCTGAAATAACTATGTATTAGTAATACTCCGTCTCACTAGTTCTTACAAACAAGTGTGGTGAAAGGATAGAATAAATGATTTCTAAATATTTCGGTTCTACGATATGCAGGTCAAGAAAAACAACGTGAAGAAACCCCTGGCGTAGTTTTTCGTTTGAGAATACTGGTAGAGCGCACATATTTTTTGGAACAGAAAAATCTAAAGGGGTGGTGCACCTATATGAATTGAACCTAAGACCATAATAGGATCAGAAGGAAAGAGATACCACTAAACTCTTATGATTCTATTCTGAAACGAGAATGTGGATTTCGGGTTCAATTTTAGTTTGGGTCGCGGAAGAATTTAGACAAATTGGAACAATTAACTTCTAAATGGGTTGATTTGGGTCGTACCCATTTGTGTAAATACCTATCCGCATTGGGGTAAATATGGAAAATATTACAACCTCTTTAAACAGAATTAAACATCTGACTATCTAATAAGTTGATACCATAACAATAATCGTTGCCTACTAGACAATATTACTAAGGAAGTGCATTCATATTTGAATCTTACTGCGTCGACTTAAAGTTGAAATTGCCAAGTCAAGAAACTTCGATGGGTATAAACGGTGTAATGAAAACGTTGACCTAGATACGGAAGGATACGATTACAGTGGATATGTCGTAGACTTGACACAAAGATAGTTTCTTTGTTGCTGACTTTTATACTGGTCAGTGTAACCTCGACTTGAGAAATATATTTGAAACTGAAAAAGGATGGCTCTCAAATGGTAAAGAAAACACCGTGGAAACCAGCATGTCGTATTTATGTGTGTCATGTGCACGAAAAAAGCCTTTTGAGGCGCACTTTAAATCCTTTCACCATGGTTTGAAAGAACTAGTGATACGTCTTATTACAAAATTTATTTCTAAACGTTATCGTATCTTTGTTAGTCTAGAAATGGCATGTTTTTAGAGTTCCGTACCCAAAGGGTGTCATCGGGACCCTAATTACTGAGCCACCGCTGTCCGTCCGTCCGTCCGTCTTTCCGTCCGTCTATCAGCGGGTTTGTATCTCATGAACCGTAATGGATAGAGAGATGAAATTTTCACAGAGTGTATATATAAATCACAACATGCATACTAAAACTTGGCTTCTATTAATTTTTGTTGTAATAATAAATAACTTTGCTTTCAATAAATTATAATGAAAATAAGCCAGGTGTTGGAAAAGTAGGACAAAGTTTTAATACTATTACTCACGTAATTAAATTAAAAGACGCTTCTTCATCCTAAAAGATCTTTCTCTTTGATTATTTGTCACTTTTGTCACACTCACTAATCACTTTAAAACTAAATAATTAGATAAATGAAAAACTTCATAAACTTTTTTTATAACCTGCAAAATTTGAAAATTCAGGCGTTCTCTAAAGCAAAAGCGCGCTCATGGGTTCAGTTTCTAAATTTGAAAATTCGAATATTTTACTTTCGTTTTTTGTTACCTAGCTTTATTTATTAACTGCCAGTACATTTTGTGACTGTTTTTTTTCTTATTGACTGCCAGTAGGTACTTTTTGAATTCGAACTTTGACATTTCATAAAAATGAGCTCAAAGCGTTACAGGTTTTATGCGTCAACTTCTTCGCTCATTCGTATTCTTGTTTATATTTCGTAATCTATTTTTTGTTTTCTTAATAGTTTCACATTATGAACCCTGTTAGGGTATATATAGCAACAGGTAGACCGACCGTGTTTTTTTTAAGAGATGATTTCGTATATCTCTTTATTATTATTAGGTATGTCTATGTCAGAAAATAATGACATTGTGGTAAATTTGTCATAATATCATGTACCATATTGCGTGAACCTCATAATTTTCTGCCGTATTTTTTTTATGTTGGTACCGCACCGTAAATTCTAAAACACATCTACATAAGATAGCCGGCTCCCTTAATCAGATCACGTAGTCGGCAAACGTGACGCTGCCCTCATCCGTACATATTAGATTTTGCTTCCATTATACGGACAGATTATACGCGATGACAAATGTTTATAGCCGGGAATTAAATGTCAATGTCATGTCCTACATTTTTACTTGACTACGCTAAGGATGAAGAGGGTTATGTATTTAGCTGTCCTTCGTATGTTATTTTTGTATATCTAGTCGTATCACGCCTTCTTTAGGACCCTAGTGATAAAAGGGTTTTAAGTGCTCGTCAAAGGCTCCTTTCGTGCACTTGACACATATTTTCGAACTCGTTTAGGTTCTACGACATACTGGTTTCCTCACGACGTTTTCCTTCACAGTATGAGAGTACCGGTATATAGCGCACATAAATTACTCGCGATTTGAACCCACGTCCTTAGGATCGGAAGGCCACTAGACCATCAGTGCTCTTGATGTTGTACAAGTTTACCCTTTCAAGCATGCAATATTATATTTTAAATCATATTGCTTAGTCTTTCGCAGTAAAATTCATTCATTCACAAATTTTCTATATTTTCTCTTTTCCTTACGTATATATTTACAGTAGTACCACAAATATTGTGTGCCTCGCCAATTTTCGTCTGCTTCTGAAATACGAACTAACGCGATGATGATGTGTAATATAGAGATATTACAATAATAATTATGAAGATACTTATTTTTTTAAAACGCTTGGTTGAGTTATTATTATTAGTTGACTATTGGTTAGGTATATATTCGGACAAATTCGGTTTTCATACAAAGCACAAAGTTTGCCGAGGCGCACAATAATTCTGGTAATACTGTACGTCACCGCCTGTTCTTTCGTAGGTTCTATACTACTGATTAGATTTTGACAAATGGGATGTCAAATCGACGCCCCAACCCAACCGAATAAGCGGTATTATAAAAATCGTAATTTTACAGGAGAGCCAAAAAACAGAAAGATTTGTTTCGTCACCAAGTTTATTCACTTAGGACCGTACTTCGTTCTTTTGCGTAGGTACCTGTTTACGTCTTTATTCGTCTCAAAACGTCAACGGGGGTTTTGTGTAACAAATACAAACCTACCTTTTTAAAGGATGTTGCGTTATTGTTTGAGCGATAATATTGCGTTGATCCTCGTTGGACAAAAGTCGAATGAGTCTTGTCTGTCCAGATGACATTACATGTTTATGACGTCATCATTTCGTATGATGGAAAACAATTGTTTTTCTTCACCGTTGGAAAGCATACCTACTAACTGTACATGTCATGACAAAAAACACTCACGGACAAATTCAAAAAATAATAAAAATAATTGCCTATACTCAAATTGATTGAGTAAATAAAAACAAAACGACACAATTTCCTGATAGCTACAATAAAATTGGATAATAACCACAAATTGAAACGTCGCGTGTCTACAAATATCCAAACAAATTAAATAATCCATCTTCCCAATTAATAAATAACTTAAACGCCTCCATCAAGTACAATCGCAACGACAAGTGCTACATGCGCCCGTCACATCAAAACAGAAGCGATGATACTGGAAAATCAATCTTACGTATATTCCAATAAGGTAGAGTTTTGCATGCCTTAGTTTGGTTATTACTTGGACACTCCTATTCTTATCAGACATCGGATATGCGAGGGAGCGGCATCACGGGGTACTGTCGTGTCTATATGGATGTTACTTTACTGATAGTAATCAGGGAGGCCTTGTCAATGATATGCAGGGCTATTTACTTGGTTTCAGGAGTAATGACACTATAGGTAAGCTATTTAAGTCAGACCGCTCCCACGATTTTTACGACGCGCGATGGGAATAATAATGTATATTTTTCGGAATTTCAGACTTGTCAAGTCGTACCGCCACATCTCACGATTCGCCTCTCGCCCTGGAAACTTGTATTGAGTGATTTTTGTGGAGCACCTAAAATATTTTGCTTAATATCTTCAGTTTTCTTACTTAATTACTTTAGTTATTGTTTTACAATAAATTGGGATTTAACCTACAGATACGAGATCATTAAAATGATCACTAAAGTTTATTTAGTGTGTAAAGAGTATTTATTCATTTATTATTTTTAATCAATTACCAAGTTTACTAGTCGCCATACCTGTGAAGTTGCGACACGACAAAGAAACAGTTTTTTAAGACGATAATAATTCGTTATACTTGAAGAGATTTTATTTATTGTAGTTTTCATAGAATAAAGATCTTTTTCGATAAGAAAGACTTGACAGAATGGTACTGTTGACTGTATAATAAATATTACGTCGACAACTGTAGGCGACAGAACACCTCATTCTTCGCTTGATTAAAATAAGGCCCTTTTCTGCACAAGTGTCCTTTTTCTAGAAGCTCTCGCGTTTAACTATACACGATTCAACTAATTAGGTATTATCACAATAAAAATATAATAGACAGAATTTCCTGAAATTATCCTTTGTCAATCTGAATCACGATGGATTGAAAAAATACTTTGTAGGTGTTTTCTATAAGGAAAATCACGATTATTACTGGCTATTATTACTGGTTTATTAGATACTAGCTGCCGCCCGCGGCTTCGCTCGCGTGGTACCCGGATAAAAAATAGCCTATATGTTAATCCAGTACATGTACTATGTATATTCCAAGTTTCATTCAAATCCGTTCAGCCGTTTAGGCGTGATTGAGGCACAAACATCCAAACATCCAAACTCACAAACTTTCGCATTTATAATATAAGTAAGATCTACCTAATATAATTAGGTTTTAAGAGAGGTTTACATATAAGACATTTTACCTCTATAAAAATACGAATTTTATCAAAAATGTATTTTATTTATTTTTATAAAAATATACCAAAAAGTTATAATCTCTATCTCATAATAATGTACTAACAAATGTTGTAACTATAGTTCAAATGTTGGAACATTTAATAACTCCAGCCATTTAGATTTTACCTCAGAGAGTTACAAGTTAACACTCACCCTATATAAAAACTCGCAATGTGGCAGTCATTTGTCTCGTGACTTGTAGTTTAGAGTAGGTACATACATAATGTGCGACGGATTTGCTGGTATACAGCCGTCTACAATAAAATGAACGTAAGGCTTTTTAATTGATACCAGAGTACTAAGGCCTTTTACCATCTATAGCAGATGGTTTATACAGCATCAGGAGGCAACTTTTATCTTGACAAATAGGACGGCTGGTAGTGCCCAGGACGAATTTAAGATGCATTACAAACGAGTAAACATCTGGTTTACGTGTTACCATGGTACTTGTGTATTTTCTTATTATACTACTCTGGTATCGCGCCTTAATCAGCTCCGCACGTATTAACCATGTCTTTCCTGTTGACAAGGCCGACTAAGCTGAGAGGATGGAATAGGTGCTGGGCAAGCCTACTTCATCTTCATTCGTCCCGGGCACTACAGCGTCTCGTTTGTGAAGATAAAAGTTGCCTCCTGACGCTGTATAAATCGTCTACTATAGATCGTAAATGACCTTAGTTTACGCCTGTATCTCACTAAATAGACTACTTAAGCTTCGCCTCTGAAATAAACAGTACAAAACGGACAACTCATCTTTGTATGTGGCACTAATTCTAATCTAAAGTTTATCACCAGTCCCGAATGTAAGCCACCTGTTGAGCACACACGTCGTAAACGTAACATAAGTTTGATGGCGAGAAATGTACGAACGAGTTAAGCTTCGTATTCACTAGGGAACAAATATCCCGCGACACGTGTCGCTATATAAATGTCGGACAAAGTCGAACAACGTCGCCCGAAATTGCACGCCAAGTCTGGCAATATTGCGTATTTTGCGCGCAGTGTTGCCAGGCTTGTGTAGCCATCCTAGCTAAAGCTGAACCGAAAAAGTACCTTTGAAATATGTAGTGACTGAAAAATAAATCTTTTTCTTATAAATATTTGTGGACATTTCACACAGCGCCATCTAGCCCCAAACTAAGCAAAGCTTGTACTAAGGGCACCAGATGGCTTATTGAATACTTACCTATATACTTTTTTTTGTAGAAAGATATATTTGCAGAACATACAAACATTTCTCCCGTAGCAGGAATCGAACCCGCGCCTCTTACTTCTCAGCCGAACACTCGCCCGTCACGCCAGCGAGGTCGTCAAACAATATTAGCTATGTGGGACTTTTTCCTTCGCTGGAAAATAAATAAAAATTGCTTGAATAGTATCATCTTCAAAGTTATGGTCATGTGTTTGAATGTTCTAGTAAAAGGTAATGACATAACGTAGATGACATAAATGTCATCTGCGGGGCTGCTTATAACAATAACCGTGTTAGGTGTAACTGACTCAGGAACCGTCGTCGAAAAGATTATTTTTTAAACAGACACGTCCCTAAGGATTCTGCCGTGGTTGTAGCGTTTTGAAGGATAATAATCTTTTTTTTAATACTGTATCTACTTGTACAGATAAGATAAATAAATAATAAGAATAGAGATCAAGGGGTTTCCTCCTGCTTCACTGTTTTGTAACTTTTGTAGAACTGACATTTTGTGATTAGGTGTTTGCTATGTTTTTTTTTTTATGCCGAGACGGTGATGGTTTGCATAGGGACTAACTAACTTATGTTTGTCTATGGACTACTTAACTTTAAAATTACTCTTCTTAAAATTTTAAACATTATTATCACTAAGTCTTCTCTAATTCACACTAAAAAAATATGATTTTACTAGCTGTTTCCCGCGACTTCGTTCGCATTTAATATAAATATTTTAAAACTTTTAACTTGATAAAAAAAACTATAGAGTGCAAAAAGTGCGGTCACCCATCCTGGTACTAACAGCACCCAGCGATACTTTAACATTCGTCATCTCGGTTCCCCATATAAACTTTCATTCCTTATATCACCCCCTCTATGAGTATTTTTGTAAAAAAAGTAGTCTATGTCTTTCTCCAGGACGCAATTATCCGCTTGCCAAATTTCATCAAAATCTTTATAGGAGTTTTAGGCGTCTAAAGGTAACAAGCACACAGATAGACAGAGTTACTTTCACATTTAATATACGCAACGTATGATTATTTTTACTGCTGCTCGCTTTAACACTGCCCAAGCCGTTAAGCTACAATCAGCAAGTCAGCCACCCTTGTTCCGTTGCGGTTTAACTGGCCTCAACTTTTGTCCATAATAAATTAGGTTTTCTGTTCCCATTACGTCAAGAGTTAAATGGGTCTTGTTTTATTGGACCTAACATTGTTTATTAGAACAAATTTACTCTGCTATTGGTATTTAGGCTCTACGAATTTTATTATTTTGTTCATGCTTTTCTCTTAATTTCTCTGTAGGAACGGAAAGTTGCGTGTTGTGCGTTGGCGGACTTCTGACCATTTTTCTGTGCCCGAACGGTGCCAACGGGACCCTATTACTAAACCACCGCTGTCCGTCCGTCCGTCTGTCAGCGGGCTGTATCTCATGAACCGTAATAAGTAGAGAGTTGAAATTTTCACAGAGTGTATTTGCCGTTATAACAACAATTAATAAAAATAAAAGGAGGCCCATAAAAGAAACATTTTTAAATGTACGATGTTACGGAACCCTTCGTGTGCGAATTCAACTCGCACTTTTTTTTTAACATAACCATGATAGTTCGGTAATGGAGCGGGAGAGTGTGTGGAGACCTTAACCTGACAAAAAGACAAGCCAAAGAGCAATTCAACTCGCTCACCGAAGTTTTCTATCAATATTTTTCGCTTTGAAGTTCTGAGTGTTATGTTTCGTTGTATTAGTTCGGAAGCCTAAAAATGCTATACAGATCTAAGAAAATACCATCTTTCGAACCAGTGTGGTGAAAGGATTTAAAGTGCGCCTCAAAGACACCTTAATACCTCGTGCGCTTAACACATGTTTTTCAACTTTTTAGGTTTTACGACATGCCGGTTTCCTCACGATATACTCTCAAATAAATGGAAAAATCAAATCACTGAGAGTCGAGTGAGAGTCGAGAGCACTGGGGGCTAGTGGTAGCGTAGGTTCAAAATCGGGCGTGCACCAATGGATTTTTCTGTTAGAAAAATGTATGTGAGCTATACACTTGTATAGTGTGTTCTCAGAGCTCTCACAACTACTTTTCTTATATTTAACTCTCACCAATTGTGTCAAAATCTTATTGTGATTACGGCTACAACATTTCAATTAGATTTCTCACTTTCTAAATGATCTTAGATCTTAATTTTAGAAAATTCGCTGGCAAATATATATCTTTGGTAATGTTTCAGTCGGAGTATTATTCTAAGCTACAACTTGCAGGTCCTCAGTACTCTGACGTTTTAATTAATGTCTCAGACTATCTAATCGGGCGGCGGTGACATCAAAAGCGTGATTAGAAGCGCAGTGGGCTTGCTCAAGTAACTAGCTTATCTTCTAGTGACTGCGATGTCGGGTTAGTATCTTATCTACCAGTTATCTACAAGGTTCAATTATTACTTTGTCTCCGTTGACATTTTCAAACTTTATCTTACCGCTGCGTCCTGCATTTCAGGAATTCCTTTTTTAGTACAGCCTTACCTACACGAGGCAGACGCGGTCCGAAGGGGAGATGACAGGGGACTAACCCCCCCTCCCTCCACCCCCCAAAATCGAACACGTAAATTGAAAAATCTTCTAAAAATTTACAAAATATAAAAAAGCTATTTTCTACCCCTAGCGGCGATGCTAATAAAAATAGAAAGCTTCCATTTGTTTTATAATGTGTATAATAAAATTGTGAATTGTGCGATAAAATCGGATTTACTCAACATATTCTATTATTAGTGACCCCCTCCAAAATTTCAGGCTGCAACCGCGCCTGACACGAGGAATACACCACCGTCCGTTGACTGTCAGTCAATCAGTCAGTCAGTGTTGTGAGAGTTTTATATATTTAGAAGATATCCAGTTTATTCCCTTTGTGTCACACTGTGACTGAACGAGAAAAAAACCTCTCGGAAAGCATGTTACAAAACGTGAATTTATTTTCCCCTCGAGTAACTCTGTTTACACACGTAATAAATTCATGTCACTGAACGAAAAGAGGTTACGTTGTGTCACGGGGGTGACTGAACGGAAATAAATTATGTCACGTTGAATCACACTAATTAACGAAATAGGTATGTTATAAACCCATTGATAAAATTATTAGAACACAATTGCATACTAATAGTATAATTTAAAATGTATTTGTTGATTCTTAGCGTTTTTTACTAACGAAATGCCCCAAGGAAATAGCATTTTATGTGTATTTTTTGTTTTTATGCATTTGATATAAGCATAGTAATATTAATCCTTATATTAATCCATTTAGTTTTAGAGGGTGTTTGGTTATTTTTGGTGCAATAACGGATTTGAATAAAATTTAAAACTTAGTCTGGACTAATTTATTAAAGGGTACTTTTATCTATGTGTGGCACGAGCAAAGCCTTGGGAAGGTATTATTCATAAGAAATAAGCCCACTGCTGCTTATTTCTTTGTGAATAATAAAATTATTTCTTCACAATATAATTTCCCTTCATCTTTTTGAAACGCAAAAGTGACGCGAATGTATTCATTGAAGCATTTGGGAATTAGGTACCTACCATTAGATTCTAGGAATCCCAAACCTAAAAATATGTCATAGAGATTGTCCTGAATAGCGCACGTCTTTTTGTAAGGTTTTTACGCTTAATATAAAATTCTTTTTAGATTCAAGGGTACACCAAGCGTTCCCAGAAAATAACTATCAAGTATTGGGTTACAATTTCACGCAAAAAATCCAAAGCAATCTCTAAAAATCTTCGAATAGCTCGAGAGATAGCGCATATTTTCTCGCGCCTTTTCCTAGCCATTATAGTCTAGGAGGCGTTTGCGATCACGTTTCGTATTTGATACGGCTCCTAGCTCCATTATGAGGCGTCTTGGACGAGATAAAGTGGCTGGTCGGCCTTGTGGCTCGTTGGATTTATGCCCTTCGTACTAACCTACGATTCTTTAAGAGTGGCGATAATCTTCTGACCTTTTGTTTCAACGATGCCTTCACAGGATGTTTGCCATTGTTGAAATTTATGTTTTAGAAAATGAAGAGTATTATATAGGAAACCAAGTAAAGGGTTAACGAAAAACGGTAGGTATAGGTAATTAAAAATAATAATAATAAATAAATATTTGTGAACATTACACAGTCTACCCTACTTAGCTATAGATACCTTACCTTACTTTACTTATAGATACTTATAACATACATAACACGAAGAAAAATCAGGACTGCATATTTTAGATCTATATTTAATTTTATTACCTACTGTTTAGCGATCATTTTGAGGTTCTCAGAAATTACTCAAACAAAAATGAATATAGCTCAACAATTTCTCTCAAGTTTTCCTTCAATCACACCCACGAAGGCCTTCACAAACAACACATAAATTTTAATAGTCGTGATGGCACGTTCATTACTGGCTAAACTGGCCATCGAACTCCAGCCCGGCGGGAGCCTATACGCAGATAATATTAAGAAGGTACCTACCTATATTTAGAAGGAAAATATTATGTTAAACTTCAGAAATATTTTTTGAGAAGCGCTCGTGGGGTAGCTTGCTTAGACGTTCTTGATTGATCGTCGAAGTTAAGCAACGTTGTGCGCGGTCACAATTTGGATGGATGAGCGCAAGTGGCATTACGAGCTGAGCGCTTCCGTGCTTCGGAGGGCACGTCAAATTGTCGATCCCGGCTTTTGTGTCGTTAAGCCATGACGGAGGCCTTTAGGCGGCCTAAAAACTCCGTCACAAGAGTTGGCCACTAGCTCATACGAAATTACTTTTAGAAATATTTAACTAAGTTCGCGATTTGCGTGTTCATTGTTCAAGGTCCTAAGTCATAGTGTCGTGATTGTGTGTCTCCGCTGTTTGGGCGTGATTCAAACATTAACATACAAACATCCAAATCCTGTTACTAGAGTCACACTGGTTCGAAAGAACTACTAGTGACACGACTAGTCAGTTCTAATCGCGGCCGCGTATAGCATAGAAAAATTCGTAAAAAACAGATCACCTTCGTAGATTTACCTCATTCAATAATAATTATTCCTTAGAGTAGGCTATATCGTCGGCTAGCAAACAACACCTCGCAAGTCATATTCTGCTACTTTTCAGGAGAGCCAAATAACTGTTTTATTTTATGACTATTATAGTAATTAGACCTAATGTTCCATTTTACTATTTAAATAAGTCTTAAACATCTTCCTTAATGTATTAAAACCATGAAATTCCTTTTCTTATTGGACCTCGTTGACTTGGCGGGCGAGTGCTCGGCGCGCGTTTGATCCTCGCTACGGGAGAAAATGTTTGTATGTTTTGCAAATATTTCTTCCGGGTCTGGGTGTAATAAAAAAAAACTATTCTATCAGCCATCTGGTGTCCATAGTACAAGCTTTGCTTAGTTTGGGGCTAGATGGCGTGGTGTGAAATGTCCACAAATGGTTGTATTTATATTTATTGGTAATAATCGACTTGCGCGGAGTTTTTTACTAGCCGACAATATACAGGTATGACGTAGCGATGCGTATCCCGTCTTATTTAGTTAGGTTCTACTTGACGGTTGAGAGCGGAATTTCACGCCTACTGCGCAAAATTAGATAGCATTCGCTCGAATTCGCTTTCTATGATTTCTGAGTAGCTTCTGAATTCGCTGATGTACCTTAGGTACTACATAGCTGAGTGAGTTTCTGACTATTTGAATGCGTAATGAGAAGTGAAACTAGATTTGGACCTTTTGCTGAAGTTTACACCTTTGGAAACTATTTTGTAACGAAATATGCTCTTGAGGAGTATATATTAAAACTAGATGCCGCCCGCGGCTTCGCTAGCGTGGTAC
Source organism: Scotopteryx bipunctaria (assembly GCA_949320045.1). NCBI lineage: Eukaryota > Metazoa > Arthropoda > Insecta > Lepidoptera > Geometridae > Scotopteryx > Scotopteryx bipunctaria. The sequence continues at coordinate 2,802,919 of OX439441.1, forward strand.
CCGGATAAAAAATAGCCTATATGTTAATCCAATTCATGTTCTATGCATATTCCAAGTTTCATTCTAATCCGTTCAGCTTTTTAGGCGTGAAAGAATAACAAACATCCATACATACAAACTTTCGCGTTTATAATATTAGTAGGATATTCATGGAATATATTTTACATTTAGTATCAGTAGTTAAACGACTTAACATAATTCTGAAATTATTTATTGCAAATAAGTATCTAAGGAAAAAGGAAACTGAAATATAGATACCTAGTTTAAAAGAGGATCACTTTAAAACGTAGGTTGCGTTGAATTTACGCTTATCTACGCTATTGAAGGCAATACTGAGTTAAACCCTATGATATTTTAAAATAATAAAACCAGTCAAGTGCAAGTCGAATTCGCACACGAAGGGTTCTGTACTGTGGGGTCAGGACTATGTACTGTTGGGTGTTATTTATTTATTCTTTCTTTCTTTATATTTTAAATACGTACTTACAAGAGTCTCCTAAGTTCTGCTCGCTTCATAAAGTTTTACCCCGAAGAGAAATTACCCGCAGTTTAATCTCCGATGTGTATCTTGCCGCTTAATATCCTTGATAATCTGCTTAAACCCTCCTGAGTGAAATCTTAGAAAGCAGAATTAGCTGAAACATCCTTGAGCTTATTCGAGATAGGATGTGACAAAGGATAAGCTACCCTAATCCCTTGATATAAGAATTATTGGACGTCCTTTAGGACGGCCGTAATCTCGAAATTGATTTGGATGTAATCGACCAACATCTTTCGCTAAAGACTTCACAAGATTTCAGCCAATTCTCAATGAACGAAGCCAGAAATCAAAACCTATAAACAGCAAAATGTTTTCTATTATTTTGTTAGTCGGCTAGCTAAGCCATTATCAATCATCATCATCCTATAGCAGTCCACTGCTGGACATAGGCCTCCCCTATTGAGCTTGACGCATTCAAACACTGCCAGATGACCCGCACAACTTTATACAAGGTGGAATTTTCTAATGCCAGCTAAAGGGAAAGTACTTACTCTACTCGTAAATACTAAAAAATACACAAAATAAACAAGTTAAATATAAAGTTTGTACCCATTTGCTTTCCGAGTCCACATAAAGTACACACATACATACAGTCCCTATACACCTGGGTACCTACTTAAAGTGGGAATGTGTACTATAGGGCAGGATAATGATGAATGATTATGACAAAGTGTGTTCTTATAATTTCCTTCGTGTATTATTTACGTAGGTATATTATAGTGTAATGCCATTTATTATTAAGTATTATATTTTCTTGTGATAAGAAAGCGTTAACATTGCTATTCAATCTTTTGTTCCAGGTAAATATCTGCTAAATAACACAAACAAACACGAATTAACCATGACCATTGTAAGTAATACTAACATAATACAACACTAATTAGAAACACTCATACAACAATATTTGACTCTTATTTAGAGTAGCTCCGAACCGCGGCTGCGCTCGCGTTGTTCAAGAAACGAGAAGAGGTCTCCTATGTTTTATCAGATTATGAGCCATGTATATTTTAAGTTTTATCCAAAACCGTTCAATCGTTATCGAGGCAGCTGGCAGCTGCAGACAACTGTGTCTACGTGTTTTACATTGTTTTACCCTCGGAGTTTTACCTTTGCTATTGTCACAGATTATGTACTACTCAGTATTGCCGCTAAACATTAATACAAACCTCTTGTTAGGTAGAATGATAAAACACTCCTTGGTCGAATACCGATTTGGAAGAAGAAAAAGAAAGATTAAAAAAGACGGTAGATGTTGTAATAGATTTTGAAAATTACAATACGTAATTAATGTTAATTTATTGATTTTCATATATTTTGTTGAACAAATCCCTTGGAAGAATAATATTCGTCCAAAATAAATCCATATGTGAATATAGTTGTGTTTATTTTCAATAAAGTAGGCGTAATAAGCTATTATGCACTGGTGACTATAGCCGTACGACTTAGAATAAATAATGAATATTTATTCTAAGCTGTACGATTGTCTATACCTATAGCAAATCGGCTAAGCCGCAGGTGAATATATATCATCGGACTTTTCTATTCGATATTTTGATGCAACATGAACTAGTCGGTGATTTTTATAGACCTGTGTAAATGGGATCTCGATTCGACTTGTGAGGCGATTTGGTTGGCAACCATCTGCCCGGCGAAAAGTGACCTAGTGTATCCTCTTTACTTTCGGACATCCAAATCGACTTTTCGGATGTATCATATTAAATTGATTGTTAAACAACTTTAAGTTATTAGTGCTAAATACAATTTATTAAATTTATTTAAATTACATCTTCAATATTTGATCGAAACTTCAATACTACATAAATCAAAAGTTAGATTTTTAAAATGTAATTAATCAACACTGAAAATATAATTCAATCAATGATAGGTATATTTACAAAAGCATGTAATAATATTTGATTACACCAACAAGTATCCTTTAAGCTATAGATGCTAGACCTCATTTCAAACACTGATTAGGAAAAACTTGAAATGTACCTACCTAGGTAAGAGTATTCTAAGTTTAATCTGAATCGGTTCTGCTGATTGATCATGATCCAAACACAAACATACAGAATGTCCAAACTTATGCCTTGACGACATTAGTAGGATAATGTATTCAGGTACTCTGTCGTAGACATAATCCCCAAGTACATAGTGGCGTGTGGTGTCATTTGAAGGCTCATTTATAACGCGTCGCCCTCCATTTATCAAGCTCACTTCAATAACCTGGTGCTCCAACAAATATTAAGAGGCCTTTGTTTATGATATGTTTGTTTTAGGATATAATTTGGGTTTGTGTAAAGTTTTCATATCGTCGCCGGAAAGGGAAAAATATTAAAATGATATAAAGTATTAAACCAGTTTTTAGGGTTCCGAACCCGAAGAGTGCCAACGGGACCCTTTTACTAAGCCACCGCTGTCCGTCCTTCCGTCCGTCTGTCTGTCAGAAGGCTGTATCGCATAAACCGTAATAGGAAGAGAGTTTAAATTTTCAGAGTGTATTTATATTGCCGCTACAACCAAAATTAACCAAAATTAAAAATGAAATAAAAAGGGAGCCCTTGTATGGGGCACCTTTATATTGGGAAACATTTTTTAATATACAATGGTAAGGAACCCTTCGTGCGCTAATTTGTCTCGCACTTGACTGGTAGTTTTTTAGAATTACTTATTTGAGCGCTTGAGCATTTTTTTCTTTTCCAGTGACGATATCATATACCTTACAATATAAAAGCAAAAACACAATTTTGCGCCCTCTAACAGTTGATTTTCGGGAAACTTTTTCTTAGTGCTCCTCTACACCCTCAAAGTTTCATGCTTCTAGGACTTTGGTTCAGGCTGTACGTTGATTAGGTCCTAGATATTTTCTAGCACAAATAACTTTTGGCTGGTTTGTAGCTTGCTAGAGGCTCTGGAGAAGTAGTTATCAGGCCACTGAAAGCTACATGCTGCAGCAACACGTATTTCTAATTAAAAGCCATTCCTTCCCTGTAATCAGCACCTTGCAGCCAACTGTAGGTATTCACGCTCAAAATGTCCCCAAGTTTTGCCAGAGAGATACGTACAAAGTCGGTCTATATTGTAAAACCGGCAGACATCCGAGATTCGTACACATCGATCTAAATTATCCTTTCACCTCACAGGTTCTCAGAGAATTCGTGACTCGAATCTAGTAGTAGGATCTATCTCTGAAACTGAATTCTGATAAAACCACAGAAAGCTAAAACGGTGTCCAAAATTGAGACCATTTTAAAAGCTTTTATTTAATTCGAAATGTATGTATGTATGTTTGTTTTGGTCAAATCTTACAACTAAATTTTAAAGCAGTTATCCTTAATCGTTTGAGCTGAAATTTTGCATACACGTTTAGTATGGCAATTTATACATGATTAGGTAGCTAAATGGCATTATTCTAAATCCAATATGGCGGACTCCCAAAGATGGCGGCCCGTCCTACTTCTGTTGTCGATACAGTTAAAGCGAAAATAAAATTATATATAATAATTGAACGTATGTATCTATATACCTTATTCAAAATGGCTCATCCATATATTATTACAATTTTATTTATAGTAAGCAATCAACTGCGTAGCTGCAGTAGCCAACAAAGAAACAATCACTCTCTCTCTCTCTCTCACAGAATCTCACTCTCTCTCACTCATCAGAATGGTTATTTACATTACAAAAAATGTTGCAAAAATATTGTTGTTACTTTGTCCAACATGGTTCACCATATCCAAGGACCTTTAATCAAAAGTGGCTTAAAGTTTTCTCATGTTTTCTTGTTGCTCTGCCCGCCCCATTAGGGATACGGTCGTGATAATTATGTATGTACCTATGTACAATGTACAATCAAAGTAAAAAGTGTTTTTAAGTGTCAGATTTCGAACTTCAACACAACTACATACTAACTTCGACATGATTCATCTACTTTACTCTCTCTCTCTCACACTCTTACTCTTTCTCACTCTCTTTCACTCTTCGACGAGACACAACAGAATGCATTAACTTGGTGTTGGTGTTACAGTGGCCAGTCCTCCAGGGGGCGTGGGCGCGCCGCGGGAGGAGGCCCCCCGCCCGCCGCCGCCCCCCTCACCCCGCAACGGCACCCCTCCTAGTAAGCACGGTCCTATTGTAGTGGTTATCGCGATTCAAAAAAAAATACCAAATTCATATAAGTAGATTTTACATAGTGCCATTTAGCCCTAAACTAAGCAAAGCTTGTACTATGGTAACCAGATGACTGACAGAATACGTTCATATTTTTTTTTTAAACATCCTTTTAAATTTATAATTTTTTAACAAAAATAAATTTAAAACTAATACAAGTATTTACCAATATATTATACAAAATACTAGAAACAGTCGGGCTATTTACAGGCTGTTGCAAACTATAGATCTATAGATAGCTCAACTGAAATTTATTTTATAGTACCCAGAAACAGAATAAACATCAATAATAATCACACGAATGTTGGAATCGAACACACAGCCAACTACGCTATGGGGCCAGTCCTATATTTTTTCCTTGTTAATTCAAATCTTTGAATACTCAAACTTACTTAACCTTAAATATGATTTTAATTCAACTTAGTCAATCTTTAGGCAACAGCATTAAAGTCGTCTTTGACTTAGTAAACCTTTACTAAGTTGAATTTAAGTCACATTTATGTTCTTTCAGGAGTTGAAAAGTAAATAAGAGTTTTATCATTTTGAAATCTTATCAATAAGTTTTATACTCGTCACTCATTGACTTGTAGTTTAATTATTCCAAATTCAAAAATTTTAGATATAAATTGAAGTAATTTTTGAGACCTTTCAAAGTACAAACTGGCATTATATTCAACTAGCCTGAGTCCAAATAAATAAGCTTTAATTTAGTGAAGCATCTAAAGTATTGAAAGCTAAACTTTTTTAATGAAAAATAACTTTAACTTTTCTCCAAAAGTAATTTAATTCAAGTTTAAAAGTACTTATTTAATATTGCAAAAATCCCAATGTTATTGGAGATGATTAATCTTAAAATTCATTTTGGCATTTCGATTTAAAATAGATCGCTATAACCACTATTTTCGTGCACGCTCTATTTGTACCTATGTATATTCTGACATTTCCTCCCGCAACTTTCACCACTGGCTGCCATGCTTCTTAAAACCAATTAAAGCCTTGCGAGGTTGCCGCGCGAAGCAAGTGACGAGCCCCACCTGAGGCGCAAACAGCGGGCGAAGCATGTCATGACTAAGAGAGAACTTGCTTCGCGAGGCGGGCTCGCGAGGCTGTTCGGTCAGTTAGCACGCAGTTATTACATATTTATTTTAATAGCCTATTTTTGCATCCATATTTTCATCTTCTAGATGTTGTCTCGAATGAATGTATTATTTCTGTAGATACAATATTATGTTATTATGAACTCTATGGTTTGTAAATATAGTCTATCTTTGGTTAGCATTGTTCATATATGAAGATAATTTTTTATCATCCGCACACATTGGAATTGGAACCAAAATTGTCTCGTATTGTGCTATTCAAAAGGAATTTCCTGCCGCGGACGCTCAGCTTGTGGAATGAACTCCCTGCCGCGGTTTTCCCTAACTAGTAGGTACAGCTGCATGGGGTTCTTCAAAAAGGGTATGAAGAGATTTTAGCAGGGTCGGCAACGCGTGAGTGGTGTTGCTAACGTCAATAGGCTGCGGTAACCGCTTTCCATCAGGCGGGCCTTATGCTTGTGTGCCAGTGGTATAAGAAAAAAAAACAAGTCACAAAACGGTACTAGTGTGTTAGCAACGGTACTACAGCCGGAACAAGGCACTGAATCAGACTTCAATATAAATTCAATCACAATTTTATTTGAAAACAGAATTAAAGCGAACAAAACCACGCTGGTTCCACCATGGCACTACTGCGAATAAACCTCCATCAATGGGATCTACAGCTACTACTGTTGACTCTGGGCCGTTGCCATGGCAACAGGGTCGTAACCTACTCCGCAGAATTGCATCAAACGCTGATTTTATCTGCTTTGTTTTGTCCAGCTCACCCTGTATCACATATACAGTTTATTTGGATGCCAATGCTATTTTTACCCGTAAAATTGTAACATTTGGAATTGCGAAATAGCGAATCAGGTGTGAACAAATAGATATAAAATATTCGAATATCCAGATACGCTGGTATGTTTGCCGATGCGGACAGACGGACAGCGGAGGCTTAGTATTAGGGTTCCGTAGGCACCCTTCGGGTACGGAATCCTAAAAACAACAAAATAATTTTCATAAAGTAATATTTGCATGGAACAAATTGGCAATCTTACAATCAAAGAACACAATAGGTTGGCATGAAAGGAGAAAAATCAGTGTTACTAGGGTTGCGAGGGAATCAATTCAGCTTTGAATATAATGGAAAAATTGGATACGAAAATAGCCATTAAGGTACCTAGGTATTTATAGGCATTTTCAAATTCCTTACGTAGTTCGAAAACACTAGGTAATTAATTATAATTATCCAACTGAACGAAATAAAATCTCTAATGCCTGGTTCCAATATTCTGCTAGAAGCTAGACGAAAATTGGCGAGGCGCACAATATTTGTGGTACTACTGTACCTAAGCTATAGGTAGGTAAAAGCTTTGGTGGTTATATCAACTTCCAACTACTGGTACCACTCTGCTTTATAACATCGAATAAATAAATTACTACAAGTAGGTACAAGTAATCTACTCTGTCAAAGGCAATACAATTTATTCATCCTATGATCCAAGAAGCACTGTAAATTTACGTGAAACATACAAAGAGAATATTAAAATAGCAGAGTTAGCGAGAGCTAAGCATCCATGGTTAACTAGCTAACTACGAACTTCGTGTGGTTCTGTTCATATTATTGACAAATAATAGAATAGCACTAGTAGTTCTATATTCTAAGTCTTAGGTTTATGCCGGGTTATAATATTCTACGGACGATGGATCGCTAATAATAACCATAGCAACGTTGTTTTTCTGTGAATAAATGTAAGGTAGGTACTTTTTGACAGGCGTTGCTATGGTAATGAAGGAATCGTCGTCAGTTAGTAGCATATTGGAACTGGGCATCAGTGAAACACTTATGTAGTACATGTATATTGGTACGAAACCCTTTGTGTGCGAATTCGACTAGCACTTGACCAGTTTTTAATTTAAAATATATGTAATCTTACTGTGGGTAGATTTTGAGGTAGTGATCAGTGACCGTCGTGATAAACCAGAAAATAAATAAAACGCTTTAACAAACACAGTAACTTTCAGTGTTTCCGGTTGTTACCACAACCGTAGGTAAATTAAATTACAGCCATATAAATTGTATGAAATACAAAGGTTTTAAGCGTGTCGCAATTTGTATTTGGTTTATTTCTGGTGTCGCGGATAAATGGTATCGTTTTTGGTTAAAATTATATTGCCTTGTCCCTGCCAATCCCAATGCAGAAAAAATAGTTTTTTTGTAAAAAAACCCGGTGCTCATTTTTTGTAAAACTATTTCTAACTACGAACCTTTTTTGGTAATTTCGCAAAAATGTTTATACCACACTGTTTCTTTTCAGTTGATTATGGAACTATGAACTATGGTACTGAGTGGAAACTGTAAATGGAAGTAGCGTAAAATGTATCTTTCATCAATCTATCCCGTATCATTTTTAGCTAGAAAAAGTAGAACAGTGAAAATTTTCTTAAAGTTTTCACAGATTAAGCACGCTATGTTTTTGTCAACAGAACAAGGCGCCCTCACGATCGTCCGCCGTTCCTCCAGCCGGAGCAAGGCGGACAGAGAGAGGGAGAGCTGCTCGACTCCAACGGACGAGCAGCTCGACCAGCTAGACCTAGACACTGAGCACTTGCCCGCCGTCGACACGCCCGACGCATGTGACAAAGCCGCTCTTAGGTAAGTTTTCAGATAAGTAAGTAAGTAAGTTCGTATGAGCTCCGTCACAAGAGTTGGCCTTTTGTGACAGTTTTTATGCCGCATAAAGGCCTGATACACAGGGGATCCTAATGTGGGGTCAGAATGTATGTGACTGTTCGGTGTTATTTAGAATGAATGAATATTTACTTACTTTAAAATCTACTCGAAAACAACGCGAAATGAAATTAATTTAAGTTTGCTTTGTAGTCAACTTTTGTGTTTGTGGAAATATTTGTAATCCTCCATTTTCAGCAAACAAGAAACTAGATCCCACACTTTGTTGACAACAGAAGTTATATTTATTCAACCTCAATGAGACGTACAGCCGACCTACACACTTAAATATAATATTTCAGTGAGTCTACTATGAATTTTCCCAGATTATGCCAGCGAACTAGTTGCACTTACAAATCTTCAGATATTATGTTAAACTGAATATATTGAAATTGACTTACAATTTTGAAAGTGAGTGAGGAAGTTAGAATCCAAGTGAAGTACCAAATTATGTTCCAAAACGCAACTATTGCATACATAGTGCATTCTGATAAACTAGGAATGTATAAAATATTTATGTGCGCTATACCAGTACATATATATATACTATAGCTCTCAAACGGTGAAGGAAACCGTTGTAAGGAAACTCACAGCTTAGTTAGCTCCGATCGTATTGACCATGTATTTTCTGTGGACAAGGCTGACTAAGCTGAGAGGCTGAGGGCAAGCCTACTCCATTGTCCCGGGCACCACAGCGTCCTATTACTCTAGGCAAAAACTTGCCTACTAAGGCTGTATAAAAGGCCTTCATTATTTATTTATTTTATTTAGTGTCACCAACATTGTACCTATTGTTGTTGTATGTACACCAATTCGTTAATTAAAAAAAATGTAAAAGCTTAAATCTAAACATGTCAAGTGTCATAATAATTATACGAGTAGGAGACAGACAGCGTGCTATTAGGGTTAGAGCAAGTTACAGAATAGAAAAAGTAAAATTATCATTATTAAAACGTATTCAGCACTCCACGTTTAAAACGGAGCCGATCCCAATAAATGGTCCTCAATGTCAATGGGCAACAGAGTCAATATCTGCCACTGACCAGTCTCACCTCCCGCCTACGGTACGTACCTCCTGCGATACCTAGAACAAGTTTTTACTTTACTCGCTAGCGAGTAGTTAGTCTGCGAGTTTGCGTGGTAAATTCACAGAAAAAGCTAACGTCCAAATTGTTAGTTTAGGACGGTTTAGACCACAAGCCTCTTACGCTATGAAATCATGAGTTTGTCACTTCTGGCTACCTGTAGCAATACCCGCAAAGCATCATGTAATAGTGTACCCTACTAAGTTCGAGATCGTGATAAACCTACCGGTATCACAGGAAATAAGGGTTTTTGAAATCCAACAGACATTATAAATATAACTTGTCTTTATTTAAAAGAAAATGCAAAGAATGAGGATGTATCAATGTAATCCCTTTTTAATGGTAACTTTCTTTCTGATCTCCTGAGTCAGCTCAGAATGTGAAGAAATACCTGTATAAAAATACTTATTGGTAATATGTATGAATACCGAAGATTACACATTTTTCAAATAACCTTGTATATTGTACTCTACGAACGATATCTGCGAAGTTATAATATCTGAATGGTTTTATTCCTTACTTTCACAAATAGTTATTATTTTTTTAGATTCATCTATAATAGATAATGTGTACAGCTCTAGGAGGCAATTTTTATCTACTCTACCTGGATGCTGTAGTGCCCGGGACGATTTTAGATGGGGCAGGCTTGCCCAGCACCTGCAGAGACCAATGAGAGATAATCCTCGCTCACAATTTCTAAGAACAGTATCAACGACAGTAGGTACTACAGACCTACGTTCTAGAGTAATGTACGATCTCTATTATCATTAATAGATCATGTTCTGTGTGCATTATATAGATCACGTATTACGGAATTAGCTAACAAAGGCTTCGTCGCCAACAATGGCGGCGGCGATCAAACGTAACGTAACATGATTCCGCGCGGTTCAGTGACCCCGTATTACAGGTCTCTGTCTACTGTCCCATTCATCCCGGAACAAGAAAAAGAAAGCAATAAAAATTACAAGGAATAAACATGTTCTTAAGTAAGACCACCTTTGCTACCAATGATTTCCATTAAACTACTCATACACAAACGTCATATTTTGCAACAAAAGCACACACAAATTTTTCATGTAAAATCAAAAATATATGTTTGTGCCTGAATTACGCCGTAACGGCTGAACGGCGATTTGAACGAATCGGTCGGTGAATGAGGCACCACAAAATCGTTTGTCTTGGAATTATAGTCGTAAGGCCTATATACAGCAGTGAACTTCCATAGGTTGATGATGATGATGATGGAACTTTTGACAGGATGTAACTGGACGCTAATGGTCCGCTTAAGGAACGTAGCGGGACTTGTTAGATATGTTTTGGCTTAGGTACTACTACTACTAATTCGTGTGAACCAGTGTGGTTAAAGGATTTAAAGTGCGCTTTCGTGCACTTGACACATATTTTCCAACTTTTTAGGTTCTACGGTTCTATGTGTCTTCACTACGTAGCACTGAATATTGGGTTTAGCATTAATTAATCCATGTGGTAACGGTCCGGTAAAGGAACATAAGATACATACAAGTGGGACTTGCTAAAGCCGCAATGCTAAAAGCCTTTAGGTTGATTGGATTTGTTTAGGAACTAATTACATTGCTTACAGTGTAGTTACAACTGAGGCTGCAGTTACAAAGCCACACGGTCCAATGCAGATGTGTAACGAACTAGAGCTCTAGGAAGCACAGCCATACTAACATTGTAAATGTTAAAATAACTCCGTCGGTCTATCTAACTGTATCTTTCACGTATGAACCGCTAAACAGAACTCGATGATAGCAAGGAGATAGATTGCATCCAAGGAAAACATTATAATTTTAGGAGTAACTTTTTGTCTCAAAAAAATTTGCGGACCAAGTCGCTGGCAACAGTTGGCTGGTCTCCTATATCCGTTGCCAGGCAATTCGTCTAGATTCCGGTTTGGACAGCAATATTGTCACAGATTAATAACAGGAAGTTCGATATTGTACAGATATCGATGTGACTTTCGTGCTGACTGAAAATTTATATTGTGTGCTATTTAAACTGAATGTTAGGCAACTAAAAGGTTTATGGTACTTTTTTGTTCCAACAATTAACTTGAAAATTGAATTCAAAAGTTACCTATGTGGGATTCCAATATTCAACTAACGCACTACGTTACTATAGTTCATTACCAGAGTCCCTATAGCAACGTTGTCAGTCAAAAAACACCATACATTTTTTGACATAAAAACGTTGCCATAAATGAAATTCTAAATTAACCAAGAAAGCTATTATCACAAAGGTAAATGACCCTAGAATACAAATCATTTTAACACAAATAATTTTATGAAATAGAAAGTTTGAGATGGACAATTTGATATTGTACAACAATCAATTCAAATCGGAGAGGTATTTGTTCTGAATCTGAATACATTTCTAAAGAAAATAACAATGAGTGCTGGTTATCGTAGAGTGAAAACATTGTACAACAAAATTTATAATAACATAGATAGGGTGAAGAAACCTTTTTAGAGAAGCACCAGGTCTATTGAAAACAGAAACAATATTTCTACAGATTTGAAAATACAATATTGAACGGTATTTTAAAATCGAGGGCGAGAATTAAGCTCTGTCCTCATTATATCTCCAAAAAATTTACTAGTTTTTTATTTACATATCACCATTGAACAATACAAACAACAAAACTTCAAATATATGTTTAGATTTTAAAAATATGAAACAAACTGAAATAGTTTTCCATCTCAGGTGTATTGTTAACGTAGATTTAAGACGTTTCAAAGTGATCCTATGCAGATTCAACTGAACAAACCGTATTTGACTTTGATTTAAACTGACAAACAAAAAAAACAGTGATCATATCACCGACCACAGGAAAAGCAGAGTAAAATATTTTTTTTACTCACCTCAGGATATTAGGTAGATACTTTTTTGACATACAAAGTAAAACAACATAGAAATCCATGCAATTTATTCCTAACAATGAAAACTTGTCTTTGTCCAAATGAATAATATGAGTTGAGAAGCTTTTAAAATGTATTGTGCTTCTTCAAACAATTCCTTTACTATGACACGCTGCTTCTTTGAAAGTATGCTTGGAAACCACTCGGCTTGAGTGTCTCGAAAGAAAAAGTGTAAAATTGATCTTGGACGTCCAATTTTAATTAAGAAACAAACCATAATTATCTTAAGCTCTTGTGAATTAATTAACTAAAGTCTCGAACAAAAATATTTGATTTCATATTGGAAATAATAATACATTCTAGAATAATAGGGATATTTAAATAAATGTGACAGATCACTTTCTCAAATTTTCTCCATAGTTTTTGGATGCGGGGGCACGGGACCGCAGCGAATGGCGGAAGTAAGGGGAGGCCCACACCCAGCAGTGGAATACTGCGGATGATAGCTGGATGGATGAGGGATGATGGATGATGGAACATGGATGATGGATAGTGGGTGTGGATGATGGCACATTAAGAAGCTGACTGAAACTAGCGAAATTATTTTATGTCGCCGTAGGTTTTATTCTTTCTTAGCCTCTTGAGAAAAAGCTCAAAAAAACGTACAATTAAGTCTAAATAATCGCTTCTGTTCCACTTCCTAAACTAAGTCCTATATTTCAATTAAAAATATATTTAAATGCCATTTGAACCGCTCTGAGGAGCATATTAATGCTCTCACCGCACAAGTTCGAAGGCACTGGTGACACGACGTATTTATTCAGCCAGTACATCATTTTGGAATAGAATATAAACATTAATTCTCGTAGCTTGATCGATGTCGTCCATTGAGGAATCAACAAACAAACTACACCACCGTTTTGTTCTCAGCACTTTATAGCCCCAATACTGGGCCATCCATCACGGGTCCCCGGGGATCGTCTAGACAAGGGTTTCAAACGATTATGAGACAGAACGCACCCTTCGAGTAGGTGTAATGTTACTAAACCTTAGGATTGGTGTAGATTAGACTCTTTTTCCCGCCACGTTTTTGAAGCCCCATTTACATGGAGAGAGTTTCTTGTCTCGAAGATACGATTATCGACAGAAATAAAAAAAATAACCGTGTAAACCAAACATACGATATCGTACGTAAAAGGCGATAATCGCCCTGTCTTTGAATACTGAAACCTCGCATTCACTACGATACCATGTACGATACTCGCATGAACTAAAAAATGTCATACAAGATCGAGTTTAGACAAGTCGAGAACTCGTAGGAAAATATCTCATTGCAATTTGTGTCGTCGTGTAAACAAAACACTTAGCGATAATCACCTTACGAATATCGTATGACATACTCGTAGGCAATTTTTTGTTTTTTGGTTAAACATGTGAACGCGATTATCGTCTGAAGATTATTTACATATTATACTAGAATACGATTTTTCATCCTAAAACGTGCAATAAACTCTCTTCTCTCATGTGAATGACGCTTGCAATCTGCTATTATAGAATGCCAGTCGGTTAGTGTTGCAACATATCTGCTGCAAGTACGGATCGGAAAGATCGGCTAAATATGACGTAGCTCGAAGAGCATTATGAGCGTATTTAGCCGAACTTTCGTCGCCGTATTTTAACAGATGTGTCGCGACATTTATTGTGCCTACTCTCTAAATATGTCTCTTTGAAGAGCAGTTTTTCAACACACTGATTTAAAAGAACTAGTGACAAAAATATTAGTAGTAGTATAGTACTTACCGGTTTACTTACATCTTGTTCCCACCTTGTTGTCGACTTCTGAATTTGGCTAGATATTTACTAAGTTATTTCTCGATAAATATTTTTTTTTTCTGATTGAAGGGTTGTTAGCTGTCGATCGAAGCAACAAAGTTGAAAAAACATTTTCTGTATCAAAAAATAATCAACATTCGTTTCGGAAGTCGTTAAAACATTCAAACAAACAAAAAGCATCAGAACTTTATTAAAGCAACAGCCGTAAAAAATACCAAGACAAACTTTATAATAAACTTGAAACGCAAACGATATCAATAAAATAAAAAAAGTTATGGCTGAACAGTCTCGATTGGCACAATTTATCCTGGGATTTAAATCAAGCCCTGGAATTTTCCCTCGGTATTTTCATTCTTTGTGAAGAAACTCTGGTTTCCTTGATAACGTAAGTCGCCAGATGACGTTACTAATTAGTACACTCTAACGATGAAGAAATACTGCAATTGCTTTGTGGCCTATAAGTTTTGGGCAGACGACATAGCACATAATCGTGATGGATGGCATAAACTGGGAAGCCTATGCTCAGCAGTGTGTAAAGTCGAGCTGTGGATGATGCTGATGATAATTTTTAGTCCAAATTTATAACCGTAAAAGCTGTTATAGGCTAAAACAGACTTTCCACACAAACAAACATAAAAATACTGAATCTTCGCGCGAATACTCGTATTTGAAGACGTGTCGAGAAGCTTCAATACAATAAGGGCCCTTCACTTCAACTCTCGACTCGTAATATTTCGAACATTGGCTCGATACGCTTTGTTTTTATTTTGCACACTTTCGGAATACGGTTTATCTTACGCTCTGAAGAGTCCTCACTTCACTGAGCTTATGACAAATTGAGTGTGCTCAATGGATACTTTGTTTCGGTGAAGATTTTTGTTTGTCATAAAAATACAGTGATATATACCGCTATAAGAAAGTTTTCATGCTTGCATTTAATTATATTTGATTATATTGATATGAACATACCGATTATTGTTTACGATGAAAAAATACCATGGCACGGGTATGAAAATCAGGTAGTGGTTGCGCCCGCATTTTTTCAAGTCATTATGTTGTTCATAAATTCAGGAAATTGCTGCTTTAACGTTTAATTCCTGGCAAGCTTGCTTCATAATTAACCACTACAAGAGTTGACGGCATAAAACGTTTACAACCAATTTGTTTGGGCGCTTGGCAAGAGTGTTAATGGATCGACCTTTGACCATCTCGGCTCTGAGGCTTTGTTTTAGGGCGACCCAATTACCAGTCCTTTTACCCTTCATCCTAAACCGGTTCTGGTTCTAAACCCGCGATTGCCGCCAATTGAAGTCATTGGAAGTCCCGATAAGGGCGCGTGAAGCACTCAATCCAATTTGAACGGTCGCAAGTCCAATCTCGGGTTAACCTTTATTCGCTTTTAGGCGCCACCGGCCATACACCCTAACTAAATTACGGTTGCTGCCGTAGAACAAATGGCATTGCCTGCAAATTATTAGTATGAATGAGCTTTTAGGTTCCACATTTCTAATAAAAAAATATGATTACTATATTTCCACAGCAGAATGAGTTTTTTCAAATATATTACTGTAAATGCTTGTGTTAGTTGTCGGTTTATATCTGTACATAAATCATATTATTAAAAGAATAAGATTTAACGCCTCATTCACCATCTCCGAGTAAAGTATTAATTAGTTAATTCCTGAGTAACATTACTTGGTAGGTAAAGGTTTCGAGTAATATCTATCAATTTCAACGGTTAATCTTATGATTAGCGCTACTCGAAAGTCCTGAAATTGACACTGTATGTTACCGATGACTTTAACTGGCAAATAGCTTACTCGGCACATTACTTGAAAGTGGTGAAACATACCCTTAAAGTATTTTTTTTAGTTTATATAAATAGTAACAACAATTATGATTTTCATGTGAAATATATAAAAGATGAAGTAGAAAAGGCTCTGACGAAGGATGAATTCACCCCACACTGGAATGCCAATGTGTATTGTAAGAGAAATACATACGCAACATATTAACTTTGTTTCTTTGTTCACAGATTACGATACCTCCTAAGACAATTAAATAGAGGTGAAATATCGGCAGAGACTTTACAAAAGAACTTACAATATGCCGCTAAGGTGTTGGAGGCGGTGTACATTGATGAAACCAAGTATGTATATACCTTATAGGTGTAGGTTGATTGTACTGTGTTAGACGAGGAAGACTACACTTCACTATTACATAATAAATGAAGAAAATAACGAGAGAAGATAAAAGTTTCTAATAGCTGTAAAAGTGAGGAATCATTTTTTTCTAGACACGATTGTAAATAAAACGAAAAGTATTGGATTTTTCTTGATGGTAAAAATTCCGAGATAAATCTGTAATACCTAGTTTTACTCGTGTTTTCTTTCTACTTACACTGGTCTACAAATCAGTTCTAATGTCCACCTTTTTGTAAAGTGTAAGTTATATAACCATTTTATTAACCGTAAAAAAACCTGCGGAAGTTTTGGGGAAACTAAGTTTGTGAACGAAAGTAGAGCATAAAAGGATCCAATCCTGAAAATTGCGCAGGCCCAATTAGGCTTGTGCAATTTTCTTTAGTCTAAAGTAGGCGAGTCGTAAACGCTTCGTGTGAGAGAAACAAAATTAGCTTATTCCTCAGAGCTACGTCATAAAACGTAAATTGTAAAGCGTAGTCGACCTCGTAAAAGTTTTAATAAATCGAGAAATTCTTTCATAATTTTTATGTTACAGATTCGTAGCCGATTATTTAACTGTTCGTCGTGTTTAAAATCAGTATCGCTATACGACCTAAACGCATTCAGTACGACTAAGCATTTCTTTTTTATTTCTTTCGTTTCATTTGGCATTCTTTTGTATTGAATGTCGGAGCTTTTTATGTTTCTGAATAATGTATCCAGTGAGTGTAAAATAGATTTATCTATGATCATAGTCTATAAAAATACTACCCTTCTTTTTCGCAGTTAAGTAAAAAAATACTTTTTTTTTTAATAATCTAGGATTCAAATAATTTACAGAGTTCTCTTATTCAAATCTATCTTAGTAAAAATATTAATATTAATAGACACATTACTAATCTCTTTGGTAGACGCTGTCTCTTAATCTCTTTGAATTTAAATTAGATAATTTATTAGGCAAATAGAGTAGGCAAGATAGTAGGTACCTAGGTATTTATAATCTTTAAAGCTTGATTCAGGAACAATGCTTAAGACTGAATTTTGGAGTATTTCTGTCAGTTTTTTTATAAAAAAAAAACCAATCTGTGTTTGAGTTGTGATTAGCACTTGAGCTCTTGGGCCTAAAGCAGCACATGCCCGGTTCCAATATTCTACTAACGCACGGTGGATCATTCATTACCATGTTATTTTGCTATGATTTCATATTTGACAAATGACAACGTTACTGTAGTAGTGAACAATCCGTCGACAGTAGAATATTGGAACCCAGCATTACAAGTCACGAATCAAGTCCCGTCTAAAATTAGTGAACGTATTCTTTTACTAATTAACCTGGGCCGTATTTCGAAGCTTCTTTCTAATTTGTACTACCTTCATTTACTACGCCGAAATAAGAATCATTACTCGCTTTGTAAACTTGTTTAGGAAGCCCGATGTCTCACAGGACTTCATAGGACGAAGTCTGAGACATTTCCGAATAAGTTGAGTCTAAAGTCATCTTGAAAAGCCGTCCAGAAATACTTAATATGAGTATGACTTTCGAACAAGTTTACGTAGAAATAAAATGAAGTTGGAGTAAGTTTAACTACGAAATGAAATGTGTTATCAAAATTACTTATTTACTTTTCAGTCTTAATTTAAAGAACACCTCATACACTGAGGTCATCAGACTTCAGGATTGGTAGGGGTTACCATAAGACCACCAAGGTAACCCTCAGTGACTCCTTCCGATCCTGAGGTCTTAGGTTCGAATCCGAACGTGCTGCGGATTTTTCATCGGTGATTCTCCAAGGTAATTTGCACATAAGCCTTTAAAAACAAAAATTTTGCACTGGATTCAAACCCACGATTCTCGGAAAATTCAAAGAATCTCTATGCCAACAAGGGAGTAAGGTACCTTGGGCTTACCTACCTTTAATCACTTAAAATCCGGCAACCATCCATTAAGCGCTTTATTTAGTAATTAATGAAAAAGCCAATGGATCCACAAAGTAACTTTGGTAATAGAAAGGCTTTACAAATTAAGTAATAGTACACCTTTCCTCAATATTTTTTAGAATAATAAATAATTATCACGCCCTTGTTCCTAGTGGGATGGGCAAAGCCAAGAAAATCAATAAAAAAGAAGTAATAATATTAAGTATTAATAATCATAAGAAAACTTGCAGTCCTGATTTAAAGTCCCAAGATGGATAATAATGAAACATGGTGACAGGTGATCGATCAGCCCATCGCCCAATAGATGGAATATTGAACAAGAACATTTCCATTTCAATGAAATTGTGCCTTATGCATAATTTTGCTTTCAACTCAAATTGACTTTTCAGGTGTATCAAAATGTTAATGATACGTACACTCACAGTCTAAAGTGGTTTTATTTTATTAAAATTTTTGAGGAACCTACATCTGGGTAAAAAGTTTATAGTCAAATTTTATAACATGTAGGTACCTACTCAATTAAAGTAGATTTGAGGTCGGTTTAAAGTTTCCATTTAAATAAACAAAAGTTATGTCTAATAAGTTTTGCAGTCTGTTTCAGAGTGCCTTTCAACAAGTTTTCTTCACATACTCGATCGCGGTAACCAACTACAAATTCGATTTTTATATTTTCAGAACGTATACTCTTGAGTTTAGGTTTAATGTTCTCACATTTATTCATTTTCAGACATTATACTCATACACAGCACATTCATTCAAATCGAACCACTAATAAATTAATATTTTTTTTGGAAGTTTTGATATGAATCTTTGTTGTTATGTATGGGTTTGTAAATATGTGTAAATATCTAGAAACATTTGTAAATATTTAGTTAAGTTGCGTTCACATAATAATTAAATATCGTGTTAAAAATCTAGGCTTTAAAAAGCTGGTTTTATTTTATATTTGCCATAAAATTGTAACTTCTTACTGCACATCTGGAGTCACATAAAAAAGTGAATGAAACACGAAAGGGCTTTGAAGGGCTTCCTCGTCTCAAGTTCCCATTCCCAACGAAACCGTACACATATCTTATTCAAATAAAATTAACTGCGATGAGAAACCAAGGGAATGCTCTAAATTGCTATATCGAACGAGTTTATCCAAGGTTTTTTACTTTGGCATAGTATTTTTATAGGGCTGCAAACTTATTTACAGAAAAAACTCAAATACCTAGTGGTCTTCACTGTAAAAGTATGGCACGTTTATGGACGAATGTATTCAGTTATATTCTGCTCCGACATTCAATTGTTTATTTTGAATTTAGTTTTTGTCCATCGGTTCAACCACAAGCGTTTGAAATATCACTAACGTCTCACAGCTGTAGCAGTCACAGTTCTAGGGTGTTTTATGCCTGTGAGCGGTTCGCGTCGCGTCGCCAGTGATAATGTCTCACACAGGGATAGCAGAGCCGCCGAGCTGCCGCGGACCCAGCAATCTACCCTCCACATGCGGAGACTCCGCACTCCTTGCTGGACGAAAGCGAAACCAAACGAAGCAAAGTTAATAACACATCGGCAAACTTGGCCAAGTAGTCGCGCATCCCTTCTGTCCGATCTGCTAGGTCTTTTTTTGCTTTCAACCTGTCCTCTGTTAGAATAGTCTTTCCTGGATTATTTTGCTGTTCTGGAGATTTTTAGGTTTCTATGTCAACAATAATGAGCAGGTCACGGTAATCTTTGTAGCACACAAGTCGAGAAAGCCAGCTCAATTCAAGCGCTTTATTGGAATCTTGTGTAATTTAAGAGACTTTTTACACTAAATAGCTGGAAAACTTATGTTCTGGTTGAGTAATTTATGGTCTAGAACTCTGTTGGCAAGTATCTGTCATTGTTTATCGTGACTTGTTCTGGTAGCATAGTTCTTCGTTTAGTTTGGACACGGATTTTAGCCCATGTGTCGTCTCTCATGTGACTCGTTTTGTGACTGTCTCTGTTACTTCTTTCGTCTGTGTTCTATCCCTAGGCATGTTTATGGGTGGCCCCACTAGCATCTTCATTCAGCTTTTTATTTCTTACAAATACTAAAACGTATATTTGAAAACCTTGGTTCTTTTTCATGACACATTTGTTTTAGCTCTTCTTTTCGCTTCCACCTGGTTTTAATACATTTCTTTTAGGTACTTTTACGTAGAAACTTATTGTTTCTTACAGTTATATTTACTTACCTAATTATACTTACTTTGATTTGTGTATTTTGTGAAAAAATTGCGTCTTTCCAACAAGAGGTATTGATATATTGATTGGCATCATCAGAAGCAAAAAGTTATAACATCTACATTATTTATTTGATTGCTGTACTATAGCATGTGTGCAATGTTGCAAGTAGCAATTCAAACTGTATACAGTAACTGCTCCTCTGTACTTACTACGATTTTTCCACAATATCGCAGCAATGTATAAAATCGCATGCGACACTCTCCAAAATGGACTTTATTGATGACTGCCAATCGGCCTCTTTATTCCAGTCTTTTATTTTGATTATTAATGTTTTGCTCCTGTCGTCTGTCCTATGAGCCCCATTGACGTGGTGTTTCATTTTAGACCGGCAGTGGCGCGTCAGCAGTCTGCTCCCACCCTGGTGTTTAGGTGTGTCGATGTTGCCAATACCTACATTAGATTCTGTTGCTATTTCAACTCAAAAAAACTAAATACTTTTTCGAAGCTGAAATCTTAAACTTCAAAAAGAAGAATAGGTACCCTCTTTCTAAGCTGAAATCTTTAACTCCAAAAAGAAGAAAAGGTACACTTTTTCTTAGCTGTAACTAAAATGCAAAAGGGTATAAATAATGTTTGACCGTGCCTCTGACTACCCCTTAGATACCATCAACAATCTCGAATGCCTCGAGATTTGATAGTTATCAAATTAAAAACTATACCTACTTACCTAATCCAGAAGTCGTAAATAGTATATAACATCTACAAATTGTCTAAGGGCTACACTTATCTCAAAAATATGTTTCTGAACTTGTTATGTTCAGCTATTATTGATCATTGTATTAATAATAGTAGGTAAGTAGATATCTCACAGATTCCGTTCCTAAATTAGTTAGCATAGCGATATGATCGGAACTAAATTGAATCAACTTTAATGGAACAATAGATTATTGGAAATACTATATTCCGAACTTTTGTGGTATTCCTGCAAGTTGATTAACTATGGTATTATTAACACTGTGATTGTCAATAGAACCAAGATCTTTATTCTATTGTGTATATTTAATTCGTTTTTATTCCAGTATTCATTCAGTCTTTCAAAAGTAAGATTACTGTAAAAATTAGTAAGTACGTCCTATAGTTGAAAATTCAAGCATCGTTTTACACAGTAAACTCAAACCATTTCAATGGCCGAGCAATAATTTCATAGTAATATTCAAAACTCGTCGTATGAAAAAAACTAACAACGTGCGAGATATCCCAGTCAGGTATTTTTAATTACTTATTTAAATTGGCATTTGAAATTCTGGTTGAGTTGAAGTGGCAACAGAAGGCCCTACCAGCATCCTATTCCTGCTTACCTGTGACTACTGTGATATTGCTTTCTCTTGTGTGTCGCTTCATAATATTTATAGACCGGCAGTGAACTGAAGCCAGCTGACAGGCGCTTCTTTCATAAGTTTTCTCTCACTATACTCACTAGCGACTATAGTAGAAAATGTGTGTGAAAACTTGTCCTCGACAGTGGTGGGGAGGTAATACTGATCGGTGGAAAAGGGGAAAATCCATTCCGATTAGTACATACTTACTTGTAACTGTTTTGTGCCGCTGTATATGTTTTCATTAATTCTTTTTACTACAGTCCTTTGCGGTTATGAAGAGAAAAAACTCATGATGAAGTTCTGTAAATACTTTTAAATACACAGATATAATAGTCCTGAGATATAGGTAATTAAAGTTATATCAGCACATTTTATTGTACAAGCGAGAAATAAGCAGCATTTTGTTAGTGAGCCAGTGTTTTGATACTAACAAATGTCAGCTAAATCGATTTAAACACATTACAATCCTTCGTAATCAAATAGAAAAACTTGAATCGATGCTACGTGATAAATTGTATAGGTCCAAGAGCGTTATGTAGGTACTTCACCTGTTCCTACATAAACTAACTACACTAGCTTACAAGGTCAGGCTGTTTCCGCAATGGACACGCAGGACGACAATTTGCAAATAATGTGTACATCGCTTAAGTGATGCGGCCATCGACATATTTATATAAGCATGTGGCTTTTTGCATAATTTACAACATTGTGATTTTCAAAATTCTGGCAAAACAAGGAAACTTGATTAGCAGTGTTTTATTTTGCAAGAAAACATTTTGATAGATCTAATATTCTGTGTAAGAAACCCAATGGAAAGCAATATACGTTAGAATACAGCATGTTGCATGCTTCAGTGACAAGCCTGGACCCTGCCTGCCTGGCATGTTCTACAACTAACATAAAGCTAATTCACTTTACATTACGACACTTCTTTGTTTTCAAAATCTACAACACATTTTTCATCACTCTTCACAATTTTATTACCGCAAAGACATTGAAACGAAGTGGATCGTTCGGTAAACAATATAACCGTGCCCCATTTAGTTGATTGACAATAAGTTTCTCTTCTAAACGGGGCTTGAATAACATTTTCTTTTTCAGATACTTACAAACCTTTAACTACCTTTTACCGGCTTACTTCAACCGTTTGGACACTTTTATGATAATAGAATTAGTATTGCAAATGGAATAGACTAACTATAGCGTAGACTAATAAAACTATAGAATAGTTTTTTTAACACTTATCTAAAATTTATTCTACAGTTTAAGGTAACGTTCTTAGCTTACAGTACCTAATCTCTAAAACTACCAACCACATCTACGAATTTGGACGTGTGAGAAGAAGCTTCGCGGCTTTCGATGGACATAAGTCGCTCCGGCTTCCAGAACTAACAAGTAGCTTCCGAAAGCTGTTGCTTACTTCTTTCTAATGCCTTCTGACGTCATACAGGAGACTGGCAGATGAGGATGACGAGCTATCAGAGGTTCAACCTGACGCGGTCCCGCCCGAGGTCAGGGAGTGGCTGGCGTCGACGTTCACGAGGCAGCTGGCGACGGCGAAAAGAAAGTCTGATGAGAAGCCCAAGTTCAGATCGGTAGCGCACGCGATCCGAGCTGGCATCTTCGTGGACCGCATCTATAGAAGGGTGACGAGCACCGCCCTTATGCAGTTCCCGCAGGACGTGGTTAGGGTACTCAAGGTAAGAAAATCAGCTCTTGTTACTATAGAAAATATACCGTAATATACCTTGCTATTCTCGTAATATATATTATAGCTATCTGTAATGGCCCTGACGCTTGCTTGGAAAGTGTTTACCTACAGCTGGCAGTCATGTTCTCGACTCAATATTCCGGTATTGTAACGATGTTCTCCCGTTGTTCCGTCAATATTGGCGTCATAAGCAAACAGACGGAACGTAAATAAGGAAGTATCTAATTTTATTCGATTTGTCGCTTGAAGATAACCATGTAGGTTATCTTTTTTATGGCTCCAGGTACTTAGTATATAATTAAAATGGAGTGCCAAAATTTTCAACATTAAAAACTAAGGTACCTAACCTAAGACGACTTAAGAGTTTTTAACAGAGACAACTTAAGAGTTTTTAACAGAATTCATAATCTTATAAAATAAATAAACATTTCTGAACATTTCATTCCGCGCCATCGAGCCGGCGCTATTAGTAAACTATTCGTAAATTATCTATTTGTAAACGTCAGCTCTATTTTCCTAGCTACTCGTATTTGTAAACTACAGCCAATAAGGCACTGAGCACGAAAGATGAATGCCGGGCATCTAGGGAATGCCTGAGGTCAATACCAATCCTATTAGAAACGTGTGAACGTGTCATTGCGGAGCTAGAAACCGAATAACTACTGGATGTGACAGCTATTGCTAGACTAGGGGCATTATTCACTATGACAAAACGCGGGCACGTTTGTGGAATAACCATGCAATCATCTTCTATATGAGAAGTTTGTATTCCAAAAACGTGACTAAGGGATAGCATCTCCTCCAAAATGAAGGACCATTATGATGGCAATGGGCGGATCACCTGTCACCATGTTCACCGTATCCATATTAGGGTTTTAAATCAGAACTTGATGAAAAATCGACGGCCTCAGTGGCGTGGCGGGCGATTGCTCGGCAGAGACGCAAGAGGCGCGGGTTCGATTCCCGCTGCGGAAGAAATGTTTGCATGTTCTGCAAATATTTCTTCCAGGTCTGGGTGTTGTGGTGCCATGGTACCCGTAGTTTCTGATACCCACGACACAGGGAATCCTAGTGTGGGGTCAGGACTATGTATGTGACTGTTGGGTGTTATTTATTTATTTATTATTTATTAATTTACTTACGTTTACTTGTGGCTCTATCCACCCCATTAGGGATATGGGCGTAATAATTATGTATGTATGTATATCAAATATTTCGATACGTTACTGATGATATTCGTTAAATTTAAAAAAAAAGATTGATCTTTGTGAACGGAAAATGCAACGGCTGCCACCAGTTTATTCAAAAAACGTAAAAATAGAAATTGCATTCTCTATTTGAATTCTAAACGGCTCTCTCTACATTTAAATTCCCAACCTTTAAAATTACGACACTAAATCAATGCACAGTTTACGCTTCCATCCCATTAACAGAGCAACATTAATATTAAAATCAAATTCAAAATCCATTATAAAAAGGAATCCCCTATTCCCCGAACAAAGAGCAAACAATCAGCGGCTCCAGGCGTTTCTGTTAAACAAAAGACTAACTAAATAACGGCCCTCAACGGACGGTTATGAATTCATTTATTTCATTCATTGTAGACTGATGTTCCGGCAACCTATGACATATTTTCTGAATATGAAAGATGTAGAGGAAGAGAATATAAATAACGGGGGAAAAATCGATAAATATCTGTGTATAAACGTAATGAAAGAATTATCAAATCAGTTTAATTATGTAGTCACTTGCAGTTACGGTACGATTACAGCAAATACGTTATCGACCGAAGTATGGTCGGACATTGTGAATGAACTCGGCCGATCGAATCAAGCGTATGCTAAAAGAAGATAGTGCGTACTACAACCGACATCGTCTGTTCGATTCCATCGACATTTGGTCTGCCAACGTCCGATCATACTAGGACCTCGGTCGATAACGGGTTCGGTGTAATCGTACCGGTAGAGAACGAGAAGATAAATAACGAGGAAAACGCGATAAATATATATAGACGTATAAAGACAAAAGAGTTACCAAAGCAGTTTTGATGTGGCACATACTTGTGAATTTTAGAGTTTTTGTTTGGTGTATTTGTAACCATTTTGTAACGGAATGTAGGCATATATTGATGACTAAAACAAGGTTTTGTGGCTTTATTTCTGTCTATTGTTATATAATCATCTCAACCTAATTGCACCCACTGCTGCATACATGCTTCTTTTTATTACGCTTTTCTCTTTGTCGCTGTCGAATAGTTTTAAAAGTTATGAAATGGTTATCTTATTGCAGGCGACTGTACTCGGACGGCGATTTTATTACATGCTTCCGCAAAATAATGGGCACTTTTTCGGCGCTGAATCAGGTTCGATTTTACAACAGCCCAACGGACCCTCATGTTCAATTCATGAAAACGTGCAGATCACAAATGAAACTTTACGCCACAACGTTAATTTGCAGGTAGCCCCACAAAAGCTATAAAATCGGAACATTTTACGAAGCTACACTCAGTGGAAAATTTATAGGTCACGATTCCGAAATATAAGCTTAGTTGACAAGGGATTTTTGATGACGTATTAGAGGGTAGTCAGGGCATGTCCAAATTGTATAAGTTGGGAGTGTTATAAGCATTATATAATGTTTGTGGCAGGCTGGAAGCATTGTATTGCTTGCCGAATTGCCACGCTTAATGGCAATATTGATCCGTTGAGCCAAATAAGAACCAACTCTTAGATCGCGCATCACCTAGACCAGACGCCCTGAAATAATTTTGAAAACGCAGTGAGCACCCTTACCCCACTGACCTAGGTTCTCGACCCCAAAAGGCTCAAATAAATAAGCCCCGTCGAGATTTGCATCACTGATTACTGTATTTGAAGCTTATAAAAACTAGAATTTGCAAATAAAATCGAAGTTCTTAAAATAAGGTAGGTGCGAATACAACATAATTATCTACGTTAACCTTTTCATTGTACCCTTAGATGGTGAATATTTGATGTCTACGCGAATTTACGACTGAAGAGAGGTAGATTTAGTGCGGTAATATAGATTTACGACCGCGCCCGCTGTTTATACACAGACTGAGGTAGACAGACGTTGATGTTATCCTATGAAAACTTTTAAACGATACACAAATCTGAATCGAAATTATTTATGACGTGAAAAGCGTAGCATGGCGTAGCGCCGTAGCATTTACCTACGTAGCGTTAGCGTAGCCCGCGTAGCTGTTATAATACGTCAGAATGTTCTTGTGACGTCAGTTTACCACTCGATTACGTTGTACTTTAAGCAAAGAATACTCTTGAAAATCTTTAGGTATATTAATTTAAAAAAGACCGAAAATCTGAAATTGGGGTGGGGCGTCCATTAAATTACGTTTTAATTCATCTATTTGCGAAGCTCTTGACCGACGACCATGTTAATTATAGTAAGTTCAATATTGACTTGACAAGTAATTTCGGTATGTTTAGCCAATGTGGCCGAGATGGGTAAACGTGTCATTAGAGGAGGCGAGACATGACTTCTAAACTTGATATATTGAGTTTGCGACTGATATTTTTTCCTTACTCTTATGTTATTATCATTCGTGATAATGAAGATATTATAGTGCCCATAATAGTGATTATTATCACACACTTAATACATTTAATCATAGTTTGATAGTTAATGACTAAGTACCTAAACGCTTTCTGGTCTTATTGTCGGATTGAAAGACTGAGTACATCCTGCTAGGCCTTAGTCTCCCGACTTTCAATTCGAAGGTCGCGGGTTCGATTCCCGGTCATTCAAAACATCAAATTAAATTGTTCCTTCTTGATAGATTTTGTACATTAGGAAAAGTAAGAAACAAACACGAAGACAATAAAAATGGTAGAAGTAACTACGTAAGTTCAAGAATAATTAAAAAACATGTGAATTCTCCTCACAAAAGTTACCTATATTTCCTCTAAATGAAGTCACGGTACTTGTATAGGTAATAGTAAAAACAAAACTAACGTTTAATTACCTATCATCCGCAGCAGAAAAGCTAAAGCAAATGCAAACAGGTACACACTATCCTTTGTGTGGGAAAACTACTCAGCTTCAAAGAGATCCTAGTGTAAGCTAAGCTTTATTGACTCTTGACGAATCTGACATCACCAATTTAACACGGGTTAAAAAGTGCACGTGAATCCTTTGAGGCACATCTTTTCACCACACTGGTGTCAAACCAGAAAGAACGAATATGACAAAACAAAACGGTTTAAAATGCATTATGCATATTTGTGTGTGTGTCATTACTTAGCTAATGTTTATTTGACTGTGTGTGCGTGTATGTGACTGTTGCGTGCTATTTATTTATTTAGTAGTAATAGCTACTACTACTAGTTAAACCCTAACTAAACCTGTTTTGGTTCCAGACCCTGGACGAGTGGTCGTTCGACGTGTTCGCACTGCATGAGGCAAGCAGCGGCGCGCCGGTCAAGTACCTCGGCTACGAGCTGCTCAATAGATACGGAATGATACATAAGTTTAAGGTTAGTTTACCTACGGGACTTTTAAAGTGAATGAATACACTGGTTGTGTATCAATTCAGATTGAAGTGAGGGGAAACAGAGGACCACCGCACCGAGACAGTTGAAAGAACTCTTTGTTTGACCATGACCTGGCATGGTTTGACTTGCTGTCCCCCTGTACCATTAACAAGGATAGCGCAATTTTCTTGTTCAAAATTCGGTCGCAGCTGTCTCTCCCGTACCTACAGGCATACGAGTCACGGATGTAGGTGCCTATTGACTTCGGGCGCTGCTTAAATCATCTTTTGTAGATTTTACAGGCATGATTGACTAATACTTGATGTAAGTTTGTGCGGTACTCTTAGTAAATGTATGTAAAAGACTATTCCAAACGTTTCGAACGCGTTGCAGCGATCGTAGTCATGAGATGACAGTTATCCCGTGACCCCATGACCTGTGATCCCGTCAAATAAATCAGTAACATTAAAGGACTGACAAATTAGCTTTATTATAGAAAAATGATCAGTTTCACCACCATTACCTACCAGTCTAAATATTTGTTCTCAAAACAAATCCAAGTTTATCAAAAATAAGTCCGCGCGTCATTATCCATCTCCGGCCCGCCTCAAGAGCTTTTGTTCTCGAGCTAAAACAATATCCCGCTTTGTTCTCCAGACTAGATTCTAAACGAGGGTACATCTACAGCTTCTGAAGGTACAGCCTGCGCTAAGATACGTTCCGAAACATTTGAAATGTCATGCATCAGAATAAACTAATTAATACTGAGCTCTAATAATAAAAACTCGAAAACAACAATCAAATAATAAAACTTTATTTCAGACACAGGTAAGTTTTCTATACATTTGTTACCTGGTTACTGTTACTGTGAGCACCTTGTGGTCTTGTAGTAGCGGCCCCGCCTTCCTATCTTAAGGTCATGGGTTCAAATCCAGTCATGCATCAATGGATTATTCTGTTTGAAAAACATATGTACGAAAACATCGTGAAGAAATCGACATAATCGTTACCTAAAAAGCTTTTGAGATGCACTTTAAACTCTGTCACCACACTGGTTCGCAAGAACAATTGATACGACTAATACAACTACTAAGGTTATTTAGAACTTACACACTTATTAAGAATTCTAGTAAGTTTGTACGAGCTAGTGGCCAATTCTTGTGAATTCTGGTAACTCTAGCTTGTTTATTTTATCGCCATTCATACTGCCCACCTTTTCTTATCAAAATGATCTGCAAAGTCCTGGCCTTAACAAGATTAAAGTCTAGATTTCCTTCAAATTTCATCGTCGGGAAAGTTTTTCAGAAACTTTTAATAGACCCCTGCTGATAACCGGGGAAAGCTTCGGATTACCTACCTCCTGTTGTGGGTTCGCTGATATTTGTTTATTTTTAAGCAAAGTATGAATAGGCTTAGTTTGGGTTTTGATGACGGTTTGTGTAAGTTGCTAATAAGTAGACAGGGACTGGAAGGTATTATAATTTCATACAAATTGAGGTTGTAGAAGAAACCCTTGTGAATTATTCGTTAATGCATTCGTTGAAAGGATGTAACTTCATTAATGATATTTAAAGAACATTTTAAGTCAGGTATATGCAAGCAAACTATAATCACTTTTCAGAAACATAACAGTCTACCTACCTGAGTTCGCTGAAACTTGCTTAAAATTGCAAATTCTAAGCAACGAAGCAAGCTCAATTTCCACCAACTTTCACTGGATCCTGCAAGCAAGGTTCACGCAGAACGAACTTTCAAGTTTATTTTTAAAAGTTATTGAGGTTATCACGCTTGTGCATAATATGATGCAAAAGTTGAAACATTCACGAGGTGATTATATTTGACTGTTTTTCTTAAAAATTAACGAATGGACTAACATAACGTAACATCCCCTAACCAATTCAGAGAACAGCCTTAGGGACTTCGATTTTGCTACAGAACCAAATCGAAATCGTAAAACTCTATGTATAAAATGTATGGGATTAGCATTAAATATCACAGTCACGTGGTGTTATTGCAATCTAATTCAATTTTCCGTTTGTTAGACGTAGCTACGGTCTTATATATAAATAAATAATAACACCCAACAGTCACTTACATTGTTGTGACTCTACACTAAGATTCCCTGTATCGTGGGTATCAGAAACTACGAGAACCATAGTACCACAACACCCAGTCCCGGAAGAAATGTTTGCAGAACATTCAAACATTTTGCGTTTCAGCCGAGCGATCGCCCGCCACGCCACCAAGGCCATCATTCTAAAAGAGCATAATAACGGTAAAATCATTCCAAAAGAGTACAACGCATTTTTTACCACCAGGTCCCTTCAACGATATTGGAGAACTTCCTCAGCAGAATAGAGGAGGGCTACTGCAGATTTCACAATCCCTACCACAATAACCTTCACGCGGCGGACGTGTCCCAGACTGTCCATTACATGCTCTGTCAGACTGGGCTCATGGTGAGTGACACGTGAATGCAGCCGTGAATACGTGAATCACGCGCATTCGGTAAAAGTCAGAGATGCTAGTTTTGGTATTGAAATCACTGACACTTGGTTTAGTAGTGACCCCCGTCATTCAATACTATGGCCTGGCTCCGATTCTGTTGATTTTTTCGTGCGAAATAAATTATATGTTGCTCTATTCCAGTTTCTCTCAAACGTTACATAATATCCGATAAAGCTGAATTGAAAATTTTACCTGGGCTTTGCTCTTCTATTTAAATAAAACGAGTGATCTCTACAACTTCGTTTTATGAAAACAGGAGGGTAGGCGGATATTTTTAAAGGAGTTGCTATTGTTATATCTTTCAGAACTGGCTCTCAGACCTGGAGATCTTCGCGACGTTGGTGGCTGCGCTGGTCCACGACTATGAGCACACAGGGACCACGAACAACTTCCACGTGATGTCTGGCTCAGACACGGCTCTGCTGTACAACGATCGGGCTGTGCTGGAGAACCATCATATCAGTGCTGCGTTTCGGTGAGTGACGGCATCTGGCATCTAAGTACAGTGGTGGCCTTCTGCGCTGTAGACTGTGTTGTTCGATTCCCACCCAGGACATCGTGTAATGAACATTGATGTTTGTTCTGTGTCTGGGTATTTTTAACAGTAGTAAGCGATCATAAACTTTAGAGCCAAGTCGCATTTATTACTACAGCTATCCTCTGCTACGTAACAATTTCAAATGAGAATATTTTCTTGTTTTATACCTTACTAGCGGTCGCCCGCGGCTCCGCCCGCGTGGATGTCGGTTACCGCTGCAAAAAGCCTACCCAGGAAAGACACGGTCAGTCGCGAGGTCGGCTCCCTACGCAGCGGTCGTGCAGCAGAAATCGTAATATTTTAATTTCGCCATAACTTCAAAACCAAACGTCCAATTTTAATCATTCAAAGACCAAATATTATCTCCATAAACTGTTCTTAGTGATGAAATCATTTATTTTGATAAGGATTAATAGCATGAGTAAAATAAACGCGTTTAAATGTAGTCCAAAAAAAATTCAAGATTTTTAAATAAAAAAATGGTTGCTGTGCCTCACTCGACATAGATGGGTATAGTGTGTCGCGGACTTTTTTGTAGATATTTATAAGATCTACAATTAATTAGAACATTTTATGGTTATATCTTTTATAGTTTAGGCAGCGTACGCAAAATAAGTAACTTTTCTGGTTGATTTTTTACACCTTGTGTCCGAAAAACCCAAATATCTTACGGAACCCTATTTTTTTCCAAAATAAAATATAGCCTATGTTACTCGTGGATAATGTAGCTTTCGAATGGTGAAAGAATTTTTAAAATCGGTCCAGTAGTTTTTGAGCCTATTCAGTACAAACAAACAAACAAAGTTTTCCTCTTTATAATATTAGTGTAGATAGAGCGTGATTTTGCAGTTTGGTTTTTTTTTGTTTATATACGTGTCTGGAGTTATTTTCGTAATCTATATATATAAAAATAAATTGCTGTTCGTTTGTCTCGCTAAACTCTTGAACGGCTGGGCCGATTTAGCTGATTTTGGTTGCGAAATGTTTGTTTCGTTCGTTGTTTGTTCGTTTGTCCAGGGAAGGTTTAAACGGTGAAAAAACGTAGGCTATATTTTATCCGGGTATCACGCAAGCGAAGCCGCGGGCGGCAGCTAGTAAAAATATAAATATTGTAATTAGGTATGTATTTACAAAAAATATATATAAAGTATTCTATCAGCCATCTGGTTCCTATAGTACAAGCTTTGGTTAGTTTGGGACTAGATGACGCTGTGTGCAATGCCCACCAATATTTATCTATTTTATAAATCTTTATTATTGGTAATAGCGTCAATTCAACTAACGGACGACGAATGCTATATTACGATAGCAATATTGTTATCTGTCAAAAATCTTCATTCATTTTTATTGAAAACAAAGTTGCTATTAGTAAATCTTCCATTGAATAAAGGAATCTGACGTTAACAGCCCAGTATTCGTAGACGCTCTACGGCGTAGGCCTACGTAATGCTTTGTGATTTTTTAGATCATTATTACAGATAAAGTTGTTTTTATAGGCGGTGAACTTAGAAACTACTAAAACGATAAAATTACCTACATACATTCATACATATTATAATGATGCCGTATCCCTTATGTGGTGGGCAGAACCACAAGTATTTATAAGAAACTTGCAGCCACTCCTGATTCAAAGTCACAAGATGTGGATATGGAGAACCATGGTGACAAGTGTTTAGCCCATCGCCCATATAGATGGTCCATCATGTTGGTCCATCACGAAAAATTTAATGTTAAATATATATTTTTTACCTTTTTTTATAATATTTTTTACCGGGTTTTCCTTGTGAGGAATGTTAACTTGGATACTTACATAGTTTGTTGCTTACGTATTCTTAATTCAAGTCAATATATTAAGCTTTAGGTGTCTTTTAAACAGATATGATTTTTATTTAAAGCAATTTGTCTTATCTAGGAAAGTGAAAAGTATAATTTTCAGACTTTTCATCGCAAGTTGTTACATAAATGCTATGAAAAACTGGGTTTTTGTTTAACTCATCTATCCGTAAATAAAGCCAAATTGCGCTGAACGTCGGTAAGCATTATACAGTGTGTAGTTTTAAGTGACCAATATTTTTATGGTCCCTAGTTATTTTAAAGCTTATAGATCCATAATTTGACATTATGTCTACTGTCCAGCGAAGGGTCATTCGGGTAAATAAACCACTTTTGATTTTATTGAAGTAAGAGAAGCTTTATTAGATTTGTCTGAGATACTCGAGACTGTCTGCCTATTATATTCTATGAAATACCTATTGTCGTGGTTTTATTTAAAAATTGTGGATTTGAGAAGTGCTCGGCTGAGTACAGCCCACTTTTGTGTTCTATTCAATTTTTGGACAAGTTATTGGATGACTGAATATTTAGGTAAATACGTAATGATTTAGATCTCGATAATGTATTAGCTAGAAAAATGCATAACTTACATTAATCTGTTTTCCATGAGGGTAGGCATAGACCAGGGATCTCTATTTGCTATGGTCTTGACATACTCTTTTCGCTTCATTCACTCTGATAACATTCTTCATGCATGTGAAAATTAATGACCATCATCATCTTTCTGCCCTTATCCCACTCTATGTGGAGTCGGCACACTGTACACACTGTAAGTGTTTTTGCTAAGGTGTTTTATAACTGGCCGCCTGCCTGACGTCAGTCAATCCCCCTTGGGAATGCTTGCATGTGAAAATTGATAGGCATTTATGTATTTTTCAAGCAGTCTGTATAGTATAGTGAAATATTTAAAACAGTGCGCTGCACGGACCGTCTGCACGGCTAGGCGGCTCCAGCTCTGATTTGCATTTTAATCAAATAGAGTCAGTCGACTCGTCAGAACCTACTCCGGGGGATTTTTAAGTTTGTTTGAAAAATTGCTTTGTTATAAACGCAATGTTTGGGAGATCCATCTATCTATCTAGTCGTGTCATTAGTTTTTTCAAACCGGTATGTGAAGGGATTTAAGTGCGACTCAAAGAGGCTCCTTTCTTGCACTTGACTTATGTTTTCGAACTTTTTTTGCTATACAACATACCGGTTTCACGATATTTTCCTTCACCGTTTGAGAGTACTGGTACAGCGCACATAAATTTTTCGAACAGAAAAATCCATTGATGCACGACCGGATTCGAGCCCATGACCTTAGATCGAAAGGCGGGGTCACTACAACTAGACCATCAGTGCTCTCGAAATACTCCTTTAAATCTATTATTATAATAAGGTAGGTACTCTACCGATTTAATTGACAAAAATAACAATTCCAATTGGTCAGAATTGGAACCTATAACAATGGGAAAATCTTGATGGATTTTCGGATTTTTTCACAAAAGATCTGGGGATGTTTGTTATGATTCTATATAATTTCCCCTGGGATTGCGAGGGTACCTAGGCCCTTTTCGCACTTCATAGATCGATATGTTTATAGCCTAAACGAATGTTGGAGCGAACGGAATGCGAAAACGGACGGCGAATAATGTTACCTTTTATAACATGATTGTAAAGGGATCATTTTCCAAAAAAATAGCCAAGCGTGGTTTCTTGCCTGTATCTTCCACGCCTGGTCGCGTTACGAACAGGTGTAAATGCAACGTAGATTTAAGACGTGTCCAAGTGATCCCAGTGATTTTATGGAATAAAAATTTTTGACTTTGACTTTGACTTTG
Organism: Scotopteryx bipunctaria; assembly: GCA_949320045.1. NCBI lineage: Eukaryota > Metazoa > Arthropoda > Insecta > Lepidoptera > Geometridae > Scotopteryx > Scotopteryx bipunctaria. Next base: position 2,837,863 of record OX439441.1, read on the forward strand.
ACTTTCTGATGCAATTTCTTTTTTATAGTTTTGGTTTACTCTAGTTCTTTTATATATCTAGTTATTTTTCTTATTCTTAATTTCCTAGATACGCGGCATATTTGTGTACTTGGTACCTTTACCTACCATCGTAACAAAAAGTTTCTTTGGAGTATAGGTATCCTGTATTGTATCCTTATCCTACCTCTAGAAGTTACAGTGGTTGATTCATTTTGCTAAATTCACAAAATGTAGCTAGGTATATATCCAAAATTTATGTGTCAAATACCAATACCGAGCTACCTGAGCTCATCTTGAAAATCTCTTGAGTGTTTGAGTTGAGTAGGCGTAGACTCAACGGTAGATTATGTAAACACGATCTCTCAACTCTATCGTCAGGGTCGATGTGATTGATGGTGACATTAAATAACCGGATACTACTACCACTTACTACTACCAAACTTAAATATTCTACGACTTGTTAAAAGCTTTTATTTAACTTGCAATGTATGTAGGTTCGGTAGGGTCAAATCTTGTAACTGAATTTTATAGCAGTTATCCTCAACCGATTGAGCTGAAATTTTGCATACCTACACTTTTGGTATGGATGACAAATGCATGATTAGCTAAGTGACGTCATTCTAAATACAATATGGCGGATTCCCAAAAATGGCGGACTATGGACAAGCTTTTATACCATATAAGTTGTGTAATGTACATAATAAATTGATGGATTTCATTTAATTTATTTTCTTTTTTTAGAGCATTTAAATAAAGCTTGTTCTTAAAAATATTTTTTTTACCTACTATTAATTTATTGTACCTACCAATCTAGTAGGGCTTAACTTGGCTTACCTTAAACAGACGTGATCCATTAAGAATGTGATGAGAGTAAATGAAGCGAAAGTGGTACCCTAAGTAGGTATGACCGTTGCAAATGCAGACCCATGATCTCCGCATACCCCTACGGGAAGCAGGCGTGATATTATATAGTAGAGCATAATACAGTTGGAGTCGTAGTGGGTTTACATACAATCACGATTACTATTGATACTTCCCTACTGGACTGGAAGTAAAAAAAATATAGAATGCGTCCAGCTGCTTCTCTCCCTGAGTATGTCTTAAAACTGACTGAAGCATAGTATCCTCTCCAAGATATGGGCGATGGGCTGATCACCAAAAGCATTGCTTGCTTAAGACTAACGATTTTGTGCTGCCTCTATCCACCGACCACCTGCGACCCTCACAATGTCATTGGCCCATGGCCGCCATTCGAGAACCTTTATTCCTATACTTGACATTGATCTAATTTATCCCAATAACTGTTATTGAACCATTAGTATGGATACCTGGTATTAATAAACTGTAGGTACAGACCTAGCGAGCAATTACCTAAGTGCACGCTAGACGTGGCTCAATGAACACGTATGGAATTACTTAATGAAGGGTTAAGCCTAAGGCCCCTGGGCTAAACTGGTATTAAACTTAATAACATAAACTGCCACTGATAACCACTTTACATGGCCAGTGGCTATGTAATTAGGTTTTATCTAGGTAGATAGATAGGCACCGAAGTGCTCACAACTAAGTTGATGTCGTAAAGAGCATTGAAGCACTCTCTGTGCAGTAGATACACAAGTACCTATCTATCCACCAGGTTTTTTTTAATAACCTAAGTACCTACCTACTATATTCTCAATTCAATGGATAATCCTGTTTCAAAATGAGTTATACCTAACCATTGTATTATATCTCGGGCGATCTAAGTCAAAGCAGACGCGAGAACCTGCTCTCTCAAAATCAATTCCATGCAAATGTAACACATAATCCATACTCCTAAATCAGGGTGACAATGAAATAACCAGTGACATAAGTAAGTAAAGTAAGTGGTAACTCGAATACAACCTTTGCTTTTCCAGGGTCATGAAGGACGAAGACTGCAACATCCTCCAGAATCTCTCCCGAGACGAGTTCCGAGAGTTCCGCACGCTGGTAATTGACATGGTGCTCGCCACAGACATGTCCTTCCACTTCCAGCAGCTAAAGAACATGCGCTCGCTGCTGACGCTGGCTGACCCCACCGTGGATAAGAGCAAAGCCGCTTCTATGGTGCTGCATTGCTGCGACATCTCACATCCAGCTAAGGTATAGCCAACAGCCACTATACAATTATTACACTTTTCTTTCATCGTTATAACGAAGGTATGCCAGCATGGCTTATCAGTTGAGTCTATCAGACAACTCACTTAGGTACTTTACTGTGTGAATTTGAACAGGAATTAAATCAATTTCTGTAGTAAAATTGTTTGCCAAGTTTCACGCTGAAACAAAATCCCTTTCAAATCTAACGAGCAATAATTAAATTCCAGAGATGGGATCTCCACCACCGATGGACAATGAGCCTGCTCGACGAGTTTTTCCTCCAAGGAGACAAAGAGCGTGATCTTGGCCTGCCCTTCAGCCCACTTTGTGACAGAAACAACACTCTAGTCGCAGAATCGCAGATCGGTTTCATAGAGTTCATTGTAGAGCCGAGCATGGGTGTTTGTGCGGATATGCTGGAGTACATATTGGGACCACTGCACTCCAGCTCGAAGAGCTCTGCCGGCTCTGGTGGCAGCGAGTCTATCAGCGAGGATAATACACGTGAGATCTCTTGTATTTTATCATATCTTCTGTCTGTTGTTCGTAGCTCGGGACAAAGAAATTGATTCTAAACATCAATAAAATATAATGTACCTTCAGTATTGGGGAGATGTTTAAAAAAAAAATAAAGGGAGTGTGTTATCCATTTTCAGCTAATGAAGTAACGAAATTCAAGATCAGAAAGCCTTGGGTTGCCTGCCTTAGCGACAATAAAAAGATATGGAAGGAACAAGCTACTAAAGGTATGCCTAGATCTACAATCATAGCTTGTTTGGACCCATACTTAGTGCGAAATAATGACAAAATAAAACAACACAAATACCGGACAACGTTAAGACAACGTTAAGAATAAACCAATAGGAGGTCTCCTTTTTCTCGAAGTGAGAAAACCAAATATGTCAATATTTTAGAAAACGGTATTTGGAAAATATAATGAGAATTTTATGTTTCAGATGCCGAAGCGCGGGCTAAGCAAGAGGGCGAAATCAACGACAACCCACCACCACCATCAGAAGAATAATATTTAGCCACCTTTGTAAATAGCGTTAGATCTAGCTGCTGCAAAATGTTTAGCTCACTCATGAAGAAAAGTTAAACATTTGTGTGCGAACGCTTTATCGTTGCTAATGTTGTGTGTGACGCACAAATCGCGAATTGAAAGCACAATGTGAATGTATTATAATGTTTCTCTATGTGGAAGACAACATAGTGAGCTAATTTGGAAGGTGTATCAACGCCAGTAGTTTAATTAATATTATTTCACTGCTAAGACTCTTAAGCCTAGCCTAACAATTTAGACGTAACGCTTATTCTATTAATTGTGTATACATTATAAAGGATAGGACTGAGATGTGCACCTTAAGGCACTCCTCCGTTTATGGTCTTGTTCTACCGAACAAGATATGTCTACGATAGAACTTTCTACTCATAATTAATTGTAACGTAAAAACGTACTGACTCATTTCAAATATTGTAGATACTAAGAACTAATTTATTGAATCTGTAGATAACTAAAATGCTGGTTATGGAGCAACAAATTAATTTGTGTATAATCCAGCAAGTAATTTTGAATCATGATCACTCTTGAAGTAGTTTATCTTATACTCCACAAGTAAAAATCTAATATCCTTAATATTTAATGTAGCTTAATAAATAATAACATTAGCGTTTAATCCATGAAAAATACGCTTATTAATTTTAATGTTTCCGATTAAATTGGAGTCTTGATATTCTTGACCAAATGTTATTTAATATAAAATTATTTTCTAATTACTTAATGCATCTCAAATTCTAGATATAATTAGGTAGATGAGATAGTAAGCTAACTATTAGTAAACTCTCGACAAAAGTAATTTTCTTAAACCCAGAATAGGTCACAGGTATATTTAATAAGCTTAGCTGTGAATGTGTAGAGTTTTTTCACTCCTAAGAGACTTTCAGAGACTTGGCACATGAATAAACCAGAAAATAAGTAGCCACGTTATTTATATCGAAGAGTTTGATGGACACCGGGGCTGTTGAGTATTCAAAACAGGCTGACAAACCCTCTTCCCTCAATCAACTATTAACTTAGATCTTTAGACTGATGATGGATCAACGCCACGCAGGAAAACGAAGACGATACCTAGCTAGGTAGATTGAAAGTTAGCATTGCCAAGGACCTTGAGTAAAAATGTACCGTCCTTCAATCTAGGCTATGAAGGAATTTGAATTTATTACGAAGGATACTGATTTAGGCCAAGTGTTATACTCACAGATGCCAAATTTTCATCAGAATAACTCTTTTGAAATATACCTTTATAATGAAACCATTTACCTATCATGCAGTGGCCTAGTAATCTGGATTTTACGTGGGACCATTCTCATTGAATATCAAAATCAAAATTGAACCATAATCAATCATGATAAAGTTATTAGATCAGTCCCTTTTTCTTTTCAGGGACTGAATAGTTTAACTAACCGGTGACGCTTATCGTAGAAGAAACTGTAATTTTTATATAGGTATTTATCGTCTATGTATAAATGAATAGATATTTATTCAATAAATCTGTATATTGTGCATTTAGTTTATCAATAGATGTAGGCACTTATTTATTAAATATGAAATAATATTATTAAAGTTAAGTATCTACCTACTAAAATAATTTGAGATATAGATTAGGGCCATCTTTGATTGGGAATACAGCTTTATAAAAAGTAGAAATTAGCATAAAGAGACTTAAGTACATGATTATTGTTGTTCCATGAAAATGATACTATAGCTTGCAACTTAGGCCAATTGTATTTAGTCACTTTTCTAAACAGAAGCTTAATTAGCCACTTTTTAAATGTTTTAACATATTATTGATACATTCCCCAAATATCTAAATAGGTACCACCTACGAGTAGTAATTGCTGCAGTTACAAGTTATTTTTCTCCTTGTATATTTGCATGCAAATGGAATCCCTTACCATGAACACTAAGAAAATGCTTATCTCTACAGTAGAATAGAGTAAAATGATGTCATTTAGTGTAGACCAAAGAAACCTCAGTTACTAGAGAATATAAACATTTCATGGTCATCGCAGTTGTAGAAAAGTTTATTTTGTCTACATTCAAATGTCATTTTACTCTATCCTATCGTAGAGATAAGCGTTTTCTATGGTGTTTATGGTAAACGGGCAGGAGTGTAATACAATGAGAGTAGGCCTTCTTCTAATAAACCTTAGAGGAAGGCTAGAGAAACTGAGAGGACTAATAATGATAAAATCCTAGTCAACTGTGATTCCATATTACTAAAATATGCCTGCCCATTATTAAGGTTTATAAAAACTTACCCACTTGGAAAATATTTTGTAAATTGATGAAAGTAATATTTTTGTGTGAAGATCTTTTGTTAAGATTATTAAACTGATTTTATAGCACCTTCTCACTTAAACATCTTTAAACTGTTAAGTTGTGAAATCTCAGGTAGTTTTACAATTTTCTTTTCTACTTGTGTAAATGATACAAATCACCTTTGTGTAAATTATACTATGTAAAATAAAAATAAAGATTTTCGTAGTAAATTGATTTCTTTAATTTTATTTACATACAACTCCTACAGCAGATATAGCATGGTATAAAATACTTAGCAAACTAAGATTCATCACTGACATTGCAAGAGGTAAGCTTAATATATTAATCAAATGTAACAGGTATCAAGACTTTGTAATATGTTTAGCTAAGGATATACTTATGTTTTTTACCGAATATATTTATTTGCACTGATAATGACCTAACATCAGTTTTTTGCCTGTTACATATTATAGTGCCTTCAATAATATCACCTTGTTTCACATCCTTACCATCTCTGAAGTAAAACACAGTTTGTTTCCAATGTGTAGGAGTGGCCTGCGGCCCCGTTGAGAAGAAAACATTTTGAGGCAGATCAAAAAATGTATCAAAATAACCCACTAAAGATGTTATTGTACCATCTCTTGTTATAGGCAACTTGAAATCTGCTGTAAAATCCATGACATCAATATTGCAAGTATTGATGTCAATATCTTTGATCACACTTGGCTCTGAGAGTATGTTCTTAAATGCCACGACATCCACACTCGCTTCTTTAGTCACTTCAGATTTCATACAATTCATTTTATATCCATACACATCTGACCAGAAGTTGATGAGTTTACTATGAGTTTCAGTGTCTCCGTTGGCTACAAGGCTTATATTACACCTGTTGGGTATCAAAAGTCCCCCAGGTTTAAGATAATTGTCCCGAGCATAAATAACACTATCTAACATACCTTCAAACAGCAGAAAGTATCCCATCCATTCTGATACAATAATATCAACTTTTTCTTCCAGTTTTGTGTTTTCTAATCTGCCTTTTACAGTTTTGATCACATCTTGTAAGTTGTTTTCTCGTATGATGTCCATCGCATGATAAATAACTTCAGATTGGTCTAATGCATAAACCTTTTTAGCACCTGCAGTAGCACAGAACATTGACAGAATTCCAGTACCACAACCGAGGTCCAAAATAAGCTTATCTTTGATAGTATCTTTGTTCTTGAAAATTGCATCTCTGTAGGATTCTGTGCGTACTTTGTCAGAAAGCATGTCATAGTGTATTCCGAAGTGAGCGTATGAGTTGAAGTAACCCTCATCACATTCCAACGGTACTTGTGATACACAGTTAACAATGGTCATACTTTCCTTATCATCAACAGAGTTACCTCCTTCAATTAGAGTTTTGATAGACTCCTTCATTTGCTCTATGTCATCCTTAGCCATCTGTAGATGTGTTTGACTTTCCTTTAGCTGCTCTGCATAACTTTGAATAGTTCTTTGAAGTTCTATGAAGTGAGCTTGCGATAATGTAACCAGTCCATTCTCAACATTAGCATGATAAGTTTTAGGGGAGCTGGGCTTGTCCATCAAGGATTCGAAGTCAAAAGTCAACCATTCATCGTTTTCTACAGGCCGTAAATACTTTTCATCCTCCCATTGAGGTTGTTTTGCGTTCATAATTGCATTGGATGTTGGCTTGTGTGTCTTGATATAATTTATCATTTTTATGTATGAATAACAATCCATGTTGAACTTGAGCTTCAGTTTATTTAAGGAGAAGCTATGGACGGTTTCACAGTGAGCTAGACCCTCGTCTACGGATGGTAAAACCGTACTGCAGAACAAGCATGTTACCGATGTGTTGCCGGCATCCATTTCCTGCCATTCATCCTCTTCGAAATGTTCTTCATCACTGCTGAGGTCCGGAACATCCGACATTTTGCACTGCTTACTGAATTTGAAATCAGTTTTAGTAATTATTTGCTAATAATGTAACTTTTTCGGGAACAAATAATTACAATAGAAACTTGGACTACCTAGGTACTGATTATGAGAACATGTGTGTAAAATGTCATTATCAGTCAACATCAATGTGAAACAAATAGCAAGACGTCAAAAAATAAAGTCGAATTTAGACTTTCATTCTCAACACATCTTTTGACTGACACTAAGAATACATATAAAAAAAATACATTTACCACGCCCGTATATCCTATGGGGTGGCCAGAGCCACAAGTAAACATATGAAAACCTGCAGCTACTTCTGATATAAAGTCTTATTATGGATATGGAGAACCATGATGAACTTATGATGCAAAATGATGGAGAGAATAAATATCGACTTTTACAATTTGATCTATGAGAGAAGCTGAGCGCATTGAGCTGGACAAAACCAAATTAACAACAATATTTTATATTTTGAGTAGATAGCTATGTAGTATGGAAATACTATTATTTGGTTTCCTTGTACCTAACAAGTTTGAGGTGATAAGTTGTTTTTAAGCTAATCTTTATGAGGTAAATGTTATATAAATTTAGGAGGAAAATATAAGGAAAAGAAAAACTTGTACAAATAGAACATGGGTCAAGCAATTCCAAACAAGTCATCCACCTATAGGGGTTCCATAGATTCTGTCAAAAAGTTTGAGTGACAACTTAGACTAAGGGTTGTCATGACAACAGCTTGACAACAAGCGCGCGTGGACGAAAGAAAAATCTACCTAATCAAAATGAAGTTAAAAATTTCTTCTTTTAAGGAACCAAAGCACGTTGGAGTTGTTGTTTGTGTTAGCTGGAATAACACAGAAGATGTATTTTCTTGCGGGTTAGTACAATTTGGTATAATTACCTATGTTATTATCTCAATAGTATACATAATGTAGATAGTAGGCAGGTCGTGTATCCAGCAATATTCTAGACTAAACATTGGGCAGTGATGAAACCTAATTAAACAGTAAGATTTTTTTAAACTAGTACGACTTTTTAAAAACATATAAACTGAACAAAATGTTTTGCTAGTCAGGCAACTTTTTTACGCGCATTTTTGTCTTCCTCTCCCTCGTCAACTTTTTAGTGATGTATTCATGCACGCGTTCAATGTCGATTAAATGCAGGTAAATAAAATCAGGCGCGGTCCAAAGGGTACAAAATCGTACACATCAAATTGAAAAATCTTCTAAAAATTTACATAATATAAAAATGCAATTTTCTGCCCCTAGCCGCGATGCCAATAAAAATAAAAGGCTTCCATTTGTTTTGTGTGCAATAAAATCGTGTATTGTGCAATAAAATCTGATTTACTCGACATAATTCTAATATTAGTGACCCCCTCCAAACTTTCAGACTGCGACCGCGCCTGAATAAAATTAGGAGGTTGCTTAAGATAATTAGTTATGAGGTAACTTTTTAGTTAATCGATGGTGTCTGAGATCGAAGACCGTCTATTATCCTAAAGTTCACTGTAAGTAATATGTATTGTGGAGAGATCCGAGAAAGTAGATACATAATTTGAATTGTAATTTTTTTTATAGGTAGTTAGGTAATAAGGTAGGTAGCTAGGTAGGTTAGGTATCTAGTACTTATTGTTAATTTTAATTTCAGCGATGACCACAAGCTTCTCAAGTGGAATTTGGTGAACAACGAATGCATAGTCGTTGCAACATTTGCAGAAGACTTCTTTCCAACTGGAATGCATTTGTTTCCTAAAATCGGTCTGGGTGGTAATAAACATCAACATGATGTAATTCTGATATCATCTGCAGATGGAAAGTACGTAGGTATTATCATTTTGTTTATTACGTACGGGTTCATTACTTATTACTATTTTCTTGTATCATTTAGATTCTATATCGTCAATCATAATGGACGTATTGAAAAAACTGTAAATGCTCATCAAGGTGCATGCCTTTCGGCAAGCTGGAGTCCTGATGGCGCTGGACTTTTGACAGGTAACTTCCCTAAAACTGCTAATAGGGCATACTGCTTACAGGTCATCTTGCTAATTAGAACACGTTGCTATCTATATACTCAATTAGCTTAGAGGAAGGACACCTACCTCTAAATAATTTTTTAGGCAATATTTATACTTTTTCTAGCGGGTGAAGATGGATTTGTGAAGATTTGGTCACGCAATGGTCTTCTTCGTTCAACAATAGTACAATCAGACATGCCATGTTTCAACGCTGTATGGAGTCCAGATAGTTCTGCTATCTTACATACAAAGGGAAAGTTTCTCATCATCAAGCACTTGAATTCTAGTAACAAAGTGACAAAGGTAAAATCGAACCATTTGTTACCAACAAATATTTTAATTTTTACAAAATGTTATTTAATTAACATTTTTTTTATTTTTAGTGGAAAGCCCACGAGGATCTTATTTTATGTGTAGCTTGGAATGCTAACAACAACTTGATTATTTCTGGTTCAGAAGACGGTTACTCGAAGGTATTATTTCCATTTTAGTCTCAACGATGTTCTAAGTGAATACATCTTGAGCAACACTATCTTTTCTTTTTGTAGATATGGGATACCTTTGGACAGCAAATCTCTGTGAGCGTTAAACATGACCAACCCATAACGAGCGTCAGTTGGTCTCCCGCTGGAGATATGTTTGTTATCGGTAGTTTCAACCTGATTCGACTTTGTAATGCTAACGGAGTAAGAACTTTTTTATAACTAGCCAAATATTTATCAATGTAATATTTGACCACACTCCAGATGTCTGGAATGAGTATGTATATATATTATTATATTCTGCTCACAGTGGTCTCATTGTTTGGATCGACCAGCAACAGGCAGTATTTACAATATCGCATGGTCTGCGGATGGCACTCAGCTAGCAGCTGCTTGTGCAAATGGTCATGTTCTATTTGCACACATTATTGACAGGTACTACTAAATTGCATTGAGTAAAAGTTTACCAACCCCGGATAATTTTGGTACCTAACTATGTGCTTTAATTTATGTGTCGTTTTCAGAGAATATACATGGAAAAACTTTGCATGTACCCAAACGGGCCGTAAAGTTATATCTATCAAGGATATAGTGACCGATCAAAATGATCAGCTAGACTATCCAGATCGAGTGATTCAAATTGCACTCGGTTTTAACCATCTTGTGATAGCCACCGTGAAACAGTGTTTCATTCACAAGTTAAGCTCATGGAATACACCGGTTACATTTGACCTGAAAGAGGGCACTATCAGTATGGTTTTGTTATCCGAAAGGTTTGTACAATAATATTTTTTATTGATGAGATGTGAAAAACATACTGAGATACATAATATTAATAAACAGTTTTAAGAGTTTTGTTTTATAAAATACATCAAATCTTACAAGACAAAAAAACTTGTTATTTTGGACGCCGCCAGCAAGAAGACTTAAAATAAATAAATCTTCATTTTTCAGGTGTCTTTGCGTTGTCGAGAGAGCAGGTTTGTCGGTCTACAGTTACATGGGTCGATTGCTCGCAAGTCCTCGTTTGGCAACCAGACCTGAAACTTTAGGTAGAGCTACGGTTTCGTTGGGACCAGATGCATTGGCTGCCATCGACCACTCTGATCGAAAATGTAAGGCGTTACCTTACAACCCAAGTATCATCAAATTGTTATATTCACGATAAGTACCTTAATAGAGTTAAGTATTTTATGATATGACTAATACCCAATACTAATCGTAAGCTACCTACGTAAGCAGATTAAAACAGCCATGTTTATTTAGTTAACTTAGGTAACTACCTATTTTTTTCAGTGATCCACGTTTTTGACTTACCGACAGGAATGATTGTACGCAGTTCTACTGATAACACTGTTACAAAATTGGTTCATAAAATGACCGTCTCGAGCATTGCCCTCAGTCAATCGGGACCTATCAATGAGAGACAGCTTGCCCTTTTGGATTATAACAGGGATTTGTATGTGGTTACTGTCAAAGATACCAAGTCAAAGTTCGTTAAACTGGGTGAGTTTCGTATCTGTTTTTTATTATATTTAGTACATTATTATACAAGTCGTCTCTCCTGCACGACATGAATAATACTGCGGAACTCTTAATACTGCAAAAGTGGCTAAGTTCTTCTATAAATTAATATAAATGATTAATGAACGACTCGGAGAATAAATACTTATTCAAATACTAATGAATGCTTAGCATAATTAATTTATAATTTACTAGGTTCTCAAGTTTTAAGCATTGCTTGGAGCTACGAAACAGAACTCCTTGTTGGTTTACGTGCAAACTCAGTTGTAGCTTGGTGTTGCCCAAGAGCAGCCATGCAGCCAGAATGGCTGGCCCTCACGACTGTGAGTAAAGAAATAAGGTAAGCTTTAATTTACATGAGTAGGTATTATAAATGCCAAAAGGAGATGCGTGTGAAAGGAGTGAGTACAGAGATAACGAGTAATAGGAGGAGATGGAAGAGGAAAACATGATAATAATAAATGCAAATAATGATATTAATAAATAATATAACAAAATGTTAGACTTATAATCTGTTTCCAGTGATCTGGGTCGAAATCCAACAGTTTTAAGTGTTGAGGATGGCGTGGCACGTATATGTCGAGGAAATGGGTCCGTTCTTCATTTATCGATTGCAGCGTTTCCAGAGAAGCTACTTAAGCACATAGCAGCAAATATGTGGCAGGTAGCATTGCAGGTAAATTTCTACCTAAACTGTTAATATTTTTTTATATTATAAACTAGACTTCGGCTTCGCTTCCGGATAAACTAAGTACCTAGTTCACCCCAAACTAATATCTCGCGCGCTTATTACTTACGTGAATATCCGGTCTAACCTGAACTACAAAGACATTGAAACTATAACAAAAGGGATCTCAGGTAACAAACGGTTTTCTAAATTTTATTTTAAAAACAAAAAATCCTTGAATAAAAATAAAGCCGTTTCGTATGGTACCCCACTCGACACACTTGTAAAACTTTTATTTTTTTACTCTTTTGGGAACCCAATATTTTTACAACCCCTTCACCGATTAAGCTCATTATGCTTTCCAGCAAATCTTCATAGCACAATCTATTGACCTACCAAGTTTCATACAGATTGGATTAAAGGTTCGAAAGTTATGCTATAACAAACATACCTATCCACAAATATACAACGCCAAATCGCCCAAGCTGCCACTAAGATCTTCGCTCGCTTGATCAAAAATTGCTTGTTACTCTTCAGGCGCTCTTATTAAAGTATGCAAAAAAATATGTCGATCCATTGCTCCGTTACAGCGTGAACGAAGCACAAACTAACAAGCGTATGAATACACTGAGATTTTCTAAGCGTATGAATACGCTTAACTGAGGGGACTCCTTTAGTAGTCGAGGGATGTGGGGCGACGTCCTGTCATGCGATGTAACAGAACTATCACGCTCTACACTGCGATAGTGTCAGATGATGATAGTAATTCCGAAGCTTGACTGAAGTCTCGCGTTAATTTTGATACAACGAATACCCCCTTCCGCACCCCTCTACAACCTAAGGAGTCTCCTCAGTTAAGCGTAATAGTAGTTCTAATAGTAGGGATGTTAGAATTTTACTCAAGTCTCACCTTATTTCAGCTTTGCCGTACAGTTGAAGACGAATCACTTTGGGCGTGCCTTGCAGTTTTAGCCTGGCAAAATCATCAGTTAGCTGTTGCTGAAGAGGCTTTTGCTCTTATTCATCAATATCACCAAGTGTGTTATATTCAGCACCTTAGAGTAAGTAGATAAATTACCTAAGGACTTACTTATTCATATTAATTTATGATGGCCTTCTTACATCGAGCATTTAACTAAATGCTCGATGCCTTTTAAAAACACAATAAGTATTAATTTCCTATTTATGTTTGGTTGCAGAGTAACCTGCCAGAAAAACTTATCAAATAATAACTACTATTCACTACAAAATTAAATTATATATTTTATGTATCTACTAATTCTATTATATTAGTAGGTACCTATACCTACCTAATTGTATTGTGATAGTTATAAAGTTAGATCCACAATAATGTAAGATTTAGATAAAATATACCATTTCAAAACGACTATAATAAATTAATGTGTGCTTATTGACACCAATTTAATATCTAAAGTATGTATGAAAAAAATGGAAAAAATAATAATACTGCGATAGATCTAGGATCTACTGGAAAAATATCGACTTGTTTCTTTCATTCCCTTTGACCTCACTATTACTGAACTTTTCGGTCACTCATTCATTCTTTTCATGCTTGTCTGTTCACTGTTCCTTCACTCATTCATTCAATCGGATCAGTCAGTTCAGTTTTGTTATCGTTGCTTCTTGTGGTGGTTGTGTCGCTTCTTCGTATCAACAAAATTACGAAACCCAACTCCCGATAACACAAAACCTCCCATCATAACATAAACTGAGCATCAATTTGGGTTAGTTACATACCATGCGGGAAAATTCAGCTGCCAGCAACTTTTACTGAACCTATGCCCTACTTTAAAACTGTAGGTTAGGTACTTCGAAAGAAAGTTTGTGATGAGTTCTTAAGATGCGTGCGAACATTGCGAGATCGTGTTTCCTTTTGAGCATATTGTTGTGCGTCAACGGTGGTGAGAATGATATCGAGGATGAACACTCGTTGGAGCTGACTCAGTCCTTGAACTTGGCCCGGCAAGAGTTGATAACGGAGAAATGCAGGAGGTTACCCCCAAAGTACGCGCTCGAAGATCTGCCGCCGTCCCAACTTGAACACATTTTAGTTGACGAAGAACACAAGCTATTGTATTGTTACGTGCCAAAGGTGAGTTGTTCAAGGCTAACAAGTTAAGCAAATATTTTTATCCGTCATTTTGTCGCTTTATAATCACTCCGCATTTAATATTAATTTGTCCCTAACAAACCTAGGCAGTGGTTTTCCTGGACGTTTATTATGCTTCGATGCGCTTCCTTGATATGGAAATAAATATTTGGTTATAACTGCCTACTTACTAAGGCCTTTTAGCATCTATAGTAGACGATTTATACGGCGTCGGGAGGCAAGGCAACCTTTACCTTTTTACCTTTATAAACGGGACGCTGTACTGCCCGGGACGAATTAAGATTGAGAGGCTTGCCCATCACCTATCCCATCCTCTCTCACATCTGTCGGCCTTGTCCACAGGAAAGACATGGTCAATACGTGCGGGTTTCCTCGCGATGTTTTCTTTCACCGTTTTAGAGTGAAATGTGAAAAATTCATAATTTTTCGCACAGAAACCGGATTTGAACCCATGACCTTAGGATCGGAAGGCGGGGTCACTAGCAACTAGACCACCAGTGCTCTAATTGACTACTTGATTAACTTGGTATTAATTACCTACTTCCTAAAGATAAACTGTTTTTTTTTTGTTGTCTTTGGTTTTATTAATTTGGTTCCGGATAATAATAAATACCTTCACTGTCTGCTACATTTAAAAATACACATCTTATTATCATACAAATTAGTATTTATACTTAATTAGTAGGTAATTACTCTTCACTGCCAATGTTTGTAATCTTAAATACATCAATCCATTATTTTATTGTTAAACATTATATTATACCATAATATTGATAAAGCTACAGGGCACCTATCTGCTCTGACCTCTGAACAAATACTTTATATACCGAGGATCTACTTAATATAATAGTAAAACTATCTTTAGTTACCAACCTACCTATTACAATCTGATACCTAATATTTTTATGGAAGAAAATGGGATGAGACCATGCCCAGTAGTGTGACTGCATAGATCAACTACCCTTTATAAATAAATAGTATAAAATGGAAAGAAGCCTTTGAGGCGCACTTTAAATCCATTTACGACACTGGTTCGAAAGAACCTTTCCCTGGTCGCCATGATACAGGCTTCTGCCTAGTGTGGGGAAGAGATAATGATTGTGTTGAAATAATTCAACTTGCTGTTCTTTACTGTAGGTGGCCTGTACAAACTGGAAAAGAATCCTCATGATACTGGCCAACAAGTGGAATGACACCGATGTCTTGGCCATCCCGGCCAGCCTGGCACATTCCCCGGGAATGTTCAGAAATCTCAGCACCGTAGAGAAGCCTGAACGAGACTTCATGCTGGAAAACTATCACAAGATGATTATTGTCAGGAATCCATTTGAGAGACTGCTTTCGGCTTACAGGAATAAGTTTGAAGGAGACCTGCCTAGTGCAAGATATTTTCAGGTACTTATGTAATATATTCTGAAAACTGACATTGCTATAATTATTAAGTTTTTTATAATAACAATGATAGATATGTGGATAGATACCTTCCATTGTTTTCGAGCCCATGTTAGGAATAACACATCTGTCCAAATATTCAACCAGCCTTGAGTCTTTCAATATACATCTGACCTTACATCATATTATAAAATTTTATTCAAGTCTTAATAGTTCCTTCCTTACCAAATACCTAACCAAAGTCGTTAGTGCTATCAATGATAGGAAGTTACTTAATGTATTTTTGCAATTTGTTTATTTTGTAACAGGATCGCGTCGGCCGTCGGATCATCAAAGCTTACCGCGATAAACCTTCAAACGAGTCGCTCGAACACGGCTATGATGTGACGTTCAAAGAATTCGCGATGTTCCTTACAAACCAGTCTGAGGAGATGGCAGATGTTGTGAACAATGAACACTGGCAGCCGATCACCAGCCTCTGTCATCCGTGCCTCATCAAGTACAGTCTTGTTGGTAAGTTCTATTCCATGTCACCATATGGATGTCCCAACTGGGCCTATTCCATACACCCCTATGACGCGACGGAGCAAAATGTGTTTGACTAGGAATATTTAGAACTAAAAGTACCCATATGGGTAGAGTTATCAATTTTACAGCAATGTCGTCTATACCTAATAAGGCCTTTAGAAGGCCTAAAAACTCCGTCACAAGAGTTTGCCACTAGCTCATACGAACTCACTTTACCTATGAAGTATTTTGTTTATTCTTTATCCTGCCTTGTTTTAAGAGTTAAATATTTAACTATCATTGTTCGTTTCGAAGGCTTTTTTGTGAAGTTACGTACACATCAAAATCATTTGTACTTTATTCCTTAAAATAGCTAGGATCATTCAAATCGTTGAATTTATACCTGTTCGTAACGCGACTAAACGTGGAACATATAGGCAAAAACCACGCTTGCCTGTTTTTTTGGAAATTATCCCTTTATAATCATACTAGCTTGAATTATACGTGATTGAGGCACACAAACATCATCACATCCTCACAAACTTTTGCATTTATAATATTAGTAGAATTTATAAATCGAGTCTTCTATAATAATCGGATATTTTGTAGCTTAAAATGTGCTTACATGATTAAGATTGATGATTAAATGGACTTACATTTAATTTTATTCCATATGAAACTGACGCCACTTTTATAGTAGGTGCAAAAGTTTATCTACCATCAAGTACTTCAACAAAGTTAATTTCTAAATTCCCAAACTGTACCAAATTGAGGCTTTTACTCAAAATCTCATCTTTTTTTATTCATTGAAATCGCTAGGATAATTTTAAAACTACGTTGAATTTACGTCTTCGTTACATGGAAACTAAAACTACTACTAGTTTGGTCACTAGTTCTTTTGATCCAGTGTGGTGAAAGGATTTAAGATGCGTCTCAAAGGCTCTTTATATGGAAACTACGAGTACCTACGTATCTGAACACAGAAAACTTTAGTTACGAGTAAAACAGAGTATTTTGTTGGCTTCAATTCCAGTCTGTTTTATTAAACCTGTCTTATCTTGTAGGTCGTGGAATCATACAAGATCTCTTATGGTGAGTTTGACCCACTTCCGATGTCCGATTGAGCAGTTGCATACGTTGCACTTCTCCCTCTATCGTTTCATTCATGGGTCTGATGACAATTCAATTAAAATTTAATCATCTTCATTATCATTTGCCAATCCCTGACTTTACGAACTGCTGGGCGCAGCCCTGCCTGTTTGTGCCATCCATCACGGTTTTGTTCTAGTCTTGTCCATCCTCAGCCTACGTTTTTGACTATATCGTCTGCCCATCTCCCTGCAGGGCAATCCATATTGACCACATTCTTCCTTTAAATGCACCTTTGCCACCGTTCCGTCTTACTCCACCGGTCGCAACCACGCCTTATGTGTTCTGTCCTGTCCATATTTTTTGTTCATAAGATTCAATTTATAGTACCTAATGAAAATTGTTAAAAGATGATTGGTTTAGCTTATCTTATAAGTATTTTATTTATTGGAATTCACTGCCAAGCCTTGATTATTGATACACATTGATAGTTTTTCTTAGTAGGCTTATCTTTTTTTTTTTTGTCGAATTTCCGTTAATTTTTATATACTCGTATGTATGTATTATTATCACGCACGTATCCCTAAAGGGGTGGGCAGATCCACAAGTAGTCAGAAGAAAACTTGCAGCCACTCCTGATTCAAAATCCCAAGATGGATATATGTTACACCTTGGCGACAGGTGATCAGCTCATTGCCCATATAGATGTTCCATCATGTTGTAGACTCGTTACTTCTTATCCATTCGTGCTGTTTTATATCATAGTCATGCTCTATTCGTTGTTCTATTGATAACAATTACTGCGTCGGTGTCATTTCCTTTCGTTATATATATTACTTGCTCTGAATGATGCCACTGTTTTAGTCTGATAATGATGTTGACTCAACTCAACTCGTAGCTAAAGTTCAATGTTTTGATATCGTCAGAAAAACGTAATAATGTCAAAAATACTGACCCTAATTTACTATCACTAGGTCAGCGAGTTTTACACGTGGTTTGGTTTCTAGATTTATACGAAAATGTTAGTCTTTTCTGATATTTTGTAATTTGTATACTTTATATCCAATCTAACGTTTTCGTTATGTAAGATTACTGAAATGACTTTAATATACCACAAAATACAAAAAAATACCTATTCAGTTTCTGCTCCGTATGATTTACGCACATACTCATAGCACCCACCTTGAGTACTTGGTAGGTACTTTATACATATTTACCAATAATTTTAATGCAAATTTAGTGCCTTCACTAAATGTTATTCAAAAATTATACATTTTAAAGTTATGCAAGAACTTACCTACCTACTTCATTTATAAATAACTTTGTGAATGTAACTCGACACAAATATGATACCCTAAAAATCGCGTGACAATAACAATACGATCCTGCAAAATACTGTTTATTCCTATGTCAATTACCCCATACCTAGTAACTTTAAATTCAACTGTGTTTATTCGATTTGGACGTAGCAACCAAGGCATTATGCCCAAATAGCTAAGCACGTGTTTCAGTGCATTGAGCCCATTCTTCAGCTGAGCTAGACATTGCTCAGTAATTTGCGACTTTTACTACTTTTACTGATGAAAGTGATCTTAACCAGCATGACCACTACTTTACTTTTCTAATAGAGAATGTTCTATGATAATAATATTACAAGTTTAGGTTACTTTATGAAAATGGCTTCGTTTTGCGTATATTTTCACTTCTATGCTTACATACATACATATTATCACGCCCGTATCCCTAATGGGGTGGGCAGAGCCACAAGTAAACATAAGAAAACTTGCAGCCACTTCTGATTTAAAGTCCTTAGATGGATATGGTGAACCATGGTGACAGGTGATCATATAGATGGTCCATCATTTTGGAGAGGTCTATCCCTTAGTCGACTTTTACGACATGCTCGGGAAGCGAAGCAGCT
The DNA here is from genome assembly GCA_949320045.1 of Scotopteryx bipunctaria. Lineage (NCBI taxonomy): Eukaryota > Metazoa > Arthropoda > Insecta > Lepidoptera > Geometridae > Scotopteryx > Scotopteryx bipunctaria. The sequence continues at coordinate 2,856,992 of OX439441.1, forward strand.
GGACGCATTCTATGCTTACACTAAAATAATTATGATTACTACCTACTATTTTTACTACTTTTGACAACTTTATTTCCTTTATTTTCCATTAAGTGCATTTTTATCTCGCAAATCAATTAATTGAAGTAATATTGTTGTCTTATATTTTTCACTTCAGCAATCCTCACAGCTTGTTTTATAAAACTCATAAGCCAAGCCAAGTGAGAAATATCTTTTGGTAAAGATAAAGGTGAATGATCAACGAGTCTGTAGTTCTATCATTGTGTAATGACGTCATACCATATCGTAACACCTCCAGACGGTAATCTCTGACTCAGTATAACCCCATGCTATTTCAGCAGAAACCAGCTCACCTTACGACATGTTTTTTCGTGATTTAATATTATTGGAAATACCTACCGTATCGATTTGTTCTTCTGTTGGAAATACCACCAAAGCGGTTTATTACTTCAAGGCCATTATAATAAAAATAGGCCCACAACCCGTAGACTAAATAAACTGACTAGGATCTCGAGATTCTTGAGAGGTCTTAGGGTGGTCAGAGGTGGTTTTGACGCAATGCTCAACATACTACGAGTTAATATAACAACAATTAAGCTCGTACGATCTTGCGTCCGTTTACGTCACTCGAAACCACTTCTTTCATCTATAGCGTCTTGTTTATCTATACATATATATTAAGCAAAATATCCGGTTCTAAATTGTTTGACTGAACTGCGAATAAAGAACCAGAGAATCAAATACATAAGCTCACGAATCCTTTAGTTTGACAGACATCCTTTGAGAATAGTAGTTAAATTGTGTGTTTATTAAGCATACTTTACATATTTTAATTTAACTCACATATTTTAGTTGCGAAAGACAGGAATAGTGCTTTTACTTTACTTCTTCGCTGGACTGGGAGTGAAAAAAAAAACATAGAATGCGTCCAGCTGCTTCTCTCCCCGAGCATGTCGAAAAAGTCGACTAAGAGATAGTAACCTCTCCAACATAATGAGATACAAGAAGCAAGTATTCCCAAGGAGGGTTGACGTCAGGCAGGCGGCCGGTCATAAAACACCTTAGCCAAAACTCTTACAGCGTGATCCGAGGATCATGCTGTGCGCACCCCACATAGAGTAGGTTAAGGGCAGGAAGATGATGATGATAATGATTAAGCATATTTTATTGCCCATTATGAGAGCTGGTGGTCTACTATTAGTGGCCCCGCCTTTCGATCCCAAGGTCGTGGGTTCAGACCCAGTCTTTCATCGTTTGCTTTTCCAAAAATGTATTGCTGTACCAATACACACACAAGGAAAATATTGTAAGGAGATTGGCATGTTCTTGGACCTAAAAAAGAAGACAAAGGTCAAGGGCACGAAAGAAGCTACTCCGAGCAACATGTTAATATTTGTAAGTAGGCAAGCCCATGAGTCGTAGTATTTTGACAAAACACGAGCATGTACCTAGTAGGAAATTCCTCACTATTATTTTGCAGAAACCAGTATAAACGCGAAAGTTTATATGTATGGATGTATAGATGTTTGTTACTCTTTCACGCAAAAGCAGCTGAACGGATTTGACTGAAACTTGGAATGTAGGTATATAGCACATGTACTGGATTAACATAGGCTATTTTTTATCCGGGTACCATGCGAGCGAAGCCGCGGACGGCAGGTAGTATTTACATAAAGTAGCCTCCAATTAGCATGAAAACATCACCAACCCGATAAATGGTGTGAGTTTTGAATACTCATTAGAATAATCTATTACCCTCATTAATCAAGTTACGTGGAAATAATAAAATGTTAGATACAAGCCCTACCATATATTTGATTTATTAAATGAAACAATTAACATGAATGTGAGAATTGGCTTAAAAGTTTTTTAATTAATTCCATCATCTTAAAGTACCTACTTAAGTCATAATAAATTGTATTATATGCTAAACTAGCTGCCGCCCGCGGCTTCGCTCGCGTTGTATCCGGATAAAAAATAGCCTATATGTTAATCCAGTACATGTACAATGTATATTCCAAGTTTCATTCAAATCCGTTCAGCCGTTTAGGCGTGATTAAGGCACAAACATCCAAACTCACAAACTTTCGCATTTATAATATAAGTAAGATTATGAACCTGTTTCAAGTGACGCAATTATTGGCTAGTTGTTTGTCATCTGTCTTCCTATTAACCATGAAACCAATACTATAAATCAATAAATTTGTGAGGGTTGTGTCTCAACCACGGCGTAACAAACAGCTGAAGGGGTTTGGATGAAACGAATATTCCTGGAGCTGGAATAAAATCTATTTTTACTAGCAGACGCCCGTGGTTTCACTCGCGCATAGCATTGACACATAGTTGCACTTTTTTGGTGTGCTAAACCTCTAAATTCGTTATCATTTTATATATAAAAGAATTCAAACCAAGTTTCAAGCAAATCGGACCACCCGTTTAAAAATTTCCATATCGACATGCACTCCCTCCTTTCACCCCCTTTGAGGGGAGTTTTTAGAAAATAATGAATTAGGTTTTTTTTTTCATTTATTACAAAATCTACGACAAGCTTTTATATCATATAAATTGTATTTAGTTCGAACTGTTATTAAAATCAAAATGAAGTCTTTCAGTAAAATTTTCTATCTACGGTATTTAAGGTAACTGTCCCTCCGTTTGGCACCGGCCGTGGGACACCCTGTATAATAATTATATCAATAGTAGTTACTATTATAATTCGGGTACCATGCGAACGAAGCTATGATCGAAATCTGTTTGTATTAATGCATGTTATTTTGCATAGCGGTCTATGAGTGTATTAATATCAGAATCACGAATTATTTCCTTACGACATCGCTAGTATCGATTTTATTTTCTTTGCCAATTTCTATGAAGTAGCTTTCTTCCCCTTCGCTTGGTTGGTGGTACTAGAATAAAAACTTTTTTCTTTGAAATCCGTTCAGCCCTTCCGTTACACCGTTATAGTCACATTTTTTTATTTTTGATATTGGTAGGATTTATGAAATTAATATGATATATAATTTTCTTTTTTTGATAAATTGTTAAGATCGTATTTTCAATACTAAGGTTCAATTTTTGTATCACGAAAATTCACGATACCTTACACGAAGAAGGCGTGAATTTACATACCGTTATGTTATTAATTCTGACTTCTCGGATATTTTGGTCTGCTATTATGAAACTCATGGGTTGGAATTGTAAGTACCTTCACCAGGCATATCTGCCTATCTATAATTAATTCTAAATAAGACAATTGTATGCCGAAACCTTTCCATATTAGAAATTACCTACTGTTACAATCTTCTGTGTTTATGTAAAGAAAATCGGTCAAGTGCGAGTCGAATTCGAACGCGAAGATTCGAACGCGAAGAAGAAGAAGATACCATCGTGTTAATGTTTCAACATTAACGTTTCTTGTACAGGGGAAGAAACATCTATGTCTATTCTAGTTATTGGTTGTTATAGCGGCAATAAATACGCACTCTGCAAATTTCAACTCTACCTATTACGGTTCATGAGATACAGCCCGCTGGCAGACGGACGAACGGACGGCGGAGGCTTGTAATAGGGTCCCATTGACACCCTTTAGGTACTGAACCCGAAAAATTTTAAGAAATGTGACGTCATTCGCTTTGAGCTAAGCTTGAGATAAAAGTTGCGAAGGTACGTCAGTCAAGGTTAGTCGACTTTACCTATTGTCCAACTTTACCTACACCAATCCATATGACGTGTACATACGAAAGAAGCTGAACTTATGCAATTTCGCTGAATCACTGATTCTAGTCTTCTAGTATAATTAAGCCTTGTGTCCATGACATACTTTTGTAGATATTTCTCACTCATGATCAGTTAATAGTTATCCTTGTTAGGTAACTGATAATCGTTTTCGACACTTTCGAATATAACTAAAAAAACTGGTAAAGTAAGTAGAATGGGGATGTCAATTCTACCAATATCCTTGTTTAAAGTTTCATTCTAATCAGATCGTTCCATAAAGCACTATTGAATCTCAAACAATGCCATACTCTTGCAGTACCGTTTTGCATTATTTTTTTATTTATCTAAACATGTATTGCAGTCTCACCTTAGTTTTAATGTAAAAATGCGTTCTATGAGAGCATGGTTGTTACGTGTCTCGTTCGGACCCAAATTTTTCATCGGCTCATGATTTTTTGCAATAATTAAATCCGCCATTTTGTATTGCGTCACAGCGGTTAACGCTCAAAAAACTGTTCAAATGATTTACGATCCCAATAACTCGTTTGTAAACGCCGCAACATCCATACTACTACTTAGTAGTTAGTACCTGTTTATTTAATGGGTAAATTTTGCCAATAGATTTATATTTAAAATTTCTGTTATTTTCTATGATAGATCATGCAGATACGATTGTTGGATCACACTGATACACAGACATACTTATTAGAGACGGACTTGATTATGAATGGATGAAATAGAAATCCACATATACTAGCAGTTGATAGAATTGAATTACCAGATGGTAATAACCTAATAATATAATGATTTAAACAGCGTCAGGAAGCATTTTTTGCCTACACTCACGGGATGTAGTCCCTGGGACGATTTCGTATAGATACAAAATACTTATTATATCACTGCGTTGCGGCGAAGTTATTGTTTCGCATAATATAAACAACGGATACAAAAGTTCCAGGAACAATTTGAGAATACTGCGAAAATATGATACCTAGCAACCAGAACAGCACAACCTTATAACGGTTTCATGAGAGAAAAAGAGACGACACTCTTAGACTGTAGGTAGTTGGATTAGGCGTTCTTTAAAAATAGCCTACAGAAATCCTGAATGCTAAACCCGTTATTTGCTGATGTTGTGTTTTGAAAACATTTACCTATTTCTAAAGTTTCAAAGTGCATTTGAAAACATTTAATTTAATTTGGCTTGGAAGGCTACAAAATCTGACGAATTCTTACATAGAATGCGTCCAGCTGCTTCTCTCCCCGAGCATGGGATAGTATCCTCTCCAACACGATGAGATACAATAAGCAAGTATTCCTAAGGAGGGTTGATGTCAGACAGGCGGCCGGTCATAAAACACCTTAGCCAAAACTACAGTAAACACACATACAGTGGGATAGGGGCAGGAAGATGATGACATGAATTAGTATGGCTTTGTTGTAAATTTTTTTTCTTAATTTCAGGTAAATACGAGACTCTACTAGACGACTCTTTACTAACGCTCCACACCATCAACGCATCTCACATTCAATTCCCGAGGCTGACTAAAACATCAGGTACATCGCAGAAGCTGCACAATTACTTCTCACAATTAGACTTGCCTCTTATACGACGCCTCTACAAACTTTACAAGCACGATTATAGATTGTTCAATTACGATCTTGATAATATAGTCGGCTTTGATTTAGGATAAAAAGTCGTGGTGCGAATATTCGTCTTAAAAACAAGTTAGTTTTTTTGCTTGGCGATACGCTATGATAGAATTTATATAAATGCGTAGCGCTGATCACTGAGACGAATAATAAGACATAAATTAAAAGTACAATGGCGAGTTACTTGAAAATACAAATTATTAGTGAATTCTTAAAGAAAACCTATGTTGTACTAGCTTTTAGTTTGTTGTTGTTTGTGTTTTTAATTTACTATAAAACAGGCCCAAACGATAAAATTAATTTTCTTCGTAATTCATAATGTTGATTGTTTGGAAAACCTAGATCTATTGAATCTCTTTTACAGCGTTGTTTTGTTCGCTCACATACAATCAAATAATTGTCTCATACGAGAGTTATTTCGACAAGATCAATTGAAATTCATTAGAATGTCAGTAACAATAAACGCCTTAATTGTAAGCGCGACCTCAAAAATTTATCTGCAATTGTGATGAATTATTTTCTACATCATATTGCTGGAGATATCAATGAAGTTATTTTTCAATACTCCGGAGGCTACGTTAATATAAAAAAAGCATTTTTATCTCGTAATAATTCTCAAGGCCAAGTTTTTAGATATTATAATCATATTCAGAACATAAAAATAATACATTTCGATACCTAAATGACTTACTGTTTAATCTTCTTGATTCCTGTAAACATGTTATAAAGATAATTTTTGCTTGGTCTCGCTATCTTTGGGTCAGTTGATGAATAAGTTTACGTTTTTTAGTATTAATATTGGTCACGCTATTTTCGTATAAGTATTTCAATATTTTTATAACCCGTTTCAAAAGTGAGTCGACCCTAAAAACATGGTTTTCATGGTTAGTAAAGACTAATTCGGTAATTCAGTGAAGTATGCTGACTTGTACTTTCAAGTTTACTTTAAAATAAATATTTCGATAATAATAAAATTTGAAATTTTAGGGCGAAGTTAAATGGCTTGAACCAATGCAGGATAGAGCAAATTGTAAATTTTTACTGTTTTGAATCGAGCTCATTATACATTTCATCCAAATTTAAAAGATCTTTCTGGGTTCTTCATAGTTTTAATATTCTGATCTGAATAAAATATTAGTAGGTACCTACATAGGTAGGTAGGTACAAAAAAGTATCATTATAGAAGTTGTTTCGAAGTTTTGATGGTGCGACATTATATTTGTATCGAGTTTTTGAAAATATATGTTTTCCCTTTATTATAATTTTTACCAAGAATGTTATATAAGCTATTTAACTATTTTTAACATTCCATATTTCCAAAGCTCTCTGTGATATATTGTGCTAGTAATTAATTACGCATTGATATCGAATTTCGATAAATTATAGTTTTATCTAAGTACATACAGGTTACAATAATAGTACACATTTATGTTTTAGTTCTATTTATTATTATTTCTAATATATTTGTTCTACTCTCAATGTGTTCACAATCTAAGTATTATAAGGTATACGTTTTCTTTGTATTTATGATTGTCATTTAATGTCGTGTAATGCAAAAAATATACATTATTCGGTAATATTGCTTTTCCGTTGCGTTTTTTGACATATCTGCCTCTTTATCGTCAAGGTTATTGCGTCAGTTATAGGATTTGGTACCAAAATACTTGTTCCATAAAATTGTCTTCATTCAATGCCCTCAAATAATGATGCTTAGTTTGCTGTAGAGACTGTGGCGCATTTCACCTTTCTCAACTTTTTGTCATCTCCCAACGACCTTCCTTGATTTTGATTCAATATTTATTTTGTATTTTTGGTATTGAGATCACTGGTGGTCTAGTTGGTAGTGACCCCGCCTTCTGATCCTACGGTCGTGGGTTCAAAGGATTTTTCTGTCCGAAAACCCGACAAGGCCGACTAAGCTGAGAGGATGGAATAGGTGCTGGGCAAACCTACTCCATCTTAATTAGTCCCGGGCACTATGCAGCGCCCCTATTATTGTGAAGGTAAAGTTGCCTTCTGACGCTGTAAGTATAAATCATCTACTATGTTATGGTAACAGGCTTTTTTAATTTTGGTATGCACTGATACATCGATTATCTTGATTTTTAATTATTGAATGATTTTATCGGTCTATTTATCTAGTAAGTAGTATCACTAGTTTTGTCGAATCAATGTGGTGAAGGATTTTAAGTGCGCATATTTTCGAACTTTTTAGGTTCTACTACATGTTATCGTTGCTATAAGTACTACGTAAATATGAACAATTTTGATGAAACCGAAATCGACTTTGAACAATTAATTTATTTACAGTTTTTTATAGTTAGTAGTTTAGAGCTCGTTTTTTGGTTTTATAAATATATTTATGTCGATAAGAAAAATATAAATGAAAAATTCAGAAGTACCCAATTATATTGTATTATCGGTATTAATTATAAATTAATCAGCAACTTCAAGTACCTACTATATTGAATTGATAAAATTTCATGATTTTATTGATTACAATAATTTATAAAAGACATTTAAATTTGGTAAATTGTAATTTGGAATAAAAATAGTAACCTCGGTAAATTAATTAGGTTTGTGCTTTTGACTCATTAAACTCACTCTCATAACATTCATATTGCAGGTACAATTTTATCGTTGGCAATAAATGGAATAAAAATAGATCAGTGTTTTAATATTTTTAATTTATTGTTTTCATACATAACTAACTTAAAATATGGTAACTGCTTAATATTTAGGGTTCCGTACCCGGAGGGTGCCAACGGGACCCTTATTATATACTAAGCCTCCGTTATCCTTCCGTCTGTCAGCGGGCTGTATCTCATGAACCGTAATAGGTAGAGAGTTGAAATTTACACAGTGTGTTTCTATTGCCGCTATAACAACATTATGAAAAAAAGAAAGGAGTCCCCATACAAGAAACATTTATGTACATGGTACGGAACCCTTCATGTGCGATTTCGACTCTCACTTGACCGATTTTTCAAACTAGATTAAGATTTATATGGATTTCAAAATGTGTTCTGGCAAAACAGTAAGAATTTTAAAACTATCAGCGATTTGTTATTTGACCTAATTTTAATGTCGCTATGGCACTTATGTAGGCAGACCTAGGCATACCCAGTTTTGAAAATTTAACTAACTCAACTTTAAATTGTATATGTCGAACTGATTAGTAATAGGTATTTTATGTACCGAGTGACGATAACATTATCCAGTGATAAAAGAATTCGGTGCTTTGCTTTCTCAGAACTTCTTTCTCGCAAAGTTTTAGAGATGAGTCTTAAAAAAGATTTTTGAAAATAAATAATAGCCTACGCGGATACGTCATAAGACCTATGTGCCTATAGGTCTAAGGTTATTGTTCCCGATCACATCGGCAGGGATCTTGCAGTCTTTCCAAGGTGTAGATGTTATGGGAAATGGACCTTCTCCTGTTAGTTCCACTGAAAACAAAATAAAAGCGTTTATTTTTTTAAATATTAGATAGAATGCGTCCAGCTGCTTCTCTTCCCGAGCATGTCGTAAAAGTCGACTAAGGGATAGTATGAGACATGATGAGATACAATAAGCAAGTATTCCCAAGGAGGGTTGACGTCAGGCAGGCGGCCGGTCATAAAACATCTTAGCCAAAACTCTTACACATAGAGATAGATGCCGACCCCACATAGAGTGGGATAAGGGCAGGATAAATGATGATGATAGAATGCGATTAGCTATCTTTTCCAGTTTGTGTGCTAAATCGGCAATAGGTACTTAAATTGTCTAGGTGTCTACAAATTCGCATTGGGACGAAGATACTATGGTAAAAAACTCTTGAACAAGAAATGAGATTGCTTTCTTGCTAAATTTTGTGCTTATGACTATAAATATCTTTGTTGATGATCCTGTGACTGTACTATGAGGACTATAGGGCTTTGGCGAAGAGTCGCGTGATTGTCTATCCTGTGGATAGATCTAAATGGCTAATTGGCTACATTTGTCATTGTCTATCCTGTGGACAGATCTATATGGCTACATTTGTCACTAATGTTCTTATGTAAGATACGTCAAAGCCCGATAGTGTAGCTGTAGGAGTACATAATGTGGCTGTAAAGTAAGTCCTTACCAGTCATCCCAGGCACCAGTGTTACGTTGTACTTCCCATTGAACATTGTCAGTGGCCAGTGGTCGTCTACTGAGGACACCTTCAGTGTTGTCGAATTTTTCTCAATCTCTAGTGTCAGTTTTGCTCCGAGGTATTTTATTCCTGGAATTTAAATTAGCTTAAGATCTATTGAAGGTTATCTAGCTATGGCGGTAATGCGTAGTATTCCATTGGCGAGGTCTAGTTCTAAATGGGCCGATTCAAGTAGTAGTGAGATTATCAAGTTCAAAGGTGCATTTAGTCGTATTTTCCTTATGCCGGTTTAATACAGTACTAGTAGGTACAGTAGGTAGTTTATTACAGTAGTTGTAAATACTGCTTTCAAATTTTAGGAGGCTTTGGCTGCCATCATCAGCTTAAAAAGCTTCCCGTTTTAGGATTAGGTTTAAGGTATTAAATTACTAGGTCATGCAGATTTCTTGACAGTTTTCCATTTATTTCCGTTTTTATACAAGACAACATTTACTGCTACAAAAGTGAGTCAATGGAACAAGAATTCAAAGCTTTTACTGGTCTTAAAAGGCGAGATTACTTGTTTCTCGTTTTTGCTTGATGTTTGTATCATTTCTTACCTTGAATTTTAAACCTGGTGGAGCCAGGGGGCAATCTAGGCTTGTCGATCTTCAAATTGTCAAGATTAATGCCGATTCCTCCATAGCCAAAGATGAGGGCTTGGAGGAAGCCACCCATGCCGGTGAAGAAGTTTACTGCACCGATATTTGGACGAGCTAGTTCGCTCCATACCTGAGTTAATAGATTGAATTATATTATGCACATTAAATTATTAATAAAAACACTTAAAATTAAGTAAACAAAACATTTTGATCATACGCAAGGTTTCAATACTGACTGCATTGTTTTAAGTTGAAAGTAAATACCTATCTAATTATTAAGATTTATGCATGAGAATTCTAGTGGTTATGAGTATGTAGTGTATTTAACCTTGAAAGGCTCTCGAACAAATCCTTGGTAGCTTTTGTTGAAATTCGCTTCTGCTTTATTCTTTTCTCCCAGTTTCAGGTGTCCAATAGAATGCATGCCCCAGGTCATCGCTGGGCCGTTGCTTCTCGTCACTGACTCGTAGTAGCTTAGATCATTTGCTCTGGTTGACCTGAAATAAACAAAAATGATGGTTGATTAGTTTCACTTGCCTTGCAGCTTAATTTTAGCTTCTTCAAAAATCGAGAGGCGATATTCTCGAGTTATATAATGGGTGGAATTTTATAATGCCACCTGAAGGGTAATTTAATTTGCTGTGATTGCTAGAGTTATGATCTTTATGATAGACCATATCGATTGTGCACTAAAAGTACTGTTGTTTTCGGATTTTAGTCGGTTCGCTTCCCGGGTGTGGTAGACTTTTTTTTAAGTTGATTAGGTACAGTTTTGCTTCTTATTAAAAATAAAAAAAATGTTTGTAGGTATTGAGTAAAAAATCTTCAGTATTTAGAGTACCTACTGTCCCTCCAGGTGGCAATATAAAATTACATACTGTATATTAGAAGTGATAGGCTGAAAAGCTATTCTATTAGTATCTCAAAACGTAATAGTAAACAACTTGCAGAGTTTTTTTGTTAAATGGGACAGTATGGGGAAATCCAAAACCCGAAGAGGTACAGGAAAACTGTATAAGGAACCATTTGCTCTATTTTAGTAAAAACCATTTTGGCTTACTAATTTTTTTGGCCAAGAGTGCGTGGACCATGAGAGTGGGTAATATTAAAAAAAAGGTACTGATCGACGCTAATTTTGTAAAATTCTTTATAATTTGTGAGAATACCTTTTGGCCTAAATAATGCACCTTAATAAATTCTTACAAGTTCATAGTGTATTGTAATGGGAAGCCTAGCAGCACAGCATCGGCTTGTTTGATCTTCTCTCCTCGCTTGTATCCTTCAAACTGCGGATGGTAATTGTATTTATCGTCATATGGTAACGCAAGGCTCCATGCTATATCGGCGTAATGCTCCGGGTTCTTGGCTGCGTAATATGACTTACAAAGGCAGGATACGTATCTGGAACATTTACAATGAAATTAGGAGTAAAAAATCCGATCAAGTGCGAGTCGAATTCGCACACGAAGGGTTCCATACCATTCTGTAAAAAAATTAACTGACAGACTGTCGGACGGACGGACAGCGGAGGCTTAGTAATAAGGTCTCGATGGCATCCTTAGAGTACGGACCCTAAAAATGGTTTAATGATTATTTTAAAGTACGATATCCATCTTGGGTCTTTAGTCAGAAGTGGCTGCAAGTTTTCTTATGATTACTTGTGGCTCTGTTTACCTCATTAGGGATACGAGCGTGATAATATGTAGGTATTTATGTATGTATAAAGTACGTATGACAGTATAAATGCGATAGTATAATCATAAAAAAAACTTGCAGCCACTCCTGATCCAAGAGTCCCAAGAGATGGATATGGTGAACCATGGTGACACGTGATCAGCCTATCGCCCTAGATGGTCCATCATGTTGGAGAGGATACTATCCCTTAGTCGACTTTTACGACATGCTCGGGGAGAGAAGCAGCTGGACGCATTCTATGTTTTTGCTTTACTCCCAGTCCAGCAGGGAAGTGGATGATTGATTATAATGAAAGGTAAGCAAGGTAAATAAAATAAAATAAAGGGCTTTTAGCAACAAAATTTTGCAAGGTAAATAGGACTTACTGTGCCAAGTAAAGTGAATATCCGGCGATGACATTAGTGAAAGCAGAATTCGTGACATTGCTGTGACTTTCATCCGGACCCATTACATCTGTAAACATGAAACTAATTTTGACGACCTCGCTAGCGTGGCGAGCGTGTGCTCGGCTGAGACGCAAGAGGCGCAGGTTCGTTTCCCGCTACGTGAGAAATGTTTGCATGTTCTGCAAATATTTCTTCCGGGTCTGGGTGTTGTGGTACCATGGCATTCGTAGTTTCTGATACCCACAACGCAGGGAATCCTAGTGTGGGGTCAGGACTATGTATGTGACTGTTGGGTGTTATTTATTTAATTTATTTAAATGAGTCATCTTTTAGGTATAAGTAGGTGTCATTGTGTATCAATCAGTAGACTGATATTTTGGTTGATCCTTCTTAACTTTTCTCCAATTTCGTTAAGGTAATAGAAGTAGATGATATCCTTACTATGTATGTCATAAAGTCCAGTGTTGTAGTTGATAATTGCCCGAGATGCCCAGAAATCAGCGATGTGCGTGACAAGCGCACAGCCACCATGCTGAAAAAAGTCACTTCCTGTTCAACATTTTAATGTTTTTTGTATGTCAACGATAGCACTAGGTAGTATCTGACGAAAGTAATGTCAAGGTATTAAAAAAAATGATAATATGTCATAAAATTTATTCATACTAATAATAGTTATTTCGGCCTCGGTGGCGTGGTGGGCGATTGCTCGGCAGAGGCGCGGGTTCGATTCCCGCTGCGGAAGAAATGTTTGCATGATCTGTAAATATTTCTTCCGAGTCTGGGTGTTGTGGTGTTATTTATTTATTTATTTCATCATCATCATCTTCCTGTCCATAACCCACTCTATGTGGGGTTGACACAGAGTTTTGGCTAAGGTGTTTTATGATCGGCCGCCTGCCTGACGTCAACCCTCCTTGGGAATACTTGCTTATTGTATCTCATTATGTTGGAGGATACTGATAATGGTTATTTACCTAAACCAATCAGATCGGGGCTTGGACGAATTATTCGTCCAAGGATCAGGGCCTATAAAGCGACCCGTGTCGTGCCGCCCGGCAGAGTAAGTATTGGCTCTTGGTCAAAAAAGCTTAACGAACACTGCTTATTCAGCTTAGTTAAATAGGCACGGTTTACATAAAGATTGCAAGAATAGCATAAAAGACTACCTCCAGCCACTCTTCGTTTCTCGTAGTAGCCAGAAACTGTCTGGCTGCGAAGGCGATGCATCCACTAATATGTTGCTCAAACTCTGCGACTTCAGGGCAACACGGCTGTGTCACCTCTACGCCTGTGTATGCACTCTCCCATGGGAACCTATAAACAAGAACATAGGAACACTCCTGTAAAGGATCCTCCTATGGAATTACCATAACAATTATAACGGTGAAGAAAAACATCGTGAGGAAACCCGCGGCTTAGTCAGCTCCGCACGTATTGACCATGTCTTTCCTGTGGACAAGACCGACTAAGCTGAGATGGAATAGGTGCTGGGCGAGCCTACTCCATCTAATTAGTTCCGGGCACTACAGCGTCCCGTTTGTGAAGGTAAAAGTTGCCTCCTGACGCTGTATAAATCATTTACTATAGATGGTAAAAGGCCTTTGTTTATAACTAAATGTAAGGACATTTTGAGAGGACTATATTTACACTGGCCGTCGTCGTCGTCGTCGTTCAGCCAAACGAGATACAATTTATGTAAACAAACCGCACTACTTAACCTAAAACTTACTTTTTCATTACATGTTTGTGGGACTTTTAAGTAGTACTAATAGTTAAACTAAGGTGTAAAATCTTTTGTTGTGAGGTTTATTCCTAAAAATAAAGTGAATTCATCGTAATAACGAAAAATACGCGACGGTTTGTTACATAAATTTGGCTGAAGTATAGGAACTGTTATTTGTAGGTATTTGGTGTGCTTCGATTGGCCTTGGCTTAACCATCTCTTCAGTCAAGTTCTTATCAACTGTACCTGTATCCTTTATGGCCGGTGAGCTTAGCAAGTTGCTCAGCAACGTATGCCGTGTCGAGACGGTATTGCAGCAGCTTTTGAGCGTATTGAGGGTACAACAGCAATATTGAGGGAAACATCCACGATTCTGTGTCCCAAAAGTTGTGACCTGAAATTGAATAAGCATATCGCTGAACTAGGAAGGGGTTAAATACATACATAATTATTATCACGCCTGTATCCCTAATGGGGTGGGCAGAGCCACAAGTAAACATAAGAAATCTTGCAGCCACTTCTGATTTAGTCCTAAGATGGATATGGTGAACCATGGTGACAGGTAATCAGCCCTACGACATGCTCGAAGAAGGGGTTATGTACCTATTTGTTTATCCCAGGCTAATGCTATATTAAGTTACCTACGTATGTGTCTGCAATTTTTAGGGATACGTAGGTAGGTACCAAAAGTTAGCTATGAGGGAATATCAGACTTGTGGGATGTGAGAAAAAGATGACCAATGGCTTATAAGCATGATGAAGTCACAAAGCTTTACCTTCATAATCTTCATAAGTGCCTCCCCTTGCTAGGCCGGTAGGACTCAGTCCGTAGAACCGATCAAGAGGATTGTGCGAATGCTCTGAAGGCAACGAGCTCAGGAAGTAGTACCAGATACCCTTCACTATTTTAGACTGAAACGCAAGCAAACAAATATTTTATAAGATGATACAATTAGATAGAGCAGTGGAGATAATAAATAATGCCTACCAATTGCAGGTTTCCTTCAATTTCCATGCTGGCCTGCTGGTATGACTTTATCCATTGGTCCACATGCTTGTCAAATAACTCCTCGCCATCCTCCTGTAAAACTATGAACACATTTACCTACTCAGAACGCTTTACCAGATTGGTAAGCCTTTCTAGAGACATTTGTATCTATAAGTTTCAAGAGTCAAGATTAGCTCTGTCGAGTGCCAGGTACAAGTCTATGAAGACGCTAACCTTTGATAAGTTCCTCTCTGGCAATCGTCCTATTCTTATCTGCGGTCATTACAAACGTAACGATCCTGGTTCCATGATGAGGCACCACTAGATGATCAGGCACAGAGGTCCAATACACGCACACATTCACAGGTAATGGCTGGTAGGCAATGTCCTCGGGCTCCGCAGTATGTCCACAAGTTGTCCAGATTGTACGACCTTCTATGATCTCAGGGTGAGGGTCGTGGAATGAAATGTCGTCGCTCATTTCACCTGGCATTAGTTTCAGAGCAATCCATATTTCAGTGTGAATGAAGTTTGGGTCTGCAGAAGAAAAAGTTTATTTTACTGGGTAATTCATAACGATGAGCAGTACCCAAGTATATTGTCAAGCCCATGAAGAACACCTATTTACAAGCAACTGTTCTACCGACGACGAACTTATTGCCTTTTTTAGGTACTAACTACAAGTGGGCGCTAATGTCCACTAACCCGAATTTCAAGCGCCTACTCTCTTCATGAGAGCAATAATAACTGGCTGTTTGTGACCTCAATAGTCTTAGAGATCGGTAGGTAGGTAGGTAAGTATACCTACTACCTACGCAAATAGGTACTGAATTAGTTGAATCGTCCATGTGGAGAGATCCCAGAATTTTAAATATTTACGATTCCTAAAGAAACGTGTATTATCTTCAAGGAGAAAATATTTAACCAATGCACTTGATATACTTAGAAATAACTACGTAATATTTCTTTTGCGACCTCTGACCTCATCTCTTGATTGAACGTTGTGATGTGATGTGTGTGACGATGACCACAAGGTTGATTTTAATTTAGTTTCCTTTGGAGGATTACTGAGAATACCTACCGCTATTGCGTCACTGTGGTGACCTACGACATAGTCTATTTATATACTGTTGGTTTGACAATAAAATAGAATAGGATATGGGCCCACAATGTACTACTTTTAGAACTTACCTAATGGCATAAGCCTTGGAATGACATACCTTGGATCTGTAGAGCTCTACAATTAGAGTGAATCTTAGTCCCTAGATATGACTTTTAGCTATTCTTTTCAGCCCTAGATTACTTTAGACTGTACAGACAAACAAATAAAAATGTAACTTACTAGCAGGAACCTATAAGGTTTTGTTAAAACTTGAATCTGGTTCACAATCGTTCTAGTATAATACCGATGGGCATATACCTTCGACGTCACAACCGATCTATTCAAGCTATTGATATCCAAGCTGTAGACAGTCTACAGCTTCAAGAATTTGGTTCACAATCGCTAAAGAATAATAATACCTACTGAATGGCATACACCCTCTGGAGCATGCCATACTCTGGAGCGTCACAACTGATCTACCAATCCCCCCCGCACTTTGAGGACTCATTGTTTTCAAAGCGCGAGTGGATTGGTATTGACATCCAAGCTGTAAACTGGACTGTACGGGTGAAGTGTAAGAGTAAAAATTAAACTTACCAGCGTGAGGTTTTGCCACCACTTGAATTTGGTTCACAATCGCCCTAGTGTAATATCTATGGGCATACACCCTTTGCGTAACAACAGATCTATCCCTATCCACCCGCACTTTGAACACCCCTTCCCTGGTATCTAAGCTGTAGACTGGACTGTACGGGTGATGGGTGAGAGTGGAATTCAGGCGAATGTTGGCCCAGTTGGGTATCCGTGCGCGGTGGCTGTTGCCTGTCTTTCCGCTGTAGAGACCGTTCATGTAAACTGTGTCGCTGAAGATGTTGGCGGCTATGTGGCCATTGCCGATTGATGGCATGAAACGGTCGTTCGATGGCAGACTAAAAAAACAATAATTAATTAACTAGGGCAGGTATTAACAAAGTCAAAGTCAAAAAAAAATATTCCATAAAATCACGGGATCACTTGGACACGTCTTAAATCTACGTTGCGTTTAACATGTTCGTAACGCGACCAACATTAGTAGGTAGTAGGTACTTATATATTTTCTGACTTATATCTTCCTTCCTAAAGATCTCATAAATAGAATCTCCTACAGAACGACAACGTGAAAATACCTAAATATTTCCTATAAATATGCCTTTTAAAATTATGATTCTAGAACAGTCAGAGTTGCTGATGCTATAGTAACAGGCGATACCTCGATACAGGCGCTACGCCGGCTCCCAGAGTAAAAAGGACAATGAATCATTATTACTGACAATAAAATAATTAAGTAACAATATCCTGTATGTACCTGTGTAGTTATGTATTTTATGATACCTAGAGAGGTACCTATACCTATCATAGAATAGTGAATTTTCTGTTTTCTATAGGTAGGTATTTTATTTTTGCAGGGTTCATAAAGTTAAAAATAATGTTTTAATTGCTAAAATCGTTGGTTCACTCAACAATTCATTTTGTTGTGATAAGTTCGTGTGAAATAGTAATTAAAATCATCCTAAAACCGTTGGTCCTTATAAGTCCAATAAAAAGAGCCATCAACGGATACGTTCACACAATAAAATAAACCGTTGTGGGATTGTTTATGTTATTGGTGTTTTGATATTGATGATGACAACATTTTGTCTGAACTTACGTGTGTGTTGAGAAAATATGAGACTTGTCGCTCACATCTTCAGTTTCTTCTAAAGGGTCTCTGGCCTCCGTGTAATTGGCTCCTTTGGTGGCCAGGAATACCACCAAAATAGCTGCCAAGGACAGCACCCCCAGCATCGCTGCCACCTGCTTATTTCGCACCAAAAAGTTCCACATCCACGCTGTTTTTCACAAACCAACTTCACAATAAAAACTCTTTGGTAGAGTAAAAATAACTATGTTCTAAATTTTAAAATGCGCGGCAAAAAGTGCCGAGTTTTTTTTTAAGTTGAACGAGAATAATTTCAATACCGAAGGAGGTTGGTTAAATTAAAATGAAAACTATTTTATCTATTGCAGTCCCGCGCGGTGACTGCTTGAACGGCCAAAGTGTGATTACAGGACCTACAGCTAGCATGACACACATTATTGTTCTAGTAACAAAGATAACAATAAAGTAGGGTCATCTCTTTGTGCAGACTTTGTTTATGTAGAGATTTTGCATTGATCGAACTTAGTATCAAACTTATTTAAGGACTTTAAACGAATTTCATTTAGTTGAATTATTTAATTTTGATACCTAACCAACGTATCCAATCTATTCAGTGTTAAAGTTTATGTAGACGATAAATGATTGTTTAGTTTGATGTTAGGACATACTAAGTAGGTACCTAGGTAGTGGTAGATAATATTCAATGATACACCTTACATTTTTAGTTCATTTTGGTACCTTATGTAGGTACAGTTCTATTGTTGTCTTTTTCTTTTTTTTTCTACTACTGTTTTGGGTAGGTTTATGGTGATAATGTGTACTGGATAAATACCTATATTGTACGACATAATTGATACAAGAATTAATATTTTAAACTAAGCTTACTTACCTACGACCAACACTCAGAACAGCAAATCAACTTCGTTTGTCCAACGCGTAGCCATTTTACTTTATCTATGGTAGCTGACTAGAGCTGACAAATAAATACTTGTCTATGAAAGTCGTCTTAAAACTTCTGCTCCTTGCCAGCCCTACGATTAGACCTGTTCCATGCCTGAACATAATTCAATTGTCGCTTCCTCTCATTGCATTAACTCACATTTCACGTGGAAGACAATGCCATAGATCATCTTAATTACGCCAGGTTCGTCGACCGGAGCATATTCAGAGTTTTTGCTTCTAGTTCAAGAAACTCAGCATTATTTCTAGTAGGCATTTAGAGGAAGAAGGTAATTTAGTGAGTAATTTTTGTAATCATACATAGATGGAATAGTTTTATGGAAAAACTTTTTCGGTCTAAATTCAAGCTTCGTCAAACATCCATCACAACATTTTTTTATAATTGGCTATACCTACCTATAGTTGTCTTTTGTTTCATTTCTAGTTCGTTGACCGTCTCTTGTTTAGTTTCAGCCTAGCAATTAGATATTCTTTGCTAATGCAGACCCTGTGATTTTTACTTTATTCCAAACAAATTGCTTCTCTCCCCGAGCATGTCGTAAAAGTCGACTAAGGGATAGTATCCTCTCCAAAATGATGGACCACCTATATGGGCGATGGGCTGATCACCTTTCACCATTGTTCACCATCTTAGGATTTTAAATCAGAAGTGGCTGCAAGTTTTCTTATGCTTACTTGTGGATCTACCTACCATTAGGGATACGGGCGTGATAATTATGAATGTATTTTTGAAAGAATTTTCGCCGATAACAACAACAAGATTTTCACCACAAATTACCAAACCGGGCACCAACATTTTGATTCCTATTGCTTAAGCCTTGTTACCGAGATAATATTAAAAGTAATCAGAGTTTGATTTTAAATTGAAGGATAGGATATAACATCGTGGTTTCAATGAGCGTGCGGGCATCAGACCGTGAACCCTACGTTACGCTCTGTTACGTCCAGTGACGCCCGCCAACACTAGAAACCGACCAAATTTTATTTTTAACCAAGCTGAATGATGAATAATGGTATCCGTTTTATGAGCAAGAGCAGGATTTGGTTCGAATTATACAATGGAAAGTCAGGCTACGTCAAGTTAACTACGTTAAACGACGGCTTACGAGAACCTGCCAGAAAATTGTTGTGTGACAGCTTATGCTGCTCTCATCAGACCCCTCTTTCCCACTGGGCACTCTAGGCAAGTGCCCAGAGCCCCGTGATCGATAGGGACCCCCTAGTTCCAGCCAGATCACTATGTCCATAGAATGTGATGTGCTCAAAAACATCGATTTTGAAGGAGTGATTAACGATTTTGTCCATCTCAAATCCAGAAGGGTTCCTCTTCAATAGATTCTTAAGTACTAACCTATGAATGCTAAAAGAGTTACTTTTGTGAATTCTATTACATT
Source organism: Scotopteryx bipunctaria (assembly GCA_949320045.1). Taxonomy (NCBI): domain Eukaryota; kingdom Metazoa; phylum Arthropoda; class Insecta; order Lepidoptera; family Geometridae; genus Scotopteryx; species Scotopteryx bipunctaria. The sequence continues at coordinate 2,877,052 of OX439441.1, forward strand.
ACCTATTCATTTAATGTGACTGTCAATAAAAATAAATGTAGAAGTTTGCTTATCTAAACTTTCTTTGTTTATTCTAACAAAATAGTGTTCTGTCAAAGTCATAGGGGCCCCATTATCCTAATATGCCCAGGGCCTCCAATAGGTTAAAGACGGCCTTGGCTGTTATAGGCATCACCAGTTCGATTGAACCCATAATCTAGTTTATGTTCATGCCTTCTAACAGTCTTGTACAATATCTCTCTGAATTCGCGCATCCTATTCTACTAAGAAAAAAAAATTACACTGTTTTTATTAGTGCATCTTAGAACTGAGCATAGGTACCATGTTAAAAAAAGGCACGTTACAACTTGTGTACCTACCAACCTAATTATCCTCCTACTCCCTACTACGAAATTATATTGTAAATCTAATCAATAAGGAGAACCAACCTTATTAACTTAAGCTAATTAACGGTTAATGTATTCTTCTTTTTCAATAAATATTATTCTACAAGCTGCCGCCTGCGGCAACGCTCGTGTGGTATCCGGATAAAAAATAGCCTATTATGTTAATCCAGTACTTGTACATGTACTATGTATTATACCAAGATTCATTGAAATCCGTTTAGGCGTGACTGAGGCACAAACATAAAAACATCCTCACAAACTTTCACATTTACAATATAATAGGATTCTTTTTTACTTTTTCTATTCTAACATTATAAATCCAAATTTTGAGGATGTTTGTGACTCAATCACACCGTAACGTTTGAGCGAATAAGAAAGAAACTTAGAATATGGATAGATACATAGTACCTACGTGTGCTAAAACATAACAGGCTACCTGTTTCGCCTTAGCATCTTCTGCTAGTATATTCCATAACTACTATTCACAAATACCTACCAGCTTTTCGTGTTCTTTCAAATCAGTGTGGTGAAAGGATTCAAAATTCACCTCAGGAGCTCGTTTCGTGCACTAGATAACTATGGATAAGTGATGCTCATTAAAGAGATATTATATAGGCAATACCCTGTGGTTCTGCAACTAATTGCCGGTGAGATATGCTCGCGCGAAGACGCCAATGTCATTAGCTGGTGGGCAGCGGAGCGTGCCGCCCTCCGCTGCGCTCCGCTTGCCTCGGTCAGCCACCTTCGAGACGCAGGTGAACCGGCACTCCTCATCACTCTGTACCCCCTTTCTGCGAGGTAATAAGTCTTCTGTTGACAGAAAGATGCGCAGGTGAACAAGCACTCTGCATTATTTTAAACATCGCTTTTCCGGATATAAAATTATACTCTTACTAGCTTGCCGCCCGCGGCTTCGCTCGCGTGGTACCCGGATGAAAAATTGCCTATATGTTAATCTAGCACATGCACTATGTATATTCCAAGTTTCATTCAAATCTGTTCAGCCGTTTAGGCGTGAAAGAGTAACAAACATCCATACATCCATACTTACAAACTTTCACGTTTATAATGTTAGTAGGATATTAGTAGGATTCTGTTTATGGTGTCTGCAATATCGCAAGTGCTTTTGAACTTGTTTTTTCTGTCACTAGATAACCTAGTAATAAATATTAGTGAAAAGCCCCCGGTTTCACTCGCGTAGAGTAGATTGTTTTGGGTGCATCTCTTCATTCAACAGTCTTGATCTCTCATTGCACTTCTTTGGAAAACCTCTAAATTCGTTATCATTTTGTATTGAAAGAATCCAAATCAAATTTCAAGCAAATCAAACTACCAAGTTTAAGTCATCAAACTAGAAAGTTTAAGGAATAGGTACAGATTTTTATACAATCGTTTTTACCCAATTTTCAAGCAAATCTTAACTGGAACTTTTTAACACGTGGTGCACGTGTTAAAAAGTTCCATACAAACGTTTTCACCTCTATTCATCCCAATGCCCTATTGCGATGAAAAGGGGTGAAAATTACTTACTATAAAAGGAAGCTACCTTCCAAATTTCAGCTTTCTAGATTCAGCGGTTTCGGCTCAGTCAGTCAGTCAGGTTAAGCTCTTTTATAGGGTATAGATTATGATTATGATTACCCCTGCGAGGTAATAAGTCTACTGTCGCGATTGAGACTCGCACGTGAATAAGTACCTACTCTGCATAATTTAAACACCAACTTGAGGTAGAGCCTACTTTGTTTAAAAAGTTTTGTAATATTGTGAGTGCCTGAGATCAAGTATCCATATTTAACAAGTTTAATCATAGTTATGGTGCCCGGAGATGGAGTGAAATAATCATTATAAGAATTGTTGGCCAATTGCTCATACTTAGTTTTCTAATTGATGACCTCGGTGGCGTGGTGGGCGAGTGCTCGGCTGAGACGCAAGAGGCGCGGGTTCGATTCCTGCTACGGGAGAAATGTTTGCATGTTCTGAAAATATTTCTTCCGGGTCTGGGTGTTGTAGTATTATGTATTGTAAGTATGTATTTACAAAAAAAAAGTATATAAGTACTTAAGTATTCTATCTGCCATCTGGTTCCCATAGTACAAGCTTTGCTTAGTTTGGGGCTAGATGGCGCTGTGTGAAATGACCACAAATATTTATTTAATTAATTTGCCTTGCGGGCTACAGGGAGACCGCTCTCCCAATAATACTACGGTCGAGTCATCTCACTTATCATTATCACCCTATCTAATCCTTGTGTGATGAGGATGGAATCTGACCCTCGAGATAGCAGAAATCCACACCGCTTAACTTTGTTGTCAATGGAAAGGTCCCAGCGTGTATCTAAACGTTAATTTAGTTCAGTTTCAGTCCTGTTTGCCTAGAAGACATCGCAATAAGCGATAAGGCCGCCTTTTGCCAGCAATTGTTTCCTATAAAAAATTTACTCCTACATTGTTGTTCGCAAAAAGTATCTAATATATAACAGGCCTGCTGGATCACACTGCTGGGCAGAAAATTATTATCCTAAAAAAAGTAATGTCCTGACAGACCTATCTATAGATATTAGTTTAGAAGGTATGATTTTGAGGCTTCTTCATCCCCAATTTCCTATCTCCAATAGTGAAATTGCAAAATAAAAACAGGTATCTCCAAGCAAGGCCGATATTTTCTCACTCCATGCCATCAAGACTATTTCGCCATGTCTCATAAGGTAAATCATGTTCACACATAAGTGAAATTATAAGGAAATAATTATTATATTCTTAATCAAACATTCAAAGCTACTTACAGTAACGGCGTCTTAAAGTTAAGGCGCGGTCGGCTGCGCACGGACGCGCTCCGTCAAGCGTGCCGATCTAACAGGTGCAATACTGCCTCTTAATTGCTATAAATGATAGACGGATGTCCCCTTAAACCTCATGACTTTAACTTTTATGGCGCTTTTATGAGCCCTCGTTGTGTTCTGATTAAGACTAAGAAAGATGATAGTATCATGTTTTCTAGGCAGCGAATAAACGCGTAAATTCACATGTTTATTTTCATTTGACCGTTCACACTCTGATTTTTGCGCAGAAATATAAAATATTTTTGAATACTTTTCTGAACTCTTCCGTTCGGAAGACTAAAATCGCTAATGACGTGTGCAATAGTACTAAAGCGAATTTTAGTATTGGTTCATTCCCTGTCTTTCCATAGTTTGAATTTCATCTGATAATGGTACTAGAGAGAAAAAAATCGCGATAGTACTACTGGTTAGTATCAATGGTACCTTCTTACTGCGAATAAACCAAACATTTTAAACCCTTAGGTTAGGTACAAGGATACAGCAGATATCAGTTACCCCGTAACTGATTTTCTGTCCTGTGTGTAAACAAAAAAATCAGCCATTTACAAAGATTTTAAATAGGTATATCAAGATAATATTCAAAATAAACCAGATAACACATCAAAAACTCTCATTACAAGCACGTATTCAAATGACCTAAGACATGACGCACGAAACAGATTGCTCTAAATTATGCCACTCTGTCATCAAGTAGGTGGGATGACTTATGAACGGTTAAATATGAATAACATCCTAGTTGCAACTAGACCTGGTATTATAAATAGCTTTATCATTCAGGAGAGTGCTTGCTATCTGTTACTACGTAAGCGTTAGTTTGAGGTACAGTAGGTACTTCTAACAGTACTAACTCCGAAGGCTTTTTACGTTGTCCGTCATGCACATGGCCTCAATCTTACTTATATTATAAATGCGAAAGTTTGTGAGGATGTTTGAATGTTTGGATGTTTGTGCCTCAATTACGACTAAACGGCTGAACGGATTTGAATGAAACTCGGAATATACATAGTACATGTACTGGATTAACATATAGGCTATTTTTTATCCGGGTACCATGCGAGTAAAGCCGCGGGCGGCAGCTAGTCTAATATAAAAGTCCTTCGTCACTGACCGACTGCCAATCAACGCACAGCTTAAACCACATGGTTTAGAAACATGAAACTCTATGGAAAGGTATAATTTCTCTTATGGTGTAGAGGTGCACTAAGAAAGGAATGTCCGAAGTTCAACTAGAGAACGCAGAGGGAATATAAAGTTTGTATAAAAAATTCTGAAAGTGGAAAAAGGGGCTTTCCACTAGTTCGTTGACTTGATTTTTTCGGTTTTCGGCAAAATTATCCCCATTATTATCCCCAAGTCACATTCTTTGTTATATTTTTGTAATAGAGCATTATAAGCCAGCCAGCCATACGTACAGCCAGCATTAAAAGTCGGTAGGTACATTTACTTTTAATGCTGTAACAATTTTGTTGACGTTTTTAGGATTCCGTACCCGCAGGGTGCCAACGGAACCCTATTACTAAGTCCGCTGTCCGTTCGTCCGTCCGTCCGTCTGTCAGCAGGCTGTATATCTCATGAACCGTAATAGATAGAGAGTTAAAATTTCCAGAGTGTGTATTTCAGAATGCATCCAGCAGCTTCTCTCCCTCAGCATGTTGCAAAATTTGACTAAGGGATAGTATCCTCTCCAACATGATGGATCATCTATAATGGGCGATGGTCTGATCATCTGTCACCATGGTTCACCATATCCATCTTGGGACTTTGGTTCAGGAGTGGCTGCACGTTTTTAAGATTACTTGAGGCTCTGCCCACCCCGTTAGGGATAAAGGCCTTTTACCATCTAGTAGATGATTTATACAGCGTCAGGAGGCAACTTTTACCTTCACTAACGGGACGCTGTAGTGCCCGGGACGAATTAAGATGGAGTAGGCTTGCCCAGCACCTATTCCATCCTCTCAGCTTAGTCGGCCTTGTCCACAGGAAAGACATGGTCAATACGTGCGGAGCTGACTAAGCCGCGGGTTTCCTCACGATGTTTTCCTTCACCGTTTGAGAATAGTTAGGGATAGGGGCGTGATAATATGTATATTATGTATGTTTATTACACACAAAATGTACGATGGTACGGAACTCTTCGTGTGCGAATTCAACTCGCACTTGATCGGTTTTTTTTCCCCTATTTGTAGTTTAAATAATAACAACATTTTTCTGTATTGGTATGGTACTCTAAAAGCATTTTCTTACCCTTTAACGAATGCCAATTTAGAACCAGTTGCGGTGCAATCTTCGTCGAACGAATCAACCGATCGATAAACTGGACATTATTTAAACTATCCGGTTAGTGTAAATTACCGGTTGGAACTTAGATTTAAACAAGCATTCAGGTATCTGTCCACTGAAGCTTTGAACCAATGCTGGTTAAAATGAACACAGCAGGAATTCCAAAACTGTCCAACTTTAATTTGACTTACCTCTCTTTGCCTTTCTTAGATACCTTACCTACGGAAGCGCTCAGCTCGTAATGCCACTTCCGTCACCCATCCCAATAGTGACCGCGCACAACGTTGCTTCAACTTCAACTTCAACGATCAATCAAGAAAGTCTAAGCAAGCTACTCCACGAGCGCTTCTAAAAGTAGAAATTAATAGTCAGTAGTCTCAACCATGCCCTTAGAAGCGGAAACGGAGCTACATCGTACTCAGAAGTTGTAGTGTACAGTGTTCCTTATTATAAATTACCGGTTGGATCGGATTCAAACAAGCATTAGGTGGCCCCGTAAATATAGTGGCTCATTATTGAGCCCTAACGAGCGGGCGCACGTGCTACGATATGTTAGAGTGGGTGAACGTCACACCGATGTGTAGAAACCATTATATAAATAAATAAATATTTGTCTATCTAGCTACTCTACCTAGCATCTAGCCCCAAACTAAGCAAAGCTCTTACTATGGGAACCAGATGCTTTTTTTTTGTAAATACTAGGTTCAACACCCAGACCCGGGAGAAATATTCGCAGAACACACAAACATTTCTCCCGTAGCGGGAATCGAACCAGCACCTCGTGCGTCTCAGCTGAGCACTCGCCCGCCACGCCACCGAGGTCATTGTAAAGGAACAGCTTTTTTTCGCTTTTTACTGTGTTTATGCTCATTCTGAAAGAAATACCTGAATAAGGTTCCTGATTTCGGTTCCTAATATTCTGGTTCTGTTTCCGTATCTGATGCCGATTCCAATCCTGACTCCTAACCGATCAGATTCCGGTTATTTGGTTCCGTCCAGTTTCTGATTTCGGTCTAGGCTTCGAATAAGGGTATAATCCATGAAGAACCTGGATGAGATTCCGATTGATTCCAGCTCTGATTCTGATTTCGATTCTATAGACATTGAGCATGCAAAACTCAAATAAACTGCAAACCATTTTGTATGTATGTATATTATCACGCCCGTATCCCTAATGGGGTGGGCAGAGCCACAAGTACTTATAAGATAACTTGCAGCCACTCCTGATTCAAAGTCCAAGATGGGTAGGTATGGTGAACCATGGTGACAGGTGATCAGCCCATCGCCCACATAGATGGTCCGTCATGTTGGGGAGGATACTATCCCTTAATCGACTTTTACGACATGCTCGGGGAGAGAAGCAGCTAGACGCTTTCCATGGATTTTTTACTCCCAGTCCAGCAGATAAGTATATCATACTAATATTATAAAGAGGAAAGATTTTTTTGTTTGTAACGAATAGGCTCCGAAACCACTAGACCGATTTCAAAAGTTCTTTCACCAATAGAAAGCTACATTATCAGGGACCAGTATAGACTATAATATATCTTCAATAAAATTAGGGGTCCATAAGAAAATTGCAATATTGTAACCCAAGGTAGAAAACTCAAAATAGTTTTTGGCGTGCGCTGCGAAAACTATTGATTAAAGAACAAAATAATGTACTACACGCGTACGAAGTCGCGGGCAACAGCTAGTAAGTTAATAGTTACATAACGGTGTAAGATAGTCTCTAAACACATCCTGTAGCAAGCAGATACTTACATGCGATTGTTGCTACTAGGTTAGGTACCTACATACCTACTACCTATGGGTAAGTAATTATTATTTTCCCGAAGCCCGAGGAAAATATCTCATCTGTAGCAGAAAGAATACCTACGGATCTTACTAATCGAAATAATAAAGCGAAAGTTTGTGAGGATGTGTGGATGTGACGATGTATGTTTGTGCCTCAATCACGCCGTAACGGCTGAACGAATTTGAATGAAACTTGGAATATACATAGTATGTGTGCTGGAATAACATATAGGCTACTTTTTATCCGGATATCATGCGAGCGAAGCCGTGGGCGAAAGCTAGTATTATAGGTAATAATTTTACTCGCATTTCCACCTTTCATATTCTGCTATCCATAATCCTTCCATGGTTTTCCAGGGCATGATCTTATGCTACAACCAGTCCATACTTTACTAATGTTACCTTTTCACGCCTAAACTGCTAAACATATTTTCATGAAATTTGGCAAGGTGATAGATTTCATCCCGGGGAAGGACATAGGCTACTTTTTATCCTGTAAAACGATACCTACCAAAATGGTTAAAGGATGTAAAAGAATAACCAGGATAACGCATAGGTAAATACTTCTTAGACATTAGTTTATGACAACAATCGGGTCGTCAGCAGCTCTCTTTTTTCTTGCAGGGCCTCTAGCTGGACCGATTTCATGGTTTTTGTTTTTGATTTGTTGGATTGGTCTCTGCCCCGAATAACAAAATAACTAGGTACCTAATAAAACATTTGAAAATTTGCATTATTAATTCTAATGCGGTACGATGTTCGCGGGGTCAGCTAGTATTATGATTAATGAGAAAATATTCATCTCCGTGTTACTTTTTCATCTAAACCGCGTAACAGATTTCTATAATATTTGGCATGGAGATAGTATACATCTTGTTATCTATGCCTTCAAAAATTAGGTTACTAGGAAGATATCTAGAAATCGCATATCGCATATTTTTTTCTTCTATAAAACGGGACCGATTTACGACATAGTCGGAGGTAGGCTAGCAAACAATAAACGTTTACAGCTCCAAACAAATCCAGCATATTTGTATGGTAATAAGCAGCCATATGCCTAGTACATACATATAAAGCACGCCTACGCTATCAGATACCTATTTACTTTCCGTGTTTTTCTATTGAAGACCACCATCGAACGAATATTATTATAAAACATTGTACCTCTACTTTTGTTATCGCTACACTTTTAATTAAAATAGTTTTCCTATCCACAAAGCCGGCTTAATGAGATAATTACAATAAATCTTTGTGGTCATGTTCCGTAACATAAGTAATGATAGCAAGGAAATTATAATTTGTAATGTTGAGTTTTGATCCTATTACATTACCATTATGTTACTTTAGACTCAAATTAAAATCAAACTATGTCAGTATTTCTCTCATAAATTCTAAGAGCTAGAGTCCAGCTCTTATTGTGACAGAGTTTGTATGCCGCCGTCATGGCTTAACGGCTTAAAGGCGAGGACCGACAATTTATCGTGCCCATGCGTAAGCATGGAAGGGCTCAGCTAGTACTAGTAGTTACCTACGAAACGACATATTCCCCTTATCCATTTCCTCCTATCACTCGTCATCTAAGGCAGAGACTTTATCTTACTTATATTATAAAACTAGCTGCCGCCCGCGGCTTCGCTCGCGTGGTACCCGGATAAAAAATAGCCTATATTTTAATCCAGTACATGTACTATGTATATTCCAAGTTTCGTTCAGATCCGTTCAGCTGTTTAGGCGTGATTGAGGCACAAACATCCAAACATCCAAACATCCAAACATCGTTACAAACTTTCGTACTAGATGGCAGCACCGGTAAAATTAGTACGCGCTATCGTTGCGTTTTGAGCTTTACGCCGGTAATTTCAAGCAAACTAAGACTTTTCAAATTTATAATATAAGTAAGATTAAAAAGTTTTAGTTTGCTTGAAATTACCGGCGTAAAGCTCAAAACGCAACGATAGCGCGTACTAATTTTACCTGTGCTGCCATCTAGTACGAAAGTTTGTGACGATGTTTGGTTGTTTGTGCCTCAATCACGCCTAAACAGCTGAACAGATCTGAACGAAACTTGGAATATACATAGTACATGTACTGGATTAACATATAGGCTATTTTTTATCCGGGTACCACGCGAGCGAAGCCGCGGGCGGCAGCTAGTAATAATCATAAATAAACTGTACCTAGACCAATGCACGAAATTCACAAAAGTCACATAACATTTAGATTTCTGTATTTAATGATGCTTCGTAAAGCCCATACCAATCCAATGCTTGACAAGTGACCGATGGCATTGCAGAATGCACCTACCTACCTGCTCCCAGGCCATTAATTGGCGGCGAACCAAAGAGATAGTTTGAAAACTTCGAAATCCACGTTACACACTCTTCTTCAATAATTGGACGCGACAATCAATTACTTAACACGTAATTGGTGGGATGAATGTCAGTTAAGAGTTTACGCGTTTGTTTTTACAATGTTTTTGGCTCTTATTCAATTCCACCGTTCACGTTTTACAAGCACTAAAACCTTGCAGTGGTACTCGACAGGGTCCTTCGCCGTAAGTCCTTTCTTAATTACCCTGTCAGTTCAATGACAAAATGGAGGCATTACATTACCTCCTCCATGTCCCTGATCGACTTTTAGTGAAAGATCCATTGCAAAGAGAGATAAATTAAATTGCAATACTACTATCACGTGATCAGTAGTTTTTTTTCGAAAGAGAATGGAGGATGGCTCGAACGGGCCTCCTATTATTTTTGAATCGAGCTTTGAATTTTTGATTCTACGTCATGTCAGTTTCTTCACAATCAAACGCAAAAAAGGTGAAGCTTTTAACAAGGTTTAAGAGTAGGTACTTATTGGACAACGCACATTTCAATCAGAAAAATCCATCTGCGAATTTTTGACACTTTTTGTCACATATGGCGGGGCTACGAAGGATCATACCAAAATACAAGGCAAGTATAAATTATTATGAACAGGAAATGCAAATAAACTATGATTTCGGTAGCATTATAAATGTGGGAGTCACTATCTAATCGTAGTCGGATTTTCTTGTAATTACTTAACCATCGGTTACTCGTTTCCAGTTGTTAGACTAAATGCCAGCCTTTCAATTCCAAAGGTAACATTTGCGTAGCCTAATTAAGTACCTATTGAATAGAACATTTATTGAGAGTGAACGGTGTTACACTAAAATATTGCAGGATTTCATATTATTAAGTTTTAAAAGCAAATATAGGCCTATACTCAGTAGTGGGTCTGTTCGGCTGCGGATGATGATGATAATGAAGTTTCAAAAGCTTCCAGAGTTGGATAAGGTTTATAAAATTTCAGTTGTTCGGTATATTTTTTTAAAATTTAAGTCGCATGTTATGTAAAATATTTCTCACCGCGATGATCCGATTTAAAGGAACAATTTTATGAGCAATTACAAAGCTATTCAGTTTCAATTCAGTTTATAATTGACAAATTGATTTGATTTCATACATGCTTTGATTATATATCCATACATGTAACAGTCTAACAGATGAATAATTATATCGACCTACATAAACATCAAAGAAATTACACAGAAATTATGCTTTGTAGTCAGAGTCATGCCTATGCCTACATTTGACTTTCTTTTCTTATTTTGTGGACACCCCTTGCACAACTATCAACAGGTTAAATAAACAGTCGTAAATAAGGTAAACATAGTAAGCCCATTGAGTTAGCACAGCACACGTAGTAAAGTCATTGCGACAATAAAGCCGCGGTTCCACTGCAGCGCACGCCCACGGCCGGGAACGTAGCGTGGCCGTGGGCCGTAGTGAAGGTTGTCACCTACATTTTCATATACAAAACGAAGTTATAATACACGTGCCTAGCTTCTGCGTGCGCAGCAGTGAAAAAAAGTAAAAGTAAAAAGTATTTATTCAAAATAATTACAAGTGTGTAAAATACATGGTTTGAGATCTCTCCTCTTAAGTCGCATGACCTGGAGAGTCCCCTCTTTTCTGTAGTACAACTTAAATTAGAGCACTTGTATTACATAAATGTGAAATAATACTAAATGACAAAATAATTATTTATATGAGTATAGGGTTATATGTAGTGTATGAAAGTAAATATTGTTACTGAAGAAGCTCTTTTACAGCAGAAGATTCGTATACAGGGACCACGCAAGTTAACTGCGTGGCTCTATTTCTCTGTTTGCGTGTGTCTACGCCTTCGCTGCGACGGTAGGACACCTGGCAACATTCGACGCTCTACGTTCCATCCACCACCCTTTGCCCAGCCCGCTAAACTGCGTGAACGACGCATTAGACACGTTTGTGTTTGTGACGTCATCGAGCCACGCATCCGTGCGTAGCCGTTCCGTATGCTATTGTGGAGGCAACCGTCTACATTCTCATACAAGAGATCTAGTCGGTATAAGTGCGTAGCGTGCCTGTGCAGTGGAGTTCCGGCTTAATTCTGACCGTACGGCGCCCAGCGGTCTTGGCATGCCGTCGGCCTTGTGTCGTCGAAATATCGCAGCCAGATTGTCTACTTCAAACATACAAGATAATGATGCATGTATTATTCATCTATCGACGTTCATTCATATCAGTTTCATGTAAATATTTACCTGAGTGTTTATATTTGATGTCAAACTGGTATTGATTGAGTTCTCGTGATTGCGTATAATTTCTCTGAGAATAGAAAACGAAGCTGTTGTGCCGACCCCACTTAACATATACGGTCTTACTTATAAACGTTACTTAACCTACACTGTTTCGTCAGTACTAAACTATAGCTAGAATGGACTTTTAAGGCCAATGTGACGTAATGTCTTTCTGCTTCTAACTTTGGAAGTAAATCTGTGTTGTTCTCAACAAGGAAAGTTACCCTCTACACCACTTGGTGTTGTTAGACAATTCATGGAACCACAGCCAAAATACTGTTGTTTCTAGTGACAACATCGGTACATGTAGGGCTGAGAAAGCGAGGCAGGGTGCCCACAAATCATTGCCAACACCCAGATACGTTACGACAGCCGTGCTACGAAACAAAGTAACAGAAAATAGAACTTATACCTGTTTGCAATTTGAAACGAGTTAGATGGAAACACTGATCGGTCTAGGCAATAAACAATCAATTCTTTAGGAAATCAAAATTAAAAGTAAGTAGGTACCTACGGGTTTTCGGGGAGAGAAGCAGTCTATTTTATTTTATTTTTAGAGTTTTTGGGGAGCTAGGTACAAATAGTATAGAAAAATGAAATTATAACCAATTAATGTAACTACATGGTTGTTTAAGGCCATTTAAAAGTTTCCACTTATAGCAACAAAAATAATAAATAAATAATAGGTACAAAGAACAATACAGTAGACGACAAATAAAATGGTTTAAAGATTTATATAAAAGGTTAAAAAAGAAAATTTAAGAAGGAGAATTTACAAAGAAGTGTGTATTAATCATTATTGAAGAACTTATCATATAATAATCGCGTCAACGTAGATATTGAGGTATTAAAAATATCAATGTCCATACCTGACTTTACCAAGGCATTAAGAGAGTTGCTTGATCTGATGAAAAAGGCATTTTGCCTGTAGTTTGTTCGAACCGGGGAACATAAAGTTTGTTAGGCTTTCTTAAAGAAACTGTGTTGCAGCGTAGCCCTATTAACGCTAAGACTACACTATTAACTAGCATAGAAGTATGATACTCTTTAAACATAAGTAGATATTTGAGTTTATTTGATCGTAGCCACGTCTATGAAGGACGCAGCCTCGTAATGGAAGCTAAGTCTTCGCTCGGAACCGGAACACAACAGTTATTTTGCTCTTCTCTCAATATAACGGTCCAGCCATTTGCAGTACTTTTTCTTTGTGCTTCACTATTAAACCCCTACTAAGACATAAACTCACAAAAACATATTTTAGATAATTTGTAAGTGTTAAAGCACTGGTATAGTGGTAGTGACTCCCTCTTCCAATCCTGAGGTCGGTAAATTATGTGCTCTATACCTGCACTTTTAAACGGTGAAGGGAAACATCGTGAGAATAACGGTATATTGTAGAACATAGAAAATTTAAAAACACTTGGCGCATGAAATGAAAAGAGAGTGCACCAAAAGAGCCTTTGAGGCGTACTTTAAAATCCTTTCACTACACTAGTTCGAAAGGACTAGTGACACGTTTAGTAGAAGTAGTATAATTCATAAGTGTTATTTATATTTATAAATAATTCGTAATCTTTTCTTTCACCTTCCGCTAGCGGCTTCGCGTGTTTGGTTCCCGAATAACATGTTATACAAGGTCTCAAATTATATAAGTATCTACTTACATTCCAAATCTGTTCTGCATTGCGCCGTGATTGAGCAACAAAGATCCGAACATCCTTACAAACTCTGTGATTTATTTATATAAATGGGAGTAGTTTTATTTTAATTTGAAGTCCTCTTTAGGTACCTATAATTTTTTAGTAATGCAACGAATAATTAGTAATTAAAAAGTGACAACAAATCTTACTTATAATAAGTAGATCTGTTATAAATTGTATAGCTATTATTAGTGTTTTTGTTATCTGGCAATTAAGAGCCATATTTTTTTGCAAAGTTCGTGCCAGTCTATTCGAACCAGTGTGGTGAAAGAATTAAAGTACCCCTCAAAGAGGCTCCGTAATGGCGTATATCATCTTGCCACTCGCCATGTCAAAATTTCCTCGACACGTCCTCGCCACAAGTCTCTTTTGTTTTTGAGTTTGAAGTTTGATAAGTAAAAAGTGAGTAATGTGCGAGATACAGTAGTAGCTCGAACTCGGGTGCATTCACCAGGCTCAGTCACCGGCACGACGAGCTAAATCGTTATTTTGGCTCGTTTCATACAAATCCACATTTAGTTTTTTAGTTACGCTCTGAAAGGCCAGTCATTTTATTATGACACTGTGGTTTCTAAAGACCAATCTTAGAAGAAAGTTTTTTGCTCACGCTAATTTGAAATTGGAATCAGATAGGCACTTACTTACCATCTCGACCCTATTTCCATCTCGGCCTCTTGGTTGAAATTATCTGTACGGTCCAATTGACATAATTATAAGCGCATAGTTTGTTTCAGTTTGCATTGTATTTTGCGAATAGAATAACAGCTGAGATTTCGTAAAACGCCATTAGTAGGCAACCGAAATTACTCATCAAAGTGATGGAGCAATATGCAAACGTTAGATTGCTATCTCTACCTACGGATAACTTGTTCACTATTATCTCAAACTTGTTATTAATAACTTCTCATTGCCTGTCTCGTACATAGAATTAAGTCATTACCCTGTGTTTGCTTTAAGTAGCGTACTTAGATTGCAACCTCTAGGCGATACGGGCCGGTATAAATCAGTTTGGTATCGTAAAATCTTCAATAACCGACTACCGACGAACCGTTACCCGCTTGTGAGATAGTTTATGGGCCAAAATAAAGTGTTTAGGTGCCTGGCTCAGCTTTAAGATACCTTTTTGCTTCAAGTAACGGATATTGTTTGCCACTGTTTTATCCATAAAGAATGAGAAAGCTAGGCAATAGTGAGGACAAAGAGAATTGGTTGGCTCGCCCTAAATTGTTTCAGCTGAGATAAATGAAACGAGACGAGTGTCCAAGTAGAAATGGGGTCGAGAACGAGACTGTAAAACTTAAATAAGAAATCAGATTAAAAAGAATAGCTAATTAATTTTGCAATTCAAACCATCCCAACCATGACTTCAGACAGACGATAACCGATAGCAGTCTCGGCCAATTAAATTTCCATATTTAGAGCGAGAAATATGCTCGCTTCAGTTCTATTCGCACTGTGCATTTATCCAATCAGATGTCACGAGGAAGAGATTCAAGGATTGGAGGCAAAAATTGTGAATGGTATTTTATCCGATATAAACGACTTACCATACGTAGCTTATTTAGGAATCGCTTGCACAAGATCTACTTACTGTGGCGCTTCGATACTGAATCAATATATTGTGCTGTCAGCTGGCCATTGTATAACTGACTGCTACTATTTTCCTTGTAAGATGCTCGTACGGTGTGGGAGTACCCACAAAGACGAAGGGACGGTTTATTTCATAAATAAATACGTGGTGCACCCATCGTATATGTATTCACCGGATGGTATTGGACCGCAGAATGATATAGCACTGTTGAAGGTGAAGGATCCTATTCAATTTTGCGAACACGTCAGCAGAGTCGCTGTGATGCAATCTCCCCCTTACGAAGAACTGGCTATAGTTGCCGGCTGGGGTAGGATCAACGTAAGTCACTTCGTCTTACACGTCATACACATCTTACTAAACATTCATTTGATACTCCTTAGTCTCCGCTAGGTATAAGGCCTGGCTAAATGTCCGTTTTTTTGTCTATTTTTAGTGGTAAATTTCGCATTATGACATCTTCTATAAAGACTAGTTCTTAAAACGTCAATGATCAATGATCGAAGGAATGACCACAACTTAAAATGTCTAGGTATTAGAGACAACTTCCCAAAATGTTCGTTTTTCGTTTGCGCAGATCAACTGTATAGAGAATGTTTCCAGAAGTAAATATCAGTGGGTGTAATTTTCATTTAAATAAGGCGATCTGGAAATTCAAAGTTATTTGATTCAAACAATTGTTATTTACAAAATACAATATAAATATTTTTGGACTATCAAGACCGTTTCAAACGGTAGCTCTACTGAAGATCATCGGCAGATGAAAGCGTGCCCAAGACGCTGGACGCATTGCCTCGCTGAATGGCAATGCTGATCCGATCTGCCAAATTATTAGCCAGCTCTTTGAAATGAGTTTTACATGATGTTGCAGGAAGAAAGACAAATTAGCAGTGTCCGGTTAAGACACATTACTCAAAGAATCACAAGGCGTATTCCATGTGAGACTGCCATTGGTGACCTGCCCTTGGGGGTCTTTTGTGGAGGCGCTATGAACAAAACGAGCTATGCTTCACTGTAAGTTCATTTTCAACTTATTCATCATCTTCCTGCCCTCATCCCACTTTATGTGGGGTCGGCACAGCATGATCCTTGGATCATGCTGTAAGAGTTATGGCTAAGGTTTTTTATGACCGGCCGCCTGCCTGACGTCAACTCTCCTTTACTTGCTTATTGTATCCCATCATGTTGGAGGATACTATCCCTTAGTCGACTTTTACGACATGTTCGGGGAGAGAAGCACAAGAGAAACATCAAATAAAATTAATAAAACAACATAGGCACTTAACATATTCATGCGTATTACAATGGGCTCTTCTGTAAAAAAGGGGATAGTCAGAAACACGTGAATGAGTTTTCCATATTTGATGCGAGTTTTAGTAGTATTATTATTCAATTAAATTAAAAAAACAGGTCAAGTGCAAGTCAAATTCGCACACGAAGGGTTCCGTACCATATGTACCTAAATGTTTCTTGTATGTCACCTATTATAGGTGCAGCACGTTCGCTATTAAAATCAAACAAAAATGCAAAATTAAATACGTCTCTTCTATGAGGACCTCCTTAACAAATTTTATTATTATTTTTGTACAAGTCAGTAAATAGGTCGTTTGAAAAGGAAATCCACAAAAATACTAGAAAAAAAGCAAAAAAAAAATCACTCGACCCATCTAATTACTGACCGCGCCTAGTGTTGCTTAACTTCAATGATCGATTACGAATGTTATTTTTTTTTTCTTGTATGGGGCCCCGTTTTATTTTATTTTTATCTTATCAGTCTGTTAAAATCAAAGAGAAAAGAGCTGCGAATTAAGGCTAGATTTATTATTATTTATGAATAAATAACACTCAACAATCACATACCTCATAGTTCTAATCCTATACTAGGATTCCCTGTCTCGTATCAGAAACTACAAGTACCATGGTACCACAACACCCAGACCTGAAAGAAATATTGACAATGTAAAGAAACATGCAAACATTTCTCCCGCAATAGGAATCAAATCTGCGCCTCTTGCATTTCAGCCGAGCATACACCATGGCTATCATCAGTTATTTTAAATATTGACTGCTTTATCTCCTCTAATTCATTCTCGCTTATACCAGGGGTGACTCGGGCAGTGCGCTGGTGGTCCAAGGCCACATCCAAGTCGGCCTCGTCTCCTTCAAGAGGATTGAATGGAGTAGGTCTATAATCGTGTACACAGACGTGGGATATTTCTTCCCTTGGATTAAACAATATACGTTGAAGTTGTTATGTGACTAAATCAAGAATTCTAACAAAATTATGTAAGGAACTTAACGCTCCGTGGTCTTGGAGGTGGGCGTTGATAGTTGCAACACAGTTTTTAACTACCGTACCTACTGCAGCTATCATCGTGTACTAATTTTGTTATTTTATGAGCCTGTGTATATTTTGTTCCAAATAAACTATTTTGTATTTGTATTTGTATGTAACTTTTTAAATTATTATGGTTATGAACATAATTAGAACTAATAACGGGATAGTTACCATGATTCGATGTTTTTGGAGTTTCCTGATATTTTGGCATAAGTTTAACTTTTATTAGTGTTAATAATAAAACTAAAACTTAGACTAAATAAATCATATTAATTTTATGCACAGGACACAGGAAGCAAAGGAAGGCCTAGTGATGCGCCCGCCGAGTTGATTATTTTCTGGCTCGAGCGACTTTAGTTGAAATAACTGTCGACTCGTGACAAACTAGAACTCAAATCAGCTGGTCGCATCGAGTGGCGAGCGAACAAAAACACGCGTCAACTCAACTCAGGTCGAATCAAGTGAAACTGTACCGACTCGCCACTCGAATGTCTCGAAGTCACAGACATTCGAGTGGCGAGTTCGCGAGTTTACGCAAGCGTAAACTGAGTTGATTAGAGTTGCATAAAATTTGACTCGAACTGACTCGAGTTAATTCGAGTCAAACAACTCAACACGCGCATCGCTGAGAAGGCCTATGTCTAGCTAAGGCCTGTGGATGGTGATATGTGAATGCTTGTAAGGTTGTGAATGTGAATGTGAAAATGTGAGGATGTGAGGTTGTTTGTATGTGCCCCAATCACGATGTAACGGCTGAACTTGAATGAAACTTGGAATGTATATTATACTACTACTAAGTCGAACCAGTGTTTTGAAAGGATTTTAGTATAATATACTTAGAATCTTTTTTTTCTGAGTAAGCGAAGTCTCGGTCTCGGTTAGTCCAGCACACATACTATGTATGTATATTCCAAATTTCATTCAAAATCGTTCAGCCGTTACGGCGTGATTGAGGCATAAACATACATCGTCACAAATTTTAAGTAAACTTTATTAGTAAGATTATGTTCTAGACATTTTATTACTATACGTATACTCATTTATTGTAAGAATATTTATAAATGCTTTCCAACTACAATAGCTGAACCAATTTGAATAGAAATTAGGCTTATTGTTACTTGAAAGAACATGAACCTATCTAGGCTACCTTTTATGCAGATATCATGCGATCGAAGCCATTGGCATAAGCTAGTTTTCATAACTTATGTAGAATCTATGGGTAGGTATACTATGTACCATGTGTTTTAAAGTTTTGTTGCTTGAAGGTGCGTTAAGAATACCATGTTACCGGCAATCTGTATAATCCGGTATTCTATACAAAACATAGACATTGTATCAGAATACCTAAGACGTTTAAGTAATCTCTGAAATATTATTTATTTTATACTTTGTCTAGGTATTCTATACAATATCGAATACGCAGCCGTTAATGTGTGTATCTAATAGACGGAAGCCGGGAAGAAGAGATGACTGTATTTCATTACCGTAGCATTCTAATTGTTAATTTTCATAATGTTGATTTTGAGTAAATATTAGGTCTTTATCTATAAAGTTCATAATTATATGTGAAACTACCTACTATCCTGTAACAACTACAAACTGTAACAACCATATTGTGAAAGTATTGAGTTGCCGTTTGGTACAAAATGTTAGAACATTTTTTTGTCTTTTTATTTCCACAAAGTATTCCCCTATCTATATTATCTATGCATCTTTGCCAAAGCAGTGGCAATTTATTGATGCCTCTCTTGGAGAAATCAGCTCAACGGTAAGCAACAAACTGGTCAAAGACATTTTGTGCTGTATATTGAAATTTGTTCTTGTCAAGAAGTTGTCCAAATTTTAGAAAAAGTAGATGTCTGTGGACGCTTGGTCTGGTGAGTACGGAGGATGACGGAGAGCTTCCGACCAGCTCTTATAGCTTGGAGACCGTCTGTTGTGCAGTCATGCAGGAGCAGCTGACCAAAGCAGGGTGGGGATTCGACCTTCTCCATCATTGTGCTGATAATATTCACAGTACAAATCCACAGCAATGCTCGTCCGTTTGATCCATCTAGTCGTGTCACTAGTTCTTTCAAACCAGTGTGGTGAAAGGATTTAAAGGAGGCGAAGTGCGCCTTATAGCCTCCTTTAGGGTACTTGACTGATATTTTTGAGCTTTTTAGATTCGAACGACCAGTTTCCTCACGATGTTTTCTTTCACCGTTTGAGAGTACTAGTATAGCGCACGTATATATTTAGAACAGAAAAATTCATTGGTTAGACCGGATTTGAACTCACGACTTTAGGATCGAAAGGCGGGGTCACTACCGCTAGAAGACCAACCGCACCAGTGCTCTCATCCGTTTGGTAAGAAACTTCACCAAATATCAGCGACCGTCACTTTTTTAGGGGTAAGTTTTTGTTTAGGCACTGCCTAAGTTCTGAACTAGGGTCCAGCAAACAAGATGAGCGCTTACATCATCATCATCATCAGCCTATCTATAGCAGTCCACTGCTGGACATAGGCCTCTCCTAATGAGCGCCATTGCGCCCTACCT
Source organism: Scotopteryx bipunctaria (assembly GCA_949320045.1). Lineage (NCBI taxonomy): Eukaryota > Metazoa > Arthropoda > Insecta > Lepidoptera > Geometridae > Scotopteryx > Scotopteryx bipunctaria. Next base: position 2,897,165 of record OX439441.1, read on the forward strand.
TCGGCTTGACGTATCCAGTATCTGCCAGCAGCCTTGATGATAAGAATTTTTTTAGTTCTTTTTTTGTGTTAAAAAACAATTCATTGAAAAGGCATTTACGCAAAAGTGGCTATAAAGTTGGTTTATTCTGTTCTTTGGTCCTACCATGAATTTTCTCAGACTATACATACTCGCTAACTACTAACACGGGTTATTCCCGTTGTGTCACACCCTCTGTGTCACACTGTAACTGAACGGGAAAAAATCCTCGTGGTACACTGCAACATTGTTTGGACATTGGACAAATGCAATTTTGTTAAAGGCTAGTTTTTAGGAGGGGCATGAAAACGTCTTAGGAAATCGTGGACGTGGTGAGGTAAGACGAAGCGGGTGTGGTAAGTATCCATTTTGAATTTAGTATATACTAGCTGCCGCCCGCGGCTTCGCTCGCGTGGTATACGGATAAAAATTAGCCTATATGTTAATCCAGTACATGTACTATGTATATTCCAAGTTTCATTCAAATCCATTCAGCCGTTTAGGCGTGATTGAGACACAAACATCCGCACATCCAAACTCACAAACTTTCGCATTTATAATATAAGTAAGAAGTAAGATTTATTCTGTGGCGCTGTACAATTTGAATACATCTTTATTTACTACATGACTGACTAATATTTTCGGAAAATTCATAGTAGAGCCTTTCGTAATTTTTTATCGAAATTAAGCGCATTCCAACCATAACTCATAGAACCAATAGTGTAATGATAACTTTGTGAATATGCAACTAGTTTAACGTGAAATATGATCAAACTTGTGTTCGGATCCCTTTTTTTGTGCCTTAACTTAGTCACAAGTAAGCTAGAACCATTCATAGTAGGCGGGGAGTTTTCTGATATAAAAGACTTTCCGCATTCAGTGTGTTTGTATATATTACTCTTGAACTATCAATGGAAATGTGGCGCCTCGATATTAAACCAACGAATTATACTAACGGCAGCTCATTGCGTCTATAAGTTCCCTACATATTCAATTCACATTACGTACGGTAATACACAGTTGCCAAGGATGATGCATAGCGGAGTGCTATCGTACGTAGTCAACGAGAATTATAGAGAATGGAATTCAGATGCTGATATAGCACTGGTATTAACGGCAGAACGTTTGAAGTTCAGTAGCAGTGTCCGTAGAGTAGCTATTTTTCCTTGGAGACGTACGCCGTATGATGAAGTGGGGTTGATAGCTGGCTGGGGTTTAGTAAATGTAAGTTTCTTAACGGATCATAATAGAATAGAATATGAATGTCTTGACAGACTTTTGACCGGTGACGACGGTCGGGATTGAAACAGAGTAATTAATACATCCATAATTTTATTAGTAGGTACCTACATACCTAATGCTAAATATTTTGTTAGTGATGAAAGGTACCTAGGTAATATGCAGTCACCCTATTGCTGAAATCCCTGTCCAATTAAGTAAATGCCGTAATTACAAGTAGGTATTCCATCTGACGTGTTCTACGCACTTCAAGGAGTAGTCAAAAAAAGTTGAGGCTGCGTAAATCGGCTAAAATAGGTGTAAGAAGGCCTTGTTTTTTTACATCAGTAGGTACATTAAAATTATTTTGTTTTGTAGGAGATACAAGAGATTTCTATAGACCGGTTGAAGCACATACGACAGAACATAGTAAACCGCACTGAATGTTCAAAATTAATGGGTCGAATGATAAACTTTGGTGTGATTTGTGCATACGGAGTTAACGAAGATCAATACGCTTCCAGGTAATTGTTGCTCTTGTGGGAATACCACCACTTATGTTGGCTGGCGAGAATGCTTAGGTATTAAACCCTCCTGGTTCTAGATACTTACATTTTTGCAAAGTACAATAGGTAAAATAAACAATTACCCGAATATTTACATTAACACTATAAATTACTAACAATATAGGTACATATTATCACTATATCCAAATTGCTTTAGGCTGTCTGTTGATTCTCAGTAAACCTACGATTGTATATAATTAACTAATTAGCTCCCACCGTGGCTTCGCTGATTTCGTAACCTGTAAAAAGTTGAGCTCTAAAATTAAACGTAGGTAATTTATAATATAAAGAAGATTTTACAAGTCAATAGTTATAAAAACTGTAATTTTCATGATTTTATATATTACAGTGGAGATTCTGGTAGCGCCCTGGTGGTCCGAAGCTACATCCAAGTTGGTATCGTCTCTCACAAGGAGCCTGACATCAGTAGGGCTATCGTGATGTACACAGATGTCGGTTTCTACTACAACTGGATCAAGGAGAACGCTTTGAAGCTCTATTGTTTGAGTAAAACTAATAAATAGAACGATGTATTCAGATACGATCTTTGGAAACAAAAGATTGTTTCAGATTTCTTTTTAAATAAAGTGATGTCTATAAATTCTATTTCATTTTTAGAGATTACAAACCTAAAATAAACTAAGGCATTTTACCAATACTAGATGATTTTTACAGCGTCAGCAAGCAACTTTTTTTTTCCTACACTAACGGGATACTGTAGTGCCCGAGACGAATTTAGATGAAGTAGGCTTGCCCAGCACCTATAACAACCTCTCTGGTGGAGAGTACTGGTATAGCGCACATAGATTTTTTGAAATGAAAAATCCATTGGTGAACGACCGGGTTTGATCCCGCAGCCTTCGGATCAGAAGGCGGGGGTGCTACCACTAGAATATAAATGCTCTCAACTCTTTAATACAAAAACACCTGCCCTATTATTTATTAATAAAGCAAACCAAAAACATAACTCCAAAGTACAATATTTATACCAAATTTCAGAAATACTTGGTTGCAAAGCCATAAGCGTAGCCAATACTCGTAATTTCAGAGAGAGTACCTATCCAACCAATGTCTAGATTATTATTGTGCAACTGTTAGATAGAAAGTTCAAATCATTACCCTCCTTTTTAGCTTCGCCGTAATCGGGTAATTAAAAAGTTAATCCATTTTGTCATGCAAATTAAATTCTGATCCGAAACATAAACCTTATTCATGTGGTAAATAAAACTGATGAATTGGGGAAAATGATCGAAACAGCCATTGCAATCGTCTTATGGCTCAACACAATTAGATGCGAGAATAAAATGGAACCATTTATAGTTGGAGGGAGTTATTCTGAAATATTGCATTTCCCACACTCAGTGTATTTAGCAATTACTTGCAAATACAATGAACTCAGATCGATTTTTACATGCGGCGCTTCGATATTGAACCAGAGTACTTTGCTGACGGCAGCACACTGTGTCTACAGATGTACGGACTTTATTAGTATCCTGATGCTATTTGGGCATGAAAACACAGCGAGATCGAAGAAAATGCTTGCTTTGGAATACAAAAGTCATGAAAAATATTCTGAAACTGACCCGGCGCGAAACGATATAGCTTTAGTGAAGACGCAACAACCTTTTGAATTAGGTGCGAATGCCTCTAGAATTGCTATTTGCAAAAATCCACCCTACACTGAACTGGCTATGGTTGCAGGTTGGGGGTATATAGATGTAAGTATTTAACCAAAATCTAAACGAGATTTTATTAAATAATTTATTAATTTCTTTTAAAAGATTCATTTTCTTTCTTCTTAGTCGCTACACTCTTGACAGAATGGTCGTGGTTGTCAGCTCAGGAGTAATGGCTCGCTTCACAATTTTGCGCCATTCGTCTCTAATACCTTTCTAGAGCACTCGTATAGTGGACCATTCAGCGCTGCCTTATCTTGGTCCGTCCATCTCATTGGAGATCTTCCTCGGGCTCAATTACCCTCAATTCTTTCCTGCACCACAAGACGTTCAATGGACAGTTCTCCACGCCACGACACGTGCCCAAAGAACGTGAGAATGCGAGATTGTACAACAGACGCTAGACGCTGCTTGATGCCGAGTTTGTAGATTATAGAGATAAAAGATTATATATTTGTTTTTTCCAGGAAATTCGAGGGATCGAGACTAATCAACTGAAACATATCACTCAAAAAATTATAAATCGAGAGCAATGCCAGAAAGTATTAGGTTTAGCGCTTCCTAACGGAATAATATGTGGAGGGGTCAAGAAAGACAAAAGTTATACTGCAAAGTAAGTTTCCAACTCATTTTAAATTCGGATTGTACTCACGACATAATCTAGTAGACTCACTACTAGATTATGTCGTGAGTACAATCCGGTAATGCACAAACGGATTTACTAATACTAATGGTAGTAGGGTAAACTTGCCTTAATCGTACCTATTCCTACTTGCTTTAAAACCGCGGGTGTTCTACTAGTAAATAATATAATTTATTTGGTTTTCATGACCTGTACCTGCCTGCACCCATTTTACACGATGTTTTTAGCATGTTTTCTGTGGTTCGTTTCTTTAAGGCAACGTAAATTTTTGTATTTCGATCGAACGTGAAAACTTAAAAAAATATATCTTCCAGGGGTGACTCTGGCGGTGCCCTGATCGTTAGAGGCTACATCCAGGTCGGGATCGTATCCTGCAAGTTGCTGGAAGTCAGCAGGTCTGTTGCCATCTACACTGACGTAGGGTACTTCTACAACTGGATCACAAAACAAGCTCATAAGTTTCATTGCAACAATTAAAAAAAGTGTTATTTCTTTTTAAATAAAATTCATACAAACATTGGCTTAAAGTTTTTATAGCACACAACACTTATTTATATCCTCATACAATTCCAGAAACTACAAGTATGTACATACTTGTACATACGGTACTGTTACATAAAATCGGGTGTTGACCCGAGAGTACCTACTGGTGATCTAGCGGTGTAGCTTCTCTGGTCTCTACTGAAGACCAACGCTGGGTGGGCTGGACACTCCAGTGCCTACCCAGCACAATGCTGAGTGCCATACTTGCGCTGGACTCTGCTGCACACAAAAATTATATTACCCATGTAGCATTAATTTACAACTAATACAAATATAATTTACAAAATACAAAAGAAACAGTCGGGCTATATAAAGGTCGTTGCAAACGGTCTTCGCCTGATCTAGCTCATCAGACGGTGGAAGCGTAATTAATTTTAGTAAGTGTAGCATTAATTTATTTTATTTGGGAAACAAACAGTAGGTAATATTTATAATAAGAAAACACAATCAAACAATACATAAACCAATAAAGTTTCCACAATAAAATTTTACTTTAAAGCTAGTGAACAGAACAGGTCGGTACAGACAAAATCGTAAAAAAAACTAATCATAAACATAAACACAAACAAAACAAATGTTGGCGGTAATTCTTGGTGGCAAAAGTGGCTAAAAATGTCGATATTTGCTGAATTATCGTTGTAATAGTTGCATACTCTATTCAGAAACATAATTTTTCTATAATTAGTGTTAGAAATAGGCGTCCAAAATGTTTTAAGTTATCTGGCGGATAATCGGGGACTATGTAGGGGTAATATATAATAGAAGAAATGCATTAAGACTTTGAAATTCTCTATCAATTCTCAAAATAAAACGAAGCACGCGATAAGCCTTTTTATAGTAGGTAGTAAAGTAATTGTTAAAAGTACCTGAGCTATCAAGATATACCTACACCTATGTCCCTAACAACTGAAACTCGTTAAATAATTATGTAATTACATTTATAGTCAAAAATTATAGGTTTGGGTTTACGAGTAAAAGTGATTAGATACTTTACATTTTTTTGCATTTAGATATAAAGAGTTACTATTACAATAGTTATGTAGTCTGCAAAGGTCACTTTTAGCAATTAGAATGGATTAAGTGCCACATGATATAGTTTTTTCAGGTTATTTTGTATGTAGTGTTTCTTAGCGTTAATAAAAATATTTTCTTTCTTTATTACTTTCTTTCAGTGGGCAAAGACAGGCTGTGGATGATGATGAAACTAATTTGAATATTTTCTTCTATTTCTCCCGAACATGAAATGAAATCAGGGCTGACTGCAGTGTAGCAATAATGCGTTTTGTTTTATCCAATCGTAGAAGTACCCAACGTCGATGTACATTGCTATAGACTTGCTGATGATGGGCACCTTGTAAGAGACCAGGCCTACTTGGATGTAGTTCCGCGTTACCAATGCACTACCTGAATCTCCCCTGAAACAAACAAATTACGAAATGAAATGAAAAATACTTTATTGCGAACAACAATGTAGAATTACATTTTTATAGTAAAATGATCGATGGCAAAAGGCGGCCCTATCGCTTTTTGCGATGTCTTCCAGACAACCAGGACTGAAACTGAATTAAACTACGTTAAAACTAAATTTAACTAAACTAAATAAATATTTAGATACACGCTGTGACCTCTTCATTGACAACAATGTTTAGCGGTGTAGATTTCCGTCTATTGCCACTAGTTCAGTTGTCCAGTTCAGTTCTGATGTTTATCGAAATAGTGTAGAAAGGTACCTACTGTATTACATTAATTAGTTTTTACTATGCTGTTCCATCCAACTAACGTTTGTCGCTGCCTGCATAGTGAGAACGAATCATGGGTTCTTCGTTTTAAAAATCCTGTTTGAATGTTTTGAAGAATAACCTTTAAAAGCATTCGTTTTACGGACGTGACAGAATCATAGAGTTCAGGCATGAAAACAAAAAACAGCCACCATTGCAAAGTAGATAAAACCTAGAATATAATCATAATTTATAAATTAAATCTGTATAGAGGATCAACAAATTGTATACATACATTGATACATAGCTTTCATCATCCTTCTGACCTCCACAGATGAAGCCTTTTGAAATTTTTAGTTTGATAAATTTTTGGCATTGTTCTCGCTCCATTATTTGTATCTGAGAGATATAATGCAGCTTAGAAGAGAATAATTCTTGACTTTCCTAAAAAATAAATAAAGTGAGGGTACGATAACACGACTTACTAAACTTTAAGTCTGCCACAGGATGTACTCGTCTGCACTCGACATTACAAAACAGTAAACTTACACTAACAATGTAGTACAATAAGGAAATACAAAACAAAAACACAAATCGTTAAAATCAACATTAATCAACAATCAAACATCTTCAAGGTTAGATATACCTCCAAAATCAGTATACTCACATCTATGCAGCCCCAACCAGCGACAGTCCCCAACTCATTGTAACGAATATACTTCATAGGAAATAAGGCAATTCTGCCGACTGAATCACTCAGTACCATAGGACTCACCAGACTGAGAAGTGCTATATCACAATCTGAACTCGTTTCAAGATAATTTAGATGAGCATAGAATTTATTTAAAAATCCCAAACTAGCTTTTTTTGTATCTGCATTTCCATACCGCACACTCATACTATTCCGTGGTAAGGAACAACGGTGCACACAATGAGCAGCCGTCAGCAATATTCTCTGGTTCAATATTGACGTTCCACATATCCAAGATTCCACTTCAGTGTTTGTAACACAATACTTAACATGCAAACATACTGCGTATGAAAAATCATTGATGTCAGATTGGTTTCCCTTGTGAATGAAAGCCTCTAGAATTTGACATAGTGTTATTGAGAATTTGCAGCACATTATGAAAGCGAATACAGATTTGTTCATTTGTTAAAATTTATAACATTCACTGGTTTTGAACAACTGAACGAAAAGGTGACACTAGTGAGAAAAGTGAAGTTTCGGGTAGGTACTCTAAATTCACGCTTGAGTTGAATCAAATTACGCTATAAAACTGATTAATATTGAGAATGTAGGTAATGTAGGTTAATAGTGAACTTTTCACGTGAAGACTACGCGAAGCTTTCGTATTCTATGGTACTCAAGTACGACCGTAGGTATATGGAATACTGCTCGCACCTTTAGGTCGGGGCACCACAGTACCAGCTTCTCCCTTTTGACCGCATACAACGATGACCAAGTCCTTTCGGACAGGCTCAATCCATTGGCTCTGCGAAGAGATGTTGCACCCCTATGCATCAAGTACCGCATTTACAATGGGGAGTTGTATACAACGACAGCAGTACTTATACCATCCACATCATGTGAATGGTTTTCAGTCCACGCCTATACGGTTCACTCGACAATTTTTGCCTCGTACAACTGCCGTATGGAAGCAGCTATTGCCAGCGGTGTTTCCGAACTGATACGACTTAGGAACCTTCAAGAAACGAGCCTACTTCTACCTCAAAGGCCGACAACGCACATGCAACTACTCCGATGTTGCATGTGTCCGTGGGCGGCGGTAATCATGAGTTGAGCCATTTGCTCGTTTACCCCTTCTTCTATAACAGAAAAAAAGAAAAAATATATATGTACTGGATTTCCACATAGTCCATAAATAAATAAATAACACCATAACATTTACAATCATATAAAAGTCATCTACTATCTTTAACAGTTCTAAGCCCTACTGAATTAAGATTACATTTCTAAACCTGTATAAAGCTGTGTTGTGAAAATCTGTGTTCCATAAAGAAGCTCTAAGTCCTAAAGGTCCTAACTACAGCTTCTTATTTAATTGTAATATAAATACCTACTATGTATGTGTATTAAGGTAAAAAAAAGTTTATAAGTAGGTACCGAATTTAATTCTAATTTGTTTCAGTAGTTTTATGGTTTGTTTATCAAAATCTCCTTCACAAAACAAGACTTATCAGAACTATGTAGGTTCCTAAGTATAAACATAAACAATTTATAGCCAATCAATTTCTCAATTCAATTGGTCATAAAGATGATTAAAGCGATTCATATCTACTTACTTCAATGTATTGATTTCAAAAGCAACAAAATTAGTATGTGCATTTATCTAGAAGCAGTAATGATCAAAGTATTCTTTCTCTTGTGTCTGAACTCAATCGCATGCGAGAGGCAGAAAATGCAGGCTTTTGTCGTTGAAGGACAATTTTCTAAAATAACTGACTTTCCACACTCGGTATGCTTAGCATCATATTGTGGGAAAAACAGAACATCGTGTGGGGCTTCTATACTGAACCAGAGGATTCTTCTGACAGCTGCCCATTGCATGCCTGCCCTCGGTTGCACTCAAGAAGAACGTATAATAGCCAGAATAGGCCACGCGAACAGATCCAGTGGCATCACAGTATTGTGTACAAAATTTATAGCTCATGAAGAATATGATGAGGTCAGTGGAAAATGTGATATAGCACTAGTGCTGTTAAAAAGACCCATCAAATACAACAAGGACGTTGCCAGAGTGGCGATCAAGAAAAGATCTGTGAAAGACGGACAAATGGGAGCTATAGCTGGTTGGGGATATGTAGATGTAAGTAAATAGATACACAAGTGGGTGTATATACAATAATACAAATAAAGTTAAAGATAGATTACAAATCTGAAAATGAAGAAGAGCCCAAAGTCGCATAGCGGTTTATTCTCTAGGACTTGGGATTTCCCTACGTGATAGAATCCGAAATATGGAAATCCGTAGGAGAACTGGAGTTAATCACAACATTTTTAGAATAAGAAAGTTGAACTATGAACAACAGGTCATATACATAACATATAGCTCGAAGAACAGATTCCTAACCATCGGGTAGTAAACGTACTCGAATGTCGACCACGGTCCGGAAAATGAAGTCCGGGACAGACTCCACACGATGAACTGATAGCTCGGTCGCGGGTGGTCAAAGGATGGAATCACAAATTCATCCTGGAAGTTTATTGGGAAGGCATTTGTTCGATAGTGAACTTCTATAGGATAATTGATAATTTTATTTAATACTAGCTGCTGCCCGCGGCTTAGCTCGCATCGTACCCGAACAAAAAATAGCCTATATGTTAATCCAGTACATGTACTATATATTATATTCCAAGTTTCATTCAAATCCGTTCAGCTGTTTAGGCGTGATTAAGGCACAAACATCTAAACATTCAAACATCCAAACGTCCTCACAAACTTTCGCATTTATAATATAAGTAAGAAGTAAGATTGCTATAATTCCAAACTATTTTCCTTTTTAGGAGGCCTTAAAAATTAATACAGACATGTTGAAGCATGTTCACCAAAAGATATTAGGACGTGTTCAGTGCGAGAAAATTCTCGGAGCTCTTCCTTTGGGGGTATTTTGTGCATACGACTCCGAAACGGGTAAAAGTTATCCTGCTAGGTAATTAATTACCTTCTTACTGTTTCTACCAGCAAAAATATCTATTAATGACTTCGATATTGTATAATAGCAACGATCGATGAAAATGAGTGAAATTACATACGTACATACATAAAATCACGCTTGTTTCCGATAGAAGTGGGCAAAGATCACGGTTCTCCATTTGCTACGATCCTGACATGTATTAATAGCTATATTAAGAACGTGGTTTTATAAAACACTAGCTTACACCTGCATCTTCGCTGGCATGGTGCCGGGATAAAAAGTTTTCTATGTCACTTTCCAACCTATAAACTATGCAAGTCAATCCATTAGTTCGTTACTGCGTGCGTGACAAAAAGACAGACCAACAAACTTAAAATCACACTTTTGCATTAATACCTTTAAAGTAAGGCTAAATTAGTTAATTTTTCCATCGATTTCAGTGGTGACTCAGGCAGTGCCTTTGTGGTGAACAAATACCTCCAAGTTGGTCTGGTGTCCTACAAGATGCCGTCTAAACCAAGTATAATCGTGTACACTGACGTCGCGTACTTCTACAATTGGATCGTAGAAAATTCAATACAACTGTACTGCCATCCAAGTTTTGGCAAAAAATATTCGGCCTATTTAATTTAAATTTGGACCTTTTTTACCATTTCTCCTATACCAATACTTCTATTCGTTTCTACGAATGGATACGTTCATTACCATAGCAACGTTGTTATCAGTCGAAAAGCGCGACAATGTTCTTTTTAAATCGTTGCTTTGGTAATGAACTATCCATCGTCCGTCAGAAGAATATTGGACCACTGCATTGGTTAATCGGCTTGAGGCATAAGAAATAGGTACCTAAGTACTGATTAATCTAGGGTAAGAATAAGTCTAAATAAGACATATCATTCAACACAACAATACATTCTCTGGTTCTGAAAACGTAAATCATAAAATTGCACTAAATTAACCCGCAATTGGGCACGTCTAAAAAGTTACATAATAAGGTCGTGTGGGGCGTGCAGCACCCCTAATTAGTTAATTAAAATAAAATATGAAACACACAAAATATTTTTTTTATTTATGTAAACATTTTAACTTACATATTTGTAAAGGATATTTTTAATAGAACCAACATTATATAAAACAAAATACAATAACTTTTATAATCACTCGTTTTCTTCATTACAATTTTTGCAGACTACTTTAATATGTTAATATTAAAGTAGTCATACAAAGTTCATAGCATTTTGAACATTCTCCAAGCTCAAACACGCTCTGCAAGCCTAACGGTCTAAAATCAAGCGCCTCTTGCGACTGAATTATGAACTTTACATTCATTTAGGAAGCTATCTGAAAGAACGTGTTAAATTCAATTTTTAGTAGGTTATGAGCCTTAAAACAAGTCTTGGGATTTCTGACACCCCACGCAATCAATTAAGGGTTAAAGTTACCTGCATTAATTAAAGTTACATGTTAATTCTTTCATGATTAATCCTCTTCTTTTACATATACGTACCGCTTCAAAGTTCAGCCTTTGAAAAGTTCTGCTATCAAGCTTTGGTTGTCAATAAATTAAATAATTAATAATTGTAGTTGAAGTGGTCCTGGGACAAGAACAGGAAGATGATGAGTTGAAGCGGTCGTACCTCTACGTATGGTAGAAAATTATTCCTGCCTTTGAAGCGCACTTTAAACCCTGTCACACTGGTTCACACACTAGTGACATGACTAGAAAAGAAGACTGCTAACTCAGACTTAGTGCACAAAAGTGCAGAACAGATCACTAAGATTTTGAGGTAAAAACTAAGGGAAAGTCGAATGTAAGAACTGAATGAAAATCGAAGATGTGAAATCGCACGCTGTCATCCAACACAATGTCTATTGACAATGATGGCCTATTGTGTGCAAGGCCCTTTATAATGCAGTATATATAAAACTCTTACGTTACCTACTGACTGACTGGCAATCCTCTGACTGACAAAATGCATAGCTCAAACATTAGTCCTAGAAGCATGAAACTTGAAGGTGTGTGTCAGTCTGAATTTCGGAAATTAATAAATAAATAACACCCAAAAGTCACATACCCCACACTAGGATTCCCTGTGTCGTGGGTATCAGAAACTACGAGTACCATGGTACTACAACACCCAGACCCAATTCCTTTCTTTGTTACTACTTACTACTAGTCGTGTCACTTGGTCGTGAACCAGTGTGGTGAAAGGATAGCTAGATCAATAAGCTCTTCTTCTTAGTTCTAAAAAGGACTTCCTTCGCATAAAGGACTTGATTCTTGTTTCATACTTTTGTGACACTAAGGCCTTTTACCATCTATAGTAGATGATTTATACAGGGATTTATATTTTCACAAACGGGACGCTGTAGTGCTCGGGACGAATTAAGATGGAGTAGGCTTGCCCAGCACCTATTCCATCCTCTCAACTTTAGTCGGCCTTGTCCACAGGAAAGACATGGTCAATACGTGCGGAGCTGACTAAACCGCGGGTTTCCTCACGATGTTTTCCTTCACCCTTTGAGAGTACTGGTATAGCGAACATAAATTTTTCGCACAGAAAAATCCATTGGTACACGATTAGGTTTGAACCCACGGCCTTAGGATCGGAAGGCGGGGTCACTACCAACTAGACCACCAGTGCTCTCAACTTTTGTGGCAACTCGTAGAGTATTTAGAGGAAAGATGAAGTTTGTATAAAATAAACTGAACGCAGGGTCAAGTCGCGAGTTGTTCCACTAGTGCAGTATATTGGCAATGATGGGACATTGTGTCTCAGGTCTCAAAGCCTCAGCCTACACATTAAAGTTACAATATCTGAAGAGTTTCAGTGAAGAGGGCAGTGCACTGATGAACACTTTTTTAAGACGATGAAGGTAGTTTCATTTTTATTGTTCCGTATCCGAAAGTTACCTACGAAACCCAATTTCTAAGCCACCGCTGTCCGTCCGTCTGTCAGCGAATGTATGTCATGAACCGTAATAGACAAAGTTGAAATTTTCATAGAGTGTATTTCTGTTGTCGCTATAACAACATATAATAAAAATAAAAGTCGACCATAGGTATAAGAAACATTTATGTACATATACGATGGTACGGAACCCTTCGTGTGCCATTTCGACTCGTACTTGACCGGTTTTATTAAAACGACACATAATTCACTGTCTTCAAAAGGGGTAGGCGGAGACCATGAATTTCCATTTGCGGTCTTGCTCTAGCTTCATTCAATCTCATAAAAGTCATATTCGTTTTTAGCACATTTTAAAATCAAATAAATTCTACTAATATTATAAAAGCACTACTCTGGCAAAATTGTGGCAAACACAGCTGCAGAGGCCAAAAATAAAAGAAAAAAAGCACTACTGGCCTAGTGGTAGCGGAAGGCGGGGCCTTTCGATCCTAAGGGGTTCAAATTCGGTCGTGCACGACCAAGGATTTTTCTGTTCGAAAAATATATTTGCGCTATACTCGTAGGTAAGGTACTTTCAAACGGTAAAGAAAACATCGTGAGGAAAACACCGGCATGCCGTAGTATCATAGAAAGATCGAAAATATGTGTCAAGTGTACGAAAGGGGCCTTTGAAGTGCACTTTCAATCCTTTCACCACGCTGGTTTGAAATAATTAGTGACACGATTAATATAATAGTACCTAGTAGTATAAAAGCAAAAGTTTGTGAGTATGTTTGTCAAGTAACGGTTGAACGGATTTTAGTGTAACTTGGATAACATAGGCAATACAGTAGTCATTATGTTATTTCGAAATTTATCTGCCGAAATCAAATACTGGCTAGTTTTTATCAGGTTACCTTAAAAGCAAAGCAGAGGTTGGTTATCTTTTTTCTTTGTTCATTTTAATAAAAGTAAATTTGAATTATTATAAATCCAAGACAACGTGACCGGCCCTAGGCGTGGGACATTCGTGGAAAGGTAATTCTCGATACTAACCAAATTAATTTACGTTTGACTGTAAAAATCGACCATAAATATCATTAAGCGATAAGCTGAAACGACCATTTCATTATACTCTGTAAGCGTGTGCTATGCTGAGGCCGACATGCGTTCTTTTGCTGTGTTTGGCCACCATTGCTCTCGCGGAGATGGAAGGTTTCATTGTCGGGGGGAAATTAGCAAGCATAGACCACCACGCCCACTCAGCATTCATCAACGTGAATTGCGTTTCAGACGGCGGTAGAAAGATTGGTTGGATCTGTGGCTCGTCTGTTCTAAACCAACAGATACTACTCTCCGCTGGTCACTGCCTCTTCGGATGCACATATGAAAGCTACATCAGCATCAATATCGGAAGTGAAAACCGTGCACAAGGCCAGGCTTACTCATCATACGGTTTTGTTATCCATGAAGACTATAGTCCTAAGACGAGTGCAAATGACTTAGGTTTGATAAGAGTGAATGGTTTGCTTATGTTAGGCAATAAGACAACTCGTGTGGCGCTAATGAAAAGCCCTCCATATAACGAAAAAGCTACTGTGGCTGGATGGGGCATGGTTGATGTAAGTCACATAACTACCTAAGGTCTTTATTATCTACTAGCTGCCTCCCAAGGCTTCGCTGACTTGGTATTCGGATGAAAAATAGCCTATATGTTAATCCAACACATGTACTATGTATATTCCAAGTTTCAATCAAATCCGTTCAGCCGTTTAAGCGTGCTTGAGGCACAAACATCCTCACAAACTTGCATTTATAATATAAGTAAGAAGTAAGATAGATTTATTTATACCCACAGCGTGTGAAGCCAACTTTTACCAATACTAACTTTAGATAAAGTTGTCGAATATATAAAACTTTTAGGTCGACCGACTCATAACCTAAGCCATCATTGAAACATTTTTTATGGTGTTTAAACTCAAAAATACCAGCGTGCGAGTGAAACTGCGCGGAGCAGCTAGTTTTTAACAACGGATACAAATATAATTTACAAAATACAAAAGAAACAATCGGGCTACAGATCACCAGATCCAGCTCATCAGACGGTGGAAGCGTGTCCCAAAACGCTGGCCGCATCGCCACGCTTTATGGTAATACTGAGTTGAGCCAAATTAGAACCAGCTCTTGGAACGCGCATGACTTCAACAAGACGCCCTGAACGAATTTTAAAAACGCGCACCTGCGCCCCACGGACCTAGGGTCTCGACCCCAAAAGGCTCAAACACATAAACCCGGCTATATAATACATAAGATACTCGGCTGTTTTCTATTATCATCATTATTTGCAGGAAGTTCATCAGAGGCAGTCTAATTACTTAAAATACTTAACGCAAAAAGTGTGGACTCGAAAGGATTGCTTGGGAATCTTTAAGTATATGCCAAAAGGCACAATTTGCGGAGCCAATGGTGATCCGAACGACTATGCATCACTGTAAGTGTAATCTAATTATATGTATAAAACTTTTACGTTACTGACTGAATGACTGACAATCGACGCTAAGCATAAACAATAAGTCCTAGAAGCATGAAACTTGGAGGGCAATTGTACCTAATTGTAATGTACAATCCTTGCCTATTATAAAAAAGAAAGAAGCACACAATAATATCTACCTAAACTATAACAGGTAGGTAGGGACGTGTGTGGATGTGCATATCTAGGTAGATATGCAGCCAAATATCTACATATGTTCTTATTTTTACTATTATTGTGTACTTCTTATTTTTTTCTTTTTATTGTTTCTGTCATTCTGTCTGTGCTGTGTCTTGTGTGCCAAATAAATAATCTATATATATATATCTATATTCCTCTTATGGTTTGGGGGTGTACTAAGAAATAGATTCTTGAAATTTAACTCCTACGGGAAGATAATGTTTATATACATAAAAAAACTCAACGCGGAGAAAATCTTAGGCCTTTCAATGTGCAATGGAACCACCAATGTGTACCATACAATACATATACAACGTGTAACATAATGTCCCTATAAGCCCGAAACGGGGGTGTTCTATACGTCATTGCGAACAACGTTTGTTCAACGACTTTTAAAATTTCAAAGGTTTTCATTCATGAAATGTCTCTTAAACTTTGCTCCAATACGTAACTTGACACAACATGAGGCATCCCTATTTACAGCTGTTTTTTGACCTTTAAGTGTGAACTCTAGATGAAACAGGTAACAGAACAGACACCATTAGTAAAATGCCTACCTACTTACCTAATAACGAGGTGGCTTAATAAGTAATTTCTATTTTTTTTGAAGGCCTAGTGGTACCTTGGTATTTATTGGTAATTAAAATGTAAGGTCACATCACGACTAAAATCCCTAGGCACCGTAAACATCCTTTCAGATCTCTTTGTTAAGTACCTAGTATAGGAGATAGGTACCTTACCTACTCAATTTTGTATCTACCTACTCGGGCCTTAAAGGTATCCTCAGTGGGTGCCAAGGAGTATGAGAGGATGTCTACCGTGCCTGAGGATAAAGCCGTGATACCTACTCAATTTTGTACCTACCTACTCGGGCCTTAAAAGCATCTTGAGTAGGTAACAAGAAGTATGAGAAGAGGTCTACCGTGCCTGAGGATAAAGCCGTGACCCTATTCCACTTTAGTTTTTCCAACGATGTATTATTCCAATATTCATTGGAGCATTTTTCAATGCAATTTTGTACCTACCTACTTGGGCACTAAAGTCAAAGGTTGTGACTTATCTGTCTTACTAATCTTCATTTTCATCGTGAACAGCCTATTTGTCATTGGTTGCATTGAAACAACAACAACAACTAGTGGGATGGCACCTCGCCCTAATTGGCTGTCGGTGCCTTTGCTAAATTCAAAATCCGCAACCGTCAACCGACACCGCACCGCAAGCGTTTGTTTAATAAAATCAAATTGGTTCCGTAGGTTTATTTGTTTTTTACTATTCTTGATTGAACTACGTAATTGTTGGTAGGTTATTATGTAAGTAGGTAGGTACCTAGTAGCAAATGGGGATGGAGCACATGGTAGCATATTGGTATGAACCCCGCCTTCCCATCCTTAAGTCGTGAGTTCGAATCTATGGATTTTTCGATTCGAAATTTATGTGTGCAATATCAATGCTCTCAAACGGTGAAGGAAAACCTCGTGAGGAAACCAGGCATGTCATAGACGTGTGTCAAAGTGTACGAAAGGAACCTTCAAGGTGCACTCTAATCCTTCCACCACACTGGTTCAAAAGAGCTAGCGACACGGACACGACGACAGTAGTAGTAGTAGTAGTAGATGTATGGTGAAGTTTTTTTCCTTTTTTTTCCCAATCGGTATTTAGTGGGTTACCCCAGACAAGGAACCCTAAAAATTCGGCTTACGGCAATAGGTACCTACTTTTGGTCGCAAAACAGATCGGTTTTTATCAGTCGCAATTAGCATTCGTTCCTTGCAACAACTGCAACAAGCAATCTCTCGGTTCGCGTAACTAATTAACGATACGATGTCGGCTTTGTACTCAAACGGTGAGTATTATGATATGGTGTTGTGTGTGTGTGTTGGAGCAGCACCAAATAATTAATAGCTTAGTAGCGGCGCGTCAGCTCTACAGAGAGCGTTATCCAGGGCGGCCATTGCCATCTTACGGGCTATTTTCTGGGATTGGTGAACCGTCTTCTCTCGACGGGATCTTTCCACCGGCGCACCAGTGAGGGAAGACCGGGAATTCGGTGGTGTGTTGTACCTACTTCCCTTTGATGGATACCGAGTACCTACTGTGTGTGTCAACAGTGATAAAATTCAGTGATAGGTAGGTATGATGATAGGTACCTAACCTATCACCCTACCTAGTAGGTACCCCATTAGTACCTAGCTTACTAATAAAAAATGACAAAAATAATTTTGTGATTGTGAATGTGAATGTGTACCAGTAATACCAACCTAGGTACCTACATACCTACCTAATACCTACCATGTCAATTAGCCGTGTTCCGAGCCAACCAAGAAGAAGGGAGAAAAGGTATAACTTAACTTTTCCTGTACCTAGGTCCTTAGGTAACTACCTAGGTAGATGTAGGTAGGTAGTTGTTTTTTTATGTGTGAAAGATATCGTGATTTTAATCTTCGACTTTAATTTCTACGTAGAATTAAAAAAATTGCAAATTCTTACGAAAACTTTGGTGATTACACCTAGGTACTTTTTGAAACTTGCCGCGCGTTCAATTGTCTGCGTATGTGTGGGTCCGACGCGATAGGAGGGTGCGCGTGTGTTTGTTACCTACGCAAATGGTAAACAAACACATAGGGTTGTCACAAATTTCTCATGAAATAATTTGTTTTTAATTGTATTGGAATTTCAAATATGATGTATTGAACTTTTGCACACGTCAATGTATTCAAGTGCTCGGTCTGAATACACCCCTTTCGGGCTTATAGGGACATTATGTTACACGTTGTACATATATTATAACACCTGTATTCCTTATGGGGCAGAACCACTAGTAATCATAAGGAAACTTGTAGCTACTTCAGATTCAAAGTCCCGAGATGGATATGGTGAACCATGGTGACAGGTGATCAGCCCATCGTCCATATTGATAGTTCATCATGTCGGAGAGGATACTATCCCTTAGTCGACTTTTACGACATGCTTGGAGAGAGTCCCAGTCAAGCAGAGAAGTAACCAATGTTTAACATATACTAAAATTTTTAATAATACAGTTTACAAAGACAAACTATAATAACATTAAAAACTTTAAGGTAATCAGTATAATAATAAGAAATAAAAATGAGCTCAGTTTTTTATCTGAGTTCGCCTACAGATAGAAAACAGAGCTCAGATCACCGACCGCAGGTAAGGTCCCCAAAAGGCTGGCGACGTTACCTCGTTGGATAGCTACACTTATCCCTTGTCCGAGGTAAGCGCCAGCCCTTTGGTCATTGGTCATATAATAATGTTTAACATCGAATTAATGGGTGTGTTTCCTTTTTCAGAGGAGATTCAGGTTCTGCACTCGTGGTTCGTGGCTATATTCAGATCGGCTTAGTCTCTTACAAAATACCTTCTATATCGAGACACATAATCGTTTACACCGATGTTGGATATTTTTATAAATGGATTAGATACTACTCTAAAATGCTTATGTGCAATGGATGACAGAACTTTTACAATAGTATAACACTGTTTTTTTTATGTATAATGCTAAAAGAATTTAGTTTCAAACTGCTTTTAAAGTTTGATTACATTCAATTCTGATTAAATAAAATTGCAAAGAATTAAATACATTCATTAAAGAAACTTCAACACATACAAGTATTTACAAATATTATGAATAATTCACAAAAATACAAAAGAAACAGTCGGGATATCTTAGATCGTTGCGTTGCAAACGGTTTATAGATAGCTCACCTGATCAAGATCATCAGAAGGTGGAAGCGTGCTCAAGTATCCTTGTAATTTTTTATAATTGTAAAGATATATTTGTAATCGAGAAATAAAGATTTGCCTGTAAAAGCTCAAACTAAGTGTTCCAATTGTTTTAATTGTTATCATTTCATCATCATCATTTGTTAATGGAAAGGGCGCTGGAAACTGCGATAAGTTAACTATGGCAGAATGTGGTCCAATTGTTTTAATTGTAATATTATTTTATTTTTTCAAATAAAGTATGGTCATGTTATTTTAAGTCTATTTTATTTAAATAATTAAATAAATAACACCCAACAGTCACATACATAGTCCTGACCCCACACTAGGATTTCCTGTGTCGTGGGTATCAGAAACTACGAGTACCATGGTATCATACAACTCAGACCCGGAAAAAAATATTTGCAGAACATGCAAACATTTCTTCCGCAGCGGGAATCGAACCTGCGCCTCTTGCGTCTCTGCCGAGCAATCGCCCGCCACGCCACCAAAGCCGCATAAAAATAAATGTTATAAAAATAAAATAAAACATCATTAACTACGGTAGAACATCTTTATAAATGTCTTACCTTTTTCGTGGAATAGATAGGTAATAGGTAATGTAAGCAGGATAGTAAATAGTGTACTTCATGGAAAAGGTAGGTAATTCAAAGTCAAAGTCAAAGTCAAAAAAAATTATTCCATAAAATCACGGGGATCACTTGGACACGTCTTAAATCTACGTTGCATTTACACCCTGACCAAGCGTTTCTTCGTTAATTAATTCTTAAACAACATAAATGTTATTTGGGACTATGCAATTTATACGACAGCGAAACACCATGCGCAAAGTTATAGGCACCTCCTCAGAATATATTATAAGCTTTTGAAAATCTTTTGCCAGAAATATTTAAAAGTTTAGATTATGATTTGTGTCACGGTGCGAATTTTAATTTTCGCTCGCTTAAAACCGTAGCACCCATAACTTAAGCAATAAACCTATAAACGGAAACGATAATTTAGCGAGAGTAATGCTGAGATCGACATGTGTCCTTTTACTGGGTTTGGTCGCCTCTGCGCGTGCCATAATGGAGAACTTCATCGTAGGGGGAGCATACGCAAATATAGACCACCAAGCCCACTCAGCTTTCCTCGACGTGTATTGCGTCGTACCACGTAGTGAAGATGACCCCACGGCCTGGGTCTGCGGTGCGTCCGTCGTGAACCAGCGGATTCTTCTTACAGCCGCGCACTGCTTCTACAGCTGCGGCCACGAGAGCCACATCAGGGTCCACCTCGGCAGCGAATACAAGGAAAAAGGCTTGATCAACACAGCCTTCGGATTCCTGATTCATGCGGAATACAGCCCGACGACAAGCAACAATGACATATGCCTAGTGAGATTAAAAAATTCGCTCACTTTAAATAAAAAGATCAGTCGAGTTGCTTTGGTGAAGAAGCCTCCATATAGCGAGGAGGCCAGTGTTGCAGGATGGGGTTTGATTGATGTAAGTAGCGTTAGCAGCATAAAAACATAGAAAATGCTTTGGTGCATCCAAAGCCGTCTAATTCCCACTTTCAAAAGTACCACATAGAATAATATTTGCTTCCGTAGCGGGATCTCTGGAAATCTTTCTGTAACCTGGCTTTAAAGTAGCCTAGGTACAGGTATGCCATACTAGGTTAATGGTTCATCCAAACGCGTTTGCTGTTACTCCGTGATTAAGTCACAAATATCCATTACTTCCTTAAAAGTTTTAAATTTATAACACTAGTAGAATGCTAGAATGTAATAGTATTGCTGAAAATGTTGTTCACGCAGGAGGAACGCGGAAAACAGACCAATCGCCTCAAGTACGTTTCGCAACAAGTGTGGAGTCGGCAAGATTGTGTGGATATATTCGGAACACTTCCAAAGGGTACCTTCTGTGCTGCCTCACAAGACTTTGACCAAGATTATGCTTCACAGTAAGTGCATTGTTGACTGGAATTTAATTCGCAAGTCTTGAATACTCTTTTTTGTTTTTATGTATCAAACGCGACTTAGAGTTGAGCACGTCTCAATTCACAGTTTTTTGACAGTTTCTGAAGAAAATCTGTCAAAAAATCGTCATATGAGACGTGCTCAACTTTGAGATGCGTTTGAGTATTCGGAGGTAAGAGTCGAAACCCTAGGTGGGGAACAGGAGCCCACCGAGTTTCTAAAAATCTTTCAGGGTGTCAGGTCGAAGCGATATGCGACCAAAGAGCTGACACTTATTTGGCTAAACGAATAAGTACTGCCATCCCGCGTTGCAATGTGGCCAGCGTCTTGGGCACACTACTATCTTCTGATGATACGAATCAAGTGAGCTATCTATGTACCATTTGCAACGGTCTTTAGATAGCTCGACAGTTCCTTTTGTATTTTTTAAAATAAATTAGTAAATATATTAGTTGCAAGTTTATTTCTGTAAAGAATGGTTTTCTTTAATGGATACAGTTCAAAATATTTATGTTTCAGAGGAGATTCGGGATCTGCCCTATTAGTCCGTGGCTACATTCAGATAGGTCTGGTCTCCTACAAAGTACCTTCTATTTCGAGAAAAATCGTCATCTACACTGATGTTGGATATTTTTATGATTGGATCTATCGAAATGCACATCGTTTTCTTTGTAAATATTGATTAAATCTTTTTTAAATAACTGCTATAACAAAACCTTTTGGAATGTGTTTTTGACACCAAATACCAAAATGTTTACCCATTCTTTATTTTCGATCTCATTTTTTTAACGATTAAAATTAATAATTATTATTTTTCGATGTTTTCATCATCATTTACTTTCTATCATCTCGTTTATTTGCGTTTAATGTTAGATTTTACATAGAATAAATCCTACTAATATTATAAATGAGAAAGTTTGTTATTACGTATCCTCAAAACTACAAAACCGATTTTGATGAAATTTAAAATGTAAATAGTTTAGGTCTTAGAACAACACATTTAAAATTCAAAAGACTTCACCATGGCTCTCTGTATAACTCTAATCATGTACACATCCTCCTGCGTGAGCGTCCATTGTCTCGGCACCGTAGGTCATGGTAGAGCAGAACTCCGAACACATTGGTTGAACAAGCGGGTCTTCAGTCAGACACTGTGGAATATCGAACAACTTTATGATGCATCTTTAAGTGTAGGTCTGCGGATGAATATGTCCAAGACAAAGGTTATGGCGAATGTTTCCACCACAAATTCTACTGTTACAGTGGAAAATGAGGAGCTGGAAAGGGTCGATCGGTATGTTTACCTTGGACGTATTCTATCTTTTGGTAAGGAGTAGGCAAAAGGAGATTTCAAGGCGAATACAACTTGGCTGGGCTGCGTTCGGCAAGCTCGGCGATATTTTTAAGGCAGCCGATATTCCACAGTGTCTGAAATCCGCTCCACTGATTACTTTTGTTTTAGTTTGGCGTTTTTATGTATGATTATACAAGTTCTTAATTTTTTTGAAAAGATTGACAATTGAAGATTCACCAGTCAAATAATTTAGGTCCAAAAATCAATTATAGGGTAACATCACTTTCATCTTCAGAATTTAAGATAACCCAGTCAGTATTTGAATCCTATCATGCAATTTTTTTTCTTACCTCAATATTGGGTTTAGAAACAAGATTTAGAATCGGGTTTACTAAAAAACAGACGATCTGTTGTGACATAAAGTCAACAAAACTTATATGATTATCTGGATTAAGTTAGCGATCTATAGACCGTTTGCAATGGTCTTTAGGTAGCCCGCCTGTTTCTTTTGTATTTTATAAATTACGTTTGTATTAATGGTAAGTTTCTTTCTGTCAAGAAACTATAAAGATATCATAAGTAATTATGATAACGTTGCAACACGACTGCATTAAAACACGTCGTTAAATTATGGCTTACTTACCGTTAAAAGAACAAAGCTTTTAATGATTCTATTAATTTTAAACCAATTAGCCATCAAGCGGTTACTTTGAGAGGAATAATATAACTGCTAACCAAAATTCTTACCAAACAATAAAATGTACTTTTTGATTGTTCTTCTCGTCTGCACACTCACTGTCAATGGCGAATTCAACCAGACTAACCATCTCGAGGCGAAGGTCTACAAGGGGTACGATGTCGGTATCCATCAGTATTCCTACGCTGTGTTTCTCCATTTCCAAAATACGAGACCTTCATCTTGCGGAGCCTCTCTGATTATGGTCCAAGCAGTGCTGACCGCAGCGCACTGTGTCGACGAACTCAGATACAAAAGGGGATACATCAATGCGTACTTTGGAGCTACAGTACCCAAAGACTCGAAAGTAGTACGGAGGGTGTTGGACTACACTATACACCCGAGGTATAGTGAAACGAAGGGAAGCAGTAACATAGCCGTAGCGTTTCTGGAAAGTCGGGTGCCTCTAATGCATGAGATCAAGAAGGTACCGCTGGCGGCGGTGGAACCAGATGTTGGTCTTGAAATTGCAGGTGTTGGGTGGGGAAAACAGAATGTGAGTGTTACTTACACATTTATATTATTTTATTATTATTGGTGTCTTGCGAAATATTGTTAATCCTGCAGCTATATTACTGCGGAGGTTTGCGTTTTGCATCCTAGTCTATCAAGTGACAAATCATTGTGGCTACTCTCTACCCGACAGTTCATCTAAGCCCGATAATGAATTCAATCTTTAGCAATTCTGAAGTTAGTGGAAAAAACTAACCGGCCGACTTTCAAGACCGTTCCGGTACTGAAATGTTATGTGTGGTTATCATCATCTAGCTAGTTACTTTTATCCACTTTTATGAAGGATACACCATTATTCTTCTTCCATTTCACTCTGCCAAGCGTGATCTTAACACTCAGTCTTGTCATCATCTTCATTCTTCATTATTCATTATTCATGACATCTTTCACACACTTTCCATCCACACTACTAAGGCCTTTTACCATCTATAGTAGATGATTTATACAGCGTCAGGAGGCAACTTTTACCTTCACAAACGGGACGCTGTAGTGTCCGGGACGAATTAAGATGGAGTAGGCTTGCCCAGCACCTATTCCATCCTCTCAGCTTAGTCGGCCTTCTCCACAGGAAAGACATGGTCAATACCGACTAAGCCGCGGGTTTCCTCACGATGTTCTCCTTCGCCGTTTGAGAGTACTGGTATAGCGTACATAAATTTTCACACAGAAAAATCCATTGGTACACGACCGGATTTGAACCCACGTCCTTAGGATCGGTAGGCGGGGTCACTACCAACTAGACCACCAGTGCTCTTTTTGCACTTTCTATCCATCTTTTTGAAATATGCAGTCATATTTATGATTGTAAATGCTATGATTTTCTGTTTTCAGTTCGGAAAGCTCCCAGACTTCAGTCGGTATCGAGGGTTGAAAGCTACGAGACAGATGATCGTCTCCGGAAAAGAATGTGCTGAAATCTCTGGACGATTAATATCTCCTAAAGCACTGTGCACTAGACCTATTATTGGTCAATTTTACAAGTAAGACCAAAAAACACCTCTCGAATAACTAATGAAGATCACCGTCCGAAATTCCAAAACCAACACTATTGACAATATCAATATATGATTAACTAGCTGTTGCCCGCGACTTCGTAAGCTTTATATAACTTTTATAAGTACCCATTTCACCCCTTTTATAAGGTTATTTTGAAAAATTCTGAAACATGTTTACATTTATTTTGAATTTATTGCATCCAAACCGAGTATCAAGCCAATCGCACCGCCCTTTAAAAAGTTTCAAAACAAACTTTGACATTCCTTGAGTGTTCCAAAGTTGACCTCTTTTTGATGGTAGTTTTGAAAAATCCTGAAACACCTTTCCATTTATTTTGCATTTATAGTTTCAAGCAAATCGTTTTCACCCCTTTTCACTCCATAAGGGGTTAATTTTAAAAAATCCCACCTTGTTGGATGGGTTTGTTATAAAAGGAAGCTAGCTACCTTCAAAATTTTATCTTTCTACTCGTAGCTTCAGTGACTCCAGTGACGCCAGTAGGTACTCGGCGATGATGAATCAGTCAGTCGGATTAATATCTTTTATATAAAGACAAAAAGCATACCTGGTTATTTATTTAGGAAATTATTCTTTTAGTTACAGTTTTAAATATTATAGATAAAGTCTACCTCCCGATTATTATACTTTCTAATATATCATTGCGGTTACTAAAACTTCGAGAGCAGAGAAAAACCAGACCAGTATCTGACTTTTTGTTAATTCCAGGGATGATGCTGGCAACGGTATAGTGCTAACAAAACCTTCCCACATACTAGTGGGGGTCCTCTCCTTCGTGGCAGATGGCATCGGGGTTTACGCCAACGTCTACGCAGAGCGAACCTGGATCATTAACTCCTGCTACTCATTGTTCAAGAAGAATTGCGGTATTAAGAGTTTGGTCTAATAAAATACAACACCCAATCATCACAGTACTGTACTGGGTTCTCTTCGTCGGGTGTCACTACGAGTACCAACAAGGAACTACAACACCTAGATCAAATTATCTTTATTATTTTGTTCTATTTTTTGTGTGCCCTCACTCATAGGGATTTTAAGTGTTGCTATACACAATAATAATTTCGGCACATCTTCAGAAGACATTTGCATTTTGAGAGCTCTTGCTAAAATTCTTAATACCGAATTACTGGCCCGAAAGGTTCTAAAGTTCAGTTGTGATTTGTGTCACGGTATGAAATTTATCGTCGCTCGCTTAAAACCGTAGTACCCATAACTTAAGCAATAAACCGATAAGCGGAAACGATCACTTATTAAGAGTAATGCTGAGACCGACATGTGTCCTTTTACTGGGCTTGGTCGCATCTGCGCGTGGCGCGATGGAAAGCTTTATCGTAGGGGGATCATACGCAATTATAGACAAGCAAGCCCACTCAGCTTTCCTCGACGTGTATTGCATCGAACCACATAGTGAAGAATCCCCCACGGCCTGGTTGTGCGGTGCGTCCGTCCTGAACCAGGGGGTCCTCCTTACGGCCGCGCACTGCTTCTACAGCTGCGGCCACGAGAGTATCGTCGGGATCCACCTCGGCAGCGATCACAAGGAAAATTGCTTTGCCTACACAGCCTTCGGTTTCATGATTCATGAGGAATATAGCCCAATGACAAGTAACAACGACATAAGCCTAGTGAGATCAAACAGTGTGCTCACCCTAAATAAAAAGGTCAGTCGAGTGGCTTTGATGAAGAGGCCTCCGTATAGCGAGAAGGCCAGTGTTGCAGGATGGGGTTTCATTGATGTAAGTCGCGTTAGCAACATAAAAACATAGAAAATTATTTGGTGCATCCAAATCCATCTAATTCCCACGTACCTACAACAGTACCACATAGAATAATACTAGCTACCGTAGCGGGATCTCAGGAAATCTTTCTGTGTAATCTGGCTTAAAATTAGTCTAGGTACATAAGCATGCTATTCTAGGGTACAGACTATGGTTCATCTAAACTTGTTAGCGTTTACGCTGCGATTGAGCTACAAATATTCAAACATCCTCACAGAGTTTTAATATAAGTACATAATACTAGTAGAATGCTAGAATGTAATAGTATTGCTGAAAATGTTGTTTACGCAGGAGGAACGCAGAAAACAGACCAATCGCCTCAAGTACGTTTCGCAAAAAGTGTTGAATCGGGAAGATTGTTTGGGAATATTCGGATATCTTCCAGAGGGTACCCTCTGTGCTGCCTCACCAGACTTTGGCCAAGACTATGCTTCAGAGTAAGTGTATTGTTGACTCTTATTTAACTAGGGAATTTTGAATACAAATATCTTTATTGGGTTAATGTATTTGAGACTTTAGGGGTCGAAACCCTAGATCCGTGGGGAATCCAGCGCGTCTTCAAAGTTCTTTCAGGGTGACTGGTCGAATCGATACGTGACCCAAGATCTGACACTTATTTGGCTATACGTATTAGTATTGCCATCCAGCGTAGCAATGTTCCCAGCTTCTCAGGCACGCTTGTATCTACTGATGATATGAATCAGGTGAGCTATCTATAGACCATTTGCAACGGTCTTTAGACAGCTTGACTGTTTCTTTTGTATTTTGTAAATACATGTATTAGTTGTAAGTTTCATTCTGTAAATTAGTGTTTTCTTTAATGGATACAGTTTAAAATATTTATGTTTCAGAGAAGATTCGGGATCTGCCCTAATAGTACGTGGCTACATTCAGTTAGGTCTGGTCTCCTACAAAGTACCTTCTATTACGAGAAAAATCGTCATCTACACTGATGTTGGATATTTTTATGACTGGATCAAAAATAATGCAAAGCGGCTTTTTTGTAGGTAATGATTAAATAATTTTAGAATAACTGATACACTACATTACTTTTGCTTTTTTTGTTTTTATGTTCATTAGATGATTATACAAGATCTCAAAAATTTTGCTAACGTTAGCAACTGAGTATTAATCGGCCAAACAATCAATTACAGGGTACAATCTCACCTTCACCTTTTAAATTAGCTACTCAGTATTTTAATCCTATCATGCGATATTTTTTTCTTACCTCATAATCGGGTTTATTAACAAAAATAATTCGCAGGCCGATTGCACTATAACGCAAAGAAGACAGAGATGGTTATCTTTAGATCAGGAAGGGGGCCGGAGAACGTTCCACAAATTTGCATTGGCGGGCGACCTATTAAAATAGTAGAGAGCTTTAAGTACTTGGGACACATAGTAACTTCAAACTTGAAAGACGATACCGACATAGAGCGTCAGCGTCGGTCATTATGTGTGGTCGGTAACATGATAGCGAGGAAATTTTTTAACTGCTCGTCTGACGTGAAAATCTCCTTGTTTAAGTCATATTGTCAGTCTTTCTACACATGTCAACTTTGGACAAATTATACTAAAAAATCGCACGATGGCATCAGAGTCACATATAACAACGTTTTTAGACATCTCATGAATCTGAAGCGCTATTGTAGCGCTTCAGAAATGTATACTGATGCCCGTGTTGACTCTTTCCACGCCATCCAGAGAAAGAGAATAGCTTCGTTTATGTCCAGAGTTGACATGTGTAAAAACACAATTGTAAGGAGTTTGGCGGATCGCTTAATCCTGTCGGATACATACAAACGGTGGGTGGCTATTGCCACCTAGAATGTATTATTTTTATTTTATATTTGGACGTAGGTACTCTGTGTACCTTATTTCTGTGTATTTTTAGTTTTTTTAGTTTTTATTTTTTTCTAGTTTAGTTTTTATTTTTCTTCTTATTGTACATTTAATTTTTATGGATCTCGTGTCTGCAAATAAAGAATTTATTATTATTATTATTATTATTACTATATTGATGGACAAATGAGTCTTATAGCATAGCCGTATTTAGTAACAGAAATTTGGGTTTGTTGATCATTACTAAAAAACCATCAATAAACAGGGTTGCCATTTCCACAAAAAATAAGCAACTATCAAGACATCATAAGTAATTATGATAACATTGAAACTGCAACACGACTGAACTAAAAAGACATCGTTAAATTATTGCTTACTTACCGTTAAAATAACAAAGTTTTTAATGATTCCATTAAATAAATACCCATTAGCCATCAAGCGGTTACTTTGAAGACTATAAAAAGATTACAACCGCCAATCAAAATTCTTCCCAAACAATAAAATGTACTTTATGACTGTTCTTCTCGTCGGGACCCTGGCCGTCAATGGCGAATTAAACCAGACTAACTATCTCGAGGCGAAGGTCTACAAGGGGTACGATGTCGGTATCTATCAGTATTACTACGTTCTGTTCATCCATTTCCAAAATACGAG
Source organism: Scotopteryx bipunctaria (assembly GCA_949320045.1). NCBI lineage: Eukaryota > Metazoa > Arthropoda > Insecta > Lepidoptera > Geometridae > Scotopteryx > Scotopteryx bipunctaria. Next base: position 2,926,346 of record OX439441.1, read on the forward strand.
ACCTTCATCCTGCGGAGCCTCTCTGATTATGGTCCAAGCAGTGCTGACCGCAGCGCACTGTGTCGACGAACTCAGATACAAAAGGGGATACATCAATGCGTACTTTGGTGCTACAATACCCAAAGACTCTAAAGTAGTACGGAGGGAAAGTGCACTATACACCTGAGGTACAGTGAAGCCTAGGGAAGAAGTAACATAGCTGTAGCGTTCCTGGAAAGTCGGATGCCTCTGTTGCATAAGATCAGGAAGGTACCGCTGGCGGAGGAATCAGATGTTGGTCTTGAAACTGTAAGTGTTGGCTGGGGAAAATAGAATGTGAGTGTAACTTAGACAGATTTTGTTTTATTATTATTGGTATCTAATTATTTGTCATGCGAATATGTTATCGCGATACTGCGATGGTTCGCGTTCTGCATCCTTATCTATCAAGTGAAATCATACAGTACAATTGTCAGTACGCTACACGTTATTGATCTCGATGAGCTCGGTGGCATGGCGGGCGAGTGCTCGGCTGAGACGCAAGAGGTGAGGGTTTGATTCCCGCCACGGGAGAAATGTTTGTGTATCCTGCAAATACTTCTTCCGGTGCCATGGTACTCGTTGTTTCTGATACCCACGATACAGGGAATCATAATGTGGGGTCAGGACTAGAGTGATGAAAATAATTAAATACAGAACCGTAGCTTATAATCAATGAAACAGGTTCATTCATGGACTTCCGCTTAGCACCTAGCGCCACATTGTTTCCTATATTAGTACCACAGTCCTTCGGGAACATCCCATTTTAGTAAAGGAAGCTACAATACGCGTGGGAGGTACCGCTTTCTAACCTGTTGCACTGCTTACGGCAGTAGCGGATCCAGGGGGCAAAGGCTAAACCCCCCCCCCCTCTACTAGGTACTTCTCTGCTGAAGAAACTGGGAGTAAAAAAAACAGAATGTGTCCAGCTGCTTCTCTCCCCGAGCATGTTGTAAAAATCGACTAAGGGATAGTATCATTTCCTTCATGATGGACCATCTATATGGGTGATGGGCTGATCATTTGTCACCATAGTTCGCCACCCCCCTCCATCCCTCTCAAAAGCGTCTGCTTTCTCCCGAGACAAATCTTGCATTCAACTTGACTTGAATCTAATGTTTAAGCTACCCAAGAAAACTTGCATTAAGCAAACTAACATGTTGAGTCCTACTTTAGTTTTTACCTTATAAAACCTACCTTCAGCGGGGTCAAGCCCCTCAAAATCCTGGATCCGCTACTGGCTTACGGTAATCAACACTCGGACATTCAATATTCATGCTTTCGCTATTAGAAATCTTTGAAGATGTCCGTTTTCAAATCACTTCAATCTATCCACAGGTGCGATTTGTTAAAGCGGCGGCCGTCTTTTGCCATCGTCGATAATAGATGATTACATAAAATCCTATCCTACTACATTATAATTATATGAGCTGCTTTCATTCAAATCCGTTTAGCCATTTAGGCGTGATTGAAACACAATACAAACATCCTCACAAACTTTCACATTATATAATTGGGGATGAGCTAAATTGTGTCTGGTTTTCTTACTAGCCTCATAGCTCAGATAGCCTTCTGCGCTGTAGGTTTCGGGTTGATTTTCATCCAGGACTGATATAGCGCCCCTAATGGGCTATGTCCGTAAAACATATCTAAGAACCTTCCCTGAAATGACACCATGCAAAAAACCGCATCAAATCGGTTCAGTAGTTTTTGAGGAAAATGGTGACACACAAACATTCAACCTCGTAGGCCAAACGCCTTAGCTTCTCCGTTCCGTCGTGGGTAAAAATGAAGGAGTGACTAGACAAACGAACTTCAATATACCTAATAACAAATTTAATGATGCTGCTTCTTAGGAAATCATGAACGAAGCAAGTACTAAGCAGCTGTCATCAACTATCTTCCTAATAAATAACCACGCTGTAGTTTTAGCAGGAATTGATAATAAATTACTTCTTATCGACCCTCCCGTGTGCAGGCCTACTTGTTAACACGTGTCGTGAACAATCGATAAGCGCTGATCGATAGGGGTGTTAGTCTAACTCCTATTTGGCTATGGGCGCCTGGTACTTGCAGAGTTATTACAGTATCTCTGGTTAGTTTATGGTGTGTAAGGCAAATAAAAAGGTTGAAATATGGTGGCGCTCAAAAAGTCAGGCAAATACCAAAAAGTGAACTTAGAAAATACCTTCTCCAATATCACAGACTAGCTTCGTGGGCTATGCTCGTGTGGTGTTAATTTTAACACCCCATTTTTCCCCGTTCTGAGGTAAAAAAATTAAAATTTAAAATTTCGAAAAATCCTTAAACGTGACCATTTATTTTGCATTTGTAGTATTCAGACTGAGTTTCAAGCAAATCACACTGCGCGTTAATAAGTTCCTTAAAAACGTTTTCACCCTTTGCACCCCTTTAGGAATTGAACGTCGATTTTTCGAAATTCAACCTAGTCTTGCTATAAAAAGAAGGTAGCCGTCCAAATTTTATCTGATCGATTGCTCCAATTCATTTTTTTCGGATCTTGTAGCGTAAAAATATGATCCCTAAGACTAGGATTCCGTGGAGAAACTGAGAGGAAATGGCCACATTCAGAGCCAGAAGAAATATATGAAGAACATGCAAACTTTCTCGAATCGAAACCGCACCTCTCGTGTCTCAGCCAAGCACTCACTCGCTACGCTACCGAGTACGTCATTTCTCAAAGCGCCATGTTCGTTAATTCCATGCTTCATGCCCATATAAACCAAACGAGATGTCTCATTCAAGCCTCACATAAAACATATGTCCAGACGCAGCGACGCCTATAAGCGTGATAAATTTTCATTAGGCCCTAGCAAACGGCCTTCCTTATCGCACTTTCTGAATTCTAAATTAATTGTTCTCTAAGCAATGTTTATTGCTGGTGAATTCATTCAACGGAAAATGGCTGTTTAGGAAAACCGATTTAATTTCCAGGCTTCCTTTATGCTACGTCATAATGTCTACTATGAGCTTCGATCAAATAAATCGAACACTGTGAGTCAGGGTGTAGGAAGAAGTAATGTGGTGATAGGATTTCGAATAGTGAAGTTTAATGAAACAAAATTTTGATGCACCAATAAGAACAGGTACCAAAAGGCTGGTTGAGTTCAAAGTAGTTAAATAAGTTAAGTGTCCACGCCATTTTTGTTTCCGAATAAGTATGAATAGTGAATAATCAACCAATATTCGGCCCTCCAACACCTCGTTACAATATATCCCAAACAAAAACCTTTCTATTCTATTCATTACTGTAGGTACTGTATATTAGTTTGTCACATAACTTTAATCGTAGTGAAACCAAGATCCAAGAAAAACTAAATGAATTTCTTGTATCAGTATCGATTTCTCCCGCACAAAAAGTAATCGCTTTCCGACGCTGAAAAACTCGCTTAAACTTAAAGGTGTCAAAGTAAGCGTTAAAAAGATATGAACAAAGTGAAATCGCTACCGACGGTGACTCATTTCACTTGCTCTTTGTAATTTGCTACGCCGTAAAAATTACTGTGATTATTTGTACGATATACTTTGTACGATTAAGATTTTTTTGTACTTCTCTGTTGGACTGGAAGTAAAGAAAAAGCACAGAATGCGTCCAGCTGCTTCTCTTCCCGAGCATGTCGTAAAAGTCGACTAAGGGATAGTGCCCTTTTCAACATGATGGACCACCTATATGGGCGATGGGCTGATCACCTGTCACCATGGTTCACCATATCCATCTTAGGACTAAATCAGACGTGGGTGCAAGTTTTCTTGTTTACTTGTGGCTCTGCCCACCCCTTTAGGGATACATGCGTGATAATATGTATGTGTATAATTTAAGATTTTTTTTTATACTAACTTCATCTTCCCGCTACGTCCTCTAGGAGATGAGTTTCAGGATTTCCTTTCTTTAAGCGCCCCTAAACTATAAGAAGAATATAAATAAATAAATAAATAAATATTTGTGGACATTTCACACAGCGCCATCTAGCCCCAAACTAAGCAAAGCTTGTACTAGGGGCACCAGATGGCTGATAGAATACTTATATACTTTTTTTGTAAATACATACATAATACTACAACACCCAGACCCGGAAGAAATATTGGCATAACATACAAACATTTCTCCCGTAGTAGCGGGAATCGAATCCGCGCCTCTTGCGTCTCAGCTGAGTACTCGCCCGCCACGCCACCGAGTCAGTCAGTAACGGAAGTTTTTTCTGAGGATGGAGGAGTATGTAGCTGTCAGTTAATTACCTACTTTACTAAAATCACTAATTAATCTTCTACGGAGAGGCCTCGGTGGCGTAGCGGGCGATTGCTCGGCTGAGACGCAAGAGGAGCGGGTTCGATTCCCGCTACCAACCAGCAAACTCAAGTGCAACCTATCGACCTAGAGAGTTTCATTCGATCAAAGGTTCGGGAGTTATGCTCCAACAAACATACATAAACCTCCGAATATAATATAGAAGAATAGATTATGTATTACTCACAAACTTTTTATTTATTTTTGTACTGTACACTGATCGTTACCTACGTATTAATTTTTATCTTAGAATTTCGTACTAAATTGACCTTTATTTTTAGTTCTCTAACGTTTTTTTTCGTTTTCAAAGTCAATAAACCGGCCACCGCACTCTTCCTAAAAAGGCATTTTTAGATCTAAAGTAGCAAGCAATAATGTCCTCCTAGTGAAGAACTCAGTAACTATGTCAAACATAATTGTTTTGATACGTGAGTGAGAACAGAATGTTGTAAATAGCTACAAGTAAGATTGACTGTACGTATTTTTTACTTGACATTGATACAGGGAGGATCATTTGACTAGTTTGACTATAATTTCCTCGTGGTCAAACCAGTTGGACTAAATAGTTTGCCTACGTGGAAGTACCGGTATTTTGTTAGGCAATTCCGAATACGTATCTAACTAATTTTTGACAAAAAATGCTAGTTACTGCGTTCTTTACTAGGAGGGCAGAATAGGCTAACTGGACTCAGCGATTCGATATAGCAACAGCAATTAAATATTCTCTTTTTATTGACAAGTTACAGCGATATGCCACAAAAAGCCAATATGATAATATAAAAAGCAGGCTTTCTATGCAGACGTGCTCGACTGCATCTGGGTCGGGGCGGGCATATAATTGAAGAAATCTCGGCAGACCGCAACAATTACCTACTGGCGTAGTGGTGGTGCATACCGTGAGAGTGCAGCGGGGAATAATAACACCGGTCAAGTGCGAGTCGAACTCGCACAAGACCGTTCAACCGACAAGGGTTCCGTAACTGTACATGTACTTGACGACGATGCCAAATTTCCATAGCAACGTTGTTATCTCATAAAAGACACCATAATTTTTTTTACAAAGAAAAACTTTACCATGCTTTATGGTAGTTAGTTGGATATAGGAACCATAAAACTTATTGTAGCTAGTAATTAAACATTAAATATCATTAAAGTTAATATCATTAGTACCTATACTTCAGCCAAACTGGAGATATAATTTATGTAAAAAAACCGCCCATACTTAACCTAAAACTCACCTTTCATTACATGTTATGGAACTTTTAAGTAGTACTAATATTTAATTATGGTGCGAAAACTTATGTTACGAGGTTTATTTACCTAAAACTAAATCATCACTGGAAAGGTAAATTAACGTAAGCGCCAAAAGGCCATTTCGAGAAGAAGCCGTTTAAAGTTTTTTTTTTTCGTTTTTTAATCATAACTTTTTATCTAATTATCGAATTTTGATGACGTCAACGTAAGATTTCATTCTTTTTTCATTTTCTATGTCCAGCAATTCATATTATGAATTAAAAAAAACTTTAAACAACTCTCTTATCGAAATGGCCTTTTCGCGCTTATGTAAATTTGCAATTCCAGTGACGAAATGATTTCACCGTAATAAAGTTAAATACGAGACGGTTTGTTTACATAAATTGAATCTCCAGTGTGTCTGAAGTATAGTACCAGACACCGATTCAAAGTGTGAAATGACCTTAAATCTCGACTTACATACAGTACACCTGTTTGAGTGTAAATTAATGCCGGCAATGTATTTACCTACTTCCGTAGTCTGTTATAGCTGATTTTCATGTTTTAAAAGTAAGTATCTACATGAATAACCAATCCTGAATAACACCTATACATGTTTTTACAAATATGAATTGATTTCGCATTTTTTTTATTTACGAACACAAACTATAATAACATTAAAAACTTTAAGGTAATCGGTGTAATAATAAGAAATGAAAATGAGCTCAGTTTTCTAAGTTCGCATACAGATAGAAAACAGAGCTCAGATCAACGACCTCAGGTAAGGTCCCCAAAAGGCTGGCGACGTTACCTCGTTGGATAGCTATACTTATCCTTTGTCCGAGGTAAGCGCCAGCCCTTTGGTCATTGGTCACATCCATCAGCTTTTTGGATGTCTCCTTGAAAAGAAGCCACGCCTCAACATGAATTCAAAATAATGTCACAGAATAGATAATTACTAAAAATATACAGAGTAAAACTTAATGAATATGTGCGTGTCACTATAAAAAACATGATCGTTTGGTTTTTGTTGTGTATTTCTTGCTACTACTCTGACACCATTTTTGAAGTTAGTAACTGTTACAAAAGGTGATTTCCAATTCTATGATACACAGATAGGTAGATAATTTAAAAACTGTTCTGCTCTGTGGTTAAACTCGCAACCCTCTTTTCCTCCTCATAGTTGGTCCAGCCAGCTGCCTCTCTCCCCGAGCATATCGTAAAAGTCGACTAAGGGAAGTATCCTAGAGGATACTTCCCTTAGTCGTTGTAGACAACATGATGAGATACAATAAGCAAGCATTCCCAAGGAGGGTTGACGTCAGGCAGACGGCCGGTCATAAAACACCTTAGCCAAAACTCTTACAGCATGATCCAAGGATCTGTGCCGGCCGACCCCACATACAGTGGGATAAAGGCAGGAAGATGATGAGTTGGGTAGAAGAGACCGCCATTATTTTTGTGTGTAGGTCATGTTGGTAAAGCCCAGCACCAGTGATGCCACTAAGAGACCACGGGAGTACGCAAACGGACCCGTGAATTCTTCCAGTGCCATTGCCTGTGCATAGTGCGAGTTCTTCTTTCTTCTTTGTCTTGCTGCTTCTTCATTTCTTCTTGGCTTGAGTTTCTTCACTTATACTTATGAATAACCAAAGTCAGAATGCTAATGAGAACATTTGTAAAAGAAAAACGTTAAATGTTTCCTTAAGGCATCTTAGATTAGTGTAACATTATTGGAAGTCTTAGGATAAGATTTTTTCAAGGTTTTGTATCTGAAGGGTGCCAACGGGACACTATTACTAAGCCTCCGCCTTCCGTCTGTCCGTCTGTCTGTCAGCGGGCTGTATCTCATCAACCGTAATAAGTAGAGAGTTGAAATTTTCAGAGTATAATAAAAAAATTATAAAAGAGGGCGTCCCATACAAGAAACATTAATGTACATGTATGAAGGTACGGAGCCATTCGTGTGTGAATTCGACTAGCACTTGATCAGTTTTTTTTTTAATTTTGAAATAGTGTTGTAGAGCATTTACGACTGTCAAATCACAGCCTACTACCCCGTTTCATACTACACTACCGTCAGGGCTTAAAACGGTATAATTTACCGTCCCAGCCAACCCAGCAAAAAAGTTTTAAAATCAACCTTTTGTTTTGATTCTGACGATGAAGATCTGGTTATGGAAATAGTGGGCGGAGAGTCGAAGCAACAAAATCGACACTAGTTCCTGCTTATACTGCTAGACAGGTGGCTTCCTAACCTGTTGGGTACCTAGAGACGACATGGGATTTATGACTAACTATTTGAGAAATGTACGCGTTTTTCATCCACGCAGATTCCACGGGTTGTCGTGGTATGGTAATGAGTAACAAGTTGGAATAAATGTTTGCAGGAACCTTTACTTTCTAAGTGATTACCATACCTATCTGTTTTTTAGATAAATTTATCTAGAAAGGTATAATGCCCTTCCTTACCTACCTCGTTTAACATTCTTAAAAGGAAAAAAGTTTCAGTTTCTAAAGGAGGATCTACATCTGTGCACGCGCACGAACTGCGCGGCTCGGCTTTGGACATACACGCGAACCGTTCGCGAACAGTTCACGTGCAAGTTCATATTGGCCAAGTCAATATTGGCTTCTCGCCAACACGACCTACGCGGTTCGCGTGCATCTTAGGAACAGTTTTGGACGTGTTTGTATAGGAGGTTTGTGCGCGATGTGAGATTCTGACTCGTCCAAAAGCCGTGCACGGCTCGTAGCGTGTGCAGTTCGTGCGCGTGCACGAATGTGAATCCTCCTCATTCTTAAAAGGAGTTTTAGTTCCCGAAGGCATCCTAGATGGCACTAGAATTTAGGTATGCCATTCACGTGGACCTCTAAGGCTTCTTTCGTGCAGACTCCACTGACTAATTAACACGAAAACTTGTATTACGTATGTCTGTACCTATGCAATGACATTTAGGCATTTTACTTCTTAGGCAACTTAAAAATTAGACTTTCTGATCAGGAAGCTGATAATCGTTTATTCTCGAGGTTTGAGCGCCATCTTAGAAGTGACTCCTTCGAGAAACATAATTTTATTCAGATAAACATTGATCATTTACACCAAATTGATAACGTAGAGAAAAAAAATCAAGCAAAAACATTTTGGTCTCCCTTTGTTTGTGCCACTTGTATGTAAAATATACATACATAATAATATAATACAATACATACAATGTAAAATATGAAATCTAAAAACCCCTTATACAATCAATAGCCGTTGAAATGGCAAAGCTTTTATCAGTAAGCTTTTATTAATCTGAATAATCTAAATGAAATCCTGATAGGGGATCAGAGACTCGCCGCGGATGTATGAGCTTGTCTAGATTGATGCATTTTATTACCACCATCCAGGGCTGTAGTGAGGTAATCGTTTCTTTTTATTTCGACGACCTCGGTGGCTAGGCTAAGGTGCAAGAGGCGAGGATTCGATTCCCGCTACGGGAGAGATGTTTGTATGTTTTGCAAATATTTCTTCAGAGTCTGGGTGTTGTAGTATTATTTATAAGTATGTGTTTACAAAAAAAAGTATATAAGTATTCTATCAGCCATCTGGTGTCAATAATACAAGCTTTGCTTAGTTTGGGGCTAGATGGCGCTGTGTAAAATGTCCTCAAATATTTATTTATTTATTATTTTTAGGGTTCCGTACCCGAAGGGTGCCGACGGGGCCCTATTACTAAGCCTCCGCTGTCTGTCCGTCCGTCTGTCAGCGGGCTGTAGCTCATGAACCGTAATAGGTAGAGAGTTGAAATTTACACAGAGTATGTATTTCTATTGCCGCTATTGTCTATTTTATCGACAAACTGAGCACTACCGAACTTACGCACAAAGAAACAATGTATGTATACAACTACTAACACACTAAATACTAAGCAAAGGGAACCACGGATGATAAAGTACATTATGGGGTTCTCATAAATATGTCAAAAATAACACAAAATATTCAAAGGTTAAAAATACAGTAAGTTTTCAAACAACTCAGTGACTATTGTTAAATTGTATATTGTTTTTGATGTAATATCTGTAAGCCGGACTCAAATTCCTCCTCAATATACGACCTTTATGACGCTTTAGTTAACCCTTACACACAAAACAAACAACTATTTATTATGTTTTTTACCAAACCTTTTTTTGTGTTGTGTGGTTAATAAACTATATTCTATTCTATTTTTATCAAATAGATAAATGTATTCCAATAAAAATGTCTTGTGTTCTAATTCCGATCCTGCCGCACTTCTGATATCACATTTTGTTTGTGAAGCTGTATGGGTAATTGACTGGTGGCAATAAAATATGGATACAGATATTATCTTTAGTCAAGTATGCATATATGTTATGTATAACCGATATTTTTATTATGTACTAGCGACGCGCCCCGGCTTCGCACGGGTGCAATGCTGATACTAAATATAATACAGAATGTTATCATCTGTGTCATCTATATGTTGTCATCTATACGTCATTACATAGCTGTCATTATACGTCAATTACATAGCTATCATTTGCGTTTTGTTTTCTTTTTTTCTGATTTTTTTTTTCGGGATAAAAAGTATCTTATGTCCGTCTCCTGGCTCTAAGCTACCTCCCTACCAATTTTCACCCAAATCTGTTCTGCCGTTCTTGAGTTATAAGTGGTGTAACTAACACGACTTTCTTTTATATATATAATAATATATATAGATTTACAATACAATACTACTTTATTGCCAAAGTCGTAAAAGTCGACTAAGGGTGTATACTTGACACTGGTCTTCACGATACCTACAGGCTTGCCTAGTGTGAAGACCGCTGAAACACAATAAATATTAGTTTTAATTTAAGCCACAGCAATATAAAACCTTGTGCCAATGAAAATTGTTTAATGTTTGCTGAAAAATAAATATTTTTTCATTTTCATTTTTTCATTTCATTCTCTTAGCCCACAGACTGCACGTGTAAAAAGAAGTACAAAATGTTTTAAAAAGTAAATTAAACTAGTGATGTGTCTTACCGCTATCTATTTCAAAATCGGTCTAGACTCAATGGTATGGTAACCTTCACATAATTTTCGGCTCATATCATATTATGATATGAGCCGAAATTACGCGGCACGTAAAAAAACGTTGCGAGCGTATTTAACCGAACTTTCGACGCCGTACTTTCGACAGATGTAAGTCTCGATACATAGATTCATACAAAAGAATAGAGTCTTCATTCATCAATGTCGGAATATCTTTAGTGTTTGGTACTTGGTTCATAAATCACACACGCCTGCATCAATCAAAACCAGTAGCCAATATTTATGAGTAAAAAACAATGGCAGGTATTTGAAAGGCGGAAAAGTGTGACAGGAGTATGAGCGATTTGAATTTCGAAGCGTTTTTATTTCTTTGAAATCCGATTTTCAACTACGCTTTTTTTTCTAAACTAAAAGGTAGAAAACATCCGGCACTCTAAATCCTACTTCGAGTATGCTACTAATATTATATTATTTAACGGCCCGTTCGAAAGAACTAATGACACGACTAGTGATAAAAAAAAACGTTGCCTGGAAGAGATCGCTTTTAGCGATAAAGTCACCCATAGTTTGACGCATGTTTAAGTACCTTTTTAATTTATTGATAATTTTTTCTTGTTTTTACAATAAAGACGTTTTTGTTCCTGACTTCTTACCCTCTATAGGAGGGTAGTAGAACTTGGTGGTCCAGTTGTAGAGACCTTCCGATCCTAATGTCGTGGATTCAAAACCGGTAGTGCACCAATGAATTTTTCTATTTAAAAAAATTATGTGCGCTATACCAGTACTCTCAAACGGTGAGAAGAAACCGGCATGTCGTGTCACCAGATCTTTCAAACCAGGATGGTGAAAGGGTTTGAAGTACGCCTCAAAGGCTCCTTGCACTTATTTGACACCTTGATTTTGACACTTAGTTTCGAACTTCTAAGTTCTATGACATGCAGGTTTTCTCACGAAGTTTTCTTTCACCGTTAGATTGAGAGTACTAAGAAAGGTACACATAAATTTTTCGAATAGAATAATCCATTGGTCTAGTGGCCAGTAGTCTCAAAACTGTGCTTATATTAATATTAATAGGAAACAGTTCGTTGCCCATATTTCACTGGGCGACAACAGCTGTCTCGAATTGTTAAATTGTTAATATAATCTACTGCATTGTGTTTCGCTAACAGCTATTCGTGTGTCTCAAATATTCACTTTATAATCCGACTAACGTAACAAAACGGTCGTAAAATGTGGTAATTTTTACCGTAACCTGTTTTTTTTACTAATTATTATGTTGGGTTTATTCTATGGCTTGATTCGAAGACAAACCTTCCCGCCAAAACGAGCTAGTCTCTACATTTATCTACGGTGAGTTTTCTTATATCAAGCCGTTTTATTTCAAAAATTCAAATTAGAGCTATCGAATCGTACACTAACCCCCGAATACTCAAACGCGACTCAAGCACGTCTCAAGTCACCGTTTTTTGACAGTTTTTAAATAAATAACACCCAACAGTCACATACATAATATAGTCCTGACCCCACACTAGGATTCCCTGTGTCGTAGGTATCAGAAACTACAAGTAACATGGTACCACAACACCCAGACCCGGAAGAAATATTTACAGATCATGCAAACATTTCTTCCGCAGCGGGAATCGAACCCGCGCCTCTTGCGTCTCTGCCGAGCAATCGCCCGCCACGCCACCGAGGCCGTTTTGATGAAAATCTCGTCACCTGAGACGTGCTCAACTCTGAGATGCGTTTAAGTATTCAGGGGTAAGTTTCCTAATTTTGTTACATAATCTGAGTTTAATTTTGATTCACATTGAAAAATTTAAAGCTTAAAAAATTGTGATGCAAATATTCTGCCTTTAACAGTTTTGGTAACAGCAACATGTCGGAGAGAATGTTATCCCTTAGTCGACTTTTACAACATGCTCGGGAGAAAGAAGCAACTGGACGCATTCTATGTTTTTTTCCTTACTCCCAGTCTTAAATAAATTGAATAAATATTACTGAAATAATGATAATTTACAGGTAGGCGTATATTGATTGAATGTCGACAATAATGTCATAACTTATAACGGGTAATAATGAAAAATGTTCTTTGATATGACACACGTACCCCGTAGATAAATCAAACTTTAACGGTTTTATATGTCACTCTACAGAATTATGAAGCGCTCGTGGCGTAGCTTGCTTAGACGTTCCTGATTGATCGTTAAAGTTAAGCAACGTTGTGCGCGGTCACAATTTGGATGGGTGACCGCAAGTGACATCACGAGCTGAGCGCTTCCGTGCTTCGGAGGGCACGTTAAACAGTCGGTCCCGGCTTTTGAGTCGTTAAGCCATGACGGAGGCCTTTAGGCGGCCTAAAAATTCCGTCACCAGAGCTGGCCACTAGCTCATACGAACATACATACATACATATTATCTCGCCTGTATCCCTAATGGGGTGGGCAGAGCCACAAGTAAACATAATAAAACATGCAGCCACTTCTGATTTAGTCCTTAGATGGATATAGTGAACCATAGTGACAGGTGATCAGCCCATCGCCCATATAGGTGGTACATCATGTTGGAAAGGATACTATCCTTTAAGGATATAAAGGTAAATAAATAAATATTTGTGAACATTTCTAAGCAAAGCTTGTACTATGGACACCTGATGGCTGATAGCATACTTGTATACTTATTTTTTTGTAAACATCCAAACATCCTCACAAACTTTCGCATTTATAATATAAGTAAGATGAAAGTAGCCAAACACATTGAAACAAACTTTCGCATTTATATTTGGTAATGAACGGTTCGTCGTCCGTTAGAAGAATATTGGAACCTGGCAATAGTAAAGATGACATTACTGTAGACATTCAATCAATACACGTCTACCTGTAAATTATGATTTACTTAAGCCAGTCGGATGAGTAATATACACCGGACGCGAAACCGGCCTTAATAGCTAATCTGACGTGCTACCGGGCTTGGCGGAACACTTACCCTTCTTTTTTTGTATCACAAAAGATGGTGATTTGTTTTTGGGATGGAGTCTTTTGGTTGGTAGGTTTAATTAATTCGTACATGAAAAAAACACTCTGTTTTTGTTAATCAAACAAAATCAAACGATTGTTATAGGAACAAATTGTTTAGAACCAAAACTTAAAGTTTTTCATGTTTTTCAAAAATGAAAAAAATAGTTAAGTATATTTTGTTTGTTCGATATTTTATACTGACTGTCTGAACTAAGTAAATACACATCCTGTGAAAATTTCAACTCTCTACGTTCGTGAGGTACAGACGGACGGACAGCAGAGGCTTAGTAATAGGATCCCGTTGGCACCCTTCGGGTACGGAACCCTAAAAACGGTCTTAAATTTCGTCTCGTATAAAGTCTTAATAAGAATATCGTAAAGATCTAAAATCCAAATCCTAAAATAAGCTGAAGATTACTTATACTTGCTAATCAGCTTAAATGTGCAAAATTGGTCCTCCAAATCGCTTAAAATATTTGTTTAAGCCAAAATCGATCCGTGAAATACTGACACAAGCCTCTTTTATCCTAAAATGCGTTTCCATCTTGACAGGATGGTGGGCGTAGTGACGGTACGATTACACCAAATCCGTTATCGGCTGAAGTATCGTCGGACGTCATCAACCGATCTCGGCCGATCGAATCAAACTTGTAGTAAAAGAAGATAGTGCGTATACTACCTACAGTAGTATACGCAGTAGTAACTACTTGACGGCTTCGGTGGCGTCGCTGGCGATTATTCTAGGTGTCTGGGTGTTGTGGTACCATGGTACTCGTAGTTTCTGATACCCACGACACAAATCCTAATGTGGGGTCAGAACTATGTATAACTATGTGACTGTTTCGATATTATTATTATAACTACAACGTTCGAATCCATCTATATTTGATCGGCCGAGTTTGGTCGACGACGTCCGACCATACTTCGGCCGATGACGGGTTAGGTGTATTCGTACTGTAAAGCTGGGACACACGGACAGGGCATAATTAATTCAGTTCCCGGCGGGAGACTGGCTGCCGTCCTACGCACCGATTGTCCTTTAGCAAGTCTTACGGACTGTAGTGTGTAATGGCTCTTTATTTTTGACAGCGCTTGTCATGATGAATTAATTTCGGACGATTAAAGGTTGGACCAAGGAGTTCATACTTTTTTATTAAGATAACTTTTTATTTAAATACGTTTCTAGTTTCAGTTTGTGTTTTTTAGTTGACAGATATATTTCAGTGACCTAGAAATAGCATAACACTTGGGGAGAGACTCTTGATGGTGATTTTAAATGGATGGTGGGGATCATAAGATGCGACACACGAACAAGGCATAATTAATTCTGTTCCCGGCGGGAGACCGGCCGCCGTCCTACGCACCGATTATCCTATGCACACAACAGTTCGTAAGTACTTGCTATAGCAAGTACTTACGAACTGTTGTGTGCAATGGCCTTTTGTTTTTGACAGCTACTGGCCAGCGCTTGTCATAATGAATGAATTTCGAACGATTAAAGGTTGGACCAAAGAGTTCATACTTTTTTATTATGAGAACTTTTATTTAAATATGTTTTTAGTTTCAGTGTGGTTTTTATTTGTCTGTAGATGGGTGACCGCAAGTGGCATTACGAGCGGTCCCGGCTTTTAACTTGTTAAGCCACAACGGAGGCCTTAAGGCAGCCTAAAAACTCCGACACTAGAGTTGGCCACTAGCTCATACGAACTTACTTTTTAATTGTGTATTTTATTAAGTAGTACCTACCTATAATATATTATAGTCCAGTCAAGCCTACTCCACCTTAATTCGTCCCGGGCACTACAGCGTCCCGTTTGTGAAGGTAAAAGTTTCCTCCTGACGCTGTATACCTGTATATACCATCTACTATAGATGGTAAAAGGCCTGTTTTTTTATAATAGGGACTAGAATTTAGTGACCTAGGTAGGTGGTTGGTAGGTTTAGGTATGTGATTATTATGTAGGTATTATCATTGTTACAAGCAATCAGTCGGATGTCAACCATGACAGTTTTTCTATATAATAAATATCATATTTTGATGGTATCAAATAGATACTGTTCATAATAGAATTACATGATAACACTTGAAAATAGCATGGTAGGTACTTAGTAGTAGAGCACTGGTGGTCTAGTTGGTAGTGACCCCGCCTTCCGATCCTAAGGTCGTGGGTTCAACCCGGCCGTGTACCAATGGATTTTTTTGAGCGAAAAATTTATGTGCGCTATACCAGTACTCTCATACCAGCTATACCAGAAACTGACCATGTTTTTCCTGTGGACAAGGCCGACTAAGCTGAGAGGATGGAATAGGTGCTGGGCAAGTTGACATTTTCACAGAGTGTATTTCTATTGCCGCTATTAAAAGGGGGCCTCATACAAAGAACGTTTTATATACATGTTACGATGGAACCCTTCATGTGCGAATTTGACTCGCAATTGACCATTTTTTTGAGCTGTCATCACATCTGACTATTTCCAAGTTAAACATGCTCTTAAACTGTCACATTGTCGATACTCCGCTCATTTGGTTAAAAGCTAGCGTGTGGGTGCATATCGCAACATTTGAAGGAGTGTCAGTTTATGACATTACTAGCTAGCATGTTGACAGTTGTAAATGTTTTGTTTTGGTGTTATAACTGCTGCCTTAAAGATACTTTTACCACAAGTGGCTAAGATCGTGGGTTCGAATCTGGTTGTACATACAGAGTTCGTTAAACTGGCATGCGGCATGCCATAGAGCCTAAAAAGTGAGAAGTGATGTGATTAGGTAGTAACTGAACAAGTTAAAATTCTGTAGATCTTATTCGCAGTAGCCCTCTTCAAGGTCATTGACTTGTAATCTTCAATCGGATATCTATCTATATCCTAAAACTTATTGGCTTTGAAATTACTTCGATATTCAAAATAACGTTCGATAAGCAATGGAACGAGCAATCTCGTTCGATATTTAAAAGAAAATTTAAAAACAATCTAATAGACTAATAAACTAAGCTCGTTCGATATTTAAATAACATTCGAAAGAGCATAGACAATCTGAAGGTTATAAAATAATATTGAACATAATGCTGGCAAAATGTTATATCCCGGAATATGAATGGCTTAGTGTCGCGACACATTTGCCGAAAGCACGGCGCCAAAAGCTCTGCCAAATAGACTCGCAATGATTTTAAGTAACCTATGACACATCAGCCGGAAATGACGTGCGCCTAAAAAAGCGTATTTAGCCGAACTTTCGGCGCCGCACTATCAGCAGATGTGGCGCGACATTTAAATCCTTTTGCCCCTGTCTTGCCCCCTGTGTCACAGAACACACCTGGTTAAGTGCTTACCTTACTTAGTACTTGTTATAACGGTCTTGTGACATTATACAAGGAATACGTTTTAGTAAATTAAATTATTATGACGTTAGATGTTATTAATATTGCTGGTTGTGTTATAGGCCAGTTTAATATCGGAATAAGACTTCGTAGGAGTAGATAACGATTTGCTTTCTGTTCTATTGCATTGATGTCTTCCTTATTAAATATTTTATTAAATTACTCGCAAAGAAAGTATCTTTTCCTGCAGGCCCTGTTAGGTCGTGTTCAAATTACGCTCATAGGTATTTAGCTGCTAACTTTCAGTTCTGTCCTCAAACTACGTAGGTACTTTCTGTACGCGTAATGTGAACGCACTTTGATCGCTTATAGTGTGCAGCCAACTGTGAACATGACCTTTTTACTAAATAATAAAATTTCAGGTCATCTTACTTATATATAAATGCGAAAGTTTGTGAGGATGTTTGGATGTTCGTACCTCAATCACGCCTAAACGGCTGAACGGATTTGAATGAAACTTGGAATATACACAGTACATATACTGGATTAACATATAGGCTATTTTTTATCCGGGTACCACGCGAGCGAAGCTTCGGGCGGCAGCTAGTTTTATATAAAGTCAGTATTAAATGTATGTATGAATTGTATTGTGATCAAATCGAGAATCAGCCATCATCGTGTTAATTTGTATGTATTTGATTATGCACAATATTTGAATAAACAGCTATAAATATTTCAACAAATAAATTATATTAGTAGGTGTAATAAATAACTGAATGTTATATTATCTTGCTGGAATTTGTATCTCTTACCCCCGAACACTCAAACGCGACTCAGAGTTGAGCACGTTCGACTTACGGTTTTTTGACAGTTTCTGATGAAAATCTGTCAAAAATAGTCATTTGAGACGTGCTCAACTTTGAGATACGTTTCAGTATTCGGGGCTTAGACAAGTCACTGATATGACATTTTTGATAAAGTATTTTTTCATATAATTAGTAATTATCGTTCGCGACGAAGATCTTACGGCCTCGCTTTTTGTTAATTTAATTTATTTTGTATTTATTGTTAAAAGTCTTCTGTTCACTTAACTGTATTATTTGATTTATATGGTTCCCACACTATAGTTACTCTAAAGATATTTTTTCAAGTTTAATTAATCTGTATTATGGCTTCTTGTACTTACTTCTCTGCTGGACTGGGAGTAAAGAAAAAGCATAAAATACATCCAGCTGCTTCTCTCCCCGCGCATGTCGTAAAAGTCGACTAAGGGATAGTATCCTCTCCTACATGATGGACCACCTATATGGGCGATGGGCTGATCACCTGTCACCATGGTTCACCATATCCATCTTAAGACTAAATCAGAAGTGGCTGCAAGTTTTCTTATGTTTACTTGTGGCTCTGCCCACCCCATTAGGAATACAGGCGTGATAATATGTATGTATGTACTTACACTATTTTTTAAGACAGACATGACATAAGAAATAATTAAAAAATGCCATTGTTTGCCATGCCAGCGTTTTTGTACCGCTGTCAGATTTCGCGATTTATTCTATAGTTTAGAATAAGTACCTTCATTAGAAGTATCCCACGGTTATCACAAGTGAGGTAACTTGAACAGTCACGCCTGGTGTTTATAGCCACGACTCAGCATTGGGAAAGTGTACTACAATACTTACTGCTACCTTTTCATGTTGATCTAAATCCAACCAAGGAACCTTTATGGAATAAAGTATTTTTTTATTATTCAGCGTTCGAATTTCAAATGTTGTTCTTTGTGCGTCATAGTTGCAAGCACTTACACAATCTCGTATTCTATACCTAGGTATATTATTATCTTCGCTTCGAAAACCTCAATGTATGTTCGTATGAGCTAGTGGCCAACTCTAGTGACGGAGTTTTAAGGTCGCCTAAGAGCCTCCGTCATGGCTTAACGACTTAAAAGCCGGGACCGACTGTTTAACGTGCCCTCCGAAGCACGGAAGCGCTCAGCTCTTAATACCACTTGCGATCACCCATCCCAATTTGTGACTGCGCATATCGTTGCTTAACTTTAACGATCAATCAAGAACGCCTAAGCAAGCTACGCCACGAGCGCTTCAACGCACGAAAACCTCAAAATAATAACACATTTCATATTTTTTACTTCCCTACGAAAATAAATCAAAGTTAGCTAATTATACCCGGTTCGAATGTTCTAGTAACACGACAGATCGTTCATTGCCATAGCAACGTTATCTGTCAAAAAACGCCATAATTTTTGACAGAAAACAACTTTGTCATGGTAACAAATGACCGTTTGTCCGTTAATTAAATATTGAAACCGGGCATTGATGGCCTTCCATGTCAAGTTGAGCATCTCTTAAATACCTACATAATACAATCTAATGCACATATTTGATACTTTTGTGACTGACAGACACTTACCCACAGCTTAAACCATAAGTCCTGGAAATTGGAACTTGGGGGGTATATTCCTTTTATGGTGTAGGGATGCATAAAGAAAAGCAGCAGGAAGATGAAGTTTGTAAAAAAAATCTTAAAACAGGCAAAGTCGCGGGGCGTTTTTCTAGTACAAAATAAATAAGAGTCAATAAAATGTGATAACAATTTCTTATCGTAGGTACTAACTTGTTATAAGTACGTAAGGTGTAAACGATTTGGTTAGTCAAAACAAATGTTTCTTAAGGTAGGGTACAAACGTGTTTGACTGGTGGAGCAGGTTGCGCTACGATTACACCAAATCCGTCGTCGGCCGAAGTATGGTCGGACATCGTCGACCGATCTCGGCCGATCAAATGTCGATGGAATCGAATGGACAACGTCGGTTGAAGTAGTGTAAGCACTATCTCCTTTTAGCGTTATACGTTAAGCGTTTATACGTTTTTTTCACTCTCCAACATGATGGAGCATCTATATGGGAGATGGCCTGATCACCTGTCACCACGGTACATCATATCCATCTAAGGACTCTCTGGTAAATACTCTGCCTCACCCCATTAGATTCTGAATATCATCGGTGGAATCGAATGGAAGATGTCACTTGTAGTAGTGTAACCACTATATTCTTTAAGCAACATTTGATTCGTTCGGCCGTGTTCCGTCGACGACGTCCGACCATACTTCGGTCGATGTCGGATTTAGTGTAATTGTATCTATAGAGGAGGCATCGGCCGCTGACATAATATGTTCGAATAGATTTATTGGACTTCGGTTATCGATGCTATATTATGACTTTATGCTTTTGTTTAGAAAGTAACGTGAAATATTTTGTGATCGTGAATGAAGGTTTATTTTACTAACTCTGTTTATTTGTATAATATTTCGTAGTCTATTTTAGATCTCAACAAATATTTTGCTCGTGTTATTATTAAAAAAATATCAAGCTTTAATAATCTTCCTCGTTTGTAAGGATAGATAAATTATTTAAGACCTCTGCTTTGATCAGAAGTAGTACTCTAGTAAAAGTTTAATTTTTGTTTAAAATATTCCACACTCTTGTTTCATTCTAATTTCTTGTAAAAGAGGAAACATAATGTTACAAGTGGACTCAAATAAATGGATACATCAATTATAAAATACATAATCTCTTAGCTTCAAAGCTAGTGTCGGTAAATATTACAATTCGTTTTCACAAGTTAGTATTACAACATGCTAAATATAGTTCAATTATTTTTATTAATTTAAAGAATAAAAAAACAGAGACATTTCGAAACTTTGTGTTCATAAATAAAATAGGTACTAAGAAGTCATATCCCCTTTTAATTTGTGACCGTTCCGAAGAGATCAAGAGCGTCCTTTAATTTATTCAAAGTTTACATAAAAGAGTTGTATACGGCCATTGAATGAGGAATTTACCATTTAACCTTCTAGTAAAAAGTAAAGAAGTATCTAGACACTTTGAAGTCTAGTTCAATGTAAGTCAATAGTGGTTCGGCCGGACACCGGCCTTTAGATATTCGGCGTAGTTTTCATCCGGAGCGCCGGTTATTCTGCAACAGGATATATCTTTCTCGGCATTACTCATTACAAAATCGATTCGCATATTTATTAAACAGATTCAACCATTTGAAATCAACCATTCATAAATTTTATGCTTTCCGGCATCTGAGCGGATACAAAGGAATATCCGTCCGGATACAACAAGGTAGCAAAAAAGGGCCGGATAGGCCGACCGAATAGTAACCGGATATTTGGCATCTCTAGTCTTAATGGCTCGGCTGCGAGATGTAATATAATAAATCATAAAAAGCAGTGCCATTTCGAGCTGCCTCTATTCGTCAAGTATAAAACATCTTGACGGACGTCCTTTGACGTGCAGCTACGAAACAATAGCGTGACTTTTGTAGATGCGGTATTTATCGTCAGGTATGTCAGCCAAAATTCCTACTTAGACTTATCTAACTCAAAGAACATGTTCGTATTGAACAAATCACTCATCTATTTTATACTTCTAAATGCTCTATGTATTTTCTATTTTAAATATTTTCTCTTTTCAATTATTGTTGAAATGGTTCTGAAACTCATTAAATCAATGAAGCGAGGAATGTTTTATAACGTCATTATAAAGTTTATTTTATAATCATCGGAGTGTTGTTTGCGTAAATTATTTTTAGAATGTGGCAATAATTACTTAAAATGAGGACGGCTTTGTAGGAAATTCATAATAAATGCCAGGTTTCTAGTTTACAACAGTTTCGCATAAACCGCTAGGAATTATCAATCAAGAAATACTGCTCTTTGTTGTAGGCATGCCTTGAAACGTATTTTACTATCATTAAAATTGACTGTTCCTAATAAAGTTTATTGAATATAATAAATAATTAATCACAAATGCCAGACTGGAATGAAATTACTTCATGCATCCTATATAAACCAAATGAAAATAGCGTAATATGGGCCATAAGTTTTGTTTACCTAGGAATATATATCCAGAAAGTCTCTTAGAAAATAAATAATTTACAAACAAAATTCTGTCACTTGTTATAAATATTTCTTTAAAATTTGCAAACCTAATGATTTTATAACTTCAACGAATTCATCAAATTTTATGTAAAAACAGCAAAAAAAAAATATAATACAACATAAATGTGCATTTCCGTAAGTGTTGTGATATGGTTACTGCTTTTAAAAACGGCTTCAAATAAAATGCATACATCACACCCAAGTACTATTAAATCACTTTGAATTCGACAATTTGGGCACATTCATTTACCGTTCATTAATGTCACAATAAAAATTACAGCCGCGCCATTTTGAATTATAAAAACCGTGCATCGAAGTGTTCTTATCAAGTCAAATGGTGTCAACATTTGTAATAACTATAAATTTGCCAAATTAAAGGACATGGTAGGACTAAAGGATCGACTCGCGACATTGTCCGTGAT
Organism: Scotopteryx bipunctaria; assembly: GCA_949320045.1. Classification (NCBI taxonomy): domain Eukaryota; kingdom Metazoa; phylum Arthropoda; class Insecta; order Lepidoptera; family Geometridae; genus Scotopteryx; species Scotopteryx bipunctaria. The sequence continues at coordinate 2,948,668 of OX439441.1, forward strand.
GAGTTGTTTTTTTCGATACAAACTTCATATTCCGCTGTATCCTTCAGGAGTTAAATGAATTTCGGGAATTGCATCCCTATACCACAAAATGAATATATCCTCCAGGTTTCATGCTTCTAGGACTTTTGGTTGAGGCTGTGAGTTGATGGTCAGTCACTCAGTAACGTAAGAGTTTTATAAATTTAGATATGAGCCTTCGAGCAGGTTTTAAATCGACAAGTTGAGTTAATTGGAAGTGGTGTGGTCCGGTAAGATGAGTATAATGATAAAAAACTCTACAAAAACCTTAGTAGCTTATGGACGATAATACCGGTATAAATTAAGGTTTTCTTTTAAATATATTCAAAAGTTTCACAATAACGTTTCATAAACTCTTATATTGATAAGAATAATGGGTAATTTACCTTTTTTATCAATTTCTTTATAAAAACGCTTCAAATAGATATCATGTGTAATAAATACTAGTAAAAATGTAAGCATTATGACTCAGTATGCCTAGAAAATACATACCAATAATTTTGTAACACATTGCTGCTTTTAAATTTGTACAAGCAACTCAAGTTATAAGTAAGTAAGTATAGTTATAATGCCGCATCCACTTTGCTCTATTATTCGCTACTCCATGTTCTGAGACCGGTTGTGCAGAAATACACGGACGACTCATGACTCACCTGTAAGTAGGTACCTACGTACTAGAGTTTTGGACAAATAAATTACCTTTTTATCGCTGACAACTTTTTTAATTGACTTAGTAACTCATGTTGTACAAATTGAGACAACTTGAATCTTTTGAGAAGTGTGAGGGCGTTTTGTTTACCGAGCATTTTTTATTTTAACTTTGTCAGTATTAAATAAATAAATATTTGTGGACATTTAAATGGGGTCGACACAGCATGTTATCTTATTTTTATTTCTTCACTTTGCATTGAACGAAGTCACTTAATACTAATTCCTATTTGTAGGTGAAATGTTTTTCTGCTTGGTTTTAAATATTCAAAATTCTATTTTAATTTTAAAAACAAGTTTATGTATTCTCAATCATTTTGCATTCAAATTATCTATTAGTCAACGTGTCAATGACACGTAAGATGCGAAGAAACTGAAAGAAGAGAAATTCATTAAATGAAATAGCGGGGTCCGAGGCTGTCATTATTTAGCGGCCTGTCGCTGTGCAGGTTATGCCAGTTCGTTTCCCTTGCGGACGCGAAACCTGTCGCTTTTATTTAGGGATCGGCACATCAACATCAAATGATTGACACTTGTATTTATGCCCCACTAAATGATTGTCACTTATATTTATGCCCAGTTAAAATATTCAACTAACGTACCACAAATAGACGATTACCATAGCAACGTGGGTATCTGTCAAAAAGCTCCATATATTTTTACCTGGCACAAAAATGTTCTTGTACTTAAGTATCAGTTATATTTGTAGAAATAATCTTATTGATAATAGGCATAAGTGCTAGGAGTTTTATTATCTATGGTCTAACGCAATCATGTCGAAATTGTGGCAACTTCAGCCATCGCAATAAACTGAGAAGAAGAAAAATACCTAAAGGAATTACTGTTAGAATACCTACCTACTTTCAATCTATAAGCAAAATGTGTTTATTGCAGAAATTTTGCATATAATCCCTATCTAAGTATGTAATTTTTAGTGTAACAATTGTTGTAAACCAACAAATAAAATAAAGTAGTTCGAATTATACCTTCTCCAGACTATCCTACCAAGAATATCTATCTATAGGTAATAGGTATTAGAGTTTAATCCAACTCAAGAAAAGCGAAAATAATACATCACTCCTATTCATAATTCCATCAAAAGGACAAAATTAGTTTAGCGACAGGTGGTCTATGACACTTGACACCTCGTATACATAAAACTCATTCTTTACAACCTGCTTACATTTATTTTAATAACATTCCGTAGGCTTATTCATTCTGTTTTTGACCTTATTTAAACATTATACGTATTATAAAAATCATAATTTTTAGGATGATTTCTAATCTTTTCAAACGTCAAATAAACATTTTTACTAACTTATAAAAACATCAAACACATAGTTATGTAAATGGATTTTCAGATTTTAGTAATTTAAGCCATTATTTATTTCACATTTTAAACTCTCAATGAATAGATACCATATCCGTGTATGATAATGCTTTAATCTTATTCAAGAAAAAAATATAAATGTCATCGTCCCGTTACTTTTACTGAATAAGAAATTGCATACGGGACCCCAAGGGCGTGCAAAGAATACGTCAAAACGATTAGCCATCTACTTTTCTTCTTAATATATAAAACTGTAACTGTACTGACTGACTGAAAATCAAGCACAGCTTAAAACATAAGTAGAAGCATGAAGCTTGGAGGATATATTCCTCTTATGTACTGGGAATTCAAAAAAATCAACTATTAGAGAATGCAGTGGGAAGATAAAGTTTGTGTAAAAAAAAACTCAACGCGGACAAAACCCGATAAGGTCGACATGATGGTATAGATACCTACTAGGAAAGCCTACACCATCTAAACTCGTCCACTACAGCGTTCCATAGTGTAGGCAGAAGTTGCCTCCTCACGCTGTATAAATCATCTAGTATCTATTATATGGTAAAGGCCTTAGTTTTTTGAGCGCTGTTCTTGAATACGAGCTTGAATCTTCTACTGAACGATCGATTTTAACTTTACAAATTCCGCTTGGAAATTATAACGGTTATTGGATTGTGTGTATGAATAACAGCCGGCGATAACAGATTTATTGGTGCTTTTAATGTGGGTATCACGAACTCAAATTAAATAGATGCATTTGCCTGTTTGTTTGTGTCAGGTTAATTTATGGTGTATTGTTTCAGTGATGTGTTCGTAATAAAAAATGCTCTAGGTACCTGAGAGTTGTTTCAGTGATGTGTACTGAGTCTACACGACAAGTCAAACTTACATTATAGTTTTTTATAGAATCGAAAAATATCCAGGCTTGTTTATTTAGTCTTACTGCTTTTAAATTTAATCAAGCTATTGATCAAAGTCTGATCGAAAAAAGAACTTCCGAAATTAGAAAAAATCTTTCATCAGTTACTTTAATACTTACTAACAATTACTTGCAGTTCTGTAACTAATGGATTAACTTTTGTAATAAACTAACGTTATAACAAATAAAAGAGCTATTCAGCTCAACAAAATTACATAATAATGGTTTCTCAAACTTCGCCGTCACAGACAATGCTGTTTGATTAAGATTATCGATATTACTAACTATTTATCGATGTCAATGCATGGACAGTGCTACGTCACTAGTGAGTGATGTTAGGTCGGGGGTCAAGTGTGTCAATATTTTTCTATCGTACGATATAATTGACAGACAGCTTGACAGACAGTGTGGGTTGTAACTACCTACGCTATGCTACGCCTACGCTACAAGATAGAAGATTGACCATTTTGTCCACAGCCTTAGGTAGTTATAAATATACTTTACACTGTTTAAAAGTGGCTCGGAATTTGTGACACAAAAGGTCTAACAAAAAGAGATGGTAATCTTTAACATTTCTTTACATGTGACAGATTTTAAAAGCAGTTCGTTTAAATTAAGAATACGCAGTCTTAATTTATACGAACTTAACCTAATGTGTTTGTGATTCGACTAGCGGTGTACAGATCAATCTGGTAATTTATCTGGATCAGTAATATATACCTATATCGTTTGCAACGGTCTACTATTTGTTTTGAATTTTGTTAATTTCTTGTATAAATTTGCATTTCTTTAAATAACTGCACAGTAAATCATTATCTAGAACCGGTCTAAAATGGCCAAAAAACCTTAGCTGTCCGTCCAGACGTGAAAAATTATAAAAATAAAAATCCGTACCGAAATTCACTAAGCGCACAAACAGACAGACGCGAATAACGTCTATGAAAAAAATTAAATAAAAAGTATTTAGATACATATTATCACGCCCGTATCTATAATGGGGTGGGCAGAGCCACAAGTAATCATAAGATGCAGCCACTCCTGATTCAAAGTCTCAAGATGGATATGAACCATGATGACAGGTGATCAGCCCATCGCCCAACGGTCCATAATGCTGGAGAGGATACTATCCCTTAGTCGACTTTTACGACATGCTCGGGGAGAGAAGCAGCTGGACGCATTCTATGTTTTTTCTTTACTCCCAGTCCAGCAGAGAAGTATTTATTACACAGCAAAACAGGGTTTACACATTTTAGATTTTACATACTACATATTATAAATTATAACATGTTATGCTGAGAATTTAGTGATCAGTAAAGAATTACTGTCGTACTATCGACAATGTTTCATACTATTCAGAAAGAATTCCAAGATCGAAATGCCAATAAAGTAAGCACCAATAAGCTTCGTGAGTGGAATTCTCCCAAAGGTCTCATACTTTTATGACCAGAATAAACTCATCAAAACCATGCCCACGACCAAAGGAAAATTACAGGAAACTGGAAACACGACCGCCCGAAGTCATACAATCCTCTCATGGATAAAAACGATTAAGTTATTAACTGAAGAACTATTTGTTATTATAAGCAAAAATAATAAATAACTTGTAAACAATGCTACTTAATATCAGGACCAGATTTGAAGACAAATGGATTCCGATCTTTATATCTTTCATCGTTTCTTTTGTCTTTACCTACTCAATTGTGGAGAATTTTATTTGAAAAGTTTTCCCACGGATTTCGCTTTTGATTATAAGAACCTTTTATTAATTCATCGATCGATTGGCCATCATCAGTTAACTGGCTTGAGAGAGTTTAACATTTTTGAGTAGAAATTTCTGTAATACCAAACTGCTGGTGAACTTTATTGCTACTTTATAATAATCCTCCTTCATTACCGTTGAGCATCCTGACTCCGTGCAAGGACTTGGTCTGTGGTTTCTCTATCTGCCATGGTTTTCAAATCCAACTGTACAGACACCCCAAACCAGCGTTTGGAGCTTTTACTTCTGATCTAAGGTATTTTTATAAGAAGATTTTAATACAATTATATATTTTTTATAATTTATACTATTGTAGTGACACAGTTTATGTAAGCATATATACGTTATACATATACTGAATGTAACAGTTTGTGTACCTTAGGTACCTATACGAATACAAGTATCATATCAACCAGTTCGTTTTATCTTCAACATCGTTCCCACTTAGCTAGGCACCCTAAGCAAATCAGGGCTATACAAGTGAACAGCATTATCCAAAACTATAATGAACCAAGTAAATTCCAGTTGCTTCTTTACAATGTCAAAAAAACTTGATCAAAGCTCATAAAACGGACATAAAAATGCAAAACCTATGCAAACATTAACACATTTCCAAGGCACATGTTAACATAGATAACAATGCCTAGCAACACAATCATACAGTGGAAGTGACAACACACCGAAGGGCGTAACCGGCGCGAAAGTTACCTACTAACTATTACTTAATCCATGAAGCCCGCATCCGTTCGGAAACCGTGAACTTAGAGAACCGGTTCAAACCGGTATTGACCGGCACTCGCCGGACCGGTGCACCGTTTCCAAACGGAACCAATTTTGAACGTCAATCTTGTTCTACTATCGATACCAGATCGAGGAGCTACTAAATCGATTCAGAGTTCAGAGCTGGTTTAGTTTAAAAACAAGATTCAACAGAAAAGCAAACTTTTTATGCATTATGTAAATAAAAAGTTCAGAAATAACAATATTTTAATATTCTTCTCGATCAGTCAGTTTCTTTTCAGTCATTTTCAGGAATAGTAAATAGGTAGGTACATAAGAGCTCAAATTAGATATATCTACCAAGAATAGAAGTACATTAATTGTCAACGTTATTGTTCAAGTTACTATATTTTTTATATCAATTCTTAAGTAATAATCTTCATTGCGTGTCTAAAATTAGTCACATAATTTTTAAGAGGCACAAACAATGAGCCAAGAATCGTTCCGTTACTTTATCCCAGAAGGCATTATTGGTACTTAATTCCGAAAAGGTCGGGTCAATCAAATAAGCCCGCGGCCCGCAAACACCACCCACACAGCTCATTTTTATCCCTATTATCAGCGTGTGAAGATTATGAATCACCAACTGATTCTGCCTTATAGGGTGTAAGGTGAGCATTATTGTAACTGGAAAAATACTTGATTAGTGTTCAATATCTGCAGAAAAGAATGCGATAGGGAACTATAGCTATCCTAAGTGTAAGCTTAGCACTACTTTATAAATTGTTATGAAATATTTTGCTAGATCATCCATATTGATTAAACGTGTGTCATTTTCCATAGCATTGCTTTTACATACATACATATTATCACGCCCGTATCCCTAATGGGGTGGACAGAGCCACAAGTAGACATGGAAACTTGCAGTCTACATGGTTGGCTGTTCACCTGTCACCATGGTTCACCATATCCATCTTTAAGGACTTTAAATCAAAAGTGGCTGCCAGTTTTACTACTTTTAGACGGCTTTAATTGATTAGAATATTAGATTATGCAAATATTTATAGTTCAACTCATCAAGAGTGCCCTAGTGGACTAGTGGTGAGACATTAGTGTTTGTGAGATTTTATTTTCTTTATGTTTTTTTTGTTAATGTGCTATTTATTGTAAACTTAAAGAGCTCAAAATAAAGACTTTAAAGATTACTTCTACCTGCCTTCCTACGCACTACTTGTGTGACTGGATTTCCAACTAATTCACTGACCATTAGGCATAAGCTGCGAATAAAACTGATTACAACGAATAAGACCCAAAAACTCTAAGGGCTTTTACCATCTATTGTAGATGATTAATACAGCGTCAGGAGGCAACTTTTACCTTCACAAACGGGACACTGTAGTGCCCGGGACGAATTAAGATGGAAGTAGGCTTGCCCAGCCCCTATTCCATCCTCTCATCCTTAGTCCGCCTTGTCCACAGGAAAGACATGGTCAATACGTGCGGAGCTGACCAAGCCGCGGGTTTCCTCACTATGTTTTCCTTCTCCGTTTGAGAGTTATAACGCACATGAATTTTTCGCACAGAAAAATCAATTGGTACACGACCGGGTTCGAACCCACGACCTTAGGATCGGAAGGCGGAGTCACTACCAACTAGACCACCAGTGCTCTCTAAAAACACTAAGATTCAACAATTCCTCGCTTAGTAAACTGGAGCAATTGCTTCGTTTGTATACAATGCAACACACTAAATACATAGGCACCTCGCGTAACGGTGTCGTCAGTGGGTTCATGACCCGTGCATTTTTATGTACGCGTGGGAACAGAGCTAATGTTGCCGTGTTCTAGGAAACAACTGGTAACTCTACCTGGTGCAGGTATGCCCAAGCTAATCATTCTACAACCAGTTCTTTCGAACCAGTGTGGTGAAAAGATCTAAAGTGCCCCTCAAAGGCCGTAGACTTGACACATGTTGCCGAAGTATTTAGGTTCTATGATATGCCAATAGACTGACGAGTTATTGAGTTGCCGATGCAGGTATGCTCAAGCTAATCATGAAGGTCCTTTGATGCAGGTACGCTCAAGCATATGATAAAGGCCCTAGAACACCATACCTGTAGCTCAAGCATAAGCATGCCAGATAAGAGTGAGCTACTATCATGTGTAACGCGGGCTGCTACAGTCCTTTGCATACAAATGAGATCTGCAAGGCCTAGGAGATCGCAAAGTATTCGATTTTTTGATTGGCATTTTTGGAAGTACTCTGAAAACTGGCATGCCAGCTGCCAGCATTTCTATTATTGTGACGTAGAATGGTAGTAGCTAGCATGCAGTTTGTCTAAAAGTATTTAAATAATACAATACGGACTTACCGATATTTATTTATTTCACTCACATCCAAGACTTTGCACTTTACAATCACTAGCACATCCAAATCTGTAACAAAATGAACTGACATTAGAGAAAAAACATTGAATTAATGAATAACGAGTCAGTGTTATGAATGAACGAATGAGTGACGGAAAATACTTTATTTACACATAACAATTTAATCGTTATTATCATGTGAAATTATTGTTTATTAATACAATTGTTATGTAAATCATATGGGTTGGGTTAAATGTCCAAACGTGTGAACAAAACGTGTGGGTGGAAAAAGTCTACATAAGCAAGTTTCCAAAAAGTTTTGGTACTAAAAAGTTATGTTTGTAGATGTAGATTGCAAAATGACTGAATCTAAATTCAAGTATAAAGTCAATCAATCCTAAATAAGGTCCTGGTGCATCTCCATACAAATGTTTATTTAAAAAAGCAACCGGTGGGACTATTCATTCTTTCTGCGGTATTTAAAAAATCTATTTCTCTGTAAAAGCTTAAAGATTGACAATATTTTTTTTATTATTCATATTATTTCGAACAAGTGTGGTGAAAACATTTAAAGTGCGCATTCAAGACTCCTTTCGTGCACTGTACAGTACATGTTTCCGAACTTTTTAGGTTCAACGACATGCGGGTTTCCCCATGATGTTTTCCTTCATCGTCGAAGTTAAAATTTCACTATAACTCTGTTTCTTGTTATGTAATTTCACTTACCTAACTAGACAAAATAAAATTCTTTAGTAAGTAGGTACCATATATAAATAACACAGATCATTAGATCACGTATTTTATTTTATAAGAGCAAATAGCTAAACGGTCCGATGTAACTTTCAAAATTATTGATTAGTTTCAATGGAACGAACGTGACGGCCATTCGTAATTTACTGTCACTTGCACCTAAAGTTTAACTTCGGATCAGTTATACTAACGATTGTCCTCTATTTGCTGGACAAGTCGCGCGCAGAAACCCGGACAAGATGAAGAAACTCTTAATAACAGGCAATATAGAGGTCAATAGACTTCTTTCTTCTCTACTGGACTGGGAGTAAAGAAATAACATAGAATGCGTCCAGCTGCTTCTCTCCCCGAGCATGTCGTAAAAGTCGACTATGAGATAGTATCCTCCAACATGATGAGATACAATAAGCAAGTATTCCCAAGAAGGGTTGACGTCAGGCAGGCGGCCGGTCATAAAACACCTTAGCCAAAACTCTTACACCATGATCCAAAAAAGATCATGCTGTGCCAACCCCACATAGAGTGGGATAAGGGCAGGAAGATGATGATGAAGGTCAATAGACCTAGAGGAAAAAACCCCAAACGCTCGTTCAATCTGGTCCCTGAACAGCTGAGATTCTTATAAACGTCGCTCTTCATCACCTAGTTGTAAATAAATATAATAAACAAATGGAAACTTTCCTAAGACATTGCTCCTATGTTCCGCGAGGATATTCAGAAATTCATTTCTAGAAAGAGACACCTACGTAGTATTAACTTGGATTGATTAAGCTTTTTCTATATCATTTGCAACATCCAAAAATTCACTTTTTATATAATAAAGAAAACATGCGTACCTCTAACCTATTATTATACCTAATCTTTTCTTGTGTTTGTATTTTCTATTCATAAATAAATTACTGATTCCATGAGCAACCCAACGTACGTCTAATTACTTACTCTAGATTATACTCGATTAAATCTTGGTTAAACGTTCAGTGCAATTGACCCTGATTGAAGTATGATTACCTACTGAACTAATGCTAATAGAAAACGGAATAAGTTCTCACAGGTCGGTGGTCAATAGCTAACAGCGATGAACTGACAGATTCATTTAATGAATATAATTGAGCAGACTCACTTTGGAAAAGTTTATTTTCTTACCTAACTAATGGCTTAATTTTATTTTACTTTTCTGCTGGACTGGGAGTTAAGACAAAGCATATAATGCGTCCAGCTGCTTCTCTCCCCAAGCATGTCGACTAAGGTATCCTCTCCAACATGATGGACAATTTATATGGGCGATGGGCTGATCACCTGTCACCATGGTTCACCATCTTAGGATTTTTAAATAAAAGTGGCTGCAAGTTTTCTTATGTTTACTTCTGGCTCTGCCCAATCCGTTAGGGATATACAGGCGTGATAATATGTATGTACTATAATGGCTAAAACCGCGCACATCGTTTTTTCATACAAAAATCTTCTAAAATGACTCGTTTCGAACCCGCAACCTTAAGATCGGAAGACGGGGTCAGTAGCCAGACCACCAGTGCTCTAATAAAACTGGTTATTAGATTTCCTCATTTCTCAGAAAAGAGTAGAGAAACTTAAATATTATCATTTATCAGAATCGAACTCGTCTCATAAGTACGTAAGTCATGACATCCATAATCGTTCGATAATTATTTTTATTAATTAAATATCTGCCATCGCCCGATAACTGATGAAATCGATGGAATTTATCTTGGACTCGCAGAGTAACAAGTTATACAGAGATTGTGTGAATACATAAAGAAATATTATCAATCCCGAGTCCATGATAGGGTGGGCAGAGCCACAAGTAACCATAAGAAAACTTGCAGCCACTCCTGATTTAAAGACCCAAGATGGAAACGGTGAACCATGGTGACAGGTGATGAGCCTATGTTTTGAGTATTTTTTTTTTTTTTTTAAATCATTTGCGATCCAATCTACGTACAGTATAGAACCACAAATATTGTGCGCCTTGGCAATTTTCGTCTAGCTTCTAAAATACGAACTAACGCGATGATAATATGTAATATAGAGATGTTACAACAATAATTATGTAGATACTTATTTTTTTAAAGCGTTGCTTCAGTTACTATTAGTTGCATATTCGCACAAATTCTGTTTTCATACAAATCACGAAGTTTGCAGAGGTACACAATATATGTGGTACTACTGTAATTTTTTTTTACAGGTTCAGTTTACGTGACGCGACCAATAAATTACACAGATCATTATAACTAACACGTATTTTAAAAGAGCAAATACATAGGTAGATATAAATGGTCCATGTGCAGGAGAGAAACAGCTGGGCGCATTCTTTACTCCCAATCCAGCAGAGAAATGTGAATGTTTAGATATTTTCTAAGAGGAAGCTTCTAAGATTTTTATAACTTTTTAAAGCTTTAATACCCAATTCAAAGGAAAGAAGCTCAAGCGATCCAAATAGAAGCATCCATAATAATAAAATGTATTAAAATGTGAATGAAAACGCGTTAAAACATGTGTGGCGTCCGCAATTTAAATGGCCATACTTTTCCATTGAACCTTTAAGTATAACTAGACTATTTGCACTACCTATCTGATACGTAATAAGGGATTACATAAATTCTCTTAATAAAAAGTGTAAAAAGTCACTCGTATTTTTGCTTACCGTTCATGCCTTTAACGTTTTTTACATAGCTAAACAAAGGCTGCTCTGTGCGAATTTATAATTTGAGTGCAAGTGCCGAAATGATTTATAGTATATTAGCTGCCGCCCGCGGCTTCGCTCGCATTGTACTCGGATAAAAAGTCACCTATATGTTATTTCAGCACACGTATTATGTATATTCCAAGTTTCATCCAAATCTATTCAGCCGTTTCGTCGTGATTGAGGCCCAAACATCCAAACATCCTCACAAACTTTCGCATTTAAAGTATAAATAAGATTAAACTACACAGCCTCTTGAGGACGGCTCCGCATCTTAAATACTTTATTGAATTATTGGATAATTTATTTAATTTCCTTAAAGATGTTTTAATGTTTCTAATTTTTAACGAAATTACCAGGCATAGGAATTCCTTTAATAACATTATGAATAGAGATAAATACTGCTACTCAAAAAGCTTATACAAAAACTATTAATTTTTTTTTTTTAGATTTAGAAATATGATACACAATTTATCTTTTTTTACTTGTAATTGTTACCTACTTAGTATTTCGTCACAGGAACTACCTAAATACATTTAACATTCCAATCTTTAATTATAAGAGGGAACAGACAAACGTAGCAACTTTCATACATACATACTAACAACTGTTAAAGCTATGTAAATAAATTATCCAACTTTAAAAAAAACTGAGATGCACGCTCAGTATGATCTGTGAAAAGTTCAATGAAATCATCACTGCGTTGGTCTGACGCCCATGCGTAGGTATTAACAAAAACAGACGTGGGCGTAAACTTTAATAATCAGTACAATCTACTACATAACTAATTACTAATTAAATCACACGCCTCCGTGGCGTCGCAAGTGCTCGGCTGAGATGCTAGAAGCGCTGGTTCGATTCCCATGGCGGGATATGTTTGTAAGTTAATATTTCCGCCAGGTCTGGATGTTGTGGTACCCTTATGCTCGTAGTTTCTGATACCCTTATACTATACGTTACAGGAAATTCTACTGTGGAGTCAGAAATATGTATGTTATGTTATTTAATTAATACAAAATCGATAGGTATCATTTGTCATGATTAAAACGTTGAGAAATTCAAGGGATAATAGGTAATAATTGCTGCATTAATAAAGATATAGTTTCTCATTAATTTGCAATGTAGCTTGTCGATATTGTAGAGCACGGTATAGCTAGGGTTGGCAGAACAAGGCCGTTGACCTCTTACATCATCGTCATCATTTCTGATGTTATCAGCTTCCTCAGTCCTGTGCGTCTCTTATCTAGATTTTGCCTTTTCTATGTTGTCGACCCAACGCACTGTCGGACGTCCTAATATTCTTCGGCCTGGGGGTCTTAAAAGGCCTTTTTGAGCAAGTCATTCAAAGCAATTCATTTCCTGAATTCATAGCAGATGTTACGTAATTCCTCTTATTTTCGTATAATGGTCCGAATTGTAGGAACAGGAGATTCATATTTCAAAAATATAATCTGTGGATAGGTGAGACTAGCACAAGACTGTGATGGATTTCACAAACAGAAGGAGGCCAGTGCCCAGCAGTAGTAAATGATGATGATGCTGATATCTGCGGCCACCACTCAAGGCTTTATACCTCAACAGAACAGTCGATTGAGGCCACACGTGCGTAATTTCAGTTGCATTTGGTTTCATATAAAAGTCTGGCTTGTTTCCCTCGACGATCGAAAATAAGTTGATACGATGAGTTGATATTTGACTAACGCTGACTGAAACTAAGCTTTTATGTCTAGCAGCACGATGGGTCAAGGACATTGTCAGCGTCACGGGCCGTCAGTGGATCAGGTAAGTGCCGTGAGAATTGACAAGAGCAAAGGGAGACCTTTCAGCGGGTATGACTGACTGCCAAATCATGATGATGACTGAAATTTTCGTTATTTATGTTATACGTATTGTTGACAACCCTAATCCTAAGACAAAGCACGAAATACAAAGTCTAATCCACAGTTCGCGCTACGTATATCAATCACGGGTTAAGTCGAGCTGTAATCTTCAAGTGTGTTCTTAATCCAACCTAATATACTTCTCATAGCCCGTAACGCATTTTTTTTTATCTTATTATTTTAGTTTCTTGTACATTATTTTACTAGTAGGTAGACTATATTTTACGATTCTAAAATGTGAAAGAAAGTGTTTTATTCGCTTGTATTTCTTTCAAAAACTAGAACTTAGAACTTTAAGGCTCCATAAAACCTTTGAAAAACATTGTTGAAAAAAAACTAATCTACTTTATAATATATCCTATAATCGACATTCCTGCTCCATGCGTCTTTACACACTCAAATAAATGTTAAAGAGAAATGACGGCTGACAGAAGGGAATTGAAGAAGAGAACATAGAGTGGGATTAAGGGCAGGAAGATGATGATAACCTAAATAAATAACAATATTAAAAATAAATATTACTGGACATTTCACAGAGCCACCTTAGCCCTAAACTAATCAAAGCTCATACTATAGCAATCAGATGTCTGATAGAATACTTATATACTTTTTACGCAAACGTAATGTAGGACGCTATCCGGCTAGAGGTGGAGTGACGATCTGTGAAAGGCTGCTGGCAGAGACTGGATGCGTCAAGCCGAAAATAGGAAGCGATGGCGCTCACTAGGGCAGGCCTATGTCCAGCAGTGGACTGCTATAGGCTGATAATAATGACGATGATACTTTTCAGAATGAACATAAATGTTCATCACAAAAATATTTATTCTAGTAGGAATTACACCCATAACAACGCTGAAGATAGAGCTACTACCAACTAAGCTATAGTGCCAGCCGAAATATAAATTAGTGTTTGGATAGTTTGGGATCGGTTGGGAACGCGCCACCTCAGCGTGTGAACGCGGCCACGCAAAGCGGTCTATATTTTATAGATGGCCAATGTTGCAACGCCATGGGAAATGTGCCGAAGATTTGCATTCCGCTTTACTGAGCGCACTTAGCACAATTTATGATTTTCCTGATTTATTTATGACAGAATATAAATAAATAATTAGTTTGTTGATCTGAGTGTGAAATTATCCAAGTAGAGCTATAACAAAAATATGTGTAGAATACTGATATTGTAAATTCGAAAGTTTGTGAGTATGATTTTGATGGCCTCGATGGCGTGGCGATTGCTCGGCTGAGACGCAAGAAGGCGCGGATTCGATTCCCGCTGCGGAAAAAATGATTGCATGTTCTGATACCCACGACACAGGGAATCTTAGTGTGGGCTCAGGCTATGTATGAAGCCAGTAATAAGTAAAATTTCAGATCATAATTTGCAAACTTGAAAAAAAATAAAACTTAATAGGGTACTTACCTATTATTTTATTACCTGATTTAAATAGTGATCTCTTTAAAGAATAGCTCTCTCTATACTTCAGCCAAAATGGAGATACAGTTTATGTAAACAAACGGCTTAACCTAAGACTTACTTTTTTATTACATGTTTATGGAACTTTTAAGTAGTACTCATAGTTAAATTAAGGTGTAAAAACTAATGTTGTGAGATTTATTTACCTAAAACTAAATTGATATCATCGTAATAACGAAAAATACGCTACGGTTTATTTATATAAATGGTACCTCCAGTTTGGCTAAAGTATAGAATCAAAGAATCTATTTTAAATTGAAGAACAGTGTTAGAAACTAATACACTGAGCCATGCTTCACGAAATATATTAGACAACTCGAGAAATACGAAACACGCGAAAACAGAATCGAATTGAGAATATTTACATCGCAGTATTAGTTTCTTTGTATAAACAAACTTTTTTGTTTTACAATAATCTCGTCCCTACCTTAATTGCTCACTTGAACTATAACCGCTAAGAATTTGACGACCTCGGTGGCTTGGCGGGCGAGTGCTCGGCTGAGACGCAAGAGGCACAGGTTCGATTCCCGCTACGGGAGAAATGTTTGTATGTTCTGCAAATATTTCTTCCGGGTCTGGGTGTTGTAGTATTCTGTAAGTATTATAAGTATGTATTTACAAAAAAAAAGTATATAAGTATTCTATCAGCAATCTGGTGTCCACAGTACAAGCTTTGCTTAGTTTGGGGCTAGATGGCGTGGTGTGAAATGTCCACAAATATTTTTTTATTTATTTAAAAGATTTTTAGAATTTCATTCTTCAACTTTTATAAATAAATAAATATTTGTGGGCATTTTACACAGCATCATATAATATAGCCCCAAACTAAGCAACGTTGTACTATGCGAACCAGATGGCTGATAGAATACTTATGTACTTTTTCGTAAATATATAATGTATAATAACGTTTGGTTTTAACTAAGAAATTACAAAGCCTTTTTTATTTAATTTATAAATGAAAGACACAATAAATACGAACGAAATTAAACTATCGAAAGACCAGGCACGTAAGTACTAAGTAAAACAAAACGAAAACTTTCAAAATATCCAGTTCCATTTTTAAAATGAGTAAGATTTAAAAAAAATAATCGTTTTGATATATTCCATTTTAAAATTCAGTACAGCCTTGGTCCAGCACTGAGGGTCACGCTCATAGATTCGCCATCGAGAACATTTCGACTTCTAAATGAGTTCGTTCACACGTTCAGAGGTCACGGCCGGCGTCCACGAAGCAGAATAGTCGGTGAGTGATGTGTTGCTACGTGCTTGTCACTAGTTTATTCTCTGCCGTTCTCCGACATGCAGGTTTCCTCACGATGTTTTCCTTCACCGAGTAGCGCACATACATTTTTCGAAAAGAAAAATCCATTGGTGCACGACTGGATTTGAAACCACGACCTTAGGATCGGAAGGCGGGGTCACTACCAACTAGACCACCAATGCTCTCACCAGACCATGTTTTACGTGTCATAAAATTCATAAGATCACTAGAATTGTACAGATATAAAGATAGAATAACTTGTCTCGTCTCACGGTTTCCAGCATGTCGGGGGCTCTCTCTATTGTCTTGAATTCCCACGGTACCGGCATCAATTGATTAATTTTAATTGCATTTCTTTGTAATTAAATATGATATGGTACTTGTGATGTGAATTTTTAGAGAAAGGTGATATGATAGCTCATTTATACTTACATTAAATCACGACTATTTCGCATACGTAAATCGGCGACGTTTTTGAAAAGGGCTAGGTCAAGAGTACCCTAAACCAACGAGCGTGCATGAAGAATGTAGTGAAAATAAATGAAGTGCGAGAAATATGTCAGGATCGTAGCAAATGGAGATCCATTATCTCTGCCTACCTCCGTGAAAGCTAATACGTAGACGTAAATCATCATCATCATCTTCCTGCCCTCATCCCACTCTATGTGGGGTCGGCTGTAAGAGTTTTGGCTAAGGTGTTTTATGACCGGCCGCCTGCCTGACGTCAACCCTCCATGGGAATACTTGCTTATTGTATCTCATCATATTGGAGCATAGTATTCCTTAGTCGACTTTTACGACATGCTCGGGGAGAGAAGCAGCTGGACGCATTCTATGTTTTATCTTTACTCCCAGTCCAGCAGAGAAGTACGTAGTCGTAAATAAAATGCGAAATTGAGAAATAAACCAAAAGTTTCAATTTTAAGTTTAAATCCTAATGAATTTTATGAACCTACGAGTTGTATATTATTATTTACTAAGAGGATCCGTGAAAGTTGTCTATTTACACGTGTAGAGGGCAGAGTCGCGACATGTGTCTCACAGGTGCAAAAGCACATGCTCGCCAACTGCCGGCCTTTAACGCCCTTTTCGAGAATAAGGCTATATTGACGTAATACGTAAGCATGCCAGGTATGAAGTGAAAAAAGTTAAATGGAACGCAAATTCAAATTTTCTGAAGAACTATTCAAATATAGAAGGTTTTTTTTAAGTAATGTGTTGTAAATGACGGTTTTTTTTTTTCTTTTTTTTTCAGATATATATTTTTAAAGGCTCAAAGGGCATGCAAAATGTTTATAACACAAGTGTAATTGGGTGTTACTGGATGGAAGAACACACAACAACGTAAATTGCTAACGGCTAGAGAGACGCAGACGTTGTTCAAATAAATAATAATAATAAACAACACCCAACAGTCACATACATAGTCCTGACCCCACACTAGGATTCCCTGTGTCGTGGGTATCAGAAACTACGAGTACCATGGTACTACAACACCCGGACCCGGAAGAAATATTTGCAGAACATGCAAACATTTCTTTCGCAGCGGGAATCGAACCCGTCTCCGCCAAGCAATCGCCGCCAAAACGAATTTGACTTGAACGAAAATAAGATCTATTGAAATTGACTTTAAAAATAGCAAGCTAGATTATAGAGACTAGCTGCCGCCCGCGGCTTCGCTCGCGTGGTATCCAGATAAAAAATAGCCTATATGTTATTCCAGCACATGTACTATGTATATTCCAAGTTTCATTCAAATCCGTTCATCCGTGGCACAAACATACAAACATCCTCACAAAATTTCACATTTATAATAGGAGGATTGAAACCCCAAGGCCCAAACAAACGCGAATACAATACTGTTAAGTCGATGCGATTCGTCGTCATGATGCAGCGCAGCCTGCTCTGCTAATTGCTAACCAGCACAGGTGGTCTGGTTGTCAGTCGCGTCACGTCCCCGCCAGGTGGCGGTGCGTCAGTTTCGCTTCTGAATAACTGCTTCGGAGAAAATGCTTTGCGGCAGACGGTTTCAAATGCTCAATACATACTCGCTGTTGTTTACATACCTTTATGTAACTCCTCTGCTGGACTGGGAGCATAGAAAAAACATAGAATGAGTCCAGCCTTCTCTCCCTGAGCATGTCGTAAAAGTCGACTAAGGGATAGTGTCTTCCAACATGATGAGATACAATAAGCAAGTATTCCCTAGGTGGGTTGACGTCAGGCAGGCGGCCGGTCATAAAACACCTAGCCAAAACTCGACCCCACATAATGGGATAAGGGCAGGAAGATGAAGATGCTGATGTACCTTTATAAAAAAGTTTCAAATATTCTATACTAGCTGCCACCTGCGGCTTCGCTCGCGTGGTACCCGGATAAATATACCTCGCTTTCATTAGCTTGGCCCAGCCGTAGAGAAATTGAATAAAGCAAATATTATTGCAGTAATAACATATTATAGAATTACACTAAGCCAATAGCGATACTTATAGGCGAGCAAATTTAATTTTATGTTCGTAAACATTACGTTCTGCGTAACACAAATCAAACATTAAATTAGTTACACAGCTTTCTCCTCTTAACCAATTTGATAGACTTCAAAGAAGTAGACACACTAGTCGCAACATTTCTACAGTTTACAGCATTTGTCGTATATTGTAGACTAGCTTTCTTCCGCGACTTTGTGCCAGAATTACGTGGAATATCTTTACTTTTCTATAATGATACTTGAGATACAAAGTTGTATCACTAGTTCCATAGATATCGATTAACAATTACGGGGGAATATCCTCATTTGTCTTTTATGGTACTAAGGATACAAAGTTGTGTCACTTGTACCATCAATGGTACAAATCAGTGGTACACAAAAGTGACACAAAGGCAATAAAAGTGGCTATGTTATTCTAGGTCCACGATTCATGTTTAAACTAATTCCATTCAGCCGTGATTGAGCCACAAAACATCCTTACAACCATTCGGATTCATAATTTTTTATCATACTTTATTACTATAACTAGCTGACCCTGCGAACTTCATAAAGCCTTAGAGTTAGTATAATTGTGTTCATTTATTAGCTGAGTTATATTCACTTTTTTATTGAGATAAAATACTTCCTAAGGTAAAATGAATACTCAAAAATAATTAAGTTGAATAAAAGTTAAAAAACTATTTCTTTTTTTAAATGTTTTTATAGTTATTCTGCTATTCGGGCGGAGATAAATCCAACAAATAAAATATCATGAAAATCAGTCTTCATGTAAAATGTCAGCTCTTCTCAAGTTATAAATGATGTAACTAACACGACTTTGTTTTATACGTAGATAATATTTTCGATTGACCTAAGCTTATTACGGAAAAAAACATATCGGAGTAAAACTTATTTTAAGCAATAAATTTTATTTTTCTAGAGTGATAAGGTTTTACGAAGGTAACAGTTATAATACAAAAATACTTAAAACAAAACAAAGACAAAGAGACCCTTAATACAAAAAGACTTAAAAACACTACTACACTTACACAGAAAACAAATTATCTAGACACTTGTCCGCCTAGGTATCCGCCAGTAAGTATAACTTAGTGTCGCGACACATTTGCTGAAATTTCGGCGCAGAAAGTTCGGCTAAATACGCTCGCGATGTTTTATTATGTAACCTATACGAGGTTGTACGTCAAATCATTTTGAGCGTATTTACCCAACCTTCGGCGCCTTACTTCCAGCGTGTGTCGCAACACTGACGGAACTTATAATACCCGGACTATAACCAACGTTAGTTAGAAATAGGAACCGAATGTACGACTTCAGTAAATACAGGCTTGTACATAACTTTCTATTTATTTGACAGCTACAGAAGATTAAATTAGCCTTAGTATTCACTTTAGTACAACTGGATGCTTTCCAATGAATCATTAAATTAGATGTCTCTGACTTTTGTATCAATACCACAGAAGAGCATAGAATAGAAAAGAATAGAATAATCATTGACAGTTCTACATAATCTTACTATATTATAAATGCGAAAGTTTGGATGTTTGTGCCTCAATCACGCCTAAACGGCTGAACGGATTTGAATGAAACTTGGAATATACATAGTACATGTACTGGATTAACATATAGGCTATTTTTTGTCCGGGTACCTACCTCGCGAGCGAAGCCGCGGGCGGCACCTAGTCTTACTATAATTATAAATGCGAAAGTTTGGATGTTTGGATGTTTGTGCCTCAATCACGCCTAAACGGCTGAACGGATTTGAATGAAACTTTGAATATACATAATACATGTGCTGGATTAACATATAGGCTATTTTCTATTTAGGTACCACGCGAGCGAAGCCGCGGGCGGCAGCTAGTTCAATATATTTAACTCATAGGTACTCACATTTTTTTGAGTAACTAGAGTAGTACCACAAATATTGTGCGCCTCGGCAATTATTGTCTAGCTTCTGAAATACGAACCCCCGCGATAATGATTCGTCACTGGAAAGGCAAAATTACGTAAGCGCCAAAATGGCGCCAAATGGGCATATTGATTTATTATCCTAAAATAGCAGTCCAAATACAATAATATGAATTGCTGGACATAGAAAATGAAAAAAGAATGTAATCTTACTTTGACGTCATCAAAATTCGATAATTAGGTAAAAAGTTATGATTAAAAAACGAAAAAAAAGAACTTTAAACGGCTTTTTCTCGATTGGCGCTTACGTAAATTTGCCTTTCCAGTGACGAATGTAATATAGAGATGTTACAATAATATTATGTAGATACTTATTTTTTAAAGGGTCGGTTCAGTTATTATTATTTGACTATTAGTTGCATATTCGGACAAATTCAGTTTTCATACAAAGCACGAAGTTTGTCGATGCGCACAACATTTGTGGTACTACTTACTGTATGTTACTACATGTTTTTCGAGGAATGCTGGTGGTCTAGTGGTACTGACACCATTTCTGATCCGTGCAATAGATTTCTTAGTTCCAAAATTTCATATTCCAACATCGTAAGGAAACGGGCATAGAACACAAGCAACTAGCCCATAATTCGTTATAAAATACATTTGATTTGATTTGAACCTAAAAATTCGAAATGACACATGTGAAGGGCACGAAAGAAACATCCATTAGACGCACTTAAAACCTTCCACCACACTTAAGTAAAATATATTGTGTAGAAGTAATGAAAACTGGTGCTCAGTTGCTCGACGAAGAAAAACCATAAAATAATAAAAACTTGTCATAATACTGGCTTTAGTCCGTTTTTTCTTATCACTGTCACCACTAAGCAGGGTTTTTAGCTTCCATAATTCATGAGATAGTGATTAATGGGTAATAATCTAATAGTTCTATTGATATTTCTAACAGACCTACTGGGCGATGTGTGTGAGAGAATAGTAGATGTTGAAAATCAAAATGAAATAACTACCATTATATGAAACGGACAATGGCAGAATGTGAAAAGAAACCACAGAAAACAAAAATAAGAAGTGAAGTCAAAGACAAAATCATATTGGACTTTGACATTTCTCTAAAAAGTAAAGCAAATTATGTACCAAAGACAAACTTATTTCGGTTGCTTGAATTATTTAATAATTACTAGTAACTCTTTCATTCTTTAGGATAGTTTTTAGGGTTCCGTACCCGAAGCGTCCAGCAGGACCCTAATACTAAGCCTCCGTTGTCCGTCCGTCCGCCCGTCAGCGGGCTGTATCTCGTGAACCGTAATAGGTAAAGCGTTGAAATTTTCACAGAGTATGTATTTTTATTGCCACTATAACAACAAATAATAAAAATAAAATAAATTAAAAGGGGGCTTCAACAAGGAAAATTTTTTTAATGGTTGTAATCGATCATCGAAGTTAAGCAACCCTAGGCGCGGTCAGTACTTGGATGGGTCGAGTGTTTTTTTTTAGTATAGAGGACAAAATCATTAAACAGGAGTGGTAGTCCCGTTTTCAAAAACAAAAATTATGCGCACGTTGAACGGATCCAAAAAGAAAAGTATAAAAAACAGGTGTCTCTAAAAGCTCAGTGATCAAATACAATTTAAGAGTCAATAATGAGTTTTCGAAGAATGCGGTTGTCCATTTGACCCTTTTGGGACATCCTTAAAAGCGTTCATATGATAATTTTAATTCGTAAACGTTTCACACCTCAATAAAAAATTTAATAAGCCATCAGAGAATGAGCTTGGTTGTAAAACCGTCGATACAACGAACTGCACTTGACAATATTGAGTTTTAAGGTCTCGTGATGAAACGGTAGAGCCTCTTTCCGACTTTTATTTTACTGACTATGTAGCTCAAGCAATTATGTGCTCCTATTCTTTTTTTACTGCGAAAAAGGAGATCAATGTATTTGGGGAGTACTTGTATGTATGTGCATTCCTTTGGGTGAAGCTGTAGTCCAAAGGTGTAGGTAAAAACTATGACACTTTTTGACTAAAGTACCAAAAATCCATTATGGCGGCTTTGAGAAGCCATTTTTAATGAATTAAGACTTACCCCTGAATACTCAAACGTGACTCAGAGTTGAGCACGTCTCAACTCACAGTTTTTTGACAGTTTCTGATGAAAATCTGTCAAAAAATCGTCATTTGAGACGTGCTCAACTTTGAGATGCGTTTGAGTATTCGGGGGTTAGACTAAAATGGTACAAATGAATTATCAACATAATTATGTCAAAATATAATCAAATATAGTAGATGTACTGCTACATATATTGTACGCAGTGGGGTTTTTTGTTCTTTTAAATAAATCATTGTTTCTTTAGCTCTCCTCCGGCTAAAGAAAAAATATAGATGAAGGAAAAAAATTAAGGACAGGACATAATATTTTCTTAATATTGTCATAATATTTTAGTTAAAAGCTTATAAATAAAATATGATACTGGACATTTTACACAGCGACATCTAACGAACGTAAGAAAGAACTCTTAATATTTCCTATCAATTCTTAATGAAGATTTTTTTTTATTTAATGTGTATACGAAACCCTTGAGGTATTTTTATTACTACTCTCTTAGCTAAATCATTAAACTTATGTCATTCAACACTATCACACATTTTAACGTGAAAGCGTGGGTTGTTTACATAATTACATTTAAACTTCACAAAATCACATAAAATTTTCAATTTGTTGTACAATGATTATTATAAGAGCTGTATATTGTGTTCATGAACCTATAAATGCCATTGAAAATAAATTAAGATGTGCTTACGATGTTTAAATTAGCAATGAAGTGACAACTCTATAAAAAGGCAAAATCGTGGTCATTCTTTATGGTGCTTAGAACATAATTGATATACGAGTATGAAAACTTAGTCTAAAAATAGGCTTAGTCTATCTATCTAAATAGTTATTTCGAACCAGTGTGTGGTAAATGGATTTAAAGTGCGCCTCGAAGACTGCTTTCGTGAACATATATTTCCAAACTTTTTTAGGTTTTACGGCAAGCCGATGTTCTCACGACGATTTTTTTACCGTTTGAAAGTACTGGTATGCTAGCGTATATAATTTTTTCGAACAGAAAAGCCCATTGGGGTGCGACCGGATTTGAACCCGCTACTCTAGGGCCGAATAGCCGCTACCACAAGTGCATAATTGAATGAAAAAGGCTTAGTATAAGATAACATTATAAACTTTTTAGACGGACATGAATGAAGTTTCCCGGTGAGATTTAAAATTCGATATTTAAAATTACGAACAAGAACCGATAATGAACGAACACAGTGACAGGCGTTGTAATGTAAAGTGCCGTAAAATTATTGAAAACTGTCATTAAAGTCATCGGTATTGGGTTTTTTTTATTATCGGGAAGCGTTTTAATTAATGTTTACTTACTTTAGATAATTTTACGTTACTTTATTTTATTATTGTAAGACTCACTTTACCTTACCAATACCACCCAAATTGTGTTTGTTTACTGTTAAAATTATTATTTTTTATATTTTGTGCTATTTTATAAAAACAATTTCTATAAAAACTTACATGGACTGAAACGAAATGACACACAAGACCTTGGACTTCGGCTGTGCCGGTACCCAGCACATTTTCACTCAAAATCTCCAGCGATATCACCGTTAACTTTACAATCCATTGCGGCACTACGTAGCGCGGTTGTTGAAAAAGACGTGCGACGCGAACGATGTGACCGACACAAATGAGTCGATGCGGTTTGAAATGCGAGTTGAAAGTCCCGTGGTAGGGGCAAGCGGCGTTGCGTGACGGCTAGGTATGGACACGTCACACCAATTACCATGTTCCTTAATCATTCTACTAGTTGTGTCACTATACTTGCGAACCAGTGTGCTGTAAGGATTTAAAGTACGCCTCAAAGGCTCCTTTAGTGCACTGTTGTCGAACTTTAAGATTCTACGACATTCCGATTTCATCACGATGTTTTCCTTCAGAGGATTGGTTAAGCGAACATAACTATAATTTTTTAACAGAATAACTTTTGTGCACGACCGGATTTAAACCCACTGCTTTAGTATCGGAAGGCGAGGTCGCTATCACTAGGCCACCAGTGCTCTCTGTTGGAGTGAAAACAGTGCATTTTTGACTGCAGACATGTTTGGACTAATTAAATTCTGAATGAGTCATAGTTTCTCACACCTGTACGGTACATTGGTGGATAACTCAATTCTAAAAATAAGAAAATTGTTTAAAAGACTGATTAAACATTATATAATTATCTACAAGTCAAGAAAGCTTGGGACTGAATAATGCTCCAACTCGTTTTATGATGGAAAATGGATATTTTCCAAAAAAAAATAGCCAAGCGTGGTTTCTTGCCTGTATCTTCCCCGCTTAGTCGCGTTACGAGACGTAAATTCAACGTCAATTATCCTTAAAACTTGAAACCTTGAACATTATCCAAACTATATCGATTTTATTGCATAATGTATTCAGACTTTTGAAGTACAGCAACGTTGTGCGCGGTCACAATTTGGATGGGTGACCGGAAGTGGCATTACGAGCTCAGTGCTTCCGTGCTTCGGAGGGCACGTTAAATTGTCGGTCCCGGCTTCTAAGTCGTTAAGACACGACGGCTTTAGGCGGCCTAAAAATTCCGTCACAAGAGTTGGCTAGCTGGCTAACTCATACAAACTTACTTACTTTAGACTTTTAATTTGTATTTTGCTCTCTCTTGCAGTTTTCCCACTATGAACTTTGCTCTGTATATAATTTCAACAAAATTATTTGCTAATCGTGCATTGATTTCACATGATCGTGCTGTGTTTTGTCCTCTTTTTTCCGTTTAGATTTCAAAAATTCGAGCAATTCGAACACGCTTCGAATTTTCAGCATTTATTAATTCATTTTTTAAATAGTTCAAATGGTGAAAGAGTAAATAAGTGAGTACTGAGATGACGAGTGATAGGAAATTTATGGCAGGAAAATGATGAATGATTATGATAAGAGCTTCTATACACAGCACAGCCTATGGATTGAGTAGAAAAAAAATATTTGTAGGGAAATGAGCTTACCAGAATAACGCCATCTTCTCACTCTTGTTTATTTTCAAGTGTGACTCCAATACTGTAACAAAAGAAAAAACATTTCAATAACGTCCATCTCGTCAACTCTCTCCAACATGATGGACCTATATGAGCTATTGGCTGATCACCTGTCACCATGGTTCACCATATCCATCTTGGGACTTTGTATCAGGAGTGGCTGCAAGTTTTCTTATGATTACTTGTGGCTCCACCCCATTAGAGATACGGGCGTGATAATATGTATGCAGAAGTATATATATAATTAAGTATAGTATATCATCATCATCATCTTCCTGCCCTTATCCCACTCTATGTGGGGTCGGCACAGCATGTTCCTTGGATCATGCTGTAAGAGTTTTGGCTAAGGTGTTTTACGACCGGCCGCCTGCCTGACGTCAACCCTCCTTGGGAATACTTGCTTACGGTACCTATCTCATCATGTTGAAGAGGATACTATTCCTTAGTCGACTTTTACGACATGCTCGGGGAGAGAAGCAGCTGGACGCATTCTATGTTTTTTCTTTACTCCCAGTCCATTATAATTAAGTATAGTATATATGCACCTATATTAAATATGCAATACAAATACTAGGCATCTGCCTACCTCCCATGGGAAACAGGCGTGATTTTATGTAAAGAGTTTGTACGATAACATTATCACAGCACCACGCGCCCTTATGTAAATATTTTAATTCGACAGTCATGTTTTACAAATATTATCGTACTTGTTAAAGATCTACAAATAAAGTTACGAGTAATAATAAACCTATTCGACGGCCTCGGTGGCATGGCGGGCGATTGCTCGGCAGAGACGCAAGAGGCGCGGGTTCGATTCCCGCTGCGGAAGAAATGTTTACATGTTCTGTAAATATTTCTTCCGGGTCTGGGTGTTGTGGTACCATGGTACTCGTAGTTTCTGATACCCACGACACAGGGAATCCTAGTGTGGGGTCAGGACTATGTGACTGTTGGGTGTTATTTTTTTTATTAAGGTCCGTTTCTAATATACTACTAACGGACGATCGTTCGTAACCTTAGCATCGTTGTTTTTGTCAAAAAAATTATGGTGATTATAGATATAGCAATGTTGCTATGGTAATGAAAAATCCGTCTTCCGTTAATAGAGTTTTGGAAAGGGCTCAGTCATCAATCCATCATTCTAAGAACGTGTAGGCCTACTAAAATTACTATACTAGCAGTTTTAGGCACGTTTTGACATGCGAATTAATTTGCGTATTTTATATGAATTGCATAAGAGGTGGGAGCAGGTGGGTTAAAAAGACAATTTTACGGCCAAATATGAATCTGCTGCTGAATGGAATGGCGTACAATTCACCAACGATTCGGATCATTTTACGAAAATTACAGGAATCTCTTAGGATTCGCTATAAAATCGAAAAATGAATTTCTCAAAGTGGCCTTTTTAGCCCCTCAAGTACTAAAAGGATCCTTTGGCGTACTTTAATCTTATATAATAGTAATAGTAGTAGTAGTAGTATTGATAACAAGTAGTACCTACCTACATACAAATAACACTGAAGAAAAAAAAGCAAATTATCTTCTTGTAAAAACACAAACAATTTATTCCAAGCATAAACCGCTCATACAAAAGCTTTTAGTAATTACTGAAGGCGATAGAGATTTAACCAATACTTAGACGTCATTATTCTGAATTGAAATTTATCGGTCCATTATCTAAAAACGCCGGGAGCAAACTCAGGCGCCTATTGTAGTACTCACACCAATAAGTACTTATTACTAGAGCATGCAGTATCGGTACTATTTATATATGCATGCAGTATCGGTATCGGTATGTATGTTCGTATGAGCTAGTGGCCAACTCTAGTGACGAAGTTTTTAGGCCGCCTAAAGGCCTCCGTCATGGCTTAACGACTTAAAAGCCGGGACCGACTGTTTAACGCGCCCTCCGAAGCACGGTTCACGCGCTCACCCATCCCAATTGTGACCGCGCACAACGTTGCTTAGCTTCAACGATCAATAAAGAACGAATAGGTAAAAAGTATACAGGTAATGTTTGAGATATAGGCACCGAACCGGAAATTTCCGGTACTTTCGATACTTTAACTATATTATGAGAATAAAACCCTGCAATGCGCAGAAAATTCCTTAGAAAAATATCAGTTTATATGAATATAAAAAAAATACGTAGTCGGCTAAATACCTACCTGTAGGTACCTGCCAACCTAATTATGATCCAGTGTTTGTATTGTAGTACACAAGGATCCCATTAAATAATAGCCTACTGTATAATATTCACTATCTCACATTACCATATCTCAGAGCATGCTCTCAATGGCACTCGTAACCTTTAGATAACATTTCAAGTTGCTAACATTTTGTAAATTGCACTATTTAAATAAATAACTTAAACTAACAATGCGTTTTGCTTAACAAATCAGAACTTCATTAGGATTTAAGTAGGTATATTGCGGTAGGGTTTATTCCTAAGCCGACCGGTATCTTTTCGTATTAGTTGAAAATATTGACACTACAAATGAAATACACCGCATTTTGTAACTTTCCAAGTGAAAAACTATTTACACCTTGTGTTAAATTCCCTTAAGTTGTAGTATGACAGATATAACAATTTTTGGATTGATCAAATCAAAAAATATATATACCGCGAAGCTTCGCGTTTGATTCTACGTGACAAGTTCGTCGAAA
This sequence comes from Scotopteryx bipunctaria, assembly GCA_949320045.1. NCBI lineage: Eukaryota > Metazoa > Arthropoda > Insecta > Lepidoptera > Geometridae > Scotopteryx > Scotopteryx bipunctaria. The sequence goes on from OX439441.1 coordinate 2,976,728, forward strand.
CCCGATAGTGTAGCGGGTTCATGAAAACCATTATGGCTGATACTGTTTTAACAAAAGCGAACGATGTTTCCTGTTTTTTTCTATACGTTATTATTATTCTTCTAACACCCAACAGTCATATAGGACCCCACACTAGGATTCCCTGTATAGTAGGTATCATAAATGACTAGTACCATGGTACAACAACACCCAGACCCGGAAGAAAAATTTGCAGAACATGCAAACATTTCTTCCGCAGCGGGAATCGGACCTGCACCTCTTGCGTCTCAGCTGATCAATCGCCCGCCACGCCACCGAGGCCCATTATTATAAGCCCTTTATTGCCATAACACACATTTTTACATTTTAAACATAAAAAGATTAAAAAATATTCTTATTAGGCCCCATTACGGGTACAGGCCTCCTCCATCTGGAGAATTATTTCTAACCATAGGTACTAGAAACGTTTTGTGGTGCGGTTGGGAACTCAGTTGGATAGCGACTGCGCCTGCGATTGTTCGCAGTAAATAGCGATGGAGGTATTATTTATTGATAAAACACCGCCCCTGGTGGACGTCGATACCTTATTATTTATTGTTTTCTAATCCGTTTTATCAATCCAGAATACATTAAGTTAAATTAATCTAATTGTTTGCTTTGAACACGGACATTTTACGTAGGCACAGTTGTAAAAGTAGGTAAATATTAACTATTGGTTTTCACTATTCTAAAGTTATAAATAAACTAGCTTTCGCCCGCGGCTTTGCTTGCGTGATATCCGGACAAAAACTAGCCTATATGTTATTCCAGCACACATACTATGTATATTCCAAGTTTCATTAAAATTCGTTCAGCCGTTACGGTGTGATTGAGGACAAACATATATCGTCACATTCACACATCCTCACAAACTTTCGCATTTATAATATTAGTAGGAATTAGCTAATAAATTCAGTGAAAAGCTTACTTGTAAAAGGCCTAAGCATCGAATGATAGTTGTCTGAGACCCTATTTAACTGAAATAAGATTTTTCTGGTTAAAGTACTTACTTAAAAAAACTGGATTAGGTTCTTTCCAAAAGATGGATTGGGTTCCCGCTAAGTAATATGGATCTGCGGTAAAAAGTTAAAACATGGATATTTTTGCTCACTATAACTCACTTAGGTACAGTCGGCCAAAAATGTCTTCTACCACTACCACCCTAAAGTTTAACTTCGTTTGAAAGTCAAAAAATAACAAGGTTGATTTTCCCTTGCAATAATATCTGACAGTCGCGAATCTATTGTCTTAGCGTTATTTCGGTTACAAAGTAAGTTTTGTCAAAGCTGGTGTCACTTTCTTGGCCCACCATACATTTTGCTGTGGCTCGCCTATGTTCCAGTTTTTACTTTTTCACACAAACCAAGCAATTTCTTGCATTATCAATGCGATTCCCGGCATGCATGTGATTTTAATTTTACAATTTCTCGTGTGACCTTCCGCTGGCTGGTTCCAAACGCAAGGTTTTTGCACACAGAATGGATAGAATCTTTCTCACGGGCGCATGGGAAGGATTGTATTAATTCGTCAGTTGGCCACCGTAGGCATGATAATTGGACTTTCTTTGTTTTTTAAGAATCCTTTTGAATGTGGGAGAAATTTTATGAATTTCGATCATCATCATCATTTTAGTTTGATATCACCCACTGCTAGACCTCTTCTTTCGGTTTTTCCAGCAGTCTTGGTCCTGTGCGTCTCTTATTTATACAGATTTTGAACTTTTTCGAAGTTTTCAACCCACTCAACGCGCTGTCGGATGTCCCGGATTTATTCAATGATGAATTTTGATAGTCTTTCCTTTCTCTCTTCCTTCATTTTGCTTTCTAGTAAAGAAGTACTTCTACATATTGAAATTCAACGTATAATTCAAAAAGTTTTTTTTGTGAAAGTTCACACATGGATCATTTTGTAATGTTTTAAGATAATGTCTTAATGAGCAAGCAGCAGATTGAGCAAGCCCATAAATCTCCTACCTACTTATTTGTATTAATTGTCGGTGCGTATCCTGTGCGGATGTAGCCTTAAAAACAGTGCAATGTAATTAAACCAAAAGTCGTAATGAACTAACGTACCATTCACTGGGTTTGAATAGGTACTTTTGTAGTAAACTGGTTAAAACTGGTAATTAGAAAAATAAAAGAATGAGCCTAATAGTCTTGTAACACGTGGAAATAAAATATCATTGACAGATGTAAAAGATAGATGTAATTATTCAACAGGTAACTTTTATACACATAATAATATAGAGTAATAAATTTATAGAGAATGCAAGCAATAACTTGCTTCAGCAAATCAGCAATAAGCCCGGGTCTTGTCCGGCATCAGTTTACAGTCATGCTCTGAAATTGGGGTACTCTGGCATTATAAAACTCCCGTACACATCGGTAAAATTAACTGCGTGAAACGGTGTTCGCGTGAAACCGCTTTAACGGACATAACTGGATGTGATACATTTCCAACATAAGTATCACATTTTCAGAAATTGCATCTCGTTTTTATTATTTTTCAGTGATCATTTCAAAGTTATGTATCAGCAAAAATTCCGCCTTACCACCGTAACATTTTCAGATTAAATTGGTAAACTTTTCACTCTCAGGTAGGCTATGACAAATAACGATGATAGACGGTTAATGATTACAAATTGATGCATCATACATCAAAAATAGGACAAAGTTACGAACGCTGATAACGGATCTACATAAATACCTAATAAGTAAAATTAAAACAATACCTATATGAAGATAATCAATCTTAGCCACAGGATACAACAGTAGGCAGAGTCTCTTTGACAAGTAGACATTATAATCATTTATCATAGAGGGAAGGCATTGGTAAATAGAAGAAATATCAATTTGTAATCTACGCGTTATCAACTTATCAAACTTAACAATTCGGAACAAAGCTGTTTTTCGTTTGCAACAGACTTCAAGTAAATAATATTTTTTCAGGTACAAATTACATATAATGTTTAAATATTTGTTTACCAAATGAAACTGACATTTATTATTTATTACTTTACAAGTATTATTAAATAATGCAAAAGAAACAGTTTAACCATCTAAAAACCGTTACAAAAGCGTCTTAGATACATAGCTCATCTAACCTAGATCGGTTGGTACTACAACACCCAGACCCGGAAGAATTTTTTGCAGGACATGCAAACATTTCTTCCGCAGCGGGAATCGAACCCGCGCCTTTTGCGTCTCCTCCAAGCAATCGCCCGCCACGCCACCGGCCTCGGTATTAGTTGTATTACGGCGTATTAGTTGTAAGTTTTTCTGTATGCAGATGTCATCTATATCTATTTGTATTTATTCTGTATTAAATCCTTGTTTTATACAAAAAATGTGATCAATTCTGGTTCACAGCAATCCCCAGCGGAAGCGCTGGCTCTCACGATGTTATACAACACTTCAGTACACTCAAACTGGTTCCGCAGTCGCTGAACCGAGCTAATTCTATGAAAATTATAGCATTTTCGTTTTGTGTCTGGAGGAATAAAACTATTTTCATCTGATAATCCAGTTGATGTTGAATTTGTACTTAAAACTTTTTCTTACTCATTCATTTCTCTGCTGGACTGGGAGTAAAGAAAAAAACATAGAATGTGGCCAGCTGCTTCTCTCCCCGAGCATGTCGTAAAAGTCGACTAAGGGTGATCCAACATGAAAAAATAAGGGATGTCCTCCAACATGATGAGATACAATAAGCAAGTATTCCCAAGGAGGGTTGACGTCAGGCAGGCGGCCGGTCATAAAACACCTTAGCCAAAACTCTTACCATGATCCAAGGATCATGCTGTGCCGACCCCACTTAGATTTATGGGTGGTCTTTGAATGTGCCTTTTTCTGGCACCAAAGTCATCATCCACTGTATAGTATATGAAAGTAACTAGCTGCCGCCCTCGACTTCGCTAGCGCGGTACCCGGATAAAAAATAGCATATTATGTTAATCCAGTACATGTACTATGTACATTCCAAGTTTTATTCAAATCCGTTCAACCGTTTAGGCGTCAAAGAGTAACAAACGTCCATACATCCATACATACAAACTTTCGCGTTTATAAAATTAATAGATAGTAGGATTAGGTCGTACTTAGAGTATCTGCCTATCTGGATCCATAATCTGACTTAAAAAGCGTCAGACGGCAAGTCACATGTTCCGTGCTTAGACAAACTTTTGACTTCATATTTTTGTACTGAGACAGGCCAGGTACCTATATAAAACAGAATAGAAGATGGAAATTTTTGGACCAATTAAAAAAAAATAGAAAAAAGTATAAGCAATAGTACATATAGTATTTTTACAACTTCGAGAATAATTTAGTAATGCTATTGAATTTACAATGTAAGTGAAATAATATAGTTTGTAAGTACAGTAAGTCGGAGAATTTCAATTGTTGTAAAGTCGAACTCAATTACAAGGATTGCAGAGTCATACTATCCATTCGGGTACCGTTACCCAAATGACAGGCTGAACAGCGATGGGAACAAGACACGACACTGTAGGTATAGCTTCACAAATCCAAATGACCAATTACTACGCCAATCTCCAGTCTAGAAAGTTTTCACAAAAGTGACACTAAAGTTAGGTACCTTGATATACAAAAACTTGAGTGTCACTGAGACATAATAACACAATTATATAAGTACTAGCTTCCGCCTGCAGCTTCGCACGCTTTGTAAAAAGAAGCCTTTATGTTATTACACCATAACACGTACTATTTATAAGTATTTCAAGTTTCATTCAAATCCGTTCAGCCGTTTAAGCGTGATTGAGACACAGACATACAAACATCCTCACATACTTTCACATTTTTAATATAGTAGGATGTGTTCATGCCATGGCTCTACTTAAACATTTTTCCTATTTCAAAAACTTTCCAAGAGATTAAATTGGGCATAGAAAATTTGTGCTCATTTTCTAACGCCATCTAGTAACGGAACTTGGAAACAATTAATGACAGTTGAGAAAAGTCACATTTTAGTTTCGCGTATGTTTAAAGACACATTAATCCTACAGTAATCATCACAATTTGGACAACAATGCTAGACCTCTCGGAATAGTACCATGCAATTAAATATTCATTACCCACCCACGCCCGCGGTCGTGGACATTTTCTGTCATTATGAGAACACGAAACTTTATCTAAATACATATATATAAACATATATAACCTTACTAACTGACAACGCAATCAACCCACAACCAAAAGTTTTAGAAGCATGCAACTTAGAGAGTATATTTCACTTATAGTGTAGGGGTAAACGGTGAAGGAAAACATCGTGAGGAAACCCGCGGCTTACTCAGCTCCGCACGTATTGACCTTGTCTCTCCTGTGCACAAGAATGACTAAGCTGAGAAGATGGAATAGGTGCTGGGCAAGCCTAGCATCTTATTTAATTCGTCCCGGGCACTACAGCGTCCCGTTTGTGTAGGTAAAAGTTGCCTCCTGACGCTGTATAAATCATCTACTAATGATAAAAAAGGCCTTAGTGCCCCTTCACTGTACTAAGGAATTCCCGATATTTGACTCCTAAAGAGCGCAGCGGGGAAATAAAGTTTGAATAAAGAAACAATGCGGACAAAATGGGGGCGGTTCATTAGTATTACAGATGTGACCAGTGTAGGAGATCTGGCGAAGACTAGCGCAGACGTTATTTCTCCTCAATTAACTAATTGTATCCTACTTTATGGGTATAATAGTCAACACATAAGCGACAAAGCGCTTTTACCAGTCAGAAAGGATTAAAAAGTACTTGCTCATATAGAAAAGTCTATATTACGACCACGTATTATACTTCTCTGCTGGACTGGAAGTAAAAAAAGCATAGAATGCGTCCAGCTGCTTCTCTCCCCGAGCATGTCGTAAAAGTCGACTAAGGGATAGTATCCTCCAACATGATGGACCATAATGGGCGATGGGCTGGTCACCTGTCACCATGGTTCACCATATGCTACTTAGGACTAAATCAGAAGTGGCTGCAAGTTTTCTTATGTTTACTTGTGGCTCTGCCAAGAAAGAAATTAGGGATACGGGCGTGATAATATATACAAGACCATGTCTACTCCAATATTTTGTGGATTAACATAATAAAATCGTATGTAAAACCTTCCCTTAGAACTCTTCCCTATATAATATTATAAAGAAAGTTTGTAAGGATGTAACGATGTTTGTGAAATATACATAGTACGTGTGCTGGAATAACATATAAGCTACTTTATATGCGGACACAACGTAGACGGAAGCTAGTAGATAAATAAAATCACTTTATGTCGAGTAACTTTGACTCATACCTACAGGGTTACAAGAAACAAAATTCAGAAAACACGGACAGTATAAGCATAAATGAAGACAAAGTTCAAAAATGTGTCTATTCAGCCCGTTTTACGGTACTTCAAGTTTGTTTAGTTGTACCATTCATGGTACTAGCGATACATCAATATTTATGATGGTACTACTGATCCTAAATAATTGTCACTAGTACCATTAATGGTACAAATCAATGGTACTACTGACACAAAGGCATAAAAAGTTGTGTAGCTGAAGACAACGTGACATAAATATAGGTGTAAAACATCTACGTATAGGTATCCTGAATGGAATTTAAAGATATAAGTTCCCACGTTGTCTGACGCAAAATATATGCTAATTGGGGTAACAAAAGATACTATCTAATAATTAACTTAATATGTGGCGTACATACGTACATAATCAAACAGTTAGGTACATCACATATAGACGTTGAGCCCCTGTGTTCAATTGGTAAACAACTTATTGAACGGTATACTGGTAGTCACAGAAGGTATGCACGTGTTACTGTGGTGTTCGATAATCTCTTGGCTTACTCTACGTCATTGAAGTCTCTCTATCTACATAAATAGTCTTTAGAGACTTCTGAATCTGACGTCTTTAGAGAAAATAACAAATACTCCGCTTTGTGTTCAGTTTTGATTTAGATCAAAACTATTATAATTAGCTTGTTTTTAAGTTGTGTTTTTCATATGTATGTTAGTTTTAAGATAATATATGTATTTCTATGGGCCGTAGCACCTGCAACTTTTATAATGTTGCCTGAATAAAAGTTATTTCATTTTATTTTATTTATAGACTAAAAATATTACAAAATAATCCACACGTAAGAAATGCCTTCACATGAGGATAAAGCGCAACTACGTGAATGTGATGTGTTTAGTCTGTGGGGATTACGCCAGCACTGTAGCGCAAACTAGTAGTTAGTAAGTAGTTAGTGCATTTTGTAGACATGTAAGTGGCCGATGCGTAATTGTTTTTAGTCTGTGGGGTTCATGCTCACAGTGTAATGCCTAAATAAACATGTTCAAACTAGTGCGTAGTTTTATTTTTCTTTATTTTTAACAACCGTAAAGAAAAATAAAATAATAACTATGCGTTTGTGAACAAAACTGAAAATGAACAAAACTGGTTGGAAGAATCTTGTAAATTTTTGCAACATGATATTCCACTTTGTTAATTTTAACTAAACTCGTACTTAGTTACAAAAAACGTTATTTTCAACTAACAAATTTTCAGCAGTCAAGCAATAAACCTTTTCAACCAATTTTGTCGACTCTAGTGCATAGTAGTGCATTTTGTAGACTTCTAAGTGGCTGATGCGTAATTGTTTTTGAAGTATGTCGTGTGAAAGAAAAGATGAAGTCATGATTGGAAATGTGACTCAATTGTTTATCCTTTTTTCTTTGGGAATTGAGCCGGTAGTCAGGTTAATGACTTTCAGATGAATCTTTACTTTGAAGGAAGGAAGTTATGTAGTAGTAAGAGTACAATCAATATCAGAATCTGATGACTTTTTCTTAACTTTAATATAATTTAGTTGCAAGTAGCTACTTATTGGATGTTATATTGAGTTAAGATTATTTCTAATCCCTTGGTTAATAACTACTCAATAATAACTAAATATATAACTAAGTTAATAACTACCCTATAATAAAAAAGAAAACTTATTTTACTTTAGTTAGTTACTAACAAATAAATGGAATGCTGAAATCGGTTTCATAGAAAAAAATATTTTTAATTTTTAAGCAAAGCTCTATTCAAGTTATTAATAATGATTACCTAACCATTTCTACGTATAGTATTTTAAAATTAAAATAATAGTATAGTATTTTAAATATTTCACTTCAAAACAATCCAATACTTCATTCAATGTGGTAAGAACATAAATAAATAAAACAACATCAAAATCCTAAAACTAAACACAACCGGCGACAATTGACGGTCGGAGGCTTCGCAGGAGTTCAACGACCCCGGCGACCGCTTCCCCTAATTATCCTGCCATAGCCGTCTCTATTGCGGTTTGAATAACATTAAGAACGATGGAAAACATGCCAGATTTAGAATACGGTAATAGTGTAAGCTTTAAAGTAAGTATTATTTCAGATTATATTTCGCATATTGGTGAATTACTTGTCAGATATTAATTACTAGCTGCTCGCCCCGGTTTCGCTCGGGTGTACTAATGAAGAAAATGAGACCAAATCTTCCCTTTACAGTACGACAAAAAAAAGAGATAAATCAAAGCAAGAAACTGAACAACTAAACATCAATTCTATCAATATTTTTTGGATCTTCTGTCTTACTTACTCACTTTTATATGGAGATTTTTAACCCAATGTTTTTCACTTTTCCGTACAATTTTCAAACATTTTCCTTCATCTAATCCTTGTTCTGACAATTACAAACACAACAAAAAATAGCCAAATAATCATCTAAAGTGATGTGCTTACATACATTCGAGAATTGATTTTTATGTTATTCCAGCACATGCACTATGTACATGTACAAAGTCACGGGCGTTGTACTAGTCTCCTCATAAAGCTGTAAAGCAGGAATCAAAACGGATGATTGGAGTACGTAACCATTTAAGTTTACGACTATAAATACACTGAACAACTAGTCATTTTACAGTCTGCACTAAGGGCCATCGTGTTCTGAACAAGTGTAGCTATATAAAACGGCTTTACGTTACATGCTTCCTTTTTGTCTTTAGAAAATCACTTGTCTTATTATAAAAAGATGCGGATTTTTTTCCCAATAAAAAACTTAAAAAAAATACAATCGCTTCTTTGAATGTTTCGTCACTATCAGAGCTGTACATGAAAAGAGCATCTTTGAGGCGCAGTGATTAATAGAAGAGCCTGTTTAAATGGGCACGCAATTCAGAAAACCAACGCTATAATACCAATATCTATGAAAGAACCCCGTCAGATAAGATAGCCTAAATCATTGTGCCAAACAATATCTCGGCTTCTAATAAATTAGTGAAAGGTTTACGACTATCGCTGAAGCCAGTTCAGAAAAGCAATTAAAGGATGCTAATAGGAGATTCATAGATTTATCTCAAAATCAAGATACGAAAAGCTAGCTCGAAGAGATTACTCTACAAGCTACAAAGGGCCTATTAGAAAGTGTTGTTTTCAAAACATGCTTAAAGTTAAGTTGTTTTTTGTAATCCCCGGTATGCTTCGCCTTTTAAAAAACCTCTGAAACCACTTTAATTTCGAAATATACAATTAACTCAACAATAGGCTGAACAAATAAAAATTAGACGCGAAAGTAGCGCATGCAATATCCGACAAGGAATTATAGACCATCACTCAACAATCATCACCGGACAAAAGGGCCGCAACAGTTACACTCCGTGTTGCAACCAAACAGAATAAGACCGTGTCATTATAGAGCAGCAAATATAACGGGGCCTCTCTCGGCCTCGAAGAAGCCATCCGATTAGCACAATGAGGGGTAAATAGGTGATATTTCAGAGGTCTCCATCAACTGGACGAAAACGAATCTCAAGCATTTGTGGCCGCGTAGTTTCTCCCAATTACACCGTCTCTAGGCCGCGATTGGCCGCTCCACGAAGAATCCGGCTTGTCGTGACTGTGATAAAAAAAACTGACGCAAATTGCCGATACGCCTCGTGCACACAATTTCATGCTCCGACTTCTAAAGAACAGTCTAGATTCGTCATATTTCCAACAATGCCCGAATACACGAATCCGCCGTACATTAAATTAATTAATTGCTCCGAATCCAGCTAATGACTGTTTAATGCGTGTCGAAAACATCGGAGCTCGTACGGGGTTTTATTCAATTGTTGTAATTGGCATTTTTTTGTCGGCATTTATCAATGGCGTGACTCGAAACTGTTGGAAGGCGTTATGGCACTGACAGTGATCTTAGAGCGTTAGTCTCGAGCCTCGTCGAAAGGTTACGAGAGCGGACTGGTTCCCGCCGGTCCCGCCTCTCTTGCTCAACGAAGACCTCTCTCATTTCGTTATGAGTGCTCTTTGATTTATTCCTCTGATTTCGTAGCAGAGTGCAGTAGTAGGTAGTTTTTTTTCTTCAGTTCAATCAACTCTTCTACGCGGGAACAAAGTGATGAGATCGTCAAGTCATCACATCACTGTTTGATTTGTCGCGGACCACGATTACTTTTTCACTATTAGGGTTGTCACATTGTTCTGTTTCATTGTATTTTATGTACAATTTCATGATAACGTGAGGAATGTATACGTAGCTGATAGTTGTAAATATGGATAAACGTTGTGTCATACCGATAGCAAACATTATTGTTTACTGAAACACTTCACCTACGCTGGACAGACGTAATTTTCCTTCAGATTGTTCACGTAAAAATAAACAATATATTCCTAATATGCGTCATCAATATTTGTACATGGTTTTTCCTGACAGAAGTAAAATTCTTTTGAATAGTTTTCTATATTTTTTACTGAGATTTAGATAAGTTCATGAACAAGTAGGTATTAGCTAGATTTCTGAGCGACGAAATGACTAACTTCATCTTTAGGTACAGAAGTGTCAACCCTACAGTGGTGTTGGCCGATGCTTATCTCCGGCGATTCGTTCCGGACGGGGACCGGCGCGTGACGGGACCACAGACTAAGCAAAACAGAACCACGACTAGATGCCTTACAAACTATAGTATTAGGAAATACATAATAAGTATAGTACAGTAGAGTTGGTGGTTGAGACTAAACGAGTGTAATTTTGAGTTGTGAGTATTATCAAAACAAATTTTACGCCGTAGTGTTCCACAAACCAGACTTTTGTATATAACCAAATGCAACGTAAACTACGCGACTTAAATTACCTACTATCGTTTGCCCCCACACCTAGGCGGGTATTATTGTTTAATATACAAATTCGTGTAAGCTACCTACTGCCTACATGCTCATTTACCTAATTAAATACATGAGTAATAGCTGAATAGAGTCATTGACCTCGATATTGGAAATTCTCAAGTTCAAAGTTTCAATGAAGATATTCGTGTTATACAAGGTCAAGAGATTTTTCGTATAATATCGTTGTACCAGAGTATGAGGCACTTAAGTACTGTAACTGGTTACAATAACAGATAAGTATCTAGCTAAGTAGTGACCCGACCAAATCTCGTACATTTTAATGTGTATGAATTTAAAAAATATTTCTATGTATATCGTAAGAGGGTATTTTAAGGCTGATATTTTTAAACCTAGTAGTCCTTGCTTTCATTGTAGCATGGTTCTGGATGATAGTTTCTTTCTTTGATTTATTAAAGTTTAGGTATAACGCCCGACGTCGTTGACAATAAATTAAAATGCAGCTGAAAAATTGCGTTCTATTTCAAGTTTATATGGAACTAGGGTTACCATCCGCCCGGATTTGTACGGACTTTGTCCGGCTTTATAATTTGTCCGAATTTTTTGCTTAGATGGCATACGAGTAATAAAACCTACATAGGTAATATCAAACATATTACGTTTGTGAAGATGTTTTATGTTTGTGCCTCAATCACGCCTAAACGGCTGAACGGATTTGAATGAAACTTGGAATATACATAATACATGTACTGAATTAACATATAGGTTATTATATATCCGGGTATCACGAGCGAGGCCACGGGCGGCAGCTAGTATCAAATAAAATATTAATCTTGTCTCGAATGTTTACATTTGTGACTAAAATGTCCAGACTTTTATTGAAGTGTCAGGCTTTTTGTCAGGACTTTTCAAATTTCTAAATAACCTTTGAGAAACATAATTTTTGCCTGTTTTTACATATTGCACCTACCTTTTAGCGGTGAAAAGACAAAAGCAGTTCTTTAAATAATTGAAAATGTATGTCTTCAAGGGCAACTTAGAGATAAAATAGCTTCAATTTTCAACATAGTCATGAAAGAGGTAGGCATTATTTATCTAGGTAGGCACCAGCTACAATGAAACGCGACAGAGCGAGGCCAATGGGGAAAAAACACACCAGTAACAATAGTTACACTCAAACCTTTTATTATTCGCAAAACTAGTTGAGATTTTTGGATTGATCCAAAATAATAGAGCTGAGAGAGAAGTTATGTACTTACCTAATCCTTTTTATCAATTTAAACCCACACATATGTAAAAAACAATAAGCATTTTTCTGCAGTGAACGCACAGGGTCAAACTACTGAAACTAGAAAGCTAAAATTTTGGAAGGTAGCTTCTTTCACAGAAAAACCACCCGCTAAGACAGAATATTTTGAAATTCAACCCCTAAAGGAGTGAAAATGCTTATAATGGAACTTTCTTACGCGTAGTGCGATTTGCTTGAAACTCAGTCTGGAACTATAAATGCTAAATAAATGGACACGTGTTTCAGGGTTTTTGAAAATAACCCTCCATCTCATTAAAATGCGAGCTAAGCCGCTCGTGTAAGCTAATAACATTTAAATCTATTGTTGTTAACGTCATTCACATTTCGGGGTTTTGTTAATTCGTTCCTGTACACGATATAATCGATTGGCCACGATTCAGAATCGATTTTGATACCTGTATCTATCGGTTCTCTAGGAATCATTTTTATTATTTATAGAATTCAATTGAATGTGAATAGATTCAGTTATTCTACCAAAACGTATTTAAATGAAACGTGGACGTGAATTATTCAGAAAATATGTTTCGTCCTCGTTTTGTTCGAGCAACACGCTGTTCTCTACGAATTTATTTTCTCGCTTCTTCGACGAAAGTAATAAAAATACCAAACTACATTTACAGTTTCATACTGGTAAGGTTTTAAGATAAGAAATAACAATTCCGTGAAACACGATAAAAATATCGAAAAAAAAAATACAAAAGAACAATGACCCAGATCCATTGAAGATAACCATCGATGTTGACGTATGTGTGGAATCGATAACAGGGAGGTGTATGTACTGAACACGCACGCACTCGCGAACGTTATCGAACTAATATTTACTCGGTGGCAGCAACACGCGAAACCGCGACCGTGTGAACCCGCCAGCGACGCTAACCAACCTCACCCTCGACTTCCCTAAAAAGGGCAGTTCAAAAAGCGAATCAAAGAAAAGATTACGACACAATCATAGAGCAAAACCGTCGTACATACCTATTCAGTCGACAGCAGCTGCATAGGGAACGGAACGGCAGATGCGCGCGAGCAGACCGAAGCTGCTAAAGAACCGGCAAAAACCCGGTGGCCCGTTCCGTGGCTCTTTGGAGAATTACTCAAGAATAATGTGGCAAACTCACCGAATGCTTACGAGGAGTATGGACCAGCAGCGCCGGCGCACTCACTAACAGCACACGTGCACGAACGGCGCGGGCGCGCACCTGTCGCGGAATGACTGGCCATTTCCATATTTGATAGTTAGTGTGAACGGGCGAAGCGCTCGCGCAGCCCGACGCACCGAGGTGGACTGACTGCCGCCGCGCGCGCTACCTGCGCCCACCTGTCCCCTCCCCTCCACCAGGAACCGGATGGTGCTCCAAAACAACGGCCAACAAAGGACGTGCCGCGAATGTTCGCACCACCACAGGCCCGGCCGGGACGCAGGCTCCCGGAGGAGCGACCCCCGTGACTCACGCGCCGAAACCATCTTTCCAACAATTTATTAACGACAGGCCGCCCACACAATGGCGCGCCGCGTTCTCATAACTGAACGCAACAATGACGTTGAACATGCAAATTCAGTTATCGATAATGAACACAAAGCAGTCGATTCAGGTGACGCTCCGTCACCTGCTGAATGCGCTCGATCGGAAAGCGATTGCCCAACTAATTGTCGGAGTACTTGTAAATACAAACAATGGTTGTGGACATCCGAGGCCGGTTTTGTAGTTTTTTCAAACACCGATTCGGTTTCGTCGTGATTTATTTACAAATGGGTTCCTGTGTTGTTTGTAAACCGTCGGATGTGATACTCATCGCTTATCGACTATCGTTGATAACGGTGCTGGCAATAGCTCCATAATTAATCCCTACCATGATTTGAGCGGTCTAATCCCCCGCAGCCAACGTTTGAATGGACACTGACATTTCGTGTTTGTCCTTTCTATCATTATCAAACAATTAGACAGTACCTCTTAGCTTTGTCGGTCTCGAATTTGCTCGTTGATTCGACCACAGACATTCCTTTATGTAGGTACCTAATACCAGCTATTTCAGCTTAACATTATGTGATAATAAATCAAGATAAACTTTTGAAATTGAACCTACAACTCTATTCGTGCAGATGGGATCGATCCCCGGAACCGCGGACACAGAAGAAGCGCTTACTACAAACTTTAAAAGTTTCAGTAAGGAAAATAATTATTTAGCCATCTTTATGTAAAAGTTCGTTATTTTTGAGAGGCTCCATGTCCTCGTCGTCCAATGGTTTAAAAGTCAAAGTGACTACGTATTTCCAACTACAATTAAGGATTGTGACTATACTAGTCTAGAGCAGGGTTTCTCAAACTTATGGCTCCACGTACCCCTGTTAAAGTTTCTAGATGACAGCGAACCCCTAACACCGCTCCCCCCACCCTATCTTTTTATATTAATGTGATTGGGCTTATTTCTTGTCGCAAATTGAGTCAAAGGAAATTCACCGTTTTGCGTGACACTTCGAGATTATATATATATTCTTCCTGTCTAGCTGCCCAAAAATCAATCAAAGATATCCTTTTCAAATCAGCATGGAAACTTTCATCTACGGAGATGTCTAGTAAAGGCTTACTGTTGCTTAATACTCGCAAATTGTCGCGAACCCCCTACCGTCGAATGGCGAACCCCTAGGAGTCCGCGTACCCGACTTTGAGAAACTCTGGTCTAGAGTAATGTGAAACATAAAATTCATCACTGTGGATAGTTTTACATTGACAGCCAAATTGCAGTGACACAGAGATATCGCGATACAACACAAAGTGCGCTTGCGATTGCCTAGCCTAGCCACGTCACGGCGCCGGCCGATAACAAGTTACTGTGGAAGCAACAGTTTCACGTTTTTCTTCGGTGAAATGCAATGCGATAACAACTCTGATATGATACTTCTATGAATTTTTCAAGTGGGCAAATTAATGTTCTTTGAAAAGTACAGTTTTATACAGGGCGAATTTTTCAAGTGGCCGTGCTATCGTGCATGGCCAAATCAGAAACTATGAGGAACAGCGAAAAGTACTCAAAGCAGTCTCGTGCCAGATTTTGATGAAAACACATACAAAAGACAAAAAAAGACATTTCCCCAAAATGTTTTCCTTCGCTTTTTGAGAGTAGCGCACATACATTTTTCGAACAGAAACACATTGGTGCACGACCAGATTTGAACACACGACCTTAGGCCGCTAATACTAGACCACTAGTGTTCAGTAAGTTTGTAGACAACGTATCTCTATCACTGATGTTTTTGTACTATATCTTGAATAAAACAATGATATGAAACGCTGATTTCTTAGACGCTGTGACGATTCCCACGAAAGTCGAGAACACATTATTTAGCGATTCATTATGTCAGTGTAGCCTTTACATTATATGTACCTCTATTAGATCAACAGGAAAATTAAAAATAGCTGTATCGTGGAGCAATGATGAAACTTTTTCATTAATTTATATGAATCTGAGCTTCTTAGCATCTGAGCTTGGCTTTAAAGTAAAGTGAGAAAGATTTTTTATTTATTTATTTATTTATTTTAAAGTAAGCATGCATAAAGAAACTCACCTATAAAGACTTACTAAATGACAGAAGAAAAAATAGTAATTATTCTACTTATCTACTTGTAGGAACACAATGTTCCATGGGGTAAATTTTGAAAATGGCTGCTTATAACATAGACAGCAGTTAGAATAACTGTCAGGTTATTGTTAAATGTCAAAACAATTAGTACTTTCCCGTTTTAAAAACTTTGACCTTACAGAAGTTTCTCATTAATAGATCCTGCACCTGCTTCTATAAAGCTGTGGCAACTAGTGCCCGGTTCCAATATTCCATTAACGGACGACGAGTCGTTCAATACCATACCAAGTTCATGTATTCCAGTGTCTTTATTAGAAGTTTTTCCAGACTATACTCGCCATCGACTTTGAGGCGTACTTAAAATCCTTTCACCACACTGGTTCGAAAAACCTAGTGTTAAGAAAAACACGACTGTTTAGAGACCTGCAACTCCAATACCGGGATAAAAAGTAGTCCATATTATTTAAATCCATACAGCTGTTAAATACGAAATGAGTAATATCAGGGGAAGTTTGAAAGTAGCGCTAATGGCAGAAAGATTGAGGAGGAATAGACTAGCATGGTATGGGCATGTCATGAGGAGGGATGAAAGCCATGTTGCAAGGAGAGTTATGAATATGAATGTGGATGGATTTAGAGGTAGAGTTAGGCCAAAGAACATGTGAATGGATTCTGTGAAAGAAGACATGGTTAATAAAGGAGTAGGTAAGTACAGAGATGACGAATGACAGGAGGGAATTAAAGAAGAAAACATGCTGTGCAGACTCCACATAGAGTGAGATAAGGGCAGGAAGATAATGGTTAGTACGATTCTATGGCACTGTACCATGGTTATAAACAATATCGGGAAACTCCAAAACCGTCTAACCAAGCTTTAAGTGCTAATATTTCTAGCTTAAGTACAGATTGGGAAAACTAGTACCTATTATACTTACAGAAACTAAAAAACTATCTATTGCGAGTCCAATTCGCACACGAAGGGTTCCATACCATCGTACATAAATATAAATGTTTCTTTTATAGGGCCTTTTTTATTTTATTTAAAGTTTATTATTTGTTGTTATAGCGGCAATAGAAAATACTCTGTGATAATTCCAACTCTTCCTATTACGGTTCATGAATACAGCCAGCTGACAGACGGACGGACAGCGGAGCCTTAGTAATAGGGTCCCGTTGGGTTCGGGTACGGAACCCTAAAAAACTATGTTATCTAGTAAAAACATAATTCATCCTAACTTAACTAAGGTCAGCGTGTTCTGCTACCGTTTATAAGTAAACCCTCGAAGCGATGAACCCTAACGAAACCTACACCTTGCGTGAGGGTTGGCAACGAATGTTTTCCTTGCGGGTCGCGGTACATCTGCGGCCGGTGTATCCAATACAGACAAACAGAAAGTTGGATAACTTTAAATAATAACAATTCTGGTGTTTAGGTGAATTGGGGAAAGTTTCAATCAAAAAGAAACGAAATATGTCCTTATATTATAATTATGCGAATTTTTGTTACTAATTTTATTGTGTGTGTGCGTTTTTTTTGTTCAAACTCATCTCAGTAACGTCTGAACGGATTTGGCCGAAATTTGGAATATACGTGTGACCAGAAACTTTTTATTCGTGTACCACCAAGCCATGGGCGGTGCTTCAAATACCTTAGTTTGACATCACTATGCCTACAATCCGCGGCTTAGTCAACGTCGCACATATTGACCATATACGTATCTAGTATTACGCCCCTATAGGCCCCTACGCCCACTTAAGGGGTGGGCAGAGCCACAAGTAACTCCCAAGATGCATAATGGTGAACCATGATGACAGGTGATCAGCCCAACGCTCATACCGTTTTTTCTATTCCCAAGTCCAGCAGAGAAATATTGATACGTATTGACCATGTCTTTAATATTCCTGTGGACAAGAGCGATTAAGCTGAGAGGATAGTAGGTATAATGTGCTGGGCAAGTCACCAATAGATGGAATAGTTCATGTAAAGTCCCTTAGTGTAGGCAAACAGGTGCCTCCTGACGCTGTACAAATCTTCTAGTGTAGATAGTAAAAGGCCTTAGTTCTTCATCATCTTCCTGCCCTTATCCCACTCTATGTGGGGTCGGCACAGCATGTTCCTTGGATCACGCTGTAAGAGTTTTTGGCTAAGGTGTTTTATGACCGGCCGCCTGTCTGACGTCAACCCTCTTTGGGAATACTTGCTTATTGGATCGCATCATGTTAGCCTTACAAATCCTGATAAGTTGGCTATAAAAATGATTGGGCTTCACGTAAGATCAATGCGATTCCATTCTGAGATGACAATAGATGAGTTCACGGTATTCTCGTCCTATCTATCATTATGACATCTTAAAGAACATTGTCCAAAAATACTCCACGTTCCAAGACGATTCCGCACAAATGGCAGCACCTGGTAAAAAATGAGGACGTCCATTGTGCCTCCAGGACATCTGCCGGCGCAGCTGGCGTGCGCACGCGCCGGACGCAGCCAGGCTTCTGCGCCAAACGGCTCTACAGCTTTTTATACGACTACTTATGATTGAAATATACTTATAAATACATACATACTATCACGCCGATATCCGTAACGGGGTGGGCAGAGCCACAAGTTAACATAAGAAAACTTGCAGCCACTTCTGATTTAAAGTCCTAAGATGGATTTGGTGAACCACAGTGACAGGTGATCAGCCTATCGCTACGATAGAATTTCTTTAAATAGGCCCCAGACCATAAAGTTAAGTTAAGATAAACTTACTAAGATATTACTTAGCTATTAACTGCGATGGCATCTTGAACGAGTACAAAACAAATTGTTCTAATTGCACTTTATTACCTTGAAACTTCTAATTGAACCTTACCATACCTTACGTCAATATCAACAAACTAAAAATCACTTAGAAAAAATTTATGATGAAGTTGACATAACATTTATCTGGTAATCTACTACGCAAGCAACTGACAACACGGCTTGACAAACAGATGGACATGGAACTGTTAGGTTTCCGACAGAACTTCAGAACTTTAAAAAATGGTGGTGATTATAAATAACAATAATAAATATTTAAAGGTTTGCTGGCAGAAAACTCTTTAAGAGTTAAGCTCGCCTTTGTACATGTACTGTTTAATGTTTTGTGTGTATTTGTTTCGTTTCGTGCGTGTACAATAAAGAATTTCAGAATATTTGTGTGCATTTGAAACAGCGCCATCTAGCCCCGAACTAAGCACTTGTTAACCAGACTTGTGAACCAACTATGGACACCAGATGGCTGATAGAATACTTATAATACATTTTTTTGTAAATAGGTACATGCTTATATTAGAACACTCAGACCCGGAGGAAATATTTGCAGAACATACAAACATTTCTCCCGTAGCTGAAATCGAACCCTTGCGTCTCAGCCGAGCACTCGCCCGCTACGCCACCGAGGTCGTCATATTATGAAAAGAACTAGTGAAGTTAACCACGCGACAAGTTGCATACTTACTTAGTTTTATTTTTACGACACTAGTGTGGTGAAAGGACCAAGTTTTCCATTCTTCTAGCAATTTTTAATACTCGTACCACTTAGAACAATCTAGTAAGTCAGTGGACAAGCCAGTCTTATCAAACCAGCAATCTACCATTCAGTTAAACACCAACATTGATACTAACATCAAATTGCTGTACCTACTACAGCACGGTAAGATAGAGGTACAAACAGTAGAGACGGTCGACATAACAAGTGCATGGAAAGAAACCTTTGAGATACATATTTTCACCACGATGGATCGAACGAACTAGAGTTATGATTATACTCAAGCCAAATTCGATGTAGAATAACGGTAAACAAAAATCTAACCTTAAATGTTGTCAAAAACCTAATAAAAACGTTATACAAATAATAAAAATAAAATAAAGGCGCGCTCCTCACATGAAAAAAAATTTCGTAATCGATCATTGAAGTTAAGTAACACTTAGGCGCGGTTAGTAATTGGATGGGTCGAGTGACTTTTTGCACATTTTTTTTAGTATTTTTGTGTATTTCTGTTTCAAATGATATAAAATTTATTGATTTGTACGAAAATAATAATCAAATTTAAACTAAGGGGGTCCTCATAGACGTGCCACATTTTGCATTCTTGCTTGATTTTGAAGGGAATGTGCTGCCACCTATATAGGTGGCATACATAAAACATTTATGTATGTATTTTATGTATGTATGTACGATGGTGCGGAAGCCTTCGTGTGCTAATTCGACTCTCATTTGACCGGTTTTAATACTAAAGTCGCTGGAGATGTTAGTGTTTTTACTGTTTCGAAACATACTCCTGTGATAGTAATTTCTTGATTCAGCCGCGGTGAATGATCCTGCTTCACGGACGGTGGGCAGGCTTAATTGCGAGTGCGCCATACCGGCCGTTGTCCTGCCGAACCAACTGTGAAGTAGGTAGTACACTTTACACTCAAGTATGAACTGTTTTGTTATTAACTTTCTTAGTGAACATTTAACACAGCGCTAACTAGCCCTCATCTGTACATGGTTGACATTCCAAATGTACGTACTAAGCGCTTTGAGTCCACATTCTTTATACGAACTGCAAAAATGTGGAACTCTCTGCCGGGGTCTGTATTTCCTGAAAAGTATAATATGGGTGTCTTTAAATCGAGAGTCAATAGGTTTCTTCTAGGTAAGCGTGCTCCATCTTAGACCACACTGTTACTTAACATCAGGTAGAGTGTGGTCAAACGCAAACCTATTTCGGTTAAAAAAAAAAAAAAAAAAATCTAGTTCGTGAAGGGCGGGTGTTAGGAGGATGCAGGCAGCACTGAAATGTATAGTCATGGCCTGTAATATCTACAAAACAAATAGGAAAGTACAGTAGTACCACATTTATTGTGCGCCTTCGCATTTTTCTACTTTAACTAGAAGATGATAAGTAATATAGAGATTTACAAAATTATGTAGATACTTATTTTTTATAAGGTTGGTTCAGTTATTATTAGTTGCATATTCGGACAAATTCAGTTTTCATACAAAGCACGAAGTTTGCCGAGGCGCACAATATTCGTGGTTCACTGTATATTGGGGAAAATATCATGGTGAGTCTAGAGTTATCTTACCTACCCTGTTTTAATATAAGTGGGCGTGGTCCAACTGTTTTATCAAACAAAATATGTTATCCAAGACGTTAGAATCGCGTCCTCTGAATTTAAAACCATTCTTGAACCAACATGTTTGCGATACAAAACTCTGGACCAGTATTTTTCAATCAAGGCAAATATCATTTCATAACAATAATTTAAAACAAATGGAATTGAAATTTTTCTAGGCTTTTCTATCATTTATTTTTCTTGAACAGTCGTATGCCTTACTTAGGTACCTTTTGTTATCTATTAAATAAATAAAACTTACTAAAAGATCTTTGAGGCTACAAAAGGCCTAGCAAAAATTACGCGTCTCCGATGTAAACAATTTTAATGATAATTAATAAACTACATGTTTTTGTTCCATCCAATCCATCCTAGGTTGCCTGGAAGAGATCGTTTTTATCGATAAAGCCACCGTTTGTTATTACCATATTTTTTTTTGTCTATTTTGTAAGTTCAATGTGTGGTAAGCAATAAAGTGTTATCTATCTATCTATCTAATAAACTGATCAAAGTTGAATACCCTCGCTGCTCTCGATACGATGTAATTAATATATTTGGACTTAAAAGGCACCGACTCCCGTATTGTGAGGTTTAATTAAACCATTCATTAGTGTTGAGATCTCAATACAATTAGAAAGCTGAAGACATTGCTTCTGAATCAATAAACTGACTACATGCTGTGTGTTTAATTAAGGGTCTTCATTGCGAAATTTATTCAGATAATTTCGTTAGCTACGCAAGCTGTATGAAGGAAACTTGTCCCGCATCGTAAAATTGAACATTAGTTGAATTTATCGAGTGTTCGCTTTCCCTAGTCTTTGATGTTTAGCGCAGTCTTACAGACACACCCAACAAACGTAAAAAAGCAAACGGTCTGCTTTTTTACTTCGTAGGTGTCGATCGGTCGGCTTATTCAAGTAACATAAGGTTTTCTTTTATGTATCTCGAAAAAAATATCTACATTAAGAGTTCGTAGTAACAAAATTCAAAAATATTGTAAAAAAAGCTTATAAATCCCAAAAAAATATCTATTATAATTTATAGAAATACTAGCTTCAACTCGCGGCTTCGGTCGCGAGGTACCTGGATAAAAAGTAGCCAAAGATAGCACACTATACCTATACTATGTATGTTCCAAGTTACATTCAAATCCGTTCAGCCGTTACGGCGTGATTGAGGTACAAACATCGTCACATTTTAACATCCTCACAAACTTTTACATTTATAATATTAGTAGGATTAAAATAATTAATATTTTTCGAGATTATTAACAGGAGTTTGCATACCTACATAAAGCACCTATATAAGTGACCGAGGAATAGCGTGACACATCAATTCTCGAAACAATCCAACCAAATGAATACGCCAAATCAGCACATATGGACAATCGATGTGTGAACGAACCTTGAAGCAATCATTGACAAAATTAAAAAATAAGTCATACTTACTCGTAAAAATATTTTACCCTAAATTAACGTGACTTGGTTTAACTTCATACTTGCAAGATTCTAAAATGTTCCGTTTTCTATGCATGGTTTTCAGACGTTTTGAGTATCTACTAATTATACAGTCTAAACTAGAATAGCATCAGTTTTATATTCTAAGAAAATAAAATATTATGTAGGTACCTACCTACCAACATACTTTATGTTGGTAAGAAGGTAGGACATCATTTTAGTGGGTTTTTATATCAAGTTCATGATTCTCCAAGAATTTTCGCAAATATTTCAATTTGCATTGAAACCAGTGTTTCTAGTTTATTTTCTCACGTTTATTTTACCAAACTCTGTTTTCCTAAGAAGCGGTAACCATCACAGAATACTACTTCACTTTACTTTACTCTACTTTATGCCATGGTTTTTTTTCATGGAATTTCATCGCTAGTAATTTCACTTTCTAAAATTATAATGAGGGCTGATCCCTCACTATAATTTATTTTATAAAATAAAACTTCTTACAAACATTTTCATAAGGTAGGCAACCTTCTTAAACACCGGGAGGATTTGCTATAAATCTAAATATTAATTGCTATAGATGAATTGCTCAAGTGGGCTTAGCCCCACTGATTTGATTAAGTAAATATTCTAACTCAGTCTTTTCAGAAATATAATACATTTATAATTCGGGGTAATGCAAATTGGGTCTTTGACCTCTCGACCTGCCACAGCCTAATGTCAAGTTAGGTACCTAATGAAGTGCTCACGAATACATTTAATTCACGACAAACATACCTATCTAAACAGAAAACATGTAAATATTCTTGAGCTTAAAAATAAAAATGTAAAATCTCAACCAAAATCGTAAACAAATTATTTGATTGTCTAGCTAGAAGATGAAAGAACAGGGCTTAAACGTAATAAATGTTAAGTTCCTAGGTAGGACTCGTTTCATCAATAAGATTATAAATTTGAAAATCATTTGTTGGTATCAAAGTTACAAAATTATGGCAGATCAAAGTTAGAACATAATGCCCCTCGATATGCCCCGATGTGCGAGAAAATAGGCAGTAATAAGCAGTTCTCTTCAATCTATTAACAGCTCCTTAAAAACGAGTAACACTCTACTAGAACGATATCTTTGAAAAATTCTTCTCATAAATGTGTTTTTTACACGATCAATTTTTAAGCAATAGGGAATATAATGAATATGCATGTATTTTTTATATTTTTATTCGATACTTTAGTTTATGGATGGCTTTAGGATAGTAAAAAATATATTCATGTGACGTCATGATCCATCACTCACAGGCAAAACACCAAACAACTACTTGCACACTCGGTAGCATTGGTAATTATTTTGTTGTCACAGACTATTACGTGACGTAATAGTCTGCATAATACGCTCTGACTAATAGCGTCGCGTTTCAAATTTCCCACAGATTTATTGCACTTTTTAATAATTCATTTCTTACTCCAATAAAAATATGATCAAAAATATTTATGGAGGTATAATTCTGATGTTATAAAGTGCATTCAAAAAATATATTAGACGCTCATTTGAATCATGTTGTATTACAGTCAACTTATTTCCGTAATTCATACCTTATAATCGTGACATCCAAATATCACGAAGATTGTAGATTTGTCAATTGAGCTATCTATAGACCGTTTGCAACGGCCTTTAGATAGCCCTACTGTTTCTTTCGTTGATTATAAATTAAGTAAATTTGTACATATTGGTTGTAAATTCTTTTCTGTTAATAAATGTTTTACATTGGGATAGTTCCCAGTACTCCCAGCAGGTGACAACCCTAAGTGACCTGAACAAAAACCCGCCTGGCGTCACGAGTCGTTGAAAAACTGATTAAAATTTCAATCCGTGCCGAAATTCTTAGCCGTCAAAATGTAGCGTAAAAGATATAAAAATCGTGCGGTCGATGCACTTGACGACGTGGACTGAAGAGCAGAAACTGTTCATTGCCGTGAACAGTTGCATAGGTATTGTTTTATAGGCTCACTCATTTCAGTACCAAGATTGTTCTATACTAATCCTTTAGTAACATTCTTTATGGTAGGTAAATAAAGGAATATATTTATTTAGAACACAGTTACAAAGACAAACTACAATAACTTTAAAAACTTTAAGGTAATCGGTATAATAATAAGAAATAAAAATGAGCTCAGTTTTCTATCTAAGTTCGCCTACAGATAGAAAACAGAGCTCAGATCACCGACCGCAGGTAAGGTCCCCAAAAGGCTGGCGACGTTACCTCGTTGGATAGCTATACTTATCCTTTATCCGAGGTAGGCGCCAGCCCTTTGGTCAATTAAAATAAACACAAAATAAATAATAATAATAATATTAGGTAAATTAAATACATCTGCCTAGAAGTCCATTGCTATACATAGACATCTCCAATACACTTTCAGGAGGATTCTGTGCTGCCTTCATCCACCGACCGAGTGTCATCCAAAATAAATTAGTGCAACTTTGTCCAAATTGAAATGGTTTTTCATACAAACTTTAATCTTCACGCTGCATCCTCTAGTTGTAGTTGAATTTCGGGAGTTCCTTTCTTAGTTCAACTCTACATCCTAAAAGAAATTTACCTGTTAAGTTTCAAGCTTCTAAGATTTATGCTTCAAGCTGTGCGTTTATTAACAATCAGTCAGGCAGTAACGAAAGAGATGTTTAGATTATTATAATCCATGTTTGTGACTCAATTGCGGCGTAATGGCCGAACGGATTTGGCTGAAACTTACACATAGTTTATGACCTGAAATAACACATAGGCTACCTTTTTATCCAGGCAAGTACCAGGTATCATACAAGTGGAGTCGCGGGCGAATACTAGTTGCCAATGAAATTGCGGTGGCTTAAAGTATTCGAAGCATAAATGAAACAAACGCTCGACATAGATAAAAAAAAAAGCTTACGAGACAGGACCCAAAAACTCATGTAAAAAGAATAGAAATAGGTAAATTTATTTATAAGTAGGCATTTACTTCTTGTTTTAAAAAATAAGTCGTCAGCATGTAAAAAAATGTTTTTTGTCCTACAAAATGACTCATTCGTGGACTTTGAGACTAAGGTTCATATAAACACTTTTAGTAAGTAGGTATCTAATACAAAATAACTAGTAATATATGCCTTTTTATTTCTTAGTAATTGCTGAGCAGGTGCATTCAAATTAGACGCTTACATTGACATTTCCAGATCAGTGACATTCACTAAGTATATTCCTGAGGTAATGATAGACACATGAGTTAAGTTGGTACCTACCTACTACAGTCTAGGTACCTACTGAAAGTAGAGACTGACAAAGCATAGCAACGCCAGAGGCCTTAATCTATATATATATAAGCGTCAGTACACTTTTGCATATACTAACGGACGCTGTAGACCCCAAGACGATTTAGGACAGAATAAGCTTACCCCAGCACCTGTACCTCTCAGCAACCCCAGAGTTAAATATATAGTATAAAATTTCTTTGCTAAGAATGTAGATAGTAAGTTTGCCAAGTATTAATAATATTTATTCTGTGCTTGTACCATCCTCTCAGCAACCCTAGAATTAATATGGAAATACATATGTACTTGGAATTTTTTTTCGGATTCATGTCTAAAAGTGCTTCCCTAAGAATATAGTTAGTTAACTTTCTTTTTATAGACCTGAGCAAATTATTTTTTATTTGTTTAATTTCCTCACTGAAAGAATACCACCACTAGCTTCCGCTTGCGGCTTCGCTCGTGTGATAATCGGATAAAAAGTAGCACACGTTTCATTCTTATCCGTTTAATCATTACGACGTGATTGAACCTACATTCTCATAAACTTTAGGACTTAAAATATAAGCGAATAATTAATTTCTACCAACATTCGATGCAGATTAAGTCGCGTTCACATGCAACTTGTACATTAATTAGACTTTTCTCGGTAATGAGC
Organism: Scotopteryx bipunctaria; assembly: GCA_949320045.1. Lineage (NCBI taxonomy): Eukaryota > Metazoa > Arthropoda > Insecta > Lepidoptera > Geometridae > Scotopteryx > Scotopteryx bipunctaria. The sequence goes on from OX439441.1 coordinate 3,003,292, forward strand.
AATGTCTGACACATCGTACGCCGACGACGAATGAACAGGTCAGCTGCCTGATCCTAGACCACAAGATTCGACTAAGAGTTTTCACTGAAAATTCCAAATACCGCGTAAAGCAAATAAGCATGTTTTCATAGCCTCTCTCAAAACTATCTTAGCCATAATAGTCAAAAGCAATCTTTACGATGAGACAAATCCTCCAATAAATTATCAGTCTTTATTATGTCTTTTACACGCTGTAGGTAGCCTTTTTAATTTAGCGTTAGTTAGTTGGGTGACAGCAGGCTATATGATAGAGTAAATTAATAGGTGAAAAACAGACAATAGCTGAAAAAGTACTTACTGATCTCAAAGCTGTCACTGTCACCCAATCCATGCTAGCTGTAATCCTACTATCCTACTAATATTTTAATTGCCACATAAACCAGTCTGAGTCTGGTGTGTAATTTATATTACCTATGTTTTGTTATAATTTTCCATATAGTTTGTTATTATTATTATTTTGTAGTTTCCTTTGATTGTTAAGTTAGAATTGTTTTTTTTTTGTTATATTATATTATATTATATAGGTATATATTTCCTTCTACTAGCTGTTGTCTGCCAATGCTGTGCATGCCTATAATTGGAGCACATTCTATAGTACTATTTTTTATTGTAAACATCCTTACCAGTTTTTTATTATGTATTCTGTTGGCGTTGCCTAATAAATAAATAAATAAATATTATAAATGCAAAAGTTTGTGAGGATGTGTGGATGTGTGAATGTGTGAATGTGTGAATTTGACGATGTATGTTTGTGCCTCAATCACGCCGTAACAACAGCACGGATTTGAATGAAACTTGGAACACACATAGTACCTATGTGTACTGGAATAACATATAGGCTACTTTTTGTCTGGATACCACGCGAGCAAAGCCGCGGACGAAAGCTAGTGGACTAAAAACTCTCCTGCCATCTCAACTTGTGTGGTTTATCGCACTTGACGAAAGCCGCTAAAAACGTCGAATACATAGAACCTTTTCCTAAGGCATCCTTACTTATGAAGCCCGGTCGGTACCTACCTAAGCCGAATCTTAAGTTACAGACTCAGAACAGGGCAATTTGTCCAGAGAAGCGTGTCAACAATGAAATAAAACTAACCTGCTCCATTAATTGCCCAAGGTGTGGCCGATTCCCACGGTACCGAGATTTTGAAGACCACATTAGTACAGGCAGTAGTGGATCAAGGAAAGGAGGCTAAGGGGGTTCACTACTTCAGTAGTTTAATGCCCAAAAAAGCTGCTCAGTTTTATTCAGCCTTGTGTGATATTCAATGTTTATTTAGTTAGAACCTACAAACAGCATCAAGCCCCCTCGAAAACCAAAATCCTGGATCCGCTACTGAGTAAATAAAGAATGTTACTGCCACATCAGTCCCAGCCTGATTTTAGTCTAAATGCTTCAGAAATTTGCGTTCTGGTGTGAAGTTTAATTACTTGCCTGTCCAATTAGCTTCATTAAATCAAATTAAGAAGTATTTTTTAAAGTATTTTTTAGTTTTTAAAACGTACATAATTATTTTCTGGAATAGATATTTAATGCAGACTCTTTAAGAATAGGATATAAGATCCTCCACAATGTTGTTAAAACTACATTTCCCTTAAAACTGTAGACAGTAGCATTTCCCTTATAGCTTTTTGTTCAAGAAAAAGCTATTACAAGCTTCATTCTATCTAAATTCCTGTTCGAACGAAGAGCACGAACAAGCCATCGCCCATACAGATTCTCGACTAGCCCATTACCACCACGTACTAACTGATCATTATTCTGTGTCTTATGGCGTACTAACTAGTAGCTAAACTATGGTTATGGCCATAGTAACAATGGGTTAAGCTGTGGCTGTGGTTGGAATACCAGGGATCCGTTCCGCTCACTGGCGACACCAAAAAACGCAATGGAATGCCCATTTACGCAATGGCTGAGATGGTGGTTATATTCTAGGGTTGGAGTCTGTTGCCACGCCGATAGTAAAGGAACATTGTGGTTCACATTATCTGCTGTGACTTAGGTAACTTAAAAGCTTCCGTTCTAACCACTAAATTTGAAATCATGAACAAAGATGAAACTTCAAACTCATAATGCCTATGAGATTGTGAATGGAAAACGAATAGGGTAAAATACTTACAAAATTCTCAAATTTAAAATTTATTCATGTTTTTTTTCACTTTCAAGTAAATATTATCACAGGTAACACCTTCTGCAATAGAGTAAGTCGCAATATTGTTTTAAAGATAAGAAATCATTATAAAAAAAGTTTTTGCAGATCATTTTGCACCGATTACTTTTTATATTACTTATTTAGGTGTAATCTAATAATTTTCTAACATGATTCGCAATTTTCCCAGCGACTTTCCAAACACATGGTAAATTGCAATGTCCCACGGTGGCGCACGTGAGTAATCTAGCAGACGATATCATAACGATATTGAACCATCTAAATATGTATATAAAACTCTTATGTTACTGACCGACTGACTGACAATCAACACTTAGCCTAAGCTTAATTCCAAGAAACTATGCAGTGTTTTTTTAACAGTAGGTACCTATGGGGAAATCCGAAATCAGAAGAGATACAGGAAAAGTGTCTTATGAACCATTTAACCCTTTTTTGTGAAAACAATCACGGCATAGTATTTTTTGGCTAAGCGCGAGTTGGCCATGAAAATGGGTGACGTCGGGTTTTTTTTTTTCATATACAAAGAATTAAAAACAAAACCGACTTCAATGAAAAAAAATTGAAACTCCTTCATGCCAAAAAAACAAAGTAATGCCATATTTCTAGAGGGACTCACCGTGACTTTCATGTCTATGACATTCCCATAAGAAATTGAGTACTTAGGTAGGTTAATTGTCATTTCAAAATTATAAACCCTACAATACACAAGTGAAAGAATTATGAAAATCGGTTAACTATTGACGGAGATATCGGTGATACTATGACTAGAGTATGGAGAAATCAGAGGCCATAGGGAATTGAACAAAACTTTCTAAAGAACCATTAGGTTTTTTTAGCATTGTAATTAATTAAGAGGAATAAATTGTAATGTATTCCCCTTATAGTGAAGAGATGCACAATGAAAGAAACCCCCGAAATTTAACTCTTAGAAAAGGCTGCGGGAAGATGAAGATAAAGAATAAGTAAAAGTCGCAGAGCGTTACGCTAGTTCAAGTATCAGGGCATTTGTCCACAGGCGCCGTCTCCGTCACCTCACCGAGAACTAGATAAAAGTAAGTTCTATGAGCTAGTGGCCAACTCTCTAGTGACGGAGTTTTTAGGCCGCCTAAAGGCCTCCGTTATGGCTTAACGACTTTAAAGCCGGGACCGACAATTCGACGTGCCCTCCGAAGCACGGAATCGCTCAGCTCGTAATGCCACTTGCGATCACCGATCCCAATTGTGACCGCGCACAACGATCAATCAGGACCGTCTAAGCAAGCCGCGAGGGCTTGACGACGCCGAAGTAGCGATACAGAAATAACGATACAGAAATGACATGCTTCACGATTTTGCGATAATTTTCTTCGCCGTTTGAGCAAGTAATGATGAATCATTGGATCCATTGGTGCATGCTTATTGCTACTCACAGTTCAAAACACGATGTTTATATCAGACCACTTTCATAAACAGTGAAAGAAAACACAGTGGAAGCCACGATGCTCTCGAATCCATGAAATGAGCTAAACTAAGATTACATTTAAACGAATGAATGTAGATTGGTAGCCCAAATCTTATTACACTCGCCTGATTTCCGTGAACAGACTTTTTAAGACTTTTTCCCCATCCATACAGCGTACTGAAAACCGACTGTAAAAAACGTTAAACGTGTAAAAACGACTGGCTGTAGCTAAGCAAACTGTTGATAACCTAAACAGCTCACAGAATAATTCTGTATAGTTACATAGTGTACGTACTCAACTGTACTAAATGTGATCGCTCACTTCCAAATAACACTCTTAGCGGCTAAAAGTACGCCGCTAACTGTGAACTAATGTGAAAGACCATAAACGACAACGCATTAAAATTATATCAGACATCATCATTTTTTAAGCTTTGAACACATTCTTTCAGCTCATTTCCCGCCACATGCCGGCGTAAGTGACCATCGTTCATAGATCACAGGCTGCGCACGCGGCCGCAACATTCTTGCCTATGGCCGTACCGAACGGGACGATTTGGTCCGGTCGGACCATTTCCGCCTTTCTTACCTGTTGCGTAACTTACAGTAATGGTAAACGTGTCCAAACACGGGTCTTGTAACTGATATAAATTACAATATTGTATTGAAAAAAGTTGAACAACTCCTAGCTCAGCCTACTGAAAACGTATATTTTTAACACGAAAAAAGTAAAGAATTTTTTCAAGCAGAAACATTTCAAATCGCATCGATGTTGCTGTCTAGCAACTAAGAGGTCAATGAAACTCTTACAAATAGAAATCTTAAGTTACAATTGTTGACTTTTTCGTTAGGTATATTTAAAAAACGAATTATGTTTTATAATGAAATTAAAAATAAAATTAAATAAGTAAAATAAAGTGAAGATAAGCATAGTTTTGGACCGAAAACAGTATTTTTTCAAAGATGACAAAAAGAGGATGATTTTCAATTATTTATAAAAGGTTAATGTACCACGATTCAAATTTTGTCCAGTTTTCCAGTTCTTCCGTGATCATGGCGCATGCATCTGCTCTGAAATATCGGAAAACTCAACAAAATTTGAATCGCCTTAAATATCGCGTTATGAGTGCTAAAATTGTTTTTATTCATGATAGTTTAAAAAGTTATATTTAAAAAAAACTTTCAAAAAGGTTTTGTTTCTAAGGTGCGACTCACGACTATCAAATCCGCTGGTCTGTAGGCCCACGACTACGGTCGCCCATCACGCGGGAAGTGGTCAATCTGTCATCGGCGATAAAGATCGATCACTGCATTGGAGAACTGGAGAATTGGCTCCATCATTGACGTCTCATTTCCACTTCGCATAGGTGTCTATTGTCTGGTAAAGACCTTGCGATATGAATGTAGTCATGTTTTTTGATAATGCCGTCAAATAAATCATACAGTACTTACATTCAAGTTTTTAATATTTGAGTAGATACAGAATTTCGAAATTTCTTTTCAGCTTGAACTTAGACACCACTATAACTACTACTAAAGAGAAAAGAAAAAAAACCCAAGAGTCTTCAAACTTTTAACATATTTAGAACAGAAAAATATCCATTGCTGATTTGTGACCACGACCTTTCTATCACTGGGGGTTAGATACTCGTACCTATGTACTAGGTACCTAATAATACTACCGCTTAACCATCAATCAAATCCTGCGTTGATGTAGTCTGATTCCTAAAAAGTCTTTCAGACTTACCCCCGAATACTCAAACGCGACTCAGAGTTGAGCAAGTCTCAAGTAACGGTTTTTTGACAGTTTTTGATGAAAATCTGTCAAATACTCGTCACTGGAGACGTGCTCAACTGCTCAACTCTGTGATGCGTTTGAGTATTCTGGGGTTAGTTACTTAAAATAAGATAAAAATTGTTAAGTAATAAGGGGCCGGATACGATTAAAGATCACTTTAATAAATCGGAAAGCATCCTACATCCAGCTATTCGAAATATTCCCGTCCTATCATCTCAATTCGATCTGTGAACGGCGAGGCATTCGATTCCTCAATCAATTCGTCGCGATAGCCGGGGTTATTGAACTCCTAGGCTTTTTGCTTCCGACTGTAACATCCACTGGTAAATACATGTTTATGAGCGCAATTTTGTTGTAATGACAGTGTTGTGGTAAAGCTTATGATTTGTAAGTAGCTTGCTTTTAGTACCCACACCTTCTAACTGTACACCTTCCTACTGTATTTTCGTTTGATATCGTCACAGAATAAATCAAGCAAAGTGGAAATTTAATCTTAAACTTTCAAAATAATTCTTAGGGGTATTATGGGAAGTGACTATTTTCTCTTTGGAGACTGACAAAGAGTCAGAGGCACTTTTCACCTTCCGAGTAGAGTAGCAGGAACCAACTTCAAACAAAGTTATAGGTTTCGCGTTTATCTTTACAACAGACATAAAGTTTGTCGTGATGTAAATAACAGTAATGTTCCTGTGTGGTTGGCTATCGATAATTGGATTAAGACGGATTTGTTGGTCGTAAACCAACGATCAATGGTTGGTCCAACTGTCCTTGATTGACATATTGTCCAATGTGTATACAATTGTATGATTTTGCTGATTACCTTTGGCCATGAGTACCAACTCTACCATAAGTATTCCTATGTGGAGTAGCTTGCTTAGACGTTCTTGATTGATCTTTGAAGATAAGCAACGTTATGCGCGGTCACAATTTGGATGGGTGACTGCAAGTGGCATTACGAGTTGAGCGCTTCCGTGCTTCGGAGGGCACGTTAAATTCTCGGTTCCGGCTTTTAAGTCGTTAAGCCACCTTTAGGCGGCCTAAAAACTCTCGTCACAAGAGTTCACCATTAACTAGCTCAAAGGAACTTACTATCTGACGAAAAACACCATACATCTTATGACAGAAAAATAAAGTAACTACGAGTATGGTATTTAACAATTCGTGGTCCGTTACTAAGACTTGAAGTTTAAGTAACTCATATAAAATACTTGCTACATAACTGTTTCTATACTTCTGTAGGAACATTGCTAATTAAAATACTCACTACATATCTTAACATTCATCTATCAGAATCTTCATAATGAGTGATTTCTCTAAAAAGCTTTAACTAACGGACTGAATAGGTACTGATGTTCATCTGGTACAATCGACGACAGAAGTGACTTAGCGTTTCATTATATCATCAAGCCGCTGATGATTTATTGTGTATTTTCCTAACCCTAACATAATTTGAGAGCTCTACAGGTAAAGCTATTCTTGTTATCTCGATTTATAAGAATAGGACAGAAACAGTTTTAGGACTGTGGCTACGTACGCACACTCGCGACATACACCTGTTTCATTAATCTTTTTTCATTTATTCTCATTACAAATGGCCTGATAACATAACTCTGCAGCTGTTACTGAATTCTTGGTAAAAAGCTCCATTTACTACTGACGATGACTGTACATCGCCCATTTTTGTTACAAGTTTTTTTGTTTTGCATTTTTACGATTTACAGAGCACTGGAGAAAGAAATGAAAATCATTTAAAGCTCCAGGTGGTAAAGATTAGATAATTATGTGTTACTAGATGTTAGTAACGGAAGTTTATGAACATTTGATTATTTTAAAATTTAAATATCTCTGGAACCCTTTTTTTTCTTCTTTTAAGAACGATTTCCAAGGAACTATTGCCATTTTTGTAAACAACAAGAAAAAGTGTTAAAAAAAAAAGCTAATTAACTTTCGTTACCAACTGTACAGTACGTGATAAGCTACGTTCAGCGGGAATATTGATGTGACTTTTGAGAGTTCCTAAAGCTTTCTTGTTGATTTCAGAACATAATTATTGTATGAACTATTTTTACTAGAAAAAAGCTCATTGAAGAACATTTCTGCCTACTGTCAAACTAGAATACCTACCTACCACAATGGATGCGTAATGTCCCGTAAAACCGCAACTCCAATACAATTATTGAATTTTGTGAAAACCGAGACATTTAAGGCATACCTACATACATACATATTATCACGCCCGTATCCCTAATGGGATGGGCAGAAACACAAGTAATCATAAGAAAACTTACAGCCACTTCTGATCCAAAACTACCAAGATGGATATGATTAGGCATTTTAATGTTTTTATTTGATAATAAATAGAACAGATAAATATGATTAGGCTGTTTATATATTTATTTTACCACGCCAAAGTTTATTTCGTTGTCAAGACGCTAGGATGGGATGAACTCTTGCAAGTATCTACCAAGAAAATAAAATTAAGTACCTAATATAAATAATTTGGTGATGGTGTTTATCGATCAAGTGTATTTGAAGTTCTATTTCCGATGCAATAGGTAAATCATTCCAGTATTTGTTGAATAACGAAGTCCAGCAACAAAAATTAACAATTGAATACTTTTTACAAAGTTTCGCTTTCTGATTTGAAACAAACAAATAAAGAAAAGGAAATTCAGTCATTTGAGCATGTCCAAAAGTACGTTTTCACTTGTTCATTCAAGCAAAAAAATCATTAGAACTTGAATTATTTTTGAATCGCTAGAGATAGGTAGAGCAAGGCTTTGGAATTCCTGAATAATGGCATTTTTCAATATTCTACGTAGCAACGTTGTTTCTGTCGAGTAGCAGAACTCTGTAATTTTTTAAAGTAAACAAATCGATGCTATTGTAATGGACGATCCGTCGTGCTTTAGTAAAATAATGAAAATGGTCATTAGAAGAAGAAGTTAACCAGTCTCCCCATTTTAAAACTAGCCAAAAGTAAAGAAGTTTCTACTAGGCACAAATCATGGTCTAAAACAGCCATGCTCAACTTGCGGCCCGCGGGCCGCATGCGGCTTTCTTATTAGCCCACTTGAAGTTGTATATTTATTGTTAACGAATTTTTTCGCGCCCATATAAGAGAAACTGGGCGCGCCGAATAAATAAAATAGGTAGGTATTAGATAACCCTACTGCGGTGGATAGGTTCTATAAGACGAGACCAAAATATCCCAAAGATTTTACGGAATAAAGAAATTTAGAATTTTTTATCTAATCGAGTAAATCGACAGTTTTTTTTCTAGCGGCCCGCAACACCAGTGGCCCCTATAAAAAAGCTTCAGTGTTGAAGATAACTGGCTGGTCTAAAGATACCTACCTATTAAAAGCGTCAAAAAGTCATAACTATCAGGCACGTAGAAATCTCGGAGTCGGAGTGCCGGCCGTCACGGTTCTCGCCTCGGCCGAAGACCCCAATGACACTTTTTTCGACTTCCAAAACCTTCAAACAAAAATAAACAATCAAAAACGTCGGCTTACGAAATCACGAAAACTCGTGTCGGCAAAATTACCTACAACTAACGGTCGAAAAATCATTTTGAACCCTCTGAACTTGGAATAAGATTTATTATAAGGCGTTGCATTAGAGGAATAAATTGCCTTCATCAAGATTTAGGTAAACTCATAGAAAGTTGGCGTTCAATGGCTGGCAGCACACGGTGACGCTTTTCAAAGGGCTAAGCTAATGGAATGGCATAGATTGGATAATAAGCAGACTTTGATGAATGAGTGCCTAAGAGCTTTGTATTAGGTAGGTACATATAGAAGTGTTTCCAAACCAAGCTACCTTCCCTACTTCCCTACCTTATTATTCACGTAGCGTTACGCGTGCTGCATTGAGCTTATCTGGTTTTGCTAATCTATTCTACCTTCCTTCCTTCCAAAAGCAAAGGATCTAAATTAGTACTTGGAACAAACCCAAAACTGTGGAAATCAGTCGATATAACACGCCTTTATAAAACAATAGACTTAGACTATCACTTTAAGTTATTCACAAAAACATTGTACCTATGTCAAAACTGTGAAGGAAAACATCGTGAGGAAACGAGTAGCCTAGTTAGTTCCGTACATGCCTACATAAAGACCATATCTTCCTATGTACCTAGTACTTAAAATATAGAAAAGTACTTGTCGACTAGGCAAGTCTAAGACCTGGCACACGCTATTGGAACAGCACGGCCGGCGTGCCTAAGAACGCCTCAGCATGCCTAAGAACGCCTCGGCATGCCTAAGAACGCCTCGGCATGCCTAAGGATACCTCGGCATGCCTAATCTAAAATTTCCCCGGGCACTACAGCTTCCCGTTATAGGAGACAAAATGACTGACGCTAAGTTTAAACCATAAGACTTTAGTTTTGAGGTTCTTCACGCACGGCACGCAAAAGTAAAAAGTTTTACAAAAATGATGTTTTCCCCCCAACCAGAAATATTTTTCAAGTTTTATATATATAACGAGTATAAAATAGCTATAGAAATAACCAGCTATCTAAATAAAAATAAAACTACTACGACTGATTGACAATAACGCAAAACCCAAACCACAAGTCATAGTTATGCTTGTCTATATTCATATAGAATAGAGACTCGACTTATTACTGTTTCATAAAAAAAGAACATTTTATTTTTGAAAATGGAACTAAAAGCGATGATCTCTTTGGTAGAATGCGTGCATTGCGTTGCGGCTACAGAAGAAATTAAAAAAGGCATTGGCGCGAAATCTTTAGAATTTTTCTCTAATTACAAATTGAATTGGTGACCGTAGGTATTTATTATTGTACTGGATTATTTCATTTTCTCGTAATCGTAGAGAAAAGTAGAGTGTAACACACGGCGCTAAAAACCCATCCCTCGCTAATGCTCGGGAGTAATTTAACCCCTTGTATTACTATTTTTGTAGAGACAGTGGTAAAGGCTTTTTATCGGAGTACCACGCGAACGGCGCCGCGAGCAGAAACCTAGTTTGGTAAGTATAATTTGGTCGCTCTGTGACGCATCTCGGTCATCCACCGTCACGCTCCGTCGAACCGCTCCTTTACTTACCATTATTTCAGAGGATTTGGAAATAAGTCATAACCGGATTATTTCGGATTCTAATTAAACTGACAGCACCACAGGAAACTGCTTATGAGCCGTGAACGTTTGTTTGGACGTAAACCCTTTTAAAACCACCTACTACATACAATTATGTATGTAGGTTTAAGAGGGCATCATGCCCGCATCCCTAATGGGGTGAGTAGAGCCACAAGTACCTACTTAATCATAAAATCTTGCAGGCACTCTTGATTTAAAATCCCAAAATCGTAATAGACCATTATAAAGTGCCAACACTACCTTTCTAAAAGCCTACGAAACTTATACCATATTTTTTGTACGTTATTTTAAAAAAAACTATAATTTTCTCTTAAAATTGCTAGGTGACCAAAGTAAGCCGCCTAAATGACTTCGTCAGTGTAAAAAGGAATCAGATCGCAAGGTATCATATATAAGCTTTTATATTTGTTAGAGCTTACCTTTAGAACCGTTAATCCAATCTCTATGGAACTTGGTAGTTCAATACATAAAAGCAAAGAAGCATAAAAGATATTTTATTCCTAAGAGGGTAAATATAAAACAGTTTTACAAATGTGTTGAGTGAGGAGCAATATGAAAGGGCTTTAGGCTGTTATTAAAATAAAACGATAAAAGAAATATTTAGAAAACCGTTGTAACATGGAGAGCGATTTTTGAAAGTCACCGGTGATTTCGAAATCACCAAAATATCCATTGTTTTTTTTTTTTCAATTTCGTATTTCTAAAAGTCATTTGGTGGCTTCTTTTATTTATTTTTAATTTTGAATCAAGTATTTTATAGATATGAAATGACTTTCAAGACTACGAAATTTGTAAAAATAATGGAAATGGACCATTTTGAAGAATCAAAAGGAGCTCCCTTTTGTTAGTTTTGATGACTTCATAGTTCGTGCTAGACGGGAAATTAGTAGCGTTGTGATTTAAAATTTAAAGTCTTTTATTCAACAAAGTAACATTACAGCCGTAACCAAGGCGTTACATCTAGAATTGGGTAGGTACATGGAGAATATTGCACATATCATATTAATAAAATAAAAATAAAAAATTAACTAGAAACTACAAAACAAAATTAAAACTCTTAAAAATCAAAATAAAACAATCCAAGCTAAGTAATTACTAATGTCAAAATGTGGTATCGCAGTAGTTGTGTTTGCTACGACTCATAACAAGTTAGAGTCGACATAGTATTGATATTTTTCTGTAATCAAGACATTATAATCTACTCTTAACTTTTTATAGAACAGACCATTAGACCTAAGTAGGTACTACCTTACCTACTTATCTATGTATATCACGCAGATAACAAGCGCGCGACCTCTCAGTTCGGGGCGAACTACCTATTAGTAGAGTAAGTGCGCCAATTATGGACTGGTTCTATAATATGGACTACCGGCTTTTCTCAAAGAACGTCCTTTGTATCGAGCCATTGGTCAGCGCACACTAAATTTCAGCCCTCCAGCAGCTCGCCAACCGTTTGCAGGACGGCAGAGAGCGCGCACATATTCACAGGAGCCATTTTTCGTTTTTATCAATGCGCGATGTAATTTCTTAGCTAACTTCGTAAGCTCATAATTTCAACAAATATTACTCTTTGTGTAAGTGGATCAAACAAGGGGAAAGGTGAGTTATTTTACAATTATTCATTTTAAGTTGCAATATACAATAGTTTTTATAATTTTCTGAACAACAATATTAACCTATAAATGTAATATGTATTGTAATATGGACCACCAGCATGTTTTAAATATGGACTAGTAGTTCTTAGTACAAAAAATCACTTATTTTAATTTTAATGTTTTAGGAGTGCATCTATAACTAAAGAAAAGACCAGACAACAAAGAAACCAAAGAAAATAGCCCAAAAGAAAAGAAAGATCCCAAATCATCGACGTTCATGGAGAGAAATGGATTCAATGTGCATCTTGAAGGCTATGGGCTCATGAAGAGTGTGCTGGCATAGAAGATTATGCTTGATTTCTATGTGTGCGAATTGTGTACCAATGATTAGTTTAACCCTAATAAAATTGACTTATTCAATTTTAGGTAACACGACTAGTTTAACTATGGTCCATATCTGAAACCATGTGGTCTATATTCTGTACGCTTTTTGCAAATTCACAAAAATGACAAATTTTAGAAAATGTTGATTATTTCGAAGATGTTGATGTTTTTTAAGAATTTTATTAATCGTTTTTGATACCAAATAATTATCGAACTGTTTAAAATATATAAGGCTGATTAAACTTTAAAATTCTGAGTTTTATTGGACAAAATCCTTATGGTGGTCCATAATTGGCGCACTTACTCTAGTAATAGGTATCTAGTTATATGCCTATAACTAAATAACTTGTAAAGTACTGTGCTTCTTACAATCGTCACGGCACAGGAGCACATTATGCACCCTTCATACCTGTAACATTTAACACCCACTTGCATTTACCGGGGTTACCGTAATAAACTCGAGTTCGTTATGCCGTTTTGTACAAGCAAAATGTCATAACTCGAAGATAATAGGCATCATAGTTATTATATTATTATTGGTGGCAATTATCTATAACAGGTCTTGGATTCTGTAATATTTGAAATGTCCGTTGTAGTAGGTACAAGTAGGGAGACGTTTCTTGTTGTGTTTTTTAAGCTGAAAATTTATATTTATTCTAACGCAAAGCATAAAGCTTTTAGCAACTTAGCGGATTTGTTTGCGTCAAGTCTCCTGATTTCTGATTTCAAGTTGTAATTTTAATTTCTCTCATTATTTTATGATTGACTCTACCATCAGCGTTTTTATGGTGAAAAAAATCAAACCTTTATAAACTTTACTATAAGTCCACTATGCATCAATGCTGTACTTTTTTGTACCGGGAGGATGATGATCCGGTTATGGAACGGGGTTACTTGCTGAGAATAGGTACCTAAGTCTGTATAAAATGTCAGCACTATTGTAAAATAATAAATCAGAGTAAGTTTTCTTATTTCAAATCTTAGATAGTCGATAGAGCGCGGCGTGCGGAGGCGACGACCGGCTACGCGTCGGCGCGCGCGCATGCACCGTGGAAGAGAGGCAATTCACACACGAAAGAACTCTCCGCACGGTTTTCCGGTGCATCACTATATGCCTGTCACTTTTTATAGTAGCGCCGCTCAAGATGTTTGAATAACAACGAACGAACAGCTCACAGAAGGCAGCCCGACAGAAAGTACCTACCAAAAACCTAAGCTTGGAGACCCGGGTATTGTAGTCCATGCGAGTAAACCTTCAGGGCGATGGGCCACACACCTGAGGCCTTATTAGCAATTCTCAAAGAAGAGTGAACTGTAGATGACCCAGATTGATTCAGAATACACTGAATAGTACGTGAAACCGAGCGGGTTGAAGAATTGCCAAACTGTCTCGCTTGTCTCTCTGCGCTCTTCGCCTATTTTCAATGGAAATCGCGCGGTTTATGAGTTTGTGTGTAAAGCGTTGAAGGTGCATGACATCGCAGGTGACTATCCACCTGCCTGAAGCGACGTAAAATACCTGACCTTTTTAAATTGTGTAACTGACAACAAACAAAAAGGTCTTCTATTTATGAAATGTGATAACGGTGGTATAACGCAGAATATGGTAAAAAATAAAAGGTTACGTCTTTTGTTTTCTAGCTTTGACCTTTTAGTTCTAGCTGGAACTTAGGTTACCTACCTACCTAGGTATCTACTCGTGGGTATCGACTTGATATAAAATTGGGGTTGGTAAAATCAGCGATAGTAGTTTGTGAACATTTATTAAGAGTTTTATAAATCACAATTTCTGTTCGTTTGTTACAAATTTTGTTTGCATATTGCATATTTGCATATTTAGCCCTTTTTCAGCAGTAGCTAGGTCCAAAAAAAAATTAAATCATGCATATTTAAATACCTTGAACGAATAGATAGATAGATAGATAGATAAGAGCTTTATTTGACTAACACAACAACAACATTACACAGACACATAAGAGGAGTAGAAAACAGAAAAACACATAAAATGAAAAAACTAATAACTAACAATGCCTACGAATTATTTACTAAAAGAAGTAAAACAAACACAAAGTTTAAAATTTAGGCGGGTGCAAGGTCTGTGCTGCTGCGGTGAGTCAAAAAGGACCAGTCAATATATTTACGCTCGATCTCGATTTCGTTCATCGTTCAGTGAAGATGTTTCACATAGTGACACCAGAGACGTCCGATCCTTAGGCACGCGGCTCTAAGCGATCGTAGACACAATTTGTCTACAGAACATTTAGAAAGTACTTAGTATATATTTTTAAGGTAAATTGTAAATTTCATTGTTAAATATATTTTGTTATTGATATTTTCGCAAATAGGATTGTTACCGTTGAGTAGGTAATAACAGTTTTTTAAAATAAAAAACATTTAAAAATACAACTTTTTTATTATTTCATGCTGTATATTTTGGCCTTTTTTATGAATTTTCGGGCATATTTACCTAAGCTATTTTTCTTGTATTTTTGTATGCATATTTTGGGATTTTATTGGTCTTTACTCATATCATGACTGTTTCATCACTTCGCAGCTTTTCAAGCACTGCAAATCCAAAAAGTCAAGCACAACCACATTTCTCTGCCATGACGCAAAGTTTGCAAAATTATTGTTTATGGAGCGTTTTCCATTATGATCTGATATTTTCCCATAGCATTATACAGTGCTCATTGGACCGTGTCGCAGATGACATCATTAAATTGCAGAGGTGAATGCTCGTCAAATAATAATATATAGGTAGGTACAAGAACCATTGTAAAAGTAATTGTAAGTGATGGTAAGCTAGATACGAAACTTGGCAGATTTTCCAGTTAAGTCCTTATTTAGAATTTACCTACGAATTTGTTTTTCATCACAGAACTATTAGATGATTCTGTGCTACGATTTGTTTTGGATTACTTTTACTGTGCTTATCAATAAGATAAGGTATAATTTTTCATTTTTTACTCCCCTTTCGAAAAGGCGATGTTAGGTATATCGTATTGAATAATAGACTTTCGCACTAATATAACAACTAGCTACGACGAAGGTACTTTTTATTTTTTTGTCTGCGTGTAGGTATAACATTGTATTTGCCTTTGCCAATCTTTGACACATCCACTTGTTATGTACATAGGTACTTAGTATGGATATAGGTGTAGGTACGGAGATGGATATCCGTCCGCCACTAACTATCACTACCGTCCGATATGTGACTATGTGACACAAACGTGTCCGCATCTCCGGAATAGGTAATTATTATTCATAACTATAGAGGTGTCTGTCTATATTATCTAGGTACTGCCTAAATACAGTAATGCATGCCAGCATCCGCATTGTGATTGCGGATGTGACTGTTATAAAGATCCGCTTAGAATAAGATGGGTAATTGCATAGATAAATAAATTCAACAAAGTTGATTTGCTGTTCTGAGGGTAATTGTTTCACATGGTGGGTACCAGTACCTAATGATAGACGGATTTTATTATTAGGCCGCTAGGGCTAGGGCGACTTGACGCGACTTTATTTTCTATCTTGGTTTCGTTCGGTCGCTGCGATATGATCCTACCGCCCGCTGGAAAGCCTTAATAAAAAACTGTTTTTTCTGATTTCATTCAACATAGCAACTTTGTCCGCCCCAATCAAATAAAGCGTTCATAACCGCTTCAAATTGACCATATCCAGCGAACGACTATAGAATAGTACCTACATAATAAACCTCCCGGCCTGTAATTAGACTATGTGGGTACGTAGATATAATTAAAATCGCTTATCTTGCATTAGAAGCCTGGGCATGGGCCGTGGCGTTCAACCGACCGAGTAGCGTTGTGCTTTCTTGCGCTTACCACCTAACCATCAACGGTATCTTGGCACCATACTGTTTTATGTAGTTTTCCTCTCTAAATAAAAGTAGGTACTTACATACCACAATGTACTTACTTACACATGAAAACAAGCCGGGCATCCACTGACTAATCCTTCATTTATTCCTGCCAAAATTTATAATAGGAAATTAACGCCAGTGAGTTCCAATAGCGAGAAAGACTGACGATATTAAAACACTGGGTTTTAAAGATTTTAGCTACAGAGACGTATGATAAAGTGACGGGAAATAATGTCTTGTAAATTACAGACATCAAAGGTTTTCGCGTTTTTGCAGATAGTACAGATTAGGTACGTCAAGAAGTCAGAAGGGAAAAACGTAGTGGATGGCCCGCTACAGTGCGTTTAACTTATTGTGATTTGTTGACCTTTGTAATTCCAGTTGGGTACATAAGTCGGTACCTAGGTACTTATAAATCAGCTTTTCTTTCGATAGCATCTTATCAATGGAAGAATTAAAATTTTATGCTCTGACTCCTTGAGTAATTTACTCATTATAGATATGAACCTACCTAGTTGGATTTTGTCTTCATAAAACTATCAAGTACATCAGCCAGTTTGAACCGGTAGGTATAAAAAGTGTCTCCGTAGTACCCAGACAGGTAGGTACCTACCTACCTACATAGCAACAATCATGGATGGCGTCTCGTGAAAAATAGAGAAATGCCTGGTTCTGTGGGCAACGGTCGACATCACGATTTCACGGGAGTGGTAATGGAGGTAACTGTTGCTTAATCTGCAATACGGTTGACAAGTCCGGCTATAACATCCGGCTAAAGTGTAAAAGAATTGGAGCAAAGTTAACCGATGGTTATTTATAAGAATAAAAAAAATTACTTACCTACATAGAATCCAAAAGGTGCTGTCCGACCATCGTGTCCTAGCCTTACAGCCTAGGTAAAGGGGAATAACCACAATATTTTAATAAAAATTACTAGCGTGGTTCATTTTCACCCTCACGTGGGAGAAGTAACCTACCTACCTATGAAATTTTTTGTTTAGGTTTTTGAAAAGCTGTAGGTACTTACTGACCAAAATCCTACTTATAGAAAAAAAAGAGAATGATAATCGCTTTAGCTTCGAAATATTTCGATAGTATGTAAATATCCATCGTCAATAACCGACTTTATAAAACATCACAGTACATCTCTACCTGCGGTGATGGAAGCCATTAGACGATGCTCATAGTAAACGGCCGACGACCTGACCATTTCGTGACGAACATGCTTTGATTTGAATGAAAATATTTTATAACCGTTGGGGAATAAGTTCTTGAATGGCGGCCGCGGACTTAAGTACATTATGAAGGCCTACGTCTAGCTGTGAACTTCTATAGCTATCCTACTAATATATTAAATGCAAAAGTTTCTAAGGATGTGACGATGCAGCGGCTGAACTGATTTGAAAAAAAAACTTATAATAAATGATAAATATAGGTACTACGCAATGAAATAAACACAGACGACTTTTATACAGGCACAACTCGAGTAAAGCCGCTAGCCAATTACTTTACAGAAAGACAGGACAAGGACAGAACAAGTTAAAAATATTGACGGGTGTTGTCTATGAGAATTTCGTTGATTGTGTTTGATAATATCTGACCAATCAGAGCCTACCACATAGCGAGAAAGCAGATATTAATCTGTAAAGGGTACCAAGCATGATGGTAGCTGTATATTTTGTATGGCCCTGTAATTACATGCGTTGGTTCCGGACTAGTAAAACCTAATTGGGCTGGCAGCACACTTTGTAGCGAAGCCGATTACATTGGAGTGAAATCATAATAATGCACTTATCCCACTCTCAAGCGCGTCACCAAAGGGGGCGGAGAGGGGCAGCTGCCCAAAGAAATTCAAAGAGTTACGCTTATGTTTTTTCATACTTTTCCCATCCTCCATAATATATCAAATTGCCTTCCCCCTGGACCATCGGCTGGAGACGCTCTTGCCCACTCCATGTGGAGCCGACACAACATGTTCTCTTTTTCCATTCAACTCTGTCACCTGTCATCTCTGTACTCACTCCTTTCTTAGCCATATCTTCTTACACACAATCCATCCACATTTTCTTTGGCCTCTACCTCAAATCCATCCTCATTCATAACTCTCCTCGCAACATGGCTTTCATTCCTCCTCATGAAATGTCCATACCACGCTAGTCACTTCTCGATATTATTGCCATAAGCGTTACTTTCAAACTTCTTCTAGATAAACTCATTAAATCTTACCTAATCTGAATTTTATTTTGGATCACATACACTACCTAAGTCTTTACCATACGAGTATATGTCCGTAAAATTGTAAATACCGTTAGATACCGTTGTAATCTATCTCGCGAGAATGTAAACTGTCGAAAGATTGTGAACAGTAACATAGGTACTGCTTAACGCATTATTACTTATCCACCCAGATCGAATTCAGTTAGTCGGGTTAGTAGGGAGCACTAACGCGTGAGGCGAGCGAGCATAGAGCGTGCCGCGATAGCGGCTGCCGAAGCGCCAAAAAATGTTACGGTTCACAATCTCTCAGTTTACAATCCCGCGAGATAGATTATAATCTAATACATACTACCTAGATCTCAGAACCGCTAATCAACTTTATGACCTAGATGATTTATATCAGCGACAGATTACTGTGATTCGAATCCAAAACTTTCAAATGGTAAGTCATTGTACTTTCGACTAAGCCAACACAGTTCTATTCAATATTGGAATAAGTAAAAGAGCATTAGTTAGGAAAATATTTTATACAACCGATTCAACAATACAAATATTTACAAACGTACATTATTCTATACACTGTACAATTATATATTTACATGACTAAGTTCATTTAGGCCTTATATTATGCCAATCACTGGTCAAAAATTAAATGTACATAATTATCAAGCCTGTATACCTAATGGGGTGGGCAGAGCCACAAGTAATCATAAGAAAACTTGCAACCACTCCTAATTCAAAGTCCCAAGATGGATATGATGAACCAAGGTGATCAGCCCATCGCCCAATTTTAATGTATCTATATGTATCCAATCGTATCTCTATTGTATGTTTATGTGGACAAAGCTAGTTATCCTAATAGTAGGTAGAATTAAAAAATACGACGAAACGCTTCCAGAAAAGGGAGGTAATAGTGCCCTTCTATTGGGTCGTCTTGGCGGGGGCACCACGTAAAATGAAACCTCGGAAAAAAGTTTAAACGTGGATATTTGTAGTCACAAGTGTTTGCATATTGCTTTAGGTTTATTCGTCTTCGTAAATTTAAGAGTATATTGTTGTGATCATAAATCTTACTATACTACTATTTACACGTGAAACTGTATGTTTGCAGCTCAATCACGACGTGATGGTTCGACATATTTTTATGAAAGTTGGAATTATAATTTTAATTTATACAATTTAACACATTTTTCCTTCACAGAAGAAAAAAATTACATCCATAACATGATTTTGATTTAAGTATTTAAATAATCTACTTGTATTATTATTAAGTGATTTGAGTATCATAACTAAATGTTTGTGCATAATGCTATTCTGTCTAATAACGTGTGTTTACTTACTTCTAATAAGTATTTTAAGTAAATCTCTTTAGCACATTTGAACTTCACAAAACTATTATATTAAAGGTATAATGTAAAATTATATAATCATATTTTATGTATTCAAAACACTTAAGCATGTATAATTCAACACCATTTAAATCCTGAAACTACATTCAAACTTTAATTTGCTACGCTAGTTTTCATTTACGATAACTCTTTTAATAAACCTCATATTATCAGCAACTTACACAATAATAATGTAATATATTAGATAAAATACACACAACCACATCGAATATATACTAATTTTAACGTTAACTCAACAAAAAGGCGGTTTTTTTATTTTACCAAAAAAGACGAGACGATGTTATCTGCACAACTTAACATTTACTACCTGAATTTGTTTAATTAGTCTTTAATTTCGTTTTCATGATTTTATTCAATAAATTATCCATTTATATACACATAAAATAATTCACTGTCGATTCTGTTGTGTCATGTTTTAAATTGAAATAAATCAATTTGACTAATCTAAAATCATTGCTGTGTGAAATGTCCACAAATATTTTATTTATTTATGGCTGTCTTTTTTTTTCGATTTACAAGATGAGATGGGCTGACCATCTGCCACCATGGTTTACCATATCTTGGGACTTTGAATAAGGAGTGGCTCCTAATTTTCTTATGATTCCTTGTGGCTCTGCCCACCCCAGTATACGTGCCAATATATAAAGTAAATTATAAATATTTGTGTACATTTCACACATCGCCATCTAGCCCCAAACTAAACTAACTAGCAAAGCTTGTATGTACTATGTGATGGGCACCAGATGGCTGATATAATACTTATATAATTTTTTTTATAAATACATAATTATAATACATAGTATTGAAACACCAAGACCCGGAAGAAATATTTGCAGATCATGCAAACATTTCACCCGCAGCGGGAACTGAACCCACGCCTTTTGCGTCTCAGTCGAGCACTCGCCCGCCACGCCACCGAGGTCGTCAAATAGTATAAATGGACGCGATAATGTATAATTATGTAAGACACAGCAACAATTTTAAGATCAGCAAATAAGTTTCAGTTTTTGCCACTATCAGTTTCCATACCGGACCTTTTTTTGTGTCGGAATTTTACTCGCAAATTTTTGATATGGCTTTGCTTGGCTTTTTATTTTAGTAAAGTGCACAACAGAATCACCAGCAATAAGTACATCTATTTTATTTATTAATATTTATTTCCTTTCGCCAGAAATTTAATTTACTGTACATTGCTTTTTATTTTTCAGAGCATTTGCTTATTCTAAGGTAAGAAATTATCTTAGAATAGGCAAGTGGAATTGGCGATGGACAGGACAGGTCATATAGCTTAAAGACCCGTTAGAGTAAAACTTTCACTCAACTTAATATTGCACAACATACTAAATTCATATATTTTAAAGTTTTTTCAACGCACCCAGAAATATTCACTCGATCGAATCGATTTCGACAGTACGCCACTTTGTCTTATGAGCGGCTTTCGCGCGGTCTGATCTGTTTAGTACTGCACACAAAATGCATTCTTATTCAATTCTCTGAAGGTTCGTTTTCGATCGACAGTAAGGCTGCTTACCGAATTATGAATTTCAAGTATACGAAACTAGACCGTACGGCACTTGCCTAAAGGTTGTTTTTGCACGGCCTGAGTTGCATAGTCCCAGGCGGGAATTTCCTCCTAGCTGTCGAGGTGTTCAGACTCTATCTTGGCGTAAACTCGTACTCACAAGCACCCTTTTGACGTCACTGTCATTTCACTGCACACTAAATTCATTCTTAATCCATTCTCTACAAGGTTCTTTCTCGATCGACAGAAAGCCTGCTTACCGAATCACGAATCTCACGTGTAGAAAAGTGGACCGTACGGCACTTGCCTTACGGTTGTTTTTTGCGCGGCCTGAGTTGCATAGTCCCAGGCGGGGTTTCCTCCTAGCTGTCGATTTGGTCCGACTCTATCTTAGCGTTAGGTCGGATCATGATGAGTTTTCCTTCACCGTCGCCATCATTTTCATTGTGCATGGTTTCTATTGTAAGCATCATTTTGTCATCACAGCTGTCTTCACCGGAATCTGAGTACATGTTCTGAGTTGATGTCGCTACCTCCTGGAAATGATAATAATAATAATAGCAAACTACGCCATGAGCACTTCTGGTGCTAATGAATAATGAACAAAGATCGGCGATTGGATGCTATTTTAGACGTTGTCACTAACATGGATATGACATTCTAGAATTAAAAATCCAGTAATCCATTATTTACTTTTAGTAATCACTAATCGAAATCTCATCATTAATATTTTTAAATCTTTTACTAAATACCACATTAAGCATTGAATTATTATTTTTAGTTGTATCCATTCTTTACATAATCGCCGTACTCGTGTTTCCTACATTAATCCATATTCGACATCCCAGTGATATAATGTATTTCGAGACACGGAATTTTTCTCGGAATTTTTTGGTCGTATACTTTTGATGACATATTTTTTCAATAGCACCCAAAAGTCTGATCTCTGATAACGAATGAATAAAACGAATGGTGTGTACATACCGTGATCCTGTTCTTAGTGTGGATCCGCACATGCTTGGCGAGGTGGTCTGAGCGCATAAATCGCTTACTGCACTCCGGACACTCGAAGCGCTTTTCTCCAGTATGAGTACGTCGATGCCGCTGTAGTTCGTCTGAACGTGTGAATCTGCAATCAACGAGAGAATGGTAAACTGAATGAATCGATGGTTTCATCTATACTATCTAGACGGCCTCGGAGGCCTGGCGGGCGATTGCTCGGCACAGACGCAAGAGGCGCGGGTTCGATTCCCGCTGCAGAAGAAATGTTTGCATGTTCTGCAAATATTTCTTCCGGATCTGGGTGTTGTGGTACCATGGAACTCGTAGTTTCTGATACCCACGACACAGGGAATCCTAGTGTGGGGTCAGGACTATGTATGTGACTGTTGGGTTGTTATTTATTTATTTATCTATACTAATAGTATAAAGAGGAAAGATTTTTTGTTTCTTTGTTTTTTGTTTGTAACGAATAGGCACCGAAACTACAGGACCGATTTCAAAAATTCTTTCACCAATAGAAAGCTACATTATCAGGGTCCAGTATAGGCTATAATAAATTTTCAAAAAATTAGAGATCCGTAAGAAAATTTCAATATTGTATCCCAAGGTAGAAAACCCAAAATAGTTTTTGGCGTGCGCTGCGAAAACTATTGATTATAGAACAAAACAATGTACACGCGTACGAAGTCGCGGGCAACAGCTAGTCATTAATATATCGAGATAGGCTAATTATTTATTTGACTAAACGACACGACAGGTTCAATCATGGGCGTAGCGAGGAGCTGGTTAGGGCTGGCGATATACAGATTCGGAAACATTCATTCACGTACAAATCTAATACAACTCCTCATGATTAGCACGACCTTGCAGTACAACTAACATAGAGAGGTCCTTTTCTGCACTGCGTTGTGTTAAAAAATGGCTGAAGTCACGATGACTGAAAACCGATTAAATGGCCTACGCTTAATGCACACAGAGCTGGTATAAAATGAAAAATGTTCAGCAATAAATATGCTTATGTTAGGAAAGAATTTTTGTACAAGAAACCAAAAACATAATTAAAACCCGACTGTTTAACGTGCCCTCCGAAGCACGGAACGGCTCAGCTCGTAATGCCACTTGCAGTCACCCATCCCAATTTGTGACCGCGCATATCGTTGCTTAACTTTAACGATCAATCAAGAACCCCTAAGCAAGCTACGCCACGAGCGCTTCTGTGCATTGATATGGAGGTAGTATTACCGTTTCCCGCAGAAGAGCCAGTTGCACAGAAATGGTCGCTCCCCCGAGTGCCAGCGCAGATGTGCGCGAAGATGCGACGTCTTGCCGTATACTTTGTTGCAGCCCGCGATGTGGCACACATGCTGCTTCTTGCGATCGACCAGCCTGCTGCGAAATTTAGAAATTCAACCTTGAAATGAAATATTTTGAATACATCTCGCTTGAGGGAACGTCACAGGGACAGCAGGCCACTCACTTCATTAGACTTTTGTTAAATGATCTACGTTAGAAAGAGACAGCACACACTTCTCGCAATGGGCATAGTCGTTTCAGTAGCCACTTGTATGCTCAGCGTTAGAATGAGTCAGCACTCCAAAAGCCGTACGTTAGAAGGAGACGGCACGCAGCTCTCGCCTGATGCCGTTGCTTCAGTACACACTTTTCATGCTCTACGTGTGAAAGAGTCAGCACTCTAAAATCCTTATGTTAGAAACAGACGGCACTCACTTCTCACCCTGGTCACAGTCGCATCAGTTGCCATTTGTGAAAAGCCCTATGTTAGACAGAGTCAGGACTCTAATTTAGCCCCAGCTTAGAAAGAATTAGCACTCTTAAAGTCGTGCGTTAGAAAGAGACGGCACTCACTTCTCGCCCTGGTCGTAGTTAGGACAGGTGCAGACCACTCGCTTCACTAGTTGCTTGTGATGTTCTACGTTAGAAAGAGTCAGCATTCTAAAAGCCCTACGTTAGAAAGAGACGGCACTAACTTCTCGCCCTGGTCGCAGTTAGGACAGGTGCAGACCACTCGCTTCACTAGTTGCTTGTGATGTTCTACGTTAGAAAGAGTCAGCATTCTAAAGGCCCTACGTTAGAAAGAGACGGCACTAACTTCTCGCCCTGGTCGCAGTTAGGACAGGTGCAAGCGACTCGCTTGAGTAGCCGCTTGTTGTTCGGCGAGGCCGCACGCGCCTTGCTCGCCTCGCACTCAGTGGCGGGCGCGGGCGTGGTGGCGCCGCTAGTACTGACCGTCACCACTTGCCATTTGCCGGGTTCGTTCGGGTCTTGCTGGATTTGTTGGCCTGGGGAGAAAAAGATTGTAAAGAAGAGCAGGCGAAATGGATACATCAAGATTTAAAAACTAAAATAAAAACCGGTCAAGTGCAAGTTGAATTCACACACGAAGGGGTACAATCATACATGTACTTAAATGCTATTAAGCGGCAATAGAAATACTAATAAATGAATCTCGGCACGGCGATCCCCGCTACGGGAGAAATGTTTGCATGTTCTGCCTATATTTCTTCCGGGTCTGGGTTGTTGTAGTATTATGTATTATAAGTATGTATTTACAAAAAAAAAGTTAAGTATTCTATCAGCCATCTGGTTCCTATAGTACAAGCTTTGCTTAGTTTGGGGCTAGATGGCGCTGTGTGAAATGTCCACAAATATTTATTTATTACTAGCTGCCGCCCGCGGCTTCGCTCGCGTGATACCCGAATAAAAAATATGTTAATCCAGCACATGTACTATGTATATTCCAAGTTTCATTCAAATCTGAAATTCATCAAACATCCAAACTCACAAACTTTCACATTTATAATATAGTAGGATTGCGAGATTTTATAGAATAACTAGCTGTTGCCCGCGACTTCGTACGCGTGTAGTACATTATTTTGTTCTATAATCAATAGTTTTCGCAGCACTCGCCAAAAACTATTTTGTGTTTTCTACCTTGGGTTTTAAATATATTATAGCCTGTAATGTTCCCTGATAATGTAGCTTTCTATTGGTGAAAGAATTTTTGAAATCGGTCCGGTAGTTTCGGAGCCTATTCGTTACAAACAAACAAAAAATCTTTCCTCTTTATAATATATTATTAGACTTCGCGCACGACCGCTGCGTAGGGAGCCGACCTCGCGACTGAGCCGCGCGGGTACCTTACTCATAGATCTAAACTCCCCTCCCGCACGCGCACCCCCGCCTTGGTGACGCCCACTTCGCAACGGGCCGTGCAGCAGAAATCGTAATATTTTAATTTCGCCATAACTTCAAAACCAAACGTCCAATTTTAATCATTCAAAGACCAAATATTATCTCCATAAACTGTTCTTAGTGATGAAATCATTTATTTTGATAAGGATTAATAGCATGAGTAAAATAAACGCGTTTAAATGTAGTCCAAAAAAAATTCAAGATTTTTAAATAAAAAAATGGTTGCTGTGCCTCACTCGACATAGATGGGTATAGTGTGTCGCGGACTTTTTTGTAGATATTTATAAGATCTACAATTAATTAGAACATTTTATGGTTCTATCTTTTATAGTTTAGGCAGCGTACGCAAAATAAGCAACTTTTCTGGTTGATTTTTTACACCTTGTGTCCGAAAAACCCAAATATCTTACGGAACCCTATTTTTTTCCAAAATAAAATATAGCCTATGTTACTCGTGGATAATGTAGCTTTCGAATGGTGAAAGAATTTTTAAAATCGGTCCAGTAGTTTTTGAGCCTATTCAGTACAAACAAACAAACAAAGTTTTCCTCTTTATAATATTAGTGTAGATTAGTGTAGATTGAGAGAAATAACTAGATTTCCTATATGAAGGATGATACACACCTATAACCGGTGCCTGTTGCTGCGGCTGCTGTTGCTGCAACTGCGCTAGTTGCACGCTGGGAAGACCCAAAGCCGGCACCAATTGCACCGCGCCGCCCAGCCCGCCCACACCCAGCGTTGGCACCTGCAACATTGCAAACATTTAATAATAAATAAGACCCAACAGTCACTTAGTCCTGAAACTACGAGTTCCATGGTACCACAACACCCAGACCCGGAAGAAATATTTATAGATCATGCACCGAGGCTGTCAATTTATACTACTAACTCATTGACGACCTCGATGGCGTGGCGGGCGAGTACTCGGCTGAGACGCAAGAGGCTTCGATTCCCGTTTCGGGAGAAATGTTTGTATGTTCTGCAAATATTTCTTCCGGGTCTGGGTGTTGTAGTATTACATAATTATTGTATGTATTTACAAAAAAATATATATAAGTATTCTATCAGCCATCTAGACATTTTATTTTTATTTATTATTCATCTTACTTCTCTGCTGGACTGGGAGTAAGGAAAAAGCAGAATGCGTCCAGTAGTCCAGTAAGGGATAGTATCCACTCCAACATGATGGACTATCTATATGGGTGATGGGCTGATCACCTGTCACCATGGTTGCGACAGGTGGGATCTTGGGACTTTGAATCAGGAGGCTACACGTTTTCCTATGATTACTTGTGGGCTCTGCCCACTCCGTTAGGGATACGGGCATGATAATATGTATGTATGAATGATGTACTAACTCGTGTCACTTGTTCTTTTAAACCAATATGGTGAATGGATTTATAGCTAAGCGCATTTTATTTGCTGTACTATTTGAACCTGCGATTTTCTGTGAACAAACAATGTGGCCAAATGTAAAAGAGCTAGATATCATTAAATATCAGTCTAGCTCTTACCAGCGACAAACATACAGGGTGGAATTTTATGTTACCTGGAAGGAAAGTACAGTAGTACAGTTGCCTGCAATTGTTCTACCTGCCTAATTGTTTCGCTAATATTTTACCTTAACTCACCGTGCAAATAAACATTTTTTTCTAGTGCACGCCTCCACAAAACTGATAGTTATTATTTTAATTACATTACTAAATAAATTATTTATATACACATACAAATCATGCAATACAACTCGCCGCAGTAACAAATACAAGAGCTGACAAAGAATATCAACACTAACCCCCAAATACTCAAACGCGACTCAGAGTTGAGCACGTCTCAAGTCACGGTTTTTTGACAGCTTTTGATGAAAATCTGTCAAAAACTCGTCACTTGAAACGTGCTCAACTCTGAGATGCGTTTGAGTATTCGGGGGTTAGAGTCACTTTTTGGACGAAGTGTGCGTACGTTACCTACTTACTCGATCCCCGTATGTTGGCATAGCTTAAAAACACGAAGCGTTCAAACTACATACATACAACACAAAACTGACAACTTTACAGCACAAATATGGCAAGGAAATATGCTACAAGTAAGCTCCGGGAATATTCGTATTACCGAATACTGCCGAAGCCATTCGACCGAAAACTAAATGAGATAATGCTGAACAGTACCACAGAACAAGACTACAGTAAGTGGTTAGAGGATGTACCTAAGTGGCTTTGGGGCTATTCATGTAACCCTCAGACCAAATAAAAAGAAAAGACGCTGCGCCGCGAACAATTAATGTGAAGCCACACAGAACCGTGCTCCTGCAAGTAAACATACACGCTCACGCACACACCTACACTAAAACCATGCTCATCGCTCCTGAGTCGTCTGGTAAACATAAAATTTTAAAACAGAATTATGCCTTCCTGTGTAGTGAAAACTTGTAAAAACAGCAGCAAATCACATAAAAAGTCTCTTTTGTGCGAATCCATGTTTCGCGTATGTTTTGATCCAGATCTCGGGAACCCTACCATGTTTTCAGATGATTTTTACTTTGGTAGGTGGGTAATATCTTTTTTTTTTTTGTTGGAACCAGTTTTTATTATTTGATTTTTTGTGCGGTCTTTCTTTTATACCCCCGAAATCCGTAGCGCTTTCTCTTTCGAAATCGATCTAGACGCGATGGAATGGTGGCCTCTCATGATAGACTTTACCCTACGGAAGCATTGATGAGATGAGATGGCAAGCTAGTCTTCGGGAATATTCGTGTGAGCGAAGATCTCCGAAGTACCTGAACGACGTTAGCCGCGCGTACATTGCCGGAGGCTGGGATCACTGTGACCTGTTGACCCGCCGGCGTCGACGTGATTATCGTCTGCTGTTGCTGCTGAATGCCGCTTTCAGTCTGCATCGGGTTCGACACAGCCTTATCCACGCAGCAATGGGTTGTACACAAATGTTAAAACACGAGCCTTTTTAAGGCAAAAAAGTAACCTTTTGGCAATTGAAATCGCAAGTAGGGTTAGTTTGTTAGTTGCAAAGAAAGAGCGTTGTATAAAAACATTCAAGAAACTAAAGAAACCGAGCAACAAACAAAACACGAAATTGTAAACCCAGGATACAAATAAAAACGATAAGACAAATAGCGATTTGTCACTTTCTACAGAATGTAATGCCTGTCGATGTTTGAGACAAAGTACCGCGAAGAAACCAAAAAACTCAAATAAATGTCAACGAAATTCGAACAAAACAAAACAAATTAAAATCACATGCCCTAACGATGGAGTAGTCAAATAGTGTTTTGTCTCTCTCTATTGAATCTATATTGTCGATGAACGAGACAAACTATTGAACGCTAAACAGACGAATGAATGTTTTTCATTTGGCAAATTTCACGTACAACCTAAAGCAAAAGTTTCGTTTACCTGCAGTGTGATGGTAGCGGGCGTGGCGGCTCCACTTGCGCTCGTCTGCGTACCGTTGCCTTGCTGCACCAAACCAAACCCAGCATTATTATACAGCATTCCAAGCATGTTTGGACGCGCCTATGACTACCCTTTGAGTCTCCAGAGCATGGAGATTCGAAGATGTCTACCGCGCTTGGAAACATGAATCCGATGAATGAGATACCGATGAGCACTATTTTCAAAGAATTAGGTAGATATCTGATTGAAATTTGGTTCTTATAACTAGTAGGCAAGAAGACGCATCAAAATCCATGATAAATATGTGAAAATACCTAACTGAAAGGGGCTGAAAATCAGCGCAGTGAACTCATTCATTACACACACTGATCTCAGTACACGGCTGTTTAAGATACACTGGACATACTTGCTGTTGTCTAAAATTTTTTTATTTCTTTTACTTCTTGTGTATTAAATTTGGCTTTGTTTTTATTTTCATTTGTTGTGTACAGTTTTTTCGAATAAACGTACGTCTATGTCTATATCTAAAGGCTCTTAGTATCAAAAAATATTTAAGTCACTTCAGAATACAAAGTTAGATTAGCGTAATATCGACACTATTAGTTGAAAAAAATATTTTCAGAAGCAAATGTATAGAAGGATATAATTTATAACGGGCACGGGACGCTAATCTTAAAATTTAAGTCCAAAAATGTAATACAATTTACCTGAACATTAGCGAGCTGTGCTATCTGTATTTGTTGGATCTGTCCGTTCGATGTTAGCACGTTTGCCATTTGAGGTTGGGCTTGCATCTGAAACATCATGTAAAACGATTCAAATTCATATTTTCACATCAGTTGAGCTATATAAAGATCGTTTACAACGGTCTATTTACAAATACCTTTATTAGTCGCTAGCTTTTTTCTCTAAACAAATTATTGCTGATAAATTTGATTATTTATTTGAAGTAAACCACGTTTCGACACAGTTCATGGTATAGTAGGCGACAAACAAGATGTCCTCTGACGAACTACGTCACAAAGTTGCGCAGAACGCTTCGCAGAATTTCGTTCTGCGCAACTATGTCACGTGGTTCATCAGAGGACAACTTTTTTGGTCGCCTACTATACTCAATGATTGGAAAAGAGTTCTGCGCAACTATGTCACGTGGTTCATCAGAGGATAACTCGTTTGACGCCTACTATACTCAAAGATTGGAAAAGAGAATTGGATACATCAAAGTGCTCATTTGTAGAGTGTACCTCCATGTATATAGTCTAGCATACAATCTAATAGTCATAATAATTCTAATTCTAACATCCCCGACAGAGGTTACTGTCTATCTAATAGTCATGTACACAATAATAAAAAACATACATACATATTATCACGCCCGTATCCCTAATGGGGTGTGCAGAGCCACAAGTAAACATAAGAAAACTTGCAGCCACTTCTGATTTAAAGCCCTAAGATGAATATGGTGAACCATGGTGACAGGTGATCAGCCCAGCGCCCATATAGATCCATCATTTTGGAGAGGTCCATCCCTTAGTCGACTTTTACATCATGCTCGGGGAGAGAAGCATCTGGACGCATTCTATGCTTTTTCTTTACTTCCAGTCCAGCAGAGAAGTAAAAATAACAAACATTCGTATAACTAACCTGCTGTAGTTGTGGGATGATCTGCAAATGCTGTGGAGCGTGTACAGGCACGTGTACAGTCTGGTACACGGTCTGTCCGTTGGCGGTGCTCATGGGTATCTGTACAGGGACCATGCCCATGTTCCCCATCCCACTGACACCGCTCACTCCCCTTTGAACTGCCACGCCGCCGCCTAGACGTAAATTCAATTGAAAATTTACGAAGATTCATGTAAATTTACCAAAATTTATGTAAATTTACAAAAAATTAATAATATTCACATGAAATTGAAAAAACACTCTTCTTGTATTTTATAAAGATCGTTATTTTTTGACTGATACAATTTTTCAAACGTTTTATTGTTACAACAAGTTATGTTTGTACACAAGCGGTTTGTACTAAATAGTTCAAAATTTTGATTTAATGTATTAACGATATTTTCGCTGAAAGATCGAGCAATTTCACAGTGCTTATTATGGGAATCATATTGTTTTAATAAAATTGATCTTTTTTCTATGTTTTGTAAACTGAAACTCAACCAAATAAAAACATTCTGAAACGAATCAAAATGGCCAAAGAAGCCGCAACCAAATGTAAAGTGTTTGCTTTGAGCGCGATGATAATGATAATGTAAGTGCAATGAACTCGCTCTTAGCGATTTATCGATGTCGACAGATAAGTATAAATATTTAGGTACCAAATATGACCCTCCTAAAATTTGTAAAATTTAATTTCATTTATGCAATTGAATATCATACCAAATACTTGATTTTTGGTTCTTTCAAAGTCACCCTGCGTTAGGTAAAAAGTTAGCTTTGTAGCGAATTACGAATTCAAGATTCTCTATTATTGTTTGCTACGACTGTAGCAGCGTAAACTGAGGGTTGGGTGTAATTTTAATAAAAAAATTCTATCGACTTAGATAAAATAATGAATGAATCTAAAACTAGTGGACTAATGGTGAGAGTGATAGTGCTCTAGAAATCAAAACACCAAGCAAAGTAATCGCAAGATAATCAAGCTGGGAACGTGAAAGAAAAGTGTAGAGGAAAGAGCTTTCTGATAAGAATTAAAACAAAATACAGTGTATCAACAAAACTTGACAAGACTTTGATAAATTTGTAAGAATGTAATCCATGAGTAATAAAATTTTCAAATACAGAAGCGCAACTGGTATCAAAAAGCTCTCTCCATGGTGACCTTGAAACGAACCTTCAGCCGTTGTGGTCGGCGGTTTCACATCCTCTTTCTCCTCCTTATCCCCCCCATTTTGCATCCCGCTGTTCGTCGTAACCGCCTGACTGGTCGGTATCTGAAGACCTTGTAGATTCTGAAGGTTTTGTATGTTCTGAAGGCCCGGTATGACATTCGAGCCGAACATTTGCCCCCCAGTGAGCGCACTCAGCGGTATTGACAAGTTAGTGCCGGGAATGTTGACTGACGCCTGATGCTCTGTTAGCGGGGAGGTGAGGGGCGGAAAAACACAGATTAGTATGGATAGTTAGCGTGACATGCGGGTGGACTATGGACATCTACACAGCTGTTTTACTATGCCGCGTTGAGTATGGAAATGTTCTTTATCAAAGTGATTACAACATCTAAGGTGCCAGTGCTATGCAAGTAACATTGCAATAAAAAATATCACTGTTAGAAGTCTCTTTCTATACGCAATAACTGCGGTTGTCATTTTATCATCATGGATTGGAATTACAATAGATTGGTGGTACATTTTTGTACCATGAAACAGACCAAACCTCCACATTTTTATTACTTATGCCAGTTGAAAATGCTAAAAGAAGTTTGATTATATCCAGTTTAACGATAGTTGCAACTCTTTCCTAAATCACTTTTTTTCAAATTGTCGAATACTACAATGAATAATGAATGAGCTAAAAACGCTGTGTGGACGACCATTCGACTTTCTTGGAAGTGTTCATTATTGAAAGTCCTATTATACCATGCATTCTGAAACTAAATAAATCATGTTGTGAGTCTGAAGCGAAGCAAATAAACGGAAAATTAATCCCATAGCAATCCCAAGCGATCATGAGACCCAAGCATGAACCTGAATTCTGAGCAGAATCGAAATGCTTAAATCAGAAGTGTTGACAAAATGTTTTCACATTCATGTTTCAAAAATCCTGTCAATATGAGTCGGATGTTAACGAAAAAGCACTTCATATTTTACAATTCGCAAAATATTCCTCTTTTATTCGTAAGTGAACATGAATTATGTTTTTGGAAAGAAAAGCGCGTTTTATTCAATTATACACCCAATCAAATTACAAGAAAAGTTTAAAACATTTCTTCATCCTCTAGCACATTAATTCTTTTCTTCTTGTTGAAGAATTTTTCATTTCATTTAAAAAGTATGTGCGAAGACGGTACGTATTTAGCATGTATTTCTTACCGGCCGGCAAATGCATAACGTTCTGCAGAAAGCCAGCGGGAAGCACCGGCGTCCTGACCAGCTGACCGTTCACCAGGCTCACTTGACCCATGCCGGAGAAGTTCTGAAAATAAACACAACCAAGTCCATAATTACTACATAAATAAATAAATAACAGTCATACATAGTCCTGACCCCGCACTAGGATTTCCTGTGTCGTGGGTATCAGAAACTACGAGTACCATGGTACCACAACACCCAGACCCGGAAGAAATATTTACAGAACATGCAAACATTTCTTCCGCAGCGGGAATCGAACCCGCATCTCTTGCGTTTGTGCCGAGCAATCGCCCGCCACGCCACCGAGGCAGTCTATTGGATTGAATATTAAGCTATGTCAACTAGACAAATCCAACGACACCTAATTTTTATCGTAATCAATCAGTTTTTGATAACTTTCTTGCTAACCTAAAGCTGAAATTGCCTTCTTACTGCCGCCATATTGGACTTTTTGTCATTTTATTTAACTTATGTCACTCTTGTAATCCAGACAAACCCAACAACACCTGATTTACCAAAATCCGTCGATATACAGACCGATCATTTATGTTCATGACACAAATGTTTGTATGCTTATCTACGAGGCCTGTAGTTACCTGAGCATGTTGAGCGGGTATGAACAGGGCGTCCTGTCCGTCCACAGTGACAGCCTGCATCGGCGCCACACCGCCGACGCCGCCCACCAAACACCCACCGTATGCTTGTTGCTGGAACACGAAATTTAAGATATTTATTGGTTTCTCATAACTTTTATAGGGTCTCAGTACGGTTACTTACAGTTACGGTAAGTAGTTCCGGCACTAAAAATCAAAGTACTGATTAAATTAGCTTGAAAAGTTTCATGCTTTGCTTTTTTGTGCCGGGACGTTTTTAATATTTAAACAATTCTTTATTAATCAAAAATAAAAATAACCTACTGGGAGTAAAGAAAAAACATAGAATGCGTCCAGCTGCTTCTCTCCCCGAACATGTCGACGTAAGAGTCGACTAAGACTAAGGATTTAACATAATGAATTTATATAAGCGATAGGCTCATACTACTACTAATCGTATCAATAGTTCTTTCGAACCAGTGTAGTGAAAGGATTCAAGGTGCGCCTCAAAGGCTCCTGTTGTGCATGATAGGCTCATCACTTGTCGCCATGGTTCACCACATACATCCTGGGACTTTAAATCAGGAATGGCTGCAAGTTATGATTACTTGTGGCTCCGTCCACTCCATTAATGTATTAATAATGATTGTAAACTGCTAATTTCTGGACGAAAATAGGCAAGCGTGATTTTTTTGCTTCTTAAATATGATGAATGTTTTCAAATCCATATGTTTGATTAGATTATTATCCTTCCGCTATAAGCCGGGTCTGGGTGTTGTCTTATGTATTATAAGTATGTATTTACAAAAAAAAGTATATAAGTATTCTATCAGCCATCTGGTTACCATAGTACAAGCTTCGCTTAGTTTGGGGCTAGATGGCGCTGTGTGAAATGTCCACAAATATTTATTTATTTATTTAAGCGTCACCCATTAATAGAAACCAATAGGTTCTCACGTTAGTCTCCTATCATGTTTACCTACTAACTGGTCGTGGAACTACCTTCAACCCAGTGTGGTGAAAGAATTTAAAGTGCACCACCAAGGTTGTTTACCTGTAGAAGTTGTGGATGTATCTGCAATAATTGCTGTTGAGGGTTCTGGTAAGAGGCGCCCTCACCCGACACCACGCCGCTGCTCAGCAGAGACTGCAGTTGTTGCATTGAAATCACCTGGAACGACAGAATTATATATAGTGAAGTAAATCATCATCATCTTACTGCCCTTATCCCACTCTATGTGGGGTCGGTCATGATCCTTGGATCATGCTGTAAGAGTTTTGGCTAAGATGTTTTACGACCGGCCGCCTGCCTGACGTCAACCCTCCTTGGGAATACTTGCTTATTGTATCTCATCATGTTGGAGGATACTATCCCTAAGTCGACTTTTACGACATGCTCGGGGGGAGAAGCAAAACAAAGGTATGGACGGTAAATGAGCCAGATAATACTCAGCTTGTTTTGTTATAGTTCAATGAAAACTGGTCAAATATAATAAGACCTTTTACCTTCTATAGTAGACTAGCTGCCGCCTGCGGCTTCGCTCGCGTAGTACCCGGATAAAAAATAGCCTATATCTTAATCCAGTACATGTAGTATGTATATTCCAAATTTCATTCAAATCCGTTCAGCCGTTTAGGCGTGATTGAGGCACAAACATCCAAACATGCTCACAAACGCATTTATAATATAAGTAAGATGATTTATACAGAGTGCACATAAATTTTTCGCAAAGAAAAATCCATTGGTACACGACCGGGTTTGAACCCACGACCTTAGGATCGAAAGGCAGGGTCACTACTAACTAGACTACCCGTGCTCTCAAAGAAAACCGGTCAAGTGCGAGTCGAATTCGTACATTTACAGTATAAATATTTCTTGTATAGGGCCCACTTTTTTTTATTTATTTGTTGTACTACTGTATATGTACATAGTAAATAAAAAAATCTACTACTTAACCTAAATGTGGCCATAAACTGGTATACAATAGGCACGCATTACGAAACACACCAGTCACACAGAAACAGAGATATTTCCTCACATTGTTCTTGGACTATCAATCAAAACAGCTGACACAAGTTTGACTTGCAAATCACTCGATTACACTATCTGTATGTAGTTCAAAGAATTGTAAAGGAAACTATTTAGTGGACTAGTGTCCACCTACGATTTTATAGAAGCATTGTTAGTAGAAATAAAACTGAATATTTTTAATTTGCAACAACAAAAACGAAGTAGTACCTAAGAAATACAATCCATACTCATATTATAAATGCGAAAGTAACTCTGTCCGTCTGTCTGTTACCTTTCCATGTCTAAACTGCTGAACAAATTTTAATGAAGTTTGGAGATAGATTCCATCCCGGGGAAGTATTTACTCTTACTAATATAAAAATACTATTTATAAATGGATTTACTTATAAAGTCATCCTAACATTAAAGAGTATTTAGATCCACTGTAGTGACATCCACACCACAGCTGTTTCGGATCATAAAAAATGAGAATGATCCTTATAACGACTTCAATTATGAGAGATTATTATTTAATAATAAATAACACCTTGTAACAAGATAGTTTGGACCTCACATATTACCTATATTAGGATTTTAAGTATCAGAACCCACCAGTAACCATGGTACTATAACACCCAGACCCGGAAGAAATGTTTGCAAGGACTCTACCCGTTCCTACCTGTACATATTTTCCCAAATTCAGATAAGTATTGTAAAGAAAAAACATAGAATGCGTCCAGCTGCTTCTCTCACCGAGCATGTCGTAAAAGTCAACTAAGGGATAGTATCCTCACCTATAAGGGCGATGTGCTGATCACCTGTCACCATAGTTCACCATATTCATCTTAGGATTTCAAATAAGAAGTGGCTTTTTCATGTTTACTTGTAGCTCACCCCATTAGGAATACGGGCGTGATAATGTGTGTATGAATATTTTTAAGTTTTCTAGTAGTAGTAATCGAACTCGCACCTCTCGCATCCCAAGCTTCTCGCCCACTATGCCACCGAGGTCGTCAATGTTCTTACCTGAGGTTGTTGTTGGACTTGTATGCTGCTTGGGACCTGATTCGCTGCGTTCACGATCGCAGCTGACAGTTCGTTACCCTGAAAGAAAAAGGTCGAAATTCGTATATAAATACTGTTGATAATCTAAACTTTATCTAGAGAGCTACAGCCGTTTCCTCTGTTCTTATTCTAGCGAGTACTCTTGCAGTGTTAGAGAATACTATTTCTGTTCTTACAAGTACTAATCGTGTGCTAGCAAGTACTATTGCCGTTCTGGTGAGTACTTATTTCTGCTGTGGCAAGTAATACTATTATCTAGCGAGAACTATTGTAGTTCTTAAGAGTACTATTATTTTTCCAGCGAGTACTATTGCTGTTCATACGAGAGCTATTCATGTTCCAATGAGTACTTATTGTACTTACGTCCTAAATAAAAAAATAATTTGACATTTATAAAATTGTGACAATAGACAATGTCATTATATCAATCGGGTCGTCAGCAGCTCTCTTTTTCTTGCAGGGCTGTGGGTAAGGGCCTCTAGCTGGTGCTATATAATTTTTTGTTGCGCATACAACGTTGCGGGTCACATCTAGTCTTACATCTTACTTCCTTACCAGTCCTTACTAATTATTATAAACGCGAAAGTTTGTATGTATGGATGTTTGTTACTCTTTTACGCAAAAACTACCGAATGGATTTGAATGAAACTTGGAATATACATAGTACATGTACTGGATTAACACAAAGGCTATTTCTTATACGGGTACCACGCGAGCGAAGCCGCGGGTAGCTAGTATTAAATACATCAACGTCATCTACTACACATGCTGTTGTTTATTTGTTGTTATGGTAGTATTATTGAACACTCACCGATAACCCTTGCGCGCGCAATTGTTGCACGACAGCCGAGCTGATGACCCTGAGTTGCGGCTGCTGTTGTTGTTGTTGCATGTACTGTTGTTGTATCGCCGCCATAGTCGCCGCATCGCCTTGCACTGCTTGTATTAGTTGAGCTTGTTGTTGAGCCTATTAAAACAATTTTATTGAAACAATGTTAAGACTTGCTTATCCCCGAATACTCAAACGCGACTCAGAGTTGAGCACGTCTCAAATGACGATATTTTTTTGGTGCTTAACGTGCTCAACTTTGAGATGCATTTGAGTATTCGAGGGTTAGTTAATTTTTAGGTTTTCTTCTCGAGGGGTGCCGACGGGACAATATTGCACTTAAGTACGACACTTAAGTAGGTACCTGTTGTTGAGCTTGCTGCTGAGCTTGTTGTTGGGCTTGTTGTTGGGCTTGTTGAGCTTGTTGCTGAGCTTGTTGCTGGGCCTGTTGTTGTGCCTGTTGTTGTTGTGCCTGTTGTTGTTGCGCCTGTTGTTGTTGTTGTTGTTGTTGCGCTTGTTGTTGTTGCGCTTGTTGTTGTTGGGCCTGTTGTTGTTGTTGTGTCGGACCTGTGCATAGATTCATGAGCACGATTGTGATTGAACAGTAGGCACTAGTTTGAATGCGTCGTAAACAAAGCAAGGAAAATACTGGTTGAACAAGTTACAAAAAGTTGTTTACAAGGTAAAGTAGTAATGATTTCGTATAAAAAGCCGGTCAAGTGCCAGGCGAATTCGCACACGAAGGGTTCTGTACCATCGTACATGAGCATAAATGTTTCTTGTATGGGGCCTCCTTTTATAATGTTGTTACAGCGGCAAATTTCACACTGCAAATTTCAACCCTCTACCTATTACGTTTAAAGAGATACAACCCGCTGACAGACGGACGCACAAACAGCGGAGGCTTAGTGTAAGGTCCCGTTGGAACCCTTCGGGTACGGAACCCTAAAAACTAAAAATATGCTATCATGGTGCACGAACCAAAACTCATCAGGACTGATTTGGCCGTAGCATGTTAAATTGAATTTCTCTCATCCAAACATGCGAACGTCCAAACGGACTTTCAGATTTACAATATTAGTACCTACCTACTTAAGAATGTATCGCACGCCAACCTCTACTTACCACTTCATTGGTTGGCTGGTAGAAAATGTCTATGCATTAAGTCCCTCAGCTAAGCCCAAAGTTTTAGTATTGTTGTGCAATAAAGTATAAATAATCATCATCATCATTATCAGCCTACTTATAGCAGTCCACTGTTGGACATAGGCCTCCCCTAATGAGCGCCATCGCCCTCAATCTTCAAAAATAAATAATAAAAAATTTAAACTCGTACAAAAGTACACTCGAGTACAAAATCAGTGGCATTATTTAGTTCCGAATAAGGGCCGGGTCACGTGCTCAGCTCGCAATATCCTTCCTAACGTAAGATAGGGGGAGCCTCTAAAGGTCGCGCCGCCGAAGAGCGTTTCATTGACTCGCATTCAATGACTTTCTCAAATGGCGCGCCGCGCTGAATAAAATATAGAGGCATCAACCTTTGCTTTGTCGTCTATTACATTCTTGCAGATTTTATAAAACATACTTATATGTCTAAAAAGGAAACCTCGGTTCACATTGACACCCTAAAAGCTAATATGTCAGTAATAATTTATTGTAAGTTTAAACTAATTTCAGCATTATTAAAAAAAATCGCCCCAACTTGATGGACTATGAGCGATGGGCTGATGACCTGTCACCGTAGTTCACCATATCCATCTTGGGAGTCTTGGATCAGGAGTGGCTGTAAGATTTCTTATGATTACTTGTTTCTCTGCCCGCCCTATTAGGGATACGGACGTGATATGTATGTATGTAAAAAAAGTTTTTTGTTTGTGTTATATTTGACATATGTTATCAGAACCGATTGAGATTTTTCTATAAATAAAAAATTAATTTAGTATTCAGCCTAGCAGTAACATAGAAATATACGTTCAAAAGCTCCCCCAGGGCGAAACAGATACCGACGCGATATCGTATTCGTAGTATCGTGTAGTAATTGGGTCAGACAATACTGCCTTTCGGTCTTGAAACTCTATCAATCTGTGTATGAACTGAGGGACCATACATGTACTTTTTACATAACTATCCTTGGTATTCCAGGATTTTTTACAAATGGTTTAAGAACTTTTACTAAATCCTTGAATACTTAATACTTAAGATAAATAAACATTTCTGGACATTTTTCACAGCGCCATCTAGGCCCTAAGTAAGCAAAGCTATGGAAACCAGAAGGCTGACTGAATACATATTTACAGTTTATCACATAAATGCTTGCTCTGGGTAGGAATCGAACCTACAACTTACAGCGCAGAAGGACGAGCTACTACCAACTTATCTATGAGAATTATCTTCACTTATTTTGAGTAGGTATTTCGAGATGGTCCCTCCGTTGAAACACGCATCGAGACTGAGACTCACATAACCTAGCCATAATCTGTCTGAAATATACGATGCCTTTTGAAGTAAAGGGGAATGAGGGAATACATAAATTCATAAAATCACACCTGTTTTCCATAGAGGTAGGTAGAGATCATGGATCTCCATTTGCTAACATACCACGCATACTACATACTACGCATACTCAGTGACGGATTAACCTAAGGGTTAATCCGTCACTGAGTATTGGCAATTGCTTAATTTGATTAAGATCAAATACAGCAATTGCCTAGGGCATCACATCTGAGGGGGCACCAGAAGAAGCACAAAAAAAATCACACAAAAAAAAAACAAAAAAAATCCGTCCTTAGGGCATCACGTCTCACTCTCACGTCACCAAAAACCACACCAAAAAAAGCATGGATTGCTTAGGGCATCAAGTAGTCTTAATCCGTCACTGCGCATACTACATACTACGCATACTACATACTACGCATACTACATACTACGCATACTACATACTAAGCATACTACGATCCTGGCATACTTCTTTCGCTTCATTCACTCTCATTACATTCTTCATGCATGCTCGTCGGATGAGGGAATGCGATTGTAAATTCAACTCTAGAGCGATTTTACGAATGTAGGTCTCGACTCGCGTGAAAAATCAATATTGCTGACCTTGTATTGCTGACATACTTGTTGATCAAAAGTTAACCTTTTTATGCTATGATTTGAAAGTTTGTAAGGATGTTTGGGTGTTTGTCACTGTAATGAAACTGAAATAAGTAGACATAGGCATCCTGACTAATTTTAGTATTTGTAATAGCTTGTGCCCGCTAGTTATCTCTCCTGGTGACTGAATTAAAAGTAGACAATGATATGTGTTTATTCCAAGTTTTATCCAAATCTGCTCAGGCGTTATGGCGTGCTTGAATAGCAAAATGTCATTTTTAGGGTTCCGTACCCTCAGGGTCCCAACGGGACCATTACTAAGCCTCCACTTCGTCAGTCTGTCAGCGGGCTGTAAACCATAATAGGTACAAAGTTGAAATTTTCACATAGTGTGTACTTCTATTGCCGCTATAATAAAAAGGGGGGGGCCATACAAGTAACTTTTATGTACAATGGTACGGAACTCTGCGTGTGCGAATTCGTCTCGCACTTGACCGGTTTATTCACAAATTCGCGCGGATGTAAAACGGGTGGGAACCCCGCCCCCACTCCACCCGCGCGGGAGAGAAATATTTGTTAAAGCTTCTAAAAATAAGTTCTTTGGATTCATCCTTTACTTGAAATTTGTCCCGATTAAAATGAGCGTAGCCTAATATAGATATTATAAGGAAAATGTCCTTATAATATTGTGAGAATGTGAAGATATAAAGATATTTGTACCTCAATAACCGCGTCATAGTTCTTTCGAACCAGTGTGGTGAAAGGATTTAAAGTGAGCCTCAAAGGTTCCTTTTGCACTTGACACATATTTTCGAACTTTTTAGTTTCTACGACACCGGTTCCTTCACGATGTTTTCCTTTACCGTTTGATAGCACAGGTATAGCGAACATATTTTTTTCGCACAGAAAAATGCATTGTACTTTAACGCGTGCGAAGCCGCGGGCGGAAGCTAGTTAATAATAATAAATAACACCCAACAGTCCCATACATAGTCCTGACCCCACACTAGGATTCCCTGTGTCGTGGGTATCAGAAACTACGCGTGCCATGGTACCACAACACCCAGACCCGGAAGAAATATTTGCAATATTAGAACATGCAAACATTTCTTCCGCAGCGGGAATCGAACCCGCGCCTCTTGCGTCTCCGCCGAGCAATCGCCCGCCACGCCACCGAGGCCGTCGTTGGTTTATAAGGTTTCTAAAGGAATACTTAAAACTGCTAAAACTTACTAAAACCCTGCTGCTCCTTGACATCCTGCTGCTCGGGCCCCATGGCGGCGGCTCCGAGGCGGCTGCACGTCGCTGCTAGAAGCGCTAGGGGCGACTGCGAGCCCTCCTACAAACAAAACCACACAATTACACACCTTAACTCCACACCCATAGAGTTACTTTCACCTTAACAAGCTTAAACCAACACTCGCGTTCCGTTACACGTTTATCGAATTCAAACGCTAAGACGGATAGGTAAAGTGCATTTTACGATGCAGAGAGGTAGTGAAAGGCAATTTTATTGCAGATGTTAGGTGTCGTTGATTGATTCTCAATTGGTGACTACCACAGCCTGCTACCGAGTTTCGATTACTAGTGTTGTAAAATCTAGTGCTCGTTCTGTACGTTCAACATTAGTAGGTTCGATAAATTCTTTAAACTATCGATCGTGTTTACGTGACCTAGGTGAGCAGGTAGCCTACTTCCCTACATATCAGGTAGATGTTGCCTTACTAATATTCTTCGTGTTATTTAGGTGACGCCCTCCGGCTAGTGTGATGACTTGCGAAAGGCTTCTGGCAGAGCCTTGATGCGTCAAGCCGAAGATTTAGGGGAGGCCTATATCCAGCAGTGGGCTGCTACAGTCTGATGATGATTTAGGTAGGTGATGAATGTTAGCCACTCCTCAGGGTCACCGCCCACTTCCCCGTTCCATAAACGGACTGTGAAGTGTGACGTGGCATGTGACTAGACTAAAGTCAAAACAAAAACTTGTCAAGATAACTTTTAACAGAATTAAGTGTTACTTTTTAGGGTTCCGTAACAGAAGGATGCTAACGGGACTCTATCACTAAGCCTTCACTGTCCGTCCGTCTGTCTGTCAGAAACATTTAAGTACTACGATGCTACGGAACCCTTCGTGGGCGAGTTACGTTAGTTAGTGACGTCTCTGTTAGAACGAGGTAGTGGGAGAAAATCTTTAAATACTTCAATAAATATAGCGTTTCTCTGCGCCAGATAAGGAAAAATTGAAAAGCTGAAACTGGTCAGGGAAAATGAGAAATACAATCTTTCATCCTCCAAACACTGACTTCAAACTTAATTATAAATACCATTGGAAAATGTCCTTTATCACATAAACACAAGTTCCAAAATAGAATGGCGGCGGTAGTTTCAAAGCTGGAACAGAAGCTTCGAGCTCAGTGTACCTTAGCGTAATAGATTTAAGGTTGATAATTGAACGGTAGGTTGTTGTATAGAAAACAAAGCGAGGGGTGGACGAGTGCAAGGTCACGCGGCGTTCGCCCCCTGGGCC
This sequence comes from Scotopteryx bipunctaria, assembly GCA_949320045.1. NCBI lineage: Eukaryota > Metazoa > Arthropoda > Insecta > Lepidoptera > Geometridae > Scotopteryx > Scotopteryx bipunctaria. The sequence goes on from OX439441.1 coordinate 3,046,696, forward strand.
CTGTGGAGAGTTTTCCCTGGCTTTCCTAAACATACTACTTTATACTTTCAGTGTTGTGGTGTCGAAACGTGATTTTAACTGTCCTTCCACTCCAACCAACTGAAATGATCAACTGAGCGGATCAACTATTTTTCATCCTTAACAATACAACTTTTTAGTTGTTTCGATAGGTATATTTTATTAATTTAAATTTGTTCCCATCTACACAACATAAAACAGATCAACTATTTTTCTTTCTCAACGATAATGTGAGATGATGACTGATAAATACAAATAATTTATTTTTAACTCCATAGTACCTACTTAAACATGGATCTCTGTGTCTGCAATAAAGAATTTATTATTATTGTTCTCAGTTATTATTATATTCAAAGTTTCATTAAACATTTCCGGCATCCAGCTGCTTCTCTCCCCAAGCATGTTGTAAAAGTCGACTAAGGGATAGTATGCTCTCCAACATGATGGACCATCTATAATGAATGAGCGATGGGCTGATCACCCTATTACCATCATGGTTGACCATATCCATCTTGGACTTGAATGAGCTTGAGGAGTGCCTATAAGTTTTCTTATAATTATTTGTGGCTCTGCCCACCCCATTAAGGATACTAGTGTGATAATAAGTATGCGAGTTAATTTAACCATTATAAAGCATCTAGAAGCAACCTTAGTCTATACTAACAGGACGCTACTGTAGTGCCCGGGACGATTTAAGCCAGAGATAATGTATGAAAGTGAGTAATTAAGGAAAAAGTTCCAATGTATGTATTTCAGACATATACATACTTCAAAACTCTACTTATATTATATGTAAACGCGAAAGTTTGTGAGGATGTTTAGATGCTTGTGCCTCAATCACGCCCAAAGGACTGAACGGATTTGAATGAAACTTGGAATATACGTAATATGTGTGGAATAACATAGGCTACTTTTTATTTAGGTACATGTAAGCGAAGCCGCGGGCAGCAGCTAGTACTACATACATACAGTGCTACACATTGAATCTGGCTGCAGAGCCACTGTCTGATTCTATTTCTAATTTTATTATATGTATAGTCAAGGTCGGGGACTAAGTTTGCACAAATTGACCTGCATTGGGATGTATTTTGAACTATCCACCTGCTAACCTTACCCCAGCCAATTCAATTGCTTAAGGTAGAGGACTTTGGGTTGGTCGTAGTAATATTCCATCATTTTCAATGGTGTGAACAAGGCTGCATATTAGTCCTTGTTATTTAATAGCAATATTTTGAAAGACCAAGAGGCAGCCCACCTGCTCCATGGTCGAATGACATCATGGACATAGTCGGAAATCAGCGGAAGAGACTCTTTTGGATTCCGAGAGAAAGACGTGATAAAGAGAAACTCAGATTCAAAAAGTATGCAGAGGAGATTAGCAGTGGGCGGAGATGGAAATGATGATGAATTTTAGGAGACTGATTGAGTGTGGCTTGCATTTATTCAAAAACTAATTAAGTTCGAAATGTATAGACAGAATTCCAAAATATGGTATAATTTTGAAACAATAAGAGATTTTGTGTAATGTCTTTTAAAATTATCAGCAAGTATAGAGCTTATAAATAAGAGAGTTATCGGGAAAACCATCACTGAGTCCATCTTCGACCACCATCGACTGAGAATCTATAAGAATGCACACACTTTTCATCACACAAAAAACATTTTATATCAAATGTTTTGGTTAATATATAATTTTGAAGGGATTTATTGGTGTCTACCGAAACAAGATTATCAAAAATTACAAGAAAATAATGCACATGGCTTGTACCATATTTTCAAATAACTTTTGATTCTTTGGCAACATTATAGATACTGGAAAAACATAAAAGCACCTACCTCACTTACAACATCCGAACAAATTTTCTTCCATCTTTCTTCCATGGCACTAAGTATTTTCCTGGCGGGAATTTTTGCACATTTCATAACTGCTCATTATTTATAAAACCGCGAAACGGACTACACATGCACCCTCGCAGGCAGATGTGAACGTACTTACTCACAATGCACTGGGTGGTAAAAAAAATATAAAAACGGGGCTCCTTTTGAGAGAATGGTTGGAAATACAGTGCATATGTTACACAATAGATTTGAGTAGCGAGGGTTGAAAGGGGAAGTGTCGCTTCGCAACCCTTTTTAGGATTCCGTATTTTATTTTTTATGGACTTGAAGGGCGGGCGCCCGATGCTCATGCGTTGTTTACAGAACGCGGGGCGAAACCCAACGTTCGAGCGACTGAAACAATATACTAAGTAGATACAGTACTGTTATTTAGGTGTTATCTAATAGAAACTGACCTCCACAGGGCTTTGGAATTTAATTTTCATTTAAAAATTTCTCGGACATTCAAAAAATTATTAAAAACTCTCTTCGTTCAACCCAATTTTAAACAGAAACCAACCAAAATGAGCGAAATTTGACAGTACAGTAATAACAATTTTCAAACTTTGTTCAGAGAACTTTCTATTTTAATTCATAGACAAAATAATCATTCATTCTGTAAATTATTTAAGTCAAATTAACGACTTCCGGTTTTAGTCAATCCTGATTCCTGAGACAAGTGGAAGTGCAGGTGCCTTGACCTTTACTTTCAAGTTGAGTGAAACTGGGCTCTGTGGTAAAGTTTGAGAAGTAACTTTCAGTTTGTATCTTCAATGAAAGTTTTAGTGTGTACTGACTGAAACTTGTAACAGTTTATACATCGTAGTAGTTGAATATCGACACGCCTTTTCCTAACAAGTGCCGGGAGTCGTCGTCCGCAAGGCCGCTGCCGCCCTTTGATCCACCCACCTCAAATCGCGTGACTGTTTTTATGCAGTTGCTAACAGTTTCAACTGCTTGGCTTGCTAATTATACAGGTATGCAGGTATGCTTTTTTATAAAGTACTGATCGATGTGAACAATATTACTTTTTAAAGACCCATCAAATAGTTTGGAAAAAACATGCTTGATGAATTTTATACAGAATTAAAATGGCTTCTTTGTTACAAACAGAATCATTTTTTGTAATAGTTTTGAAATTGGTGCATGCTTTTATTAGACAATAGTATGTTGATTATTTCGCTGAAACAAGAGGTGGATGCTGAAGTTATTTTGGCAAGGGAGTTACTTGTGACGCGGTCACAACCTCCTGCGTGTGGCCTGGCGGGCCCCACACGGCCGCGGCCGCACTCGCCCCGCCCTCCCCCTGCGCCGACTGACTCGAGACCGCTGCCCGCTGGCGTCTGATTATGTTACACAATAACACTTTACTCATTCATTTGGCTCTCGTTACCTTATTATCTTTGTCCTCGTTTATGTATTCCACCTGTATTTTCGCGGGTTCAGGCGACATCATCTACTGCACACTTGAAAACAAAATAAAATCTTTGTTCACGCACAAGACGCACCATCCTCACGACCGGCCGCCAAACTGCGACGAGCGAACTGACGAAACTTCACGAGCGCGCTCGGGAATATTCGGAGATCCGCCTCCTATCGCCTTCAGATTTGTTTCGTTAAATCATTATTTTTATGCATATTGGTTTAGTTTTGTACCTTTTAAGGTACATTTTTCTATATGGTATTATTATTAGCAGTACTGACTGAACTCCAAACTTAGTTTTATCAAAACTAGCATCAAGGAAAACTAAGTTTAGCCCCAACTTGCTCTATCTCCATCTCGCTCTTAACAAGACTGGTCTTGATTATTGGTAGGCAGCAGCTGTGCCTCTCTCCTCCTCCCCGTTCGCGGGTGCGGCGCCGCCGCCCGATAATAATAATTGAAAGTAGGAAGGACGTAATAATGGGTGTATAACCTCGCGCCCGCGGCCTCCTTGGGCGGGCAAAAAATGCACACATGTCATGCCAGTCGGTCGTCGCGCCGCCACCAGTCCGACTAATGCATCGCCTTTCAAACGTGGCCTGTAAACAAACGATAAGAGTTTGGTGCTACCACATGACGGCCTTTGTTCACATGACTCCGTTCATCCATATCGTATTTTAGATTACGACATACACATTCAACGCCTGAGAGGTATATCGCTTTTGCATCAAATTCACAAGACACCTAGGTAGCTACTCATATACCTAGATATAGTTAGATAGAATTAGAATACGTAAGTTCAGATCTGGTTTCAAGATCAAATCAATTATTTATAGCACTGAGATAGGTGTACGTATCTTTACCTAGCATGAAATAAAATAACTGCGTCCTATTTTATCGATGTCGTGGATATTGGTATTTACACCTAGGTAGGTAGGTACTATTATTTCCTTGACAAACAAAAACTAATTATTGACTATTGAACATCTGCTATGTTCTAAGACACGATTTTTATTATTGGTGTTTATTTTTGCATACGGATAATAATACAAATACAGCGACCTTATTACTTATAACTAGAGACTGGTTTGATGTGAGAGTGAAAGTTAAACCACGTTTTGTCAAGCGTCAGTCGCGTCGCTTTGCCCCGAGTCCATTATGCACGAATGAGCAACCGCCCCGAGAGAGCGAATGTCCCTGCTTGATTACCTCAATTATAGCAATGTAATTTTTAACTCAATCGTAAGAAGTTAAAGCTTAGATTCGAATACATTAGAAAAATGTTAACATCAATCCCAAAGATCATAAAACTTAATCGTTCTTTTGTTAGATTTTCCACCTTGGTACTTTCGTTATAAGGCACAAATTTGATTGCACCATACATAAATATATGTTTTTATGTAACTGAGTATGAGTTGTATTATTATGGGTGTACTGTACCGCGCTGGAGGAGACCTGCTATGGTGAGGCGCGGCCCTTGGCGTGGCGTCACGCAGTAGCCGAGTGAATGACGCGATGCTGTTTGCATAATATATTAACTATTTTAATTAGACGACGTCATTATGAGAATGATGAAATCATCTGATAGTATTGTTTTCTTCAATTCTGTATATTTCTAGAACTGGAAATAACTAGAACAAACAGTTTTCTGTGCCTTAGAAATATGAAATAATTTCATTAATATTTATCTAAGAGAGCACTGGTGGTCTAGTGGTAGTGACCCCGCCTTCCGATCTCAAGGTCGTGGCTTCAAATCTGGTCGTGCACCAATGGATTTTTCGGTTCTAAGAATTTATGTGTGCTCTACCAGTATTATCAAACGGTGGAGGAAAACATCGTGCGGAAACCGACATGTCGTAGAACCTAAAAAATGTGTCAAGTGCACGAAAAGAGCCTTTACAGATACAACAGATAAATCAATACTTATAAAAAAAACATGGACTGAATTACATTATAGGTCCTCTTTTAACACATTAGCTGGATATTGGCTAAACTCAATATTATTTATCGAAACCATGACCGCTATATTATCAGTAGCTGGTCGTGTACATTAGATGCCTATACTTACCAGCTACGATGGTCTGAAACTTTATTTCCTGAATAGAAAAGAAAGGAAGAACCTAGAAAAAACTTCCTTGAACCTAGATAGTTACTCTAAAACTATACTGGCACCATCCATTACCATTATCAAAAAGGAATTTGCAATCTTTTCAAGACGTGACCTGTGGTAACGGTTTGAAGCAAGGTTCACAGTTCAGTAAAACTTCGTAATGTAAAACGGTATAAGAGAAGGATTGCAGCAGTGTGCTGCGAGAATAAGATACTTCCAACTTTTGCCAGATTGACAGCATTTCACACCGATAAGAAGGAACTTCTACTGCTTATTAGTGCCGGATGTCATGCTGTTATTGGCACGCGAGTCTTTCGCGACCATAGTCATCTAGGTTCAGATGACTGGAGAGCTTATGAGCTGACGGAAGCGGAAGTTACGGTGGGCGGGTCGAAACGCCCGTGTCAACCGCCCCTGCGTCCAGACACGCCCTAGCTCTCGCAAGTTATGTTGCATCTTAAACTAATTAACACATTATCTACTACATTCTTGCTATTTCTAACAAATGATGTTCAAAAACCCAAAATGTATCTGTGGCTCACATCCACCTTTTACCGAAAGTGAACTCTAAAAAGGTAAACCTGACTGATTTGGTGTAGGTTCCTATCTAATCATCATCATCATCAGCCTATAGAAGTTCACTGCTGGACATAGGCCTCCCCTAATGAGCGTCATCGCGCCCTATCTTTGGCTTGATGCATCCAGTCTGCCAGCAGCCTTTCGCAGATCGTCACTCCACCTAGCCGGAGGGCGTCCTACATTACGTTTCCCGAGTCGCGGTCTCCAATCAAGAACTCCTATCTCCTCCCTAATAATTTCATGTAATAATAGAAGGTGCTTTCATGTTACAAGGAATGTGTTGAATATGAATGTGGAAGGATACACGGGCAGAGGAAGGAAAGATGAATGGATTGTGCGAAAGAGGACAATGCGTGTGAAGATAGTAGGTACTGAGATGACGATTGACGAGTGATAGAAGATAGAAGAGGAAAACATGTTGTGTTGATCCCACCTAGTGAGATAAGGGCAGGAAATAGAAGGTGCTTTTTGGTCAGAAAACTTTCGGCGGCGTTATATTAGAACTCATATCTTCTCGAGTGGATTTCAGAATACGCAAGAGAAATCGTAGCATACATAGTGCATAGAGATGACCTGAGCACTTGTATTCGGATAATGCAAGCTTTAAATTTCATCCGTCACTCAGTATGGGAGAGGCCAAAGTTCCTATGCGAACGGATGTCTCATAGCTTAAATGATAGTGATAACGATGAGGGACGCCCTATCAGAATAAGAACTAGGGTCCCTTCTTTGGATACCTACCACTAATAGTAAACTGATTTTTACCTAACTTTTTATAACTAAGCCAAGCAAGCACTACCAAGTTACTTAGGAAGTACTGATAGTGAATATTTTCAGGTTCAGGTTCAATTGTACAAGGTTATTACCTGGTGGTCTTGTGGTAACGGCCCCGCCTTCTGGTCTTAAGGTTGTGGGTTCAAAACCAGTAGTGCACCATTGGGTTTTTCTGTTCGAAAGAATTATGTGCACTATACCTACCAGTAGGTAGGTAAGGTACATACTCTCAAACCGTGAAGGAAAACATTGTGAGGTAATCGGCATGTCGTAGAACCGAATAAAGTTCTATAACTTGTGTCAAGTGCACGAAAGAAGCCTTTGAGGAGCACTTTAAATACTTTCACCACATTGGTTCAAAAGAACTAGTGACATGACTAGATAGAGAGAGGTAATAAATTTGACTAAATATTACTTATCTACCGATGTGGAACAGACCTGGACCTAGACATGACAGCAATATAAAATATAGGTAGGTATGGAATAATAATTATATAATAAAATATAGCATGATAATTTGAAACAATAGGTAATGTTTTATGAAATAAGCCTCGGTTTCGTAAAGCAAAAGATAAAAGTAACCTTACTAATTAATTAAACACCTATAGGTAGGTAGGTACTTCAGCTAAACTGGAGATAAAATTTATGTAGACAATTACTTTTTTATTAATTACATGTTTATGGAACTTTTAAGTAGTAGGTACTTACCTACTTATAGTTAAATTAAGGTTTAATAACTATTTATTCCAGTCCACAAAAAAAGATTTATTTATTTATCTCCGGTTTGGCTGAAGTACCTACCTACAGAGTTAAAGTACCTACTTACCTCCCTGGTAAGATCATAATATCTACCCACGACATAGGTGATCGAAGAACTAATGGTTGGAAAATTGCATAACGAAATTCAGTGTTCTAAAGGAAAGCTAAGGTAAGACTTAGATAGGGATAGCAAAACTTAGGTAGGTACCTAGGTACCCAACTTACTCCGTTCGAAAATAACTCTATTTCGATCACACTGTTTTCTGGCGTTGTTCCCTAATTAAAGGGTATATTGACCCATTGTTTTCCCTTTAAGAATGCATAAGAACGCGGAAGAGACAAGCCCACCCACCGCCCGCCCGCAACATCGGCCCGCGGGGGCGTAACCGCCGCCCTACGCCGCGCCCGAGGCCACGTGTAATCACAACTTTTTCCCGCCAACTGTTAATAACCAGGAACCCTTCAAAATATTGATTTACGTTTTTGTTTTTAAACGTGATATTATAATACCGCGTCGAAAAAAGAACTATGGAAAAAACCTGTGGGAAAAGTCCATACTTTTTCCACAAGTCGAATCCATTCTGAAAATATTACGTTAATTTGACCGGAAGTCATTTACTGACATTCAGTTTTCAACATAATTCGATACTGTCTATGATTTTTAAAAATTGAACGAATGATTAAACCATCTGGGGTAGCGTTGCGATTATTATTTTGGATTTTGATCAATTCAGTTTCGTTCAAAACTCAGTCTCATTGAAACTAAACTCTCGCTTTGTTGATTCAACAACAACGTAGGTACCGTATGATTTCATAGTCAACCCACCCTATCGATCGTGTCGACCTAGCTGCACGACAGAAATAAAAAAAATTAAATACATCGTAGTATCTACGAAGGTTCCTACCTGACCAATAGCAAAATAATTCTTATGTAGCGGTAACTTTTAGAAAGTAATTACGTAGACAAGTATCCTAGAACTTTATTCGTTCTTGATTTCTTCGTACTCGCAAACGGGTTTTATATTTGTGGCGCGTTTATCCTTTCTTGTATTGAGAACCTTCCGTTGAACGAGCGAGCGGTATGATTAGTAACGCCATCTAGCTATACTCACACACACACTGTGCAGTACAGTACCCATAGATGGCGCTGTGCGGTTGTAAAGTTGTAAAATATGTTTTGTTACTAAGGTACTAATTAATATAGGTGATACCAAACCTACCTAATCGAAGGCTTAGGTACTCTTAAAGTTATTCTGTGTAGACAGACAGTTGCATAACAACTATTTTTGACATAGTTTCTGCTTGTAGTACCACGAGGTCTATGGAACCTATGAGGCTGTAATGTGTGGTGAAAAGAAAAAAGTGCACCCCAAAGTGCTTCTTTCGTGCACTTGACACATGTTTTCGAACTTTAAAGGTTCTAAAACATGCGGGTTTCCACCGTGAGGGTCTAATATAGGTATAGGTGCTATTTAATAAAAAACAAGTCGATTTAAATAAATTTATTGCACAGTAATCATAAAGAACGTCAAAATACTTATATTTAAATTGTACGTGGTATTCCCATTTAAAGCATAGTACTTACATAATGTAACAAATATGGTGTCTTAATGGTTCCAACAAGAATTGAGGAATTACCACTTTATTTGAGACAAAAATAGTTCATTAGATTCATAGTTCCTGTGCAAAAGGAGAGACTGATTTAATTTAATGATGATTGCTTATAATAATGATTTTCTTAATTTACATAAATGTTCTGTGCAAACTCTCCGTAAATATTTTAAAGTTATCCATTTTCTTTAATAATTAATTTCGAAATCATGAGATAATACACCACTAAACCACCTAAATATTGAAATTTAATACGGCGGTGTTCGGTGTTTTACAAATAAATATATTACAAAATCACAATATCAAATCCATTTGCTTTAGCGCAGTCGGATAAAATTGGACAAAACTCCTAATCTAAAAATCGAAACATGGATAACTAACATTATAATTGTGCTTATGGTGCTAAGATAATAAATAAAACTGAATAAATATAACCCATGATTGTGTGATTAATAAGTTAAAAGGATAAAAAAAATGTGTTACTTAAAGCATTCACATTTTAATGCTATATTTCCACTAGGTAAGGCCGGGCACATGGTTTTTTAATGTGTAGGTACTTTAAGAGTCGATTTAAAAAAGGAAGGTTGGGAATTATACCTACTTAGTGCATTCTAAAAAGTTGCGATGGATTCAAATCTGAAACAAAATAACAATAAATAAAAAAACATACTTAGTAAAACGTGAAAAATTTAACGGTCCAAGGTCTGAAACAGAACCTATGACCTCCGGATCGAGAGTCTAAGTACTTTGCATTGACCAACACATCTCTAAAGCATACCTTATTTAATAATCATTTCTACAAGCCACCGCCGCTTCTCTCAACAGTGATCTTCTTCTGAAGAACTTCCTTCTCGTGATGTTCTTCCTCCATCTCGGCCATGCGCGCGAATCGTGAGTAGGCCACGTGACCAGACTTGATCGCCGACATCATCTGCACACGAAAATGAACTTTAAAATCATGTTCATACAGTACATAATAAAAAAAGGCCTTTTAATTGTGATGCAAAAAGTTCGTGCTTTAGGAAATTGAACTTGAACAGACAGTGCTAAGGATTATAAAAGAGGACGTTATTGTTTGTTGTTCTTAGAAGTATGCTTCATGCAGGTAGTCGGGTTACGGATCAAATAGCTTTTGATAAGAAACAAAAGTCTATACGAAATAAGTAGTGGGTAAGTTTACTGAAGGTAGGATTTCACACCATGTGGATATTATATTAGCATTTTACTTATTGTCAGTAGGCATGTAGGTAAGTTGATTTTTAAGAACTAAATATTATCATGCATTTATTTGTTGTTTAGTCATAAATTAAAATATTATGAGGGAGAAAACTGGAAAGTTAGTAAAGTTACCAGATAGTGTGCATGCAAACAAACACAAAAGCAACAGAAGCCTCCAGAAAAAAAAAAACAAAATCACTCGTTTATTTTGACTGTGTTCATGTCAATTACTTTTATGATTCCCAAATAAAATTATGCTTCAGGTGATAGGTAAAAATATCTGGGCCCATAACTTGTTGTATGTAACTAAAACAAGTTAAGTGCTCAGATATGTTTGGCAACTACCACGGCATTTTCTACATGCATGCCTACCCAAGTATTTTCAAATTAGTAAACAATGATTTTTATGTAAATAAAAAACCTAATAGGAGTTAAGACTCTTTTAGACAGTAACTTTTCTTAAAAATGTAAGTGCGGTTTTTTTTACCAAATTCTTAAATAGGCATTTCATAAAACCAAATGAACACAGGTCAAAACAAGGCACACGTTATGCACCTGCAAATACTCGTCAAGTTCGACTTGTCCGTTCATGTTTGTATCGATCTCTTTCAGAATATCGTGGAGTTGTTCGCCCGTCACCTCCTCTCCATAGTTCTGTGGACAACGCGGCAGACAATGACAGGTGGATAGGACATGAGCCATAAGGAATATATACCTTGTTATTCTAAAAAACCAAAGATCACCTGTCAATATAATGTTCGAATCCGCACGACAGTATAGTTTTTTGCATTCACCCACATTCGCACAATTTTCACAGTATTAAACTCTTCCTTTTTTGCTCTTTTTTTATATGTTTTTGTTTTTATTATTACATAAAATAAGCATTTTAGATCATTCTTTGGAACACTGATCTTGTTCTGTTCTGGAGGCGGGCGTTGACTCTGTTACACAGTTTTTACTTTTGCAGTTGTCAACGTGCCATTTGTTTTATGTACCTACCTCTAATGTTTATGTTCCAAAATAAAAAAAAATGAACTTCTTTCTAATAAATTCAATTTAAGATTGCGAGAATTTCTATAATACTGTTCGCTGAGGTAAACTTTACTCTTTAGTTATTAAGGGGGTTACTAAATTGTGACGTGGTCTGTACCTAACTTTAACTGGGCTTGTCGGTATGGCCATGGCCAAAATGTTTTACCCATTGTCTGAATAATAGTACAGAAGGTAAAACCACGGCAGCAAAAGTAAATATCCCGTTTTAAGTCTTTGAGAAAGAGAAGCGAAAAATGGTCACCCTCATATTCATAAAAACAAGACAGTGTGTCTACTCTAAGGTTTTAAGAATAATCTACAAGCGTTTTTAGAATAACAGGTTTAGTAAAAAGATCTGTAACAAAAAATACATTGTGTTACAGAGGCCTTTTATTAATAAGGGTAAGGCTGGTGATAGTGGTGGAATTTCCGGGAATCTTTGCAGATTTTAAACTTATGCGATCGACTGATTCTGACAAATTCTGAAGAAAGGATTTTAGAAAGAGTTTGTAAAGAAAATTCCACGCACAATCGACCACGAAGAGCTCGATTTAATGACATATACCCATTTGTTATGCCCATCTACACATAGATAGTTTTGCTACGCCCGTCTACATACACCTCCAAGCGCCCGAGTTCACCTGCAGATAGTCCTGTATTTCAAGCTGGCCGTGGTACGTCAAGTCTATCTCTGAGAGAATAGATCTGATTTCATCCTCCGATGGTTTTACCCCCAGTTCCTAAAATCGGCACATTCAAGTAAGTTCTTAGGGCATGAGAACAGAATCTATTACATTCCTAAGTGAATCGAGCCGTGACAATAAATATTACTTCTCCGTTGGACCGGGTGTAATGTAAAGAGAAAATATAGAATGCTTCCAGCTGCTTCTCTCCCCGTTAGGCTGAGATAGAGCGTATTTCGACTTTACTCAGACTTATCTAGCAAGTCGAGGTCGGTATTTACCCTTTAAACATTGCTCTGAGTGGAAGCTCAGCTTAAACTTAAGTGCACCATGATGACGACTTACGAAAAACTTAGGCTATAAGCCAAACAATAAAAGAGATTTAAGTAGTTTTTTCTATGTTTTACTTAATTTAAGTCTGAGCTAAGTGTACCTAAGTGAGCTCTATAGATCTCAGACTAAGGAATAGTATCCTCCAACATAATAAACCATCTATTTGGGAGATGAGCTGATTACCCGTCATCATGGTTCAACATAATCCAGCTTAGGATTTTGAATCAGGATTGGCCCAGCAAGTTTACTTGTGGCTACCGAAAAACCCTACCTTAAGACTCCTTCTAATATCGTTGATAGAGACGAAGCCTTTGCGGTCCTTGTCGATGATCTGGAAGCGTTTGATGTAGGTTTGGATCTCGTCCTTGGACAGGTTGATCGGTATCTTGTCGCGACTGGCGCGGTTCACCATTTGGCCCATCTCGTTGGCGAGGAACTCACCCGCTACTTTTATTTGCCTCTGCAAGTTATAATATCACGTTTTAAAAAACTTTAAATTAACTGAATTAAAGAGGATAAGAATCTTTGAAGCTATCCTACCACAGAAATGCTAACATGAAGTCACTTTATATGTATTTATGATTCTATTTTTTGTGTATATAATGTTAATTACATGGTGTAATTGGTTGTTAATCGTGCATAGAATGCGACCAGCTGCTTCTCTCCCCGAGCATGTCGTAAAAGTCGACTAAGAGATAGTATCCTCCAACATGATGAGATACAGTAATCAAGTATTCCCAAGGAGGGTTGACGTCAGGCAGGCGGCCGGTCATAAAACACCTTAGCCGAAACTCTTACAGCATGAACCAAGGATCATGCTGTGCCGACCCCACATAGAGTGGGATGAGGGTAGGAAGATGATGATGAGGCGTATATGTACCGCTTTCTCTGAGTCGGACCAGTTGAGCTCCTCTGCCATGATGTCGACTATGGTGGGGAGCGCCTCAGCCGCCGCTTGCACATTGAGGAAGGCGAGGCGCAGGCGCCGCGCGATCATGTCCACCGCCGTGCAGGCGTACTCGCGCACGCCGTACCTACAAACCAGTAACCGGTTCATCGTTCAACTTTACGTTATTAAAGGGGTAACGTTTAAATTCAGCTACAGAGACAGCCAAATGTATAGATTGAAAACGGCTTCTGACAGCCAAGGAAAACATCGTGAGAAAACCCTCGGCTTAGTCAGCTTCGCACGTATTGACCATGTCTTTCCTGTGGACAAGGCCGAATAAGCTGAGAGGATGAAATAGGTGACAGCAAGTGGCGTTCCGAGCTGAGCGCTCCTGTGCTTCGGAGGGCACGTTAAATTGTCGGTCCCGGGGCATAAGTCGTTAAGCCATGACGGAGGCTTTCAAGCGGCCTAAAAATTCCGTCACAAGATTCAGCCACTAGCTCATACGAACTTACTTTGGGCAAAGTAGACCATATTGTTACCTGATTTCGGCATCGATGTAGGGGAACTCTGGGTGAACCTTCTTGCCAATAATGGGCCATCTCTTGCCGGTCATGGAGGCAAGTTTCGCGACGGCGAACGCGCGGTCGCCGTACGCCTTGGCTAGGTGCTGGGCCACCTGGAATTAGCACCATTCCAGGTTAGCCTTGTAGTTTAGTTGAGAGCACTGGTGGTCTAGTTGGTAGTGACCCCGCCTTCCGATCCTAAGCCAACCATGGTTTAAATCCAGGCGTGTACCAATGGATTTTTCTGTGCGAAAAATTTATGTGCGCAATACCAGTACTCTAAACGGTGAAGGAAAACATCGTGAGGAAACCAGCGGCTTAGTCAGCTCCACATGTATTGACTATGTCTTTCCCGTGGACAAGGCCGACTAAGCTGAGAGGATAGAATAGGTGCTGGGTAAGCCTACTCCATCTTAATTCGTCCCGGGCACTACAGCGTCCCATTTGTGAAGATAAAAGTTGCCTTCTGACGCTGTATAAATCGTCTACTATAGATTGTAAAAGGCCTTAGTTTGTAGTTTAGCTGAGAAAATATTAGCTGCTTAGCCAATTGATTTCATGATTTATCTTAGTCCAAAAAACGTAAACACAGAAACAAATGATATCGCCTAGTGCTCGGAGATGTTTGACGTTTCTTTGTTTATGTTTTTGAACTGAGATTAAAACTAGAGCATAGGCCATCCAGAGCATACTTGAATCAGACTAAGGACTGATAAGAATTTGGGCGGTTATTCGTAAGCAAACAATAGTTTACTAGCCGTAAACGGATAAAGCTAGCATAGGACCGTGTTGGACGCCACAAGCAATGAGAGGCCTATGCCCAACACTGGGCAAAGATAGGCGATGATGATAATACCTGTAGAAATAGACCAAAAAGTTTAAGTGTCAGTAAAAATAAGACACTTACTTCCATCTCCAATCCGAAATCCTGCACCAATCGGATGTACATAGTTGGTGTCCAGCCGTGCGCGCCCTCTATTAGGAACCCGTCCGTTTGGCACTCCTTGAACAACGGCTTAAGATTCGCGCCTGAAGCAAGAAAAAATAGTTTATTATATAAAAAATTATGGATACCTATATGGGCGATGGGCTGATCACCTGTCACCATTGTTCACCATTTCCATCTCAGGATTTTAAATCAGAAGTGGCTGCAAGTTTTCTTATGTTAACTTGTGGCTCTGCCCACTCCATAAGGGATATGGGCGTGATAGTATGTATGTTATTATATAAAAAACTAGCTTCCACCTGCGGCTTCGCTCGCGTGGCACCAGGATTAAAAGTAACCTATATGTTATTCCAGCGCACATACTATGTATGTTCCAAGTTTTATTCAAATCCGTTCAGCCGTTACGGCGTGATTAAGACACATACATCGTCACATCCAAACATCCTTACATCTTCACAAACTTTCGCATTTATATTTGTATTCAGTAGGATTTTGGATATTTCACACAGCGCCATTTAGCCCCGAACTAAGCAAAGCTATCTATGGGAACCAGATGGCTGATAGTATCCTTCAATACTTTTTTTTAAATACATACATACTTATGATACATATTACTATAACATCCAGACCCGAAAGAAATTTTAGTTGCAGAGCATGCAAACATTTCTCCCGCTACGGGAAACGAACCCGCGCCTCTCAAGTCTCAACCGAGCACTCGCCTGTAACACCACGGGTGAAACTTAGTACTAAAAACACTCCTTTCTCGCGTTTGAACAGCGCGGGAGCTTCTTATGGTTTACTTATAATTCCCATCAACCCATTAGCACTACTCACTCTCAATAGCAGCGTCGATGGTCTCATAGGCCATGGAGCGGTACGTGGTCCACTTGCCCCCCGCGATGGTGACAAGTCCGGAGGGGGAGACGTGGACAATGTGGTTCCTGGCAAGAGATTGTGTGTCCGGTTTGTTTGGGTCGGACACTAGAGGTCTTATACCGGACCAGGCTGAAAGGACATCGCCGCGACGGACTGTGGATACGAAAATGTGGCGATTATTGGTACTCTATTAAGCAAGTAAAGAAAAAACATAGCGTCCAGCTGCTTCTCTCTCCGAGCATGTCGTAAAAGTCGACTAACGAGTACCTAGTATCCTCTCCAACTTGATGGACCTATATGGACGATGGGCTGGTCACCTGTCACCATGGTTCACGATATCCATCTTGGCTCGATCAGAAGTGGCTGCAAGTTTTAAATTTCTTATGACTACTTGTGGCTCTGCCCACCCATTAGGATAAGGGCGTGATAATATACATACATACAAAAAATTATCCCGTAGCGCGAATCGAACACGCACCTCTTGCATCTCAGCCGTGCACTCGCCCGCCAAGCCACCGAGGTCGTCAAAATAATGTAAACTAGCTTTCGCCCGCGGCTTCGCTCGCGTAATAACCAGACAAAAAGTAGCCTATATGTTATTCCAGCACACATACTATGTATATTCCAAGTTTCATTCAAACCCGTTCAGCCGTTACGGCGGGCGTGATTGAGGCTCAAACATACATCGTCACATCCTCACAAACTTTCGCATTTATTTATTAGTAGGATTTACAATGTAACCATATAAATACCTTCAACATCCGGGTTGAGATAGTTCTTCACCTCTGTGAGGATGAAGAGGATCTCATCCTCAGTCGGCTTCGGGCTGTGCGTGACCTTGCACGGCAGGTCGGTGGTGCCGGCGATGGTTCCCTTCAACCACGGCAGGAAGAAGATGACGCGACCGTCCGAGGTCGCTGGGTCCAGGAGACCCATGTGTTCGGGGCTGGGAAAGGGTTGTTAATATAATTATATTCTACTAGCTATATGTTAATCCAGTACATGTAGGAAGGTACTATGTATATTCCAAGTTTCATTCAAATCCATTCAGGCGTTTAAGAGTATCAAACATCCATACATATAAACTTTCGCGTTTATAATATTAGTAGGATATTTTTTGTCACAAAAAGTAATATTTTAGACTAGCCGGAAACCACGGCTCTGCTCGCTTATAAAAAGTATGGTATTCAAAGTTTTAGATCTTACTTCATAATTATATTAGAGCACTTATAATAATTAGAGTGAGAGCATTGGTGATTCGAGATTGGTGATTGGTGATTCGAGAGACAAACGATTTTTCGGAGTTCTTTAGGAGGCCTATAAACTCCATCACAAGAGTTGGCCACTAGCTCGTACGAACTTACTTTTAATGGTTATTTTAACTATAATATGAACATTCGTCGAAGCAGAGTAAAATCGAACGATCGAATCAGTCGAACAATCGTTAGATGCAATTGTTTACTCACAACAAGAAATGTGCCAATGCTTTGGTATTTGGCTTTCACAACGCCTTGGTAGTTGGCTGACCCGCCAAATGGGTCCAATTAGTCTATTGATAGCTGCAGTACTAATAACGCTTTTGCTGTACCAGCCAAAACTAATTGATCGCGTTGTTATACAGCTTTAGTGTGAACTAGAGTCTACCCGCATAGAAAGAAGCCTAGATTTGATATGACATATTTGATATTATGTTATTCTAAATCATAAACTATCTGTAATATTATTTACTTACAAAACCCAAAAGTATTGTAAGTAAATAATATTTCAAGTACATAGATACATATTATCACGCCCGTATCCCTAATGGGGTAAGCAGAGACACAAGTAAACATAAGAAAACTTGCAGCCACTTCTGATTTAAAGTCCTAAGATGGTTATGGTGAACCATGGTGACAGGTGATCAACCCATCGCCCATATAGATGGTTAATCTTTTGGAGTCACTCTCTTCCCGAGCATGTCGTAAAAGTCGACTAAGGGCTATCCCTTCAACAGAAGCAGCCGGACGCATTCTATGCTTTTTCTTTACTTCCAGACCAGCAGAGAAGTATATTTATAATAACACCCAACAGTCACATACATAGTCCTGACCCCACAAAAGGATTCCCTGTGTCGTGGGTATCAGAAACTACGAGTACCATGGTACCACAACACCCAGACCCGGAAGAAATATTTGAATAATGTATACCTGTAGTATCCGGGCAGCACGATATGAACGCCTGAGGAAGGGCAGCAGATGTCCTTAACGGTCTGGTCGTCCATCTTGCGGATGCTGTCCGTGAAGGGTCCGGTCGCATTGATGATGCATTTCGCTTTTATGTCCCACTCCTTGTTTGTGAGCTCGTCCTGGATAATATCAAGTTTTAGCATCTGATTGCGTGGTATGCGGATTAAGATAAAAGGAAAAGATTATGTTATTCCATTTCCAAGTTTTGCCAAAATCTCCATAACAAAAAGTGTTACGGAGATTAATCCCGCCACGACCTCGGTGGCGTGGCGGGCGAAGCTCTGCTGAGACGCAAGAGGCGCGGATTCGATTCCCGCTACGGGAGAAATGTTTGTATGTTCTGCAAATATTTTTTCCGGGTCTGGGTATTGTAGTATTTTATAAGTATAGGTTAAAAAAAGTATATAAGTATTCTATCAGCCATCGGTGTCTATAGTACAGACTTTGCTGAGTTTGGGGCTAGATGGCGTTGTGTGAAATGAGCACAAATATTTATTTATAATGTAGAGTAATAGGGCGTAACCGGTGCACCATATTATGATTTGTCACGGGATAGACAAGGATGCAAGACGTAAAGCTTCGCAGTGACTCGATAGTGTAGCCGCAGCGTTATAGTACGTATGTACGAATGCACAAATTATGCCTACTTCATCGCTTTATTAGTTCACTAGCTTCCACCCGCGGCTTCGCTCGCGTGGTATCAGGATAAAAAGTAGCCTATATGTTATTCCAGCACACATACAATGTATGTTCCAAGTTTTATTTAAATCCGTTTAACTGTTGGGGCCTGATTGAGGCACAAACATCGTCACATCCTCACAAACTTTCGCATGTACAATATTGGTAAGAAGTAGAATTTGCAACAATTAGGCTGAGTCTTATATTTAGTGGAAATAATGGGCTCACCCGTAGCCTGGCGCCGCTGAGTTTCCCGTCGGTCTTGTAGAGTTTGGTGACGGACACGTGGTTGGCGATGGTGGCGCCGTGTCGGGCCGCCGTTAAAGCGATAGCGAGGTTCATACGAGCATCGTCCTGCTGACCTGGAAAACACTGTTAGTTAATTTCAAAAGTACCCTCTTCCGTGGTCATAAACTAAAATAAATATTTGTGAACATTTGACACAGCGCCATCTAGCCCCAAACTAATAGTAGTATTATTGTATTCTAAGTTTGTATTTAAATGTAGTATTCCATCAGCCATCTGCTGGAGTCCATAGTACAAGTTTTGCTTAGTTTGGGACTAGATGGCGCTGTGTGAAATGTCCGCAAATATTTATTATTACTAACTAAAAGTATTTGACGACCTCGGCGGCTTGGTGCGGTGCGGGTGTCCGGAATATTTCTTCTAGGTTTTGATGTTGTACCACGGTACTGGTAATTTCTGATAACCACGACACAGGGAATCCTAGTTTAGTGTAGTATTGTGTATAGTGTATTGTGTCTACGTAGATTGTATATAGGTTGGTATATAAATCTCTACTGACACGTGTAGGTACTAGGTATATCATCAATTCTAGCAACTTCATCATCTCCCTGCCCTTATCCCAACTAAGTAGGGTCGGCACAACATGTTTTACTCTTCAATTCCCCTCTATCGGCCGTCATTTCAGTGTTCACTCCTTTCTTACTCATATCATCATTCACGCAATCCATCCATCTCTTCTTTGCTCTACCTCTACCCTTGTATCCATCCACTTTCATATCTAACATTCAATAGATTCAATTCTAGCAACTTACCATCGTAATATACGATACCACCGCAAAGGTTGTCCGACTTCAACATAGGGAACAGTTCTAGCGTGTTCTTTTTGGACAAATAGTAGGAGCTCTTCACGTTTCTATCTCCAGCGACCAAATCGTACATTTTAATGCCGAACCAGAAGTAGGGGACTTGCCACCATCTGAAAAGCAATATTATTTCACACTAGCTGTAACCGCGCGGTTATACTGCGTTCATGTAACGCTTCTATTCACCATTTTATACTTAACGTAGTAGTTTCATAAGGCGGCTATAAAATACGACTCTTTGTTAAAAACCAGTAGCAGAATTAGATGACGGGTGAAATGCAGTTCCACTTCTTCTACGCCATTTGTATTTGATCATGACTCATGAGCATAACTTTCGACTACACTTACTTATAATACTTACCGGTAGTAAAATAGGTAGATAGCTGGTGAAATGCAGTACCACATCTGTTTATGTATGTATGTTCGTATATGAGCTAGTGGCCAACTCTAGTGACGGAGTTTTAGGCCGCCTAAACGCGTCCGTCATGGCTTAACGACTTAAAAGCCGGGACCGACAATTTAGCGTGCCCTCAGAGGCACGGAAGCGCTCAGCTCGTAATGCTACTTGCGGTCACCCATCCCAATTTGTGACCGCGCATATCGTTGCTTAACTTTAACGATCAATCAAGAACGCCTAAGCAAGCTACGCCACGAGCGCTTCGCTACGCCATGAACGCTTCATCTGTTGAGAATCATGAGTCATAACTTTCGACTACACTTACTTATAAACCGGTAGTAGAATAGGCAGGGGCCGGGTGAGATGTGGTGCACATTCTAACATATTCGCGCGTTCATGTAAAGCTTCTTTCACCATTTTGTATTGGTCGTAGTCGAGTTGCAAAATCGCCTTCTGTAGGTACCGCACGCCTCCGTGGATGAGTTTTGTGCTACGGCTGGAAGTTCCGCTGGCGAAATCGTCAGCTTCCACCAGGGCGGTTCTAAGACCTGGAATGATAGGATTCGAGTAAGATAATAGCGGAAGTGGAAGCCACGTTATGCTACTTTACCCCTTTTATAAGCGAATTCACATAAAGAAGTAAAGATCTTACTTATATTATAAATGCGAAAGTTTGTGAGTTTGGATGTTTGTGCCTCAATTACGCCTAAACGGTTGAACGGATTTGAATGAAACTTGGAATATACATAGTACATGTACTAGATTAACATACAGGCTATTTTTATCCGAGTACCAAGCGAGCGAAGCCGCGGGCGGCAGCCAGTGTTTAAATAAAAATGGAAGTGGTTAACGCGGTTAATCTCAAGCTCAAAAAGAAACTCTCCAGATTATATCAAATTATTTTGACGAAGAACAAACGTTTTACATTATGATACCTTGAAAAAGTTTTCTTGTTTTAACATAGGTCAAGTGCGAGTCTAATTAGTAGATACCTACAGACAAGTTTTAAAGCAAATAAATTGCCTTACCTCTGGTAGTAGCGTCGAGCGCACAGCCCGCGCCGGTGGCGCCGCCACCGATGATGAGGATATCATACGGATGTCCAGCTTGTAGGTTCTTGACCTGATCCGCGCGGGACGGCAGAGGGCGCTTCTTGCGCTCCGTCTTCGCTGACACTGTGGCTGGGTTGAACCATTCCTGGGAAACCATCATGAATCTATGAGGTACAACACACACCCAACAGTCATATAGTTCTGATCCTATACTAGGATACCCTGTGTTAGGTACTAGTAGCGGATCTAAGAGAGCCCCTCAAAAGCATGAGTACTCCTATGACAACTCTGAATTAAACTTGGTGTCTCAGCGGGTTTAAGCCCCTCTCAAACAAAAACTAGATCCGCTACTGAATCTATCAGAACCGACGGGTATGGTACCATCACACCTAGTTCCAGAAGAATATTTCTGCCGCAGCGGGAATCGAACTCGCACCTCAGCTGGGCACTCGCCAGCCACGTTATCGTCGTGTTGAAAAGCGTAAGTAGGTAAGTATTTCATTACTTTGATTAAAACAACAACCGTATAAGGAAATTATTTATACAGTGTTCAAGGCCTCATTAGAAGTGTTTAGATTCATAACAAACCGTAACTATTATGATTTACAGCTATACATAATAAAATAAATCACAATACCTATGGCACTAGTGATGCTCACTAGTAAATCGATAAGAATTTGCTACTCTATACAAGATGGCGCTACTTGTCGCTTAATATCAATAACGTTTAACTTTTTACGGTCAGTTGATGAGCGATTAGTTTATTCAGTAACTGTTAATAAAAACATATAAATAAATTAATATTATTCACTACGTAAAAAAACCGTATTTTTTTTCAAAATAATATTTTCAGTCTTTATAATACCTATGGCATGAAAAGTGTAATTTTAAGAAACTTGTTTCTCATTAGTGGAACGCCCCGCAACTTTGTCCGCGCTGATTTATTTTTCATGCAAACTTCAACTTCTCGCTGCGTCCCCTAGTACTCTAGTAGTGAATTCAATTCAGGGAATTACTTTCTTAGCATACACCTATACGCCATAGAAGGAATTTACCTTTCAAGTTTCATATTTTTAGGACTCATTGGGTTTATGCCGTCGATTATCAATCAGTCAGTCAGTCGGTCAGTAACGTAAAAGTTTTCTATCTATGATTGCTAAAAATTGATAAAAAATCTACAATAATGAGCATGATCATAACAGTGCGTTCTATACTTACAACGGGTGAGTCATCTGCCGACAGGGCCCATGCCGCCACGGCTGCGCCGGCGACGCCGGCCGTCCCCGCAAGTAACCTTCGCCGAGACATTTCCTAAAATTCAGACACGACATCAATCAGAAAATGTCTGAATAGCGCAAATATTTTCACTAGCATAATCATAATTATTTTTCTATACTTACCTTAAATCACAATATATGTAGGCCAATATACGCATTGTGCATTCTTTATTGGGTAATTTAATGCTTAAAATTATGCAAATTACTTTTATAAATAGGATTGGACGCTAACTATTACCATACATTACCATGCAGTAAATTGTTTGACAAGAAATCGATTACAGGTCAATGTCAACAGACTGGCTCTACACCAAGCTCATTAAGTATTTGGTTTATCGACCAACCGTAACTACCCTTGTCTTTATTTCTGAGGGTTTACGACTCTACCAGATGATATTAGAGAGTTATATAACAGAGAGCACAATACTTCAAAGGGCTAGTTTGCATGAAACATTTCGGGGCAGGGACATCTCAAGTTGACCTCTCAAGCCACATACAACACTCGAGCCGGAGGCAAAACACACAAAAATGTTTAAATAATGTTAGAAGCTAAGCTTTTATTATGATTGTATGATTAACGGTGTATCATTTGATAGTCGGTTTAAATTTCTCTTGGACATTTAAGTGTGTTAATATGTATTGATTAAGTTTTTTTCAGTTTTTAGTACAAAAACGGAATGTCGAAAGTATTTATCCACATGATTTCGGTGAACGATGTGGCTACATTTTATATTCGTTCGTAATAACTGTCATTTAGCACGCTGTTGCGCGGATGTTTATATGTCTGTCTAATCAACTCAGATAATTATGCTCTACACGTGAGAGTCGTATCACTTATCAGCGTTACTATAACTCATACGCACGTCTTAAATTGAGTAGGTATTTGGATATTCAACAGTTATATTTTCATCCAAAGCGTAATCGCATAATACCGTAGGGGATAATGGTTCCCGAGCGCGCTATCCGTTACGAGATTGCAGGCAATTACGGGAACACCTGACCCTTATTCACAAACGATGTGTGTTCAGACTAATCTGTAGGATACCTACATGACAATACTTGGTTCAATTATTTGGTCGCGTTACGGACAGGCGTTAAGTTTCTAAATGATCTTATACATTTTTCCAAGAATAAAATACTTTTAAATTTTGAAAACAACTTTAGTAGGTATTGAAAAAATGAAGAATTTCTCGGTTCCCAGAATGGGAACTAACTATAGTAACTATAGCTTAGAATGTCATTCGGGCTCGATAACGCTCCACGCAAACGGAAAGGAGGAAACGAAGCATACACAATTAATGCACTGCATTACTTTTCATGCTGATTCTGCACTTCTTAATATTCTAGTCTAGATAATGACTACGTATCAGAGAAAGGCTATTCAAGGAACGAGTAGCAATACAACAAAGTGATTATCACGCATATCTGTTTAACTACAATTACTTTTGATATGAGTTTTACAACGGTGATTGATCAGATATTTAAGTAGCTGAACGTTAGCTTTACTTAGTGTTCTTGCGTAAATTGATTAGAAAAACGACCTTACACGGATAATGTAATCGCCCCAAAAGGTATGATACAAGGCCTTGGTTTTTACTAAGCACCTGACTAAAGCAAAAAGTAGCCTGATCTAAGAAAATTTACGTAAAATCTACCTATTTAAAATACTTTAAACTAATCAGCGTTTGTAATATTGCATAGTAATGTTTTAGTGAATTATTTTGTGTAGCATCATCATTATTTTTATAAAATAACGTGTACTTAAAACGTTTTTATCGGCTAAAGTCCGATCGAACACATCTGATTTGGATTGGGCTATCCTTTACATCTGTTAACACCTTATCGTTGTGGGTATTAATAACGATCTGCCAAAATGAGAATTTCCTCTAATTTTGTGTTAACGAATAGCAATAGACTAGCGATAGAGTGATGCTAGACGCCTACATCTAATCAGCTGACGCAGTTTGTATGTAGGTAAAATCAATCTTTTGTGATTGTTGTAACAACTATTACACTACTTCCGTAGATAGTATGTCACCTAAAGTTTTTGCCCAAGGCCAAGTGTGCAACTGAACTAATCTGATAAAGCATTTTATGATGTAATTATTAGGAAATGCTGTGCCTAGAGTTTTTTGTATGCATCGATTACAAAGTAGACAGACGCATGTCGTACAGGTAATCGCACTGAATACTTGGCAAACGTTCGAAGCCCATCGATTTGAGTTCCAATTTTACTCAAGTCGGGTCACAACGTGATTCTCACGCAGTTCGCTGTACCCACAATATTGTATAACAGAATATTGTGTAGCCAGATGGTATAAATAGAATCAGCCCGAGAAGTGCTACGGTTAACAGACACTCAAGCACCGTAAAGTCAGGTGACTGAATGATTGTAATTATAATTAGGAATTCTTATCGCATACCAGTTTGAGAACTACGATTTGTTTATTAACATGTCATGATTATAGGTAGATTTGGATGATTGAGAATACTACTAGTATATACAGAATACTATTAGTATTTAAAACACTGATAGTAATTGTTCAAAATAACTACAGATTAGGCCGTCATAACGTAAACCTTGAATCAGGTTGCTTGGATGATGTCATTTACATTTACAGTCTGCTTTAGAAACTCGATTCGTGTTCATTACATGCTGCCCTGACATTAAAACTACAATTGTATGTATAGAATACTTAGAGGAATACAAATAAATAAATACCTAAGCATGGTTTAGATTTAGACTATTTCATCATTTTCCTTTCATATTTATATTAAACATTTAAATATGCGTGATAAGTGCCTAGGTACATTTTTTCTAGTTTTCCTACAAAACAAACTGGTATGTTTTTTAGTATTAGTTTACCTCTTTAAAGCTCCTGGTAGGTAAGTATCACACGTTTAATGAGTAATTATATCACCGGTGATGTTAACTATAATTATTTAGATAGGTAATATAAATATTCATACATAGGTAAACTGTGTGATATTATTATTATTCAAATGTTCTTTCTGTTAACGTAACATTACTGTTTAAACGTCTTATGTAAGTTAATAATATTTATCACACAAAATAGTTTAAATACTCACCTCTAATAAACAATATCCAGAGAAAACTACGAAGAATGCATGAACTTAATCTATTTCACTAAAACTAATTTTAGTACGCAAGGGCAACGCGACGAATTGCAATTATTTTCGCTCGTTTTCTGAAATGAAACTATAATCTCCAACACAAAATATAATCCAGTTTCACATCACTTTATTAACTAGTTCGTTATTAGTTATTTATTTGATAACTATTTCACTACGTATTACTTAACTACAATGGGTTCATAATTAGCTAATCATAACGCGGAGCTACGCTCGGCGCTCCGAGCGACCTACTAACTGACCTTAGTTTTCCTTCGATCTTATGAATCATTGTTCTCTTGACATGGCACACCACTAACTTCACTCGTAAAACCATGATAATCCGATTAAAATACGAAGTAGCTGTCAGGTGTGGCATTAGGTGTTGTTTCGCGATTTCCGACCTTATTCCAAAGGCAGAAATAGTGCCATTTATTTCCGCAATATGGCAGATACCATTCACAATTTCATGGGTTATGCGAACAGAGCCATCTAACGTCGAGTGGACGAACTTTTTAACTGTAACATCAAACAGCGTTAATATTACAGAACCAAACCAGTGTCCAAAATATCTTAGATCCTAAATATTGAATCGCTAAATATAGATTTCAAAGATAATACCTGATCAGCAGTATTCTAAAATAATTAATATCCAACTGTAACCATCCTATAAGGAATAGTAATACTACTGAACGCTAGATGGCGCTGAATGGTGTAATCATATTTCGGCTAATTAAAAATCAATAGGTACCTTTAAATACGATACATAAGTATAATAATAGTTTATCCACATACCATAACAACCCTTCTCAATTCAAATCAACTGCAAAAATAATTTGAGAGATTTTTATTAAAACATTACAGAAATGTCAAGACAGACCTTAAATCACACTTCACTCTTACACGGGTAGAATTACTTCTCCTTTTTCTCAGAAGACAGAGAGTTGTAGATCTTGGTGACCTCGTTGATGACCAGGTTTTGGGTCACAAGGCCATTGGTGTCGATAAAATTGGCAAAGGATTTAGTGATGGAGGCCTCACGGTATTTTCCATGCACATCACGCATCGAGAGGACCAAGTTGTATTTGTCATCATGTCTGGAAAGGGAAAAGGTTTTTTAAATGCATAAGAAATAGGAACTAGATACTCAAAATACTGAAACAAAGTATCCAATGAGAAATCTTGCCATAAATACACACATTCCTCACAACTACAGGAACTTATAACAGGATTCCTGAGAGACAGATTTGTGTAGATTCTCTAGTAGTTATAATTGGAATTTTGCATTATAATTGCACATCTATCTTTAATACTCATTATAGTACTGTCTTTGTCATATGCAGTTACATATTAGAAAAAAATATCACACTGCACTGATAAGGTGTCAGAGATGCCGTTATACAAAACTAAAATTGGACGATCATCTCTTTCTGTGGGGCTAAAAGGCCACTTTGAGCAATTGATCCATAGCAATTCACTTTTCGATTTTATAGCAAATCTTAAGCGATTCCTGTAATTTTCATTAAATTGTCCGAAATGTAGTATGCAATTCCATTCGGCATCAGATTCATATTTGACCATAAAATGGTTGGAATTTTGGCAAAACAAACACAATTCAATTTAGCAGCAGATCAGATAAAGTAGACTTTTTATTACACCTCAAGTCCAATGTGCAATATTTACTGCTATGAATAAAATAATATAGACTTTCAAATAAGCTATGCCCAATTCATACAACAATGCCAAGTGTTACAACTACTAATTACTTTGAGCAAAAATTACATTTAAAATATAAAATATGTCTTACTTCTTCACATAAGAGCTGGCTTCCCAAATCCTGGTGTTGTTCCCGACCTTTTCCTTTGCAATCACAAAAATGCCCTTCTCTTTGAATGTGGTGTACAGCGTCAGGATGCCCATAAGAATGAAGTATGATGACACACAGATGATCAGAACTAATCTGTAAATTCAAACCTGTTAATGCTGCTTGTATCACCAGTTATTTACAAGCAGTGTGGAGAAATCATTGAAGTGCCGCTCAAAGAGGCCATTTGACTCATACATACATACATATTATCACACCCATATCCCTAATGGGGTGGGAGCCACAAGTAAACATAAGAAAACTTGCAGCCACTTCTGAATAAAAATCCTAATATGGATATGGTGAACCATGGTGACAGGTGATCAATACTATCCCTTAGTTGACTTATAATCTTATATTATCAATAAACGACTATGATGACTATCATGTACTTGACACTTTTGTTCAATCCCTTCAGTTGCTGTGTAACCAAATTCAAACGCATGACATTAGGATCAGAATGCAGGTTCGATAAGTACTCTTATTATTAGTAGTAAATAAATGTCATAGAACCAATTGAAGGGTATTAATGTTAGTAAGTATAATCAAAAAAATAATAATTACCTTGACTGAGGGAATGGGTAAAGATAGTCCCAAAGCAGAGCATACAGGGCTACACCTACTGCCAAGGCACATAGGAAGAGTCTTCCATCCATCAGAGCAAAGCTTTCTTTACATTTTAAGTCTCCTGTAAGAACCTGAAAGATACCGTAGAAACATAAGGTAGGTAGGTAAGTTGTGTCCAGTCTAAAAGAAAACTTATTTCGTCTGAATGTTTACCTCTCTGATAGCATCGTCTATGGCATTTTTAGCAGCCGCACCATCCCATTTGTTAATTTTTACAGTCTGTAAAATAGATTTTCATTATTTCCACCTACATCGAATCGTGACGTGTCCACGCCGCACGATTTGTTTAAGTGAAACTTTAAGAATAAATACCTCTTGTGACTCAGTCATGGTTTATTTCTTTGCAATAAATATGAACGTATCAGTGTTTCTCGAAATATGTCGGTACTTAAGATCAAATGGAATTATTTCGAGCTTTTGAGTCTGAGTTGAACTTAGATCCTTCCTAGAAGCATAATCTTGCTTGCTATGTTAGGATGCTAGCATACAGTGACAATCATGCCAACCATCAAGCAAGAATGTATTTTTTGACAGCTTAATCTTTTGACGTTGACTTTGACAGTAGCAAGTTAAATTAAACAAACAAAGTAACGAGAGTCGATCTTTAAATCGATTATTGGATTACTATAAAAAAATACATAATACAAAGAAAAAAAAGTATTTGTATTTCTTGTGGCGTGTAGTAATTAGTTTTAAGTTTATTCGATTAATCTCAACTTTTGGTAGGTAGTCAGTCATGGACAGCTGACAGTCAAACTTAGTAGCAGTTTTAAAACTGAATCAATCAATCAAATCAATCCAATTCATCATGGTTGCGAAAGAAAAACTCTGAAAAATGGGAGAAATTATGAATTTAATTGTTTTTCATTTTATTTTAGTGCATGAGGCAAAGTTGATTCAAGTACTCAATTAACTGTTTGTTGGTGATTTTGGAAAAGTAATAGCAAACACTTTATGTTTTAAAATTGTCGAAGCAAATGTTTTTTTATGTATAACCGGTGGCGATCCCTACGCTTTTATAAGTTTTGAGGTTTCTTCGGGTTCTTTATCTGTATGTAAAGCTGTTATAATATTGGTTAATCAATTATTTACCAAGTAAATTCCATTCGGATACCAGCAATCATTTTCACAAAGAGTAGCAATGTGGCATTGACAGTGTGTTTAGATCGTAAAACAATCGAAAGAGGTCATCCTCAACTTGACCATGTCGATTTGATATTGTTTATTATTTTAGGTTGTTTATTGTTGCGCTGGAGAATACGATGGCGAAGCGAAAGACAAAGGCAACTGCTAGAACCTCAGCCCCACGGCGGACGTCCCGACGCGGTAAGCAAGCGGCGACCGAAGGCGAGACCTCCGCGTCACTTGAGTCAGCTAACTCAGAGAACTCTAACCAGGAACCCCCTTCGGAAGCGCCGTCGCCCACTGACGACGCACAAGACCCACAAGCATCCACCTCATCTGCATTTGATCCACAGAAATCAGACCTACCGTCTACAAAACCATGCCAAGTCCCTGTTGTAGCAACACACAAAAAATTCGGCAAATACCGATGTCTGTTCAACAGTGATGACCCTTTCACTAAGAGATATGAAATGGGTAGTGATAGTGAAACTAGTAACAGCATGGATATCAAAGTTGTTGATCCCAATGCTGACTCAGAGTCAGATTCTAATGCAGCTTTGGACACACAGTCTGACACAAACAGTGGAGCTTGTTATAGTCCTAGCGCTTCTATAGCTTTGCAAGGTGGATCTAGGGATATATCCCCTGTGGCTATAACCAGGGAATCTGGTCCTGGAATACCTTTCCTAACAGACAGTGATCAGTCTGAATCAATTCTATCACTGTCTAACCATATGGATGGATGTAATGAGGATCAGAAAATAGAAATACATGAACTGGAGTCCAATGAACTCTCAGAAGTGATCACAGAGTCCATTCCTTTACCTGGTGAGGTAGGAGAGCTGCAACAAGATGAGAATGAAGACATTCCATTGGAAGAGGAGCACATCATGTACGAAGATGCATGTGATGATGATGAAATTATCACTGTAGTTCAAATTGTAGAAGATGATCACCCAGAGTTGTATTATGACATAAAGATTGACAGTCCAAAAGACTCCGATCAGAATGAAGATCAGAATGAAGACCAAGAACAAGCTCAATTGCAGCAAAATGAAATACAGAAACATTTTGAAATTCTGAACATAGCTACCACTTCGGATGTTCAATCCCCAATTGATTTCATGGATGTTATTGATATCACAACCCCACCTTGTACAACCCCAGACTTAACTTTTAACAAGGAAGAGGTCATTAACAGACCAGATCCAAGTTTAACACCCAGTTCTATTTTATCTGATGATAGTAATTCTTCCCGAGTCACGGAACAGACTCAAAATGATTCTGCAGAATCATCCCCCTCAGGTGTGCGAAGATCCAGTCGTATTAAAACAATAAGTAACTTAAAGCAGAAGACAAAAGGTTATGGACTCGTCAAGACTCCCCTGAAAAAAGCACTGATCACACAAACAAAACTGAAGCTAGAAGAATTAGGTTCCGACAGTCAGGAAAAGTCTATGGACCTCCTTCCTCCCAATTCTCCATCATTCCCTGTGCCTTCCGAAATGCCTGTGAAGGTCAAATCTCGCTGGCGAAGATCTAGCGAGCTTGAAATGGTTGCTAACTCCCCTACTTGCTCCCCATTGGCTAGTCCAAGCCTACCCCAAGCTTTACCCCCTATACCAGACATAGTTGAAGAAAAACCCAGCACTCCTTTATCAAAGGAAGCTTATGACAAGATCATCAAAGAGAGGATAGACCAGTACCAGCATTTAGAGGAGAATGAATACTTATGTGATAGGATGATCAGTAAAGACACCAAGAAGATGATCTGTGATTGTTTTATGACCAAAGAGGAGTTGGAACGAGGAGAATTGGCTTGTGGAGAAGACTGCTTGAATAGACTGCTTATGATTGAATGGTAAATATTCTACTATTTGTTTCAATCCTCATCACAATAGTTTGTTCGTCACATCTTTCTCTAATATGTCATTGATTTTGCATTCTTAGTAGTGTATGCTACTATTGTGTCATGCTGTGCTCAACGGTAAACAATTTACCTTTATAATAATATCTCTATTTGATTTTGGTGAAAGAAGTAACTTAATCCGAATTAAGGTTCTTACTATGAATGTAACATAATGCTTCTTATTTGATTTCAGTAACTCAAGATGTCCAGTAGGTGATAGATGTACAAATAGAAGATTCCAGAAGAGGGAGAATGGTCCCCTCAGAGTGTTCTATGCTGACAAAAAGGGCTGTGGTGTTGAAGCTTCTAATGATATTCCTACGTAAGTCTTGAAGAATCTCTAAGCATACAAAAGCATTATTTGGCAGTTGTCATTGCATTTAATACTTATGTACTTACTATATATTAAACAGTGGCTTCATTATTTTGGTACCTGAATAGCTTCTATGCTATTCCATGTTTCAAACTATGCTATTTGTGTTACATCGAAATCTGTT
Source organism: Scotopteryx bipunctaria (assembly GCA_949320045.1). NCBI lineage: Eukaryota > Metazoa > Arthropoda > Insecta > Lepidoptera > Geometridae > Scotopteryx > Scotopteryx bipunctaria. Next base: position 3,078,283 of record OX439441.1, read on the forward strand.
CAGGCATTATGGAATTAAGGAATAAACATTTATTCAAACAACAAACTGTCTTACAATATTTTCATTTTTACTTTACATTTATTATTATTATTATAAATAAAAATCAATTGCCAAATGTAAAAAAAAATTATTAGTGTGATGCAATTGGGCTGGTCAAAGTTTTTATCACGATTTTAAAAGCGATTGTTATTTCCATGTACAGGGTGTCACAGGAATTTGAAATACTCCTGGTGCAGTTTTGTATACATGATTTTTTCACTATTAATTGTAATTATTCCTTGGGACACCTTGTTTCCAGCGTAGTAATCACACATCAATAAATTGCTGCCAAGCTGTCTAAGCCTGCCAATTGATTCTAAGCCAAGCATTAAAATCATCCACAAAGACAAAAATGTAATTCACCTTATTTTCCAGGGGCGAGTTTCTAATGGAATACATCGGAGAAGTATTAGACTATGAGCAGTTTTACAAGAGGGCACAGGCGTATTCTGACGAGAATAATCTACACCACTATTTCATGTCGCTGAAAGGCGAGACAGTCATCGACGCGACGCTCAAAGGAAACATTTCGCGGTTTATCAACCACTCCTGCGAACCTAACGCTGAGACTCAGAAATGGACCGTAAATGGAGAACTCAGAATAGGCTTTTTCAGCAAGCGGGATATAGTGGCCGGGGAGGAGATTACGTTTGATTACCAGTTTCAACGGTTCGGGTAAGTTGAGCTTGAGTTGAGTATTGCATTTGCGATATGCGATTTGCAACATTTACCCCCGAATACTCAAACGCATCTCAGAGTTGAGCATGTCTCAAGTCACGGTTTTTTGACAGTTTTTGATGAAAATCTGTCAAAAACTCGTCACTTGACACGTGCTCAGCTCTGAGATGCGTTTGAGTATTCGGGGTTAGTGTCGAATTACAAAACTTGCGAGGTCGTATCGCAGATATCCCATATATAACAACGCTCATTGGGAATATGCATCGCGCCAAATCGCAGTTTTGTGTTTTAGCCCTTACGGCTATTCAAATGTTAAGATAATTTCGTTCAAGTGCTATTGCTAAGCTGTTTATTTGTTTTATTTACAAGTTATTTGGTAGCAAAGCATAGCAAATCACAATTAAACTCAAACATAATCGTCTGTTTATCGTTTCAAACTAAAACCACGCATAAAAACCATGTCTTAGTCTCAATTTTCCTTCTCAGTTACATAGTACCTTTTTACGGTCATTGTCCTTACTCTTTACAACTAAAAAAGAATCATTTATACGATCAACAATCGCAACAAACAAACATGTTAATGGTGAAGTTCAAAAAGAGCCTATTCATATTTGGCGCGCTGCCCACCTTTGTATTCCATCAATCTAGCGCTCACCTTTGATCGATACGGCGATGATATACGAAGTGAGCCGACAGTTACCGAAGTTTAGTTGTCCCTAGCGTATAGCAAAGTAGCTGGAAAAATCCAGATTTTCAGCCGCATGGGGTTGATATTTTGGGTGATTTATGGGCTTGTTGATATGTTTTTTAAAGTAGGTACTACAAGGTAAGCTCTTGCGTTAGAGCGATATTTTCGTATTGTAGTTATCAATCAAGTAATGAGTAGGTATTATAAGTGTATTTTCGTTCGAATTACTTTGCATTTTGAACAAAAGCAAATTGTCATACCGACTTCTGTGAATGATGCTAAACTATAAAATAATTGAATTCCTTCATGTATGTAGAGATTTTAATTGATCAGAAAGTTAAACCTAACTAAATTGATGACAAGATGACCTATAAATCGAAATCAAAGAGAATGCCTTTTTTTGACAGATAAAATGGTATTTAGTATTCATTTGCAGTTTACGTATTTATACAGATGGTACGTGTTGCAATTAGTTTGGACGTTCGACACGGCGCTATGTATGCCCTGCCTTTATCGATCTTACACCCTATCAGCCCTATTTGGTATACCTAGGGTTGAAGAATTATCGTGAATATTTTATATTTCTACGCTGACTCTGTGTTTCTTTGTGTCTGCAACGATAGTTCGGAAGTGTAGTCTCGTCATAATTTAAGGCAGTTAGCAGTTGTTTTGAGATCGCGTGTGTTGTGGTAGGTCATGTTTAGTGAGTCAGGTCTTCGGTGTTGAGCAGCGGATCTTATTGAGATTTACCACTAACTGTTTATTTCGGATGTTGAGAAGCCCGATTCCATTGAAACAAATATTTTGCAAATTATTTTTTTGACAGTTTGCTAAGATATTATGCAAACTAGTACTAAATGGATGACCAAAATTAGAGATGAAAGATTACATTTACAAATTATATAACGACGATACGTTTGTAACGAATAGGCTTCGAAATAACTGAACCGATTAAAAAAAATCTTTCACCACTAGATAGCTACATTATTACGGAATAACATAGGCTATAATTTATTTTCAAAAAAATTAGGGATCCTTACTAAAACTCCAATAATCTAACCAAAGGTGAAAAAAATTGACCTAAAAAATCTTAATTTGTTAAATACCCGTGCGAAGCCGGGGCGGGCTGCTAGTATATGATAAAGCACTGACATTCTATATATCTTCGCCATTTTTATCTATTGGACCAAACTATAGCAGTGCTTACATCGGCACTCTGTGAGAATTTCAAATCTGAATACTGCCCGCTGACAGACGGACGGACGGGCGGACATCGGAGGCTTAGTAATAAGGTCCCGTTGGCACCCTTTGGGTACGGAACCCTAAAAACCGTATAAAATCACGCCTGTTTACCATAGGGTTATGCAAAGACCACGGATTTCCATATGTTACGATCCTGTCATACTTCTTTCGCTTGATAAAAAAAAACATAGTTTCATGAGTTACTACGAGTTGACACCTAGGACCATTCCAGGACCTGATATTCTTTTGTTCCTGTGGCCGCACCGGTCCTACTACTCCCTTATTATATTACTACCTGATTAAAAAAAATTGACTTTGACTTTGACATTGATACTGTAATTACAATTACCTAGGCGCACGTACCTGGATTTAATCGGCAAAGTTTTAGAAAAGGGCCAGGTCAAGAGTACCCTAAACCGACGAGCACGCATGAGGAATGTAATGAGAGTGAATGAAGCGAAAGAAGTATATCAGGATCGTAGCAAATGGCGATAGATAGATAGATATATTATTTATTTGACACACAAGACACAGCACAGACAGAATGACAGAAACAATAAAAGGAAAGAAAAAGAAGCACAATAATAGTAAAAATAGGAACGTAGGTAGATATCTAACATCCACACAAGTCCCTACCTATTATTCGTTTAGGTACCTACCTAAACTAATAACAGTCAAGGATATATCGTGATCCGTGATCTCTGCCTACTCCTATGGGAAACAGGCGTGATTAATGTACATATGATACAATTACTTGCAGTAAAGTAGCACAGCGATGCTACTGTGGTGCGGAGAATTGCCGCGGCTGGATCGGAGCCGAGCCCGACTCTGATGACGACGATTATGAAGAGGTAAGCGTATCCATACTGATATTATAAATGCATGTCCGTCTGTTACCTTTTCACGTCTAAAATGATGAACAAATTTTAATGAAATTTGGCAAGGACATAGATTCCATCCCGGGGAAGGACATAGGCTACTTTTTATCCTGTAAAACGATCCCAAAATGGAAAAAGGATGTAAAAACAAGATAACGCATAAATCTTTCTTAGACATTAATTTATGACAAGACAGTTAATTTGATATTTATTATTTTGACTTTTGGCAATGTCATTCATATCAATCGGGTCAGCAGCCCTCTTTTTCTTGCAGGGCTGTGGGTAAGGAGAGGACTGTTTGTGATCACGTGATGGGTACAGCCGTATCACTATTTTTCTCAAAGCCTCTTCAAATCAAATGTCTGTATTTTTCAAAGGAGGAAGAAGACGTGTCCACATCTAAGTCTGGTGCTACAGACGTCTCGGAGGAGTCGGCAGCGACGGCAGCCGAGATCGTGCGACCGCGACCGCGACTCACTAAGAAGGAGCGCAAGTACAAACCCAAAGCACCGGATTTGGTACAAGATGCTGATGTAAGTACCATGTGAATTGTTCATGAAACTAATTTTCTAAAAGTTTCCAGAGTTTGTACAATATCTTGGAACAAAAATGTAGTGTTCAGTGGTCGCTTCGTGGTATCGCGACTTTTTGTTGTCTTCTAATTATGCTGGGTTTATGATTTCAAAGTGAGATTACTACAAGCGTTTTGTGACTTAATAATCGCGCCACATCCATTGAACAAAGGAAAAAAAAGATTATTTTAAATAGAAACAATCTTCTTAACTTTCAAAAATGAAGGACAGGAAAATTAACGAATGAGCTGTATGGCCATGAAATTTTTGTTTGCTTAAAAGGAAAAAATAAAATAAAACAACTTCTTATTTAACAGATCGAAGAGGATCTAGAAGCCCTCAGCCGCACAGGCGTGAAAAACCAATGCCACACTTTGCGTCTGTCGCGTACAGTCGTGCGCGCGAAGTCGCGCAGCGCTCAGGTCGCGCTGCTACGACTGCTGCGCGATGCCGATCTGCCTTGCCGCCGGCTGTTCCTCGATTACCGCGGTCTGAGGCTGCTAGCGCCATGGTGTGCAGACGCGCCACTGGACTTCAAGTAAGTGAAGAACCAATCCCAGTCGCTGTCTGTTGCGTACAGTCAATTTGCGGCGCGCTCTGGTCGCGCGTGTTGTGACTGCTGCGTGGCTAGTAAGCATCGTGCGACATTTTTTTTTTGTAAAAAGTTATACACTATGACAAAAATCTACACCGATGCCTTTCATTCTATACGCAATTATTTTTTGGTTTTTTCCATTGAATTCTTTTAAATGGCAACGAATTGTAGCAATTTAAATTATATTTCACTGGTAAAAAGTACGTAATGTAACGAGTATTTATCGCTTATTATTTCGTTTCCAGACTGGAAATGCTGCAAACGATCGACCGGCTTCCGATACCGAATAAGAGTATGGTACATGAGAGTAGATTCTTTACGATTATAGAACGCTGGACGAGCTCTACCGAAACTCCTGTGGAGCAAGTTTTCATTGACGAAGCGACAGGTACTATTTTATTTCTTTGCTGCATAATTTGTATACTTCGAAGTGGAGGTGGGCCAAAGATAATGTGGACGGATTGTGTGAAAGATGACATTTAGCTCAGTATAGTAAAGTTTTTAGGGTTCCGTACCCGAAGGGTGCCAACGGGATACTACTAAGCTTCCGCTATCCGTCCGTCTGTCAGCAGGCTGTATCTCATAAACCGTAATAGGTAGATTTGAAATTTTTACAGAGTGTGCTATTTCTATTGTTGCTATAACAACAAATAATAAAAATTAAATTAAATAAAAGGGGGCTCCATACAATAATTGTTACTGTTTGTTTTTATTTATATAGTTTGTTTAATATTTATATGTGAAAACTTGTAATTAGCCGTCCCATATTATGTAGTATCCTGCTGCATAGTATATATTTTATCTACCTATTGTATTTTTTCTAGCTGTAAGTTTTCCAAAAATTTATAAAACAAAATAAAATAAACATTTATGTACATGTACGATGGTACGGAACCCTTAGTGTGCGAATCCGACTCGCGCTTAACCATTTTTTATATTACATAAATGTTTGTGATATCCGTACTTATCTCTTTAAAATACAGTAACGTTTCTGCTCTAGGTTTACCAATAGATATCCTAAATAGAGGATTGCAAGATACAACTAGCCCGGAGAAGCCTAAGGACAGTGCAGCCATCGTAGAGAAGGTCAAGGATCTCTCCAGCCAGCTACTGGAGAGATGGTCCAGTTTGAAGGTAACAATATAATTTCCATAAAAACATCCAACAACAAACTTATAATTGCCGTGCACCTTGTATAAAATTTATAACACGATTTCTTCTAGAACGGATTTGAATTATGCGTTTCACTGACGATGTCGTTAGATAGAGATCCATCAAGCGTTTTAATGCTTAAAAAAATATTTAGGCTTATGAGATAAAGAACCAAATATAAAAAACAACCAAAATTATCGGACCTGCAGTATACGCGCCCGCATTATTTCGCCTTGAATTGGAAATACCACGTCATAGTTCAAATACTGGCTGATCTGAAAACGTTGGTTGAGCATGAAATTGATATAAAATATTAAGTAACAAAGCTATAGCTTTAGATAAAACTAGTATGGAATGCTACTTTTACCCATGGGTAAAAGTTGCAAATAACACTCAGTCAAAATAATACATACATACATATTATCACGTCCGTATTCCATAATGGCGTAGGCAGAGCGACAAGTAATCATAAGAAAACTTGCAGCCACTCTTGATTCAAAGTCCCAAGATGGATATGGCGAACCACGGTGATAGGTGAAATTAGTACTTACTATAATAAATGGTAAGTCTGTGATGGATGTTACAAACAGAGGGCGGCCTATGCAGTGGGTAAAGTTAGGCTGTGGGTGATGATGATGGAATGGTGAGTTAATAAAAGTCTGTAAATACTGAATCAATCTATTACAGGAAGTGTTCAAAATCCCGAAGAAAGAGCGCATACAACAGATGAAAGAGCACGAACGTCAAGCTAATGTGGAAAGACGCGCGGCCGATTCGAGCGGGTCACGTGACAGAGAACGGGATCGACGAGACGACCGGGAACGACGCGACGAACGAGACAGGGACCGGGACCGGGAACGAGAGAAAGAGAGGGAGCGAGAACGGGACAGAGAGAGGGATAGGGAGCGGGAGAGGGACAGAGATAGGTACAGAGAACGGGAGCGGGATAGGGATAGGGAAAAGGAAAGGGAGGAACGGGAAAGAAGACGGAGGAAGAGTCCCGATGGAAGGAGGAGTATAAGGTGAGAATGAATTACTTGAAGAAACGGGGAATGGCACTATAATGTCCGATTCATATATTTAACTAATCTAATAATTTGGTAATCTAGCCGCGGGACCAATGTTAGCTTGTCTTGTTACTTTGATGACCACCCAATAACTTCATTTGAATGCAACGAACTTTTGGAATTTTCCGTGGTGAATTCTGCCTCGGTTGTAACACTATGGTATTCGTAATTTACCAGATATAGTAAAAGTGAGAATCTAAGTGTTGTTTCAGGAATTGTTATTATTTATATATTTATTTATCAGGTTAAGTGAAAGAGTGTTGGCCGCGGTGCCGCCAATGAGCAAAGAGGAGAGGCGGCGTGCCTTCGCCGAGGCGGCCGCAGCGGCAGACGAATCGCGACGACAACGAGACCTGAATCCTATTGGATACCCCTTCTGGACGCAACACGAACACTTCCAACAGGTTAGTTAGTACAAGAAACTACTTATTTCGAAGAGAAGCGACCAAAGAGTCGCTTGAACAACAAAGACCTGCACTGACGTCCCGCGATGGAGTTTATTGGATATTATCCCTCTGCCAACCCTCCCCCAGCCAGCCTAACTCCTTGAAGTACTGGAAAAGGACTTTGGGTTGTCGGCAGCAGTGTTTCAGTATCCTCGATGGTGTGTGATAGGCACCATAAGACCACAACTAAATCTGTAACTAAAAACAATGGTTTCTCCACAGATGTTCCCACAAGGCATGATGGGTCCCAACAACATGCCTATGATGATGCCTGGAAACATGCCTCCCGGCAATATGTTGCCTTCCGGTAACATGATACCTCCTGGGAACATGATGCCTCCGGGCTCGATGATGCCTCCCGGTAACATGATGCCTCCCGGGAATATGCTACCGGGCATGATGCAAGGGATGCCGCAACATGAAATACCGCCAGAATGGATGCCGAATGCCCCGCCGTTTTGTCCGCCGTTTCAGCCAGGACAGCCTTATTGTATGCAGCAACCCGGGTAAGACTTGACTCTCAAACAACTTACCTTAATTTCGACTTAGAATAAACCAGTTGAAGTGGTGATATACATAAAGGTCATAAAGCTCAAAAACATTAACCGATAAAAGATTTCCCGATAATTCAATGTATATTTTTTACATTCACACCACACCCAAATTACCCATTCTGTTTTTACGGAGTTCATTGGGAACAAAAATACCTAGTGTGATTTGACACGGTACAGACAGATTACAGAATTAATCTAAAAAAAGAAGCCACATGGGATACAAGAGTAGATTTAAAGTCCGAAGATGGATATGGTGAACCATGGTGACAGGTGATCAGCCCATAGCCCATAGCTAGTCCATCATCTTGGAGAGAATAATATCCCTTAGTCGACTTTTACGGCATGCTCGGGGAGAGAAGCAGCTGGACGCATTCTATGTATTTTCTTTACTCCCAGTCCGGCAGAGAAGTATATGTAATTTAACGTGTTATATTTCCAGTATGATGGGCATGGGTGGTTTCGGCATGAACGTAGGCGGCTATATGTTTGGACAACAAATGCCGCCCGGAGCTTACCCGTCGATGCAGCAACTTACTGACGTACAACAGGTGAGGAGGAGGTTACTCCCTGTATAACTTTATTTATTTAAATAAAACCGGTAAAGGTTCCGTACCATCTTACATTAAAAAATGTTAGTTGTTATAGCGGCAATAGAAATACACACTCTGTGAAAATTTCAACTTTCTACATATTACGGTTCATGAAATACAGCCCTCTGACAGACGGACGGACGGACAGCGATGGCTTAGAAATAGGGTCCCGTTGGCACCCTTTGGGTACGGAACAATACAATACAATATAACTTCGGCAGTAGTGGAACAATGAACCTTACTTATATTATAAATGCGAAAGTTTGAAAGGATGTTTGTGCCTCAATCACGCCTAAACGGCTGAACGGATTTGTATAAAACTTGGAATATACATAATACGTGTACTGGAATAACATATAGGCTACTTTTAATCCGGGTATAACGCTAGCGAAGCCGCGAACGGGGGCTAGTGGAACCCTAAAAATATAGAAGCTAGTTTTAAGCCTTGTTACGTAGTCAGTCTTAAATGTGTGGTTCTTGTTACAGGCGCCTACAATAGACCCCGAGACCCAGGAGGTGGTGTTGCCGTCGATGTGGCGAAGCGCGAAGGACCCTCGCGGTCGCACCTACTATTACCACGTCAAGTTACGTCGCCCACAGTGGTTGCCGCCGCCTATGCCGCCTTCACCAGGTAAAAAGGGACAAATACAATACAGCCGATAACAGATTTGAATATAAAATTGAGGCTTCCTATCCCTTTCAGGCTTTAGATATCTCAACACCTTTATTTATCTTACTAATATTATAAATGTGAAAGCTTGTGAGGATGTGACGATTTTGTGCGTCAATCACGGCTGAACGGATTCGGCTATAACTTATGACGGGCGGTCATATCGCTAATAAGCGATCTCTTCCAGACAACGTTTGGGTGGAATCTAAAGATATTGAAGATTGGCCGAGGTGCACTTCTAATAAATATGAATTTAAAAGATACATACATAATTAGATAAATATAATGAACGAATCAATGACGCAACTCAGGATGACACTTCAGATAAATAAAAGAAGATCTAAATCTTCGTTTCTTTTTAATTTACGTAATAAATGTTTTTAATTTCAGAAGAGAGTTCTTCAGAGGAAGAAGAGGAACAAGTGAACACATTTGACAGTCCCGTCGTGCGGCGGCAGATGAAAGGCAGCAGATTTGTCGAGGGCCTGAAGGGGATCTGTGAAGGTGAATTTAACATTAAAAGCACCTTTTGGTTCGTTCTGACCTGAAATGCTCGTGGTGTAGCTTGCTTAGACGTTCTTGATTGATCGTTGAAGTTAAGCAACGTTGTGCGCAGTCACAATTTCGATGGGTGACCGCAAATGGCATTACGAGCTGAGCGCTTCCGTGCTAGAGGGCACTTTACGTTTACGAGCGCTAAAAAAATTGCTGGTATGAGACCTTCTTTTATTTTTATTATTTGTTTTTATAGCGGCAATAGAAATACACATTCTGTGAAAATTTCAACTCTTTACCCTATAACGGTTCCTGAGATACAGCCCGCTAGTAGACGGACGAATATCAGAGGTTTATTAATAGGGTCCCGTTGGTACCTTTCGAGTACGAAACCCTAAATAAAGCCACTCTTGGCTTAGCTCACATGGTACCACTTTCTATCACCGATTCTTGTACCATTCTATTTGAATAAATATATAATGTTTTTTTCCAGTGAGCAATAAGGAGACAAATAACGGTTTGATTCCGGACCACGCGCTGCTGTCCATGAAGCCGCGGAAACGGCGGCCGGGGCTCGTCTCCGAAAGACCTATTAGTGTGAGTAGAACTAAACATGGATAAAAACTTTTTGACAATAACAATGATACTATGATGATCTATAGAGCTAAAAAGGCCACTTATAGAAATTTATTTAACATATAAGATACGGTCCCTTAGTACAAAGTTCAAACTTTTAAAGCTTGAAATGTTATATGGGCATTGTTGATTACAGCCGCGCACAGAAGAGGATAAGCTAGCAGGCCGACTTGAAGTGAAGCGGTATAGACAGACGAAGGAAAAGCTGCGTCGCCGCAAGGAGAAGCAGAATCAGAAGGTGCGCGAATTAGCCAACAACCGCAAGCTAGACCTGAAGGTAACCTCTCTTTACGTGCAATGCTTCCCGAGATGGACGTTGGCGATGACCTTGAGGTGCGCCGTACAGATTTCAATTATGCTTAGAAATTTTACATACATACATAATTGATAGAAAATACTTTATTGCACACATAAACAATATAATTTTATTAACATTGGTACCTGTAAAGACCGATTGAAATTGCTGTACAATTGGCGATCTTATCGCTAAACAACACCTCTATCAGCCTATTTTTGGATAGAGGCAGACATAAAATAATTTCTGTAAAGAAACAGTGACATGCAAAGATTAGTAATCTTTAAATCCTTTCACCACACTAGTTCGAAATAACTTGTTACATTACTGGTAGTAGTAGTACTTTTACTTTTTGTCCATTTCCTTGCAATCGTACCCTTGCTCTAATATCAAGCAACTTTTAGGTGCCTATCGAACAGAGATAATAATAATAATAATAATATAATAATAATTCATTTATTTATTTGTTTTCTCTCCAATTATCACGCCCGTATCCCTAATTGGCACTGGCAGAGAGCACTGGTGGTCTAGTTGGTAGTGACCCCGCCTTCCGATCTTAAGGACGTGGGTTCAAATCCGGTCGTGTACCAATGGATTTTTATGTGCGAAAAAATTATGTGCTCTATACCAGTACTCTCAAACGGTGAAGGAAAACATCGTGAGGAAACCCGCGGCTTAGTCAGCTCCGCACGTATTGACCATGTCTTTCCTGTGGACAAGGCCGACTAAGCTGAGAGGATGGTATAGGTGCTGGGCAAGCCTAATCCATCTTAATTCGTCCAAGGCACTACAGCGTCCCGTCTGTGAAGGTAAAAGTTGCCTCCTGACGCTGTATAAATCATACTATTGATGTTAAAAGGCCTTAGTATCCCTAATGGGGTGGGCAGAGCCACAAGTAATCTTAAGAAAACTTGCAGCCACTCCTGATTGAAATCCCAAGATATATGTGAACCATGGGGACAGGTGATCAGCCCATCGCCCATATAGATGGTCCATCATGTTGGGGAGGATACTAAAAAAAAAATCAGTGATTTAATATTTTTATTGAGCGTCTATTCACTAGCATTTGAACGCGCGTCTGGTACGCCGAAACTTCATAACTTATATGGTACTCAAAAAAAAATGATTCCGTAAATTAATAAAGGAAGAAGAAATTGAATTTTAATGCAATTGAATAGTTTTATCCTCGGACTGGAGAATAAAAAATTGGTGGTGAAGAATATCAATGTTACCTCTATTTTTACCTGACTGCGAAAGAGGGTAATGTGTTTGGGGTGTATGTATGTATGTGGGTATGTGCATTCCTATGGCTAAAGCTGTAGTCCGAACGGCTTGACGGATTTGGACAAATAAGGTGTCTTAAGATTCGTTTGGACGAGAGTGTCATGGGTACAGCCTTTTCACACTCAAGTGTAAAAAAATCCAAAATGGCAGCTTTAAAGAGCCTTTTTCTGTTAACTTTAAATGGTAAAAAACTAAAAACGTAGACTAAAATGGTACAAATTCATCACCAAATAAAATATGTCAGACCTACTATGCTACTTTTTTACTCTTATTTTTTGCTCTTTTAAATAAATACTTGTTTAGTTTCATAAACTCTGTTTTATTAATTATCGTTTAACTATAGATAACTTGAAATAATAACTTTGGGGTCGGATCAATGTATGTACAAATACAAATACAAATATATATACACTCCTCAACAAAGTCTAGGGAACAAGGGTATTTTAGTGTATATTTTTGATTCAACTTTTTTTTGTACTAGATGTTATACGTCAATAGAAGCCTTATTTATTCTTGATTTCAGTTATGTAATTAATTAAAAAGCGTGCAAGTAAAAAAATTAAGTTTAATTAGAAAAACTAAAATAGTGCCTACACCGAAAAAAACATTTTTCTGTAAATTACAAAAACATTTGACGCTTAAGTGAAAATTAAATGAAAAAACATTCTTTGTAGCTGTTAAATAATCCGTCGGACCTCCCAAGGCATTAGCCACGGCCCTACATCGGCGTGGCATGCTGAGTATCAAGTTATCAATTGTCGCCCATAGAATAAGGCTCCATATTCTGGAAAGATGTGAAAAAGGTTCTTATCCCGTGTTCAAATTTTGAAGAAGATCACTGAAAGCTCTTCTCCCGAGTAAATCTCATACATGCTCAATTGGATTGAGATCGGCGGACTGAGCAGGCCACTCTAATACCGTGATATTGTGTTCGCTGAACACATTTATCATCTGCCTTGCGGTGTGTGCGCGTGCATTATCCTGCATGAACACGAAATCTTGGCCGAACTGCTAGTGGTGAGGGATGACCATAGAATGCACTACCTGCTCAATGTATTGCTCTGCATTCAAACTGCATCGTATGCAAACGAGATCAGTTTTCCCACCCAGGCGAATTTCAGCCCACACCATGATCGTTCCGCCTTGATAAGGATGCACTTCCTGAGGATTTCGGAGTCGACTTTGGCGATCAGGGACACACCAAACACGCACTCTCCTTGAATCAGGATGAAATCCAAAGCGAAACTCATCAGAAAAGAGAACACGTGCCCACTGATTGTCGGTCCATCGCAAATGTGCATTAGCCCACAATAAACGACGCCCTCGATTTCCACGTCGCAAAGCTGGAACTCTTAATGGTCTGCGAGCGCAGAGATTGACTTCATGTAATCTTCTCCTGGCAGTTTGGTCACTGATAACCACTTGGTGCTGGGACTGGAGTCTTCCTACCAACTGGGGAGCTGTAATCTGGGTCTGCCTTCTTGCAGCATTTTGCAGAAAACGATCATGTCTCTGGGTAGTGACCCTGTATCTTCCTCGGTGACGTTCGGCTACATCTCCTGTAGCCCTATAGCGTGCCCATAATCGGCAAATTATGCTTGGCTGTGTGTTAACAGCGTCCGCAACATCGCGTTGACTGCGTCCAGCTTCCAACATTCCCACAGCCCTAAGCATCTCTTCCCGCGTTAAATGACGACGTGACATAACGCTTAGAGTCTCAAAAATTTAGAAAAACTTGGCGGTAATGGTCTTTCACAAGAAAAAAAAACGATACATGACAAAAATCACTTAACACTTTATGCTAGCAAACCCCTTACTCTGCGACCAAGTTAGGTTTTCCCTTCTTATTTTGAAAAGCATTTACATTTTTGTTATAATTTTTTGAATTTCAAACACATTATTTAATCCTCTTCCAGCCTACATTTATAAATTTTAGTGTCTAGTACTTTTTTTACGTGTTTTCGCAAAATAAGTTGAAGTATATTGCTTGTTCCCTAGACTTTGTTGAGTAGTGTATTTATTTGGTACAAAAATAAAACTAAAACATGTAATAACGATACTGACTGCAAAAGTATTGAACTGTGTCGCAGCCAGTAACGCCCTCTTCGAGACACGATACAACCAAATCTAGATAAAATTATTGAAAAACTAAGTTAGAAAACTAATTTAAGCTAAACATGCACAAAAGAATGTAGGGTTGTAGTTCTGTCGCTTTGTCGTTTTTTAAAATGATTTAGAGTCTCAGTAATAGCTTATAAGCATCTTCACACGTTTTGTTTGCAGTAGCATTGATTATATAGATTACTTCACATTAGCACAACCATATTCATATTCATTTATGTATTGCTTCAAGTCAACTAATTCATCAAAAAACGATCCATTCTCTTCACCATTTTATTTCATTGTTTAAATATGATTGTTTATATCTAAATCTACCCTACTAAAACAAAACCATATCCTTTTCCAGTTGGTAGACCTGATGAATTCAGACGCCGAAATTGAGGAATCGCGTGAGATCGAAGAAGTCATCGAAAAGATCATTCTCCCCGCTTCCCCAATCTCCTCCCCGGAGGTGGCGCCTTTGGAGGCCACGCCCACTCCGGTCATCGACCCCGCAGAGACTGTGAGAAAGATAAAGGAACAGTTTAGAAGCAACATGGCGAGAGTAATGGTGGGCCTTCTTAGTCCGTACAGACGAACTGATGCTCCCTTTGGAAAGATCACTTGTACGGCTGATTTCAAGCATTTGGCGAGGAAGGTTGGTGTATTTTAAATTTTATTAAATAAAAAACAAAAAGGGGTCTCCGTACAAGAAATATCTTTTTTAACGATCATTGAAGCTATCTATTTATAAAGTACTAGCAGCCCGCCCCGGCTTCGCACGGGTATTTAACAAATTAGGATTTATAAGGTCTATTTTTGACACCTCGGGTTATATTATTAGAGTTTTAGTAAGGATGCCTAATCTTTTTTCAAAATAAATTACAGCCTATGTTATTCCGTAATAATGTAGCTATTTACTATTGAAAGATTTTTTTTAAATCTATTCAGTAGTTTCGGAGCCTATTCGTTACAAACAAAAAAATCTTTCCTCGTTATAATTAGTGTAGAAAAGGCATATTAAAAGGTACATGTACGATTGCTCGCGCTTGGCCGGTTTTTAACTAAAATTTTACTTTCCAGCTGACCCACTTCGTGATGCTGAAAGAACTGAAGCACTGTCGCTCGGTGGAAGAACTGATTGTGACTGAATCAGTCAAGGCCAAAGCCAAGACTTTCACGAAGAAGTACATGACTAAATTCGGCCCGGTGTACACCCGGCCTGTGGACGAGGCCGACTAACGACACGCTGCGGTTGTCGCAACCGCTACAGTGAGTGAACCTGTCTCCTTTCTGGGACTGTTCCCTAAGAGAAGTGCTTAACTGTAATAACAGAATAGTTTGGTTAACTCGCTGCTACCTTAAGGTGAAATTTCGAAGCGAGGCGTCAGTAGCGCACGAACGGTTCGAAAGAACTAGCGACACGAATAGTAGCGTGGCGCATGACGTACATTGAAAATGCATTTACGTAGTAGCTCACTAAGGTCGTCGGTTCAAATCCCGTCGTGCACCAATAGATTTTTCTGTTCGAAAAACTTATGTGCGTTATACCAGTACTCTCAAACGGTGTTGGAAAACATCGAGAGGAAACCGGCATGTCGTAGAACCTAAAAAGTTGGAGGATATATGTCAAGTGCACGAAAGGAGCCTTTGAGGCGCACTTTAAATCCTTTCACCACACTGCTTCGAAAGAACTAGTGACACGGCTAGATAGATAGGTTAATGCGGATCTAATGAAGCTTGCTTCGAAAGTTTACCTTTATCGGGCTTCAAAGACGGATAGGACAGGACTTTTCAGGGTGTAGCCTTCGCAGAAGCCTGATAGTGTAGCTGCAGGGTTACAGAAACTGTCATTCCCAATTTAAGATCTCCATCAGTTCAAAAAAGATGGACCGTCTTCGTCTGCGCGGGAGAATTGGTCTTTTTTGTTTACGTTTTTGGACTTAGATAAAAAGTGTACTCAGTCGAGTAAAATACCCTTTTTATGTCTAAAAATACGGTTTTGAAAATTGTATTTGTTGTCTGTAGAATATATTTAATGGGAATGACAGTTACAAATAAGTATTTTAGTCCATAAATTGTGTTTTAATGTTTAAACAATGGATGTCGGTTGCAAATATAATAGCGAATCGTGTTAAAACTTAAAATGGTAAGCATTTGAAGTGAAATTTATAAAATGCATGTACAGCGGCGGAATGAAAAGGTTAGTCAGTTTTCAAATTGACATGTTACCTTTTGAATCTAAGGCACATAACAAACTGTTGAATAGAAAATTGTTTAACTGCTCG
The DNA here is from genome assembly GCA_949320045.1 of Scotopteryx bipunctaria. Taxonomy (NCBI): domain Eukaryota; kingdom Metazoa; phylum Arthropoda; class Insecta; order Lepidoptera; family Geometridae; genus Scotopteryx; species Scotopteryx bipunctaria. The sequence goes on from OX439441.1 coordinate 3,094,552, forward strand.
ACAATAAAGTTCAAATTGACGCGCACCAAAGTTGTTTGACAATTTATCGTGTCATACTGGATAGTATGTTTTACTGAATTAAAGCCATAATTGATTATTACACTAGAACAAGCGAAAACCGACCTCAAGGTGACGAACCTTTTCATTCCGTTACTGTACAATTGGAACGTTACACTCGTTTCGTGCGCGAGCGCAGGTGAAGTGATTATGAACAATTGAAAGATGGAATATCGTTTTTTCATAAGTGAGTCAATTTATTATAGTTAAAGATTAATATTTTAGTTCTTTAAGTCTGTATTTATTGCTGTAATGAAAAGTACATAGATAATGTAGTTTCATTATTGTGAAAAGCGTTTCCAACTGACTAGAAAGTTCAAATAGATTGAAACTTTCAAACTAGCTTCTAAAAAATAGTTGTACAATGTATATTTAGATAGGTTTCGTAGTCCATTTGATATGGACTTGCTCTTACAATGTGTTCGTTAGCGTATTTGTACTCTATTGACCATGGATAAGGCCGAATAAGCCGAGAGGATGGTATAGTTGCTGGGCAAGTCTACTCCATCCAAAATCGTTCCGGACACTACAGCGTCCCGATAGTGAAGGCTAAAGCTCCCTGCTTCATAAATCCATCTTGTATAGAAATTTCGTAATACGTTTATTGGACAAGTTTTCATACATTTACTATAGTAGCTAGCTAGAAGCGCTCGTGGCGTAGCTCGCTTAGACGAGTATTACGAGCTGAGCGCTTCCGTGCTTCGGAGGGCACGTTAAACTGTCGGTCCCGGCTTTTAAGTCGTTAAGCCATGACTGGGTAGATGGGTTATGTCTTTCTTCAGTGATAGTCATTAATTGGCCGTAATTATTGTCGGTAACGACGGGTTATTTAAAGTAGTGTTGAATGCTTACACACATAGATAAATAAATATTTAAAGAAGCACATACATAGTTAAATATTTTAAGTACATTCACTAGATACCTTGTTTCGTAAAGTTCAATTAAAGAATTTTACTGTAATTTTACTGTATTAAACTTAAGAACTCATGATATGAAGTTATTTAGTAATTTAGTTACTACTGCGCGGCGGGCGGTTAATCAATTCTATCACCTGTATTCACAAATAACAATGCTCATGCTTGAAGCATGATTCAAACAAAAGTTCGCGTATAGTTTCCATCGAAAACTGACATAAATGTCAAACGGAATCTTTGTGAGAGTATAGTTTTAGAATACGAGCCTACTGAATACGGAATCAAATCTCAAGCTATGTACGGATATTTAGGCGAACTGCAACTGACAAGTCAAATAAAAGTAGCAAGATTTGTGAATATGGGTGTGTACAACTAGGTTTCAAATTTACTACTAAAAAGAACTGTAAATAATGTTTTATTTTAGTTAGTTTTATAATGTTAACTCCTTTGTATTCTTAGATGAAATTTTAAGTTTTTTATAGCTTAATATTTTCACAAAGAGGTGAATTATTTATTCATTGGATTATGATCTCCGCGCAGGACTTATTGATGTGTGAACTCGAATATGAAATAAAGAAGTTATTGAATACACAGTATTACAAGTACCGACATAGTATATTTGTGATGTGTATGGAATTAGTATGCATAATTTTTATTTTTCATACTTATATTAGTTTTGTTGTAAATAAAAAAGATGAGTTTGAAGTCTTCATGAAATATGCTACTCAGAAACATGTTTCGTTTGATAATGGAGGCGTAGCATTTGCATAGTTTAAGATACATTGGCAGATGCCAAGTTATGTGGAATACGCTTCTCTTAATGTAATGATAGGTCAGGAACATGTTTAGGTCCTTTGGAGTGTTTCTACAGATTCCTAATAGATTTTATCTAATGATTTACGATCACATCCAAAATATTCTTATTTCTATGTATGCCTCTATGAAATTATGTTTATCTCACTAAATTATGTGATTGTGTAAATAATTGTAAATAAATCGAGTGAAATGCGAGACGTTGATGTAGTGGATATTTTTATTTTAAAAAATTAAGATTGACTGGTGAGTGCTAAACGTAAAATTGTTGTTCTAGATTGCGCCAATTTGGCAATGATAGATGCCGATGGAACAAATAAAAATATTTCTTTTATAACATATTTTTTATTGTATTCTCCTTACATGCCTACTCCTTTATGTAGTAAGATAGCTCTTTTACAATCTATAAACGCATAAAGTGATGATGTGGAAATTGCTTCTAAATACCTACTTTACGTGATTGGACGTCAATAAGGCGAGTATTTCGATATTTCTGCTTTCTGCTTCTATGTGCCCTCTCAAGTTCAAGAAAAGCGGAAACCTAATAGAATCACTCGGTTTTAGTTTCCTAAAACAATGGTTCTACTGCGTTTGCTGCTGTCTCCAAAACTCTTCCCTGTTCTCCAGAAACCTAATAGCTTCTTCTGCTTGCTTCATTACGATACCGTTCTTTTTATCTGCGATGGCTAAATCTGGGTTTTTCAGCAGGTTCTCGAGGTAAATCTTGTCGGACATGAGCTGGCCTAGTGCGGGCTTAGAGGATTTGGATGAGGAGGAGCGTTGTTTCTTTGCTGGCTTGGCTAACGGCTTCGGCTTCACTGATCCGATGGTGTTCTCGATGGCTTCCTGAAAGAAGGTGCTGGTATGTAAACTTTCTACTGTTTGTCTGTAACTATTAATATAGCTACGGGCACTATTTACATACATGCAGTTTAATTTCCCGAAATTATCAGAGGAAAGAAAATCACGCAGAATCAGATTCTGCGTGATTTTATTTTTTTGCGAGATTATATTTGTGTAAAAAAGTGAATATTGGTAAAAATGAATGTCCGACATTGTTAATAGGGACCATCGTTCTGTCAAATAAATTAGCTCCATACTTTTTTGGTTCAAAAACCTTCCGCTTTTTGCCTTTTTCACCCGACTGCGAAATAGGCAAAATCAAGATTTTGACGAATAAGATGTCGTTGGATTCGTCTGGAAGATGAGAGTGTCATAGGCTAGTGTCAAAAAATCCAATATGGCGGCCATTATCAATTTATTCCTTCGGCTGCCTCTAGCCGAAACGGGTGGACGGATTTTAACAAATGTGGTGTTGTTGGATTCGTCTGGATAACGAGAGTGTCATTGGTACAGCCTATGACACTTTTTTGACACTTAAGCGTAAAAACAGCAATATGGCGGCTGTAAGAAGCCACTTACACTGAAATGATATAAATTATTATCAGGTGTCTAAAAATCTAATAAAGTAGATGTAGGTACCTACCTAAATTCTACGCAGTCGGGTTTTTTGTTCCTTGAATAGATACTTGTTTCAATATTACATAAAAATTGGATATACCTGAGCCTTCTGAACACCAAGTCTGAAATCATTCAAGTCCGGTCGCGCCCGCAGCCCCCTATGATAATGCACGAGGCTCATCTCAAATTCTCCACAGTAGTATAGGGCCTCTGCTTTCCTCAGCAACGCTTTGGCGTCCTTGGAATCGAGTTTCAAGGCCGCTTCAGCGTCAGCCAAGGCTAAATGCGGTTCGCCCAGCAGTAGGTAGCATTTACTGCGAGCTACGTAAGCAGCCTTCTCTTCCGGAGCCAGCTCGATAGCCTGAAACAATGGATCAATTATAGAACTAGCTTAAATCCGTTTATATATAACACTACACCATTGCTTTGGGACGCGGGTAAGCAAATATGTATAAAATGTTATGGCAACCATCTCACCTAATATTTACTAGTATATTCTCCTTATTACTGCTGCTTCTCTCCCCGAGCATGTCGTAAAAGTCGACTAAGGGATAGTATCCTCTCCAACATGATGAGATACAATAAGCAAGTATTCCCAAGGAGGGTTGACGTCAGGCAGGCGGCCGGTCATAAAACACCTTAGCGAAAACTAACCTCACATAGAGTGGGATGAGGGCAGGAAGATGATGATATTCACCTTATTACTCTAGCCTCAGAGCCTAACAATGACTAACATTACCTTATTGACAAACAGCACAGCAGTACGATACCGTTCCCTCATCATCTCAGCGCGAGCAAGCGCCAACAACGTCCCAGCATCCGCTTCGTCCGGCAACTGAAGTGCACTGTTCTTCTCAGCCTTGTCTTTGAGCATCATCGACGCTTTGATGTCCTTAGAGCCCATGACAACCGCTGCGGCACGATCCTTATCCGTGTACAGCTCTTCTTCACGTCGGCGTCTTTCACGCTTCGGTTTTCTCTCACGCCTTCGCTTAGGCTTCAGCGATTCCTTCCTTTCCTTGATCGGTTGTTGCTTATCTTCCACCGTGTCTTCATGGCCCTTATCCGCGGGTCCTCGCTTGCTGATGGACGCCTTCGCCACTGGTTCCTCCTCTTCCTCATCATCAATCCCTACTCGCACAAAACTTTGAAGGTACCCGGCGTCTATCGTTGGCCCCAAGATGGACCGGGCCTGGGCTTTCGCGTTATCAGTGCTTTCCATCTTGATTTTGCGACTACAAGTGTTATATAATGAGGTGTGTGAAGGGGCGTCAGTATCGACGCCCGAGCTGTGGTCGTCATAGTGACTGGATGTGTTTTCGCACTCACTTTGTGTTCACACTAGTGGTAGTGGTGCTCCAAACGAGTTGAGGCGAGCACGTAATTTGCATTGAAATTTTCCCTAAATAAGCCTCGATAGACGAGTGATAGGAGAAAATGGAAGAGGGAAACATGGTGTGCCGACCCCACCTAGTGGGATAAGGGCAGGAAAATGATGATGATGAAGCCTACGAAAGTTGTTTGATAGTCACAACTCACAACAAGGCCGACAATATTTTCCTATGTCTTTAGGCACCTATAGGCATTTTTGTACTATGAATGATACATTGTATTTAAGCCTGATGGGTGATGTAAAGCTACTTTGTAAATCTTATACGTATGAGATCATTATTACCTTGTTCAATGCATTGAGTGCTCGGTTATAATAGCCATTCTTCAGGTGCCCGAAGGATTCGTCTCGGTGCTTTTTAGCCTCAACGGGGTTACTGACTGGAAGCTCTGGTTCTTTGTTTCTTCCCATTCTGAAAAAAAAAATCATTTTCTTCATCGTCATCAACAGAACTAACTAATAAGTTAAATAGACCCGCGCTGAGGCTCAAAGGTTTCGAGATCTCTCTCGAAACCTTTGAAAATCATGAATCAAAAGATTGAGGTTCTGAAGATTGAAGCCCTAAAAACTTAGCTACCCAGCTAAGTTAGGAAGTTTAGGGCACCCTAATCGCTTTCAAATTCAGATAATTTTATTCCTGACTTACCAAAAACATAAAATTTTATTTTGCAACTCCAACTCCTAAAGTGCCATAGAAACCCACATAAAGAAGATTAATTTCCAAATGCCATGCCAAATATTTCCCGATCGCAATGGATTAGGTAAACATTTACCCAGCAAAAGCCTATGATGAATGGTCTGCCAGTTGCACGAGTCGTATGGTAATGGTAATACTTGATGTACCTACCTTCCGTTTGGCATGATCTGATAACGAAACGACCACAGTGGATTTACTACCTGTAGTACGAACGACGGCAGTAGTAGCTTCACAATTCTTGTTTACTTTATATTTGACCAAATGGATAGACAGGTACTTTTACAAATATTTGGTCAGTCGGTTAAGGCCATCACAGACGTAGCTAAATATATATAAATATTAATACTAGCTGCCGCCCGCAGCTTCGCACGCGTTGTGCCCGGATAAAATGTAGCCTAGGTTAGGTATATGTTATTCCAGCACACATACTATGTATGTTCCAAGTTTCATTCAAATCCGTTTCAGCCGTTACGGCGTGATTGAGGCACAAACATCGTCACATCCTCACAAACTTTCGCATTTACAATATTAGTAGGATATGTAGAATACTGTGATTTTCTATGGTGTGCTATTATAATACTTATTATAGCTGCGCCTGTGGTCACTCGAAAGTTACTATAGAAAATATACCGTAACTAGCTGTCACCCGCGGCTTTGCTCGCGTGGTACCTGGATAAAAAATAGTCTATATGTATATCCAGCACATGTACTATGTATATTCCAAGTTTCATTCAAATCCGTTCTGTAGTTTTTGCGTGAAAGAGTAACAAACATCCATTTATACAAACTTTCGCGTTTATAATATTAGTAGGATATAATCGTCTTGCTATAATCCTACTAATATTATAAATGCGATAGTTTGTGAGGATGTAAAAATGTGTGTGGATGTGACGATGTATGTTTGTGCCTCAATCACGCCGTAACGAATACACATGGTATGTGTGTTGGAATAACATATAGGCTACTTTTTGTTTAGATACCACGCGAGCGAAGCCGCGGGCGAAAGCTAGTATAATATACTATATTCTGTGACGGCCCTAATGCATTTGTTAGGGTGTGTATTTGTGAAACTGAGTTGTGTAGGTACTTTTGATACCAGCTTTGCTTTCCACGCTTCCGTGATAGAAGACTATTTCTCTGCTGTTATCGTACAATCTTCAATGACATCATTGGGTCGGTATAGGTATTTTAGGGTGCATAAATTAACTTTTACCAGAAGGAACTTGAAAATGTTAAAAATTGATTATTAATAGTAAAAAACACAAACAATGAAATGAACCCTCATTTTATTGTTTTTGTTTTTGTTTTTACTGAATGTAAGGCTGACTTCATCATTACCCTATAGAAATATAGGCCTCCCCAATACACCTCCAAGACGACATGAAAGAAGAAGAAATATCTTATCTTACATATGACACGAAGTTGATTTGCTGATCTAAGAATATGAGTAAGCTTATTGCCTTTCAATTGCTCATTGAACCTTTACTTCCCAACGATTTTCTGATCTTCGAGCTATATGACCTGGCCCATTGCCACTTCTACTTCTTTTTTTTAAGAGCAATGTATGTGATTTTAGATCCGAATTTTCTCATGTCTATCATCTACAGGTAGAAAATCCAAGCGTATCCATCATCATAGCCCGCTACTCGACTTTGAGAGGACTGGTGTTCTAGTGGTAGTGACCCTGCCTTCCGATCCTAAGGTCGCGCGTTCAAATCTAGTCATGTATCAATTAATTTTTCCGTTCGAAAAATGTAGATGCACTATACCAGCAAACGGTGAAGGGAAACATCGCGAGGAAAAGGTCATGACGTAGAACCTAAAAAGTTCAAGAATATGTGTCAACGAAATGAGCCTTTGAGGCTCACTTTAATCCTTTCACCACACTGTTTCGCAGGACCTAGTAATACGACTAGATATATAGAGACGCGACTTTGAACTTTTGCATAAGGCTAATTGAGCTACTTTACTTGGTAAAAGAAGTCGCATCCATTATGAGCTTTGCTCGTTTTTATTCCTATCAAAACAATGTAAACAGACTAGTTAGACTAACATAACTTTGGCATCGGTTAGGCCCTCATTGCCGAATAGAATTATTCATGCAAAAAGTAGAAAGAACACGAAATGCCATAATGCAGGGGTGCATCGCGTGGTTATCAATAATTATGAGCTACTTACACCCAAATTAATTACCCTTTTGGACAGAAATTGTTCTTTTGTAAGGGTTGTTTTTGGAGTTGTTCTAAGATTTAAAAGTTTCCTTAGACCATTTTTCAGTCTTTTCCCTGTCAGGTACTGTATCATCCTCTAGTCCAACTATAAAATAATTTACTACACGTTAATAAAAAATACGTGTAAGTATGTAGGTTAATATTCATCTCTGACCACAGTCAGATGTCCCAATTGTTTCATTACAATGAAACGTAAATAAAAGTGATGTTGTTTTATTTGTCAAAAAAAAATTGTGTTTGTGTTATGTTTACATTTAGACAAAAACTTTGTCCTCTCTTTACATAAAGTTTTCATGAGATAGGTAATTTAATTTCAGATTTGATTTCTCACCTAAAAATCAACCTGAAACTCTAAAAATAATAGCAGGTTTAATGGTTTTCATTCGTAGTGATTTGAATTGACGTGGATATCTAATAACGTCGTGATCACGCTATGCTACAATACCTTCGTTTTACGACCGTAGAAATAATGAAATTAACGATTATTTCGCTAGAAGGATAAAGCTTTCCATTAGCCGGATAAAAAATAGGTGCACAAAACTGCGTTTATAATGTTTTGGTAGAGATATAATACATAACCTAGATGAACTGAGCGGCATACGGAGAGATATTTTTTTTTAGCCTATCTGGTCCCACTCCTGGGCAAAAGCCTTCCTCCAAGAGCTTCCATTGATCTCGGCCTTTCGCGATCTCCCACCACTCCTTGTCGAAGCAGTAGGTATATTCTGTTATCTCATCAATTTATCTAATTCCAAAGGTCCACATTAGCCCAAAATTAAGATTATGGGAGAGAAGGAAGGGAGGCTTTTACCCTACAGTGACACACTATATATAGGCTCTCAATAATTTCTAGTTATGTAGGTAATTTGCTGACTCGTTCATTACATTATATTACTTATTAATTTACAGGTGTAAAATTATCTATAATGCCTTACTTGAAAAACGAATATTGGCGTCCAGTTGAATCCTTTGAAAAACGTTAGATTTTAAATAAACAGGGTAAAATCACTTTGCGGAATCTTTGGACAATTACGAAAGGCTCATCTTGATTGTTTTAGCTAACGTTGGATTTTAAGTAATCTGTATCGAAATTAAATATTTTCTTCATTTCACTATCCAAGTAATTTGTAAGGGATTATTCGCGAGCAAGGCTGTTTGCAGACTGAGCCAGCAACTAGTTGGATCGAGTTGCCTACCCCTAATGAAGAGTTCCATTGCATGTTACCGATAAATTACTTACTGTAGACATGCCCGTAGAAAATTTATATTGAAAACTCTGCTGTTTCCAATTTGCTAAGGTTTTATCGTAATTTTATTTTAAACTAATTTTGTCATCGTATTTAAATTATAATTCGCGAGGCTTGGGATATTTTTGTCTAGCAGCGGGACGCAATAGGTACAGAAAAAAAGTATTAATTGGAAGTCCAATAGGTAATGAAGAATATTTGCCATCTTAACTTTTGTATAAATCTGTGTAGGTAAATCTGCGAAGGTGCGAAGTGAACAGTTTTCGTTCTCGTTTAGTTTTCGTTAGCGTAAAGCTTTACAGAAGCCTGTACATACAGTCGCTTAGCCTGATTTTATGACAAATCGTAAAAAGCTTAGAGCATCAAATTCATGAAACTACTTGCTTCTATTTGTATTTCTTCGTTTACGTCTTACGTGTTTATTTCAATAAAAAAACGAATTAGCATCACGCAATATCAATGAAGTTTGTAATGGGTTAGCTAATATTTGTGGAACGAATTTTCTGTGTATTTTGCTTGAAGGCAACTTTATGTTGTAAGTTTTTACAGTTGAACGACAGGTGACCTACTATTGTAGGTACCTACCTACGTATTTCCTAGTTTAGGTCGGAAAAATCTTCAAGTGCTACGAAGTGCTACAAGAGCCAAAGATGTAATTTTGATGAGATTTTTCTGGTTTAAAAGCTACATCTGGTTCTTTAGACCAACATTTATTTTAATTTATTCAATTAGACCGCAGACCTTAGTCTGCTCCTTGGATTTCGTTGCCTGTTCCCGAGCTCTCTGCCATGGTTTGTATTTCCTGAAGAGTATAATATGGCTGTCTTTAAATAGAGAATCAATAGGTTTCTTCTATGTAGGTAAGCGTGATTCATCTTAGACCACACTGTTACTTAACATCAGGTAGAGTGTGGTCAAACGAAAACATATTTCGGATAAAAAAAAGCTTCCTCAGACCTCTTTTAAAGGTATTGAGCTCTTCCAACACTTCCTTCAATAAACATTAATTTATGTTGGTACCTACCTACTATTTAAACAAGCTCGTTGAATGGTGCTCTACTTAGTCTAAAATTACTTGTATCGACGTGGGTATAATCACGTTTTGTAAACAAACAACTTTCTAATCAAATAACAAGGAAGTCCCTCGGCACTGCAATTTACAACATGAAACTTTTCAATGGAAAACATTTACGCCCTACTGATATAGCTGTTACGTGTAAGAAATAAGGTTCCTTTTTGATTATGCTTCAAGTTTTCGGTAAAAATATGTCACAGTTTTCAATGCACGCAACCTGTCTAATTAATGCATTAGTAGAAATATAGAGGAATGTCTCCTAAAAATTGGATTAGTGGAATGTGTTAGTACGGAACTAAATAAATCAGTCGAATTCGCACACGAAGGGTTGTTTATTTTATTTTTATTATTTGTTGTTATAGCGGCAATAGAAATACACACTATGAAAGTTTCAACCCTCTTCTCTACCTATGATGGTACTCCACAGCCGAGGCTTAGTAATAGGGTCCCGTTGGCACACTTCGGGTACGGAACCCTAAAAATTGAATAAAGCGAGAGTAGTACCTAGGTATGTCAGGACCATAGCAAATAGAGATCCGTGGTTTCTGCCCCTATGGGAAACAGGCATGATATCATGTATGTAAATAAATAAAAAACATAATATTCAATTGCTTCAATAATATATATTTATTTAAACACCAAATAATATAATACCTAAGTCCTAAGATTTTTAAACTATCACAATAAAATCTCAAATATTTGTTATTAGACTAGATTAAACTTCTTACGTAACAAAGACAAAAGAAAAACATATTATGCTTTGAAATAAATCATTCAGATAAGTATAGTGGCACAATATTTCCTAATTCCCTAAACTTGTACTATTTTGTATTTTATCAAATTAGTGCTGTATTATAGGTTTTTAGCTTAACATCTCTGCTGGACTGGAAGTAAAGAAATAACATAGAATGCGTCCAGCTGCTTCTCTCCCCGAGCATGTCGTAAAAGTCGACTAAGGGATAGTATCCTCCCCAACATGATGAGATACAATAAGCAAGTATTCCCAAGGAGGGTTGACGTCAGGCAGGCGGCCGGTCATAAAACACCTTAGCCAAAACTTTTACACCATGATCCAATGATCATGCTGTGCCGACCCCACATAATGGGATAAGGGCAGAAAGATGGAAGGATATTGCCTTCCTAGTGAAGAACGCAGTAACTAGAATTTTTGCCAAAAATTAGTTAGATAAATATTCAGAATCGCTTAACAAAATACAGCATTCTGTTCTCACTCACGTATCAAATGTTTGACATAGTTACTGCGTCCTTCACTAGGGCAGTATAGATCTTCTATCTTCCGAGGAGTAGGTAAATTATATACGTCAGTTTTCCACATACTGAATTTATATTTTTATTTTAAAGTATTAAATGTCTGAACTTAGCGAGCGGGGAGTAACTGGCGACTCCCCATACAAAAGTTACGAGTCAGCTCAATTACTTGTGACTTGTTTTACACAGCCTCCACAAAAGTATACATAGTATTTATAACTTCACTCTAGACTAAAATTTTGACCTTAAATATTGCTGAAGATATTTTGAGCTACTTTCAAATTGAGACACTTAAAAAAGTACAATACACATACAGCTCTTAAATTATTAATTAAAAACTTGAATAAAAACAAGTAAAAAGTCATAATATGTTATTCGGTGGATAGTACAATTGTCGGTACTGGAGTGGTGGGTAGCGGGTTTGGTTCCTGGCTATGCCGCACCCAATCCACGGTCCTCGTTGCGCTTTCGTGCTGTCGTAGGGAACGATTTGATAAACACTGTAAATAATATATTTTAAGAAAATCTACGTACTACGTAAGGTCCCAACAAAATGAAAATGATTCATTTGTCCAGTCCTGGAAGCATGAAACATGGAGAATATCTTCAAGAGTATTCTTCATTATATCAGATCATAGAGCACCGGTGGTGGTGGTCTAGTGGTAATGACCCCGTCTTCCAATCCTGATGTCGTGTGTTCAAATCCGGTCGGGCAAAATGGATTTTTCTGTTCGAAAAATGTATTTGCGCTATACTAGTACTCACAAACTGTGAAGGAAAACATCGAAAGGAAATCTGCATGTCGTAGAACGAGATCGAAAACATGTGTCAAGTGCACAAAAGGAGCCTCTTTGAGGCGCACTTTAGTGACACGATTAGTAGTACCGAGTATCAGGTCATGAGTTAAATGGAACGATGGACGTGTGCAATGGTACAGCGATTTTAATATTAGTTCTGAATGAATTGGTAGTTCCATTACTTTAATTAAGTACATTTTGAACATGAAACAAAAAATATTCGAGCTTGTTCCATCATGGTACTAAGCCATTGCATGTTCCGCAATATTTCTTCCGGGTCTGGGTGTTGTAGTATTATGTACTTTAAGTATGTATTTACAAAAAAAGTATATTATGTATTCTATCAGCGCTCGTGGTGTAGCTTGCTTAAACGTTCTTGATTGATCGTTAAAGTTAAGCAACGTTGTGCGCGGTCACAATTGGGATGGGTCACCGCAAGTGGCATTACGAGCTGAGCGCTTCCGTGCTTCGGAGGGCACGTTAAACAGTCGGTCCCGGCTTTTAAGTCGTTAAGCCATGACGGAGGCCTTTAGGCGGCCTAAAAAACTCCGTCACTAGAGTTGGCCACTAGCTCATACGAACTTACTTTATTCTATCAGCCATGCGGTACCCATATTACAAGCTTTGCTTAGTTTGGGGCTAGATGGCGCTGTGTGAAATGTCCACAAATATTTATTATTATTTATTTGGAATCAGTTTTAGTTGGTAAATTATGTAAGTGTACCTTATCCTCGGACAATATAGAAAGTCGTCGTCTGGACATGGCGCTGGCCGTCCTATGCCGTCTGCCGTCCATCTTCAGGCTTGACGAGCTCGAACCCCTCCGCCTTTTAGAACCAGGATCGTCACTGCCTGAGAAATAAAAGTTCGTTGCCAATTGTGGCTATATCTAAATACTAGCTGCCGCCCGCGGCTTCGCTCGCGTGGTACCCGGATAAAAAATAGCCTATATGTTAATCCAGTACATGTACTATGTATATTACAAGTTTCATTCAAATCCGTTCAGCCGTTTAGGCGTGATTGAGGCACAAACATCCTCACAAACTTTCGCATTTATAATATAAGTAAGATTTACCTGAAGCAACCGCAGCAGCAATTTGAGCGGCTCTCCTAGCCTCTTTTTGTACCAGTCTCTGCTTCGTCTGCCGCGCTGCGTTCTCTCTTATAATCTGATCCGCTCTGAGACGCAAGATTTGAGCTGCGGCCTTGTGATGCTGCAATGCCGAGTTGAGATCGTAACGCGACAGTGCGAAGAGGTTTGAATAACCACGGGACCTGTGAATGCATTTATATTTTGTAAGTTTGGTAGAGATCATTAGGAAAATTGTTTGCCCCACGTTGGGCGCCAATGTTAAAATTGGCACCCAACGTGGAGCACTCATTGAGACAGGGAAAGTGTTTGAATCAAAACAACGAACTCGAGTTTGTTAACTTGTGGTTTTGAGATTGCATAGTTTGAGTATAAATACCTGACTGTAGCCGTACGTCGTCTCAGCCCGTCGATACCGAGAAGACTAACTTCTCCGAAGACAGAGCCTTCTTTTAGAGTAGCCAACACCTCTGTCTCATCAGGTGACATCACCTGCAACAAAATTACTACATTGTACTGAACCATGTTTGCACGTGCCTGAGGCAACCTTCTTCAACTGTTATATAATTTCTTGGGACCTTATTCGCTTGACCAAACGAAACTTGGCAGTTTGTAACTTGTTTATAACGCGCCTCGTCGCGTTTTACAATACAAAATTGATATTATAAAATATGATTTAATAGGGTGTCCAATTGCCTACAGATCTTTGAGGTACAGTAGAGTTGCCTTAAAATATTTTAACTTAATTCAAGGTACCCACCAGTATCAGTTCTATAATCGGAGCGACCAATTGCACCGTCACAGTCCAAGAAAAAGCTGGACAAAAGGTCGTTGATTACTCACAAAGCATTGTCCAGATTTGATAATGTACATGTGATGACCGACGTCACCGCGCCTCACCACTAAGTCGCCAGGCAGGAAGGAGACTGGCTTCAGTTGGAGCACCAAATCTCGGAGCATTGATTCCGAACAGTCCCGGAAAAGTTGCACCTGGGAAGAATGTAAGTTAGCAATTCTCCATTTCCCTTTACCTTTAGGCATTCGGAAAGTCATAAATAAGTGCTCACCTTGCTCAGTGTCGTCATGTGAACAGCTAATGCCACATCTCGCTTCATGTTGTAAGGCAGGAAGTCCAGAATCTTTTCTTCATCTGAAAACAAAAAAGTAAACCAGAAAAATAATATTAAAAACACAGTTTATTATATTATGACAATTTCTTCTATAGGCACTTTAACTCTGTCTCTCAGGCCAAGTCACTGGATCACCATACATATATACATTCATATTATCATGGCCATGAAGTTGATATGCTGTTCTGAGGTGACAGGTGATCAGCCCATCGACCATAAAGGTGAACCATCATGTTGAAAAGGAATCCCTTAGTCGACTTTTATGACATGCTCGGGGAGAGAAGCAGCTGGACGCATTCTAAGCTTTATAATTTACTTCCAGTCCAGCAGAGAAGTATCACTGGATCTGTAGGATCTAAAAGTTAGGACTTACCAAAACAACGCTGCTTGGTCCAGGTATAGTAAAACCAGCAGGTGACCCGCCATTGCAGCCACGCCGGCATGTTCAGTTGACGCAGGTATCGAATGCAACTGTCCACCTTCTTTCGGTACTCCGTCTGAAAGCTTTCTTCATCAAAAATCGTAGCCAAAAAGCAAACATCGGACAATTGAGAAAACACAGGCAGATTATTTGAGGCGATGCTTTGAAGATTCGTTCTGATAATCAAGAAACTCAAGCCTTTCGTACAAGTCTCTCTCATAACTTCTTCTGCGTCCTCGGCCCATATATTTACAACAAGATAAATAAAGTCATAAATATTTACCCACAGAATAAGGCAAGATGCAAAAAAAATGTTACCAAATGGCTTAAAACATTAACCTACCAAGAAACAGAAACTTTGTTATGCCTCGCAGAATAACTATAGCACACATTTATCGCAGTCATAGCAGCTACATACTTTTACACTAATAGTGTAAATAATAATATACATCGTACAACTTTCATACTTACACAAACACGCCCAAGGACCCATACACTCACTCACTCTCCCGCACAGCATACATCCACACGCACCTAAATAGCCTACATAAACACGCGCGCACACACACACACACACACACACACACACACACACACACACACACACAAAAGCTCGCACGCATGTTCTCTCTCAAACACGCACATACACTCATACGCGCGCGCTGCTTTTGTATATCTTTATATTCATAGTACTATTGTTTATATTTTTATTTTTAGTTATTTCTATTTTTATTTTATTTTTTAGTCTTAATTTTCTCTGTTTAATTTTATTTTTCTTATAAAGTTTTGTAATGGTCTGAAAACCGTTGTAAGATGGCCCTTGGAAGATCCGTGGCGTGGGGCGCTGGTGACCTGTATTACAGGTTTTTTCTAAAACCTATCTCAGGCACCAGCTCTTCACAAAACAGGTTTTCTTGGCCTAGCCTATATTTACTTACTAACCTTACTCTGTGTCAGCTTGAAGCCAAGAAACTTTTTTGTGAAGAAAAATAAATATATTTTTATTTATTATTTATTTAATTATCTCATAAAAATGTTGGTCAGCTAACAGCTGCATAATTGATCATTGATGTAAAAAAATAGCTGAATACTTTAGTGAGGAGAAAAATTTTACTTGAGGAGAAATGTGTCGTTAGGATTTTAAAGGTGAATTATGGGACTAACTCGTCTTCGAGTGAGCCCGTATACAAACATGGCAGTCCATAGCCTAGTACAAACTTGAATAGAAGTTTCATCTTACCTTAGCTCTTGTAGCCGTCGCGATAATATCCCTAATTTGTCCGATCAGCAACGCAAACACAAACACCCCCATAAGCCAAGCAGCTGTCATGAACAAATACTCTATGGTTTTCTCTGGCTTAGGGTTCTTTCCGATACTGGTGGCAGTTTTAGTCGCGAAGTAGAAGCAGCGGATGTAAGCATTTCCTACATTGTCGTAGACCCAGCCGTTTGAACCGAGGCCAATGTATGCGCTCATAGCGTAGTAGGCACATGCGTTGAGGTGAATTAGGAAGAAGATGTAGAACAGGGTTTTGCCAATTCGAACCTGGAAGAAACAATCTGTAGCTGTAGTTTTGTACCTAAGTCAAAACACGTCTCAAGAATCATATTGGGTAAACTAATGCAGAATTTACCACATAAGGTGATGACAGCACACGATCCATAGCCTGATGGAACTCCCAAAAGGTTTGCAGTTTTAATAATCTCGGGAACCGAAGGATAACCATTTGAGGCCCAAAGAAGATGTAGAGTAGATCCAATGGCAGAAGAGATAAAACATCGAACTGAAATCAAATAAACATATCAAACCTGTGTTGTCAAAATCTGAATAAGTTTGTTCTGAATTTGTTCCTGGTTTAAATATCAGCTTACTTTGTACTGAGCTTTTCTCCTATAATTCTTCCGCGTAGCATTAGGGTCATCGACCCAGAAGCCTTCATGCAGAAATATCAACTTTGGTTTCACCATCCCCACATCTATTAGATACACTAGGTCGCAGAAGTAGTCCATGACCAGCCAGATAACGATGTTGTCCGGGGTTTGATAGGGGAAAGTTGCACGGAGGGGAATGCACCACGCATTATAGCTATAGCAGAATGTCACTAGGAGAAGCCAGCAGATATAAACGTAGCCTGTGAATTAAAAGTATTTATTCTATTATTTACAGACCATACTTCTTAGTTTTAGTTGATTCATATTGAAAATACACCAATTGTACGACGAAGCTGAGCTCTATGGCTCACTTTGTGTAACAGTGAAATGATTTGTGCGATAATGATTTTATGTCAACATTTCCTAAAATAAGGATTATTTCGCAACACTTTTCGTCAAATACGTTAATTGGCGCCCAACAGAGACAATAATGGACGCCCAAGAGTGGGCTAATATTTTGTTCTTCAGCATTTCTATTTTTTAATGAATGTTTGTACCTTGTGGATCAATTGGGCTGACAAGGTCACAAATATTGCAAAGAGTGACAAGCCCTTTCACTGTTCGTTCACGCACTGGAGAACTTGGCACTGGGCTTTGCGGAGTCTCTATTTCCGGAGTGATGTCTCCTGTTGATGGGGATCTGCAAAATTATTTCATATACATGAACAGTTTTTTCCATCTTCGAAATCATCGAAGTAAGAAAAGCATCATGAACAAACCAACACGACTTATGTTGGGCCTAAAAAATTCGAATGCACGAAAGGAGTCTCTTTGCAGCGCGCTTGTATTTTTTCATAACACTGGTTCGAAAGAACTATAATAGTAGTAGTAGTGAAGACATTATAAATGTGGACTTCAATAGCAATCCTGACTGATTTAAAAGCTGGAAGTTTCCTACCCTCTTGATGAGTCATGACTGCTCATTGCCTTCCTGAGATCTTCCAGCTCCGAAGCCGTGTGTTTGACCACTTCAGCGAGCTCTGAAGCTGCAAGCTTCACCTCATCAAGTATCCTGCGCTTAATGGGCGGGCTTTCATCGTAGAGCTGGACCTTTTGCAATTGAAACGACCTGATAGAGGTAAATAAATATTTTTACTGACAATTAGATTAAGTGTAATTAATTGTAGTAAAATGTTGATACGACTTACTCATCTTTGAATTGTGGTTTCAGTTCAAGGCAAGTCTTTCGTAAAGCCCTGCGAAAAGCACATTTGTAGGTTACTTTTGAATTCTTCCAAAGTACATTATTGAATACGGTATATGTATTTAGGTAAAAGAATCAGTAGGATGGTATTGTAGAGGCAGGTTACGAGATTAACCCCCGAATACTCAAACGCATCTCAGAGTTGAGCAAGTTTCAAGTCACGATTTTTTGACAGTTTTTGATGAAAATCTGTCAAAAACTCGTCAGTTGAGACGTGCTCAACTCTAAGGTGCGTTTGAGTATTCGGGGGTTAAAGTTACTTACGGAGTCCGTTCCTTAGTAGGTGATGTATCTGGAGTACACCAAGATCCATAGCTGGGCTTGTCTGGTGGCTTAGCGCGCACCTTCGTGCTTGGCGAGCTCGGGTGAACGGCATGCTATAAGCAAACCTCTTTTGAATACGAATCCATAGATGCTCAATTTTCTAAACATACCCCTGAATACTCAAACGCATCTCAGAGTAGAGCACGTCTCAGGTGACGAGTTTTTGACAGATTTTCATCAAAAACTGTCAAAAAAACCGTGACTTGAGACGTGCTCAACTCTGAGTCACGTTTGACTATTCGGGGGGTCTTCTTTCGTATATATTTTTTGTAGTTGAAGACTTTCGTTTACAAATCAAAAATTGTTCTATGAATGACTTGTGGAAAATTGAAAAGATACGTATAGTAGGTACCTACACCTACCTAGGTTAGAAATGAGGCATTGTTTTTGATAGTGGTAAAATAATAGCGAGCAGTTTTGATAGAATAGCGAAATATGCTATATATTGATGCCATTTTGTATTGTGCTTAAGTAGTTTTATACGAAATTTTACGTTCAATTAATATAATATATTTTATGCTCCAGTCGTAAAATTCATAGCTCATAACGGATGCCATCCATCCACTCCCTATATGTATAGCTACCTAAATATTTAATATACGTAGAGTAGTTGAGTATGAAAGAGGATATTAAGACTTATTATAAAACTAGCTGCCACCCGCGGCTTCGCTCGCGTGGTACCCGGATAATTCTAATTTTTCTCGCCGTAAAAACCATCCTTGAACTTCAACGAACATTTTAAAAAAAGATTTGGCCAAATTGGTCCAGGCGTTGTTGAGTTATGCGCTTACGAACACATTTTGCGATTCATTTTTATATTATAGAAGATTGGATTAGGTATATGTATGTAAGAGTTTTGTGGTCCATCATAAAAACACCAGAGTTGTACGTATAGGTTTAATTCCTTTAGATGTGATTCTTACGCTAGGTCACAACAGAATGAATGTTTTGCAAGTCCTTTCCAGTATTTATGGGTGTCTGGGCAGGTACTTTCAAACAATACAACAACTAGAACTTATTACCGGAAATGGAGTACACATAAAATTATAAGGATTCATGAACATTGCTTTTTAAAATATAAAATGATTTTTAAATAATATAACTAAAATAAATTGTAATAAATTAATTATTGTTTTATGACAATCAACTAAAATGAAATGTAAAACAAAGAACTTTCTATAAATTATTTTAACATTAATCAACTTTTTATTTTAAATTATTGTAGCGCTATCACGGCCATGCTGATGAACTGCTCGTGCTCTGAGCAGTTTCGTCATCTAGAAAAAAGGAGAATTATAATGCTGCCCAGTTGTAAGACTAAGCTGGTTTTAAACAGCCTGTACAGACAAGTGGCATACAAAGACTATTAGTGCCCAGTTGTAAGACTAAGCTGGTTTTAAACAGCCTGTACAAACAAGTGGCAGATAATAACATTGCCCAGTTGTAAGACTAAGCTGGTTTTTAAACAGCCCGTACAAACAAGTGGCATTTTCAAGACTACCAGTGCCCAGTTGTAAGACTAAGCTGGTTTTAAACAGCCCGTACAAACAAGTGACATTTTCAAGACTACCAGTGCCCAGTTGTAAGACTAAGCTGGTTTTAAACAGCCCGTACAAACAAGTGGCATTTTCAAGACTACCAGTGCCCAGTCGTAAGACTAAGCTGGTTTTAAACAGCCCGTACAAACAAGTGGCAGTCATGGTATTTATTCGCTATCATGGCCAGAACTGAAAAAAAACACCACAACCCCGAAATAGGAAAAGGAAACCTAGTAGGCAATACAAAAAGATGGGAAGATGAGTTGAAATATACATCAGGACAAACATGGACAAGAACTGCCAGGGAGCGTAAGACGTGGAAGGAAGTTGGAAGAGGCCTTTGCCAAGCTAGGGCAAACAGATGCGGTCGCTGATGTTAAATTTATTTGTACATGTTGTAAACATAGCATGTGTCTGAAATAAAGGCTTATTATATTACTATTATGACCAAAACTATCATTATTCAGTTGATTGGGTGTAGGGATGTGTTAAACGTGTTCATGGGCCTCTACTATTGTCTTATTATGTTTTTGTTTTTCAGGCTTTTCACTTCATAGCGTTTATTCACTAAAATTTTGTGATTTGATAAGGACCTAAGAATTTTGGACCTCATTTGTCACTAGACCACTGCGTATCTTTACAAAGGATAAAATCATTTAACTGGAATGGAGTGATAGGGGCATATTTGGCGTAAATCGTGTTTTGATTGAAATGCCGTTCGGCTATTCTGGCAGTAGCGTTTTCACGGAGCTCGCTTTTGTTTATGAGATTTTCAATGAGGGATAGTTGTTCAGTTGTTCACCATAGCCAGACAATTATAACGAATGAGATAATACAACATACAAAAAATACATCTGCAAGAATTCTGACAATGATATTTAATGAGATCCTGACAACAGAAAATATACCAACCCAATGGATTAAATAAAAAATAGTACTAATACAAAAAAAATATACAATATCAATAACTACAGACCAATCAGTCTCATCTTATATTATAAGAATCTTTGTCCTGACTGACTGACTGGCTGACTGGCAGACAACGCACAGCCCAAACCACTGGATGTAGAGACTTGAAACCCTCACTGTAAGGCAAACTTTGGCACGTAGGGGTGTACTAAGAAGGGACCCTTCAAAATTCAACCTCCAAAGGGGTGAAAAGGGACGAAAACCTGGAATCAATTTTTGGTCCAAAACTGCACACAACCTATATCAAATTAAAGAGCCGATTTTTCTCATCTATTTGATGTCATAATTACCTGTAAATTCTTTATTTTTGGCATGTTTTTCATGAAAAATAGAATACTTTTATTTTGGCATACGACAGCGATGATACCACAAATTAGTAATAGACAAAACATTAAGAAAAGGAACTGTCAATGTCAAATTACACTACATTCATTAGCGTCTAAAAAAAAATTGTTGCGATAATATTTTGGACTGTTAACACTGCAGGTGGGTTACTAATGGTCATAGAGCAGGGCAGTAGTTGAACTGCTCGACTTTTTTGTGCTTAGTAGGTACCCACGTGTGCTGGAATGGGGCATAGGGTACTTTTTATCTGGGTATCGCGTGAGCGAAGCCGCGGGCGGCTGCTAGTGTCTAATATTTACAAAATTTTCGCGAAGGTACTACTCAGAAGACTTACTAGAGTACTGGACGACAACCAACCTATTGAGCAAGCAGGATTCAGAAGCGGCTTCTCTGTTATAGACCACCTGTTTGTTGTGAAACAAGTGATTGAAAAGTTCAAAGAGTACAACCTACTACTATATTGCTGCTTCGTGGACTACAACAAGGCCTTTGACTCAATT
Organism: Scotopteryx bipunctaria; assembly: GCA_949320045.1. Taxonomy (NCBI): domain Eukaryota; kingdom Metazoa; phylum Arthropoda; class Insecta; order Lepidoptera; family Geometridae; genus Scotopteryx; species Scotopteryx bipunctaria. The sequence goes on from OX439441.1 coordinate 3,115,956, forward strand.
GAACACAGTAAGATATGGCAGGCCCCAAAATAACAGGGAATAGAAAAATAAGTACACAAGGATTATCAAAAACGTGTAACTAAGAGCTCAGCAAAAATATTACTAAAAAAAGAAGGCGAATCTATACAAATTGAAAGAAGAGTCTGACAAGTGGAGTAAGAGAGTTACTGTTTGGTATCCAAAATCTTGTAAAAGAAGCAGAGTAAGGCAATACAAACGATGGAAAGACGACATCGAGAATACAAGAGGAAAGCTGTGGACAAGAATTACAGGCGATAGAGAGGAGTGGAGAGGAGAGAGAGAGCCTTATTATTATTATTATTATGATTAGTTGATCAATAGGAGGAGGTGAACATTGTTTGCCTATTAGTAGTTCTAGCTTGGATCGGGTACTATTGATTGATGACGAGTTTCATTCTATGAGGATTTTGGTAAAAACCGGTTTCCTTATCAAGCTTTGTAAAATATTTAGCTTTTCAATGTCTATCTATTTGGTCCTGAATCAGTGGAAGAGGATAGTTATCGTGTATAGTGTTCATGTTAAGTTCTCTAAAGTCTTCACAAAGGCGATCGTCACCTTTTTTTTTTAACTAGTCAAATTAGGGTAGGGTTATAATGTAGGGTTGTCTTTGAACTATTTAATTGGGATCTTTTAAATAAATAGATAGTGGTCCAGTTTTAACCCGTTTAGAGCGTCTGAATTTAAGCCAAGAAGGTTTTTGTCAAGTCTGTGGAATCAATGAAGTCAATATCAACAGAATCAAAGGTTCTTTTCAAATTAGGAAATGTAACAAATCCGTTGCACAGAAATCCCACATTCGGTAATTGAAATATCGATTCCCGGAATTTGCAAACAATCCCTCAAAGTATAATATCGTAAGGTAAGCAATCTACCTTATGATTATAAGGTTTATTTCTAGATACACTGAGTCTAATGATCCAACAGTGTTAATTACTTCATGGGATGATTATAACATCAATAGAGCGTTTTCCAAGAATCGAACCTACAGACCGCGTTGTGATTAGAGAATACTGACAAGAGAGAAAAGAAAGTTCTACATTACCAAATCGGGTTCTAGATGTGCAGGTTTGTGTTTGGCAGAGATTCACTTGCCGTACTGGTTGCTCTGGAGATGTAAAAACACATGTTGCTGTTGATCTTGCTGGTCTCTGTCTCTGCTGGCTGGTATAACCATTTTAGAAGTTCCACGTATCGTCGCAGTAGGGTTATTTCATAAGATTGCGTATTTTCGGTTTGCCGATTCTGTCGGTGAGGTGCCTGATGCTGCTGTCCTGGTTCCTCATCATGGGCGTCGTGATCCCTGTCTTCTGATGTAAGAGTTTTGTGGTCCATCATAAAAACACCAGAGTTGTACGTATAGGTTTAATTCCTTTAGATGTGATTCTTACGCTAGGTCACAACAGAATGAATGTTTTGCAAGTCCTTTCCAGTATTTATGGGTGTCTGGGCAGGTACTTTCAAACAATACAACAACTAGAACTTATTACCGGAAATGGAGTACACATAAAATTATAAGGATTCATGAACATTGCTTTTTAAAATATAAAATGATTTTTAAATAATATAACTAAAATAAATTGTAATAAATTAATTATTGTTTTATGACAATCAACTAAAATGAAATGTAAAACAAAGAACTTTCTATAAATTATTTTAACATTAATCAACTTTTTATTTTAAATTATTGTAGCGCTATCATGTATCTATAATATAAGGTTTGGGTAAGTACCTACCTGTCTACCTACTTAAATTCAATTGATATACTTACCTACCTTAGTAGTTTTTCTGAATATGTTAGCTAGATAAATAAATACCTATTTGTGGATATCTTCAATTCAAAATCTTCTAAAATATAAAAAATCAATTTTCTGCCCTAGTCGCGATGTCAATAAAAATAGAAGACTTCCATTTGTTTTATAATGTGTGCAATAAAATTGTGTATTGCGACTTATTCTATTATTAGTGACCCCCCCCCCCCCAAATTTCAGGCTGCGACCGCGCCTGCATTCAGTTATCGCCTTGTACTCCACCGGTCGTCACCACGCCTCGCAATTATATCCTGCCTAGCTCCATTTGAGGTCACAATGGGGTTCCAGATATCTTGAGCCTCTAGGTACCTACCTGACTAAAGATTATAAATCAAAAGTAGGTATTCATCCAGCCAGACATCAGTATCGGTAGGTAGGTACATTGTTTACGATCGCTTGAAAGCACTTAACAGTGCTTTCGTATTCAAATCACAGAGCTCGGAGGCTAATGGCGGGCGACTGGCCTTGCATTCAATGATCACTATCTCAGATGTGACTTTTGGAATACTTCTTTATTCACACTATATATATACACACATACACACATACACATATACACACTATGACATCGAGTGACGCCGCCATCCCTAATGGGGTGGGCAGAGCCACAAGTAATCATAACAAAACTTGCAGCCACTCCTGATTCAAATCCCAAGATGGATATAGGTAACTAGCTGTGCTCCGCGGTTTCACCCGCGTTTTTCTCACAGGCGGCCAGCAAGCGCGGCCTCCCCGTCTCGCCCGCCGCCGCTCCGCCAGCGTCTCGTCTTGCTTGCATCAAGCGCGCGTGGATTTCCTTAGCAGAGTTATTTTAGAAATGTATTTATTATACTCTTCAAAGATCTTATACTTACAATCATCAACAAATATATTTCGAAAAAGATTATTACAGGATTTTAAGTTGATAAAAAACTCTATGGCCCATAACTCATTAATAGGTACCAACTCTTAACATCTTACACACGTGATAACTTTTAAACGAAATATCCGATTGAGATGAAACAAAAAGTATTTTACTTCTACATAAATACTCTTTATAACATAATGCTTAATTTCGATAAAGATTAACATTACGATACATATTTAACGTAGTTTTTTTTTCTTCAGACGATTTAATAATTATTTTGAACACAAAATCGGTTATTGTGATTAAACCATGATAGCTAGATATATGTTCTCGCGGACTTTTTTGTAGGTCTTAATGGGATCTACAAACCCGTAGTACATAATTTTGTTCTATTGTCAATAGTTTTTGCAGCGCACGCAAAAATAGGTTTTCGATTTTACACCTTGTGTTACAAAATAGCAATTTTATTACGGATCCCTAATTTTGAAAAAAATAAAACATAGCCTATAGCCTTCCTCGATAAATGGACTACCCAACACTGAAAGAATCATTCAAATCGGACCAGTAGTTCCAGAGATTAGCGCGTTCAAACAAACAAACAAACAAACAAACTCTGCAGCTTTATAATATTATAGTATAGATTAACCATGGTGACAGGTGATCAGCCCATCGCCCTTAAAGATGATCCATCAAGTTGGAGAGGATAACAAGTACTCCTTAGTCGACTTTTACAGAAGATCATTACCAGCTGCTTATCGAGAGAGAAGCAGCTGGACGCATTCTATGTTTTTTCTTTACAGCAGAGAAGTAACTCCCAATAATAGGATTTGAAATTATTTTATTTCTTTATTTATTGTATTTATTTATTTGAAGTATATGCGCATGATGCAAATACAACACTGGAAAATGCTATAGTAAAAACTGTGTCGCATTTTCCAGTGCCCAGCCTAAGGACTATGGAGAATTGGAGAGAACTAGGATGTCAGTGGCATCAAAATTTCACGACTTTTAAATATTTCTTGAAAAGTAAAAGTCCCTCAGACATAAAATGTATATGGGAAATGGGACCTCCTTGGGACCATTCTCATATAGGTACCATACCATAGTGAAATAAAATCATCAAAATGGGTTGACTATTGGCGGAGATATCGGTGAATGTACACTAAAAAAAACATACACACATTCGAACATAGAACCTCCTCCTTTTTTGAAGTCGGTTAATAAGAAGGAAAAATAATAGACAAACCTAAACAATACTTTACTTAGGTAGGTACTTAATAGATTGTCGGAACTAGACTAGGTATGGTCAAGGTAATCAATGGTTTATTCGTCCAAGTATCAATGTCATGAGTTTGCTTTTGATTATCTAAAGTGAATTGATCTGGGTTAGATATATAGGTAACTCGGATAGTAATTAAAGCTGGGTGCGGCGTATTAGCTAAGTCATTTCATCCATCACGCTTAACTACAAAAGGCAATTTAAGTTGTGCTTACAGATAAGTACATACCTACCTACATTGTAACAAACTTTAAGCTGTAATGTAAGCCTAGTAAGTAAGCTCCGCGACTTTGTCATCTAGGAGCTTTTAGGGAATTCCTTTCTAAGTGCACCCATACACCATAAGAAGAAAATGTCCTTTAAGTTTTATGCTTCTAGGATTTAATAGTTTAGGCTATGCATTGATTGACAGTCGTTGATTGACAGTCAGTCAGTAACATAAGAGTTTTGTTTATATTATATTTAGAAAAAAAACCCCGGAAAAGTCACCCCAATAGAACGTTACATAGTTCTATTCCAACACAAACCTGTAAGTGCCTATGCCCCTTGATCGGCCTACGTAGGTAAAATATCTTCGTAGTACACCGGTCACAGCAAACATAAACAATGGTTAATTGACTAATTAATTGCATTTTGGCGTGCCACTGAGTAGCCCATATCGAAAGAAAGGAATTGTCAATACCACGCAACTCTGTAATTATGAGAATACAAGATACTAAAACAACTCTAAGGTATTTGAAAAAATTACTTCGCAAACGATAAATTTAAAACTCACGGTTTTTTGTTTATTCGTCCAAGATTTTCATACATTATTGATTAATTTGATATTGCTCTAAATATAGTTCAAACAAAACACAACGCAATAACTTACCACCTCAACGGTAACTTGCATTTTCAAATTGGATATCATCAAACTTAACGAAATTACGCCATCACTACCGTTACTAGAGGTAAAACTTAGAAAAGCGGAACCATGCGTGTGGTCACTTCGGAGGTGGTCAGTCGACTAAGCGGAAAACTGACACAGACAAGGCAATTTTATTATTGGATACTTTACTTTCCTAGTAGATGCCTAGTTGACTATTTGGCAGGTACCTATGCATTGCTCTGTATTTTCGTAGTCCGTATCTAAACAATAAGGGCGCAGCTGTTTGCCGATTGAAAATAAATAGTGGATAAGTGCTCCATGGGGAAAGCAATTAGATTAGCGAGTTATTTTAGTGGGAAATGTGGTTTCGGGGAGTGTTTACAGCTGCGAGAGAAGTACCTATTATTGTTCTGTGGTTTACAGTGACACCTCAGTGGGCCCCTATAGGTACTTTAGCCAAACTGGAGATACCTACAAATTTATGTAAAGAAACTGTCCGTATTTTTCGTTATCATAATGAAATCACTTTAGTTTTAGGTACTTAAATAAACTTCGCAACATAAGTTTTCACACCTTAATAAAAAATAAATTTAACTAGGTATTAGTAATACCTACTTAAAAGTTCCATAACATGTACTAATGAAAAAGATATTACAGGGTTCCGTGTGTTCTATTGCCGCTATAACAACAAATAATAAAATAGAAGGGGATCAAATTTTAATACAAGAAACATTTATGCAGGTACCTACATGTACGATGGGTACGGAACCCTTCGTGAGAATTCGACTCTCACTTGACCGGTTTTATTACACTAGGAAGATATAGGTCTGTATAAGTTAGATAGGTAAGTAGTTCGCGCCACGTGTTTAAGATGATCCGACAGAAATGTTTAGGTATTTAATATAATCTTTTTTGTGAAATAAAAATCACTCCTGAATAAAAAAGCAATAGGAAAATCTTTTGTGCACAACAGTATCCACGTACCAACTTACTGTTTTTATCCGCGGGTTCATTTATCGAGGCACGACTTAAGTAGGTACCTATATCTATACCTATACAAACCTATGCTTTCATAAAGTGTAAAAAAGTAGTGACTTACCCGTTTCAGGCGTGGTATAAACAATGGCATGGGGTATGAATTGGAAGTTCAGTAAACGTGTTTGTTACATTTTTCACACAGATAAGTAAATGTGTAATCTTATCTTGAAAGCACTGTAACTAAAAGTATAGGTAGGTAGGTACCTAATTATTTTTACGGACCGTTTGAGTACATGAACATAATACGTGGTGGAAGGTAATCAATCACTTTAAAACACAAAATTGAAAATCTTGCTTGCTAAAATCTGTTGTTTTGTTTGCTTTTTTGCAATTTGTTTTAGTATTATTATAACAATAAAATTGGTTTCAATGAAATGAACAACAAAAATACAAATAAAGCAGCAAAAGTGCTTTTTTGTCTGCGAATTATGTCGAACAATAATTTTGTTTGTTATTATTACTTAATTCTGTTTGGTAACTAATGAGTTTACCAAACACAGAAGATAAACACTTCTTATTGTACAAAAAATCAAATATTGTACACGCTTAAGTACAATAAATACGTATAAAAATAATATTAATTTGATCTAGCGATGGAAGTAGCTGAAGTGTAATAAACTTAATTTATGATGCGCGCGCATAACTTGAATTTAGCGCGCAACAGAATGGGCGAAGATTGCGCATATCAAAATGTCATTCGCGTCGTTATTAAATGTCAGTGTCAAGTATCAATAACTAATATATGTCCATTGCCATTGTTTTAAATACGTGCGTGATGATTAAAATTGGAAATAGAACAAAAACAAACAAACGTTTGTTCGTTTCTTGCTATTTTTTGATTGAAGGAGGGAAAGTTCTTCGTCAGGCCCTAGGAAGAATGAGGTCCGAGGTCAGGCCACAACACGACTACAAACTAAACCACCACCAGTGTTGCCACATTCTAATTCGATAAATCAGAATAGTCAAAAAATCTATATCGAATCTCTATGAGAACAATAAACAACACATAGTCTTAATAAAACGTAGTTGGCAAACAAACAAATTAAATTCATTCGATTCATTCTTTCATCTACAAATTACATGTTTCGGGAATTCCTCACTCTGCAAGGCATTAATGTTGCCAAGAAGTCGACAACGGTTTACCCCCTATCAACAGAAAAACGGTCAATATAAGACCACCAATACAGATAAAAGTGAAATCATACATCTGTATTGGTGGTCTGAAATCTGTATGTAAAGGTACAGATAAATCTGTATATATGGCAACACTGACCACACCACCAACAAAATCATTGCGATTGCGATGTGATCCTTTGACTAGTAGGTATATAGATATCAGTGGATGTGATTGTAGTTTATGCAATGGATTCAGGTTTGTTATTTTATTATAAATTATTATGAAGGTAGTCGATAATTTATTATACCTATTACAATCGATTATTTATATAATGTCACCGTAAAATTGTAAATACAGTTGGATTATAATCTCGAGAGATTGCAAACTGTCGAATAAATATCTGCTTAACCGCGGCAGCGGCCGCCGAAGCGCCAGAAATATAAAAGCAGTTAAACATGCAATAATTGTAAGCAGTATGTTACGGTTCACAATCTTTCGACAATTTACAATCTTGCGAGATACCTGCCTAGATTATATGAATGAATGATCTCAGTGTAAAAGATACCTATGTTTTTAAACTTTATAGATTTGAGGAAGAAGATGGTGTCCTTAGAGCAATTAAACAGTCTATTGGACTTTATGAAAGAACATTCTGATTTGGCAAAAGGCTTAAGCCGCGGGAGGCGAGGGAAGCTGATGTCGCTCAAAGTATGGAACTCATGTGCCAAAAGACTCAATGCCATAAAGCAAGGAGCTGTAAAAGACGGGAAAGGCTGGTCAAAGGTTTGTATATAAAACCAAATATTTGGTCTAATAGTTTACTTCAATGAGTTGGGCTAGCTGGGGGAGGGTTAGCAGGGGGATAATGTACAATACACCCCCACAGCGGAATGTCAGTGCAGATCTTTGTTCTCCTAACAATAATTAAAATATAATCTTTATTAACAGACAGAAACTTATAACTAATACAAATATAATTTACAAAATACAAAAGAAACAGTTGGGCTATCTAAAGGCCGTTGCAAACTGTCTATATAGCTCACCTGATCTAGCTCATCAGACGGTGGAAGCGTGCCCAAGACGCTGGCTGCATTGCCACGCTGAATGGCAATACTAATCCGTTAATTACTTAATTAAAATTAGAACCAAATATTAATTTACTAAGGCATTTTACTATTATATTAGATTATTTATACAGCACCAGATGGCAGCTTTTGCCTACACAATTATTTTATCCTAATTAAATTCAAGTTCTTAACATTCCAGTACTGGTGTGACTGGAAGTACCGAGTTCGCAGACATGCATTAGAGTTAAAAGCTGCTAAGGACAGTGATAGACCTCCACCCGATAGTCTCACACCACTGTCACCCATTGAGGAAATTATCATGGGCATCATCGGTGAGACTGCACTTGATGGAATGGTCATTAAAACCGACCCACTTGCTGATAGGGTATGAATACAATCAGCTACAATTAACATCCCCTTGTTATTTGCCAAAAAAATTCAACATAAAACCTTTATCATTTGTCAAGAAAAAATTCAAGATTAATAATACCTAATAATAACACCCAACAGTCACATACATAGTCCTGACCCCACACTAGGACTCCCTGTGTCGTAGGTATCAGAAACTACGAGTACCATGGTACCACAACACCCAGACCCAGATCACCCGGAAGAAATATTTGCAGAACAAGCAAATATTTCTTCCGCAGCGGGAATCGAACCCGCGTCTCTTGCGTCTCTTCCGAGCAATGCCCGCCACGCCACCGAGTCCGTCAAAATTGATTGAGTGTCAAAAACAGTATTATTTATAATATTTTAGACCCATTTCATTTACCACTTACAAGTTACAACATTTATTAGTTTGTCCACATTTTTTTATCAGAGATAGGTTTGCGTTTGACCACATGAGATGTAATCAGCTTTTAAAAGAAAACTTTTTATTTATTTATAAATACTTTATTGCACAAAATAATTTACAAAGGAGGGATTAATGCCTAGGCATTTCTACCAGCCAACCAATGAGTGGTAAGCAGTTGTTGATGTGCAACATAAAGAGTATTGAAATTACTTACATCTAAAAATATACTTACTTTGGTTGTCTGGAAGAGATCGCTCTTAAGCGATAAGACTGCCAAATAAATAAAATATATAAAATAAATAAAATATATAAAATAAATAAATATATAAAATATAATAGGTAAAATATTATAACTTTTGATTTAATTTTAGGATTCAAATGAAGATATACTAGAAAATGATGAACATGATAATGAAATACCAACCAGCCAACATTATGGTATGTCTTGAATTAGTAAAAATATTAATTAAAATAAATTTGGCTAAGCCTAGAAGCCTAGTAGTCAGCTCCGCATGTATTGACCAAGACTTTTCTGTGGACAAGACCGACTAAGCTGAGAGGATCGAATAGGTGCTGGGCAAGCCCAGGCACTACAGCGTCCTGTCTGTGAAGGTAAAAGTTGCCTCCTGACGCTGTATAAATCATCTACTATAGATGGTAAAGTGCCTTAGTAGTGGCAAAGCCTTAGAAGGAAAAGAGGAGGAAACCTAGTTACCTATCTCAGCCAAATTTAGTAAAGTAACTTGATTCTTATTCTCACAGGCACAAGGTCCAAGAAGCGCAAGCTTGAGAGAAACCCTTCAGTAGAGATGTCATACTTAGAAGAAAATGATATAGCATCTAGTCCACCAGAGAACAAAGCCGGGTTTGGTGGTGTTGGATATGGTAGGTTTACAATAATTTTACAGAAAAAAATAAGATCAATCTAATATATTTTCAGGTGTGAAATTGTATAACATATATTATTAATTTGTATTATTTTTTAGATCTTGAAGCTACACAGTTTTTAAAATTGGAAAGAGAAAAAATAGACCTCTCGAAAATGCTTCTTGAGTCTGTACAAAAAATAGCAACACAAATAACTAGATTGAATGATGTATTGACTCAAATCAATTATGTGTTAAAAGGAAAACTCGATACATGAACCAAATGTGAAACAAAATGCAAAAAATGATTCTCTCCGGCGGGGAATCGAACCCCGGTCTCCCGCGTGACAGGCGGGGATACTTACCACTATACTACCGAAGATGTGATGCTTTGTCCGAAATAGTGAATTGAAATAGTGAATGACTATTGAACTTGTTTTTTAAATGTAATCCAACATTAATTGATTATTTGTGAGGAACCAGTTGAGCATTCTTCGTAAAAAATATCTTTATTTAAAAGATTTACGGTTCAATAACTAAATTGTATCACATATTACTACAACGGTATTGACGAGTGCTCGGCTGAGACGCAAGAGGTGCGGGCTCGATTCCCGCTGCGGGAGAAACGTTTGCATGATCAAAATATGCAAATATTTCTTTCCGGTCTGGTAGTATTACGTATTATAAGTATGAATCTACAAAATAAAAAAGTCCTTATGTATTTTATCAGCCACCTGTTCCCATAGTACAAAGCTCTGCTTAGTTTGGGGCTAGATAGCTGTGTGAAAGAAAAGTCTACAAATATTTCTATTTATAAAGTACTAAATTAATTAAGACATTGCCAGATCATCATGTAGGTCAGACCTTTCATTTTGTAAGTGTACCTATTTATTAAGTTCGATTTTAGGTGTCAACGCACGCTCAAAAATCCCATAGTTCAGAAAGCTCTTTGGGCTTCTGTCATGCAGATTATTGGTAATATTTGAAAAGATTTAGTAATTACCTTATCTATATTATTATGAAATGATAAGTTTGTCTGTTTCCTGTGTGTATTTTCATAAGTAAAACGGTACTATAATACGGTCTCACAGTCATTACATTACTAATTTTTAGGTCAAACGATTCGTTTTCGTTTTTGTTGACGTTTCATATGGACAAATTGCCGCAAAGAAACGTTGAAAAAGCGTCTGATCAATCATCCGCCAGCACACTAGTTCCCATGTTATTGTGCGAATTTCATTAAGTGTATATCGAATATAGGGTCATGTAGTTCACACAGATAACTCCACGGGCCCAGATACCTATGACTAAAACAGTATGTGTCAGTTGAGCTATGTTATAGTACGTTCATAGTTTTAAAGTGATTATGGCGCCTTATTATTTGATCATTATTTATTTAACAAGGTAGGTGATGTAATGTGTTTTGTGAATGTGTGTAATGGGGTAGTGAGGCAGATAGTTTTATTTTATAAATAAACTGGGTTAATGTTTTGTGAAAATAGAGTCTCCTAAAGTGGAACCAACGTTAGATAAACAGGATCCTTGTAAAATATTATTTTCTCCATACTTTATTAAAAGAGCTATAGTTGCCATAGCTGAGCTCGTATCAAGTTAATTTTTCGGTTTTTAAGCATAGTGCGCCCTCATCAAAGAAGAGAATTTACAAATATCAGTAGTCCATAAAATACTCTATCAGTTATTAATCTCAAGTTATCTCAATATCCATTCATATGGATATGGAAGAGCGGAATCCTCTGGCATAAGTATAAAAGAGGGTCCAAACCTTGGTTTATACGTTGTATATTTTTTGGCTACTAAATAAACAATTTATTATTATAGTTATTGAGTTTAAAGGCTGAACTAAAATATTCGTTTTGTAATAATTAACCAAAACCTACAAAAAAAAATTATAAGCAACTTTGAGCTTATCTACACATAATTTAGAATTCAATGTTACTTTAACCCCCGAAAAATCAACCAGTGTTAAGATATTTTTGTAGGTACAGAGATATAAGAATAAAATAATAGAGATATGGCGTAGGTTTACCTACTTACTGTCGTAGGCTTCTATTACAAAAACTAGGTAAGTATTTCGCTTTGTGATTGTACGCTTGCTTTGTGATTGCATTGCATTTAACAAAAAGCCAAACAGACTTTTTGTTGTGAAGTTGCAAGCATTATTACTTGACAATTTTAAATTTTATAGAACTTACTTAGTAACTTGGGTACCTAGGTACGATTTTAATCTACATTTTGCTTCAGTGTTTACGGAAGGGTAGCTGAACCAGACATCGATGTATCAAACTCAGATTTGAACAGTATAAACGATGATAGTAAAATTGTAAAAATTGATATAGTAGAGAAGAAGAACGACGTTATAGAAGATACGCTTAATGTACTCACACTTGTAATCGCACCAAAGAAAACGTGCCACGCTTCTGTCGACATAGATAACAATATAGTCGGAAGCGATTATGAACCTTGTAATGATAGTGTCAAAGTAAATAACGGCACGGCATTGATCCTGACGCCCCTGATAGAACAAGGTCAGACTACGGAAGCGCGGAATGCCAGCAGGGTAGACCCCCGACTGTTCTTCGGCATTGAGAGTTACTCTGGGTTTTTGACAGTGGACAGTACTTATAAGTCACATCTGTACTTCTGGTACTTCCCCTCGTTCCTTAAGCCTGTAAATGAAACGCCATGGATCATCTGGCTACAAGGAGGGCCGGGTGCATCAAGCATGACTGGTTTGTTTGATGAAATTGGACCCTTTAGTTCGAATTCTGATGGAACCTTGAGATGTGAGTGCTTGATTTTCATAAAGCTTTTTGTAACTGATTTACAAAAAGTGTCCATAATGTTAATAGTTACCCGGATAACATAATATTTAACGTTATTTTTCCAGTTAATCCTTACACATGGCTTAAGAATCATTCATTGGTTTTCATCGACAACCCTGTGGGTACCGGCTACAGCTTCACAGAACACGAGGATGGCTATGTGTCGGATATGGACACTGTGAGTGTTCTTATGCTTTGTATTGTAGATTGCCTGAATATCAATAACTCTAGAAATTGATTCGGAAACTTTATAATTTGTATTTTGCATTCCAACTCTAATAGATATATTTTTCACAAGTACCCTTTTCAAGTTGGAAGTTACAATAATTCAACTTTGTAAAATTTGAAGGTTACTATGAAATCATACATATGACGTTCGGTTTGCTAAAGGCGCCAGCTCAATTTCAAAATGTCCTCCAGGCTGTTTTTATCATGTTTTGATGAAACTTTTGATTGTATTTAAGTTTCATTCAGTAATATAACAAGGATAATTTTGAAATTCAATTACCTATACGCATCCAATTCTGAGAGAAACATGCTATTATAATACCACATCAGTTCATTTGTGCAATGTTTTAGTTTTATTGTAGAATAAATATTTTACTCCTCAGTATGGGAAGCACCTCCACATAGCAGTGAAGCAACTGGTCCAGATATTCCCAGAGCTGCGAGTAGCGCCGCTGTATGTGGCTGGGGAGTCCTATGCCGGCAAGTACGTGCCAGCACTGGGGATGGAAATACACAGGCATAAGGACGCGCCGGGCTCTGACATCAATTTAAAGGTGAGCTTTGCACAAAACTGATGAAAAACACCTATAAACATTCCTTCTATTGATGAACATTCTTGTCACTAAATTATGAATAATTTTGACATTCTTAAGATGATTTTAGCATTACAATTAATTAGGACTTAACAATAGAATTTAATTTATTAACGTTTACATTAACATATTTCTATGCCATAGACTTTGGTAGGACATAGATTGGACTGATGTATTTTTTAGACCATTATTATTTAAACACATGTGTTCGTGCAAATAAATGTCATTTATCATTTATAACACTCAAAGCTTGTTATGAGTTTTCTGAAGATTTCTGGGTTCTTTCAACGATATGGTTCGTTTAATGCCAACCATATATTTTTTATTGTAAGTTTCATTCTGTTTCTTCCTCTATTCAGAGTCTCCGCAAACTACTCTAGCCTGTCACTTTTCCGGCACAAAGCAAAGGCCTAACCAGTTTTTCTTGCTTTTTTGTGCAGAGACCTTCGGCCTTTCTTCCACGAGAAGGTATTACCATAATCTTAGATTATTTGACAAACATTGTTTGTTTCCTCAGGGTCTGATGATAGGCAACGCGTACGTGGAGCCGGAGTTGATAACGCAAGTGGTCCGTCCGTTCTACCACTTCGGCCTGTTAGAGAAGGAGCAGATAGAGATAGCTCAGCCGCTGATCGATGCCTTCCAAGCTGACATCGCAGCCAATAGAAGCCTGGAAGCTAAAGACGTAATACTTTGTACACAGTATTTTTTGTCAGTTTTCACAATGCCCACAAATATTTATATTTACCTATTTTTATTTATTCTTTTAACAGAAATGGAACCATCTCATAACACTGTTCCTGATCCTCACGCACCAGTCTCACGTGTACAATTTCCTCCGAGACGACATATCTGTTGGGAAGTACATCCAGTTTCTGAATAAGCCTGAGGTTAAGAAGGCTATCCACGTCGGCGATATAAAGTTCTCATGGGTGAATATCACGGTGAACACCAAACTGGCTTCCGATTTCCTGAGCAGTTCCAAACCGATGTTCGAAGAGCTGTTGGATCATTATAGGGTTCTGGCGTATTGGTGAGTTTTATGTGATTTACGTAATTTACATACATTATCACGCCCGCCCGTATCCCTAATGGGGTGGGCAGAGCCACAAGTTAACATAAGAAAACTTGCAACCACTACTGATTTAGTCCTAAGATGGATATGGTGAACCATGGTGACAGGTGATCAGCGTATTTTTTAGGTTTAGTCAGTATCTGTAAGTGTTTTCAATATTATAGGGACAGCTAGCTGTAACTCTATCATGACATGTGGTTTCCTAGACTACTCGTTAGTTATTATTTATCTGCTTGCCGAATTCCATCAAAATCTGTGTAGCAGTTTAGGCATGCAAAGTTAACAGACAGAGTTCCTTCGCATTTATATTATTTGTATGGATGTTATTTTGTGTTTCAGCGGTCAACTGGACCAGATGCTACCGTGTGCGTTTTCATCGGAGCGCTACCGCAAATGGCAGTGGGACAAGTCTGAACAGTTCTTAGCTTCGCTGAGGCTGCCTTACATGTACAATAATAGACTGGCCGGGTAAGTGTCAATAACACACCACTGTTAGAGGAGCACTCGTGGTGTAGCTTGCTTAGACATTCTTGTTTGATCATTAAAGTTAAGCAATGTTGCGGTCACCAATCCAAATTGTGACCGCAAGTGGCATTACGAGCTGAGCGCATCCGTGCTTCGGAGGGCACGTTAAATTGTCGGCCCCGGCTTTTAAGTCGTTAAGCCATGACGGAGGCCTTTAGGCGGCCTAAGAACTCCGACACTAGAGTTGGCCACTAGCTCATACGAACATACATACATACCACTGTTACATAGTTCAGGATTCCGTATCGTAGGATGTCTAGGCGTTCTCATAGTAATTACAAATAAAAAAATGTATAAATACATAATCAAAAAACCGGCCAAGTTCGAGTCGAATTGGCACACGAAGGGTTCCGTACAATCGTACATTTACTTTAAAATGTTTCTTGTATGGGGCCCCTTTTTTATTATTATGTTGTTATAGCGGCAATAGAAATACACACGGACAATTTCAGCTCTCGTTTATGTTTAATAAACTTTTTACAGCGTTGTTTTTCTCTTTCAGGTATTACAAAAGCGGGGGAGGCCTAACCTGGGTGGTAATCCGCGGCGCAGGTCACATGGTGCCTCTCGACAAGCCAGCCGCCGCCCAGAGACTAGTGGCGCAGTGGACCAGCAGTCAATCTCTCAACACAGTCAGCTCCTTACACCCTGACATCTTAAGACAGTTCGTGAGGAATAGCACATCAGATGTACCGACTGCCCTGAACGAGACTGTCTTGGTTTATCTGTGACCTGGTTTGTTAGTAAAGAGTTTACCAAATGGTTTTATTTATATCAGTTTTGCAACACCTATATTTATTAAATTTTGTGTACTTACTAGTGGCGCAGTGGACTAACAGCTTACCTCTCACTACAGTCAACCCCTTACACCCTGACTTCTTAAGACAGTTCGTGAAGAATAGCACAGATGTTCTGGCTGCCCTAAACGTGACTGTCTTGGTTTATCTGTGACCTGGTTTGTTAGTAAAGGATTTACTGTATTTTGTTTTTTAATTATCTTCACAAACCTCTGTTAGGTATTTATTAGTTGTATACTTACTAGAGAAGTAGCCAATTTCCCACCACAATTAGCTCCTTACACGTGAAGAATAGCACAGAGGATATCCCAAATGCCCTGAACAGCACAGTCTTGGTTTATCTGTGACCTGGTTTGTTAGGAAATTATATTGTTTACCAAAGTATTTTGTTTTCTATTATGTTCACAAACTTCTGTCATTTCATCAAGCGAGCGAAGATTTCAATGGCAATGGGCGATTACGTTGTATGTTTGTGGACATCTTTGTTAGAGCATGACTTTCGAATCGTTAATTCAATCTGTATGAAACTTGGTAAAACAAATCAAATAGATTGTGCTTTTTTATATGAAGATTTGCCGGGAAGCATAATGAGCCTAACCCGTGAAAGGGATGTAAATTTATAAAAAAATAAAAGTTTTACAAATGTGTCGAGTGAGATGAAATATATATAAGAAAGCGCTTAAGTTGTACATTCTAAAATGGTTTTGATTATTATCCTTAGATGTATAGTTTTTGCAATGAAACGAAAAAGTCATATTATTTACAAAACCCTTTTGTTAAGAGTTTCGTTGACTTCGTAGTTCAGTTTTGACTGGACAATAGCTAGATGGCTTTGTGATTGATGCGGTATCGCAGTAGTTGTGTTTGCTACGTCTCCTATAATAAGTAAGTCCACCTATAGTCTTAATTTTGTACTGTAATCAAGACATTACTACTCTTAACTTTTTAGAATATACCATTAGATTCGACCTAAGTAATATCACGCAGGTAACAGGCGCGCGAGATTTGAGATCAAACTACTAGTTACCTACATTTTTTACACAAAAAATATTATCTACAATTATTAGGTCATGCTTGTCATGTCTAAGCATAAATAGTACCTCTGTTCTCCTTATTTTTTATGCTCACTGTAAATACCATGAAAAACTTATTATTTTAATTAGCGGCAAAATGGAAATTCTCTGCGCTGATAAGACAATGTACCTACCTAAGACGGAAATAAATATAAGATAGCCCAACGTCCTTAGCAAACGCATTAGTTGCTGGATTAAGCTGGAAATGGAATTATTGAAATTGATTTTTATTTTTGGGTAAGTCACTATTTTGAATAATGATATTAGAGCACTGGTGGTCTCGTGGTATCGATCCCGCCTTCCGATCCAAAGATTTATATATAATAAATATAAATCTTAGGATATAAATAAATAAATAAAGATTGAGGGTTAAAATCTGGTCGTGCACCATTGGGTTTTTCTGTTCGAAAACATATGTGCGCTATACCGGTAGGTACTCTCAAACGGTGTAGGGAAACACCGTGAGGAAACCGGCATGTCGTAGAACCTAAAAATTGCAAAAAAGAACGTGTCAAGTAGGTACACGAAAGAAAAGAATCGTCGAATTCTAGAACGAAACTAGTTCAAAAGAACTAGTGACACGACAAGACTATAGTGATATTTTTCTTTCTATTATCAGGTTCTCTATAAAACGTACCTAAAGGTACAATACGTAGTGCGGCTACATTATCAGGATTTGACGTATTTCGTTTTACCTACGTATTTTTCTCACACCCAACAGTCACAAATTCTGACCTCACACTATGATTGCCTGTGTAGCGGGTATCAGAAACTGCGAGTACATGAATCCACAACACCCAGAATCGGAAGAAATATTAACAGAGCATGCAAACATTTCTCTTGCAGGGGGAATCGCACCTGCGCCTCTTGCGTGTTAGCCGAGCACTCACTCGCCACGCCACCGAGGCCCCAACGTTAATAGTTTTCTACATAACACGAAATGTCAAAAAGTTAATGTAATATGATTGAATGGTGTACCGTTGTTTTTCAGACTTGTATCCGCCGTCTCCACATTTGACTTCAGAAGGATGTTACAAGACAAAAGCGAGGTCTTTGTCAAAACTACTGTCATTGATAATGCATCAGAGATTGACAAACAAGTCCAAAACGGCTTCAAAGTTATAGCAAATCGTGATAAAGATAGCAACGAATCGAATCCGAAAATTCATATAGTGAACAATATGGTAGTGAAAGGGAAGGATGGTATAACTCGACTGTTAACCACTGAAACTTGATCCTAATCATGAAGATATACACTTAGGTACCTATTTTAAGTACCCTTTTTAGATTTTTATCTTGAGGAGTTAAACTATATTTGAAAGCCGCCTAAAAGAACTTTAAAAACTACTTTTGAACAACATGGTATCGATTTGCTGAAAACACGGAACAAACAAACTTTAATATTTCTCTGCTGAACTGGAAGTAAAAAAAAACAGAATGCGTCCAGCTGCTTCTCTCCCCGAGCATGTCGGAAAAGTCAACTGAGGGATAGTATCCTCCCCAAAATGATGGAACATCTATACGGGCGATGGGCTAATCACCTGTCACCATGGTCCACCATATCCATCTTTGGACTTTGGATCAGAAGTGGCTGCAAGTTTTCTTACGACTACTTGTGGCTCTGCCTACCCTATTAGAGATACGGGCGTGATAATATGTATGTATAAAATAAAAGCTCGAAACTTCCCTTCTTTCAAATCAATCCTGATCTTCAAAGTTACTGACAACTATTTGTATTATAAAATACGCAGGTAAAACGTGCTCGGATTTGGAATCAATTTCCCTATTTTAGTATATTTTCTTCATTATGGTAATTTTGAAGGTCGAACATCTGACGAATCTACTTTTAGGTGACTAACTTGGGTACTTAGTAATAAAACAATAATTCAAAGTAAGTTGTAATCATACAAAGTTCATCAAATCATCTTTTGAATTAAAGTGGTAATTAACCAATTTTATGTTCTCGTTTTTGAATATCAGTTACACAGCATGAATTAATTAATTCGTCCATGTTATAGGCAGAGATTATTACAAGCCTTTTTGTATGGGAAACCGATACTTTATCTTAGTTTCCATATAAAATCTGGTTTTTATTATTTTAGCTCTGTGAGCTAGAAATATACGTAGAAGAGGTACTTACTGGTACCTATTTGTATGAACGAGAGAAAGTAATTTCCCACTCTGCACTATCTAATTGACTGCAAAAATTAAATTGACCCAGTATTAATACTGAGAACAGTAATAAATGGGCGTCCTTGTGTTTTGAACAGTGGAACAGGCTTCAGTGCCTTTCTAGTGATCTAGTGATCAATCAATGGTGACAACTCTCAGCTATGCGACAACGTTTGATGTATGAGTGTTGGACAGTGTGTACACACACAGAATATCAATTAGTGTGACGAACTAAATGTTCACCATGATCCGGAAAGTTCCTACCTCGTAATTCTTGGAAGGTAAAAATAGGCTTACCTACCTATACCGGTAATCTCATATTTTAACATTGGTAAGTACATACATACATATTATCACGCTCGTATCCTTAACGGGGTGGGCAGAGGCACAAGTAATCATAAAAATCTTGCAGCCACTTCTGATCCAAGAGTTCCAAGATGGATATGGTGAACCATGGTGACAGGTGATTAGCCCATCGCCCATTAGATGGTCCATCATGTTGGAGAGGATACTATCCCTTAGTCGACTTTTACGGTATGCTCGGGGAGAGTCCGGCAGAGAAGTTACATTAGTAGGTAGGTAATATTAAATTATTAGGGTAGTCATAGGCCTAGTAGTGGACTGCTATAGGCTGATGATCTTTATCATACAAAAGATTTTAACGCGCTGCCGCTTTTTCACTCAAGCTTGTTTACTATGGTCTTAGACATTTTGTTATAAAAACGAGAATATTACTATTGAATGTTAGTACCTACATAAAATAAAGATATCAAGTAAGGTTTAGGCCATTTTTAATCTAGTATTTACCTATACATACCATTTATTAAAAGCTATTAAAATATTTGTATAAACTTAATAGGTAAATGCCTAAGATATTCCCGACTGTTGAAGAATGCATTTTAGTTTCCGGTCATTAACCGTGTAAATGTCAGAAAAGAAACCCTAGAATAAACCCACTCCAGCAAGTTTCCTTTTAGCCTGTTTCTCATCTGAGACCTAATTGGCTTCATTTCACAACGAGTCACATCGCTGCAGTAAGTAATACGAATATCAGTCACACGGGGCACGCCATGCAGTGGACACGTACCGTCCATAAGCTTTAACTCGCGTTTAAAATTTAGATTCATCATATGTCAAATTACTCAATAAAACATGTGTAAAATGAAACTTCACTGTGGATTGCTCATAATTCTAAAGTAAGTTTGTTTTGTTGTTTTGAAGTTTAGTTCCGGTTGATAAAACACGACTGTAAACATTGTGATAAGAATTATTGTGCTTTTCTAAAGTACTTGTACCTTGCTTAGGCTAGTTTAGGTAGAACAGCAAGAGAACTATTATAATAATACATTTAAGAAGCTATAAAGAACAAAGACTTCATTGAAAATTAAGATAAAACTCCTTGTTGCTATTCTTAACTCCTAGTTGCACCCAACATGTGTAGTTGAAGTTTCTACGCATGCACAAGACAGACAAGACAAGACACGTCACTTTGACTAGTGTATATAATGCTCTTTGATTCTGACTCGGTGTGTCACTGACCTTAAACAATTTTTTGAACAATAGTGATGAAGTCTTATGGGTGGTGGAAACCTGGAAGCAGAGACCGACCGATAAGGAGCACTGTTTGACATTTTCTAGCGTCGATACTTATTTTTATAAACGCACTGATTAACTCCAAACTAAGCAGAGCTTGTACTATGGGCACCAGATGGCTGATAGAATACTTATATACTTTCTATTTTTTTTTGTAAATACATACTTATAATACATAATACAACACCCAGACCCGGAAGATAAGTGTTACTTTTGAATATCATCCTTTGAAATTGTTTAATAGTAAAAAATATGTCAAATAATGGCCAAAATAGGTGTCCATCACTGGTATTTGTTAAGGCTCTGCCAAAATACTCAAATCCATCGAACGAGATCGAAGGATACAAGAAAAAAATAAAATCTGATTTCTAATGATACGCAACCCTTGAAAGTGTCCATGGCTACCGATTAGGTACCATAAAAATTGTTTAGGTAAGTTACTATTAAAAAAAATACCTATATAAGATGAATATTAGTATGAATTCCTGAAATTATCTAGGTACAATAAATATTGTGTGGTTAATAAATAAATACTTAATAATAAATTGTTGTTTCACTTTAGGTAGTGAAATCACTACCCAAAGATCAAACTGATAATAAAGATTGCAACGCGTAGGTACATATAATTTCTTCATCTATTTTTAGAGATAGGTGCCATAATCTGTGGTCAAAGTCAAAGTATATTTATTGCAGAAATACATGTTTAGGAGATGTTGGGCAGTAGGTATAATGCTTACATTAGCGTCACGTAGGTACTCTACCTAGTTTTAAGGCATGCAATTTATTAATTCTACAATGTCAAAACTTCAACGTCAAAATAAATTTTTGTCTTTTACAAATTCTTCAACAGAATAATAGCATTTCTTTATTAACAAAGTTCTTAGTTTCTTACTAAGTAAATATTAGTGGTATACAGTCTTTGACCACTACCGTCGTGAATCAGTCGTATGGTCCTGTATGATCTGGTCATGGAATAATTTTGACATAGTGATGAGAAAGGGACGTTTTGCGAATGGGGTATTTTGCACAAGGGACCGTATGCACCGAAAACGTTTTGCGAATGGGACGTAATTTTGGTGGAGGGACGTTTTGCAAGTGGGACCTTATGCGCCCAAACCTTATTGGTATTTTGCTTGGATAATACTGTTGACTAGCTAGCCTAATTTAATTGATTGAAACCACAAATTATAAGTACTCACATGTGTTTTTATTCAGCAAAATACCTACATAAAAATCCATTTCCATATCTTTTTCAAGAACCCCTGCCAAGACCCCTGCCTTTATTTTGTTTTTCTCACAGTTTGAAATTGGAACAAGACCGATTTTAATTAGGTATTCTACCAAAGAGGCGGTATGAGAATAATGAAGTAACTATTACATAATCTATGACAATGCGTAAAAAATATTGTTCCAACGTAAAGAAAGAGTAACAATGCAATACGAGTACCTACATCTTAGCTTTAGGTATAACCTAATGTAGATAACAATACTTTAAACGAAAAATGGCCAATATAATAAAACCTAAGGAGGTACAATTTTGCTTTGTCTTCCTGAGGACCTCGAACTCTACGAATTTGAATAGTCACATACAACCTACCCAGTTAACCTTCTATTCAAGTACATCGGTAATTCACAGATTTATTTAGCCATAAAATGTAATTTCTGTGTCAATCACATACTAAAAATATTATAGCACAATAGTTTACCGCTCTATAGACACACTAACTATTTAAGTACCTACCTGCATGTAAAATTAGACACTATAAAAATTCTTCCAAATTATGATGGGCAATTTTGATGTTGTAGATAAATTTATAGATTCATAATATTTTATCCTCGGAACAGCAAATTCGTTTTTATCTTATCCACATTTATAGGTAGGTATCCCGATTTTTTTTAGCCGAAGCCCAGTAGTATAAAGTCGCAGCCTTGTCGCAGCCTAAGTGGTTTAGGTATATTTTGACATTCAAAGCCAAACTCACATTTTCATGAGTTGTTTTGAAAAATCCTAAATCACGTGTAGAGTTTCGCGTATCCAACATTGTTACAATGAAATCACTTTAGTTTTAGGTAAATAAACCTCGCAACATAAGTTTTTACACCTTAATTTAACTATTAGTAGGTACTACTTTAAACTTGTAATGAAAAAATAAGTTTTAGGTTAAGTACCTACCTACTGACGTTTTGTTCACATAAATAGTATCTCCAGTTTGGCTGAAATATAGATACCCTGGTCGGGTCTTTGACTCGTGTATAAAGCCTTTTATTGAGTTAAGATTTTATTGCATGTTATATTGAACTTGTTCTGACATCTTCATGCTCATTCTATCGTTCAAATGGAATAATTTTACTGAGCTGGTGAGCGGTCTACCGTGGTATTGAATGGTTTTACTTCCTAGAATGAACAACAAAAAAGCGTCGGACACAATAAGTGAGAATGATTACTAATTATTGTATTTATTACCTCTGGCATCTATACGGCTGGTGTTCTTTATATCCTCTACACGACTAAAAGTTTGTATGTTTGTTTGATTGTCCTATATCCAAAGGTCGTGGGTTCAAACCCGGTCGTGTATGTCGCTATACCAGTACTCTCAAACGGTGAAGGAAAACATGACGAATTGTAGGAGAGACGGGTACGATCGATACCTTGATAAGATAATAAATAAATATTTGTGGACATTTCACACAGCGCCATCTAGCCCCAAACTAACAAAGTTTGTATGGGCACCAGATGGCTGATAGAATACTTGTTTACTTTATTTTTAAATACATAATACTACAACACCCAGACCCGGAAGAAATATTTGCAAAACATTTCTCCCATAGCGGGAATCGAAGCCGCGCCTCTTGCGTCTCAGCCGAGCACTCGCCCGCCACGCCACCGAGGTCGTCAAATATAATGCCCGGTTATAGTCTGTTCTAATCTTATATATTGACTCTATAGGACTTCATACGATATGAATCAAAGTTACCACAAAACTTTAGCATGTTCGAGATACCTAACCTTAATACTTGTTTTACAGTTTATAAAACCAGTTTTAATTAAGGCTGCAAGAATATATAGATAATTATCATAATGTACCTATACTTCAGCCAAACTGGAGATATAATTAACATAAGTTTTCACACCTTAATTTAACTATTAGCACTACTTAAAAGTTCCATAAAAATGTAATGAAAAAGTAAGTTTTAGGTTAAGTATGGGCGGTTTGTTCACATAAATTGTATCTTCAGTTTGACTGAAGTATAAGTACCTACTACTACTAGGTACTCGTGTCACTAATCCTTAAACCAGTGTGTTAAAAGTGCACCTCATAGAGGCTTCTTTCGTGTACTTGACACATGCTTGAAAAATCATTGGTGCAACGCCGGATACGAACCCACTTCCTTAGGATTGGAAGACGAGATCTCTCCAACTAGATCACCAGTAGTCCCATCCCTATATGTATAATAATAATAATATTTTTTTTATTTCGGACAACATGGATCCATAGGTACATAATTATGGGAAATAAATAACAAATACAATAGAAAAATAAATAAAAACAGAAAGATACACAATTAGGGTTAAATCTAGGTATTTGGCCTTATTTTACTAAACTACCTACGTATGTTTTATAAGTATATATATTATATAGTATAAGCAGACGCGTAAACACAAGGTTTTTGTTCCAGCACAGCATTAATCGAAGCCATAACTCCAGCGTTGATCCTCACCCCTCTCCTCAAGAACAACTCTCTCCACCTCGCAAGAAGCGCTTCAGCCGTCGACCCACGCTACTTCCTCAACGTGACCAGCTACTCCGGATTCCTTACAGTAGACGAGATATACAACTCCAATATTTTCTTCTGGTACTTTCCTGTGTCTGACAAACCAGTGGAAGACGTGCCGTGGGTTATATGGCTGCAAGGGGGCCCAGGGGCGTCCAGTATAGCTGGCCTTTTCGACGAAATTGGCCCCTTTGAATATGTGAATAAAAAGCTGAAATGTAAGTATTTTGGAGCTTATTGTTGAAGCTAAGCTCTGCTGGATTGGGAGTAAAGACAAAGCATAGAATGCGTCCATCTGCTTCTCTCCCCGAGCATGTCGTAAAAGACGAATAAGGGATAGTATCATCTCCAAAATGATGGGCCACCTATATGGGCGATGGGCTAATCACCTATCACCATTGTTCACCATTTCCATCTTAGGATTTTAAATCAGAAGTGGCTGCAAGTTTTCTTATGTTTACTTGTTGTTCTGCCTACCCCTTTAGGGATATGGGCGTGATAATATGTATGTATTGTTGAAGCGTAAAACAGAGCAAAATTGTTTTGTTAGTTGGAAAATCGTCTTGGTTACATATTGCGTAAGTTTCATGAATTAATTAACTTAAAATTAAAAATACTGCAGTGCAACTGAGTAAATAACTTATATACCTACTGCGAGTAAATAACTGATTCGGGCTGTATTGTTAACTGGGTTTCATTGTAATTTACTATGAGCCAAGTATAATAAACATAGTAAACCCTAATTATTTTCTTCACAATCACTACAGTTTCTCAACTCAATCCGACTTCAGAACTCCATTGTATTCAAAGCTGTGGTCAATGATGTAACAGTATCACAACCTTCATGTAAAATAAACGGCCTTAGAAACCTATATTTTACCCACATAGGTCCTACTAAGTACTAAAATAGGCAGTCTCAAGAATTTTGCCTGAAGTGTGGATCATGCCTAGATCAAAGTTAATGTTATAATGTCAATACATTTATGAAAACTCAATGACCGTTCATAAAAATGTTAGTAAGTTTAAGAAAAATAGCGATAAACATAGTGTTAATACTAAAAATAATGACAAACTCGCTGTACCCACGATTAGGCTAGGGTTAGATAAAGTTAACAAATCATTTAAAGGGCATATGTAGTGTACGGTACGCTTCTATAACAAAGTTCCAAGCAAGATAACAAATTTGTCAGTTAATAAATTCAAAACTTTAATAAAAAGAAAATTGTTTAAAAAAATCTTACTACAAAATATCCGAAAAATAGAAGACAAAAATGCTTGGGATTGGGACTGAATAAAGCTCCAACTCCTTTTATAAACATGATTGTAAAGGGATCATTTTCCAAGTAACGAAGTGTAAATTCAACGTAGATTTAAGACTTTTCCAAAAGATCCCATTAATTTTACGGAATAAGGTTATTTTAATTTTTGAATTGGTACACTAAAGGAACGCCTTGTGACTTTGTCTCGGCAATATTTTTTTTTCATACAAACTTCATCTTCACGCTGCAACCTCTTGGAGTTGAATTTTGACAATTTTTTTCTTAGTGCACCTCTAAACTTTAAATGGAACTTTTCTAGGACTTAAGCTTTAGGCTGTGCATTGATTATTTATCAGAACATAAGAGTTTTATTTCAAAAACTCACTAATAAGGTACTTAAAAATAGTAGCTTTTATACATACCGTAACCTACCAAAACTTGTCAACAGACCAGTTAAATGCCGGTTAAATTAGGGGAAAATTCAAATTTTTACAAATATATTCTATTCTCAGAATCAAGGTATTATAAAATTCAAGGCTCTTTCGAGCATTTTAATCTTTACAACCTATTTATCGACCCGGACCTTTTTTAGTTTTTTCCGTAGAAGCAAACTTAAGAATAACAAATCTACATGTCAGGGAAAATCATGAGATTAGTTATATACCAATTGATCACGCACGAATCACTCTATGTATAGGTACCTATTCTGTTCGACTTGTACGTCTCTGTCTTATCTATATTCTTAGGTTCCGCTGAAATATATAAGAAGTTGTTTATGGCTAAACAAGCATAGCAAAAAGTATAGTTAGTACCTAGGTTTCAAATAATTGCATGTTTAACCTGGTATTACTGATATTTTTGTGTTATAACTGCAGAATTTTGTAACAATCAAGTCCATTAGGCAAGGTTAAATAATATTCAACGTTCATTGAAAATGTAGAGTCGCAAAATACTACTCATATAATAGTCACTCTGTATGGTATGACCCTATATTTCAGCACGTTTCAGCAAAATGTGGTGTGTATTAAATAATTTGAGATATGGGTACCTAGATAATAAGAATATTATATTCTAAGATATCTAAGGATATTCTATGCTAGAGTATCTAATGGACTAAACGCCTCCAGGGTAGGGTAATCAGTTTCAGTACTTAAGTACCAATAAATATTCTAGTATCCACTTAAGTTATTTTACGCCTGAGGCAAACTCACTCATTATCTTCTAGGTCTATTAGCACTGGTCTGGTGGAATTGACTGCGCTTTCCGATTCTTTGTAGTAGGTTTGATTCCGGTCGTGCGCGAACGTATTTGTTAGTTCGAAAAACTGTGCGCTAGAAAGTACCGACTCTCAAATGGTGAAAGCAATCATCGTAATTAATCATCGACGATGTCATGTTGTCTTAGAACCTAAAAAGTTCTAAGAAAGAGTTAAAAAGTACAAGAATTAAAATGTTATATTTTTATTTGTGAACTTGACTCAAATTGGACAAATGGGAATGGTGGGAGACCTCGAAGGACCAAGTTGGTTGGCGGAGTTTAGAGAGACCTTAACCCAGCAATTGGCCAATAGATTAACAAAAAAAAAATTACATCGAAGCTTGCCTAGGCAAGATCTATGATAGAGCGTGATATCCCAGAACGTAGGTACCTATTACTACTAAGGCCTTTTACCATCTATAGTAGATGATTTATACAGCGTCAGGAGGCAACTTTTACCTTCACAAACGGGACGCTGTAGTGCCCGGGACGAATTAAGATGGAGTAGGCTTGTCCAGTACCTAATTCTATCCTCTCAGCTTAGTCGGCCTTGTCCACAGGAAAGACATGGTCAAAACGTGCGGAGCTGACTAAGCCGCGGGTTTTCTCACGATGTTTTCCTTCGCCGTTTGAGAGTACTGGTATAGCGAACATAAATTTTTCGAACAGAAAAATCCATTGGTACACGACCGGGTTTGAACCCACGACCTTAGGATCGGAAGGTGGAGTCCCTAGCAACTAGACCACCAGTGCTCTATTAGGTGAGTCTTTTAGAGGCACACCCTAATCCTTTCGTCGCATTGGCTTGCAAGAACTAGTGTTACAAGTTAGTAGGTTGTAGTAAAATGGTGTTGTTTTTCTACTTTATAAAAGTGTCTTGATTTGACACGTCTTTGTTATCGTCTCGTGCAGGTAGTAAACAATCTATGGTTCTTCCTAGTAAATGCAAATATGAATTAATAAGGTCGCCGTGTATTCCGCAGATGATTTCATTACAATGATGAGTAGCGATTATTATCACGATGATTACGACTCTACTGTATGTTTAATGCCAGAGAATAGGTAAATTGTTGAGTGTAGGTACGAATTAGGGTATGTACACAAAAGGTTTGTGGTAAATAATATGTGCAATTGTAATAGAGAAGTTCAAAAATGAATGTTTCTGGATCAATCGTGGCGGTGCGGCTGAAAGGGATTCTAATCTATCTAGTCGTGTCACAAATTCTTTCGAACCAGTGTATGAAAGGATTTAAAGTGCCTCAAAGACTTCTTTCGTGCGTTTGACACATGTTTTGCAACTTTCCACGGTTCTACAACATGCCGGTTTCCTCACGATGTTTTTCTTCATCGTTTGAGAATTCTGGTATAGCGCACATATTTTTCGAACAGAAAAACCCATTGGTGCACGACTGGATTTCAAAACACGATCTTAGGATCGGAAGGTGGGTCCGCTACCACTACACCACCAGAGGGATTCAAATAAAACACACATACATAGTTCGTGACCTAGAATAACAATTATATTCTAGTACCAAACATGCTAGTGTGAAGCTAGCTACTAAATCGTGATATCACATGGATCGTGTTTTCGTTCATCTTACTTATATTATAAATGCGAAAGTTTGTGAGTTTGGATGTTTGTGCCTCAATCACGCCTAAACGGCTGAACGGATTTGAATGAAACTTGGAATATACATTGTATAATACATAGTACATGTATTGGTTAAACATATAGGCTATTTTTATCCTGGTACCACGCGAGCGAAGCCGCGGGCGGCAGCTAGTATTTCTATAGATTTTTGCAGCTCTGATGTTGCAGGTGTCCGTGGGCAGCGGTAATCACTTACCATCAGGTAAGCCGCTTGCTCGTTTGACCCCTCTTCCATAAACAAAAACAGGCGGGCTATTTTCTACTGTGTTTTTTTAAGCAAAGAAGTTGTAAAAAGTATACTTTCTATCGACAGTGCGTGAAGCTTCTTGGACGAGGAGTCACTCAGTTCTGTTCATCGACAACCCCGTCGGTGCTGGATTCAGCTTCACCAACAGCGATGATGGATTCATTAGGGACATGAACACAGTAAGACATTTTAAACACTTAACATAGAGTAGCATCTTGCATGAATATTCATCTAAGGGTAGCAGCCATAACTTTGGGCATTTCGCACTCAGAAACCCCGACAACATTTAGAAACTCATCATCACAAGCAATCTAGAGGGTAAAAGAGATTGAGAGCACTGGTAGTGATAGCAGCCTAGATTCTAAGGTCGTCTGTTCAAATCCAGTCGTGCGCTAACGGGGTTTTCTCTTCGAAAAAAATATGTGCACTATACACAGTAGGTACTCTTAAACGGTGAAGAAAACATCGTGAGGAAACCGGCATATCGTAGAACCGTTAAAAATTCGAAAACATGTGTCAAGTGTACGAAAGGAACCTTTGAGGCGCACTTTAAATCTTTAACCACACTGGTTTGAAAGAACTAGTGACACGACTAGATAGATAGATATAGAGGGTGAAAGGCCTGAAGGAGAAGCCCGAATGCTGGTCCGAGCAGGTCTGACTCTGAACAGCTGGATATTCCCGTAAACCTTGCTTTTCACCAGACCATGGCAAATGGGGACATGGACTTGGCATGGAGTCACGTTCCCTCCATAATTGTCTCATTGTTAAGCAAGAGGTAGCAAGAGATGTCAAGAGAGGTAGCATGCAAAAATTTTTCTTATCACAACTCTAGTTCACAATTCTAAGACCCTACCCACGTCTCTTTGTATACTTAGTAGGACTAAACAGCGCTAACTATATTCAGTAATTGATAAAGCTAATGATAATTACGTTGTCTAATGCAACTAACGTGACCGAGACAACCGCATGACGAATTTTATTAATCTACTTAGCATATTGTAGGAACTTAAAATATGATGATAAGAAATCTTTAAGTAGGAAGATAAGTATTTTCTTGCGACTACCTGCTCGTACTTATTATTTATTTATTTACTTTAAAAGTATAATAAAATGGATGTTTAAAATCTTTAGATCTAGAGTATCTATTTTTATAATTGACAGTCAAGTGCAATTATTCAAATCTCCCGCTGTTTAAATTATGTGTATTGAAACTGACTGATTTATTAATAAACAGTGCATGCCAAAAAAGCTATCCGAGTAAGATCCGAAGAGGTGTTTAGTTTAGGTACATTTTTTTAATACCTTCATTGATCGCTCGTCTAACGACTGTCCTACAAAATTGAGGCTGGGTTGAGGTAAAAACCCATTCTGAATATATTACTGATATTTTTTTGTGGTGCTGTATAAGTTTTAATAGGTACTTCTAATGTTTTTAGGGTTCCGTACTCAAAGGCAGCCAACGGGACCCTATTACTAAGCCTCCGCTGTCCGTCCGTCCGTCCGCCCATTCTTCCGTCTATCAGCGAGCTGTAACGCATGAACCGTAATAGATAGGGAGTTGAAATGTTCACAGAGTGTGTGTGTCACTAATTGCCGCTATAACAATAAATAATAAATAAGGGGAGGTCCATAGAAGAAACATTTATGTACATGTACGATGGTACGGAACCCTTCGTGTGCGAATTAGACTCGCACTTGACTGGTTTATTCTCCAGTCGCTAACGAGTATAATCTGTGAAAACTCATGGTTGAGCTTGGCCATTCGTAAAAGAAAGAACTAGTGGTGAGGAACAAGCCCACCTTATCTCTTGTGCACTAATCTAATTTGATTTTATTATATACCTACAGTGTGCAACTCACCTCTACAAAGTCCTGCAACAGTTTACAAGGGTTTTCCCCGAGCTGCGTTCTGCCCCGCTCTACCTCGCCGGGGAATCCTACGCGGGAAGGTACTTGCCCGCTCTGGGCCTTAAGATACTCCACCAGGACGATGATCTTGGACCTTTAGATGTTAATATGCAGGTAACTAAAGCAAAACTCGGGAGACTCTTAGGTTTAAGATAAGTCCAATTATTTTATTTATCAATGTAGGGAAGTCATTATTATAGATTAGGTATACTTTTCTACTCTATCAGGCTTTGAAAATGCAAAGTATAAAGATGCGGTTTAGGAACGAAGTACGTTAGCTCCAAAAAGATAGGAGAAAAAATAAACTTCAAAAGTTAGGAGACCTTGCTATCAATACCTGGTAAGTACCTGCTTGTCAACTTTGAGACAGGCTTTTTTGAAAAGACTCAACTGCAGATCGAGACAAAGTCCGTTGAATCAATCAGTTTGATTGAGCGCATCTAATACAGCTTTTTTGAAGGATTAAAGTTTTATGATGATTAAATGTTTTTTCTAGGGTGACCTTTCATTGAAAATAAATAATACCCGGAACTATAAAACTTTTAAACTAAAAGAAACGCTTAAATTCTATTGAACAAGTTAGGTAGGTACTATTGAAAACGATAAGTAATAAATAGTTACTTAATCTTACAATCATGCTATTTAGCTTTCCTTTTATACCACTACCTAAACGAAATTAATGACTTCTAAACTAATGTATATTACACACTACGCGAAGTTCTTGCCTGGGACTCCATAAATATATATTTTTCTGCAGTATTTTTATAAATTACGTTAAGGTCTTTGGCATTTTATTTATAACGCAGCAGCTTATAATGTTGTGTGATTCATTATTCAAGATTCTGCTAACCGGGCTTTACTCGTCCCGTCTTTACTGGGAAGTCCAATATCCATTCTTTGCAAAATATTTAAATAAATTACCCTAATGCTGAAAGCAACAGGTTTTTGACATTTTATTTCTTGATATCAGCTTACCCATTCTATGACTCATTAGTAACTTATTCAAGAGTCTCGTAGCTAGGGTTTTACTCGTCCCATCTTCACTGGGAAGCCCAACTTCCATCTTGATTTATTAACTACATTATTCTTGCAATAAATACAAATGCAGAACCTGTAGTTCAAGGAAATATAAATTCCTAGTTAATTGTTAACTTTTCTGTTTTCGGAATCAATGAAGGTCAATTATAAATACCTCGCTTAATTTTTGTGCAATAAAGTTTTTATAAGGTTCGGAAATTGCTGTTTGTCTCTTTTGCCTAGTTATGCGGGGAAGTACTTAATTAGTTCTAGAAGCGAGTAGAGTACGTTTTACGAAACTAGTCCTGTGGATGGTGGCGCTGTAGTCTTCGTGTTACAGGAAATTGCAGTAGAATTTGTTTTATTACCGCCATTATCCGCGGGACTTCTTTCGTGAAAAGGATTCTAGGTAATGCAACAGGAAACTTTATAGCATACTTGCCAAATGAAATAGCAGCGGTTTAGCGTTTCCACCGAGGCCAAGAAGAGTACCTAGAGTTTGAGATGGAGAAGGCTAAAGACGTACAGAAATTGACTAATCACATAATATGTGATAAATCAATCAATAAAGTAAATATTTGTGGACATTTCAGACAGCGCCATCTATCTAGTGCACTTTCTTTCGTACCTTCCTGACATGCTTTTCTTACGAATTTCAGGGTATAATCATGGGTAATCCTGTGTTAAATCGCGACGTGATCTCGGACTACAGCGGCTACTTCCAGCAGTGGGGGCTGATCGACAGTCAGGGCGCGCAGGCCGTGAAGACCTTACAAGACGCCTTCGACAAGGCCATCAAAGAGCACGATGACGATACGGCGGTCGATGTGAGTTTCCGACTGTCCTATCTTACTCCCAGCCGTGGAAGCTACTTAGGACCGAACTCATTGAACGTCGTTTAGCTCTAAACTAAGTTCAAGAGCTTTCAAATTGAAATCAAATAGAACTTCTAGCAGTGACGGCTTCTAGGCTCAGTTGGAGCTAAACACGTTTCACGAAATTCGGAATCAATTTTTTTATTGTTTGGGCACTGGTTGTCTAATAGAGCACTGGTGGTCTAGTGGTTAGAGGTCCCCGCCTTCCGGTCCTAAGACCGTGGGTTCAAATCTGGCCGTGCACCAATGGATTTTTTTGATCGATAAATTTATATGCGTTATACCAGTACTTATGAAGTTTGTTCGATCGAGTAGGTTCGAAAAGTTGATCTTGAACTACCAATTACAATGAAAACTATATAGTTTAGCGTACTCTCTGCAACTTTTTCAGTTTGCGTAGGTAATTTGTTTACTCGTCTAGAGGTACAGTTTTGACAAAACTTTCTGTGTAACCAAGCCAAGCGCGCTAAGACAAAACAGACAGTTTTATGACGTGCAAAAGAACTTCAATCTTAGGGTGGTAGACCATATTTTTGACCGACCGTGCCATACAAACTATACAAAACACTATAAATACACTATTTGAAAATTGTGGCTAGATAATTTTACGACTTGTAGCGTAACGGAACGCACTCCAGCTATGCAAGTTTTACTGCTGTTGTATGAACATTCTAGGAAAAATACGGTGTGAAAAATGTTAATAATATACTATAGTACAGTATGGAATGTATGTCTACGTATCTTTTAACTTATACATTCTAATTATACTAAGGTATTTTATTACTTTTATAGAATAAATGTTTTCAAAATTCTCAAAAACCCGTTTTTATTATATTCAAAACTGGTGGTTTGTTAACTTTAGTAATATATAATACACTAGCTTCCACCCGCGGCTTCGCTCGTGTGGTGCCAGAATAAAAAGTAGCCTATATTATTCCAGCACACATAGTATGTTAGTTCCAAGTTTTATTCCGTTATATATATTATAAGTCCGTTCAGACGTTACGGCGTGATTGAGGCACAAACATCGTCGCATCCTCACAAACTTTCGCATTTATAAATAGGTATCTATTAGTAGGATAGGATAATATATATGTTTATAATATTATGTTATTTTCATAGTTAACATGTTTGAACCTTAATTATTCTAATGGAATAAATATCTCATTACTATACACCCGGCAACATAAACTAATAATTATTTTATTACATTTAGCTCCGTAACCAACTGCTTGACCGTCTGGACGACATGGCTATGCAGCAGCAAAACTTCAACCTCCTCGAAGATGATCTCCAGAACGAACTCAAAGGTACAACACCACTTGCATACACTACTAGACTAACCCCCGAATACTCAAACAGACTCAAACGCATCTCAGAGTTGAGCACGTGTCAAGTGACGAATTTCTGACAGATTTTCATCAGAAACTGTCAAAAAACCGTGAGTTGAGACGTGCTCAACTCTGAGTCGCGTTTGAGTATTCAGGGGTAAGGCGGCCAACCGTCTCGTATTCGCTTACGCTTTGAAATAATTAGTCCCGTAAAACGTAGGATGCGTCTCGCATGTCCCGCATGCCTATTTTTCAACCACACACATTGCAAGCGGTTTGCGTGTGAATTGTATCACTTTGTTTCGTTTTGCGGGGTAAGTGCAAAAGAGAGAAATTCACTCAATAAAAACCCTGAACTTATTTAAAAGTGTCACTCTAGTGATAAATATGATTTTAAAAATAAATCACTTTGAGGTTTTATGTAATTTTTATGTTGAATTCTCACGTCACGGCGACCTCAAAATCGGCAGGCGCGGCGGCAGCAGCGGCTGAAATATTCAAAAGGCGGAAATATGCGTCCTTAGGTGATGGATACATATTTATGCCTTTTGGCGTGGAAACTTTAGGACCCTGGGGTCCGGATTACCTCAAAGCTTTTAATGTTATTGTAGTTTGTCTTTGTAACTGTGCGTACTTAAATAAATAATATATTTTTTATGTAGTAAATAAAACAAGCATAGGCATGGATCATTGTTACAAATATATTTTTAACTTTTCAAGGTTTCATGGAGTACATCGGTCGGCCTGAGGTGAGGCAGGCGTTACACACTGGCAACATAAAGTTTACATTCAGCAACGGAACCGTGCATGAGAAGCTGAAGGGGGACTTCATCAGCGAGGTGTCAGCTGATATGGCGCAACTGTTGGACCATTATAGGGTCTTAATTTATTGGTAAGGCCAAAATGGCCATAAGGCCAAACTTATAGCGATCAGGAGGGTTAAAAAGGCTACTTTATATGAATCTGCTGCTTAATTGAATTGCGTACGATTTACTAAAATTCCGACTATTATTCGACCAAATCTGAATCTGCTGCTTAATCGCTTGAGAATAATTGCATAATTTCAGGAGAACTATTAAAAATAAGTGGTAGTAGTAGGAAAGATTAAGAAATTTTATATTGATTTCAGCGGGCAGTTAGATTTGACAGCGCCTTGCGTGCCCAATGCTCAGGATAGAAGAAAAAGGTGGCATTGGAGCCAACGAGAGTACTTCCTGAAGGCACCGCGTACGCCGTGGTGGTACAACGACTCTGTTGCTGGGTGAGTTTGGGTATTCTATTTCACTCACAGGAAAGTTGAAAGTTGAAAGTTGAAAGTCTACGGAGAGGTTCGGAACGCCAATGAAAGCGGCTTCATTCTTAACCGCGCTGTGTGATTATGTCCACAAATTTTTTTTTTAGGTACGTAAAAAGCGGCGGTAGTCTGACAGAGGTTCTCGTCCGCGGCGCCGGCCACCTCGTCCCCATGGACAAGCCGGAACAACTCCTCAAACTCATCGACTTCTTCATCAGAGGGTTAGACATGCCCTACCCCCCAAACTACATTGTAGGAGCCAACAACACGCCCGAGTACAAAGTCCCAGAAGATACACCCATCCAGTTGGAATACATACAAGAAAGCAGTTCAATTAAAATAGTTATGATTATAAGTATATTTGTCAACGTGATAGGTGTACTAGCTGGGGTTGTTTACTGTTTGAGGGTGAGACATAAGGTGCAACTATTTAGCTACAATAACATGGAAGAGACGTCTATTAACGATGCGGTTTTGACAATGAGCTGAAGGGCGATTCTATTAATTTTCAATGTCTAATTCTTTATACTGTTTTGACTAATGTTTGTGAAAAGGATGGGTATTAGGATAACAAACAAATACAGGAGGAAATATTATCATTGTCAGTCATATATAAAACTCCTACTCTCGTATGTCACTGACTGACTGATTGACAATCAACACAGTTTAGCTAGACTAATCCTGAAAGTATGAAATATGTAGGTTGATTCCTCTTTTGATGTAGGGTGTACTAAGAAAGGAATTCCGGAAATTCAACTTCTAGAGGAAGATGTAGTTTGTTTAAAAAAGATGATGGCTAAGAGGGCCAAAGACACAGGGCCTTTTTTAGTTGGAACGGTACAGAAAATCAGACGTTGAAAATTAATAGAATTAGGGCTCTAACCACTGTTGATTGGCGCTTTATTTAAGACTGAATGATGTATTTTGTAAGTTATCACAGTAATATATTTGGATTTTTTGATTAATAACGAATAAACGAGAAGTTTTAGGTGACCAAGTAAATTAAGGAAACAAGATTCGATCTTTGATTTCTCCAGATACTATTTTATGTAAGGGACTCCACCTATATTATGTTACAAAGAACAAATGTAACATAATATACAATGTACAAAAATGCGAAAATTCTAGAGTTTTACTTGTCTTATTTTTGTTTTTTGTGCTCCGTTTACGGGACGAAGTACTGGGTGGAGGCCATAAGCTGTGATTATGCGATAGGATCTACAAAATTTAACAAGCGATAATCATTAAATGAAATTTAACGGTCATTTGTAAAATTATTTAAACGATTTGTGGTAAGACAATCAATTTCATACCTTGTGAGCTATTTTTCCCCCTAGGTAGGAAAGGATGCTACACAAAAACATAAAGATTAAAGTGTTGATTATCAAGTGTTTATTACAGGAATTTTATTACTAGAAAAGGAAGAAAATTATCGAAAGGTTTTACAGTTCTTTTTAGCCGCATCTATTACACACTACTGTCCTAGTTACTATGAGTAAATAAATAAAAGATAAACTTATTGAAACGCTTACAATTCATAGACGAGACTATTACAAACTACAACGCCGTCATTCACAGTACATCCACCGTTCATCTACACAATACTACTGTAATTTACCTTCGTCAGTCAGCTCTGACATATCCCACGATCAAAAAATTACACTCCAACACTTGGTTCATCACAACGGGTAAAAATTAAAATGTAAATTAACAATAAACGGGTTTAATGACCTGCCCTGATCTACTCTGCCTTGTAAATCAACCGGATGCCCACTTAGTCACGGCCTACTCAGGAGTATCAGTCCACCGCACCTCACCGCTGATTCAACGATCCACAAAAATAGAGTTTTTGGTTATATTTGGTTTGTTAAATTCCGTAATTGACGAAATTCGCGCGAGCGAACCTACAGGAACGCTTGATTTAACGACCCTATCAGACACACTCACTCGACTGACACCAGCCACCACAAGGTCACAAAAAGGCAGGGAAACGCCACACCAGGACTTTCGGTCTTGTCACAGCAGCACAGCAGGGGACGCTGGCGCTCTGGACCCTCGCCGACGACAGCGTGCGCCAGAAGGCGGCAGGTAGAAAGGTTGCGACACGTGCTCGCCACGTGGTCGCGCCCGTACGGAGCACCTCTTTTCTGGAAAATTCATAGCCCGGCGTAAGCGAAAGTGCTCTTTAGCCTGCGAAGCGGGGTGCAACCTTAGCAAATCTGCCCTTGTGTATTCATGCACAGGGTTGAGGATGTCCCACGAGCTCCGCTCGGCAATCGAGGAAGACCAAAAATCAAAGATCAAAAGTTCAAGACTCTTACCAGAGGCACAAAGCTGATAATACGCACAAAACACGTGCGCCCGAAGGAATCACACGCGTGGGTTCTCCCGTGGATGATTCCCGCTACGCCAGACACAGAAGCCAGGATATATTAGCCAGCAAATACGATTTTCATCAAAAGCTCCACGCCACGTTCTCCACATCGATCCGTCAAAAAGATCCTTGCCCTCTCGCTCTGACCGAGCGAGACGAAAGAAAGAACTCAAACGACATTGACAGTTCGATCCGTCTTGATAGGGACACTGACACTCACAAATCGCCCGTGCCAAGCCAGAGTGTGACCAGCAAAAACCAAAATTATTACCTATCTCGCTGAACGGAACTTTCAAATAAAAAGGGGGGAAAAATCGAACGTTACAGCACCCCCTTTCCCGGGTAAGAATTCACGCAGGGAATTCTTTGGACGCCCCCGTCCTTACCTACTCCCGGAGGAACAAAAAAAAGCAAAATCAAAAAGCAACAAAAAAAACACCTAACCGACGCCATCTGGCAACACCTCATGTTTTCTACGTACAAAATCTGCCCGTTCACTGCAAAACCTACCATAACAACCCCAAAATATAGACGCACTCGACGGTAACCAGCTACCGGTAGAGGGCGCTATGTTGATCCTCAGATCGAGATAGTATATTCGGTCGAATATTCTATTCCAGAAGATCGCCGGGTCAAAAAAAAACAAAAGAACGAAAGAAAAAAAAGAGAAAAAAAAAAAAAAAAAAAAAATTTACTTTTGCAAACTCACTACCGAGCAGACATATATTTTCCCTAAAACTGGGGAAAATTCCTGAGGTGGCTTTCGCCGAGAGCCCATGCAACAGACTACAAACTGTGTGGAACAGGAAAAAACATAGAGTATAACAACCATTACTACGGGAACAACAAAAATTATACCTATAAAATAGGACTAACGCCTACAACTAAAATAACTACTTAGTAACTAAAATTAGTAGATAAATGGAAAGAAAAAATAAAATAAAAAAAAAATGGCCCCTAGGCCCCATAATGAGCAAAAATGTATACAAATAAAGGTAAAAAAAATAAAAAAATAAAAAAAAACACACAAACCAAATGCTGTTCAATTATGGTCAGATAAAAACGCGCCTATATCCGCCTCCTACGGAACACCTGGACAAGTAACGGTGGGTGGCCTATTCTAACCCCGGGTCCCCACGGGGAACTTAAAAGTGTTAATCTAAATGGGAATCTACACATTTGAAATCCTTAACATGCCATTTACCTAGAGATTTGCCGGATTCATTTTCTAACTCATAGACTAACGGTGAGAGTTTGCGAACCACCCTACAACGTTCATATTTAGGGGCAAGTTTTGCTGCAAAATGTTTATGAGCGGCGCTAAGTTTGTAGGTACGTTTCCAGACATAATCGCCTACCTGGAACGAAACGTCCCTGCGCCTGCGATTGTAATACTTTGAGTTTTTACTATGAGCCTTTTTAAGGGAATCCTGTACCTCTCTAAAAATATCACGCAATGGACTCAAACTAGCAACATACTCGCTGCGGGATTTGAAAATCAGCTCCTCAATATCTTGAAAGTCTTTATAAATGCTACCGTCTGTGACCGCTTGCCTACCATGTACTAGCATGAACGGCGTAAATTGGGTAGAATCATTTACAGCCGTATTTATCGCAAATTGGACCTTATGAACGTTTACGTCCCAAGTTCTATGGTCGTTTTCTACGTACGACGCGAGCGCGGTCATAATAGTACGATTATAACGTTCAACAGAATTGACCTGCGGGGAATAAACGGGTGTTAGGTGGACCTGCGGTACTCGGTATTTTGAAAACAGATCTTGCACGTCATGACCGACGAATTGAGAACCGTTATCCGAAATAATAGTTTGGGGAATCCCATGTACTAGAAATACGTGATCCTCGAGACGCTGGGTTATAACCTTCCCAGTGGCTCGCCTCAGAGGAAATAACAAACAATATTTAGAAAAACAACACACCACTACAAGCAGATAAGTATTCTGTAGTCGCGACATAGGCAGTGGGCCAACCAAATCGATGCTGATACACTGGAAGGGGCGGCTGCAGATTTTAGGTTCCCCCATAAAACCTGGAGTTGCTTGTGTGCTGTGCTTATAGGCATTACAAACAGAACAAGATTTAATAAAATTCACGGTATCCTGGTACATACCCGGCCAAAAATACCTCAACTTTAAACGTTTATAAGTTTTAGCTACACCTAGGTGAGCTGCAACAGGTTCAGAATGATTTTCCCTAAGTATACTCTCCCTACATTCCAAAGGAACCACCTCTTTCCACTGGAAATCTCCATTGAGCTTATTACTACTCTTCGTAAAACGATAAAGTCTCCCATCGATCAATTGAAAATTCGGACACGCGTTCGGGGTATCTATACAACGCTTAAGAATATTTCGATACCACGTATCAGCGGTATCCGTCGTATTCAGGGAAGCTACAGGAACAGCTCGAGACAGCGCGTCGGGGACAACATTTTCAGCCCCCTTTCTATGTTCGATAATCAAATTGAAAGGGGATAACCTACAACCCCATCGCGCCAGGCGACCGGTGGGATTTTTGAGATTGAAAAACCACTTTAAACTAGCATGATCCGTCACAACGCGGACTGGCTTACTACCCTCGATATAAGGACGAAAATGCTCAACTGCGTGTACTACGGCCAACGCCTCGCGCTCGGTGGCGGAATAGTTACGTTCGGTCGGGGTCAGAGACCTACTATAGTACGCGATCGGATGTTCCTGACCGTCGAGAGTCTGCGTGAGAGATCCTCCTACTCCGAAATCTGACGCGTCGCAGTGCACGGAAAACGGTAGGCTAAAATCGGGACACGCCAAAACCGGTGCACTCGTGAGAGCTAGCTTTAGATCGGTAAAAGCCCTTTCTGCCTCCGCCGACCAGCTAAAAGGTGGGGCACCCTTCCTAGTAGACGTGAGAGCATTCAATGGTCCCGCCCGGTGGCTAAAGTTTTTAATGAATCGACGGTAATATGAAGCCGTCCCCAGAAAACGTTTTACATCCTTTCTACAGACCGGCGTAGGGAAATCCACGATAGCTTTAACTTTATCGGGGTCTGTACGCAACCCAAATTGATCAATGACATGACCCAAATACTTCAATTGCTCCCTAAAAAATTTACATTTACCCATATTGATTGTAAGTCCAGCATCACGTAAACGATCCTTGACTCGTACGAGTAAATCAACATGTTCCTCGAAGGTAGGGGAAATTATAATGATATCATCAAGGTAGATAAATACTTTATTGCTGAATTCAGGACCAAACAATTTATCCATAAGACGCTGCTGTGTACTACCAGCGGACGTAAGACCAAAACACAATCGCTTGAAGTGGAACAGGCCCCGGTTCATGACGGTGAAGGCCGTCTTCTCCCTGGACTCCAGGTCAAGAGGAATCTGATGATAGGCTGCCTTTAGATCTAGCGAAGACAGATACTTGGCGTCGCGCAGCTGGTCCAGAATATGGTTGACGTAGGGCAGCGGGTACGCGTCATGCTTCGTTACCTCGTTCAGTTTCCTGCTATCCAAGCAGAACCTGAAGGAGCCGTCAGACTTCGGCGCAAGGGTCACCGGGTTATTCCAGGCGCTATTGCTAGGTTCGATGACGCCGTCGCGTAGCATCTGGTCGACTTGCCTGTTGACCTCCGCCAGCCTTTCCGGAGACAGGGGATAATAGCGCTGTTTAATGGGAGGATGGTCTCCCGTATCGATTTTGTGTGATACTAGTTGCGTCAAGCCTAAGCCTTTCTTCTCGGCTGAAATGTCTTCAAATTGCTTGATCAAACTCTCCGCCAGCTGCTTTTGTCTATTGCTCAGAGATTCGAAATCACGGAGGAAATTGTCCGTGGTCACTATGGCGTCTACGCGGTCTTTCAATGAAAAATATTTACTATCAGAAAGTAAAGAAAGAATGTCTGGTGCTATTTTGAATGCCTTCCAGAAATTTATCCCGAAGATGAGCTCAGTGGAGACCCCAGGAACTACATAGAACTTGACGATGGACGTCTTCCCAGCAACCGTGACGGGCAGATACACATAGCCTGTAACGGGAGACAGGGAGTCGTTCGCCGTCCTGATATACTGCAAATCAACGGATCTATGCAAAGAGACCAGATTCACAAAATGCCTAATCGCGTCGCTACCTATAATTGAAATCTCAGACCCTGAATCCATGAGCCCTCTGAACTTCAAATCGTAAACTGATATGGTTAAAAAGGGGCGTTTGTCATTGTTATATTCTACTTCGTGAACCAGCTTAGAAGACCTATTGGTAAAGAAGTCTTTGATAAAACCTAACCAAGATTGCCAATCATCTTCAGCCTGCCCCTGGCCGCTAGGAGCCACCCCAGCACGAAAACGCTGGTTCACGCTACAGAGTTTTTTGGAACCGCAGACCCTGTGGTTATACCAAGAGAACAGTTCGGACAATTTTTCAGAGTTACGCCCTTACCCCCGCAACGGTAACAAATTAAAGTGAAAGGGGCCCTACACTTGTTGAGACTGTGACCATTGATCCGACAACGGACACAGAAGTCATCCTTACTCGACTCTACTGCTGCTAGTCTGAGTCCAGAGCGGTTATTAGTATGTTTATAACCCAAATCCGGAGCTATGCAAGAGGTAGTTGTTTTTGGAGGCTCAGAAAACAATTCAGAACGTTGTTTAGCACTTTCTAAAAGCCTACATTTCTTTTTCAGATCTAACCAAGATTCAGCTGGGTTCAGAGCCAGTTGTTTTGTGTAGAAAGGTCTAATGTTAAAAAGGACAATATTCAACTTCTCATCATCAGGCACGGGCTTAGATAAGCGTGAAAAATAGTTCTGCATGACACTAAGATAATTTACAATACTCTCATCAGAGCCCTGAGTGCGGGTTCTGATTTCCTGCAACAGTCTGTAATCATAATCGAATGGTAGGTATTCATCGAGCAATAAATCTTTCAAACTGGTCCAATCTTTCACCTCTCTATGAACCCCACGATACCAGCATAGAGCTTCATCTGTGAACAGCTCTGCTGCAGAGTTGAAGAGTTTAGCATCA
This sequence comes from Scotopteryx bipunctaria, assembly GCA_949320045.1. NCBI lineage: Eukaryota > Metazoa > Arthropoda > Insecta > Lepidoptera > Geometridae > Scotopteryx > Scotopteryx bipunctaria. Next base: position 3,158,592 of record OX439441.1, read on the forward strand.
GATATACCTCTAGATAAAGTTAGTTCTTCTAACCTTTGAATAAAAGCTTTGACACAAGACTTTCCATTAAATTTCAAGTTAAGTGTATGAATAGCTGAATGCTTGCTACAACTAGGATGACTATTCTGAATACTAGTATCCAACTTTACCCCAGGACTAGACTCTGTGTTTGAGCTATCATCATCAGCTTGGGTAATGCTACTTTTGAAATTACATAGGATCCTATCCAATCTCCTAAGCAATCTATCTAGGCGTTCTTGTAGGTTAGTATAAAGTGAATATAAGTCCTCTCCCTCTTTAGGAAGGTTTAGTCGACCCAGTCTATGAAAGAGGTGATGACCCAAAGCTTGAACACGATTCAATATCTTTAGAGAGCAAGGTTTCTGTGCAGCCCCAGATATAAGATCAGAGAGACTCTCTAGCTTGGCTCGAACGACCTCAAGCTCCGAAGCAACCTCTAATTCGACCGATACCACTTCATCGGATGGTATCTCTTTGTTGAGAGCACGAACCTGAGTCCTAAGAGCAGCGACAGTATCAGCAGTAGGCTTGGCGCCGCGGATCCTAATCTCATACTCTAACTCATCCTTAGCCAGCACATTGAAAGCAATAGGCCTTTCTTCCAACATGGTGCTGAGTGAAAACAATCAAAAAAAAATAAAAAATAACAAAAAATAGCTAAATTATTGTGTAAAATAAAGGAAAAATCAACCCCAGCTACCCCTAGGCAGTAATAGGATCGAGGCAAATCACACTTACAAGCATAAAGCTAATTCCAAACCAAAAACAATTGAAAATTAAGTTTTCTTATAAGTGGCCTACTCGGCACAAAATTATAATACAAAAAATCGAAAATCAGCTAGTAAAACGCCCACTAGGGCTCCCAGCTAGTTCTAGAATGACTACAGGGTAGATTCCCCAGTATAAACCTAGTCCTAATATCAAAATAAGTTAAAACCAAGTTACCATCCGGTTGAGGCGAGAGAGGTCAGTCTTCACTGAGCGAAATAGACCAGAGAATAGACAAAATTTTACCTTATGTCGGCAGGTCACCCGTCCCTGTTCGGGCGCCAAATTGTGAGCTATTTTTCCCCCTAGGTAGGAAAGGATGCTACACAAAAACATAAAGATTAAAGTGTTGATTATCAAGTGTTTATTACAGGAATTTTATTACTAGAAAAGGAAGAAAATTATCGAAAGGTTTTACAGTTCTTTTTAGCCGCATCTATTACACACTACTGTCCTAGTTACTATGAGTAAATAAATAAAAGATAAACTTATTGAAACGCTTACAATTCATAGACGAGACTATTACAAACTACAACGCCGTCATTCACAGTACATCCACCGTTCATCTACACAATACTACTGTAATTTACCTTCGTCAGTCAGCTCTGACATATCCCACGATCAAAAAATTACACTCCAACACTTGGTTCATCACAACGGGTAAAAATTAAAATGTAAATTAACAATAAACGGGTTTAATGACCTGCCCTGATCTACTCTGCCTTGTAAATCAACCGGATGCCCACTTAGTCACGGCCTACTCAGGAGTATCAGTCCACCGCACCTCACCGCTGATTCAACGATCCACAAAAATAGAGTTTTTGGTTATATTTGGTTTGTTAAATTCCGTAATTGACGAAATTCGCGCGAGCGAACCTACAGGAACGCTTGATTTAACGACCCTATCAGACACACTCACTCGACTGACACCAGCCACCACAAGGTCACAAAAAGGCAGGGAAACGCCACACCAGGACTTTCGGTCTTGTCACAGCAGCACAGCAGGGGACGCTGGCGCTCTGGACCCTCGCCGACGACAGCGTGCGCCAGAAGGCGGCAGGTAGAAAGGTTGCGACACGTGCTCGCCACGTGGTCGCGCCCGTACGGAGCACCTCTTTTCTGGAAAATTCATAGCCCGGCGTAAGCGAAAGTGCTCTTTAGCCTGCGAAGCGGGGTGCAACCTTAGCAAATCTGCCCTTGTGTATTCATGCACAGGGTTGAGGATGTCCCACGAGCTCCGCTCGGCAATCGAGGAAGACCAAAAATCAAAGATCAAAAGTTCAAGACTCTTACCAGAGGCACAAAGCTGATAATACGCACAAAACACGTGCGCCCGAAGGAATCACACGCGTGGGTTCTCCCGTGGATGATTCCCGCTACGCCAGACACAGAAGCCAGGATATATTAGCCAGCAAATACGATTTTCATCAAAAGCTCCACGCCACGTTCTCCACATCGATCCGTCAAAAAGATCCTTGCCCTCTCGCTCTGACCGAGCGAGACGAAAGAAAGAACTCAAACGACATTGACAGTTCGATCCGTCTTGATAGGGACACTGACACTCACAAATCGCCCGTGCCAAGCCAGAGTGTGACCAGCAAAAACCAAAATTATTACCTATCTCGCTGAACGGAACTTTCAAATAAAAAGGGGGGAAAAATCGAACGTTACAGCCTGACGGAATGTGTTCCTAAGCAAATAAACTGTTGTATTTTCGTATATTTAGCGTTTTTGTCTCAATACCTTTTAGCACAATAGAACGTTTGTAGGTTTATCAATGTATTGGATCTTTATGGGCATTTTTAAGGAGAATTATGAATTGAGAGAATGTAGCTCGAGTGTAGCTTACACGTAGCTTACTAGTAGCACACGTATAGCGTGTTCGTAGCTCACTCGTAGCGTACGTATAGCGTATTCGTAGCTTACAAGTAGCTCACTCGTAGCGTACGTATATCGTGTTCGTAGCTCACACGTAGCTTAATCGTAGCACACGTATAGCGTGTTCGTAGCTCACAAGTAGCTCACTCGTAGCGTACGTATAGCGTGTTCGTAGCTCACACCTAACTTACTCGTAGAATACGTGTAGCGCGTTCGTAGCTCACACACAGCTTGGTCAATGATAGCGCGTTGAAGTCTTTTTTTATAGAAAAATAAAATATTTTTTTCTTGAGGTTGACTTTATTTGAACTGTTGTATAAAATTGTCAATAATTAATTTGGCGACTTCAGGCTGGTCAGATGGCGCGCTGTGACCGGCGTCTACGATCAGCACGTCCACGAAATTACCGCCACTTTTTAAGTATCTGAAAGAACGATGAATTTAATTTTACACATTGTTGTGACGATTTTAGACATTACTGAATAGATGCTCCATTTAAATAGTTTTTGCTGTCATGCGCTGTGAAAGTGACAGGCTGTCGCGGACGACAGCGACTGGCTTATAAAATAAGGAACGACAACGGATCTTCTAGCATCTCGGCACAAAAGACAGTGACTGGTTATATTATATACTACTTCTTGTCGTGTTACTAGTTCTTTCGAACCAGTGTAGTTAAAGAATATTAAGTGCGCCTCAAAGAGGCTCCTTTCGTGCACTTGACGACTTGGGGTTATGGACGAATACCTCGTGTTCCAATGATTTTGATGGGAGCTGGTTTATGTATGCCCAATAGGGTGTAAGAAATCTATAAATGGACCTTGTGATAAGAAAGCCGATATAAAGAATGTAATGAGAGTGAACGAAGCAAAAAAAGTATTTCAGGATCGTAACATGTTATTAGATATCTTGTAAACTTACAACTTACTGGACTCGGAATAAAGAAAAACATAGAATGTGTCCAGCTACTTCTCTCCCCGAACATGTCGTAAAAGTCGACTAAGAGATAGTATGCTCTCCAACATGATGGACCTAATGGGCTATTGACCTGTCACCGTGCTTCACCATATCCATCTTGGAACTTTGAATCAGGAGTAACTGCAAGTTTTCTTATGATTACTTGTGGCTCTGCCGACCCCCGGGCGTGATTGTATGTTGTAAACTTACGCGACAGTCTTTCCATACTCATCGTGTATTTGCTTCCGCGTCGCGTCCTCATATTCCGACCGACGCGTCCAGTTGAAGGTTTTGAACGCGTTCCGAGACAGACTGTAAGGCAGGATGATGTCGAGCTGGCCACTGAAATATTATTATTATTTTTTATGTGATCACGTCCTCTGTAATATCTGTTACTTATCCGGTTCTCAAAGGTCCCAACGGAAGACCAGCGTGGGTTGCTTCAACCTGCACATGCTGAGTTGGGACCAATTTGCAACTGTTCCATAATTATTTATTACATAAGTTAGTTTAGTTTTAGTTTGTTGCGAATAAAAATGATTCTGATTCTGATTCTGATTCTGATTAATGTTTTATACTAGAGAGCACTGGTGGTCTAGTTGGTAGTGACCCCGCCTTCCGATCCTAAGGTCGTGGGTTCAACCAATGGATTTTTCTGTGCGAAAAATTTATGTGCGCTATACCAGTACTCTCACAACAGTGAAGGAAAACATCGTGAGGAACCCCGTGGCTTAGTCAGCTCCGTATTGACCATGTCTTTCCTGTGGACAAGGCCGACTAAGCTGAGAGGATGGAATAGGTGCTGGGCAAGCCTACTCTATCTTAATTCGTCTCGGGCACTACAGCGTCCCGTTTGTGAAGGTAAAAGTTGCCTCCTGACGCTGTATAAATCATAAGGCCTAGTATTTTAATAGTTTATACTATGTACATTTTGAGAGCACTAGTGGTCTAATGGTAGGCTTTTTTTGAAGAGTGGACAACCGAGCAAGCGGCTCACCAGATGGTAAGGCTTCAGAGGCTGAGAGCTGCAAGTGTGCCTTCCGATACTAAGGTCGTGGGTTCAAATTCAGCCGTGCACTAATGGGTATTTCTGATTGAAAAAAATATTTGATCTGTACAAGTTAGAGTAACTTGTACAGATCAAATATTTTTTTCAAACGGTGAAGGAAAACATCGTGAGGAAACCGGCATGTTGTAGAACCGTACTAAGTTCGAAAACATATGTCAAGCTTTGCTTAGTTTGGTGCTAGATGGCGCTGTGTGAAATGTCCACAAGCATTTATTTATTTGCTATGAATGCAGAAAATGAATTGATCAAAATGGCCTTGACCCGCAGAATCGAAGTAAATGTGGCGAAAATGATTTTCTATATACAAATTAGTATTGATACATTGATCTATATGTTACATGGTGTTAATGTTGAATGCATGTATGTTTCTGTCTTGTTGTAATAGAATAGTATGTGAGGCAAGCATACCTGTAGCTCATAACCCCGTAATGTTCTAACAACTCCTCCACAAATGGTTTCGTACTGTTCATGATATCAGCCAACATCATGGTGTACACCTTCTGATTGTTGTAGTCAAAAGGGACATTACCCACGTGGATCAGTTTGCGAGTTTCTGGTTTGTTAAGGAAGACTTCGAATGCAGGAGCTTTGCCAGATGGCTTGTTTTCGAGGAAGTTGTAGACATTCACGCCACCATTTTTCTTTATAAATTCTATTGTTTCGTTGAATTTCTGAAAATAAAAACGATGAACTGAAGAACTAACTATAACAATAATTACTGCACAATGGTAAAATAATAAAACCGGTCAAGTGCAAGTTGAATTCGCACACGATATGGGTTCCTTACCACCGTACATAAATGTTTCTTGTATGGGATCCCCTTTTATTTTTTATTATTTGATGTTATAGCGGCAATAGAAATACACTCTGTGAAGATTTCAATTCTCTACTTATTACGGTTCGTGAGATACAGCCCGCTGACAAACGGATGGACAGCGGAGGCTTAGTAGGGTCTCAAACGGTGGAGGAAAACATCGTGAGGAAACTGGCATATCGTAGAACCGTAAAAAGTTCGAAAACACATATCAAGTGCACGAAAAGAGCCTTTCATAGAAGGCTTGTGGGTGACTACTTACCGATATTTTTTAACTACTGAATTGGCAACTAGTACGAAAAAATTTGTAGGAAAACGAGTAAGTTATCTTACATTAGCAGCATCAATCATTCTTCCCGCATCAGTGTACCTCACAGCGGCTTGCTCGATCTTCTTGAGCGCGTCAATCTGCTCGTCATCCAGGATCCCTAGAGCGGTGCATAGCTGGCTATACTTCATCATGTTACGAGGATCTGTCATGCCGTTGCCCATTGCTATTCCCTGAGATAAAAAGCTTTTTAAAATGCAGTGCAATGCAATTTTTGTAAATACATACCTACTTATAATAATACAACAACACCCAGACCCATAAGAAATATTTGCAGAATATACAATCATTTCGACAATCGAATCGAACCCGCGCCTCTTGCGTCTCAGCCGAGCACTCGCCCGCCATGCCACCAAGGCCCTCTAAACAATGTTTTGAAACTCAAAATTATGAAAACATTACCCGTAAGTTGATGGGATTTGTCAGCCGATGTCGGTGTATTTGTATTGCAAGGGAAGGCGCGTATTTGCCAGCGTACGACTGGCCGGTTATGAACAGCGGTGCTTTTAAGAGCTCAGGAAATATTTGAAGGAATTGCAGTAAAAATTCCAGCATTTGAGCACCAACCTTTAATAAAAAGAAATGTAAAATTAACTTCTATAATGATGTAAACTAAAAGAAACCGGACAGAAAACACGACATGGTACGTAGATATTTTATTACTCTTCAGTTCTATTTGAAAACATGTTACCTATTAGAATATCAACAATTTTAGAAGGTTATCGATTTAAAAACATCGGAATTAAAATTTGTAATCGGTGTTGCTGACGAGTAATGTAATAAAATTAGTCATCTAAATATCATCATCTAAGTCATCTAATGAAGCGCTCGTGGCGTAGCTTGCTTAGATGTTCTTGTTTGATCGTTCCCGGCTTTTAAGTCGTTAAGCCATGACGAAGGCCTTAAGGCGGCCTAAAAACTCCGTCACAAGAGCTAGCTAGCTCATACCTACGAACTTACTTACTTTAATCATCTAAATAGGTTTTTCATCCATAACATCCATAATATAGGCTCTATTGGTATAGTAGGTAGGTACACATATAAACTTTCGAATAGTAAAATCAATTGGTGCATGACTGGATGACCACGACCTTTGAAAAGCGAGGTAATTGACCGCCAGCGTTCTCGACCAAGTCTTTCATATCTTAACTTGATATTTGACAGTATTTGACTTCCTATAGGTGAGTAGCCTTTGAAAGAGGTACTTAAACTTACTTCATCTTCATTTTTGGTATATCCCTCATCATCTTCAGTGAAGCTGAACCCAGCACCAACGGGAACATCCAGAAACAACACAGAGTAATCACTGGCCCAAGTGACGTTACGTAGCTTTACTGAGGAAATAAACATGTCATGCTCGATTATAAGAACAGAATCACATTAATATTATGTATAAATGCGGAAATGTGTAAGTGAACGATGTTTGTACGGTTGTTTCCATTCATCTCTTGAAACTTATACTTAATACACGTTAGTTCAAGACCTGGAATAACAACATATAAATACTGATTTTACCTACTCCTTATTCACGCGAGCGGAGCTGCGGGCGGATCCCAAGCTTGGAAATAGATTTCATTCATTATCATTCTTGAGGGTTCCCTAAGGGAGTTATAAACAATTCAAACAATGGACCGTTACTGTAAAATAAGTACCTACCTACACTGTCAAAGGTAGAATAAAACAAAGAAATCTGTTGATTGCTGACCATCGAGCATTTAACCGATGTTGCTGACTAACAATACCTAACGACTTGTAACATTTTATTTATTACCTACCTTTACCATCCTCCATCCTCAATGGTCCAATGACCTCAAAGAGGCCCTTCAGCGCCGTGATACCCGGGCCTCCTCCCAGCCAGATGATCCACGGAGTCACCTCCAGCTTGTCCGCGGGGAAAAACCAAAAGAACTGATTCGAATTATGCTTCTCATTCACATTTAGAAATCCTGAATGACTTTTGAGACCATAGAAAGCCGCAGGGTCCACTCGAGAGTGTTTTCTCGCATATGCCAACTGCCCTTTTTCGATGTATGGTGATAGAAGAAGACATCCTCCACATGTGTTCTGAAGATCGGACTGTTTGGAGCAGTAAGATCGAATACTGAAATGGAATATGATTATAAGTACTTACGTAGGTACCTACAGAATTATTAGCTGCATACTCACTGGCCGAGCAGCCTAGCAGGGCTGCCGCGCGAGGCAAATGCTCGCTTAGTCAGGACGTGCATCACCCGAGGCAAACGCGCTAACTGCGGGCGATCAGATGGGAATGACCCCGGGCAATGCAAGTCCTTGCTGATGCAACCTCGCGAGGCTGCTAGGAGTCGGTAAACAGCTACTCGTAAGTCATAGCACCTATGTCCTAGATAGGTGATTATTTCAATTATTATTTTTTAAACTTACATTGAAATTATCACCAATACGAGCAGAGTTTTCATCATGACGGTCCACCGATAAAAGAATAAAGATCTTACTATTTTTTTTAACCATGACTAATAGCGTCCATTAGTTACACTATACCTACCTATTATGTATAATAATCGGTGTGAATAACGCCGCGAAACATCGAATTTTATCTAAATACTGTAGCCATTACATACTTTCTTAACTGCTGGACTGGGAGTAAAGAAAAAACATTGAATACGTCTAGCTGCTTCTCTCCCCGAGCATATCGTAAAAGTCGACTAAGGGAACTATCCCTCAGTCGACTTTTAAGACATGCTCGGGGTAAACCATGGTCCAAATTGTTTGATACTAATCCAACATGATGGACCATGGTTCACCTGACTTAAAGTCATGGGACTTTAAACCAGGGGTGGCTGCAAGTTTTCTTATGATTACTTGTGGCTCTGCCCATCTTATTAGGAATACGGGCGTTATACTATGTAAGTACAGTAGCCAAACTTGTTATGGAATATTTTATTAACACAATTTTGGTAGGCACACAAGAGGTGTAAAAAACTAGTTTCTGCGGATTTGTTCATGTTACTAAACTACCCAATATAATACATATACCTACTGCCTCTACCTATTATACATTTTTCCTTATTGAATTTAGATAGAGTATATTTATAGTGGCTCTTTAGTCGACTGGCCCCGGTAAAAACTGGCCCTACGGGGCCGGTTGACGTAAATGCATTTAATTTATTACTTTTCTTAGTCGACTGGCCCCATAACTAATTTGAACTAAAAATCTATTGTCTAAATTCCAATCCGTGTACAGATGTGTACAAAACGTACTCAAGATAACCAAAATTGAAACACCATGGTTATAAATATGATACTTATGTTTATTGGGTTCTTTTGCTTTACTTAGAACTAGTCAAAGTCAACAATATATAACAATATAAAATAAAAGTTTTAAAAAGTCACAGTCGTTTGATTAATGTTTTATCAGAAGTATTCTAATCAACAACATAAAATTAAAATATTTAAAATATTAAATTATTTAAAAATTTAAATTTTCAGCTACTGAGTTTGAAAAGAAATACACGACCAAATATTCTTTGAAGACATTTTTCTGTAATGTATGACGTAGGTAATGCAGGACGCCCACCGGCTAGGTGGAGTGACGATTTGCGAAACCCTACTGGCAGACTGGATGCGTCAAGCCGAAGATAGGGCGCCATGGCACTCATTAGGGGAGGCCTATGTCCAGCAGTGGACTGCTACAGGCGGATGATGATTTTTCTGTCAACCAAGATCAAGCAGAAGTCGTGTCATAATAAACCTACTAAATTCTTCTAATAAATTTACACGTGGGTGGGAAATGGACAAGAAAACATCATAAAAAAAGTAAGTAAGTAAGTTCGTATGAGCTAGTGGCCAACTCTAGTGACGGAGTTTTTTAGGCCGCCTAAAGGCCTCCGTCATGGCTTAACGACTAAAAAGCCGGGACCGACTGTTAAAAACATCATCAAAGTAAATAAGTAAGATTCATGGCATGTCGTAAAACCTAAAAATTCGAAAATATGTGTCCATGCACGAAAAGAGCCTTTGAAGCCCACTTTCAATCCTTTCACCACACTGGTTCGGAAGACTAGTGACACGACTAATAGTAAGGTTTAATAAAAATGTCTGGAAATGTATCAAAACGATTCGATTTATCAATCTTTCGAATCATTTTAATGCTAGACTTTAATTTGTTGGAAAAATCTGTTTCGAGAAATCGGTTTTCGAATCCACGACCGAGGTTAGAGCGCAAACCACTATACTGAGAAATACTCAAGTACCTATTTTACCTAATAAATGGTTATTCGCAAGGAGAACGATAAATCTTCGGGTGTTCCCACACTTCATTAAATCCAGATCGCGAGCAAAATTAATTAGATCACAAACATACCGACCTGCCAACTCACAGCAAAAACCAGGCAGGTACGACCGTTTTTACGAGCGTGGGAAAATCGGCTATCGGCTCAGCAGGATAATACCACTGGCCCAGGATACAATAAAACATCGATTTTCTAACAGGACAGAATAAATGCCTTAATGAAAAGATGCTCAAAGCAGTTATTCAGACAAATATTTTTTCAGCGTAACAACGCTGATCTTATCAACAGATAAGTTTATATCTGTTGGTTCTAGTCATTCTAGTGAAATCATAGATAGGGTTTGGGAATTCCCGACAATTTCAAAGTCCCGGGACACGAGACAGCTTACAATCAAAGTCCCGGGAATTCCCGAGACTTCGAGACTTTTAAGATTCTTTTTAAGAGGGGTAAGCTTTTTTTAAAGAATTTTAATTGAGTTAATTTCTGGTCAAACTACTCGTATTTTTACTTACAAAATAAAAATACGAGTTTCATTATTTATTTTTAACATATTTTGAGCGAATCGAACCAAGAAATATTTTTTTCCATAGACACTTTATCACCTTTTAAGGGTCGATTTTCAAAAATTAAATTAGCTTATGTAATAGTCCAGAACCAGAACTATTTTCATTTTATTACAATTTCATCAAAGTCGTAACAAACATTCACACACACAAGCTTTCGCATTTGCCTATAATATTTAGTAGAATTTGTAGTCAAAATAGTCCGATATAACAGGTATGGAAACATTGTAACTATTATATCACATCTCGCAATAAAAGCTATTAGCAAAGCCGTCCACGTCGTAAATGTATCACATCGAAGTTGTTTTACTACGAACATCCTAAATATAGAGCAATCCCATCTGGGAGCGTGCAAGAATCTATCGCGAATGGTCGTGGGAGCTTTATGCAAATTAGGTCATTGGTACCCAAGACCTGTTCGCCTAATATACAGGGTGTATTGATAAATGATGTATAGGAACTTTGTTTCGTAGTGTAGAGTTTGTAGTTATTTAAGCTTAGCAAATATAATAAACATCTATGTATTTATTTTGATATGAATTCGAAGTTGTAACAAGCTACTTAATTACTTTATGCGATTGACATTCCTTTAGATTCTTCGAACCAATGATATTGTATTCGAACAATTAAAACATCAATTGAAGTTCCAACTATTTGTGGATAATCAGACGATATTTACAAGCTCTAGTTACGTTAAAACTAGGTTTTATTAAAAGAAAATATTTTTTTATTTAACAAAAAATGTCTAGTTTCTTGTAAATATCGTACGTCTGATTATCCACAAATAGTTGGAATTTCAATTAATTAAAACGAGTATTTATTTAAAAGAACAAAAAACCCGACTGCGTAGAATTTAGGTAACATAGTAGGTGTACCATTTTAATCTACGTTTTTAGTTCTGTACCATCTTAAGTTAATTGGAAATAGCTCCTTAAAGCTGCTACATTGGATTTTTTACACTTTAGTGTCAAAAAAGTGTCATAGGATGTATCTATGACACTCTCGTTAATGTAGACAAAATCAACAATCATTTGTCAAAATTCGTTTAACCGTTTGGACTCATAGTGTCATTGCGTCAAATGGCCTAAATGTACAGCCAGCCAAATAAAGTTTTAACTTCTAAGAAGGTATTTACCATAATTTTATTTTGTTTACCTGTACCTGTAGTCTTTTTTAAATCTCGCGATTAGAATTCATAATTTAGTAAGTATTTTCACGCGATAAAAACCCGTTTTATAATCCAAATAATTTATACCTGTTTATATTGTGGTATTTTCACGATCACCCTGTACATCCGATCGAGATAAATCCAAGTTCAAGGCACAAGTGCACGGTAGGTATAGATACATATGCTGGGCCGCTAGGACGCGAGGGTCAGTCGCCAGCAGTGGACCAAGCCGACAGGACATTCAGGACTTCACACCATGACTCTCTTGTGGATTAGTGTTCTATTCACGTAAGTACCAAGTACCTACGGGAACCATTGAAAAGGTTGTGTGAATAAAAAAACCTGTAGCCAAACAAGTTGCAAATACAAAAAAAAAAATTACACACTGGATATTAAAAAAGATAGGAATACCCAAATATGAATATAAGTTAAAGAAATAAAAAACGGTGATTCTCGCTGTGAGAACTTAAAGCAGGGTACGGACCAAGTGAAGGAAGCGGACAAATTAGTGCGGAATCTTTAGGGAAGCTAGTAAGAGCTTCTTCTGTTTCAACATTAGTGACTAAACATCGCCGATTCCTACCCAGTGTATTACGTGTTTCACATAGGTGTGGGCAGCTATTAAGTAGATACATCTATATACTTTTTGTAAAAAAATTATGGTTTAAAATCGCGTAGGTACACTATTCTCATCATTTATCATCTAATAAAAAGCTTTATTACCAGATGCGTGACTCACGCACTGAGCGGGGAGCGACCTTCCCTCCCCTTCCCGGACTTACCACCCGGAGAAGCCCCGGAACCGATCCTAACCTTCATGGAGAAAACATACCCTTCAGGCAGAGGAAGAGCCACCTTCGACGCTGGTACCCCGCTCCTGCTTACTCCGTATATTGAAGAGAAGAAGCTGAAGGAAGCTAGAGAAGCGGCTTATGTCGATCCTGCTTATATGCTACCAGGGATGGACAGCTATGCTGGCTATTTAACGGTTAGTAAAAGTCCTTCAGATTCCTTGATTTTTACTGAAGAGCCACTGAAAGTACCTAGAGAGGGGCATAAAAAACGTACGGTAGTTATGTTGTGTTATTTTTAGATGCGGCGCTTAGTTTAGAACACTACTTTGCTATTTTTTTAGATGGCATGGAACTGGTTTGTTGTTGGAATGTTGATACTTTCTGTGATAATTTAGAAGTCAATCAACTTAAACAGGAATATTTAATCTGTACTACCTATAATAAAATAGGTAGCAAGATAGGTTCAGGCTCTTGTATTTATTTTTCTGACCATCCAAGTTACTACTTGAGGTTCTCTCTGTCCAGAGCCTTTGCACACTTCTATGCTGGCTGACGTCGCTACTAATCTACTCATCCTTATGTATAAAGCGGTCCGAATATCATTTGTCTCGCGCATATTATTATGTAGTTTTCTCTACCCATGGTTATCTAATTATCCAAATTCAAATTGTTTATTGCACTTAGAAATATTACAGACACATTCCAATGCGTTATTCCTATAACAAAGAGGGATTATTTACAAAAATAAAAATTAATAAAAAATTTAGTAATAATATGGCACTGTTGAAACTTAAAAAATACTTATACTTTAATAAACATCTATATATTTTAAATACAAAACTAAATAAACATCTGAAACACAAAACTTAGGAAGTAGAAATAAACATGAAATAAACAGATCGACACCATTACACACCTACCATGGCCAATAATGAGCTAGGTCCCTCAACTATGCTCATACAGTGATAATTATGGTAGAGATACTGTTTTCACAATTAAGTAGGTATGATAAGGAAGAACCGATGCACAACATAGATTGTGCATCGGTAACATACATAGGTATGTTATAGAATTTTCGTATTTGTTTGTTACTACTTCTATGAACCTTAAAGACGCTTTTTTTTTAATATTACGAAATAATTTAAAAAACAAATCTATCAACAGGTCAACAAAGAGTACAACGCAAACCTCTGGTTCTGGTATTTCCCGGTGTCGGGGCAGGCGGTGGAGGACACGCCTTGGATCATCTGGCTGCAGGGTGGACCCGGTGCCTCCTCGCTCTACGGACTCTTCACCGAAATAGGGCCAATCTTCGTCACTGATGATAACAACTTGGAAGGTACAATAGAAGAGAATTCGGCCTTTCAGCAATAAAATGGTTATTTCTCGTTTTCTAAAGATTTTACTTACTGCATTATGTTGACGACCCCGGTGGCTTTGGCAAGTGTCTGGCCAAGATGTGAGAGGTGCGGCTTCGATTCTCGCGGTGAGAAAAATGTTGTTGAAAAGAAGATAATGAAAAATGTTCTTCAAATATTTATTTCGAGTGTTGGTGTTGTGGTCTCAATTATTATGTCCACTCGTAGTTTCTGATAACCATGACTGGGTAATCTTAGTATGGAATCTGTAATATGTGTCTGACGAGATAAGAAAAAGTTTATCAGATGTTTAATTTTCGCAGAAATAAAACACTCATGGGGCAAGAATCACTCCTTGCTCTTCATTGACAACCCCGTGGGCACAGGGTTTAGTTTCACCGATGATGACCGTGGCTACGCCACCAATCAGACAACGGTAAGAAATACGGCATAGACTAGCTAGAGAGTTTAGAGAGTGGGTGCAATGCGTGCGCCCTGAATAACACCATATTTACCTACACCGAGCAAATATTTATCCAATCTTACTTTTACAACTCGGCCTTGGTGGTATGATGGGTGTGTCCGGCTGAGACATGAAAGGTGCTGGTTCGATTCCCGCTGCAGGAATAGCGATTGCATGTTCTGTAATATTTCTTCCGAGTCTGTATTATGGTGTCGTGGTACTTGTTAGAACTAAATATGTGTGTGACTATTGGGTGTTATTTATAACAGATCGGAGAAAACCTCTACACAGCGCTCCAGCAGTTCCTGACAATCTTCCCGGAGCTGCGGAAGGCTCCTCTGACGATCGCCGGGGAGTCCTATGCAGGAAAACACATCCCTTCCCTTGGAGTCCAGATCCTGTGGCATCGGGATGAAGACGAACCGATCAATCTTAATGTTTGTTAAATTCCTCTTTAATACTTCTTGTAGACTATAGCTGCAACAACGTAACGTAAGGATTTGTCTTCTACAGTTGGCCCTTACTTTCTAAGTAATTCATTTTTACCATAGGCTTATAAGTAACGTTGTCCACGTCTTTCTTCAAGGCCAAAAGCTCTAAGTCCATTCCGAAGGGTCTCCAACCGCTATACCCCGTTCCATAACCGTCAATAGACAAATATTCCATCAGGATGTATCCGAGCACCATCTAGGGTGCTATAAGAATCTAAATCTTTTTTCTTTTTAAGAAAACTCTCCTCATCCTGCATATTCCAGGGTCTAGCGATCGGCAACGGGTTCATCGACCCGCGTTCGCTGCAACGCTACAGCCACTTCGTGCGTGAGGTGGGGCTCGTGGACGACGGCGTGGCTGACGTCATGAACCATCTTGAGACCGCGGTGGTGCAGTTCATCAAGGAAGGGGAGATGTTGAAGGCTTATGCTGTGAGTACGATTGTGTTGAAGAGTTTACCAGACCAGGTTACCCGTCACCAAGAGAAAGTTTCTTTCGCTGCTTTTCTTATGCTAAGTTTCGTGCAATGCAATGTGCTTACAATGAACGGTAGACAAAATATTTCGCACTGAAATACTACGATAGTAACCTACTTAGTTTTACAGAGTAAATGTTCCAATCTTTATTCCACTACCTTTTTTGGCTTTGTCTATAAACAAAGGCTAGGGGGAGACCTTTTTCAGCCATTTTCTTATCTCAATCGCCAGCCGTACCAGTTAATAATTAACTGTTTTCTGTTTCAGTACTACAACTACCTCCTCTTAATATTCCTCTCAAAGTCTCATCTATCTAACCTCTACAATTACGTACAAGACGAGCAGATCAGCCTGGAAGGAGCCTACATTAATTACATCCAGCGCGACGACGTGAGGCGAGCTCTTCACGTCGGCAACACCAACTTCACGTCCATCGGAGTTGTTTACAAAAAGCTCGTGCCTGACTTTATGGGCAGTGCTAAGATGTGGCTTGAAGAGCTTCTTGAGAATTACAGAGTTATGTTGTACAAGTAAGTTCTTACCTTGCGTATCTATCTAATCATCATCAGATTACACCCGTTTCTGAGTGCTTTCCTTTGTTCTTGATGCTTTTCAAGGTCCTGTGCCATAGTCCACTAATGAAGCCTTTAACCATCTATGGTAGATGATTTATACAGCGTCAGTAGGCAACTTTTACCTTCACAAACGGGACGGTGTAGTGCCCGGGACGAATTAAGATGGAGTAGGCTTTGCCCAGCACCTATTCCATCCTCTCAGCTTAGTTGGCCTTGTCCACAAGAAAGACATGGTCAATACGTGCGGAGCTGACTAAGCCGCGGGTTTCCTCACAATGTTTTCCTTCACCGTTTGAGAAAACTGGTATAGCGCACATAATTTTTTCGCACAAAAAAATCTATTAGTATACGACTGAATTTTAACCCACGACCTTAGGATCGGAAGGCGGGGTCACTACCAACTAGACCAGTGCTCTAATGACGGCCTGAGATATTGACAATGTCGTCGACTCATCCCCAAGACTCATCCATAGCGCTAATGGACGTCCGACTCTTTTTTTGGGTGTCCTTGACCACCATTCTGTCAATTCGCTTCTTAATAATCAATGACTCAGAGATTGTTTCAATTATCTCTCGGGATTGTTTTCATAAGTTCTTAAATCCTTGTTTGTAAATTATACTCTCAAAACGAATAATAAATTACCTACCTGCTTACTTACCCATGTTCCTTCCTTTTCCAGTGGTCATCTAGACATCATAGTGGCGTACCATCCTTCAGTAAACACATACAACACATTGGACTTCTCAGGATCTTCGGACTTCAAGAGTGCACAGAGGAAACCGTGGTACCATGATAAAAATTTAGCTGGGTAAGAAAAGTAGAATCTGTGTTTTTATTTTTTTTTATTTAATTTACTTTGTTTTGACATATACCTACCACGAGATACCTACTAATTGATGGCCTCGGTGGCGTGGCGGGCGATTGCTCAGCAGAGACGCAAGAGGCGCGGGTTCGATTCCCGCTGCGGGAGAAATGTTTGGATGTTCTGCAAATATTTCTTCCGGGTCTGGGTGTGTAGTATTATGTACTTACCTCCCTATTATAAACGTGTACTTATTTACAAAAAAGATAAAAAAAGTATTTTTTATGTAGTATTCTATCAGCCATCTCTTCATTTATTTTATTAATTTGTTTATCCAGCTTCTGTGTAACTGCCGGGGGCCAATAGATAGAGTACATGTAATTTTTTCTGTACAATATTCCTCATTTTCCAGATACTACAAAGTAGCAGGCAACCTTACTGAAGTCATGATACGCGGAGCTGGTCACATGGTGCCCGCCGACAAGCCGGCTGCGTCCCTCGGCTTGATCTCAGCTTTCGCCCGCGGCATCTCGCTAGAAGACGACACCGGAAGCCTTGTGAATGTAGAAAAAAACTTAGTTCGAAGACATCAGCTGCCCGTACAATAGATTCATTATCAGTATACGCATGTTTTGGATTAGTTTTCCAAAGTTTTACACAATAAAATTGATCTGATTAAATTAAAATTCATGTCTTTTTTACTTCTCTAAATGTTTACCTACTTAATATAAAAACATACTTGTTTACGTTACCAAGTAATTATTTTTAAGTTCATTTACATAACAAGAACACAGGTCCTTGTTCAATGAAACAATAACTAAGTATTGATTTTAATAAACTACCTAATGATATGACAAAACATAATTATACCTACAGCTAATTATGTACCTACCTATCAAGACTTGCTTGGTGCGATAAACGGGTGGCAGCGGGCTGCCATACGAATAGAAACAGTGGTGTCCTCATTATTTTGTACTGTTTTTGCCAAGCTGTACGTCCTTTTCACGAAAGAAGTTCCGCGAAATTGGCGGTTCTAAAACAAATTCTACGGCATTTTTTTGCATTTAGGTACATTTAATGCTGACTATACCTAGGCCAGCAATAATAAATATGATCAAAAAAATAAAGTTGCAATACCTACCTACCTATCATTTCTATACCTAGGTACCGCTTACTTAAATCACTTTTTGATTGGCGTTATTATTTACTAGGTAGGTACGTGCGGACATGTCTTGCCTGTGGACAAGGCCGACATAAGCTGAGATGATGGAATAGGTGCTGGGCAAGCCTACTCCATCTTAATTCGTCCCGGGCACTAAGACTTCCCGTTTGTGGAGATAAAAGTTGCTTCCTGACGCTGTATAAATCATTTAGAGCGCTCAAATGGCGTTCAACTTCTATAGATGGTAAAAGGCCTTAGTAGTAGTAGTAGTACTTAGTAGGTATTTAACTCCCGCACGCAGTTTCGCTTGCGTGGTACATTAATCGAATAAAAATCGCCTTTAATATGCTTACCTATGTTTCTTACCTAGCAGGTAGGCAGTTCATATTTCAATAAAATTTTCATTCATTTCTTATTATTTTTTTCTCCATGAGGATAGTACCTAAACTGAAAAGAAAACGAATAAATTCAATGATAGGCTGACTGTGTGTGCTCACACTTAATTTGTTTGCTTGACAGTCAAGTATTGTTTTGTTGACACATTTTCTAGACTGGCAACACCAGCTGGCAATGGTGACGTTTTCATGGAGTGCGACGATCGAATCATTGAAGTAAAATTAAAAAAAAAACTAAATAAACTTCGTTGAATATCTAATCCTGCGATAGTGCTCGATTATGTGCATTTTGTTTCATCGTACACTCAAATTGGGATAGTTTGTTCTCGCATCAAAACAAAAACCCAGCGGAAGTGAAGTATCAAAAACAACATCATGTCGTGTGTATCCTATGTGGTTTGCGCATTGCTGCTTATAACGCCTATTAGAGCGTTTTATCTGCCGGGTTTGGCTCCTGTTAACTATTGCAAAGCCGGTGAAGACAATGGAAAGTCGTGTAAAGTAAGTAAACTGCTTTTTTAGCCGATTGTCGGCGCCGCCAGAACGTAGGGTCACTTTGACTCATCATGTAATTTTTGTGTATCTACAAAGTAGTGTATGATGCTGTAGGGCATAAAGCTCAGAAACACAAAGCTTGCAGAACTATTAGTTGCTTTCAGCTGACATCATACTAGCTGAAAATCTGATTGCTTCTTGCAGAATGTTATCCCGCTGTATGTGAATCGATTGAACACAGAAGAGTCTGTTATTCCATTTGAATATCACCACTTTGACTTCTGTACATCAGACGAGAGCCAGTCTCCAGTCGAAAATCTTGGCCAAGTGGTTTTCGGTGAGAGAATACGCCCAAGCCCATACCGGCTCAACTTCTTGGAGAATGTTGAGTGTAAAGCTGTGTGCACCAAGACCTACAAAGGTTCTGATACAGACTCGATCAAAAAGTTGAACTTGCTGAAGATGGGAATGGCTCTCTATTACCAACACCACTGGATCTTGGACAATATGCCGGTGACTTGGTGCTACCTGGTGAATGAAGGAGGGAAGATGTATTGCAGCACTGGATTCCCAATGGGTTGTCAAGTGAGACGGGATATGGTAAGTTGAAATGCACATCACTTATCTCTGGTCACATCACTTTCCAGTTAAGGAGAATAATAAGAACAAACTCTTAAGGGTTAACAGATTACCTATGATGATTGTGAATTTATATCAATAGTAACTATAACTATAAGGCCCGCGCACACTATCGGCATTGAACGGCATGCCTAAGGACGCCTCCTTTGGCATGCTCTGCCGATAGTGTGCACCAGGCCTGATAACTAAAATCATTATTGTTATAGATAGATGCTCCGTAACTAGGGTAAAGTATCCACATTATCATACTTAATATGTACACAGCATTTTATAAAAGCTAGCCAAATTTAAGTACCTAATATACTGTCATTGACTTAATTTGCGCTGAATAAAAGCTACAACTGTTGGCCGAAAGCTTTTCTAAAAAATATTAAAGTCTGTGTTAAAGTGTTACTGTTACCTAATAAACAGTCAAACATTGTCAATGGGTTAACAAAGCCTGTAATGTTATTGAAAATAGTGTTTTGTTTTGCAAACAAAATATGTACGGAATGCATCTGTACTAACAAAGCTGGTTAAATAATGACATTGTATTTGCCTGCAGCTTTGCTTGCATGGTGACTAGATAAAAAGTTGTCTATATGTTATTCCAGCACGCTCACCCCCAAATACATTAAAAAAATACAGGTTTTATTATTCATTTTAATGTGTATTTGTACCGAGTTTTGAGCAAATTGAACCAAGAAATATTGGGGAATATTTACTGTAGGGATCCTTAGGGGACCAAAATAAATAGAAAAAAAAAACAAAAAATATTTTTTATATAGAAATTTTACCACCCTGTTAACCCCTTTGGGGTTGATTTTCGAAAATTAAATTAGCCTTTGTGTTATTTTATCTGTTTAGAAATTACGGAGATACGTGATAACAAACATTCATACACACAAACTATTGCATTTATAATAATAGTAGGTTTGATAAAATTCAAAACTTCAATTTTATATTCTAGGATACCTGCACCCCAATTGTCAATGTGTCACCGGGCCAAGTTGGCTCATACTATCTCTTCAACCATGTGGACATTGAGATCACATACCACAGTGGAGGGGATGAGGAGTGGGGGGTCGGCTTTGGAGACAATGGAGGAAGAATCATATCAGCTAAGGTCAGTATAACTATTATCCTTATGAGGCTACCATACTATCGCGTCTAGACACAAGAGGCGCGGGTTCGATGCCCGCTGCGGAAGAAATGTTTGCATGTTCTGCAAATATTTCTTCCCGATCTAGGTGTTGCGGTACCATGGTACTCGCAGTTTCTGACACCCACGATACAGGGAATCCTAGTGTGGGGTCAGGACTGTTGAAAAAAAATGTGGTTACTTTGTAATTATGGTAACACATTTGTCCATAGTTACGATGCTTTGGATCATGCTGTAAGAGTTTTGGCTAAGGTATTTTATGACCGGCCACCTGCCTGACGTCAACTCTTTTTGGGAATACTTGCTTATTGTATCTCATCATGTTGGAGGATACTATCCCATAGTTGACTTTTACGATTAAAACAAAATACCTAGTAAAAATAACAATACATGAAACTATTCTTATCAAAAAAGGAAAATACTTACCTATTATTTTTGTCACTAAATGAATTGAATATACAACGTGTAACATAATGTCCCTATAAGCCCGAAACGGGGGTGTTCTATACGTCATTGCGAACAACGTTTGTTCAACGACTTTTAAAATTTCAAAGGTTTTCATTCATGAAATGTCTCTTAAACTTTGCTCCAATACGTAACTTGACACAACATGAGGCATCCCTATTTACAGCTGTTTTTTGACCTTTAAGTGTGAACTCTAGATGAAACAGGTAACAGAACAGACACCATTAGTAAAATGCCTACCTACTTACCTAATAACGAGGTGACCTTGGTATTTATTGGTAATTAAAATGTAAGGTCACATCACGACTAAAATCCCTAGGCACCGTAAACATCCTTTCAGATCTCTTTGTTAAGTACCTAGTATAGGAGATAGGTACCTTACCTACTCAATTTTGTACCTACCTACTCGGGCCTTAAAAGTATCCTCAGTGGGTGCCAAGGAGTATGAGAGGATGTCTACCGTGCCTGAGGATAAAGCCGTGATACCTACTCAATTTTGTACCTACCTACTCGGGCCTTAAAAGCATCTTGAGTAGGTAGGTAACAAGAAGTATGAGAAGAGGTCTACCGTGCCTGAGGATAAAGCCGTGACCCTATTCCACTTTAGTTTTTCCAACGATGTATTATTCCAATATTCATTGGAGCATTTTTCAATGCAATTTTGTACCTACCTACTTGGGCACTAAAGTCAAAGGTTGTGACTTATCTGTCTTACTAATCTTCATTTTCATCGTGAACAGCCTATTTGTCATTGGTTGCATTGAAACAACAACAACAATAAGTGGGATGGCACCTTGCCCTAATTGGCTGTCGGTGCCTTTGCTAAATTCAAAATCCGCAACCGTCAACCGACACCGCACCGCAAGCGTTTGTTTAATAAAATCAAATTGGTTCCGTAGGTTTATTTGTTTTTTACTTTTCTTGATTGAACTACGTAATTGTTGGTAGGTTATTATGTAAGTAGGTAGGTACCTAGTAGCAAATGGGGATGGAGCACATGGTAGCATATTGGTATGAACCCCGCCTTCCCATCCTTAAGTCGTGAGTTCGAATCTATGGATTTTTCGATTCGAAATTTATGTGTGCAATATCAATGCTCTCAAGAGGTGAAGGAAAACCTCGTGAGGAAACCAGGCATGTCATAGACGTGTGTCAAAGTGTACGAAAGGAACCTTCAAGGTGCACTCTAATCCTTCCACCACACTGGTTCAAAAGAGCTAGCGACACGGACACGACGACAGTAGTAGTAGTAGTAGTAGATGTATGGTGAAGTTTTTTTTCCTTTTTTTTCCCAATCGGTATTTAGTGGGTTACCCCAGACAAGGAACCCTAAAAATTCGGCTTTCGGCAATAGGTACCTACTTTTGGTCGCAAAACAGATCGGTTTTTATCAGTCGCAATTAGCATTCGTTCCTTGCAACAACTGCAACAAGCAATCTCTCGGTTCGCGTAACTAATTAACGATACGATGTCGGCTTTGTACTCAAACGGTGAGTATTATGATATGGTGTTGTGTGTGTGTGTTAGTAGCTACTTAGTAGCGGCGCGTCAGCTCTACAGAGAGCGTTATTCAGGGCGGCCATTGCCATCTTACGGGCTATTTTCTGGGATTGGTGAACCGTCTTCTCTCGACGGGATCTTTCCACCGGCGCACCAGTGAGGGAAGACCGGGAATTCGGTGGTGTGTTGTACCTACTTCCCTTTGATGGATACCGAGTGCCTACTGTGTGTGTCAACAGTGATAAAATTCAGTGATAGGTAGGTATGATGATAGGTACCTAACCTATCACCCTACCTAGTAGGTACCCCATTAGTACCTAGCTTACTAATAAAAAATGACAAAAATAATTTTGTGATTGTGAATGTGAATGTGTACCAGTAATACCAACCTAGGTACCTACATACCTACCATGTCAATTAGCCG
This sequence comes from Scotopteryx bipunctaria, assembly GCA_949320045.1. Taxonomy (NCBI): domain Eukaryota; kingdom Metazoa; phylum Arthropoda; class Insecta; order Lepidoptera; family Geometridae; genus Scotopteryx; species Scotopteryx bipunctaria. The sequence goes on from OX439441.1 coordinate 3,181,608, forward strand.
TGTTCCGAGCCAACCAAGAAGAAGGGAGAAAAGGTATAACTTAACTTTTCCTGTACCTAGGTCCTTAGGTAACTACCTAGGTAGATGTAGGTAGGTAGTTGTTTTTTTATGTGTGAAAGATATCGTGATTTTAATCTTCGACTTTAATTTCTACGTAGAATTAAAAAAATTGCAAATTCTTACGAAAACTTTGGTGATTACACCTAGGTACTTTTTGAAACTTGCCGCGCGTTCAATTGTCTGCGTATGTGTGGGTCCGACGCGATAGGAGGGTGGGCGTGTGTTTGTTACCTACGCAAATGGTAAACAAACACATAGGGTTGTCACAAATATCTCATGAAATAATTTGTTTTTAATTGTATTGGAATTTCAAATATGATGTATTGAACTTTTGCACACGTCAATGTATTCAAGTGCTCGGTCTGAATACACCCCTTTCGGGCTTATAGGGACATTATGTTACACGTTGTATAAGCGTTGTGGATAAAACAAATAAGGACTTTTATGAGTTTTTAATTAGCTAAGCGTGAATTACCGAGCACTATGCTATTTTATGACAAAAGCATTTGTGGTCTAGTGTCCTAAGGTCGCTGGGTTCAAATCCAGTCGTGTACCAGTGGATTTTTCTGTTCGAAAAGTATAGATGCGTTAGCCCAGTGCTCTCATACGGTGAAGGAAAACATCGTGAGGAAACCTGCATGTCGTAGAACTTAAAAAGTTCGAAAAACATGTGTCAAGTGCACGAAAGGAGCCTTTGAGGCGCACTTTAAATCCTTTCACCGCACTGATTCAAGGGAACTAGTGACACGACTAGTAGCAGTATGACAAAATCTGCCCGTTATAAACTAAGAACTCTTCAAACCAAAAGAACTGTAAAGGTTTCATACTAAGTGCGCTAAAGGTTTAGATTCACTATCCCGCCATGGAAGGACTTCACAGAACTTGCTTTGGTCGTCTATGACAAAGGTTCACAAAAACTTGCTATCAAATGATAAAACCAATGATATTAAATTTCTTTAGAACTCTTATTCTTCTACAGATCAAACCAGCCAGCATCAAGCATCCAAGCCCGGACAATCTAAACTGCTACGCGCGGGGTTCCCCCCTCGAAATACCCACCAACCTGGAATCCGACAAAACCTTCAGCGTGACCTACTCCTACCGCGTTACCTTCATAAAGAACAATACCATAAAATGGTCCTCGCGATGGGACTATATTCTCGAATCGATGCCTCAGACGAACATCCAATGGTTCTCGATTCTGAACTCGCTGGTAATTGTACTGTTTCTGAGTGGAATGGTCGCGATGATATTGCTGCGGACACTGCATAAGGATATCGCGAGGTACAATCAGATGGAGTGCGGCGAGGATGCTCAGGTAAGATTTTGAGACCACATCTTAAAGTTTCGTAATAATCTTCTATACTTATAATCTATCACTCGCTGTTCGTTTGTCTCGCTAAAACTCGAGAACGGCTGGGCCGATTTAGCTGATTTTGGTTTGAAATGTTTGTTGTAGTCAAGGGAAGGTTTAAACGCTGAAAAAACATAGTACATGTACTGGATTATCATATAGGGTATATTTTATCCGGGTACCACGCGAGCGGAGCCGCGGGTGGCAGCTAGTTTATAATAATTAGGGTATTCGGGTCTAAGATGTTTTAAATGTAGATGCGTTGTTGGCTCTATATTTGGGTAACAAAAAAAGCAAGGTAATTGGGCAATATGGGCAATAGTCGGTCATTGCTGCATTCTACCTATCATCAACACTGAAAAGTAATGATTCTAAAATTATCTTATTTGCAAAGAGGTTCTCGTATGCCGTCTACTTTTAAAACTTCGGGTTAATAGAATCATCATTATAAAATACTAATTGATAAGAACTTAATTCACTGTTGAAAATTTTCAACAAGTCATCAAAGTCGTCAAAATTTTACAATCTATGCTTTGTAATTGTATGCTTTAGTTTGCTGTAGTTACATTTACTTTCCTCGTAGTTTCGGCCAAGTTATCACCAATTTAACATGAATTACTTTATTTTTATTACTCTCAATTGCTCACAATTTTCAAATACAACAATTAAATTGCCCAAATTTCCGTTTTCAGATCGTTGATGGCAAGATTTTAGTCGAATTCTATCCTGAGCATGTACGCTATTTTAATTTCGGCTAATAATATCCTAAGATTCTGGTACACTGTGTTCAAACAATCGTGGATCCGTGATTGTCAAATATGCACTAACTTTTAGCCAATAGTGTCCTGTTTTTGGGCAAAGGGCCTTTTTAATCAGTTACTATGAGCTTATCAATGAATAAGTACCTACTTGTATATGTATAAATTTATGAGACCCTGTAATTTACTGGCGAATTTGGTACATTTTCCCCATTGACTTTCCTTGATTCAAATATGTTACAAATTGTAGTTTTCCTCCTTGAATTTCTTGGAAGAAATGTGTTACAAATTGTAGCTCTCAATTCCCTATCATACGTAAATGTGTAAGTTCTGGATAATAGTTTCATGTAGGTAGTTATGGCATTATTAGTTATGTATTATTAGCTGATTGATGCGCGATTTCAGGAGGAGTTTGGTTGGAAGTTGGTGCACGGAGATGTGTTCCGCCCGCCGAGACGTGGTATGCTCCTTGCTGTCTTCCTGGGATCTGGAGCTCAGGTATGACAATCAATATGGATAATCTAAACCGTCTAATTTAGGCGGTTTTATACGCAAACACATATAACAGTTTCAGTCTCACCATTTTTCTGACGGAAATAACGACATATTTGTACTACACAGGCGCGGTCGTAGCCTGAAATTTCGGAGGGGGTTACTAATAATAGAATATGTCGAGAAATCAGATTTTATTGCACAATACTAGAGATGGGCGGGTGGGTAAAAATTCGGGAGGGTAAAATAGGAAGGAAAGGGTAAAATAGGTAAAAATTAAAAAATACCCATTTATACCGGGTATTTTTTATTAATGCCGGGTAAAAATTCGACCTGTATTTTACAATTTTTTTTAACCGATTGCCTAGATTCACCTACCGGTCCGTAACCGTACTGTAACGAAAACGATTTTTTAGTCACCTTTTGTTTTGTTTATACAGAAATTCACAATTCAAAGACAAAACAAAATGGCGGCAAAGCCATGCGATGGACCCCCCAAGCGCTCCCGTATTTGTACCCAGTATAAAATGTTTTATTCGGGTTTATTTTACTTAATACTAAATAAACAAATAAAATAATAAATAAATAGTGGCGGACATTCTAACACAGCACCATCTAGCCCCAAACTAAGAATAACTTGTAATATGGGAACCAGATGACTTCTTTTTCTTCTCGTGTCGATGCTTCGTTAAATGTTTTTAGAGTAAAAAGTGGCCACCTCAATCGCGCTATCTGTTGCGGCGTTGAGGTCATCCCTAGTGCAGGTGGTTGGACACAGGGGGCACACCAGCAGGTGCGGCATGGTTTGCGCCGGAGCACCGCAGTCGCATTGTGCCAAACTAGGCTCCCTAAATCGCCATTCGCACATGTTGAATCTGCAACGACCAACTTGGGTGCGGAGCCGATTTAACGACTTCCAGACTGGCCATGGCAGGGCGTGTCTTGGTGGTAATTTTTCCTGCGGGGTGATAAAATTAGGAGGTGGGGGTTTTTTCTCCTTCCAAAGCTTATACTTTGCGGAAGCCGGATGGTCATTTGAAGCCTGTGTGAAACGCTGAAAGCTTTTGCGGCTTTTGAGGCGAGCTTCAGGTATTTCGTAACCATACAAAGGATGTCGGTTATCACTCTCTTGCTTGGATTTCTTCATTGAACTGGCTACATTCCGTCACACGCACGGTGGTGTGATACCTGCTAAAGGATATAGCATGTTGAGAGGAGTTGGCTTGAGACACCCAGTAATTATGCGACACGTTTCGTTGAGCGCTACTTCAACGAGTTTGGCATGTGCAGACCTGTGCCACACTGGGTGCCGGCGGAGAAGCACAGCGCCATACCAGTAGAACGTAAAACGTCTGGCGCTGCTCCCCACTTGATAGATGTTAGACGCCGTAGTAGACTGTTGCGAGAGCCGACTTTCATCTTTGTCTTTTGACAGTGTGGTTTGTAACACAATGATCTGTCCAGTGTTACGCCAAGATACTTTGGATAGCGCTCACATTGGATGGTAACTCCTTGCCACGTGATGTTAAGAAACCGATCAGCCTGGTGGTTGCGTAAGTGGAAAGCGCAGGCTTGAGTTTTTGATGGATTGGGTTTTAGACCATTTGCATCGTAGTAGGCTCCTAGTTCTTCAAGGGCGACGATCAGGTTCTCTTCCGCCTCTTCAAAGGTTTTTGTCTGGGTGGTCAAAGCTAGGTCGTCCGCGTATAAGAAACGGGTTGTATTTGGGCTGCTAGGTTGATCGTTCGTATACAAGGGTTGGTGCAAGGACACTCCCTTGGGGAAGTCCGTTTTTGACGCTGCGCCATCTACTTTTTTCCGTAAGAAGGTGAACTTGAAAGCGGCGGTTACGAAGCAGTTCACCAAGTATTTGAACAAACCCAAGATCGTTGGTCAAATCTTCAACTTTTCCTGGAAGTTTTCGGATGTTTATGGTATCATAAGCAGCAGTTAGGTCAACTAAAACCATGCCTGTTATATTGTTCGTCTCAAAGCCGTCCTCGATATGTTGGGTGAGTCTAAGAGTCTGCCCACAACAGACTTTTCCGGGCCTAAATCGTGCTTGTTCGTGGATCAGTTTTGAATCCACAAGTGGCGTGAGACGGTTGAGGAGGAGTCTCTCAAACAGTTGGTATAGGTGACACAACAATGAAATGGGCCTGTAGCTTTTAGGGTCATCGTGGAACTTCCCAGGCTTTAAAAGTGCCACAACCTTTGCTCTTCTCCACATTTTTTCCACCAGATGACTGATAAAATACTTATATACTTTTTGTTTGTAAATACGTTAGAACACCTAGACACAGAACAAACATCTATATTCATCACACAAATATTTTTTCTGGGTGGGGATCGCAGCCACAACCTTCAGCGCAAAGGAAGAGCTACTACCAAGTGAGCTGTGAGGCGAGTCAAATCATCTATACTATTTTATAATATTATAAAGCTGCAGTGTTTGTTTGTTTGTTTGAACGCGCTAATCTCTGGAACTACTGGTCCGATTTGAATGATTCTTTCAGTGTTGGGTAGTCCATTTATCGAGGAAGGCTATAGGCTATGTTTTTTTTTTCAAAATTAGGGATCCGTAATAAAATTGCTATTTTGTAACACAAGGTGTAAAATCGAAAACCTATTTTTGCGTGCGCTGCAAAAACTATTGACAATAGAACAAAATGATGTACTACGGGTTTGTAGATCCCATTAAGACCTACAAAAAAGTCCGCGAGAACATATATCTAGCTATCATCGTTTAATCACAATAACCGATTTTGTGTTCAAAATAATTATTAAATCGTCTGAAGAAAAAAAAACTACGTTAAATATGTATCGTAATATTAATCTTTATCGAAATTAAGCATTATGTTATCAAGAGTATTTATGTAGAAGTAAAATACTTTTTGTTTCATCTCAATCGGATATTTCGTTTAAAAGTTATCACGTGTGTAAGATGTTAAGAGTTGGTAGGGAGGCTATAATATAGGTAGGCAATATTTTATCTCGGTATTTCCACGGAAACGAGAAAAACGCGGGTGAAACCGCGGGGCACAGCTGGTTATAGCTAATTAGGAATAAAAACTAACAAGTAAAAGCATATATAATTAGTTGTACCTCAAAAAAAGATGCATTGAATTTTTACCCGGTATTAATTCGAAATGGGAAGGTAAAAATGGGTATAAATGGGTAAAAACCCAAAGGTCGGGTTTTTACCGGGTAAGCGCCCATCTCTGCACAATACACAATTTTATTGCACATATGAAACAAATGAAAGCGTTCTATTTTTACTGGCATCGCGGCTAGGGGCAAAAAATTGCTTTTTTATATTTTGTAAATTTTTAAAAGATCTTTTAATTTGACGTGTACGATTTGGGGGGTGGGGGCATTTACCCTGTGATCCCCCCCCCCTTCGGACCGCGCCTGACTATACATCATTGTTCCAGGTGTTCGGAATGACGCTAGTGACCCTGGCCTTCGCGTGCCTCGGTTTCCTATCCCCGGCCAACCGCGGCGCGCTCATGACATGTGCCCTCGTAGCGTGGGTGTTGCTGGGCGCGGCTGCTGGCTACGTCAGCGCAAGAATATACAAGAGCTTTGGTGGAAGGCGGTGGAAGAGCAATATCCTGCTAACTTCTATGGTGTGCCCGGGGTATGTGTCCTAATTAATTCAAGAGAGAGTGAATTAAAATGACGGGTGCCTGTAGAGCATAGCTGTTACTGGGCGCCGCCGTTGGATATGTCAGCGCAAGAATATACAAGAGCTTTGGAGGACGCAGGGGGAGAGCAATATTCTGCTTACTTCTATGGTGTGCTTGGGGTATGATCGCCTTTGTCGCTAACAAGCTCTTTAGTTGCGAGACCCCAATTTGGAATTACCAAAATAGGTTATTTCTTATTGGCACTGTGTTTTCTCATAAAAGCAATATTCATACTAATGATATTAAATGCGAAAGTTTGTGTTGTACCTACTCATCTCCATAACGGTTGAACGGATTTGGTTGAAACTTGGAATACGCATATTTTATGACCTGGAATAACACGTAGGATACTTTGTATCCGGGTTACTACGCGGCCGAAGCCGCGAGCGGATACTAGTTAATAATATGCTAAACCTGGTTTTTTGATTGCTGATTCACAACAAGCAAAACCTTGGAGTAAGATAAAAATAAATAAACCATTCACTATTTACCAAACTTATCTCACTTGACGTATCCTTTACTATGCCATCGGTCTATCGACTTTTCCTCCACTTCATTTTTCGGCCATTAACCGACATTCAAGAACCTTTTAAAACCTTATACATTTTTGTTCCAGCGTGGTGTTCTCTCTATTCTTCATAATGAATCTGGTACTTTGGGGTAAGGGCTCGTCGGCCGCTATTCCGTTCTCGACGCTGGTCGCGCTGCTGGCTCTGTGGTTCGGAGTGTCCGTGCCTCTGACTTTCATTGGCGCTTACTTCGGATTTAGGAAGAGGGTAAGTTTACTGTGACTTTTAGAAATAGAACCTATCGTGAATTCTAGTGAGATGTGCTCAGATACCGGCTCAGATGCCGATTATGTATCTTTGTTAAAGTAAGTTCTATCAGCCAGTTGTCAAATGTGATGGCTTTGCTATAAAAATACACACATATTATCGGCAGAGCCAAAAGTAATCATAAGAAAACTTGCAGTCACTCCTGATTCAAAGTTCCAAGATGGATATCGGCCATATAGATGGTCCATCATGCTGGAGAGGATACTATCCGTTAGTCGACTTTTACGATATGCTCGGGGAGAGAAACAGCAGGACGTATTCTGTTTTTTCTTTACTCCCGGTCCAGCAGAGAAGTAAGCTATAAAAATAGCTGTGATATTTGACTTATTGCAACAGTCACATGATCACCTCTGAGATGTCTAGTAGACAGGAAAGGTTTGTTTGTGTAAATTGAAAAAGACCAGTAGTGGATTTTTGAAGTGGTTATAAATGCCTTTCTTGTTTAAATAGCCTCTCTAAGGCTGTAGGTATGCCATTTCTATTTCTATTCTCGCATAACTCATTCCGACTTAACCCGACATCTGTAGCGACACATGTCGCGGGAAGTACGACATTTGTTCCCCAGTGAATATAAGACTTAAATCTCTTGACTAATAAAGTTTCTCATCCCCAGATTCTAGACCACCCAGTGCGCACCAACCAGATCCCTCGCCAGATCCCCGAGCAGTCTCTGTACACTCAGCCCATACCCGGCATCGTGATGGGCGGAGTACTGCCGTTTGGATGCATCTTCATACAACTCTTCTTTATCCTCAACTCGCTTTGGTCCAGTCAGGTGAGCTGAAAATTACTTTTATTTGAACAGTACTCTCAAACGGTGAAGGAAAACGTAAGGAAACTGGCATGTCGTAGAAAATCGAAAATATGTGTTAAGTGCCTTTGAGGCGCACTTTAGAATTACTTCATCACACTGGTTCACAAAAACAAATAGAAAAAGAAGATAGATAAAGACACGACTGTATAGATAGACTTTTGGTTGAGCCATCTTGAAAGGCTGCTAGCAGGTACTGGATACGTCAAGCCTAATGCAAGATAGGGCGCGATGGCGCTTATTAAGGCAGGCCTATGTCCAACAATGAACTACTATATGCTGATGATGATGATGAGCTGTGTCTAGCTTATATCCCTGCTTTCGGTCCGCAAGCCGTAGGTTCAAATCTCGGCCGTGCAGCAAATGATTTTTGGAGATAATGTGCGCTCAAAACGGTAAGGGAACACTAGACAGATCTGTGATCTCGTGAGCATAAGCAGCTTCATACGTATTGATAGTTCCTTTCCTGTGGATGTGGATGTGCGCACTCTTAAGATGTTAATTTTGTTCGCGTTCCATGCAAACGACACCACAGGCGTTAGCTAGTAATCGTATGTTTCTAATGCAAAATATCTTTCCAGATGTACTACATGTTCGGATTCCTGTTTCTGGTATTCGTGATCCTCGTGATAACCTGTTCGGAGACAACCATCCTTCTCTGCTACTTCCACCTCTGCGCCGAAGATTACCACTGGTGGTGGCGAGCTTTCCTCAGCTCCGGCTCCACTGCTGGATATCTCTTCATCTACTGCTGCCATTACTTTGTAACTAAGCTGAACATCGAAGACGCAGCTTCCACCTTCCTTTACTTCGGTTATACATTCATAATGGTGTTCCTTTTCTTCCTTCTCACGGGAACTATAGGTTTCATGGCTTGCTTCTGGTTTGTGAGGAAGATATATAGCGTGGTGAAGGTGGATTAGGTATGTAGTAACTGTTACTTGAACTTACATAAATGGTTATGTGGCAGCGCTGGCAAGGTGGTGACATTTTGTATGATTGACAGACGTCCCTATCATTCGTACGATTCGTAGGTATAAAAATGGACGGTTGTCTATGTATGAATGTACCGAATAATATCAGAAATGAGCGAGAATCTAGTCTCATTTAGATTCATGCCTCTTATAAGATACATTTAAAGTAAAATAGTTATCAATCGAATACTAGATGGCGGCGTAAAACCACTGGAACGAACAAAGAGCCGAAATAAACATCACCAGAAAATCTGAGTTCATTTCACTCATTTTCTGTCTTTGCTTCGTTCAGTTGTTCCGGCGTATTCCGTTGTACCGCCATCTAGGATGCTCTTTCGACGCAATTCCGCTCTGTCACTTACTCGTACTGCAATTTTTGACATCTACTAATTTTACACTTTTTATTAATAACTCTAGTTCCCGTTTTGGCAATAAACACCTGTCTAAAGTTTTAAAATACTAGTTGATGTTTACAATTTACATGATGTAAGTTTACACAGTTGACAAGTTCACAGTCTGTGTGTGATGCGTGTTCGCCTGTCCTGTAAGTCTTAAGCAGAGATATGACTGATTTTTAGATCCAGTTCAGTAGTGTTTGTGTATAGCAACATGCTAGACAAAAAAATATTGATGCGATCGCAACAGTATACTCGTAACATTCATAACTGTGTGAAATGTCCACAAATATTTATTTATTTTTATTATTTTATTTGCATGGTTTTTTTTGGACCAAACAGCTAGGTCACGCACACTTTGTTAGCGTTGACCTTTTAAACACGCCCTAAACACGCTTTAGTCTCTTCAAAAGTTCATTAGTCGTTCTCTTCCCACAATTTGAGAGCAGTCAGTTAATTATCTGGTTGCATTGTTCATGGAAGTACTTTTCACTGGACTGGATCGAAATATCAACAAAAATCAGCCTGAAAAAACTGCTGCCATGTGATTTTAAAAAGATGATCGCAGATTTCTCGTTTCCTGATTGTAATACATCATTGAATGCTTTCTTTACACTTTGGAAATGCAAAGCTTTTGAACAGGGGCGGAAAGTGACACGAAAGTGCGAAGGTTATAGAAGCTAAGGCGCGTCGCTCGCGAGAGTCGAGGCGAAGGAGCTAAAAATTCTAATAAATCCCGTAGATTCAAATGTAGGTAATATGTGCCCGTACTCTCGTTTCTGTGGGCGACGGGCCTAAGGGATTGAGTTCAATGGAAAATGAGCGCTATTACTCGGACTTGAGATTGCAAACGACTGTTCCGATAGGAATCCAGTAGTTGTATCAAGCAAACGAGAGCATTACTTAAGCATACGCTGAAACCTCGCATTCACTAGGTGACAATTAATGTCTTGAGACATGTCGCTAGTGATGTCGAGCGAAGTCGCCAGATATCTTGTCTCGCGACCTCTTTCGTCCGTAGATTGTCGCCGGACTTATCGTTCTCGTCGTGACTAGCCGTAATGTCTCTAGCGACATTTGTCCCGTAGTGATAACGAGACTTGATGTCAAAATCGCTTGCAAGCGTTTTGTGGAGACAGATAACGGACATGTTCTGTGATAGTATGAATTGAGTTGGTCAGTAATAGTTATTTCCAGAATGTAAATGAAGTTCACGCAACGTCTCAGTCATTGTGTACGTTGTGTCTGCATGCATTCATGTATGTCTGTCGCTTTTATATTATAATTTTAATCTATAGTCGTTAGTTATTGTAAATAAGTCTTTGTGAAAGAGCTAATCGGTTTATTTATTAAATCAATGCTGCACTGTTTAGGCAAGTAATGAGTACTACTAATGATAACGCATATAGCAATAGCGTACTTAAGTGTATTTCGGTGTCAGATAATAGAAAAATTAGTAATGTTAAAAGTTGAAATTATGAATCAGTTTCCGTGCTATTTACATTTTGATTATGTAGTACCTAGGTGGTTTACATTAAACATTTCTGCATTATTTTCTGTTTGTAAGATTATAAAGTCAATTACTTATGGGTTGAGAATTAAAATATTTTTGATCCTTCGATTTGTTCCTTTGATCCTTCGAGCGTGTATGCTGATATAATTATTTTCACGTTTTAGGCTAGTGAATAGTTAGGTGTACTAATTCATATACTGTGTGCGAGATTAATTAAATCGTCTCCTTTTGTTTATCCTACATTTTATCTATTTTAAAACTATAATTTAGTTTAAAACAAAATGTAAACAATAAATTGACTATTTTATAATCGTATTTTATTTTTGCATAAAACACTTTAATAAATAAGTAAATTGTAATCTAGTTACAGAGATAATTTAGTTACTATCACTGCTTTCCGAAAGTTCCGCTTTCTCTTTAGGTAGGATTACCTTACGTTTCGTGATTTTCTTTTTTTTATCAATATTAGTTTTCCTAAACAGCTCTATGGCTTTCATTTTATTTTGAAGTAGACTTTGTTTATCCTTCTCCCTCTGTGGGATGATTTCTTGGTATCTATCAGTTTTGTTTATCTTTATATCAATCTCTGATTTCCCTTCCTTCACTTCTGAAACAACTTTTACGCTAAGGGTTTTAAGTACACTATCCTCAGTTCTTTTCTTTTTGGCTTTGGAAGGTCCCGCGACAGCTTCTTTTGTTTTATTAACCTTTCTTTTGCCCTTATTAGGTTTATTTTCACTTTCAGCAATTTCTTCGTCTACAATAGGAGGATCCGGGCCTATTCTTTGTACAGCCGCCTTAACTCTTTTACTCATTTGAGCTTCTAGCGATTGGAAACCGGTTTTCGTCTTGAAATAATCTTGCATGCTCCTCTGTGTCTTTCGTTCAACAATCCTCTTTAATACTGGCTTGATAATTTCATCTAATTTGTGCTGAGACCAACCAAACTTAGCTTTTGTGTAATCTCTTAGTATTGTGATGTCTAGTTCACCCCACGAGAATTTATCTTCACTTTTTTCTATGTTAGGTTCTAAATATGCTTGGACAACCTAGAAGACAACATTACTTTCACTTTTATTAATCACACTGGCTTGTGTATTACTTAGATAAAAGTATCCTTTATACCGTTATTCCTCACAAACTGTCTATTCCAAGTTTTATCTAAATCGTTTCAGCGCAATTGAGCCACAAAAATACTCACAAATTTACGACTTAATATTTCAAATGATTTTTACAGGTTATATAGTCAAATAATACTTACCCGAACACTTGGAAAATCATCAGTTAATCTAATATTCCTCAACTTATTTTTAAGACTAGTGTTGTCTGTTCTTTTCCCGCTTCTGACCCACTGTTTGAACTGCTGGAGTCCCGTGGTCATTTCTGAGTATCGAGTTTGATCCGAGGCTTCGTTGAGCTTTCTCTTGTTGAATGGGAATGAGGCGAGGATTTCTAAGGCTGTGACTGGCCCCACTCCATCAATACCAGTTGTATAGTCACTGCCGACTAGAAGAGCCAGTAGTATTAACTGCTCTCTACTCAAGTCTGTAAATAATACCTAACAGTCACATACATAGTTTTTTAACCGAATTGACGTGGCATTGCGAGCGTATTTAACCAAAATTTGGCGCCGTACTTTCAGCAGATGTGTCGCGACACTTAGCCGGGCACTCGCCCGCCACGCCAACATAAGAATCATAAATTTAACTTGAAATAGATAAAAGATACATACTAAAAGATTTCTCAATCCTTTCCCCCAAAAACTGCAGCACATGTTTCTTCTGATTGAAGAAGTTCTTGTAAACAGTTTTGCCGCCAAACAACCAGATGTCGCTATCATCTGTGATAGTTCCATCAGTTAGATTTACACTTTCTAGAAACGCGCATTGTGCTTCTGCTTCCATTGGAGCTACTATGTACGGGATGCCGAATATTTGAAGTAATTCCTGGGCTTCTTTTGTCATTTGTTCCGTAATGTTCCTGCCTATCCGATCTAGACGGCCTTTCTCTTGCTCTAAATTCTGTTCCTCACTTTGAATTTCTTCCACCATGTTATTCAATTGTTCTGTTGATATTGGTGTCTGCTTTATAGTTTTCGATGGTGTAGTATCTTTATCTCTATCAGGTTTTGATGACTGTGACAGAATTTCATTTAAACTTTCTTGGGTTTTAGAAGTTTTCGGTTTTTCTATAGTAGTTGGGTTTGCATTGGGTTCTCTAACTTCCTTTGCAAGATTTTCTTTTGCCTTCTCATGTATTTTATCCCTATCATTATTAAATGGGGCGTATTCATCCGCAATACATTCCAATGACATCATAATTGCCTTTTGAAGTTCATCATCATCATCATCTTGTACATTATCAACTTTACCTGTAATTTCCTTATTATTGGTAATCTCTGGTGTCACATCAATTTTACTTACAGTGACAGCATTAGCTTCGCTTTCTGTGAAGATATCTGCAAATATATCATCTTCTAAAGCTTCATTCATGTTTAAAGTAAGCTCTACAACAGGCTTACTATCTATTTCAGGTACATCTTCAAAATCATTATCGCTTGAATCTAAATCTTCATCCTTATCACTTGATTGTAAACTTTTGATTGCAGCTACAGTTGGTTCTATTTGAGGCACATCTTCAAGATCATTATCACTAGATTTCTCTTTATTCTCTACATTCCCTTCGAATATCGCCGCTTTTTTTGGACTTTCTTCTGTGGTTATATCTAACATGATTACTTCATCACTTGGATTCTCCAAAACAACTACAGATGCTTCATTTACATTCACACTTTTAGACATTGATTCTTCCTCAGCTGTTGTGTTGATTTCTATAACATCTGAGTCAGTATTCTGGTCACAATCATCATCGCTGGAAGAAAGCTGAGCGCCATCACCAATTATTTGTGGTTTTTTGAATTCAATATCTTCTATAATTTTGTCTACTTGTGATTTCTTTTTGCTTATATCAGACTTGCTTGTTTTTGACACAATGGTATCTATAGCTTTATTGGTAAAATCACAGTATTGCATGATGTATGCTTTAGCTGACATCATGTCTGGGGCTTCATAACCATCTTCTTCTTCTGAATCAGTCTTTAATTCCGTTTCTGTGTCACTTAAATAAGACGTCCAGGAGTCATCAGTTTTGGAAGTCCCTGCAGTGTTTTCATTTGTACATTCAAGAGACATTTTGATAGCTTTTTCTAAATCTTCTTCTAGTTCATTCTTTTCAACTTTCTTTACCTCTGTGTTTTCATCATCTGTACTGGTGCTTGCCTGGGCAGCAGCTTCCTTCTTTTTTTTAGCATCTGCTAGAGCTTGTTTTACATCATTGATTAGTAAATATCTAGTGGAGTTGTTTGAAGCAATGCGTCGAGTGGGAAGTGTTTCTATTTTGGTGTCAATGCCCTCTTCATTGAGCAAGGATTCCAGCTCATTTAAAGACATTCCTGTATCACCTATTTCTTTTTCTGTCTCTTCCAAACATTCTTGGACCTTTCTTCTCTTTAGCAACCTTTGCATCTATGAATAAAATAAAAGTTGTTGATTAATAAAGATAGGTGCTCTCACAAAGATTAATAAAATTATTGCAAGTAAGTGATAGTTACAGGAAGAAAGTAGGTACCTGAAAATCTGAGAAGTTATCACTTTTCTTTGGTAGCTCATGAAGTTTGCTCCATGAGTTCATTTTGCGTGTTTCTTTGAGCTCCAAAAGCAGATCATATTTCTCTTTTGCTGGTAAAGCTTTGAATTTCTGTGATTCCAAGTCAACTGAATGTAAATCCACTATGGATCCACTGCTGGAGCTTGCCTCATCTTCTGACCTTTCAATAAAGTGGTACTTTATTGGTAGGTAAGTAGTGTACAAGTTTCTAGTACCTACATGTGTTATACTGATTTAATTTATACTGATACTTATTTAATTGTAATACTGGCCCTATCAAAATAACTACAGTACCTTTTTAATTTTTATTAGAAGTTTTAATCTAAAAGATACAACTTTGTAATTTAATACTAGTGTTGAAAATGGTCTTGTAAAATAAAAGTTGTACAGTGCCATCTATTGGTCAGTTAACCATAGACACAGGTAGGTGTATCTATTTGGTTTTTAGGACTGCAGCACAAAACCTGATTTTAGCACAGGGTAGGTGTGATTGTATTCCATGACTGTAATATAAAATCATTTTACTCCTGTAAAAACAATAGCTTACTCAGACTCTTCATCTTCAAGTTGTGGTATTGTGGTAAGGGCTGGAAGCTTGAATAAGTCCTCTTCATTCTGTGTATTGGATTTACTGGTTTTTTTTGTAGGAGACAGTTGTTTACCCAACAAACTACCTATTGCAGTTTTCTTTGTAAGCAATATTGCTAGTTCTCTTTTTATTCGTTCAGATTCTGAATTGTATTTTTGTTTGTTGTCCTGTCTTTTGGCCTGGATCAAATATTATTTCTTAATTAATCTTTGATGAAAGGAAAATTATTAAAGTAATGCATAATCAAGACAATAAAAAAAACTTACAATTGTTTCCCTTTTTAAAGCTGGAAATGCACCATCAAAGACAAATACTGGTTTTATTCTAAAGTATAATAATTTGCAGAGCCTTTGAAACAAGCCTATAAGGTGAGCATTAGGTAAAGGAGCTCCCTTTGCATCTTGGTAACCTTTCACCATCTGATGCAACCATATTGAAATATCTGTAAAAAGAAGGCGTCCACAGGTTAACCTATTAATTCCTTCACTCCTCTCCATTCCATCATAAATCGCCAACTTACCTACTTATTTCTAGATTACTTACCAACAGACAATACTTTGTTCTCCAAAGTTTCTACAGGCACTGGTTTGCCGGCCGGCTCAATAAGTCTCCACAGTCCAGTGACTCCCATCGCGTGCGATTATATTCATCCAGAACAGATTTTTTGTTTATATTGTACAATGTACACATTAGTGTACATAACAAAGGTCGTTTCCCACGAGATCTCCGGTCAATCGACGGTCTCTTCCTCACACATCGCAATCTTTTCGATCCATGAACTCGTATTCGTATTTTATCATCACACACACAACTACAAAACTAATATCTGCGTTTGCTACTGGCGCGCCCGCCGCAATGCGTTCGTAAATATGTGTTCGCTACAACATATCAATGTTTTACTACGCCGCAAACGCCGCCCACTCTTTCCCACACTTTATTTTCCCACGCCCCGTGCGTAACCCCACATCCGACCGGCTGTTTGCTGCCAGTCGGTGACTCGCGCTCCGCAACAAAGCCGCTGCAGTGTGCAGCACCGCGTAATAAAATAAGTGTCGCATCTCAGAACTCGATCAAAAATAATCGAATTATTTATTACATTATCGTGAGCAATCCTTACCGTGCTACACGCTTCTCGCTGCTTGCTTCGTGTCTATGGTTAATTTTGACAGCTCGTTTATCTGGCGTTGTCGTATTTACCGAAGTAAACACAAGTTTTATCAACTTTTGCTCAAAATTTTAAATAAAAATCAACAAATGAAAGTTTGTCACTGCGCCCGACCGCTTCTCTAAGGCACATCCGAATATCAGAACTGCGAAAAGTGACTTAGAGGATCTGAAAATATCGTCGACGAACAGGTGTTTTCCGATGAAATGTGTGCTGGTTCCCATCGTTATTAATTTATAGCCGTGAATATTAGGGAACCGGATCGATCGCGGAGATTATCGAGGGCACCCCTCGGTCAGGTCGGCGATCGGGGTGCGCTAATAGGGGACGCCGATCGACCACCACAGGACAGCGTAAAATGTGCAAAGGACGATTCTTCAGTTCGAGATAGTGGTGGGTTCCGGGGGAAGATAGTTAGATAGGTGCACAGGCATGGTGTTCCGCCGGAGGTGAGTGCGTCAGCGTGGCGAGCATGCCGCACCAGTACGGCGCGGGGGCGGGCGACGGCGCGTCGCCGCCCGCGCAGCACGGCGCGCTGTTCGGGCGCTATGCGAGCGCGGCGGGGCCCGGCGCCGGCGCATACCGCCCCGAGGAGCGCCGCCTCACGCGCGAGGCCATGGAGCGCTACCTGCGCGACCGCGCTGACATGATCGTGGTGATCCTGCACGCGAAGGTGGCGCAGAAGTCGTACGGCAACGAGAAGCGGTTCTTCTGCCCGCCGCCCTGCATCTATCTGTTCGGTGACGGGTGGCGGCTGAGACGCGAGCGCATGCTGCGCGAGGGCGAGACGGAGCAGGCGGCGCAGCTCTGCGCCTTTATCGGCATCGGCAACTCCGACCAGGACATGCAGCAGCTGGACCTCAACAACGGCAAGCAGTACTGCGCCGCCAAGACCCTCTACATCTCAGACTCCGACAAGAGAAAGCACTTCATGCTCTCTGTCAAGATGTTCTATGGGAACGGTCATGATATTGGTATTTTTAATAGTAAAAGGATCAAGGTTATATCTAAACCATCTAAGAAGAAGCAGTCTCTGAAGAATGCTGATCTTTGTATAGCTAGTGGTACAAAAGTGGCGCTGTTCAACCGCCTAAGATCTCAAACAGTCTCGACTAGGTACCTGCATGTAGAGAATGGTAACTTTCATGCATCATCCACGCAGTGGGGAGCTTTCACGATACATTTATTAGATGACAATGAGAGTGAGTCAGAGGAGTTTGCAGTGAGAGATGGATACGTACATTATGGATCAACTGTGAAGCTGGTCTGCTCAGTCACTGGCATGGCTCTTCCAAGACTGATTATACGAAAGGTAATTATGATTATGATAATAAGTCATTCTAAGCTGTTCATTTGCTAATAGATAATGATGATTAGACCGATTTTGTGTATAATTAAATTAGAAAATAATCTTGAGACTGATAGACAAATTACTCATACAGAGGATTAATTAAGCTTCTAATGAAAAGGTTAAATTGTTGGTCCAAGTTGTTAAGCCACGACGGAGGCCTTTAGGCGGCCTAAAAACTCCATCACTAGAGTTGGCCACTAGCTCATACGAACTTATGAAAAGGTTCATGTCTTTTGAATAATTTTCTAATTCAACAATCTGCAATGTCCGATTTACCTACTTCCATCATTGAGAGACTAATATTTTTTAATAAAATTCAACCTTGGCTGTATTAACTTCAGTCAATCTCATCAATAACAGTGAATTTGCTAGCGATTAAAGTTAATGTCAAATTAAAATCAAGCACAGTTTAATATCAGACTGCCTTGAACCATTTGTTTATTGATCTAAGTTCTAGCATATTAAGCCCTAGTCTATTTGAATTATTCAGTTGAAGACTTTATAGTGTAAAACCACTAAAATGGATGGGTGACCGCTCCATGTTTTGGAGGGCAAATTTATTGTAGTTGATGAAAATTTACTTGATTTCAGTAAAACCAAGAAAGGGACAGTAAAATATTAAGACTAACAAATAGGATTTATTTTTGAAACAATGATAGGGACTTTTTTAATAATCAGCCAGTATTGACATACAGTGTGGCAATGCGCCCTGTGTGCAGATGGCTTTTCATCTTTCAATGATCTGGATCAGGTGGTCTATCTATGGATCGTTTGCAACAATATTTAAATAGCTGAACTGTTTCTTTTGTATTTTTAAAACAAATTTTATAACTTGTATTAGGGCGCTGTGCTGCCAGGTGGCACTGCATTTGAGAGCGCCCTTAGAAGGTTTTTTGTAAATAAACTATTTTTATGTTCGTGAACTTTGATTACTAGGTGGACAAGCAAATGGCACTGCTCGAAGCAGACGACCCTGTCTCTCAGCTCCACAAATGCGCATTCTTCATGAAAGACACTGAGCGGATGTACCTGTGCCTCTCTCAGGAAAGAATAATTCAGTTCCAAGCGACGCCGTGCCCAAAGGAGCCTAATAAGGAGATGATCAATGATGGGGCGTGTTGGACCATTATATCCACGGATAAAGCGGAGTATCAATTTTACGAAGGCATGGGTCCTGTCAGGTGGGTTTTAAAACTGATAAAATAATAATGACACCCTACACTGTGACATACTTCTGACCTCACACTTGGATTCCCATGTTATGTTTATCAGAAACTATAAGTACAGTAGTACCACAAATATTGTGCCTCTCGGCAATTTTCGTCTAGTTTTTGAAATAGGAACTAACACGATGATGATTATGTAATATAGAGATGTTACAATAATTATGTAGGTAAGTATTTTTTTCAAAGGTTTGGTTCACTTTTTCGTACAAATTCCGAAGTACCATGGTAGCACAATACCACAATATTATACAATGTTTAGAGTAAAGAAATAGTGACAAATAAACAATTTTAAATCCAATGATATCTGTAAAAGCATAAACTATCAACACTTTGAAAATAATTATAGATATGAAATAACATAAATAACCTAATAATTTACTTTTCTAACGTTAGGTGTTAGATAGATAATGAAGATCATATTTATTTTAAACTGCTTCAAAATGTCCCGAATGGGACTTGATGTAATGAGGAAATAGTCATAAAATACACAGAGCGTCTAACCATGCTATTTTAAACAATTTTCTGTATTTGTCAGTAAGCAGCCCAGCCATCTAGTTTTTTACGATAATCGTCCCAGCTAGCAAGTTTGCGGCTGTGGATTATCATTAGCTAAAAAAACCGGTCAAGTGCGAGTCGAATTCGCACACGAAGGGTTCCGTACCACCGTACATGTACCTACATAAATGTTTCTTGTATGGGCCTCCTTTTATTTTATTTTTATTATGGTTGTTATAGCGGCAAATACACATTGAAAATTTCAACGGTTCTTGACATACAGCCCGCTTACAGACGGACGGACAAACAGTGGAGGCTTCGTAATAGGGTCCCGTTGGTACCCTTCGGGTACGGAACCCTATTTCAACGGTTCTTGACATACAGCCCGCTTACAGACGGACGGACAAACAGTAGAGGCTTCGTAATAGGGTCCCGATGGTACCCTTCGGGTACGGAACCCTAAATATGATAGGTGGTTCTGGTTTGAATTTATTCGCTAACGAGCGGCAATCCAAAGACACGCCTACAAGATCTGCTGTTGCGAATAAAAGTGTCCGCCCAGTATCTAGGAAAGGGATCGGCGCAATCACAGAAACTAAACAAATTAAACCCGGCCTTGGGACGGTACAGTCCAATGGGTGTAATACTCGTAACTCATACCAATTATATGTATTTTACCGTATACCAAATCAACATTTTTAGGCACATTATACAGAAGACCAAAGAGTATCTGCTACTTTGTCTAACGTTTGTGGACAATGGAAACCCTTCGATTCTGTCGATGCCTGGTCAGTTTCGCTGTCACTCCAGCGGGGCCAAAAAGACAATATCCCCACTTTTTATTACGCTCTAGACTAGATCTTTGTATGTATCTAACTTAGTGAAACTGAAGCGCTCGTGGCGTAGTTTGCTTAGACGTTCTTGATTGATCGTCGAAGTTAAGCAACATTGTGCGCGGTCACAATTTGGATGAGTGGCCGTAAGTGGCATTGCGAGCTGAGCGCTTCCGTGCCTCGGAGGGCACGTTAAATTGTCGATCCCGGCTTTTAAGTCGTTAAGCCATGACGGAGGCCTTTAGGCGGCCTAAAAACTCCGTCACAAGAGTTGGCCACTAGCTCATACGAAATTACTACTGTCTTAGTATAGAGCTGGACGGATACCTTTAGTTCTATTTGTTCGCATGAATTCGCAATTTTTTTGCTCTTCACCGTGTATTAAATAACGAAGCACAGAAATTGTTCTCCAACATCTAAACACGCAACATCATTGAAATAAATATTTGCCCATCATGAAATGTGCGTAAATAATTTATTCATTGCGTTCGTAGGTTCGGATCGCGTGCACCGTGTCTGAAGATATTTGCCAATTAAAAACACTGTTGTGAAATAGGCAAATCAAAGATGGTGAGGTAGTTATCCTAAGAGAAGGTATTAAAAATATTTGAGACGTAACATACGCTCCTATCATTGATAAACAATGCATTGAAAAAACACTGACTACGTAAGATTTAGGTAACATAATACTTACCGCCATACTCGAAATCGATCAGTATCTGGTTACTTTTTAGTTCATCGAAGAGCTAAAATCCTCCAAACATCCTTCGCAACTTAGCACATTCTTCGCACTCGGGTAAAAAGTTGAAGTCTTGAAGCTTTGCCCAGCTGGGACAGCGGCTAACAACAACATGATCATGCATTTCATACGAATCAATCTATTATTTTTAGAGGAATGGTGGTATAAAGTAAAACCTCGCCTTCCGGTTCTAAGGTCGTGGACTCGTGGAATCCAATCCAGTCGTGCACCAATGTATTTTTCTGTTCGAAAAATTTATGTCCTACTATATCATTACTCTCAAACGGTGTAGGAAAACATTGTAAGGAAACCGGCATGTCCGGCACAGAAAAAGTTCGAAAAAAAGTGCACGAAAGGAGCTTTTGAGGAGCACTTTAAATCCAAATCCAAAGTCAAAGTCAACATTTTTTATTCCATAAAATCACTGGGATCACTTGGACACGTCTTAAATCTACGTTGCATCTACGCCTGTTCGTAGCGCGACCAAGCGACCAATCATTTTTCACACCTTTCACCACATTGGTTCAAAAGAACTACTGACATGACAAGTAGTAGTACTAAGCCATTAATTTTTCTATTATCTTTACCAATTATCTTAATTGGTTTAATTCCACCAGGTCGCCAGTAACGCCAGTTCCTCTGGTCCACTCTTTAAACCTGAACGGCGGCGGCGACGTAGCTATGCTGGAGCTAGCGGGAGACAACTTCACGCCATCTCTGCAAGTGTGGTTCGGCGACGTAGAAGCAGAGACCATGTACAGATGCGCAGAGTCGATGCTGTGCGTAGTGCCCGATATATCGCAGTTCAGGGGCCAGTGGCTATGGATGCGGCAGCCGACACAGGTACGAAAAGTGAGGATACTTTTTACTTTCTGCTTACTTACGCTATGCTGGACCTAGCAAGAGACAACTTCACGCCATCCCTGCAAGTCCTGTAAGTGTGGTTCGACCACTCCACTGCAAATGTGGTTCGACGACTTTACTACAAGTTTGGCTCCTGTGGTTCGGCGACGTGGAATCAAAGTACAGATGCGCAGTCGATGCTGTGCGTAGTGCATGAAATATCGCAATTCAGGGGCCAGTAGCTATGGATGCGGCAACCGACACAGGTACGAAAATTGAGGATTCTTTTTATTTTCTGCTTATTTACGCGATGCTGAAACTAGCAAGAGACAACTTCACGCCATCCTGTAAGCTGTTGGTCTTCCAAATAAATAAATAAATCCTTGCAAGTCCTGTAAGTAAGTGTGGTTCGACGACGTCACAGCAAGTGTTGTTTGTGTGGTTCGACAACGTCACTGCGAGTGTGGTTCGTGTGGTTTGACGTCGTTGCAAGTGTGGTTCGTGTGGTTCGACAACGTCACTGCGAGTGTGGTTCGTGTGGTTCGACGATGGACTGCAAGTGTAGTATGTGTGGTTCGACAACGTCACTGCAAGTTTGGTTTGTGTGGTTCGACAACGTCACTGCAAGTGTGGTTTGTGTGGTTCGACAACGTCACTGCAAGTTTGGTTTGTGTGGTTCGACAACGTCACTGCAAGTGTGGTTTGTACCATGTACAGATGCGCAGAGTCTATGCTGTGCGTTGTGCCCGACATATCGCAGTTCAGTGGCTACGGATGCGGCAGCTGACATAGGTATGAAAAGATTTTATTTCGGACTACAAGATCCTAATGGAGAGAGCAGAACCACAAGTAATAACTTGCAGTCACTCCTGATTCAAACTCCCAAGATGGATATGTCGAACCATGGTGACAGGTGATCAGCCCATCGCTCATATAGATGGTCCGTCATGTTGGAGAGGATACAGACCCTTGGTCGACTTTTACGACATGCTCGGGGAGAGAAGCAGCTAGGCGCATTCTATAGTTTTTCCTTACTCGCAGTCCAGCAGAAAAATAATACGGGTACTGATACATAATCGCCATGAAAGAAGGCCTAAATTTTATACGTGGGAATAAAATACTCACATAAGTGGACAACGAAACGTAATGGCGAGTGTAAATAGGCGGCATTGTATCGGTTAGCGTAAGAGGATGTCACTTATCAAAATATCACCGCTGTAACGCTTAGAACATTTCTCACCCAATGCTAGGTGGCCGGTTGCCTTACCAAATTATATTACAATTTTCAGTGTGGTTTATAGAAGCTAAAGAGCTAGAACACTGGTGGTCTAGTTGGTAGTGACCCTGCCTTCCGATCCTAAGGTCGTGGGTTCAAACCCGGTCGTGTACCAATGGATTTTTCTGTGCGAAAAATTCGTGTGCGCTATATCAGTAATCTCAAACGGTGAAGGAAAACATCGTGAGGAAACCCGCGGCTTAGTCAGCTCCGCACGTATTGACCATGTCTTTCCTGTGGACAAGGCCGACTAAGCTGAGAGGATGGAATAGGTGCTGGGCAAGTCTACACCATCATCCGTAAGAAAATTGCAATATTGTAACCCAAGGTAGAAAATTGATTAATAACTATTGATTATAGAACAAAATAATGTACTACACGCGTACGAAGTCGCGGGCAACAGCTAGTTATTTATAATTTTATACTCTACTACTCCTTAAGTCCACCAACACATTAAACGTGGATCAATAACTGCCTAGTTTTGTTTTCTTTTAACCGACAATTCAATTCACTGTAACCTCTATTTAACTGGTGAAAAGCGTCCTATAATTTTCCCGTTTTCTAGAATTGAATAAAAGCAGTCACTTTGACGTTTCTTCATTCGACCTCGATACAAATTATACCCGCTTGGATATAAACGCTTCACAATTGAAGCTGTCATATTCAGCTCTACAATGCAACATTAATGAGCATACGGCAATTGTAGTATGTAGGGCTCACTACTGAGGGAAAAACCTCGATTTCTTCATGCTGTCTTAGAAATAATAAATATTTGTGGACATTTCATTCAGCGCCATCTAGCGACAAACTAAGCAAAGCTTGTACTATGGGCACCAGATGGCTGATAGAATAATTATGTCCTTTTTTTCGTAAATACATACTTATTTAATACTACAATACCCAGACCCGGAAGAAATATTTGCAGAGCATACAAACCTTTCTCCCGTAGCGGGAATCGAACCCGCGCCTCTTGCGTCTCAGCCGAGCAATCGTCCGCTACGCCACCGAGGTCGTCAAATAATAGTTCATGCTGTGAAATGAGGAACATTTTGTCTGGAGGTTTTATTTTATATTAGCTGCTGTCGGCGCATTCGCTGGCGTAGTATCCGAATTATTAAAAAACGGTCAAGTGCGAGTCGAATTCACACTCTAAGGGTTTCATATCATGTACTTTTTAATATGACTTTTACTCTATGTAGGTACTTTTTAAATAGGCAGTTTCGATTATCGATTGCGGACGTTAAAAAATAGTTCTTGTATGGGGCCCCCTTTCACAAAGAATTAATTTAAATTAAAGATAACTACATGTTAAAGCTTTCGTAGATAAGGTTCCACCTTTCAAATCCTCATTTAATAATAATTATACTATCAGTCCTT
The DNA here is from genome assembly GCA_949320045.1 of Scotopteryx bipunctaria. Taxonomy (NCBI): domain Eukaryota; kingdom Metazoa; phylum Arthropoda; class Insecta; order Lepidoptera; family Geometridae; genus Scotopteryx; species Scotopteryx bipunctaria. The sequence continues at coordinate 3,206,050 of OX439441.1, forward strand.
CAAACGTCTTTATCCTACTGTTATTATAAATGCGAAAGTTTGTGAGGATGTGTCACGGTTTATGTTTGTGCCTCAATCGCGCCTTATCAGCTGAACGGATTTAAATTAAACTTGGAATATACATAGTATGTGTGCTAGAATCACATATAGGCTACTTTTTGTCCGGATATCACGCGAGTGAAGCCGCGGGCGAAAGCTTCATAATCGGTGAAGGACATTTCTTGGATCAATAGAAAATAACCTCGAGCGATGAAAGAGGATTCTGAAAAAAGCTATATTCATGCTTCTTCAGATTTAAAGTCATAATACTTCCTACTATCCTACTAATGCGAAAGTATGAGATGTGTCGATTTAAGGATGTTTTTACTTCAATAATGCCGTAACGTCTGAACGGATTTCAATAAAATTTGATGTTTCGTAGCAGACGTGTCGTAGAACCGTAGAAAGTTCGAAAATATGTGTCAAGTGCACGAAAGGCGCCTCTGAGGCGCACTTTAAGTCCTTCAATCACAATAGTTCGAAAGAACTAGTGACACGACTAGTGCAACAGTATCCACGTTCAATAATTATCTGCAAAAGTGCAAATAGCAATGGGACAAACTCACCACAGCGTTTCATCTCCAGGTGCCCGTTTCCCTGGTCCGCAACGACGGCATCATATACGCGACGGGTCTAACCTTCACGTACACACCGGAGCCGGGCCCGCGGCCCGCTATCCCGCCAGTCAACGACGTGATGCGGCCCGCAGACGCGGCCCCGAGTTGGCACCACGACGCGCACAGACTGCCTGATAACACGCTGCAGTAAGTCCGGTGGATTGCGGGCCGCAGCCTGACAGTCGGTTGCGGGCCGCGAGTTGAACTGACCTGCTTGCGTTTGCTGTTGCCTCCAAAGAAAAGTTTCGGTAAGTTGTTCAAAGACTACGTACGTAGTGAGTGTAGCCTTTAGAGTTTGCATCGATTTGTGAGAGATATTAGAGGATGCTGTGCGTATATTAAATTCAATAAGATATGTATATAATTAAAAGCGTGTTTGCTTTGTAAACTTTTATCAAGACTCTCCCCTATCGGCAACGTCGCAATTTAATAATCCCTTCTTAAAATTGCATCGGGATTTTCCTAATTGTGTTTGAGCCTTAAAAGGCAATATCACAAGAGACTTGTGTGAAGGAGAAATTTGTTCTCTATTGCTCAAAATTGCACTTCTCTTTTGCACATTCTTTGTACCCAAAGATCGCTGACAACATTATTATAGTTTATTTTATTACTAGCAACCGCCCGCGGCTTCGCTCACGCGGTACCCAGATAAAAAGTACCCTATGTCCCATTCCAGCACACGTAGGTACCTACTATCCTTATTATTCATTATAATATAGTGTACGCTAAACGATGACTAAAGTATTGCCATCTCTTACCATTTCATAATGACAAACAGTGACAGGGCTAACTTTAAGCAATGGCTAACTTTAGCGAACGAATAGGGTATGTAAGTATATTCCGTAGTTTTTGCGTGAAGAGTAACAAACCTACCTAAATGTAAAAATTAAGAAATTTCGGTGAATTAGTAAAAATTTTGAAAGTTAAGGTAAACTTTTCAAAACGCAACGATAGCGCGTTCTAGAATTTGATCAGAATTAGCAGCGACATCTAGTTATCAGACGTAGAATTACTTCAGAACTCCATGAATAATCCAGATTGGAAACTTATTAGACCAGTAATAATTTATGCTTCCTTTCACAGGTGATTTGACATTGACAGTTCCTTTTCCATATGTTTTGTATCATCTATTACTAATCTCTGGTATCGCTGTCATAATATGTCAAAATAAAAGTATTCTATTTTTCATGAAAAACATGCCAAAAATAAATAATTTACAGGTAATTATGACATCAACTAAATGAGAAAAATTGCCTCTTTAATTTGATATAGGTAATGTGCAGTTTTAGACCAAAAATTGATTCCAGGTTTTCATCCCTTTTCACCCCTTTAGAGGTTGAATTTTGAAAAATCCCTTCTTAGTACACCCCTACGTACCAAGGTTTACCTACACTGAAAATTTCAAGTCTCTACGTCCAGCGGTTTAGGCTGTGCGTTGTCTGTCAGTCAGTCAGTCAGTCAGTCAGTCAGTCAGTCAGGACAAAGATTCTTATAATATAAGATAACCTCACAGTTTTTGATATTTTAATACCAGTCCCGTTTGGGTAGATTTTAAACACTAAGTGCAAAAACTAAGCATGTATTTTTCCACGGTAACATTATAATCTTGCAATCTTCTAGTCTTGCAACGCTGTAAATTTTTTGTATGATAATGTACGCACGTCATTCTAATATTTTTCACTAAGCGAAGCAAATCATCAAACAGTATTCGTGAGTGTAAAGACATTAGTGCCTGTAGATTTTTTTAGCATATTGCGTAAAGTGGGACTTGGTCAGTGCTAATGCTCAGGTGATTATGGTGTATACGTTGTTTTTGTGTACAAATGAAGTATTAGGCGATATCACTGTTTAAAAATAGTTTTTTGCCCGTTGAAAGTCTAGAATCTAGATTGTTGTTGAAGGATATATCTGAAACGAATGCCTATGTTTTGGCGTCCTTCTTTCAACAGCTGTTTAGCCATACATCTGCATTTTCTATACTCCGCGCCAAAGGCAGGACTAAATTTTCTATCTAAGAAAATTTCCATAGAATGTCTTGTAAAGGTCGTATTTTTTAATGGTTCCTCTCGACCGGAAAGTTTACTTCTGGCGTAAAGTATACACTTGTTTAGTCTAGTCTTTTTCTACTGCACTCTTTCTTCTGTCATTAGATGAAGACAAAACTATACTTACTGTCGTCGTTTCAAATGTGCTAGTGTAAAGGATTATACAGTGTACTTCGTGTTTTTCATACATGTTTTGTACACATGTTTAACGAATAGCAAGCGGTCCCTATTCGATAAGGACCACTCAAATTAACATCAAAAATGTTATTTTGACATTTACGAACTTCGGTTGGTAAATTCTTCATACAAAATTTACGTACTGAAGTTCGTACTGATGTCTAAAATGTCATTTTAATAATAGTTACGAACTTCGGTTGGTAAATTCTTCATACAAAATTTATGTACTGATGTTCGTACTGATGTCCAAAATGTCATTTCTCATGTTCATTTGTTTTGAAGAATAAGGTTATCCCGTTTCGTAATCGGATCGTCACCGTGACGGAACTAAAAACTAAAAACTAAATTCCTTAAAAGTATTGTCAAATATCGGTCCGGTTATGAAACGGGGTGGTTGGTTGGAGACCCTTCGTTTTGATATTCGACAAAAACACGTGGTTCTGGGCTGACTTTACACAGGAAATATTTTATTTCAATAGTATCAATTTTATCGATCGTCTTTCTTCTTCGTTTTATTTAGAAAGATATAATAATGATTTTTTCAATAAATTCGTAAGCTTTGCTCTCAATAAAAGACGCTTAGCAATTCGCAAAGAAAAAGCATGGTATTTTCTTTAGTAATAATATAATGTATAAATAAAATAATATGTCTAAGAGATTACGACACCAAAATACTGTAATAATTATAATTAAGACAAATACAGCAATAAATAGTTGTGAAAACGGGACTGATAAGAATGTCAAGTACATACATGCTTAAAGTAACGACTGTCCTATAACTATGTATAGAATAGAATTAAGCATCTAAAGTCGAATTTTCTAATACATATAAGTGCGTGTAAAAATGCCCAATGAAATCCTTTAGTAAGTAGTTCCTAAGGCATTTAATGTACATTTAATGGCATTCATGCGTTGTTCACTTTCAATGGAATAAGTCTCATTCAGATTTGTTTCTTGGGGCCAAATAGGTATATATTATCCATGACAAGTCATTGTGTTTTTTAAATATAATAGGTTTAAGAATTTGGGCTAGATGTAGGTCCGTTCCGAGATTGCCGAAAGGTTTTTAAAATTATTAATTTTAAGTAGAATTACTAGTGGGGCTTCTTTCACTATAAAAAATCGTTGCGCTGAAAATGCTAAGCTTTTTGATATAAAATTCTATATTTGATTGATTCTGCTTTTAGAAAACAACAAACTTAGAAAAAAAATCACAAATGAAACTACTTTCAGCGCGTGAAAATAACTTTGTATTGCTTTTCGGGTTCGCTTTTTGTTTCCCTGCCAAGAATAGCGTTGGTGAAAGAGGCCCTAAGAATTATATGATTATTATCAACTGTAAGACGAAACACCAAATTAGACTAGTTATATCGGTTGGTTTCTATTCAATTCTTAGATTTCTATTTGTAATGAAGTGCAATATGTAGAACTGGTTTGCTTTAATTATAAGACAGATCAATATGCACAATTTATCTCATATTATGTGTAGGTATACCCATTAATCGCTGATTGTATATATTTATTTACCTTTTTAATGAACAACAGTTATGCAGCTAGCCTTTAGTTTGTAAATTAGTATAGTTATTTGCTAAAAATACGATTGCCTTCTATTTATTTTATCCGAAACGAATTTTTAGACAAATTATAATAATGGATTTGATGTAAACTAAAAAGTGTGATTTCGAACATTCCATACGGAAATGTAATGATAAGTACAAAAGAATATCAAATATTTTTCTAACTGAACATTGGACGTTATTCTTGTGGATCAAAAGTTGCAGTATTACAAGAGAATTAGTATTAACTGGACGAATACATAGCCTGTTATGTCAATTCGTAAAAATGATACAGAGATCATTTTGAAACTCTAATGTATTCGTACATTTTTATCATTTTACAATATTATGGTACCAGTTTCTATATTGGAAAGTGGTTTTAAGTACTGCTCTGAGAAATACTGTCATACGTCGTACAAGTTGTACATAAATGTTTTGGGGCAGTGAATTTGAGATATGAATATTTTTTAATAAAACTGAATTTAATTATTTGCGCATTTTCATTGACTATCAAACTCAAACAAACTTGTTTTGTTAAAAGCCGGTTTTAGGTTATAAAAGAGTTCCCACAGCAGCGGATTAGCAAAACAATATTTTTGCCGCGATCATTGTTTAATTAAAACAGAGGGTCAAGTGTAATTAGCTGTTTATGAATCAGAGTTAATCAAGGAATCAGTGCCCTGACTTCTGTGGGAACGTCTTCAAAAAGTCTTCACATGATATTAACAAGACAGTGTCTTCCCCTACATACCGTTCCGAGCCGCTGGCTGCGACCTCAGATAATTATCAACTTTATACCCATCTTCCATTGTTCCGTGCACAGATTCTACTTGCCTACAGGTTTTATTTATGATATGTATCATTTAGAAGCAAGTAAATTGGCAGTCAATTGAGGCAATTGCTCTTCGAACCCTGGGGCGGTCGTAGATCTGTAGCGTGAGTTGTCCTTGGACGAATAGTGTGTTTATTCATCCAATGAGTTGTCAGATGCCTAGCCTATGATAGGCATCTGTACTCATACTAATAGTTGGTAGGTAAACATATTTTTTGTTTTCAACTAGTAAATTACATACAATTATCACGCGCCGGCAGAGCCACAAGTAGTTATAAGAAAACTTGCAGACACTTCTAATTCAAAGTCCCATGATGGATATGGTGGACCATGGTGACATGTGATCAGCCCATTGCCCATATATATAGGTGGGTCCATCGTGTTGGGGAGGATACCCCTCAGTCGACTTTTACGACATGCTCGGGGAGAGAAGCAGGGAAGTAGGTACTACTTGTAAATTAGAGTAAAATAGTTGAATATTTTTCTTTTGTCATCATTAATATTGCGATACTGATTTTTTCATCAGAAGACAAACCACTCAACATACTGCTTAACAATCAGCTTTTTCTTCGAAAATTGTAACAGGAATCTTTTGATCCCATTAAACATACGCTCCAATTGTATGACGACAGAGACAGGCGATGATAGATTCATTAAAATGACGCACAGAACAAGATATATTGTAGTAGGTACATTGCGATAGGCACGTACCCGTGTGAATCTATTGACATAAGCCCTATCCCCACACCCCAGCCTGCAATGATCACGCAATGAGTGACGACTTTCGACGTAAGAGATGAACTCGTAATTGCGCTCCCATTCAACCGCTGTGGAAAATCGCGTGAAAAACTACAATCTCAGATGATAATCACCGTTTAAGCAAATGACCGGGTTTGCCCACGTCCTGTTTCTGTTTCCGCGAGCTAATGATGATGGGAAAGTTGATCTGAAAGTTTTGCTATGGCATATTGTGAGCAAAACTTTGAGGATCCAAACAATTCAAAGAAGTCTGTAAGCTTCATATTGGTTGGTGCTTTGGCTCATGCGTGTCCAAATAAGTTGATATGTTCATATTTTCTAAGGCTTTTTTCGTAATACATATTAATAGAGCAATAAGTGACTTCCTCGTTTACGAGACTTTATATTTCTTGCCTCGTCTACTGCTGTCGTATAGCTTCTAAGTAATTAGGTAGTAAGTTTTTCTTGTGGGTAGATATCTAATTATACACTTGCAAGTAATAGCTACGATAAAAAGTTGTAGTAATCGAGGCGTATCCTATTTTCTTTAGTTGCTAACTCGCGTGACTACGCTCATTATTTCACAATCGGTGACGTGCAAGAAGTCATGACGTGATCCATTACAAAGGTAACCATTCATTGATGATCTCATAAAAAATGTCATTGTTGAAAGTTTCAGGATCTGTTACATCCTGATTGATAATTGGGGTAAGTCCAAAGTTCCTCATGCTGCTATCGATTGGCAACTAACTAGTCGTGTGACTAGTTAATCAGTGTGGTGAAAGGGTTTAAAGTGCGCCTTGGGCCGACGAATATATCGAGCAGTCTAGAAGTAGGTACTGGAAGTCTAGAAGTACAGTGAAAGCACTGGTGGTCTAGTTGGTAGTGACCCCGCCTTCCGATCCTAAGGTGGGTTAAAATCCGGTCGTGTACCAATGGATTTTTCTGTGCGAAAAATTTATGTGCGCTACACCAGTACTCTCAAACGGTGAAGGAAAACATCGAGAGGAAACCCACGGCTTACTCAGCTCCGCACGTATTGAACATGTCTTTCCTGTCTGGACAAAGCCAACTAAGCTGAGAGGTTGGAATAGGTGCTTGGCAAGCCTACTCCATCTTAATTCGTCCCGGGCACTACAGAGTTTGTGAAGGTAAAAGTTGCCTCCTGACGCTGTACCTAGAAGTATAGTATCCTCAAATTGGAATACAGCATTGACGAGCACGGAGTTCTGAGCGAGCTTTGTGAAAAGTGTAGATACATCCTTCGATACGGTTTCGGAAAAGCGGCTCAGGTGGTTGGTCATTTACCCCCTATAATTAGAACCTATGACGATTAAATCTGTACTGGGACTGTGAGAAAGCTATGTGCACACAATTGAATCATTGTGTACTTTTTTACATTGCCAGGTTGATCTATGGGGCCAAGATATGCAGAGTGTGGGAATGTTCAGCGGTGGCCGTGTTTTCCGACATGTCATCTTCCACCGTGGGAATGACGCCACCTGAATTAACACGAGCAATTATTTTATTTAATTTTATACCCAATTGTTTTCAAACAGATTAAGATTGTGAGATAATTTGGGGTTCTAGAAGATTCGGCGGTCGTTTGAGATTTCTTTGACCGATGATATAACACCGACTCCGTCTCGCTTATCTTTTGAAACATTTCGTAATGATAAGTTGCTTCTCCCGACACATTTTACCTACATACGTTTTAGAACTTATTAGTACAACGATATGGTGTTTTCTTCATGTTTCCCTGTAATACTGGTAGGTAATTGGCGTAAAAACATTTTTCTAGTAGAAAAAACGATTACTTGTGGCTCTGCCTACCCCATTAGGGATACGGATGTGATAATATGTATGTTTGTAAAAACCATTGGTGCTCGGCCAGATTCGAACCCATGAACACACCGGAAGGTGGGGTTACTTAGACTAGACCAGTACTCTGCTACCACTATTGATGCTGCCTACACGAAATTCTAATTAGCCTAACTTTACTAAGTTTTATACAATTATTACGAAATAGTTGGTTAATCCCATACTACTACTAGTCGTGGCACTAGTTCTTCCGAATCAGTGTGGTGAAAGGATTAAAAGTACGCCTCAAATGCTTTGTCCATTTGACACTTGTTTTCCAACTTTTCAGATTCTACATGCCAGTTTCCTGTAGGTACCTACTGGTATAGCGTATATACATTTTTCGTAAAGAAAAATTCCATTTTTGAAGAATCCATTGATGCATGACCGGATTTGAACCCAAGACCTTAGGATTGGAAGGCGGGACCGCTACCACTAGGCCAGTGCTCTCTGTTAATCCCCTAACTACTGGATAATAAAGTTATTAAACTGACTAACGTAAGTACTTACAAGACTTGTAGATTATCTTGTTATAGATAACTAATAGAAGCGCTCGTGGCGCAGCTTGCTTAGACGTTCTTGATTGATCGTTGAAGTTAAGCAACGTTGTGCGTGGTCTCAATTTGGATGGGTGGCCGCAAGTGGCATTACGAGCTGAGGGCTTCCGTGCTTCGGAGGGCACTTTAAATTGTCGGTACCGGCTTTAAGTCGTTAAGCCATGACGGAGGCCTTTAGGCGGCCTAAAAACTCCGTCACAAGAGTTGGCCACTAGCTCATACGTACCTACTTACTTTTATAGAAAATTACAGGAGGACAAGCAGAATCTTGCTTTAACAATAGCTGCAATAGTATTCATTCATAAAACTAATTAGTTCTCTAGAACTGGACAATAATTGTATACATCCTTACCTCCGTGTCAGCGATTTTACTGTCACAGATTATATCCCACTAGAATTAACTGATTTCCTCCACAGAATGAGATCATTAGTGTGTGATTACATCTCTTTTGTAAGATCTAAGCTGACATGGCTATAAGGAAGTGATGCTAGACAGGTAGGTACAGTAGTACCACAAATATTGTCCGCCTCGGCAATTTTTGTCTTGCTTCTGAAATACGAACTAACGCAATGATACATCTCTATATTACATATTACAATAATTTAAGTAGATACTTATTTTTTTAAAGGGTTGTAATATTATTTTAATACTATTAGTTGCGTATTCGGACAAATTCGGTTTTTGTACAAAGCACGAAGTTTGCCGAGGTGCACAATATTTGTGGTACTACTGTGTCTATGTACTTAGGTCTTGGAGAAGACGTGTAATTTCTAGTAGATTTTCTTGTATACTCCAGTCTATCGCTCTGTTTTTCTTAGAAGCCTCGTTATAGAAATAATTATCCATATTGTAGACGTTGGTAGAGAACGCATTTTGTAGAAGATGGTGAATGAACTGAGGAAATATTGTGAGGTCGGAGACTATAGGTAGGTACTTCAAACTAACCCCTCTTTACCCGCCGAAGGAGAAATGTGACGTTTGAAGCTTTAGGAATCCATACTAATCTTATAAATGCGAAAGTAACTATCTGTCTGTCTGTTACCTTTTCACGCCAATTTCGATGATAATTTGGGAAGGAGATCGATTCCATATCGGGGAAGGACATAGGCTTCTTTTTATCCTGTAAAACGATCCCAAAATGGAAAAAGGATAAACAAGATAACGCATAAACCCTTCTTGGACATTAATTAATAACAAGACAGACGAGTTAATTTGACATTTATAACATTTTGACAATTGACATTGTCATTCATATCAATCGAGTCATCAGCAGCTCTCTTTTTCTTGCAGGGGCCTCTAGCTGGTGCTGTATAATTTTTTGTTGCGCGGACAACGTTGCGGGTTACAGCTAGTAAGATATAAACCAGGGTAGGTATATGTTCAAGACTCACAATGTCAAGGACTGAACGTACTACCTGCCTGTTCTAATTGATCTACTACAACTGATATAATAGATGCCAGTTCAAGATATCTGGTCTCAGAACAAGCCGCTTTTTCATAATTTATCCTGCTGTGTGACGTAACGGGCTCATAGTAGGTAATAATAATAAACAAAAACATCTGTAAGACAATGCGAGGATTTGCACTATTTACTAATAAACAAATTCGTGGACATTTTAATATACATACACATACATATTATCACGCCCATTTCCCTAATAGGGTGGGCAGAGCCACAAGTCAGAAACTTGCAGCCACTTCAGATTTAAAATCCTAAGATGGATATGGTGAACCATGGTGACAGGTGATCAGCCCATCGCCCATATAGGTGGTCCATCATGTTGAAGAGGATACTATCCCTTAGTCGACTTTCACGACATGCTCGGGGAGAGAAGCAGCTTACTTCTCTGCTGGACTGGGAGTAAAGAAAAAGCATTTTAATATAAATGTGAAAAAAATCTTTGCAGAAGAAACATTTCTTCCGCAGCGAGAATTAAACCCTCTTGCGTCTCAGCCGAGCACTCCCGCTACGCCACCGAGACCGCCGACACTATGTGTCTCTAGTTTATGATTATAGACAGACATTTAATTTCTTCTCGCGAAATCAATTTCTTTAATAATAGGTACACTGATTGATCGAAGGAATTCCTATTGTTTCTGTCGGTAACAAGATAATCTAGAAAAGCAACAATGATTAACGCATTACGACCATTGGATATACTTACATGAAAACTGTCCTGCTTCCGTACCTAATGTAGGAAAGCTACAAAACCTACAATACATAAAGAAAATAATAATATGGTGATCATTAAGTTCCACTGAATAATTTGAAAGTTATAGGTATAGTTACTGCAAAACCACTGGTGAGCGCGATAAAGTTTTACGCGCCATTATAACATTTTTACTCTCTACCTAAATTACGGTTCATGAGAGCCCGCTAACAGACGGACGGACCGCCAGCGCAGGCTTAGTAATAGGGTCCCGTTGGCACCCTTCGGGTACGGAACCCTAAAAATGGTGAGCGCTATAAGGTTTTCTGTTGAGACACTTCTAATAGTTTGCGAGCCAAACATAAATTTGCGAGCCTATAATTTCGATCTGATGACATTGTAAGGACAGCGGGTAGCGCAGAATCGGAGAGAATGGCGTATGAGGAGGCCATCATACCCAGCAGTTGGTGGATGTGGGCTGAAATGATGATGACACATTTCGGTAGAATCGATGTTTCTAGAATTCAAACTGTTGGTAGTAAAATTCTACTACATCGATGTCACGATGTCTCAAAGATTGACAATATGGCGGCTGCGATGATTCTAGAGCCAAGCGGTACACGTCGAGTTGCTTGACTCCGTCACCCAAAATTGCACACTTTAGGATGAGAAATCAGACACGAAATTGCTCTAAACACTCATATTCTTGATGTTAGATAAATGACTTCCTGCTTTTACAATGGAGCCATCATTATTCCCCGTGAATGGGCCCGCGTGAGAACCTCCCACGAGTTTATTACAGATATATTTTTTTGTTCTAATTAACAGTTTTTTCTAATAGCCTGCTTTTACTTTAATTGTTCGCTCAAAATTGTAGTTCTGTGCAATTTTTGAGGAAATTGGACTGTTACAAGTAGCGGTGGTTTGTTTAATTTAATTGAATTTACTTCACTTTAGGCTCGGTAGGTACCTTAGAAAAAGTATGTTTTAAAACTGGACTACTTACTAGTAGTGTACGCTGTCATGTGACACACTCGCTTTGTATTAAGCTGTCGATACACGGATTATTATACAGGGTACGCAGTGATTTTCAGTAGATTATTAACAGTTCAGTTAACTATTTATAATACTGTAATCGATGATTAAATATAGTAAAAATATTTAACCAAATCAAATTTTTTACCAATTATCTGTAACTAAGAGTATTTTATCTAAAAATGTTTTTTGTTTTTTATCGTTTTAACTATTCAATGGCACCAGTTTAATCGTTGGCCGGTATTTGGACAAAATGTTATAGCAATCATTAAAAAATATTTTAAATGCAAATACCTCAGAGAGACTGCACTTTTTTTTCATAGAATACTTTTTGTTCGTCATCGTTTTTACTTGTTTTTACTATTCAATGGTACCTACCGGTTTTATCAATGGCTGCCAGATAGTTGGACATACATAGGTATAACTACATAATATTGCAATTTAATAAAATAAATTTTCAAATGTCAATCTCAGAGTGACTTTCTTTTTCACTTTGGTGAATTTTTCATATAATACTTTTTGTTTCTCATCGTTTGAACTAATCCAATGACATCAGTTTTATTGGTGGCTACGTTATTCTGCTATAATTTCAAGTTAAATGTTGATATGAAACGCTCCATAGAAACATGATACAAGCTCTTATAATTTGGATGAGCGGCCAAGTTTTTCTTGAATTAAAATTCTACTAAGGCCTTTTCACCATCTATCATAGATGATTTATACAGTGTCAGGAGGCAACTTTTGCTTACGCTGACGGGACGCTGTAGACGCTTAGGATCAGAAGGCGGGGGTGCTATCATTAGACCACCACTGCCCTCCTAGTGAAGAACACAGTAACTAGCATTTTTGACAAAAAATAGTAAGATACCTATTCGAAGTCGCCAAAGAAAACACAACATTCTGTTCTCACTCACGTATCAAAACATGTTTGACATAATTACTGCGGTCTTCACTAGGAGGGCAGACCAGGGCTCTATTTTCTTGAATAAGTTGTAATAAACTGGGTATTAACTAAAATGAAACACCTGTTAATTGTGACTTTTGTTTACAACCACTCACAAATGCACTTTGACTTAAAGCAAAAATAAACAACTCAACATTATTGTCACCGTACTCATGGCATAACATACATTACATTAAACACATCCTTTACCTATTTAATAAATACAATTATTATATATCAACATTATGTTGGGGGCTCTAGGATGCAACGTAACTGTAAATAATATAAATAATGGTTATTTATGGATATTTTAAATTTTAAACTCAAGTTTATAATAAAAGCTAATAAGCACTTCAGCTAACTGAAAGATTACCTAATTAAAAGATAGTCATGCAAAGATTGAGGTACCTATTATAAGTGGTTTAGAAATCGTAAATTAACAAATATATATAAAGCCGGATTGTCACGATATGCTTTCACTTGCTGTTTTGATTTAAATGAGTTTATGTGAAATTGTTTAAAAGCGTTATTTAAATTGAACTTGGGTATGCAGTCTGAAAATGACGACGACGTTTTGGAATAGGGCCTTAATTCGAGCCCATCATCTACTTCGATATATCGTGTCAATCCGGTCTTAGCAAGTATCGTCAATGATACTTGAGACAGATCAATGTATAATAGGTATCATTATTAAGTACACAAAGAACACCGATCACCTTATCTATGTTAGAAACAGATCTCCAATAACTAATGAATAGTAAACATTTAAAATTATACAATTTGACCATTCATCATTATTCATCTACTTCATTAATATTTCAAATAATATCTGGATATAATATTGTTCTGTTATATATAATATTTACCTGCTACATTGTGTCCCTAAAAGTCCTATAGGAATTATAAAAAATATGAATATGACCTAGAAGAGTCTTCTTATAAAAACTCAATTTTATATGGACGGACCTTACATTTTTTAATAATTTATTATTGTTATTCAATGAGTTGTGCATTTAATTCCTTCCGTTAGTTCATACTTAAAATATACCTATTAGACTTGTGATGCCTACACTTCAAAATGTAGAATTACATTTCAAACTAGATTTTTCTAGTTAGAAAAAAAAATGGTACGAGGTCCAACCGTACCTACTCTATGATTTATTTTATACGAGTAGATCAGCCTAGACTGACATAAGACATATCTTTACAAATAACGAAAGGATTTCTATTACAAAATAGAAATTAATTTATTTTGTAATAAACCATGCTTTCGTGAATTGCTTTGCAAATAATTTATTTTTATTATTAAGCCTTTACAACTAAGACTTATTTTACGTTTATCAAAGCAAATTGTTCCTCTCAAAATAATCAAAAATGGACCCTAAATAACTCAGATTACAAGTGAGATACATTTCATATCTGAAGATTCAAAACTGACCTTGCCACTGACCTTGACCCATGACCTTATTTGACCCTAACTGACCTCTGCTTATTCATATTGGTGAGCATGAGAGATATGTATGATGTGAGGAGATCGTCCATTTTGTAACCCAGGGAGGTCTCACAGAGGAGCTTAGAGCCACGGACCAGATTGCCGATTGTCATGTGGAAATACGTGTTCCCCGATGACCAGTTGGATATCCTCGTGAACGGATGGGTGACCAGAATGTCCTGCAAGAAAGACCATGAAAACATGTTACAAATGAAAATACATGCAGGGATTTATTTTTCTCCAGTTCTACTGACGAAAATAAGAGGTGTTATAAGTTTGTTGTGTGTATCTGTGTCTTGTCTCTGAAGTGCTCGTGGCGTAGCTTGCTTAGATGTTCTTGATTGATCGTTGAAGTTAAGCAACGTTGTGCACGGTCACAATTGGGATAGGTGACCGCAAGTGACAACCGATTTTCTTACAAAAACTTATAATAAGCCTTATTATACCTTTGATTGCGGATGTATTAAGCTGACACCGTGCTTATTAATAGCGATCAGCAAGAGCTCTGGATAGTTTGGTTCTGTCGTCTGCTTGACCTCGAAGAAGGCAGATCCAAACGTTGGCCACCGGTAGATGACCTTCAGGAAGGTAATCTTAGCGTCCTCAGGAGTCATTCCTGCGTCCTGGTTGTACGAAGCCACGATGGCTCGCTTCCAATCCGCCGAGCTCTGCATCTTGACGAGATCGGCTGGTATCAGCTCCCGGAGCATTTGTCTAAAAGGATAATAAAATAAAATAAATCAATATTTGTGGACATTTGACACAGCGCCATCTAGCCCCAAACAAGCGATGGCTGATAGAATACTCATATACTTTTTTTTTATAACTACATACTTATAATAATACAGCACCTAGACCCGGAAGAAATATTTGCAGAACATACAAACATTTTTCCCGTAGCGGGAATCGAATTTACACCTCTTGCGTCTCAGCAGAGTACACGCCTGCCACGCCATCGAGATCGTCATCTATCACATTTTTTTGTGTCTATATGTATTGATTCTCATAGCTCAGATTTTTTAATCGTTGGCTATTTAGAATAGCTGTAGAAACAATAAAAACAGTTGATTTGAAAAGTTGGCATCAAGAAAAGGAACATTGTGTGGTCTCGCGTTGATGTCTTTTGTTCGCGTCGTAGCATCTTAGTTCGTAACATTTTGTAAAGTCAATGCTTAAAAACGACAAACATACATTTTTTTGCCTAATCGTGAAGAATCATTCCCGACTTTTGCTTGCAGAAGATTTAAAATATTAAAAAAGAAAACTCACGGTATAGCTTGTAGTTCCTGCTTGTTGTCTCCGAACCGGGCTCTATAAGCCAGAGCAGCCAACCTGGCGGCTTCCTCTCGCCCGCAGCGGTGGTATCCTCGCAATAACTTGGGAAGCTCTTGGTGGAAGTGGAAGATCACATCAGCTGCTCGGTCTTTACCCGGTACCGTGTTTGTCCATAATTTCTTCATGAAGAATACCTGACAAAATAAAAAGGGTTACACAACAATCTTTCGTGATTAAGTTAGTTATAAACTGCTAGATTTTTACCTGATAAGTGAACTGTGGAGTGATTCCGTCTCGCGTAGGTCTGGCTTTCTTGATCCAGTCTGTGAGATGGCGCACAAAATCGAAGAAGAAATCACCCTCCGGCACTGATATAACCTTATCAGCTATCTTAACGAATAAACTAAAGCCTTCACTAGATCTGAGATTCAGTCGTTGAGCGATATTCTGACAGAAGTCTTTCGCTCGTGTCGACGAGTCTACTTCAAAAGCCTCGTCAGTATCATCTGGGAAGTACACTTTATGGAAAATCTGTGTTGTTTTGTGCTGAATAGCTTCGACTTCCACTTGGTGCGGCGGGTACTTCCTCTGGCCGTTTCTCAGTGTTTTCTGGAGTCTTTGGAGCGAGTCTTGAGCAATTGGATATCTTCTAGTTCTAAGGAATAACGTTAATTCTCTAAGCAGTCCTTGGCTACACGCGAACAGTCCTGTTGCCAACCACATAAGTTCCCAACCCCTTTCTTCGGACATCCTATTACGATTGTCAGTCAGTTGTTTCATAACTTGGCAGTAGATTTCATCGCGTAGGATTTCATGTTTGAGAGGACCGTCGAATATGTGGTCTGTGTATTCATTTCCTATGCGCGGGCGCTTGGACGGTAGATCTCCCATGTATTTGAGGATGGCAGTGTATGCAAAGCAAGCTTCTTCTGCTAGTTCTTCTTTAGCTTGTAGTTTCTTTAGTAGCGGAAGTTTTATCGGTTCTCTTGAATGCCGCCATAATTCTTCGGAACCGCCTCTCTTTGCTGTGGATAATGTTAGTGCTTTGGATACTGTTCGTTTGGGTGGTAATCTGAAGTGGTCTAGAGCATATTCCAGTAACGTGTGTGGCTTATCTCGTGTTTCTGTGCCGTTAAGTGTACTGGTAGGAGCCCGACGACCATGGCTTGCGCCTTCTTGACAGAACAAGTTAAGAATATCCGGCGGTGGCTTCGTCAATGCAGGAAGCACGTAAACGGTCTCTGCTGGGAAGTCACCTCTCTCCATAGTCCTCTCACAGCGACCGATACACCAACCGTTATTCAAAACCGATTCTCCAGTGCTGTCTTCCTCTAATATAATCAGATCTCCTTTCGAGAAAGTCAAGAAACTGGAACCTTCCCCTGGTGCCTTGTAGTCTTGCAACGCAATCACGAATTTTGACCGTTTCTTTAGTCCTTCCAAGAAGTAGACCACCAGATCTCGTATGTCTTCTGCATTTGGGCTTTGGAACGTGAACTCCTCCCCACGAACAGTTGATAGACTGAAGGTTTGGGTGAACACTTTGTTGGTCTTCTGACTCGACACTGTTGTGATTTCTGGGAATGATAGTTCTAACAACACTTGTTCTTGATCGTCCACAACATAAACACCAGTCCAGTTGACAGCTATGATCACATCATTCTTAGGTAGATTTGGTCCCGAATTTCTATATGCTTCATAAAATCTTGAGAAAAGTAACGGCCATTTAAACTTGGCGTAACTGACGACGTCTTCTTTCACTCTGTACGCAGGGACTTTTTCTTTCACGTAATAACTCTTTTTATAAGCTTGAACCACTAGTGTTCCCCAACGGTCCACTGCCTTTTCTACACCAGTTAGGCAATAATCCGGTATGTAATTTGGCAGTAATGTGTAAAGGCGTTCATTGTTCATGTCTTGACCATACTCGATGTAATACTGCTGGGCAGCTATCATAGCCAAATCCTCTTCTTTGTCACATCTGTATTCACCGAACTTCACTCCTCTTACAACTTGCTGGTAAATAAGATTGGTCGCTACTTGATCTTCTGTAGGATCGTGCCAAGGTGCGAATATCTCTTTTCTGAAGAACAGTCTCCAAGGCGCATTTCTCTCTTGAGCACCTTGTTCTTTTGCATATTGCTCGCATTGAGATATTGCATCCATAACATGGTCTCCACCACTGCCTAGCGAACTGACTTTATCAAATAACGCAATGTACAGTGAAAAGCCAAACTGGTCTCTCAGAGCTATTTTGTCTGATAACTGGTTACACAGTTCTCTCGCAGTTGTTGCTGAGTCTGCTAATAGAGTTTTCGTGTTTCCATCCATAAATGTGATGGGTAACATTATCGGCTTTTTAGATTTTGTAGCTTGTAGTTCCAACCAGGACGGTGGCTGGTTCCTGGTCCCGTTGTTGAAAGTCCTCTTTAGTCGATCTTCACAGTATGGAGCATAACCAGGCGGCCCTTCTCTGATGAAAGCTCGTAGATAGTTGACAAACTTTTCACTCGGAGCAAAGCATCCAACACACAGTGACAGTAAAATCCATCCTCTGGCGTGTGAAGATTTGGAAGGGTTAACCGTCAGTTGTTTGCAAATCTGGCAATATATTTCATCTCGCAACTCTGCCCGTAAGATTCCGTGGCCAATTATAAAGTGTAACTTTTCTAGGTTGGATGTGGGACGTGACTCCAGCCACGACTGGTAGCTGTCAGCTGTGTACTCTTCATCCTGAAATCGGCCAGAAAATTCACTAAGAAAACAGTAGCTTAGACCAAATACAAGTGATAAATTGAATGTGTGTCAAACAAACCTGCAGCTTCCTCCGAATATCTTCGCCCATCTTATTCTTCCTCTTCAACGTCAACGACACCAGCTTATGTCTGATAGACCTTGGTTTCTGTTTATTTGCATACGCATCCGGGTCTACACCCATCATTTGCGCTTCTTGGAATTCCTTAGATCTGATAAAGTTTCTGCCAAGAGTGGCCGTGACCTTGGACATGACTGAAGTGTTGTCTCTGTCCATTGTGTGGTAGCGCGGCTCCGGCAGATCTCCTGTGAAGCGTAGGATCGTGATCCATAGCGCTTGAGCGGCCTGAAACGGAATCAAGAGATTTCATTTGACATGACGTAAATAAATATAACATTGAGTCTTTGTTATTAAAGACGCAAGCAACTGATATAGCTGCATAATGCAATAAGCTGATTAGTTGTCTTTGATTAAAGATCAGATTGTTAGATATCTGTGATTTCTAGAACCTCATTATATTATTGAACAGGAGTAAAGTCCATAATCTAACCCGGTAAGGTTACTAAGACACGACCCATCGATTGGTCGACATTGTGAAAACAGGGTTTAGTACATGCACGGATCAGATCATTATAGGATTGCTACATAATAATGATGATGACATACCAGCTGATCTCCTTGAGTATGCAAAGGTAGCAGTGGATGTTTGAGTGGTTTCCTCGAGTACTGATGAGTGACGTTTCCTTGGAAGTATGTGGCTGCAAACTTCTGGAACTTGAATTCTGATAGATCCTCTTCGTCTTCTGATGTGGTCTGCATTGGTGTCACCATCTGTTTACGAAATATTTTTTATCAATACGATTATTGATTAGATTTTTAAAGATACTTACGAGCATATCATTGTTATCAACTTTTTAATTATTGTAATTTGGTAGAATTTTCAGTTCTGTGTAGGTACCTATTATATTTTTGACAAACGATATAGAAGAATGGAGAAAAAGAACTTCGGTGTGTCTCTGCAGATAAGGAGGAATATCCTCAGAGATATGATTATTACAGGACCACGATTTGATGGTTTTGACGATATTTAGTAATTCATAAAAAAGCCGTAAAATGTACCTACCTAAGTTTCAAGTCAAAATTATATTCATAGCCATGATAGTTTAAAAAGTTATAGCATACCTCCTGTTGGTCAGCCCTGGGTTGCGGCAGATCACTGAACACCGAGGTGTCCTTGGGAGCCGGCGCCTCGCTGCTGGAGTCCGGCAGGAAGTCAAACATGGCTTCCACCAGCTTGCTGTCGTCCACCGGCTCGTCTTGCTTGCGAGCTGCTTCCTGGAGTAAAGTCCTCTTCGCTTCTAATTGACGCTTCTCTTCCAAGGCCAGCTCTGCGTCGCGCCGTTCTAGTTCATACATGCGCTCCTGAAATTAAAAATAAGTATTGTTGATTAGTGTCGCCTCATTAGGATAGTTATTTTGTTTTTTCTAAAATATTCAAAAAAACCTGCGTTTTGTATCAGATTATGTACCTACAATGCCTGTTAAGAAATCATCCAATAACTTCCAAAATCGAGAGGGCATTATGTCATCATAACATACAGGCATATTGAAATAAGTATGAGCTCCCTACGTTGAAGTATAATAAACTATGAAATGAATGTACTGAACGAATTCGATAATACGAGTGCTACCATTTCAGCAAATTATGAACGGTAGTAATACTATTCCAGTAAATGATATAATTACACATTTTTTGTTAATACACAGGCGATTGCGTTAAAGAAAGATAACTACGTGACTTGCCAAACGAAATCAGTTTTGTAAGTTACTCTGAAAGTTACAAATATTGTAAAATCGAACCCGTACAAACTTGACAAGGCAGCTTGACAAGAAGACTAGGTTGGTAATCTCAAGGTGGTGCACAATTATACAAAGAAAAACACTAACAAAACGGAAGTCGAACACTGTATCATTACAGAGACACTGAATCCACATGTTGATCCTCGAAGAATTCCACGAATTGTGGCTTCACATTCGCACTCAGCATTATTTCATGTTTGTCTATTACGTAGGTCCTGGTTAGGATAATCCTTTGCTGGAACGAAGTGCCGGCGTTATCGAAGCTAGGAATGCAACTGTATCGATACCTAAATCATATTGCACAACATCTCCGCATGATCGGGTATGTATGACGAGATTCTTCGACGCGGAACGAAGGAACAACGAAGCTATGAAATATTAGCTTTTATTTTTGTACCTACATACAATGATTGTCTACTCTCTATAATTCTATCAAATTCATTTTTTATGTCGATTTTGTTTTAAATCTCACTAAAACCAAAAGTTTGTGCCAACATTATGCGTAACGACTGAAAATATTTGAATGAAACATGGCATAAACATAGTTCGTGAACTGGAAAATCACATAGACTTCTTTTTATCCGGGTACAACGCTAGCGAATCCACATGCGGGATCTAGTATTTACGTATACACTTGGTGCATAAATCCGATAAAGATGCTATTTTTGTAACAAAAATACCAGTATAAAAATTACTAACGTTTTACAACGCTCTACGTAAGCGCATCAAAGCTATGCGTATTTTAAAATTAGATCACAATTTTACAATATTTTTGCGCACTGCGACCATTTTAATTAAGTAACTGCACTATGTCACAATCCAACCTCACGGTAAGAGTGAATTGATATCTAAATTGAAATAAAATGTGATAATCTTAAAAGATAAAAATTAAAACGGTAATTGCCGCCCAGGGCTACTTATTAACTTATCGTAAAAATCACGGCTGATTATATTTTATTAATTGATTTTGTCTTCTGTTAGCAACGTTTGGTAAAGCATGCTTACAAAACATTTGAAAATATTTGATCGAGCGGGCAAAGAGAGAAAAGATCTCAGTAACAACTTGGGTGATTTGGCGTTGCATGTTTGTTTGTACATTTGTATGCATGTTTGTTTGTGCGTTTGTTAGAGCATAACCATGAGCATAATCCAATCTGTATGAAACTTAGTAGGTTAATAGATTGTGCTATGAAGATTTGCTAGGAAGCATAATGAGCTTAATCGGTGAAGGGGTTGTAAAGATTTAGGGTTTCCAAAACGAAAATCAATAAAAAGTTTTTACAATCATATCGAGTGGGGTGTCATATGAAAGGGCTTTACTTGTACATTTCAAAACGGTATTTATTTTCTAGGATGTTTATGAAATACAGCGAAATAAGTAAAACTTGAAACTTTACTCAGTTACTTGTAAGGAGCATGCCGTTGCATCGAGAAGAAAAATCAGGACAGCAGAAGTTGGTACGAAGACTGAAATAGCGCGTGACACTTTGAGATCTCAGTTCGGTGCAAACTACATATTAGTTATTGTTGTTTAAGTGTCATTACATTTTATGCACTAAAATACTAAGATATATAGATTCCACATGTTTTGTACACACGAAGATCGAGTGGTAGATACTTGCATACATTAAACAAGGCTGAAAGATCCTTACCTGTATTGAAAACGCCATGCAGCGATGACGTTTATAATGTAATCACCCTGTGAATACGTAGATCCCCTGCATCGGTAATGAAAAGTACCTAATAGATTGCAAACAAAGATTTCTACGTCACACTGACGTGCCTTGTTTTGATATACCGCCACCGACAAGACCTTCATCGTCTTTAGTGAAAAACCCTTTAGTAATAGTTCATTTATCAGTTTTTTGTGCAATGTGTCCTTTTGTTCAGGTCATATAGTTGTAGCGCCTCGGATAAATAACGTTGCTCTTATTTTGAATAAATTAGAAATGGATGTGGTATAAGAGAACTGACCCTGTAGTTATGTTCGGTGATCCCCTTGACGCGCATGTGGCCCTGGCATGGCATGTGGTGATGAAGGAACTTGTAGTATTACATGGCGATCGCCACTTTAATCCTTTAAAACCTCACACAAGTTGAAAGAGTCGTAGCTGTAGTAGGTAAAGTTTTTTTTTAACTGAAATAGGTTTGCATTTGACCACACTACCTAATGTTAAGTAACAGAGCGGTCAAAGATGGAGCGCGCTTACCTAGAAGAAACCTATTGATTCTTGATTTGAAGACCCATTTTTACTTTTCAGGAAATACGGACCTAGGCAGGGAGTTTCACATAATATGCAGTGCGAAAATTCGTAAGAACTAGTGACATGGATCGTAACTGCAATAGGAAAAGAACTCACCCGATAGTTCTTTTCGACAATCTTTTCAGCGCGCGCGTTGCTTTTGCAACCCCTGTACATCCTTTCTTCGCAAGTGTAGGACCTCCTGTAGTGTGCCAGGGCATCATCATCGTCACTCCATTACCAGTAGTTCGGAAGAACCAGTGACATGGATCGTAGCTGCAGTAGGAAGAGAACTCACCCGATAGTTCTGTTCGGCGATCTCCTTGGCGCGCGTGTTGCCTTGGTGCTGAAGCCGCTGTTCCTCTTGTCTCCGCAGACGCAGTGCCTCGTTGTGCGCCAGTGCGTCTTGCCGCATACGCTTGTAGCGACGCATGGCGATCAGACGACGCGCATGGCTCTGAATCTTCAGGATCGCCCACATCTTATGCCCGTAGGAGCGACGGACGAGGTACCCCCTGGCTGCAGCCTATGACATGGAAATAAGTTTTTATTAAAATACTCCACTTCTAATTTAAAGCCTTAAGATGGATATGGTGAACCATGGTGACAGGTGATCAGCCCATCAACCATAGATGGTCCATCAGTTGGAGAGGATACTGTCCCTTAGATTTACCATATTCATCTTAGGACGTTACATCAGAAGAGGCTACAAATTTTCTTATGCTTACTTGTGGCTCTGCCCACCTTAGTAGGGATACGGGCGTGATAATATGTGTATGTGTATGTAAAATACTTAATCTGCTGACTACTACAGCCGCCATATTGGGTTTATTGTTATTTTACGTTAATCAAACGAATCGAACCACTCTGCCAAAACCCGTTCAGTTGTTTAGACTGCACCATATACCATAGACTGTAAAAACATTATTCTCCTTTGTAGTTGGGTAAAAACTGGTGTAATGAGATACCTATCGCTCGTCGGGTTTGGATTGTAACCTTAAGACCTAGCGTAAGTAAAACTAGTTAGAATGTGTATGCAGGCCATATTATTAAACTTTCTCAATTGATTTGGAACTAACTTGCGTCAAAAATATGGTATTGATCTTTAATATTAAAAGGGATTAATCTTACTCCGACTATCGATTTGCTATTATAGTTTTTTTTTAACTAAATTAGGTTTGAGTTTGATCACACTTTGCCTGATATTAAGCAACAGTGTGGTCTAAGGTGGAGCACGGATATCTAGAAGGAAACTATTGATTCTCGATAGATAGAGACCTAGTGATAGATTATAGCACGAGTCACCTTATTGTCTTCTACATGCTGCAGAAACTTACTTGTAAAGAAACAATATGCCCACGCAGATGTCGGAAGCGATGAGCTAGCACCCTCGCACGAATCAACGCCTGGAGTCGAGCGTAGCCCACTCTCATCTTATTGTATCTAATTCGTTGCAGCTTCCCTCTCCAGTGACGCTGAACCAAAATCGCAGCCGCCCTCATCTTCAGGAACCGTCTTCGGTAAACCCAACCACGGATTGACCTCTGAAGTATAAGGATTTTTCTGGTGAGCACTCTATCTCTTTCTTGCTCGAGGAACAAGTCGTGAGCGTCCTTCAGAAACACTTTGGTATGACCCAGCTGATAGTCTGACTTCCCTAGCACTTGAGCGCAGATTTTCGCAGTTGCCGACCGGCAGTCAGTCTTATGTGCCGGTGGAACTCCTGATATCAAAAACCTGTATCGCTCCACGAATTCCTTGAAACTGTGCCGGATGGGATACCCGGCTCGTCGAATTCGGATAGTTTCCATCATTCCGGAGTATCTGAGCTGTCGGCAACAGAGACCACGGTCGAACATCTTAGGCTTCTTAAACTCGTTCGGCTTGATGCACCGAATGAAGAACGGTTGGCATGTTCCTAAAGTCCTCATCAAAAGATCCAAAGACTTCTTGAATTGTGTCGAAAGTGTCGGAGTGCGTTTTCGCGTTTCTGAACCCATTGTGATGTCTTCGTGGAAGATCTGCTGCAGGAACTTGTTGGTTGAAATGTGGATCAATTGTAACAGATCAGCGCTGAAGGTATCTCTGTTCTTTTCGAGAAAACCTCGCGTGTCATAGAATACGATTCCAGCAAAATGGTTCAGACCAAAACTAGTGTTGATATCAGACTTTGGTTTAAGGTAATTTCTGTGTAGACCATGAGTTTTGTGTAGCTTGGCTAACATAGTTTGGTCGGTACCTTTTGGGAATTTAGATTCTTCATCTATAAGAGCCATAATATTGAGCTGTTTTAGAGCAATCAAATCCAAGGCATCCTGATTATCGACGAATTCGATGTGTTGCCAATTGATACCTTCATGATTATATTCCTCCTGTTCCAATTTGAAGATATGCCTTACGAAGAACTGCTGAAGGTTCTCGTTAGCAAAGTTGATGCAAAATTGTTCGAAACTGTTTTGATCAAAGTTTTCAAACCCGAATATATCCAATACGCCAATCGCTGTTCTCATTGTAGACTTTGGTTTGTAAATGGCTGCGTTGATTTTCTTGACAATGGTTACAAAGAGGCGTCCGTATATGCCTTTTACGAAAGCGTCTCTGATGTCCACTGATTGGTCTCTACTTAGAGTGGAAATGACGGTTTCTCCGTGTGCAAACAACGTTTTTCTTGTTAGAGCGTTTATAAGTGATTGTACCGGAACTCCCAACAAAGTAGCGACTCTTCTAACGTTGTTTTGCTCTATGATTTCTGTGGCATCGAGATTGTCCACCACTGTTGCTTCATACTTGATGTTTCCGCAGTGTAACACAGACGCGAGGAGTTTCAGTATATCCCAGATCTCTGATTCGCTAAATAACAGTACTTTCATAGCGGATCTTATGTCTGCAAATTCTGCTGCGTCATCTCTGCCCTCACATGAGAACTGCCCTCCCTGAAAAATAAGAAATATGATTAAAATCTTACGTTTAAAAAACCCAGGTATTTGCTAAGTTAAATCACGTAAAGAATCCACTAGTACTTACTGCTGATAAATATCGATATTCCGAAGCATCTCCCAATTCCAATTTCTTCTTCTCATCCTTTGATAGACCAGCTAGCAAGCAATAGAAGACATGGTAGTTCCTTTCTTCAGGTCCCTGGGAGACTATTCTAGACTTCTCTAGCAGATACTGTTCGATCTTAGCCCCTTCTATAACTCCGTTGTTGCTGAAATGAATGTCGATGTATTTTCCGAATCGCGATGAGTTGTCGTTCCTCACTGTTTTTGCGTTTCCAAATGCTTCCAGAATAGGGTTCGCTTCCAAGATCTGAAATTGTTATTTGGATTATTATTATCTACTACTTTGTATTCTATCATCAAATAAAACAAACTCACATAAAAATTCAATTACCATTCCCGATATGTCTGACTCTATGACTGACAAAAAATAAAGTTTCAAAGTTCCACTTTTCAAAAGATTGTTAAACTTTGCTAACTACCTCTAGAGTCTGAACTAGCTTTGATTTATTAGAAATTTTTAAAGAGTAATAGCACAAACATGTTACCTGTTGTTCAATCCAGGAATGCTTCCCACTGATCGCAGCCAGATACTGCAAGATGAGCTTCGTAGATTCCGTCTTCCCTGCGCCGGATTCCCCACTGATCACGATACACTGGTCCTGTCCATATCTCCGCATGTGCGCGTACGCATTATCCCCTATCGCGAAGATATGGGGAGGGAGTTCACCAATTTTACGCTCTTTGTACAACTTGATTTGGTCTGCTGTGTATATTGGTAGTATCTGGTAAGGGTTCACTGCTACTAATATAGAGCCCGTGTATGTCTGAAAGCAAGAGAATTAAAAATAATTTAGAATCGATTGGAATTAGATAAAAAAATTGCACAAAAAGTTACAGATTTCGATACAACATGTGATCAGCTATAAAATATTAATAAAGATGTAGCTGTAACTATTGAAGCGACGCTAAATAATTCAGTAAGTAAACACAAAGATGGATGTTAGGCATACGTCGATCAGTCGTTCATACGATCTGTGGTAGAAAAACCTGATCATAACATCCTTCTTTCGCTATCTATAACAGTTAACAAAGGTTCAAGTTAAGTTAACAAATTATGTTTTCAAAACATAATTGGATGTTGTATATAGTCTACTCGTAAATAATAACTTTGCGGCTGCACTGTCACGATACTGCGAAACTTTACGTTTTGCGTTCTTCTATAATACTGACAAATCAATCATAATGGCCTGTATACTACGCGACAATTTCACCGAAGCCTGAAAATCTAGCCGCGTGGATAGATGTGAACTGTTAAATACCCTTATTCATTTTCCTTTCTTTGTATTGTGAAGGTTATGAACTTACATAAATGAGATTCTCGCTATATCTGATGAGGAGATTCCTGAGTATTCCCGCCTCATGGAGATCGCCAAGTGAGATCATGTCCTCCACTCCGTGCACGGATGTGGCGTGCATGGCTTTGATGCGTCTCTCGGGCGGCAGCCATTGCTCCTGGCCGTCGTCGTCGCGCACGCGGATCCGCCTGCCTTCCGCGGCCAGCACGCGCGCGCCGATGGCCACATCGAACTCGCGCCCCGACACCGGCTCGATCCATATGTAATCGCCCTGGAAGTACGAAAATATTGGTTGAAATAACTAACAGTTGTGGATGTATATATGAAATTTTTCTCTAACAGATAGAGAAAAATTCAGAACAGAGCGTCCTCGCGCCGAAAAATTATAGGTTTTGGTACATGACCCTGGATTGTGAAGGGCAGGAAGAAGAAGAAAATTCAGCATCAACATCACCACAGTCTGCTGAGGTCTCAAACGAAGAGAACAGAAAAGGCTTAGTTTTGCTTTAATCATCGATCAGTTATCTAGATGACATGTAAATACTTGGTAATTTCATTCATGCATGTCACATCGGAAGCCGTACAAAAGATAAAGGTTATTGACCTAAAACTAATGGTTTTTGTGTACATAATTCATTGCAGACTGGTGCTCAGATATCATCACATTATTTAGTAGGCACACTATAGTATCTACATAAAACCCTCTTCGCATTTTCTGAATAGGACGTTAATAATAGTAAACATATCGGTTGGTTACTTTGAAACCGACAAACACAAATAGCAAAGAATTTTCTACGCAACTAAAACTGCCGATCCTGCAATGTAACTACGAGTAGGTAAATACACTGACTATAAATGGAATATTGGCGATGTGCAAGAGGATGCTTTACTTGAACTGTCTAGGCATATTGCGCAATTGAATAAAAATTGCAACTTATCGCATATGTAATTTAGTTTAGCAGTTGCAATGAAATTACTTGTTAAAAATGCAACAGCATTTGCTACACGCAACAGAATCTGACATTGTTCTCTATTAATTGCCAAACTTGAACATGCCGAAACAGAAATATGAACATAAAATATTATATAAAGCAAGCGCATAAGTAACCTGATAAGTTATAGAAAATTTATTAAAAATGATGACTCATAAGTTCATGAATCTAGCGATCGACCACCACTTTCCTAATATTTCCTAAGTAATACTAATTTTGCCTCACCTCAAAGAAGAAACAGGTTTCCATGACATCACTAAAACCACTACCTACGATATTATTAATCAATTGTACTTGAGTGGAGCCAAGCTAATATAATATCAATAAGTTTATCTGAAGAGCTGACCGCCAGTAACACGGAGGTCGTGCTATAAAGTACATAGATACTACACAATTCAAGAGTATTTATGTTGACTATATTTTTTATAATATATATAATCTCAGTATATATTCAACTGATTTGAAATATAGAAATACGAGTGAATAACTAACAATTTGCATAATATGTTGTTGTTAATTTGAATTGGAAAAAAATGGCTATTTTTAAAAACATCTCTTAATTTCTTTTCGCTTTACTGATACATAAGCAGGCACTGATTTGTATTTTAGGCACGAGGAAGTAAATGGGAAAAGATTACCTACAAATGAACTTCACCTTTAAATACTTCATTGACAGTTTTTAGGCTTTTTCAGACCGGTTTTCGGCGCTTTGTTCATAGATATAAGAATATTTACAGCTTTCCAAATTACACTCGCGTAAATCATACATACATACATACATAAAATCACGCCTCTTTCGCATAGGGGTAGGCAGAGATCATGGATCTCCATTTGCTACGATCCTGACATACTTCTTTTGCTTTAATCACTCTCATTATAGGTATTCATCATACATGCTGGTCAGTTCAGGGTACTCTTGACCTCTTGACTCATTGGTAATTCGTTCGAGTAAAATGTAGAAAGACCATGGGTGATGGGATTAGGTGAATATAATATTGAAATTTAGAGTTTGAGTAGGTATGGGATATTCGAGATTATTAGGTATTTTTTCAGAGTTTTTAATCGAACAAAGCAATTCAAAATAGCCGGTTTTGTAATAATCGCGAAATATTTGTAACATTGCGAAACTTGTCCACTCCTTGTGTGCCACCCACTAAGCCCACAATAGTTTATAGCTCTTTGTCTAGCACGACCATTATTTTGCTCTCGATTTGGGTAGGAATCCAATTTCGACAGTAATTTCTAGTAAATATTGTAATAATATGTATCTTCAAATGCTTCTTTCTGTTTTCATAGTTTAGTAAAATTCTGGGTACATATCAAGGTATCTCTCATATATTGTTATGTATCAATGAAATCAATAACATGAAGTTTTAAGACCGCGGGTGATCACTGAAGGAGGCAGCACAAAATAGTTCGTCAAAGAATATTGGAACGGTCTTTGTCCATCAGTGGACTTCTTTAATAAGCTGATGAAGACGATATTTGGGTTACATACTCGTTAAAGCAACGCTTTTTACATTATTATCACGCTCGTGTCCCTAATGGGGTGGGTAGAACCACAAGTAATCATAAGAAAACTTGCAGCAAAGCAACCCCTAATTCAAAGTATGATCCAAGATGGCAATGGTGAATACTTTGTCCAACATAAATTATTTTGAAGTGAACTTTGCAAGGTAGATAAATTGGCTGGGACAGTGTCGATTTGTCAATAAAATTATACGTAGGTAATCTCAACTTGCGCCTCCTACCTATCTGTGGGTAGAGTTACAGTAATTGGTAGCCTTATATGGAAAACGCGGAACTATTAAATGGAATAGCAATCAGAACCTGTCTGCATTGAGCCAAATGTGATTTTGATCACCTAAATGTGTACCTTAGCTATGTAGTCTGTGTGTAAATCTAAATTAATTTTATGCAAGAGAAGTGTGTCAAGAGAATTCTAAAAGCTATGGCGCAAGTTATACCTACTTAAAACCAGATCGGGTTTTTACTTATCAATTCAAATATTTACCTTCAAAATAAAGCAATTACGAAGGTCAATATGCACTTAATAAGAAATTTAATTCCACCGTGATCGTTTATTTTTCTTTGAAACAGGTGTACTTCTATACCTACATGTGTATGTCGAGGTGAACGCCCTCAGTATTGCTGGATCTGAGTCCGGCTGACGGAATGTGTTGCCAAACGCACTGATCGGAACTCAACGCGAGAAAATATACGCTTTGGGAATAAGTAGGCCCGTCGTACTAGTTTTATAACTGACCTCTTTGATGTTCGGCAAAAAGTACCTTAGGATTCATTAGGATTGGTTTCCATACCTAATCCAAATAGATAGTTACATAAAAGTTGCGTTTTTTCAGACAGTTTCATAATTTCCAATGATCGATTTGTTTAAGTCCTAATGTATGTGTATGCCTATTTTTTTCTGAAATAAGTAAAATTAGGTCACACTGGTAGTCAATCACTTTAAATTAGACTAGCCAGACGCATATATCATGTAATGAAAATAACCAACAATAAGCACGCAACCTAGCACCTATGAGTGATAATACCTAATACAATATAAACCTTACTTCAGAGACATTTTTGAAGAAATATCTTATTCTCAAATTGTTACATAGTTATCTGCTAGTTAAAGAACTCAAAAACACGTACCTAATCATCTTACAAAAAAATTTGATGAAAAAAGTACATCGATAAATTCGCATTATGAATCTTTCTGATTATTTTCCTCTAACATTTTGGATTTAGGTACCTACCTACTTTGTTGACTGACAGTTCTTTACAGAGATAAAGTTGCGTGTGGCGATTTACAAAACATTTTTCTAAAGAGAGACTCACAATCATAGACTCTTTTCAAGTGACTGACAGCTGTAATGATGAGCCATCAATTTATGAAAATTACCAGCCAGAAGATGTATTTTGTTTACGTATCGATTTTTTCACAACATGGGTAAAAATAATAAACAGCACAACACAATTACTTCTTGTTTCAATGGGTATTTTTTTATCTAGATGTCATAGGAGACTGAGATACTGTTTTTTGCCTTAAACATTACCAATAGACCAGACAAATAAAGTGTTCGATTTTCGAATGAATACAAAATCGTTCGAAAATCAAGTTTTTTTTCTTTTCGAGTTTTTTTTTTATATTGTATAGTTGTCTATTCTATTCACCAAATTAATAATAGACCTACCCTACGAATACTTAAACACCGAAGAAATTTTTAAGTTTTTTACACAACATGAATGAAATTATATTACGAGGATTACGATTTGCCTTGAACTTGATCCCAAGGTTAGGTTAGATAGGTATAATCATTACATTTACTTTGATGTAAACAATTACCTAAGCTGATTACGACAACAAAAGAGTAGGTACTGATGCTAACAATACAATCTTACACAGGCCACACAAATTAAAAGATACTTTGCCATTCCTTTGATTTTATTTTCGTAGAGTATTGCGGCTTAACTAGCTTCATCAAGACAAGAGATTATAAAGTAATAGGGTTACAAAAATAAGTTTTTTTTGTATAAAAATTGAGAGCTGTCGTTGCAATTTTATTGAATGACAGTAAAACCTCCGTGTTGTGCATACACAGACAACATTTTTTTGAACTGTGTGTTGCATTAAAAAAAAGATCGAATGGCCATTATTCATGCCTCAGAGAAAAGCAGTGAGCCAATCCAAGTCAAAGTCAAAGTCATAGCCTAACTTAGTTAATTATACTCTTACATTATAGTATATTATCTATGGCTCTTACTACAAAGAGATAGGTAGATACGTAGTGAGATCTTATTTCAGAGTTCGTAGTACTTTTACTTACCCTGGTAACGATCACCATGATGAAGGCGGCATGTGGTCACCGGTCCGATCTGCAATGAAAGAAAATAATTTTAATATTTTAGCTTCCAAAGCAAAATCGTAAACGTATACCTATATACGTTATTTGAAACGTCTATACGTCGTTTATACCTAAGACCTAAATGCATTGGTGAAGTTATAGGGGGTTGCTTGGTCAAGTGGTGTAATTCTAATTTTAATTGTTGGGGGGTGCCAACGGGACCCCATCACTAAGCCTCCGCTGTCGATCCGTCTGTCAGCGGGCTGTATCTGTATCTCATGAACCGTAATATAAAGAGAGTTGAAATTTTCAGCGTGTATTTTTATTACCGCTGTAACGACAAATAATAAAAATAAAATAAAAGTTCAATTCAAGTAAAAATAATGTACATGTACGATGGTACGGAACCCTTCGTGTGCGAATTCGACTCGCACCTGACCGGTTTTTTTTCTTTTTCGCCAATTGGCTTGTCCGTTCACGGTGGCCGGTCGCAGTCGATATTTTGAAATCCCCATCCATTGTTCGTTCACGATGTTCTTATTGAAAAGCATTGTTTCTTGCGATGGGCTCATTACGATAAGTATCATTAAGGTCGGCCAATTCGTTTTCTATGCTTTGATGCTGTAAAAAGCGCGTTTTTATTTTATAAATTATCATTCTAGGTAATCTGGAGGAAGGCAGAAAATAAATAATCAAAATAAATATTCAACCATTTATTTTGACTGCTAGGTGTTGCTCGCGACTTCGTCTGCATTTATTTTTTTCGAGACAAAAAGTAACCTATGTCCTTCTCCAGGATGCGATCTATCTCCTAGCCAAATTTTATTAAAATCTGTTTAGCGGTTTAGACGTGAAAAGGTAACAGACAGACAGACAGAGTTACTTTCACATTTATAATATTAGTATGGATTCCTTTTCTGCCTATAATTGGGCCTAGGTAAAGATGGCTTTAATAGAATGAACCCTGCATGTCTCTGATATTCAATATTTTGTACGTGAGCAAGAATAACTGCCTGTCAATGTTGCAGACAAACATATTAGGTCAATCATCGTCTATATTAGTTATTAGTTTTAGTTATCTATATATATAAAAGAAAGTCGTGTTAGTTACACCACTTATAACTCAAGAACGGCAGAACAGATTTGGGTGAAAATTGGTAGGGAGGTAGCTTAGAGCCAGGAGACGGACATAAGATACTTTTTATCCCGTTTTGACGTATCACCATCTGGGGACCACGCGAGCGAAGCCGCGGGCGGAACCTAGTATATTATAAATGCGAAAGTAACTCACACACTCACACACACTCACACTTTACAGTGACATAATTTAGTATTCATTTAGTATTTGCTTTTCTATTGTATTTTTTCTCGATCTGTATTACCACCTTATGAAACAACTTTATATATATCCCGCATAGGCCTAATTTTTTACCCTCGGCGAAGACCTACCCGAGAGGGGTAGATTGAAAATCAGCGCTGCATGGCTTTGTGCCATGCAGCAAATGCTGAATCTACTCCCATTGTCCCTTGTGCAACTATTTTGGTCATATATACTTTCAATTGTATAAGTTCTCTAGTTAAGGAGACAATAAATGCCTTTTTTATTTTTTATTTTAAAAGTTTGTGAGTTTGGATGTTTGTGCCTTAATCACGCCTAAACGGCTGAACGGATTTGAATGAAACTTGGAATATACATAGTACATGTACTGGATTAACATATAGGCTATTTTTTATCCGGGTACCACGCAAGCGAAGCCGCGGACAGCAGCTAGTACTAGTTAAAGGAGACATGTAGACTTGCCAAGCCAACATTGCGTCATAATGTAAATGCAAGTAAAGTTGAGTCTCAACTTAGCTCCAGGTTATTTACAAAATCCGTGGCAAGCAGTCAGCCAAAACAAGTATTTCTAAAACAAGAATAGCGTCAGGAGCGCCATTGTTTCAGCCTCTGTTTACAGAGGTAAAATAAATCGTTTGAACAAAGGCTTTGAAAGGGCGAGTCGTTAGGTACCTACCTGCAGCTGGCCAAAGCACTTGGCAGGTGTGAAGTCTATTGTTTACTTAAAATAACATATTTGCTGTAAATGGCTTTTAGCTTTGAAATAAACTACTTTCTTTTAAAGATTATCCAGCTTCTTCTCTTCCCGAGCACTATCTATACTTCAGCCAGGAGATACAATTTATGTAAACAAACCGGCCATACTTAACCTAAAACTTAGTAAAAAAATATGTTGCGTCTTACTAAAGTGATTTCATCGTTATAACGAAAAGTACGCGACGCTTTGTTTACATAAATTGTAGGTATCTCCAATTTGGCTGAAGTAATAGCCCTATTAAGATAAAACTTTCTTCTTTTGAAATTTGTTTCAAATTTTTTGTAAAACCTCTTTCGTAAGATTGATATAAAGGGTTTATGAAGATTTGCAAATGACAACACTTCTTAACACAAAACACGAAGCATGATGACAATATAACTGGACCATTCGTCGTTTCCTAGCAGTTACACGCATGTTTGATCACATCTAGCTCATGAAGATTACATTATAATACAGAAGTCGTGATCCGACCTCTTTCATAGTACCCACAATGATTCCAACATAATATAGTTTTTATTGCCTGGTTTATAGAGTTCATAGTTGCTTGAAGTGTAAACGTTTTGGAAACATGCGTGCGCGCACATCACAGCGTCGTATAATAGAGCACGTGTCAGCAGCGGAACTAATCGGGCCGGAAGTCCTTATTTGCAGGCCATTCATCTCTAGGTACCTACCAATAATTCGCAGAATGTAATAGGTTGTTTATTTATGTACTCACAACTCTAAAATTCGAGGTATCTAAGTAATTTCAGTTGCAACTTATCTGTGTTCAAGCATGGAACTACTACGTAAAGAAGCGAACCCCACACACTCAAAATTTTATCCTGCAGCTGCAGGAGAACTCTCCTAGCAGTAGATACGCTTAAAACGGAGTCATCATCATTATAATACTCTTTGGATACGCCTAGCAGTAGCAGTAATACCTTACTGATGTCATTCGGTTGTCAACGCCCGCTCGCTGTATCTATTGCATCATCATCTTCCTGCCCTTATCCCACTCTATGTGGGGTCGAGTGGGGTAAGAGTTTTGGCTAAGGTGTTTTATGACCGGCCGCCTGCCTGACGTCAACCCTCCTTGGGAATACTTGCTTATTGTATCTCATCATGTTGGGGAGGATACTATCCCTTAGTCGACTTTTACGATATGCTCGGGAAGAGAAGCAGCTGGACGCATTCTATGTTTTTCTTTACTCCCAGTCCAGCAAAGAAGTAAGTCGCTGTGTCTAGTGCGTCTGATTTAAATTTCACTTGTTTTATTTAGGTGTGAAATCTATTTTTTTTTTTCAAAACCCTCTCCTGTTCTAGAGAAAATCTTAATTATATATCATTCTATTAAAAAAATAGCTATTATGTTACAGGCTATAAAACAGAACTTTTTAACAACCAAAAAAAAATTCCTTAAGTCAAATACGTCATCACTTTTAGAAAATTTCTCCTCTTCAAACTACTTTAGTACCGTAAGCTACTGTTTATGGGAAGTTACGATGAAACCTAGTGCTTGCTTACCAATAGTTAAATGGAAAAAACTAGAAAACGCATAAAATTATCTGCTATATCTACACAGCCCATAAGCAGGTATCCACAGTTGTAAAATTATGCGAGAGGCAGTCCATGTCTGTCACAATCCGTGAGTGAGCCGCTAATCTAACGGGAGGTACTAAACGACAGCTGGTTCCGACTTTATTTACTTAGAAAATGGGGCCTAGACGATTAGGAAATTATACGTTTAGTTATGTTGAACGGTTTTACGATACGAGATGTGCTGATAAAAGCATAGTAGGTGCCTAATACTCGCTCGCTCGTCGGCTAGTCAGACCGTTGCTTTTCATAGTTGGTACGAGCGAACAATAGTAGAGCAACAAAAACGAAACCTGGTTATTTATCTTAATTGCCTATCTGAAAGTAAGTCAAGGCTAGCGTAATGTCGTTTTGTGTATCCTTATTAGTTACGGTTCTATCCCAACAAAATAATAATTGTGAAAATGGGGCCTAGTTCGGTATAAACATCGCTCAGGGTTGACAGCGAAAGTGTCCGTTTCTTTTCAGAAGTCACTAAAATTATACCTCCTATTTGAATACAATTTATGTAAGTATGTAAGTACTTAGGTACTATGTAGGTATTGCTGAGTGTTTTATGCATAACATCGGCGTAGGTATTAGTGAAAACCTCATACTTAGTTAGTTTTTTTAACATTTTTTTTATTGCTCATCTGTATGAAAACCTCGATACGCGCACTTCGTTATTTATGGTTTCATAAACGCGCATAATACTAAAAAGGGCTAACAAAATTGTACACGGACGTTTTTTCTTCCTCCGAATCGTTTACCATAGAATAAAAATACCTCTATTGTGTTTTGTTTGTCTATGCTACAACTGACCTACGAGGTTTTCATTAAACGCCGACTTGGACGAATAAACTACGCCGACGTTAAACAGGTTATGCCAAGTAGTTATTACAATTGAAACGCTCGTCCGTTTTCTGCGACAACACTCCGATGAGAAACACCATTGTTAACAAACACTTTCTCGCCGTGTCGCTGAGAAATCGCTTTCGTCTTCCAATACTGATCGGGCATGATCTCATCGATATTATTAGTCAAGTTAATTCTGATAATTTATTCCTGGCACCAGGCGCGGTCGCAGCCTGAAATTTTGGAGGGGGTAATAATAGAGTATGTCGAGTAAATCAGATTTTATTGCACAATACATAACTTTATTGCACACATTATAAAACAAATGGAAGCCTTCTATTTTTATTGGCATCGCGGCTATGGGCAGAAAATTGCTTTTAAATATTTTAGAAATTTTTGGAAAGTGAATTTTAGACTTGTTATCAGCAAAATTATTGTGGTGTTGTCTATCTGTATGACGTTCTGGTGGCGTGGCGGACGAGTGCCCAGCTGCGATGCAAGAGGCGCGGGTTCGATTCCCGCTGCGGGAGAAATGTTTGTAGGTTCAGCAAATATTTCTTTCTGGTCTGGGTGTTGTGATTATGTATTGTAAGTATGTATTTACAAAAAAACAGTAGGTACATAAGTATGATATCAGTCATCTTGTTCCCATAGTACAAGCTTTGCTTAGTTAGGGGCTAGATGGCGCTGTGAGAAATGTCCGGAAATATTTATTATTATTAAAAGATGCTTTCCGAAAATCACTACAAAATAACTGAACTTTATTTATTTAAACATTATTTTTTTACGTCTTATTGAAACAAACAAGATTTTTAACTCTAAAATTTTTATAGTCTGGCTAAAACCAGTCAAGATAAAATACGAAAGGCAATTCTTTCAAGACGGCCTTCAACATTGGAGAAAAATGCAGTGTAGTGTGTGTGACGTAGTTTATGGCAGTTGAAACCAGTACCTAGTACTAAGGTACTCGTAGTACCTACAACGATTGCGGTTGGACCGTGACCTACCACCTGCCGGTCACGGGTGAATGAAACGCTACGTATGTTACCTCTGTTCGTTAAGCTGGGTACTCACTCACCTAGCCGTGTAGCATGTAATGTATCTGATACTGTATCAACCTGCAAGTGTGTACGGCTCGTCCACGGCCACCTAGCTACGAGCTCCCCGCACACACTGCGAGCCGCCTTTGTGTTCGCAGCGGGCTCGTGCCCACGTACTCACTTGCAGTATCAGATACATTACATTCTACACGACTAGGTGAGTACCCAGCTTTACAGTGTGCACTGACAGGGAACCCGACTGTCTGACTACAATTTTGCTCATCACCATAAGGTTATATAAAAAATAAACTTGAAATTGCACTTTTAAACGTATTTAATCGTGCGGAAAATGTTTAAATACCAAGCAGTCAAAATGATAAATCATAAAATTCCCCAATAGTATGTGTTGTTAAATATCGCCAGAAAGCTGTAGTCACTGATAAAAAAATATACCTATAGTAATACTAGCTGCCGCCCGCGGCTTCGCTTGCGTGGTACCCTGATAAAAATAGCCTACTTATAATGTTAATCCAGCACATGTACTATGTATATTCCAAGTTTAATTCAAATCCGTTCAGCCGTTTAGGCGTGATTGAGGCACAAACATACAAACATCCTCACAAACTTTCACTTTTATAATATAGTAGGATAGAATTTGGTTGTGAAGGTCTTTACTACAAGTTCACATTTGATCTTTACTGTGATTTAATGAATTGCCTTATAATTACGTCATGTACAGTATATATTGTTACTGTACCATCATAAAAAAGTATTAAAAATATTTTGGTAAATTTCGTGCTTTGTATGAAAACCGAATTTGTCCGAATATGCAACTAATAATAACTGAACCAACCCTTTAAAAAAATAGGTACCTATTTAAATAATTATCGTAACATCTCTATATTACCTACATTTATCATCATCGCGTTATTTCGTATTTCAGAAGCTAGACGAAAATTGCCGAGGTGCACAATATTTGTGGTACTACTGTACATACATCTTCTTTTTCTTGACTTTTGTCAATTTTTTTTATAAATAATAGCCGAGTAAGTATAAATGCGGGTTAGATATTTCATTATATTATATTCATCTTGTGGATCTGCAAGGAAAATTGTACTCTTCGTAAAAAAAAAACTAGTATCGTAAGTGGTACCTAACAGACAAAATCGAGAGATGGACGAACTAAAGTAGAGTTTAGCGCATTCTTTCTTTCCTATCGATTTGGAAATAATCGAACGAACGAATGTTTAAATAACAGTAAAAAGGATAGCATATTTTGATATCATTCGATTGTAAACATTATTGAGCGACATGGTACGTCACGGATCTTACCACGACCAGGCATTACCGGCGGTTTCCTGCCGCCTTTAGGAAGTGTGCTCATTCAGCCGTGCTGGTCGCAGACTGGCGCAATATGTCGTCACTGTCCCCTAAATACTTCACCATCATATTTGAAAAAAGAAAATTACTACGCTGCTTCTCTCCCCGAGCATGACGTAAAAGTCGACTAAGGGATAGTATCCTCTCCAACATGATGAGATACAATAAGCAAGTATTCCCAAGGAGGGTTGACGTCAGGCAGGCGGCCGGTCATAAAACATCTTAGCCAAAACTCTTACAGCATGATCCAAGGCCAAGGATCATGCTGTGCCGACCCCACATAGACCCCACGCCAAAACGTTTTCACAAAAAAGAGCAAAATGGTTCCTATGACACTTTTCCTGTACCTCTTCTGGTTTCGGATTTCCCTAGTTCCCTAATGCCTAGGAATTAAGTTCTCCTTTTGTTCAGTATTTTTATGTTGTGCAATAAAGTATTAATAAATAAATAAGACCTTCCTCTGTTTGTGCCATCCATCTCGGTTTTATGCTACTAGTCTTGACCATCTACGAATTTACAAGTGGTTTTGACTATATCGTCTGTCGATCTGACATAATCATGCTTAGATATAAAGATAATTATTACATGTAGTGGCAGTATGTCACTACCCACCTATTCTGAATTCTACCTACGCTTTAGGCAATTAGGATTCGCAATATTTTCAGAAAACAACACAGTGAATTGATTATTTTAATTTAATTTATTTAATTAGAACGGTCACAGAACCACTTACACTAATTAATACATTAGTCATTGCATTATAATACAAAATGAAAATAATCAACATTTTAACGTTGAGTACTCTACAAAAAAGATACTTGTGTCATGCCTTGTGCTATGTACGTTATAGATATTCGTCTTCTCAAGGAAATATTTTCTCAAAGTTATCGCCTAGGAATTTATAATGTGCTCGCTCACTCTCAGAACGGACACACGATAAAATCTCACAAAGATGAAACTCTTGTAATATACGTGATTAGTTGATGACGCACCCCTCACGCAATCCCGCGAACAAACTGTTCAACAACAAATAAACAAGAGTTTTTACTTCCGTAGGTACCTACCTCTAATTATAGGAAGCTCTTGTTATGAATAAAAATCAAAAACTTTGCTAAAAAGTTGGTATGTTGGTGCAGACGCGGTCGCAGCCTGAAATTTTGAGGGGGTCACTAATAATAGAATATGTCGAGTAAATCAGATTTTATTGCACAGTACACAATTTTATTGCACACATTATAAAACGAATGGAAGCCTTCTATTTTTATTGGCATCGTAACTAGGGGCAGAAAATTACTTTATATTTTATATTTTGTAAATTTGCCGGATTTTTTGGTGTTGCTGGAATCTACTACTATAAATTGCTTTATATGTAGGTAAACAAAACTAGGTTAGGTTACATTACAAATTCACGTCATAACAACGTTTGCATGTCTCGGCGCTTTTGCGTATACTTTTAAATACTACTTGTTATTTACCTATAACTACAAAGTACGAGCTTCTACATACATATACTATATTATCACGCCCGTATCTCTAATAGGGTGGTCAGAGCCACAAGTAATCATAAGAAAACTTGCAGATAAATGCTTTATATGAAGCTACATTACAAACTACTAGTTTTATTATGTAGCATTTATATTTTATAATGTTTGTTGTTTCCTTAAATAAATTAGAAATAAAAATAATTGTCTGCTTTAGTCATGAACACGAGATTTTATGCTTGAGCCTATTTTAGGATTGAGGATCCTCAGATCTCCGTGGGATCCAGGTACTTTCGTGTGGGACGAATCCCGCGACTAATCGTGTGGGATGCTTTGTAGGTACCTACCTATTGCAAATCCTAGTAGGTACGTACCAAGGTACATACTTACGGAATAGGTCTATCTTAAAAGTATCTTAAAGCAGAAGATCTATAAAATCTACCATGTATGGTTAAAAGTTGTGAACCTTTTTCCTTTTATCTCGTAAATAATATAACGAAAAAATCTTCAACATTGACGTCAACGTTACCATAATCTTATCTCGTCTCATAGAACGAATCGGTAGAGTAAACAAACTGTGTTACATTACCTACCTTTGTTCGTTACTTTGTTGACAATGATACTCTGAACCAGAAATGCTCGAGCCCAGAAAGTATTTAGAACTCTTTGCAACAGTGGTCTCGAGAGAGTGGTTGAAGTCGAGACGAACTAATTATCAGCCAAGAATGTCACCAGGCAAGTCTACCGATCCCTGTGATGAGCAAATGTAGCTAAATTACAACTAAGTATGATTGCATTACTGGTATCGCTTTGATGATTCAAGTGTCCTCGATAATTTAAAGATATTATAACTTAATTGTGAAGACGATCTTGAACGAGTGAGACTCGTTTACTGCCTGATTCCAAACATTATTGACAAAAAATATATGGCGCTTTTCGACAAATACCAATATAGTAATTAATGATCCATCGCCCGCTAGTAGAATATTAGAACCGGGCACACGAGATTGGTCATAAACAGGACAAGATAATTTAACAATTACTGTTTTATTAGTAGGACTTAGGTAATCTATTAGAGGTAAAATAAGAATATTGATGTTTGTGTCAGGATACAATTGATTTGGCTCTAGAACATGCCATCCATTTGTGCTGTTTTCAACCGACTTAAAAAAAGGAGGAGGTTCTCAATTCGACTGTATGTTTTTTTCCTAACAGCTTTTGTTATATTTATGTAGCAACCCCAAATTATTGGAAAAAGGGCCAGATGGCTCTAGGTCCAAAATCGCGTTCAACACTCGCTTATTCAATAATTTACATACAATGACAACCTTATTGCATTCTGATATAAAAGTTGTAATGCAATAGACACGTTGAGTTATCGATTATGGCATTACCTATTACACTTCAGTTATATGGATTCCGTGACTATGGTTACACCTTTTTTAGAGTTAGGTAACGTAGCCAATCTCCATGTTAATGGGAAGGACTGGGAAAAAAAATTGGCGCTTTTCGGCAGATATGCTAATGAACGACCCGTCGTTTGCTAGTAGGATAATAAAAGTTGTATAGGCATTTAAAAGGACGATAAGGAACTTGAACATGAGATTTTGAAGTATATAGAGGTCTGGACCAAAATATTTGTGCGTACCCTACGTACAAATATTTTGGTCCAGACCTACCGTCCGTTTAATCTATCGTTTTATTCTGCATCCAAATATTACAGTTCTTTTCTTTTTAGAGGAATATTTCTAGCCCATGATTTCGCTTGCATTTGTAGGGTTTTCCCAAGGAGGGTTGACGTCAGGCAGGCGCGGCCGGTCATAAAACACCTTAGCCAAAACTCTTACAGCATGATCCATAGATCATGCTGTGCCGACCCCACATAGAGTGGGATAAGGGCAGGAAGATGATGATGATTACGCTTGCATTTAATTCATTTAATAATAATTAATTTCCTTGCCAGGTTGCAATCGATCTCCTTTTATTTAAAAGTTCAACATTTTAGGCGTCTGAGGTAATAAACAGATAGAGAGTAAACAATGAATTACAACTGCAAAAATGCTTTCTTCAGTCAAGTCACGTTATTGGCGCGACGTGCTGCCAAACTAAACCAAATCTCGACCTCGCATGCTCATCGCGACTTCTAGTGAAAGTCGACGATGTAAATAAAAACTAATTTACTTTTCCCATCACGTCCGATTGTCAATCCCTGTTCATAATGAAAGCAGGTAACCGGCGCCTACCAGTATACCTAATCATCCCAGATTTTTTAACTGAACACATTATACTACTATTGGTACTCGTGTCACTGTTTATTACTAACGCAAGTGGAAAAGGAAGCTCCTCTATTTTCGGGCCTCATTCACGTATGTTTTAAGCAGGCCTGGAGTGTAACTATAGTAGTGCCTGTACAGTTCAACTGTACAGATAAAATGGAGCGTGTATATTGCACAACTGTGCAGGTTGATCTTACTACTCAGTTCAAGCGTACCAGACGAGTAAGCTGGTAAGGACACTATTATTAGACCACAAGTGCTCTAGGGTCGACTGATTCTTTACCAAGACCTATTAGGACAAGACCTACTAGGACAAGACCTTTATGAGTTGAAAGAACAATAACAGGATTACGTAGACACTTGCGTTTGGCACGTTCATCGTCAAGTATCATGCCTGTTGAAAGCGGGTAAGTCAGGTTTTGCGTTCTGTGTAAATTCGTCCAATATTAGGATATTTCGACCGGCATGCTTTCGAACAATGGGCTTCCTGTGTCCTTTTCTAATTCTTCGGCTATCAGTGCATCAAAATTCATCTGTGGGTTTGAAATTCAGATGCAAAAAGAAAGTCTTGATTCTCATGCTGATCGTAAACCATTGTTGTATTACTTGAGTAATAAAGAGCGTAGAGAGAGCATAATACGATGGTTCTATTATTTAATAGGCATTTTTAAACGAATACATTATTTTCAGATCCAAAGACATGTTTTCCTTCTCAGCAGTTTGGTAAAAAAATAATGTGCATTTATAGCGTTTACTGATCCTATCTTGCTAATCGGAAAAATTGTGAGGATGAGAGGATATTTGAGCCTCAATCACGTATGTTTGGAATACATAGTACGAGTATTGGTACTACAACGTTCCGTTTTACGTTAGTGTAGTCAAAAATTGGCTCCTGAAGCCAAATAACTTGTCTTGTATAGATAGTAATCTTTATTAGTTAGTGTTAGTGTCAGTCGAACATTATTTAGTCTTAGAATAACATATTATAGGAGAGTTACTTTTTATTCAGGTGCCGCATCAAGCCAGAGGCGGAAGATAGTATTCTGATAATACAGACAAAGCGATGATA
Organism: Scotopteryx bipunctaria; assembly: GCA_949320045.1. Taxonomy (NCBI): domain Eukaryota; kingdom Metazoa; phylum Arthropoda; class Insecta; order Lepidoptera; family Geometridae; genus Scotopteryx; species Scotopteryx bipunctaria. The sequence goes on from OX439441.1 coordinate 3,249,179, forward strand.
ATCAAGCGGACATAATCATGCACGATGACATCGGTCTAAGAAAGAAACCCATAGTTCAAGTTCAATGTCGGTCACGGTCTCGATCAGAATCGAATTTCGGTGAAAGATGCTATATTATTCAAACGAGCTATTTTACGCCGTATTGCCTTACAATACAGTCTAAATTAAATAAGAGGTCTACAGAAAGCTTAAAGAATATAATTATTTTTCAAATATACGAGGTGGGCAGATTATGTTCATCCGTTTTTCTTCTTACTTGTCATGGACTCGGATTGCAATGCAAACTATAAACTCTATACACGTGTAGATAAAGTTTAATTTAGCTTGATGTAGTATTGTGGTCAAGTATCGATGCAAGTTAAAAGAAAGACTAGCTTATCAATAGCAGGTGGTTTTAACGAGTTTCAGACGGAATCTTCCGAAATGCTATTAATCTTAAAATAAGCAACCTTGTGCTCTTTTCACTTTTTGTAGACAAATATATATATCCTACTAATATTATAAACGCGAAAGTTTGTAAGTATGGATGTATGGATGTTTGTTACTCTTTCACGCCTAAACGGCTGAACGGATTTGAATAAAACTTGGAATATACATAGTACATGTGCTGGATTAACATATAGGCTATTTTTTATCCGGATACCACGTGAGCGAAGCCGGGGGCGGCAGCTAGTTTTTTTTATAAAACAACTGGCTTTCATTCGCGGCTTTGCTCGCGTGTATCGGATACAAAAAACTCATGTATTATTCCAGCACATATTATCACGCCCCTATCCCTAATGGGGTTGGTAGAACCACAAGTAATCATAAGAAAACTTGCAGCTACTCCTGATTTAAAGTCCCAAGATGGATGTGGTGAACCATGGTGACAGATGACCAGCCCATCGCTCATATAGATGGTCCATCATGTTGGAGAGGATATTACCCCCCTTAGTCGTCTTTTACGACATGCTCGGGGAGAGAAGCAGCCGGACACATTCTATGTTTTTTATTTATTAGGATTCAATTCAAGTAACGTGCCCTAAGAAAATAAAATAAAATAAATAAGAGTCACTGTAATAAACAGAATATCCCATAAGTATTGGGAGCGCGTTGAATTCTTTTGTAGGGTTTTTGGATTCCGTACCCGCTCTGCTGTCCATCCGTCCGTCAGTCCGTCCGTTCGTCCGTTCATCTGTCAGCGGGTCTGTTCATCTGTCTGTATCTCATGAACCGTAATAGGTAGAGTTGAGAGTGTGTATTTCTATTGCAGCTATAACAATAAATAATAAAAATAAAAGGTGGGCTCATACAAGAAACATACATGTATGATGGTACGGAACACTTCGTGCGCGAATTTGACTCGTACTTGACCGGTTTTTATTTTTTATTAAAGGACCAAAATGCCGGTAGGTAGGTACAGTAGTAGTACTTGTATATCATCGTAATTAGTTAATATTACAAGCTTATCTATTACAAGATTTACAAGATAGCATGAGGAACACGACACGTTTGAAAAATAATACGCCAATAAAACACAAGATCGCTCATAATGGAAAGAATGGGGGAGGCCTTAACCCAGTAATGGAAAATAGAGGGCTGAATAATATTTACTAGTTTATAACTTAGACATTCGGCGAAATAACCTTTTAATCGGTAAATTTCGTTGTAACCAGGCACCGAGTTAACCAAACATAACTTTAGAAAACCATTACAACATTTACCTCATTTAGATCCCTTTGCCATGATTCTATTAAAATCAAATGCATGTTGAATTATCTTGGAATTCCATCTGAGTGGACAAAACTACAAAATCCATTTGATATCTGGCCAATCCAAGATCGTATCGTGAATGATTAATCTCTTATCAAAGGAGATCGCATTCAGACCAGGATTTTTTTCTTACAATTCATGGACATTAAGGGACCTCGTAATTTTTGTAGTGCACAAAAAAAGCTTCTGAGCGGCGCACTGAAGTAACTTCATCAAACTGATTCCAAAGAACTGGTGAGATGACTAGTAGTGGTAATAGTTAGCTACGCCTTCGCTTGTGAAAAGTACTCCGTGAAAACGTAGCCTATTAAATGCTATTCCAGATCCCAAACTGTTTAAGTAATCCTGACATATTAATTATTTCTTCTGGGTCAGGATGTAGAAATATTATGTAGTTTAAGTATGAATTTATAAAAAAAAGGAATTTAGGTATTCTATCTAGTTTGGGGCTTGATGGCGCTGTGTGAAATGTCAACAAATATTTATTTACTTATTATTGTTTTTGCAATAAATGTTGTTTAAACAAAGATAGATGTGTCACATTCAAACTTCAATGATCTGGTGGTTTATTCCATTGGAACTTGATAATCTTAAATAGTATTTTAATTTACTGTATATGATTGCGTGATCATGCGTAACTTGCGTTGATTCAAACAGAAATTACGCAATGACGAAACTACATCATAGATAAACTTTCTTACTAACACTTTAACATAACTTATGCTTTTCTTGATAAGGCACTTAGCGTAGAACGTTATCAGCCTTTGTGATTTATCAATGAAATTAGTAAAGTGTAAGGACAGAATCACCTTACTTGTATTTTTCTAATTTCGTGTTTCTTATCAAATTAACGAATAAGTATTTTTATTCTAAATCATTACAACGCTTTCAGTTTTCAGGGTTTTATAATCTCAAAATTTATTCGTCTGTTAGTCACTTTTGTTTCGGTAAGCGGAGTGGAATTCGGGCAATGATAATTTGGTAGACAACTCTCCCTGCTGGCTTCGGTCAACTTTTATTTTGTAACAAGTGAAACGTTCCGAGACTCTGTTGTGTTTTTTTAACACAAACTTCATCGTCCTACTGCGTCCTGTCTTGAAATTAATTTTGGTAATTCCTTTCTTAGTGCACCATAGGAGGAATATACCTCCAAGCTACATGCTCCAAGGACTTACGGTTTAAGATACTTTATTCTCATAATTTACATTCCCTTAAATAATGAGAACTTAAAAATACAACATTTATAATATTATGGTTGTTTATAATAAACTTCTCTGCTGGACTGGGAGTAAAGAAAAAACATAGAATGCGTCCAGCTGCTTCTCCTCCCGAGCATGTCGTCGAAGTATCCCTTAGTCGAAAAGTCGACTAAGGGATAGTATCCTCCAACATGATGAGATACAATAAGCAAGTATTCCCAAGGAGAGTTGACGTCAGGCAGGCGGCCGTTCATAAAACACTTTAGCCAAAATTCCGACGTGCCGACCCCACATAGAGTGGGATAAGGGCAGGAAGATGATCATGATGGTTTAGGCTGTGCGTTGATTGTCAGTTAGTCAGTCAGTTAGTCGGTCAGACAGTACGTAAGAGTTTTAAGATATATGCTGTCTGTACCATCCACTGCATTCTTGACAACTACAGATGGCACAGTAACCGTGACACAGCGTCACAATCGTGTCCCACAATAGCGGTTCCCATAGATAGTTGTAAACAAAATCTATTAGCCTCGCCTTCTGATATGAAAGAATGCCATGATTATATTGTGATCCAGCGATGCATTTCTTTCCTATGTAACTTTTTAGGGTTCCGAACCCGAAGGGTGCCAACGAAACCCTATTACTAAGCCACCGCTGACCGTCCGTCTGTCAGCGGGCTGTATCTCATGAACCGTAATAGGTATTGAGTTGAAATTTTCATAATAGTGTATTTCTATTGCCGTTGTGACAACAAAAAATAAAAATAAAAGGGGACCCTGGACAAGAAACATTTTTAGCTACTTATTTGTAAGTACTTGTACGACGTTACGGAGCCCTTCGTGTGCGACTCGCACTTGACCGGTTTTATTCAGTTGTTTTTCACTATTTGATTTTTCTTCTATTTGTAGGTATCTACAAAAAAAATGTGTCAGGGTACCTACGTATGTGTATTTCCCGCTTATCCTTGGAAACATTCGTTAGGGTTTTTATGAGCAGTCACATAACCTACATGTTTGTGATTAGTACCTAATCAAATAACATCATTGTGGTCTGTCCACTGGCAGAGTCCGCAAACTTGTCTTCACTTGGTAGGTACAATTATCTACCAACTACTATTATAATTTCTAACCTTGTTCAAGTAAATAACAGTAACGACAATAATTGGCCCTATGTTGCAGTCAATAATTGGAAACAGCATAAAATATCCATCAGTCAAAGTATGTAATTAACAAACAATACCAATAGGAATCTTTCTATCGTATAATCAATTGAACGTCGAAGTTTTACCTACACTGGTAGATAAGTACCTATTTACAGTTCTTCACTTTCTTCTGCAACGGTAAAATTAAGTTTCAGTTAAGTTAACATTAGCACAACTTTCTTGTAGTACCTAAATAATATTTGAGAGATTTGCGAGGTGTTTGGCGTCGTTGGCACGGACGCAACGGAAATATGTGTTATAATTCACGTGTAAACACCGCTACGACTACGTGGAACAAACGGACGAATGTGGAACATGCGCGAGCGGCTTCATCACGAACTGACAGCCAACACGTATCACGACTTTATGCATGAGTAGAGGAATTCGTAAGGCCGCATCACCTGACGGGTAAACAGAGGCAGGTCATAATCGTCACTGCTGAAATTTACCGTTAAGATCCGCTGCTGCGCTGGGTCAGAATCCGCAGCCGTTCCTCGTCATATCACAGGCACAGGCACTAGTTATTGGGTTATCACTGAGTTACACTTCACACTGTCATCGGTGGTGCGCGTACATTTCGTCGGTTGTCGCGAGGGCCGAGAGCCGAGCGCATAGGACGACCAAATGCGGTGGAGCGTGAATGTTAACCTACCTGTAGCGCTTGCGTGTCGAAACTCGCGGCCCACCGACCGCGCACCCGACCGGACCGAGCAAACCGCTGCGCCGACGAAGCCACCCGCCATCTTTAAAACAACCTCCAATCCAAAAAACTAGCACTATAAATAAACTTGAAACTCGCAACAAAATCAACATTCAAAACTTTCATAACATTATGAAATTTTACAAAAACAAAATACGGTAAAAACAATCATGGCAACAATGGTTAAGAATGCGCAAAAGCCTTAATCTGCTTCACCGATGCAGTGCTGCCATCTGTTAGGATTTTCACGATACCCTCGTGTTAAGTTAGCGTTAAGTTATCGTTAAGGTGCTATTAGTGGTTATTACTAAATTAATAAATTTATTACTTATGTATTTAACAATTAACATCTTATCTAATCTTCTTAACAGCAATAAAATTAAGGTTGAACTCAACTGCAATAAACGGAAAATGTTGTTCAGAAATAATGATCTTCGATATCAGAAGGTTCTATTCTTACCGATAAGAAGCGACGATTTAGTTATGTCGAGTATCCATAGATGGAGTTAGTATGTCAGGTTTCCCAGTCGTTTTCCAATGTGTCTTGGAAGAATAAATAAAATGTGTATATAACAGAGATGTGCAAAGTGTCAACTTATTTTTAAGCGAAATTTTATGGTTGGATAAAACGGCCAAGGATAGGTAAAAGAACGTTGACAGACTTTCATTTTGTATTCAAAAAAGGTTAGGTATCCCCTAACCTTTTTCGAATCACGCCTGAGTATCTATTGAGCTGACTTTATCCAGGATAAGGGGGTTGTTGTAGAGGTTTTTACCCCCAACTGTTACTTGTTCTTCGAGCTATATGACCTGAACATTGCCACTTCAACTTAAGTGAAACTGAGTGAAACTTACTTCGATACCGGAGGCCCTTTGTTAGAGATGGAGAGAGGTTTAAACTGAGATTTTTATTTTATTTCAATGGTTTTAACCATTATAGATAATGATATAGATAATATAGTAATTTTATGACAATTTTGTTTGTATTGAAGTAAGATTTATCACCAGTAACTTCATCTATGCTCGGTTTTAATATTTTACTACTAGACGACGGATCGTTCATTATCAAACGTTGTTTTTTTTCTGTGAAAAAATGTATGGCACTTTTTGACAGTAGGTAAGGTGAAGCATTTCGGACACACTTTAAAATTTCTAATTCAATAAGCCTTTATTAACAATCTTAAAACTAGTTTTACTAAATAAAGCATATGTATATATGTATTTATGACGCAGATAGTTTATTGTTTAATATAATTTCCTTCAATCAAATTTTTTTTCTAACTTAATTTGCTTTTAAATTAATTGTTTTATCTAGTGAGACAGTACATAATCATTCGATCCAATTAATTTTAATGCTCTTTTAAAAATAGATCTATTGGCAATAAAATTCTCATCAGATCCAGTTTATTAGAAAACAGATTCACTGAGAAAAAATATCGCACTATGATGGATCTGGACATGGATCTACTGAGATTGAAGGTAGGTAAGTACTTATGCATGCATTTGTAAGTAAGATCTAACTTTTAAAAGTCAAGTTCATGTTAACAAATAAACGACCTACATCATGGTTTTGCATACCTAATACATAACTCAAGATCGGAACTACCTCGTTACTATTGATATAAATTGTATTTTGTATTTATAAATATTTATGTTTTAAGTACTTCAAGTGGCCTCACTCAATGTCGTTTGGCATTATTCTAAGTCACAGAGATGCATACATAAAATAACGCTTTTTTTCAGGCAGAGATCATAAGTCTCCATTTGCTACGATCCTGACATAGTTCTTTCCCTTCATTCGCTCTCATCACATTTTTCAGCATTTGCATGCATGCTCGTCGGTTTATGGTAGGTGCTCTTGACCCAACCCTATAATTAAATAAGTGAATTACATTCCTTATTTAAATTCATCTAATTACCTACTGTCATCCACTCCGGCTCCGGATAAACTCTGTGTTATTCCAGGTGCATTCCAAGTTTCAACCAAATCCATTCAGCCATTACGGAGATAAACTGACACAAACATTCGAATTTATAACATTAGTGGGATTTACACATCATCATCATGATCATCATTTTCATGTCCTGGTCCCACTAGGTGGAGTCGGCACGACATGTTTCCCTCTCACATCTTCTCCAATCACTCGTCATCTCAGTACTCACTCCTTTCCATATTTCTTCTTCTTCATCTTTCATCACTTTTTCCCACATTCCAAGTCGCAATTCTCAGTACACAATGTGTGTGTACGCTGTAGTTGGCACTAAAGGAGATGTTTCATAGCAGGCCTGGTCTAGCATTTTTAAAATTATTAATAAATAAGTGAATTTCTAAAAAATACTCCCACTCTAATTTGAAGCATAATTATTTGCATAAAAATGTTTAAAATGCGAATAGTTTTTACAATGGTAACATATTTTCCTGGGTAGCTATGACAATCGTAGCTGCCAATGACGCTTAAGTATGTTGTCAGGTTACGATTTTAACAGCTTCATCATATACAAGTATACACCGACCAGGCCTAGGTTCCATACATTTGTGAAACATCTCTATTATTTTATTACTTACCTCATATTTGGTACTATTTATAAGGAGTCGCGCGTTGAAATCACTTGTATGGGGCATGCGTTACTTATGATTTTTTATATTTATTTTAATTTTCACAATTCTTACTGATATCATTTAATTTTAGGATTAGGTACTGTAGAGAGTACTGAGTGGTAGTGGGTACTCATGATTTTTATTCCTCAGTACCTTACTTAACCCGCCACGATCAACATTTTGACTACTTAATATTTGATTTGGTACGCGAAGAGATAAAAAGTGTAGTTAAAATACTCAAAATGTTATCTTTCATTGCTGTGATCTTTACGCACCACTGTAAAATTAGAAGTGGAAAAATGTGATCGCATTTCTTTCAAATATATATGAATGAATGAATGAAAATTCTTTATTTTACACCTTAGAACTATAAAAAATTTAAGCTAAATACGTTACCTAAAACAAGAGTACAATTGGCGGTCTTATCGCTTAAGAGCGAGTCTCTTCCAGACAACCATAGGTTATTAGGAACAGGTTATTTTCGTATCAAAATAGCCTTTTGACCAGATCATTATTGCAAAAGGTCTAAAGATACATTTTTTAAAGTAACTGGCGAGCTGTCAAAATAGCAAAACTGCGGATTTTGGACTTTTTGACAGCGCGGCACAGTCGAAAATTGACAAAAAAGATAGGTAATACGGGCACCAAACAAAATAATCAGAACCACTTTGTGTTTATTATATTTTGATGATGGAATAGATCCAATATTTTGCATCCTTGTAGAGCAGTCATAAATCAAGCCAAATGATCATGTAAAACCACAAGCTCTTGTTAATTTTCGTGAGTCGATCTTTTAGAAAAAGGTAATAAAATGTAAATAAGCTTCCAACCTCAGGTGTAACAGCAGATCCGTCGTAAAACAGAAAAATAAAAACATTATGTAAATCGGTTCAGCTTTTTGCGACGAGGAGCGATACTGTGAGGCCACGCAATACTGTGTCAAGAACAAACGTCTCTTAAACACTAGATCATTTGCAATGCCTGGCTAATGCTTATTGTTTCAAGAGCTGATATCTGATAAAACGTATGAGTGTTGGCCAATATATTGCAATAAGAACAATATAAATGTTTATATAAGCCTAAGAGCTTCGGGGATATGATAACAGACAAATTAACACAACCATAAAAGCATGCATATCCTTCGATCAAGGCCCTTCAGGGCCAACCAGCTCGTCCATAATCAAGAAATATCAATTATCAAGAGGACTCTGTTCGGTGAGCAAAAATAAATCTTTATAACACGCGGCATCGGTTCCGGCTAGCAATGAGCTCCTAATTATAAAATGAGCAAAATATTATTATATTTATCCTCACGCTACCATACAAAGCTCCAATGTTTTCCACCGTTTAACCTTTTTATTCGTACCTACGTATATTGTTCTGACGTCGCTGTGTCCGGCTCTGAACTTAGCTTCGGAAATGGAAAATGGTGACTCAGCATCGATAAGAATGGTAAGGTAAATGAGGATGTACTACATCAGTTGTCTTAAATATATCCCAGGTAGGTACCTACTATTTTCACCGGTGTATCATTAGTATTGTCAAATATTATTTAGGTAGGTAAGTACCTAGGTATTGTATTTTAGTCGATATCGTCCTATCGCAAGGCAAAGGTCTCGCAACTGTTTTTCTAGATACAAAAGGAATATGAAAGTTACTCGAAGGTTACTATTAGGTACTAACTTATACATCACTTTGATTACAACATAATTTACCATTAATAATCAGCAAGATTGAATATCGACATAATTTCCATCATGTTGAGAATCACGTTTCACATTAGATTAGAAGCTAGTATTTGTAGATAAATGCCACGATATTTCGTAGACCTTGAAGGCTTTTACTCGAGTTTAACCCGGATGAGCTTAACTTGGTCACAACAGAAGCACAGAAGCCTAAACAACATGTTGAAGATCGGGGATCACAAACAACGAATAAGTATATAAATAAACTCTGATTTGCATGAATAATATTAATAAAATGTTATTCTTAACTTTTTAATATCGAACAACGCAGTCGCAAACGAAAAATCAAACGAAGAACGTAACTTCTGTCATCATCGGTCAAGTGAAAGAACACAGGTTACATTGGCAAAGCTTAGGTAGACAGGTAGGTACTTATATTTTTCGAAGATTACCTTATGAAGTACCTACGCATACTTTGTACTTAAGCACTTGTATGGAATGCGTATAAAAACGTGATCTCCGATCTCGAGGCATCTTTTACTGAACTAAACGCACGCACAACGTGCTATTTGCGATTAGCAACAGGATATTAATTTGGTACGATAATTACTTATTTCCATCGACAAAAGGTCTCGACTATAAGATAACTCGTTTTGAATCTACGGCGAAGCCTTTTACGTAAAATCTGGTTCGAAGTTTTGTCTATTATTTGCGATAATTTCACAAATGTTGCGCAAGGCATTTGATATTTTACATACATACATTTATTTTACATTTACGTACATACGTACTTACTTACCTTGATTACATACACACATAATATTAATTTGTTACCCAATAAGCAGAAAAAAAGAGGTCATTTCTATTCATTTTGTGGAGCTTTAAAATTTCTCCCTAAGAGGCATAAGTTCTTGAAACAGGATCTTTGAACAATCCGTTGAATATTAATACCATGTGAGAATGTTAAAATTTGAATAAACTAAGAATTAAAACCCCATATCCGCCATGTTCTAAAAAATACGTTAGAAGTTTAATTTAAACAATAAAAACCAGTTTAGTGTAATTTCTAAAGGTTAACGTTTGGAGCTTTACATAAATTCGCAGTCAGGCTGTCTGCTGTTGTGAAACATATTACGCAGAGCAGACATATTGGGACTAAAAAGTTTGAGTAGGTTGATATGAGTAGGTATCTACATAATAGATACAACCTACTTAGAGATTCATACAAAAAGGTAAGTGAACATACTTCTAACATAGAATAGTAAATAGATGCTCGTATGGTACATTCACATTATGCAAATCTGGGGTAATTTACCTAGGTACCTTTAGTTTGTTGAAATGAAGGAGTTTTTCTGTCTAAAATCGTTGTGGTACCCTGAAGAAAAACTTTCGAGGCTCAATAGGTTAGTAAAATTTTAAATAAATATCAAGTACCTACAAAGAAATAACAGAATAGATTAGGCACATAAATAAATACACTTCATGAAAAAAAATATGAACGCGGTATTGAAAACACGGTGTCGCAAAATAACCTTTTGCATGTATGGAATGTAGGTATTTTATGAAGTGTGAAACCGCTAGTTACCCTTGATATTATACTTATATAGCTACAAACTATCTAATTAGGTTTTCCCAATGTTGAAAATCCCGAAACGTACGCAAATAGCCGTTCGTTTTGTTTTTATTTAGCAAAATAATGGTTTGGTTTTAGCAAACTCCAGCTGAAATCGCAATTTCACACGCGTGAGAAAAAATATACCTGGCATATAGCACTCAGGGCTGTAGCTTTCTAACAGTAACATAATTAACCGACTTTAAAAAAGGAGGAGGTTCTGTGTTCGGCTGTAGGTATGTACTTTTTTAATGTATATCTCCGTTAGTAGTTAACCGATTTTGATGAGTAAGTGTATTAGAGAATGGTCCTGCGGTCGTCCCTTAGTACCGTCGTACCTATGTACATTTTATTTACACTTTTCAAGTATTATTTAAGTTTAATCAAGACCTCAATTTTATTCGAAAGAGTGTCGATGGCCCATGACATCCTGACATATTATGTAAACGCCAACTACCTGTTAGTTTTAACTTATGTTGCATTGAAAACGGTTTTGTTTTTAGTTTTTAAAACGTATCTATTATTTTCAGAACAGGTTAAAAAATGTTTAAAAATATAACTACAATACTAAAATTTTCAGTTGTTACATAATATTCGTAAATCAAATAAAGTAGGATCGAGGGATATTTTAGCTTCCATAAGTCTGTCCTCCCTAGTGACAAAATCATTCGATTCTAGAAAAAGCAAAATAAATAAAACTAAGTCTAGTCAATTCGTTCGAACAAAACATAAGGTAAGTATTATGCATTATTAGCACCTTATAAATAAAACAAGACACATTAGGTGTGCGATCAAAAGATTGTTTACTTTGACATAATAACAATCCACTCATGGCTTACATTATATAAATACATAAACTTACGTTTCTGACTGCTAACACTGATCAATGTATCTCCAGCCTAAACCATTAGTCCTAGAAGCATTAAACTTGGAGAGTATTTATACCTATTACTTTTACGGTGTAAATAATTCCTCGAATATCAGCTTCTAGAGAACGTAGCAGGGTGATGAATTCGGACAAAGTTGAGGGACGTTCCACTAGTTTGTATAATAAATAGGGAGCATACACGATAAACGCATACTTCAAGGCGCTCATTAGGTACTGAATTTGATCTTCAGTTTCATAAAAAAAGATGAATCTGAGATAATTTTCTGTTCTCGGTCAGAGTCGAGAAGACTATGCGGAACTATTCTCGAGGCTACACATCGTGGGTAATTGTTGACGCGATAACGATCGGAAGGCAATTGATTACAATACAGTTTTACACACAATATAATGTCAGAAGCAGATAAGTTTTACAAAGTAGGCTACGAGTAGTATGAGCTTACAACACAATTTTTAAAGGGATAATCTATAATATAAAAATGAATCGCAAAATGTGTTGGTAAGCGCATAACTCGACAACGCCTGGACCAATTTGGCCAAATCTTTTTTTAAAATGTTCGTTGAAGTTCAAGGATGGTTTTTACGGCGAGAAAAATTAGAATTATTGCTGGAAAAACCCTAAAAATAGCCCTTTTCTTTTTCCCATACAAATGATTACAAATCTTTTTGACAGGACGAAGTCTGTCGGGTCAGCTAGTTAATTATATAACCACCTGCCAATATGCTGTTTGCGGCAAGAATACTTATATACTTTTCTCTAAATATAACCATGCGACTGTCATGTTTCGAGCTTTCAGTGCAAAAAGTTAGGGTGTCAAAGGACGGAAAACAGAATGGATACATGATGTACATTTTATGTTTTTTAATTTAATTTAATTTATTTAGTTGCACCAACAAAGTGATCACTATTACATGCAATATGACTAAGATAAATTAAAATTACGCGCCACCTCAATTATTAGCACAAACTACAGAAGTAGGTACCTCTACAAGAAATAAATAAATAAAAATAGACACTAATAAAATACCTTTTCATATTTTTTGTTACACGCGCTTTGGCAAATCATTACACGATGGAAACCTTCCATGGCGACCGTAAAATACATAGTAAAATTACCGTTCACAGTTCATTGGCAAGGATTTGCACGTGACTGGATATCCTGCTTCAAATGTTGCTGTCGCAAGATACCTAACGCTTGATATCCGTTAGTAATGTAGGTAATCATTGCAGATAGGGCCATAGAATGTTGATGAACTTTACTTTGTTTACAGACCTTTGGAACACAATTCTTTTCATGGCCTTTTTGTACACCTGCAGTTAAATGAAGAAGTCTACGTCGATCGGTTCACACGCGGATGTGTTTATGAAATCTGGCATGATTTGTTAGGTATCAGATTTTATAATAAGCTATTTGTAAGCAAGTGATTTTCAAATGTAAAGTACACCTATAGCTCTCGAGACTCGAGAGGCAGGAGTCAATAGTCTCGTATTTATATGACTACGCGGATTCTCGGAGATTCCGGCTCAGTACCGAGTATTTAATTTATTGCGTTTCAACACGACTCGTTTGTTTTATTTTTGTTCCCACGGCTTCTACAACTTCGCTGTTGTTGAGTCTTTAGACACTTTAGCAAATAAACACGTAAGGCTATTATTAGACTCACTATAAACGATGTCCCATTAGATCTAAAATTAATATTACAGATGTGCCGTTTGTGATATTCGACTCTGAATGCATTCAGAAGCCCGTTTGTAAAAAATACGTTCATCTTATAAAGTTCTCACGGATGTGAATAGAAACCGTAACCTAAAGCGCAAACAAGCATCCGCGCTAATTAAATAGAGGACTGCCTCGATTAAGTTGATTCATCCAATATTCTTCACCGTTGTTACGTAAGACGGCAAAGTTCACGGCCGGAGAGCGACGTTCGGCGGTCATTTTCACTCGAGCAGCGGGCGCCCGACCAACCAGGCGTGTCTAGATTCCTACCGCGGAGGCTGCATCCGGGCCGCAGCCGGGGAGCAGGTTACGCGGGGACGAGCGAATGTCAAGGAACCCTCGCGGGCCGCGCGCAGCCTCAGTCGCAGCCGACATGTCTGCGCGCGCGCCCGCCTTCAGCCTCGCGCTGACGCCCATCGCTCTTGCGATCATATTCAGTGAGTACGATGATTTTTTCTAATATTATTCAATTCGATCGCATCCTTTTATTAATCACAGCAAACATAAAATTGTTATTTACCTACTTGCTTCCGCCGCAAAGCGAACGCGAACCAGTTTTCGCACACTCCGGTCGCCAACGCTCACGAGAATCGTTGCATTTTCCAGCCGGAGCCGGCGGAGCGAGCCAGTGCCACCGGGAAGGCCTGTACGCGGACTACGACACCGAGTGCAGAGAGTACGTTAAGTGCGCTGACGGAGTCGCGCGCGGCCGCTACAGCTGCCCCGCCGGCCGCATTTTCAGCGAGGCACTGGGCGCGTGCATGCCGCGGCAGCGCAACGCGTGCGTGCGCCGCGAGTGCGCGCCCGCCGACACGCTCGCGTACGCGACGCCCGGCTCCGCCTGCCGCCACTACTACCGCTGCGAGAACGGCGCCGGCGTCGACCGCGCCTGCCCCTCCGGCTCGTGGTTCGACGTGGATTTGCAGGCGTGCGCGCGCGGCGCCGGCACCTGCTACGAGCCCGTCTGCGCCGGCCTGCCCGACGGCGACCACCCGGACCCCTCGCACGAGTGCCGGCGCGCGCTCACATGCCGCGCCGGCGAGCTGGTCGCCGTCGGGCCATGCCGCGCGCCCGCCTGCGCGCGCCGCTGTCCGCCGCCGCGCAGCGCCGCTATCGCGCTGCCGGCTGGTGACGCCGACTTCTGCTCGGACGAGGCGTGCTCCTCGCTGTGCCAGGACGCGGCGGACGGCGCCTACGCGGACCGCTCGACCGCATGCCGTGAGTACTTCGTGTGCGAGGCGCGGCGCGTGATCCGACGCGGAGTGTGCGACGCGGGGATGGCGTTCGTGCGCGGCGGTTGCGAGCCGGCGGCGCACGCGACGTGCCCGCCGCCGGCGCGTAGCCCGTGCTTCAACCGCGGCGACGGACTGCACCGCGATTGGCGCGCGTGCGGCGCGTGGCTGCAGTGCCGGCGCGAGCGCGTGGTGGCGCGCGGCTCGTGCCCGGCCGGCCTGACGTTCGACGGCACGCGGTGCATGGCGCTGGCGTGCGCGGGGCCGGAGCGTGCGCGCGCCTGCGAGGGCCTGCCGAGCGGCACGTACCAGGACCTGGAGTCCAACTGCACGCGTTACTTCCACTGCGCGGGCGCGCTGCGCACGTGGCAGACGTGCAGCACGGGCGAGATGTTCGATGGCGCACGCTGCGTGGCGGCGAGCGGCGAGCTGTGCGCGAGCCTGCAGCGCGACTCGTGCGTGGGGCGCGCGGACGGCCGCTACCGGTCGCCAGACGCGGGCTGCCGCGGGTACTACGCGTGCGCCAACGGCGAGCGCGCAGTGTACGCGTGCGCCCCGGGCCGCGTCTTCGATGGCGAAAACTGCGTGCCCGCCGCGCCCGGCATCTGCCCCAGGGAGGACTACTCCTGCGACGGCCTAGCCGACGGCTACCACGCCGAGATCGATTCCGGATGTAAAAGGTCCGATTGTATTTTCTTACCGTTTGTAATATAACCTAAATCGTCCACTTTTTCCACGCCCCTAAAATAATTCTAGTAGCCTTTCACTGACCTGATAATCCACGATTACAGATACTTCTACTGCGAAGGCGGGGACCGGCTGGCCACGCTCGCGTGCCTCGGCGGCAAGATATTCGACGGGCAGGCGTGCGTGGAGGCGAGCCAGCACCAGTGCGGCGCCCTGCGCCGGTCCACCGTGGAGAGAGGCAAGCGCTGCGAACGAGACGGCTTCTTCGTGGTAGAGGGCACCGAGTGCAAACAGTACTACTTCTGCGTCTCTGGAGTTCGAACCGTGCTGAAGTGTAGTCCAGGGCAAGCATTCAACGGACAAGTTTGCGTCCCGATTAACCAGTACGAATGTCCGGGCTGAGGTACCGAAACCAAACTCCTGAGGACTCTTCTGTGGGGCTGAACCTGGAGCCATGGGAAACTTGTGAGTGGTTTCGATGTGGGGTTTTAGAACGTTAAAATCACGCATTACAAAAGCCTGGATAGAGGGACGGTTATAAAGTTGATTGAAACGTGATTTAGGTCCAATACTTTTTACACAGAAAATTAAAATATATCTGCAAAAAAAACTCAAAATGATAAAAGAATAGTTAATTTATTTATTACATAGATAGATATTACACTCCAATATAAATTAATAGTTTATACTTATTGTATAATGACCTTCAATGCTTTGATTATAAAAGAGACAACAAAATATTTTACGATAGAGTTAAGTTTCGCTATAAAGTTATATACCGACGTACAAAAATCGCGCGTAGTTATATTTATATTATTTTAATATGCTATACTATGTAAAGCAAAATTAATAGCAGTATCATGCCTTTTACAATAACCGTCTAATATTGATCAAAAAGGTATATGACTGAAACATCTCTAAGCATTGGTAAGGATTCAAAGATTTGAATTACCTATTGCGAAAGACAGTAAAGAAATTCAATATCACTTATTCAATAATTTCATTATGGTTGGATGATACAGTCATATATACTTTTAGATAAATAGATATACACTACGCTACATTTAATTCGTTTGGCAATACTCTACTCATAATCTAGTCTTAAGTAACTTAGATTCACGAGTCAGTAGTACAACCTGATATTTTAAGGGTTATTCATGTAAATATTATTTAAGTTATTGTAGTAAGTTAATATTTATTGTTAGATCAATTTCAATTTGGAATGCCATAAGATTCGGGTTCAATATGGCTGGACTATAAAGCTATATTAAGGCTGTTTATTGTCCAGTGGGCCTTAGAATGTCGAAGACTCTTAAGCTATTTCAATTTAAGTGTTTGGTGTCGATGCCGTACGACTAGTAGTGTCGCTTGCTTTGTCCCGTATTAGGACCTCTTTAGGACGACAGCATTCCGACATTCTAAATTCAAAGTCTGCAGACTTCTTCAGAACTATTGTGTTTCGGTGATGTCATCAATCGAGCCGTGGATTGATGGACTCGACTGATCAAGCTTCGCATTTGCGACATTGCGTCTTGCCGGCGCAGTACGTCGCACTGCGCTCGCGATATTTCATACATACATAATATTATCACGCCTGTATCCCTAATGGGGTGGGCAGAGCCACAAGTAAACATAAGAAAACTTGCAGCCACTTCTGATTTAGTCCTTACTTCAGCTGTATGAAAATAAAATAAAACCGGCCAAGTGCGAGTCGTATGCCTAATATACAGCACGTTCCCTAAAATCAAGCAAAAAATGCAAAATGAAAAACGAGGACTATCTACGAGTATCTATCCTCTTCTATGAGGACCCCCTTATTTTTAAATATATTTATTATTATTATTGTACAAACCAGTAAATTTTAAATCGTTTAAAAAATAAATACACAAAAATCATAATAAAATGTGCAACTTCACAACTTCAATGACGATTACATGATTACACACGTTAATTTTCTTTTCTTGCCTGGGGCCCCTTTTTGATTATTTGTTGTTATGTCGGCAAGAGAAATACATACTCTGTGATAATTTCAAATCTCTACCTATTACGGTTCATGAGATACAGTCAGCTGACAGACGGACGCACGGACGGACGGGCGGATAGCGGAGGCTTGGTAATAGGGTCCCGTTGGCACCCTTCGGGTACGGAACCCTAAAAAGCACCGTCCGTGCGCAGTACGACACACGCAACAGTCCTGCACGAAACGCAAAAATTGAAAGAGCTCAGTCTATTGAATTTATTTAGGCAATATAACATTTGAAATCATTCCAATAGTATATGCTCTCTCTGTTTTGAAAGAAAGTACAGTAGTACCAAAAATATTGTGCGCCTCGGCAATTTTCGTCTAGCTACTGCAAACTAACGCGATGATGATATGTAATATAAAGATGTTATAATAATTGGTTTACGGTACTGCTGTACTTTGTAGCTTTTAGTCATAATTTGCCCGCCTAATGTGTAATAGACCTATTTGTCCAAATAGCAACAGTAAAATGCTAACACAGACTGAATTATATGTTTTTTTCCCTTTATGGTTTTTTATTTCACCTTTTTTCTTTTAATTATATTGAAACGCCAAATCTTGATCATTCAGCTGAAGTATTTTCAGATTCAATACTGTTTGATGTTTCTGGTCGCATTTTAATCATTTGTTGGTCATTTGATTGATTTTATGAATGAAATATGAATCATACAGATACATTCAGCTAAAAGGCATGTGCGGCATGTATGAGTAATATGAATCTAGTTTATTGTCCCATACAATTCATTTACACAAGTATTTATATTTATAACAATTTTTAAAACGACATAACTACATACAAATAAAGCTTACAATACTTGTAAACAATTTCTCTCGTACAATAAAACGCCTACATTATGTACCTTTTACAGATTGGATGTTTTTACGACTTAAAAATCGAGCTCTGAAAAAACGTCGAATCTGCAATGGCAACTAAGTTAACATAACACAGCGTTTCCTGGAGCCTTATTCACTATGAGCAAACATAACGTAACGTGGGCAAACGCGGGCACGTTTGTGGAATCACCGTGTTATCGTATTCTATAAGGCAATTTTGTATTGCAAAAACGTGACGCGGCGCGTTACAAACAAGTTAATTTTCTGTACTGTCAAGTTTCGTTTGGTCATAGAGAATAAGGGGCCCTGTATAGTGATTATGTACCTATCATTGTTGCGAGAAGTTGCTATCAGTCGAACGTCAAATTCATTGACAGACATCATATTAGATGGTTTCAAATAGATACTGTTCGCAACAGAGTTACATGGCCACCCCTTGAGACAACCATAATGTGCACAGCTATGTTATAAACAAATAATGAATGTGCTTATAAGAAAAATAATAATTTTAATTACACTAATATATCTTTATTATAAATTAACAAAAGTGACTCTGCAAACTCTATACGTTGAGCTATCTGGCAAAATTACTTTTTGGTCGTATTTTGGAACCTTGTACACTATTGCTGTTCTTTTCTTTCATATTGTAACGCTAAGAGAGAAAGAGACGGCAATAGAGAAAGGTCCGATACGGTACAAATACTATTTAGAGACCAAATTGGGCTATAGTCACATATTTACTACCACCGTTAAAAGTTCTAGCGCAAATCCATAAAATCTATGAATAAAACTGTACAGGGTGTCCCACGTGTATGTCACACGGAGGAAAAGTACATCAAATAACGTCGATGGATTTTTTACTGAAAAAACATCATTTTAATTTAAAAAACAATTCGAATTGTATTCAAAGATTTATTAATAGTTGCCTGTCTGAACCATTTTCGTGTTAAATTTCATAGTCTTCCTTTTATTTAAGATGCTATATTATTTTTAAAAGAAAAAAATCCTTATTGAGCCTCCCTTTACATTGAGCCTTTCGATCGGTATAGTAAAATTACAGGTCTTTATTTCACATTTGGCGGACGCGATTCTCGGTTCAGACAGGCGATTATTTAAAAATCTTCGAATGCAGTTTGAATTGTTTTTAAAATCAAAATGAAGTCTTGTCTTGTCTCTTCATGTGGCATCGTCGTGGGACGCCCTGTATACTTGAAGCTAATAGATTTAGAATATTCGATTGGGGGTTTTATTCTTAAGTCCCATAAAAATACAGTTTCGATTTATATTTATTTAAATTATTGTTGCCAATATAATCTATTAACATTATTATTCTAACAGAAAAAATATTTGAATCACCAAATTCGAACTTACGATCTTAAGATCGGAATACGGAGCACTTTCACTAGAACACCTGATTGGTCAATGTGATCAAACTGAACATTCAATTAGATTTCAAATAACAGTGTGCGGTGGCCTTAACAAGTTTACAAAATACCCACATCAGTCACTATTCTGTACCTAAACGGTTTCACCCGGGTTATATAACACTCAGGAATAGTAGCTTCCTACCACATAAAGTATTTTTAAACACGTTTAGTGGTTTCTGAGACAAGCCCCCTACAAACAAACTTACAAACTTCACCATTTTACAGTAATAGTGTAGATAAATAAGTAAATACGTTTTGCCCAATAACATTTAATTTTTTTTTTGTAACTCGTAAAGAGAAATCGTTGCTTTCACGACTTACCATTAATAGTAATATTAGACTTATTTAAATAATAAAGGCTAATGGAAAACCAACAATTTCAATTCACTAGTAAATTTTAAATAGTCGAGATCCAGATCTCAAAATAGTTTGATTTATACATTTGACTTTTTATACATATTTCTTCGCCGTTTATGAGACACCATAGAAAAGACTAGGTACAAGCTATCCGTAACCTGAAAGAGAAACATACCAACTTAGTCCTCAATTTCCACAATCTGATTCGGAGTGAATGAATATGTTGGGAAAAAATACTTGTCCATATGATAATGTCATTGTTTACAGTACAAAATTAGTGAGTTTTTAACTTTATACAATACATATCAAGTATCACGAACGTATCCCCGATGGGGTGGGCAGAGGCGGATGTAATTATAAGAAAACTTGCAGCCACTTCTGATTCAAAGCCTGAACTTGGATATGTTGAACCATGGTGACAGGTGATCAGCCCATCGCCCATATAGATGGTCCATCATGTTGGAAAGGATACTATCTCTTAGTCGACTCTTTCGACTCTTACGACATGCTCGGGGAGAAAAGCAGCTGGGCGCATTTTATGTTTTTTCTTTACTCCAGCCCAGCGGAGAAGTAACTTTTTAACTTTATACATGTTACGGGCATATCACGCCCCTTTCCCATAAGGGGATGCTCCTCACAACTCTCGCTTCAGTTACTAATACACAATAGAGGGCTGTTAAAGTTATCAGTTTAAGACCATTTCACGCTCCTGGCAACTCTGGCTACATTCACTCTCAAAATGTTTGACTCAAAAATTATATAGAGGGCTGTTAGACCATGTTTATTGTAGAGAATATTAAAATAATTTCTAATTCCTGACTGATTCAATTTAATTATACATAGACTTACGCTACTGTGCGGAGCTAGCGCCTGCGCCGCCTGAACTCTCGGCGCGGGGCGCGGGCGCTAGTAACTGCCCAATATCCCACACCTGGAAGAACAAACAACATATAAATCCACTGGAATACACATAGTTTATGACTGCTTCTTGAGAGAGAGCTTCGTGAGAGGTGGTCTAGTTGGTAGTGACCCCGCCTTCCGATGGCCGTGGGTTCAAACCCGGTCGTGTACCAATGGATTTTTCTGTGCGAAAAATTCACGTGCGCTATACCAGTATTCCAAACGGTGAAGGAAAACATCGTGAGGAAACCCGCGGCTTAGTCAGCTCCGCACGTATTGAACATTTCTTTCCTGTAGACAAGGACGACTTAGCTGAGAGGATGGAAGTTGCCTGCTGACGCTGTATAAATCATCTACTATAGAATGGTAAAGGGCCTTAGTTTATGACTGATTCTTAAGCAGGTTCCACATGAGCGGAGCTGCGGGCATTGCTAGTCAAGTGGTTACCTTGATGACGCGGTCCCGCCCCGCCGTGCACATGCGGCCCGTGGCCTCGTCCACGAACAGAGACGACACGGCGTGCTTCATATCGTGGAACGACGCCAGAGACTCGCGCCTGCAATACACAACTATATAAATCTCTATTTTGTTACAAAACTACCCGCTCCTACATTTCATCCTACATTCTGCTACACAGTTTTTATAACTTTTGCAGTCTCATCGTTATATTTTGTAACCCTGACTTTTGTTTGTTCTGTTCTCAATATTTCTTTTTCTTATCTTGTGCAAATTATGTATAAATATAAGACTATTGTAAGTATGTTCTAGTTTGTAGTACGCTCGTAAATAATTAATATTATAAAATGTATTTTAAGTTCTCATCCTGTTAAGAGAATATAAATTCTTTATGAGAATAAAGTTCTTAAACCGTATTTTACAACTTAGGGATTGTCCATTAACCCGTGATCTATTTAGCAACATTTTTTCATTTTGAGATCGTTTTACAGGATAAAAAGTAGACTATGTCCTTCCCCGGAATGGAATCTATCTCCTTGCCAAATTTCATTATTTTGACGACCTCGGTGGTGTGGCGGGCGAGTGCTTGGCTGAGACGCAAGAGGCGCGGGTTCGATTCCCCCTACGGGAGAAATGTTTGTATGTTCTGCAAATATTTCGTCCGGGTCTGGGTGTTGTAGTATTACGTATTATAAGTATGTATTTACAAAAAAAAAGTATATAAGTATTCTATCAGCCATCTGGTTCCCATAGTACAAGCTTTGCTTAATTCGAGACTAGATGGCGTTGTGTGAAATGTCTACAAATATTTATTTATTTATTAAAATGTGTTCAGCAGTTTCGACGTGAAAAGGTAACAGACAAACAGAGAGACAAGAGTTACTTTCGCATTTATAATATTAGTATGGATTCAAAGTCAAAGTCAAAAATTTTTATTCCTTAAAATCACGGATCACTTGGACACGTCTTAAGATTGAATGCAATAAGAAACTTTTGTAATTGAAATAGAGTAAGAGGTAGCGTACGGTTCGTGCCGCAGCTGGTCGTAGCAGGCGGTGCAGACGCGCTGCGGGAACTCGAAGCCCATGACGGGCAGCGGCAGGCGGTGCGGGGAGCACGCCGCGCACGCCGCGCACCCGCACCAGCGGCAGTGATGCTGACGCAGCCCTGCAGTAAGTGAATCAAATTGTCGGTCCCGGCTTTTAAGTCATTAGCCACGATGGAAGCCTTTAGGCGGCCTGAAAACTCGGACACAAGAGTTGGCCATTAGCTCATACGAACTTACTAAGTAAATAATAATAATAAATAACA
Source organism: Scotopteryx bipunctaria (assembly GCA_949320045.1). NCBI lineage: Eukaryota > Metazoa > Arthropoda > Insecta > Lepidoptera > Geometridae > Scotopteryx > Scotopteryx bipunctaria. The sequence continues at coordinate 3,271,758 of OX439441.1, forward strand.
CCCAACAGTCACATACATAGTCCTGACCCCACGCTGGGATTCCGTGTTGTGGGTATCAGAAACTACGAGTACCATGGTACCACAACACCTAGACCTGGAAGAAATATTTACAGATCATGAATACATTTCTTCCGAAGCGGGAATCGAACCCGCGTCTCTGCCGAGCAATCGCCCGCCACGCCTCCGAGGCCGTCAACAGTAAATTCCTATGAGCTAGTGGCCAGCTCTTGTGACGGAGTTTTTGGGCCGCCTAAAGGCCGGAAGCCGCGTTTCCAGCGAGCCGACCCGTAAATGTACCGTAACACACCCACACATTGTCTATCATGTGACAAGTCCTTTTATTTTATTGCCCGTAATGAGGTGTAAGTTTTACTCCTTTGCTGGACTGGGAGTAAAGAGAAAACATAGAATGCGTCCAGCTACTTCTCTCCCCGAGCATGTCGTAAAAGTAGACTAAGGAATAGTATCCTCCTCACCTGTCACCATGGTTCACCATATCCATCTTAGGACTAAATCAGAAAAGGCTGCAAATTTTCTTATGTTTACTTGTGGCTCTACTCATCCCATTAGGGATACGGGCGTGATAATATGTATGCATGAGGTGTAAGTAGCTATTTAATAAGCTATACTTCAGCCAAACTGGAGATACAATTTATGTAAACAAATCGCCGACACTTAACCTAAAACTTGCTTTTTTCACTAAATGTTAAAAAAAATTAAAAAACGAGTTCAAAGAAGTTTTTTACTGAATTTTCGAAAAAATAATTTATAGTTTATAAGTTTGTAGAGACATACAGTCCTGGCAATGCGTACACGCAAACAACATCGATTTACAATCAACTTCATTGTAGAACTAATCTTGTGATCACTTATTTCTAGAAAATGTCAAAAATGCTGGTCTGCTTTTGTTTTTGATACAAACCTAGTTGCTTCTTCTCCATCATAGCCCGTACGTTCCATATGAAGGGGGCGCGGCAGATCTGGCACAGATCCGATTCCTTCCAGGCGGGAGTCTCACGCCGCTTCACGCCCATCTCCCACACGCCCAGAGCTCCGTCCTCGCCCGCCGATATCAGCCGCTCACAACCACCGACGTACCAGAGACCGGTTACTTTGTTACTGGGAAATAATAGCTATTGGAGCATTCATTATTTCTAAATTGAGAGCACTGGTGGTCCAATTAGTTGTGACCCTGCCTTCCGATCCTAAGGTAAGGTTCAAACCCGGTCGTGAACCAATGGATTTTACTGTGCACTATACCAGTACTTTCAAACGGTGAAGGAAAACATCGTGAGGAAATCCGCGGCTCAGTTAGCTCTGCACGTATTGACCATGTCTTTCCTGTGGACAAGGCCGACTAAGCGGAGAGGATGGAATAGGTGCTGGGCAAGCCTACTCAATCTTAATTCGTCTCGGGCACTACAACATCCCGTTTGTGAAGGTAAAAGTTGCCTCCTGATGTTGTATAAATCATCTACTATAGATGGTAAAGTTTATTATTATTATATTGAAAGTAGGTGTTTTTTCAAAATGCTTACCTATGTCCTTGTAATTCATAAGCTGTCCCCTTTTGACCTCCTATATCCCATACTATGATAGTTTGATCAAACGAGCCGCTGAACAAAAGCTGAGGTATCGCCGCCCAGTTCAACACTCGAACAGAACTGAAACACACAACTGCAATTAATTTTTCAATTCATTTAGTAGTTTAATAATTTATTTATTCAGTTAAGACAAATAAATGCTATGAGCCATTAAATCTAATGGCTCATGGTCATGTTAAAATGACCTGCAATGAGAAAGTAAATATTTATGTCTAAAGCATCTTAAGTGGCGGGAGGATGAATCCCATAGGCGCAATTATGCACTGGGAACAATCGGACCAATCAGATGATTGTCTGCTTTCTGTGGCTCTCGGGATTTTAGATAAAACGCCAAGAAGTAACTAGGAATCATTTATCTTTTAAGCATACTTTTCTATCATTTAAAATATATAAAATTGCTAGTACACCTACCCGGTGTGCCCCTTCAGCGTAGTGACTAGAGCTGCTCCATTATTATCTAACTTAAGCATAGTTATCTGTCCACTGTAGTCGCCCACAAACGCATATTTGGATTGGGAGTCGAATCTGATATACACTCAGGAAACCATTGGCTTATCATAATCATAAAAGCATCGGGCACAGGAAACAATATTTTGAATAAAACATTTTTAAGGGCAGAGCAGAATGTCAATAAAAAACAAGATTAGAATAGTTTGATTTTAAAGTGACATTGATAATGTTATAATAGTCTGGTCTAGTTGTCAAGTGGAAGTTGTCTTTCCTTATGATTCTACATTGTGGGTTCGAATCCAGTCATGCATGTGGATTGATCTGTTTCAAAGTTTGTTAGCTATGACGCTCATCACTAAAATTATAAATGGGAAGTTTGTGTGTGAGTATGGGGGTGTCTGTTCCCACTCAACTCCATAACACCTGAAACATGGAATATACATAGTATATGTATGCTGGAATAAATAAAATAAATAAAAAATATTTGTGGACATTTCACACAGCGTCATCTAGCCCCAAACTAAGCAAAGCTTGTACTATGAACACCAATTGGCTGATAGAATACTTATGTACTTGTTTTTTTGACCCAGATCTTGAAGAAATATTTGCAGAACACACAAACATTTCTCCCGTAGCGGAAATCAAAACCATGCCTCTTGCGTCTCAGCCGAGCACTCGTCCGCCTCGCTACCGCGGTCGTCAATAACATATAGGCTACTTTTTATCCGAGTACCACGCGAGCGAAGCCGCGGGAGGCAGCCAGTGTTTTATAAATAAAAGGATACTGCAACGCAGTGCACCACGCCTCGAAGGAATATCCGCCGATCCTGCGGCCGGTCTCGCTGCAGTGGTACGCGAAGAACTTGTCGCGGCTGACGGACAGCACCCACTCGCAAGCCAGGGAGAACACCACGGCCGTCACCCGCGCCGTGTGCGCTAGGTATTCACGTGTCTGAAATAAGGAGCTTGTTACATTCGTTGTACTGTTTGTAAGTGTACTAGATTTATGGATTTATCACGCTCGTGTCCCTAGGGGGAGTGGGCAGGGCGTCAAGTAAACGTAAGTAAACATGCAGCCACTTCTAATTTCAAATTCTAAGATGGATATGGTGAACCATGTTGACCGGTGCTCAGCCCATCACCCATAGGTGGTCCATCATTTTGGGGAGGATACTATCAGTCGACTTTTACGACGTGCTTGTGATGAAAAGCAGCTGGATGCATTCTATGCTTTTTCTTTACTCCCAGTCCAGCAGCTATATACTATATAAGATGATTTTTTCAATATTATCACACACAACTACAACATCTTAGAAATTAAAGTGACTCTGCTCAATTTTATCTATGAATATTCATGTTCTTACTTATTAATATTCATCACTTCACATTTAAGGACATTAGGTATTTTTAATATAATTCCAGTTTCTCAACCTTGTCTTACATATAATGTAAGTAAGTAAGTTCGTATGAGCTACTGGCCAACTTTTGTGACGGAGTTTTTATGCCGCCTTAAGGTCTCAGTCATGGCTTAATAACTTAAAACCCAGAACAGACCATTTAACATGCCCACTGAAGCACAGAAATGCTCAGCTCATAATGCCACTTGCAGTCGCCCATCCCAATTTTATTGTGACCACATACATTGTCTTACATATATATTATCATACCCGCATCCACAACAGGGTGGGCACAGCATTAAGTAATCACAAGAAAACTTGCAGCCACTCCTGACTCAAAGCCCCAAGATGGATATGGTAAACCACAGTGATAAGTGATTTGCCTTTAAAGATGGCCTTAGTCAACCTTGTCTTTACATAGTACCTATGCTTATCAGTACGAAGGATAAATTACAATGACAATGAAAGTGCTGTATGTAACAATAGTCTTTGTATTATAAAAATATTGCTTACTTATGTTATGAAATTCTGAAGTTATCAAGTGTATGTTGACAATCAGCTGAAATGAAATACATCTCTTATCTATACTAATATTATAAAGTTGCAGTGTTTGTTTGTTTGTTTGTTTGAACGAGCTAATAATATCTGGAACTACTGGTCAGATTTGAATGATTCTTTCAGTGTTGGGTAGTCCATTTATCGAGGAAGGCTATAGGCTATGTTTTTTTTTTCAAAATTAGGGATCCGTAATAAAATTGCTATTTTGTAACACAAGGTGTAAAATCGAAAACCTATTTTTGCGTGCGCTGCAAAAACTATTGACAATAGAACAAAATGATGTACTACAGGTTTGTAGATCCCATTACGACCTACAAAAAAGTCCACGAGAACATATATCTAGCTATCATGGTTTAATCACAATAGAAAAAGAACTCAGCTTTCTAGGCAGACTGCTACTGCAAAGCGTATACGGATACTTTTTGTACGGGTACAACGCGAGCGAAGCCGCGGCCGGCAGCTAGTCTATTATATGAGTCAAATCTTTCAATCTTCTTAGAACTTCATAGATTTTTAAATATATATTTATTATTTATTAACATAATAGTTTCCACCCACTACATTGATCAAGACAAAAAGTAGCCTAGATATAGGTAATGCTGTTTAAAGTTTTGCATTTGCAATATTTGTAAGATAACAGGCAACTCTAAACTACTCTTTTATTACTAATGTAAGTCAGTTTTCTACCGTCACTATTATCATACTCTTTTTTTCCTGGTAGGTACCTTTTTTACATATATGCAAAGATTACTTACAGGATTGATTCTGTTGCAGTCTGTAGCTAATGTGAATTCAGATACTGTTCCATTTTCCTGCCCTATAAATAGCTGTCTTGTTTCAGGAGTGTAGAACATAGATGTGCAGCCTGATGGCATGTACTGACAAATACTCGGCCAGTATTGTCCTGAATCACGCTTCAGCCATACTCGTACAGTCCTATAAAGATATAATCTAAATTAAGACTCATTGAGATGTATACAAAACATTTGAAAAATAATAAGATGTTTAGACGCTGTTATTATCATAGCATTAGAATCTGATACTATAATAGAACTTACTATTACTAAAAACAGAGCTATGATGCATTTAGAAAGCAATTTTAGCAAGATTTTTTGAAAGCTGTATGAGGGTACTTCGCACAACGATTTCTAAAGATTGGCTATGTCATGTTTACACAATTTGATCATACAATATGCTAGATATGCGTCAGATAACTTACTTATCATCACAAACGCTAATTACACCGTCCTCGCCAGGGATAACCACGGCTGCATTAACATCGTCGGTGCAGCCCTCTAGTTTATTCAGGAGAGCCGGTTTCATAACTGTAGAGAATCTATCGTTTGGAGTCCTTGGTGCGGGCTTAATTTCGGCAGCCATAGTTACTCTTTCACGAGAAATTTGCAAATAAACACGATAAATACAATAGGCACTTGCTTGCTTTGCTTTCCTAGGAAGAAAAACGTCATAGGAAATTTTGACATCACAGGAGAAAAGTCAAAATTCGACAGCTTTTACCACTTGTCACTGTTCAGCAGTCAGTTGACATTTCATGAATCCCTAGAGTTGAATTGACTGTGACATTTACTGACTGATGACACGACTGACATGCCCGAACACGATCCGTATTCGCATCATTTCGATTCGATTCGAAGTCACTTCATTTCACTCACTCAACTCAACTCGACCTTGAGCAACCTTGGGTGATGGATGGTTTGGTTGGTTTGAGTTGATGAGTTTCATTTGCGAGTTTTGCACGTATAACTCGTGCCCGGCCTCCTGGACAAAATAATTATTTTAGGGGTGAATAGCTACGATAAAAATGGCTCAAGCATTAAAAAAATTGACTACTCAAGTGCTAAAAAACAGCAATGTGGATAATATCATCGGCTGCAACGCGATCAGGGCGAGCAGGTATGAGTACCGGCTTCATCCATCTGGAAGTTTACGTAACATCTACTCTGTAATAGTCTGTAATGCACTACGACTGGATTTTTAACTATATCACTTTGTATTGTACCTACCCGTCCTGCCCATATAAGTTGATGAAAATGATTTTAAAATATCGATTCGATATCCAAACCTTTAACAATAACCACAGCACCACGTTTTTCAAATCAAAGAGAAAACGTAGCTTTACCTACCTATTTACCTATGACAACTGTTTTTTAAGATAGGTATTAAAAAACCGGCTAATTGAGGCACATACTGGCCAATAGGTACATAATACAAAGATTTAGGTCATTAGTTAAAGAAAAATAAATGTGTATTTCCAGCCAGCTTAATTATTAGGATGTCATTTGTTTCAGGAAAAAAATTGCAAAATGTCTGCCAAAATACTATCCTACTATAATTATTAAAATTGTGAAAAGTGAGGATGTTTGTATGTTTGTGCCTCAATTATGCCAAAACGACTGAATAGATTTTAATGAAACTTGGAATATACATAGTACTTGCTGTTTACTTTAATTAACATAGAGTTTTTTTATCCGGGTAACACATGCGCGAAACCGTGGGTGGTAGCTAGTAATTTCATAAATATTAATTTCTTAAAGTACATACTTAATATTCTCAGTCTTAGTACATACCCCATGTATCTATATCATCTCTTTATTCTAATAGCACTTGGTGGAGCAATGTACAAATGGGACCCCCAGATGTGATCCTGGGCATCACTGAAGCTTATAAGAAAGATCCCAGCCCAAACAAAGTCAACCTCGGTGTGGGAGCATACAGAGACGATGAGGGAAAGCCATTTGTCCTGCCTTCTGTCAAAAAGGTTTGTATCTGTATATTGTAGCAAGCAATATTTATGAAGCAAATATTTTTTTTTCATTAAAAAGTACATGACTTAGTTTGTATACATTCTGAAACACTTTTTTTTTTATTGAAGAATCTGAAGTGCTGGCAAAATTTTGACCTACTCAATTCTACACACATGTTTGTGTTTACTAATTTGATGAATATTCAGAATATCTAGAAGTGCCTATAAGACTGATTAGTATTTATTCTTATAAAGAAACACTTATAAGATTTAAATAGTCACTATTCCAACAGGAATTTCTTATAGAAATCTGTTAGAATTTAACAAGAAACAGTATTTTTTAATAATAATAAATTTATTTCATTATTTATTGTAGATAATATCTTATTGCAAAACAGATATTATCGCTATGTTGGTTTGGGGATATTTATCTAACTATTTGGTGAAATAATTATAGAACTATTTTATGTAATTAAAGCCTAGGAAGGATTTTACCCTCTACCTTTTAAAATTGTTTACCCTTTTACTTAATTTTGTTTTTATAGTTAAGAAAATCATCATCATCTTCCTGCCTTTATCCCACTCCATGTGGGGTCGGCACAGCATGTTCTAGGCATAGACATTTGTTTATGTTCTCTTCTTCCAATCCTCTGTCAGCTGTCATATAAGCATCTGTACTACTGACTCCTTTCCATGTCCTCTTTCACAAAATCCATCTACCTTTAAGAACCTGTTTTTTTATTGTTATAGGCAGAAGAAAGTCTGCACAAGAAGGGTTTGAACCATGAATATGCCCCTATTGGGGGCGAAGCTTCCTACACAGATCTAGTGGCAAAACTGGCCTTTGGAGATGATGCGGCTGTCATCAAGGAAAAAACTAACTGCACAGTACAGGTTTGTTAAAAATTGCATTGTGGTCAAGGTACTTATTACTCAAAAATCAAAGCGGAAACTGTAAACTTTATCTAGGAAAATTAATCAGAAGAGAAATCTAAGTAAGTTCAAACAAGACCTTAAAAATTATCATTTCTTTGCCTTTATTGTTTATGAATAATCAAGGCAAAGGAATGATAATTTTTAGGTATCTTTCATAGATCCATATTTAAAGCAAAGTAAAAGTTTAGTAGTTAGTAAATTAAACAGTGACATATTTAAAGTAGATAGTCACTATTAAAATTGGATGTCACTCAGCATAAGTTATAGGAACTTTAAAAAGCTTTTCTAACGATAATTTTCTGTGATGCCAGTATGTGTTCCTTAGTATAAACTCATGTAAGTAAGTACCTAGTTTAACACTTTAATTACTATTTTCAGACTCTCTCTGGAACTGGCGCTTTGCGTCTAGGAATGGAGTTCATTGTTAAACACTATGCAAAGACTAAGGAGATTTGGCTCCCCACCCCCACATGGGGTAACCACCCTCAAATCTGCAACATGCTAAACTTACCCCACAAGCAATACCGCTACTTTGACAAGAAAACCAACGGATTCGACCTTCAGGGAGCTATTGAAGACATCAACGTAAGAACCTATTCCTTGAACCTACAACTTTATAATGTACCCCTTTTGGGACAATAAAGTACCTAATATTATAAGTCTGCCCCTAATGTTATCACTTTGTCAAAAAATTCAACAGATATTTTTACCAATTGTGAAAAATATTTAGTCAGTCATTGCATTACTTTTACTAGCCCAGTAATATTATTATCCCCAAGGGGTTATTTATTTTTTATGGGCCTTGTGTATTACCAGTACCGAGCATTTAAAATGTTTCCACCGGACCTTTCTACACCCTACAACTATGTCACTAGTTCTTTAAAATCAGTGTGGTGACGGGATTAAAGTCCACTCCAAGGAAGCCCTTTTTGTGCACATGCCACCTTTTTTCCACAAACAATTCATTCCTATCTCTAACGTTGATATTATGTCACGAAAATTGTCAATTTGTTGTAAACACGTTCAACCTTGGGCGCTAACCTACGGCATCTAAAATTAGAATATCTTTCACATGACTTTCACAGAGCAGTTTTATTCAAACAATTTGTATCGCCAGTGGATGTCATCTGAGTCAATCAAAAAACAACTAACTACCTATCTATTTAGTGGTAGGTAACTAGGCTAAGATAAGAGCGAAGGCAGGACGTTATGATATAGACGTTATGATATAAGACGTTATGCATAGTTTGGCAAATACTTGTTACTTTTGCACATTCAAATGTAGGTAGGTACCTACATAGAAAAGCTGGATATGTGCAAAAATTCTATGTCATTTTATTTAACTAAATCTTAGAAGTACATAGGTACCTATTATCTAGAATTTTGCAAATCGCTATCAGTTTACATAACTATTTACTGCTACTAATCGTGCCACTAGTTCTTTTCGAACTAGTATGGTGAAAGGGGTTTAACGTGCGCATCAAAGGCTCTTTTCGTGTTCTTGACACATGCTTTCGAACTTAATAGGTTCTATGACATGCTGGTTTCCTCACAATGTTTACCTTCACCGTTTGAAAGTACCTACTGTTGTAACGCACATTTTTTCGAAGAGAAAAAATCCATTGGTGCACGACAGTATTTGAACCCACGACCATAAGGTCGGAAGGCGGGACCGCTACCACTAGATCACCAGTACTTTCAACCTATCTATATATATAAGTACTTAGTAGCAATGGACTTTTCGCTAGTGTACGGCTGCGCCGATTTGTACGAAACATGGATTATAGGCAGCTTTTATCAGAGTAAAGAATTTAAGATACTCTTACGTACTGTGAGCTAGATAGGTTCGTGTAGTTTCACAAATATAATACAGTCCATGTATCCTATGTATTTTTAGTTAGTTTCTGCAAGTGCTCAAATCAACTTACAAATACCTACTTACTTTAGGCCTCAGTAGTGATAATGATAAGACCATCATGCGCATGTATCGTGTCTCGTGACAGATAAATACTCAACTTTACTATTATGGTTATAATTCATTATCTAAACTCAAAGACAGGATCTCGTAGGATTCATCAGCCAACCGCGTCTGAAAAACAGGCACTCGGCCAGATGTCTCAGACTTTCTTAGAAGTTTGGGAAGACGTTTCGAAGTTATAGCTTGATCAAGATGTAACGACTGAACTCATTTGGAAATTTCGTGACCTAAACTAGCTTATAGGCTCGGTACTTTTTGTTCTAGTAACACGCGAGTGAATTCAGAATAATAGTACCTATTACACATTTTTCCTTATACAGAGTACTCAATTTAAGGTAACTTTGGTACTTTGCGAAAGGCTGCTGGCAGACTGGATGTGTCAATGTGATGATAATGATGATGATGAGATACTTTCTATCTTATATACACAGTCATGTGTATTGTAATCAATATACCTATGCACAATGTATTTTCAGAAAATCCCGGAAGGAGCTATCATCCTCCTTCATGCGTGCGCACACAACCCAACCGGTGTGGACCCCAAGCCCAGTGACTGGGAGAAACTATCTCAGGTAAACTGTTTAAGAGGCCACCATAAGATCGCTCCTAGACCGATTTCGAATCGAATTTTATTAAAAGTGGCAATTACAAGATAACTACAAAATGAATAAATAAATAAAAATTAACATTTGAGGACATATCACACAGTACCATCTAGCCTTAAACTAAGCAAAGCTATGGCTGATAGAATACTACTTATTATATACTTTTTGAGCCACTGGCTTCTGAAACACAGTTTAGTACTAGCTCATTGCAGCATTACATTGAAACATTGTATCCATAGGCTCCCCAATACTATAGTTATGTCCATAAACAAGTATTTATCTAAAAGAACAAAAAAACCCGACCGCGTACAATTGGACGTAGTTCCGCTGAAAGGACTCAATCCACACTTTGGTCAAAAATGAGTTAAATATACCAAAATGGTCCTAAAGGTCGATTCTATCACCTAGCAAAAAAGATCCGTAATCGGATAAGGCTAAGGTCGTTTTTTGAAACACGAGAACCAAGCCACATGTATGGCTGGTATTTTTTGCAAAACACTGTAATAACCCAGGTTACATGTACATGGATCCTTTTTAGGAAATCCAATCTCGAAGAATATGGTATTTAAGTAATTTAGCAGAATTGTCTCATAACACCTGAATCATTTCAGTTTTTCCGAATGCAATAACATTGTTGAATCATCGTCTAAACTTTAAAATGCCATATCTCCAAAGTGACATTTTGTGGATTGAGTCCTTTCAACGTAACTACGTCCAATTAAGATAGTACATTTTTTGACACTTGATGATGATGAATTTGTACCATTTTAGTCAAAGCAGCAAAACAGTGTCAATAGGCTGTGTACCTATGACACTCTCGTTATGTAGACAGTAGACAAATCGAACGACACCACATTTGTCAAAATCCATCCAGCTGTTTTCGCTACAGAGACAACTAAAGAAATAAAAAAATAGCTTCCTACTTCCCGCATTGGATTTTTGACACTATATTATGGCCTATGACATTCGTCATCCAGACGAATCCAACAGCACCTCATTTGTCTAAAGCCGTCCATCAGTTTGGACTACAGATTCATGCAGTAATACACCCCTAACACTAGACCATCCTTCTTCACAGTCGGGTAAAAACCTACAGCTGATAAAATACCGTTCAACTCATCAATACTTTGTATTACAGGTGATCAAAGCCAGGAAGCTGTTCCCGTTCTTTGACATGGCGTACCAGGGCTTCGCGACTGGCGACGTCGACTACGACGCCCTCGCTGTCCGTCACTTCGTTAAAGATGGTCACCAGGTCACCCTGGCTCAGAGCTTTGCTAAGAACATGGGTAAGAGCTGTCAAAAAGTCAAATTCAATGTGGACAAACAATTTTATCATAGTATTTTTTTTTTGGCCAAGCGTGAGTTGCTCAATAAAATAGATGATGTTGGGAAACATTTTCTTTTAATGCTAATTGACTCAGTTACTTGTAAGGATCATTTTATTGTATCAGAAGGAAAAAATCGGGAAAGCAGAAGTTGGTCAAATTTAATAAAAAAAACTATACTATGATAGTATGGGGAAATAAATAAACAAAACACTAGCTGCCGCCCACGGCTTCGCTCGCGTTGTACCCCGATAAAAAATTGCCTATAATGTTTTTCCAACACACGTGCTATGTATATTTCAAGTTTCATTGGAATCCGTTCAGCCGTTAAGGCGTGATTAAGCCACAAACATCCTCACAAATTTTGACATTTATGATATAGTAGGATTTATCGTAATCACTAATTGCCCAACATCAAATCTTTGTACGACTATGAAAATTTTATTTGTGGATTGGTTTATTTGAAAAGTTCATATTGTCCACTTCATGTTTGTGATATTGACCCACACTATCTTATCGCGCTGTCTTACGTCAATACTGTTGTTATTTGATATACCGGGTCGCGATTTGATACTATATACAATTACCTCTTATCTATCGTACCATGGAAAAATAATGTGGCTATGGGAGTATATTGCCTATTGTTATCGCTTATTACATAAGGTTTAATTTAAAAATAAATTATGAGGCAGCCTTGGATATAACCTACCAAGCTACCTACTCAAATACAAATACAGAATTAGCTTCCGCCAGCGGCTTCGTTATCGTGGTAATCGCATAAAAAGTACTTAATCTAATTAAAATGATTATCATACTAATATTATAAAGAGCAAAGATTTTTTTGTTTGTTTGTAACGAATAGGCTCAGAAACTACTGGACCGATTTCAAAAATTCTTTCACCAATAGAAAGCTACATTATCAGGAACCAGTATAGCTATAAGATGTTTTCAAAAAAATTAGGGATCCGTAAGAAAATTGCAATATTGTAACCCAAGGTAGAAAACCCAAAATAGTTTTTGGCGTGCGGTGCGAAAACTATTGAATAAAGAACAAAATAATATACTAGGTACACGCGTACGAAGTCGCGGGTAACAGCTAGTTAAGTCTAATGCCGTTAACTCAAGCCGTTAATATATTCAACAAACAACAGACGACGAATGGACGATTGCCATAGCAACATTGCGTGTTTTGGTTCCGTACCATCATGCATGTACGTTACAAATGTTTCTTGTGTTGGTATTCCCCATTCATTTTTATCATTTGTGGCTATAGTGGCAATAGACTGCTGCCGACATCCCAAAGTCCTCCGCTTCAAGGAGTTGGGCTGGCTGGGGGAGAGTTAGCAGGGGGATAATGCACAATACACCCCAGCGCGGGTCAGTGCAGATCTTTGTTCCCCTAATAATAATTAGAATTAGATTTAGCGGCAATAGAAATTACACACTGTAAAAATTTCAACTCTAACCGAATTACGGTCCATGAGACAATAGTTTAACTAAGCTGGTCAAATCTTCCACACGTTAGTTGAATTTAGGAACTGGTTATAAATGCTATTTCAGGCCACGTATTATGTATTACTCTTCTGTGGTTCTAGGTTTGTACGGCGAACGTACCGGCGCGCTGACCTTCCTCTGCGGAGACGCTGACTCAGCCGCCAAGGTGATGTCGCAAGTCAAGATCATGATCCGTACCATGTATTCCAACCCGCCGTTGTACGGAGCCAGACTGGTGCAGGAAATCCTGTCTAGCCCGGAGCTCAAGAAACAGTGGTGAGTTGTTGAGAAAAAAAAAATTTGACATCGGTTTTGATTGTAGAGCTCCTTGACCCACTACCAATATAGCATACAAACAGGGTTTTTTAATTATTTTTAGAACTAACAAATTGATTTCTTCAGGTTTTGAAGATGTCACACAGTGGAATCGGAAGACTCATATAGTCCGTTATTGGGTTAGTCTAACTCATGCTTTGTAACATTTGGATACAAGATCATCACCTATAGCCTATAGGAGTCTAATGCTGGACCAAGGCCTTCCTAATATATTTCCAGGATGAATGATTTAGTGTTGCCACCTTCACAATGCCATTGGTCCATCAGGGGTTGTCATACACTTTATTTACCAGTCCGTGGATGTTACAAAGTGAACTATAACTATTGTCCAATGGTTGTCCTGTTCTTCTCCCCATTGCCAAGAACAGATACAACAAGGTTACTAATGAAATTCACTGTAATATTTCAGGCTTGCAGATGTAAAGTTGATGGCAGACCGCATCATTACGATGAGAACTCAACTGCGCGCCGGCATCGAGGGCGCCGGCAACCCGCACTCCTGGCGACACATCACCGATCAGATCGGCATGTTCTGTTACACCGGACTTAAGCCCGACCAGGTAATCACAATACCCAAAAATCAACATCGATTTATTAAGTTTGAAAATAAAAAATAAAACCCATCCCTAATGTCGAATGAAAAAAAAATAGGCCTATTTTATTGAGGTCATCCTATAGAAAGCATCTAACAGCTAACAGTAGGCAGTTGGCGTTTCTACAAATGAACGAAGTTATGTTACATTGATTACTTAGGAATTCTAATTCATGTTAAGGGGAACAAAGATCTGCACTAACATTAATTAGAATTAGATTACTTAGGAAGTTAGGACTGACCACAGAACAGGAAATCAAATGGACTGACACTGACCACCTGTAGGTATGTTCATACATATTCATACTCATAAGAATGAAAAACAAAGTAAAATTGTTCACAAGAAATGTTGATAAATTAAAGATAAGGTGGGCTACTTTTCTAAGCGTAAAATAATGTAATTTTGTAATTTCAGGTGGAACGCCTTACAAAGGACTTCCACATCTACTTGACGAAAGACGGGCGTATCTCTGTCGCCGGTATTTCTTCCAAGAACGTGAACTACATCGCCGAGGCAATGCACAAGGTTACAGCTTAAACACTATCGAAAATAAACCTTACTGCAATAGCAATAATACTTCAAACACGCCATAAAATAGTACCGAGAGAGCACAGTATTTAATCGAGTTATTTTATGTATTAGCTATGTAAGTGTTGTTTTAAGATTGATTTTCTTTTCTATATTTTTTTCTATCGTTTAAATCATGTATCGTTTTGTATCTAGTGTATAATATGATATAAAATATCTGTTGTTTTATGTCTGTGTTTTCATTTCATTCGACATCGTTTTGAATACGCGGTAAATAAAATATAAAGTTACGATTACACCTTTATTTGTTAAAATAAGTAGATAAAATAAACTTGATGCCAAAAACACAGAAAATTGTATTAACATGTTTGAGGTGATTCAACTATTGTACTAAAACTATGCAAATTATGTACAGCTGACAAACGAAATTAACAACTCTCTTAACTCTACTTTGCAAAATAAACTGATGCAGGTCAATCGTTAACATTGCTTAAAATTCAAATAATATTTTTAATACAATGTACAAAAATGGAGTCCTCATAGGATACTTATAAATAATGGGAACACATCTTCCACAAGTGTATTGCTTTGTGGTAACAATCTTAAACATATTCACCTGCATCTACTTACACCAGTAACAATTCTCTAAACTAATGTATGATGTACAATGACACCCACAAAAATGCGCTACTCGTTCATTTTATTATGATACAAATATATCAATAGATTCTAAAAAAAGAACCGACAGTCATCAATGATATTTTATTAAAAATACTATTTACAATTTGTCATACAATTAACTAACTATACTCTCATGGCACTATTTCTTTAGAATGTATCATTTTACTTAAAGAAATATGTACCATTTTACATTGCTTTATGACAATTATTGATACTTATTGCAATTATCAGTTACTTATTGCTGGATACACACTGATACCCTTTTTTTATTGACAAGCCCATTCGATTTACTTATTTTATAACCAAGAACAACTTATCAAAAAGTGGATACAACAGTAATATTTTGCAAGTAACTTGAGGAGTAACAAACAACATTGTAACATTTTGTTACCACGGAATAACAAATTCGATTATGGGAACACCTCAAGAAAACTTCTTTAACTTATCTTTGTTGTAATATCTTTTAACATATCAAATTTAATTGATATTACTTTAAACTATCATGGTTGTAAACATTATCACTTAAAACGGGATATTTACCCTGATACGATGTTTTTTGAGTTTCCGATATTTTGGCACAGTTAAAAATCGAATTCATGATTCATCCACCAATACTGACACTGTTAGTGTATTTTGTCGTAATCGAGGTGGTAATACAGTTATTCATCATAGATGACTTCGAAAGAGGGTAGACCGATACGTCTACCAATAACCACCGCCTCGCTGCTTCAGTTCTTCCGTGATCATGGAGCATACAACTGTAAAATATCGGGAAACTTAAAAGACATAGAATCAATAGATATTTTACGTAAAGGTAAAATAATCAAATAAATACTTAGTTCTTTTAGTGTATAAATACTTAGTGTGGTGAAATGATTTAAAGGTGCACTTTAAATCCTTTCACCACAAAGGCTTCTTTCGTGCACTACCTTGATAAAAAAAATGTAACAATATTTGCTATGTATGTATGTACTGTAAAGGCATAATTAAATTAAAACGACCACAATAAATGTGTAAATAGATACATTAATAATTATTATAACATATTCTCGATCTATAAAATATTTGTGCGTTGAAACAGATAACTAAAGGTTATACAACAATAGGAAATATTGCACTCTAGATTAATGGCTATCATAATGATTGCTAGTGTAGCAACAGTTAAGAATCCTCCCTCATACCTATGTTAGTTAATGGTTTTGTCTTTCTGCTTGTTGGAACTGTTTATTTTGGAAAATATAACTATACTAGAAGCTGTGACTTTTATGAAGCATACCATTGGATGCAATTGCAGATTGTTGTCCAAATCAAAAACAGTTTTTTTGTATACCCAGCGCACGGCAGTACGGCAAGTACATCAAATCATAATTGAGTTGAACAAGAAAACATAACATTTAAGTTTATTTTTCTTAATAGCTCCACATACCTAAAGTACATAGCATTATCTCATGTTAAGAATTTTACAAGAAATGTTCCCAAATCACTGATTTTACACCTTAGCCTCTTTAATTTAGACAAATTAACGAGTTACACAAATAGTATAAAAAACCTTTCGAAACAAATGTATAATTTTATTTATGCAATGCATTTAAGCCTGCTACCTATAAGTAGCACGCTTCTACCGATATATCGTACAAGTTCATCGCGTCGAAGAGATACCTCAACCGCATTCACATCTAAACTTACAAGAGTCATCGCTCACTATTTACTTAAAGGCAAATGTTCACTTACTGGCTGCGAATCGTTGGAGTTGGCGGAGTCGTCGCCAAGCAGGCGGCTCAGCTGGTCGTCCAGCGTGTCAGCGCGCCGCTCGCGCTTGCCCTCGTCGGCCGCGAACACGTCGTCCCCCACCAACATGCCTTCCTCCAGGTACGCGAACGAATCGAGGTTCATGTCGGAGGGGGTGATCGCCGTGCTGTAGATGTCTATCCGCTTCTGCTGTGAACGCGCGTCGCGCACTTTCTCAGAGAGCTTCTCCTTCGCCTTCGTGAGCTCGTCGCACTCGACGCGGTCCAGCCGGTCGTCCCGCCGGCGGCCCTTGGCCCGCAGCGCGAACGACGAGTCGTTGCTCGACGAGCCGTCGTCCTGGAGCTGGCTGAGCAGCGTGCGCGTCGCCACCGACATCGCACTCGAGCTGCTGTACACCTCGCCACTCTCCCCTAAAATCGTATTCATAGTTTTAATAAAAAAAAATAAAAATAAAAACGATCATCGGAGCGGGTCATGCCGCAGTCTTACCGCTGGTGGTCGGCCGCTGGCGCTGCGCGCGCTCACCCTTGGCGTCGCGGCCGGAGGCGAGGTACTCGGTGTCGCTGTCGCTGGACATGCCCAAATCGAGATGCAGCGAGTTGAGCTTGTCGTCGTCCTCGTCCTTGTCCTTGCTCTCGACGACACTGTCGAGCTCCATCTCCCAGTCGGTGACGCTGGACGAGTCCTTCGCGGTGTCGGACTCCTTGGCGCCGTCCTTGATGCCCCCGACGCTGTCGAGGCTGCTCACGTTGCAGGTCTCGTCAGTTGTTCGGTTCTCGAATAGCACCGGAGTGTCGGGAGTGATCGGCGTGAGTTTCTTTTCCCCCGGGACACGCGCGCCGCTGCGACTGTCCAGGATCTCTGACATGGTGGTCGGTCGGCCGGTCTGCTCGTTGTTGAGTTCCAGCACGATCACGTTCCCCGAGGACTTGGAGGCGTCCGGATGTTCAGTCTTGGAAGCTTGCAGCAGCTGGGTTACGTTCTTGCCCATTATTATTTTGGACATGTCGTTTCCGTTTTTTGCGAACGCCAAGGCCTTGCCGATCGGTGTTCCCTTCTGCACGACGATGACATTGCCCTTCGTGCTCGACGGTCGCACGATCGGGTTCGTTATTTTGGGAGTGGAGGGCGTCATTCCCTTTGCGGGAACAATGTCCGCGAGATTAGCGGTCTTGATCTGGACGGAGTCCATTCCCGTAGCTTTAGGTTGCGCGGGCTTCGATATGACCTGGATCGCCGCCGCCTTTCCTATTTGCGTAACTTGCGGCTGCGAGCCGACCGGCAGCAGCTTCATGGCTGTGGAGATGCCCTTGAAGTGTATGAGAGGTATTTTTCCCTCAGGTTTCGTCCGCGCCTTCGCCGCAGGGACCACCACCATCTTCTGTCCGGACTTCGGGTTCAAAACTAACGCTTTTGCGGATACTTTTAGATCTGTGGCAGGTAAACCTTTCGGTGTGAGAGTATCGGGTATTCGGTGGACAGGATTGTTTGCGCTGAAGGTCCGTTCTCTGCTCGGCGTGTGAGTGTTGGCGGACGATGTGACTATAACCTTTGCACACGGCGGGTTTTTGTGTTCCGGGGTAGGTTTCGACACGACTATCATCTTCTCTGTCATCACGGGCGGGTTAGTGCCCCTGCTTTTTGGTATCGACCCTATGACTTTAGTGGTGACGAGTTTCCCGGGATTATTAAGCGGAGTTTTCTGAGGGGTGCTGGGTGCGACGACCATCTGTCGATTCGATAATAGCTTTATGTCTGCGGGTCTCTGTACTATCTTTACATCGCTCTTTTGTTTGTCTGGCGTGCTGTCACCGCGGTGTTTGATAATGAGGTGTGCGGATTTGGAGGGAGCGGGCGGTTTGAGGGGGGTGGTTTGTGGGAGAGTCGCGTGGTTGCCGAAGTGCGAGTTCTCGATAATTTCGAGTTCGTGCGGTAATGTGGCGGGCTGCATAAGCAGCTGCATAGTTGGAGAGTCGTTTATCACTTTAGTTTTTAGCTCGTCCATGAAATCAGGTTTCGTTTTCCCGCCTAACACGGCCTGCGCGTAGCTGGCTTGGAAAGTGTTGGGAGGGCCAGCGTATTCCAACGGTATCGACGCATTGTACTTGCCGGGTGACGTGTGGATCTCTTGTGCTTGGGCCTGTGCTTGAGCCTGAGCTTGAGCCTGAGCTTGAGCCTGAGCTTGAGCCTGAGCTTGAACCTGAGCTTGCGCCTGTGCCTTTTTCTGAGCTTTCGTTAGTTTGGGAGTCTTAGGCGCTCGCGGCTTTTGAGGCTTCGAGCGCGGTGCATGAGGCTGACTTGATTTACTGGTTGACACTTTGCTTACTTGGTTGTATGAATGCTTTGACTGGCCTGCCGGTTTACCTAGGAAGAAACACAGGCTATGAAGGAGGTAACAGAAATAATGATGTTTCATCATCATCATCATCTTCCTGCCCTTATCCCACTCTATGTGGGGTCGGCATAGCATAATCCTTGGATCATGCTGTAAGAGTTTTGGCTAAGGTGTTTTATGACCGGCCGCCTGCCTGACGTCAACCCTCCTTGGGAATACTTGCTTATTGTATCTCATCATGTTGGAGGATACTATCCCTTAGTCGACTTTTACGACATGCTCGGGGAGAGAAGCAGCTGGACGCATTCTCTTTTTTTTTTGACTCCCTGTCCAGCAGAGAAGTAAATACAACAATGATGTTTACTTAGGTATAATTATTACATAAACATTCTGTTGTTTGTGGATAAGAGTAAGTAAGTACATTCAAATGCAGTCCATCAAATTACCACCATAGAAGGTACAAAGTTTAAGCCGCCGCTAAAGGGTACCTGAAAATAGACTTACTTGTTGTTGGCTGTGAGAACTTAGAATATAGCTGTGAGAGATTAAGGTGTTTCTGATTGGTGTTAACTGGTATGTTTCTCATGTTTTTAACAGGCGGCGGCGCGTCGTCTGTTCCGCCTTCCGGTTTCCGTTTGCGCGTTATTAGCTCGGTCTCCCATAACTGGAACATTGAATTTTATTTAGCTGAAGTAGGCAGTATTAATTAACCAAAGAAAATAATTATCTGTGGACAGATAAATGTTCATACAATTTTTATTATCTTATCAATCAAAGCAATTTAAAGACTTGTAAAAATAATCACAGGTTGGTTTAATTAGCATTATTATGCAAAAAGTTTTTTTTGTAGAAAAAAAAACTACAAGTAAGCATTACCTTAGTAGTCTGATCTTCCATTGCGATAGGCAGGTACATAGAATCATCTACAGTTTCATTTGTACTTTGAGCTTCTTGGTTATATCCCTCTACATCAGTCATTTCTTCTTCATTAATGTTTGAAGAGATGACCTTCTCAGCTGCTAGTCTCTTTTGGATTTCCTTATTTTCAGCAGCAGCTGCCTCTGCAGCCTTATCCGCAATCTCGGTGTATGCGGTCTGGGCAATTCCTCTGGGAAGGAGGGGTACCCGCCTCCGACCTTCGCAGATCCATGCTATTCCTGTGTTGGGACCTGATAACCTAAAATGGAAAAAAAATTTTAGATCAAAGTTACTTATTTATAACATAGATATAGGATTGTGGTATAATATAGCTAATAAAGTATTTTCTAATAAGAACAGGGACTGAAAAACATGTACTGTGTTCAGCACTTGAGTTGTTTTATTTTCATAAAATAAAAAGTTTTATTTTCTTACAGGAATTTCTTCTTTTTTAAAAAAAGGTGAATATTAAAAACTTTTTTGTCACAGATCTGTCATTTTAATCTATGAATATGACATTACAACAAGTTTTAGGTTACTTGTCAAAGTTTTGTAACTTTGAAAAGTTATCATTTCTTGTCCCAAAACTGTTAGATAAAACAATTCTAGTAGGTACCCAAAGATAACACTGTCTATACAACCCAAAACTATACTTAGGTATTAGCTCCATAAAAGGATGCATTTTAGTATAATATTATTGTTAATTACTAAGAAACCAACATTAATTCACACCTTAATCTTATTTAAAAAATCATAAAATCAGTAAGATCTGTTATTAGAAAGGTTATTTGTGTTAATGAGTTGGGCTTACAACCAACCACAGCCATCTTTAACTTTGTGTTACAGAGTTTATAAATAAATCAACAAGCCAACATCAGAAATATAAATTTTCAACTTACTCTTCAGCTATTGTAGCTAGTAACTGGTCATTTGACACGCGGCGTGCCTCAGCGCTGTGCCGATCTTGGCTTATGTGTAAAGCAGCGCGCAATTCTTCCAGTAGCTTTTTTCTGTTGTCTTCCAATGCTCCTTGTGCTCTAAACACATTGACCATATTCGAGTAGGCTTCAAGTTCTACAAACAAATGAATAAACTATATCATACTTGTCATATTTGGGGTATTGTTAGCAATAAATTAGCTTCGACCTATGGAATAAACAGTAAGAAAACCAAAGGAGGGAAAATGAAAGCCATTTCTTAGACTAAATTTATACCGAGTCTACGAAGCGTAAGGCGACATTCGTCGCGAGTCATGTTCAGGAGCATAGGCCACATTTTTATTCCTTTGAGTTGAACACATCAAAGTGACTCTAGTTAAATGATTTTATCCATATTTTCCTAAATAAAACTTCTATTGGCAAATATCCATACTGTTTACTTCAAACGACAATTCGTTCATTTTGACTTAACACTTCAAAAAGAGTCAGGAACAGCATTGTCTATGATATATCTAATTGCCAGAAAATGGCTAAAATTACCCAAAGCAGAAAAATAAATTCTATACGATTATCTCTCCAATATTTTTTCAATATACCATTAGGTAAATTAAATTAACTTGAGATTTAAAATTTTCTCCACACTGAGCTGGATGAATAGGCACCTAGGTATTTGTAATAGGTAGTGTACCAGATTAATGGTCAATGGTAGCTATTTAATATGCATTCGTTTTGAGGTTTTTTTTAATCATTAATATAGCTACCCTTCCATACTTAAGTTATAGGATCGTCAAACCCCTTTTTTCATTAGTATTTTTCCCTATATTATTTTTGGTGTATCGTATTTGCAAAATTTCTGAAACCACTTGGTATTTTGTATGGGTGGGTAGTACCTAACCAACGGACCTCCTACTACTACAGATACATATTCAACAGAGCAGCATATTCGTATTTTGGATAAATGTGATGATAAAATCTTGCTTCAAATACGCTCATAGAATGTCTTGTGCTATGCTGGTATAATAATGCTACAGCCTGCATCCAGCACCTGCATCTTAGCGCACGGTTAGCCTTATTGTTTAAAAAGTGTTATCAATAAAACTTATGGCTCTGCTCACCCACCCCATTAGGGATACGGTCATGATACTATGTTTTGTATGTATCATTTTTTAATCCTCGTTGGTTTAATAATCACCCTTCCGATCAAATCATTTACCATAAAAGTGGGAAATTTGTGATACAGATCACATTTTTCTTGGGTACTGACCTGTACTGACAGTACAAAAGGTACTGTCAAAAACAAACGTCAGTTTGGCCATAGACAATTAAGCGTGATAGAGCGTATTGCGTTTACGAAGAGTGCTTTGCATTTAAACTTAAGATTTTGTAATCGCTTGGATGCTCGATGTCGTTTGGAAGCGAGCACGAACTTCACAGTTAAAATCATCACATAAAAATCTAACCGCATCTATGTGTTCGTATGATACAAGCAGTTTTATACGTTGATCCATAAAGTTTAGGTGTGAATAATCAAGTAGAGATTCCGAAGATACTATAATTAGTAACGGCCTTTAGATAGGTCGACTGTTTAGTATTTTGTAAAGTACATTTATTTATAAGTTTCTTTCTCAAGGTATTCTATGGTAAAAATGCGTGCGTTGCAAAGTGTGTATGGGGTGTGGGGTGACTTTAAGAGATATTATGAGAGCAAAGTTGAGTGAAAAAAGATGAAGTGAAGTGATGAGGATTGAGAAAAATATGTTAAGATGGTTCGGTCATACATAATAGAGAGGATGAATGAAGGAAGATTAACGAAACAGATGTATGTATGAGGCGAATGTGAATGGTACCGTTAGTAAGGAAAGACCAAATCGATCACGATTTGGAAAAGGGCCAGGGTAAGGGTAGGTTCTATAAATCGACGATCGTGTATGAAGAATGTAATGAAAGTGTATGAAGCGAAAGAAGTAAATCAGGATCGTAGAAAATGGAGATCCGTGATCTCTGCCTACCTCTTAACCTCTATGGGTAACGAGCATGATTTATGTACAGGTGAAATATCCAATATTTTTTTTTAAATACCTAGTAGTAAAGTGGAGTGTCCATTAAATTCTTTGAGTATAGATGTTACTTTTAATTTGAGGAGTTATATTTTTCTGCGAGTGGATTTTGTATATAGGTATATCTCAGACCATACCATATTCTTTTATTTGGTCTGTGGTATAAATAAATGTTAAGCTTTCTAGAGAAATATAAAAGTTTGTTGTAGTTATAAGTTTAATTTAACAATGAATAAGATGGTCGAACCTTTACAGGAATGAGACACATTGAAAAGAATAAATCTTATTATTTACCTAAACACTCATGCCACATTAATAAAAAAATCATGTGCCACGTGTAATTTATAAGTTAGGCCGGTGTTTTAAAATCTGTGTATGTCCCACAGAAACATTTTATAACATTAATTTATTTTTGACTTTTGTTTATTTTTTACTTTTATTTAAGTATATTTATTTTTTACTTTTTGTATTAAGTAAATTTCAAATGTTTTCAGCATGCTTTTACGCGATCCAGTTTTTATTTCATCCCATTTTCCAATTTGATTAAGCAATTCATGTAGAATTTAACAAGCAATCAGTCAACCTTAGCTTCACTTTTACTTGCTTGTTTTATAGTAAAAAATATGAAACCCGAAAAGTGTGGCCATCCTATTAGAAAGAGACACACTGGGACCTCCCAAGCCTCTCACTTGGCTCGTCTAACATTTCTTATTGCACAGTCCAGTTGGATTGTGGGTTCATGGTTTATGTTCTTTCAGGTTCTTTCCCTTGGAACAATAAAGAAAATAAATAAACAACACCCAACAGTCACATACATAATCCCGACCCCACGCTAGGATTCCCTGTGTCGTGGGTATCAGAAACTACGAGTAACATGGTACCACAACACCCAGACCCGGAAATATTAACAGAACATGCAAACATTTCTTCCGCAGCGGGAATATAACCCGCGCCTCTTGCGTCTCTGCCGAGCAACTGCCCGCCACGCTACCGAGGCTGTCAATATATCCAGCATTCTTTCTTCTCTTATTCATTCGACAGCCTGACTCTGACAATAATAAAGGATTAATTATTACGACGTGCGTGTTTACTTGCTTATTGGATTCATTCATTCATTCAGTCCACAACATGGACGCTTGACATTGTGTGTTTTGATTTAAATTTGAATTCTAACGAAAGTTTTGCGAAAGTTGATAGAAAAGTTTGGTTGGTGTTGTATAATTTGTGATGTAAATAAATTGAGATGTCGGACGTAGATGAAATTATTTACTTCATAAAATCCCTGAAAAAAGGCTTTGACAAGGATTTATTCCAAAGTAAAATAGATGAGTTAGCATACGTTGTTGACAACAATAGCTTGGTGTACGAGGATTTTCATACATTGTTCAAAGTTTGGCTGAATTTATCGATACGTGAGTAGCAGTTTCATAAACTACCTATATGATATCACAAAACTATCTGATGAAATTGATTCAAATCGCAATTTTACAGCCATCACGAAATGGGTGAATCTTGGATCTTGTTTGGTCCCCTCCGACATCGTAGAAGACCGGACAGTAGAGTACGCTCTACGATGGATTCTGGCCAACTTGGACAACCAGACGAATTACTCAAGAGTTGGGTTTTTACTTGACTGGCTTAGTGGTATACATCTTTATCTAGCTATCACAACTAATATTCTTTGAATTTCTTATGAGTAGATACTAATGATTTACTCAATGAATTTTCAGCTGCTATGGAATGCCAGTCTATTGACATGACTGCCTTAGATGCTGGCTATGAGGTTTTCTATGCAATGTTGACATTTGAAGTACTGGTAAGTCAGACAAGCAAGCAGAAGAGATACTGAGCTGAAGAATGAAATAGTAAACCAAATGTTTCTTTTCAGACTGTTCATGCTTTGAAGCTGGTGTACACTTTGACAAAGCCTGTTGATGTTACCAGAAGGCGGGTTCGGGAATTACTTGAGTATGCCAAGATCAGAGAGGCTAAAAAGGTATCAGCGGGATCATCCAACTTTAAGATATCTTCTTGTCTTCAATACAGATTTAATTGATTATCTACTGTTCCATACTAAATGGAATTATTAGAATTTCTTCATGATTCTTTATTGTAATTCCTAAAAACATACATACATACCACTAATGCCCATATCCCTAATGGAGTGGCCAGAGCCACAAGTAATCATAAGGAAACTTGCAGCCACTCCTGACTCAAAGTCTCAGGATGGATATGTTGAACTAAGTTGACAGGTGATCAGCACATCACCTATGTAGGTGGTCCATCATATTGGAAAAGATAATATCCCTTTGTCAACTTTTACGACATGAGGAGAGAAGCAGCTGGAAGCATTCTGTCTTTTCTTTACTCCCAGTCCAGCAGCAAGCTAAACACTGTATATTAAAAGACAAAAGGTTACTAAAGATTTATTAACAGAATTTATTTGATGTTTTCAGAATATGTTTCGTCAATTGCAAGTGTTGTTAGGCCTCTTCAAATCGTACAAGCCGGAGTGTGTCCCTGAAGATATCCCTGCCATTTCCATACATGTAGCTTTCAAGAAGTTGAATGTGCCATTGCTCACTAGGTTCAAGAAAAACCAGGTACCTACCTATGTACCTATACAACCAAATACCTACCTATTATATTTCAAAAGTGTTGTCCTTGTAAGGGTGTCTGCATGAACAGGCAGGACCACATCAAAATGAAATGTCACTTTAAATTTTGAAATACCAATCAATAATTTCTTATCGCCAATGATGTATGAAAGTAGTGACATTACCCTATGGTGCATATTGCCCAGTTTGGGCTAATTTTTAGGCATCACTTGTCATTAATAAGTACTAAGAAATGTAGTGTAAGAGTTTCCTCAACTGATAATACTGAAATTTAAATGGAATGAATGCCCCTTAAACTTAAGGGGAAAATCTACAAAACAATCACAAGACCTGTCATACTGTATGGATCTGAGTGTGATGGATGTGTGGAGTTACCAGAATGGATAGGATACGGAATGAGTACATCAGAGGAAGTTTGAAAGTAGCGCCAGTGATGGAGAAGATGAAGTGTAATAGGCTAGTGTGGCATGGGCATGTTATGCGGAGAGAAGTGAGTCATGTTACAAGGCGAGTGATGAATATGAATGTGGATGGATATACTGCTAGAGGAAGGCCAAGGAAAAGATGGATGGATTGTGTGAAAGAGGATATGCGTGTGAAAGGTGTGAGTGCTGAGATGACGAGTAATAGGAGGAAATGGAGGAGGGAAACCTGGTGTGCCGACCCCGCCTAGTAGGATTGGGGCAGGAAAATGATGATGATGAATGATGAAATGGGCAAAAAGAAGATATGTTAATATTTTGTTTATTATTATTACAGGAACTACGAAACCGAATCAGCAAAGAAAGACATCATTTGCTATGGCTTAACCCACTGAATTCTGTAAGGGTTTACTATTTCTTTCATATAAATGAATACATGCTGAATGTTTGTAAATCACAATGGTTTATGTTACCAGGATCGCAGCAGAAATAAGAAGGCAGACCCATTGGTGCCCATCATGCATGTCAATGATGACGTAGATAGAAGCAAGCAACCCAAGAAGACCCTTCTAGACTTTTCAGAGTAAGGAAAATCCCCTTTCTTATTACCACTATCCAATCTTATCTACTCATGCTACTATAGTATGGTTGTCTGGAAGAGATCGCTCTTAAGCGATAAGACCGCCAATTGTACTCTTTTTAACGTAATTAGTTTTTATATATATATTTTTTTTGCTAGTGTAAGGTGTACAATAAAATATTTTCATTCATTCATTCATATAGTCGGGCCAAAATAAGAGGTCCGATTTGACATTTAGTCAAAATACTCTTGAGTAGGGATGAGAACCAATGCAGTTTATAATATTAGTAAGGATTTATTTATGTAGTACTCTCTGGCCGTAACAAGTGCCGTGTCGTCTAATGAAGATAATCTAATAGCCTTTAATTTTCAGTCCAGTATCTCTGGTCCAGTACAGTCTCCACTACATGGTGAGTCGGCCGGCGCGACTGCGTTCTCTGTTATGCAACGAGAGTGGACTCACGCTGCTGTCTGTGCTCGATCATCAGCAGCAGGCATTCCTCTCACACGACCTGCATCATCTGCTGCACAAGTGTAAGTTTTGTTCAGATAGGTGTACTTCTCTGCTGGACTACTACTCAGGCCTTTCACCATCTATAGTATCTACTATCAGATGATTTATACAGCGTCAGGAGGCAACTTTTACCTTCACAAATGGGACGGTGTAGTGCCCGGGACGAATTAAGATGGTGTAGGCTTGCCCAGCACTTAATCCATCATCTCAGCTTAATCGGCCTTGTCGACAGGAAAGACATGGTCAATACATGCGGAGCTGACTAAGCCGCGGGTTTCCTCACGATGTTTTCCTTCACCGTTTGAGAGTATTGGTATAGCGCACATAATTTTTTCACAGAAAAATCCATTGGTACACGACCGGGTTTGAACCTACGACCTTAGGATCGGAAGGCGGGGTCAGGTCCGAAGGGGGGGGACACAGGGGTCATGACCCTCCTCAAAATTGTACATGTCAAATTGAAAAATTTTCTAAAAATTTACAAAATATAAAAAAACATTTTTCTGCTCCCAGTAAAAATAGAAGGCTTCCATTTGTTTTATAATGTGTGCAATAAAATTGTGTATTGTGCAAAAAAATCTGATTTACTCGACATACCCCTGAATACTCAAACGCATCTCAAAGTTGAGCATTTGTGACGATTTTTTGACAGATTTTCATCAGAAACTGTCAAAAAACCGTGAGTTGAAACATGCTCAACTCTGAGTCGCGTTTGAGTATTCGGGGGTTATTCTATTATTAGTGACCCCCTCCAAAATTACAGGCTGCGACCGCGCCTGCCCTATTGGGGATTCGGGCGTGATGATATGTTTGTATGTGTATGTAAATTGGTGATATCCCACAGGTTTCCTAGACGTATCTCCTCACAGCTACGAGGAGAAGCAGGATTTGCTGCGGCGGCTCGCCGCGCTACAACGCACCGTGCTACAGGGCATCCCGGTCATCACTAGATTCCTGGCGCAGTACCTTTCACTGTGGAACGAGAGGGACTATTTCAATGAGGTACAGTACAAGCTTTGCTTAGCTTGGGGCTAGATGGCACTGTGTAAATGTCCACAAATATTTATATTTATTTAAATCAAATCAAATCCACAAGTGAATGTGGTGTAAATTTTGACACTGCGTTTTACCCCTTTTTGAGGGTTATTTAGTTGCACCCTTGCACCATGGGTATAATTTATAAAAAAATAAATACGCGTTTTATTAGATACATTATTTATTTGTAGGTACAGAGTTTTGATAGATAGATTGGACGGACGGACAGACGGACAGACGGACAGACGGACAGACGGACAAACGGACAGACGGATAGACGGATAGATATTTGTGGACATATCACACAGCGCCATCTAGCCCCATCTCATCATCTCATAATAGAAACTTTACCAAACTGTTTAACCACCTTATAGCTTGCTTTCGAAATTAATGTGTGTTATTCCAGAACATAAACTATTTACATTCAAAATTTCATCAAAATCGATTTTCAACAAAAGTTAGTTATAAATTACAACTGCCGTTTAACTAACAAACGGTTGACATACAAAGCAAGCGTTAGTGATGCTGCCACAAAGCTACTACGGGACTTCTTCTCAGGATTTGGAGTAGTAAAGTCGAGTCAGTGAGGTTTTTTGAGTTTAATTTAATTAACGATTTTCTTCACAGCAAGTTGATTTAAAAGTAGTGGTTGTGGGTTTGTGTTGGTGAAGGTATAGGTAATTTATGTTTTAACATAGTTTGTCTCCTTACTAACACAGTACTTGTAAACAACCTCGTGTTTTTTTAAATAACAAGATGGAGGCGGAGCCTCCGGATCGCCCGCCTGATCCTCCCGATCCTGATATGATATGCGATGAGAATCGTCCCACCGCGTCCAAACGCAGACTTGAATCGGAGGACATGAGTTCTTCCATAAATAATAAAAAAACAGTTACCTCCCCAGACATGGCCGCAGCCTCTATACAAACAATATGGCATCACCCTATAATGATCGTTGGGGTAAAGGAGTACTCCTCCTCAGATCAGGGCCCATTCATTGTCCATGTCTCTAGAGAACAACCGGACCCTAGCGCAGGTACAACTATTCGACCCATTAAATTTGGCCAGTTTTTAAAGAACCAGAATGTCACTAATATCTGTTCTGATGGCATTAAACAGGTAGGTAGGAATCGAATTTCTGTGTAAAAATGTTTTTCTTACTTATATTATAAATGCGAAAGTTTGTGAGTTTGGATGTTTGGATGTTTAGATGTTTGGATGTTTGGATGTATGTGCCTCAATCACGCCTAAACGGCTGAACGGATTTGAATGAAACTTGGAATATACATAGTACATGTACTGGATTAACATATAGGCTATTTTTTATCCGGGTACCACGCGAGCGTAGCCGCGGGCGGCAGCTAGTATTTTATAATTCCTTGTGACAGATATTGGAGCTCGTGGAGTGGGTGAGCATATTCTGTGGCGAGCACATCGCGTGCATAGTGTCATCGTTATCACACGTCTGCCTCCGCGCGCAGCCGCTCGAGCAATGCGCTGTGATCCGCGCGCTCACTACTATGTACACTAACCTGGTGAGTCACTATCCTTACTCTACTCTATTCTACTCTACTCTATTCTATTCTACTCTACTCTATTCTACTCTACTCTATTCTACTCTACTCTATTCTACTCTACTCTACTCTACTCTACTACTACTACTACTACTATTGAAGTAAGCGGAGTGAGCTAATTATGCCCTCGGCGAGCATATCGCATGCGTAGTGTGTAGTTACCGTTCTGGAAAAAGCAAAGCATAGGTATAAGCAAAATTTTGACTGGAGTTTTTTCTTCCAGGCCGTATAGCAGAAAGAAATGAGTTCCCTAAAAATAATTTACATAGACATCTTATGCAATGCAACTACCAAATGTAACGTAGTTCACTCTAAAATCGGAAGATGGCGTTGTATATGTTACAGTCAAAACTCTTAACCGGTCAAAAGTAGTTTTGACTGACGCTCTTAATTAGGGAGGAGTAATTCAAAGGGAAAATGAATTAAGGACCCAAATCTTTAATCATCTACTCTGACGCTGCGGAAAGTGCAGCCAGTCCCCCTCAGCGCCTCTGGCTTTATTCACTTTAGCGTAGGGCAGGCTAGTTCCATGTGGAATAGTGAAGGGCTTATTCGCTTCTGTGACCTACAGTTACTATATAACGAGTATATTAGAAACTAACTGTAGGAACAAACATTGACATTTTTATAAAAGTTTTAACTGATTTACCCCCAAATACTCAAACGCATCTCAGAGTTGAGCGCGTCTCGAGTGACGAGTTTTTGACAGAGTTTTCATCAAAAACTGTCATAAACCGTGACTTGAGACGTGCTCAACTCTGAGTCGCGTTTGAGTGTTCGGGGGATAGTCAGTCAAAACTACTTTTAACAAGCTCCATTGGGCAAAACTAGTTTTGACTGATTTCGTTAGTCAAACGTACATTTGACTGGTTAAGAGTTTTGACTGCAACATATACACTATTGGGCTATTAATTATTCTTACCTGTTTCGAATTGTTCCAGGTATACGCGAGTACAAAGTCCCGTTACCACTTCCTGAACATAGCGCCGTCTCAGTCCAGCTACCAGTTGGTTCTGCCGGATATCGCGGCGAAAATCAGTGAACTATGCAACAAGCTACTTCAAGTCAACCCTGGTAAGCACAAGACATTCATCTTGTAGAACACCGGTAACTTGGATAACATGCTCGACTTAGCTTAATGTTAATCTTGGGACTTAATGGAACTTATGAATCAGGAGTGGCTGCAAGTTTTCTTATTATTTTATTATTATTATTATTTATTTTACAAAAATATATATAAACAATTACGTAGGTAGTGACATTATGACTACTTGTGGCTTTGCTCACCCCATTAGGGATACAGGCGTGATAATATACAGCAAATTTTATGGTACAAGTTTTGCTTAGTTTTGGGCTAGATGGCGCTGTAAGTAAGTAACTGATACAGAAAAGCAGAGCATCTGTGTTACTGCGTTGATGTAAGAACTAAAACATATCCACGAAACCCTACCCTTCGCAGTCCAGAAAGAACTGTGTATAGAGAACATTAATTTGAGGACGTACTAAAACAGCTTTCGAAGTTACGTGCTGATAGTTTATGCCCTGTTACAGACAGTCTCTATGCTCTCTACTCGTCCGTCCAGTCTTGCTCGCGGCGAGCGGCGGCCGAGTTAGAGTGTGGCGCGGCAGTGGGTTCATTACCCGGACCACTCACCCTCGCACTGCCCCTGCTGTCCGCCTCAGCCGGTCTCATAGACGACATGGCCGGGCTCATGATACTGTGAGTGTTGTAGAATAATATACTCTCTGACTGTAGCTTGCAGCGCGACGGCCGACCTTGAGCGTTGCGGTAGCTAGAGAGTGACCTCTCACCCTCGCACTGCCCCTGCTGTCAATAACAACTGGTCTCAGACGACATGGCCGGGCTAATGATACTGTGCGTCGTGATTTAGGCACAAACATCCTCACACCCTCACAAACTTTAACATTTATAAAATTAGTAGGATACGAGTTGTAGCATATACTTTATGCCCAGATGATTAGGTTAAATAATAGAAAGTTAGCAAGACAAGCCCGGCATCAGCTCAACACCATCGAGGACACTAGAACACTGCTGCCAACATCCCAAAGTCCTCTGTTATTTTAAGGAGTTGTGCTGGATCTGGGAGGGTTAGCAGGGTAACAATGCACAATATACCCCAACGCGGGAGATCAGTGCAGATCATCACTTTGTTAGTGATAAAGAAAATAGTCGAATCATCTGCGCCGATGTATATTAATATTATTTGATTTGGACGTTGATCTTAATGAGGGGTTAATTGATTCAGGCGTGACTGCAGAATTTTACTCTAAAATACTACTAGATAGAAGCCATTATTTCTATATTTTTAGGAATAGTAGTATTTTACTGTGTTATTTTAGATTAATATCTGCGCTCACGTCAATAAAGTTAATTTTGTAGTCTCCCTGTTGATCCTAGACAGTTCCTTAGAAATTAAAATGAAAAATTCTTTATTGCAAACAACAACCAAACGATTGCTGGCAAAAGGCGGCCTTATCGCTTATTGCGATGTCTTCCAGGCAACCAGGACTTAAACTAAACTAAGCTAGAACTAAATTAAACTAAACTAAAATTAACGTTTAAAATTTAAAAAGAAAACTTATCTTTTCCAGATACAAGAAAATAATATCAACATGCAAGGCTCAAAACGAGGAACAGATTCTCACACTCAGCCAGTACATGTCTGATATTCTCAACTGCTTGTACAGCGAGGAGGCTCTAAGCGGCCGCAAGAACGGCCTTATTTTCGAGAGACTGCATCCACAGCTTGTGGACAAACTCAAATGTATATATCCCGATGTAGACGCCAAGTTCAGTATAAGGAACCATTTAGCTTTCGCGCCGTACACGTACCTACAGCTCACAGAAGTGGACCACAGAGACGCGGATAACAAGATATGGTTCAAAGCTGTAGTAGACCAAGAGTTTAATAGCTTAGGCAAGTTTCTGAAGAAAGCCCTGCCTGAGCTGCGCTATCACTAAATATAAAATCAGAACTGAAAAAATCATGAATTGTTTTGTTCACTGTTTGTTATTGAACACTGTATGTTAGTTGTATGTATTTAGTTTGTAATGAAAATCTGCTGTTCGAAGTTCTGACTGATCGAACAGCTGCGCGAGGCTGCAGCGCGAGACAAGCGCTCGCTTAGTTGCTTGATCAGTCATTAAAGCAACTATAATCAACAATATTAGTTATATTGTTCGTAATATGTTGAATTATGATTATTAATTATGTGCCTGAGATGATATTCTGAGCTTTACTTATAACTACTAGTTGGTAAACTTAGGTTAATCCCACCAATGACGACAATAGTTTTGTAATACATTAGATATTTTGATATATTTCTCTTTCATTTAACCTATTTCTACTCGATACAGAAAAATATTCGTCTTGGTTCAAAACACGATAGGTACACTAACAACAGTTTTTTTGTAAGAAAACAACATGAAAGGGTACGAATTCAATAGAAATGTTACATCACAATTCATAGCAAATACAAACAAATCGTCCACATCTGCATATGCAAAAGCGAACATGATTGGACGGTAAATAAAAATATGAAGCTTGAAACGGGCGAGTGAAAGACAAATACTTCATTTCACAGTCTAGCGAGGATGCAGACTCTTAATTGGGGATTAATATCATTGTGTATCGCATCGCGTATGTTGTGTACCTACATATCATCCCCATGTTGTATTTTATAATAGGGTGACTATCATTTACTAATTTAAGCTTACTTTTATACTTTTACTAGTTGTTGCCCGCGACTACGCGTTAAATTACTTTTAAAAGTACCCATTTCACCTCTTTTCAAGGGTTCTTTTGAAAAAACCTGAAACACCTGTCCATTTATTTTGCATTTTTAGTATCCAAACCGAGTTACAAGCTAATCGCACCGCTCTTCAAAAAGTTCCAATACAAACTTTGACACCCCATTTCACCCCTTTTTGAGGGTTTTGAAAAATCCTGAAATATATGTTCATTTATTTTGCATTGACAATGTCTGAACCGAGTTTCAAGCAAATCGCACCACGCGTTAAAAAGTTCCATACAAATGCTTTCACTCCTTTAGGGGTTTCATTTCGAAAAACCCCGCCTTAGTGGGTGGTTTTGCTATAAAAAGAAGCTACTTTCGAAATTTCAGTTTTCTAGCTTCAGCGGTTTCGGCTCGGCGATGATGAATCAGTCAATCAGTCAGTCAGGTTAAGTTCTTTTATAGGTACCTATAGATAGATGTCACTTTATGAGATACAATCATGAAAATAGTAGTCAAAGCTTGGTTTCTACGCAAGAAACTCGTTACGCTTTGTCTTATTCATGTGTAGGAGCTGAATTAAAAATAACCAAGCAAGACAACATTTGCATCACATTAATAGTATCCAATCTATAAAATAATAAAACAATAAGACCTTTGTTACAAGCAAGCACTAACTTACACTTCGCATACAGCCACGTAAGTTGCTTTTCCATTTCCTCTTGTTACTTGCGCTCATTTATTTTTCGTGGTCCGCTCGAAAGCATAAATTATGGACACTCTGGTTGGAGACTGGCACGTACAGGGTGGCCACCCGTTCCCCCTCGGTGAGAAATGTCTCCCCCTTGTCCCCTATGCCCCTTTTTGCGAGATATCGTCAAGGATACTGTGTTAATCGGACCTTGCTATACTTTTTTGTGAATTGCGTCCACTGGCAGTCGAGCGGAAAAACTGTTTTTCGTATTCCCATCATTTTCTTTTGATTGTTGCTTAGATGGGGCGGAATGGGGCGGCTTTATTGTTCCTAATCTTTCAAGATTTCTCAAGATTATTAGTTTCAGTTGATTTGTGTCCCGTACATAAAATCATCAAGGACGAAAAAAAAACAAAAACCTGCAAAAATCTTTGCCACTTAGTACCTATGAGTACCTAGGTACCTACATAAAGAGTTTTTAGCCCTCAAAAAGTTTGTTTAGGATCTTTTAACGGGCGCTGAGACCTGAACTTCACCAGGTAAAGAAAGAAGAAAGAAAGAAAGAAAATACATTTATTTACCTATTGGTTCATTATTTCATCACATGTAGGTAGGTACATAACCAACTTATAATAACAGTAAGCAATGATGCCAATGGACTAAAAGGCCCTGCCTCAACATCATATTGGTCAACAAGAAGTTGATGCAACGCTGGTTTTCACAGGTAAGTGAACGGCTTCACCTACCTGTCCTCAGTTTCTGAACTCATTTGAAATAATGTGGGTGCCATCACACAGGCTCGAATTAAAAGTTTGAGTACCTGTGCTCTTAATGCGCAACCTGGATACTCCTAATCTAATGTTATTTAAGACCAAGACAGTAAAAATGTGTTATCGTGGTTAATATTTAGACAAATTAATAACATGGTTGGTGTTAACATTTTAGTGAAAGTTCGAAATCCCCTTTATCTGTAAAAAAATCATGATCCGCATAAACAGGCATTAGGTTTTTAATAAGTAATATAAAGGAATAATTATGCAAATTATTATTACGCCATAAAAATAATAGAACCGTGACCATTCCAGAATCGGAGTACGTTTGCGGGATAAAAAATATGCACATCTAGTAACAATTGATAGGGGACGTACACAAGGGGTGCTTTCTCAGAGGGACTATAATATAGTTCGCACCAAGTAAAATAAACCCGTGGTAAAAAGTTTGAACGTGCTTACTTTTGCCCACAAAAGTATTTGCTTATTGTTTTAGGTACTTATATCTATTATTTATCTTAAAATAAACGTTACATCTGAATAAAACAATAGGGAAATCGTTTGTGCGCCAATATCCATGTTTAAACTTTACCTCTGCGGGTTCTTACGTATCTCAACCTAACATAACGAATATAGGTGAAAAAAAAACATTTTACGGTTATTGTTAAAGTCAAAAAGTAGCGTAACATGGTTACAACATTGCTTACGCTGTACACAGGTAGGTACCTATATAGACAGGTTAACATCCATCTCATGACCAAAGCATGTCCAAGTCCAACCAGTTTCGAACGCTGAAATTATTGAAGATACTTTTTTATCACAGTATATACCTTGTGGTAATAGTAGATTAAAGTGCGTTAAACCTTTCTTGCTAAATTAAAGTGCGCTCTATAGATTACTTTGTCTCTAGGGTTTGCTCTTCATATTGCTTCATATCTCGACCCTTGCACACTTTATCCCTTCTCAAAAATCGTTCCCGATGTCGTGTTTACGTTTTGGAGTAACTATTGCTCCCATTCCTGGCTATTGTTCGAGGGTGGACGGGATTATTGAACTTCGCGAGTGCTTTGCATGAGCTACGTATGAATTTATGGTTGCTGGTGGTAAATATTATATTGATACTCGAGGTTTTGATTTTGATTGCTTAAATATTATTTTTATTCATAAAATGCTCAATATTTTAAGCTTTTATTTTTATGATACCTGACATAGTTACATTGTATTGATAGTTTTAAGCTTACATTAGAATTCACTGTGTTGTGGGTGTCAGAAACTAGTGCCATGGTGGTACCATGCCATACAAATCATGGTAATACCTGCTAGTAAGAACCCATCTTGTGCATATTATAGAGGCATAAGATGCATGCGGCAAGTTACAAGAATCTTTACTCAAACACGTAAAAGCTATCCTTAGCTGATTGAGTTTATATAGCTACTCAGGTTGATGGCTATTTAAACAGACGTGTTTCCGTCAAAGCCCTTATAAACCTCTAAATTGTGCAAACACGCCGCTATCGTGTTAGTGCGAGAGCACGGCTGCTGTCTGTATCCGAATCGATAAAATTCGGGGGTCCGTTGCCATGGCAACGCTCCCGCCGGGTGGGGTGGACCGCCGCATCCATACTACACCGATGTTGACTGAGACGGATAGGGTAAGAAGCTTATTAATGGTTTTATGTTACAGTCGCCTTCAATTTTGCATGGATTCGTCTCAAAATGCAGATTACCTGCTGCTAACCCAATCAGCAAAATACACTGAAAATTATAAGTGGGCAGGTATCTACACTTTTCTGTCTACCCGAGTTCGTACTTCTTTTTACCTGTTACAATACAGTATATTACAAAAGAAAGCGACTTGTAAGTTCTGGGTACGTGAGTAAAAGTTGATGGAAAGTGGAAAACGAGGTCCTGCAAATAACGGGGGAGCGCGGCCATCTTGGCGTCGGCAGACCGCGTGACGCCATTACGGAGTGCGTTTACATCTGCTCCCGTGGCACACAGACATTATTTTCAGTCGCTATTATATGGAAATTGGCGTCGGTTTTCCGATGCTTTTGAAAGTAAGTGTAGCTAAGTACCTACTCGTATACAAAAAATCACGGTCAGTAAATGACACGAAGGTTTGGATTGTAAGTATTGTTAGAACGTGCGGTGCTAATTGTAGAGAGTTAGTTCTACGTGTTACTTACGATATACTTACTTATATTTGCGATTCTTTATCTCTGCGTTCATGCTGCTGAACTTCAGGACGGGATAGGAATCACTGTTAATTTTGTAAAAGGGAATTGAGGTCTCTAAGCTTATTTCAAAGTTACCTAATCGATATTTCACAAGCTTTCAAAAACTTTTTTATTTTTGGTAGAGCCTAACTGTGATGCAAATGCACAAAGAGCGCTGTGCTTTATACGATGCAAAGTCACGAATCTCAAACAAAGGCCGCGCTCAACGCCTCAAAGTGGTATTAAAGCGAAATAATGAAAAACCTTGTTAGTCTAAGCTGCGAGCAATAACAGCGCTCGCAAAGGAACGCGGAGGAAAATAAAGCAAGCACTGTGTCTGAGCCTGTATAAAACCTGTATAAATGCAGCACATTTCCAGCCGTCTACCTCTTTATTGCCCGCGCCTCGCTGAGACAAAAGAACTTAAATGTGCCTCGGAAATATTAATAAGAATTTATCTCGAGCGGCCATGCACCGGCTGCTTAAAATTCATTAGGTTCTTTGTGCGATAAATCAGGCTACGAATTAAATGTAATATCTTGGAATCATCTAAACCGGGAAAGAAGTGTTTGGATTGGCAGAGTACACAGTCAGGGGGAAAATTTGCGCCCTCGCTGGAACGGTGCATGGCTACCGGAACCGGACCGGGCCGGCAGCCGGCCCCCGGGACTCGCGCTCCACTTTACTTTGACACTATTGCCTACTTGAAACGCAGTCGACAGTTGTGCTAGTTAACTTACTATAACGTAAAGTTAAGTCTTGAGTGGTTCTATGGCTTGTGAGATTCGAAGTCGATCAAGGACAGGCTACGTAGGAATCATTGGGTTTTGAGTTGTAATTAAAGTGGAAAATTTTAGGACATTGATCTCGATAGTCTACTTCGAAAGACTAAATCGTTTGCCCTGAACGGGATGAAAATTCAGGAGTATCGCTTAGTCACTAGTCAATAATTAAGTAGTTGTAATAAGTGGATGACGTGTCTAAATCTCGTGGGGGTGACTGTAGTTGTTTGAATGCCATCAATTTCACTCTACATCAGCTATACAGCCATTAGTCGTAAAAATAAATCGCACAGTATAAACAGAGCGGAGTTATCACGCGTCGGAGACATTCAACCAATTTTTCCTAATTTTCGCGATACATAAAAGCTTTCATCTGCGGCCGTGTAAAAAGGGCCGTAAAACGTCGCTGGTTGACGCAATAAGGGGCTATGAATCTTATTGGTGATTTATAGCTAGCTCGGTCCACGAACTGAATAATAAGTTGTTTCTGTGGATACCATTGTCTATACTTTTATGGTAAGGTTGCTCCATATTTCACGGTTTTTACGAGTAATTTCGTTTGGACTTAGTCCGAATACCCAAGGGGTTGAACGTTTGTTTGTAAGAAAGCTCTTTAATAAATAAAGTACCTAGTACCCTATTACAGAATAAAAAAAAAAATAGCAAGAATAG
The DNA here is from genome assembly GCA_949320045.1 of Scotopteryx bipunctaria. NCBI lineage: Eukaryota > Metazoa > Arthropoda > Insecta > Lepidoptera > Geometridae > Scotopteryx > Scotopteryx bipunctaria. Next base: position 3,310,643 of record OX439441.1, read on the forward strand.
ATAAGTTAGAAAACGCCGTTGATTTGCCCTTAGACAGATGGTAACTACTTACTTAGTAGACAGCATTGATCAACATTTTCATTTATTAAAACAAAAACATTGTCTGTATCCAGAAGCACTGACCAAATTAGCCTGAAGATCCACTATAAGACTGAAACTTTCAAAACTGATATTGATGATGTTGAGATTGCTCCGGACGTACTGCTGTGCATCGGGGATGTATGTTATGTATCTATGCACAGAACCACACCTATGGTTTTCATGCCATCTGACGCAAGAAAATTGCAATCCTGATCAGATGAATACGAGGTAGTCGCGACACCATCTTGAATACTGTTGCAGAGAGTTATACCTGTCCTTTTTGGCTGGAGGTGCCTTTTGTGGAGAGTGGTCTAATAGGGTATTCCTTATTGTCCACTCTCGACACATCTTTTTAACTTGTACCTACTGTGCCTAAATATTACTAACCCTATATTATATAAGTAAGTCTTTTCTGTACTAACAAAATAAACAATTTATTTCATTTATTTAATAAAAACATTACAGAACCCCTATTAAAACATAATGTAGCTGACTGTACAGGCTACTGGTTTATTCTGTGACAGGGAGGGGTTTGCAGATACGCGATGATGGACGCGGCCCGCGGGATTACCTCGACTCTGACCTTTATTTCTTTGTTATATCTTAAGATTCGCATATTCGGGCCGTGCCGCAAGTCCGCAACGCATCATCACTTTCATACATTTGAAAATTAAATTATTAATGGACATTTCAAAATGTATGGTAATTATTGCGTTGCGACACAGCTTGTCCAAATGTACAAAAGTCCACTGAGCATTCCCTTACCAGCAAGACCCTCAAGATAGATCATTTTTTTGTGTAACTGAACTCTAGCTATACGAAAATAGATACAGCGCCTTTGGTTGTACTCAAAACTGGTTACCAATATCTTTGCTTCAATTGAGTTAGTACAAATGTATATTTTCAAACTTGCCATTATTAAAGCTACACCTACTAGTCTGGTACTAGAGAGTACTGGTGGTCTAGCTGGTAGTGACCCCGCCTTCCGATCCTAAGGTCGTGGGTTAAAATCCGGTCGTGTACCAATGGATTTTTTTGTGCGAAAAAATTATGTGCGCTATGCCAGTACTCTCAAACGGTGAAGGAAAATATCGTGAGGAAACCCGCGGCTTAGTTAGCTCCGCACGTATTGACCATGTCTTTCCTGTGGACAAGGCCGACTAAGCTGAGAGGATGGAATTGCTGGGCAAGCCTACTCCATCTCAATTCGTCCCGGGCACTACAGCGTCTTGTTTGTGAAGGTAAAAGTTACCTTCTGACGCTGTATAAATCATCTACTATAGATGGTAAAAGGCCTTAGTTTATACCTACCTACTAGCGTTGTTTATGAAATACTTAGTGTTTTCGGTGGCTTTGGTACACCTGTTTAAGCTAGCACAATGTGGCTAATCCCTTCTTGTAAACTAGTTGGGAGTTTAAGAAGATTCGTTTGTCGTCACACGCGAGCCGTAATCCCCAGGGATACATACCGGAGGGGGTAGATAACGGTAACATCGACGGGGGTAAGTTTCCCTCATTACGAGCCAACAACCCTTTTTGCTGTAATCGTTTTCTCTATACATTGAAATATTTTGTCTGTTTTATTTGTCCATTTGTTCCGCCCAACGGATTGCGATCATTTTGTGCAAAGTTTGGCACTCAGCCAGGGGATTAAGGTCTTCTTCGAAACAAAGAACGGCAGGTGCGCTTATATTTTTAATGCCTTTAAAATAATCGGTTTCATGAGAACCAATTCTATGAAGAATTGGTTCGGGGAACAATGAAACTGTTTGGTAAATATCCAACTGTGTGCTCGGTTCTTTGAAACTATGAAATACACAACACTTTATTTACGCGATTGTATTCTATGCTGAGTGCTTTTAATCAGGTTCTACATACCTGAGCGTAAAATAAGTTTACGAATAGCAAGTATCATTCCCTATTCCGTAGCATTTGCTACGAAACTGCTACGAAAAATCCAAATAATATGAAAGCAAAGCAAACGACCTCGAAAACTCCCAACAACCGGACAGGGTTCTATAAAGGCGGGTTCAGCGGAAAATGGCAGCAGTGTAAGTAATGTGCGCAAGAAAATATTCAATCAAGTTTATAGCGTCGATTCTTCCTACGACACGGCGCGCAAGGATCAGGGTTGCCAAGGACTCAAACCCCTTTTATGGTCGTTTGAATATTCCCGTAAGATAGGTTAGAATATTGACAATTTAAGTAAGCACTTTTTGCAAATATTAGCATTACAACGGAGACTTAGTTTAACCTAAGTAATTACCATGATGTTTAGGTTTAATACATTGAATAGAAAATGCAAGTACCTACCTACCGAATACTGAATTGGATAAATCATTAGATATTTATCTACCATTACACATTTTATAAAACGTCATTGATGTGGACTTATTACTTTTATCATCCTAGGTAATGATGTCTTTTGCGGACAAAACTCGTCGCAATTGAATCTCTTATAAAACTGAAAAAAGTGGGTCACCTGGGAGGTGACAATCCTAGTTTTATCTCGCCCGCTCAAGGCTCATTTGGCTCAGTGTAATGGCGAGCGCAGTCGGGTAACCAACGACGGCTTATGCCATCATTTCGGCTTGCGACCAACATAAACGTTCCTACTTATCTAATATTCTTCCAGTTTAGTAGCGCAGGATGTTTTAATTGGTGGTTACCATGAATCGTATAATAGCAGATGCAGTTTTCTCAAGTTGTCACATTATCTCACATTTCTTACCTGCCGCTTTATTTTCTATGACTCAACGAAAAATGACAGCTTGTAACTTGTTTGTGACGCACCGCATAGCGTTTTTGCCTGTTTTTGCAATACTAAACTGTCATCTAGAATACAATAACACGGCGATTCCATAAACATGCCCGCGTTACGTTTTGTTTGGTCATCGTGAATAAGAGGGCTGTATTGAAGAATTTTGAATCAGAAATGATTATGAACAATAAAATTGTCTTCACGAAAAGTGACACTTGCTCGTGCAGTTCCACTGACGCGGTACCGAAATAAATGTCTATAATGGATTCCACGGTTACCTACGTAATATCCAAGTTTAATTCATATCGGTTTAGCCGTAGTAAGTACATATAATTTAAACACAAATACTCATCCAAACTTTCACCTTAAAAATAGTCGTAAGAAAGCAAAATATTATAGGTAAACCAATAGATTTTACATTGGTTTGCATAAATGGGAAAGTTGCGCTAACGTTATATTTAGAAATTAAGTATATTAATAATTCAATAATGATATTCGTTAAAAGTGAATCAGTGAAAGATTTATTCTAAGATTCTTTTTTTTTTGATTATTTTAATTAAAAGTATGATTAATGATTTAAAAGATACGTAAATTGAAACCCAACCAGCGCATCTTAGAAAAATAAATTGTTCCGAGCAGGGAATAGATAGTGTTGTGTAGGACACGGTTTCAAATCGAGTTTGTATGAGGCCCTCATTCTAATTCGTGAGGTGCGACAATGTCATGCTTCAAATGGCATGTCACATCCTGTAAAATGTCATGTTGCGAGGTAGTAATAATTCGCTCGTTCAATCTACTCATATGTCATATAGGAAATTTTGTCACAAGAGATGAGGTGTCTTGATGAGCGTCTTGTTTTCATTTTGTTACTAAAAGTGAGGCGTTTTACTTGATGAGTAGATATAATTGTTTTTACTATTATTGTTTGTACCTATGATAGATTAGGTTAGATGACAAGCAATGTAGGTAGGTATGTCTTGGTCAGTTAAGTAGGTTAGGTAGATATAATTTTAATGTTTTGCATTAGATACCTATTTATCCTAACTATTAGTTTAGGAGTATAGTACCTATTATATTATCTGTGGTTCAGGTATGTAGTGTTTAGTAAGTACCTAAAATAATAATAATAATGCTGGTCATCTTCTAGCCCCAAAGTAAGTAGAGCTTGTGTTATATGAACCACAACTGATTGATATTGAGTTCATCAAGTAGTAGAATGGGTACCTAGGTAGGTAGGTATTAGTACATTATTTGGGTACCTACCTGGGCAAGGGGTAAGTAGGTACCTACCTCGTGCCTAATTGCAATTTTTTTTACCTACCTATTAGTTTAGTAGGTACCTAAGTATCTAGTAGGATTAGGTTAGTAATAGGTAGGTAGATAAATTAGGTACCTATCGACAAAAAATTTAAAAACTATGTAGTTTGTAATTCGAAAACTGTCAAGTGCACGAAAGGAGCCTTTTTGAGGCGCACTTATACTATAAGTCCTCTCATCACACTGGTTTAAAAGAACTATTGATACGATAAGAAAAAGAAGAACAAACATTATATTACTTACCTACCTAAATGTACTTACTTAATGTACTCGTACCTACAATGTGAAATCTATCTACTTCATATTTACAGATATAAACAAAAGTTTTGACACTTTTTCACCACTGAGACGGTTACAAAACTAATTTTGTTGTAGGTTTCCATCAACCAACTTCAAGCAATTCATTCTATTTTTCGCTACGTCAATTACCTACTTACGTCATACGTCACTGTGATGTCATTTCAACGCACGATCTGTCATTCGATCACGCAATACATCAGCTCACTCACTCCTCACTCGAATGAAACATTTATATTTCACTCGTTCGTCCCGCTCGCGCTCGCACGTGGCGTCGTTTGGTGAGTGTGACAAAAATTGTGAGGTGGCACAACGATTGAATGAATGGGACAAATGAGGTGCTTCGCGTATGTCCTACTCAACACTAGAATAGTGCCGTCGCGTCGGTCCATAAAACAATTCAGCTGTTCAAAAAGTAAGCATTGAAAATAACCATAAAATGAAATAAATGCTTTACGCGAAACCTTCATAGGGTTGAATATGGTGAAATGGTGCGGTGGCTATTATGGAAAATTCTGATTTGTCAAGTGAAAGGACAAAAGCTTATCCGGTAAGCGGAGCTGATATTTTTGAGAGTGCATTTCTTAGTCAAGAAAACATTAATTTACCTATTCGGTTGTATTTTCAGTTCAACAAGAGTCGTAGGGAGAAAACGCAGTTGGTTTTCTTCAAAAAATCAACTGTGTATTGTCAAAGGTCGTGTAACTTTTGAACATAAAGTTCGTGAAAAGGGCTACCAAATAAATGAAAAAGAAGAAGTAGTTTTCTAATATGCAAATCTGCATGATTGTGCAGTTGCTCCTAGAGCAAAACACGGCATGTTTATAACCTCTATAGGTTATAAACATGTCGTAGTTTTTTTATTATAGTTGCACAGGAGATCTGAAGAAACTTTCGTCTCATCAGTAGGTAACTTGCTATTGGAAAAACACAAAAATGTGTGATGTATCTTGTTGAAGAGTTAGTTATCCTTTGTCGTGAAAAAGTGTGATTTATTATCTTACTTCTTACTTGTATTATAAATGCGAAAGTTTGTGGCAAAGTGACATTTTGAACGAAAAATTTTCGTCCAATTCGGCCGAAATGACACTTTTAATTTTAATTTATTTATTTACTGACATTTCGGCCACCACCAAATACTGCAGCTGTTTTGTACAGTCATACTAAGAAAAAGGGTAGATAATCTTATATTATAAGAATCGTTGTCCTGACTGACTGACTGACGGACAACGCACAGCCTAAACCGCTGGACGTAGAGACTTGAAATTTTCAGTGTAGGTAAACCTTGGTACGTAAGGGTGTACTAAGAAGGGATTTTTCAAAATTCAACCTCTAAAGGGGTGAAAAGGGATGAAAACCTGGAATCAATTTTTGGTCTAAAACTGCACGTAACCTATATCAAATTAAAAAAGCCGATTTTTCTCATTTAGTTGATGTCATAATTACCTGTAAATTCTTTATTTTTGGCATGTTTTTCATGAAAAATAGGATACTTATATTTTGACATATGACAGCGATGATACCACAGATTAGTAATAGATGATACAAAACATATGGAAAAGGAACTGTCAATGTCAAATTACAATACATTCATTAGCGTCTAAAAAAAAAATTGTTGCGATAATATTTTGGACTGTTAACACTGCAGGTGGGTTACTATGTGGTCTTAGAGCAGGGCAGTAGTTGAACTGCTCGACTTTTTTGTGCTTAGTAGGTACCTACGTGTGCTGGAATGGGACATAGGGTCCTTTTATCTGGGTACCGCGTGAGCGAAGCCGCGGGCGGCTGCTAGCTAATATCCAAATGAAGTAAGCATTGTAGGATAAGTCTTGACTTAGTGACGAACGGTTAGCAACTGTTCATATGCCGTTTTTTAATTATTGTTTAAAACAATGTAGAGAGAGAGAGATGATGTCGGTACGGTAAAGTGCCATTATCTCTAACTCTTTCGCACATCATTGTTAGGACCCGGTTTGCGTATTTCACTAATTCTGGTAAAGTGATCTTTTTTGCAATGAGCGCTTTCGGTCGGTCGGTTTACGTGTTAGTTAAGACATCAAAAAAATGTGTTATTACCTCGTATCATCCAAACGGCTCATGATTTGTATTATAAGTTAAAAAGATTTGTCTGGGCAGTTAAAGTTTATTCGCTGACTGTACAAAACAGCTTTTACCATTGTTGGCCGAAATGTCAGTAAATAAATAAAATAAAATTGAAAGTGACATTTCGGCCGAATCGAACGAAAATTTTTCGATCGAAATGTCACTTTGCCAAGTTTATGAGGATGTTTGGATGTTTGTGCCTCAATCGCGCCTAAACGGCGGAACGGATTCGAATGAAACTTAAAATATACATGTGATGGATTAACATATAGGCTATTTTTTATCCAGGTACCACGGGAGCGAAGCCGCGGGCGGCAGCTAGTATTTAATAAAACTATAAATACACCTAGGTGAATTAGCTGAAGTGAATTAAGTTTACAAAGCCGAAATTATATTGTTTCTGTGATAGTAATAATATTCACGAGCCATGAAAAGTTGACTTCTTATGGTGTGATATCACGTCAAGTCAATGAGTGTTTGCGCGCGAACTTCGAAATGTCAATTTTTGATTTGCATTAAATATATTTTTGTTTTTAATATCTTTATCTTAAGACTAGCTGTTGCCCGCGACTTCGTACGCATGTAGCACATTATTTTGTTCTATAATCAGTGGTTTTCGCAGCGCACGCCAAAAACTATTTTGGGTTTTCTACCTTGGGTTACAATATTGCAATTTTCTTACAGATCTCTAATGTTTTTGAAAATATATTATAGCTTATACTAGGCCCTGATAATGTAGCTTTCTATTGGTAAAGAATTTTTGAAATCGGTCCAGTAGTTTCGGTGAAACAAACAAAAAAAAAACCTCTTTATAATATTTATAGTTTATAATGTTTATATTATAGTATGATATGATAGAATAAAAAATAAATTATGCAAGTTCTCTATCATAAAAAAAAATATCTACAAGTTTAGGATAGAGGAATCCTCGTTATTAGGATACATCGTCAGCTTTAGCTAAAGTAAAATAGACGTCCACGCTCCTATTCCGAGGATCATGAATAATTCTGATCCTTGATGATGTTGTGCTTCTCGCAAATGCAACCGTTTCAAAATTATATGCAGGATGCTCGTTTAGTTGGGATGTATAACACCCTGCATACTGTATACTGTAACTCTTTTTTGGTTTGTCAATTTTTTTTTAACTATTTCTGCCAGTATTCCCCGTCTGTTTCAATAATAACTGTTTGTTCTAAAATCAAAAGTTGGTTTATACATCATGTACTTTGAATCAGGAGTGGCTGCAAGTTTTCTTATGACTACTTGTGGATCTGCCCACCCCATTAGGGAAACGGACGTGATAATATACACACATACATACATTTTACAAACTTAATTTTCTTTCTTCCTCTCTGACTCTTACGTGCCAGTACTTTTACTGTTTTCTACATAACTTTTTATGTTGAAAAAGAACAATTCCAAATTCATATTTTCATGTCATGTCCAAAAAAGTACAAGGGAAACGTAATAAAATCTCGCGGAAAATTAATTCCGATGTCCTCCCTGGATTTATTAGCCCCCGGCTAAAGGTACACGCATGTATTAAATGTTCCACCCTAACAGGGCTGTCAGAATTAACCTCGCTTCATGGACCACCTCGGACTCTGCATACGTGGAATTCTTCCCATAAAGTGAGGGTAGCTGGCGGGACTGATAATATATTGAATAATTATATCTTGTTTCAGAATCATAAAAGCCGCTCGTGGTTTCTCGCGTTATTGAGTATTTTGTAATTGCAAGTTTCATTTAAATTCGTTCAGTCGTTACACCGTGATTGAGGTACAAACATACAAACATTCTCGCGAACTTTCTCATTTATGCCTATTAGTAGAAAGAGATTAGTCTCAGTTAGTGTGTGTAGGTACTTATTTTGCTATCTGATAATTGTTTCAGAAATTCTTCTTCACATTCTGACAATGCTTTTCATTTTAAGATTTACTGAGCAGCCCGATATTCTGTTTCGAATAAGCTATACATTAGAATAGTAACTTACTATCGAGAGCTTTCTTTGTTTAGTGTGTAACAGTGAGTGACCCGCCCATTAGAGCAAATAAAAGCTTGCACCTGCGTACTATTAAATTCAGCTCCATCGATTTCATGCATCTCCCCGGGATTCTCGGAAACTGTCCATCTATATAAATATTCGTACAACATCCCTCGTCAAATATTAACTGTGTATAACGCATGTAGTGCCTCCCGCCTCCCAGTGGCTGAACCGATGTAACCATTGGCAACGGCTGCTGGAATGGCGGAGGATGGCGCTTGCAATTGCACACAGAGATACGTCGTCGCGCTCCCGTGAACCACTGTACATCTAAATTATTACTAGATAAGGTCGCGAATAGCATGATGCCGGCGCTATGTAGGTTAGGTAGGTAGTTGTATTGCAACCTCGCACCTGATTCCCCGTAGCGGGTGGTGTGCGCTGGCTGGATGTTTGCCGGTCGTCGCTTTGTGCTCGCTTAATAAGTACATGGTCAATGCACACGACAGCGTTGACGTGGCGTAATTACGTGGAGAGAGGACTCCGCCCCCGCGCGCCGCGCCCCGCTCTCGCCCGCGAGCCACAGCGGGGAGCTTGCATCAAACGAATTCGATATTGGATTCGTTAATTAATTCTACCTTTGTGATAGGCATTTCGCATTCGATGAGCGGGCATTGACGGACGCAGGGACTGAGTACTAATTAATGGGTATTGGTTGTTTTGTGTGAAAGGAGAGACGAAGACTCGGGAAAGCTGTGTCGACTTGTAAAGGGAAACTGGACGTTCCCAATCACATCTGCTATTAGAATTTTACAGCAAAATTCAAACAGGGTTTTTTCGCTATGGCCCACCGACTAAGATTATAAAAGAAAATGAAGAAAACAGTTCTGTCGAACGAAATCATTTATTTGCACAACATTATTTATTACGAATGCATCTACGCGGGAAATCTCCGGTTTTCGGACAAGAGCGTAGCAAATGGTCGTCTTTGTAGTCTCTAGCATATTTATGTAGACTATCCTCATATCAAAATTCAGAACAATATTTCACGTCTGTAGCTCGTAGGCATGTTTTACGGCTGACGATATTTCAGTCGACATGACACATCGCGCATCCAACTAGCATGACAGATAACTCTTTTGGTCGGATAATATACAATGTAATATTTAATCGCAGATTTTGCATAAATAATGATGCCCGAGAGATACTACCTCCAAGTCTTGTCGTTTTAAAATCGTAATACGTTGACGTCATATAATTGCGTGTGTATGTTCGTGACATCAAACCGTAGGTCCAAAGATCTAGAGCACAAACAAATTACTTAGACTCGGCTGGTTGATTGAAGAAACTATAGTTTAAGAACACTATGTTACGGCAAACTTATGTCTCCGCAAAAAAAAAAGATATTGCAAAACGTTAAAATTGTTTCTAAGTAGATAACTTTAACGAGTGTTAAGCGTGGGGCATACATTATTCATTGTTCTGGCAGTGTACGTAGATACAGTTTACGAACACGTTCTGGCTACGCGCCGAGTAAAAAAAGTTACATACTTTCTAACCTCTCTATTATTACTTGAAAATTATTGTTTCGGTGATCTGAGCTCTGTTTTCTATTTGTAGGCGAACATAGATAGAATGCTGAGCTCATTTTCATTTTTATTATTACACTGAGTCGCTAAAAGTTCTTAATGCTATTATAGTTTTATTTTTTAAAGTTATTATGTTATTATAGAAAACAGAGATCAGATCAACGAAACAATAATTTTCATATAATAATAGAGAGGTCAGAAAGTATTCCAAATTACAAGTTTTACGTGTACAGGTAATGTTCCTTGTTATGAGCAGCTGATAGCCTTAACGCGTTAATAAGGACACGAGTATTCGAGCTACTAATTAGTCACTTGAAAATGACTTTTAATTTACCATGATATTCGATCGAAAAAAAAACCATATGTGTTCTACAAGATCCTGTCTCATGTAGGTACTTAAGTAGAACTAGTCATCAACAGAAAAAAACAAAATCGGGCAATATTTGCTTATTTTATTGTGTAGGTACTTCTCAGCTGGACTGGGAGTAAAAAAAAACAGAATCGGTCCAGCTGCTTTCCTCCCCGAGCATGTCGTAAAAGTCGACTAAACTGAGGAAGTATACTCTCCGACATGATGGACCATTTATATGGGTGATGGGCTGATCACCTGTCACTATGGCTCACCATATCCATCTTGGGACTTTAAATCAGGAGTGGCTGGCAGTTTTCATATGGTTACTTGTGGCTCTCTCTACCCCATTAGGGATACGGACATGATAACATCTATGTATGTATAGTTCTGAAAAATATACCAAATTAATTATTTGTCTACTACAAAGGCTATCTTATTAGTAAAACAAGTTTTTTTTTTCAAGTTTATTAATACGTCCGCAAATGTTTCAAAATAATCAGGCTTTAAAAGGCTTTAGCGACAAAGTACGTTTTAGTTTTTCAATTGATTGAGTGCCTACGAAACGAATGAGGAATAAGTTTGTTTCTCTGTGTTTGCGAGTCTTCAGAAGCGAGGTGCTACGCCGCGCCGTCGCCCCTAGCTATTGCTACGATGATTAAAGTTTGTGTAATATATGTTTGACAAAAGCTAACAAATGGTAAACTACTTTCACATAGGTTGAGGTTTGTAAATCATGTAGATATAAAAGTAAAACAAAGGTACAAAAATATTCGTAGACATCACATTAAAATTACCTTTTGTATTACATCCCTGAGTACCCTATTCAAGTATCCGATCTCATTCTTCCGCACTTCCATTGCTTTTAGTGTCGAATGTGTCAAAGAAATGTAGGGCGCATTTTCAGTGCAATTTTCCCGGAAAGAAGGTGGTGGGAGGAGGTGGGGGCTCACACGACTCAACATTATTACATTTTACTTGGACGATGGCATTCAGAATATATGTACCGCTGTAAAATATCAGATGCGAGCACAGCGTTGCATTCGCAGAAAAACGTACTAGGAATTTTATAATGCAAAATCCTTTCGAGATATTTAAAGGACGTCCATTTTTTATTCCTCTTTAGACGGCAACATCACCGATAGGAAGGGAAGAATATTTTAATAAGCAAAAGAATTTTCCTTTCAGAAAACATGCATTTCTTTGACGCTTATTTTGTAGCATTCCGAGAACGAGAAAATCATTTCTCTTCAAAGAAAATTGCTCAAAGGCACTTCCTGTTATTCCAAATTACATCCTGAGTTTCTGCGAAATAGGTACCGAGTATTTACCTACCAAGGAAAGTAAATTAATAGGCTTTTACTCATTATCAGACGACACGACTCGACATTAATTACGTGTCATATTATGGGGTTGATAACACATCAAACGAGAAATATTTCCGTATGATATAGTCATTATGTTCCTTGACTCTTGTAAGTTTTGTTGCATTATTTTATATTTCCTTTGGACAAGGCCGATTAAACTGAGAGGATGGTATAGGTGCTGGGCAAGCATTCACCATCTAAATTCCGAGCACTTCAGCGTCCAGTTAGTGTAGGCAAAAGCTACCTCTTGACGCTGTACAAATGATCTAGTACCTGTAATGCACCATGCATTTAATTTTATCTGTATTAAGTATGTCAATTCTCTGGAAGATCTGTATCAATTACAAAAGGTTTATTTCGAACAAAAAAACTCTGTTGTTTGAGTTTGCACAATACTGATTGGTATTATTTTCTCAAATAAACAAACAAACGAGCATCGTTTGAAAAATAACGCAGCTATCTATAAACTACATTCGTGCCCCGAGGCCTCCGCTCGGGATCAGCAGAGATAATGTCCACATAAACATCCTCCATAAATACATTCATAATTATGTGTACAGTTCTGCTATCAGGTTTGTTTAGCTCTTTGTTGTCTCAATTATTTTTAAGACTTTGTCGATGTGACCATATCGCATTGTTCCTTACTTAAAAAATATATCAAAGTTCGTCTGAAGTGCTTATTATACATATTATTGACGTAGAATAAAAGATAGCAATTAAAACTTGTGTACTTACTAATGTTTCTATTGGCTAGATTAAGATCTGTAACTTTTCGAATAGCGCCTTAAATTAAGTTATTTGATGTATTGTGTAAAAAAGAACACTTACACTGGTAACTTTTTGGTATGTTGCAATGAAACCAAGGTAGGTACCAGTTAATAACGATAACTTATTTAAAAGATGTTCGTAGGAGAAATTGTGATCTGTCCCAGAGGATCGAAGTCGCTATCAAGGATCGATGTACCTACTGCGTTATTTTTGCTAACTATTATTTTATTAATATCTGCGTTTTGTGGTACCATGTTAGGTAAGTTAGTACTATTCGTTTTTGATACCTACACAAAAGGTAAGTAAGGTATTTTGATTAATTTTCCAGGTTGTATTGTCATAATAATAATTAAAGTTTAGCATTGTCAATTGTTCTCAACTCAGTCATTGTCAACTCAGCATCAATAATTTCCTTTAAAAAAATTGCAGAATTTTGTTAACTGATGTAAATGAATAATAAGCATGTACCTAATACTTGTAGGTATCCTTATCATCTTCTCTGCTAGACTAGGAGTAAACCTTCTCCGCTAGACTGAGAGTAAAGAAAATACCTAGAATGCGTCCATCTGCTTCTCTCCCCGAGCATGTCGTAAAAGTCCACTAAGAGATTCTTTCCAACATGATAGGCCATTTATAAGGGCGATGGGTTGATCACCTGCCACCAGGGTTCATCATAATCCATCTTGGGACTTTGAACCAGTATGTATGTATTTAAGTCCTTATGTAGGAGCTGATCATCGATTCCATCATGCCACCTATACTGTAAGTACCGATCTACATCTTCAAAAAGAAGCGTAGGTATAATCCCTAGTTGAAAAGGTGCGAGCAAAGAATGAATTGAATCATCTCCAAGGAGATTACATCAAAACGGTCTCACCTAGCGAGCTTCGACGGGCGCGAACAAAAAACTTGTTCCCGGTGTGCGAGGAGAGCGCGCGCCATCTCGTCCGTTGCTAGGCGACGCCGCGATCAATACAGCCTCCGCCGGCCCGCCTAATTACCCCCCTACCCCTAACCCTCCCTACCCCCACCCTCGCCCGAGGAAACTTCGCCCAACCACATCGCTCTCGGATTTAAATATCGAATGATAGAATTCAAAATATTTTTCGCTTTGTGCGAATGTTTGCTTTGACAGCGCTACTTTTTTCAATTTGTGTCGGAAGTTGAGTCGCGATTAAAAATTACGCAAGGCAAGTTGCGTACCTACCCTATTCATAGTATTATATACCTCATCACTGAAGCCCCTTAGGAATATTTTCGTGAATCATGAAAATATAAAATACTTACATAGTTTTTGTCATAGGTACCTACGTTCAGGGTGCGTAATCCCCCGGGCAGTACCTACCTACTGAAAACTGATGTAGGTACTATTTGTTGGAATATGATGAGGAACGCATCTGCACAAGACGGCTAGCTAACAGCTTTCTTGTTGTTCATAACACATTGATATCTGTCTACGTCCGCGGTTCTGCTCGTTGTATGACTTGTATGTACCCGTAAAAAATTAGCCTAGGTATATAATAAGTTACTGATGGGGGGTATGTGGGGTTCAACTATAAACGCATCTCAAAATCTGTCTATAATTAAATAATGTTTAAAGTTTAAATAGTGACAGGGCGAACCCCAATCAGTGTTTAAGTTGAGATTTTTAAGTGTATTTATTTCTTAATTTTGGAAGACTAACAGCACAAAAACACAATAGGTAGGTACATAATGTAGGGGTGTTTTTTAAGATTTAGCCAAATCCGTTCAGCTGTTGTGGAGATGAGTGGAGAGTTGAGAAGAAGAAACATCGGTATACACACACAAACATTTATACTCGTAATGTATGTACATACCTACTTAACTTACCTAATAGGTATCAATTTTTAGAAAGATTTTTTTCATAAAATTAACTGCAAAACATTTTGGTTCTGAGTACTTAAATTAACTTAGAGAACGTTTGAAGCTTAAGAAATGTTCTTCAGCTCATAGACGTTCGGGATTCACGCCCGTTTCAGCAGAAATAAGATTTTATTTTATAAACTGGGAATAGCGAATGGAGAACCTACCTAAGTGGTTGTCACAGAAAAGGTACTTCCTGTCGGATGCAGTTTTCTGTTAAAAGTCGCTTCGTCGCACTCTGACATCTCGTTCCATCACTGAGATCTATATTATAACAGACTATTTACTATTTTAGTTTCACATTTATAAAATGTTAGCTGTAATGAGTAAAGTTGAAAATACATACATATTATCACGTCCGTATGCCTAATAGGGTAGGGCAGAGCCACAAGTAATCATAAGAAAACTTGCAACCACCTCTGATTTAGTCCTAAGATGGATATGGTGAACCATGGTGACAGGTGATCAGCCCATCGCCCATATAGGTGGTCCATCATGTTGGAGGACATTATCCCCTAGTCGACTTTTACGACATGCTCGGGAAGAGAAGCAGCTGGACGCATTCTATGCTTTTTCTTTACTTCCAGTCCAGCAGAGAAGTCAGTTAAGTTGAAAATAAGTAATCTTATACTTATCCTAAAAAAAACTACCATCATACCTTTTACCTATAGTAGATGATTGATACAGCGTCAGGAGGCAACTTTTACCTTCACAAACGGGACGCTGTAGTGCCCGGACGAATTAAGATGGAGTAGGCTTGCCCAGCACCTATTCCATCCTCTCAGCTTAGTCGCCCTTGTCCACAGGAACGACATGGTAAATACGTGCGGAGCTGACTAAGCCGCCAATTTCCTCACGATGTTTTCCTTCACCGTTTGAGAGAACTGGTATCGTGCACATAATTTTTTCACACAGACACAAATTCATTGGTACACGACCGGATTTGAACCCATGTCCTTAGGATCGGAAGGCGGGGTCACTACCAACTAGACCATCAGTGCTCTCACCAATGGTCTCATCATACCTACATCACAACATATTAGGTAGGTACTTAAAAACGCACCTTACTAGTATAGTCGAGCAAAAGTCCTAACCTTGTTCTAGAAAACACTGTTCTACATTCGGCATTGATTACAGGTTGTGCGCACGCGGTCGCCTGGGCCTAGCCTCACCTCCCTCGTCCCGTAACCCCCTTGACTTGCCACTAGTTTGCCATGCCACCACTCGTTAGTAGCGCTCTATCTCTCCGACGGAGAACTCGTGTCAGTCGCTCGCGCTATTTTTGCAGTTCATTGATAGCTTCCTGCTTTAAATCCAATTGCTCAATTGCGCAACATCTCAGTGCTTCATGTTAATTTTGTGTTCTTTTAGTTTGATGTGATTGTAAAATTAACGATTTAACTCGTTTTTCAAAGACAACGTAACTTACTTATTGTTATTAATTTGTAACTTCGCTGGCTTTGATTTTGATCGTAAACGCTTTTTTCAGTTTAGACACGCGTATTCATTCTAACATATTTTTAGATAGGTACCTACCTTCTTCTACCATTCTACCATTCTTGAAAGCATGGCAACACCAAGATTTAGTGATAGTGAGAAATTATGTCTACAAGAATTGGTAGTGAAGCATCATTTGCTGAAAGGTATAATCACGAATCCACACATGAGGAAAATTAAATGGGTTCAACTAACAGAAGAGTTCAACAGTATTGAAACAAATTCAAAGGTCAGTAGCAACCATGTCATTGTGCTTTATTTTTTTTTCATAAAGTTGTATTTGGTAACATTATTTTTTCAGCGGACAGAAAACCAACTTCGAAAATTATGGGATAACTTAAAAGTTCGCGGAAAGACAACTTTAGAGAAGAGAGGCTTGATTTCTGCTCCCGGAGAAAAATATATCCCAAGTGACGAGGATATAGAAACTAGTATCTTCATGGTAAACATACTGACCTATTATTTATCACTTCATAATTTTGAATTGTCATATTGTATTGCTAGTGTGATATTGAATGGACTCCTATTACTTAACAATATTTGCATTTTCAAGAATTCGAATAGGAAACACATCAGCAAAGCCGAAAAATTGCACTTGCAAGAGTTGGTTGTAAAACATAACTTGCATCAGAATACCCAAGAGACCAAAAATGAAAAAAGCGTTAGATGGCAAAGACTCGCGGATGAGTTCAACAGCATAGACACCAATTCAACTGTAAGTAGGTACTCATTAGTGATTCATTAAGTAGGTACCTATTGTTCATTTGCGTTTCAGTGAAAACATACACTTAAAAATTTTACAGCATTGGCAACCATGCCTGTATTAAGTTTCATAAAGTTATTTTTGATTAATGTTTGTTTTAGAAAACCGATGCTCAACTTAAAAAATGCTGGGAAAATTTAAAATCTCGTCGACAAACTATTGTGGTAAAAGAAAAACTTGGTAGAACTTCAGATGAAGGAAACGTGCCAGAAGAACCAGAAAATCAGGAAACTGAAACCATATTCCTGCCTGAAACAATCGAAGAAGAGGATATTTATACCGAGCTCAGCGTTTTGGATAGCGATAACGATATGACGTCAACTGAAGGTGTGCATGTTTTTTATACATATAGAAGCTCTAGTTGCCTGCCTTCGACCTATATCGCTAATTGACACACAAATAAACCGTTACAAAATAAGATAGTATGAGGATTTTTGGCCAGTATATATATTTTTGCAGAGGTCGATACGGATACTGAAATATCAGAACCATTGCAGTTACACACCAATGATGAAACGAAACAAGTTCATAGTGTTACAATACGTCAAACTTCAGGTCATAAAGGTAAGTGTTTTTTTTTACAATGACATACCTTTTTTATCTTTTTCTAAATAAATATTTGAAAGAGTAAATAAATTGATAATTGAGTTGGCGTTGTATGTTTATATGTTTGTTGGAGCATAACTTTCGAACCGTTAATCCAATCTGTGTGAAACTTGGTGGGCCAATAATAGATTGTACTACGATGATTTTTTGGGAAGCATAAGAGCTTATAATCTGTTAATCTGTATCTTAAAAAAATTGTATATTTACTAACAAAATCGGATCTTGTTTCTGTCGGATTTTTTTAATTTTATTTTTTTATTTAATCGTCGAAGAGATTGTAAAGATATTGGTTTCCTAAGGAGGTAACAAAAAATAAAGTTTCACAAATGTGTCGAGTGGGATGCCATATGAAAGGGCTTTGTTTGTACATTTCAAAATAGTTTTATTTTTATTCCTAGAATGTAAAATTTTTGATATACAACGAAAAAAGTAATTTTTAGAAAACCTTTGGTGTGTGATAATTAGATTAGGCTGGATATTAGCTAGATAGCGGTGTGATTTGCAGTAGTTGTGTTAGCTACGTTTCCTATAAAAAGTTAATCGACATAGTCTTGATTTAGTACTGTTATCAAAACAGTATATCTACTCTTACTTTTTATAGAATTGGTATAATGAGGACTTGTACATAATTAAAGTGTGTAAGTGTAGTATGTAGTAATATGTAGTAAGTACATGAAATCTCGTCACGAATGCTAAACTTGCAGATTGTGGACACCTCGCGCTACTATTGATTTCTAAATAATCCAGTAATCCAGAAAACCCAGTAAACTATTTTTTTACCTTGTTTTATTTTAAGTGTTTATAATAAAAATGTGACAATGCATTGTTTTAGATGAAACATTAAATAATGAACGAAATCCTTCCATTGAAGAGGAGTTTAGTCTCCAAGACAATAAAGAACATATAAGATTGAAAAGAGAAGCTCAAATTCACAAATTAGTGATGACTGAAAAGAAGTGGCTGGCTAAGGCAGCCGAGGAGACTTATAAAAAGGCAAAATTTGAGAGAGAAGCGGCTGAAGAACTTCTCCTTTTAAATAGAGCGAAGAGACTATTGGTAGAATCACAATTGAATGATAATATTTCTCACCGTGTACCAGTAGAAAATGAAGAAAGTTTACCAGTGCAAAAATAAAGTATTTTTCATCGTAGGTACTCTTATTTGTACTCCCCACCCTATAATTTCACATAGATTTAATACTTCAATAAAAATTCTGGCTTGTAGAGCGTTTTCCTAATACTTTTTTGTTTGACTTCGATTAAGAGTTTTTTTACAAATACATTTTGATAATACATACATACCTATTATCACGCCCGTATCCCTAACGGGGTGGGCAGAGCCACAAGTAATCATAAGAAATATTGCAGCCACTTCTGATCCAAAAGATCCAAGATGGATATGGTGATAGGTGTTCAACCCATCACCACTATTGATTCATTATGTTGGAGATGTTACTATCCCTTAGTCGACTCTTACGACATGCTCGGGGTGAGAAGCAGCTGGACGCATTCTATGTTTTTTTTACTCCCAGTCCAGCAGAGAAGTGATAGCAGAGATTTTGATAATATATATACATTTTTACATTTGATCTCCATTAGAACATAAGTTTAGTGTTCTTTAAAAAGGGTGATAAAACTCTTCTTATAATATAAACTATAGACGCGTCTCACTCTCGAGCCACGTCTATAAGCTGTTCTCAAGAGTCATCACGCACCGTCTCGCCAGAAGACTTGACAAGCATAAACCACCGGAGCAAGCTGAGTTTCCAGAAGGATTTGGCACAATAGACCACATCCACACATTGAGTCTGATTATACAGAAGTCCGAAGAGTATAGTCGAAGAACCGATAACCGCTGCGCTGAGGTAAACGAGTTCTTGAGTGCGATCTGCGAAAGGCTGCTGGCAGAAACTGGATGCGTCAAGCCGAAGATGGGGCGCGATGGTGCTCATTAGGGGAGGCCTATGTCCAGCAGTGGACTGCCATAGCCTGATGATGATGATGATATACATTTTTAATATAAGTTCCTTCGACGTAAAGTGCTCCTGATATTCGGAGTAGTATCGCAAGAATGAATGGCGCGCTTTGAGCTGAATACCTCCTGCCCACTCTTCTGAGCGAATTACAAATATTTTCATCGGCGTGTCTCTCCCGCGCTGTAACATATCTAGAATTTCTCGTATTTAATGCGTTCATAGACGAGAGACGAGAATTTTGCCACAGATTTACATTTCACGTCGTATGCCCGGTTTCGATATTTAAATAACGGACGACGATTCATTCATTACCATCGCAACGTTGTTTTTCTTCAAAAATGTGATAACAACGTTGTTCGTGATCAGTCGTCGTTAATAGAATATTAGTACCGGACAGTTTAGTCGATACAAAGATAATAATAAATAAATAATAAATAACACCCAACAGTCACATACATTGTCCTGACCCCACACTAGGATTCCCTGTGTCGTGGGTATCAGAAACTACAAGTACCATGGTACCATAACACCCAGACCCGGAAGAAATATTTACAGATCATGCAAACATTTCTTCCGCAGCGGCAATCGAACCCGCGCCTCTTGCGTCTCTGCCGAGCAATCGCCCGCCACGCCACCGAGGCCGTCGAGATATAAAGGTAACATGGAATATATATATATATATTTTTAACTAATTTAGGTTAATTTTAGGTATCAGGTTGCTGACCAAACACTTCAACCCCCTATTCGGATAAAATGCAAATTATTTTGAACCGCGTCGAATTAAACTGTTTTTTAAACTTTGCTGGGCAGCTGCCAAATCTAGACTTTGTGGTTAAGATGAAGTTATGAATTTTATCAGCCAATTCAATTGTCCACTCTTTGCCAAATGAAAAGGAGCAACCACACATTGAATTTAATGTTTATATTTAAACCGCCATCAGTGCTCAGCTGAATGGATATTGTTTTGACTGATAGCATTAAAAAAGAAAACAAAATAATCATTTAAATATACATTTGTATCTTCAAATAAGTACATATTTGTAATAGCTTGTTTTCGGTGTCTTAGGTTAGGCTAGCACAGGAGGCCATGTTAGATGACACAAGCGAAGGGAGGGTTATGCCCAGCAGCCAGGGACAGATATTGGATGATGATGATGATGATAATGTGTTTTAGAAGATAACAACACTTGTTAAAAATGTAGGAAATGCCGGTTTCTGACTTCGTTAAAGCAACACGGCTCCGTAAAAACAAATAAAATGAAACAAGCAGAATGCCTTTCGCGACGTCTATTTGCGATTTCATTTCATTGCCTTTGTGGAGTGAAGTTTGGCTCTCAGTACCCGTTCTGAAGTCATAATAGAGTGTAACACAAATAAAAGCTGAAAGGTCCTTAGGAGTTCTAGGAAACTGGAAATTGGAATCGGAGAAAGGTTTCACGGGATTTTTGAGCTTTACCATTGTTTTACTTTAGAATCTATTTTAGACCACAGATTTTACATAAGTACTTAGTAAGTTAGTAAGGTAATTTTTAGGGTTGCGTATACAAAGGGTGCCAACTATTACTAAGCCCTATTACTAAAAAAAGCAACCCTATTACTAAGCCTCCGCTGTCCGTTCGTCTGTCCGTCTGTCCGTCAGCGTCCGTTGTGAACCGTAATAGGTAGAGAGTTGAAATTTTCACAGAGTGTGTATTTCTATTGCCACTATAACAACAAATAATAAAAAAATAAAGGAGACTCTAAATAAATAAGAACGATGGTGGGGAAACCTTCGTATGCGATTTCTTTTGCGACTGTGCGACGTTTTTTGTAGGTATATAACCATTAAAAGATTTATAATTATAGCTCCGTTACCTACTCAATTGGCAAAGGAATAGAACGTGAATCTTTCTACAAATAAATACAAGATTTAATATGCTTTCACAACTTTCTCGGTATATTACGGCTTATAGAAATAAGGAGACAGTTTTTGTGCTGTCCCCCTGCGTACGCCCACTTCTTGTTAGTCGCTCTCGGCAGGGGAAGTCGATGCTTTCAGCTTCTTTGAGAGCCAGCCCTGATATAATTGGATTGCCTTGGCATTTCTAAGCAAACAACGCAACCAAGGGCCCTACTACTTTCTTTCAAACCTATTCAGAATAAAATTGCGTTGATATTCCTCATCGTTCATAAAAGATTTGGAACTTTACGAAAACATGGGCACAACGAAATAGTTCAATATTATTTCAGTGGAAATGCTAATTGCTACAGTCGGAACTCTATCAACATCATAATCTGTAGATAAAGATGATGGACGGGCTGTGGCCTAACTTGATCCACTGCTGGGCATAGGCCGTCCTTTGTTTGTGGCATCCTTTACGGTTTTGTACTAGTCTTGGCAACCTCTTCCCCAACGAACCATGACTGTCTGATATAGAACTCTATATCTCCGTATACAGGGCAACGTTGTAAAAAAAAACATAGAATGCGTCCAGGTGCTTCTCTCCCCGAGCATGTCGTAAAAGTCGACTAAGGGAGTATCCTCCAACATGATGAGATACAATAAGTAAGTATTCCCAAAGAGGGTTGACGTCAGGCAGGCGGCCGGTCATAAAACACCTTAGCCAAAACTCTTACACCATGATCCAAGGATCATGCTGGTCGACCCCACATAGAGTGGAATGAGAGCAGGAAGATGATGATGATGACAGCGCAACGTTGTGCGCGGTCACAGTTGGGATGGGTGACCGCAAGTGGCATTACGAGCTGAGCGCTTCCGTGCTTCGGAGGGCACGTTAAATTGTCGGTCACGGCTTTAAAGTCGCTAAGCCACGACGGAGGCCTTTAGGCGGCCTAAAACTCCGTCACAAGAGTTGGCCACTAGCACATACGAACTTACTTACTGAGTCGATTATCATCAAAATAATTTTTTGCTGTCAACACCCATTTTCGGGGCCAACTCGCGCTTGGCCGAAAAAAATTACTATGGCGAAATTATTTAAACAAAAAAAGAGCAAATGATTCCTAAGACAGTGTTCCTGTATCTCTTCTGGTTTCGGATTTCCCCATACTGTCCCATTAAAAAAACAACACAATAAAAATGAGGCTTCCTTTAAGAGTTTTTTGAAGTCAAGTAGTCAGACTCCTTTTATCAAACTGAAAGTACCTACAATGCGACCCTTTATATAAGGCAACCGGCAGAAAAGGACTCGTAAAACTTACCAATACAACTTAAAACGTCTTTCTTACTTAGCAAAGTTAAGTCCACGTACTAAAACTGTTAGAAAGACATAAGTTTTAGTCATTCAGTTCCCTGAGGACGTGCTACAAAAGCCATGACTGGGTACGTTATCGCTGCATCTCTCCGTGTGCTAAAACTTTTCTATCGCTGGAACTTTGGCCGTGCCAAAACTTGCTCCCCTATCGATGTAGTGGAAAATACTGGTATCGGAACGACTTTGGCACCAAAACTGGGGCTCGAAACATTTTCTATGCATTTCAAATAAACTGGAATATAGAATTGTTAGCAGGGTTTATGCTGAATTTAAAGTAGGTTTAGGTTTAATAGATTTATTTTCAAAGAGAAAAGGTCACTTACATAAGAACAATGGATATGGTATAAAAATACGACGACGTAACACAGGATTTAGAATAATTCACTAGCCTCAAACTAAAGACAATGTTTTCCTTAATTTTTATTCCGTCAAGCTTATATACCTGAGCAACTGGCGGTCTGAGTTGCTAATGAATATCTCATTAAGAATTTCTAATTAATAAATTGATTCTCTCAAGCCTAATTTAACAGCGGCTTCAAAATTTAAAAATATTTTCCCTTCTCGGCTTAGCGTCTTGAAAGTACGTATAATGTGAAAAACCTTTTGAATGTTGTTTTTGCGCCTCCCGCGTCACGCCGCTTAAATTGGCTTTGGAACTACAAACCAAATAATAAAATACGCCGCCGGAGAAAATGTTACCTCAAAGTGTTTTCATTCTGCGCAACTGCTGGAAATGTTACTTTGAAAGTTGAGCCGCGTTGCCTGCCAATTGCAAAAGGAATAAGCGTGCTTTGAATATCGAGACGCCCATGTTGGCGAGATCATTTTTCATTCTGACGTTTTCTCACATTATTTCTATATAATAGGCATTTTATTTGGAATGTTTGGTTCAAGTGAGGACGAAATGAAGTAGAGTATATTTTTGTATTTATTACCTTACTTGTTTATTTTTGTTCAAGGCTTAGGTAAAGTTACAGGAAAACATTACAGTACTCGTACTTTCCTTAATTATAATCCTTTTGTATCCGCTATCGATGCAGCCCCTCCAAAGATTTTGTACGTTGATACTGGGTTATTTAATAAAACACACAGTTAATAAACCATTTAATATATTTTATTAAATAAGTACACACTTAGTAACTTTAATCAAATTAAATCTCAGGAAGTAATAACATAGTTTGGCATGGGCATTTAACTAATTTGTTTCACCGCTTAAATTTATTCAAATCCAACAATATCTATATTTTGAGTTTCTAATAAATAAGGTTATTTTTCAACTAAGTATAAATAAGAGATCAAACTTCAATCAGGTAACGATTACACAAAATATCCGAATGTTCGGTTCACTCTACGATTGTAGAAAAGTAGAAACGTTTTAGTAAAAGTTCAAACCAATTACAAAATTATCTACTGGTAACCGTATATAAAATTTTCCTTTCCCACTAATATCACCATTCACCACAAAATTATCACAATATGTACTTTAAAAAGGTTTGGCTAGCCTACGGACACTATTCTAAAGCTAGCACTTTACATAGGGGAGACTGGAGACACTTGGTCTCTACGGGACACTAGATATAATGGCATAAAAAATCTACTCTGTACAGCTTAAGATTAAGTAAGAATGTCAATACTTTTAAAAACCTACCCTTTTGTATAAATACTTAAGTTAATTTAGAATACTGTAGAACTTTAGATTTTATGTACAAATAGATACAAAATAAAAACTAGCCGAATAATTGATTTGTGTAAAGTGCTAGTTATAAAATTATATAATCTTCATACTTAATTACCAAGCACTCAGAGTGCTGTTAAATTATGTTGATATTTTCAAAAGTTTTTATATTAAATTAAATAGCACTAGAGAGGATACAGCTTTCTGGCTACAGTTTGGAATGAGAGCCAATGTAACATTTAACAGCAATCATTTTGTTTCCTTCTTGATTCGTTTGCGAAGATAAATTTATAAATGAATATGCGTAAGATATTCATTTATTGTATCATTTAACTAACTGTAGCCAAAATGGTGTCCTAAAAGTAAATTATAAATAAAGGCCCTAAAATAAAATCCATACTTTAACATGTCTATTCTCTGCAGCAAGATATGTTCAAAAGTACACCATGCTCTATCACAGCCCTTATCCTTTAACCATAAAAACAGAGTTTAACGAAACGAGTAACCTTCAAAGAAAAACTTCAAAGTCTTCACCTTTTCTCAACTGTTTTAAACCTTTTTAGACTCAGTTCGTTTTATAAAACATATTTTGTTTAAAAGTAGCCAGACAGCAGACTTTCAAAGTCGTTCTTCGAATAATCCCAGGACCTCAAGTCTCAAGTACCTACACAGTTATTCTATATTTTTAAAAAGAGACTGGTGTCATTATATCTTTTCTTATAAAGAGCGAAAATATAAAACGATGAAATTTTTGAATTCGCCTACTTAAGGCAGAGGCACTTGTTTAAAATTTGTATTTCATATCTGGATTTACTTTTAAGTATTATTTAATTTTTATGAGGGTGTACCCAAAACTAGTCATGAAAAATTCTATCTTTTCTAATTTTTACCTAGATTTGTTTAATATACATACACCAAATAACGAAAGCGAAAAGTCGGTTATTGAGTTACTTAATTTTTTTTGTATGGCCGACTTACTTGAATCATTTTTATTTTAAATCTAGGTTATTATTTAAATCATGGGTACTGTGATTTTAAAATAAACAATAAGTAGTAGGTATATCTTAATACCTATAGATATTTGTGATTGTACGAGCGCACGGGTCGGACTCATACATGCATAAATCATGAGGCTCTCTCGGGTGCGTCCCTCGAATCTGACCTTTTTACTTACGACTAGCTTCAACTAAAACAACGCAACGAAATATCATGAGAACTGGCACATAAAATGATAGAACTGGTCGAAGTTTACGGGTTCCAGTCCCATATCGTTGTCTGATTTGTCGAGGAGCTCAGGGTTCCTTTTGAGGAAGTTCCTGACCCAGTCCTCGCCAGCCATTCTGCTGTTGACGTCGAAGGGGTGGTTGAGTTGGTTGTCCTCTGCATATTGGAAGGCGAGCTCTCTGATGTCGCGCCTGGAGACGCCCATGAAGTATTTCTCCATGCTCTTGATGTAACCGACCAGGTCCTTCTCTTGGTCGACGGTGAAGACGCGCCGGTATTGGCCCATGAGCGGTTTGGCGTCGTCGGGCAGTTGGTAGCGTACCTTGCTGGCGCGCCGCTGCAGCGTGGAGCGTGGGATGTGGAACGTCCTGGCTGCCAGCTTGTAGCCCATCTTACCTGACACCACGGCAGCGACCGCTTTAGCCATGTCTTCTTCGCTCCAGGACTGACGTCCGCTTAATCTCTCGTATTTTCGCACCATTTTCTGAAAACACAATGTAAATTAATTTATTCGGTGTCATGAAATTGGATGTTTACTCGAAAATTTTATAAGATAGGTACAAATAATGTATTTTCTTCCTAAGATAATATTTTAACAGAAGCTGGCTATGTTTAGGTGTTTTGAGGGTTCCAATCATAAATATTAATTGTTATTTTTTAATAAATGTTGGGTTAATTTGAATAGGCGCCGTGGAAACGGCCGAGTGTTCGGCGAAGGGTAACCGCAGCCTTACCGGTTCTACCACGGCCATCAATGCCAACTCGAGGTGAAAAAATACAACTATGTAATAAAAACCGTCTACAAGAATGATACCCACGAATAAGAAATAAGTATTTATGAGTATTATATAAGTTGGACGAAAACAGAAGTATTTTCATAAAACATTTAAATGTTGGGTTGGTATCTTTTTAGTTTAATATTCCTGGTTTGACTTCTTGATATTATTCATTAAAAATTGTTGAATTTATTTGAATATTAATAGTGATCCACAATGGTTTGCAACCTCACAAAACCTTGAAATTCAACAAGGACAAGTTGGGGAAAAGTGGACTCACAACTTGTGGCGTAATTCCACGTATAGATTACGGCTTTACAGTGTTTTTGTACTACACAGAATAAAAATATGTAACTATACCTTTGATAATACAATGATATGACATATTTTATTTACAGTCATGTGAGTAGGTAAACAAGTATTCCAAATAAGTTATGGCTACCTTGACTGTCTCTATTTAAGGTCTTATTTACCATAGTCTCAGTACTTGCTTCAGATGTACTTAACACAAATACTTCGGTTTAAATAAGTGTGAAAACTGTGCACCTAATGGTAGGTACTCGTGTATGAGTGGCGGAACGAGTTTGTCATTGACGGGAGCCTCTAACGTGCGCAGCGCACGGTATACCACCGCAATCGTGGCTGGCATACCTACTGATAGCGCACACAACGCGCGATAAACGTATGGCGTGTTTTTCCAATGTGATAACTCTGGAAACGAGGCCCCTCGTCCGCTTGCGCGTGCATTGTTGCAAACACTACACTGACCTATTTCGAAATGCACCAATCTTGCGCACTCACTATTAAAATTCACAACTTTAATCGCCAAAAACATTTGATAACAGTTTGTAATGAATTTGGCTACCTACATCAAAACGGGAAAACAACTCGAACGCGGTAAACTGTCCTTGACTGACCGCGTCATATTTTTTATCAGTCAAAAAAAAGAAGTTCGTCGTCGTCAGCGGTCAGCTGTTTGTGTTAATTCCATAACGCGTCTATCAACAGGCCTCCGCACTAAGGAGCGCCTTAATACCCGAACGACTCTTCATAAAGCAAAACCATTGCCCGCTCATACAGCCCGGCTCTCTGCAAAGTCTGCTGAGAGCGGCGATGGTTCGTAAACAACGTCGATGTCGCGTTTATAGTTCCGAGATAAAAAACATAGTAGCTGCGCGAGTACGGCGTGAGTCGAGGTTACTCTGACGCGTGACTTGCAAGGTCCCCGCTGCATTGCACGATGCGCCAAGGTTGATTCGCTTCTCTCGGTCCCGATATAACGTCTCAGCTTCAATCCTAATAATTAGGAAATTGTGGCAAACAATTTCACTAAGAAAGTGCGCGCAAATTGCGAAGGTGGCCACGAAACGGATGCTCTGCGCGGCAGAAGTGAAATCTGCATCGGACGTTATCGCGGTGCATCGTTGCAATTAGACACAATAGCTTTCGTCACGTCAGAATGTAGAAATATTAGAATAGATGGATGTAGCTAGTAACTCACCGTAGTGTGCGTGTGTTCGGGACGCTAGGGCAGCAGGAGGGGGCGGAGCAGACGGCGGCGGCAGGTGGAGGGCAGCTCGCGAGCGAAGGCGGCTGGGACGAGACTGGTGGCGGTGCAGGCTCAGCGGTTGTACGTGCGGCCCGGCTGACGGCGCGCGCGGCACTGGCGCGGGGCCCGTCTTGCCCCGCCGCCGGCCCTGGCGCGTGACGTCACCTGGCCCAGGGCCCGATCTCGCAGACTATTTTTGTCCTCAACTAATTATCTAGATCCTGTCTTTGTCTGTCCGTTCGTCACCAATGAGGAAACCTGAGTTTTATCTAAATACTCTGATATGATAGGTGTAAATACTCGTTCGCCAATAAATTGAATACGTAGTAGATAAGCACCTATTTGTATTAACAAATTAATGACCGCACGTCATTAGTTTTGTCGTCTGTTTGTCGTCATGTGTCGACGTAGTGAATGCTTCTATTCTAAGAGTCATTGCACTCGGAATTGAATACATGGATATATGATGAGGTGCATCGTTTGCTGTATGGTAGGTAATCATTTCAATATTTGGAAAAGTAGAGCGGCCATCGCTACAACACGAGGTCATCTTTTGTTTAACCTTTATACCTACCTACTACTGCTAGGTAACTAGATCTTACCCACGTACGCTGTAAGTACCTAAATCTAGTAAACACACAGCCCTACGAGTATAACCAACGCACAATTTATTATTCCACTACACTTTTCTATATAAATATTCATTACTTTGATCTATCTTTATATCTGGGCATTTTCTTTTATAAAAAGGTTTCTAGTTTTCAATAACGCAATAAATTACGAGTATTGGCACGCATTTTTATTTACGTACTATAATATCAGCTACACCATTTGGTAATTTTTTTAATGCAGCGTAGGAACAATAGGTACCTACTGCTAGATAAATCTACTTATGCATGATTCAACGTTACTCCTTTATAGTTCGGTGTATTACTGGTTCTCTGTTGGTCACTGCGGTGTAAAAAACTATCCTTATCCAGTCTAGTACCTACTTCCAAGAACAACTCGTTGAGGCACTCAAGCTATTTTCCGTTCCCTTATTATCCTACTAATATTATAAACGCGAAAGTTTGTGAGAATATGACGATGTATGTTTGTGCCTAAATCACGCTGTAACGGCTGAACGCATTTTAATGAAACTTGGAATATACATAGTACATGTTCTAGGATAACATATAGGCCACTTTTTGTCCTAATACTACGCGAACGAAACCGCGTTTTCCGCACTTATTGATCATGTCTTTCCTGTGGATAAGGCCGACCAAGCTGAGAGGATGATATAGGTGCTGGGCAAGCCTACTTCATCTAAATTCGTCTCTTACACTACAGCGTTCCATTAGTGCTGTATTATCATTTAGTATAGATGGTAAAAGGCCTTAATTAATTGTGTTTTCAAAATCTCTATTGGTGTCAATGAACCCCATTATCCAGAGCCCTCATCCAGTGGGTATGCATTGCTTTGATTTATATAGTAGGTAACTTCTACTGTTAAATACATCGGTAGGTATTTTGACCAACTGCTCGTCAAAATATGTACTCTCATTACGGCAATGACATACAAATCATTGAGGTCAAAGTATCACCGACTCGACAAAACCTCACCAACCAACAACATCACCCAGTTCCGGGCCTTGGTCGAAGACATTCTGTGAAATTCTACCTAGAGCCTGTAATAATTTCTGATCAGGGTTTTGGGTTGTTTAGTCAAACAAAGAATCCGAAATAAACTTTATTCACATCCATTTGGCAATCAAAAATGTTAACAAAAAGTTTATAATTGACTAGTTTAGTATAGCCAACCATTTAATTAAACCTAAATCGTGGTGAATGGCACAAATAGGGGCCTGTGTCCAACGACGGGTAGAGTCAAGCTGTGGAAGATCATTATGAAATAAATTATTCAATGACGTGAATGAATCTGTGAGCAGAAGCTAGTCTTAAAACATTATTGTTAATACTCGTGAATGTATTAACAAACAGCTACTGATGGATCTCCCCTAATGAGCGCCATTGTGCGCCATCTTCAGCTTGACGCATCCAGTCTCTTCCAGCAGCCTTTCGCAGATCGTCATTCGACCTAGCCGGAGAGTGTCCTACATTGCACTACGTTTGCGAATTCGCGGTCTCTACTCAAGAACTCGCTTACCCCAGCGGTTATCAGTTCTTCGGCAGATATGGCCAGCGATGTGGCCAGCACATTGCCACTTCAGTTTGGTAATTCTTTGAGCTATGTCGATGACCTTGGTTCGCTGTCGGATAGTATCGTTACGAATCCTCTCCGTTAGGGAAACTGGCGTGATAATATGTATGTATGGTATGTACATTGTCGTAGTATGTATTCTGTCACGGAGTCACTGGCGATTGCTAAAATGTAGGTACATTTGCATGGAGTCAGTCTAATTATTGTCTGGTGCCTTACAAAACAGTTAACATTATCACTCGAGATAGTTGAATCGTCGCCAAAAACCGACAAAAGCGAAATTCCCCCAGAGATAAAACAGGGCATTTGGACCAATGAGTCATCAGAGTTTCCCATTCTTCTGGGAAGTTGTTTACTAACTGTATAATATTCTGTAACCGCCTGTGTTCATATTTGTAAACTTTTGAAATTGTACACACTTACGACCCCCTTTTACATAGGGGTAGGCAGTGACCATGGATCTCCATTTGCTATAGTCCTCAGATGCTTACTTAGTCGTGTCACTAGTTATTTCGAACAAGTGTGGTGAATGGATTTAAAGTGCGCCTCAAAGGCTCCTTTCATGCACTCTGCACATGTTTCCGAACTTGGGTTCTACTATTAGGTTCTACTACATGCCATGCTATGCTATGCGACCGGATTTGAAACCACGACCTTAGATCAGAAGGCGGTGCCGCTACCACTAGACCACCAGTGCTCTCCTTCAGATGCTACTCTCGTTTCATTCACTCTCATCATATTCTATGTAGTATTATGAGTTCTTACCTTTTATTACTTATTTCCATAGTAGCTTCTCATTTGGATGGCAAGGCTTTTACCAGGAAACGAAATGTTCAGTGGTTCACGACAATATACTTCATGTACGGGCCTAGAAATAATGTGTCATAGGGCAAAGTTTTCACACTATCAACGTCGATGTATTGTGCGTCACATTAAACTTTGTTCGTTGAATAAAATCGGGAATGTAAATATGTATGAGAGAAATAATTTTATTGAAAATGATGGTAGAGTTTAGCCACAAAATGATAGAATCGAGGATAGAATGAACACCTCTCTGACATCTCACTGAAAAGTAAACATTGGACAATCGACATAATATACTACATATTTTGTAGCATTAAGAAGTTAAGTTTGTAAGATGTTTGTTTGCAGGAAGTTAAACACAGGAACGAATAAACCGATTCTGAAAATTCTTTAAGCTGCTTCCACATTTTCTTAGTTAAAATGTAATTTAGCATCCATAGCTAAAAAAAAGTAAGTACTTTGTTCTACTATTCATAACGATACATTGGAAAACGGGACACCTAAAGGATTTTATTTTGTTGCTGTTTTTGTTTATATATTTTACTTCTCTGCTGGACTGGAAGTAAAGAAAAAGCATAGAATGCGTCCAGCTACTTCTCACCCCGAGCATGTTGTAAAAGTTGACTAAGGGATAGTATTCTTTCCAAAACGATGGACCACCTATATGGGTGTTGGGCTGATCACCTGTCACCATGATTCACCATATCCATCAGAGGACTTTAAATCAGAAGTGGCTGCAGGTTTTCTTATATTTACTTGTTGCTTTGCCCACCCCATCTTATATATAAAAATGAATCGCAAAATGTGTGTAAGCGCATAACTCAACAACGCCTGGACCAATTTGGCCAAATCTTTTTTTAAAATGTTCGTTGAAGTTCAAGGATGGTTTTTACGGCGAGAAAAATTAGAATTATTGCTGGAAAAACCCTAAAAATAGCCCTTTTCTTTTTCACCGTTATAGTACATGTACCGGGTACCACGCGAGCGAAGCCGCGGGCAGCAGCTAGTTAGGTATAATAATATGTATGTACCTACGTACGAATATGTACCAACAGATAAACGACTACCGATTACGATAGATACCATCAATCAATCGATTCGTTTGAATGGTTTCTTTCTGCTTGTTGCATTGTTCTTGCAAACTCAATGACATGCAATAATGATTGTAGGTAGTTATACGAGTACCTAATTCGTTTATTAGCACTAAGTTTATTCTAGACCCGCGCGGTTAAAAAAATATACACAATTATAACGTCCTTATCCTTAGTGGGGTGGGCAGAGTCACAAGTAAACCTAAGAAAACTTGCATTGTAATTTTCAGAATCAGTTCAGTACTATACGAACTTATTAATATATATTAATAAATATACGAACTTTTCATAGTCATAATAATCGTTACTACGATCTATTTACAAGAGCGTAGGGGGGATAAAGGCAGGGAGATGGTGATCTATTTAAATAACATTTCTTTCGCATGTTTTCGTGATCTTTTTAAATACAGTTTGGTATATGATTTATGTATGAAGTCGATGTATGTTCTTCCTCCAAAATACAAAAAATACTAAGCGTGATGCGTTATTTATACATTTGTAAACACTATTCTGAGTAATTCAGTTACAAGATTGAACTCGAAAACCTTTGATATTTATGTTTTTCTTTATAATTTAACTTATACAAAAACAGGTACGAAACTTGGTAATTGACAATCAAAAAAGTTATACCTATGCCTACTCGAAGTACAGCTGTAGGTAAATAAATATAGATACCTAAAGAACATGAAGCGAATTCAAGTTAGGTCACGTATAGAACGTGACTGAAAAATGCTGAATACTCAAAAAAATATTAATAATATCTGCGTCTGTTTCCCAACATGCACGCACGTAAATTTTTGTCAAAGTAGGTACCTATCTAATATTTTATGAACTCGGATTGAGTTCGAGTGGGCGAATCTTAAGAACAGTTTTTAAATACTGTTTTTAAGATTCACCCTGTCATTATCTAACAGAATGGAATGTTACTATGTTTAGCGCTTAACTGAGGAGGCTTTTTAGGTAGTATTTAGGCCTTTAGGGTCCGAGAGGAGTATTTTCGTTACGTCAATTGACGCGAGACTTCAAGTGTTGGAATCGCTGTCATTAGCATGACGTACTAGTTGAACAAAACGCACACGAGTTTGTGACAATATATTAGGGCTTTGGACTTTTGTCAGATTTTGAAAGGCATTAATTAGTAAACCCGTAAATGACGTCATCGAGCTTGGCTTATTAACTATTAAAACGTTGGTCTATACCAATGCTTTAATAGTTCACAGAAGTACATTCTTACTAATGCCATTACAACATAGGTACCTACTAATGAAAATAACACAACTAATTATAGATGCCTACGTACTACATATTATTTAATACACCCTATACGTAATTGTAACAAACGATCGTCTTATGAATCTAGCCCAACTTCTCCAACACTACAAAAAACATTTGAGCCATTCATAAATAAATAATAAAAAATATTTGTGGACATTTCACACAGCGCCATCTAGCCCCAAACTAAGCAAAGCTTGTACTATAGAAACCAGATGGCTGATAGAATACTTATAATTTTTTTTAATACATTCTTATAATATTTAAAACTACAACACCCAGATCCGGAAGAAACATTTGCAGAACATACAAACATTTCTCCATAGCGGGAATCGAACCTGCGCCTTTGCGTCTCAACCGAGCACTCGCCCGCCAGACCATCAAGGTCTACAACGATTTGAAGATAGCTAAATTAATCCTGAATTTTCACCTGACTTTGACTTGGCATTGTTTGTATGCTTTGAATAGCTTCGACCACCTGTAGGACCTTCTAAGTTTATCCATAGGCGTCTGAGTTCCTCTTAACTCTCCCCCAGTGATCTTGAAAACCGTAGATTTAGTCTGCTCTTGGCATTCACCGCGTGCCTTATGGTGTTGGGAACATAAAAGCAACGGGATGAACGCGAGGAGTACGACGTTAATTAGTCTTCTTCTTCTTCGTCTTTTCCTCTTCATTCTTCTTTTTTGTTTTTGCTTGAGATATTAGTGATATGTTCCTGTCTTCAATAAACATTTAATAGGTACTTAGTTTATGCTTAACTCTATTTGGGAATCTAATTTACATAAAAATGTCATCCATAAATGTGCGTCCTAAAAATATACATGAACCTAGTTATTTTGATAAATTTGATACGAAGTGTAGCTCTTAAAACAGGCCTGAAAACGAATATAAAAGAAAACATAATATACCAAGTGTTATGTTTATATTAGTATTATATTTATTTAACATACATACATTATTATCACGCCCGTGAGATGGGCAATGGACAAAAGGGCTGGACAGAGCCACAAAGTAATCATAAGAAAACTTGCAGCCATTCCTGTTTCAAAGTCCCAAGATGGATATGGTGAACCATGGTTACAGGTGATCAGCCCACCACCCAAAGATGGTTCATCACGATGGAGAAGAAGCTATCCCTTAGTCGCAGTATTTATTTAAGAAGAATAAAAAACCGAACTGCGTATAGTTTACCTTTTGTTGAACCTATAGTTTGATGTCTACCTAATTATCCAGACGAATCCAACAAAACCTTACTTATCTGTTAAAATCTAATAGGTTTTGGTGCCATTTCAGTGTCGTACCTATATGTCGTATATTATTATAAATAAGCCTATGGCTCTCTGGATTCAGACTTAATCCAGTCGTAAACCAATCTTTTCTCGAAAAAATAAACGCTTTCTAGTAAAAAACATTCTTTTAACATTATTTGGCTTTGTAAATCGGGTGTTTATCGCGTAAACAAATCACCCTGTCAATAAAGAAAATTAACAAGGTATTTCACGCGATAAATAATCCTACTATATTATAAATGTGAAAGTTTGTGAGGATGTTTGTATGTTTGTGCTTCAATCACGCCTAAACGACAGAACGGATTTGAATGAAACTTGGAATATACATAGATGCTGGATTAACATACAGGCTATTTTCTATCCGGGTTCCACGAGAGCGAAGCCGCGGGCGTTATGATCGCAAGAGTTTAAGAAATACTCATTGACTGTCAGTCAAATGATGAAGGATAACATCATGAGGAAACCGGCATTTAATATATTTTCAAAACATCAAAGAAGAAGACTTGTGTCAAGGGCAGGATAAAAACCATTTTTAGGCGCATTACTAAAAGCCAATTATTCCTACTCTAGCTGTTGCCCGCGACTTCGTACGCGTGTACTACATTATTTTGTTCTTTAATCCATAGTTTTCGCAACGCACGCCACAAACTATTTTGGGTTTTCTACTTTGGGTTACAATATTGCAATTTTCTTACGGATCCCTATTTTTTTTGAAAATATATTATAACCTATACTGGTCCCTGATAATGTAGCTTTCTATTTGTGAAAGAATTTTTGAAATCGGTCCAGTAGTTTCGGAGCATTGTCGTTACAAACAAACAAAAAATCTTTCCTCTTTTTATTATTAGTATGAGCCACATCACAACTGAAATAATACAATATCAATATTTACAGTGTCAATCGTACCACGGGTAAGTTCTTGTATTACTTCCTAATACATTTTGACCTGCATATTTCTGCCGACGCAGCCTTGACACAAACATAACAGAGAGTTATTTTGTATTGCACGCATAACCCTTAAATATTAAGCTTAGCAACAACTTCAGTGTTTCACAACGAGGTGCAGATTTGCGTAAAGAAACGGAAGGCGTAGGCACACAAGGCCTTTACCATGTATATATGCTACATAGATAATTTATACAGCGTCAGACGGCAACTTTTGCCTACTCTAACGAGACTCTAGAGGCAACTCCGTTCCAGGCACTACCTGGAACGGTTTTAAACGGAGTAGGCTGGCCATCACACCATCTTCACAGCTTCGTGCTGAGCTACGTGCGGAGCTGAGTAGGGCGTTAGCAATATGTTGCCATACACTATAATGTGCCTGGTCTTACTTATAAACTTTACATAAACACTGTCCATTCAACAAAATGCAATAGCTTAAAGTATTAAGCATTGTAGGTGTAACTTTTGCCAAATCCTAAGAGACTATATAATTATGGTAAAATAATTACTTCTTCTGTCAAAACAACAATGTCACATTTCAAACATTGTAGCCTAAAATATTATAAGTAGCAAAAATTGCCACAATCTGATGAAATCGTATTTTTTTGTATGATTTTTTTAAAACTGTGTAATTACTTTTTTAACGCATTTTGGTTGTACCTACTTGGGTTGCACTCTCCTAGCTCGAGCGCGGGGTGTATTGTCCACACACAATAGACGATGCAGCTGTCACATTGTGAGGGGTCCGTGTAACGCTAGTTAATGACGCTATATTTTGGACGCTAGTTAGGTCTATATAATAATAACGCTATATTTAGACCAAGAAAATATTACGTCCATCTTCGTTTGTTTTTATGAACTTTATGCTCAGAAGCCTAGTTTTATAAAAGTTAAAAAGTTATCAAAAACATCTGGAGTTTATTTAGACACTGACATTTCTTGAGAGACGAGCTACATCTAGAACTTAACATTGAAGGAAGACCAAGAAGAGCAATAAAGTTCATGCAAGTAGGTTTAATAAAACATAATTTATCATTTTCTGTAGGCTTAAAAAACTTATTCAACACAAGGTAAACCTACACAAACAAAAATATAATTTAAACGAAGAAAAACCATAACAACCAAAATAGTTGAATGATAGAGTTTGTGTCGTGAATCACATAATATCGATCGGGCTCCCTGATAACATCAAAGAGGGTCGTTCACTTGGTCGTCGAAATGGCAAACATACAGTATTCACGTTCAACCAATCAAGTTTTGCAATGGTCAGACTAAAACATCGGTCCTATAATAAGCATGAAACTTAGAGGGTATATACCTTATATGGTATAGGGGCGCACTAAGAAAATAAATTGCCGAAATTCAACAGCGTAAAATAAAGTAAGTAATAAATCATGTTAAAAAAAACAGAGTGGACAAAGGCACGGGACGCTCTATCTTGTATTTTAATATAACGAATAAAGTATATGAAACTTTGGTTTATTTATTGAAAGAAACTTACAACTAATACAAATATAATTTACAAAGTACAAGAGAAACAGTGTTTCTTTAATTATTATTTTTATAAATTACTATAGACTTTGCTTTTAATCATATGATCGTAAAACTCGTAAAACTCAACAAAGCACAACTCATTCATATTTCGACACATTCGTATCTATTTGGTACGTAAATCACAATTGAATATACAGTGATTTAGTAAGAACTTTTGCTTCATTGATTTATCCTAAAAATAGTTCCTAGCACTTTGTTTCTAAGCAAGAGCCACG
Organism: Scotopteryx bipunctaria; assembly: GCA_949320045.1. Lineage (NCBI taxonomy): Eukaryota > Metazoa > Arthropoda > Insecta > Lepidoptera > Geometridae > Scotopteryx > Scotopteryx bipunctaria. The sequence continues at coordinate 3,347,833 of OX439441.1, forward strand.
AAGTCAAATCGAATACATTCAAAATAGAAACACCAGCGATGCTATTTCCGGCGTGTTTACGTCATAGGTACCTACACTTCATTGATGAAAGGTCCGAAAAAGGATTAGTCGGCCTTCGCACCCTGATGATCAGCTAATACGCTGTAAAAAGGTCAAGTTTATGTGACCTGTGCTTATACGAAAAAGACTTAGTTATATGTTATACTAGTTCATCCTTGCGGTTTTACCCCTTTTTGAGGTTCATTTTTAAAAACTCTGAAATAGGTGTTCATTGATTTTGTATTTAAAGTTAGTCTATCTTAACCATATCGAGTTTCAAGCCACTCGCTTTGAAACTTTGATACCCCTTTTTGCACCATTTTGAGGGTTATATTGAAAAACTCTGAAACACGTGTCCAATTATTTTGTATTTTAAATTTCCAGACGAAGTTTTAATTAAATCGCACCGTCCGTTTGAAAGTTCCCATGCAAAGTTTAGAACTACGTTATATTATATAAAAATTAAGTTTTTTATTATTTATTTTAAAGTTTATTTGTACCAAGTTTTGAGCAAATCGAACCAAGGAATAAAAAATCCATAGAAACTTTTCCAGCTTTTTGCTTTTAGAAAATTAGATTATCCCATTATGTTATTTCAGAACCTAAACTATTCACATACATTTACATTCTAAGTTTCATCAAAATCGATGTCGATCGATGTATATCGTTATGTGATTTCACATGAACCCCGATTTTTTTGTTTATTTTGGTAATGTATCGTGGTAAACACCGGTACAGGAAAGCTAAAGCTCGAAAGTATTTTCAGTAAGGTCTATGGGTTTCAGTTTTTAGCAAATCGATGTTCCGGAATTAGAAACACGCAGTGCCATCGCGTACGCGCTGGCGGTCCACGATATAGTATGTATATCTGTCGAGTCGGCAAATTACCGCGTGGCGACCATGTTGATAATACAATATTTCCTTAGATTTCACTTATATCTGAGATTTAAACTTGTCATTTACCATTAAAACAGGAGAGGGAAAATGATTGAAGATTTTATATGCAAACATTTATAAAGAACATCATATGTAGAAGGAAAGGTAGAAGAAAAGTGAGGAAAAGGAAGACAAAGAACTAGCTACATGAGCCAGATAAAAGTAGCTGTCATGTCCTATAAAGAAGTCAAAGAGAAGGCATTGGAGAGGGGAAAACAAAGGAAATTGTACCGACAAGAGCTAGCTCTTCAATTGAATAACATTTGAACTACACGTACGAAGTATGTTGAATACTGAATATATCAATTCATATCAATTTATCACGCTAACCCACTCATGAATAAAACCAAGAATCAATTCTGCCCTATTTGACACTCGAAGGCAGTTTGATTGATCGTCAACTAATCGGTCGGCTGCATTCTCCATGGTGAAGGAATGTAAACAGTACCGTGAAGTTACCCCAGCTCAACACAGAGTGGGGGCGGACCACCTGGCGCTTGTAATTTGGACTTGATTGTACAGTAGCTTACTACTTACTACGAAATCTAAATTATAACATTACCTACTACTGGAGCGTATCGCCGAACTTACTCGTAGTCTTTTTAAAGATTAATACAAACTCATTGACTGGCAAGGCCTATTGAAATATCTCAATAATCATAGCATAACGCTAAGTATTAGAAGAATCAAATTATACTATATGTCTGGTGATAGAAAAATGTCAGTTGCCTAATTATAAACAAAAATATCAATACAAAAGGTTATCCAGCTTAGAATTTCCTGCAATTTATTGGTAAATAATACACAGCCACTGCAAACTTCAGTGTTTATAAGTTTATGCGGTGTTGCTGTGGTGACCATTTTAAAAGCCACGTGTGGAATTCCTACCACAGCCTTCACAGAAACAGAAATATTATTCTCAAGCTCCTGCTAGCTCCTACTAAACACTTCGTTAAGTGTTTTTAAAATGTTCGTGATAAACTTTAAGTTAATGTTTTTTGGGGCTTCTTCGGCGGTCCTAAGTTGAAAGTAAAATAAGCCATAATAGTTGGAAATTAAAGTTTTTTGCATTCATTTTGCCACTGTGCACTTTTCAACACAAGTGTTACAACCATAGGATGTACAACCATAAGATTGTGACTATTTTAAATAAGACTTGCGACACGTACTACCACCGTTGTAATCAATTCATAAGTGTCAGACGGTGAGGGCCTAAGGGGTGGTTAGAAGGAAGCCTTTTCACTACATTTCCGTTGACGTATCAAGCCACTCACTGACACTACATAGATCAATGATCGCACCGAACTATTAAGGTGAATGGATAAATGTCGGTTCATTGAGTAATTATGAGAATACAAAACAAAAGGTCATATTAAACCTACCCATCATACTAATGAATAATAATAAATATTTATGGCAATTTCAACACAGCGCCATCTAGTCCCAAACTAAGCAAAGCTTGTACTATAGGAACCAGATGGCTGATAGAATTGTAAATACATACCTATAATACTTAATTTTGCAACACTCAGACCTGGAATAAATGTTTGCAGAACGTGCAAACATTTCTCCCACGACGGGAATCGAACGCGCGCCTCTTGCGTCTCAGTCGAGCACACGTCTGCCAAGTCAATAATGTTTGAATGTTGTGTTTCAAACATGCTTTTAAGCGGCACAATCGAAAAGACATAGTATGTGCTCAGATAGCATAGATTCTTACTTATTATCCAGGTGACACTCTAGAGATAGTTCGGATGGATGTTAGTCATTTATATTTTTATAATTTATGGGCCTAAGAAAATTTAAAATGTTATTGTATTGCATAAACTACTCGATTTTTCATTGAGTCTAAAAGTAAATAATCCATACAATCATTAATTTGGTTGAAATATGAGCAGTTTTGAACAGAACTTTCTATAATGAAAGTATTATCCCTCGCCCTCGTTTATTGTATCGAGACCCTATCGAATCGGCACCCGATAAAATTCTTCCTGCTTTTGTATTTATTCTAAATTCAAAAGAACCCTTTAAAAAAGTAGACGACCTTAGCACACTTTAAAACACCGTTCTATTTTTGAATAGTAATAAAAATAATAATTCTAGGGGTTGTCGCGTGGCAGGACGTTGAACTCGTATTTAGGAGCCGTATATGGATCATATTCTAATCTCCTAATGTATGTCGATGCGAGCACGACATGCGTATTGCTTGTGACTATTACAGTTTACTATTATTCCGAACTGTCTAATCCATCATTGTGATAATTGTTGCATACGCATTATTATACAAAATGTATGATTAGGTACCTATGTAATGTAACTTGGACTCACGTTAAATCGACGTTGACAGCCGTTCACTAAAGGAGGGCAATCGCCCTAATTTTTAACGTTTCGATTTTGTTTTGCACGAAGTTTTTAGACCTTTACGAACATGTCAAAAAATACCATAGTTTTAGTTTAGTTGCTAAAAACTTTTAAAATTAGCGCGTTCACCCCCAAGACTGGTTTTTTTGTTTTGTACAACAATGATTTTGTATTTTCACAAGTATTTATTTCTCATTTTGTATTACAATTCTAACTTGATATTCTGCCTGAAAATAATGTAGCGGTCATCACATCAAACATGACCCAATTTTTTTGACACTTCTATTCAGGAACTCAACCCGTTACAGCCCAAAACTGGTATAAGCGTGTATTCTAACTGAATTTATTTCTCTATTCGTGATTTAGTGACAATAGTAAAAGGCTGGGGTGACCGTGGGAGATGGGTACCGGCTCGGTTCCAACGGGGTCGGGCCAGCTGTCGCGATAATGCGAATCGACTTCTCATCGATTGTTTCGGCAGCGATTTTTCCTGGTAGATTATTTCTGGATGCAATTTATTGCGGACATTTCGCCAGGGATTATCATAGAACAGCAAATCAACTTGGGATTATTATTCTGGCATTGAACCGTTCTGTGACACAAGGGTAATGTTAGGCTGTGGCCAGATGAGCATTTGAACTTGGCTTGAAGGGTTACTAGTTAGATTCTTGACGGAACTTACAGGTACTTAGATAAACTATTTTGTGCCAAAAATTATAACAACATTTTTCTTTAACATTGAAGCAAAGGGAGTGTATAGCATAAATACAAGTCCTATCCTTTGCTTGGTGCAGAACCATTGAGAGAGAAAACAGTTTTTTTATAGGATGACCATTCATAAATTATAAAACGGGTTCTGCGGGTTTAGCGCACAGCAGATATCCCGACAGGCCATGCTCCCAACTACAATAGATGCATTAGTATACGTATGCAGATCTGTTGCGTTCGCGTGCAAATACACGAAGGATTTAAGCCTAGACAAAGCAGGCTGGATTAATGATTTGGGGTATGTTTTTTTGTTAGAATAGTGCAGGGGTCGTTGAACGCAGCTGCGCGGCCGCGGATCAAATTGATAGCGCACACATGTCGGCGCGTGCGCCTGTGACGTCACGCAACATGGCCGAGGGTGGCCCGCTACTAGATCCCAGATATTGTGCGTCAAATAAGGTAGATAATGAAATTAATGGTTTTATTATACGTAAGACATTATCGGGTATTGCAAATAATAATATTGTGCATAAACGATTTTGATAAAAAGAATACCAACATTGAAAAATAGAAAGAAAAACAGTGCTATGGAATACAGTATAATAGTACCTAAAGTGATATACAGTAGTACTGTATATCACTTTAGGTATTTCATAAAAATATTATCAGAAGATACATTTTATGCATCATAAGATATACGCGGAAGTAATTCTAAAACAAGTGTTACGACCATGGTCTATTACCGTTTTAAAGCATTGATTAATTTTAATTAGTAAAAACTGATGTATTTTTCACAATATGTAAAATACGCACGGTTAATAAAATATTAAACGTTTATAAATATGAACATATCTATGATTGAATCAAGTTTTCTTATGATTACTTGTATTTCTGCCGACCCCATTAGGGATACGAGTGTGATAATATGTATGTATATGTGTTTATTACATATTTTATAAAAAACGTTTTCTGGGTCGCCCTTTGTATTAACAATGAAAGCTGACTATCAATTGACTACAGTATCAGCTCGATTTGAGTAAGTAGTAGTATAGTTTATCTACGATCGATAGTATAATCTTATCTCGTAAACATCTGTAGATGATACGAGTAGTTTGACTAGATTTGATCTTGTAACAAATTGCACATTCAAAAATATAGTTTAAAAGGCACATAACGACAAGCTTATTTCATGGCAATCACAATTTATAACAAGTTAACGAAAAAAATTAAAAGCTTGAATAGAAATTTGTCTTAGGTTAAACTGAAAAAGTGGCTTCTTATTTTAATTTTGTGAACTAACTTTTAGATTTAAAGAAATTAGAATATTTTCATGGCAAACTTCGGTAGGACATACATTAATCAGTCTAAATTACAGATAAGACGTAATCATAAGCATATAATGCCCTCGAAAATAAACGAATTATCTTCAATTCTAATTCTATTTTATCTCCCTTATAGCAGACTATGCAGACTATAACTGGTTCTCTCAAACCAGGGTAATGAAAGGATTTAAATGCATAAGTGGGTTTGTATCAAATGCCTCTGATTACCCCTTGGACATGTTAAGGGGTTTAAGGCCTGAATAAAGGTGTTTACCAAGTCTGAAAGTAACTGTTGAAATAATTTTTATATTTTGAGTATATGATTAAAAAAATCCTAACCACTTTACTTTCATCTTACTTATATTATAAACGCGAAAGTTTGTGAGTTTGGATGTTTGGATGTTTGTGCCTCAATCACGCCTAAACGGCTGAACGGATTTGAATGAAACTTGGAATATACATAGTACATGTACAGGATTTACATATAGGCTATTTTTTATCCTGGTACCAAGCGAGCGAAGTCGCGGGCGGTAGCTAGTAAATATTATAAATGCGAAAGTTTGTGAGGATATGTGGATGTATGCTTTTGCCTCAATCACGCCTAAACAGCTGCACGGATTGGAATTAAACTTAAAATATACATAGTTCGTGATCTGGAATAACATATAGGATTCTCTCTATCCGAGAACCACGTAGAAAATATAATTTGAGTTTTTTCTGATGCTATCGACAGAACCTACAAATGTTATCGGAACGTACGTAACGATAATTTTAAAATCGATGATCCTAGGAAGTTATCCATGTCTTTGTCCACACTAACAACCCTGTGACAATATGTTTTACCTCTAATCAATAACAGTTGAAGGGGAAATTACTACAATCGTATCAATAAGGGAACGTATGGTGATTTGTTTTGACGAAAACTTTAAGAATCCGCGTACCCGGATAGAAAATAGCCTATATGTTAACAACACATAATATGACAAAATCCATCCAGCCGTTTCGGCTACAGAGGCAGCCGAAATAATAAATTAAAAATGTCTTTTGACAGCCGCTATGTTGGATTTTTTGATACTTCATATAGCCTATGACATTCTCGACGTCTAGACGAATCCAACGACACTCATACATCGTCTAGCCGTTTGGACTACAGCTTCAGCCAAAGAAATGCACATACATACATACGCCCTAAACATATTATCCAAATTCTTCGCAATCTGTTAATAACGTGACTTTGCATATGTTGAAAAACGCTAACTACCTGTTAGGTGTTTTGATCCCGAGGAATTTTACTATATTTTTATTGGGGTCGGTATTATCTATCAATTGAATTCCATTTAGGATGTTTTTTAGTTGGTCTTATGCCGCTAAATTACAAAATTGATTAAGAATTTAGCATTTAGCTCTATTTCATTGAGAAACAGTCGGGCTATCTGAAAACCGTTTGCAAACGGTCTATAGATAGCTCACCTGATCTAACTCATGAGACGGTAGAAGTGTCTTTAGATATGCCGACTGTTTCTTTTGTATTTTGTAAATTATATTTGTATTAGATGTAAGCTTGTTAATAAATGTATATTATTTTACTGTGTCTGTACAAATACGTATTTTTTTATAAATGTAAGTTGAAAATTATTGTTTAACTAGCTTCTGCTTGCGCTTATCTCACGTTATATAAAGTATCCTTTATGTTACTCTAGGTCATGACTATATATTCTAAGATTAATCAAATATTTTGTTTGCCTACGCTTGCTACGAAAACGTTCGAGAGTAACATTAGTCATTGCTACGCAAATTGCTACGATATTACGGTATTTGCGTAATCTTTGTGACCGAATGACAAGGCCCGTTTATAAAACTTAGTCAAAATTATTTTAACAAGCACTGTTTATTTAACATATGCATTAACATAATTGATTTGGTAGAAATAATACAACATTACAATGAAACGATTGGAACGCGTCGTTCGAAGTTTCCAGCGCCCCCTCCCAACGATTATGATTTACCAACGATTAGAATCTTAATCATTACTTACAATAAAACATAATACAAAAAATAAAATTAAAGGAGTACAAAATTAATAATAATAACAGTTACACGAAAATAGGTACCAATCTAATGCGTTACTTTTATTTTATTCTAATAAATCTCGTGCATACACTGATGTACTTGCTGTTGTCTAAAATTAGTTTAGTTATTATTTTGTTACTCTTTGTGTTTAGTTATTAAGTCTGTTTTTTTTTGTATTTGTTGTTGTGTACAGTTTCTGCGAATAAACGTTTGTCTATGTCTATGTCTAAAGTAAAAATTTAGTATAAAAAAAATACTTGTATCTAAAGGACTTAAAAGTCATTTTTAAAACTAGTCACTTTGATGTCATCTTTATCGGTTCAGCCTCGTCAAACACCCTGACCTGGGTTGCTCCGTCATCTTTTCGGGGGTAGATCTTGGCACTCCAAACCCAGCAAAAACTTACTAGTTACCATTAGCGAATTCTCGGGAGAGTTGATAGTAAGTAGAGTTTCTCACTCATTTTTAATTTTTCATTGGTATCATATTTGGAAAATCAAATATATAATTGTCTATTGTTTCATTTTGTGTTGTTGTTTTGTTTAATTGACGTAAATATTATCGCTCTATGAAAGTACTGATGGTCTAGTTGGTAATGACCCCGCCTTCCGATCCTAAGGTCGTGAGTTAAAACGCGGTCGTGTTCCAATGGATGTTTCTGTGCGAAAAAATTATGTGCGCTGTACCAGTACTCTCAAACGGTGAAGGAAACATCGTGAGGAAATCCGCGGCTTACTCAGTATTGACCATGTCTTTCCTGTGGACAAGGCGACTAAGCCGAGAGGATAGAATAGGTGCTGGGCAAGCCTACTCCATCTTAATTCGTCCCGGGTACTACAGCGTACTGTGGAGGTAAATGTTGCCTCCTGACGCTGCATATTATCTTCTATAGATGGCAAAAGACCTTAGTATCGCTCTAATTGGAACTCAATGGCAATACTATTGTCGCTTCAGGTACCTGCCCAGATACTCGTATCGTATCTGGGACGTAAGCTTTAAACCTACCTTATACGTTTGAGCAGGGGTGCTACGCGTAGGAATATTTATCAGTTCATAGAAGAGGAGATGAACGCACAGGGAGGTTGGCGGGGTGCCAGCGACAAGGTGAAGTAGCGACGGTGAAAGTCGCCAAGTTCGCCCCCAGCCTCTCTCCCAACGAAAATATCGACCCGACCGCACAGATGCGTACTCACTTTATATACGACTAGCTTACGGCGGCTTCGCTACTGTTGTATTCTGATAAAATGCTTATATGTTATTCTAGTATATACTTTAAGTTTATTTCAAATCAGTTTAGCCTAAAGATTCTCACAAACTTTCTAATTTATAATATTAGTAGGAATTGTAGGAATTCTCCGGTTCTAATATCCTATGAGTTGGCAGCTTACAAAGATATATTTTCTTTATTTTATGGTGTTTGTATTTTAATCAAAATTTAACGGTTGAACCATTTCGTATGCTTTAAATGCGTAATTAGTTCCTGACCTGAAGTAACAAGTACCTACTTATCTAAGATTTTTATTCTAACACCAAGGACGTAATTGGTATTGGCCGTGAAAACAAGCAACAACTTTTTCTCTAATGGTAATCCGCTAATTCTTACGACTGATTTGAAATAAAATAAAAGTTTTGTTAAGACACGTGTCTTAACTAGTTGCAAATGTTATAGGCACTTATGTATCTAAATATTTTGGTTTTTTATAAGCGCATCACGCTTAAAGTTTCTTTTGTTAGGATGGAATAAATGTATTTATATAATACATTGCTTCCGGTATTTGTTGTGTTTTGTAATTAAAACAGGGATGTAACGGACTATGTGGCTGTATATTCCATTTAATGCGAAGTGACGCTGACGAAACTGGCAAGTCCGCAAGTCCCATCTCTCGCGGGCTCTCAACTCTCAGCGCTATCGATCGCGTGCGTGACATCTCCCGACTAGTGAGTACTCGCTGATATTACATCAGCGGAGGCCTATTTCTATTTCATAAGCTTTTTTATTATATATTCGGAATACGGGCGTGATAATATGTATGTATATTATACGAAATAATATCGTGCTTGTTGGGTTTGCCTTTGTAATTATTGCTGATACATTGGAACTGGGTTTGCCTTTGTAATTATTGCTGATACAGCTGGAACCTCTCGAAGATTCTTATTTCTCCTATAAACAGTTCTGCATGAAATTGACTAATTTTACGACAACATTTAAAGCGTTTCTAAACTTATAATCATGCGATACAGTAAGCATTTTGTACATTGATTGCCGGCACATTTACTTACCTAACCGCGGTTCATAATAAAAAAAAAAAACTATTTCGGTTCTTATTCGATTCTAATACGACCGACTAAACTTCGAATTACCAGAAAATCACATTTAAAACGAGCTCTCTAATTATGGAAGTAAACAGTTGACGTGTACCTACTGTATAAATTGATTGTATCAGGAACCGGAACGATAAACCCTAACCCGAGTTTATTGTAAAATAATTATTGCACGAAAACTAAGTTGGTTGGCTTGGTTAGTGTAACGTGGCACAGGCTATCTTGGCAGTGCGTGCATGCAACGTACCTCCAGTTGGTCAGCGTCAGCGGCGTCTGCTCCCAGCGCGCCGGCCGCACGGTTCACTCACAGCCACAGCACGACTGACACTCGCGACCGCGCACGGCAGACGAACGTTACGTGCAAACACCAAAAGCAAAATGGACATACCTGAGGGTGGCGGCTGGCACCGGGCGCGCTCGCTACTTGAATGAGGTCCCGGGCGAGCGGCGCGCGCAGGGGGCGCGGCCAGCCCGCGTGGCTCCGGCAGCCCCTCCCCGCGCGCCACCCCCGCCATCATCCCCCGCCTGCACCGCTCAGCTGAGCCCTGATTAGCCCCCGGCCGGGCTATTCAATTAAGGGTCGCTCGGAGCTCGTTGCATCTCCGAGCCCGGGCGGACGCTCCCGGGGCGAGCCGGGCCCGAAGTCGCCTTTGAGTGCTCTTCATTAAGTCCTCTCTATAGCAGTTATTCTTTGGGCCTTCAGGTTTTCAGTTTCCAGCGTAAAATTTCAATTTTGCAGTCGATAACGCACTATGATTATTTAGCGGAGTATAGAGAACAATCAATGGAATAAAAACCTTTTCTTATTGAAATTATATGATTTGGAATTCTAGAGCTTCTTTTTAAAAACGGTTCCCATAAAATACTGCATGAGATAATACTTTCTTCTTGGTAATAGAATCCTTGTTTCTCAAGAGATCAGAAATTGGCTTTATAAGGCAATGGCCGGCGCAGCGGCCGGCGGCTCGTTACGCCTCCCCAGAGATATGCCAGCAACATTATCGTTTAATTCTATAGACACCGAAATTGGATTGCTTGATGAAGGAACTCTTCAAATTGAATTTAAGACATTGTCTATAGAGTTAGAGTAAAGATTAGTCTCGATTATACTGATTATAGGTATATGACGATAGGTAGATTTGGGATCAGGTCACATAATTGAATAGTTCCTTGAATTTATAAGTAAAGTTATGGCGTTTAGGTAAGTGCTTACCGTGTGGAAAGCAAACAATTTACAGACAACAGCGGTAAGCCGCGAAACAGACAAACAAAAAAAAACCTAGCGCCAAAAGAAAACCGCAGAGTTGTAAACGGCAAGTGAAGCTACAGTTTGAGTTTTTCTGTACAAAAAAAGTACTGAAGGGAACTTAGAACTTTCTTTAAATAGGTAGATTATAAACATGTAACGGTCATGTAATTGGTCGTTCGTAGATAATATAAGTTCTATTCCATGTGTTGTTCGTCCATTTGTCCACGTGGAAACTAAGGCCTTTAACCATCTATAGTAGATGATTTATGCAGCGTCAGGAGGCAACTTTTACCTTCACAGACGGGACGCTGTAGTGCCTGGGACGAATTAAGATGGAGTAGGCTTGCCCAGCACCTATTCCATCCTCTCAGCTTAGTCGGCCTTGTCCACAGGAAAGACATAGTCAATACGTGCGGAGCTGACTAAGCCGCGGGTTTCCTCACGATGGTTTCCTTCACCGTTTGAGAGTACTAGTATAGCGCACATAATTTTTTCGCACAGAAAAATCCATTGGTACACGACCGGATTTGAGCTCACGACCTTAGAATCGGAAGACGGGGTCACTATCAACTAGACCACCAGTGCTCTAAAGTGCTTTGAAAGTATATTATGAATGTAAATAACTGTATTAGGATACAGTTCCATTCACAATATGTAATATCAAAGATATAACTTAGTAAACTTTATTACAAAACTTTGTTTACACGAACTATCATCAATGTGAAGGGCAGTAGGCCGGTTTAGTTATAAGAAACCATAAACACTCTCGAACGGCGTAATTATTACGAAATTGCCACTAATTCTGAGCTTATATTACTTTTGAGGTGATGCCGGCAACCCGCAAAAGGCACATTAGGGGCAGCTAGGGAGATATATGGCTGCGCTGCTGTTTCTGAATTACCTTGTCAGACGATTTTGCTTAGATAGGACATTGTATGGACGCATACCGGTCGGCCGATTGAGATGAACAACTTTACTGGCGAAAGAAATCTTACTTTTTACTTATATTATAAATGCGAAAGTTTGTGAGTTTGGATGTTTGTGCCTCAATCACGCCTAAACGGCTGAACGGATTTGAATGAAACTTGGAATATACATAGTACATGTACTGAATTAACATATAGGCTATTTTTTATTCGGATACCTCGCGAGCAAAGCCGCGGGCGGCAGCTAGTAGATTTATATAGCCTCAGGAGGTAACTTTGTGATACTGTGGCACTATTCATGTAGACAATATTGAAAATATGGGTTATGACGTTCACAATTTAATCGGTTGGAAATTACTGTACCTGTGAATTAAGATGTTTATTTTTCTGAGCTTCAAGATTTTTGAACCAGTGTTTGCACAACTTCTAGTTTCATTTGTTAGTGCGTTTTCAAAATCAAAAAAGCTTGAATAAATAAAGTTGCTTTTTATCATTCTAACATCGAATAAAAAAACGACTACGAATCCATAAGTAGATGGGTGCTTCATTTTAACCCGGGCCAGAGTTAGGTGAGGGTTTGGCGCGGGGCCAATGTTTGAGGAAACGATCGTCTTAACATTTCCCGATAGCTACATTCACTGTAAGTCGACCGGATAAAGGAAGTTTCCACAACGTGCATGAGAAAATTCTAGTAGCACAACGTACGCGGCGACTCGTGAACTCATCCCGATCGAACTTCCACTTTGAAGCATTTTGAAAAGTATTTTAGGAATAGCACGAATTTGAACGCTAAATGTGGGCACTAGAGGCGCGGCCTTAGAGGCTTCCGACGCAGTTAGTAAAGCCAGCTTGGCTCTGGCCGCTCACGAGCGCTTCGCCCGGGACACTACAAATCGTAGAGCCTTGTCACCTATACATAAATACTAAGTGTTTCAGCTTCAGCGATATAGAATCAAACTATAGGTTTAGTTAGGCTAGCCTTAATTTAGGTAACAAAAAGTGTAGGTACCTAAAACATATTGAGGTCGAATTATTACGAATTTCTGAACAAACACGACGCGTGTTTTTCCACAACCTACGATCTTAAAACAATCACTGTTTTTGTGGGAATCTCTTGCTCAAACTTTTACATATTTTAGTCACACTATTGTATTACCATAATAGCACCAAATGCAAAGATTCGGTATGTATGTATGTTCGTATGAGCTACTGGCTAACTCTAGTGACGGAGTTTTTAGGCCGCCTAAAGGCCTCCGTCATGGCTTAACGATTAAAAGCCGGGACCGACTGTTTAACGTGCCCTCCGAAGCATGGAAGCGCTCATCTCGTAATGGCACTTGCGGTCACCGATTCCAATTTGTGACCGCGCATATCGTTACTTTACTTTAACGATCAATCAAGAACACCTAAGCAAGCTACGCCACGAGCGCTTCGAAAGATTCGGTGTTTGAAAAGGTTTGGTTGTTTGGATAGCGACCTTTGAGCGTGGTAATAAGGTTTGTTATGAATTTATTTATTGTAAATGCATATCTCTGTGTGCATTATGTCGGTGAGTGGGTTGGGTTCCAGGAGGTTCCAGGTGAGGCTGGGTGTATGTGTGAGCAGGTGAATTTGCGCGCGCTGGATTCGCGATCCGGGAGACCTCGTCACCATGGTGACCGCCGGAACTCAATATAAGCACATTATGAACACGTACTTACAGATACAATATCGGGTAGAGAGCAGGCTTGTAATAAGATTGAGTTGTTAGAATGTTATATTTATTTGGTACGAGGAATTATTCAAGTTCAGTAATAAATCTTTTGGATTCAGCTGAGGCGTAACAGGTGAATAGTTGGCAGCCAAGAATCCAGATTGCTCAAATGCTATCGAAATGTCTGCTTGATTCGTGCAATCCATTATTTACAATTTTTCTTATTTTATCAGCAGAAAAGAAGAATGAAGATGATGAATACAAGAAGATGTTGTGAATAATATTTGTTTTGCACGAAATATATTGGACTTATTCCAAATAAAATCAATACACAACCTGCCGCTAAGCTTTTTTGAATAAATGATCTGAGAGGGAGAATATATAAGCCGATTATTGCGAATATTATCGACAGAAGTCGTCAGTAGGTACCTCCGTAAGTAGTTCTGAAGGAAGTTCCTTTTGGTATCTATGATTCAGATAAATATGACTGATTATTATCATTACCCACTTAACTTTGAGCCGTACCCGAAGGGTACCAACTGGACCTTATTACTAAGCCTTCACTGCCCGTCCGTCTGTTCGTCCGTCTGTCAGCGGGCTGTATCTCATGAAACGTAATAGGTAGAGTGTTAAAATAGTCACAGAGTGTGTATTTCTATTGGCACTATAACAATAAATAACGAAAATGAGTTAAAATAAAAGCAGCCACCATACAAAAACTTTTTTAACGTTTGTAATTAATAATCAAAGCTACCTATTTAAAAAGTAGATGGAATAAAAGTCATAATTAAAAATACATGTACGATGGTACGGAACCCTTTGTGTGCGAATTCAACTCGCACTCGAACAGGTTTTATTTAAATCTCATAGGCGTATTAGGCGTTGATGCCTGATGCGTGTGGTCAGCCGATAAACGAACGCCAAATATGTCTGGCGTAGTCTCGTAGCTGTAGCTCGTAGTGCGTAGCAGCGTAGCGATGTAGAAGGAACCAACTGATGAAACCAGCTACTTAGAAACGCAACTCTTCATCTGCATTTATAAAACTCTTACGTTACCGACTAACTGACTAACCCCCGAATACTCAAACGCGACTCAGAGTTGAGTACGTCTCAAGTCACGGTTTTTTGACAGTTTTTGATGAAAATCTGTCGAAAATTCGTCACTTGAGATGTGCAGGAGATGTCGGGGGTTACTTACAAGCAAGGCTAAACCATAAGTTCTAGAATCATGAAACTTGTAGGGTATATTTCTAGATGGTGTAAGTGTACCTATTCTAAGAAAGTAGGTGATAGGGAAGATGAAGTTTGTATGAAAAACCTCAATGAGAACAAATTCCATTTTTACATGTAGACAATTTACCTTAGTTTAATGTAGGTATATTTACTGGGAGAGCACTGTTGGTCTAGTTGGTAGTGAGCCTGCCTTCCGATCCTAAGGTCGTGGATTTAAATCCAGTCGTGTACCAATGGATTTTTCTGTGCGAAAAATTTACGAGCGCTATACCAGTACTCTCAAACGGTGAAGGATAGAGTGAAGGTAAAAGTTGCCTCCTGACGCTTTATAAATCATCTACTATAGATGATAAAAGACCTTTTTTTGGCCAAGGTACCTTGTGGCTTCTGCCTGAGTGAAAGGAGTTTAGTTTCGGTTCTATATAGGAATACTTTTCATGTGTTAATCTAACAGGCCAGCAGCGGCGTAGCTCGTAGCCCGTAGCAGCGTAGCGATGTGGAAAGATTCACGCCCCGCCTACGTGAGTTTCAAACTGAATTAAAAAGCTGCTATTGGCTCTCCATATTTTTTGTTTATTTGTAAACAGATTTTACTATTACTTTGACTTCAATTGCTTGCTGAACCAAGAGATTTTTAATACATCATCATCATCATCTTCCTGCCCTTGTCCCACTCTATGTGGGGTCGGCACATGATCAAAATGATCCTTGGATCATGCTGTGTATCATCATTTTGATCATCAGATTTTTAATACATATGGAATAGGAAATGCGGATTCAATTTCATCACTTGATTATCCACACTAAATACACCAGCCCAGCAGCAAGTAAAAAATGTGGCTTGGTCTAATAAGTAGTATATATTATAATCAAATATAAAACAGATACTGATACTTAGGCCGCTTCTAAGGCCACATATACTCATACATAGGGCGCTTCGCGTCCACTCTCTGATATTCCGCAACCAAAATTTCTTCCTCCGACCAACACGCCTCTTGCCAGCGACTTCTGTCAATGTTGATTCCTAAAAATTTCGTAGTATTAACTTCTTCAATTGTATTATTTTTATATTGTATGTCAAGACTAGCAGCCGCCCGCGGCTTCGCTCACGCGGCACCCAGATAAAAAGTACCCTATGTCCCATTCCAGCACACGTAGGAGGTACCTACTATCCTCATTATTCATTATAATATAGTGTACGCTAAACGATGACTAAAGTATTGCCATCTCTTACCATTTCATAATGACAAACAGTGACAGGGCGAACTTTAAGCAAGGGCTAACTTTAGCGAACGAATATGAATAATAGGGTATGTAAGTATATTCCGTAGTTTTTGCGTAAAAGAGTAACAAACATACCTAAATCAAAAATTAAGAAATTTCGGTGAATTTAGTAAAAATTTTGAGAGTTAAGGTAAACTTTTCAAAACGCAACGATAGCGCGTCAAAATTTGATCAGAATTAGCAGCGACATCTAGTTATCAGACGTAGAATTACGTCAGAACTCCATGAATAATCAAGATTGGAAACTTAGCCAGTAATAATTTATGCTTCCTTTCACAGGTACTTTGACATTGATAGTTCCTTTTCCATATGTTTTGTATCATCTATTACTAATCTTTGGTACCTATCATCGCTGTCATATGTCAAAATAAAAGTATTCTATTTTTTATGAAAAACATGCCAAAAATAAAGAATTTACAGGTAATTATGACAATAACTAAATGAGAAAAATCGACTCTTTAATTTGATATAGGTTATGTGCAATTTTAGGCCAAAAATTGATTCCAGGTTTTCATCCCTTTTCACCCCTTTAGAGGTTGAATTTTGAAAAATCCCTTCTTAGTACACCCCTACGTACCAAGGTTTACCTACACTGAAAATTTCAAGTCTCTACGTCCAGCGGTTTAGGCTGTGCGTTGTCTGTCAGTCAGTCAGTCAATCAGGACAAAGATTCTTATAATATAAGATTGGGGAAAGCAGCATTATCGTTGTCTGAAATGAATTATTTTAGTTTTATTTATATTAATTTTTAAATTATTATTATCTAACCATTCTATAATTGTTGTCAGTGCTAGATTAATGTCATTTTTATAAGTATCATTTTTATTGATAAATATTCAGAAACATAATATAACGATAATCTTCGTTCGAAAAGAAGACCTCATTTAACCACAAGCGAAACAAATACCCATTTAAATACAAATGTATTTAGCAACGTCATATCCACATTTATTTCAAAGCTTTTAATCCGTGTGCAGCAATTATTGAATAAAAGCTATCATAATCAACCGCAGGCGGATAAATCAGCGGGAAGTCTGGAAGCTAGTGATGATGTTCTTATATTGTTATTGCTCCAACTCGTTTTGTAAATATGATTCTAAAGGCATAATTTTTCAAATGAATGGCCAAGCGTGGTAATACACTTGATCGCGTTACGAACAGGCGTAGATTCAACGGAAATTTAATCAAGTGATCCTAAAAATCCTATCAAATAAAGTATATTGAACTATGAACTTTCAATATTACTCCTAAATTAAATAATGAACAAAAAAAGGTTGTCTCATGATACCACATTTTCAAAAGTCCATAAGACCATTAGTTTTAAACCTTATACTAATCACCATCATCATCAGCTGCAGCAGCACTCACAGCTGGGTATAGGCCTCTCTTAGCTCTTGTCACTTATCACGTTGTTAATATCAAGGTCTTACACCCGAATACTCAAAAGCATCTCAAAGTTGAGCACGTCTCAAATGACGATTATTTTTTTTGACATATTTTCATCAGAAACTGTCAAAAAACCGTGAGTTGAGACGTGCTCAACTTTGAGTCGCGTTTAGGTATTCGGGGGTTAGACTAATATTTGTAATTTAGTTATAGTTTCTTATTTCCAAATTCCCTTTAAGTTATGTACTTTATCACCCCTAGCTTCATGACTAGTATCCTGTTTAATTTCGCCGCTCTGCGCTGGGAGCATGCTCGCAAATATTTGTTCAGTAACTAACCTATCTGCTACTGAATGTATGTACACAATATAAATTGGATGCTAGCTAATTAAATATTATCAAAATTGCAACGACTCATTGGTTGTTTTATCCATAGATATTACTTATGAGATACCATAGATACTCTTACTGTATCTTATTTACCTAAACACTGGTGAATTAGTAGCAATGACCTTCCAATTCTAATTCCGTGGGTTTGAATCCGGTCGTGCACCAATGATTTTTTCTGTTCGAAAAGTGCGCTTACGGTGAAAAGTACTCACAAACGGTGAAGGAAAACATCGTGAGGAAACCGGCATGTCGTAAAACAAAATAAAGTTCGAAAACATGTGTCAAGTGAACGAAAGAGCCTTTTTGAGTTTGGTTGGAAAGGAATTCGGTCACTTAACACATATTTTTGAACTTTTTAGGTTCGACGACATGCCGGTTTCCTCACGATGTTTTATTTCACCGTTTGAGAGTACTGGTATAGCGCACATTACATTTTTCGAACGGAAAAATCAATCGGTGCACAACTGGATTTGAACCCACGATCATAGGATTGGAAGGCGGGGCCACACACACACACAAACCTACACTAAGAATGACATTTAATTACTAAACTTGGACGTTCCTAAAACATTTCCGTCAGGTACCGAAATAAGCATTCGATTCGATTCACTGCACATTCACGATTTGAAAATAAATAACCTCTTTTTCCATTTCTGTTGAAAATCCTGGCGTCAATTGGAAGCAGGTAGCGAAACAGCGTGTTTGCAACATTGATCGAGTCAGAGCCGGCTCCCGGGAAATGTTACCTTCATGTACCGACGGATGAAGGAAACCACCTCTGAGTAGGATTGTTACACACAAAGATACAAAAAAATATGTATTTATGTATTTGAAGATATATCACACAGCATCATTTAGCCCCAAATTAAGCAAAGCTTATGTATTATGGGAACCAGATGGTTGATAGAATACTTATATACTTTTTTTTCGTAAATACATACTTATAGTACATAATACTACAACACCCAGACCCGGAACAACAACATTTCTCCCGCAGCGGGAATCAAACCCACACCTCTTGCGTCTCAGCCGAGCACTCACCCGCCTTGCCACAGAGGTCTTCAAGTAAGCTAAAATCGGTAAAACGGAGAATGGAAGAGTATCGACGTTCAATCGTCCAAAGTCTATCTTCTAGCTACATCAGCTGTTTATCTTTAAAACGTTATTTTAAACGTATACTGGAAACAACCTCAGTAAAAATATACATGTAGTAGTTGAAGTCGAAGGCATTATTATATTCGAAAGATTGTGATGTTTGTATGTTTGTGGCTCAAGATACATAGTACTTGTGCTGGAATAACATTGGCTATTTTATTTCCAGGTTCTACGCGAGAGGAAGCCGCTAGCGGAAGCTAGTAACTAAAGTAAGTAATGATAATTTTATGTTTTTTGTCTCACTTAGTTATAAATGATAATTTGGGTTTATAAAACGAATGCTTATCGCGTGAAATATCTTGTTATTTTCCCGACGTTTCGACTATGTCGTAAAGGCCGTGGTAGTAGGCCTACTCAAATTATGAGTTCTGATCGCTAGAGTTCAAAAAAGACTATGGAGAAAAAGTCATAATATTTTTCCAAAAGTCGTCATATAGACAACAGTCTGATACAAAACATTTCCATATACTAATGAGCCTTAAATTTTACATCCAGTAAAATGCTGTTTTCTTTTTTGCAAATGATATAAACAGATATTGTAGTGGAAGAGCAGCTTTATCTTTCAGCGCGTTACGGGTGCGCTGGCGGCGCATCCATGCGGAAGCACTGAATGCCCGCTCGTGCCCTCCAGACATTCGCACTCATCATCCCGCAGACGGTGTTATATCAACGTTTAAAAGCATCAACGTATGTTGTCCCTACAACTCACCCATCCAAATGATCCATTATCATCTTCCTGCCCTTATCCCACTCTATGTGGCGTTAAGAGTTTTGGCTAAGGTGTTTTATGACCGGCCGCCTGCCTGACGTCAACCCTCCTTGGGAATACTTGCTTATTGTATCTCATCATGTTGGAGATCCAAATGATCCGATCAAACAAAAAAAATAGCTTATGTAATTAGTTAGATAGATAGATAGATATATTTATTTATTTCATTGAATTGACAAATATTGGTTAATAGTGTTTGTAAGCCTATGTTAGGTTTGTCTAAACACTATGTTCTCGTTTATAAAATTATCAAAAGTTCGAGTAAGAAAACACGTCTAAAATAACAATAATAAGGGATACCTACCTAATCAGCAGCGACCGTTAAATCACGGCATTATAATTATATCCTGCGAATAATTGAGTGAGTGAGGATTGTTGTGCCTCAATCACGGCTTAATGGCTGAACGTTTATGAATCATACACACATATCACACCCGTATAATAATGGGGTAGGTTACAGAGCCACAAGTGTACTAAACTTGCAGCCACTACTGATTCAAAGCCCCAAAATGGATATGGTGAACCATGGTGACAGATGATCAGCCCATCGCTCATTTAGATGCTCGGGGAAAGAAGCAAATGGACGCATTCAATGCTTTTTACTCCCAGTCTAGCAGAGAAGTATATGAATCAAATTTGGAATATACATAGTTCGTGACCTGGAGTAAAGGCCTCTTTTTATCAGAGTACAATGAAACTGAAGCCGCAGGCGGGACTCAGTTGCAGTACAAAAGTGCTTACAATTTAAACAAGATACAAAGAAGTTGGTACTCGCAAGTATGAAATAACATGTAAGAAAATCTCTTACGTTCATAATTAGTAATATCTACGGAACTATAACGAGTAGCACATACCTGCTACTATGTAGGTTATGCAAAGCACTTCTCTGTGAAGAGAATATCTTTGTAGTCATGTAACACAGTGTCAGGTGCCACGTAACTCGTAACATAATATAAAACGTGCTCACTTGCCAGGGAGGGCTTTAGGAGCTGTAACTCCCCGGTTAAGCCGGACCGAGGGTTAAGTTCCCAACTCGCCTACAACTTCCATCTAACGTACGAAAGTACATCAGCGTGAAATTTGCAATCCGGCTTCTAGTTTCATCTTTTGTTCGAAAGTTTGCGAACATGAGCGTTTCATATTCTCGTTATGACAAAGTACCGGTCACGCCATTAAAATTGTCTATCCAGGAAGCTTTTAACGAAATTGTGAGCGAGCACGTAACAAAAATAACTGAAAAAACATGTCTGAATTAATTTCGATACCCTTATGTACAGTATCAATGGAAGTAAGGTATGGATGTGTGGGTGATTTCAAAAGGACGGCGGCGGCGATGCGTCCGTTGGCCAACACAAAAGTTGACGGACATCCGGCGTGATTGAGTGAGGCCCTCGATACAGGCTCTAATGGGTCTCTCGGTGACACGCCGGGGGACGGGGAGGGGGCGGGATCAATGGGAGTTGCGTAAGCCTCCAGTAAATAGCGCCCGGGGACGTCCTGATTGCGATATTAACAATAGTTTGTTGGCCGTACCTAATGAAATTATTTTTTTCATTAGGTGCGATTATGGGGATAATGGGACATAATTTCACAGTGCTAATTCTATTCAATACAAATGCTAACAAATTGAATTGTAATCGCTTGTTTATCGAAATTGGATGATCCTGGAAGACTAGATTAAAAGAAGAGTTTTATTCATTCACTGAACGAAGAGGTATGAGCTGAGTGCGTAGGTAGCGAATCTTAAAAAATTATTACCTACATAAACCATATCATCATCTTCATCATCATCGTCATATCAGCTCACTGCTGGGCTTCTTGTTTTTCTTCTTCTTCTTCTAGCGCGCAATTCTTTCCAATCCTGTGCGAAAGTTTGTGTATGTGAATGTTTGTCACCACGAAATTATTCCTAATGGGCTTGTAAGAGAGCTTTAAAGTTTGTATGGGAAATTTTTAACGACGGTGCCATTCGCTCGAAACTTTGTTAGGATATTTATTAAATACAATTTCAATGGACATGTATTTCAGAGTTTTTAAAAAAAAATGTGGTAAAATGGGATGTCAAAATTTACACCACGTGAGCGAACCCGACGAGTAAACTAGTATAGTATTATAATATATACCTGCTAAGAGCTTACATTAATAAATCTATAGTAATATAGTTTCGATTACATTAGGCAAATAACATCCCAGGTGACGCATTTTGCCTTGGACCAGTAGCGGTGCCAAACTTACTGATCATTCGGTCCATTGATTCCACTATTTATCTTCGCCGAGGTACTAAGGATTAGCATAGGTATTAGGTTAGGGAACAAACAAGAATGTAGCGAAAAACTTGGGCCACTAAACGTACAAGTTAAATAAATAAATAACAAAGACCGTGTCACGCACGGTGAAAGTTTTTCGACAGTAAGGCTTAGCTTAGGGCATTACATTAAGCCGATTTGATGAGTATATACCATGTTTATACATTGTACTTGTCTTCTGTCTAAAACAGAATCTACTGTATCTTGAATCTGTCCTAAACAAAATCTGCCGAATAAAGGAAAATACATACATCTAAACACTACAAATGAAACGTTTTTTCAAAGTTTTATTTCGTGTCCTTGAACCGGTCATTAGTATGTACCTGTTAGGTACTGTGAAAAATTTCAGGACGATAGTATTGCCCTCCTAGTGAAGAACGCAGTAACTATGTCAAACATGTTTTGATACGTGAGTGAGAACTATTTTGTTAGGCGATTCCGAATACGTATCTAACTAATTTTTGTCAAAAATACTAGTTACTGCGTTCTTCACTAAGAGGGCAGAGTGGGTAGGTACCTAAGTCTGCTGTTAAACGCATCTCAACACAAACGGACTTGAAGGGTTGGTTGTCGGACTTTGGAATCTTAATAAAAACAATTATAGTCGAATATTTTTCTGACTGTACTTGTTTTACGAAAAATAATTTGTGAAAATATTTTAAAAACATCTTTACCAACTTCAATCGCATGCAATTTCGTTTACGCCAAAAATATTGTTACCTCCACAAAATAGATTCGTAACCATATTTCATAGCAGCTTATACTCGGATCCGTGATCGTTAGTTTGCATGAACATAAGCACCCTCGCTCGGGAGAGCTTTCCAGCTAAACCTGAGAGGTTTGACGTCGCAAGCCTTTCTTCTTGCGCTCAGCTTATGTACTTGTTATAGGAAATATGCTGGTATGGAAAATAAACAGAGTTTGCGGAACAGCCAGCCAACAGCCTTTGCACGAAAAGATATTTGAAATATTCCGATAGTGATAAAATATCAATTTGATCAAGGATCTAGGATTTAAAGCCAAAACTAAAGCAATTTTCATAATTTTATAATATATTTTTTTCATAATTTCTTTTCATTATTGATTCCTATAGAAACAACGTGGCGATGGTAGGTATTTAGCATTACGTTTATCATTTTATTGCCGCCTTTAATCTATACAAAATCAGCTCCATTTACATCAGAGGATGGACTTCACTTTAGCTCAGTCTCCACGGTAGCGACTTCGGACGGCGACTTTGGTCGCGTAATCTTACAGTCGACGTGGATTATCTAGCAACGATTTACTGAAGTGGCTACTAATATTTACATTTACGTCCATACGCTGACTTTGACACCGCCCGTGAATTGCTGGCTTCTAAAGTCGTTGCTGTGCAAACTCTGTTATACAAAGTACGCTTGTTTAATCTGCAAGCATCCGATTCGCAAGCATCTGTAAGCATAATCTCAATTGCATTCCAAAATCTTGTAGTAAGATCGATTTCCAATGCACGTATGGGCTTTGTGTCTCAGTTCCTAGTTCTGTTTCCCATTCTAGTCACTTGGTACAAAATAAAAACACGATAAATAAACAAGACACGCGTGGTTGGGTCCGGGCAGTACTCAGAGTTGCATGATATATGAGGGATACCATCCAAAGAGAAGGGTGTCGCGGTCAGCGGCGCGCGCTCAAAGGAAATCTCATTTCGCAGCCCCAACCCAGCCTCCGCGGGGAGGCGAACATCTATTAAAATTATTTGAGAAAACCCAACACTTGGCCGGCGTTCGGTTCGCCTGTCGGCTCTCGCCGCTTGTCCGTTCGCTCCAATTTATACCATGTTTTATAACTCGTAGCTCTTTTGTTCAATATCGACGCGACGGCATAATTGGAAAGCCTTTTGAAGAGCTCCATTTTTCGTAGCCTTTCATTTTGAACTTGTGTTTTTTATTTGTTTATATTTGCTGCTCAAACGAAAATTGCGGAAAATTCATTATGCTATGTAGTTTGTATCCCCACAAAAGTGTTCATTAATAAGTAGAACATTTTCTCAAAGAAATGTTGCTGATTGCTTTACTTAGGTACTACTGCGCCGTAGACCTGTAGCCAACATACATCCGTATCTTTTGTAGGTTCACGCATGTGCCACCCAGCTAGCAACTACCTTCTAGATAGGTGGTCTTTCATTCACCTTTCTCCAGTTTCTCCTATTCTGATTAACTAAAAGTAATGCAGCGTTTAGTTAAAATAAATAGCATAAGTAGATAATCTCCTTTTTTTACCAACTGTCTAAATAATAAGTACCTACCTGAACACAATTAATAGATGATGATAAATCTGGAGTTACTGCACGTAGATACAATAATAATCCATCAAATTCACACTGTTTGAATCGCGCCATTATTCGACGGCCGCGAAACAAATGATTACAAATGAATCGGGCAGGGAGAGGGGTGCGGGCGGCGCGTCGTCATGGCGACGCGAGACGATCGATGCCTCTCCTCCAGGGGCGTAGCTACTGCTGTACCAGCTGTATCAATGATACAGGGCTTCGTGTTATAGGTACCTCAAAAGATCATTATAAACTTCGTTTAAATATTTTGAGGCATGGTTTATTTCGCAGATTTTATCAAAACTAATTTTCGCTGATTTTGTCGCAATCAAAACACTTTTTGCTACTCGCTTCGCTCACTTGGAATATATCTTTGGTAGTTGTTTAGGCTAAGGTTAGAAACCAATCGGAAAAAAATACAACGCAAATATAGCTAAAAAATTAAAAATATCTGCTTTCGACTGTTGCCCCCGTACCATCCCTCCCTGCACCTCAATTATTATGCAATGATTTACACGGCCCTGATAATGTACCTACATTGTGCATGCATATTTACAGAATAACTAGATGCCTGCTTGCTTGCCTACTGGTGCGTGGCGTGTCTTGCTTGCTTGGTACTTATTGGCTCTTCACTGAACTATTTGCAGCTACACCGCAATTCGAATAATGCTGGTCCTATAATCAACTAACGGAAGTCAGTAGGTTGATTACCATAGCAACTATGTTATTTATCAAAAAACATTACATATCTCCAATTTTTAAACATTTATGTAACAGTTCAAGTATAAGAAGTGAACTATTGTAGAAATGGAATCGCTTCTTCGATGCGATGTTCTTTGTACGAGTACAGGCTCTGTTCTTGTAATCGTGATGATGAACGAACAAACACAATGTAAAAGGGATCAAAGTCTCAGAGATCATTGTTTCGTCACCGGCGCGCGACGTGATGAACTCAACGGGGTGGAAATCATTATGGCACCTCATGTCACACACGAACTTTCCCAAGGGGAGAAGACTCAGTGTCGAAATATTTTTTTTGGATGGGGAACTCGCATTTACCTACTTACCCTTTGTGTCGTCTAAATAATGACTGAGGTCATTATAGCGTACTATGTCACCTGGACCCCTAAGACCTAAGCCAAGACGCATCATTTGACACCACATTTATCAAAATCTAAACGTAGGAGCTACGGGGAAACCGGTGAACATACAAACATACATAGACCCTCATTTCAGTTTGCGTAGGCGGGTATAAAACTGGGTTAGCCTTTTTTGGTGAAGCGAGATTTAACACCTATTAGATATATTTGTTTACGGTCCTCATCGAAAAGGGTTATTTTCGGTTTATAGTATAAAATAAATAGGCTTATCGTATTGCTTAGACAAAAAAATAAAATAAAATAATTGTTTTTATTTCGCTAAAATGGTTTTTCATCGGCTTAATTTCACCTTAGCGAAGAAAGATAAGGCTCATTTCTAAAGAGCAATGAAGGAAAGTTTTTCATGGATCTGCACTAATTAGAAACGGCGGCAGGAGCAAGCAAGTCGCCAGTTATAACTTTCCAGATGGTATCTAATGAGTTGCCAACTCGGCGAACTTGCACCGCAGATTCCTGATACGAATGCGAACTATGGTAAGTAAAAGTAGTACGGAAACGTTGATTAATGGAAATGGAATCAATACTACCTCTACTGCAAATTTTTATAGTCGATATCCGTGTTTCAAAACATTAATTTATTTATTTTGAAATCCCCTTCATCACACACAGTTTTCCGATACCTACAAATTAAATCCAACTGTAATTAATTTCGATATGAACAACACGGTAAACATCGACTGAAACCACATAAGCCGATTTTCGGGCTGAACGAGCTTTTCAATTACGATAGACAACAAACTGTTATTTTACCCTTAAAAAGCAATATTTATATAAAAGCAAGCAATGAAGCGAATGTTTGAACTAGCCACCGAGCGAACGGAGTGGAGCGCAGCGAGAAGTACAAACATTAAAATTGGAAGGGTAGTTCGACGTTCCCGGAAAGGCTTTGCTTCCAATCTCAATAACCAATTATTGGTTTCGAATTCTATGCACCACCGCGCCGGCCGCCGACAGTCGACCTGTAAAGGTTCGAAATAGCTTATTTAAATATGGATCGCTCTCCCGTCTGGGTTTATTTGATCAGCCACGGTAACTGTATAGCCACTCTGCAACATAGATACTTACGGTTTTGATAATACTTTTTGATTATAAAATATCAATTTTCGATTTTGTTGTTCTGTATTGTTCGCCTAACAAAAAACGAACATAATTGTGAAAGCGATGACCGTTTTGTAAATAAAACAATAAGCGTATGTATGAAAAAGCATTTAAACTGTGCTGATAAGCATAGCTGAATTTAGTTTTACCAAAATTAGGATAACAGACACGGCACGAACAAACAGCCGCTCGTCAGCGTGCGAGTGGGCAGCGAGCCGCCCGAGGCTGCCTTTTAATTAAATTCACATTGCCGGCAGATAAAACTCCCACAAATAATACTCCGTTTTTACAAGCGATTTCCCTTCGCTTAAAAAATTAAAAAGCCTCAAACCCGAGGTAACCTGCCGGCTGTGATAATGATAATGTACGGTACAACGGTAGTTACTTGGCAACCAAGAGCGAACTTAAAATTAATTTGAAATTCTACTTTAAATGTTGCAGAGTAAATTAAAAACACGGGGGACCTGACAAAGCGTTTTGTAACAAAAGCCGTATCGGCGTGTTGTCGACACATCTCATTACTCACGCGACAAAGGGCACGGAATGATGTGGTGCAACCATTAAATAAAATACCTACCAAATTAAAATTGTTACTTATTGATAAAATTGCCTTGTCCCTGAGCAACTAGATTTACTTCAAGTATGTGATTGTCTGTGTAAGCTATATAAATAGGTTGGTAACATCTACTAATTTGAGAGCACTGATAGTCTAGTGGTAGTGATCCCGCCTTCCTAAGGTCGCGGGTTCAAATCCAGTCGGACACCAATGGATATTTCCGTTCGAAAAATGTATGTGCGCTATACCAGTACTATCAAACAGTAAAGGAAAACGTCGTGAGGAAACCGGCATGTTGTAGAACCTAGAAATTTCGATTCAAGTACACAAAAGAAGCCTTTGAGGCACACACTTTAATAGTTTCATCACACTGGTTCAAGAGAACTTGTGACACGGCTAGATAAATAGAAGATCTACTTAATAATATAATATAACTAGCTGCCGCCCGCGGCTTCGCTCGCGTGGTATCCGGATAAAAAATAGCCTATATGTTAATCCAGTACATACTATGTCTATTCTAAGTTTCATTCAAATCCGTTTAACCGTTTAGGCGTGATTGAGGCACAAACATCTAAACATTCAAACATCAAAACATCCAAACATCCTCACAAACTTCGCATTTATAATACAAGTAAGAAGGAAGATTGCTGTCTTTTACATTTGCTTTCCGCTCTGCAGGTAACGGTTGTCATGGTATCATTGAGATAATTTTACTGGGATCTCGTCTAACGTCATGGCAACGTCGAAATTAGACACTGAACTGTGAGAACGTTAACAGTCAGTGCCTACGTTGTAAGATCGGGGGGCGGTGGGCGGACACAGGTATGAGAAGGAAGGCCGAGCCCCGGGAATAAATCATAGACTAAAAATTAAAACATTGGATACAAACAGCCCTTTTTACTTCAAACGACGAACGGTATTACTTGAAGTGTTTAAATTTATGGTTATAAAGAGTTTATTTCATTACTTTCCTGAAGTTTTTGTGGCTTAAAAAAGAACACTAGCCAAGACCACAGATAGCGTAATATCATTTTGTTAGGTACAATTTCTGGAATCTCTGCTGGAAGTTGCTTGGGTTCCATTTTGTATAGGTTTAATAATAATCTAGATCTACGATGGAATTTGTAGCTGGTGTCATGTAGGTCACGTTTGCTGTCGATCTTGATAATTTAAATAGCGTTCGTTCACATGGCGCAAATTTAGCCTCGAGCATGATTCTAATTCCAGTGAAGTGAACTGTATCTAGCGCAGATTCCTCTTAGGGAAGGCAAATAGTCTATCTATCTAGTCGTGTCACTAGTTCTTTCGAACCAGTGTGGTAAAAGGATAAAGCTCGCTTCAAAGGCTCCTTTCGTGCACTTAAAACCTATTTTCGAACTTTTTAGGTTTTACGACATACCGGTTTCCTCACGATGTTTTCTTTTGAGAGTTCTGGGATGTTCCAAAAATGTATGTGAGCTATACATTTTTGGAACAGAAAAATGTGTTTGTGCACGACTGGATTTGAACCCACGACGTTAAGATCTGAAGGCGGGATGACTACCACTAGACCACCAGTGTCTAAGCCAAATAGTAATACCTAAACGTAAAACGACTTGTACCTCTTCCGCTTAGTCAACATTGTAAGCATAAGTTCTTAGTTCATACTAGAACTGCAATTGTTCATACTGGACTATTCCGGAACAGACAGTACCGTAAACTCACTCATGCGTAAAACAAAATAAAAGTAAATCTAACTTTAAATTATAGTCGTTGAAACCAAAATTTCCATTTATCAAAACGTTGAACTCTGTTAAAATCATAAGCAGTTTTTCCCATCGGATTACGTAGAGTGGTGTATGTAGTGCGAATGTAATAAGTGTTTGCCGGGGGGGTTGTGGCGTGGGGTGGCGCGGGCGGCGGTCGAGCGGCAGAATCAAGGGCGTGAGGGGGAGCGCGGGGGAGCGGAGGAGAGAGCGGGGGATGCTGCGCGGGCGGCCCGTGCGCAGATCGATATCTCGCGTTGCCGGGCGACGCCGCGCCAGACCGAGTGCCTCCCGAGCAACCCCCGAATGCCTACTCTGCCCACTACTCGCTTATTTAATAACTTCGTATCTGGGATGCGAGCTTTTTGAGCTAAATGACATGGTAATACAGAATCTATGAGCCCACTATCTGCGTAATAGCCACCCGTCCTTTGTGCTCAGAGTTACTATGGACCCCTGTTTTCTCAATAAAACAATACCTACTATGGATACGGTGACATTGACCTCTTTCCCCCAGAAAACTTCCACTCCAACTCACAAGGATTCACGTGAAAATATATACCAACTTCGCAATGATGTAAATGCCTCGGAGGATTAAAGATAAAATAAAACAGAATTCATGGAAGCATACATCTTGAAGATTCAAAAGTTTTCAAAGTAAGTCTAAATGAAATATGAGTAAAATTTAATTTGCTTTCTATCTTCAGAAGAACCCATTTCAGTTTCAAAGGTGAAACTTATAAGACTGCGAGGAAAGCTCGAGCTTTTCATTTCTCTTCTGCTGCGAAATACTCTTTAGTAAGACTTCTTCGAGCCTTTGATACTGAGAAGCGAGGTAGTGGGAACAATTTGTTCTTGATACTAGAAAACCAGGAACGTTATTATTTATTTGAAACAACAGTGTTTTTAACATTTACATACATACATACATTTTATCACGCCCGTATACTTAATGGGCAGAGCCGTATATAAACATAAGAAAACTTTTGATAATGACCTTGGTTTTATTCAAATTTATGCTGAGACCTTTCCGCAGTGGGGCCGATGCTAGGCTGTTTAGCATTTGTTGCAGCTCCTCCATCGACTCAGCCATCATGACTATGTCATCTGCGAATCTAAAGTGTGAGACGTGTTCGCCGTTTATGTTAATGCCCATGCCTTTCCAGTCTTAAACATATCTTCCAACGCGCTGCTAAACAGAGTTGGGGATATGACCTCCCACTAAGATATTTGCATGCCAAAAATTTTGGTATTAGGAAACAGATTGGACTGATGTATTTTTAAGACCATATTATTTTATCACATGTGTTCATGCAAATAAATGTCATTTATCATTTATCACTATTTACTGTAGGTATCACTGAAACAGTTTGCATTTTATAATATTTTATTTTAAAATAATTAAAATAATAAATAGTTACACATAATGAATAAACAAACACCATAACATAATTCACATCACAAGATGACTAGACATGTTTTATAGGTACTTATTTGATGGTATTTCGAAGTTTCTAGATTACCTTATGTATAAAACCTTCAAATAACATCATTTCACATTCATATTAAATCCTTAGATATCCACGTAAACGTAAATTGATACTTCAGTTCTAGAAGCAATAGTAGTCCGTATAAAAGGGTTGTTTGAAAAATGCGCTAACTGGGATAACTCAGATCTTGCAACATTACAATCGATAATATTTGTTTCATTATATTTTCTCGATTATATTATTCTTCGCCAAAACCAATGTAACGTTTTTTTACTAGAATCTGTACTTTTCACTACACTACGAGACATTACTGACTACCCATAAGATGTTTGACGCCTGTTTTCATAGCAAAATGGCAACGCATGCGACGTTGCCATACTGAAAAGTAGGTAAGGCGTAATCAGAGTATTGTTATACAGCATTTTGCTCTGTTAAAGTTTTATTATAGTAAATATAATGTTAGATGGAAAAACAAATTATTAAAATCAAGTAATTTTGAATTATTAACGCCTACTGCAAAGATATTTACATACATACATAAAATAACGCCTGTTTCCCATAGGGGTAGGCAGAGATCACGGATCGCCATTTGCTACGATCCTGACATACTTCTTTTGCTTCCTTCACTCTTATTACATTCCTCATGCATGCTCGTCGGTTTAGGGTACTCTTGACCTGGCCTTAAAGATATTTCCAGTGTTTAAATTATTCATATCTAATCATTTTCGCGCATTTTTCAACACAACCCTGTATACGTTTTATTTTAACATCTAGAATGGTAATTGTGTGAGCAATGCCACTCCTCTCATGATCCAGTGATCCGGTTCCTTGGTAGTGTTCAGTCTCATGAAGAGAATGTAGTTGGTAGAGTGTCCGGTTGTGGACAGAACCCCGCGCCGATCCCCGGTCTTGTACAA
Source organism: Scotopteryx bipunctaria (assembly GCA_949320045.1). Lineage (NCBI taxonomy): Eukaryota > Metazoa > Arthropoda > Insecta > Lepidoptera > Geometridae > Scotopteryx > Scotopteryx bipunctaria. The sequence continues at coordinate 3,379,255 of OX439441.1, forward strand.
CGGACAGTTGTAGAACACGTCTGTCGGTATGTCGTCGCGTTTCAGCGGAATCAGCCACACCTGTTAATGAAATCTCTGTTTTGGTGTGGAAAGATGGTTCTGACGCATAATGACCAATAATTCAGAATTCTCGTATTGACCAAACACGAAATGCGCGAAATGTCCGATTCTCAGAATGACCAAAGCGCATAATGACATATTAAGCCAAATGCCAATACGAAGAATCTAGTATCTTTTTAAAAGGGTGATGGCGAATTAGAGTTTTAGAATTGATCTTCTCTAATGCTTGTAATAAATTGTACGTATGTAAACATGACCTAAATGAGAAAATATGTAATTCAATAGGAAGCCTAGTAGTTACCAAAATAGTTGCACAAAAATGTTTATCCTATAATTATTTATTTTTATTATTTATATAGGTGAGCTATCTATAAATTGTTTGCAACGGCCTTTAGATAGCCCGACTGTTTCTTTTTATTTTGGAAATTATATTTGTATTTTTTATAATTATAGTTTTAGGTTTCTTTCAATTAATAAAAAAATATTATATCCTTAAACTAAATTAAACTCGAATCTGTAGCTCTAAAGTTTAGTCAAATCTGTAAGAACATTAATTCTCGGTTAAAATCGCTAAGTAAATGAATTTCCCTACCGAAAGCGATTTGTTAGTTTCTTTCATAAATTTCGCACGAAGCAACGGATCAATATAAATTATCGCACAGAGATAGTTTATGGGCCGGAAAGTTTATCCGAGGTAAAGCCGGCTGGAAGTTAGTTTATATCTAAGCTAATTACTGTTGGAATGTTGCTTCAATATAAAACACAATTGGTCACTTTACTTCATATAAGCTTGTTATATTTTTACATTTATTTTGGTATTTTCAAAATACTAACACGCAATACATTTTCCCTCGCTCAATAATTACTTTTTTCTATCTGCCAAATATACGTATAATTTGACATTTTAAATGACTGTCCACCTCTTCTGGGAAGCGATGTTATCACCATCATCATCATTCGCAACCCGACTTCACCCACTGGTGACTGCTGGGTCCTCCCATTGTGTGTGCCACCGATGTTGTACCTCAATCCTTTCCAAATTAGTTCTTTGTCTGAACCATTCAAATAGTTTTGCATTTAAAGACATGTGATTATTTAAAAAGTAAGCTAGCATTACTTACCGGCGGGAACTCATCGTATAAAATCTTAGGATATGACTCATCAATGAAGGATTCCTCGACGTTCCACCGCGCGCCTTCCATAAAGAGGCCTTTCACATACACGCCCTCTGGCGGAGACTCCTCCAAGACGAATGTTTTTTGCACCTGTACAATTATTATTTAAGTACATATATTATATCTATAAGTATAGAAATTAAACTGAATGCCAAAATGAATGAATTCTTCGGCCAAACTGGAGATTCAATTTATGTAAACAAACCGCCCATACTTAACCTAAAACTTATTTTTTCATTACATGTTTATGGAACCTTTAAGAAGTACTAATAGTTAAACCAAGGTGTATATTGCGAAGATTATTTACCTAAAACTAAAGAGATTTCAAAAAATACGCGACGGTTTGTTTCCATAAATTGATCTCCAGTTTGGCCGAAGAATTCATTCATTTTGGCATTCAGTTTAACTTCTATTTAGACAAAGAACAAAGACAGTTTATATAAGGAGCTGAAACTAAACTCTTATAAGCTAGTTAATTGATTCAAGCGTGACTTTGAGAAAGTCCATTTTAAGATAATACTAAATAGATATTAAATCTCTATTACTGATCTGAGAACTAGTGACATGACTAGATAGATATTGTCCGCTTAAATAACCGCTTAAGCGGATCGGTACCTACTAGAGATTTAACATCTAATTAGTAGGTATTATCTCTTACAACATACATACTAATTATAAATGCGAAAGTAACTCTGTCCGTCTGTTACCTTTTCACGTCTAAACGGCTGAACAGATTTTAATGAAGTTTGGCAAGGAGATAGATTCTATCACGGGGAACAACATATGCTACTTTTAATCCGGTAGAACGATCCCAAAACGGAAAAAGGATAACTAAGATAACGCAAAAAAATACTTCTTGGACATTAATTTATGACAAGGCAGTTAATTTGACATTTATAAAATTTTGATAATTGACAATGTCATTCATATCAATCGGGTCCTCAGCAGCTTCTCTTTCTTGCAGGGCTGTAGGTAAGGGCCTCTAGCTGGATCGATTTCATGATTTTTGATTTGTTAGATTTGTCTCCGCCCCGAATAGGAGAATAACTACCTAATAAAACATTTATCAATTTGCATTATAAATTCTAAGGCGGTACGAAGTTCGCGGGGTCAGCTAGTTACAAATAAAAATCTGACTTATCTGTGAAAAGGATTCCCTATGTCGTGGGTATCACGAATACCAAACTCGAAATAATAAAACAATATTTAAAAAACTGCTAACTTTTCTCCCGCGGCGGGAACAGAGCCCGCACTTCATGCGTCCTAGCAAGACACACGCCCGCCACGTCACCCATAATGTAGATGCAATGTTACTATCACTAGTTTCATAATGCAAACGTGGATTAAAATACCATCACGGTACCATATAGCGATATAGAGCAAAGTCAAAGATATCACACCTCGTAGTGGTATGCAAGCTGGTCGATGGGTATCTTGTATTTCCTGGCGTAGCCTTGCTGGACGGCCGTGAGGAAAGCTTGCGGGAAGTAGAAACCAGAGATCCAAAACACAAGTGGTGGACCGTTCGTATGCCAATGCTGAAAATTATTAAAATAAGAAGTTCGGTTGGAGTCTACTTCGGTGTTTTAATACAGCATAGATAGAAATAAATTTCCCATCAGCAAAACATTGTATCGGTGAAGGTATTACCATTGGGTAGATCTAACGGTCTATCCAATGGTAATACCTTTCTATGGATCAATCGATTATTAATGTAACTCATAATGTACACTTCCTAATTACGAAGCTATTATGTCGTTAACTAGAACCTATAAGCTAGGAATAAACTTTTTATGTATTGAATCATAATAATGAAACTAATTTTATGAATAGCTCCTATGCGTTATAAATAATGCTCTGTACAGCCGTCTGTAAATCTTACTTATATTATAAATGTGAAAGTTTGTGAGGATGTTTGGATGTTTGTGCCTCTATCACGCCTAAACAACTGAACGGATTCTAATGAAACTTGGAATATACATAGTACATGTGCTGGATTAACATATAGGCTATTTTTAATTCAGGTACCATGCGAGCGAAGCCGCGGGCGGCAGCTAGCATGATCTATATGGGCAGATAACAGTGAACAAACCTGCAAAAATGCTAGTCTGGCGAGCAAATCGTTAACGTATGCGGCCATGGGTTTGAGAGAGGGGTAGCTCTTGCCGGCCCACAACGCAGGAATGCGGCCGCGCACCATACTTGTCAGAACCTCTTCCGTGACGTCCGTCAGTACCGACACACCTGACACAAAACTTACCTATATATATCCTACTAATATTATAAATGTTCGATCTGTATTACCACCTTATTTAACTACTTTCTATATATCCCGCCTAGGCCTATTTTTTTTTACCCTCGGTGAAGACCTACCCGAGAGGGGTAGATTGAAATCAGCGCTGCATGGCTGTGTGTCATGCAGCAAATGCTAAATCTACTCCCATTGTCCCTTATGCAATTACTTTGTCATGTTGAAACTTTAAATCTTAATGCTAGTAATCACTATTGTAATAGGTATAAGGAGATAATATAAATGCTTTTTTTATTTTAAATGTGAAAGTTTGTGAGGATGTGACGATATTTGTGCCGTCGCAGATTACGCCGTAACGGCTGAACGCATTTGGCTCAAACTTGAAATATACATAGTACGTGTTCTGGAATAACATATAAGCTACTTTTTATGCAAGTACAACGCGTGCGAAGCCGCGGGTGGAAACTAGTAGCCTAATAAAAAAGTCGTTGACATATGCGGCCATAAGTTGTAGGCCTGATTGTACTAAGAGTAATAGTCATAATAGTAGTAAGTCGATGTATGCCGCCATGAGTGAGTCAGTGTGTCCGTGATCTCACACGTCACCCGAGATGTTTGTGTGGGTGCGCGAGCATGAGAGTATGTGCGTGTGTGCGTGTGCGTGTGTATGGAAAAACCAGAAGTTTGCAAGGTGTTTAATCTTTGCAGCTTAACCTCGGAGGAACGGCTGAATACGTGAAACTTTGCATAAACATAGGAAAGGTACTCGTACTACGTAAAACCGAGGGCAGAAGCTAGTTGTTCATAAGCCTACCTTGCACAGCGCCGATGACAGCTCTCGAACTGGCTCTAACCACATTCACCAGCTTATCGTATCTCGCAGCCTCCTGTATCACTACAATAGACATGGGAGTCATGTCTTGTGGCTTCAGCTCTCCCTCGTGCGAGGGTCCCGAGAGGATCTTGTTGGGAAGTCGCGCTAGAATGTCTTCTGCGATGGCCATGGCTTGTTCTTCAGGGGTGGCGCCGCCGCCGCCCGAGGCCATTGTATCCTGTTTGGATTCGCAAATTGATGTTTGGTACGTGGAGTAATAAAGGAAAAGCGAAAGCCATACATAGAAAGTGTTGTAAAGTTAATGAAGCGAACAAGAACGTGATTTTTCAAATCGTGAAACTAATCGGACATTTATACAACAAATCCATCAAATATGACTGTTTTGAATAGGAAATGTATTTAAAAATTATACCTACATAATAGACATATACTTTACTTGCACAATTTAAGAAATAACTGTTTATTCCGTCACCTTAAAAGCGAAATCCATAAAAAGCTTTAAAATAAAAATTAAACAGTGTATAATTATTGTATCCTGGGTAACAAAATAGCAAGCGATCCCACCAATAATTACATAAAAAAATCTTACCAAGTATTGTTTCAGTAGATCCTGTTGCATGTAAACAAAACAACTGTAAATTATCTAATTCTACATATAACTGTCAGAACTGATCTAGGTAATGTTACTCACCATTCGATCCTATTACGGTCCAAATGACGTTGGTAAATGGAACAAAAACATTACATGATTACATGAAAATACGGCGTCTACTCAAACACTGATGTTATTCTAAGAAAACGAGAAACTAAACTCATCTTACAAAATGAATTCCTGCAAAGTAATCAAAGTAAGTTACGAGTAATACCTAGTATCTTAGTCATAGTCATGTATATTGCTTCAAGTTGGTATACAGAGACTATGACTTAGGTTTGTCATGCAGGTAGAAAAATTTTGAACCTAAAACGGGATATTTAGTATGATTTTTCGATATTTCGGCAAACTCCTATATGAAGAAGACTTAATGTAACTATTATCCAGTTTAATCATGGTAAATATACCTTTTTAAGTGCTAAAAATGTTCATGATCAAAATAATTTAAAAAGTAAGCTGAAGGAAATAATACTCTGAAAACGGCTATTTTATACTTGAATGACCAAAAATAACTTCTAAAGTTCCGTATACCTGAGTGAGGATAGCAGTATTGAGCAACTCCTCAGCCTCTCTGAAATGTTTGGTGATATCTGCGTTGGGATGGAAGCCGAAGACTCCGGGCGGAGTCGCCACAGGGAGAGATCGCGCAAAGGATATGAAGTCACCGTGCTCTTTGAGCGTTGGGATGTGGTACACGCCTGGAAAGTACAGTGACAATACAATCAAATCAAATATTTTTATTGGGAACAAAGATTACAAAGGTTTTATTAACTAATTGTAAACTTCTCTGCTGGACTGGGAGTAAAGAAATAACATAGAATGCGTCCAGCTGCTTCTCTCCCCGAGCATGTCGTAGAAGTCGACTAAGGGATAGTATCCTCCAACATGATGAGATACAATAAGCAAGTATTCCCAAGGAGGGTTGACGTCAGGCAGGCGGCCGGTCATAAAACACCTTAGCCAAAACTCTTACAGCATGATCCAAGGATCATGCTGTGCCGACCCCACATAGAGTGGGATAAGGGCAGGAAGATGAAGATGATGATGTAAACGATGATAGCTACAGTAGTTTTAGAAAAACTGTGTTGTAGCTACCAACGCCCACCTCCTTAACCAAAAATGTTCCTGTTTAAGGTCTATGCCAGATTTGATTTAATTTAAAGTAAACTAAGGTTTTTAGGTGATAGAATATTCATAGTTCAGGATCAGTCTAAAGACCCACGGTTCAAGATGGAGCCTAATATAATATACAAACCCAGTTTAGGTTTTCATTTGTTTTCAATTGATAAATAAAGAAATATATTTACCTTTTTTTGCAATTACATACATACTTAACAGCTTCTACTTTGCATTTTGCAATGAAAATTGAAGTACCTTACAAAACATTTAATTAGAGCAGAATATGCAAATATGTAGATGAGCAGAGTTTCAGAAGCAGTAGAGTATTCTAACTATTTATTTTACTAGTACATTCCCTCAGCGTAATTACCGTAGACAATGTTGCCAGGATTCCTACACGTAGAGAATTAAATCAGACGACACAAAGCGTTAATTAATATGGCGGGGTTGTTACATCACTCGAGAACGAATATTGGAGCAGGAGCTTTGTAGTTTCAAGTTAATCTAATCGAGTAATAGAAATACAGCAACATTTATTGTTTCTAGCGAAATATAAGTATGTAAAACAATAGGTACAAGCGTACCTATTGTTTTTTTTTAATATGTTTTATTTACTAAAAACACTAATCGCTAGCGACTGTAGAAAAAAAATTGTTGTATTTGTACATCGTCACTAAACATAACATTAAATTGTGAGTTCCGAATTCTATTCTCTTTAATTTTTTATTTGTTCCGTGGCGTAACTGGATTCAAGTTTTAAAAATTGATCTGCGCTATACCAGTACTCACAAACGGTGAAGGATAAACCGGTATGTTGTAGAACATAAAAAGTTCAAAAATATGTGCCAAGTGCACGAAAGGAGCCTTTGAGGTACGCTTTAAATCTTTCACCGCACTAGTTCGAAAGAATAGTAACACGACTAGATAGATAGAATGTCTGATAGTGTAAGTCTAAGTTTATACCTGAAGGATCCAAAGGGTACTTGTCCTCGTAAATGGTCCTCGGGTTGTAGAACTTGAAGAGAATGGTATTGAGGCACCTTCTGTCCCAGTCGTCGGTGACTCGCCCGCCGTAGTTACATTCACCGGTCAAGTAGCGAAGGGCCACGAATTGTACATCCTTCAAAAACACAAATAAATATATTTTTTGCCCAGAAGTCACATTATATTTCTCACACAATCTGAGTGGGTATTTACAATTAAGTTCATCATCACCATCATCTTCCTCCCACTCTATGTGAGGTCGGCACAGCATAATCCTGGATCATGCTGTAAGAGTTTTGGCTAAGGTGGTTTATGACCGGCCACCTGCCTGACGTCAACCCTTGGGAATACTTGCTTATTGTATCTCATCATGTTGGAGAGGATACTATCCCTTAGTCGACTTTTACGACATGCTCGGGGAGAGATGCATTAGGTTTATTAGCATTTACAATTAGGTTCAAAGAGGAAATATTTGTAAAACCCGCAATAACCCCAAAATAATTTTGGGAATCCCGCGTCTCATCCGTACACTCAACTGCTAAGCTACCGATGACGAGTTCAAAATTCAAATATCTCTAAAAAAAATAAAGAGCTGCCTTATAGAACGTACTTTCTATATTTGTGGATATTTCAGCAGCGCCATCTAGCCCCAAACTAAGCAAAGCTTGTACTATGGGCACCAGATGGCTGATACTATACTTATACTGTTTTTGTAAATACATACTTATAATACTACAACATCCAGACCCGGAAGAAATATTTGCATTAGATACTAACATTTCTCCCGTAGCGGGAAACGAACCCACACCTCATGCATCTCAGCCGAGTACTCGCCCTTCACGCCACCGAGGTCGTCATGTTAATGTAACACTAGTGGAAAGTGTGTTTGAACAGCTTTGACTTATTTGGTAAACCTAAAGATTCATAACCGGATTGTAATAAAACTGGCACCGTTACGGAAACAAGACCAATCGATCCTAGAACGGTTAGTAAGTCGACTTGTGATTATTCATAATACTGAGTATTTTATGTGCTGAGATGGTAACTGTTTTATGGAACGACCGGATCGACACATAAAACTCACAGCCGCAGGAAACAGAAACAACACAATACATCCGCAACAATGTGGCAGTTGGTTCCTAACTTTTAATCACAGAAGGTGTACATCGAAACAATCTGGCGTTGTAAAACTGAAATTGAATTCAAACTGAACTGTTTCCTGTTACAATTCGCAATGTGCATGCGACATTGTCACAAACTCTCAACTTTTAATTGGCTCGAAACGCAACGGAACATAGAATTTTGAGAGGATAATCCCAGCTTTCATTGTTTAGTGGGAATGACACTCTACGCCGTAGCAGTTGCGGCTACGTAAATTGCTACGCTTCGTAGCTGTCTACGAGCTGCTGTTGGGTTGTGTTTTGTAAAGTTCGCGGTCGCATGTCAAATGACACAAGTTTTATTAAAGTCTGCATGTTCCTAGGGGGTTGGTGACTAGTCCCCATATGCTCATACAAAAGTGTATGAGCACATGGGGATATCTGGATGTCAGTGCTTTAATCACGCCGTAACTGCCACATAGATTTGAATCAAACTTAAAATATGTATATAGTAATAATACGTGTACTGAAATAGCATTGGCAAATCAACAATTTTTATCTACTTCTCTGCTGGACTGGAAGTAAAGAAAATGAAGTAGACTAAGGTTTAGTATCCTGCCCAACGTGATGGACTATCTATATGGGTGATGGGCTGATCACCTGTCACCATGGTTCACCATATCCATATTGGGACTTTGAATCAGGAGTGGCTGCAACTTTTCTTATGATTACTTGTGGCTCTGCCCACTCCATTAGAGATACAGGCGTGATAATATGTATGTAAGTAGGTACCACGCGAAAGAAGCCGTGGGCGTCAGCTAGTTACATCACACCAATTACAAGGTTTAAACTATACAGTTTAAGCACACAATTTTTAAGGTGCATTTCCAGTAAGAGCGACAAGCAAGCGCGACTTAGGGCTTGGCCTCTCAAATGTACTAAACTGACGCGACCCAGCACTTGACCACATCACTTAATTTCAGTACATTCAAAACCACGCCCTTTTCTATCTAAAAGCACTCACGTCATACTCATTGAGGAACATATAAAGTTGCGTCACACTGATTTTTAGATCAGTCTCGTTGAATTCGTATCTGATGTTCCATCCCAAAGGGCCGAACTGTCTTCTCTCTTGGACCACAGCGTGGAAGAAACAGAGCGCGAACAACAGCTTCTTGAAATGCTCAGGCTGTTTGTTCCCTTCGAACCACTCCGGATCGTTAATTGGATCGCTTTGGTATGAACGAGCGACATTAGCGCGAAGACCTAGATGTAAAAAATACTTATTTACTTCAGAAAAACTAATAAAGCTTAGTCTCGGTCCATTAAAAATTGTATTTTTTATTAAACTACCTCGTCGTAACCGGACCGCACAAAAAAACACTAAAAACCTCGCGTTCGCTTTTGAAAGCACTTTGTTGCTGTATTTTTTTGTTCCGGTTTTTTTCTGTTCTGATATAGAATGCGAATAAAATATTTTAATATATAAAAAGGAGGAAAATGCGTAAGTTTTACCTTGCGGCGGCTCATTGGTCATTTTCACGCCGTTTTGCAGCACGTATACCGGGAAGTGATCAGCCGGGTACGACGTCAACCAGAGTCTAAAGTCTGGATGCGTATTATCCGGAGTCAAGCCTTCGCAAATCTATGAAAAAACACAATAAAATTACGATTACGATTAGTCATAAGTATCTCACTGCTGAGCAAAGGCCTCCCTTTGTTTTCTCCAGGTAATCGAAAATACCGTGAGGGATTTCCTCGTTACCCCGGGTGAGGGGTTCTATTTTCGTACAATCTAAAAAATTTGAAAACTTGCGTAAAGTGCATGAAAGGAGCCTTTCAGGCGCAACTTAAATCCTTTCACCTCGCTGATTCGAAAGAACCAGTGACGAGACTAGTAGTTTTTTTATACCCCTAAGCTGGCACACAAACATACGGCCCGCCCGATGAAATCGGTTACCGCAGGCTATTGACGTTTGCGAGGTATCACACACGCGTTGCCGACCCTGCAAAATCTCTTCACACCCTTTTTGAAGAACCCCATACTGTAGAATGCCAAATCCACGCTCAATACTGTATCGACCTTTTTGACTTCGGAATATTAAGACAAAATACGCCAAAAGCGGTTTTTTGTGTGGAAAAAAATGAACCTTTTCAAGCATAGGCATCCAACTCTTGGCCAAGTGGCAGTTCTGTAGGACGACCCAAGTGCCACTGCGGACGCCGTCCTCGATGAGCTTCACGGCGATGGGACCCTGCCCTTGGCCCAGTGATAGTGAAAACAGTCTTGAGGATCCGAAGCCCTGAAAATGAGGTATTTTATTTACTAATTAGCTGTAACCCGCGACGTTGTCTGCGAGTTAGAAGATTTTTTTGGAAAGATATTCTCTTAAGATTTAAAGTAAGAAATGTGTTTTTATGAATACTGGTATTATAAATTCGAAAGTTTCAGTCCGGATTATAGATTCATTGATGTCCTTGTCATTGATTGATGTCATTGATGTTCCGACATAACGCAGGAAAAGAACAAGATGATATAAACGTACGACTTACAATCATGATGACATTTCGCAACAATATTATTAGGCTTCTTCGAACTTGTCACGTAAGTTCAAGGGCGCAAAAAGGAGAACATAACACGAAGCTTCACAGTATCGCGATAGTGTCGCCTTTGGGTAGAGTACCTGGTCATCAGCGAACTTGAGCAAAGTCCCCATGGGATCAGATCCCGGCGTTAGCACAAACAGCAGTGGGATGCAGCAGTGCGAGTCGGAGTACGACGACGCCAGGTCGAACAGGGGCGGCTCTACGAACTGACGACCCATTTTTTCTGAAAAACGTTCAGTATATCTTCGACTGTTAACAAAAAATTACGAATTCCGTAATTACGTCGTAATAACAGTATAAGTTGAATGACTTTTCTATAAAAACGTACTTAGTACTCGTAGAATGGAAATTGATAACAATTCATATTGATAACAATTACAAGTGCACGCTTTTTTTAAATACATTGGTATAGGCTTGCACGTATCTGAATATAGATATCCTACTAATATTATAAACATGAAAGTTTGTAAGTATGGATGTATGGATGTTTGTTACTCTTTCACGCCTAAACGGCTGAACGGATTTGAATAAAACTTGGAATATACATAGTACATGTGCTGAATTAACATATAGGCTATTTTTTATCCGGGTACAACGCGAGCGAAGCCACGGGCGGCAGCTAGTAGATAATATTTAAATGATGTTCATTCTTCACTGCCTAACACGTGTACACCAAAATTATGTGCTTTAGCATAGAGTATTGAAGAAGTTGAGTAGGTAGTTTTAGAATAAATCTAGAATTCGACGCTAAGATCGTCTACCTTCAACAAAGTTCTGAACAGCAGGAACCATCATATCCAAACGCATGCATCGAAGAACCATCATTTTCTGTAAACAGAAGTAAATTGAAATACTCAATGAATGGTACTTATCTTATTGTTGAACCAAATCGGTAAACCTAAACCAACGAGAATACATGAAGAATGTGATGAGAGTAAATGAAGCAAGAGTAGTATATCATAACCATAGTCTACCTCTGTGGGATATGTCATCATCATCATCATCAGCTTATAGCAGTTCACTGCTGGACACAGGCCTCCCCTAATGAGCGCCATCGCGCCTTATCTTCGGCTTGACGCATCCAGTCTCTGCCAGCAGCCTTTCGCAGATCGACACTGATCATCACAGGGGTATGGGGCTCCGACTCTAATCTTAGGGACCCATGCCAACCTCACCTGCCCGTGGTGCACCCTGTTAAAGGCGGCCTTAAAACTCCGTCACTAGAGTTGGCCACTAGCTCATACGAACATATATACATACCCTGCTAAAATACACAACCGGCTGATTGCGGCATAGCGCAGCCCCAAAGACACAGCCAAATCTCCTAGCCGCTTATGGACAGCAGTGTCGGCGGTGCAAGAAACTGTGATCCTGTTATCCACAACCCGCATGCCCCGCATGGAAGGTTGTTGCAATAAATAGCAACAGTTAATTTTAAGTGTAGGATAACTCGCGGAAAAAAACGCATATCCATCGTAGGCATTAACCCCCTAATGATAGGAACCAAAAAAATTGCTCCTAGTTTCCGGTCATACATGGGATATGTATTAAATGTAATTGTATTGCTAATTAATGATCTAGGATCTATGTTAAATGTTCCTCACCTCAAACATGTTAAGCTTCGTGGCCCAGGGCGCAGGCAGTGGCTGCATGTGAGGATCGGGAGTGTTGCAGTATTCCTCCCAAACTGGTATGTTCGCCATGAAATGGTCTAATATTCCGCGGAATCCCTCTATTTCATTCAACCTATTGAAATACAAAGAAAAAATAAACATTACAAAGATAATATATCTGCAATAAATTTTAAAGAGCTTTTCTGTGTCGAGATGGTAACGGTCCTAATATAGAACGGCATTTTGGGCAGATACCTTAAAAATAAAGTTTTTAAACTTTTTCGTAACCAGATTGTATAGAACAACGACAACCTTGAAACAATGATATAGACTGATATGAAATAAGATCTTATAAATTATTATAAATATTAGGCAATATTCTGATCGTAAGGACTAAGAGACTGGAGATATTCAAGATTAAAAACCATCAAATCATCATCATCATCATCATCTTATTCTCATTACTTTTAGTTATTATTTAGGTTGCCAGTCAAATATCGCTTCTAGCGATAAGGCCGCCAATTGTGGATACCGGAATAATTATGTAAACTTTTGTAATTTTTTTTATGTTTTTTGTTGGTATACACAATAAAGTATTATCTCATCTTATCTTATCTTCCTGCCCTGATCCCACTCTATGTGGGGTCGGCACAGCATTAAAAACCATCAAATGTTAATAATAAATACTAAACACATTACAATACATAATATTACAGCACCCAGACCCGATAGAAATATTTACAGAACATGCAAACTTTTCTCCCGCAGCGAGAATCGAACCCGCGCCTCTTGCGTCTCAGCCAAAGACTCGTGCGCCACGCCAAATTGTACTAAATTAAAGCCTATGTAGTTCACTTTAACAGAAATGAAACATGAAATTCTCACCCATTGAACTCAGACCAAGCCTGTGGACTGAGGAACTGTACTGGGTTGGGTGGAATGTTCCTCGCCTGGGCACCTCCAAACAGAAACAACACGTGGGACTGCTCCAGTTTGCCCTCCGCTACCATTATTGTGATGGTTAGCAGAAGGGAGAACACCATTTTGTCCTACAATAGAATAAAGATTTAATCAACCTAAAAATGCAACGCATGGCACGCCCACGAGCGGCAACACTCGACGCATGCGTGCGTAGCGTGGCCGTGCGCAGCTATGAAGTTGCAGCTTATTACAGGAGAATTTAAAATGCCTTCTAATCCTAAAGTCATGGATTCGAATCCAGTCGTGCGCCAATAGATTGTTCTGTTTGAAAGGTTTACAGGTACAGGTAGAATCTAAGATACGGTCAGTGTAGTATGTCGTGGTGTGTACACGGACTCTTCGAATTCTGAAGACAAAGTGAGGGCAGTTACAAAACTGCCTCGCTTCTTAACGGTAGCTTCTAGTACAGTCAGCGTCAATAAGATGTATACAAATCATAATTTTCAAAAATATATTACGATAAAAGGTTTCAAAGTCCGAAGAAATGTATCTAGATCACGAATAGAACTTTCACCAAACTGGTTTGAAAGAACTAGTTACAAAAGTTATAGTAGAATCTATTTCGAATTAAAGTCAGTGATACAATTACCTAACTTGGGTTAGAAAAACCGTTAACATTGTTCTTTATTATCACAAACTGTGTATGAGTAATTCCTTACTTTCTCGAACAGACTCCTGCAGATGTTGGAATAGAGCGAGTAAGTGAAGTAAGCGCGTAGGATCTGGAGTCTTTCGGGAATCTCATCGACTTTCTCCGTGTTATCGATAGCCGCTGTGAATAGGCCTTCGAACCAGCCGAGCGAGTACTGGTACATAGGGTCAATGTTGGCCAATGATGCTATAAAATAAGATTTTAATTGAAAAAAAAAAAATGATTTCAATTTGTTATTGGACGTAAAGCTTATAAACATGTCAGGTACAGAAAAAAGCCTCCTGCAATCCTTTCGTAGACGATTTAAATGAGCCTCTACACGATTATTTGTTATTTAATGAGGATAATCATTGTCATACCGGATCTTGACTCCTTCATAGGATCAGCTCGCTGTCACCACAATATTATATCCCATTAGAATGTGACAATGGTATGCTAAGTTTCAATTCCATCGGTTGGGGTGGATTGGTTTAAAATTCAGTTGTAAGATTTTATCCACACATACTAACAAAGAACACACAAATGCACTAACTAGAACTTAAATAAAAGCTTGTAATAATGATGATGACATTTTTTTGGCTCAATCATGGCGACAAATCAAATGCATAAGCTACTTTTCATTGTACCAGAGTCATGGGCTAGTGCTAGTTACCAATGAGGAAGAATAGATTGGTAGAATGCACAGCTATCGGTACGTAGTCGTCTCGAGCCGTGTCGATGGCCTTTTCAGTGACCATGGCCACTTCTTGCTTCTCTTTGATCTCGTTTGAGGTGTCCTTGGCCGAATTTAAGATCTAAAATGTAAAAACACAATAACATATATCACGAGCACATGAAAATCTTGAAAGGCGTTGTGGAACAGTACCTGGCTAAAACGCGAAGTAGCTTGCACTAGGACCGTGGATCTATGAGATTCCATCGCTACACTGATGTGAAAAAATCTAAAGAAACATGTCAACAAGCATCGAACAAGTCAAACCTGTACAGCCTCTTCATCCTCCAATAAATGTTCAGAAGTCGACAATACATTCAGAATCTTCCTCTCAATTTCTTGCAGCAGTCTCCTATGCTCGGCTCCTTGAGTGGTGAGGTCTGACTTGGCTTGTTGCAAGTCTGGTCTCTCTCTAGCCACGACTCTGGCGAGGAGTTGGGCTTCTAGCCCGTCCTTGGCTAGCATGAAGTTAACTAGAGTCACCCTTACACCCACTTCGGGGAGGTAATGGGGATTGGCTAGTTTCGTGCTAATGTAGAGCCTGGGAAAAAAAGTAGCAAGTATGCCAAATCATCTGCCAAATGATACCAAATCATATACTATGTCTCTTCCACGTTTCACTTCTACTTTTTATCTAGATGCCGAGCGAAGGCACGGACAAAAGTTAGTAAATATGGCAATTTCTCTGAAATGCACGCTCATAAATTGTTTCTCAAATGAATAAAGTTCTCTCGCTTTGTCTACACTACAATACGGAAGACGGTGACAAACATCCATTTTCTTGAATCCTAATTTGCATAAATTGCAGCGCTGCAATTAAATGGATATGAATTGCTTATAGGAGTCACAGTTCAAGAATAGTTCTGATGTTAAATGCCTACAAAGTAAAAACAATATAGGTCTTCAAATCGGGAATTAATAGGTTTCTTCTAGGTAAGCGTGCTCGATGCTAGACCACACTTTTACTTCATCAGGTAGAGTGTGGTCAAACGTAAAAAGCCTATTTTAGGTAAAAAAACCAGTTGAAACCAAATAACTCATGAAAAACATAGTTTTTGTTGAAAAGTGCCTACTTGCTTATAATGCTTCTCTCCCCGAGCATGTCGTAAAAGTAGACTTAAGGATAGTATCCTCTCAAAAATCACCTGTGACTATAGTTCACCATATGCATCTTGGGACTTGGGAATCAGGAGTGGCTGCAAGTTTTCTAATGATTACTTGTAGCTCTGCCCAGCCCGTTAGTGATACGGGCGTGATAATATGTATTAGTTATTAAATATAATATTTCACTCACTTGAAGTCTTTATTATACTCAACAATGGTATCCCCAATCTTGATACAGAGCGCCCCGCCCTGTCTGAACGTTTGTTGTTGGAGCAATGGTTCCAACATAGGATCCAACTCTTCCAAAACATTTTCCAATAACACCTGAACAATGAAACAAAAGTTTCCACGATCACAGTGTACATAAATAATCAGTATCAGCACTATAGACGCGTGAATTTGATATAATATTACTGTTACGGCATTACCCTGCTACTTTATAATGTGAAAAGGAGGAAAAAGGATATTTCTAAGAGGAGTTTTTACTGTCTGATATTTGCAGTTTGTTTTTGTAAATTTTGCGGTACGAGTTGTTAGGTGTTTCTGTGAATTGTGGGTATAAAGAACAATGGAGCAAAGCTTTGGAAGTTTACGGCAAGTACTTTTATTACAGACTTTTGATTCTTTCTGCCTGTTCGAGAATGAAGGTATTCAAAAGATTTTTCATCACAAAAGTATTATTCAGAGGTACAAATTCGGGGAAATTCTTGTTGATCAACACTGAACGTATTTCGCTTTGAATATTGTAATAGGTGTCGAATTTTCTCTGCTGAACAGTAAATAATAAACATACAATGCGTCAAGCTGCTTTCTTACATGTACCTATTAAAAGTCGACTTAGGGATAGTATTAATTATCTCCAACATGATGGATTATCTATATGGGCGATGGGCTGATCACCTGTCACCATGGTTCACCATATCCATCTAGGGATTGAATCAGGATCCTATTTTTTTATTTGTAATATTTATATGGGAATCGTCTCTTACAGGTTGGCCAAACTGTACGGCATTTTCCAGTACTCTCCCAAGGTCGGCTTGTGTCATTCTCACAATGCAGAGGTTGTTGGGCTTTTCCATATTCTTGATCCAACGGTTGGCCTGGCCTTGTGGGTCAATCATGAGGGGCCAACGGCGTGCCGTCCTTGTAGGTAAAAAGTTATTCATTTATACTAGAGCTTAAAAGTGTTACAAAAGGCATTAAGCTACTAAAGCACTAAAAGCTCGTATATTAGAACAAATGCTTAAGCGCAAGTCTAGTCACAACTTAATCATACATTCGCTTTTTATTGAAAGCTAAAATAGGACTGGACTAAATCTGAAACTAACTTCTACCGTAATTTTTCAACAAGTTGAAAATTTACACGATAGAAGAAGCGCCTCACTTCTTCTATGGTGTCAATTAATTATTATTATTTTATGAATACAGTACAGATAAACATTTTTAAAACTTCTTTTGTCGTACATAATAATTATAGCACTCTCCACACTGAAGTCGTCAGAAGGTAGTCCGTCGATGTTCCACTGTTGTATTGTCACCGGATCTCCCAGAGACTTGATCAAACTAAAGTTGAGGGTACACACAATTCCGCAATCATGGCACGCTTGTGCCCATTTCTTCACCTAAAAACGAATATATTAAAAAATACCATACTATTTTAGGGAAATAGTGATATAAAACTTGGAATTCATTTTACGCTTACTCCTATTCTACCTCTTACCCAATTTCTTACTTATATTATAACTAGCAGCCGCCCGCGGCTTCGCTCACGCGGTACCCAGATAAAAAGTACCCTATGTCCCATTCCAGCACACGTAGGTACCTACTATCCTCATTATTCATTATAATATAGTCTCATGTACGCTAAACGATGACTAAAGTATTGCCATCTCTTACCATTTCATAATGACAAACAGTGACAGGGCTAACTTTAAGCAATGGCTAACTTTAGCGAACGAATATGAATAATGGTATGTAAGTATATTCCGTAGTTTTTGCGTGAAAGAGTAACAAACATACCTAAATCTAAAAATTAAGAAATTTCGGTGAATTTAGTAAAAATTTTGAGAGTTATGGTCATGGGCGCCGGCAGAAATAATTTCCAGGTGGTGCAGATTTTAGTTTTCTTACAATCTTTGCCGTATATGATTGTTAATAAAAAGATGAAATTTTAGTCTGAATGTTCGAGACATTTACAAATTTCTGACTATTCATTATGAATTTATTATATAGGTACCCAGTCGTCACGGCTCACACCTATTTGTTCACGACGATCGAAATTTAAAAATTCTAAATTGGTGGGCCAGGAGTACCGGGATCGATATTAATCGATTTCCATTACTTCTCTGAACGCACCCTTTAAAGTACCGCTACTCTACACCAGATGGCACCAGCATAAATGGGATGAACTTAACAGAGAAAGCGCAATACAGTTTCAATAATTCCTGTTGATCCCGAGATTCCCAAGGGGTGCAAGTGCACCCTCTGGCACCCCCTTGCCGGCGCCCATGGTTAAGGTAAACTTTTCAAAACGCAACGATAGCGTGTCAAAATTTGATCAGAATTAGCAGCGACATCTAGTTTTAAGACGTAGAATTACGTCAGAACTCCATGAATAATCAAGATTAGAAGCTTATTGGACCAGTAATAATTTATGCTTCCTTTCACAGGTAATTTGACATTGACAGTTCCTTTTCCATATGTTTTGTATCATCTATTACTAATCTTTGGTAGCATCGCTGTCATAATATGTCAAAATAAAAGTATTCTATTTTTCATGAAAAACATGCCAAAAATAAAGAATATGCAGGTAATTATGACATCAACTAAATGAGAAAAATCGGCTCTTTAATTTGATAAAGGTTATGTGCAGTTTTAGACCAAAAATTGATTCCTGGTTTTCATCCCTTTTCACCCCTTTAGAGGTTGAATTTTGAAAAATCCCTTCTTAGTACACCCCTACGTACCAAGGTTTACCTACACTGAAAATTTCAAGTCTCTACGTCCAGCGGTTTAGGCTGTGCGTTGTCTGTCAGTCAGTCAGCCAGTCAGTCAGTCAGTCAGTCAGGACAAAGATTCTTATAATATATTATATTATAACTAGCAGCCGCCCGCGGCTTCGCTCACGCGGTACCCAGATAAAAAGTACCCTATGTCCCATTCCAGCACACGTAGGTACCTACTATCCTCATTATTCATTATAATATAGTCTCATGTACGCTAAACGATGACTAAAGTATTGCCATCTCTTACCATTTCATAATGACAAACAGTGACAGGGCTAACTTTAAGCAATGGCTAACTTTAGCGAACGAATATGAATAATGGTATGTAAGTATATTCCGTAGTTTTTGCGTGAAAGAGTAACAAACATACCTAAATCTAAAAATTAAGAAATTTCGGTGAATTTAGTAAAAATTTTGAGAGTTATGGTCATGGGCGCCGGCAGAAATAATTTCCAGGTGGTGCAGATTTTAGTTTTCTTACAATCTTTGCCGTATATGATTGTTAATAAAAAGATGAAATTTTAGTCTGAATGTTCGAGACATTTACAAATTTCTGACTATTCATTATGAATTTATTATATAGGTACCCAGTCGTCACGGCTCACACCTATTTGTTCACGACGATCGAAATTTAAAAATTCTAAATTGGTGGGCCAGGAGTACCGGGATCGATATTAATCGATTTCCATTACTTCTCTGAACGCACCCTTTAAAGTACCGCTACTCTACACCAGATGGCACCAGCATAAATGGGATGAACTTAACAGAGAAAGCGCAATACAGTTTCAATAATTCCTGTTGATCCCGAGATTCCCAAGGGGTGCAAGTGCACCCTCTGGCACCCCCTTGCCGGCGCCCATGGTTAAGGTAAACTTTTCAAAACGCAACGATAGCGTGTCAAAATTTGATCAGAATTAGCAGCGACATCTAGTTTTAAGACGTAGAATTACGTCAGAACTCCATGAATAATCAAGATTAGAAGCTTATTGGACCAGTAATAATTTATGCTTCCTTTCACAGGTAATTTGACATTGACAGTTCCTTTTCCATATGTTTTGTATCATCTATTACTAATCTTTGGTAGCATCGCTGTCATAATATGTCAAAATAAAAGTATTCTATTTTTCATGAAAAACATGCCAAAAATAAAGAATATGCAGGTAATTATGACATCAACTAAATGAGAAAAATCGGCTCTTTAATTTGATAAAGGTTATGTGCAGTTTTAGACCAAAAATTGATTCCTGGTTTTCATCCCTTTTCACCCCTTTAGAGGTTGAATTTTGAAAAATCCCTTCTTAGTACACCCCTACGTACCAAGGTTTACCTACACTGAAAATTTCAAGTCTCTACGTCCAGCGGTTTAGGCTGTGCGTTGTCTGTCAGTCAGTCAGCCAGTCAGTCAGTCAGTCAGTCAGGACAAAGATTCTTATAATATAAGATTACGAAAGTTTGTGAGGATGTTTGGATGTTTGTGCCTCAATCACGCCTAAACGGCTGAATGAATTTGAATAAAACTTGGAATATACATAGCACATGTACTGGACTAACATATAGGCTATTTTTTATCCGGGTACCACGCGAGTGAAGCCGCGGGCGGCAGCTAGTTCAAAACAAATGCATTTATTTACCTGTCCAATTCTAAACAAGGCAGTAAACGGACCTAGGTATGCAATGATACCAGCAGCGATCAAGATATCACCTGGAAAAATAAATATAGTCGATCAAAAGTAGAATAAACATTTTTTACTCCTTGATCATGATAAAGCAGATGATGATAATGTTTTAATTGCAAGTCATCTTTTGCAAGAAACTATATCAGTGCTTTGCTTTGTTTGTCATATTCTAATTCATGGTGGTTTACCTGTGAGCGAATTGTATGTCTCTCTCAGTGACTTGGCAATTTGCGTCCACCTAGTCTTCTCACCACCCAGTCCAGAAATAAGCATCTCTGCTCGCTTCAGTTTGTTACTGCAGTCTAGTACTTCATCGTCGAGCATCTTCTGCTGGCGATTTTGTTCTGCGAGAGCGTCTTCGAGTTTGCCCAATTTCAATTGTACCTATAAGAAGAGTAGGTAAGTAAGAAGAAATACATCTAAATTACAAAGAATCTTATAACTCCGTCCCGCAACAGTTTAGTACCAGACAGACATGTAAGATTTCAAGAAATATAAAACTATATGAACTCACAAAACTAAAATATATCTTATCCCCGTTTCCAATATTCTACTAACGGTCGACGGATTGTTCACTACCATAGCAATTGTTTTTCTCTTATAAATATGTTCTTTTTTAAATTTTACTAATTGACTGATAGAAAATGCATAGGTATTATGCCCTCCATTTATACAATGTTTGTGTGTTGTGTAATAAAGTATTAATAAATAAATTAAACAAAGTTACTTTGGTAATGAATGATCCGCCATCCGTTAGTAGAATATTGGAACCGGGCATTAGGCTCATAGAAATCGTCGGTGATATTCAAATATCTGTCTCGCTAGTTTTGTACACATTTTTTACTTGGTCACTGGCTCTAAGATACATCTACATGATAATTTGAATACCTCTCTGAGTTGGGCCTGTTTAACAGCCAGTGCAGCCATGGCCTTGTCGTAAACTGCCTGGGCAGCCGCCAACTTCTGCTTCTTGGGCGCTACCACTTTGGCCACCTTGTCGTACTTAGTCATTGCAATCACCCATTTGCACATACCTAAAAGGACCATTCTGTAGCGACGCAAATACAATTACAAATAATTTATTAGTAACTCCCTAGTCATATAGACCATATGCCAGCTGAGTACTTATAGGCATTTGATAGGTAATAAAATTAATTAAGTAATGTCGTAAATACTTCAGTAGGAAAGGAAATCAATAGCGAGTGTCAGTATCTGTTGTTTTCAGGGTTGCGTACACGAAGGGTGCCAACGGAACTCTATTACTAAGCCTCCGCTATCCGTCTGTCCATCCGTCCGTCCGTCTGTCAGAGGGCTGTATCTCATGAGCCGTAATAAGTAGAGGGTTAAAATTTTCACAGAATGGAATTAGGATGGTAGACCACATTTTTGGCTGACCGCACGTAACCTTAGTTCGGGTCGAATCTAGTCATTGTTCCTAGATATTATGAAATACTAACTCCTTACAAAGTAGTACAAATACATTTTTGACTTCTGAAAGAGATTTTAGCGTCAAAATAAATGTAAGGTACCTTCAGCAGCAAAAGACACAGCCCGAATCTTCTCCGGTACAAAGCCGTCATCTTGCATCACAGTGGCCATCAGTTTCTTCATGACGGGTGGGGGGATGTTGTCCTTGTCGTAGTTTTGCAACGACTCCAGGAATCGGATGTCATTAAGTAATTTTTTGGAAGGGCCCCAGTAGTCTTCCATGGTGCCAACTCCGGAGGGGTTGGGGATTTTGTCAGGTTTCACTTCCTATATTTACATGGAATAACTGTAGCATTTTTACAGCTTTTGAGAAATCATGGCTGATTCGGTCAGTATGACTTCGAACTCAGATATTTACAGCATATTTACACACAATTTCAACTAATTTTGTAATGTCACAGGTATTAGACATTTTGAAGTAAACTTACCGGATCGTCATGCTACCAAGGTAAGCATAGGAATACAAACAAGTATTGTTAAAATATACCTACATTAAGCGTTTTTACAGTGAAGGCGTTTTCCCGATTGTAGTAAAGGAAATCGGTAGTTAACAAGCAAAGCTAAATGTATTCGTTACTGTAAGTACAAAACTTCGGAAAGTGATAAGAATAAAAATGTCAAAGAGCTACATATATTTACATGAATATATGACGTTTGCAACGGCCTTTAGATAGCCCGACTGTTTCTTTTGTATTTTGTAAACCATGAATATAGGTAGGGCTAGGTTACTTGATTTAATTTTCAAGCTAGTTGCTTTTTGCACAACTAGAGAAATAAATTATTTTCCAGATAATAAAAACATAAGTATAAATGTTTTGATAAATAAATAAATTCAGATTAAACGGTACTGAACAGAGGTGTAACAAGAAATCATGATTTTGTAATCGCCAAAGAAATATTATAAAATTTTGTTCGATGAAAAATCAAAGTACCTTACTGAAGGTAGAAAATACCTTCAAAATGCAAATAGCTTCCATCACCAGCTTGATTCCCCTAGGAGGACTCTTCATAGTCTTGATGAAAGTGATATCCTGAGGAGTGAGGGTATCGAGAGCGGCCAACGCCGAGTTGAGAATCGGCATGGCTTCTGCTAAGTCGGCGTCGCACTCGTCTTTGATGCCTTGGGCTTCAGCCGCCTAAGCACAGAACGAAGAGTTTTTGACATTTCTCTCCAATAAGAAGAAA
Source organism: Scotopteryx bipunctaria (assembly GCA_949320045.1). Taxonomy (NCBI): domain Eukaryota; kingdom Metazoa; phylum Arthropoda; class Insecta; order Lepidoptera; family Geometridae; genus Scotopteryx; species Scotopteryx bipunctaria. The sequence goes on from OX439441.1 coordinate 3,402,454, forward strand.
TCATGGTTCTATCTTGCTGGTAAATAAGCTAAAACTAACTTTTCACCACCAGAGCGTTATGTTATCTAAAGATTCCTACATAAGGCCATAGACAGTCTACGGAGTCATAAGAACTATGGACAAATAACAGATCGTTGTTACCAATTTTGTTCTGCTTTATATGCACTCAGTCCATATTTTTACTGACAGTGTTCCAACTGGTAAGCTTAGTCCAGAAACTTTCGACAGTTTCCTATAAATCATACAATTTTACCTGTTCCTCTGCCGCAGCCTGATCAGCTAATACTCCAGCTTCTATAAGAGCTACTCCTTCCTTCTCCTTCTCCACTTTAGCAGTAGTTTCAGCCACTGCCGCAGCACCCGCTGCCAATTTTGGCTGCAAAACCTCAAGCGCTTTTTGCAACGCTGCCACTGATTTGGCTGCAATAGCCAATTGGTCCAAACCAGTAATGTAGCGTTTCTCGCCTGTTATTAGTTCCCTGACAAAGAATATATTTTGTTCAAACAGATATTTATACTATATTTTTTCTTCTAGAAATCAGGTCAACGAAATAGAATCGAAAATTATAAATACGGTATTGGAAGGTACTATCCTGTCTATAAACTTACATTCGTTTCTTATTCAACAATGTCTTAAACATATTGATCAGCTCCAGATACGCAGTGGGTGTGACGTAATTGTATCTCTTTATCCTGAGTAGGAACTGCCTCGTGAGTTCCTGGGTATCTGTATGGAACATCTGGCAGAGCTTGATGGCTGTGTCTCGTTCTAGCTGCGTCAACTCCACGTCTTTGAGGAAACGGGTGGCTACGGCAAGGAGCGCGTCTGCTGGCCATTCCTGGCGTTAAAAGTTAAGTTCCTCTTAAGACTGTCTGAGAGTTCGGTCAAAGGTAAAGGACGGTCAAATGTAAAGATATAAACACAACAGGCTTATCCGATGAGGCATTGTGGAAAGTGAAGTTTCCATACAATTTCCAGCATCTACTTCAAAAACCTTACCTGGAACCAGTCAATGGTGCAGCAGTTGACGAGTGAAGGGAACTTGCGTATCCGTGTCCTCAGCGCAGTGCCAGCTGGAGACATAGCTAGCACTATATGCAGCTGATCTCTCACTATAGACACGAAATACGCATACAGCGCAGTAGGGCTTCCGTCCGTTTGCAAGGATTTGTCACGTTGCCTGTCGATCTATACAAACAGAATGAGGAAAATACAAAAGGCATATAAAAATAACGAAACATAGTAAGTAAATGAAACAAAAATGTACTCACCACTCTCATTTTCTCACACAGTTCAGCTTTTTCATCAGCACCGAATATGTTCGGTACTTCGCCAGAGTTTAACATGTTGTTGACATCCTCAAGGAACCCTTCTTCTTTGATCTAAAGGACATTGCAAAATAATTTATATGTAAAAACTACGAATTAACTGTAAAAAAGTCTGAGTAATGTAACCTGTGACTCAATAAACAGGAACACCATATGCAAATCCGGGGTACTGGACTTCCTTAGTAAAGTTTTTAAGTCTTCTCGCCATTCATTCTTTCCGTATGTTCTGCTCATTTCCACCTACAAAATTATGTTGCCAGAATAAGTTATCCTGAGCTTCTAACTAAGCTTTTAACGAAGTCGCTAAACTCTACTGAAAAAAATGTATAGGATTGACGAATTAGACCGCCAAAATACATGGTCACATTGCCGTCGCATATGTCAATCCCATACATTTTTTCCAAAGTGGCTTTTAGCTCAAAGAGACTTAGTACAATCTAAAGTAGCAGTAGCAAGACATTACCTGGAATAGATCGTATTCGTTGATATGAGCCGCCAGACGAGTAAGCGATTGCCGGCCGGAGCCTCCGAGACCAACCAATAACGCGTGAGATCGTGGTTGTGTTAGCACTCGGCATATACGAGACACGTGCTCTATTGCAAACCTAAATTACCATAAAAAATTTAGATATTACTAGCTGCCACCCGCGGCTTCGCGCGCGTGGCACCCGAAAAGTAGCTTCAGTACATGTACTATGTATATTCCAATTTTCATTCAAATCCGTTCAGCCGTTTAGGCGTGATTGAAACACAAACATTCAAACATCCTCACAAACTTTCGCATTTATAATATTAGTAGGATATTATTTTAGCTATTTAAATGCACTCATGTGTTACTTACGAGTACACTATAAATAAAAATAAATAAATAAATGCAGATATCAACGTTTGCAATTAGTTTATAAGAACCTTTGATCATGTTCCCAAATAAATATATTTGATTTGATTTGATTTGACTATACATAAAATCTTATGATTATTTACTACTAGTCTCCACCCGAGGCTTCACTCGCTTAGTACCCGTATAAAAAGTTGTCTAATGTTATTCCAACTCACGTTCTCAACTTTTCTGTTATTATCACTAAGCAGGAGATTCGAAGACTGCGCCAGATTTATATATTTTTGGCGCAGTCGTTATCGAAGTAAGAAATAACTTGCCTGAATAGCACGAGATTCATAGGCTTCTTGGACATGTTATTGAATTCAACGAGGAAAGCGTCCACCGTTGAGTTTAGATGTTCCATGTTGGTAGTCTCCATGTAGAATCGCGTATCAACTTTTGGATTGGCGAAATCACAGTAAATCAAATTTCTAAGATGAAGGTCTGTTATCTGTTGATAAAAATATCAAGAGAAAATACTATAACACATTAAAAATAAAAAGTCAACATTTTGTGTAACTAGCTATAAGAAGGCTACCTTATCTTTCGGTCCATTCAGCAATCTAGAAAACATTTTATCGAAATCGTCGTTCAGACATAGCGCCGTAGATTCTCTGAGACAATTGACCAGCCACTGGCGATCTGCGTCTTCAACCAGACGATCTGAGAATACTCGTAAGCACTCGTGCACCCAAAGTCGCTTTATAGATTGAAGACCTGGAGTTACTTCTGGTACCGATAGAAGTACACCCTAGAAAAAATAGAAATGACATTCAATAGGTATAGTTCTGACCCCATACAAAGATTCTCTGTACCGTGGGTATCAGAAATCACGAGTACTAATACAACACAGAAATTTAATATTTACAGAACATGCAAACATTTCTCTCGCAGCGGGAATCGAAACAAATAAAGTTCGTAGTACCGTCAGCCAGAACATAGATATTCGGTAGCTGAATTAAAAGAAGGAACTAACCAATATAACTCTGGAAAAGTCACGCAGATTGAACGTATAGTGGGATTTGGATGGCGTGGGCAAAAGATTCAGACGGCACTGTTTGTACACTTCCAAAGTGCCTGCCACTATTTCTTCTATACACGGGTCGAATTCTTTTGAGAAACCCCTGAAAAACATATTTTTAGTTTCAGTGTTTCAGGATTTCTTATCGGTAGGACTAGTATTTTTCAAATGTACCTACAGCTGTAAAAAAATACCTGGTATCAAGATGCCATAACATTATCCTTTCAAAGATAACTTTTAGGGTCTCATCATCAAACTCATCGATACAAAAGAAAGCGAAATGTCTTGAAAACCTGGGAGTGATAAGCTTCGCACCCGGAGTCGGTTTTCCCATAGCACACATAAACTAAAACAAAACAATACAAAATTACAAATATTTATACCTGTGTAGTAAACAAAAGTTATTTAAAAATGAGTCTTACCTGAACATCAATAAGGTGCATAGCTACATTGATTTTTCTGTCATACCATAGCCCCAAATCTATACCTTGTCGTAGCACCTCGATGGGAGGCTGGGCTCCATAAGTCTCGGATTGAGGCATGCTTACGTCATCAACAAAGACCACGCAATAGCAGCCAATCGGAGGGCCAAACACACCTAGTGTTGAAAAACTATTCAGCGGTTTCGTTCAAGATACAAATAAAGATGATCGTCAATTGTCAAGTTCTAAAGTACCTTTTCGCCTCTTGTCAAGTTTTCCCATTATAATATCTTGGGTCTGATTACAATTGGTCTGCGCTGAGAAAGCCATGATCAGAGCTTTATAAACTTTAGTGTCGACTCTCTTCACCAAGTAATCCTAAACATCAAAAAATAGATGATAAGTGTACAAGTTTCAGTAGTAACATAAAATAAATGATGTTGCCGCTTCCCCAGACTTCGCAGATTTCAAGCAAAGAATACCGAATGAGGATCTACAAATATTGTCATGTATTTCTAGCCAAGAGGAGCAAACTTAGGATGACGTAAAATGACTATCCAGTGCCAGTTGGTCCAATAGAAGACATCGCAGATTACAGGCTTTAATTACTTTTTAGCGTTATTTTTAAAAGCGCTTGCTCTTTTTACAGTGGGCCATAGTCATACTTATGATTTCCTGTCACTTATCATTTAGGTGGACCACGGTTAATAAAAAGAGCCCATTGTTCACCCAGAAAAAAAAGAGGCAAACCACAAGCATTAAAATGTGTCCATGGTCAACTCAGGTGGACTAAACAGGTGGTTCAAGACCTATGCCCGCCAAATTTTTAGCAGTGACGATCTAGTGATATAGATTTCTAGCAGTGAGGAGCAAACTTACGATGATATAAGATGATTTCCCAGTGCCAGTGGGTCCAACCATCATCACGGCTTTGTGATGCGTCACGAGTAGCTTGAACAGAGCCAAGTAGCGGACACTGTCAAGTGTCGTCACCAGGATCTGGTTCGGAGGAGTGTCCCTGCTAATCGCTGGCGCGGATACCACGTCGTCTTGCCATGGCTTCCACTTTCCTTTACCCTGGGGTATAAAATACATAATATCACCTCTGTTTCCCATAGGAGGAGGCAGAGACCACGAATCTTAGTGTGCTACGGTCCTACTGCAAACTACTTTATATTTATTATATTTACCATAAGCCAGGCAGTTAAGTAGACGAAAAGACTTAGACTACCTCACAGTAAATGCTTTGGTTAATAAACTGTAATTTAAATCACAAGCACGCGGTTAGGTGATTAAATAAATAAATATTTGTGGACATTTCACACAGAGCCATTTAGCCCCAAACTAAGCGAAGCTTGTACTGTGGGAACCAGATAGCTGATAGAATACTTATATACTTTTTTTGTAAATACATACTTAATTATATAATACTACAACACCCAGACCCGGAAGAAATATTTGCAGAACATACAAACATTTTTCCCGTAGCGGGAATCGAACCCGCGCCTCTTGCGTGGCAGCCGAGCACTCGTCTGCCACGCCACCGAGGTCTGATCGTCCGACCGTCACGAATGATCAATGCGTTTCATCCATTGTAGAATAAAGAAAATTGATTGACAGATACGCGATAATTTACCTAAAGTTTTGTGCTTACTTCTTTGATAAAACGGTAGTCGTAAACAAGTCCATCCTTTGGCAATGAGAAGATGTATTGTTTCTCAGGCTTTGCTATATCTCGCGGATACTTTAGAGCTTCGATAACCTGCAAAGTTATTCTCAAATCACACATTTTTCGCTAAACTTCTTGTGCAACAAAATGTATTATTAGAAACTAGCTTCCGCTCGCGGCTTTGTTTAACAAATACAAAGTAAACTGTATCACTCTCTAGCCCCTAAACTGTGTAAAAACCAAGCCGACCCGTTGTTTGGTTACTACGAAATATCACGTTGTACAAACGTACAAAAACTCTTGCACATTAAGAATATTAGTGAGGAAGTGAGGATAAATATACTTGCCTTTTCAGGGAATTCTTTCTCGAGCAGACCACGAAATAACATGTCGAATTTTGGTCGACTATCAGCTTCCAAGGTCGCTCCGACCGACCAAATACACGAGAAGAAGAACACTCCCTGGATAGATTAATAACGAACTTTCTAGTTTAATCCTGTGTAAAAACCTTGTTTCAAATTATGAAAATCTAATAAAAACCAATACCTTCACAAATTAGCAACATCTGTTCAAACAAAATATTAGAAGTAATTAAACCCTTGTAGGTACACAAAGTTGAAAATTATTAAAGTTAGAAATTTTATGAGAAGAGCACAAACCTCGAGTTGAGCTCGAATATCTAAATCAGATATCTGTTCCACATATTTTTCATCGTAAAAGTCGTCCATGAAGGTGTCGTAAATGCTCATACAAGCGACGACCAAATTGCTTCGTGAGGTTACATACATTTGCTGTAAAAATAATTTATCGATAATTTATGAAGTCGAACAATGATGCCTAGATATTATAAAAATACACTTTGTTCATGTTAATTTGTCAAATAACTTTTTTTTTAGATACTTAGTCCCAACACAACAAGCAATAAGAGACAGCGATAAAGCTGAATGTATTCCTCGAAATTCGACCTAGACGGCCGGCGCGGCGGCTACCTGGATAGCTTAGAGCAGCCTTAGAGCACTGGTAGTGTAGTGGTAGCGGCCCCGCCTTCCAATCCTAAGATCGTGGGTTCAAGTCTGGTCATACACTGGATTTTTCTGTTCGAAAAATCTATGTACGCTATTCCAGCACTCTCCACACGGTGAAGGAAAACAACGAGAGGAAACCAGCATGTAGGAGAACCTAAAAAGTTTGAAAACATGTGTCAAGTGCACGAAAGGAGCTTCTGAGGCGTACTTTAAAACCTTTCACCACACTGATTCATGGAGCAGTGACACGACTAGTAGCAGTAGTACCTTCACTTTCCCCGAGTACTCGACGAGCCAGAGAAGCGGCGACATGAACCTGTTGAACAAGTTCCTGATGAGGCTCCGGTTGACGCTGTGCAGCGTCGGCGGGAGAGTGTTGAGCCACGACTCCAGGAGACACTTCCAGCCGAGACCTTTGGGCTCCATGTAGATCATGCCGCATCTGGATACCTGAGCGTACAAACAGAAAAGTAATCATACCCCCGAATACTTAAACGCATCTCAGAGTTGAGCACGTCTCAAGTGACGAGTTTTTGGCAAATTTTCATCAAAAACTGTCAAAAAACCGAGACTTGAGACGTGCTCAACTCAGAGTCGTGTTTGAGTATGCGGGGGATAATGTACCTACATATGCCAACTTTTCTATAAAACAAAACTCCCAAGATACCCATCTTACTATGGTGAACCATGGTAAAAGATGATCAGCGAATCGCCCATATAGATGGTCCTTTTATCCCTAAGTTGTCTTTTACGACATGCTATGGGAGAGAAACAGCTGGACGCATTCTATATTTTTTCTTTACACCCAGTCCAGCAGGGAATTAAGTAATAGAAAAAATAAGTAATTATGTACATCCTACTAATATTACAAACGCGAAAGATTGTATGTATGGATGTTTGTTACTCTTTTACGAAAAACTACTGAATGGATTTTAATGAAAGTTGGAAGTTATTAAAGTTATAATATTAGTAGGAAATAGGATATGTACCTAGGTTCACAAACAAATAAATGATTTGTCTTAAGAGGCCATTAACTTACTGTAGCCGGAGAGGCAGCTTCCAAGTCCATAGGTTCAAACACCAGGTTGGTAGTGGGAGCCAGCTGAATGATCTCTCCGCTCATGAGGCAGAGCTTCTTATTGTCATCCAACACAGTGTTCAGATTCTCTATCCAGATAGCGTCGACTGGCCCGTCAAATATTAGCCATTTTCTGGTTCAGATCAAATGTTGGTTTTAGCAGGTTCTACTTTACATTCACCCTTATTAAGTTTCAAATCATTATGAAAGATTAAATAAAGGAAAATACTTTTATTACATGTAAGCAAATGCGTTGACAGCGCTCTATTTAAGTAAGATAAATGTAAGTTTCAACTTATTCAACCACTAAACATTGTCTTAGCTACGAGCGTCCCTATAATCAATACTGTATAATCTAATTCTGCGAAACTCGCCAATTTTAGTGCAATAATATCGACGAATAAAGCGATTATTTATAACGTCATGAGAAGCCATTTTGTTTAGACCTAGGGCGGCTTACCTGTTGTTATTAGGAGAAACGGCAAATGCTCGGTAGCTGACGGCCAAGATACCATCGGACCACTCGTGAGATACCGGGTCAAACTGTCCGTAGAGCTGACCCATAGTTATTGATTTAGGGTTTATCACAGTCCATTCTACTGCGTTCTCATCCATCAATTTCTAAGGAAAATAGTTCTGCGATTAAACTTTAAATTCGTTGTAAAAATTTTTGCCCGGACTCTCTTTACAACTTTAAAACTCTATGTTGTATTTAAAACAGTAAAGTTTGTAAGTTCGAATGTCTGTTTGTAATCTCAAAATTGAGTGAGGCTACACTATCTTTAAATGCGATAGTTTGTATTATTTTTACACTAGTATGATACAGCTTGTCAGGAAATAAAAGGATGAAACAATTTGAATAAAATGAGACTCAATGTATTTTTACTCAATTTTTATATCATTCTCGTTTTCCTTCGTACCTTTTCAGCGACTGAGCCCAAAGCAGCGCCAAGCGCATGGTAGCATTTAGTCTTTCCCGAGAATGGAAATCCAACTAACATGAGACCGTGTCGTACGAGAATCATCTCGAACAACTGGAGAACCTGTGACCAAGAGGAACTAAAGAGATAGATCGAGTTCGGCTTGCCGATATATCAAAAAAGTGAGTCTTTCAAAAAACGTGATAGTTTTCAAATAATAACAGATTTTGTTATTTTTGACGTATCAGCAAGCTGAATACAAGCACCCCCTTAAATTAAAACTACTGTTCATAAAATAAAATGAAAGGACCATCATACACGTTTGGGGTGTCTTTGGATTTGTCTAGATAATGAGAGTGACATAGATACAGCCTATGACACTTTTTTGGCACTAGAGTGTAAAAAATACAATATGGCGGTTTTAAGGAGCCATTTTCAATGAACTAAGACAGACTATTTGTTCTAATTATTAATCACTATCGTCATCATCATCATAATGTGTCATAAAATCAAATATGGCAAATACTACCTAAATTCTACGCAGTCGGGTTATTAAGTATTGTTTGGGTCATAGTACCTTTTCGATAAAGAACTCGTTCGCCTGTAAATTAAGAGGGACGCAGACTTCCTTCAAGCACGCTACCAGATGAGGCAGTCCAGCCAATGGTAATGGCAGTCCAGGGAACAAGTCACCGATAATACCCTAAAAACAAATGACTCTATTTAGAATCACTTATTTTCAAAGATCTTTAGTTTTTTTGAGCTTTCTAGATTCCGACCGCGGCTTCACTCAGGTGATACTCGGGACTAAAAGTAGGCCATATTTTATACTAATCATTTTAATTTATTTATTCGTTACCGCATGAAAGAAGGACAAACGAATAAACAAACACAATGTAGCATTTATGACATTTGTAAACATTTATGGATAAGGTAACTACAAATGTGAAGAATCGTATCAGTTTTACACAAACCATGAATAATGGCACATCATGTTCCAAGAACTTGGGCAGATTGACGTCTTTGATGGAGCGCAGTAGAATGACGTCCTCGTCTTCGTCGGGATATCTCAGTTTTAGCGCTCCCGCGGCACGCAATACTGACTTTACGGCTCGCATGCCTGCCAAATAACTCACTATTTACTTAAAAAAGTAACAAAAGGAGGAAACTTGCGTAGCCTTTATTTTAACTGCAACGAATCTTAATTATGATTGGTTAATACAAACTAAAGTACACCGCCGGTTAATGTGTCAAAAATAGAGAGGGAACTCCGAAATTTTCCAAAAATGTTTAAGAACCGTAAACCGTAAGACCACCCAAAACTATGGTTTTGAGTTAATCTTCTTCGATTTATTTCAGTTTTTTCACATCAATTTTTAGGAGAAACCGGAAAATACCGATAATCCTGGTTCTTTAGGACGGAAGAGTATTCCCCAATAACAAAATTAACACAATAGTATCAATGAAACGTTTCCCAATTTTGCCATAACTTATTTACACAACATTCAAATAATCTGATTGGCTTCAGACTACCCACAAGAACCCAATTCAAAGCTGGCAATATTCATCATCATCATCATTATTGGCCTTTACACATCCGTTGCAGATTATTTAGGTGGTATCAGGTTATACAATTCTATGTATAACATGAGGTACCGTAATCGTAATACCTACCGTAATCGTAATGGCTCTGCGAAGATAGCTGCTCAGAACACAGTCGGTAGGTGGCCACGATCTTCACAGCCAGAGGCTTGGCGTTCAGGTAGCCGAAGGCATACAACTCAATCTCGGAGATTAGGACGTAATCTGGTACCATCATCGCCACAGAACGGAACAGAGCCTAGAAGCATCAGTAAAAAGTATAGAAAAGAAGGAAATTGCAACTTAGCAAATATAAAAAAGATAGTCACGGCAGTAGATTCCATGGAGTAACGTTGGTGATTGAATAGAGTTTAAAAAAGGGTTTTCGCCCACTGTTCTAAAGTTCAAATTCCAAAGCAATCTTTTGACAGAACTTTGCAAGTTGTTTTTTTTTTGTTTATGGAATGGAGTAGTGGGAGTACAAAGAAAGTCTCCTAGTGAATGCAATCCTCCTGAAATAAAATTTAACACACCTTCAAGTTATCAGGCAGCTCTGAACGGCCCGCATAACCAGGGTTCATGGTAATGAAGACAGCACAAGATGGATCCAGTTGCAGCAGAGTTCCTTCGAACAGCAGTTCCGTGGAGCCAGAGTTGATTCCTCGCTGGATGGAGAGGATCTGTTGCGCTACTACAGATAACACCTCCAGGTCGATCCGGTTGAACTCGTCGAAGCAAGACCAAGCACCGCAAGATGCCAAACCCTACAACGCAATATGATTGGTTTCGGACCTTATTATAAAGTAGATAGGAGTATTTCACTGTAATAAAAAGGGATAGATTGCAAGATAAAACTAGAATACCTACATAAACAATAGAGAGTCGTAGAGATCTGGACTGACTATAGAATCAAAGTCATCAAAAGGTTTAAAAAAATGCTGATTTGTGTTTTGGTGAAGATGTTAAATTAGACTTTGAACACCTTGTTTTGAAATTATATAGATTTAGCAGAACTGCCCTGCTCTATTTACTAAAAAAGATGAATAGTTTGAAAGATGACATGAGTAAGACAAGAATGAATACTGAGATGACGGCTGTGATGGAGTGGTAGAAAAACACATGTTGTGCCGACCCCACGTAAGTGGGATTAGGTTAGGAAAATGATGGCAGAGCTGGCCTATTTTTGACACGAGACGAAAGTAACGGAAAAGATGGTCAAAAAAGTAGGAAAGGATCATCACCTCACTTATCCGAGATGATGATGTGATGATCTAATATACCTTAAAGAACTTTCCAAGAGCAAGGTAATCCAGACCATCAGAGCAGTTGAAGACGACGCATTGCTTGGCCACGGCTTTGGCCAAGTCCTTGGTGGTCTCTGTCTTACCGGTGCCGGCCGGGCCTTCGGGCGCTCCACCTGAGAACACCAATAGTAGCGGTACTAATTCTATCAGGTACCTAGTCAAGGAGATCAATATAAATTAGTCATTTAATTGATTAAAATGTCCCATATATATTCGTAAGGCTTCATCTGTGTTTTGATGTTAAAGAAGTGAGTGCTGAAATGACGTCTGCTAATGGTAAAATACTTGAAAGATTAACAATTTTAGCCGAACATAATTCTTACGAATATTATAAATGCGAAAGCTTGTTATGGAGAGAGGATGCGTGTTCTTCAATCACGGAATTTTATGGCTGAACGGGTCCAAATAAAACATGGAATCTACATAGATCGTAACTTGGAAAACCATATAGTCTACTCTCATAAAAGATCTGGAAATATTTTTGTAATTTTAAAATAAGCATAATTTAATATTTTAATAATATTAAATTATATAGATTTTTCTAAAATCATATACCTGCTTATTCTAAGATACCTACTTAACACAATATTCTTACCTAAATTCAAATGCAGAGCTCCGAACAGAGTCCTGAAGCACCTATCGGTAAGGGGGGTTACCACGAGTCGGCCGGCGTTGCCAAGGTATTCGTAACCGTACATAAGTTGAGAGTTGATCATGCGAGTAGCGATCTGCATCGTCAGGTCCTCTTGTTCCTGTTTAGAGCAAAGATTTCCAAAAAAAAAATATTTTGTCTAGAAGGGAACAGAAGAAAGCGAGTTAATAAGGTGTGGAACAAAAGTACAAAATTAAATTCAGATAATCATTCGTCCATTCACTATATTCGTCTATTCAGCGCTTGAAATAGCAGCACTTTGTTAAGATAGGCTGGCAACCTGCTTATGAAATTCTAACTACAAAATAAACAAAATAAAATGTTCAGACTTGCCTCTTAGTATTCTCAAGGACCCGAGCCACTGAGAACTAAACTTATGTCAGAATTCTACTTGCTTCAACATTACCACAAAATACAAAATAGATAGATGATCTGTAATTGTTATAATTCATTATGCGTCAGAAGTTTATTCCTTTATAAGGCAACCAAGAGCCTTATAACGCATGACGACCCAATTGGTTTATCTTAAGTGACCATAAGAATAAATCACAAAAAACATAGGCAATTCAAAATACATACCTCCCAGTAATATCTGATCTGTGATAGCCAGTTGAAGTCATTATCCGTTTGTACGCCGCATTCGATCAGTAACATCAGAGTATCTCTCGCGTGAACATCAAGCACCACCAAAGCTCCTAAAATGGAAAGACAAAAAGCAAGGTATTAAAAAAAATTACTTCTCTGCTGGACTGAGAGCAAAAAAAACATGGAATGCGTCCAGCTGCTTCTCTCCCCAAGCATGTCGTAAAAGTCGACTAAGGGACAGTATCCTCTCCAACATGATGGACCATCTATATGGGGCGAGGGGCTGATCACCTGTCACCATGGTTCTTTCATCTTGCAATTTTAAATCAGGAGTGGCTACAAGCTTACAAAGTTTTGCAAGTAAAGATTCCAAACCTTACTTGACTAGAGTACCTACTACCTACCTACCTATAGTAAATTTTTATAGAGAGATTGTGCTCCCTTTTACTCAGGAGAATGCTCACTGTGATAGTATTTTAAAATTCAATCAACAAAATAGAATGACTTTAAATTCTATTTTGTTGATTGAATTTTAAAATTTTAAACTTACCTAGAGTAATTCTGTTTTGCAAGCTTAACTCTCCTCTGACCAAATCAACAATCTTTGATATCTGGAAGTTGCACTTGTTCCAATAATCTCGCATCGCCTTTAGACTGATGTGGATGGCTTCTGTCACTTCTGACGTCCAGAACGCCATTGCAATACATTGTACCTACCGAAAATAACAGTAGGTATCTGAAGATACCGGCACAAGAAAAAACTTATCATTAATTTTACATAACATTTCATCCAACAAGGACACGCTCTATCCAGTCGTATCACTAGTCCTTTCGAACCAATGTGGTGAAAGGATTTAAAGTGCGTGTTAAAGGGTCCTTTCGTGCACATGACACATGTTTCCGAAGTTTTAGGTTCTACGACATTATCTTCCTTCACCGTTTGAGAGCACACAGCGCACATAAACATTTCGAGCAGAAAAATCCATTAGCGCGTCCGGATTTGAACCCACGACCGGAAGGCAGGGCCGCTACGACAAGACCATCAGTGCCCAGGACACGCTCTATAAATTAGTCTTTACATATTTACGGTCTAATACCGTAAGAGTTTAGCTATCATCAACCTCTGACCTTTCATTACCTAGACACGATCCCGTAAGAAAAAACAAACCGAAAAAGTATATTGTACCTGGACGGAAACGTTTAAGGTTATGAAAGCTTCCAACTTACTAATCCGGTAAATATTGATACTTACGGCTTGCCCAGGCCACACCAGCACCCAGTGGTCTCGCTCACATTGCGTGTAATCATCGTAAGACAACGCCAGCTCATGATGAACAGACGACTTCATCGCCTTCTCTAGTTCCAACAACCATTTCTCCACCTAAACCACATTAATCTATAAAGACTTGCTCTTAGCAATAAGACCGCCATTTATGTATATCTGTTTTTTTTTTTTTTTTTAGTACATACCTAAGTTTTTTCTTATTTTGTTTTTGTTTCATTATTATACATAATAAAGAGTTTATCTATCACGGGCAATCGCTTGTGAGGTACTTAAGTATATGAAAAAAAAATATACTTAACAGCAGAAATTAACATTTCATTGATAATTATTCTACCTAGCACGTGTTAAAGGCCTCTGCAGTATTATTTAGAGGCCATTACAGAATTTCGTAGGGGCCACTGTAGCATTTCGTAGAGGCTTCTACAGTGTTTTTAAATACTATACTCTTCTTTAGCCGAACCAGAGTGTATGCTACGCATCTACCAAAACCATCAATCTTAAATCCATCTCAGAACTTACCTGGGTACATTACAATACTGGTATTTTTTAATTTGGCTATGTTACAGGTACTTGCTAGTGAATAATTCATACCTGTCCTCTCGCAGCAACCGTATTGATGACCATTGTGAGCTGAACAACTTCTCCTTCCGAGGATCGCATGTGAGTTACCACCATCTCATCTGTGAAGGTAAGCTTCGCAATACCCTCGAAACACTTCTTGAGGTGAGGTTGCACACTGAAAATAATTTTCATTCCTGTACGACCTGTTTTAAATTTATGACCTCAAGATTGAAAAATGGTCACTTTCACTAGAATCTAGTCTAAACTTATTTATTTATAACCAGTTATGAGAGAATTAAGAAAGGAGTAAACGCTGAGATGACGGCTGATAAAGGGGAGTGAAAAGACATTACATATAAAAGTGGGTTAAGAGGAGAGAGATTTTGAGTTGTGAGAGAAAGCTTACAAATTAAAAGCAAAGAATTAAAACTTTGATACATTGTCAAGGAGTAGACAAGGCACACGGGTTGTTCATTCAAACTATCTTTGTCTATATGTTGAACCTTGTGTACAAAGTTAACGCCCTCAGAGTTGATTTATTTCGGTGGCGGTCGCAGCATATCTAATTTCCAGGGATATAGAGTAAGCTAAGAAAAATGTAGATACCGCATAGGATCCTTCGTCTCAGACAGAATCTCAAGCAGTTCGTCATTGGACAAGAAGAAGAAGCGCGGGAAGTACAGACGCTTCTTCTCCAAGTAAGCGTTGAGTCCACGCTGGACCATCTCTAGGAGATTGTTGGACTTCCTGAGGCGGTCCAACATCTTCTCAATCATAATCACGTCTAGGACCCTTGGTTCTGTGTAAGCTGCCTTCATTATTTCACGCCACATCTGTCAAAAGAGAACTACGTCACTCAAGGTTAAAAGTTAGACTATTTTGAATACAGTATACTGTAATAATGTTTGTCGATGAGTATTGGGAGGGAAATATAAATACTGGTGGACATTCCAAACAGCCCCATTTAGCCCCAAACTAAGTTAAACTATCAACTAAGTATAACTACAAATTTTCTGCATGGTAAGAATTGAATCCATAACCTACAGCGTAGAAGGAAGAACCAACCAAACTATACGTCAACAGTCGAATAACCCATCAAAGTCTGTTGCCAAGTCACTTTTCGTATAACTAATAAATAACATTACGTGACTTTGCGATCGCCTTATGTCAATGTCCATACATTTTTACAAGTCCTTGGGACTTCGTTAGAAGCGTAGGAGACTTGGCTTAAGTTATCCAATTACCTTATCCACGGCGCTGAATCGTCTACCTTCCTCTGGTATTTGTTGTTGGATGTCAGGAGATGAGAAGATAGGCTCGAGATACATCCAAGTGGCTTGCACCTTCAGCCACTCGTCCAGAATCTCTTGCAGTAGAATCAGTTTACCCTCCCAATCACTGAAAGTTTATGGACGTTTATGGACGAAGGGAATAAAACAAAAGGGTTCATAATTTTATCCACTAACGCGGTAAACATCCTCTCAAATCTTCAAGCTGATTATTAAAGGAAGGTCAAGGGGTGGTTAGGGGCACGTCCAAATATAACAACTTTTAATTAATACATATACAGTCTAATCGCATTATATTTGAGTCTTAATGTGTTAGTGATTCAACTTACTAAATAATGTCTTCAAACGGTTTGATATAAGGAGAGTTCTTCATTGTCTGTGTTTTGACGATGTGATCATCCAAAAGCAGTTGGATTTCGTCAACGCTCGATAGAATATAAGACCCAGTGTCTCTGAAAAAATAATATTATCTATAAATGCGAAAGTTTGTATGTATGTCTGGTTCTCACTCATCTCCTTTACATAATTGGGTAAACGGGTTTGACTGAAACTTCGAATACACGCAGTGACATTACATAATAAGTAGGCTTGTTTTTATCCAGGCAGGTTTATCACTACTCAAGCAGAGCCGTGGCTGGATGCTAGTAAGAAAGGCTCAAAAAATATCAATTACTACTAAAACATGTTTAAGACTAACTTGTAAGGCAAGATTTCGAATTTGAGATCGGCCCATTCCTTCATCATCTTGTCCAATGCCTTCTCCAAGTTGTTCTCTTTGGTTGCTGCTTCGGAAATGCTCTCGAACTTTTCAATGTAATCCACAAGATTGAAGTCAATGACTTTTTCAAGAGACAACTCATCGTCAACGACTATTGGGAAGCCAACGATGTCAGAAATCTTCTCCCAATGCCGCGGCTTCATACCAGGGTTGCCGAGAGTTTGAATAATAGGTAGGTTGGTCTTGAATTCATCCATTTTCTCTCTACAGTCAGTATAGCGATTGTATATTTTTAATATGATTACGTTTCCTCAGTCGGTTGTCAAACATACTATATAGATAGCTCACAATTGACGGTCGTGTTTAATAATTATAATATTACTTCTATGTAATAAATAATAATACAAATACAAATTGTATTAACGGTTCGAAAGTTATGCTCTAACAAACATATCCACAAACATACATACCTACTAACATACATCGCCAAATCGCCCAAGTTCTCTCGCTTCGCTTGCTCGATCAATATTTGAATTATTATATTCATAAAAATCTCTCCACTTATACGACTTTGAAAAACTTTTTCATTGTAATCTGATCGCTTACCTAACTGAAGAGGCAAGTCTGAAAGTATCAGGGACTTCAACGAAAGATTTTTCCAACTTGTAAACGATCTTGTAATAATAGCTCACGTCACCCTCAATATCTTCGGGGTCAAAGCTTCCGACCTTTGAAATGAAAAATAATATAGCTAAAAGTTATGAAACTGTGATTTTTTTGCTCTTTATCTACAAAGGAATCTTCTGAACGCAGAATGGACCAAAGTTCCGAATGATTTCATACAACAATAATCAATCGAGTGACCATTCTCACATTTTGCTAATAAAATATACATACATATTATCACGCCCCTATCCCTAACGGGGTGGGCAGAACCACAAGAAATCATAAGAAAACTTGCCTATCATAAATTAATGTGAAAGTTTTGCTTGTAGATTATAATCGTACTAGTTCTATCGAACCAGTGGATAGATAGATAGTGGTGACAGTATTTAAAGTGCTAATTAAAGGCTCCTTTCGTGCACTTGACACATGCTTTCGATTTTTTTTTTAAGTTTTACGACATGTCAGCTTCCTCACGATGTTTTCCATCACCGTTTGAGAGTCAGTATTGTCAAAGTACAAAAAAAATCTATATGAAAAAATATGTGCGCCATAACAGTGTTGAAAAAAAACAGTGCTGGAAAAATCCATTGTTGCACGACCGGGTTTGAACCTACGACCTTAAGATCGGAATGCAAGGTCGCTCCCACTAGACCTCCAGTGCTCTTTAATCGTATACTTGTAGCACAATCAAAGGTTGTACGGATTTTAATGACACTTGGCGAAACAGCATTCGGCGTAAGTTAGTCAACAAAAAATACAATATTACTTGTAATAGGTACCTAAGAGATATTAGTTTGTTTGTACCTTAGATTTCATCCAATTATTATGCTTCTCCAGGAAATCATATCCAGCATCAAAGAGTTTCTTGAATGGTACTAGTCGGTCGTAGACGACTTTTCGCTTCGGGTACTGTGACACCTCATAGCCGAACGATGTTTCCTCCTCGTTGAATTGATCGATCTTTGCCAATGCATTCGCAAGTCTATTAGTAAAAAGTGAAAAGAAAAATATTTACCTTCTTATTCATAATTTCGATCAATATCTATCTAGCAATCTGAAGTCAATATGAAAGACCTTCTGTAATGATACAACAGTACTCGAACCTTCCCATATTGGCGACATTATATCGGATTTATAACATTGTTGGACTAAGCTGAGAGGATGGAATAGGTGCTGGGCAAACCTACTCCATCTTAATTCGTCTCGGGCACTACAGCGTCCCGTTTGTGAAGGTAAAAAATTGCCTCCTGACGCTGTATAAATCATCTACTAATGGGCTTCGGCGAACTTGTTAGATTTTGCTTATTAACTGGAATAGATTTGCCTTTGACCACACTCTACCTGATGTTAAGTAACAGTGTGGTCTAAGATGAAGCACGCTTACCTAAAAGAAACCTATTGATTCCTCGATTTAAAGACACCCATAAATTATACTCTTCAAGAAATACATACCATGGCAGGGAGTTCCACATTTTTGCAGTGCGTATAAAAAATGTGGACTCAAAGCGCTTAGTAGGTACGAACATTTGGAATTTGTCACAGGATAAACAAAAATGCGAATGCGAGCACTTTCCCCGTAGCCCGCTAGTGTAGCGGCAGGGTTATGGCGTGACTATGGCTACCATCAGAATGAAACAAGTTGCTCACTTCCCGTCCAGATGTCGAGCGCGCATGACGTATTTCGGTAGCTCATTAATATCTCCCCAATATTGCAGCTCGTTACACTGTGTCTCAAAAATATCCAGGTCATCAATGAATTTGGCGATGCGAACCTGGTAAAGATGATAATGTCAGATTTATCCTTCATGAAAGTATTTTTTAGTTTTGTAAGGACTAATGTTACCTTCAATAGTTCTTGGTACTCAATCTTCTTCTGGTCACAAATCACTTTGGATTCCTCAATCACGCCTGGCATTCTAGAATACCTTCAAACAAAAATCACATCAATATTATAAATCAGAAAGTTTGAGGGTGAGTGACTGTGTTTTGCTGCGTAGGATTTGGCCGAAACTTGGAAAACACATGGTTTATGGCCTGGAATGAGGAATGAGGTACTTTTTATCTAGGTATATACCACAAGAGCGGACCCGCGGGCTAATGCTAGTAAAAATATTATTAAGACATTATTGGCTTGTTGGTTTCAGTCAAGACCTCGCTCACCAGTGGAAGGACTGGTTATTAGCCTTCATCTCCAAAGGCGTGAAGTTAGTATAATCTCCCAGGAACATTATATATCTCAGGACATTCCTCAGCTTGTCCTCCATTTCCGAGAGAACGACATCTTCTACCTTCTTACAGTACGCTATCAGATCCATTAGAGCCGCAGTGTCCGGTGGTGGAGTTAATAATGTGTTGGCAATCGTTGAATATTCGTCAAATATACTGAAAAAATATTTCCAATTCCAAAACGTTTGTGCATTGGTCCTGATGGTAATAATGTGTACTCAGATATAAGTTAGCACAGGACAGTTAAATAAATAAAAACATTTATTGACCATATAATACATGAGCGTACAACTAAACAGGAGAAGTAAGTAAGGTGTAAGTGTAATTGTACTCGTACATCATCATCAGCCTATAGTAATCAGCTGCTAGACATAGACCTGTACTCGTTAGCTGCGGACTGACTGGCTGAGTAGCCTCGCGAGGCTGTCTCACTAGGAAAGTGCTCGCTTAGTCTGAACGTGCCTTGCCCAAAGCAAACGACGACCTCGGTGGCGTGGCGGGCGAGTGCTCGGCTAAGACGCAAAAGGTGCGGGTTCGATTCCCGCTACGGGGGAAATGTTTGTATGCTCTGCAAATATTTCTTCCGGGTCTGGATGTTGTAGTATTATAAGTACCTATGTATTTACAAAAAAAGTATATAAGTATTCTATCTGCCATCTGGTGCCCATAGTACAAACTTTCCTAAATTTGTGGCTAGATGGCGCTGTATGAAATGTCCACAAATATTTTTTTATTATTATTTATTTAAACGCGCAAACTGCGGGCGAGGCCCGTCCTGACTAAGCCAGCACTTGCCTCGCGCGGCATTATAACACAGAAGGAGTACACAGTGTTGGATGAACATACAGGATGGATACAAGGGTAGAGGTAGACCGAAAAAGAAATGGATGGATTGCGTGAAAGGTGACATGAATAAGAAAGGAGTGAATACTGAGATGACGGCTGATATATTTAGGAGAGTGGAAAAAAAGCACGTAAGTGGGATAGGGTCAGGGAGATGATAATGATGATGACTTAACATTGAGAAAATCAGACTGTGAATGATCCTTTCGCACTGTAAACTTACGCTCTGATCATATTCTGATAATCCTCAGTCATTCTCCTCAACAGAGTGTTAGCTAGTCTCGTAGCAGCCCCTCTAAATGATGTTATCAGATCACCACGTTGCATTCTAAACATGCCGATAACTATAGTTCCTTCAAGTTTCGACGGGATTTCTCTCGCCAGCTCCACGTATTTCACAGACTCCGCGCAAAACTCCTCAAAAGTCTTTTCTGGTTCAGAGTTTATGAATCTTTCCACTTTTTCTAAGGACTGGAATTCAACTTTAGCTTGCAAAATTTTTAGAACTAATTAAATAGTAACTACAGGGAATAATAAAAAGTATACCTGCTTTTTATAAGCAAGTATTCCCAAGGAGGGTTAACGTCAGGCAGGCGGCCGGTCATAACATAAAACACCTTAGCCAAAACTCTTACACCATGAAAGATCATGCTGTGCCGACCCCACATAGAGTGGGATAAGGGCAGGAAGATGATGATGATACCTGCTTTTTAAAATATACCACAGATATTTTGAGATTTATACATATGTACTTTTTGTAGACATTGTACTCACCTCTCCATTTAGCAAACACACGTAATCATCAAAGTCCTGTACACGCAATTCTGGTCCGATTCTCTGTTCGCTTATCAAATCTGCAACTAGTTTCTTGTACTCATCTACTAACTCATTGTCGATGATAGGCTAAAATAAAACAATCACACTAATATTAAAAACGGTAAAGTTTGTGTGTTTCCACTCATCTCGCTCAAAAAAACAACGTTGCTTGCAATGATCTTCCATCCGTTGCCCGTTAGTTGAAAATAGGAACTAGGCACAATCATGTTTGTCCTATTTCCTTTTTAGTGTTACGTACCCAAAGGGCACCAGCAAGACCCTATTACTAAGCCTCCACTATCCGTCCTTCCGTCCGTCCGTCCGTCCGTCCGTCCGTCAGCCAAAGTTAGTGTGTGATGGTTCAATAAAGTCGAAATAATCTGACAGTCTGTTATTAAAAACTCTTTGAAAAATCCTGAGATTGTAGTAGTACTTATAAATGTCCTTTTTGTTTTATACAAACCTTTAGCGTAGCTCTACCAGTTCCAACATAGTCTTGGTAGAGCATGGTCTCCAGCCGAGGAGACTGTCTGCACGCATCCATCAGAAAGTCATAAAGCAGACACAATTGATCCTTGAACTGTTTAAAAGACGGCTCAAACTCAATCACGTCGTTTTGAAAAGCCAAATTGATCACGAAACCTTGGTTTGTAGCCTGAAAACATACTCGGAAATGCATAAATGTATTTTAAACACTTTCAAATTCAAGTATTACCTACAAACGAATACAATAGAATGAACACCGTGTTTTGGCATTAAAAAATGTTTATTTAGGTGTGCGTAAAACCTTTTATCACAATACATTGAGCAAACATAAAGAACCGTAGATACATTTGCCTTCAATACTGAAAGAATTTACTCTTTTATCCAATTTCACGAATCGGGCTTACTGGCTACTGGTAAAAGAACAGAAGCACGCCAAATCAAACTCTGGCACGATACAAATAAAGTCGAACTTTATTTGGTACCGATTTCCCGGTCCTGAAAAATATAGCTCGATCGATTTGTGAGGTGCCTGTATAATCTAGGTTTGATTGGACATTGGCTGGACAGAGGTGAATGAAATCACGAAAAATTATCTATATACCTGGAGATTTCATCAGCTATCCCAATCCATAACCGGACCGTAATTGAATAAAACGGGCACTTTGCGTGCTCGGCTTTTATGGACTTTTGACGCAACTTTTCTTTGCTTATAAGAGTTTTCTGTACGAAAAGTGTATATGCGCTATACCAGTACTCTCAAACGGTGAATTCGTAAGGAATTCAAACATCGTAAGGAAAATTTGAAAAACATGTGTCAATTGCACGAAAGGAACCTTTAAAGCGCACTGTAAATCCTTTCATCACACTGGTTCAAAAGAACTAGTGACACGACTAGTAGTAGTAGTTTGCTTATTTTCCCGGGATGCTCTCTATAGCGCTCCGATTATGGAACAGATATAACTACTCTGCTTTATGTTGAAGTATCCAAGCTTACCCCAACATCCATGATATAGTTGGTGAATTCCTTCATGGACTTCAAGCATAGAGTTTGCAGATTATACGTCATGATACAACCCAGACAATTGTAGAAGTGCTTCATCTTAGATGCCTGCTTAGGGTCTGGTATCAACTTTTTTTTATTTCCCTGTTCAGTAAAAAGGGGGATGTAGAATCATTAGGTGTTGATACTTACCTAACCTACTAAAATTTTTGTTTTAAATGAATATTAATGTACCTGCATTAGACAAGTTAAAAGCAATAAGAAAAAAACAAAGATTTACAGGTTTTTACATTAGACCAAACTTTTTAAAACTTTCAAACAGTTTTGAAGAACTCTCTTTAAATGATATATCCCAAATCGGGCTACTCTTATAACGAATTAATTTTGGCGGTTTAGTTTGCGGTCCTGAGTTTTATAGCTAAAAGTATCCTATGTAGGTGTAGCACATGTCGATAGGGAGATTCATCACCAACCCCAACCCTCGTGTTAATAGACAGCCCGACATACATCAAAAAACTTTTAGAGGGTGGATCGGATGCCGCTCTTGTTATCTGCTGTTTAATTAACTGAGGTCGTCCGTCCGTGCAAATTGATTTAAATATGCACCCAACCGTGAATGCGTGCAAGAGTTCATAATTTGATATCCAATAGAGGTAAGAATCTACATTTAGAATATGCGAAACTGTAAAAAAATGAATACATTATCTAATACGTATTAGCCACGATGATGTTGTAAGCTATGTAGGCATGGCCACGGCTGGCAACCGAAGGTGAGATTGAGTACTTTGTGGCAACTTTATGCCTTAGGTCAGTTCGATTTCTTTGTGTTAAAATGGACTGAGCTTTCAAAATGGCAGCCGGTTGGTCACCGTGTACATTTTATTATCTACGTCGCCGTGGTGACCCAGTGAGGTAGGTAAAGTTCAATATTGCGTTACCTGTAAGAACACAGCCTGGACAGTTGGGATCCACTGATGCGTGAGCACATTTCCCGCTGCCTCGATGTGCCTCTTACAAACAAAGCAAAAGTCTTGCAGTTCATACGCCTCGTTGGTCGTCATTATGTCTTTCATACTGATCAACCTCAAATCACTGGTGACAAAAATGATAAGCCAGTTTAACATTCCTTCTGCATTAAACTACCCGTTATGCACCTATCATCTGCTTACATCACCTATGGAGATAAGCATATATCATCTAATAAAGGTATGGGTTAAGTTAAACTTCGGAGTATTAAGATCGTACTCGTATCCTCCGAAGGTAAGGTACAAAATTGAGTAAAAAGTATTCAAAACAAGCGAAATTCATAGTACGAAGCGATGCAAATAAAGTTGAATATCATTTGAGTTCAGCTCTAGCGCCAGACCCGGCCAAATGTAGCTCGATTGATCGAGGTCTATAACCGGGATGCACCTTTGTCCGGCAACCCGTTGTCGTCTTCTCTTTTAGTTTTCGCTGTGCTTTAACTATATTTAAAAACCGACTTCCTTTGTTTAATGTACCACATGTCCAATGTATCTAGCTAGATATTTTTTAACGAATGTAATGAAAATGTAAGGTAACTTTATACACTCGTATAGACCATGGACAACGTTTAAAATACGCCGGAAAAAGAGTATTTGACAAACCAAATATTAGAAACCAATATGATAAATAAAACAAAAGAGCAGAAGTCCTTTAAAAATCTGTAGTATGGGAATTCCTGCCGAACCTCATGCAAATAAAGTAGCATTTGGCTTGCATCTGCCTGTAGACTCCCGGCGGATAAGCTCAATCGATCGTTGATGTCTATTTCCATCTATGTATAGGTACTTGAGAATTTGATTCAGTCTCATGGATGCTTGTCAAAGGAGTGGATTCCCGAGCAATGCAATTACTTAGCTACTTAATTAGATCGTTGAAGGAGTTAAAGGTATGGAAAGGAAGATGTAGGTAGATTATTTTGTTAAAAGTAGCAAAGGTTTGTTTTAATAGTACCAAAATAAATAAACCCTTTTATCTTTATACGAAAAAAGAGGCTATGAATTATAATCAAACTTATTTCGTGAGGCTGAATTGCTTAGGTTAATTATTATTCTATGTTTTGTCCTGAGACTTCTTTTGAATCAGGTATACTTCAGACTCAAATGTCAAAATTTCTAAGTAGGTATGTAGATCTAAATATGATTTACTGATTAGGAGAGATACTTACTTGAACTGTTTCCACCAAATTTGCAACACTTGTGCGATACAAGGATTTACGCTGTGCAGATTTTTGGTCAGATATTTTCTGGCGAGCGCGTATCTTTGGCGCCATGCATCGTCTTTTTTAGCCAATTCTTGTTTCAATGGCGTGTCTTCTTCTTCCAACGACTCTTCCTGTGGGTGAATAAATTTATACCTAGAAAGAAAGAAGCTAGAGAACCCGTATCTAAGAGCATTATAAAACAAAGCAAAAGTTATAAAAATCACTATCTACGAACCACGCCAAAACAACATGGCATACAATTTGAGCTGTTCTAAAAAACAAGGGAAAAGCAACCGTATCGAAAAAATATTTTACTCTCTTTAATCAATGTGATTGAGCCAGACATAGGGGTAAAATCCAATATGATGTCGACGTTACAAAATAAATACTACCTAAAATACTCTCCACTGAAATATTGAATCATTGAAAATTTGAAACCCTTTCGGCGATCGGGGATTAAATTCCCCACGTTCCCCCTATACATCAAACGTACGATAACACACATGACGGTATCCATAGATATAGAATGCTGAAGCTCCATTTCCCATCCGATATTACAAAGTTGCTATGCTACGGGCATAATTTTATTACAGGTACTCTCGACCCCCTACCACGGCATCTAGTTAGTAGCTATTGTGCGAGGAGCGGTATAGATAGGATTTATGTACGAACTTTAAGATACCTACAGAATGAGCACCCACACTTTAGTTACAGATAAATCAATTAAACTGGGAACTAGGTAAAGGAGGTCCCGGTTATGTAAATGTACCTAGTAAACTTCGTCTAGTCTGACCCAAGGTAGGTACCATAACGGATGAATACCTAGATTAAGACTAAGCACTTTGGTTAGAATTCCACTAGTCCTTGAGTGACTGTTTCGTAGCACGCTCTACGACGTAGAACATGCGTCTAGATCTTGAGAGAAATCGCAGCTAGAAATCCAGTAACTACCTCTACGAAATGCGACCAGTGTCTTGGAACGAGGAAACGGTTTATTCCCTACCCACTGACACTACTGGGGGACGTAGTAGGACGTTTGCACATACTATGATAAGCCTTCCTTTGGCGATGTGTAGGTATAGTTCGCTTTCATAGCCCAAAACCTCGGCGAACAAAATGGCTACAATAGCTGTTGTTGAGCTAAACGAAATAAAATGTAGGTTCCAAAACATATTGCAACGGATGGTGAATGT
The DNA here is from genome assembly GCA_949320045.1 of Scotopteryx bipunctaria. Lineage (NCBI taxonomy): Eukaryota > Metazoa > Arthropoda > Insecta > Lepidoptera > Geometridae > Scotopteryx > Scotopteryx bipunctaria. The sequence goes on from OX439441.1 coordinate 3,428,230, forward strand.
TATCCGTTACGTACCGTATTCGGATCCTTGAGAACAAAGTCAACAATAGCTTTCTTCATGCTCATCATAAAGTCTTCGCGCATCTCGTCAGTGCAAGTGAAAAGTGTCTCCTTCCATTTCTTCAACTTTGGAGATATCAGATTGTGAACACTAAAATAAGCAAGTAACAATAATATTAGAGTCATTTATTCAGTAGGTAAACTAATTTATTGTAATACAGTGTAACTGTATAACTCAGTCCTTACTTTAGCTAGGTTAGGTACCCACTGAAAACCACCAAAAAACAAAGCCATATACTTTTTTGTGCCGAGAACGGTTATGGAACGTAGTACCTAGTTGGCAGAGCCTCTTATCAAACAAAGAGTTCATATAAACAGAGTTGCCTAGAAAGTCCACCTAATTACAGCAGCTACATGAAATTTTATAACAATTCCGCTTCCGTTGGATGCAGAGGTGACAATCCCGGCAGTTTATTTCCGGCCTGGCAGGTAGCCAGCGAAATAGGTTAATTATGAACTCACGTAATAGGTACCTACTTTTCCAGACTGCTAGTCTTATTAAAGTGAGTCGATACCTATTTGAAAAATGACTAAAATGTGTGCCCTATGTAGCTAGAACCAATACGAAAACAACGTTAGGTAGGTACTTATCATCATATTACCATAAACCGAAAGAAGTCACTGCTGGGCCAAGACCTCGCCAATCAAATTTAAATTCAAAAAGAAACAAAGAAAATAGTTTATTGACAACATACAATAATGAATACAGAAACGGAAAATTGAAAAGACAGAGCATAGGACAAAAGAAAAAAATATGAACATTTTGCTATAGGTAGGTCTACATAATCTAATATACCTACTTCCCGGATGAATGATTTTATGTTGTTTCCATCTACTGACCACCCTCGAACTTTACAATGTAATGTATCAACCGGGGGGCCGCCGTCCTACACTTCGTTTCCCAGAACGTGGCCACCATTTGAAAACCTTTACTGTGCTTACTCATGACATGAAACCCGCTACGTCATAGAGGTTGTCAATTAAAACTCATATGGAACTAGAAAATATGTTTATATAATGCATTTATCCTCACCGCAGTATGATCTTGTTATCCAAAGGCGCGACGTGAATCGTGTCGATCCCGTACCGCAAGTAGTAATAGTACCGCAGCATGTTCTTCTCCTCTCCCGAGGGTATTGTATCCCCGTCCTCCCCCGGGCCAGATTGACAAATCAAATTCATCAGCTTAGTCCTAAACTCTTCCCGAGCCTTTCGCATGGCGGTGAAGCTTTTCATTACTGCAATAGTAGTAGTAAATACCTATTAAAAGGCAAATAGGTACCGAAAAGTCACCGAAATCATCACCAACCCATGTTAAAAACAGTTTTCCCATAGTTTCCCAGATGGCGGGTAAGATGACACCGGAATGACCGAATGAAGCCAAGGTAGTAGATAAGTGCAAAATGATAATAAAAGAACTAGATAGCATGATTTTAGGATTTAAGAATTTTCTACGTCGTCATTTTTTAGCTGTTCGCTGTTCGGTCGTTCCAGTGATACGCACCACACGCCGCGCCGCCGCCATCTAGGCTAACGGTTGTGAACTATGTTAATCATTGACTGCTTACTACCCTCTTGCTAGTTGTATGTAACTTGTACTCACCACTGGACCTTCTCCTTGGCCCACCTCCTCCAGCTGCTTTTGCAGCTTGAATTTTCGCAGCTTTTGAAGTAGGTGGAGGTAACTTCAAAACTTCTTCTGGCAGTGAGAACAAAGGTCGAGTTCGTATTTTAAAATCTTCTGGCATGCTGATTTTCGGCATCTTTGGTAGTTTTACTTCAGAAGTTGAAGGTGTCGGAAGACTTTTCTTCCGACTAGGCTTATTATTTTGCATGGTTGAAACTTTTGGAACCTACCTGCAAAACCAATTTATATTAGACCACTAAAATTATTTATGAGAGTTTTTATTGTAGTTTTAGAACGAGAGCTAAATGTGATTGTTGACTTTGACATATTTACTAATTGTGACAGTGACGTTGACGGTAAACGACGAGAAAACAGCTGCTTGCTATCATGAATGTGAGGTTAGCGATTTGATTCTTCCAGGAGTTTGAGGACAAGTATCTTGTTTTTAAATATTTGATTGAGGCAAAGCTCTGAAAGCTTGCCTTTATAACGTATCTACAGATACGGATTTAGTAAAAAAACTCTGAATATACGTACCTACCTGTTTATCCAATCGACACTAAAAAGGTAAGACAATTTGTGTTATTTCAGAACCTACATACTTTTATCTTAGTTAGGTACACAAAAAACAGTAAAACAAGCTTTTCAAATTAAAATAAATAACTACCTACTACACGTTTGATGTCCTACCACAACATTAGAAATTGACGTTGTTTTATCAATTTTTGCCATGACAACGAGATAATCTTCATTTGTTTTATTATTTTTTATTAGTTGCCAGTAAGTTATCTCACAAAAAAAAACAAAGTTAATATAAACTTTTTGCTATCATACAAAGTTATTATGTATTTTATAGGTTAGAATTTGGTAAATGAAGCTCAGAGCAAAATTATATTCAAAGGTAAATAAAGCTAGCATAGGTCACATTCTGATCATGGATTATCAATGAATGGCGCTATAGGTATCTAGCTACGTAGACATAGTTGTTTGGCCTTGATACAACAGCTATTATTCTATCCCACTCTTCTGATGTCATGGCTTTACTCATCTAAATCCATGGCAGCTAGCCACTAGACAAACTACTGGGGCCCTAGGGAATAATCAACTTATTCATTAATCAAGGCTATGCCTGTTGTGTGGTGTTATCTTCACTTTTGTTTGCAATATTTACATGTAGATAAAATATCATTTTTCTGATCTTTGTGTGAGTGTGCTTGCCTTTTTAGCTATTTCTATAATCTTTTTAAGTGCACACTTTCTAATTAATTTCAGATGATATTCCAGTTGGTGAGGAGACTCCACACAGGACCCATTTGCCGAGCAGCTGAGTCATCTCTTCTTGCTAAACTTAGGAAGAAGACTGGCTATACTATTGCTAATTGCAAGAAAGCACTTGAAATGCATAGCAATGATGCAGAAAAGGTCAGTAGCCTACTATTTTCCACAACAAATTTTCAGAAAGAGTAATAAATAATGTTCTGATGAAGTACATACCTACCCAACAATTTGTAATTCTGAAATGACATTGTGTATCATTTTTTTAATCTAAATATGTCACATTTTGTATTGTTTCAAATTCATTCAAGCTTCCGCTATAATTCTGTAGATTACCTTCATCTAACATTAGACTTTGAATCAGGACTGCACACTCTTACACTATTAACTACATTACTACTATTTGTGCCATTAGTTCTTTAGGGCCAGTGTGGTGAAACAATTAAAGTTTAGTATTTAATGTATGTATGTTCGTATGAGCTAGTAACCAACTCTAGTGACGGAGTTTTTAGGCCGCCTGAAGGCCTCCATCATGTCTTAACGACTTAAAAGCCGGGACCGACTGTTTAACGTGCCCTCCAAAGAACGGAAGCGCTCAGCTCGTAATGCCACTTGCGGTCACCCATCCCAATTTGTGACCGCTCATATCGTAGCTTAACTTTAACGATCAATCATAAACACCTAAGCAAGCTACGCCACGAGCGCTTCTAGTAATTAATCATAAATGTTCTAATTACAGGCTGAGGCATGGTTGAATGAGCAGGCCCAAGCCATGGGATGGGCTAAGGCAACCAAACTGGCTGGACGTAATGCCTCCCAAGGTCTTGTAGCGGTAAAGTTTGACTCCAGCCATGGAGCCCTAGTGGAACTGAACTGTGAAACCGACTTTGTTGCAAAAAATGAAAAGTTCCACAAAATGATTGAAGATGCTACTATTGCTTGTTTTAAGCTGGCCCATACTAGTTTGCAATCCAAAGGACCAGTCACAAAGGTAATTCATAATTTACTAGCTGCCACTCCTGACTTGACTCACATGGGACCAGGATAAAACCCAAGCCAATATTTGCTACTCTAGCCCCTGAATACTCAAACGCATCCCAGAGTTGAGCATCATCTCAAGTGACGAGTTTTTGTCAGATTTTCATCAAAAACTGTCAAAAAACCGTGACTCTGAGGTCCTTTCTATGTCTATTCTAAGATTAATCAAATAAAAAAATATCAGATCTGTTCCTCTGTTTGAGCATGATCATAAAACGAATACATCCAAAAACATTGAACCTTTAGGTTGTTAATAATTTTGTGTTTTTATTAATGTAACTTTATTTTTATTTACTAGATGGAGTTGGACACTGAGCAGTTAGGTAACCTGAATGTAGGAGCCAAAAAACTTTCTGAAGTCTTGGCTTTATTCATCGGATCTGTTGGAGAAAATGCAGTCCTCAGAAGAGCTGAGTGCTGGAAGGCCAACAGCAAAGATGTGAAAATCGCTGGCTACACCCATCCTGCCCCTGCTGCTCCTACCGACTTCTCATCTGGCAAATATGGAGCTCTCCTCGCTTACAAACAACCTAAGGATATTGAAGATGTTGGCAGACAACTCTGTCAGCACATTGTAGGCTGTGCTCCAAGGAAGATAGGACAGAAGGAAAAAGATGAACCAGCTAAAAATTCTGATGATGAAACCTGCCTCATCTACCAGGAGTATCTTCTTGATCCATCATACACAGTGGAGGAATTTGTAGAACAGAACAAAGTGGAAATCCTTGACTATGTCAGGTTTTCATGTGGGGAAGCTGTGGAAGCGAGCATGCCTGGTGTGGAGAAGCAATCATTAGACTCTGTCCAAACTTTGCAATGAATACATCTCATTCATGTGATTTTTTATTTACCTAGCTTGATGCTAATTTGATGAGATCATGTTGCAAGAAGTACCTACCTACACCTATGTATAATTTATTTTGTTAAGTTATTAAAACTAGAATTGAAAACCTTTTTATTTTAATGTAAGTATAATTTAATTATTAACAGAAAATCATTTTTTATAAGAATCAGCATGAATCACATCCTTCTGCTTAGCTTTTCCTTTCCACAGGAACATTCTACAATCTTTTTTCCAAAACATAGCAATTTGGCTAGGTTCAAAGAAGTAGCCGTGATGATTGAGCGCTTCTGGCGATACAACATACAATGCGAGGGTATTTTGCTCCCTAGTTCTAAAGGAGCCTGTCGTGGCCGGCCGCAGCAAGCAGCCGCATGGACACACAGGTGCTGTTTTTGGCGCAGACATCACATTCATTCTGTTACATAAATTGATTCTTTGGTAGTTTCCACAAAGTTCTTCCACTGCACCAGTGAATGATTTCGTTGCTCTCAGAGCGAGGGGCTTCGCTGTTAGATTCTCCGGGCTATTTCTAAAACCGACAGTCGATAAAGATTTTTTTCGTATATTTGGACTGTCCTCTGGACTTCTTTCTTCGTATTCGCTTTCTTTATCAGAGTTATCATCGGTGTACATAATTATTTTCGAAAACAATTTTTCAATTTCCAAAAACCTATTTAAAGTGACAGGTCACGTCGATCGTTTCCCGCCTCAGTCCACCTGCCAAATGCCAGAACGGCAGCATAGGGCAGCACGTGCCAACTTTGATACAACTTTTAGAAAATCCCAAGGAGGTTTTTACTCGATCGACCGTAACTACTGTCGGAATAAGATTTTATTTACATAAGTAGGTTGGATTTAGTATTTTCCAAAGAGTTTTCATGTGAAATAATCTTAGCGATATCATGGGTGGTAATGCGGGTAGATACAAAAACCTAGCGGATTCAAGGCAATCTACCTGCAGTGAGATCCTTTAAAGCGACTACTCGCATACCTACCGCAATCTAATTAAAAGTCTGAGTAATTCGTCCAAGTCTGAGTATAATTTAGTCCATAAGTATAAATAGGTAGATAAATAAGTATTGATGTTCATTTCAACATTTAGTTTAGCTAGATAACGAGACAATAAACAGCAATAACATCTTCAACGATTTAGGGGTCGATTGTTGTTACCTAGAGACATCAACCAAATAAATATGGGTCACTATATCTAACACCCACTCGGGCGTATCAAATCAATTTGTGCTCGTGTTACGTCCGCACTCCACAACTGAGCACGTTACAGATAACACAATACACATCGATTAACGGTAAACGAAACTGGGGTAACTGCTTTATGTTGCGATTATGTCTTATCAACTGAAAACATCGGTGACTTGGCTGAGGATGAAATTTAGAGGCTCGGCCTCTAAATTTCATCCTCAGCCGTCTTTGCCCACTGCTGGGCGAAGACCTTCCTTCGTTTGTGCCATCCGCCATGGTCCTGTCCTAGCCTCAATCATTTACCTACAGCCCACGATCTTGGCTATATCGTCTGCCCATCTTAGGGCCGGTCTACTAAACTATAATAAAAGGCCTTGTTCGCACGACCGATAACCAGATTACATATCGTCATTGGAAAGGCAAATTTACGTAAGCGCCAATCGAGAAAAAGCCGTTTGAAGCTCATTTTTTTCGTTTTTTTAATCATAACTTTCTACCTAATTATCGAATTTTGATGACGTCAACGTAAGATTTCATTCTTTTTTCATTTTCTATGTCCAGCAATTCATATTATTAAATTTGGACTGCTATTTTAGGATAATAACTCAATATGCCTATTTGGCGCCATTTTGGCGCTTACGTAATTTTGCCTTTCCATTCCAGTGACGATATGTACCTAGGTGTCCCTACGCCACCTACCGTGTCCAAACGAGGAACGAAAGTGAAACATGAAAATAACACCGAAACAAAGTGTGCGTTGGAGCGCGTTTCCTGTGGCAAAATGGAGCAGAGTCACATACGGCTCGTGGAATGGATACCAGTCTGCGGTGGACCTCTACCCCAGATGGTCCAATTAAAATCGGCATCGAAGATAACAGGCATACCTAACTACCGATTGTATACCGCACGGCACGCTCATTGCAAATAAGAAAGTGAGATAATAACGCCTGATGGACGAATATCAGGTGAATTCCATGCATATGTAATTTATCGAGTAGGTAGTATCTATCTGGTAGATATAATTATTTAATTAGTCATTCCGTTGCACGCTGAAATGAGCAGGACCGACCGTCCTGTGTTCTCTACCTTGGTAATCATCTACGGACCGTATCTAATCGATTAGATAGGCAGACTACCTACTGCAGTAGAATTCTTAAGCTTCCGCAACAAATTTTAGCTTATATCGCACAATAATCAGCAGTTATGTGCAATTACTGAGAGCCATTCATATAGCACTACAATCTCCCCATAAAACGTTGATTATTCTGTTGCGTCTATAAAGTGTCGTTAATTAAGATGTTATGAATCACTGCAGAAGCCGCGATGAAAATGCGATACCATCCACACCACGCACGTCCCGCCCCAACTTTCGCGAGAAATAATTTATTCTCCGATTTATAAAATAATGTGAGTGCAAGAAGCGTGAAACAATTTTCTTTTTTTCTGCATCGTTCGACGAAGTTGCCGGCCGTTGGTGGCTATGGTAGTTTAGTTTGAGAGTAGTGAACGGAGGTTGTGGTCGCGTCGCGGTTTCGTGTTTATTTACGCAGACAGCGCGGTGGGAGCGAGCCCGTGCCGGTACCGTGATGGTCGCAGTCTCTGTGCTCGCAGTGCGCCTCTGAACACTTGAAGATGCACATCCTGGAGATCGGAGCAGACCAAGTAATGTTGCGTGATATTTGTATACAAACAGTGAAAGAAATTGAAAGTGACAAGAGTGTTATGTGCGTTCGGTTACCGATATGCCTGACATGTCGCATCATTATTTGTATGTTTGATACGGAAGACCAATTTTATTGTATTGTGGTAACGGAGGAGAGCGAGAACAGTACGAAATACCTAGTATTCGCACTGAAAATCATTCAATCAACGAAGACATTCTTTTGTTACACGACTATACATACGTGATGCGATTATTTTGCTACCCTCACTATTTTAGGAAATGCAATTTTTGTAGGTAACTGACTTCGTAGGTACCTTCAATTATTTGAATACATTGTATACGTAACTGTAACTGTAGATATCTATAAGTAGGCAGGCCTATATCACCCATTGTAGAGTCAGACTACCAGGGACCGCACCCTGAGATCTATTGTGGCGATGACCTAGAATCCGCGATTTATCCATTTATTACGATTCTACTTTCAACCTTGGGCCACTCCTACAAGGCCTGACATAGTAGCCCACATATAAACACTATCGATGATGATAATGATAAACTACAAAATACCTAAACCAAACCATCATTTCTGCATACAAAAAATGTTTGCAAATACAGGCCACGATTTATGTTCTTTTTTCTTATTTTCCAAAAACATGGGCCATTTCCTTCCACTTTACTTGAGTCTGTGGTATCATCTATCAATCACTGGATAACGTTTCTTTATGTTTTAGGAGGATGAAGGAGGAAGTGTACGCACAGTCGACGCGGCATTTCGCACTGTGCCGAAGGACCACACCACGTTCCTCGTCTGGAGAATTGCGGTGAGTGGCTTTTCCCCAAGTCCCTCAAGCTACCGTTATTTGGGTTGTTGATAACTCAAAATCTCCGTATGAGCTGATTCCGTATGAATGTGTGATAGCAACACTAAATATCTATACTTAAAATGAAATTGATATAATTTGACACAAAGTGTGTATGTTTTTTCGTGATTCGCAGAACTTTGATGCAAACTTTGCGTTGTTTACTCAATTTATTCACATAATTTCGCACACGATTCTGGGAATGGTCTAAATATACAGGTACCTGCCTGAGTAAACGCACGATTTTCTCTCAGTAATACTTACCTCATTAGAATTAACCTATCACGCAAACAGTGTATCAACACCGCATCATCATTCATCACTTTAATGGTTTACACCTCCCACAGAAAATAAAGCAATATAAAATACCCAACACCTTAGAAATAATATTATTTTATATCCACTCGTCTCTTCATCTACTTTGATATCCACTATCCATACCTATATCCTTCGGCTCTATAAACTAAATGATTAATGTAGCGTACGGTACACCAAAGCCAGGAGTTAGGAGGCAGTTTCCGGCTGTATTTTATTATAATACTAGCTGCTACCCGCGGCTTCGTTTGCGTTGTACCCGTATAAAAAATAGCCTATATGTTATTCCAGCTCTCGTACTATGTATATTTAAAGTTTCCCGAACCCGTTTAGCGGTTACAGCGTGATCGAGGTATTAACATACAAACATCCTCACAAACTTTCGCATTTATAATATTAGTAGGATTCTACCATTTCGCATAATGGCCCTCAAAATAACTTTATATGTTAGATGGTATCGATCGTTTTAAAAAAGTACATTTCAGATGGTCTTCAACAATTCAACCAGCAAGTAAATTCTTTAGTAGATAAGTACACCAATACACTTTGTCTAGACTAGATGTTCCAAATGAATGATTGCTCAATACTCCATGACTCATTTATTTAAATAGGACAAACCGTTGTTCAAATTATCCAATAAGAGATGTCTTATCTCCTTGATTTAAAATTAAGTTCCGTGTTGTGCCCTAAAGAGAAAGTAACCTACAGTTACCTCGTCCAACTCTGTGCCTGTATACCACAATTGCATGAGACTAAGTAATTTTAAAATGATAATGTTTTTACGGGCGTCGCGAATTTCGTTTGTCACAGTTTCCGCTCTTTGGTAGAACGTGTGAAAGGCTGCCCACTGTAGGTTGTTCTCACCGAATAATTCCGTATGCCACAAAATAATCACAAACCCATGAGTGGTGAATGCAAATGTGACCAGCCTGTGAAATATATTTCATGAGATAGCTCTCGCAGCACCTTTTAAATCTATTGTCTCCAACGAAATCGTACAAAGCAGCTCAAACGAGTTTCTAAAACCACATGTTTATTTAATCTGGAATAATCATCAATACTAAATGCTCAATGGAGTCACCAATAATTGCCTTCTTGAAACTGGGAATAATATTAACTATACCTACTAAGAACAAAACCTCTTCAAAGAGCTATAGAAATACCGGCATGGATCTTGAGCACTGTCATCTCTAACCAACCCCCTTTCCTTCGCCGAGCGCTCAACACGCGGGCAGGTCGCAGTCGGTGAAGTCAGGACGTAGACGATGATGATGGATAAGAGAAGTGCGCTTTCTATATTTGTCGACATGCAGAGATAAGTGCATCAGATCGTTGTTGCGATTTGTTCGCAAGCAGCTACGCTTACTAGTTAGCTGCTATGCAAAATAACCACTCACTGAATCTTATCTACCTGTAAATATACTTGTATAACTTTTTGTTATACATAGTTATGTAGGTGCCCAGTGCTCATATTTTGATCTTATTAGATCTTACTCTCATATTCATTTCAATCCAATAATGCACTGTTTCACAAATAAGCAGCTGTAAGTGGTTTGTATTAGGTATACCTAATCTTAATGTTAAAATAAAACGATCTAAGCAAGTACATGCATGGTGCATTTCTAAAGTTGCGTTTCTAGCTATCAAATGGTGACCACATCCCAGGAACGTGGTCGATCGATACTTTCACTGTAATGGCTGAAAGTGCTATCGACTAACCAATACTAACTACGAATCACCTATTTATTTAATCCAAAGAAACAATCCCATAGTACAAGCTTTGTTTAATTTAGGGCTGGATGGCGCTGTGGGAAATGTACCCAAATATATATTTATTTATTTATTTAATTCACTATAATCTCGTAGCAGAAGTCGTATTTCTCTGCTGGACTGGGAGTAAAGAAAAAACAGAATGCGTCCAGCTGCTTCCCTCCCCGAGCATGTCGTAAAAGTCGACTAAGGGATAGTATCCTCCAACATGATGAGAATATACAATAAACAAATATTCCCAAGAAGGGTTGACGTCAGGCATGCGGGCGGTCATAAAATACCTTAGCCAAAACTCTTACACCATGATCCAAGGATTATGCCGACCCCACATAGAGTGGGATAAGGGCAGGAAGATGATGATGAATCTCGTAGCAGAAGGAACGCGTTGAAATCCTTTGTTTAAATGCAATGTTTCTAGTCCTAACAACTGTTTTTGCTTTTTTTTGTTTATTATTTATGTTAATTTGATGATGATGAAAAAATACAAACTCGCTTTGTAATTTCATCCAAGGTGATTTACAAAACATGGAATTAACACAAAAGGCATACTTTTATATAAAACTGAGTCACAAACGGAAGCATAGCGCACCGCGCAGCGTAACTAACGATGGATCTGCCCGTGTACCGTGAAGATTACCTTACTACCGAAATATAAAATATTAATTATGTCATTATGAAAATGTGATGAATATTTTTCTTCTTACATAAGCATGTTATAATAGAGCGTATAACCAAATAGTTATGAGTTTCTCAGGAGAATTATTAAGCATTTTCAAATGTTTAATTACCTATATTAAACAACTCTGAAATGTCGGAACATCAATCCCATTAGCAATATATCAATTATTTTATGAGATACATATGTATTGCGTTCAGTTAAGTAACAGACAGTCACCCACGATCCTCAGCAATAAAAAATTCATAAACACAGACACTAGCAGAATTACTCGCAATAACTTACGTTCACAAAATAACAGCAAAATTATACACTGGTTGACTAGCATTTATCCAATGCCAGAGATTTAACTGTCGAAAGTGTAATAGCAAAAACTGATTAATTCGATAATTGATTATAATCCAGGGTTGCTGCTCCATCATCACGCCAATATGCCGTAACTTGCATTAGGTACATTTTAAAACGCGAAGTTTATTTCCGTGAAATGTTGAAATCGTTTATCATGACTTAAGTGCATTGTTCCCATGACTTGAATTCAATTTACATAACCTTTTGCGCACGATTCGGTTTCATAGTTTACATAACTTTTTCAAATAAACATTTCGACAAAGTGGAAGATAGGAATCAATTCACAGGGTGATGTCAAATAACACTTCCCTGCCTTTGTCCGCTGTAAAATTCACATCACTTTTAAAGATATGTCTAGTGGCCTACATAAAGCAATAGCAGTTGAAATGCGCGCATAATAAGTTCCTTCTGAATTCATAATATTCATTGATAGCCCAGCCCTGTGGTATAACGTCATGCATCTATTCTGCATGCCTGTGTAATTGCAATGCTTGTATGAGGAGCATGCGAGTGGTATCTCCTCAACCGTTCACCGCTCCGACTAGTAATAGTTTTTCATTCAACTTTGGAAACGGTAATCGGAACACTTGGAATAGTCTCCGCTTCAAAGAGCATTAAAATTTGCATTTTAACTGTTAGTGCATTTTACCAGTAACTCGCATTTGTTTTATAGGACTGTTACGTCATAGAACTGTTAAACTTTTTATCCCTGTAGTTCAATGGTAGGACTATTGAAACGAAAACTAGCCCATTTGTTCTATAGAACTAATAACATCTAGTAACTTCCATTAGTTTAATATTATTAGTTCTATAGAACAAATGGGCTAGTTTTCGTTTCAATGGTCCTACCATTGAACTACAGGGATAAAAAAGTTTTAACAGTTCTATGACATACCTAACAGTCCTATAGAAAAAATGGGAGTTACTACATTTTACTGCCCTTTTTGTCCTTTATTACTTCCATAAGTGAGTACCAGCTACCCTATACCTAACTAAACAAACAGTAATTAGCTGCCGCAAGACTTTTCGTCCTCTCCCTTTAGTCTTTATGAATCAATCAAAATTACTAATTTAATTAATCTCGTTTAGTTTGGCACAGGTTGTCTGCTATAACGGTAGATTGGATAGGCGCGAGCAGGCGGAGCACGCCGTCTCATTTAAGATAAATGGCAGCAGCGATACTGATTTCTATTTATTTTCAAAGAATCGGGGATCATTGGCCTCGGTTTGATTAACTGTATTGTAATCAAGGAGTAGGTCAATACAACGTTTGTGCAACTCGGAACAATTGAAAACTGATATTAGGTGTATTGTACCTAAGTAGGTTAGAGTTTTTGTGACTCGTCTGGTAAGACATTTTTTTATCTACAGGAGGCCAGCACTGAGCTACTGCCTCGCACACACTACGGCACATTCTACGACGGTGAAGCGTACCTGGTGTATTCATCATCACTACCGGGTCAACCAGCAGGACCTGATGTTATTGTGAGTACCTAATATTTTAAATTCTTACCTTATTCTTTCATTGAATCACTAGTTAAATACTACTGAGCAACTCTTGAACACTAGCGATTTATTTAAATGAATAATTTATTGCAATTCTCAGTGACTTTTTTTGTATTTTTTACCACTCTGTTGCGGCAGAAAGCGCTTTAATCTTCCAATTCTCAGCGCCGTGAAATCAAAGAGAACGGAGAATGCCCTGAGCGCCACATCCACGCGTGGGCAGGGGAGCGGAGCGGCAACCTCGCAGCGCTGGCCTTACGCCGCGGTACCCAGCTCGCTACATACCTTGGAGCACCAGTTGTCATACATCGCGAGACAGCCACTAAGGAGACGCCGAGACTGCTGTCGTACTTCAGGGATGGGATAAGGTATTGCATCATCTCACACTAATGTGCTTGTGTTCGGAGTCCAGCGTCAATGTGACGTCATCGACTCAAGTAACATTTATTTAGCTCATTGCCATTGTTATCTTACCTTGATAGTTTTAATAAATACAAATAATATATAATAAATACCTACATATAGTGAATTCTACGTCTGTAAACCACCATGTTTTCCACCAGGATCCTTCGTAATGGATCACATAACTTGAACGGCGGAGCTCGGCTATACCGCGTTCGAGGCCGCCGACCAGTTCTAATCCAACTGGAACCGGTCTGCTGGTCCCAACTGGCTGCTGACGGTGTCTTCGTACTAGACACAGCGTCGTTGCTAGTGCTATGGCTTGGACGGGCGGCCAATCTTGTGGAGAAGATATTTGGAGCAAAGGTAACCATGATTATTGTCATCTGCTTATAATAAGTAAGGTCGAAACGACTGGTTCGTTTTTCCATTTTTCAATAATACCTCTTTAATATGCCCATCTTAGTTTGCATACCGCATGGCCCGCGGCGCCGATAAGGGTATGACGGCTCGACGGATCGCTATAGCCCACGACGGGTACGAGCAGACGCTGCCCTCGAACGACAAAGCGTTGCTCGACGCACTGCTGGAGCTGCGCGCTAGGTCTGTGCGGCCGGTCGCGGCCACGCCCGATCCTCCACGCCTGGCCAGATTGTACAGGTAACCCGCCATCTTTAGCCATTTCTCATTCTTCCTTTACGCATATGAATCGTCTTTCATTCACACACAAAATTGTATATCTTTATTACAGGGCATCACAACCGCCACGTGTTTCGGCCATCACCATTCCGTCGCAGAGACCCGCGGCCCGCCTGGAGGAGGTGAAGCGAGCTCCACTGTTCAGAAGCGATTTGGCCGATGATGTAAGTACACAAATATTTTGTCCATTGCTCTAGAAATTTAGAAAACTGCAATTGGTACTACTGATGTCTTCCACAGGGTGTATATATTGTAGAAAGCGGAAATCGCGGCGTCTGGGCCTGGGTTGGGGAGAATGCCACTGTTTCTGCTTCCCGCGGTGCACTAGCTGCTGCTCGCGGGCTCGCTCGCGCCAAGCGCCACGTGGGACCAGTGGCTGTGACCGCCGCAGGGCATGAGCCTCTAGAGTTTGCGGCGCTGTTCCACGGCTGGCGCTGGTGCGACGCGCGCCGTGACGTCAGAGTGCGCGCCGCCCGTTCTGCTACTACGAAGTTGGATGCCGTCAGCTTAGCTACAAATGCTTGGCTCGCTGCCGAGGTAAGTGCTCTTGTTCTTTTCTTCTCTTTTTGAAACACGAATTAGTGTTTTTTTTTATAATGGCCGTTGACCATGCACGGATTCTGATTATAACTTGAGCAGGTATCGGCGTAGGTTGTTGTTTCTAAATTTTTGGAAATTTGTACCCAGGCGCAACTACCAGATGACGGTTCTGGAGCCCTACGCGTATGGCGCGTCCGTTCAGAGAACGAGTCGGGAGCACCCCTGATCGAAGTTGAGCGCCCTCAAGCCGCAGCCTTCTACGACGGAGACTGTTACATTGTGCTCTACACCTATCACGCGCCTATTGGAGACCAGACCGTGCTTTACTATTGGATGGTAAAGTCTTACAACTAGCAAAAACAAGTTGCTTTAGATATGGAGCATGAATAAAGAATATTTGTTTAACAGGGTGGCTCTTCGCCAAATGAACTGAGGAATTTGGGTGCTAAAGAAGCCAAAGACCTTTACACGAAATTGGGACGTCTTCCCGTTCAAGTAAGTGCCTTCGCAACCTCTGATGTAGCAAAATATTTTTTACTGAGTCAAAACATAATTAACTATTTCAGTCGTGGGTGTATCAAGGAAAGGAGCCAGCGCATTTCCTCCAGATTTTCAAAGGCCGAATGATCACTTATATCGGCAGAGCTGCAGATTTTGATCGTAAGTTAAAACTGTCTTATTTCTTTCAATCTTGGCTTTCACTATTTTTAAAGATCGAAGAAGGTGTAGATTGTGTGAAAGATGATATGAATAGGAACGAAGTGAACACTGAAATGACGCCTGAAAGAGAATATGCCAACACCACATAAATGGGATAAAGGCAAAGAGATGATGATGGCAAAACTTTTTCCAGCGAGTGGTCGTCGCGTGATCCCACTAGCGCGAGCGCTGATCCGCGTATCAGGGCAGTACGCACGCGAGGCGCGGGGAGTAGAAGTGCGAGGGGATGAAGGGGGAGCGGGCTCCTGCTACGTGGTGCGGGAGGGAGCACGAGTGTGGGTTTGGTGCGCCGCGACCGCGACCGGCGACGAGCGCGAAGTCGCCAAGAACATGGCTGCCGCTGAACACACCCTCGTCATGCAAGGTATGTGATAGACACTAGGCGTATATATACGAAATGGTGGCAAAGACTTGAGGTATTTGGTAACTATGCGGAACTGAAAGAATCCAGGGTCATCAACAGAAGTCTTTTTTTAATTGCAGCCTCAGTGAAAACGCCTTTCGATGACATCGTTATGTATTATGTATTGTCTTAGAACTTTGAACAGAAATTCCATTTCCTGAAATTTCATTATAGTCAGATAATGGGATAAAGGCAGAAAGATGATAATGTCCTTCTATTACTCAGTCCTTCCCCGTAACATCTCAGCAAACAATAAT
This sequence comes from Scotopteryx bipunctaria, assembly GCA_949320045.1. Lineage (NCBI taxonomy): Eukaryota > Metazoa > Arthropoda > Insecta > Lepidoptera > Geometridae > Scotopteryx > Scotopteryx bipunctaria. The sequence continues at coordinate 3,444,432 of OX439441.1, forward strand.
ACTGTTAGGACAGTATTACATGATGTTTACATATTTCAGGCAAAGAGAAGCCAGACTTCTGGACTGCCCTGGGCGAACGCCGCCGCCTGCTTGTGGCCTCACCAGTGAAAGAAGTGGAGCGTCCATTGCCACCGCGTTTGTTCTACGCCGCGCTCGGCCCTCCTGGACAGTATACTTGTAATTTTTTTGTTCAACCGAGTTTTATTTTATTTTAAGGTACCTACTGTTATTCGAACCCTATTTACCTAGAGTCTAGAATTTCCGCAGAAATTGGCGGTACTAAACAAACTTCTACGGCATTTTCCCTTTATACAAAGACTACAGCGCCCCCTAGCGGGACTTTCTTCGTGCTCGATGAACGGACCCTAGAACACAGTCATGCGTTTTTCGCCTTGCAACTGTACTATTGACTTCTGGTCAAGTTCCTTCTTGCTCTGTCATCCTTTACTACAAAAAGGCGCGTAATCCAAGGCGACATCTTTATGCATCAAAGAAAGTGCAACGCTTTTTTTATAACTACCGAAGTTGCGGGTAGTTGATGAAACCTAATATTTTGTTTATGTACAGTCGAGGAGATAGTATCGTTCAGTCAATACGAGCTGGCACCGGAGATGGCGGGCGTTGTGGACGCGCACGGCGCGGTGTTCGTGTGGCTCGGCGCGCACTGCTGCCCGCGCGCTAAGGACGAACCACGGGCGTTGGCGCTCTCATACCTCGCGCAAGGTACGGCTACTAACACTGACAAAAATCGGCTAAATCGGCTGACAAGTCCACGTCCTACCATCTCAAGAGCTCGTGCTGAACTACACTAAGTTTGGCAAAGTCAGATAGCGTCGACGCAGGGTGAGCAACACGTTCGGCTAAGCCGATAATGAAGCAGGAAACATAGTAACAACGAGTCGAAGGACCAATTGAAAAGGCTTCCTAAATTACTTCCAAATCTTCCAATTTATTCGGTTCCAAGACCAGTTACAAAACTTTTTTTCCTTTGAATCTATAGCAAATCACACACGCATACCGCATAATATAAAGACGCTGTAGAGCCAAAGCCAATTTTAAGATGATGACATCTAAGTACCTATACTATTTTACGGGCTTTTATAGAATATAAACTTACTAAACTTTTGGCGTGCAGACCCCGCAGCACGCGATCCCGAGACGCCGATAATCACCATCAGTCAAGGTCGGGAGCCACCACACTTCACCGGATTCTTCCCGCACTGGAAACATTCTATGTGGAAGGTATATTGATCAGTTGTAACAAAATACTACTGTACTATAAGCTCCTAGTATTATGGAATGACAACCATGGTTCAAACTAAAACAATTTTTTTACACAATATTTTTTTAGGGCCACAAATCTTTCAGCGCCATCATAAGTGCGCTAGAAGGGAAGGCGATCGTGCAGGGCGGCAACAGCGCGCTGCAGAGCGGCAACACCGCAAACCGCTTCGACCAGTACGAGAAGTACCCTCTGTCTGTGCTGCGCGGGCCTAAGGAGCACCTGCCGCCTGATGTCGACCCTCTTATAAAGGAGGTTAGTTATACAACTAAGACGAAGCATTTCGACCGTGATTCTAAATACAGAGGCTAATAAAATACATTGTACAGTTAGTTATTGGCGAAACAGCGCAGTGGCGAAAGAGCGGGAGGATGGGTTGCGGAGACAGCGATTCCAAATTATATAATAATAATTATAATGGTGAACCATGGTGACAGGTGATCAGCCCATCGCCCATATAGATCCATCAAGTTGGAGAGGATAAGGTACTCCATAATCGACTTTTACGACATGCTCGGAGAGAGAAGCAGCTGGACCCATTCTATTATTTTATTTTAGAATTTGTTGCATGATTAGATCCTCTAAAAGTTCTTTATTTCCAGCTATACTTGACTCACGACGACTTCGTATCAACATTTGGCGTGTCCTATAACGATTTCCGCGCTCTGCCCGGCTGGAAGCAAAAGGAACTCAAGAAATCTGTCGGTCTCTTTTAGCTTAAAATATAGAATAAACAAAAACAACTCCGCTATAAGTTATTTAAATATGCGTGGAGAAAGAATATTTGTTAAAATATATGATATTAATCTTACCAATATTATTTAATTTATGATTTATTGTTTACTTGCTTAAGTATTATTGTTATCGCTAATAGTAAACGTAAAATTGCACTAAAAATTAAATTAACAACAAAAAAAGCATTTACCTAAAATGTATGTTGGATTAGTTGTAATATTTTTCTGTCAAACAAATGTTTCTTTTAACGTTACATATATTTGGAATGAGAAATAAAACAATTCGTTATTTTTAACCTGTTTATTTTTTCACAAATTAGCCCTTATTAACTAGGCGTTATTTAATGATAAAATCAATTACTTTATACAATATACATTTTACTTATAAAACTCAATAGAATATTGAATGATATATGTACAATAAAATAGCTATTGATACATATCCTATGCCTACTTGATATGAGGGCCGGAGCCAAGGCACGTCCAGGTATCTACTGCTCGGCACGACTACTGGCGTGTGACGTCACACACGCCGAGACAAACCTACATAATAAAGATCGCGATATCTATAGATTCAATAATATTATAACAATAATACAAAATATTAAATGACCTGTTCTCGATGAAACAATGTATTAGCGAGAAGCTACTTTAGTTTTATTATTTGAGGAGCTAGCTAGTTAGGAACTTCTAATTATAGCGAGATAAATAAAATGATAGATGAAATTCATTAATAAATACTTTACATAATGGTTTAACATTGATTTATTATAATGTTATACACTGGACAATTGGGGAGCATTTTTAGTCTGCCCGTTTCGGCGATTTACGCAAAAATACTCCCGAGAAATGTCTCCATTTATAAAACCAGGTTTATAAAAATTATGCACAATCAGTAACAATATTATTTTAACGCATTAACATTAGTTATAAGCATGAAGAAATAACATACGACTTTGAAATTTCCAAATTACAAACGTTTTGTTAATTCTGACATTTCAAAATTTCTTTGGCAATAACCATATCCAAACGCATGAAATATATAAAAAGAATAACTACGACACATTATGGAATGAGATAAAATAAAAATGCAATAGCTGCCCTAATCAAAATTATATAAAAAATGCATTTCAAAAAATAATTAGTACAACTACGATGACGTTACTTACGCGAAAACTTAAGTACGTAAATTTAAAAATTCACATTTCTGTTCGTAGAGATTATTGAACTTACAACTAGAAAGCAAAAAGTCTGGCGCGGACGAGACGGTCGGTAGCCGATGTTTATAACGTTAAATAATGTTCATCGCAGAATAAACAGGCAAATAAAAACAGCAATATGATTCATGTGAACATCGAGCACCGAGTGGTCGGGCCCGCGCCTGCGTGACCGGTCAAGCGCAAAGTATGTTCAGGTCGTAAAACTAACACAATTCAACAAAACTCAACATAGCATTGCAGGAATGTAAACAAAGTTTAATCGATAAACAGCAATTAATATTCAACAAGAATTACCAGTAACAAATAATGCGTCGGAGGCCTGATTCTAGCACCACGGGTGTAATTCACACGACATCTATCACAGCTGGCGACGCGCGCCGCTCCGGCTCCCAACCACAACCGCCGACCATCTAATAAATATTTCGACCTGTCTCAACACCTACTGCGTTCTGTCGTCGCTAAATAAATTACAGTAAGTATAAATTACTACTTCGTTATTGAATTAACGACGCCTTCCATTTCATATTACTCGGGAAGCATAAAATTGACGTGGAAAATTTAAATTTATCACAAGCCATCACTCGACGTAAAGAGTGGTCGCTGGCAACCGTGCGTCTGCAGCGAAGCTTCCTTCGCGTACAACTCTCTCGGCACAAACTTTGTACTTCAAAATCACACTAACAAGACTTTTGTACAAGTATTTCAATTATAATTACATACAAGTTTTAAGGCCAAAATCGGATAAGTGAACTACTATCTACTTTAGGCCCACGATTATAATTTAGTAGAAAAAGTGTGACCATTTACTATTTACTTAGTTCGTAACGAAAAAAAAGTTTAATAAACGACTTGATATCATCAATTTTCTTTCACAGTCTGTAGATAAGATACCTACTTACTGACCCGTATAGCGTAAACTTGGATCATTTAGACTTTACATGAGCTATATTCATTTACATATAACATAGGCTACTATTTTTCTGACATTCAAATCCTTACAGTTATTGCAAAAAGTGGTAGTACTTTGATTTCCAAATGCTCAGAGCATCAGAAAACTACTTCGAAATAGGCAAAAGAAGCTCAAAATCGCTACGTAAGCTCATTCAAATTCTAATATTTTTTTTATGTAAACTAATTGATCGCGTGTATCAGGAAGCCCGTCCAAAGGTCTTTTAAGAAAATCATTTGAGCAATAAGTTGAAGATGGTACTTTCTTATGGTTATAAAACACACACTTATGGCACTGTCTATTCGTTAGTTTGGAAATACAAGCAAATGACAAGTGAACACTATACCAGTGCAAAATGTGCCTTTATAAAATGAATAAAATATTTCCATTTAATTCATAAAGATAATAGAAAGATCGAGTAAGATTCTGTTTAAATAAACCTATTTATGGTTCATGTAATAATACTTTTTAACTAGGCAAAATATCAGTGCATCTTATTTCAATTCCTGTTTGATTTTAATATCACAATACTATCAACTAACACTATCTAAAATGAAAACAGTGCAATTTTAATGAACAATTGTTTAAACATCTCTTCTAATTGTATAAAATCTATGTAAGAACTTTTTATATTGGGCAAGTCGAAAATTGCAATTATTCAGTACAGAGTGCAAGTGCGGTACTTTAAAAACCCCCCCCAAGTATTACAAATGAAGATAATATGCAACTACAAGACACGACTGACACAAAACCACACATTTTAGTCTTAACATAAAACCAAACATTTCTGCAATCTTAAGCCTAAAAGTAATATGTAATTTCGTTTCACTTTTTAGGTTCTCATAATATCAAATTGTTATTTACAGGAACAAAATCCTTATCATGATTTTCAATGTTCTAACAAGGCATACAACATTATCGTAACAATTTTGTGATAACTTTACAGCACCAGTTCTGCCAGCGGTTTAATACTAGTCATGTAAAAATATAATTGTCGACAATAAAAAAAAACTAAAAACAAAGTCAATTCCACTGGACTATGTGGACCTGAATAGTCATAAAATTGCATCACTAAGTACAAATTATTAACAATTCCGAACAATACCAACAGTGTCAGCTGCATTTGAAATCGAAATTTGGACAAAACACACTTAAATTTACATCATAACGACTAGCTTTATACAATCGAAAATTGGTACAAAATTGTATAGATTGAAAACTACAAGTTTCAAATGACAGATCAAAATACAAATGTTATACCGGCTAAATATTCTATGGACATCACATGTACTTATTTAGCAAAAGTACAACGATTAATCGATAATGTAGGGTAGAAAGTAGAAACAATTTATATTCTAGGCTGTATAGAATAAAGCGTTCAAAAATGTTAGTCATAAAATTTCAAAATCTATGGAATAAGCCAGTAGACACTTGGTAAGCGGATGGCGTGAGGTGAGCTGTGGGACGCTACATTAAACCGTTGTTTGGAGGGTACCTCGGGTCGCCCGCGTCGCCGGCGCGTCACTGGCGCGTCACCGACGCGTCACTGGCGCGGCAGCGAGGCGTTAGCGGGCAGGGTTGAGCTGCGTTGCGACGCATTCATGTACGATGACTTTAGATTCGACCGCATCGAATCTCTGGAATAACATATAGCGTGATATTTCGTATCCAAGACAAAGATTTTTAGATACTCATAAGAAGAGTAACCTATTAATTGGAGGCAGTTATTTCGCGCTACCCAGCGCCGCGGATTGGGCGCGGCAGGAGTTTGTAGCAAAAGTTCACACGATCCGCGTGTAGTTTGTATAGTTACCTGGGCGAGAGCTTGGTGGGTAGTTACCTGGGTGAGAGTTTAGTGTGGTCGTGGTTGGTGTGGTGCGCGGCGCGGTATCCGTATCTCTGCACGCGGCGCGCTAGTCGCGCGACCCAGCGTCTCTGGTCGGGTGCGGCCGGCGCCAGTAGCAAGAGTTCACGCGCGCGATCTGCGTGTAGTTTGCAAGCCGCTACGCCTTCTCCCTCGTTTATATGCTCTGCGTGAATCTTCATGCGGCAACCTGAAGGAGATCATATTCTTGTAAAATGATCATTTATTCGCCATCAGCATACTGACTAACCGAGCAGCTTCGCGAAGCCGCCGCGCGAGGCAAGGCTCTCGCTTAGTCAGGACGTGCCTCGCCTGCAGTTTGCGCGTTTGCCTCGGGCAAGGCACATCCTGACTAAGCGAGCACTTGCTTCGCGACGCTGCTCGGTCAGTTAGTAGGCAATCGTTGACAGATACGTCAAGGATAAGGAAAAGGTAATAAGCCACAACTAAGACGTTATTTCGGATGCTTGCTTAGAGGCCACGCACGCTAGCAGCGTGTCTATTTCTTTATTTGCGTATGTCTATGACTCTTTTTCTCTCTAGTCACCAGTTCTTTCGAACCAGTGTGGTTAAAGGATTTAATGTGTTCCTCAAAGGCTCCTATGACACTAATCGCCGCGTATAGCGTACGCCGAGTTTAGTTGCGTGAGCGAGGAATCAGATTCAGAGTCGGTGAAGTCATAAGTCCGTCTAAATCTTCATACAAAGCAAAGCATAGTACAGTCGCAGCTCTATACAATTTAGGCTGTTTTATTCATCTGTAACTCAAGTAATAATAGAATTGCAAATTACTGTTTCAGGGATCCTTGTCCTATGGTATGAAAGTGAATGGTACTCACGGCGGCACTCGTAAGCGTGCGGAGGTCGGAACATGTTCCACAGCGGGCGCGTGCACACCTCGCACGCAGTCGGAATGTGATACGTAATGCTCACGAGATCATGCCCTTTATGTGCCACTGTGTTCCCTGAAAGTTAAAAAAATATCAATCAATATACCAGTAAAACAAACAGCAATAGCAGTGAATTGACTCAGAATAGCTACGTTTTTTAATAACAATATTTCTCTATAAATTCAGGCTGAGCCCTCGCCCTTGATCGAAAGGCACTAGACTAGCCATGTTCTCATTACCATACGTGCATTCGGCTGAGTTCATAAGGCAGTCATAAACTATGTCTGTTCCAAGTTTTATTCAAATTGGTTCATCCGATAATGAGCCACAAACAATACTGCTAGATAATAGTGAAATAAGCACCGGTGTGGTCGGAGGTGTCCGTGGGTTGGTCGGTCTCGCCCGGGCGGCGCGCCTCGCCCTCGCCCGCGTACAGCAACTGGAAGATACGAGGAATGTCCCGAGCGTCGGCGCGGATCACGTCGCCTTGCGTCACTGAACGCACGTGGAACACTTTGCTGTGAACATTCAGGGATAAAGATTAACTGACAAGTCTACATACATATGATCACGCCCGTATCCTTAATGGAGTGAGCAGAGATAAACTAATGAAATGAAAACTTGCAGCCGCAAGTCCCAAGATGGATATGGTGAACCATGATGACAGGTGATCAGCCCGTCGACCATATAGATGGTACATCATGTTGGGGAGGACACTATTCCTTAGTCGACTTTTACGACGTGATCAGGGAGAGAAGCAGCTGGAAAAATTCTGCTTTTGCTTTACTCCTAGCCCAGCAGAAAAGTAAATACATCAAATTATTTATCGGTCTTACACTGCTAGCTAGCAAGCTACCCATACGTAACTTGTTTTAATAATAACTTCATTATTATTGAAGCCTGTTGATACCAATATGAAAGTAAGAAGGCAAAGGCTATGACCACCAGTCAGGTGGTCAGATGTAAACAGCGATATTGTAAACGGCAGGAGAGAATTGCGTGCTCAAAAGGAGGTTATGGACCTCTTTATTGGCACGCAGAAGGTAAAGGCTTCCTTTCGATTTTACCCCCCTCCGTCCCATGCGTCTTTTATCCAGATTTCGCCAAAACAATACACTCACCTCAGATCTAGAATCATGACGGGATCGGTCGTGTTCTGTTTATCGCTCTCAGAGTTATAGAAGATGATTTTCTTTGAGGACACGACCACATACTGGCGCTTCCAGCCGTGCCGTTTGATGTTCTGTTTGAGCGGGATAGAGAGCCAGCCTTCGAGAGTTTGTTCCGTTTCACCGTCCTCGGCGTCGGCGGACGATTGCGAGGCAGTCTCGCTTGTGAGAGCAGCTAGCTTCTCTTTTAGCTGCTCGATTTCTGCATCTTTGCTATCCACCTGAAAAGTAAGTTAAGCTGTAATGGCGCAGTTCAAATTGAGTAGAAATATCAGTGCAATTTAATGGATCATAAGAAATTCATGATCTCCCTATCCCCACTAGGTGGGTTCGGTACAACTCTTTTTACATGCATAAGAATTTATCCTATGAATATTATACATCTTGAATGTTTGTGTGATGGCTAAATGGATTCAGAAACTTGAAATACACATTGTTCGCAACCTGGAACCGAGTAGGTTCGCATTCTGAGACAACTTCCTGACATGTGTCGAAGATATTGAGTTTGCTTTGTGTGGATGTGTGTGTTCGCATGAAAATTGCATGTTTTTTATTGCGGGCGGGCGGTGCACATGTCTGTATTTTGGTAAACTTTAGAGATTTAACATCTATTTAGTATTATCCTAAAATTAACTTATGCAATATTATAAAGCTTTCCTTACCTCCATAGCAAGTCTCATTCTTGTTGTCTGTTCATCTAGCAATTGTTGCTGGCAATCCTGTAAGTCGCGCTGCAGTTTGGAAATGTGCTGGTCAAACTTTTCCTTCTCACGCGTTAGTTCTTGCTGTAACTTGCGGTAATCCTTGTCTTTGCGCACCGACATCTTGCCTTTGTTCTTCGTCGTGGTTGGATTCATGTCTTTTCTGGAACATTCGGACGGAATAAAGTGATAAAACGGCGATTGTGAATGTTGTCGTTGAATTCGTCTGAATTACGAGAATGACATTATAGCATGTCAAAAAATCCAATATAGCAATTCGACTAGCTGTTCTTGGATTTGTCTGTTGACATAGGATAATAATATAAAGTGTAAAAAAAAAATACAAAATGACCGCTATGTTACCTAAATTCTACGCAGTCGGGTTTTTGTTTTTATAAATAAATATGTGTTAGTATGTAAACGTACAGTTCACGCCACGTAAGATGAACCCACGGGAAAAAGTTTGAAGGATTTCTTATTGTTTTGTTCAGGTGACTATTGTGAGAAAAAATATCCATAATCTTTTGGTCGCGGGTTCATCACGTGGTGCGACCTATCACTGTGGATGCAAACCTGTTCATAATCTCCGCCAGCTTGTTAACAGCTTGTTGCTTGAGCATTATCTCAGAGTTGAGCTTCTTGTTGAGCCTGTCCACATCTTCCTGCAGCCGCTGAAGCGTGGCCACGCGCTCTGCTAGAGCCGTGCCGCTGCGTCGAAGTTCATCCACCTCCTAATATGTCAAGTATTGTAATAAATAATAACAAATTCTCTTCTTCAGACTACAGAATAAAGAATATAATGATATACGACATATTTCAAAAAACTACATATAAAACACAAGAGTCAAGGAATTTTCTTCAACAGTTAGGCCTCCCTATATCGACGGTAAACCACGACGGGCCAGTGGGGTTATATTAAAACCATCAGATGTCTGAATCGGAAGCTTTTGCCGGTGAATCTAACGAACGCCTATATTGATGTTTGAAACTGAAGAACGAAGAACACGTTCTAATGATGTATGTATTGTCATAGTGATGTATGTGTACCTTTCTCTGCAGGTCGATGGTGGCGCGGTTCTCGTGGTCGCGGTCGCGCCAGCCCGCCAGCGCGGCGTCGCGGGCGTCCAGCTCGTTACGGTGCTGAGCCGCCGCCTCGCGCATCTCCAGATCCTTCATGGTCTTCTCCTTCTCAAGCTCGCCAACTGTCTCCTCCGCTATCGACCTGCGAATATTATTATTATATTTGTTACCTACATTTTTCGTGTTGTGTTGTTAATAAACTATATTCTACTAGCTGCCTCCCGCGGCTTCGCTCGCGTAATACCCAGATGAAAAATAGCGTATACCAGCACATTTACTATGTACATATATTCCAAGTTTCAATCAAATCCGTCCAGCCGTTTAGGCGTGATTGAGGCACACAAGTAAGATTTACTGCTGTCGGTCCGGCATCGGTATGTATGAGTTGTGCACCTAAACAATGTCGGTGTACTATCGTTCTCGATGCTAGACCAAAGCCAGGCTGTGCAATGAAGATATGGCCGATGCTGTCAACAATTTCGATCACGACAGTGCGGCACCCCTGCTCCAGCTCTCCCGTCACCTGCGAGGACAGTGTGGTGCTCACCTGGCGATGGCCTCAGAGTCGGCGCGCGCGATGGCCAGTTGCAGTTGATGCAGCAGGCTGGCGCGCTCCTGTTCCAAGTCCCGGGCGGAGCGAGTGCTCTCGTCCATCTGCTGGCGCACCTCGTTCACTTGGCTGCGGTACATGTGGCAGTAGTGCTGCTCATTCTCCAGCTGGGCACGCAGCTCCTCGCTCTGAACATACATCAAATGGAGTTTAAGGATATGATTTGAGCCAGTGTATGCTAAATCATTATGAAATATAATTTTTTCAAATGACTTCATATTTTATTTTATTTTTATGAAACGTGATTTGACTCACTGAGTTTCGATTGAAAATGTTTTCTCTTTGCTATTTTCAGAGTCTGGGGGTTGAATGATTTCATATTTTATTTTATTTTTCATTAAAAATTGTTGAAAAATGATTTGACTCACTGAGTTTCGATAAAAAATATTATGTCTATGCTAATTTCAGAGTCTGGGGGTTGCGAACTATTACTTAACTTACTTAATTAAGGTGGAGGGGATGTTCTAAGTTCATTTGGATGATGAATGGCACTTACAAAAAAGTACCTAGTCAAATTCCTATTTTCTAACTTTGATGACAAAAATATAAAAATAATATATTCAGAACTCGAAAGGTGCCGAGGCGACCTAATAGACTGATAGACCGTTTTTAGAAACATTTAACTTTCTGAACTAACTTGAGAATGAAAGAACCGTGACAACTAATTAGAATTAATTTATGGTCATCAAATTTATAATTATATCGCCACGTCCTACGTAGACCAGTGTATGTGCCTGATACACCAAAGTGTTTTTATTGCATTTTTGAGCTCTACGTACCCAGATCTACAATACCAATTTTTTTATATTTTTTTTCCTATCACAACACACTTTTTTCTTCTCAAACGTATAAGTATTTATCTGCATTGACGGTTCAAAACACACCGAAAACGAGAGGGTTTAGAAGAAAAAAAATCACATTAAAATAAACTGCTATCAAAACAAAAGCCTTTTGCCAATTTTCAAAGCTATAGATCTGCGCAAGACTGAGTAGGTAATAACGAAATAAAGAAATTGAAATCTTAAAACCGCTCTCCTGTAAAATTTGCTTTTTGCAGATACTTAGTTTAACGTAGGACGTGTCGATATGACCATGAATAGGTCGAGTTTAGCAAAAAAAAAATACGCACAAGATACTCCAAGAAAATCATTTCTCAGAACTGATACAATCAGGATCTAGCAAAACAATCATAAACAATAGACGTAAAGTAGTATTTTATACTGCAACTACATTACTCCCACTTGAAGATGACCAGGAAATTAAACAAGTACAACGCATTCCTGTATATTAATGGGTGACAAGATCATTACTGGAGTGTTTTATAAGCATGCTCTATTGTCAAGGCCCCAACTGCCCGCGCCGGCGACGCTTCTAATAAAAATATCTCTTGACTGATATTGGAAAAATAATGGTACAGTCATAATGTTCGCATGACATTAGCCCATTTGCTCGAGCTTTTAAGATTCTTTCGGTAACGTTCAGTGACATGCAAAAATCGATTGGTAGGTAGTTATTTTAGGGTATCTGTTGTTGAATACCTACATACTCTTTTTATAACATCCTGTAAAATTAAAAAGTTTCACTTTTGAACACTTCCTTAGCTCTTGATGGTCTTCAGGAAATCATTTGGAACTAGAATTTAAACCTTCACAACAATGTCTTTAAAATCAAAATGATTTTCTTGCATTGGGGTTTTTCCTGTAAATACCCATAGTCCTAGATGAAACCAAGACAAAATCTGAAACGACGATATTAACGCGGTTTAAAATATATATCAATTTTAAAAGTATGGTAACTTGCAAGTGTCTATATTGCAGGACATCGAGCCCACTTAAGATTCCAAGAATATTATCAAAGTATTGACAAAGCATCTGTGTACGCTATTCTAGGAAACAGGCGCCATCCATTAAGTAGGTCTTTTACGATTAGTCTTGTATTATAACAGTTAGTGCATGGCATTTTGACACGGTGTTTATGTACTTAAAAAGTGGGAATATCATCGCTTTAATAAAGTCCTATTTGTGACAATGTATGAAGTGTCTCATTTCAAAACATTCCTTAAGGTTTTTTTATCTACACGTTAAATCTGCCAGCTCGGCGGAAAAATAATTTTATTGAAGTAAGACCGGCGGCCTAACACAACAAATGTGTCTTGTTAAGAAAAGCAATGTCGCTTATATCAATAACATGAATTCGAACTATGAGTACAAATAAATTACCTCAATATCGTAATTCTAATTTTATAAAGCTTTTGCCAGCTTTGGAGCGTTGACCGTTGAAAATGTCTCATTGTGTACATACTTGTACACAAATGATAATAATTCTATCTAACAGAATTAATCTTAAAAGTTGTGTCATAAATATCAAGGTCGGCGATGAATACTTTTCATACTTGAGTTCGTGAGCCAGCGAGAATGCAATAATGATTTTATCATGATCATCTAGAAATATACCTACGGCAGACCAAACCGCACACTAATTTATGTAATTTAACATAACCATGAAACATTATATTTAGTATTAGTTCCCTTCTTGACTGACTTCTTGAAAAACTAACATTTTTATCCTAGATAACTTTATAAACAAATAACTTTATAAACAAACCTCTAATACAGTGAACGGAAAAGGTTGATAATTCCTATGAATATGTTTTCTGATAATTATGTTCAGTGCAGAGGTAAAACCACTGAGTTATAAATGGCTACTAATAAATGACTGTGTGTTTATTTATTTGGGGGCATCTCTTGTGCACACGCAGGTATAGTTTGTATAAGGCAAATGCTTGCGCTTGTTTGACTACAATGAGTCACTATGTCGTAATGCCGTTGGACAGTCTATTTCGGCGCGATGAGATTATGATTAATTCAAAAGAAACACTGGGTAACTTGGTAAATTTGTTGATATAATTGAGATGTTTAACCGTTTTCGAAATTACTTACTTGACAAGATACACTGAAATGAAAGTGTTGAGTAGCCTGTTCATTCATTATCAAAACAGTAGGCGGTTTGGCGCGCTGCTTTCTAGATTATTTTTGTTATGATAATAAGAACATTGAGCATAACTGTTTTGTTAATTTAATTAGCCCAAATCTAGTATGAGACTATTCTTAAAATATAACCTGACGTCAATTCATTCATTAGGTAACAAAAATATATTAATTACCCTTTGAATATTCATTCAATAAACTTTTACGAAGGTCATATACCTACAAGCGATTGGAATAGCAAATTTCATAGAAACATGTTTGTAAACATGACCTCAAGCTAGGCCTAGGTGTACATGTATATTGACATCATGATGACACCATCATTTTACGATATATGCCAGAATTATTCTTTAGCAAGTCTCTGATTCATACACAACCCGTTATGTTACGCAGGGGCACGTGTCATTGGTAAGTTCTCTCAAAGCAACATCTTCCGATTGTTTCGTTTTAATCCTATACTTCGGTTTCGGTCATTGACAAACATAGTAAGTTACTCAACTCTAGAGTTTCATGGAACCTTTTGAAGTCATGCAATGTGTTTTTTATTCACACAAGTCAAGTGCGGTGCTGCACTATTTGACTGTGACAATGTTGCGTACATATTTACACGACGTCATAGTTGTCTTTAATAAATAATACCCAACAGTCACATACACAGGGTAATAGGAGCTACGAGAACCATAAACAACCCACAGACAGACCCGGAACAAATATTTGCAGAACATGTAAAATTTTCTCCTAAAGCGGAAATCGAACCCGCGCCTCTTGGGGTCTCAGCCAAACACTCGCCCGCCACGCCAACGAGGCCGTTTTTATTAAAGTCTATACTTTTAAGTACAAGAAAAATTATTACTACAACTGAAATAACACTTAATTTACTTCTGTTCATAAGGTATTTTTGAAAAATACGTGCCTATTATAGCATTCTACGATTTAAAAAGCTTAATAAAATCACTTCCTATAGACGAATGTAGGTACGTAAAACACACGATCAGCTGTAAATATGAGTGAATGGTAAACTATCAGATCACATCAGCTGTCTTTATATGAAGACTGGCGCCTGAGACAGTGAACATTTTTAGGTTCGTTTATTTTTGCCGATTCTAAGATAAACCAAGGCCACTTCTCGATCGATTAGACCGGCACGCTCCATCCACATTAACATATTTACTGGCTGAGTGTATTACCGACACACGCAACAAAGAAAGGAGACAATACTGAAATCTATGATTTTTGTTTTATGTCGTTGACTGAAATAGTCTCTTATCAGAGTGGGAAGAGATTTACGTAGATAAATAGGATTTTATAAAGGCTTTATCGGGATATGTTCATTTGTAGGGGGAAATAAGAAAATAATACACCGAATTTAAAATTTATTTTACTTATGGGAACCTGGATAGGAAACGGAAAGGACCCTATCATCTAGCAGAGGGTAACTAGGCTGAAATGATGATAAGATTCTTGCAAAGTACAGTAGGTTTTGATACGGCTAGTTTCAGAGGTCTTGTGCAGCGCGGTGCGGACGGTTCTTGCAATGCACATTAGGTTCTGATAGAACTCACCCTAGCATAGTGCATGTCCCTTTCAGCGTTGGCATCGGCTTATTTCTCCGATAAGAACCGATTACAGAAATGTCAGTCGCCAGCAACGAGATGGGCTGACAATATAGCATCCGTCGCGGGTCGGACCTGGATGAGACTAGCAACCGACCATGGAGAGTGGCACATACACAGAGTTGTGCAGAGGGAGGCCCATTCCCAGCAGTGAGTGAAATCATGTTGCGAACGATGATGATCATGAAGATCTTTGTAGAGCACAGGCTAGAACTCACCCTAGCATAGTGCATGTCTCTTTCAGCGCTGGCAGCAGCTAGTTTCTCCGAGGTCTCATGCAGCGCGGTGCGGACGGCGTGCAGGTCGCGCGCCCGCGCGTCGCGCTCGGCCTGCGCGGTGCGCGCGGCGGCCTCCGCGGCGCCCACTTCGCCGCTGACGGCGGCGCGGGCCGCACGCTCCTGCTCCAACGCTGCGGCTAGGCCTATGACCTAAATAAAGAACACATACTACTGAAACAATCTTTATGTACCTTATTACCGAAAGTTTGTATGTATGGATGTTTGTTACTCTTTCTCGCCTAAACAGATTTGAATGAAACTTGGAATATACATAGTACATGTACTGGATTAACATATAGGCTTTTTTTTATCAGGGTACCACGCTAGCGAAGCCGCGGGCGGCAGCTAGTTTATTATATTTAAATACAGGAGGAAGTCTTGTGCTGATGTTAAATAAAAGTCCAGATCTGAATTTTAGTCAAATCTTCAATCTTGTCTATTTCTTGGGCGAGTCAGCTTCGTCTTCGTGTCTGAATACGAGATCATATGATTATGACCGTGTGGGTCAGTAAGGATCTGATGTTTATGGTAAAAATAACTACACTCTCCACACGTAAATTGTTAGTACCTTTTCGCTTTCCTGTCGGTGCTCGCCCTCTAGTTTCTGCAGTCGTTGCTGCATTTGTCGATAGTCAACGCTGAGCATGGACATCTGGCGCTCCTTCTCTTGGCATGTGGCCTCCGAGCGTTGTCTCGCTACTTTCTCCTCGTTAAGTTTGTTTTGAAGAGCTGCGTCATAAAATAATGTGAAAAAGAAGCTGCATACATACAAGTCATGAGGCAAATGATGAGGTATCTAATAAACTGTGTAAAAAGAGTTGCAAAAATAATCATAGGGAATATAGTCATCATAATGGAAGTAGCCTATAACAATGGAATATACAATCCAATTCTAAATACTATAAAATAAATAAACTGGCATGGATGAATGGAGTTCTACAAAGGACAGGAAGGAAGGTAAAAATAGCAAACATAACTATACCTTTAAATATTACTTCCAATGCTCCTGAGGCATGCAAAAAGTGAAGGTTTGTATAATATATTGGGGACAATTTGTTATAGCTCAAATTGTGAAAGGAAAATAGCAAGAACTTCACTCGAGAGGTAACTAAGATCATACAGTACAATAGACGACATATATTTACCCTTGACAAGCTCCAAGTTGGCTTCTTGCTTCGACAACAGTTGTGAGCGTTGCGTGTCCTGATGCGCGCGCAACTCTTGCTGGTAGAGATGCTGGGCGGTGCGCAGTTCGTGAGCCAGAGAAGCACATTCTTTCTCCAGAGAAGACACGCGCTCAGTCAGCTGGCGATTGTCTGACATTATCTGTGCCAAACGGGCGGATGAGCGCTCTAACTCGGCGTGCGCTGCGTTGAGCCGGCTAGTAGCCTCGGCCACGGCAGCATCGGAACGTTGTTTAGATGCCTTCACAGCGCCTAATTCTTCAGTAAGAGTGCACCTCTCTCTTTCAAGGGCCTCCCTCTGCGCGCGCAGGCTGGCCATGGTTCCGTCGTTGACGGCGGCCGCAGCCGCTTGTGCGGCAGAGAGCTCGGCCGCCTGTTTGCGCGACTTGGCCGCGGCTTCGGATTCGTGCTTCAATTTCTCACGCAGCTCCGAAAGCTGCTTCTCGAGAGCGTTGAATTTATCGTTGTAATTTTGCAAGTTAGATATCTCCTTCGATCTCTTGCTCTGTTCCTCTTCTAGACGACGCTTCGCGTCGAAAAGGTTAGCTTCTGCTTTCTTTCTAGATTCACACTCAACGTCAGCCTTTCGTTGAATTTCCTTCAAGTCGTGTCGGAGCAAGGCTATCTCTTTGTCAGCGTCAGTTATCATCTTTTTGTTTCTGGATTCCCTCTGGGCAAACTCTTCCAGTTGGGCGCAGAGACTCGTCTGATTGTCTTCTAATTTTCGACGCCCGTCTCTTTCCCTTTCGAGAAGTTTCTCTAGCTGTAGGATTGCCTCGGAACCCACATTGTTGATGTGATTATTGGAGATGGTATCGACGACATCAGCAGCTTTCAATTTTCGACTACAGAGTTGATAATCACCGTTATAAGTGAAGCCGACAAACGGCAAATGGTTTCCGACGAACGCTTTTGGCACTGGGAATGATTCGTCCAGGGCATCAGATTTTTCGATATCATCGAAATTTCTAGTGTCATCGTCACTGGATAGTTCAGGCACTACCGGAGGCACAGAATCTCGCAAGTTCTCAAAACTCCACTGGTCATTGTTCAAAAAGGGATGAAGTTTGATCTCATCAACACTATTCCTCCCCAATCTCTTGGTTCTGTCAGTTAGTAAACCACGAATAAGAGATTTAGCGTCTTTTGATATTTCAATATCATCAGGAAACTGCAGTGAGTTTCTATGGTCCATAATCTTCCCATAAGTGCCTACTAAGCTGTCTGCATAAAAAGGGGGATCACCTATTAGCATTTCATAGAGGAATATTCCCACAGCCCACCAATCGCACTCCCTACCATAAACACCTTCACCATTTTGTGACTGCAAAACTTCTGGTGAAATGTAGTCAGGAGTACCCACTGCATTACTGGCTCTCACCAGTCCGTCAGGTCCCATCCTCATGCAGGTGCCAAAGTCTGCCAATTTCAAGTGACCATATTTATCTATCAACATGTTATCTGGCTTTACATCCCTGTGTACAAAACCCATACCGTGAATTACATCTAGTGCTAAAACTATTTCCATTGTGTAGAATTTGGCCCACTTCTCAGGTATGTCAAAGTTAGACATGAGACTGACAAGATCGCCCCCAGGCATGTAGTCCATCACCATATAGAGATACTTTGGGTCTTGGAAAGCAAAGTGAAGTTTCAGTATCCATTCTGAATTTGCATGAGCCATAATATGTCTTTCCTCCCAAAAGAATGTGGAATCTGACCTTTTGATCATTTCCACTTTACTGAGCAGCTTCATGGCATAGACCTGTCGCGTGGACTGGTGTCTGACTAGTTGCACCTCACCAAATGCTCCACGGCCTATGACCTTGATAAGTTCAAAGTCCGCTGCCTTCATCCGCAGATCAATAACGTCTGAAGCAAACTCTTCATCTACAACAACAGAAACACACCATTCAAGAAATGACTCACAATGAGGTTCGCATAAAAACAACAAGATGTTATCAGTCTCATTGCTTATATTACCGTAATGGTCATGTATGTGCTTGCTATCAATTGCCTAACTCATTTTGTAATAAAAGTATTGATCTATATCAACTAACAAACTAAATAGTTTTATATTCATTTTACTGCTCTTGATTTGTTACTTTCAATCAAAGATATTTTCAGTTCAACTATTGAAAAGCCCTATACTTCAGCATAATAGATAACATTAGTGATTTGATAAGAAATCCAAGATGATAAGGGATGTAAACATATTTGTTATGCTGCTTGTCTATGCAAGTTAAATACAGGCATTCCATCACTTATGTTGGTCATGCTGACAAATACTGTGTGAATAAATGTGTAGGTTCAATGTAGTATGTATTGTACAACTGTACAACTGCCTACCTAAGCTTGCCTCAGTTCAGCAGACCCTGAGCAGAGGTGGAGAGAGTACTCACAGCGGCTGGTGTAGGCCTCGACGTTCTTCATGCGGCGGATGGCGGGGTGATCGCAGTCGGACACGAGCGCCACCACGGTGTCCAGCAGGCCGTCCACGTTGCCGATGGAGCGCGGGTCGCACAGCCGCTCCTCCACGGCGCGCAGCCGCGCTCTGCGCTCGTCATCCTTCACGCCCTCCATACCGAACCCCGCTACTGACGTCCGCTCACCCTAAACACCACCGTACATTCTCCCAAATACTGCCCCCTCAAGAAACACCACTCTCATCACGACACATCAACCGCTCGCCAGCCCCGCACTGCTGATGCGTCGGCTGTACACAAAACTTGTGCTACGCACACGAAATGTTTCTCATTGTACAAAAATTGTGTTACTACAGCTCAGAATGACAGCAGATAAAGGTGGTTCTCACAACAAAGCATAAGCACCGTTGTTCACACAATCGAACGATTGCACAGATTTATTGTTATCTAATGATTGGGAATTACGCACTAACACTAATTTATGTACGATATTGGCACAACATGAGAATTATAGAAGTAAAATTGTGAATAAAACCGCTTGCTTGACTGATGGATGATGACCGAACACATCGAACATGAAGTTAGCTGCAAAAGTGTAAAATGATGAAAGATTCGTTCACTCATTCTTCAATTCGCCACAGATAAAATAAGAGCAGCCTTGTATAGTCTATTCTATTTTGGTCCAAACTGCAACCGTTTTGAGGATTTTGAGTAAAGTTAAATCAATATTGTAGCAAATACTTAACTACAGAATACTGTAGAATATAATAGTCTGTAAATATTACGATTATAACAATTCTGTAAAGTGATATTAATATGTTTACAAATGAACTAAATCCACCTTGGGTGAAACTGAAAAAATCGTTGCTCTTTGGAACAAAAAAGAAAAGTAAAATAGTCCATAGACAAATAAAGACAATTGATTTTGACAATCATATGTTCGTTCTTCGCTCATTCAATCACTTTTTTCATTCATTCGATGGAACATGGCGGTGCTAGACAGGATGTGCATTTAATTTTTTTGATTTTTGCATAATTTACGGACGATTGCAATATTGGCTATAATTTGTCGTTTATTTTATTAAATTAGTGCAAAATACACGTTAATAAAGTGTCAAATCATATAAAGATCTCAAAACCTTTGGTCTGGACATTTATTCCTGCAATGAAAATTATTACTCCGTTGGTGTAAAAATAATTGTGACAAATATAACGCTTTAGATCAGGTAAATTGTTGTTTTATGTATTAACTCTTAGGACCTGTCGCTTTAACATTGAATTTTCAAGATATCAGGTAGGTGGCCCCTTTTGATTTGAATCAAAAAGTGACGAAAGTGAATCTGTGTGCCCCATTTTGGTTCAAGTTCACTCTCGTGTTATTTTGCTAGCTTATTTTTAGTTCGCATATTCTGAAAATGTTCTCTCTTTTATTATAGTGAACTTCAGAGTTTCAAGATCTCTACCAACTCTGCTCACACTACTACCTACTAAAAAATCTATATGCCCTAAAATCACGTGTCCTGTGGGTCGTTATGGGGTCAATAACTTCCAACTTTAGAAGATAAAGGTATTTTGTCTCATCATCTCAGGTGTATAAATACGCAGGTAGTGAAATGTAATATAAATAATAGCCCAATACTGAAATGCGCTCTAATAATAAAAAAAGGAATGTAGGGTCACGTACGTATAATAGTAGAATAGGGTCGGTCGGGATGAGAAGGGCGGGAGGGGAGGGCAATTGCGTGCATGTGCAGTGCAAATGTAGGCGCAGGGCGCAGGATCGAGAGGGCGTAGAGGTGGGCGCGGCGCGGCGCGGGGGGCGGGGGCGGCTCGTCCGGCAGTCAGCTGTGCTCTGTCATGTTGCGCCGTGGTCGCCTATGCTGCTGTTCTCGGTTCCGCGCCGTGGGAAGTGGCCTATTTTTGCCTAATAGTGACCCTCCATTGAATCTTCATAAGCTCACACCTTGTGACAACACTAAAGTCATCCTGGAATAGATAGGACACAAAGAACAGATGTTTTCACATCACTACTAAACACTTGCAGTGGTATATTTCTTTGTTAACACAGTGAGAGCATGTATGGTGAATAATATAACAGAGCTTATATAAAGGAGAATTATTGATGTGAGTACCATTGTACTGTTATCTTATCATTTTTACGTTGAGATGGCAAGTGGATGAGATCAATTTTGTAGTGTTTCAAAATTATTGTGTTTTACCTAATCCACTTTTATATTTGGCTCAGTGATTTCATGAGATTGTAAAGATGATTTAGGAAGGCTCTGTTAAACTTCAAAATAGAGGGTGTGCCTTTAAGGTGATACCTATCAGATGGTTAGGTAATATTCATTAAAAAAATACTTCATCACTTCAGAAAAGTGTCAAATTAATTAATTTTTGTAATTGAACAAGCAATTTTGGATATTTTTGTTCAACATCTTTCAATCACACTCTGAACTCTATGGCAATGGAACATCTGAACATTTAATTAATATTCATTTGCTTCATGTAATTTTTTCTACTTCTATTATGATTGGATCTACAGGATGCTTTTTGTCATTTATTTGACCTTAAAATTTAGTCAACGTAGCTTTTATCAAAATTATTTAAGCAGATTCTGAAAAAATACTCTGCTTTTGTTGGATAATATGATTGATGAATGATGGATAATAAAAATAGTCAATGTAAAAAATATTTGATTCTTATTTTAGTCGTAACTGAAAAGATTTGTTTCTGTGATTGTGCAGGACATGAAAGCATTATAAGACTCCTTTTCAATAGCATATATTTGTAAATGAGCTAAAAAAGATTACCAACTAGGCAAGTTAATGTTAAAATGTTCTCTCTGATTAGCGTATGCTCCTTTAAAAACTACAATAATCAATAATTATTTGTTTCGTTCATTACATGAATAACATGTAGAAGTTTTTTTCTTACATAATTATAGTAAGTACTTACAATATTAAAATTTATTAAAAAGAAATAATATTAAAGTAAATATAAAATAACAATAAAAAATCAATACAATTATAGAAATAAATTAAAAATAAAAACTTTCTAAAATCGGCTGGTATACCCATGCAGTAGATCCCTCTGTTAAAAATGAATATAAATCAGAGAAATTTAAGATTAACTGGACAAGCCTTGCATAACTAGAAGTTTAACTTAGAGTAACAAGTTTTCATTGTTTCTTGAGTGTTTAGTTAGCCGTTGCCATTGTTGTGCAATCAATAATTTTCAATAACTCCTCTGGTAGTTCCTGCAAGCTCACGATAACGCGCACAGCTATGTTGTGTTACATGTGTGTGTTTGTACTCAGAATGGGCGTAATCAATGCTTGATTAAAAATATTCAATTGTTTATTTTAGTTTTTGATATTGACCATGCTTTCTTACCAAATCATTTGTATAATAGTTGAGATTCAAATCATCACTAGATAAGTAAATGTGGATTGTTTAAAAAAAAAAATTCAAGGAGAATCAGGATATTTGATACTCAGACGAGCCAACAAATGACACATACCTACCAAACATACCTATACCTAGGTACCGCTAAGTAATCAGTTGCAATGAAACAGGAGACATCTCGCGCACGATTAAAAGATCTACTTGTCGCCTTTTAAGTTCAGATATTGGAATGTGCGTAGGTATCATACATATCTGTGAGTACGTGAGTGATTCACGGGTCACCTGAGCGTCACCGATAACAGTAATTTGTTTCAGTGCGCCGGCGGCGAGGCGGAGATGGCTACGCTCATCCAGGAGAATGGGATGAAGGAGTTGAGCAAGCATTCGTCGCACATGGTGCCCGATCACGAGTACTGCGAGGCGGGCGCGGGCGGCGGCGGGGGTCCCGGCGCCCCCTCCCAGCCGCAGCCAGACCCCGCCGCCATGGAGCTCGCCCCGCAAGAAGAGGAGGACACCCCCGAAATAGACATCATGATAAACAATGTCGTGTGCAGTTTTAGTGTAAAGTGCCACCTGAATCTGAGACAGATTGCCCTGAAGGGCGTGAACGTTGAGTTTCGCCGCGAGAACGGCATGGTTACTATGAAACTGCGGCGGCCTTATACCACAGCCTCCATCTGGTCGTCGGGCCGCATCACGTGCACGGGCGCCACCAGCGAGGACCAGGCCAAGATCGCGGCCCGGCGGTACGCTCGAGCGCTGCAGAAGCTCGGCTTCGAAGTCAGATTCCAGAACTTCCGCGTAGTCAATGTATTAGGAACCTGCCGGATGCCCTTCGGTATAAGAATCATATCCTTCTCCAAGAAATATAAGGAGGCAGAGTAAGTATATTTAGACTTTGTTATAAGCACTTTAAAATGAATATTCCAGTAAACCAATAGCAACTTGGCTCATCAATCAGCACCTTTCTGTTCTATCAACCTTAGTTAAGATATTAAGGCCACTGTTTGTATTGTTATCTGTCATAATATGCTACTCATTTTGGCCTCCCTAATTTCTATTTTTAGTTCCTTAATTTTCAATACATGCCTATTAAAACCATTCCTGCTTTATAAGCAGTATTTGCAAAATAACAACTATTTGATATTTGTTTTAATTGGAGCCGATGAGATAAAACTTTGGTTCATTTACCTCGTGCAGTAAAAATTGCGTAGTTTTCTACTCAGATTTTAGTTCATTCACCTTAATTCTTGAAAGGATTATTAACTATTATTTAATGCTTATAATAACTTGCTTCCGTCCGCGACTCCGTTTGCTAGCGGCCCATATTCCTATCCTAAGGTCATGTGTTCAAATCCAGTCGTGCACCAATGGGTTTTGTTTTTCTGTTCGAGATAGATATATCTTTATTCTCAACAAACATCCTCATTAACTTTAAGATTTAAAATATTATGTAGAGGGATTTACATCATTTTTAGGGTTCTGTACCCGAAGTGTGCCAACAGAACCCTATTACTAGGCCTCCACTGTTCGTCTATCTATCTCTCAGCGGCCTGCATCTCATGAACCGTAATAGGTAGAGAGAGAGTTTACATTTTCGGAATGTGTATTTCTATTGCCTCTGTATCAACAAATAATAAAAATAAAAGGTGGCCCCCATACAAGAAACATTTATGGTAGATACATGTACGATGTTACGGAACTCTTCGTGTGCGAATTCGGCTCGCACTTGACAGATTTTTGTTTCGCGTTTGTTTATGCATGCCTCATGATTTCAATAAGCTCAAGTACTCAAATTGGAGCTATATAGGAGTACTTTATTAAATTTCCGACGTTAGACGTTGTTGAAATGAGTTTTGTCTCTATTTCAGCTATGAACCAGAGCTGCACCCTGGTGTTACGTATAAGCTATATAATCCTAAAGCCACACTAAAGATATTCTCCACGGGAGGTGTTACAATCACAGGTGAGAAATTTATTTATTCTAACTTCTTATTAATTAAACGACTATGGTCTTGCAACCTGTATTAGATTTGTTATAGATATTGCCTGGATTTTCCTCTGACTACCTCTGACTTTTCATTACCTAGTATGTCGGTGAGAATTATTCAAGCTTTTTGACATTTTTTGACTGTTGAGAAAACTGCATTTTTGTTATATGACCAGCTACCGCCCGCGGCTTTGTTCGCGTTGTAAAAAAAAAAGTAAAATGTATTTATTCAATATTACAAGTGTGTAAAAATACATGGTTTGGGAACTCTCGTTTTAAGTTGTTGTACCTAGTAAGTATAACGTGAACAAACTTAGGTACTACCTACCCGAATAAAAAGCCTTTGTTATTTCATGAAATACCCATGTATGTACAAAGTTTCATTCAAATGCGTTTAGTAGTAGTTATAAAATAAATAAAAAGAGCTTTACATTCCTTACCAACTAATTTAAATAATTACACTGCTTATTAACTAAGTAATTTGGTTTAGTTGTCGGGTAAGGACTGCAGTGAGAATCTCCTCCAAGCTTTTATATTAATTCCTGGCTCTCGTTATTCTTGGCCATGTATTACCTGCTATTTCTTTGATGTCATCACACCATCTTTTTATTGGTCGTCCTCGCCTTCTTTTCGTGTCTCTAGGAATCCAGTTAGTGGTTATTTGATATTGTCTATTTGGCTCTAGTCTCTATATATGACCCGCCCATTGCCGTTTAAGCTCTAAGATTTTTTGTACTCCAACTTTTGCTTTTGTTTTCTTCCTGATGGTTACATTCTTAATTATTGTATCTTTAAGTCGAGCTCTCCATCCCTATTTGGCAGACTCTTAACATTTCCACACCGTGATTAATCCTCAAAAAACTTTCGGATTTATAATATTAGAAGAATTGTAGAATACAATTAGTACTATTTTCTCATTATGTACAAACTGATCCATAGACAGAAAAGGAAGTTTTCTATTGAATACGCTAAAATGTATTACTTCCGATAACGTACCTACAGGATGGAACAATTTAGCCCACCAAAATGCCCTTCCGCCGTCAATGGTTTCATTGATAGAATCGCCTGCCACTTAATGCCCTCTTAAATAATATAGCAAATTCCAAACTTGTCAAGTGCCACTTGAAAAATATTTTATTTAATACCACAATGCTACATGATAGGGAATGAAAGGAATGTGTACCTACTGTAGTTTACATCAACTTATTTTTTTCAATTATAATGCGCGGATCAGGCACAGAGAAATTGACACTACGTTAGATCAAGTACCAAAACTAACCCTCGAATACTCAAACGCGACTCAGATTTGACCACGTCTCAAATCACGATATTTTTTTTGACAGTTTTTGATGAAAATCTGTCAAAAACTCGTCACTTGAGACGTGCTCAACTCTGAGATGCGTTTGAGTATTCGAGGGTTAGTCTGTTAAGTGTAAGGCGAGTAAAAAATTCTGAAAAAAATCAGATTTTTTTATGTATCATTTTTATTATTTGTTGTGGCAATACAAAAACATAAGACATTTTTATGAATGGTCATTTTTCATAATTAGACATTAGTCGTGCAAAGGGATCAACTTTGTCTGATATGCTGCAAAGCGCTTAACGATTGAGTCCAGTTGTATTCCGATAGCTGTTGTTTTCATACCCTGCGGCTAAATTATCTTGCGTCGGCGAACTAGACACTTGGAGTGTAGGAGAGTCAAAATGAAAAGTTCGCCTTTTCATTTTGACTTCGCCGTGGTTCGACAGTCTTGTTGTAGGGTTAGCACAGGTGTGAATCTTTTTAATAACCTGTCATCAATAATTTAAGAGTATTATTTAAGTTATTTTATGGATTTTTATGTAGGTAAGCTTATTATTTCATTTAATTTCGTCATCGTTCACAGCTCGACTTTACTCTCTGCTGAGCAAAGGCCTCCCCCTGTTTGTGCCATCAATCACAGTCTTGTGCTAGTCTCGTAATCAATCTATAACAAGTTGTTTTTTTTACGATCTGCCTCATGTAGACATAATGTTTTGATTACAGTTCATAATCACGAGATTTTAACATAATTTTCTTTGGGTACTCAAAATGAAAACACGATAAGAGAGAACAAAAAGATAAAAAAAACTTGATCCATGTTTTGCGTACTTTTTCATCTACTTAGATCTTGGGAACCCTACCATATTTTCATATGTATTTCTTTAGTTGTTGAAACCAGTTTTTTTTTTAAATCTATTATGTAGTTTTCTTCTAATTACCAATTATTTAATTTGGCGGATTATTTGATTACAATATTTTGTGCGGTCTCACTCGAGTCTTTTTCTATACACCCGTAATCTGTAGCACGATCTATTTCAATTCGATTCGAAATCGGTCTAGATGCGATCGTATGGTATCTTAAGGTTTAATAAAACGGAGGGTGAGTCCTTGGCTATCCGAATAAATAGTTGTGTTGTTGTCAGCTCGCAGCGTGAACGACGTGCAGTCTGCGGTGGAGCGCATCTTCCCGCTGGTGTACGAGTTCCGCAAGCCGCGCTCGCCGGCCGACGAGGAGCTGGTGCGGGCGAAGCGCGCGCGCGCGGCCGGCGCCGCGGCCCCGCCTCCCCCCGCCGCGCCGCCGCGCGCCCCGCACCTGCTCACGCTGTCCGACGACGAGGCCGACGCCGGCGCCTGGCAGTGACGCTCCTAGCACCGCTCTCTCCACGGAAGCGAGAGCGAACATGCCAAAGATATTTATTTCGGAGGTCCGAGGCGCCCGCGCTTCTCCCCCCGACCTCACCTTTTGTGATGTCCCCGTCGCGACTGGACGTTAGAAATCTCGCGATGCTCGGTCTCGTTTGTCGTTTGCCGTTATGATGATTTAGTGATAATAGTGTTCGATAAGTTTGTTCTAAAACAAGATGACTGAATGATTAGATGTTAGTGATTGTAAATACGAAGCTTGGACATTAAAATGTTTCAGTAATATGAATCGTTTTATTTCAATAAAAGGTTCAATAGAGTCAATAAAAAACGCGTTACACAAGAGATAAATGTGACGGGGTGTACTGCGTGGGCGACGAACGCGACGTGGCTTACCGCACTGCCAAGTAGGTTACGAGCTTTTTGATCGCGTTCGTTGCTGATACTGAACACTTCGTAAGAAAGATAGCTTCAGTGTTTGTGGTCGGAGTCTGATTCTTGTGTGTCGTACTCGTCGCTGGTGAGGCGGACGTGCGAGGGGCGCGGGGGACGCGCCAGCCGCGCCTTCCTCCCCAGACCGTACGTGAAGAACCCGGCCGGGGTGCGAATGTACGCGCTCATATCCACCACTGACAAGCGAGGCGTCTTCACCGCTGTACCTAGACACAACAACACTTAGAAAAAACTGAGGAACCCATTACGAAACCTACATTTGGTCTACTGCTGTAGCTGCTATTACTGGTTCGCAAACCACCGTGGAGAAGATTAAAGTGCGTCTCAAAGAGTCCTTTCGTGCACTATTATTTAATCTATAATATCGAACAGATGCATGGAGACTGCGCGGTGCAGCTATCAAGAGAATTTTTTTCCGAGAACAGCTGTTTAGACAACAGCTGGCGTCCTGTATCAAGTTACAAAAAACACAAAATGCAATGACTAAATTCTGTGGAAAATACCTACTGGACACAGAATTCCATATATATCATTATATTTAAATTGTTTTAGAATAGATGATCAATTATTGCAACTGGAATTCCGTGCTGGAATTGCTTACTGTTCATTCTAAGCGACTATTATGATAAATTGATATAACAGGTACTATTATTTATTCTGTGATAAAAGATAGGATCAAAAGATCCTTTTCAGAATAATGGCCTAAAAACTACGAGACAAAGACAACCACTGAACAAACGATAAGCTACTGAACACATTTCAAACCAGTAATAATAGGCAGCGCGGGGTCGCTCGCATCAGGCACCAAGTAAGTCCTGGGGCGTGCTGTCCTCAGATGCCTCGCCGTACGCGCAGGAAGGACGTTGAAGGCAGGCGAAGCGGCCGGTAGAGGCGGCGATAGCACTCGAGGGGGCAACACGCGGCGCTCGGGGGATGAACTAGGAGACCTGGTTAGGAAAAGGACTACAAGAAGCAAATCAAACCACTACAAAACATAATGAGACAGGCCACGCCTAGCTACGTAGCTACCGCATCGCATAGCACGTGCGTCAGAATTCAAATCTAACAGTATTAACAGACAACACCAAGCTGCATTACACTGCTAGGTAATCGACAAACCCAGTTCATAACGACGCAATAAAATTCCAGTATACGTAGGTTTGGAGACCGGTTTTAACCTCCATCTGACACTAGGCGCCTCGCAATAATGTCTGTCTGGTTCAGTTGAAAGAACTTATAAATCAGATACATTTATGGCACATCGCCAAATTGCATTAAATGCATGCTTTTTATAAGGGCTGCTCTATTCCTGAACTGAATTTGTAAACAAGATCCTATTTCTAGTTGCCAATTTTTTCGGTTATTTTCGTAATCCATTCGTAATCTCTGTTTATTTACCTTTCTTTGCCAGTAACTGGGCGTTTTCTTCGGCGCCTTCCTCTTTGCTCCTTTTTCTTGTCCCTTCCAACGCGAGGTGGAATAGCACCAATATGCCGATAATAGTCACATAAAGCTTTGGCTATGGACCTGCCTATTTTAGCATCTGAATAATGATTGAGTTAAGGATTATTTCAGTCAGCATGAGTCTTTAAGTGGCCTAGTGTGAAGCTCATTAGGATTATAATGGCATTAGGTAAATTCGTGATCCAATATTGCTCACCAATTTTAAAGGATACAAGCTTCTTCAGTATAGTGGATGTATGGTCCTCTCGCGCTTAACCTTCGCCCTCCAAGAGACGCGAGCAAGGAATAAGCGTCGACCGAGCCTATTGGGAGAGCTCTGCGGGCGCTCCCCACGACCGTAGGGTCTGCGTTGAACAGGCACGCCTCTTGTCGCCACGCTTCTACCCGACCGGCTAAGAACTTTGGAAGAACCGCGTGGCGCTCAAACCTAAACATTAAACTATAGAAAGTCTAATCTAAAACTGAACCTGGATTAGATTTATTGACAGTTTGGCTGATGCTTTACACGTATGCATAGCTGAAACTCGTGTATGAGAGTATGTATGGTAGTTCTGTGAGTTTCACATTGGAATCCGATGTTTGTCTTACCTGTAAACATCGTCGTAAGAATTTCCGCGAACGAAAACACCTTCATGGCTTATGTCTGCGTGAATGTCGATGATGAAATCCAGTTGAACGTCCTGTAAAAGATTTATTTCTCAAAACCATGGATAAATGTAATAGCGACTCCCACTGTTCTAACTAGGAACATTTCACTTGCCTAATGCTCAACCCAACCCTCACGTTGACCCTCACCTTTCAATAGCGTGAAACCTTTGAAATTAGGGAACTTTATTTCTTGTAAAGTTTTCAATAGAGTTCAAGTAAAGGTAGGGCAGGGCTACTACGTAGGCAGAGTTTGTTGTTGTTATTTTTGTAATACATTTTTTTCACAAATTGTGAAAGATTTATTTGCTATTGTGTTTTTTTTTCTAAACGAGCCTACTTCAGATTTTTTCTCTTGTATATTGTTTTTTCTGTTTCTCGATGAAGTCACGCGGCTGCCTGTTTCGTTCTTTTCTCTAACACTACTCTCTTTTACTACTAAATAAGTACTTTGCGTTTTCGACGTACTAGTAGGATCAAAATCCTGTACTATAACCAATATTATACTTATACTGATACCTTCTGTTCCTCAGCAGTGAGTCTGTCTATAACGTCAGTGGCTGCGATGAGACCTGGATGAGCGAATTTGGTAGCGTTGTCCCAACTGCGATTCAGATCTGCGCCCAGCACATCCGACCTCTGGTTGCCGAGGAACACACCGTCGGGATTCAACATCGGAATTACCTGTAGTCAAATTTTATTGTTAAAAAGATTGCACTGAACCGAATTGGCATAGGCCTGTTTCAAAGTCCCAAGATGGATACCTATGGTGAACCATAGTAACAGGTGATCAGCGCATCGCCCATATAGATTCTCCACCATGCTGGAGGATATTATCCCTTAGTCGACTTTTAAGACATGCTCGGGGAGAGATGTAGCTGGACGCATTCAATTTTTTCTTTACCTACTCACAGTCCAGCAGAGAAGAGTCAAATAAAAGCCTTAAATAATTATCAAGTGAATGAAATATCGTGGTCCCATTACTTTGACCTATCGGGCTTTTCGATAATAAAGTTGTTTTGAAGTTCGAGCTAGGTACTTGCCTTTATAACTATGCCGTTACGTAATGCGCTCGCCTTTTCTGAAGAACTCGCCATGTAGTCCAGAAAACCTGCATTGAAATAGTTTACTGGATTAGGAAGTACCTAATTCATATAAATTATTTTACAACCTCTGTGGCGTGGCGGACGAGTGTTCGGCTGAGACGCAAGAGGCGCGAGTTGGATTCCTGCCGCGGGAGAAATGTTTGCACGTTCTGCAAATATTTCTTCCTGTCTGGGTGCTGTAGTAATATTATGCGTTATAAGTATGTTTTTCCAAAAAAATGACTATCCTATCAGCCATCTGGTTCCCATAGTACAAGCTTGTTTAGCTTTGGAGCTAGATGGCGCTGTGTGAAATGTCCACAAATATTTATTTATTTATAGGACTATAGTAGGTAAACGGAATTGGTTGCACACTTACCTATTATATTCAGTTCATTATACCTAGGTACTGTAACTCTTATTTCAGTGTGTTACTGTTTGTTTACGCTAATAAATAAAATAAAATGTACATTATGTTATATCTATTGTTATAAAAATAAGCATCTTAAAACGCAGCCATACAGCACGTACACTAACTTACTATTTACTTAGATGGTGGTACGAGATAGGTTACCTTGACAAATATAAGAAGCAGGTGGTTCGCCGCCATGGCTCCTCGCCATTATTACTACGTAGCGTTTCTTATGAACACCCTTTCCTTTCACTGGCACTTGTTCCTCTGTTGTAGCAGTCTTGTTCTCTATAGTTACTAAATCTATTCGACGTTTTTGCTGAAAAAATTAGATAGATAGAATAAAAAGTTTTACTGTCGGCATGTTCCAAAAATCCTAGGCACTTGCTGCCAATGTGTAAATCAAATAGTAAATTAAAAAAGCTTTTTAAATTATCGATATTTCGGGGCAGCATAAGTAAAAAGACTTACCGTAGATTGAGCAATAGATTCCCTCGTCGCAAATGTCTGAGCTTTCTTCTCCCACAGCGCCAGGTGCTTCTGAAGTCGGGAGTATGAGTATGGGGCAGCCGCTGAGAACTGGTAAATGTCCTCTTCACGGTCGAAAGCGAACGCTATGCTAAGGATCTTGTGGCCTCTGTGAAGAACGGATTTGTGGCAGAATAATAGCCGCCTGGGGATCCGCACCCTAAAATTAAAAACAAAATATTACCTCGTCATTTGTTTAAAGAGATCTATAGTAAAACTTGGATTGTTCTTACCACTTCATTCGTGATGTAGAGCGCACCAAAGGTGTCATGTCCCCGTTGTAAAGGGTCAGTTCTTTACCAAAATTCACAATGTTGAAAATCACCCTCTGTAATACGGAAAACTTTGTGATTCACTAACACACATTACTAAGAATAATTCATTTAGTTATACAGTCGAGTCCTGTATTCAACTGAATTTATTTAATTACATAATCTACTACAAATTAATAATAAAAATAAATTAAATCATGGAATTAAACCAATTTGATCATTTGGCAAAGTAGATACCATCACTGACTGCATTCCCGCGTTGTATCGCTAAAGAAATTATTTGAGCTAAGAATGAGCCAGCCCTCTAATCACCTGCGGCGTCGACTAACAAAGGTGAAATATTTTTATAAAAGCCTTTGTAGACGGCCCCCATGGTCCTAGCGTTTCAACCTAGTTCGTACCTAACAGTTAAGTAAATCTAAGACTCATATAGCATCTACTTTACAAACCTTAGTGGTTTCCGTGGTGCTATTTTAGTTGCTACATTTTTGTAAACTTTTATTATGATAAATAAATTAAAAAAAAAAAAAAAAAAAAAAAAACACCAAGCGGCGCAACATAGATTATGTACAACAAATTAATAGGTAATAAAAATAAAATAATTATTTCGTCGGTAGTTTGACCAGAAAGAAACTTACAAAATATAATATGAAATATATTAAATTTACAAAACAAACAGAAATTACAAAAGAAACAGTCGTGCTATCTACAGGTCTATAGATAGCGCACCTGATCTAGGTCATCAGCGGTGGTATAATTTTACCTGATCCTGTCTAACATTCTCCACGGTAAAGTTGAACCAGAAACGTGAGCGTGGCCGGCAGGTGTCCGGTCTGACGTGCAGATCGTACTCGATGTCCGAGATATGGTCAGCCCGTCCGAGGTTCCCGCACTCGAAGGCTGCGTCGAAGCAAAGGTGCCCTCGCTTCGCTTTCCCGCTATGGCCAGCTGGTCGAACGATCAGCCGATTCACATTCCCCAGGCCAGTCTCTCCTTCGCTCTCTTCACTGTCTGTTAGTAGGTATAGGTAGTTGGTTTGTATCGTCTCAAAACAATGTTTACTATAATATTATATATCGATGCTTGTTTTGTTTTGCTAATGGAGTAAAGTAGCTCCGTCCGATAGGTCTCTGCCACTTTGTTTACAACATATGTATATAGTTTTGAATGGATTAGGTATCAAAATAAACAGACTTATAAAAGTAAATCGTATTGCAAATGTTTTGTGGTACCTACGCACGATACTTTTATTAAATGGATGATTGATGGCGGCCAGTGTTTCTAGATATGGCACATGCATACGCATTACGCACTGAACAGTGTAAACTTGTAAATTGCATTATTATTACTGAAGTAAATAAAGTCAAGAAAGCCAATTTGTATTAGTTATAAGTTTCTTTCTGTTAATCAAGTTTTTTTCATTACTGTTTTAAATAATAAAAGAAAGTCAATTTTAAAATTAATGAATAAATTATTGGCATTGTTTTTTTACTTATTAAACCTGGTACCGTTAGGATCACGATTATAAATAGTGACTGTATGCTGCTCTTCATAATAAGCCATTGTAGCACCTAAGACGTTCACTCGAAGAACTTCCAGGTCAAACTAAATCACTAGTTTTCAGAACAAGCTAAGTAAGGCATAGATTGGATCGCCGATTGACGGCAATAGGTCTTCGATAAGTGCACGAATGTGGAAGGAAACCGTTTACTTAGACACGCCATCGGACGATTGAATTCCTTTACATTTATTTAACGTCAATTGAAACATTGAGTTCGGCAATTTCACACAGTTCCGGCATTACCTAGGTACTTGTATAACTATTTCCTGACAGCTTGCATTGCATTGCCTTAAGTGATAGACGTAATACATATGTGATAGCTTGTTTTTATATTATAAGATAGGTAACTATATAGGGAGTTCGCAGGAAATCATGGTACTGGTTACTGCTCATACCATGAACTGAGGTTCATGTTAGTTTCTTATCAAGTAATTAGCTCTTAAACGTAGCCCTCAGGCAAACTATTTTCGTAACAGTTT
Source organism: Scotopteryx bipunctaria (assembly GCA_949320045.1). Lineage (NCBI taxonomy): Eukaryota > Metazoa > Arthropoda > Insecta > Lepidoptera > Geometridae > Scotopteryx > Scotopteryx bipunctaria. The sequence goes on from OX439441.1 coordinate 3,478,380, forward strand.
TCACACTCGCAAGCTGTCTCATGGGGAGCGGATCACGCAATCCTTCGATGAATATACCCCCTTGGAATCGCTCTATCCCTACCTACCAACCTATTCATTTATATGCAGAAAGTATACTTAACGCTGCAGTGTGGCCTAGCTAACTGGAGCTATTAACATCACACCACACCGACTCCACTGACGGAGTCGACGTTTTCTTTCTCGCTCGCCCCTCTGGGTGCAGTCGTTAGATTCAATACTCAGGCAACAGCCCAAGCCGAGGTTCATACCAAAGTGGTGCCCTTGCGCGAGTTGCCCCAAAAACCTTTACTCGACGTTGCGCCCTCTGCGCTGACCAAAACCCGGTAAAGCTGCAAAATGCCACCGGTCATCTGCGACCTACAGTATTTAATAAAGTTCAAAAAAACTAACTGGTAAAGTTGGACTGTGGATGATGATGATTATAGATTCTTTAGGGAACCTACTAATAAATAATACGAAAGTATTTCACTAGGCTAAAAAAATAACCCTAAATAAATTGTCAACAAAAATAATTGCTGTTAAAGATACCATTAGGTACCCATGCTTCATAGGGTTATAGAATAGACATAGAACGAGGTAGCAGTATTTGGAATAATACTTACCCAGATACGATATCAGTTTCTAGGAAATAAATGCACTTGCTAAATATTCTTACCTGACATTTTTCCGATTCAATAATCAGTCTACGTTCTCAACTTTCAAAACCGATCACAAGAGGACTCGCTAGGCTGTTGCCGCCTGCATTCTGTAACTTCCTTTGTTTCCTGCAACATTGCCGGTGGTTGCCCTTGGTTGCCACGTTACGCCGCTTTGCGACATTTTCTTCCGAGTAATAATAACAAAAAACAAAAAATATTTCACTTGAATGCGTAATAGCATTTTTATTAATCGTTAGTTACGGTTGCTAGGCAACGAATCGAAGTAGAGTGGCAGTAAATTGTTATTTGTATTTGAGGTAGCGCTGCAACGCGGTACAAGCGGTATACCTTTCTTCTTTTGTTTTTTTAGGGAATCAACATACATAATTATGTCGTAGAGCTTTTACAAGAGAAAAATTATGAGGGGCTCGTTCAAGTCTTTTGTACGGGAATTAACAAATTGTGTAAAAATGCAAGAAAATCCCTATTACTAGTAAATTATTATTTCATGTAAGTACAGTATCTGTAGTACATTAAAGACACAATTCTACTACTTAAATAATTCAAAACCTAGAGGTTTAACAGCTAGCTGCTACGTACCATCGTAGCAGTGTCGTAGACGTCTCGCAAGTGCCTTTAAGAAGATGAAAAATGTGTGATGTTATAAAATAACTATGTATGTTTATACTATAGCATGGAATACTATAGCTAGATGAATTGCTTATATTATAATGTTGTTTGTAAGTCCATTAGAATTATCACAAATCTACATCGTAGAGGCGTAGACTCTCCGTAGACCTACTGCTACGGAACTACTGAACTTACGTTCAAAATAAAACAATTAATTTTACGAATATTGTCATTTTATTTGATAAATAAATAATTATAAACTAGTTACATACACCTATATTATTGGCAATTCGCCTCACGAGCCGCGAACATTGATAAAGCTCAACATACAATAATATCGGGAGAACAAAAACATTCGCATAAAATGTATTAAAAAACGACTATTTACATTACATTATCTTACGGTAACATTTATACAAAATTCTTATTCCTAAACCTACTACCGAACTTACCAATAAACTGCCTTTTGTAGGATAAAATCCTAAATGAGATTTTCTTGGTCTTTACTATAACAATACATGATTAAAATAGGTACTTATTTAACCACCGTAGCTATGTTTCTGTACTTAGCTATATTTCTGTATTAAAACGCACAAAAAAATACCTCATGAAATATCGTGCACTCGCCACTGTAAGAATATAAATCATTCGTAACTATATTATGCATTGAAGAACACAAATAATGAAAAAAAAAAACAAATTAAGTCATTTATACGTAGAAGGCAAAAATTTAAAAAACGTTAAATCTCAGGTTTATATTAAATAGAAATCCATGTTCTAAACATTCTTCAGATTTTGATAGCAAGTTCTAGTAAATGCTATTATAACATATATTTTTCGTTTCAAAGTCCTATAAATTATAGATGCAAATGTACAAAATGTAAATACACTTACAGAAATGCAAATATGTTGGATGGTTATCGATGACACATCAGTCCATCTTGGACTAAAATAAAAATTGAGAAGCAATATTATTTTTGTTACATTTTACATAAAATAAAAATTAGATATTTCCTTACTAATATATTTGTAAGTACTAGGTAACAACATAACTTTGAACAAAATAATTCTGAGAACATATTATAATAATAGAATATTTAAAGATACAAAATGTTACACAAGTTATATACTTATGGAATCTACCTACATAGATACGTAACAAGTAAGTTCTTAAAGGATTTTATGAGATACAATGAGGAAGATACTAATTTCAGATAAGGTGCTTATTATCTAACTCAACGAATTTCTGTTAATATCACATTAGAATGTGTGTTATAAATAATAAAAAGATGTACATACATATTATATATATGTCACCGTAAAATTGTAAATACCTTTAGATTATAATCTCGCGAGTTTGTAACTGTCGAACATCTGCTTAGATCGAAATTAGGTAGTAGTAGGTTAGGTTAGTTAGTGAAATACTACACGCAAGACGAGCGAGCAGAGCAAGAGTGCCGCGGCAGCGCCAGAAATTTAAAGCAGTTAAATTGTAAGCAGTATGTTACCTTTTCATCTTTCGACACGACAGTTTACAATATTACGGTATTTACAGCTTTACGGTGACGTATATAAATAATATCACGATCGTTTCCTATGTAGATCGGCAGAGACCACGGATCTCTATTTGCTACGATCCTGATAATACAAGGTGTATTTCCAAATAAAACCGGTCTAGTACGAGTCGAATTCGCACACGAAGGGTTCCGTGCCATGTACATAAATGTTTTTGTAAGGGGCTTCCTTTTTATTTATATTTATTGTTTGTTGTTATAGCGGCAATAGAAATACACACTCTGAGAAAATTTCAACTCTCTGCGACAGACAGACGGACGGACAGCGGAGGCTTAGTAGGGTCTCGTTGGCACACTTCGGGTACCTACAGAATCCTAAAAAAATGGTTGTATGTATTTTATTCTTCTGATTCCCATGGTACAGCTGTCAGCTTAGCTTAATTTGGGGCTAAATAATGAAACAAAATAGTGTGCAATGTCCAACAATATTGATTTATAGTTTGAACATGTATTTTTCCGATGCAGCAGTTGAGTTAGATAAAAGGCTGATTTTATAGATGATTCCTACTAGGTACCTTACTAAGATAGTTTCAACCAATCGGACGTTTTTTTACCTTAAAATGATCGAACATAAAGACAGCTACACCAAATGTATGTCATTCATTCATCAACTTTATTGGAGCTACTATTTATTATACTTACTTAATACAATAATCTACACTCGTATTGCTTTTGGAATACTTAATATATAGGTAAGTAAATAAATATAACTTCCATGGCACAGAATACTTCTAATCAGGATATGTACTATCGCGTTTTTATTAACTCGTTATGTATCCTACTCAAAGTAACTTTGGTGCAGCTATCGTCTTTTACTAAACCCGTCAAAGTACTAATAATAAGTTGACTAGACCGATACTAATAAATAATAACACAATTATTTAAACGTAGAACTTTTACAAAATAATAAATTGTGAATTTTTATACGTACTTTGTAATACTTGGAGACGAATCCGCACAAACATTGGCGGTTCCACCTACATATAAGTTTAAACGTGACAGACAACCGGTAAAACCAACGTCGCGTCTCCAACGCGTTTTCCTTATACGTTACACAACACAGACCAATCATATCCCATAATTTCGCTGTAAGAGCGAGTAGTATATTATGTAACTATTGTACATGTTAAAGACGTCAAAATTTTGTGTAGTGTTTAGCGAGGTAAGGGCGTAGGAGACGCGGCTTAAAAGACACTTATACTAAAACAAATTCCATAGCCTTTATTAACCATTATAATTCCATTCTTCCATTAGCACTGTTCGATACAACGATTCAATCAGCTTTAACGACACCAATAACAAACAACTTTCTACAATATACATCGGAGTAGCTTCCGATCAGGGGCGAATCCAGGCGAAATTTAGGGGTCACTGGTAACCAGTGGTTTCAAGGGGTTACACTCCGATGATTAATTCAACCGTCATGTCATGACTCGTGAGAGATAAATCGTGTACGAGTATCATGGAAAATAGTTTCCGCTTACATAAATAACGTATTGACATTTATTTTCTCAACAATAATGCTTAGTACATCTATATAAAAAGAATTGCGGTACCGATGTTGTAATATACTTCGTGGGGATGAATGGTGATATAATGAGCCGTCAGCCTCAGCGATTGAAAAACCATGTCAATCGACTATCCATAAACATGACAGCAAAATACTAACGATATTACCACTTACCCCCACGACGACGTACCCTCGTAGGGACTAACTGTAATATTTAGAGCCATTGGCCCCCCAGGTAAATCATCTATAATCATGACAGCAAAAGAGATTGCGGAGCATTTTTAATTCTAGATTCGCTCTTACAAGTATACATCGGAGTAGTCCCGTCCCCTGCATCACGCCTGCGTTTCCCCTTCTGTGTAGTGCGAGGGGCCCTCCACAGAGCAAACTGAGTCTTCAGGGGTTCGAGAGGCCCCCGCGTCGGCTTCACTCGCCTCCATGTTACTGTTGGACTTGCCCTTCCCCCCGCGCCTCGCTTGCAATGCCTGCGAGAGGGTCTATGTTAGTGGGGGTTTTTGATATCAGACTTATTGATTGTGATTGTTTTATAACTAGATGGGCATCTATCGGAATCGCATATCCCTACTTTATTTTTGTAGCGTCGGCCATTAAAGCCTTGTGACTAAATTTTTTTTTGTAGCAAAGAGGGTGACAAAGTGGATGAAGATGTTATTGTCAAATCACAATCAAAAAGTCTCGTAAAATGATATAAACTATCGCAAATATGTATAGCTGGGATTAAAAGCCGAGTTGCAGCGGGTCTTTCACGTAGTCTTGAAGAAGGATGAACCTTGAAATCTAGCGATAGAGTGCTTGAATTTTGTATTTTTTTCAGCCGATAGACCGTTGAACAGAAAAAGCGGACATCTGAAACATTGCGGCGAGGGGTATGTGCAGAGGGCCGGCCCAAGGGGGATGAGGGGGGTTCTAACGGACGTCCGCGGGGTGCAAGCCGGGGCCGGCCCGGGGGGGGGGAGGTTTCTAACGGGACGTCCACGAAGGGGTCAAACATGCGGGTGCTCCACGATCATTTCAAATGCATGCGATTCAGACTCAGATCTCCTTACCTTTTCACGACTGCCTTTTTTCTAATGTTGGAGTGGGATGGAAGATGAAACAATTTATTAATGAATGTGAATAACGGACATTTTCAGGTTCTCAAGATTTTTCATTCATGGATTTACAACATTCTATGAATACTTCTTGGTCACATCACACATCAGTCTAATATATTAGTGTTTACCTACATAAATAGAAGTAAGGTTAATACAGGAAAATAAATAAACAGCCAAATCATACAAGAGGTTTTTGTAAACAGTGATAAACTAAAGGAAGACAAGAAAACACAAACTAACATAACAGATAAGATTACAACGTAGTACAGTTCTAAATGATTGGTAAATCATTACACAAGTATCAAAACGATAATTTCCTCAAACTAAAATTGATTCCAAAAACGAAAACCGCCCTTCGCAATATTTTCACACAATAAAATAATTTCTGAATGTGGTATATTAATGATCTGGAATCCGGAATAATCTGGTTCAAACGAACCATTTCAGATTCGTTTTCTAGCTGTGGTTCATAAAAACCAGAAATTACGAGTGCCCTGATACCACACCCAGACGAAATATTTGCAGAACATGCAAACATTTCATCCGCTACCAGAGCACTGGTGGTCTAGTGGTAGCGACTCCGCCTTCCAATCCTAAGGTCGTGGGTTCGAAGCGGTCTTGCATCAATGGATTTTTCTGTAAGAAAAATCGCTGTACTGGTACTTTCAAACGGCTAAGGAAAACATTGTGAAAAAAAATAAAAAAAACTAGTAGTGACACGACTAATAGTAGTATCCGAGGGAATCGAACCCTCACATTCGCCCGCTACTCCATCGAAGCCTTCAAAAATTACCTGCTAGTGCACGAAAGGAGCCCCTTTGAGGCTTTAATCCTTTCACCACACTGGTTCGAAATAACTAGTTACCTGTAAAGAGAAGCGTCGATGCGGCGTCTTCCGCCCCCCTCTCCGCTTGCTGATGTGCGGGTTGTCTCTCCGCAACGTCTTACTGCGCATGATCTCGAGCTGCACGTACAATCGCTTCAGCTCAGCACGGACCTCCTCCGAGGTGGCTTCCTCTTCGCCCTCTAAGCCGAACCCTTCGGCCGGCCCACGGCGAGACACCTGACAAAATGATAAGAATTGAAATAGTCGTTGATAGCCTCGGTGGCGTGGCGGGCGATTGCTCGGCAGAGACGCAAGAGGCGCGGGTTCGATTCCCGCTGCGGAAGAAATGTTTGCATGTTCTGCAAATATTTCTTCCGGGTCTGGGTGTTGTGGTACCTACCATGGTACCACAACACCCTGACCCCACACTAGGATTCCCTGAGTCGTGGGTATCAGAAACTACGAGTACCATGGTACCACAACACCCAGACCCGGAAGAAATATTTACAGATCATGCAAACATTTATTTCGCAGCGGGCATCGAACCCGCGCCTCTTGTGTCTCTGCCGAGCAATCGCCCGCCACGCCACCGAGGCCGTCAAATTTATTTATTTATCCGTGTCACTGTCTCAGCTATTCACAGTCTCACGTACCTCCTGCGCGAGCGACCTCGCCCGGTATCCGTGCCACAGTCTCGGCGCCAGCGCGCAGGCGAGCGCGGCCCCGGCGGAGAGATGCGCGCGCGCCGCCGCCGCCACGGGCCAGCGCTCCGGCGCCGCGGCCGGCTCCGCGCCGCTCACCACGCGGAAACAGATGCCACTGATGCCCTCTATCCACAAAGCCGCGGATAACCAACGACGCTCCTGGAAACGTTAATGTAGAACTCGAAAAGTTGTGATTATACGCAAACAGACGCCGCTGATAGCCAGCGATGCTCCTGGAAACGTTAATGTAGAACTTTTAGAGTTGACCTGTATGATTATACATGTCAACTCGAAAATTTGTGATTACACGCAAACAGACGCCGCTGATAGCCAGCGATGCTCCTGGAAACGTTAATATAGAACTTTTCGAGTTGACCTGTATAATCACACGCAAACAGACGCCGCCGAAAGCCAGCGATGCTCATGAAATTGTAAATGCAGAGATGAAGATCTTTTTTAGCCAGAAAGTAAGTAATCACACAGACACAGATGGCGCTTATGCTTTATCCACAAAGTTGCGGCAGCCAGCGATGCTCCTGGAAACGTTAATATAGAACTTTTCGAGTTGACCTGTATAATCACACGCAAACAGACGCCGCCGAAAGCCAGCGATGCTCATGAAATTGTAAATGCAGAGATGAAGATCTTTTTTAGCCAGAAAGTAAGTAATCACACAGACACAGATGGCGCTTATGCTTTATCCACAAAGTTGCGGCAGCCAGCGATGCTCCTGGAAACGTTAATATAGAACTTTTCGAGTTGACCTGTATAATCACACGCAAACAGACGCCGCCGAAAGCCAGCGATGCTCATGAAATTGTAAATGCAGAGATGAAGATCTTTTTTAGCCAGAAAGTAAGTAATCACACGGACACAGATGGCGCTTATGCTTTATCCACAAAGTTGCGGCAGCCAGCGATGCTCCTGGAAACGTTAATGTAGAACTTTTCGAGTTGACATGTATAATCAGACGCAAACAGACGCCGCTGATAGCCAGCGATGCTCATGAAATTGTAAATGCAGAGATGAAGATCTTTTTTAGCCAGAAAGTAAGTAATCACGCGGAAACAGATTGCACTTATGCTTTATCCACAAAGTTGCGGCAGCCAGCGATGCTCCTGGAAACGTTAATGCAGAACTTTTCGAGTTGACATGTATAATCAGACGCAAACAGACGCCGCTGATAGCCAGCGATGCCCCTGGAATTGTAAATGCAGAGATGAAGATCTTTTTTAGCCAGAAAGTAAGTAATCACACGGACACAGATGGCGCTTATGCTTTATCCATAAAGTTGCGGCAGCCAGTGACGCTCCTGGAAATGTAAATGCAGAGATGGAGATTTTTTTCGGCCCATAAGCTACTATTAGGTACTGCTAATACTCATGTTTCTAGTTTTTTCGAACTAATGCGGTGAGAATTATGAAATGCGCTTGAGAGAGGCTTCTTTCGTGCACTTGACACATGTTTTCGAACTTCCTAAGTTTAACGACAAGTAGTAATTTCCTCAAGAGTAACCCGAAAACAGATACCGATTATGCCCTCTATCCTTAAAGCTTCTGGAAATGTAGAGGTGGAGAATTTATGGTCACACCGGCCAAGAAATGCCGATAATGTTACGTTTGGATATCATTAGAACATTTCATTACCAGTGAATACGACTTCTGATCTACTAACATACGATTGTGGCCACCTAATTGCAAAACCAGTCAGAACTCGATTTCGAACAGTAACTTTTTATCAGGACAAGAAGATTTGCTTTGACATTCTGTGTACAATCTCCATCTCTTCTATGTAAACCCCCGAATACTCAAACGCATCTCAGACTTGAGCACGTCTCAAGTGATGAGTTTTTGACAGATTTTCATCAAAAACTGTCAAAAAACCGTGACATGAGACGTGCTCAACTCTGGGTCGCGTTTGAGTATTCGGGGAAAAGTCTATCAAAAAGCTACCTGGAATGGTACATTGGCATTCCTAGCCGCGTGCGCGATCCTAATGCCGGCTAGTAGCAGCAGTATCTCGGCTGCAGCGGTCACGTGGTGCCAGGCGGCGCGCGCGCAGCCATTGTCGTCCTCGCAAGCAGCGGTGGCGGTGAACGCTGCTAGGTAGCACGTCGTTCCCAACACCATCGCTCCTACTATCCGGAGGACCTAGACAATTAAATACACACAAGTGTTCAAACACAGGGTTATCAATGAAGATAATACCAGATACAATGTATGATGATTTCCTACCTCATTATCGAGAACTCGTAGAGTAACAGATATAGCCGTATAATTTATCGAATGTAGTAGTTAAAATAGAAATAGGTGTTCAAACAACATCGGGAGTCACGTTTTGAATAGATGATGATTAAATCTAAGATTTTCTTCTACTCAACCTTATTGAACCAGAGTTCAACTAAATTTTTAAGATGGAAACATAGATATGACAGTCTAGTAAACGAGGTTATGTCGTGTTCGTACCATTCATCTTTACCTAACCTACATTTTATCAACATTCCTAACCTCGGAGTCTCTCGGCGTCCACCTATGCGCTTTCCTGGTCCGGAACTCTGCCAGCAGCACCCATAACCTCAGCACTACAGAACCGTAGCACATCACGAAGCCGAGTTCCCTCAACCAGGCACCTGCTATACACCGCCATTTCGCTTCCGATATGTACTGAGAAGCTGCCTGGAGAAGTCAACAGGATAGGTTTAGAGAATTTTATTCTTGACCAGTGTAAGAGAAAAATATGGGTTACTAGAAGAAACTTACGGAAGCGTACATCAGTAAAGCGCCAAGCAACACTACTTCCAAAACTGTCCACATCCCCATAGCTACCGCCTGAAATGAATACAATAAACGTCATCGATTTGTTTCCAATTGATTAACCGAGTGGTCGGCGTAGACTTACTTTGCATTTCCTCTTCTTGAATATAATGATGGCTATAACTAGGCAAATGAGGATTCCTGCGAGATTTCCAGCGAGGAGGCTGATGCGCAGGGTGTCTGCGAGGCAGGCGGTGGCGTCACTGCCCATCCCGCACGGCGTGCAGGTCAGTGCACCGCCGTCCGCCGCCAGAGTCGCGTCCGACAGCCAGCCCGCGCCGCCCGTGTTCCAGTGCCCTGAGCGGCACTTACATCGGTACTGTCGAACAACCAACAAAATAAGTATTTACATATGGACATTCATTGGCAGTAATTAGAAAACTCGCCTACCTCTATCCGACGATTCGTCCCAACAGAAGGAACCGCCTCGCAGTCCGTCGTATCCGTGTCGCAAAGAGGCGAACCGCCGAGCCAGTCATGCATCGCCTCCTCGCAGGGTATCGACGGCCATCGGCGGAATATCGCAGCCGCCGCCCGGCCGTGCGCGACGCCCCTCGCCGCGGCCACTCCTCCCCACCATCCTTCTCCATCGTTGTCGCAGGAGAACCAGCCGTTCGACCAGATCACTGTGCTAGCGTTCCAGGCGGAAGCCAAGGTTTTCCAGAACTGACGGAGTGTGATGGAGTTGTTCTGTTGAAAGACGATTAGTCGTGGTGGTTCGGAGACGAAGAGAACTCCGAGATGGAGTTGCGGAGCGCCGAGGGCCACGGCGGCGGGGGGCGGAGCGAGGGGCGCGCGGGCTGCGGCGCGGGCGAGAGCCGCCGCACGAGCTTCGTCCGCCACGCCCTGCTCCACCAGCTCAGCCAGTGCGCGCGCCGTGTGCACAGCGGCAGCTTCATAATCACGTGCATTCTGGAAATTAATATTAGGAAACATGCAAGTTCTGAGGACTAACATGAGAAGCATTACTTAGCCAAAAATATTGAGCTTATTATATTGTCGTAAAGAGTGAGTTTAGTTGCGCGTACCGGAGGCAGCGGCGGAGGGCTCTTCAACAGCAGAGGGTCACAGTGGAGGTGCAGGGCGGGAGCAGGGGGCGCGGAGGGAGGTGCGCGCGGCTCGGCGGGCGCGGCGGCCGCGCAGGCGAGACACGCCAGCGCGCACGCCGCCCACCGCGCCCGCATCGCTCACCTGCCGTGACCGACAATACACCACACCTGAAACATTCATAAACAAAATGTAATACAAATGCGCAGAAAATCGTCTAAGTTACAACTAGGAAGGATCCCAGAAAAAGACTTTATAGGGATCATTTTCATAAAATAATAGCCAAGCGTGGTTTCTTGTCTGTATCTTCCACACCTGGTCGCGTTACGCAAAAGCTTGACGCCTTGACGTAGATTTGAGACGTTTTTAGATGGTCCTAGCTATTTAAATGAACAAAATACTTTTAACTTTTGACTCCTGCAGGTACAAGCGACCAATTTTAAGAATTTTACACAGCTATGTTCATCAATCACATAATATATAGGTAATCAAATTATTGAGACTATTTTGCCATTCAAGACTTTCAAGATAATACCATCAAACAAGATAATCTTTCGAATGACGTCATTGATACTTATAGAAAAATTCTTCCCAATCTTTACGATAAAATATTCTAGGGTTATCAAAGTTCGTTCAGGATTTTCTTACACCTAAGGTTTTTCTTACACCTCACCTAGGAATTCTAATTGCATTATATACCTGCGAAACTTTCGTGAAATCATTTTAAAAAATTGTTTCTATTCCCATAAATAATTTTATTTCGCAAAAAAGTATAAGAAATTATTAATTCTGGATAGCTGACAACCCTATGTTCTGAAGTATCCACTCTAGCTATAAATACTCGTTTAAGAAAATGCTAAGGGTCTTTGCCATGTTGTTTTGGCAGGTGAGTACTTACGTAGTACGTGTGTAGTGTGTAGGTTAGCCATTATTGAGGTTTCGCTACATAGGTCAGATAATAATTTTACTTCGACTGCTGAGTCCTTTTCTGAGAAATAAGACCAGCTTGGTACAAGACTTGCTATTGCTATTAATTAAATGTGGCACCTACTATATATAACTCGTTTTCATATTTTTAACAAAAACATATGCGTTAGAGTAAAATCACTTTTTTAACGTATTGATATGTATTGACAACGCCAATAAAACGAGTAACCAGTGGGATAAGTAAGGACAGGGAGATAATGATAATCATCTGTTTTCTTTTAGAAAAACGCAAGCAACATGTGGTCTCCTTTACTGCTGTAAGTATTAACTAAATACATAAATATTTCAGTGGTAAAATCATATAAGAGAAAATAGTTTTTTTTTTGCCTACACTACACCTAAAATATTAGGAGCTTCTCAGAAAATTTATATTTTTTGCAGATTCGCCGTTATCTGTGTTGCTTGCTCTGAAGCTAAAGCATCTGGCGAGAGACAAAATGTAAGGAAGTTCCCTGATGGCTTCATATTTGGCACCTCTACAGCATCATACCAAATAGAAGGCGGCTGGGATGCAGATGGTAATACACTGAATACTATACTGACTATAATGAGATGTCTTTCTTATGGAAGTAACAAAGAGTACCATTTGCTAGGAAATGTAACAACATTATACTTTTCTGTCGAAAACTGAACGTCAATAAAAATATAAACCAACTCAATTTGTTTTCAGGAAAGGCTGAAAACATTTGGGATCATATGACCCATGCTGAGCCTTGTCTAATCACAGACTGTTTGAATGGCGACGTAGCGGCTGACTCGTACCATCAATACAAGAGAGATGTTGAAATGATGCGCGAGCTTGGACTCGACTTCTACAGATTCTCGATTTCCTGGTCTCGACTTCTTCCCACTAGCTTTCCCGACAAAATCAACGAAGCCGGAGTTGCCTACTATAACAATCTGATCAACGAAATGCTTAAGTACAACATCGAGCCCATGGTTACACTGTACCACTGGGATCTCCCGCAGAAGCTGCAGGAAATGGGAGGTTGGAGTAGTCCGTACATCATAGATTGGTATGCCGACTATGCGCGCACAGCTTTCATACTGTTCGGAGACAGAGTGAAATACTGGATCACGATAAATGAGCCAAGGGAAGTATGCTACCAAGGATACGGCACGACTACAAAAGCCCCTAGGCTGAATATCGAGGGAATAGCGGATTACATGTGCGCTAAGAATCTGCTGCTTGCTCATGCTAAAGCGTACCACATTTACGACGAGGAGTTCAGACCATCAATGGGCGGATCAATTTTCATTTCGCTTAGCTCGTCGATGTATATGCCTGAGGCAGAAAAAGACGTTGTTCCTACTGAAGAAGCCATGCAATTTGAGGTAAAAATAAAGAATGCATTTTATTTTTTTTCGGAAAATATTACAAAATCACTAACTTTCAGCTAATTCAGCGAATAATTTATGTTTATTTTTACAGTTTGGAGTGTATGCTCATCCTATTTTCTCAGAGAGCGGGGGCTTCCCCCCGATCATGGTAGAAAAGATTGGCGAAAAGAGCAAAGCTCAAGGATTTTTCAGATCCAGGCTGCCCGAGTTCACACCAGAGGAGGCGGAGTACGTTAGAGGCACGTCCGACTTCTACGGACTGAACCATTACACATCATACTTAGTGTACAGAAACGAATCTGTGCATGGGTCATATAACAGTCCGTCGTACTATGATGATATTGACGCCGTGATTTACCAGTCATCTGAATGGGAACATGGTGCTTCAGGATTTCTGAAGGTAATTTTCCATAAAATATTAGATAGTAGACTTATAAAAAAGACTTATGTAATGTGGTATTTTTGAGAATATTCATAAATTTTAGGTGGTGCCACGGGGTTTCTATGATCTGTTGATGAAGATCAAAAAGGACTACAATAATCCTCCTGTTTTCATTACTGAAAATGGCTTCTCAACCTACGGAGGACTGGTTGATGATGACCGTATCGCTTACTATAGAAAATACATCGGTGCTATGTTGGACGCCATAGAAGATGGATCTGACGTTAGGGGATACACCGCTTGGAGTATCATGGACAACTTCGAATGGATGGAAGGATACACGTAAGTGCTTCAAAAAGCTTTTAACTATGAGCTAGCGCATATAATTACGACTAAAAGGTACTCCCCAACCACCGTTATTCTAGAAACCCAGGTAGGGTATTTGATGCATCGCATCTCCGTTTCAATTACTTACCTACCTACTTACAAATACACCTTGTCCGATAATACACCTAGACCTAAATCGACCACTCGTCTAGCTCTGGATCTGTCTTGTCCTGGAGGCATTTTATCACACCTGATTTTATTGCTTACTAGCTGCCGCCCGCGGCTACGCTCGCGTGGTATCACGTTATATTCAGTGGTATAAAAAATAGTCTATAAATAAATAAATAATAAATAAATATTTGTGGACAATTCACACAGCGCCATCTAGCCCCAAACTAAGCAAAGCTTGTACTATGGACACCAGATGGCTGATAGAATACTTATATACTTTTTTTTTGTTAATACATACTTATATAATACTACAACACCCAGACCCGGAAGAAATATTTGTAGAACATACAAACATTTCTCCCTTAGCGGGAATCGAACCCGTGCCTCTTGCGTCTCAGCCGAGCACTCACCCGCCACACCACCGAGGTCGCCTATATGTTAATCCAGCACATGTACTATGCATATTCAAAGTTTCATTCAAATCCGTTCAGCAGTTTTTGCGTGAAAGAGTAACAAACATCCATACACCCATACATAAAAACTTTCGCGTTTATAATATTAGTAGGATTTGAGGCGGGCTGAGAACATAGTAAACTAAGTGAGGTCTATATCTAGCAGTGGGTCAAGTCAGGCTGTAGATGATGATGGGATCATAATGTTATGTTGCAGAGAGCGGTTTGGTCTCTACGAGGTGGACTACGAGAGTCCGGAGCGAACCCGCACTCCTCGCAAATCCGCCTTCGTGTATAAAGAGATCGTGCGCACGCGCACCCTGGACTTGGAATACGAACCTGATACCACTGTGATGACTATAGACGAGGGACATTGAAACTATTTTTGAAATATTTTTGATCTAAATATTTTGTTTGCTAGACAGACACACACATTGGTAAAATAAGTTCACATACTTAAACATGCTTTGGTTAGTTGAATAAATTTACCTACTTAAAAGATGAAATGATGTTGTTTTTTACTTTTGGCAAAGTTAAGATTTCATAGCGCAGATTGTAGATAATAACAATCTTATGGAAAATCTTCAAAACACTTGTCTTAGGTGCTGATAAAATATCCTACCTCTTACCTATAAGATAATATATCTAAGCATCTTGTTCAAAGAGATAGGATGTAAATATTGTTCGATCTGAATTCTTGCATCTGTGAACTAAATACAAACATAAAAAATCGCTGAATTGACCTGAATGTTTTACATTTGAAGCTGAATCTCGCTACTAATTCTATCTATAAAACGATATTTTTTTTAAACAGGTTGTCCAGGTTGTCCTTAGCCTAGGTTCTTATCATCTCCGTAACAGCTGAACAGATTTAGCTAAACTTGGAATACGCATAGTTGGTCGGGAATAGCACATAGAATACATTTTTATCTAGGTAGATATCACGCAAGCGAAGCTGCAGACGAATGGTAGTAACTACATAAATAAACGATATTTCACTTCGACCTTCCGCAAAAACTGTAAATGATAGGCGGCTCAATCTAAAGATTTTCTGATTTCGTTCGCCTATCTTTCAAACATTTTGGAAGCAGGGTCAAATATTGAATGACGACCGATCGACCCTGAGAAATATGCTATTAGGTTCATGACGGGGCAATTTCAGCATCTAACCCCCGAATACTCAAACGCGACTCAGAGTTGAGCACGTCTCAAATCACGTTTTTTTTTTGACAGTTTGTGATGAAAATCTGTCTCGTCAAAAACTCGTCACTTGAGACGTGCTCAACTCTGAGATGCATTTGAGTATTCGGGGGTAAGTATGTTATATAACGCCTATTGGAATTGCAGACTATTTGTGCGGTCGGTGTTCTACCATAATACGAAGGTTTATCCGACTTATAATTATGAAAATTAAGGTCCACGCAAGTTGGAGTTATTTACATTTCTAATCTATAAATGTTTTTTTTTTAATAATAAAATAATAAAACTAAGTTACTGACTGATTGGCCATCAACACATACCCTAAACCATAAGTCTTAGAAGCATGAAACTTGCAGGGTACATACCTCTCATGGTGCAGGGGTGCATTAAAAAAGGTAATTTCGAAATTCAATTCTTGTAGGACGTAGCGGAAAGATAAAGTTTGTATAATAAACACTCAATACGGACAAAGTCGCGGGGCGTTCTACTAGTAGTTTACATTGGTTTAAACAAATTTTTGTTGGATGCTTGATTTAATATTTGAAATTTGAAATTATCCTAATATTAGAATCTCAGCGAGGTTTCGGTTCCATTAGCTATGATTTCCGAATTATTTACTCCAATTTCCAACGGAATTTATCCACAAATCATGAAAGACAATCAGTTTATCAGTTAACAATGTAGCTTTAAAAAGTGCTGAGTTTCCAAAGTCAAGATTTACGCTTTGCACTATAATACATTACATTCATATCTAAGTAGGTAGGTACTTATTATTTTTATTGTGGTTTGCCAAGGACATTTCTTTAACAACTGACGAAATATTTATTTGCCGAGTGTAGGGGGATTTTACAACCTGCTGACGTAAATTAGAGTTCGATACAATAACCCACCGGGTTATCGTCACAGAGCGGGTAAATTAGTTTATTACCTATTACAATTTTTTAACACTTCTTAAGGGGTTATTTTGAAAGACAGAAAGACATGTCCATTGATTTTGTATTTAAGTATCGAGCCAATCACACTACCCTTTAAAAAGTTCATATACAAACTTTGTAACCCCATTTTGCCCCTTTTTGAGGTATATTGAAAAACCCTGCAACCCGTGTCCAATTATTTGGACTTATAATTTCCACAGCCCGTTAAAAAGTTCGCATACAAAGTTTAGTACTTCCTGAACCCCTCCTAGGAATAGGTAATAAAAAAAATACATACATGTTTTATTATTGTACCGAATCGATATAGCAAATCGAACTCGAAGAAGTATTTATTTCCATAGAAACCACCCTTTTTGACCCCCATACGCAGCCCTTAGGAGTTGATTTTCGAAAATTAAATTAGCTTATTATGTTATTCCAGTACCTAAACTATTTACATTATAAATTTCATCAAAATCTGTTGTAACTGAGATACCTATGTACGTGGTAACAAACATTCATATATTCCAAGAATATTCCAAATTTTATTCAAATCCGTTCAGCCGTTAAGTACGGCCTGAGGCAGAAACATTTAAACATCATCACAAACTCTCGCATTCATAATATAAATGAGAATTAATCTAAAAAAGGCAGACAATATCGTTACAAAAACTCTTATCCAAAGAAAAAGTGTGCTTGAGAACGGGAAACAAGCCGTCTGAAAACTGAAGTGACGACTTGTAGCTGGCAACAAGTGCATTCTAGGGGGAAAATGGGCCTAATTTGAATATGTAAAATCGGCGTCATGAATGTTTGCAAACTACCTACTTTCAAAATAATCTTAGTTATGCATAACACTACAATTATGAACCTCCGAATATTGCCAATCCTTTTCCTTGAAACAGCGCAGCTAGGTACAGCTGGTCTGTGATAAAACCTTTGCAAAAGCTAAAGCCACACTTGTCAATGAGGTTAGCGTGGCGACCTTCCTTCTTTCCCTGACTCTCTATTTAGTGCTAAGGTTCTTATGGGAGTCCAGTTCGTTTCTCCAGCGTCTCCCTGGACTGCCGTGTCCAATAACTTCTAAGGCTTTTTCCCTTTAAAGTAGATGATTTATACAGCGTCAGGAGGCAACTTTTACCTTCACAAACGGGACGCTGTAGTACCCGGAACGAATTAAGATGGAGTAGGCTTGCCCAGTACCTATTCCATCCTCTCAGCTTACTCGGCCTTGTCCACAGGAAAGACATGGTCAATACGTGCGGAGCTGACTAAGCCACGGGTTTCCTCACGATGTTTTATTTCACCGTTTGAGAGTACTGGTATAGCGCACATGAATTTTTCGCACAGAAAAATCCATTGGTACACGACCGGGTTTTAACCCACGACCTTAGGATCGGAAGGCGGGGTCACTACCAACCAGTCTAATACAGCGGGCCTCTCCACCGGCTTTCAAACAGAATACCTACATAGCGCGCAGTTTCACATTGGAATATGGACTATGAGTACCTAGATCAGTTTCGAGTGGCTTATCAAAGAGACTTCTTTGGAAGATGTATCTTGGTATTAATACAAATCATCATCTCCTGCCATTATCCCGCCGAAGCGCTCGTGGCGTAGCTTGCTTAGGCGTTCTTGATTGATCGTTAAAGTTAAGCAACGATATGCGCGGTCACAAATTGGGATGGGTGACCGCAAGTGGCATTACGAGCTGAGCGCTTCCGTGCTTCGGAGGGTACGTTAAACAGTCGGTCCCGGCTTTTAAGTCGTTAAGACATGACGGAGGCTTTTAGGCGGCCTAAAAACTCCGTAACTAGAGTTGGCCACTAACTCATACGAACATACATACATGCCCTTATCCCACTCTATGTGGGGTCGGCACAAGTGTAAGACGCATTCTATGTTTTTTCTTTGATATTAATACA
Source organism: Scotopteryx bipunctaria (assembly GCA_949320045.1). Classification (NCBI taxonomy): domain Eukaryota; kingdom Metazoa; phylum Arthropoda; class Insecta; order Lepidoptera; family Geometridae; genus Scotopteryx; species Scotopteryx bipunctaria. The sequence continues at coordinate 3,496,957 of OX439441.1, forward strand.
AATGCACAAAACATTAAAAAATTAGGGATAAGCGAAGAAGATTACAACAGTACCTGACATAACGTTTGCGCACTTCACGAAAATCCGCCTTAGTACACAATATCGTGCACCTTGGACTTTGACTAAGTACAAGCCCGATAATACAGTAATGACGATCGACGAAGGGAACTAACACTACAGGATAAAAATAAAACCGGTCAAGTGTGAGTCAAACTCGCACACGAAGTGTTCCGTATCATCGTACATGTACATAAATGTTTCTTATATGGGACTCCTATACAAAATGAAACACGCCTTTCCCAAAGAAAATAAATAATAAATAAATAAATAAATAAATACCTACCTATTACGGTTCATGAGATAGCCCGCTGACGGAACGGACAGACAGCGGAGACTTAGTAATAGGGTCCCGTTGGCACCCTTCGGGTACGGAACCCTAAAAAATTTTAAAATGCTCTATTTTCAAGCATTTTCTATAACCACTACTAATCCTGACAATAGCTCTTTCGAACCAATCTGACATCGGTCTTGAGTGTATGGACTCAAGTTGTCTGAAATAAAGAGTTTATTATTATAATCACTTTACCTACAAAGTTCGTCGTTATGATTTTAATGTTTTAAGGCGAGCCTATGCATAAAGCAATTACCCGAAATCGTTATAATATTCCATCGACCTGTTATCGATAACTGGGTTTATCAAGCCAACGCTCAGACCATACCTACCTACTTTCCTATATTGATGTACATTAGTGAAATAGCTTTACGCGCTAAGGTGTCCATAATTTATTGCAGTAACATATCACAATGAGACAGGCAGGGGGCTACAATTCCTTCGTATGAATGCCTATAGCTTAGTAGAATTGAAAAAAATGAAGGAGTAGTAGTAGTAGTGGGTATATCAGTCCTACGCTTGCTAAAATAGTGTTTTATCAATAATTACTATTAATAATAATAATCATAATTTATTTATCAGACTCACGGATCCATTTCACTACACAAAATAAAACAAAAAACTAAAATGAAAAAAATACATATTACATTACTGCCCTCCTAGTGAAGAACGCAGATATTGCCAAAAATTAGTTAGATACATATTTGGAATCACCTACCTAACACAATACAATATTCTGTTCACACTCAAATATCAAAACATGTTTGACATAGTTACTGCGTTCTTGACTAGGAGGGCAGATTAGGTGGCATTAGGTGGCCATTAGGTGGCAATTTGCACCCAACGTCTGTACGTTGCCGTCTGCAGCAGTCTGTCTGCCAGACTCCTAATAATAGAGTTGTTACACCTGTCAACTCTGGAAAGGAAGCGATTATCTTCCTTTGGATGGCGTTGAAGGAGTCTACATGGGCTTCAACGTATATTTATGAAGCGCTGCAATAGCGCTTCAGGCCCATCAGGTGTCTGAAGATTTTGTCCTAGTTGGTACCTACATGTTCAGTAAGATTTATGTTGTTTAGTTTTACATTTGATTATGGCGCTAATAGTGATATTTTACTAAGCTTTATTCGCTAAAGGAAGACAAAAAACTGAAACCTCAACAATAGAAATATGATCAACCGCAGTGGACACTCCTATTATCTCATCCAAGAATTTTAAGAGTATAAGTAGGTATTACACAAAATAATGAAAAATCTGGAAAACAATAAAAAGACAAACTGAATACGCTAAGCTTTCCAATTATCCCACAAATTACAACATGAAATAATTCGGCTTTGGCTAATAGCGTAGTACCTAATCTACATCACGGTTAAATAATCCACCAAAGAGATTTTGTCGGTAGGTAGGTACTTATAATAGGTAGAATAAATGTACAATTAACGTATTAGGGCTCTCCCAGACACGACAATTTTAACCAGAAACAGCATTCCCAAAATTTGCTCCGAAGTAAATGTGGCTGAAAAGATTAATTTTGTCCCGAAGAACCATAAAATTATGTAGCTACAATGGAATCGGTTTGTAGCTACAGTACTTATGCATAGCGATTTTGTCGTAGTGCTGTGAAAATAACCAAGCCTACAATGCTAAGTTTAGAGACAATAACGATGGCAGTTCGAAATTCGAATGCAACCAAAACAACAGCTCTATTTACCCATTACATCGTAGCAGTTTCGTAGCTGGACTGTGGTTAGAACATGGCGTGTCTAAAAAGGCCCTAACCCACAATGGTAGCCTTACGCCATTTTGGCGTAATTTTCGACTGATTTAGCGCGAGCTCCGTCTCATTAGCACCATTGTCGTCCACCCACTCCCGACAGCGCTCACGCCAGCAACTGGATGGAAATTTGAATAGAAAATTCATTCGTCCCTAATACAATTATATCACCTACTTACGTACTCTTTGAATCGTAATTATGACTAACATTATACCTCCGCAAACGGGCGTTTAATCTTTTATTGTTGTTTCTTGTTGTATTCTAAATTCATTATTTGAGACCAGCCTACACAAGTTAATCGAAATATAATGAACAAGAATCAAGGGATACATTCAACTTATTCACTCCATGTTACACTGAACTCATCTGACTACTGATGTGTCGAATATTACGCAACATATGCTGAAAAGTTTTCCACGGAAAACCGTCATCATCCCTCTTTGCAAACTTTCTACCGACAAAAAAGCTATGAATCATTTTTCTGGGGTTACTTTTTAATGAAGACCGACCACTCGGGCGTGAGGACGCCTTGTTAATAGCCAGAAGTCGAGTACCGCTATTGACACACCGGCATTGTGTGCAAAATGCTTGTAAACTAAAAGCGCTGACTCATAATATCTAGATCACTGCCAAAAATGGGGCGATGTCTCGCACTTGAGACCGGAAGCCGATAGGGAGATTTTTACGTCACAATGCTGAAGTACCTACCTACTGTTTAGAAATCAGATACATATGGAGGGTTGGCACTTACTTTACTCAGGTACCTATACAGTAGTAGGTGGGCTGATCACCTGTCACCATGGTTCACCATATCCATCTTGGGACTTTGAATCAGGAGTGGCTTCAAGTTTTCTTATGATCCCTTGTTATTCTACCTACCCTATTAGGGATATGGGCGTGATAATATGTATGTATATAAGGATAGGATCAATGAGCAAAGACAGTTCAAAACCTTTACCTACGAGTTAATAGGTGAACTGAAATAAAGTGCTCTGTATTTTCCGTACGAAAACGATGGCTGTCTTTAGAGTTATTCATAAAACACCCGACATCACGTCTATTAGCGCCCAAACATAAACAATTGTATGAAGGATGATATAAAATACAAACACTTCTCAGTTTGAGTGTTGAAATTAATAACATTCTGTCAGTTTATGTAATGTCAGGTGATGGATACTATGAATGTTTTTCTTTCGAAACAGTAGCCGCTAGTAAACTCAAAGACATGGTCAATACGTGCGGAGCTATCTAAGCCGCGGATTTGCTCACGATGTTTTCTTTCACCGTTTGAGAGTAGGTACTAGTATAGCGCTCATAAATTTTCCGCACAGAAAAATTCATTGGTATACGACCGGATTTTAACCCACGACCTTAGGATCGGAAGGCGGGGTCACTACCAACTACTTAGACCACCAGTGCTCTACGTAGGTATGAATGTTCTAGTATTAAAGTAAACTACCTACTTCTTACTGCTACTTCGACTATTACTTGTCATCACTATTTCTTTCGAAGTGGAACTAAGTGTTAGAAGGGATGTATGAATGGGTCACATGTTTACGAGGTAAGGATAAATGAGCCGTGCGTCTACTTGTCCTATAGTGGAAAGGATTACTCCCTATTCCCGGTTGCTATATTGTACTAACGAACGACGGGTCGGTTATCATAGGCGCTTTTTCAAAGTGAGAATCGAACCCACGCCTGTTGCGTCTCGGCCGAGCACTCGCCCACCTCGCCACCGAATTCGTCAATATATAATATACTAGCTTTCGCCTGCGGCTTCGCTCGCGTGATATCCGGACAAAAAGTAGCCTATATTTTATTCCAGCACACATACTATGTATATTCCAAGTTTCATTCAAATCCGAAATTAACGATCCAACATAAGTTAGTAGAAGATAGGAACCGGGTATTTTATTGCTCAATACGTAGTAAGTTTTGTAATAAAATGTGCATGGACTTCATCACACGAATTGTTTAGATAAGCTATGCATTCGAACCCGGGAAATTGCTTCAATTATTTTTCTATAGGCATAAATACATAAATTATGATTGAATACCCGCGAGCCAAACGCCAAACCAAGCCTTGGCAAGGCGCCAGGGGCTATTAGATTTACGTAAGTTTAAATTGAAATAAACCCCTTTTATAATATTTCATTTATATACGTTGGTGTCTAATTAATATGATTTGGTATGATTATGGAGGAGTTAATGATAACACACCATACGTCATAGAGACAGACACATAAATACGATTCACTAAATAGTTCAAGTCAGGTATATGTATGACTAATCTTGCAAGTTGTAACACCAAAACAGATTTCGTCCCTCTACTATTTCTACTAGTATCTCTGATTGTATAACCAGTGTGGGGAAAGACGTCTCACTAAACAGACGCATCAAATAAAATTATTTTTCAATTATGAGCACTGGTAGTCTAGTGGTGCTGTCCCTTCTGATCGTAAGGTCGTTAGTTAGAATCCGATCGTACGCCAATGGATTTTCTGTCTGAAAAATTCATGTGCGCTGTACTATTACTCTCAAACGGTGAAGGAAAACCTCATAAGGAAACCGGCTTATCGCCTCTTTGAGGTGCACTTTAATCTTTTCACCACACTGGCTGGAAAGAAATTAGTGACACGAGAACTAAGTATTTTAAATTCCAGTGTCTAAAAGTTGTTGTAATTGAGTTACGCAACTTAGCGGCACAATTCAGTGTAATACCTAGGTACCTAAAGGCGTTCGCGCTTTATGGGGTTTTGTAAAATTGTGTGATCTGGAATAACATATCTATAGGCTACTTTTTATCTGGGTTAGAGGCGAGCAAAGCCGCGGGCGATTTTAGTCTAACTATGAATGAACATCAGGTGACCGCAATACATAGCAAACTACATTCCACTGTAATTCATAAACTATCTTCCATCCAGCTCACTTTGTGAATATTTACCAGTTCAAAATTCAATGATTAGTTGGCGGCATAAACCGCTGAATAAATGCAAAGACAATACATTGAATAATAATTAGCGCATAATATACCTACATATTTATGTATTTCCTGTAAATATGGCCGACTAAGTTGAGCTGGTAGGTACCTATAGATACCTGGGTAAACCTACGTACTCCATCTGCCATCCCGATCATCATCTAAGTGTCCCGATAGTGTAGGCAAAAGTTACCTTCTGAATAATACCTATATGAATTATTTAGTACAGATTGTAGAGGCCTTAGTTGTTTACATATTTAGCAAAACGGTCGATCGAAAGGCAGATTTGCTCCATATTACGTTAGTGAGTGTATACATACTCGTACAATGCTCGCATAAACCGGTGTTTTTATTAGATCGTAAATAAACGTCAAGAGCGCTGTGGGATCTTTGCGGTGACCGGGTGTAGTGACCAGAATATTTAGAATAGCCGGAAAAATCACTTTTCCTACGAGTTTATATTACCGGAAAACTATGTAAAGTGCATGTGAAAGCTCTTATTGTTCGCCTATGGATCTATTCAATCAAATATTCTATTTAAAAATTATAAGTCACGCCTCGTAAGATGAACCCAGCGCTCAGCGGGTTGAAGTTAGAAATGGATATTGTTGCGCACAATGGATTTTTTTCCATTGTTTTATTTAGTCTAATGTTTATTTTACGAAAAATAATAAATAAATAGATACATAAAATAATATAACACTTTGTAAGCAAAAATCTTAAACTTTTTCTTGCGAGATCATCTTACGAGGAACGAATTGTGTGCCTATTGCTGCTTACCTGCTTAGTGGAGGCACATTTTTTTATAACAGCTTCATATTTTTATCATTACTGGGACGTAAGTGGCTGCCTTTTTTGGGGCAATTCCCGATCTTTACCGGGAATCACAGCGTTCCCTTTTACGTTGTAAACGTGTATTGTATATTTTCCTCATACCGGCATCTTCATATCTCGACTCTTGTCAAAACTCGTCATCAAACTAAGAGATCAAAAGAAATATGAGCTAACAAAAGAACAGCATTTTATTGTTTACTGCTTAAGTTGCTAAGAGACATCTGGGAAAAGTGCTGAACAGAAATACCTTTTGGAGGATACCTTATCTTTCTGGCAACGACACGTAAGGTCAACGAAAGAATCCTTCATAATAGAGGCAAAAATTATTCGGCAAATAATCCGGCTAAAGATTGCCAGTCTTGCCTTGCTCGTTTGGAAGTAAACCGCGCAACATGTTCACTATCGGTTTACGCATTTATTTTAGGTAGGTAGGTAGGGTAAACTTGAATTAATCGTACCTGTTCCTAAATCGTACTACTGACTTTGACAAAGTAGCTTAGCCCCTGTAGTTTCAAAAACCCCTAGTGGCAAAAAATATAAGTTTTAGTCCGATTAATCGTTCGAAAACGAATGGAACGCCGATTAATGGATTTAGCAAGAAAATACAAAATATAAGGTTTATTGTAATTTATCAGTTATTTTTTGATATTATTCATAATATGTATTCATTTCATATGTACTTATGTATTTCAGAAAATCACAATTATAAGTAAAAACTGGTATTATTTGTTGATGTATTTTGGTCTGAACTCGATCCGTATACTATACAAATTATAAATATTGAATTTTGGAAGGCAGGAGATTCAAATTTGAAGTCTGTGCGCTTTAATAGAACAACACAGTTTGGCCAAAATCGTACTTTGAACTACTCCTGAAGAGATTGTAGAAGTGAAAAAGCATAGTTTTAATGAAACGAAAGACGACTCCAGAACGCGTGAATTTTGCTCGTCAGCTGATCGCAACACCGTTGCATAAAAATATGTGATGATTAAAAGTGGTAACTTATTCAGAGTACGAATTAGGACAAGCATGGTACGATTCGGGACGACCAATCGTAGGTACTTTTTTCGACTTTTATTCATTATTATTTTTGAGGCAGATGTCAATCATTTATTTATAAATTTGATTATGCTAATCGTTGCTCAGATAAAAAATGAAGATTTAATTTACGTATTTTTTGTTTTGATATATTTAGATTCATCACAATGGACGAAACATTTGAACTGGTACGATTAGGGCAAGATTACTCTACCTACTACGACTGCGATATTCAACATCAAAGGAAACAAAGCTTATTGACATGCGGGAAAATGTGAACACATTTTTTTGATACTTAAGACCTTTAGAATAAATTGCAGATCAAATTCTCTGCCGAGATTTTTATGGAACAAAACATAAATTTTATTACTGAGGGTATCATTCTGGTTGATCCATTCAGGAAAACTATTTAGGTACCTACGTCCGAAGCGCTTCTAGCTGGATCACCTTCGTACCTAACAATAAATACTTAAGTACTTTTTCTATTTATCCTGTAACTAATGGATAGTTTACCGGATAAACAAACTCATTTGCTCTGTCAGACAAAACTTTCCTACTAAATATTACGCGATGATTGTTGCTAAGTCGTTAGTTGTTAGTTAACATACCATTAAGATTTAGGGGCGAAAGATTAAAGTCCAATAAGATATGACTCGACACGAAAATAAAAGTATGTATTTACTTGGATACTCTACTTATGTTATGATTTGTTACTGTAGATAGTACCTAACCTAGGTACAGTACAAATTACGGTTTATCTACAACAATGGTGGGTAGTCAGTGGCGGAAGTTCATGAACATTCGACGCTTCAATATTCTTGAATAACTCAGAACAGAAACCACGTGACGAGAAGAGTATTAGATATGAATGTGGAAGGATATGTGGGTAGAGGTAGGCCAAAGAAAACATGGAGAGACTGTGTGAAAGATGACATGAGTAAGAAAGGAGTGAGCATTGAGATGACATCTGAGAGGGGGAAATGGAAAAGGAATACGTGTTATACCGACCCCACATAAAGTGGGATAAGGGCAGGGAAATGATGCTGAAATCAGAAACCACATGATAAAAAATTTACTAACAAATATTTGAAGATAGCCCGTTTTAAAGACACAGTTACCATTTAAATCTAAAACTCAACTTGTATTGCTGACTGAATCCATCAATTAATGCACTAAGCCTAAGCAATTTTAATTCCTAAACTGATTCATCACACTCATGCATTGAGATGGGATATGAGACGCGAATGCCTTTTTATCTGGTAAGGCAAATCATCGCGTCTTCTATTCAGAGTCCGGTCGGGCGGACACTGTATAATAGCCTACACCACTGGCTATTTATAATGGCTTGAGAACGCCTGAGAACTAGGGTTAGAACTGATCAAGCGTGATTCGGCCTAGTCTCGGCCTCTACCGGTTAAAATTCGTTCATAACGCGAAGCTAGCGTTGGGATTGTAAAAGCGATTATAGGCAAAAGTTTGGTTCGGAAAGTAGAGCAAGTGGAGCTCTACTTGGAACTCATTCGACAACATAATACTTATGGCTTAAATTATGACTACCTACAAAATAGTTTCTAGATGTTTACTACTGAACTGTGATTCATTCAGTAAATACCGAAATAAGCCACCACAACAATAATGATTACCTATGTTATTTATTAGAATGTAGTAAATAAGAAATAGTATATCTTGTAATTAATTGTAGCAACCCTTTACTTTGCTCTCCTAAACTTATAATGCTATGAAATCCACGATTTTATTTTGACTTCCGTGATGGAAACCCGAAATTCGGCCTGAGATTCGGCTTAGATCTCTGACCTTCGCTCGGACTCTAGTGAGACTATTCAGTGGACTGGACATGGAGGACACAAGAATTGCTCCATTTAACATACTCGTATCGTACGCTATGCTTCATTGCAGAGCCCGATAGTAAGACGATTGAGGTCGCGGATATAACTCCACGATGTTAATTAAAATGTTTCGATTGAGCTAAATAAGAATAGTGTTTATGGAACATACCTACAGGAAATATCGGTTGATAACACATCAACTGCTATCTCCTGTATGAACCTACCTACTGTGTGTACGCACTTTACGAATAGGCATTTTGCATGTTACAGAAAAGTTAGAGGCTTATTGCAAGAATCGAACACGCGATTCGACTGCGACTCTACTTGAAGCTAGTTACTCACAGGTTTACTAAAGATGGAAAATGTGCTGTAAGTATGATTTGGATTACGAATGGTTTTATATGAAACATGTTTTCAGTTACAAAACTTCATAATTGATTGCCTCAGAGTAGATAAGTTGAAATAATACCTACACAATCTTCTAGTTTACTTATGTATTTACCTGAAATTATTAAGTAAATCTTATTTTCTTTCGTAAAGGAAAATAAGTAAATTAATTTTCGGCCGGCCACAAACGCTTAGTGGGGCTACTCAACATCCAATTTCTCAGGTGAGGCACGTTAAGACGAAAGGTAAATACTTGCAAGTACGTAGGTATTTGTCTCCTTTAAGCTCCCTTTAGGTAACTATAGACGAAAACAAGTTTACCTATATCGAGGTACCAACTTGCAGTTAGACAAAACAGACAAAAGGATGAAAGCCAAAATAAATCTCGATCTCAAATCAAACAATCACCCCCTAATAAATGAGTTAGTATTAGTTTTCATCTCATAAGGACCAATCGGCAATTTTTGATTGACGATTAGTCCGATTGAAATTAAAGCTAATTTCAAATATGGCTTTAGGTACCTAGATTTGGTGATAGAATTGAAACGAGTTTTTTGACCACGAAACCAAATACCTACCTGACACCCAAAGGTTGTTGAATACGATTAATTAGACTATTATTGAACAAGGGTTTCGGTAGGTAAGTTCAGCATTGTTCATGAGTTTATGACAACAAGTTTACAAGTAGGTAGGTACACAAAGCTATATTATCATATTTTAGCGATTTATTATTATTTACAACTAATTTCATTGCATATCCTGGTAAATAAAATCAGATAAGTCATATTTTAATGAAGAAATACCTACTTAAAGAAAATTCGTGATTCCTTACCTTTAGCAACAAAGACAATGTCCCGATCATGATTCGTAGACAGTTGGTTCAGTCACAAATCTCATACACTTTACTTTCATAATTTATCACAAAGCACTTGACAGTGATATCCTATATCAGTTAATATATCCGTCAATTAACTTGCTTCGATTAACGCACGAGTTTTTCTCACATGACAGCAGGTATCCTTATACAAAGTTGCATAAAACAAAAAACATCTGCTCTGTGTGATCGATTGTTGTTTTTTGATGGATTTAAAAGCGGTAAGAATTTAGTGCGGAATTTACGGTTGATTCGTTTTGTGTTTGGGTATGGCGCGGTGGAGAATCGACCGCGTCCCGGCGCGCCACTGAGCCTGGAAGCTCGCAGCCGGCGGCGGCGCGCATGCGCCCTCCGCCGCCGCCCACGCCTCTCCAGCCAGCACCTACTGCGAAACTGTCATGTGGCCACCGCGATCCGACTCACAATCAACTTTTGATGGTTACACAACGATTTAACTCAAACTAGCTTCCGCTCGCCGCTTCGCTCGCTTTATACTTGCAAAATTATATTTTCACAACATACATTTTCTGAGTTTTATTCAAATCCGTTCAGTCGTTACATAAAAACTGAATGCCTGGTAGAAAATTTTCAATTTTAATACGAACCTCTAAGTCGTGGTTTAAATTAAGTATTTTCAATCTTCGCCCCTAGCCAACGACTGCTACCAAAACAACTATTTTTTAATCAATTTATGTACCTACACTAACAAGGGCAAAACCATCAACAATAATGGTTTTCAGTCCCGTTATATGCTTTACATTACTCGCCCAGCAAGCGTGATGAACGCTCCTACATGATCGCACTTAGCAATGTGTGCACACATGGCAATCGAGTCGATAAGACGCTTACGTAGGGCCGACATAAGTAGGTACTAGACCGCAAATATGATGTCATAGCTAGAATATGCCCTAGATGTGGCATACCAAACTAAACATTACCAGACATTGGTCATTCATGTCGCGAAAGGAAATGCTTGTATTGGTTATTGCATCCAAGCCTGTATTTACTTTGGCAGACACTTTTGTGATGTCCTAAAGCGTTACCGATTTCGATTTCTTATAACAATCGACCTTATTTATGAAGAGGTTTTCATCGATTTTACATAGGTATTATATTTTGCTCAACATTTTGTATTGTTTTATATATTTTGTATACCTATCACACGCAAACATTCATGCTTAAAGTTTAGCGTAACTTAGGCGTATTTTTTTGAAAACTGTGACATTTAAGATGTTTTATTGTTTTTATTTGGTAATAAATAGGGAAGATAAATATGATCAGGCAGTTTATATATTTCTTTTAAAATCTTGAATACAATCCTGAAACAAAATAATGCTGAAAGCAACTTAAATTCAACATGAAGATAATTAATTTCAAGACTTCAAGTTCAACCTGTTCATGTTTTAGAGTAGGGATTAAATAAATTAACTTCAGTAAGTATGTGTAATTTATTTAAATTGTATATAATAAAATATCGAAAGAATAACATCATTTTAAATTGTAGTTAACAACGAATTAGAATTAGTGAAACTTACCTACATTAAATGGAATAACATAAAATCAACAAGCAAATCGTGAAAAAGCTATTCAGATAAATTACTAAATTAAAGTTACTTTTGCACGGGAAGCCAATACAAAGGACATTATGACATAGCGTCCCGTCCAAACGCATATTTATAATAAAAAAAAACATTTAGATCTGTATACAGTACTATTATACAGTTCATTGCCTGTACAGACAATAATTGCACACATTTCATTTTAGTATAGGGATAGCGACACTTGCACTATCCATAAGACGTCGTTTTCTCGCAGCATAACAACTAAAAATACATCATCATGTTTTGTACCGTAATCAATCACTAACGATCTCTACTATTCCTCGACTAGCAGTACCTAGGTAACTACTTAGTGTTCGATGTGCCGCAAGTCCGCAACACCATTTCATGGATTTCATATAACTTCCGATCTATATAATTCACAAAGCCGACCTATCTATCAATTAACGACTATCTCAACAAATTTAAAGGCCATCACCGCCGTCAACAATGTATCCAATTCCTCCTATCCCATATTCAAACTACGTTCAACTGAATTGGAAGACTATCTAGCGAAAACTGAACCGTACACTATTTGCGAGCCAACTAGGTTCGACTCATCATCATCATCATCATCTTCCTGCCCTTATCCTACTTTATGTGGGGTCGGCACAGCATGATCCTTGGATCATGCTGTAAGAGTTTTGGCTAAGGTGTTTGACGTAGCATTAACATTCGGTTTAAAGTTATCATCACATAACCGTCCCGCTCCCCACAGGCCCGCACTAGCACACAACGGCTGCTACAAGCAGACAATGTGTTCGGTGAACGCACCAACTAAAGTCATATCGTCCGCTAGGGCTGCTCGTAAAACTTGAGGGGCGACCGCGTCGCGAACTCTGAGGGTGAACTCTCGACGCGCAACCGGGGGCAACGCGCCGCCCGCCGCGGCCAGCAGGCGCGCGCGGCCCGCCGCGTCCAGCGCCTCCCCCTCACCCCTCCCACGCCCTCCCTCCCCGCCCAGCACCACCCGCGAGCACAACGCGCGACACGCTTCACGCTCCGCCTCGATCAGCTCGCGCGCCGCCAGCTCCAGCGTCCGCCGCGTGTCCACTCCCCCCGCACAGGTGCTTCCGCCAGGCGCCCCCTCTTCCAGCGCCTTCATAGCGCCCGCGCGTAGCACCGCCGGCAGCAGCAACTCTGCTACCGAAGAAATCGTTCGCGCTCGAAGGTAATGCAGCACGCGTTCCGCTTCTCTCACTTCATCGAAGAGCCGCCTCTGCCGCGAGGCCGGCACCGCTCTCGCCACGCTCCACGCTTCCACCCAGGGATTGCCCGGCAGTAACATCCGGTCGCCGAGCGCGCCACCGCCATCGGGCAACCAGTCTCGCGGCGAGTACCAGCGCACGAAGTCGCAAAGTTCAGAGCCAGGGTTTGCGGCTTTGAAGGCTTCCATGTCGGATAGCAGCGAAGCGCTCATCATGCGAGCGCGGAGTTCAGAAGCCCGCGCGTTGTCACCGAGTCGAACCATCAGTTCCGCATCCTCCTCTAACTGGTCCTCGGTTTTAGGTGCAGGGTCCTAGGATGAAAACATATTTGTTTATTTTTAAAACTGTAAACTTTTCGTTAATTTTGAGTTGGATGTTACAAACATTTATTACAATATTGCCTACCTGCGTTCGAGGAACATAAAGTGGGGCGCCACTTTTGAGCGTAGCATCAGCGAGTCTTTGAAGCCGGCCCACCGGACGGTCCCAGGACTGTTGCTCCTCAGACTCTCCATCCGAACAATCGTAGAACTCGTCTTCGGAGGAGTTCCCCGCTATGCTACCGGCGCCTTCTAGAGTACGCTTGATGCAACAGTTGAGAAGTTGAAGCTTCTGATGTAACAAGCAGGTTCGAGCATTTGGTGTTCCATCGGCTATTCTGTTGACAAATAAAGGTATGATGTCGATGGCGATAATTGCATATAAAATTAACAAAACGACAATATATAGATACAACTAGATATCTACAACTTAGCTTCTTTAATAAACTTGCTGGCTTCAAATATCTAAATAAAAAGTCCAAGAAAATAAAAATAAGAACTAATAAAGTAGGTCCCAAAAAAATAAGCGGATCCAGTTCGTTGCAGACGGAAAGCGTAATTCGATTTTCCCATTGCTCATAAAAAAGCACTTTGAGTAAAGGTAAGAATGATGTCAATTTCATAGACATTAGATTCATTCATAAAAATAACAAGTATCACGTTTATTAGTGTCAACATCGTTTTAACTTTCACTTCATAATTTTAAGTAGACAAATAGACGTTCTTGAAAAAGAAAGTAAATAAATCAAGAGAACGCTGAATGTCGCGGACAATCAGCGATGTGTTTTCTCTTTCGTGTATGCAAATTCAGCAGACGCACGAATCAATAGAATTGATTATCCACTGCCGCGTTCTTAGCATAGAGTAGGCAGTGGACACCTGCCGCGCACCTGAGGCGTCCGAAACGCTCCTCTCAATTAGTGTGCCGCGACCTAGAATTGCCGAGAATTGAACTGAACGCGCCAACGCTCTCGGAACCGTTATCATATTGAATTACAAATGAATCTAGCGAGCGGGCGAGCACCGATCGTCAATGTGCGTGCTTCTCAGCAGCTCGTCTTGTAATCGGTCGCTGAACCGTTTGTTTACCGGAGCCGGTGCGCCAGCAACTAGGTGTAGGTCAGGAAGCTGGCGGGGGCCGCCTCTGCGCCAGTCCGCCGCCGACGACCGCCGCGAGCGCAGCCTGCGCACACCGACATGGACCCGCGCCTGTCCTGACAATACTACCAACGTACAACCTTAACCTCAACGAAAGTGACCCCTTTCCCGCGTGTTCAACTATGACCCATGAACGATAACTAAGCCCATCATTATTGGACGTGTCAGTGACTGAAGTGACCAGTTTTAGAGGATTACCGTCAATTTCGGAGGATTTTCTGCAAAATGGTGAGTTCTATAACGTTTTCGAGAGTCCACGATTTATAGGTTTAAAATTATTTTGATTAATAAACCAACACTCAAAAGAAAAACTCATCACGTAGGTAAATTTAATGACGCTTAGAACGTTTTTATCGATTGGCATTACATACATAATTTAATTATAATATATCAAAAAAAATTAAAGATAAGGTCGCAAATTTTCTGTTACTAAAATACAAAACAAGCAGAAAGACGAGAGAGCTTTTCATTCCAAATTAATAATTTCCGCTTTCATTGTACAATATTGAAAGCTCCGCTCGCTGCCGCGCCGTCCATACCTCGACGCATGAATACAAAATTCGACATAAAACAAATCAATTCCTAAACGATACAACGGACCAGCTACTAGGTAATGTTGTTTCCTTCTGACTTGTTTTCTGACTTTGTTTCAAACAAATAAAGACGAGATTGAAGGCACGATTGCAATCTACTTACGATCATTCCCTAAAGATTATAGATTTCGGAAGGAATTAACGTAAGTGGATGGCCATGGTCAGCTGTTGCCAGAAACGTACGACATAATGTTGTTGTTTAAAATTCATATTCCCAAATGCACATTTACGAGTATATGTATGTATGTCATAATGAATCTCTCGAGAAGCATGACACCGCGGGCTCACGTGTGACTATGTCAAACGCGCACTTTCTCTACTCGGCGGAATTTATCATTTTCGGAGAATGTGTATTGGGATGACTCGTTATATGACAAAGGACCCTGAGGAAATTAGTTTGGATAGGAAATTAATTCGACACAAGGAAGCGAAGTCTTTTAGAAGTAGTTCGGTATATTTACTTAGCAAAGATTTCTTGCGTGCTGGCTTAGTAACGTATTTGTAGAGGCTGCATGGGGGCGTCCACCCTGTGGGGTGATTTCAGCTTTAAGCCCCACGACAGCCAGTTTCTGCTTTTAGCTTAGTAGTTGATGGCCGTCCTATTAATTTCATCTAATTGACCGGAACAGTTTTCTTAGGGCAAACAGATTCAAAATAGAATCAAAATTGAAAATGGAATTATATTTGCTGTCTAGATATGACTTTGGTAAAACTTAGATTGTATCGTACTTACTTATGATTCTAAAACGTCATTTTCAAAACGAAAAAGTTTATCATATTTGTATTGTAGCGTAGATGAATCACAAACAGAAAATATAAAAGCTCACATAAAGTTGTATCGAGTTTGCCTGTCGGGGACCATGATAGCTTTAGAACCAAGCGTATACTTCCAATGGCCAATATCAGATGAATGAATCTCGTAGAGTAAACGTAAAATAATAGACCGTAATAGACCAGGAAAACATAAAATAACTCGGGTATCAAACTTTAAAAGAATGACCACAAAGCCCCAACCTAATATCGTAAAAAGGCTAAAAACAGAGAATATTATTTGATAAAAATATAAAGCGCATTTTCTTCGTGCTTGTCATAACATGTGAAAATTACATTATGTTTCGTTACTGTAAAAAATTAAGCACCCTTATATGCCCTTTTCATTCGTAAGTACTCCTATTTATGATATAAAAGGGGTGAATGTGCTTCCACTTTTATTTACTTGTAAAAGCCAAAAGTAGCAGTTTTTCTCTAAGATACGCGACAAGACACGTTTTCATTTTCAAGTAGAAATTTTAACTTTGATTCTATAAGAGAGAGCAATAGAATATTTTTACGTAGAGCACAGACCAGATGCTATTTTAAAATTCGTTCCCATTTTCTATAATTTTAATATTTAATTGGCATTTCGAATATTTTTAACATTATGTTTCGAACTTTTCCATTCTAGATTGGTGTATCAATCACATAACGTCACTTAAAATGTGAATGTTTATTTTTATAAAATATTGCTCTATCCCATAAACCAATTTTCAGAACAGATTTATGGAAGCGTGAAGGCAGCTTGTTACTGTATGCAAGCGAAACGCCAAGTTACCAGCGGCATCACTAACGACTTGTCGACACGGTTCCAATTCAATAACTACTGGGTTCGACGCGTTATTTCGTACATACCTACAGCCGTCTACCCGAGCCACCGTGCTGTCGTCCAACTGCAAAACAGTTCACAAACATCCAGCATTTCGAGAATTTAATAACAACCCTGTCATTTATATGCGAGTGGCAGCACGAGAAGCTATTAAAATATTTCTTACGATTGTTGGCATATGCCTGTTACAAAACCCGAAGTTTTACACCCGCGCATATTTTCCATAAATCTCAAAGCATATTAAACCGATAAACCTAAAGGCCTATTTGAGAGAAATATTAAAAAAGTTACAAAGCTTTTAAAACTGCCAGCCAACAGATTACAACACGAGGTAAGTACAAAATAAAAGAGTGAAAAAGCGAGCACGGGCGGAACTTGTCGACTGATGACGATCGTTCACTGTTCAGTCTCATTTGTAGAACTTCAAACCGTATTTTAGCAAGTATCTACACAACAACCTTCCGAACACTCGACTGCAAGTTCATTAATTAACAAGCATTTCAGTTGGAACCGCTGTCATTAACCGAATTGAAAGAGTTAAAATATTTCGACCTCATCGGTTGCCCGAGAATCAGAATCGTTGCGGACCTTGATGACTTCGCAGTACTTTCGCGGTTCTTTACGTGTGTTATAAATCGAAAATAACCTAAGGGTTGAAAGCTTCTATTTATAGGCTAGCTAGACAATCACCCCACGAAGCGCTGAGAGGCGAGGGTCCGTCCGGGTTCCGTAGTGCTTGCCTCATCCCGCCTCGCATAGTATCCGCCCACCTCCGATCCGCACTCAATCTGCCCGCAACCTTCATTAGGTACTCTTTGAGATTTCAAATATAATAAGAGTATACAGCCATCGTAAAATGGCTGTTTTAAAGTCTTATGAATTTTGTCAGGTAAATATTTCGCTAAAGCGATAACATTGTAACGCGAAATTATGAAGGAAAGTAGGAAATCGCCGGCAAAGTGATGTGTCATCGAACAAATGTTGTTTTTAGGCGGCTTTCCAGCAAACGTCTAGCTCGCAATGCGATGAGTGGACAAAAACCCTAGGAGGGAACAATAGGCAGAGTAACTGTGCCACTGATTAGATGGCCTGTGGGAGGCGCCAAAGACAACCATTGTCTCACTGCAGATTGCTCTGTTGACACTCGCGCGATCGGATTGATATGAACGACAACCTAACGCAGATCAATATTCCTAGACTTCATGAAATATACTATTTTACTTCCAAATTAAAATGATTAGTTAACAAACAAGCAAATCCTAAATATGTATGTATTTTTAAGTGCCCATTGTACTATGTACGTCAAATCGAGTATCCACCTTATAATCTATTCATCAAATTATTTCTTTGCGAGCGAAACAGGGCGTAAAAATCTTTGTAGCTGGCATTAGTCTTTATAGGTTAAAGATGTAAGGCGCGTCTATAGCTTTACTTAGATGATAACTATACAAATTATACATATGACTGTTAGTGAACCGGAGGTAATATGCCAGAACTCAAACACAGGTTCCTTTTCTAAGCTTCGAGGAGGCTTACCAACTGAATAATGAGTTGGATACGAACTTATAACATTTTTTGTATCCATAAGTCCAACAAAACATTTATAGTTATAGTTACTTTTGTGTAATGCTATGTTATATATAGATAATAGTATATTATGTTCTGTTATTATTATCGGTAGGTAATTTTCATTATATAAAGAGCCTATGGAAACTAATTGTAATTAAATTCTTAATTGAGGCCATGTTGTTGGTTTTATAAAGTCCCGAGTTTGGAACGTCGAAATATTAATTAACCATGCAGGTTTACCATTGATTTTTCAGTAAAAGCTTCGTGAATCGAGAGATTGTAAATTGGACGATTTATTTCAATTTAAATGCAAATCGACCGCGATTTGATGTAGAGTTTTTCTTTGTTTTCTGTGTACCCTCTGTCTGTGAAGGTAATGACAACTTTGCATAAGAAAGTTGAAAGGACACTGAATATTTTATCTATCCAATCATCATAAACATCTAAAAGATTAATATCATAGGTCGTGCAATCCTATCACTATTGTGTCGTGAAGCAAATTATATCAATATGATCACTAGCTAGGAATAGCTAGTGATCAACCTGTACAACTGAACATTCCTAAGAATCTGTTGTATACTTAACTTGATATACCAACAGGCATTCCTCGGATTTTATTAAGTATCTTCAAACAGATTATAATGTGCAAAAGCAACCAGCTGTATACACATTAAGGGCATGATACTTAAGCAGCCGGGTTCAGCGACCAAGCACAGGTGCATAGAGTAGATATAGTCAGCGACATTCATCTCAGTCATGTCTGCAACACGGCAGCCGCCAAGATGGATTGGCCACCTTAATACGAGCATTAGTGATGCTTCGTCTAACTTTACGGCACGAATTGTTCCATAGGTTTTTAAAGTCACATTATACAACTTTGCGTAAGAGTCTTAATGGGTTTCCGCTGTTTCAATTTAAAATCTAATTTGACACAGTTGTAGTCACTTTCTATTTATTTGTCTTTCTTCGATATAATATTTAATCACAAAAAGTACTTTTAAGCTTACCAAATGGTAAGCTTAGCAATATTAGACTGAATATTAGACTGTATCAATCACGATCACTATGCGTTAACGTTACATTTGTAATCAGTTGATAGCGTGATATGTAGATAGAACGTGCCTATACGAGTACTATCTAATATGAATCAGTTTGATTATTATTAATATAGTAGCTACAACATACACTCCCCCATAATCAGTAACAATTAATTTCCTGGTTATAATGAGAATAGTGCTTCCAATGGATGATTATGAGATACGCGTTTGATATAAAATATAAATTACAGGTTAAACATTCCAAATCAACGGTCGTAAAGTTGTAATATTTTAATTGTTCTAATGGTGAGGCAGCGAGCCGCGCAGGCATACGATGGTCAAGCGTCCGTCTCGCACCGCTCGTCATCGCGGACACCGAGACGTAGGCTGGCTCACATACATACCTAATGAATCTTCTGTAACTACACAATCTTTTCCTCACAACACGAAGAGAATTTGTGCCTTTACTTCAGGTACCTAAGCGAAGTCATGTCTTCCTGCGACAGCAGATTCACTGAACCAAAATATTACGAGACAAAGTTCTACTTGAAATGTGCTGTTCCTGGGTAGAGTTTCTACATTCGAAGCCGGAATAACTGAATTTCTGAGGGCACTGTGCGCCGCGGAATATATTTACCAATATACTCGTACGTCGGCTAAGTTTGAGCTCAGCAAGCATACGACCGGCGTTTGTTCTTCTAAGTAATTCCTTTCATAGTGCACTCAAGCGGACGCAAACTGCTTTGATCGATTATGATTAATGAATAAACTACTGCATTGCTCGTCATCATACCTACAAAAAGTTTTATAGCACCTTTTCTATGAACGTTAACATTTTAAATTCAAGTCTGCACTTCCTCACGTTACTTTATTATTAAATCTGTTGGGTGATTCGAGTAGCTGTTCATAGAGATGTGTGAAGTGTACTCTAGATATACCTACTTGCGTAGTTAACAAACCGAATCCAGTCTGAATCTTCAACGCACCACCGCGTGCCAATGTGTTTTTGCCATGTTTTTGCACCCGATCACGTCTCACTTGTCTCGGAAAATATAAGCAGCGATTTCACTTGCATAAAAATCAAATCAGACACTAATGAAAAATTAAATGCGAGTGCCAGCGAGGTGCAGGTAAACTTTTGTCTATAAATATGATAATCTCGTAGAACTTTGCGCTTTCAAAGAAAACGATGGCCTTCCTCTAAGAGATATTACTTTTATATCACCATAACTTTCCAAATGGAATACTTGGTTTGCTACTTGGTTATTTATTACCATTGGGTACTGGGCGGAACTGGTGGAGGCTTTGCGGTCTGGTAGCCTCTATTTGGTGTTAATGACTTCTAAACTATTTACATAACAAAACCTACGAATAATTAACGTATAGGCACAGAAGGTTTCGAGGCAAGGTATAGAAACAAGTTGTAAATTGTAATTGGTATTAGATGGATCTAATAAAATAAATAATTAACACTCAACAGTCACATACATAGTCCTAACCCCACACTAGGATTCCCTGTGTCGTGGGTATCAAAAACTACGAGTACCATGGTACCACAACACCCAGACCCGGAAGAAATATTTGCAGAACTTGCAAACATTTCTTCCGCAGCGGGAATCGAACCCGCGCCTCTTGCGTCTCTGCCGAGCAATCGCCCGCCACGCGACCGAGGCCGAATAAAATCACGTAATGCGATATAATCTAACAGGCGCCGTATTTCTCAACCAACAATTTCATGAAAATCATAAAATATTAGGATGTTACACAATTGATGCAAGGAAGGCAAGACCCGCGCCGTTTCCCGGCAAAGGGAGCTCTCTAGGATCGCGGTCATTACGCACTGTGTACAGCTAATTCCGGCTGCAACAATCACCATCTACGGAAATGTGAACGCAACTACAAGCATACGCGTCGTTATCACATTATTAGAGCATTTTCGATAAAATGACATCGGTCTGATCAGCAAAACACAATAAACATTAACGTTAACGAAAACATTCAGTAAATACATACATACATATTATCACGCCTATATCCCTAATGGGGTAGGCAGAGCCACAAGTAATCATAAGAAAACTTGCAGCCACTTCTGATTTAAAATCCTGAGATGAAAATGGTGAACCATAGTGACAGATCAGCCCATCGTCCATATAGATGGTCCATCATTTTGGATACTATCCCTTAGTCGACTTCAGTAAATTCAGTCATAAATTCAGTTCAAACTGCTGTAACTATTCAATTATAATCTCAGCGTATTGTAACATGGGCAATTATTATTGATTCGTAAAAGGTAACTCTGCTAAACGAGCTATTAAACGCAACAAGAACTTGTCAATGAGTTGTGCGTGAATGCTCACGCTTATTAACTACGCTGTTTTGATACAATCCAGTGCTGTAGTTAGGTAAAGCTTGAGGGCTGTTATACTATCGCCAAACGTACCAAACCATTCACCATACTCTGGACCCCAAACTCTCATCCTAGCTACAAGCCTGTTCAATCCAATATACGGTGGAAAATGTATGAGGAAGAGGGAAAATCACATGTCTATTGATTAGTTTCGTCGGTACTTCTAAAGAAAGAAGCAATTATGGTTGAGAATATTGAAAGCAGGCCCAGTGGGTTACAAAGAAATATGAGTAAAGAGATGATGTGTGTTTAGGTTGGATGACATCATTTACGAGGCATGCCTGAATAAGATAATCCAAGAAAAAGAAAGGGTAGGTAGCATTTATAGGCAAAATTAAAATAATCAGAAAACTCCTTATAACGAGTAACATAGTTTCAAAAAATATTGATCGAGCGAGCGAAGCGAGTGAAGATCTCGCTTGAAACTTAGGCGATTTGGCGTTGTATGTTTATGGATATTTGTTAGAGCATAACTTTCAAACCGTTTATCTAATCTGTATAACATTTGGTAGGTTAATAGATGGTGCTATGAAGATTTGCTGGGAAGCATATGAGCTTAATCGGTGAAGGGGCTGTAAAGATATTAGGGTCCCAAGAGGGTAAAAAAAGGTTTTACAAATGTGTCGAGTGGGGTGCTATTTGAAAGGGCTTTGTTTGTACATTCCAAAATGCTTTTCATTTTTATTTTAGGATGTATAGTTTTTTAAATACAGCGAAAAAAGTAAGTTTAGAAAACCGTTGTAACCTGAACTCCCTCTTGTTAGAGCTCGATGTCTTCGTAGTTCATGTTAAACTGGATATTAGTATGAGGTAATCCGAAACAGAAGAGAAGTTGCAGGAAAGTACAAGAAAAGTGACTTAGGACCCATTCGTTATTTTTTGTGAAATAAATTTTTGCCTAGTAAATTTTTTAGCCTAGGCCATGAAAATGGGCAATGTTGCCAAAAATTTTTGTACATAATAAAAGTGTGTAAGAACGAGAAACCTCAGGGCGCGAATACAAATTTTGTGGATTATGGATAACGCGCGCAAAATCTCAGTTCGGGGCAAACTAATACTATAAACTTATGGATAACATGGGCATTCCCTCGGATAACTTAATCACATCATCTTAAAATTACATTCGGCATCCAAATCCAAAATAAGTCAGAACAGAATTAGGAACCATTAAAAGTCTATATAGCAAATTGTGAAACTGACTATGTAGTCTTGTTTAAAGTCTCAGAAGTAAACTCGCATCTAATAGTAGTCCGGTCTCTATACCTACTCCACAAGAAGTTACGCTTTCTGTTCGTGTTCATTGTTAGCTCAGAACAAACGTACGCTCCAACAAAAACAGCTTGTAAATAGAGGCGACATTGAACTATTCGAAGCATGAATTGATTTCCTCATGTGAACATTTTTTCTAAACCGACAGTTTGTTGCGTTTACCATAATGGATAGGGCTATATTTAGATTGGGAGCTCTTCGTCCACTTATTTTGAGGAACGAAAATCTGCACAGATTAGCTTAGCTAAGCTTAGCAGATTCGTTCAGCCCATTTCTAGAAAATTAGTAGTATATTATATTAATAGTAATAACATAGTAGTATCATGTGATGAATTAAAATAAAAAGAACTCGTGGCGTAGCTTGCTTAAACGTTCTTTATTGATCGTTGAAGAAGCAACGATTAAGAACCAAAGATGGGTGACGGTAAGTGGCATTACGAGCTGGGCGCTTCCGTGCTTCGGAGGGCACGTTAAAATTGTCGGTCCCGGCTTTTAAGTCGTTAAGCCATGACGGAGGCCTTTAAGCGGCCTAAAAACTCCGTCACAAGTGTTGGCCACTAGCTCATACGAACTTACTTTTTAATTAAAATAAAAACCGGTAAAGGATTATTTAAGACTGTAAATGCAAACACATCAAATATTATGAAAACCGTTCAAAAACATTTGAAACAGTGCAACGTTCCTTTCGCTTGTAACATCTACCTAGTAGTTTCTTTTGCGTGTTCACTTTACACATTTTAGCAGCACTAAAATAGCTTAGATTCCATGTATGTACATAAATCAAACTTGTCCACCGGTTTACGGTAGATGATGTAGCTACGCGCGTAAATGGCAATAACAGCGCATGAGTCGGCATCGCACGCGGACGCGTAACGGGACCGCTGACGCTGGATCGATCGGAGAAATAGCACAAAGCTTAGGTGACAATTGCCTCTAATAGAATTTAATTGTCCCCAAGTGCTAGCCACGGAGAAAGGCAATGGCAGTGAAATTCCGCTTGTTAATTCAAATTGGCCAATCATTCGCACATAATAATTTGCCACCATTGAAACATTTACTCCATAAACCCCGCCAGTTAAGTAGGGAAAGTAAGTAGATACTATAACAATAAAAACTTCGTTACGCGGGTTTATATCTTGGTCATAAACCGATCGTGACAATTTGACAAATAAACCTAAATAACGCTTGTTACACTACGCCTAATCATATAAACTCGTACAATTGGTTTTGGTTTAGTTAAATCTCAAGATTTATCCAACCACAAAATCAAAATATTTTGTGTAGAGTGGTCAACCTCAATCCACACTTTTATAACGTGTATTTAATAGTCCATCAAACACGAAACTAATCCGCGGCTTATATTAAACACGAGGTTTTTATAGTCAGAAGATTATTGAATCTCAAAACAAGCGGTGAAATAAAATTTGTTTGCGTATAATAGCCGTGGAAATGAAACTGTGAAAACAGAAAGCACAACGATATAGAAGCTGGCGGAGCTTGAAATTTCTCGTTAGATACACAGCAAGCGAGGATCAACTGAATAGAAACAATGACGACAAATAAGGTGGGAGCTAAACAATGAGTAGGGGTTTTGGCGATGGCAATTTCGCAATGCAATATCTGTTTCAAATATAGAAACGATATTAATATTGCGATGAGCATTGAATACAAAATCTCGTGTGGAAGTAAGGAATTAATAATTCTAATTGACTGTTTACCCGCGATCCCACATGCGATTTTATGTTTTGGATACCTATAAACAGTAGATTCATTAACTTCCTTATGTACAATTCCTTTATTATGTATTTGATCAAATAAGATAGTACGTGACCACGAACAGAGGACCTATGGAATCCTAAACAAATATTAGCCCCATTTTATTTCAGCTCCAAATTAACGGTGTTCGTTTAGGCTTTGACCAAACAGGAACCCACATTCAATTAAAAGGTAAAAGGTAGATAATTATCTTTTTTTTCATCGGAAGTAAAATACTGTCCAGTACATTTTACGTTGACAATGAGTTTTCAAAAGTATTGAATGAAGCTAAAATAACTGTTTTCCTTCAAAATAATATGCAATACTGAAGCGGAATACAATTTATAGTGATTGCTACAAGCACAATATTGCTTAATTAAAATAACAGTGGTAAACTGGAGCATAATTATGTAGATTGAGAGCCGTGGTCAGCCGCCAAGCGAGTCTCAAGTGGGGCACGCATACCGCACGGCACGCACGCCCGCCACCGCACCGCACCGCCCCGCCCGGCATCAACGGCACATTCATAATGTAAAACCATCGTTTGACCCACTCTTTACCAAAATCTAACAAAAGTTTGATTGAATTGATTGACAGTTTTAACAAAATTTGAAAAGTATTTGCGAACTTGAGAAAGACTAGAAAAAAGAAGTGCAAAATGGAAGTAAAGGAAGTTTACGCTTTAAAGATTGCTCTGCTCATTGCACACAGAGATTTACAAACACTACTGAAAATAAATACATTATGATGTCAATCGATTAATCGGCAATCGCCGATTTAAACGAATGAAGTAAAGACAAAAAAGTGTAAAACAAAATATGATTGAGAGGAGAAAGGATGAGACACAAACGAAACCATGACATATCTCGCCGCGCCGTGCCAATGCTTGAATCACAACTTTCCCCCGGGCATGTGACAAATTAACGTACTAAGCAAATGGAACTTTTGGATAATACAATCTGCAAACGTTTTAAATTTTCAAGCAAACATTAAACATTCCCGAGGCAGCATCATGTGTAGGTTTGAATAAAAGATTGAATCAATCATTCTTGCGAGTTCCAAGTTTGAATTCAGTTAAAGCTCGAGAAGTGAAATTAAATTAGAAGTCTGAATTTGTAGAATGTACGGAGCAAAGTCGGCACCAGCGTAAAACTTTAATGGCACCGGTATATCTTGGGGAGGCTCGCTATAAATTTACTAGGAGGCTTACAACTCAAGAACGTGAAATGGTCGGAAAAAGGCCGCAGCATGAATTAAAAATTACTTCATCACTCTTAACATTCACATTTTTAAACTACAGGAACCAAACATGTTTTCTTCACGTTGTTGCTAAAAAGCAAGGAGTAAAGCGTCTAATCTATAATAAGGCGAACATTCGAACACTGAAGACTTTTTCACATCACTGATCCAACGAAGCTAATTACAAAAATCAATTATATTTCCTGAATAAACTCTCTGATAGAAGTCTTTCAAACAATGGCCACGTAATTGCTTTCGCTCGTACGAAAAAAGTTATATTTATAAATAATCTCAGTGTAAGCAAAGCTAATAAAATTACTTTCATTCATGTCAGCTTTTAAGGCTATGGTTAAAATTGTAGTAATAGAAGATTAAAGTTTCGTTGATTTGTATCTACTACTATTGTTGAACAAAAGAGTTTAAAGTACTCTATTGTTCTTTGTTGGTCGTATCTGTGTCAATAACATGCTTAAACATCTTGACGTTTCATCGAACGTAACGACACAATACGTCACAGAGTGGGTAGGTATTATTCCTCTGGGTCCTCTTTACTTTTTCAGATAAGTATTCTCAAATCACTTATCGTGCCGTGATATAGCCCCTTCAGCACTGAGCTTGTATAAAATCGAATATAGACGTGAATGAATGAATGAATAAACGAAAGATTTTTCAACAAAGATTGTTTTATCCTATGCTGTATTAGAACCCAGATATCTAGTTAATTAAGAAGTTATCCAATACTGTTTTGAAACTATAAATACAATTTCAAGAAAATCAAGTATCCATTTGTTTTGTAAAGGCCTTGCTTATTTTACAAGACTTTAGGTGAGAAAAGCTTTATTGTCTCATACGGATCGTGTCTTGAATTTAATTTAGGAGCTCGCCATCGCACAGATTACATAATAGTTATTACTGATATCTTGTCTTTAGCATGCCGCACTGTGCTCCAAGTGTCACGTATCTCCTATGAATGTAATAGCGGTAACACAATTAGAATGCATAGTTATGTAGCAAAATATTTTCCCAGTTTGTTGAGTTTGATAAAAACAAGCCCTGTGACATTATAATAATCTTCAGTTATGTTTATGGTAAATAATAAACAGTGGGTTGGCTTGGCCTTGATTTATTTTAGTTAATTAAAATATTTTTTTTTTAATCTTAACATTAACAATAACTCGTAATTACATCAACAAACACGTAAGCTAATATTTTATTCTGTGGAAATGCTAAAGATAACGTTAAAAGTTGCAGTGAAACAGAACTAGATGGCAGCACTAGTATTTTAGAACGCGCTATCGATACGTTTTGGAGCGCGCACGATTTCGTTCAAGGAAAGTAAGCAATTCGATCTTTCCAAAGGTTAAACGGGGAATGATGATCGGATTAATCTTGCGTCTGCATGATGTCCACCTCCGAATGTTACGCTTTCGGTGGGCTAAAATCTTTCTGACCCCTAAACGAAAGAAAGATCCATTTTAATAATATTTAAAATATTTTAAAGACGTGGTAAGATAATTTCCCTTTAGTTGCCACTTCTTTGTGCTGAAACTCTCCTAAATTAAATTCTTTGGTGACAGTCTTAAGTCTTTTAAGAGTAAAGGATAATATTATCTTAAGTTTTTAGTTAAAAAGAACTCACTTTCACCAAACATTAGTTTGCAAGTAACCAGAGTTGAGCCCCTCATCAATTAATATAAGTTTAGACTGTATAATATTTCAAACCAGGTATTATCAAAAAAATAACTAAACTGTAACACAAACTTGATAAAATCACAAAAAGTTTAATCGTCCTGTCAGTCTGGAATTTGGATGTCAACATCACACAGGACTTTTTTTCAAGCAATAAAAAATAAAATTAATAAGTTATTAGAGCCAAGATCCCGCATCACTGAGCTTAGAAAATTGAGCGCCTGAAAATCTGACTGAAATTAGGTCTGTGAATCTACTTTACAACTAGGTAACAATCTAGGAAACTTTCTTATTTTCTTAGTCTCTTGAATTTCAGCGATATCGAATGGAAATGAATACACTACAACTGCTAGTCGTGTCATTAGTTCTTTCGAACCACTGGCTGTGGTGATAGGATTTAAAGTGCGCCTTAAAGGCTCCTTGAATGCACTTGACACATATTTTTGACCTTCTTAGGTTCTACGACATGCCGATTTCCTCGCAATGTTTTCCTTCACCGTATGAGAGTTCTGGTATAGCGCACATAATTTTTTCGAACAGAAAAATATATTGCTGCACGACCGAATTTGAACCCACGACCTTAGGATCGGAAGGCGGGGGCGCTGCGACTAGACCACCAAGTGCTCTCAAATGAATACAAGAAGAATAGATCAAATTGATGATATTGTTTTGGAAAAATATCTTCCTGTTTCTAAAGTTTATATCTTTCATGACTGCTGTTATTAAAGATCATTATAAAATCTATCGTCAAAGAAAAAACTTTCTATTTTTATCCGCCAATTACATGAATTTACTTAGAAATTATGCAGAATGGTATAATATAAACAATTCAACATGTGGTATATTAGAAAGCATAGAAAGGAGTAAAACTCGTTTGAGAGCTTTTTAATAAATTACAAAGAAAAGGTATAAGTATTCCTACAATCAAGACAAACTAAACCTGCGATTTTAACAATTCAAAGGCTTTCAAGAATCACACCTAAAACTAAAAAAAGAGAAAGGTCTTGATTAAAAAAGCTACGAATTAATGAGTTAGATCACAATTTACACAATCCCGATGTGCTCACTGAACACTGCAAAAAAAATCGTTCAAAAACAATACCCTCTTTCTTCACAGTCGGGTAAAAATACGAGCTGATTATGAGTACAAAAAATTAAGTACGCAATAAATGACCTATCTGTCCAAACATTACGCTACCAGACCAGATGCAACGCATTACCTACTAATTACAGAATCCAGCTTACGTACATAAACTCCTTGATCGATTTGCAGATTGAAAACTCAAGTATTGGACCCACTAGACAGAGTATTCCGA
Source organism: Scotopteryx bipunctaria (assembly GCA_949320045.1). Classification (NCBI taxonomy): domain Eukaryota; kingdom Metazoa; phylum Arthropoda; class Insecta; order Lepidoptera; family Geometridae; genus Scotopteryx; species Scotopteryx bipunctaria. Next base: position 3,525,883 of record OX439441.1, read on the forward strand.
AGTTATGATGAGAAAGTGAAAATAGTCAACAATCGTACAGACCTAGCTAAACAGAACTGAGAACCGGCTCGCGGGCCGCGGGTACCGTTACAGCGAAATCGGATGACTTGTAAACTAAACTCATGCAAATAGGCCAGTGTTACGTTCTTACACGGTTACATCTCGAAGCCATTCCGACTCCCATTACAGCGAATGATGCGTCGTATTGGATTAAATGAGAAATGGTATAACGCGCGGCAAATTGTTTAGGTAGGTACCTACTTATAAAAATAGCCAATAAGATGGACTGGATAAGTGGATACATGTCAAGTATTGTGAACTGATATGGGTATAGACTTTTATGACGCTCTGTTGTTTTCTCAAAGCTATACACACATTTTTTGAAACATTTTATTTTTAATCTGGGAAGTAGCTCTTTTTTATTGTCCTGCTAGTCGCACATACAAACCCCACTGTAATCTGAAACGCTGTTTGATCCATCGATTATTTTAGGACGTCCAAACATTTACTATTCACCAGAGCCAGAGCCAATATTTGCAATTGTATTGACTCTACTGTCTACTTTTGTGACAAATTAATTGTATTAAAGGGTTACGTTACTAACGATACTAACTACCATTACACATAGCTGTTTCTTGAACTAAAAGCCAGGATGTTATCGATGATTCTTAAAAGGGCAAAGCCATGTACATACAGCAACGTGTTTAAACACGGGGTCAAGCATTTGTGTCAATCGTTCTAGCAGCTCCGGTACATATTGCTAAAGTGCATAGAAAATCATAAATGCACAGTAGCATAATGGCACTGCAAATGCCGCAGGGAAAGCCCGATTTTCCGGGCTAGTAGCCCGTGGCCGAGCCGCACTCGTCAACGGTCTATGCACACTATGATAACAGCTTGCGGCAAAAAAACGGTTAGCCGCTGTCCCATAACAGCTCGTAGAAAGCAAAAACTGAGATTTATTTAAAAAAGAAACTGTATCACTAACTGTATGTAATGTAGCGAACATTTTACAGATAATTGTCCTCTAGGATTGTACAGGGTACGAATAAGGAAATTCAAGAGCGGCGAGCAATGCGATCCGCGCTTACGGCAATAATAGAAATTCACGTGTAACTTGAAGAATAATTTAGAAGGCATAATGAAGATTGAGAATACGTGGATAATGGAAAAGTTTATGAGGTAAAGTAAATTGAAAGTTATCGCGAGCCCGGATTACTTAATAAATGTTGGCACAAAGTTTTTGATTCGTGTGGATTATATTAAGTAACCTACTTAAATATATAATTAACTTGTGGAATGTAACCTCACAATGAAAATAATTATTAATTTGACTTTAATTAAAATTTTCAGTTTGAATGGAACCACCTTTTGTAAATAAAAGTTTTAACTGCAATAAGAAATTGTTTAGTAAGAAATATAGTCGGTAAACAGACGGTTCGGTAAACAGAAATATGGTCAATAACATAAAAACTAAATCACCTGTATACTGTACTTGATGTTTATAAAACTGAACGTCGATAGCAATTTAATAAACAACTATTTCTTTGACGCCTCGGGATTTAACTCCTAAGTGTAATTAATTGGTCGTAAATCTGCAGTTTACCCTCCACTTAACGTCAGCAAGTTGGAAAATGCAATTTCACAAACACAACAGTAAACGAGCGGAAAAACGTAGTTATAGTGTCAAAGAGATGCTGCCGATTAAAGCCATTATAACATTCCTAGGTATGACTTTCCCTGCTGGAATGTCAAGATCCTCGCAGCATGGTCAACAGCTAATGACAAAACAGCGCGGTTGGGCGGTAGGTATACTCGGATAAAAGTAGTACCAAGGCTATCTTTGCCTATTATGTTTATCCACGTCTACTCAGCTAAACTTTATCGAACTACGTGAAGCTTTTACTGCGTAATTGAGTTACAAACAAGATCTGAAGTAATCATCCACAAAAACAATACGTTTATAATATTAGTAAGATTGCTTAGTAGAAAACTTTTCTTTGGTGAACGCTCAAAGCCTTAGATCGTAGGTATTTCTGATAGCTAATATTTTTTGTGCAACTATCATCATTGTCTAGGTGATTGCCGTTGCTATGTAAGAAAATTACGTTTGTCACGAAAACTTCAAGTATAATTCGCAAATTCTTGAGAACCGTTCGCACGGTAGGAATTTTAACAAAATTTTCGTTGTAAACGACATCGGAGAAAGAAATAAATAAGCTATATTTTATAACCATTGTAGTACTGGTGGTCTAGTTGGTAGTGACCCCGCCTTCCAATCCTAAGGTGGAAGTGGTGTGGTTTCAAACCCGATCGTGTACCAATGGATTTTTCTGTGCGAAAAAATTATGGGCTCTATAATACCACTACTCGAAAACATCGCGAGGAAACCCGCGGCTTAGTCAGCTCCGCACGTACCATGTCTTTCTTGTGGACAAGGCCGACTAAGCTGAGAGGATGGAATAGGTGCTGGGCAAGCCTACTTCATCTTAATTCGTCCCGGACACTAGTGTCCCGTTAGTGAAGGTAAAAGTTGCTTACTGACACTGTATAAATCATCTACTATAGATGGTAAAAGGCCTTAGATTTTAGTTTTTTTTGTTATTTAAATTTTATGTATGTAGGTGGTACCTACTGTGAATTTTATGAAATAAAATATTACTTGCTAAGTAACTAGACTTAGAAAGTTTTGTTTGAGAAATTTAGAATAAACTCTTTCACTTAAACTATGCTTATGTTTGACTTGTTATTGTTTCAGGGGTTTCGACAAACACGTCACACGTCCTGGCTGGCAGCGTTGCTGGTCATATCGCTGCAGCACTCCCAAGCACAATGTCCATGGGAGCATTCACCGAGTCTACAGGCCTCATGTATTTGTGCATATAATCTAGCACAAGACCTCTCTGTTCAATGCGACCAGGTAAATAGCTACCGAATGTATAAGTATGTTTCGCCAGTTGACTTTTCAGTCATTGACCAGATCATTTACGATTTCAGGTTGACTTTCCCTCGCTTATGTTGGCGTTAAACTCCACTATGCGAAATACTGGATTAGATCTTCTTTACGTCAATAACTCAACGATCCCGACGCTCACCAACAACATGTTTGCAAATCTCAGAATTCACAATCTACAGATCTCTGGATGCAAGATAAGGCGAATAGAAGAAGAAACTTTTAAAGGACAAGGGCCGTATCTAAAAAATCTTAATTTACAAGACAATGAACTTACCAAAGTACCAGTGAAAGCTTTAAAAGTACTCATCAACCTTTCCCTATTAGATATTTCAAAGAATCGCATTACGAACATTGAAAATGAATCGTTCAGTACCCTTAAGAAATTAACGACCTTGAAAGTCTCAGACAATAATATAACTTTAGCCACACGCGCCCTAAGTGGATTAGAAAATTCAATTAAAAACCTAAACCTAAAAGGTACTAAGCAGAAAACAGTACCAGACTGTATCAGGGGTCTACGCAGTTTAGCGTTCCTCGACCTTTCCCAAAACGGCATCAGAGAATTACCAGGGCCAGATGGAATCCGAACGTTTGAAGGATTAGACTCCTTAACCGCATTGAACTTGGAGAGAAACTTGATAGTAAATCTCAGAGAAGACGCATTCGAAGGAATTAAAACGACACTGAGCTCTCTTAGCCTCTTGAATAATCTTTTATCGGAATATCCGACGGCAGCAATAGGATCTTTATCAGATTTACGAGTGCTCGATATAGGATTCAATCTTTTGAATAAATTACCAGTAGATGCATTCTTGAAAAATCCCTCTGTAACACTACTAGCACTAGACGGTAATCCTTTACCCACAGTGCCCGAAGCGGCGTTTACTCATCTGAACCAAACTCTACGAGGCCTCAGTCTCGGCGGAAGATTCCTCAATTGCGACTGTCGCCTTCGCTGGATAATCGAGTGGATCCGTAACGGTGAACTGCAGGTGACATCACGCGAGAGAAATCCTCAATTTTGCGGGCATCCTACACACTTTCGAGAACGCGGATTCTACAGTTTTGAGCCGAATGAGCTAGTTTGCGAACAAGATAGTACAACTACTTCGGATAAACCAGTAACTGCTGTAGTCGGAGGAAACGACTGGAAGAGTCTTACCACAACTACGACTACTATAACTAAAACAGATCCAACGACGACCACAACTGCGAAAACTGCACCAACAACTACATCACAGGCGACAACTTCGATTAGCACTTCGTCATCAACGTCAACTACTAACAGTATAGTGAGCAAAAATATTGAGACTATAACTAAGGCTGCTAGTACGCAAGCCATCAGCTCAAGTACCGCGCGCCCCAGCCGCGTCCCTTCGGTACGCCCCGCCGCACCGACATGGCGACATGCTCCGCAACAACGACCGCCGCTCATCATGAGCTTCCCGCAACAGAAACCCAACGTTGACGACAGCAACGAAGTCATCGTCAAGAACGCGTATAGACAAGATAACTCTGTAATCATCCAATGGGATTCCGATGTAGCAAACATACTCGGTTTTCGCGTCGTCTACCGCCTGTTCGGAGATAAAAGTTTCAAGCAGGGTCCTCCTCTAGAAGCGAGTGAAAGAGAATTCAAGATTAAAAACGTTCCTTCTCAGGTATGTAACTCCAGTATGTTCTTTAATCCCACCTACCAATTAGACTAATGAAATGGGAAGGTATTCGCTATACTCCTAGAAAATAATTTAAACGTTCTTGTTATACACTTCAGGAATGCATCGTGGTCTGCGTGATCTCCCTGGAGGAGGTCCACGTGAGCCCCGAGACGGTGCCGTACTCTCAGTGCCGCGAAGTGCGCACCGTCTCCGCCGCTGCCTCCAACATGGACAAGATCACAATCGCGGCCAGCGCGGCCATCTGCGGGACAATCGTCGTGGCCGTGCTCATATTTGCCGCAGCGTCCCGCCGCCGCTCGAGGACCATGCATAGACTACACCAGCAAGCTCCGGAGAAGATGCCGAATCCATGCTGCGGTGGCCTCACCGGCACACCGAGCCCGAGCGGCCCTCTGTCATCGCTAGCCACTCTCGGCGCTTTCGGCAAGCAACGTGAGTGGGATCAAGTGTCCGCTTACAGCGCACGCTCGATCCCTCGCGCCCGCACCTACACCGAGCCTCTCCCGGCCGAGCCGCTCCCGGGCCGGCCCGGCCGCGCTAGATCCCTTGCCGACGGTCAGTCGCAGCACAGCTACTCGCAGTCCGGCCGCTATGGCGTGCCTGGCTATCCCGGCAGTCTACTCGGATCCAGAGCAGGTGGGTTTGCTTTCGCTTTGTCACATATCTTTCTCGTTTGCACCGCGTCTAGTACCCCACTATATTACTTGCAAGATACTAATAACATGTCACGTTTTAGATCTTCGGCAATCTCGTCAGAGTTTGGGAGCGGCGTCTGAGCGGGCTTCGCGGCTGTCTCTGAGCGGGGCCGCGGGCGGAGCGACGGGCGGTACGCAGGGCTCGAGGCGGCGGCCGCGGTCGCGCTCGCGGCCCGCCAGCCGGTACAGCGTGGGCTCTCTCGGCATGGGCTACTGCGATACTTCGGACAATTGGACCGACCACGACATGGACATCTACATGGCGCGGAATCCTACCACGCGTGGTGGCCTGGTGCCGTTATAGCGTGCGAAAGGCACGAGGGCGGTGATGAAGGAAGACAGGACGCATCGCGGGCGCTGCTCGCATTCGTCGGACGCTGGAGTAGAGGGGGGGTGCGGCCCTCGTGCCGCCTGCCCGCACCGCCACTCGCGGCGACGCACGCACTACTATGTCGGTGACAACCGAGTGCATACGTGTGGCAGACACACTATCCGGGACAATGAGCGATGATTCATCCATTTGAGGGAAATTGTTTTGTTACCCATGGTTAAATTATAATAATGTACAGTAGTTAGAAAATATTTAGATACTTCAGTTTAAAACGTATTATTTCCAATGAAGACATGTCAGATCATCGTTTTTAATAACGAATTTAAACTGATTGCATAACTTGTTAATAGATATGGCTATGTACAATATCAATTGCTGTTTTTTCTTAATTTGTTCTTGAGAAAAAACATCAATGATAATATCTTTAGGTAGATAAGTAATAAAGCAGCTGCTGAACAGTCTTGCTCGACCTTGTTACATATTAATAGCTAGACTTACATTTATTTCTTCCTTCAGAGTAAATGGTTAGTGAAAGCTAGTCACAATTTATCCGTCCATTCTATAACTTTCGAGGTATAAAACTATATATTACAAAGTTTGGTTTTTTTGTATGTTTGTTTTTTAATCATGCTAATAGATTTAAGTGCAACTTTGATACATACATAGTTTGAAGAATGATGTACTACTTTTTTAATATGTATAGCGTGGGTCAAAAGTCGCGAGCAGAAGCTAGTATTTATATAAATTGTAGTTAGATATAAATCTGTGTAGTCAGACAAATTGTACCCCATTGTTCTTACATGTAAGAAGTTGGTTGTTCTCAAATTATAAACAGGTATTTAAGGTTTAATTTAAATTGTACATAGTATTGCAATAATTCATCATTTAATGGGTAGGTAAATATACAATGCATATGCAGGCAATCCAAATGGTGCTACTATTTTACAATTAGTATGTATTTGTAAAGATATCTGTATTTACACTGTGCAAAACAATATCATATTTATTGTTTTAAGTATAAAATGACTAGAAGATGGACCATTGAATGTAGATAATATTATTTTACTCTATTTGTAACAGAAAATAGTGTATTTTTAAATAAGCAGATTTTTGTAATAGATAATTTTATCATGTTGATTTTGTTTTTATTGCTATAATGTCTAATTCTGATGAACATAATGTGTCTATAGTGGTGATTAGACTACTACTAGTCATGTCACTGGTTCTGTGTGAAAAAAGGATATAAAGTGCGCCTCAAAGGCTCTTTTTGTGCACTTGACACATTTTCAAAGATCTGCACTGATGTCCTGCAATTGTAGTGTATTGTGCATGTAGTGTTTCAACTTCTAGTAAACTTTTTACCTACTTGTATACCTTTCCAACTTTAATCCAGCAATTCATAGAATAGAATCCAACTTACCCAGGCACAAGAATGCGGTGCTCCCACCGATACTGCAGTTCTTGTGTGAACTCATACCACAAGTGTGCCAGGTACGGCAGACCACCGGCTTGGTGCAAGCAAGCTGCTGTTACCGAGAGCCTCCACACTAAGCCACCAACTGGACTTGTCTTCACATAGTAGCATAGTCGAGGCTCACTGGTGTCTGTCTGAAAATGTGGAGAAGAGTTTCCTATTAGGATTTGAACACATAGAACAACAACCAAACAAACTTGCTGCAAATTTAATGGTCAAGTCTGCAACCTTCCAGCGATTAAAGAGGAAAACCCCTCAAGACCTCATATAGCCCCCGATGAGAAGGAGTACCTACCCATACGGATATGCTGCTGGGCCTATTCCATGCACGCCAATGATGGAGTAAACTTCAAAACTCTAGCTCAATGCCCAGAAAGGCACATAGCAAGAGATGGGACTAAAATAAAAAGGATTTGAAAAGTAGTGACATTATAAATCACAGCAGATCTCTGTCCACTACCCCGATTCATAATAAGACCCCTATAAACAAAACTCCATTTTTATGTGGGATAATGACAGACAGTCTAGTAATGTAATAGTAGGTAGTAGGCAGTCATCTTGAGTTTACCTGTTTAAATTCAACCTCCAACTTCTCAGGGTAAGCAAATGTGTCATCCTCCACAGCATCAGGGAATACATAGTACAAGAGGGGCATCAGTAGATCATCTGGTATTGGCCCTTTGAAGTCCCCGGTATTTCTACTATGGCCCATTGCAGCTTTCACTAACTTGGATATTGTTATAGGAGCTTCAGTTATTTTATGCAGGGGATTGATCAATCCCAAACTCCTGCTGAGACCCAGCGTGTCCATCAACAAATTGCCATTTTCTAACAATTCCATAAATCTCCCAATGGTCTCTGATAATTGACAAGTAAAGTTATCTCTTATTTTGAGAGTGACAGTCCATGTTGGAGCCATTAGTGGGTCAATGTCAGAGAAAGTGGATGACTCAACAATAGTACATTCCCTGAACTTTGGCCAAATTGCATTCAGCAACACACTTTGAATAGGATTTCTCTCACAACCAAATGGCAAATCTGTTAATTTTTTTACATCAAATCCATCTATTGAAAGGAACTCATTAGACTGAGTCATCTTCTTCCAAGCAAAAGCCTCCAAGTCTTTCAATTCATAAGAAAATTTTGTTGACACCACAACAGCGTCAAGTGCTACCGGTGACGCTATTTTAGATTTGAACAGACTCACAAGTCCACTTAGGTGACAGCATTGATTTGATATCCTCTTTAGGTGTATTGTATCAAAACTAGTTTTGAACTCATTGTCTTCATAGAGGCCTAGGTATGTATGCTGCCAGTGTTCGCGGATTTTAACAAAGATAGGCACTCCACAATCCACATTTGAAAAGGCGATGTTAACAGAACTCATCACCAGCTTAATCAGGCTTCCATCTAGAAGAGCAACGCTCGGATAGAGCATTACATACCGATTCAGTCCATACCAATTGGATACTGGAAAGGGGCTGCCGTCTACGTCATCCATAAAGTGTGTTGTCGCATCCCAGATACCATTGTGTAATTCGTCTGTGGCGGACTTTTCATCAGAACCCTCAGCATTATTCGTGCCCCTAGCTTCTACAGTGTGAAATGAAAGAATAAATTTCAGACCTTGAAACTTAATTTCTTCAGTTTTACCAGACCATTTCTTTGTACTCTCGGACGATGAAGTTAACTTTGGCACTGAAGCTTTCGAAAGCCTCCAATCGTTTAGGATCTCTTCTATTCGTGCAATAAACACTTCCCATTCCGAGACAGTCGTGAAATCTTGATGATAAATATCATACTCATCTATTTCTTCATTCATTTTTGATTATTTGGTAGTAATTGAAGAAAAACACAACACAAAAGAAAAAACATCAGCTGCTTGATTGTTTTGTTTGTTTGCTTGACTGACATTACGTGTAACTGGCTGTCATAATCAACATACATAGACAGTTACGTTTCATATTCCATTTTTTTTAACTATACTTGAAGCATAATAAGCAAGTAAGATAATATCTGTAACGTAACATCGCCCGCGTTTCCATGGAAACAAAAATAAACAAACAAACAGAAGTCAAAAGAAACGAAAAATACTAAACAAAGTATAATTTCTTCTAACACAATGTTTCGAGGCGAAAATTCACATTCATTGAGCTATGAACAGCAAGCTAAATTCATTCAAGATCGAATTACAAATGTTGAAAAAAATTTTGGAGATTTATGTGTTGCATTTGGTGACTATGCGAGAAAAACAGCAAGGTTTATTATTTATTTCCGTTCATTTATTTCACCTCTAAACTAGGTAGCTCTGTCTATTATGTATGAATAAAAGCTGTTTATTATTATTTTGTGCGCAACTGTATCCAATCATTCATTACTGTACTGTTTAAACATCTGACTATACGTGGCTCGCACGCACGACCTATGGGTACCTCTTTGAATATGTCAAAGGGGTACCTACCTATACAGTAGACAGTCGAGTAGGTACCTACGTATATACAGTACCTACTACATTATTATGTATTAGTGTGGTAGTGGCGTGGCGGGCGAGTGCTCGGCTGAGACGCAAGAGGTGTGGGTTTGATTCCCGCTGCGGGAGAAATGTTTGCATGTTCTGTAAATATTTATTCTGGGTTCTATTTCATCTATTTCGTCTGGGTGTTGTACTTAATATTATTTATTATAAGTAGGTACCTACCTATCATCATCTTCATTAATACCTATGTATTTACAAAAAAAAGTACCTATATAAGTTGGTATTCTATCAGCCATCTGGTTCCCTTATTACAAGCTTTGCTTAGTTTGGGGCTAGATGGTGCTGTCTAAAACGTCCACAAATATTTATTTATTAAGTTCATTCACATTTTTTACTTATATTAGGCCTATCTAACTTAAGTAAAACATTTTTGCCAACGTCCCCTTTTTAATGGCCAACTCACGCTTAGCCAAAAAAAAGTCTGCCAAAATTTTATTGTTTTCACAAAAGAAAAGCAAATAGTTATAAAGACAATTTTCCTGTAGCTCTTCTAGTTTCGGATTTTCCCATACTACCCACGCCTACGACGACGGCGGAACGGAGAAGGTAGGTATTAGGTATGCGTTTGGCCTAAGAAGTTGTTTGTTCATTTATTTATTTGTGTATTAAAGAAATATTATAGTCTGATCTCTGATAGAGGTAGTTGGATATGTAGGAAGGTATTTATTTAAAAATGGGATACTTTTATGTATCTATTACAAAGTAGGGTTGGCAACTATACTCACCAAGTACTTTTATTGCATTTTAATAGGTACCTTTCCTACCTACCTTGCAGATTGCGTGACATGGGAGATGAACTGACCAAAGTTCTAAAGGACTATGCGAATAATGAGATCGTGAACAAATCCTTGAGTGCCGGCTTGGACAACTTGTCCATCACATTGACCGCTATTGAAGAATACCGAAATTGCGAAGTTCAACGATTGGAAGCTAAGGTACCAACATCGCAGGTTGGCTGTTAGAAAACAGTTAAGCCTTATTTATCACCTTGAGGTCGCTCCGCTCTACCTCTATCACGATGCAAACTTTATGACGCTTATATTCTAAAGTATATCTACTAACTAGGGTACCTATATGGTATAAATTACGACTCGCGTAGTACTACTTATAGGTTAGGTAACTAACTACCCAAAAGTACAAGCAACGATCACTTCAACACACTTCACATCATAGATATAAATATTACTAGCTGCCGCCCACGGCTTCGCTCACGTGGTACCGGGATGAAAATAGGCTATAAAGTTAATCCAGCTCATGTACTATGTAGGTATATTCCAAGTTTCATTCTAATCCGTTCAGTAGTTTTTGCGTGAAAGAGTAGCAAACATCCATACATACAAACTTTCGCGTTTATAATTTAAGGATATCTAATACGACTACCTACTAGCTCATAATAGGTACGAAATGGATCGATACGGTTTGAGACATCATCATATCGTGCCGTGCTGCATGTGCCAGGTACGAAAAAGGGTCGACTGAGGGGGACAGTGGTATATATACGTATGTATGTACCTATACTTACCTTTATGTAGGCAACTTGCTTGTAATTTTAAGAGCCCTTACGTATCGCAAACGTTATTTGTAAGCGTAAGATATTACGAAGTAGGTTGGTTTCTAACCATTTTGCATGATTCCTAGGTAATCGGCGAGCTATGCCAGTACGACACTATCTGCAAACATGCGAGAGAGGAAGTTAAACACACCATGAACGTGAGAGAGAAGGAAATGGCTAGGAAGAAGGTTCTGGACAAGGCGCGGGAGAGGCAACCCTTTAACAGGCAGCAAGTTGTAAGAAACCTTCCTTCGTTTGTTTATGTACCGCCACACCACACTCAGACCCAGAAGAAATATTTGCAGAATATGCCAATATTTCCTACCGCTTGCATCTAAGCTGGGCACTCACTTAACACGCCAGCGAGCGGGGTAATCATCATAATAGACTTAAGTAGGCATTTTTGTAAATAAATAATTAGATACCTATCTATAATCACCGTTTTTAATCTAGACATACGCGGAATCTGAACTTCTAAAAGCGTCTGCCGAAATGTCCCGCACTGCCAAAGGTCTGGGGGAGCAGACGGAGTTCTTCGAAAGACGCAAGCTGCAGCAACTGAAGGCATTGCTGTCAGACTTCGTGATCATAGAGATGAGCTTCCACGCGAAAGCGGTGGAGCTGCTGACGGCTGCGTACCATCAGATTGGAGATATCAATGATAAGGCTGATCTTGATGTAAGACTTTTTCCTAAACATGGTGTCACTTCTATGTATTTTGCATATTGTGTCACTATTATTTGGCAGATATTGTAGCCAAAGATTATCTTTAGATGTCTTTATTGAAAGCATCTCCTGTCCGGTTTGTTACTGTTCGCACTATTATTGTCTCGATTACCTAGGTCCTGTGGGAGATAAGCATGATTAATACAAAATGAAAATAGCATAGAGAGAACTCTAGGTAGGTGAACTCCAGAACACTGAAAATGCTCAATACTGAGCCCATCATGTCTCGGGGACTTTCCTCTCCTCATCATCTTAATAGTTTGGTCAATTTCAATTCATATTGGCCTCATAAGGCCATCGTCATCACCTACATAAAATAATACTTAACCACAAATAACTTCCTAGCTAGGTATGTAGATGAAATTTAATAGAACATATCATCTTTCTTGCATCACCTTGTGAATGTGATTCATTGCCCAGGTTGATGAGATATCGTTTTTCAATCATTCTATTGACTAACTCTTCATTTTTTTCTAAAGCTTTTGAACCTAGGTCTTTCAGATAGTGAGGAACCAGCGGTAAGATAATTTAGATGTTATAAAATATAAACATTGAATAAATTCTAATTATGTACTTAAGTACCTACCTTTGTATGAATACACAGAATTTTAGAAGAAAGCTTAGATCCCCCGAGAAGATGGTCAACACTGGCATTTCGGCGAGATCTTCATCACTAGCTTCCCTTATGACTCAACAATCGCCCGTGAAGGATGAAGATGCTATGGTGAGTTTTTGTCCAGTAGGCATCTTTATTTCGAATGAATGACTCGTTTTTCCGTATAAAATGTACGGGAAAAGTTTTTGTCGATTTCTAACATTTCAGTTGGCCCAATACCTTTAGGTAGTCTTTTGATCCTACACGAAAGGGGATTGGCATAAAAATTTTTTTGGCTTTGACTATTTTTATGACCCTGACATTTTAATTGGATATCATTTTATGCAATAAATTTTTATTTCATTTCATTGGTATTTTAGCATTTTCTTAGCTTACTGATATTTTTTCCAAAATCTGTGAATGCAGTTCACAATATCTCAAAAAGTTATGGATAATCTCCTAAGAACGTTTTCCTGTAACTATAACGGTTAAGGTACCTACCTGCCTTTATTGTACCGTCTCAAAAATCCACCTGTAGGAGGTACCTATATAGCTACGTATGTATGTGACGGCTTGTTCTCTCCATAGTTTCCTGTTATCTTCAGAGACATTAGGATACACAATAGGTATTGTTAGCAACTTCCCCACCAGGAGGCAAACAACAAGGCGACCGCCTATAAATAGCGGGCCGAATCGAGGCTTGCGGTCACTTCGCTCGTGGTGCTCGACAGTGCAACATCTCATGGACAGTAGAGTTTTATTGTTTTTGTGTAATTTCGGTGTGAAGGACGCGTGAGTCATATTGTGTTTTGGTTATGTCATTTTCATGTGTAATCTAGATCATTTTCAATGTGTGTGGTCCAATCTGATTGTAGTAGTTTTGTTTAATTTTGATTAAATTGATTGTTAATGTTTAGATAAGCCTGTGGTTTATTTTTTTTAATGAATCAGATCCTTTTTACCTAAAATCAGAAGTGAGGGATAATAAAATCCATAAAGCTCACGAATTTCGAGTAAACAGATTGGAACTACCCACACATTGAAAAGATAGCCAGATTCTGTGCAGTTTGTTGTTTTATTCTCTCAGTTGCATTCTCTTTGTTATTCTTGTTTACGTAACCTTGGTAAATTCTCAGCATGCCTAGAAATAAAGACCGTGGTAGAACGAAACATCGTACACAAGGTGACTCACGTGTCCGAACACGACGCCGTTCTCGGTATCGGTTTCGTAGTAGAACTCTGTCATCCATGCGATAACTTTCGCGCTGTAAGTTACGGTCTCTGTCACCTAGTGTCTTTTATGGTCGAGCACCACGTCGGAGCAGAACAATGACGCGCAGTAGGTTCCGTGTCCGATCACGAAGCGTCTCCCGCTGTCAATCTACCCAAAGACGTTCTTTTGTCAGGGTGCGTCACCGTTTGCGGACTTTGTCGCGCAAAAGGGGTAGTTCGCGCCGTAGTCTATTTAGATCCCGATCTGGAAGTTCATTAGTAGGTCGAATGCCACGACGCAATTATGGGGGTAGGGTTCGTTCTCTGTACTAATCTCGATCACGCTCATCAAGCGTCGATCGCCGTTGCTATCGCTGGTCTCGTTCTCGTAAGTCATATGATGGTCAAATATCTTGGCAGGGTTTGTGAGTCAGGGTCAGGTAAAGCCGAGCCCACGAAAGGTCGAAACTTTGATGTATACCTCTCCACTTAACAGAGTTAAACAGGTACCGAAGGGACGACGCCTGTTATTCGCGCGTTTTGACGTCGCTGCTCGGAACACAAGGCCGAATCGTGAGGGTCTACGTGAGATCACGCGGAGCAGAGCTCGACGGCTGTGAAGGATAACCAGGCCATATAAGATGAGGGATCAAGTGTTCTGCGATCCATGCCTCTGTTAGTTGCAGACCCTGAAGCCGGACCCTCGACAGCAGCTGGCGCTGGTCTCTGTAGATCGACACCGTACGACCGGGCCGAGGACGACCCTTCGTCAGGAGAGGCCGTGTTAGCAACTTCCCCACCAGGAGGCAAACAACAAGGCGACCGCCTATAAATAGCGGGCCGAATCGAGGCTTGCGGTCACTTCGCTCGTGGTGCTCGACAGTGCAACATCTCATGGACAGTAGAGTTTTATTGTTTTTGTGTAATTTCGGTGTGAAGGACGCGTGAGTCATATTGTGTTTTGGTTATGTCATTTTCATGTGTAATCTAGATCATTTTCAATGTGTGTGGTCCAATCTGATTGTAGTAGTTTTGTTTAATTTTGATTAAATTGATTGTTAATGTTTAGATAAGCCTGTGGTTTATTTTTTTTAATGAATCAGATCCTTTTTACCTAAAAGTATTATTATACAGAGCACGAGACGGACGAAATCACCAGAGAAGGGCAACCCGGGGTTGGCAAGATCTAGTTCGTTAGCCGCACTCATGAACCACTCGTCCTCGAGAGATGAAGAAACTACTGTGAGTCATTTTTATCTCTTGTAAATTCAGCCTAGAGTAGGTACATGCCAAAAAAAATTATACCTATTAAAAAAAATTTAGGTAAAACTTATCTTTTTTTTCCTATTTCCCAGAGCACATTTTTTTTATGGTTCCGTACCCGAAGGGTGCCAACAAACAGGTCCCATTACTAAGCCTCCTCTGTCCGTCCATCCGTCAGTCGGCTGTATCGCATGATCCGTAATAGGTAGAATTGTAATTTTCAGCGTGTATTTCTATTCCCGCTATAACAACAAATAATAAAAATAAAAGGGGGCCCCCCTACAAACATTTATTTAAATACAGCGGCGGAATGAAAAAGTTCGTCAGTTTTTAAACTGATTCGTCTGACGTGTCGCGAGACATGTTACCTTTTGAATCTAAGGCACAGAACAAATTGTTGCATAGAAAATTATAATAATATAATAATAATAAATCTTTATTCTCAGACAAAACTGCTCGACAACAAAGTTCAAATTGATGCGCATCAAAGTTGTTTGACAATTTATCGTGTCATACAGGATAGTACCTACCTACCTATGTTTTACTGAATTAAAACCATAATTGATTCTTACACTAGTGCAAGCGAAAACCGACCTCAAGGTGACGAACCTTTTTATTCCGTGACTGTACATGTACGATGGTACGGAACACTGCCCCCGATAGTTAAAAAGGCGCGGCGCAAGTAACAACAAGTCAAAACGGAGAAAAAAATGTTTTAATTAATCAAACGGGAAATCGTTTGCTGTCTTTGGGTAAATTAAAATAATTACATATTTAAAATTGGAAATAATGGCGACAATAATAGTCTTTGAATTCAACTATTAAAAATATGAATATTATAACTTTTTTTAACTAAAAATATCAAAAAACTGTTTCATCTTAGTATAAAAATTAGGAAAATATACTACGTCCTTAATTGAATAGACGTAAATAGCCAGATGCGCCCTTTAAATCTAGAACGCTTATTGCAAGTCTTTTATTCTAAGTATCTAGATATCCATATACTTACGTTTCCTAAAAAAAATAGGCGCATTTGGTTATATACGTCTTTTTACATAAGTATTCAAAACTATGTAGATAATCCTTGAATAAGATAAAAAGTATATGCAGTTATCTAATTAATTCTTTCTTCTGAGACTATAACCTAAAAATGTACAGTATCTGTAGAGCACTAGTTGATAGTGACCCCTCCTTCCGATCCTAAGGTGGTGGGTTCAAATCTGGTCGTGTACTAATGGATTTTTCTGTGCGAAAAAATTATATGCACTACATGTGAGGAAACCCCCGGCTTAGTCAGCTCCGCACTTATTGACCATGTCTTTCCAAGATTGCGAGCGTTGGACTTACTGAATGCTTTCCTCCACGAGTTCCAGCATATCGACGTCTTCAATGACAGTCTATGGTTAATTTATGGTAGTCTTAGATTATATTTGAGTTATGTAAATTAAAGGTAGGTAGTTAAGCGTTTTGGGTTCCCTCCTGTAAGCTTATCTGCATTTTAATAAATCATTTCATTTCATCATTTCATTTCCTGTGGACAAGGCCGACTAAGCTGAGAGGATGGTATACTTAATCCTTGGTTACTCCATCTTAATTCGTCCCGGGCACTACAGCGTCCCGTTGTAGTGGTAAAATATAAATAAATAAATGGTAAAAAACCTTTTACAGTATCTGTGTTATACTGCTTAGTAATATGTAGGTACCTAGACCTACGCAAATTTATTTTTATTAAAAACAAAACGCTATCGACAGAGTCAAGTATTTATTAAAGAACTGCTTATCTTTGGCACAAAATCAAAATAAATTTCATATTATTATACCTATCATGCAACGAGTTTCACTGAAGAATCACTTGATCCTACTTATAGTAATTAAGTAGGATAATTATTGTTAGAAGTAATATACGTAAAACAAAGTTAAGCTTAATCAGTCTTAATTCACTTTCATGACTGTCATCTTTAATTTTATTTTATAATATTATTAATATTTATAATATTTTTAAAGCATAAAAGTATGTGGCAATTAAAGATGACATGACTGTGAATTAAGACTGATTAAGCTTAACTTTGTTAAAGTTATATTACTTCTATATGAGCTAAATGCGTTTACGTACAGTTCCTTTCTTGGTAAGTTGGATTACATTTTCAGAAATCTGGTCAGTCTGGGTTTCGGCCTCAAAATGTTCTCGTTCAGGTGACTCTGATATGCGAATGTTTTGTTGTGAATTTTCTATGAAATCGTTTTCTGAGTCGGAGTCGATCACACTATTTCGGTTGTTTTTTTCTTGTGGGGACGTAATCTTTGTCAAAAACTGAATCGTCAGAGTCAAACTCACTTACTTTTTAACTGCTGTTACTGCAGCTGCTGCTACTGCTGTTGGCTTCGGTGGTAGTAAGTAAGGGCGTGGTCTTTACCAGAAGGAACCCAACGAAGTAGAAAGGGCGCAAGTGTGCATATGCGTCTTTTAAATTACCGAACTCAAATAAAATATGCAAGGCCATGAGACATATCTACATAAATGCGACTCTTTAATTAAGTTTTAGCCAAATTCGCCTTTTTATCTTCAATTAGGTGTAAAAATAAGTGCAGAAGCTGCTTATTTTCTTGTGCTAAAATCGCACCGAAGCAAGGTAGAAAAATATTAAAAATATAGGCAGGTGCGCCTTTTTTTCCTGATTCCGGCAATATACAACGTGTAACATAATGTCCCTATAAGCCCGAAAGGGGTGTATTCAGACCGAGCACTTGAATACATTGACGTGTGCAAAAGTTCAATACATCATATTTGAAATTCCAATACAATTAAAAACAAATTATTTCATGAGAAATTTGTGACAACCCTATGTGTTTGTTTACCATTTGCGTAGGTAACAAACACACGCGCACCCTCCTATCGCGTCGGACCCACACATACGCAGACAATTGAACGCGCGGCAAGTTTCAAAAAGTACCTAGGAGTAATCACCAAAGTTTTCGTAAGAATTTGCAATTTTTTTAATTCTACGTAGAAATTAAAGTCGAAGATTAAAATCACGATATCTTTCACACATAAAAAAACAACTACCTACCTACATCAACCTAGGTAGTTACCTAAGGACCTAGGTACAGGAAAAGTTAAGTTATACCTTTTCTCCCTTCTTCTTGGTTGGCTCGGAACACAGCTAATTGACATGGTAGGTATTAGGTAGGTATGTAGGTACCTAGGTTGGTATTACTGGTACACATTCACATTCACAATCACAAAATTATTTTTGTCATTTTTTATTAGTAAGCTAGGTACTAATGGGGTACCTACTAGGTAGGGTGATAGGTTAGGTACCTATCATCATACCTACCTATCACTGAATTTTATCACTGTTGACACACACAGTAGGTACTCGGTATCCATCAAAGGGAAGTAGGTACAACACACCACCGAATTCCCGGTCTTCCCTCACTGGTGCGCCGGTGGAAAGATCCCGTCGAGAGAAGACGGTTCACCAATCCCAGAAAAGAGCCCGTAAGATGGCAATGGCCGCCCTGGATAACGCTCTCTGTAGAGCTGACGCGCCGCTACTAAGCTATTAATTATTTGGTGCTGCTCCAACACACACACACAACACCATATCATAATACTCACTGTTTGAGTACAAAGCCGACATCATATCGTTAATTAGTTACGCGAACCGAGAGATTGCTTGTTGCAGTTGTTGCAAGGAACGAATGCTAATTGCGACTGATAAAAACCGATCTGTTTTGCGACCAAAAGTAGGTACCTATTGCCGAAAGCCGAATTTTTAGGGTTCCTTGTCTGGGGTAACCCACTAAATACCGATTGGGAAAAAAAGGAAAAAAACTTCACCATACATCTACTACTACTACTGTCGTCGTGTCCGTGTCGCTAGCTCTTTTGAACCAGTGTGGTGGAAGGATTAGAGTGCACCTTGAAGGTTCCTTTCGTACACTTTGACACACGTCTATGACATGCCTGGTTTCCTCACGAGGTTTTCCTTCACCGTTTGAGAGCATTGATATTGCACACATAAATTTCGAATCGAAAAATCCATAGATTCGAACTGACGACTTAAGGATGGGAAGGCGGGGTTCATACCAATATGCTACCATGTGCTCCATCCCCATTTGCTACTAGGTACCTACCTACTTACATAATAACCTACCAACAATTACGTAGTTCAATCAAGAAAAGTAAAAAACAAATAAACCTACGGAACCAATTTGATTTTATTAAACAAACGCTTGCGGTGCGGTGTCGGTTGACGGTTGCGGATTTTGAATTTAGCAAAGGCACCGACAGCCAATTAGGGCGAGGTGCCATCCCACTAGTTGTTGTTGTTGTTTCAATGCAACCAATGACAAATAGGCTGTTCACGATGAAAATGAAGATTAGTAAGACAGATAAGTCACAACCTTTGACTTTAGTGCCCAAGTAGGTAGGTACAAAATTGCATTGAAAAATGCTCCAATGAATATTGGAATAATACATCGTTGGAAAAACTAAAGTGGAATAGGGTCACGGCTTTATCCTCAGGCACGGTAGACCTCTTCTCATACTTCTTGTTACCTACTCAAGATGCTTTTGAGGCCCGAGTAGGTAGGTACAAAATTGAGTAGGTATCACGGCTTTATCCTCAGGCACGGTAGACATCCTCTCATACTCCTTGGCACCCACTGAGGATACCTTTAAGGCCCGAGTAGGTAGGTACAAAATTGAGTAGGTAAGGTACCTATCTCCTATACTAGGTACTTAACAAAGAGATCTGAAAGGATGTTTATGGTGCCTAGGGATTTTAGTCGTGATGTGACCTTACATTTTAATTACCAATAAATACCAAGGTACCACTAGGCCTTCAAAAAAAAATAGAAATTACTTATTAAGCCACCTCGTTATTAGGTAAGTAGGTAGGCATTTTACTAATGGTGTCTGTTCTGTTACCTGTTTCATCTAGAGTTCACACTTAAAGGTCAAAAAACAGCTGTAAATAGGGATGCCTCACGTTGTGTCAAGTTACGTATTGGAGCAAAGTTTAAGAGACATTTCATGAATGAAAACCTTTGAAATTTTAAAAGTCGTTGAACAAACGTTGTTCGCAATGACGTATAGAACACCCCCGTTTCGGGCTTATAGGGACATTATGTTACACGTTGTATATAAGTCAAATTCAGAAAAAATGTTAGATGCGCCCTTTTAACTATCGGGGCAGAACAGTACGGAACCCTTCGTGTGCGAATTCGTGTCGCACTTAACCGGTCTTTTTCTAATGTTCATTATATTTACAGGAATCAGATGGTTCGGAAGAGGAGACTTCCGAAGAAACGGAATCGCGTTAAATATAGATTTAGGTACTTCTATAATTCTAAGGGTTCTATGAATGATTGTGTGTAGACATAGGTTTTTACTTTGATTATATGATAGGTATCATAGGTATAATCAAAGGTTTTTTTATAATAAAAGTGTTTAGCTTGCTCAATACCTTTTATTTCAATTTTCAGGTGTCAAAACTACTATCATGCAACTTTACTTACATTATAATGTGAATTATGGTACTTACATATTGTTATGTAATAAACAATGAAGTGATTTATATTCGGTAACATGCCGAACTTCCCATTTTCGTGGTAGCTTGTACCAAGCGCAGTTCAAATCAATATTTACCCCCAAAAAATTGGTACCCACCCTCATACAAAGATGTAATAGATACTTTTATAAAAAGGTACACATCAATTGTAATAAACTCAGCTTGTGTCAATCTTAACTCAAAAAATGATTTGTTATTGGCAAGTTTACAAGCTTTTCATGAACTTAAGTTTTACATTATTTTGCATATTATATTTGTTTAGGCATATAAAGTGCCTAAATTATTCTAAAGACATAACTTAACATTATTTATGAATGTTGTTTATAAATCAGGAGTGGCTGCAAGTTTTCTTATGTTATCATGTGGTTCTGCCCACCCCATTTAGGGGTGCCAGTTTAATAATTATGTAGGTGTTGTTTATAAAAAACATTTACAAATTTTAATTATCTTCAAAAAAAGGAGGATCTGAATTAAGTCTTCGAAAATTAAATAGACAATACTTAAATTAAAGTTAAAAGTTTCATTAATGCAGTGAAATAGGTGAACTCAGAATTTTAAATACATTGGATGCCTTGCAAGTATAATTAAATGATCAAACCAAATTATTTAAGTTCAGATATCTTTGGGATCGATGATTGTTTATGCTGATAGTGATAAATCTACAACTAATGAATTACACCATGATAATCTTATAATCTAGTCTACTTTTCATTTTCAACTCCCGCTTGTGTCATAAGATCTGTTATGTTCTTTTCAAGTTCATCAACTCTGGTGCTCATGTCATCTATTCTGTTTATGATCTGATCTGACATATTCTGAAACTTATCTTGCATGTTTTGGAGTAATGATTGTACCTGGAACACACGAAAAAATATATAGTATCAAGACATTTTGTCTACCTACATAATATTAGTGATATGGTAATGAATTTGTAGTCAACATGACTACAAATTCATGAATTTGTAGTCAACATGACTACAAATTCATTACCTGTAAGACACAATGTTTTTACTCACGTATTGAGTCACTTCCTGCATGTTCTTGGGATCCGCTCCGCCAGGAGTTGAATACGCATTCTCCACATCACTGCTCACTGAATCTGTGTTTTGTTCAGCCATTGTTATCTTTGTTGCTACTTATTTATGCACCGCAGTAGCTCAACTTACTTCTTAATATTGGCTCAAATAGCAAAGCAACAAAGACGTTGTTTTGGTCTAATTTCAAGCGAGAGAATGAAAAATAAATATTATAATCCCCGTCCGTCAATCACACAACTCTGCTTTGTTTGACTTGACATTGACTTTAACTTGACATGACACAGCGCCATTATTATTCGCCATAGATCATATATTGGAATTGGAATATACTTGTACAATACATTACGCCCGCGCCGCCCGTATCCTGGGGGTGGGCAGAGCCTCAAGAAAATTAACAACTACATAATTTTAATACAAAAATAGAATTTATAAAAGTCTCTAGATAGCTATGAGGTTCCACAGATAATATTTTATTTCTATGAAAAGATTTTCATGTTTTCATCAATCAACAAAGCATAGCATGATATTTGATTGTCTGAATCTGTCTGAATGGATCGTAAACTAAGTTTTATGTCAAGTTTTGGTTGTCAAAGTCAGAAGTTTGTTGTCACAAAATGATTTAAGATTTACCGTACCGCACGCAACGCACCGACCGGGTTTGCCTCAGTTTTAGTCACAGTTTTAGTTAATATACCTCGATTTTCCCACAAAAGTTTTATGTCTATTGATGGTCTGAAAAGTTGTCACTGATATTTCAACAATGCAGCCCTTATCGATACATCCCAAGGGCGATATTCAACTTGATTTGACACAAATTCGGAAAGATATCAGACATGGAATCCGAGAGAGCAGTGAGCGATGCCTTTTGCAAACTACCAAATGGTTAGCTGAGTTAAATTACGCTCTGAAAGATCATAAAGTCGATTTTGAAGAATCAGATGCTACTCACCAAATTGATTGCATAGCCCCTGACGAAAAGGAAGCTTACATATTAGCTAAAAGTTACTTTGAATGCCAAGAGTATGACAGGGCAGCCCATTTCTTAGAGAGCTGCACCAGTCTTAAATGCGTATTCCTTCACAAGTATTCTCAGTACATGTCCAGCGAGAAAAAGCGTCTAGATAATGGCACAGACTCAGGAGCTGAGAATAGTGAGTCAATGCAGGTTTTGTTGGATCTCCTGTCATACTTCAAAGTAAGTTATAACCCTCGGAGCCTGGTTCCAAAGCTCCAGTGACAAGTAGTAGTATAGATTAATTATTAATTGTAATGATTGTGTTCTTACAACTTATTTTTACTGCAGGCTAACCGCAACACTCTTGATGGCTACCTCCTTTACCTAGAAGGAGTAGTGCTAAAGAAATTAGACTTACGAACTCAAGCTGTTACAGTACTCCAAGCGTCAGTTGCTGCCACACCTACTTTGTGGGCAGCCTGGGTAGAACTAGCAGGCCTAGCTAATGAGTATGAGGCACTGGACTCACTGCAACTACCAAAGCATTGGATGATGCACTTCTTTGCTGCACATGCATTTGTGGAGCTCAAACTTTCAGAGCAGGCACTCGTGGAGTACATGGCATTGATTGCAGCTGGCTTTGAGAAGAGTACTTATGTGACAGCACAAATGGCTATTGCACACCATGACAGGAGAGGTATATTAAAAATTTAACCATCCATATGAAATGACCAGTATACTACTTTACTAACTTTCATAAATTCGGCTTGTGAGCTATTGTGGATTTATTTACCTTATACTTGACTCAGTTAGTCTAGTAGATACTTCTTGCATTTCAGTTGCAAAATTTAAAATCGAATATTTTACAAGTATTTGTGGCTCTGTCATTATGTTTAGCTCATTACATCCATAAAAATGCCCTTGCAATGTCTACATTGTCATTTACTGCTCCTGGTTTATTAAATCTTAGTTTAGAATGATTTGAATTTACAATACAATATACCTTTATTGTAAAAACACAAGAGAAACATCAAATAGGCATTTAACATAATCATGCGTATTACAGTGGGTGGCCTTATCGCTAATAGCGGTCTCTTCCAGGCAACCTTTGGATGGAAAGGACATAACTTTGAAAGATAATTTATTGTTTTTCTTTCTCCTTCCTATTTCAGACGTAGACTCATCATTATCCTTGTTCAGAGAACTGTACACAAATGATCCATACAGACTTGACAACTGGGATGTGTACTCCCACCTGTTATATTTGAAGGAGAAGAGAATGGAGCTGGCAAACTTGGCTCAGAAAGCTGTGTCTATTGATAAATATAGAGTGGAAACATGCTGTGTTATTGGTGAGTTTTTTTATGAATTGAATAGTCATCAGTTATTACATACTTAAAAACAATAAAATTACCCATAGGACCAGTTCATTTTATATACATGCATAACACAATACTTGTGGTATAAATTTGATTTGTCAAGAGCTCTTGTTGATGCTTCCATTTTTTCATGCAAAGCATTTTTTCTGTACTTTTTATAGCTACTATAACTAAGTAATCTCCTCTAAAATGATTTCAGGAAACTACTACAGTCTTAGGAGTGAGCATCAGAAGGCAGTTGTGTACTTCCAAAGAGCCCTGTCTCTCGATCCTCAGTACCTGTCTGCCTGGATCCTGATGGGCCACGAGTTCATTGAACTGCAAAACTCAAATGCTGCTATACAGTGCTACAGACAAGCTATAGGTATGTTATACTACTCCTGTGGGGCTAAAAAGGCTACTTTGAATAATTCATTATTTAATCTATAGCAAATCCTAAGCGATTACTGTAATTTTCGTAAAATGGTCTGAATTGTGGGTGAATTGTACGTAATTCGATTAATCAGCAGAATCATATTTGACCGTAAAATGGTCGGAATTTTAGTAAATCGTACACAATTAAATTCAACAGCAGATCTGATAAAGTGGCATTTTTAACCCTCTTAGATCTCGAAACAAATTCTGTACCAAGTACCCAACTAGTCATGAATCAAACCAAAACTTTTTTCATATAATTTGAGGTGACCAAAACTATATTGATATAATTTGTTTTAAAACTGCTATTCCACATTTCAGATGTGAACAGAAATGACTATCGTGCATGGAATGGTCTCGGCCAAGCTTACGAGATCTTAGGACTCAATGGTTACTGCATATACTACTATTCACGGGCCGCGCAACTCAAGCCTGACGACTCGAGAATGCTAGTGTCACTCGGCGAGGCTTATGAGAAGATGGATAAGATACCAAACGCTTTGAAGTGTTATTATAAGGCGCATAGTACTGGAGATATTGAAGGGATGGCTTTGTTCAAGCTGGCTAAGTTAGTATGTTACTGTTGGCCATGAATTGCTGTTCAATAAATAGAAAATGTTATATGATAAGCGTAGGGCCTAGTTTTCACCCCCGAGACACTCTTCATCACCTGATGAAACCAGGTAGTTCAAAACCTATTAAATGCTCCATCCGTTCGTCTACCAGTGAGTTGTTTTTCATAAATGGTAACAGGTAGAGAGTTGAAATTTTCAGTGTGTATTTCTTTTGCCACTATAACAAAAAATAAAAATAAAAGATGGTTCCATACAAGAAACATTTATGTACGTACATGTACGATGGTATGGAACCCTTCATGTGCAAATTCAACTCGCACTTGACCAGTTTTATTGAAATATTCCAGATTATATGAAAGATCAAACATGCCAAACAGCGCCGCTGCGGCGTACACGGCCGCGTGTCAAGACCCCGCGAATGTAGGCAGCAAGGAGTTGCCGGGGGCTCAACGTTACCTGGCGCAATACTACCTGAGATTCTCACTGTTGGACCACGCCGCTCACTATGCATACAAATGTTTGGAACATGAAAGTGTAAGCATTTTACTGAAAGTATATTTTACGTAGAAGCATTCGTATTGAACCAAATTCAAGATTTGTGCGAAATTTCAGTAAATAGCTGCTTTCTTATGTAAAAGTGGTACATATTCTGAAAGTAGCGCTCTAAACAAAATCAGTATTATAAAATTATTTAGACTTTCCAAAAACAATTAGATATGTTGATGATGAGATGATTTAACCAACCTAATGATGCACCTATGATCTTTGTGCCACATTTGCGTGCGTAGGGCATCATTAACAGATAATTCTCAAGTAATTACATGCTGTACAATTATTAATTAATGTATGAGATGAAACTAGTCTTTACAATAATTTTGATTGAACTGTTTTCTCATTATGACCTTTGGTAATTACAGACTAAAGAAGCAGGTAAAAACATACTGAAAACCATATCGGAAAAAAGGTTGACAGCTTCGTCATCCCAAGCGAATCTACCTGATGATTTACCCGAGGCTATCAGGAATGCATCAACAGTGTCCGCTCCACATGAGACTCCCAAAACGCCCTTACCCAGCCCCAATGTGACACCAGACAATTTCTCAACTCCCCTCTTTATAAGGAAAACTAGTAAATACAAAATGTGACTGTCAAAAGTTCAAGTGTTGTGAAGACTGATTGTAATATATAGATTTTATATAAGTTTGAAGTTTTATATATAATAAGAAATCCTGTCTGATATTTCAATTATTAGTTTAAAGTTGAGGATGAGATGAGATTGAAGGACTGACCCACAGTAGCCCAAAACAGGGATGACTGGAGAGAAGGAAGGGAGGCCTTTACCCTTTGCTTTGCTCCTAATAAAAATAGTTTAAAGTTGTTAGGGAGTGACATAAATGGAAATACAGGTATATTTTAATAAAAAAATCATTTAATAGTGATTAAAGTTTCGCCATCTTTATACAAATTAACAGATCTTAGTGCTCAAGTAAAAAACAATTACGATTAGAACTAAATAAATAAATGTGCATTGATTAAAAAATAAAATTGTTCAAGTTAGCTCCTCTCAAATAAAAATAAAACTGATTACAATCACAGATGAAGCACAAAACTTGAGAGCTCATTTTTTAATGTCTATTTTTAAAACGAAAGCCTAATTAAATTCTGTAAGACCACTGTACAGTGAAGCTGCGTGCACACTGGTTACGCAATACGCAGCGGGCGACGATAACTCCTATTCCAATATGTGGTCACTCAACTAGGAGACGACTGAGTATTTGTATGAATAGTCGCTGCGGCCGAAGCCTGAAGCTTTATTGACGCAACATTTTACACTTACATTACGCCTGATTGTAGCCCACTTAGCAGTATTTGACGCTACCGCTTTTTACTGACTGAGCGGAAACAAATACGTACGCAACGACGACGCGACGCTTCGATACGTACAACAGTGAAGTTAAACAGATACAAAAAGTCCAATAAATAAAATAAAAACCCTGACAAAGGAAGTGTTCAGTACAATTTGTCAAGTAAAACCGCTAGAACATTAAATAACATTAAAAATAACATCAATGTAGAGTAGCGACTATAAAAATGTAACGGTTCAACAATATCTCAAAGTATTTAAAATATGATAATTTAAAATCATTTTACATAAAACAGCTAAGAAGCCTCTAGGGTCTAAGGGGGGTATAAGACCTCTAAGAAATACATTTTGTTCAGGACTTATCTACCTTACTATTAAATAGCACTTTACATGTTTCTATTAAAAGTGTGTTGGTGCATCTAAGGTAAGTCAATCTAGAAAAATACGCATCTTGATTATGGACGGGTTACAAAGTCGATTAGACACTGGACAAGTGTTCTATAGCTAGTCACTACAACGTATATTCATTTGTTATATCCAACCCTGATTATATCTTCTAAATACTGTAAGGCACACGGCTGATAACTTGACTCAAGGCCGATGACATCAGCTGGACACTACTGACGCAACATCTAAGTAGTTGCAGTAGGTACGCAATAGGTGAACTAAATGCTCATGACAAAAATGATCAGCGGTAATTATAATGTATAATTACATTCGTTTTGTCTAGCAAATTTTTTGACACTGGATTATTTATACTTGGTATAAATAATTTATGATAAAGCTAAGACCAGAATCTGCGAAAATCTTATTCATAAAAATACTATTACAATTTATTTATGATATAATTTCAGATATTTAATTGTAAATAGTGAATATTTAAGGCATGTTGAGGCACTGAAGTGTTACAATACTTGCACATGTGGGTTACAAACTTAAATCCACATTCTAAAGTTATGTAAAACATTATAATGTGTAAAATAGATTCCAATAGAAATCGTTTTGTATGGTACACATTTCAGGTATGCACCCTTTATTTTTAGTTTCATTAACTAATTGAGTATAAGGCCGTATCTATGGCAAAAAATAATTAAATAAATTTATTTGACTACGAATTACGTTCTTAAGATTTGTAGCGTATTTGTGCTGTTTGTTCCGCATTTTGTTCAATTGTTACTTATCTTAGTTTGTGACATCACAGGAACGGATTTTTGGAGTTGATAAAGCCCCCGTTGTTTGTTGCGGGCTGAAAACAAACAATAAATCTTATAAGTAATGTTTACAAATTAACATTGATAAGGCGAAATCGTAAATTCCGTGACCGTGAGTCACTGAATTATCCAAGTTGAATTACCCAACCAAACACGCGAATTTGTTCGCGATAACGAGTTCTATGAACCGTGGCGTTGTCCAACAAAGCTTAGGAAACAGATACGTATTGTACCATAACTTCCTGCTAGTTTTAGCCTGATAACTTATTCCAGATATTTTTGTCTCGTTACACAAAAATATGAGGAAGTCAGGTATCTAGCAACATTATGGCAACCTTACTAATATTAAATAAGCTAAACCTTGTGAGGATATTGGTAGCCTATTCTAAGCCACAAACAAAGTATATTTCAAGTTCATGCGAATCCGATCCGAGGTTACGACCACGTCATTAAAGCAATTGTATTATAAATCCGAACTTTCGCATAGCTACCTCACATTCTTCAGAAAATAATAATTTAAAAGTATTATATATAACTAATTTTGGCACGTATTCACGAAACTAATAAAAGTTATAATATTCTCAGTGATTAATATTCCTGTAGATAATAAAGTCAATGAGTCGGCGCGTTCGGCTCGGATCGTGGCGTAGCTTGCTTAGACGTTCTTGATTGAACTTTGAAGTTAAACAATGTTGTGAGCGGTCACAATTGGGATGGGTGACCGCCAGTGGCATTACGAGCTGAGCGCTTTCGTGCTTCAGAGGGCACGTTAAATTGTAGGTCCCGGCTTTTAAGTCGTTAAGCCATGACGGAGGCCTTTAGGCGGCCTAAAAACTCCGTCACAAGAGTTTACCACTAGCTCATACGAACTTACTTCTACCTCTAAACTCCGAACAAAGTCACGGTCGTTCCACTAGTCCGGGTTAAATTTAGAGCTGCAGATAACTCGATAAGAAAAGGTCAGTAGGTCTGGCTGGAACAGCTGAGTGTATGCCAAATCTTTTTGTATCTTATATCGTGTGGAAAGTGTAGAGATCGTGATCACGCGAACACACAGATTGAGTGTGTCAATGTTGATCAAAAGCATCAAAACAATTATTTCAATGAATATAATTGTCAATTTAGGACACTGAATAATTCTTCGACTGTAGATACTAATTTATAAATCACTAGCTTTCGCCCGCGGCTTCACTAGCGTGGTACGAGGATAAAATGTAACCTATTATGTTATTCCAGCACACGTACTATGTATGTTCCAAGTTTTATTCAAATCCGTTAAGCCGTTACGGCGTAGATAATTGAGGCACAAACATACTCACATCCTCACAAACTTTCACATTTATAATATAGTGGGATGAATCTAGTGTTTCTCATTATAAGTGAATCCTCAAAGTTCCATGTTTCTACGATATAGTAGTTTTAGTACCTACCATGGTATTCGGACTTTCTTATACCCAGTACCCACGCACGACACAGGGATTCCTAGTGTGGGGTCAGAGTGTTTAAGTGATTGTTGGATGTTATTAAGTCGACTAATCATATCCGGCAATGCACGATCATTACATTATCGTTATGATATGAATCTTTGATGTAATTTATTTTAGACGTGTGCCTAACCAATCGGTAAGACATAATAAGCAAACTTTACAATGCTAATCAACTTTGTAAACATCAATTCAAGGCCAAACAGCTATGTTCAAATAATAAAGCCCTGATTAAAATTATTACACGACAAAACGGTAACTGTCAACAGATTTATTGTAATGTTATATTTAACTTCATTTAATTATACTCCTATATTTGTTATCCTACTCATATTTACTCGTATATGAAGGGTTTCCCAAAACGCAATGATAGCTTTTATTACCAGTAAAGAGGAAAATAAATTGTACCTACAACACTCGGAATGTCGGAATCCATATTAATTAATATAATAAATGCGAAAGTAATCCGTCTGTTACTTTTCACGCCGAAACTACTGAACAGATTTTGATTGCAACCTGTGACCGCCTACAATATCATTTTAAAAAATCTTTTAACACGCAGACAATGTCGCGGTTTACAGCTAATTTTAGATAATTCGGTCAGTATCATTTAGGTATTGATTTCCGAAAAATAACACCCCTAGTGAGTCAGATCTAATACCGGATTGTGTGGGTTTTTTACCGAAATTTATTTCATTAGCAAACAAATTCCCCTCAGGATAGGGACCATCCATCCGGGTTTGTCCGAACATGACCGGACTTTTAGGAGTTTGTTCGGACTTCAACCGGCTTTTTAATTTGTCTGAATTTATGCCTTAGATTGGAGTACGAGTAATAAAAAAAGTCATTCACATAGCTCAAAGAATTAGCAAACTGAAGTGGCAGTGGGCTGGCCATATCTACAGAAGAAGCGACAACCGCTGGGTTAAACGAGTTCTTGAGTGGAGACCGTGATTCGGCAAACGTAATGTAGGACGCCCTCCGGCTAGGTGGAGTGACTATTTGCGATGATAGGGCGCGTCACAGAGGCTAGATGCGTCGACTGGATGGCGCGATGGCGCTCATTAGGGGAGGCCTGTGTCCCAGTGGACTGCTATAGGCTGATGATGATGAATGATAAATAAAATTTACATGAGTTATAACAAGTAAGTTTCCTTTTTCAAATTAAATATTATTCTTGTCTCGTAATGTTTGCATTTTATGACTAAAATGTCCAGACTTTTATTGTAGTGTCAGGCTTTATATCAGGACTTTATCAATTTCCAAAATAATGGTAACCCTACTTCAGGATAGCTTCGACAGCACATAAATTGCTCCCGGAACCATCATCGTCAGCCTATAGGAGTCCACTGCTGGATAGGCCTCCCCCAATATACTTCCAGGATGAACGATTTTGTACCGACTTCATCCACATACCACCTGCAACCTTCACAATTTCATTGGTCCATCGAGTGGGGGCCCTCCTACACTTCGCCTTCGCTGTCCATGGCCGTCATTTGAGAACACTTATTCTGCCCTCCTAGTGAAGAACGCAGTAACTATGTCAAACATGTTTTGATACGTGAGTGAGAACAGAATATTTACACTCACCATAAAAGGATTAACATGCACAGGGTTTGTGTTGGTGCTCCATCCTCCATTAAAAAAGGGATTCTTATTTGCAAACAGGTCATTGGTAGCTGGGCTTTGGAATGGGTTCTTGTTCACAACATTTGTTTCCTCTGCAACAAAAGACATAAGCTTTGAGAGAATTATTCTTGTTATTTGAATGAGTGGCCTATTGATGTGCTTGTGACATTGTTGTTCCATGAAATCAGTCAACCAGTTTTGGTAGACATAAAGTAGAGTAGTTTTTTGGGATCTAGAAAACATTTATAGCCTTTAAAATGAAATGATTTTGTAAATATTGAAACAAATGAGGCCCTTGAAAGTATTGTGTATGAAGATGAAGATAAAAAAAACATTCAAGATAACATACACATATTTCATTATAATCATATTCTATTGAAAGTTGGTAACTATATTATATACTACTATATGGATCTAGTAGAAACCAAATGCAAAGAAGCATTTTTCAAGATACGTTGGTAAAACCCATTGAAAAAGTTTTTTTTGACTCTAAAATAATATGAATGCTGTTTCTTACCCATCTGTTTCATGTTCTGCTGTCTGAAAGCTGAATCCAGGTCTGCCAGTGCTGCATAACGATCATCTATAGAATAACTTTTTTTTAATCCTAGTAGATACAATTTAAGAATTAAATAGTAAACCTCAATAAAACTCTAATACAATTCCAATATCTAAAATTGTGAATAAATCTAGATCACCATGAAAACCTACATGGAAATCAGAGGGTCATGGTTTAAGATTACAGTGAAGATTTATCAGAGAAACAATTAATAATAAATAAATAATAAAATTAACATACTTGTGGCAGGAGCAGGTGGACTGAAGGCATTGAAAGCAGGTGCAGTCACGGCGGGTTGTGTTGGAAACTGTGTTGTAAAGTTATTGTTTGCCATGTTGCTATTAAACTGACTACTATTGTAAATGTTTGCAGTAGAGAAATCTACTGGGAAACTGAAATGAAAAGGTTACATTTAAAATAATATTATGTAAAATTGAATTAAATTTTTTAGATGTTTTCGAAAAATGACTTACTCAGGTACTGGTGGTAGGGTAACTGGCGCTGGCGCTGGCGCCGGAGCGGCGCCGAGAGAGCCGAGCGGCAGAGCCTGCGCCGTGGTGACGGGCCGCGCCAGCCTGTGACTCACGTCGTTTCCAGCCAGATTGTTCACAACTTTCGCCGTATTCACTAAACTGTTGTTATTAGTCACAGTCTTCGACGTCTGCGGCGAAATCGATATGAGCGGCGAGGCGTTATGCGCTATACTTCCGGTCTTGGTTTTCGGTTTGTTCCTCGAAGCGGAGCCCCCGTTCACCGCCCCGCTGCCCACCGCCACTTCCAGATAATAACGCTTCTTCTCGTACTTATCCGACATAAAATCTTTAACGCTTTGTTCATCAGTATAATTTACACTTTCACCCTCGTAAAGTCCCAACCAAACGCGCCTGCAGTAATCGTTCCCTCGACCTCGTATGAACTCTATCTCCTCCGGTGTGAAAGTGGCCATCGAAATGGACTTCACCCGATGAGGAGGAGTGAGGCCACGCCTGAAACATAACACTGTTTGTTGATCACATTCAGACAAAAGCACATAATAACGCAAAAACAACACTTACAGCATTCCTGAACATTTTGAACACACGAAAGAACCTATTGTAGTATTAACATACGTCGGTCCCCTTTGATTACAATCTAAGCAATATTTGTTCCCATTTATTGAAATTAGTTCACGTAAAATTTCTAAATTTTTGTCGTCCTGCTTGCGACGGTTCGCGGCCATTTTTGTTTTGTGAATGAAGTGACCGAATGACAATGATATGAAGTGACTGACTGAATGAATGAAAAGTACAGTCCTGAGTCCTCACTAGAGAGCGGTCGGTACTTAAAAAGTAGGTAGGTAGTCTAGGTAGGTAGGTAGTCGTCAACCAACCAAAATTCCGGTGTAAAAAATGAGTCTAACTGACAACTAGGTAGATTAATCATTTTACATTTTAGTCATTTTCGAAATTAGACTTTCTGATCAGGAAGCGATTTTTTGTTTTCACTTTGAGTTCAATTTCAATCAAAGATAACATAAACAACTTTCATTTGTCATTTATTTATTTGTTCAAAAGAGTAACATTACAGCCGTAGCCAAGGCGTTACATCTAGAATTACTCCGCTAGGAGTAATAGTGTTCTGTGACATGGAGAATATTGCACATATCATATTAATAAAATAAAAATAAAAAATTAACTCACTTACAAAAATAAAATAAAAATTACTAGAAACTACAAAACAAAATTAAAACTCTTAAAAATCAAAATAAAAAAAACAGGTACATATCCAAGCTAAGTAATTACTAATGTCTTATCTGTGAAATATAGGTACATACCTACACACTTTTTATCACACCTGTATTTATGGGGTGGGCAGAATCACACATAAACATAAGAAAACTTGCAGCCACTTCTGTTTTAATCCTAGGATGGATTATGGTGAACCATGGTGCCATGACGGAGGCCTTTAGGCGGCCTAAAAACTCCGTCACTAGAGTTGGCCACTAGCTCATACGAACCTAAATTCAAACTATGGTGATAGGTAATCAGCCCATTGCCCATAGCTGGACATATGCTATGCTTTTTCTTTACTTCCAGTCCAGCAAAGAAGTATACTGCTAAAATAAATACCTATTATTATGGTCCAATTTATCATCATCATAATAGCAATTCTTGCATGCTGGGTTTCCTAGCGAAGTGTGTGAATCTAATTTAGCTATTTAAATTCTCTGTGTACCACACTTCACGCAAATAAATAAATTATTTCATTTCAAATAGTTTTTAATAATTTTCTGCAGGGAGTGACGGTATGATTTGATTTGAATCCGATTGGGCTAGAGGTGGGTTAGGGTAGATGTAAGTATACGTGTATAGGTATTATGTTTTGTAAATAATACACAATATTTAGAAATCATGTACTTATTATTAGATATGATTTTTTTTTAATTTTTTCACCATTGCACAAACATAGTACTTAAGTAGACAATTTTTTTTGGGGATCCAACTTTAATGACCAAGTTTTTTAGCATATTTATTTAAATTTATGCTGGTAAACAATTTAGATATATCCGATCCCTTATCTTTTTTGTTAGAAATTCTGGACCCAAATTGCAATGCTCTCTTTGGGAAACAAACAACATTTGACAAACCAAGATTCATTGCAACTAGCCTAAGCATCAGCTTATCTCCAATTCCAGGCCCTAATTCTTCACTTGGAAAACATCTGAAACAAAAAGTGCTTGTTTAGCCCTTCTTTGGACAAGGAATGTAAGTAAATATATGATATATATATTTTTAAGTACATAAGTATGATATTTCTTTTTAATAAATAAATGAAAGTTAACACCGATAATGGAATCTAAATTATAGATCGGTACCAATCTAGGACCTAGGTACTTACTTTAACCAGGGCTTAAGTTGCAATACATATTCGGTAAAGTCTTCATCTAAGTAGGGCATTCTCGGCTGGCGACCATGGTCAGTAATAACTCTATTGTCTCGTGATAAATTCCTGATTGAAATTCTCTTCCAATCAAGAGTTAAATGCTCCACAAGACCAGGCCAGCTTTCTCGTTTGTAAGCGTTTCGGTGGCTTTTGTAACCCCCAAACAGTTCATCTGCTCCTGAACCCAATAATAGAACCTGAAAAATCAATACAATATCACTTATAATAATAATAATAAGCTATTTATTCCTAAATTACAATAAAATAAAATTAAAATTCCATATTATTCCATATTTACTTTAACTTTAAAATGTCATAAATAAATTCATATAATAATCATGCGTAAATATTTTTTATTCAGGTACCCATCTATGATTAAAGGCCTCCTTATAATACTTACAACACTCCTATATACTATACAATATCACTTACCAAACATAAAAAAAAACTGCAGTGAGAGTACAGTAAAAATAAGTAGGTATATTCTTACCCTACAAGAAGATGTTAAATTATTAGTGTCTTTTCCACGAGCGGCAAACCATAAGGCAGATCCCAGTGATTCGTCTAAAATAGTTTTTCTTGGATAGACCAAGTCAGCTATAGTTGATGATTGAAACTCTTCTAATTCCACTTTTTCGACATTTACTTCCATAAAATTCCAGACCCTATGGCAAAAATCATAGAAATATAACAGTATAATTTAACAAGATTCTTGATTATTTTAGCCGCGCAAACATCAGACGCGGCTAAAATGCTTTATCAGGCAATGGACGGTCTGAGTTGAAGTAGGAGAAGACACGATGGAACAGACTTCGTTGTCAGTCGACGCAAAGTTCCTTAAAAAAGAGAGAGAAAAAAATTGATTATTAATATTTTTGTTGACACTTACCTAGATGGGCAGACTTTAGTTAGTTCCTCATAAGACTGCCTGCCAGTTAATCTGTCTGGCACATCAAAAGTACCGTTATCATCTTTTCTGAAAGCAACATTTATGAGATCTATTTGCTGATTCTCTGGTAAAAATTTGTCCGCCAGTAGAGCTAATATAGTGCAATCTAGTCCTCCAGAAAATAATACACCAACAGAACAATGGTTGCATGGCAGTAAAGATTCCTTAATCACGCAATTTTTACATTTATTTGGTTGTGTCTCCACTCTTATTCTTACACTTTCTTCCAATAGCTTAGTAACTTTTAAAACCACTTCTTTTATACTGGTATTTGCCATTAATTTTGTCATTACAGTAAATTTGTCTGATGTCTCTTTAGCTGCAGTTTCTATGTAGTTTATTATATTGTCCTAAAACAAAATAATGGTTATTGTATTTTGATTAGTAAACAATATAATAGTAGAAATTTATACTAGAACAAATAATGTTACATTGTCAGTGAAATCCATGTTTCTATCAAAATCAAAGCAAAATTGTTCATCTGGTAAGCTTTGTTGCAACTTCAAAGTATTTAACCAATCGCCAAATGGAAAAATATCCGGTCCCAAGTAGCCAGTCCATGTATAAACATTTAGTAGTTTTTCCTTCACATTGAGGCTAAATATAAATTCAGCTGGTACTTCCAGACATCCTCGGAATTTTCTTCCTGAAATTTAACATGTATCTGTTACTAACAAACTAAAACAAGCTATTTTAGACTTTTGTATTTTCTTTTAGA
This sequence comes from Scotopteryx bipunctaria, assembly GCA_949320045.1. Taxonomy (NCBI): domain Eukaryota; kingdom Metazoa; phylum Arthropoda; class Insecta; order Lepidoptera; family Geometridae; genus Scotopteryx; species Scotopteryx bipunctaria. The sequence continues at coordinate 3,562,174 of OX439441.1, forward strand.
TAGTAGGTATTCATGAGATTTAAGAAACTTACCTAAAACACTACTGATAATTATGTTACTGTTGACATCCCTGTAGATTAAAAGTGAGCTTCTCCCTATTCTGTCCCTTGTAAAATACAAATTACCAGAGTTCTTGTCTAAATATATTAGCCCTAATGGACCTTTAAGGGACCGAAGCACTTTAATGATGTGATCTTCACGATAATCTCTCTGTAAAAATGTTTTTTTAGTGTGACAATTGGTTAGTATTTTAAAACGTAATATTAGTATTACCTTACCTTAGTTACCTTAGGGTAACTCAATATATAAGTCACTTTACTTACAACTTTTTCAGCCAGCTTGTCCAGAATCATCTGTGTGTCACTAGCATCAGTATTCTTCGTTGAATCAAATATATCTCCACTAAATAAGAGAATGCCAAATTGGTCTTCTATAGGTTGAGCAGTAAGCTCAGGTCCTTGCATCCAGAGCACAGATCCATAAAAACATATATCCACCATGCCATAAACATCTAAATATTTTTCCATTCTGTGCATTTTATTAGGGCCTCTACGCTTGATTCGTTCTAACAGATCTTCATGCTGAATCTGAAAGTTTGAAAAATATATGTTTTAAGACATTATGTACCTACCTACTCAAGGAATAATATAAATAGGGCATTTGATCGTTCTGTAAACCATCTTTAATTAAAAACAATATAGGTACCTAACAATGAAATTAACATACGTCTTTTCTTAGGTGGGTTTAAGTAGAGTATATAATATTAGCTACCTGTATTTCATGTTTTTTCCTATAAATTGCGTAAGTACCTATTATTCCCGTTTTTATAAAATATTGTAAAATCATTAAAATATTGGTAGGTAGGGTACCTAATCGTATAGGATTAGGTATGTACACTTTTAACAACATCAATCATACTATAAATAATTCCAGTCAAATACCCAAATAATAATAATACATTATTTTATAGTATTTATCTACCTTACTTACATCAGAGCTAAGTGGTGAACGCCCGGCGCCAAATATTTCACATAAAATTCCACACATCTTGTTAACTTCTGCTTAATTCGACTTTAAACAAATAATATAGGTAAATATATACCGATACCTAATAATACCGTTTTTAATAATTATTTATCTATGTATGTATATTTCCACATTAAATACAAATGATAAACGACTTGCATTAGTTCAATCAATAAAAGCATCGGAGATTATGACTGACATGACATAAGGAAGAATGATTGAATGGAATGAATACAAACAAAATATGTAAGTGTAAACCTCTCGGAACAATCAAGGTAAACCCTTGGAAAAATAAATACACCCAAGGTGTAAACCTCTGGGGCCCTATTCACGATGACCAAAGAAAACGAGCCACGTAACGAGCCAAATGTCATCGTGTCTCTAAACACAAACGAGACACGCCATGGTGTGAAATCAAAAACTGTATTCTGCATGCCATAAGCATAAGACTAGTTGTCTATGACCGTGTTTTGGTTTTACGTGATTCGTTCAAAATCAAGCATCCGGTCTTTCGGAAAACGATCGGTTTTAGATTGATTTTATTTTTTTGTTTACAATTTTCATCTCAAGTAAATAAATATTGAATTATAAAATTGCTAAACTTTTTCTACTAATACTTTCGTTATATTTTAAAGTTTAGAGAACAAAAAATATATATATATAACGTAAAATGGTTAGCTACATCAAACCACCAACCACAACTTGTTTCCGAACGAATTATCAATCAAAATATTGACTGACATATTGCATTGTTTGTTTTGAAAAAAACTTGGATATACATGTCATGTCTAAGTTTGTTTAAATGGGTTAAATCCCGTTGGTAAAATGAGTTTGTCACAATCGCCTTCAAAAGAAAAGAAAATAAACTGAACAGAGCAAGTAACTGTCACTGACAGTTGCTGATGTTAATCAAAATATTCTACCGGCCAGTGTGTTGTCTTTGGTTGGAATCGAATGATAAAAGAAATTATTATTATCTGTGGTATAAGAAAAATATGGCGGCAGAAAGATTTTGGGAACATCCTGCGTCGTAGTGTTCAAAAAGTTTGCAAATCGAAATAAATGAAGAAATCAGTTAAAAATTACGTTTTGAGTTTACATACTTACATAATATTTTAACGGAGTGATAAAAATGGACGTTGTTCTTCGAAGACAACGTATGATATGCTGGCGCCAGCAACGCCCACACATAAATAGGAGACTGTCAAGGGATTCTGCTGAGCTGGACCCTAAATTTTTCGTGCTATTTTATAAGGTGGCCAAAGAGTTGTTTTGGTATTGTGCGGCGTTCTTGGAGGCAGGCTAGTTAATTCTGGGCCTCAGAGATGTTCTAGCATTACAACAGAAGTCAAAGTAAGTATTGTGTTAGCTAAACTTAATTTATTGAACAATAATAAAATGGTACCTAGGTTAGGTATTAGGTTAGACTGAAACCTACTATATTTACTGTATTTTTCCAGATACTTACAACCCTCAATTTCCTGATCACCAGTAGCTATCAAAAGCCAGTGGGAAACTTTTGGTTAGCACCTGTAAGCCTCTGCATAGAGTAAGCGGTGAATGCCTTGAATGATGCCAACCTACATCAAATTTCCTACCTCTGAACAAGAGAGGAATTAAATCAAACAAGGGTAATATTTTAATCAACTATTTATTTTAGTAGGTATTACATAATAGTATTTGTGAGAGCATCAGCGAACTAAAATAAATTAATTTAAATTTTAATTAATAAACTTTCACTTTCATTATATTAGTAGAATATAATCTTTATTTCCAAAAACATGAAAGTATGTACCTACCTATAAAAACAATAACAATGATTTCTGCCTCGTTTCAGATTTGCAACAGTGACTTAAAGGCATACCTACTCATGTGCTACATTAGGAGGGGCAGCTCATGACAGTTATATTATGTTAAATAAATCAGAAATCATGAGATGTGTGTGTGTGTGTGTGTGTGTTAGTGTTAAAGTATGGGTACATGGGGTTGCGTAGGTATAATAAGTAATAATAAATGCATTAAAACCATAAAACACAAAAATACTCACAGCACACATGCTATGCATATCTAAAGTTTCACTCAATCCATGCAGCCATTTAGAAGTAAATTATGAGGCACAAGCATCGTCACATCTTCACAAACTTTTGCATTCACAATAAAAGAGCTATGTTAAGTTATGTTATTTTAAGTTACATGTGCATATTAAGAAGTTTAGTGTATATGTGTAAGCATGACTGTGTGCGTGTGTTTTATATTGTTACATTTAAATTGTTATATTTCAGAGCTGCCCACGCACTATGCCAACACGTGGATCAGAAGCAATTGCTGTACGCAATACAGCCTCAGTACATGTCTGGTCCACTGCGCCAGGGCTTCTACGACATCCTCATTGCGATGCATCTCGAGTCGCACGCCACTACCATGTGAGTACACCAGCTTCGCTTGAACAGCATCTAGAAAAGAACAGAATTATGAAATACTAGGTGGCAGCACAGGTAAAGTACGCGCTATCGTTGCGTTTTGAGCTTTACGCCGGTAATTTCAAGCAAACTAAAGCTTTCCAATATTATAGTATACATACATATTATAACGCCGTATCCCTAATGAGGTGGGCAGAGCCACAAGTAAACATAATAAAACTTGCAACCACTTCTGATCCAAACTTCCAAGATGGATATGGCGAACCATGGTGACAGGTGATCAGCCCATCGCCCATATAGGTGGTCCATCATTTTGGAGAAGATCCCTTTGTCGCCTTTTACGACATGCTCGGGGAGAGAAGCATATAGTATAACCCCCGGATACTCAAATGCATCAGAGTTGAGCACGTCTCAATCTCAAGTGACGAGTTTTTGACTTCTGTCATTCCGTTCCGTTCCGTTTTGTAATTTAAAGTACTTATCTGTATTCAAATTTAATTATTGAGATCGTAGCTTTATTAAAGTGATTGTGTGAACTTTAGTTTCGTTCGTTATTTTATTGCCTGCATGCATGCAGGCAATCTCCCTTAAGCGCAAGCTCATTGACGTATGCATTCTCCCTATCCTCACGTACGGCGCGCAGACTTGGTCTTTGACGGCTCAGCAGAGGTCCACACTCGGGGCTTGCCAGCGAGCGCAGTATTCTCGGAGTAAAACTCACTGACCGAATACGCAACACCATACTGCGCTCCAAAACAAAAATCGCTGACGTTGCTCGGAAAGCAGCCACTTTGAAGTGGAACTGGGCAGGGCACGTCTGCCGTATGTCGGATGACCTATGGGCGAAAACCACTACCGAGTGGGCTCCTAATGGTGGTAAACGGCATCGTGGCAGACCAACACTGAGATGGCGGGACGACTTGGACTCATTCATGAAGGATTGGTCCTCCAAAGCACAGGATAGAGAAAGGTGGAAGGGGGATAGGGAGGCCTTTGCCCTGCAGTGGGACGATAATGGGCTAATAATAATAATAATAATAATGCATGCCCATAATGTCTAAGAATCAAGAAGATAATTATATAACAGACAAGTTCTTACTTTTTTTGCTAGTTTTTGTTTTTTCCAGGGAGGTGTGCAAAAACGAGTTCGTGATCCCAAAAAGCAAGCAAACTCACGTGATATCTGTAAAGATTTTAAACTTAATTTTGTTCTGACACATGTAATTTTAACTGTGAATTCCTACAAATAGGTACTGAATGTTGTTATTTCGATAGAAAATCTTCCAGTCCCAATTTATCTTCATCTCGCAAAACATCTTGTTTCAGAGAGAGTATAACGGAGATCAGCAACTTTTACTCCCCCTACTTACCGCTGGAGGTGGTCCGTGAGTTCGTGATGCAGGCGTTGGCGGACGCAGTTACAACCAACCAAGTGCACAACCGCGACCCCGTGGGCGGCACCAATGAGAACCTCTTCTTGTGAGTACACTCTTCCTGTCAGTACACTCTTTCTGTGAGTACACACTTACTGACAGTACACTCTTCCTGCGAATACCTTCTTCCTGTAAGTACACTCTTCCTGCGAGTATAATTTCCTGACAGTACATTCTTCCTGTTAGTACTCTTCCTGATAATATACTCTTCCTGTGAGTACACTCTTACTCAAATTTTTACTGCCTTACCCACAAGTTTCCATTATCTGAAATTCTTTATTGTACACGCACGAAACGAAACAAATACACACAAAACATTAAAAAGTACATGTACAAAGGCGAGCTTAACTCTTAAAGAGTTTTCTGCCAGCAAACCTGTGAGGCAAGGGAGAGGCTTTAACATAAGTGGAAGTTATGTGTACAGAGACATAAAAAAGAAAAACATAAAGATAAGCTTACAAATATAATAAACTAATAAGATATACTACACACAATATAAATATATACAAATAATATATATCTACAAAAATATATACAATATATACATACATATAAATAAATATTATAAAAAAATTAAACATTATTATTTTAAATATTATTACACCATCATCATCATCATCATCATCATTTTCCTGCCCTTATCCCACTAGGTGGGGTCGGCACAACATGTTTTCCTCTTCCATCTTCTCCTATCATTCGTCATCTCAGTACTCACTCCTTTCATACGCATGTCCTCTTTCACACAATCCATCCATCTTTTCTTAGGCCTTCCTCTGTCCGTGTATCCATCCACATTCATATTCAGTACTTTCCTTGTAACACGACTTTCTTCCCTCCGCATAACATGCCCACGCTAACCTATCACTCTATTTTCTTAGAGGCCTTCAGGCGGCCTAAAAACTCCGTCACAAGAGTTGGCCACTAGCTCATACGAACTTACTTACTTATTATTACACCGATTACCTGAAAGTTTTTAATGATAATTATTAGAGATTGTCTTTGTAAATAAATTTTTGAAGTTTCTATAAATGTTTCTAATTATGTCCTATAGAAGGAAAAGACGAGCACAGGAACAACATCTGAACGACATACAACTGAGGCATAGAGTGGAAGCCATCATAGCTTTTGCTCACGACTTCGTAGGCGATCTGCAGAGCGATCAGTTGAGGTAACATCGGCATAACCCTGCTTTAAAAAAAATTCTATAAATCTCACTTATATTATAAATGCGAAAGTTTGTGAGTTTGGATGTTTGTGCCTCAATCACGCCTAAACGGCTGAACGGATATATACTGGATTAACATATAGGCTATTTTTCATCTGGGTACCTACTACGCGAGCAAAGACGCGAGAGGCAGCTAGTATAAATATAAATATTTGAGGACATTATCATACAGCACCATCTAGCCCCCAACTAAGCAAAGGGAGCCAGATGGCTGATAGAATACTCCCGCAGCGGGAATCTAACCCAATCAATCAATGCTTGTGGCCACCAGAAACAATAATACTAGCTTGAACTGATTAAATATTATGTACGCATATTTTTCTTGCTTTCAGACGTTACCAAGAAATCAAGCAGTCAGATTTGCCGAGCGCCGTGGCTGCCAAGAAGACCAGGGAATTCCGCTGTCCGCCCAGAGAACAGATGAACTCAGTTTTAAGGTAAGTGTCTCGTCTTGTTTCAAAGTCGAAGTCTATAGTAGGTAAATAAGCACACAATCTACATCGTCGAAACTAGTGTGGTGTATAAATCCTCTTGTTATGAGGCATACTGACAAGTGGACGCAATTTGAGTCAACTGACAAATAACTGCGCGATAATTTCATCCGTTTCTGCAACATAAAAGTCATTAAATTTTATTACCCTGGACATTCAACTAAATGTATTAGGGATGTAAAATCTTACTTCTTACTTATATTATAAATGCGAAAGTTTGTGAGTTTGGATGTTTGGATCTTTACATTAAGTAAAAAAATTCGGCTCGCTTCGCTCGCATTGGTTTGAAGCTCGCTTCGCTCGCTAACTTTTAGAGACTTCTAGAAATGGTTTAAAACTACTTTGAGTTAAAAAATTTGGCTCGCTTCGCTCGCATTTGTTTGAAGCTCGCTTCGGTCGCTAACTTCTAGAGACTTCTAGAGATGATTTAAAGCTACATTAAGTTAAAAATTTCGGCTCGCTTCGCTCGCATTGGTTTGAAGCTCGCTTCTCTCGCTAACTTCTAGAGACTTCTAGAGATGGTTTAAAGCTACATTGAGTTAAAAATTTCGGCTCGCTTCGCTCGCATTGGTTTGAAGCTCGCTTCGCTCGCATTGGTTTGAAGCTCACTTCGCTCGCTAACCTCTAGAGACTTCTAGAGATGGTTTAAAGCTACATTACGTTAAAAATTTCGGCTCGCTTCGCTCGCTAACTTCTAGAGGCTTCCAGAAATGGTTTAAAACTACATTGAGTTAAAAAATTTGGCTCGCTTCGATCGCATTGGTTTGAAGCTCGCTTCGCTCGCTAGCTTCTAAAGACTTCAAGAGATGGTTTAAAGCTACATTGAGTTAAGAATTTCGGCTCGCTTCGCTCGCATTGGTTTGAAGCTCGCTTCGCTCGCTAACTTCTAGAGACTTCTAGAGATGGTTTAAAGCTACATTAAGTTAAAAATTTCGGCTCGCTTCGCTCGCATTGGTTTGAAGCTCGCTTCGCTCGCTAACTTTTAGAGACTTCTAGAAATGGTTTAAAACTACATTGAGTTAAAAAATTTGGCTCGCTTCGCTCGCTAACTTCTAGAGACTTCTACAGATGGTTTAAAGCTACATTAAGTTAAAAATTTCGGCTCGCTTCGCTCGCTAACTTCTAGAGGCTTCCAGAAAAGGTTTAAAACTACATTGAGTTAAAAAATTTGGCTAGCTTCGCTCGCATTGGTTTGAAGCTCGCTTCGCTCGCTAGCTTCTAAAGATTTCTAGAGATGGTTTAAAGCTACATTGAGTTAAGAATTTCGGCTCGCTTCGCTCGAGCTACATTAAGTTAAAAATTTCGGCTCGCTACGCTCGCATTGGTTTGAAGCTCGCTTCGCTCGCTAACTTTTAGAGACTTCTAGAAATGGTTTAAAACTACATTGAGTTAAAAAATTTGGCTCGCTTCGCTCGCATTGGTTTGAAGCTCGCTTCGCTCGCTAACTTCTTGAGACTTCTGGAGATGGTTTAGAAAGGTAGCAAAGGCAGCAAAGATCGCATAGGCATCAAAGATCGCATAGGCAGCAAAGATCGCATAGGCAGCAAAGATCGCATAGGCAGCAAAGATCGCATAGGCAGCAAAGATCGCATAGGCAGCAAAGATAGCATAGGCAGCAAAGATCGCATAGGCAGCAAAGATCGCATAGGCAGCAAAGATCGCATAGGCAGCAAAGATCGCATAGGCAGCAAAGATCGCATAGGCAGCAAAAATCGCATAGGCAGCAAAGATAGCAATATCGAATTAACACATTAAAATATAATGTAACTAACCTAGGTAATGTACATTACCGTCGTACTGATAACTTGTGTTTAGAGTACATACCTACCCACAGAACACTAATGTATTAATACGATATAGGTACTTACTCAAACACAAGTTATCAGCACGATGTCGAAACACGCAAAGCCAACGGAGGAATGCCGCCCGATACGACAGGCTCAGCGCTTTTATACAAATCCTTCGTAAACAACAAGATGGCGGCGATGTCGTACCGGTAGTCGTTCAGTGACTTACATTAAAATCATAAATTGACTTTTATATTAATTTAACTAACATCTAAAATCAGGATATTAATTTACGGAACTTTACACTAAAAAAAAAATAAGATAGTTCCTATAATGATTATGTAGATAAAATTAAATATTCGTAGATATTTGTATTCCTGTTTTTTTTTAAGACTAATTTTATTTTGAGTAGTTTCTATAAATTATTACCAGAATACGGTTAAAAATTTGTTTAAAAGATTGTGATTTTCTATGCTGTTTTTTAGTAGATATTATATAGTTTATTTATAAAAGACTGATTATTAATACTTTGTTTCATAAAAACATCGTTGTCTTATTTTTTCCTATTCCGTCTGATAGGAACCCGCAATTAAAATGGACGCTTTTATTATAAATTCAAAGTGTTAGGGTTTCTAAAATGTATAGCGAATTATGTATGTTGTTTTACCATTATAATTATATAAAAATCGAAGAACTATTATTTTAATGTAGGAAAGTTTTTCAATTGTATTTATAAGATGTCATTTCCGGTGATTAACACCACGAGGACAAGGTTGTTTTATGTTAGGTATGTATATAATAAGTATTTGATTGGCATAATTGATATTTTAAATTATGGGTAGCTTATATCAGTAGGATTAATTCATTTTTATTGTATTTTTTTAATTTACACTTCTATTGTTAAGCCCCACGATTGGTCTGAAGTTTTGCAACAATGACGCTAGCCAATCACAGAGCCGCTCGGGCTGTGATTGGATAAGCGTTTTGCCACCAAATCGGGGAGCTATTTTTTGAAACTTGTAACGAGATATGAGTTTGGAAGGACATTCTGAGGAAGAAGCATGATACCTACTTAAGTTTTGAGTGTAACAGTTTTATATATTTTATAAAACTGTTACACAAATAATAGTTACTAAATAATAGTTCTTCGATTTTTATATAATTATAATGGTAAAACAACATACATAATTCGCTATACATTTTAGAAACCCTAACAAAAGGTTAATTGAGTAATAGGCATGACCTACCTGGTAGGTGTTACTAGTTTAGAAAAGAGTAAATGGAGTAAAAAGGAGTAAACTTGACTATATACTTGTCCTAAGCCTCGAGCTCAACTATATACCTACTTGTCTTACCCCCGAATACTCAAACGCAACTCAGAGTTGAGTACGTCTCAACTCACGGTTTTTTGACAGTTTCTGATGATAATCTGTCAAAAAATCGTCATTTGAGACGTGCTCAATTTTGAGATGCGTTTGAGTATTCGGAGGTTAGGCCTTTTACGAAATCTACTAGGTAACTGTGATGTTTTTACAGGCTTCAAGCACATGGACCAGGAAGAAGAATCTTGGAAGGAGAATTGTCCTTGTGGCGAGGAGCTCATCGTCAGGATGAACGAGATCCACGAGAGCCTCATGGTGCATGTGTCTCTCAACGCTCTGCAAGAGCCACTGTCTGAGGTAACTATTACTAATCATAACGTAAATAACATTTGGAATTTCTTGGAAAACATTTATCTATGGAGCGAAAGTCTTTAGAGAGAACTAGAAAGAGTTGAAGGTGTGAAAGGTTAATTATAGTTGAAAGAGAACTAGAATAAGTGAAAGTATAATTAAAAAAAATGTCAAGTGCGAGTTGGATCCGCACACGAAAGGTTCAGTACTAGTGCAAAAAAAAACTAGAATCTGCAGTAATTTTTATTATAAAGGTCTTATAATAATTTGACGGCCTCGGTGGCGTGGCGGGCGATTACTCGGCAGAGGCGCAAGAGGCGCGGGTTCGATTTCCGCTGCGGAAGAAATTGCATGTTCTGTAAATATTTCTTCCGGGTGTGGGTGTTGTGGTAGCATGGTACTCGTAGTTTCTGATACCCACGACACAGGGAATCCTAGTGTGGGGTCAGGACTATGTATGTGACTGTTGGGTGCTATTTATTTATTTATTGTACCTACAGGCCATAGAAGAACCGGCAAATAAGACTCCAGAAGAGAAGTTCCGTAAAGTCCTGATCGGCACTATTGTCAGTTGGGCCGAGGAGTCGCAGATCGAGACGCCCAAACTCGTCAGAGAAATGTTCAGGTAATTTTACTCACATCTCTGTTCCAGGTACCAAACAAAAAAAATGTATCTTCGTTGCCATTTATGTTTTACACTATTTATATGTTAATTCATGTAACATGATGAAACTGGCAGATATATTACAGACTCCTAATGATAATAATAATATATTTCTTCCTTCCAGTCTCCTAGTCCGTCAGTACGACGCTGTTGGCGAACTGATCCGGGCTCTCGAGAAGACTTATGTGATAAACGCGAAGACGAAGCTGGATGTAGCGGAGATGTGGGTGGGGCTGAGCCAGATCCGCGCGCTGCTGCCTGTGCAGATGAGCCAGGAGGAGGAGGAGCTCATGAGGAAGAGACTCTGGTGAGCCATCATTCCTATTTAGATCAAGAATATACGTAAGACTAAGTTGGAGGTGCGAAGTTGTAGGTGGGATTGTGTCAGATCCGCGCGCTGCTGCCTGTGCAGATGAGCCAGGAGGAGGAGGAGCTCATGAGGAAGAGACTCTAGTGATCCATCATACTAATTAAGATTTAAAAAAGACTGACTTGTCCTTAGAATAGAAGCAAACAAACAATTCCAAACCTATGATTAATAAGACTGAGATATAGTTTGTTTACTTTATTATATTTGAAACTCATCAGATATTATATCTTATTTCAGGAAACTCGTGAACAACCACACCTTCTTCCAGCTGATTTAATCAGGTATGACTTGTTTACTATAAAACACAACTACTTACTACTACTACTACTACTACTACTACTTATGCTCAGACCAAATAAAAAGAGTAGACGCCGCGCCGCGAACAACAAAAGTGAAGCCACACAAAACCGTACTCCTGCAAGTAAACATACACGCTCACGCACACACCTACACTAAAACCATGCTCATCGCTCTTAGTACGTCACGAGTCTTAAAAATAGAATTATGCCTTCCTGTGTAGTGTAAACTTGTAAAAACAGCAGCAAATCACATAAAAAGTCTCACGGAATCACTTTTCACTTGTAAGTGCTTCAAATAGCATCGTTTCTTAATTATTATACTGTGAATTTAGGTTACTTGGAACACACAACCTTAAAACCTTCGACACACACATAGATAAAATGGCGGCTTCACTTTTGTTGTTCGCGGCGCGGGGTCTTTTCTTTTTATTTGGTCTGAGCCTACATGGTTCAATTTGGGAAAATTGTGTCATAAAAAATGTTGATTTTTTTAAATATAGAACTCTCTAAATTCACATACAAACATGACCCACAATACAGAGGGACACTAGGATTATGTGTCTTGGGTATCAGAAACTGCGAGTACAGTACAATCAACGGATCTTGACACTCGTGAAGTTAGCAGTTTGACATGCGCAGTGAAGTTTTTCATACTGTCTAGGTACTGCTCGAAACGGCTAACTTCACGAGTGCCTAGATCCGTTGACCGTACTGTACCACAAATTGCCTGCTTTTTCTTGATAGGCACTTGATATGAATAAGTAAGTAAATAGATAGGTACCTATTATGTATGGTATGTATGTTCGTATGAGCTAGTGGCCAACTCTAGTGACGGAGTTTTTAGGCCGCCTAAAGGCCTCCGTCATGGCTTAACGACTTAAAAGCCGGGACCCATAATTTAACGTGCCCTCCGAAGCACTGCGCACAGCTCGCAATGCCACTTGCGGTCAATAAACTTAATTTATTGAACAATAATAAAATGGTACCTAGGTTAGGTATTAGGTTAGACTGAAACCTACTATATTTACTGTATTTTTCCAGATACTTACAACCCTCAATTTCCTGATCACCAGTAGCTATCAAAAGCCAGTGGGAAACTTTTGGTTAGCACCTGTAAGCCTCTGCATAGAGTAAGCGGTGAATGCCTTGAATGATGCCAACCTACATCAAATTTCCTACCTCCGAACAAGAGAGGAATTAAATCAAACAAGGGTAATATTTTAATCAACTATTTATTTTAGTAGGTATTATATATATACATAACAGTATTTGTGAGGTCAATGAGAGCATCAGCGAACTAAAATAAATTAATTTTATTAGATTCTTTGAAAAAACTTTCACTTTCATTATATTAGTAGAATATAATCTTTATTTCCAAAAACATGAAAGTATGTACTTATAAAAACAATAACAATGATTTCTGCTTCGTTTCAGATTTGCAACAGTGGCTTAAAGGCATACCTACTCATGTGCTACATTAGGAGGGGCAGCTCATGACAATTATATTTTTATTTTTATTTTATTTATTAGGTTTATCTACAGTTATTACAATTTTACATTACATAAAATACATATAAAATACACAAACTAATTGCACAACTAATTACAGATAAACACCGCATGCAAATATGAAATAAAAGGATAACATAACAAAATAAGAGAAGAAAGGAACAGATTTATACATAGATTAAAATTAATTAAAATTAAAATTAAATTCAGATTTAAATTTCTAGATAATTGAGTTCGGCAAGTTCTCAGACAAGAACTGGCGGAACTTATTAATATTTGTAGAGAATATGTCTATTTCAGTACAATGACTATGGAGAGCTTTGCTAATCCTAGGCATGGGGGAGTTAATGCCGAGAACAGTAGTGCGGAGTGGTGGGGCTAGGAGTGGGATTGGACGACGAGGAATTCCACGTGGGACTCTAAAATGTATTTTATTTAATAGCTGAGGGCAATCTATTTTGTTATTTAAAATTTTGAAAAGAAAGATTAAATCAAGTTGTGTTCGTCGTTTTTCAAGAGATGATATTTTAAAATACTTAAGGCGATCCGAATATGACTGTAAGGATTTAGCTTTTTTTGCTGCATATGCTAGGTGCCACAGAAATCGTTTTTGTATTCTTTCAATTTTCAGTTTATGGGTAGCATAGTGAGGCCTCCAAACAGCAGGGCAATACTCAAGGATGCTACGGACCAGGGTATTATAAAGTAGGATTTTCGTGTATGGTTTTTTAAATATTTTGCTATTCCTAATGATGAATCCAAGTATTTTAGATGCTCTTTTTGTTATATTATCTGTGTGCGGTATGTAGGTTAGTTTTTTGTCAAGAATCACGCCCAGATCCCTAATCTGATCAACCTCGAGTATGGGCCTACCCCCAATATTATAATGTGACTTGATAGGATTATGTTTGCGGGTAAATTTGATAAAGTAACATTTTTCCGCATTGATGTGCATTTTATTACTACAACACCATCCATGCAGCTGGTCAAGATCGTGTTGCAGCAGAGAGGTATCGAACTCGGAGTCAATTTTACGTAAGATTTTTAGGTCATCTGCAAATAAAAAAGGTAAAGAATGATTGAAACAGTTTGGGATATCATTGATAAATATGTTAAACAGGATAGGCCCCAGATGGGACCCTTGAGGTACTCCAGAACTTATACTGAACGAATTTGATTCATAGCCATTAATTACGACAGAAAAGAAACGATCTGTTAAGTAAGATTTAATCCAATTAATTAAATTACCGGCAAACCCGTATGAGGAGAGCTTACTAACTAGTAAGGAATGGGAAACTCTGTCGAAGGCTTTACTGAAGTCCGTATAAATGACGTCGACTTCTTGATGTTTATCAATTGCTTCAGCAAGTTCCTCAACAAAGGTGACTAAATTTGTGGCGGTCGATCTAGATTTTACAAAGCCCATATTATGTTAAATAAATGCATTAAAACCATGTAAAACACAAAAATACTCAATTTTCTTTAACTTATTAAGTACTACCTGCCGCCTGCGGCTTCGCTCGCCTATTACCAAGATAAAAAGTAGCTTAATGTTATTCCAGCACACATACTATGTATATCCCAAGTTTCACTCAATCCGTGCAGCCATTTAGAAGTAAATTATGAGGCACAAGCATCGTCACATCTTCACAAACTTTTGCATTCACAATAAAAGAGCTATTAGTTAGGTTAGGTTAGTACCTACTACAACTACTACTAGCCCCTAGTTCTTTCGAACCCTGTGTGGTGAAAAGATTCAAAGTCCGCCTCAAAAGCTCCTTTTGTGCACTAGGGCTCCGGGTGAATAATATTCTGTACACTAGGGTTAGGTAATTTCACTTATTTACCACATCATTTATTAGGGATATTATTCAATGGTACCTAGATTATATTATTTATTATAAAAATAATCTATTCTGCTATTAAATAGTTTAAAGAATACTAATTTATTTACATAATTAGTAAAAACACAACCTCGTTTTAGCAAAACACGCAATATTGAAGCATGTAATTTTGACAATTCAAAACGAGCCTCGTCTCGCGCCTACTCTCGTTTATGAAATCTGACATTGTCATGCAGAATACGATAACACGGTAATTCCACACGTTTTCCCGCGTCTCGTTTTGTTTGGTCATCGTGAATAACGTCCCAGTAATCAAACAAAAATCACTTGGTTATAGTCCGTTTCGTTCCGTATCTACGCCTACAATTTTAGCATCGTATTAAAAAAATAGGAAGCTGAATTCCTTTCTTCATTCTGTGTGTGTTTGCGACAGGCGAAAGGCATTGACCAGCGACAAATCGTATCTTTCCGGAGTACTTATCTTTCTGTCTATGTATGAACGTACGATCTTTTCTAAAAGTTGGTAAACAAAAGCGCGTACAGGCGCGTAGAAAGACGTACAGCGAGCGCACTTTGGTAATACAAAAATTATATACGTACGATAATGTACTCTTTGGCGAACTGGAGCGCTCTCGTTTGTCCCGTCAGTCAGTCAGTTCAGTCAAAGTCAAACCGGTCACCGATCAGTCCTGCTGAGTGAGAGGTCTTGAGATTCATTCAATCAAAGAGGGCACGTCAAAAAAACAAATTGTAAAATAAAAACCAAAACAAGAGCAAGTTGACGAAGTTGTTTGCCTGCAGTCGTCGTCATAATTTTGTAAATCTAATGATAACAATTATTTTGCGACAGAATCATGACCACAAGTGATAATGATGGAGAAAAGGGGGAAAAGGCAGTGGAAGCTGTGGAAGACGCCTCCGAATCCACGGAAGAAAGCGAGAAAGCCGCTCTCGTTGAATACATAGCTAACCTAGAATCCAGGCTCAAACATAAAGCTGAATTACGAGCACAAAATTTGAGTTGCGTCCGTCCCCCGGAAAATCACTTTTCCAAGTTGGATTCAGGATTGAAGAAAAATACAACATTTGTAAAAAAATTGAAGTCGTTCAGTGCACCTCAAATAGATACTCTTTTGAAGGATTTCAGTGTTCTAAATCTAACCAAGTATATCTCAGAAGTGGCATCAGCTATAGCAGAGGCCAAGTTGAAGATGTCGGATATATCTGCAGCTATAAAACTGTGTTCAGCTTTGCACGCTACATATTCAGAGTTTGCCCCAAATTTCTTCGAAAACTGGCAAAAGATATTGACATTCAAAGCAACTGATAAAATCACTAACTCTTCTAAATTACGAGTGGATATCAGGTTTTATGCTGAGTTAGTGGCTGTAGGTATATTTGCCAACAAAACAGGACTTCCCCTACTGGGCAATGTTCTTACAGTTCTTATCAATATGGACAAAGAGGATCACAACAATATACCAATATTGATGTCTTTTTGCAAGCACTGCGGTGAGGATTATGCTGGTCTTATGCCAAAGAAAATTAGGGATGCATCTGAGGTAAAATAAAAACCATTTCACTAAAAGATTTGTGTTCCTCACCTAAGTATGTTCATATTTAAATTCACTTTCAGAAATACAACATACCAGTACCGAGAAACGTCTTTCTGCCAGCAGAAAAACAGACTGCTGTGAGGACACTGCTGAAAGACTACTTTGGTTCTTTGACTAAGCATTTGCTGGCAGAAAGAGCCCAGTTGCAAGGGCTGCATGCAGCTAATCAGAGGACCTTGCACACAAGGGGAGAACTGTCCCAGGAGAGAAAGGATCTGTTAGAACAACATCAGGTAACTATCTGTAACATACATATAAAACAATAAGTATTTTTTTGAAATCAACACACAAGCCAAACTACTGAAGCTAGAAATTTGGAAGGTAGCTTTTTTTTATGGAAAAACCACCCACTAAAAGGTGGTATTTTTCTCAATAATCAATAAGTAAGTCAATGTTGGTATGGAACTTTTTAATGCATAGTATGATTATGCTTGAAACTCGGTGTGAATTGAATATTATAAATGCAAAATAAATGGAAACTTAATTTAAGATTTTTCAATTATACAAACTTTGACACCTCATTTTACCCCCTTTTTTAGGGGTAATGTGATGGTGGGATTGGTTTGAAACTTGATTTTTAAAGATACTTTAAGTACAAAATGAATGCATGTTTCAGGATTTTTAAAATAACTCTCAAAAAGGGGTAAAATAGGGTGTCAAAAATTACACCATGCAAGTAAAACGGCGTGTGTAATTATAGGTTCAAACCAGAATATTTATTTACTAAAATTCATTCTATGCCCTAATTTTTTCCCACATCTTGTATATTCTATCTTCCCCTAGAAATAAAAACAAGACTCCTGCAATGGTATGATAAAAGGTGGATTGTACCTTTCACACCTTATACAAGTATGTTAAAGTCGACTAAGGGATAGTATCCTCTCCAACCTGATGGACCATCTTTATGGGCGATGGGCTGATCACCTGTCATCACGGTTCACCATATCCATCTTGGGACTTTGAATCACGAGTGGCTGCAGGTTTTCTTATGATTACTTGAGGCTGTCCACCCTATTAGGGGTAAGGGCCTAATTAATGGTAGGGGTACAAAGATCTGCATTGATGTCTCATTGTGGGGTGTTTTGTGTATTTTTTCTATAGATTGGGGACAAAGAAGAGATATGGGCGTGATAATAATGTATGTGCAAGTAGTTAACATTCCTTATTTTATTCCAGGCCACATATGATAAACTACTAGCTGGCGCTCAAAGCTTCGCCGAAGTACTAGGTGAGGAGTTAGGAGAAGCCGGAGAGCCCCCTACCCTGACCCTCACAGTGATAGAGACACAAGGTACTGTCACCATTGGAGGCACTGAGGAGTTCAATATGCAAGCTGGCACGGATCCATGGCAGGATGAGGATACTAGGACTTTCTATACCAGTTTACCTGACTTGAAGGTTTTTATGCCCCATTATCAGTTGAAAGAGGTTAGTAGCTGTTTCAATAATTTGGCTTTGACATGAGGATCTTCTTAGATGTAAGTTATAGATAAAATTGGATCATCTTTCAGGCTGTAAAGAATAAAACTGAAACGGTAACTGAAGAAATGCTTGATGAGGATCTAAAAGAGGATGAACTCAGCGACAATGAAGAACCTCCCACTGTCAATGAGGTGGAAACTGAGGAGATTCAACCAGCAAATGTGTCTAACAAGTATGTATCTTTACATAGACACACGTAACACAACTTCAGTCAATCAGTATTGGCCTGTAATATCTACAAAAGACGATTTAAGCAGTGTTTAACTTTGATAAGCATCTACATTCATAACAATTTCACACATAGAAACAACCCAAGTTTTTGTTCTTAATTGATTACTTAATTTATATTATGTTCTGTATACAGATACGCCCTTGATGCATTTTTTAATGAACTGCCTAACTGTATCAATCGAGAGCTCATTGACAATGCAGCCGTCGACTTCGTACTGAATCTCAACACAAAGAATAATCGTCGGAAGCTAACCAGAGTCTTGTTTGGTGTTGCCAGAACTAGACTAGATTTATTGCCGTTTTATTCGAGATTTTCGGCGATTCTGTATCCTGTGTTGCCAGATGTGTGTATGGATTTGTGTCAAATGCTGAAGCAGGACTTTAAGTATCATGTTAGGAAGAAAGATCAAATCAATATTGAATCCAAAGTAAGTACCCTCATTTTCAGATACTGAGCAAGGCAACATTAATCACCTATTTTTATATACTTACATGGAGGGGGCAAAGCCACAATGTAATAAAAAAAACTTGCAGCCACTCCTGATTCAAAATTCCAAGATGGATGCGGTGAACCATGGTAACAGGTGTCAGCCCATTGCCAATATGGATGGTCCATGGTTAGAGTGGATACTATCCCTTAGCAGACTATTACATGTATTTTGTGTACTCCAAGTCCAGCAGAAATGTTTTATAGCAACTATATTTCATGTGTTTTTGTAGATAAAAGTGGTGAGATTTATTGGTGAGCTGGTGAAATTCAGCCTGTACTCTAAGATTGAGGCGCTGTACTGTCTGAAAGTTCTACTGCATGACTTCAAACACCACCACATCGAGATGGCGTGCAATCTGCTGGAGACCTGCGGAAGATATCTCTACTGCAACCCTGATACCCACCAGAGGACAATGATTTATTTGCAGCAGATGATGAGGAAGAAGGTAAGGCAATATTCTATTTTCTGCTAAAACGTAAGTAAGTACAGGAAAAGAAGACTTCAATTGAAAAAGAATAAAAGGACCTTGGTGTCGTCAGAAATATGTATCCGGCTTGGATGTGTTATTTATTTAATTTATCACCAATAAGGACTCAATTAGCCAATGATCAAATTCTAACATAATTCTATTTGTTTACCAGACTGTTTCAGCACTCGACTCACGGTATGTTACGCAAATAGAGAACGCCTTTTACTACGTATGCCCTCCAGAAGCACCGGCCCAGCCGAAAGAAGAGGAACCGCCTATGCACCAATTCATAAGGAAAATTCTCCATGAAGATTTACAGAAGAGCAATGAAGAGAAAATACTAAGATTGATGCGCAAACTGAATTGGGATGATCTAGAGATTTCCGCTATAGCTATACAGCATTTAGCTGGCGGATGGAGGGTCAGAGCTAGTGCGCGCAGAGCCTTGGCCAGGCTGACTGCAGAGCTCGCAGCATGGCAGGAAAACGTAGCGCCAGCGGTTGTCGACACTATCCTAGAGGAAATAAGGGTCACAATGGAAGACCCCCACCCTCGATACAATCAAAGGAGAATAGCCACAGTCAGATATCTCGGCGAACTGTATAACTACAAGCTACTAGATTCGCGCGATGTCTTTACAGTTCTCTATTCGTTCATCACCTTTGGCGTGACGAATGATCACTCTGTAATTTCGCCCTTAGATCCACCAGATAATGTGTTCAGAATAAGGCTAGTCTGCGCGCTTTTGGAAACTTGCGGCGCTTATTTCAACAGCGGTTCGAGTAAGAAGAGGCTGGATTACTTCCTGACGTTTTTCCAGCATTACTATTGGTACAAAGTCGCGGATCCGTACTGGACTGAGGAGAATAAGTTCCCGATCTACGTGAACTATATTTACCAGGAGGTACTGACGACATTGAGGCCGAAGCTGCATATGTATACAAGTTGGCAGCAGTGTAAAGATGCATTAGAAGAACTGAGGCAGATATTGTACCCTGATTTGGGTGAAGAGGGCTATGAAAATGAATATGAGGATCCAAATGAGGATAATAGTGCCAATGATGGTAATGATGGGCTTGACACTATTATTGAGACTGATGACGAGACTGACAATCCACAGCTGCCTGATGAGAGCTCTGATGAGGAACCGACCACTGAGAATACTGCTAATGATGACAATGAAATGACGGCTAACGACGACATTGCAAACGAACCCAGGGCACCTGCCGCCAAACCTGTAAGTAAAGCACATTATAATTTAGTTCCTATTGATTGCTAAGACAAGTGCAAACATAAATTTTGTCACATGATAAAGAGAACATCCAGCTTTCGTAACTTCTATAGTAACGCCTAGAAAACATTTTTGTCAGGGGTAGGCAGTTTCGCAAAAGTTGTTTGAAGGAAACTGCTCAAAGCCGCTCCTCTTAGCAATCCTTAAAAGAGTCAAGTTCATATCATATAGTAATAGAATATTAACTTGATGTTATACTTCCAGGTTGAAGATATGGAATTCGAATCAGCGTTCGAGAAAATGGTATTGGAGAATATTGCGGAGAGACAGAGGGAAAACAGACCTCAAAATAGGGATATCGCAGTGCCGATGACATGCCGACAGACGACGAAGAAAACTTACGAGCAGTTGATGGTAAGCATGATTACTTCATAATAATACTAGGTTCCGTCTGCGGCTTCGGTCGCGTGGTATCCCTGTAAAAATGCAGGGTACCCGAATAAAAAGTAGAGAGCACATTATAAGTCTATACCAATCATGAAAATCTATCTATACAAATCACAAGCAAGGAAGTCTATGACACCTAGCAATAGATGAAAAGGATTGTGTATTCACGTGCTTCGGCAAACGCCAAAACAACCGTTATAATCAGGGCCCTTTATTCTCTATGATCAAACGAAACCTGATAGCTCGTAACTTGTTTGTAACGCTTCTCGTCGCGTTTTTGCAGTACAAAATTGTCACATAGAATACAATAACACAGTAAAACGTGTATGAAACAAACGTGCCTGCGTTACGTTTTTATTGTCATAATGCATAAGGCCCTTGATCAATGAAAAGCTTGTAGCCAAGTCACTTTACTTCTAACAGTCGCTAGACATGACATAATAATAATAATATTTTATAATAATAAAGCCTTTATTCCTCTGGTTTTGATTTAACAATGTCTGTGTCTACAGCAAGGCAAGCCAGGCGTGGAGTTTGTCCTGATGGTCCGCAAAGGCACCAAGCCTCAGTACAAGTCTTTCAATGCCCCTCCCGAGCTCGCTAGCAACTTACAACAACAGGCAATCGCCGATAAGCAGGAAATGGAGCGCGTTAAACGGTATGTTGAAATAATTGGCATTAGTAGCAAAATATCTAATAGCAATTTCCTCTAACCAGTATTACGTCTACGTGGCAAGACGAGTAATTCTCATGATGTCCGGACATTTAGCCACGAAAATACATATTATTATGCACACACCTATGTCTCAAAGTAGGCAAAGCCCACGGATCTCCATTTGCGATGGTCCTGACATACTTTCGCACATATTCACTCATCACATTTTTCATGCTCTTCCCTCTTCAAATCTCTTTTCATGATGAGACTGTTTGGCGTAATATTTCCGTTGTACTATTTTCAGATTAACCCTTAACATCTCAGAGAGGCAAGAGGAAGAGGAATACAGCGCAGAGAGTGGCGGTGGTTCTGGCGGCCTCGGGAACCCAAACCGAGGCCAACACGTGCGCCAGAAGTACCAGCATCCTAAAGGAGCCCCCGACGCAGATCTCATATTCGGACCGAAAAAATACAAATGACACAAAAACAAAACAAAGCTGGAAATACTGCCTGAGGAAGAATAGCATTGAATGTATTTGTGGTAAATGTTTGTTTGAGCTCAATTTTACTGAACTGATTGGGAGATGTGACCTCAGCTTGGTGAAATTGAGTACCTACATGGATGAAAAAATGTGACAGTATGAAGAAAGATTAGGCATGAACACTGAAGTGTGAGTTTGGAACTTCATTATTGTTTATTATTTTTGTAAACTGCCAGATGGAATTTCCTGTTTCAATCATATAAATTAAGAGAAAATTAGGTGACATATGTGTTTGGTGAAGTAAAGTAGCACTATCATGCAATTTAATTATACTTAGACCTATTTGTGTTGTCTAGTTTTGGTATACCTAGTTCATAGTTGATTGTTGGCTTTAGTACACTTGAGAAATATGTTAAAAATTAACTGAAATTCTAAAATAGCAAGCAAGTACTTATGTAAATAATATGAGTAGTTCATGTTTTTAAAATGTAGTTTTATTTTTAGATAGATTTCAATTTTCATGAATCATCTTGCAATGAGATGGGCGGACGATATAGTCAGAACCAGGGGATAAGAATAGAGACTAACGCAAAACGGTAATAGATGGTACAGAGGGAAGCCTATGCCTAGCAGTAGGTATACCTAGTCTGTTTATGTATGGTGAAATGATGTAAAAGTCATCTTCAACCTAAAATATTTTTTATTTTTCTACTTGGAAAACATATTCTCAGAAAGCTTACAAATTTTGTAGTACATTTTATTTAGAATATGAATGTATCCTCTAATTTTATTACCAGAAATAAACCTACAATAAATTCATACTATACTTTTTAAACCTACATAGCTTAAAAATCCTTCAGACATTATTTTATAACAAGACAGTTAATTTGACATTTATAATATTTTGACAAAAGACAATGTCATTCATATCAATTCGATCGTCAGCAGCTCTCTTTTGCTTGCTGTGCAGGGCTGTGGCCTAGCTCGTGCATAATATTTTGTTGCGCATAAAACAGCTAGTTTGTAATTTGCAAAATATTAAAATTGAATTAGTTTATGGGTTTAAATATAGCCCTGTAAATAATAAAACATATGAATTAAATGATATCCTTTATTGCAATGCAATATCCTTAATTTTTGTACATAATTCTAGATGTAACGCCTTGGTAATACTGCCTGTAATGTTACTTCTACCTATTTATTTCCTGAGTAAATGACCTAAAACTTAACAAAAAAATGTAAAACTTTTGGAATTTACCCGTTGTATCCTTGATCCTACTTGATCGTTTCACATAGCCCTATTCTGATCTGAGTTAAGCTTTTTCAGTCTCAGTCATTGACACTGACAATCAAAATAATTTACTTGTGACATGCATGACAGTCAAACATAAAAATTCGAAAACAGTCCGCGCGTCTGTCGGTTGTTACCGGTGGTCTATTTTTTATTGTATCCGTGCTTCTTTTGAGTATGTTTTAGTACAAATTGTATCATTTTCTCATAGTTGGCACATCAGAGTTATAGCATAGAGCCAGAGAGTTTTTATTATAAAATTTTGTGTAAACAAAAATATAACCTCAGCCGCGATGGCGGACGACTTCAACAAGTTATTACAACAAGCTGAGCAGTTGACGACGGAAATCGAAGGCAATGAGGAATTGCCTAGGGTCGAACGCTCGTTGGGACAGGTGTTAGAGGCTTCACAGGAACTGCATTCCAGAGTTATACAATCAGGCGCCAATGACATCCAAGCGTAAGCATTTTTATGATTTTTCTTATAATACAGGCACTGTGTATAACTAAACATAATATTGTCTTTTATTTATCTGGCAGGCATCTTCTTTTCGGTTCTAAAGGCATTGATCTTCAGCAAATATCTCAGAAGCTTGAGACTCTCAGTTCTAAGCGCACGTTTGAGCCTCTCCAGCCAATAGCAGACTCGGACATAGAGAGTTTCCTGAAGAATGAAAGAGAAAATGCTATTTTATCACTCATTGATGAAGTTAACAAAAATGTAAGTATTTTTAATACCTAGATATTTGAGTGGTTTCTTGCATTTGTTTTAATTTTTGTTATTACATTTGTTTTTAGCAATAATTGAAATCAAATCAAAGCTCTAATTATTTTATTTTCATAACTTCCAGTCGCTGCAAACAACAGAAGACCAGAAATGGGAGCACATGGTCTCAGAATGGAACCGGGAGAAGATCAAGCTGATGAATGCCATGATCGGGCCATCTCAAAACTGGCTTGACCTAAAAAGGGTTCCAGAACCACCGAGCATAGCAGATGCACCTAAGAAGTTTGGCCACTCAATGATGGATAATATTGAGACAGCATATGCAAGACAGGTGCATCAGTATAATAAGCTAGTGTTCCAAGGGTCCAAGTCAAGAACAGCATTACATCAGAAGTTTGCACAGGTAGCTGAGGAGTTCAATGACCTTGTAAGTGTATTTTGTAAACATGTCTTATTTTTTTTGTATTATATTTCTACAGGTTTAACAATATTTTACACAATTCGTTTAAGAATATATTTAATGGCTAATGATTATAATTTAATTTCTATTTTTAATTTATAAGATGAAGATTTTGTCAAGTTAAAAAGAATATTAGTAGCACCTATTCCATCCTCTCAGCTTGGTCGGCCTTATCCACAGGAAAGACATTAAAGTTCTCCTATTTAGCTGTTATTGATCTGAACATGTGGAATTTTTTGTTTTGCAGAAAGTAAAAGAGATGTGGGAGATTATCAAAACAATGTCAAACATTCCCGCTCTGGTCAGGGACGAGGATCCATTGAAGGCCAGAGGCAATCCCACCATCCAGCAGTGTCTTGTTGCACAGGGAAAGAAATATTTAGAAAAAAGGTATTCTGTTTTACTTATTTAGGACACTTGCTAAGCTAAGGCAGTTTTTGTGCTGTTTTCAAGATATATAAAACTCTTTAAAGCTGACTGACTGACAATGACAATTAATGCACCTATAGGGTTGAAAATGTTTGTCTGATAAATTGTATAATGCAAGTGAAAGTGCTCGAATAGGATAGGATAATCTATAAAATAGCATTGATCAAATGAACTACTAGAAAAAACTTAAATTAAAAAAAAAGTCAAGTGCGAGTCGAATTTGCACGCGAACAGTTCCGTACCATTGTACATGTACATGAATGTTTCTTGTATGTGGCCCCCTTTTATTTTATTATTTGTTGTTAGCAGCAATAGAAATTCACGCTGAAAATTTCAACTCTACCTATTACGGTTTATGAGATACAGAACGCTGACAGATGGATGGTCAGACAGCAAAGGCTTAGTAATAGGGTCCCATTGGCATCCTTTGTGTACAGAACCCTAAAATTGAAATGCATGTTTATTAACTAATTTTCCCACTTGTTTAATCTTTGATAGGGTATAGATCTAAAAAAACTTATCAACCTGTTCAAATTCCTACAGATATAAGCAGTACATGAGCGACGTGGTCCGCGCAAATCCCGCTGCGGCAATGCGGGGCGGAGAACCCGGCACCTATCCTCTAGTCCGGGGGTTCGTAGGCCTGCGCCTTCAAGGGGCGAATGTCCAGGGACTAACAGACGGCGTGATCGACGAGCGTCCGCTCTGGCCGATGGTTTACTACTGTCTGAGGAGCGGAGACGCGAATGCCGCGTTGTATTGCTTACGGAAGGCTGGGTAAGTACCTATTGGTAGTAATTTTTAATAGATTAAATTTTTGCTTATCTTTTCTAAAAAATAGCTAAGCGTAGTTTCTTGCCTGTATCTTCCAAGCTTGGTGTCATTACGAACAGGCGTATAATCCGAAAGGGTGAAATCTATAGGAGACATAACTCTTAGTATAAGCAAGATGAAGTGATAATGGCAGGACTAATGGTAAAGCTTGAAGAAATTATAACTGTTGGGAAGAAAAGGTTCTCGAAAGATGGCTAAGGACTTATTTTCAGGTATAGCCAACAGCAATGAGCTAGCCCAATCTTGGTTGACCCAATAAGAACTACAAAAATTGTATTTGAGTATAAGTCATCCGACTGTTCTGTTCTAGTCGCGACCATGAAGAGTTTATAGCTGCATTGGAAGAGCACATCAGAAGTCCTGAGAAGCCACTCAGTGATAAACTGCAAACCGCCATCAACTTCCAATACAGAATCCAAGTCCGAAACTCTACCGATCCTTTTAAAAGAGCTGTAAGTCCTACTTCTACTATAAACCCAAAGTATAAATATTAATATGTTTAAACCTCCGGGCTTAACGCTATTACATTATTAAACATGAAATATATGTAGTACATGAACTTCAATATTATATAGGATGCTCTCTCTTTATCAAGAGAACACGTGTGCGAAGTCGTGGTCAGAAGCAAGTAAATAAATAAATATAAGAAAGGATTTTTACCAGTTCCGAAGGTTTCCCACCATTATTTTGGATCTGATGCCTGGCCCTGTATGCTGTGACCTTCAAATGAACATCGAACACTTATTATAAATCCGAAAGTTTCTGTGTTTGTGGCTTAACCACGCCGCAAGCTGCAACCGAAGAATTCCGATCAATTCCGCGGGCGTAAGTTATCAGATTATAATAGGTAGATTGATCTTGTAATTCAAATGTAATTTCGCAGGTGTACTGCGTTATAGGCTGCTGCGAGCAGGGCGACGAACACTACGAGGTGGCGCGGACGGCGGACGACTATCTCTGGCTGAAGCTCTCCTTCATTCGCACTCGACCCAACCACGAACCCGACGCCTTCTCCTACTCAGACCTGCAGAAACTCATTCTGGAGGAATATGGTAAACTAGCTTTGGAACCCCTGGACAGATTCTAGTAAAAGAAAGAGCGCTCGTGGCGTAGCTTGCTTAGACGTTCTTGATTGAGCGTTGAAGTTAAGCAACGTTGTTGCTCAGTTGTCACAATTATTGTGACAACTGAGCAACAACTTTCAGTCAAGCTGGGTGAGCGCAAATGGCATTACGAGCTGAGCGCTTCCGTGTCCGTTGTCGGTTCCGCCTTTTAAGTCGTTAAGCTATGACGGTGGCCTTTAGGCGGCCAAAAAACTCCGTCACAAGAGTTGGCCACTTACTCATACGAGCTTACTTAGTAGGACTTTTATACTCACAAATATCTTACAATCTTTAGGATTCATATTAGCTGTAAAATTGTGTGATTTTTTTACATCCAACAGTCACATACATTAGTTCTGTCCCCACACTATAATACCAAAACAACGAATACAATGGCACCACACGCACCCAGATACGGAAGAATCTTACTTATATTATAAATGCGAAAGTTTGTAAGTTTGGATGTTTGGATGTTTGGATGTTTGTGCCTCAATCACGCCTAAACGGCTGAACGGATTTGAATGAAACTTGGAATATACATAGTACATGTACTGGATTAACATATAGGCTATTTTTTATCCGGATACCACGCGAGCGAAGCCGCGCGCGGCAGCTAGTATTTACATAATATGCAAACACTTTTCCTGCAGCGGGAATCGGTCCCGCACCTCTCGCGTCCCCTCCGGCTACTCGCCCCCCACACCACCAAGTCGTCATTCTCTACTACTGTTTTATATTGCAGGTGAAACACATTACCACGCGTACGAGAAACCTGTAGTCTACTTCCAGATGTTGACCTTGACTGGGCAATTCGAACCAGCTCTTGAATTTTTGTCGAGAATACCAAGGTAAGTACATAAATTGAGCTACTTATGTAACCAATTTGTATTTCAACTATGGTGTAACATGTAACATCCAACCAGTCACATACATAATCCTGATCCCACACTAGGATTCTAGGATTCCCTGTGTCGTGGGTAGCAGAAACGAGTACCTTGGTACCACAACACCCAAACCAGGAAGAAATACATGTGGAACATGCAAACATTTCTTCCGCAGCGTGAATCAAACACGTGCCTCTTGCGTCTCAGCCGAGCAATCGCCCGCCACGCCACCGAGGCCGTCAACACACATAGTTCCAATATAGACAATAGCATTCCCTAAGTCATGGGAATCAGAAACTATGAGTACCACAATACCCAGTTCCCATAAAAAAATGCATAATGCAAACATTTTTTCGCCGCGGGAATCGAACCCGCAGCCGGACGCCCTACGCCACCACCACAAACTGTTGAAATCAATTAAATATTTTCAGATATCAAGTGCATGGTGTCCACATGGCTCTGGCGCTACATGACGTTTACATGTTAGGAACACCAAGGAATGTCCAGGCTCCTTTGTGTAAGTAGTATCTTAATTCGTCCCAGGCACTACAGCGTCCCGTCTATGAAGGTAAAAGTTGCCTCCTGACGCTGTATAAATCATCTACTATAGATGATAAAAGGCCTTAGTAGTTTTTTGATTCTTTTAACTTTTGACCATGATGTAGAGAAGGCTTGATACTACTGTTTCTTGTTTTTTAGTGTCAGTGGATACGGATGACCCAGCGCCGCTTCGCCGCTTGAACTTGGCACGGCTACTTCTGCTGTACGTCAGGAAATTTGAATTGACTGACCCGTCTGATGCGCTGCACTATTACTTCTTTTTGAGGTAAGATCCTTCTACAAGCACCCAATGCAATTCATAAATTGTATTAGTCATGTCATGATTTCTTTTGTATGAGATGTTAGTTGAATAATTTTAAAGCATGCTCAATTGTAACTTGATTAGGACTATTTCACACTGGCTTTGATACGCGTGCTACTCGGTAGTATATGCTATAATCTTATGTACAATTGTGCATTCAGTAGCATGCTACTAATAAGCTTCACTTATTACTTAAAAAAACAGTATATATGGGAATATTATTTCCATCTCTTATTCCAGGAACCTCAAAGATCCCAGTGGAAAGAATCTTTTCATGTGTTGCTGCACAGACTTGGCTCTCGAAAGTCGAGACTACGATCTTCTATTTGGTAGAATGGATGCAATCACCGGATTACGTAGCCAGGGTCTTCTAGACCAATTCAATAACACCCACATTGATAGCACGGTAAGACTTCAAATTCAATAAATTTTTATTTTACACTATATTTTAAAGGAGGTTTTAAGGGTTGTTTTTGTTTGCAGGTGATCGCGCTGAATGTAGCTGAGCAACTAGTAAATAAGGGCCTATTTGAAGATGCTATTACGATGTATGATATTGCTGGAGTGAGTATCTTTACCGTCTACACTTCACTGGTTCCCATAGGACAAACTTTGCTCAGTTTTTAGGCCAGGTGTGTGTGCTTGTGCTGTGTGAAATGTTCACCAATATTTGAGGACCCTGATGACGTGGCTAGCGAGTGCCCGGCTGAGAGGCGAAGGGCGTGTTCGATTTCCGAGTCTTGAGAAATGTTTGCATGTTCTACAAATATTTCTTCTGAATTTAGGTGTTGTGGCACCATGGTACTCGTAGTTATTGATATCAAAGACAAGTGTGGGGTTGACTTAGGTGGTTGTGCTGATATTGGTATTCTATGCAAAATAATAAAGTAGCTTTTTATTTAGCAGCAATTTTCGTCTCTGCTGGACTGGAGCTGCTTCTCTCCCCGAGCATGTCGTAAAAGTCGATGGATAGTATGCTCTCAAAAATGATGGGCGATTAGAAGTGGCTGCAACTTATCTTATTACTTGTGGCTCTGCCCACCCCATTAGGGATACGGCCATTAGCTATAATACAGTTTCGTGTGTGTCAACTGATGAGGGATTTTTTTTTATATGTTAATAAGTGTTATTTATTTTCAGAACCTAGAGAAAGTCCTGGAGTTGTTCTGCGTGCTCCTAGCTCAGGTGGTGACGAGCGGTGGCGGCGAGGGCGGGTTGCGCGCGCGCCTGGCGTCCCTCGCCGAGCACGTCTCTCGACGATTACGATCCGAGGACGCGGCCAGCCTGCCAGCAGCCTTAGTGGAGGCATACACTAAACTGTGCAAGCTGATGACATTCTTTGATCAGTTCCATAGTGAGAATTATGAAGGAGCGCTGGAGGTAGTTTCTTCATTCCTGTTCCTATTATAAATACTAGTGTTTGTAAGGATGTTCAGATGAATATGGCACAATTTATGGCTGAACAGATTTGGATGTAGGTAACTTAGAATATATCTACATAGTTAATGAGACTAGCTACTTTGCATATAACAAAGTTGCTTCACGATACTGTATGACTTACGAGAATGTGTAGTATTGGGTATTGACATAAAATTGCTATTATCAATGCCAAGTCACGTAGTGCGATTTGCGATCGCTTATGTCTAGCGACTTTGTAAAGTGTTAGGGTACCTGTTTCGCACAGCCTGCGTGACACAGGTGCCCTATCACTTTTACGATTTGTCACATGATTGACAAGGACAAAAAGTGAAGCTTTCCAGTATCGGGAGTGTTACCTCAACGTTTATAAATAGCCGTCGGATTAAACAATAATGTATTGTCTGCGCAGACGCTCCGGTCCTGCGAGTTGGTCCCTCTAAGCGCGTGTGAGCTGGAAGCGCGCGTGGCGGGCGCGCGCGCGGCTCGCGGCGAGCTGTTGCGCAGCTTACCCGCCGTGCTGCGAGCGCTGTGCGCCATCCTACTGGCGCAGCGACAGCGGCTCAGAACTACAACCAGAGCGCAACTCGGCGCGCACTCTAATAAGGTTTGTTTATATCCAGAACTGGATTTTCTATGAATCGACAACAAATCCCACAGACTACAACTTCACACGCAAAATAGGCCTCTCATTTGACTCACTATACTCTGACAAATATTGATTTTATGGTACAATTCAATAGTGAATTAGTGACTAGTTAGTAGTAGATAAATAACAGGAATTTCTTGACTGTAGTCTCGTAAGTTTCTTTTATTGAAATAACTATCCTGTTTTTACAGCAAGTGGAGTGGCTAAAGGAGCAAGCAGAAGTGCTCAATACGTTCGCCGGTAACATCGCGTACAGAATGCCCGGAGACACGTACAGCCAGCTTGCACAGATGCAAATACTAATGCATTGAGAACATAATTGTAATGCTAGAATTAAAATAAACTGATTTTGTAATTTATATGTTGTTTTATTGTATAAAAATAGATCAGTCTTAGTTTAATTTCAGTTATTTTACTAACTTCAGTCAGACACTATAATAAATTCGTTCAGCCAGCTGCCTTCTAACCTCCATGCCGATATACAACTCGTTGACATCATCTTCAGGCATTTCTGTCACTTCATTCAGCACTGGCATAGGTTCCAATTCAACGTAAAGTTCTGGGTCAGGTAGCCCAGCTGTTATGCATAAGTTGTGTAGTATTGCACAGGCGTTGATGATTTTCGCGGCGCGCTGTGGTGTGTAGTGCAAAGGTCGTTTGTGTAGGCATTGCCACCGGCCTTTTAATTTGGCGATACATCTGTCGATGCAAGTCTTGGTGCGGCCTTGGAAGTGGTTGTACTGTGAGTCAGGTGTGCCTTGGGCCGCGTGGGGAATCGGTGTCATCAGCCACGCTCTTTGAGGGTATTTGTTGTCAGCTGAAAATATGATTTGAGTAAACGAGTTTGTAGGTATTTTCTCGCTTTGGCGAACGAGTAATGTACAGTAACGCAAAATGCGAGCCTTCGCCGAAGCTCGATAGTTAAGTTGCAAGGTTATAAGAAAGCCAGAATTGCGACTTGAAGCATAGTTACTATTTTTAATGGTTGGACTTTATAGGAGATGTTTTAGAGGTACCTATAATCCAACTAGTTTCTCCTTGTCTGCTGATGTTCTCTATAAAAGGCCTTATGTTCATCTTGTTCCAAATGAAGGAGTTGCTGGCGGAGCCACCAAATCTACAGCATACTGCTATTATTTTAGTATCTGCATCACATATCTGAAATTAATAATTACGTTATTTATGGTTAAATAGAATTTTATGATGAAAGAGTGTATTATTTTTCCAAATTAGTGGGAATATGCCAAAATGAGTTATGCTGGTTGTGCCTCTGAACTATCCCATCACATATGCACAGTCGATGCACTATCGTCTACATACACTATGAAAAGTTCTGTTTTTATTTAGGTTTTAGTTAAATTACCATTTGCATGTGTAATGAGTATTGGCCTTTTTTGTCATAAAATGCTTCCTTATCATCTCTGGGACACACAATCTCAACGTAAGTGCCGTCCAGACATCCTATTGTTTCTGGAAAATGGTACTTTCTGTAGAAACTGAAACATAATATGAGCTACATCAATTAATACAATTTTACAGCTTCTGTAGAGACCAGAAGCATTTCAGAAAATAAAGTAGGTACTGTTTTGTATCATTGTACCACTTTACAAGTAAGATGTAACTAGAATATGCAGTACTTAGCAGATCAATACTCGATTTTAATATTTGTCTGTTGTATTTTCTGTCAAAACATGTATGATACTTTTTGACGGATAAAAATGTTGCATGGTATAGAATGATCTATCATCCATTCATAGATTATTGGTGGATATACATAGAAACATTTAGCACAGCAATAATAAAGAATTTACCCTTCTTTGATCTGTTCTCTCTGTGTTGTTGAAGTGGGAAACACCACCCATTGATCCAACACAGTGTTCAGCCCTTCAATAACAAGCCTGATGACCCGACTCACAGACTTTTGTGATATGCTGATATTGAAGTCCTTGCCGATGGACTTCTGATGAGAACCACTTGACAAGAATGAGAGTGTTACTAAAATCTGAAAAAAATGAACATACACAAGTCTATAGAATTGTATCTGTATCTTTAATGTATCTTAAAGTTATGGAACTTTGTTAACAGGCTGCTCTAGTTATTTACATGAGCCTAGAAAGGAATATGGGTGAGTAATGAATGACTATCTCGTATCTCCCACTTACTTTCAATGGAAATGGTATACCATTAGAACGCTGAGACTTCGGAACGACTGAGTCCAGTATCCTTACGATTTGATGAAATAAAGCCCTGTTTACTCTGCAGTTCTTCATCAAATACGAATCCGGCAAGTATAAACAATCAGACGCGTCCCTGATATGCCGGCCACGTAATTTCTCTTTAGAACTCTCTCCCAGGATTTTTAACTTAAGAAGCGTGTTCATTTTATTTTCTTACTTTTGGTACCCATATGCCAAAGTATAGTAGATTTTCTATAGCTTTCATACGATCGAAGTAAATAATACTGTAATGTAAATTAAATTCTGTAGGTACTAGGTCTCGTACTATACTATAAGTAAGTAGGTACCTAATGTAAATAAATTAATCATTATTGAGTGAGTAGAATGATTGAGTTGAACCACAGATAAAATAGTATTATTAATAATTGTTCTGAGTAAGTTGACAACCAAAATCACTCATTCAAAAACACATCAAAATGGCCGATTCTAAATTAGAATATAACACAATATATTATTTGATTTCCCGTTGGGAAAACTCTCGGAACAATAAATACATACAATGTATTTATTCTTCCAAGGGAAAACCAAGTAAAAAATGATCACAAGCCACCGTTTTCTAAATTTTTTTAATTGGACCTTTTTATCTGTGGTTTTCAAGCTGTTTTTATCTTTTCTGTGGAAAGTTTTTTGCAAAGAGCAAAAAAGACTACGTAATAGTTTTTTTGTTTTGTATAGTACATAGGTACCTATTTATGTTATATGCTCTTTGGTTTTTTGTTTTGGTTTGTTTTGCTGATATTTATTCTATTTCATTTTGGTTTAATTATTTATTAAAGATGTTATAAAGCATCCAACATAAACATACTTTTAGAAATTATCTGAATAAAGAATGGAGAGACGGAAAGCTAGCCCTGAGCAACTGAATATGCTGTTGCATTTTCTTGAAGAAGACAAGGAGTTGGCTGTTGGTAAATTTACAGGTTTAGAAGGCAGAATTCGACAAACAAACGCTTGGATCAAAATCACAGAAAAACTCAACGCTAACTCTGGATTTGGATCAGGTGCTATAAAGACTCCAGATAAATGGCAACAGGTAGTGTAAAAATATGTACCTAACTATTTTATAAATGCATCTTTAAAAATAAAAATCATCTTTTGTGGACGAATTAATTAGTCTATGAAGTAACAGACCATAACTGTTGATGTTGATGAGAAATATGTGATGGTCACAAACAACCTAAATAATGAAATAATGCTGATCCAATATACCTACTCTTCATTTCAGACTTGGCGGGACTGGAAATCAAATGTTAGGAAAAAAGCATTCAAAATACGTAAAAATAGGTTTAATGCAAATACGCAACTAACAGAGTCTGAAGAGAAGATCCTAAGACTGACTTGCACAAACACATCTGTATTTGGGTTAACTGAAGTACCTGAAACCTCAGCTATCTCAAATTCTTTTGTAAGTATATTTGATCAATGTCTCTTCCATACTTCTCTACTAGACTGGAAGTAAAGAAAAAGCATAGAATGCATCCAGCTGGTTCTCTCCCCGAGCATGTCGTAAAAGTCGACTAAGGGACAGTATCCTCACCAACATGATGAACCACCTATATGGACGATGAGCTGATCACCTGACACCATGGTTCACCATATCCATCTTAGGACTAAATCAGAAGTGGCTGCAAGTTTTCTTATGTTTACTTGTGGTTCTACCCACCCCTTTGGGAATACAGGCATGATAATTATGTATGTATGTATGTCTCTTCCATGGTTTTCTGAAGCTCTTCAGTAATATGTTTTTGCTTTTTATTAAGTGTTCTTATTACATTTACAAGCTAACATCCTTAGTTTGGATCTCATTTAAAATGTCTTCAAATATTTATTTACCTGTTTATTTATTTTTTGGTAAAAAGTATCTCTTTTTCTTTTAAGAATCCTACTCAGAGTGATGCTACAACTGATGACCTTTGCA
The DNA here is from genome assembly GCA_949320045.1 of Scotopteryx bipunctaria. Classification (NCBI taxonomy): domain Eukaryota; kingdom Metazoa; phylum Arthropoda; class Insecta; order Lepidoptera; family Geometridae; genus Scotopteryx; species Scotopteryx bipunctaria. The sequence continues at coordinate 3,596,829 of OX439441.1, forward strand.
GTGACCCATCGGCCAGTGCTATGGTAGGTATCGTTTGGGGATGCATACTATAAGATCTCTCTAATGTATTTAATACTAGCTGCAGCCTGTGACTTCGCTCTCATGGTACCTGGATAAAAAATAGCCTATTATGTTAATCCAGCACATGTATATTTCTAGTTTCATTCAAATCTGTTCAGCCATTTAGGCATGAAAGAGTAACAAACATCCACACATCCATACTTACAAACTTTCGCGTTTATAATATTAGTAGGAAGATCTTGTGCAAATGTCAAGCTCAATGTACAAATATTTTCAGAAATGGCCTACAGACCCTCAGCATTTCACTCAAGCAGATTTGGACTTGACTCTTGAAGCAGCAGTGACTGATCCTAACCCTGACTCTGGTATGGGACCAAATGAGGTAACATCAGCCCCAAATACAGTGAAACCCTTGTGGAAAAGAGGAAGACCATTGAGTAAGTAATAATAAGGTGTAATGCGCCTATAGGTACTCGTTTTTAAACTTAGCTCTTTTTAGCTGCTAAGGTATTATGTTGTATTTTTATTTCTTGTTTCAGGAGTTGTTCATGACAGACTTTTAAATCTGGAAGAGGAGAGGATAAGAATTAAAAAGCAAAAACTATTAGAAAAGAGAAGGTGCAATAACATGAGAATTAAAATGGAGAAAGATAGACTAGAAATAGAGAAACAAAGGAATTTGTTATTGGAGAAGTAAGTTTGTTATCTGTAAATTTGTCTTTTCACATTCAAAATAATTGAGTATTTAAGAGAATATTTTTATTTTTAGACTCTTAGTTGCCGTGGAAGCAGTAGCAAGGAGATGAATAAGTAGCGAGGAGAGAATTTGTAGAAAACAATCAATTTGCAATATGTATACTTAATATATACATAACTTATGCATTATTTATAATAATTATACTATATGTATAAAGCTGCAAACCCACTCACTGACAGAATTGTTCTGGCGGATGGAGCAGAGATGGGTATAAATAATGTATGGGGGAAGTGTTCAGGATGTCAATTCCAATTTGGAAAAAATCCGAAATCTTCGAAAACTGCTCCTCATCAGGGACCTCACCTACTGCCAGACGAAACTAAAAGACCGACACCCACCCTGCTTGCGGAATGTGGACATGCACCCTGGTCGAATCCGATGTGCGGTGAAAAAAATTCAAAATGGCGGAAAACAAGATGGCCGCCATACAAACTTTGACCGACGATATCTCGATAACTATAATCAATAGGTATGGAGTGCTCGAACAAATGTCATAGAGGATGGCGCGATGCAGATGCCGAAAGTGTTTGTTTGTTTGCTTTTTTTTTTTTTTTTTTTTTTCAACAGCAGCGATTACGTCCCTCGCGAGCTGCGTGCAGCTCGCGCCCGCAAGCGAAAGACTAGTTTATAACTATGCATGCAAATAGGTTAGGTTTATATTTTTTATGAATATATTTTTTTACACTACATCTCAATTTTTTATCAGCAAAAACCCAAGTCATAGTACTAAAGTACCCAAGTTTACATTATAGTAACTGTCATTCTATAGTATATGTTTTGACCCACATCCACGTTCAAACAGGTTCAAACTAACTCTAGTTTAATCAGGTTTCGCGCGCAACAGTGCAATGCACACCAACCTATACAAGTCATGCTAAAAATGTTCAATCAGTGATTGGAACATTCAATGTTGCTAGAACCAACTTTCTGCCTGTCTGACATGTGATAAATAATGACAGGCAACTTTGTTTGTTTGTAAAAAAGAAATAAAAATAGGTACAAGAAAGCGTGTTGTGTGTTTTGTTGTTATTTTATTATTTTGTGTGATTGCTGAAAAAAAATCAATTTATAATAAAAAATCCTAATGGCTAAAGAAAACCCTGGAGGTTTAGATCGTGAATTAGTTTGTGTCCTGTTTCCAGGAATAGTAAAAAATGATGAAAAAGCGTTGCAGTGCTTGGGAGGTCTCAAAGTTATTTCACAGGTATTTGCGTAAATGACTTTGATAAAATAGCAATAATACCTAAAGGCACATAAATAGTATATGCTCTAATTAACAAACAAACAAAAAATCCTAATTAAGTAATTCAAGAATATTGATGGATATACCTAGCCTATTATTATTCTCCACTTAATAATATTCTTACCACTTAGTTTTTTTCCTAAATTCATACTTATAATAATATTCTTATGTGTTACCAGGTTTATTGTCAACCAACGAAGAAACGCCTTGGTCTTAGCTATCAGCCAGACAACCCATTTGTCAAGAAAGTATACGCAGACACAAAGAAATCAGTCGGGGTTCTCTTAAAGGTGAAAGTGAAGAAAGTCAAAGTAAACGGTGAAGTCCAAAGAAATGTTATATCCACTGATGTTCTAGGAAAAGTGACCAGAATGTATAAGTTTGAATGTAAGTTGCAAATATAAATCAAATCCAAATGAAAATAGTTTGATGCCAAATATTCTAATTCTTATTAAATTAGGGGAACAAAGATCTGCACTGACATTCCACAGTGGGGTGTATAGTGCATTATCCCCCTGCTAACCCTCCCCCCAGCCAGCGCAACTCTTGGAAGTATCAGAGAAGGCCTTTGGGATGTTGGCAGCAGTGTTCCGGTATCCTCGATGGTGTTTTTGAGGCCGTTGTTGGTGCAGACGAGGTTGAAGATGATGGTGCCGGGCATTGCTCAATGACTGTCTGCAGTCCCGAACTGTGTCTTATTTTGTTTGTTGTGGAACAGTGGAGTGTTACATGTTCCACAGTCTCTTCTTTTTGGAAGCATCCGCGACAGAGACCGCTGTTCGTTGCTCCTATTTTTAGAAGGTGGTGGAGATCCATGATCTCTGCCTACCCCTATGGGAGACAGGTGTGATTTTATATATGTACTTTATTTTTTCAGCAATGTGCGATTTTCAATTTATGCCAGTGAATAGAGAAAAATCTACTGGCAATATGGAATGCCTATTGGATAAAATCATTCCAAGTGGCTTGGACAATATCAGCTTTCTTGAGTAAGTTGATCCTGGATTTAGAAAGTTTTTGGAATAACATGAATGTATAAATGAATTAAGCACTTTCTCTTCTGTGCTAATATATGTATTTAATTTGTTTTAGTGGGCCATGTCCCTTCTTCATAGTCCCATCAAACTTCACAAGATCTGATAAGCCGATTCAATACACATATACAGACAAACGCTACCCTGACCGGAGTGGCTCTCCGAGCAACGATGACTTCCACAATAAGTGCAGAAGTGAGAGAGGAATGCCACTAAGTCATTGGTGGTGGTACAACACCACTGAAGAGTTCCCAACTAAACCTCTAGATTATTACATAAAGAATAGAGACATGAGATATGAATATAGTTCTCTACTGATAAAGGAATTTGAGACTATTGATAAGGTTTGTATCTTGAACTTGCCTTGTTTGTTTCTTTTTTTTTGTACAATGAACACTAAAGCTATTCTTATGTTCCCTTTTGTCTAGCTCTGTAATCAGCCAGTTGGCCATTTTGCAGGCTTGTTGAGCGCTGGTTTGGATTGTTGGGCTTTACTCCATTGAGTATACCAGTATTCATTCAGTGGCGTCTTAGCCTTCTTTGGCGAGTCGGTTTCGGTAGCCTCACTAAGGCCTTTTACCATATAGTAGATGATTTATACAGCGTCAGGAGGCAACTTTTACCTTCACAAACGGGACGCTGTAGTGCCTGGGACGAATTAAGATGCAGTAGGCTTGCCCAGCACCTATTCCATCCTCTCAGCTTAGTTGGCCTTGTCCACAGGAAAGACATGGTCGATACGTGCGGAGCTGACTAAGCTACGGGTTTCCTCACGATGTTTTCCTTCACCATTTGACAATACTGGTATAGCGCACATGATTTTTTCGCACAGAAAAATCCATTGGTACACGACCGGATTTGAACCCACGACCTTAGGATCGGAAGGCGGGGTCACTACCAACTAGACCACCAGTGCTCTCGGTAGCCTCACACCTAGGTGGTAAATCTATGTCCAATGACAATAGTATTATAGTAACAGCAAGTTTGTGATTTTGTTATTTATGCATGTATTTAAATGCTTTACAGCTGTTCCAAGAGCGTCCAATCTGGTCACTAAATAGAATTAGGTATGTCACAAAGGCTCGCATTGCGTCATTAAAAGTGTTGGCGCCGTGCGTAGCTCTTCTAATGAAGGATGGTCCTTGGAAGAGCATGTGGGTGAGGTATGGATATGACCCCAGGAAGGAGCGAGGAGCCAGGATATACCAGACTGTGGACTTCAGGTTGAGGCATACAGGTAGGAAATAGTTAGCTATTTAGTTACCTATTGACAAATAATGAATTGTAGTGGCTTTAATTCATTCAACTCTCACCTTCTGACCATAAGGTCGTGGGTTCGAATCCAGTTGCGCACCAATGGATTTTTCTGTTAGAAAAAATTATGTTTACTTTAGTACCATACTTTCCAACAATGAAAATATATCGTGAGGAAATGCCATGTAGTACTCAGAAAGTTCGACATGTGTCAAAGTGCACAAAAGGAACCTTTTTAGAGCACTTTAATTATTTCTCCACACTGGTACCAAAGAAGAAAAGATAGAGTAGAATTTTCTAGAAGGAACTTCGATCAATTTGATCGAAGAGAAGGAAGGTAAAATGAAAGCAAGGTAGAGTAAGACCAAGATACTTACAAAACTTACAAAACATAAGCCAGATAAAAGAGAAAGTTGCTGTCATGTAGCATAAAGAAGTGAAAGAGACCGCAATGGAAATGGAAACATTTAGGAAACTAGAGCTCCTACTTTCTACACTCTACACTCTTAAATTGAATATTAGTATTATCCAGGTAACATTAAAATGATTTAAAATTTTCAGCGGGTGTCCATTCTATGGTAATGACTCGCGATGAGATAGTACATTATAAGAAGACCGACCGCGTTCGACAGCTGAAGCGCAAGAATCGCGATGAACCGTTGCCGAGCGAAGAGATCTGCGAGGGCGCTGTGTTCTTCAGACCAGGCCTGGTGCCAACACAGAGGCAGATATTTTACCAGGTATAATCATGGGTGATTAAAATAAATATTTGTGGACATTTCACACAGCGCCATCTAGCTCCAAACTAAGCAAAGCTTGTACTATGGGCACCAGATGGCTGATAGAATGCTTATTTAAGTACTATTTTTCGTAAATACATTCTTATAATACGTAATCTATACTAATACTAATAATATTATAAAGCTGCAGAGTTTGTTTGTTTGTTTGAACGCGCTAATCTCTGGAACTACTGGTCCGATTTGAATGATTCTTTCAGTGTTGGGTAGTCCATTTATCGAGGAAGGCTATAGGCTATGTTTTTATTTTTCAAAATTAGGGATCCGTAATAAAATTGCTATTTTGTAACACAAGGTGTAAAATCGAAAACCTATTTTTGCGTGCGCTGCAAAAACTATTGACAATAGAACAAAATGATGTACTACGGGTTTGTAGATCCCATTAAGACCTACAAAAAAGTCCGCGAGAACATATATCTAGCTATCATGGTTTAATCACAATAACCGATTTTGTGTTCAAAATAATTATTAAACCGTCTGAAGAAAAAAAAACTACGTTAAATATGTATCGTAATATTAATCTTTATCGAAATTAAGCATTATGTTATCAAGAGTATTTATGTAGAAGTAAAATACTTTTTGTTTCATCTCAATCGGATATTTCGTTTAAAAGTTATCACGTGTGTAAGATGTTAAGAGTTGGTACCTATTAATGAGTTATGGGCCATAGTCCATTTATTGAGGGAGGCTATAATACCTATAGGCAATATTTTATCTCGGTATTTCCACGGAAACGAGAAAAACGCGGGTGAAACCGCGGAGCACAGCTAGTACTACAATACCCGGATGAAATATTTGCAGAACATACAAACATTTCTCCCGTAGCGAGAATCGAAACCGCGCCTCTTGCGTCTCGGCCGAGCATTCACCCGCCACGCAGCCGAGATCATGATTCATTAAGTGCCGCGTTCTTCAAACGTAATAAAATAAAGAATAATTTTAATTTTATTAGTTTCTTTGTTATTATATGAAACTAGCATCCCGCCCCGGCTTCGCACGGGTTTTTAACAAATTAGGATTTTTTAGGTAAATTTTTAACACCTTGGGTTACATTATTGGAGTTTTAGTAAGGATCCATAATTATTTTGAAAATAAATTATAGCCTATGTTAATCCGTAATAAAGAAGCTATTTACAGGTGAAAGAATTTTTTAAATAGGTACTGTCAAAATAAAAAAAAATAACGATTAATTACATTCACTTTTGAAGATAACTTGTTTTAAATGTTGACCGCCACTGCGATTAACTTGGTTCAGATGTGCGACATTGAAATCCCGGAGGTGCAAGCATTGCTGGCGGAGGAGCCAGCGCCGGACGCAAAGTGCCACGAGAAGTATGGCTGGCTGCCGCCGAAGGCCACCGAGATCTGCCGCGACCATATCTTCAGACACGTCAAAGAGACGCTACTGGCTACGCACAACACTAGCTTGAAGTTCGATGTGAGTTTGATTAAGTACATTCGTATGAGCTAGTTCTAGGATGTGGCCAACTCTAGTGACGGAGTTTTTAGGCCCCCGTCGTGGCTTAAACTGAAGCGCTCGTGGCGTAGCTTGCTTATTGATTGGTCGTTGAATTTAAGCAACGTTGTGCGCGGTCACAATTGGGATGGGTGACCTCAAGTGGCATTATGAGCTGAGCGCTTCCTTGCTTCGGAGGGCACGTTAAATTGTCCTGGCTTGCGGCATAAAAATTCCGTCACAAGAGTTGGCCACTAGCTCATACGAACTTACTCTTTACCATCGATATGTAGACTGTTGTATACAAGTCTTAGTAGGCACGTGCCTAGTGCTTTGTTTGTGGTAATCTCCTTGATAACCATTCTACCTATTTATTTACTATCAGTTGTTATTCTGTCAACATTCTATGTTTATCATGTTAGTGTTTGAACAATATGTCGCAAAAAATATCATTCCGAACCAATGTAGTTAAAGAACTGAAGTGCGCCTGAAGCCTCGGTCACACGTAGCGATTTATAGAAAATTAGCTTCGAGTGAGCGTACACGAGCTAAAAGTCGCTGACCGAAAAATATCCGCTATATAATATATACATACATTATGTAATATCACGCCTGTTTCCCATAGGGGTATATAATTGAGCATGTAAATTTTTTTCACTTGCGTAAAATAGCCGAGCGATAAATAGTTACGTTTGACAGGATAGTTGCTAAAATTATCGCGTGTTGCCATTCCTCCGATACGTCAATGTTGCGAAACGACTTACGACAGACGAAATTTCGACTACACGGCACCAATTTAATGAGGTTTTTAGCTGCTAAAAACTGCATGTAGTCGACAGCGGTCAAACGGTAGCGGCGATTTATAGCTGCTAGTAATCGCAATCAGAAAATAGCTATAAATCGCTACGTGTGACTGAGGCTTTATAGGCTTTTTTCGACCTTGACAAATCCTCGAACTTTTTAGGCATATGCCGGTTTCCTTTAGCGATTCTTGAACAGATACATGTATTAGTGCACGCTTGGGTCCGAACCCGTGACCTTAGGTGAGGTCTCCACTAGACCACCAGTGCCCTAAACAGTATTATGACCGAGAGTGCCTTTTTATAAAAAGGAAAAAAAAATCACGCGTACTATTTAGAAAAAATACTTAAGAAAGTTAGAGAAAATAATAGATCAGGCTTCTATCTTGTTTCAGGATGGAATGAGCAGTGACGATGATGATGGTGAATTTGAAGATGGCGACATAAACGAAATGGAGGAAAACTAGTAATAAATGCTACAGTAATTGAACCGGTTTGTTTATTTTTAATAACCCATTTTTTTAAACCTTACCTTCTTAAGTAGTGATGATTCTGTAGTGGACTTTTCTTAAGTAAAATTAATTTGACTGATCCAAAAAATTACAAAAAGGTAATATAATGGGCTGCCTTATTGCTAAAAGCTAAAAGCTCTATGTAATAACGAAATAGAAATAATAACAAATAATACCTAGTATGTAGGTATAATAAGTAGGCTACTTTTTAATCCTATGAGTATCTTACTAAATATTTTTATTGCTCAAGGAGTTAGAGGAGTGCGATGGACTTCGATGTAGAATCTTAAGGTACAAATTTTTCATTAATTATAAACTGATTAATCTGATACCTTTGTTCCCAAGATTCTAATAATTTATTGGTCATAAATAATAGGCAGTAAGGCTAACGTGATCAATGTAAGCCTGCCTTTAGTCGAAGACTTAACAAAAAGATAACATAAAGGAGGTGTTTTAGTTTATATTTGTTTTATGTGCACTACATAAAAAAGACTGGTAAAATGGAGATTTAGTGAAAAACACGTTAATTTAATTATAAGATAAATTCTAGGTAAAAAAACTGTTCTGAGAGTTTTTACTATACATATGGTATCGTTATTTCATTAGACAAGATATTTAGGATTTATAGTACAAAATATAATTCTAGAAAATGGGTTTAGCCCTCGAACTACACTATAAATGCGAAAGTTTGTGAGAAAGTTTGTTCCTCAATCACGCCGCAACGTCTGAACGAGTTTGAATGAAAATTTGTAAATTATGTCACCTTAAAATCTTACTTGTATTATAAATGCGAAAGTTTGTGAGTTTGGATGTTTGTGCCTCAATCACGCCTAAACGGCTGAACGGATTTGAATGAAACTTGGAATATACATAGTTACTGAATTAACATATAGGCTATTTTTTGTCCGGGTACCACTCGAGCGAAGCCGCGGGCGGTAGCTAGTTGTAAATACCGTTAGATTATAATCTCGCGATATCGTAAACGTGTTGTACGCTAGTCTTTATTTATATACACACATAGACCAAGCTCAGGTTCCACCAATTCTGAAACATCTCCTTTTTATTTTAGGCACGTGTTTTACAAATGATAGGCATAAAATAATCACATGGTATTTATGACTTCTTCGTCATAGCTGATTTAAACTTAGCTGGATAATATTATTATCGGTGGAATTGGGACGGCACGCCTTCATTCTGTTGGTAAAAAGCATTATTATCCGTTTCTAATATTCTACTAACTGACGACGGATCGTTTATTACCATAACAACGTTGATTTTCTGTTAAAAAATGTATGGCGCGACAGATAACCGTTGCTGTGGTAACGATGCGTCATGCGTTAGTAGAAAATTGGAACCGCGCATACAGTTTGGTCTGTGGCATAAGAATACTAGATAAATAAAATGAACGGTTGATAAACGAAAACGTTTCACGTTTTGGATTAAGACTTTTTCTGTTCTTGGGATGAATTTAATGAATATCGTCAAACAAGAAGATGCTTGTTAGAGTCAAGTCATGCTGCTCAACTATAAGAGAATAAGGAATAATAATTATAGAATAAATGGCTCCTCGATGAATATAATACCTACGGCTTCATTTAAACTACGAAACCGATAGAAAACGAGATAGTACAATAGAATAGATAGTAGAAGACAGTGGTAGTTTTATGTTAAAGTTGTATTATATATCCATACTAATATAAACGCGAAAGTAACTGTCTGTCTGTTACCTTTTCACGCCTAAACTGCTTAACAGATTTTAATGAAATTTGGCATGGAGATAGATTCCATCCCGGGGAAGGACATAGGCTACTTTTTATCCTGTAAAACGATCCCAAAATGAAAAAATGATAACCAGGATAACGCATAAATACTTCTTAGACATTATGACAGGACAGTCAGTTGGACATTTATAAAATTTTGATAATTGACAGTGTCAATCATATCAATTGGGTCGTCAGCGGCTCTCTTTTTCTTGCAGGGCTGTGGATAAGGGCCTCTGGCTGAACCGATTTCATGATTTTTGATTTGTTGGATTTGTCTCTGTCCCGAATAGCAGAATAAAACATTTCAAAATTAGCATTGTTAATTCTAAGGCGGCACGAAGTTCGCAGGGTCAGCTAGTCTATAATAAATAATATTGTATAGGGATAGAGATGACGTAATTGGTAACAATCAGAAGCCTTTGGACTCTGTCGAGTTCCGGCTCGGTAACCTTTATCAATTCTACATATTGAGTGTTATCATTTTGCTTTCGTCGCGTAGGATGCGGTGACATTGATCCGTTTGCTTATTCAATTATGATTATAAGCACAGATTTGAAAAGGATAACTATTCTGAAAAATATAAAACCTAGAAACTATTACTAGCTTCCGCTATTAACACAACACGAAAAAGGTTTAATAACAAACAGATAGGTAGTAGGTACTTAAAATGACTATTGTTTGGATTGAGTTTGAAAAACTGGGGCACTTGTGGACGACTTGGCTGGAATGAAAAACTTCGGGTCCAAATACTTTTGGTCTGGGCGTTGTAATATGCACCAGTAAGATGTGTAGGTAATTGTTTGATGTTTATTTATTTATCTTTAAATACTTCTTAATTTTTTTATTCGCAAGCGTAAAATGTGTGATGCGTAAATAGTTATTCGCACTTTGTACAAAACGTTTACCGATAATGATTTGAATAATGCATAAACTTTGCCCATGTTGTGAAAATCAAAATAAACGTAAAGTTTTTCATATTCATTACCTACATGAGCAAAAACTGAAACAATGCGTGCTCCATTGGAAAGTGCGTCATGGGTAACTTATTTCCGTAATGATTATATTAATATCCTTGATTTGTATTGTATTATCAACATAAGATAATTGTATTATTCATGAGAATAATCAAAAGTTCATGCGCTTTAAATCTAAGTAGGTACATTAATTGTGATGGATGGCGTTAACCCACAGCTGTGTGTAAAGTCGGGCTGTGGATCATGATGATGATGACATTAATCGGATATAAAGTATTATTTAGATAACTTATCTTTTCACCTTTTCATTATTAAGTACCTACTTAAAAATAAGAAACCGTCAAGTGCGTGTTGAATTCGTACACGAAGGTTTCCGTACCAACGTAGGTACATGTACATATATGTTTCTTGTATGGGGGCCCCTTTTATTTTATATTAATTATATTTGTTGTTATAGCGGCAATAGAAAAACACACTCTGAAAAGTTCATCTACCTATTACGGTTTATGAGCTACAGTCCGCTGATGGACGGACGGACGGACAGCGAAGGCTTAGTAACAGGGTTCCGTTTGCACCCTTCTGGTACGGAACCCTAAAAATAAGTACTTATCTACCTAGAATCAAAATAGGTACCTACTATTAAATAATTAAAATATTTAATTTGTTTAATTTGAAGCGATGCGCGATCCAAGAGCTGGTTCTTATTTGGCTCAACGGATCAGTATTGCCTTCAGCGTGGCAATGCGGCCAGCGTCTTGGGCCGCTTCCACCGTCTGATGAGCTGGATCAGGTGAGCTATCTATAGACCGTTCGCAACGGCCTTTAGATAGCCCGACTGTTTCTTTTGTATTTTGTAAATTATATTTGTATTAGTTGTAAGTTTCTTTCTGTTAATAAAGAATGTAGGTACTTAATAATTAAAATATTCATTCTAATTAAAATACGTGGGTATAGGTCGGACAAGTTCAGGATAGCCTATCTTTTATAGTTTATGACGCACCGTGTCGTGGAAAACAAAACCTGAATGTAGGTCAAGCCTGTATTAAAGAAGTGTGATTCTACACTGAATCTAGTTTTGTAGGCAGTTTTGAATGTAACCTTTACTACCCACTACTAAGCATTATGTGACGTCCATTTCGACGTGGAGTCCAAAGCGGTGGAATACCTCGACAAGAAAACGTGACCTTCGTGAGAGTCGAGAAGTTGAACCTCGTTATGCCTCGAAAGGAGTCGCGGGCAACAGCTAGTTCCTTAATAAATAATACCCAACAGTCATATACTTACCTACATAGTCCTGACCCCACACTAGGATTCCCTGTGTCGTGGGTATCAGAAACTACGAGTACCATAGTACCACAACAACAAGACCCGGAAGAAATATTAACAGATCATTCAAACATTTCTTCCGCAGCGGGAATCGAACCCGCGCCTCTTGCGTCTCTGCCTAGCAATCGCCCGCCATGCCACCGAGGCCGTCTGTTAATAATGTGAATTTTACATGGCTCATTTTATGGGTAGAGTTTCAAGGAAACGCCTAGAACACTTTAGGAAAGAATTTGCCATGTTTCGGCGGTTCACAGGCGTCTGAAACATAATTCCGTGCGTTGTCAGCTTGACAACGTGATTGCATCACACGTTGCTATGTACGTGTGCTCACATAGTACATAGCTATAGATATAATGGTAGAGCTTGACGGACCTCCACCGAAAGGAGCTTAAATAAGAGGTTTTCATTTTATGTATTTTTATTTATTTCAAACATAATAAAAAATCCCCCATTTCGGAGGAAGCAAAAGCGTTAAGTAAGTTGGTAAAAAATTGTAGGTATAAGTAGGAGATAAATTAGTTATAAGTGTACTTCGAGGGTAACATACCTACTCACATCTAATTAAACCCTCCCTAATAAATAAAGATAAAAAGACATATAAATTTAAATCATGGTAAGACGAAAAAAATCTCAGTCTCGTGTACAAAGATAATCGTCGGTCGCTACGAAACTCACACACTTTCGAATTCAAATATTAGCAACGTACTTTTATGGACCGTAGATTAAGTTTATTAATATCCGTAATATTTTCTAATGTTGCCTGAGTTAGAGATAGTAAATTAAATGAAAACCTCTGCCCAGAAAATAAACATCATAATAACTTTCACATAACTCTTCAAACAAAGGCAATTTGTCACGATAAAGAGCTTTGTGCAAATCGTCATTGTAGGCAGAAGCATCTCGTGCAAAAATATCGTTTGCATAATTAGACGGACTTTGTCTTCAAACTGACCATACCTACAGTACAACGTACGAAGACAATGCACTTAGTATGTATGTATGACTAGTGAAACGCCCCGCGACTTTGTCTGCCTCTTTTTTTATAACTTTCATACAAACTTCATCTTAACGCTGCGTCCTCTTGAAGCTTAATTTCGGAAATTCCTTTCTAATGCCTACACCATAAGAGGAATAAACTACTAAAATATATAATCTCTAAATTTCATGCTTCTAGGGTTTATGATTTAAGCTGTGCGTTGATTTTCAGTGTGTCAGTCAGTAACACAAGAGTTTTATTTATATCCTACTATATTATAAATGTGAAAGTTTGTGAGGATGTTTGTACGGAACGGATTTGGATGAAACTTGGAATATACATAGGTAGTACATGGTACTGGATTAGTATAATGCTATTTTTGTCCAGGTACCACGCGAGCGAAGCTGCGGGCGGCAGCTAGTGTAGATATATAGGTACAAAGTCTTGAATGTACTTAGTTGTGTATGTGATTGAGTCACGTTGTGGATACCGAGACGAATGGTGATATACCTGTGTACTTTTGAACCGTGAACTCTCCCTTACTGTGACTAACCTAATAGATAAAGTCATCATCATCCACAGCCTGACTTCACCCACTGCTGAGTATACAAGCCTCCCTTAGCATGCGCCATTCACTGCGATCCTGATCTAGTCTAAGTCAACTATGGCCCATGGCTTTGACAATGCCCCCTGTCACATCTCACTGCTGGACGTCTTACATTTCTATATCCATCCCTGAGACATCACTCGTCCTACTCCAGCTACAAATTGAGGTCCAAATTGAGGTCTTGCCTTATCTAACAAGCCTACTGGATCCTACTGCTGGACAAAGACCTCCCTTCCCTATTTCCATTCATCCCGATCTAAGCCTCTGTAGGCTAGTTCGTAGTGCGTATTGAGTTCATCACTCTATCTCCCGCTTGGGCCGACTACGAAGATGTCCTATGGGACCCACTCAGTGGCAATCTCAGCCCACAATTCATCCGTCTAAGACTAGGTCAAGTCTAGGTGATATTTATTTATCTCGACACATTTCTGGAGTTCAAAGTTTATTACCCGGTTCTGTAAACAGGAACTTGCATGATTGTTTCATCAGTTTGTTAAATATAAAGAAATTACTTTGTTCATTATGCTAGGGAAGTAAGTACTACTGTAAAGTAAATAATGTAAGCACCATTTTTCTTTGTCCTGTGGAGTGGATTTTGTTGATTTAGGTGCAAATGAAACAAATGTCATTATGTTGGTAAACTTAGTTTTTTTTTTATTTTAGTCCAATAACAAAGTTGTACAAATTGTTATGTTACCTGTATTGACTTCGGAAGCCTTCACTCAGCGTGTACACACGCTTGACCATTTATTTAATTTTCTTCGAGCCCTAAGTAATTGAGGTAGGTAGTTACCTTATCTATTAAAATAATATCAATTACGATTGAGTAATTTATTTTTGTGTAGGTACTTATGTTTACGTATCTATGAGAAAGCAAAACAAAGTGATAAGGAATGTAATTTTGTTCCATTACATAGGTACTTCATTAATATATGTAATGTAAGGTAGTACCTAAACATAATAACTTTTCACTCCAAGCATCAATTTGTTGCAGGTCTATTTTGTTTATTGGATCAGCTCCCGCCCAAGCTGTACTACTAAATGAATTTTTCACGCATATGTTGCTCTACCATGCCCGACTTTATTATCTTCCTGTTATAAAAAACATAGTTTATCAAATGTTTGCTTGTATTTTTTTGCGTGGTATGACGGGACGGTGCGCGGTGCAGCGGTGGTGGAATTAGGCAGGGCGTTGGGCGTAGACTCTGCGTCGAAAGGGCAGCCTGTTTCAAAAGCATCCCTTTCAGCGCGCTGAAAGCCCCGACTGCGCTTATCGCGTCTATATAACAGGCGGGTGGGAGCGCGCGCGCACATTCGCTAGCGCTTCTCTCACGGGATCGATACCCGCACTTCTGTACCGGCGCATATTCTAGCGCATATTTTACGCGAGTGAGGTGCGCTTAACATTTTCTCTAGTGTTTTTTTCAGTTTACCTGTTTCCGCTTTGTGTTGTGCCTTTGTGTGCTGTTTCATTTATTACCGAATTATCAGTCGATACGAATTTACTTGTGAAAATCGTCACCGCTAAGTTGTAAGTTTGAAAAGATAAATGTAGGAAGTAATGTGAAAATAATATGACCTTGGTTTGGCTAAGTGAAATATTTTTAATCCAACTCGAATGGTACACACTAATGTTTAAAATAACTTGTGTGTTCTACATAGTATTGTAAATATGTTGACTTTCAATGTGTATAAAACCTGCACTCAAAACTATCTACAAATATGTATACTTATAATAGCAATGTAGGTAAATAATCATGCAGTTAAAAAGTTGTGGAAATGAAGGCACTTTTCAGGATTATGAGTGTGCTCACAAAATGTATACTGAAAATATTATGCCCTTACTTCTTCGCATTGCCTCAACAAGCGTTAAACGCAACTGTTTTTGTACTATTGTCAACGTAATTGAAAATCGGTTAACTTATTTGGTAAGCGCAATTCAGCATTATCTATTAGCGAGCAGCCTAGGAAGAATAAGCATTTCCCTAGCAATATTCAGTCAGCAATTTATCTAGAACACTGAGTAGCGCGACTCGTGCCCGGTGATTGAACTGATACGCGATTCTTGATACAACATTATCCACTTCATGTGAAGTGTATTATAGAATAATGCGTGGTACAGTCCGTCACAAGCATAGATCAATATTATGTGTTTACATTGCGCACAGTCCTATAAATAAATACCTTACAAACTAAACAGAAAGAATCGGTTTGACCTTTGGGCAGCCGATCAGAAGTAGAGTGTGGTTTACTAGCTGCCATCTGCGGCTTCGCTCGCGTGGTATCCGGATGAAAAATAGCCTATATGTTATTCCGGCACATGTACTATGTATATTCCAAGTTTCATTTAATTCCGTTTAGTCGTTTAGGCGTGATTGAGGCACAAACATATAAACATCCTCACAAACTTTCACCTTTATAATATAGTAGGAAGTAGGATAACTACATTGGTACCTACTCACCTAAAAACTTCTTAAATAATCAATGAATCTTTTAATCCGCTTTTGTTGGTTGTCTACGAAAACTCCCACTCACTTGTTTAAATGTTAACGATTCCACAAAATGCTCTATCACAGAGTTCAAGAAAAAAAGACTATTACAGTATTTTACTTTAATTGCCAAGACAAGATTTTCAATTTTTCATTATTATTTGTAATATTTCTACTAATTTTATAAACGTGAAAGCATATATGTATGGATGTATAGATGTTTGTTACTCTTTCACGCCTAAACATTTGAATGGATTTGAATGAAACTTGGAATATACATGGTACATGTACTGGATTAACATATAGGCTATTTTTTATCCGGGTGCCACGCGAGCGACAGCGCGCCGCACCGCGGGCGGCAGCTAGTATAATATATGAAAATTTAATTTATTCAGTCTACCAAAACATTGTTTTGTGCAAGATTCCTTGTGATGTTTCCAATCATGACCGCTGCACGTGTCGGGAATCCACAACAAGTCCTTGCTTCGTATTGTACCTTGTGGCCAGTGTCGTAGAGTAATGAACACAGAAATCTAAATAATTATTTAGATTTCTCTGTAATGAACAACTAGAACCACTACCTACCCCAATTTCACAGATCTTTATTTTTTAACTGTCCTGATCGTCATAATTATCAGTTGTCCTGATGACAATAATATGACAAGATGTTATTTTTCTACTTAAATTAAATCCCTAAAATATAGGTTTCTATTGGTTCAGCTAGTATCGTGTAATCGAGCCATACCTACAGTTTTCATACTTTATATCAACAGTATTCTTGGTGCGCATTTAGAAAAAATGTATGAAAGGATAAGACGATCTATGAAAATTGTTTTGTACCGACCGACAGGACATACATAGGTACTTACAGGTTTATTCCATAACGTTGATCGTTGGGTATTTGCTCAGCACTTAGTACCTTATAAAGAACATTTTTATATGAAGGCTGTTGCATTTATTTGATGTTTGACGTGTTTAGCAAAGAACAAACACAAATTGCTTACGGATCTTGAACGGCTTTGCGTTGTTGCTTGCCGTAATTGTTCTTGGAGATGACCGACCGATAGGATGTTCAATTGAAAATTTGTAGTCTGCTCTGCTCAGTCATTTCATCCCTATATCCAGTATATGAATTTAAAATTTAAATGATCTAGTCCAGTATCTCACAGCTATCAAATCATCTATATCTATATTTATCCATTAGAAATAGGCATGTATTTCGTTCCGCGTTTAATTACCGTCTTGTATCTCATTATTTTCCTTCCGATGACCGTTCAATGTGATAGATAGGATGTAACGTTAATTAGTCGACAACTCCTTATAGATTGCCGCTTAATCAAGGTCAATCCACTTGTCGAGTGCCTGTACTGTATTTACGAATCTTCGTTTCTCAGGTTATTTTAACGTTTCAGCCAGAACCAATAATCATTTGTTGCGTTAAACTAGGTTTACTTTGTTCGATGAAACGGTTTTTTTTTAATTTTAAACCACGCGAAGGCACAGCAATAGCTTATTAACATATCCAGTTCTATTGTGAAATGTTTCTCGCTGTTTCTTAACGGTGCCATGTTTTGCAGACAGTGCATTAGCAGAATGAGTTCGGCCGACTTCAGATTGGAGCGTAGCTTGGAGCTGTCGCCCGAAACCAAGGCGGTCGCTGAGAAGGAGCTGAGAGAAACCCCTGAGAGGGTGAGGGAAGCTCTTGAGAGGCTGCGAGAGCTTCTGAAGGAGAACAAAGACCTGTGCTATGGAGATGACGATGAGCTGCTCACTATCTTCCTCAGGCCTTGCAAATGGTACCCGGAGAGCGCGCTCGCACTTGTAAGTGACTTTTCTTTATTTCTATTTATTGAGAGCCGAACTTCTAATCTGCGTATGCAATAAAACCATCAGATAACCATCAATGCGATCTAGAAATTTTTACTCATATTTGATTTGATCGATACAAAATTACCTATAGCTTTTTTCATCATTTCGTAAATTTGAGTTAACACAACCGAGTATTTTCCTACATCATAGTGGATATGTAGGTATAGATTCGAGTAGCACGTGGATAAATTTGAGACAGTGTTTTTATGTGAGAAAAATAAAGCTTATTCTTAAACGCAATGAAACCTAAACCTAGGTATAATAAATGGAAGTATGGCCACAAGGAATCATATTCTTTGACATAAGCGCAGCTTCAGATGGCAATAGTAAAACAATACCGCAGCACAAGTAGGTACCGAAGCAGAGGTGTGGTCATAAATGATTACAAAAAATATTGTATAATGTAATAAGTTATATCATATTTTTGTAGATAAATTTATATTTTTCATCGAAACAAAATTTCATAATTTGGTTCAAAAAATTTAATTAATTAACCGCTAAACTGTGTTAAATCAAAACTCGGTAATTGAGTCTAATTAATTATTTTAATAGCTAGTAAATTTAATCTCATTCGAAGCACCGCACCGACGTGATTTTAATTTATTTATGTATTAAAAAATTACGCAAGCATACCCCAAAAACATAAC
The DNA here is from genome assembly GCA_949320045.1 of Scotopteryx bipunctaria. Classification (NCBI taxonomy): domain Eukaryota; kingdom Metazoa; phylum Arthropoda; class Insecta; order Lepidoptera; family Geometridae; genus Scotopteryx; species Scotopteryx bipunctaria. Next base: position 3,615,354 of record OX439441.1, read on the forward strand.
CCTCCTTCGCAGTCGGATAAAAAATAAACATGGCCACAATGTAATTTAATTTTAAAATTTGTAATGCAATCATATTGACTTCGTACGTTGAGCATGCAAGTCATATTTGTTACAGCCTACTAACTTTACGCAACGCCGACGTTTCGGCAACACTCTTATTAGGTACATTTTACGAGTTAAGTAGCTACTTGAACCGTCCTAGACCTCGACGATTATGTTAAGATGGCTAAACAATGATTATAATACACTTACGAATGATGGACAGTGGCTATTGTTTAAGAAGTTTCGAGTAATGCACCGGCTGAGCTTGGGACGTGCAAATGGTACACAATTAAAAAGTCGTTATTCAAATTCAAGTTCGAAATAATCGGTTTCCTCTTGAATTTTGTCAGGCTGGGTTAGCATAATTAGCTTTTAGGCCATTTATGTCAATGTTAGTAGAGTTATTTTAGGCTCTTATAAGAGACATTCAAAAAAACAATCTTCAAGTGTTTACCAACACTCAAGCAATAAATTTTAGACAGTTTTTGATAGTTTGACAGCGTATACATGCTTGAATATTTAGTCAAGCCTGACCATTGCTTTAGAATATGCATTTTAGTAGTGTCAATTACATTAGTCATTATGTAACGTAAGTCCTAGACAGACAAAGTACTTACAACTTAAGAGCATACTTTATTTGTATAATAGCAGGTATATACTTTGAGATAAAAAGAAGAGTACAAAATATTTGGAACTGATATGTTATATGCTGGGGCCACATTATCGGGATTTGGGGAACTTGTCGTATAGAGTGACAAGTTCAGCCATATGTCACAGGATAGACACGGACACAAAACGCGAAGCTTAGCAGTATCGCGATAATGTAGCCATAATCAGAAATATTGCATAGGATTATTAGACGAACAAGAACCAAATACTTGAAATATTTTCTGGAATTTAATATTTTTTACTGAAAACAAGTCCAGTAGCGTGATGGGCTGACGCTGACCGTATAGCGGTTGGGTCGGACCTGGATAAGGCTAGCAACGGACCGTGGAGAATGCCACGCAGAAAGGGAGACCTATTCCCCTAGCAGTGGGTAAACTCGGGTTCTGGATGATGATGATGAACACAAAATATCTTAAGGTAGACAATAAGACAAGTGGTTGGATTGTCTTCATAAGATAAGTAGCTCTTACACGGGGAATACAATAAACAGTAGGTAATTCATTTGAAGTGTGCGATAAAAGTTGTAATCGTTTAGTTTTATGAATGCTGTGCAGTGCGACAGTAGGTACATAATTGCTCATAATTTATAAGTTATATACTTACGAGCACTAGGTTTCGCGTGCAGCTTCGAACTTGAGCGAATATAAGCTTTAGAGTAAAGTAGCATATGACCAATTATATCCTCTGACTACATAACAATTTCAGAAGATAATAATTTCTTGTATTATATATTTAAAAGCGTTATTTTTTTGTAGTCGGGTTTTAGTTTTTGAACTCACTTTTTATTTCGTGTACTGTATTGATTGAACTTCTCTTATACAATAATGAATTTCGAGCTTCTATGTGCGGCATAACGGGCAATTTTTGTATTTGTTTATTTAATATTATAGCGGGAATATAACAATGCTTTGAGAGCACATACTGAATTGAACACGCACTGATAACAATTAGTTTGTTTAATTTTCCCATCACTCGGTATTGTTGGTTCACAGGAAATTAATATTTCAAAAATATCATCTACATAGGTTATATTTAGAAAAACTTGAAAGCTCGTAAAAGCGTAGGTCAATATAAGAATAAGATTTTACGACAAGGTTAAATTAGTTTTATTTTATGACAACCTATCGTTCTAAAATAATTATATCAAAGTTGAAGATTCTTGTTTTTTTTTTATTTAAAGAGCTAATAACATGTTTCTATGGAGAGTTTCACGACAAATTGTGACATTTAAAAAAAAAACTGAATATCCGCAGCCACGGCAAAACTGATGTCATTGGATATTGAAAATGATGGAAAGGAGAAAGGAGGGAGTTTCGAACGAATTAAAAAAAAATGCATCTCGTATTGTTTTCTGCTTCAATTACAAATAAAATAGACGTATCTCTGTCGTCGGGAGAGATAACTGGGTCTGTGTCAAAGGGCGTCCGATAACGAGTGTATCAAACGCCACGGTTATCTGCTGTTGTGGCGTCCAACGGAAACTATTAGAAATACGTTGAGGTCGGATCAACTGGGATACTGGCGATATAGCGAGAGGAAACTTTATGGTTTCATGTTTATTTCAATGTTTTTTAAAAGTTATAAGAAATTTAAATTATACCGAAAGTACTGTCTTTATTACTGTAAGTAACTATTTACTTATTGAGTGGGATTCAAACCCACGTCTGCCCCTTTGAACTTTGTATTTTATGATATCTTAAAGGCGCGTCCAGAGCTCTGTCCTTTGCAATGTTTGACGAACATTCTAGATTGGCCTTATTCTGTAAAGGTCAACAATCTTGTTTGGACCAAATTTTTGCTAGAAAGTGATTCCGAATTATTGACCTGTAGGTAATACCCATTAGACAAGCTAACTATGAATAATTATGTTAGATTTATTTTATTTTCTCAAAAATCGTGGTTTATAGGTACGTGAACTTTGTATTAATATAACCAACCCTAATACATATATCCGATCATTTTCATCTATTTTTACGTTCATTTATCTTTTCCATTCGTGCTTGTCTGGAAGAGAATGCTCTTAAGCGATAAAATCTTCCCTTGTTTTAACGTATTTAAGTTATATATTTTATTTTGTTAGGTGTACAATTAAGCATTAATTCCTCATAATGAAGTAAACATTGTGCATGTCAGCGGTTTGTTTACAAATGCTAATACAGTATTACCATTACTCTGCCATAACAAATACTGATCAATGCCAAGTAGGTACGAATTAATCAGTTTTGATCGCATGTGGACTGCCAATAATGTTTATGGAGATTTGTTTAATGGAATATATCGAGAACCTGTTATTGAAAACATAAAAGTAGGAATGCAATAAGTTTCATTGCCAAACTTCTGAATCAGCTATTTATGACTATGGGATATCATTACATTGGATATTTTTTTTCTTAGGGCCCAGGATAGCCCGACTTTTTGTATTTTTCGCCGACTTCAAAAAACGGAGGAAGTTCTATGTTCGACTCTGTTTTTTTAAACGTATGTTCACCGATATCTCCGCCAATAGTTAATTGATTTTGATAATTATTTCACTGGTGTATAGAGAATGGTTCAGAGGTGGTTCCGTATAATTTTATGTCGAAGGGATTTATATTTCAGTTCAGTTCAGTTCTTTTTTATTGGCTACTATGACGTTTCGTCACAATTAAATGTATGTGTTGCTCTAGCTAGAGTAAACTTTGGTGGATAATAAAAAAAAAGAATATGGCCGGTAAAAAAATAGAGGATCTGCCAAAAAAATTACGGGATTTATATTAATCGAGTAATATTTAAAAGTCGTGAAATTAAACTTTGAAATGACAACGATTTCACTCAATTTATTATGGTACCTAATGACATAAGTCATGGAAACTTTCAAGGTTGCTTATCATCTAAATATATAAAACTCTTACGCTACTGACTGACTGATTGACTGACAATCAACATTACAGTCCTCAAAGCATGAAACTTGGAGGGTGTATTCCTCTCATGATGTGTGATGTACTAAGAAAGGAATTCCCGAAATTCAATTCCTGGGGAACGCAGTGGAAATATGAAGTTTGTACAAAAAATACACAACGCGAACGAAGTCACGGGGCGTTCCTCTAGAAACATGACATTTCTTTGTTTTTATTCGAAAGAGTGTCGATGGCCACTGACATCTTGACATTATCTACCTGTTAGTTTCTCTAGTTTCTATAAGAAGTAAGAAGGCACTAAGGAGTTTCAACTTATTTTTCATTGAAGTTGGTTTTGTGTTTAGTTTTTAAAACGTATTATGTAAATTACTTTTGTATCTACTTTTCTGCTGCACTGGGAGTTAAAAAAAAACATAGAATGCGTCCAGCTGCTTCTCACCCGAGCCAGTGGCTGCAAGTTTTCTTATGATTACTTGTGGCTCTACCCACCCTATTAGGGATACGGGATTGATAATATACATACATACATATTAGTTTTGTAGTTTTTATTTCATCATCACCATCATCAGCCTTATTTTACCCTCTGTTTGTGCCATTAATCGTTCTTATTTAGGTCATAGGTACTTATTATATTTTGTTTATATATTTTTCCAGACACTTTCTATGGCTACTTGTTTGTCTAATTTGTCTGTTTGTTACGTAATCGTACATAATAATAAGTGAAGTAGCAACTCGAAACATATAGCTTTTTCCACAATACCTGTTTCTATCCGACATGACATAACGCGCGCTAACGATTCATGTTTAATAAACTACGTTTTATTTACATTCTGCACATAAGTCCCACGTGGACATAGAACACTTGAAGATAAAACCAGTATTGTTGCGTTCTCAATGTTGGTGAAAACAGTATTTCAAGGCTCGCGGCACTGAGGTAACGTTCGTAATGTAATTGCTATTACTCATCAAGTAATTGATAATAATACAACAATTGATACTCTTAGAATTCAGGTCGGATCCGATGTTGTAGGTAAAATCAGCTGAGTTGAAGTGAGAACGTATGAATCGTTGTTGACCCATTGGTAGATTTTGCCCGCCTGTGTGTTTTTGGGTTCTCCAGGTCAGAGTTGCTCTTGGCAGAGTTGCTCTTGGCAGAGTATGTTCATATCACCCTGAGATTTCGGTTTTCATAAAGTTTTCCCTCACCTATGTGCGTGCATCCTTATCCTACTTTTGCTAGGTACTATATTATAAATGTGAAAGTTTGTGAGGATGTTTGGATGTTTGTGCCTCAATCACGCCTAAACGGCTGAACGGATTTGAATGAAACTTGGAATATACATAACATAGTACATGTGCCGGATTAACATATAGGCTATTTTTCATCCGGGTACATACCGCCGCTAGCGGCAACTAGTAATTTTAAAAATCTAATATGAGGATTCCTAATATCCGAGAAATTGTGCTGTTTACAATGTTTGTGCCTCAATCATGGTGTAACGGCTGAACAGAATTTGAATAAAATCTAAAATAGCATAATATAGGCTACGTTTTATCGGCAGGTACAGCGAAGCCGCCGCGGACGGAAACTAGTATCTATCTATCTATATATATTTTTTTGAAATTATGATATTGTTTGCATACCACAGCGATTGTAAAATAATGGAAATATCTGCTCTCTTTGGCGTCTGTTTCAAGCGTGAGTTTCAAAATAACACGATATTCTTGGTACTTTGGTATTTACAGAGTTCTTTAACACTACAACTTGAGTGCGTACTGTTGCTTCATCCATTGGCTTTGCTAACTTATCATATGCAGTGACTTTTTAAACTGGTTTGAGTATGTAAAATAGCATTTGTTTACAATATAAGTAAGTACTTAAATAATTCAGTGCGACTTGGTACTAAGATAGTCAACAAAAGTCGTTGCTTAATTAATAGTTTATTTAAAACTCACGACCTTGGTCATTTCTTTGTCTATTGCATAGTACCGAGTATTGTGTAGGGTTGCGATAACACATACATCCTATAGTACTACTAATATTATAAATGCGAAAAGTGTGAGTGTGCCTGAAACTTATATACACGTAATTTATAATCGGGAATAACACATAATGGTATTTTTTATTGGTACCAAGCGTAATGAGCCAAGGCGGGGTGGCTAGTAAGTAGTAGTATAAAAATATTCTAGAATTAACTTAATCTAACAAGGTTCTATAGGTTAATATAAAGTAGGTATATCGCATCGTAGAACAAAGAAAATCAATAGATTTCAAAATGATGTCCTTGTGGTGGATTACTATACGTAAACAATTGTCCAAAGGGCATGTTCATGATCTGCTTTTAGTAGAACAGTGACAGTTACACAATCCGACACATTAGTCATAAAAACAGATATTTATATTACTGCTAATAGATAATTCAACGTTCAACAATAGTCATGCATGAATAAAAGATTGTTGTTATTGTAACTACGAGTAAATCAACTAAACGGCGTTGTAACTATAAAAATAATTTCGTAGCGTCATGAATTGAATACCAATTTTAAAGCTTTTCGTTTTAATGTATGCAGTATGGTCTAATAAGTCTCCTAACAATGATAGTAATATTATAAATGCGAATGGTGTGTGAGTGTTGCCATCCATCTTCGTAACGACTTGATTTTTTGATGAGTGGGTTTGGCTGAAACCCGGAAAACACGTTGTTTATGACCTGGAACAACATAAAGGGTACTTTTTATCCAAGTATGAGAGCTATGGGTGGATGCTATATTTAAGTTAAAGTTTGAGTTCTCATACGAGCTTCAAAGCTAGTTACACTCTCCGCCCTGAGGTCATAGTACGTGACTAAGGACGGTGTTTATCCATACTGTTATCGCTGCGACCCGGATCTCTATGCCTTATGTGCATCCCATTCCTGATAAGCCGCTGAATTATTTGTTTTTAGTTTGTTGTGGAAATGTTTACTGCTCATTTCATAAGGGGGGTTTTTCCTTACTGAGTTGTCAGAGACTTACCTATGCCTTTTATATGTGGGTCTTATTTCGGTACATCTCATGTTTCTCTATGAATTGTTTATAACCTTGATAATGCCGTGAACTTTTACCGTTCTGTGCTACTACTAGTCATGTCTAGTTATTTCGAACCAGTGTGGTAAAAGGATTTAAAGTGCGCCTCAAAGGATTTTTGTGCACGTTTCTTTAGGCATAGTAATTACTTGTTTATATTTGAATAGAAATAAACTTGGCTTCGAAGACGAATTAGTGATTTCTAAGTGGGTTATGTTAATAAAACCATAGTTGTTTGTCGTGATCGAAAGTTTTGCTAACAATTTCTTAACATTAACAGTGTCATAAGCCTTTGATGTTTAAGGATATAACGTTTAAAGCAGGAGCGTTGGTATTTTTTTGTATCATTGTGGTGAAAGGATTGACTAGCGTAAATTAAAGATTAACTGATTGTGACGTAGAGATTTAAATGCAATAAATTATTAATTCCTCATTATCTGTAACTGATAACAGTTTACTGCGGTTCTAGTGATACGGAAAAAGATATACATACTAAATTACAATCTTCTGTGCGCTATCTTTATACTTGTGGAATATAATCTGCTGTGAAAAAAGTTGGCTGCATGTACAGAACAGTATAAAACACTATTATAAATACAGTCTGACTATGAAACTATAGGTTAGCCACTACTACTACGTACAGGCTCAGTGTCACTGGTTCTTTCGAGCTAGTGTTTTGAAATGTGTAAACTTAAGTCATTGGTCAACTTGTCACATTTCATCGAAGCTTTTAGGTTCTATGATATCATCTCGATGTTTTCCTTCACCGTTGCATATAGGTATAAGTATTTTATTATTTGAAAATATATTGAAGCAGAATTGGAGGGTTATTATTACTATTAAACCATCAGAGTTTTCATTGAAACAATGAAAACACAAAAAAATGTGCATGAATAATAATGATCGAAGCAACTTAACGTGCTTTATATATTATGTCAAAATATGCGCAGTTCAAGCGCTTAGGAACTTAAGTGGAATTTAAGCTACATTCAGATCGTAGCCGCATATGAGCTAGTGGCCAACTCTTGTGACGGTGTTTTTAGGCCGCCTAAAGGCCTCCGTCATGGCTTAACGACTCAAAAGCCGGGACTGACAATTTAACGTGCCCTCCGAAGCACGGAAGCGCTCAGCTCGTAATGCCACTTGCGATCACCCATCCCAATTGTGACCGCGCACAACGTTGCTTAACTTATACGATCAGTCGAGAACTTCTAAGCAAGCTACGCCACGAGTGCTTCAAAGTACTAAAGTGACTGTTCTATTAGACATGGTGTTACACCTACGTGCTCGCTATAATATTCGCAATCTGTACTGTCCGGCCGGTTGCAACACTAGCGCCTAGCTTGCGTCAACATAATTAAATTCTGCAGTTGAGATACATCAATCAACAACCGTAACAAAAAGATTCTACGTTTGTTGGTTGTGAAATAAGTCTTCAATTAGGACAAAGAGGTCATCTGATTATAAAAAAGTAGGTTACCCTAACGGTTTCGTTCGCGTGGTGTAAATTTTGACATCCCATTTTAGCCCTTTTTAAGGGTTATTTTGAAAAACTCTGAGCACTTATCCGTTGATTTTTTATTTAACGTATCCAAACCAAGTTTCGAGCCAATCGCACCACATGTTGAAATGTTTCCATACAAACTTTAACACCGTAGTTGACCCCTTTTTGAGGGTTATCTTGAAAAACCCTGTAACACGTTTCCATTTCTCTTGTACTTTAATTTTCCAGACTGAGTTTCAAGTTAATTGCACCTCCCGTTAAAAAGTTCCCATACAAACTATACAACTCCTTTGCTAAAGGGGTTATTATGAAAAAAAAAATACGTGTTTTATTATTTATTTACAAGATTACTTGTACAGGTACAAGTCTTGTAAATAAATAATAAAACACGTATTTTAGGATGGTAAAGTTTTAATGGAAAATTTTATTCCTTGCTTCGATTGCTATCGATAGCTATCGAGTCTTGAACTAATCGAAGCAAGGAATAAAATTTTCCATTAAAACTTTACCATCTTGTTTAACCCTTTAGAACGTAAACTATCTACATTGTAAATTTCATCAAAATCGGTATAGTAGTTACGGTGATACGTGGTAACAAATATTCACACTCACAAATTTTCAAAGTAGGAATTAGGATAAGTTCTCATTACAACCATTTAGCTTTGTTCACACTTGTCCCCCGAATATTCAAACGCGACTCAGAGTTGAGCACGTCTCAACTCACGGTTTGACAGTTTCTGATGAAAATCTGTCAAAAAAAAAATCGTCATTTGAGACGTGCTCAACTTTGAGATGCATTTGAGTATTCGGGGGTATGTTATCTAATACTTATCTAGTGCCACTCTAATCCTACTAATGATATTAATTCGAAAGTTTGTAGGTTGTTTTGGGTGTATGTGTTTCAATCACGACGACGACGTAATGTCTGAATGCAATTAGTGACACTTGAGAAAAGCAGGTTTGCATAGTTCGATAGTTCGTGTTCCCCGGACAGCATAATTGTGCCCTCCTAGTAAAAAACGCAGCAACTATGTCAAACATGTTTTGAAACGTGAGTGAGAACAGAATGTTGTATTTTGTTTGGCGATTCCGAATATGTATCAACTATTTTTTGACATAAATGCTAGTTACTGCGTTCTTCACTAGGAGGGCAGTTGGCTTCTTTTTATCCAGACAACACTCGAGCGAAGCCGACTTCTTTAATGTATCAAAGATATCAAATACTTTGCAACTTCGCGTCGATCGTGAATTAACCAAAAAAATAGTGAACCAGCTAATCATTATTTTCAAAGGAAGGTCTTTTTCTGCCGAGGTTGTTAAATTAAAACTTAGACCTATAGGATCAAAAACTTCACTTATAATATTTGTCTTGAAGTTTACTGAAGTATTCTTACGCATGTCTATTTTAAAGAATGGTGTCAATTACATAATTTAAAACAATTTTCTTGAATTACGTCGGATTTTTATCGCCATTGCACCTACACAGTATAATGGCGTGTTATCTAACCTGACCATTGCCATATTGAGAAAACGGTTTTGTGCAATCTTTCATGTGATGTCAAGTGTCGTTCTCACATAGTTACATACATTAATGGCTATCATCTTATATCCTACCTATTGCAAAAAAATATGTTTAAAAAGCTCTCAAAAGTAATAGAGTCTATGTACCTATATTTCTACAAAACGCTAAAACTACAAATTAAACTATTGCAAATCAGTAGCGATAGTCAATATTCAACACTACATATCGTTATCTTTTAGCAATTATGTTTGCTCACACATTTATTTATGTAGCAGTGTGCTTGTGCAAATTAGGCGATCACTACATATAAAACAGTCAGCATATCTCCCCGTGCCATCCATCAGCGGATTACGTGTCTTGAATAGCTATCGTGGTGACATAGACTGAGGAGGAGTAGACAGATTTCTCTATGCATCTCGACAAAAATTGCTTTTTGTAATACTAAGACGTGGTTAAAGATTACATTAAAGTTATTAATCCAATTCGCATACGAAGGGTAAAAATATAAAAATAAAATTAAAGGGTAAAGTAAATATCATGGCACATTAAAAAAAATCTTGCATGGGCCCACCTTTTATTTAATTTACTCTTATTATTTATTGTTATAGCGGCAATAGAAATACACACTCTGTGAAAATTTCAACTTACTCTATTACGGTTCATGAGATACAGCCCACTGACAGATGGAAGGACGGACGGACAGCGGAGGCTTAGTAATAGGACCTTTCGGGTACGGAATCCTAAAAATACCAGGAATAGTTACTGAATACTAAGTAGCTTAAACGCTATTCCAATTTTCAGATCACGAACTATGTCTCTTATAAGTTTCATTCAAATCCGTTTAGGTGTATTGTGGTATTTTTATTAATAATATAATTCGTATATAAAATATTAGTAGGATAAGTAGGATGCTGACAGACTCTTTTACATAAAGTAAGGTAGCTGCTCTCGCTGGGCTATGACAATAGGTAGTCTACCTACTCCTTGACCTTCTGTAGTCTGCTCAATAAATTACTCAGCCGGTAGTTTTCATCATTGCATTGTAATATACCATATTATCGAAAGTGCCGAGGAAATGGATCCATTGTTTGCCGCATAATGTAAACTTGGATATTTTCATAACAAGACGGGTAATGCCAGAGTCATTTCAAACTGCAATATACTTTTTCTTAAATATTTTGATCATTGCCATAACTTTTGATCTTGCTAGCCACAGATATAAGGACTTATGTCACTAGTTTTTTGAGCCAGTGTGGTAAAGTTCTTTCATGCGCTTACTTTCTATAAAGCCTAGTTCGGACTACAGTCAAGTAGCGAGTAATTTAGTAGCTAAAATACTTGCTACTGCCCAGAAACCGTTCGCACTTTGCTCGAGTACAGAGCAAGTGATTGGTGTTTTGCAAAATGAACAGTCTGCAACGCAATGAAGTTTTCCTCCAGCGAAACGTCATTTTTGCGGCAACTAATGAACTCGACTAATTTCGACAGGTTCAGACTTGTTTAGCCGGTGAACCAGTGAGCGTGGTGGGAGGTGCTACTCGCCCGATAAAATATAATATTTTTTTTTACTAATCTTCTCGACTAAGCTTTTGGTGTTCACACACGTTAAGTTACTAAATTACTCGCTAGTCGCTACTCGACTAAAAAAGTCCGAGCTAGGCTTAAAAATGACACATTAGTTAGCAAGATTAAAGTATAATTCCGAGTATTAGGTACTTTAAACTCACTGAAAGTATACGAGTACAAAAGTCACTCGCCAATGTCATTTATCAACATCATGATTGCGTATCGCTACATTCGATCAAATTGTGATACCAATAGTTATCGTTTTGGAATATACAGAAATAAAATGTGCAAATCATTTCTTCAATTCATTTTCTCTTACTATTTATTGGTGTATAATTCATTTATCATATATAATGTACCTTTTCGTAATTACACCATTGATATATCTATAACTGCAACGCCCAACTGTGTGATTATTTAAAAATCGTAAGAAGAATTGGTTTATCTTAGACAAAAATGGTAACCTGGGAAACCCCGTTGCTGTATTTAGTTTTTTCGCTCATTATGTTTTTCTATAAAGTACTAGCTGCCGCCCGCGGCTTCGCTCGCGTGGTATCCGGATAAAAAATAGCCTATATGTTAATCCAGTACACGTACTATGTATATTCCAAGTTTCATTCAAATCCGTTTAGCCGTTTAGGCGTGATTAAGGCACAAACATCCAAGCTCACAAACATTCGCATTTATAATATAAGTAAGATAAGTAAGATTAATAATTATACTCGTTTAAGATTGGTTTCCGTTAATGCACCCTGCCATGCTCTGCATAAAAATATTCAAGTTGATACTGCTATTTACAAAACATGCTTTACTAGGTACCTATCATATCTATGAGGCAAGAGCAAACCCGCTTCGTTCAGCCGCTTAATTATAATGTAATTATGATGTAGGAAAATTATTGGTTGTGATTACTCGTGAAAGTCGCCGTTACAGGCTGATAAGAGACCGTGCATGAACAGCAGGGAACTAGTTCTAGACTCCCCTTACTCTGTAATCATACAGGGAATTAGTATTAGGCTTCTCTTTTAGAAAGTCAACTACTAATTAAGTTGTGGAATAAATTTATAGAGCCGGGTATACCGATAAATTGTAAATTTTCCGAGCTCTAGGAATTTGATCGATTTCGGCAAATAAGGCATTATTTTTTTGGATCATTATATTGACGTAGAATATAAGTGTCAAAAAACCTAACATGGCGGCTGAAAGAAACCATTTTAGTTTTTCGTATAATTAAAAGTAATCAAAAACTGATTTTTTTCGAAATGTAAGGTAGGTAGATTATTGTTGGATGTGTCTGGATCACTTTCGGAATATGTAGTGTAAAATATCCAACATGCAACTTATTAAAAAGAATATTTTTTATCGTAGATGCGTCGCGCTGCAGAGTTCAGGCGGGACAACGCGGCTCTGCTGGACGGACTTCTGCCGGAGCACGAGGAGGAAGCCTTCTTGCAGCACAAGGTCGTCAACGTGATGAAGGGCCGCGACCACAAGGGACGCCGCGTGCTGATCGTCAATGTTGGTGGTAAGTCACACTATGAACTAGACCTTATACATTTTTTACACACTTTGTCAATATTTGACTTCTCTGCTGGACTGGGAGTAAAGAAAAAACATAGATGAGTCCAGCTGCTTCTCTCCCCGAGCATGTCGTAAAAGTCGACTAAGGGATGGTATCACCAAAATGCTGAACCACCTATATGGGCGATGGGCTGATCATCGTAGGACTTTGGCTGCAAGCTTTCTTATGGTTGCTTGTGGCTCTGCCCACCCCATTTGGGATACGGGCGTGATAATATGTATGTATATTTTAAAAGATTAAACTATAAAAAAAATTCAAAACTTTTATAATAGCCAGAGACAATGAACGCATGTTCGATGTTCTACTCAAGAGTAAATGTTCATGAATAGGTACATATTTCTGATCATATCTACATTGGCCGGCCGATAAATCATTATTTGCTCTAATGTAACCTTTATTATTTATTCGCTCGCGTGATAAAAAGAACAAAAGAAGTAGCTAGCCCCGAAAGAAATAGCTTATCCCACATAGATTGGGATTAGGTCAAGAAGAGGATTATGATGATTTGATCTCCTGGCCCTAGTTGAAACTAAAAAGTTATCTCAAAGAAATCTCTTATGCTAAAGCGTTACATTTTGTGTCTTGGCGTACAGAGCAGGGAAATGCGTTTTTTGTCTGGCTATCCAGATCTATGTATATTCCAAATTTCATCCATATGACTGAGCCACAAACGTACAGCATTTCTGGTTTTATTTTGGTAATGGTTGATAATTTTCGTTTTGTCCAGGTTCATGGGACCCTAGCAAGGTGACGGCAGACCAGATGTTCCGTCTGTTCTACCTGATCCACGTGGCGGCCACGCTCGAGCCCGAGTCCCAGGTCAACGGGACCGTCGTCCTCATGGACTTCCACAACATGGGCTGGAAACAGGTATGATATCCCTTTGCACGACTAATGTCCAATTATGAAAAATAATAAATAGTCTAAAAATGTCCATTCATAAAAACCATTCTTTTAAGGGTTTTGAAGTCCCCTTTTACTTTGGGAAATCCTCCGTCTAGATTCGTGCTCGGTTCGTATATTCAACTGACAATCAACGAATGCTTTTAATTACCGTTTGCCAAAAAGATGTACACATTCTTTGGAAAAAAACAACCGTTTGTCGCCCGTTGGTTGATGAAAATTGCTTCTTCAAACGACTTCGGTGGTGTGGCGGGCGAATGCTCAACCTCGGTGGCGTGGCGGGCGAATGCTCGGCTGAGACGCAAGAGGCGCGGATTCAATTCCCGCTACGGGAGAAATGTTTGTTCGTATGTAAAAAAAGTATTCTATCAGCCATCTGGTGCCCTTAGTACAAGCTTTGCTTAGTTTGGGTCTAGATGGCGCTGCGTGAATTGTACACAAATATTTATTTATTATTCTTGAAACTTTAAAATTCTGCATTGGCTTCTTGCTTCTAATTCAAACTTATATTTATTGATTACCTTTGAAAGTAAACTTGTTAGTACTACGATCAATTCAAGTCTGAAAGTTATAAAAGTTAGTGATATACCTGTTGTAAAATCAAAAGTGTGCCAATGTACTCATTCGAAATGATGATCTTGCAACTTAGGCAAGATCATCATTTTGAATTTCGCTGAATCGATAATTTTACATTTTGGTTACGTCGATGATGAACTTGATGACTTACGACAATAGATACATTTATTGAGTCGCCGAAAATTTAGAGTACCTACTTACCTAAAACTAATACGGCATCATCATCGACCTCATATACACTACCAACAGCCTCAATATCATCGAGGATACTGGAACACAGCTGCCAACATCCTAAAGTCCTTCTTAGGTACCTCAAGGAGTTGGGCTGGCTGGGGGAGTGTTACCAGGGGGATAATGGACATTACACCCCACCGTGGGACGTCAGTTCAAATCTTTGTTCCCCTAATATTAATTAGAATTACCTAAAACTAAAAAAAGGCCTTCTACCATCTATGTAGATAATTTATACAGCGTCAGGAGGCAACTTTTTACCTTCACAAGCGGGACGCTCGCTGTAGTGCCCGGGAAGGCTTGCCCAGCACCTATTTCATCCTCTCAGCTTAGTCGGTCTTGTCAACAGGAAAGACATGGTCGATACATGCGGAGCTGACTAAGCCGCGAGTTGAAATTTTCAGAGTGTGTATTTCTATTGCCGCTACAACAACAAGCAATAAAAAAGGGGATCCATACAAGAAAAACTTTTTTACTTGCCACTTATACACACAGTTGCGTCAGAGATCGTAGGTCGTTGACGCCAAAAATAGTTACAAGATTTTACGACATCTCATGTATTACTTGACAAAAGTCATCTCTGTAGCTATTTCTAATTGTTCTGCCATTGAATAATTTGCAATACGTATGAGCTTTGATTATATAAAGCGTATGAGCAACGAATGCACTCAATTTTACACTACCAACTACTAAATATTTTTGAACCAGTGTGGTGAAAGGTGGGCTTCAAAAATGCAATAGTATAGACAAAAGCTTACTTAAAATTGTGTTCATTTCGTTTTACATTATAAAATGTGACGAAGATTTCATATTTTATGACGAACTGCAAATTAATGTGAATTATGCACACAATGTAAACAAAGCATCGAGTCATCGACCTTTACGTGCGTTGTTATAGAGTTCAGAATCCCTTAGCAGCGTGTTTTGGCAAGCTATACCGGCGGTTTTTTGTAAGAAACTAGGTAAACGAGACAAAAGCATTCGAATGTAGGTCATTGTTTAAATATTCGATGCGATGTTACCTACTGCGCTACGAATACATCACAGTTCACAATTTAAATCCAATCGCTTTATTTGCGTAACAACAACAACTAACTGAAAAGATAACTATTTCACTTCTAGGAAATCATAGAATACATACATATAAACATAAGTGTAAAACTTGCAGCCACTTCTGATTTAGTCCTAAGATGGATATGGTGAACCATGGTGACTGGTGATCAGCCCATCCCCCATATAAGTGGTCCATCATGTTGGAGAGGATAACATATAATTCTGAACTATTTATTATCTATTTTAAAATTCATTATCTATTTTTTTTATTAAACAACTTGGCTGTATTATCCGTACAAACAAACAAAAGATAAGTTTGAAGATTATGTTATCGATTTGCGCATTTAAGATGACTGTAATAGGTCAGTGGTCTCAAGAAAACAATATTTGTTTGTCGTTGGTGTGAATAATTTTAAATTTGTAGTAGAAATAGTATTTGTCAGATTGTGATGTAGTACTTTAAGAAATATTGCGCAGTACAACTTTACAACGTAGGTCCAGTAACAACATAGAACTTGTTTTGGATTATAACCACAAGAAATAATCAAGATATCTACTTAGTTAATTTGGTAGAATGTGGAAGGATATGTGGGTAGAGGTAGGCCAAAGAAAAGATGGATGGACTGTGTGAAAGATGACATGAGTAAGAAAGGAGTGAGCGTTGAGATGACTTCTGACAGAGGGAAATGGAAGAGAAATACATGTTGTGCCGACCCCACATAAAGTGGGACAAGGGCAGGGAAATGATGATCTACTTAGTTAATTTATTTATTCAACAAACAAAATCCACAGCTCTCTTAAGAATATATGCTTATACTTATGAATAATCCTTACAGCTAATAATGTACATATTTTTGAAGATATTTAGTTGAGTAATTGACACCTCAAAACTTAACCTATTATGATTCCCAAAAAATTATTTCATATTGTACCTATCAAAATAATTATTATTTTCTTATACTAGCTGTAACCTGCAACTTTGCGCTACAAAAAAGTATATAGCACCAGCTAGAGACCCTTACCCACAGCCCTGCAAAAAAAAAGAGAGACGACTAGATCCATAAATGAATAACATTGTTAATTGTCAAAATTTTATGAATTTTAAATAAACTGCCTTGTCATAAATTGATGTCTAAGAAGGACTTATGCGTTATCATTTACATACTTAACCGGGATGGAATCTATTTCCTTGTCAAACTTCAAAATCTGTTTAGCAGTTTAGGCGTGTGAAAAGATAACAGACAGACAGAGTTACGTTCACATTTATAATATTAACATGGATTCCTTGGTCAGTGTTGTATTCGTTGTACATAATACTGACGAGAATACAGATAGTAGCCATTGAAAACTGTTTAATCTGTGAAACGTGTGGATCGTATGA
The DNA here is from genome assembly GCA_949320045.1 of Scotopteryx bipunctaria. Lineage (NCBI taxonomy): Eukaryota > Metazoa > Arthropoda > Insecta > Lepidoptera > Geometridae > Scotopteryx > Scotopteryx bipunctaria. Next base: position 3,632,346 of record OX439441.1, read on the forward strand.
TTCATCATTCATCAAGTGTTAAACAAAGTGGGGTGCTAGCCCCGGGCGCAATAACACAAAAGTGCACGTTTCATACACAAAACAAAGAGCATAAACTAAAATGTTTAGCGTGTCTGCATTGCATTGTAACGTACCTTTATCTTTGTTTATATTCGTTTCGAAATACTTAATACATGTAATTTATCTGTACTTTATTCAGGGACTTTTGGAGTGTGGTATTTTGTTAGTGTTGCAATGTAATTAACATGATTATGGGAATTGACCTTTAAGATTAATAAATAAATATTTGTGGACATTTCACACAGCGCCATCTATTTATCTGTCTTTTTTTATGAACAGTACATAAGTACAACATATAATGAACTGACTAATAACAAAGGTTTTTGATAAGATACACTTCAGAGATAAATCGGATTATAGTTGCTTTAGAAACAATAAGGACTTAAGAATCTTAAAATAGACTAAGTACCTATGTACGTTCTAGATTTTAGTAAAAGTTTTGAGTAAAATTGAAAATGATTTTCATTCGCTTTTGAGATGTGTTTTACCGGAAACTTCAAAACAGAGCAGACGATATTTTATTAGTCAGTGTTCAATTTTTTTAATATATTCCTATGGGACACCTGATACAATCTCATGATGATTATTTTCCAAAGAAAACTGGTATAAAGGTTGTATGTACAAACTTTATGCAGTTATCCTTTTTTTTATTGGACTACGTACGTCCTTTACTCTATTTTAAGATTCTTAAAACCTTATTGTTTCTAAAGCAACTAATAATCTGACTTATCTCTGAAGCGTATCTTATCAAAAACCTTTGTTTCAATATTAGTCAGTTCATTATACGTTGTACTTATTCAATCATATCTCAAGATTAACACTGCAAGTCAATGGCATAAATTGCGTAATTTGAAAGTATTATAAATGTCTTCGTAGATTTTGTAGTCGTAAATAAGTGTATTTACCTACTTACTACTTACTGCCAGTGATCTCCTCAATGTCGAGGACCTCCATCCATTGACGTTAAATTATCTTCTCTCTTCTGTTGAGTGGTCATCATCATTATTATTATTATTGGTTCTCAGATCTAATCTGCTCCAGTTTCTTAGAATCTCAAAATTATTAAGACATACCTACGTTCCTAAGTCTTAAGCTTTATTATTAGGAGCCTATAGTGTCCGATTGCAGGGCAAAGACCTCCCAAATTCTCTCTATTCATACCTCTCCTGTGGCAGACCGCGACATCGTCTAAATTTTAGACGATGTCGCGGCAAGAATATCTTTAGTACATAATACTTAAGATATTCATGGATATTCCTATCATCATCATTATCATCTCAGCCTGTTTGCACTCAATCTTGGTTTTAAGACTTTATTATGCAATTCCCTCCGATTCCAAGACTCTTAGAAACATTAATTTTTGAGAGAAAACAAAAACCTTCCAGCTTCCAGTTTTGTTGTTGAATAATATTAGAAATAAACATTTGAAATAAAGAAATATAAGAAAAGTGAACTAAACATTTTTATTTTACGGCTATTCGAAGATACCGGTATCATTTGTACAATAATCATTGTCAGTACCACGTTCCTTACATAAGGCATTATGTAATTATAATAACTTTAGCACTGATGAGAGATGATTCTTGTTCCGCATAGAATTTCAATACAGAATTCTCTTTGTCTAGTCACATAACTAAAAGCACGTATTCAAATCATCAGTAATTCTAGTCTTTCTCGATATCTGTGAAATGATCTCAGAGGAAAATATAGGGCGCTATTAATTCAGGGTCCGACCATAGAGTAGATAATAGTTTGTATGCTCAAGGGGCGTCACGTTCGAGGCTCACTTCCCATCCGAGGTGATCACACCATATTGTGGATTCTAAAGACGTCTCAAATCTCTTCCTAAATTGCTCACTAAGTTTTATTGTTTACGTATTATTATTAAAAAAAACTGTATTGTTGTGTACGTTGTTTGATAGAGCCAATTCTAGTGACGGGGGTTTTAGGCCATGAGAAGGCCTCCTATTGAAAAGCTCTTTTGACGAAATATGAGTTACAACTCATATATCGTCATTTTTTTGATAGCGCTGAAATACATTGGAAAACTTAGATTCAAATGTTAACAAAATCTATGTTTCTAAGAATCTATAAAGGTATGAGGCTTCTTTGGACTAGTGCTTGGTATACTGTCCATTATCTCATTTGAATAGACTCGACTTTCACTAGTGGGAATGGGATAGACTGACGATGATTAATGATATTGGTTGGAAATCGGAAAAGCGAAAATGAAAGGGCCTATAAAAGCTCGTAAGTAGTTTTGTATAGTAATAGACATTTACGATGATGAGCAATGCTCAAACACGACTGTAATTGAACATTGTTAAATAATAAGATGTTTATGTTCCCTGAGGCATCCTAGATGGCGCTAGAAAGTATCCCTTAAGATCCCCTAACTCTAATACGAAAGTTAATCGTACAATGGGACCAATCAGATGATTGTTTGCTTTCTATGGCTCGCGGGTGTTAAACTCCTGTCTAAGAAATGACTGACAACTATTTTTTTTTAAATATTACTCACTAGCTGTTGCCCGTGACTTCGTACGCGTGTAGTACATTATTTTGTTCTATAACCAATAGTTTTCTCAGCCCACACCAAAAACTATTTTGGGTTTTCTACCTTGGGTTACAATATTGCAATTTTCTTACGGATCCCTAATTTTTTAGAAAATTTATTATAGCCTATACTGGACCCTGATAATGTAGCTTTCTATTGGTGAAAGAATTTTTGATATCGGTCCAGTAGTTTCGGAGCCTATTCGTTACAAACAAAAAATCTTTCCTCTTTATAATATTAGTATAGATTGTTTTTGTGTTAGATTTGTAACAAACAGTGAGACGATAATCATAGGATGTTGCGCGAACTCTTATCGTTACTTTAGTTAAACCTCCTTATTAGGTGCTCCGATACGCCTGGTTTATCTAAAGATCAATATTTTATACCAACATCCGCTTGTACCGGCATGTAACTGGAGGAAGTGGGTTTTCCTAATGACAAGGAAGACCACTCAAAGTGCCGCGGTAAATAATAATAAAAATGTAAATGGATGACACGCATATTAAAATGACGATGTGAACCATTTGCTGGAGTCATTGCCTTAAAAAAATTCTTGGACCTTAGTTTTATTGTCTTATTATTGTATTCCAATTTGAACACATTCACAGTACCTATATCAAAACTATACCTATACAATGCGTTTTCAAAGAGTTAAAAGGCAGTTGCAATCTAGAAGTAAATTGAAAAATGTATTATTAGTTTCAATTTTATCCTCTTATGTTCATCATATTTTGATTTACGTATAATATCTTGGTTTTCCGTTCAGTATTAAAAAGATCTTTCAATTTGGATTGATAAAGGTTCTAATAAGATCCACCAATGCTATTAACGCTCGGTTCTTTAACTTGATCTTTACCTCGACCTCGACAAAGCCGCAACTGGGTCGTGGTTCACCCAACAAGTGCTTCAAGCCGCTCATGTGTTAAATCGCATGTTACCATTTCAGTGAACGAGATCGGTAATGCAAGCGTTACTACATAAGGAGCAGACACGAAATAGTTAACCTTAGAATTAGTAATGGGGCTTTTAGGTTAAGGTTTTTGTTTTTAACTACGCACAGGTTTGATAAAAGCTCACCTAATCGTTTATGTAGTTATAAATCGTAGATAGATATTGATTATTTAAAGTTTCCCCTTACAGGAATACGATTGTCTATTCTATGTACGATATTGTTTGTGAGTTTCTTTTCTTTCGTGATTTTGTAAAGGCCTTTTCTTCTTCATCTTTTTTTCTGACAGTTAATGTATTGAATGCTGATTTAAACGTGAATAACGCATGCTAGCTTTTTCTGCACGTGTCTACATTTTCAGGCTAAACATTCGATTTGCGTCATTCATGCTGGCCACTTTAAATAATGTGAACAAATTACGTACCTATGTCATGAAAAAACTACGTGACAGAATATGAAGAAAAATGCCTATGCCTAATGGTTTACATAATACTTTCTGTAACAACTGGTTAGTGAAAAATCTTTTTAGAGTTCACCCCTCTATTCCCTGATTTTTTGTCGCTTTAGTTACCCAACAGATTTATATGTTGAAGGTTGACAATTGCAAGGTAGTCCTGTCTTACGATAGCGCTACTGTTTGTTGGATACAAGACGACATTCAAAATATACACCAAAGTTTTAAACATAATTCTAAACAAGTAATTATTTCTTCCACAGACAATGGGCCTCACCCCAAGCTTCTCGAAGCGTCTGCTCACCTTCATACAAGACGCCATGCCTCTACGTCTGAAGGAGGTGCACTTCGTTAAACAGCCCATGGTCTTCAATGTCGTCTGGAACATGTTCAAGCCTTTCATCAGAGAAAAGCTAAAGAACAGAGTAAGTTACCCTATATTTATTTACTTTTAGTGAATATGGACGGAATCCTTTCAAGGTTTGGAGACTGCATCATCCATCAAAACGCTTTTTTCAGGGCTCGTATTAGTTTTTTTTGAGAGCACTGGTGGTCTACTTGGTAGTGACCCCGCCTTCCGCTCTTAAAGTCGTGGGTTAAAATCCGGTCGTGTACCAATGGATTTTTCTGTGCGAAAAATTCATGTGCGCTATACCAGTACTCTCAAACGGTAAAGGAAAACATCGTGAGGAAACCCGCGGCTTAGTCAGCTGGGCACGTATTGACCTTGTCTTTCCTGTGGACAAGGCCGACTAAGCTGAGAGGATGGAATAGGTGCTGGGTGACCTACTCCATCTTAATTAGTTCCGGGCACTACAGCGTCCCGTCTGTGAAGGTAAAAGTTGCCTCCTGAAGCTGTGTAAATAATCTACTATAGATGGTAAAAGGCCTTAGTTGTATTATCTTTTTACGGTTTATATCTCGAGAATATTTAGATCATGTTTGTCTAAGATCATGTAATTGTGAATAGGTCTTTACTGTTATTCTTGAAGTAATGCTAATGTTATGTTTTATAATAAGTCGCATTTGTATGTGGAGTTCACTAATGCATTTTGCATTCTGTTCCTGGAACAAAAACCAGTTTATTCTAACGGGTATCGCATTTTGCTATCGCAGCGCCATCTAGCGGCATATATCAGTCCATAGCCATTTGCGGCAGTAACGCCTTGTGAAAATGAACTCAAGTTGCGGAAGACGCAGTACCGAAAGAATGCCAATTATATGTATTTGAGTTGAATAACCCTTTGCTGTATCTGGCATTGTGTCAAATTATCTGTGGTTTGGATAATCCTTTGTAAATTCATCAACACGTCACTGTTCTCTTGTTTTTTGTTAGAAAATTGTATGTATTTTAAGTTAAATTGGCCCAAGTTGTTTGCTTCTTAATGTGTTGTTTAAAGGCGTTTTTTTTTCCATTATGTCAGTTGAGACTTAGTTTTAATGGCGACATTATATCATAAAACATTACCGTCGTAACTGCAATTTAAATGTTTAAGACCAGTGGCAGACAAACATACAATTCCATAGAATCTAGAGGAGAATAGTGACCAGAGTCCATGCTGGGTCGTGTTATGAATAGGCGTAAATTCAACGTAGATTCAAGACGTATAAAAATGATTCCAGTGATTTCAATGAGTAAATCATTTTTAGTTTGATTTGTAACTCGGCGTTCTCTTACCTTCCCATGTATTGCATTTTATGAAATAGCTTAATTTTTCTTGGGTCATAATTCGCAATTCTTTGAAATCGCGGAACTGTGAATCTGGGCCACATTGCCATCTTATGAAAAACGAGGCCATTTCATGAACTTTTGATGCAGCGTAAATACATGTTAGAAGCGCTTCGATTATCATAATTGACCATGATGGCATGGCATGGCTTGTGAGTGCTCAGCTCCGATGCTAGAGGGTTTGATTTCTGCAAAGAAATACGTTTGCATGATCTGTAATTATTTCTTCCGAGTGTAAATGTTGTGATACCCTGGTACTCGTAGTTTCAGCCTATCGTGTGTCACTGTCGGGCAAAGGCCTCCCCCAAGAACTTTCACTGATCCCGGTCTTTTGCGGTCTCCCTGCTCCCTCCTTGTAAAAATCGAGGTCGTCGCACCAACTTTTGTGACTGTTATTTATTTTCATAAGGTCAGACTTTCAAATGGTCAGATTTTCAAATAGGTAGTCGCTCCTTCTAATCGTCACCCTTTCAAATCAGAGTACAGTCAAGTGTAAAGATATCAATCTTTCCAGATCTTCTTCCACGGTTCCAAGATGGCGTCTCTCCACAAGCACCTGGCGCCGTCTCATTTACCCGCGGACTATGGCGGCGAGTTGCCAGCCATAGATTACACCGGCGCCGAGTGGTACCCTGTCATCAACGAGGTGTTACCCCATATCAACAACTGGAACACGTATGGTTTCGCTAAGAATACGTAGATGTAGCCGTAGTGTATGTAGCTTATGTAGTTTGTAGTTACGTCGAAGTGACTTTGTGTCTTACGTGTCTGCACTGCAAGGCCATCTTTAACCTTGGAGGCCCTGGGCATATTATATTAGGATAATGGGGCCCTTATGACTTTGACAGAACACTATTTTGTTAGATTATACAAAGAAAGTAGATAAGCAAGCTTCTACATTTATTTTTATTGACAGTCACATTAAATGAATAGATAATGTAATAGAATTCTACAAGAGTAACTCTAGCATTCACATGTTAGTACTTAAAAATCTATTGAAGAGGAAACCCTAAGGCGGTAGTTAAAATTGCCGATAAATAGGCCATCTTCTAGCCTGAGTCAGGATAGCGGATGTCATTCTCCGAATACAACAAAAGCTATTAAGGTTCCGTATTTTAAATACAAAATAGTGACAAGAAATAAAGAAGATGCATCCGCTAAGTTGACATGAGGTTGCTGGGTATCTGAATTGTTTTGTGAGACTTGATAAATTATAGTTTTATTATGAATTTAGGAGGGGTTAGGCTCTGGGGTACTGAAAGATGCAACATCGGGCAATATTCCAAACATTTTCCTTGCACGTCTTATGTCAATGTCACATGTCAGTATAATTAATTAATTATTGTGTTTCTATTCACGGGGATTTTGATATTTTGTATAAGGGCAAGCTAAGCCGGCATCTTAAATATTTTAAGACATTTATTGTAATTTAGAATTATGTAATTATAGGTTTACAATTGTCTGTGTTACTCTTGGCTATGAATGAAATGTGAATTGATTCCAAATATTGTATTTTTTGGTACAACTTCAATAAGCATTTTTGTTTAAAATGTGTACAGATGAATGTTACTTTTGGTTTAAGTACTATAGTACCATTTTACAGCATTTCCGTAGAGAATACGCAAATCATGGTTCTTCTAGATATAAGGTTAAGACGGGGTTAGTTTTTATAAACATATTTTTGTATCTAAGACGTATTAAGTAGTTTTTAGTTTGTATACCAAGAGAAAGTATGAGCGAATTTCATGACATGTTTGTAAGAATGATTTATCAGTTAGATGGACTATAGTCGGGTGTTATTTATTTAGTCTATAAGAAAACTGTGTGCATGAATAGAAATAAAACTCGCATATCGGTACAGAGGCTGTGAAAGTGAGTACTGTGCCAGTTTTAACCATGTATTTACCAAATGTAGGTGTTAGTTTTGTATAAGTCTTTATATGTAGAACGCTTTATTAGCGTGTTTCTAATGATAGAGAACTGATGGAACAGTTTAGAGCCACTTATGTTTTTTTGTTAGAAGGCAGCGGTTGAAACGGTCACGCAGATTATTTAGGTATTAAATTGGGTCCAAGCTCCGGTCATTATATCTAAGTATTAAGAAAAAAGGAACTATTTGCGCTACCAACAAGATACTTATATGAAATTCCTATATAGATGACATAAAAACATTGTTTTCTGTACCTTAGATTCAATTTTCGGGCGAGAAGAGCTCTGATCGGTGCTTTGTTAAAGATTAGCATAATAACGCTGAGTTTTGTTGCATTTTTGTGTTAAAAAATTAGATGACTGTTCCTTAACCTTATTTGTCGCAGTAGGACCAATTTCGCAATAAAAAAAATACGAAGAGAAGAGAAACAAATTATACTACACAATTTGTGAAACTGTTTAGCGAATAAATGTTTTTTTTTCAGTTCTCTTAGTCGATACATATCTTGTGATCTTAATGTGCCTTGGTCGTGGGAAATACATTCCAAAACTTCGTGTACTTATAATCACGATCGTGTATTATGTAAGTAGTTTTAAATAACAAAACGCAACAAACCTGATTTGCTCAAGTTAGGATACCTAATTGGAATAATTCCTATTTAGATTAGGTATGTATTTTGTATTGAAATTGAAATAAAGGATACACACAATACTTGTTTATTTTATGTTAATACATACATACATAATTATCCCTAATGGGGTGGGCAGAGCCACAAGATAAGAAAACTTGCAGCTACATCCGATTTACGATATCCGAATCGGTGAAAGGGACCGAAATCTACTTTTATCTGTTCTGTGGCGCTGTTCAATTTTTTGTTACTACGAGTACAGTCGCTAACGGCTGCTGTCTAGGAAAATTATTGGTCCGGTGCGTTCCGTACGGAGATCCCGGCGGTCCTTGACATGCATCGAGGCTGGCCAACTGGTGGTTTCGAAGCTGGAGGCATCCACCAGGGGGTATTTTAGTGGGTCGTCGGGTCCGACAGCCCCACACTCCCCAGCTGCGACCCTCAATCGCAGTTGGGCGCCTGGGAGTAGATTTTTCAGAAAACAGAAAAAACAACAGAAAAAAGGAAAATGTGGTAAAGGAATAAGTAAGTACGTATGAGCTAGTGGCCAACTCTAGTGACGGAATTTTTAGGCCGCCTAAAGGCCTCCGTCCTGGCTTAACGACTTAAAAGCCGGGACCGACTGTTTAACGTGCCCTCCGAAGCACGGAAGCGCTCAGCTCGTAATGCCACATGCGGTCACCCATCCCAATTTGTGACCACGCATATCGTTGCTTAACTTTAACGATCAATCAAGAACGCCTAGCAAGCTACGCCACGAGCGCTTCAAAAGGAAAATTATTGGTAGAGCTACAAGATCTGGTCGACAAGATCAGGCATTAGTAAGTATTATCATGAATCAAACGGTTCTGAATTGTAGACCAAATGTTGATGACCTACGTCACAAGTTCCGAAAAGCATATCAAAATGCGCTACAAATTCACTACAATTTGAGATAGCAATCAGACGCTAGTTGTCTAGCCACCATATTCAGAGGTCAATGCTACTTGTAAATACTGAGCCTGAAGCCAAATCATTTAGTGTCTAACGAAGTCACTAGACGTTATTTTTAAATAATATGGAATAGGTAGGTCTGACGCGTTTTGTTTTGTTCGCACCGCCAGTCCTTCAGTCGTTCCTCCCCGCTCGCTAGAAGCAAACATGTAGGTACCTACTTAAAGAGGAAATATGAATTTAGGATTTGGAAACATACTTATATTTTTTACCTATGGTCATTGCTTTTGGACATCCTCTTATCTTCACCCTTACAACACTGCTCTCTTCTCATTCCCTACGGACAAAAGCGATCGCAGCGATCATCACATATATTTATGTACGTAGCGTCTAGCACCTTCGTTTGACGCAAAGTGACTTGGCTACAGGCCTACCAAGCTGTTTCAGTACCTACTTGTTTGAGACTTTGAGACCAACAATTTCTGCGTAACCAGCGATCTGTACCTACTGCACAATAAACTGCAATATAGTACATTATCGTTGCTCAATCGAGTCACAGCTCACAAAACAACAGCTTATACACAGTAGAAAGTAAGAAAAACGTTTGGCAAATGCATATTTTCTGCTTCATTCAGAGTTGTAAGACTGAAATCCTATCTATAAATTCAAGATTTGCTTATTGGATCTTTTTTTATAATAACGTTAAAAATGCATCGTAGCAATATTCGTAGCTGGTTGCTACGAGGCTTCAGTAATTTCCAAAAAAAAACATGGCAAGAAAATTGGACCCGGTAATTTTGTTGATCTCTTTGGCTATTGATATCCATTCTTGTATCCACTGCACCTATGAAAAGGTTGTCGGCAATTCGGCGCATTCGACTTTGCTGTGTGTAAACCTGCTGTTTATAGTCGCTGTAATTGTGAGGCTTTCGACAAGTACCTTTCATTGGTACTTACTATGGAGTGGAGGGTTACCGTTAAGATGCGCGGGCGCCGGCCAGTATCTTAAGCTCTCTACTGACAACAACACACGGCCTCTTATACTACGATTTTAATCCATATTGATAATTCAATACGATTAGATTGTTAGAAGATAGTCGAAATAATTTTGTATTAACGTCTTATCATTTTAAGCGCAACAAAAGTTGTGGTATTTTATAATAGCTTAGTGAAAGCGCGTGCAATAAAATACTGTAAGAATCTGTGATAAAACTAACTCAAAATGGAAATGCAAATAGATAGTGATGGTATACCGTTTGTGATGTGGGGTGACAACAAAATCCAGCTGGAAACACAACCGATATCTGATGAAGATGTGATAAAGAAGTCTTCGGAGGAGCTGCGAGAAACTCCGGAGGTGGCGAAGCAAGCGCTCGCGGAGTTGCGACAACTTTTGAAAGGTAACATGAATTTCTACTCAACACGATATTGCCCTCGATATTTTATTGCACATAGTTCAATGAACCAATGCTTTTACAAAGTTCTGTACATTCACTTGGTCAAGAAAAAGACCTTATCGTTCGTACACACGAACTTCCTACCTAACTGTCTTAAATTATTTTGTTGCTATGAAAAGAACACGATAAAGTTTCTTCCCTACTAATAGTTTCAATCAGCTGTAACTGAATCTTATCCTTATCCTACTATATTATAATAGTGAAAGTTTGTGAGGATGTTTGTATGTTTGTGCCTCAATCACGCCTAAACGGCTGAACGGATTTAAATGAAACTTGGAATATACATAGCACGTGTGCTGGATTATCATTTATCATGTAAGCTATTTTTCATCGGGGTACCACGCGAGCGAAGCCGCGGGCGGCAGCTAGTTTTATAATAATTATCTATGACTTATCTTAGTAGCTAATTATTTTATCATAATGATAATAATTGTTTATAATTTGTTGGCTATTATTTCCTAGTAGGGCGAAACTTATCGCAAAATAATTGATGGTTTTGTTTTACTCTGTACTAAATTCTAGAATATCTAGTGCTAATTTCTAGGCAATGTTTTTATTAGCTGTGATTTTACGCTAGAATTGTGCTGAGGAAAGCATGACATTGCAGTAGGTAATCCTGTTGTGATTGGTAATTATACATGGATACCTAACTAGAAGCAAGAAGCCGACAGTAGTTTTGTGCATGGATTTATGTACCTACTTGATGGAATAAATTATTATCAATATGCAGTAGGTTAAATATTAATTAGACACAATTTTGTTTCTGTATTACCACATTATTAATGCTAAATTTTTAGAAATTGTTAGGTAGGTAGGTACCTAGTCTTTTTAACTAAAGCTAACTAACTGCTGCCTGCGGCTTCGCTCGCGTGGTACCCGAATAAAAAATAGCTTATATGTTAATCCAGCACATGTACTATGTATACCTATTCCAAGTTTCATTAAAATCCATTCGATAGTTTTTGCGTGAAAGAGTAACAAACATCCATACATACAAACTTTCGCGTTTATAATATTAGTAAGGAAGTAGGATTTGTTAGTTATATGAAGTTTATAATTGGTTTCAGGTGAAACAAACCTCTACATTCCCGTTGATAGAGACGACTTTCTGCTCAAATTCTTGAGACCTTGCAAGTTTTACGCTGAGAGTGCTTTCAAAAGGGTATGGTTTGTGATTTTTAATGCGGCTAACACGCGTCACTATGAGAGAGTCTAACCCCCGAATACTCAAACCCATCTCAGAGTTGAGCACGTCTCAAGTGACGAGTTTTTGACAGGTTTTCATCAAAAACTGTCAAAAAATCGGGACTTGAAACATGCTCAACTCTGAGTCGCGTTTGAGTATTCGGGGGTAAACCTGTTTAAGATTTATGACTTGTCTTAGGATTTTCCTGCTAACTCTGCCTTTGAAAGAGTAAGGATCTGTTTGATACCTACCTGTATATGCAATGCAAATAGCATCATTCTGCTATTTGCTATCTAAGTATGTTTATAACTTGAGAAAATATCCTGCGTATGTAGGATATTTTGTCAAGTGAATAGCATTAGGGGATTACCACTATTGAAATCACTTAAAAATAATGTACAAATATTTATTTGCATATTAAGTCAGAGATTTTGTAAACATGATTAATTTTAAAACTATTTGCGGCAGGCAAATTCCATAATTTCTTGGCTGACTTTGAATTATTGTTGTTTCTTTTGTCAGATACAATTATACTACAAATTCAGGAGTTCCCACGCTGAGTATTGCCGAGACCTCCTTCCGTCTGCTACGAAGTCCACTTTTGAACGTTCTGTGGTCTCCATTCTGTCTCCGAGGGACCAGCACGGACGACGCATATTGCTTATAGAGGCTGGAGGTAATTATAGTTGAGGACCTCAGTGGCGTGGCTCCGCTGAAATGCAAGAGGCGCGGCTTCGATTCCCGCTGCGTTAGAAATTATTGCATTTTCTGCAAATGTTTCTTCCGGATCTGGGTGTTGTAATAATCCGATTTTTATACGTCATTTGGTGATATCAAAATTTATTTATTTTTAATTTTTAAAGTCACCAAATGCCTGTCAAGACTAAGAAATTTTGGTGACTTTTTATCACTCGGTGATTTTCAAGAATTGATACCCAGAAGAGGATACAACCCCCTTAGATTTTTGAAAGCTGTATCCAATACTCCACACGATGGGCAAATGGCAAAAATGATGGCATAAAATTATAAGATACTTACACTATTAATAAAATTAGTATATCTTAATAATTTTAAGTAACATCTCATTTAAACTTTGGAATCCTAAAAAGCCACAGATGATATAAACACAACCAGATATAACAACTTTTGGAGTCTGTATGGCACTTATGCACTTTTTTGTTGTTACTATTGACTGTTTTATTTTGAGACTTGTATTTTTGTTTTTAAGTGGTAATTCAAGTTAAAGAATACTTAATACTAAATAGGTGTAGGTATTTTATAGATGTGTCGATGAACATGAGTATCACTTTGCCTCTATTCATTATTACCACTTACAAAGCTATACTTTGTAAATTATAACTCAGTCACACTCCACAATTAGGAGCAATTTATATTTAGGTTAGTAGATGTGGATTGTACTGTTAGCTGTGAGTAAATGGAAACCCACTAGGTAAGGTACATACTACATACTGTTATACTTTTGTATTCGCCTGTCTGAGTCAGGATTATTTATAATCATTACATTTATAATATTACTACCTGCCACCCGCAGCTTTGCTCTTTGTATCCGGATAAAATAATAGCCTATATGTTAATCCAGCACATGTACTATGTATATTTCAAGTTTCATTCAAAGCCGTTCAGCCGTTACGGCGTAATTGAGGCACAAACATACATCGTCACATCCACACATCCTCACAAACTTTCGCATTATAATATTAGTAAAATTATAGTTTTAATAATATAAATGCAATGTAAGTACCTTTGTTACTCAATCACGCCCTAACGCCTGAATGGATTTGAATGAAATTTGGAATAAACAAATTAGATACATATTATCACGCTCCCTAATGGTCTAATGGGGTGGGCAAGGCTACAAGTAATCATAACAAAATTTGAAGCCACTCCTGATTCAAAGTCCCAAGTACATAGTATACTTACTTGTCCAGAAGCCAATCAAGCGAAGCCGCAAGTAGAAGCTAGTAAGTACAATATAGATTGATTAAAGGACTCGGTCGTCATCTCAAATCACAAATTTAGGACCGAAAGGGCCCAGTTGACGATTTTAGAAACTAACATTATTATCGGTCGCTGACTGGACCCACAAAATGTTTTGTATGGAGTTTATGCTGACCTATTTAATGTATTTAAGAGAGAACTGGTGGTCTAGTTGGTAGTGACCCCGCCTTCCGATCCTAAGGTCGTGGGTTCGTGGGTTTGGACAAGGCCGACTAAGCTGAGAGGATGGAATAGGTGCTGAGCAAGCTTATTCCATCTTAATTCGTCCCAGGCACTACAGCGTCCCGTCTGTGAAGGTAAAAGTTGCCTGACGTTGCCTGACGCTGTATAAATCATCAACTATAGATGGTAAAATGCCTTAGTTAATGAAATTCAAAGATAAATCATTATAATTATGCTTATCATTTACTCGTTAATAGATGAAGGTAATTAATGGTTATTGTATCAGAGAGCCGCAATAATGATTAAAAAATAAGATTGCTGATTATTATAATTAGGATGAGCAAATAAATTACTACGCAATGAATTGTCCTTGTTACATACAATCCACAAAGCAACAGTGTTTGATAGGTCGTAATGATAATTCTCCGTTTAATGTACGATGTACATAAAATTGAATCCTTTTATAATCGTATCAAAGTCCAAATTCCATCTGTAGAGGAAGTAACAGACATGCAGTGTTACGTATCAATATAGGTACTACGTGATCTTGGAAGAATTTCAAGAGTCGCCACATTGGCAGTTTCGTGTGTGGGCTTAGGTTAGGTGACCTGCGGGTTAGGTATTGTTTTTGTGTACTTACGTCTATGTAAATTCAAAATTTCAAATGGGTATTACATAATAGGTATGGCTTTATCTGCTCAGGATGGTGCCTCAACTTGTTGGCTTCTCATTTCCCTTCTTTCATCTACAAATGCAGAGAAATTAATAGTGTCATCAAGCAAACGATATAGCATAATATACCTAGTTCGAATTTATGGGAATATTCTGAGAAAGTACGTTAGGAGTATAATTCATTCATATTTTAATCTAAGAACGCCTTTCTTGAAATGCAGCAGAACATACTCTTCTAGAGAAATGATAGACGAATTAGTAAGGTGGCTAAAGATTGTTCATCAGATAGTTTTACTGTAGACGCTGATAAATATGACAGAGATATTAAAAAGGAAATAAACGAATATTACATAAATAAAATATATATTCAACAATCACATTTATTTTTAAAGTTTTTATACCACACCACGGTTCCCTGTGTCGTGGGTTTCAGAAACTACGAGTACCATTTCTATGGTAGGTACCTACCGTAACATATTACTCCAACACCCAGAATCGTGTGAACAACACTTAGACCAGAAAGATTTGCAGAACATGCACACCCTCCCGCCACGGGAATTGAACCATCTTGAGTTTCTGCCGGACTCAAAGGAATATAATGACGAAATGAATGTTCCATTATTTTCAGAGCGATGGAACCCTCGCGAAGTTCCCTTGACAGACGTCTTCCGAGGGACCCAGATGGGGCTAGAAGGCGCGATAAAGGAGCCCCAAACTCAAATCAACGGCGTGATCGCTATATTTGACATGAAGGGTCTGTCCTTCAGCCATGTCATGCAATTCACGCCGTCCTACGCCAAGATGGTTATCGAATGGATTCAGGTATATAGAGTAGTACCACAAATGTACGCCTCGGCAAACTTCGTGCTTTGGTATGAAAACTGAATTTGTCCAAGTATGCAACTAATAGTCAAGTAGGTAATTATAACTGAACCAACCCTTAAAAAAATAAATATCTTCATCTCGTTCATTTTCTCATTCTTCATCTTCATCGCATTAGTTCGTATTTCAGAAGTAAGACGAAAATTGCCGAGATCTGTTGTGGAACAAAGGTGCTTAGACTTTTGACGATAAGTGGGTATTTCTTTTTATTATGTGCATAAATCTCAGGTTTAAACAATGTTATCCAGCTTTCGTATAAAGGTTACTAAAAATAATGACAGAAAAAACTCCCAAGTGATGTATTTACCTTGGTACAGAAACGATTGTCGCCAAAAACATTTCACGCTCCGTAAATCTTCAAGGATATCCTGATTATACTACAACTTGGACATTACAGCCGCTAGCATTTATTTTCCTACAAAAACCTCCATGAAATATGTGAAGAGAGTGAAGAAATGTATGTCAGGATCGTAGCAAATGCGGACCCGTGGTGTTCACCTATTCCTATAGTAATTAAAAATATATTTTACTTCCAGGACTGCGTGCCGGTCCGCCTAAAAGCCGTGCACATCGTGAACCAACCGTACATATTCAACATGCTCTTCGCTCTCTTCAAACCGTTCATGAGAGAGAAGCTTCGATCCCGGATACACTTCCACGGCTCCAATAGAGAGAGCTTGAAGGCGTATATCCACGCTAAGGCTTTGAGGAAGCGGCATGGAGGCCTATTGCCTGAACCAGAGATACCAGGAGATGTGCTTTGGAAAATGCTCTGTTACTATGAAGATGACTTCAAATGTGAGTAGATTTTGGATTTGAAATTGTGTATTCGAAAAGCAATGCGAATGTTTGTTTGTGGCTATGACGCCACCGATGGTACTACGAAACTTACTCTAGGAATAAATTATCTATTATTTTTAACTAAAGACATAGAGTGAGTGGAAGACAGTAATATGACTTGACTAATCGGACCATCATCGCCGTCCGTCGGCACAAAAAAATATTGCATGGGATTTATACTTGAACTGGAAAGTACATACCCCTGAATACTTAAACGCGATTCAGAGTTGAGCACGTCTCAAGTCACGGTTTTTTGACAGATTTTGATCAAAATCGACAGATTTTCATCAAAAACTGTCAAAAAACCGTGTTAAACCTATCAAAAAACTGTCAAAAAAAGAGTTTTTGACAAAAAACTCTGGTAATATTCGTAGTGCTGGGCTATGGCGTACTTTTCTTGTATGAATGTGTAGGTCGATCAAATTTGACACATAACAGAAATAATGTACCTGGAAGTATTATGTAATTTATTAGCTAGGTACTTTGCTCGGCAATTAAACTTTATTGTACGAATGACCGTGACAAGATGTGCTTGGTTTTATGTAATATGCTCGCAGTCGTTTTACATGATAAATCTTACTTTCCTTCGTACGTAATATTTTAAGTGACTTTCTCTTAAATTTGCCTAAGTAACCTAATACTCTTTCCATTTTCAACTATTCACTTTCACTTTAGACTTGAGCTTAATTTGATCCCTCATAACTTATTCTATGAATATTATGCTTCAAATCGAGCGATGTCACGGACAGAAAATAAATTTTCATGATTTTGTTTAAAATTTGATTTAAGCCAGTTGTTAGTTGATAGTTGATGACAAAGTAGAAAAAAATTAGGAGAATAAAATTTTCGTTTCTGCTTGATAGATAATGTTAGATTTCTATAATCGTTAGTGAAATGAGTACAACAAATTATGTATAATAAAGATCCAAACTGTTTAATCGCCACTTTTAAATTTATTGATTTTGCTATTTGGTCTGGCTCCTCTGGTTTTCCCTATAAAAACAAAGAAAGCATAGTCGAAAACCCTAATACGTAATACATATTATCACGCCCGTATCCCTAATGGGGTGGGCAGAGCCACAGGTAAGTAAACTTGCAGCCACTTCTGATTCAAAGTCCCAAGATGTGAACCATGATGACAGGTGATCAGCCCATCGCTCATATAGATGGTCCATCATGTTGGAGGATACTATTAGGGTTTGGGTCCCGGGACGTCTCGTGTCTCGAAGTTCCGGAATTTTTCGTAATTTTAGCTGTCTCGAGTCCTGGGACTTTCGGGTCGACTCGAGAGATACTATCCGTAAGTCGATTTTTACGACATGCTCGGGGAGAGAAGCAGCTGCACGCATTGTATGTTTTTTTGTTTACTCCCAGTCCACCAGAGAAGTAAAAACCATAATTATCTGCATATAAGAGTGAGAGAGACCTACTACTATTTAATAAAAAGGACCTTTTTTATTTTATTTATTAATGAATAATAACGGCTATATTTTTGTTTTCAGTGGCGAACTCCTACGGTTACAAAACGAAATCCTAACTTTGAGAGGTATAAAATTATTATAATTATAAAAGT
This sequence comes from Scotopteryx bipunctaria, assembly GCA_949320045.1. NCBI lineage: Eukaryota > Metazoa > Arthropoda > Insecta > Lepidoptera > Geometridae > Scotopteryx > Scotopteryx bipunctaria. Next base: position 3,650,377 of record OX439441.1, read on the forward strand.
ATAAAATAAACCATAAAGTAATATACCATACCTATTATGATCATTATGATTATGGTATGTAATGATGAAGTTATTGCCTATTTGGCGTTTATGCCTATACAACTATGTTCTATGTTTTTGTATTTATACCAATTCATATTTATTGTGGACAGCATTCCAATTATAACGAGATTTTCTTTTAAAGCAGTGCAATTGTGATGAAAATTAATTTAAGTTAGGAAAAGTGGTTTCTCGGAGTTTGTAAGCTAGTTATAATTTAACAGGCGTGGGTTATGTTAAAATTAAATATCATAATAAATTTCGTAGTTGTTTTATTAATAACATCTTACCTAAATATACAAACACTGTTAAAATCTGACTGACAGTCAACGCACAGCCCAAATCCTTATCGAGTGCAACTAACAAAATGTGTTTGGAAATTCAACCCCCATTAGGATTGGCCAGTTCTTTTATATATCTTATCAATAAAAAGTTATAAGGCATTATTTATATCTAATATTAAAAAGTAAGCTTGCAGATACAGAAACATTATATAAGCATCGAAAAAACTAGATTTGATATATTAAAAAAAACGATCCCTGTTACTTACATATATGCTAAGGTCTTACCTAATTTATCCAAGTTAATAGGTTTGCCAATTTGGCGAAGATATTGCAGGGCTTTATAAATACTTACAAAGCAAGTAGTTTAGTTTTTGGTCCCAATTCCATCCAAAAAAATAAGCTTCTAGCATTACATTTTAAGATTACAACTAAGTTTTACTTACATAAGTACTTATAAAAATAATAAGTAGGTAATAAAATAGAAAGACAATCTGTAACAGTAAGTAAAATAAATAAAATATGACAAAAAGTAATCAGGCAGGTACACCTTTTTAATGTCATGGCGTTTCATGAGATACTTAAAGTGACGAATAGCTTCCGTCTTAAAAAAAGTGATGTTAAAATGTGTAAAGGTAGATTTAAGAATAGGAGTAATTATCACAGCCAAACTATTAACGATCAACAATATAGTACGCATTGTTTTTACAAGTAAAGTGGGGGATAGACGTACGATACTTGTGGCTCGATGACATTTTTCGCTCGTTTTGTTCATAAAGTTTGCAAACTTAGGTTGGCAGGCGAGCGAAAAAGTTCACCGTTGAATTTTTGCGTTACAAGTACAGTAGTAGGTTAGGTACAAATATTGTGCGGCTCGACAATTTTTGTCTGTTTCTGAAATACGAACTAACGCAATGTTGATAATGTAATATAGATATGTTACAATAATTATGTAAATACTTTTTTTTAAAGTTCAGTTATTATTTTAATGAAGTATATATTCGGACAAATTAGGTTTTCATACAAAGCACGAAATTTACCTAGGCCCACAATATTTGTGGTGCTAATGTACAGTGTACTAGCTTGTTCGTCTATCATCTATTTAAAAACATGAGTTTTCTTGGAATGATTAGAAAATAAAGTACATTTGAGATTCATCATCGACCCCACTTGCCGATTTAAGCCCAGTTCCTATATTTTACTAACAGATGGCGGATGCTAAATTATATATCAGTTAACTGACGAAAAGAGTCATACTTTGATAGAAAAACCACGTTGCAATCTTTTACCCATCGCCCGTTAGTAGAATAAACGAATGAGCATTAGAGTAAATTACTTAAGATATATGTAAAAAGGTGATAGCATGGCTGGCAGTACTAAAACACTAAATTTGAACTCAAATTAAATGCTACATTTGAACTAAGACCTTACAAATGGAAACAAATAATGTACATTTACTATTATCATAAAAATATAAGATTACTCATAGGCATTCGTATCACGATATCTCACACAGTATCACATAAATAGTTTTAACACCCTTACCACGATTACTTCTTCTTGTAGCCGTAAGAGTTGATAGCTGAAACAATAAAATAAAATTACTTAGTAAGTAAAAGTAAAAAGTACACCTTTATTCAAAATTACAAGTGTGTAAAATACATGGTTTGGGATCTCCCCTTTTAAGTCATATGATCTTTTCTGTAGTACAACTTAAATTAGATAACATTAAATTATGAAAGAAGATTAAGAAATAATATTAAAAGAAGCTAATTATTTCTTTTAACGACCATACGATGAGTATCTAAAAATTAATGGTTAAAAACTTTCATCAAAATATATATTAAACTAAAGCTAAGTTTAAAATGTATTTGATATAAAATCGTAGCTCAAAATCAGCGCCTAAAATTACATAATTTGGACATAAGTCGTAAGATATATGCACAAGATTCAATTCAGAGAGCTGTCTAGAAGTGCACTAGGTGGATGATTATTATGATATCAAAAACACGCCGATCCTTAGTATTCTAGACGAGGCGCACCATAAGGGCTTCGTACTTATATACCAACTTGAAACAACAACTAATGAATATGAATAGAACAACTTACCGGTAAATTCCTGATCACACATAAGAAGTAGCTCTAGCCATTGCGCGCCCGTCACGTTCGGGATAGACATGTTCCCTCCATAGGAATCCGGCAGACATTTGGGACTGATATGTTTGTGCAGTAACTCCCTGTCGTTCCCCATGAAGATTATCCGAGAACGCAGCTTCTCTTTCAGGAATGGCTTGAAGATTGTGAACACCATGTTGAAGATATAAGGCTGGTTGATTATGTACAGGCCTTTGATTCGGAGAGGAATGCACTCCTGGAAAAATAAATAATAAATTATACTATATCACAGAACAAAGTAGGTTACTTCTTAGGTAAGTAATATTTTAAAGACGGGAGCTGGACAAACAAACAAACAAATCAATTTATTGACATATTATGTATGTTACAGACGGGATGAATATTTCTCGTCGAGCATTTAGAATATAGAATTATATATTGGCATAGTGACACTGGTGACTGATTAAATAATTTCATCTTTAGACGTTCGGTTATAGACAAAAAGTATATCTTACTATAAGTATAAGTACTTTCCCTACGTGTAGAATTCATTTGAGACTATCTATCGAGTAGCAATAAAGCTGGTAAACCCACCTGAAGCCAATCAACGATTCTCTTAGCAAACGGCGGCGTGAATTGCATGACCTGTTGCATAGAGAGGCCGTCCATGTCGAAGATGACCACTGCGCCGCAGATCTGAGTCTCCGGCTCCAACATGGCCGCCTCCAGGAACAACACGCAGCCTTTGAACACCTCGTCCAGGGAACATTCTCTATGCTTCCATTTCTCTGTAAAAAGGATTATGTATAAGCACTTGGAACTGATTTCATTTCCATCCAAACTGAAAGGTGCTTGGCTTTTAAACTGAGCACAAGAGCTAATTAAAATGCTCGTGCAGTGACCCCACATTCCCTTCGTCGCCCTCACGGATTCGAAAGTCTTGTGTGGGCACTTTGATTGAACAGAACAGGGGCTTACCTGCTTCTGACACTCTTGATTCAATTCCAATCTCAACTTAATTTGGGATTTTGCTCGATTTCGTGTTTAGTATTCTTGAATGCTATCTTTAGCGCACGATTAAGATCGAAAGTTATGGATTTCACCACGACTGATCCTAATCCTGCGCTACTATAGTATTTATGAATGTCAAACAAATCCTATGAATTCAAGCAAAATCAAAAATCGAAAGTGATGGGTTTCCCACTACAGATCCTAATCATGCGCCAACAGTGCAATATCGAGTTGAGTTTCGGGAGTAAGTTCAAAGTTTTGAGTGAACAGCAGGTATTTAGTTACGTAGTTAGTGCTACAAGACTTCATTTATAGTAAACCAAAAAGCGTTGCGTGCATTGTTTAGTCAGTCAAGCCAGTCGGCGGTTAGGTACCTACTTACTTACCTACCTTTAGCGCTATTTTAAGAATGAACAAAAAATACTGTTAGGTAGATACCTACATTATTACGTAACGTGACGTTCGGTATCCTTCTGTGTTTTTCCAGCTTTCTTACAAATAAACGTTAGATTTGTATAGTTTTTGGATGACGTATGTTTTGAACAAGGTATATTTTTTTTAATGGTTGGGAATTTTAGGATCACCTTTGTTTATGGCAAGCACATTTTTAATTGAGTTTGCGTCAGTGGTATTAGATGAAGTAGCAAAGCACTTAGATTATTAAGAAATAACAACATAATACCTAATGTAATCAAGCACTTGACTATTTATACGAATGCGGTAGCAATTTTACTGTCGCTGTGTAATCCAACATGTAATTTGGATTATTTTCATGTCACGGTCGCGTGATTCCGAAACTACCATAATACATTCATCAAAAAAAGTTTACCTAGATCGAAAACCTTCAAAACATAAAAATTATTATGATAGAATAATACCTACGACTTCAATTTTATTAAAATGAACACAGACTTCGTAATTTTTTTGTAAAATTTTAAATTGCCTACCTATTTTTATTGTCACTCCAAAAAAGAATTTGACTAACTTCCGTTTGTGACTTCGCTTGTTTCAAAACATATTTCTATTGTTTTTATGGGCTTAGCCATTACGGCGTGATTTTAACCACAAACGTACAAACTGTTGGATTTATAATACTTATAAGGAGAATTCGTTGGACTAGGTAGTTTCATAATCAACATTGTAGTGCTAATTTTTAGCGGTTGATGTTATTTCCCATTAGGCATTACAAAAAACATTACAATAGGTATGATGATTAACTTATTTACAGATGAAGTCACCCTATATACCCTAATGTTGTAATTTCGTCTAAAAGATTAAAAAAAATGCTGTAAGGGGCAAACAAACTGCTGCGACAATTCCGATCACATCCGGCAATTTTTAGATAATCATTTTTAGTATGTGACACGTGTAGTATCTAGTAATAGTAGTTGTACGTTTTGTGTTGTATCGCATGCGATCTTACACATTGCTACGACAATCCGGCTAAAACTAAGGAGACACTAGTCCCCGGGACGATTATAGATGGAGTAGGCTTGCCCAGTACATATACCAACCTCAGCTTATTCGGCCTTAGACAATCCAGTTATATTGCTATATTACCGGCCAGGCAGCAGTGTTGGAGAGTTTTTATGCGATTCTGTATAGAGAATTTGAAATATCCTCAGCATTGAACTTACTTCCTAGCTCAAGCACGAGAACCCGCCGTCCTAGCTGGTCCCTTGTCGGCAGCACGGTGAGCACATTCTGGTTGAAGACGTTGGTCTCCTTGCTGGGCACCAGCCCGTCGTAGTGCTTATGGTGCTTCAGCTTGAACCCGTAGTAACGTTTGATCTGAAATTCATTAAAATACATACATAAAATCACACCCGTTTCCCATAGGCAGAGATCATGGATTTCCATTTGCTACGATCCTGACATACTTCTTTCGCTTAATTCACTCTCATTATATTTTTATGGATGCTTGTCGGTTCAGGAACGCAATGGAGATTCAACGCTTCCGTGCTTCGGAGGGCACGTTAAACAGTCGGTTCCGGCTTTTAAGTTGTTAAGCCATGACGGAGGCCTTTAGGCGGCCTAAAAACTCCGTCACTAGAGTTTGCCACTAGCTCATACGAACATACATACATACATGGAGATTGAAAATATAAATCATCCGCATGGCGCTGGCGGCGACGCAGTACGCCACCTGTCACATTTCGTTTCCCGTGGGGGCGAAAATTTGCTTACGGAAATGCCACGTTGAAAATTCATTCAAATAGTATAAAACGCAGATCTATGTAAATGTTTGGTTGGATTCCTCGGATGACCTTGGTGACGATTTCCCGAGACGCAAGAGGCGCGGGTTCGATGACAGTAAAAATGAGGTGCGATTCGATTCTTGGGAATATTTTTTCGGATGACTGTAATGGTACTCGTAGTTTCCGATACTCACGATATTAGTATCGTGAGTATCGGAAACTACGAGTACCATTAGGATTAACCATTAGGATATAACCCCACATTAGGATACCTTGAGTATATACCTTTAGAGGTATATACTCAAGGTATCCTAATGTGGGGTTAGGACTATGTATGTGATGTGTTATTTTAAATCATCCACGGGAGCTCAGGCTAAATTAAGTAAAAGGAAAAAGCATAGGTCCAGAACGACCGTGACCACCGGAGCGTTCAGTTCCGTTCGTCCTGCGTCACAGCCTTCATTGAAAATTAATATCGTAAGTAGATGACTCCTTATCGACTTACAACCGTTGCTGTGATGTTCAAAACTTGTTTGGACCGCTTCGTCCGGTTTAGTCTAGCTTTTGTAACTCCTCAAAAGAGCAAAACAATTTTTTATACTGTTTTTGACTATGTCGAAAAGACAATAAAATATCATCATCATTATCAGCCCACATCCATTCACTGCTGGGTAAATATGCCTCATTAGCATGGCATTATTTTCAATTCAATCGAATCCAGGGGATATCTTACTTCTTACTTATATTATAAATACGAAAGTTTGTTAGTTTGGATGTTTGTGCCTCAATCACGCCTAAACGGCTGAACGGATTTACATGAAACTTGGAATATACATAGTACATGTACTGGATTAACATATAGGCTATTTTTTATCCGGGTAAAAAGTCGCGGGCGGCAGCTAGTAACCCATATAATAAAATATAGTATAGAAGTGTAGATGAGAAATATTTTTAGTCTTGAATTGAAAACTCACTAGTTCATAAGCGCTCTGCGGGTAGAACTTGCAAGGTCTCAGGAAGCGCACCAACCACGCGTCGCTATCTGTCGGCACGTGGAGATCAGCATCATCTGAAAATCAACACAAAAACTTAATGGTACTTCACACAAAAAAATGTAATTTACAATTGTTGAGTTTAGCCTTTACTCAGTTGGTATGTCTATTACTAAATTGTTTTCCGTAAATGCAAGATTCAAATCAGAGAAGAGAAAAATGTTAAAAATAGATAAACATCTACCTTTTATGCTTAATTTAGACCGTTTTACAAACTGAATACTGTCGAACATTATCATTTCTTAAAAAAAATGTTTCATAACTTTGGTTTTTCTGACTAAATACCTACCTATTAAATTATGTTCTGTGTTGCATTTAATCATTGATAAAATAAAAATAATGGAATTTGGAACACTAATAGCAGCAATAGAATGTTTTGTACCTAATGCGTAATTGTTTATGAATCCGTTTAACTGTGAAGATACAGACTGCATATCTGTTGAGCATTTTTGTTAAATATTTGAGATATTGTGTTTAAAAATGTAGTCATGCATGGTAGTTCTGTCTAGACAAGAAATAGAGTCTAGTAAATAGGCATAAAATATTAAACGCATTAAATATTTACCCTTAATAAATACCTAATATCTTATTGTCGAAGATAAAACTCCACAAAATACCCGAGTAAGTATTATTTACCCTTCGCATATTAAACCAAGGGTAAATATAATATTACTTACGCTTTAGCTCTTAGTAAATATTGATTTGAGTGTATGCGAAAGCAATGCCCAACGTGCAAACTGGAAAACACCACTTCAACTATGTTGAAGAACAGGCTAGAACAAACGATAGGTACCTAGCTTCTAACCTCGAAAGAAAAAAGTTAAAAAAAAACTCATTAACTTCAAAGTCATAAGTCGGATGTCACAATAGAAAAAGGTCATGTATTATCTAAGTATTCTTTTGTTTATAAGTGTGAGTTAAATTTCGGGACCGAGGATTTGCATACAATGTGGTGTTTTGAATCTCTAGAGATTTATCCTTTCTTATAAAAATAAAGCTATTGTTCAAAATACCTATTTCAGCAGTGTAAGCTATTTATTATTACAATATCTATAATTTAAAATGTGCCTTATCTATGATGATAACATTATAACAACGAATGTGGATTGTAAGAATGCACTAAGTTTAAACCAATGTTTAGATCTTATTTCACGTAGGTATTATTAATATCCTAAAGCGAAACTTCATAATAATAAAATTGAATATTTGATTTAACTGAATACCTACCTAATATTATAATAAAAATACAATATGTATGCAAAACAAGTGTTTGTTAACATCACATTCATTTTCGTAACGGCTGAATGGATAATAATAATAATAAATAACACCCAACAGTCACATAGTCCTGACCTGACCTCACACTAGGATTCCCAGTGTCGTGCTTATCAGAAACTACGAGTACCACAACACCCAGACCCGGAAGAAATATTTACAGATTATGCAAACTTTTCTTCCACAGCGGGAATCGAACCCGCGCCTCTTGCGCCTCTGCCGAGCAATCGCCCGCCACGCCACCGAGGCCGTCGGATTTGGCTAAAACTTGGAACTCAAGGCACCATTTAGCTAATCATCTTATTAGAGACCTTGAATCTAGATTTTATTTATAAACATGTCGTACCTACCTATTTCTATGACATTAGGTATAGATACGATTAATATTTTCTGTACGAATAATATTTTCGTAGGTCAATGAACTATTTATTCTAGATACGTAGATATAATATAGCTTTCGCCTTTAGTTGCTCGCGTGGGATCCGAATAAAACGCAGACTAAATGTCTACCACTTCAAACTTTCATCCACATCGAGTCAGCTCGTTACGGTGCATATGATTGATCCAAAAAAATATTTATAAACATCCAAATATGCACACAAACTTTCGGATTTATTATATAAGCTGGATTGGTTTGTTTACTGAGTCAAATGAAACAACTACCTACTAATAGTGATGCTACAAATTGGTGCCTAGGTAATTAACTTGATGAGGGAATTAACTATCATTTGTTGATTAAAATCCTCGTTTGTTACTTTAGATTACTTTTTAGAGTTCCGTACCCGAAGGGTGCCAACGGGACCTTATTACTAAGCCACAGCTGTCCGTCCTTCCTTCCGTCTGTCTGTTTGACTATCAGCGGGCTGTATCGCATGAACCGTAATAGGTTGAAATTTTCACATAGAGTAGCTTCTATTGCCGCTATAACAACAAACAATAAAATAAAAAAGGGGGCTCCATACAAGAAACATTTACGAACATGTACGATGGTACGGAATTCTTCATGTGCGAATACGACTCGCACTTGACCGGATTTTTTTATTACTCATTGGCCGGTTTATTAATATGCATCTGGAAAAATCTGTTTTGAAATCAGGTGCTTTTGTGCTTTTGAAATCATATACCTAGAAATGAGTAAAATGATACCTAAAATGCGATTTCTTTCGAATTGTTATGAGCCCAATGTTTCTCTTACATGAGTAGGTCAGAATAAACATTAAAATTGATGAACTATTGAAAATGTCAAATAAGTAATTGGCATGCAAGAAAATTCAAGATCACAATAATAAGAATGATACCCACGCAATAACCTTTCGGCAGATCTGTCCTCGATTCTGCCGAATATGGAAGCAACCTCGCGATAATTAGGATTAAAACTCCTCCGCCTTGTAAAGAAATGCTCTCGAAATCTTGGAATCAGCTGACCTGACCTTTTGGATATAGGTAATCATCATAATTACGGAAAGAATAAAAATTACGTTCGTCTTCCTTTGTTTTCACTTGCCACTTGTCTTCCAACCTTTTGACGTTCAAATCATGATGAGATGTAGTGCAAAAAAAAACCATCTGCCAACTGCATCACTATGAAGCAAACGTTCCTTATGCTAACCTTATGCTATTGCAGTAAACATCCAAAAAATATATGTAATCTAAATGCTGTAACTTAAAGCTGACCTTCCAGCAGCCTCCTTAGCTCCTCGACAGCGGGTTTCACGATATCGGGGGTCTCTCGGAGTTCTTCCCTCGCAATTTCTTTAACGGAGTCCCGAGGCTCGTCCAGCTCGAACTGCAGAAGGAAATCTCCGAGCTGCACGCCTGGCAGCTTGTCCAAATCGGTGAGCATGTGCTGAGATACTGTAACAAATTACTTTGGTTAGAGTGCTATTCCTGCATTTTATTTATTTACCTCTCTGCTGAACTAGGTAGAAGGGAAGAAAAAAACATAAATAAATAATTGTGGACATTTTACACAGCGCCATCGAGCCCCAAACTAAGCAAAGTTTGTACTATAGGAACTAGATGGACATAGAATGCGTCCAGCTGCTTCTCCGAGCATGTCGTAAAAGTTGACTAAGGGATAGGATATTTTGCACCATGATGGACCATCTATACAGGCGAAGGGCTAATCACCTGTCACCATACGGTACACGATATCCATCTTGGGACTTTAAATCATGAAAGGCTGCAGATTTTCTTATGATTACTTATGGCTCTGTCTACCTGAGGGATACGGGCGTGATGTACTCGTATACTATATATTTTTTAGATATTTAAAAGATCTTATGTATATTATTTATGTATATTCTTTTGTAAAATGAATAGATTGTAAAAGCACCAACGAATATCAGATTTACTTAAAAAATATGCAAGTCATAAAATACCCAAATAGAGGTACGTAGTCGCAGGTGATGTGTTAATTTTTAGGCGCGTAAAAACACAAGTTTCATAATAATTTTCGTGATTTCAATTATAAAGAGTTGTAGTTGAAATACATTATATCACGCCTGTTTCCCATAGGGGTCAGTACAGTACAGACCATGGCTCTCAATTTGCTACGGTAGGTAGATAAGTATAATTATTGTAGTTTTAAGTTTATAAAAACTGGTATAATGGGAGAGAAAATAGCCTTATTAAAATAGTAGAACAGGTAGAAACCGGGTGGGTAGTCATCTATGGAACGCTGTTGATGCTATTCAATAATTTGAGCCGGTTTCAGTCGCCGATCATTACATGGACTAAATATTGGTAACTGCTGTTCAGTTACTAGATTCTTCTATACAAAAGGATATTTACAATTAACATGAATGGATCAGTTTGCTAAATTAATTCTTATGTGATAACCAGTGTTGTATAAGTTTGGGGGTATCTTCAAAAAGTTAAATTCTTTCGCCGGCAAAAAAACGGAAAATGCCCCGTAACGGTACAAATAAATTATCAACCGACAACAGCCAATCATATAAAATATAATAAAATAACTCACTTTTTCCCATTGTATACAAATTCACGATGAACAATAAATTAGAAATTATCTAGTCCTATTCACCAGCTGTGATCGTGTTCACGGAAAGCAGACACAGACGTGACCGAGCAGCGAAGCAAGACTGCGTTTCGGCTGACCAACATATTGCTTATAACGGGTAACCGCCTTACCCTCATTATTGTTTAACGAAGAATAAAAAAAATATTAAGGAAATTTGTCTTTGTGACTCATGACGTGTCAATTAGGCGGCTGCCAGACTAGGTGCTACTAATTCGTATCCTACTAATATTATAAATCCGAAAGTTTGTATGTTTGTGCCTCCACTACGTCATAACATGATTTGCATAAAACTTGGTATGCATATAGAACCCTGGGATAAGTATAGGCTAAGGAGCCAATTTGTTTTTCCGCGGGTATCATACAAAAGTAGCCTCGGGCTTCTAATGACAAAGGTCTATAAATAAGTCCCCTTTTCCTTTGCAGTGTGCACGAAAAACAAAAGAATTCAATTAAATTACAAGGAGCAGCTGATGCCATAATTATTAGGTAGGTCAAGGTCGCTTTTAAGTCGGTATGCTTTGCTGGCGTAGAAGTTACCTACATAAACTTAAAGGATTACCAAGTTCAAGTGTTAGAGGGCAGCATAACACGAGCTATACCTACATTTTGTGTATTCAAATAGCAATTAGGACTTCCCCTACTCAAACCTCCCCCCTCTAATACCTACTTAGATAAAACTTGTTTAGTAAAAAAAAGTACGTAAACGTAAAAGCTAGTTGAGTTCGGGCCTTAAAGTGTGGGAGAAGGCTATGTTCAACAAAGAAAAACTCCCAAGTGTCTCGTAATGTCCCTCTGCACACAATTTTCTAGGTCTATAACCGGTGTAATGGCATTCCTTAGGCATTCCTTGGTAGCTACCTAACTCATCCACTTTGAAAATGCCGTGGTGCTATATATTGCCCAGACTCAAAGAGTCTGGTAATCTCAGGGTAAACTTACACTCACACGCTACATACACACCTACATTCGGTTTACGTATGTTCTAGTATTAAATTAGTTTTAACTTAGCACAATAATAATTATGTCCTTTTGGATGTATCGTGTATCGAGGAGGGCGTTACTGGCTGCGACACAGTTTTATACTTTTGCCGTCAGTATCGTTTACACATGTTTTAGTTTTAATTTGTTTTCTGTTCCAAATAAATATATTTGTATTTATATTTGTATACATATATAGATAATCTGTAAAGCTTTGTACCAAATCACTGAAAAAATCGATCTATGTGTGTGTACAGACGTTAATTTGCCGCTGCATCAGGTCAATGTCATATGCCATTGACCTGCAGTGAGGTAAACGTTTACACGTTTCATAGTACCCGCCATCTAGCGTGGAATAGGGAAACTTGAAGAGCGACAAGCTCGGAACAGCAAATTAACATCTCTATGCAATCAAGGTGCTTGTTCATAGTAAACTTGACAAGTTGTTTATGTTACCACTAGTCGCTAGATGTCGCTGTGACTCAGATTGTACTAACCTACTTATACTTCAGCCAAACTGGAGATATAATTTATGTAAACAAACCGTCGCGTATTTTTCGTTGTTACGATGAAATCACTTTAGTTTTAGGTAAGTAAACCCCGCCACATACGTTTTCGCACCTTAATTTAAATATTAGTACTACTTAAAAGTTCCATAAACATGATGTAATTAAAACGGAAGTTTTAAGTTTGTTTAGGCATGTAAAGAAGTTGAGTTTTTAGTTTTGTTACTTAAGTTAGGTTTATGTAAATAGGTAGTTAAGTTTTATTTTAAGTATAGATTAAATTTTTCTTGGTTTTTTATACATTTTTGTTTTTATATGGGTGATGTGGTCGCAAAGCCCTTAAATAAATTAAAAAAAAAAGTTTGTTTAGGTAAGTACCTACATAAATTGTATCTCCAGTTTGGCTGAAGTATAGGTACCGTTACAAAATGCAGCATCGTTATTCATAAAACTTTGCTAATCAACCTCATAAGCATTACTTAACTAATTAACGACTTAACTTTTGAACGGTTTTGCCTTGGATTGGATTCATTAATATCAAATAGGTAGATCTTGTTTTAAATTATAGGTATAGATCATTACCAAAGTTAAAATACTCAATTTTGACGACAAAAAATACCACGAACTCAAATCACAAACTTCCATACTACACGCACAGCTGCTCAAAACAATGGTTTTGTTCGCCACTTTGTTGATTATCTGGTTAAACAAGGGTGAGAAGTTGTTTAATTTAACAGCTGCTTTATTAACTTTATAAACAAATGTTTAAGTCTAAGCAGCGTTTATGAATGTAAAAATTTCTTAATCATTATTTAAAGCGTAGTTTAAAAGATAATTAACGTTTATGAATAAAGCTGTAATAATGTTTGCAAAAGTCCCTTACGTCTATTTATCTAATAGAATTTAACAGAATTTAGTTGTTATTTAATTGGTAACAAGGATTTACAGATTATTATTAAACACGATAAAAAATTGAGAATTTGAGAGATAAGAAATGTAGAACACATTTCAAGGAGTAACTATGTCCTGCATAATTAATTTAGGTTAAAATGGGTATAATCGAATTGGACTATCAAGTCCATAAGTCCAACTAACTTTTAAAACAAAATGCAACCTACTCTGAAAGTAAATTAAAATAATTTATCAGCTTATATAAATGAATATAAAACGAAGTGAGTAAATACTAAAGCATGGTAATGCATACAAAACATGCGCGCATAGAAATGTAAAGAGATAGATTTATTATACACTCGTACTATAAAAGTTTTATAACCACAGTAAATATTTTATGGCTAGGCAATATTTAATATTCTATTCTTATATGAATTGAAAACAGGTTGCAATGGGGCCTTCTATGACCGCTTTGGGTATCCTTAAAATCAAAAACTTTGTGGCAACTCTTCCCAGCTCAAAAGCTGACGTTTGAAGGCCAATTAAGCGGCCGATGCGATTATAAGACGTTATTCTGGGTCAGTCTATGATGAAAGGTGGCACCAGTGACTGTAATCAAAACTTTATGTTAATCATACTGTTATACCACCTACCTACTGATTGTGTCGATATGTTTGAAATTCGGTATATTTCAAGTTTCTCTCGCAATCGCCGCCACAGTCTAGATGTTACTAGAATCTATAATTTCTTTATTTTTTTGTGGTGACTAAACGACAAATGACTATTTGTTTGCGGAAAGTCTTACACATTTCGAGATATGTGTAGTGTTTCCGTTATGTTTCATCGTGTTCGAAACTCTACAATCGTAGGGGTTCATCATAAGCCAAAGATCATCGTCAAATTGGCTCATGCCTAGAATCTTGGACCTACCTAAGTGGACATGTATATACATCAAACATGAGTAGACGTCTAGAAGCCAGACTAGCTAGAGTTCGCTCATGTTTGAGTACGCGCCAAAACCAGGTGAACGGTCGATTATTTATCACCTAGCTAGGTTTTCTAGGTCACTTGCATCAAGAGCTTCGAAACGCGTCTGATTACTTTCTAGATGACGTCGTTGGGTGGCCATGCTCGCACATGTTTGGTACTGCGCCAAGAACAATCACCAAAGTGCATTGGTTTACCGATAAGCAAGCCAAACATTGCCCATAACGTACTGAGAACTATGATTCAAATTTTAAGCGGAAACCGTTTCGAGGTTTTACAGCTTCGAGTCAATCCTGTTCAATGTTGCTTAGTGATTTGAATAGGTATTGTTTTGTATTGTGATTGATAGATTACTAAAAAGCTATCGAGATGTTTATAGAGATTTGAATCAACTCGAATAAAAAGTAGCCTTTATTTTATTCCAAGTTACATCTAGGTGTAGTCCAAGTTTCAGCTAATCCTTCAAGCCTTACGGGATCAAAAATACACACAAACTTTCCATTTATATTATTCGTGTGATGCGACGAGGCCAAATACGAGATTGAAAATTGATTGAAAATTAGAATGAGAATCGAATCAAGTACTTTAATAAAATCCTTTCTTTCATTATTACACCCGACAGTGTGATCTTTTTGTAGAGGTTTTGTCGTTAGCCAAAATTTATCCACCATCAATGATGTCATTTCATAGACCATATATAGAGTTAGCACATGCTTGGAGCAGCTCCAACCCATACGGGTGAATGCACGATTACACGTGGACTTTGTACAGTGCACATTTTTATAATGGTCTATTGTGATGGTCTAAAAATACATCTATCAACAGCTGTTATAGGCATGAAATGTGCCTATCAGTGTCTGTCATTATTCTTCTATTCCGGTTATACAATTAGGTTCTCTTTCAGCAACTTAACCAGCCGTTAAAAGAGTGAGGTAACCTTTAGTTTAGCATAACGCACAATTATAATGACGTCTATAGCTATAACATTCCGTTTATATGTTGTTGAACTTGGATTTCAAGTTTTATCTACTTAGATGATTCATCATAGTACCTACGTCTAGTGATCGTTAAGATATGTTTAGGTTTGAGCACCGTGTTTTCCAACCTTTTATTTGTCATTGTTAAGTATAGTTCGCATCATGAAAAACCGGTCAAGTGCGAGTCGAGTTCGCACACGAAGGGTTCCGTACCATCGTATATGTACGTAAATGTTTCTTGTATATAGGTGGCAGCACGTTCCCTATTAAAATCGAGCAAAAAAAAAAATGCAAAATGAAACAAGTCTCTTTCATGAGGACCGCCTTAATTTTTAATTTTATTATTATGTTTCTGCAAATCAGTAAATTTTAGACCGATAAAAAATAATTTTTTTTTATTCTTGTCAGGGGCCCCCTTTTATTTTATTTTAATTATTTGTTGTTATAGCAGCAATAGAAATACAAACTATGTGAAAATTTAACTCAACCAACATTACCTATTACGGTTTATGAGATACAGCCCGCTGACAGACGGACGGACCGGACGGACGGATAGACAGACAGACAGCGTAGGCTTAGTGAATAAAACAATAAGGAAATCCTTTGTACGCAATGGGATACACGCGCTAACGTTTTTTCAGTCTTGCTAACTACGGTACTGTAACTTCGTGAAAATGATCAATTATTGTCAAGTAAATTGACATGACGCATTGCGTTTTCGTAGACTTCTCGTAGAACATAGTGAGCGTTGAAGTCTTTTCAAGAAGTTCTTAAAACAATACATTATGCTTCTACAAACCTCGTATAATTAGTTGCATTAATCTGTATTTTTTACTTACGCTGCATAATTGTAATTAAATGGTACCTAGATGTGCTGCGTTTTCATGGACGGTTTCTTCACCTTAGTATCTTGCATCATTATCACTTAATCTAAATTTCAATGATGTTCTTATTAAATCATTGTAATTGAGTTGTATGAGATAAAAAAACAGATACCAACTAGATTTTGTAATTTAGGATGCAGTTGATAAATTTTGCTGTTATCTCATTTGTAGGCCGTGCCTTTTATATGGAACGTGACCGACGCGGTATTTTAGTACGAAATAGATAAAAGGCTATTGATAACAAGTATGACACAATTATGTTTGTAAATTAGCAATTTGGAACAATATTGGCGCGCCATCCACTAACGTCATTTCCTTCTGACTTTTTCTTAGTACAACCTCTACGGGAATTCAGCGTGATTGAAGGTGGGGTTTTATAATTACTTCTTGACATTGTTATGTACTGGCATTTTTTCCTTATAGATATCGGTAAAAATTGTCTTCAATGGATGATCAGCCAATGGAGAAATTCTTCTATAACTTATTTTAAATTTTATTAACAGAAAGAAACTTACAATTACCTAATCCTACTTAATATTACGAATGTGAAAGTGTGTTTGTATACATGATTGTTACCACGTATCTCCGTTTGCATATAATTTAATTTTGCATTTCATTCAGTGACTGTAATTATCGAATAAAGAATAACTAAGTACTAAATTATGTTATGCCAATGAGCTAAGCGTAAGGCCGACTCTGTGGCTGTTGTCTCATGTAGTATTAGAATTGCTGGGAATAATCCAAGAAAATGTCGCTCTATTTCAATAAAACTGATTCCATGCGCATTACGAGTTGTTTGAATATCCAATGAGTGACGAAGCATGAAATGGCAAATACAATGCATCTAAATAAACATTGTACAGATATAATACAAACAATAAGTATTGTAAATATGTCAGCTTGTTGGACTTGTTGCCTCCGTAGACACACACACACATTATCCCCAGACTCTTAAGAGTCTGGTGTTCTCAAGGAAAACTCATACAATAAATACCTACCCTACACATACCTTATACCTGATTTATCGTGTCTCAAGGAAGGCGTAGTCTGGGGAGATAACTAGTGGTATGCTCTACGATAGTAAAATGACCACAAATATTTAATTAAGTACTATTTATTCATTTTAACCTGTCACCATAGTTCACTATATCCAACTTAGGACTAAATCAGAAGTGGCTGCAAGTTTTCTTATGTTTACTTGTGGCTCTGCCCACCCTATTAGGTATACAGGCATGATAATATAATTTTATTTTGTCAACGTTGATTTTTTTCATACAAACTTCATCTTTCCGCTCTTTTCTCTAGGAGTTAAATTTCGGGAATTCCTTTCTTAGGACCTTTATCTACAGTCTACACCATCCAGAGGAATACACCCCAAATTTCACATCTTTAGAACTAACAGTTTAGGCTGTGCGTTGATTGTCAATCAGTCAGTCAGTAAGAGTTTTATATATTTAAACATAACGAGGGTTAAGTGTATGAACGGAAACCAGAAGCTAGAATATAAAATCAGCACAGCGTTCAATGGAAAATGTTTGACCTACTAACACTACACATTCATACAGGTCATTGGAAAGTATAAATGCACAAAATGAATTTCATGACATGTCATTGACCCAGCGGCAAGGCTTTCCCATCGATCGAGCTAATGAAAACTACGCTAGTGTTACAAGGCTGCCGTTTCTAAGGAAAGCGTTGTCATGACAAATTCTATTTGTATTATTGTCATCTCGTGTGAATATTCCGATTTATGACGGCCTCGGTGGCATGGCGGGCGATTGCTCGGCAGAGACACAAGAGGCCCGGGTTCAATTCCCGCTGCGGAATAAATGTTTGCATGATCTGTACATATTTCTTCCGGGTCTGGGTGTTGTGGTACCATGGTACTCATAGTTTCTGATACCCACGACACAGGGAATCCTAGTGTGGGGTCAGGACTATGTATGTGACCGTTGGATGTTATTATTATTTATCTGACCTAAAGACCAGTTGAAAAATGCACGTATACTATCGACTTTCCTTCAGGGATATGAAAAAGTCTTGTTTTTCAATTTTGACGGTTAGTGGTTTAGCCGGCGAATGCCTACCTTTGACGAGAGAGGTGCGGGTTCGATTCCCGCTGCGGAAGTATTTGCAGGTTCTGCAAATATTTTTTCTGGGTGTTGTGGTACTTGAAGTTTCGTATACGACAGAAGGAATCTCAATGTAGGCTCAGAATATGGCTCATATGTGGTTGGTGTTATTTATTTCAAGGGCAAACATTCTAGTCTAGACCGTATGTTGGATAATAATGTTCCATATTAGACAGTTTTGAGTAATTTATGCTCGATTAGATAAACGGCCTTAGTTCGAAGGTTAGCGTGCTGTGTCACAGCTATTATAACACTTTATTGAACGAAAATTAATGAACGTCGAACAAATAAATGCTATTTTTGGTTCTCGGCCTAAAATTGTTGTGTTCTTGTAGACATCGCCTTCATAATGCGTGGGAATTAAACTTTGACCATCAGACGTCAACTTTAGCTACAATCAAGGATTTCATAATTTAGGTTTGCGCTAGCATTTGTTTACATATTATTTTTATAGTCGGACTAGCTGCAGCCCGCGGCTTCATTCGCATGGTACCCGGATAAAAAGTAGCCTTTATGTTATTCCAGCACACACACTATGTATATTCCAAGTTTAATTCAAATCCGTTCAGCAGTTACGGCGTGATTGAGGCATAAAACTACAAACATCTGCACAAACTTTCACATTTATAATATAGTAAAATTTTAAACCTCAGGTAACATTACTCACTAACAATCAACGCACAGTCAAATCCATAAGTCCTAGAAGCATGTGGAGGGTTATTCTTCTTTTAGTGTAGGGTGCACTAAGAAGATAATTCCCGAAATTCAATTACTAGAGGACGCAGCGGAAATATGGAGTTCGTATGAAAAAAACAAAGTCGCGGAGCGTTTTACTAGTCTTTACAAAAACTAAAACTACTTTTCAATGATGTCATTAAATAAGGTAGAGCAATACGGAATTGCCAGCTGGAATTAACAAGCTAATTATATGCATTGTTCCCGATAGCAGCAATAACCTATTTGCGATCCTATTCAAATGGATAGCAATTATCGCAAACGTCTCGTCAACAGTGCTGGCCTATATTTGCGAAACATTTGCCTTTTCACATGAACACGCTTCCTGAGTTCTACTATGGTACAAAACGCACAATATGGGTGTCTTTAAATCGAGAATCAATAGGTTTCTTCTAGGTAAGCGTGCTCTATCCTAGACCACACTTTTACTTAACATCAGGTAGGTGTTTTCTAAGATTTTAGATTCTAAGACATGCCGGTTTCCTCACGATATTTTCCTTCATCGATTGAGCATACTGAAATAGCAAAATTCATCCGTATATATATATGTAACGTACGACGGGATTCGAACCCATTCATAAATGTAGGATTGGAAGGCGTAGTACTTCCTGAATACACAGTGAAGAATAAATAAAGAAATAAATAAATATTTGTGGTCATGTCACACAGCGCCATCTAGCCCTAAACTAAGCAAAGCTTGTACTATGGGCACCAGATGGCTGATAGAATACTTATATACTTTTTTTTTTGTAAATACATACTTATAATACAAAATAATACAACACCCAGACTCGGAAGAATCATTTGCAGAACATACAAACATTGCTCCCGTAGCGGGAATCGAACGCGCGCCTCTTGTGTCTCAGCTGAACACTAAAAACTCCGTCACTAGAGTTAGCCACTAGCTCGTACGAACATACATACATAGCCGAGCACTCGCCCGCTACGCCACTGAGGTCGTCAATGGACGTCGAATACGTGTTACATATGAAAACTTATGGTAGGTTGGCCGTGTGCTCGTTAAAAGGCTAATGTAAGGTGGTTGGACTTTGGTCATTGATAGAAACAAAAGATGCGTCAGACTTACAGCTATAGGTATAGCTAGATTTATAGATATCCTAGGTCTGTGTCTATGTCTAGGAATCTAGATAGATTGTATATAACCATGCTATGAGTAAGAATCTAGATCTTTTTGATGCCCTAACTCGTTTTAGATAAACCCCCACCAATTCAACTAAGAACATTATAACCTAACCTATATCCACATGTCTTTCTTCACTTTCGCATCGGAATTTGATGTTGTTTCTCCACACCCCATTCAAAATGTATCATCATTATGTTTCGCCACTGTTTTACTTCTGCCTGCTCATGTCACCATCTAACTATCCTCTACCTAATGCAGCTGATTTGTGTGACGGCCTACACTTCCTATACATATCAGAACCACTTGATATTTTATATTGCAAGTTATATACATTTTTAAATCACAAGTCTAGTATACTGGATAGGTAGGTATCTATAGGTTATTAATTATGACTTTTTCAACATAATAATGTAATTTATTTGACGGCCTCGGTGGCGTGGCGGGCGATTGCTCGGCAGAGATGCAAGAGGCGCGGGTTCGATTCCCGCTGCGGAAGAAATGTTTGCATGTTCTGCAAATATTTCTTCCGTGGGTATTGTGGTAACATGGTACTCGTAGTTTCCGACACCCACGACACAGGGAATCCTAGTGTGGGGTCAGGACTGTGTATATGACTGTTGGGTGTTATTTATTTAATTGGTACCTTACGTTTCGTCTGTAAAAATCTAAACACGATAAAAACTCATTCAAAAGTACCTACCACGCATAAAAGTTTATGGTGATAAATCTGGCAGAACGCTTTTAAAATCTATTTTTAATGATATTATGTCTGTTTTATTTCATGCTCATACAAGCTTTATAGGTTCGGTGTTGCGGGATGATGAATGTAATGTTTTGATTATATTATATTATATGAGCTAGATCATGTGAGCTATCTACAGACCGTTTGCAAGCCTTTAGATAGCCCGAATGTTTCTTTTGAATTTTGTAAATTATATTTATACTAGCTGTTGCCCGCGACTTCGTACGCGTGTAGTACATTATTTTGTTCTATAATCAATAGTTTTCGCAGCGCACGCCAAAAACTATTTTGTGTTTTCTACCTTGGGTTACAATATTGCAATTTTGTTACGGATCCCTAATTTTTTTGAAAATATATTATAGCCTATACCGGACCCTGATAATGTAGCTTTCTATTGGTGAAAGAATTTTTGAAATCGGTCCAGTAGTTTCGGAGCCTATTCGTTACAAACAAAAAAATCTTTCCTCTTTATAATATTAGTATAGATTAGTTGTAAGTTTCTTTCTGTTAATAAAGTTCCTTCTATGATTATATATCATACCGTGGATATGTCATAAAGTCACGGTCAAATTATCACGGTGCTGCACGTCTTTGTGTAACGGAGATATACGCGCCAGATATGTCACAGTTAAAAAAGTCGGTGGAAGATAATAATGATGCAAGATCACTTCTAAACTGCATGGAGGGCAATGGAGGTCGATGCACCTTTGACAGAATGAGGAAATCCGCAGTAGGGTCAGAGTCAGTGACATTGTAAAACGGATTCCCTCGTGCACGGGCCCTGCAAACTGATTTTGATTAAGCTTGCCTTTCATGCGATTTATGTATAAAAATAAAATCAAATAACAAATTAAAGGGGCCCGTTACAAGAAACATTTTTTAATCTACAATGGCACGGAACCCTTCGTGTGCGAATCTGACTCGCACTTGTCTGGTTTTATTAACTAATCGCAGTATCAACGTAAAATTACCATAACTACTAATGGATTAGATTCTACATTATTCAAATCGAGGATCACATGGACTTTCTCCTTGCGCATCCATTTAGCTAATTTAAATGCGACCTACGTCTGATTTGATGAGTGATTCGTTGGACAATGCAGTTATAGCCGTTGGCCTTTCCTTGTTCGATTGTTTTAGTGTCTTTGTTACGGAATTACTCAACATGGCCGTGAAATTAGTAGGTATTTAAATTTTGCCTTTGCAGCATGTTTCATAACGGACATCATCTCATTGATTGATAAATAATAGAGTATAAAAATTGGTCAAGAGC
The DNA here is from genome assembly GCA_949320045.1 of Scotopteryx bipunctaria. Taxonomy (NCBI): domain Eukaryota; kingdom Metazoa; phylum Arthropoda; class Insecta; order Lepidoptera; family Geometridae; genus Scotopteryx; species Scotopteryx bipunctaria. The sequence goes on from OX439441.1 coordinate 3,672,637, forward strand.
GAGTCGAATTCGCAGACGAAGAGTTCCGTACTATCGTACATGCGTACATATATGTTTCTTTAATTTTTTTGTTATTTGTTGTTATAGCGCCAATAGAAATACAAAATTTCAACCTTCTACCTATGAGATACAGCCCGCTGACAGATAGGCGGACGGACGGACGGACGGACAACGGTGGCTTAGTAATAGGGTCCTTCAGGTACGGAACCCTAAGAGTTCAGTAATGTCATTAAGATCACATTCTTAGCTACCTTGTAAAACGCTATTCAATTGTTACCTTGACCACAGTCTAAAAAAACTAACAAAAACCCGACTGCAATGCAGAATAGGATAAAAACTCCTTGGTTCTTCTAAAGAGCCATTCTAAAGAACCTATCAGATAATACTAATGTTATTTTACACTCTGGACGAAACGTTTGCTCACTCGGGATGATAACAGTACTTTTTTCTATTACAAAACAAAATAAAAACCGGCCACAAAAGATGCAAGCCAAAAGACGGTGCTTTTTTAAATTAAACCGGGAAAGTGAAAAATTGACCCGAAAAATGGGAACGCTTCGGGATTATCTACACCAACGTAAGAATTATCAAAACCGGTTATAGGCGGATACAAAAAATATAAGTATATAGGTATACAGTCGAATAGAGAACTGCGTCAATTTTTGAAGTCAGTAGAAACAGGCTATATGTATACTTTGTAAAGCAGTTTACTATCGGTATTTCCAAAACGTATTTTGCAATCAAAGTAGCCAGTTGGTGAAATTTTAATCTTAAAAGGTCTGCGTCAACCTTTCAAGGACAACCTTTATTTTCCTCATTTTGAACATGGGTAAGAAGCTAGTCATTTCGGTTGGTAAGTATGAACTAATAAATATACTTACCTAGAAATAAAATAATTTAATCTATTGAATATCTTCACATGAAGATAGCAGAGGAAAAGATACTAATAGAATCTTTACTTGTACATAGAGCCTTATTAAGGTTTGATCACGTTCAACAAATAAACATAAAATAAAACAAAACATGATCGGGAAAAACAAAGCAAGCTTTGCCAAGCAGTTGAACAATCTAATTAACTAAATGAATAAACTCTATCATTCATTATAGACGCCTACCATACAATTAGCAATAGTCTTATTCATGACACATTACTGTTTATATACATTTTTCTATTATGAATCACTAGCATGCTCGAGAGCAATAAAAACCCTACTAGTTGTAGGTACAATGCACTTCATGTCATTGAACAGAACCACTAGTTGCCATTTTTCCAAGAATAAAGTAACCACTATGAATGTAGTCATACTGGCCGAGGGGAAAAATCCTCCTTGCATTATGCCACTGTTTATTTACAGTTACGGAATTTTACAAGTTTCAAATGCATGAAAGGAACTCTTAGAAGAGCTCTTATCGTTTCACAACACTGGTTCGAAGTAATTAAAATTTAAGCAGCTAATTACTGAATTCTACTAATAATAAAGAATTATATCATTATATATAATTATCTCTGATATAAACCTAATAGTTAAATGTAAGGTGTAATGTCGTAGGTAGGTACCATGGAAAACCGGTTGCGATCATTTACACTTTTATTTACACAATAAGCTCACGTGTGTGTGTTTTGCGGTAAGTTAAGAGGCCTCCGCGGAACCTAGTATAAATATGAATATGAAATCGAACACTTATGTAGTAAAATGAAAGCATGAAACTTACTTTCAGGGGTGACATCCCGCAGCACAATTTTGACTTCGGATTGGGCAGGCATTGTTGACTAACCTACAAACTCCGAGCTTTTTTAAGCTCTTTAAAAATATAAACACAACTTCTATATCCGATGAAAAGAAGCGATATTTTTTGAGTATTCGACTTAAATTTTGTTTTGTTTTGAAGTTTTATCTCATGTTTTCAATTGTTTTCACGGTAAATAGCACAGATAACGTGAAACGAGTGCCGTTGGTCAAGTGCGAGCCGCGACTGAGACTGGCGGGCTTGTCAACCCTTCTCTACGTATATTACAAATCTTAGTTAAGTATATCGTAACAGTTCTATGCTTTAGATGCTCTACTGAAGAAATTATTTCATAATTAATTTAGACGGGTAGGTACATTTTGAAATACAAAAGATAGGACATGACTGTAACAAAATGCGCTAATCTAACTAAATAGTTTTGTATTATGTAATGATTTTGACAATCGAACGAATAGAACATTTTTTATCTAAAATGAACAAAGAATTTATTATATAGAGAACCGTTAAAACTGATTGTTAGTGGTAAGGATAAATATGTGAACAACGCTAAGAAATAAATAAAAATGCATAATGTTAGTAGCTATTAAAAATTAAATCGAATTCATAATTTGTTTTGTTAAAAATAATTTAAATAAGATAGGTAGGTACGACCTATATGCAAAAAATATGCAATTTCAATTTTATGAAATGTCCTATGTAATATCCTAATCTGGAATCATTTCTATGATGCAGAAAAACAATATCAGACTAGCCTTAAAATGTCTGTACAAGACCTTACGAAAAAACGGAATTCCTTTCGCCAGATCAAAAATACTGACATAAAATGGCAGAAAGAACCGGTAAACAATAAAAAATACTTTATTGGCTTTCAGTGAAATAGGAAATACCTGGTGTGACTAGAATTATGTACCTAAACAATATCTTTTAATCCATCCATCTATGAATGGGTAGGTACTTACGGATTATACCATTTTATGCCAGTTAGACATTTAGGTTTAAAATAAAGCGCCATCTGTGATCGAGTGGCTGAACTAAATGGTCTCTACATAGAACCTTTCTGATTTAGTCAACGAGCAAAGAGGTTTCTTTCAACAAAGTTAAGTTTTTAAGAGTACCTATAGTTTTCCGCAAGAGGTCCTTATCACTAAATATTTTTGAATTACTTTATGTCTTTAGGAACACTGTTTCTTTGATCTTGCAAGAGTTTTAGCTATCCATTTTCTTGAAGTACCACTACATGATTCGGTTATAACACCTTTTAAAAGTTATAGTCCTAGAATTTTGTATATAGATACGAAAATGTCATAGCTAACTACAAATACAACTGTTTTTGTTAGTGATATGTATTTTGAATGGCGGTATGCTTTCATAGTAGGTCATCATCTTCCTGCCCTTATCCCACTCTATGTGGGGTCGGCACAGCATGATCCTTGAATCACGCTGTAAAAGTTTTGGCTAAGGTGTTTTATGACCGGGGCCGCCTACCTGACGTCAGCCCTCCTTGGGAATACTTGCTTATTGTATCTCATCATGTTGGAGGATACTATCCCTTAGTCGACTTTAACTTTTTTTTAAGCTTTCATATTAGGTAAATTAAGTTAATTATCAGGAAAATTTATGGATATCGGACTAGGTACCTACCTAATGTTTCACGTAATCACTATACTGTCATCGACTAATGAATGGCTTTGGACGTGTTAAATTACACATAGTGTCAAAATTTGATATTTTCTGTTATTCAGTAATTCAATACTGAATGTCAAAAAAATAACCTCTTCGATTACATTATAATAAGAGTTCAAAAAATTTTTTTGCAAATAGAACATTAATACAAAAGTGTGTTCTATAGTTCATAATCATCTTTTTCCTGCATAGGCAACATCTTTTGCCAACTCCACCTTTGCTTTATCCCTTAGTGGCAAAACATGTGTGCCTCTTCTTTTGTCACTCGTTAGGCAAAATAAGTACTTGTACATACATACATAACTTCACGCCTATTCGCTGTAGAAATAGGCAGAGACCACGAACCTCCATTGGTACAGACCTGACATACTCTCTGGCATCATTTATCTCTCATTACATTCTTCATACATGCTCGTCAGTTTAGGGAGCTCATGACCTGGCCTTTCTCCGAAATGGTCCAGGTACCTTTTTAAATAATATTTCCTGTTAGAATTCACAAAGAAACCATACATATGTAAATCTATTTCGTGATGGTCGTTAGATAATAAAATCCGTTACCGTGAGCCAAATCCTGCAACTTTTAAATCAAATTAACTGAGATATTCTGTAATAAATTCGTTAAATGTCATGAGTCACGAAATTTAGTAATTTTTTTCTACAAAAGGCTTAAATCGTAAAATAAAAATTTGAGCTTTCGGTATGGCGATTCAAAATCGCCGTTGCGGTTAACTAGCATTAGGTAAGGTCACGAGACTTCGAAAATATTTCGATTTCTTTGTTTTTATTATTGCATTACCCACATGTTTCTATGATGTTGATTCGAATAAAAACTTGTAAAAATTAAACAACTACTTAGTCTGAATTGTTTGATTTAAAGTATTAATCTAGATAACATTTAATTTATTAAGAATATGTAAATATTGCTTAATAAAAGCTTAATTTTATTAATGTTTTCCTTCACCGTTTGAGAGTACTGGTATAGTGCATATATTTCTTTTCGAATAGAAAATCCATTGGCTCACGACCGGGTTCGAACCCACGATTATCGTGTAGGTATTATTACGAATCACTTAGGAATGGAAGGCAGGGTTACTAACACACTAGACCACCATTGCTCAGAGCATAGGCATTTTTATAAGTATTAGGTCTTTAACTATGAAATTGCCGTTTGTACAAGAACGTAAGTGACAATTTTTTTGTATATTTTTTATAGATACAAAGCATTCACCCGTGCTATCGATGCTTCTTTGGTAATGTATTGGCAATTTATCGACGCCCTTGAAGAAGTAGCAGGACGAGAGGCAACAAGCTCTTCAAAAGCATTTTGTACTGCCTCTCGGGCATTGAATTTTCTTCTTGCCAAGAAGCTGTCCAAATTCTGGAAAAAGTAGAAGTCTGTGGGAATGTTTGTGCCATTTGGTTAGAAGTTATGATTAATCACTCCAGTACTAGATTACCAAACAGTCACCATCAACTTTTTTATGGGTAAGTTTTTGTTTAGGGCATTGCCTAGAACCAGGGTCCAGCCAACACAATGAGCGCTTGCGATTGTCAAAAAGAATGAGCTGGCGATCGTTTAGTCCGTGTACTTCGTATAGCACCCACTTGTCAACTAAAAAGTTAAAGCAATTTGACGCAAATAGACTAATATTGTATTGATGCGAAAACTGCTGCTAGCTCAGTCGTTGATTGAGCTTCCACAACCGCCCTAAATTCGTTGTCGACTATAGTTATTATTGTGAAATACCCTACCCAGCTTTCGAGTCCACAAACTTTGTAATTTATGGTTTATCGAGGCAATTTTTATGCCAAATATGTCAAATATGGGAAAGATATTCATCAGTGTCAAGGACACATTTTTGCTTAAAACTGAATAAATTAATTATAATGAATACGAGTATAATTTGATTTAAACGTGTCACGATTTAGCTTTGATTGCATAACTAGAAGTGTTTGCGAAATTGCGAATGTTTTTTACAACGAAACAGGACTTTTTGATCGCGATCCAGGCATGCAAAATATAAAAAAAACTGGTCAAGTGCGAGTCGAATTCGCACACGAAGGGTTCCGTACCATCGTACATGCACTTTTTATTATGTATTATTTGTACTTTTTAAATAAGTAGCTTCGATGATCGATTATGATCGTTAAAAAAATGTTTCTTGTATTATATTTTCATTTTATTTTATTTTTATTTTGTTGTAACTTGTATGTACATGTACGATTAGTAGGTACTTCTCTGCTGGACTTGGAGTAAAGACATATAATGTGTACAGCTGCTTCTCTCCCTGAGCATGTCGTAAAAGTCGACTAAGGGATACTATCCTCCGCAACACGATGGACCATCTATATGGGCGATAGGCTGATCACCTGTTACTATGTTTCACCATATCCATCTTTGAGACTTTGAATCAGCAGTGGCTGAAAGTTTACTTGTGACTCTGCCCACCCTATTATTAGGCATGATAGGTACATAAGATAGTACGGAATCCTTCGTGTGCGAATTCGACTCGCACTTGACCGGTTTTATTTAATATCTATCTGAAGATTACGAGTGGTAACAAGGAGTTTATGAAACTTGATTTAAATTGATATTTTAGTTTTATGACTTTTGATCGAACGTTCATAAAGTGCCTATATATTTTTGGCATATATTCTTAGAATTTCTTAATTGATTTTAAAATGAGATACAATCGTATCGAATTGCATTAATTTTGCCAACGCAATGCACAGTAATTGAAAGTATTTTAGTATACACTTCGGCTTCGTTCGCGTGGTAGGCGTACGAAAAGTACTAGCCTATATGTTATTCCAGCACACATACTATGTATATACATTCCAAGTTTCATTTAAATCCGTTTAGCTGTTACGGCGTGATTGAGGCATAAACATACATCGTCACATCCACACATCTACACAAACTTTTGTATTTATAATATTAGTAGGATTTGTAAAGCCGCATCTGCCATTTACCATATAAGGTGGTTAGGTTTTGTATCTTCGCGCCAAGATGTTCCCGGGAGAAAATGTTGTGGACATTTCTGCTTAAGATGTGGTGCTGGAGGCGCTCGCAGAGAATAAAATGGACTGTTCATCGCACCATCGTTACCATCCTGAAAGAAAATCAAACATAGACTTTCGTCTTAAAGGAGAGTAAAAGTTCAAAATTCTCCCGGCTAATCACCCACAAGATGGGCAGACCTCATTGAGTCATCTACGAAGTGTTCCTTTACTGAATGTACTGCAGTACACGTAGTGATGGCTTTCAAAAAACCTAGCAAACAATCCATTAACATAGATACGGTACCACTCCGTCGGGAGTGTGTCTAAGAAGAATTTCTGCTTGGAAAGTATTTGCTGATTGAGTTGTACATATATTTTTTGATGTCATAAAGTCTACATTCGACATTCTCAGTAAATTTTGACGACCTCGATGACATTGCGGGCAAATGCTCGACTGAGACGCAAGAGGCTCGGGTTCGATTCCCGCTGCTGGAGAAATGTTTGCATGTTCTGCAAATATTTCTTCCAGGTCTAGGTGTTGTAGGTATTATTATAAGTATGTATTTACAAAAAAAAAGTATATAATTATTCTATCGGTCATCTGGATCTCATAGCAACAAGCTTTGCTTAGTTTGGTTCTGGCGCTGTGTGAAAAGTTAACATAAAATGTATTATCGGTACGAAGTACAAAAAAAGTTTAACAAAGACAAGCAAACTTCTGACAGGATTTTTTCTTTGCTTTTTTTAATGTCTGTGACGTGATAGTCCTGGTTGTAGCGGAGACCTTTAGTTACTTTAGTAACTTCTGTCGGCGGATCTTAATAATTTATACAATAGTCAAAAACATGAAAGTTCGCTCCTCGACCATGAGTTATAAGCATCCGTCGAGATATCTACACCCACTATCTGCCTAAGTAGTTGCGCTAAGTAGCCGTGATTCATTGACTCGATTTTATAATTAATTCTCGGCAGAATTGATCTTATAAATATAATTGCAAAATAAGGCTACATGAGGAGGTCCAACCAAATTCATTAAATAAATAAATATTTGAAGACATATCACACAACACCATCTAGCCCCAAACTAAGCAAAGCTATATTAAGGGAACTGGATGGCTCATAGAATACTTATATACTTTTTTTTGTAAATACATACATAATACTACCACACCCAGACCCGGAAGAAATATTTGCAGAGCATGCAAATATTTCTCGCGCAGCGGGATTCGAACCCGCGCTTCTTGCGTCTCAGTCGAGCACTCGCCCTCCTCGCTACAGGGGTCGTCATTATGTTAAAAAATCAATAAGAACATTTTCCAAACATTATTTAGTTATGGATAAAATAGCTTTGCTAGTCGACGTCGCAAGAGAGCTGGCTCATTTCTAGCTCATACAATTTATTTGGTCATACAATGCAGCCAGTGCTCATGGAACCTTGTCAAATGATCTAATGTTTTCCTTACTTAATTTTATTTATTTTTAGGGTTCCGTTCCCGAAGGGTGCCAACAGGACCCTATTACTAAGCCTTCGCTAATTGTCCGTCCGTCCGTATGTCAGCAGGCTGTATCTCATGAACCGTAATAGGTAGAGTTTAATTTTTCAGAGTGTATTTCTATTGCCGTTATAATAAGAAATAGTAAAAATAAAATAAAGCGTTCGTGTTAAACATGTTTCTTGTATAGGAGAGCCCCATTTATTTTATTATTTTATTTTTACTATTTGTTGTTATAGCGGCAATAGAATCGATCGTTGAAGCTACCTATTTTAAAAGTGCATAGAGTAAAAGTCATTTTAAAAAGTACATGTACGATGGTACGGAAACCTTTCGTGTGTGAATTCGACTCGCACTTAACCGGCTTTTTATTTATTATTAATTTGATGTACATCATTTATGTTAATTAATTTATTATAATTTAAGTAATGTAAAAATCAGCTATGATAGATATTTTTTTCTAAATAAACTGAACTGTATGTGCCAGTCGGCCACGTGTGTCAATAATACAGTAGGTAAATTAATTACTTACATTTAATTGTTATCAGTCTCACATCTTTTTAAGTTACCTACTTAGGTAAGCTTATTAATTTACATTTTAAGTATTATTATATCCTGCGGATAATACCTACAATTTGCAATTATTAGCAGTAAGTAATTGAATAAGACTAGACTTTGTTTATATAAATACATAATTAGCTGTAATGCTTCAACCGGAACAGCTGACATGATTTTTATTTAGAGAGACATGGTCAATATAAATAAATAAATAACACCCAACAGTCACATACATAGTCCTGACCCCACACTAGGATTCCCTGTGTCGTGGGTATCAGAAACTACGAGTACCATGGTACCACAACACCCAGACCCGGAAGAAATATTTGCAGATCTTGCAAACATTTCTTCCGCAGCGGGAATCGAATCCGCGCCTCTTGCGTCTCTGCCAAGCAATGGTCCGCCACGCTATCGAGGCCGCCGAAAATGTGACTAAGCTGAAAGAATGGTACAATTGCTGGGCAAGTTAACTTCTTCTAAATTCGCCCCGGGCACTAGAGCGTTCCGTTAGTGTAGGCAAAAGTTTCCTCCTGATGCTGTATAGATCTATATTCTAGCCAAATTTAAAATAGAATAAAGGTTAACAAAAACGTAATCTAACATGTTGACCAAAATCTAATGAATACGTATCTTGATAATTTAACTTCTTAACTTGAGCTGCTTAACTTCAATGATCGATTATGAACGTACATATTTTTAAGCTCATACGAACTTACTTACTTGTATGGGGCCTTTTTATTATAAACTAGCTGCCGCCCGCGGCTTCGCTCGCGTGGTACCCGGATAAAAAATAGCCTATATGTTAATCCAGTACATGTACTATGTATATTCCAAGTTTCATTCAAATCCGTTCAGCCGCTTAGGCGTGATTGAGGCACAAACATCCAAACACACAAACTTTCGCATTTATAATACGAAAGTAAGATTAAAATTGCAAAATTGTTGTTATAGCGGCAATAGAAATACATACTCTGTGAAAATTCCAACCTATTACGGTTCATGAGATATAGCCCGCTGACAAGACTGACAGACTGACGGACTGACGGACGGACAGCGGAAGCTTAGTAAAAGAATCCCGTTCGCACCCTTCACATACGGAACCTTAAAAAGGATCTCACACTCTTAAAAGAACTTCATTTACGAAATTGAAACAAGTCAAGGTAATTAAACTAAATCATGAGCATAAGCCTAATAAATAATGCATAATATTTAAAACACTAGCTCTGTTCTCAAGGTACATGCATGTTGCAAAAATACTCGTATTTGAATTAATTTATTTGGGTGTGATAGTACAGTTATATAATTATTGAGGGATGCTTCACTGTTAAATGAGGTTGAGTTTGAAATATGCCTGGTTCATATTAACGGACGACGTATTAATCATCATTAGCAAGGTTGTTTTTCTGTTAAAAAATGTACGGTGCTTTTTGACAGATCACAACGTTATTATATGGGAACCGGACATTAGTGGAAAAGATTACAATCAAAGATTGAAGCGCTCGTGGCTTTTTTAGGCGATCTTGATTGATCGTTAATGTTAACCAACGTTGTGCGCGGTCACAATTGAGATGGGTGACCGCAAGTGGCATTACAAACTGAGCGCTTCCGTGCTTCGGAAGGCACGTTAAACAGCTGGTCCTGGCTTTAAAGTCGTTAAGCCATGACGGAGGCCTTTAGGCTGATGACAGATAGTTTATTACCATAACAATGTTGCTATGGCAATTAACGATATATCGTTCGTTAAAAAAATATTTGAACCGGACATAAGTAGGCAGCAGCGTTGGGTTAAGATCTTTCCACAGTCTCATTATACAACTTGCGTTAAATCAATAATAATGGATATATTATGCATCAACTCTACATTTTTAGAATGCAATTTTGGCGTCCATGATTTTGGATTGCGCTATGCTTGTCTAGTGTAACTAGTACTACATACTTAATTTTAATCAGAAAATCGTAAGCATTTTTAGGGTTCCGTACCAGAAGGGTGATAACGGGACTCTATTACAAAAAAAACGTTTATTTCTGACTAAAAGCACTAAGCCACCGCTATCCGTTCATCTGTCTGTCCGTCCGTCCGTCTGTCAGCGGGCTGTATCTCATGAACAGTAGTATATGTAGAGAATTTAAATTTTCACAAAGTGTGTATTTCTATTGCCGCAATAAAAACAAATAATAAAAAATAAAAGGAGACCCCATTTTTGTAACGTTCGTAATCTATTATCGAAGCTACAATAGGTAAACTTCACTTTAAATAGTAAAAAGTAGGTAATTAGAGTAAAAGTCATATTAAAAAGTATGTACGGTGGTACGGAGCCCTTCGTGTGCGAACTCGACTTGCACTTAAACCGGTTTTTTTTAATTATTAAATTATTTATCATTTATCTGCTTCTTTTTAATCCTATATTTTGTTATTTATCTACAAATAATGAAAATAAATTTGTGTCCTGATATAATTTTTTTACCATTCAAAAGGATTATTGTGCGCCTTTCGTTCGTATTAAGCAAAACTATAACGACATCAAAACCATTAAAACATATAAGAAATTAAAATGAACTCAGTTTTAAAATATGTACGTATATTTTATTTTTACTCTTTTCATTTATATAGTCATCGTAAAAACCGTTAGATTGTAATCTATCTCGCGAGATTGTAAACTGTCGAAAGATTGAAAACCGTAACATACTTACCTATACATATTGTTCATTGAAAAATTATAGTAAGGTCTGACGAAGCGTTACACCTGACCTCATTTTCAATATTAATTTCGCTAAAGTGCAAATAATTAACTTTAAGCCCTTGAGCTAGCCTACTCTACCTTTCAATCATGATCAATTTGATAACTTTTTTAATCCTTTCTTCGACTTTCTATAAATAACAGCCAACAGTCACATACGTAGTTCAAACTCACTAGGATTCCCTGTGTCGTGGATATCAAAATTGACTAGTATCACAACAACCAGAGCCGAAATAAATATTTGAAGAATATGCAAACATTTCACCTGCAGAGGTAATCGAACCCAGCCTCTTGTATCCCAGTCGTACACTCGTCTGCCACGCCCTCGAGGCCGTCAGTATAACTAAATTTTCTTGAAATATATTTTCCAAAAATGTTTCAATATTGATTTTTATAATCAATCTTAGTTAAAGCTAGCGTTGATAAGCCTATAAATGACTAGTAATATAAACCTTGAAAGGTCTCATTAATTCCAGTCAGCCTTGTCTCAAGTAAAACTGCCGATCGCACTTATGGTGTTATACGGCGTCGAGGAGGTTTTAACCAATGTTTATAACACCATAAAATGACCATTTTGAATATAGAAACCGATAACTAGGATAGGATTTTTCAAATCATTTATTTCTGACTAAAGTCGGTACCTATGTAGTTAACTTGTTAATAAACTCATACTCTATGGTAATTAGAGCGACATGCAAAATCATTTCTCATCAATTAAAAAAATTGTTGCTACAATTTATTGAACTCGAGTCGCAGTTATTTTATTTATTTATATTTATTTATTTATTTTATTACAGACTGGCTGCCGCCCGCGGCTTCGCTAGCGTGGTACCCGGATAAAAAATAGCCTATATGTTAATCCAGTACACGTAATATGTGTATTCCAAGTTCCATTCAAATCCGTTCAGCCGTTTAGGCGTGAAAGAGTAACAAACATCCATATATACAAACTTATAATATTAGTAGGATAGGATTGTATTTTAAAATGTAATCGTGATCATCGATATCTAGTCTATTCATTATGATGAGTTATATTATGTCCTTATAGGTAATTGAAGATATATTTAGTTATATTATGTTGGCGCGAGCGCTTAATCCGACAGGGTTCAAGAGCTTTGCGCGTGAGTGTTCGCAGTCCGTACAGAGCGCAGTGCCGCACGGGACGCGGACAAGAACACGCGCGGATACATTGTTTATTTATATAAGGGTAAGTTGAAAACAAAACATTTTTATTCTCATATTCTAGTAGGAAACTTGTCTTTTTAGTATTTTTTTTTAATTTTAATATTTTATAATAAAAATAGTACTAAAATCTAAAATAAATATCAGCAGGCTACTATTAATGAAAATATTCATTAAAAAAATCGTAAACAATTTTTTTTAACTAGACCTCATCATTATCAACTCACAATTAGATAAGCTTTGATAAATCATTAAAATACAATCAAGTATATCAATTTGATTCAATTAGGTAAATCTGGGTCATAAACAACATCTACACAAAATGATTATATTCATAAGTATTTGGTGATATTTTGTCCTAGATAAGCATAATAGACGATAACGATGATAGTACCTTAATAAATAGCTAAGAACTCTGGTAAACGAGCAGTTCTATTATAGACGCATTAAACCTTATTAAAATCTTAAAAAAACATAATGTTAAGTAAGTATGTTTATTTGTTTTTCATTCGCACTAAAATAATTTAATTCAAGGCTGTGATCCGTGTAATAATTATGCCTATTGTACATTTTTGTACCTATTTCTTTTAACGATTATGTTACTCACATATTAATATAATTACATCAACTTAAAAAATAATTCATATTGGTTCAGTGTATAAAGAATACAAACCTTGATACCAACCAACAAATTGAATCCTTCGTACATTATAAAACAGGTTAAAAAACAGCGTTACAATTTTAATTATGCTCGCTAAAAACTATAAAATCATTTATTGACCATTCTCTTTTAAAAGCTAAAGAACTGGTCTTTGAGTCATGAGAAATGAAGTTTTTAAGCTAAATCCAAGCTATTGAGCATAAAGAGCAACATTCTTTTCGAGCGTCGTAAAATCGTCAGTCTGTAGGAGTTGCGGTGACCTTGGTAGCGGTATTCAATTCGCACACGTGGGACTGCCCGCCGTCGCCAGCTGAGATTGATTCCTTACTTTGTTTCTTGTGTTATACATATCGATTTAAATGTATGTATGTTCGTATGAGCTAGTGGCCAACTCTAGTGACGGAGTTTTTAGGCCGCCTAAAGGCCTCCGTCATGGCTTAACGACTTAAAAGCCGGGACCGACTGTTTAACGTGCCCTTCGAAGCACGGAAGCGCTCAGCTCGTAATGCCACTTGCGGTCACCAATGCCAATTGTGAACGCGCACAACGTAGCGATGTAAATATAAAGTAGAGCGACTGACAAGTATTCAAAGACAACGAAAAGAGTCTGAAGTACACGTATGGCCAAAATTTGGAGGCTGATAATCCAACAACGAGTATTTTGGTCGTGATCCCTTATATCAACAAAATGGTAACACATAGTACCTACAGATATTTATTATAATATTTTTTTTGGTAGAAAAAAATTGTGAAGACTTTCTTTATTAAAAAAATCCACACTTCTAATTTATCCAACACTATCCAATTTTAAATAATGTATCGTATTTTTCTGAAGATCAACTGTTTTCTCGCAACTTTTGCTCTGTTTTTAAAGCACAAAGGTCGTGTCCGATCTAACACTCTTCCTTTTAATGACTATAAAATGTGTGACTCTAAAGAGCAAAAAACATCATCTTGAAATCGTGTAAAAACAGGTCAGAAGGGACACCTTTTTGTTTACAAACAAGTTTGAAAGACGCTACGATGTTTCGTAGACATGCTACGCTTCTACAGGTCTAGTGCTTAACTCAGGAGGTTCCTTAGGTAGTAGAGGGAGGGATGCGGGGGGATGTCATGCCATGACATCCATGATGCGACAGAACTGTCGCGCTATACACGGTAATGAATAATAGTTAAAGATATGTCTTACGATATTTTCAAGTGTGTAGTTACCTAAATTAATTTTGTATATTTAGTTGCTAACACGTTCTCGTAAACAAAGAAAACGTGTTACTTTTTCGATGCGCTTGTAGGTACGCTTTGTTCTGACAACCCAGTAGATATTACGATTGGCAACGTATGTATCAATTTTATTTTTGTGCTCAACAAAATTGAGATCAGATTTTCTAGCCTAATATTCGTATACTTTATACTCGTAAATTACTTGTTTAGTTCGAGTCCTAATCGGAGTACGTATCTTTGGATGTATCTCGTGTGCGTTTTGTTCAACTAACACGTCGTCTTGATCTCAGCGATTCTGACTCTGTCACCTGAAGTGACGTAATGAGAGCACCCCTCCCGTACCCCTAAGAAGCCTCCTCAATTAAGAGCTAAACCTATAGTCTCACTGTTAAAAGATCGGGTTTGAGAATTGTTTACAATATTTAGGCTTATTAAGTCGTTATCATAATTTTCCTGACCTTACTCTATGTGGAATCGGCATAACTTTGTTATGCCGATTGTTCTTTTCTTCCATTCCGTTCTGTCAGCCGTCATCTCTGCACTCATTCCTTTCTAAAATTTTAAATGTTAATTAACAGAAAGAAACTTATAACTAATACAAATATAATTTAACATATACAAAATAATCAGTTTGACTATCTAAAGACCGTTGCAAACGGTCTATAGATATCTCACCAGATCCAGCTCATCAGACGGCGGAAGCGTGCCCAAGATTCTCCTTCCTTTACTGTGTCATCTTTTACAAAATGCTTTTCTTTGGCCTAACTTTACCTCTGAATCCATACACATTCATAACTCTCCTCGCTTCATGTTTAGGCTAGACTGACTCAGAAATAAAAAACATGATCTGTTTGCGTATGAAACTGACAGTGCTTTGTACATTAGCGACCAAGTTCTACAATACCTTTTAATTTGCTCACACACTATTTTTAAACATTTGGCTTGTAATAATGAATAGTTTCTAGCGTTTTGTGACTTTTTCAAGTAAGCATTGCTACCTACTAAGTCGTGTCATTAGTTCTATACCATGCCGGTTTCCTCACGATGTTTTCTTTCACTGTTTGCAAGTACTGGTAAAGTTTTTCGAATAGTTCAATCCACTTGTGCATGGCCAGATTTGAATCCGACCGTAGGATCAAAGGGCGGGGCCGCTACTACTAGTCCCCCAGTGCTCATTAAAGTAGGCATTTCAATGTAAGTAATCAGATATCGAAGTATATTAGATACGTAAATATCTAGTATAGGTACCTAGAATATTAAGCTCGATTATGTGCATGAAAAGAGCCTTTGTGTGAGTCGCACTGAATCCTATCTCAATGGGCCTTTCACCATCCAACCAAGGCCCTTTACAAGGTCACGTGATTGATCATGAAGCTGACAGAATGATAATCAAAAATCAGAAGTTATCCATTTTATGCTTGGGGTGAAAAGCAGCTGGACGCATTCTATGTTTTTATCTAATTTATATTTAACTAGCCGTTACCCGCGACTTCGTTCCAATTGAATATAATTTTCAGAATTTCAACTTTATAAAAAGTCTATGGAGTGCAAAAAGTGCGGTCACCCATCCAAGTACTGACCGCACCCGGTGATGCTCTACATTTGTTATCTCGGTTCCGCATATAAACTATCATCCCATATAATTATCACCCCCTCTGAATATTAAAAAAAGTAGCCTATGTTTTCAGAGATGCACTCTATATGCTTGCCAAATTTCATTTTAATCTGTTTAGCAGTCTAGGCGTGAAAAGGTAACAGCTATAACTAAGTATAGGGGTTATGTGGTATAGAAGTAGGTAGGTACAAGTCCTGGGTATAAAGTCAGTATATTGGAAATGAGAAATATCCAGAATTTCAATTAACCAGTATTTTATCCAGTTATTGGTCACGTTTCCATCGTACCAATCAAAGATTTCTCAGAAACGTAAACAAAGGTTACTCAGGAAGGAGCTCCCCGTGCTCGACAGTAGGTAATTAACTGCGTAGGCTATATTTTATATCCCTTTATATACAGAGTGTTTTTTAAACCTGCGTAAATGGTTGGTCACTTTTTATAGTCGTGAACAAATACCGATGAATCGACAGATGTTTACAGACGAGTGACTATTTACATAGTACTTACTTAGGTATTTATTACTTTGTTAACACAAATGCACTATTGCGCACTCTTATGTTTCGTCTGGCAATTGTCCAAGAAACGTGTCAAATGTAGGCCCGGAGCACACTATATGCCGGATGCCTAGGGATTCCTTGGCATGCCATGCCGATGTTGTGCGCCGGGCCTTATAATACAGTCCTTTGAAATTTGAGCCTAGTAACGATGATAGCCCTCCGTATTTTGTAAGAGTCATTGTTTTGTGTAGTTATTTAGTACAGTTTTCCGCCTCTACGAGTAGTCTTATTATGGGTTCTAACTTTCACCAGTGGGTAAGGGCAGGAAAATAATGATGGGTTTAAAAAAGTTACTCTGAGCAATTAATCTGCTAGCAATTCATTTCCCGAGTTCTTAGCGGTCCTTAGCAATTCATCTAATTTTCGTATCTGAATTATAAAATTAGGAATTAATTAATTAATTTAATTTAGCAACATATTCATATTTGGCGTTGAAATTATTACTCGAGAAAATAAAAATCGTAAATTCATAACAGTATGATATTTTGATTAATAAAAAGTGGTCTTTTTAAGTGTGGACACAAAAAAGACTTAAGTTGTTGTTTTATAAAATATGTTTATTAAAACATAAAATAAAATTTTAACATTATTTCTTTGGTTCCTTAAAGAGAAAACAAGATTTTAACTCGTCTTGGTGTAAAAATCAATGTTTAGCGTATGTTTGATTTAGATCTTGGAAACCTTACCATATTTCCGATGATTTTTACTTTGATAGGTAGGTAATAAGTATTTCATTAGTTAGGTATTGAAACCCGTTTTTTGATTTAGTTTGTAGTTTTCTTGTAGTTAACAATTATTTGATTTGGCGGATTATTTCATTTCAATATTTTGCGCGGTCTCACTCTGTTTTTCTTCTATATAGGTACCTGATATATGTAGCGCTATCTTTTTCAATTGTATTCGAAATCTGTCTAGGCGCGATTGTATGGTGGCCTCTTAACCCTTCTGTTCAAAGCATGCTCGCGGCTGCCTCGCGCCCGATTTAATTATCCCACATTCAATACCTACAGTTTAGTGAATAATATTAGCACTCATAATAGGTACCTATGTAAAATATAAACACCATACAATTTTGTTACCTAAATACTGCAGTAGGTACCAAAATATTGTATTTTATGACTTAACTGATAGGAAGAGTCACCTTAGTTAACTTAAGGAAAATCAGATCATTGCACTCACTGCATTTTGTCTGCATGTTTTTTCCGTTCACTGGTAGTAGTTATTGTTAGAATTTAAATGATTCGTATTTAAATTCTATGTACTCGTAAGTAAAACACCTTAAACTCAGTAAACAAGTTGATTTCAAGCTTCAAAATGTTGTCAAAAAGACAATATAAATTGAAAACCCGTATTTTATTTTTTATTTTTAATTTCAAGAATTTTAATTTTAAACTATGACGTGATTGAGTGTACAATAACCTCGTAAGGAGAGAATGAACATTTAATAAATTTTACATTTGAAGTAAACACGATAAGTAGTCTCAAGTATTTTTAGAATTAATTATTTCAATAATTATAAGAGTAGGTAGGAACGCACGTTAAACGTGCGGAAGAATATTATAAGCTTACCAACCTGCCTACGTAAAATGCGGTTAGAGTGTGTAGGTACATAATATTATACGTCGCAATAGGTGACACATCATTGTTTTGCGTATATTATACCTACTATAAATGCCAAAGGTTGTTGTATGTTTGTGGTTCAATCACTCTGTAACGCCTGAACCGATAAGGTTCATAGGTTTACCATCTGCAGAAACAAAGACTTTTTCTACAACTTACTAATTTTCTATTTGATTATGATTAAAAATGTAGAAGGGCAGGCAGAAAGAGGATAGGTGGATAAAAGCAGTGATCGAGTGGTGGCCATGCTTAAATCATTAACTTAAGAGGCAGACCTCAGCCATATTATGATGACTGATGTGGATATTTACTTTATTCTATTGGTGCAGGATCGGAGAGAATGGCCAAAGAGGAGATATAAACCCAGCAGTGTGTGGATGAGGGCTTTGTGGGGTTGGCATACCATGTTCTCTTCTTCGATTCCCTTCTGTCAGTCGTCTGCAGCTGATATGATAATAATAATTGAAAAAAAACGACATTAATTTAGCCAATTTTTTATTCTTAACAAATCCTTTCCAGTTCATACACAAAAATTTTCAAACAATGAGAAACCAGTGGAACGTACGTATTAAGTAGACGTATGTATATTATGGTACGTAACTTTATATTACCCACATGTACCTATTGTGCGAAAAGCTTTTGTTCCTTTTCTCAGCAACCGGTCCTGCATTCTTCGCTCCTTTGAACGAAGCCTTTCGAACAGGTCACCTTCGACAAAATATACGCGTAGACTAGTTTTTTGTGTGGCCTTGCTAGATACACCAATTTTGGTGATTTAATACGGCCATTTCTGGCAACTTGTTAACGGACTAATCGTTTGGAACTAAATATAGAGGGCAAATTGTTTGTTTCCTGTGATTACATCGGTTTATACTCCATAATACGAACCTTCACCAAATTATAAAATATTTATACGAATCCAGATGTAGCTCGTAAGAACAATCACAGGAATAAGTTTGGATACTGTTCACAATCGCTGATTCAGCACACAAAGGATTTTCTTTTGCTTTATTCAGGCGTAATATTAATTTAAAGAAAAAGAAAATACCTAAAACAATACGCAAACAATTCTTTGAGAAAAAATATCTACGTTCAAACTTTTTCCCGCACTTTTTTTAGAGTTCCGTACCCGAAGGGTGCCAACAGGACCTTTTTAATAAACCTTCGCTGTCCGTCCGTCTGTCTGTCAGCGGGCTGGCTCATGAACCGTAATAGGTAGAGAGTTAAAATTTTCCCAGTGTGTATTTCTATTGCCGCTATAACAATAAATAATAAAAATAATAAAAAATAAAAGGGGGCCTCATACAAGAAACATTTTTTGATAAACGATAGTACGGAACTCTGCGCCAGTTTACCTACGTCATCGTGCACCTGTAGCTACAAGACAAGAACTACCTCGATAAATAAATTCCAAAGCATATTTCTAGAAAATAATGCTTAATCTACGCATTCAACATAACGGAATCAATAGTGTTATCTAAATTATGCTCGAAGGTCGACCCATGGCCGCTTTGTTTATATTATACTTTAAAACATGTTACGATTGAAACTTATTATTTGTTTTCGATTTTCCAAGTGCGTGACTCGATAAGAACATAAGTAAATAAATAACGTTACACGAATCATGTTTATCAAATACTAGCTATATCGACGCGGTTTTACTCGCTTTAAATGAATGCCTTTATATTATTCCAGATCACCAGGACAGGACATATGTATAATATATACATACATGCATATGCACATATTACTAACTATGTATATTTCAAATTCAGTTAAAATTCGTTCAGCAGTTATATCTAAAGTCAAAAGATTTTTCCATATAAACTTTGACCCCTTAACATTTACCCCTTTTTAAGGGCTATTTGAAACCCCCTGGAATAATTGTCTAATACTTCTGTATTTTAAATCCAAAATTCGAGAAAATCGCACTACGCGTTCAAGTTCCCATAAAAACGCTTGCACGCTCTTTGGGATTGATTTTCGAAAATTCCGCCTGAGTGGGTGGTTTGATCCTAAAAGGAGAGAGAAGAAAATACTTTAAAACTTAACCCCCGAATACTCAAACGTGACTCAGAGTTGAGCACGTCTCAAGTCACGGTTTTTTGACAGTTTTTATGAAATCTGTCAAAAACTCGTCACTTGAGACGTGCTCAACTCTGAGATGCGTTTGAGTATTCAGGGGTTAGTTTTCTAGTTTCATCGGTTTTGACTCGGCGGTGATGAATCAGTCAATCAGTCAGTCAAGCTATATGAGATATGATAAAGATAAACAATGTGACCATGGGTCGACCTTCGAGCGTATGTAATTTTTAGATAATGTTTATTGATTGATATATTCTAAAAAAACACTTAAATTAGAACTGTTAAAAACTCCTAGGGACCATCCTGTGCACATTTCAGTTATTGTTTCTAGGCATGCACCAAGTCTTGCATTTTTACGAATAAAAAATGAAAGTAAAATCAGCCACAAGAAATGTCAATAAGTCTTGGTTTTCAAATATTAAAACGATTAAAGTTTTACAGGAAATCGTAAGACCACCTCCGGATTATTCTCTGCACTCTCAGATATCGTGTGACATCTTGTCATGTGATCGTGTACAAAAAATATAACATAAGCAGATGCGTACATATAAGAACTTTTAATTATTAAATTCCTGATATCTATTTATATAGTACAATCAATATCAGGAATATCTAGATTTTGCAAAATTCTTTACATTTCCAGGTATATTTTACCTTCTAGATATGACTAGCTTTCGCCGGGGGCTGTGTTCGTATACCCGAATAAAAATTTACTCGAACTATTTACTATTTCAGGTCACTAATTATATCCAACTTTAATCGGAATCGATTTAGCCGCTACGGCGTGACGGAACAACAAACATACAAACTTTTGCATTTATATTATTAGTAGGGTATTTTGAAGGTCACGTCGTACAGGGCCAGGCCACAGGCCCCAGGTTCAAGCTAATAGTGGGAAACTTGCAGAACTGGTTTAAATCCTTTCTTTTGTAAAGCAGTTCGAGAGGGCTTATTTATTTTGTATTATTTATTTACTAGCTAATGACCGCGGCTTCGCTCGCATTTAACTTGGATAAGAAATAGCTTATGCGTTATTCCAGGTCATGAACTGCGTACGTACCAAGTTTAATTCAAATACTTTTAGCTATTGTGCCATGATTGAAGTACAAAATTTTGGACAAGTATTATTATATAAAAGTATCTTTTACATCTAATGCAAATCATTAATAATCATTAATATTTATAAAGAATATTTTTAAAGCATTTAAAAAACAGTTGTTTTAGTAAGAAACGATGAAGATCGAAATTGGTTGAGAAGGCTGGCACAAGGTAAACCAGGGTCTTTATTAAAAACCAAATTTAACCAAACGTATATAAAATGTAGCATTGCTTCTAAGTATAGGCATATAAAGTTTTTGTACAAACAATTTTTTCTGCGTCATAAATTTAATAGGTTAAGCAAACTTATTATCAATAAAATATGAATCACGTTGATATGTAGCATACTATATAACATTTAAGAAGAATTTATTATTTTTATTCAAAGTCTGTCTGTTTGTCATATGTATAAACTACACAAGATTTTGAGTCTTTTATGCAACTTTTTTAGAATAGAATAGTATTTTATTTGCAACAACATTTATAAACTACATAATATTGTAAGCTGCTGCAAAACGGACCCTAACTCAGCATTATGCAGTTTGTAAAACCAAACTGCGCTGGTCTTCCGTTAGGGCCGATTCTGGAGAGCGGACATGAAACATGAAAAAAACAAACAAACAAAGGTGTACCTACATGTGAAAGTTACAAACATTACTAATATAAAAGAAAAAAAGAAATAATAATATTACAAAGGGACATTACAGCCCTCTGTAATGTCCCTTTGTAATATTATTATTTAATTAATAAATTACAATGTCCCTTGAATGTCCATACATTCAAGGGACATTGTTTCTATATAGCACTTGTATCCAACAAAAGGCTTTCCTGCGCTTTCTGCCAGTCAATTAAATTTTCAAACCAATGTGGCGATAGAATTGAAGTGTGCCTCTCAAATAGTGAATGTGAAATTTAGAAATAGTGCAATTTTGTTTTCTCTGCTCATAAACCTCGGTACATGAAAGTAATTCCCACATAGAAGCATATCGTGACCAGTTTAACCACTAGGAGCCCGTTCCTTGCCTTTTCTCTACTTTCTCCGTTGATACCTTAGTTAGTGCACCTTTGCATCCTCGTGGAAAGCAGTTAGTTAACTGGGGTCTGCAAACCGGCAATCTACGGGTACATTAGAAAAGTTCTGCTTATTAAATACCGGTTCAGCTTCTTCCTGGCTTCTGTGTAAATCTCAGGTGTAAATTCAGACGTAGAATTAACACGTGCCGAAATGATCCGAGCGATTTTAAGGAATCAAGTAGGTACTTTTGATTTTTCTGTAACAAGTCTTCTCTTCTCGTCTATTTTTGGAAAGCATTATTTTTATAGAGTGTGCAAAAGTTCATCAAAGCTTTTGATTCCAAGCATGATTCAATGTTATTAAGTAACGGAAAATAATCACACTAGCATTCAAAATGTAAGTTTGTTCCCATTTTTATCTCCGTTACAACTGAATGGATTTGGCTGAAACTTGAAAAGACATAGTTTATGGCCTGGAATAACATTTAGCAAATTTTTTCCTGCCTATCGTCACATAAAGTGCCAAAACATGGCCGTTTACAAAGGAGCACGTGTATTAAAGTCACTCAATGACACAAGTGCGCCATGCTAGGCATAGTCGACTGAATACCCAACGTCGAAATCCGACGAAGAACCAAGGTCGTGGACGTAGGAGGATCAATCAGTTAAAGTGGAGATGGGCCGGACACTTGGCCAGGCGTGTGGACGGTAGGTGGATAAAGACAGTGACGGAGAAGTAATAAATAAAATAAATAAAACAACTTTATTTCAGGCAACATTAGAAAAGTTACAGATGTTTTATACTTATTCTACGGCCCATAGAAATATATACCTTAAAACTAACATACATATGAAAAACACAAATTAAAAACACACTAATTTACACGATTTAACTGCGCCGTGCTACGCAATGTCACGGGGTCTTGTAGGCGCTCGCGGAAGCGCCTGTACACGACTCCCTTCGGCCAAAAGTAGTGGCTACGTGAAGGTCATAGATTACCCGCTAGACCACCCGCTAGACGATCTGATGACATTATGAAGACGGCGGGTATTCACTGGATTCGGTTGGCACAGGATCGGAAGGAATGGCGTGCTAAAGAGGAGGCGTATATCAACTGCGGGTGGATGTGGGCTGATGGTGATTATTAAATTTTTATTATACGTGACCGCAAGCAGATGCTAGTTATTAAAGTTTAAACAGAACAGAAGAGCTTTCGTAGTAAACGTAGGCATCCACCCTACGTTATTAAAGGCACTAATTGCCGCTTTAATAATGTAGTTCGCAGTAAGTAGAATCGTGGGCAATCATTTAACGTATTCGCAATTACGTGTGTGATTGCGGGCTATCACTCGCAGTGCAGCGGCGGAAGCCCGATAAGGTCTACTCGTGTCTGTGCAATGTGCTGATGTGTATTTTATTATTATTATCAACTCGTATAGTCTCACTTCTGGGCAAAGATTTTTTCTATCCAGATTTTTATTGCGCTTGACCAACACCCGCCCTCTTTTGCAGCCAGCATATGTGGGACTGGGCCGGCCATGTCTGCCGTATGCAGGATGGATGTGTGCACAGATGTGAGATACTAAAAATACTCGAATATTAGATGTAATAAGTACTCATAAGGATAAGTTCTTTATTGTGAGAAACATTAATTTAAATAACGCAATGTCCATATTTATTTATTAATCAACATATTTGCAGTGAGTGACTCATTAAATATTTTGACAATGCATTGAATTATGGGGCCGAAATCAATGGTATGTTAATTTGCGTTCTCTAGAAGTTGATTTTCAGGAATTCTTTTTTAACCACCGTACGTGTATACCCTCAAAGTTTCATGCGACGACTTACAGTTTAGACTGTGCGTTGATTGCCAGTCAGTTAAGTAACGTAAGAGTTTTATATGTTTCTTAGGTAGGTATATGTAAGCGGAAAACGTATCAGTGAACAAATGGATAAAATGCGTAGATAAATATACGTATTACCTTTTGTAATAGGAAGCAGCATCGCACAAGACTGTTATAACTATTGCAATCCGTTATGTCATTGTTGTAAGCATTCGTTGAAATAGTGAGCACGCATTTAATAAAATTTAACCGAATGAAAACGAGCTATATAAACTTTTATTTGATTGATTAAAAGGTCTTCTTACCAAATAGGGTTTTGTTGGCCCATCTCGCCCAGTGTGACTCATCATTTTCCTGCCCTTATCCCACTAGATGGGGTCGGCACAATACATTTCCCTCTTCCATTTTCTCCTATCACTCGTCATCTCACACAATCCATCCATCTTTTCTTTGGCCTTTTGAAGAGGATTGCAAAATTCTGAAGAGGATTTTTTGCTCACAGAAGTGTTTGTTAATTTTTTATCTACAAGTATTTATTGATACTTTTTCGTAAAACAAACATTACACCTGAATAAAACAATAGGATAATCCTTTCTGCGTAACAGAAGGAAAAAAACTGTAGGAAAAACTCTAAACATGTAACATACCTGGATACATGCTCAAAGTTTTTCGTACAGTTTTTATACCGTGGCGCGACTTTTTGACTTACGCCTTGTGTAAGTCAAAAAGTAATTGACAAGCTAAGAAATAGAAAAACCTTATGTGAATTTGGGAATTACATACGGTTAAGTAGTACTCACCTGATCCAGCTCATCAGACGGTGGAAGCGTGCCTTAGACGCTGGCCGTATTGCCACACTGCATGGCAATATTGATCCGTTGAGCCAAATAAGAACCAGCTCTTGGATCGCGTATAACTGCGACCAAACGCCCTGAAATAATTTTCAAAACGCGGTGGGCACTGGTGCCCCGCGACCTAAACCTATCTAGACCGGTTTGTAACGGTCTTTAGATAGCCCGACTGTTTCTTTTGTATTTTGTAAACTATATTTGTATTAGTTGTGAGTTTCTTTCTGGTAAATAACTTACAACTAATACAAATATTTACAAAATGCAAAAGAAACAGTCGGCAAACGGTTTATAGATAGATCACTTGATCCAAGTCATCAGACGATATAAAGCAAGTTTAACAAATGTTCACCCATCTCCGTCTTCGTTGACATTGGCCTAGATCGATGCGGATTTGAACGAAATTATTCATCGCGCTATAATTGCTTAGTAATTGCTGAACGATTAATGCAGGTAAAAGGAGATTGACTAGAATTTAATCAATCAACGTATTAAACTATTCTTTTTTTGCGGTTATTAAGAAATATTATTAAACTTCTCCCGTGGCTTCGCCCGTGTGGTGGTACCTGGATATAAATAAGCCACGCAAACCCCAAAACTATCGCTATGCAAAAAAACATTTCGATCCATAGCACCATAACTGCGTGAAAGAAGGACAAACCAATGGACACACATTGGCATTTTATAAGTAAGGATAATTGATTTTGTTTAATTTCGTCAATCGAGCAATAGTCTGTTCAGTTGAAATATTCGTATGAGGTCGCGCTAAATTGCCTTTAATTATCACACAACAATAAAGTTCAAACTAAATCTGCATAATATGATTAGTTATAAAGTCATGCAATCAGTCGTATTATCAAAATGATGAAACAATGCACAATTAAAATGTACATAATCAATTATTTGGTTATTACCTGGTTGATTCGTTTAAATCTAAGCAAACGTAAAACTACGTTACTGACGACTGATTGACTGACGAACTGACAATCAACGCAAAAACGTAAGTCCTAATAGAGGCGATGGGCTGATTACCTGTCACCATGGTTCACCATGTCCATTCTTGGGAGTTTGAATCAGGAGTGGCTAAAAGTTTTCTTAGGTTTACTTGTGGCTCTTTGCCCACCCCATTAGGGACACGATTCTGTATTGCAAAATCGCGACGCGGCGCGTCACAAACGAGTTACGAGCTGTCAAGTTTCATTTGGCCATAGCGAATTAAGCCCCTAAGGTTTGACTAGCCAAACTTCTTCGAGCTTTGATGTTTGTCTATGAACTCTATAATCAATAAGTTAAAACCTAGGTAGGTACATACCATGTTTTATATTTTAGTAAATAAAAATATTTGTAGACATTTCACACAGAGCCATCTAGCCCCAAACTAAGCAAAGCTTGGACTATGGGAACCAGATGGCTGATAATACTTTAATATTTTTTTTGTAAATAGGTACATACTTATAATACATAGTATTGAAACACCCAGACCCGGAAGAAATATTTGCAGAACATGTAAACATTTCTCCCGCAGCGGGAATCGAACCCGCGCCTCTTACATCTCACAGTCACCGATGTTGTCGGTTAGTGAATGAATAATAAATAAATACAAAGCCTCGTTCAAAATATGAAAGTGAGTACTTACCTACCTACATGAAATCCTTTGTATAACATTGATTGAGCTACACTTAACACTCAAGTTTCATAAATAGTAAATTTTACTGCAGAATCTATAAATTTAATTACACTTTGTAATAATATGAAACACAATATTGTTATTCATGTGTAAAGCAATTTATGTTATAAGTATTTTGCGTTAAATAGTCTGTACAAAATATAATTATTTATTGTGCTTGTATCCATATCTGTATGGCCTTGCTAAACTTTGCCTTGAAAAGGGCAAGTTGTTGAGCAATACCAAAACTATTAATGCATTTCAAACCGACAAAATTAACGACTTCTTGACGATAAAGTTATAATTTTTATTCACGTGTTTCATTAGCATAAAACCATGGTGAAGGTTAGAAGTAATATATTTCGATTATAGGTAAACCATGGCATGGCCCTCTATAGTGAGCCTTCTTAATTTGTTGTATAATTTACCCTTTCGAGAAGGCTATTGGTGTTTAACCATATTGCCTAGTCTAACATTAATTTAATTTCTTTCGCACAGATATAAAATATATCACAATACATAAACCTGTCCTGCTGGGGAGAACGACTCTAGTTTTTTTGTGTGTTTCGTTCACAAGGCTGCCATATTTTTTTCCTGAGCTTCCTTAGTTTAATGTATTTTTTATCATAGAGGTCAGTGACCTCCACGGTCCGATTTTAGAATAAGTTATTTTTTGTGTTGTTCTCTACAATTCTATGGTCAAAGCTCAGAACAATAAATACAAAGTTTTCATACGAATTTAAATGTTCCAAATTCAAATCTCATGATTGGCCGGCGGGTGATAATAAAATCCAGAACAATACACCTGCCCGGGCAGTACCTAAATAGGCTTTTTCCGGTAGGTTTGTACGACATGTCAAAGCCAACAAAATGTTCATTGTTGAAAAGGTGTGGAGAAAAAATGGCGCCCTAAGTGAACGGATGACGGATTTTAAACAATAAAAGAAAACTAGCTGTCCTGCGCGATTTAACTCGCGTAAAGTATATACTTCATGGGGTAATATTGAAATATCCCAAGTTTTCTTTTCTGCTTTCAATGAAAATAAGTTACCCGTGCCACCCGTTAAGAAATACCCGAACAAACTTTGAAACTCCCTTTAAGAGTAATTTTAATTTGAATTCGTCTAGCTCTGAGGCCTACAAAAATAAATATGATTTTCTATAGTAGGTACTTACTTATATAAACTTTGACACCTCATATGACATTTATATGCAAGTAACTGTACCTACTATAAACCATGTATTTAATCCACAACCCGATGCGACCATTTTAAGGGGTCATTAAGGAAAACCAACAACGCAAATTTTATGCGTGAACCTATGTAAATTCAGACTTTCAACACATTATTTAATTTCATAAATAAACTGTGACCCCCGTTGCACTTTTTTAAGTTTCATAACAAATAATGCAACTGTTGATTTCATGCGTAACCCTATGCTAATTTTATTTAATTTTCAACTTGAATTCAGACTTTTCGACTCGACACGTACTAGTTAATTTCTTAAACTAACTGTGACACCCATTTGGACTATTTCAGATTATGTATTCAAAGTATTCAAAACAACATTCAACCCTTTAATAAAAAAAACATGAAATACATTATAAAAAAACGAAATAAACAAAATCATCAAAATTTTACAAAATGGCAACTTCACTGCATCATTGGGTGCAGTGCTAAAAAGAAGATAAAAATATTTCCAACAAACAAAATCTTTTATTATGTTTCTCATTCAAAATAGCACAGAATTAATAAAATATCTTTGTAAATAGTTCCTAAAATTTGTTTAAAAAAGTGTAACTAAAATTTTAAAGAGGTCAAATGCCAGAAACCGGCGAAGTTTTGGCTTAGAAATAAAAAAAAACAAAAACAATTTCTTAACCTATAACTGACAAGATATTGTGTTGCGTAGTATTTATTATGCTCTTTGATGTTGCATCGGCCATGAATGCCGTGCAGAATACGATTTCTCCATACAAAATTAAACATCTAAAATCAACCCTTTAGGATGGGTTTAGGACGCGCCTCACTCCACATACAGTGTTTGTGCAAATTTCAGAACACTGGGTCTAGCAGTTTCGGAGATTTCGTGACAAGTGTATCAGTGAACTTCTCATTTATAATCTGACTTTATAATAAATCTACGAAAGACTAGGGAATAAGGTCTCAGACTAGCCGCCTTTCCGAGAAGGAAAATTATAAAATAAAAAAATTGAGCAGGTGTGAAAAGGCACCTTTTAAAAATAATGCGGAGAATCACAGTGCTAAACCAAAATGCGTACTGTTAGTAACGAACTGTAATAAAATTTTACTTTTTACATTGTCATTACTCTAAGTGCTCGTAAGAAAATATTGCCTATAAAGAAAAAGTACATGCCATTTGGTCGATTTGCGTTATATGTAACTTCGTTATCAGTAGTCCATTGCTGAATATAGGCCTGTCCTAATGAGCGCCATCGCGCCCTATCTTCGGCTTGACGCATCCAGTCTCTGCCTTTCGCAAATCGTTACTCCACCTTGCCGGGCTTATACCTAACTTGATTTAACTTGTGCTCTTCTAGATTTTATTAAAATTAACGACTTTAGGTTAGTATGTTGTAATTTTCTTATTAGATTTCACCAGACAGATCAGACGTCTAAATTGATTGCAAAAGACGAAAAGTGGTTCACTCTTGATTACCTACTGTCATATAAATACATTATTTTTATAATTATATGGGCAACTACTTAACGAAAATAATGGCAATTATTTTTCAATTGGTTGGTTGCTTGTGTCTTCCTTACATTTATTTGTTCGATGCTTCTCGTTTTAACTAACACCATTGTCATTTTGAAAAGAGTAAAGATGCATAATCATTCATTATAAATCTAGAAAAGGAAAGTAAAAAAGTACCTACCAATGCAAAAAGTTGCTCTGTCTTGCGATGCTTTTCCAGTTTATTTTATTCAAGGACACGACTATAATCCGATCGATTATATCATATCTGACAACTTTGCCATATTCATATCTTATAAATGCGAAAGGTTGTGTTGAGTGTGTTTGTTCTCACTCATAAAGTCCGAACTAAGTCCGAACGGATTTGGCTGCAACTTAGAACACACAAAGTTTATGACCTGAAATGATATACAGAGTGCTTTTTACCCGGATAGGTACCACGCGAGCGGAGCCGAGTTCGGATGCTAGTCTACATAATGTGTTGTCTTTGAGATTATCCTTGAGATATATCAGTTCACTAGTAATCCCCATTTGCGGGGAAAGTTTCGCTCCTTGAACTTAAATTGAGCTTAGACTTGAGCTGATCTATTATGTAAGAGCAATAGTATTCGCGGATAACGTGAATCGTGCGACTTCGTCGGCATTCTTCAATGGGCATCGCAACGGCAATAAATCGATTAGGTGTGATTACGACGCACTTTACCCTTGTGGAGACCAAAGCCGTTAAATCAATTAAATAGAAGGTGTACCAAAAAATTACTACTACTATTTTACGTACTGCTCGTGACTGGCTTCAATCACCCTTTTTACTGTCGTAACACACCAGCGGAAATTACGTAGTATGTCCTAGTACGTCAAAAACATTAAGAGCGTGTTTAGTCGAACTTTTATGATGCATCGCGCTTAAGTTAGTGACGAGGTTTAGCTCAGAGAACTTGCTGTTCTGAGGTTTAGCTAATGATGCCAGATTCCATTAAGGGACGACGTATCAAAAAGCGCCATACATTTTTTGACATAAAAACAACGTTGCTATAATATTTAACGATCCTTCGTCCATTAGAATATTGGACAGTAGTGTGGCAAATAATGTGTATAATAACTTGTTTTCCGAAAAATATGTAGAAGAAAAATTTATTTTTCAGAGTAAGATGCCTACTCCAGACTACAGCGTGGATCTGGACCTAGGCGAACCTCCGCCGGAGCTCCAGGAATATGCAAAGAAGCACTGCGGAGAAGACCCTGAAACTAAACTGCAAGCGATATACGAACTCAGGGAAATGATTTATGGTAAGCTTTGCAGCTTTTATCATAAGAATATTTTGCAATAATTTAATAACTTTCATTAATAGATAGGCGAATGCAATTTAATAGCTCCCTTTCGTGAAACCGATCTGTCTATCGTACTGCCCTCCTAGTGAAAAACGCAGTAACTAGCATTGTCAAAAAATAGTTAGATACATATTCGGAATCGCCTAACACAAAATTCTGTTCTCACTCACGTATCAAAACATGTTTGACATAGTTACTGCGTTCTTCACTAGGATGGCAGCGTACTAAACCTATTTTATCGAGGCGGTCTACAAAAATACTAGGTACCTGCACTATTTTAGGATGTGTTCTGTTCAAGACCAAATACTCGATCATTAGTACTTGTTGGTTCATACGCACTTACAGGTTATCTATTTACGTTATCACGATCAATAACTGGTTCCACTCCGCCTTCAATCTGGTTGCGTGTTAATTATGACCTTGGCCTTCTAGAATGTTTTAATATCGGTTCCGGTCATCTCCGGTCATCTCTATGCCCTTTCTATTATTCTATTAATGGATGATTGATTATCATAGCAACATTGTATTGATTAAAATCGGCATAATTTTTTGTATAAAAAAAACAAAGTTGCTATGCTAATCTTCCAATGTTGTTTGACCGAATGAGGAGAAAAAGGCGGCCTTGTGAAAGACACCAAAAGTACGAAATAAATTAAAATAACGAAAGACTGGGCATCAGGGTCTTTATCACCATCGCCTACAAAAAAGGGGAAATAAATGAACCGGCATAAATGAAAATAATCTCTAACAGTCTGTCGGTTACGGCCAGTGATTTTTCAACGAAAAAAAAATCTTCTGAAAAAAATGGCTAATACGGTATTATTTTCGTTTAGCAAAAATTTCGCTGTAGAACCAGCAGGCACCCTTTCTATTTTTCTCTGACTTTTATAGAAAGTTTATGGAAAAATTGTATTAACTTTTATTCAAAGCTTTCTTTCTCAATTAAAATCTCAAGGATAATTTAAAGTATTTCTCTTCAAAGACAGTTTTTATTAAATTGAACGAAAAGATAATAAAAGCTACCTTTTTACTTAAAAAAAATCTACACAGAATCACAGGCAACAGCTCTATAATAGCATATTGACTAGAATAGCCGTAGGTCCAGCTTGTAATTAATTATCAGCCTTCAAGCCCATAGTCTGCACATAGGCGTCCCCTAATGAGCGCCATGGCGCCCTATATACTTGACGTATCCAGTCTCTGCAAGCAGCCTTTCGCAGATTGTCATTCTACTTAGCCGGAGGGCGTCCTACATTACGTTTGCCGAGTCGCGGTCTCTTCTCAAGAACTCGTTTATTCCAGCGGTTGTCAGTTCTTTGTCAGATATAGCCAGTAATTAATAACTTGAGTACATTAGTTTACCTTGCGGAAGACATGTGCGAAGGTCCCATGCCCATATTAATCCAGTCAACGAACATACGATACGTCCAAACTACTTATAAAATAAACAGCTATGTAGCACATTTATGGCAACTATCTGTGTTAGGTATTTGATAATCATGAGGTGTTAATTATAAAACTAATGAATTACGTATGTATGTTAGCTTGTCTTATTTACTTAATAGTAGTTTCTACTTCATATTTAGTACTAGAAGCACGAAAGGTGCCAACGGGATCCTATTACTAAGCCTCCGTTGTCCGTCCGTCTGTCAGCGGGCTGTATCTCATGAACCGTAATAACTAGAATAATTGAAATTTTCATGAGTGTACCAAATAATAAAAAAGGGAGCCCCATACAAGAAACATTTCTTTACATGTACAATGGTACGATACCTGAGCCCTTCGTGTGCGAATTCGACTCGCACTTTACCGGTTTTTCTATTAAATTTAGAATCGTGAAGCTTTAGCAACTTTTAACCATCTGTTTTAAAATAAGGTAACAAGTTTAGAGAATCGAACAATGCTATTCACCCTGGACGTTAATGAATGATCTCAAATTTTAGAGACACATTATTGAGTAACATTCTCTAGGTCAAAGAACTAAATCATGCAGGATTATTATACATAGTGTCACTGTGACTAATTGAGTTGTGAGGTGACAATGTTTTGAGATTTCCTTTTGAAGGAGATTAATAGTAAGATGTATGTTGCAGAAAGAAGGAATTATGTGAACATATAAAAATGATTATGTACGTAAACGAATTCAAGGAATAATCTTACTACAAGATACCTAACCGAATCTGTCTTCATGAATGAAAGTGATCGTTATGGACAATTGAAATTGCTTTAGCTATCAAAAGATCTATCTTTGGCATATAATAATCAATTAGTGACGTCAAGCATATAGAGTAGCTGCCCAAAACGGATGCAGCATCTTGCGATCAGACCATCATTAGATTTTGCATGTGCAAGCAACTTAATATATTTAGTTGTCAGAATGAAATAACCTTTGTGCAGAAAAAGTCTAGAAACGACTGGTTGAGAAATAAACAATGAAAAATTTTGTTACCAGCACAATGTTCAATAAATCGTGGGAGTGCGAGTAGATTTAGGGTCGATATGAGTACGGTCTATCCAGTATGTACATGCAAATGACTATTGCAAGGACGCCTTTTGTCTGTGTGCCGTGACTCGACCGATCGATCTAATTAGACACGCATTGTGATGACAATAGTATAGCATGCTGTTTGTACATACTTAGAACTAGTGGAACCCCGCGACTTTGTCCGCGTTGAGTTTTTTCCATGCAAACTTAATGTTCCTGCTGCGTCCTACAGGAGTTAGGTACTACACTATAAGAGGAATATACTCTCCAAGTTTCATGCTTTACCTCTATAGTCTGACCATCATTTCCCTGCCCTTATCCAACTTTATGTGGGGTCGGTACAACATTTCTCTTTTTTTAAATTTATTTATCATAATAAAAAGTTTACAAAATGCTTAACTAAAATAGCACCACGAAAACCACTAAGGTTTGTAAAGTAGATGCATTTCCCCCTGTTAGAAGCCATCTCAACGCTTACTCCTTTCTGACTTATGTCATCTTTCACAACATCCATCAAAAATATTATTATGTTTGTCAGACTACCTCAATAGTCTCACCAATCTTATCTTCTTACTTGTATTATAAATGCGAAAGTTTGTGAGGATGTTTGGATGTTTGTACCTCAATCGCGCTTAAACGGCTGAACGGATTTGAATGAAACTTGGAATATGCATATTACATGTGCTGGATTAACATATAGGCTATTTTTTATCCGGGTACCGCGCGAGCGAAGCCGCGGGCGGCAGCTAGTATATAGTATTTTTGTATTTGAAAATACGGGCTGAAACAACATCAACAATCTACTATTCTTTAGGTGACAACTTTAAATCTAAGTATAAGAATATATGACTTGAGGTTTAGGCTGTACGTGGATTGACAGTCAGTCAGTTAATCAGTCAGTAACATAAGAGTTTTATATTACCTAGAACTAGCTGTAACTCGCGACGTTGTCTGCGTTTTTGTTGGAATAATATAATAATATCAGGGAGCGCAAAAAGTTTACATCACGCGGCATTCTCAGGTGGCCACCCATCCAAGTTGTGGACACGCATAATATTGCTTGGCCTCGCTAGTATAATGATACGTTTCCCATACAAAGTTTCATCCTTTATTTCACCCCTTCAGGATTATTTTTGAAACAAAAAGTAGCCTATGTGTTTCCCCGGGATGAAATCTAATCTGTTCGGCAATTTAGGGAAAAGGTAACAGACAGACAGACAGAGTTACTTTTACATTTATAATATTAAGTATGGATAAGTTATATAGGTATACGTACTGGGTACCTATTGCTAAAAGTAGAACTTGCCACAGGTCAAAGAGGACGTGCTGATAGTAAACTGTTCCAAGGAGATCGGTTTATCTTTACAGCCATGACTCATTTTCGATCTCTTAATACTTACCTACACATATTTTTTTATGCAAATCGTATCTACATTTCTCGAAGCGAAATTAGGTATAACAGTTTTATTAAGTCTTCATTAAAATATTTGATTATATACAGAATTAATTAATTCTCGCAATCATTATTCTAAATTCATGATCAAGACCTTCCTTAAAATCATAATATGCGTGTAGGTTAACGTTGCCTAACCGCAAGAGTAAAATTTGAATTTTATATTATTTTTATGGACTTCTGTGTTATCTCATTATCTAATTATCTATGGGTCATGTATGTATTAATCTGTGGGTGTGTTAAAGCAAGGTTCTATTTGTTTATTCTGAGAATACCTTGACGATAGTAATGTCTGGGAGCTTTGACTTTGTAATATTGCCAGCGAATTATTTAGTATGTATTTATTTATTTTTGTTTAATACTTAAGACATTTTGTATTTACCTACGTAATAAATGTAAATAACTTACAAGAAATAAGTTATTGAATTGAATTGAAGTAGTAAAACAAATAAAAAAGGCCTACAAATACTTATAGGTCTAGCAAATGTTCTTGAATTGTTATTAATTTCCTCACAAATATTATGCCAATGTTTGAAAGGCAGGAACAGGAACTAGATTTTGAATAACTTTTTGTTAATTAGGTAGGTATAAGGTAATTACAATAACCTTGCGACATTAGCACCCATCCACACCCACGTCATATATTTACCTACCTACTATTTTGCCCTCGTATCCAGAAGGCTCGAAACAATGCAGTAGGTTTTCACACGACAGCATTTTCACCGCCACAATGTTGTTGCCATCACAATTCACAATCTATAATTACCCATCATACAATATTTAATTATATGGGTACGAAGATCACAAAAATGATTATTTTTAATTTGAAATATTTGATGTTTACAGAGCGCGGTGAGTGCACGCCCCATCGGATGGATGATGAGTTTTTGATCAGATTTTTGCGAGCGCGCAACTTTATCCCTCAAAGGGCGCATAGATTGGTAAGTTTTATGTAATTTGCGAATTGATTTGATCATTTTTATGAAATCGCTGGAAGACCTTCTGGATCAAATAATACTCATAGATCTCAATATTGTTTCTAAGCAGTTATTTCTTATAATGGACGTGAGCAAGACAAATATAGTGTACAATGTTCTTC
Organism: Scotopteryx bipunctaria; assembly: GCA_949320045.1. Taxonomy (NCBI): domain Eukaryota; kingdom Metazoa; phylum Arthropoda; class Insecta; order Lepidoptera; family Geometridae; genus Scotopteryx; species Scotopteryx bipunctaria. The sequence continues at coordinate 3,708,357 of OX439441.1, forward strand.
TCTTATCAATTTAGGGAACGATATCATCGAAGTTGTTAGTCATATATATATCTAAGCCAGATGATTCAACCAGGTAGGTCCAAATCACAGAACACTAATATCCTAAGTCCAACGAGGTTAGCCGACGAATCCAACTCGAATGGGCGTTCAGGAAACTACATCATATCATGTCTTCACACACCACAGAGCCTCAGAGCGAAAGTCTTAAATAAGTGCATGTTACCTGTGACTTGTGTGAGACATATATTTTGGAGACGTGGTCGTTAAGGCGCAAACTTTCAGCCCTAGTAACTTTAATTCTGCTAACTTAAAAACACGATACACAAGGATAAAACTGACCAAAACATACCTTTCGCAAAACACGGCTTCCTAATAAGCCTCGATAATTTAAATGGCTAACAAACCTCTGAAAATTAGGGCTTTTCATACAAAATCTTATTTATTAGCTATAAATTAGCTATTAACTAAAAACACGATACACAAGGATAAAGTTGACCAAAACATACCTTTCGCAAAACAAGACGTCATATATGTATAAGCCTCGATAATAAAAATGGTAAACAAACTTCTGAAAATTAGAGTTTTTCATACAAAATCTTATTTATTGGCTATACCTTTTATCGCTCTTGTAAAAAAACTCAAAGTCTCGCATTGGGCTATGGCGACGTTATAAGGCTTCTCTACGTGATAAAATCGGAAACGAGGGAATCCATAGAATAAATAGGGTCATCAACATAACTCTTAGAATACGCAAGTTAAAGTGACAAATAGAATGTCAGCTCGATGAACAGATACCTAAATGTTACTACTCGGTTTTTATCGGATGTATCGATGACCCGATGTTCCTACAGTTAGTTTCCATTTTTTTCATTTCAGATCGTGAATTACTACCAGTTCAAAGAAGACCACCCCGAGCTTTTTGAAAATATTTTCCCGTTGGACTTGCAGAACATCGGGGAAGCCAACGTCATAGCCGTGCCGCCCTACAGAGACCAGGATGGAAGGAGAATCATGATCTTCAGGATAGGTGAGGAAACCACCAGATTCTTTGAACTCACGTTCCCACAATCATGTCTTAGCCACTTTTGCAACTACGAGTAACAACCTGTGATCAGATCATTCAAAATCAAATTCAAATTTATTCAAATAATAATAACACAGCATTACAAATACTACAGCAATGTACCATGAATTATAAACAATTACAAAATCAGGATGACAAAACAAGGTATCGTAAAATTAACAATAATAATAATTATGTATCAGATTTAACTTTTTAATTTATTTATTTATAACACTATCATTCACCTTATCATCAGTACCTTAGACATTCTCTGCACACAAGGAAAATACTACTTATTATCTTATTTAAAGTTATTTAGGTTTTGTAAGGGTTTAATTGATTTAAGAACATTAGTTTAAAAAGTCTCTGAGAATGTTCGACTTGGTACAGTGACATCTATAAATAAGTTGATTTAAGAACAGTGAGACTTGGCTGCATTTTTACATTCAAAATGTTTTTGTTGGGATTATTCTTGTCTAGAGATAATGATTTAGCATGAATCCAGACTATTCATTATACTCATATTATAATACAGTCCTCTTGATTTATTATTGTTGAGGTTGTACTCAACATCTACTATTAGAGTCGCAACTCCCATTATGATAACTATCTTCGTGTATACTTCAATTACTCATTATATTTATGTTCCATAATTATTAAGATTTCATTCGAATTTTTGCTCAATGATACTAACGATACTGACTTGGGTTGTTTGAAAAGATTTAGCTATCTAGGTATTTTAGCTTTAGCTACACTTCGTATAAAGCATTTCCAACATTTCGTGACCGTCAAGAGATTCCTTCATATAAAATGTGACCTACTTAAGGGACCTTGCAACTGTGTGGGAGTTTTCGTACTGAGTTTAGCTCGTTCCTTTTATTTATTGTACTGACAGTATTGAAAGTAGCGCCAGTGACAGAAAGATTGAGGAGTAATAGGTTAGTGTGGAATGGGCATGTCATGAGGAGGGTTGAAAGTCATGTTACGAAGAGAGTAAAGAGTATGATTTAGATTTAGAGGTAGGCCCAAGAATAGGTGGATGGACTGTGTGAAAGACGACATGGTTAAAAAAGGAGAGAGCAGAGATGTTGGCAGAGGGGAGTGGAAGAAAACAAAACGCTGTGCCAACCCCACGTAGAATGGGATAAGGGCAGGAAGATGATGATAACCGAGACTATAGTAAGGACAGTATTATACTTACCTGTGGTAATGATACTATTTTAATGTTGTAACAAATCGTGGCCGGAATATTTTCTGATATGAAAAAGGAACACGTTTATTTTCAATACTTATATAAAGAGCAGGAAAATTATGATATTGTTTACTTTTCTTTAGCATCCTTATCTACACAGTATAGGTAATTTACATAGTAGGTATATTATATTTCTGATAGTTTTTGAGATGCGTATAAAAAACCTGTCAGAGTAAGTAAGTAGATACCTGACTGATAGTACAATAACCTTGTTGTTAGTCATAAAGAGATTCACTTAGGTTGACCTGATCAAGTAAATGTCAACTTGGAGTTATAACAACCTTGGCACCTAGCTCCAGTCTCAGATTTATCGAAAGGTTGTTGCTAATCAACTTTAGATATGCAAATTCGAATAATATCATGCCTGTTTTCCAAAGGGGTAGGCAGAGACCAAGGATCTCTATTTACTACGATCCTTACATACTAGCTTCGCTTCATTTACTCTCATCATGTCCTTCATTGCTTAAAATATTGATTGGCCTTTTCTAGCAGAGGTTAAAAAAGCTGCTTTCACTTCTATTTTCAGGATGCTGGGATCCCAAAGCGATCCCAGTCGAGGACCTATTCAGAGCTACAATCTTGGCCATAGAACTAGGGATGATGGAGCAACGCACACAGATCCTGGGCGGAGTGGCAATCTTCGACCTTGAGGACATCGGCACGCAGCACGCCTGGCAGATCACGCCGTCAGTTGCTTCCAAGATTGTCAAAATGCTGGTGGTGAGTGAATCAAAATCATAATCGTTTTATTCTAAGAACTTTACTAAATTTTCTTTCATCGCTGGTGACCGCGAGAAGATTGGCTGGGCTTTGGCTAGTGTGAAAGCTTATAAGGTTTTTAGGGCAACTAGCGCAAAGGCACCACTCGGGTACGAACGTTGGCATTTATTTTATTTTTTTGTATGGTTGCCTGATTCATGAATCTAAAGGCTGTGATCAGATGGGACAAGCGAGAGAGAAAACGTTGACTCCACAAAGGCAAATTCGGTGTGATGTGTTCTGTAACGATGAAGGCGCCGGCGCCAAGACGGTCTCCAAAAATGTGTAATGCTCTTCTGCTACTACTAGTTGTGTCACTAGTTCTTTCAAACTAGTGTGATGAAAGGATTTAAAGTGTGCCACAAGGGCTCTTTTTGTTGGCTTATGTTTTGCGAGCTTGATCTATAGAAAAAAGACAATGCGCTTAAAAATTGCGACTTAAAGATCATTTTTATTATGTTTCAGTCGTGCTACCCCACGTCCACGCACGCAATCCACGTCATCAACCACTCATGGCTCTTCGACAAAATGTACAACATCTTCAAGCCGATGCTGACGCCAGAAATGCGCTCCAGGATCTACTTCCACGGCTACGAAGTGTCCAGTCTCCATAAACACATAGACAAGGAACACTTGCCAGAACGCTACGGAGGCAGCTGGCCCGACTACTCCTATACAATTTGGTTAGAATCTTTGAGGAAAAATGTTGTCATAGCAAAAGAAATGCTCAATTGTGGGTACAAATTCAGAGAGGAGGAATTCACACCTGAAGTCGTTGGACAACTGAAGGCAGACGGCATAGAAATCTCCTGAAAGTAGGCCCCCGAAGAAACTTCTTAAATTCATAAAAGGGAAGTTAGTTCAAACCTGTCCATTCCAGTCAATTTATGGAGTCGTATTTTTATGTTCTAGTTTATAAAATCTAAGATTTTTTATGTTTCCACACGTAGTTTTAGTAGAGTTACACAGTTCAATCAACTAGTATTCATCATCGTCATCATCTTCCTGTCCTTATCCCACTCTATGTGGGGTCGGCACAGGATGATCCTTGGATCATGCTGTAAGAGTTTTGGCTAAGGTGTTTTATGACCGGCCGCCTGCCTGACGTCAACCCTCCTTGGGAATAGTTGCTTATTGTATCTTAGTCGACTTTTACGACATGCTCGGGGAGAGAAGCAGCTGGACGCATTTTATGTTTTTTCTTTACTCACAGTCCAGCAGAGAAGTTTCAACTAGTACTAAGTTTTCATTTTAAATTAAGGTTCAAAACCCGGTAGTAGATTGGGCATAAACTGTAGAAAATAATATTTTCGTTGCCATAGCTACGACATGCTTTGGAGTAAGTATAAAGCATATTAACGTATTTTCAAAAGCTACTTATTTAATAAGAAAAAGTGGAAAAAGCCGCGTGTTTACTTAATGTTTCGTAATTTTAAGTATATGTTTATAAGTTAGAATAGCGTCATCGTCAAAAGCCTGTGATAGAATGTTGTATATAAACCACTTAAGTTTATTTTGTGGTTAAATTGAAGCTAAGTGCCTTATATTTATAGTTGATGTTTAATTAGTTAAGTAGGTACTTATTCAGAAGTTTAAATTAGAGGGGATAGTCTGTAGTAAATTGTTTTATAAAGCTTTGTAAATGCTGTTTTATTTACTCACCAACTTTAAAACTATAATATTTTGGAATATTTGCTCATACATACAATAGCTTTTAATCTTCAGAGGATCACATTCTAAGAACTGCTTTAGCGGAGTATACCTTTGATGTATTTTCTACTTGGTACTCAACAAATGTGTTGTATTTTCATTCAAACGAGTATTTCATACCTCGAGTTATTTCAAAATATTTGTATAATACTTACCGAAAAAATCTAAAAATTCAATACAAAATGAAAATAAATATTTTCGTAAAATAAAATGATTTCTTTTATGATTCATGTTACATCAAAATCGAGCCCGTAGGTCCTAATCGCATTTTCCCATAACTACCTATTGCCGTTAAGATTATACCATCAAAGGAGGGCCCTCGAGAAAAATCATTCTGTATTCTTATATCTATTTTTATGAAATAAGTGGGGATTTAGGATCCTATGTTGGGCTTCGATATGTTGATTTTACTCGTACTGTAGCATAAATTATAGATAGGTTTCTGATGTTCTTAATCAAAGAATAACCTACGCAAAACTTTTAGATGTTTAGAACAGTGCCTTTGTAGTTGAGTACCAGTTTACCTGCAATTTGGATTAGTAGGTATTTATAGTGAAGTAAAGGTCCTGTTCTGCTTGTACCTAAACGTAACTATAGTAAGAAAATTATGGTTTCAGAAAACGTGCCGAAAACGTAGACCTCGGTTTTTGTAAGGTCGTAAGCCTAGAAACTCGGGGTGACGACCGAGTCATTACGTCACAAGACGCGCCCCTCGCGCTGACGCCAACCACAGACTCTGGCCAAAACTCGTTTGTAAGGCTTCGTCGTGAACCATCATTAAGAATTGTCTCAGAGATAGGCGATAGCGGAATTTAGCATGGACCATGCCATAAGAAAGAAACTAAGATTATACAAATACTTACATAAAATGAATACATAAGTTTATTCCTAATAATTATCAATGAAACATTTAGATATATCTAAAGGGCTTTCTAAAATCAGGGCAAGTTTTTCATTGCCTTGTACGAACATCTTTCGTTAGATGAGATGTGTTTGAATAAGTTTTACAAGGAAATTCCTCACAAGCGTTATCTCGCGATGAATGGAAGCCTTCGTATTGTCCGCAACGGGGAAATTTGAAATTAGATATATTCGAGGCCTCGGTATCCTTGTCTTCAGTATCGAGGCTAGGAACTCTCAGCTTGAAACGTCTTAGTGTGTTTCTTAAACGAATGTAGAAGCTATCTTTACTAGACTTTGGAAAAGGTAAAACTTGGTGCATCGACAACGATGGCTCAGCTGAATTTTTGTGACGCGGCACACGAACTTCTGTGTTTTGCACAGGATTCAAACTGCAGCAACTTTGTGTACAAACTCTTGATTTTGGCGATTGGTTTGTTTTTTCTTCGAGTTTTTTTCTGAGAAATTGTACACTGGCCCAATAGAAAAGTTGCTCGTCTTCGGGCTTACCCAATCCAGTTTCTAAACAGTAAGATTCACATATATTGAGTTTTTGAGCATCTCTTCGTTGCATCACTTGTTTGTGATGATATTTTTGAATTCATTGTTGATGTACATCAATGCTAAAAATATAGTTTGCCTAGATTCGGTACCTGATACTGTATTATAATTTAGGCCTTGATACATTAATATTTATAAATTCTCTTCTAACCTCAGTTTGTACGACAGAAATACCAAAAATCGTACCAAATAACAAGGTTATAAAAATGTCAATAAGATGTCAATGTCTAGCATAATTGACGCTTTTCCATCTCACCGAATGAGGTTTTTTTTATCGAAAGTAGGTAATTTATTACACAATTTATTTTGTAGTGCTTCCTTTGCAAACGAATTGAAAAGCAATTTGCTTTACATTACAGCAGCTTCTTTTACTAATATTACATAGTTTTTATTTAAGCGAGGTTTTTCTCCTTGATATAATAGTAAAAATGTTTAATGAAAGGTTGCTTATTGCATAATTGAAGGTGCTTGAACTTGAACCAGTTCTCATTTGCTAGTTTTTTTCACATCATTTTTATACGTTCTAAAAGAACCAGTTGGCTTATATACTCATATTACAGAATACTTCATTTAGTTAAAGAATACTAATAAAATTATAAAATACTAGCTGCTGCCCGCGGCTTTACTCGCATTGTACCCGGATAAAGAGTAGCCTTATTCCAGTACACGTATTATGTACCTACATATATTCTAAATTTCATTAATATCTGTTCAGCCGTTTAGGCGTGATTGAGGCACAAACATCCATACATCCATCATATAATATAAGTAAGACTAATCATATAATACTCTTATTATCATAATCATCACCGACGACCTCGGTGGCGTGGCAGGCGAGTGCTCGGCTGAGACGCAAAAGGCGTGGGTTCGTTTCCCGCTACGGGAGAAATGTTTGTCTGAGTCCGCATATTTAACTGTTGTGAAGGTTCTTGGCATTTAAAAAGCCACGACTACTATTATTATGTTGATATACTTAGGCATTTTTTTAAATATTAATTATTTAAAAAAATATAACTTAAAAAGTGCCACCGACAGCGGGGCTGGACTCAAGCTGCCGGTGGTTAGGGCTGCAGAGTGAGGAAACTCCTGACAATACCGTGCCGTGTCAAGGATCACTGCCTTCTGAATCTGACCCTTGATCCAGCCGGCTAGCGAGAGCCTCTTGTTATTATTATTACTTTTTTAGTATTCAAAGTCACTCGTCACTCCAGCAGCAATAGGCAACGAAAGAAATGTTATTTAATACCTACCTCTATAAACGATATTACTTTTTATGGCACGTGTAACATATTCTCTATTTGCGAATAGTGTTCTTCGGAATATTCCGTAATCACCTGCACGAGTAAAGTATAATCACCTGTATCCAGGCAAACCTCAGGGATGTAAACAAGTTTACTCCGATATTTGAAGACACGAGGCGGTCATTATTGTATCGTGACATTATTGATCGTCGTCTTCGGAAGGATATTGAATACTTGGTGGCGCTAGATGACGGCAAGTAGCTATTTCTTTGACCTCGATGACGTAGCGGGCACGTGCCCGGACGAGACAGAAAAGGGACGAATTCGATTCGATTCGAGTTGTGGTACCTACCACGGTAATCGTTGTTTCTGATACGCACGACATAGGGAACCCTAGCTATGTAGTATGAGTTCAAAACTATGTTTGAGTGTGAGGCTATATTTTCTATTTCTTACTAGAAATAAAGTTTGCTACTTTTGCCATGAATTCCATGAGTGCAAAATACTCAGTTATACTCCTTCAGAATGTCAAAAGGACAATATCCTGAAATCTAATTCAACAGTGCGAGTACTCTCGCCTTTATACCCACGTTAAAAGTCAAGCTGAACACAATAAAAGGGATGGTGATCTTGTACTTGAAGGGCTTCCTATGACAATACCTACCTTGTACGAACAATTTGTCAATGTGTTCTACGCTACTTATACTAGAGAATTTAAGACTTGTACATATTGAAAAAAAATATGTCCAAACTTTCAGTCGGTACTACGTTATTATTATTAGTTGGGACTAATTACATTCTTCTAAAGATAGTCTATTCATAAATAAAAAGCTATTATCTAGTCGTGTTACGAGTTATTTGAAACCAGTGTGGTGATTTAAAGTGCTCCTCAAAAGTTCCTTTCATGCACTCTGCACATGTTTTCGAACTTTTTAGCTTTTTACGACATGCCGGTTTCCTAATGATTATTTTCCATCACCTTTTGAGCGTGCTGGTGTAGCGTACATACATTTTGTACACAAAAATCCATTGGTGCATCGGAAGGTGTGGCCGCTCCACTAGATCATCTGCTCTCTAGAGGAGAGGCTGTCAGCGAGTTTCTACTTAGTGCCTAAGGGTTTGAACGCCTATTACCAGGTAGACTAGAAATTTAATCTCGAGGCACGTAGTTAGTTCAACGGCCGCTGAGAGACTCTTGACCCGCTGCAGCTTCCCGCCTCAACCCGGAAGATCCCATGCAAACTCCACATTATCAGGGTTTAAAGGAATTTGGGCCACCATTGAAATCGTCGATCCCTGCGGAAATGGAACTCTAGTTCATTGCCCTTCGCCATCCTTTCCGTAAATCCTTAGCGAAGAAGAGATGAGGTCATTAGTAATGGATTTTTAAGTGAGAGGATAAGTACATTTTTTTAAATCATCCTTTAGTTCTTTGACCTTACCATACTTTTACTATGACCTTATGAACTATGATGCTACCCTCATAAGCCTTTTGGGTTTTTTTTTCACACGATTTACAGTGTCTGTTTGGGATTAGCATTAGATGGCTAAATAAATCATTATGGGTGAATATATGCATTAGGGATAATGAATAAAATCATGGTATGATCAAAAATTATTTATCTATATCTTTACAGCAATTTTACATAATAGCTTCTGACATCGGTTTTGTTTGCGTAGTGCCGAGTTAAAAAGTAGCCAGTATCTATGCCATTCCAGGTCACATACTATTAGCAGTTACACCGTCATTCATCATAATTTCCCTGCCTTTATCCCACTTTATGTGGGTTCAGCACAACATGTAATCTTCTCCCATTTCCCTTTATCAGAAGTCTATCACAACACTCACTCATTTCTTACTCATGTCATCTTTTACACAGTCCATCCATCTCTTCTTTGGCCTACCTCGACCCACATATCCTTCCACATTCATATCTAACACTCTTCTCGTCACATGACATTCATCCCTTCCATAACGTGTACATACCACGTTAAGTTAGTGTTCCTCAACTTATCGGTCACGCCGTGATTGAACCTCAGAAACCCAAACATCAAAAAAATTCCGAAGTAATTTAAGATTTTTAAAAGGCATTAACAAATTGAAATACCTTAGAAAGCTGGGCTGTGAATTTTAATCAATAACGATAACTTAGGTAGATTGAACAAAATCTTTTGTACCTGATAAATAGGCGAAGCTTACCTGGGAGCGGGGTTGACGACCTGAGCGTCTCTTGGGAATCTTGAGAAACGTAAGACGAGGGTTTAAGTGTTTGTGAATCTTATTAAACATCCATTCATTGATGTTCATTGATATGGATATCTCGATAGCTTTTCTACATACGCAGCCCACGCTTACTCTTGTAAGTTGGTACTTAGACGGGTTTCATTGATAAATCAAAGATGCCCTTGTCTATTTCATGAAAATCGTTTAAATTATTGAATCGATTCTGAATTTTTTTTATTGTTCGAAACTGCCCTAACACCTGAGTGCTATTAGCTAAGTGATACCGTTAGTTACTTCTCTACTGGACTGGGAGAAAAAGAAAAAAACATAGAATGCGTTGCTGCTTCTCTCCCCGAGAGAAGCATGTAGTAAAAGTCGACTCAGGGATAGTATCCTCTCCAACATGATGGACCGTATAGATATAGGCGTTGGGCTGATCTCCTGTCACCATTGTCACCATAACCATCTCGGGACTTTGAATCAGGAGTGACTGCAAGTTTTCTTATAGTTACTTGTGGTTCTGCCCACCCCATTAGGGATACGGACGTGATAGTTGTATCACTAGTACAACTCTCATCAAAAACAATAAGTACCTGTATGTAGATAAAAGAATATTTAACTACTCGCTTAAATTATTATATTTTAACAATAGTAAAAATAATTCGGTGAGACTAAAATTTCACTGGTGGGTTTATAATGGTTAACATGAGTGGGTTTTCAGAATAGTCTCTTATCCGGTAAGCTGTAAAGTTTAAGTGGGCAGGTAGTAGTATAAGGAATAGGAAGCCTTAAAGAGCCAGCATTATTTGAATGAATAAATCCAATTCTATCATTTTCACTAGGTACCTGTGTAAATATATGACTTTTTTCATTTCAACTGAAGAATACTAATAAAAATGTTGGTAAAAAACATGAAGGCAAAGTTGTCAATGTCAAAATAATTCCATGAAAAAGGTAAACAACCTCTAATAGCATTAGAAGGAAATATTCTTTAGAAGACTAATTACAAAAATGTTTTTTGCCATGAAGCGTTGCGATGGGAGGTCAATGACTCTCTTACGATACATTGCCTTGTCTAGTGAGCAGTAAGATAGTAATTATAACCTATCCCTGGTGACCTCAATAGGGGTTTCTTCCACTGTCGATTAGTTAACCAGACGATACTGTAGATACTGCTTACATAGTGCTACTACTTAGTCGTGTTAATAGTTTTTTCGAACCAATGCGGTGAAAGGATTTAAATTTCACCTCCAAGTCTCCCTTCGCGCACTTGACACATTTCGAACTTTTTTGATTCTATTACATGCCGTTTTTCTCACGAGATTTTCCTTCACCTTTGAGAGCACTGATATACCTAGAGCATTTATTGAACAGAAAAGTTTATTGGTGCACGACCGGATTTGAACCCGGATTTGAATCTTAAGATCGTAAAGCCGGTGCCCGTAGACCACCAGTGCTCTAATTTTATGATATACCCAGACAGTTACTGAATGCTTATAAGTGAAAAATAGAAAACCACTTCAATGGAACTCGAAAATATTTTCACACACATCATGATCGTGGTTTAATTCTAAATTGAGAGGACCAGAAAATTTCCATCGGCATGTTTGTTTGTATAAAATAATTATATTTATCTCTCCAATCATTTTATTCTTCGTCTGGCGGAAAATATACATAGGAGTTCTTTGAAACTTTGTTTTGGATCTCATTAGTGGAATCAATCGCTAAAACAGGACAGAGGAAATTCCCGATTTCAATCTGGTGATAGGAATGATAAATTACATCTATATCAAAGTACGTAAGGTACCTATGTACCTAAGTATATTCGGATACAAGGTACCTACAGTCGGTCAGACCACAAAATTAAATGACCTAAATAGCACATTTAAAAAGCTAAGCGTGTATACCCGTACAGTGTTTTTTTTTTACTGGGATAGTATGGGAAAATCCGAAACCAGAAGAGATACAGGAAAAGTGTCTTAAAACCATTTACTTTCAAAAATTTAAATCCAAAAATGTACTATGCCATAATTGTTTTCGCAAAGGCGAAAACAATTATGGCATAGTAAATTTTTGGCCAAGCACGAGGTGGCATGGAAATGGGCGATGTTGGTAATGATTTATTAGCAGAAATTGAAAAACACAATCTGTGAAAAATTTCAGCTTTACCTTTTGCGGCTCATGAGATACAGACGGACAAACGGACGGACGGACAGCGGCAGCTTAGGTCAGCGGAGGCTTAGGCTTAGGGTCCCGTTAGCACCCTTCGGGTACTCACCCTAAAAAAAATATATAATAAGATTGGGGTGCTAACGTTGTTTCTTTTAGCAAGAACATGATCATGAAGCGGACAGTTTTTCTTGAAAGTCATAAGATTTATAAATAGGACAGAGTTTTATATCTTAATCAAAATTTCGACGTAAAACCGCATGATAAACTAAAAGTAATTTTAGTCATTTTATAATATAACCAGCATCCACCCGAGGCTTTGCTCGCGTGGCACCTCCCCGAAAGTACCTTGTGTTAATATATATATCCAGGTCATAAACTAAGTGTATGCGAAGTTTCAGCCAAATTCGTTAAGTCGTTACGGAGGGATAGCATCCTCTCCAACGTGATGAATCATCTACATAATATGGGTGATGGGCTGATCACCTGTCACCATGATTCACCAAATCCATCTTAGGACTTTAAATCAGAAGTGGCAGAAAATTTTCTTATGTTTACTTGTGGCTCTGCCCACCCATTAGGGATTCGGGCGTGATAATGTGTATGTATGTGTTGTATTTACGAGTACCAATTAGTAATAAGCAAAATACGAGCCTAGATTTGCGTTATTGCAACCATTTGAACTTAAGTAGGTATCCTGCTAATATTATAAAAGTGAAAGTTTATGAGAATGTTTGTGCCTCAATCACACAGTAACGGACAGCTGAACGGATTTAAATTGAACTACATATTTAATATGTGAGATGAAATTACATATAAGCTTTATCCGGGAGTCACGCGAGCGAAGTCACGGCAGCTAGTATAGCATAAAAACTAGGTTTGCGGTTTCAAATCTTGAAATTTATTAATATTCAAATTGGTATTTAAGGGAACGTAAATAGAATCGAGTTGGCGCTAGAAATAAGTATGATTGATAGATGTTTTAAATCCTGCTTTCGGCAAGTGGTCAATATACTAATATTTCCAATATCGAGTCGAGTGTCAGGGGCACGAGCCTTTTTTCTTCCTTTGAAGTTTGAACACATAGGTTCCCAAAAAAAATTAGCTTATTTAGTAGGATCATTTAGGATCACTATAAAAATCTTAAATCTTCGTTAAATTTAAGCGAAATAAAACTAACTAAACTAGTGACTATTCTACCCGAGTCACTTGTTTTTTTTGTAGTCGAGTCCAACATCTAAATCAGTTCAAAGAAGACTTAAATAATAAATACTTTTTATCCAACTACAATACCAAGAGTTCGCTCTGTTGGCTCTTCTACCTAGAGGTGAATAAATGATATGACTATTGATTAAAAGTTGTTAGGTCAGTAACCATCTTTTCGATATGGATTTCGAATCAAATCACCTAAGGATCAATTCTATAAGAATGGCTTAAACCTTTGACCCTTTCTATTTAGAGTTCGTTAAATCTTGTTCGTGGGCAAAGTCCTTTCTTTTGTGTCCCCAACACGTCGTTGAGTCCAATACTTTTAAATCTCACTTTTCCGTAATCTAGGGCGATGTCCTTAGAGGACTTAGAAAGGTGAATAACTTGTGCTTACTTGAAAGGAAAACTTTTAATTACAGTTTCAGTGACTCGGCTTGCGGCACGAGTTTCGCGTGACTCCCGGTGTCGCGACACCCCTCTACGCCATTATCAAAAGATGCTGCTCGTAAACTGTATCGCATCGCGAAAAATATTTCCTGGCTCATAATATCTTTGTAAAGAGCGCTTATCTTACGACTTCAAAGACCGTCCAAAATTTACGATGTTTACTCAGCAAATAGATGTTGCACTTTTTTATCATCAGTCTCGGTCCAGAAATAAAAGTTTAAAACGATCGAGGCATTGCTTTTCGACCTTCTTCGTCGGCCTAGAGTAGTCAGGAGTTGCCATTAATTTATAATTGGTACCTATAATCTGTTTCAAAGAGATAAAACAAACAGGAAACGGGATCCGTAACCTTAAATCGAAAGCCGGTAGCGTTTGAAGGCGTCAACCCTGAATAGGAGTGCATAAAACACATCAGATGTTTAGGTCAATGATAGATTAATGTTCTACATTTTATGTATTTATGATGTCTGATTATTAGAGTACGTAATTACCCTGGCACGTACCTACCTAGAAGTCTGCGTATGGATCAATTACTCCAGAGATTTATGTTCAATGTCCATTTTATAATGGACCTAATAATCATTTCGTTCGAAGGACGCTGACGTAAAGGTGAGTTTAATTCAAGACCGAGTTAATCAAAGGCTTTCCCAGAAGGGTCCATTATAGCTGGAAGTAGGAAAGCTAATTTACCACAACTGTATCGTATTTATATGACTATTATATCATCGATAGTTTTAAATTGCATCGGTTCCTGCCTGCTAGCAAACGCGACCGGCTAGGTACATTGAAAGGCTTCAGGAAACGGAAATTGCAATTACCTATGGTTGCGGAACCGGATACACCCTTGGAAAATAAGCCATTCCAGAGTCGGAAGAAGCTCCGGTAACATGCAAAATATTTTTTTAGTTTAGTGCTAAGCGATGTTTTCTGTATACAATCTCGCGGAAAACTTCCGCTGTACGCACGGAAACTGTTGTTATTTACTAAATGTTTTTTTTTGCATGTTTAATCTAAACAACGATGTTCCGCCAATATCATAGAGTAAGGTCAAGACCTTGCATAGTTCTTGTGTGACTGTTGTTATAGTACACTGTTTATGTTTATCTGATGTGCCGGAAGAAAAACCTCAATAATTCTCCACTGGGACTGTAACTTTTTAATCTATCTTGTAAGACATTCGGGTCCTTGGAACATGTTTGCAAAACTTTATCTGGTTTCGCAGTTGTCTCCACTCGTTGTCCAAGGACAGTTTTGTAGTTATCTAAGGAAACCGTTATTTACGTCCATCATTCATCGAATCTCGTAGGCTTTTTGTAGCAGTGTTGTTGGTTGCTTATAATAGTAAAAAACAACCATAATCTTCTACCAATAATAATTGCCACGTTTATTATTTTCAATTATAGCAAACATATTTTGACAATTTCGGTAACGTGGCGGGCGAGCACTCGGCTGAGACGCAAGAGGCGCGAGTTCGATTCTCGCTGCGGGACAAATGTTTGCATGTTCTAAAAATATTTCTTCCGGGTCTGGATGTTGTAATATGATGTATTATACGTATGTATTTACAAATAAAAAAAGTATAAAAGTATTCTATCAGCCACCTGGTTCCCATAGTACAAGCTTTGCTTAGTTTGGGGTTAGATGGCGCTGTGTGAAATGTCCACAAATATTAATTTATTATTTTAACATGACATAATATGAACAAACAAAGCAGTGGCACGATAGGTACATTTCTCTACAAGATGTTACATAGCTGAAAGGCCCTCGCATATGATAACCTGTTCTGCATTGTTGGCAGTAATGATTCATGGATAGTTTTGCATTAGGATATTCTATGGTAAGCAGTGAATAACCCGGCAGGCACATAAAAAATATCAATTGTCTACCAGTCATTGACATGGGATTTTAAATCTAAAAAATCTGCTTCTGTCAAGCTGTCACTCTAGGCGACAAGTTCGCGGAAGCCCGATAATGTAGTTGATAATGGAGGCTAAAATAAAAACGCTTTGTGTCGTGCGGCGTAAAGCGTCAGTACAATACAATAATTTATTAATAACACCAAGTTACAGGTATAGTGTACAATAAGAAGGTATATAAAAAAAACCTTTGATTACAAAGTCAATAAAAATAAATATTGTTTCAATAACATAATGAACTTTATTAACAGAAAGAAACTTACAAATATTACAAATATAATTTACAAAATACAAAAGAAACAGTCGGGCTATCTTAAAGCCGTTGCAAACAGTCTATAGATAGCTCACCTGATCCAGCTCATCAGACGGTGGAAGCGTGCCCAAGACGCTGGCCGCATTGCCACGCTGAATGGCAATACTGATCCGTTGAGCCAAATAAGAACCAGCTCTTGGATCGCGCATCGTTTCGACCAGACGCCCTGAAAGAACATAATTAATCTGACTTTTTCGTATAAAAGTAAAATATTCATTAAATTAATGGCAACATAAAGAACTTATCTAGTGAGAAAAATGAGTTGTGAAGTAGACACTTGCCTTGTGTAATCTTATTTTAAATACCGCTGTGGAACTTCAGTACTCGTAGCAAGTCATGTGAAAGCACGGAAGGCTGCCTCGTGCCCAGTTCACAGTGCACCCGTAACAACGTTACACAAGTATGTAGTGCAGAACCATTCTGCTTCGGAGTATGAATATTGGATATAGGGTAATTTGCAACCCCATTTCCATGAATACTGCGTCTAACCTCACGAATATGTTGTAGGTAGATCTGCCTTTTGCGCTTTAGGTTGTGGGTTGTATGACAAACATTTTAACATAGACATTTGGTTTGTCTGAGACTTTACTGTAGGCCATTTAATGGGTGTTGATTATTTTTATAGTTGAATGGCTAATTGCAGAAAGGGCACATGTCACATCAACATTTTATTGTCAAATATTTACAGGAGAGGGAAAAATGTGTGTGAAATTGTATACTTTAAACGACACCTACCTTTTATTGATTTTAATATTATGTTATCTATAATATAAAAATGAATCGCAAAATGTGTTGGTAAGCGCATAACTCAACAACGCCTGGACCAATTTGGCCAAATCTTTTTTTTAAATGTTCGTTGAAGTTCAAGGATGGTTTTTACGGCGAGAAAAATTAGAATTATTGCTGGAAAAACCCTAAAAATAGCCCTTTTCTTTAAACGTAGCTCGCGAGCGAAGCCGCGGGCGGCAGCTAGTTATAGATAAACTTAGATATGTTTATTTCAACTAATCATTCAGGCGATGTTGGCGACCGTTTAAACACAAAAAAACATCATCATTTCCCTGCCCTTATCCCACTTTATGTGGGGTCGGCACAACATGTATTCCTCTTCCATTTTTCCCTCTCAGAAGTCATCTCAACGCTCACTCCTTTCTTACTCATGTCATCTTTCACACAGTCAATCCATCTTTTCTTTGGCCTACCTACCCACATATCCTTCCACATTCATATCTAACACTCTTCACATGACATTCTTCCCTCCTCATGACATTTCCATACCACGCTAACTCCTCAACTTATCCGTCTGTTTTGTTCTACTTATTTTCAATCCAATCGTCGGCCAATGTCGGCCAATGTCATCGGCCAATGACCTTTGTTTCAGAAGTCATTGTTGTATGGTTATTTTCCTACATAAATAATACAATACGTAAACAGTACATACGATACCTATTAACTTACCATAATAATCGGAATTCCATATTTTATTGCTGATCTATTTTCAGCTTATACTAAATAGCGCATAAATTAAAGCTGGAACAAGGGATTGCATCACAACAATTTATTCTTGACGGTGTAGGTGGCACTATTGTATACAAACAGTCAAGGGATGCGTGGAAGTAAAATATCTATAAATCGCCCCCAGTAGCGAAAAGTAGAAAAAAATCCGATCTTCCCCATCAGTAGGGATAGCCAGTGGGGATATGTGGAACAGGCGAATATTATCCATGAGTCAGGAGACTCTAGCATTGGATTTGCCAATAATCCATCAAGTATTATAAATCCGAAAGTTCGTGAGAATGTTTCTATGTTTGCGCTTGAATCACGATGGATGACACGGCTAAACGGATTTAAATAAAACTAGGAATATGCATAGGATGTCACCTGGAATATATACTAGCCTTTGACCGCGGCTTTGCTCCTGTGGTACCCGGTGAAAAAGTAGCCTTTGTCATAATCTCTGCAAAAACCATGCCAATCATTACTGTGTAAAAGAATGACGTCGACGTTGTCTTTTTCGTGCAGCATGGGTTCCGTGATATCAGTCGGAATCGTATTTTAAGCTGTTTGATTCCTATCCGTACACGGATATCACTCAACGCATGCTGTCCGAAAGAGATTGCACTTTGTGTTAGTGCGACCAGCAAAGACCAACGGAAGTCTCTGCTCATTTCTGGAAGTCTCTGCAGCGAAAACCAGCGCTCTGGCATGTCTCGCCATGCCATTGCAAATGCTGAGTGGTGGCCTTATTTGGTACCTTATATTGTAAGACTATTGTGCCTTTATATTTTTCTGTTCTATTCTATTCTAAAAACTAAAGAACAAGGTACAAATACTTTTCACATTTATAATATTCTGTAAGGATTACGAGCTTAAACACTTTCCCTAATACACAATGCAAACAGACAGAGAGATGCACAAACTATTGATTGAGTTTCTCTTTAATTACGTTTTAGTAATGAAACCTTGGAATCCTATTTTGTTAATATCGTTAACTTTCACAACTGCTCGTAACATTTTATTGTACCAACATACCTACTACGAGTATTATAGGTAGGTACTCACTTCCGCAACAGTAAACTATAACAGAACACATATATAAATCAACGTTGTTCTTATTCCGCATCTCTTTGTCAGAGACCGACAGCCGTATTTTGCATGTTGTCAGTAGAAATGAAGTGAAACATTAGGAAGTATTTAGTCATCTTGGTTTTATATTGCTTTCGCCTTCGTTGTCACAACATCCAGCTTTCGAGCGAATAAGATTACAAATTGCAGGGGCGGATTAGCATAACGATTCTGTCAAATCGCGGAAAATACATTGAACGGCGAATATCACAGGCTCGCTTCCAATATTCTACTAACGGACGACGGATCGTTTATTACCATAGCAACGTTATCTGTCAAAAAGCGACATAAGTATATTTTTTACATTTGTTATTCGCGGCGCGCCGTCTTTTTTTTTGTCTGAGGTTGCCATTAAAAATCCATCGCCGTCGTCCATCAGTAGATGTATAGCTCTGTTAAAAAAAAATTGTGCGCTATACCATTATTCTCCAAATTCGAAGGAAAATCTCGTGAGGAAACTGGCATGTTGTTGAACCTAAGAAGTTCTAAAACATGCGTCTAGTGTACGAAAGGAGCCTTTAAGGCGTGCACGTTTCGTCACGAATAGTAGTAGTAGAATGTTGGAACCGGGCATGAATGTCGAATATCTCAATTTGAAGTCCTCAATAGCAGGATGTAGCTACCAGCTGTCTGGCAGCAGTGTCTGCGAGTACGCTGGTTATGAATGAAGCCGTGTGTAGCTGAGGACAAGGCCTCGCCGCTGGTGATAGATCGAGGCCAGCTCAGCGCCTGACACTACAAACATTGAAATATAACACTATTATTACTCTTTGTTAAACATTCAGGCGTGCATGTCTGTGTAAAAGTTCACTTTGATTTAGCTTTTATCATCCGCAAATAAATGGTATTAATGATAAATCTGTACCTACATGTTGTAAGTATTATTTTAAAAACTGTTGCTAGGTCGTTGTTTGCTAGAGTATTAATATAAATTAAACGCAGCATTCTGTAACAGTATTCAGCTGCCCACCAACCAAGCTGATTTAGTTGTATTATAAAAGTCATCTTACTGTTTTAACAAAAATTATGAATGGAAATTTTATTAAATACCTACTTTAAAAGCTCTTACATTACTGACTGACGTACTGACTGGAGATCAACGCACAGCCTAAACCATAAATAAGTACTAGAAGCATAACATTTGGAGGGTCACAACATCATCATCATCAACTCCTCTGGTATCCTCATCTCAATAAGCAGAGTATGCTCCCCCCTTCTGGTTTGGGATTGCAATAAGAAAGGAGTTCAAAGTTGAGCAGTTTTTTTTTACAGTTTTTGATGAAAATCTGCCAATAACTCGTCACTTGAAACGTGCTCAACTCTGAGATGCGTTTGAGTATTCGGGGGTTAGAGGACGCAACGGGAAGATGAATTTTGAAACAAATTTTCTTTTATAACAAACGCGGACAAAGTCGCGGTGCGATGCAAAAGTTTTTTAATAATAAATAAATGTTTCTGGACATTTTACACAGCGCCATCTAGCCCCAAACTAAGCAAAGCTTGTACTATGGAAACCAGATGGCTGATAGAATACTTATATACTTTTTTTTTGTAAATACATACTTATTATACACAGTATTGAAACACCCAGACGGAAGAAATATTTGCAGAACATGCAAACATTTTTCCCGCAGCGGGAATCGAACCCGCGCCTTTTGCGTTTCAGTCGAGCACTCGCCCGCCAAGCCACCGAGGTTGTCAATAATAAAACATTATTACTTACACAGGCTTACAAATTATACTGTCAAATTCTCAAAACTCTATAATAACTAGCCATAGCAGGTCTACAAAGATATTTAGCAAAATATACTGTGGAACAGGCTATATGAAGAAGGTTTAAGATGCTTCGATTTTTCCAATTCCAATTGCATCTTCAAGAAAATACTCTTGACGGCCTCAGTGGCGCGGCGGGCGAGTGATCGCCTCAGACGCTTTCGGTTCGATTCCCACTGCGGAAGAAAAGTTTGCATCTTCCGGGTCTGGGTGTTGTGGTACCACGGTACTCGTAGTTGTAGCCACGACACAGGGAATCTTAGTGAATGTGGCTGTTGGGTGTTATTTATTTAAGTAATTCATTCATTCCAGATGTTCGAAGAAATGATACAAACTTCACGTACACGCTTCATAATTCCGGGTCTTTGATTTGAGGACGAGTTGTGAGAACTGTTGATTTTGTTTACTTGTACAAAAAGCTCTTCGAGTAACCCAAACGAATCTTAGAAGGATGCTATTCTTCATATCACTGTTTATATTTCGCGGTTATGTTCGTAGAATTATGTTTTTGCCAAGCGATTCAGTAACTAAGTATTAGTTCTATAATCTACCTTCCTTTGCGATCATGAGATCGTAAGTATGAACCTGACAGTGCATTCTAAGCCTATTGTATATTGCTTTTTAATTTTATGCGTGTATTTAACCTGTTTCGTGTCCATGTGGCGTACAATAAAATGTTTTTTAGTTATCGCAAATCGTGAACATTTATTTTATGTATTCGCTAATGAGTTCCGTACCTAACGAAGAAGTAGAGATTCTCCAGAGACGCGCTACTTTGCATTATCGCCGCCTGGCGGCCTCATTTCAGTTAATTTGATTACAACACACGGCGAACGTTTTTATGAATGGAAATCTGGAACTTTGCATATTACGTGTTTTTTTTTTATTTTATTAGGTAAAGACCTACATCCGTTCGCTGTATTTTTTCTAACGCCCGTTAAAAGTTCAAACTGAAATACAGTCTGTAAAGATTTTGCAATACCACAAAAATTATAATTGGGTCACATGTGGTGTAAAAGTGTTGCAAATCAAATATTGTGTAATCACATTATTGTGTCTACGACAGATGTTTAGGACATTGTAATAATGTAGGGATTTTGTGATATTTTGATATAAATAACTGGTGTTCTAATTAGTGAGATGTATGGGTTGGGTGGGTATTGTGACAGCAGGAGAGACACTACGCAATACAAATCTATTTTTTCCGAAGGAATCAAATTTAGAGTTGCAGTGACCGTGGAATATATTTTTGTTAGCCCTGTAATAATGTGTAGGTATGCCATTCATCTCCCCACATGACATGCAGGCGATATTTCACTCAGATCCCGAAATATGGTTTAATTGTCGCTGAAGGGTCACGTCGGCGTCTACTGGTTTTTTCAAGTACCTAGTGGATATACATATTAAGCCCTTCCCACGCGGAAGTTTAGAATAGGGTCATCCGATTTCGACACACTTTCATACTTCGAACCATGAGTTATGAAAGCCCTGGAAGTTACGAAAGAATTTTAATGCATTCAATTAAAACCTTTTTAACCGAATTCTAAAAAGGAGGAGGTTCTATGTTCGACTCTATATATATTTTTCCTTTTTTTAAAGTATGTTCACCGATATCTCCGCCAAAAGTTAACCGATTTGGTTGATTCTTTCACTGGTGTATAGGTAGGTGGGTGGTCCCATATAAATTTTATGTCGGAGGGATTTATATTTTTCAAGTAATATTTAAAAGTCGTGAATTAAAGTTTGAAATGACAACGTACCTATATACCATAAGTTCACTCAATTTATTATGGTAATGACATAAATGGAAACTTTCAAGCTTTTTCAAGGTATCATCTAAATATATAAAACTTTACGTTACTGACTGATTGATTGACTGATAACCAACATTACAGTCCTCAAAGAATGAAAATTGGAGGATATTCCTCTCATGATGTAGTGATGCACATGAAAGGAATTCCCGAAATTCAACTCCTAGGGAACTTAGCGGGAAGATGAAGTTTGTATAAAAAAACACAACGCGAACAAAGTCACAGGGCGTTTCTCTAGAAATATGACATTACTTTGTTTTTTATTCAAAAGCGAGTTCAAAAGAGTGTGGATGGCCACTGACATCTTGACATTATCTACCTGTTAGATTCTATTTCAACTTATTTTTCATTGAAGTCGGTGTTGTTTTTAGTTTTTAAAACGTATTACTATCGTTCGCTACAAACAGTATCGTTGGATATACCGGCTTGCTAAACCATTGCGTTTTCTGTAGATTGCTTTGTAGTTACTTTAGGTAGGTATGCCATTGGATCTATCTGCGAAGTAGTTTATATTCATATAATTTTGCCTTAATTGTATTAATTTCACTCGAGGAATTTCCTTTGTAATCATGTTGGAGGTTAGGTTACGATTGATAATGAACTGTCTCTTCTAGTTTACGTGAACATACGGCGATGGGCTTGGGACAGAAATAGTGACGGGCTCGACACGCCCTCGACTATCCGACGATATCTTGGACAAATTGTGAGGAAGGTTAATAGCTTCTGTTGCTGGGTGGGCAGTGTGCTACGGATTTGTTATGTGGATTAGTGAAGAAAATACGCAGTACGTTATACGGCAGTTTTTGTATCTTGTTGCGAGACTTAGTTTTCATAATATATAAGAGTTTCTTTTTTTCTTATTTCAAAATCAATAATGGATACATCCAAATTTTTTTAAATGGTTGTAGCGATTGTGTTGTATCCCGTGGTTGAATTGCATAACTGAAAATTACAACGGAACGCTATAACTCCGATTCTACTCGAAATGATCTATTGAGAGTAGTTTATTTTTATTTTTTTATTTAACTTCAAATCGAAAGAGGATTTTAAAGTAAAAAAAAACGATTAGCTAAAACAATAACAGAAAGTGTGAAATGAACACGGAAGCGTCGACCAACGCCGCCGATTGTGTAACACGTTTCAACATCACATCCTAAACACCGGCGAACTCAATGAACTGGCTTGTTGGCAAACAGCCCTTTGTACGACTGTCGGTGAACTAGATTCACCAATATCGCCATCAATCGTGAGATTAACCTACCTTGTTTACGCACATTAACCAAGCTATGTAGAAAAAATGTTTACTTTAAAGGTCTTTTTTATGGTAAAGATATGCAAATTTATTTATAAAAACTTAGTTTGTAGTAATGTTTGCTGAAGCCCATCTTAAAACAAACGTTATGTAGACCTAGTTGTAAGATAATTATTGTGATTCCCATGTTATTTTAGTTACAATAGAATTTACACTCTACTAGAATAAGGTGTGAATAAAAGAATTTACTCAGAGAACGTATCTATTTATACATTTTATAGTAGAAGAAACGGTTTGGTCGAATGTTTCAGTGGAGCTCGGTAGGTAATAAAGTCGCATCATTTTACGAACTGATTTCACGACAGTACAATATAATCGACATGAAACTGTGGCATCGAGACCGCCTTGAGTTATTGTTGAGACTGTCAAGGGAACTGAAGTGGCTAAGGGCCGGCCCAACTGGAGCAGACGTTTTTCTTATTACTTAGCTAAATTTAGAACTCTAATTTCAATGAGTCGGCGTGAACTTGGTTGGGGAAACACATAAGTACACTGCAATGGTTTTGAGAACTTTTTAGTGTAGACCTGATATTTTACAGACAAGGCCCTAGAGGACTGATGTTGCTTGAAATATATATTAGGTACTTACATTATTTGCATTATATTGACGTATTGACCAAGTTTTTCCTGTGGACAATGCCGACTAAGCTGAGAGGATGGAATAGGTGCTGGGCAAGTCACTCCATCTTAATTCGTCCCGGGCACTACAGCGTCCCGTTTGTGAAGGTAAAAGTTGCCTCCTGATGCTGTATAAATCATCTACTATAGATGGTAAAAGGCCTTAGTTACTTAATTTACTAACATTATCATTGTAACTATCCTTCCTACTATATTATAAATGTGAAAGTTCTGAGGATGTTTGTATGTTTGTGCCTCAATCAAGCCTAAACGGATGAACGGATTGGAATGAAACTAGGAATATACATAGTACATGTGCTGGATTAACATATAGGCTATTTTTCGTCCGTGTACAAAAAAATATTATTTTATAAATATGAAAAGCTTATTATTAGCCTTCTGTGGTATAAAAGTTATAACTAAAATGGTAACAAGCTGTTCAATTGCCTGCAAGAAAATGTAAATTTTATAACTTTCGAAATGATGTCAAAGCGTTACAACACACATTTACTTACATACAAATACTTCAAAATTATGAAATGAGTATGTATTCGCAGGTGCACATATTGTTAGAGTTTTTCCTTTACTTTGTATGAACGCATTATAAGAATTAAAGAAGCAAAAAAGAATTGAAGACCAAATGTTGCCAAAATACACGACTGTATAAAAATAGATTTCATTAATAAATAAATAAATAAATAAATAAGCAATAAGCTTCGGCATTTGAAAGGGCAATGCCCAGAGCGCTACATTAAGTAATGGACTAGCTGTACGTAGTCACGCGGTTTCACTCGTGTAATGTAGGTACTTGTTGGATACAGCTTTTATTGCTATAGGTATTCAAACATTTTCAATCCTTTGTTAGTGCTTACGTTATATAAAAACAGCACACCTACAAATTGTTGTTTCTAAGATAGAATTATAGTTTTGACTTTGCCAAATCATGCTCCAAATTTACTCTTTTATATAAATAGCAGATCCAAGAAAAAAGGTTCTTTATCTTTAGTTTAGGTTAATAATGGGTACTTTCCATTGTCCTTTATTTGGTTTTAGCTACGTAGAATAAACCAACAGCGAGCTTTTGAACAGATTTGTGTATCCGAAAAACATCAGTGAAGAACGTGGGAAGGTATTTATTGTGAAGGGTGCAAGCTGGTACGGGAATGTAGTTGTAACTCGTTGCCAATAATTCGCCAACTCCAATTAATCTGCCGCTGTTTAGTAGAAGGTCGATGTGGCAGAACTTTACGGAGAACTAGGTTTATTTAAAGTATTTCCTGAACGTCCTAAGCTTAGTCTGAAGGTTTATCTTCCGGTGGGATTAATTTGTTTTCAAAGAATTTACATCTGGAAATAAAGGTTACGATACAGCAGTGGTTATTTCATTAGAAAGTTAAGATAGAAGCCTGCGGAGTTTGGAGGAGACCTTTGTCCAAAAGTGGGACGATATAGGTTAACAAAAAAAATCAGTTTAAGCGTGCTAAATCTAACCTACAAAAGACAGTTTATGTTTTAAATAAAAAGATGCGACACTCGCGACGTACGCTTACGACTCAGATTAAAATACATCAAACTGAATGGGTGAAAACGCTGGATATTTTAACGACTGTGTACTGTATTTTTAAGTATCATTTTTATAAAGACGACAATTAGGCGTTATAAATCTTGTAGTCGGCGCCTGCACCGACGTCGGGCGCGGCGCACGGTCCGAAGCCGCTGAGCGGTTCATAGTGGGGCTACAAATCGTGGAGAGAGCTTTATTTACGGCGAATGTACTAAACTAAATTTTATTTATAAAATGGAATAATATGACGCCCCGCCGCAATGAAAAGATACCTCTCTTCTGACACTGTGTTGATTACACTTATTCATGCCATAAAAAAAGAAGATTGAAATGTGCGCAATCAAATGCAATTATATTTTACGCGTCCTGTGGTGAAAATTTATTATGCACATCAATTTAAAATTAGCGTAAAAAGTGCAATGAAAGAAAATTGCAATGGAAGTGAAAGTTAAAATGATAATTTATCATTCATTCTATCTACGAGTACAAGCTGAAATAAACATGTGATTAAAGGTATGGATGTCTCATACGAACCGTACGATCGTTGATTCAACAAGCATTTTATCAAATTGTATGTAAGCCGTGACATGTGTAGGGCCATTAGGAATATTTCCCCGATATATTCCACAGTAGGATAGCGCGCATAGTTGGCGGCGCGCCAGGCCACTGCACCGCCGGATGCCGGGAGCCCTGAATAATTCCAAACCGAACAACAACGTATCAAAATCATAGTTGGATAGTTTTGTTCGGGCTTCGAATTCCTGTATAGATTCATGATTCACTGCGATAATCGTTCGTGGCGTAGCTTGCTTAGGCGTTCTTGATTGATCGTTAAAGTTATGCAACGATATGCGCGGTCACAAATTTGGATGGGTGACCGCAAGTGGCATTACAAGCTGAGCGCTTTCGTGCTTCGGAGGGCACGTTAAACAGTCGGTCCCGGCTTTTAAGTCGTTTAGCCATGACGGAGGCCTTTATGTTAACGAATTAGGTATGAATGTCCTTCACAAAACTATGAATAAAAGTGCTCATCGTCGTTTTACTGTTTAAATGTTAAGTATGTAGCACAAACAGGTGTACAACCAGCTCTGAATACTTTTAAGCGATACAATGAACTTGAGGTGCTGACTTACTGTTCTACTATACTATGGCAGACTATGACGGAACAAATCGCGCGATCTACGTTGCTCCCGCGCATCTTCAAATCGGTGGAATCTAAGCTTACATAACTATTTTGTAACAATGCTTTCCAAAATGTAAATTTATACTCCTTGCAAACAGATTCATGGTCCAAAATATCTATAACAACATAAATTTATGGGCGACTTCCTTAATAAAGAAAATGGATGTAGCCGTATTATTTTAAAGTCAAATACACATTATTATTTGTTATTATTCAGTTGGTAGACTTTGTAAGTGCTCCATAAATATTAATAAACATACTCAGCGAGATTCAATATTTGTTGCGATCTGCATGTTGGGATTAATTTGTGTACTTGTTTTATCCTCAAGTTAATTTACCAGTAAGTAGGTAAACAAAGCCCACTTCTGATGAACTAACAAACTGAGCTTTCATTGACCCTAAAAGTGATTGAGTTGACCTTGAAGATAAGAATTATTACAATACAAGTCTGTAGGTAAGTAATATAGTTCATTGCCGTTCCAAATGTTATAAAAGGCAACCCTACTGTTTTATGTTTAACCTCATAGGCTCTGTCCTTGGTGAACACTATAAAATAACCTTGACAGGCATAGGCACGGTGTTTTTATTTGGAGGCATACACGTTACAAATACTTTGTTATTCCGCATCTTTAGTGCGACTTTCCAACAAGCCATGGAGAATGACTGTCTGCGAAACCATGTAGGTACGAAACTTAAATGGAGTAGCTTTCCTTGTTCAGTTAAAATCATCTGACGATGGATCCAGCCGGAGGCATTCGACCGTGGAGAAAGTCAATATCAAAAAGCTGGGTTGTTTAGCTGAAGCGGATATTATGCAAACTAATCACGATGAGTTCCCAATAAGTCATAGAGGTATACTTTAGTCCTACATATAGTATACTAGCTGCCGCCCGTGGCTTCGCTCACGTGGTACCTGAATTAAAAATTGCCTGTATGTTAATCCAGCACATATTCCAAGTTTCAGTCAAATCCGTTCAGCCGTTTAGGCGTGATTGAGGCACAAACATCCAAAAATCCTCACAAACTTTCGCCTTTATAATATACTAGCAGCCCGCCCCGGCTTCGCACGGGTATTTAACAAATAAGGATGTTTTTGGTAAATTTTTTACACCTCGGGTTACATTATTGGAGTTTTAGTAAGGATCCCTAATTTTTTTGAAAATAAATTATAGCCTATGTTATTCCGTAATAATATAGCTATCTACTGGTGAAATATTTTTTTAAATTGATTCAGTAGTTTCGGAGCCTATTCGTTACAAACAAAAAAATCTTTCCTCTTTATAATATTAGTGTAGACATAATTAGTATATACTCATAGTACAAGTTATTTAAAAAAATATTTAAAACAAGTACAAAGTGAACAAATATAACAAGTATAACGATAAGGCTGCAAAAGTTGTGAAACTGTGAAGCGGTCTCAATGTCTACCTGAACATGGAAGTTGGTTGGAGTCTTTGAGGTCTTTTTTATACTCTTTCACCACACTGGCCCGAACTAGTGACACGACTACGAGTAGCAGCACTTCTATAGTAGGATTAGTAGGTACTAATGTACTTATAACGTCAAATGTCCTGAAATATAAGACGTGTTAAATTTTAATTTTAATTATATACTTAAATAATAAATATAATTTTAAATTGACGTTAGAATACAGATATGGGTATTTTATTTGTTGGAGTAAACCAACTTTTTATGCGGTGGTACATGACATGCGAATCTGGCATTGCGGCATGCTTCGGATGAACAGATTGGAATTATATCCTCGCTATATCTTTCCGTTGGTGCAGCCGAACAGGCCAAGGTTCCTGGTTTGATCGACAAACAAGGCCATTGTTCAAATATGAAGTGCATCGTATTGATATTTGGGAGAATATGCGTGATTGACGGATGCACAACAAAACTGCTGAATAATCGCCGATCGCCACTGTATCAATGTGTATTTTTGACCAATTAAATGGTAATTTTATGGTTTTATGGGAAAACCATACAGACTCTTTGTTTCATGGTTGTTCATTTTGGAAAGGAGCCTTTTTGAGGCGCACTTTTATCTTTTACATCACAATAATAAAACCAGAGATACCAGTGACACGCATGAATAGTTTGTAGTCTGATAGTATATTTAGTAGATTAGTTAATTTTATTTTACAGTTTGTTCATAAAGCAACCATTTGTAAGCTATTTGCCCTAAATCTTGGAAACTTGACGCCGCTGAAATAGCTTCACACAAAGAAACCGTAGTGTCATTGACTGGGAAGTTTTTATTTTCACCAAATGTTCCATAAGGTCAGGCCACGATTGAGACCAATCTGTTGGTATCCAATTACTGAAAATTTTCTGTTTGGGAGACAGCTGCTGAGCGCCGCCCAAGAACACGGCATTGTCATACATTTTAACCCAATTATGAACACAAGCCAGCGATCATTTTCCTACGGCATAAAGTGCCGTGACGTAGTAGCTCTAAACTTAGGTATTTTAGGGGCGATTATCAAAATGCATGACGATCGAGTACGTCAAGGCAAGTTAAAGGTGGTTGTCTTCCGAGGCAATAACATTACTGATGACGTACTCATAGACGCAAACAAATCAACGTCTTCGCTAAACATGAATAGCACTGATACTGTAGTATCTGGGCGCGTTTTAGTTTGTATCATAAACCCCATCAAACGCCACTTCACAAAACTATAGTATATAACACAAAAACCGCCAGAACCCGCACTACATTTCAGCGTTCGGCGTAATGAGCGCGATAATGGCGCAGTCTCAACTCACAGCAGGACCACTCAAATCATGGTCCGGGTAATTTTCCTTGGATTTACTCGCGGTTGTGTTCCCGCTGTGATTTTCTTTCTGATTTCATGAAGTGCCGAGCCCGTTGACCTTACAACTGCAATTCACGGTCTTGGCGCTCTTTATGTTGTTGACTGATTCCGATTCACGGCTTCTAGTTTATTGTGTAATCATTATGAAAAGCACTATTGTTTCATGAACATTTTTATTCTCATATCTGTCCTCTATACTTATTTTTCTATTTAAATATTAGCTTTTGCTTTATGATAGAAAAATAAGGCATCTAACAAGCTGTTTAGCACTTTCTTCTGTTTACTTGTGCGGTTATATTATCAGGCGGCCTTTCCCGAGGCCGCGGCTGACCTGGATTCCGCGCTCGCGCATGATTCATTGTTGTGGTGCGCTGCGCAACATCTAGCGTGCTTTATATTGTGTTTCGGTGCGATTATACCTAATTTATGACTAGGGTCAATCGTAAAAATGGAGATAAAAATCTAGCTGAAAGATAGTTTTACTTTGGATTCAAACCTAATTTCGTTCCCAGCACACAGATTTGTAGCATGTTTCAACATTTGTTTTAAATTGGGAAAGTGAAAAGTAAACGTCAATAATAAAGCACTACCTGTATGAACACATAAATAACACCGACATAGGTATCTAAATAGACAGTGTAAGGTTATTTGAAAATGTCAAAGCTTTCAACGTAAACAAAAAATGCCTGCCATAAAGCTGAAGCTAAGGCTGTGACTCTCGAAGCGATCTTTGATCCTACACAGCATTATTTGGTGCAAGTACTCAAGCAGAGTTTAGAGAACTGCCTGTACAAATTCAATTTCTGAGTCAACGACCGACAAGTCTTTGAATTCCAGCATGAGGCGATGTCAACAATTTCAAAGAAAGTGCGCTCACGTGGAAGACATATTATTTTGGGTTCGTCAACTTACAGGGTTCATACATAATCCAGGTTTAATAAGAAAGGTACATGTTGCTATTGAATGGTTTCTCATTTCACAGGAAGCATGGATTTGGTATTTCTGTTTGTTTGTGAAATGAAAATATTTTATGAGCATGCTTTTGTCTGAGGTCCCGGATAAAAAGTAGCCTATATGTTATTCCTGCACACGTATTATGTATATTCCAAGTTTTATTAAAATCCGTTCAGCCGTTTAGGCGTGATTGAGGCACAAACATACAAACATCCTCACAAACTTTCACATTTATAATAATTGCATGCTAATTTGGCAAGTGAAAAGTTAGGTGATTGTCTGACTTTTTACACTTCTTATTAGTAGTTATTGTCGCAGCTACACACTTAAGCAGATTTTTTTTCTAAAATTCGCAATATTTAATACCTAATGTACTATGATGCTGACGTGTAAAAAAAATATTTTCTTTTTCTAAAGGCGAAAATGTATTTGTTGATTTTTTTCTGCACGTATTACATTATTATACTTTACTTTACGCTCTACTTATTTTCTAACTTTTATCTCCTAGTTAAAGCTTTTTCGGCTCCTGACAGTGATATATCGTTGTTACTCTGCAGACTTATCCTGGATTATTAGTAATCAATCAGAAGCCTCATCTCGGCAACTGCTCGCTTCCTGTCAATGGATGAACTCTGATGAACGCGGTCTGACCCCGGCAACGGGTTCACGCGGATCTTACAATTCGGCTGTTCGTACGCCACAGACCCACATAAATCAACTGAACCGTGAATGGAGTTAATAAAACGAGATGTAGTTAAGATTTGGGAGTATTTAGTTAATAATTTCAGGATTCAAGAACTTCATGACTGAGAGCTGCGACCTGTAGGCGAACCTCGATGGCGTGGTGGGCGCGCAAGAGGTGCGGGTTCGATTCCCGCTACAGGAGAAATGTTTGTATATTCTGCAAATATTTCTTCCGGGTCTGGGTGTTGTAGTATTATGTATTTGTGAGTATGTATTTACAAAAAAAAGTAATGTAAATATTCTATCAGCCATCTAGTTCCCTTAGTACAAGCTTTGCTTAGGTTGGGTCTAGATGGTGGTGTGTGAAATGTCCACAAATATTTATTTATTTATTTACGCAGCAGAGCGTTCCGCTCAACCAATAGTTTACCAGTTGAATTGCACACTTCTTTAAAAACTTTTTAATTTTTTCTCAATTTAAAATTTCTAAAAAACTATTTTGAAATGTGAAAACAAAGCCCTTTCATATGGCACCCCACCAGATAAATTTATAAAACTTTATTATTTTAACACCTTTAGGAACCCATATCTTTGCAAACCTGTCACCGATTAAGCTCATAATGCTTCCCAGCAAATCTTATCTATCGATCTACCAAATTTCACACAGATTAGATTAACGGGTTGAAAGTTATGCTCTAACAAACAAACGTACATACAAACACACAACGCCAAATCGCCCGAGTTGCCACGGAGATTTCGCTCGCTTCGCTCGATCGATTAACAAACACGCGAAACACGTGATCGGTAGACTCAATGTCAATGTCTGCAAGGAACAGGCACAACGTGCCCGAGTAGGTTAAGAATTGTCAACACTACGGGGTGTTTTATATTATTTTGTTACCAGGCTGTTCTCAAGGACACATTGAAAGAGACTCTTATATTGGAATTGGCAATTCAAATATTTCAATTTAAATGGAGAAAGCTTCAATTCGTCAAAGGCTAGGTTCAAAAGCGTAAAAATATTATATTTTTGAAAACCAACAGAGTTATACAGTTTGCA
Organism: Scotopteryx bipunctaria; assembly: GCA_949320045.1. Taxonomy (NCBI): domain Eukaryota; kingdom Metazoa; phylum Arthropoda; class Insecta; order Lepidoptera; family Geometridae; genus Scotopteryx; species Scotopteryx bipunctaria. The sequence continues at coordinate 3,740,524 of OX439441.1, forward strand.
GGCTAACGTCTATTACATCATAAATTCAGGCTCTCTTCCATCTATAGGTACCTGGGGTTTTTTTAAGAAATAAACAAAATAAACAGTTAGTACATATGAAGAATATTATTGAGTAAGATATATAAGCTATGACCTGATGAAGATCACAGATAAGATCTCCGTAGGAAAGATATAAAGCTATCATTCATACTAAACTGTCAAACAAAAATAAGGAGAAATAAAGGCCTACTTTATTTTATTACAGTATCAAGATAGATTATAGAAAATAGACATGAGTAACTATGTAGGTGCCCTAAAGAATTTGAGAACATGATATTACTCCGATCCGATCCCGATAATTTGAAACGTCCATCACGAAATTGAACCGGATTGAATCTGCGATGAGAATCGGAATCCCCCGTGTCATAATATCTCCACACTTGTATAAGAGCTTTCTTAGAATCTACGTGAGATTTTCAGCCTTGAAGATGTGTGTATAAGGCTTATTTTTGTGTGTGAGAGGAAAGGTATGATGACAGGGCAGGTGGGGTGCTTGACCGCGCACTTGACATACCGTAGCGATGCGTGCGTGCCTGGCGCCCAACAAATTAGTGTGAGGAGATTAAGTTGTCGCGAAGGAATTCAGATCCACGTGGCGGCCGGCGGTGGACGACCCACAGGTTCGCTTCAGTCTTCACTCATATCTTTCCTCCTTCCAAGCACTGAAATAAACAATATCCTTTATTAGCCCTGCCTATACTTGGAGAGAACACTCTGAACGGTTAATGAGTGTTTTCCTAACATAAACTCATTTTATTGCCCGTATTTTGAAAATACATACGTTTAGGGGCAATTTTGTAATTTATTTGGGTCTTAATGTAAATAAAATGTTTGCGCATGCAATAAAAGAAATGAAAGGTTTCTGCTTTGTGTATTAAAACCCTTTTTTAGAGCTGAAGCATAGATTTGCTTATTCGTCATACATTTTCGAGGAAGTTACTTTCATGGTCGCTGTGAATATAAACATACCGTTTTGATGACAATAGTAAAGACGAGAAATCATCAAAGTGCCAAATACTGGGAAATCATGTTTTCTTATCGGTGGCTGTGATTCAGAACCCGGTGAAAATCCGTGGGCGATTAATCCGTTTTATTTTTAAGATTACGGATTTGTGATGTGATTCAATAATGAGCTTATAATAAGCGATTATTTAAGGGCGTCAAGTGAGGATAATGCGAAGCAAGGCGTCGCAAAGTTGACTTCTGCTACTGAACAAATATTGATGATCCCATTACGTCATGCCCTAAAATGTCAAATTACTTATTATAAGTTATTATAATGACAAACGAGGAATGCGAAGAAGGAAGTCAGATGTTATTTAGGAAAATCTCAGACCAAATAAAAAGAAAAGACCCCACGCCGCGAACAAGAAAAGTGAAGCCACCTTTTTATCTATGTGTGTGTCGAAGGTTTTAAGGTTGTGTGTTCCAAGTAACCTAAATTCATAGTATAATAATTAAGAAACGATGCTATTTGAAGTAATTACAAGTGAAAAGTGATTCCGTGAGACTTTTTATGTGATTTGCTACTGTTTTTACAAGTTTTTAGTACACAGGAAGGCATAATTCTATTTTTAAGACTCGTGACGTACTAAGAGCGATGAGCATGGTTTTAGTGTAGGTGTGTGCGTGAGCGTTTATGTTTACTTGCAGGAGCACGGTTTTGTGTGGCTTCATTTTTGTTGTTCGCGGCGCGGCGTCTTTTCTTTTTATTTGGTCTGAGAGGAAAATAGTTTGCAGGCATAATGCTGTAAGTATAAAACCTATAACAACAGAGATCTACTTCAGCGTTTGTTTTACCGAGTTGAGAAAGTCTAAAGATATAATAACATGATTTATATATATGCAAATTCAAACACAACAACAAAAATGTCGTCAGAAGGCATAAATGCTATACCACTGAATAAATATTTGGATTTCTCGTAATAGCTCTGATCATTTAGTTCCTGTGGGATTGAAATGAATTTGGATCGGCCCCAACGAACGGCACGTGGCGAGTACCGCCATAATTTGTATGTATGACAAACCATTAATAAGAAAAGATAAGTAGGTAGGTATGATGAATAAAGGCGAGGACAGATAGATAGGTAGATAATGTCCTTGAGTTACAAAAGTTCCGGGGACATTAACATCATGATAAATATCAGGTATCAGAAGACGGAAATGAAAACAGCGTGCGTTATTTCGGGAAAAATCCGATCTAAGGAATAGAGGAATAAAATAAAATAATATATGACCGAGTAATAAATAGAAATACTCAAGAAAATCGTTGAGATAGATCGTTTAAATAGTATACTTAGCAAAAGATCTTTGTGCTACATTATAGAAACTTCTTAACATTATAGAGGGTTCTTGTTAACAAATCGCTTTCTCTTGGAGATATTATATACGAAGACGGATACGGCCATAATTGTGTCCATTTTCCACACGAAGACTAAAAATAAAATATTGAAAATGGAGCTGAAAGCCGAAGGTCAACATTTTGAAATAACTTCCTCGATTCCTCATCACGGATTTGAGACAAAGACACTGAGTATGAGAGAACGAATGATGTACATTTTATGTCCTAAAGGGTTGTTAATTTTCATAAAGAGATGAATTAGGATGTTTTTATGTTCATTTTGTGCATATAGGCGCCGCAAGTGTCATATTTCATTCAGTTATTTAAGGAAAATATGAATGATCATAAAATATTCAAGTATTTTGTAGCTTAAATTAATTTTGTTATTTTTCAACTGGAACTTTTCTGCTGGACTGAGAGTAAAGAATAAACAGAATGCGTCCATGCTTCTCTCCCCTAGCATGTCGTAAAAGTCGACTAAGGGATAGTAATCTCTCCAATATGATCGACCATCTATATGGGCGATGGGCTGTCCCACCTTGGAACTTTGAATCAGCAGTGGCTGTAAGTTTTCTTATTACTTGTGGCTCTGCCCACCCACCCCTTTAGGGATTCGGGTATGATAATACATTGTGTATGTATGTATATAATGTTACTTAATCTCATATTGTTAGTGGTAGGAAAAAAACTTCGAATGGACAGATCATAATAGTACAAGGATTGCTGAAAGATTGTCAATATTGTAAGGTAGATGACCAGTTTAACCCCTCCTGAACTTGTCCTTTTGTTTGAAGTAGGCAGAACAATGAAGGAAATACTGATCACAACTAAATTAATTAAGATGTTAGTACTTTCTTCGGTATTTACGTTACTTATTTCAACATCCGTACCGAGAGAACAGTGACCTGTAGGTGAAAGCCCATTCTCCGGGCATTTGTTTAACAATAGGCAAAAACTTCCGAGGTCATTGGCCTTTCGGAGTAGAGTGTGAAAAATGTCCTAAACTGTAAATTTGTTCCTCTGCGTAGAGCCGAATTTATCCAAAACATTAATTTATGGGATTGAACTTTTGATTCCATTTTAGGTAAAGTTACATACGTTTGAGGATCGAAGGTCATCTTGAAGGACCTTGAGCAAAAAAGCAACTGTTGCTTGTAAATAATACAATTTGTAAATAGTAAAAAAATATGAATAAAATCTTGTCCTACGAACCTATTCAAAATTATGAGCGGGTGAGGAAAGACATATGGCAGGAAGTGGTAAGTAAGTATTCTGATTTTAGTAAGTGCTGATATTTGTTTTATGACGCTGTACAAGTTTTAATACATATTTTAACTACTCGTAGTCACTAGCGAGTGAAATACCTAGGATAACTCATGATAGAGCTAAATAACCTTGTACAAATGAGGATTAAAAAAACGGTCAAGTGCGAGTCGAATTCGCACACGAAGGGTTACATACCATCGTACATGTACTTTTTAATATGACTTTTACTATATGTACTTTTTAAATAGATAACTTCAATTATTGATTACGAACGTAAAAAATGTTTCTTGTATGCCCCTAACTGTATAACTCTCGAACTATTACGATTCATGAGATACAGCCCGCTGACAGACGGACGAACAGCGAAGGCTTAGTTATTGGGGTTCCGTTGGCACCCTTTGGGTACGGAACCCTAAAAATCACGTAGGAAACAGTTATTTTTTAAATCAATTAAATCCCAATTGCAATGGATACAATGCTAACAATACCGGCTTTTTTTATCAACTTAAAAAAAGGACTGTAAAACTTGGCTGTATTTTATACTTTCATAACACTTAATTAAGGTACCTACGCTGAATATAAAAGTAGGTAAGTATTATTAGGTAACCCAAAAAAGGCTACCTACTTTGGCTTTTTGTAAACTTGTTGTGAAAGTAAAAAAGTAAGAGAGCACTGGTGGTCTAGTTGGTAGTGACCCCCGCCTTCCGATCCTAAGGTCGTGGGTTCAAACCCGGTCGTGTACCAATGGATTTTTCAGTGCGAAAAATTTATGTGCGCAATACCAGTACTCTCACAACGGTGAAGGAAAACATCGTGAGGAAACCCGCGGCTTAGTCAGCTTCGCACGTATTGAGCATGTCTTTCCTGTGGACAAGGCCGACTAAGCTGAGAGGATGGAATAGGTGCCGGGCAAGCCTACTCCTTCTTAATTCATCCCGGGCACTACAGCGTCCCGTTACTGAAGGTAAAAGTTGTCCTGACGCTGTATCTACTGTATCCATCTACTATAGATGGCAAAAAGCCTTAGTTTGTGAAAGTAATCAACCAATATTTGTTTTAGATTGACCTGAAAAACAATTATGGCATCCAACTCCAAGTGGTTCTAAAAATAGGCTATCGAGAGTTTTCCATAGGCAAAAAGAGTCGTATCGCGTTTCAGATTACATGGTTGACATTTATAGCAATGGCTTTGAATGAAAGATTTTATTCTGACCGAACTTTTATGTAACTTTAATTGACTTCTATGCTAGAAACTACTTTAGTAAGTCTCATAAGAAACACTCTACATTATGTGATGTACATACATACATATTATCACACCAGTATTCCTAATAGGGTGCGCAGAGCCACAAGTAAACATAAGAAAACTTGCAGTCACTTCTTACTTAAAGTCCTAAGATGGATATAGGATATTAGTGAACCATGGTGACAGGTGATCAGCCCATCGCTTATATAGGTGTTCGATCATGTTGGAGAGGATACTATCCCTTAATCGACTTTTACAACATGCTCAGGGAAAGAAGCAGTTGTACGCATTCTAAGCTTTTGCTTTACTTCCAGTCTAGCAATGTATCATCATCATCATCATTCGCAGCCAGATGGTACCCAGTGCTGGGTATATGCTCCCCTTGCTCCTGCTACCTCTCATTGTCCTGCGCGAGCCTGATCCACAGACGGCTCGCGACTTACATAACGCTTATAACTTTACTTAGATATTTTAATTGTTTTGCTAAAAGGGGAATAGCTTTAAATGTGTACTATTTATACGTACATATATTTAAAGTATCTAGGTGAGCTCACTTCAAAAGATTTGTAGTAACATCAAACAAAGTGCCCATCGTTAAAGGGATCATCCGGACGAACGGCTTTTCGAACACAAAAGGGTTGAAATTCATTTTAACATCATCTTTGGAAGTATAACAAATTCTGTTCTGACTCTGGTTGTAGTGAATTAATTTGACTCAGGACACAACAAGGATTACGCGTTATAAGTAGAAATGCCATTAAAATATCTCTATATCTATAATACAAAGAGACGAATACAGCTTGGGTGGGTTGCGTTCGGAAAATTAGACGACGTCCTCAAAGCTGCCAATGTCCCACAATGTCTGAAGACCCGTCTATTTAACCAGAGTGTTCTGCCCACAATGACTTACGGTGCCGAAACATGGGCGTTCACGCAGGAACCTGTGTACAAAATGAGGGTTGTACAGAGAGCCATGCTTTTAGACCGAGTTCCCTATACATCTGGAGGCATCTGGAGGCTAACCAAGGTCAAAGATGTCGGAATACGGATAATGGAGCTCAAGTGGAGTTGGGCGGGCACCTGGCGCGACGTTGTGATGACAGGTGTAAAGCGTTGACAGTGGTGGCCGAGGAATGACAAGAGAAGTGTTGGACGTCCAGTAGCACGATGGGTCGACGACATTGTCAGTTTGACGGGCCGACAGTGGGTCAGACTAAAGTAGGACAGTGAGAAGTGGCAAAAGCAAAGGGAGTCCTATACCTAGCAACGGGTGCGATCTGGCTGCGGGTAATGATGATGATGATGTAAAATAATAAGCATTTTTCTGCAATCAACGCACAGGCCAAACCACTGAAGCTAGATAGATAAAATTTAGAAGGAACATTTCCTTATAAAACCACCCATTAAGACGGAATATGAAATATGAAACTCAGTCTGGATATTTAAATGCAAAACAAATGGACATGTGTTTCATACTTGTTCAAATAACCCTTAGAAAGGGGTAAAACGGGGTGTCAAAGTTTGTATGGAAACTTTTATAACGGGCGGTGCGATTGGTTTGAAACCTGGTTTAGATACTGTAAATCAAATATAAAAAATTCACTGTTCACACCTTGTGAGCAAAACCATGCGAATACGCTCGTCGAAAATTAAAAAATCATATTATGCAAAATAATATTTCTGCTACTACTACTCGTGTCACTAGTTTTTTCGAACCAGTAGGGTGAAAGGATTTAAATAGCGCCTCAAAAGCCCCTTTCATGCACTTGACACATGTTTATACTTCTACTCGTACTATCTGAATATTTATCTAGAGTAATGTGGTTAGAAATATAATTTATTTAGGTAGCCTTTATAACGCTTTGTGCGTTAGAGCTACACATAATGCAGCAACAGACTCCGCAGGGTAAACAAAGAATTAAAATATCAATAAAGGACTTCTGAATCATGTCAATCAAGCTACACCAGAAAAACACGGTCATCTTAGCCGATATCGTAAAAGGAGGTTATTAGTAAAGCAATTTGTTTGCTCTCCTTTCTCAAACAATAAATTACAATGTGGCGATTCGGGATAGGCTCGATTCACACCGAAATGGCAACGGTCGGTTGCGAAGTGGCAAGAGGAAACGGCACGTCGTAGAACCTAAAAAATTCGAAAACAAGTACACGAAGGGAGCCTTAGAGGCGCACATTAAATCCTTTCATCACACTGGTTCGAAAGAACAAGTGACAGGACTAGTATAGTTTTGTTTAAGAGGCTGGAAATATTTACTTATTTTTTTGCAAAGCTAGGAGCTGCAGGACGCTGTCGGCTGCAGTCATCTCGGTGTGAATTGAGCCATAGTGATGAGATTGCCGGCGGTCTCGGAACGCCGTAGATTACGGAACCGTGTCAAAGTTACGCATATTGCGCAGATAGATAGTTCAGCAACAGGACGCAAATATACAGACATCATGAATTATCGCTACGTAAGATATTTCGCTTAGTATATTAGCGCTAGTAATTCAATCACATTTTGTCATAAATGTAAATGTAAATAAAACTTGATTTTAGTATTGACTAGCTTTCGCCCACGTGTACCAGAATAAAAAGTTACATGTTATTGCATATCACGAACTATGAATATTTTCGACGACCTTGGCGTGGCGGGCGAGTGCTCCGCTGAGGCGCAAGAGGTTCTATTCATGCTACGGGAGAAATGTTTGTATGTTCTGCAAATATTTCTTCCGGGTCTGGGTGTTGTATATTATAATTACATATCGTCACTGGAAAGGCAAAATTACATAGGCATATTGAGTTATTATCCTAAAATAGCAGTCCAAATACAATAATATGAATTGCTGGACATAGAAAATGAAAAAAGAATGAAACCTTACGTTGACGTCATCAAAATTCGATAATTAGGTAGAAAGTTATGATAAAAAAAACGAAAAAAATGAACTTCAAACGGCTTTTTCTCGATTGGCGCTTACGTAAATTTGCCTTTCCAGTGACGATATGTATTTACAAAAAAATACATATCAGTATTTTATCAGCCATCTGATGCCCATAGTACAAGCTTTGCTTAGTTTGGGGCTAGATGGCAAATATTTATTTATTTTAAACTCACTACAATGCGTTCCGCCTTTACGCCCTGACTTTGCCACAAACATTCAAACATTAAATTAAGGTATAGATAGATCCATTGTTGATAGTGGGTTTCTTTGGTTAAATTAGTGCTACATTTTAGTCCAGTAGCTATACCGTCCTATAGTTAGAAAGTATACTGTCCCACTTCATGATCCAGGTTACTGGAGACTAATTTATGGGTGCTAAGTGTTTTTGACCTAATTGCTAAACTTCGACGAACTTGTTAGGCGATTGTTTATTATGACTGTATAATTCATGTTGTTTTTTCTCACGAGAACTAAACATATGTAACGAAATATTGAGGAAAATGATTTGGATGTATTTCGAAAGAACTAGTTGAGTAACTGTTGTTGATAGAACGTTCAAATGCTGGTCTGAATAAAGTTATGCGATCAAATAAACAAACACAATGCCCCGACCGTGATTTCATTTGAAAAACCTATTTTGAATACTTAACGAACACTAATTAATTAGGCACGCTTAGTACACAACAAACAGCTACGATCAAGTCTTGGGTTCTACGACGAGCTACGACTTTTGTAGAGGGTCTACAGCTTACTTTAAAAACTTCTCATTTACTTATGTTAAAACGAATGCATAGTAATATCTCTCTAAAGCTTGGTAGGATCCTGCAAGCTTTAAATTGTTAACTTACAGCTAAATTCCAAAGGGAGAGCTACGGCAGACGGGTCTTTGTAAAAGGTCGCCATGAAACATAATTTAAACTTATTATTGTAGGAGCAAAGTTCAAAAGTCACCCTAGCTCTGTGGGTAGGCACAAACATTTATCTTGCCCACGCGTTTCCCAAATACCAAGCCATTCTTATTTGATAATGATAATAGAACATTTTCATCCTTTTACTTGGTCTTCATTGAAATCCAATTTAACTATTCATTATGACATTTTTGATACAATGAATCTGAATTATTCCTTTCATCTTGTTTCACACCACGTGGGTTGAATTCCCAATCCTATTACAAGGGTCTCCGCCCACTAAACCATCCCATAAACTTGGCAAACAAACTCTAGATAGGTTTTCAGCTTTGCTTTTTTGGACCAGGATGTTGATGGTCTGTGTGATAGTTGACGGAGCCTCTAATCTGAAGTCATATCATTTGAAATAGGCATGATACGTGAACGGTCATTGTATAAGCTTTACTTTTCATTGTTAAAAACTTGACGAATCTACATTTAAAAGTGCATGAGTCAAGTTCAGAGATTCCGCAATACACTGATGTTTCCCGGAAAATTAGCGACCGACGCACAGCGGGCGCCAACTGTTTACGCAGGACCATCTGTTCCCAGCATTCGTAGTGGAAACATAAATAAAAGTATTACGAGTGCCATCTAATGATTGTCGTTTTTATCTCAATTCTCGTTTTGCTTAGTTATATTTCCTGAAATGTTTTGCATTGACCATATTTTTGTAAACAAGGAAAAAAATATAAAAATCTGGTTCAGATATGACTCATATCGATTTATAGGTATATGAAATAAAATATATCGGGATGAGATATAAAGTTTTATTCATTTCCTGAAATATTTATTAGAGAAAACAGTCCATTCAACAGGGGAAAGCCAGAGTAGCTCGATGAGATTTTGATATTATCTCAACGGCGCATTTATGAGGCAACACTTAACTGGAAATAGTATCGATGCATTGAGGATGGAACTCGGATTGTGAGAGATGTCGATCTAATTTTGATTCGGCTGTGGCTGATGTCCGGTGCTCTTAGCACTTCTTTTTTATGGATTTGAATCTCTAGAATTTATTCTTTATCATAAATCGTACATGTACATAAATGTTTCTTGTATGCCACCAATATATAGGTGGCAGGACGTTCCCTATATTTTAATAGGGAATGTATATTCAAGCAAAAAAAAAATGCAAAATGAAATACGACTCTTCTATGAGGACTCCCTTAATTTTAAATTTTATTATTAATTTTTGTACGAATCAGTTAATACAGTATGGAACCAACTTTTATTTTTTATTCAATTTTATTATTTGTTGTTGGCAATAGAAACACATACTCTGTGAAAATATCAACTCTCTGCCTATTACGGTTCATGAGGCCCGCTGACAGACGGACAGATGGATAGCGAAGGCTTACTAACAGGGTCCCGTTGGCACCGTTCGGGTACGGAACCCAAAAGATTACCATGTCAAAGTTGTTTTCACAAAAAAATTGTAAATGGTTTTAAAGACACTTTTCTTGTATCTCTTCTGATTTTGGATTTCCTCATACATAACTGGGACAAGTTAAAAAAAACATTGTATATCATACCCATTGAAAATCTCGACTGTAACGTCTATCATCGACTTACGAAATGTACCGGGATTATTATTCATTATCTACACATAACAGTAAAAACCGTCTGGAAAAATGGCGCTGTATATAATCGGGAAATATTTATGTACCAACAACCCAACATGATGATACAATACCTAGTTTTGTAGTAGTACTGAAAGACAAATACCTACAAAGACTACCTCACTACAAAAATACGGCCTTGAACTGATTTTATTTTATAAGAAAACGCAGCTATCGAGCGAAATTTACACTAGCGAACGTGAACCATAATATTTACATTAATTCTTCGATTGTTAAGGCTAATCCATTGTTTTGAGAAGGAACAAAAAAAAACATTAGTCGATTCCTATCAACACCAAAACATTGGGATAAAAGTATGGGTGATACTAGAATGTACCTAACATAATAAAAGCTTCACTGATAATATTTTACTGCCAGCTTTTGTCCGCGATTATATACTTCAAAGCTTGAATCTAGTATCCATATAAGGCGATATAAAGCTCACTCACATGACGAATATCGGTCATCCGCTATAGGTAGCTGTTGGTACTCGTACCTGCAGATGCCTGCCAGAATAAAAGAATTTGGTCAGTTGTCCCTGCACGCTGGGATCAATGCTCTCATTGTGTAGACATAAGGCAGCGACAGAAATTAGGCGCTGAATTCCTTCGATATTTTTGCATGTATGAAAAAGCGGAGGGCGGGCGGAGAACGCAGACCTACGTATATATAGCGTGTCTGGATACGCGGCGCCCAGTCGATCCCTGAAACTCTCAGAAGCGACACGTCAGCTCTCCTGACTCCCATTTTGCAATTGTTAAAGAACTGTGAATTGGTGATTTGTGTAAAGACATTCTAGTGCTATTGTTGCCGACTGCAAATCCAGCCGGCAAGGGTTTTCTACTGATTTTCAATCAGGTGAGTTGAATATCAGATATTTTCTTAAATCAATACCTAAGATCCGTTTTGCTTGTAAAATGTTAACGCCGCTTGTCAAATGCAGTTGATGCTATCGATTTTTCTAAGAATACACTAATAGGCTGTGTTGCGACCTTAATATACATATTTGATGATACTGAACTTGTGCCTATTGATCGCAATATTCTGCATTTAACTGGTGGAATTTCTTACTTGTGTCTTGAACTTGGCATGAACAAGTGGTATTTGTCTCACTTACAACTACAAATCATGTTTTTATCTGATAACATACTTATAAACATACCTCATGTATGGTTTATCGTCCTAACTTCAATGATATTATTTGTAATTTTTGTCGTTGATTACTGGCTTATTTTGATAGCTGATTTTGTAGGTATAAGGCTTAGTGGTAAGTAGTTGATGAATCTAAGCACTTTCTTACACAAAGGGCATAATCATCTCATTTTATCATCATATTCCACCTGTCATGTTTTCACTACTGGGACTTAGCTCACTCACCTGCAACGTTATGAAATTATAAAATTACTGAATTTGGTATCTGGACCGGGACCGCACATGAAAACATGTACTTTGATCGTTTTAGATCAAAGTACATGTTTTCATCTGCGGTCTTGTTATTATTGAGATTATAAACAAGCTTACCTGTCGAAAACACGATCTCAAAACTGTTTGCGAGAATGATTTCTCAGGATGCTGTTATTTACTACATATACATCAGGATGCACAGAAAAATAAACATCGGCTCATGATTAAAGCACTTGTTTTAAACTTGCAAACATAAGGTACATTAGTTTAGTACATCAGTTAGCATTTTTGATGGCCTCGGTGGCGTGGCGGGCGATTGCTCGGCAGAGACGCAAGAGGAGCGGGTTCGATTCCCGCTGCGGAAGAAATGTTTGCATGTTCTGCAAATATTTCTTCCGGGTCTGGGTGTTGTGGTACCATGGTACTCGTAGTTTCTGATACCCAGGACACAGGGAATCCTAGTGTGGGGTCAGGACTATGTATGTGACTGTTGGGTGTTATTCATATTTATATTCATAACATGTTGTCTTAAAAGGATACTTAAGATGTTAAGTTAGAGTCGTCTTCGCTCTGCAATAGAGTAGAGAGTTAATTTGTTAATTACATTTTCCGTTTATAAAGTTTGCCGCTTTTGGGATGAAAAGATTTTCGAAGTTGGACTTTGAAACCGATGAATTCAAAGGAGTTATGAAGTTTATGTCTAAGGCAAACAACTTTACTCTTTTTTTTCATTTATTAATAAGATTAATTTCAAAAAAGGTTTAGGCCAAGTAAAGTTTAATTAATATAAACCGAGACATGTCTTTAGGCCTCAGAACAATTTATTCTTCCAATCTTTAGGCAAATGAGCTTTTTAGTTTTCTCTTCTCTTATTTGTGAATTTGTATCCGTATTTCTTGTTCAAAACTACTTTAAAATACACGTTAGTTTAAAGTCTGGCACTATTTATTTCACACAACACATATTGCTGCTATGTGTTGATAAGTAAGTTCGTATGAGCTAGTGGCCAACTCTTGTAACGGAGTTTTTAGGCCGCCTAAAGGCCTCCGTCATGGCTTAACGATTTAAAAGCCGGGACCGACAATTTAACGTGTCCTCCGAAGCACGGAAGCGCTCAGCTCGTAATGCCACTTGCGGTCACCCATCCCAATTGTGACCGCGCGCAACGTTGCTTAACTTCAACGATCAATCAAAAACGTCTAAGCAAGCTACGCCACAAGTGCTTCGCGTTGATAGGAGTCCATTTGTTACACAAGCATCTACCAACAAATAATCTAAAGTAGGTATTGCAAACAATGTTGAGTCACATATTATAAATTGTTCCAAAATATACTATAGCTATACACACTTTCAAATCAGAAGGAAACTAGGAAAATACTATCACTTAATTTTCTTATATCTAGTTGTGGCTCTGCCCACCTCATTGGGGATACAGGCGTGATAATATGTATGTATGTAATTACTACAATCGTCAAAAATGCAAATGATAATATGAACTAAAATAATCATTACCTACTATTACAACTATTTTAACTATTAATATTACAACTATTTTACCATATCAGATATAATGAGTAACAAACTTTCGCCAGTAAACTGACTATTAACCACTTAATTATAGACAAAGCCACCGACCCATTCATTTTCATTATCTCCTAAGCTCGCTTAACAAACGGCCCAAACAGACCACTCGACAATATATCAAGAGAGTAATTTCCCGTTACTACATATTTAACATGCAAATAAAATTAACTATATGTGCGACACAGCCATCCCTTTGAACTTGAGGGTGGGACATTGCGCGTTTAAACACGCGTCGAACTTAATCAGTTCGCATCCGGATTAGCATCCGCTCGAATCAATGTACCTATACAAATACGCCAACTACTATTTACTATTACTGGCAAATAAAAATAGTTTTTGACAATTATTCATTTGTTTAAAGATAAAAAAGCTGAGTTATAAACAAAGCGAGTATTTAAAAAATGCTCATTTATCACTCAAGCATAGATTTTTTACAGTTTTAGATAAAATATGACAGCGAATCTATGCTTGAGTCGTGTTTCAGACTTGAACATTATTCTTGAATATAAGCCTCGTTTTACACATCTCTATAAAGCTTCACAAGAACAATATATCAAATATCAAATGCAGCTAAAATGCTAAACAGAAAAAGTGAACGAACTTATAAGCTTCAATAAACAGAACTGAAAGCTATTTCACTTGAGCTTTGAAGATAGTACTGCAATAAACCGATAACAATAACGCTGTGAGTTATAATGATTGGATGTGAAAATGTTTTCTCATAAATTGCAAAAGTATTGGTGTATCCTGAAGCAGGTCATGGACCAAGAAAAAAAAACTCATAAAATGCCGATGATGTAGCCACTTATAATCAAAGTATCTTTAATCTACTGCTTTTCTGGTTGTAACAACGACACGAAAGACGACTTACGAAATACTATCAAAATTATTTCTTCTATTATAATTCAGCCAATATATAGCAGCGGAGAGTTTTCATGATGGAAGAAGGTACATTTATAGATAAGTTTATGGTTTCAATACACCGCTCGTATGACGAAAATAACTGTCGGATGTGATGGTTTTGATCCAGTTATTGACTCAATTTACGATCAAAATATTCCTCGGAGCGTTTCGGTCGGAAAATTTCAATCTTATTATTGCGCTGACTTGCCACCTGGGCGTGGCCAGGTGCGCTCAAATACTATTAAGCTTACGTGACGTTAGGACTGAATTTAACCCTAGCTTATTTAGTTATGTAACTTATTTGGCGCATGTACCTGGACCGAATCGGCGACGTTTTTTAATGGAACCGGGTCAAGAGTATCTAAACCGACGAGCATACATGTGAGTGAATGAAGCGAAAGAAGTATGTCAGGATCGTAGCAAATGGAGATCCGTGATATCTGCCTACCCCTGTGGGAACAAGGTGTGATTTTATGTATGTATATATTTAGTTGTAGAGAAATCATCACAATCATTGTTAGATGCTGCTGTCCAAAGTTTTCCAAGATTACTTTTGGATCTTACAAAATTTGTAATATATTTCGCTTATGGTATTAGATTTGTTGAATTGTCGATGAAGTAAGTTATGATGGTATTGCTATTGCTTGAGCATGACTCATACACAAAATGCCATGTATATTTAAGGCACAAATCAATCTAGATAAACTGTAAAGCCATGTTCGCATCGGCCACGCAACGGAAATTTATGAAAAATTCGATAAAAATAAATGAATTTGTAAGAATTGTCATGTCGCCGTCTCAAGATCAGTGCGGCCTAAAGGTAAACTAAAGGCAATGCCATTGTGACTAGAAATAGCATCGTTAAACCCATCGTTATCGCTTTAACTGTCACATAAAGCCACGTTAACGATCACATTTCAATAGGTAAGTGATGAGCTGAATGTCATATTTACGATAAACAAATACTACGAATCTTTTTTGGAGAATAGGTGAGACCCTTAGTAACAGAAAGAAAGAACATACACAATTAGTAGGTGTATTTGCCGGTAGGTGATTTATAGCAATATTGCTGATCATAAACATGATAAAAGTGCTCGATAAAAAAACAAAACAGTAATAATTATGAGATAACATGATAATATTCTATGTTATAATACTGTATGCATAAACTCTATAAATATTTTACCAAAGTACTAAAATAAAAAACACAAACTCTTCAAAGGTGAATGAAAATTTTAATGAGTACAATTTCAGTAGCTTCCATATACCAGCCCAAATGTTGCGCAATGCATAACTGGGTTAACAAGATATTGTTGCTTCTTACGAGCACTACAAGTAGGTCAAGTTTACAAATGCAGTTAAGTATGACACACATTGTACACACGATCAATAACAAATATATCTAGTGTTTTTACTTCAGAAAATAAGTTTAAATTTTCAATACATACATTTATATTATCACGCCCGTATTCCTAACAGGGTGGGCTGAGCCACAAGTAGTCATAAAACTTGCAGCCACTCCTGATTCAAAGTCCAGTTCCAAGATGGATATGGTGAATCATGGTGACAGGTGATCAGCCCATCGCCCATAAATATTTACCACTCAATAGTAATGATAAAACTGAAAAAATACTAGAACAAGATAATGTTTTAACAATGAGTCCACAATTTAAAAGTACGGGATTTCACCCACTATATGACCTTTGCTAGAACTTTGTTTTGTTTTCTGTGCCCGGAGGATCAGGATCCGGCATTATCGAACGGTACATTTTCACAACTAAATGCCTGACACATTTAATACAACTCCGTGGGATTTTCTGCTACACTTCCAACTAACAACAGAATTTCTTCAATCTCCACCTGCAATTCAACAACATTACCGACAAAGGTCACGACGCGTTTAATCACGCGCATAGCATTGAACCTTCGTGATTGATATACAATTCTAAACTATAACAAAAATGGGTCAAGTACACATGCATGTTTGGCATTAATAATGTAACACTATTCTTTCAGTGGAAAAGTATACGTAGACGTACGTCAAAACAATAGTTTCAAGGATGTACAGTATCGAGTGAAATATTTATCTTTAGTTACACTAAACATTACACATTGAGTGGCCGAGGAAATCCTAGACGTCCGACAGCGCGTTGAGTCGACGACATTGAAATTGTCGCGGACAAAGCCTAGATGCCCAAGATCGAGGAGGCTGCCAAAATCGAGAGGAAGCCCAGCAGTGGGCGATACCAGACTGAAACGATGATGATGATGACATTTGGCGGTAAATACGGAATATAGGGATGCTAGAGCGAGGCAATCCGCGATTGCCTATACGTAGGTTTAATAGGTAGTGATTCACCATTGTTATTCACTCAGTCTTGATGCCAATGGGTTGAATAGCCCGAGAAATTACGATATACGCGATTTCCTCCAATTTTAGTCTAAACAAATGCCGCGTTGTTTTTCGTTTGTGAAACTAAGTAGCCCAATGAGCTGATGATGACCTGCCCTACTTTTAAAATCCTCTATTTTGTTATTTTCATTGCTATAGACTGCTTTCGATAACATATTAACCATTTAACATCAAATCTCTAAGAAATTCTGCAAGGTATAAAAAACCTACATACATACATATTATCACGCCCATGTCCCTAATGGGGTGGGCAGGGCCACAAGTAAACTTAAGAAAACTTGCAGCCCCTTCTTATTTAGTCCTGAGATGGATATGGTGAACCATGGTGTAAGGTGATCAGCCCATCGCCCATAAAAGTGGTCCATCATGTTGGAGAGGATACTATCCCTTAGTCGACTTTTACGACATGCTCGGGAGAGAAGCACCTGAACCCTTTCTAGGCCTTTTCTTTACTTCTATTTCCAGTCTTGAAGCGCTGGCGTAGCTTGCTCAGGCGTTCTTGATTGATCGTTAAGGTTAAGCAACGTTGTGCGAGGTCACAATTGGGATGGGTGACCGCAAGTGGCATTACGAGCTGAGCTCTTTCATCGTCAAGCCATGACGGAGGCCTCTAAGGCGGCCTAAAACCTCCGTCACAAGAGTTGGCCACTAGCTCATACAAACATACATATTTACATACTTCCAGTCCAGCAGAGAAGTAAAAATAAAAACTTAACTGTGGGGAACTAAATTATTGAGTAATGCTCTTCTATCCCTAGAGTTGCATCTGTTCCGGGTGACCCGGTCACGTCTAGGTCATCCCCTCTCTGCTGAAAACTTCACTTATAATCGTTTTAAAACATCATACCGATCTAGTATATTTTAAATACAAGTGAAAACGAGCTTGAATAAATTAGTGTTCATGGTACGTTAGGATAGGCCATTAACAGTAATAACATAAGATGTTTTGGAACGCTTGGGCCTTGATAACCGACCACTAATTGTAAGTTAAAATTAAAACACATTTAACCCCATTAACAGCTTACATCACATCCCCGGAATCTACATAAATCTCAGGATTTTAACAAATCCGGTCCCGGGAACCGCTCTCGGGTTCAATGTCACAGTATATCTGTATCACGGAATATTTAGAATTATGACGTGAATTGGACGCCCGCGGTTTAATCCCACTGATATGATAATGGTTACGCAATGTTTGACGTAAACCGTAGCGCGCTACGACTCGTAGGCACTGCGTAGACCTCACGTAGAGGCATCTACATCAAAAATCTCTTACAACTTTGGTAGAATATAAATGGTATCCTTCAACAAAAATGTGTGTCTATAGTTACCTACCTACTCTTTCAATTATCATTGTAAATTTGTAAATAGTACTATAAAAGTAGTGTAATAAAAATCTTTAAGAGCTCTTTATAGTTGCAACTGCTGTATGGAATCATCTGTCGCCAGCGGTATTTCCGAACCGATACAACTTAGGGACCTTCAAGAAATGAGCCTACTTCTACTTCAAAGGCCGGCAACGCTCGTGAAACTCCTTTGAATGTTGCAGGTGTTCGAGAGCGGCGGTAATCACTTACCATCAGGTGAGCCGCTTGGTCGTTTGTCCCCCCCCCCGTCCCCTCCCTTCCATAAAAACTACTGTAACTGGATCTTGAATGTTTGTTGTTTCAAGCACATGAATATTATTGCGGAATTGGCAATCGTACTATAAAAACACTATCAAATATATCAGCTCGATTCCGAAAATTGAAAATAATATTATTTCTTTGGTGGCGTATGTGATAGGAGTTAAACATACAAATAAATTATTCATACCTATTCGGATGTTTCTACAAAATTGTACTAACTCGTATCAGTGACGCAGTTTCAAGCCTGTTTACAGCTCAGTTAATTAGATGATTGGTAACCTAATTGTATCCACAGGCAAGAACAAGCCGTTCGTTGAAGAGGTATATTGCTGGCTTTGTTATTTTCCATACAAACTCTGGTTGCCAGGCTCGGCTAGCGGATTATCTTATCTTTCATCAACGTTCAAACAAATACCTACTTTGCGATAAAACGCAATGCACTGTGGAAAAATACTGCCTCTGATTTAGCAGTTCGTGAGAGTTAAATTTGTATTATCTCATGTAAAAATAAAAACCGGCTTGCATGCTAAACTCACCTTACACTAATCTAGAGGAGAGTTGGTAACAAGATCGCTCTCAATATCGCGAAGGCTGTATGCCACGCGATACTTGACCTCCGATCATTGTCACTGTCAACATTACGTCACCAAGCCCCTTCGACCTTGGCTGCTAACCTTCCAACGGGAAATTAATACCGTCTTTCCAAACGATTGTTATGAAGGCCTCGTCCTTTACAGTAGTCTCGGCGGCTTAAGGGACCTTCGAAAGATTGACACTCCAATCACAGTACATGTTGCCAAGAACAATACAGCTGTTGTATTGATACGGTGGCATTCACAACGCGATTAAGATAATAAACCCCGACAATTGAGTTAAGATATACATCAAAGATTTATGTATGTGCCTAACATTAACGCCATCTATTTAGCCCACAGGCTTCATAGTTAGAACAACTGAGCACGCCTACGCAGACTCACCCACTGAGTAATAATCGTCTCTGCATCTGCCATCTGCCCACACCATTCAGTGCTTAGCCAACCTTTGTCATTCGTGCCGATAACTTTACTTTGCAAATGAAATAATTGAATAACCATTTATTCGACGACGTGTGGCGTGGCGGGCGAGTGCTCGGCTGAGTCGCAAGAGGCGCGGGTTTGATTCCCGCTGCAGGAAAAATGTTTGTATGTTCTGCAAATATTTCTTCCGTGTCTGGGTGTTGTAGTAGGTATTATGTTTTATAAGCATATATTTACAAATAAATATTCTATCAGCCATCCGGGTTTCCATAGTACAAGATTTGCTTAGTTTGGGACTAGATAGCGCTGTGTGAAATGTCCAGAAATATTTATTTTATAGTTTTTATTTTAAAAATCGACATTAAAATTTCCTCCAGACTTTGTGTCGATAGCACTCGATCGGTATCAGTGACATGAAAAACAAGTAGTGGTCAATAATATATAGTCGCCTACACATTTTAGAGATGGTTTAGCTTTGCACGGTGAATTTACAAATAAAGCTGAAAGGTAGGTAGGTACTCGACACGGGCGTCACGTGCCGACGCGTTCTGCGCAACTGCAATCGATTTTCTCGTCATATACATATTTGGTAGACCAAATATGTTTATTACGAGAAAATCGACAATACTATTAATGTATCAAGGCTTCTAATACTTTGTATCAACTGCAAAATTAATATGAAGTAAAATAGTTGAACAGAATACATTCAAGAAAATAGGTGCGCCAAGCGTAATAAATATAAAAACTCAACATTTCTTTTGGCACATGCGAAAGAAATGACGCTCTTTAGTACTTCTTGGCGCCAAACATAAATAAATGATGCGAGACATGTCACCGGCGACCACTGCGTACCGGCCGGCGGATTGAAACTTTCATGCCAAGAGCCATCGCAGCGCGAAATAGAATCGCCGGATATTATGCTTCTTGTATTTTACATGATTTAAATCGGTTTGAAGTCAGACGACAGCGCATTTCACTTGCAATTAAACTGCTAAAGACAAATAATAAATGTCACTATTTCCTTGCGAAAATATTGTAATAAAATATTGCATAAGTCCGACGTAAACATTTAGCTTCATTTGTTGAAGCGTTATTACATTACGGCCGAGCGCTCAACCGAAAAGTTTTATACACGTGGAACCGTCACCCCAGTTCAACAATTACCAATAAACAGTCCAGTGCCGGCTTTAAATATATTTATATCATTGTTTACCTTGTAACTAAACGAAACGAGCATAATGTAGACAAAAAGTTAAATAAAACTGATTTAGTGTAGAAATGAATTTAAT
Organism: Scotopteryx bipunctaria; assembly: GCA_949320045.1. NCBI lineage: Eukaryota > Metazoa > Arthropoda > Insecta > Lepidoptera > Geometridae > Scotopteryx > Scotopteryx bipunctaria. Next base: position 3,761,159 of record OX439441.1, read on the forward strand.
CGGATCCTGCAAGATCATTCATAAAGCAACATAGCCAGGAGATAAAATATAGGGTTCTAAATAGCAAAATCTAAAAATTTGTTTCAAATGAGGATTTGTTGGTATTAAAAAACGTAGGAAAATGAATAGCCAATATAGGGTATGTAGCTATGCAACACGACTTACAATGTCACTTCCTCTCATTACTTACTCGTACATTGTTGTCTAGGGTTATTCAACCATGCAGTGGGCACTGAGACATTGACGCAGTTACGTGCTATTAATACACAGCATGCCTAAGCAACTTTTGTCGAAATCTCACTGTTTTTTTTTCATTCACAAACTAAATAACATACAGATCTAATTTTCAATTTATAAACTGAAAAAAGAAAGGCATTTAAAACATAGATCACGAATGCGATCCATATTACCTACATCCATGTTATTGGAACAATTTATACAATACGCCAAAACGAACAATTGCCCTCCCACGTAACTTTCTATAGGTACCTACCTACTTCGTACTCGTTCGTATTTACTTGAAAATTCCATAAGTATCGAGTAAAGCTCTAAACTTCTTAAAATATAGTACTGGAAATGATAATTAGATGCTAGAAATATCCATGACGTGTATTGACGGTCATTCGGCGACCGCGTCACGAGAATGTTATGAATGAACGCTGGCTGGCCAGAACATTCAAATACCGATCTTCGTCCACACAATTATGAGAAATAATATACGTATGGGTATATATATATAGGTACCACCTGTTTCTGATAAGACAATGACATAAAGCTATAATGATGACACACCCAGCTTTGTTTCGCCACAATAGTGGTGTATCAGCCACGCCTATGTACTCGTAGCTTTGAAACTTATTCAATATATTGGCAATACAAAAGACCTGGAAAGTTACCTCTGATATCACGACTTCGATTTACCTGTCTGCAGACTAGTTCAATGGAAATTTTTCTTAAGTGATTTATTTATTATTTTTATTAAGGAATCTTTTAGGTATCATCAAACGAATTGAGTGATGGTCGGAAAAATAAGCCAGATAGAAAAATAAAAGCTCTTGTGTGTCTTATTCTAATTTTGTGATTAGTTTAGATGGAAACGAAATATATATTACTGGAAATAAAAACTAAATTGTTTATTACATCAGGTATTTCTTCTAAGAATGAATCCTATAAGAATAAGAATTATTGCAAGGTTTATGTGCAATTTTGAAATGGCGATTCCCTAATGGATTTAATTCTGATATTGTTTCAGATTATTCATAATTTCATCCAAAATGAGAGACGAACGCGCCGGCCCCCCGCGAGTTCGTATCGCTGTTATCGGGAGTTCCAGAGTTGGAAAATCAGGTAACCATTAGAATAACTAAAAGCTTTGCCCGACTTTCTCTTATCGCCATCAAGGGCTGAATCACTAATAAATAGAACGCCCAAATAAACCGCTTCAGATATCAAGGTTTTGGACGAAGCCGAAATGTATGTCATACCCCCGAATACTCAAACGCATCTCAGAGTTGAGCACGTCTCAAGTGACGAGTTTTTGACAGATTTTCATCAAAAACTGACAAAAAACCGAGACTTGAGTAGTGCTCAACTCTGAGTCGCGTTTGAATATTCGGAGGTGAATATCATAACTAATATAAATAAATCATAACTTGAAATACTTTTCAAACAAACAAATTTTGGTTAGCTGTGTACTGAGTGACCTCGCCTCGCAGGGCTGTTAAGCGAGGCAAGCCCTCGCTTCGTCAGTACATGCCTCGCCCGCAGTTTACGCCTTTACCTTGGATGAGGCACGGCCTGACTAAGTGAACACTTGCCTCGAGCGACAGCCTCACGAGGCTGCTCGATCAGTCAGTAGACAGCTTATCTTTTAAATTTTATTAACCCCGATAACTAATAATTTTAGACATCTAAAAAACGCAATGACAGTATGTAAACAATGCTTCAGAGTCTTTCAAAATCAAGAGCGCGACCTAGATTCTATTACATAAACTGAAGCTAGGCCAACATCCCGATGACCGACATCCGACATGATGTAATCTCATTTACTACATTCAGACGTTCAAATCAATCATTTGATTTTATTGTTCGTGTAGGTCGGTTCAACCTCAATGAGTCATCTACCTTATCAAAGTCTTTAAAACTAAGGTTGATTTCTTACTGTAATTTGCATAAGGAATATTATCTCGAGCGACTATGATTTTAATGTTTTATTTCTTTCTTTGTTTCAGCTCTAATTGTACGCTACCTTACAAGACGGTATATAGGCGAATATCATTCCAATACAGGTCAGTATTCACATATTATGACGTTATATCTAAATAATCACAGACAAATCTGGACCAATCTCCTTATTTAGTGAAACACGACGTCCTATAGCAGATAAGACGTCATTTCACACCAAATAATCAGCATTCTGGCAAACACGAAAGCCATCATAATGCATTGACTAATGAGAATGTTTGAGGTTTTGCGAAATGAAATAATGTAATTAGAGAAATAATATTAACCCACTTTATTGAAATTAGAATTTTATAGAATATTTTGATTAAGATTTGCATCGACACTAATATCCGTAAGCTTAACTGAACTTTTAGTTAAACTTTATTTGTTTTTTTTTTATATCATTACGTTATTCGACTTTGTAATTAGTGTAATTGGTCTACGTGCCGTACTAAATTTAAATAAATCACAATAAAAAAAATACCTATCAGTGAGTTTGTATAGGTTTTCGGTTAGTCACCTGCTTGCCAGACTACAGTCGTGCCAACAACTTGCAACGGATCTCAGCACATCTGGCACATTAGGTCCAATTTATAACCATTACCTGTCCATTTGACCACATTACCTAATCTAAATGTTCTTTTACAGATCTGCTCTACAGACAGACTGTTCCAATAAACGGAACACCAGTGGAACTGGAGGTGATAGACGTCTCTGGTTCGAATTCGGACAAGTTTCCAACTGAACAGGTATTTACTTTGAAATATGTTTGAATTGAAAGAAACACTGTTTTGACATTCTGAAAGTATGTGTATCAAACGTAAAAATTATATTTTCTGTTCAATTTCCACGCTCCACTTTTGTGATGCGACATGTGTTCGTTTCTTTTCCTACATCGTCTGGGTTGACATTTTTATAACTTGTATAGACTTGTTTAACAATCGTCGATGAATTGATGTTGAGGCTAGTACGTACATTTCTGAAAACTATTTTACAGGTATTTTTATTTCTTAATAAGTACATACAACATAAAGAAATATTATGATTTCATAACAACATGGAATGTGAATACTTATTACCGAGTCTGTAACGAGGAGTTGAAGTTATCGCAGTCCTCGCTGTCACAACCAGGAGACCCTTTTGATAAACCTAAACAAACTTTGTTCTACAACATAGTCACAATTGTGATGAAATATTTTCTACGTGAACATTAAAAATTCAAAGTCTTTTCTCATTTCGTTAAACGCTTCTATAATACAATGTTGTTTTTGTTTCAAAAGGAGTCAAAATATAACTAATCCGGGTAAATATAAACAAGATCAGTTCACTGAAGCTCGAAAGATCCTGTTAGAGAAAAATACTTTACAAAATTCTTTAAGTTTGGCGGATGAGGCTGCTTTTCTTTTTATCTGACTATGCCGAAGCAAAAAGGAAGATTATGATTTTGACCGATATGTATGTACCTATATTCATCTCGTTCATCTGTTCCCTCATAACCTCTAAACTACTTATCATAATTTGACAAATGAATACCTCATTTGTGTGTATTGCTCAATTAGTAATAATAATGACTACAAATTAACGCGGTATAGTTCAAACTATTTCAGTTACAAAAGTAAGTTTAAAAACTAAAACCCGACTACTGAAAAATCACGCTGTAAAAAGTATAAAACAAGAAAATGTTCTCTTCTGAAATTGTTATGTAGTCAGAGGATATCCGTGGTCATTTATGCCACTTTACTCTAAAGCTTATGATTGTTTTGCTAGGGTAGGTGGCATACCACCACAGCTATTCTTGGGATTTAGTTTATAAACTTACTTTATATAATATAATATAACTGAAACAGTTTGAGCTATACCGCGTTAATTTGTTGAGTCATAATTGTTACTAACTGAGCAACACAGACGTGGGCTAGAAAATACTGCGTAACAGTTCACGCTCTTGCGAGCATGGGCCATGTCTATTGGCCAGTTGTCTTCACCTTCACGCATTAAAAGCGTAAACATTACTCGACCTTTGGTTTCCAAACAAGTTTAGTAAATCACACGGGAAGATTAAGGTGTCTTATTTCTGTGACAATAAAATCAAGGTTAACTTTATAAAGAATACGGGTTCCATATTGAAAACAAGATAATATTTCGATGTTTTTTTAATGTTATTTTATCACCTCTTATTTCAGAACAGTTTCAAACTTGTTTATAATTTAAGCCACTGATTTTATAGATACTATAAATCTATATTAATCGCTTACTGCAAAGTTTAGAAGATACTGAATTGGAAATTCACTAAGTTTTCATTTGAGTATATTGAACCCGGTTTTTTTTCAAGCAACTTATAACAGCTTTATTGATACGTTTCTTGAAATAAGTTATAATTATTAAATAATTAAAAATAACAGAATAGTGTCAATCTTTGGAGCGCAAAATTGGAATATAAAAAGGGAGATCTTTGCCCAAGAGAGACACCATAGGGTTTTTTAAATCAGTAAATAATCAAGTAGCGTATCTCCTAAATATTTGAACTGCAGTAAAACAGAAACTGTTTCAATAAACCCTTCTACAAACAAACAGAAGCACTGATCCAGCTTTACGTTCTCCAAGTGGGTTAATCGTCACAATATTGTTGACTCGCTGATGTATACAATAGCCAAAACGAACCGCTGACCCGTACTACTGCATCTGAGTCACACTGTTTACACTGTCAAACCTTTTAGCTGCTACAATCGAACAGGTCTCGTGCATTAAATCACCTTGCACACGCCTTGCAAAAACTGTATAAAACGTCTTCATACAAAGAGTGTGCATTTAGAATCGTCATATTTCTGACCAATCAGCAGCGATACCTAATTGTTAAAAGTAAACAACAGCTAAAACGATCCAGTGACCTGTAAACATGTTACAGAAATAAAGCATTTTTCATTTTTGTTTTCATTTTCAATTTCACCGGTTCACGATTCACGTGCACTGTCTATCAACACCCACGGGTATCAACATCCACTCTATGTCCTTATCGATTGAGCGAAGCGAGTAAAGATTTAAATGTCAATTACTAATCGAGTGAAACGAGATTTCAGTGTCGAACTAGGCGCATCGGCAGATGCGATAATATGATTTTACGAGTTTAAAATGTTTGTCTTTTGCAATATTTGGATCAGCCACTTCGATTTTTATGAAAATTAGCTCATACATTTAAATTTTTGTTTTAGAAAATATTTATAATTGTTGAAATAAAGCTCAACGACTGGCGTAATTTCAGCGGTTACTTCAATAGGTTTTTTGACAGTGTTTGACAGATAACAACGTTGAAATGGTAATCTTCCATCCGTCATCCGTTAGTTGAATATAACCCGGTATAAGATGATGTGGTTAATCAACGAAAGTGATCCCTTAGGTTACCATGCGGGTACATTTCCAGAATAAAACTAAGCCACGCATAAAAGCATTTGTAAATTCTTGTATTCAGATGGTGGGCGAGCAGTGAATGAGAACGCCATATCGGTTTATTTATACGTCAGTCTTACAATAGTTTAGATCTGCCGAAACGATCTATCTTATACATACAAGCTTGTTTGACTTACAGATATAAATTTTACTGCTAATGTAAAATAATATCTGTAAGCATGGTAGACAGTTTAGGCGCCCTGCTCTCTTGCAAAATTTAATTATTTATTACGCAGTCCAATAACACCAAGTGCGCAGTTACAAATACATATTTAAGTTCCGCTTTTGTTTACATACAATTTATTTTATTGGCATTGTTCGACAAAAACAACCAACAAGCAACAATTTTACGGGTATTCATAATGAAGCTCTAGTTTTGTGAAATAATTCATTGTCCACGGTTTGTTGACCAATCGTTATGAATGTTTACGTTCGTTCAGATATATTGAACTTGTGGGAGGAAATCGGTTTATACCTTTATTTAATTCCGCCAGCAACGGACCATGCAGAAGCAATAAGATTCACTCCCACGCTTCGACACCAAAACATACACTTTGTATGAACCGGGGCACAATCGAGGCAACATTGGAATTTTAGTTAGCGTTGGACAAAATCAGACTCAGGTAGGCGCAAATCTAACGCAAGCTAGACAAAGCTTATACAGTATCAAAGCATAAATGTGTGTGACACAAGTTCTGATCGAACGTTCAGCTCTCGGGAAGAGCACGCCGACTGTGAACAGACGCGTTGCTTATTTTAAGCCGGAATGTTGGCTCAAACACAGTAATTAATCGCGTACATTATTTTCCGTCTAGTTTTTCTTAAGGGACTTCACCAGATTATATTGTAAAAGAAATTACGTAATTGTTAATCTAATGCGCAGATACGAGTATTATGTCTTGCAAAAATGTTTGTAACGAAAAATGTAGCTTATTTTTGTTAAGCTCACCAATATTCTTCTAACTACACAACAATATTATTACACAATATTGACCTATATATGCTATTGTGTAGGTATATCCAGACTATTGTTCAGCCTGAGGCAGGAGGAAAACCCAATAACGTTGAATTGCGGTCTAAACAAATATGTTTAGGTCTGATTAAATAAATATGCGTCCAGAAAACGTAACTAACAAATGCGTACCCTTGTTTCAGATCCAATGGGCTGACGCCTGTCTATTGGTATACGCAGTAACAGATCGCAGCAGCTTTGAATATGCCACTGAAGTCCTGAGTCTTCTGAAGCGAGCTCCTACTGGCAGCAGCCCAGCGCACGGCCACGCGGGCACAGCTGCTCCAATGCCCCTCGCTCTCTTGGGAAACAAAACAGACTTGGATCACTTGCGACAGGTCAGTTATCTATACCAGACGTAACCATCCTAATAAATGGTTTGTAGGTCAACTCACCTAAAATATAACCGAGGATAATTCTCGGGGACAGCAATAAAGATCCACTGAAAGAATAAGTAAAATGAATTACGTAGGTGGAATCCGCAATTCCCGAGTTTAAGTGGGTCACCACAGTAAAGTATCTAATTCGCATATTAATTTGAGGACATCTCATCTAATTTTATAATGGAGACAGACAGATCAACTTTCTCCAACTACTTCATTTTGTTAGAAATATTTTTTCCAAGGCAACTTGTAGGTAAGGAAAAATATAACAATTATCTGACATTATCTGGGGACTTCCACCCCGCAGCACTTTTATTATTACGTCAGCGTCGTCTAAATTGGGTTGATGGTTTACGGAAAACGATCTCTCATTTCATGCTCTAGCACCGAGAAAAATACTTAATTATTTTCTTTTGTTCTTTAGAATAAATGGAAAACTTTGAGAATTTAAATGAACCCTTACCACTTATTGCGTAATCATTTATTGGGTTACAAGGCTACGACGAAGTTCTTTGCATTAGCAAATAAAATGTAATCACAGTGCTGAACTTGACCGAAGTTGTTTCCAGAGTTTCGTAATTCCGATCACATCAATCATTTCAGTAACTGCATTACGCAGGAACCAATGTTGCATAACTCAGTATTACAAATGGATGATTGATCGTCCTCGGAACTGTTTACTAGTTTTGATATTGATTTATAAGTACCTACACCGGACGCGGGAATACCTTAGTACCTATCAAAATACCTACCTCCTATCGTTTATAGAAAGTAGGAAGCAGAAACAATAGGTAAAGTTGTGAATGGATTTCAAACAATCGTTGGTAAAGACTGAAGTTTCGACGTTGTCACATTTTGTCTAGAGAAAGGCTCTCAGTAAGCAGACAACCCTTGTCTCAGTGGGCATTGTGCCCGATGATATTGAATGTGGAAACTTTATACCTAGGTAGCTTTTCTACTGCCCGAGAATACTTAGTGGAAAGCTGATATAAACGCTGCCTACACTGCAGGTTGTAGCATCGAAATCTTGAATTATAGCGTCTAGACTAGACAATTGATTTTGTATTTGGTGCCAAGAATCAGCAAACAATTAATCCATGAAAATAAACAACTATTCTGAAATACATAATCAATGGATATCGATACAATTCCATACTCATCCAAGTTGTTTTTCCTGACCCTGTAACCTTAAAATAGCGAATCGATAAAATACTGTTCTCAATTACGGCGGATCCCGCACAGCTCATTTCATATTCCGGCAAAACTGATTCATATTTACTTTGCATTCATAATTAGGTAACTGAAAACAAGTTTCTGTCGTCAGGGACCAAAATTACAGCTACTGCCTACTTTACCCCAATTTCAACTTTGTTTCTTTAAAAGTGTTTTGATAGAAGATTGCTGCTGGAAATACTAAAATGTGAAAACAGATAAACACGAGTACTTTATGAGACTTACGCTTACCTCGAAATAGGGTACGTGCAACAAAAAATATACGAATCAAATGAGGGAACAACTTTCACTTCCACCTGGTTTTTAAAATGCCTATTTTAAAATATAATTTCAATCTTTGCAGGTGACAACAAAAGAAGGTCAAACTGTGAGCGCTGCGCATGGAGCTTCCTTCAGCGAGGCTAGTGTAGCTGATAACTCTGGTGATCTCTACCGGGCTGTGGATAGACTGCTCGCCGAGGTCCGAACCCCACAACGCACGAGGAAATTCTCGGTTACAAAGATGCTGGGCTCATTAATAGGTAAGCTTTTTACTCTGACTTTGACCTCGTTGAGTTTTTACACAAACTTAATCATCCCGCTGCGTCATCTGGAAGTTGAATTTCGGGAATTCCTTTCTTTGTTGTTGTACCCCTACACCATAAGAGGACATATACCTACCCTCCAAGTTCCACTGACAATCCGTCAGTCAGTCTGTAGCGTAAGATTCACCATTCACCGTAAGAGTCACAGCATTCACCATTTTCTAAGCTGTTCTTTCATTCGTAGGCGGGACAAGCAACAATCAGACGAACCGCAGCGGGTCTGTGGTGGCGTGCCCCCGCGTGCCCGCGCCGTCGCGGCCCCCCCTCGCGGCGGCCGCGCCCTGACCGGCGGCCGCGCCTACGCACCGTGCGCGCTGATGCCTCGCCGGGGCCGCCTGGCTCGTCTGCCTGCCCGTGCCCACCCGCTGTAATTCACAACTATCCACCATTACTTGATAAGGTTTATGATTTGAAATTTATGTCAAAGAAATATTTATCATCCTTGCTGCTCCAAAAATGCTGCATTTATCCTATTTGCATTCAGACTCTCGCTTGAATAACGTAATAGAGATACGATTTACAATGGCAAGTTATGTAGCTTTTCATCACAATCAAGCCATCTGTAGTTTTAGTAGATCACAAATAACCGAAAAATATAAAAAAAATACTTAGTCAAGTAGGTAGATACATTTATGTATAGTACAGCATACATGTATTGTATATTGTATAGTAATTGATTAGGTAATTCTGAAAATGTTCATGTTTAACTTGATGTTCTTAGTGATTAAAAATAATGTGCGGTCATAATGGTGGTGAAGGTGAAGAGCGGGCGATCTGTTTTAAAGAAAAGTGATAAAGGACTCTAACTAAAGAGAAAACTAGTCATAATTTAAGTTAGCTTAATCAATTGTGAATTCAGAGCAAATGCTGCAACGTGCTACTATATTCGTGAACCTTATTTAGTATTTCTTTGTACAAACAATTGGTAAATGACGGTCATTGTCAAACAGCTTTCAAGCAAGGTCTAAGTAAGGTTCAATAATATTGCTTTAGATAGGTATATTACTATAGGATCGTCACAATGTTACTCAAAATTGTGCCAATATTTATGAAATGTTTGCTATAGTCAAAAATTCTATGAAAAATACTCAATACTCATTTGAATGTTGTAAGTAATTATGTATTGTTATCATGTCAGCTAGTGAAATTATCATTGATGTTAACAAACGCACATAAGAAATCGTAATTTTTGTATAGACAAGATTTCATGTTTGTCAAGTTGGAAAATTTTAGAAATTGAAAACGCGCATTCGTTAAGGCCTAACTTTGTATGCATCTTTTGATGAATTTTCAAACTTTTTCTACTTTTACACTAGTTAGTCTCGCGTAGCTTTCATAAAACTTTTAGATAAAGGATACATCAATAGCACACTTTGAAAGAAAACTATAAATTGTTGAAATGTCTAGTAGAATGTCTAAATGATTTTGTTGATCAACTTTTAGTAAAATTATATTAATGTTTCATGAAGTTTAAAAATTTATTATAACAGTATGATAAATAGCTTTTAAACACGTTTTAGTCACTTCTAGTCATACATAGGTTATGGGTTGCAAAAGACAAGTCGTTTTCAAAGTTGGATTATTCAGAGCCGGATGGAAAAGTTGGAATTAAATATATCAATTTAAATTCGTAATGTAATAAATATTAATAAATTCCATAGTTTTAATTGGTATGGTATGTGAATCGATCATGCTCGTAGCCAGTGTCGGCCTGTCGGGTCGTTTGAGCTTAAGGACCTTTCAACCTAAATCTAAGTCCTGAATTTAAAACAATTGAGGGTATTGAAGACCTCCTGTACCACCTGGCTATAAGCATAGATACATGAAGTTGTAAATAATATAAATTGTTATGGAGACTGTTGAAAAGTCGGAACTGATTGGAATAAGTGTAAATAGTTTTTAATCGATAGCTTAAATTGAAATACACGTTTCATTACATGAACATATTTTTTATTTGATCCCTTTTCTTCACGTACCTTTTAAGTATCGCATAAGATAGAGCTCAAAAGGGTCTGCGCCTTACACTGGTGATGGTCATTTTCGTGGCAATATAATTTAATATGACATTCTAACGCAATGCCTACATTTGTAGTACTTACATTATATTGGACTCCTACGATGGGTCTTATAAAATTAAGTTTTATCTATTTTATAGTAGTCGTTATTTATCTATTTATACAAATTCGTAATAACTAAAACAATATGTTATGTTACTGTAAAAGCCCGAAATATGGGAAATCCTTAGATTTCCCAGTAAAACCACAGATTTAGCTTCTCATAATGGTAATAGTCCGAATAGTTCTGGGAACATCGTTCATTTCCAAATTTTTACCACTATTGACTCGGTAAATCTTAAGATTTATCGATCTGGCAAAAACCATTCGAAAGAACTACGAGTAGTTAAACGACTAGATAGATAGATTCCATAAATTTCTAAATCCATTTTTTCATTTGTTTTTTTAAAAAACAGATGTATCAAAATACATCAAACATTTTACAGAAGTATTAAAATCCAGATAATTTACTTTACTGCATTTTAATTATTCATATAATTTGTGATCCAGAAAAATAAGTAACTTCACTTTAAATTTCTATTGCTTCGACGGCTGCTAGCGCGGCACACTTAGGTAGGTACTAGTACTACGCTCGTTCGCCTCGCGCGGTACTCAAACCCAATCTTACCAACTGAGTTCGATTTGGAGCCAGCAAGAAAGAATGTCACCAACTCATTGTTTTATTCCCGAATCAACATTTACCAGCTGTCACTGATAAAACCATTTACTAAATTCTAATTTACCATTAATCCCAAAAATTCGTCTCTTTTTATAAATACTTTCATTTACCAACTCCTGTCGGAAAATTTAAGTATTTACTGGTAAAAACAAAGATATACAAAAATTAGTTTGAACCAAATATTAACAGGTTAACATTATAAGAAGACATAAATAGGACTCCACTTTTGATAAATTGCTACATTCATGTCCATAAACCACGGATTTCTTGGAAAAATAGGGCAAACTACGTTTTTGGCAATGGCATCGGGAAATCCCGTTATCTTACTCACAAAACATTAGGATACGTAATGGGCCATACATTACCGCGACGTGATTAACGCTGATGTTTTTATCTAGTAGATACATTTAGCCTAACCCACTTCGTACATAAATATAGTGAAAAATATGATTCAGTATTACAGGTACAAACGAGGGTTTCATTCAATTAAATTGTGTCTTTTTAATCAACTCCGAATCAGTCGTAGTAACATTTTTGGAGGAGTCCGATTTTGTTATGTATTCCTAATGGTTATTCCTTTTATGGTATACACTAAGAGTTATATTTTAAATATTTACATCTTAAGGAGGTGCAACAGAATGTCAAAGTTTGTATGGGATTTGTAGGTACTAAAAACACTAAACAAACGAGTGAAACCGCCCAGGTCCTGCTATTACAAGCTATACAGCTTAAAAACGGTAGCATAGGCACACAGGCAGGTGCACAGGCTAATAGTGTAACCTCAGTGCACACGGTACTTTATAAATGTAAACACAAGATCATGCATGAGTCAACGAACTGTGTTCCATTTAAACGACTAAATAAATTCTATAAACAATTAAATATTTAATTTAAAACAAACTAAGTTTATTTTTCGACCGATTTGCCCTATGAATGTTGATGAGTATTTATAAAACGATCATCTTCATACAATTTTTATTTATTTAATATACTTTAGAGTAGATATTTAATGTAATTATCAACCGATATTTATGATGGAAGCTTAATTATCAACCGATATTTATGATGAGCTTTGTCGCCGGTCGGTCCGCTGAAATAAATCAGATTCGAGAACAATGAGCGAAACGAGAGGGGTGCGCACCCCATCTGCGTGATTCAATCGATCCGTGGACCAGTCGACGCTGCACTGTCATCTCGACCACTACTGAGACCGACACGTTTTATTTTTATTTAAATGTTATAGTTTTTTATGAGGATGGAAGGTCGAAGGACGTGGGAAGGTGTGCCGGTGGAGTCGGTCTCCCCTCCGCAGTCGGTGCCGGGGCGGAGGACGCCGCTGGGAGCCGTGGGCCTGGGAGGGTTCTATATGCAGGGAGGACAGCCGCCGCCGCCTCAGCACTGCTACCCGACCGATGAGAACCAGCCAGAGCCGGGCACCAGTTACGGACAAAGGTCAGTAAAGCTTTGTACTACTTTGGATATACGATTCCACCGCTAGGACGCTAGTCGCCACCCAAATTGTATGATATTTAACGTATAAACCAGTGCTCCGAGGTCCATGAAAGAGTCGTAGGAAAATACCTTTTGATCACATTATTCGCAAATATAAAAACTATGTTAATATCCAGTGTTTTTCCATGATTTAGGTTAAACAACAGTGACGTAGGCGAATCGTTACCGGCAACATATTGTTTTGAAATGGGACGCATGCGCTCTCCGTCTTTATTCATTTGTAGAGTATTATCATAGGTATGAATTTTTGGACATTAAAATGGCTGATAGTTCAACTCGCATATGAGAACCCTTCTACAAATTCCTTCCATCCTTCTCTTTACGTATGGCTAAATGACAGGATTTCAAATTTTTGTCAGGTTTTTTCACACACACCTGATAATGATTTCCGCGTTAATACCTGTCTATTTGGTACAAGGTGAAAATGTCAAGACTCTACTAAAAACTATGATGAATAAACCTATTAAAATTTCTACAAACCAACTTTCTTCGTCCCTCTGGGACTTCGTCACTGGATATTTAGGGCACTATTTAGATTATTATTTTTTCGTCAAGACTAAACGAAAATTATTGATCACACATTTGAGTGACATACGCAAGTAACTTGTACTTACCCCACATGTTCACCCTAGGGTAAGGGTGACAACAAACGCACTTCAAATCAGTGCACATCTGTGCACAATAGAACAAAGCACCCTAACGCAAGATCTGCCCATTTTTGACCATGATAAAAAACAAATTAAATACATAGTCTGAAGCGAAAATTACACATTATCATCATCATTTCAATCCATCTGCGTCCACAGTGGGCCTCAGCTTTATCACGCCATTCTCTTCCATCCCTCGCGAGTCTCATGCATCAAAATTTTACATACATAAATAAAACAAAAACTAAATAAATCTTAAGGAAAAACTTGAACCATGATTTTATAATTACATTTTTTTCTTTGAATAAAATTTTAGAATAAATCAATCATTTTTTGCAATATACAAAGTGAGTTTTCTCGAGGACTCAACACAACCTGCTAAAAAAATTCACGGAAAATGCTAACTAAACCACTGGCAACGCGAATTCCTTCTAAAATATACCAATATTTTCACATTATTATTTTGTTGATTTCAGGCCGCTCAATGACAAATCAAAGCAAAAGATGCGACAAGGAAAAACCGTACGACTGAATATAAACGCAAGAGAACGGCGAAGAATGCACGATTTGGTAAGAAATCTTTAGTGTCGTTAGTTCATTGAAATCACGTGTTGTAAAAAATGTTATGTACCTACTGCGAATGTTGGGTGTGTCTACGAATAACACAATGAAAAAATGCATCTCAAAATACCTACCAATAGAATCGATTACATAGTTGAAAACTACGAACTTACACAATGTAAATGTTTATGAAATCCATCGATTAATGGATAAAATAGATCAAAATGTAAACACATCAAAATTAGACAGAAAACGATCTATTATGCAATCATATTTATAGTTCTCTTTAGATTTTTTAAAGATCGTAGAAGATGAATCATTACCTGAAAGCCAGTACAATAACTACGGTGAGTAAATAATCTGGCAAATATCTCGCTTAGTCATCAAACTTGTTTTTAGGGTTCAATACCCGAAGGGTGCCAAAAATTAACGGTTGTAATCGATAATCGAAGTTAAGCAACACTAAGCGCTGTCAGTAATTGGATGGGTCGAGTGACTTTTGCACATTTTTTTTGTAGTATTTTGTGTATTTCTTTTTCTCAACGATCTAAAATTTATTTATTTGTATGTCATGTCTAAGTTTGTTTAAATGGGTTAAATCCCGTTGGTAAAATGAGTTTGTCACAATCGCCTTCAAAAGAAAAGAAAATAAACTGAACAGAGCAAGTAACTGTCACTGACAGTTGCTGATGTTAATCAAAATATTCTACCGGCCAGTGTGTTGTCTTTGGTTGGAATCGAATGATAAAAGAAATTATTATTATCTGTGGTATAAGAAAACTATGGCGGCAGAAAGATTTTGGGAACATCCCGCGTCGTAGTGTTCAAAAAGTTTGCAAATCGAAATAAATGAAGAAATCAGTTAAAAATTACGTTTTGAGTTTACATGTACAACAATAACAATAACTATGGGGGTCCTCATAAAAGTGATGTGTTTCATTTTTGCTTGATTTTATTAGGAAACGAATACAAAAAAAAAATTTGTACATGTACATTGAGTACGGAACCCTTCGTGTGCAAGTTCGACTCGCACTTGAGAGATTTTATTTATTTAAATACACAATACCGCAATAATATACAAATACAAAATTTATATACTTCGATAATATACTCTTAGTCTGACAACTCAAGAAAGTTACAAAAAGCTTTGAATATTGTAGAATGATGCGCTGGACGAGCTTCGAGGAGTGATCCCATACGCACACTCGCCATCAGTCCGGAAATTGTCAAAGATTGCCACGTTACTTCTGGCAAAGAATTACATCATGATGCAAGCTAGCGCTCTTGAAGAACTAAGAAGGTAAATAAAATCATTTGTTCTTGGAAAAAGGAACGCTTCGTTACTGAAACTGTAAAAACGCTCAAGCGACAAAACGTTATTTTTTTCGAAAACAAAACGACAGTTTTCCCTTTTCAGTGACGAGTTCTATTTTTTCTTAATTTTATAATTATTCCAGGTTGGTGGCTTATCTCCAAGGAACAATGACAGCTGCTGGTATCGTCCCACCTCCAGGCTTTGACATCACCTGCCTGCCAGCCGCGGCTAAGCTACTCCAACCACCGAACTTTGACCTTGGACCTCCAGCGCCACCCGATCCACCCTCTTGAGATATGCCCATCAAAGTTGAACCTTTGAACCGCGATTCAAATGATTTTTATCCTTCTTTTGTGCAAGATTGACCTCAAGAATTGTTTTGTCTAGAATCCTACTGAGGCTTTACCATCAGGAGGCAACTTTTGCCTGCACTAACGGGGCGCTGTAGTGCCGGGAATTCTACTAAGTAATATTATAAATCCGAAAGTCTGATAATGTTTACCGAATCGGATGTGAGAATGTTTACCGTAACGACTGAACGGATTTAATCAAACTTTGAACATATAGGTTACTTACTTATCCGGGTACCAAGCAAGTGATATATATTCAAGTTTCAAACACATACTGTGACTCGGTTTGTTAGTCTTGCACAAAAGTACGCGGTTGATAATCTAGTCTCATCAGCTAAACAGCTGATCTTTAGATATGTATTATAGCAGTCAACGTAACTTAATACAATGTATGTGCTTAGATTAAGGTTAGTAGATCAACAATTATAGAGATAAGCTAATTCAAATTTGTGCTCATCTCAATTTTAGTAAGAAAATAATTAAAAATACGATCTCGTCCAATAAAATTCGTAGTATGTTTTTAAAATGGTATTTGGTATTGGTATTTATAGTCTAATTAAACGACATGCTAATTAATAGTGATAGTATGAGTAAATAACCATTATTATTTAAGCATTCAACATAATTTATAAACGGTCTATTCATTTGGGAGCTATATACGATTCCACAGGCAGACACACAGAAACACACGTTAAACGGGGTTAAAACAAGGTAAATGCCGTAAACCGTTGAGGAGTTCTTCTGGCGGGTTGGTCATCCTGCAGCTTCCTGGTAATGCCTGAGCATCAGGTCAAGGTTATGATACTTTTGTAATATCATTGACAAGTGACAGGATTTCAAATTTCCAATGGATCAATCCTGTGTAATTTATTTATATCTCTTCATCAACTAGAAAAGATGTGATGATCTTCAAACGACTGAGCAGATTTTCTTGAAACATAGCTAAGAACACTCTCGATTAAGACACCTTTCAAACGAAAAGTACTTAATCAAAATCGGTTAATCCTTTCAGGAGCTATGATGCCACAGACAGACACACAGTTAGGTACATACTACAAACTTATAACACCCCTCTTTTTCGTCGTAAGTTAAAAATATATGATTGTTGTCTCGAATTAATAATAATAAGTAACTTGATTATTAATTTAGACTATCAAGATACTGTTTAATTAATTTAATTGGTAAATAATAATTATTTTATGAGGATTTTTTACTTATTTTTAACTAAGTAAGTGACCGTGGTACCCTTGTTTATATATTTTCTTCTAACTCAAGTTACTAGTCAAATTAAATTTACTTTAGGTATGTAGTTGTTGAAACTTTATACAATATACGTACTCTATTATTATATAATATAATATATGTAGAGTTAGAGATAAAAACAATTTCATTAACATTTCAATGAATAATGTTTCCATGTTTAAAAGCTTTCGTTATATTTTAATTATTATATGCAGTGTTTGTACCATTAGCATTTAAAAGTATCTAATATATTACGAAAAAGTATTATGATAATGATAACAAAAACGAAATGACTACTTCGTTTTATACGAATATGTAAATATAATTAAAACTGTGAATCTCATGTTGCCAAATTATTTAAGAAAAAGTATAGTAGACAGATATTTCATGACGGTGAAGTAGTTAAATAATATTCGAAAAGTAACCTCCTCCAGTACTTTTGAGTTTGATGTTCTTTCAATTAAAATATTTTTTAAAGAAAATTTAAATATTCATAACAAAATAGTGCAACGAAATGACAAACATGTCAATTTTAATAGGTATATATTATTCGTTTAACCTGTATCCAGCTGGTCAGCCCTTTTCGGCTTTTTATACCTCCGCGAAAGAATAATGAGCGGGAAATGGTTAGCGGAACAAACCCTATCTATAATATAAAAATGAATCGCAAAATGTGTTGGTAAGCGCATAACTCAACAACGCCTGGACCAATTTGGCCAAATCTTTTTTTAAAATGTTCGTTGAAGTTCAAGGATGGTTTTTACGGCGAGAAAAATTAGAATTATTGCTGGAAAAACCCTAAAAATAGCCCTTTTCTTTTTCCCATACAAATGACGAATGAACAGGACGAAGTCTGTCGGGTCAGCTAGTTTTTAATGAAATAGGTTTTTGCGTCAAAAGTTTTGCTTTGAAATATGTAAGATTTACTCAACTTGGCTATTTGAAATTAATGATTTGCTCATTATAATAGTTACTCCTGCTCACAATTTGTCTACATTTAATGTCTTTAGTATTCTTAATAGGTTTATGTAAGGAATTGTAAATATATAAAACAACTGTGGAAAACATGTGCCAAAAATTAAAGTAAGATAATTAATGTAGTTTAATATATGTAGGTAACTTCTAATTAAATTCTAACTATACGGTAGGAGTTTTCAATGGGTTTTCACATCGATTCAATGTTCCTTTAAAATCTTCTTTATCTCTCAAAGAAACATGTCACAACGATAGTGGTTTAGAATTAAAGTTATAATTTTAAAATGTCTAGGGATTTAATGTGGTTTAAAGATTGTTATAACATCATTATTCATTTATTTTCATGTTCTTTGTCTACTAGAACAGGAGCTTTTATTAACACTGAATTCTACAGCTTCCTGATATCTTCCTACTATATTATAAATGTGAATGTTTGTGAGTATGTTCGTATGTTTCTGCCTCAATCACGCCTAAACGGCCAAACGGATTTGAATGAAACTTGGAAAATACATAATATGTGTGCTGGAATTATATATACGCTACTTTTTATCCAGGTACAACGCGAGCAAAACCACGGGCGGCAGCTAGTATTATATAGTTTAAAAATAAAGGTTAATAAGTATTTATTATGCATTTGGAACTATATGTAGTATTATTGTGTTGACTTTTAAAGTCATTCTGAAAAAGTAGAAATACAACAAATAGTACCTAGAATTGTGTATCCTTCTATATAACTTATTAATTATGATTAGTAATTAGATTTTTATGTAAAATAGTTTTAATATTGGGTATATACCACAAAAAGAACATCCTTACCTTAATCAGTATTACCTAAATGATAGAGATAGCGTAATTTTAACTTCAACTCGCCACTCGAGTATTACTAGAAACTAAATAAGATTTTTCCTGCTCATTAATATATTGTTTTGTAATTTAAATTTGATCGACCTACATACTTAAATAATTGGAATAATATAATTTATTTCCTAAATCTAGTTGTTACTAATATTATGATTTGATTTAATAATTATATGTGTGCTGTGTATTCAGTGAAAATTCATTTTTTTTAATGAAGTTTTATTTTATATTTTGTTTTGTAATTTAAAATGCCCTGTACTAAATTAAGTCTGTCACTAAAATGTGAGTACAGGTAAAGCTTCTATGGTAAAGGGTTATAAATAAATACCAATCCTAAGCTGTACAAATACGCCAAAGTCAAAATTGTGATTATTATATTTCAATTATTGTGATTAGAATAATATCTTGCCATATAATAATAATAAAGTAATAAACGTGTCAATTTCTATTTTATTATATTTCCCCCTCTTTTAGGGTTTCGTACCCGAAGGGTGCCAGCGAGACCCTATTACTAAGCCTCCGCTGTCCGTCCGTCCTACTGTCAGCGGGCTGTATCTCGTGAACCGTAATAGGTAAAGAATTGAAATTTTCCCAGAGTACTGCTATGGTACGGAACCCTTCGTGTGCGAATTCGAGTCGCACTTGACAGGTTTTTATACAAACTATAAATCCGCTTTTATTGACCAAATTATGTTTACCTAAAGACAGCGCCCTAGTCGGAAAAACGTTGAACTATTTCGGCAATATGCTCTACTTGTCTCGCAATGAATAAACAACCCACGTAGACCATCCGAACATCCAAAGCAAAAAGTTCTAAGATACTTCGGTAGATGTCTCTACTATAGCTACCTAGTTACTGAGGTCGATAGCCGCGTCTACTCTACATTATGTACTCGTACTTACGGACTTACCTACGGAGCATACTATTGCATGTAATTTCTTCGCAGACGAAATTGGCTCTATGGTGAGCAAAACCACTCTTCGTCTACATAATTTGGCTACACTCTCGCTAGAGTTTTTTTTTAAGAAAAAGCGTAGCAATAACTTTTTAAATCGCCATCGTGAGAATAAGAATCCTGGGTAAGTAGGTAGGTAAGTAAATAGCGCAGTAACTTGTTGTATACCAGACAAGGTTTAAGTACAAATAAGTACCTACTATTAGACGCAGGAAGATTTTTTTCTAATCTTTTTGTGAAGACTTTTGAATAATTTTATAAACATAAAACCGATCAAGTGCGAGTCAACTTCGCACACGAAGGGTTCCGTACCATTTATACATGTAGGCACATAATTAGTAGGTTCCGTACCGTACATGTAGGTCATAATTTTTTCTTGTATTCCATCTATTACATAGGTGGCAGCACGTTCTCTATTAAAATCAAGCAAAAAAAAAATGCAAAATGAAAGACGTCTCTTCTATGAGGACACCCTTATTTTTTTAATTTATTGTTATTTTTGCACAAATCAGTAAATTTTAGATCGTTTGAAAAACAAATGCGCAAAAATATTACAAAAAAATGTGCAAAAAGTCACTCGATCCATACAATTACTGACCAAATTGCTTAACTTCAATGATCGATTACGAAGGTTATTTTTTTTATTTGTCATTTTTTGTTATAGCGGCAATAGAAATACGTACCTACTCTGTGGAAATTTAAACTTTACTACTACTATTACGGTTCATGAGATACAGCCCGCTGACAGACGGACGGAGGGATGGACAGCGGAGGCTTAGTAATAGGGTCCTTCTGGCACCCTCCGGGTACGGAACCCTTAAAATGCTTTACTTAATACATAATGAAAAGAGGCCTATGCCTAGCAGGCAAAGTCAGGCTGTGAATGATGGCTTCTACACGTGTGACTGATTAATTAATTCGATTATGTATTAATTTTAGGTAATTCTTATCAAACTTTCACTGCATCAAGTTACCTAGGTTCGACTTCCAATAAGCTCAGGTATTATGGACATGAGTGTTATCGATCGGCTGGACAGTCTTGCGTGACTGTTATACTTGCAGTAATTGGTATTACATCATGTGTTAATGGATATACAAAGAAAACATACTTAAAATAATAAAATAACATATAGACATCGATATATGATGGGGTGGACAGAACTACAAGTACTTAATTATAAGAATTCTTGCAAGTCTCAAGATGAATATCAGCCCATCACCCGAAATATAGATGGTCTATCATGTTGAAGAGGATACCTATCCTTTAGTCGACTTTTACAACATGCTCAGGGAGAGAAGCAGCTGGACGCATTCAATGTTTTTTCTGTAAAGTTTAGATATAATTTACATTTTATAGGTAGATTACCTTATCTACTATGCAAATATGAATTGCGATATGTATTACGAAAATATGTAATCTGAGTTTCCAACATCAAGGAAATAGATAAATAATTTAATAGGGGAAAGTCAGCCTGCATATATTTTCTGTACAGGGTGTCGGGATAACAGGTCGGCAGGTGCTTGTAGGGTCCAAAACAAACATTCATTTTCAAAACTTACATTGTTTTTGCAATATTAATGTTTTTACTGTTAAAACAAGTTTTTATATTAGTTTCTAGACAGAGTTTGGGACTCCTCCAAGCACTTGATACTACTGCTACTACTACTTCTATCTCTACTGTCACTAGTTATTTCGAACCAGTGTGGTGAAAGGATTTAAAGTGCGCCTCACAAGTAAAGCACCACTATTTCCCGAACACCCCACTATATTTTCGATCAAGAGCCTCATAACTAGACAGCGGGCGTGGCGGGTGCGTCGAACTACCATGAAACATGGCGTCTACCGTGGTACCTATGTAGACAACGTACCTGCTGTAGTGAGAGATTTCTAATAGTTTTAAGCATATTTAAAATCTATTGAACCACGAGAAATAGTTGTCTCAGAGAGTAGTCCAGGAAGAACCACGGAGTAATCTAAGCGGTTATCTAAATATATAATAAACTCTTACGTTCCTGTTTCACAATCAGCATTAAGTTCTAGGAGCGTGAAACTTGGAGGGTACACCCATTCCTTTAACGGTGCATTGAGAAAGAAATTTTCCCGAAATTTAACTGCTAGAGAACGCAGCAGGTAGATGAAATTTGTATGAAAAACTCAACGCCGACAAAGTCGCGGGCCGGTCCACTAGTTTGGAATAACTGAACACATAGTTTGTACCGCAGCAAAACGTAGTACTACATTGCGTAGACAAATTTGATTGGAATAAAATATCTGTAGGATTTGACCGCATCACGGTTCGAACTTTTCAGCGATTTTCTTATGGGTGAGAGTCGCGATGGGTGTCTTGGATACAGATTATATCGCATTGCGATTCCTGGCAGAGCACTCCGAGGAGCTCGCTTTTTGCAGGCGCTACTCGGCTCGTTCGATGTGTATGGCTCAGACCAAATAAAAAGACGCCGCGCCGCTAACAACAAAAGTGAAGCCACTTATTATCTATGTGCGAGGTTTTGAGGTTTTGTGTTTCAAGTAACCTAAAATTCATAGTATAATAATTAAGAAACGATGTTATTTGAAGTAGGTACTTACAAGTGAAAAGTGATTCCGTGAGAATTTTTATATTACTATCAGAGCAGTTTTTTGCACTGGGAAGAGACGTTTTTAAGCTATTACCGAGATGAGCTACGAGGGGGCTTCTTTCATGCATCTGCACCTTTCTTATTGCTAGGACTCAAAATTTTAGTAAGTTGGCATTAGCCAGTACTCAACGAGCCCCGACCTGCACAGTTTTGGCAATTGAATGTGTGAAGTCTATTAAAAGCAAGCTTATACTAAACTTATCTCTTTCTGTGATAATCTGTGAGACAGGTATACGGACTGTGATATAAAAAACCTTCGCAATACGTCACACAATAATTTTAACAGAAACGATAAGTCCAATAGTTTTAAATAGGTACCATCAATTCCAAAATGATGTGTAACATGTAGGGAAGAATATTTGCCTCATTCTTGAGAAGTTTACTGTGTTATTATTGTAGTATTTTTTGGTGTTGGTAAAAAAAAAGAACACAAGATTGAGGAAAACGCCAAGTTTGAAGAGCACAAAAAATCTAAAATTCATGAATCATGTCAATGACATTCAAAATGCTCTGGGTCCCGGTGGATAACGACCCATTCTCGATCAAAAATAATCCTGACTCAGTGTGCCTAAGTTCTGGAAGTGGAAATTATATTCAATAATATTTGAAAAACAAGATTAAGTTAGGTAGTACTCTTTTATTTGCGGCTCGTTTGTTTGACAGAAAAGCGGAGCAAAAGTACTAACAGCGAAGAGGGTTCCATCATCTCATTGCGGTTGAGCTTTTGTTCAAAAGTAAAAAATAAATGTCAAAGCGTTTTGCTGTGGAGTAAGATACGGAATCGACAACGACAGTAGGTTTTGAACGCATACTGATTGATCGAGCAGCCTCGCGAGTCTGCCGCGCGAGGCAGGCGCTCGCTTGGTCAGGATGTGCCTCACCCGCAGTTTGTGCGTTTATCTCGGGCGAGGCACACCCTTACTAAGCGACAGATTCGCGAGCTTGATTCATAAGTCAGTACCTACGCACACTCTCCGACCCGACACGGCTAACAGCACAACAAAAAACACGCATTTTCATATAGAAAATCCTATGATAAAAAAATGCCGAAGCACGAAGGCTATAATCTTAGCAATAATTATTGCTTAACCTAAGAAGGCAGGCATTGCGCAATTGGTTGCATAGTCTTCCTCCGTACATTAAGAATTTGTAATAACTGATTAAGCTGAAGTACCTACAGTCAGAAACTATTATAGAGGTAGATAAGAGGGAAAGGTGTAAATCCTTATGGGCCAAAAATAAATCTATAATTTATATTAGTAAACATTTTGATCATGAGGCTATGTGTTTCGGAGATATAAAAGTTTTAAAAAACCAAATTCAAATCGAACGAAGTTATGGCAAAATATTGCCAATCTATATTTTATGACAAATAACTTCGTCCTTCAAGGTGGCTAATGTTGTCACCAGAGTTGTCCACCAGTTCCATCGAGCATTTAACTCGATGACCAGTTCATACGAACTTACTTATTTCACTGATTCCTATGCAAGTTGTTATAATAGCATAAAATAAACTTATTTAGCCTTATACCACTAACCCTTTAACCACACTGGGCTAAAATAATCAGTGACACGAGTATTAGAAGCAACTAATGGGTATTTTCTCAATATAAAATGTAATAATGGAGGTAACTGACATTCTTAGTAACGGCCATAGAAGAGCTGTTACAAAACTTCTATTAACTGTTACTAATAGGATGAAACTTTTACAAAAATAATAGAGGTCATTGCCATTCTTTCTATGAGAATTGGTCCAAATGTTGCCCAAGAATCAAAGTACCTTCAATGGACTTATGAGCTTAAAAATGCTTAACGGTGCCGTATCTCTGTATAAAAGTACTGAAGAATCACAAAAAATAAAAATATGCATGATCTTTAAGTCCTTTTTCTTGGTAACATCGGTTTTTATTTTGAAATAGATTTATCCATTGCAGATAGGTAAGTACTTTAGTTTCTGGACAGCACTTGGACCGGACTTTGGCAATGTCCAATGAATAAACAAAATTTTAACTTTCCAAAGAACCTAAGCCATGGAGAGGAGTCTTTTATACAGATGTTCCATAGATACATATGGGGTTTAGAATACAACAAAATTCACCGGGAAGCAATTGCAACCCTAACGTTGATGAATACAAGCAAGCTCGAGGCAGCAACCAGCAGTGTGGTACGAAATTTAATCTACCCCTGTCTGCCTCCCTCGAGCACCCTCACTCAACCCACCCGCCACCCGACCTACCTACCCCTCACTACGTACTTAATTTATTCATGGATAACCCACGTCTTTAATGTGAACACCTAGTAATGACTATAGCGATCCAGTTTGTTTGTCGTTACCATGAGAACGATTAATGAATCTAGCTATTACTGCAGTGAATGTAGATACCTAGGTACGGAACGACAGGAGACGTCAACGAGGAACTGCCACCATGCCCACCTCTACCCACTTTACTAGTAGGTACCTAGAAGGTATACGCTAGATATGCCCTATACAAGGACTGGTGGCAACGCAGTACACCGTTAGAAAAGAGAGAATGCAGCAAAAACTGATTATAAACCGGTTTTATTGTGTTGAGAAATCGGTAGTCGGGTTTGTTCCGAGTGATATTCTTTACCTGGACGACAAAAGAACATTTCACTCATTCTTTACAATGGATTAAGGCTTAGCTTTTAAAAATATAATGGTTCTAGCACGCAAAATGTCTAAGTATACATTTTAATGTAATCGCCGAAAATTGAAATAGAGTGGCGAAGGTCTTAAGACTTGCGTTAATCGTACATTCTACCGGTGAGTACTCTGTACGATACACGTAGTCGCTTCGGCTAGCTAATTCAAAAACGGATGTGTCTGGATTCTCAGAGTTTACTGTGAAAATTACAGGACAGAGCGAGAGAGCGCTATGCTAGCGTCTCTTTCACCCACCACGAAAGCCTCCTGAAAATATCTATTGATTATCGTTGGTTGGTACGTATAGTCAACCACCTCGCCCAGTAGTATTATGTCTACTGCCTGTAGAGTGCCAATTTATTTGAAGAACGCTCAGCCAAGCTTCTCTGACGAAGCTAGACGTCATGTCCACCTACGTTTGCTCCGAGGATAAACAAATTAACGGTGTAGTGTACTAGGTAATTCTAAATATACATTCTACTTTACGCATCAAAGATAAATAAAGCCAGTCAAGTGCGAATCTAATTCGCATACGAAGGGTTCCGTATCATCATACATAAAAAGAAAGAGAGAAAGAAAAATATTTTGTTTTGTTACCAAAACATACATACAATTGTAAGGCACTAGTCTTATTGTGTTTCTTAAAAAAATGTTTCATGTACACCCTTTTATTTTTATTATTTTGTTTTTATAGCGGCAATAGAAATACACATTCAGTGAAAATTTCTCTCTCTACATAATACGGTTTATGAGATACATCCCTCTGACAGACGGACGGACGGATGGACGGACAGCCGAGTCTTAGTAATAGGGTTCCGTTGATATCCTTCGGGTACAGAACCCTAAAAACGCAGAAAATATTTACAGAAATATAGAGCACGAGCCGTATCACATTTCTAGGAAATATTGTATGTTTTTCTTGAACCAGGAAGATGGAAGACCTATCTATCGAACCGGGTAGATAGCATTATATAGTTTCCTACTTGACGAAGATGTATGTCAGTTGAGACCTGTCGAGCCAAGAGCAAAAGATTGTGAACCTGTGTTGCTAGCAGCGATTTCCCATTGTATGTAGGTAGGTTAGGTACTCAAGGTACTTTGTGTTTGCGTCTACGCGAGGGAATAATACAATGTCCACAAATGTATACCTACACTAAACGTACATATAACTCTACATTGTCATTGTTTTAGACACCTACACATAATTATGTATAATAACGACTATGCCTGGAGTAAGAAAAAACAAATGACACCCAACAGTCACATACATAGTCCTAACCCCACACTAGGATACCCTGTGTCGTATCAGAGTCTACGAGTACCATGGTACCACAACACCCAGACTCGGGAAACGTAGCGGGAATCGAACCCGCGACTCCTGCGTCTCTGCCGAGCAATCGCCCGCCACGCCACCGAGGCCTTCACCGAAAATATCATCATCTTCAACAATATAACTCTACAGTTACAAGTCATTGAATTATCACTGTAATTTAGAGGAAACAGCCCAACAGAATAAACGCTACTCTTCGAAGATAAATGATAGATGAAAAAAATGGTCAAGTGCGAATAGAATTCGCACACGAAAGGTTCCGTACCATTGTACATGTACTTTTTAGGGTTCCGTACCCGAAGGGTGTCAACGGGACTCTATTACTAAGCCTCCCCTGTCTGTCCGTCTTTCCGTCCGTCTATCTGTCCGTCTGACCGTAATAGGTAGAGAGTTAAAATTTTCACAGAGTGAGTATTTCTACTTCTGCAATAACAAAAATAAAAGGTACCCCATACATACAAAAAATAATATTGATACATAATACAAGGGTAGACCAGACATGGGAATTTGAATGTTCAGATGTGGTAACATCGCATTCACAAGAAACAGAACGCGCCTGCGCGAGTTGCACGGGCGGAGGGGAGGGGGTCGCAAGGCCGGCCGTCGCGCGACGGGAGGGGCGGGGTAACGTCACGTCGAACAACGCAGCCCATACCCGACTAAATTCAGAATACCGTTCAGCGCGCGCATCTAGGGCGTGACCGACGCACGTTCTAACTAGCCGGATAAAAACTTGCCTGCGTCGTCGAGTCGTCGGACGCGATTACGCGAGGTGGGAGCTGTGCTGTGAGAACGCCAGTTGAGCGGCCACTCTCTGTCGTGCTTTTGATAATATTCACTCAATATTTTATCAACTAATAACCTCTAACGACGATTATCAACGTGAATTTGGATAAGTTACTTGCAGGTGTTAAAACAAAAGGACCGTTTCTACCCCAACATCGCTGTCAAAATATAGCAGAAAATAAATAAATAGGGTTAAAACTCAACGGCACGAGAATTTGATACAATGTGGACCTTATGTTAGTGTAAATTAGTGTGATATTCCTTGCTTAGCTCTAAATGGTGAGATGACCGAATTTGTGAAAATATAATGTTCGTTACATGTGATTTAAACTGATGAAGAAAGAACTGATAAAGTGATCGAATTGCGAGTGTTTCATGATGGACTGGAGAATCGAGCGTCGAGTTTGCGGACACCGGTGAAGTAGCCGAGGCCACAACCAACCTTTTGAAAGAGGTACCGGTTTTGAGTTATCATTTTGTTTGATTTATAATGGGTACTCTGTTCAGACGGGTGCAGGTGGCTTGCACACTTCTATCTCTTGGCTCAATTAGAGTTAACATTTTACGTTTACGATAGCGTGTACCAATGGAATATACTTAAATAACAACAGCAAAGTACTATTAATATAACATAGGTAGATACCAACTCATCCAATATAGGATATGTTATGCTTCAAGCTATGCGCAAGAGACTTTGTCCGGTGGGTAGGTATAATATTAACGCCATCTCTTTGAAATCCTTAATACTTGTTCAAATAAATGATAACCGCCGTCATAACAAGTCTTAACTTGCACATCATTAAAGTTTGTTTTTATATCTTTTCAGACAACCATGGAGGCCTCTTCCACTCAACCAGTGGAACTGTCTACGGAACTGCAAGAAATAGGACAAGCTGCAGCAGAAAAAGAAGAAACAAACTTAAACAAACAAATTGAGAAAGAAAAGGTCGAAAACTTTGAAGCAGACCCATATTCAGCAAAAGAAGTTACATTAGAGAGAGAAGAGGAAAAATGTGATAGTGACAGTCATAGTGATGATCTTAGTTCAAATGAAGAACCAAATCATGTAAGCAGTGGTAGCAACTCTCAGTTTTATGAGAGCAGTGACAGTAAAATAGATTACGCTGTGAAAATAGACGACAATGATACTCTCAGTGACATTGATGATATAAAAACTGATAGTGCATCGGCAGACAGTGAAGACTCCGCACTCGGAAGTTTGCCGCCAGACAGTGCCGTTCCTGACAGAGAAGAAGAGGCTCAAGAAAGATCAGAGGGAAGCGACTCCGGAATCGGATCAGAAACACTGGAAGACGTCAAGTTATCGAGTTTCAACCTTACTCTTCCTAACACAAGTAGTTTAAAACTAACTATTGATAACGAACATAAAAGTACTACCAGTAGTAATAGTAACATTGATAAAGATGACAAATGCCCTAACTCTCTAGAACAAAACACTACCCCTACTAAAAGTAACCTAAAACGAAAACTGAATGAGGAAGACGAAAGTACGCCTCTTTTGAAAAAGAAGAAAAACAGTATCAAATTTGATAATGTAACTGTTTATTACTTTCCAAGAGCTCAAGGATTTTCATGTGTGCCATCACAAGGCGGTTCTACTTTGGGCATGGAGTGGGAACATTCTCATATACAGAAATTCACATTAGCCGAACACGCTTTAGAGCAAAGACGATTGCATCGACAAATATTGCAACAGTTAAAAAGTGAGCGGCATTCTTTACAGGGTGTATCACTTTCATCTAGCGAAGATAGTGACACTGAAGAAGAAACGAGTGACATATCCGAATCAGAGCTCGATTTAGACAGCTATTACTTTTTACAGCCAGTACCTACTAGACAAAGAAGAGCTCTCTTACGAGCAGCCGGAGTAAGAAAGATTGAAGGTTACGAGAAAGATGAATGCAGAGACATACGGACATCACGAGAATTCTGTGGATGTGCTTGTAAAGGAACATGCAATCCAGAAACCTGTTCATGTAGTTTGGGTGGCATAAAATGCCAAGTCGACCGATTAAACTTTCCCTGCGGTTGTACCCGAGACGGGTGTAGTAACACTACTGGAAGAATAGAATTCAACCCAGTAAGAGTTAGGACGCATTTTATCCACACGCTTATGAGGGTGGGTCTTGAAAAGAAAAACGAGGAAAATCAAGAAGCTGCAAAAAGGCAATGGGCACAAGTACATAACACTAACACTCAACCACAATGTTTACCGAACCCCAGTTACGAGATCGACCACAGTAGAAACCAAGATGATGGACTAGTGAGGGACGTAAGCCTTACGCCTAGAGTAGAAGTGGAATCCTGTGTAAATGCAGGAAATTTCAGTAACGTTCACTGTGATATGAACAATACGCCCAATCAAACCAGTCAAAGAAGCTATGTTTACAGAAATGAAAGTGCAGAACACAGACACATCAATGAAAATAGCATGCACTATGAAACTACAAATCATCACAATCTTGCTGATCCGTACACTTCTAGTATACTACAAGGAAAAGGTCCGCCTTATTCCGCTGCCGTGGCAGGCACGCTGAGCTACGAATCAATGTCAAGTAACATACAACGTTTTCCTTGTGATCTCAACTACACTTATGATCTGCATAATGACAATAACCACTTCAAGGGACTACACAGTTTTTCAGCGAGTAGCTTCGAGGAGTTCGCTCACAGTTCGCATATGAGCATGTTTAGCCAATACGGCCACAACATGTACACGCCAGATTACTTGCACAAACCTACCGCTGCCATGCACGATCACAGCAGCTCTTTACAGTATCACAATATGCATCAGAGTCATTATGAAATGTACAAAAACCCTGCTGAATGTGTAAATAGTGAAGTCAAAGCAGAGTACACAACTTTGATGACATCGCCATATCAAGCTAGTAGTAAGTTGCAAACCGTGGAGAATGACGAGAATTGGTTCAGTCACAACACGCTCCTGAACTTGGACCAAACTGAGCAAGCCACGCAGGACGCGGCCGACCTGCAAGACCCGCCTACAGACGCTCCGACCGAAAGTAATAACACGGAGACCACTGAAAACTTTGGTGAACTTATCAAAAAAACTATGGTAGAGTCTGTTACTGTGTAGAGTAATAATTGTTGTATTTTAATCTTCAATGAACTATCATATTAATGTTTTTTAATTATATTCATTGGTAATCCGAAACAACAGATTAAGTAACATGAATTTATTTTCATTTCGTATACGTACCTACTTGTAAGTGCCATATTTTATTCATAATTAGTGTATTTATGATTTTGTTTCCCTGTAAAATAAATGGATCTAGAATATAATTCTTACACTTCATATTCCCATGACAGGTAAAGCTGCATTTTAGTAGCTTAGGGTATCCGCTCAATACATCTTTCTATAACAGAAACGTCACAAAAAACCGGTCAAGTGCGAGTCGAATTCGCGCACGAAGGATTCCGTACCGTACCATGACCATCGTAAGTACCTAACCTACATATACTTTAAAATATGACTTTTACTCTATGTAGGTACTTTTTAAATACGTAGCTTTGATGAACGAATACGAAAGTTAAAAAATGTTTCTTGTATGTAGCCCCCCTTAGCCGTCCGTCCATCCGTCTGTCAGCGAGCTGTATCTATACAGCCCGCTGACAGACGGACGGATAGCGGAGGCTTCGTAATAGGGACGCGTTGGCACTCTACGGGTACGGAATCCTAAAAACAGTAAATGCTCAAAGTTAAAATATCAAAACCACATCTGGTCCTATTGTTCGGTTATGTAACAGGTAGTGAGCGAAAACCCTTATGACATACTTCCTATCGCCGCGACCGAAGTTAACAAGAAGTTAATAAAAACCCGCAGGTTTGAAAAATGCTCTCGCAAAACTTTAAAATTCAGAGGTGCTACGGCGCTACCGAAAAGGCCGACAGCCTCTAGCATAGTAAGTATGAAGGAACCTATATAATAAGATACAATACATCGCTATTCAACTGAACTGTCAGCCAGCGCACTAGCGCATAACCTAGTAGAAAAGATAGTGAATGTTTCGAGGTCATCCAGTTTCATTTTCCGCACTTTTATCAACATTTATTAATTTCATGCAACAGCTTATGAGTTTTGCATATTAGTATCATATTAGTTCGATGGAAAGTCGATAAATATTATTGGGCGATACTTAGGCAAGTACGTGCATTACTGTTTAATTATATACAATGTAAAGACTTTTGGTATCCATGTGCAGTGTGCTGAATAAAGTTCCACCGTCCTCTAAAAGTGTTTAGGTAGAAAACATATCGACTACGAGTAAAACGCGCAAGTATAACACGGCAATCAAATCGAACATACCTAATACGAATAATTCAAGATCTAATATAAAATTAGGTAATGACTAAACTTGCCAAAAAAGTTGCAATAAAATTTATAATTTGGAATTTTAATAGTTATTTATTCAAAAATAGCTATTTACAACAGTCTTTTAATTTTTAAATAACTTAACAATGGTAGGTATCGGATTTGTTGTGAATTTTCGTAAACTAAACTTGGTTTGAAAGTCGACCACTTATCCTTAAATCAATCAAAAAGCCTTTTATACGAGGCTTAAGTTTAGTTTATGGAAATAAACAACAGAATCTACAGCAATATCCACACAATAGCTTAATGCTTAGCTTAATCTATATTACGATATTACTTTCAACTTTGAAAACATCTAAAATAATTTCACGTCATCTAATTCCGATCGGTACGCAAACTCTTCTACAACTTCTTGTATGCGGTTCCTAAACGAGAGCACCTTATTTTCTGGTATTTTACGGGCATGCGGCAACAGGCTTTTGAAAAAGAAAAGATTTTCATCGTCTTCATCTTCATGAGGAGGTAAAACTACAGCAGTGAAAGGCTTTTTTATCTTTTTATTACTCGCGTGGCCATTATCTTCAGCGAAGTTCTTTCGTTTTGTGGACGAAGCAGCGCCTTGGTCAAGTAATTCGATTAGTTTCATATCATGATCGCTCTGACTGTCTTCTACTGAAGATTCAGCGCCTGGATGATCATCAATAACAGTTGATGAGGAGGATCTACGCCGGCGTGTATTGTGCTTAGACTTTTTAATGAGCCCTCTTGGCTTCACCATATCTTTGAGAAATAGCAGCGACTCAAACTGAATCCATTTGGGGCGATAGTTATCATCCCCTGGAGGAAATTTCCCGAGTTCTACAGAAAATTGGTCTCTCAGATACTTCCATTTTTTTCTTAACTTATTTTCTGAAACAAATACAAAGTGTAAGTAGGTACGGCAGTTGGAAACATTTTGGTAGAAACTAATTTGATTTTAACGGCAACACCAATTGATGGCCGAGAGGCTAGTGCTGCCAACTCATCACTGATGGTGCCAGATGGTGCTGATGTTGAAACGACGCCGATATATATTTTATTTTGTTTATTGATCTATCTATCTAGTCATGTCACTAGTCCTTTCGAACAAGAGTGGTGAATGGATTTAAAGTTCGCCTCAAAGGTTCCTTTCGTTTATTGATTGAATAGTAACTCTGACCGTAGCAAATTGAGATCGGAGACCGTATTTCTGCCTACCCCTATGGGGAACAGGTGTGTTATTATGTATTTATGTAGTAACTAGAAGCAAGCTAAATTAAGATGCTATAAGTATCCACAAAAATACTAGATTACAAATACAAGTCCTTATTGAATTATAAAGTGATGTTTACGTAGCAGCTCAGTATTATTAAAACCATCACAAACATTTTTATGAAGTGGGCAACACTCCTTTGGTATCGTAGGTAACTAGCATGGATCGATTATGTACCTACCAAAATGCGGCCTACTATTTTTCATCTGTTTTATTTCTACTTCTGACTTTGATATTTTAGTGTGCTGTTTTAAAATTGTTTCCAAACAACGAAAGGGGGTTTATTTACTATTCTGACTGTGTGACAAATAGACTGCATTCTGCAAAGATGGCCGACAAAATGCCGTGACGAAAGCAACAACAGAAACAAACTTTTGCAAACATTCGTTTCATGGACTTTTGTAGCGTCTAAATAAAAAGATAGTCAGCAAATAAATACAAACAATGAATGAATAAGTTTACTCACCATCTTCCTTCATTTCAATACTGATCTGCCTCCAATACTTATCGATTAAATTTCTGTCGCCACGCAACTTATTTTTCTTATCCCACAAAGGTGGTCTAGCGTATACCAACGCTATCAAAGCTTCGATATTCATTTTTACACACACCCTACGCCGGTAAACTGCTGGACGCGTATGAATCCCGGTTTCCGGTACCGACAAGTTTCAACCGGTTTCCTTTGTGTGCGTGCTAGCCCATTCGCCCCGCCCACCGGTATGGATCAGCCAACCGCCTGTAAGCAGGTTACCTGCTTTGACTATGCGATCACCCAGACCCTTTTTTATGCACGCAAGGAAAGATGATAGATGACGCGCTGATAGCGCCAAACATTTTGTATTGACGTGCATCGAATAAAAAATAGGCAGACGTAGCCGTAGTCAGCAAATATAAGTGCGGCCATTCATGACAACAGTATTTCTCATATAGATTTTAAGTATTAGATCATCATCTTCCTATTATTATCCCACCACAAGGGGGTTCGTTGGTTCGTCTGCACTTATGGCTAGAAGCAGGGGCATAAAACTAGGTTAGAGTATAATGATGGTAGGTAATTGCCTACAGACCGTAGATATTAAATTTTTTCCAAAAGGTATGGTCATAAAATATACTAGGTAAAAGAAAAAAACTTCTGAAAATATTTTCATTTAGAAACATATTGTGCTAAACGCGAAACAAGTTAGGCGTATTCTATAGCCTCGTATAGCTCAAAGGGGCCAAATAATGGATATTAGCTGCTAGAAAGTACCTAGGTTTTATAAAATCTATGCTTTATCTATTAGACAGAGTGAAGAGCAGAAATATTTTTTATTTGGTAACAAAATGAAGAACGAGTTTAAGAACTAAATTTAACCAGCCAGCGCGATAGCGATAGAGCTTTTTAGATAGGTACCTACCTATATTTGGGTCGCGTGTCGAGGTCATGGCCAAACCTACTGTCACGAAGCTCGCGCGCCACTATAAAGGTCAGGCAATTTCTTACACAGAATAGGTAGGTACTTATTTAGACAGTTTCTTATATAAAATAACATAAAGCGAGCGGGTATATTATAAATTACTAGTTGTGTCACGAGTTCTTGCGAACCAGTGTGGTGAAAGGATTTAAAGTGCGCCTCAAAGGTTCCTTACGTGCACTTGATACATGTTTTCAAACTTTTTAGATTATATAACTTGCTGGTTTCCTCACAATGTTTTCCTTCGCCGTTTGAGAGTATTGATGTAGCTCTCATAATTTTTTCGAACAGAAAAATCCATTGGTGCTCGACCAGATTTGAGCTCACGACCTTTGGATAGGAAGGATTACTTAGGTAGGATCACAAACTATATCGTAATGCTGGTAGGATACAGCGATTTAGAAGGGTACTGATTTTGACTGAATAAACTGTTGGAAACCGATGAAAAGAAAACTTAAAAAGAAACAAGATTCGACAATGCGTGTTACTTTATTTTGTTCATATATTTTTCCTACTTTTAACTTTTTAAGAATATATTTGGTCCTAACTTAAATATCACAATAAACTTAATTATAAAAGGACAAAAACGTTTTTGTTCCTATAATACTGGATATACTAGGGTCGACACACACAATTTAACTCTGAGGTCAGTTTGATTTTCTGCTCCGGGACTGTAATTTATTTTGTTCCAACTTTTTCGCGTCGTTTTTAAATTAGTTTTACTAGTTCCATGTTATTTTCACAAATAACCAATTGGCCAGTACCTATCTGTCAATGTCTTTATACTACCAAGGCCTTTTACCATCTATAGTAGATGATTTATACAGCGTCAGGAGGCAACTTTTACCTTCACAAACAGGACAATGTAGTGCCCGGGACGAAATAAGATGGAGAGGCTTGCCCAGCACCTATTCAATGCTCTCAGCTTAGTCGGCCTTGTCCACAGTCAATACTATGACTAGGCCGCTGGTTTCCTCACGATGTTTTCCTTCACCGTTTGAGAGTACTGATATAGAATTTTTCGCACAGAAAAATCCATTGGAACACGACCGCATTTGAACCCACGTCCTCAGGATCGGAAGGCGGGGTCACTACCAACTAGACTATGTTCTCATGTCACATGACATGATGCCATGTGACATGAGAACATGGTCTAGTTGGTAGTGACCCCGCCTTCCGAACCTCATGTCATGTGACATGAGAACATAGTCTAGTTGGTAGTGACCCCGCCTTCCGAACCTGAACATGACTCATGTGAGAGCATGGTCTAGCACATTGTGCTGACATGTCTTTATACACACACATCAAATGTTTAAAACTAAAATGACAGCAATCTAACCAGTGTACTCTGAAACACTCACCCAGGGTAAATTAAACTCATCAAACACGATGAAAAAAACTCTACATTTACCGAATTCAACGAGGCAACTGCCTTTAT
Organism: Scotopteryx bipunctaria; assembly: GCA_949320045.1. Lineage (NCBI taxonomy): Eukaryota > Metazoa > Arthropoda > Insecta > Lepidoptera > Geometridae > Scotopteryx > Scotopteryx bipunctaria. The sequence continues at coordinate 3,797,143 of OX439441.1, forward strand.
AGGAACTTTTCTATCTAGTTACTACCAAACATCACATATACTAGGCAACTTTTACAACTGTTGCTTATGCAACTACACAGCCTCTATTTTTTTTTGAGAAATACCAATACAAATAAATTTATATATATCCAAATTAGTCTTTGTCTCTTTGAGACGGATTTATGATGTGCATTTATAAGATGCCTCAAACTACTAATAGTACAAAGCTGCATGCATACCGTAGTACTGAACTAGAGTGAATCGAGAATCGAGATTAACTGACGTCAGGAGTTCTCTGTCAGTTGCCATATCTTTATAGTCTTATCCGCGCTTGCCGTTGTCAGAGTTTTCGAGGCCGCGTCGAAATGGATACTGTTGATGATGTCTGTAACAAAACAATATAATTCAAGTCTCTGTATACGGTAGAGTGAAAAGAACTAGATGCTATTGACGTAAGATAATAATCCCAACTTGGGTACGAAACTGTATTTCATATATGTTCATCAAGTTGTCCTCAAGCAAGGTGAATGTGGCATTTACTTCTCTGCTGGACTGGAAGTAAAGAAAAAGCATAGAATGCGTCCAGCTGCTTCTCTCCCCGAACATGTCGTAAAAGTCGACTAAGAGATAGTATTCTCTCCAAAATGACGGACCACCTATATGGGCGATGGGCTAATCACCTGTCACCATGGTTCACCAACACCATATCCATCTTAGGACTTTAAATCAGAAGTGGCTGAAAGTTTTCTTATGTTAACTTGTGGCTCTGCCCACCCCATTAGGGATATGGGCATGATAGTATGTATGTATGCTTTTTACTTTTTAGCTAGAAAACGAAGTCAGTCAGATTACCTCTATGTATGGAGTAAGTAAATTAGGGAAAGAAAGTATATAAGATTATTTTTATAATACTAACCTCACCTTAGAAAAAAATTTACTCAGACGAGATTTGATCTCGCAACCTCGGAAGATAAACCAAAAAAATAAGATACACAAAGTTCCCAGAAATTCTGTAGAAGACAACGTCCCGTATTATCCAACGAGGTAACGTCGCCAGCCTTTTGGGGACCTTAACTACGGTCGGTGATCTGAGCTCTGTTTTCTATTTGTAGACGAACTTAGATAGAAAACTGAGCTCATTTTCATTTCTTATTTAAGTTTAAAGTTTTTAATGTTATTATAGTTTGTCATTGTAAATAAAAATATGTACATCCCGTTAGCTTAATTGGTTAGAGCAGGGGTTGCGGATTTAAGTCCTTTCTGGGTACAATTTTGGGAGCAATTTTAATTTCCATTAATTTATCAGTTACCATTATGAGCGTGATGCTCGCCGATTTCTGTGGCGGTGAGAAGGTTCCAATCGCGCAACCTGCCGGCGCCGCAGCCAAGCCAGATCACGTGGTTGCCGTCCCAACATAGACATGTCACCGAGTTTGGGAGACGCTTTTGATAGACCTACAAAAAATACTTTTTGAGTTTGGCTGCGTAGAAATGGTGAACAAAGAATTCACCTAAGGTTTAATATCTGCCTGTATGGTATGGCATAAATGCCATATTATGACATTAAACGCAAATGACATGGCTACTGGATCCGATTCCTATAGTATAAGTATAAGGCGCTGACAGATATATCCACCTATATTTATTATTTGTCACTTTGTATACAGATCCCATACAGTTATGCAGTAGCGCGACTTCCTTACACGCAAAGTGTGAGGTTCGCGTTTTGTTACCTCGTCTAACCAGTGACAAATAATATGGCTGCCTGTCACTCTACGTGTCTACGAGATAGGTTCGACAAAGCCCGATAGTATAGCCACGGGGAAAGATATCTCACCGAATGTGAAACGCTGAGGTCAGTGACAGACATGTCGCCACTGTCGCTGGTCGTGACGACCCGGTCGCCGGACACGAAGCACGCGCCGCTGACGCCTGCAGAGTGTACTGGCATGGTGTTCACAGCCTCTTTGCTCGTGAAGTCCCAGATGAAGATCTCACCGTCGCTCGTCCCGGTTATAATATCAACTTCGTTACGTCGACGTCTGGAATAAAGTTATAACATACATACATATTATCACGCCCGTATCCCTAAAGGAGTTGGCAGAGCCTAGACTAATCATAACAAAACTCTCAGCCATTCCTGATTAAAAGTCCCAAGATGGATATTATAGTGAACCAGGGTGACAGGTGATCAACCTATAGCCCATATAGAAGGTCCATCATGTTGGAGAAGATACTATCCCCATAAAGTTACAAATAATCCATAAAGTTTCTGCCCGTTCTATATCCAGGTATAATCGGACTGTCACGGGCGAAACAAAGCGAAGCTTAATTCTATAAAAAATTGCATGTATTTTGTTTTGTTTTTTTGCAGTGATGGTTGATTTATTGAACGGGATAATGTTTGGACAGATTCATAAGTGGATCGTTGTTAATGTCTAGCATAATTGTATCAACTCTAATTATTTTTATAACATTTTGAGCACATCATCAGGGAACAACACAGATAAAGAGAACTTAATCAATCAGCAACACTTCAAAACCGTACTTAAAATTATGGTTACACGTCGTTATTTTTTATAACCAAATAAATAAATATTAAATGACACCCAACAGTCACATACATAGTCCTGACCCCACACTAGGATTCCCTGAGTTGTGGGTATCCCACAACACCCAGACCCGGAAGAAATATTAACAGAACATGCAAACATTTCTTTTCTTGCGTCTCCGCCGAGCAATCGCCCGCCACGCCACCGAGGCCGTCTGGTGGACTAACCATAATAGTTAAAAAAGTAACACGTACCGGTAAGTGAGACTGGTGATTTTCCCATCGTGGTCGAACTCCGCCCTGAGGCCGCGCAGGGCCTGTCCAGTTCTACCCACGTTTCCCCATACCCGCACCACGCCGTCGCAACCGCCGGATATTAGCAGATGTTCTGCAAATAATCAGTATTTTTTTACCTAACCACGCAAAAGAAAAATAACATGTATGTATATATTATATACTGTCAAAATAGGATGACCGCAGTGGCGTGGCGGGCGAGTGCCCGGCTGAAATGCAAGAGATGCGGGTTCGATTCCCGCTACGGCAGAAATGTTTGTATGTTCTGCAAATATTTCTTCCGGTTCCTCTTCCTCATCCTCTTGCGTCCCGAGCACTAGCCCGCCACGCCATCGAGGTCGTCGTATATAACCTAAACATGATCATGAAGTTTGTGGAAAGAGATAGAACTAAAAGAGGGTAAATAAATAATGATTTAGTCACCTTTGTCTAACCATAACAAACAGCTGACAGAATCATCATGGGCACGAAAGTTTTCGACCACCCTTCCGTATTCCACGTCATAAAGGTATCTGAAAACAAAATTGTGTCTGAGATATTACAAAATACAAATACAAAATCATTTATTTATGTAACTTACATACTATACACATATATTTTAGTTTAGCACCACACTAGAATTCCCTGTGTTGTGGAAGCTAGACTCTTTCAAAAAGTACATGGAGTACAAAAAGTACAATAGTATATAGAGCATTTTTGTTATAGTCAACAGTTTTTTTTTATATGGCAAGGGTCTCCTCTTACAAAAAAGCCAGTGGGCAAAGGTCAAGGTAAAGAAGTCCATCTGAGCACGGTACGCGACGTATAAAAAAAAGAGCAGCAACGTAAAAATTGTACCAGTTTTGTTTCGGTCCATCTATGGAACGGGCATTGTCGGAGACCCTGCACTGAATAGTTTAACGCCCCTAAAAAATCTTATGAGCAGAATTGGTTCTTTATTAAGCTTCATTATAATAGTTAAATAAAACAAATAAATTATTGCTGGATTTTACACACTGTCATCAACCAGATGGCTGATATATTACTTATACATTCACTTCTCTGCTGGACTGGGAGCAAAGAAAAAACATAGAATTGCTTCACTCCCCAAACAAGTCGTAAAAGTTCACTAAGGGATGTACTATCCCTCTCCAACATGATGGGCCTATATGGGCGATGGGCAGATCACTTGTCACCATGGTCTTGGGACTTTGAATCAGGAGTGGCTGCAAGTTTTCATTAATTGTGGCCCTACCCACCCCATAAGTGATACGGGCGTGATAATATGTATGTATTTACATTTTCTTTTTAAATATTTAAGTCCAACTTACATCTCATTGTCCCAAGATCCAACAGCGACCGTATTCTCGTCCACCATCACACACGAACTCAGCGGAGTACTGGACAACGCCACACTTCTAATCTGCTTCCTTTGAACTGTATCATACACCTTCAGAGTTCCATCCTTACCCACCGATATCACCCTATCGTTGCTTCGTATCGCTGACGTCACAGCTTCTTTATGAAGCGATATAGTATCAATGCATTTCATTTTGTAAGTATTCTTTTGTTCCTCCAACGGTTTGGCTATTTGATGTGTTATTCGCCGTACGTGTGGTTTCGTGAACAGCTGTTTGGGCACTTGTCCGAACTCCATGATTTGTACTTCTAAAGCGTGCCGGTCGTTCATATCGTATACGTTTTCGAGATCGACGGATCCCTCGTAGCATACGTGATGGAATACTGGAATTAGAGTTGTAACAATCAATATAAAATTTCGATGAAAACAATATATTATTTTTCCTCCCTTCCTAACAGAAGAGTGCCAAAGAGATGATAAGAATGAGCATAGCCAAAGTTTGGATTATTTTGGTTGTGGTGTCATTTATAAATCACATTCATCATCACCTTCCTGCCCTTATCCCACTTTATGTGGGGTCGGCACAGCATGTTCTCTTCTTCCATTCTCTTCTGTCAGCCGTCATCTCTGTACTCTTAACCATATCCTCTTTCACACAATCCATCCACCTTTTCTTTGGCCACATTAATATAACAAATGCAAAAGTTTGAGTGAATATGTGTTTGACCTCTATCAATCATCTTCGTAATGGCTAAACAGATTGGACTGAAATCTGGAATACTCATAGTTTATCACCTGGAATAACACATAGCGGGCTAGTTTTGTACTACAGTAGAAAATTACCGTTATTAGCCTTTACCGCTTCATCACCTCTCTGTTTGTACCCAAATATGAGATCGATCCAGAGATGTAAGTGCCGTGAGACATACTCAGACTCCAAAGCTTCTCTCAGCTTCCCAACAAAGTCCTCGGGAGATTCCGCCCACGGCGGCAATCCCACGTCGTTCACTTTACTCCCGTCGTGGCGCTCGCCGAAATCTATCTCGTATTTGTTTATTAGGAAATCGCCTTTTGTTTCCGTATCATAGAACTCGGGCACTAGTTCCTGGAAATGTACATTTAATAAACTAAACATTCCTAAATCTGGTATGAACATACAGGTCTTCTGAATATTCTGATTTAGGTACTAATTTGACTAAAGACAAAACAAACAAAAATGCCGTTTGACAAAAAATGGTAAAAAAATATTTTAACATAAAAATATACTACTCTACAGATAGAAACGCATAGAAAGCGTTCAGTTGCTTCTCTCCCCGAGCATGTCGTAGTCGACTAAGGGATAGTACCCTCTCCAACATGATGGACCACTTATGTGGGCAATGGCCTGATCACCTGTCACCATGGTTCACCATATACATCACAAGTGGCTGCAAGTTTTCTTATGTTTACTTGTGGCTCTGCCCGCCCCATTAGGGATACGGTCGTGATAATTATGTATGTAGTATAAAAAAATATATTAAAATATACCTTAAAATCTGACATGTTCCTAAGGCAGTTATTGTAGACATCTCGTACCGAATTGAACATCCTATCAGGATGGTCGAATCTACCGTTTTGTAGGCACAACATGTATTGTGGATATTTTCTGACCTGTAGCATAAAACAATATGAAAATTATAGGCATACACTAAGTTTCACCTACTTCTCTAACATTGTACCAGAATATAAAGACGCCAAAGTGCATCTCATTTCACATCACGAATTATGTACCTACCTACTTTCGAAGTTTTATTCAAACTTTCGGATTTATACTACTAGTAAATAGGATGTAATTTAAAAGATATTTTGAATAAACTACATATAGCTTAAAGAAGCTTACCAAATAAAACAGTACCAGTCCAGGAGCAGAGTAGTGAGATCCATAGAGAAACTTAGGATCACACATCTCACAGTATCTCTCCTTCAGCTTCTCCAGTCTATCCAAATTCAAAGCTCCCATTGGCTTAGACAAGTCACGGAATGTATCAGGTTTTGTCAGATCTAACTTATCTGAAACATAATCTGCTACTATCCAAGGGAAGACTGGATACTGCGTGAGGTCATTTTTACTTCTATCTGCTAGACTGAAAAAGAGAACTCCGTATCAATGTCGTCGAAATAGATTCGTAATTGGTACTTATTCTATACATACTTCAACCAAACTGGAGATACAATTAGGTGCTTCTACGAATATGGTAATGGTCTTAGGTACTATGTAGGTACACTATTAGGTTAATATGTAACAGATAGCCCCTACTTGTTATTGTGACTTGTTGCAATTGTATGTATATTTATTCTATGCTATTACAAAGGTATATGACAGAGTCAACAAGGTCACACAGTCATGTGTACTGAAATTATGACGAAATGAAACTCATTTAAATATGAATGAGTAGTGTTAAGATAACGTTGATAGCGCTCCGTCCGTATGATTCACCGATCGATACCTATTAGTAAACTGCCGGGTCAATAACACTACGAGCAAGTATACCAGTCTACATCATCATCATCAGTAGCATATTAATCTTCTTTGTTGTTGCCAGCAAAACAGAGGCCTGGAGTAAGGCTGCGTTTTCACCAGAGAATATGTGCTGAGTATCCAAGCGTGTGCACAAGGAAAAAAGGCTTAATTATGTAAATTATTGCATAACAGAAAATGAAATAATTTCATTTGGTGGCTTTGTTTCCTATATAGCACATCTTTGGTGGAATCGCAGTCTTAGGCTAGCTGGGGTAAGGTTTGCAGGGGGGCATTATACACCTGTAGGGTATGTGGAAGAGAGCATGTTCATTCCCTACTATATTTCTTGTACCTATCTTCAGAGGAATGATATCCGCTAGTATCCGCCACATACCGGTCGGACATCAGAGCAGATCATTAGAAATCAGAAGAGGCCTAATAAAAAAATAAGGCTTTTCACTGTCCAGGGCCAAATTTTTATACTATCGAGACAAATGCTTTTGAGAGGCTTACATCACGATTTCCTGTTGCGTAACGTCACACTTCGTCAAACAGAATGGACACTTAATTCCATTTTAGAGCACTCCCTGTACACGCTCTGCTACACACAATGAATAGAGCCAGCTTTGTTTTTCACAGGTTTATACCAGTTTCTGCTAGTAGCTTTGCTTACGTGACACTCAGATAAAAAGTTGCCAATAAGCTATTTCATCAAATCACATAATGAGGTATAATGTCAGGTCAGGTAGCATACAAGTAACGTCAAGTTTCATCTAGTGAGTAGGTATTGTCGTTAAGGTCTACATATGCATATCCATATCTTTGCATTTATCATTTTAATAGGATGTTGCCATGACAAGGAATAAAGTTTAAAAAATACATTATAATATGCTTCCAACTTTAATCCTTCCTGATGCTTGTAACTTTGGTTTCTCAGACCTAAGAGAATGTCATGATCATTTTATTTACTCACCAATTCAAATACATCAGATAATCATAGTTAGAAACAATCCCATTCTGCCACTGAAGAGTCATCTCATCTGTGTGGACTCTTTCCAAGTTCACATGCGGAGATTCTTCGAGAATATTGTATACTTTATCTCTGTCATATTCATTTTTGAATGTCAGGTAAATGTGGACTATATCACTATGACCAGCACTGTATATTTCAAGCCCCTAAAAGAAAGTGGCAATGATATAAAATGTTCTATTTTGCATTGAAAATAAAATCAAATAGAAAGCTTACAACAAAACTAGGGAAAAAATAGTCCATGGCCACAACAGAACAAAAAATTACACTACGGAATGACACAGTGACACCAAATTTGAAATAGGTCCACATTTTATTACTAAGAGATGTCCTGATATGGTCATAACTTGATTAAAAACCAAACAAAGCAAAAAATAAATAAAAGTTAGCACAGATACATACAACTTGCCTTAGTAAAAATCTTCTTTTATACATCCTTTTCAGTTGGCTCAGCTTTAATTTCAATATTGGACTCTGAAAAAAAATCATTTAATTAGGAAATGTTTAAAAACAGATGAACTTGAAACACCACACAGTAACATGTAATATACCTAAATAACAAAAAATGGAAAGAATTGATCATAGATTTATGTTCACCAATGATCTAGACCGGAACCAATTTTACAGCAACATGAGTATAGAATATAAAATTTTAAGGCAGTGTGTAGCAAAACCAATGCTGTAAAAAATACTAAGTACCTACATTTTCAACATTGCTGAATGGCTGGAAGTAGATGGTGGTAGGTGTCAGAGCCAGCTTTCCCTGATGCCTCACAAGGGGAGAGATCTTCTCAGCCTGTAGCTCACACACAATTTGCTCCGTAAAGTCATCCATCATCACAGGATCAAACTCCATCCTCATGTACCTGGAGTGCAGTATAGTAGCCACCATACTGTTGTGTTCCGGAGCATGCAATGTTGACGCCCTTTGTAGCTGTTGCATCTGACATAAACACTCTTCAGCTGATGCAAAGTCATAGAAGATATAAAATGTTTTTGGTTCATATATAAACTTATATGGTGCCAGAATGTTGCCTTCCAACATTTCAGCCAACTGTTGCAGTTGAGCTTTGATAATATTCAAATTATTTGAGGGTACTGTAGTGATACTGATGCAGTCCTTGAAAGGCATTTTGATAATAGGATAGTTCCAGTCTCTTGGCTCGAAAACGAGGGACTTAGAACAAAGCTTCAGTCTTCCCTGTCTGGGTTTACCATCCTTAAGAGATTCAATATCATTGAGAGTGCAAGAATAGTCCTCGAAGTATATTTCCCCGGGCTCAAGCAGTAGCAACGAAAACCTAAAAAGAAATACCTACATGTTTATTATTGACCTCAACTATAGGTCAGTGGTGTAAAGGTAGATAACTATTACACAAACTGATTTCAAGTGGAACAGTAATGAGATAAATTTCATTGAACAGAAGTAGATAGGTAGGTAGGTAATGCCGGATTAGCTTGAGTGATTCATACTACATTGAACAATAAAGAACCAGAAACAGGAAAAGGTTTTACCTTGATTTATCCATTACTTCTTTCACACAGTACGATGTCCAAACCTAAGCTCTTGATGTAGCTTTGAGATGTGATGAGAACCTTTGTTCACCGTCACCGAGCACAACTCAATTTGAATTGAATTTGAACCGTACGGCGCGTAGGTGGATGAAGCCACTTTCTCTTTTTGTTTGCCTGAAAACCGCAAACCTAACAACACTCCGTTATACAATAACACCGACCGAACAAAGATCGAACAATCAATCAAATCAAAACAAACAACACAAGGGAAGGAGTGAGTGAAGGAGTTTTTTTTTTACTTTTTAGGATTCCGTACTATGTACCCGAAGAGTGTCTACGGGACCCTATTACTAAACTCCGTGTAGTCCATCCGTCCGTCTGTCATCTCATGATTCATGAACCATAATACTTAAGTGGTGACTGGAGAGTTGAAATTTTTAGTGTGTATTGTATTTCTATTGCCACTATACTAGAGGGGTATGGGAGCCCATACCACAAGATACATTTTTTTTAACGTTCGTAATCGATCATCGAATTAAGAAAAAGTCATAATAATTGGAATGTAATTACCATGTACGATGGTACGGAATCCTTCGTGTGCGAATCCGACTCGCACTTGACCACATTTACTTACCACTGTCATTGAAATAAACCATTAGTCGATGGTCGATGACAATGACATCAATTTAAGATATCAAATATGACAGCCTCAGAGTTCCGCAGCCGACTCTATCAAAACGAGGTCCGTCCAATCCGAACCGACATACTACTTTAATTTAGCATTATCGTTCATAAAATGTACCTAGGTATTTCTTTACTTTTATTAAATGTTGGCTGTCTACTAGGGATATATACGAACCATAGAACAGTTCGCAACTGGCACCTTCCGCTTTATTTTTGTCAATCGATCGGGTAGTCAGCAGCTCTCTTTTTCTCGCAGAGCTGCGGGTAGCTGGCGCTATTCACCCTACCTACCCTATCTTCCAGACTTCGAGACGACTTCTAGGGCATGATTATTCAGCGCCTGAGGCGCTATGTGGAGTTTTCTGCACCGCTTAGGATCTATTGGGCGGGACAGAGAGCAATGAATTGGGGCAATGGCAATGAGGTGGGCGCGGGCGTACATGCGATGCACTAACGAATTCCTCAACGCGGGCGATTACGTCTTTTTGATCGTACGTACAATAGTGCAATGTTTTGCTGGGTCTTTGTTCGTGGCCGAACACAATCCACAGCGAGCGCATGTAATGTAGGTCTTGTATTCCCAAGTTTAATTTTTGTCTTACAACGTTTTTGACAGTGACTTTAATGGTTTTTTGACAGTATCATACTTATGGGAAATGGGAAATCATGTCGAAAGAAAATGGCGCCATAATTGAAAAATTATTGTGAAGTGCTGGAGTATTCATTCACAAAATACTTGAATTTATTAGGTACCAGACCCGCTGAGAAATCCGTTACAAAGTTATACATGTTGCGTTAAGTTTCACAATAGAATAACAGCACAATTTGTTATGTAGGTATATTGAACTTATTGTTTATTTTTTAGGAACTTGGGCCAAGTAAACTAGCAGCATATTACTTACCTGATACATACAATGCAAGAAGATAAAAATGCAATATTTCAAATGCGCTTTCCACAGAAATTGTGGTACTTGCTCAACCTGCGTACTGATGCTATAATGTGGGGTGGTACAGGAAGAACAATATTGCTGAACTACCGAATCCTACATAATTATTTGCAATGTGATCACTCTATATTCAAAACAACTAATATATCAAGTTTTGTGAGGCAATTGAATTTGTATGGGTTTAGAAAAGTAACATCGCATCTTCAAGACCCACTGTGTAATTCAAGCAATCCTTACATGCATGAGTATGTTCATGATTATTTCCAATTTGGAAGACCGGAGTTACTGAATAAAATAACTCGAAAGGCTTTGACTATGAAAAGAAACTTTAAACCAAAGGTACCTAATAATATTGCCTGTTTGATAATGCTGCTTCCTGTTGCATACATACCTATACCTATAGACAGAGTAGGTGGCTACCTAAGATGTTTGTTTCAGAATGCCTTCAACAATGTAGGACACCTGCTTTGCCTGACACCCCTACAAAAAGCTAGGCATGCATTACGCATGGCTTTGAAAAAAGCTTCTCAAGAGATTTTCCTTCAAAATTCCCCTAAGTTGAGCAACATGAAGTTTGATTGTGATGGTAGCTAAATTTTAACTTTATTTGTTTTTCTGTTCTCTACATAACCATCAATTATTTGTAATGGATGGTTTTTCAGATTCTCAGGATGATTTGGGTGAAGAAGAAGAAACCATTGAGTTCGATTGGCCAAACTCAAATAGTGAAGAGCCATCTCAATCCCCTCCTAAAACAGGTTCCAATTTTACATCCTCTGTGTCCTTACTTTCCTCTATCCTTTTATCCTTAACACTATCCTTATCATGCAGCTGCAGAAAAAATTACAGCAGTCGCTGAAGATAGTTCTGATGAGACTCCAAACACTCCTGAGGAACCAGAAACATTCACGTGGGCTGAGTTGCTTTTTATACCTAATCATAAGTTTACCTGCTTCAATACTGTTTTTAATTGATTCTATTTTTCAGTAACTCCAATCAAGATTGCCTGATGAACTTCACAGACTCCAGTCAGCAAAACAATGATTCATTCCCATCTCAGTTCCTAAACATGCCAGATCTGGATACTGTGACAACTGCCCCAAGTTGTGACATGGAACTACTAGCTGAATTCAATATTGAAAATGATGATAATCAGTGCATCATTCGGAAGCTGAGTGATGATAATAGCCATAGCTCTCTGAACTGTGTACTTCCCTCCATCAATCATGACCAGATTGATGATGAGCCAATGTCAGAGGTGGGTAACCATAATTGTGTGCTTCAAGTAATATTGGCTAATAGTTATTATTATTATACTTAAGAGATTTGTATTTACAGATAAATAATGAATACAACGTGGAATGGGACCAAATGTTCAATGACATGATGGCTAACAAAGGTCCTAATCAAGAATGTGGTTCAGATCTGAAAGATCTTTACTCACAAATTTCCAAAACAATTGATTTACTTAATTCCTAAGCCTGAAATGATACACATTGTTACTGCATGTATGTAATAAGTATAATAAAAAATGTTACAACTACTTCTTTTGCTTCTTCTTCTCAGCTTCCTCTTCTTTTTCTTTTTCAATTACGGACACATAAGAGTTGATAGTGTCAGAGTCAAGCATCTGCATTGGCTGGCCCCTTCTCATGACTGCGATCTCAAGGTTCTTCTGGCCAGATTGGACGACTTCAAGTAAGGCACGGATAGCAAGCTGAAAAAAATACATCCTATTAATTCACCTACAAGCCTAATGTAGTTAATAGATTCAGGTGTGAGTTTCTTCTTCTCTGTCGTTTCGCTCTTGGCAGAGCAGTCATGGTCATGTCGAGGCATCCACGTTGGTGGTAGAGGTGGATACAGCTCTCCGCACAATCTCCCGCCATCTTTCCCTGTTAGCGGACTGTCTAGCACAGTCAGATACTCTGCTTCCTAATGCGTATTTTACTTTGTCTGTCCAGCGCATAGGTGACCTGCCGCACGATCTGGTTCCCTCCACTTTTCTATTTTATGATAAAACTGAATAGATGTTAAATCTCTAGTACTAATCCACTTAAATGTGCTTATATTCAAGTGGATTAGAACTAGTGATTTTACATTTATTTAGTAACATCTTACAAGATTATAATGTATCAAGAAATTATAAGTACCTACCTAAATCTAGATTTATATAAAGGAATTCTTATTTTGACAAACTTTGACTTACACTTCAGCCAAAATAGAGATACAATATTTATGCAAACAAAGTGCCCTACTTAACCTAATACTTACTTTGTCATTACATATTTATGAAACTTTATTACTTGAGTAACTAATAGTTAAATTAAGGTGTGAAAACTTATGTTGTGAGGTTTATTTACCTCAAACTAAAGGGATTTCAATGTAATAACGAAAAATATGCAACAGTTTGTTTACATAAATTGTATCCCATGTTTGGCTGAAATATAGTTTGTCAACATAAGAGGTGTTCAATGAAGATATTTACACAGTGCTACTAATTTTTTTAGATCTGTCTTACCTTCACTGCACCTTTCTCATTGGCTACTTCCTCAGCAGTGTAGTTCTTCTCCAAAAACTCTCTAACAGTCTTAGCAGATCTTCCAGTAGCATTAGCTTTCCATTCATAGTAGATACCAGATGGCTCAGTTTGGAACAAGTGAGGATGCCCATCATAGTCAAACCCACCAATCAAACAAGAAATACCGAAAGGGCGACGACCATTACTTTGAGTGTATTTCTGCTTCAAACCAGCAATGTATCTAGTAATGTATTCCAAAGTAACAGGATCTTCAACAGTCAATTTATGGGACTGGCATTCTATTTGAGCTCTGTTGATGAGGATTCGAGCATCTGCTGTCAAACCGGCGAATGCCATTACAACATGATCGTCAAGTAGGCATATCTTCCTAACAGTTCTTTCTTCTTGAAGTTTAGCAACAGATTTCTTTTCCACTCCCAAAACAACAACATCTGCTCCTCTAACACCAACCTGGAAACGAGTTTTGTGGTCAATGTAGAGAAGAAAACTAACAAAAAATACATAACCAACTAACCAAGAGACTTACCGCGGTGGAACCTTTACGAACGGCTTCTTGTGCGTATTCCACTTGCAACAGATGGCCATCTGGTGAAAATACTGTAATAGCTCTATCGTATCGTGCAGACATGGTTAAATTCGATGTAATAAACTGGAAACTAAAACTTTGCTCGCTGTGCCGATTGGTGTACAAACTATTCGCAAATCATCCAAAGAAATAGTGTTGTACCTATATATTTCTAATGTCTGACAGAAGACTCCAAAATCGATACCTACTTACGACTAAAATCGATTAGATACAGTCCATGTTGTTTGTGAAATATTTGTTTAGACTCCTTTTAAACCTTTGCTTCTTGCCAAACATTATAATGAAGATACCTATAAGTTTTGACCAAGTGGCTTTGAGAGTGACAAAATATTAAGTTGGGATTTTGTGAAGTGTATCGTGAATCATGTGATTTATTTGTTTAAGTTTGAATTTTTTGAAGTATTTTGGGTCTGAAGATAGATCTTAATATTCAATACTAATTATAAAATAAAGTCTCCCACTGAACGCGATAAACTTAAATTAGCCAACGGATTTTCATACGGTTTTCACCGTTCTTGGAAGGTACAGGTATATAAATTATTCAAGTTTTGTATTTAAATAGGCTGAAAAATGAATTATTGAATGAAATCATTGTCTAACGCAATTATTCATCTTAAAAAGATCTGTTATATTAATAGCAATGTCTTTGTATATCTCTATCTTGATTTTCTAAGATTAACACACAATAACGAAAAAATTTAGCTAGAAAATACTTTTGTGTGTTTAATTTAAGCGTCTTTCGAGGTATTTTTTTGAAATCTATCTAAATTCAAGCATATGATAAGGCTCTGCTGCGAAGCCGGGGCTGATTACTACCCAGGGCAGGTTGCTAGTATAAAATTACTACTATTAATATGAACTGGATAATACTACTTGTCTTGTTCGTGAGAACAAGGGATTGACAAGGTTTATAGACCAACTACAGACAGCAAAATTATGTGTCAAGGGTTCCAGTTTTAAGATTAAGATTTACCATAGACTTTGCTGGTACATTCCATTAATAAAAGTTGTATATAACAAATCGTTTGATATTTTTATTCGATTTACTTTTGTTACATCACTAGTAAGATGACAACAGGAATTTGAAAATATTCGTTCAAAAACTCGATTCATTTTGCTGGGTAAATGACCCTCCAGCCCTTCAAGCTCCTCGCTCAGACATTCATTTCATCAAGCACTTTTCGTTATGTGTGTTCCTGAGGCTGTTAAAGCAAAATATCTTTGTCCAATTTGGATGTTCAATATTTTGATCTTCTAGTTCTAATTTCTAGTTTAGGTAGTTACATACAAGATCTAAGATCAAATATACATACATTATACAAAGATATTGATAAAGTGGGGAATACCAGCTTGATGAGGTCTGTCTAATCTGTCAATATGTCACGCACGTCAAACAAAATTCAAACAAAAGAAGCAAACATGGCGGCGGCGGCGGCGAGCGATTTCGAGCCGTGGTTGATAGAAAAATTAAAAGCGCTAAAAATTGATGAGGGCGTTTACGGCTCCTACATTACAGGAATTTTAGAAGGCGATGAAAGTATTGATGAAAAGAAAGAGGCTTTAGACGGCATACTATCGGAGATAGTAGTAAGTTTAGCTATATCTGATAACCATGCCATTATTACTCACTTCAAATTTTAAAATAATATCTTATTCGCAGGAGAAAAATGTTGAGGCTGTTGTCACTGAGTTATTGGAGAAATGGGAATCATGTCGGCCTAAAGAAGAGTTGACAAAGTCCACTGTGGATGTAGTGGACGCACAACTTGCAAAGTTGATGAATACTCGTTGTTTGGCCACTGCAGCAAAGAGGGAATACACTGATGAAGAAAAGAAAATTCGTGAAGCTATATTATCACAGTACAGCCAGCTGTCGGACAATGAGGTAGGTAACAATGCAGTGATGAAGTTGAGGTTATCTTTTTACTGTTGAAGATCTATTTGTTTTGTTCTAATTTGAGTGTGCACCTTTTTCAGGATGAAGCAGTAAGTGTGGAAGAGCCGGAGAGTTCTGACTTAGTCAAAAATACAAATGCTTCTGATGTTCAAGCTGCAGCCAGAGAGCGCCGTGAGCAAGCCCGCCAAGACGCTCAAAAGAAAAAAGAAAAGGACAAAGAAGACAGGTAACCGTCAACATTTCCCTGCCCTTCATGTGGGGTCGACACAACATGTTTTCTCTTTAATTTTCCCTCTATCAGAAGTCATCATGGCACTTACTCCTTTGTTACTCATAACATCTTTCACACAGTCAATGTTTTTGGCCTACCTCTACCCGCATATCCTTTCACATTCACATCTAACAGTCTTTTCATCACATGACATTCTTTCCTTATGACATGTCCATACCATTATTCTATTGAATTCAATATAATAATAATAATAAACTTATTTAATTTATCTATCACTGGCCCTACTTTCAGACTTCCTCTTACATTATTAAACACATCCATCTCAACATTTGCATATCTGGTGCATGTACTGTCCTAGACAGGTCTCTGATATATCTAACTATAATAAGTTTATAAATAAATCTATAATATAAGGATATAATCTATACCATGTGCGTTAGATTATCCTACTAATATTATAAACACGAAAGTTTGTAAGTTTGGATGTATGGATGTTTGTTACTCTTTTATGTCTAAACGGCTGAACGGATTTGAATGAAACTTTGAATATACATAGTACATGTGCTAGATTAACATAGGCTATTTTTTATCCGGGTACCATGCGAGCGAAGCCGTGGTCGGCAGCTAGTATCCTCTAATTTCTTCGCTTGCATACTTTCATAATATAATTTTAATTATGTAATGTGCATATATCAATTATTGAGCTTATATATTATTTAGGCGACTAAACTATTGATTTTTTTCAGGAACAGTTTATTTGATTGGATATTTAAAATAATAAATACTAATTGATTTTACAGAGAGAAGCAAAAACAGCTAAAAGAAGATAAGAAGGAAAAGCGTAAGACTCAGAAAGGCGAAAGAAAAAGGTAGCGCAGTATCCAGTTACTTTATATTTCATGCTGCTTTGTTTTAGATATATTAATGTATTATTCTAGTTTTAATTGTTGAATGCCTGGGAAGTTATGCATCTTAATAAGTATCTTCCTCTCAGTAATTTTATTACACACAGACATAAATTATATTCATTTTGTTGAATATTTGTCTAGTTTAAAAAATTTGCATGTTTGTTTTCCTGGGTATTAAACTTGAAGTATAATTTAGACAATGCAATATTTCATAAATTGAAGCTATGAATAGGCACAATACAATAGCAGTAAGGTTTCATTTATTTTAACTAAGTGTTTGTTTAAATTGTCCCTTAGGTAAGTTGTTAATTTAAAATAATTTTGTTATAGTATTAGGTAATGGTATTTCATGGTCGCTGAAAACATTTTGTTATGAAATAAGTAAGCTGTTTTAAAATTTGAAGCTTTGCTGTCAGCCATTGGTCAGGCTATTGTTAAATTGTTTTATTTTTTCATTTTAACTTTAAAATAAATTTTTATTTATGGCATAGCATGCACATAATATTATTGAAAAAGCTTTATTTGTAAGGTATTTGTTTCTACTTAATAAAGTATATGAGATGTACCTACTGCATAATGTTTCAAAGGACTAAGTACTCTTTGCTTAGAGTCTATCTACATTATATTCTTTGGAAACTGACAAACATCTGAATTAAGTTCTAATAACAATCTAAATCCAGATCCTGCTAATGAAATGGTATAAATAAGTTAAGGCATAAACTTGGATGAATAAACACACATAAAATAACCAGCAAGGTAAAACTACTAGTTATTATAGAGCTTAGATTTTGCCAGCAGAAAAGCAAATATACCTACAATGATGTTTAGTACTGTTTTATTTCAATTTAACACAAATTTAATTCACTTCATAATTCAACATTTTATTTTATAGCACCTTGAAATGACTAGTCATTCAAAACTTATAGCAAAAACATTCATAAATTCATGTCTAAATTCTTGTAATTTTAAAATTTTTGTACTATTCCCTACTTAAACAATAATACTTGGTAATTTTGTATACATTATGATCACTAATTTTCATCAATACTGATAAATGAATCACTGCCTGATATAGACTTAACTGGTTCAGTATCATTACCATCAGTCACAATAAAGTTGTGAGCTCCCCCTGCAAAAATATGTGTGATGGTTCCACTCCTTTCTATTGGGACTAAAGTTGGTATGAAGATGTCCTTTTCTGATTGTATGCCAGTATTTGAGTGTTCATTCCAACCCCAGGCCCACAGAGTATTGTCTGTTGCCAAGCAAATAGTGTGCTCGGAGCCTAATGCAACATCCTTTACTTGCCTACCATCTGAAAAACAATTTTATCATACAGTGGCTCTATTATTTCAATATTGAGTTTTTGTCAGAATAAATATGAATGAACTCTTTTTGACCTATGACTGTTCTTTGAAATTGTGGGTGGGGTGAGAGTGGGCATTGGCAGGAGGGGGGATAGAAGATGAGGAGAGCTGCGTACAAGTAGTGTGGGGGAAAATTAAAGGGAGAGCTACAGTTATTTGAAATTCCATTATTTGGGTTGTGGTAAATACATACCTACAAAAACCCCAAAAAAGCAAGAAAAAAATACATACCTGGCAATTTAATTAAGGTCTTTTGTCCTACAAAATCACTGCCCCCAATTTGTCCATAATTATTCCGCCCCCAGGTGAAAAGAGTCCCATCTTCTAACCATAACAATACATTGGTCCATCCTGACAAAAGCTTTTTTACTGCTTGTTTCACACCTATATCAATCTTTTGTGGTGTAAATATTTTGCTGTATTTTTCAGTGTTGAGTACTAGCTGGCCATGGCTGTTGTTACCCCACACATACAATGCATTTTCATCTGAACTCCATGCCACAGTGTGTTTCTGTCCACATGCAATATGTGACATCTTACCAATGTTTTGAACTAAAGTAAATCTATCTACGGATAGTACATCTTTTCCCAGTCCTAGCTGTCCAAACTTTCCACAGCCTGTTACCCACACTTCACCCTTTGAATTTATAACTGCAGAGTGTCTCAATCCCAGGGAAATTACTTGGGCTTTTACCTGGAGTCGCACCGGTTTTACCGATACTGAAAACTGGTTTTTAGGAAGGCCAAGTTGGCCATGGCTATTTGAACCCCAAACAAACAGAAGGTCTTCAGTGACCCCACAGCTGAAGTCCCATCCACATGCAATATTTGTGAACTTTATTCCACTGAGTGCCCATGTTCGTTCCCAGGTATGTACTTCTCTGTCTGTGGCCAGTTGAAGTTTAGAGTTCCAGCCGCAAGAAAACAGCCTTCCATCTTCATCTAATAGGAGTGAGTGGCCGCCTCCGCAAGCGATTTGTTTTATTTTGGTGTCGTAAAAGTCTATCTCGACTTTAGTGGGCTTTTCTGTTTGTTCGCTCACGACGTCAAGTCCTAATTGTCCATGGGAATTAGCGCCCTGAAAGTATATACATTCAGAAATTTTGGTTTTAGAAAAGGTACATAGGCATTATCATCATAACATAATTTGATAAGATAGATTGAGGTATCAAAATAAGAGCGTTATTTTTCCTCACAGTACCTACCCAAGACCAGAGGACCATGTTGGTTTATCAGCTTGCACAGCTAATATATAAATTAGAATTTTTCATATAGATAAACTGTTTCCAAACCAATAATCACGCGGCTTCTTAACCTTTTGAACGCCATGACACAAACGCGTTTTCGTGCCCTGTGCGCCACAGCAAAATTTCAACAAAAATACCTACGAAAAAACTAGTGTTGCCAAGAGTCCATAAATCGATAACACATCGTGACTTGTTTTTGTTGAATTTTATGAAATAAATTACTTCTTATAATCTTGGATGTTTTATTTCCCTTTCGTGTTATCTCCCACTCTTTTTTATTTACTTTGAATAGCATAAATAAACAAAATAATTCATAATAAAATAGTTGTAAAGCACAGCACTACTCTCCATCGTGATGACGTCACAGTCACGATTAGATGACTTTGGCGTACCTGGCCTAGAGTTTTTCAACTTTTTTAGGGATGTAACCGTGTCGCACACGTCGCGTCGGTCGCACGCTGTGCATCGATTTCGGAATCGATATCTGCCTAAAGACAGAGTGATGCCGACGCTTCCAAATGATTTTGAGAACCAATACCGATACTTTAAATAAAAAAAAACTGTTTTACATACTAATATTATAAAGAGAAAAGATTTTTTGTTTGTAACGAATAGGCTCCGAAACTACTGGACCGATTTCAAAAATTCTTTCAACAATAGAAAGCTACATTATCAAGGTCCAGTATAGGCTATAAAAAATAAAATAAAAAATAGGGATCCGTAGAAAATTACAATGTTGTAATCCATGAAAGAATACTACATGCAACGGAGATGAGAATGTTAAGAAAGATGTGTGGAGTGACGAGAATGGATAAGATACGGAATGAATATATTAGAGGAAGTTTGAAAGTAGCGCCTGTGACGGAAAAGTTGAGGAGCAATAGATTAGCATGGTATGGGCATGTCATGCGGAGGGATGAATGTCATGTGACGAGAAGAATGTTAGATATGAAAGTGGATGGATACAAGGGTAGAGGTAGACCAAAGAAGAGATGGATGGATTGCGTGAATGATGATATGAGTAAGAAAGGAGTGAATACTGAAATGACGGCTGATAGAGGGGAATGGAAGAGGAAAACATGTTGTGCCGACCCCACTTGAGTGGGATAAGGGCAGGGAAATGATGATGTAACCCAAGGTAGAAAATCCAAAACAGTTTTTGGCGTGTGGCTCCGAAACTACTGGACCGATTTCAAAAATTCTTTCACCCATAGAAAGCTACATTATCAGGGTCCAGTATAGGCTATAATATATTTTCAAAATATTAGGGATCCGTAAGAAAATTGCAATATTGTAACCCAAGGTAGAAAATCCAAAACAGTTTTTGGCGTGTGGCTCCGAAACTACTGGACCAATTTCAAAAATTCTTTCACCCATAGAAAGCTACATTATCAGGGTCCAGTATAGGCTATAATATATTTTCAAAATATTAGGGATCCGTAAGAAAATTGCAATATTGTAACCCAAGGTAGAAAATCTAAAACAGTTTTTGGCGTGTGGCTCCGAAACTACTGGACAAATTTCAAAAATTCTTTCACCCATAGAAAGCTACATTATCAGGGTCCAGTACAGGCTATAATATATTTTCAAAATATTAGGGATCCGTAAGAAAATTGCAATATTGTAACCCAAGGTAGAAAATCCAAAATAGTTTTTGGCGTGCGGCTCCGAAACTACTGAACCGATTTCAAAAATTCTTTCACCAAAAGAAAGGTACATTATCAGGGTCCAGTATAGGCTATAATATATTTTCAAAATATTAGGGATCCGTAAGAAAATTGCAATATTGTAACCCAAGGTAGAAAATCCAAAACAGTTTTTGGCGTGTGGCTCCGAAACTACTGGACCAATTTCAAAAATTCTTTCACCAAAAGAAAGGTACATTATCAGGGTCCAGTATAGGCTATAATATATTTTCAAAAAATCAGGGATCTGTAAGAAAATTGCAATATTGTAACTCAAGGTAGAAAATCGAAAATAGTTTTTGGCGTGCGGCTCCGAAACTACTGGACCTATTTCAAAAATTCTTTCACCAAAAAAAAGGTACATTATCAGGGTCCAGTATAGGCTATAATATATTTTCAAAAAATTAGGGATCCGTAAGAAAATTGCAATATTGTAACCCAAAGTAGAAAATCCAAAATAGTTTTTGGCGTGCGCTGCGAAAACTATTGAAACAGAGAACGAAATAATGTGCTACACGCGTACGAAGTCGCGGGCAACAGCTAGTCTATATATAAGGCCTTTTACCATCTATAGTAGATGATTGATACAGTGTCAGGAGGCAACTTTTACCTTCATAAAACGGGACGCTGTAGTGCCCGGGACGAATTAAGATGGAGTAGGCTTGCCCAGCACCTATTCCATCCTCTCAGCTTAATCGGCCTTGTCCACAGGAAAGACATGGTCAATACGTGCGGAGCTGACGAAGCCGCGGGTTTCCTCACGATGTTTTCCTTCACCGTTTGAGAGTACCTACTGGTATAACGCACATAAATTTTTCGCACAGAAAACTCCATTGGTACACGACCGGGTTTGAACCCACGACCTTAGGATCGGAAGGCGGGGTCACTACCAACTAGACCAACACTGCTCTCTAATAAATCTACACTAATATATTCTATAACAGGCAGGTATGGACTTGTGTGGATGTTTGGCTGCATATCTAGGTAGATATGCACCCGGATATCTACCTACGTTCATATTTTTATTTCATTTTTTTACTATTATTGTACTTCTTTCTTTGTCTTTCCTTTTATTGTTTCTATCATTCTGTCTGTGCTGTGTCTTGTGTGCCAAATAAATAATATATCTATCTATCTAATATTATAAAGAGGAAAGATTTTTTTTGTTTGTAACGAATAGGCTCCGAAACTACAGAACCTATTAAAAAAATATATAAATCACCAGTAAATAGCTACATTATTACGGAATTAGCTGTTGCCCGCGACTTCGTAGGCGTGTAGTACATTATTTTGTTTTATAATCAATAGTTTTCGCAGCGCACGCCAAAAACTATTTTCGGTTTTCTACCTTAGGTTAAAATATTGCAATTTTCTTACGGATCCCTAATATTTTGAAAATATATTATAGCTTATTCTGGACCCTGATAATGTACCTTTCTTTTGGTGAAAGAATTTTTGAAATCGGTCCAGTAATTTGGGAGCCGCACGCCAAAAACTATTTTCGGTTTTCTACCTTGGGTTAAAATACTGCAATTTTCTTACGGATCCCTAATTTTTTGAAAATATATTATAGCCTATACTGGACCCTGATAATGTAGCTTTCTATTGGTGAAAGAATTTTTGAAATCGGTTCAGTAGTTTCGGAGACGCACGCCAAAAACTATTATGAATTTTCTACCTTGGGTTACAATATTGCAATTTTCTTACGGATCCCTAATATTTTGAAAATATATTATAGTCTATACTGGACCCTGATAATGTAGCTTTCTATTGGTGAAAGAATTTTTGAAATCGGTCCAGTAGTTTCGGAGCCGCACGCCAAAAACTATTATGAATTTTCTACCTTGGGTTACAATATTGCAATTTTCTTACGGATCCCTAATATTTTGAAAATATATTATAGTCTATACTGGACCCTGATAATGTAGCTTTCTATTGGTGAAAGAATTTTTGAAATCGGTCCAGTAGTTTCGGAGCCGCACGCCAAAAACTATTTTGGATTTTCTACCTTGGGTTACAATATTGCAATTTTCTTACGGATCCCTAATATTTACAAAATATATTATAGCCTATACTGGACCCTGATAATGTAGCTTTCTATTGGTGAAAGAATTTTTGAAATCGATTCAGTAGTTTCGGAGCCGCACGCCAAAAACTATTTTGGATTTTCTACCTTGGGTTACAATATTGCAATTTTCTTACGGATCCCTGATTTTTTGAAAATATATTATAGCTTATTCTGGACCCTGATAATGTACCTTTCTTTTGGTGAAAGAATTTTTGAAATCGGTCCAGTAGTTTCGGAGCCGCACGCCAAAAACTATTTTGGATTTTCTACCTTGGGTTACAATATTGCAATTTTCGTACGGATCCCTAATTTTTTGAAAATATATTATAGCCTATACTGGACCCTGATAATGAAGCTTTCTATTGGTGAAAGATTTTTTGAAATCGGTCCAGTAGTTTCGGAGCCGCACGCCAAAAACTATTTTGGATTTTCTACCTTGGGTTACAATATTGCAATTTTCTTACGGATCCCTAATATTTTGAAAATATAATTATAGCCTTTACTGGACCCTGATAATGTAGCTTTCTATTGGTAAAAGAATTTTTGAAATCGGTCCAGTAGTTTCGGAGCCGCACGTCAAAAACTGTTTTAGGTTTTCTACCTTGGGTTACAATATTGCAATTTTCTTACGGATCCCAAATTTTTTTGAAAATTTATTATAACCTATACTGGACCCTGATAATGTAGCTTTCTATTGGTGAAAGAATTTTTGAAATCGGTCCAGTAGTTTCGGAGCCTATTCGTTACAAACAAAAAATCTCTCGTATTTATATTATTAGTATATAGATAACATAGTCCATAATTTTCAAAAAAATTAAGGATTAGTTAGTTTGACTCTGTAGCGGGAGTGGGTGTTACCGAGGTGCGGGAGGGCTTAGGTACGTCTAAATGGATAAGTACCTACATGTTTCAGGATTGTTTCAAAACAGCCCTTGAAAAAGGTGAAATGGGGTACCAAAGTATAAAAGTAATCTAACGCGTGCGAAGTAGGGGGCAACAGCTAGTTGTATAATAAAATCAACAATTATTGTACATTTCGCACTAAGTAATCACAATCAGTCTTAGAATATTATAAATCTTGGTCAGGTAAACTAAAAAGTTCTGAGCCGTCACGGGACGCCTGGCAGATGTGAAACATCGAAATTATGTAAAACATCTTAACAATCGCACTGCACTATTTTCTCGCTATTCGCCTATGACGTCATCAGTGTGTCGTCTATACTTGACCATGGCGTCCAGAGCACTGATTATCGGTGACGAGCTAGGGATGCGCCAGAGTTGAGTTATCAGATTTATTATGCGAAATTGATTTGATGCCATTTTTTAACTCATGGTAGCGGATGGTATAGTTTTATGTTTATTACGTTTTGTTTTATTCAAATATTCATTAATAAAGTTCAAAGTCTTTACATACTAACTATAAAATAAATAACACAACTTGAATTGTGAATAGTTTTCGATAAATCTGTTCGTCCTTTACCACCTCACTAGCGTCAAGTATAGACGACTTTGGCGTGCTGGACACAGTATTTTTCTTGGTTATGAGTCCATGTTTTTATTTCAATATTTCTCAATGCTAGTGGCTTTAGGAGACTTGTGAACTATACTCACATGTTGCTGGGTTATTCTATTTTGAGGAATGTCCGAATAAAATACCAGAAATAATTTTACAATGATTTTATTTCATATTATGTGGACCGGGTTTTTTGTCATGTATAGACGACGTTGGCGTACAGAAATCGGAAGTGCTTGTCGTCTATAGGTGACATTGGCGTCCAAAAGGTTAAATAATCATAATCAACACAACGCGCATACACGCACGATTGCACGAAGGTTCATGTTGACGTTTCTGTCAAAACAAATCAGCTGATCATTTGACAGACTGCTGTCCAAGGCCTCTGCTTAATTTCACTTGACAGTTGACATTAATTTTTATGACATTTCACACGATATTAGACTGTTTGATTGGTCGATTTAAGAATGCGTTCAAAAGTTTGTTATTTCTAAGAACAAAAATGGTCTCTTTAACCGACTTTAAAAAAGGAAGCGTTACTCAATTAAGTTGTATTTTATTATAATATTTTTGTATAAAACCTTCGAGTTCGAGTTATTCACCCACTCGATCGCGTTTACGATTTGTATGGACGAAAACATGCGTGCTCTGTAGTGCGAATTCAACATAATAGCAGTGATTAATCACATCTCATCCGCATTTGTGGAGTTGGGAACTTCGGGCTTGTTTCTGTCATTGTCGGAACAGACGAAACTTTCGAAGTTTATTCAGCAAATTCGACGACTGGGCAAAGCGGCAAAGCCGAAACAACAAACGCGTTGGCGTAACCGAATTACCCTTGGAAGAATTTATTCTTCCAAGTAGGTACCTAAGTAGGTAAGTTGTAGGTACCTACCTACTTAGTAATCTACCTACATAAATGAGTAAAACATCAAGCTCGGAATGTAAGATAGGAGCTTTCGCCCGCAGCTTCACTCTCGTGAAATGTACCTGGATGAAAAGTAAGCTATTCAAGACCTTGAGTAGGTAACATATTTATAGGCTACTAGTGTTAAATCGCTGTTGTTATACCTACAACTAGGTAGGTTTAATTCAGCACCAGTATATTTTTTACTCCATTTCACAGGTTACCTCTAACATAGTAGGTAGGTACTTAACTAAGTATTTTATTTACGGTCACTTGACTCATTACTGTGGCAAGTGACTGTACCTAGGTACAAATAGCTACGTGAGCAGCGGACACCGGCAAAGCAAAGCAAAACTGTACCTATTCATTATTCACCTTTCCGAACCCCGGAAAATGCAATATCCCGCCAACTATGGACATCAGTGCCCCTGCGCGTATCATTTCATTAACCTGCCTTGCAGCCCGAACACGTTTTTGTTCGTGGAAATATTATTAGGCTAGCTAGCTACATTTACTACAGCATCAGTATCATTGCTGGACAAGGCCTCACCTAATGAATGCGATCGCGCCCTATCATAGGCTTTTTTCTACCTAAAATATGATATAATATTTTTATTGGAAAGCTACAGTTATACCTAAACATGAAACGATTAACAAAATTTTTAGATGGGTGATTTAGATGCGAGGTTTGTGTTCAAAAGCTCGAAGTTGTTTCGTAGCGCCCCTACGCTTAGCATCTACGGGTTCGTAGCAATCTGGTATGACTGCGACCTTACCTGAAATCTCTCATAATGGTATCAGACTTCTCAGACTAGCTCGTAGCATTTTCGTAGCATTGTGCTACGCTAGGCATCTACGAGTTAGTAACCATTCTGACGACACGTGCCCAAGTGCCCATTACGATATATGAAACTTATCGTAAACTAGTTTCACCTAGTGTTTCGGTTCAGGTGACAACTCGTGTTGTATGTAACCTATCGGAAGACACAGTACAAGACACTTATCTCGTAGCCCTTTTTGTAGCGTAATGATAGTGTAGTCAGATTTCTCATCGTAGCTATTTCGTAGCCGGCCGAGTTCGGTCGACGACACGTCCGACCATAGTACTTCGACCATAATGTACCTCTGAAAGTTATCCAGAGATAGTTTCATCAACTCGCGTAGCTATTTCGTAGCTCAGTGATCGCTACTCTCATACGGTGGTCTACACAGGTGTCCAATAACGCGCAGGATTGCTATGATATCTAATATTTTACCATATAAATTGATTTCCTCCTTTCCACTCCACCCCACAAGTATCTACTTACTGATGACGATCGACATCTCTCTTCGGTAGGTAATTGGCATATCTAAAAGTTTCTCATTTTATTTCATGTAATTTTTTCAAAAATAGTAAAATAAAATTAGGTGAGTACCTACATAAATGTACAGATTTACACACAAATGTTTATTAGCACACCAAAAATTAAATATTTTTTGTTTATTTTACCTAGTCATAAGATCTTTATATTTCCATAAAACCCCGATCTTTTATTCTACATGAAGTTAGTCATCATACTTTCGTAGACTCGGAAGCACTAAAGATTTACGAGATTCGTTCGGTTCTGTCTATGCCTACCTACCTACTATCATGGAGTTTCGGAAAATTCACCTTTTGGTTGATGCTCAAACGTTTTTAATTTTTAGGAATTCGATAGAATTTGTATATTTGAAGCACTGCTACAAATATTCGTGGTAGGTACACAAATTAGAATTCATTTTATTGGTTCCGCCGCCCGCCACGGAATGGAGATCTGAAAAGTCCTTTCCGATTGATATCTACAGTTTATTTCTCTCTTACTTTACTAATTCGTTCCAAATCATCATCATCATTAGGCTGGTACCAACGACTGCTGGGCCTCCGGTCGATTTGGTCAGCCTCCTCGATCCTGGGCGTCTCATTTTAAATCAACCTGGATAAATACTCGTAGCAGAAATTGACTCATAAAAAAGATCACGTAATTTATTTGATGGTGAACTCGAAGTTTATTGCTTTGGAAAAGCGAAAAATCGTTCGCCTGTTTTACGGAAAGGTATAAAATAAATGATAGCCAAAAGGGGTATTTTGTGGTTTCCATCTGACTTTTATAGCGTGTACCTATATAAAATGGCAATCACGGTGCTAAATATACGGTAAATCTGGAAATAGAGTAGATATATACAATAAATTCTGCTTTAAAATCTTTCTTCCTACTTATATTTTAGATGAGAAAGTTTGTGAGGATGCTTGGATGTTTGTGCCTCAGTCACGCCGTAACGGCTGAACGGATTTGGCTGAAACTTTAAATATACATATTACGTGTGCTGGAATAACATATAAGCTACTTTTCATGCGGGTACAACGCGTGCGAAGTCGCGGGCGGAAGCTAGTACCTATATTATAAATGTGAAAGTTTGTGAGAATGTTTGGATGTTTGTGCCTCAATCACGCCTAAACGGAATGAAACTTGGAATATACATAGTACATGTACTGGATTAACATATAGGCTATTTTTTATCGGGGTACTACGCGAGCGAAGCCGCGGGCGGCAGCTAGTCCTAATATAAAATCTCAAACACAAATAGGTATGAATAAAAGTAAACCGAGGATTGGTAGACTTTTTTATACTGTTTTAGATCCTTCACCTATTCATTATTTTACCACACTGCTTAGAAATAACTATTGACACGAGGCAGTAGGTAATGGTAATGCAAAAAATAATAAGGCATTTTTTTTTAACTGGTGAGAATAACAGGATAGTAAGAAGTTTAGTGTAAGGCGTAGTTAACATGATTTTCCCGCTGCCATTCCATCCCTCTCCACGTTGGGTTCACTCCCGTACTCCATAGTATTTATAGACGTCCCACTCAGATGTCACGACGGTAAAAACGGTGCCAAATACCGACCTTCGTGTCGAAAAGGTAACACTCTGTCTCAATGGTCGTTACTAAATATTTGAACAGGCCGCAGTGCGCTGGGCCCTAAATAAAACAAGTCTACTCGACCGGACTGAATTTTTTAAGCGAACTGAGGCCCTAAGCCCTTTGAGAATAGTGCTAGGACGAATGTCGGATCAGTTGGCTTGTATAAGTTCGGTAAACATCAATCTTGTGGTTAGCTCCATTATTTTTATAGAACGGGATATAGGGGCGAAAGTGAGGGAAAAAGTTACAAATGATAGCTGTCGAGTATAAAAAAATCCTATGCGATTTTCTCGAGATGGATGGGTATTATCTTGTTGTAAAATATGCGATAGGTATTATGTCTTTTTCTTTCTTTAAAAGACTCGTATAAGATTCCGTAGAATTTATCTTGAGTTAGTAAAGGGTGGCAATCAAGCTCAATAAAGTCATTCCCATTTCAAAAGATGCTGTCAGTTCTCAATTTGAAAACGTCGTCATCTAGGTACTAGAATAACATCTTGCCGAATCATTTTTATGGACTGTTTAGGTACTTGATTGTTTTTTAATTCGAATAGAGCTATGTTATTTTGATAGCTGTATAATGAAATCTTCCTTATCTTGTTATCTCGTTATTTTAGAAACTGCATACATAGGTAGGTACATCGTTAAATTAGTTTTACTTTTCCTATCTAAAACGTACCTAAGTGATTGGGTATTGTATATATTTAGAACTTTTGCACCACCCTGTAGGCACTTACCTTAGCGCCACTAAGAGCTCTCTAACTAATTGAACGCTTGCATTTTCATAATGAAAATTGTATACTTTCGACTACCAGCTTTCATATTGCAGCATTATGAAGCAGGTGAATTGGTAAAAATGTAAGCACAGCAAAGCAGAGACCAGAGACTCTTATTTCTGTTTTCAAGCATCGCTACCTACATTATCTGTATACCTTATGTTTACGGTCCCTAAAAGGTGATTTGCATTATATTTCACAGAGTTAAAATAAAGACGATGTAAAATGTAAATCGGGACTCTCCTGAATGTAAAGTTCATGCTTGATTTTATTTTCATGGCGCAAGTGCGAAGTGAATTTTAAAGCCTGGATAGGGTCTAATGAAATGTTTGTTTATTCAGCAATCAGACTGGGTCTAGTTTTCCTTAGAGTAGGGTTAAATTAATAGATTACTTATGCTTACATGTTTTCGTGCAATTTCATTAACATTTTTACAGCCTTCTTTCGCTCTAACTCAAAGCAATAAAGGTGCTTTAGTCCCTAACTGTAGTGTTGTTACTTATTTATTTGTGTTGAGTCGAAACTGAATTGCATAAAATTAATAAATCTACCCTTAGAAAAAACACTATCCCGTTTTATTTTTGTTAGCATAGATTGTCTGGAACGTGTCAGCTAAGCCTTTTTCGTTCTTGTACTACACGTGCTGAATATTAAGGGCCTTGAATTTCATTCGCAAAATACCCCTGTTTTTGTACCTAGGTGGAAAAATAGGGGTGGCTGAGACGACAAGTCAGACGTGCGAGAATCGTTGGCCGTTATTACTTAAATGTATCCAATTTGTTGTTATAAGAAAATACATGAAATCCCAAAGCATACTTAGATACCTACTACCCGTACCTTTTATTTATTTTTATTTTATTTTGGGAAACAAACAGTAGGTACTAATATTTACAATAAGAAAATACAATTTAACAATACATAAACCAACACAATTTCCACAGTAAAATTTTAGGTTTTTTGGTGGATAACCAGGGACAATGTGGAAATATGTTTTCAATCAAAGTAGAAGAATCTATCAGATTAGAGAGAATCTTATACCTCACAATGCGACGGTTTTGAAGGGTAACAATTTATACTATCTATCGATAATGAAGGAAAACGGTATTTACAGTGTTTTGCAAAGATTTAAAAATCTTTGGTGTTTTGTGTTTTTTCGTTTTCCTCGATATGTTTGCGGTTTAAATTCAAGAGATATTTTATTAGGTACTAGCTTACGCATGCGATTTTGCTCGTCCAGTAAGAAATACCCGAAAGTAACATAGAATAATGTCGCTCTCTGGGCCCTCATACTATCTCGATGCAAAAAATATATTTATTCAGCAACAATTACAACACCATACAAAAACGATGTTATAACACAAAATCAAGTTAATCCTCTGCTTTGTTGCTGCTTAAAAGAAAGACAAACCAACGCGCGTGTGATCCTTTCCAACAAACGAATAAACCAACAACGTTGATACCACACAATTTTGGAATATTAGTAAGGACCCAGTAAATATAGTGACATGAACGGCAAAGTCATTGGTTGGTTTCCTGTTTTGCACCGAAGCCCAACGTGGCTTTGGTTATCTTTTCAGAGAGCTTTCGCGTTTTCTCGACTCGCTGCAAATCCAACGCCTCGTTGCTTTCAACTTGTTCAAGTGTGTGTGTGCCTTAAAAATTTAAGCTCTCGGATACACTTTTACGCAAATGTTTTTAATTTCTAGAAATTAAGCTGGGAGATTTGTAAACAGCTTTTAAGGCTAGTAAGTTCTAAATGCACTTATGCCTGGTTACTTTATTCTACTATAGGACAATGGATGGTAGGTTACCGAAGCAACGTTGTTTTTCTGTCAAATATGTGTCATCATTAATCATCTTCAGCCTATAGCTGTCCAGTGTTGGACATAAGCCTCCTTGAGCGCCGACGAGCCCTATCTTCGGCTTGTCGCATTCAGTCTCTGCCAGCAGCCTTTCGCAGATCGTGGCTCCACCTAGCCGGAGAGCGTTTGCCGAGTCGCGGTCTTCGCTCAAGAACTCGTTTACCCCAGCGGTTGTTGGTTCTTTGGCAGATATGACCAGCCCACTGCTACTTCAGTTTGCTAATTCGAATTCGATTAATGTCGATGATTTTGGTTCTCTGTCGGATAATATCATTACGAATCCTATCCTTCAGAAAAACTCCGAGCATAGCTCTTTCCATAACTCGTTGCAAATTGTTCAATTTGCAAAACACCACTCACTTGTGAACTGTACTCGAGCAATGTGAGTAAGATTTTTGGGCAGTAGCGAGTATTTTACTAAATTATTCGCTACTCGACTGTAGTCCAAACTAGGCTTTAGAGTGGACTAGGCTATAATGACGTCAGTCATACTTTGGCATGACGTACGATAAATGCGCGTTTTCCACCCAATAAAAAATCAGATTAATTGGATATCTACATATTATAATAGCAACAAAGGTTACATACAAATATGTTCACTCCTCGTTACACAAAGCTAATTATATTAGGTATGTATTACCCACGTCTCTAGCTGCTAATTAATTTATCGTATTTGCATCTTGATTACTGTGTGCTTCTTGCTTCATTCATTTGTGTTATTGTTCTCCATTTATACGGTGTTAGTTAACTAAACTAATAGGGTCTCATCTATAGTACCTAATGAGGTACTATAGATGATTTATACTAATTTAGAAGGCAACATTACTTACTACACTAACGTGATGCTGTTATGCCCAGGACTATTTTAGCTGTTTAGATAATCCTCTCAGCTTATACCCGGTTTCGGTTAGTATACCGTATCTTTTTGTTCTATGTTGTTCCTACTTATGATAATTTTAACATTGTTTGGTTAACATTTGGTACCCATTGTTAGGGTTCCATTGAGTTATGAATAGTATAACTTGACCCCAAGGATATAAAATTTAAATGCATAGTATAAATCACAGTAAGTTATAATTAAACCCTCCTCGTTCGGCCGTGATAACGAATGGCGGTGCCAAAATATTCAATCTCAAATATGTGTACTTTGTTAGCAATTTTATTAGGTACAGTTTGAATTTCATCATTGAGTAACATCATATTTTTGTACATACATACATCCATCATAATTATCACGTCTGTTTCCCATGAAGGTAGGCAGATACCACGGATCTCCATTTGCTACGGTCCTGACATTACTCTGGCTTAATTCACTCTCATAACATTTTTTATGCATGTGCGTCGGTTTAGGGTACTTTTGAGGATTCAATTGTTTGAAACGGTTACCGTCATAATGGCTTTATTAAAACTAAAAACAATAATGTCCTTATTAGTTTTAATTAATAAAGCCATTATTATCATATATATATACTATAATATATACTAGATGATTGAATATGATTATTGAAAGCCTTTCAAATGGCCTGCCTTCACAGTCAGCACGGCATGGCATGGCGCGGCAAAGGATTTTTTCATGGATAAATGATTTTCGACATTATTTTAATTACGTTAGCATTGACATTCCTTTATTTCAATACGTATAGAAACGTAAACAATGTTCCCAAATATATGGACTCATTCACTTGTTTCACTCTTTCTCCTCCACTCATCAAAATATCACATACTGTAACGCATTCATCTCTTTAAAATATCGGATTTTTTAAAATTATTGTTATTTTATTCCTTATCTTTAAAATCTTGCAAACAGCTATCCATGAATAAGTTAAACAGCCATAGACACGCTACACATCCCTGTCTTACACCATTTTGGATGCTAACCCATTCAGTGTATGGACCCATGTATCATCACGCAAGCACTGGAGTCCTCATAGAGAGATTTCAGAGCTCGAATACGGTTGCTGTTTACCCCGTACATTGACAGTACTGACCAAAGTTAATTCCTCATCACTTTGTCAAAGGCCTTTTCCAAATCCACGAAAGTAACCCTTGCAAGCCCTTAATATGGCAGGTCCTTATTATGCTCTATAACGACGTATTATGACGGTGGTCAATTCTAAAGAAACCAAGGCTTCGCTTGATAATTATCCAATAAAACCGACTGACTCGATAGTTAAACTGTAGGTACCTACTTAATTGATTTTTTTTATCACTAATCGCAATGTAACCTTATGGTATTGGTATGTAGGCACCTACAGACTAATCGTTATCAGAACAATGAATTCAGCCAGTCGGTTGTTATTATTTTCTTTTTAACAGAGATTAGTGCACACGATGATATTATGGCATTCGCTCATTCAGTTTTGTTATTAGGATTTTTGTTGAACGTTGTGGTATCATACAGTGACTTTGATATCTTCAGCAACGAGCAATACGATGATTCGAAATTTGCTGAGACTGTTTTCAGTAAGTTATTGTCATTGTCAAATAAACATTTCTGTGGGTAAGTAATGGTGATCTCGAATGACTGATAAATCAACGCACAGCCTAAACCAGTCTTATTAGAAGCGTTAAATTTGGATTCGTGATCTCTACCCTATACACTATGGAAAACAGGCGTGATTTTATGTATGCAAGTATGTAAATTTGAAATGAAATTCCTCTTATGGTGTTGGGATGCACTAAGAAAGGAATTCCAGAAATTCATCTCCTGTAAAACGCAGTGGGAACATGAAGTTTGTATGAAAAAAATCAATCCGAACAAAGTCGTGGGGTTTTCCACTAGTCTGTAATAGAAATATGGTCCATAACTGTGAGTACCTACCTAGACTAATAAGAGATCCATAATGTCATACCTTGCCTATGTAAATTACTAGAAACGAATAATTATTTCCCAGAATGGTTTTCTTTCTTTTGCCTTCTGAATAGTTTTAAATGAAATGGGTATAATAATATCGTCACTGGAAAGGCAAATTTACGTAAGCGCCAATCGAGAAAAAGTCGTTTGAAGTTCATTGTTTTCGTTTTTTTAATCATAACTTTCTACCTAATTATCGAATTTTGATGACGTCAACGTAAGATTTCATTCTTTTTTCATTTTCTATGTCCAGCAATTCATATTATTGTATTTGGACAGCTATTTTAGGATAATAACTCAATATGCCTATTTGGCGCCATTTTGGCGCTTACGTAATTTTGCCTTTCCAGTGACGATATGTTCTAGGTGACTTTAATAGCCAGATTGTGTTTAAGTTGAAACAGTTGTATAAAGTTAGCTAATTAAGAAACACTAATTTGCTTACTTCACTCGGCGTTCGTTGAGCGCTGGAGAATATTAAATTCTTATTTTTGTTCCAACAGTAGGTATTCTTTATTTTGCGGCGGCATATGGACCGCATTATTTTAAAAAAGCTTAGCTGTAGGTATGTAGATACTGTTATTACATTATGAAGACTTTATCACCAGATATTTAAACTAATGTATTTATTTACAAATCTTATCCTCGGATAGAGGATAAGTATAGCTATCCAACAAGGTAATATCGCCAGCCTTTTAGGGACCTTGCCTACGGTCGGTGATCTGAACTCTGTTTCCTATCTGTAGGCGAACTAAGATAGAAAACTAAGCTCATTTTCATTAATAGTAGCTAAAGGTAGCGAGTAGCTAAAGGTTTTTAATGTTATTATAGTTTTGAAAATGTGTATGATTTCGAAAGCTTTCTAATTATAGTTAAGGAAACAAAGATCTGCACTGACTTCCCCAGGTGGGGTATTTTTTGTCCCCAAAAGCTTTAAGTATACCGCTTTAAGTATATATATATAAGTTTTTAAATATAATGCCAATGAAGTCGTGGGCAACATGTAGTGGATCCATAAGGTTCACATTCACAAGTAAAGATACAGGAACCACTCGGAATATTTATTAATAAAAACCCCTGATGAAGCTTATTAATGATGGGTGCAAAATTCATAATGATTTAATAATTTCAGGCTCGCTGCTATTGAAATGCGAAAAATCTCAGGGGATTTGTATCCAGGTCGAGGCGTGTCCCTGGAACAGGATCCTGAACGATGAAAACGACCGCTGCCTCCAAGTGCAATCAGACTACGTGTGCTGTAAGGTTGCTCAAGTCCGAATGCCCGTCGATATGTTTCAGGCATATAGAATGTGATATTTTGATGGCATAAGAATGAATTCAGATTTTGGTCTTTTTTTGACATATTTCGTTTGAAGCAGTGTTTTTTTTTCCACACTAAAAGGTCAAGAGTACCCTAAACCGACAAGCATGCGTAAGGAATGTGATGAGAGTGAATGAAGAGAGAGTACCTATACTACAGCCAAACTGGAGATACTTACAATTTATGTAAAAAAAACGTCCATACTTAACCTAAAACTTACTTTTTCGTTACATGTTTATGGAACTTTTAAGTAGTACTAACAGTTAAATTAAGATGTGAAAACTCATTTTGCGAGGTTTATTGACCTAAAACTAAAGTGGTAATAACGAAAAATACGCGACGGTTTGTTTACATAGGTAAATTGTCCATCTCCAGTTTGGCTGAAATATAGTATGCCAGGACCGTAGCAAATGGAGATCTGTGATCGCTGCTTAGCTTACCCCTATATAATATAATAATAGAGTTTTTTATTTAGACATCCAGGGCCCACAAATACAGGGATACCTATGGGATACAAGCGTGATATTATGTACCTATGTATGTGTGTGTATGTAATAAAGTTATACGTTTTGATTTAGCTACTTATTCAGTGAAAAAAAAAACTATTTTATGAATTTACTTTTTACCATGAAATTAATCGGAGTTAATTAAATTGACACATCTTATATTTCTCACTCGAAGATGCTCGGGATACCGTGGACAGAATTCCGCACCAACGTGTCCATACTCCAGGAGCTCGGCATCACACAGCGTCTGTCGGCCGTAGTACAGTCGCGCATACTGCAGTATTTTGGACATGTCTCTAGGCGGGATGACGAGCATCCATAGAGCGGCTGGTCGTACAGGTAAAAGTGGAGGGCCAGATCACGCGGCAGGTCACCTATGCGCTGGACAGACCAAGTAAAATCCGCATTAGGAAGCAGAGTATCTGACTGTGCCAGACAGTCTGCTAACAGGGAGAGATGGCGGGAGATCGTGCGGAGAGCTGTATCCACCTCCACCACCAACGTGGATGCCTCGACCTGACCACGACCGCTCTGCCAAGAGCAAAACGACAGAGAAGAAGAAGATATTCGTCACATGGAATTCCTCAGTGGATTTCAGGGCAACTGCAATCTCTAGCATGTAATAATTTCTGCCAGAAATAATTTTCTGAGTCATGTGAAAAATATACGTGTGTCGGTTACGACATAATCCGCTCCGGTATACAAACTTGACTAATGAAGTTTAGTTAGGCTGGCTCGTGCGATCCAATTCCGTCGTGCCTAATCGTATTGCCATAGCTTTACTGGAAAGGCTCACGATATAATCATACTAATATTATAAAGAGGAAATATTTTTTTGTTTTTTTGTTTGTTTGTAACGAATAGGCTCCGAAACTACTGTATCGATTTCAAAAATCTTTCACCAATAGAAAGCTACATTATCAGGGTCCAGTATAGGCTATAATAAATTTTCAAAAAAATTAGGGATCCGTAAGAAAATTGTCTGTGCAAAAAAATTATTTACGCTATAACAGTACTCTCAAACGGCGAAGGAAAACATCGTGAGGAAACCCGCGACTTAGTCAGCTCTGCAGGTATTGACTATGTCTTTCCTGTGGACAAGGCCGACTAAGCTAAGAGGATGGAATATGTGCTGGGGAAGCCTACTCCATCTAATTCGTCCCGGGCACTACAGCGTCCCGTCGGTGAAGGTAAAAAAAAAGTTGCCTCCTGACGCTGTATAAATCATCTACTATAGATGGTAAAAGGCCTTAGTTTTAGGTGACTTTAATAGCCAGATTGTGTTTAAGTTGAAACGTAGTGAAGGTAAAAGTTGCCTCCTGACGCTGTTTAAATCATCTACGTGATAATTATGTATGTATGTATTATGGAATGAGCAGTGAATCCAAATCAGCCGTATCTAGAGGACGGAGTGCTGCGTCTAATTCGGTTCGCTCGGATATTGCAATTTCCATCCAGCTCACGCCTGCTGCTGCGTCCTTCCATTTCGTTTCATATTGCGCTGGAACAACATTTGACATTTATAAAGCAAATCGCAGGTTCATTTCACAAGTTACCATACCAAAATTGTTCTAAGCAATTGTACAAAGTGTACCAAGACACCGTTTTATTGTATTGCGTTTCCCTTTACATTTCAGTTACAAAAAGAAATCCGTTCATGTCGTTTCTTCGTCAGAATAAAGGTGCTTTTGTTTCAGTAACCAAATAATCAAAGAGAAAACTCTTTTACTCTTAATTTTGCAGGAAGCTGCAACAATGACGGTCCCACCATTATTTGAGTTTTGCGCAACGTTAGACGCTTTCAGTAGAGCACAAAAGGTTTCATTTAGCTTTTCATTATTAAAATTCTGATACTCTGATAATATTTTTTAAAACTCATCCGCGTAGGTTATTGTTTAGAACAAGGGTCGAGGACAGACCTCTGTTCAATTATTCAGCGTCCATACCGTACCGCTTTATTATTTTATCTCAGATTTATAATATCATGATGGTATTTTTGGTGGCCATGTATATCACGGAATTTCTAGTAGGTATGTATGACATGCATACATAGGTACATTAATGTACTCGTACTATGTGTATGACCTCTTGATTTTTGAAATTAATGCAGGAATGTTTTTGTTTTTAAACTTTACGACCAAAATATAACTACCACGCGTGACGTTTTTGCCGTTTCAGTTTACCTTCGGTCTGTTCATATATTTATCACTGTTATCACAGAGCAGTGACACGGACGGGGCTTATGTCACGGCAAATTATACGGCTCAATGCGCCACGCGACGTAGCTCTGTACCTACTGTACGTATAATGTCTCCCACGTGATAATTTAAACCCAGACTGTGCACCAAAATGCTAAATTAAATGTGGCCCATCTCCAGTCCGCATATGATAAAGTTGATTAAGCACCGAGGGACGTGCCTTGAGCCATTGACACGGTAAAAATTATGTAAATACTCGCCTTCTACTTCAAACCAAAGCTGACCTTAGCTAACATTTACCAGATCTGAGGGAGTAATAGCGCCTTCGCCAAGTCGAGCGGGCGAAGCCTTTTCAAAGCATATTATTTATTGCAATGGTTCTAAGAAACAAGATTGTGAAAACGATTCAACTTTATCATACTTAGCATATACTTAGCGTACCTAGCGTCCATACCGTATGGTTAGTTCAGAATAAGGCCAACAGACCCGCAATAGAATGAGGAACATTATTAACAACTTAAAAATAAACCCGAGGAATGTCAAGCAGAGGATCATGAATGGTTTGTTTGGTTATTCATGCCGGTACAAGGCATGAATAACCAAAAGCATTCAGATTTACAAACGGGGTACCTATTAGATCATCCTAGCACCACCTAGGGTGCCTAAAAAACTGGTTTATTTAAAAAATGTTCTTCACTTTCATCACATGAATGAAGCGAGAGCGTCAGGATGTGTCAGGACCGTTGCAAATGGAGATCCATGGTCTCTACCCCTGTGGGAAACAAGAAAGAAAGAAGAAAGAAAGAAATAACATTTATTTGGCACACACAAAGACATATTACAAACGGAAAAGGGACAAAAAATGAGGTACAAACAAGCGTGATATCATGTACATATATGTTCTTCACCCTTACTGAATGTACACGCAGTGCCATGAGTAGAGAGAGATGGAGAAGTCTCGCAAAAGCCGCAACCAACCGAAAAGTAGACGATCCATAGCCACGACCACTCCTCCAGGAGTGTACGACTAAGAAGAAGAAGAAGAATGTTCTTCACTGGATCTCTCAGCTGGCCAATCCCCGGCCGCTAACTAGGTAGATATAACTATCAAAGTCGTCATTATGCGAGCGAGAGCTTAGCAATAAGCAGGGATGAACAAAATGGTTGTTTGTAGAGGCACAGAATAATGCAGTACCGAGGGCTCTTGAGGAGGCTCGCCGGACGTGACCGCGTTCCCTAACTTATGGTTTCGCAAATCTTTTTGCAAGATTATGGTTAGAGATTGCTCTTCTATGACCCTACGGACGTAGTGATTTTCAATTCTGAGGACTACATCTAAATGTGCGATTATTTAGAAAACAATGAGGATAAAATATTAGTAAATCAAGCTGGAATAAAATCTAATTAATGTAGCATCATTTACCTGAGTTTTCTGAGACAATTTATTCGCTAGCGACTGTTGTATAAAAATACTAGCTGTCGCCCGCAACTTCGCTCGCGTGGTACCCGGATAAAAAGTAGCCTCTATGTTATTCCAAAGTACCAAGTACCTAAATATGTTGTATATTCTAAGTTTCATTCAAAGCCATTTAGACGTGATTGGACACAAACAAACAAACATCCTCACAAACTTTCACATTTACATATAATGTAATAGGATATACTTATTAAAACTTGTAAAGCGCCACAGGACAGATAATTAATACATTCACAATGGATACTCAATCCCTCCTGATCCGTCTTACCTCATCTTTGCTTATACCTATTTATTTTTCTTAATTCGCTAGCGGTTATCATCATTATCATCTTTACTTTACGCACTGCTGGACATAGACCTCCCTCTGTTTGTGCCATCCACCATGCTCCTGTGCTAGTCTCATCCATCCTCGACCTACGGTTTTGACTATATCGTCTGCTTATCTCGCTGCGGGACGACCCACATTCAGTTAACGTCTTACTCCGCCGTTCATCACCACTACCACCAGCTAAAATAAATAAAATAAATATTTGTGGACATTTCACACAGTGCCATCTAGCCCCAAACTAAGCAAAGCTTGTACTATGGGAACCAGATGGCTGATAGAATACTTATATACTTTTTTTTTGTAAATACATACTTACAATCCATAATACTACAACACCCAGACCCGGAAGACATATTTGCAGAACATACAAACATTTCTACCGTAGCGGGAATCGAACCCGCGCCTCTTGCGTCTCAGCTGAGCACTCGCCCGCCACGCGACCGAGGTCGTCAAATAATGCGGTTTCCAACGTCTTGTACTTTGGTACGTCTTCGGATTTCCGCATTAGGAATTCTGTCTACAAGTATGGTCTATAGCTAGCGAGTATCTGGGAAAATTCATGATAGAGCCAAAGTAAGAATCTAATAGCTCTCTACTTGCCAAGAAGTGGAGTAGACGTGACGCATCAGTAGTTACTTAGATTTTGTTCGCAAGAGTTAGAACGCTTGCTATCAAAGTGTCAGTTCGACCGCAGAACTGCAAGCCACAGACTTTCTTTATCACGATCCTAGCGTGATATTTCATCCATTTCAGTATACATTGCGTATTTTATTTGAGCTCGCTAAGTCGAGGTAAAGCTAACAAGAAAATGTACGTTGAATGTGGTGCTTAGTCACGCTCAATTAGTGGGAGGGAATTTATGGCAGACCGCTGTGTTCGGTTTGGCTGACTCAGGAGATGCATTTGTAGACGGCATTCATCGTGTGAACTACATAGATAAACGGAGCGGTTTGGAACACAGTTTGGAATCTGTAACCAACACGCCATACAATGTATCTAATTTCTTTAGAAATAAATCAGTAATATTGGTAATAAGATAAAGTAAGTTTCAATGTTCGTATCTCAGAAAATACTGAATCGGTTCTTAAAATAATTCATTTGGTAAAAAGCTGAGTGCTAATGAGCAGGTTTTTATTTAAAACTTTTTTTTTAAACAGTTTTTATTACTTACTGTCTGTCTAGTAAAAGTACTGACAAGATTCCATACTTGAACTGTGTGATGATAGCCTAAGAGAAAATCTGATTCAATTATTTTGCCATTATAATCTCGAAGCAAATCCTTGTATCACGAGTAACGTGAAAGTATACATTTATTAACAGAAATAAACTTACAACTAATACAAATTACAAAAGAAACAGTCTGGCTATCTAAAGGCCGTTGCAAACGGAATATAGATAGCTCACCCGAAACTCACTTTTGTACAGGTATACGAGTAACCAGGTATCAAACTATCGTGCTCTAATTTCCCATTTCCAACAATACAACACTAATCCCAAATCTTCAAAAAGATGTTCCAATACGTAGAAAAATTGCTCAAAGGTGAAAAGGTATTTGGAACAGACACTTATAGAGGGAACAGCACAGGTCAAAGGAAGTTCGTTCGTACAAAGGAATGGCACAGATTATCGAAGAGTTATTGAGAGGCATTCAATCACAAGTACCACTTGTATTAATTTGATCGACACTGAAATTTCAGTAAGTTTTGTAGACGTTTCTACTGTGACTACTGACTTTAAGAAGTTTATTTAGAAAATGTTTCAAAAGTATACAATTCGGTGTAAAGAAATCTTTTTAGTTCGATCTAAATAGTGACTGAGTGAAATTTTAAGTTAGAATAGAGTAGGTACAATCTAAAAGCGTGTAAATCTAAATGTGTGGGTATGACTGGAATTTATTTTACCAAACATTTATAACCTTTTAGTTAATCATTCATTTTATTTAATTTAAAGCGTGGTCTCAGTTGCCGTTTAAAATGCTCTTTGCCCTGACCCATCTCCGGTCAAACGTAGAGTGACATTGACACAGACTAATTGCATCCTGCGGCCAACTCTACATTTTATGTATTTCGTTGTAAAGGGACACACTCAGGGACGTTTGTAGTGTAAACTCGGACTATTAGAACCGGGGTTACTGGTAGTTCGCCTCGAACTGAGATCTCGTGCAAGATTTGCATTCGCACCCTGAGGTTTCTCGTACTTACACACTTTGTTTATGTTTAAATACACTACTTCTGTTGTCCTATTTTTTTCTGATGCAATGAAATAATCCTTAGAAGTAACTGAGTCGATTAGCATAAAAAAATATTTTGACAGCATCGCCCATTTTCATAGCAACTCGTGCTTGGCTAAAAAATTATTGTGCCAAAATTCATTTACAAAAAAGGAAATGGTTCCTAAGCCACTTTTCCTGTACTTTCCTGCTACTTTTCTTCTGGTTCAGATTTCCTCATACTAATATCCAGTCTAACCTGAACTATGAAGACAACGAAACTCTAACAAGAGGGTCAGCTTAAAACGGTTTGTTAAACTTAACTATTTTCGCTGTATTTAAAAAACTGTACATCCTAGAACGAAAATAAAAACCATTTCGGAATGTACAAACAAAGCCCTTTCATATAGCAACTCACTCGACATATTTGTAAAACTTTTTTTTTACCCCCTATCTTTACAACCCCTTCACCGATTAAGCTCATAATATGCTTCGCAGCAAATCTTTATAGCATTTAATTGACTTACCAAGTTTCATACAAATTGGATTAACAGTTCGAAAGTTATTCGAAGGGGCCAATGGGACCTTGGGACCCTATTACTAGCCTCCGCGGTTCGTCCGTCCTTCTATCAGCAGCCTGTATCTCATGAACCGTACCTATTACGGTACTGGAGAGTTGAAAACCAACAAATAATAAAAATAAAATAAAATTTAAAGGGGCCCATACAAGAATAATTTATGTTATGTACATGTACGATGTTATCCTTCGTGTACAAATTCGACTAACACTTGACCAGTTTATTTGAATATCCCATCAGCTGTCAAAACATCAAAGTGGGATCAAAGTGGGTTCACTAAAAAAATTACTTCACTATGCGGTACCGAGAACTTTGAGCATGTTCTTTAAATTTTTTTTCATAGCCTTTCACAGAGTCTTGTGGGCTTTTTTGTCTAGTCACTCTCTATATTTTCTTTTGCACACCTAAAAAAGTGACGAGCAGCTTTTGTTTTGCGTTCGCTTCAGCGAGGAGGCTGGAGGGCGAGGAATCGGCACGCGTCACGGGGGAGGACAGGACATCAATCATGATTTTGACATTCGATTTTTCGACCTTCCCGCGCCTGTGGAATAACGGGCATAACTTGAATTTTGTGGAATTGGCTCCAGAACGGTGAAAATTTTGTGTCTGCCTGCTATCGTGTACCAATGGATTTTTCTATGCGAAAAATTTAAGTGCGCTATACCAGTACTCTCAAACAGTAATAGGCCTTTATTTATAGTTATCTATGGATTTTGACCCTTGTCGGCACAACTGATGCATCTTTCTCCACGTAGTTCTTTCTAGGGCAGTCTCCTTGACCTCTTCATTCGGCATGACAGCAACCCTCTTCTTCTCTTGGCTCATATCCTCAGTCTTCCTCTTCCTCTCCTTCCTTCCATTTTCCCTTCTATGATGTTTTAATGAAACTATCATGTCGTATAAGATAGCCATCTTTCCTCTTCTGTTCACACACTTGTAGATATTATTTGTTGCAAATACCTGCTATCTATTTATAAAATATCCTTTAAAAATAAGATTGGTTTGTTATAAACTTGGGTTGAATTTTTACTTCCATGAATTGAGTTATGCTGCTAGTGAAGCTGTTAGCGTTAATGGAAGTCCAGACGGGCCATCCCTGTGTCGCATGAATCATCGAACGATGGATTGCGTGATGGAGCTTTTTGGAATTCAGAGTACGG
Organism: Scotopteryx bipunctaria; assembly: GCA_949320045.1. Lineage (NCBI taxonomy): Eukaryota > Metazoa > Arthropoda > Insecta > Lepidoptera > Geometridae > Scotopteryx > Scotopteryx bipunctaria. The sequence goes on from OX439441.1 coordinate 3,841,146, forward strand.
AGTCTAAAGGATGAAGGATTCACTAACTTTTGCCCGCGACTTCACTCGCGTACCCGAAAAACATTCTATTCTGTTAGGCCGTTACAGTGTGATTAAGGCACGAACATCCAAACATACCTACTTATAACTTCAACTTACACATTTTTAGGGTTCCGTATCCTATGAGTGCAAACGTTACCCTATTACTAGTCCGTCATAATGTGGAGCATAATGGAATAAGGCGTTGTAACCTATTTTCTTCACTCAAATTATCCACAATTTCTTAGATATGCGTTGGCACCATAGGAGTCGAAGTTGTTACTAGGGATTGACGTATTGGTACATCTCTACTTTAAAGCTATTTACTCCGCTGTACTGGCTTTAAATACATGAACGCACGCCGTTTTTTATCACAGATACCTAGTGGTATTTATATCCGAGGGTCAAGCTGAGCTGGTCGCTACAAACCAAAACAATTACTGTTTGTTTTTGTTGGCAGCTTCACAATTTAACCGTAAACTAAATACTGCTTGTTAGTTGCAAACTTTTATTTTCAGCGTAAGCTTTTTATGTAAATCGTAAAATGAGCCCAATTTAACCGTAAACTAAATACTGCTTGTTAGTTGCAAACTTTTATTTTCAGCGTAAGCTTTTTATGTAAATCGTAAAATGAGCCCAAACACTTTTGCTGTTATTCACACAAGGGTTTCGAACAGCTCCTGATCATCAATCTTCTTTCTTTCTTTCAAGTAAAAAAACTGATGCACTTGCCTACGAATAATGTAAAGAAAACTAAATGAATGTACAATCTATCTTATCACAGTTTCGGTAAATCGACTTGCGTTAACGTAGGCACATTACCCATTTTACCCTCTCTCAGTGGTCCACGTGTACTTACACAAACACAGGTGGATTTACGAGCTCCAGCTCTCGTGGGACGCTGGCCTAGACTGGATAGTAGCTTACTGCCATACATTAGGAATAAGCCGATAGCTGTTTTGTAGCTGTAAATAACCCATGTGAAATGTGGCGGGCTGAATTGAATATAAATATTCATTGTATACGTGGCAACATTCATAAACTTTATGTACGGAAAAAAAACTTGCAATTCAACCTAGTCTCACCGCTATGCGGCTCTTCCAAGACCTCTATTATAGTGTTTTGTGCCGTTACGCCAACATTGTTATGTTTTTACACTGTAAAAAACTTTTAGTTTTCCAAATTAACCTGGTATTTTGTGTTTATTAAATAGGTACCCCTACGTCTCAGTTCCGACAGAAAATAAAGGTAAGTACCTAGTTTTATTCATAAATGCACAATAGAGTATAACTCTCATTCATAGGTAAGGAACTCAAACAATTCAAATGTAGTTAAAAAAGCCAATATTCCGACAGTGAAGTACCGGTTAATTAATTCTCCGTACAGAGCCACAGACAGACATAAAAGTTGAACAAGCGCTAACTAGCCTAGTGCCTGCAGACAGGCGGCCTAACAAGTTTGAACAAGCCCAGCCGTCCGTTCTCATTGAATTTTTTGTAATTGCCCATCTCGTTGGAAATAAAATTCCGTGAAACAGATGAATACTGAATAGGTACTTCATTTTCAGAGGAATTTGAAGAGGAAGCGAAAAGAAAATAGGACTGAGTTTGAAAATACAAACTCTATTTTCCCAAAATACGAGTAAAATCTACGCTCCGGATTATCCGCTTATGGTTGCTCCAGTCTACAGTAGTACTGAGTCATCAGAAGAAAGCCCTAGAAGTAAATCCAAATGAATTTGAGATTAAGTAATTTGCCTAGTGCCTAACTAAGGGATGACGTTGGATATGTTTTCAGCGTCGCATGTTAATTAAAAATCTAGATTAGAAGGACTAAACCCGAGCTTTTTTTAAATATATTACTTAATCCGCAAGTTCGGTTGGTATAAACGAACATTTACAAATATTTTCTCTTGGCCAATTTTGCTGAAAGAAACTCGCTTTCATAACTTTATTAAAGTTTCAAAGCGCTTTATGTCGATGTAACGCTCTGGGGGAAAATGACAAAAACATAAAGAATTTATACGAAACTCAACAACAGTTTCACGTATTATTTTACATCACGCGCTCAGCAATATTCTTCCTGACAATATGTTTGCGTAAATAGATATTATGTAAAAAATAGAATTGTACTATAAGATAAAACAATACAATCATTTATGATCTTACAAAAGATACAATAGTTTTTTACGTACAAAAATTGCTCATAAGTGAGAACTTACAAGCATGTTTTCCTCAAAAGCAAACAATTGACAGGCCTGCAATACATCGCCTTACCTAGATATTGTAGTATTTTAAGCTTTAAGATCAACATCTTTTTTGCTTAATATTCTTACTAATACAGCTAACCCGTTTACGAGCACACAGCTCGTTGAGCCTCAAAGAATAATTGCAGAAAGCTACAGCGCTGTTGGTTTAAAATTCACACAAGAAAAATTTAATTTAAAAAGTCCAAGCTATTAAAATTTATTTCTTAAGATTTTAAAGCGGTTAAATTATATTTTTAATATTTCTTCGTAATCTTGATTCATCATCATCATTTTCTTGCCCTTATCCCACTAGGTGGGGTCGGCACAATATGTTTTCCTCTTCCATTTTCTCCTATCACTCGTCATCTCAGTATTCACTCCTTTCATACGCATGTCCTCTTTCACACAATCCATCCATCTTTTCTTAGGCCTTCCTCTGCTCGTGTATCCATCCACATTCATATTCAGCACTTTCCTTGTAACATGACTTCGTAATCTTGATTACCAACCATAATGCTGAAAGTTAGCTTTTACCTTTTCATTACCTATATGATGTTTTCATATTTTCTACGGGACTGTATCGTAGTCCAACTTATTTTTGCAAAACTTTTCCTCTCCATTTCCTAATAAAGAGCCGGTATATCCATATATCCAGTTGAATAGATCTCTACGAAGGTCACTGATAAATTCTGATTGGTTGTAGCTTCTGCGATGAAAGAAGCCACAGATTCTGAAAGAGTGTCTTTAAAGGTAACAATTTGTCTCCTTGGTATGTTTCCGTTCAAAGAATTGCCCCTAGACACCTCTTACCCGAAATCCTATAAGGGTTGATATTGTAAAGATTAGGTATCAGTCGCTACGGTCTAATCAATTACTGGAACATCTGCTCTGAAACCCCGAAGGAGTCACATTATACTCGCTACCTCTTGAATTATTAGCGAGCTTAATTTGTGTGACGTTCTCCCTGGAGGCGCGAGTGCACTTTAGCCTTCCGGATGGTTTAGTCCTGGCTAGAAGCAATTTGTAGAGAACTAAGTACCTAGTGCAACAGAACAGTCTAATATTAGTATTATAGTACTATTAGTATTATAGATGGCCTCGGTGGCGTGGCGGACGATTGCTCGGCGGAGACGCAAGAGGCGCGGGTTCGATTCCCGCTGCGGAAGAAATGTTTGCATGTTCTGCAAATATTTCTTCCGGGTCTCGGTGCTGTGGTACCATGGTACTCGTAGTTTCTGATACCCACGACACAGGGAATCCTAGTGTGGGGTCAGGACTATGTATGTGACTGTTGGGTGTAATTTATTTTATTTATTTATTATTTATAGTATGCTCTCTTTGCATTTGTATAGTATGATTGACGCTCACGTTCAAGCTCATTAAAGTTTAACCTTTCATCTAAGCCATTCTATAATATTGTATTACACAGAAACTCAATCAACAGTTTAGTTAACGAGAAACCTTGACTAATTGTGTTTAACTATACCTATAGGTTATAGTAGATAGCTGTATGGATTAACATATCAGAATTACAAATTCACGACGGCTTTACCTGAATTACGCACAAATGCGAATCAGTATTCAAATCGGTTAATATCTTAATCCTGTGTTCCATTGATGCGAACGTACAAACCCAAAGTTATACGAGTAATGGTCTATCCGATAACTGTGAACTGAATTTTATTTTGAAATTGTATGATGTACTACACTTTTCATATTCTTTTTCGTTCTTGTTTGCTTATTAGAAATTAAGGCAAAGAAACATGAATATGGAAGTGATCCACCAGCTGATCAACGATCATTCATCAAACATCAACTACCACCCATCTGATGGCAGCTTATGAAGCCAAGACTCACAACGCTCGGGAATATTTTTTACTTCAGCTTATTGGCCCAATATTCGTTTTTTTTAACTGTTTGCAACAAATCTACAATAATTCAAGCGAAACAAGAGCTCCGCGGTAATCGATACATCTACTCTATCCCGACATTGATCCAATAATACTGTAGAAAGGCTCCGAGGTCGGTGCAGTCTGTTTATCGGGTCGGAGCGCAATGAGCGGCTGTAACGCGATTACTCGCTAGCTGGGCGGCAATGAGCCGAGCTTTCCTTCTCGCCTGGATGAAACTGTAAACGTACAAAAGTAAATAATTCAAAACTTATTATATTCAGAAACTACTTATATTACCTAATATTATAATAATAACATCAACAGTCACATACTAAAACTAGGATTCCCTGTGACGTGGGTATCAAACTACGAGTACCATCATCATGGTACCACAACAGCCAGAGCCGTATGAAATATTTGCAGAACATGCGAACATTTCTCCCGCGGCGGGAATCGAACCCGCGCTTCAGCCGAGTACTCGCCGGCCACATGCCACCAAAGCCATCAATTTCCACCAACACCTACATTATTCAGGCAAGGGATTTCGCAGACAAAAGGTCGCGCGTTCAAGCATTTCGCGTTCGCGTTCTGCGTTCCCAGTGTACGTCATACACAGATGCTCACACAGCAAGCGTTCAAAAATTGAACGCATGATCGAACGTTCGGGACGCTCGTACGCGTGGCCGCCTTCTGTCTGCGAAGTCATTAAGAGGCTGACAAGGATACGGCCTTATGTGAAAAATAAGTTCGAGAATTTGCTCATTGAATAAGAATTTTGTTATTCAATGCGCAATACTTCCAAAATGCAGAAGGCAAGGTAGATTGCCAGTCTGTTTACTAATATCGGATCGGATATATTGAACGGAGAGGCTGTAAAAGCAATGGCTGAACGGCAATGAAGCGCTCTGCTCACGCTTGGCCGCTTCCACGCTCATCGAGCAGAGTATTCGATGAGTGAGCTCACCATTCTATTGGATTATATTTAAATCCAATATAGATCCAATTTAGCTATCAGTATTTTTCGAAGTCAAAACAATTTGGTTTATTCAGATTACACGGACCAATTCTGTCACAAGCAGCCTACAAAACTATCGCTCAATGAACTACCGAGCACAACTTCTCTCGGCAGCATTTGTAGAATAATAATAGTAACGGTTGAATAGAGCTACCATGGTGAAAACCATAGATCAAAAAGATTATAGAGTCGGAATTTGCTTTAAATACTTTTAGATCTTAGACAAAATACGTCTTTAGAAAGTTTGGCTATTTGTAAGTAAATAGCAATGCATGAATCTATTGTTCTATTCGACCATTGTTTCCAGTTAAATAGAATTAGATAACACAGGCATTCCAGTCACGTTTCAATGCATTAGCTAATTACCTAGTGGTATTGCCAGTCTGATAATTATTTTGTAGAATTTATTTGTTTGTATACTTACTCATTAAGAACTAGTATCCATTAGCGAACAATTGTATTAGTCTCTCGATTTTCAATACCCTGCATCGGGCATTTTGACTCATTTCTGTATCAACCATGACATTGGTCTGAGCTAAGAAAGTTTACTAGACAAGTAAGATAAAGGAGTGGAGGCTTCTGGAGTGAAATAGCGCTGTGTCCAGAGATGGAACTTTCAAGTTCACAGATATTTGATATCGATTATTTTTGTTCGAAATCGCATCGCATTCGTAAACCTTTGGACCATGAAAACATTCAAGAATACAAAACAGCGATTAGTCTTGAGACGGTAATACTGTTTAAAAGGATATATCCATTTAATGTCCCATAACCTAGAAGATTCTTCAGATGGATACGAATGAAACTCATTGAACTCCGAATTTTCTGTTGAAGAAGTTTGGTTGACACCGGTGCTATAAAAAGAACCTACCAAATCGACCGAGAAGATCTGTGGAAATCTATTCGCCGTGGCTGCCCAACGTCTAGAAGATAGAAGCCGATGACAATGTTGAGGACTAAAGAAAGAATCACGGAAGACGTACTTGTAGGTACTTTTGTGGTGAAGACCAAGGAAGATTATCATGAAGGCAAAAACATCAGCGGCATCATCCAGATCATGGCTACATTATCTGACAAGGTACGAAAGTGATAGAGTAATGTTTTTTGTTGCTTCGTCGTAGTTCGAAAAATAAGTGTTAGGCGCATGAAAGTAGCCTATTTGAGTCGCACTTTAATCCTTTCACCACATGATTCGAAAGAACTAGTGACACGACTAGTAGTAGTAGTAGTACCTCCTACAAGTTGTCTAAGAATATTGTTTCGTTAATAGGTACTATATCTACTAAAATAGGGATTGTAATTGACTGTTTTTCAGTCTGCCTAAATAAGCCAGTCGTAAAATAACTTATCTTCACAGACTAACTAGTTAATCAGGAAGAACTTCTTAAAATTTTCTTGCAATAGGTAAAATATTCTCTTACTTTTTATTTACTTGTTCTTGACATCACTGAGTTAATTGTACAAAGTTCGCTGTTACTATACAGAGTTTTAAAACTCCATATAGCTACTGCATAAAATACAAAGTTAGGTTAAGTTGTACAAATAACATGTTCTAAGACTAGATTTTAGTATCCATTCCTAGCTATCCCTACTTAATCCGTTTTATTGGAAGTCTGTCGATGTGATTGGTTTGATTCTCTCGGAAATAAGTTTCATATCTTTATCCAATCCAATCAAGCCGTAAAAGCAAACTTCTTGTTCATGAACTGGATTAATCATCTTAGTTATTGGTCGTGGCGTGTTTCAGGAAAGTTTGTACATATCCTTGGTCGATAGGTGTTTGGGATTCTAGTTTTGTTTGGTTCGTTAGTGATATTAACTTTTACGCTATATAAGTATAGCTCGGCGCTGTGTTCTTCTGTTTCATTCATTAGGAAAATGACTTTACTTTGTTGTTTAGTCTTTGTTTATAGTTTAAAAAGAAGCAGTCAAAATACTAATTTGTTTCAGACGAGTGATGCAATTTCGCAAATATTTTATCATCATCATCATTGGTCTTTACACATCTATAATATATTATAGATGTTTATTTTCTTGTCTTTTTATGTTGTCACTATCACTCTTACGTCAGAGAAAATGAACTAGCTTCCGTCCGCACTTCGCTCACATTGAACCCAGATAAAAAGTCGAGGTCCCGATTTATCTAGCTAGAGATAGATCGGGACCTTATTAAAATTTTCAATTAAATGCTGTAACGCCGTAACTGAGGCGCAAACATCCTCATGTGGTCACACCGTCATATCGTCACAAACTTTCGCATTTACAATATTAGTAGGATAAGGGATTATTATGCTTATGAAACGTTAGCGCGAAGTTTGCGACACATATGGTTTCGCAAAATCCTTTGTGCCTTACATAGGTATTACTATTATATTGTATGATATCATGTATTGAGAGCACTGGTGGTCTAGTTGGTAGTGACCCCGTATTCCGATCCTAAGGTGGCGGGTTCAAATCCGGTCGTGTATCAATGGATTTTTCTGTGCGAAAAATTTATGTACGCTATACCAGTACTCTCGAACGGTGAAGGAAAACACCGTGAGGAAGTTACGTTAGTCAGCTCGTATAAATAAGTAAGATTCATACACCGACGCTAATTAGCCTGGAACTGGCCTGCTTGACGTCAATTCCCTTATATCACCTGAGAGGAGAGGAGCACAATTAATGCTTCAATAATAATTTGCGACGTTGCCAGTGACTGGGCTTTTGGAGCGAGCAGGTCACACGCTCTGCTGGCTTTCATGTTACACCCTCGGGCCACTAAGTGGCAGATATAAGCAAGTTGTTGTCGGTACTTGTGCCGACTGTGCAGCTATATTTTGATCGGTCACAGTCAGTCAAACATTGAATGAATAAGTTTTACAATGACTAAAATTAAAATAGTTTGTTGCCAAATTTTTTGTTCAGAAGTTGTTTTTACGGTTTTGATTAGCTCTTCATAAATCTATGACTCTGGACTTAGACAAACCTAAACCTGTGTTGTCTACTATCAGACTACGTATTGTTTGATATATATTTGTAAATGAGTGTTTGATTTAAAGATATGATTCAAAGGACAACATTTACCCTGTCTCTGAAAAAAGCATGTCCATATTACATAATTATAAGTACATTTTCCAATGCTATTGCATGACCTTATCTGAACGGGAAAAATAAATGGAACGACAGTCTTCATAGCCAGTCTTTTTTTCTATTCTTTATTTATCAACTTCACAAGTTGCAAATGTCTAGTTGAAACGCACGCCATGAGTTTAAGATTACAGACTAACTGAATTTGTTTTCTTTTTTTTTTAAGTTTTGATATACTATAAACAAAAAGTTTGATGTACCTACCATACAGTCGTAGCAGCTGCCAATGCTATGTTCGGTCGAAGCTCTAAGCCTATGACGATATTCAGTTTCAGCCGCATGCAAATTGCTTTTGAACTCCATTCGCAATCCGAATATCAAAAGTGCCCTATGCACACATCGACTTTGCTAAAATGAAATTGCCATAGTGAAGCTATTTTGCTCCGAGTGTATTTTATTATTCTATTTGGTCTTGCATTCGTATCACCTCCTTAGTACAGCATCGCACACGTTTCTAATAGTCGGATAAAGCGAAATACTTCGACTTTAGTTTACTTGCCAACTGGAATGCAATTAGGCGCTCACTAAAATTAGGACAGCCAGCAAACAAGCTCCCATTGCCAAATGTAAATGTACTGTAGTTTTATAACAATTGTATAAATATTATACCAGAAACAACGCAATTTTGTTACTAACAATGTACTTACGAGTAAGTAAAAACATTGAATTGCGCAGACAAATTAACGGGTTTCAACGGCTAACAAATCCTCACAAAAACAAGCGGATAGTTAGATAAACAGTGAGGGTCGCGGGACCAGTAATCTGTTTAAATTCCGCTCCGTGCAGATAAATTCTGTTAAAATAACCGTAAACTGTCCGTGTGCAGATGCCCTTAATCCTTTTGATGTGGATCACGTCACGATTGGATTTCTTGTGAACGAACGGGCTACAAAATGATATTTTTTTTTTTCCGGTAGTTATTACAATTTTAATTTGTATGTCATAAATAATCGTGGTGGCATTTTCTGGCAGTCCACTTTCATACTTTATTTACACATAATGTTCTAATATATTTTTCTCGAAAATTCTAATTCTACCTATTCATGTTTTTACTTTGCGTATTTTAATAAAAAAGTTAGAAACTTATGTTCCGTATTCTGAAGGAGCCTTACGTGTAAGTTTACTACAAAGTTAAACTTGTGTTTTTTGAAAAGTTTTCCTTTTTGTTGAATTGAAGTATAAGTCCTTATTTGGCTTCGCGACGAGGGATGCTGTGAGTTGGAAAATTCTTTGCAGCTCTGGAGGTGGCAAGTTCCTGAGTGCAAAGATGTGTGTAACCGGATTTCGTTTCGTGTTGAATTCACATGTCTCTGCCAAAGGACCTTTGAAATCAAAATTTGCTTCGTCACCTTTATAGTGCTTGTGAATTTTGACGCACTTTTTCCCTTCTTGGTTTACCTCACCTTAAGGTGTGTTTTTTTCCCCAATTTTGGGTTATATTTTTCCGTCTCGTATCCACGAGGCGAATTTCCGTTGTTTCCGGGACAAAGACCCGGAAACAGCGATACTATATTTTAAGCCATCTAAAATGTTTCACAAAACATTACACCGTAAGTAGGTGTAACCATACCTACATAACATCGCGGGTACAACCATTCCATTAGACCCGACCCTAATGTATTATCGATGACACATTAGGTACGTACACATACATACATGTCTCAATGAATAATATTGTATCGCTCGTTATACGAAGTTCTATGCGATAATTTGATTTTAACTTTATCAGATAAAAATGTAATATAAGCTCTGTTACAATATTCTACTAATTTAAGACAGATCATTCATTACCATAGCAACGTTGTTTTTTTTTTCACAAAATGCTTTTCGACACATATCAGACGACATAATTATGTTGGTCGGGTGATGAATGATCCGTTGTTTGTTAGCAAAATGTAGGAACCGGGCATTGTTTAATATTTTCACTATTATTTTTCAAACTCAATATATTTTCTGTTTGGCCATCCAAGGCGTTACAAAAGTTGGCTAATATTATTTATCTCACAACTGTATAGTGGATCGGAATATCGAGTTATTTATGTAACTTATTCTGAACATGTCTCTAGAGCGGCACGTGGCGGAATATTATTACCGTACTGTTAGTTTCAGATTATTAGAATTCAGCGAGGTTGCAGGTGACTCTGGAACTTTAGTTCTCAGTGTAGATGCGTGAACCGCACCTACATTTGAAGAAAGTAATGATTTATGGGATTACTAGCTGCCGCCCGCGGCTTCGCTCGCGTATTGCCCGGATAAAAAATAGCCTGTAATGTTAATCCAGCACATGAACTATGTATATTCCATCGGATCATTCTTTTACAGATTTGATTCGATAACGATATCGTAAAGCTGATTGATTTTAACCTGCGGATGAATTTTTTTATTTATTATTTGTGGCATTTCAAACAATTCATATAAACTGTAAGTAAAACATTAATGATTAAATCGGATGGTCCATTAAAATATTGTTTATGGGTATTTTCGTTAATATTAATAAGTTTTGAAACACTAAAATGCTGTATTCGGATCATAGATGACCGCTGGCAATTTTAACGAGCTTTAGCAAGCACGTAAAAACTCAATACAAGGTTTTTTATGCTACAGGACCATAGTTTAATGAATGCCTTAAGGGTTAGTTGCGAAGAAGAAAAATACTCGTAAACAAAAACAAGGTCCTTAAGACTAATCAGCTATTTACAAACAATTAGGGAAAGTGCCTACCTATTTGCCTATTATTATTTGTGAAACAACATACTTATATTATTTTCTGTAAGGTCTGTATGTTCTGAACATAAATTAACATAGGTACTTTTGAAATAAACTTATTTGCTTTGATTTGAAATTGCATCGTTATAAACCAAAAGTTTTAACTAAGTGCAAAGTTTCAGCTACTTATAAAAGCAACAAAAGCCCTGTGTCACGAAATGAGGAAAATTTCGGCAAAAATTGGGCGAAGTAGTACAAATCTGGGGCAATTATCTTTGTCTACAGTCGTTATAACAGCGACCCGTGGAGCTTAGATAAGCGGGTGCGAGTACTATTGACGCTGTCGGCTACGTCCGACTGATGATGTGCAGGTACATATACAATAATCATGTTACTGGTTATAATGATTATGGTGTTTGGTTGTTCGGTTATTGTAGGATCTGAATGAGGCCTAGTCTAGACTTTATACTGCGTCAGAAGGCAACTTTGCCTACACTATCGGGACGCTGTAGTGCACGGGGCGATTTTAGATGGAGTAGGCTTGCCCAGCACCAATATCATCCTCTCAGCTTAGTCGGCCTTATCTACAAGGGATATGCCCAATAAGTGCGGAGGTCACTAAACCGCGGGTTTCTTTATGTGTTCCTTCACCGTTTGAGAAGCGTTTGGGCCGTAGTAACAACACTAACAAGTTAATAAAAGAAACAGTACCTAACGATATTTTTAAACCAAAGTACCTGCTTGTACGACGTGAAATAGGAAGTAATGAAGGGTTCAATGCTGTGTAGATGTTGCAAGTTTATGATTTAGCTTAGATTTAGTTAATGTAGTACGACGTCTGTTGCAAACGATTGGCTGAAGTAATTCGTATTAGGCGAAATTACGCGTAAGCTGGGATATAGCGCCTAGCGCACGTAATTTATGACATGTCTCATAAAATAGTCACTTAGATGTTACAGATGTGGCACAGATCTTAGCGATGCTCCTTTATAGTTTATGGAGATAGATTTACGCTGGAGGATTTTATTATACGTGTATTAGGTACGTTATTGAGCTTCTTGAGTTTGTTTTTTTTTATCACAAATAGACGTTGATTTTCTTTTTGTGCTGCTCTAAATTGTACCGAAGTAGTTGGAAAATTTAAAAAAATACATTTATTAGAACTTGAAACTTACCGAGATCTGTCGAAATGGAATGATAAAATAGAACTTTTTTGACCTTATTACTCGTAGTTATTTAACTTTATTGCCAAATTTGGGGAATTATCTATTTCATTTATCTTATATACTGTAAAGGGTGGTATGTAACGTCTCCTCTTTTAGAATAAGATTGGGTCTGAGTACCTGATCTATGGGAATGTGGCAATGATGGAATGTTATCGATATCGTCCTCGTAGTCCGTTCTGTAGGAAGATGTTTGATTGGATATAACAATCGTTTGATAATCTTTTCTTCTCTTTCCATTTAGACATTTGTTGCACAACTCTAAAAGAAAATAAGAGGGGAGTAAGTATAGGATTTTACATTAAATTCTCGTACTAAAAAAGAATGTGAAGATCGGGTTATATTATTCTGCAAAAGATAAGATTTTTCCTTCGTTTGTCTCTGTTTCATTTGTACGAATATTTTTCGAGGTGAGTTTTGATTTTGTTTAGCGAATCAAGAAAGTATGTTTTTGATAATTTTGTTCTATGTAGAACTTCGAAATTCGTTGGAATTTTGAAATAGTCATCCGTTCTTATCCGTTCTTATATCGTCTAAATCAGGTAGGACTATCGGATATGTGACATTCTCTTCTGCTGATTGGAAGGCTGTCAGTGTGCGGTTGTAACCCGAATGGAGTTTACATCGTCAAAGAAGACTCAGAATTCTTCAACCATGAAGTTTATAGCTTGAAACTTAATGTCCGCAGTGTAGAACGCCGTTTATTTCAACGCTGACAATCAAGAGCCATCTGTTGTGATTCAGTGGTTGGAACGTCTGGATCTCCGCAGGCAATGTTGTCGTTGTACAGATCTCGGGGAAGGTGGTTTTCTTGCTGAAGAGTAGTAATAGCTTGCTGATGGGTCGCTCCGTGAGCGGTGGACTACGAGATCCTTGCAGACCCTATTTTTAGTTGCGAAGGTGATGTAGTTGTTTTCAAACTCGTTGATGCACAATATTGCACACTTAGATCGGTGGCTAGTTAACATGCTCAAGAATTGTGGTAGAATGGAATGAGGAGTTAGGATGTTGTGTATGTTGGGACAGAATTGATATGATACCAAATTTCAGTTTTATTAAGATTCCTGTTCAAGCGATTTTATGTTTTCGTTTATAATTTGTTCATCCAATTAAATCTTGAAAATAGTTTCATTGAAGTTTCTAATAGTTAAGGATATGATCTGAAATGGTTTTCGCATTATATCGGATAAAGCTAACTCATTCCTTTCAAGTTTTTCGATGCACTCGTCATAGCGTTTTGCGTCTTTTGCTTTAGGCATCCCTATGAGCTATTTAAAGACAGAGCCAAAGGCATCTAAAAGTTTTCTTTTGATACGCGAGGTATGTTTTTACTATTACTATTACTTAAATATATGTTGAGTTCTGAAAGTCTGGATTCTATTTTATTTAGGTTTATGTTAAGGTATGATTTGGTTGATTAGACATTTGGAAAATTAATATATTGAGCCTATATAATTTGGAAGTTATAAAGATTCGTACGAGATAAAAAGGGGGCTTAGATCGCGATAGACAATTTACTTTCCATGATTCATCGGATATCGAAATCTATATCATCATCATCGGATATCCTTCTTCGTCATAGAAAATACCTACATGAGAGGTGAAGGGTATTGTAATATTTAGAGTGTCAACATTTCCTGAGGTTGCCCTATAAAACAAGAAAGAGTTGGGTTAGTGCTTATTCTGGGCTATTATTGTTTTTTTATTGTCTCAATAATAGTGTACAGTTAATGAAATGAAATTGTAATTATAATTTCGGTCTTTGAATATTTAAATAAAGGACATGGTTCGAGATGTCAACAATATAATCGTTGTTGCTCTCACTCCAATAGATGAAACGTCTTTTTAGGAAGAAAAAACAAAAAAAGACGTAAAACGTTAACTTTTTGGTTAATGGTGCCACTGTGTAACTCCCACTGAACTAAAGTATGGTCATTGGTCAGTTACCTCTATGGACTAAAAAATGGAACTAAAGTATGGTCATTGGTCAGTTACCCCGATGGACTGAAAGATCGAACTAAAGTATGGTCATTGGTCAGTTACCCCGATGGGCTGAAATATGGAACTAAAGTATGGTCATTGGTCAGTTACCCTGATGGACCGATGATGCATAGGATCACTTACAAGGGTAGGTTTGGGGTTTACCATTCTAGTTGGAGTGCCTACCTCAAGGTCCGTGATCTGGCTCGAGTGGTGGCTCTAGCTGTGGACCTTGTTGGCTGGTGGAAATCTGTCGTATGCTGTACTAAATCTACCTACCGTCCCAATTTCACTTGTTTTTACAAACTCACAGCGGCCTTGTTTTGCCTCGGGACATGAGAAGAGTGTTCTAACAAAACAAAAATACGGCTTACGTTAATGTTAATTGGCCCTTCCCGCTTTTGTTCCCTTTCCAGAGTTTTTTAATTAGGCAGTTTTTTCTGGTTTCAAAGTTTCTTAGACAGTTTAATTATCCTAATGAAGCTGAATTCTTAATAGCCTAATTTTAGAATGAAGGAGACATAAGTACGATATAGCCTAAAGAAGTTGGAAACAAGCACAATGCAGAATGTACTTAGGTGCCTACTGGTACAGGAAGCATTCTAAGAGAATTCATATCAGGTACATGATGAATATAGCTTTAGAAACTTCTGACGTACATTACAGCACCAGTTAATATCTCAAAGTCGTGTCTTTTCCCTTAACAGCTTAAAAAATACAAATCAAACGCCTTCGATCCAGCGAATACGAGAAACTTAACCCACATTTGGCTTCGCGCCCGTCACTCGAAAACAAACACGGAAAGCGGTTAGCTATCGCTTGAAATCTCACACGTCGTCGCTTTGATGTAGACGTCACACAAACCTATGTGTGCCACTGTTTAGGAACTTCTCTAAAAAGTAACGTCCGTTACGAAACTGCAATGGCTGCGAATGTGATGTGAACATTGTAAGTACATTGTAAGTTTGTATTCGTATACATTTTTAATTTTGTAATAAGTTTATTTGAATATACGAGAAGTGAAAATGTGTATACTGCAAACTGTTGGACCAATTTTTGTCGCAGCCTATCAAAATTGTTTTGATAAAAAACAAGGCAATTTCATTTGCGTTTGAACATAACTGTCACCAAAGCAATCAATGGCCACCTCGTTTGAACTGACACTTTACAACGTTACACACACAGTAGTGTGTAGGTAGGTACCGTCACATAGTACCGTATTTCAGAGGTTCAAGAGACTTATGTCTGTATACCTATACTGTGGTTAGCTAGTGTTGGCTCAAGTCGCGACCCACTTCCGAACATCGCGACAGCAAGTCCGTTTTTCCCGACAGGAAATGAGATTTCCAGACAGATAATGGCTTTCCACGGATTATGCGAGCTTTGAGTTTAGAAAATTCGCCTGAATTATTCAGTCTGTGGCCCGTCTCGGACTGGATTCACCATTGTTACTTTACGACTGGCTTGTTCCTATTAAAATATTAGATAGTTACCTAATGTAATTTTATTTACCTTCTGTTCATTGTTTTTTTTACTGTATAGCCGGTTTCGAAGTATGTCGTAAGCATTAAAGTGTGCCTTAAAGAGTCTGCTTTCTTATACTTGAAACAAAAGCTTTTAGGTTCTAATACATACTGGTTTCCTCATGACGTTTTCATTCAACTGTATACTGAGGTGCACTTTAAGTAATTTTGTATTATTAATTAAGTTTAAAAAGTGTTAACTGTGTAATGGTTTGTAACTTTTTATGTTTGTTCAATAGAGGTCTTGCAATAGGCATACTTATTGTAATATTATGTTTTATTCTAACGGTATTTAAAATTTTACATTGACTTAAACATTAGTTTTGGTTTCCAAGTGACATAAATTATGCCCGATTCCTATATTCAACTAACGGACGACGACGGACCATTCATTACCATAGCAACATTGTTATCTGTAAAACACGCCATACATTTTTGACTACTATTCATCATCCGAAAAAGGATTTATAATATAAAGGAACCGCTCTATAATTGGCAACAAATTTAGTTTGGCATATCCCGTATGTATTGCCTGGCCTCTTAATTACCGAGCTTTGTCTTATTCTGTTAGGCATAACAATTAGAACTCAGCCGATACTAAGACAAAGCCTCATTTTGAATAGCATCATTAGGTACGGCTGTTTAAATTAACGTAGATACGCGTCTTGTTTCATTAATTCAATTGGCTTTCAAAGAAGTTTACGTAGATTTAAGGTTCTGAGATTCTCTGTAATTTTCCTTTGTGTAATCTGATCATTTTCTGTATTAAAATGATAAATTATTAATTTTTTAATTTTGTTTTATTATATAAAGTACCTACCTAAGTAAGTTATGTGACTACCAGATAAATTTTGATATTTGCAAAATGATGTTGACTTTGCTCGTTTGGTTTCTGACCTTTACAAATATAATGTGACAGGCTTAGATAGTAAAATTCGAGTCACTACCTGCCTCAAATTTGATCAGGGCTTAGGTATATTACGAAACTAGTTTCATGCATTTCTTTTGTAGGTATTTTGTAAATACCTGAGTGTTTGTATTAGTTGTATGTTTATTTCTGTAAATAAAGTTTTATTTTACTTATTGGTTGTTTTTATTTATTTTAAAGTTTATCTAACTACTTACATAAAGATTGAATTGCAAAAAGTGTAGGTGCTATTGTGAAATCAGGGTATCACAGGGACCTTGGCATATTATAAATTTTACGTATTACTATCGGATTTACACGATGAAACTAGTTGCATGACACAAGTCATAATTTTCCTGCCCATATCCCATTATGTGGGGTCGGCACAACATGTTTCCCTTTTCCATCTTCTACTGTCGCTCGTCATCTTAGTACTCACTCCTTTCACACGCATGTCCTCTTTCACACAATCCATGTTTCACACAACACATGTCCCACTGAAAAATCACACAGTTGGCGAAGCTAATTTCATTCCATGAAACTTTAAGAAATAAACCCATTATGTATACCTATATGTGTGGTAACTGATAAGGGAAAAACTGAGAACTGCTACAAATAAACCGAGCTGTCAACAAAACTTATTTCATGAAACTTATTTTGGGCAATTACCTTAGGTTTCATAATGTAAATTCGCCTTTATATAAATGACTAAATGATTGACAACCTAAACTAAAATATACTTAGAAACCAATCACCGAGTATTATTTATCTGTGGTAATGGTCATTAAAATACTCGGTATCTTTACTATAAATATCAGGGTGAATAACCTGAGAAGCGGTTGAAGAGTAAAATAATTCTTTATGGGACGTAAAGTGAGTGATCATTAGCGGGGAGTAGGACAAATGGCGTGAATAATGGCCGCCCGCTCGGAACGTTTCACTGACTGTTTGTGGTCTTCATTCAGCAATAGTTAGGTTGTATTACGCTTCCCTAATTACTACGTCTTATTTGACTTATGTAGCTTTAGCCAAAGTAATCAATAACTATGAAAAAGGTAAACATGTAATACAGTATAGGGAACTACGGAGGGTTAGCTATGATTGGGAGAGCATTTTTTTTTGTAAATTTATAAATAATCAAGCGAGCGAAGATCTCAGTGGCAACTTGAATAATTTGGCGTTGTATGTTTTTGGATATGTTTGTTAGAGCATAACTTTCAAACCGTTAATCCAATCTGTATGAAACTTGGTAAGTCAATAGATCGATTGTGCTATGAAAATTTGCTAGGAAGCTTATGAGCTTAATCGGTTAAGGAGTTATAAAGGTATTGAGTTCCCAGGAGGGTAAAAAAAGATAAGTGACATCTCATTCATGAAAAGGCTTTGTTTGTACATTCAAACATGGTTTTTATTTTTATTCTAGGATTTATGGTTTTTGAAATACAGCGGAAAAAGTTTAAATAGTAACGTGCTCACATCATCGATATACATATTTTTGTCACAGTTACTCTTTTGCTTGTTGATTATTTTGTGGCTTATGTGAATACATACATGGTCTGTGATTTTATGGTAAAACTATTATAAATTCCAGTAAACTGAGTCGTCATTAACAGTTACAACCTTATTTAACTTTAACATCAAATCAGCTTCAAATAAGCGATTTTTGACGAGTTCCTAATAAAAAGTACCAATGCAAACGCTCCGATTGTAGATAAGTCAAAACATACATAAAAACA
Source organism: Scotopteryx bipunctaria (assembly GCA_949320045.1). Classification (NCBI taxonomy): domain Eukaryota; kingdom Metazoa; phylum Arthropoda; class Insecta; order Lepidoptera; family Geometridae; genus Scotopteryx; species Scotopteryx bipunctaria. The sequence continues at coordinate 3,859,523 of OX439441.1, forward strand.
AAAATGCCCTTTAATTATAAAATACCTAAATATTTTCCACGAACTATAATTAATTAAAATGAAAGGATATTTAAATATCCTCTTTTTCAAATATTTTATGTAGTGCACACCGAGCAAGCCAAAGCTGAAACATCTCCTTTGCAACTTCTTTTTTTTAATATATAAAAGCCGTGCAAAGTGAAAATCCAAGTTATCCCATATCGAGAGAGCGAGTCTACCTACGTAATTATTTGCGGCGGCATACCGCGGATTTGCACGAGATCGTCTTGAGAGATTGCTGGAGCTTGCATCCGTCTTATCTCGAGTTGGGTACTTTATGGAGCGCCTGATGTACCTACTTTCTTATCGAAGAAGTTTTATGTTTCTTTTTATGGTAAAAGTTTACGCAAAACGTACTAGTTAAGGAAACGTAGGCAAGGCTGGCAATTTTATGCTGGTAGCCAATTCGAATACCGAAAAATTATTTCGTTTGAATACGCCACACAGATTCACATCGTTTCTCATGACAATTTGATTTCAAGCCAATTTTGCTGTAACAATGAACTTGTATTCTATTCAAAATGTAATAAAAGAATGAACAATAGGTTAGGTACCTATGCTCGAGGCCCCAATAACTTGATGTAGCTCAACAGAGCTTCAAGTTATGCACAATAAAGCACGTAGTTTGCAATCGAGTTGCGATTCCAATTCTCGATGCGGTTCGGTTTTGGTACCTACGTAGATAGACGGCATGAATAAATTGAAGCGGTACTGCGATACCTAGCAACGTCCAAGTACCTAGAGCAGACGAAATGGGACAAGTCATTTTCAAACAGAGATAAGGGTAAGTTCGGTCAGCTCAAAATGAAGTGAGCTTGAAATTTAATTCTGCGAATTGAGGTACTACCTACTGCTATGGTTTAGTCGTAGTACCTATTGCAGACAGCTAAATTGACCAATGCTGATGCCGTCTGTGGAAACAGTAGATCTTGAATAGACCATTCGTGGCATTCTATGCAAACTTTTATCCATTACAAGACGCCTGTTGGCACGTGAAAAAATAATGCTTGATACTGAAGGAAAATCTTTTCTGACATATTTTGTGAGTTCAGATACTGTTTCGCTACCTTTTTAATGTTAGCGGCTCTGCTGGAGGTACTAGATACATTAATGTGGTGCGGTTTCCTGCACCGATACCAGGAAGTACCAAGCCCATTGCAGGTATCTTGAAACGGTATTAAACCACATACTTAATGACGTTGAGTGGTTCTTACTACCAATAAAATAATTAATAAACATTGCTTACAAGCTTGGTGTGGCGAGCGCCCGCCTGAGATGCGACATGAGCGGGTTCTATTCCCGCTCGAAATAAACCTAGAGAGAAAGCGTACTTCAAATTAAAGTGAGCTTATTTTAGAGTTTCTCTCTACTGCAAAGTGCCAAGTCGAGGAGTGTATTGCACTAGTAGCATCCGTGAAATCCCACCTGCAACACTAAACTAGGAACTTTAGCATCGCGTTCGAATTCCTCAGACGATTCTTCCTGGCAAAGCAGAAAACGTAAGGTAACCTAAAGCATTGAATGTTCGTAAAATATGTTCTTGCCCATGTATAGTATATCTTTCAATCTCTCAGGAATACTGTACACTAAGAAAAGCGTACAAAATAATTTATCTGCATGTTATGTTTATTTGCCTTCCGTCCGCTGTTTTGCTTGTGTTGTTGATAGAAAGTAGCCTAGGTAATTATTATTTTAGGTAACTAGGTTACGCTGTGATTGAGGCACAAGAATCCTTACGTCCGTGCAAACTTTCAGAAGAGAAGAGGAGTCAAAGGATGTGGCGCGAACGCATGTATCCTTTAGGTATAGACACCTTTGGAGTAAATTATACATAGGAACATGGCACGGACACCGCTCAGAGGAGATTACGTGCTGAAAACGTCAAAGCAACGTTTCTACCACGTCTCCGCCACTTGTGAAACCACGCTATAGACAGGCTTAGCTTTATGAGCCATAAAGAGCTGCCGTGGCACTCGTATAAACGGCAACATTAACTCCGGATGGAAGCTATTAGGAAAGCACATACCTACAGTCAAACAGGAAGAGTTTAATATTACTAAATTACGGTCAGAATCAGACATCATTTTACTACAGGCAAATAACGTAATATTTTAAATTCTTATACGATTAATGTTATCGAAACCAGAAATAGAACGATGCGCGATGACGTAAGCCGCGATTAAAAAATACAACTACAGAATGCTTGTACTTATTTTGTCAGTGCATCTTAAATTTCAACACTTGATGCATCGGCTCGTTGGTCTAGGGGTATGATTCTCGCTTTGGGTGCGAGAGGTCCCGGGTTCAAATCCCGGACGAGCCCAATTTTAGCCTTTTTTTATATTACTCATTATTTTTATCACTTCTGGTTTTCCGCTATTTTTACACAATATGCAAAGATAAAAGTGTTAACAATATTTACTTCGAAAGAGTTAGTCAATACGGTAGGCTTTAATATTAGTACAACGTAGCTCTGCGGTTGTTGCCCTGGCTCGGTCGCCGCGACAACGCCTTTCACTAAGCTACTGGTGACGTCATCACAGTTATCATAAACGCGCGTGTGCGTGGCTGGCCTCGCTATTTCATACTATGACTCAGTCGGCTCGTTGGTCTAGGGGTATGATTTTCGCTTAGGGTGCGAGAGGTCCCGGGTTCAAATCCCGGACGAGCCCAATTTTTTATGCGCCTTCCTATCCATATCTTTACTCGATGCTCTAAACTCATCGTTTTGTAACCTCCTGTTTATACAGTTTTATTTATGCCAAAGATGAACTTTTATTTTGTACATAACCTGTCCATAAATGTTTATTTTATTGGCTTTTATTGTTTATAAGTATTAAAATTGGTCAAAAAAAAACGAGAAATTGGGAACTTCTGGTAGGTAGGTATGTAGATCCCATTATACCCGAGACTGAACCGTCTTGAACTTTCTTATAGGTATATACATATATTAGTTTTTATCTTATCTCAAGTTCACTGAGCGGGAAAATTACTTTTGTGTTCACAGATATAGGTACCCAAGTTAAATACACTATTATTTAGTTCCAAGCGTTTGGTTAACCTATCTCCATCATGAGGCCTTTATGTTATCTCATATATGTACATTTAAAATTTAAATTGCGCCACATTTCGTGTAAAAAATATTTCTCCATGTGTTGGCATAATCAGGTATGTGGTCATCATCACTCTCTACTATTGATGACCATCCATTATTACCACACTGTCGTCTTTGCTGTCGTACGTTTCGTCACAAATAACTTAAACAAGTGAGGCAGAAAATTTTGTATGTGTTTCATCACAAATATTATGACATATAATAAATCTAGTTTTTATAAGGTGATATAATTATATACCTAAGGTGATAGATGCTGCTGAGTAAAATGTCCACAAATATTTATTATTATTATGCATGTCAGAAAATACGTTTATCAACGTTTATGCTAACTTTGCGAAACATGTACTGCGGCGCCTGCTTTTTTCCAGTCAGTTGTAGTATAATGTGCGTTTATGTATATAAATTCCTACTTTGTTCGTGCCTGGTTATTTTATAGGCATCTTTGAGCGCGACAAATCCGAAAAGATAGTACGAGTACCATCTGTATTTTGTCGGCAACAGACGGAAAAGTTGTTAGGCGACGCTAATGCCAGAACATGCCAATTTGTCGACGTCAGCGATTGTATAGGCGTGTTGCCGATGAGAAGTCGAAGGAGAATTGAAGCATATTGTAACGAGTCACATTATTTGTAATAGTTCCTAGTAGTGGGCGTAAATTGCAAACGAATAAATTACATACATATATATATTATCACGCCTGTATCTCTAATGGGATGGGCAGAGCCACAAGTAATCATAAGAAAACTTGCAGTCACTCCTGATTCAAGAACCCAAGATGAATATGGTGAACCATGGTGACAGGTGATCAGCCCATCGCCCTTAAACATAGATGGTCCATCATGTTGGATATGATACTATCCCTTAGTCGACTTTTACGACATGCTCGGGGAGAGAAGGAGCTGGACGCATTCTATGTTTTTTCTTTACTCCTAGTCCAGCAGAGAAGTAATAAATTATTAGATAAAAATATAGGTATTACCTAAATACACAATAGTTAAACTTATTTTTTTAATTAGCCTATTCAGTCCCACTGCTGGGCAAAGGCCACCCCCAAGAGTTAATCAATGGGCAATAATACCATTTTCTACTCCAAAAAAGTTTTCCTTTATATTTGTAGAATAGCAAACACAGCCAGTGTTTTTTTGCGGATTAAAGTTTTTATTGCGATTCTGAAATAGCAGTAAAACAGAAAACCGTAAAACACACGTTAATATTTGTAGTGCTCTTGTTTTTATTTGTTTTGCACGTTTCGTAGTTTTTATAAAAGGAAAAGTTTTCAGTGGCTAGCTAGATAAAGTTTATTTTAGGTACCCACTTAGCTTAATTACTAGCATATTTAATCATGGCCGATTCCAATAATTAGTTTTTTTGTCAAAAATGTACGGCAAATGTATGGTAAGAACGATCCGTTGTCCGGTATCGGGTATCAGGATCGCCTAAAATGGCTATTAAAAACTTAAGCATCAATTTTATTTATAACTAGCGACTCGCCCCGGCTTCGCTCGGGGATAAACATATAGGTTTTTCCAGCAATAATTCTAATTTTTCTCGCCGTAAAAACCATCCTTGAACTTCAACGAACATTTTAAAAAAAGATTTGGCCAAATTGGTCCAGGCGTTGTTGAGTTATGCGCTTACCAACACATTTTGCGATTCATTTTTATATTATAGATAGTACCCAATAGTAACTTTATATAGTCCCACTAGGATTCCCTATGTCATGGGTATCAGAAACTAAGAGTACCATGGTACCACAACACCCAGACCCGGAAGAAATATTTAAAGAATATGCAAACATTTCTTCCGCAGCGGGAATCAAACCCGCGTACCTCAGCCGTCAAATCAATAACCCTAATTTTATTAGTAAATTAGGACGTAATCTAATAATTCGGTTTCAGTGACTAGCTTATTTATGCAATTTTCTCTCATCGCTCCAATGTCACTTTTCCATTTCCATTAGCAGCCAAAATGAATTTATTGCCAAAAAGCTGAGAGGAGCGCCTAAGATGATGTGATGGAGAGCTCTTAATTTATTCTCGCTGGCAAATTGAATGTGGCCTTGTAGGTAGGTACAAAATTACCTACTGTTGAATATTCATCTATCGAGTTGAATAAGTAAGGCTTTACATAAAAATGCCTAGGAAGTCCCTTAATTAAACTTGAATACCTAGACTCTCTCAAAAATGATCTTTGAAGTCTGGAAATACACTAACTTAGTGAGGCAGTATGTAGGTACCCGGTACAAATTAAGCTACTCGTAGTACCAAAAAAGACCTAACGAATATAAATCAAGCAAACATTTAGCCACAAAGGCATCTAACCTAACCTAACCTATACATACCAGTGAACTTTTCCCAATCCAGAAATCAAATCTGCTAAAAATTACTGAGGTGTTGAAAATGAAAAATTGGTGCGCGACCAAATTTGAACCCACGACCTTAGATCAGAAGGCGGGGCCGCTACCAACTTCAGGTTTTCCACTAAATTTTTGAATGTCAATATCATAAAGTTTGAAGTAAAATATACCTATAAAGAGGTTCAAGACAAAAAACCCCGCGGTAAAATTTAAATTACAAATTGACATCAGGAAAAAGCCCATCCATAATATTATGGTCTCCATTCTCCATGAATCTTGACCGATTTTAAAAAGATTTATTGAAGAGTGAGACAGATATTAATGCTTTCAGGAGCTTAGGGTAATTTCTCACGAAAAGCCCCGGTGTCAGGCTAAGTAACAAATGAGGTCGCATAATTTTATTAGTTTGACCGTGGGAGGGGTAGTTACTGCCTTCAAAGAAAGTAGTTTTTAAGCGGCGGACACTGAAACCTGGGTTATCTATACTAACCCAAGCAGGTTACAGAATGACTGGGTAAGCTTAACAAGAGAAGCATATATCTAACTAGTCGTGTTACTAGTTCTTTTGTTTGAACCAGTGTGATGAAATAATTTTAAGTGCGCCTCAAAGTGTGCTCACGTTATTTATCGTATTAATTTTAGAGATTAGGTATTTTGCTGAGCTAATATCGCCACTGAACATTTTCGTTAGAAAAGTTTCAATCAACAAGAATTGAAAAAAAATAGTTTGATATTATGAATTCGTCCAAAATTTGTAACTTTCGTTTGTTTATTTAGTTTTAATTCCATTTTTTGTTTGATTTGTTGAAACGAACTAATCCCAGAACCTAATTGAACTTTTTTGAAATACAATGAAAACAAAATTCGCTTGCTACCTATGGTGTTCAGTGAATGTGAAACTTAGGCAAAAAATATCTGAATCTGATACTGTTCTCCACTTACGGTACATAAATTTTCTCGCGTGCGAAGCCGCGGGGTGTAGCTAGTACTAATTTTATAAATGGAAAACTTGTGATAAACCAATGAACATTTTAAACAATAACTAGATACTAATTATAGTATAACTAAACAATTATAGCAACATGCTTTGACTGAACACGAAAACCATAATTGAGTGGGTAAATAGACTGTCCAAATGAGGACATCGGGCTTTCCATGCCCGACGTGTCTCGTTTCAATTAGCTGCCGGCTGCCGTGATTTGACGAGTCCTTTGTGCTCCGCTGCTTTGAAGTTACCTTGTATGGAGACATTATGACCGATTGTGCAGGGGTAGGTAGGTATTTAAGTAATATAGGGTGTAGTAAGTTCTGACTAATACATTTCTCTTAGCTTCTAGGTGATTTACTCATTAAAAATATTTCACCTGTTTCTTTTGTGTTTACTATATACTTGTATTACTTAGTTGTAAGTTACTTTCTGTTAATAATTTACTTAATCATAACCATTTATATTAATATTGTGCTCCTTTTTTGCGGTCTATTCCTCTCATCAAATATATCTAGGTTGTACTCTCTTTTCAAAATGAGTACATTTGGTAATTTCAAAATTTATTAATTTTTATATTGAAGTCATTAAAGGTATTGCAAGACTACGAAATTGAAAAAAAAACAATGGTAATGAACCATTTTGGTGACTTTTTATCACTCGGTGAATTTCAAGAATTGTAGGTACCCTTAATTTATACTGTAGGTATAGATGCGAGTGTTGCGCAACTTATCCACGAATACTCAAACGCGACTCAGAGTTGAGCACGTCTCAACTCACGGTTTTTTGACAGTTTCTGATGAAAATCTGTCAAAAAATCGACATTTGAGACGTGTTCAACCTCGGGGGTAAAGCGATGAAAGAAGAGTGCATGCTACGTAGCTATAATAGTAGTAGGCAAGTAGGCACTTTGTTGTTTGTATCTACTTATAATTAATTTGAATGTATACTATACTTACTCAGTAACTTGCTATAATCAGAACGCTTACGAGCTTAAACTTTGAGACTGTGTTTGTGCGCTAACTTTGAGTTCGAGCTCTGAACTTTACCTGAACACTAAAATAAACAGCATTTATAATTTATATTTGCATAAGGTATTCACACATGTAGGTAGGTACGCAAGCTTCTTGAGAACTTCATGATTGGTACCTACACCTAAAATCACCAACTTTTTAGAGGTTTAGTAAATAATGAGATTAGGATTAGGTAGGTATCTCTCAAACTGATATACAAAAATGATACCGACCTTCTACCTAGAGGAGTGATACCTACCTACAGATGATAGAATAAATCACAAACATAGAAAAATACCTACTCGTTTTTCTAGGCCCAGTTTCCCCTAACTACAGATGACAACAAAAACTTGTAGTATTTATTTATAATAAGATAAAGATATCACGATAAAAATCCTGTTACTTGGACAAAAGCACTGGTGGTCTAGTTGGTAGTGACCCCGTCTTCCGATCCTAAGGACATAGGTTCAAATCCAGTCGTGTGATTTTTCTATGTGAAAAATTTATGTGCGCTATACCAGTACTCTCAAACGGTGAAGGAAACCCGCAGCTTAGTCAGCTCCGGACGTATTGACCATGTCTTTCCTGTGGACAAGGCCGACTAAGCTGAGAGGATGGTATAGGTGCTGGGCAAGCCTACTCTATCTTAATTCGTCCCGGGCACTACAGCGTCCCGTTTGTGAAGGTAAAAAGTTGCCTCCTGACGCTGTATAAATCATCTAGATGGTTAGTTTGTACAAAAACATAGATCTTCTAATAGTTGACAGTACCTGGGACCACAGTGCAGGTAGGGGTCATTCACCGTCATTAGTCGGAAGTCGGTGTTAGTGACGTCTATTTACAACGCGAAGCACGACCCAAAGAATACCTGCTAACAATGCTCTACTTTGACGAGACTCTCATTTGAAACCTTCTCCTGAGGCACTTTACTGCGTAACTTTGTAATTACTAAACGTATGTTTCAGAGAACTACAGGGAATAGTTAGAAACAACTATATCTGACTAGATACAATATCAATCATAATAAAACAAGGAGAAGTTGAAAAGGGTTTATTTATTTTATTTATAAAAAAAAAGGAAAAAACATAGAATGCGTCCAGCTGCTTCTTTCCCCGAAAGAGTGTCAATGGATGACATTTTGACATTATCTACCTGTTAGTTTCTATGGTTTCTATAAGACGGCACTAAGGAGTTTCAACTTATTTTTCATTGAAGTCTGTTTTGTTTTTAGTTTTTAAAACGTATCATATACAACTAGCTGCCGCCCGCGACTTCGCTCGCGTGGTACCCAGATAAAAAATAGCCTATATGTTAATCCAGTACATGTACTATGTATATTCCAAGTTTCATTCAAATCCGTTCAGCCGTTTAGGCGTGATTGAGGCACAAACATCCAAACTCACAAACTTTCGCATATATAATATAAGTAAGATGGTTTACTTCGTTCAGTTGCGTTACTTATTGGGATGATTCTTTTACTTTTCTTTCCGAATAAATTCTAAAACCCATTGTTAGGAGCGCTGTGCGACGTCAGTGGCACCTGTCGACTAAAATAGCAGGAAAAGTCTGCCATTGCGGTACCGCATGAAGCTGGATATACTACTCTTTTCTTTATCACTTTGTCATCAGTTTTAGCTACAATTGTTAGGTACTAGATATTTTAATAACCACCAATAAAGCATTAAGGGTAAAACCAATTCTGACCTGTTAGAGACATTTATTGTGATAAACTTTATTTTTATCTTTATTTGCACACAACATACATAATGGTCCTCACTTGTCTGTGGAAACCAATGTGGCGAAAAGGTTACAAAACATATTTTCAAATTCACATTTAGGTTAATCATCTGGTTTCCAAATTGCTGAATTTCATTCGTATCGAGAATCGTTATGAATATTTAATGATAATGACTACACCGATTCGCTTTTACGAAATTCGTTTGGGTTATTGAACAACTGAAACATTACCTTGCATTGAAAATGATTATCTATTTACCATTTCAAGTAAATTACAATGACGGACTCTAGGTGCTTTGGATGTTCAACAAGATGTCATTAGGATATTGCGATGAATAATTGAATATTAAGTAGGCTTCAAATTGGGCTTGAAAATTTACTGATACAGTGAAGAGAACACCACGAGTGATGATGAGAATTGAAGCTAGTCACTAGCACATAAGTACACAAATAGATGGCGGTTGTCTGTCTCTGTTAGGTGCGTACATAGGCATGTAACACAAACCCTTCAAATGAACTACGTCGGTGGCTTCGTTATACAACCCAATATGCTCTCCTTTGATTCTATACGGAGCTCTGTAAATTAATATCCCCCTGAAGCCAGAGTACTATCATTACCTCCTCCAAGCATTCACCTCTCAATAATCCTTGGCAGCATGAGAGGCTAATTTATTTGTAGACCTCGAGCCTTTGATAAATTTAATCACTTCGAACTCGCAGAAACTCTGTAGATTGCTCTTTCTGTGAACATCTCCGACTGTACTTACTTTCTTCCCAGGCCGTCGACCTTCCTGGTCGAACTGGTGAGGACTTAAACATCAATAAAATATTTTGACAAAGTTTGTATAAAACAATGTCGGGCAATAGAATTTTGTAACCTGTTTAATGGGTTTTAATCTCATTAACAGGCGATAATGGGAACACGAGAGGCTCCTTTTACGAACATTTTCAGTTTAAATACCTCCGTCGGTACTTACTCAAGTAGGTACGTGAATTATAGAGATAATTATGACGGAAGGAATAACGAGCCACTTTACCTCATTTTCAGGTATCCTTTTCGAGAAAATACGGTTTTTGTTAAGCTTTGATTTTGTAAGAAGTATTAACCTTTAGATTATACTTGGTAGCGCGGAACGTAATTTTTTATGAGACCAAGAAATGAGTAGGTACCTTGACAGGATTTAGCGGTTAGAGCGTTTTTTGAAAATCTAGCTTTAGAGGAAATATTTACCAAAGAGGGAAAGTTTTATTTGTAAATGAATTGCATTGAAGTCGAAGCATTTTAACGCTCCGTCAGTCGATCGGCAACGCTTGTGACGTATCTATTTTGATGCTAAGGCTGTTGCAAATAAAAGTTATTTATTATTTACTTGGTTCAATGTGTATTTTTTATATTACCTATTTCTCATTTTATTCGCATGAAATTTCTAATTTTCGATAACGGTGGAGATTCTTGTTTATATTTCAAAATACCGTATTTTTCTGTTTGTCTTCATTATAACTTTTAAAAACAGAGTTTTCTTATGCCGTTTTCTAACTAGCTACAACGCAAGTACTGTTTTTGTCCCCATCGACTGTCTCGCATAATCCAATAAAACATTCCTTATCACTTAAGTCCTTACTGCGGCGACAGGCAGCTGCGCCCGTGCCGGAAGAGCCGTGTTTACTCGGAGAAATGGCTGAATTTCAACTGTAAACAGCGTGCTACGCCAACCACGTCCATTCGAACCCTTACCACTGGACAACAAATTCTTGTGAACATAATACCCAACTTTATAGAAATGTGGAGGGTCGTCCTGCAGCGAGATGGGCTAAGATGACTTAGTTAAAATCGTGGACAGTAGGTAGTAGCAAAGCCGTGATGGATGGACAAACAGAGGGATGCTCATGCCCAGCAAGCAGGGTTGTGGATGATGAGTAGCAGCAGAGTCGTAATTGGGACTTTCGTTTAAAAATATTTTTGGTGCACTTTGACTAGGTTCAACTTCGGATGTTACACTTTGAACATTTTTGTTCAAATTGTTTTAACATAATAAACCATTCTCTCACCTAGATATTATCTGTTGTTAGATTTTTTGATTACTTTGGCATATCCAATCCTCCTAGGTTCCTTGCCTCAAGTAGGTCGTAGTAACGCTATGAGTTTTCATGGCGGCAAATGTGAAAAAATAAAATGCTTGCTGCTCTTACGAATTCTCAAAGTCAAAGTGTTCTACTTTTATTTAAATTGCCATTCGGTAAACGTATTTCAGTACATAGTTTTTATATTAAAATTGGTCAATATTTAGTTCCATTAGTTTTAAAATAATAAGAAACTTTCAGCTACATATGTAGTAAACTTAGTAAGTATAAAAATAAATTCTATTACCTAGGGACTCAAGTATTTACTTAATGATTGAGATACTCAAAGCGAATCATCAACTATATTATTTAACTTCTTTGTATAGGTAAAGCCCTTCACATTAGTCTATACCCAAATACAGTAGCTCATAAGAAGTTGGTTGTACGCACTGAAGTGAAAATCACTACTTACGTGGTTTTGCGCAGTTGATTCCTGTCGCAAGTCGGCGTTTGTGTCAATATTTGTGACCGAGCAGCAAATAAGCCCTCCCTGGTAAACACGGCTAAGGATAGACGCAATTACGAGTGTAAGGCACATCCGATGGTATCGTTTTTCATTAGGACTTATGAATCAGAGAAATTAAGCTTGCTAAAGTGTCGGTGGATGTCCTGTAATTTAATGAGAGCAATCAGAAAAATCGTTGAATTTCGGTCACATTTCAACAAAAGGTTTTTGCTGATATGTTCAAATACCGTTCATAAAAGTATTGGTGAGCTATCTTTAGACCGTTTGCAAAAGTCTTCAGAAAGTCCAACTGTTTCTTTTGTATTTTGCAAATCATATTTGTAAATACTTGTTTTTATTAGTTGTATAAGTTTATTTATGTTAATAAGCTAAATTACCTTGCTAATCGATATGTTTGAAAAATACTGTAATGATTGAATTCGAAAGTAATAGGTAGGTGCTTCAAATTCAGAATGCTATGCACAGCATTTAAGGGCGGAAAGAGCGTTCTGTCAAATTGATGTATTAGCAGAAGAAGCCTTCTCCATCTCGGTCGGCGATGAGTTTAGCTGTCGCAAGCAAGTAATTTCAGCACTTATAGCCTGCACCCCGTCACGCCGCATTAACTTCTGCCTGCTCGCTCTGCCGTGAATTTACTGTTTATACCAGTAACCCTAAAAGAACCTTGCAGACTAGTCTAAGTGCAGCGCAAGGATGTATCATGTTAAGCAATATTATCATCTCATTTACGACTTGGTATATATTCCTTGGAGGTATACTTTGGCATCTATTTGAAAATTAATACTTATACATAAGAGGAAAACCAAGTTAATTAACTACTTCAACGAAATTACAAATACTTGACGACCTCGGTGGCGTGGCGAGCGAGTGCTCGGCTGAGACGCAAGAGGCGCGGGTTCGATTCTACGGGAGAAATGTTTGTATGTTCTGAAAATATTTCTACCGGGTCTGGGTGTTGTTGTATTATGGTATTATAAGTATGTATTTACAAAAGTAGTATTTAACTATTCTATCAGCCATCTGGTGCCCATAGTAAAAGCTTTGCTTAGTTTGGGGCTAGATGGCGCTGTGTCAAATGTCCACAAATATTTGATGTTGCTGTTTTATTTGTTACAAAAAATCATATTTTTTTACAAAATAAACAATTGGGCTACTTAAATAATGTTGCTAACGATCTGTAGATATAAAAATATTGTACTAAATAGCAACAGTTACAATATTCTGCGCCCTAGATGCACAAAAACTGTCAGAATTCAAATAGAACTAATTCGATTCTATAACAAATAAGCTGACCACATGCCGTTGCGTCATTAGTTCTCATTTAGTTTGGCGTTTATTAAACCACGGTAGCTGCGGTGGATTATCTACAATTTGCAATGTATTTTGGTTGCCTACGTAGGTAATGTTTATACGTTTCAATGAAATTAGTAAATTGATACTGTTGAGTTATTCAAATAAGGCTATCTGTTTTGATGAAAGTGAGTAGATAGTACATGAGTAAGTTACTTTGTAATTTGTTCTAAACGGGATCCCGCCACGTCCGTCGCCTATGTAAAATTTACTCCATACCAAGCTTATGAAGGAGACATGAGCCACTTCTCTGCCACTCGTCACATCTGTATAAACGTCATAGGCTTTTACCATTTATGCTAGATAAATTGTACAGCGACAGGGGGCAACTTTTTCCTTCATTGTTTGCCCAGGATGGGCGATAACATTTTTTGTAGCTTACTTAGTCGAAATAATTGCGAAGAATCTACTCGAGAAATACTTTGACATTGAAAGGGGCATGTCATAGATCTAGTTAACTGTGCCAAAGGTATCATTTATCGTCTCTCTCACCTATTTTTCTTCGTCTTCTTTCATATTTTATCTCCTATTTGATTCAATCCGTAATATTCAAGGCATTATCACATTTGAACTGATTATAACGCATTATCATTATTAATGTAATACCTATATAGGATAAGTGTAATATTATATGTATGGGTATCAATCAAACCGTAGCCACATTCAACACTGTTTGCATGGCATTACGCAAATTAACTACGGCAATATCTCTCTAGGTAATTACAGTTTATATTAATTTACGTATTTCCTGTGGATGCCTAAGGCTGACTAAGCTGAGTGGATAGGTGCGGGGCAAGCCTACTCCATCTAAATTTCCCAAGCACAACAACAAGCACTACAGCGTCCCATTAGTGTAGGTAAAAGTTGCCTCCTGACGCTGAATAAATCATCTACTATAAAGGCCTTAGTATTAATGCTATTTATAAGTATTTTACATTTTTGAGATTTGCTCTTATCGTCAGACTGTTCACCCAAACTGGAGATGCCTATCTTTTCGGTCCCATCTATTGATAGAACATAGAATAAAATAAAAAAGTAATAATATCCGAGCGATTGATTTTAATGGTAGAAACCCTAAAATATAATACGGATTTGCGTGAACTAGAACCTTTTTAAAAAATCAAATAAAAACTGCGCTAGAATAAAACCTTCATTTTATAACAGACCTATACATATATGGAAGCGTTCCAAGTTCGAAATCAAATTAAAAAAATAGTCTGTCAATTTGTTTTTTCCTCAGAACAATTGAAATGTGACTTGATGCGACTACAATAATATTAACATTTTTTGTTTGATTTGCTATAGGTGTGTTATGTTGAATGAATTTAACTTTTCTAAAAAGGAACTACAACACAAGTTATATAAACTTAGTGTAGGTCCTTTCCATAACTACATAATTAATGTACAAGCCTACTATGTAAAAATTTGTTAGTTGTAAAATTGTATAATTTGTTTCATTTGTTCCTGTAAGTAGTTTTTATTCTCCTTAAAAGATATACAAAAAATTGAAATCAAAAGAATGACTTGTATAAAATATTAGGTACCTAATACAATTAGCTAAGGGTCCATTTGATAATGCCGTTTAGGCCGATTACCTATTGCGTCAGATTACGACTGTTTTTTCCTTATAATCCCTAATTTTATGTTGCTGTGACTTTCTTTCATATTCCAGAGTATGAAGAAGATGGAAAATGAATTGTAAATGCGTTTCTCGCTACGCATCCAAGGTTAGTTTTATTTTTTTATAGCCTTTTAGTGAAATGCCCCGTGACTTTGTTCGCGTTGAGTTTTTTCCACAAACTTTATCTTCTCATTGCGTCTTCTAGGATTTGAATATCAGGACTATTTTTCTTCATACGCCCCTACACCATAAGATGAATATACCTTCCATATTTTATGCTACTATGACTTACGGTTTTAAGCTGTCGCGATATCGTTAATGTACAATTAGTCAAATGTTTCTTTCGGAACATTTTTCCAACATCCCAGCGAAATCACGCTAAGGTTTTAAACGAAACTAAAAGACTATTCGAGATAAAATAATTAAGGCAGCGGAAACCCAAGATAAATAAGTCTTGGGTACTTCCCTAAAATTAAGTCTTAACTTGTTATTCCTTTGTAGTTGAAAAAGTTAGATAAATTAGAACGCCGAGATTGATGAATCTTAAAAGTTGTAATCTCGTCTTTCGAGGTGAAAACTTTGGATGCTTTGCCGAGACACTAAACATCAACACGAATATTTAAGTTAAGAGCTTCACAGTGTAACACGACGCAGAGCTTCCTTAGTATTGGGTCGTGTTTCTTAGCGTCGTAGATGCTGTGCTACAAAACTTCGTAGCTTTAGAACTGTTTTTATGGAGCGATGGGCTGATCACCTGTCACCATGGTTCGCCATATTCATTTCAGGACTAAATCAGAAGTACCTACCATGGTACTCGTAGTTTCTGATACCCACGACACAGGGAATTCTAGTGTGGGGTCAGGACTATGTATGTGACTGTTGGGTGTTATTCATTTATTTATTACATATTTACCTACTGTTGAGATTATTCGTCAAGTCTTGTATCTCTGGAATGTGTAAATTCTTCCTGCTTACCTCAGGTAACTTTTAATGAGCAGCATCAGAATGTTTTAATAAGCAGCCTTGTCCCCTCGGTTTATTTTTCACAGCTTGTTTACGGCATATTTTAGACTGATATTTTGTAGGTAACTTAACCTAAACAAATATAATTCAAGAGCTTATTTGACAGTAAACTAAAGTTGGTCTTATTTTATGTATATCATGAAGGTCATCTTTGTTATCATTTGAATAAAATTTGTTTTGGATAAAATGATTGCGAAGTATAATATAACAGTTTCTGCAATTTACAGTTTCCGAATACAAATTATAAATAAATATATTATAAATTCTTTATTACAGGCTACCTACAAACCATAAGGTACCTACACAAAATATAATATAAGGTTATTAAATTATAAAATTCGCTAAACAAAACAGGCAATAAGTGAATTTTTGATGAACATTTACTAATGAAATGGCGAATGAATTAATAATTTACAGCATTCCGTTATTTTCCTCTTATCTTTGTTTTTGTGGGGATGTTTCAATTTTGTTACTTACCCTGCAGCTAAATTGTCGGGCTTTGCCGAACTTGTCGCGTAGCGAGACAGAATAGACCTTATGATTTGTCACAGAATAGATAAGTAAGCGAAAGCCTGATCGTGTAAGTAACAACATACGTTCCTTTGGGAATAGACATTAGACAATATTCATATATCTACTACTAGTATATAATTTATCGTTTTGGGACTCTCACACTCGAGTGCTTCTAAGTTTCGTCTCATTCAAACCTAGTGATCCCAAGCCGTCACTCGAATATACAGAACGGAATAATTCCGCACTAAACGTTGAACTGCTTTATAATTCACCGAGCGTACAGATGTCAGCATTTGAAATGAACAAATCTATTTGATAATTATATCTAAGTCCTTACAGTTGAGAGAACACGCCCTGGTATCTCGGAAGGGCAGCTCTGACGAGGGTTCGATCTAATCTTTTATTTCGAAAGAATTACGCTATAGGTAAAATGTTAAAAATAATGTTGCGGTTATCGTACGTGATCATAAGTTGTTTTATGTTCATAGGTCAATCAATGTCAGGTAGGTAATGTTTCAAATAGGCATAGGTGATTTTGTCGCAAGCCAATAGAATATCTAACATAATATGCTTTCTTCTTTCTGAAATGCCATATATAAATGTACCTACCTATCCCATCTTGTTTTTGCCAACAAATATTTTAGAAATAAGATAATAAAATAATAGAAATAAGATAAATCTTAGTAACATTGACAAACAAATCTAGCTAAACTAATTAGCTAGTTATCCATAATTTCAATCTCATCTATAAAACGTACCTAAGTATAAAAGCAAAGGGTATGTATTTCGGCATATTCGTGATCAATTCCATTTCTTTCATATTAAAGATTGACAATAGGAAAAGGTTTTTCGCGCAAATAAATCGAGCTATGATTCTTTGGGCTTTCTTTTGACTGGGATTACAAAGAGATTTGGATAAATACTACTGTTATTGGATATGCAAATATTGCTCTACTTTTAAAATGGTTTCTAGAGAATAATAAACAATCTGGTTGAATATAATAGGGGTCTAATGGGTTTTGTCTATCGGCTGAATAAAGCTATCATCTAAACTAAAAGAGTTTCATACAAGAAGGGTTTATCATCTTTAGATCTGTCTGTAATTCCACCAAGTACTTAAATTGTTACAAATAAATATAAAAAAATATATCAATACACTTCACGAGACGTTTCATGGGTTTGGTACTCGTTTCTCAATAAAATTACTCAATGCCTTAACTTTCCAATGTTTGAGTGCCTGTCTACCGTAAACTGCGGAGTTCGTTCATAATGATATTTCCCGGGCACAGCGATGGGAACTCGACTCTAATTAAATCTTTCTTCTTCTTTTTGTTTTTAATTTACGGCTGACTGAGTTCGCATTTTATTAGAATTCCAATTTCAAAAGTTTGAACAACTGAAGGGGCCGCTGAATGACCGCTTATTATAATAATGAATCGTTTGGTTGGTTTTTATTGTTTTTTAAACTTTTTACGGAATTAAAATACTTGGTTCTAAGAAACTCTAGGGAACTGAGCAATTATTGTTGTTTTAATTTCTTTGTCGATTTTGGTCAAGGATATCTGTGGGTTGCCAGAATGTTGGCATTCATTTCCATAAGGACGTTTCAGCTTCCAACAATATTTTGTTGTAAATGGAATATTACTAAGCTCTACAGCAAATAAACAAGAAAAGCGTTTTCAAGACTGCCCCTTTGTAAACAGAAAAAGGTTTGCTCCACATTTTACCGAAGTCTCACGAACTCTGCGTCAGCGAGTCGCACCGCCCTCCGACATACCTACTGGCATTCACTTGACTACCAAGAGGTGACAAGGTGGTTCTTTCAACTCAATTACAAAAAATATCAGTACCACTAAAAGGAAAACAATAAGTACTGTAAGAATTATTGTGATTTCTACATACTAATTTCCACTAGAATTGTACTTACCTACTCGATTGGAAGGAGGGCGATAATGTTATTTGCTCCAGACACAAGGTGTCCATTAACTGACAACCAATCACATTATTGGCGGACCCACTGCGAAACTACCTACGATAAGTGGTACGCAATATTTAGGTAGGACTACTAGTGATGTACGGTACATCACTTTTAAACTAATTTACTAGTCAGTAGTACCTACGAGTACCTACTACATGTCCCCTGGCGCAAACTTCCACTGTTAGTTCCTAAAAAACGAAACTATAGGTAATAAAACAATTAATAAGGTAAACATTTGTTTGAATTTCATTTCGTTTTGTACAAATCCGAAACAATTTGTATTCATTTTCAAACATACCTATAGCGTGCGTCAGGCAGGTTTAGGTAGGTACCTCTCCGAATAGAATGAAAAATTTTCATCCCTCATTTTACCAGTTTTTTTTTGTTTTTTTTTTCAGGATAAAATTAACCTAAAATTTGAAACAATTTAGCCTATTTGTTCCTCTTTATTTACAATAAAAGCAAATAAACAAATTATACTATCAATATCCATGATCGTTTCTTCTCCATTCACAACCACTGCTATACACAATATCGAGACCCACTCCAAAGTTCAGCTCGATGGATAGATGCCGTATGTCAGATGCATATTTGATAACCCGATCGCTAATAGGAAAAGTTTGGGAGTAGTCTACCTGGTCGCAAAATATAGAACAGGGGTCACACACGCGCCGGCTTCGTCTCATCCATTATTCAGAATTATCGGCCGCTACTACGGCTACTGTCGACCGGAGCTCAGAAGCTGGTGTGTCATTTTGCAACAAGATGAAGGTTGGAATAATTTGCCTTATTAGCATGGTATAAGGACTGACAGGGCCATTACCAAAAATTAGAATGCAAATTCTTCTCTTATCAAGGACAAAACTTATAAAACATCGAAAGACAAATTCAACTTTAAGGACTTTCCAAAATATGAATATGTTTTCTGTTGTACTATATTAGGAACACATTTCCCAACATGTCTAGGTACCAGCTGTGATTTTACTGGCGTAATAAAATGGACACTGTGTCCCGGCTCTAACAACTACTATCAGCTTCTAACTCGATTCTGTTAATGGAGATTAAGTGTTTATTGACATTTCTTCCCGGGTGACTGCGGTGGCTGGCGTACTTCATTACGCCTCATTGCTTATCTGATAAATTAAAATGGATAGGTTTAGCGCAAATGGATGGAGTTAGCGGTGGCTTGTCACTTTTTAAAAAGGATAATTCTATTGTGCTTTTACGAATAGGTACTTGTAAAAGCACAATGGGATTTTCCTTTAGGTATTTACTAACTTCCTTTAAGATAGGTACTTGAAGTTTATTTTAGATAAAAAATAGGTACAACTTTCTTAATGACGACGATGTATTTAATACGTGATGTCACTGTAAAATTTAAAATACAGTTAGTTTATAATCTATCTCGCGAGATTGTAAACTGTCGAAAGATTGTGAACCGTAACATTGCTTACAATTTAACGCATTGTTACTTATCCACCCAATCGAATTCAGTTGGCTAGGTTCGAGTAGTGACCGCTAAAATGCGAAGCGAGTTTGCCGCGACAGCGCCCGCCGAAGCACCAAAAGTTCACAATTTTTCGTTAGTTTACAATCTCGTGAGATAGATTATAATCTAACGGTATTTACAATTTTACGGTGACATAGACAAATCAAGACGCTAACCAAACATGATACGATTACGAATAAAATTCAAAGGCATCCGTAAAAAAATACAATTTATTTTTCCAATTTATATTGCGCGAACAAAATATCTCCTGAATTCATTTAATATCCATAGGTATATCTTAATGTCGGTGGATGTGAAACACGACCCTTATTAAAGGAAAAAACTCACGAAAAGCATATAAAAATAATGGCAAAGTTAAGGGTGGAGCGCGGTGAAGAAAAGGCGGCACCAGTCAGATCAAGAACTTGCAAGTATGTTCTAGTGAGAAAAAGGCAACAAAACATCACTTTTCACTTTGTTATTGTGAAATGGTTACTAGCTTACAGCCCCCGCAGTTTAACTTATAACATACAAGGTGAGTTAATTTATTCCGGGTCACGAGCCAAATTATATTTAACAAGTGAACAGAGTTAGACAAATTGCTTTGAGCCGTATATTATCACGATAGTTACAAGAAATCAGCTTCATCCAAATGCATAAAGCTGATTATTAATACTGAGTTTACTATTAATAATCTGAAGTGAAGAATGTAATAGACCAACTACACAAGACTTGTGTAGTTGGTGTGTTGTGTTTTTAAACCAAAAATACTTAGGTATTTACGTTAGATACCTATCATTATGGAAAAGCCTGTGGATTCTAAACCAATCCAATTTCCAGTGCTGGGTAGGGTTTAGTCGGCATCGATTTCGCTCAGAGTGAACCCAGATTCAATTATTGGGCCACTTCGGTCGCATAAATTCTCGACTTTTTCACCCACTGCAGCATGCGTCAAACGCACAGAAATTGGCAAGCGTCAAACTATAACTTATATAAATCAATACCAACTGTACTAACAGCAATACTCCTAACTATACACATCACGTGATCAAAAATATTGCAAGAGACTTTTCAATGACGTGTTATGCCAATGGATCCTTAGGCATGCCGAGGCGTCCTAGGCATGCTACGCCGAGCCACGCTGCCGATGTAACCCAGACTGCCGAGGCGTCCTTAGGTATGCCGAAGTATCCTTAAGCATGCCAAGCTGCCGCTGCTTCCATAAAAAATCGTTTGTAAGTAGTATATAATCTGCCACGGTAAAATTGGGTGCGCCACCGAAGCGCCTCGTGGCGTAGCTTGCTTAGGCGTTCTTGATTGATCGTTTAAGTTAAGCAACAATATGCGCGGTCACAAATCGGGATGGGTGACTGCAAGTGGCATTACGAGCTGAGTGCTTCCGTGCTTCGGAGGGCACGATAAATTGTCGGTCCCGGCTTTTAAGTCGTTAAGCCATGACGGAAGCCTTTAGGCGGCCTAAAAACTCCGTCACTAGAGTTGGCCACTAGCTCATACGAACATACATACATACTTACCGTATAATTATAAATACCGTCAGATTATAATCTCCCGAGATTGTAAATTGTCGAACGTCTGTTTAGATCGAAATTAGTAGGTTATGTTAAGTTAGTTAGTGAAAAACTACGCTGCAGCGATCGCCGAAGTGCCAGTAATTTAAAGCTGTTAAATTGTAAGCAGTATGTTATGGTTCACAATCTTTTGACAGTTCACAATCTCGCGAGATAGATTATGATCTAATGGTACCTATTTACAATTTTAGATACATACATATTATCACGCCCGTATCCCTAATGGGATGGGCAGAGCCACAAGTAAAAATAAGAAAACTTGCAGCCACTTCTGATTTAGTCCTAAGATGGATATGGTTAACCATGGTGACGGTGGATCAGCCCATCGCCCACATAAGTGGTCAATCCATCATGTTGGAGAGGATACTATCCCTTAGTCAACTTTTACGACATGCTCGGGGAGAGAAGCAGCTGAACCCATTCTATGCTTTTTCTTTACATCCAGTCCGGCATAGAAGTACAACTTTACGGTGACAAATATAACTTAAGGAGCATTGTTTTATTGCTGTTCCGACTTTCCGATTTTTTTTATTACAGTCACCGAAAAATTTACCTAGTAAATGTCTTGTTTCCGTCTTTCCCTACTCCATTATAGCCCTATTACTAGGCATATCCTCGGGGGATCCAACTCAAAGTGATTTGTGCTTAACACGGCGGGATCACTATACAGGCCTTCAGGTAATCGGGTCAATTTACATAATTTGCGAAGCGTCGACGCAACGCACTTGTATCAGCGGATTATGACATTTACCTGGCTCATTTTGTTGTATTTTAGCACCAGAAATAAATATACCGTAGATTACAGAGCTATGGGATAAATAATGCGGGCTGTGGGACGAAACATGTGTGGTCAACATTGTGATATAGTAATATACTGCCAGCCTCGTTGTCGTGGCAGGCGAGTGCTCGGCTGAGACGCAAGAGGTGCGGGCTCTATTCCCGCTGTGTGAGAAATGTTTGCATGTTCTGCAAATATTTCTTCCGGGTCTGGGTGTTGTAATATTTTGTATTAAAAAAATGCATAGTACAAAGCTTTTTGCTTAGTTCGAAGCTAGATGGCGTTATGTAAAAATGACCAAAAATAATAATTATTATTTTAGTAAAAAGAAAAGCCGTATACGGAAGTAAATCACTCGACATCTACGGCCACTACACGACCATATTAGTGATTATTATGACTGCTACAGGACTCTATTACGACATTGATTCGTATAAAATGGGCCTTTTCGGGGTCGTGACAACGTGATAGCGACGTTCTTACGACCAGATTATGGAACCATAAGTTAGAATCGTCACGTTGTGGCGACTTATAAAATGTTTGTTGGGTAGTATCGTTATTCAATAGATACCTATCCATAGCGCCGAATAGCGTGTGATTCAAACAATAATCAATAAGAAAAAATTGCAAAAAGTAAAAAGTTTACGTAAGTTTATTATAGTAGGCAATAAGTTATCGAAAAGAGAAATTGAGTTGAAGTTGGCGCCCCGCGAGCCAACTTGAGTGAGGTGGCGTGAAGCGGTTCTCAAATATTGACTACGGTCGGTGCTCCAAACTTGCGGATTTCTCCGTATTATATCAAACCACAACTTTCATACTAATGCCCTAGAGAAAGTGAAAACTTGTAATAGACTAGCCTTTTGCCGTGGTCTCGATTGCCAACTTTGCCTTTCGGTATAAAGTTCCCTGTAGGTATACTAACGGACCTCTTGGGTATCAAGCAAACTTCGCAATGAATAATTTAATAACAAGGAACGTGACTGAATAAATGCGATTTTTTTTTATTTGAAACATGAATATCCTTAATAACCTATACCTATCATTTAAAATAGCTTAAATACTAATCATAAAATAGTTAAGTATGACGAAAAGAATGAAGGATTATTTTTTAACTTTTATTTAAAAACCTTAGGATTTATTACAATATACCACTATAAACAACTACAGGTGTGAGTATTTGTTTAATTATGATGATTTCTGAGGGAAAACGTTCTTAGGAGGAAAACACACCTGATGTTAAACTGGTATGTCGTTACTTTATAGGTACATAACCAGCAGGTAAGTTTTCGCCACAACCTTTTGGATCTTTATTTTAACCACCAGAATGTGTCTTCTCCCTACCTACCATCACAGATCAGGGATCTTATTCTCGGGAAATAGATACAAGTCAAATTCGATTAATTATACAGAGTGAAATTTTATAATGTCACCTGGAGCGAAAGTATTCTAAATACTGAAGATAGCACATTTTACTCAAAGAAAACATTCCTATTTTTAAAAAGAAGTAAAACTGCATTTATAGATTTTTGAAAATCGTTTTCATCCGGGAGTCGAACCGACTAAAATTCGAAAAAACAACATTCTGCACCAATGAAGGTGGCATATTTAAAATTCCTGTATATACCACAAAACTTTGCAGAAAATGTACTACATATTTTGGCCTAAATTTGGCAGCTGTTTGACAAATCGTTATGACTGTTCCCCGAAATTTAAGACTCCGTAGCTGTATATAATGTATGTATTCTTTATAATATTACATTATTTGACTGTGATTTTTATGTTAAATAAAATACATCATACAAAAAGTTAACCTATATTATTCTAAGTGATATGGTCTGTGAAATATTTAATGTTATTAATCTAATTTCTATTATTAAATTGTAAAAACCATACATACATAGTATGGAACAATGAATGGTTTACATGCATGTGTATGTATTATTTTTTAACGTCTACAAAATAAAAATTA
Source organism: Scotopteryx bipunctaria (assembly GCA_949320045.1). Classification (NCBI taxonomy): domain Eukaryota; kingdom Metazoa; phylum Arthropoda; class Insecta; order Lepidoptera; family Geometridae; genus Scotopteryx; species Scotopteryx bipunctaria. Next base: position 3,883,665 of record OX439441.1, read on the forward strand.
TTTCTAGTACACCTACGTAAATTACGAATTGACTACGTTACTTTTTCAACGTATTTTTACTCTACTTTTAACCCTAGTACACGACTGACTTATTGAAGCACTTAATTGCAATAAGATAAAGCCAAAACATCATACAAAATCAAATCGTAAAATATTAATCGAATGTGACATTACTAATGACGAAAACACACGTGAAGATTATGTAGTATGAAGCAAAAACGGCCTGAAGCCAAACCGATTAAAATGTATGATGGCGAATGACGATGCCATATCGCTGTTATAGATAGCGTGTGTCTTCGTTTTAATATTAGTACGAGTATGATCTAATCAGCTAAGTGCACTGTGCCATCACAATAATTTATAACGTGACTGTGACCTCCTATATCTAATTGCATTAGATTTCAGTCGTCTATTGTTTCCTATTATGGCAGTCAAATTAAGCACTTAACCTAATATACGAAATGGATTGAATTTTCGGTTCGGCTGTTGAGGTCTCCTAGATCTTGGTGGCCGTGGCACAGGCTCGTAAGCTCCAGAAAGTAAAGGCGAATCATCATCAATGAATTCTTCTGAGTCAGTCATATTCTTGTCTAAAATGTCATGAGCATCCGTATTATTAAAATCAAGCTTTTCTGCGGATACATTTGACTCTATTGCAGTCGAGTCGTTATGGTTATCGATTGACAAACCATCAATTGCAATTTTATCAGTAACCACACTTGTAACTTCCTCACTAATGTTAAAAAACGCCGTTGTGCTCATTGTTGTTGGCATTTCAGTGATATCAGTTTTATTTAAAAATAATGGCATGATGGTAGATAAGACTTGGGTTTTAGTTGTCAAAGGATCTATTGTAGAAGAAAGATGTATGGGTGCATCGCTTGATGCAATTGTTTCTTCTGTACGAGTCGAGGAAGAGAAAGTGACTGGAACCGTAGTATGTTCATTCACTGAAGTTTCTTGGTGAATTTTGGTTGTACTTTCGGATTTAACCGCATTTAAACCTTCTGTTTTTTGTATTTTCGTAGGGGCTACAGTGGGAAATGGGGAAGACGATGAATGAGCTTTATCTGTGTCATCTCGAAAAATGGGCATTTTTGTTGTGATTTCAAAAACAGTTGTATTAACTGCTGGATCGTCATTAGAAATTACAGTTATTTGTATAACTTCATGTTCTATTGTATTATTATATGCAGTTGTAATATTCGGGAGAGGTATCGAATTGTCTGGAGATGCTTCAGATGCATTAAGAATATTTGTTTTTAAAATTTTGTTTTCTGTTATTGTTTCAAGTTTAGCAACGTCACTTGCGTAATTTGAGGAATCTAGTTTTTCTTCACTGGCAAAAGAAGCATCTTTTAACATTACTGTGAGATCCATTGCAAAATTTTCCTCTGATTTATCGTGATAAAAAACAGATGTTGAAATATGTGTTTTAGCTGTAGTCCTATCAATTTCTGTTGTTTTTGTTGGCATTACTTTGGTAATTTTTCCTTTAGTTTCATAGTATTTTTCATTTACATATTTTTTAGGAACATGAGACTTCAGATTATTTTGCTTATCCTTGTTTTGTTTATTTGAAATTACTAAAGGTTTATCTATATGCTTACTGTCTGACGATAATTTATTATTATTACTTTCAACATATGAATGACCGCTTTGACTATGTTTATTTAACTCTTTCTCAGCTATTTGTTGAGCATGTTTTTCGGCTAATGAAAGAACTGTCATATCGTCACTCATTCTAGACTTTGCCATTACAAGCGGTGGAATGAAGTGATCAGTGGGTTGCGTAAAGATATTGTCGACATTACCAACTCTAGCTATTTCTTCGTGTAACATCTTATGCTGCATGTGCCGTTCATCTTCAAGCTTTTCAAGCTGCTCGTCTATCAAAATGTTACCATCGTCGACTAATTTTGGTATGAAGTTACTTTGAATATTATGATCGTCGCTTCCTCCTAGACTCACATCCTTACTGAATGAAACGGCATTGAAATTGTCCATGTCAGTAAATTTGGTAGCAGATTTGTACTGAGTTTTTGAGTTTATGTACTGCGGAAGTAAAGTAGCTGTAATAACAAGAGGTTGGTTAAGCTCTACATCGTGCTCAGTTGTTGTGTTTTCTTCGGTAGTAACCTCGGTGACTGCGTCTTGATCAGTGGTAAAGTCTGTAGTAACTGGCCAATTCGTCCCCGTTGATGTACTGGATATTTCTTCTTCATCCGCACATGATAGATCTTTAAGCAGCCCTTCGCGTTTCTGCGAGAAAACAAAGTGTTTATACACCTTGCTGAATATTACATCACACACTTATTATCCAATAATATTTATACATAATAAAATTTACCACGTTTCCAGTGCATTGGACACTTTTCACCCCAGCTAGGCCGCAGTCTGCGTTGAGCTGGACTGCCGCACTTTCAGGAAGGTAGAGAATAGTAAGAGCAGGTAGCTCCCGTACCATGCATCCTTCGCTTCCTAAAGCCCATTGTGGCACTGAGAAGAAATAAAATTAAAAAGTTAACAAAAGTGGGTCTTCAATCATAATAACATACATAATAAGTTTAAAGACTTACTTTAAAAATGCTAAAATTATAAATCATGCTATAATTGCAAGTAGCCGATAAATTCATGCAGGTATATCGTACTTGTAGCTTTTATCAAAAAAAATAAAGCTACCTGGTAATTCGCAAATGAATGAGGCTACGGTAGGGCCCCCGCATGCTCTGGCCTCCCAGCGGTAGTCGGCGACGGGGTTGGCGGCAGCACACAGTGGGGCGGAGCGCGTATCCGGGGCAGAACTCCAGTATCCATCACCGCTGAGTCCTCGGTAGTCACTACAACGAAATAAAACATTAGTCATATAAGGTAACATTATATCACAGTGGCCTATGCTTCTGGAAAAGAGGTATTTTTCCTTCAGAGTCGATTATGTTTCACCGGACTAGGCAATCACCAATGAACCTGACAATTTATAATAATTTTTAATGAGATAATTTTACTATACAACATTCCAAACATATTCTTTGAATCTTGAATGTTATTTTTCAAAAAGGAACGGAGTAACGATGATTATTGCAAAAAGTCTCTCCAATAGTTTTTATCGGGCATATGAAGCTGATAAATTGAAGTAAAATTCATCGTCAACTTTATGAATCGTTTTTATAGTCGTAGGATTTTCGTGCGACTCATTGTAAAATCTTTACTAATAATAGATGCAAAAGACAATTCATGCAGCAGCAGAACAATGGATTGTCATATTTTTTTGCAAAGAGATCTGTAATCTGTAAAAGCCTGAGTCTACATAAGCTTTTAGGTAACTGAGTATTGGAAATATAATTCACATTAAATCCATTATTTACTAAAATCGCTTTGCAAAGTGGAGGTAAAGTTTTATCATTTTGTTGAACTCGTCCTAATCATGATCGTACATATTCACTTTTTCGGTCTTTTTAAACTTAGACCATAAATGCATAATCGTCTGACTCAAGAGACTCCGTATTCTTAGGTACTTACGTCCAAGTAAAGTCTCCGTCAGGGTTGCTGCGGATGAGGCCTACCCATACAGCGCTGGATATGTCCAGCTCCTTGAGGTAAGCCCGAACTGCGTCATACTGAGCTGTAGTATCCACTGCAACAAACAACAAAAAATGGTAAAGAAAACTTTTGACGTGTTCCTATATAAGGAGCAATGAATCCTTCCCGAAGCTAAGATTATATAATAAAAAGGGTCTCGGAGTTTATCCTGTTCCCTAGTAGAGAGAAAGGGTAACGCACCTACTAAGGTATATTTTGGGAATAAAAGCTTTAACTACATCGTCACCTGGTCGTATGTACAAACATTACCAGTAAATGTTTGTAGGAACCTATTCAAACACTTCGCATTCTGTTTAGCTATACATGAGGATTTTTTTGGATAGGTTCTTTATTAACTGTTTTTTTCATTCATTAGCGTTATAAATGGAATGATGCGCCTTCGAGGCTCACTTTAAATCCTTTCACCACACTGGTTCGAAAGAACTAGTGACACGACTAGTAGAAGTAGTGGTAATGGAATAATACATATTTACATTTTGGAATGAGACCAAAGCACATTTAATTAAACTTCGGAGGATTATTTAACAAGATTGCGGTCGAGTCGCAACTCTGCTCTGGATCTTACTTAGGCAAAGTGGACAGTGTATCCTCACTAAGTGCCCTCCGGCTTCGAGCACGGGGTCACAGTCCTCGAAGAGCAGGTACGACACTTACTACGACGATGCACCGCCGAAGCATATCGATGATGTAAATTCTGTAGAGTCATCGAAATTGCTACATACCTACCGACAATTACTGCCCAGTAATCATATATTATAGTTTACTATTTTAAAGTACCTAGGTAATATTAATTGGGTTTCTGAAATGAAAAATTTCCATCATAAATAATAAATTAAAATGTTTCCCTTTGACATTCGTTCAAGTTTCATACAAAATAAGAAGTGAACTGGCTACCTTAAAGCGGTAGTGCTCGAGAGGAATCCAGTTTGAATTACTACTTAATTAATTAAAGCCTGCCAGCTGAAACTGTATAATAACTAATTTCACTGTATCGGCCGCCCAGGCCCCTCTCAGATACAAGGAATTCTTTAATTAAATACCCATGTACGGACTCACACTGCTACTTTGATTTGATTCGGATTTGGGTGTGAACTCATCCGGAAATGATTTTAAACATTTCTGTGAACAACAATTTGTACTAGAGAGTTTTACAATGAATTTAAATGAATATTTGTAGATATTTCACACAGCTCCATCTAGCCTCAAACTAATCAAAGCTGTACTATAAGAACTAGATAGCCGACATATTACTTATATACTTTTTTAAATAAGTAAATACATACTTATAATACATTATATTACTATACCCAGACCCGGAAGAAATATTTGCAAAATATTCAATCATTTCTCCCACTGCAGGAATCGAACCCGCGCCTCTTGCGTCTCAGCTGAGTATTTGCCCGTCAAGCCACTGAGGTCGTCAATGCATAGCATGTTATAAATCAGGATGGGTAGGGTTGACATAATCCTATTCTATCTTGCAAGCGGCTAGGGTTGACATAATCCTATTGTATATTGTACCTAAGGACCATTATAATAGGAACCCCAATAATGCGTAACAGTCGTGTGGTCGTGTTGATTTGAACGTTGCTTTATCATACCCTAGAAAATTTCAAGTAAAACGTATATATTCTCGGAGAGAATATCAACACCCGTACATTTATTATTCAAGTGAGACGTTCAGGGCAGTTTCCTATTGGTATTCGACCACCGAGTTCATGTTCTCTTTCCGTTTCATTTTAGCTGAATATTATTGCTGAATATTTCCAGAGATTGAGCAAAATGTCTAGGATATTAAACATTCAAGATTTTAATTTAGATACCTGCTCTTGTTTGTATTAGTGCTACGTGCACTGCATAGCTTTTCAAAAATCGAAAAATGTTCTGCTTTATTACAAAGAAATTGGACAAATATATTATTACTGTAGATTCAAATATCAAATAAGATACAGAGTTTTATTTATCAGCAATATTGAATGAAGGTCGCACTTTAATACTGTAAGACTCCAAAGTGTTGTCAATTTAAAATTCCCCTATACCCCTCCACTTATGATACAAAGTACCATCATCCCGTTTAAGCTCAGACACGTCTAGTGCATGAATAACCGTGAGATTAGGCATGAGACAGCACTTCGCGATCCTCGTGAGGGCAGGCAGCTGTCTGGAATGTCTCGTACCCCCGATGTGTACAGCTAGCTGCTAATACTTTGCCTGCTACTAATGGAACTAGATCGTGCACTCACTGTGAGTAGTCTAAACTAGATAGACCGAGCGATATTGAATTTTAAAGTACTTAAACAAAATTTGCCAATGGAAAGTGGCGTTTGACGGAGGGGATACTGTACAATTTCATTTTTATGTAACGGATCCTTGTATCGAAAAAGCGGTAATGAATATTGTTTAAGCTGTTCAAAATATTTATAGTTTGCAATACCTAATAAAAGGAACTAATTCAAACCCATTGGTATTCGTAGTTGTAGCATCCAAAGTTCACCCTCGCGCTCTGCACGTCACGTGCGAGGAGAGGACTGAGCGTTGATTGGCCATTTCAGAAACTGACTCGTTATTTCACAAAGAATCCTTGTGATTCGAAGCGCACTCTGGCACGAACTCTTTTTATGGTTTTCAGCTTACGTAGGTAGTCGAAAGTCTATTGATGCTACGTGCGATGTGAGTGAACGATGTATGATCGTTTACAAATTGTAATCGAATTTATTTGAAACTAGCCTACATGTCATTAATAAATCTTTATGAATTCGGATTTGAAGTGACAGGAAAACAAAATTAGGTACTTATCAATCATAATTTTAAAAGTCACTCCCCGTCCTTCTAAACTACACTTACGTAAAATAGTGGGGCCATAAAATTCGTTTAAAGTCAGTTCATATATAACAGGGGAGAAAATATGTCATTATGTCTTACTGTCATACAAATAAGCGGGAGGGAAAAATATATAAAGATCCATTTATAACGCACTAAGCGGACAGAAAAGTTGTATGGAAATCCATTGTTAACGTGCTATTTTTATTTAATTTCGGGTAATATACTGATATTACTACATACTCAAAATCTCCCGGGTAGTAAATATCTTAAAGCTTCCTTGGTCCTACAAAACCTATTTTAATATTATAATGCCGAAAGACAAAAAGTTTCTACTGCAAAATGATACTGGCCACCAGCTTTTTCTGAACATTACCCAATTTGAAAATTACATGGATATAATAGCTATACGAATTTTAATTTAAACTCGAATTTTAAATAATTAGTAAAAAATATATATTCCTCACAGGTGTAGTATAAGCACTATGTATCAGTATTTATTAAACTTCGCGATTTATAACATATTTAAATTTCAGTCACCCGGTGACCACGATCGCTGCAACGCGTTCGAAACGTCGGGAAAATAAAAAAGGTACGTGATTAAGTCTCGCTATAAACATTAAATACACTATGTGTCACTCAGGAGAAAGTGGGATTCTTAACTCGTGTATATTGAACTATACCCTCGTTTATAATTCGTCACTTTCTCCCCTTGGTGAACAATGTACTATATTACTATGTAGTTGAGTATTACATTCTAGTACCCACACTGGTAGAAGAATAAATATCATGATACGAGCCCCGGCGTACCTCCGAATGGCGTCAAATGTAGTTATTGGGATCCCGCAGGCTAAATTGCGGCTGGCTCGGCGCTTCACAATCTAATATAAATTTCCCGATGCCTGTTCCGGCGAATTCTGCTGTTATGGCGTAGGATTACGCGAATACAAGGGTTATAAGGGTTTTATGCTTGTACTTCGGACCTACAAATTAAAGCATTAGGGTTGCTACTTCATATTAAGTATATTAGGAATAACGGAACACTTACACTTTGTAATTATTAATTAACAAAATCAGTAAGTTAAATTAGTTTTAGTTCAATTCTCAATGAAAAAAAAATGAAGTACAAAATATCATACGAAAAAATCAGCTGTATTTTTCTTTCAGTCTGTCATTCTTGAAAAAATAACTAGGCATCGTTTAAATAAGTTAAAACTTCTCAAACAAACAAGCAATAAAACATAGGCAATAAAATAAGTGGCATAAGGTAGGACAGTTAAATGGCATCACAAATATTGACTTGGCGGCTGTGAGAGTTACCGCGATCTCAAGGCGATACAGGCGAGGAAAATCGACGTAGGTACGTTGAACTTTTATATAACTTAGGTACTCGAACGTACATAATATCTACCAACACAATTTTATACGGAGCTATACAAATGTAAAAGCAACTGAAACTAAGTACTTACCTGCTAAAAGTTTTTTCGTGTTCATCCAAAAATATTATTTATGCAGAACTCGACAAGGTAAAACTCGTGTCATAAATATTATACCATTAGGTATCTCGAAAAGGTTTAGTAAAGTTTGTGACGGTTATTATCGGAAAAGTTACAGAAAATACCTACGTGTTTCGATCTGATTGACTGATTTTATGTTTGTACATATTAGATGCACTCTTGTTTGGCTCTTAGTAATCAAGTACTTCGAGTATGAATAATATTTTAAATGTCTGGATTATATTAGCCAGCTCCTCTTCGTTTTTTCTTCAAGCGTACTTATTATCTGCGCTCGTTTTGGCTCTACGCCAGTGCCATTTTATATATTAAAGTTTCAGTGGCTATACTGCAAGTCTTTGAGACCCGTTATTTCTTCGTGGAAACCGCTACATAACTGATCACGCTTTAAGGTTTGCATAATAACTTCGAGTTAACTTTACATTTGCCAAAACTCAAAATACTGCAAAACCAGAAACAATTCAAATACTAAGGCAAATTTTTGATTGATTGCCTTATTATATAAACTTCGTAATTAAATCATTTATTTTTAGATTTGTACATTTTTTCCTTTCATATAGATGGTAGACTTGTAGAGGTAGTTTCCAACCCGTAGAAATTTACGTAACTGGAAGGCCGGCTAAAGTTGTGACAAAAAAAGAAAAACAATATCAACTGACCGGGGTTAATCCGCCTTTGTTATACGTTGTCAAGGATTATCGGGATTTATTTTCTCTTCTCAATAGCGCTTGCCGTGAGCTAATCAATAACAGTATTAGGCACGTAGAAATTATAGTAATAGCTACAGCAAATTAGTTTTCTGCCGAGAAAATCACAAAGGTTTACGCTGGGAGCAAAGTAACCGTCCAAATCTGTAATTAGAGTAGTACAAAGTTCTTTGTCTCAGGTTTGTCTAACTTTACAGTTCTAATAATAATTGTGACGACACACTGAATTTGCGAAGGTTAACGTTTTTTTACCTGGTCTGATTTTCCCTCTTTATGGTAATAAATTCCCCGTTTGTGCCAGCCCTTCCGTAGTTTCCTGTTGTTTGACACTTCAAAAGGATTGTCAATCAACGGTAGAGATGTGGTACAGTGAGTTGGACAATTTGGCGATTTGGGAACATAATAAATGTTAAAATGTATGCTAATTGGGTGATGTGTGAGTACGGTCGCTGAATTTCCATAGGGGTTGATTGTGGTTGCAACATTTACTGAGTTAAACAATGATAGCCTAATGAACAAAGTAAACACTGTAATACCTAAACTTTAGGTACTAACATCATCATCATCATCATCATCATCATCATCTTCCTGCCCTTATCCCACTCTATGTGGGGTCGGCACAGCATGATCCTTAGATCATGCTGTAAGAGTTTTGGCCAAGGTGTTTTATGACCGGCCGCCTGCCTGACGTCAACCCTCTTTGGGAACCATAATTTAATAGTTTTTAAGGATGTATAGTTAATGTTCTATGTTTACATGCTAAAAACTATTTAAAGTTGTACCTACATAATTATTTTTTATCATTTATTGTTTTACCTTTGTTTCGCAAAATAAAAGATTTGATTTAATTTGATTGGATTTGACTAGTAATAACACTTGACATTATTTATTATAGAATCTAAAACTAGGTATCGGAGCTAAATAATATTTTACTTTTTACCTGCCTGCGAAGAAGTAATGTACATTGTGTGTATGTGCATTCCTTTATTTGAAGCTGGTACTAAAACTGCTGGACAGATTTTGTCAAATGAGGTGTCGTTGGATTCCTCTTAAGTTCATCATAAGTTCGTCGTATGTTTTTTGTTATAAGTAACAAAACTAGAGACAGTTTTTTTCTATTTACTTTTTATTTATTCTCGCAAATAGTCTCTAAGTAACCTTCCCAAAGTAGATTATGTAATCTGGCTACTTTGAGAATAATTGCGGGAAATTTACCAATAACCGAACTTCCTTTTGTACTGCCGGATAACGAATTAACGATGACGAAGGAAATCTAATGAAATATAAGCGGGAAACAACAGAGTATCTATAATGCGATGTAATCGAATCATATCAATGTGCATGTTGAATTTTACAGGACTTGTTTCGTAAAGAACGTTGACCTCATAATAAGAATCATTAACGATGACTCGAGAGCACTGGAGTTAGTCTAATGGTAGCGGCCCTGCCTTTTGATCCTAAGGTCGTGGGTTCAAATTAGATCGTGCACCAATGGATTTTCTCTATACCAGTCTACTCGAACGGAGAAGGAAAACATGATGAGAAAACCTTCATGTCGTATAACCTAAAAAGTTGGAAAACATGTGTCAAGTGCACATGAAGAGCCTTTGAGACGCCTTTAAATCCTTACACCACAATGGTTCAAAATCGAAAGAACTATGACTTACCTTTGCCCGGTTCCTAAATTATACCAACGCAACGGACATCGGTCCGTTAGATCCAATAGACCGATACATAATCTATAATATCGTTATTATCTGTCGAACAACGGCAATACATTTATGGCAAAAATAGCGTTTCTATGGTAGGTAATGAACGATCCGCCGTCCGTTAGAAGAATATTGGAACTGTGCATTAGACTAGCTTACTTTTTTAACTTTACTAGCTTCCACACTCGGCCTTATATGCGTGGTACCCCGATAGACTATATCACTCTTTAACTATCTCTCTGCAAAAAATCATGTCGATCCGTTGCTTCGTTACCTACTGAGTGGAGGACAAATCAACAAACTTATAAACACACTTTCCCATTTATAATATTCGTAGAGTAATTTACTTTGACAAATAGTTGCATAAATGTGTAGTACACTGCGGCCGTAATTACAAAAACTGCTTTCCAAGAACCTAAAACTTAAATTACGTTCGTAATCTGTTTCATCGAAACATCTCCTTGGTATAAATATAAACGAATACTTCGTTATCGATGTCATATTTTTTAAACATGGTCGGCTGACTAACATTATGTATGATTGATGAACCGACGTTTTGTTTTTACCAATTGTTAATAAGATTTGTAATAACATAATACATAGGATGTTATCCTAAAAGTTTTACCAATAAAACGTGTAAAAATATTTGCAAGAAGACATTTTTGTTTCTAGAGAAATAAATAAACTCATTTTTTTTTGTAACAGCAGCAATTTCTCAAAGCTTGTGTAGCAAAATAACACTAAATATTGTTCTCCTACTACAAAGTAATCCGTGATAAAGGTTTCCGTGCGTGGTAGAAGATTGAATGTAAACACGTTCCCACTTGCGATCTTGATATTGCATTGGGATCAACTAGCATTATTGGAAAATAGAAAATCAAGAATCGAAACATACAATCAAATTGGAGATAAATGTATGTAGGTGGCGAAAAACCAAAAATAAGTAAAGTCTTTGTGAACAAAAGTTACATTAGTAACAAAAGTGTGTGATGAGATGACAGAAGAAAATGGAAAAATATTGCGTACAAGCTGAGCCGAATAATAAATAAATATAAATAACACCCAACAGTCACATACCTAGTCCTGACCCCACACTAGGATTCCCTGTGTCGTGGGCATCCGAAACTACGAGTACCATGGTACCACAACACAATATGTAACATCAAAATAAATATTGACTTTACAATAAACATCCTGATACAAAATAACAAAGCAACAATGCGTCTAAAAAAAGGCATCAGGCAGATGTTTTTCATCAACGAGGAATTTGCGTCAACCTTGGTACTGAACGTCTAAATCTTCATGTTTTCGTCTCTTGACTAAGGACGCGCATAACTTCGGTTATATTCTACTTTTATAGCGGAAAAAGATTATTAGCCTTGACACGGAACAGAGGGATGACGCAGCTGAACGCAGCGAGGGTCCTAATAGATTTACGACTCACTAAATTTAAAGCCGGGTCGCACGATATATATCTTTAGTAGTTTAAATGTTTAGAAGATGGAGCGAGATGCGAAAACAACACATACCTAAAGCCTGAACTATATGGCCAGGCTTGTACTGGACCACTTACAGTGAACACAATGATTATAATTTCACTATTTTATTACTATTTTAAAGTAGGTAGCGGTTCAGCTTCATATTCATTTATTAACTATAGCTTCATATTTATTTTAAACCCGAGAGATAGTCAAAACTTACCTACTTCTTACAGAAATTTTGATTCGTTCTTATGTTTTCCATTTGATTTCTCCTAAGTAGGTCGATTTACCAATTTGTTAACATTATGCCACACTAAGTCAATAAGTCAACAATTTCGGTCTACCCGAACCCATGACTTTGTAAGCTTAGGGGTGCAAGGTGTACCAACACTGTACCTACCCGTCTACCCATAGTTAAGTGTATTCATCCCATCCCCAAAATTATATAGTTATCTTGACTGGAATAGAAAGCGTTGTGTATCATCTACCTATTTGTGGTGTAGCAAGGTATAATGCAAACATGTAGTATTATTTGTTACATTTATCACTTTATCCAAGTCGGCAGATTTTACCCTACCGGTCGGTGACCTAAAACTGATAGCACATTTCTATATATAAAATCACCAACCTCTTGAGAAAAAAAATATTACACACGAGTTAGATTTGGACTAAATAATTTTAACATTAAAAATGTATAAAACATAAGAAAAGTATTGAAATGACTTCTGACTAAGGAAAATTTAAGAAGAATACATATTATTGTGCCAACCCCACATAAAGTGGAAAAAGGGCAGGTAAATGATGATGATGATTAAGACAAGCAGTTATCTACACTATGATTTGTGTCTTTTTTCTAGCAACTAGTGTTTGACAGTATCATTACTATTGTACATGCAGCTTATCTTACTTCTCAGTTCCCACAAACGAAGTTGACTTGCTGTTCTGAGGTTCCCACCACATTCATCGCTCTCCGATTCAGTTTATAAAATAAATCAATACGAGGGGCGTGTATGTTAACGGCTGACAGCAATTATGGGGACGTGTTTGCCGTCGCCGGCGTCCGGTGTCAAGTGCCGGACAGCGGCATGTCATTAGTACAAGCTCGTTGTCATTCGGCCGTGAAGAGAAGCCCTAACGAGGTACGCGCGTTTGATAGCTACCAATTTTTAACCTGTGCAATACACCGACTTTCATATCGTAAAGTGGAAAGTCCTCACGCAATTTTTGTATTTGCTGTCGTTCCATCTTCATTCAAATTGGAAGTTCCTTAACTAGTGGAAGAGGAATCTACTAGTAGGCATCTATACACTGTTGAACATCTTGTCGTGTTGTTAGGGTGTCTATAAACTAGTCGGCGGCATATTACGTTCCTATGAACAAAAAACACAAAACGTGACAGAACCGGTGAAGAAATCTAGATCGACTCCCACAAATTTAGTCACCTTTGTTGAGGAACCTGTTCAACAATAGCTTGAGGCAATTAACAAACATCATTATTGTAATATTGCAACAATCGTTGATAAACCATATTAAATAAAATAAAAATACAGTACCGACAACAATCGCTGGGGCTTTGGTTTGCAGACACCCTTAATGAGCGCTTACTGTCACTTGTAAATGCAGACCCAGTATTTTATTATCTTTCAACAGTTCTGACAGTTTGTTTGAAAGGAGTATCTTTGGTTTATCTTTACTCAAAACATCTGAGCTCAGCCAATTAACTTTAGGAGTACTTATAGGTACCTTTTTAGCTAATTTATTTTTTTCTAAAAGTTAATATTTTACTTCGAACGATGTTTTCTTACCAGTGTAATTGTATTAGCAGTATAGTATTTAATTCAGTAACTCCTGTAATAAAACTGCCACTTACTAAGCCGTTTCAGTTTTATTAATCGGCTTATAAAATTCACAATAGGTATTTATTATTCAATACTCATAAGCACATCAATACCGTTTTACTTAGGTAGGAAGTTCCATACAGTTGTATTATGGTTTCTGAAATAAAACATTATGCTGCATCGCATATAGGTATTTCGGCAGCTGACATCGAGCAGAAGTAAGCCAGCCACGGATTTCGGAATCACTTTTAATGGTTTTAACCTAATGCCAAAAAAATATTTTTAATTGACATTTGTCCCGTCACCACGGTGGCCACAATAATAATTATAGCCACAATTTATCAAAGTCGATTTTCCGCTCGAATGCCCCAAACCATATTAACAACTATTTCACAAGAAACTTACGCGAAAGTGTCTGCAATCTCAATTCTGCACATAAAATCTTATAACGATCGTGGCCTAGATACAATGTAGGCGTGAACCATCGATATATTAGGGTTGCGAAAGGGATTGGGTTTAATTAAAATTGATGGCACCATAATTTGATAGCGCTTTTGGGTTTAATGGAATCACGTCTCACTGAGTAAGGTCATTGATACATATGATCTAATGAGTAAAACTCTTTCGTTTGACTGACTGACTGACTGAGGATCAACGCACAACATAAACCGTATATTTTTTTCAATTTTGTTAAAGTTATTTCTGGGTCTATTATTTTGTTTTCAGTAATAATACGCGATAACCCTAAAACCCAAAATATTTTAGCATCATTGCTTGGAATTTATGCCGCTGCGTATTTTTATTGGTAGGCAATCCATCACATAACGGCATTGTTATAGTTCGATAAGGGAATAATAGTGTGGAATACGGAATACATACACTATTCATGATCTATGATGGTTCTCCTAGCATTTTTCATTGTAGGTATATTTTAAAACTAGATAGGAAGAAATTTTTAATGCGAATCGCGCTAACATTTAATAAGTAAGTGAACACACTCATTTGAACTAGCGTGAAACTAATATAAATATTTCGTTGCTCGTACTAACAAAATTAATTTCTGGATTTTTCCCCTTCAATATTAAGGCCCGTAGATCATGCTAGACGATAATAAAGATTATAATAAAAAAATGAGGATGCTAGTAGATGTTGAAGACTACTTCGCGTTCTCAGGTATCGGTACAACAAGTTGATAGTCTCTAGATAACTCGAGTACTTACTGAGTGGGGTGGATTTAAAATTAACTATAAGTAAGTGGGTATAAAGATTTTATTACTTAGTACTAAAAGAAGAGAAGATTATTCTGATGAATAATGATCCATTGATTCTGATCCATTTGTTTAACTACACAGGTTCTTCCTTTACATTGTGAAGTGTAACGAGCCATGGACACGCCGCCTACTTACTGCCTTGATCCGGGGAGCCAAATATGTGCCAGCTGACAGCAATTAAGCATATTCCAGAGGCCCTGAAATAATTAGCAAAACGCGGTGGACCTCCATGCCCCGCGGACTAGGGTCTCGATCCCAAAAGGCTCATATGTCATATTGTTACGGCCTACGGATTCAATGATGGAGCGATTGAGAGAGAATGTAGGTCAAGTTGATAGTTCACAGCAGTTGTCAATGAGGAAAATTATAAAATAAATAAAAGATGGGTTTTTTTGTAGAATTTAGGTTTATCTTTATATTTCCAATTCAATATCAACCTCCACGTAACATTGGTGACGGAAGTATTTAAGATAAAAGTCCATCATTGAGGTGCCTAGAGCCCGTAACAATACGAAATAGCTCCCATACATATTCAATATATAAATACATAAATGAATGTAATTTATTCATCGATATATATTTTCAAAACATTATTGTAGGCCAGTCAATATCGACATTAAACATCGCAAACGCGAATGTATCTAAGACTTTCTTAAATGCTCGTTTGCGATGTTTGACTTTTTTGTATCGATATTGACTGGCCTATTGGTACTCACGGAAATAGTAGGTATAATGCTCATTAAAAACAAAAGCATATTGTGCGCGGCCAAAATAGAGGGTAGAGTCGATCGATGGTCACACCTAGCCGGGCGCTGGACAGGCCATACATAACGCTAATAGGGCGCACCTTGTTTTTATACTCGCTAATAAACCAGATTATGGCCTGCTGAGTGCTCTGCGCAAGGATATGTCTGTAATTCCCGGGATATGGAGGTACCCGGATGATATAGCTTTTCACTTAGGGGTAGGTTCTTTAGAGACCTACTTAAGGTAGACTTAAGTACAAAGTTGTTCATATGAAATAAGAAGAAATGAAAACAATAAATTCCATACCTACAAAAATAATATACCTACTTACAACTGGCACTTGCCGGATACAGATAAGAGTAAAAATAGTTATTTAGATTTTAAATATAGTTTTAGTTTTAGTAATCATTATTTAACAATTTCCACAGCTAACGTTGTCCATTTCATGAATAAACTTTCATAACTCCTTTGAACAGAAGTTGTGGGTGGTTTTGGAATACGCTTTTCATTACAGCAGCGGTAGCGCATTGAAACGCGGTGACTGACGTCATCAGTAAATACCTGCACTAAATGTGCACAAATAGCAAATGTTTGCTCTAACGAGTCAGTGAGCATATAATACACTACAACCACACTCTATTGAAAACACTCAAATAGCTTTGAAAGCTACGCTCTACTCTTTCCTGTTTTTGAATACTTTCATTTTAGTATTGGCCGAATGATTGCATCGATAAGAGCGGATTGAATCCTCAACATTTGAGGTACCCGTAACATGCGTGTATTTTTACTTTCGAAGGGAGTGATTGAATTGACGTGATCGCATCGTCCAAAAAGCTCCTAATATTTTACGAGATATGTTCCCATACTTCCTCGAGATGAAAGTGGTGCTGCTGGAGGGTAACCTCTTTCAAATATTTAGAAGAAGGAAAGTGAACTTTCGTAGGCGAGTAAGTAGGTACATCATTGTTTACGAGCAATAAAAAACCCATGCATTCTATATTTTCATCTGTACAGATGTTGTTCTTTTTTCCTATTTCCAATCTGTCAAAGTAAAAAAAAAAATATGACAGTGATGAATAACACATTTTTTATTATTTGAACACAGGCAGGCAGGCAGGCAGCTTTGTTTTAGTTTAAGCTTAATAATAAACTTTTTTAATTTAAGAGTCTAAAGAATCGGCCATTCTCTTGGTAAGTCGAGATCGTTGGCAAATTGCCTACTGGATAGAGGCATTGACCTCAAGCTCTAAGTCTTCTGCATTGACCTTAACGTTTTGTATAACATTTATCGCTCTTAGGGCTATATCACTGTTTGAGTTTAAAAAGCAATACGCGAGTAATTGTTCTTAACACCCTCAAAAGCCTTACTTACGTAATGTAGGTGCCTATTCATTGTATTCAACAGTCTGTGAACCATTAGTACCACAATAAATCTTGCCTTTCAAACAAGAGCGTCGCAATCTATTCTGCCCTTTCATACCCTCGTACATAACTATAGTTTTCAAGTGCGGTATCGAGACTTGGGACCAAGTCCCATAAAGTAACAACCCTCAACTACAAAGAACATTAGCATCGATTTACATAAACGGATCGGAGTTCTTAGCCCACTTGGATTTAAATAAATAAACACGATTTCGAACTCGGTTAGACAAGACAAATTATTATTCAATATAAGCCCTATAAGTCAGTATTATCACATTACCCAGGAGCAATGATGTTTAACTAAGCCACCACAGGTATTTACTAAAGGTCCTATCGTACTTTTCACTCACACTACAATGACCTGTAGCATCTACAATACCTATAGATGATTTAAGCTGCGTTTGAGGTCGATAGGTACCTACGATACACAACAATATTTTAATTTAATGAAGTATATTATATCTAGTTCAGTTGTAATAAAAAAAACAGCTGTTTAGTAGGTGCTTATAATATTTTACTTACAGTACAGTACTAGTACTTTCAATTACAGTCGAAAATTTGCCAAAGAAATATAATTTTGAACTTTTCCCGCGCAGATAAATGGTTCTTTTGCAAGTTCCCGAGTTATGGCTCACAGTCTTCAGGGAGCAAATTCTCAAGGTTTTTGTAAGTTCGTAGGTAATTTTAGAGACCTTTGAGGTTATTAGAGTTTCAGTGTTATTGGCATTTCTTTGAAACAATATAAAGGTTTCAATTTGTAGCCAAAGGGAAGTTTCTAAAGCTTTTGTGGGTCATGGGATTCAGCTTATATAGGTACTTATTATAGGAATTATAATCATGCGGACTACATTGGCTTGTATACTAAGGACAGGTAGCCATATAATTTGCTACGCCTAAACGCGATAGTATAGCCGCAGGTTAAGATGACCAGAAAACAAAACATAACGCTAATTTTGGTGTTGTCTCTGTATTGAATTAAAAGTCTGTATTTTTTCCAATGGCATTATATCATTATGTCACTTATTTTTCATCCGATAAAACAGATAACTTTCATTTTTTTTGTAGTAGAAAAAATATAATATCAACTTGGCGATTATTGCTAAGCGCATTTGCTATTCAAGTCACAAAGGCGAGTGTGTAGAGGACGATAGTACCCCTACTTCCCCCTTGTAGGCTGAAACTTGCGGACGTGATGAGCCTGCTTTAGCCTTTATACAACTACACTTGGGTTTACGACCAGCCGTACACACGTGCGATATGAACTTTTCGACAACTGTACGTACTCGTAGGATAGATAAAGGATAGATACCATACATAGGTCGTTTAATTAAATAGTAACTTCGTATGAGCTAGTGGCCAACTCTTGTGACGGAGTTTTTAGGCCGCCTAAAGGCCTCCGTCTTGGCTTATCGACCTTAGCTCACATAGTTTAATGAACTTGCCTGTATTCCCAAATCTTTAAAAATTCTTACCACAGGCTCCAAAGATTTATAAGTATTATAGGCAACTAGCTGCCGCCCGCGGCTTCGCTCGAGTGGTACCCGGATAAAAAATTGCCTATATGTTAATCCAGTACATGTACTATGTATATTCCAAGTTTCATTCAAATCCGTTCAGCCGTTTAGGCGTGATTGAGGCACAAACATCCAAACTCACAAACTTTCGCATTTATAATATAAGTAAGATAATCTACATAGTATAGAATTATTCCCATTTAAGACTTAACGTCTTCTGCTATAGAACATACAATTAATCACGAGGAACAACATTATTTTGATAAATAAAAGTAATACAAAAAAGCAACCTATTTTAAAAATACCAGTTGTTTTAGCTTTAATTAATATTCAATGTTTTGGATTTCGAATATTGAGTCACAAAAGCTTATCTCTTACATTTCATAGAAAAGTATAGCAGTATAGGAAAATAAATCATCTCAAATTTTCAAAGAAAATCAACCGATAGTTTTCCAAGGTTCTGGTTACAATTTCATAAGAGAATATAATAATAAAGAAAGTAGGTATTGAAGTTATGAAAGGAAACAGTATACTCAAAGTGAGAATAAAAAAGTCTCGTAACAATGTTACCCAAACTCGAAATCACATCGAAGTGGAAAAATGTGCGGACTCACGAAAAGGTTTATGTGACGAGGAAAAATAAAAAATATTCGTATATTAGAACGGTGGCAAAATCTTCTCACGTCGATATTTTTGTAACCTACAGTCAGCGCAGCACTTGGGGTCAGACGAATAGATTTTACGACCGGTAGAGGCATGGTTCGGGTGAAGAGGGCGTATTCACTCCGAAATCGGTAAAATTATTTTCTACTTTGAAACTTTTACTAGTCAATGTTTAAAACTGCTTGGTAAATTTTCCTATTCCATTTCATTCAGGTCTTTATGAATTAGGACCCTCGGATATTCATTTTTAGCCAAGAAGGCTTGGCGTTGATAAAACCCTTCTTTGAAATAAAATCTTTACCCGAGGCAATACTTCGACTGTAGTAAAAATTGATTTGACAAAAATAAATGCAAAAAAATCATCGTATTTGCGTTCATTTGCTAAATTGGACTCAATATTTGCTTTTTTGGATCAACTGTATTTTTTTAGTACATGAAACAGTTTTATCTCTAATGCATATTTCTTTTGTGCATTATGCCCATGCCGATGAAGCCGGTATAATGTCTAGGAGTCTTAACAAAACCAAATAACATTTCGCAAGAAAAACCTTTTATTGCAGTCTCATTTTGCTTTCTTATCTGGAGACTACGGAGTTATTTAGATGTCTACAAGTGCGACGGTTTAATACGATTATACAAAAGCTAAAACACAACACAATTAGGACTTTGGATCAATGTACCTATAGAAATTTGCAAACCGGCTTATTGTGTTTTATTTCTATGAAATAACACGGTGTATTCAATATTTTGTTCGAAAGATACCTCACCTACTCACATCATCCAAATTTACCAGTAGTTTGAACGTACCTACCAGCTATTTGTAAAATTCAAAAACATAGGAAAAAGTGAAAATTATAACGTAAATTATCATACGATTCAAAAAGCTGGAAATATGTAGATTCACATTGAGTTATCGTGACAATGGGGAGGCAATCCGTTCTACGTACGCACCTACTCTTACTATCCTACTTCCTACTAATATTATAAATGCGAAAGTTTGTGAGGATGTGACGATGTTTGTGCCTCAATCACGCCGTAACGGCTGAACGAATTTGAATGAAACTTGGAACACACATAGTATGTGTACTCGAATAACATATAGACAACTTTTTATCTTGGTACCACGCGGGCGAAGCCGCGGGCGGAAGTTAGTATATTATAAATGATAAAGTTTGTGAGGATGTTTGGATTTTTATGCCTCAATCACGCCTAAACGGCTGAACGGATTTTAATCAAACTTGGAATATACATAGTAAGTGTGCTGGAATAACATATATGCTACTTTTTATCCGGGAATAACGCGAGTGAAGCCGCGGGCGGCAGCTATTACAGCATACATAATAGGGAGGCATACTCATTATATCCCCGCAGTCCTTTCTAAAGAGGGATCATTAAGATGCCCAAATGACGTCATAATTCAAAGTTAAAATGTAACGTTATGACGAGACCTATCTTGAATAAAAACCTGATGTTTTTCTTTGCATAATTTCGATGTTCCATTAGAGTTTATACACTCAGCGAAGATTTTCGTATCTATTTTATGAACAAGTAATTATTTAAAACAACAAATAGTCCGACTGTATAGAATTACGTAGCATAGTATATCTGCCATATTCGATTTTTAACACACGATGATGATGAATTTGTACCATTCTAGTCTTACATCGTGAGGAAACCCGCGACTTATCCAGCTCCGTACGTATTTAGCATGTCTTTTCTTTGGACAAGGTTGACTAAGCTGAGCTGATATAGGTGCTGGGCAAGTCTACTCCATCTAAATTCGTCCCGGGCACTACAGCGTCCCGTTAAATCAATCCAGCTTTAATTAAAATTTGTGTGTCAAGTCATAAAATTTAACCATTATTACAAAATACTTTGGATTTGCTAGTCAAAGACATTCATTTCGTTTATTTAATACATATTTGATATATTATTTGGGACAAAATCGCAAGAGTGATTGGATAACATCAGCCTTCAAGACGAGAACTTTATTTTAATGTGAAAGCTTATTGTGGTGCAAATATTCGAACTAAAATTTGTGGTCACGCGACGAAGCTAGTAATTTACTCTTAACTAGTAAATCCCTTAAGAGACTATTATTACGTCGAAAAGGATTACTAACATAATTATTAAGCTTCGGTAGATTCATCCTTCTGCTTCGGCATTCATTTCACGCCTGACCGCTGTCAACTTCTGTACTCCGAATGAACATGAAATTAACCCCAACCGCAATTCGACCCTTTGTTCCATCTGAAAAAGTGCACAACCGCGTCGAATGAATGTTTTTGGGTCGGGAGTACGGTACGGCCGTTTTCTTTGTTGATTTTTTTAAGCTAGAATTTGAGTTAGAATTCTAATAGGTACAATGATTTAATGATTATTATTATGATCATCAACATGATATAATAATTTAGATGGACAATGGATAATTTCATGAAAGAAGAGAAGGGATTCAAATTAATTTAAGTGGGTAAACAAGTACACATTATATGCAGTACCTGTAGGAATTATTTGTGCCTATAGGCAACAATATCCAAAAACTTTTACCAAAGAAGCATAATAATAGCATGAAATTACCCTGTAAATCACCCTACTTAGTTATTTTCTGCTTATAATTATTGGCTCAAAGTAAAGCGATCACTCCGATGGCCCTTAGTAAGAGCGTAACTTTTCGGAAATAGGAATCAGCTTTATTAATTATTCCAGTTAGACAAGACTGATCCCAATAATGCCAAAATTGGAAAATGGAGGAGTTCTCTTCGTATTTTCGAGAATCCTCGACTTTGGCATTCCAGACTAATTTAAGTTTTCATTTACACGAAAGCTAATGTTACAAAGGATTTCACAAGCCCTTTGAGAATACAATGACGAAACTGAATTGACTCGATGTCGGCAAAGACGAATAAGTGCCGAGTATCAAGCCATTGTTTGTTTGTCAGCTTGGGCAGAATAAATGACACAACTCCGAGACAAAATTGGGTTTTGGGACAATATAAAGAGACTGCTTTTATTCTCATTTTGCATATTTTATTTTTATGTAACTTAATATAATCGTACTTTTGAAAAACGTTGAATCCGTCTCAAAATATGTACTTAATGTAAGTTAAATAAGAATGAAAGTAAGAATAATACAAAGTAATACAATGTATTCAATTCTTACGAAGTAAGAATGAAACTTACAACTAATACAAATATAATTTACAAAATACAAAAGAAACAGCCGTTGTTCATCAAAAGATGCTTCTTATTTGGCTCAACAGATCAGTATTGTCATTCATCGTGGCCAACGTCTTAGGCACGCTGCCATCATCTGATAAGTTGGATCAAATAAGTATTAATAAATTTAGTCCCTGACCATAATGACTACTTTAATAACAACAATTAATAATAATTTCAGGAATGTACCTATAACATCTGAGTTCTATACATGAAGGCCTCATACCTCAACAGCTCACAACATTCCTCTTGAATAGAATAGGCTTGCGTGCCTGTGCCAGCTTTGAAGCTAAGGTTTAAATAACTACATATTTAGCTCAATTGCAACATAAACAAACAAAATTCACACCGAAATTACTATGTACCATGGTCAAAATAATTGGATAGTGGTAAAAAGTATTTGAAAAAGTATAAAGGGTCGGTCTTGCGATAAAAAAATGTTAAGTATGTTGTTTTGAAAGCTAACGCTATCAAAAAATGTTATAAAGTATCTAAATATGGAAATCTGTGCTTATGGGAAGGCCCATAAGCACAGATTCAACGCCGAAGCGCCGAAGTCAACACGCTTAAAGTCTTACGTATTTACATTTTCTTATCGGCAGGTACATTCATTTGTGACGGAGTTATCTCTGAGGTCGGCCCATCAACTGTAATGGGGTCTTGGCTGAATTGCCCTCGATTACACCTAACGGCCCGCAGGGATATTGAAATGTGGTACGGGACACGGAAATCTTGGCGGTGCTTTGGTAGAGGTGAATAAGCCATACTTTATGGTGTACCAGAGCGCATTCACGTTGTAAGTAAAATTCCTTTATATACAATTATCTATGTCGTGCAGATTGAGTGTTTAGCTAAAATGCATTTTCTTGCTATTTAATGGGCTATGATTAATTTAAATCTAAAATAAAAAGTATAAATTTAAAACAATAAATAAAGGTGTTTTTAAAAGTAAAGTTTAGCCACTCTATATCAGCTATTCTATACTCTATGTTCCTCTTCCTCGCGCACGACTCGACGCGTCGAACAATAGGCCACAATCCAAGTAAGATGTCTCTTGATTGTCGACGATATTTTTACTTGTAGGCTCACAACAATACAGATATGTGGTAAAGAATATCTTTGAGCGTTTCAAACGCCCGACGCTCGAGAATATATTTTGTTTTGCCTGCTTACGTAATGGCTATGAGTGCGGACAATTTGATTTTCTTCTACCAGTTTAATTCAAGTAGTGGAACATTAATTACGTGAGGTTTGAACACCACCCGTAAAGGCTGCGTATAATATCCACAATGAATATAAAATAACGTACCTAATATTCTTCATTTTAATAAAATTATTGTCCCGTCGGCGTCTACCCAGCAAAATGTTTACTTACTAAAGTTTAAATTAAAAATAATCACAGATATTAATCAAGTAACTTAGTTGTAAAAGTCATTTAAACTTTCCGCAAATCCTGCCGGCTACTCTGTGAATAGGAAATTATTTCGGACGATGAATAATAAGTTTAGATAGTGTATAATTACCCAAACTTCACGAGTAATTTCACTTTGATAAACATGTAGGCTTTTAGCAAATTGCTTGCCTAAACATTTCAGTTAAAGCTGTTATTTGGGTTTGCAGAAAATAAATTCATTTCACTTCAATGGGGCGTTTGTGTATTTGTATGTTTTCAGGTATTGTTAACACAATCTTCTAAGTAAATATGTACTATACATACTAATATAAAATCTATTAGAATTAATAATAAAAGTTTCATTCATTGCCATAGCAACGAATAGCGAACTATATCGAAAAGCGTAATATATTTTTGGACTGAAAAACCACGTTGCTATAGTAATGCATGATCCGTAGTCCGTTACGGCACAAATTAACTAACCTGTAACCAGATTGGCATGATGGAACTGGCAAACAGCATCAGCCTCGTACCAAGAGATGCGATCCCGAAAGTAGCGGTAGAATACCGGGAAACCTTCTTCAGGAAGCACCCATGTGTTACTGATGTTAACCTGAAATAAAGAAATATTGAATACTACTACAGGTTTGATTCTTACTGCGGAAGAAATGTTTGCATGTTCTGCTAATATTTCTTCGGGATCTCGGTGTTATGGTACCATGGTAGGTACTCGCAGTTTCTGATACCCACGACACAGGGAATCCTAGTGTGGGGTCAGGACTATGTATGTGAATGTTGGGTGTTATAAAATAAACTACTAGGTACTACTACTACTACTCGTGTCACAGTTTGTTTAAAACCAGTGTTGTTATATGATTAAAGTGCGCCTCAAAGAGACTCCTTGCAGGTTTCCTCACGATATTTTCTTTCACCGTTTGAGAGTACTGGTAAAGGGCATAATACATTTTTCGAACAGAAAAATCCATTTGTGCACCGGATTCGAACCCGATCTTAAGATTGGAAGGTGGGATTCCTACTATTTCTAGTGGTAGTAGGTAGGAACCTACTAGAGCTTACTTTAGCTTAAATATTAATACATTTATCCAATTGTTGTCACCTAGCTTCATCCTACTAGTTTTATTTATCTCGTTCACTGCATTTTTGGCACAACGCATTTTATTCTACTGTATACTTTATGGTTTTCCTGCGGCACAATAACTGCAATACCTATGTAATTTACCTATTTTGACTAGACGTATAATAAGCTCTTGCTGAGTCTCAGTTTCCTCCTAGCGAAGTTTTCCACTGAGAGCCGATACAGAGCTTTATTGATAAAATAAACAGACTACCCGTTTCCACGAACGGGATAATATTAAAACCCTTTTAAGAGTTTCATAGAATGAAAACGTTTTCTTTGTACACATATTTTTCATTTTGTACCTAATATTTAAATTTCCGCACCAATATTTTCAAACGTACTCGTATTATTGGAAGCCTAAGAAACAGCTCGTAAACAAATATTACGGGGTAGTTCTAATAAAATAGATTCCATGACAGTGAAAATACCTAGTTTAGGAAAAATAGCATATTTCATATTTTAGAGTGGAGATTCTATTACTTTGGTTCTGCCCAACCCATTAGGGATACGGGCGTGACAATATGTATGTGTGTATAAATGATACCGTACCGTGCCCTGGACTTTATTTTTTTATGAAAATTTTAATTACATTATCACCTCAGCTAGTTTTATACAAATTCATAAAGTAATCGATCAAAACATTGATATTCTACAGTTCATTATTTCATTGAAGTTGGAAAGTAGCCCTCAAACAAGCTGTTCCCGATAATTTAATTAGTGAGCTGACTGTTCAAGTACTTCATTTGACTTCGCAACTCAAACAAAAGCTTGTTGGGCTTGTTTGTGAATAAGAATTTTAATCAGTTCAAACACGGAGCATGTACCCCGAGTTGAGAAAATATTAGCTTCAGCATTTCGAGTTGCCACAAGTTAATGCCTACTCAGTAGGTATCACTTAGGTTATTGTATGTATGGAAAACCATTGTGTTTTAATGAAAATTCCTCTTGACTTTCTTTTGACAACCAGTGACGTGGGTGCTCAGCTGAGACGCAAGAGCGCGGGTTCGATTCCCGCTGCGGGAGAAATGTTTATACATATGTTCTGCAAGTATTTCTTCCGGGTCTGGATGTTGTTATATTTGTATTTTAAGTACTCAGTAAAGTTTTAATATTTTAAGACCCTTGAAATATAATATCTTGTTATGACGGTACGAAGCAGAGTAAACTATTCATATGATTTGATTATATTAAGCCCTTCTTTGGGTTGAAAACACAAGTTACATAAGTCCCTTGTTATTTACAAAGCGTATGGAATTTTGTTACCATTTTTTAATCCTATATAAATTTTATTAAATGTTCGTCATCAAAGGCTCGTCCTACCTGTTTCGTAAATCAGGCGCCATATATTTGTTACAAACTTTGCGCAAATGTTTTTCACCAACTGCGAAGGAGGGCAATGTGTTTGAAGTGTATGCGGGTATGTTTGTATGTATGACTAAAGCTGTAGTCCACACAACTGGATATATTTTGACAAAAGAGATGTAAACAGGCTAAAAGTGTAAAAAATATAAAATGGCGGTTGTAAGAAGTCATTTTAAATTTATTCCTTTGGCTGCCTCTATAGCTGAAATGCTGGACAGATTTTTACAAATGATGATTCGTCTAGGTAACGAGAGGCTACAGTATGACACTTATTTGACACTAAAGTGTAAAAAAAACATTAATGGTTGCTGTAAGAAACTATTTTCAATGAACTAAGACGGACTAAAATAGTACAAATTCATCATCATCGTAATCATAAAAAAAAAACTTGCACATGATTCAAAGTCCACGATGGATATGGTGAACCATTGTGACAGGTGATCAACCCATCGTCTATGCTATGTAGATGATCCATCCAACATGTCGGAGAGGTTCAATTATAATCCCTGTCCCATAACTCTAAGAAGCCTATAATTATTTTCGTTGACACAAAAGTGGCAGAGACAAACAGTATAATTTTTGTAAATGCTATGAATGTGCCAAATCTGTGATGAAACATGAACAAAATGTACTGCCTCACTTGTTTGTAACGAGACTGTATGCATAACAAGTGTGGCGCCAGGGTAAGAAATGTCGGATAGGCAAAATGTTGTGTATGCTGTGTGCACAAAACCCGTATTATGTTAAAACCGAGAAGCTAACAAGAGAAGCCAATACGGCACGCATGAGAGTAGGTACAATTCTGTATTAGATATTAATTTCGTTAAATAATCAAAATTTAAATGGGAAAGGGTAAGAGACGTGCTTTTGTTAAAGGAGGGCGTAATGAACATTGCGTTTGATGATCGCGATAGGTACCTATGTAGATAAATACGTAATTATAATACCCTCCACATATTACATATCCAAAAGTAAAGCGTTACGTGAGTAAAAGGAAGAGGTAACGAACATTGCGTTTGATGATTGCGGTAGGTTTTTTTTATACCTGAAAATAGATTTGCGTTTGACCACAGTCTACCTAAAGTTAAGTAAAAGTGTGGTCTAGAATGGAGCACGCTTAGGTACCTAGAATAAAACGGTCAAGAGCGAGTCGAATTCGAAGGGTTCCATACCATCTTACATGTACATAAATGTTTCTTGTATGCTACCTATTACAGGTGGCAGCGCGTTCCCTATTAAAAATAAACAAAAAAAAATGCAAAATGAAACAAGTCTCTTTTATGAGGACCTCCTTAATTTGAGATCGTTTGAAAAAGGAATACACAAAAATACTACAAAAAAAATGTACAGAAAGTCACTCGACCCATCCAATTACTGACCGCGCTTAGTAATGTTTAACTTAAATGATCGATTTCGAATTTTTTTTTCTTGTTTGGGCCCTTTTAATTATTTTTATTATTTGTTGTTATATTGGCATTAAAAAGACACACTGTAAAAATGTCAACTCTCTACCTATTACGTTCATGAGATACAGCCCGCTGACAGACGGACAGACGGACGGACGTACGGACGGCGGTGGCTTAGTAATAGGGTCCCGTTGGCACCCTTCAGGTATGGAACCCTAATAAACCTATTGATTCTCGATTTGAAGACACCCATATTGTACTTTTCAGGAAATACCGATCTCGGCAAGGAGTTCCACATTTTAGCAGAGCGTATGAAAAAAAAAATGTGTTCTCAAAGCACTTAGTACGAACACTGGGAATGTCGACCATGTACAGGTAACGCCTTTCCGGTTATTTGGAGGTCCAATAAAAGAAGGGAGACGGTGAAACTATAGTGTACAGTAATTTCTGAGCACACTCTCCGAAATGTATCCGATAAAAGACCTACAAACAAGCGACTCTACGGCGATGCTCAAGGCTAAGTATGTACCTATGCAGGTACGTCATAATACCTTACTAATATTATACATCCAAAAGTGAGAAATTGTAGATGTTTGTGCCTCAATCAGTAGGTTTTTTTTTATCACTTCCAAACGGCTGAATAAAACCTAGAATAATCACATAAGCTGCTTATCCGCGGGTAACGCGCGAGGAAAGTGACGGACGAAAACTAAAAATACACGCATTAAAGATAACCCTTTATGTTTGAACTGAACCGTTCTTCTAAAACCAGTTTGAATAAAGAAGTATTTTATATTCAAGGGCTTTGAAAATAGCTTTACATTTTAAAAAAGAAATTGCCCCGTCCTATTTTAATCTTTCCTCCCCCAGGGAACCAATTATTAGGTATTTATAAAAATCTTATAACAGTTGAGAAATAAACCTGTCTTCAAAGAGTAATGTAGGTAGTAGAGAAGTGTAAGTGTATGAAGTAATATGTGTAAATACAATTTTTACAGACATGACTAATCGTTCGAATCCGATCGTGCACCAATGGATTTTTCTGTTCGAAAAAATTATGTGCGCTATAGCAGTACTCTCATACGGTGAAGGAAATCTTCGTGAGAAAACTGGCATATCGTAAAAAAAATGTTCGAAAATATGTGTTTAGTGCAAGAAAGGAGCCTCTTGAGGCGCACTTAAAATCCTTTCACCACACTGGTTCGAAAGACCTAGTGACCAAGCATAGTCGGGTGGGTTCGGTTCGGACAAACAAAGAACAAAAGACAAACAAAATAAAATAGGATGGAAACCGTAAAACAAGCACGATAATCAGATACTTTTGAGCTGGAAAAACAATGCGTGCGTGTGAGCTTTGTGTTGCCATTGTGCTTGGCAAATATATTATAAAACCGGTCAAGTGAGAGTCGAATTCGCACACGAAGGGTCCCGTACCATCGTACATGTAATATGACTTTTACTCCATGTACTTAAAAAAAAATTTCTTGTATGGAGCCGTCTTTTATATTAATTCATTTTGATTATGCAATAGAAATACACACTCTGTGAACATTTTAACTCTACCTATTACGGTTCATGAGATACAGCCCGCTGACAGACGGACGGACAGCGGAGGCTTAGTAATAGGGTGTACTCTCTGGGCACGGAACCCTAAAAACACACGTTATATATGTATTATTTACACAACACCAAATCATTTAAATACCTATACGATTCCTATCATCTGTAAGTTTTTAATCAAACGAATGAAGTATAGCTTAAGTTGTACTAAAAGTACACGATATAAAAGCATTATTTGAATAAATAAACAATCCTACTTAAATTGTAAGGCAACGTAAATCTGTAATCCCCTGATTTAAGAATAAATATGATATAATATTTTCAATTTCAATATATATAATTTTCAGACATGTCATCTATTATTGTTAGTAAATAAAGAAGTAAGAAGGTAATAAACAATTTGAATTGTTATTTGGTAAAACTTTTATTTTTATGGATAAAAAATACAGTTTTTGTATTTGATATTGTTGATTTTTGTTATCATGATAATAATAAATGAACACGGTTGTGTAATTTTAACAGCTTGTTACGATATGAGTAATACCGGAAAAGTCATAAAATGTCATATCATGGCAAATATCCCGTTATAGATGCTAATAAAACTCATTTTATATTCGTTTAATCTGACAAGATGCATATTGTGCACAAAAGCGTCAGTAAACCAACCGCGAACAAGTGCATCAAAAGCATTAACTTTAAGAAAGCACTGCTACGTCATCGTCGCATGCTGTCTTAATAATTTAACAGAATAATAACAATAATCATAACAAAAAATCTGCGCCCTGGTTGTGTAATTTCAACAACTTATTTGTTAGTTTAGTCTGATAAGCTGCATGTTGTGCACAAAAGCGTCAATAAACAAACCACGTGATTGTAGGTGAATCAAAAGAATTCACTTTTAGAAAGCACTACTGCGTCATCATTGCATGTTGTCTAAATAATTTAAGTAACATACCGCTCGTCCTTGGGCCGAAGCGAGCAGTGCCAACAACACGAGCGATCTCCACATCATTCGTAGCGCGCGTAGCGGTCCGTAGCCTCCGGCCGCTGAAGGGTGACTGCCGCAGCTACGCGCTACGAGCGCACAAGCCTACCCTACTAACTATTACGTAAGCTGTATACAGGGTGTCCCGTGATGAATGGATAATTCGGCAGGTACTCGTAAGGGGCGCCACGGCTGGTCCGAAAAATTTTTTTCAAAAAATTTAACCGTTCCGGAAAATGCGACAGTTTGAAAAAAAATTGCAATAGCTACGTATGACTTAAGCAGCACGTCCGCAGGGCCCAATATTTTGGAACATTTTACAAAAAAACTCACGATTAATTCCTTAATTTGCCGACGCAGTGGCCAATAATCCTATGATAGGCAGCAATTTTTTTTTTTCAAAATGTCGCATTTTCTTGAACAGCTGGAAAATATATTTTTTTCAGACAAGCCGTGGCGCCTCCTACGAGTACCTGCCGGATTATCCATTCATTACGGGACACCCTGTATATACAATAGGGCTGTCGAATATTTAAAATTAAAAAATACTGTCCTGTACTGAGAAGGTCCTTATTACAATTGTTCATTGGGTTTATTAGAAAATAAGAATTGTGAATTTTTTAGTTACCAACTTATTTTAAATCTTTTCAATCCTGATCAAAAAATATTTTATTGGACTATTTCAGTCTTGTTTTTACAGAAACCAACGAACAACGAATGTCCTCGAGCTTGGCCGTCGACCTTGGCATAAGTTATGTAAACAATGGTTTGACTATGAAATTGTCTATTGACTTTTTTTAGCTTGAAAGTTTTTTCCTGTTCCTAATCGGATGAAAACAACTGACGAGCATATCATTTAAAAATCTTTCGCCCCTCTTCTAAGCATTCGTAGAAAGGCTTATTTTTGAACAATTCTAGTCAATCAATATAAATATCTGACAGCGTAATTGTTGAGTATGAGCCAGAAAAATAATATTACTTGTTAGAAACTCTCAACGAGAAACTAAATTTAATTAATCATGGATTATCGATAGGATTGAGCCGATCCAAATCTTCATCATTTTGCTTTCAAAACTTTGTAATCTTTAAAGAGGTTCGAAATAAATAATATATTTATGTAACGAGATTTCATTTCTTTTGAATTCTAATACACCAATCAAAGATTTACCGTTTTATAGAACGTGTTTATTTTTCAACAAAGAAACCTAAAATTCTTTTTTCAAACTATGAAAGCGCCTAGTAAAGCGCTCCGCGGCTTTCACTATACACTATAAGAATAATTACCCTCCAATAAACCTTTACTCTAGGACTATTGTCAGTCAGTCAGTAAGAGTTTATATATAAAAAAATAAAAAATAAAATAAATAACACCCAACAGTCACATACATAGTCCTGACCCCATACTAGGATTCCCTGTGTCGTGGGTATCAGAAACTATGAGTACCATGGTACCACAACCCCCAGACCCGAAAGAAATATTTACAGATCATGCAAACATTTCTTCCGCAGCGGGAATCGAACCCGCGCCTCTTGCGTCTCTGCCAAGCAATCGCCCGCCACGTCACCTAGGCCGTCAATATATAAAAGACTACATCATAATATAAGGATTAAAAGTCACTATTTCCCCTTACACGAGTTGTTATATATAGGTACTTCAAACATTGAAATGCGAGGGGCATTTCTACGCTTCCTAGTACGTGACGTAAATGCAAAAATCAACAATGGAATACTTGAATGAAATTATAAGATTTTGAGAACATTTGCAAGAAACAGGG
This sequence comes from Scotopteryx bipunctaria, assembly GCA_949320045.1. Lineage (NCBI taxonomy): Eukaryota > Metazoa > Arthropoda > Insecta > Lepidoptera > Geometridae > Scotopteryx > Scotopteryx bipunctaria. The sequence goes on from OX439441.1 coordinate 3,915,786, forward strand.
CACGGTGGCAATAATTTGTTCTTTCCTTTCATATTTTTGAGTCAATTTCGCTAATATTGTAGAATTAATATTTAATATGAATTGTATGTTTTTGAATTAGTCACATCGTAACGGCTGCTGAACTGAATTTTATGAAACTGGAACGAAGTTTACTATTTACTTTATTATCTTGAAAAGCATATAAGTTAAGTAGACTACCTACGTTTTATCTCTTTTATGAGAGCGAAGCTATAATATTTAGCACTTTCTGTTGAAAATCGTATATTACGCTGTAAATATTTTTTACATTACTTTTACTTACATACTTATCCGCTTTTACGTTTGGTTTGGTTATAAATATGCAATATTTATTTATGGTCGCAACTTGGTCTGTGCGCTGCAAGTTATAAAAGATGTCATAACACACTCTCGTAGGCACAAAACACCGATGCGGGCACGTCTAAGTTATTTATTACATAAAAACATCTGCTACGTTATTATTAACTTTAAATTCTGGTGGTAAGGGTTTTATATATTTTATACAAAATGTACCAAAATACTTACGAAAACGGCTCCTCGGAATCAACGCTTCATCCCCTATTACATATTCCGTGACCAAACTATGATTGCGAATTGTACTCACAAATAAAAGAATGCTTCATCAGTTGGTTTGCTTTGTTTCTCCTGGTTTTATTACGGGCTTGTCTCTCTCTGGTTCGGCTAACAAGCGAGTCTCTTGAAAATATTTTGCATTATGCACGAACCGCGAACAAATCTGAATTTATTTTCATTGTAAAATTCATATTGGGTCGGGATGATTATGCGAGTCAGAAACTGTCTTATTGTACATATTTGAATATTACTCTTACAATGTAACAAACCCTGAAAACATTAGTATAATGTTAATAAATCGCATCTAAAGAGGCGAAATTTGTATTTTTGTTTATAGGGGATAATCTCAGAAAATAGTGAAGCATTTCTGAAAATTGTTTCACTTTTACTACACACACGAGTAAAACTGTTACTGGTCCACCTAGTAGCTTATATAACTGGCATAAATAAAATCTAGATTAACATCTACCTACCGCAGCCGAGCTCTGGTTCCTCGTGTAGTTACGGAAATTATTATACTATCGGCTTGGTTAATTACCTGCCCGGCGTGATATTGCAGAGATCCCATTATGCTTTGTTAATAATCCACCGATTCTACATCACACGATTCGACTACTAATCGAAGTAAAATGTATAGAAATCGTAACTAATCGATACCCTTTTTCACCTTTTTCATTCGTACATTTCTTGCGCCATACTATCGTATAGAATCACGGAATGGTTGGACCGTTCAGTTTATAAAAATAAAGTACTTTCCTATTTACGTCCTTCGTATAAGAACGCCTTGCTTTGAAATTGCAAAGGAAAAAATATTTTATTTTTCATTTCAGGTCTGTAGCGCATTTAATAACGCTATTCAGCGTAGCGAATGCTTTCAAATACTTGCCGGATCCCAGTCAGAATACATACGGCACTAGCCACATCAGCTTCGACAAGTACACGGCCGATATCAACAGCATACCCCACCACGTCCTCATCGTGTACAGTAATGTTTTCTGCTCCGGAAGCCTCGTGGGGAGCAGGATAGTGGTCACGGCAGCTAGCTGCTTCGAAAGATGGAAAAACAATGCACTTATTATTGTGAAAGTTGGTTCTGCGTTGGTAACTGGATTGGGGTAAGTTATAGAAAAACATATTACACTATCCTGGTAAAAACTATTTTTCCCCATTTGAATTGTTTTTAATACTTGCTCGATTTATTTATTTCAGCCAAGTAATAGAAGCAAAAGACATAAAAATTCACGAGTATTTCGGACACGATACAAATAGAAACAACGACATCGCTATCCTCATGTTGAAGGTACGAGCAACTCTCTAGACAATACATTAAGTTTTTGCTGCGAACGTGCTGAAGTGGAAGTGAATCTTTCCTGTACTAAGCCGTAGTTTCCTCTCCATTTCCCGTGAAGATATTGTGTGTTTTATGTTTTGAAAACTTATAAAAGTAAGGCATGTGAAACTTAAAAGACTGGAAAATACGAGCTGTTTTACTCGCATATTGGTGTTTTTGAGAACAAAACCCATACAAAGATTTCCTGCTACCGCCTTCAAGGCTGAATTTCGAAAAACAACTTCTTAATATCTACCAAAAAAATGCCCTGCAATTTTCATGCTTCTTAGAAGTTATTGTTCAGACAGTCAATCAGTGACATAAAAGAGTATAAAGCTATTTGGATAAACTTACTACTTAAAAGACGACTATTTTAAAGAAGTTTTTGCATTCGTTACAGGAGCATGTATTGTTTGGAGACAACGTTAAGAAAATAGTTTTAGTGGAGCCGGCAATGGCAATACGGGTCGGTACCGTTCTGGACGTGTCCGGATGGGGCAGTAAGGTACGTATTTCATGATGGGTAGTGGTTTAATGGTAGTGGACCAGCCGTCCGTTCCTCGGATCGTGGCTTCGAATTAGGTAGTGTACCAATGGAATTGTTGAACTGAATTGGGAAGATGGATGTGCGCTATAGGGATTGTTGGAGACAAACCCTCTAAATGTGCCTGTGGTGATGGTCACATGGACATGAAAATTCGGATACTTGTAATAATAGTGCACGAAACACTTGGGGTGCACTCCAGTGCTTTCATCACCAGCGGTACTTGTGTAAATAGTTATTCGAACTATTTACACAAGTATTAGTTTTCACTAACGCCATCTATGATTACTGCTGCGAGACATTTGGTCAGATAGGGAGAATGCGCGTTCAGTCCCTAACAACTGGCTGCGCACAGAAGAAAGAGGTGACTGTAGCTCAGAAATTGTTACTTCGTTCTCTAAAATACCAACAGATTGCGCTTTTACGAGAACTCTTTGAAGAATTTTTTTTTTCAGAATCTCAAGCAAAAGTATATGAATGTTCTTCTGTGGTCGGAAATGGCTGTAATGGACAGAGATGAATGCAAAAAGGTGTATCCTCATTTAATAACATCTTCCAATTTCTGTGTTCGATATCAACCTGTAAGTTCATCTTATAATTTTTATCGTAATAGTGCAATAGTTTAAATAAAAAGATCTAATCCATCAGACACACGAAAATGTTAAGTTAGTAAGTACCTATACCAGAGGGGTCGTGTTTTCAACCGGCAAGAAACAAAGTTATGTATGAAATTTTTACTGACAATTTTTTTTAAATTTTTTTAAACCTCCATCTGAACACTTTATCTTCAAAGAACGTAGTATCTTTACAATCATATTAAAAGATATTAACTAAATACCTAATCTCCGACGAGGGAGAACGAAGACGACTTAAGCTTCTTTTTCTTTTACAAACTGTTGCAGGAGCGCGCACTGAGTGACAATGGGGGCCCCGCTGAGTACGAGCAACTGCTAGTCGGAATCGTATCGTTTGGGGCCGCCAGATCCGACGAACCCTACGTGGCAGTACTAACTAACGTATCTTATTTCAACAGGTAAATTAAGTTAATATACCTATGACATTTAATAGATTCGATATACATCACCATCATCTTCCTGCCCTTATCCCACTCGGTGTGGGGTGGGTACTGCATGATCTTTGGATCATGCTGTAAGAGTTTTGGCTAAGGTATTTTATGACCGGCCGCCTGCCTGACGTCAACATTCCTTGGGAATACTTGCTTATTGTATCTCATCATGCTGGAGAGGACTATCCCTTAGCCGACTTTTACGACATGCTCGGGGAGAGAAACAGCTGGACGCATTCTATGTTTTTTCTTTTCTCCCAGTCCAGCGAACAAGTAACTAACATTTCATTAATAAATAAATAAATAACACCCAACAGTCACGTACATAGTCCGGACTCCACACTAGGATTCCCTGTGTCGTGGGTACCAGAAACTCCGAGTACCATGTTACCACAACACCCAGACCCGGAAGAAATATTTACAGAATATGCAAACATTTCTTCCGCAGTGGGAATCGTGCCTCTTGCATTTCTGTCGAACAATCGCCCACCACGCCACCGAGGCCGTCATTGCACAAAAATGATAAATTTTCGAATGCGTAAGTCAGGCAACTCTCTTGCTGAAATACCTACTAGCGCTGACATCGCATCTACATTGATAAATAAAACTTATTTATCAACCCCATTTCTGAAGTCAACGTCTCTTTGTATTTTCTAGATGGATAATATTGAATTCAAAACGTTTTTTTGAGAAGAACTGCGTACCGCTCCACTACAATGAAGAATCAAACAGTGGTAAGGATTTGGATACCAGTTACGCCTAATAATAAGCATAATAAGGGCGCTACACAAAAAAAACTAGGAGAATCTAAGTAAATTATAAATTTTTGCTCCTGACATCTCCAGAATATGAGAATATTTTTGAGACAAAGCATGGGCACGATATGAGAGCGTGATCCTGTTTTAAAATAAAATCTTTGCATCGCTTTCTTTGTTTCCTCGTTTTATTTACATTTTGAAGCCAATCATGAGGTCAGCGATCTTTTAATAATTACATGAATTTTGATAGTAGGTAGATTACATTTTAGATTCGATTGAGTCTAATCACTTAAAAATTAGTCACCATCAAGCATTTAATTTAACAAATATAAAATTACATCATAAATAATTATATGCTATGAAAACAGTAAACTGATTTACAACCATCAGCCTAAAGATAGAAGAGAGAGTTCTGAGAACCAACAGTTTCACAATAGTTTTGGAAAAACTTTTTAACGTGATACTTTATCCAGTTCCTGAAGTAATAAACATTCGCATAGACGCTCGGTTTGTGTTTCTTCGCGCATCCATCTCCATGCGATGTAAGTCCTACTATAAATCTGAAATCATAGATAACAATGCGTGGTTAGATTAACTTAATTTATTCAAAGAGTTGACATTTAAAAGTATGAACAGTTTACTTGTGATAAAAGAGGGAATTTGCCTTTGATACGGTAGGTAGCTTGGCAGTTTAGTGGGTATAGGTATTCGTTACCAAATTTTTTACTAATTCTTCAAAGTTTATTTTAAAGATACTAAGATCTACTAAGATCCAAATAATAAATTATCTTACTTATATTATAAATGCGAAAGTTTGTGAGTTTGGATGTCTGGATGTTTGTGCCTCAATCACGCCTAAACGGCTGAACGGATTTGAATGAAACTTGGAATATACATAGTACATGTACTGGATTAACATATAGGCTATTTTTATCCGGGTACCACGCGAGCGAAGCCGCGGGCGGCAGCTAGTAGACTAATAAAGAATATTCACCCTTTCCAAAGAACACCTCCTCCTGAGTCACCCTTACACGTATCCCTTGTGCCTTCTCCGTACAAACAGAACATGTCTCTTGTAAACGTCAAGGCATGCATATCGCCACATTCATCGCTAGGGATGAATTGCAACTGAGTCATCATCAGACCTTTCTTTGACAATTCACCTCCATACTAGAAAACAGATTTTTACATTTTCTTTTACAGATTTTAGTGGATTAGGTAATTTGCACAGACAAAACACCCCTTAGACCCTTACTGAATTCGGTCAAATCAATGCATTATACCTACCTTTAAACTGAATACTGTTAAGGATAAATCGAATATTTTTCTTGGATACTGTAATGTATAAGCAATAAAATGTACCCGCACTTGGCATTCGAACGCAAGCGATGCGGGAGTTGCTCGTGTGGTTTTATTACTGAATCAATGTGTTTATTTTGGTATATTAAAGCAAACCTGTACAGATATCTGTTTTTTACAATATTTTGAATGTTCCCTGAATCTGCATGGTTAATAACGTGTAGGAAATCTTTTATCAGCCACGGAACTTTTTAAAATGCTTACTCTCTTAATATAATTCTGATAAAAACCTACCTTAGTCCAGCCCCAACCCGTTACAGTGAAGTCCTTCTCTCGCCGGTTCATCCACTTCGCGTTATTTACCAGAATCCCCTTTTTAGCTGTCTCTGTGAATTTAATCGGCCGTTCTAAAAAGACCAGCGCTATATCACAGGCAAAGTTACGCGTCTCATTGTATCTGTGGTGGATAACTATCGAGAGTGCACCGTATGTGTCTGCGTTGAAATCGTACGCGAATCGCGAACCTGTGGAAAATATTTCACATATTTATTGAACTTCGGTCAACTTTCGCGTAGAGTAATATATTATGTAGCCACATAATTTCGAGCAGACTAAGGACGCAAAACACGAACCTTCTCTTGAGCCCGATAGTGTAGCACCAAGATCGCCTTTGACCTTAGATCATCATTTATACCCGACTACGGCGAAGCAAAAAGGAGGTTATGATTATGTATGTGGATTATGTATTATGTATGTATGTTCATCTGTTCCCTCATAACTTCTAAACTAGGTGCTATACTACTTATCATAATTTGACAAAAGAGGTATCGTTGGAAGCGTATTTATTGTCCGCTGGTTATTATGATGTCACATTAAATTGAATTACAATATCTAAGGATTTTATTTTATTACGGTTATCCTTTGAACTATGAATATGTATTAAATACACTAAAATATATTACCTGTAAGTTGTTTATTCAATCGACGATAAATATTGAATAGTTTGTTTGTACATAACAAATTCCATTAAGAATATTTTCTTGTTACTTCTGATACTGAATGTCATCCTATTAAGCTATTCGTAACGGTGTAGACCACAGAGCATTTAATGTCAATTTTCTATGATTGTGATGGAAGATTAGATAACTTCCCCCAAACATTTTCCGTTGTCAAAATACTTACCTAAGTGTTTGGACCCATTATGATCTATGCTTGATTGGTAGTTAACTATTTTTTCCTATTCATGTTTTCTTCGTACATATTCTATGATGACGATAAAAAATAATCTTACCTATTTGAACCACAACCTCTTCAACATCTTGGTTGAAATCGAAGCAGTGAGCTGACGTGAGAATAGTCCAACTATTCAGAATGTTCCCCGCGCACATATTCCCCAGATTATACAACTGTACCATAGAAGGAAACTGATCCATTGACACCGGAATACCACCAACTATTTTCGCTGTCATGTTACTTTCCTGTCTCTTTAGTTCCATTCCAGAAACTTTATTTGAGTATTCAATATTCATAACCAAGAGTATCAGAAGATACCCGGTAAGTCCCGACATTATTAGGTACCTTTGCCTACGAACGTTATTCTTCGCTTGAATAGCATTTATGGGTCGTTAAATGGTGTTCACTAATTAGTTTCTGAGATAATTGAAGCTTTATGACGAATATAAACTCCATTTAATGAATTGACTGGTTATCAACCATGAAAAGGGTTTTTTATTTTCGTATAATATACGATCTTGTTGAGTCAAAATAATTCGATAACACTTGATTTTCGATATTCGATAACATTTGTGATATCGATGGAAAAGTAACAGCAAAGTTCAAAATAGTATAGATCCCTATTCGAACTTTTATTGTTTTTAACCTAAATATTTAACAAAAAAAAAACAAATATTGCAATTCATATTCATTCATAGCTTTAGTCTAAGTAAATATATTGCTTTGGTCGTTTCGTACAAAACTCATCGTAAAGTTTTTGGACAGTTTTATCGATCCAATGCTTCATGTGATTCAAGTTAACATAAACTCCGGGAAACGTGACACATCCCCGTCCGTAGGACGTTATCCCTACTAGCAAGCTGTAAGGAAATAATTAGGTACGTTTTGAAAATATAAAAGGATTCCAATAATAAATGACTAAAACTCCTTGGGGCCATCCATCAGCTAACAGGTAACAGGTAAAATATGAAAAATAAAAAAAAATGAGCCGGTTGGGAACTTGCTTTGCCTTTAGCGCTTTTCACTCGAATATAAACTCTTATTACTCTCAAACGGTGAAGGAAAACATCGTGAGGAAACCAGTATGTCGTAAAAACATATAAAGTTCGAAAACATGAGTTAAGTGCACCAAAGGAGCCTTTGAGGCGCACTTAAAAACTAGATAGATAGATAGACTTTCACAAATAGATGTTTGCTCTTTCATTTTTATTTACAAAGACAAACTATAACAACATTAAAAACTTTAAGGTAATCGGTATAGAAATGAAAATGAGCTCAGTTTTCTATCTAAGTTCGCCTACAGATAGAAAGCGTAGCTCAGATCACCGACCGCAGGTAAGATCCCCAAAAGGATGGCGACGTTACCTCGTTGGATATCTATACTTATCCTTTGTCCGAGGTAAGCGCCAGCCATTTGGTCATTGGTCCTCTTTTCCTTGTATTTCATATCAAACTTACTGGTGCCAAAAAACTCCACCTCCAGAGTCCCCTTGACAAGTATCCCTCTCACCATCGCCATACAAACAAAACATATCATCACTCAGTCTGAATTTGGTCATGTCAATACATTTAGCGTTCGAAATGTACTGCTTATGAGTCGTCATAAGAGTCTGCCTGGTAATACCTGCACCAAACTGAAACAATTATTATGTTAGACTAGCTGCCGCCTGCGGTTTCGCTCGCATTGTACCCGGATCAAAAGTAGCCTATATGTTAATCCAGTACATGTACCATGTATATTCCAAGTTCCATTCAAATCCGTTAAGCCGTGATTGAGGCACAAACATCCAAACATCTTCACTAACTTTCGCATTTATATTATAAGTAGGAAGTAGGCTGGAAGTAGGATTTTACGTACAAAAAGTCAGGAAAAAATTATCTATTTCTCTCATAGTTTCCCAGTATACAGTTTCATTAGAGAACCTTTCCGACACATGCAAATAAAACAGTTTGTATGAATTTCTTAAATAGGTACTACGAGTTGACGACCACTGCACCGTACCGCTTTTGTTTGTTTTCCTATTAAGCTTTCCTTAGGGAACTGCTTTCTGGTTGGTTGGACACATTTAATTTTACTCTAATAAGGCCTTCGCATTCCACTGGTACATTAAGTACCCTACTATAAATTCCTACAAGACGGTCAATCAGTATCAGTCAAAATTAGAGTCAATGTATTAAAATACTCGTACATATTACTTATAGAGCCCGTAGACTCCGTAGAGCCTACATTCTACTTTTCTCACCTTATGTTCACCCCATCCTCCTACAAGAAAACTTTCGTTTTCATTTCTCCAAATATCAGTATTACAAAGATGAGCTTTTTGCACTGTGGGTTTGTAAACAAATTCATCGGAAATAATTATTATGGCGATATCATTTTCATAGCTCACGGTCTCATTGTAATTTTCATGAAGTATGAAATGCCACACTTTATGAGTATTTGATCGCTTGTCGAAGACGAATCGAGAACCTGAAAGAAATACCTAAGCTAAATTACTATTAAATATTAATGATTCGTTCTATAATTCTATTATAGAAACGAAGCGCTCGTGGCGTAGCTTGCTTAGGCGTTCTTGATTGATCGTTGGAGTTAAGCAACGGTATGCGCGGTCACAAATTGGGATGGGTGACCGCAAGTAGCATTACGAGCTGAGCGCTTCCGTGCTTCGGAGGGCACGTTAAACAGTCGGTCCCGGCTTTTAAGTCGTTAAGCCACGACGGAGGCCACTAGCTCATACGAACATACAATACACACATACATTATAGAAACATTCTTAAACTTCAAAAATTTACAAATGGGTACATTTATAAATGAAGTATTTTGTGAAAAAGTAGCGTACTTGAAAATATTTTCATTTCGTGTACGTCCAAGTTTAAATCAAAACAATGGGCCGCTGTAACAACAATTTTCTTTGAGAGAATAGTGCCTCCACACATTCCACCCTTATTGAAGAACTGCACTTTGAATGGCACTTGTTCCAGACTGGTCACCTCTCCTCCGGCGATGCGTTTACTTGCCATGCTAGTCATTTCGTCATTTTTGCTAACTTCAACAAAATATCCAAGCAAATAGCGTGCTATTATCAATACATAAATAGCGCAAGTTGAAATATTCTGCGCAAACCTCGCCATAGCCCTCGCAGTTTATGATGCCACTTAAACGTTAACTGCTAAGCAGTAAATAATCTCGATAATTTTTCATGGGCAAAGGTAATATTGACTTGATTGATTGTACCATTTCGTACCTCATTGTGCTTAGATTTAATGAAACTTTGTAAATTCTTACAGCAATTGCTAGCAATGTTTGTGTATGATAAATAACTTATAAGAATTAATTGAATTCCAATTAATCCGCACCGCGTATGCACGAGTGCGTAATGCGTATGCTGTAAAAGCTATGGGTCGCGCGCCGCCGCCGCCCGCCCGCCTTGCAACCAGTCGCGCATCGTCGGCCTAGGGGAAGGCCGCGCCCTCTCTCCCCTTAAACTAATAACAACATAACCTAACACGGCCCAATCAACACACTTCCCTCACAAAGATTTAATGAATAAAGCATCAGTTTTTTTCATCAGTTTCGGGTACTTAGTAACATGTTAAACGTGGAAAATGATTTTTCATGAAGAATTCGGCAGACAAGTTGAAAAGACGGAACGAAAACAAAGGTGTATCGATTTGGGAGTTTTCAGCAGTTTAGAAGCAATCAGGTGAGTTTTAGACAACTTTTTAATACATTACATCATTACATCACCTACACCACTCAATACATTTTACAATGAATAGGTAAGAAAATATTCTTGATTTCTTTTTCTCTTGCAATAGGATTTGGCAAGTTAGACTTAAAACTATTTCAATAGTTCGTCAAAAATTTAGTCATGACAGACAGACGGACAGACGGACGAAGTCGCATAATAAGAATTTCATTCACTTATTTGGTTTGGAACCATAATAGATACAAACCGATAAACACGAATCTATTACTTCTAGCTTTATCTAGCCAGTTATAGTTTGTAAAAGTTTTAATGTCTAATCTAATGTAATAAATCTTATGGATTTCTAATAGATATATAAAAATAGTTTATGTACTACATAAATCGGTTCATACATGCACACAAATTAGATAGCGTAATAGACGCTGGATACAACATTTTTATACGTTAGGTATAGCTAAGGTATACAAAAATTGTATCTAGCACACAAAAAGTTTCTAATTTATCCGTTGTTATCATAATAATATGCTAATAACTCGAAGTAAATAAATAGATCACTTGGGTGGCATGTTACCAGTAAGTCAAGCAATTATCAAGCAATTATCAAGCTCATGTGGCACTCTTTCCTATACAAGTAGAGTTGACACGTGCGTGCCTAACCTTATGTGTGCGAACGCGATATACCTATGTAATGGCTATAGTCGATGGGGTGGGAATAGTCTTTCAATCCCACGGCTAAGCGGCTGTGGTGACTGACACGTGACAAGCGAGCACGTGGCAAGGAAAGGCCACAGTAACCCTTTTAGTATGTAAAACAATAGTTATTGCCACTCTGACCATAGTGACCATATTTGCACCGTCATCACTACGTTTTTTAAAAAGAGTTTTTGCCCTCGTTACATAAACAAATAAACAATTTTCCGTCTAACAATAGTGTCGACACATCCCGTAGATGATCTCCTTCCCTTCTATATTTTTTCTCTTTTTCTTTTCTCAGGCACACGAACAAAATTACAGACCATTAGTGAAACACTTCACCACACGAAGCAGCTACCTAATCTTCACTTCATCTCCTTTAAAGAACGTTTATAACAGCCCATCAAGTGATTGAGTATACAGCGAAGGACTTGTAAATTGAGCGCACACTGGGTACTAGCTGACACAGTGAGCGAAGCCCAATCAGCCAGGCATAATCGTGTTACTTGCCGCTCTTAACTTGCCAGTACTCGTAGGGTTGAACGAATGAAGTCATAGGATGCCTCTGTTAACATTTATTTATTTTTTAAATGTAAGTTACGAAAAAAGCCATGAGTAATGGGTAATCAAAACTTCTATAAATATCTTGGTCCTTAGAATATGATCAAAGTCAAATGGAAAATAGACTCGTGCTTAGAAACTATTAATCTAAATGTCGCATAACTAAGCACAGAATAATAAAGGAAGGTTAAACTACGTAACTATATTACTGAAAAAGGTTGCGTCGTAGGCCTACTTTCCTAAAAAGCGGTGACATCATAACAACGGCCGTTATATCGATGACCTTATTTTAAACTTGTATGAAATAACCTTATAATCTTTCCCATTATGTATATTTAATTTCATGATAAAGTTTGTATTGCTTTTGCTAGGATCCTTACACTTGTTTCGCCTCACCAAACTGAGTTTTACAACGTGCATCTTAGTAGTAAATGCCTTCCCTACTACAGTCGTCATTAATTGACGGTTTTCGCTTCTTGGAAACCAAGACATCGCGTGACATCCCTAAGCTTGCGAGATTGAAATGTATTTTTTAGTGGTATTGGTTCAACTGGCGGAATATTTAATCGATTGATCAATGTTCTTGGTAGTCACTTTTTGAAACAAGTAAATCAGGTCATGCTTATTTAATTGTTTTTATTTTCTCTGAAAATGCTTGGATAATATTATTAGACCTAGCATAATTATAAGTTTTTCAGATAGGTAACTCTAATTTCTTTTTAACTATAAAAACTTGAGAACACTGAGCTTTGTTGACAAAAACCCCACTATATTGCGAAGATCTCAGTGTCAACTTGGACGATTTAGTGTTGTATATTTTTATTGTTTATGTCTTGTTTGTTTGTGAATATGTTTATTAAAGAGTAACTTTCGATCCGTTTATCCAATCTGTATGAAACTTGATGCATCAATAGATTATGCTATGAAGATTTGCTGGGAAGCATTATGAGCTTAATCGGTGAAGAGGTTGTAAAAATATTGGGTTCCCAAGAGGGTGAAAAATATATAAGTGTTACAAAAAAATGTTGAATAGGGTGCCATATGAAATAGCTTTATTTGTACATTCCAAAATGGCTTTTATTTTAGTTTTAGGATGTATAGTTTCTGAAATAAAACGAAGAAAGTAAAATTATGAAAACCGTTGTGATTTGAGCTCCCCTTTTGTTAGAGTTTCGATGTCTTGTACCTACTAATGTATATCACGCAGGTGACAAACGCGCGAGATCCCAGTTAAAATAAATAAATATTTGTGGACATTTCACACAGCGCCATCTAGCCCCACACTAAGCAAAGCTTGTACTATGGGAACCAGATGGCTGATAGAATACTTATATACTTTCATTTTGTAAATACATACTAATAATACATAATACTACAGCACCCAGACCCGGAAGAAATATTTGCAGAACATACTGTAACGACAATGAAACACGAGGCTGGCAGTTGACTGATTTATTATTGAAAAGCGCATCCTACCCGCTACAAAGAATAAGCCAATGATCGACTACTCGACACTTCTTCCCCCTTAACTTTAATAAATCACTAAAAATACATAAACAGAAGTAGTACCTAAATGTAACAAACTAATAAACTAAACAACATCATTGGCCAAATATCATATTGTTTATACATTTTTTTTAAGCGCTCTATTATAGGCCCTCAACGTACGAGCATCCGACGATGGCGGCGGGACCGGGGAGCGCGGCTCAGGCGCCGCCGCCGCCGGCCGCGGACCCGGGTCCACCTCCCCCTCACCGTCGGGTGCATCTACAAACACATCATTATCACTAACCTGATCTTCCGCCTCGCTGTCTTTAGTCACGCCCGCTCGCGAAAGCGAATACCGAGATTTATCGTTTACCGAAACCAACTGGTCCTTATGCCTACGCCACTCCACCCCGTTACCAATACTAACTCTATAAGACACCGGTCCCGTTTGTTTAGTAATTGTGCCCTCAGCCCACTTATTTCCCCTCGCGGAGTAGTCGCGAGCGAGCACGGCGTCCCCAGCAGTGAGGGCGCGGGCCGTGCCGCCCGCAGCGGCCGCCTGTCGCTCCTGCGCCGCTCGCACCACTGCACCCACGTCGGGCCGTAGCGCGTCGAGGCGCGAGCGCAGTCGCCGCCCCAGCAGCGCCTCTGCGGGAGACACTCCCGTTGTGGCGTGTGCACAGTTACGATAACAAAACAAAAACATATTTAGTGCTTGTAACACGTCCTCGCCCGTGTGCACGGCCCTTTTTATTGCCTTTTTTACAGTTTTAACAGCGTTCTCTGCCGCTCCGTTACCTTGCGGCCTATAAGGGGCGGAGCACACGTGTTTAATACAGTTTTTCTTACAATAATGTTTAAACTCTTCGGAAAAGAACGGGGGGCCATTATCTGTAACCAGTTGCGATGGCAAGCCAAATCTCCCGAACACCGTCATCAATACCGTGATAGTGGATTTAGCATCGGTACGACTCATAGGCAATGCTTCGATCCACTTAGAATGTGCATCGACCATAATCAGATAACGTTTGCCTTCATACTCCGCGAAATCTGCATGAACTCGTTGCCATGGAAACAAAGGAAATTCCCAGGGATGTAACTCCGCGCGGGGAGGGGCGTCCCGAACCGTACGGCAAGCCTCACACGAACGACCCAGGTTCTCAATATCGCTATCCATATTGGTCCAATACACATAATTACGAGCTAAATTCTTCATTTTATGAACCCCCAAATGGCCCTGATGTAACTCCTGCAAAACACTATTTTTAAGAGAGGTAGGGACCACAATCCGGTATTTATAAATCAAGCAGCCATAATCAACAATTAAATCATGTTTGCGCGCAAAATACGGCTTCTCCTCCTCGCAACCGGCTATCAGCGGCCATCCGAACTTTACATACCCTACTATTTTACATAACACAGGATCTTTCTCAGTCTCCCTACTAATATCCTTAAAATTAACTGGTAAGCTATCTTGTAACAAATTCACATAACTTTGTTGTTCGGAGGGATGACGCTCAAAGGTCAAAGGTAAGCGGGACAGTGCGTCAGCTGGTCCGTTCTGCTTAGAGTTAATAAACTTAATTTTAAAATCATATGCAGCTAATCGTGCCGCCCAACGCTGTAAGCGACTAGCAGCAGTTTGCGGAATACCCACCTTATCCCCAAACAAATAGCTCAATGGTTGATGATCGGTCCTCAGCTCAAAAGTCCTACCAAACAAATATTGGTGATGTCTAGTTATACCATAAAAAATAGCTAATGCTTCCTTATCAAACTGGCTGTAGTTTCGCTCGGCATCGTTGAGCGTGCGCGACACACAGCTGACGGGCCGCTCGCTGCCGTCGGGGAAGCGATGCGCCAGCACCGCGCCCAGCCCGTAGGCGCTGCTGTCCACCGACAGCACGAGCGGCCGCCCCTCATCATAGTGCGCGAGCACTCTGTCACTCAGCAATGCCGACTTTGCCTCCCTAAAAGCCTTGTCACACTCATTGCACCATACCCACTTCGTGCCTTTTTTAAGGAGTTCATGTAAAGGATGCAGTAACATACTTAAATTAGGAATAAATTTACCGTAGTAATTTAACATCCCTAAAAAACTTTTTAATTGCGTTATGTCTTGAGGGACTGGCGCATTAGCTATAGCCTCTATTTTTTTTTTATCCGGATGTAAACCATCGCTATCAATCACGAACCCTAGGTATTTTACACTTTTTTGCAGAAAACTACACTTGCTAAGTTTAACAGTTAAACCCATATCTCGAAGGCGTCCTAGTACTTGCCTTAAGTTACATAAATGTTCAGCCCTAGAGGCTCCGGTTACACAAATGTCATCCAAAAATACGACCGTGCCGGGCACTCCGCGTAGGGTCTCCTCCATCAGTTTCTGAAACTTTTCAGGCACACAAGATAGCCCGAAAGGTGTGCGGCGATATACGAAAGTACCTATGTGTGTGGTAATGGCGGTACAAGGTTGCGAGTCCTCAGTAAGCATAGTCTGCTGATAAGCATGGGTTACATCAATTTTTGTAAACTCTTGTCCTCCACTTAACGTAGCAAACAATTCTTCAATGCGCGGTAGTGGATACATGTCCCGTTTTAATTTCTGATTAACAGTGACCTTATAGTCCCCACAGAGCCGTATATCGCCGTTCGCCTTAATGACGGGCACGATGGGAGTGCCGTAGTCGGAGTGCTCGACGCGGTAGATGGTGCCCTCCTGCTCGAGCCGCCGCAGCTCGCGCTCCACGCGCTCGCGCAGCGCCAGCGGCACGGGCCGCGCGCGCACGTACACCGGCATATCGTCGCTCAGGCGCAACTGAATTAATTTTTTACATTTACCTAATTTATCTGTAAACACCTCAGGAAATTCAGCGGCTAGACGGCTCACACAGGGGTCATCATTTATTTCATTAAAACTTAACTGAGTAATATTTAAATCACGCAACCAATCCCTACCGAGCAAAGGACAGCCCCCATTCTTAATTACATAAAGCGATAAAATTTTACCAACATCCCCTAATGTAACTTTGACAGTAATGAAACCCAGTGACTCGATCTTGGTACCTGAGTAGCAACGTAACACTAGATTATCAGCCTGAATACTCTTATGAGAAAACATACGTTTATAGAATTCCTCACTAATTGCCGAGATCCGGCTACCCGTGTCCACTTCACACTTGATCACTATACCATCAATGTCAATTTTAATAAAGTAGGGTTTGTTACCTTGTGACATCAGTTCGATGTTATAAAAGTCCTCGTCCTCTGTATCACTCACGTAATTTTGCCTCGACGATGCACTACTGCGCACTTTACACATCGCCCTCAGGTGGCCCCGTTGACCACATTCATCACAGTTATAATTACTAAACCGACATCTATCCGGCCGATGTGGCTTGCCACACCGCCAGCATCGCTGCTGCGCGGCCGCAGGCGAGCCCTGGCCTCCGCCGCCGCTCGCGCCACCGCCGCCGCCGCTACGAGCCGCCGCGGGGCCCCGCGCGCCGCCCGCGCCGCCGCCACCCCGCCTTACGCTCGCCTTGTGCAGGCCTTCGCCCGCGCCGCTGCCCGCCGCCGAGGCCGAGGCCGACGCCGCGGCCGTGGTTGCCGCGCTCACCTCCGCATGCCTCTCACCGGCCTCCAACGCCAGAGCCAACTCCACCGCGTCCTTGTATTTTATTGACTTCTCCGAGAAAATACGAGATCTCATGGCTGAGTTTGCGAGTCCCGAAACGAACTGATCCCGCAAATTTTCTTCTAACATCTTTCCAAAATTACAAGTGGTGGCCAAATGTTTCAGATCTTGCAAGTATTCCGACATAGTTTCGCCGGATTTCTGTCTCCGTAATCGAAAAACATGGCGCTCAGCGATTTCAGAACGCTGGGGTTCTAAATGCGTAGATACAAGATCGACCAATGTATCGAAGGTTTTATCTTCAGGAGCCGCCGGCGCACACAAATCACACATCAATGAATATGTAGTTTCACCGACCACAGTTATTAACAAAGGCACTTGCAGTTCAGCTTTGATTTCGTTCAATAAAATGTATTGTTTCACTCGCCGTACGTAAGCCGGCCACTGTTTTAGTTTAGAGTTAATGTCAAACTGTTCTAAACTGCCGATAGGCATTTTGAAAACAAAATACACGCGTATTTGACTGGTTCACGAATATAATTAATTAAATCCCAAACTCGGCGTCAGTGTAACGACAATGAAACACGAGGCTGGCAGTTGACTGATTTATTATTGAAAAGCGCATCCTACCCGCTACAAAGAATAAGCCAATGATCGACTACTCGACACATACAAACATTTCTACCGTAGGGGAGATCAAACCCGCGCCTCTTGCGTCTCAGCCGAGCACTTGCCCGCTACGCCACAGAGGTCGCCAAGTTTAAAAAAGGTTCTATGTAAAGCACTAAGTACAACACTGCAGACAAAAGACTGCATCATTGTGTCTTTAGACGTGGGTACCTAAGTGCTTTTGAAGTTGTGTGTTGATGTTGTCTGAAAGGGAAGTACCCACCCATGTACGTTATAGGCACATATACAGCTTTATCAGTTGTATTATAGTTTTTGGGTGGGTATTGGAGGGTTGAACTCGATGCTTTTGAAAGAAAATAATAGGAGGAAGCCCGAAATAGGAATGGTCAGAAGAAACCCATGGGGAGATATTTACCCAGTGGAACCCAAAAGGGTTGATTAAAATTATGGCTTTCCAGGATGATATTTTCATATGAAGATACTATCATATCATTCTATCCTTCATTGGTATAACGTAGGAAGGTACCTATAGTAATAATAATAAATATTTGTGGACGTTTCACACAGCGCCATCTAGCCCCGAACTAAGCAAAGCTTGTACTATGGGCATCAGATGGCTGATAGAATACTTATGTACTTTTTTTGTAAATACATAGGTACTTATAATACATAATACTACAACACCCAGAGCTGGAAGAAATATTTGCAGAACACAAAAACATTTCTCCCGTAGCTGGAATCAAACCCTTCGAATCTTGCGTCTCAGCTGAGCACTCGACCGCCACGCCACCGAGGTCGTCTATATATCTGCTCAGTACAATACTCGGATTTTCTTCACCACAATGCTTGTAGAAATAATCTCACAAATGCAAAGCTTGATCACATGTGACTTGATGTGACATTTCCCTTTGCACTGGCATTCAGTGTTCACTCCGAAAATAAATGTCTAATTCCAGAGTCAGGAACCGGAAGTATCTGAGCGGGGGCATAAGGAAAGAGATAACCTTATCCACGCGGCGACGTCTTTTCGGAATGATCAATATATCATGCACTAATTGTTTCTATTAAGTTTAATACAGAAGATAAAATTTGAGGAAGGATATAAAAATTTCTGTAGAAATTCTCAAATAAACAACTGTCAAGTACGAATGCGACTGTTGGGTGTTTTTATATTCCTCTTATAACATTGGGGGGAAGGGGGGGGGGGGCGTGAGGCGTTCCACTAGTACAATATAAACAAAGTATCATCATCATCATCTCCCTGTCCTTATCTCACTTACGCGGGGTCGGCATAACATGTATTTTTCTTTCACACCACTCTATCACCCGTCATCTCAGTATTCACCCTTTTCTTACTCATGTCACCTTTCACTCAATCCATCCATATTTTCTTTCGTTCTCTACTCTCTCTTGTATCCATCAACATTTATATCTAACACTCATCTCGTCACATGATATTCATCTCTCCTAAATATATATGCCCAATACCATGCTAACCTTATTACTCCTCAACTTCTCCGTCATAGGCGCTACTTCCAAGCTTTGTTAGATACTCATTGCGTATCTTGTCCATTCTCTGATTTTATCCGACCTACTAACTCGAAATGTCACATTGTGTCAGGATTGTGGAGATGAAGATACTTATCAGTGGACATGTTGATTAGATTTAATATGATTGAAGTATTCTAGATATAGGTACCAAAATCATGTTTCATTTCCGGCGGGGGGCATAGGTATCTACGCCATTTTACAGGTTATCCTAGTTTGGGTAGGTACCTACCTATGTTTTCCAACCAGGACTAAAGCTAACCTCATATTACAATAATTTCTGATGTAGGTCTGTGAACAAATAAAATCTTTATCTTATCTTTTTCTTAAAATAAAAATTACTACTCATATCCAAAATTTTCTTGTACCTAGTAACAGTACACTTCATTTATAATTATATCGTGATTTATTTTTATACATAATATACCTACACTTTGATTCCACCATGTTTATTTTGCTAATATTGTAAATTCGCTAATGTAAATTTGCTAATGTTGTAAATTCAAAGGTTTGTAAGAATCCTGCCTGAAGTAGGTACCGGAGGATTTCCCTAAACCCATCGATAGCGCGTTCTAATCTACTAGTAGCGCCATCATCTGTGGCGCAATTATAGTTATAATTACAAATAAATAATTATATCATTATATGTATGTGTAATCGGTGTAATTAGTAAAATAATTGTCATGCAGTTAGATTGATGTAAAATATTTTTCTCGGGCGTAGACCTTTCATATCTAGTGCAAAACAGAAAAACACCCTCCATCATAGTTCTTTATCTTTTTCCTGTCACATTCAGCTAATAGAAGGTAGTCACTGCATAAGTTATATTTGTAATATAGGTACCTACGTAATGTAGAGTCATTATTCCTAAACATTTAAAAGTTAGATATCTTAGTACCTACTTAATAGATGGTTACACAAACCATCAATCATTAACAACTGTTAATGATTGATTGGTTAATATTAATATTGGATAATAAATTGATAAAATCATGAATAAAATGCTGACCGTAAAAATAACACAAATAATGGAAATACGTTACTATGTACAATAAACTTTATCTCGTTTCGAACAATGGTCTTTATGTTTACAGTAGACTGTATCTCGCGGAGTTTGTTCGGTTATCGCTTTTCTTTTCCGTTGGTTGTCTGTCAGTGCGAGAGAATAATCGAGCGAGAGCGGACGCGCCGACCGCGACGCATTTGAAACAATTCTCTGTCAAGACGCGGGAAAATTATCGTGATCAAAGTAAAAGGACAATTTGTTTGGTGATACTACAGTGAAGGTAAATATTGTCCCGTTTCGTTCAATTCCCTCATTTTATCCATCAGAATTAATTCAGCAGTGATTTTGCTGTTTCAGTTTATTTACTCTTAAATAACCACATAAGTGAATCAGCAACAGTGAATAAGCACTTCATTCAATAATTTACAAAATAAGCTTTTAGCCATGAGGCACATGTATGATGATTAGGCACAAAACACCATATTAAAAAGTAATTAATTTTTTTTTCGAAGTGATTTAACGATGGATCAAAAACGACTCTCATTTATTTTTATTTAGTCTCAAAGCAATATAATTATGGTGACTTCTTTTATACAAAACAAATGATCCCGGTTTAATTTTATTTTATACAAAAGAAGTCATCATAATCTACTTACGTATAAAATAAAACGTGTTCATTGAACGCACGAGGCGGCGCCAAGAATATTTGGCGCGAGCTTTGACATACGTTTTCAAGGACAATGGAAATGCCCTTCCTTATCATAACTATTAATAAAGGTAAACAAAGAAAGCATAATTCCATTTTTAAATAAATTCATACTATGTACAATATTTAGGTTTCCAAACTGCCTTTTCATAATCAAAAATGCTTCCGTACGTAATACTTATAACAGTTATATTACTCTAATCAAAAAAATATCTTATAGTTTAATTTATTAAGATACTATATAAATAAAATATATTTACCTAAGTAATTGTATTTATCAAATTAGCATTTTAATAAGAGTAGGTACATAGAGACACATAACGTAATTTATTTTCTTCAAAGGAGTCCCCGTCCCAGTGGCCTACTACTCTTTGAACTCAATTTGCAAGCCAGAATAAATACCTACGGAGAACATAATTTGTTTTGTAATTTAGTTCATAAGGTGCGAAGTTAAAATAGCTACTGCGAGTTATCTGACACCAATAATATATAAACAAAGAGCTTGTACCTTATGTTACATACCTGTCAGGTATAAATCGTGCACCAAAAAATAACAAAATCTATCGTACACGCATAGCCTACATAGATCTTTTACAAATATCAAAATATGAATCTCAAAATTTCATAACAACAAATCAATTCACAGAATCAGAACAATGACACGCAATCAAACACAATAATGTATGTAGGTACATTGTGTTATTGACCTACTACGTAAACAAGACAAATACCTACGCAAGCGGGTATTTACAATGTGCATAGGCAGATGCTACAGACCAGTAAACTTGTTCAAAAAGACAAAAAAAAGGTTGATTATTATGTAATTTTATGAATTATTCTAAAACTTGCCAAGTAAAACTTTATGATGCCATCATTAATAAAAATTAGACAGATTCGACCCAATTACGATAATTACCTATATTCTAAAGTGGCATTACGAGCTGACCGCTTCCGTGCTTCGGAGGGCACGTTAAATAGTCGGTCCCGGCTTTTAAGCCATGACGGAGGCCTTTAGGCGGCCTAAAAACTCCGTCTGTAGCAAAACAGTAAGATTTTGCACATTTGGGTGAAGTGTAAGGTTGTTCGAAAAGGAATTGAATGAATCACTTCTACGAAATACTGGAAACGACGGACGAGACGACACACAAATTGCCAAACACAGTATAATAGGCCACTTACTTGAAATGTACGCCTTCTCCAGCTGCGAATCTTCTGCCGGCCGGCTTGTCATAAATTATGGAAACCTTTTTACACATAAAACCACCACAATTATTTAAAATGTCTCGGATTAGAATTTTTTCTTGCGCGCCACAACGATGGAGATAGTCCAGTGAGAAAACATCAGGTGGCGCTGCTGTCACTGGGTTTTCCGGCGATTCGTTCAGTGACCCATTTGGCGCACAAATTTGAATGCGCCGCTGTGATTGGTTATTGTGGTCGGAAGTCTCGTCTTATTTGGTACAGATAAAAATGACCTACGGTTTCGGAATCGAGCCTTTTGGCTGAGGCATTTAATAAAAACTAAACATACCGCCCACCAAAATACACAATGGTATTTTCCTATAACAGAAAATATATGAACTTAACGATTATAAGGATATTCAGATAAATATTAACGAATTATTAATGAAAAGAAAAAAAAATAGCAAACTATAAGAAAGACGATTTAAGATAAACATGAGACGATATTTGTTTTGTCTATTTGTCACTTACATATATTTACAATTGAGACAAATATTATAATTATATCTATCATTCGTGACTCGAGTCAATAGGAAGCACGCAAAGTTTTGTTAATGATCGTTTGAAAATCGATTTATTTGCCGTACGCACCGTAGCCACACGTGCTATCCCATCTGAGCCGAAATGTAATTCTGTTACCCTAGCAAGAGGCCAATGCAACGGTATAGTGCTTTCATCTTTGAGCAAGACAATTGTACCAACGGCTAACGGTTGACAATGTGTTGTCCATTTTGATCGTTGGGTTAAGGATTGCAAATATTCTACTTTCCAACGGTTCCAAAAGTCTTGTTGGAAACGTTGAAGAAGTTTCCAACGACCTAGACGATTAACCTTTAAGCCTGTTAAATCTTTATCTGGAATCGCCGTAAGTGGTTCTAATGTTAAAAAATGCCCTGGGGTCAACACATTTATATCATTTGGATCAGAACTGAGTGGGCATAGGGGACGTGAATTTAACAACGCTTCAATTTGAATGAAAACCGTGTTAAGCTCTTCGAAGGTTAATGTTTGATCTCCGATAATGCGGTAAAGATGAGACTTTACGGCTTTTACTTGAATTTCCCATATCCCTCCAAAGTGAGGCGAGGAAGGGGGATTGAAACGAAACTCTATCTGATCCCTTTCACACGCTTGCTGCATAAAACCATTGAGTTGATTGCAAGCTCCAACAAAATTTGTTCCGTTGTCTGAATGTATTACACTAACTCTACCTCTTCTTCCTATGAATCGTCGAAGAGCTGCTAAATATGCTTCAGTTGACATATCCGAAGCGACTTCCAGATGAACTGCTTTGGTTGTGAAACACACAAATAGGCAAAGATAGGCCTTTCCTGATTTCGCTCCACGATAATTGCCAAGTTTTATACGAAAGGGTCCGGCATAATCTACACCTACAATTGAAAATGGTTTTACTTGATTTACTCTAGCTGATGGTAGATCGCCCATGAACGGTTCGAGAGGAATGGGGCGTGCACGGAAGCAGTTAATGCATTTCGACACACAATGTCTTATGGCACGCTTCGGAGATAGGATCCAAAATTGTTGACTAATTAAATATTGTAAAGTGTTAATTCCTGGATGACAGTTTTCACGATGAATTGCTTCAATGATCAGATATGTGAGCCTAGACTCCCGTGGAAGCAGTGCTGGATGCTTATGCTCGAATTCAAGCCCTGACTTTGATAATCTACCGCCCACCCTGAGAACGCCGCTTTCATCAAGAAAAGGATTCAATTTACGCATCTGTTTAGATAAGAGTTTACCTGCCTTGAGACGAGTTATCTCATCATTAAAATGTAAAGCTTGATTACGCTTGACGAACATCAACAGTGTTTCATGAAGTTCTCTCTTATTCGACGTTCGATTAGTCGATTTTTTGCGAATGGTATTAATGAACCGTAAGCAGTAAGCAAGAATGCGTTGTGCTTTCCGAATAGAAGAGAATTTCTGAAGAAGTTCATCTAATGTATTAACTTCTGGTGTAATACTCAATAGTGTAACCAATCGTTCCTCAGTTTTGGCATCAAGTTCGTTTTTGTCTTCCTTTTTTGGCCAATGTTCTATCGATTGGGTTAGCCATGACGGACCCGCCCACCATAAATTGTTTTTTATAAGTTCCCCAGGAAGCAGACCCCGAGATGCTATGTCTGCTGGGTTGTCTTCAGTTGAGACATGATTCCATTTAGCCTTTGGTATAGAATCCTCAATATGGCTTACTCGATTTGCGACGAATGTTTTCCAGCGACAGGAAGGCGAATTAAGCCATGCAAGAACAACGGTTGAATCAGACCAAGCAAAAGTAGTGGAATCCGGAAAAGACAATAAGTAAGTTTCCTCAACCAGTTTCAGTAAATCAGCTAACAGAACTGCGGCGCAAAGTTCGAGACGTGGCAATGATATTCTTTGAACCGGAGCTACTCGAGATTTAGCACATATAAAAAATACTCGAATGTTGTTATCGACATCTTCTGTACGTAGATATACTACAGCTCCGTATCCTGATTCAGAACTATCGGCGAATCCATGGAATTGACTTGATTTAAGCTTGTTGTCATATAGATTCAAATATCGTGGAATTCTTAGTGTTCTTATCAACTCTAATTGATCACAATAGCTTTTCCACTGATTAACTAAGTCCTGAGGAGGAACTGCATCCCAATCGATTTTTAAAATCCAGAGTTTTTGAATGTAACATTTAGCTAGAAACGTCAACGGCGTAAGAAATCCCAAGGGATCGAATATGCGAGCGAGTTCGCTAAGTATTGTTCGTTTAGTGCATTCACGAATCAATGGTTTCACGTCAAACATGAAGTCATCTGCGATAGGATTCCATTTTAGACCGAGAATTTTGATGGTATCTGAAGTTTCCACGTCTAGGGGTACATCTTCGACATTGATGAGGCGTGCTTCAGATGGTAGATCGTCGAGCAGCTCAGGAACATTGCTCGCCCATTTACGTAGTTGAAAACATCCTTTAGACATCATGTCTATCAGTTCTCGCTTTGTTTGCTTTGCGAATTCTAGTGTAGCGCTTCCGCTTACAATGTCGTCTACATAAACATCTCTGTTCAGAACAGTTGCTGCCTTAGGGTATTCCTTGCCATGATCTTTCACCAACTGCTTGATTGTGCGCAAAGCTGAATGCGGAGCAGACGAGGTTCCATACGTTACGGTATTAAGACGGTATTCGGTGATTGGATTGGATTCGTCAAATCTCCAAAAAATTCTCTGATAATCGCGATGTGTTTCTTTACATAAAATCTGTCTATACATTTGACGAACATCAGAAGTATAAACGACTGCATGCAAACGAAATCTCATAAGAAGTTCGATGATGTTGGCTTGAAGTTTTGCACCAATGAGCAAAGTTTCGTTCAAAGAAGTTCCACTGGCGTCTTTAGCAGATGCGTCAAAGACGACCCGCAACTTGGTTGTAGAACTATCAGGGCGTATGACGCAATGGTGAGGTATGTAATATTTACCTGTGTTCAAATTCTTTATATGTACTTTACTCATATGTCCACTATCGACGTAATCATGCATAAAGTCATTGTACTGCTGGCGGAGCCCAGAATCTTTTATCAAGCGTCGTTCGAGTGCATAAAATCGTTTTAACGCGACATCACGTGATCCAGGAAATTCATTGCGTTCATATTTGAACGGTAAAGTCACTATATACCTTCCGGACTCATCACGGGAATGCTCATTGATGTATTTACTTTCGCAGAGTTCTTCATCTGGTGTCAATTTTGTAGAGGTAGGTAAAGTATCTAGTTCCCAAAATCTTTTTAATTGATCATTCAATGTAGCTTCAACGCTATGTGGGGCTTCGTTGCTGAGGAAAAATGATCTTGTTACAACGTCGCAATGTTCGGCGCACTCGACGTTTCCAGTTAATAGCCAACCAAAAACAGTATTGAAAGCAGACGGCTTATTAGATCCTCCACTAACGACTCCGTTTAGCAGAAGCGATGAGAATACTTCAGCTCCTAGAAGAATATCGATCGTTCCTGGCAAATGACAGTCAGGATCCGCTAATGGTAGATTTCGGATATGATCCCATGTTGATTTGTTAAGTTTCATGGCTGGCATTTTACCGCAAATGGAAGGTAGAGTCAGTGCTTCAATATTGAATAAAACTTCTTCACCGATCCCGATTTTCAGATTAACGACGCCGGACACTGATGACGTAGACTGGTTTAGTCCACTTATCTTCCGAGAAGAAATGGTACGTTCAATTCCCAATGCGTCAGCAGCTCGTTCTGTTATAAAATGTGCCTGACTTCCCGAGTCAATCAACGCGCGCATAGTTAGAAATTGTCCTTTACAATCCATCACCTTAATTCTTGCTGTCGATAACAGAACCAAAGATTTGTCGCCCAGGTTAGTCAACACAACTTGTTGTTCACTTTCATTTTTCCTTCGTGAAGCTTCTGCGGTAGGCTCCTCTGAAACGTCATCTGGATGTAGAAGACTGTGATGTCTCTGTCGGCATTTTTGACATTTAAAGATTGATTTACAATCACGCAGGCCGTGGGATGATTTTAGGCAGTTGAAACACCAATGATTAGCCTTCGCGTAGTCCACTCTCTCTTCTACCGATTTTTTTACGAACGATGGGCAATAATTGATCGAATGATCTTCTCCACAAAATGAACATTTTGGTAGGTTTAAAATGGATGATGATTTGTCTGTTCCGGATATCGCAGCTACGGTATTGGACAGGAATGTTGATGTAAGTGGTTTGGTGATTATCTTTGATTTAACATTTTGATATGTATTGTTCAGAGTTCGACCTACGTTGGTTCCTTTTTCATTGCTTGTGAAGTGCGTATCACGAACGAGAGCCTCGCATTTTGTGTACAGAAAGGTTTTTAGTGTTATGTATGTTGGCAGCTCGTTACTGTGATATTCTTGTTCGAATTCGCAGCGAATGGTTGAGTCTAATTTTGATAAAAGAAGGTAGCATAATATGAAATCCCAATGTTCTACTGGCAGGTCGAGTCTTTTCAATATAGCCAGATTTTCGTTGAACATGTCCAAAACGCGTCGAAAATCATGAGGATTTTTCGATTGCAAAGAAACCTTTTGCATTTCATTCCAACACGTAAAAGCTAGTTCACGTTTATCTTTGTATCTCGCAACGAGTGCATCGTAAGCTTCACAATAATATTTACCGGTAGCCGGAAACACTCTTATGACGGTTAATGCATCACCCGCTAAACTAGATACTAAATAATGCATCCGTTCCGTATCAGATAGAGACTTATTTTCATGGATCAACGATTGGAAAATATCGTAAAATTCCGGCCATGTCTTTATGTTTCCCGAAAATGTGGGTATTTTGATTTTTGGTAATTTTACTTTCACTTCTGATTCAACATTATGGCAATGGGAAGCTAAGCTATTCAGTGATTTGTTGATTTCGATGTCTGTGGCTGTAACACGCCTATGTCTAGCCATAATGTCAAAGTATATCTCGTCAAACTCACATCTTATCTGATCCTCCATTTCCTCCGAGGAAGAATCTACTAAACCCAATATTGATTCATGAGCCTCCTCAAATTTAGCAGCATGTCGCGGGCATTCGGAAAAATATACCATGAATTTATCTATTTGACTTTCATCATTTTCGATTAATCTTGCCACTTCTAAGGTTTTGGTTAGTCGATTCAAAGCTAATGTTCGTTTTCGACGCAATGCTGGTAAATCATGAACGGTAACGATTTGATTCATATCGATTGATTTAGATGTATGTTTTAGCCGGCGCCTTGGTGTGTAAGACATTTTTCAGATGTTTACAATAGCTGTGTGATGGTTATAATGTTGAATTATTTTTAATTAAATTAATTAATTTTAACGTTGTAACTAAATTATTTCCAAAATTTTATTTTTTAAATTTTATGACTTATTTATCACTAAACTTTATGGCAACTTAGAAACTTAATATTCAATGAAATATTTGAATTTTGGTTGTACTTGATCAAGTTTGCCCGAGTTTTATTTTAAAGAAAGGTTGAACGCTGAAGTTAGTTTCACTATGGTTCACAACTACTGTCAACACAATTTCATACACACTATTAGGGAAATACAAAAGTTATAATACTGTCTTACAAAGCTGCTTTGATCCTCACTCACATGAAATCATTTATTTGAGATTCACCCGCTTGAGACAATTTGACCATTCAAATGTCTTTAATATACTTATTATTATTCTCTACTATTCTACAGACTCATAACACATAAGTACCTGAATTAGATTGTTTTGAAACAGTTACATTGAAGATCAA
This sequence comes from Scotopteryx bipunctaria, assembly GCA_949320045.1. Taxonomy (NCBI): domain Eukaryota; kingdom Metazoa; phylum Arthropoda; class Insecta; order Lepidoptera; family Geometridae; genus Scotopteryx; species Scotopteryx bipunctaria. The sequence continues at coordinate 3,944,118 of OX439441.1, forward strand.
TCTAGAATAGGTCTGCTAAATGGAATTTTTCAAGAAGTTTTAGGTTTTGTTTGTTTTTGCACCTTAGTAGGATTTGTATGAAGAGTTACAAATAGGTACCTATCTGGGCAATGCCTAGAGAAAAAGACTAAGTCAAAACCTCCAGCACTGAACTGTGCATTTATATAGATAATTACTGGGTACCTACTTTGTTATACTGAAGCGATAGTCAGCAAATTACGATTGGAAAGAGATATTTGCTTTAGATTTACAGTATAAATAACCCCCCAACGGCTAGTTGGTAGTACGGTGCGTGCGTGCGTAACGAAGATAGTATAAACCTGCTCAATTCTTGTAACACAATATGTTGCTTGCTACCTACTTTACGATAGTGATACAGTAAGTGACTGAACTTACGGAATAGATAGGTAAGTGACAAGAAGAAAAATTCTGTAAAAAGTATGCAAATAATGGCGGCGGTGGTCGGTAGGTAGGTTATGTATGACCGGGAGAAGATTGTAAGTATACTTCAAAGTTAGGAACAAAGGTTCCCTGGTTTCGGCACCATAAAAATGTAGCAAAACAGTAAGATTTTGCACATTTGGGTGAAGTGTAAGGTTGTTCGAAAAGGAATTGAATGAATCACTTCTACGAAATACTGGAAACGACGGACGAGACGACACACAAATTGCCAAACACAGTATAATAGGCCACTTACTTGAAATGTACGCCTTCTCCAGCTGCGAATCTTCTGCCGGCCGGCTTGTCATAAATTATGGAAACCTTTTTACACATAAAACCACCACAATTATTTAAAATGTCTCGGATTAGAATTTTTTCTTGCGCGCCACAACGATGGAGATAGTCCAGTGAGAAAACATCAGGTGGCGCTGCTGTCACTGGGTTTTCCGGCGATTCGTTCAGTGACCCATTTGGCGCACAAATTTGAATGCGCCGCTGTGATTGGTTATTGTGGTCGGAAGTCTCGTCTTATTTGGTACAGATAAAAATGACCTACGGTTTCGGAATCGAGCCTTTTGGCTGAGGCATTTAATAAAAACTAAACACCGTCACTAGAGTTGACCAGTAGCTCATACGAACATACATACATACCTATATTCTAGAAAATGTGATTACCATGATAGCCAATAATGTAAGATTACCAAATAAAAAAATTGCACTGTGTGATAAGATGATGAAAACAGCGTCATAGTACATAGTATCTCAAGTTTCAGTAAATCAGTATAAAACCACAACAGAAGTTTCGATACCCAGGAAAATGATAACAAAAAAAATGCAAGAAGATCACTAAAATAATATGTCTATCTAGTCGTGTCACTTATTCTTTCGAACCAATGTGGTGAAAAGATTTAAAGGGCACCCCAAACTCTCGTTTCGTCAACATGACACAAATTTTCGATATGCCGTTTTTCTCACAATGTTTTCCTTCACCGTTTGAGAGTACCGGTCTGAGAGTACTAGTAGGCACATATTTTTTCGAACAGAAAAATCCATTGGTGCATGACAAGATTTGAACCCACGATCTGATCGGAAGGCAGGGCTACTACCAGTAGACCACCAGTGTTCACATAAAGAAGAAGACGATGAAGATCGTTGAGTAGGTAGTTTACAGTCTTTAAATTCGCCTGATACAAAACCATCGTACGCTGATTGAACGGATCGTGCGACGTTCGACCTATTATCGCTACTGATAACACCTCGATACAGAGCGGTCGTGACATTATAAGTCAATCTTCTGTCTTGTCAAGATATTTCATTTATTCGAGAAAATGTCCGGCAACACTACTGAGAAGATGTGTAAACAAAAATGGGGATACGGTGTAATTGTGCATTGTGATATAAGAACTCTCATTTTGTGATTTCTTCCCTGATCCCTCCTGATTATTCTGTTTGAACTAAGACTGGTTTAGTTTATAAAATCCATACGAGGTTTAAGCGCTTTGTTTCATCTTTAGTATACCACATTCAAAATGTATTTCTGCTTACCGTAGCGCTATTTTTTTTTTTCAAGCAGTTAGACTGCAGAAATCGTCGCACATGTTTTACTAGAATTACTTTAACCCAGATAAACATGTGCTAAAGTCACTTAATTATTAGGAGTTTTTGCTTATAGTGTAACGTCCTGGGAGCAAATAAAAAATATAGAAGGCGTCCAGCTGCTTCCAAGCATGTCGTAAAAGTCGACTAAGGGATAGTATCCTCTCCAACATGATGGACCATCTATATGGGCGATGAGCTGATCACCTGTCACCATGAATACGATGGTTCACCATACCCATCTTGGGTCTTTGAATCAAAAGTGGCTGCAAGTTTTCTTATGATTACTTGTGACTCTGTCTATCCCATTAGGGATATGGGCGTGATAATTATGTATGTAACGTCCGCCAAGGTTTTCCTTTAGAAGTACCTATCTAAGCACTATAAACCTCTCATTGGTTCCAGTATCTAAAAATCTATGTCTGCAATTGAAACTAGCAAGAATTGATTTTAGATCAAGTCTAAGAAAACTGTGGCCTTCCTAAGTTTCCAAAAAAGTAAAAGCTTCACTCCATAGAATTTTTTCTATTATTGGTCAAGAGTGATTTTGTTGCAGATATTTTAGCTAGGTCAATAAGAACACATGAGTAGGTTTAAATTCCAAACGCAAGAATGATATAAATATCAGTGCTGAGAAAATCTTACCAATCAACAAGTATGCCGGTCTAACTGGTTAGTATGACCCTAAACGCCTATTCAGTACATGTCATTCATTAAGTAGTCTCCATCACAAGTTAATACTAGAAGACCTTAAACTAGTTAGTACTTGTGAGTACCTATTGGCAATAAAATAGTCGTACCTAGAATGTAGGTGGCCATAGATAACGTTTTTATTATTCTGTGATGCCAATTGACTTTGGTACCTACTAACAAATAGGTAAGGGTTAGGACCTAGCATTACGATTGCTAAACTTACGCATTGTGTACCATAGTAGGTTAAATTATAATATTGTAGTTCTGTATTGATACATACCATATACTACTATTTGTGTCACTGGGTCTAACTGCATCGACTATTATTGTCCTGAAGCCTTTTACCATCTATAGTAGATGATTTATACAGCGTCAGGAGGCAACTTTTACCTTCACAGACGGGAAGCTGTAGTACCTGCTACGAATTAAGATGGAGTAGGCTTGCTCAGCTCCTATACCATCCTCTCAGCTTAGTCGGCCTTGTCCATAGGAAAGACATGGTCAATACGTGCGGAGCTGACTAAGCCGCGGGTTTCCTCACGATGTTTTCCTTCACCGTTTGAGAGAACTGGTATAGCGCACATAAATTTTTCGCACAGAAAAATCCATTGGTACACGACCGGATTTGAACTCGCGTCCTTAGGATCGAAAGGCGGGGTCACTGCCAACTAGACCACCAGTGCTCTCATTATTGTATCACCCTGAGTTTTAGGGTTCAAATCTAAATTGCGAAAACGGAGCCATTATTATGGTGAGACTTGTCAATGGATGATAAAAAAAAACATCGGAACCCTCGATGTATGATTCGAGTAGCTCTTGACCGTTCTTGTTTTATAAACTTCGATATAATTTGACCTTGTGCTTATATGTAGTGCTTATCTCCCACTAAAATATTTCAATAACGTATTATACTATAGTCCCAAAATCATATTGTTATCAACGCTTGTTCTCAACGAAACATGGTTCATCATAATCTATCAAGAGCCGTTATCGTCGATCGATCATCTATATAGGCACTTGACCGGCATATGAACGCATATTTGAGAATTGATACAATAGGTACATACATGTTTTGTTAAATACTTCGTCGCGATGGTCCATGTTAATAACTTTTCCATGTCCGTATGTCCGTTACGCGAAGAATTTACTATTATTTCTGTTTTTAAAAGCATTTTATATATTTATCTAATAATGTAATTTTATCTGCATAATCGGTTTTGTATTGTTTCAGTTGAAACGTCGAGTCCACGCAAAATGCTTCGCGTATGCAGAACAACACCCAACACTGTCCTAAACCGCAGATAGGTTCTAGGAAAATGGTCCACGACCAAAGATAGCCTCCGTTTTCCCTCACCCCTTCCATTGCATTTTTCTATCTCCAATAGCAATAAGTTACAGTGCCTCTACAAAGTGATCTATAAAGAATTCTATAACATATCTTACGACAATACGGTTCATAATTTTAGTATACAAAAGATAAACTAAGGGTGATATTAAAGTACTTCAGAGATTTATATAGTTTTAAGGAGAAGTGCCAAAGAGTAACATGTCTCACGGAACAGTGAAGAACTCGAACGCCAAGAATGGCAATGGCAATGGCAATGGGCATGCGCCTGCGCCGGAAAACTACGACTCGCAGACTCTGGCGCCGCCGCCGGACGGAGGCTGGGGATGGGTGGTGGTCTTCGCTTCTTTCATGGTCCACGTCATCAGTGAGTACTTAATACTAAGACTTGTTTAATATTTATTAGAAGAAATGAAAAATAAGTGCGAAAATTTTCAATCTCCGTAGGTTAATATAATTGGATTGGTGCGGGGGATGAGACGAATCAACAATTTCCGCTTCCATTGCTCCATACTGAGCAAATGTCCATAGAGCATGGTTGTAAATTACCAGTACATACTAAAAAAATCTGCAATAATTTTAAAGTTCGTTCCTGTTTTTAACATATTTTCCGTGCAGTGTGAAGGTGAAGCTTATTTCAATGTCAAGCGTATCACACGCTGAATTTATACTAAAGACCCAGTTACTAGGTATCCGTGAGTCATGCGTTGAATCTGAGTGAGTTATTATTGCTTATCCTATCATCCTGACATTATGATTTTCTGTCTTTGTTATGATTTATTTTTAATAGTTAAGCTTGTTACAACCTTCGTGAGATTTTTGTTTAGGTAATTTTTTCTAGGAAAATAAACCCTTAGTTTTTCTTTAATTTGTTATCTTCAAACTCACTTGATTTCTTAAGAAAATAGCGCAACGGTATTATCAGATTAGGAACTTTTCTACTGAACTAAAATTAGTTTTCTAAGTCCTTATAAAAAATATTATTAAAATTTTAACTTTTATTTGAAAAAAACGCTAAAAGCGGGTAATAACAAAATAGGTAACAAAATGTGTAAATATCTCGATAATTGACATCAGTTTTAAGCTTTTACGTGAAAACGAAACCACGAAAGCTGCTTAATCCTCGTAACGGTTAAAATCAACAAAATCAATAACACTTACGTGGTTTGCCGATATTCATATATATTTGTTGCTATACTAATAATATCTAGCTCAAATCATAGATCAATCTTCTAGGGATTGGATAGGGCAGAAAATCCCACTTGTTTTACAATATAAAAATAGTGTTTTGAGGAGTGACTGAAGATAATAATTGAAGGGAAAAGAGAAATGTCAAAGAAGGAATGTCTCAAGTGTCGGTCAAGAGTGCAAGGAGCACGAGACCTGAAATCGAGGCTACCCCAAAACCCTTGCCAACGCCTCCCGACGGCGGGTATGGGTGGGTGGTGGTATTTGTTTCTCACATGCTCAACTTTATCAGTGAGTCCTTAAGACCTATAATAGAAATTCACTTCGTTTTCATACATATTTAATATGTAGAGAATGTAATTTGCTTTCACGAAATCGTATCACGTTGTCTACAGTGTAGGGCCTAATGTTAAACATCGGTAATAAATATAAGTACCTTAGTAGAAAATTAGTTAAGTACATTCGTTCCATTTATTTTGATAAAGCGTCGCACAACTTCATTTTAGATAATGTATGCAAATAGTTACCATGACCTTGTTATAGTTATAAAGACAAAGTGAGACAGACGTGTATAATAATTCGTCTATTTCAAACATTTATTTATACTGACAAAGATAATAGATTAGGCCTAAGCAATCACCTCTTAATTCTGAAGGATAATCCTTCAAAACTGTAACGAACAGACCTGTATAGTTTTTAATATGGTGTGCGTTTGTAAATCAAACATCTCGTAAAAGCTTACGATAAACGGTAGTTCAAGGAAGCTTGAACGGACACCAGTAAACCTCACAAAGGGAATAAATCTAGAACCTCGCGCTAACTGGTAAAGTTTCGGTATACAATCCCCTCAGGTGTTTAACGTATCCCCTGTTTTATTGCTGGAAAACAGACACAGTCCAGCTCAAAAGACTCAGCTGCTACAGTCAAAGTCTTAAACATCTAATTCTAATAGTACTGTAATTTGATTGGTAGATACTTTTTGTTACATGAGCATAGACTTGCAACTTTTAACGTGGCTTGTAACGTGGTACGGTATAATATTAACCGTCTTTAGTTTTATAGCTGTGTCGTCACAAGCTGTGAACGGATTGACCCATAAAACCTGCTTAACCGGGCGGCAGGATTCCATCTCGGGTATTTGAGCCGTGCCTGATTTTTGACGCAGTCCTACCCTCATTCACAGCTTCATATTGTGGTGGAAGCTTTTAGAGCTTTACTTTAGTCACAATTACAGGAGTCTTATTTATACTGGGAGCAAGTAGAACTTCTTAGAACATAGTGTTAATGCGCAAAATTTCTTTACACAATCTGTAACTATCTCTTCTTTTGAAATATTTAGTTTAACGTAAGATCACGCCAGTAGAGTAATATCTGAAACCAAATATTAGTCTTCCACTTTAAGTTTGCATAAATATGGCGAAATTATTTACCAAAACGAAATAACTCGGCTATCTTCGATGCTGAAGTATTCTGTTTGTGTGCCAGGCTACACCTGTTTTCCGAAATAGTAAATGAAACTATCCAGGTTATATAATGCTTAGATTTAGTGACTCAAGATATTTTTCGTGTCATATTAGAAGTTATTTTTTAACTTCTACTTTTTTCTTCAATGGGTGATAGTATTAAAATTCAACTAGCGAATGCCAATTTTATTTTTTTACCAACCTATATAAATTTCTTATAAATATAACTCAGCTCATAAAATATAACGTCAAGTCTAGATCTAATAATCAATCAGAAGACCTACCTACTTTCTTAATTCTCAAATTTAAAATAACATAAAACAACAACAAAAAGTTTAAGATTACGGCATTTTATAAAGCTAACTTTAATCTAAAATTTTTACTGTTCCAGTTAAAATCGTCCTCTGAGCGTCTTAGAGTTAAATAAAATTCGCACAGAGTTTTTATCAAGTACTGTAATAAAGTTACAAAGAGACATAGTAAATAGCAGTATCTTTACCTCCAGATAATAAACAATCAATTTAGTCTAAAGAAGCTTAGTATAAAGAGCCATTACCGATTTAAGTAGTGTAGGTATACTAGGCAGTACCTAATAGCATAGAATAATTTATGAAGCGTAGAGCTGAATAAATAATACAACAAAGTTCATAAACTTTGATTAATTAATAATTAAAGATTTTAAAATTATCCTATTTCTATTTAATCTACCAGTTTATTTTAAAGCTCAATCACCTGATTGGGTAAAGTTGATACATAGGGATTCATCTCTGTATCCAGTTTTATGGCGCATGCCTTCAAATTCTGATTGCATTACTGATTCCGATAATCTATTGATAAGTAGAACACTGTAGTCAAGATAAAGTAAGTAAGTTCGGTGACTCTAACTCTTGTGACAAAGTGAGTTTAAAAGCCGGGACCGACAATTTAACGTACCCTCCGAAGCACGGAAGCACTCAGCTCGTAATATCACTTACGGTCACCCATCCAAATTGTGACCGATGATGTCAAGATGAAGTTCATGAACAACCACAGTTTCGAATAATATGTTTCGCAATACAAATAATACTGTGATATTTTCGTTTTATCCTGTTTATCATAACCAACTCTCAAAACAGGCGTGTCAACATCGAATTGAAAGCACTTCCATTTTCCTGTCCTCAGCATGCATCAATTTGTCGCGTCGAGAGTGTACGGCTGCCATAACCATAACACAGGATGGTTGTGGCTATTGCTACAGCTAGAACTCGCGTGACAGGGAAAATGGTGGGTTAGTAGCAAATTGACGTCATTACGGCGATAATCATCCTTATCACTAAATTGAAGAGGGATCTGACGATCTGACAATCCAGCAATTTCTGGTTTGGACGCCTACGCATTTATGAAAAAAACAAAATATTTATGAGAGTATTTTGCTGTTAAAGAGAAAGACTAAGAGACAAAATGCGAGGCTTTCTGTAGCATATTAATAAAGTTTATAAATTATGTTACTTAAATAAGCGAATACAAGATGAACTGCATCTTGTGGGATGTATAATGTAATTATATCCCATCAGATTTACTCTTTCAGCGAACTAAAATAAAAAGTTGTATTTAGTATGTGTATCTAAAATACAGTTGGGATATTGCCAAATATACTAGTACTGCTATCGAGCGCACGCCTACTAATCGATAATAAGACTCTTCACAGGACAGGTATAGAGCAATAAACTTGTGGCATGTACTTCACCTCCTAAAAAAGTGCAACGAGGTGTCACAGTTCATTTAGGAAATTCAATGGTCGTATCGTGTTGAAAATCTGAATATACATATGGTCACGCATAGAATTAAAATTTGCATTGTTCGTTTTCTTTAATGACACAGTCGCTTTTAGAGATTCAAGTATCGAGTTATGGATTGAGTAGGTACAGTTACTTGCATAAATATCATAGTTTTTTTTATTAAATATTTTTCATTGGGAACAAAGTTTACAAAGGTTTTTATTAACTAACTAGCTGTTGCCCGCGACTTCGTACGCGTTAGATTTCAAACCGAGTTTCAAACCATTCGCACCGCCCCCGTTAAAAAGTTCCCATACAAACTTTGACACCCCATTACACCCCTTTTTAAGGGTTGTTTTGAAAAATCCTGAAACACGTGTCCATTTATTTACCTCGGTAACACACACTCCCACTCTACAGAGTCAAACTAACTATTATATAGTATAGATTAGTATAGATTGTAAACGATGATAGATGATAGATGAAGTGTCAAAGTTTATATACTATAGAAAATCATTGAAATTTTTGTAGGCCTCAGAACTAGACAAATTCAAATTACTCTTAAAAGGAGTTTCAATATTTGTATAGGTATTTCGTAACAGGTGGCGCGGGCAACTTATTTTCATTGAAAGTAGAAAACATGGGACAGAATTTTCAATATTACTTCATGATGTACCTACCTACTTTATGCAATAGAAACCGCGCGGGACAGCTAGTATAAACTTATATTTGCTAGTAACTAAGCGCCTGCATTTAGATTCACCACTATTACTAGTCATGTCAATAGTTCTTTCGAATATGGTGAAACAATTTTAAGTGCACTCCACATTTTTTTAACAACTTGATGATACATTTATTTGTGAAAACTTCTAATTGGCCTTCTTCAACCTTTTTTATGGTTACATCATATTTATTTTCTTACTATAATAATTATGTAAGCTAGCTGTAAGTTTTCCTAATATAATAAATATAAAATACATGGTTCTAGGCTTACTGCAACTTTATGATGATCATACTAGCTGCCACCCGCGGCTTCGTTCGCGTGGTACCCAGATAAAAAATAGCCTATAATATGTTAATCCAGCACATGTACTATGTATTGTATATTGCAAGTTTCATTCAAATCCGTTCAGTAGTTTTTGCGTGAAAGAGTAACAAACATCCATACATCCATACATACAAAGCGTTTATAATATTAATAAGGATAAGGATTCAATAGTTGGATGTCTTTACATGTCTCAGTATAAAATATTATCTATAAGTGATTAGAACCTTAGTTTTTCTAGCATATCAGTTTATCTTTCTCTACAGATGTAACTTTTAAAATTGACTAATATCTACTTGTGGCATCAAGAGCGAGACGTATGAAATAATAACTGATAAAGTAACTTTATGAGCGGTGATTGTAAGATTTATTTACTTAACAAACGTTTACTGATAGCTTTGTTGACTGATGAAATATATCTTTGACTTATTTTCTAAACATAGATACCGAAATAGTATTATGTATTGTTGCATCATTTCCTTGAGCTTGAAATTGCGTGGGTTTCCTTTCTTTTTGTAGGTGCGGAGTTTGATTTATGGGTGGACCCCAGCTCTCAGTCTTGATTTGATTTATTATTGTGATAGGAACATAAGAAGGTACTAGATACCTATAAGAAACATATTTTGTAGATAACAATTTTCCTAACCAAAATAGTAGTTAAGAAAGCAGTGAATACAGAGATGACGGCTGACAGAATTGAATGGAAAAAGAAAATCAATATAATAACACGAAGCAAAATGTTGAGCAAAAATATATGTTCAATCAATTAAAACCAAAGTCTATCTTCATAAACAAAGTCGATTGTTATAAGAAATTGCAATCGGTAACGCTTTAGAACATCATAAAAATGACTGTCAAAAGTTAAATTAAATGGTTTTACGAAGTATAGGTATGTAGTTGCTTCGTAAGTTAAACGTGATTTACATAAACTTTACCCAATCATAAGTTCCTAAGATTCATTATTCTCAGTCACCGGGAGAAAAACAAATCAAGATAACAATTTAGCATTCTTCCTTGTAAATGGATATTTGATCTCTTTGGACGCTCGTTATAATTGCTTTCATTGTTTCCATAGAAATAAATAAATTAAAGCTTGGGTTAGGTTAACCTAAATGGAAATTTTAGAGATCATCAAAACTTTGTAGGCAGTTAATAATACAACATTTTCGCAGTGATGATGTATAATTTATTTTTAGAAACTTTGATAGGCTCAGAAATAAATACAAATATCTTATTCGAAATGCTTGAGCTAAACATCCTACTAATATTATAAATACCAAAGTTTGTGTGTGTGTGTGTGTGTGTGAATGTTTGTTACTACGTATCTCCGTAACTACTAAACCGATTTCGATGAAATTTAGAATGCATACATAGTCTATAGGTTCTGGAATAACACATAGGCTAATTTTATTTTGCTAAAATCAACCTCTAAAGAGGGTTAAACAAGGTGGTAAGGTTTGTATAAAAAATAAAATCTTGGTTCAATTTGCTCAAAACTCGACACAATAAACTATAAAATAAATAATAAAACATGTAAGTATGTTCTTCTAAATTAGCCTTAGTGGTGCAATGGAGTTCTAAAGTTTGAGCGGGAAATTTTTAATGGGCGTTGCGATTAACTTTAAAATTCGTTTGGAAATTCAAAATATAAAATAAACGGACGCATGTATGTTTGTATGTTTCAGGGATTTTCAAAATAACCCTTCAAAAAGGGGTAAAATAATCAAAAGTGAATCCGCGCGAAACCGCGGATTATCTAGTTATTAAATAAAATATAACAAAGTAATAAATGGTACAAAGTCAATAGGCCAGGAAAAATAGCTTCGAGTTAAATATTTCCTCGACAATCTTAAAAATTCGACACAAATTTTCGTAACCGCCTATTTCAAATGCTGAAATTTGCATATTAATATACTGTGAATGAGCACGCGCGCTTCTAAATCTTGTACGTTGAAATCAGTAATCTATGCATAACATTGAGCACTGCTCTATGACTTTGGCTACTCGTCGGTATTTATCAGCATGCAGACATTGGCCGACGACCCGTGTCATATTACATGTTTATCAAAACAATATTGAACGTATTGTAATAACAATTCTATTTATAATCTAAATATATATCCAGTTTCTGCATTGTGACCACAATTACGTTTAAAATTTAAAGAGAATCGACTTTAACGTGAATAATAAAAACTCCTAGCACAGGTTTTCTATCTTTTTCTCATATTAGTCACTCAGGATGACACTGGCCATCTACACTCTTTCCACCATTAAAACATAAGTAAAATTAGCTAAAATCATAATATCATAAACAGAAAAGCAAATCACTACTTTCCAGAAGTCGGAAATCGTAATTTCAAGATAATTTGACGTCTTTTAAGTTTTGACATACAAAAAGATACAGCCGCATTGAGAACTCACTTTTTTATTTAAGTCAGTTAAAATCATTTAGTCTTTCTTATTTATTATTAGCTTTACTTTTGCGTGCTCCATACTTCTAAATTTATTAACCTTGTGCTAAAATCTTTAACAAGAAAATTTTATTTTCATGAGGTTTCGTTGCGTGTGAAGGGCACGTTTGCAGGGGGAATGTTTCACTAACCTAATAAAATAAGGTCAAACCTTCAGCCCCTTGCATATTAGATAGATTGAACCTAAATAGAATAAAAATTTTGGTGGTTACGAAAGGTTTTCATTAATCGATCAAAAATAATACTTATGATATCAACGGAAAAATAACAATTGACTTCACTTATTTTTTTTTTCTTATTAAAATTAGATTTTGCATCAAGTCGCACTTGTTTGTTATTTAATTATTATGATTAAAGCTTCAATGAGCTTCTTTAGAAACACACTTATCTTTCACAACACTGGTTCGGAAAACTATTGATACAAGTGAGTGAGTGAATAATAAATGATAGCAGCAAGTAGCAATCGACACGACTCATGACTAGTACATAAGCGATAGTGATATTTAATTTGATAGCCTAAATATTGTGCAACACTTCTACCTCACGTACTATCTTCGGCTCGATGCATCCAGTCTCTGCCAGCAGCTTTTCGCAGATCGTCACTCTTCGTTACATTTGCCGAGCAGCAGTCTCTACTCAGAACTCTTTTACTCCAGCGGTTCTCGGTTCTTCGGCAGATCCACTGCCGCTTCAGTTTGCTAATTCTCTGAGCTATGTCAATGACTTTGGTTTTTGAATAGCATTATAACCGAGCTGGATTCTCCTCTTAGCTTCGTTCTCAAAGTTGTTTCCTTTCCAGTCCAGCGTCTTAAACATATCTTCCAAAGCGCTGGTGAACAGTTTCGGGGACATGACATCTCCCTGTCTCACTCTGCGCAGTTGGATGGGTTTATAAATGATACATAAAGAAAAAGTTGCTAATATTTAATGAATTACTAGTATATGCTTTCCTTTTTACCTACACGGAATTACTAGGTACTTATGGTTGTTTATAGTAAATATTCCAGTTAGTATTTCGATGCAGAAGGTACAATCAATCATTCATTGGTTCTGCATAGCTAATTAGACAAGCGAGTACTGGATTTCATTGAAGTAATTGCAGACATATGCCATGACAGTGCTTAATAGCAATTATATATTAATTGACGCATATACATATGTACAACCACAATATAATATATTTGAAACCTATGTATTATTCATTATATTACTTGCTGCCGCCTGTGGCTTCGCTCGCTTTGTACGCGCATAAAAGTTGCATATGTTATTCCAGCACACGTATTTTGCATATTCCGAGTTTCATTCAAATCCGTTGAGCCGTTTGGGCGTGATTGAGGCACAAACATACATCGTCACATCCACACATCCTTACATCCTCAGAAACTTTCGCATTCATAATATTAGTAGGAGTATTACACATTCATATGTGTGTATGTATGTATGTGTTATGAGGTTTCCAAGTAAAAAATATGGTAGAAAAGTATCTACTTACAATGACACCATTAAAGCCGATTTCCGGCATTTGATTTGACTACACTCTGTACCAATCTGTGAGGTCGTAATTTTGATTGGGTTCGTTGTCGACTGGAAAATAAACGTCCTTAAGGAATAGGTATTGATGGAGATTATAAGAGCAACACAAACGCATTTCCTTATTTTACTTCCTGTTTGAAAATATCTAGGTACATAACAGAAAAGATTCTGCACAACATCTTTGTACTTGTTTTATCTTCGGCATTGACTGGCTAAAACAAATTGATACACTACACATGTACTTACCTAGGCATTTTATTTACTTACAATTACCTAAGTATCAACGAATTTTGGAAACAATGTACCTATGTAAAAGATTTTTCACAACAAGTGTGAAATTACTCACCTGGAATCTACTCATAAAATAACGTTGTGCTTTTATATAACTATCATAATATCGTAGTTTATGATTGATGAGTATTGAGTTATCGCGAATAGATTATTCATTTCCACAAAAACATCAACAAGCTGAATTCTGAAATGCTCAATGGAATAAATCTTTCAATTCGATTGATGATATTATGTTTACAACAATAAGGGGCCCGATCCATATCAATCCTTACAAAACCCAAATGGTTAAAAAGCGTAGAAAAGTTTCGTTAGCTATAAGCACATTTTCTGTTTTTCATACTAAATTGTTTCTCATAAAAATCACAAAATAGGAGTGTGGATTTAAATAAAAGCTATCTACCTATATTGGGTTTCTTCTATATTACTTACTGACCTAACCTTACAAAACAAAATCACTTCTTATTGCTATTTGCTACACTTTCTTTTAAGTATCGATCTGTATCGATTAGTTTTTGTGACTTGATTTCGCAGTTATCAAAGCCAGCTACTTAGTAAGATATATGTTTCTATGGAATTGCGGGAAATTATCATTAATGTCAATATAAAATTAATGGTCGTATAGGTAGTACAGTTACGTGTGCTTATTATAGCGACCTAGGTACTTAATAAAAGTTATTCTACTGCGGAGATATTATAAAATGCGAAAGTAATCCTATCTCTGTAACCTCTTCACGCCAAAACGCTGAACTTTTGCCAAAATTTAGTAAGAAGATAACCATAGGAGAAGTATATGGGTTACCTTTTGTCTCAAACCAAACGGACGAATGCCTGTGATATAATCTACTTTTTGCAAGGTAACAAAGTGAGCTTCCAGAAAAGTTTGCTCTTAATAACTTGTAACTTCTCATCCCATATAAAAATTCCATGAGGCGGTAGAGTTCATTAAAGTTGTTATGAAGCCAATAACTCCAAAGGCTACGATGCTTTTATCCCGATTATCGGACAAAGTTTTGACCCGACTTATGAAAGTTTAGCTATAGTTTCATATCGTCTGCCATTGTGATTGGCAGATACTATTAATAAATAACTTTATAAGAATTGCAAGATACAAAGTTTACTATTAATTAAAGAGTTTCTGTAATTTTACGTTGAAAGGATCCAATTGAATATTGTCTTGTTTTTTGTTACTGATAATAACAGCTGAAAGTGGGTTTAATAAACATAAACAGCCCTACTCACCCCGGTATTATAGCACCCTGTGGTGTTATCTTAGTTAATTATGGTTCAGCTCTATACATTTAAATTTAACTTATTTTCTCAGGGGTATATTCATGTTTTACTCATTTAGGGATGCCAACCTTTATTTCTGTTATTATTCTGTATAAATAAAATCTTAATAAAATTATAACGTTTACAGAAGTACCTAGGTAATGTACCTAAACGTTAAAATTTTATATTATAGTAAATTATATCTTGCAACGTTCCTTACTAATCGCTTATTAGTAGATTCCCTTTCAGGATATCCTATGAACTTGGCTAGATATATGAGGTAGAAAAGTAATGAAGCGTGTTCAGCATAGCAGTGGGAAACCACGTACACTTATGCTCTCATATCTTTATTATCAATTTATGACTTCCAAGAACTTATATTCATAATCTAGCATGGACGAAAGACTTTATACTATCTAATTATAAGGAAATATATAAGTGAGAATATTTCGTTATGAATTCTCAATCAATCTATTTTACAATGGCGTAATAAATAATAAGACTTGAACCACATGGCTCTTACCTAGTAGGTACTACGAGTATAAAACAGAACCACAAGGAACATAATGATAGCTTCTACGTCAACGCTAGTTTCCATTGTAAGCTGAGCTTTTGTTTGCAACACCCACGTCGCATTGACATCTTCAATCTATGGGCCTATCATGTTAACCTACTTTATCGTAAAACTTTACTCACATCTGAACTGAAATGATTTGAGTGCACTTTCCTAGTTCTTACATCTGTACAGTACCTAAAATCTTCTTTACACTGAACTTAGTATTTTGCTCCATTTTTTATTAAAAATTATGTTGACTGTTTTAATAGCATATAAGTAGGTAAGCAACTTAGTATATACCTATCAGCAAACTTCGAAAATAGATTCACAGCTTCAATTTGTAAAGTAATTATCGAGCTCATTGTGTAGACTACCCATTTCATCTGTTCAATCAACATGAAAACGTGATCCAATGCTCCGAAGCTGATAAATCTAGAGTAAAACACTATCGGTTGATCGTTGTGTTCTTAGTCTGCGGGCGCCCTGGTACAAAATATTTAACTACTGTAGCTTACCATTTGTATTAAAATGTAAATATTTCCTGTTCTAGCTGATGGCATGACCTATTCGTTCGGCGTGTTCTATGCGGAGTTCCTGACCTACTTCAATGAGGGGAAAGGCAAAACGGCGTGGATCGTGTCTATCCTCGTCGGGGTCACTCTGTCCTCAGGTAAATAAGAATGCAAATAAGATCATGGAGAGTAAAATGAGACCCTTTTTATAAATACACATTGCTGCTGGCTATACTTTGATATTAAGAAAATAACGAAGGAGTCGTGTGATGAGTTTTGAACAACGCACAAAAAAATATTTTTATTTCACACCACAATTTACGCGACCACAAAAACCTGTTAAGCAGACAGAGGCAAATCACAAACCCTAATAAAGAGAGTCAAACCCGTATTTTTCGACAAATATATTCGTTTTCCTGACCCCATCGCTGTCATCAACATAAATATGAATCTTATTTCGAAACGGAATATCAGTCATATATTTTTATAAAACGAACTAGCTGCCGCCCGCGGCTTTGCTTGCGTGGTACCCGGATAAAAAATAGCCTATATGTTAAACCAGTACAGTACATGTACTATGTATATTCCAAGTTTCATTCAAGTCCGTTCAGCCGTTTAGGCGTGATTGAGGCACAAACATCCAAACATCCAAACTCACAAACTTTCGCTTTTATAATATAAGTAAGATTATGTAGAAGGTACTTTGAGGGTATCGTTATTGATCCAAAGACCTGAGATAAACATTTTATTATAACATGTTACAATATAGATAGGCACTACGCTTGAATTGCGGTAGCAAAAATAGGATAAAAGCAAACTTAGGATTCATGTTCTAATCTTAATGTTCAAAAAGTTGAGGTTCATAACATTTTTTTTACTTGGGTCAAGTAGCTTTACTTCTATTCGTACCTAAAATATCGTAATTCTGTGAAGTCATCATGTTTGTAACGTGATCACTAAACCGAGAACCGATACGAATAACTTGAGCCCTTCTGAGACCTCACACATCGTATAGCCATCAATTTTGCTCATAATCTCGTGGGTGGAATTTTTCAAGCGAACGTGTGAATCATGTTATCGTATTGGATTACAATGACTCCACTGTTGGCAACGAGATAATTATTGATGATTGCCTCGCTTGTGGCTTGCATAATTTAACAGAAATGTGGTGTAGAATAGAATGAATCAAATTATCTATTGTAAACATTAACTCTCGTTTTACTTCAGCGACTATTTTAAAATAGCACTTATTTTATGATCATACTAAGTTATAGAATGTTTGTATTTTTGTGTCTGAGTCACGCTAAAACTGTTAAACGTAATAGGATTAAACTTCGATATATTGCTTACTTACATATACCTATACCTAATACTTTACAGTCTCTTTTAAACTCTCACGACTAGAACTCATAGTTTGGGTTTGTAAAACGAGAGTCGAAACGTCGGGAAAATAACGAGATATTTCTCGCGATAATAACCCGGTTTAGAAACCCAAAAACGAATCCTACTAATATTATAAACTTTTGTATGTATGGATGTATGAATGTTTGTTACTCTTTCACGACTAAGCGGCAGTACGGATTTGAATGAAACTTAAAATATACATGTACTGGATTAACGTATAGGCAATTTTTATCCAGGAACCACGCTAGCGAAGCCGCGGGCAGCAGCTAGTACTTTATATTTATGTGCCACGCGCAGCCGCGGGAGGACGCTAGTATGTCATGAACGTGAACTTCGGTCATTATAATGATAATATGTTATGTGTACCTAGATGTTAAAGTTTTCATGTCCTATTTCTTAAAATACAGAATTATTTTGGAAGTTGTAGGTGAACATTACCCGAAAGATGGGTACCCGAATTTAATTTAATTTAATAACAAATAATTAATAAAATTATTATATAAGAATTTATTTAAGACAAATTTAAGTACAACCAATTTATAAAATACCTAATGAGATGTAATTTGGGAATAAATGGCTTATTATTATTATTATTATTATTATTATTATTATGTGAACATTACTTTTGATATTTCAGGACCAATATCAAGTTCATTTGTGAACCGATGGGGCTGTCGCGCAGTCACCGTGGCCGGAGCCATCCTCGCTGCAGTGTGCATAACGCTCTCCGCGTTTGCGAACAACATCCTCACTCTCATATTGACCATCGGAGTTTGCACGGGCTTCGGCTTCGGACTCATCTACTTGCCAGCCATCGTCAGTGTCACGGTGTGGTTTGAAAAGAGAAGAAGTCTCGCCACAGGTTAGAAACTAATGCCCAGCTGGCTATCTACTTCTCACGGGTTCGGGAAGTTATTAAAAACACTTAAAAACTGTTAATGGTGTCTATTAGAATATGTAAGATAATGGAGAACACAGATTACAACACAAAATGTAAATAAAAACGTAATAAATGTAAATAGTCCGTTCACTCGCAGTAACTCGTGAGCCGCCGAATCTCTCTGGCGCGCTGCTTGATGGCGCTAGTGGGCATCACAGTGCCGCCAACGTGATATGGTTGTCTTCGGCGGCGAACAAGTAGTACTCGTTATAGTTTTAATTAATATTCGTGGAATTGGGCAGAAAGAGCTTTCAAAGTTTATTTTCTTTTTTCAGGAATAGCAGTATGTGGCTCTGGTTTAGGCACACTGATGTTCGCTCCGATCACATCGTCCCTTATTGACTATTACGGCTGGCGAGGAGCCATGGCCATCATTGGAGCTATCACCCTCAACTGCATACCTCTAGGGATCATGTTCCGCCCCGTGCCTGAGCTGCCGCGCTCCGCGGTCAATGAACCAATGCTGCCTAAAAATAACAAGGTTCCACTTATAAGGTCACAGAGCAGCGAAAACGTAGTACAAGCAAATGGTAAAACGAAATCAGAAGATAATGATGTTGCAAGGCTAACGCTGTCACAACCCGCACTGAATGATCCGCAAGAGAACAGATCACGGACGCCTTCGCGCCATGGCAGCGGCATCATGTTGAGGCCCGATGTCCTGTACCAAGGCAGCATGAAAAGCCTAACAAACTTTAAAACTTCTTCACTAGATATCACTAAGTTGAGAAGACAAGCTATCGAAGAAAGAGAGCAGAGATGTCAGTGGTTACCGTGCTCTGATGAGTTCAAGACGGTACTATCAGAAATGCTCGATTTCTCTTTATTCGTAGACCCAATATTCATTTTATTCGCTTTATCAAACTTTTTGACCAGTGTCGGCTTTTACATACCATACGTTTATGTGGTGCCAATGAGCGAAAAGTTGGGAGTTGAAAACCCTCCGTACCTGATTTCGATTATTGGAGCGGCGAACTTAGTAGGAAGGATCGTTTTAGGATACATAAGTGATATGCCTTGGGTTAACAGATTATTAGCTTACAACGTCTGTCTCACTATTGCTGGTGCAAGTAAGTTTCCTTTTCTAATAAATGAGAAAATTAAATTTCTAAACTGTTTAACTTATCTAATCAAGGCTTTTACAATTCCAGGTACAGCACTTGCGATGCTTTGCTGGGAGTTTTGGGGATTAGCAATTTACGCTACGGTATTCGGCTTTACAATTGGTGCCTACGTAGGTCTGACTTCAGTGGTTCTAGTAGACCTTCTTGGACTTGAGAGACTCACGAACGCCTTTGGCCTGCTTCTACTGTTCCAAGGAATAGCTTCACTCATCGGGCCTCCTTTTGCAGGTGAATTATATTTTTAATACAACGTAAACCTTGAAAATTCTGGTTCTCACTATTTGTTTTAAGACACATGTACAATATATGACGAGCGATTAATATTAATGTAGATGAATACACAGATAGAGGAAGATCAAAGAAAAGATGGATGGATTGCGAAGAGGACATGCGTCGTGCGTGTGAAAGGAGTGACTACTGAGATGACGACAGGAGAAAATGGAAAAGGGGAAGAAATCATAATGAACAAATGACGGTGATAATACAATGTGTTATTTATTTCTTAAACTGGTTTTGTGGTTGTTCCAGGTTGGCTGTACGACCGGATGCATACATACGCGCCAGGGTTCTACGTGGCGGGAGGCGCGATAGCGTTGAGCGGGCTCATCCTGTTCGCCATCCCTCTGTTCGAGCGGCGGCAGAGCCGGCAGCAGTACGACGAGACCCCTCTCGAGCAAATGTAGCAGGAAGAGCCGCGAGGGACGCGTGAGTACCCCATCATAGTACTCAACAGTCCCTCCACGCCATCCTACACCAGTTCCACTGAGGACACTATCAGCAACAGGGTATTTAAAACTACAATAAATTTAGAAGAAGACAATTTTGTAGAATGCATTGCAATGGATGAGTGCGAAGAACATTTTGGTGAGGGACACCGTATTCATTCCACGTACAATATATGCAGTGCGTATGACTTGTGATTATTTAGCTAGTGTTAAATGAAATGGTGCAATATGGAATTTTATGTTTATTTTTATATGTAGGCGATAATCGTGCGCCGAACGGCTATGTTCGCTCCGCTAAAAACTTTAACAAATTTATAATAGTGGGTAATGAAAGTTTGATAGCTGTATGTTACGATTGGATGTATAAAGTAGTGATTTTATTGAACTTCAAAATCTATCATGTTTACTGTACCGTATGTTTTGCAGTTCAATAGAAACTATTAGGAAAACACTTCTGTTGTTCCATAAAATAAGCCTTATTGTGGACCAATCGTGGAAATGTAATGTGAATATGATCCAAACCCATCAGTACACAAATATGCATAATAATAATAATAAGGATGTACTTTAAGCTAATGAGATCAAACACCAAATTTATTTTTGTACTAGACGTAACTTTTATTTAAATAAATAGTACCTACATTACGTAAGGTTTATCTTCTAGTGATATCTTCCAAATTGTGTTCATTTAAGAATTAATTAGTTCCGTTTCTTCTATCAGCAAATCTATTTTGTTTTTTTATAATTTTGGATGATATATTTATGACTGAATTAGGTAACCATTAATCATTTGTATTTAACTCGACTGCTGATAATTCTTCGTACAAATTTTTGTCACTATGTATTATATTGTTGCCATTTATTATCGTATATAATGCGATTTCTGTGTACATTTAATGTTACTGTCTATACTTACAAACTACACTTCACTGAAAAAATATATTTATTCGAATAGATTTGTGGCTTTCAATTGTCCCATCCTACTTTTCTTTCTGCTCCTGGTAGTCATCAATTGATTCATCGTTATTAGAACAATTAGGTTTGAAAAGCATTTTGTTGCGAATGTCGTTGTCTAGGAGAAATAGTGTTACGGCAGTCAAAGCAGGTGCCACCTAGAAATAAAGACAAGAATATTTTTTAAGTAAGTATAAAAGTTTAATTCAGTAGTTAAATGAACTTATTTTACGGACAAATTACCCAGTGAATCCACATGGCCCATTTGATGTAAAATATAGAAGTCATAATCAGAGGATTGGAGTAGATCAGTTGTGATAACACCACACCTCCTCTTATCAATGCAATAGGTGTCCAGCATGACAGATTCACAAGTGTTACGATGGTAATATTCTGAAACAAACAAAAAGTTCATAAGTACTACTATACTAGCGAACATTGAAGGGTAACATGAGATAAATAAAATACTAAATCTTACCTTCGTGAAACTACGGCGCTTTTGGTTTACATCGGATTTCTTAAGGTTGTCTTCCAACACACAAGCCCAAATAAGCATCATCACCCTGTAACAACGAATGTGAAAATGTTGAGGTACTTATGTAGTTGCTAACAGAACTGAAAAAAGCATTATATAGGCTAAGGTACTTCACAACAACTGTGTAACATATTGAATAAGCACCAAATTGATGGCACAAAACTACATTTATGCAGCCCTTATGATTTACTAGCTACCGACTGAGGTTTCGCTCGCGTAGTACCCGGATAAAAAGTAGCCTATATGTTATTCCAGCACACATACTATGTATATTCTAAGTTTCATCTAAATCCGTTTCGCCGTTTAGGCGTGATTGAAACACAAACATACAAACATCCTTTCACATTTATAATACTAGCTGCTGCCCGCGGCTTCGCTCGCGTGGTATCCGGATAAAAAATAGCCTATATGTTAATCCAGTACATGTACTATGTATATTCCAAGTTTCATTCAAATCCGTTCAGCCGTTTAGGCGTGATTGAGGCACAAACATCCAAACATCCAAACATCTAAACATCCAAACTCACAAACTTTCGCATTTATAATATAAGTAAGATAGTAGGATAGGATTAAACTTACATGACAGCAGTGGGTTTGATACTGCGTAGCAAGAAAATGGTTATGATAAAATACCTCTGCCAAGAGTCAGGCAATATCATATCAAAAGTGCAGAAGGTGCATGAAAAATCAAATCCATAACAACCAATTCCAAAAAGTGGAAGAAACGAATATAAAGAGGCGAAGAATATGCACAGACTTTTAAATAAGGTGTAATGGCTTTTGTTGACTGGCCAACCTGAAAATAAAATAAACGTTCCGACAGTCAAAAAGGTCAACGTACAAATTATATTATAAAAATCACAAAGAAAAGAATGGCAATCAAAAAGGGGATCATTGACTCCCGAATATAGTACGACGGGAACGGGAATGACATTGTACTTTTAAGTAACTTAATAAAATTACCATTTGTGACGTATTTAGCGAGGACGTATCTTTCAATGCAGACGTGGGTGAGCCACTCAACCTCGAACACTGCCAAAAATGTTTCCAAGAAGGCAAATACATTACAATATGGTTGAAATTCTGTCGATCTACAAAAAACAATAACATACTAACATAGTTCTTTTTAACAAAAACAGTTTTCTTTTTGTATAATTCGTGGCACTTTTCTGAGAATATGTAACCCTGGATTATTTTTTATTTATATAATATTATGTTTTAGTAGTGATTGTACAGTATACTCTTAATTAAATGGTGAAGGAAAACATTCTGAGATAAACGGTATGTTGTAGAGCCTAAAAAAAATTGAAAGCCAATTAGTGCATGGATACTCTTTAATGCTCAAGTGAAACGAGAAGCTGTAGGAATGTATGGTTCACCCACGTTCCAATAATTTTTTCGAATGGTATCAAGGCCGCAGCTCTACGGGTGCAAGCAGTCATCGTAAAATTTGCCAGATTCCTGTAACTCCTGTCCAATCGAAGATTTGACAATAGGATGCTCCCATTCAACCACAATCCCAGTATCACAGACAGAATTCCTGGAAAATTAATAATACATACTTTAGTTAGTTCTAACACTGGTACATTATTATGTACAATACATAAGTTTATTGATAACTAAAATTAATTTGAAGTTTGCATACCTGAAATGAAAAATCCTTCCTCCAAACCATTTTTTTCATCATCATTAAACAGGTCTCCCCAAACGCATTCTTCAGTTGCCATCTTGATCTTTCACCACAAACTTGTAGAGCAAAAGTAGAATCAGTGTTCTTATGTTCTTTTTCGTCAACTATTTTAAAGAAATCGTCATAAAATCGAGACAATTGCCGTGAATGGCTGCGCAGGACGATGTGGCGAAATGACCACGGTCTCAGGTTGCATTTGTATCTTCAACCAAGACGACACCAGTTTGAACACGCTCTGATAAATGTATTGTCTGTTAGGTAACTCCTACTCTCACAATGATGAACAAAATAGAACCCAAGCAGAAACCACACCAAAAGCACTTTATAGACTTCTTTATATTTTTAAGGATTCTTCTGCAACTAGAAAACTAAAACAAACAAAATAATCCTATCGCAGTATTCAATCACACAACTTATGAACTTCCATTAGTACTCATCTATACTCAACAACAAAATATTTACACAATTTAGCTACTTATTTTTAGTTTTTATTAGCTTACATTTAATTGAATTAATAAATGTAAATATTACCGCCCACGCGAGCGTCCTTGTAAATCTAACTGCGCCATAATTTCCGCCAGGTGGCACACAGATACCCTAATAGTAGCTGACAACGATTTGTGCTCTTTCCACCCCCACCTCTCGCTCTTCAGTAACATTAGGCATAGGCATCTTTGTTATAATAACCTTTACCCTTATTCCACTCTACATCATCATCCTCTAAATTGAGTTAGGGTACATATAAAAATATATTTTTAATAGTAATGTATTTCAAAATTTATTTGTACCATAATTTAAGCATTTACAGATTCTTAAAAAATAATTCATAATATTTTTATCTCTCTCGTCTCGGCGCGAATTCTAATATGTCGAGGTTACCTTGCCACCTCAAGCTTTCAACCGAAATGGTAATTCATGGAAGTATTTTGGGCGTTCCAAATACTAGGGTCGGTAGAACTTTTTGGCTCGATCAGGGCGTAGTAACGCGTACTGTTTCCGCATACGTCCCAACAGCGCGGCGCGCAGCCTCTCGTCGCCAGTTAGGTAACAGAGTACGGGAATCGTCGTTGCTGCCTGTCAACAGTATTATAGTTACCGTAAGTGTGTTACTTTACTGTACGATTTCAGGGACAATCCAGACACAAGTACAATAGATTTTACTTTACTGACGTTTATTATAGCTACTAAGTTACCCGATTTATCGTGCATGAACACGAAACATCAATTTTCACAAGTTTCGTAGAAGGTCTACGAAAGACCTACGAAATGCAATGTCTTTGTTCACGCATTATTTATTTATTTACTCACCTCAGAAGCTATAGGGGCAATAAGAGCTAGCGCCTGTGGAAAATGAGGCCTGTATCCAACAACCAGGAGAGGGAACCACTGCCAGCCGATCAGCAAGCCAGCAGGTATCCATAGAGCTAACGTAGCTACGGATATCGTGTGGACGCTCTGTACAAAAAAATGCATGCTTATAAATAATCTGCAGTTGTAAGAACTTGGTTAAATAAACATTTTTTTTTAATTATTATGATATTGTTTATGAGTAACATAAAGTCAAATAGCCTTGAAAATTTAAAGAAAAACGGATACCTGTGTCAGAGATTTTTGTTCATTCAGATTTTCTCCTCTGTAAAATATTTTTTCCAACCGTACAGCTTTTCCCATGTAAAAGAATCTGAAAAGTAGTCGAATAAAAAGTCTTTTGGAAAAGAATATTATAGTAACTACGAGTATGTTCACAAAAAATAATGTGAAATACTAACATTCCGACTACTGGCACAACTCCACAGACAATGATGTAAGGGATGGTGAAGCCGACCTGCCTCGATGACGTCAGTGAGGGCCATAGAAGGGTGCAAGCCGTGCCGGTTGGGTCGCACGAGTATACTCCATACCCAAAGAGAGGAGGGATCGCAAAGACGACAGCGTTTAGACCACTCGCGCCCACCAATGTCCAGTAAAATCTTATGTGTAATTTCTTTTCTGAAAATAATATATCTCTTTTTTTATGATTTGAGGTAACAATTTTCAAAACCGCATCTCTCAATTTAATTGTTAAGTCTAGAAGATTAAATGGATATTACTCACCATGTCTGTAACGTTTTGCTAACAAATATCTCTCCAAAACTATTACGAATAATGCAGTCATTTGAAAGACACCAAAAAATTGATTTGTAAATGCAAAGAGTTGACAGCACGCTGGACCAAAAAGCCATCTGTAAAAATAAATAATAACTGCTGGTGGAAAATAAGGAATACATATTTAAAAGTTATAAAAATAAATACGACTTTTAGAACATCCTACGTCCTATCCTACGTCTATAATGACTATAAATAGATTTGCTTCGTGTACTTTTTACCTTCTTGCAACAGCCGATGAGCCCGCAAAAGGGAATCCAAAAAGATTTCTTCCGAGCGAGGCCACGCACAGATTGAGTACCAGAATATGACTTTTGAATATGAGCAGGTGGCTATGGATGAACGTGCCAAAAAGCCAGCCGTTGAGCAGCACCCCAAACAAGCCTGCCGACAGAATAATGAAATGCTGGAATAAACAATTAGAAAACCTCTACATTCACTTCCTGAATGCACTTATCATTATCCTTTACTCCCGCTTGAAGCATAGAGTATCTTTATTTTTCTGTGATACACATTGAGTTTTAATTGAACAAACACTAACCGAACACAAAAAGGCAGGCGCCGAGCAGCGTCTTATAAGAACTGTCAAAGTAAAACCAAGGACACTCTTCTTCATGATAATCGAATATTTGCATTGTCACTCTGATCACTGGGTGCTATGTACCGAAGGACGTATCGACGATTCGATCTCGTTTCTTGCGCATTTAGATTTATTATATGAAGGGTAGAACGTCCACGTAGGAGAAGCGGTCACAAAGACTGGTCAGGTTGTCGAACCAGCAGGGACTCTAGGACAAAGGGATGGATCGTGTTACCGGCAGACCGACGACGCCACTTTGTATGCGACATCGAGGGCGTGACTACCTCTCCTCTAGTACCGCAATAAGAAGACAAAACATTTCTGATACCAATAAATGAAATACTCAATTTTTTTTGCTTATGTCTCATGAGCTATCCTCAACGAGGACTTCTCATGAGATGGTTGCTAGCAACCCAGAATGTGACGTATTTGCGGATGAATGGAAGAGACTTGTTGCTTGGAAGAATAAATAGGTATTGTGAGAATGACGGATGATTTTTGACATTATAATTATTATTTGATTTAATCTTACTTATATTACAAATGCGAAATGTTTGCTTGTGAGGATGTTTGGATGTTTGTGCCTCAATCACGCCTAAACAGCTGAACGGATTTGAATGAAATTTGGAACATACATAATACGTGTGCTGGAATAACATATAGCAATAACTTTTTATCCGGGTAGAACGTGAGCGAAGCCGCGGGCAGTAGCTAGTATTGAGTATTTGAAACCTGAATTCATTATGACATAAATTATGAATTTTGTTTTTGTTATTGTGATTTTCTTCTCTATTTTTATCTTTTGTGATTAAGTTAGAGTAATAAAATTGGTTGTGCCGTTCTAAATAAATAAATAAAATCTGTGCCGACTAACTTAGAAACCTGACAGATGCTTACCTAAATAGAACACTTAATTTATACTCAAGTGAATTTTATAAATACTTAGCTTATAAATATTGGTAGAATAGGTCTTGCCAATTGTCCCTGCCACCCGTTTTCTGCGAGATCCTCGCATCACGTCCTCATTCTGCAAACGCGCAGAGGATTATTAGAGTTATGAAATCGACGCACAGATCTATTTCTATGTCTATGTCTATACTCAACTTGCCTAAAAACAGAAAAGCCTGAAAGCAATGATCCTAAAAACTATACATACGATAAATATACAGATATAGGTCTACGTAGAACATATACGTCACTAATAGCGAACGACACGCTTTGCGTCCGAACGTCTCGCTTCAGTCCCAAGCAGCGCGCTTCATCTGTTCTTCAAATAGCCTGTATAGAAACACAATGCACTACAAATCTATGCCAATAAGAATTTCTGTTACGACGTGACCATCAATACGAGAAGTTCCTCAATACTAACAAGCTATATATAACTTCCTATACTTTATATAATGTAGAGTTGATAACTCTAGATTGTTATTTATTTTAAATGCCTACTTATATACCTATTAAGTTCAATAATATCACATAGGTATTAATCAATTGTTACAATGCCTTGCATTGTTCAAGCTATAAGTTGGTACCTAATTGATATTATTGCAATAAGCTATTCATTCTGCTCACCTTCGTGCGCAGGGTGCCTAACTAAAAGCAATCAATCAATAATTAATCTGAAGTATGTCTGTCTGTGTATATTTTTTATCGAGAAATTATTTGACTCTTTGGACTTGGAGAGAGTAAAGATTGTGTTTGTGGAATTTATGAGAACCGATTTGTTAGACGAATAAATGGGGCAATTCATAATTTTCCTGAAAACCATGTTGTCAGTCCATGGTTTTTCAGATGAAATTCCAACTTGAGATCACATTTTTTTGTCATCTGGCTAATGTGATAGCATTATCGTTTTGGCAGATACGAATACCTATCTAGTTATCTCGCGAGAATTTATTTTCGAAAGAAAATCACGTCGGTACGTAAATTACCCAGAGTTCTCTCTCTGCAGACATTTTATTTAATTTACTTCAAACGTTTTAAAAATAGTTCTTTACCCGACCTATATTTAATTCATAGGCAAATTTTTACCCAGATGTCACGGCTCTGTCGTTCACACTATTTGTCCGGACTCGGATCAGGTAACTGCTGAAATCGCGGAGTGCACATTTGCGTTGACTAATCAATTGTCATGATTCGATAAATAGCTTGATAAATCTATACGTTATTGAGTTGGCAACGTTCGTTATAGATCCACAAGAACGCATCTCTCGACCGGCACACGCGTTTAATTACAGAGAAGACCACGTACCTGGCTTCGGTTATGCTATAGAGCGCTCGATTAGTTCCTGGCTGTTATCATACCGCTGATTTGCTTATTCGTATTGAGCGCGCAGTGCAGTGCCGTCACCGGCGGGTCGCGCCGGCAGGATGTTATCGTTGGAGCAATTGTCGCAAACGGTGAAGGAACACCTCGGACTTCACAACTATGTCGACGGAACGCAGCACACCTGTAAATGGACCATCGCCGATTCATCCCTGGGAGGCCGAGGGCTCATAGCAACCGAAGACATCAAGTCCGGTGAAGTGTTATTTGTAGACCATCCTCTCATCTACGGCCCGCGAACCGGCGCGAACCTTCCGCGAGGTTGCACCGTGTGTCGAAAACTAATAGATGGTTCGTTCTTCAAGTGTTCAAAATGTGCATTACTATTGTGTTCAGAACAATGTCAAAATACAACAATACATTCGGACGACTGCGGCACCATTTCCCGTTGGAATAATAAAATACCTATCGAGGAAGTCGACGACATGTTAATGTCGCGAGCATTGACTGCGATAAGGGCATTATTACTCAACGTAGATCAAAAACAATTTATGACTTATCTACAAGCGAATATGCAACCGCAACATGGAAAGGAAGTAAGAGATATTTTACCTTTCTTCGATATACCTGAGGACGAAGAGAAATTAATGACACTAGCTTGTTGTGCACTTGACACCAATGCATTTAAAATAGCGACGCCATACGGCAAGAATGAAATGAGTTTGCGAGGTTTGTACCCTGTGTCAGCGTTAATGAACCACACCTGCGTCTCGAACACCAGGTACAGCAATAACAGTGAACTTCAAATGATAGTTCAAGCAGTGAAACCTATTAGAGCCGGAAGTGAAATATTTACATGTTACTCTGGAACTTTGTGGGGGACGCCGGCTCGCCGAACGCACTTGTACAAAACGAAACACTTCTTGTGCAGATGTGACCGGTGCGCTGACCCGACGGAGCGCGGTACTCTTTTAGCGGCCCTCAAATGCTTCGCGACAGAATGTCCAGGAGTTCTTCTTCCTATAGAACCGTTGAAGATGACCACTGCCTGGCGATGCATAGAATGCGAGCTGCTGGTGCCATACAGTAATGTATGCACAATTCAAGGCGCCCTTGGCAGCTTAATGGGTACATTGAACTTTGAAAATGTAGGTGAATTAGAAAATTTTCTGCTGAACCGGATAACGAAGTTTGTTCCGAGGACGAACCAAATAGTGGTGGACCTGCACTGTAGACTGGTTTGGATGCTTGGAGATTCTGAAGGTCTTCGTTGGCATGGTAAGTAATCATTGATTTATTCGTAGATACTTAGGTACTATTACTGTAGTTTTTGCGTAGTGTAGGTAGCACAACTCTACAGCTCCACTGATTGAATAAATCGTCTGAATGATCTAGCTAGGTTAGTCTAACCCACACTATTTCGACTTGAATGATAATATTCAACTTTGTTGTCTTAGTGAAGAATATTAAAATTCAAGAAATCTGACATTTTGAAGATACAGATTTCAGGCATTTTTGGGTATTAACTGAAATTTTATTTTTATTCAAACTTATTGATAGCTCCATAATAAGACGAGACAATTTACTTATTAACGTGTAGTTCAATGCTCACAAACGATCACGAAGTGGATAATACGAGTACTATTTCAAACATCACATTAGTTAAAAGCTGTAATTATTTTTTTGCTTAGGAAGTCCCTAAGAGGCTTTTATGAAGTAATTAAGAACTTAATAAATCTGAGTGCACACGGACATAATTTACCTGATATTTATTTACCACTTGATGGATAGGTACATAGTTTAGAAAGAGACTTCGTATCTAGGTAATCTACTTCGGCACATGCGTCCAAAATAGCTGAGCTAGTTCAGAGTGTTTGCTCCTTAATATATTAAAGGCGTTATCATATTTATGTCAGAATTGTGAAAAATAAGTATATTGATGATATACTTATTTATATCATCAATAATATAAGTATATCTTTCTGCTCTATCCCACTCTACGTGGGGTCTAATTCTAATTCTAATTGAGGTTAGGGGAACAAAGATCTGCACTGACGTCCCCCGGTGGGGTGTATTGTGCATTATCCCCCCTGCTAACCCTCCCCCAGCCAGCCCAACTCCTTGAAGTACCGGAGAAGGACCTTGGGATGTTGGCAGCAGCGTTCCAGTATCCTTGATGATGTTGAGGCTGTAGTGGGGTCGGCACAGCATGTTCTCTGCTTCCATTCCCTTCTATCAGCTGCCATTTCTGCACTCATTTCACTCATCTTCCACACATTTCATCCACCTTTTCTTTGTCCTACCTCTACCTCTAAATCCATCCACTTTCATACTCGTACTATCTTTGCAATATGACTTTCATCCCTCCTCATGCCCTTAACCACGCTAGCATTATTGCTCAAATATTTTTGTCAGGGGCGCTACTTTCAAACTAAGTACAATCCTAACAAATCTATAAAAATGCAAAGGAGGCCTATTTTGGTGTAAACTGTGTCGTCGATACCCCATACAGTAAACGACAGTAAATATTGAAAATATTGTGAGCTTAGTGTCCAAATAAGCGAAGCATTGGTTTGTTGTAATACTTAAAATCCAAAGGACTTAAATATAAACCGGTAAAGTGCGAGTCGAATTCGCACACGAAGGGTTCCGTAACATATTTATTTAAAAGAACATAAAAGTAATAAATGGACAAGGGTTGTTGCGTCAGGGATGGGTGCAACGGAAGATTTATTTTATTTTCTTCCGTATTTACCGGACACCCTGTATACAACTATTAGCGTCAATAAACACTGAATGTTTGTTTGAAATCTAGAGAAGCAATTGCAGAAGCAGAGCTATTTCGGGAGATGTGTATTTAGGTATTTACTTACATCACTTACACTTTAAAACAGGATGTGCCAGTGCCCGGCCAAAATAGTTCTCATTAGGTCAGCAACGTAAATTAATGGAATGTTAATTCAAGGTTGGAATCCTCCTATTTAGGATACTCAACTCACATAATTTATGTTTTCCTTTGTGAAATAAACGCAATGAAAGTAATAGTGAGTCATTAATAAATATAATAGGAATACAGTCATTTCGAGTAGGGGACGTGTTAATTACACAAAAGAATATGTCCAGTGTCCCGCGGGACTTCTGGGACAAAATATTGGTAGTAGTCCCGTAATTGGACAATTCAACGGGACTAGTGGGATAGACAGGTCATTATTGGAAGCAATATATCAAAAGGTTACAAAAGTCCCATGTGGGACTGGGGTCATGGAACTTCTGGGAATAAAGGGAATCTAGGCTCCCTTTATTCCCAGAAGTTCCATGTTAACTACTAGCAAAAGGGAAATCATTCACAAGAAATGTTGGTAAGTTGTCATTTCAAGAGATTATGACTTCCTCAGAAGTAAAACTTGTAGTACGAGACCATTTTTTTTTGGAAATAAAAAAATTCGTTAACAATGGCAGAGATATCCAAATATATTATTTAAAAAAAATCTTATAATCATTTTTATGTCGATAATAGTATACCTAATTATACTTATTGCATAGTTCTAGCTACTTTACCACTTAATCATCTAGGTCTTCAAATCTATCTCTAGATTCTAAAGTTAAATTTTACAATAATTAGCAAAGCCAGTTTTATAGGTGTTTGTTTACGCTCTACAAACATTTGTTAGACAAGCAGGCGCGGCGGTTTAGAGCATAGTAAAGTGAACATAAATCCCGACCGACATGAATTGCGTCAGTTTCGACACGTGAGCTGGCTCTGCAAAACTGAAGGATTTACAACTTCCAGCTATTTTCATATCGGGTCAGGAACACTGATTCGTGTTGGCCTCAGTCAGACGCGAATCACTGCTGGACCATGCAACCAGTACTGTAAGCTCCATCGACATAATGGAAACTCGTCAGTACGAGCTCTTGGGAAATTTACTTGACCCAAACCCAATAGAAGAACGTAACTGGACTATCAAGAAATCGGATTTGGGTGGACGAGGAATATTTGCTACAATACTTATCAAAACAGGAACTTTTATCTTCGAAAGTAAACCACTAGTCGTAGGACCTAGATTTGACCACGCCAACAAATCGTACTGTACAGTGTGTTACAAAATAAGTGATGATGTATACAAATGTGAGGCGTGCTTGTTACTTTTCTGTTCTAAAGAATGTGAGGTAAGTCTGGATCATAAGAGAATATGTGACTTTGTGGTCAAAAATTGGACGCCAAAACCTAACTGCAAAGAATTCAAGGAAACGTTAAACTATCTGGTAATTTATATACATTTAATGTTGTTAGAAGATCGAAATTTGCTAAGTATATTGCAGAGATGTAAGCTCACTCACAATCCTGAAGAAATAAACGCCCTATGCTCTATGTATGATATGCCCGAAGCACATAGAAACTTTATATCGGCCATAAATTCGATACTAAAAATAAACTCGTTCCGTATCGCAAACAACCCTCTAGAGAAAAAGATACCATTACGGGGTTTATACCCTCTATCCTCATTCTTAAATCACAGCTGCATTCCGAACACGAGGAATATCTTCAAAAGAAATCACACGATGCTAGTTTTTGCTTCTAAAGACATCGAGATTGGAGAGGAAATATTGATTTGTTACACTGGATCATTATGGAGCACCCCGGCAAGACGCTGTCAACTCTTCAAAACTAAAGGGTTTTGGTGCAAATGCAAGCGATGTGGAGATAGAACAGAAATGGGCACAAAGTTATCCGCGTTGAAGTGTCTGGATAGAAATTGTGTTGGAGTTCTTCTACCAAAATCGCCTACTGATCCTTCGACGAATTGGAGCTGTGACAACTGTGAAACTAACGTGGCAGCTAATCGGATATGTGTGGTGCAAAGCGCCTTAGGAAGTTTACTTGGAAACTTAGACTTGGATAAGCAATTTCGCTTAGAAACTGTTGTGTTAGAAAGATTAGCGAAATTCATTCCTTATAGCAGCCATATCTTCGTGGACCTGCGGCTACGGTTGGCGTTACGAATTGGTTCAGAAGGAACAAAAATGAAAGGTAAATTTTACATTGAATGATTTAATAGAATCGTTTAACTACCATCTGCTTAGCTAGCATAGTAGGTATTTACAATACAGCTACATACTTGTCAAAGCTCACAAAGCTCTAACTGCAGATTTAAATAACTCCATAGTGAACCCACTATCAAAACAAACAGAAAACTTTTACGCAACGATTTGTTTACTTTAAATGTATGACTTCAACAAACTTATAGGTAAATTTATCGATCAAGACAAATTATAGAAATGGTATGTTTTGGTAACCTACGGAAATACCGAATATTAACAAAACTTTTCTTTGAATAAACAAGAGTAGGTCTTGGGAGCTATCCCGTAGCAGCGTAGAGGGTTCAAGCTACGGCGTAGCCCATAGCGTCGTGCTGCGAGAGTACGTGGTAAAATTATAAAAATATTTTTCATTTCCTATTCTGGAGTCAGCGCGTTGGGCTAGTTAAATCGACAAACAATATAGAAGGATACCTATCTAATGCGATCAAATGAGTAACCGTATCGTGTTTCTCGGACAAAGTGCGGTATTTACTGTGTCAAGGTTTGTTAGAACACAAATCTTTCATTCACATTTTTGGTGATATCTTTTTACGACGTCGTAAAATTTAACAATCGCTAGAAATATATAGGAGACGGTGTTTACCTAGAAGTATAATATAAAAGAGTAACCAAATTCTTCCTACTGTCGACTCCTTTACAATCAAAAAAAACTTTGGTAGATTCGTAGGAACATAAATTGAATCAGAAACCTCCTGAAATACTATGCTAAAAATATGTATTTCTCGTTTGGTTGGTTTTACTCAATGGAAACGTGTAATCCTCTGACGCATGCAATATTACATTTATATACGCCACGGGTGATGAGCATCTAGGACGTGATAACAACTTCTGGCCTTCACATGCATTACATCCTCTGCAATTGAAGATAAAACTACATATTACGCTTATGCGTAAATAATGCAAACGACTTTATGTTTTCAATTATAGCAATAACCCGATATAACAACTCTTTGTTTGAGAGCAACATCGGTCAGTCACAACTGCGTCATATACAGAAACACATGCTCAGAATAATTTTAAAGGCTTATAAATTATGCAGTTAGTATTGCATCGTTCAGACTACCCGTAGCGTGTCCCAGCATGCAACGAGTACTACGCAACAAGTGAATAAAATCGGGGACGATTGTACCGCGAGGTGCAGTTATAATATTGACCGCCGATTGATATGGGCGCCGCCGCGAGGAACGCTCGTCCCCACGTCGTCACGAGATGGATCTGTCTGCCGGTGCCGTTAGTACCTACCTTCCCCATTCATAACTATGTTACGCACTGCCCCATAATTATCCGATATTCGCTGCCAGAGCAAGAAGCAATAACTCACGGAGTTGGCATCGCTCATGCCGAAAATGTGATTTGAGACTTGATCTGTGACGCCATAATACCTTTTGAGTGACTAGTTTATAAAGTGCGAACCCAATAGGTGAATCAAACAATAAATAATAATAATAGAATCAAACAATGTCCGTTAATAAAGGGTGTTCCATAGACCTTGTGCGGGTATTCGTCTAGAAGTGTACCTATTGTGTTCGACTTGGCATCTTGCCGCTACTACGCCATTGGTGTACTAAAGGTCTTTGTTTACGGTTCTGCCAACTATTTTATATTAGCCCTAGCCAAATAATGATGGATTACAAATTACTCGTGAATACTCCGAGTTGCCGGTGATGAAGTTATAGCCATTCAATGAGAATTTATAAGGTAGGTAGAACGAATCTGTTTCTAACGTACCTATCCAGCGGACCAAAATACATAATTCACTCAGTGGGTACTTTTCTTGTAATGGTTAAAAAACTATAGTACCTACTACAAAGTTACGCAAATTTTAATGCGACTCTATGATATCACCAGCAGTTCACAAACATGTTTACGCTACTTTTTAGAATGATCAAAATTGTTCTGTTTAGTTACCGTGTTAAACGAAAAAGTTCATCATCACCATTATATTTGACAACCTCGGTTGCATAGAAATCAAGTGGCTAGCTGAGACACGAAATCGCAGGATAATGCGGAACATATAACGCATGTCACGGTGCTTCATAATAACGAATACGAAGTCACGTTGCAACGCCATCCCATAATGTCATAATCTACCTATCTATACATTTTGTGGTATG
Source organism: Scotopteryx bipunctaria (assembly GCA_949320045.1). Lineage (NCBI taxonomy): Eukaryota > Metazoa > Arthropoda > Insecta > Lepidoptera > Geometridae > Scotopteryx > Scotopteryx bipunctaria. The sequence continues at coordinate 3,979,858 of OX439441.1, forward strand.
TGTGAATGGTTGGAATGTTGGTAATGGATTTTAAATGTATGGAAGGGGAATACCTACGTACGTACCTGGACCAAAACGGTGACGTTTTGCCTCGTTTTGTACAAAGACCTGGGTACAATGAGTATCAACTCTTGAAAATCACCGAGTGATAAAAAGTCAACAAAATGGTGCTTTTACTATTTTGAATTCTTAAAGTCATTTGGTGATTTAAAAATTTAGTTATTTTTAACTTAGAAGTCACCATATTATACTTTCAAGACTACGAAATTTAAAAAAACAATGGAAATGGACCGTTTTGGTGACATTTTATCACTCGGTGATTTACAAGAATTGATACCCTGGTCAATAATCACTCTTAACCGACGAGCATGCTTGAAATGAGAGTGAATAAAGCGAGATAACTATGTCAGGCATGACCGTAGCCGCAGCATCTCTGCCTATGGGAAGCAGGCGCAATTTATATATGTAGATATGTATGAATAAGTACAAACATACATAAGTAATCATAAGAAAACTTGCAGCCACTCCTATGCAAAGTCCCAAGATGGATATGGGATGTATGTATGTGGTTGGAATAGCTTATCAAGGCTTGTTCGTTCTGCAGAGCTGTCGGAGGCGCGGGTGTCGCTGAAGGAGAGCCTGTGCCGCGGCACGCTGCGCACGCTGGCGGCGCTGGGCGCGGGCGACGCGCACCTGCGCGGCCTGCTGCTCTATCACCTGCACGCCGCGCTGGCCGAGCGCGCGCGCCGCTCCCCAGACCTATATGACGTAAGTCCCGAGAAGCCATCATCGTCCCCCTGCCCTCATCCCACTCTAAGCCGATACTCTATCACCAGCACGCCGATCTCCCTACCTATATGACGTGAGTCCAGAAATGCCATCATCGTCCCCTGCCCTTATCCCTACCTATATGACGTGAGTCCAGAAATGCCATCATCGTCCCCTGCCCTTATTCCTCTTGAAGCCGCGTCTATCTATCTAGTCGTTTCACTAGTTCTTTCGAACCAGTGTAGTAAAAGGATTTAAAGTGCGCCTCAAAGGCTCCTAATACCCAGTCTTGATATGATCATGTTAACAATTTTCATTGTTCTCAGGAGTTGAAAACGGAGATCGAGAGTTCAATAGAGCAAGCGTACCACATACTCCAAGGCGACATCTCCGCGCCCCCAGACCTCGAACTGAGACGCCGCTACCTCGGCCCAGGCTGTGATAAGCCCCAACAGGAGAGGTTCTTTATACTCGACTCGTGACCTCCAATGCCTTTTAAGTTCAATTCTAATTTATCGAACTAATTTCAAATTGTTCTCATTAACATAAGATTAGATTTACGAAATTTGTTTACTTATACCTAATACCGAAATGTAACTTTATTTTTCTATAATAAAATAAACTATTCAAAAGGAACTTAAGCCTGCCTATAATACCTACTCCCTATATTACTCAGGTACCACCAAAAATAAATATGTAAACTCAAAACGTAATTTTTAACTGATTTCTTCATTTATTTCGATTTGCAAACTTTTTGAACACTACGACGCGGGATGTTCCCAAAATCTTTCTGCCGCCATATTTTTCTTATACCACAGATAATAATAATTTATTTTATCATTCGATTCCAACCAAAGACAAGCAAAGCACACTGGCCGGTAGAACATTTTGATTAACATCAGCAACTGTCAGTGACAGTTACTTGCTCTGTTCAGTTTATTTTCTTTTCTTTTGAAGGCGATTGTGACAAACTCATTTTACCAACGGGATTTAACCCATTTAAACAAACTTAGACATGACACGGCCATCCTACAAGCACACGTCCTCGTGTAGCTTACATTACGGGATCACATTCGCTTTAATCTAAGGCTCAATTCACCGCTCGGCCAATTCTGACCTAAACATTGTTATACAGTCACAAAATTAATACTTTCAAACGCAAATAGTCACAATTTTAGTTCATCGCGATCAAAGCTTTAGTTCACACTAGCTAGCAAAACATTTTAATTTACTCAGCAGTATCTAATCATGGAGTAGCAATTTTTACTTTTCATTACGGTTACGATAGATGGCGTTCACAACGTCAAACGCAAAACATTTACATTACACGATTCATTTCAGGTACGATACGATTTTTTTAAACAGAAAATACTTTTCCACAAAAACAGTTTTCAGAACAAATTAAAGAATTCAAGGAAAGTCTTGAAAGTTAGGGTTTCAGTTTTCAACTAGAGTTACACCGGGCGACTCTGCACTCTCCATCAAGAATAAATCTTATTTTTAGGATTTACATGAAGATTTTTTTTCTTAATTGCCTTCTGTTTTATCTGAGTATTTACCAACTTCAAATAACCCAAATTCGTCATAATTTAGCATCACTCAATATCAAACAGGATCAATTAATTCTTTAGTTATTAAGGCACGCGCAATACAAAACTTTAAATACTTCAAACACCCAAACTACCATTAAGGACAGTACCAAACCAAACGTTATTTCGGCCAGAGCTTTCAACAAAGCCATCGAAACATTTCTAATTGAGTAAGTATATCCATCAACCCCAGAAACCCAGCATGCTCCAGCCACAGGCCAGACACACACTCTAACACCACCGCGAATCCACGCGTGGTCAGTCCAACATCCGTTCAGACTTTCTCCTCACACCACCGCAACAGCAAGTCACGTGGTCAGTCCAATCTCGCAGCAACCGCAGCGTATCCAACCACAGGTCAGATCACGCACGACATTGTCATCTGGCTTCCCAGCACGGCTCCCGAGACTGACTCTGCATGAAACTTGCCAATATTCACCATAGTACCCCGCTCTCCCAGATAGATTTTAATGATCACGGAACGCGTTATTTTAGAATGTAATGAATTAAAAATAATTTCAATTAACGATTTTACTAAAATCAAGGACTCGATTAGGGTTACTGTGAATAACTGCTAAGGTTCAAAAATAAATGTCGATTGACGACTTACTCATTACAGTCTATCACTTAGACTCCGAAAAATCAAAACAAATAACGTTGGTACTTCCTTCTGGTATCTCCCGATTATAGACGTTGGTCCCCAATAAATAACGCTTCAACATACTACTCAAAATGCACGTTAATTATACGCCTTTAAGGTGTCGCATCTCGTTACATTTATTAAACGTTCTATACAGCATGAACATTAAGTTATTTCAAACACCCGTATGCCAAGTGCAATAGGTAAATTTCAAATCAACCCACTAAGATATTCTATCAGTAAGAAATGGAAACCCAAAAGTTACTCTCAACTTCATAAGAAAATCTTAAACTTTGGTTATTTGAATATGGATACTCACACTACCAATTTCAACAAACAGGCAATAATACTCTCTCACAAAGGATCATTAATTATTATTTTTACTGTTTAAACCGAACCGCATATTAGACATGAGTCTGCATTATACCCAAACATACCTAAAAACCGTTGACATGCTCTCAACATATCGTATCGATATTGTAATGTCTGACAAATATTGCTTAGTTATCCGATTCCGCTCAAATATCATACACAGTTGTGCATTGGTACCGTACAGAACACAAGACTTAATGACAAATCAAGTTTTCTCAGATGAAATTGAATCGCTATTGGATTCCGCCAAACAAATGAAAAGACTTTTCATTTTCAATCATTTAAAATTAACAACAAGTCACTCACCAAATCTCCCAGGTCAAAACTTCAATAAAGCACCTTACCGCATAAACTCATATTACCGCTTGTTCAGCTACTTGTCAGAGTTCCCACTAGTAATTTTACTAATTTAGCAATCATGTTTGTGATTCAATAAGATTCAGCCACCTAAAAACAAAATAAAAAGAAAACAGCACCACATCATCATACATCATACACCTTTAGTGTTAGGTATCTTTATTTTAAACCACAACCCAGTTTTTGACTAAACCCAATGTACCCAGAAGAACCAGTGATATGACAAGAAAACACTGAGCATAAACAGGTTTACAATTATTATAGGTACCCCAAGCGCAGTTGACCTCATTTAAAACCTTCAGGCTCTCATTATTGTTGTCCAGAAGTGTAGTCAGAGGCAAGTCCAAATATTACATTTAGAATCTATCTTGTTAACTGGAATAAATCTTTGCATATAAAACTGCATCAAACAAAAATTTGTTAGCTTTATGAGTGCTTAATTTCAAACAGAACCATTTCAACGGCAACTTGAAAATGAAATCATTTTAATGTTTGCTATTTAATCTCATGGATTTCATCAAGGTATGATCTATCATTCCTCATATTATCATGTGGTTATGATAACAAACCAAATACATGAGTATCTCTAACTTTCTTACAAAAGGAAAATTATTGTTTTTGTACCGTCCCATACATTGAACTCAGAAACTTGAATTATGCACACAGTTAAACAAAATTAAAGGCTAGCAACAAAATGAAATAGACCAACCGAGGTTCTTTTTTGATGCTTCAAAAAGTTCTCAGGTTCCAAAAAATTCATTCAAATATTGGAGTTCAGCGTTTGACCTCTACAAACATTGTTATCCTTTATCTGAAAAACAAAAATTCACAGAGTAAACCGCTCATTACAAACATGCATCCAGCCCCTCATAGCAGGTAAGCAATGATATTTCCTAGAGTTGATAAGTACACCTACTCGATAAGTGCTTTACACAAAGATGACCAGCTAAAATGGCAAACTTATTCATTCAAAGACCATGGTTAATTTTATGGAATACAAAATCCTTTTCAACACCTTGTAGGTAGGCACACTGTCTGCAAGAACATACCTACCTAGGTACTGATAAAGCTCATCCTACTAAGCTCTGGTCCAGTACCTACTTGATATGGCTGAAAGCCATCGCTTAACGGGATGGATTTAGCTTCAGCTAATTACATAATGCAACAATGCAAACATAATGGAAACTCAATACATCACCCAAGCCGGCGTCAAAGTCTAATACGTTCAGTGCAGCGCAATATCTCGTCACGTCCCATCGAAATTTTAGGTAACATCCGCACTCTCGTCCTTCTGAACATCTCTTTACAATCTCTTCATGTATGAGATGAGTTCTGCTTGCTTACAAACCAGATACGTAGATAAAAAAAGGATACAAGAGGACCATTCTTCTTTTACAATATCAATCACCAAGTATTTGCCAAATACACGCATTTCAACTAAATGCAACACTTGTGGGCGGTGATAAGTTCTTGATCCCACATCTGATGTAAACTCAAAACGTAATTTTTAACTGATTTCTTCATTTATTTCGATTTGCAAACTTTTTGAACACTACGACGCGGGATGTTCCCAAAATCTTTCTGCCGCCATATTTTTCTTATACCACAGATAATAATAATTTATTTTATCATTCGATTCCAACCAAAGACAAGCAAAGCACACTGGCCGGTAGAACATTTTGATTAACATCAGCAACTGTCAGTGACAGTTACTTGCTCTGTTCAGTTTATTTTCTTTTCTTTTGAAGGCGATTGTGACAAACTCATTTTACCAACGGGATTTAACCCATTTAAACAAACTTAGACATGACAAATAAATAATTAATAGGTAATAATAATAAATAAATATTTGTGGACATTACACACAGCGCCAAACTAAGCAAAGGTGTATGGACACCAGCCAGATGGCTGATAGAATAACTTAAACACTTTTTTTGTAAATATATACTTACGTCTAATATACAATACTACAATATATTAAAAAAATATTGCAGAACATACAAACTTTTCTCCCGTAGCGGGAATCGAGCCCGCGCCTTTTGCGTCTCAGCCGAGCACTAGCCCGCCGCGCCACCGAGGTCGTCAGATGTTCTTATAGCCTGTTTTTAATCACTCAGCTCACCTTATCATATACATAACATAAAACCGTTACCTACTTATAGAATTCCTGAGCCTTCCACCAGTACAATAAGCCTTCATTAGCTGTGCGTTATCAGTCTGTCAGTCATTATTGTTGTTAAATAATTTTCCCTTTTGGGAAGGATAAGGATATTTAATAAAGATCTTACTGCCGAGTCTTTGCTTAATTTAATTTATTTCATTCTATTTATTGCTAAAAGTCTTCCGTTCACTAAGGGCCTCGGACTGATCAAGGAGTCAGTTTTTTTCTGTTTAGATTGAGATTATCATATTGAGAATATTTTTATTGAACGCAACCAACTGTGCACAGCTGAGCTGACCTTTTGACAGTGATACTCTTGACAGTCAACGGACAAGTTATCCAACGAAATTAAGAATACCATCTCGATCAAAGAAATATCACGAAAATACGACATTTTTCTCCATAGGTAGATATAATCTCCCTCCGCAAATATGAACAAATACAACATGAGGTCCATAAATGAGGTCATGAATATGATTCAAAATCGCACAACAATAGGTTCAAACATAATTCACAGTTTGATAGGTAACATATTTCACTATATTTTATTTTCGAATAAACATTTATTACATATTACATTTTATGGTACTCTGTGAAACAATGATAACAATCTTAACACCTACATACAATACCTAGTAGTAGGTACAAATAACGTACCAACTTACATTATCGCTTGCAGTTATTGCAGTGTATTATTCTATTATTACAGTATCACAAAGTCATCGTAAATCGAGTTTCAGTTTTTACTCGCAAGAAAATGTGTTCTAAACTTTGTCAAGCTTTGCTCCTTTCCTCCTCAAATTGTCATGGATATTCTATGCTAGAATTTGCTAAAGAAGAAATATGCTCGTTCCTGAAACAGTAAGTTGTTTATGGTAGATAAGTAGGTAGGTTCTTATATTTATTTGTGCTCTAAAATTCATTTTTAATTTTAGAAAGAATGTAGAAGAAATCATCTTTATACCATATGCTCAAAATGACTATAATGGCTACACAGACAAAGTGAGGGCAGTTTTAGAACCATGGGGATTAAAAGTATCTGGAGCACATACTTACACTGATCAAATAAGCTTACTTGACCAATCAAAAGCAATCTTTGTTGGAGGAGGCAACACATTCCTATTATTAAAAAGACTGTATGACCTGAAAATTTTGAATCTTATTAGAAATAAGGTAGAAAATGGAAAATTGCTGTACATTGGCAGCAGTGCTGGCACAAATGTAGCCACAAAAAGCATTCATACAACTAATGACATGCCGATTATTTACCCTCCAACATTTGATGCCATAGGTCTTGTCCCTTTTAACATTAACCCTCACTATGTTGATAGTGTGAGTGAGACTCATAAAGGTGAGACGAGAGATCAAAGAATAGGGGAATTTCTGGAAATTAACCATGCCGGGCCTGTGGTGGGCTTGAGAGAGGGATCTATTTTAAGAGTAAATGGCACAGTGCTATCTGTCATTGGGGTAGCTGGAGCTGTATTATTCCGCAAGTAAGTTTTTAATTTTATTTTCTTAAGCTATGGAAAATAGATATTGCATTAACACTTATTTTCCGTTTTTAGGGATGCAAAGAAGGCTGAATTTCCAGTTGGTTCTGACATGTCATTTCTTCTAAAAGAACAGGACAAACAAAGTTTGTAATAGCATTAGTATTGAAGATATAATTATATTAAGTGTTCATTTAACTGTATCCTAAAAGATTATTTTATTTATCAAGTTTAATCTAAGAATATTCATACCTTCTATTTTGTTGATATACAAGCATGAGACCAAATTAGGGCATTAGGAAATAAAAAACACAGTGTTTAAAATATTTGTATTTTTCTTGTAAAAATAATAAGCATCAAAGAGTCTTGAGACGATTATTCTTATGTAGATTATCCAAATTATTTAATATTGTAATTCATTTTACTTATTTTATTACAACAATAATTATCATTTCATGTTTTGTCAAAACTTTTACAAACACATCATCCATTTCATACAGAATCCATAAAACAAACAATCACATGAATCATTTTTCAATACCATACTATTTAAAATGTAATATTGTTTCGATTTCACTTATTTTGAGCATAATCCCACATAGTTCCACTCAGTTAAGTCTGTGTTGCACACGCCTTTTGTGAAGATTTAAACCAAAATTCTTATTTGCATTTAGTAGTAAAGGCAATGGGATCACTTACCACTAGCCTTTTTTGAGGCAATATGGCCTAATTTTGTAGTATGGTTTTTTCTGGGTTACTATCCACCACCACTTTGAGTACTATCCAGATTTGGCTTGTACTAGTAATGCCTTAGCGGCTTGGAAGAGTGAAGGCTGTGGTGTGATGCGAGATTGGCCAGTCCGCTCTGTAGCCGGCAAGTGACACAGGAACCGACGCAGCGCCAAATCCCGACGAGCACTCAACCCCCTAGTTATTTCACAACCTGAACCAAATAGCAGCGCGCGCTGCCGTTTCCGTTTTTCTATAGCGACCTGAAACCAACAAAACATTTGTAAGAAAGTGTAAAAAAATTGTCTGATACCATCTAGCATGACAATAACAAAATATGTGAATGAGACAACACCAATCTATACATACCTACAGGGGAAAGTAACAAATAATTTACTAAGCTTACTGAATCCCAGAGGCAAGCTAAATCAATAAAAAGATCTTGATCTTCATAAGCTCATCAGAAAACCCAGCTCACAAATAACTAGATAAAATACTTGCCTGTATTGCAGCAACTGGGTGTAAGGACTCCACATCAGGTGCTGGATCCTCTTTCTCATCCATTCCATTCTGCTCTGCACCATTCTGTTCAGCATTGTGATTTTGTTCAGAATCTTTTTTATCTATTTCTGCATTTTTGTTCAAGATGTCTTGTACAAGTTCTTTGCCTGCCATATGTATGGATAGACCAATGCGGGTAAGAACTTTCTCGGGTCTCCACCGATCTCGGGCGCCGCCGGAAGGCGTGATTTGTTCCCGTCTATGAACGTCTGCAACTAAACTGGCCCAGTCTACGCCGAGAGCATCGCCTAAGCCAGCTAGAACAAATAATATTATTATGAAACCTATATCAAGACAAACAGCTATTATTACATCTAAATATATGATTGACTGACAGATTGACTGACAATCAACACACAGCTTAAATCATAAGTCCTAAAACCTTCAGGGTATATTCCTTTTACGGTGCACTAGGGAGCGTTTTAGGGAGTACTAAAAGATTTCCTTAAATTCAACTCCTAGAGGATGCAGCGGGAAGATTAGGTCGCAGGGTGTTCGACTAGTATTTACATAATATAATGATTATTGTACCTCTTGTACGTTCTTCTTCAAGTTCTCCATCAGATATCTCTTCAAAATCTAAATTGGTATCTTCATCATCATTGATGTCCTTTAAATCCTTATCATCTCCTGCTCCACTAGTGTCCTAAAACAAAACAGATTATGGTAAAGTCTTTAATTTAAACATGATAGAACAATGCTAAAAGAGCGAAACTTACCTGAGTGGAATCCCGTTCAGCAGGCTCAGGCTTAGTTATGCTGTCATCAAGTGGTCCAGTTTGACTGTCATCATCCATATTTTGGTCAGCCATCTAGAACAGAACCTTACCTAGATACCTTATTATAGAACTAACTACCCTTAAGCAGACAAACATGGATCCAAGACTCATAATCATCTCCCGATCCCACTTTTCATTTTATGATTTAATTTTCACTTAAGTAGGATAAGGGCCCACTTAAGTGGGGTCGGCACACAACATGTTTTTTTCTTCCATTCCCCTCCATCAGCAGTCAATTTCAGTATTCACTACTTTCTTACTCATATCATCATTCACGCAATCCATCCATATCTTCTTTGGTCTACCTCTACCCTTGTATACATCCACTCTCATAACTAACACTCTTCTCGTCACATGACATACATCCCTCCGACCATACCATGCCACCATATATTACTCCTCAACTTATCCATCACAGGCCCTACTTTCAAACGTTCTCTTATCGTTCCGTATCTTATCCATTCTCATCACTCCACACTTTCATCTCAACATTCTCATCTCTGTTGTATGCAATCTTTTTTCATCTGTCCCTTTGGTTGCCCATTGGGCAATGCCCAACATTCAGATCCATACAATACGACAGGTCTTACGATTGATTTGGAAATTTTCCCCTTAATTTTAGGGGGCATTCTAGTATCGCAGGTTGTCCTGGTGACCTATCGCCATTTCATCCATCCTACATTCATTCTATCTTCACATCCTGGTCAATATCACCGTCGTTCTTGATTAATCAGCCGAAGTACTAAAAGAGAAGGCTTATTTACAATGCTATCATAGCAATTGATAGAACTTACATCTTCTCTATTGAGTATATCGTCGGGATCGTCACTGATCTCGCTGAGGTCGTCGGGTATGGGCTTGTCGCCTGCGTCCGCGTCGGGTCGTGACGTAGCGGCTACAGCGGCGGTAGCGGCGACGGTAGCGGGAGGCTGTGCGGGCGAAGGCGTCTGTTTCTCCGCCGTGAGCGGCTCGCTTCTCGGCATTCTGCGCTTATGGTCTATGCGCATACCACGTCCATAGGTTTCTGAAACAAAAATGTTACAGTAAAACACCCTACTAATATTATATTATGAAGACGAGCATGTGAAGATGTTTAGCTGTTTGTATGTTTGTGCCTCACTCACGCCGTAATGGTGGAAGATTGAAGGAGCCTCACCATGCATGCGGCCGCGATGTCCAGGGTGACCTCTATGATGCCAGCCTTCCAACTCTGGATCCTTATCACCCCACTCGTTCATCTGAAAATTTACGTACTTTGAAAATTCGGTATTCCAAGATAAGTACTATATTAATTTATTATTAGATGTGTGTGGTAGACAGCGTATGACGTGTTTCTAATACTATCGTTTCACTCGTTCTTTTAAACTGAAATGTAAGTATTGGTATTTGTTGTCCCTGAAAACCATGGTTTCAGGACCTAGTAGAGGAAAGTTATGAATTTACGAATAAAAGCAAACAAAATAGACATACCGAAATGAGGGTAAGGACAGCCAAGGAATTTGTGGGATAGGATAGCACAAGGAACTTTAGAGCTTCGTTTGCGATAGTCAATTGGCTCATTCAGGTACAAGTATCGGTAGTATAAACTCACCTAAAGAAACATGCAAAGGGGATAAAGCATAAACAAACAAGCAGGTAGACAGTACATTAGGGGCTATTGTTAAAATCACTAAATACCGGTACATAAACAGATAAAACTAACTCCTTAAAACATGACTGATGGCTTGATATAGTCAGATGTGTTGGTAAACACTGAACTAATGGATACAATACAAGCAAGATAAACAGAGTGAAGATTTATCAATACCTGTGATTCATGCATAGGCCAGCGCCTCTCTCGTCCCCAATCGCCAGCAGCACGGTAATCCTCATTGTCCCAGTCTTTGTGGGGATGCATGTAGCTGCGCTCGCGGTCGATCGACGATCGCCCTTCCCAAGAACGGTCGCGAAGCGGCCGTCTATCATCATATCCTGGCAATTAATACCACTTTATGAACATCTGGTTTAAGTATTATTGACATCATAATAATATTAAAAGCGAAATACCTCTGCGATCTCCCAAACGATCACCGTACAATCTCTCATCATCCTCCGCATACCCTCTGGGTGGACCAGCCATGTCATATCCAGCGTCGTAATGCCTCTCCCTCCCTGGAATCACGTATCCTGGAGATCGATCTCCATCCCTAGCAACCGTATCATACCGATCGTCAGCGCGATCGTAGTGGTCAACCCTATCGGTATCGTACTGCCTATCCATTTCATAATCGCCAGGTTCTCTATCCAAGCTGTCTAATCTATCGCGTTTTGTTGAGCGGTCCCTCTCCCTATCAGTCTTACGACCACCTCTTTCAGAGTGTGTGTCTGCGCGATCTTTCGATGTTGTAGAGTTTTTGTCGGTTTCGACCGCCCTGTTCGATATAGCTGCGAGTGCCGCAAGTCGCTCTTCTGGTCTTGGTAGAAGCCGTTCCATTGGTTTGTTAGGTTTTTCCAAGCCTTTGTCTGAGCCTCTGCTACCTCCTAAACCTTCACGACCTCCTCGGCCTCGTCGTTTATCATCTCGTTTGTCTTTTCTATCACGCCCTCTGTCCTTCCTGTCATGTCGTTCTTTTTCTTCATTTTTGTCCTTCCTTCTTTCTAAAGACCTATCTTTGTGATCACGACCTCTGTCGCGATCGCGACTCACAGATCGCTTCCTATGCCTATCAAAGCTGCCCTCTTTCCTTACTTGTTTTTTAGGTGAAACAGGTCGACTACGTTCAGAACTTTCTTTCCTCCTAGAGTCTTTGCGCGGCGATCGAGAACGAGCTTTTCTTGGAGATCTACTACGCGGCCTAGTACGTTCTCTCTCTTTATCACGATCTTTGTCTCTATCCTTTTCCTTTTCCTTTTCTTTACGATCTCTATCTTTGTCCCTATCCCTGGTTGAATGTGGTGAGGCACTTTTGTTTCTTTCTCGTCTAGGCGGCGACTTAGCATGTTTAGCTATATTTTTTGACAAAGTTTTTGTTGTGATAGGTGGAGTGCCACCAGACTTTTTGGCCGGTGATAGTGACTTTTTTTCAATAGAAGATTTACTGGATGTTTTCTTTTTAGTTGTTATGATTTTTTTCAATGGCTTTTCATCTTTTTTCACAACATTTTTTTTTACTACATTCTTATCTCTTTTTAGCACTTCAGGTTTAGTATATTTTTTTTTAGATGGCACATCACCTTCTGACGAGGAACTTGAATTTCGTTTGATCTTTCCTTTCTTGACTTTTCTTCTTGTATCCCTGAGTAAATAAAGAACACTATGAAACATGACAGAAAATAGAATTGTATTTCTTTGGTACCTGACCTTTCCATATTTGTTTGGTAATTAAATAATAAGTTGATAGATATAAATAAATATAAATATTATAAAACTATTATTTCATAAACTTCTGATTAACCTTTTTTAATTGCAAGAACCGCTGAACATTTGAATGATGCAGCAAGAATTACCTCAGACTAAAAGTTATGTCATTTACTCGTATGTATTTCAAAAGTATAGCTATGACAGCTTAGTTGTTATCCATTTACAAAATTCAGCAAGTGTATCAGCAGAGCTTATGTACCTATTATTAAATAAGTATTATGTATATATCTAAATGTTTTTGAGTTAATAGAACCTTTAATTTCCAAACCATAGATCACAGACGGACAATAAGACATGCGCATAACCATGATTAATGGCACAGAGGGAGGCTTATGCTTGCCGAGTAAGTTTGGTTGTGGATAGTGATGATAAAATTAAAACCTCACTGTACTCTTACAATGTAGCCTATGGCTCTATAACTATAGTTTAGCAACCTGAACTCACCTGTCAGAAGACGACGACGAGGAACTGCCGTCGGACGAAGAAGAGGAGACACTGGAGGAGCTGGAGCTCCTCGACGAGGATGTGCTGGACACGGGCTTCTTTTTATCTTTGCGCATGTCTTTGCCATCCATTTTCAACTGCAATTCTAATTCTCGTTGCAGTTGCAACCTCCGTTTTTCAAGCGCATCAGCATCCGCGTAATCTAGGTCATTTTGGTCCCAATTGTCGATTTCACCGTCGGGGCTGTGCCCCGGCCTCACAACCACTGCCGAATGAAGTCTACTTTTAGGATCATCTTTCACCGAACGCTTTAGTTCACTATCTTTGTTGGCAGCACGCTGTTTAGACGGACTAATTAACGTATGGGTGGATGCAAATTTACAAGATTTACCGTAAGCACAACTGCCGTGTTGAGCCCACTGTCTGCAATGTTCAGTTGTTTTTTTAGCACTGGAAGCCTTTTTAGTACCGAGGCGCTCAAACACACTGGGTCTATTTGATAAATCTTTTTGTTTCGGTAACTCAACGGTAATTTTTCTTTTTCCTTGCTTTGACATTATAAATGAAATACATTGGTCTCGTTTGCAAAATCGATGTAAAATTTTACTTCAAGCCGGCAATGAAATAGCCGCCATTGTTGTTTTGTTCAAAGACAAAATTATCTACCTACTTTCTTTTTTTGACGAATTCTTTCAAATCGAGTAAATTGGCTCTATAGAATTCTCAGCCAGCCATCATGCGAGAGTAAAAATATCAGTGTTGAGATTATTTAATATTAATTAATTTAATCAGTAAGTATTATTGTATTTATTTCTAGCTGTAGCTGTGTGATGCACTCGAAACAAAAAGTGTGATGCAGAGAAGCCAGACAGCCTAAAGCTGTCAAATCAAAACCTTTTTTGTCTGTGGTTTTTGTATGTGATGTGCCCTGATGTGCATATAATTTATCGATAGTGTTATCGAACTCGGCCGACGAAACGTCATTATTGAGTTCCTTGCCATTAAATAGTCGAGCTGCCGCCTGCGGCTTCGCTTGCGTGGTACCCGGATCATAAATAGCCTATATGTTATTCCAGCACATGTACTATGTATATTCCAAGTTTCATTCAAATCCGTTCAGCCGTTTAGGAGTGATTGAGGCACAAACATCCTCACAGAATTTCACATTTATAATATAGTAGGAAAGATTACAACTATCGATGTTTTGGACTCATAAACCGATATTTCATCGATAACGATAAATCTTTCGGTCATCCCCTACACTACAAGTTTGGTTTGTTGTCTGTTGCCTTGAATTAGCTAATTTATAGTAAGATTGTTTATTTTATGCATAAACTAAGAATTTTCATTAACAACCTGTCGTAGATTTAACAAATTCGCCTTATATTCCATTAATTGGACCAGGTCAGGTACTCTTACATTACAATGCCACTCTTAGATGGAAAAGAAATAGAAATATTTTTTGTAAGTAAACATTCTTTTCTGCATAATCTAATTTACAAAACAAATCAATAATCCTGTTACAATTTGTCGCTACCTAGATGTTTATCAAGCGCTGATTCAGTTTTCATATAAATAATACCAAGCAGAGTACCTACTAATATAACCTAATTTTTGTTTCAGAGTGAAGAGGATCTTCCGTACGAGGAAGAAATATTAAGAAATCCATTTTCAGTAAAACATTGGCTTCGGTATATAGAACACAAAAAAGCAGCTCCTAAAAATGAAATCAATCTCGTTTATGAGCGAGCCCTCAAGGAGTTACCTGGATCCTTCAAGTTGTGGTATAACTATTTAAAACTCCGAAGAAGTCAGATCCGTGGTCGGTGTATCACTGACCCGTGCTATGATGATGTCAACAATTGCTTTGAAAGATCTCTGGTGTTCATGCACAAGATGCCAAGGTTGTGGATGGATTACTGCTCCTTTTTGACAGACCAGTGTAAAATTACTGCAACAAGAAAAGCTTTTGATTGTGCTTTGAGAGCTTTACCAATAACCCAACATCACAGAATCTGGCCTTTATATCTGACTTTTTTGAGAAAGCATAACATACCTGAAACAGCTGTGAGAGTATTCCGTAGATATCTAAAACTGTGTCCTGAGGATACTGAAGAGTACATTGACTACCTTATATCTATCCATAAGTTGGATGAAGCAGCTGTGAAACTGGCTCAACTTGTTAACAATGAAAATTTTCAATCAAAACATGGAAAATCAAACCATCAACTTTGGAATGAGTTGTGTGAATTAATTTCTAAGAACCCTGATCAAATTCACACCCTAAATGTGGATGCAATCATAAGAGGTGGTCTCAGGCGATACACTGACCAGCTTGGACATCTGTGGAACTCCCTTGCAGATTACTATGTGAGAAGTGGACTGTTTGAGAGAGCCAGAGATATCTATGAAGAAGCCATTCAAACAGTCACCACTGTAAGAGACTTTACACAAGTGTTTGATGCCTATGCTCAGTTTGAAGAACTAAGCCTGAGCAAGAAGATGGAAGAAGTTGCTAAGAAAACGAGTCCCTCAGAAGATGATGATATTGATCTAGAACTGCGATTGGCTAGGTTTGAATACCTAATGGAAAGAAGATTATTGCTTCTCAATTCAGTACTACTAAGACAGAATCCCCACAATGTGGCTGAATGGCATAAGAGGGTGAAACTGTATGAAGATAAACCCCATGAAATCATAGACACTTACACAGAAGCAGTGCAGACAGTAGACCCTAAACTGGCTGTAGGAAAGTTGTACACCTTGTGGGTTGGCTTTGCTAAGTTTTATGAGAAAAATGAGCAAATTGAGGATGCAAGGTTAATCTTTGAAAAAGCTACTCAAGTCAGTTATGCCAAAGTTGATGACCTAGCCTCAGTGTGGTGTGAATGGGCTGAAATGGAAATTAGACATGAAAATTATGAAGAAGCTCTGAAACTAATGCAAAGGGCCACTGTTTTACCCAAAAGGAAGGTGGCCTATCATGATGATACAGAAACAGTACAAACTCGCTTGTACAAATCTTTGAAAGTCTGGTCAATGTATGCAGACTTAGAAGAAAGCTTTGGAACATACAAATCATGTAAAGCAGTCTATGACCATATTATTGACCTGAAAATTGCCACACCACAGATTATTATCAACTATGGGTTATTCTTAGAAGAGCACAACTACTTTGAAGAAGCTTTCAGAGCTTATGAAAAAGGAATTGCCTTATTCAAGTGGCCCAATGTTTATGATATTTGGAATACCTATTTGACAAAGTTTTTGAAGAGGTATGGTGGAACAAAGTTGGAACGAGCTAGAGATCTGTTTGAACAGTGTCTTGAAAATTGTCCTCCTGAATTTGCTAAGTCCATTTTCCTTCTGTATGCGAAGTTGGAAGAGGAACATGGTTTGGCTAGACATGCCATGTCAGTGTATGAGCGAGCAACAACAGCTGTCTTGCCAGAACAAATGTTTGAGATGTTCAATGTTTACATCAAAAAGGCGGCAGAGATATACGGCGTACCTAAAACGCGTACAATCTATGAAAAGGCAATAGAAACTCTGCCTGAAGAGCGAGCAAGGGAGATGTGCCAACGCTTTGCTGAAATGGAGACAAAACTGGGCGAAGTCGATAGAGCGAGAGCTATTTACGCTCATTGTAGTCAACTGTGTGACCCAAGAATAACTGCCGAGTTTTGGAATACCTGGAAGGAATTTGAAGTAAGACATGGCAATGAGGACACTATGAGGGAAATGCTAAGAATAAAGCGAAGTGTACAAGCAACATACAACACACAAGTCAACATGATGTCTGCACAGATGTTGAGTTCATCAGGTACTGCTGGAACAGTTTCTGATCTTGCACCAGGAATGAAGGATGGCATGAGGATGTTGGAAGCTAAAGCTGCTGAAATGGCCGTAGCCAACAAGGGCAATATAATGTTTGTAAGAGGAGAGACACAGGGTCTGAAGGAGGCTGACAAAGTTGTAAATCCTGATGAAATTGACATAGATGAAGATGAGACTTCAGATAAGAGTGATGAAGAAGAAGAAGACCCAGTTCAGAAGAAAAAGGTGCCAGCTGCAGTGTTTGGAGGACTTGTAACTGAGAATGATGAAGAATAATTTATTATTATAAATCAACTTTTAATAAACTTAGTTAAATAATGCAGTTTTTCAATATTTACAACAGAAATCACAGAACAGTTATTTCTAGCCAGTAAATTAGTATTTATGATATTACCAGTTAATCCAAGTTACATACACAATGATGTCTAGTAATACAACAATGTAAGGTGTGCAGCAATTTTCATTTAGAACTGGTAAATTCAGCATAAATAGGATATATTTAGTTTCAAGGTCATTATACAATAATAGTAGATGCTACAAACATTGTTAGTAGTTTGCTGTAATACATTCAACTTGTGATACAATAGGCAATAGCTGAAAATTAAAACAAGCTGAGAGCATTGAATATATCAAATACATTGGTACAACAAAACAGTAGGTAAAACCTGCTGATCAGTAGGTAACAATACCAAAAATAGATATTGCTGGGAATCATATGATATCCCTGGGAGATGTGATTGTATACAGAGAATTTGAGTACATATTATTCAATTCAGAATAGTTCAAACAACCTATGTCATTGGCAACACCTCCAAACATGATTAATTCTCCATTGCCCTTCACTAATGAGTACATGATCAACTCTTCAGGTGCTCCATTAGTTTCACCTAATCTAGGACAGAGCCAAGAAACATAGTTCAAGGAGTTTCCATTTAGAATGGTTGAGATATCAAGCACATGCATAGTCAGTGTGTTTCTTTTGGTTTTCTTCACCTCTGGCTTGACTTCAGGATTTTCTGGTGGAGGTGGGTCCCTGTTTTCTAAGTGAGCAGCATTCCTTATATTGATGAGATCTTGTTCTGGTCCATTATCTTGAGTTGGGTCACAGGCAAACGCAGCCATCCTGTATCTATTTGCTTCCTGCAGTTGCCTCATAAGCCTCAGAGCTTTGTCCTGTAACAAATAAAATATTATAGTTCTCACAATGTGAGCACAATGTCTGGGGAGAAGTCCCCAGACATTGTGCTAGACAGAAAAAATACAAGTGACTAGGACTTATGATCAGTTCAAATAATAACCTTTTTAGTTCCCCTAATTGGTGAATCTTTTCTGCCAAATTTTCCTTCTGTATAATTTGGTATACCTGGTCTATTTGCATCACTATTATTGTTCTCATGACTTGGACCTGCCACAGGTTCATCATTTGTGACCATCTGTTCATGCATTGGTGCATTTGAAGGTCTTCTTGGTAGTTCACCCCTTCTACCATTTATGTTTTGATCTCTGTCAAGAGGTCTTTGCAAACACTGCTCAACCCTGACTGAAACTGGTGGATTATCGGGTCTGCTTAGTGCTGAGATTCTGACAGCGGATGTAACTAGGGGCCGAGCACCATTCCATCCATTTCTACTTCTGCTCAAACTGACCACTTTATCTCCAACTCTGCATGCAGGATTACACCAGATATTTGAAGAAGCCCATTCCTTATTTTTTACTGCTAATTCCTTCCATGTCCACACTGGTCCTGTCATTGTTAGCATCCAGCAATCATTGTACACAAATCGGTTATGCAGAGTTTGAACACCTCCCAAAAGCATCAGCCTATCTGAATCCAATTCAACAACAGATTGAGAGTACCTGGGAGCTGGCCTAGGTTTTGTGGTTGGTTGCTGCCTCCAAGTAAGTGTGGGTACATCTAGCACCCAAACATCATTGGAGCACTGTATTTGATGTTGGAATTCAGGAGACATTGTCAGTCCTCCGAAAACAACCATTTCATCACCCTTCATGTAGGCCGAGTGTCCTGCCATTGGCGGTGGACCGTTTGTTGCATTCATCAACATCCATTTGTTTGTTCTCACATCATAAAAATGTATTTCATTGAACATGGTAATATGGGTATAATACTGAGAGAGTGAAGGATAAGTCCAGCCTCCGAAGACAATCAATGAATCTTTGTAAGGAACCATGGAAGTGTATGCCTTTGGTACAGGATATGTGCCTGTTGCAAGTGGTCTTACCCATTGCCGTTTTGACAGATCAAATCTCCAAAGATCATTGAATGAGGTTGCATTAGTGGTACACCCTCCAAACACATACATATTGTTTTCATAAACACATGCTGCATGTGAGAATCTTTTAGTGATGGTGTATCCCAAATCACTTGTGGTAATGTTGTCCCAGAGAATGTTAAATTCCCCAATGGCTTTGGTCAATTTAGTAGTTGTTTGTCGAAATACATCTGAAATACAAAATATTTAATACTTTTTATGCTTTAATGGCATTGTACAAAATATTTAATAATAAGATTTGATTCCTTTTCAGGTCCAAGGCTAATGTCCTAATTTTTTTTCTAAGTCAGGAAGCTAGATAAAACGTAACCATGTCTTTTGCAAATGCTTCTAAGCGCTACTCACTTTGCGCACAAGCGTGCCACCTCTTACAGACCAGCATAGAGTTCTGAAGATCTGTGTAAGGAGGTAGAAATCCCAAAATAAATTCCAAAACCTCATCTGGAAGATCTTCAACAGAACTTTGCAATGTTTGGTCACGAAGAGATTGATGAATTACTTCCATGTTTTTTATTATTTGTTAGTTGGCCTTATTAAGTAATTGACATAATTTTCTTCACTTGTTTATTTCTTATCGAAATCTTTTTTTATTATATTTTCTGTAATTCCCGAGTCAAAACCTGATTCAAAACATTGAACAAAAATCAAACTCCGTTCCATTCAACCATCGACGAAATCGACTAGGTAGGTACAAAGGAAAGTCAAAATAAAGTTGACACTAAGAAAATTATTGACATTGCGATACAAAGTAGGTACATAGAAAGTATTCGTATGGAAAACTATGAAAAGCAGAAAAGACCGAAATCGTACACGAGTAAGGTTCATCCTTTGCCGTCATGAAAATATAACTGTGTGTACTGTGTGGATTCATTTCTTAGTGTCATATTACATTATTTGCCAATGTCATAAATAAAGAGTAGCGCGAATATTTGAAATTGCTCACACATACATATACTTTAAAGAATTAAAAGATTGACCAAACTTTTAGTTTCAGTAATTTACTAATAAATAATGCGCGGAAGAAATGTATTTTTTCATATGTATGAAAAGTAATAGTAATTACAACATTTAATTATTACAAGGTCAAACAGTGTTTTGACAACTAAGATAACCTATGAGAGTACTTGGTTTAGCGGATTATTTTGTAAATATTAGATCAAATACGGCGTCCGAAATCCAATAATGCAGCTTTTATTACAAGCCAGTCCATTAATTGATAAATTAAAACACTGGCAGCGTGCTATATCATTCAACGAAGTTCAACTTAGCACCACTCAAAAGGTAACATAAAACATTTTCGTTTTCTTATTCCTTTGTATTTATTTGAACTATTTCGTATCTACATAATTACAGTTACACCTTTAATGACTTATTACAATTTATTAGGAAACATAAAACAGAAGTATAGTACCTCATCATGAAGGTTAGTAATTTGGTGCTCATTTACATACAACAAACTTCTGGCAAAGGGATTTGTTTTCATATTCTGCTCAGCAGAATCTAGATTTTTCTTAGGCATTTTCTTGGTCAGATGGTCAATACAAATTTATATATTTTTCAGGTAGTATTATGGAGTATAGGTGTAGTTGGAACAAGCGCTGTGGTTGTGGGAGTACTTTCAAGATATTTAGCCAGACGGAGAGCAAAACCCATCATCAATCCAAGAATACAAAGAGCTATAAATAAAAGGATTTCTAGAATGAGAAGTCCTAATGGTGGTGAGTCTGTTGTCTCATCTTTTGTAATAACATTTATAGCAGTATTTAGGTAGCCATTATCAATTTGTACAAATTCATTTCTAAAAAATATTTATATTGTATTCACTTCTAAAATCTTCTCCATATAAACATATCTTTCTCTGCCACTCTCCTCTATGAGTCACCATCGCAGTATTCAATTTCTTACTCATATTGTTGTATTCATTTTTAAAATGATTGTTAAAATATCATTATTATTTATTTTAGTTTTGTATGTATTATTCTTATTATTGTATATTCATATGTAAATCATTTATTATTTATCTTTGCTTGAAAATACATTTTTGCAGGCATGGGGTCAGTAGCTAGCAGTGGAGGCAGGAGTAGCCCATTAGGCTTCAGCGAGAGGATGTCCCTGGCTTCAGGCTCCATCGGTTCCGGTGGGGGCGACGCTGCACCGCTATCACCACAGCAGCTCGGCGTCATGGGTAAGATTCCAATAATAAACAAACATTTCGGATGATTTGGAAAACTACGCCATCTACCGGTGAGTAGCAAAATCTTATAATACCTAGTTAAAACGTTTTGAATACCACTGTGATCGTGTTAATTTTAGACATTTTATTGTAATTTATAAATTGTGTTCTATGCTAGGCTAGGTACTTCACTAAGCACGGTGTAAATGCAATGCTTCACCAATGTAATTACAAACTGCAATCTACTAACGAAGCTGACTAGTTTCTCGTCAAAATTTTTGCAGCGCCATCTATTGGTGAGTAGTAAAACCTTGATGTAGTTTATTCTGTTGAAAGGTTTCCATATAAATTATTTATTTGAATAGGTGGCGTAACGAGCTCTATCTAGTCTTCATCTTCATTAATATTTTTTTTTTCAATGCATACAGATTTGGAAAATCCTAATAATTACCAAAATAGTCGAGTTGTTTTCTTCGTAGCTTTTAGATTTGTCTTGTTTGGCAGCATTTCAAATACGAACCATTTCCATACATATTATTGTACCTACGTTATAGTAGAGGTTCGTACTTGCCTCAATATAGGCTATAGTGTCCTCAGTATACCTATACCTATAGGTATAAACATTATACATAATATCAAATAAATAGGTGCCTATTTCTTAGCCTTTAGTAGTAAGTACATACAGTTCATATTTAATATTTTAGAAGTATTTGGATCATCGAATAAACTTTTAGAATTGGGACCAAAATGTAAAGAAAAATATTTTTTACTAGTATTTATTTTGTTCTCCAAAAATGTACTGTAATTTCGATTATTGTAATGAACAATGAATTGCGATTAAATCACGTAACTTTACAATTTACCAGCAGCGTATATTTGAAAAATTAAGTTTATAATATTAATATAATAATAAAACATTATTTCACATAGAAAAATACAACACTAATGCTCATGCTGAACAATTAATAATTTCGATCGAAAAATGCACGGCTCGTTGGTCTAGGGGTATGATTCTCGCTTTGGGTGCGAGAGGTCCCGGGTTCAAATCCCGGACGAGCCCGTCTTTTGGCGTTTGAGTATCGGACGATCTTTTGTTCTTTTCAATCAAAACCTCGTGTACTGCTATGTACACAAATCTTTTTTATTTTATTTGAATATAAAATGATTATGCAATATTTCGTAATGCAAGGTCATCGTCTTGCGCAAAACGTTAATATTATAAAGGAGTTCGTAACACTTTTAAAACAATAGCCGGGCTTATTACGAACGTTCCCTCGGGACTCTACATTGTGCGCTCAAGGCACGCGCGCGCCGACCCACTGACACGGAACGAGTCCTGCCGCCTTCGTCTTGAGATTATGAACGTGACATGCTCCTCATAATTACATTCATTTACTTTATATTCATACCTAAGTCAGTGCAGTCATAATCATCATTTAC
Source organism: Scotopteryx bipunctaria (assembly GCA_949320045.1). Taxonomy (NCBI): domain Eukaryota; kingdom Metazoa; phylum Arthropoda; class Insecta; order Lepidoptera; family Geometridae; genus Scotopteryx; species Scotopteryx bipunctaria. Next base: position 4,002,892 of record OX439441.1, read on the forward strand.
CTTACTTACCCCTTTTCCACTATGGCAAGTCGGCACATGTTTCTCATTTTCTTCGTTCAGTCGTCTTTCACTTTTCAGCAGATAGGTTATGTAGGTACTTTACCGCATTTATTTCGAGAGCGCTGGTGGTCTTTAATAGAATATTTTATAGTAGCGGTACTGCCTGCCGATCCAAAGGTCGTGGGTACAAATCCAGTCCCGGATTTTTCTGTTTGCGCTTTACTAGTACCTACTCTCAAACGGTGAAGGAAAACATCGTGACGTCGTAGAAAGTTCAAAAACATGTGTCAAGTGCCTTTGAGGCGCATTTTAAAACCTCTTACCACACTGGTTCAAAAGAACTAGTGACACGACTAGATAGAGTAGGTACAAACGAAATAGGTACTCACTCCTTTCATACTCATGTTCTCTTTCACACACTCCGACCTTCTTAATTCTTTGGCTTTCCTCTAGCTGTGTATCCATCCACATCCATATAATCACACCTAATAAATAAATAATCTATTTTTATTTAATACGTACATACATATTATCACGCCCGTATCCCTAATGGGTTGAGCAGAGCCACAAGTAAATATAAGAAAACTTGTAGCCACTTTTGTGTTACCACTGGTGAACCATGGTGACAGGTTGAGATATAAGGTACGTTTTGCCATACCTAACTCTTGCCGTAAATAAAATAAATAACCCTGAACTGTTTACCTAAGAACCAATTGTACTGTGCAGTCACTTACAATCACAATACTGTTATGTGACTCACTCTGAAGGGACTGTTTTGAATTGAATTTATATGATGACTGTTCAAAATATGATAAGTTTATCGTTTATTATTCATTTATTACCTACATTATAAAGTCGATCAGGTTTTATGTTATCTTAGCACCATTTGAAAAGAAAAACAGGTTTGCTACTGAATACTAGATGGCGTTTTACGTTGCTCCATATTGCTCTTATTTTGGATAAAAAAAGATATTAAAAAGTAGCCTAATTATGTTATTCCAGCACACTATGTAAATTCCAAGTTTCAATCAAATTCGTTTAGCCGTTACGGCGTGATTGAGGCACATATACATCATCACATCCTCACAAACTTTCACATTTATAATATTAGTACTAAATAACTAAAGCTGTAATGTACAAAACATACAGGAATACTTCCTGTTTTAAAAGAGTTTAATTTATAAAACCTTCTATTGCGCTATTTCAACCAGTCTTACAGTCGGCTCGTTGGTCTAGGGGTATGATTTTCGCTTAGGGTGCGAGAGGTCCCGGGTTCAAATCCCGGACGAGCCCAATGTTTTGCAATTATTTACTATGACTTTTATACATATCTTGAAGGATTTTGAAAAAATATTCATAACAGTAATAACTTTCTTATATTTATTTTAATTTACCCTCCTGTATGCATATTATTTAACGAAGCAAATAAAATCGGTAACAAAGTATCATATTAAAATATTCATTTGCTAAGCTATAAGCAGTGCTTCAAAGGAAGCGTTTAAAACCTCGTCGATCCCTACAATTGCACACCTTTGCAAACAAACCTTGCAGGCATCCTTAGGGAATATCCGCACAAACTTCGTTTCATTGTCAGAGACGTTAACGTGACGTAGGCTAGCTGAGTTTTCATCTTCATCATTTTGGTGTTTCTGGTTGCTGGTGGTTTTAAAACCGCCAATGGGCACTGCATGATCGCTAACTTTCCCCGTTGCACTTGTACCTACATTATTCGAATGTATTAACACAAACACCTACTATTTTACCAATCTACCCTTCTCCGTCCCTGACACTGTTCAGATGTGTTAGAAGATCATTCTTATTCCTGTCCTCTCCCTTGCGTGTGGAAATAATTAAACCGCCTACAACCTACCTTTGAACTGAGCTGAAATGTCTTCACAAAGAACCTGTCTACGCCACGCCTCCGGTGAAAAGAAACACACGTTTCGTGCTTTTAAATTTAGCTGTAGGCAGTGGAGTATAATCTAGTGTTTTCAGAAGATAGTGGGCAGATTTTTGTTGACAAACTTGGGTTTTGTAACCGATTTTAAAAGTAGACGGATCAAGTACAATTCTACACTTACCGAGGGTTCTGTCTAAGGATTTATTGATCATTTTTCATCATAAGGTTGATAATCTTGTTTGTTTTTTATTCTAGGATGATATAAAACGAAAAAACTAAAATTTAGAAAACCATTGTAACCTGAGTTTACTTTTGATAGAGGATATCCCTACACTGGATATTCACAAAGGTGCGTTCATAAGCGCGCGAGAACTCAGAATATAGTACCTAGTTATCGATTACATTTACTCCATTCTCCATTCATATGGACCACCACTGTACCCACTCATTAGGTATACCACCTCACCTACACAGTCAAGGCAGGTCGTGAGCTTTTAATAGAACGAGCCACAGTCACCTACGCATTTATTATGAGCCGGGAATATTCAATTTCATTTCTCTGCTCTCCTCAAACTATCGGATTACCTAATCACAAGCGTTCATTGTTATACCAAGTAAATTATGCATTGTGTTTCGTAGTAGCTAAGTGGTTTAACCCTTACTGATTTATGTGCCCTTATTCCTGCCTCGGTTCTACTTTTCTGCTGAGTTTCTCGGTTGTATTTCTTGATCTCTACTATAGTCAGGATCAGTTTGTTGTGTCTGTTTATTATGTAGTATTTGTTTTTCTTGAGGATTATTTTGTCTTTTAGACCGTATTTTTTAGTACGATAGATGTTAATATTAAACGTAGAATCGTTTTTATGCTAAAGTTTCGCAACCAAGGTGACCACTATGTTTAGAATTCTACTACATATAAGTGTGTGTGTCGATAAGGTATCGAAAGCTACGCCATCTTTCTTCTTTCCTCCCAAGATTATAGAGTGCAATCTCGGGTGAAACCGGGCGCGCGTTACCAGCGCTGTATTACAATCGGATTGTGTCGGGCCATTTCCTACATCTGTCGTCGTAGGTATAATTTATGAGTCGAACAGAAAATTTCCAGCATTTCGATTGGTTTATAAGGTCATATAGTTATACCTACTTAGCTATAAATAAAATTTGAAGTGAACGTAATATTTCTCTATGAATGGATGATTGTGTCAGTAAACAATGGCTGGATTTATTAAAATCCATTGTTTGTATTTTAAAAATATTGACATTATTTTAAATTATTATCATCATTGAATTCCCAATCTTACCATCAACACCGTTCGTATTGATATTGGCATTATCATAATTTGTGGTTCGTATTACGTCATTTGTGTCTTGCCTCTTCTCTCTATTATCATATTACATACCGTGATGTCATATCCAAACAACTACTGTATGATACAGTAGGATGTGGGTCAAAAGTCATTCCAATATTCCACAGTAATGCCACGATCAAACTTTACGATAGCGTTTCATGTCTTTTACTGCCGTACCGGGCGTTTATGCTATTTGCTTGCAACGTTATGTGCGTGCTGCGGCGAAACAAATGGTATTTTTATGGGACATTGTAGGTGGACTGAAGGTTTTCGTGGGCTATACTTTAGCCCTCGCTTCTAAATGCCAGTGATTTGAACTTTTCCTCGTCCTTCACTTTATATTATTAGCTTTCTGCCAGCTTTTTATCTCTACTGCGTTTTATCTTAAAATGTCAGATATTTTTTTATGTTTATTTATAATATTTTGTCACTTCGAATAATTAACTTTATTAACTACTTATTAACCGTTCTAGTAGATACTTCTTCAACAACCTATCTCTACCTAACACAATAGCTTAATGTATGTACCTACATTATAGCACATAATTACCCAAAGTAAATACTCTGTCTAATAAGTAAATAATGACTAGATCCGGTGTTCAAGCTATAAAAAGCTTTGTCTAAAGCACCTATTAAGGTATAATAATACTAATGACGGCATATGCCAAGCGCAAGTAACATATCACTGACAAACGAGTTCTAATGAAGCTAAAAATACAATATTCCTCAATTAAGTACTTAACTCAACGAACTTTTATTAGCTTCGCTTGTCTAAGCTCTAGTTACTTAGACAAGAAATAACTGGATGATACACTGTTGTTCCATTCCAAATATTACCTAAGTATATTAAAATAAATAGCAAAATATGTAATCATTTATCATTTTTTTTATTAATATCTTTGGGTTTGTGGTAAGCATTATGTTCCCTGTGTTTTGATATGATATCAAATGATAGTGTTTATGTTTTCGTAAAATAGCCCCATAGCTTAGGTTATGCATAATAATGTCTGTTGTACTAGCTTTAGTGTTTCTATTGTAGACACCCTTTCTATTTTCATGCGTTGTTATCCCCGCACTTGGAGTATATCGTGTGTAAACCCTCCCTAGACTGAAGGTCGTCTCCGAGGGAGGGATGTTTGAGGGTCGGCATTACAAGGGTACGAACAAATTTTCTTTTATGATTCATATCTATGCTATCTTCATTTTATGGGATTCGTAATAGGCACCTTTATATTGTCTGTAATACATATATCAGCTCTTTTAGGTACCTAATTAGAAACGTATATAGTTTCGTCTAAACTTTATCTAATGACTAGCTGTGCTCCGCGGTTTCACCCGCGTTTTTCTCACAGGCGGCCAGCAAGCGCGGCCTCCTCGTCTCGCCCGCCGCCGCGCCGCCAGCGTCTCGTCTTGCTTGCATCAAGCGCGCGTGGATTTCCTTAGCAGAGTTATTTTAGAAATGTATTTATTATACTCTTCAAAGATCTTATACTTACAATCATCAACAAATATATTTCAAAAAGATTATTACAGGATTTTATGTTGATAAAAAACTCTATGGCCCATAACTCATTAATAGGTACCAACTCTTAACATCTTACACACGTGATAACTTTTAAACGAAATATCCGATTGAGATGAAACAAAAAGTATTTTACTTCTACATAAATACTCTTGATAACATAATGCTTAATTTCGATAAAGATTAATATTACGATACATATTTAACGTAGTTTTTTTTCTTCAGACGATTTAATAATTATTTTGAACACAAAATCGGTTATTGTGATTAAACCATGATAGCTAGATATATGTTCTCGCGGACTTTTTTGTAGGTCTTAATGGGATCTACAAACCCGTAGTACAATAGTTTTTGCAGCGCACGCAAAAATAGGTTTTCGATTTTACACCTTGTGTTACAAAATAGCAATTTTATTACGGATCCCTAATTTTGAAAATAATAAAACATAGCCTATAGCCTTCCTCGATAAATGGACTACCCAACACTGAAAGAATCATTCAAATCGGACCAGTAGTTCCAGAGATTAGCGCGTTCAAACAAACAAACAAACAAACAAACTCTGCAGCTTTATAATATTAGTATAGATATTTCAATTGACTATATCACAGCTCGAATGTATATACTTAATCTATTCGGAAACCGACAGCCAGCAGATTTCGATAGTCCCCTTTCTAAAGTCGCGTAGGTGTAGGTATTCGGATATGATATTATTTTGTTTGTACGCTCACCCATCTTATGAAATCCATCCTTATATTTTACCCTTTATGTAAATTTATCTAATTAAAAGTAACTACTTACTTCACTTTGTCTGAGTATTATACCTATATCTACTATCGCCAATTATAACCTGCTTTCTGTCTTACTATCACTAATAATAATTTATACTTACATTCATGATTGACGCATTCCTAGCATTTTCCATTGGCGGGTGCCTAACGGAGCGCAGCTAACCAAGACATCGACAGTTTATCGACAAATCATCCATCAGTGTTAATTAAAGCAAAATTATATGATTTATCAGCAACATAGAAAATGTTTTGAATCTTTAGAGAGGACATTTATAAATTCATCTACTTAGTTGAAATGGGAAGTAAACTTTTGTTCAAACACTGGGCGTGTTTGTCACGCACCGAGGTCACGCACTCGTCAAATAAAAACCAAGGTAGGGAGAGACAAAAATAAAAGAAGTGGAGATCTTATGTTTTATTATGTAGTTATTTTGCTACTCAGGGCGGAGACAAATCCAACAAATCAAAAATCGTGAAATTGGCCCAGCCAGAGGCCCTTACCCACAGCCCTGCAAGAAAAAGAGAGCTGCTGACGACCCGACTGATATGATGACAATTATCATAATTTTATAAATGTCAAATTAACTGTCTTGTTATAAATTAATGTCTAAGAAGTATTTATGCGTTATCCTGGTTATCCTTTTACCATTTTGGGATTCTTTTACAGGATCAAAAGTAGCCTATGTCTTTCCCCGGGATGGAATCCATCTCCTTGCCAAATTTCATTTAAATCTGTTCAGCAGTTTTGGTGTGAAAGGGTAACAGACAGACAGAATTACTTTCGCATTTATAATATTAGCATAGATGTAATATTAGCGTTGAGAAAATTTCGTTAATATAAATGAACGTTTATTATTAAGCGCTAGTTCTATTATGCTAGCCAATGCAATCCATTTCTACAGCTCTGATTTTAGGAACTTCTATGGAACTAACCCCCGAATACTCAAACGCATCTCAAAGTTAAGCACGTCTCAAATGACGATTTTTTGACAGATTTTCATCAGAAACTGTCAAAAACCGTGAGTTGAGATGTGCTCAACTCTGAGTCGCGTTTGAGTATTCGGAGGTTAGTATCTGTTCAGATCTCAATTTTTTTATCGATGATGACGTCATCAACGCGTGTTTTGTACCGAACTGATCTCCTTTTCACATTTATGTTTTCTTTGTGATTGAGGTTTCTCTGTGATTTCATTATCACTATCGTCATTTTCCTGGCCTTGTCCTACTAGGTGGGGTCGGAACAACATGTTTGCCTGTTCCATCCTCTCCTATCACTCGTCATTTCAGTACCTACTCAGTTTTGAGGTTTATGTACCTAGGTATATTTAATTGAAACAAACGATACTTTTATTACACTTTAATGATTTTAAACAAAAAAACTTACACGAAACATCACAATTATGCTTCGCAAACAAATGTATATGTCATGAGATTCACTTTACTTGATTGAGGTCTCGATAGTTTTATTGAATAAAAATACAACTTGCTTAAATACTCGATCATAGATCGTTGCCTACTTTTATAAGGGAATTCAAGCAGTATTTTATATTTGAACAAGATTTACTTAGTTAGACAATATAGTGGTAAAGAAAGAGACATCATTATTATCAAAAAAATGTTATGTAAGTACCTATATATTTAAAAGTACTTACCTACTCTATTTACTCTGTTGAACATAGATTATCAAAGAAAGCTAAAACTACTATGATTTATAAATTATTTTTAAAGACTTATCAATTATGGTACACTAGGTGGGATATTTGTTTCAAACAAATGATTAAAAAATTTAAAACTGAATACGATGATAGAGAAAATACAAAGGTAAAATGGGTTCACTTAAAATTAAGGCGAACACTTATACCGATCAATTCATACAAAAATATCTTTTTTTTACACATTGACAAACACAGCTAAGCATACTAACAAACTTCAGGTATATTCGAATCGCTAATATTCTTTACTATAGACTTTCTACAAATAAAAATGTTCTGCGGAGGGATGAATTTTTAATAATTACTTTTGTGTTAAGAGATCCTAGCTACCAAGTTTCAAAACAATAACTTTAGTTATTGGTTTATCAAAGTTATAGTTTAAGATCTTCATTTCATTCATCCATGATTTTTTATTACAAACTAATACATAATAATAGTGCCTATCAGAATAAAAACAAAATAAATAAGATACTTTATAATAAAGACTTACAAGGTAATAATATCTTCAAATTCTGGAATTTAAACTCTTGTAACTTAACTAAATCTAACAAAAAAAATTAAAAACTATAAAACAGGAGGTACTTAATAGTGTGCTTTATTGATTGAGCGTAATTACAATACCAAACGGATTTAAGATAGTAAGAGAAACTTAAAAATCTTACAAAAAAATCTTGTAAAACAATATTTTGGGATGACGAAAAGGGATAAACATTTGTACGTAACATCTTTCAAGGTAGGTAACGTTATATTTGATGAGAATTGTTTTTGAATTTAGATTATATTTAAAGTTATCACATACTTACGGGACTTTGTTATGGTTTGCTTCTAAATAAATCTTATATGTTATTACAAGATGTCATTGGTAACAGTATCTTATTCCGCTCACCATTATCTCTATCTATGATGTCACTTGCCCTTCGCCATGTCGAGAAATGGCAAAACCCTCTTTCGTCGCTCTGCGACTTTCGTATTCGTAACTATTTACAAATATCTATTTACAGTTATGCGATTTATTTTGGCTCCTCAATTTACACACTGGAATGAAATCACATAACAGGAATGTTGGAGAACAAATTTCTAAGTATTTACAAAAAAACACCCAAGTTCTCATCCGACCTTTAAACAACAGCGTCAAGCTTGGTTGCCATTATGAATGATCAACGACAAAGCAACTATATATTTAGTGATATATTTTAATTTACTATTTACAAGGGCAACTGACTGTGTGTTTTAGAGTACAAGTGCGAAAATCGGGGCGAGAAGCGCGACGGTAAGCATTGTAGTTTCAGCTCCGTTAGGGTTGCTTCCAAGGCCACCGACCACAGCCTTATTAATGTTGTCTTCTTTGACTGACGGTGTTTTGATCGTGTCTTCGCTACTGTCGCCCATCATGTCGCCAGTGTCCATTTCATGCGATGAATCTGCCTTTTTGATAGGACTTGCAATATCATTTTCCTCCGGTGCAGGCGGCACTGTCTCAGGAACAGGAGTTGTAGTACTTGTCGTGGTTGTCGTAGTAGTGGTAGTAGTTGTAGGTACCAAGCTGTTGTTTCCAACAAAATATATCTCTCCATAGACGGCTTCCACTTCTAGGATATTTTCGATACGTTGCCCCCGCATTTGTCTCGACCTGGAATCTTTACCTTTATATAAAGTTACTAACTTTGCAGTATATTGTACATCGCGATCTGTGATGTTTCCTCTGAACGTAACATTGCACGCGGTTCCAGGTTCGAGGAATTGTTCTAGTTTGTAAAGTATTGTCCTTTTTTCTGTGAACTGATTAGCCCATTGGATTTGTGGCAAGAGTGTTCCATCGGCCATTTCAACTGAAGTATTCAATCCAATTGCAATACCGTGTCCATGACCCCAAGACAACGTGTAATTATATGAATAAGGAATTTCGGTAGTGACGGTCGCACCAACCTCCTCATCATTTCTTAGGACTCGTTCGTCTAAAATCTCAGGATCTAATTGCCTCACGTGCTCTGTCGCCATATCCAGCACAACATTTTCTAATTTGTAGCTTACAGGTTCAATTTCTACAAGAATCTCTCCGTTGACATCTGTTATTATTTCGTTTGTCTCTTCATCAAAACTTTTGAACTCTCCAATAACGTTTTCATAAGCAATTTTGCCAATGTGATAGGAATTATCACTTGGTTTTTTTATGCGGCCAATAAATACGGAGTCAAACGATGAGTCCACTACCACAGCTCCGTTAGACTTCGAGTTGAACTTGAACCAAGGTTGCCATTCAATCAAAGATGCGTTTTCTATATTCTCTAGCACTTCAAAAGTATCATACTTGCTTCCGCTGACCGAGCAATATGTGTAATCAGGCTTTAGTTGGCCTAGAATCATGTCTCCTTGATGACGGGCTCGGCATAGATAGATAGGACCTGGACAAAAATGTATATTTATATAAAACATTTCCACTGATACAAATAATCATACTATCTATTTAGTAACTAATTATACATACCTTGTTCCGATTCAGATCCAACCACATAGTTAGACATTGCTTCTTTTCTAGGGTTTGCCCATTTGAGAGTGCTGGAAGTTGTAACTTGCTTTAGCTTCGAGTTGTACAGGCCTACTCCTGCCTCCGCAATGGCTGGGACGGCTAACGTGGCCGTCAGCAGCACGACCCACCAGCCACTTTGACAATTTCTGTATTTCTTCATGATTGTATCTGAAACAAGAAAATATGCTTTAAATAAAACCCTTTTATCTGTAACAGTTCAAGTGTATTTATTTCGATTTGACTGAATCAAATCAATCTACTTCTATAGCTGATTGACCAACGAAATCATTTTAGTATTAATAGACTCAAATGTTTATTGCTAAATGTTTTATTTTATCTCAATCAATCGTGTAGGTTATAGACCAACAATTATAGGTATTAAATAGGTATGAATGATTGATGTTGGCAAGATTAGTTCTAAGAAAAAATAATTTAGTAAAGTAGGTACAATGAGTACTTCAATAGCTGCTTATTATGTAACTTGGTTCCTCTCATAAATTTTACTGTAATGCAGCCCTCGAATTCTTATCTAGATTCATAAAAAACAGAATACAGTATTCTATGTTTAATGTATTTTGTTTCTGAACAGGGATCAGGGTTGAACATTATTATTCTCAACATTATTTTTAGCCACTAAATAAAATATAACCTACCGTTTTTTAGTAAATAATTAATATGTGTTTATTATTGAGCTATCATAATTTAATAAACTGTTTTACGTTATGATATATTATTATAAACAGTATAACCATTATACTACATATGGACGATAATGTATACGATTTACTATACATATTGATGTCATATAATCAAAGCTGGGTTACCCTTCAGTTTTTATAGGTGTATGGGTGTATGTGTAAAGATGAAACTCAATTTTCTTGTCACCGAGGGTAGATCATGTTAACCTTATTTGCCTCTCGGCGTATGATCGAATACGAAGAGTTATTGGTCTAAAAGGCTTGGTATATTTTTGAACACAGATACATTTACCCATTTATGTATAAGATGAAGCTTTGATTTATTTTGTATCGTATTTTTTTGCATTTTTACTATACCTAAGCAAAATATTAAATACTCAAACATTGATCATACTTAGATAGAAACTAGCCACTTGACCATACCTAATATAATTTATGTGCCATATAGGCGATCAGATTCGTTCCGCAGATGACGTGTTTTTAAATAGTCAATAAATCACACTTATACCGCGGCAGTTGGAGTAAATTTAATAAGTTCAATTGGAGATTGACACGCACTATTTCAAGTGACAAAAATCCGGACGCTCTACGAGTACTCTTTGTTATTTGATCAAGTTATGATAAATTGTGTTTGAGATAGGGATATAGGATTAACTCAGTGAATTTGTCGCAGGGAGTTTCTTCTTTATGAATTCCTCTTCAGTTTGTTGTTTGTTAATATTGAAATGAAGTTACGAGTTTTCGCTTTTAAAACCGGCTGTTTAGAGTTTTTTCAAATAATTTTCCCATCAGGTGGCAAACACAAGTAAAAACAGCGCGTACGTAAAATCAAGAACATCTCACTCGATTTATCCAAAGAATACAGAATGAGGGCATGAGGATTGGAATTCCCCTAAACGAGTTTGGTGCACTGGCTATTGTGTTAGCATTCCATCAGGCCACAGACGGGCGCCGACTGAGCGAGTTAAACCCCATTGTGGCGGTGCAGGCTCCGTGTCCAAACGCAACCTTTGTGTGCCTGCCAATATAACACCTATAATCGATTAACTGATTTTGCGGCCCTGAATGGAATACGGGCTAGTTCTAGTTACGCAGGGCTGCCTATCCCACAACACTGCTATTTCATACAATATTCTATTAATTTGTTCACTTGCTTTGATTTCTTCGTTGAAAGTAAGAAGCCTGATACCAAAATAACAAATGTTGCTAAAATAATATCCGGTTATGTAGATGATTTCGACCTCCCTCGAGAAATTAGGAGTGATAACGTGTAGAAGGGAAATGCAGACAATTACTCTGCGGTGGCTTTAATGAGCCGATTTAAACTCCCCATACAATCTTTCCAACACAATACCTTCATCGTGTGATGTGTGCGAACACTCGATGTGAGGGGAGACAACGAGGCATTTCAAAACAAAACGAGGAAACCTCTCGTCAGGAGTTTTACCTTATTTCCTTCACTTCAAAACAACCCACACGTTGGATTACCTACTTACTTTTTCAATCTTCAAGTTTGTAAGTGTAGTCTTCAGTAATGGATGTTTTTGGCAATAAAAAGTCTTGGCAAACCAAATATTCGAATAAGGTCAACCTCATTAAAATCGTGAAAAGTTGGCACTGTAAAGATGACATCACAGTTTCAAAGGCTAACTTATACATTTTGTCAGAATAGTCGCGGTAGTGGGTAATAAAATTTTACGACTGTTGGTGGATGTTGCACTGAGGTCACATTTTAATATTATGCTGTACCGCCCGACGACAGGTATTCGTAATTTGAACGCTAATTGAAAACAAGGACATTGTCTTTGCCAATGTCAGTGTAATAGCTAGGTATTACGCATCTACGGTTATGTAGTACTTCAAATTGTCGTTATTAGCTAAATGGCTCGGCCAATTTAAAAATCTAAAGTAGTAAGATTTTTTGTAGTGTCCTTTTACATTAAGATTCAACGACAACGTTTGATACTTGGAACTGATTCACATCGTGAGTGAAACTAGTGAAGTTATAATTGGTAAGATTAAGTCAAGGTATTCTGTTCTTGTAAATGGCATATAAAACGAACCGTGGGAACTAAACTAAGATAATCAAAGCACAATAGCTTATCTTTCATGAGTTTCGTATAACTGTATTTAATATCAAAGTTACGTTCCCTGTCTCGTTGTGATTCATGTGTATTATCTTAGGAGAAAGCTCTTGGGATGACACTTCGTTATCTTTGGTTCCGTTGGTTCCATTGTTTGTTACAGATAATTTATCAACTCTTACAAATAGATTGTAGATTGTCCAAAAGTAGCTCTTGCCTGCGTCTTTGTCCACGTCGAAACCAAAATAGTAGCCTATAAACCCTTCCCCAGGATATGATCTATCTTTTATCGAAATCTTTTCAGCGGCTTATGCGTGACAAGGTTACAGACAAGAGTTACTTTTGCATTTATAATATTAGAAAGAGAAACAAAACTGAAGTTGCAGGCGGTCGGAATTCAATCGTTAATATAAGTAGCTCATTGAAAGAGCAAAGCTCCCTGCAACTCGCAGTAATCGCATTACCTACATGCAATCGATAGTGCTAGACCGGATTACTGTCGTCCGGAAAAGAAAAGAAAATTGCTGATCATACTAAGAAGCTTATTTAAAGACCTGAGTGGGCTTGAGTATTTAATTTATATTTTTTACCGGACTGACAACAGGTCAGTCTGAGTTATGTTTAACTTATGTACTATTCTTATCTTGATAGCGGAGGTGTACGAATCTGAATAAGTAATAATAAGTTACTTCAGTTCGGGGCTTGTTATTTTATGTTGACTGTGTGAATTGCATCAAATCTAATCTCTAATCTTTTCATGCAGTTATTATCATGGTCTATTCAAATGCGACTTCCAGTCTTATGTAGTTTATAATCTAATCCAGCCGTATCATTATTTTATCTAGTCTTCCTTGTATCCACTACACTAGTCACGTTGCGAACAACACTAAGCTTTTAACCCAGTTGTTCATCGCTTACAATGCAAATATTCCGTTAACGCTGCACAATAAGGCTCTAGAGATACCTGGACATTGTACCACTTAGAAGTAAAGCTACTGTAAAGTTATGAAGTGGGTACTAACTTCACCCCATTGATGATTATTGTAACGGTAAATAATCACTAGTCGTTAGTGTTTCATACATAGATGTTTCTGCTCTCGCACTCTACCGTTAGGACAAGACGAACTTGGTCAATTACTGCTGGTTCAGAAGTCAAACCAATTTTTAAAACATTCACTTTATAAAACTCTTGGAAATAACCTGCATCTGTTACCCTACATTAAATTCTTGCTGCCTTCATGGTCTATGATTAAGAATCTCGCCTGTCTAGTCCCGTCACTTCTTATCTGTTCAATCAGTACTTCATGATGACGGCACACGGCGTAGCACCGTTAGGTACACTCTTCTTATTATAAGTTTATCTAAAGTACTACGGTCCGCTCGTGCCATTCGTCTCTGTCTATTTTTAGAAGTGTCATCTCATATCTGTCCCGCATGTCTCAATGTGGTTGAATTCATGAGTAATAGTGTGATCTGAAGCGTGGTGCTTTGACTAATAGAGAAGCGTTAGATGGGCGGTCCACATAGGGAGGCAATTAGCTTGGTAATAGCTTCGTTATCAGACCCTGCCTCATCTCGATAGCTAATGAAACGAGCGCCGCTCTCTGGCGGTTCACTTTATTAGTCTTGTTATAGTCCATTCAGCAAAACTACCTTATCATCAGCTAGGAATGAATTTGTATTACTTTAAGAACAAATCAATTTTTAAGTGAAATTCTGTTATGTTCGTTTTCTTCCATCAGTCACACCTGATTACACTCTAGTTTATACAGCGAGCAAATAACGGTGTTGTAGAAAATTGATTTCATTTGTGTACTGTTAGTTAGTAGCCGCTGCTGTCTTATTTTAGTTAAAAAAAATCTAAGTAAAGCTGATAACGTCTATTGCTATAGTATAGTAGTGATTTCAGTGAAAAGTTACTTTATTTTGAAATCTTATAGGACATTTTAAGGTCAGGTTTTAACGGCTTATTCCCAAAATTCCCCCTAAGAGGATTTTAGGGGAGATTTTGGGACTCAAAAAAGTCTCAATTAACAATCATACTAGAAGTCAATGAACTAGAAGTTTCATTTTCAGTAACAAATCATACTAGGTAGGTATGATTTGTTAATTAGAAAGTACTAGATGGATCCGTTACCAATCATCTTGATCAGGAAATGAACAGTATGCTGTACCTACTCATACGGACCACAATAATACCGAACCATTGAATGCGGGCGGGAAAGTTTTTGCGCAGCGCAAATTACTCTCCTGGGCGCCATCGTATGTACGCTAACTGTCAATAAATCATATAATTTTATCATTGTTGGACAATGTAATATACGTTTCTTTGCTGCACCCTGTTTGTTAATTTACGCTTGAACTTTGAAAACGTGTTCCAGGGTTCGTGTCCCATTTAGTAGAAATTATAAATTCCTGATCTTCCAGTTGTCATAACTTGCATATTCATGAAATCGGCATTTCATCGCTATCGGTCGCCGGACAACCGGTGTCACGGGTGCTGTCTCGGGCCGCTGCGTATGCGCGCCCGCGCGTAAACCAGCTGATAGCGTGGGAACAACCTCATGCGTGAAAACCTTGTAACCACACTGCGCATGCGCATCGTGCATTATGGCGCCGCAAAACAAGATTAATATCTTATTTTAATGCACACTTCTTAGAACTCCGTCTGTCTGTTAGTAATGCAATTCATCAACAATGTAAGCATTCATGAAGTCGAAGATTATGGTGCCTTATCGAGGCGGCCTTATCAATTTAATTTAAGTTTATTACAATAATAAAGTCGTTATTAGCGGAGAAAAGATGTTATAAAATAATATATTGTCACTCATTTTTAGGGTTCCGTACTCGAAAGGTGCCAATGGGGCCCCATTACTAAGTCTCCGCTGTCCGTCCGTCCGTCTGTCAGAGGAACATCTCATGAACCGTTATAGGTAGATAGTTGAAATTTTTACAGAATGTGTATTTTTATTGCCGCTATAACAACAAATTTTAATAATAAAAATAAAAGGGGCGCCCATACATAAAACATTTTTTATGTACAGAAAGCGTCATAAACTGGTATCCCCCTAAAGTTTTAAATTTAAAGCTGCGTGCAGGCTACAATATCAACATGTTATGCTTGAACGACTCAAATGAATAATGTCTTATACAAAAAAATATCTTATATTATATTGAACCAGCCATCCACCAACGCCAGTATTGGCATGGTACGGAACCCTTCGTAAGTGAAATTGACTCGCACTTGACCGGTTTTATTTATACTAGTGATGATGTTTGGCCGAGAGGTTGCGGTTAGGTCAGACAATACATATGTAAGCATTCTTCAAAGCTCTTAAAACAATAGGACACGATGCGGGCTCGCCTTTGAGGCTTGTTGACGAGTTCACTTTATTCTCCGAGTCGTCGTTGACATTTACAATCAAGTAATAATTGCTCAATGAACTCTGCTAACATTATTAGCATTAGGCGATGTACCATCGAGTCTGTTATATTACATCCTACTTCCTACTAATATTCTATTCTATATTTATATAACTTCTCTGCTGGACTGGGAGTAAAGAAAAAACAGAATGCGTCCAGCTGCTTCTCTCCCCGAACATGTCGTAAAAGTCGACTAAGGGATAGTATCCTCCAACATGATGATGATGAGATACAATAAGCAAGTATTCCCAAGGAGGGTTGACGTCAGGCAAGCGGCCGGTCATAAAACACCTTAGCCAAAATTCTTACGCCATGATCCAAGGATCCAAGGATCATGCTGTGCCGACCCCACATAGAGTGGGATAAGGGCAGGAAGATGATGATGATTCCTACTAATATTATAAACTTGAAAGTTTGTATGTATCTATGGATGTTTCTTACTCTTTTACGCAAAAAGGCTGAACGGATTTGAATGAAACTTGGAATATACATAGTACATGTACTGGTTTAACATAACATTTTTATCCGGGTACCACGCGAGCGAAGCCGCGGACGGCAGCTAGCACATACATAACATTATTATCACGCCCGCGGCGGTATCTCTTGCAGCCATTCCTGATCCAAGAGTCCCAAAATGGATATTTATGGTGAACCACGGTGACAGGTGATCAGCCCATCGCCCATATATGTAGATTATATTATTATTTTGTATATTTTTCAGTAACTTCATAAAAGCTTAACAGATACCCTGACTTACCTATCTAGCATGGGTATCATTCATCGGTTTACATTTGTTATCTAGTCGCAGGAAGAACTTATCTACAGATTGCACTTGAAAGAACTTAAAGGCAGTTTTGTCTATTTAA
This sequence comes from Scotopteryx bipunctaria, assembly GCA_949320045.1. NCBI lineage: Eukaryota > Metazoa > Arthropoda > Insecta > Lepidoptera > Geometridae > Scotopteryx > Scotopteryx bipunctaria. The sequence goes on from OX439441.1 coordinate 4,019,761, forward strand.
GTCATGGATTCAATTTGTCACGTTTATCGTTTCGGATCAAGAACTCTCGGCGGATACAAACGATGACGCCGAGCGATTAGTTAGCATTGCAGCACCAGTGGGAATGGCTTGCCTACATTCGTCACGCAATACTTTGCTCGTGTCCTACATTGAGGCTAGTATCAACACACTCCATTATCGTAATAGGGGTCATTGGAATTTCTCGCAATAGGTGTTTCATATCGATAAAAGTGCACATTTCTATCGTAGTGTACAGTTAGTTTCCGCTAATTTTAATTTGTGAATGGATGTTGCGGTTTCCGACCTGACTGACAATATTCATCACGCTCGCCTCTCTAGCCGACCGTGACGTTGGTAGATGGCATAGAATGAACTCCAACGTTCAAAACGACTACCACTATTAAAATAATAACAGTAACAGTCCAGATTTCAATCGTTATTTCCGTTTCGACTCTGTTTCACCTTTCCTGGTAGTACGTGTTGTTCAATTCAAAAGCTTGTTTTATCATTTATATTTGGAATAGTATAAACGGCAAGCATTTTGCAAGAAGTCACATAAAAGGTCTCCGGTTCACCTCGGTTATTAGAATTTACTGCTAGAGTGCGTCATCGATCGCGGACGGGTTGTATGAATTTACTATTTATCCGAAGACAAAGTTATGGCATAAATCAACCGGTAGGCGCTAATTAACACCGTGCCGATAGACTCGGTACCATCGCACCTGCCGATGGCTCGCAGTGAGAGGTAGCAATTTGCAACGCTAAATTGGACGATGGTATAGTGAAATTTATCGATGGAACAATGTAGTAACAATGTAGTATAACGGCGTAATCTACTTTGCACAGGCGTTAAAGACTCGTACAATTTACACCAGCTTTAAAAGGACTTCTAAAACCATAATACAATTATCATGCTTATGTTATTTGACACCGCAAAGTTTCTTACAAACAAAGCGAAGGTGACAATGTCAACCCATGGTGAACCTACTCGAAGAGGCCCAGTCTAAACAAACAATTTAAGTGACACGTTTTTCAACACTTGTATTTAGTTAAACACTTAAACCAAACTAGTTTTAAGAGTGCTTGTTTCGTTTCAAACTTTCTCCCAGGTGTCATAACATTTTCATTAGTATCAGAATTTTATTTTAACAGTCATGATAATTTTTGTTGAGGTGTAATACTGAACATGTTGATTCTCTTACAGTTCGGTTACAGGGTGATCTATTTTACTATTGTTTTATTTATAGGTATTTGATTAGGTGTGCCTCATCTTAAGGCCAACTAAGTTTAGCCACAATATTATTACCATTCATAGATATGAATAATTTCTTACTGAATGAAGTTTTTAGAACAATACAACAATATATTTCGGCATTGATTCATTATGGTCAATTTTCTCGGGGAATTCCTTAGAGATAAACCTTAGTATCGTGGATCACGTGCACATGTAGCGCCTAAGTATCGCTGGAGTATTATATAATGATGTGCAAAGGATATGGAGGATGGCAATCTGCTCCCCACGATTTGCGACAACGAGCAGCAAGGTCGCCGTCTGATTGTCGGTAATAGCCGCTTATGATACACCGACGACACATTGCCCTAATTCCACTGCCATTAGCTTTGGAAAATTTCTAATCAATTTCTATGTGAAGTCATCAGTTGGTCCTGTTTGAATAATATTATTCTCGCTTTGTGTGTTGTGATTACGCACAAGTATAAAAGTATAGGATCTTAATACCCGTATCAATTTGGTGTTCGGCTTCCGTCTAGTAGTTACAGGCTATTATAGATAAAGATATTGAAAATTGCATTGCGCAATCAGCAAGATTGTGGCGAGCACTTGTTTGAGAGGCCAATTGTTGCAAAGTCCATCCTGGACCCTGACAGGATGATAGTGAGTTCTAGAACGTACCTCAGTCTATTTTTAGATTTGATGGCATCACCGAAACATTCTATTGAGTTGACATTGTAACAATTTTGTTGTTTTTTCGCGGCGGCACGCCAGTGACACGCTTGACTTGGTAGATATTGTTGAAATGATAGGTACTCGCTTGGTACTTGTATGTCGGTACAATCAGGTTATGCATGATTATTTCATTTTATGATCTGTCAAGCTTGAACACGACTGACATTACAAGTATGATTAGCATATTTTCAAATAGTAAATTAATAGCTTTGGCTCGACATAAACCAGATTTATTTATAACTAGCTGACCCCGCGAACTTCGTACCGCCTTAGAATTAATAATGCAAAGTTTCAAATGTTTTATTAGGTAGTTACTCTGCTATTCGGGGCGGAGACAAATCCAACAATTCAAAAATCATGAAATCGTTCCAGCTAGAGCCTCTTACCCCTGTAAGAAAAAGAGAGCTGCTGACGATCCTATTGACATTGTCAATTATCAAAATTTTATATAAATGTCAAATTAACTGTCTTGTCATAAATTAATGTTTGAGAAGTATTTATGCATTATCCTGGTTATCTTTTTAGGTGTTTTTTTTTTCCATTTTAGGATCGTTTTACAGGATAAAAAGTAGCATATGTCCTTCTCCGGGATGAAATCTATCTCCATGCCAAATTTCATTAAAATCTGTTCAGTCGTTTAGGCGTAAAAATTTAATAGACAGACAGACAGACAGACAGAGTTACTTTCATATTTATAATATTAGTATGGATGTAATGCAACTCAATGTGATTTATTGTATAGCGTGTAAAATTCAAAATGATAGATAACCTACCTCTTCTGTTGGTTGTAAGACTTCCAGCTTTGCAATGGAAGAGTAGCTGATGATATGTAGAATCTGAAACAAGATCAAAATAACATTAAAAAGTCGTAAAGACATTGCCTTATAATTGTTTGAGCTATTGTTTTTATTCCTCTAATTTATAAAAGAAAAGACCTTGCTCCTAATTTGTATCAACGAGCAGCATGATCTTTCAATTAAAGTTATGCAACAAACAACATACATGTTGTTAAACAATCACAGATAGTGATTCAATAAACGCTACCTGGACAAGAAAAGGAATGTGTTTTGTGGTTAGATATATTCGCACTCTGCAGCTGCTGTCCACGTAGGTTAGACACATACTTGATAATGATAAGTATAGTTTGCTTTATAGCCTTTTCTTTCTATGCACAGCAGATGCACGTTCCTTAGCTTAGCAGCTGCCTATCAGGAATCAGGATAATAACAAGAGCTTACTGTTTTACCTGATATAAAACGTTGTTTTATTGCATTTATCACAGATAAAAAAATAGTCTCATTTATATGCGGTTGGTGCTTATAATATAGTTAAACAAGTTTTTCAATTGTTTTCTCAAAATATTGATATAAATAAAGGAAGCTTGTTGTTTTCCACTCTCATTACCATAAATGAATTTAAATTGTTGTTTGACCGCAAATATAATGACAGTTTGCAAGAATGCGTCACACAGAAACTGCAGAACACAAGTGTTGTAATGCAGTCGTTATGCGGCGGTGGTTCGGCCTTCGCCACGGCACCAGGCCGGACCCATTGTTTCGCTACAAAGAACCCTCGTAACAAGATATCATCGTCTTCTGTCCTCATCGTCTTCACTTTAATTACACTGAGCACAGTTCAACGCAGGAAACGCTTAATTTATACGCATGATAAGCATGAGGAATATCTATACGAGTATTCAACGGACTTCGAAAATGAAGTCGAAAATGCTTAGATAGTTTGGCCAGAGTTTCCAGACATAGTTTTTCCGAGCTTGAAACAATACGTTAAATAAAGGATATCGACTGAAACTTTACCGTTTTAGGTGTCTGCTAAACTATATGGCCAAAGGCTTTTTGGCAATGTTAAAACTTCCTTGGTTCAGTCAGACGTTTAATATAATTACATCACATTATATAAGATTTTTGGCGTACCTCCTTGTGGTCAAATTGTTCAGATAACGCTAATGTGCGTAAGGAAGCCGGATTTCCAATAACGATAGGGGAGGCTGATGGACAGCAGAATGCTTTGACGGGGGTCAAATAACCAAACAGAGAAGGGTCGAGAAAACCAGTGTTTCGACCTCTTTTTAAACCACTCGTTTGTAGCCTATTCTATAACGTCATTTTCCAATACTTGACTTACATTTGATATTTACCTAGACACTCTACTTTCGTTTTTTCGTGCCAAGATAGAACCCACTGGTCAACTTCACAAAGCTTGATTGTATCAATAAAGAACCCTTATCATGCAGTGGACCCACCTCTGAAATATGTTATAATAACACATTTTGGACCGTGATAAAACAGTTATTCATACAGATCGTCCCCATGCCCCCAATTTGAAATTGTCTCGCATCCCTTTGTGCAACGAAGTTATTATTACGGGCCACTGATTTGATGAGGATATCCTCCTGAAATTATTATGTTTATTTTGTATGATTGAGTAAAAAAACCTTTTCGAATATTACAACAGACTCCAACCAAAACACTGAGGGGAATGAAAATTGTGTTACATAATTTTTGATCTTTTCATTACGTCAATGTAATCTCTACCCACATCTCTTATACAAATTATTGATATAACTTAACTAGGGCTAATATAAAATAACGGTCCTTTATTCTTTGTAGTGCAGTAAATTCCAAGTTATATAGACCATGTCTTAGGGTAGGGGTTTGTGGAAATGGCGTAGTTTCCACCGTTGCCATGGTTACGCCCCGTACGCGGCTCGACTGCTCGACGAATTCGCAACCCGCTTCGGAGCTAGCAGCCAAAACATACTTGAAATCGCAGTTTATCCCTTTGTGACCCGATTACACAGCATTTGTTCCGACGTGCTTAATCGTACGTGTAATAGACGTAATAATATAACCACCATAGCCCTTTACAAAATTGCATTATTGTTGTTTTAGTGATATCATAAAATCCAAATTATAATTTTACTTCCCCCAGTTCTCTCTAAGAGTATATTTACTATAATAAATTCATCGTCTTTTATTCTATATTCAATGTTAGGTGTAGGGGTGTTTGCTCACCCTAGTCTAATTGCATTTTATTTATTCAAGACCTTAGTACCCTTTGGATGATCGTGTAGGGAGTGATTTGCCGCAGTCGCTCGTTAGTTGAGCTTGTGCTCTCGAGAGTTCCATAATGTCATTGAGTAGTTCATTAACCAACCATTGACTATTAGTAACGATCATACTCCTTTCTTTAGCTCTCTTGCAAGTTCAGATTAAGCTCTCACTAAAACTTAATAATCTATCAAATATACGCGTACCTATAAAGCCCTTCATCAATCGAACTCAGTATCAAAAAGTCCTTTTGTAAATATTAATAGGTAGCAGCAGTAAACGGTGGGAAAATATTTAATTGAAAATTATCAGACATTGTTTCTGCCCGAAAAAAAGATTTTATTAATTGCTTTCACTGTATCAGGGCCCCTTGGATCGTTCGTCCCAACTCCCGATAAACGATTAGAAAATAATTTGGTCGGAAATTCAAATTGGATTCCATTCCCGATAATCCTAAGTCATGATCGAACACGTTTTTCCATCCAAAATGATATCTACGCCCGACGATGTTCAATCAAACAATGTAAAAATTTAATGGAATTTCGATTTTGTAAAACATTAAATGCAAGTTTACTAATCGTTACTGGGGTTATTTATAACAGATTTTTGTATATCAAAATACGAAAGCTTTTACCTAATGAGTAAATTGTTTTCCCAAGGGAAATGCTGCTAATGGCATAACTTTCATTGGTACTTTACTATCATGGTTTTCAATTCTCTTACGACTGCGCTGTTTATGGTAGGTAGGTACGTCACAAGCTGTTTTTTTGCTGATGTCATACCTGAATAAAATCCCCTTTCGATTTGATGTTGCAATCGATATTAGGCAGTGCCATTACATATTTATTTCTATCAGGGTCTCGGGTTCTCATGAAAATGTAAATGTCTTCTACTTTTCGCCAGTTCGTGACTTGTGTTTCTACATCTGTATAATTTCGTAAGTTTCATCTCTAGATCATGCTACTCATGATCCTTATTAGCGTATCTCCTCTCACCAGATTATTATTCTTTCTACAATGAATCTTAGGATAATTGAAGTATTGCATCTGATTATTATGCTCACCATGAGCGTGCTGTGGAAAGATATATATGGATTATGCGATTCTCAGTTGTCTCAGTTATGTTAATAAAGAGGGCCTTGGTCACTCTATGAATTCGAAATAATGCGCGTTTGTTTTGTGCATGGCTTTGTTTTGCATTATCAAACCTATTACGTTTTACATTCGATTGAAATTCCTTTTCTCACAAAACAAACACTGTGATATTACTTTATTTTGCATCGGGGACAAAGTTTGCCTATGGTATTGGGTAGGCTGGTAACTTTGCCTTTATGAACCGGGTGCTTTCAAACTGGCATTAATTACTGCTATTACTGCCGGGTAACTTCTCCGCTAAACAAACTGTCGAGCAGTAAACATTGTGCAATATCTCTCTAATTGAGTTCCTTGCTTGGAATAGCTCTAGCTTAATTCAGATAGACAGTGATATGGTTAGCCATTTTATCATCTCTAAAATTTTCTCCGTAGCACATGAGTATTTCAGCACCTTCAAAATTTCTTCGATCATCTTCAAATAAACTGTATGGAAACAGTATGTTGAAATTTGACCCCGCTTCAAGTTACAGCCGAATAGACCCAAGTTCGCTTTCCCCCAGTGAAAAAGTTTTATGCAGTGCAAACAGAAAATAGGCTGACAAACTCAGCCGTTTGCATATGAAATGCTGTTAGTGGTCCGGACCAGGGGATTAAGCTACATCACTGCACGCATGTTGACTATAGCTTTTGTCCTAAATGTATATCTGTATTTGTTTCATTGCATTTCGCAGGGGCGATGAGTCATTTAGAAATATTGTAAGGAGCGTATTAATTATAAGTATAATTCTATAAATATTTTTATGATTTATTATTGTTATTTACAAGAATATTTTGAATAGATAAGCGTTTAAGAAATTAAATTAACATGTTGACGATAAATACACTTCCTCCAGCCGCCATGTTGTTGTTGACGGGCAGGCAGTGTGTGTGATTTTGTGCGGCTGAAAGAAAGTGTTCCGAGTGGAAAAGTGTTGTGATCTTGCTGGCAGTAGAATCAAAGGTCTTTATGAACATTATTATTACTATTACTTTATGCTAATTGTGATTTAAAATGAGTAGGATGCTCTAACCGTTGAATGTACGCAACATGGTCCGATCAGTAAATGCATATTTATTTGAACGATTTGTGGTTTTATTCTATCAATAACTTATGCCCCTTTTATCTCAGAAGTGGGATAAGATGGGAAACACCCATCATTCCACGCTCTAATGATAGATATTTTAAACAAAATGTGGCTTATCTAAGGTAACTCCTAGCTACAGTTTTTTTTTTTTTCTCTCTTTCTTCTCATAGTAATGTTTTTTTTTTGGTCTTATTGTTGCCATGAGAATAGTCATTGAATCACCACTCGAAATACCAATAATCTAACGTTTGAGTTTGTTTTGTTTTATTTTTATTTTTGTTTCCTTCAAGCATTTATTTGATATGGGTGCTGTTGTGTTGCATTCGCGAGAGAGACTGACAGAATAGTGTCTACATAGTGCTAGCACTGTATTTTATAGTTGTGTAGTATGAAATTTACCGACCGGCATTGTTTTACCGATATTTCCAGGAAATGAACGAAGAAGTGTTACATACCTTCAATGACCTTTATTATAATGGATAGTGATATTCTCTGCGAGATAGCAGTATGAATCAAATATAAGTTTATTCCATGTCGATCAAAGTACCTAGATGTATTACATTAGTTCAGATGTTAGCTGGTTCATATTTTACAAGTAACCTAATAATTTTATGAACTATCATCTAGGAGACTCAGCTAGTCGATCATTAGATTACTAGATTGCTAGTATGGTTACAGATATGCACACACAGGTATACCTTTGACAACTTCGACGGCATGGCGGGCTGAGTACTTGCCATGACCCGCCATGACTGCATAGACGCAAGTGGCGTGGGTTCGATTCCCGCGGCAGGAGAAATGTATACAGGTTCTGTAAATATTTCTTCTAGGTCTGGGTATCGTGGTACCACTATAATTAAGATGCTCACGACACAGATAATTCTAGTGCGAAGTCAGGACTCACATGACTGTTGGATGTTATTCATTTATTTTTTTTATATATATATATATATTTTATATAATTTATACTCTTATTAAATATGTTACGTATAATAGTATGTAAATGTGTATAAGTGTTCTATTTACTAATTTGCGATTAAATTCACAGTTACTCAGATCATATTAACCTAACTAGTTAGGTTAGGTTAGCATATCACTTAGGTTTAGGTTAGGTTAGGTTAGGTTAGGTTTAGATTAGGTTAGGTTTAGGTTAGGTTAGGCCAGAAACTAACTTGATGAATGGAAAAAATCAATTCGTTGAATTTAAATTAAGGTTGACGCAATCGATTCGGTCGATTACTAGTTTTGGTTAATAATTAGTCATAAGGCTATTTGAATTTAACATCTCAGCGGATGGAATGATAATAGGTTTTAACCTATTAACGCTGTAAAACTGATCGTCAGATTTTAACATTTTATAACGGAATAAATGTTTACAAGTTTCAGCGATGGAGGAGACGCCGAGGTCTCATCGGCCCCATCCTGGTGGCGGCGATGGCGATGATGCAGGTGCCCCCAATGCAGTTCGGAGGAACGGTGACAGTGGTCAAGAAGCGACGGAGCATGCGCCAATCGATAGCGATACTCGTGGACCTTTGCTGTCACTGGACCGATCGGTGAGCGTTAATCACCCTAGTAGAGTGCGCCAACGTGAGCGCATACCGGCATCCTGTTATGAGGAGGGTGACGGCCGGCGCTCGATACCTTTACCCTGTTATGAGGAGGGTGATGGTCAGCACTCGATACCGGCACCCTGTTATGAGGAGGGTGGCCGACGTGTGGCGTCATTACCCTGTTATGAGGAGGGCGATGATCGACGCACGCCGTCTAATGGCACGCGACGGAGACGTAAGAGAGCAAGAGTAAGCAGTTCAAGCGGAGAACGAGCTACGCAGTACCATCGTAAAAGGTTTAGTAGATCTAAACGCCATCGGTCCCGAAGTAAAAGCATTATTTTAGAGTATTCTAAGCCGGTTGAACGTGAGTCGCGTGGTCGAGATAGATCGTTGGAACGATACAGACGTCGCACTGACTATTTTTGCAACCATTCACCGTCTAAATCTACGAAACGACGATCTAGGTCGACTACGCGACAACCGCGTGAACGGGATGGTTCTGAGGGTACGCATGGAAGGCAATCTCGCACGCGGTATTGTAGAATGCCTAAAAGGTCTCGTAACAATTCTGAAGATTCTGAAATAAGATGGCGCTCGCGTGCTTGCCAACATTCGAACTCGTCGAGTCCTCTAGCATTTAGAAAGCGACGTACTCTTGGGGAAAAAGATAGACGCCGCTATAAACAGTCCTCTGACAGTGATGAGCGTTCCTATTACAACCGCAAAAGGCATTACTCTTGCTCCCCAAGAGAATGTCCACGTAAACAAAGTAAATTAGACGGTACGAATGTGATGCTAGATAAGGTTTTGCGTATTATAAAAGACGTCAAGGGCTCATCTTCTAAACTGTCTTTATCCAACGTAGTCCCAGAGTTCGATCCCATGAATAAGGATCAAACGATTCTGACTTGGCTCACAAAAGTGGAGGAGTGTGCCGAGATCTATAGATGGGATGATAAGGAAACCATACATTTTGCTCTTCCGAAACTTTGTGGTATAGCTAAATCCTGGTATACCGGTCTCGACACAATCCTCTACACGTGGAACGAATGGAAGAAGAAGCTCATTGAATCATTTCCATGTAGGGATGACTACGCTGAATTACTGACGATTATGCTAGGGAAAAAGGTGCGGTTTGGCGAATCGTTAGAACGCTACTTCTATGAAAAGATTAACTTGCTTAATAGGTGCGGTATAAAAGGTAGAAAGGCAGTTGATTGTCTCCTTAATGGTGTCGAAGACCGAGCCGTACGCGTTGGCGCACAGGCCGTGCAATTTCGTGAGCCGGAAGAGGTTCTTAAGTATTTTAAGACCATAAAAGTCACAAATGACAGGAGGGATAAAACTAAATACGACCGTAAACCATTCTTATCAGAGACATCGAGTAAGAAATCGAGCCTACCCCGAAAACTCGTTTGTTTTAATTGTGACGAAGAGGGACATATAGCTCCTAAATGCCCTAAACAAAGAACCACTTGCACCACTTGTAAAAAGATCGGCCACTTAAGCAATTATTGTGACATTATAAATAAAACTCAAAACAAAAATAAAAACCAAAGAGACTTAATTATTAAAGAAACTAAAGAAGTGGCCGCTCTTACTACATCTGGAAATTCCAATGAAAAGTATGTGTTCGAAGTAATGGTAAACGGAGTAAAACTTATGTGTCATGTCGATTTAGGTAGTCAATGTACATTGATTAGGCAAAGCAATGCGAAGCAACTTGATTTGGAAGTATGTGTAGACGCAATGCCCCTTATGAGAGGTATAGGTGGTCATTATGTAGAACCCTTAGGTAGATGTAGAGCTGACGTCACGGTACAAGGTATCAAAGAGAACATCGAAATGTTCGTAGTCGAGGACAGCGTGATTAAATACCCTGTCTTACTCGGACACTCGTTCACGGAGAAACCTTACATAACTATAACTAAAACATCTGACGAAATTATTTTTGACAAAGCAGAATCTCATAAGGTAAGCATTCGAATGGAAGGCAATATTACGTTGTCTTCTCGTGAATTGCAAGCCATCCCTGTTGAGACTGAGGTGAAGTATACTGGTCCCATTTATGTCAATGGTTCGGTGAGAGGAGCGGAACGAAAGGAATATTTTTTATTCTCTGGCGAGTACATGGTCAGGGACGGCACAGGACGGATTGTGATTCTAAATATGAGCGACGAAACTATAACTATCCGCAAAGGTGAATTAATAACTCGTGCAGCCATCTTACCATCCTCTTTAGACGTGTCGATGGTATCAGTTGAGCAGAACCAGTTAGATGATGACTTCCGCTGTGGTCCACAATTGGTGGATTCAGAGCGTACTCGCCTAGGAAACCTCTTATCTGAATTTAAGGATTGTTTTTCATCGGGACTGAAGGATTTAGGTTTCACTACAGCCTCAGAGATGGTAATCCAACTCGATAACGTCGAGCCGGTAGTTTACAGGCCCTACCGTCTGTCCTACGGGGAACGAACTTTGGTACGCGACATGGTCAAGGAAATGTTAGATGCGGGAATTATCAAGGAGTCTTGTTCTCCGTACGCCAGCCCGATCGTCCTAGTTAAAAAGAAGACCGGAGAGAAGAGGCTCTGCGTAGACTATCGCGCTCTCAATAAACGCACCAAAAAGGATCATTATCCTAGCCCCCTCATTGAAGACCAGTTAGATCGTTTAGCCGGAAATAATCTATTTATATCTTTGGATTTAGCATCCGGATATTACCAGATTCCGATCTCTAAAGAATCTCAAGACAAAACTGCTTTTGTCACACCCGATGGGCAATATGAGTATACACGCATGCCCTTCGGGCTGGTCAATGCTCCTTCAGTGTTCCAGAGGACTATGAACAAAATCCTTTTAGAAGCCAAGATCAAATACGCGTTAGTTTATATGGACGACATCCTCATCCCCGCGCATTCTTTCGACGAAGGTTTGACGAGACTTGAAGAAGTACTATCCCTTTTGAGGAAAGGCGGACTGACGTTGAAACTGGCAAAGTGTAATTTCTTCTTTGAAGAAATTGACTTTCTTGGTTTCGAAGTCAGCGCAAAGGGTGTCAAACCAGGACTGCGTAAGATCGAAGCGGTAGCAAAATTTCCGACTCCGACTAATGTTCACGAGGTCCGCCAATTTTACGGATTGGCGAGCTTCTTTAGGAGATTTGTGCAAGGTTTTGCTATCATAGCAAAACCTCTGTCCGATTTACTGTGTAAAGATCGAGAATGGAAATGGGGAACCGAACAAAAACATTCCTTTGAATCATTGAAGGCAGCATTAACGTCCAGGCCCATATTGTCTTTGTATGACCCTGCTCGTGAGACTGTTCTGCATACCGATGCTAGTAAGCATGGTGTTGCCGGAATTCTACTTCAAAGGTGTGATAGTGGCCTTTTAAGACCAGTTTCATATTTTAGCCGGAAAACAACGCCGGCTGAAGAAAAGATGCACTCATTCGACTTAGAAACGCTCGCGGTTGTAGCGTCATTGGCAAGGTTTCGAACTTACTTGTTAGGTGTTCCATTTAAAGTGTACACTGATTGCAATGCGCTTAGGACCACTCTATCGAAGCGTGATCTTATTCCACGCATCGCACGATGGTGGATTCAATTGCAAGAATTCGACTGCGAAATTGAATATCGTGCGGGTTCTCGCATGGCTCACGCGGATGCTTTGAGTAGGAATCCGGTCGGTGAAGCGCAGGTGGAAGAACATGTACTTGATGTTCTTGCACTAAATGAGGAAGATTGGATTGTTACAGTACAATCTAGTGACGATGACATAACACGAATTAAACTTATTCTTAGTGATCCGGAGTCTGAGAACGTGGCAGACATAATCAAAAACTATAAGCTAAAGAACGGTAAGGTGTACAGGATAATCGAAGGTGAGGGAAATAACATGCGATGGGTCGTGCCAAAAGGGGCCAGATGGCAAGTAGTTAAAATGAACCATGACGATATTGGACATTTTGGATACGAGAAAACACTGAAACGTATTCAACAATCGTTCTGGTTCCGCAAGATGAGGAGTTTCGTAAAGAAGTACGTACAGTCATGCCTCGAATGTGCCCATCATAAAGGAATAACTGGTAAGCAACATGGTCAACTGCACCCTATTCCCAAAGTAGAGGTGCCGTTCCATACAGTCCATGCCGATCATTTAGGCCCATTCGTTCGGAGTGTGAGAGGTAATACTTATATTCTGGTAATCATCGACGGCTTCACAAAGTTCGTAAATATTTCTGCGGTCCGAAACACTAAAACGGTGAGTACCCTTAAAATATTTCGCGAACACATCAGCTACTTTGGTGCGCCGACCAGACTTATCACTGACCAGGGAACCTCTTTCACCAGCAATAGTTTCCGAGCTTTCACAAAATCATTAGGTATAAAGCATATATTGAATGCGGTCGCAACTCCGAGAGCCAACGGGCAGGTAGAGCGATTTAACCGAACCATTCTTGATGCTCTATCCACTAAAACTCATGGTAAGGACGATAAGAGCTGGGACGAATATATACCAGACATACAGATTGGGTTAAATACAACTATCCACAAAACTACGGGGAAAAGTCCCTCAGAGTTATTATTTGGTTTTAAGCTAAAGAGTAGTTCTGAAAACATTCTCAGCGAAGTCATAGACGAAACTCTAGAGTCAGATATGCCAAACAATCTAGACGAAGTCAGGTCAGAAGCTGGCCAACGAATTCGTGATCAACAAATCAAAGATAAAAAGACTTTTGACGCTAAACGTAACGTGAATAAATCATTTGAAGCCGGTGATCTGGTAAGTGTTAGGAGGGAAGTTCCAAATGATGGAAAATCAAAGAAATTAACAATAAAATACCAGGGACCCTATCGTATTATTAAAGTACTACCTAACGAGAGATATCTAGTAGAGGACACGCCTCTCACTCGTAAAAACGGAAGTCGTCGCTATGAAAACGTCATAGCCATAGATAAATTAAAGCCATGGCTTTGCTTTAATAAGGATTTCGATAGCAGCTCTGAATCTAATGATTCAGAAAAAGATTAATAATTATGAGCCTAAACAATTAAATTATGATTGATATATCTAGTCTAGACATTTATACAACTCTTTGCGGTGGGTGGAAATAAAATCAAATATGTTATGTATAAATAATGTTATTTAGTACTTATTTATAATTCGATTCTATTTTTTCGCTGTTCGTGATTTTGATGCATGATTATTTGGAATAATTTAATAATCTTGATTAAAATTAATGAAATTGATTATTAGAAAAAAAAATACATTTACATTATTTACATACATATTTACATTTCTTTAAATTACAATTCAATGAGATTACTATTACATTTTATTTAAATTTTCTTCTTTTCTATGATTAATAAATATAGTATCAGTAAAATGAGATTATGGGTAATTGTTATTGTTGACATGTTAATTTAATGTATATTTTACATAATAATGATTGTCGATATCGCGTAGGGACTAGCTCTAGCAGGATAGCCGAGCTGTAAGGAGCGTATTAATTATAAGTATAATTCTATAAATATTTTTATGATTTATTATTGTTATTTACAAGAATATTTTGAATAGATAAGCGTTTAAGAAATTAAATTAACATGTTGACGATAAATACACTTCCTCCAGCCGCCATGTTGTTGTTGACGGGCAGGCAGTGTGTGTGATTTTGTGCGGCTGAAAGAAAGTGTTCCGAGTGGAAAAGTGTTGTGATCTTGCTGGCAGTAGAATCAAAGGTCTTTATGAACATTATTATTACTATTACTTTATGCTAATTGTGATTTAAAATGAGTAGGATGCTCTAACCGTTGAATGTACGCAACATGGTCCGATCAGTAAATGCATATTTATTTGAACGATTTGTGGTTTTATTCTATCAATAACTTATGCCCCTTTTAATATGTATAAACATGATAAAACATACTACTATAGTTACTCTCAAACTCGATGACGTCATTTTCATTTGTTATTTTTTATTTGGTGACTCACTTAAGAATTTATTGAGAAGAAGGCTACGATGAATAATTCACAGCTTTAAAGAATTAATTCATACTACGAGTAAGTTTCCTGGTAGTGTGACTCTTTTTGCGCGAATGAGTTACGAACGACGCGGTCGTTACGATGAGTAGTACCTATTGGCAAAGATAACCGCAATGCAAAAATAGTATGTGTGGGTGCATGCAAGTGACAACAATAACGGCGCCAAGCCGTAGGGGCAGGTCGATGAACGCAAGTGTATAGTTGAGTCATCGGTCACCGCCATCTCCCAAGTCCCCATTCACTTGTAAGAGCATAGATCTCTTACTCAAGAGAAAAGGCTTTATAAGAACGCAAATGAGCACGCTAACAATCCGGAGTCACGTAGTGTTGATAAAAGCACAAGTCACGCGAGCGATACATGTATTTTTGTGCCCATTTTACCACCAATTTGAATCGAACTTCTCTGTAGGTACTTGATACTACACATTTGAACATTAAATTGTAGAACAAACACGTTCGTGTTTGATGTCCATTAAGGAAAGCAATAATAGCGGAAGGATTCGAGAGGCCTGCACTGAACAAAACTGTGTTGAAGAGCAGAGTGGACCGAGGCGAGGGTGAACTATAATTTACCTGACTTTAAATTGTTTAACCGTAATAAATATATTATAATAAGTTCAGATATCTCATATAGATCAACTAGTTGAAGATAACGCACAATACTCCTTATTGTATGACAGTTCGTTCAATCTAACAAACTATTCATCCGTTAGTCTATTTAATTAATCTTGCTCGTTCTGGTGTGATACAAAGCTGTGTTGTAAACTTGACCCACTTTCGTATGAAGGCTGGTAGTTGGTGCATAGCCTTCATCCAGTTTCCAATACGACCATGTAGAAAATTCTCGTGAACAGCTCGTGAAAGAGAATACGTCAATTATGCGGGCGACCTGTTGGCTTCGATTTTTTATTTCCTCTGGTTGTTAAACGACTCTTGTACAAATGATATTTAAGAAATCAGTTTTTCGATCATCTGGAGATGAGGTTGTTTAAAAAAATATTTTATCATTACTTACTGCATACTTATTAATTCCTAAAATGTTAGGCACTTTATTTTGTATCCTATCGTATAATATTAAAAAATATATTTTGTACCAATAGCGTTTGCTTAGCTTCTAACAACTAAGAAGAAACTATTACATTGCAAGGTCGAGCAATTTCCATGTCTATTTACGACTACGTCGTCGCATAACTCAGATTCATTACACGTTTGCTCGAGTATAATAATTGTTGAGGACATTGCATAACATAAACATTTGTAATTTCTTGCTTCGCTAGAACCTAGAAACGTTATACCTACTGCAACAGTCTAAGTTTTATAGAATAGGTTATTTTCTAGTCTTGATTGGAAGTTCCTGTTTTCCATTACGTGCAATGAAACCCTCCACCTTATCTTGTCAGATCTAGTAACAGGAGATGGATGTCCGCTGGAGCATGCCCTAACGGGAGTCACACTTCAAGTGCATTTGCCATTTGATACGATGAAACGAAATATGTTCAATCTGCAAGTATTAAATTCGCGAAACTGCAGTTGCAGTATTACTTCATCTCCCGATTGATACAAATACCGTTTTAAGTGACTGGGGTGTTATATTTTGAAACCCTTTACGAAGTGCTTTGTTCCAACAAATCAACATTGATGTAAAATAAGACAGGGTTTTTTATTGATCGCAATAACAATAAAACTGTTAAATTTATTGTACTAGACTAGACGGTAGGCTTTGCGCGCTTGGACTCAAATTCGAGTACCTACGAGTACCGAGTTGTGCGTTTTTACGATCCATAAATACAAATAAATAATTTCACTTACCCAGACATGCGTTCCAATTCTTTCGTAATGATTGATCGATGGTTCGTAACTTCTATAATTAGAAACGTCATTTAATAATTATTATTTAGATTTATGAATGATACATTGTGTTGTATTAACTCTTTGATCTTCGTTTAGTCAGCTTTATGTTTGTATTATTTATCTTTGGCTACGTGCTATGTACGGTATAGTAGCTATGTTATAGGTATTAATGAACTTTTATCAAACTTTTCTGTAGAACAAATCCACCCATTGATAATGCAAATGAACTGAAAATGTTTTCCACCATCATTACGACTAAGTAGCTTGAGAATGTTCCCTGTCTGGGTACAAAGGCGAAGTTTACAATACTCTGTTGGCTGGAGCACTCTCTACTGAAGTAACGTACGTGGTGGCTTTAAGTGTGAGTCGTGCTGCCAGGTGCTTCAACATGTCTCCTGGAGAAGTCTCGCTACGTTCAACTTTCTGGGATTATTTAGTAAAATGCAATTTCCTGCCATCCCAGTTAAGAATCAAAATTCGTATAAAGTTTTGTACCCAGTTGAAGAATTTGCTACCGATTTTAATTAGTAGTTTTCAAATCACCTTATAACTTTGCTCGACAACAATGAATAATACAGTTCGTTGTTATAAGCACCTGCCGAAAAACGTGATTGAAAACAATCTTAGAGTGTTTACACTAGCTTATGTTCTTAAGCATCGTTTAGACAAGATTGTAAGGAGCTTGAGTGCTGCTCAAAGCTTTTATTGAAATGTAAACAACGGAGTACTTTACAAGTGCTTAGGTTAAGAATTATGATATATCCGATCGTTGTTTGTATATCGGAGCTCTATAGTTTATAGTATGTTATGTACCCAGTATAAATTCAAATTTATATAATACTTTCGTAATAGCTTAAATGACTTTTTCGACTAAGTGAAAATATAAAACTTTCATCACAGTAATTTAAACTACATGTATTTTCTCAACTCATAAAGAGTTGAATATAATGTATAGCGGAACTCGCAACACTACTTACTAAAAACCTGATTACTTTCATGGAACGGAGCTTTTTATTTATACCGGTAATGCAATAATGTATGTACCAAATAGTTGAAGTACATCTGGTAGATTACGTGATTTGACCGCCGCCGCTCTGGTCTTTCATACCATTAGTATTCAGTTGGCAAATCAATGCGGCAAAGTTTTCTCATGTAATTTGTGTATCTAATTTGAATGACGAACTTACCTAACGGCACGTCTTCATTTTGCAATGTCATTTGAATACCAATTTTTTTTATATTTATAAAATTGCTGAAATAATTCTCTGCAGTAGGTACTCATATATTTGTAATAGCTAATTTATAAAAGCTAATACGTGCTGTGTTCATAGTTCGTGACCAGTAACATGATATATTAATATCATTAGCAATCAAAGCACGTTCATTGCAAACCGCTTCAGCTGTAATGTAACTACGTACTAGAATGTTGCACACACAATAAATATTACCAAAAACCTTGCGTCTCTTACTTTTAGTTATTTTTGAACTATCAAGCATCTTGTCCCATTGTATTTCGTATTGTATTCACAATCTTCTGAACACTATTCTCTGCTCCATCAATACCTGTATAACAATTGAGCCTCCGCGTGACTGAGCGAATTCAAAATCATGAACCGTTATAGTTTACTGCTCGCTGTCTGGCGGCTGACTGCCTGAATGAAATACCAGAAAGCTTTTAGCACAAAACTTCGAGACTTTTGTGAAATTGAAATCGCTCTATTTTTTGTTATGCTACGTGAAATGACTATGGAACTCGGTTCGATTAGAAGTATTTCTTAGATCTCTGAAAAAAAAACGTCTCGACTGGAGTCAATCGGTTAGCGGAAGAGGCGGCTCTCCATTTACAATTAGTGCCTTGTCCCGTTACCACCGCATCATTGTCTGCCATAATACTCCATCACTTATATTCCTTTGTGAACCTATAATAGATGTTCTCAAGTTTTTGTTTGCAGTTTAGTGTTGCATCAGTAAATTGGCTATTGTTCAGAAAGAGCAGACTGTTGTGCTAACGACATGAATTTTTGTACACCTACTCGTACCTTAAACGTGTTTCGATTGTATGCGAGTGATAACAGTAAATCGAGATGACACACACACCCCTTGACACAACACACTTTTTTATCAGACAAATCACACAAGATCACGATTAGTCCTCGCTGAAGATCTAACTCATTTACCCGGCGCTAAATGAATTGTGTATATGCGTAACTTGTTTCGCCGCCTCTTCAGTGAAGCTTCATAAAATAACATATTTTATTAACATAAAACTTACAAATAATGCAAATATAATCTATATAAAATATAAAAGAAACAGTCGGGCTATCTAAAGCCGTTGTAAACTATAGATAGCTCACCTGATCCAGCTATCCATATTCATATACTTACATAATCATAAAATTAAACTGCGACAAAAATAATTGTCACAGAATCGTCACACTGTTTCCAAAACACAGTGGGTGATGATCTAATTATTAGTCACAATAGAATTATGATGCCAAACAATGCCGCAAAGGCATTATATACCTTCATACTACGCACATAACTTTTCAGCATTGTATGGCTTCTTGAATGCTTATTATTATATTTTACCTAAATATTTGTAACCTTAAGTAAAAGTTTAATGTTTAGGCAGCAATCTTCAGATTTATATTAAAGTTGATACGGAGATAGAGTTTGACGAGTTAGGTCGAGCATAAAAGCTATTGAAAGCCAAGGACGTTGTACTAGCAGAGCGAGATCCCGGGCGAGACCTTGCACAACCTTGGACGGGGATCGCTACGTCCTTGGATACTCCGGGAATTAAGGCTCCTCTGCCGACCTTGTACTACGTAAGCTTTTACTGAAATAGCAGAATTAAATGAAACTGTTCTAGGGACTGCTACTTTCGGTGTAGCTACTGGATACTGGATTCTTTATTCTAATTATTTTCCTGCGTAAAGTAAACTCTTGGTCGATTTATTCACATCGAAATGTTTCCAATTGTATATTCGTGCAAAGATAATTTCATCTACCAAGAATAAATTCATCTCAATCAATACCGTCCCTTTGTACGATTTGATAAACCTAATTACAGATCTATGATTTTATATGTGATTGATGCATTCGTTCCAAACATCACATATACTTCAATTTGTTAATGTTTACTATTGAACCCGAAATTGACATGTTTGTTTCTGGTCTAATTGGTTTTCTTCACGGATCGCAAATTCTCTGTTTATATTGGCAATTGTTGCGAAACTAAATGCTTCTGGAACTAGTTCCAATAAGTTGACTGTATTATGCTTTTTAACCTCCGTGTCCTTTTCCATAGCATCTGCATTGTAATGTGATGTATACAGTGTAGTTGAATTTACATACATACACTCATGAATCAATTTCGTCACATCATCGATCACACGGACAGCTTCCGTTAGCAAGTCTGGCTTTTGGGACTCCACGTTTGTTTATAATTACATCAGAATCAATACAATGCCGTATTGTTAACTATGCTTTCTGCGAAACATTACCAATTTATCACACTTCTCTTTGTCACAGACGACGCTGGGAAAGCTAAATTATACTAAGCCACTTTCAAACATCAATGTAATCACATTTGTCCATAACTAAATGCAATCTTGCAGCTATGTCATTATTATGCCTGAAACTATCCACCTTGTGGTAAATGTTAAAATCATTACGGTTTATTACGGTAATAATCGTTATTACCTATTCATGTATCCGTTTGCTAAAAATAAGCGCATATAGAATTACGACAAACAAAATGAAGGGAACTACATAGTTTAAATTGGTAGGTTCGCGATGACAAACTGTAAAATAATGTCAACACAACACACCTCATTGTCAAGGGCACAGGCATTAGTGGCGTGGCCGAGGAAATGGGAGTATTTTCGGGCGGATATTAAATTATAGACAGTAAAACCCGCATTACCAGTCATATTGAGCCCAGGGTTTATGATCCATTATCAATCATTGATGACGAACGATTTTACTTTTGTCGGTCATAAAATCTCTAATAGGGACATACAAAAGTTTAATCAAAATTGAACAAGGTTCAAATGGTCTGTGGAGCTGCCCTAATACTAATTTATGCGCATGGAAACCAATAACTTACCTATCTTAAACGGAGAATTTGATGATAATTATAAAAATTGTAACAAAACGAATAAATAAACGTTCACCGAGCCCTTTCACCCAGCGCATGAAGTGATACGCTTTACATTGTTTACACTTCCTTTTATTGTAAGCACACCAAATGACCCATAGACATTTTGTTATGAAGACAACACGTGGTTGCGCACGCGCCAGATACTTCCGGCGATCGATACCACAGAATAAATAATATTAAGTAATAAAGTACATGCGTTAAGTTGCGTGACATTGTTCTAAAACTAGGTGCACCTGCCGCCAAGCCGCCTTCATTCATGCGAAGAATTTCAATTGCTACTTCCGACTCCTGATATGGACTACGAACGTCGGACTAATTACCTCATTACAAATTGTAAATTAAGATGAAACGATACCAAATACGTTCCACCTTTCTACTTCCTTCGCCAGTTCGCTTTCTTTTCCTTAGTCGACTACTTTCATATAGAATTGATCTCTTATTTTGCTTTTTAATTCTTTTATTACACATTTTAGTTTGCTATATTTATCTGTTTATTGTTTGACTCTGTAATAATATTGATTTATCATTGGTTAATTTACATTATTAGACTAGCTGCTGCCACCCGCGGCTTCGCTCGCGTGGTACCCGGTTAATCTATTTTTAGGGTTTTTCCAGCAATAATTCTAATTTTTCTCGCCGTAAAAACCATCCTTGAACTTCAACGAACATTTTAAAAAAAGATTTGGCCAAATTGGTCCAGGCGTTGTTGAGTTATGCGCTTACACACATTTTGCGATTCATTTTTATATATAAGATAGATATCCGATATATGCGAAAAGTTATTCCATTTGCTTCATAATCGAGGTCAAGTCTATCTTATCTGTTGCGTTGGGCATAACTGTCCGTAACCCCGACGATGTGCTTTTAAAATTCCTTGTGTATCTAGAGTGTACTGAATCTAATAAATAGAACATACTTTGACAACCATAATAAAGTGTGAGCATTCCAATAAGAATACCTCGAGGAACCGCCGCGCGCTCATTTAATTTCCTCGCTAACCGCGATAACCGCTTGTTGGTCCTATGTAAGTAATTAATTTCACCGAGCTAGAGGTGTAGCCGAGAGGCGGGTCACGGGACAGCTTAATAACGTTTACCTCTCACCCTAGATCCAGATTGTAATTGTTTGCTTCGACTAAACTTCAAAGCAGATCCGTGTGATAATCCTCTAATCATATTTTTCTTACACATCGTATCTAATTCAACTAGCACTGAAGATTTTTCGTCCTTGAGTCCGTCCGTATTGTGTTAACAGAAAGCCAAGTGGCAGCGGTTTTTTCAGTAAATGCAATTTCCCGCAAGCCGTTTTCTCCATTAAGCTAACATTTTACGGAAGAGATTAATTTACTCCCACCCATCCCATCCCTCCATGTTCTAGCTTTATATTTCTCTTTGGCTTTCTGACGACCGTATTGTCCTTTGTAATGATAGTATAAATCGTCTGAGTGCAAAGGATTACGTTGATATTTACATCATCTATTTTTATTGGCTTGGTGCCTGTTGTGACAAAATAAACTCGCGTTTATTTAAAAATATTCAATGTTTGGTCAAGGTTAGAGCCCAGCCACTGGAGCTCGGCTGCTCTGTAGCATTTTGCTAATCGATAGTTACAATGGCCATGAACTCGAACCGAGCTCGCATGCTCCGTTGAAAATTGACGGAACAGGCAAAACCTCACGACTCTAGAGGAGCAAAAACAATATTTGCTTTCATGTTTGCTCACGATTTCTTCTGCAAGCATGTGAGTACAACTGCTCCGAGCTATTACCGGGCATGTTGTCCGTCTGACCAGATATCTAGCTGCCTGTAATCATTATGTAGAAACTCTAGCGTGTCGCCATCGTCTGGCGCCGCAGGAAAAAGTTGTACGCTTACTACTCGGGAACCACATTGCATTTCACGTTGCGTCATCTGCTTTGGAAGTAACTACTTTTTGTTACCAATAAATGTTCTGGATCCGCCTTTGAAACCTTAAAAATGTTGCGTTTAGTTTGTCACTCAGTGGGTTATCGCTTGAATGTCTTGAATTGGTTCATTGGGCATGTCATTGTCTGAGTTTTATTTTGTGTTTGGGTATGTATGTGTACGAAATTCTTTTGAGTCTCTGTTGAAAGATAATCAAGGCAATATTTCCTCGAAAGCCAATTCAATCGATTTCGCAACTCACTGACTTATACTAACAGGAATTTTGTTTGAAGAAAAAGAGCAGCTGCATCTCTCCCCTCACTCTAATCATTGTTCGGCCAAAGGGTCGTCCTAAATGGGGAGCAATGGCCGGAATACGTGAAAGAAAAAACAAGCAATAAAAGACACATCCAGGTAGGTACGGCCCTTGATAAGTTTAATATCGAGCGAAACTATTAATCCGAGGTTTGGTTATACAACATTCGGAAGCTAGATGAAGTTAATGTACCTAGTGTGCAGTAAATGTTGATGATAGTAATCAAGAAAGTACTCAGATCTCTCGAGCTGAGCAAGACCTATAATAAAAGAAAGATTGCGGTGCGCTTAGTAAGTATCTGAGTTCTGGTGACGAAACTTTTCCTCGTGATGTAGGCTTTTTTTGATCTTTTGAAAAGAACAACTTTCTCTGAAACTTCCTAGCAATGCAGACAAAGTGATGACACAATAACGGACCCCCGCAGCGAACCCCTCAGAGCAATTTGCAAATACATACACAAACGGACTGACAAATTGTCCATAGTTACGTCTACTGGAATCAAAATCACAACATATTTGATGCGGGCAGACAATGACAAACTAACAACGCGACTCGATCAATGTATGCAATGTATGCGCAATTTAGGTTTTACTAGTTATAGTCTATGCGGTTTATCCTGTCTATCCAGTTCCGATATTAATTTTGACTTTGATGAGTTTATGAAATATTAGCGGTATCTGTTCTGCTGCAGTGATAGGTCTTTGTAGACATTTAGGCTTCGCACTGGACCTAGATTTATGGAAGTATCTTAGATATATGCCACCTATAATAATGACATAGTAAATTTGTTTATTTCTCATCATCTCTATATGTATGCTGCAGTGCAGTTACGTTTTTTAAATTCCATTCACGCAAGCAACTCATATTCAACAAATTAACACACAAGTGCTCACTTCAGTTCAATTTGTATTCCTATGCTAAGGAATATTAATGATACAATTATGATAATCATCATAATCGTTAAACCGGTTATATCTGGATCAGGATCAACGCGACGGCTCTATTGCTGTTCCCTGTTCATAAATAGATCACAATATTATAGAAATGCTTTCTTTTACGCATGGGCGGAATAACACGATATCAATTTAAATATTCAAATCTATTTATAATGATAATTCATCTAAACGTCTTATTCAAAATTCTTTTACGACGACATCGCAAAACAGAAGGTAAAAATATATCGCTTTGATGAATCTAAGGAGAATAACTTTCTGAAAAAATACATCGGTAATGGAAACTCACTTCCCCCTGGCGTCTGTCAGGCAGGCATTGGAAGTGCATTAAAGTATTATACCTACATTAGTACATTTCACGTCAAAGCTAGTGAGGGTCTTCTGCTTTGTAACCTTCAGGCAGTATTAACTTCCGTAACGCCTACAAATCACAAACTAAATAGGAATATTATAAATTAACCGTAAGATCAATTATAATAACACAAGTCTCGAGACTGGAATTCCATGGCAATGAATACCCACGCAAGATATTATGTGATTCATTATAATATGCTTATTTTACTATAATCAGTTATAAAGAACTACGGGCCCTTG
Source organism: Scotopteryx bipunctaria (assembly GCA_949320045.1). Taxonomy (NCBI): domain Eukaryota; kingdom Metazoa; phylum Arthropoda; class Insecta; order Lepidoptera; family Geometridae; genus Scotopteryx; species Scotopteryx bipunctaria. The sequence goes on from OX439441.1 coordinate 4,044,400, forward strand.
CAATCAAGGTTAAATGCTTATTGGCCAACGTAAGAGGTTCCCATGCGCTTCAAATCTGACATTGAACGATTTTTAAGAAAGCTCATTTATAATCTCATTAAGTGAAATGGTGGTCTGGTGGGCTCAAGGCAAATTTTCGACTACACAGATAGGACGCACGCATGTTAAATAGGTAGGTGAAGGTATTCCTTCAAGATCAGGGCCATGCGGTCACCGGTCATTGACAATAAGCTATCTGGTTGGCCAGTTCGAATCGACAACTTTTTTATTCTCTCCCTTGGTCGTTGCTGTTAAAGATGATGTCATCTACTTAAACGTGCACAACTTGCAAAACACGTTGCTTTGCGCTTATAGTAGTACCTACCTAAAGTTTTTATCGGTTTCTTTAATGGAATATTTATCCGGTAGCCGAATTAATTTTATGATTATATAGTAGAGCGTAGAACCAAATAATTTGATCACCTTGTGAGCATTTGTTAAGAAATATCAGTTTAATGTTCACCTAAGTTTCCACTTAGCTATTCGACTTGGGCGTTTAATAGCTAAATAATTGTACTATCATTACTTCATTATAATAGGATAATTTCTCAACGCTTATATCGTAACATAACTCGTGGTATCGACATTAAAAGCGATGGCGATCGACATGACATCGTATTCGTTACAATAATATTAAAAGTTTATCAAAACCAGAAAGTCTCGCAAGAAATTTAATAAAGTCAAGTGTATTTGTTGTGGTAGACTTGGACTGCTTGTACAGAGTGCTTGCGAGGGAGGGAGGCGTCGCGCGGGCGCGTATCGATCGGGGCACCTCACCGCGCGGCCTGCATACGAATACGAGAATCGCCCTCCCGTTCAGCCCCTTATCAGCACTTCCCTAGACTAGACCCTAAAGCCCTTCGTCAGTGTCGTGACCTCGCTGATTGCTGTGACAAAGTGCGTCAGGCGTCAACTGTCCGTTCATTATCGTCTTTTGAAAATGTACGGTTCAATTCAAATGACAACAGCAGAAAAGCCAGGCCATTTTTGTTGTAGATACAAGCCATATTTCAACGCAACAAGGTATTTCAGGCCGTAAAATTGTAAAAGAGCGATGACGTGACGGTTGTGTCACAATGTTATGACACGCGGATGTAGCGAGGCTAAATTACAAAAAGCTTTCCTCGTTCACCCTACGCCCGAGGGACGTGACCTCGTTCCGTGGAGATTGCAAGAACAACATTTACCTAGACGTAGGTACTCCTTACGATGACGTCACTCGTCACTGAGCTAGCATCTAAAGAAATGTCGAAAGCTTTCGTGGCGCCTATTTAGATACCGTTAACTGCTTAAGCCGATTGATGTGATTGACTAATCTCATAAGACCCACAGAATGTTTAACACACACTCCGAGTAATTAATTCTATCTGAACCTTAAGCGATTCGTTAAACAAAACCTACTGTTACACGAAACGGTCTAATTTGCATTTCCCGTATTGGCTTCGTGGAGACAAAGCGGCGGTTCCACGTTCTGCAACTATTTCATAAAGACGCTACGGACAGGTGATAGAAAACATTCCGAGAAAGAAAGTAATCTCCAGTCTAATCGATCACGCGACAACAATGTATTCTATCGACTCTTAGGTTCCAAGCAGTTATAATAGGAACATATTGAATTAAATGCTCAGTCTAAAACCAACAACACGTGCGAGGAACATTTGTCAACTTTATTAAATAATGTCCTACTCAAAACTTTTTACCGTCACCCCAGAACCCCACAAGGCATGTAGTTAGCACTCCTCGAATTCCGAAACAGCCGTTCAGGCAGCGAGTTTCCCAAACTTTCCTTGTCGCGCTTGGCTATTTAGCTGATTATGTTTCTGGGGTGGTTCGCGCCCCAAAAATTGACGCAATTTTCCAGCCGAGATCACGCCTACTTATTTCGTAGCGAAATGTCTCTCGCCTACAAACGTTTTAGTAGGCCAACCGAGGGTTCATGGATTTAGAGGTCCACGTTTAAATTTCATAACTGAGGAAACTCGATATTAAAGTGAAATTAATAACGCCTCCCCTTTATAAATTCCGATAGAATAATTCCGATAATTAGATAATAGCAATAAAGAAGCTAATTCCAATTTTCTAAAGGGACTTTTGTTGAATATGCCAGTGGAAAAACAGGTCTGAAGTACCTATACAATTTCAGTGCTTAAATATAAATTACCCAGTCACTGATAAATCAATAGACCTTGCTCAGGTAGTTTTAATCTTACCAATAAATTATCAATTTCCATAAATTTCTTCTGAAATTCAACTGATAAATAATAATACTTGTAGACCCAACATAAACTGGATACATAACTCATGGCACTCTGTATGGTACTCCAGTTACTACATTTTAAACTTTAAACCCGTATAATAGAAGTTGTAAATTAGCATACCGCATCAAGAAATGCATAGTTAACTACCAGCAGGCGGCAGGACACGCCAAACGGAAATGACCATCTCGCAGCCGGAGACCGGAGTGGAGGCAATTTAGAACTACTCTTCCTAGCCCTCCTGGGCTATCCATTATTGTTTTGCCCTCTAAAATAATAGTTCTGACGTTGGGTTCAAAGGTTCTAGAAGGTACTGGTAGAAATGATAGAATAACTTTGAAACCAGATCAAGTTCTGCAGCCAATCATTTCGATATTACATGCCTTGTAAAGCGCAGTATGTGAGGCAAACTTCGTACATCAAAAGGCTTCGGAGCTTCATTAAATTAATTTCCTAACCTTGCCTCATACGTTGGTGAAATAGAATCGCTGATCGATATGGCGTCGCCAATTGGTCGTGTCGCGACGGCGGCGCTGGGGGTTCAACAATGCTAACATTCAACACTGTTGCTATGTTTACATAACATAGTTTCACATGTTTTATAAGTTTTGTGAATCATCCTAGCTTTGTTATTGCTGCGTAATTTATATCGACTTCTTATAAAGTAGCTAAGAGGTTTTCTCTAGCAAGGGTTTAATTTAAAAAACCACTTTAAACATGAGTCAACTTATTCTCATCCGTTTTTATATGTGCAATGTCATGATTACAATTTTTATACAAAGGTATTTCAATGCGTATTTTTCAACTCCGCTTCCCTAAGTCTTCCAGTTTTTAATCGGCTTCTGTCTGCGATAAGTCTTTTTATCTGAATATTATTCTGAAAACCAGCATACATTATCCAACATCCGTTGAAAGATGCCACTGTACCGTGGAGAATTTTAATTCACTGCATAGTGTTTCCAAAATATGATTTATATAAAATGCTAAAAGCTTTTAGCGTGAGCAAATGGTGTGAAGTTACCGGGAATTCGCTTGTTTACCTTTGTGTTTGCTACAATGAGGGAACTATTGTGCGATGCAACACAACGATATCTGCATTGTTGTCTACCGAGTTCCGCAGCTGCGGTTTTTGGTGCGGATGGAAAATCGCAACTTACTGCCCTTACCTACTGCTAACAATTGGAGTAGGGCTGTCTGAAAGCCGTCATGTTGAATGGTATTTTATTTGATCAAATTCTAATGGTCGATAAAAAATATACGTGCTTGACCAGCCATGGCATTTTTATTGAGACTTTGCTGGAACTGATTAAACTCTTTATCGCTTTGTTGTGGAATTTGATAATTAATTGTATTTTTCTTAATTTATCTTATACCAAAATTTCAATTATAAAATTAAGTTTGTCAAGCGAATTTGCACTACAAAACCGCTATTTTCGGCCACAGAGGATCTATTGAATTTTTTTCCTGTGGCAAGCGGAGTTCAAAGGCTGTTTTTCAATGTATTCATCCTATTTCTATTGATGGTTAGGTTATTCTACCCATCGATAATGATTTAGTGAGCCGATTGCATAAGACCCGCCGTATGTGAACCGGTTTCAAGAAACGTGTTAGGAGGTCCTCTTCCAATCGAAGCTCGTGTAGAAGAAGGTACTTCCTCTGGCTATCTGTCTGCAATAATTATCGTCTGTAGCCGTAGTGCAGTTAAGTTTATTTATGTACCTAACCTAGCCAGGTGGTTAGTCGTTTTATGTGAAAATTATGCTGAAAAAGTTAAGCAAATTATTCTAATCACAAATAGAAGGTATAAAATTCAGACCCACATGAAAAAACGAAGGTATATATAGGTACCTATTCAGGTCCTTACCGTAAAGTTAGTTGTTTCTACAATGCATTTAATTAGTTTATTTCAACAAATATAGGAAATAGGGCTAGAATGTTCTGGCATTAGTCGAAAAAAATAGTATTAGTTTATGTATCTAATGCCTATTTAAGCATTACAATTGTAATGCCGAAGAACTATTTAGTTTAGATAATATTATTATTTTATTCCTACCTACCGAAGTGTTTTTATTTTAATAAATTGAACTAAACTTTTATTAAGTTTGACATTCGATTCTTACCAGTCGCCAATCGGTGATGCAAGGCAAAAAATTCTTGGATCTCACAGAAATATTTCACTCACTGTTCAGTTTCTATATTTCACTTAGAATTATCGTTTTTGAGACACGGTAGATCTACGTGTTCACACACAACCGTCGAGGAGCAATGTCGCCGGTCAACTGACTGCCGATGCCAGTTTGGTTTGGTTCCGCGGGGGAACATGGCTCATGGCTCTGTTGAGTCGCACGCTTCTTTACTAACTCTTTATTATACTGTGGGTTTTATTTGTACTGTTATATAATCTGTGGGAGGAGCAGTTTCGCGGCGCGCGCCAGGGGAAAGCCCTAGTCTCATAAAGTGTTATTACCTACTCTACCCAAGGCACCTGTTCCTTAAACATATTTAGTCTGACTTCCTTCCTAGACGGCATTCTCCTTTTCAAGAGCTTTTTAATTATGAAGCGTTCCTTTCTGAAGAATACCGGTCTATCTTACAGAATCTTCTTATTCTTAAAAGTCAATGTCAGAATAAATTCATTGTTACCTATCTAAACTTACCTACTTACAGAATATGTTCTACTTATTAAATTATTAAATGGGGTTTTTGTCCTTCGCAAAAGTTGAAAAAAGATGACATCACGATCACGCTGCTCAAGAAAGCTTTGTTTTGTAAATTTCCAATATGGTAGGTACCTATTTCGTTATTATTATTACCGTAGATAACCAGTTTTTATGCATAAACAACAAACTAGGCACCTATCATAGGTACTCCTTGTCGCTTTACATGCTACATCAATAACCTATCTAGGCATTTACAAATCAACAGACTTATTTTGTTTTATCCTTATCAAAGTTAAGTTATTTCATTTAAAGCCGATATTTAGACTCTTAGGATTAAAAAAATATATATATAAAATCGTGGACAAAAAACTTCACATCATCGACAGTTGAATCTTAATAATACCTACCTACTTAGTTCTGCCCTGTCTTTGGTAAGTTATAAGTAATTCCCTCAATATAGATGGGTAGGTAGGTATCTACTTTATTAAAAGTTCTAATAAACTCTATTAAAAATTTATTTGCATAAGAATTTATTATTTGACTAAGACAATAGTTTATGGTCACGATTCACGAACGCCCCAATTTCACCGTAGGTAACGCGTTTTCGTAATTAATGACTTTCCGGGTAAATTAATTTATCACAAAGGCTTTAAGCCCGTAAGCTGACACTGCGGTCCACTGCCCTGCCCGTGCATAAATTGCTTCCATGAAAATATAAAAACAGATTTTTATCAGTTTAATTGTGAACAATATACGAACTAACTTCATAAATATCGTTTGCATTTTGTATTTAGTGAATTATTTTTGTACTAGCTGCCGCCCGCGGCTTCGCTCGCGTGGTAGACAGATGAAAAATAGCCTATATGTTAATCCAGCACATGTAGGTACTTTGTTTATTCCAAGTTTCATTCAAATCCGTTCAGCCGTTTAGGCGTGATTGAGGCACAAACACAACCATCCTGACAAATTTTCACATTTACAATAAGTAGTTTAAAATATATTATATAGTAGGATTAGTTATAAATAAGTTCTCTCTGTTAATAACGGCTGTAGAAGTTATTTAAAATTCTTGATGTTATGTATTATTTAATTTATCTCAAAGGAGCAACTGACTACGTTTTTGTTTCCTGTGCTTATTTACTAATAAACAACTTATTATCACTTTGTTTTATTTTAGTAAAAATGATTTTTTTTTCTTGTCCATTAAGCACAATCTCTGAGGCCTCAATATTTTTTATTTTTGCTACTCAACACTAGATGGCAGTCTTTGACCAAAAAACACAAAAAAAACTTACCATAGCGCTATCTCTTGTTTTTATTTTTCATTTTACTTCAGTCACGAGTCACTGTCAGCAAGCAAGTAAAAAGTAAACACTGGGTAGGTACGTTTTATTTTATTTTTTCCACCAGAGTTTACTCTAACTACAACACGGACACTGGTAGAATTGTGACGTAAGTTACGTCGCAATTCTACCGTAACGTCACAGTAGCCAATCAAAACGAACTTTTATTGTTCTGAGATTGAAACTGAACTGCCTACTACGTTAAAACTGTCAGTCAAGTCAGTCATTCAAAGACTATTAATGAATAAATAAAATAAATAGTACAAGTCAATTAGTGAAACACGTAGGTAGGTAGTGTTAAAATATAAGGTCAATTCATATCCAAACAACTTAAACTTAAGCTACTATTCAATGTTTGCATTGAATTAATTAATCAATTCTCCAAGTCCACTCCATCCATTGATTCTCTCTGCTTCTTGGATTGGAATCTGCTGGAACCTCAGATAAAATAAAAATAATTTTTATTTGATCTGAGGCTGGAACGAACATTGAACATTCTCAGATGGCACCTCCTAGGCAAGTTCTACGGCAGCAGCTGGAGATATTGATGGATTACATGGAAGAAAACAAGGAACTGACAAAAGGAACAGCTACTGGCTCTCTGTCGGCGCAGCAGTACGTCCGGCAGAAATGGATGGAACTTGCCAAGAAATTGAATGCAGTTGAATCTGGAGCTCTGAAAACTCCTGAGAAATGGAAGAGGGTTAGTTTTCTATATTTATGTCACCGTAAAATTGGAAATACCGCTAGATTAATATTTCATTTAGAAAACTCCCCATTCGTGGTTGGAACTCAGCCGCAACACAAATTTCCATAGTTAGATCTAATCTTCACATTTTTTGTCGAGTTTTGGGAATATGGTAGAAATGTAGCTGCAGGGGGTCCACCGGAACCAGCTAAATTTTGGAAGTGGTCTATGAGAAAATAAGTCTGGGAACCTCTGATCTAAGCATATGTTCAACAGTTACAATCTCGTGAGACAAGATTATAATCTACCTAACGGTATTTACGTTTTACAGTGACTCTGGAATAAACCTTTGCCAGTAGCCATTATCATCCATATCATCATTACCAATTCTTAAAAGTATTCAATATTGAGTAGGTATTAGTTTTTCCAACAAGCCTCTTATGTATTACTAGCTTTCGCTCGCATGGTATCCGGGCGGAAAGTAGCCTATATAATGTTATTCTAGCACACATACTATGTATATTCCAAGTTTCATACAAATCTGTTCAGCCATTATGTTGTGATTGATACATAAAGTACATCATCACATCATCACAAACTTTTGCTTTTATAATATTAGTAGGATAATAAGTGTATTCCAATAATCATTCAATTCTATTATTTTTCAGTTAGGGTGTGATTGAGGCACATACATCCTCACAAACTTGCACATGTTATTGTTTCAGTATTGGATTGAATGGAGATACAAATGCAGAACGAAAGCTGCTGATGCAAGGAGGTTCCGATCTGGTCCAAATAGATTTGTTCCTATGAACGATTTGGAAATAAGAGTGGTAGAACTTAGCGAGAAGGACTCTGAACCTACCAACTCAACCTCCAAAGCCTCGAATCAGTTAGAGAGCTCCCTAGCTGAAGATGAGGACTCTGATTCACAGCCATTGAAGAATATACAGGTTCAGGCTATACCAGTCAGGAAAGTGAGGCCTAAGACTAAGAGATCTAGTACTTCTAGATCTGCTACTAGTACTTCTAGATCTGCTTTGGACAACCATCAAAATAATTCAGGTAATTTTCACATTAATACGGATGCCAGAGCCGTCACTAACACATGGGTACATGTAAAGTTAATGATTGAACACACAAATGAATAATAAATACATATTTGTGGACATTTCACACAGCACCATCTAGCCTCAAACTAAGCAAAGCTTGTACTATGAGAACCATATTGCTGATAGAATACTTAATAATATTACAATGACCAGACCCGCATGAAATATTTGCAGAACATGCAAACATTTCTTCCGCAGTGGGAATCAATCCCACACCTCTTGTGTCTCCGATGCCACCAAGCTGAATAAAAGCATAAAATGTGAAACATAGAAGTAAATTATAACTGAAAAATTTAACTATTTTATTTGTAGTTCTTTGCAAGTATCATTAAAAGTAGTGTCACTTAACTTAAATAAAAAAACAGATTTTTTTATCATATTTCCAGATTATAGACCTCAATCAACTTCACCCCCTCCCCAATGGGCACTGAACATAGAAGAGAGGAGAATAGCTGCAGAAGAGAGGATGGCTACAGCTCTTGAAACTATAGCCTCGGTTATGCAGTCTCAAGAGGAACGAAGAACTATACTCGATGAGAGAATAGCGGAGGCAGTCACTAGTATAGCTGGGACTGTCCAAGAGATAAACAATGATGTGCAAGAAGCTTTACAACATTTGCATAGAATGAATCCTGCAACAACAAATGAGCTCAATTTCAAGGGGAATTATGGCTTATAGTTTGATGTAAGACTTGTATGGCGATTGTGTATCTTTTTTGCAATCAATTTTTTCTTTGAGACCTCCTTTTTATAGCAAAGCTGTCATTTTGACTGTTGCAAATAGAGACTGTTTGCAACCTTACATAATCACCCTCCTGTTTGAGTGTCAATTTAATCTAATATTTTGTATTTAAAAGACTGGTCATTTCATTTTTGAGTATATATAACTAATGTGTTCAAGTGTTTCAGGAAGTCACGACATTCTTTTACAGAAATTATTTTTCTATGTATGCTTAGTTTTAAGAATTTGATGTAAACAGTGGTATTCAAAATGTAGTAGATAATTTTCCAAATCATTAGAAATAATCTTTAGTATTACGTCTTTGGCTCTAACTTATTCCTGGAGCTAGAATTATTTGTAGCATTTTGTATGAATTTTATTATTTGTGTAGGTATGGAAGCTCTAGAGACGAGTATAAACTATTGGGAGGACGCATTGGCGGCGTTTTCTCTGGGCGCGCGCGGAGGCGTCAGCGGCACGCTGGCACTCACCTCGCCCGAGGAAGCAGAGTTCTGCCGGGAAATACAGGAGCTATTGCAGAATGCATATCTACTACAGGTAAGATCCCTCACGATAGTCTCACCTGGTAAGCTTTTCAGAAAAGGTTGTGCTGTTGAACATGCTTGCAAACTTCTGTATTTATAAAATTACTGACTATCCCAGCGCGATTTCACTTGCTTAGGAATAAAATGAAAAACTTAAAATGTAAAAGAGACTACTCTTGAACCAGAAAGCTGCCAAATTGTCAGGCTGTACCAGACTGCATGTAGGCTGATTGGAGAATAAATACCTTAGAGATCCCTATGGGACCGACATGGTCGCCTTGCGACAAAGGTCCCTAAAATAAATAAGAAAAAAAAAATTGAAGTGGGAACGGCCAGGGTCAGCCCAAGCGAAGATGACACGAAGAACTGCTCAATCCCACTCTACTGCCTGATAGAGGCCAAAGATGGGTGTAAATGGAAACAAGATTAGATTGGTTAAATTGTAATTTGTGTATGGTTCCAGGAGCGCTGCGAGCTTCTATTCCTCGACCAGCGATCAGTTTTGTTCCGGTCGGAGAGCGGCGGCGGCGGCGGCTCGGCTGGCTCCGGCGGGCGACGCTCGCGGCTGCTGTCTGCACACACCGCGTCCGACACGCGCCGCGACCTGCACTCTAGTGCCGAATCCTTCGCCTCCGCTGAGGACCAGGTATTACACATACTAGCCAACATCGTCCCACTTAGTGTCTGTCGAGAACCAGCTAGTCAACATCGTCCAACGCTAGCGCCGAGTCCTTAGCGTTGGCTGAGTTCGACGGCTTCTGTCTGTGACCTGCTCTTTAGTACCTAGTCCTGCGTCTCGATTGAGGACCAGGAATTGAAATCACAAAGTTTCACAATCATGCCTAGAGCTTTATTTTACCATGGGCTACGAGCAAACGCGACGCGACTTACTCTAGTGCCGAAACCTTCGCCTCCGCTGAGGACCAGGTATACATACTAACCAAAATCGTCTCACGCTAATGCAGCGTCCTTAACGTCAGCTGAGGACCTGGTTACATACTAGCCAACGTCGTCCCACTCTAGCAGTGTCCTTGTCATGATGGCAAGCGGTCAGTCAGTCTTCCGAGAATCTGGATCGTAGCAAAACCACTCAAACTATTAGAGCCTCTAATTGAATTTAGCTTCAAAAGCGAGTTCAAGAGTATGTCATGACAAACACTACCGCGGGGTCTTTCACGTCCGCTGAGGACCAGGTATTATTATATATATCCTCCTTCTACTTGTACCTTTCTCTATCCTGTACTATGAATGCTTAATTATATTAAGCAACATACAGTTTGTTGTAACAGGAAATATTGTTAAAGATAGTGCAGGCCAAGATTGTCTTAATATACTGATTGCTTTCTTATTTCAGGTGGCAGATCTACGTGATTTCGATGACCTGACGGAAGCACTGCCAGAATTAGAAAACTTGGAATTGTATCAAACTGCTGTAAAACAGTTAGAAAATGGTATTCCTTATAGGTAAGTAAATGCAGAAAATTAAAATAATCTTGTAAAATAAAACTTTTTTGGTCCATCCTTCCTGGCAATATGTGTGTATGTATGTCAACCGTATAGTTTGGTCTGTAGTTCCTTAGGAAGTTAGGAACACTTAGAGAAGATAAACATTTTCCTTTCTACCGATGAGAATTGGTTTATCAATTTTCAACTATGTGTTTGTGTGAGCATGGGAGACCAGCGATTTGGCAAGGCTCACCCTGCCATTGCATAATGCTGAGTGGTTGTCTTTTTTGTTACCCTATATTGTATGTGTCGACTAGTGCCTTAAAATTATTAGTATTTAGGTTTTAAAAATAAATATTTTTCTTACCTTTTCTTTCTTTCTTTCGGGTAGCTCCCATTTGTTATATGGAACATGACATCATCAAACAAAATAACACATTTTCTTCCTAATTTTTTCCATAAAACTACATACTAGCTTTTCACCTGTGTTTCATACCATAGAACAAAATGGGGATCAGATTTTCCCAAAATCTTCCATGAGAAGCTAAATGACACTGATATTGTTCATTATTCTATTTTAACCATAACCATGAAGAATATAACATAGGCAATCGGTCGTATAGTAGCGAACAACCATTACTGCCAATCTCAAGATAGAGGACATTTCGCATAATGCACCAATCAAGTCAATCAAATTAGTCACTGACAAGTGCCACAATAAATTATTATTATTTCCTAGAGGCCAGTATGATAAGATAATCGTAAAGAGGTCTTATTTACCTTGTCCTATAGAACAATTTGGCGTGGCGAGCAATTGCTCGGCTGAGACGCAAGAGGCGCGGGTTCGACGCATTTTTGCATGTTCTGCAAATATTTCTTCCGGGTCTGGGTGTTGTAATATTATAAGTATGATGTATTTTAAAAAAAGTATATAAGTATTCTATCAGCCATCTGGTTCCCAAATTACAAGCTTTGCTTAGTTTGGGCTAGAAATGTCCACAAATATTTATTTATTTTATTCTGTCCGATGATGTCACATTCCAAAGAACATATGGGAACTACCCTTTCTTTCTTTCAATTTCAGAACGCTCCGTACAGAAGTAGTGAACTGCACCTCCGACTCCGAGTTCCTTTGCAAGTTATACTGCTTGCGGCTCGCCTTCCAGCTTGTGTTCAAGGACGCCGCCGCCTGGGCGTGGTTCGTAGACGCGGGCAGACAAGTACTGACGGACCTACTGCTGTTTGCTGACAAGGTATCTTATCAATACTGTACTACCATGTGAACCATGGTGACATCATCACAAACTTGCGCATTTATAATACCTATCAGATGTTGTGTTCCATGAAATAAGCAAACCACTAAAATTATATCCTCTATTATGAACTCTATTGCCAATAAAATATGCATTATTGCGGTATTTCAGGAACCTAAAGAATTCCTAGTCGCTTATGAAGAAATGGTGTCCTGGACATCGGACGGTGCTAATTGGCAGACAATTGAAAGTGAACTCTCCAGCAAAAATGTGAAGGTAACTACAGAAGCGAGGCCTACCTATGATCATCTGTCTCTACCATGAGTTTTAGCGTACTATAGTAACTTGTAACATGTAATGTATGAAAACTTGTCCTACGAAATTGTGGGCAGGGTAAGGTAAGGTAAGACAGGGAGGTATCCTTTATGAATTGAGTACTATCAGTCTGTTCTGTTGGTCTAGTAGAAACGGCCCCGCCTTCCGATCCTAAGGTCGTTTGTTCAAATCCGGTCATGCACCATTAGATTTTTCCATACCATATTATTAAGCCTTCGTTGTCCGTCCGTCTGTCAGCGAGCTGTATCTCATGAACCGTAATAGGTAGAGTTGAAATTTTCACAGAGTGTATTTCTATTCCCCCAATACAATAAAGGGGGCCCCATAAAAGAAACATTTATGTATATGTACGATGGTACAAAGCCTTTCGTGTGCTAATTCGACTCTCACTTGTCCGGTTCTTTTTCTACTACAGTCACTAGCTAGTATAATATACCTGATGAGCTCAAACGGTCTTTAGATAGCCCGACTGCTTCTTTTGTATCTTGTAAGTTTCTTTCTTTTAATAAAAATTAGTATAATCTAGAAAAACTCATGGGTAAATTGAAGACCAAACAAAACAGTCGCATTGTTTAAAAACAGCCGGCACGGTGCAAAAATTTGAGATTACTGTAAGAAAATTGCACAATTTCATAACAATTGTTGTAAACCAATTTATAAATACGCGATTCAAGTGCATGTGTCCTAAACAGTTGTATTGTGTAGGCTCTAACGTTCTACGATGTTGTATTGGACTACATACTGCTGGACGCGTTCGAAGACCTCGCCTCGCCGCCCTCCTCGGTGCTCGCTGTCGTCCGCAACCGATGGCTATCCGACGGATTCAAAGAGAGTGTAAGTGTGTACATGCAATTACATATCATTTTAGGCCGTTTATGTCCCACTGCTTATGAATCAATGTTATTGTCGATTTTGACCATTGTTCTGGTGTTGTTCCTGTCAGTAAAATGTTGTTGAATAGTAACTGCAGGGGTTTCAGTAGTGGTGCACTAATAAAAGAAAGGAGATCGCTCTGACCTAGCTAACTATAGACCTATTAGTCTTATGACTAATATTTATAAAATATTCTCAAAAATTGTGCTACAGAGAATGACAAAAACTGGACGAAAACCAACCACGCGAACAGCGAAAGAGTAACAAACATCCATACATACAAACTTTCGCGTTTATAATTATTAGTAAGATAAACAGCGCGTAAAGCCGTTGCCGGGTGCGCGGTTAGAGCGAGCTCGTATGACTCTCTGTCTCTCTCGTCGACGAATCTATGGCGGAGGGATGCGTGTGAGTTCATCTTATGGATGCGTTCGAGCAATCCTCTAAGGGCATAAGGCCCGCGCTACAAGAAACTTATTTGTGCGTAAATGTATTCACTTCCAAACTTTATCCGCGGGTTCATCTCACGTGGAGCACTAACCTAACCTATACCTTTCTAGTATTTTTTATTCCCGATGTGTTATTTCTCTGCAGGCACTAACAACGGCGGTGTGGTCTGTCATAAAGGCCAAGCGGCGCTACCTTCACTACCCCGACGGGTTTATGGCTCATTTCTACTCCATATCAGAACATTTACTGCCAGTCCTCGTATGGGGCTTCCTCGGCCCCCGGGAAAGACTGAGAGATGTCTGCGAAAGCTTCCAATCCGAGATCGTAGGCTTTATTTGTGATCTATTCAGCTTCCATAAGAGTAGATACACTACCGTTGACGATCTAGCTGTTGATATCATGCAACACGCGAGGTCTAGATCTGCTAATATTACGGAGAAATTGGCGGAGAGGAATTAGTTCTGATATTTCATCATATCAGTGGGTAGGGGGCTTAATCCCGAAGCTCGACTCGATTCTAATCCTAATTTCACTTGGGATTTATAATAATGATAAACAAAAATACACTGTTCTAAACCCACACTAAGATCCCTGTGTCATGGATATCAGAAACTAGAAGTACCATGGCTACACAACACCCATACATGATTTTACTTCTAGCGATATTGGGTCGATAGTGGTGGATGGAGTCGTATCTGGAGTAACCCCTAATAATGGCGTTTGTGTATCTTTGTTACAATCAATTTCTACCAGTGGGTTATCAACAATGACAGATTTGCTATATAAATAGCATATTCAACGGTTTCAAATAGAAACTGATTGCAACGAAAGTATCATATCTCCCCCAGATTCAGTTTCCTAGGTAAACTGCAATTTAAACGTTGTACCAACACAAACTAGCCAATGCAATGATGTTAAACGCTCTGATTGCAGATTCTAGTGGTAAAGTTTCATCATGTTTTCGATATGGCTCAGCATTTAAAATAAGACTATAAGAAGTGCATACTTACATTGTTACATTCCTTTGGGTGTATAAAATGTACATAGTCCTCGGCTGTCGCTGTGGCACACTGCCTTCTCATAATAATGAGCGATAGAAAAACCTCTACACAGACCAAGTCTATTTTCCCATTTTAATGTGGAATATAATAATTGCGATGGGCCACAGAGACAGCTAAGAACTAACTGGTTCTATGATAGCGTGTACTTTATCCGCAATTTGTAATATTTTAACTAGGTATTTCCCTTAATAAGTCTAATTTTCGTCAATTAGATATAAGTTATAAGTGGTTATTCTTAGTGTAGAACGCATGCCTTTATCTTAAATATTCTGCATTTTCTAATGATGCAATCCTGCTTTGTACTGCAATCATGCATTCCATACTTCCTTAGCATCTGGAATAGCTTATACCTTACTAATAATTCATTTTTACAATGGACAATATTATTGTAATGTTATTATAATTCACTTGTACAAATTACGTATATTATGTAGTTATTTCAATAATTTATTAAAATCGAATTGTTATGGGAGGCAGGTAGCTTTTTGTAAATATAACTTAACAGTATTTGAAAAATAATTTTGTTTTATTTTATGGACTAGTGGAATGCCCCGTGCGCGACTCGGTTTCTGTTGAGTCTTTTCATATGTACGAACTTCATCTTCCCGCTGCTTTCTTCTTAATCGAATTTCGAGAATTCCATTCCTAGCGCACCCCTATGTTATTAGAGGATATACCCTCCAAGTTTCATGCTTCTAGGACATTGGTTTAGGCTGTGTGTTGATAAGGATTCAAAATAAAACCAAAGTATCTATTAGAAAATTTAGTATATCATCCGTTTTACAATAAAATTGTCTTACAGATAAAAACAAACAAGATAAATATTTTACATTTCAACGATAATACTTTCCACTTTCCCATGGATGAAGCACCAATTTAGTAAATAACTGTTAATGTTTGGTTAGATTGATCACTTGATTTCATTTCACATAGTGTTGTTCCCCTATAGCAGCCCAAATAAGGTAGCATTTTCATAAAACTTAAGTAATTTTCACTGTAAAAAGGCTGCGTGCCTTTTATATAGGTAACTTACGCATGTGGGTCCTTCTATACTTGCTACGAATACAATAGTGATGCAATAAATAAATTACATCAACGGTCGAATCGACTCAAATAAACTATGAATTTTACAACTGTAAACTTTTTAATAAAAGGCTATACTATACCATACAATCTAACAGTAAATAGAAGAAAGCCTGCCAATCATATTTCAAAAGACAGTTTAAATATATTTTTTTAAATCAAATATTATTTGGTTTATTGCACAGCATTAACTCTAATTTAGACAAAATAGTAACATTAATAATACCAATTTACATCATGTAAATCTAATCTTTATAATTTCTCTTTTTTATCAACAACAGATTGTCAGGCTTTCTTTGAAATATAAAAGCTTACGACATAGTGAGAATCGACACAACTACTCGACAAGACTAGACACTAGAAAGTCTGAAAATGAGTACAAACACACAAAGAAATGCATGCATTCATCTTATAATAAATGGAATCACTATGACTTCCGAAACCAACAGAGTCAATATTTACAACCAGGTTTATTTATGACAATGTAGTGAGAATCCTAAAATGAAGATTGATTCAAATCCACGATTGATCCTGTTTTCATTGATACCTTTAAAATTCATTGCCAGTTTTGTCTGTGTATTGCCATTCCTAATCTGTAATCCAGGATCTCAAGCAACACAGCCATTTTGTCGCCATAAATTGAGAATGGCAGTTAGAAAACTACACTATTGCTTGGAGATCTAAAATATAAATCTGGACTGATTTGATTACAACTGATTGATTTCAAATCACCAAAATGGTCTATTTTCATTGTTTTTTTTTAAATTTCGTATTCATAAAAGTCATACAGTGATTTCAAAATTTATTTATTTTGTATTTGAAGTCAGCAAATGATTTTTAAGACTACGAAATTGAAAAAAAAAAACAATGGAATTAGACCATTTTGGTGAGTTTTTATCACTCGGTGATTTTGAAGAATTGATACCCTGATCCGACATCTAAATCCCTCAATAAATATTAGAAAAATGAGGTACACCACTGAAAAAAACAACTTTTGGTGTGCTAATACTTTCATAAATCCGCAAAATAAGCTGCGCATAAAATAATTATGAGATGAGGCGGACGGTTATCGATGCAGGTCATCGAAGACCTGGCCTTCTAATAGCTAACAGTGATCCGAAGCAGCCACAATATTAGAGTAGGAATCACATGTTACCTTTTGTATCATAAACCTGCATTTCCCCTTACACATTGTAGCAACTCTCGCTGTAAAATGACCAAAAGCTATTTTAATTGATTACCGACACTCTACCATAAATAACCTACTGTGTAGTGATTGGATACAAAAAATAACATGCGTTTAATCTGGGCCCTTTGTTTCAGTTCGCTCGCATGTGCATTATGCATAATATTGTGCCTATACTTATATACAGTTCTGCCAGTATGCTGCCTTGAAAATCCCATTCATCTGCGTAATAGAATCTCTTGCTGAATATCAACAACGCAGTCGAAAATTCAGCAATTTTGTAGGCGCGTCCAGAGCTCAGTTTTACATACATATTTGATGAACATTCAAGGCCTTATGCTGTAAATTAAATAAACATGTGATTTGAGTTGGTACACGATCTTTAACAGATGTTCACTTGATAGTCAAACATGTTTGAGAATAGCTGCGTACTGACTCTGACCGGCGACTGCGGGCGAGGTACGTCCTGCGGGCACTTGACTCGTGCGATAATGTCGTGAAGCTATTCGGTCAGTCAGCGCACAGTTAATCACGAAGCTCTGAGAGAGCCTAGCCTATACCTATCAGCAGAACTACCTACGTGGAAAGTGTGTGCAAATATGAGCGAGCGAACATCAATGTATGTTTACTCTGGCTCGGGCGAGTCCGGTGCGTCCACGGAGACGGTGTTAGTTCCCGCGACGCCCGCCGCGCGCGCCTTCTTCAAATAGGCAGCACCGTCGAACTCCAAACAGCTCTGTCGACACGATACCCATATAACTAGATGTTTGTGTCGATCCTATTGTGCATTTTGTTAAACCTAATCTGACAATTCTAAAAATATTCCTATCCTTTTCCTAGAAAGATGGAAATCAACAGGGTTTATTTTTAGAGTAGCCAAAATTAAGTCAGGTAGATAATGAACAATACAATCGACAGTATCAGTGCATAGTGCAGCCTTGCATGGTATGTTAGCCTTGAAAGCAGCAGCGGTATTAGACACACCTTAGTACCAAGCGAGTTCAGATGATGTTAGTCGGAAAACAAGCAAAGACAGTTATATTTTTAAACTTTTTATATTATAAAAAATCATTTGACAATGATAAAGAAAACATAACACTGGTAATTTTCTACCTCCTACAGTATAAAACAACAACAATGAGTGAACACTGGAATATAACGATAGCTTAGGACGGCTATGACACCAAACGTGTAGGCGAAATAGTATACCTGTAGCCAACCTCTCTCGAATACCCGTTCTGTCCGAGCAGCAAGAACAAACAAACATGACCAATTTATACTCAAATAAACACTTCAAAACTATCATCTATGTAAACAGCTCATCGTAAAACATTCATCAATACGCAACAGACAATAAACATTTCTAATAAAATGTAGTCACATGAGTTAAAGAAAATATTATTACAAAAATAACACTACAATTTGGAATAAGTCTTATAAATTACATAATTTGAGATCATCAATTTAATCAGCTAGGTGAGTGGTAGCGTGCGAGACACGCCCGTACAATATTTATGTTAGTTTTGTATAGTATCGCCGGAGCGGCTCAAGTCCACCGCCGTTCGTGTCATCGCCACCTCTCGGCCGGGTCCGCCGCATCCTATACACCACTAGCGTCAGTCTTAACAATTAACGGTCAACTTACGCTACTGAGATCAATCGCTTAACGTACGTATGTGAGCCTACTCTATGTTAATCTTAATGATAGAGAGGAATGCGTGCAAGAGGTGACATTATGTTCTAGCAATAGTGATACACCAAAATTTTCCCCATACTCTGAAACACGATGGGCGGTTAGTTACAAAGTAAGCACGAACAAAGCTTTTTGTGCAAGTCAAACAATTTATAATTAAACAAGGACGCGATCGACGATGCCCCTATTCGGATCACATTCCATATCGAAAGTTAATCGCGGTTGCCTAAAGAGGAACCGGAAAACTAATCGCCAACACTAGAATCCACCAATATCCGGCATTCTCGATCGCGTCAAGTTACAATCAGCGGAACCGCGCGGGCCGAGCGAATCGCAGGTAAAAGTTCAACTTTCAACTGTCGATTTGCTGACTCCCGACGTGCGTCAGGACTTGGGAGGAAGCGTTCGAGCTTAAGGTAGACTTTCGAAGCAACCGTCAGGCACCGCATCAGAGCTACTACGAAGATGAGGACGTTATTCAAGCGCAGTGTCAATTATGCGACGAATAACAGTTCCATACATTTTCGAAGTACTGCTCTGTAGCGGTGTCACTGATGCTTGCGTTACTACGAAAACGTTCCATACATTTTCGCTCGATCTTCGATGCTTCGAAAATCTTTAGTTAATTCGGAAAGGGAGTTTAACAGAAGTTGCGACGGCCGGCGCCACTATCGCTTGCTTCGAAAGTCTATTCAGTTGCTTAGGAAGGGGAGGTTAGTAGAAGTTGCGGCAGAGGAGTGCCGCTAGATAGTTGGGGTGGTGTAGAGGGGGCCAGGCGGTGCGCAGGCGGTGCGGGGGGAGGGAGGGGCGCGCGGGCGCGGGGGGTGCGCGGCGCGAGGTTACCTTGCGCGCCAGCTCGGCCGGGAACGCGGCCAGGCCGGCCGGCGGCGGCTTGCTCAGCGGAGACTCCGCGTACTGGAGCAGAGTCTCGTACGTGTACACCTGCCGCGATCCGCCGCTGCCACCTGAGACAAACAAATCTTCAATACAAAAGTCAAAAGCTGTGAAAACAACGCCTAATTATAGAGTCCTTCTCACAAAATGTTCCGCATCTTTTTTACTGTTCAATAACGGCGTTTAAGCTTCTCAGTTGAATTCAAGAGCTGACACTTATTAGGAGTGTATTCATACAATTTTACAGCTCAGGTTGCTTTTGCTACAAGGGCCGTTCACCGTTCAAACTGAACGCTGGCGTTTAGTTTCTAAACTGAGTTCAAGATCTATTACTGCAAACAGTATTCATAACAGCTCTTGAACTCATGTTCAGTTCAAACGGTGCAATCGGCATTTAGTAGCAAATATAACAAGTCTGCATAAAACAGTAAGATCCACTTTTGGATGCTACTAAAAATGTCAAAATCCAGCATACACTTATAGTACTAAGCATAGGTACTGAATAAATTGTAACACCTGCAGACAAGTTTCGTGTAAAGGACTCCAGTAGCGGGTAGTTCCCATATGTTCTATGGAACATGATATCATCGGACAGAATAAGATATTTTTTCTTATTTTGTACTAGGTATAGGAAGGTAAATCCCTTTACGATTATCTTATCATTCTTGCTACGAATATCCATTCTTTCGATTTTTAGGATTCTTTTGTAGGATTATTAAACCCAGGCAGATGTTTGATCAATGGTATGACAGAATATTGTCATTATCAGTGTCATTTAGCTTCTCATGGAAGATTTTGGGAAAATCTGATTCTCATTTTGTTCTATGGTTATGGTTCTCAATTTATTCCTGATATTCGGGTGAAAACCTAGTATGTATGTAGTTTTATGGAAAAAATAGGAAAGAAAATGTGTCATTTTGTTCGATGACGTTATATTCCATAGAACAAATGGGAACTACCCCCAGTAGCTTGCTAAAGGAAAGGAACATTTGAAGCAGCTGAGACCGCAGCATGCAAGCTCATGTAGCATTCAAATACACAACACACGATGAATGCCAAGTGGTTCCAATACACTACTAACGGACGACCGGCTCGTTCATTAACCATAGCAATCTTGTTTGTCTGTCAAAAAAATATATAGCGCTTTTCTAAAGATAATAACGTTGCTATAGTAATGAACGGTGCGTCTTTTTTTTTGACCACTAAGCTGGTACACAAGCATACGGCCCGCCTGATGGAAAGCGGTTACCGCAGCCTATTAACCTATATCCTACATCCGTTAGGATATTGGAATCAAGCATACATTAGCTTGCGGTTAACTGGGAATAGGAGATTATAATTATAGTTCAGCCAATTCGTGCAAAAAGTGTAGCCGATTAATTTACTTTCGTAAGAATTATGCGTGATAGGTTTTGCGTGCTAAAGCTAGTGAACTAGTGCTGAAAACGCGTTTCTGATTAAAACAATATGATTTAGTCCTCCATACCACGCTAGGGATCTCGTATTAACTTAAGAGAAAAGCAACTCGCAATCTGTTATTGACTGACTGTTGCATACATTGTTAGTGGTGTGAATATGAGTGACAAATATGCAATAAATATCAGAATATAGATCACAATAACAATAGGGTAATGCTTAGTTGTTAAGAGTAGCATAGCAGTTAACGATATGAGTATACAAAAAAGCTTGTCTAACCCCTGAATACTCAAACTCGACTCAGAGTTGAGCACGTCTCAACTCACGGTTTTTTGACAGTTTCCGATGAACATCTGTCAAAAAATCGTCATTTGAGACGTGCTCGACTTTGAGAAGCGTTAGAGTATTCGGAGGTTAAATGCTATATTACCGTACAATACATACAAAATTCCTGGTCCAGTAAGATCCATCTCAACTCCAATAAACAAAATAAACTTTCTTCTCGTGCCTGGTTTCTAATATATTTTTTATAGAACGAATATGTCGAAAATATTGTACATAGAACAATATTTTCGCTATTTTTTGCTAATTTTTTTAAATCTGTGAACGACCTGTTACCCTAGTATTACCCTTTTTTTAATTAAGTAAATATATTCTCATATCCGTATCCGGGTCTCTAAAATCTGTACTATATTCTTAGGGCTTAAAATTTGTACAAACACATTTCTAAGCATTATTTCTAGAGTCTTGCAACAGATCGTTCTCATTTCAAACATTCCCAAGTAAATTCCAAATTATTGTGTGCGTAAAATAAAAAATGAATGAATGTTACCTCCTTGGTTCTTGTCGGTGCTAGTGGCGCGAGAGAAGCGCGGCCGGCGCGGCGTGGCTTCCTCCCCCGCTGCACATTCACACGCCAGTTACACACGCCTACAGGCGAACAGCGAACTACCCGCATTGTGTGACCATACTTTGACAAATAATTAAATTCATAAATCTGACGAACTGTCAAGAAATAATGTTGCCACCTATGAACCAGTAGGGTTGTTTTAGCTCGAATTTCAAATGCAGGAGTATAAAAAACAGCTGCATCTTTTTTCGCTTATTATTTACACGAAAACCTTTAAAGTTTTAAACAAGTAGTTAAACGAATATATCTATCTAGTCGTGCCACAAGTTTTTTCGAACCAGTGTGGTGAAAGGATTTAAAGTGCTCCTCAAAGGCTCATTTCGTGCACTAGTTAAACGAAAATAAAAACTTACTGAATTTGTTCAGCTAGGTATATTAGTTTGTTTTGAATTTTATAGGTACTTTTTCGATCATCACTTTTTCAATAAGCTTCTCAATATCTCAGGGAGCTGCTAAGTTTTATATAACTGTTTGACGACCTCGTTGGCGTGGCGAGTGCTCGGCTGAGACGCAAGAGGCGCAGGTTCGAATCCCGCTACGGGAGAAATGTTTGTATGTTCTGCAAATATTTCTTCCGAGTCTGGGTATTGTAATATTATGTATATATAAAATTTATAAGTATGTATATATAAGTATACTATCAGCCATCTGGTTCCCTTAGTACAAGCTTTGCTTGGTTTGGGACTAGATGGCGTTGTGTGAAATGTCCACAAAATATTAAATATTATTTAGTTTTTGGCAACCCACCAAATGTCAAAATTGCGAATGTAATTATTTGTCAGACTATAGTGTGGATAAAAGATTCCTCACGTTAGAAAGAGACAACACGAGTTTTCGCCGTACCCCGATGGCACACACACACACCCACCGCCGGACGATACGATACTATACAGAAGCAACTGTTGTGTGAAAAATGTGTAGGTCTGCTACAGAATGTAGAGAGTGGAAAGTTGAACCTTCAGTCATAAGATCAGTTTTTAATCATATTTCACGACATAGGTCTTATTTTCCCATTGGTTTTCAGCCGCCCCGTTAGTACTATACCGTTCAGGAAGGTCATTTCTCGCTCCGGTTTACAATTTTCATAGGTTGTGTAAGTTGTGTACATATAGGTAGGTACATGGGTTTTATAGTGTATATAGTGTTGTTCAAAAATAAGTTGGAAAGTAGTGTTCAAAGAGTATTAGTAACAATGCAGTTGCTTCTGTATGATCGTTAGAATTAGTTGTGTCGAAATGGCAGCTATTAGCGACTACTAATAATGGGTATTATGTTAACAAAATGTTTGTTATATAATGATGCGCAAAAAATTTGGAAGAAACTGCCTCGATATAGGTCCGAGGTGGGTATGAATAAAAAATCATGACTCTTTTGGCATGGCCATAGTCTGGTAAAATAAATACAGTATGAATGGTATAGATAAATACGCTGATCAACTGTAATAAAATACATAATTATGGTTCTAATACATATCGAAGTAAATATTATGGCACAAAATGGTTCTTCAATGGCTCCAAATCCGATGTTATATAAATCTAGACATGCTTCAGTCAGTCTTCGAAGAATATCAGCTTACTCAAGAGAAGTTATTATAAGTTTTGTTAGATTCTAAAATCATGCTATAAAACTCGCATCTGTCTAGCTACTGTCATGCCTTCTCAGCATTTATCTCTTAAAATCTTATTATTAACTTAACTTTACAATCTTAAAGTTAGCAATGGGTACTTTACCTGCAAATGAATCATGAATATATTGCCGTGCAGCTATAACCTTACCCTACCTGAGAATAGCTTAATAGGGCCAACAATTATCCTATTTTCAATTGTTTTATACACAATATATGTAATTGCTTTATGTTTGTAGCTGTTTGCTGGTATCAGCCTATTATTATCCCACTACTAGGCAAAGATCCATCCCAAGTTATCAAAAAACAAATCCTCTTAAACATTATCTTATTTTATAGTAGTCAAGTAGAAGAGGCGCCCAATGCTGCTCTTAGATGGACAGCCTTGCAATACAATCAGACTCTGCTGATGAGTGATGTGTTACTAACCAAGCTGGTCAGATTGGCCGGGTTGGATACAAATATTTCGCTGGTATACTCTGAGTGACGTGGTTACTAACCAGGCTGGCCTGTTTGTATTTCACAAGCACATCGTCGGTATACAATAGCCCGGCTGAGCGATGCAGTTACTAACAATCCTGGTCGGATTGTTTAGTATACTAACCAGGCTGCGCAGGTACTCTGACTGGGAGATCTGGTTACCAACACATCGTCACTATACTCGGTGACGTTGGCAACTAGGCTGGTCGTTTATTGATGGTATACACTTGACTGGATTATGTATTTACTAAAACACCGTCGGTATACTCTGAGTAACATGGTTACTAACCCTGTAGTAGTAGTATACTCGCGACTGGGTGACGTGGTTACTAACAAGGCTGGTTAGCTTGCCGCGGATAGAGCACGAACACGTCGCCGTTGTTGTCGATCGCTGCGACAGAGTGAATTAGTCTCCAGAGCCCGCACTCATCTCATCTAGACTCTTGACTGGGTGACGTGGTTACTAACACAATTTCAGTATACTATCTGGGTGGTATGGTTACTAACCAGGTTGATCGGCTAGCGGCGGGTTGGGCACGAACACGTCGTCATCGTGTCCGTTAAGCGCGGCATCGTCGTGCAGCAACAAGGCGGCGGCCGGCCGCTGAGACAGAGTGAAGAAATCGCCGGAGCCAGCGCCCATCGCTTCCAGACCGCTGGCGCTCTCGAAATACTCGTCTAGCACTAGCTTTGCAGTCTGGAATGTATTTAAAATTCATCACTAAACAAAAACGCTATTCGCGTAGTTCTTTTAATTTAAACTATGCGTCCACCAAAGCTGCGGGAGAAATGTATACATGATCTGCAAGTACTTCTACCGGGTGTGGGTGTTGTGATGAGAAATGTTGTGTTGTCATGAAACTCAGTTTTTGATACACAAAATAAGGTAGTGTAGGGTCAGAAGTGTAAACTTTTTTACTCATTTTTTGGTTACTACCTTGACAAGATCCAAGTTCGGGCCCGTGATCTTAATGGAATGTGTTCCAAAAGTCACAGTGTACTTATACTCCCCCAGCGCAGCGTCATTGGTCGAGAAGCTGTGGAGCAGTGAACGCGAGTTGTGTGGTGATTTCTGAAAGAATAACCATGTTTTGGGATTAATTGGGATACAAAGCGTAGTAGGTATATAATGTATATTCCAAGTTTCATTCGCTAATGACACAAGCAATCATAAAGAGTGTATACTGTTTACCTCTCTAAGCACAGGCACTTCTTCCTCTCCATTAGAGTCGACAGAGCCTCGTGAACCGCCTAGACCAGACTCCTCGCCTTCTAGTCTCACAGGAGACGCGTTTCGACGGATCGTGTCGCCGATCAGATGCTTCGCGTGACTGCAAAACAATTAGTTGATAACTCATATTATGTATCTATTTATCTAGTCGTATCACTAGTTCTTACGAACCAGTGTGGTGAAAGGACTCAAAGTGCGCCTCAAAGGCTCCTTTCGTGCATTTGACACATGTTTTCGAACTTTTTACGGTTCTACGGTTTGAGAGTACTGGTATGGCGCACATAATTTTTTCGAACAGAAAAAGATGCACGACTGGATTTGAACCCATGACCTTAGAATCGGAAGACGGGGCCGCTAGCACTAGACCACCAGTGCTCTCACATCATGTATGATACAGTTACTAAACACGCCTTCCAAAACACGACGCATATATATTACGCAAGTACTTCGGTGAAACGAAGATTCAAGAGTAAAATATGTGGTTGTGAACTGAAGTAACAAATTTAACAGCATTCTCAAATTTCTTATTTTGATTTAACTCTGATTTGTTTAGTTGAAAAACGTAAAAATACATTATTTTTGGGTAAGTGCGACTTTACTTCGGAAGAGATACAAAAGATAGGAAAACAAGAGTATAGAATAGATTGAGCTGTTCAAATCGTATAAGATTCTTATCAGTACAAATCATTTGCGCTGATCGATTCTGTAAGACTGTATTTAGCCAATTTTACACATAATATACTAAAGCTAAAAACAAACTGAGCTCAAGTACGTAGCGTAGTAGCGTTCATCTAACGCATGTGCTAATAATGTTTCTAGGTCAAGTTCATGCTTTCATGCAAATTCCATAGTTAAAATGTCACAGTGCACTTAAAACAACAATCATGGCGTATATCAGGACAGGGTAAAAGAATGCAACTCACTTGACATTCTCCTCATTGGGCCCGGTGATCTGGACAAGACGCTCCTTAGCGCCAGGGCTCACTGAAAAACCACAGCCGTATGACATCACCGCACCCATAATCCGCTGGGAAATCGCCTTATTTCACCAAGACACCCAACTTTAAGAGACCAACCGACTGAAAAATGCTTCGTTAATTAAAACCACTGGGATCATTTTGAAATTCATGGAAGATACAGGCACAAAAGCGTGCTTGGTTATTTTTAGGACATTATCATCACGTATCATATCCTTTACAATCATCATCATCATAATTTTCCTACTCACAATTTACAATCTTATTGTAAACGGAGTTGAAGCATTATTCAGGCCCAAGTTTATTTACTAAGTTAAATTCATATAATTTTGAAATCTGATATTGGTTGCTTAGATTTAGAAGTCTTTGGTGATAACGGGGGTTAGTCTTGTTATCGGTTTAAGCTCAAGCTGAATGCAATTAATAGGCGGTGAAAATGATGACAGTTAATTTATTCGTCATAAGCATTGTTTCTAACTCGATCGGAGTTAAGATTGCTTATGAAAAGACAAATTGGATATTTTAAGTTATTCTAATATGTTAAAAATGGTAGAACATTATAAACAAGGATCAGAATAGAGATGGGCATAATAGCTCACACCATGAGTAAGCGGCAAACCGCACCGTACGATCATAACTCGCTGAAAGTATAATCTATTTTATTAGTAGTAGTGACGTAGAGTTATGTTACAGGATAGAGCCAACACCATGCGTCAGCAGACCGTGCGATCATACCTCGCTGAAACGATATAATCGTATCAGATAGCTCCTCGATCATGTGCACCCGTCTGCCCTTGATACCCATCACTGTAACACCACATAACAACTTCAGACTCGCCGCTTGGTGGTACCACTGTACTAAAAGGCCTTTACACACACACAGGCCCGATACGAGAACGATTCCCAAGCGTGAATCGTGCATGACTCAAGTTTAGATTCCAGTGAATAGAAATAAAAGACAGTTTTTTTACCCGACTGCGAAGAAAGAGGTTAATGTGTTTAGGGTATGTGCATTCCTTTGAATGAAGCTGTATTCCAAACAGCTGAACGATTTTTGACAAATGATGTGTCGTTGGATTCGTCTGGATGACGAGAGTGTCAGAGGCTATATAACGTATCAAAAAATCCAATATCGCGGCTGTAAGATAAGAAGCCATTTTCAATTTATTCCTATTGCTGCCTCTGTAACCAAAACTGCTGAACGGATTTTGATTAAAGTGTCGTTAGATTCATCTTATATTATAAGAATCTTTGTCCTGACTGACTGACTGACTGACTGACTGACAGACAACGCACAGCCTAAACCGCTGGACGTAGAGACTTGAAATTTTCAGTGTAGGTAAACCTTGGTACGTAGGGGTGTACTAAGAAGGGATTTTTCAAAATTCAACCTCTAAAGGGGTGAAAAGGGATGAAAACCAGGAATCATTTTTTAGTCTAAAACTGCACATAACCTGTATCAAATTAAAGAGCCGATTTTTCTCATTTAGTTGATGTCATAATTACCTGCTAATTCTTTATTTTTGGCATGTTTTTCATGAAAAATAGAATACTTTTATTTTGACATTATGACAGCGATGATACCGCAGATTAGTAATAGATGATACAAAACATATGGAAAAGGAACTGTCAATGTCAAATTACCTGTGAAAGGAAGCATAAATTGTTACTGGTCTAATAAGTTTCCAATCTTGATTATTCATGGAGTTCTGACGTAATTCTACGTCTAATAACTAGATGTCGCTGCTAATTCTGATCAAATCTCAGATCAAATATCAAACCCTAGAATACGCTATCGTTGCGTTTTGAAAGTTTACCTTACCTAACTCTCAAAATGTTTACTAAATTCACCGAAATTTCTTAATTTTTAGATTTAGGTATGTTTGTTACTCTTTCACGCAAAAACTACGGAATATACTTACATACCCTATTATTTAAATTCGTTCGCTAAAGTTAGCCATTGCTTAAAGTTAGCTCTGTCACTGTTTGTCATTATGAAATGGTAAGAGATGGTTTATGGTTTATGTGTACTTACGTATACTTTAGTATACTTATACGTTTATGTATACTTTAGTCATCGTTTAGCGTACAATAATAGGTATAATGGATAATGAGGATAGTAGGTACCTACGTGTGCTGGAATGGGACATAGGGTACTTTTTATCTAGGTACCGCGTGAGCGAAGCCGCGGGCGGCTGCTAGTCTAATATATAACGAGAGTGTCATAAGTGCAGCCTATTATAGTTCTTTGACACTTATTATATCTGAAAAAATACAATATGGTGGCTTTAAGAAGCCATTTTCAATGAACTAAGACAAGACTAAAATGGTACAAATTATTTTCATCATCATAATTTGTCGAAAATCTTATATGGCAGATTCTACGCAGTCGGGTTTTTTTTTAATAAGTACTTGTTTAAATCTGTGCTTGGATGCAGATTCAGCTTGAGTATAGTTGTAGAACACGAGTAAAATACAATAATAGGACAGGTTGCACCATTACATAAATATATAGCCTAGGGTATAAAAACTACTTGGGTGGCAAATACTGAACGAAAATGACTATGACGAACATAAGTGTAGAGTACCTAGTACAAAAAGAGTTGCTGTGTGAAAAGGCCAACTAATCCCACTAAAACTGAACCTCAGACAGTAAACATGGTTTATTTGTAATATTTGGCACAGTTTTTATCTAAATATATTGTTATCTACTTAGTTTATCGTCATGCAGAGTACATGGTACATACATAATTAAACAAATTCATCAAGGTAAACTAAACAAATACTCTGAACAGATAAGCGTAACATTGACTTTAATCATGCATTACTTTTACCCAAAAATATCATTTTAACCTACCATGCAAAATAGGCTTCGAATTCGATACAAACCGTCGATACCAACGCGCGACAGACGCGAATCAGAAGAGCGTTTATAAATATTGCATTGCAACAAAAAGTCGCCAAGGGCGAACGCCCTGAGCTTGTAGTAAAATCACTTTGCATCTAACGAAGTCACTGAATGCTACTTGTGACTATTAACATCTGCGATCGCCGAGTCACGTGGTGACGATTTCATACCAGCCCCATTTTGATCTCGACGACAGGGTTGATTAATAGTAGGATATCTATTTGCTTACCTTTCCCAGAATCAGCGTTCCGTATAACCACCTCGTCCTTAGAATAGTTCTTGCCGGGTATCTTGGTGGGCTTGGGAAACTTGCCCGAGGGCTTAATGAGTTCCCCCGGGGCGAGCATGGCGGGCGGCTCGGCGGGCGCAGCCAGCGTCGGGGACACCGCGCCGCCCGTACCAGACCCCTCCATCGTCGGCACTAGCAGTGGCTGGGAATTACAAAGACTGTGTAAAAAGCTTATTACATATATTTTATATGTTTTGGAGAAAAAGCCCAGGTCAGGGCAGTACCCTAAACCAACCAGCATACATGAAGTATGTGACAAGTGAATGAAGCTACAGAGTATGTCAGGGCCAAAGTCTCTGGCGACCCCTATGGGAAACAGGCGTGATATTATGTATGATAGATAAATAAAGAGGCTCAAGAAAACTGATGTTGAGAAATAATACTGCAACAAATTTTGACTTCATACATAGATGTAAGCACACCGCAAATCCTAATAAGATACAGGTAAATTCAGTTAGAGAATGCTTAATATTCTTTAAAAAGAGAATCTTCATAATACAACCACTAATTGAGCTATGATTATTTCTGAAATGTCTTATTCATGAGATAAATCATCACTTGTCAAATGGTACATGGTACATGACTAATGTTGTGCCCAAGCCTGGCAAACTCATTCTATTTTATTGATATAATCTACATTTTACACATTGTAAAGTTATAGTCAAATCTCAGATATTTCTGTCAAAATAACCACACCTATACTCTAGCCAAATTTGATATAGAATAAAGGTTAAAATAAATCTAACCTAAGGTGTTTGCAATAACCAAAACGTAATCTAATTTTTAAATTACAATTTCGGAAACAGATAGCTCCTTCCTGCAGACTTGTTCACAAAATTTAAATTTAAATAATCATATATTAGGGACACCTATGTTTTTATTAGGGTTTTGTAAACATTTTAGATTAGGTTTTTGTTTGCCTTTATTGTTTATCTAATTTAGCTAGAGTATAGATATTTTTCCAACCAACAAACTTGTAATCAGTCTTTGTAAGGCAACTGAAACTTCTTCATAATGTGATAAGTAGCCACTATGAATACAAATGAATTTACATCATATTCTGAGCAAAAACTGTTGCCCTGTTTTATAAGGCATGCATGACTGATTTTGTGCCTATTTAGTTGAGTGTAATGGTTAAACTGAGGTTTTTTCACAGAAAAATTGTGCACATGTAACTGTAATCTGCCTTCAAGCTTTTATTTGAGTATGTTACTGAGATCCACATTTTAAACATTAAAAAACTACATACAAAAATGTATTGTATGTTAGAAACAACAGTTTAGTTTCTGTACATAATATTCAGCATTTTTCTCATAAGTTTGCTAACAAGGTTAGTATAGTGATCACGTTTGTTAGAAGTCTGGTTCACGTTATTTTTAGCATGACTGCTCTAAAAATATTGAATAGTCTAAAATCCTAGTGATTAATTTCTTGTCTAACCACTTTCTTTCATAGTTAACATTTTCCTAAACTCAATAAAATAAATGCTCGAGAGCATAGCATAATATTGAGAAAATCAACTATTAAACAAAAAAAAATTGTGTTAATGGAATAAATTCCAGAATTCAAAGAAACTCGTCACTGAAATTGGAAAATATTATGTAAACAGAAGAAATTATCAGTAAGTACCTCAGCATGTGTGCCACGATGTCTATAGTATTGACTCATGTAGTTGGAACCCTGCCACAATTTGGCGCGCAACTCAATAAGCTCCAGAAGATGCAGCCTCGTTTTCTTGTCCAGTCGTTCATCTTGCGAACCATTGCGGAACACAACAAAGTATCTGAAATGGTATTTTTTTTATTAAATATTGCAAAAAGCTAGTAGAGGTTTTAAAAAGCCTTTATAATTTTCATACCGATCGAGGAAATCCTTGTACAATTCTTCGAGTTGAGCGCCATATAGTTTTAAGTTAGAGTACATTGTGGACACATTGCTTTGCAACACACGGTCATAGTTTCCCTGCATCATTTGGTATGCAACTGCTTCTGTCAGAACAATGAGGTCATCAACTGGAACAAAAGGAAAAATTGTGAACAACTTGGTACCTACCTAATTTACTTCATTTGTAACACCTCCTAAGTTCTATATCCATAAGTAATCACAATTGTGTTTTCAGTGACGAGCCAAACAATGTAAACAAAACAATTTCACTTGCATAACTCATATTCATTTTTAGCTTTCCCATATTTGAATTTTGTTCAAGAAACTTCTAATTGGGTAACATTAGACATAACATCAAGATTCTTACCAGAGTTTATTTTGACATCCAACATAGAATTACGGTTGTGTGCAGAGCTGGTTGTGGATTTCAGAGGCCTGGGAACCTCCAGTTTCTTTACCGTGCGGGTCATTTTCGTTAGGGTCGACATGGTGCTGCACAAAAATATTACAATAAACAAATTCAAAGGTTAGTTTCTAGGTTGAAAACGCCGCGCATCAAAGGGAACAATGATCGTCACATTTTTGTTTGAGGATATGAGTAACCTTGCTAGAATTTATTCACACGAAATGACCAAATACAAAAGGAACTATCAGGAAACTCACTCATCCATGGCGACTGCAACTCGGAGCACACTTGAACCACTATTACAGCAAATCGCGAAAAGTGAAAGTGATGACAATGAATGATCCTAGCGAATAAATTCTTAACAAATCCAATACGTGTTCATTACTCTTTGTATAGGATTTTCATGCAATAAAAACGGATCAGCTGAAAAAATTTTGACTTTACAGAAGATAAAATATTTTGCTCGATGAAAAACATTTAGACAAAACAAATGAAAACCATGGAACAGTATGAAAATAGGAAATAAACAAGAAAACTCACCTGGCTACGCCATTAATTCGCAATAAAAATAAATTCGTTAGTGATGTCCAATGTCTATGATGATGGTTGAAAATATGATAGATAATATCTAATTGTTAATCTATTCAGTCCAACTTGAATGAAAAGCGAAATAAGCTTACATTACAGTGGGATTTGTTGGTTCAATAAAAATTATATTTTTTGTGAATTGTTTTTTCTTCATTAAAGATACAAGTATAATAATTGAAAATCGGTAAATATTTCCGAAATCATTGTCGTTGGGCAACACTTACATTAGAATTATACAGACGACATGATTTGAATTTCTCAATCTTGGTAGGTAAGCTTACACATTGGCCATGGCCTAACCCGAACAGGCTATTCGCCATTGTGCACTAGGGGGATAGCGGACAAGAGCCAGTAGCCAATGGATCATGGCGAGCAATGGCGAGTTGTCGATATTTTCGACACACTTCAACTGAATCCTGGCGTTGCCTGACCGGGGTGTTCACACAATGGCCCACGCCACGATTCCTTTGAAGTATGTCAAAGTGTGCGAAAAATTGACACGGTCGCTATAGCTCGCCACGATTTACTCAAAAGTCTTATTACACAATGGCGGATAATAATAATAACACCCAAAAGTCACATTCATATAGTCCTGACCCCACACAAGGATTTCCTGTGTCGTTGGTATCAGAAACTACGAGTACATGTACCACAACACCCAGACCTGAAAAAAATATTTACAGATCATGCAAACATTTCTTCCGCAGCAGGAATCGATCCTCATTATAATATGTACCCTGTAAACAAAACAGACAAATCGGTGAGCGATTTGTCCACCTAATCAACTCGTCTGTATGAAATTGGCATTAGTGATGCCAGTAAAAAAAAACCAATGTCAAACTTGATTGGAGTGACTAGGGCAACTCAATTCTCGAAGTGTCAGTTTGTGTTGCGGAGAGTGCGGTCGTGTTTTTGTTTCGTAAAAATGATAAAATGATCGAAAATACGAATTTAGTTGTTAAAAAAAACTGGAAACTGCGATTCCAACTGTGAAGTTTGTGCAGAAATGAAATTACTGCTTGATCCATGTTGCTGAAAAAAACGAAAAGGTGTGTAAGCAACATTCGAATTTTACTGCTTAAAAAGGTATCTATTTACACTACCTACTACATGATTTTGGGTCAAGATAAACAAGAAAGTATATGTAGTACATTATGTAGGTAGCGCGCTAAATTTATGTTTAATTTTGATAAAAAGCAAAGATCTAACAATAATTAGGTAAAGTAGTTTCGTGTGGGTAGACTACTATTGAATCAATTTGCCGTTAATCTAGTAAAAACAAAGTGGTTCTCGTGTAATTTGTAATTTTGAATTAGATTCTATATTTACATGGGTACCTATATTTAACCATATTAAAATCACACAAGCTCCTTCTCCCTATACTTTTAGACCTAGTGGTTTTGTAAAGATCTTACTGACTATGTAAGTACCCTTTTGGGTTACTATGGATCTACCTGTATTTACGTAATACTTATCTCATAACTATGTAAATAAAATTATATTATCATAAAATCTTCTATTTAGATACTTACCTACTTGGATTCTAATTTCTTTATTCTCATTATGCTAACTACCTCAGTATCATAACTGCTCAGTATCTCCTCTTCTTCATCAACCATTATCTTTACCCACCTGATCTAATTTTTCAGTGAAATTTGAAGTTTTTGACAAGTTTGGACTTTCATTGTCAAGGCAACTTATAACCAGTATCCTATAAGCCAGCTTATAATTTTCTCTTTCTAAGTAAACTCTCCTTGTTTCAGATAACATCATGCACAAGTACTACTTGTCGGTGTTGCTGGTCAGGTTAGTCCTGCCAGCAGGACTTCTACTGAGTAAGTGGTTTCTTACTATAGCCTTATTAATTTAGGATATTATAAAGTAAAGTAAAAATAATGGTTAAATACTGTTCCATAAGTCTGCCAAGTTATTATTTGTTTACTTATCACATATAATTTATGTATGGATATGGCTATTTGCATAGCATGATATAAATATTGGAAAAGAAAAAACTCATACACAATGCAGCTAGAAGGCTAAAAAGATGAATAGACTGTGTGAAAATAAACATGCAGGTGTAAGGTGTGATAATTAAGGTGGCATGTGAGAGAATGGGAAGAGAACATGTTATGTTGTGGCGACCCACCAAGTGGGAAAGGTGGCTGGAAGATCATGGATGACTTGTAATATATATATACTTAAATGAAGAGGTAATAAGTTGATAAGAGGAATATGGTATATTGATGATTCTTATCAGAATCTTATGAGTTCCTTCATATTAACTTCTTGTACAAAAGAAGAGGCATGTATAACCTGCAACACTGCACTGTCCTGAAATGTAATTTACATTGTTTGATACAATCAAGATCAATAACTAAGCATTTATCTTCTTATCTCTAATACTTTTAAAAGTTAAGATAACCTGGCAAATGATGGTGCAGGTACTCAGAATGACGCTATGACGCAACGCCGGAACCGGCCGGCGTCGTTCACTTCGCGAATCACGACGCGCCTTCATAATAACATGTCTGTATGCTCATCACTACTGCATTAACATGTAAACTCCTAAATAAGTCTGACGTCAGGCGTGCCTATTACGTACCTAATTATTTCCGCCATAAACTATATAGTTATAGCCGCCGAACTGTAGTAGGGCAAAGACCAGCAAGCTTAAATTATAATTCTAATTAAATTCGTCTGTGAGTCATAAAATAGACTAACTGCAGACAAAAATGATCTCTTGATCGCAGGCTCCTCTAGTCTAGTCTAGAGTCTAATAATAATAATCGATGTCTACGGTTCAACTAGAGAAAATTTGCTACGAAACGGGATTGTGTTCGGTCATTAAATAAATGATATCTGATTTTTTTTGGTAAATTTTCCTTAATGGTTAAATCCACGCATCGTCGCATTGCGGGAAGGAGTAATGTAGGATACACCTCTTGCTGGGCGCGCCCCGTTTCTGGGTGCGTCCTCGCGATTCGTACTCTCTGAATCTCTGACCCGTTGACCGAGTTGCCGTGGCCTTGCCAGAGCCCTTTAATTGGCGAGCCGAAAAATTTACATGTACACTGCCTATCTACAAGCTGTCACGCAATCCGCGAACTGATTTAAGAGTTACGCAGAACGCGCGGTACAAATTGCTTGCTCTCATGACTTGTTAAGTTATTGTACAACATTCATAAAGTTGTTTGTTGTGTGTACCGATGCTGCCCTTGTCCGTGTTTTGAGGTCTTAAGTTTTTGCACCTACCTAGTGTGAAGTAATCATGCTTTGTCTAAGACGAAATACGCCGTGAGAGAGAACCCACAGTCACGGTCTAATCAAGTCTAATGTCACATTGCTACATTGCTTATAACTCACCCCTCTACCTTTTACTTCTGCGTTATTAAACCCTTAGATTGGCTTTGACTCTAGCTGATTGGATTTTAACCAGATCAAGATTATTATCTGCGCAAAAGTTCCGTAACAAGCTATATCAGCCCTTTTTACGACTTGCCGTCTGGCTTCGTGATCTGCAATTAGGTTTTCGAAGCCTGGATAAATGAGCCAAATGTGTCGATGTGAATGCGTGTCACAATCGTAAGGGACGCGCGTCCTGACCCTAATTCCCACACGGCCCATAAATCCGCTTATTTGGAACATTACCTGCCCGACCCTCTGTTTACCTATCTATCCTATATTATAGACAAACTACTTTATTCATATTTCTTGCAAAATCGGAGTAAAGGTCCGAGCTTTCGTCTAGTCTCTGACGGACTTCGAACTGGTGAATTAAAAGAGTTATTTACAAAACCAGATTTTCTTGTTTTGTTGATCGGCTGATATTATTTCAACTTTAATTTTCTTGACATTTTTAAGTTATCATTCTTGTGTAATTATTTTACGAAAAGGTCGTACCAATTTTGTTATTATGCAAAAGCGTAAGGGATACTTGTTGCATAAATGCAAAACATTCGATTGCTTCCAATCGCAGTTGTCAGATATATCTACGATACGCTTGAAGATAAGTTTCACATTTTATCATGGTCGTAGTTGATAAATGCCGTTGAAGGAAGTGCATTAGCCCATATTAGTCCGATAAAAAGTTTAGTATAGGTACATACAAGTATAGCACACAATTGCTTAGTTATATCGCTTTATACACTGTCAAAGGCCACATTGTTTGATCAACTAATGGGCCAATAGGCGCGCCTGATTTTTGACAATATTTAATAAAACTAGGTTCCGAAAACGGCCTCTTAGCTAATGATTTTAGTAAGCTTTTAAAATATGAATATCTTTTGACTGTCAACTCGTTACGGTTGACCTCTCTATTAATTCGATAAATTGTCTCGCCGACTGCGAACTCCCGGCGTTTTATTAACTTATCAAATTAAGATTGCTACAATACATCTACTTGTATTAATTAATCATTAACCTTTTTATGAATATTTGGCACCAAAAACAATGTCTGTGTTTTGTATGTTCTATACCAACGGGCCCACATAATCATGTCATATGCTGCATTATGTACCTTCCTACTCGTATAAGCTTAATTACTTGTAATTACAGAGAACCATGTATTGTTGTCCATGCATATTTACATATTCACACATACATGTCGTATGAGCACTCAGCAGTATTAAAATAAAATCCAACCCAGTAATAAGTATTCTGCGAAATAATGGAGCTTATCGCAGCAATCATGGGAGGGGTCTCTTTTTTAATTAATGAAAGCTTAGTCTGATTTCGTAGTAAATTAAGTTAATCACGTTCATGTATTTTTATAAATAATTAAAGCAAGTGGAGACTATCGTCTGTGATTTACAGTGTCTTCAAAAATAAAGAGCTATCTTGTAGTCGTATTTTTATATGCACAAATAGATACACAATCAGCTATTGTTGCTGTTTTTCGGGCGATGAAAAAATTACTGATGATGTCATTAGTGAGTGGCCCAATGCAGGGTTATCGCACATTCCAGCATAGTCTATGTTGTAAAATATGTTAAAACATGTGCCTAATTAAATAAATGGACGGAGTATAGAAAATGCAATAATAGCTTGTTTTTATCTTTTTTATTCCATTTGGTTTGTTATTCTCTTTTTCATTCACTACTCTCTACTTAAAATAAAAGATTATTATCATGTTATGATTGATTCTCAGTTTCTACAAGATTGATAGACAGGTTGATGCGTATGTATGTATCAATGTATCGAACTGTTTACAATATAGTGGCTTCGAACGTATTCGGCAGCCGGCGTAGCATCGCCTTATCGGCCGTCTGATTCACAAGGTCATACCTCAGTTCAACTGGTTAACAGCCAGCCTACATTAACTATGATCTCATCATCACACACAATACCATTTACTTTTAAAAATAAAATCCAAGTTATTTGGTACTTTAACGATTGTTCGGATATAAGAATTAAGTATGGTAAACCTACAACGAGTACGCTAGAAATAAAGGGTTTCCATCTAAGCGTAATAAAATTTAATTACTTATTTATTTTTATGCATAGTAATTTAAATAATGATCACAGATGTAGGTATGTTTATCAAAGGTAACTGTAAATATTATAAATATGTAAATGTTAATAACAAATTAAAGTTTTTGCTTCAAGTATTTCCTTATTTATTTACCCTTGTTTATTTTAAGCAGTGATTGCTGCAGTTATTGTCTCTCTGCACTATTTTTAGTAACACTACTCGTACCTAATAAAAACTCGTAACCTACTAAATAAATCGAAGTATCGTAAGTAAGTCATCTCGAAATGTACTCGAACCAGGCTATTTTGTTTAAGTTATGCAAAAAATGTTCTATTCGCATTGAATCTTTCCCTGTTTAATTTTTACGTGTTATTTTTATCTGTGTTATTTGTGTCAGCATGCACTGGTGTTGGGATTGTGAGTATCGAGGTTTCCGCTCGAGTTTATGGCAGCTTCCAGTGAAATCTGAGAAATGTTAGGTATATCACAGCACCAAACAGATCATCGTTGTTTTTCTTTTCTTAATGTTTATCAGATCACCTCGCTGACATACATACACGTACACATAAACATGTTTCACGTTACTCACTTGTATACTCGTATACGGAACCGCCAATAGTTAGGTTATCAACATACTGTAGTATAGTTGCGATATTCTATTCTAGGCTTATTTGAGTACATTATTTTTACTTACAGACGTGCTTTCCTGGTTTTGTAAAATGGCATGTCGTGCGTGATACTGGCTACTCTGTTGTCGAAATGAGATCATTCAAGTAGGTAACGACTTCAAACTTTTGATGTTAGGAAGCTTTTAAAAACATTTTCCTGTTTGAATTAAAACTCATATTTGCCTTCTACTTTGTTTCGTCATGGGACCGCTTTATGGATGCCATTCCTTACTTATATTGTGTCATTAATTTTGTAATAGGTTCCGACCTTTAAAATTTTTAGTGTTTATTGAAGCGTAAATATTGTTGTACTATTGCTTACGCTACTGCTTCTTACAATATGATCTTTGTCATCATTGTTTGTCTTAACTCAGAAATAGACGTTTATTCATGATACGGACTACACGACGTCTCGTCATAATCTACTGCAAAGTAAATTGTCTTGAGATAATTCTTTGTTTTGTTCATTGTCATAAAAAGCCTTTCTTCCTACATTGATAGGTCCTGCTAACCCAGATAATAATACATTTTAATACACTTTACTTGTTCGGTAACTTTTTAAAGATCAATCATCAAAAATCATTTAGCTTTTATTCCTAGAAACTATTTAGTCAAATAAAATTAAAGTTTTATTTGATGATATTCAAGATGCCAGCGATGAATGTTTGAGCTCGCGAGTGATTGACAACATTCAGAAACGTAAATAAATCTAACTTTAACTTTAGGTGTCGAAATAAAACGTTATTTACCTAGCTCACTAACGATCTCTGTCGACTTTTAATTCTTTTGAAATATGTTGTGGGTGTGAGTGAGAATCTTCTGTAGGTAGATGTTAGAAAATACCTATTATTTCTACCTACCAGCTTTTATTAATATGTAAAATTATACTGTAAATTACTTCATTAGCATTATTGAAAGTAATGAAATTGCGAATATTATTATCACTGCATCGTCCATTAGAGTAATTAACGGTTAGTTTTTGCGTGATGCGAAGGTTTTATCATGATAAGAATCATGATTGTATGCAGTTTTCATTAATTAATAGTAAATTGTTGTTATGTGTCATTATAACATTTAAATTACTCGTCACATATTCTATACACGTAGTATTAGAAAGATAGTATACTTCTCTAATAAGGTTTGTTATTTCAAGGCCGGTTGCTATATTATGTTTAATGAGACTAACCTTGTCCTGACTACTCTACAGTTATATTGCGGTCAAAGCAAATCTGAGATGTTGGATCAATGGAGAGAAAGACAATGCTCTGTATTTTGGGTAGATGCCAATATAAGTTGAATATTATAACGATAGAAAACGACGAAACATGACGATGTGATCTGGAATGCCTACAAAGACAATAATAAATAAGATAGTTCATATTGTATATGTGTACCTACTGCTAATAACAATATTATAGTATCTACCTTAATCCTTACCTACGTACTTTTTTAAAACTCACGAGATTAACATAATTATCTTTGTATAAAACCATACACAAACTCTGAGACAACCTGTGAGAAACCCTGTAATAAAGATAAACACAACAAAGATAATGAATGGGTTCTTCTCACTATGTTACTTGCTATGTTGTTACCTACTTGTAACGTTTATCTACCAAATATAAACATGATAAAATACGGATTATGATTATCTTGATATTGTTTATGCAATAGACGCCGGTATGTCTACTGTTTCAATTAGAATAGATTAGTTACTCGTATGTGGTTTTACAATTTAAATTTTAAGAACATAGTATGTTTAACTTCTGGTGGGTCAAGGATCCGCATGACTAATAAGATATTTGAATGTTCAAAAATGTTTGTTCCTGTGAATTTCTAAACAAATACTAAAGCTATTGTTATGATGTTGGTGCGGTGAGACGCAAGGCGAAATAGGGCGAAGTATATAAAACAACTGGAACAAACTCTAAATGTTACTCTGGCATTTTGGTTGGCTAATAGCGGTGAGAATGTAGGTAACCTCCTCCTAGTGAAAACTGCTTTCTATATTTTACGCGATTTCGAATTGCGAACTAGAGTAGCAGAACTGTCGACCTATATTCGGCTCGTTGAAATCTTCATGGCTCAAACAAATCTATTAAGTCGTAATCGTTATTGCGTCGCACACACTGAGATACTGAAATTTAATGACCAGATTCATCCCGTATCCATCTGAAATCTCACAAAGTTAAATTGTATACTACCGTCAAATCTCAGAACAGTAAATCAACTATAGTTCAAGTGTTGTAAATATTGGGTTTTATATAGACGGCCTCGGTGGCGTGGCGGGCGATTGCTCGGCGGAGACGCAAGAGGCGCGGGTTCGATTCCCGCTGCGGAAGAAATGTTTGCATGTTCTGCAAATATTTCTTCCGGGTCTGGGTGTTGTGGTACCATGGTACTCGTAGTTTCTGATACCCACGACACAGGGAATCCTAGTGTGGGGTCAGGACTATGTATGTGACTGTTGGGTGTTATTTATTTATTTATTATTTATTTATATACGTAAGTATTACATTACAAGACCTACCAAACATCAGCGAAGACTTAGCGCATAAGGCGCAAAATCAATACATTAAATCACATGAGTATCTTTATCCAAAGTCCTTGTTTTTCCTTTATATTCAGAGAGCTTTTTGAATTATTCAGTAGAAACGTTGGAATACAATAGCGGTTGAAAACTTCGATTCGTTTCCTAAAGCCATGTGGCGGTTGTGGCGGGGGCGACGCGCTGCCCGTGATTTATCGTGTCTGCGACTTTTCCTTTATTGCGTTTTCGTTCGGTTTGTTGGCATTTCCCTTTTGAATTCATTTTATATTTGCCACCTTTTACTAATCTAATAAGTGGAGTGGCTGTGAAATAATTTGCCATGGGTTCAATCAATATACACAATAATGTTATGTCTCATTAAATATATTTTACAAGGATGTTTGTTTGTTTCAGGTATAGCACTACGACCTTTTGGTCTATCACTGATCTACCTGCTGCTGTACTTGTTAGCTCCACTACCACAAGTACCCGACTCACAGACGATAACCGGTAACTGAATTATTTTAAGTGTTTGCTAACAAGTTCTATTTTAAAATTCCAGTTAAATCTACACTATCGTAAATTCGAAATGCAAACATTACATAAAATTGGCTACACTTACAAGAGTATTTCTAATTGTAAAAGGGAGCCAGTCACACATTTTGAGGTCGTTGAGGCTTATCACGACTGAAGAGCCGTAAAATGTAACACGTTGATAAATTGTTCTGGGTTAAAACTGTACTAAATATACTGGTATGGTGGTACTTCAACTTGGTTTGATAACATCAATTTGTTAATTTTCAAAGGCTTGTTTAGTTGCATTTCCTGAAATAATAATAAAAAGCGCACTGCATCTATAATTTCCCGTAATAGGCTCTAAGTAGAAGAGTATATCATAATCGCTGCCAATAACGGCGGTGGCTGGTCCTTGATGTTTTTTGATACTCATTATTATGCATCAAGCAAAACAATGGAGATTTGCTTTCGATAAATACTAAAACGTAGCTGATTCATCCTTGAACTGCAGATAAAGCCCGAAAACTTTAGCCAATTATTTTTTACGAGAGCTATTCAGTAGCGAATGGTGTGGCGCTGGCTATGACCCTAAGGACTTTTTGTGACGTCAACCCCTAATTCTTTATGGCAGGCAATTCACCTTTTGCTTTGATAGTATAAATTGGCATTGACTGGAGTATGAACTAGCTGTCAACATATTTTATCTTTTCAGGATTTCGAGGAAAGTACCTTATACTGAATGTGGTCATATCGTTCGTTTTACTGTTGACCCACGCAACATGGCACAGCGTGCTGGCCGCGTTCGCGCCCTACGGCTCTTTACTGGAAGACTATCCGATTATACAGAAGATCGGTCAAAATCTAGGTCTTGTCTCATATGCGGAAATAGATCCGCTGATGGCAGTGCATTATATCGCTCCAGAGGTAAGCTTGTGTTGCTTGAAAGTTACTTGTGAAAGTGAATATGATGCAATACGTCATGCGGGTCTTGTTTGAGTGGGAAATTTTGATTCTTTGTACATACATACATAAAATCTCGCCTGTTTCCCATAGAGGTAAGCAGAGATCACGGATGGCCATTTGCTACAATCCTGACATACTTCTTTCGCTTCATTCGCTCTCATTACATTCCTTATGCATGCTCATATGTTTAGCGTACTTTTGACCTGGCCCTTTTCCAAAACGTCGCCAATTTGGTCTAATTACGTGCGCAGAAGTCTTCCCCTTCCAACGGTACCATTCACACTCGCCTCGTACACTTGTTTCATCAATCTTTTTTGATCCTTTGTAAGACTCTAACCCCCAAATACTCAAACGTATCTCAAAGTTGAGCACGTCTCAACTCACGGTTTTTTGACAGTTTCTGATGAAAATCTGTCAAAAAAAATAATCGTCATTTGAGACGTGCTCAACTTTGAGATGCGTTTGAGTATTCGGGGGTAATTTCACTAAAAGTTTCTTACTATCCCATGAGTTTATGTACTGATATGAACTGTCACGTTTTTTCACTATCCTCTCACATACTCTATTTAGTAGGAATTATGAACAAGTTATATACGAGTATTGACTTAAATTTTGTTGCAGCTGGTAATGACATGCGTATCGTTGGTAGTATATGTGCTGACCAAGAAACTACTGACCGGTCCGGGGGCACCTGCTTTGAAGAAGGATTCCAAACACCAACGGTTTCCAATGCTCACAAGTGCAGGTAACATAATCTCAATGATACTTTTCGATAATTATTATGGAAAATCCAAGCGTAAACCTTAATTAGCCTTACTTTGGTTGGTGTGACTTCAACCTTGAAAGGACGCATTGTGTAAAATTCAACATCAATTTTTTGCAATTATAAAACCGTAAAGATGGTGGTAACACGCATGGTAGATAGGAATAAACGAATAGACGAATTTAAACGAAATTTAAAAACGAAAAACCTTTTAAACGAATAGTGTTTGTAGATGATAAACTCCTGGTCATAGACGTAACTTTAGACTGTTTATAAAAAATAAGACCGAAAAGTCATATCTCATAGTTCTTAGCCCATACAAAAATTTCCTACTCTGTGAGTGGGTATCGGAAACTGGGAATACCATCATGGTACCGCAACACCCAGGCCAGGAAGAAATATTTTCAGAACATGCAAACATTTGTATCCAATATCATTTTTTCGTCAATTTATGAATTCTAAAACACTTGTTTATTTTTCAGGAAAGTATGCATGCCTGTTTCTCATTATGTTCTCCGGGATAATGAGACCGAGTATCACTTCGGGCATATACTTTCTAGTCTTTATGGGGGCCGCAACCGCCTGGGCCCTCGGTCGGCCCTTAGAGAAGGGATTTGCAGTTATTGGCCGATGTCTTATGGCGATCATGTCAGTTCACATAGCCGTGCTATTAGTCTACCAGTGCTCTTGGGTCATAGAGCTTTACCCACCTGACATGGACATGGCTAGGTAAGTTCATAACGATCATTTTGTTACTGAACCTTGCAGCAATAGTGA
Source organism: Scotopteryx bipunctaria (assembly GCA_949320045.1). Lineage (NCBI taxonomy): Eukaryota > Metazoa > Arthropoda > Insecta > Lepidoptera > Geometridae > Scotopteryx > Scotopteryx bipunctaria. Next base: position 4,088,438 of record OX439441.1, read on the forward strand.
AACAGCCTTTGCAAATTTATTAGGTTTAATTTGCACTCCACACGATGACTCACTAGCTTACCTATTTATTTGTATCCTAACTCCTAATGACTCACAGAGCTAGATAACGTGTATTGTGTGAATTCAGTATGGAAATGAATTAATTATTTTTTTAACAGGTACTTCGGCTTAACGAAACTGGTTATCATCAACGAAACCGACCCGACTAACTTCAAATATGAAGTAACCGATGATCACATGTGGGCTACTCTAGCGAGTCCGCTTGTCATTCTCTTCACATACTTCATTTTAGCTATCGAAACCCGAGAACTATTCAAACCCAAGGTATGCAAAATTTTATTCTGAACAAATCGGATTAAGACTGATTTTGACTAACCCTATAATTACAAATTCAATGCTTTCTAAGTAATTCTCCAACCGGGATAATCTCACTTTATTAACGCTGCGTAAATGCCTTCGATTCCATGCCGGTCTAATGCTATCTTAGTCCACTTAACGAGTGCTAATTCTGAGCGCTGCAAGTATGTTGATTTGTAGTGAGAATAAACATTCACAAAGGCACGGAACACAGCGTACTAGTGCATTGCTTGATGATTGGTTGTTTCTTTCGTGCCGTCTAAATGGATGTAGGCGAAAAAAAAGAGCGCCTTGACCGGTATAGAGGCGGGCAAGCTGAACGGCTCTCTGGTCCGAGGCGTGTCTTTCCACCGCGGCAACAGGCGCGGGGCAAGGGACAAGTGGATGAACGCCACTAAAAAAGTCCGAGTAAGCTTGGCCTTTGCAAATGTCGCATCACAGTAGCTACCTTTCTCATTGGTCGTGTAATAAAACTAAGTTCGAATATGTTTTCATTTGGTTGTGTAATGAAACTGAGTTTGAATACAAATGCATGTAAAAGTAATAAAAATGTACGTTCAATTAAATTTAAATATTCTTCGTATGTAATCAGATTTAGAATCGAGGCTCTGGGGTTATGTAAATATTTAGTCAAAAATAAGAAATTTCCGTTGTATCACTTGTTTTATTTATCCGACGCCGACGAATGATTTTTAAATTTTTCATTTGCTCCGAACCTTGATATTAGAAACAATTTTATTGAAACCATTGATCCTGTGAAACCAAGTGATTCATGTTAAATTTGTTTTATTACACGACTAACAAGTACCAAGTTAAAGGAGAAGAGTTTTGTTGTATGAGTCACTGTAGTAAAATATTTTAGCACTTAGTTTTCTTTATTAGTCGTTTCTACCTTGTGATGAGTCACATTGTCCTGTTCATAATTATCATCGCATTATGTTGCTGTAGAATTTCTGTAGATTTATAAAAAAATACACAAAAAGTTCCATTAATAAAAAACTTACCCTCGAAATAGAGCTACAGGGTTTTTGGGTATGGTTGTGACTTTTGATCCTCGAATAATGCACTTCATATACTTTTGGACCAAGCACGAGAACAAGGCATGTTTAGACTGTGCTAATGATTACATTGATTTTTAGCTACTGATTTTCGCACGTGTATTTTGGCATTATGTTTTCTTTATCATTGTAATGATTTTTGACTGTTGTTTGCAACCCGCTTTCGTTCTTTTGTAGGTTGCATATTCATACATAAATTCCAAAGCACTCCGTGGGAACGCCAGTGAGACTGCCCCTGTAGGTATTTCTATTTTATTATGCTGATGATGCTTATAAAACTAATTTACAGCAGGCAGTTACAGTTGATTTGAGCTAGTCTATACAAGGTTTAATAGTATACTAGCTGACCACGCGAGCTTCGTACCGCCTTAGCATTAATAATGTACCTAAATTTTCAAATGTTTTATTAGGTAGTTATTCTGCTATTCGGGGCGGAGACAAATCCAATAAATTTAAAGTCATGAAATCGGTCCAGCTAGAGGTTCTTACCCACAGCCCTGCAAGAAAAAGAGAGCTGCTGACGACCCGATTGACATTGTCGATTAAAAAAATTATAACTGTCAAATTAACTGTCTTGTCATAAATTAATGTCTAAGAAGGATTTACGCATTATCTTGTTTGTCCTTTTACATCCTTTTTCATTTTGGGATCGTTTTACAGGATAAAAGTAGCCTATGCTCTTCACCGGGATAGAATCTAACTATCCTACTTATATTATAAATGTGAAAGTTTGTGAGGATGTTTGTGCCTCAATCACGCCTAAACGGTTGAACGGATTTGAATGAAACTTGGAATATACATAGTACATGTACTAGATCTCCTTGCCAAATTTTATTAAAATCTGTTCAGCATTTTAGGCGTGAAAAGTAACAGACAGACAGAATTACTTTTGCATATTAGTATGTATTATTAATCAATCCGAAAGCTTGGGTAAACGGATTTGAATGAAACTTAGAATATAATTAGTACGTTGCCTGGAATAAAATTTAGGCTACTTTTTCTTCGGGTATAACGCGAGCGAGGCCGCGGGCTAGATCTGGTACCTACATAAATATTTAATGGTCGTAACAGTTTTACATTCATATTAACTTACCTTGAAAGTACCCTGCTGTGAATTAGTAAAAAAAATAACGAACTTCAAGGCTTGGGTCGATTTGCTGAAACTTTCTTGTCTAAATTCGAGGAATTCTACCGTATTTACATGGAATAAAGTACAATTTTGTTTGTGTACGTTTTGATCATCCTTACACGCAAAGCGTTGATAAAACACGCGTGTCATGTTCATATATCATGTTTATGTGTGTGTTTCGTCACTATTTGCACTATAATACCCATTGCATTTGTTTTCTGTGTTGCTTTTGATAAGTATTTATTTGTATGTTCTATGTATGAATTGTTAATCATTTTGGTGAGTCAACGTAAGTATCTTCCATTCTGATGTTAATCCTCTTAACATATTTCAATGTAAATATCAAAGTATCCAATGTTTCACAAAACAAGAACCTGAAAATTAATGGATTAAATTTATTTTTGTTTTGACCTTGTTTGTACAGATGCCTTTACTCCCTTTATAAGTACTTGTAACGTTCTCATTGTAAAAAGTTAAACACTTACGTCCTTGTTTCGTAAGCTTTGTTGAACACATGTTGTGTTTTGTAGCTAATGCGCAATATGAGCCCTTCCAAGCGATGGTCGAGCGTACGATCTGGCTCGGCGTCGCGGCATCTTCACCAAGACTCTACTGGTTCTGTCGTGGTCCCCGATGAAGGTAACTTTCAACAATCAACCAAGGGTTGTAAGTAGAGTAGTAATATTTCATCATCAGCCTATTATTATATATATCTTTTTCGTTTTAGAGTACCTAACCGATTTATTATTAGGAGTCTGTAGTGTCCTATTGTAGGGCGAACGCCTACTTAACTTAAAGAACTGGTCCATAGGGGCCGAGAACAGGGATGAATGGAAATATATTAAGTAAATAAATATGCACGAAAGTACCTACCTAGCTACTTAGGCCACTTCAATCATTTCACCAGAATGGCTCGAAAAGAGATAGTAGTAAGCTTGGAGCGTTCGAAAATGTTGAAAAGTGCGCTTCGTTAACTCGTTTTTCGACTAAATAGAGAAGAAGTAAACTCAATATACTTCTGTTTTCAGAATCTGTAGTCGTGGAAGAAGATCCTACTCTGATGGACGACATTATGGCTGCTGTCGTTGATTTCTTTCAAGTTCTAGTCAGGTAACTGAAAATAAATATAAGATAGAGGAGTGTAGGTAACTCATAGAAACCTTAAATCACTGAATTCTTTCATAGAGTGCTTTCACACATAACATGACACTGATATTATAAACGCGAAAGGAAAGTTTGTGTGTGTATGTTAGTGTTAGTTACCACGTATCTCCGTAATTACTAAACCGATTTTGATGACATTTATGGAATAACATATAAGCTAATCTAATTTTCGAAAATCAACCCCTAAAGGGATTAATCTTGGTGGCACAGTTTCTATGGAAAATGTTATTCCTTGGTTCGATTCGCTCAAAGTCGGTACAAATACTACTATATTTATAAAAGTGAAAGGTTGTGAGGATGTTTGTATGTTTGTGCCTCAATCACGCCGTAACGGCTGAACGGATATGAATGAAAATTGGAATATACATAGTATGTGTGCTGGGATAACATACAGGCTACTTTTTATCCGGGTACCACGTGAGCGAAGCTGCGAGCAGCAGCTAGTAAACATTAAAATAAATCTCTGCCTACCCCTATGGGAAACAGGCGTGATTTTATATATGAAATACCCTCAAAAAGGGGTGATATAGGGTGTTTACGCATTCCAAGCAAAGTCGCGCGGGTAATCTCATAGATACCTAAAAATGCTCCTTGCATACCTATTATGTGTTTCAACAAAATTACTTATTTTTCAGATCATCATACATAGCGACTACGATAACAATGATGGCGTGGAGCATTATGTTCCATTCGTGGCTCACATTCGTGTTACTTATGTGGGCGAATGTTGTCTGGCTGTGTCAGGACCAACGCTCCTTTATGTTGAAGACAAGTCCCATTCTAGTCTGTTACGCGATGCTGCTACTGCTAACCCAGTATATCTACGGCATGAATCTGTATGAGAGTGAACTGCCGTCGAATATTACGGTTAGTACTGCCGCGTATAGCACAGTAGAATGTTACATGTACATGTGTAAGCAATGTGATTGATGCATTACACATTACTCGACGAAATTAAGCATTACACATCACACCTAAGCATCGACTATACCCCCTCTCTGTCATACACACCGCACCCGACATTTAACTCGAGCATTTGCTCGGCAGAGACGCAAGAGGTGCAGGTTCCATTCTCGTTGCGGAAGAAATGTTTGCATGATCTGTTAATATTTCTTCCGGGTCTGGGTGTTGTGGTACCATGGTACTCGTAGTTTCTGATACCCTCGACACAGGGAATCCTAGTGTGGGGTCAGGACTATGTATGCAGTATGTGACTGTTATTAAAAAACACCGATTTTGTATTCCCTAGGTGAACCTGGTCCATGTCTGGCTCTTAAAAAAATACATTGAATTTTTACCCGACCACGTGAAGCGTAACGAGGGTTATGAGGTTTTTGGTTTTATGTACTCTTTAATTTTTCCCTAGGAAGTGAACCTGCGTCAGATCGGTCTGGGTCGCGCGGAGGGCGAGCCTTGCGTGCCTTTACTCATCAAGTCGCTGTTCACCTGCATGTTCTGGGTGACTCTGCGGCAGCGCGTGCAGGAGATCAGGCAGAGGAGGCGGTCAGCTGTCATCACTGATATGGCGGCGCCTTTGCAGCTCACCGTTTCAACTGCTGCTAGTGGTAAGTTATAAATGTTTTGCGGTGTTAGTTCATTCATTCATCAAAATCTATGTGCGCTATACTAGTACTCTCAAACGGTGAAGAAAAACATTGCGAGGAACGTACGTGAGGAAGTGTCGCAGAACTTCAAAAGTTCAAAAATATGTGTCAAATGCACGAAAGGAGCTTTTGAGGCGCACTTTTATCCTTTCACCGCTCTGGATCGAAAGAAGTAATGACATGATCTAAATTGGTCATCACATCACTCAGTTTGTCAGAGTGCTTGAATGCGTTCATCTCCTGTTCATGACTGAACAAATTTGACCTTTGAATAATTACTTGCATAAAATATTTAATGACCTCACACGTAGGTTATTTTTCATCCGGGTACCTACCACGCGAGCCGATCTGCGAGTGGATGGGATGCTAGTACAATATAAACCTTCCGGTTGAAATTCTCTAAATTATAGTAAAAACCATATAACAGTTGCAAAGTTTAGAAGAACTAAGCCACAAACAAACAGACGCTACGCGACTTTTCTTGATATTATTTAGAGATAACGCGTTTACAAATGGGTCTAATAGCACTAAGACAACTTCAAAATGCTCTTGAATGCTTGACGATCTTAGAATGTGAAACTTGAGACTGAAGACTCCTGCTGATTTGTTTTAAGGTTTAATTTGTTTATCAAAAGGTAGCCATGAAACTCGGTGCAGAAAATGTTGCGCACTAGGTCAATTTGCGGTTTCCATGGTTACCAAGAATCAGTTCATAAACCGACGGGACGCAAGGAGGACGTGTCTTACCAATATTGTATGAAATTCTATCGCACATAAATATTTTCGATTTATTGATTATTCGGAGCGAATTAAATACAATTACGCTTAGTTTGTTTTTAACAAATCCTGTAGTGTCACACTTTTGAAGGAACTGTAAAATGGTTATTCTGATGCGTGAAGAAATGATATTTCACAGCCTTGGTAATAATTTATTAAGTTGTTTTAATGTGTACTGATTTATATATTTGGGTGAATGGTACAGGTCTGGCTAAGGGTAACAAAAATATACACGTTCTAGTAGAACTGTCAATTTTTTCCTGTCCTGCCACGTCTATCTCTGTTTTTCTATACAAATTACAATTTCTTATAAAAAAAAATTTTTACTGATACTAAATAGCACCCTAAAATTTTTCGGAAATCATATTTGCTCACATTTTAATTCATCCACTATCATTTAGTGTACTGCAGTAAACTTTAAGCACAGATGTAGGGTCGGCACAACATATTTTTCTTTTCCAATCCCCTCTCGCACCTTCATCATCATCAGCAACCTACCTCCTAGTGGGCCTGGGACTAACTAAAGGCCTCACCTTGTCTTTCAATTTGCACTCCCTTCCTACCCAATATAAATCATAATACACAAAATTTCCTTAAAACCAACGACAATATTAGTAGTAACTAATACTCGAACTGTTGTTTTCAGTGATGGAAGCCCAGAGGGAGGAGGAAAACCGCTCCCGGCTGCTTCACGCTTTGGGCGAGTGGCTGCGGGCCGCCTGTGCTCGCTACTGGATCTACGTGGTCGTTATAATGCTCTTCGTGATCGGAATCACCGGGGACCGCATGACGATATTCAGAATCATTTATATGTTCCTATTCCTCACTTTTATATTGATGTTCCAGGTTTGTGTAACAATGGCCCGTGTCGACAGAGACACTGGCTAAGACTAAAGCGACACTTGCCGCGGGAGAAATGTTGGGCGATGTCTATTGACGTCGCCGGACATCTTATCTCGTTGCCAGACTTGTCGATTTCGCCCGACATCTCTAGCGACACGTGTCTCGAGACATTATGTCTTAGTGAATACGAGGTTTTATGCTGTACTTTAATTTATCCTGCGGCTACTCTATCGAGATACTGCAAAGCTTAGCGTCCTTATCTTCCTTGCGGCGAATTCGCCAAGGGCGGAGAATGTAGCCGATTAGTGTTCTCGAGTGCCTAATGCGAGATTTTTTACTCGATCTGCATTCAATGGCGCTATTTTATCCATACAAATCGCAGTTAACGTTTACGAAATTGGATAAGTGGAAACTCTTATACACCCTAGGCGTATTCAGTGAAAAAGCGAGCATCTTTGCTAGCTCTATATAAAATACAATGTATATTTTTAATTTCTTATTGAAGTTTTGCTTCTTTCAGATAAGTTGGCACTGGTGGCGACGCCTTATGTATGTGTTCTGGATAACAGTAATCATATACTCAATGATAAACCTTATACTCATTTACATTTATCAGTTCGACAACTTTTCGAAAACAATAGAGAATTACCTACTTATAAACGAACAACTGTAAGTTACACTTTGAACCTTTTTTTTTTTTTTTTTTTTTTTTTATAATTAGTGTACTAAAAATATTAATTAATTGTACTCTAATACTATTACAATCTAGCCAAGAAGGCCAATTAGTAACTTGATTTTGACCTAGTTTTATAAAGTAAATTATATCTAAGAATGTGTCCACTAGCACTTTTCTTACTGTCTCTATTAAGGGGAAGACACTTTGTTCTTGTGTTCTTATTGTTTGTATTATTCACTTACACTTTATATTATTTTACACTACACTAACTCGAACGGTTTAGTTCGTTTGAGTCGTCTCACTAAGTCTGTGTTATCGAGGAGCTGGATTGCCTCAACGTTCACATGATGATGAAGTCTTTTTTCGTGAGCTTCTGCGTATTTCTTGATAACTTTATCAACGAAGTCAATGTTAAGGTCCCGGTGGAGGTCTTCGTTTCTTACATACCAGGGAGCGTTCACAATATCCCTGAGTACTTTATTTTGGAATCGTTGGATTATAAGGATGTTGCTTTTTTTGGTACAACCCCACAGTTGTATACCATAAGTCCAAACTGGCATTAGGACTTGTTTATAAAGTATAATTTTGTTGTGTACTGATAGGGCGGCTTGTCTTCCAAGCAGCCAGTACATCTGTTTGTAGCGTATCTCTAACTCGTCTCTTTTCTTCTTGACGTGGGCTTTCCAGCGTAGCTTTGCGTCAAGCGTCATACCCAAGTACTTGGCTGTATTTTCGTACGGTATTCTCTTGTGGTTTATATATACTGGATGATACTCCTCCTTTTTATTGGTAAAATTAATGTGGATCGATTTTGTTTCATTGAGATTGATCCTCCATTTCTTTGTCCAGTCATATACCTTATTTACTGCCTCTTGGACTTTTGTTGTCGCTTCCGCATGAGTACTACCAACGGCCATTATAGCCGTGTCGTCAGCAAAGGTCGCGATGGTACTATTTTTTAGTTCAGGGATGTCACTGGTATATAAGAGGTATAAGACCGGGCCTAATACGCTTCCTTGTGGCACCCCAGCTTTAATTTCCTTAATTTCCGAGTAGGCATCTTCTTGCCGTATTCTAAAAACTCTGTCTGATATGTACGATTCGAGAATATCTACATAGGGTTTGGGGAGAGTTTTCTTCAGTTTAAGTATGAGGCCTTCATGCCACACTTTATCAAAGGCCTGTGCTACATCTAAGAATATGGTAGAGCAGACATTTTTATTTTCTAATGTTGTTTCTATAACATTTGTGATTCGATGGACCTGGTCTATCGTCGAATGTTTCTCTCTGAATCCAAACTGGTGTTCTGGGATAAGATTTTTGGCTTCTATGATAGGTTTCAGTCTTTTGAGTAATAATTTTTCAAACAGTTTTGATATGATAGGGAGTAAGGAAATCGGTCTGTAAGACTTTACGTCATGGGGTGATTTTCCTGGTTTTGCTATCATTATTACTTCAGCTACTTTCCATAAGTCTGGCACGTATTTTAACCTTAGCGCAGCATTGATAATGTTTGTAAGTTTGATGATGGCCTTTTTTGGTAGGTTATGCAATATTTCACCAGAAATAAGGTCAAACCCTGGTGATTTTTTTTTGTTTATGTTCTTATGGATTTCACTTCGGACCTCTCTAGGGGAAACTGATGGTATAAAAAGCTCTTCGTCTAAGATGTTATAGGAATTGGCTTCTATGTTGTGTGTCGGACCTTCATTAGGTGTAAAGATTTTTTCTAAGTGCTCAGCAAACCTTCTAGCTTTATGTTCATTACTGACAGCCCATTGCCCATTATCCTCTCTTATTGGAGGAATCTGGATAATTGGCCGTTTCATGTTTTTAGTAGCTTTCCAGAGCGAATAATTAGTTTTGCTGTCATTGCTTAGCTTTTGTAGATATGAGCTGGTTGTGGTGTCGATGACGGATTGTATTTCTCTTTTTAATTGTTTTGTCAATTTGTTTAACTTTCTTTTGTCATCAGGACACCTAGATTGTTGCCATCGCTTTCTTTGTTTTCTTTTCTGACAAATGAGTTCTTTAATTTCTCTAGGGTAATTATTTCTAGTAACCTTTTTTTTGACTTCTGGTGTATTTTCCCAGGCAGTCTGCTGTATAAGGGCTATAAATTGTTCTACTTCTTTATTTAAGTGCTCTGGGGTTTTGAGTGGAACTTTGAGATCAATATGCTTGTCTAATTTATTTTTAAAGCTCACCCAGTCTGTGTGTTTATTGACTAGGGTCGGAGTCTGAGAGTCTGTTATCTGTGAGTAAAACTTTGTCACTAATTTCTAAATATATGGCAGAGTGGTCCGAGTTCATGTCGTAGCTCTGCTTTATTTTAAGATACTTAGAGGAAATATTTCTATATATAAAGAAATCTATCAGGTCTGGTATTTTAAGCGGATCAGTTGGCCAGTAGGTTGGTGATCTCGTTGATGTAACTTTACAGTTTGTCTCCTTAATGGCTCCCAAGAGTTCTTTTCCTTTTGTGTTCGTTAGCCTAGAGCCCCAAAATGTGTGTTTGGCATTGAAGTCACCTCCAAGAATGAACCTCTCACCAAATTGTTGTAGAAGACTCGAGTAAATGTCTTTACGTATTGTATATCGTGGAGGGCAGTATATTGCTGCTACTGTCAGGGGATACTGCTTTGTTTCAATACGAATCGAAACAGATTGAATGTCTTGCTCTTCGTACTTGATTTCTTCGTGATGTTTGATATATTCCTTTACAATAACAGCACTGCCCCCTCTTCCTTTATTAGCTGGATGAAGTGCATGATAAATTTTATAACCTTTGAATTTTATATGAGATTGTTTTGTGAAGTGTGTTTCGGATATAAGGCACACATCAATATTTTCCATATCTAGGACTACCTGAAGTTCATTCTGGTGTTGAAGTAGCCCATTACAATTCCATGCCATTATTTTAATTGTACGAATCATTTTTTTGTCTTAGATATAGCAGGTCTGGCGCTATTTTCTATTTTCTTTAGACGCTCATCGAATGTTGTCATGAGTTTTAAGATTTCGTCTAGTTTATTGCCATTCAGGTTGGGGCGCTCTGCGGGCGCTCTGCTCTCAGCTAAGCGCTGGGAGTTATTATTTGCTGCGGCTTGTGCGTAGGACACATTATTTTTGTTAGCCGTGCCTACAGGCCTTGTGTTAGTATTTAGCTGGTGAGTATTTGGTAATGCATCGCTTACCGATTTTCCAGCTGTCTGCTGTTGCCGGCTGACTTCTGGTTTTTTGACGGCCTTATTCCGGATTTTTTGGATTTCTTTTGCTATCATGCAACCTCTATAGTTAGCCGGATGTGCTTCTCCGCAATGGACGCATTTCGGTTTTTCTGCTGCTGTTTTTTTGCAGTCTTGGGTTAAGTGCTTTCCTGTGCATTTAACACATCTTGGCTCTTTGGAGCAGTATTTGTGCGTGTGTCCATAGGCCTGGCATCTTTTACATTGGGGGATCAGTTTTGTTGATCGAAGTGGTTGGATTTCAACCATACACCCCAGTATGTGTTTAATGGCGTATATTCGGTTGATATCTTCTTGGTTGTTAAAGGTTAGCATGAACATATTGAGTGGTTCCTTAGTTTTCCAGCTCAATTTGTTTACTGCATCCTCTATCTTGTAGTCTTGATTTACAAGATCTTCCATTATCCTTGCGGGTTTGCAAGTAGAAGGCAATTTATTGACCATCACGCGTATTGGTCTTTCTTGCTTATTTTCATACGAATGCCAGAGACAATTATTGTCTGACAGTATTTTTGTCAAGCATCTATATCTATATCTACTTTGAACCTTAGAACATACGAGTAGAGTTCATTTTTGATTGCACTTTACACACATTTGTTTTTCAGGCAACATGATCTAGGCTTAGAGCCGTACCACCCGGCAGATTTATTCGTGAAACTTCTAACGCCTACGTTGTTCTTAATTATAACAATAATGCAAGTTCATTACTTCCACAAAGACTTTATGGCGTTATCAGGTCCAAGAACCAGGTGAGTTGGAGAAAATTGCACTTTGCATACAGTGGGTTAAGGTCTATTGTTGCTTGATTTTTAAATGTATTTTCAGAACAAACAGCATATTGAAGGAACCAGAATCGAGTAGACCTAGCCAAGCCGGTGCTTCAACCACGAATAATGATGTGAGTTTTTTTATTTTGTTTTCATACAAAGTCGACTAAGGGATAGTTATCCTCCCAACATGATGGACCATCTTTATGGGCGATTAGCTGATTATCTGTCACCACGGTTCACCATATCTTAGGACTAAACCAGAAGTGGCTGCAAGTTTTCTTATGTTTACTTGTGGCTCTGTCCACCCCATTAGGGATACAGGCATGATAATATGTATGTACAAAGCATGAAGTTTGCCGAGGCGCACTATATTTGTGGTACTACTGTACTTTGGCGTTACAAAAGAGATTTTTTCTTTTATTTATTTATTTATTTTATACCAGCTACCTCCATTACCGTCTGAAGAAGAGCAGCCTGCGTCGCTTGAAGGCAGCGTGACTGAGGCCGAACACTCTATAGAGATGTCTTCCTTCAACACAGCAGCTAAGCGATCTTTGAACAGGTATACCATTTATTTATTTACAAACGCTTTTCCATGATATTTTTTTGTAATCTAAGCCTACTGGACCCCAACTGCTGGGCAAAAGCCTCCCTTTTTCCATTAACCCCGTTCCTGGTGATCCATATCTGTGTAATGATTTTGAATGTTTACATTTAGCATAGCACCATCCACTACTAAATAAATGTATGAAAAACATACCGACGACTGTATTGCATAATGTACCTCAAACAAAGTAGATTTATTTAAAGTCCTTGAAGAGTTAAAGAATAATGTATGTATTGTTACAGAAAACCGTCCAAAACGCGTTCATATGCGCCCACATTCACCGAACAGAAGTCGACCGCGTTCAAAACAGTTATAGTCCAGACGTTCTTAGCTCTCAGGGAGAGTATGCACCAATGGACGGAAAAAATATTTATATATCTTGACATACATCTTGTCAAGATCATTTTCCTAGCGCTGATGCTGCTTTGCGCTATAAACGTAGGTTGAGTGTGACTTAATATAACTTTTGGCCTACTCAGTCATGGCCTTAACATCTACAAAAGATGATTTAAACAGCATCCGAGGCTTCGATCAAATAAACAGAGGATATCGCGCTAATAGTGGCATATTTTGTCTATACATACTACATTTATTTATACCACGTGATTCTGAAAAGGATAGCTACTTAGTAATTACTGCTTGCACAATTACCTATTTATACAAATAACGCCTCTTTACTGACACGATAAGACGTAAGTAAGCGACTGTTCGTCTAGACCCGAACAAAAGCCGAACCACCACCGAACCTCGATATTTTGACACTAATCCATTGCGATATTTTCAATATTTTCTTACAGGTTTGCGCGATGCACGTGCCTATAATGCTCATAATCTCACCAGCTCTTTGGTTGAGCGCTCGCAAACAGCGGATATGCGTTCTTCTAATATCAACTCTAATTAGCATATACTTAATGGCCAAAATGGTTTATCAGATCGAATACATCAAACATTCATTTTTCGATGTCAACTGTACTTCTGTAAGTCTAAAAAAACAACTTCTATGTAAAGTTTTTTGTCTCATAAAGATAGATACTACTCTGATTTCCGATGTTTTTTTTTTACTTTTTTTAGATTGTCGGTGAAAACAATACAGAGAATCTAACAACTTTCAACAACGCCGAATGGGTTGGTTTTATGAAGGCAAACAAAAGTCGACCTTTAACGGTGATTTTAAAGGGATACATCGCTCTCATAGCAGTCTTCACATTCTACTCTCTAGTCACTTATCGACAACAAGCTATGAGGTTTGAACTCTAACATAAACGACATAAGGTTAATTTTTACTGACGTATATTTCTTATACCGTTTATTTTCAGGGATCAAGGATTGTTGCCGAAAGATAAGGATAAAATAATGTTCCCGGAAGTCACGAGAAAAGAAGCGGACAACGATTTGATTCATTGCTTGAAGTATTTGGTTAACTATGGATTTTATAAGTTTGGAGTTGAGGTGAGTTTTCAAATTCTTTACACTACCTACTTAATAAATTGATGGGCGATTAATCGAACCTAAAATGTTGACAAAAACCTAATAAAAACGTAATCTAATTATTTAAATTACAATTTCGTGAACAGATAGCTCCTCCCTGCCGAATTGTTCACAAAATTGTAAATAAATAATCAGCATACTTTTTTATTAAGGTTTTGTCAACATTTTAGATTAGGTTTATCTATATTCAATATCGAATTCAACTAGAGTATAGTACATTTCGACCCGTAGGATATCGTAACCTAATTCATCTTTAATTCCACTTTTGACATTAGACGGCGCCGCAATCCCATTGTTCAATATATATTTCTCCTTTCCAGATTTCCCTCATCTGTCTAATGGGCGTGATAGGGTCCCGTATGGATGTCTACGCGGTACTGTATGCGGGTTGGCTGTTAGTGCTGGTGTCCACACGACGGCCTCGGCAAGCGCGGCTTTGGCCCGCCTTCACCGCCTGTGTCACCTTCCTTATACCGTTGCAGTATATGATAGCCGTCGGCTTCTTGCCGGAGCTGTGTATTGAATATCCTTGGAGTGGGGATGATCAGGTGAGTTCATTTGACAGATGTGAATAGCGAAAAATTTAAACATTAGGATTTAAATTTTTCGTTATTCACATCTGTCTGTTTGTGAGTTAGGTTCTTCTAACTTCTAAGAAACGCAATAGATTTTGATACGGTTTTTACTATAATCAAAGCTGATGCGCAAAACATCCTAATCATTGTCGCAGGAACTCGTTCATCACAAGATATACTCTTTGAAAAATCGTTTATCTGTAAAACGTTATGTTCCACTAATCTTAGTGAAATCATTTTAGAGTTGAACTTAGAAATCAGTAAACGATATCTAACTACTAATACTAGTCGTGTCACTAACCAGTGTGGTGAAAGGATTTGGTTCCTTTCGTGCACTTGAGACACATGTTTTCGAACTTTTTTTTCCGCACGATTTTTTTGCCGGTTGAGAGTACTGGTATAGCGCACGTAGTTTTGAAAACGATATCTAAAGAAATATGCCATTTATCTTTCCTAAATAATGTTATTTTCTCTCACTTGCAAAGTGAGCTCAATAGTCAATCGGCACTTTTCTGTACTCTATAACATGCCAGCAATATGCAATACAATAATAAAAATTGCTGGACAGTCCTTCCAATATTACTCGGCCGTAAATTGCTTTATTTCCGGCCTGGGCATTAATGTTTATTCCTTTACAGCAAATGAAACACATCCGCACCTGGATGTTCCTGCCCTACGCGGAAGACCCGCCCCACGCCGTCAAACTAATCTTCGACTATTTCCTACTTCTGTTCGCGACGCGCCAACTACGAGTGTTTGTGATAGAGAAGACTCAAGGGAACAATTACGCTGGAGGGTCCAATAGTGAGGATATCGGCAAGGATTGGGAGACGCCGAACTTTGTCAATCCTGTGCCCGACTTTTTAGGATATGTTGGGTAAAGTATCTTAAAACCTCGGCCAGACTGTTGTAAACAAGCCATCCACATCGGTCTCCACCGGCGGTTTACCACAGTGTAAACACTTGTTTGCAACAAAAATTCGTTTGACCTTCAATAACCTATGTGGACGGACGCGCGTTGTCAACCGCGTGCTTTCAAACAAAGAGTCGATAAAACACTGAGGTGGGAGCCTTGTTGTAAACCAGTGTGGACGCAAACACCAACCGTGGGCTACACAAGCCTCCCGTGGGCTACCAAGGTGACCCGTGTTGGAAGCTTGTTTATAAAAGTCTGACCCGGCCTTGAATTTCTTTATTTGTTTGTACTTCTTGCCAACTCCACATCGTCTTCGAAGACTTTGTTTTACGATTTCTGATGCGGAGATTTGACGTGCTTAAAGCGATATATTATTTTAATGAAATCGCCTTCTGAAGCACTCGTGGCGTAGCTTGCTTAGACGTTCTTGATTGATCGTTGAAGTTTAGCAACGTTGTGCACGGTCACAATTTGGATGGGTGTGTGATGGACCGCAAGTGACATTACGAGCTGAGCGTTTTCGTGCTTCGGAGGGCACGTTAAATTGTCCCGCCTTTTAAGTCGTTAAGCCATGACGGGGGCTTTTAGGCGGCCTAAAAACTCCGTCACAAAAGTTGGCCACTAGCCCATACGAACTTACTTCAATGAAATCGCCTTGATTTTTACAGAATTCAAATCTCAGTCAAAGGTTGCAGTTCTTCATAATGACCTCAACGTAGGCATATTGATTCAATTTTCTTACGTGTCTAGATAAAGTAACACTTGCATTATAATTCTTTAAATAATTTTCCTGCCACTCGTGCAGTAGTAATCTTTAAAAGTTATGTCCTATCCATCTTAAGGAGCTTGGAAGAGATCGCTTTTAGCGATAAGTTCGCCCTTTGTAAGTCTATAATATTGCTTTGTTTTTCGTAGAACATGGCTCGACGTTGTGAAAAGGATGTTATTCCTGGGAATGCTGTGGGTGACGCTTGCAATAATGTTCATGACGGGCACGAACCGAGTGAATCTCTTCTCTATGGGCTACCTCATAGGTTCATTCATATTCCTGTGGCAAGGGACCGACTTTTATTTACGGCCGAAGGAAGCCATTTTGCAATGGTAAGCGAACCTAGAACTAACTTTATAATATACCAGCTTTAACGTTCTGCTTCGCTCGGGTTGTACCCGGATAAATAGTGGTTGGCGTGGCG
The DNA here is from genome assembly GCA_949320045.1 of Scotopteryx bipunctaria. Taxonomy (NCBI): domain Eukaryota; kingdom Metazoa; phylum Arthropoda; class Insecta; order Lepidoptera; family Geometridae; genus Scotopteryx; species Scotopteryx bipunctaria. The sequence continues at coordinate 4,104,843 of OX439441.1, forward strand.
GTCGAGTGCTCGGCTGAGACGCAAGAGGCGCGGGTTCGATTCCGCTACGGAGGAAATTTTTGTATGTTCTGCAAATATTTCTTCCGGGTCTGGGTATTGTAGTATTATGTATTATAAGTATGTATTTACTAAAAAAAAGTAGGTCTATCTATGTCTGATCACCTGTCACCATGGTTCACCATATCCATCTTGTTCGTTGAAAGCGAATAAAGCGAGAGTGGTTTGTCAAGACCGTAGCAATACCCGTGGTCTCCTACTCCCTATGGGAAACAGGCGTGATGTAAATATATGTTTTTTTTTTTCAGGTGGTCATGGTTAGTGGGCTACAATGTAAGTGTGGTTGCAGTAAAGGCTCTTCTACAGATACCAGGTTGCATGTTCAGTAGTGTGATGCAAGAACACGCGTGTTGGCTAGTACAACTGCTGGGTATCGGATGCGTGGACAAGTTTGCAGGCGGGAACATCGCTAGGTTCCTTAAGATGCATGTTGTCAAGGTAAATATAACCTTATCATGTTGTGTTAAGGTTGAAAATTCTCTTACCACTGCTGGATATTGGAGGCTTGGACAAGTTTGCAAGCGGGAACATCGCCAGGTTACTCAAATTGCATGTTGCCAAGGTAAATAGCTCCTTGTGATATTGCATTAAGGTTGAATGTTCAGTGTAGTGAGAACAATACGCAATTTCAGGAGGCAGCGTGCTCAGTACCTCAAGAAGATATCGGTCTGGCGTGGGACGGCGTCTGTTTCGCCTTCCTCATACTCCAGCGAAGATTGTTCCACAGTTACTACTTCTACCGAGTCATTGACGAGAGTAAAGCCACCACTGTCCTTGCTTCCAGGTAACTCAAAATAGCTATGATATTCATCGGCATTAACTTATGAGTCGAGAATTGCGACTGCAATCAATTTTTATGTATAAACTTTCAAATAAATGAAACCCAATTAGTAAACCCGGTCCTAATTTAGTGAACATTTTATATCTCGTATTTTGTTGTATACATGAGATGTTTTGTAATAACTTCCATAAAAATGGACATGGTTCTTCGAACTTGATCCTTTGATCACAAACGAGGTTTTAGAAATTCCATGTAGTCCTTCAAACCGGATATGACCCTAATTCTTACTTTTCAGAGGCGCAGAGCTAATAGAAGAGCTCCGACAAAAACAAATGAAAGTACAAGAGGAGACTGAAATGAAGATTCTAGAAAAGATCAAAGTGAAAATGGAAAGGATAAAGGCTAACCAGAAGAAAATACAAGGAGTCGTGGCTAAGGACCCTCGACACCACGATGCTGGTAAGAAAGTTACCTTTATTTTAATACAAAAAATGAAGCTACACAATATTCTGAATAAAAAAATCTGTTCTGATGGCTGTTAGAAGAGAATGACAGAGAAAACATATTGTGCCGACCTTACAAACAGTTAAATGGCGACAGAGTGATGGCAATCGATGACAAGTTTTATATGAATTATGAATAATACACAAATTCATAGGAAAATAAATAATACCCAACAACACACACACACACACACACACACACACACACACACACACACACACACACACACACACACACACACACACACACACACACACACACTTTCTTAAGCTATATAACCTGCGTTCGTAGGTGAAGCAAATATTTGCGGATCATGCAAAAGTTGTCACGCGGGAATCGAACCCGAGTCTTGCATCCCAGCCCTCCAAGCCAATGAGATCGTCTGAAATTATTACATCTCGAAATTGATTGTACGCTATCCAGAAGAGGAGGATACACAGCCGGGTGAATCGGAACAAGTGCCGCTAGTCCGCGGCGACTCCGACGTCTCAGGGCGGGGATACCACACGCCCGACAGCCCCGCCTCCCCCCGCGGCTTCCACACCCCCCTCAGCGAGCCCTCCGCTCCCCCCTCCCCAGAGCGACGGCCCCCCACAACCATTGAAATACCCTTCCCCGTACCCACAAGCTCACAAGGCGGCCCGCCCTCTCCGTCCTCCGCTCTAATGACGGTGTCTTTAGATGCGTATTTAGAGCCGCGACGGATTTCCTTCGAATCCCCTCCGTCGTCGGAGCTTAACCCTCGCGTGCAGAGCCCAGAGGAAGCCTCGGAGTTGATCCGTCGCGTGCAAAGTCCTGAAGAGTCTTACCCAGTGTTCTCCCCCCCTCCTATCCGGCGGCGGAACACCGTGGCAAGCCCCAGTGTGCAGCAACGGACATCGATCATATCGCATTCGAGCCGGGAGCCGCACTCGCATCATACGTGTAACTACCGCGCTTCAGTAGACTGTATCACAGTTTACTTTTTGTTCCACTGAAACTTTCCTACCAATGAACATACACCCTCTATGTGTGACACTGTATAACTTGTACAGCATTCTCTTTCAGATTTGTTTTATATGATTTTTTTATTTTTATTTGAATAGGAAGTGACACAGATTTGATGGATACTCGACCGGTTTTCACAAAGAGACATCAAGGTAATATGATTTGTCGCACGGTGTGGGAAGCAGGTGGCTGTTCCCTTCTCACCTTGCTCGTGAAGTACTTAACGGATCATATGTGTAAAATAACAGGCAAAGCTATCTGGACGATACTGATGTCTTCCTGATAGATTTCAGTAACCAAAGATCTCTGTGTGCTTCACTAATTAAAAAGTTTGGTGGAGTTACGTTTTTAACCGGTCTATTGTGAGTTCTGTTAAGATGGTCATAAGCGCTGTGATTGCCCGAATTAATTTTCAATGGTGTGTGAACTGTCGGTTCAGCTGTGCTTTTCTCTTGTAGCGCGCGACAGGCCGCAGTATAGACCTCCCGCAAGCCATCAGAAGGGTAACGTTGAGTCTCGGAACTTCGCTCGCAATAACCTTGTATTGGCGTTACTAACATAGTCCAGCTTGTCGGTGATGGTATTTAGGCAAGTTGCAATGCCATGGCGGGGACTGTCTACTCGATAATTGAATATATTTCCTTGTAAAATTGTAAAAATTGTAAATATCCGAGACAGATTACGCCGCGGCACGCTTCGGTTCTTGTTGCATGAATGAGCTTTTTGTGCTTTGCATGATCTTGCGTGTTTGTGACACTTTTTTATTTTAATCCGTTTGCTATTTGCGTGTGTTTTGTCATCGAGTTTGTTTTGCGTATCACAACATCTGTATGTATCATGGTTACAATGATCATTTGTATGACCCGTTGGCATGCAGATCAAGTAATGCCTGTTAGCTTTGTAATCATCATTTCTCAGGTGTTACTAGAAATCCGAAACATTATAAACCCTTATTATATAAATAATTATACAATATCTATATCATTTGAGTGAAGTAGGTATTTGAAGAGCTTTTTAGAGCCTTAAACTTAAACAGTAACTGAAGCATTTTATGATTTATTTTATGCCTACTTGCCACAATGACTCCATTTGATCATTGGATTTTCTAGTCACACCTACAAAATAAAAAACAGAATGTAATTCAATTTTTATGTATGCAGCTGTGCGGTCTGGAGACTACTACATGTTTGACGAATTCGATGACACCGAGGTCCATATGAAGGACGACGAATCAAGCTCAGACGAAGATGCACCAAAAGAAATGGGCTTCGGCAAGGTAAGCTCACCATCAATCGTACACACCGCAACACAGATAGTAAAACTATCCCCCAGATTTGCAGTAGTCTAGTTTCAAAATCTGTGTTGCCGACTGTACTCAGGTAGAGGTTGGGTTGAAAGTCATTGTGATTGTGGAAGGCATGGATCACGCGGGATGCATCATATGCTTACTTAGTATCCGAAAATCTATTCCAAATTATATTTCACGCATCCTTTTTGGCATAGAAGTATCACTTGCAGCAGACTTAGGGGGCTGAAAATGGGTACTAAGTGAGAAATACATACATTTCATTGTCCAGTTTTTTTGGTAATGAGCATGGGTATTTTATTAGTGTATTTGTATTGTCCCCTGGGTATTTAATTTCCGCATGTAGCTTCCCCGGAATAAAATGTGGGTAAACGTAAAAGTAAGCTTAAGGGAGGCATTTAGTAAGTCCCTACAGCTTAGCAACTAACCTAATCGTATTGTGATAACTATTGCACAGCAATGCTACTGGTGGGTTTACGATACTTTAGTTGTTCGCTCTTTACAAACGCTATTTACGAAGCTTAGACCATATTATTATCATTATTATAATTCGCCATAATTTATAATAGACTACCGCGCGGTACTACTCATATAGGAATAAAATAAGGCCTAAAAGCATCAAGAATAATGTATCTATAGGCTGAATTGTATACTTACGCGAATGAGACCAACTAGTCGAACCAAATTGAAGCAAACATCCCAAAGATCCGTTTGTTACGACTCAAAATGTTCAATACACGAGCGAATAACCCATTGTCGTAAACCCACCGTGCCTTTACAATGTGTGGCGTCGATTGCGGCGTAGCTGCTGTCGACTGTGATCAAGACGGACCTGAAGCGAGCGGTGTCGATGCGGCGCTCGTCGGCACCCGCCGTGCGTTCGGCGCGCCGCCTATCTCTCGGCAGCTACCCGCTATCCTATCCGCATGAGGTAATGCTCCACAAACACCCCCCAAAATCATCCTTACCCTATCTTAGCAAATAAATGTTATGTCTATGTCTATGTCTATGCCTTACCCAAATTATGCTCCATAAACACCCCTCAAAATTCCCCCCGGAATTACCTGTTATCATATAAGACGTCCCCTCCCTTTTTTTATTTAAAATGGGTGAGTTTTTGACCTCGAAGCGTGCCTAGGAAGAGATCTACAATGGAGCGAGCTTTCCCAGAATTAGATGCATATCCCTTACTTTTTCTCCTTTTAAACTTCACGACGACTTTGTGTTTTCCTTGTCTTTTCTGTAACACATCATATGGCCACACCTGCGACATTCATCTAATGTGACTTTATGTCTATTACCTAATAATTCCTTGTATACGCGACAAGTTTTATAATGTAGCCAAGGGATAAGTTGCCTTCACTTTGCCAGACGGTAGTACTCGTAAGACTGACCACGGGCGTGTCTAAAGTACTGAACTGATATTTGATCTATCATTTCTTGACTCTTTAATTTTAATAGAGTAAAACAACTTAAAAAAAAATACAATGAAAGCACGCTTGCAAGCTAAAGCTTAGCTTAAGCATTAGTTGATCAGGAACAATCGCAACTATTCAAGCTTCCAGTAAAAGCTTGATTTTTGTGCACTGACTTGCACAGTATTTTTAGAATCTGAAAATCTAGGAAGAACTAAAGATGACCCATTTATCAATCCTTTGACATCCATTTGCTTAGCCCCTTGTCCTACTCCCCTAAACCTCACATCTTATTGAATACAGAAGCGAATATTCTACAAGAAGGTAAATAAGTTCTGGGAAACCAAATTTTTACTTTTTTAAATGTCCATGCATGTTTTAATGGTTTAATTATGGATGTATTTTTATAGTATATATACGGTGTATATAGTCCGCATCAAAAGTAAATGATGATCAGACCAAATTCCGAAATTATTTCTAAATGAAAACTGACCAACTATAAATTTTGTACATATTAGAATAGTGTCATTTCATTGCCAATGTTGCCTTCTGTGCTTGCAATGAATAAAACAATCTGAAAAAGACATCAATATCTGATGCTGACTGTATTTATATGAGTATTTCCATTTTGAATGCTTTTTCCTTATGTATCTGAGATTATTTGTTGTTTGCTCTATGTTGCTTTGGTTCACCAATAATAACTTTCATGTGGTAACTAACATTTTCATCGTTTATTTTATTTACATATCTTTTTCAGTATTTTTTTAGTTTTATAGAGTTTTCATGTCTATAATATTATCGTTTCTATTATTTGGCACTTATTTTATACCAACTTTTATTTGAACTTTATACTTAGTTTTGATTTCAAATTCTTTACATAACCAGTCTTAAAACCTAATTTTCCACTGCTACACATTATTTAACATGTTCAAAGTGAAAAAGATATTGCTAATAGTTTTGTACGATATTGGTTTTTATGTCAAAAAGGTTTACTACAGAAAAGTATGTGAATGATAGGTTCGAAGACGACCATCGCAGGAAACTGGTGTACACGAGGGCGACGTGGCTCTATCAGAGAAGGACAAAGACGGACCCCCGTCGGACATAGATGGCTACGCACCTGAACCGGGTAAGTTCTACTTCTTTCGAACCAGTGGTAAAATAATCAGTGTCTTAAAGAGTCACGCATTTAAACCATGTCTTCGATTTATTAGTTTTTTTATAAAATAGCCGGTTTCCTCAGGGGTAGGCTAGAAGTTCAAATCCAAATTTACTGTGCCGTTAGATTAGGGTATTGACGGATAAAAATACGTATCCTAGAATTACGCCAAAGGATCTAAAATCCAATCTTAATCTACAGTGCGACAAAGATCTTTTGGCACCTAGCTAAATCGCTACTAATGCGTAAAACAGACAAAACTAACGCAAATGTAAATGTGATTCATGTGCCATGATCTTCGTATTATGTCTTACTTTTAACCCTTACGATGCACATGTTATTACTTTTTAGAACAAGAAACATGGATTGACAAGTTGAAGAGTTTGATGGAGACTGCGTGGGCGTTTATATCGAGCGTGCTTGTGTCTCTCACCCGGCATCTAATGAAGTACTCGCGTGATTATCGATACGTGTCCCGAACGCTTTCCATCGAAAAGAAGATACTGAAGGCAAGCTATTCTGAACATTATTGCCATAAGTATGAAGTTCAAAATGTATTGTCGACCTGAATCCATAGATTGTTTTACACGCTCATTCTTCGGTTTCAGGAAAAGGAAGGCTTTGGAATTGGCTTAAGAGAAGGATCTCAAATGATCTGGGAGCCGCTTCCAGAAACTCTTGCGCATCAGTAAGTACAACATACTGTATTTTTTAGTGTGTTCGTTGTCGTTTACGTCACTATTATCACTACAGAAGCGGTTTAACCATCGTTCAAAAGTCAATTGATGTATGAAACAATGGCTACGCGCTAGTTTCTTCTGTTGGTAGAGTTTAGCCATAATAATTTCATTTGACGTTGATGAAAATCCATTACCACGAGTATTTATGCATACGCTAAGACACGTCCATAAATAGTATACTTAGTAGACGCATTAGATCTTAACCTCATATGCCCACATATCAGATTTTGTACCTATATCAAAACCAATGCACTCAATCGTACCTTAACATACTTGATTATATGGGAGCATATGTGGTCGAAACCTTAGTCAGTAGTATTTGTTTGCATGCTGCCATAGTGCCTGTAGAGATGAAGACACGTATGATAGAAATCTGTTGATGCCTGTTGTGGAAATGGGGTTTGTACTTTTTCCATGTATTTTAAGATTTTATTCGGAACTTCTTGGAATGGCTACGTGTTACAAAATACGCTGTGGCTATTCTAAGGAAAGCCTTTTTTTATATTTTTTTAAGTTCCATAGAATTTAGTTAGATACTAGTTTAGTAGTTCATATTTCATTCGTAATTAAACCCCAGTCAAAATTTTACAAGGTACCTCAAAATTGGCTTCAATACTAATCCAGGTTGTTTTTTATATAATTAATTCTGTTATTCGAAAGCGGTGAATGAGCCAATCGCAGAAATCATACACATATAGGAAAAATATGTAAATAAATATGAACAAACCCACTTTGACTAAAACTATTGTTCCGGATGGGGTTTCAGTCGTAAACTGAGCGATATAAGCGTACCAGAGATACGTTTGATAGCGCCGAGTATGGAGCGCGGTCTCGACGCGTTCCCTCCCCCCCAGCGCGCCGCTAACCAACCGGTTGTCCAACAAGTCGGCCAACTAGTCGGCCGGGAGTCTTCGCAGGACTCGTACCAACCCGATGACGATACTTCGGAACACGAGAGCGCGTTTAGTTTGCAGACTACTTCAAGGTTTCATTTACCATCAGATTGAGACTTGTACTGTTGTAAATTGAATTTTAGACATAAAGTTGGTAGATGGCGCCAGCTTCGTCATGGTTCAAAGCCGTTTCTAATTGGCTAACTGAAGCGCCAGTTCGTTTTCGTTCTACCTTTGAATATTGCTTACGCCAATAATTTATCCGTACCTATGAAAATTTAAACTTTCTGTTTATGGCAGTACAAGTCTTGTTAAATATTCGTCGTCAAATGCGATGGGCTTCCGTTGATTTTGTAAATATGTTTCGTTCCTCGAATCTTTCTATTGTGCTAAACCACGTTGCAGCTTTTATCGTTTGTCTATAGGAGTCGTAAGAAAATGGTAAGTTTCTATTAAAAGTGTGCTAACAAACTTAGAACTTTCGACTTTATTTTATTTTGTCAAACTGTTCTTTTGAATGTGTTTTTATTTATTCTTGGCTGGAAAAAAGCCACACAATTAAAACTGTTGTATTTATTTTTAACATCCTACTTCCTGAAAGCTTTTATGTAAATCTTCGTAAAGTACACAATTTGATCACCACAAAAACACGGCAAAATCCTTACAAAAATATAAAAAAAAACGCTAAATTTGGCACTGAGAAGCACAACAGAACACGTTTGTGTTACGTGAAGGCACATTGTTCTTATATGTTATTGTAAAATTTTACGTTTCAGCAAGGACGTGACTACGCTAGAAGAGCAAGACGACTCTATGTTCAAGCAGGGCCAATCGCCGTTCGTGCATTTGGCCTATGCTCTCTGGTACGCTGTGCTGGCACATACGGACATCGTCTGTTATATCATGGTGTTCATAAATCAGGTAAGCATCTTATATCCTAATAATATCCTGTCGACGACCTCGGTGGCGTGGCGGGCGAGTGCTCGGCTGAGACGCAAGAGGCGCGGTTTCGATCCCCGCTGTGGGAGAAATATTTGCATGTTTCCGGGTCTGGGTGTTGTAATATTATGTACTATAAGATGTATTTACAACAAAAAGATATAAGTATTCAGCCATCTGGTTTCCATAGTACAAGCTTTGCTTAGTTTAGGACTAGATCACGCCGTTCTGCCGTAACGAATTTTATGAAACTTGGGCTAAACATAACTTTTAATCTGCATTGCAGACTACTTTTTATCGAGATGCCATGCCAAGCCGCAAACGGTAGTTAGTATCTTAAAAAAAAACACGCTCCTTAAATTTAAATTTCTATAAAACTATCCGAATAAGGAACAATTGCTGCATTAAAATCTTTTTGTCAAACTGATCCCCACATCTTAAACCAGTATGATCTAAGTAAGACACTAAAAAGCATTCCCATAAAAAAAAAGTTAACTGGAGATCACCATGGTTCACCATATCCATCTTAGGACTAAATCGGAAGTGGCTGCAAGTTTTCTTATGTTTACTTGTGGCTCTGCTCACCCCATTAGGGATACGGGCGTGATATTATGTATGTATGTATGAGAAGATCTATCCACTCATCTTTTTGATCTTGTTTCAGATCCAGTCAGCGACCATCCTCTCCATACCCCTACCACTAATGGTATTCGTCTGGGGCACGCTCACTATCCCCCGCCCCACTAAAACGTTCTGGGTCACCTTGATCGCATACACCGAAGTGATTGTACTTATAAAGAGCATGTTCCAATTCGAGATTCTGCCGTGGAACCAGAAGGCGATACCCGCTAATATGCCCTTTACAGCGCCAAGGATTATTGGTATTGAGAGAAAGTTCAACTACGCGCTGTATGATCTGTTGCTGCTGCTTATAATATTCTTGCACAGGTATGTTGTTTGGTTCATCTGTTTATTTTGTACATAATGTATTTATTTTCTTACATAAAAATAAGCCTCCGTCCAGCTGCTTCTCTCCCCGAGCATAAATAAAAGTCGACTAAGGGATAGTGTCTTCTCCAAAATGACGGATGGGCTGATCATCTGTCACCATGGTTCATCATATCCATCGACTATAAATCCGAATTAGCTGCAAGTTTTCTTATGGTTGCTTGTGGCACTGCCCACCTCATTTGGGATACGGGCGTGATAATATGTATGTATGTATGTATGTATGTATGTATGTATGTATGTATATACAGTTTCATTTTACTTGTAACCATGCTAGTTTAAGATTGGCTCGAAACTATTACTTTTCTGTGAAGTTTTCTGTAACTCAACAATTTTATTTGGATTATACGCTAATTCTCTCTTCAGATCTATTTAAAAATTTTGAATTACAATCAAAGTTATGTAAAATATGTTGTTTGCTCTTCGATAAGTAAAGAGTTCAATCTGTCTGCAGATTTATGCTCAAATCTCTCGGTCTATGGAAGGAATCCACTCCCGAGATAGAGTTACGCGAAGACGAGGAGTATCCGTTAACGGCGGAGGACACTCGGAACGTGGTAGAAGGGAGAGGCGGTGACGTCGGCCAGAAGTATGTGAAGCTCCACGACCAAACCGGACCGTGAGTGTTATTTACTAGCTGGGGGCTTTGCCTGGGTTAAAACATGGGATGTGTCAAGCTCAGTTTACTAACTACTGGGCTCAGACCAAATAAAAGAAAAGACGGCGCGCCGCGAACAACAAAAGTGAAGCCATCTTTTTATCTGTGTGTGTGTGTATATATATATATATTTTGAGGTTTTGTGTTCCAAGTAACCTAAATTCATAGTATAATAATTAAGGAACGATGTTATTTGAAGTATTTACAAGTGAAAAGTGATTCCGTGAGACTTTTTTATGTGATTTGCTGTTGTTTTTACAAGTTTTCACTACACAGGAAGGCATAGTTCTATTTCTAAGACTTGTGACGTACCAAGAGCAATGAGCATGGTTTTAGTGTAGGTGTGTGCTTGAGCGTGTATGTTTACTTGCAGGAGCACGGTTTTGTGTGTCTTCATATTTGTTGTTCGCGGCGCGCCGTCTTTTCTTTTTACTTGGTCTGAGCTACTGGGGTCTTAGCTTGGGTTAAAATTTAGGCGCGTGTCAGTTACGGCTGGATTCAATAACAGAGTTGTGCTAAAAGAGATTTTTTTGTTAAATAAAGAGCACAGTAGTTCAGTCAATGACACAATGCAGTGTGTGGCTCAGACAGTCGTCACCGGCTCGTGGACCGGCTGTACCACGTGATGGCGACCATCACGGCCGCCATGAGGGAGCTGGGCGCGAGTCGCTCCGACCCGCGTGTCGCTACATTAGTATGGCAGCGCTTGCAAAGACTCCCGACTCGACATCGCAGCGCGCATACCTATCGACGGTATCCTTATGAGAAGTCTTTCTTTATCTTACAGTATTGTTGTAATTTAGTTGTATCGTAAAGTTAAACAGATGTACTGTTCTAAACATTATGTTTTCTATGTATTGTATTCTAAGCATTAGCTTGTGATGTAGATTGTATTCTAAACTTGTAAAAAGTAAAGTAAAAAGTATTTATTCAATATTACAAGTGTGTAAATACATGGTTTGGGAACTCTCCTTTTAAGCCGTGTGACCTGTATTAGGAGAGTCCCCTCTTTTCTGTAGTACAAATTAGAGCACTTGTATTAACCTAAATGTGAAATATAATAAGAAATGACAAAAATAATGATTTATAATGTGTGTAGGGTTACATGTAGTAAATGAAAGTGGATTATATAGTAAATATATATGTATATGTTTTACCTGTTTAAGAAATAATAGTGGAAATTTACTTGTTAGTCTTTGGTCAGTATTCTAGTGTAACAGTTTGAGCATTGGGTATTATATTCTAGTTAGGTATCTACTTGTATTATTTAACGTTCATTTACGTCTTATTCTATGGCAGGTAACTGAAATGTAAATTTAGACACAATTTGAAAGCATCATTCAACTAACGGACGACGGATGGAACATTACCATAGCAATAATATTTTATTGGAAAAATGATGTGTGGCATTTTTTGATAATAGTCGTTGGTTAGTCGAATATTAGAACCGGGTATTAATCAATACATCAAAAATGATTGTTTTTTTTTCATATTTACAGGCAAGGCAATGACGTAGACGAGGAAAATCAGCCCAGAAGCATTATGGGTGTGGAACAGCAACGACCTGACCAACAAACGAGTAGAGACAATGATGATGATGATGATGATGATAATGAGGCTGGTCCCTCCAAACCGAATGACGACCATTACAAGTAAGTTACCTGAAAATGCTTCACTTTAATGAAATGACATTTGACGACCTCAGTGGCGTGGGGGGTGAGTGCCCGGCTGAAAAGCGTGAGGTGCGGGTTTGATTCCCGCAGCGGAAGATGTTGGCATGTTCTGAAAATATATCTTCCAGGTTTGGGATGTTGTAGTATCACAGTACTCCTAGGTTCCGATAACCACGACACAGGAAATTCTAGTGTCTCGTAACTACTATGTAAGTGACTGTCGGATGTTATATACACACCTATCCATACTAATGTTATAAATGCGAAAGTGACTCTGTCTGTCTGTCAATGTCACGCCTAAACTGCTGAACAGATTTTGATGATATTTGGACAAAGAGTTTGTCCAAAATGGACAAAGGATGTAATAAGGATAAACAAGATAACGCATTTTAAATCCTTCTTAGACATTAATTTATGACAAGACAGTTAGTTTGACATGTCATTCAATGTCATTCATATCAATCAGGTCGTCAGCAGCTCTCTTTTTCTTGCAGGGCTGTGGGTAAGGGCCACATGTCTAGCTGGTGCTTTATACATTTTTGTTGCGCATACAACGTTGCGGGCGGGTCACAGCTGGTTTATAATAAAACTAGCTTTCGCCCGCGGCTTCGCTCGCGTGATATCCGGACAAAAATTAGCCTATGTATAGCCTATAAGTAGCCTGTAGCCTATCCAGCTCACATACTATGTATATTCCAAGTTTCATTCAAATCCGTTCAGCTGTTACGGCGTGATTGAGACGCAAACATACAAACATCCTTACAAACTTTCTCATTTTTAATATAGTCGGATGTAGGTTCACAATATCACTTATTTTGTTTGTTTCAGCGTGAATGATGATCAAGAGCCAATAATAGCAGTGACAACTACGCTGGAAGACACTTACAAACATTATCCACAAGTTATGCTTTTATCGTGAGTAATCTACTTTTCATTTTGCAGTTTTTTCTTTTCGTTCGTTTTAATCGATTTATTGATTGGATCTGTGAGATATTAATGTATATGAAATACTTGCTGCCACCGTGCGTTTACTCTTGCGTGATAGTATTTTTGAGTACAAAACCCATACAAACTCTGACATCCTGTTACAATACCTTAGAATGTAAATTTTCAAAATTCCTGTCTTAGTCTTAATCTTACACCTTATAATAATACCTTTATTTTCCTCTTTCACACAATCCATAAGTTTCATTTTATTTTTATTTTATTTATTCAACAAAAATACACACGCGCGAGCCTACACACACACACACACACACACACACACACACACACACACACACACACACACACACACACACACACACACAAACACACAATGACATAGACAAGTAGAGCCAACCTTTTTGTATCGTTTATTGCAGAATAAAGCGCTACCTGCGTCCCATGCATCGTTTCTTCAAGCGCATGCTGGCGCCGGGCGCGCGCGTCACGGCAGACGTTTACGCTTACATGTTCCTGTGCGATTTTTTCAATTTTATGGTCGTTATATTTGGATTCGCTGCGTTTGGGGTAAGTGAACAACTTTTAAGATGTACATTATATAAGGCCTTTTACCATCTATAGTAGATGATTTATACAGAGTCAGGAGGCAACTTTTACCTTCACTAACGGGACGCTGTAGTATTCGGGACGAATTAAGATGGAGTAGGCTTGAATTTCATCCTCTCAGCTTAGTCGGCCTTGTCCAGAGGAAAGACACGGTCAATATGTGCGGAGCTGACTGAGCCGCGGGTTTCCTCACGATTTTCCTTCACAGTTTAAGAGTACTTGTATAGCGCACATAATTTTTTCGCACAGGAAAATCCATTGGTACACAACCGGATTTGAAGGACGGATAGCCGAGGCTTAGTAATAGGGTCCCATTGGCACCCTTCGATTACGGAACCCTTTGTGTGCGAATTTGACTCGCACTTGACCGGTTTTATACCCTTCTCTTCACAGACGCACCAAGGCGACGGCGGGGTGCAAGCGTACCTAGAAGAGAATAAAGTTCCTATTCCATTCCTAGTGATGTTGATCCTGCAGTTTGCCCTCATCATAATCGACCGCGCGCTATACTTGCGCAAATTCATGCTCGGCAAGATACTTTTTCAGTACGCGCTGATTGTAGGCGTACATATATGGATGTTCTTTGTACTGCCGTTTATTACTGAAAGGTAAGCACCAAAGTGAACAATAACAAGTGTTTATTTAGAAGAACAAACCGACTCCGTAGAAATTAAGTAACATAATACAGCCGCCATATTGGATTTTTGACACTTAATAAATCAGATCAGACGAGTCTAACAATACCTTATTTGTTGAAATCATCATCATCATTTTAATTCATCGTAAATCAAAAAGAGCGCATTTTATATAGCCTTTGTCAAGTCCAACGACACCTCATTTGTAAAAATCCGTTTGCTTAGCGAAGCTACAGCTTTAGCCAAAGGAATGCACATCCAAACATTTCAAAAACAATGCCTTCCTTAGCAGACGGCTGAAAAGTATCCAGTTACAATACAATAGCCTTCAAAATTTGTTATCATTCCAGGACGTTCAACACATTCGCGCCGCCGCCGATGTGGTACATGATAAAGTGCATATACCTCCTTCTCTCCGCATACCAGATCCGCTGCGGCTACCCGCGACGGATCATCGGCAACTTCCTCTGCAAGTCTTACCGCTTCATCAACATGATATGTTTCAGAGGGTTTGTATTGGACATACTGTTATTATAAAGTGCATGTACCTCCTTCTGTCGGCGTGCCAGGATTTGTAACTTCCTCTGCAAGTCTTGCCGGAAGATATCAGAAGTTCGCCGAAGCTATGTAGCTGTGGTGTTATTAAAAGTAATTGTTGCAGATTCATGGCGGTTCCGTTTGTGTTCGAACTGCGAACTCTCATGGACTGGATATGGACGGACACGTCTATGACCCTCATGGACTGGCTCAAAATGGAAGATATATTCGCCAGCGTCTTTCTTCTCAAGGTAAATAAAATAAAAATTTACCTACAAATTACAACACAAACTGCTCCCTATTTAGAATTTTGGAAATTCATATCACAATCATCTTTACTGACTTTGCCCCATGATTGAGACAGAATCATACCCAAAAATTTTAACGAATACTCGAATTTATAGTTTTATTATTACACGCTTACGCCCACGGCTTTGCTCACGTGGTAATATGTTAATCCAGCACACATTATGTAGTGTCAATGAACTGTCAAAGTCTGTGTTCCACGCGCCGTCATTCATTTATTCAAATTCGTTTAGCCGTTTGGTGTAATTGAGGCAAAAATCTTCGCAAACATTTGCATTAATATTAGTAAGATAAACAGTGCTTCTACGACATGCTCGGGAAGAGAAGCAGCTGGACGCATTCTATGTGTTTTCCTTACTCCCAGTCCAGCGACGAGGTAAAAAATATTTTAAATGATGCCTTATTATTTTATTCCAGTGTTCACGATACGTAGAGGATGAGTTCCCTCAGCCGCGCGGCGTGAAGAAGTCCAGTACTGCCAAGTACATCCTCGGAGGAGGCGTCCTGGCATTCGTCATCGCTATTATATGGTTCCCGCTTGTCTTCTTCGCGTTTGGAAACTCTGTAATTATCTATTATATCTATTTAAATAAAACAAATTAATTTTTAGCATTCAACGCGCAGGCCAAACTTGTAAGGGTGCGTTCATTATTACGTGAGGCGTTTAGGGGAGGAGATGGTCTATGGAATGGTCGATGAAAAATAGCCAAAATCGGCTCACGTAATTAATAGATTCCCCCAAAGCTGAAATTTTAAAGCTTCCTTTTATATATATATACACACTGAAAATTTAAACTTTCTACCTATTATTCATGAAATACAGCCCGCTGACAGACGTACGGACAGACGGATGGACAGCTTAGCAATAGGGTCCCTTTGGCACCCTTCGGGTACCCTAACCCTAAAGAGTCATCATCGATTCCGTGCTTTTTTCTTGGACTATGAGAGCCATGTTGATATTAAAAAAATAATTAGTTAAGAGTTTTTTTTTATTCTAGGTAGGACAACCAAATCCACCCACAGACGTAACAGTAAAGATTAGGATTGGACCCTTCCTTCCAGTGTACCAGATGTCGGCGCAGTCTCATAATATCGATGTGTAAGTTTTTTTTATTTTTTTTTTTGCAATGATTTTCTAAACTACTTGTATAGAACACACCGCTTGGAAATGTTACTGGATTATGTTTTTGTTTATAAGTACTACTACTTGTCGTAACACTATAGTTCTTTCGAACCCATAATGTGGTGAAGGATTTATATTTCGCCTCAAAGGCTCCTTTCGTGCACTTGACACAAATTTTTTCCATCTTAGGATTTTAAATCAGAAGTGGCTGCAAGTTTTCTTATGTTTACTTGTGGCTCTGCCTACCCCATTAGGGATATGGGCGTGATAATATGTTTGTATGATTTAGCTTCATTATCTTAGTTTGAGCTCATTGACACGACGAATGAATGAAATATATTTGTTCCAGTTTCACAGAACAAGACTTCACTCAACTCAGCAACATATACGCGCGGGACCGATCCGCGCAAACATTTCTCTCCAACTACATGTATAATGATGTAGCAGTTATTACTATTAACCCCAACTCCACTCTTAAGTGGATCATCTCGCCGCCTGAGCTACAGCGGCTGAAACGAGAGGCGATGTCAAGTATGTTGCTTCAAACTTTAACTTCTGTGTTAATAAATAGCGAATAAATAAATATTTGAGGACATATCACACAGCACCATCTAGCCCCAAACTGAGCAAAGCTTGTAAAATGGGAACCAGATGGCTGATAGAATACTTATATTTTTTTTTTCGTAAATACATACTTATATTACATAATATTACAACACGCAGACCCGGAAGAAATATTTGCAGAGCATGCAAACATTTCTCTCGCAGCGGGAATCGAACCCGCGCCTCTCGCGTCGTAGTCGAGCACTCGCCTCTGTAACGCTTTTATCAATCTATGTGTCTTGACAGATTCATCCCTCCAAGTGAAGTTTACCTACGTGATAACGCACCCGTCGAACGCGGTACCCAACCCGCCCACGATGGACGACAGCCGCGAGGTGGAGCTGGAAGCTTATGTACAAGATGCCAACGGCAACGAGAAAAGAAACCCGCAGAGGGACGCGCTACTGCAACTACTGGATGGAACCGCCTCGCCGGATACATGGTAAACTAGCTTTCGAACCCAGCAGTCAAATGGTAAACTAGCTTTCGAACCCAGCGGTCAAATGGTAAACTAGCTTCCAAACCAAGCGGTTAAACGGTAAACTAGCTTCCGAACCCGGCGGTTAAATGGTAAACTAGCTTCCGAACCCAGCGGTCAAATGGTAAACTAGCTTCCGAACCCGGCGGTTAAATGGTAAACTAGCTTCCGAACCCAGCGGTCAAATGGTAAACTAGCTTCCGAACCCGGCGGTTAAATGGTAAACTAGCTTCCGAACCCAGCGGTTAAATGGTAAACTAGCTTCCGAACTCAGGACTCAGGTAAATACTGGACGTAAAGGCATCTTCTGAATACTGAAGCCACATGTACAATTTCTTAAAACATAGCTGAAATAGATTTTGGATGATAAATTTATTCCCACTAGACAACGAAAAAACATGCGTCTGTTTGATGCAAGCATGCGGTTCTTCGCTCGCAAATATGGCCTAACTATTCATACGTTTAAATTCATTTCAGTGCACAGTTATTCCAAATGCAATAATGATCTGAATGCTGTTCCTTCCACAGGTTGAATATGAAGATGCTATTCCCCAAGTTCGTGAAAGTTTTCAACAAGGGGAGCATCAAACCTGCCTACCAACTGATGCCGAATATCCAGGACGGGGGTTAGCTTTTACTTTACTTTTTGTGTAAAATAGAACCGTAAAAGTATTCCAAGTATTATAAGATAAGTAATAATAGTATTAGGACTGTGTATTTCAAGTTTAAGCCAAACATGTTTAGTCTTTATCGATATAAGTGGGAGCAGATAGACTCAAACATACATTTTGGAACTTTCTAATACTTTCGGCATTAGGTCTTTTTATTTGACATGGTAATTATTTTGGTCAAGCGTGAGTTGCCCATGAATAAAATTACTTATAATACATAATATTACTACAACGCCCGGACCCGGAAGGAATATTTTCAGATCAAGCAATTATTTCTACGCCACGCCAACGAAAGCGTGTTTAACTGTAAATTACAGTGTTATAAACATTTCATTTTTTTTTCAGATGAAGACTCTCGTCTGTATCGCGACGTGCAGCTGCGACTAGAAAGAGAAAATGAGACCATGTACTGGCGAGTTCGGGAGCATTGCAGTAAACCGGTGAGTCAAGCCACTACGACTCACGGATATATATAATGTCATGTCTAAGTTTGTGTAAATAGGTTAAATCCCGTTCGTAAAATGAGTTTGTCACTATCGCCTTCAAAAAAAGAAAAGAAAATAAACTGAACAGAGCAAGTAACTGTCACTGACAGTTGCTGATGTTAATCAAAATATTCTACTGGCCAGTGTGCTTTTGTCTTTGGTTGGTATTGAATTTAAAAGAAATTATTGTGATCTGTGGTATAAGAAAAATAATGGCGGCAGAAAGATTTTGGGAACATCCTGCGTCGTAGTGTTCAAAAAGTTTGCAAATTGAAATAAATGAAGAAATCAGTTAAAAATTACGTTTCGAGTAAACATATATATATATATATATATCTATTATAGTCTAGTCACTCGTTTTAAGATAAAAGCTACTATTATTTTTTGCTAAACTTTAATAATGAACGATATGACTGCGCGGTGCCCGCAGAAAAAATAGCTTCCATCTATCCGTTCTACTGTAACGGAGTTACATGTTAACAAACATTAATAAATAATAATAAATAAATAAATAATTGTGGACATTTCACACAGCGCCATCTAGCCCCAAACTAATCAAAGCTTGTACTATGGGAACCAGACGGCTGATAGTATTTTTTGTTAATACATAATTACAGCACCCAGTCCCAGAAGAAATATTTGCAGAACATACAAACATTTCTTCCGCCGTGGGAAACGAACCCGCGCCTCTTGCGTCTCTGCCGAGCAATCGCCCGCCAAGCCACCGAGATCGTCATTGGCATTTATAATATTAGTGTGTTTTTGCTTTCACAGGATCCATTAGCGAACATCCCGATGAACAACTGCGACATGCTCATTATGTACACGTTCAACGACAAACTATTCCCGGAAACACTCAACATTATTTCGGGGAGTGGGTAAGTATATTTACGATATTTTCGAGATATGACCATTTTATATGAAAACTAGCTGACCCCGTGAACTTCGTAACGCCTTAGAATTAATAATGCAAATTTTCTAATGTTTTATTCATTCGGGGTGGAAACAAATCTAACAAATCAAAAATAATGAAATCGGTCGAGACGCAAGAGGCCCAGGTTCGATTTCCGCTGCGGAAGAAATGTTTGCATGTTCTGCAAATATTTCTTCCGGATCTGGGTGTTTTGGTACCATAGTACTCGTAGTTTCTGATACCCACGATACAGGGAATCCTAGTGTATGGTCACTGGTCAGGGCTATGTTATATGACTGTTGAGTGTTATTTATTATCATCATTAATGAGTTTATTATTCTTTTCATACTAGGGGGAGAATTCGGCACTTCTTTGTTTACGTTTTAGGACTAATAAGAAGAGAGATTAGGTATAGTGTAGGACGAGAATGCGTTTGGTATTGAGAATGTAGGTATTTTTAAAATTGATTATTCACAGAATCATCGGGCTGTACACTACATTTGTGTTTTTGGCGTCACGAGTGCTACGCGGGTTCTTCTCAGGAATCTACACTAAGATAATGTTCGACGACCTGCCGAACGTCGATCGAGTCTTACAACTCTGCCTCGACATTTACCTGGTAATTACTAGTTTATTTACTACTAGCTGCCGCGCGCGGCTTCGCTCGCGTGGTACCCGGATTAAAAATTAGCTTAAGTATATGTTAATTCAATAACTGGATGGCTCAAATCCGGGCGTGCACTAATGGATGTATTTGTTGAAAAATATACCGCGCTGTACCAGTACTCTCAAACGGTGAAGGAAAATATCGTGAGGAAACTGGCTGTTGTAGAACATAAAAAGTTCGAAAAACAATGAAAAAAAAAAACTTTATTACAACCTAACAAATTGCTGGCAAAGGGTGGCCTTATCGCTTGATGTGATGTCTTCCAGGCAACCAAACTAAGACTAAAACTAAATTAATGTAGATAGAACTAAACTATCTGCCGGCCGCGGCTTCGCTTGCGTTGTACCCGTACAAAAAGTATCCGTATACGCTTTGCAGTAGCAGTCTGCCTAGAAAGCTGAGTTCTTTTTCTATTATGATTAAACCATGATAGCTAGATATATGTTCTCGGGGACTTTTTTGTAGGCCTTAATGGGATCTACAAACCCGTAGTACATCATTTTGTATTATTGTCAATAGTTTTTGCAGCGCACGCAAAAATAGGTTTTCGATTTTACACCTTGTGTTACGAAATAGCAATATTATTACGGATCCCTAATTTTGAAAAAAAAACATAGCCTATAGCCTTCCTCAATAAATGGACTACCCAACACTGAAAGAATCATTCAAATCGGACCAGTAGTTCCAGAGATTAGCGCGTTCAAACAAACAAACAAACTCTGCAGCTTTATAATATTAGTATAGATTAAAAATAAACTAAACTAGCGTTTAAATACACGCTGGGACCATTTCATTGACAACAAAGTTGAGCGGTGAGGATTTCCGCTGTCCCCACGAAAGGAGACTTTGAAGCGTACTTCAAATATTTTCACTACACTGGTTCGAAAGAACTAGACACGATTGGTAATAGTAGTGTGGTAAACATACATTTTCTTCGTTTCAGGTTCGGGAAGCTCTCGAGTTAACTCTAGAAGAGGATCTCTTTGCAAAACTAGTTTTCCTCTACCGCTCTCCGGAGACCATGATAAAGTGGAGTCGGCCGAAGGACGAGCCCGAGCCTCAGAGGGCGCTGCCTCCTTCGCGCTGAACGAAACTCTAAAAGTACCTTTCGAATGTTGTAAGCTCTGTTGCTATGAGACTTGTCTACGCGTCTTTTTAAAAGCTAGTCCCCAAAGTCTATGAATTTTCAATGACTGATATCCTATGCCGTTCAAGCTAGCGTTCGTTTCGGCCTCTCGTGGTGCGATAAGGATGTCTGTATGTACCTATATGTTACCGTGAAATTTTAAATACCGTTAGATTATAATCTATCTTGCGAGATTGTAAACTGTCGAAAGATTGTAAAGGGTAACATTTTTTGGTCCTTCGGTGGCAACTAACTGAATTCGATCGAGTGGATAAGTAATAATGCTTTATATTGTAAAGCAGTATGTTCCAGTTCACAATCTTTCGACAGTTTACAATCTCGCGAGATAGATTATAATCTAACGGTATTTACAATTTTACGGTAACATATATACAACACACATACCTATTTTACTTATTATTATAACTCTGTTCTTTTTCTAAGGAGAGTTTTCTGTGACACTATTTTACACAAATGCAGATATCAACGTTTGCATTGTTTATTGCATATTGTAACCTTGTTCCATATACCTACATTCTTTTTATATACAGAATGACAAATAACTATGTATTATAACTGGCTTCACTGTCACACGTTAGTTTAAACGGCAGACGTTGAAAATTAATAGAATTGGGTAGCTGTTTATCAACACAAATATTTCCGTATCGTCACTGAATATGTGAAAAATAACGGTTACGGGATTAGTGTAAATAAAACATGAAAGTTTATGCTAATTAAAAGTAGATTTTGATGATAATCCGCAGGTTAGATCTGCCCTCCTAGTGAAGAACGCAGTAACTAGCATTTTTGACAGAAATTAGTCAGATACATATTCGGAATCGCCTAACAAAATACAACATTCTGTTCTCACTTACGTATTAAAACATATTGGGCATAGTTACTGCGTTCTTCACTAGAGGGCAAAGATCCAAGGTTATTTTCCTATTCTGAGCTACACTACCGTTAGTTCTGTAGGGAATATTTTTCACTTCCTATAAGGTAGTCTTTGAAAGCAAGCCTCAGAGGCGCCGTGAATGACGTTCGTTTCATTTGCGTAATAGCTCTGTCGTGGCGTCACTAACGCGACGTCACTCTCGCTTGCTTCGAAAGTGTGCCTACCTTTATACTGATACCTTATCGATATCTCGATGTAGTAAGGCATCCACGACTGAAAAATCTTATTAATTTATAATATCGACTGCAAATTAAAACTGAAACATGTTTATATAAGTACATAAATAAAATTCCAGCCAATTTTATTGCCTTATAAACCGCCATAGACGTCCACTATGTACCTATCTCACGTTGGCAATACCTATTGGATTGATTTAGATACGTAAGTTGTACAGTAACGTTTATAAGATAAGACTAACTGCATTACATACTTTTTATGTTAATGTAATTATTCAATCGAAATGAATTTGAAAATTAAAATTGTAGAATGTATAATTTTAAGCACATTTTTTTCTAGAAGTGCACTAAAATGTTACATTATGTACGTACGAAAATTTATTTACTTATTTAGCTTTTTTTAAATCCCTATGCTCTCTTTTCTCGTAATATTTAGCTCATTTTGATGCATTTCTTACACTATACTTACTTTTAAATTATTGTTTTATCGTCGTTGTGCATAAACTTATCAGTAGTCAGTACATAACATCGAATGTTTTTTTGTGTAAATAGTAAAATGTCAATTATATTTTCTTACTTGTATAAATGATTTTGTTTACAGATTATTTAATGTAAATTAAAAAAATATATAAACGTTATTTAGGTATTGAGATACGTTTTTATCATGCAATATTTTCCATCATGTTCATGTTATGTAAATACATAGATAAATTATATCTCTATTTATTTCTTGTTATAAAATCTACCTGCATGTTGTTTAGCTTGTTACATTATCTAGTATAATTGAATACTAGCTGGTCATGATTTTTTTCATATAGGTAACGACAATCCAAACTCGCGATAATTGGTCAAATTCAATTCTGACACATAATCAGCTACTAGAGGATCGTCCTACGACTTTGTCTGCGTTATTTTTTTACTCTCCCGCTGTGTGCTCTAGGAGTTCAATTTCGGGAATTCATTTCTTAGTGCACCCTACACCATAAGAGGTATATATGTACACCCCAAGTTTCATGCTTCCAGGCAGGACTTATAGTTTAGCTGTGTGTTGATTGTCAGTCAGGCAGTATCTAACGTAAGAGTTTTATATACTTAATTAGATTTCTATCGACTCTTTCCCCTCATTTCTTTATATTAGATGCATTTTTTAAGTAACTATTTTAAAATTATATTCAACAAACTTGACTAGACAGTCTGTTTATCTGTAATTTTGTATTGTGATTGATAAGTTAAGTGCTGCATTTAATGTTGTCAAGTTGTGATAATAAAATCCGTACAAAATGTTTGAAGTTTTTATTTAGAAATTACAATATCATTTCAAAATCATATTGTTTCAAGTCGTTACAGTGTTACACACAAAGAACTATAGCTTATATTGTAGTTTACGATCTAAGAAATAACCATCAATCTAGGAGCAATATTCATCGACATGAGCTCCTGGAAAAGCAACTTAGCGGCATAAGGCAGACGCACTTGGGAAATCTGAGTTTTGTTTTTGCATCCTTTGCATTCGAATGTATTGTTTCGCAAGTTAGCGATGGCGATCAGACCGCAGAAGTTACACACGTGGATGCGGTACGGGTCGGAAACCTCGAACAAACGTTCGCGGAGGAATTGCGCAGCTCCGTGAGCGATCTGACAATCACGCTCCATCTCACCGAATCGCAGACCACCATCCCTGGCTCTGCCCTCCATGGGCTGTCTCACAAGAATTTGCACAGGTCCTCTAGCTCTGGAGTGAATTTTGTCATCCACCATATGCTTGAGACGTTGGTAGTATGTGGGACCCAAGAACACTTGAGCGTTGATCTTTCGTCCTGTGTGGCCGTTGTACATAACTTCATTGCCACGCAGATGGTAGCCATATTCTTGCAAGAGGGACGAAATCTTTTGCACGTTTACAGCATCGTTGAACGGTGTGGCGTCACCGATTTCACCCTTGTTAGAAGACACTTTGCCTTGAATGCATTCAATTAAATGGCCAATTGTCATACGAGATGGGATAGCGTGAGGATTGATAATGATATCTGGGGTTAGTCCCTCGCATGTAAACGGCATGTCTTCTTGCCTGTATTGAATACCACAGGTTCCCTTTTGACCGTGACGTGAAGCGAACTTATCTCCGATTTGAGGAATTCGCACCGACCTCACACGTATTTTACAGAACTTGTAACCTTCGCTGTTCAATGTCAGCATGACTTGATCCACGATTCCAGTTTCACTGTTACGTAGGAATGTAGAGGCATCACGTTTCGAGAAACGTTTTGTTGTGCCTTCCAGTTCGTCATCGTTTTCAGGTAATGTGATAGTTTTGCCTATTACAACATCATCACCTGACACTCTGATGCCAGGCGCAATGATACCGTCATCATCTAGTTTGTCATACAAAGCGTTTCTCATGCCCTGACACGTTTGTCTCGTAGGTTTCTCAAACTGTTCTTCCTGATCACCAATACGCTTCGATTCTGAGTCTTTATAAGATCGGTAAAACACAGATCTGAAGAATCCTCTTTCTACTGCGGAAGCATTCAAAATGACACTGTCCTCTTGATTGTATCCAGTGTAACAGAGGATAGCAACAATTGAGTTGATGCCAGCTGGCAACTCTCTGAAGCGCAAGTACTCCATAGAGCGTGTTGTCACCAGCGGTTTGTGAGGGTAGTACAGCACGTGTGCCAGCGTGTCCATTCTCACGTGGAAGTTGGTGATGTAAACTCCCATGGCTTGTTTACCCATAGCACTTTGGTACGTGTTCCTGGGACTTTGGTTGTGATCAGGGAATGGAATAATGGAGGCACATACACCCAATATCATAGCTGGGTGAATCTCGCAATGAGAGTATGTTGTACAGTAAGCATACTCCTTCAACTGGGTTAGATCATCAGGACTCATTGCAATCATTACTGTTTCCTCTTCCAGGGTGTCAATGTATTCTACCACTCCACTGGCAACTAAATTTTGCCAACCATAATTATTGTAATCTCTTTCTTTCAAGTTATCAATGTGTTTTTTCTTCAGCAGGAGAGCGCCATTTTCGACGATTAATAAAGGACGACAAATCCTGCCTGCATCAGTGTAAATTCTGATCTCCCTGTCTCTGATGTCGCGAATCATGCTCACTTCGGATACAATGATATCCATCTGACGACGTAGTTTGCGTAGTGTGGCCATCAATTGTTCAGGGTCTCTATGGATTCCAACCCAACAGCCATTTACGAAAATTTTCGTGGCATCTGCTATAGCAGATGGCGCTATCTCTTCCAAATTTTCCATAGACCACTCTTCCAAGAACTCTAAGATAGGAGACGGCTGGCTACCTACAGAGATGTAGGCCATTAAGGCCAAGTTCTTGACAAGTCCGACAGCAGCTCCTTCTGGGGTTTCGGCAGGACATATCATGCCCCACAGAGTGTTGTGTAGTTGACGAGGCTTGGCGAGTTTTCCATCTCGTCCAATTGGGGAGTTGACGCGTCGTAAATGTGACAATGTTGAAGCAAAGGTCAGTCTATTCAATACTTGGGATACCCCAGCTCTAGCTTGATGGGCTTTCTTTTGGTCTCCCCAGTTCCCAGTGGCGAGTGAGTAGCGCAAACCATCAGTAATAATCTTAGTCTTGATAGCCAACTCTAAATTGAAATCTTTTCCTCTGTCAATGAATTTCTGGGCATACATTCGGACCTCCTTCAGTAATGTTTTGAATAATCCTCTGAATAGGAAAGCCAACAAAGGGCCAGCCAGATCTAATCTTTTATTCCCATAATGATCTCTGTCATCTAACTCACGGCGACCAAGAGCAGCCAGAAGCAATCTATGCACCATGTATCCCAAGAAGTAAGCTTTCTTGGTCTCACAAAAATCTGATACACCAACATGAGGTAACATTTCTTTTTGCAGAATTTCTTTAGCATATTTGATACGCTTTTCTTTAGTAACACCCGGTCGTGCACCACGGGCTCCGATAAAGTTGAGGGCAACATTTTGCTCTTGGATAACAAAAGCTTCATCTAATGAGGGTTTCACCATTTCCATCATTTCTGGGTCATCAAAATCGTAAATTATATGTTCCAAAATGTCTCTGTCAGCTACAAAACCAAGAGCTCTGAATACAATCATGATTGGTATCTCCTGTTTGATGTATGGAACTGTGGCAATAATCCTTTGACCAATTGCTGATTTTTTTATACTTTGTCCACCTCGGGCCATCATGTTAACCCACAGGGTTGATGTAGGTCTTGAGCTATGCTCCAAACAAGACCGAATTTCAGTTTTGTAAGCAAATTTTCCATCCTTCATACTGAAGACGTAGACAGTATTTGTTGCCATCTTTTCTTGAGCAATCAACACCTTTTCAGAACCATTGATAATGAAATAGCCGCCAGGGTCAAGAGGGCACTCATTCAACTCAGACAAATCTCTGTCAGTCAAGTTACTCAGCAGGCAATATGTAGATCTTAACATGATTGGAATTTTTCCAATAAATGTTTTCTGATGTTGAGTCTCAACTGGATCTTCATTTTCTTTCACAATCGTTTTAGTTATGTCAACATACAATGGAGCCGAATAAGTCAAATTACGGAGACGAGCTTCATTAGGCATCATAGGTGACGGTGCTCCATCCTTCTCCCAATGAGTAGGTTTAGATAAGTAGATTTGATCAAACTTTAGGAGGTACTTCGGCGGTGTTTCAATTTCACCAGAGGCATGCTGCGCTTCGGCTTGCAGTTCTATGGGTGGCGAATCTTCCACAATTCTTTGCACTGACATTTGGATAAACTCATCAAAACTATCCAGTTGTTGACGTACCAAACCCTTTTCATCGAAATATGCGTTGATAACGATCCAGCAGGCCTCCTGCCAGAGCTCAGAGGAGATTTCTTCGACATCTTCTTCCTCATATTGGTCGTCTTCAGTATCGTACATGACGAACGGGATAAGAACTTTTCCCGATCAAGTCGGAATATTATTCGAACACTATCCGAGTTTCCAGGTATGAATCTGTGCAAAATTCAATAAATCTCAAAGTAAATCTGGCAGAGAGATTTACTTACTTTGGCTTTTTTCTTTTTTTTTACTACCAGTCTACCACACAATCCACAAAGAGTGAGTGAGTGAGTAGTACAGTAGTGTCGGTCACTGACACGAAAGAATGAAACAAAATGGCTTGAATCTACAATGAGTATAGCAACAAAAAGTTTTTAGCCAATAGAAATTAAGCTTAATATTTAGAAGATGAAAATGTTGCTAGATTAAAAAAAATGGTTTGACGGAAGCTAGAACGTTTCAGTATTTTCTAAGAGAAACATGCCTACTCTGTGGTTAAGAACTTTGAACATGTTTTGTTTGAGATTGGGACTTTGGAGAGTTCAATTTTGAGGATTTTACAGATGATTCATTTACCTCCGTCCTCTATTGTGATAAAAAAGGAAATCTAATTTTTATTTAGGTATAGCAGAACAAAAGTTTTCTTAGTTATGGATTCCACAAGAAGGAACAATCCTGAAGATCAGCGTTGTATAATCGGACTCCAAGATTTGAAAATATCAAACAAAGTTGAAGATGGTACTGAGCAAGCGCACGGCTCCTCAGCGAATACGAGCACACTTGCCAAAACTCGGTCAGTGGGTGCTATAGAGAGCTTCGTACTCGACAACTCCCAGCAGAATAATCGCCAGGATTACAGCTTTTACGAGCGTTCAAATGTGATCGCAGCATCGAAGTTCGCCACTCCTAAACGAGTAGAAACGATCGCATCTTCTATCAATAAACGGGACATAAACACGGCGGCTCTGCCGTCGAGCCCGACGAGATCCATCGACTCCATATCGCAGCGGTCTCTCAGCTACCAGACCGACGATTTGTATGAGATCCCAGCGAATCCGAACGCGCCATTCCCGCCGCCCGTGTACGAGAACGTAGAGTACTACGGGAGCGCGCGCTCGCCGCAGCTGCCCTACTACCACCAGGTGTTGGTGCCCGCGGGCGCGCCCCCGCCCGTCTCCGACGGATACTACGATACCAGGTACAGCAAGGCGCAACCGCAGGTACCAGTCAACTGCAAGCCCAAACCTAACCCAGCGGTCTATGAAAACATGCTGTGTTCTGACAATAATGATAAGAAAAATGACTACAAATTGCCACCAAATGCTGACCAACGCTTTGTGCAGCAAGGATCATTGCCTGGCCCTCAAGTGCCCAAACCTGGTGTAACTAGACACATTGCTCAACCGATAAATAACAAAGGAAGTGTTGATAAGGCCCCACCTCCACCACCTTATACAGCTAGTCAAGATAATGCCAGTGGGGATTATACTATCATGAAATCAGCCCCTCCAAAATACACTGATGTCAGTTCAATATTGGCAAAAGATGAAAAAGTTGTAAATATACCATCTACTGCGATTTATGCATCTATAGCGCCAAGTGCTCAACGGCCTAAAGCCAACATCGCTACTGAAGTACAAACTGCTACTGCAGCTCCAAAATTTTTTCACCCCAAGCCCAATATTGCTAATAATATTGGTAAAGATAAACCTCCGATTGCAAATGGAGGGTTTGCAAAGCCGGTTGGGAGCAGAATGCAGATTGTTGAAGAGACTAATGGATCAGATTATGTGTGTATGACTGGCGGCTCGTCAGTAGCAGCATTGGCAGCTGCAAATAGGGATAACACATCTGTAGCTTCAGAATCAATGGGTTCAAGGAACTTGGTTTCCGGCATGGCGTCGTATTCTCCATCTCAGTCTCCTGCACCAAGCCCTACTCCGAGCTCTGTGTCCCAACTATCCGGGGGCTCCCGAGGGTCTGGTGGGCGAGGCAAGAGTCTATTGCCATACAGCATTACACCGCCTCGCCCACCTGGGCCCAGTGAGGCTCAACGTAAAATTGAGGAGCTCACAAGACAACTCGAGGAGGAAATGGAAAGACAGGATGAGGAAGGAGAATATTTTGGTAAGATGAAAAATAATACTTAAAATTAGCCCACTGGCCTCCTAAATAATAATTGATTTGCCTACAACATAGTTGTGTTATAGAAACAAATATTGATAACAATAATAACGTTTTTGATCTCTGACCTTTGTATAGATGACTCAGATACATAACAAAGTCTGATGGACAAAGGATTTACTGATCTTGATTATAAAATACCAATATTTGTTTAGACAAAACTAAGTGGCCTATGTAACTTTAATTGGCAAAAAAAGCACTTTGCTTTAAAGAATATATATAAATTCCAGGTATTTGCCACACCTGTGGGGCTGGAGTAACCGGAGCAGGTCAAGCTTGTCAAGCCATGGGCAACCTATATCATACAAACTGCTTTATTTGTTGCTCGTGTGGACGCGCCCTTAGGGGCAAAGCCTTCTACAATGTGCATGGCAAGGTGTACTGTGAAGAAGACTATTTGGTATGAATGCTATTCTTAGTTATACTTACAGACGAAATGGCGTAGCAATGTATTAGTGAGATTTTGGAAATGAAACATGGTGGTAGGTATAATGCTTGTGATATTTTAATGTGGCATATGTCCAGTGATAAACTTTATCATACACAAGAAAAAGAAATACTGAAAATATTTTGTGCAAAGGGAGGCTTTATTGCTAAAAGTGATCTCTGCCAGACAAGATGACTTCAATGTTTGCCATAAAACCTGGATATTATTCCTTTTTTAAGGAGCAAATTGTAATGATCATTTAATAAATTATGTCATCTATTGAAGACCCAATCACTATGTACAAGAGTTGCCTAATTTATAATTTTTTTATTTCAGTATTCTGGATTCCAACAAACAGCTGAGAAGTGTGCAATATGTGGACATTTGATCATGGAAATGGTGAGTTCCATATATCTCTGACACACATTTTAGATTTGTGTTCTATGATTTTCCCTTCCATCTGAGATTACTGGTGATAACGTAAATGTTACATGTTGAATACTTAAAATAATAGTGCCCACCTGTAACCATAATTATGGCTATGGAAGAGCGGGACTTTCTAACACAAGTATATTTTACTTAAAAGAAGGTCCCAACCTAGTTAAACAAAATTGTAAACAGTTACAGCAATAAACATTTTTCTATTCTTTTCTTTGTTTCCCCACCAACAAAATTAGAAAATTAGAATTAGTGGGTGATTCTGTTCTGAGAGAATGATGATATTTATGAATCCTTTCAGATCCTCCAAGCGATGGGCAAGTCGTACCACCCGGGTTGTTTCCGTTGCTGCGTGTGCAATGAGTGCCTCGACGGAGTCCCGTTCACTGTGGATGTCGACAACAAAATATACTGCGTCAATGACTATCATCGCATGTTCGCGCCCAAGTGTGCTAGTTGCGGAAAAGGTAATTTAAAAAAACTTGTAGATGCCACTGCAAATGTTTTTTTTATCAGTTCGGTAAAACCTGTGGATGACACTAAATGTTTTTTTTATCAGTTCGGTAACACCTGTGGTTGCCACTGTAACTGTTTTTTTATCAGTTGGGTAAAAACTGTGGTTGCCACTGTAAATGTTTTTTTGAACAGAATGGTTCCATCCATCTTATCTTAAGTTTATCTAAATGTAAATTCTTACTTTACTGACCGACCTGCTGATAAATCAACGCTTGCGAGAGCCATGAAACAGGAGGGTATATACCTTTTATGGTATAGGGGTGCACTAAGAAAGGAATTACCGAAATACCAGTCCTAGAGAATACAGCGAAAAGTGAGGTTTGTATGAAAAAAAAAACTTAAAACTCGAAAGTGTTCCACTAATTTCAAAATACCTCTGGTTGCCATGGTAAATATTATTTATTCTACAGAATGATCTAATCCATTATAATATGTCCAGGTTCATCTATCTCCTATAAAACTTTTCACCTTTGTTTTTTGAGGTGTTGCGCTTTAGTGATCAGCAAAGCCCAGTAAAGTAAAATAAATAAGTAAATAAGCGACCCACAGCATTTTAGTCAGTCTGCAAAAATAGTAATAATCTGGAAATGAGAATCTTTATCCACCAAATACTGTTAGTAATTTCTGTTCAAAAAAGCATTTTGGATGCTTAAGGCCAGCCTAAGATGCATTTTTATTACTTCTGGGACTTATTTGTAATGATAATTCTGTTTCTAATTTTGCTTTATCACTTGAAGGTGTGTCTGTTATTCCTTTTGATAAGGTTTTCATTTATGAAATCGTCATGAACTGATAAGCATGCTCATAGAAATAGATCCTTGAGCAGGAAATGCACAGTACATACTGTTTACATTACAAATCTAAATAACATAGCTTATTTGAAGCTATCTTATCTGTATTTGAATTACAAAGTTATAGGAAGTTGCCTAGACTAAATTCTTCGCTACTGTTTCAATTTCACCGAAAATACTACTTACCTTAATGTTGATTTACCCATCTAATTAAATTAAGTAGGTACTCTAAAAAAATGCAAGCAATATGAAGACAATCCTACTAAAATTATAATCGTGAAAGTTTGTAAGTAAGGATGTTTGTTACTCTTTGACACCTAAACGGCTGAACGGATTTGAATGAAACTTGGAATACACATAGTACATGTACTGGATTAACATATTATAGGCTATTTTTTATCCGGTTACTACGCTTGCGAAGCCGCGGGCGGCAGCTAGTCATAATAATACCTATGTTAAATTGACGAAGTTTATTATTATTTATACACAGGCCGGTTTTAGCTGATTACTCAAGTCAGTGCACATATTTTTATTCAGTCCATTCTTGAAGGAAAACCTAATCTAGTGGTCTACCACACCAATTCTTGAAAGAGATCACTGTTGAGAGGTCAACCATACGGTTTTGAAGGCTCACTAGCTTGAATGAGTGCCCTTCTCAGTTTACGTCAATTTTATGCAAAACACTATCTTGTATTCCAGGGATCACTCCAGTTGAAGGCACAGACGAGACGGTCCGCGTGGTCTCCATGGACCGCGACTTCCACGTCGACTGCTACATGTGCTGTGTCTGCGGCATGCAGCTCACCGACGAGCCAGATAAACGTTGCTATCCTTTAGCTGGTGAGTTTATTGTTCCACTACTAATACAGATGAGTACACAACATTGTCCGCGCAACAAAAATTGTATAGCACCAGCTAGAGGCCCTTACCCACAGCCCTGTAAGATTATGAGAGCTGCTGACGACCTGATTGATATGAATGACATTTTCAATTGTCTAAATTTTATGTCAAATTAACTGTTATGTCATAAATTAAGGTCTAAGAAGGATTTATGAGTTGTCTTGTTTATTATTTTACATCCTTTTTCCATTTTGGGATCGTTTTACAGGATAAAAAGTAGCCTATGTCCTTTTTTATACTTTATTGTACACATATAAAGCACATAAAGTAAGGACATGTACAAAGGCGAGCTTAACTCTACAGTTTTCTTCCAGCAAGGGCAAACTTGACGGCCTAGAGACGCAAAAGGCGCGGGTTCGATTACCGCTGCGGAAGAAATGTTTGAATGTTCTGCAAATATTTCTTCCGGGTCTGGGTGTTGTGGTACCATGGTACTCGTAGTTTCTAATACCCACACGACACAGGGAATCCTAGTGTGGGGTCAGGACTATGTATGTGACTGTTGGGTGTTATTTATAAAGAAACCTTTGGCTTTGGTGGAATATAGATAGCGGGTACATGTACAATTCCTTTCTCGGGTTGGAATCTATCTCCTTGACGAATTTCATTAAAATCTGTTCAGCAGTTTGGGCGTGAAATGATAACAGACCTATAATGTGCCGAACGCGATGGTTTTGGCATAGCTTGGTTCCTGGTCTGTATCTTTACTGTTTTACGATAAATAACAGTGTAATGAAAAATTATGCAAATTTGTAGATGGTTTGTTGATGATAAATCTTCAATTGCATACCTCTCATTTATGTTTATAAAATGATTATGAAGCAGAATCATTTGTATAATGATCGCACATAATCACAGAACACTATTACTATAATGCATCACAAAAACTTTGATTTGTTTAGCTCTGGCCTGCTGCCCAAATATTGCATTCCTACCTTCCCTCTTGAATGTATTATTTTCTACCTACTTATAAGCAACTGAAGCTAAGTCCAAGTAAAAAAAGTAAAAAAAGAAAACAAAAATTAAAATAAAATACTCAATTATAATTTATTTGTGCAGGTAAGTTGATGTGTCGCGCATGTCACCTGACGACGATCGGCGCGGCGTCGGGCCCGGGCCTACCGCCTGCGCCGCGCCTTTCCCCCGCCTCGTACCAGTACATGGGCTGATTACTTCTCTTTGTCTTTTGGCTATGCAACAAAACATACTTTGAACATGACAAAAAAGCTCAATACACGGAAAAACCTACATTACCTAAGTTTAAATGTATTGCAGATAAGTTTCGCGACACATCTGCTGAAAGTACGGCGTTCTGAGAATTGAACATTTCTCGTTTATGAGTTTGGTCAATATGAGAATTCTGAATTATTGGTCGTATTATTCTGAATTATTCGTAATAACGTGGCAGTTTTAGCAGATGTGTCGCGACACTAAGAATTCAGTAAGGTTGTAGTGTTGCAAGATTGTGGCAACTTTTATGGAATTGGAAGTTGTTTAAACTTATTTGTGCTTCCAAAATATACAATCTTAGATTTGTGCATTTGCATCTGTAAGGTAATTAATGTTAGAAAAGGGCATATTAATATTGACATAATAATTTACACTAATCGGCACTACGCTTGGTTATTGAATTTATACTATATCTTTTATTGTATTTATGGTAAGTAGAAATGAAGTTAATGCTTTAAATGTTATTGTGTAATACATTTGGTATTTATTTTTAAGTAATTATTACATTACGCTAATAGTATTATAGAATTAGTTATTAAATAATTGGTCCTTTGGATAGTTCGAAATTTTTGGTTAGTTAGTAAATAAATGTGTGTTCGGTATAATATGGGATGAAGTAATGTAATTTATTTTGAGCCAACAATGTGTTGCGAGACACTTTGTGATAAATATAGTTTTAACTTGGTAAAGATAATAGGAATTGGTGGTAAACAAATAGGACACTAGTGAACTGTTCCATACTCTTAGATACAAGCTTATGGTACAAAAATGAATGAAATGGCCATTTCTGGCTGCTTTGTATGTTGTACTAATGTGACATGCATTTACTATTTATAAACACTGCACATGACAGCACTCTGGATCATATTGAACAAATAGAAAGAAAGTCACAAATTAGGATTAATATTTAAAATGTTGACTTCAAACATTCCAGTTGTGTGCTGTCCTGTTGTGTACTTAACTTAAATATGTTTTTAGTGTATAAGATGGTTTTGTATCTGTACATTTTGATTATGGAAATGTGATTATTTGTATTAGGTTTTATATTAAATAAAGATAATTTTGTTAGGTACTACATACCTTTTATATTTAATTAATTAAGTATATTTAACAATAAATACTTAATTAAAAGACTTAGTGTTTTGCTATTGATATCTTACGTAGGTATGGAAGCCTAAGAATGAAGAATAAATGCTTGGATCACAGTAGGTAATGTTTTCAGCATATAACAAGAGTCATAGAAATAATTTGAATAATGTCAATGGCATGTCAATATCATGCCAATTCACATTTTCTTCACCTTGTTTTTCATGCTTCTCATTTCTGCTTTGTACTTTCTCATTTCATCCATAACTTGGGTGCGTTTCTCCTTTATTTGAGTTTGATAATGTTGTTTGCTCTCATTGAAACGGTCTTGTAAGTTATCTCGCCTTTCTTGAAACATCTCTTTGAGCCGTTCTCGAGACGGTACCGGTTTGATCCAACCTATTGCTTGCAATCTTCTAATGGCAAAAGTGGTTCCACCTAAAAATTGAATAGTTTGCTCTTATGTAACTTCTAATTGTCATGGAAAATAATAATAAAAACATTCATTACCAACTGTGACAGCATATCTTAGGGGTGTCGCTAACTTGTAGAGGGCAAAGGCAAGTGCTAAATATCCAGCACCAGAGTTTTTTACAGGTTCCAGTAGTCTTTCACTGACTCCATATGATTCTAAAATAGCTATAACATCAACGCCACTGAAAAAAAATGCAAGTAATATATAGTATTATGCAAGAAATATACTAAACAAGAGCAAGTAATATTACATCAGATATTCATGCATACAAATACCTTCTTACAGCATAGTAGAAGCCACCAAACCAAACAGCTGATGTGACCATGTGAACCGGCAGCAGAACATACCAATAGTCCTTATACATTTGCCTAAATCTTTGAATAAGTCCTGGTTTCTTTTCCTCCTTCTCCGGGCCAGGTTTTCCAGGACAGTCAGGACTTTGTGTGGCATATTTTCTTACTGATATGAAATCTAACTGCTTTGCCTCATGAACGGGTTTATTATAAAGCGTATTACTATAGCAAATACCGCTAGACAACACTCTTACTGGGTAATTTCTCCCGACATTCCAATGAACCGGTTTGGTTATACTATAAATAAAATTGCAATTCCTATATAATGTACGATAAGTGAGTGCCATTTCGTATTGATTTTGCCTAATTTATCTTTATATAGTGTTCATTTTTCTAACTAATTTGAATCAAACAGAGAAATTGAAAAGAAAAAAATAGAATACTTGTTTGACAATGACTGATAGATTGACAGCTGGTTTGACGGTGACAGGACAGAACTAGGATAGGGGTTGCCATTATTTCTATTTTGCGAACCACAGATAATTAACGAACAATAAAAGAAAGAAAGAAAGAAACTATTTATTTGGTTCACAAAGAAAAAAATTACACAGCTAAAACAAAACAAAGAAAAAAGAAATAAATTTGTGATCCAAAAAGGCATCGAGCATTTAACTGAATAGAGGGGTAATGTTATTCGTTTTGTTCGAAAAATAATTCCGCCAAAACAGATCAGAACAGTGGGCCCGCCCCTGCGCTCTGATTGGCCGACTCAATGTCAAGTATTGAACTAGAGCTGTGCAATAAAATATTCATATCGATATCTATTCTAATCGATTCTAAAAATAAAAAATAAAAAAATATCGATAGCAATGTTTGTTTAGTGGAATACAAATAAGTTTAAATGTATTATGTTTATGTGTGTGTTTGTGCGTGTGTGTACGAAATAATAACTAGAAACTTTATAAAATGGAACTTCCATACTTAAAAAATATATAGTAATAAATGAAATAAATTCGATAATCAAAGGAATCTTAAATATATATAAATATTTGTGGACAATTCACACAGCGCCATCTAGCCCCCTAAATAATACTAACTTTATTTATTAAGGAAATATAAGGTATAGCCTATCTATACTTTCTATACTAATATTATAGAGGAACGATTTTTTGTTTTTTTGTTTGTAACGAATAGGCTCCGAAACTACTGGACCGATTTCAAAAATTCTTTCACCAGTACAAAGCTACATTATCAGGGTCCAGTATAGGTTATAATAAATTTTCAAAAAAATTAGGGATCCGTAAGAAAATTGCAATATTGTAACCCAAGGTAGAAAACCAAAAATAGTTTTTGGCGTGTGGCTCCGAAACTACTGGACCGATTTCAAACATTCTTTCACCAATAGAAAGCTACATTATCAGGGTCCAGTTTAGGTTATAATAAATTTTCAAAAAAATTAGGGATCCGTAAGAAAATTGCAATATTGTAACCCAAGGTAGAAAACCAAAAATAGTTTTTAGCGTGTGGCTCCGAAACTACTAGACCGATTTCAAAAACTCTTTCATCAGTAGAAAGCTACATTATCAGGGTCCAGTATAGACTATAATAAATTAAAAAAAAAATTAGGGATCCGTAAGAAAATTGCAATATTGTAACCCAAGGTAGAAAACCAAAAATAGTTTTTGGCGTGTGGCTCCGAAACTACTGGACCGATTTCAAAAATTCTTTCACCAATAGAAAGCTACATTATCAGGGTCCAGAATAGGTTATAATAAATTTTCAAAAAAATTAGGGATCCGTAAGAAAATTGCAATATTGTAACCCAAGGTAGAAAACCAAAAATAGTTTGTGGCGTGTGGCTCCGAAACTACTGGACCGATTTCAAAAATTCTTTCACCAATAGAAAGCTACATTATCAGGGTCCAGAATAGGTTATAATAAATTTTCAAAAAAAATAGGGATCCGTAAGAAAATTGCAATATTGTAACCCAAGGTAGAAAACCAAAAATAGTTTGTGGCGTGTGGCTCCGAAACTACTGGACCGATTTCAAAAATTCTTTCACCAGTAGAAAGCTACATTATCAGGGTCCAGTATATGCTATAATAAATTTTCAAAAAAATTAGGGATCCGTAAGAAAATTGCAATATTGTAACCCAAGGTAGAAAACCAAAAATAGTTTGTGGCGTGTGGCTCCGAAACTACTAGACCGATTTCAAAAATTCTTTCACCAGTAGAAAGCTACATTATCAGGGTCCAGTATAGGCTATAATAAATTTTCAAAAAAATTAGGGATCCGTAAGAAAATTGCAATATTGTAACCCAAGGTAGAAAACCAAAAATAGTTTTTGGCGTGTGGCTCCGAAACTACTGGACCGATTTCAAAAATTCTTTCACCAATAGAAAGCTACATTATCAGGGTCCAGTATAGGTTATAATAAATTTTCAAAAAAATTAGGGATCCGTAAGAAAATTGCAATATTGTAACCCAAGGTAGAAAACCAAAAGTAGTTTTTGACGTGTGGCTCCGAAACTACTGGACCGATTTCAAAAATTCTTTCACCAATAGAAAGCTACATTATCAGGGTCCAGTATAAGCTATAATAAATTTTCAAAAAAAAATAGGGATCAGTAAGAAAATTGCAATATTGTAACCCAAGGTAGAAAACCAAAAATAGTTTTTGGCGTGTGGCTCCGAAACTACTGGACCGATTTCAAAAATTCTTTCACCAATAGAAAGCTACATTATCAGGGTCCAGAATAGGTTATAATAAATTTTCAAAAAAATTAGGGATCCGTAAGAAAATTGCAATATTGTAACCCAAGGTAGAAAACCAAAAGTAGTTTTTGACGTGTGGCTCCGAAACTACTGGACCGATTTCAAAAATTCTTTCACCAATAGAAAGCTACATTATCAGGGTCCAGTATAAGCTATAATAAATTTTCAAAAAAAATAGGGATCAGTAAGAAAATTGCAATATTGTAACCCAAGGTAGAAAACCAAAAATAGTTTTTGGCGTGTAGCTCCGAAACTACTGGACCGATTTCAAAAATTCTTTCACCAATAGAAAGCTACATTATCAGGGTCCAGAATAGGTTATAATAAATTTTCAAAAAAATTAGGGATCCGTAAGAAAATTTTAATATTGTAACCCAAGGTAGAAAACCAAAAATAGTTTGTGGCGTGTGGCTCCGAAACTACTGGACCGATTTCAAAAATTCTTTCACCAGTAGAAAGCTACATTATCAGGGTCCAGTATAGGCTATAATAAATTTTCAAAAAAATTAGGGATCCGTAAGAAAATTGCAATATTGTAACCCAAGGTAGAAAACCAAAAGTAGTTTTTGACGTGTGGCTCCGAAACTACTGGACCGATTTCAAAAATTCTTTCACCAATAGAAAGCTACATTATCAGGGTCCAGTATAAGCTATAATAAATTTTCAAAAAAAAATAGGGATCAGTAAGAAAATTGCAATATTGTAACCCAAGGTAGAAAACCAAAAATAGTTTTTGGCGTGTGGCTCCGAAACTACTGGACCGATTTCAAAAATTCTTTCACCAATAGAAAGCTACATTATCAGGGTCCAGAATAGGTTATAATAAATTTTCAAAAAAATTAGGGATCCGTAAGAAAATTGCAATATTGTAACCCAAGGTAGAAAACCAAAAGTAGTTTTTGACGTGTGGCTCCGAAACTACTGGACCGATTTCAAAAATTCTTTCACCAATAGAAAGCTACATTATCAGGGTCCAGTATAAGCTATAATAAATTTTCAAAAAAAATAGGGATCAGTAAGAAAATTGCAATATTGTAACCCAAGGTAGAAAACCAAAAATAGTTTTTGGCGTGTAGCTCCGAAACTACTGGACCGATTTCAAAAATTCTTTCACCAATAGAAAGCTACATTATCAGGGTCCAGAATAGGTTATAATAAATTTTCAAAAAAATTAGGGATCCGTAAGAAAATTTTAATATTGTAACCCAAGGTAGAAAACCAAAAATAGTTTGTGGCGTGTGGCTCCGAAACTACTGGACCGATTTCAAAAATTCTTTCACCAGTAGAAAGCTACATTATCAGGGTCCAGTATAGGCTATAATAAATTTTCAAAAAAATTAGGGATCCGTAAGAAAATTGCAATATTGTAACCCAAGGTAGAAAACCAAAAGTAGTTTTTGACGTGTGGCTCCGAAACTACTGGACCGATTTCAAAGGCAAAGGCTAGTGTGTTATAATTAATGAAATAAAGCTTTTTTTATATTAAGGAAAATAAAGGAAAAACTTGCAAAAATTTTCTGGAAGTTTATTGTAAAACAGTTCAGTAATTCCCCATAATATCTTACTGTGTTACTGTTACTGGTTTTTAAAGTGAATTAATTTCGTATAAATTCTTCTCACTGCTTGTTTCTCGTCATATTCAATAAAAGGTGAAAAATAATTCAGGTTTCTTTATTACAAATATGTCTTCCGGGTCTGGGTGTTATAATATGGTGTATAAGTATAAGTACCTACCTAGTACCTTACCTACCTAGTATATAAGCATTCTATCAGCCACCTGATTCCCATAGTACAAGTTTTGCTTAGTTTGGGGCTAGATGGTTCTGTGTGATATATCCTCAAATATTTATTATTTATTTATTTAATTACAGTCATTAATAGAACAACCATTATAAATTTTAATTCAAGTAGCTGACTGAAATTATATTAATACTAGCTGTTGCCCGCGACTTCGTACGCGTGTAGTAGGTACATTATTTTGTTCTATAATCAATAGTTTTCACAGCGCACGCCGAAAACTATTTTGGATTTTCTACCTTGGGTTACAATATTGCAATTTTCTTACAGATCCCTAATTTTTTGAAAATATATTATAGCCTATACTGGACCCTGATAATATAGCTTTCTATTGGTGAAAGAATTTTTGAAATCG
This sequence comes from Scotopteryx bipunctaria, assembly GCA_949320045.1. Taxonomy (NCBI): domain Eukaryota; kingdom Metazoa; phylum Arthropoda; class Insecta; order Lepidoptera; family Geometridae; genus Scotopteryx; species Scotopteryx bipunctaria. The sequence goes on from OX439441.1 coordinate 4,145,279, forward strand.
GTCCAGTAGTTTCGGAGCCACACGCCAAAAACTATTTTTGGTTTTCTACCTTGGGTTACAATATTGCAATTTTCTTACGGATCCCTAACTTTTTGAAAATTTATTATAGCCTATACTGGACCCTGATAATGTAGCTTTCTATTGGTGGAAGAATTTTTGAAATCGGTTCAGTAGTTTCGGAGCCACACGCCAAAAACTATTTTGGATTTTCTACCTTGGGTTACAATATTGCAATTTTCTTACGGATCCCTAATTTTTTGAAAATATTTTATAGCCTATACTGGACCCTGATAATATAGCTTTCTATTGGTGAAAGAATTTTTGAAATCGGTCCAGCAGTTTCGGAGCCACACGCCAAAAACTATTTTTGGTTTTCTACCTTGGGTTACAATATTGCAATTTTCTTACGGATCCCTAACTTTTTGAAAATTTATTATAGCCTATACTGGACCCTGATAATGTAGCTTTCTATTGGTGGAAGAATTTTTGAAATCGGTCCAGTAGTTTCGGAGCCACACGCCAAAAACTATTTTTGGTTTTCTACCTTGGGTTACAATATTGCAATTTTCTTACGGATCCCTAATTTTTTGAAAATATTTTATAGCCTATACTGGACCCTGATAATATAGCTTTCTATTGGTGAAAGAATTTTTGAAATCGGTCCAGCAGTTTCGGAGCCACACGCCAAAAACTATTTTTGGTTTTCTACCTTGGGTTACAATATTGCAATTTTCTTACGGATCCCTAACTTTTTGAAAATTTATTATAACCTATACTGGACCCTGATAATGTAGCTTTCCACTGGTGAAAGAATTTTTGAAATCGGTCCAGTAGTTTCGGAGCCACACGCCAAAGACTATTTTGGATTTTCTACCTTGGGTTACAATATTGCAATTTTCTTACGGATCCCTAATTTTTTGAAAATATTTTATAGCCTATACTGGACCCTGATAATATAGCTTTCTATTGGTGAAAGAATTTTTGAAATCGGTCCAGCAGTTTCGGAGCCACACGCCAAAAACTATTTTTGGTTTTCTACCTTGGGTTACAATATTGCAATTTTCTTACGGATCCCTAACTTTTTGAAAATTTATTATAACCTATACTGGACCCTGATAATGTAGCTTTCCACTGGTGAAAGAATTTTTGAAATCGGTCCAGTAGTTTCGGAGCCACACGCCAAAAACTATTTTTCGTTTTATACCTTGGGTTACAATATTGCAATTTTCTTACGGATCCCTAATTTTTTGAAAATATATTATAGCCTATACTGGACCCTGATAATATAGCTTTCTATTGGTGAAAGAATTTTTGAAATCGGTCCAGTAGTTTCGGAGCCACACGCCAAAAACTATTTTTGGTTTTCTACCTTGGGTTACAATATTGCAATTTTCTTACGGATCCCTAATTTTTTGAAGATATTTATTATAGTCTATACTAGACCTTGATAAAGGGGCTTTCTATTGTTGAAAGAATTTTTGAAATCGGTCCAGTAACTTCGGAGCCACACGCCAAAAACTGTTTTGGATTTTCTACCTTGGGTTACAATATTGCAATTTTCTTACGGATCCCGGATTTCGTTACAAACAAAAAAACAAAAAATCTTAATTCCTATTTATAATATTAGTATAGATATAAACTAGAGGACGCCCCGTTCTTCAAATGTACTTATTCAATTTATTATATCTGGGTACTTATTTGTTTGTCATAAATAACCTTTTCTGATAAATATCGATACTAATTTTGATTATGACAGTGCAGCATCACTAGTAACACGTGTAATGAATAAAAAGGATGGCATAATATAGGTTACACCTAGGTAAGAGCAGGACGCATAGACAAGCGTCCATTGTTTCGTTTTATTTGACCAGTTTAACTTGAGCCGTGATAAATGGTTGTAAATTGAAATAAAATTATAGTTTATTGATGCTTACCGATGAAACGTGATTCCGTCTGTTTTAAAATTCGATGTCCTGCTGTTTTTTCCACACCACCGAATAGAACAATACGGCATTATGGGTTATAAAACCAAACTTTGAATATTTTCGAGTATCGGGAGACGGACACACACACAGATCACTTGTTGGTTTGGTACTGATTCAGTGCGAGCGTGAATTGTTATTATACAGGTGCATATCATCATATCAGTTGTGCAATTGGATGGCTCATTTTACTACTCTATTAGTTAAATGCTCGATGCAAAAAGGCAACCACTCAGCGTGTGCTGCAGAGCCCGGAAGCAACTACAGCGCTGTTCTTCCGTGGCACCTTTCAGAGCGCGAAAGAGGGAGCCATACAAGAAACATATTTTGTGGCAATGTACAAATTACATACATATTATTACGTCCGTATCCCAAATGGAGTGGGCAGAGCACAAGTAAATATAAAAAAACTTGCAGCCACTTCTGACTTAATGTCCCTAAAAAAATAAAGTAGACATAGATATAGATAGAGCAGCAAAAATATAATATTTTATCGATCTAGGACAAGTAGGTGGGTAGGTTAGTTCACCCAACGTGAGAAAAACTGTGGGAAAAAGTTTGAACATGGATTGGATGTTTTTGGTCACAAACGTGTTGGGTCTATTATTTTAGGTACGTATACATATTTTTTTCGATAAATAAACATGACACCTAATCAAATCACAGACTAGTACCCTAGGGATGCTAACAGGCTAACGCATTAGGGTAAACTCACACAATTTTGTGATAGTACTAATTTCGTGATAGTCTGTTTCGAAGCTGGTACTTAATTATGTGAGACAAATACACACCTTTAATATAAACCTTAGCGTAGAGTAATAAGTCTTATTTTGCTTTGAAAAGTTTGGTTCGAATCGTGCAAGAGAGATAGTAACAAATGACAGAATAGTCCGCCCGCGCTTAGTTTCACGCGCTGCGCGGCCACGATGATTTTGTGTTTACGTAATTAATTGCAAATAAATACTAAATTTGCATAGATTGCAACAAAACTTATACAGATTGTAGTAAAAGCAGTGCAGATTAAGATTTGTGGCTTGGAATGAGCAAAGGGTGAGTTGTTTTTGTATAATTTCTTATTTTGTTGACCCATAAAATTAACGAATTTTCTAGTTTTGAATTGAAGCTGTATCGCGGATTTAACGTAGGCAAATGTGATGTACGTAAAAAACTTGGTTAAGAACTATTGATTATCGTGATTTAGAAAGTTAATGTGAACGTTTACGTCAAGTCAAACCAAATAAAAAAAAAAATACGAATGGAACAACTTTTTCAGGTTTATCGTCACGGAATTAAATGAGCTTTTTTTGTTGATAACTGACTGACTCAATTGTTTTTTACTTACCTAGGTACAGATATAATGGAGAAACAACAAGGAACAAAAAAAAATAGAAAGTACAATGAAGCAACGCTAAGAACCGCAGTCGAGAATGTGTTAAAAAAGAACATGACAGTTTACCGCGCATCGAAGGAATACGCCATTCCATGGACTACCCTCAAAGATAATGTTCGTCGTGCGAAAGAAGAAGGAGACAAAGGAATAGAATCTCAATTTACTATGTCTAAAATACCAAAAGGAAGCCAGCAACACATTTTCATGTGCGATACTTGCAGTGTGGAAGATAGTGATGATGATTAGGTGAATGTTGATAGTTGGATTTGGATTGATTGGATAGTCGGGAAATATATTTATAATTTCGTGATATAAAAAAATTAAAAGCTCATGCAATTCCGTGATAACGTAATTAGCTGAGTATGTATCACGGACTTAAAGAGATTACCACGAAATTGACAAAGTCAACGAGGTTTCGATTATTAGCTATAAGTATAAAAATGGTAGTCCTAAATAAGTTAACTATTCTAATTATTGTAAATGAAAGACTGATTAAAGTTCCTAATTAAAATAAAAAAGAAGTTTTTACTAAATTATCGAAGTTTTATTACATTATTTGTTTTATCACGAAATTGGATGAGTCCACCCTACATATACATATAATTAAAGTCGAGACTTTAATTATATATGTAATGCGTTAGCCTGCGCTAGCCAAAAATATTAAGTAGGTAGGTATTTGAATTTCTTTATTCAACAATATTAATAATATAAAAAAATTGAGCGGTGTATACAGAAGGCGACCATTAACAAAATATCGGTAACTAGCTGCCGCCCGCGGCTTCGCTCGCGTGGTACCCGGATAAAAAATAGCCTATATGTTAATCCAGTACATGTACTATGTATATTCCAAGTTTCATTCAAATCCGTTCAGCCGTTAAGGCGTGATTGAGGCACAAACATCCAAACATCCAAACATCCAAACATCCAAACTCACAAACTTTCGCATTTATAATTTACTAGCTGCCGCCCGCGGCTTCGCTCGCGTGGTATACGGATAAAAAATAGCCTATATGTTAATCCAGTACATGTACTATGTATATTCCAAGTTTCATTCAAATCCGTTCAGCCGTTTAGGCGTGATTGAGGCACAAACATCCAAACATCCAAACATCCAAACTCACAAACTTTCGCATTTATAATATAAGTAAGATAATATATAATATATATAATATATAATATAAGTAAGATTAAATAAATTTTACGTGTTTACGGGTTTTTCAAACATACCCTCAAAAAGGGATGAAATGGGGTGTTAGAATTTACACTACGCAAGTAAAGCCGCGCGTGTATGCTAGTAATTCAATAAAGTAGACATAAATAGCCTACAATCATGTATTTTATATGGTATTTTCACACCATACGACACAATAAATAACACAATACATTTTGTATGACTTATCTAGACCGCCATCGTGAGTGGCTTATCGTATTTTGGTAAATTAACAATATCCGCAAAAAAAAATTTCAAAAGATGACCACTGCAATTATTCGCAATGATCGCTTTCTGAAAATTCAGACAAAATACAGCCAATATCAACGGTTGGATTCAGCTTTTTACAAAATTTCCTCTTCTTGGTTTTTTCTATGACCAACAGATGGCATGGTCTCCTTTTTAGCACAATAAATTGTTAATAATGGTACCTACATAGTCTCATTAGACAATTTGATATGTAGAGTTTGAAATGTGCTAGTTCATAGCATGTCTCTGCAAAATTAAAATTTATTTAGATCATAAACCGTGACATTAAAACTCATTTTTGCAAAAATCGACGGTGGTCGTTTTCTGCTCTCAACTGCAATTGCAGTATAGTTTCACCGTAGGATCACTAATGCAATTATCATTTTGGTGACGATTGAGTCGGCTGACGGTGCCAGAAATTGTCCAATTGTTATCTTGATCTCTGATTGCTGTCCCGTCAAGTATGGCTCCACCTGGATAAGTTTCCAAAACCACACTGTAGATTCGGAATTTGTCTTTCTTGAGCATCGTCGCTTCTATTATTCTGCTTATTGATAAGCTTTTGCATAACACAAAGGGCGCCAATAGTTCGTTTACATGATCTATAATATATTGGGCAGCTAGGATCCTGGCAAAATTACCAACTTTTAATTTTTTTCCTGTGCTACAAGCACACCAGTGATCTGCAATCCCAACGGATGCGCAAGTTCGCTTTCTAGATATAGGCAAGAATAAGCTTGACTGTTTCATAGACTTGTTTGATTTGGACCTTTTCCCTATCATTTTATTTTCCAACACATCAGGATCAATAATGTCCAGCAGAGTGAGGTAAATATCATATGGATTAGTAAGTCGATAACGATTATTTTGAAAGTTGATCATGGCTTTCTTGTATTTTTGTTTGAAGGATTCGGGAAAAAGAACTTGAAGCAGCGGCATGCGTTCTTCCTGTTTGCCTTGTTCCGTGTGCACAATATCACCCCACCGCATGCCATGGTCACTTACAAATACTATCACGGACTGATTTAGATAAGAACTGTTTTCTAAAGATGTGAGGAGCTGGAAGTAATCTTCGTCCATTATGTAAGGATTATTCAGATGCTCGTGACTCACAGACTCCTCCCAAAACATTCCGAAAAGTCTATTAGATTTCAAGGTTTCTGTTAAACCCCGAATATAATCCAAAAGTATTTTATAAAAATATTTAGCGCCGAGACATTGATGATAACTGTAGTGTTTATTTTTGAATAGATGTCTAGCTTCGTACATTACTGTTTGCAAGTAATAATCGGTGGGAATTTTCGGGAGGTTGTATTCATATTCTCCGAGTAATCCCGCAATGCTGTCTGATGCAAGGGCTGTGTGATATCCAGCTTTTTTATATTTATCCCAGACAAAGGGGCATAACTTGTTATTATAATTATGAAATTTGTTAAAACATATATTTTTTACATAACTATATTTATGCCCCGTCAAAAGTGGGAACAAGTTAGAATATGAGTTGTCTCCCACTTTGTTGTAGCCCAACAATTCTATACTTCCTCTACGACGCAAATAGTCAGACGTCTTGGCCATCGTGCGATGGAAATTCATTCTGGATATACTTTCAATGCCAAATAAAAGGACGTTATAGCCGTTTCTGTTATCCTCCATCATGTAGTGATGCGTGTTCGTTTTGAACACAAAGAAGTCATCATAAATTTTATCGTCAAAATAATAACATTCCACTCGGATGAATTCATGTTTCGCTTCTATGGTGGAATTAAATTCAATACAGTCTCCGTACGTAACATTTTGCAGAACATTCTGTGATTTAAAGTTTCTATAACAGCAATATAACTCTTTAGGAAATGTAATGCCAATGATTTCGAGAGATTTTTCGGTAATCCAAAGGTGCGTGAAGTTGTTTCCTACGAGTGGAGTATTTTCAGAACAGTTCCGCACGGTCGTAGGTGTTTTAACAAGTTTTTCAATATCCTCGCTGAACAATGGAAATCGTCGAATGTTGCAACCATTTGTTGAAATTGTAAACAATTCAGTTTGATTTACCGAAAACACTTTTTTGCTAATTAACAATAGGCAATGTGAGATCGCGAGTAACCTCAACATGACTTTGATGTACTAAACCTTCTTTGCAAATGCGTTTAGCTATTAATAGTAGGTAGGCCCCTATGTACCTAGACCTACCTACTGCAGCTAGTGTAAGTACCTAGATAGGTAGGTAGGTACTTTCTTACACCTACTAGCTATGGAGGTACCTATCTACCTGTATAATTAAAACAAAACTATTATATGTAGGTATAGTATTATAGGCTAGGGACGTAAGTATCTATTTATAGCCTTTTACCTAAAGTGGAGATTTTTCTGGCTACTAAATAAATCTTAAAACAATTCGGTCAAAAACAGTTTAAAAAAATTACAGTTAATATGTTAGCATTATAATTCAATTAAATACCTAGGTACTTACCTACCCTACTTATTTTTTTGTACTTTACATATACTTCAGCCAAACTGGAGATACAATTTATATAAACAAACCGTCATTACTTAACCTAAAACTTACTTTTTTTATGGAACTTTTAAGTAGTACTAATAGTTAAATTAAGGTGTGAAAACTAATGTGAGGTTTATTTACCTAAAACAATCTCGATGACTAAAACTAAAGTGATTTCATCGTAATAACGAAAAATTCGCGACGGTTTGTTTAAATAAATTTTATTGTATCTCCAGTCTGACTGACGTACCTATAGTAGGTACATATGAGTAGAAACTATTCCATTTACTTAAAACACATTCACACCATAATATCACAGACATTATAAAACAACTAGTCATCAGAATTAACTCTAACCCCTAGTGAACCGTTGAGCGGTTGAACCCTGTTGTAATTTTAAAGTTCCTTTCATGAAGAATTTCTACACTAGGCAACAAGTTCCTTGTCAAAAAATCTAGATAAGGGTTTCCGCTCGACTTCATTTTCAGCTCGACCATTAACTTCGTTTTTTGTCTCGGGACGATAACGAAATGCGACGATCTGATAATGAAACGGAGTAGTGGATCATTCGTTGATTTATGATTTTGGTACCTATAACATGAAGTCAATCACAGTAGCAATAGAGCTTCAGCTGATAGTGGTGCACGCAGCGGCTTTGTTCGCCGTAGAGGTTCAGTCGGCTAGCGGTGCCCAGAAGCGCCCAGGTGCCGTTTTCTTTCCGCAAAGTGGCTTCGAAAATTCCACCTCCAGGCACGGTTCTCAACACCACCATATATTCTTCCCACCCCACTTCACTCTTCCCACCCGCAGCCTCCAACATAGTTATATCTATCACTTCAGAGAGCGAAAGCCGTGCGCATTGCGGATATTCTATCAACATTTCATTCAAAAACACCACCAGTTTTAACGCTACTTCGAGTGCCACGGAACTCGTCTTTGACACTTGCACATTCTTACGACACGTGCACCAGTGGTCGGATATACCTGCCATTTTACACGTTCTATTGTAGGGTATCGGTAAGAACAGGCTGATACCTCTATCGTTGCCGTATTTTTTTTTACTTCGGGAAGACAAAGACGCCTCAGTGATACTATTAAGATTGACTAGATCTGAGAGAGTTTGGTAAACGTCGAACGGGGTCGTTAAGCTTTTGCTGTTTGATTTCAAATTATTATAGGCTTCTGTGTACTTTTCTCGGAAGGATGGCGGAGTCAGTATGAACAGAAATGGTAGGCGCTCCTCGAGACGTCCTTGCGTGGTCGATCTTATTCCTCCCCATCTTATGCCATGATCGCTCACCATCATGACTATGGTTTCATTTAAATATTTATTCGCTTCTAGATTATTAAAAAAACGAACATAATCATCATCCATCACCATCGGATAGTTTAAATAATCATGCGACATAGTAATCTCCCAAAAAAATCCAAATAACTTCGAATTCTTCAATGTCGTCGTCAGATCTTCTACATAGTCTAACAGAATTTTATACAGATATTTATCCTTCAAGCAAAGATAAGTATTGAAATCTTTATTGGATCCAGTTTGTTCAGCTGCATGTATGAATGTATGTAAGTAATAATCTGTGGGGGTATTGCTGAAGCCTACCTTGATATAATTGAATGTCCCGAGACTGGAGCTGTCTTCCCCGAGCGCGGTGTAATATCCCGCCTGCTTGAACCATTCCCAAATAAAAGGGCAATTATCGAACGTGGCTCGTTGATGCGGAAGGCATACCTTTCTTAGCTCATCTGCTTCAATTCCCATTAACATCGGTATTAAATTGGGAAAAGTATTATCCGCAACTTTGTTATATCCCAGCATTTCCACAGCACATTTGGTCTTCAAAAGGCTTATTGTCTTCGGCATTGTTCTATGAAAGTTGAGTCTCGACACCGCATCGATTCCCAGAACTAGTATGTTATAAGCTGGATCGCTCCTTGACTTTTCAGATTTGCCTTCGTGTTCTATAAATTGTTTCTTCGTTGCAAATAGAAAATATTGTTGATATAACTTAATTGATCTTGCTAAACACCTTACTCTGACAAATTCATCTTGGACATCAATGCTGACATTAAAATATTTGCAGTCATCAAATTTCACCCTTTGGTCCACACCTGAAGATGTGATGTCTTCTATAGTCTTTGGCCTGTAGAATGCTTGGTAACAACACGATAAACTCTTTTCGTTTGTCTTAATATTATACCTCCGAAGATTCTCTCGCAGGATCCATATTTTCTTTTTGTCAGTTTTTAATAAACTATGCGATGTGTTCATACAGGATTTTAAACTAGAAGGATAATATACGTATTTTTGAATAGCTGAGCTTAGCGGTTCCATAGCTGGGATGCTACAACCCTCTGATCTGATGGTGTAGCCCTGTTCGTTGCTGATGTCGTATCGGTGGGCATCATGTATTGTTTCTGATGGTAGGTGGTCGATGAAGATGATGCTCATACTCCTACTAGTGGTGAGGATGAGGAAGCTGCCACCGAATATGGTAATGGCCAGAAGGAGGTACCTAAGCCGCACTGCCAAGGAGAACCCTCTAAAGGCACCGCCGTCACCCGCCGCTCGACTCATACTGAAATAACAAAACCATCTGTCATGGAGGATTAATCACGCCTTAATCACGCCGTAACAGCAGAACGGAATATGATTGTTTAAACTGTCACATACATAGTCCTGACCCCACACTATGATTCCCTGTGTCATGGATATCAAAAACTACGAGTACCGTGGTACCATAACACCCAGACAGACCCGGAAGAAATATTTGCAGAACATACAAAAATTTCTTCCGCAGCGGGAATCGAACCCGCGCTTCTTGCGTCTCTGCCGAGCAATCGCCCGTCACGCCACCGAGGCCGTCTTTAATTTAAATGAAACTTGAAATATAAATATTGATTTTAAAATCTGTCTTGACAGATTTTCGTAGTTTTTAACAAGAAGTGAATTTGAGTTCATTTTGAAATACCTATCCAGTATCCACATAACCAGTTTGTAGGGTTCTCAGAAAATAATTCGATTGCGAAAATTTTCTGAGAGAAAGCTACACTATTCTTAAGCAAGTAGATTTTATACGCGAATGAAACCGCGAGGGTACTTGTAGTTTACCACAAAAATACAGATTACGTAGGTACATACTATTTTATTTCACTAAGTGGGCATATAAAATTAATTCCATACAATTTGACTAGAAGCAAAAATATAGGTACTTTACAAGCAGTTAGTGCGCATGTCGATTGGCCTAAGTTTTTTTACAGGTTCGATGACTAGATTTGGCACTTAATTACATAAACATCTTATGTTAATATAGTGGTACTTACACAATTACACATACCGATACATACCTATCTAGTAAATACATACATATTATCACGCCCGTATCCCTAAAAGGGGTGGGCAGAGCTACAAGTAAGAAAACCTGCAGCCACTTCTGATTTAGTCCTAAGTTGGACATGGTGAACCATGGTGACAGGTGATTAGCCCATCGCCCATATAGGTAGAAGGTCCATCATGTTGAAGAATTATTTACCTCTCTAGTATAATAGTATTTACTGTTAAAGCTTTTGATTAACTATGTAATCATAATATTACCATTTACGCTAATAGATAAATGATACAAATGTTAGTTTGACGATGGGCTATTGATTTGTGTCGCGTATGCATTTTAGAGTTCGTTTCACGAAAGAAGTCCGCGGCGGGGGACTCTGTAGTCTTCATGTTACAGAAAATTTCCGTAGAATTTGTTTTAGTACCGCCAATTTCCTTGGGACTTCGTGAAAAGGACTCTACATAATTCAGCGTGTATTCACACAACGCTAACAGACAAAGGATGATGCTTACTAATTAATATACTTATACATAAAACGTATATAGCTAGCTACATCATGATTAAAGAACATCTACACGAACACTTACTTACTTACTTATAATATACTACACTACAAGAAGCTACGTTATAACTTTCAATAATATCACAGCTTATTTTGGCTATCGCTTAACAGCTATCTACAGAAGCAGTATAATTTGAGGTGATGTTGGTGGATGCAACGACTCTGGTCACCATAGAGGTTAAGTCTGCTAGCAGTGCCAGCAAGCACCCACCCCTGACTGTCTCTTCTAAGAGTCGCTTCAAAAACTGCTCCTCCAGGCCTAGTTCTCACCACGATCAAGAATTCTCTCCACCCCACTTCATCCTCTCCCGGAGTCCCCGATAGCAACTCTGTCACCTGCAAAACTTCGTCTAAAACCAACTTGGCGCATTGACGGTATTCTCTCAACAAAGAATTGAGATGCTCCACTAAATGCAGCGAAGCCTCATTGGATTCAGTGCTCGCCTTCTGCAACTTGCTGGGTCTATGACAGGTGCACCAGTGATCGTCGATTCCTGCTGTGTGACACGTTCTGTTCCCCGGTATAGGCAAAAATAAACTAATGCTTTTACCAAGAGCGTAGTTCTTTTTACTCCTTGATCGAATTTCTTCGTTCTGTATAGAGTCTAAATTGATAAGATCTGACAGAGTTGCGTGTATATCAAATGGTGTCGTTAAGCGTTTGCTGTTCAGCTTCAAATTGTCGTATGCTAGACTATAGTTTTCTCTAAACGAAGGTGGCACTAGAATATGGACGAAAGGAAGCCGTTCCTCTAATCTGCCTTGTTTGGTAAACCGTATGTCACCCCATCTCATCCCATGATCGCTTAGCAGGATAAGGATTGTATCGTCTAAATAGTGAGAATTATCGAGCTTCCTCAAGAACCGTTCGTAATTCTTGTCCATGAGCATAGGGTAATTCAAATAGTCATGACTCATGGTGACCTCCCAAAAGAAGCCAAATAACTTGGAAGATTTCAAAGATTTTGACAAACTCTCCACATAATCCAACAAAACTCTATAGAAGTATTTATTGCCCATACAAAGAAATGAATTGAAGTCTCGATTGGTTCCCACATGCGTTTCAGCTTCGTGCATAAAAGTGTGAATGTAATAGTCGGTAGGGGTTCCGCTGAATCCAAATTTTTCAAAATTAAATGTGCCCAGACTCGCACTGTCTTCTCCGAGAGCTGTGTAAAATCCTGCATCTTTGTACCATTCCCATATAAAGGGACAGTTATCGAAAGTAGCTCTATTGTTAGGCCAGCAAGTTCGTTTTAAATCTGAATCCCTGATACCAAGCAGCATTGGGGTTAAGTTAGGAAAAGTATTGTCTCCAACTTTATTGTATCCAAGTAATTCTACAGCTCCTTTCATTTTGAGATAGGCTAAAGTTTTAGGCATAGTCCTGTGAAAATTCAATCGTGATATGGCATCAATTCCCATAACGATTACGTTATAAGCTGATTGATTTTGAGGCATGTCTGTAGCGTCTTCTCTATGAGAGTAATTCGGTTTTTTTGGCGCATACAAAAAGAACTGTTGATATAGCGTTTTATCGTCGTAACCGCACGAAACTTTAACAAATTCGTGCGTAACTTCAATGTGACTAGTAAAATCGATGCAAGTATCGTATTCAACTCTATCATCGACATCGGCAGCTGATATATCAACAATGGAAGTGGGTCTGTAAAATGATTTGTAGCAGCAGGTAACGTTGGCGTCGCTGGGAACGTCGAAAAATTGCAGCATGTCTGTGTCCATCCATATATGAGTTTCGTTGTTTTGTAGTAAAGAATAGTTTGTGTCAGAGCACTGTTTTACGTATTTGGGACGTTTGATAAACTTTCTGATACTTTCATCAAAGGGTTGTAAGCCAGGTATCGTGCAGCCATCAGTTTTTATCGTAAAACTTCCTTCCGATCGATTTAAGTCCCATATTATTACGGACGAACTGCTATTTAAGTAAAATAATTCTGTGTGGTTGTTCACTGAAATGACCAGCAGACTGCCTCCGAATACTGTCGCGAAAAGAAATAAGTATCGGTATCGTATAGGTGTAAATTTTGCTCTCCCAGATACTTTTTTGCCGAGATAACTCATGCTGAAAAAGAAATATATTATTTGTAAACTTTTAGTACTTACTTAAAGTAATTAAATAATCTTCGTTCTGGCTGACTGACTGATTGACATAAATAGACTTGCAAAGAGGGATTATTTATTTTAGTGCGATGCGTAGTAGCGTGCTGTAGACACGATTTTTCGATATTTATTTTCTCATACTTTCCTATGGTTCACAATACATTAAACTGATTGAAAATTGCATAGCCTAAGCCATAAGTCCTAGAATCATAGAACTTTTGGGGTTCTTTCTTTTATAGTGTAAAAGTGCATTAAGAAAGGGAGTTTGAAAATTCTACCCTAAGGGTTTAAATCAAACAAAAGTGATGAATGAAAAATCATCGTATTGCGCGAGTGAAACCGCAGGGATCGGCTTGTGAATTATTATACTATGTAGCCACAGGTATTAGGTAAATAGTGGTAAAATAATGAGCTTTTAACTATTTTAGCCAAGTATTTTGTTTCTTTATCACTCTAAACTAAAGAGAATATTAATAATAATTTGATTGCTTACTAAATTCACACTAAATCTACACTATGCAATGATAGGTACTCGTAGTACTTACTAAAAACGAAATCTAGACTACAGAGATACTTTTAACTCACCTGTCATTTAGTTTAGAATCTTATTCCAAATTCACAATATTGAGTTGATGACAACAATGGACTAACATGCATCACATTTTCGCACTGTCTGAAATCTACGTCCCGAGAATGGTAAATTGAAAATTGAACCTAAGTTGAAGTTTTCTCAAGTTGTTTGTGTATTTTTCTTTAATTACGAATTCATCGTGTATATGGCAGTAGGAGAGGGCTGTTGAGACTGAACTAGGGTTGATGTACTCACCCCGTAACCGGAACGAGGCAGCTGAAGATTGTGATTCTTTTGTTTCGCTTTTGCTAGTGTAAATGAGTGGGACAGAGCTAGATAGCGGCACATCTTCCATGGTTGTAGAGGAGGCTGCGCGCATGCGCTACAGAATCTACAGAACTGGCCTGCTGATGTCTGCCTCCCTAGCTTGCCGACAGCCGATAATGTGTGACTAGCTGCTCTTGCTGGCTTCGCTCGCATGGTACCCACACGGCCTACGTATGTTATAGCTTACGAATGATGTATATTCCAAGTGTCGTTCAAATTCGTTCATCCTTTACGACGTGATTGATGAACAAACATAATATCATCCTCACAAACATTCGCATTTATAATAGGAGTAAGAAAGACAGCGTAGTAGCCAAGCGTGGTTCTAACCTTTATCTTCCACGCTTGGTCGCGTTACAAACAGGCATAAATTCAATATAGATATAAGACGTTTCAAAGTTATCCTTACATCTGTATCCTTTCACCGAATAAAAAAATAAACCAAATATATTCGGTTTTGATAACACCTTCGCCAAAACTCTTACGGCATGATCTGAATCATGCTGTGCCGACCCCACATAGAGTGGGATAATGGCAGAAAGATGATGATGATGATAATTCGATTTTGATAACATTGTGAGAACAGATAAAATCTTTCTGGTTCATAATATGTAATAGCACTAAAATTATCAGCCACTTAAATACATTTTTGTACCTTATTTAGTTTATGAAATATCAACTTGCTCGAACATTTAGGTACAGCTGGTTGGGATAGGATAGGTTAACTTTATGTAAATATTCCACACATTATCCCCGGGCCACGTCTTCCGAAATCCCTAGTTTTGGAGATAAGGCGTTTATTTCGGCAAGTGGCTACTGTTTATGAATACAAACACGTTTCTAGCTCCGTTTACTGAGAAACTTACAGTAAAATATATATTTTGCTTTTATTTAATTTCTTATAAGAACATTTTCCTAAATATTGTATGCCATTTCTAATTCTGAAATGGAATATGGCTTTATTGAAGTTAGCGCAAAACTCTGTACCCATTTGAGATCAATATTCATGCAAAAATAAGAATTTCGAAGTCTCTACTTTATCATCAGGTACTGAATTCCAGTTTTACAATGCCTGATTTATTAGGGCAGAATGAGAAATGTGGCAGCATCTGTTCTGATTTATTATAATGGAAACAGATTGAACAACGTTGAATACTTTTCTGGGGCGTTGAAAAATGTAAAAAAACATGAGCAAGTCTATAGGTACCTATCTTCGATCGTCAGACAAACAAGACCTTTACTATTACGAGTTCGACATAATTTCTGAACTAAACCTGAACGCACACAAAAAGAGCACTACTAAATACCCATATATTGAGGGATTTTTATAATTACCTAATGTTGTTGGTATCTAGGTATATTATGTACAGTTTGATTTTATACTAATGTTTGTGTTCTTGTGTACAAACGGTTGCCAGCCAGGAGGCTGTGCAAAAGTGGAAGCTTCAACAAAGATTATTATTCATAGCGTCAAATTCAGACAAGCCGCCGCATATACTTGCTGGGAAACTTAGCGAATAAGTACCTATATAGACATGCTTTCTAGTATATCATCTCTCTTATAACCTTATAACGAGAGACTGTTGGTTTTTGAAATAGACAATGAAAATAAAGTCAAATAATTATAATAATGTTTATTACAGAATTATTTTGGTAACTGAAACCTGCTCGTTTAGCCAAAATTGTACCTACATTATACATGATTATAAGCAACCTAATAATTTGTCACGCGATGCTATCTACAATGGCAGTACAGCTTGAGTATTTCATCGTGCATGCAATGGTCTAGGTTGGTGTACTTGTTTAGACGTCGGACAGTGGCCAGTAAGGACCAGTGTCGGCCATCACGGCGTAGCATAGCTTCGTATTCACCAGCTCCAGGTCTCAGTCTCACACGAACTCTGATATCTCGCCATTGGGTCTCCTTTCGATAACTAGGCCACATTTCTTCAGCGTCGATAGTCTTGTCAAGATAAAGGCGTTTACATTGAGCATAGGGCTTTAAAAAATAATTTATATGTTTCACTAAAAATGCAGTACTGTCTTTCACTATCTTGCTTTTAATTTTTAATGTTTTAGTTTTATGGCAAGCGCACCATTGGTTAATTATTCCGGCATTTTCACATGTTCTATTACCTGGTAACGACAGAAATAAACTTGTTCCTCTTTCGTAAATGTCACTCGATCTTCGCAACATTTCTTTTTCATCCAGCGCTTCCAAGTCAACTAAATCTATGAGAGTTTCATGCAAGTCAAAAGCTGTAGTTATTTTTTTGCTGTTTTCTTTGATATTTTTATAAGCTAAGCTGAACTTTTCTCGGAATGACGTGGGCATCAAAATGGAAACTAGTGGTAACCTTTGCTCCAGCCGACCTTGTTTTGTTCGATGAATCATTCCAAAATTCGTTCCGTGGTCGCTCATTAATATTAGTATGGTCTTGTTCAAATATCCGTTATCACTGAGTTTTCTTATTAATGTTTCATATTCGAGATCCATCGCCATCGGCGCGTTTAGATCTAGACCCATAGACGATTCCCAAAAGAACCCAAAAAGCTTTGATGATTTCAATACTTTTGTAAGACTCTCAATATATTCTAGAACCAGACGAAAATTATATTTGTTACCCATACAAATACCCGTATTTAGATTTGTGCTTAGAAGCATAGGATTCCTAAGCTTTGCAAATTGACTGTTTTTACCTATCATTTGTTCCGCTTCATGTACAAATGGATGCAAGTAATAATCCGTCGGGGTACCACTAAAACCAAACATCCCGGAATTGAATATTCCTGACTTCGCAGCATCTTCTAACAATGCTGTATAGAACCCAACGTCTTTAAACCTTTCCCAAATGAAAGGACAACTATCGAAAAGCGGTTGCCCATTTGGCCAGCATGTTATATTTAACTCTCTGTAATTCATTCCTGTTAGAATAGGTATAATGTTTTTGTAGGTGTTCTCTGCTGATGTGTGGTATCCAAGCAATTCAACAGAACCCAACTTTTCCAAGAGGTGATACGTATGTGGCATGGTTCTATGAAAATTTAGCCGTGACATTGAACTCAGCCCTAGAATAATCACATTGTAGGACGACATATCGTCTGGCATCGTAAATGGGTTTGCTCTGTTAGCAGTGAAAGGCTTTTTTGGCGTAAATGTGAAGAATTGGTCGTAAATAAATTTGTTATTTTTATTGAAACACAAAACTTTTACAAACTCATTAATAGCTTCTATAGCGCTGTGAAACATAATGCATCCAAGGTATTGGATTCTATTATCTGCTTTGCGGATATTTGAGAAGGTGAATGGTCGATGAAACGATTTGTAACAGCACTTAATATGTGATTCGTTTTTTATGTGATAGTATCTTAAATTATCTTGTCTTATCCAGATGTGCGTTTGGTTGTTTCCTAATAGTGGGTGGAGGCCGTCTGGGCACGATGTGAGGTTTGATGGATAGTGGACTAGCTTCTTAATAGATCTTTCGAAAGTGTCCATTACAGGAATATAACAGCCTTCAGATTTGAAGGTAAAACCATCATCTTCACTTATAGTTATAGTATCACAGAGAGTTAACATTTTATAACCGAATAAATATAATGATGGTTGGAATCCAAACAATAATATTATCAAGATTTTTTTGAGGTTGAATTCTATCTTCTGTCGTAGAGACATATTGAAACAGTATATAGGTAAGTAAGTAATTGAAATATAAGAAAATTGATGTGCCACTGGCAAACAATCGCGAGATTCTGGTTGGAGAGGACTTTGAAATGAAAAATCTTTTACACAGAGTTATGAAAATATTTAGACTAACCTGCGATTATATTAGGAACAGAAAGACGTCAAACTGTTGTGGAAGTCGGCAGATATTATGGTACCGAGCCAACTGTTATCAAACAACGAGTGTTTAGGTCAGTTAATTGGAGTTTTATTGCTTTGTTAGTACACACGTACAAGTCCAATGCAAGTGTTTTTAAAACTAGCGCCCAATCGATTGCCGTCTCAGACCTGCACTGTAAAGAAGTCTAAACCTACATAAGTACAGGGTGCACGTTAAAAGTAACACATTAAAATCTCTATTGCACTCTTTTAGTTTTCAATCGTATGCATGTACCTAACTTAGGATAAACAAAAAGAGCTTTAAGTTGCTAAAATATTACAAAGTATGAATTTAAAACCACTTACAGGTCAAGGCTGGTTTTATTCGGTTTTTGGGGATTGTCTGCGAGTTTCAAATATCGAAATCTTTTCATCGGTTTAGGCGGTAAAAAGGTAACTTTAGCGTTTGTAATATGAGAATGGATTTTTTCTAATTTTCAAAGGCACGTTTTACACCCAGTATGCCGTGGTAGGTATTTTCAGGTCCCTGGTCATATATGCCAAGTGCACGGCATTTAATCAACTTTGACATGGCATGACTGCGGCTGCGTGTTATATGGAGTAAGGTGGCTAATTGCGATCAAATTATAGCCGTTTTCATTGTTTGTTTCATAACATTAACAACGTATTCAAAAATATACCACTGTCTGTACCCACGTTTAATGGCTTTTTATCAGTATATACATTTCTATACATATCAGTGTCATAGCCAAGTTCGGAAAATGAAACTGAAACCACCATAACTATCAGATATCCACATACTTGCAACACTAGACAGTCCTACATTAATAAACCCCCGCGGTTTGAGTTATTTTTATTTGTATCAGGTAAAAGTCCATTTAACACTCATTGAATCACTTGAACTATTTTATAGGTGACTTAGAAATATTGAAGTTTGATACTTCAAGGTAGATAATTTGGCGTAAACAAAGAAAAAACCGGTCAATTGCGAGTCGAATTCACACACGAAAGGTTCCGTACCATCGTACATGTACCTACTTAATTCTTTTTTTGTATAGGCCCCGCTTTTATTTTTATATTTATTATTACTTGTCGTTATAGCGGCAATAGAAATAAACACTCTGAAATTTTCAACTCTTACTCTTATTTTCCATTACGGTTCATGAGATACAGCCAGCTGGCAGACGGACGGACGTGCAGCGGAGGCTTAGTAATAGGGTCCCGTTGGCATCCTTCGGGTACGGAACCCTAAAAATGAGGAACATACAAATTGATGCTTAATGCGGATATTAATGAAGTATGGCCTACTTCATCAATATCCGCATTCGTCTTTCTTTTCAATTTCGGGGCAACGGGAGATTTGATTTATAGATGCATTTATAATATCTATTGTATCTTTCGTTCTTATCGTGAATTTGAATATTTTTTTTTATAAACGACACCGTGAACTTCTCTCGCGCTATCATGTTTAGCCTATAATGCTATTCCAGGTCATATACCTACTGTATTTTTTAAATATCCAAATCGACTCAGCATACAAACTTACATTATACTTTCTATACTATTAGTAGATAGCTTTTGGCGCAACATTACGTTCTAATGCAGTTAATGCAAATTTAAGCTGCTGTTCCTACAGCAAAATGGGGCTGTTTGTAAAAATCAGGTACCTACATTTATTCGGAATAGAAGAAAATATGAAAATTAAAACATGTGAACGGCAAGAGTATAAAACTGTGTCGCTGCCAGTAACGCTGTACTCTAGACGCGTTAATTAACCTACAAAATTGCGCGTATCGTAACATTAGTTACGATACGCGCAATTTTCCTATTAAGGAAGTAATTATTTTGGCTTGAACTTGAAATAATGTTGTTGGGATTTGCTCCTGAACACCATAGTAAAAATAATATATTGGTGTGTTTGTGAGTGAAAGAAAGAAAAAATAAACAAATAACACCCAACAGTTACATACATAGTCCTGACACCACACTAGGATTCCCTGTGTCGTGGAAACTACGAGTACCATGGTACCACAACACCCAGACCCGGAAGAAATATTTACAGATCATGCAAACATTTCTTCCGCAGAGGGAATCGAACCCGCGCCTCTTGCGTTCCTGCTTAGCAATCAAATAATTGGTTTAAATTTTATTTCGTTATAGACATCTTTGTGTCGTAGGTACTATTATTACAAGGACCTAGTTACTTATCATAAGAAGTGAACCAGATTACGATAGAATTATATAATTTGGTTCAAACATCTAAGTCCCAAAGGTCAATAAATAATAGCCATAACTGTTCGCCATAACATAACCAACGTGAGCTCGTTTGAATAACTCTATGTGAATTATTATTACGATTCCTTAGCTATGTTAATACACCTACAATCGTTATTCAGTCCCTTATTAAAGTTCCAACGTAGATAAAAATCTATGATCCGCAGACGAAGAAAAGAATGAAAAGATTTAAAAGAGCAAGTACCATTTAACAGGGTATTTGAACTACAAATGCCCTTTTTTTCTCCAGTGAAATGTCACAAAGATCTTACCTATTTTCCTGGAGAGTAGAAAAATAAAGCTCGTTTCGCTGTCTACGGATAGAAAATAAAAAGCAACGGCTGTATTTACGAGAGCACTGAAACATTTCAAGTGCGCGCGTGTTGAGAATCAAGATGCAGCTTTGACGATTACGAAGTGCACGCTGGGTCACGTACGTTACCCACGCTAACAGAGAGGTTTATGTTTAAAAAATAAATAAAATACGACTAAACCTAGATGATGCCTACGTAGAGCAGTTGTAGGAAACTCTAATGAAGAATGTATTTTACAAACATTGGTACGGTAATGAAAGTGGTATGGTATAGACTAACATTGGATAGATTACGTATGAATGCTACACAACTAATACCTCTAATCTAACACATTACCTACATAATGATATCAGTAATGTAATAATTAATCGCAAAATGTATTTTCTACAATGCATGGAAAGTTCTAAACAGAATACCTTATTTGAATCTTAATGTCAAGACAACACACAACAAAATAATAAGGTCAAAGGTAATAATTAAAATCGTGAACTTTGAACAGGAGGGGAAATTGGGAACTCTTGGCGCATGCGCTCAGTTACCTTAGACACGGAATCAGAGGGTTAAAACCACCTCTGATAACAGTAATATTTTTATTTTATATAACGGTATAGTTTTATTGAATATTTGCTGCATAAGAGATATGAATGAGGACCACGTCGTTCTCTCTCGAGGTGAGCATCTTGTGCTGCGTCTATGAAGGTTATAAAGCCGATGTTGGAAAATCGATAGTTGAATAACACAAGCATAACCTTAAACTCTAGTGCTAAATTGTTAGTTCCGCGGGTATCTAGCCTTAAAATATGATTTGGTGGATAATGTGACATAAGACAATACATTTTAAAGTTGATGCACCGTTGATTTCGACGTTGACTTCGCATTTATCAGTGATTATGAATAACAAATGAATAAAGCCAATGGTGATGTCACCCTTTCCGCAACACGAGTTTTCTTAGATTCATTAATGTAATGTGATGAATGTTTCAGGTCCTGGCCCTTCTGTTCCTGACACTGATCCCCTGGCCGGGGCCCTCAGTTTTCAAAATCACCTGCTCGCGTGACAATTCGAAAATCGTCAGGAAAGTCATACAAAACAAATGGCTCCCTGTTTTAGAAAGATTTCAGGTGAGAGTATTTTAGACACACTGATTTCTGACCATATTTATTTTAGTAAGGGCGTTAATGGCTAAGGTCAGGTTACAAGTCAACTTCAAGTTACTGTGAATAAAAAGTTTGAATATAGGTTATAATAAATTTTAGGTATTTTTTATCAATGTTAGGTAGGTACAACTGATGGTCATTATTTAATATATTTTTAAAGCCATTTTTTTTTAGTCTTAAAAAATTATAATGCATAGGTATTGAATTTAACTTTATTTATTCACCATCTTTGTATTTCAACATGAAATTTGGCCACGTCCAAAAGTAGAGCCAGTGTTAACATTTGAATAGTTCAACAAACTGTTAAGATGGATTTTATTACTATAATTTGGTCTTCTACTTCGTGTGTCGGCTCGTTGACAGTCAAAAGTACTTTGACCAGAAAGTAGCCACCTCAGCGGCTTTATCTCATCGCCTCGTTAAGGTACTCCTGGGTGTAGGTTTCCTATGACTTGTTTGTGTGTACTTTTCAGGTGAAATTACCGCTAGAGTGTCCGTTCCACCCGGCGCGCGACATATTCGCGCCACAGCACGCCGCCAAGCTGCAGCACAGGCCTTCTCAGTGGACGTGCGCCTTCTGCGGCAAGTCATTCTACGAGGAGCGCCACCTCGACACGCACTTCGACCAGCGACACAAGAACCAGATTAACAAGGTCTGTTCATTATCTGCCTGTTATGGTTTCTACCGGGTTTTTTCATGGTATAAAGCAGAAGGCGACGGCTCTACGTCTGATGGAAACCGATCACCTTTTCCGTAACGTGTGGTACTATGTCAGCCCATCAATGATAGGACTAATATCTATCTTATTCTTTCTTTGTTTCTATATTTGTTTACCATACTCTAAATCAAGTCTTCTTCTATAAAAAACATGTTTTACCCTTGGTGCCAAACCAAGATACAATAAGACAATCCTAAATATTTGTTTTTCATTTTAGTTTTTCAGACAGTCTTTTGACTCGATAAATGTATTGGGATTGGTCATTGGCCTTGGTCAAAGGCAATTCATTAAATCGCATAGTTTGTTCTAGGCGGAGGACGCGGTGTGCCTGGCGGACTACTGCGACATCATGCGGTGCCAGGTGCTGGTGGCCCACGGGCTACTCAGCGGCGGCGGCGGGCCTAGCACTGATATTGAGGTTAGACTTTAAGACCAGACTTTAGCAGATATGGAGCAGAAAGCGTTAGTCCAGTCAACCATGCAAAGGTCTTGACATTTTTAAATACATGTGCGTAAGGAGCCTCTACAAAGCATAGTATGTTTTCATTCGCTAAAAAACCTCGCAGTCTTTGCACTAACAAATACAATCCTCTTTAGGAAAAAGACACGACGAAGGAACGTTATAGATATTTTTCCCACCACTCATGTTTTCAAACTCAAAAAGTACAAATTCTATATTGTTGCAATACTAGTTGCAGTTAATAAGCAACAATGTAAACTGATCGCATGTTGATGCTTTAGTCTTAGGTAAATAAACCTCGCAACATAAGTTTTCATACCATAATTTAACTATTTGTACTACTTAAAAGTTCCGTAAACATGTTAAGAAAAAGTAAGTTTTAGGTTAAGTATGGGCGGATTGTTTACATAAATTGTATCTCCAGTTTGGTTGAAATTAAATTAAATTGTCAGGGTGTTGTAGTATTATGTACTATAAGTATTTATTTACAAAAAAAAGTATTTATGTATTCTATCAGTCATCCGGTTCCCATAATACAAGCTTTGCTTAGTTCGAGGCTAGATGGCGCTGTGTGATATGTCCTCAAATATTTATTTATTTTATTTAAATTATCTTATCTTTCAGTAAGGTGATGAACACTAATGAACAGTTAGACCAGGCAAACGCTGATAGGGATTTTGTTTTAATCTTTAGAGATGACTTGTGATTAAAGGTTTGGCAAGACATGGAGTCTGTGAAGAAAGCCCTAGCGCCGGCCGGGACGCGCAGCGTGGCGAAGGTGCCGCCGCGCCGGAGGCACCGCGCGCGCACCACGCCCAAACCACCCGAGCCCGACTGTCCTAAGACCGAAATAGACCTTGAAGATGCAGGTACGACACTCAGGCCAAATAAAAAGAAAAGACGGCGCGCCGCGAACATCAAAAGTGAATCCACACAAAACCGTGCTCCTGCAAGTAAATATACACGCTCACTGTGTGCGTGACACACACAGTGAGCGTGACACTAAAACCATGCTCTTAGTACCTACGTCACGAGTCTTAAAAATAGAATTATGCCTTCCTGTGTAGTGAAAACTTGTAAAAACAGCAGCAAATCACATAAAAAGTTTCACGGAATCATTTTTCACTTGTAAGTACTTCAAATAACATCATTTCTTAATTATTATAATATGCATTTTAGGTTACTTGGAACACAAAACCAAGTTATGGATACATGTTTAGCATGGTGATGGAATATTGTAATTTGTAAACCAGTAAAAGCAGTGATTTCCTCAGTACTTTGTTCGTCTTTGTTATTCAGAATCCGAAGAGAAAAGGACAGAAGACACTGAGAGCGAGGTGAACCAAACGGCCGAGCTTTGCGACGCGGACACCGTGGAGTCATCGCTCCCACCCGACAGCCGGCAGAAGAGGCTCGCAGATCTACAGGCGGAGAGGGCTGCCTGCGATCCCACGCGACTTCAAACCCTTAAGGTCACAGCACTATCGTGCTTCCTGCAGCTGCAAGTTCCTAATTTGTAACTGTATTATGTTAGCGCGGCCGTATTGACTACAAAAGTCTTACACAGTCACAATATAAAGTCCGACATGCGCTTGGATGTTATTATGAAATCTCGATCTAAATACAAAGTTTGCTTCTATATTACCCAACGTTAGTAATGTTGTTACATCAGTCTTAAGTCAATATGTACCTACCTATCCGTGTCTGATTGTTTTATGGGTTATCGTAGTAACGGCTACCTTTGACACTTGATGTCCGTGGAGTCAGCACTGGTCTCAGCAAATACCAGCGCTGCGGCTTAGTAACTTGCAGCACCATATGCTGAGCTAGGTACCTACGACCTTTTCGCCACCATAAGTGGAAGTTTTGTTTTTGTTTGGTTTTGTTTTATTTTTCTTGATATCTTTCCTTTTTATTAGTTGTGTACTTCTTTTCTTTTATCTCTAGTATAATTGTTTTCTATTCTATTCTATAACTCTTGAGGTTATTGTTGTTACTTTCATAAACTCTCTTTTTTAGGTGCGTTGTGAGAAGATAGTGCATTCCTGTATAGCGACTCTTCTGTTGCATCTTACTCAACATCAGTTCAATGAGCTTGAAGGTAAGATGTTTGTGGTAAGATAGTGCTACGCCGTAGCATCGTAGAGCTCTGCTCGTAGCTGCCACTAACTTAGAAGTGCAGACTGGTTCTCATTTCTTGGATCCATCTCAATCACACGTTGTTATATTCAACTCTGTCAAGGGGGTAAAGAAAAAGTTTTACAAATGTGTGTGTGTGTCGAGTTGGGTGCCATATGAAAGAGCTTAATTTGTACATTCCAAAATGGTTTTTATATTTACTCAAGGAGTTTTTCAAATAAAACGAAAAAAATAATACCGTTGTAACCTGAGTTCCCTTTTGTTAGAGTTTCAATGTATTCGTAGTTCAGTTCAGGTTAGACTGGATACTCCCGGATAAACGCGCGAGATCTCTATTCGGGGCGAACTACTAGTTATATAAACACGTCTGTTACGGTAGATGAGATGCAGCGCGCGGTGTGTTGGTACCTGAGCTGCGACCGGTACTGGCAGGACACGGCGCCCTCGGCCCGCGCCTTCCCCTGGCCGCTCCTGCTGGCGCTAGCTACGGGGCTCGCGTTGGCGCTCTGTATGTGCTACTACATTATCTGGATTGTTTTTGAGTAAGTTCCTATTTTATTAAGTCTATGACGTAAACATTATACGCAGGTAAGTTTAACATAGATTTAAATCCTTGCCATTGTAATAATTTAATCTTATCTTCGAACTTTTTTGGTTCCATATACATTTTTCGAAAAGAAAAATCCATTGCACCAATGGATTTTTTTTTCGGGTTCACCGGTCACTGCCACTAGACCGCCAGTTCTTATCTCACGTTTTATTTTATTTGGGAAACAGAGTGCTAAACAATATAATATGAAACAGATTTGTATAGAAAATCTATACTAGAAAGTAACCGAGGTCTCTGAGTGTGGCTGATAGAGGATTTTACATATACTTGGCTCGTTATTTCCAGTTCAGAAGAGGGAAGTGTAGCAGGCAGCGCATCGGTTTCCATGACAACGCATTCGTCGCCGACCCGCGCGGAACGAATGGCGGCCGAGGAGGCGATGTTAGACGACCCCGACCATGACGATCATTACATCTACGTCACCTACCCGCCTGAGCTCAAGCGGCGGCTGCTAGAAAGGTATGCCGCCAACCAGTTCACGCTTATTGTACTCTCGCCTTACATCAGGCAGACTAGAGTCGACTGAAGTATTATTTATTTTTATTCGGAGCAGAGTTTACAAAGGTTTTATTAATTAATTGTAAAATTCAATCAAACTCGTATACAATCTGGCAAACTAGAGTTGATCGAGGATGGCATATAGCAGGTGGAACTGCATTTTGATTTTAAAAGTCCATTCAAATGACGACCTCTGTGGCGAGGCGTGCGAGTGCTCGGCTAGACGCGAGAGGCGCGGGTTCGGTTCCCGCTGCGGGAGAAATGTTTGCATTCTCTGCAAATATTTCTTCCGGGTCTCGGTGTTGCAGTATTATTATATATTATTGTTATTATAGTATGTATTTACAAAAAAAGTATTCAAGTATTCTATCAGCCATCTGTTCCCATAATACAAGCTTTGCTTAGTTTGGGGCTAGATGGTGCTGTGTGATATGTCCTCAAATATTTATTTATTTATTTAAATAAAATTGTACATATTCAGGTAGACTTGACTTGATTGAAGGTGGCATACGACAGTTGGAACAGCATTTTGATTAAGATATTCTATTCAATCATAATCGGGGAATAGAGGTCAGGGACAAGGGACACTTACCATCAACAATTATTAGTTTTTTTTCAGACCGCGATACTTCAATTTTATGTATTAGTTATTCTTTCCATTATTGTAAAATAGTTTTCAGAATAGTGAACAATTATTTTCAGAGCTAAATTTAGATTTTATCCTTTAGAATTTCTGTAAAAATCAGAGTATTTGTAACAAAATACTTCACAGCACATTTTTTAGAAAACCGATTAGTAAATTATCCCTTTCTCTTCTGCACATTCCGCCCCGGTGTATAGTCGATACAGGGTGTAACTGGAGTATTAATACAGCCAGCATAGTTTGTTTAGAATAAGATGTATACTAATATTTTGTTTATTGTTATAGCTGCTACAATAGAACGACCCGGCTCTGAGATCCCGCCGCGTCCGCATGTTTTGTACTGGTGCAGGCTAAGTTAGTTCTAGCGACATATTCAATAACCATGCCCTTACACGGCCGATTTTTATCAATTATAAAAAGTATAAGTATTCTATCAGCCATCTAGTTCCCATAGTACAAGCTTTGCTTAGTTTGCGGCTAGATGGCGCTGTGTGAAATGTCCACAAAATAAATATTTACAGTATGATTCAATCAGGTTTTTTTCAATTAAAATAATTTCTATTTAAAATAAACCTATAACAGATACTGAACCATCCATATCAATTTGTCGACTGTTTACGATTTCACCTTGTATATTTATTTTTGTTTATTTTGATGTTTCCACCATTGTGACAAAATAAAGAGATTGTTATGTCCAAATGGCTCTCTATCTCTCAATTCGATAGAACGTCATTATAAGCTGGAATAACCCTTCACAAGATATTCTACGAAAGTTTCCGTGCAAATCTTTTGTCCTGAAATGATTCTCATTGGTTCTAAATTAATCTTACAAAAGTTATATCATGAAACTACAAAAATATTTTTACCTACTTACATTGTCATAATGTCAATTTTATATGACAATCAGAGAAATAAGCGTCAAAACAATTCATACAAAATAGGACACTTGCTCCAAGAAGCACAGAACCATAAGCTCCAGAAAGTAGCTTTGTATGGAATGTACTCTAAAAATCGGCCGTGTTAGACCTCTTCACATTTTATTTTTAGTAAACGAGAATATCGTATTCAGTTTATTTACTATAAAAATCGAATTCGCCAACACAGTTAAGAGCGACTTCAACAGTTATTTTTATACATTTGCTTTTAATCTGGTTTTTGTTACCTTATATACTTATTATTTTTTTTTAATTTTGGAACCTTAAATATACAAATACTATTCATATTATGATTGGTTTGTCTTTGTTTTCTATTAAACTGGCAGGCGCTGAAAATTGCGGTACAAATTAAATCGAATAAATGCAGTTTTCAACGTGTACCTATTGATTTTCATAGTTGATATTGTTTTTAGTAGAAATAAATAGTATTGTTTGTTAATGATTTTTATGTTCTATAGACAACTGTCAATCTTTTTGACTCTACGAGATAGACTTTTACCTAGGTAGATATTACAGTCTGATAGCCAAATACTAATTTGGACGACTTTCTGTTCCTTATATCACTATTTACTTTCTTACTGAATTGAATATGCTAAATATCATTATTTTTGCAAAACTTGTTTGATTTTTCAAAATCGAACAACTGTTATTTTGTGTCACCTATTAACCCATTTGGACCCAAATACAAACTAGAGGATTTTTTTTGAAAAAAACTTTATTTATGTGTGTATTAGAGGCTAGTTAGGCATTTTATAAAAAAAAAAGAAATAAAAAATCTTCCTTATATATAAAAAAACAGCCGTCCTCAAATGGGGCCAATGGGCTTAAGTGTGAAACTTTTCAATACAACTTTTTTGATGCACAGTGTTTTGCTGCATTTTTTACATTGCCAAAGTGTTTTTACGTGGCAAACAATGCATCGTAGTTGATTCGGCAGACACTTCCCTCAGAAGAGGGAAGTGTCCAACACCATTTTGAGCCATTCTTGGAACTATTGAAGATGATTTACGACGCCTTCCGTTGAGTCTTTCAGAGCAACTTCTCAAGTATGGTCGGGCTGTACTGTGGCGAAATTGGAGCTGGTCTAATTTGGCTCCAGCGGCAGTCAGGATATGCAGACGCCAAGCACTAGCAACAGCCAAATCCAGCATATAGATAAACAAAACCCACCATCATTTTTTACCACGTATAGCGGCTCTGTATTACTGATTGACTGATCAGCTTGATCAACCCCGCCCATGACATTGTTATAGATTTTAGAAGACGAAAGGGATGTCTACCTCTACTTTTTTCTGCCTTGCGCAGAGCTTCATCTTTTCACCTTTCCCAGAGGATAAATGAAGTCGTAGTTTGTACCGTCTGGTCAGTGTTTGTACAAACACTGTTGTCGAGCCATCTCACGAACTAAAGTAAATTGGCTGTATCGAACTGGTACTCAAATTCTTCTCAGTTCTTCTTTTTCATGTCCTTGACAGATGGGCATTTCTTCGTTCTATTTTACCCGAGAACACTCGGGTCTGGAGGGATGAACACCATATCGTAAATGATATGTATATGATATCAGGATCATCTTCTCCAATTCAAAATGCTTTCGATAGCTTTATCCAGTCCTCGACAATCATTGGAAGCATTGAATGATCGCTTAGTCATTGATTACGTTGAATTTGTACCTGCGAATAAAAAAATAAAAAATATAGCAATCAGCCCATTGGACCCATTTGGGGACACCATCCTAAAACACCCCCAATCATGGCCCAATATTGGAAAATAACTGACATAACAACATTATTTACTAGTAGACACTACGGCCAAGTGAAAAATATAAAAAACAGCTAATAAATAGCATTGAAAATAAAAAAAATAATGACTTACCTTAGGTCAAATTCCTATTTGATCAATGAAGAAAGTAAATCTCTTGTTTTGTTGAATAACTCCAATAAATTATGAAACCACATGTCAGATCATAAAGACACACTCTTTGGTACCACAAATTGACCTCTAAATACACGGTAGCTAAAATATGATAGAAAATGTGGGTACTTGAATAACTGGACTCAAATGGGGACAGCGGGCGTAAATGGGTTAAATTGATAAACATTGTTTTCGGTATAAGGATCAGAGTCGAATTTCACTCAAATAAATTAGCACACTTTTTTATGTAGATAATTTAGTGTATCTTAAATTCTTGCAACTTACAATTTGAAAATTACCAGGCTGTATAGTAAAAACTGTTTTAGTTGATAGTTTGCTTAGAAAATCGGTGCCTAATTTTAATTTTAACTAGAAATATTCATTTTGTAGTATATATATATATAAGAAACATGTACATATTGACTGCGTGTACCTATTTATAAAATAAGTCTGCTCTTGCAATGGATCGAAGAGATAATTAGCTGGTCTACATTATAAAGATAATTAAAATAAACATAAGTTAAAATGAGGATAGCTTTCAAATCTAAATAACATGGTTCAATATTCAATACTTACTATCGTTGACTGTATAAATTGGTATTTAGTTTTTGTACAACTCATTTATAGTACCTATCGACCAAACTAGATTATAATTAGCATGCCTTTAAACGTACCTTAAATTGCTTCGTGGAGACTCGAATATATAGTCGACATCTGCTACTTTTTAACATACCACAAATAAGTATGTAATCGTCTAATTATGCTTCATTAGATAAAAATCAGTTTAAATGTTTTTTTAAGTTTTGTTCAAAAAGTTTTAAAATGGCATAACTTTAAATAATATTAAATCTCACTGAATCTTGAATATTAACAGCACCTTCCTGTTTTTAAGAATGTAAAAAGTTTGTCAAATAAAATTCTTAATAAAATATTTCGATATTTTTTATTTGGCAGTCTTTGTATAATAAATAAATAACAATAAATAAACATGTAACGTCGCAACAAAACATTAGCTTTATACATTCCTTAATCTTAGTAATCACGAATTGATCATAGTCACCACAATTGTATTGATATTTTTTAAAAAGGCATTTTTTATTCCATATTTAAACATGGTTATTTATCTGATTAGTTATTTTAACGTACCATTTATGGCATGTTAATAAAATATCTGTACATCTTATCCCCTACTACTTCACTCAGTTATGTTAATCTTTAATGAATCTAGAAGTTTGTATAAGGAGTAGGTAAATGCATGTACCTTGGAAGCTCTATACATATTTGACTCCTTTCCAAACAGCGTTTCCATCAATGAGGCACTTGCAACCGCAGCCAGTCGGACATGTGTCTCGTTCAGAAAACCTGGAGCAAAGAGGATCAAATATGGGCGAGCGAAGTGAGTTTTAGTTAAGCGAACGCTTATAATCGAATACAATTATTATACTATAACCTCGGCTCACGTACTTGGACCAAATAGTATGTCAGGCGAAAAAACTATGTCGGGATAGTAGCAAATGGAGATCCGTGATCTCTGTCTACCTCTATGGGAAACAGGCGTGATTTTATGTATATAGTCTTGTGACGAACTTCTTTCCAAATATTCAAGATTATATATTTCTTTCAAGTTATAATTTACTTTATTTTGCACTGAACATACATATTAAAATTCGAATTCGGACTCTTATGCGACACTGCCCGGGCCGATATGCTCGGGTGGATGGAAAGTAAGGATCAACCTCGTTACTCAATAACTAACCATTTGAGCATGTGATGCGCGTGTCCCGCGTGCGAGCAGTAGGCACAGGCGCAGGCCAGTCCGCGGACGGGACGCGCGCACACCGCGCAGCGTAACGCCAGCCGACGACATGTGCCACAGACCGCGCCGCGCGCTGCGCCGCCGCACCACGCGCATTCTACTGCGATCTCCGGCCCGATGTGCTTGGGCAGCGACAGGGAATGCTTGCAGCTGACGAGCTTTAGCACCTGGGAACAAGGCTCATAATAGAACGAAAATTTAGCACCTGGGAATAAGGCTCCCAATAGAACGGAGCTTTAGCACCTGAGAATAAGGCTCACAATAGAACGGAGCTTTAGTACCTAGGAATAAGGCTCACATTAGAACAGCTAGGTACGAATGTGGCGAGCACTAACCCCTATCTGAGGAAACGAAAGAGAGTACTCGCAGCAAACGAGCTTTAGCACCTGGGAATAAGGCAATAAAACGGAGCTTTGGCACCTGGGAATAAGGCTGACATAGAACGAAGCTTTTGCACCTGGGAATAAGGCTGACATAGAACGAAGCTTTTGCAACTGGGAATAAGACATAATAAAATGGAGCTTTGGCACCTAGGAATAAGGCAGATATAGAACGGAAAAACCGGCTCATGGCGCGCACTAACCCCTATCTGAGGAAACAAGAGAGAGTGCTTGCAGCGGACGAGCATTAGCACTTCGGAATAAGACGTTATATTATGAGTCTTATTCCCGGGTGTTGAAGCTTGACCGTTGGCTGAGCTACAATGCTGACTTCTGGAACAATCTGTGGGGGAAGTAATACAAGCTTGCTGCGCCACTGGAAAATAAGCCTCTTAATATACACGCTAATAGAAAATGGTGAAACGAAAAATGGCGCATGTTTTAAGGGAATCATGAATACATTATTCACTACTCTTGCAGACTACATCCATCTTATTGACTGCCACAGATACAATATATACTATGGTGCTATAGTTCTCTTTCATTCTAATCTATGTCATTTACCTCTACCGAGGAAGATTAATACGTAGATGAATTCAGGAGGCAACATTTTAACCATTAGGGATACTTTAGTTAGGTAGGCATTAGTTTATTTTACTTACTTCAGTCTTCTTATAAATCAACTGCCATCGATGCAGTATATCAGCGTAGACTCGCTTGAAACAGTAATACAAATGCACGGTGGCTTCGTCCAGCACACAAGACGAGGTTCGTTCAGATTTAGACGCGCTAGAATCCGTATAAAAGTTCTCTGCTTCTGAACATGAGTTGCTTCGTACTATGGGCAGCGTCCAGCCGTCTGCGCTTATCTCACTGTATTGGTTTACTGTGTTGTATGGAGATGTACCGTTGCCCTACAAAAATGATGACATTTGTTTAGTTATTTCTAAGATAAGATATGTTTATTTGCCAGAACATATGTATAACAATCAGGTCTTAAACTAAGGTACTTATCCAATTATGTTATACCACATCAGTCAGGCATGCAAATATTAATCAAATGGGTACAATTAATGCCATTATTTATTTATGATCTAATTACATTTTATATAAAAAAAAAATAATTTTAAAAAGGATGAAATTGTAAACTGTCGACAAATTATTATAGATCCGTATTTTCGTATTTATTTCCGTTACCCCGTTCCAAACTTGACCGTCACCGTCCCGGATCAAAAAAGCAAAGTATTGTCAAAAGTTTGCTTGTAAAGGTTGTGTTTTGTCCCGGGAAGATGCTGATGGTCGGGTTAAGTGTTAGGGAATGGGGTGTCTGTCTGTCTGTCAGCGGATTGTATTTAATGAACTGTAATTTTCAGAGTGTGTATTTCTATTGCCGCTATAACAACAAATAATAACAATAAAATAAAAAATAAGGTAGCCCCATACAAGAGACTTTTATGTACATGTACGATGGCACGGAACCCTTCGTGTGCGAATTCGATTCACACTTGACCGGTTTTTTATTATACTTAATATTTATACTGCATACACGATATTTTTTTCAATGAACTTACATAACTTGATGTGCTGATTGTGGACTGTGAACTTGAACTACTTGTGTCGTTGAAGACAGAAAACGCGCAAGTCAGCATGGCGGCCATTTGTATGTTCGAGGCTTTGGCATAGTGTGTTATTCTGAAAGCGATAAAAAATAAGTTCGTAACAAGTTTCCTTACACAAGGGTAATGTTTTTTTGAGATTTAAATTAAACGTCAATTTTTTTATATTCTCGAACCTGTTTTAATTCAGTGATCGTTAGGTTGCGGATCGAAGGTTGGGTTATGGCCAATGAATGGGCCTTTCCCGAAAATGTAAATAAAGATATCTCAAATTATCCCCCTTTTTATCCCCAGGTAATATCCAGCATAGCTAGAGCTAACTTTTTATGATTTTCCAAAAACGTAGACAAATAATATGTAATATTATGTATTATAAGAATGTATTTATAAAAGAAAATTACTTATATAAGTATTCTATCGACTATCTACAAGCTCCTATGGTACAAGCTTTGCTTAGTTTGGGGCTAGATGGCGCTGTGTGAAATGTCCACATTATATTATTATTATTAAACTTACAAAGACTGCAGCAAGTTGCAGCAGAGCGGATGTCCAACCCAGCCCATACTTTCTTCGCTAGAAGTGAGGTGTTCCTGTAGCTTGGCTCTCAGCGCGCGCGCCGTGAGCGCGGCCAAACGCCACGAGTGTGCCAGTTCCCTCTCGCCTTCATCCGTAGCTACTTTCGAGTTTGTTTCGCACATTTCTATAATCATACAATTTCATAGTATTAGGTAAACAGTTTGCCCGCTGTCGGTGAAGTAAGTATTAATAAATATAATAAGTAAATAAATATTTGTGGACATTTCACAAAGCGCCATCTAGCCCCAAACCATGCATAGCTTGTACTATGGGCACCAGATGGCTGATTGAATACTTACTTACTTTTTTTGTAAATAGATACTTATAATAATGCTCCAACAGCCAGACCCGGAAGAATTATTTGCAGAACATACAATCATTTCTTCTGTAGCGGGAATCGAACCCGCGCCTCTTGCGTCTCAGCCGAGCACTAGCCCGCCACGACACCGAGGTCGTCAATTAATAACAGTAGAATGTGTTTACAAAACAGAGAGAATATCCAATGTTATTTTTTAGTAACAACATCCAGTTTAGTTCTTGGAGATAATTTAAATAACGCCGAAACACCTCCGGTGGCGTATAACATAACGTCATATTCTGTTTATGTATTCGCATAGATAACAGTTAATACATCGGAAGAACTGGAGTTATAGCAATATTTAAATATCTTTACAGAGATGTTTAATAAATAATGTTGATCAATGCAAGAAGAACTAGCACATACCTATAGGATTATCCGGATCGATCACGTAACGTTCAGCGAGAGTTCGATTGAGCGGGAACAGATCAATCGCCGAGTACAGCACCACTCTTGGCGAGCCACAGCCGGAGATACTGCCGCGACTCCGCATGCTGCCTGCCCGGCGACCTTGCGCTTTCTGCAGACAAACGTAACTAACTTTATTTGTAATATTGCGTGAAAGAGCTAATAACATGTTTCTATGGGGTTTCGAACCTACTTTTGAAATAATACACAAACAGAATATCTCAGCCAGGGCACGCTAAATTGTCGGTCCCGGCTTTTAAGTATAAAACTGTTACCATTAGATAGTAAAAAATATGAGAAACAAAAAGTATTAAATACTTATTCACCAAAGTGCAATCTTTCTGAAATATTTGCGATTAAAAAATCAAACCTACAACGCAGAAAGTAGAGGTGAGCTGTGAGGCTAGAAAAATTAATGTAAACATGACTTTGAGAAAAAAATCAGTGTGAAGACTAAAAAGTCCATCTCACCCATCGGTCCTGGAAGTAGAAGGTGGTGATAGAGTTGGACGGATGCCTGTGATGCAGTTGCGGGAATCCCGGCGCGTTGGTCGGCGAAGGCGTGGTCGTGGCGTGCGGCGAGACGGACGTATAACTCGCGCCGAACAACGCGGGCGTGAGCGAGAGAGACGACATGGACCGGGGAGTTCCCGCCTCGTGCTTCAGCGATAACCTGGTGATAAATATACAGTTCGCACCTTAACAACTTTTGAAAAGTCACTTTTGTTCTAAGGGTGCGAGTACATCACAATTTCACGAAATAAAGATCAGCAATATACAACAAAAAGTTCAATTATGAAAGACTTTGTGAGTTTGTACGGGTGCTTGATACTCAATCACGCCAAAATACCTATATCTCAATAACCTTGGTCAGAACGACGCCAATTCTAATTCTAATTCTAATTCTAATGTTAGGGGAACAAAGATCTGCACTGACGTCCCGCGGTGGGGTGTGAACGACGCCAATGAAACCGCGGTGAAAGTTTGCATAGATATAATGTTTGTTTGTAAGGGTACTTTCGGAAACTGCTGAACAGATTTTGAAAACTCTTTCACTAAGGTAAAGCCATCAAACACCATCCCTGAGTGCTATAGAATGTTGTTATATGTTATATGAGGGCTAATGTAAACAAACAATACCTTCTTGCATTGGACGGTCGATTGAAGACCACTAAAGTACTAGTGCCGCACCATTTAGCGCCGCAAGTCCGCGGGAACGGAATGCACGAGTCACCTGCATTCTCGCTCTCCGATTGACTTCTCTGACTAGATTTAAGTGAGTCGCTGTCGTCGTTTGACTTTACTGGTATCTATAAAGATAAATAAATATTTGAGGACATTTCACACAGCGCCATCTGGATGAGACTTGCAACGGACCGTGGAGAGTGGCACACACAAAGGGAGGCCTATACCCAGCATTGGGTGAAGTCGGTTGCGAATGATGATACAGACACATCATAGACAGAGCGTATGAAGCCGAACTTCTGGCGCCGTACTTTCAGCAGATGTGTCGCGAAATTTAGAGAACTTTAGGTTATTAAATTATAATTATTGAGATTCATACTTTAACACAATCATGGCTTTTAATTTTTATTTTGTTTTAAGAATTGAAGTTGTTTAGTTACAATTACTCACCTCATCAATGGATGTAGCCAGTGTCTTCAAACAGTACAACAAACACCTCTGTCCCAACTTCTTTTTATGATCTGCAGTCCTATTGATGTTCTGTAAGATCTTTATGGTCATAGCACTATCTACATTGGTCCCTGAGAGCCAAGAGAACTTTGGTATGGACTGGTTCCTAGGGAAAGTTACTTGTAGGTTAGCTATGTAGCCGTTACGCTCAGAGTGGATCTGACAAGTTCTTGTCTCTATGTTCATACTTGTGACTTCTATGTTGGCCATTTCACGGATTGATTCAAACTCCTCATCTATTGAAGTGTTGATTTTTGACGGTAACTTATTCTGTAATAATATGACACAAATATTATAAAGTGTGTGAGGAAATTCACAAAATGAACAATAGCATTCTAATGCATTAGTTTTAAAGTTTTAAACTATACAAGAAAATATACAATTTCGAAGCGTTGTATATAGCAGTTTATTACCAATGCAATATCCTGTTGTCCTTTACCATCTCCAATAGAAACATCATTTATTGACCCTGCAGTGGATGCATAGCTTACATCTGTAAAATAGCATTTAGTCAAAAACCAGCCTTAAAATGAAATATAAGGCTCAAAATCAAAAACTTACTATCACTATTATTGTCCTCATCATTTTCTGTATCATCGGGCAAATAATGATTACACATTTTTAACAAAGATTGATGCATAGTCCACACTCTCAAAGACTGATCCCTGCCCCATGTCACCAACTGATAATTTGATGGTGAAGTATTTGGCCTCCACACCATTGTCTGAACTGTATCGGTATGTCCTACTAATCTATGTGTCAGAGATCCACCAACCCAGATGCCTATAACACCAGCTTGTTCTACCCTAGGCAGACCTCCCCACCCAACACCAATAGTCAATAACCCACTCCCAAAAGGAGTGTAGATTGCCCTCCATACAGGGAAGTTTGTCATTATAACATTCTCAGGTCTCCTAGCATTGTTTATGTCAAAATATTTGATATTCCCATCATGACTAGAGGTGACCAGTTGGTACTCATGGTGAGGGCTCCAATCTACTCCATGTATTTTACACAAATGGGCAGATATGTAATGGATGGGAGTGGAATGTTTCCTGTAGTCCCAGATTTTTATATCCCCATCATGAGCTGTGGCAACAATGTTGGAAGCTACTTTGTTCCATTGCACTTGAGACGCACCAGCTGAAATCAAGTATTATGGATTATTACAAATAAATATAAATGTGAAAGTTTGTGAGGATATTTGAATGTTTGTGCCTCAATCATGCCTAAGTGACTGAACGGATTTGAATGAAACTTGGAATGTACATAGTACATGTGCTGGAATAACAAATAGGCTATTTTTCATACGGATACCACATGAGCGAAGCTAGAGACGGCAGCTAGTTTGTTAATAATTAATCAACTGACCAACAGCACACAAAGAGATGCATGGTTTCCTTGCATCCCTCAAGTCCCACATATGAGTGAATGTGTCAATAGAGCATGTAGCTATTAGATTGTGGTCTTGTCTGTGGAAGTGTGTATCACTGACCACTCTTGTGTGTCCACGGAGGGAGCAGATGCACACCAGGTCATTGCCCCCTCGCCATTCATAAACATCCACTCTTTGGTTGCTCTGAAATCACGAAAATAATATTATTTTAAGTAGACAAACTTTTGTATTCAAGTTACCCATTTAATTTACAATTAAATCCTATTATATTATAAATGTGAAAGTTTGTGAAGATGTTTGTATGTTTGTGCCTCAATCATGCCTAAACGGCTGTACTGGATTAACATATAGGCTATTTTTTATCCGGGTACCACGTGAGCGAAGCTAGTAATCTTATAAAGAGATGTGATTATCGTAGTGGTAAACAAATACCTAAGATTTGTTTTGTTTACTCACAGCAATAGCACATAACCTCTGTCCATCGTAAGTCTGGCACCACTCAGCTCCCGCAGCGTCATATTTGCTATGCCGCGGATACTTCTTAACAATATCCCCGGCGTCATCATCCTGGCTTATCTGTTTTATCGCCAGCCACCTTCGACCCGCCAGGAGCACATTATTACCGGAGTAATCTACGGACATAGCAGTGGCTTGCAAATCCCGGTGCTCCCATTTTAGTATTTCGGAACTCCAATGGATAGACATTGTGAATTGCACGATTTAATGCAACTATATGCAATTTAAAACCACTATTTCAAGATAGAAATGGAACTAATGGAATGGAATTGGAAAATTGTAAACACCACAAACAAACAAGTACCTACAAACCTATATTCATTGCATACAGCATTGACAGTGACAGATACAGTTAGTGATAATGACATAAAAAGTAACGAAACCAACATTGATAATTATATAAAATTTGACACTGACTGTTGTACTGTCTGTCACAAAAGAATACCAAAAAAAAAACTATTTACACCAAAACTCACAATCAGACGCCAACCAAATAGTGTTGAGTAGGACACGGTTTCAAAATGAGTTTGTATGAGGCCCTCATTCTATTTCGTGAGGTGGGACAATGTCATGCTTCAAATGTCATGTCACATACTGTAAAATGTCATGTTGCGAGCTCGTGCGAGGTAGTGAAGTATTATTGTTAGCAACTTCCCCACCAGGAGGCAAACAAGGCGACCGCCTATAAATAGCGGGCCGAATCGAGGCTTGCGGTCACTTCGCTCGTGGTGCTCGACAGTGCAACATCTCATGGACAGTAGAGTTTTATTGTTTTTGTGTAATTTCGGTGTGAAGGACGCGTGAGTCATATTGTGTTTTGGTTATGTCATTTTCATGTGTAATCTAGATCATTTTCAATGTGTGTGGTCCAATCTGATTGTAGTAGTTTTGTTTAATTTTGATTAAATTGATTGTTAATGTTTAGATAAGCCTATGGTTTATTTTTTTTAATGAATCAGATCCTTTTTACCTAAAATCAGAAGTGAGGGATAATAAAATCCATAAAGCTCACGAATTTCGAGTAAACAGATTGGAACTACCCACACATTGAAAAGATAGCCAGATTCTGTGCAGTTTGTTGTTTTTTTCTCTCAGTTGCATTCTCTTTGTTATTCTTGTTTACGTAACCTTGGTAAATTCTCAGCATGCCTAGAAATAAAGACCGTGGTAGAACGAAACATCGTACACAAGGTGACTCACGTGTCCGAACACGACGCCGTTCTCGGTATCGGTTTCGTAGTAGAACTCTGTCATCCATGCGATAACTTTCGCGCTGTAAGTTACGGTCTCTGTCACCTAGTGTCTTTTATGGTCGAGCACCACGTCGGAGCAGAACAATGACGCGCAGTAGGTTCCGTGTCCGATCACGAAGCGTCTCCCGCTGTCAATCTACCCAAAGACGTTCTTTTGTCAGGGTGCGTCACCGTTTGCGGACTTTGTCGCACAAAAGGGGTAGTTCGCGCCGTAGTCTATTTAGATCCCGATCTGGAAGTTCATTAGTAGGTCGAATGCCACGACGCAATTATGGGGGTAGGGTTCGTTCTCTGTACTAATCTCGATCACGCTCATCAAGCGTCGATCGCCGTTGCTATCGCTGGTCTCGTTCTCGTAAGTCATATGATGGTCAAATATCTTGGCAGGGTTTGTGAGTCAGGGTCAGGTAAAGCCGAGCCCACGAAAGGTCGAAACTTTGATGTATACCTCTCCACTTAACAGAGTTAAACAGGTACCGAATGGACGACGCCTGTTATTCGCGCGTTTTGACGTCGCTGCTCGGAACACAAGGCCGAATCGTGAGGGTCTACGTGAGATCACGCGGAGCAGAGCTCGACGGCTGTGAAGGATAACCAGGCCATATAAGATGAGTATTCAAATAGAGAAAGACTCTCACCTCGTCAATTTGTTTACGTAATAAAGTGTTCTCAGTCCACAGAGAAGCTGGACTCTGCGGTCGTTACGAGCTGAAGCTGTTGAGCGGAGGCTACGGGAGAACGACTCTGGCTGCCGTGCAGTACATGGTACCGTGGCGAGGCGAGTGGTGCTCGGAGACGTGTGCCGCGTTCTTCGATAGCGAGTACCACAATACGACTGCTTGAGTAAAAGGGCCCTATTTTCATTATTTTGAGACGTCTCTGAGGTGAAGTCTGTAAGATTGAGTTTGAAATTTATGAATGTTGTGCGATGTATGAATTAAGTGAAAGAGATATTATGAACGGAGGATGAAAAATTAGGTGGCGGTTTTAAAGATACTGAGCGCCTATTTAAATATGTGTTGTTCTTTCACAGATGAGGGATCAAGTGTTCTGCGATCCATGCCTCTGTTAGTTGCAGACCCTGAAGCCGGACCCTCTTCAGCAGCTGGCGCTGGTCTCTGTAGATCGACACCGTACGACCGGGCCGAGGACGACCCTTCGTCAGGAGAGGCCGTGTTAGCAACTTTGATGTAGGTATACCTCTCCACTTAACAGAGTTAAACAGGTACCGAAGGGACGACGCCTGTTATTCGCGCGTTTTGACGTCGCTGCTCGGAACACAAGGCCGAATCGTGAGGGTCTACGTGAGATCACGCGGAGCAGAGCTCGACGGCTGTGAAGGATAACCAAGCCATATAAGATGAGTATTCAAATAGAGAAAGACTCTCACCTCGTCAATTTGTTTACGTAATAAAGTGTTCTCAGTCCACAGAGAAGCTGGACTCTGCGGTCGTTACGAGCTGAAGCTGTTGAGCGGAGGCTACGGGAGAACGACTCTGGCTGCCGTGCAGTACATGGTACCGTGGCGAGGCGAGTGGTGCTCGGAGACGTGTGCCGCGTTCTTCGATAGCGAGTACCACAATACGACTGCTTGAGTAAAAGGGCCCTATTTTCATTATTTTGAGACGTCTCTGAGGTGAAGTCTGTAAGATTGAGTTTGAAATTTATGAATGTTGTGCGATGTATGAATTAAGTGAAAGAGATATTATGAACGGAGGATGAAAAATTAGGTGGCGGTTTTAAAGATACTGAGCGCCTATTTAAATATGTGTTGTTCTTTCACAGATGAGGGATCAAGTGTTCTGCGATCCATGCCTCTGTTAGTTGCAGACCCTGAAGCCGGACCCTCGACAGCAGCTGGCGCTGGTCTCTGTAGATCGACACCGTACGACCGGGCCGAGGACGACCCTTCGTCAGGAGAGGCCGTGTTAGCAACTTTGATGTAGGTATACCTCTCCACTTAACAGAGTTAAACAGGTACCGAAGGGACGACGCCTGTTATTCGCGCGTTTTGACGTCGCTGCTCGAAACACAAGGCCGAATCGTGAGGGTCTACGTGAGATCACGCGGAGCAGAGCTCGACGGCTGTGAAGGATAACCAGGCCATATAAGATGAGTATTCAAATAGAGAAAGACTCTCACCTCGTCAATTTGTTTACGTAATAAAGTGTTCTCAGTCCACAGAGAAGCTGGACTCTGCGGTCGTTACGAGCTAAAGCTGTTGAGCGGAGGCTACGGGAGAACGACTCTGGCTGCCGTGCAGTACATGGTACCGTGGCGAGGCGAGTGGTGCTCGGAGACGTGTGCCGCGTTCTTCGATAGCGAGTACCACAATACGACTGCTTGAGTAAAAGGGCCCTATTTTCATTATTTTGAGACGTCTCTGAGGTGAAGTCTGTAAGATTGAGTTTGAAATTTATGAATGTTGTGCGATGTATGAATTAAGTGAAAGAGATATTATGAACGGAGGATGAAAAATTAGGTGGCGGTTTTAAAGATACTGAGCGCCTATTTAAATATGTGTTGTTCTTTCACAGATGAGGGATCAAGTGTTCTGCGATCCATGCCTCTGTTAGTTGCAGACCCTGAAGCCGGACCCTCGACAGCAGCTGGCGCTGGTCTCTGTAGATCGACACCGTACGACCGGGCCGAGGACGACCCTTCGTCAGGAGAGGCCGTGTTAGCAACTTTGATGTAGGTATACCTCTCCACTTAACAGAGTTAAACAGGTACCGAAGGGACGACGCCTGTTATTCGCGCGTTTTGACGTCGCTGCTCGGAACACAAGGCCGAATCGTGAGGGTCTACGTGAGATCACGCGGAGCAGAGCTCGACGGCTGTGAAGGATAACCAGGCCATATAAGATGAGTATTCAAATAGAGAAAGACTCTCACCTCGTCAATTTGTTTACGTAATAAAGTGTTCTCAGTCCACAGAGAAGCTGGACTCTGCGGTCGTTACGAGCTGAAGCTGTTGAGCGGAGGCTACGGGAGAACGACTCTGGCTGCCGTGCAGTACATGGTACCGTGGCGAGGCGAGTGGTGCTCGGAGACGTGTGCCGCGTTCTTCGATAGCGAGTACCACAATACGACTGCTTGAGTAAAAGGGCCCTATTTTCATTATTTTGAGACGTCTCTGAGGTGAAGTCTGTAAGATTGAGTTTGAAATTTATGAATGTTGTGCGATGTATGAATTAAGTGAAAGAGATATTATGAACGGAGGATGAAAAATTAGGTGGCGGTTTTAAAGATACTGAGCGCCTATTTAAATATGTGTTGTTCTTTCACAGATGAGGGATCAAGTGTTCTGCGATCCATGCCTCTGTTAGTTGCAGACCCTGAAGCCGGACCCTCTTCAGCAGCTGGCGCTGGTCTCTGTAGATCGACACCGTACGACCGGGCCGAGGACGACCCTTCGTCAGGAGAGGCCGTGTTAGCAACTTTGATGTAGGTATACCTCTCCACTTAACAGAGTTAAACAGGTACCGAAGGGACGACGCCTGTTATTCGCGCGTTTTGACGTCGCTGCTCGGAACACAAGGCCGAATCGTGAGGGTCTACGTGAGATCACGCGGAGCAGAGCTCGACGGCTGTG
This sequence comes from Scotopteryx bipunctaria, assembly GCA_949320045.1. NCBI lineage: Eukaryota > Metazoa > Arthropoda > Insecta > Lepidoptera > Geometridae > Scotopteryx > Scotopteryx bipunctaria. Next base: position 4,188,636 of record OX439441.1, read on the forward strand.
AAGGATAACCAAGCCATATAAGATGAGTATTCAAATAGAGAAAGACTCTCACCTCGTCAATTTGTTTACGTAATAAAGTGTTCTCAGTCCACAGAGAAGCTGGACTCTGCGGTCGTTACGAGCTGAAGCTGTTGAGCGGAGGCTACGGGAGAACGACTCTGGCTGCCGTGCAGTACATGGTACCGTGGCGAGGCGAGTGGTGCTCGGAGACGTGTGCCGCGTTCTTCGATAGCGAGTACCACAATACGACTGCTTGAGTAAAAGGGCCCTATTTTCATTATTTTGAGACGTCTCTGAGGTGAAGTCTGTAAGATTGAGTTTGAAATTTATGAATGTTGTGCGATGTATGAATTAAGTGAAAGAGATATTATGAACGGAGGATGAAAAATTAGGTGGCGGTTTTAAAGATACTGAGCGCCTATTTAAATATGTGTTGTTCTTTCACAGATGAGGGATCAAGTGTTCTGCGATCCATGCCTCTGTTAGTTGCAGACCCTGAAGCCGGACCCTCGACAGCAGCTGGCGCTGGTCTCTGTAGATCGACACCGTACGACCGGGCCGAGGACGACCCTTCGTCAGGAGAGGCCGTGTTAGCAACTTTGATGTAGGTATACCTCTCCACTTAACAGAGTTAAACAGGTACCGAAGGGACGACGCCTGTTATTCGCGCGTTTTGACGTCGCTGCTCGAAACACAAGGCCGAATCGTGAGGGTCTACGTGAGATCACGCGGAGCAGAGCTCGACGGCTGTGAAGGATAACCAGGCCATATAAGATGAGTATTCAAATAGAGAAAGACTCTCACCTCGTCAATTTGTTTACGTAATAAAGTGTTCTCAGTCCACAGAGAAGCTGGACTCTGCGGTCGTTACGAGCTAAAGCTGTTGAGCGGAGGCTACGGGAGAACGACTCTGGCTGCCGTGCAGTACATGGTACCGTGGCGAGGCGAGTGGTGCTCGGAGACGTGTGCCGCGTTCTTCGATAGCGAGTACCACAATACGACTGCTTGAGTAAAAGGGCCCTATTTTCATTATTTTGAGACGTCTCTGAGGTGAAGTCTGTAAGATTGAGTTTGAAATTTATGAATGTTGTGCGATGTATGAATTAAGTGAAAGAGATATTATGAACGGAGGATGAAAAATTAGGTGGCGGTTTTAAAGATACTGAGCGCCTATTTAAATATGTGTTGTTCTTTCACAGATGAGGGATCAAGTGTTCTGCGATCCATGCCTCTGTTAGTTGCAGACCCTGAAGCCGGACCCTCGACAGCAGCTGGCGCTGGTCTCTGTAGATCGACACCGTACGACCGGGCCGAGGACGACCCTTCGTCAGGAGAGGCCGTGTTAGCAACTTTGATGTAGGTATACCTCTCCACTTAACAGAGTTAAACAGGTACCGAAGGGACGACGCCTGTTATTCGCGCGTTTTGACGTCGCTGCTCGGAACACAAGGCCGAATCGTGAGGGTCTACGTGAGATCACGCGGAGCAGAGCTCGACGGCTGTGAAGGATAACCAGGCCATATAAGATGAGTATTCAAATAGAGAAAGACTCTCACCTCGTCAATTTGTTTACGTAATAAAGTGTTCTCAGTCCACAGAGAAGCTGGACTCTGCGGTCGTTACGAGCTGAAGCTGTTGAGCGGAGGCTACGGGAGAACGACTCTGGCTGCCGTGCAGTACATGGTACCGTGGCGAGGCGAGTGGTGCTCGGAGACGTGTGCCGCGTTCTTCGATAGCGAGTACCACAATACGACTGCTTGAGTAAAAGGGCCCTATTTTCATTATTTTGAGACGTCTCTGAGGTGAAGTCTGTAAGATTGAGTTTGAAATTTATGAATGTTGTGCGATGTATGAATTAAGTGAAAGAGATATTATGAACGGAGGATGAAAAATTAGGTGGCGGTTTTAAAGATACTGAGCGCCTATTTAAATATGTGTTGTTCTTTCACAGATGAGGGATCAAGTGTTCTGCGATCCATGCCTCTGTTAGTTGCAGACCCTGAAGCCGGACCCTCTTCAGCAGCTGGCGCTGGTCTCTGTAGATCGACACCGTACGACCGGGCCGAGGACGACCCTTCGTCAGGAGAGGCCGTGTTAGCAACTTTGATGTAGGTATACCTCTCCACTTAACAGAGTTAAACAGGTACCGAAGGGACGACGCCTGTTATTCGCGCGTTTTGACGTCGCTGCTCGGAACACAAGGCCGAATCGTGAGGGTCTACGTGAGATCACGCGGAGCAGAGCTCGACGGCTGTGAAGGATAACCAAGCCATATAAGATGAGTATTCAAATAGAGAAAGACTCTCACCTCGTCAATTTGTTTACGTAATAAAGTGTTCTCAGTCCACAGAGAAGCTGGACTCTGCGGTCGTTACGAGCTGAAGCTGTTGAGCGGAGGCTACGGGAGAACGACTCTGGCTGCCGTGCAGTACATGGTACCGTGGCGAGGCGAGTGGGGCTCGGAGACGTGTGCCGCGTTCTTCGATAGCGAGTACCACAATACGACTGCTTGAGTAAAAGGGCCCTATTTTCATTATTTTGAGACGTCTCTGAGGTGAAGTCTGTAAGATTGAGTTTGAAATTTATGAATGTTGTGCGATGTATGAATTAAGTGAAAGAGATATTATGAACGGAGGATGAAAAATTAGGTGGCGGTTTTAAAGATACTGAGCGCCTATTTAAATATGTGTTGTTCTTTCACAGATGAGGGATCAAGTGTTCTGCGATCCATGCCTCTGTTAGTTGCAGACCCTGAAGCCGGACCCTCGACAGCAGCTGGCGCTGGTCTCTGTAGATCGACACCGTACGACCGGGCCGAGGACGACCCTTCGTCAGGAGAGGCCGTGTTAGCAACTTTGATGTAGGTATACCTCTCCACTTAACAGAGTTAAACAGGTACCGAAGGGACGACGCCTGTTATTCGCGCGTTTTGACGTCGCTGCTCGAAACACAAGGCCGAATCGTGAGGGTCTACGTGAGATCACGCGGAGCAGAGCTCGACGGCTGTGAAGGATAACCAGGCCATATAAGATGAGTATTCAAATAGAGAAAGACTCTCACCTCGTCAATTTGTTTACGTAATAAAGTGTTCTCAGTCCACAGAGAAGCTGGACTCTGCGGTCGTTACGAGCTAAAGCTGTTGAGCGGAGGCTACGGGAGAACGACTCTGGCTGCCGTGCAGTACATGGTACCGTGGCGAGGCGAGTGGTGCTCGGAGACGTGTGCCGCGTTCTTCGATAGCGAGTACCACAATACGACTGCTTGAGTAAAAGGGCCCTATTTTCATTATTTTGAGACGTCTCTGAGGTGAAGTCTGTAAGATTGAGTTAAGTGAAAGAGATATTATGAACGGAGGATGAAAAATTAGGTGGCGGTTTTAAAGATACTGAGCGCCTATTTAAATATGTGTTGTTCTTTCACAGATGAGGGATCAAGTGTTCTGCGATCCATGCCTCTGTTAGTTGCAGACCCTGAAGCCGGACCCTCTACAGCAGCTGGCGCTGGTCTCTGTAGATCGACACCGTACGACCGGGCCGAGGACGACCCTTCGTCAGGAGAGGCCGTGTTAGCAACTTTGATGTAGGTATACCTCTCCACTTAACAGAGTTAAACAGGTACCGAAGGGACGACGCCTGTTATTCGCGCGTTTTGACGTCGCTGCTCGGAACACAAGGCCGAATCGTGAGGGTCTACGTGAGATCACGCGGAGCAGAGCTCGACGGCTGTGAAGGATAACCAAGCCATATAAGATGAGTATTCAAATAGAGAAAGACTCTCACCTCGTCAATTTGTTTACGTAATAAAGTGTTCTCAGTCCACAGAGAAGCTGGACTCTGCGGTCGTTACGAGCTGAAGCTGTTGAGCGGAGGCTACGGGAGAACGACTCTGGCTGCCGTGCAGTACATGGTACCGTGGCGAGGCGAGTGGTGCTCGGAGACGTGTGCCGCGTTCTTCGATAGCGAGTACCACAATACGACTGCTTGAGTAAAAGGGCCCTATTTTCATTATTTTGAGACGTCTCTGAGGTGAAGTCTGTAAGATTGAGTTTGAAATTTATGAATGTTGTGCGATGTATGAATTAAGTGAAAGAGATATTATGAACGGAGGATGAAAAATTAGGTGGCGGTTTTAAAGATACTGAGCGCCTATTTAAATATGTGTTGTTCTTTCACAGATGAGGGATCAAGTGTTCTGCGATCCATGCCTCTGTTAGTTGCAGACCCTGAAGCCGGACCCTCGACAGCAGCTGGCGCTGGTCTCTGTAGATCGACACCGTACGACCGGGCCGAGGACGACCCTTCGTCAGGAGAGGCCGTGTTAGCAACTTTGATGTAGGTATACCTCTCCACTTAACAGAGTTAAACAGGTACCGAAGGGACGAAGCCTGTTATTCGCGCGTTTTGACGTCGCTGCTCGAAACACAAGGCCGAATCGTGAGGGTCTACGTGAGATCACGCGGAGCAGAGCTCGACGGCTGTGAAGGATAACCAGGCCATATAAGATGAGTATTCAAATAGAGAAAGACTCTCACCTCGTCAATTTGTTTACGTAATAAAGTGTTCTCAGTCCACAGAGAAGCTGGACTCTGCGGTCGTTACGAGCTAAAGCTGTTGAGCGGAGGCTACGGGAGAACGACTCTGGCTGCCGTGCAGTACATGGTACCGTGGCGAGGCGAGTGGTGCTCGGAGACGTGTGCCGCGTTCTTCGATAGCGAGTACCACAATACGACTGCTTGAGTAAAAGGGCCCTATTTTCATTATTTTGAGACGTCTCTGAGGTGAAGTCTGTAAGATTGAGTTTGAAATTTATGAATGTTGTGCGATGTATGAATTAAGTGAAAGAGATATTATGAACGGAGGATGAAAAATTAGGTGGCGGTTTTAAAGATACTGAGCGCCTATTTAAATATGTGTTGTTCTTTCACAGATGAGGGATCAAGTGTTCTGCGATCCATGCCTCTGTTAGTTGCAGACCCTGAAGCCGGACCCTCGACAGCAGCTGGCGCTGGTCTCTGTAGATCGACACCGTACGACCGGGCCGAGGACGACCCTTCGTCAGGAGAGGCCGTGTTAGCAACTTTGATGTAGGTATACCTCTCCACTTAACAGAGTTAAACAGGTACCGAAGGGACGACGCCTGTTATTCGCGCGTTTTGACGTCGCTGCTCGGAACACAAGGCCGAATCGTGAGGGTCTACGTGAGATCACGCGGAGCAGAGCTCGACGGCTGTGAAGGATAACCAGGCCATATAAGATGAGTATTCAAATAGAGAAAGACTCTCACCTCGTCAATTTGTTTACGTAATAAAGTGTTCTCAGTCCACAGAGAAGCTGGACTCTGCGGTCGTTACGAGCTGAAGCTGTTGAGCGGAGGCTACGGGAGAACGACTCTGGCTGCCGTGCAGTACATGGTACCGTGGCGAGGCGAGTGGTGCTCGGAGACGTGTGCCGCGTTCTTCGATAGCGAGTACCACAATACGACTGCTTGAGTAAAAGGGCCCTATTTTCATTATTTTGAGACGTCTCTGAGGTGAAGTCTGTAAGATTGAGTTAAGTGAAAGAGATATTATGAACGGAGGATGAAAAATTAGGTGGCGGTTTTAAAGATACTGAGCGCCTATTTAAATATGTGTTGTTCTTTCACAGATGAGGGATCAAGTGTTCTGCGATCCATGCCTCTGTTAGTTGCAGACCCTGAAGCCGGACCCTCGACAGCAGCTGGCGCTGGTCTCTGTAGATCGACACCGTACGACCGGGCCGAGGACGACCCTTCGTCAGGAGAGGCCGTGTTAGCAACTTTGATGTAGGTATACCTCTCCACTTAACAGAGTTAAACAGGTACCGAAGGGACGACGCCTGTTATTCGCGCGTTTTGACGTCGCTGCTCGAAACACAAGGCCGAATCGTGAGGGTCTACGTGAGATCACGCGGAGCAGAGCTCGACGGCTGTGAAGGATAACCAGGCCATATAAGATGAGTATTCAAATAGAGAAAGACTCTCACCTCGTCAATTTGTTTACGTAATAAAGTGTTCTCAGTCCACAGAGAAGCTGGACTCTGCGGTCGTTACGAGCTAAAGCTGTTGAGCGGAGGCTACGGGAGAACGACTCTGGCTGCCGTGCAGTACATGGTACCGTGGCGAGGCGAGTGGTGCTCGAAACGTGTGCCGCGTTCTTCGATAGCGAGTACCACAATACGACTGCTTGAGTAAAAGGGCCCTATTTTCATTATTTTGAGACGTCTCTGAGGTGAAGTCTGTAAGATTGAGTTTGAAATTTATGAATGTTGTGCGATGTATGAATTAAGTGAAAGAGATATTATGAACGGAGGATGAAAAATTAGGTGGCGGTTTTAAAGATACTGAGCGCCTATTTAAATATGTGTTGTTCTTTCACAGATGAGGGATCAAGTGTTCTGCGATCCATGCCTCTGTTAGTTGCAGACCCTGAAGCCGGACCCTCGACAGCAGCTGGCGCTGGTCTCTGTAGATCGACACCGTACGACCGGGCCGAGGACGACCCTTCGTCAGGAGAGGCCGTGTTAGCAACTTTGATGTAGGTATACCTCTCCACTTAACAGAGTTAAACAGGTACCGAAGGGACGACGCCTGTTATTCGCGCGTTTTGACGTCGCTGCTCGGAACACAAGGCCGAATCGTGAGGGTCTGCGTGAGATCACGCGGAGCAGAGCTCGACGGCTGTGAAGGATAACCAGGCCATATAAGATGAGTATTCAAATAGAGAAAGACTCTCACCTCGTCAATTTGTTTACGTAATAAAGTGTTCTCAGTCCACAGAGAAGCTGGACTCTGCGGTCGTTACGAGCTGAAGCTGTTGAGCGGAGGCTACGGGAGAACGACTCTGGCTGCCGTGCAGTACATGGTACCGTGGCGAGGCGAGTGGTGCTCGGAGACGTGTGCCGCGTTCTTCGATAGCGAGTACCACAATACGACTGCTTGAGTAAAAGGGCCCTATTTTCATTATTTTGAGACGTCTCTGAGGTGAAGTCTGTAAGATTGAGTTTGAAATTTATGAATGTTGTGCGATGTATGAATTAAGTGAAAGAGATATTATGAACGGAGGATGAAAAATTAGGTGGCGGTTTTAAAGATACTGAGCGCCTATTTAATATGTGTTGTTCTTTCACAGATGAGGGATCAAGTGTTCTGCGATCCATGCCTCTGTTAGTTGCAGACCCTGAAGCCGGACCCTCGACAGCAGCTGGCGCTGGTCTCTGTAGATCGACACCGTACGACCGGGCCGAGGACGACCCTTCGTCAGGAGAGGCCGTGTTAGCAACTTTGATGTAGGTATACCTCTCCACTTAACAGAGTTAAACAGGTACCGAAGGGACGACGCCTGTTATTCGCGCGTTTTGACGTCGCTGCTCGGAACACAAGGCCGAATCGTGAGGGTCTGCGTGAGATCACGCGGAGCAGAGCTCGACGGCTGTGAAGGATAACCAGGCCATATAAGATGAGTATTCAAATAGAGAAAGACTCTCACCTCGTCAATTTGTTTACGTAATAAAGTGTTCTCAGTCCACAGAGAAGCTGGACTCTGCGGTCGTTACGAGCTGAAGCTGTTGAGCGGAGGCTACGGGAGAACGACTCTGGCTGCCGTGCAGTACATGGTACCGTGGCGAGGCGAGTGGTGCTCGGAGACGTGTGCCGCGTTCTTCGATAGCGAGTACCACAATACGACTGCTTGAGTAAAAGGGCCCTATTTTCATTATTTTGAGACGTCTCTGAGGTGAAGTCTGTAAGATTGAGTTTGAAATTTATGAATGTTGTGCGATGTATGAATTAAGTGAAAGAGATATTATGAACGGAGGATGAAAAATTAGGTGGCGGTTTTAAAGATACTGAGCGCCTATTTAAATATGTGTTGTTCTTTCACAGATGAGGGATCAAGTGTTCTGCGATCCATGCCTCTGTTAGTTGCAGACCCTGAAGCCGGACCCTCGACAGCAGCTGGCGCTGGTCTCTGTAGATCGACACCGTACGACCGGGCCGAGGACGACCCTTCGTCAGGAGAGGCCGTGTTAGCAACTTTGATGTAGGTATACCGCTCCACTTAACAGAGTTAAACAGGTACCGAAGGGACGACGCCTGTTATTCGCGCGTTTTGACGTCGCTGCTCGGAACACAAGGCCGAATCGTGAGGGTCTACGTGAGATCACGCGGAGCAGAGCTCGACGGCTGTGAAGGATAACCAAGCCATATAAGATGAGTATTCAAATAGAGAAAGACTCTCACCTCGTCAATTTGTTTACGTAATAAAGTGTTCTCAGTCCACAGAGAAGCTGGACTCTGCGGTCGTTACGAGCTGAAGCTGTTGAGCGGAGGCTACGGGAGAACGACTCTGGCTGCCGTGCAGTACATGGTACCGTGGCGAGGCGAGTGGTGCTCGGAGACGTGTGCCGCGTTCTTCGATAGCGAGTACCACAATACGACTGCTTGAGTAAAAGGGCCCTATTTTCATTATTTTGAGACGTCTCTGAGGTGAAGTCTGTAAGATTGAGTTTGAAATTTATGAATGTTGTGCGATGTATGAATTAAGTGAAAGAGATATTATGAACGGAGGATGAAAAATTAGGTGGCGGTTTTAAAGATACTGAGCGCCTATTTAAATATGTGTTGTTCTTTCACAGATGAGGGATCAAGTGTTCTGCGATCCATGCCTCTGTTAGTTGCAGACCCTGAAGCCGGACCCTCGACAGCAGCTGGCGCTGGTCTCTGTAGATCGACACCGTACGACCGGGCCGAGGACGACCCTTCGTCAGGAGAGGCCGTGTTAGCAACTTTGATGTAGGTATACCTCTCCACTTAACAGAGTTAAACAGGTACCGAAGGGACGACGCCTGTTATTCGCGCGTTTTGACGTCGCTGCTCGAAACACAAGGCCGAATCGTGAGGGTCTACGTGAGATCACGCGGAGCAGAGCTCGACGGCTGTGAAGGATAACCAGGCCATATAAGATGAGTATTCAAATAGAGAAAGACTCTCACCTCGTCAATTTGTTTACGTAATAAAGTGTTCTCAGTCCACAGAGAAGCTGGACTCTGCGGTCGTTACGAGCTAAAGCTGTTGAGCGGAGGCTACGGGAGAACGACTCTGGCTGCCGTGCAGTACATGGTACCGTGGCGAGGCGAGTGGTGCTCGGAGACGTGTGCCGCGTTCTTCGATAGCGAGTACCACAATACGACTGCTTGAGTAAAAGGGCCCTATTTTCATTATTTTGAGACGTCTCTGAGGTGAAGTCTGTAAGATTGAGTTAAGTGAAAGAGATATTATGAACGGAGGATGAAAAATTAGGTGGCGGTTTTAAAGATACTGAGCGCCTATTTAAATATGTGTTGTTCTTTCACAGATGAGGGATCAAGTGTTCTGCGATCCATGCCTCTGTTAGTTGCAGACCCTGAAGCCGGACCCTCGACAGCAGCTGGCGCTGGTCTCTGTAGATCGACACCGTACGACCGGGCCGAGGACGACCCTTCGTCAGGAGAGGCCGTGTTAGCAACTTTGATGTAGGTATACCTCTCCACTTAACAGAGTTAAACAGGTACCGAAGGGACGACGCCTGTTATTCGCGCGTTTTGACGTCGCTGCTCGGAACACAAGGCCGAATCGTGAGGGTCTACGTGAGATCACGCGGAGCAGAGCTCGACGGCTGTGAAGGATAACCAAGCCATATAAGATGAGTATTCAAATAGAGAAAGACTCTCACCTCGTCAATTTGTTTACGTAATAAAGTGTTCTCAGTCCACAGAGAAGCTGGACTCTGCGGTCGTTACGAGCTGAAGCTGTTGAGCGGAGGCTACGGGAGAACGACTCTGGCTGCCGTGCAGTACATGGTACCGTGGCGAGGCGAGTGGTGCTCGGAGACGTGTGCCGCGTTCTTCGATAGCGAGTACCACAATACGACTGCTTGAGTAAAAGGGCCCTATTTTCATTATTTTGAGACGTCTCTGAGGTGAAGTCTGTAAGATTGAGTTAAGTGAAAGAGATATTATAAACGGAGGATGAAAAATTAGGTGGCGGTTTTAAAGATACTGAGCGCCTATTTAAATATGTGTTGTTCTTTCACAGATGAGGGATCAAGTGTTCTGCGATCCATGCCTCTGTTAGTTGCAGACCCTGAAGCCGGACCCTCGACAGCAGCTGGCGCTGGTCTCTGTAGATCGACACCGTACGACCGGGCCGAGGACGACCCTTCGTCAGGAGAGGCCGTGTTAGCAACTTTGATGTAGGTATACCTCTCCACTTAACAGAGTTAAACAGGTACCGAAGGGACGACGCCTGTTATTCGCGCGTTTTGACGTCGCTGCTCGGAACACAAGGCCGAATCGTGAGGGTCTACGTGAGATCACGCGGAGCAGAGCTCGACGGCTGTGAAGGATAACCAAGCCATATAAGATGAGTATTCAAATAGAGAAAGACTCTCACCTCGTCAATTTGTTTACGTAATAAAGTGTTCTCAGTCCACAGAGAAGCTGGACTCTGCGGTCGTTACGAGCTGAAGCTGTTGAGCGGAGGCTACGGGAGAACGACTCTGGCTGCCGTGCAGTACATGGTACCGTGGCGAGGCGAGTGGTGCTCGGAGACGTGTGCCGCGTTCTTCGATAGCGAGTACCACAATACGACTGCTTGAGTAAAAGGGCCCTATTTTCATTATTTTGAGACGTCTCTGAGGTGAAGTCTGTAAGATTGAGTTTGAAATTTATGAATGTTGTGCGATGTATGAATTAAGTGAAAGAGATATTATGAACGGAGGATGAAAAATTAGGTGGCGGTTTTAAAGATACTGAGCGCCTATTTAAATATGTGTTGTTCTTTCACAGATGAGGGATCAAGTGTTCTGCGATCCATGCCTCTGTTAGTTGCAGACCCTGAAGCCGGACCCTCGACAGCAGCTGGCGCTGGTCTCTGTAGATCGACACCGTACGACCGGGCCGAGGACGACCCTTCGTCAGGAGAGGCCGTGTTAGCAACTTTGATGTAGGTATACCTCTCCACTTAACAGAGTTAAACAGGTACCGAAGGGACGACGCCTGTTATTCGCGCGTTTTGACGTCGCTGCTCGGAACACAAGGCCGAATCGTGAGGGTCTACGTGAGATCACGCGGAGCAGAGCTCGACGGCTGTGAAGGATAACCAGGCCATATAAGATGAGTATTCAAATAGAGAAAGACTCTCACCTCGTCAATTTGTTTACGTAATAAAGTGTTCTCAGTCCACAGAGAAGCTGGACTCTGCGGTCGTTACGAGCTGAAGCTGTTGAGCGGAGGCTATGGGAGAACGACTCTGGCTGCCGTGCAGTACATGGTACCGTGGCGAGGCGAGTGGTGCTCGGAGACGTGTGCCGCGTTCTTCGATAGCGAGTACCACAATACGACTGCTTGAGTAAAAGGGCCCTATTTTCATTATTTTGAGACGTCTCTGAGGTGAAGTCTGTAAGATTGAGTTAAGTGAAAGAGATATTATGAACGGAGGATGAAAAATTAGGTGGCGGTTTTAAAGATACTGAGCGCCTATTTAAATATGTGTTGTTCTTTCACAGATGAGGGATCAAGTGTTCTGCGATCCATGCCTCTGTTAGTTGCAGACCCTGAAGCCGGACCCTCGACAGCAGCTGGCGCTGGTCTCTGTAGATCGACACCGTACGACCGGGCCGAGGACGACCCTTCGTCAGGAGAGGCCGTGTTAGCAACTTTGATGTAGGTATACCTCTCCACTTAACAGAGTTAAACAGGTACCGAAGGGACGAAGCCTGTTATTCGCGCGTTTTGACGTCGCTGCTCGAAACACAAGGCCGAATCGTGAGGGTCTACGTGAGATCACGCGGAGCAGAGCTCGACGGCTGTGAAGGATAACCAGGCCATATAAGATGAGTATTCAAATAGAGAAAGACTCTCACCTCGTCAATTTGTTTACGTAATAAAGTGTTCTCAGTCCACAGAGAAGCTGGACTCTGCGGTCGTTACGAGCTAAAGCTGTTGAGCGGAGGCTACGGGAGAACGACTCTGGCTGCCGTGCAGTACATGGTACCGTGGCGAGGCGAGTGGTGCTCGGAGACGTGTGCCGCGTTCTTCGATAGCGAGTACCACAATACGACTGCTTGAGTAAAAGGGCCCTATTTTCATTATTTTGAGACGTCTCTGAGGTGAAGTCTGTAAGATTGAGTTTGAAATTTATGAATGTTGTGCGATGTATGAATTAAGTGAAAGAGATATTATGAACGGAGGATGAAAAATTAGGTGGCGGTTTTAAAGATACTGAGCGCCTATTTAAATATGTGTTGTTCTTTCACAGATGAGGGATCAAGTGTTCTGCGATCCATGCCTCTGTTAGTTGCAGACCCTGAAGCCGGACCCTCGACAGCAGCTGGCGCTGGTCTCTGTAGATCGACACCGTACGACCGGGCCGAGGACGACCCTTCGTCAGGAGAGGCCGTGTTAGCAACTTTGATGTAGGTATACCTCTCCACTTAACAGAGTTAAACAGGTACCGAAGGGACGACGCCTGTTATTCGCGCGTTTTGACGTCGCTGCTCGGAACACAAGGCCGAATCGTGAGGGTCTACGTGAGATCACGCGGAGCAGAGCTCGACGGCTGTGAAGGATAACCAGGCCATATAAGATGAGTATTCAAATAGAGAAAGACTCTCACCTCGTCAATTTGTTTACGTAATAAAGTGTTCTCAGTCCACAGAGAAGCTGGACTCTGCGGTCGTTACGAGCTGAAGCTGTTGAGCGGAGGCTACGGGAGAACGACTCTGGCTGCCGTGCAGTACATGGTACCGTGGCGAGGCGAGTGGTGCTCGGAGACGTGTGCCGCGTTCTTCGATAGCGAGTACCACAATACGACTGCTTGAGTAAAAGGGCCCTATTTTCATTATTTTGAGACGTCTCTGAGGTGAAGTCTGTAAGATTGAGTTTGAAATTTATGAATGTTGTGCGAAGTATGAATTAAGTGAAAGAGATATTATGAACGGAGGATGAAAAATTAGGTGGCGGTTTTAAAGATACTGAGCGCCTATTTAAATATGTGTTGTTCTTTCACAGATGAGGGATCAAGTGTTCTGCGATCCATGCCTCTGTTAGTTGCAGACCCTGAAGCCGGACCCTCGACAGCAGCTGGCGCTGGTCTCTGTAGATCGACACCGTACGACCGGGCCGAGGACGACCCTTCGTCAGGAGAGGCCGTGTTAGCAACTTTGATGTAGGTATACCTCTCCACTTAACAGAGTTAAACAGGTACCGAAGGGACGACGCCTGTTATTCGCGCGTTTTGACGTCGCTGCTCGGAACACAAGGCCGAATCGTGAGGGTCTACGTGAGATCACGCGGAGCAGAGCTCGACGGCTGTGAAGGATAACCAGGCCATATAAGATGAGTATTCAAATAGAGAAAGACTCTCACCTCGTCAATTTGTTTACGTAATAAAGTGTTCTCAGTCCACAGAGAAGCTGGACTCTGCGGTCGTTACGAGCTGAAGCTGTTGAGCGGAGGCTACGGGAGAACGACTCTGGCTGCCGTGCAGTACATGGTACCGTGGCGAGGCGAGTGGTGCTCGGAGACGTGTGCCGCGTTCTTCGATAGCGAGTACCACAATACGACTGCTTGAGTAAAAGGGCCCTATTTTCATTATTTTGAGACGTCTCTCAGGTGAAGTCTGTAAGATTGAGTTTGAAATTTATGAATGTTGTGCGATGTATGAATTAAGTGAAAGAGATATTATGAACGGAGGATGAAAAATTAGGTGGCGGTTTTAAAGATACTGAGCGCCTATTTAAATATGTGTTGTTCTTTCACAGATGAGGGATCAAGTGTTCTGCGATCCATGCCTCTGTTAGTTGCAGACCCTGAAGCCGGACCCTCGACAGCAGCTGGCGCTGGTCTCTGTAGATCGACACCGTACGACCGGGCCGAGGACGACCCTTCGTCAGGAGAGGCCGTGTTAGCAACTTTGATGTAGGTATACCTCTCCACTTAACAGAGTTAAACAGGTACCGAAGGGACGACGCCTGTTATTCGCGCGTTTTGACGTCGCTGCTCGGAACACAAGGCCGAATCGTGAGGGTCTACGTGAGATCACGCGGAGCAGAGCTCGACGGCTGTGAAGGATAACCAGGCCATATAAGATGAGTATTCAAATAGAGAAAGACTCTCACCTCGTCAATTTGTTTACGTAATAAAGTGTTCTCAGTCCACAGAGAAGCTGGACTCTGCGGTCGTTACGAGCTGAAGCTGTTGAGCGGAGGCTACGGGAGAACGACTCTGGCTGCCGTGCAGTACATGGTACCGTGGCGAGGCGAGTGGTGCTCGGAGACGTGTGCCGCGTTCTTCGATAGCGAGTACCACAATACGACTGCTTGAGTAAAAGGGCCCTATTTTCATTATTTTGAGACGTCTCTGAGGTGAAGTCTGTAAGATTGAGTTTGAAATTTATGAATGTTGTGCGATGTATGAATTAAGTGAAAGAGATATTATGAACGGAGGATGAAAAATTAGGTGGCGGTTCTAAAGATACTGAGCGCCTATTTAAATATGTGTTGTTCTTTCACAGATGAGGGATCAAGTGTTCTGCGATCCATGCCTCTGTTAGTTGCAGACCCTGAAGCCGGACCCTCGACAGCAGCTGGCGCTGGTCTCTGTAGATCGACACCGTACGACCGGGCCGAGGACGACCCTTCGTCAGGAGAGGCCGTGTTAGCAACTTTGATGTAGGTATACCTCTCCACTTAACAGAGTTAAACAGGTACCGAAGGGACGACGCCTGTTATTCGCGCGTTTTGACGTCGCTGCTCGGAACACAAGGCCGAATCGTGAGGGTCTACGTGAGATCACGCGGAGCAGAGCTCGACGGCTGTGAAGGATAACCAGGCCATATAAGATGAGTATTCAAATAGAGAAAGACTCTCACCTCGTCAATTTGTTTACGTAATAAAGTGTTCTCAGTCCACAGAGAAGCTGGACTCTGCGGTCGTTACGAGCTGAAGCTGTTGAGCGGAGGCTACGGGAGAACGACTCTGGCTGCCGTGCAGTACATGGTACCGTGGCGAGGCGAGTGGTGCTCGGAGACGTGTGCCGCGTTCTTCGATAGCGAGTACCACAATACGACTGCTTGAGTAAAAGGGCCCTATTTTCATTATTTTGAGACGTCTCTGAGGTGAAGTCTGTAAGATTGAGTTTGAAATTTATGAATGTTGTGCGATGTATGAATTAAGTGAAAGAGATATTATGAACGGAGGATGAAAAATTAGGTGGCGGTTCTAAAGATACTGAGCGCCTATTTAAATATGTGTTGTTCTTTCACAGATGAGGGATCAAGTGTTCTGCGATCCATGCCTCTGTTAGTTGCAGACCCTGAAGCCGGACCCTCGACAGCAGCTGGCGCTGGTCTCTGTAGATCGACACCGTACGACCGGGCCGAGGACGACCCTTCGTCAGGAGAGGCCGTGTTAGCAACTTTGATGTAGGTATACCTCTCCACTTAACAGAGTTAAACAGGTACCGAAGGGACGACGCCTGTTATTCGCGCGTTTTGACGTCGCTGCTCGGAACACAAGGCCGAATCGTGAGGGTCTACGTGAGATCACGCGGAGCAGAGCTCGACGGCTGTGAAGGATAACCAGGCCATATAAGATGAGTATTCAAATAGAGAAAGACTCTCACCTCGTCAATTTGTTTACGTAATAAAGTGTTCTCAGTCCACAGAGAAGCTGGACTCTGCGGTCGTTACGAGCTGAAGCTGTTGAGCGGAGGCTACGGGAGAACGACTCTGGCTGCCGTGCAGTACATGGTACCGTGGCGAGGCGAGTGGTGCTCGGAGACGTGTGCCGCGTTCTTCGATAGCGAGTACCACAATACGACTGCTTGAGTAAAAGGGCCCTATTTTCATTATTTTGAGACGTCTCTGAGGTGAAGTCTGTAAGATTGAGTTTGAAATTTATGAATGTTGTGCGATGTATGAATTAAGTGAAAGAGATATTATGAACGGAGGATGAAAAATTAGGTGGCGGTTCTAAAGATACTGAGCGCCTATTTAAATATGTGTTGTTCTTTCACAGATGAGGGATCAAGTGTTCTGCGATCCATGCCTCTGTTAGTTGCAGACCCTGAAGCCGGACCCTCGACAGCAGCTGGCGCTGGTCTCTGTAGATCGACACCGTACGACCGGGCCGAGGACGACCCTTCGTCAGGAGAGGCCGTGTTAGCAACTTTGATGTAGGTATACCTCTCCACTTAACAGAGTTAAACAGGTACCGAAGGGACGACGCCTGTTATTCGCGCGTTTTGACGTCGCTGCTCGGAACACAAGGCCGAATCGTGAGGGTCTACGTGAGATCACGCGGAGCAGAGCTCGACGGCTGTGAAGGATAACCAGGCCATATAAGATGAGTATTCAAATAGAGAAAGACTCTCACCTCGTCAATTTGTTTACGTAATAAAGTGTTCTCAGTCCACAGAGAAGCTGGACTCTGCGGTCGTTACGAGCTGAAGCTGTTGAGCGGAGGCTACGGGAGAACGACTCTGGCTGCCGTGCAGTACATGGTACCGTGGCGAGGCGAGTGGTGCTCGGAGACGTGTGCCGCGTTCTTCGATAGCGAGTACCACAATACGACTGCTTGAGTAAAAGGGCCCTATTTTCATTATTTTGAGACGTCTCTGAGGTGAAGTCTGTAAGATTGAGTTTGAAATTTATGAATGTTGTGCGATGTATGAATTAAGTGAAAGAGATATTATGAACGGAGGATGAAAAATTAGGTGGCGGTTTTAAAGATACTGAGCGCCTATTTAAATATGTGTTGTTCTTTCACAGATGAGGGATCAAGTGTTCTGCGATCCATGCCTCTGTTAGTTGCAGACCCTGAAGCCGGACCCTCGACAGCAGCTGGCGCTGGTCTCTGTAGATCGACACCGTACGACCGGGCCGAGGACGACCCTTCGTCAGGAGAGGCCGTGTTAGCAACTTCCCCACCAGGAGGCAAACAACAAGGCGACCGCCTATAAATAGCGGGCCGAATCGAGGCTTGCGGTCACTTCGCTCGTGGTGCTCGACAGTGCAACATCTCATGGACAGTAGAGTTTTATTGTTTTTGTGTAATTTCGGTGTGAAGGACGCGTGAGTCATATTGTGTTTTGGTTATGTCATTTTCATGTGTAATCTAGATCATTTTCAATGTGTGTGGTCCAATCTGATTGTAGTAGTTTTGTTTAATTTTGATTAAATTGATTGTTAATGTTTAGATAAGCCTGTGGTTTATTTTTTTTAATGAATCAGATCTTTTTACCTAAAATTATTATTTCGCTCGTTCAATCTACTCATTTGTCATGTCATGTCACAAGAGAAGAGGTATGAGGTGTCTTGATGAGTGTCATGTTTTCATTTTGTCACTAAAAGTGAGGCGTTTTACTTGATGAGTAAGTATAATTCTTTTTACTATTATTGTTTGTACCTATGATAGATTAGGTTAGATGACAAGCAATGTAGGTAGGTATGTCTTGGTCAGTTTTTTTTTTAATTTATTTATCATAATAAAAGTTTACAAAAATGTAGCAACTAAAATAGCACCACGGAAACCACTAAGGTTTGTAAAGTAGATGCTATATGAGTCTTAGATTTACTCAACTGTTAGGTACTAACTAGGTAGGTAATTAAATTATACTAATGGTAATAATGTAGGTAGCTGTAAAGTGACTATGTAAAATATTGGAGCAAGGTAAGTACATTTAATTTAATGAACATTGATATTTTTCTAAATTATTTAAGAAGTATGACTTTAGTTTTAATTTAATATTATTGTGTTTTATACTATCGCGTAAGTCAGTGGGTAAGTCATTAATTAACCGAGGAATCATATGCCTGCCTGTGCGCTCGCCGTACCCATTGTTCGCGCGCGGTGCGCATAACCTGTTTTGAGCAACTGCACGAGTGTATACAGGGTGCTTTATTTCTTTTTGAAGTGATTCGTTAAAAAATTGTTCTTTCAGTAAACTATATTTAACCAACGTATGAACTGGTAAGATTTTGCAATGCCTAAATAGGCCAAGGTCATTGCCATAAAACTGCTGTTTGGTTTTATTTGAAACAATGTTTTTTAATATTTTTAATTGGAGCTTGTATATTAGATTAAGATATGTGTTAAATGTACGACCATAACTACTGATTCCATATTGGATATAGGATTCGGCCAGAGAGTTATATAACATTAGCTTGACTTTGAATGGGATACGATCTTTTAGTAAAGAAATATTTGCTAAAAATTGTCTTAATTATGGTTGTAGACAATTATGGTTATGGACACATATATTTATGATAGAGAAACATTTAATAAAAGGGGATTTAATGAGAAGTAGTTTGGTTTTATTCGGATTTATTACGAGGCCAGCATCGTGGCACCATCTTGATACGGCGTTGAGGTCTTGTTGCAAGAGAGCACTAGCCTTTATTGGGTCTTTGTCCGCTATAAGGAGGCACGTGTCATCGGCGAACTGATAACAGGTGCAATAGTTAATGCAGTTACTCATTTCGTTGACATAAGTCAGGAAATGAAGAGGTCCTAAAACAGATCCTTGTGCTGTGCCCTGAGTTGTTGTAATTGGTTCACTGTAAATGTTGTCTATTTTAACAGTAGATGATCGGTTAGTTAAATAGTTTTCTCACCACTTAGTTAAGTAGGTTAGGTAGATATAATTTTAATGTTTTACATTAGATACCTACTTATCCTACCTATTAGTTTAGGAGTATAGTACCTATTATATTATCTGTGGTTCAGGTATGTAGTGTTTAGTAAGTACCTAAATTGTGTTATATGAACGATAACTGATTGATATTGAGGTAATCAAGTAGTAAAATGGGTACCTAGGTAGGTAGGGAGGTACCTACCTAGATAATTTTGATGTTTTGTATGTAGTGATGGGTAGGTAGGTATTAGTAGATTATTTGGGTACCTACCTGGGCAAGGGGTAAGTAGGTACCTACCTCGATACCAATTGCAATGTTTTTACCTACTTATTAGTTCAGTAGGTACTTACCTAAGTATCTAGTAGGATTAGGTTAGGATGAGTAGGTAGGTAGATAAATTAGGTAGTAGGTACTATCGACAAAAATTGTAAAAACTATGTACTTAGTTGGTAATTCGAAAACTATCAAGTGCACGAAAGGAGCATTTTTGAGGCGCACTTATACTATAAGTCCTTTCATCACACTGGTTTAAAAGAACTATTGACACGATAAGAAAAAGAAGAACAAACATATTATATTACTTACCTACATAAATGTACTTACTTAATGTACTCGTACCTACCTACAATGTGAAATCTATCTACTTCATATTTACAGATATAAACAAAAGTTTTGACACTTTTTCACCACTGAGACGGTTACAAAACTAATTTTGTTGTAGGTTTCTATCAATCAACTTCAAGCAATTCATTCAATTTTTAGCTACGTCAATTACCTACTTACGTCATACGCCACTGTGATGTCATTTCAACGTACGATCTGTCATTCGATCACGCAATACATCAGCTCACTCACTCCTCACTCGCTCGAATGAAACATTTGTATTTCCCTCGTTCGTCCCGCTCGCGCTCGCACGTTACGTCGTTTGGTGAGTGTGACACGAATTGTGAGGTGGTACAACGATTGAAAATGAGGTCCATGACATTTCTGAGCGAATGTATGGGACAAACGAGGTGCCTCACGTATGTCCTACTCAACACTACAACCAAAAATTTAAATTTGTTATTTTGTAGTAAAAGCAGTTTTAAAAATGTATATATTAATTAAAAAGTTGCAAATTGCACTGTAACAATGGCTTTATTTCCACGACCATGGAGGCGTAAGATAATAGATAATGGGTTTTCGTGTTTTGTTGTTGGCATTTTGTTTATTTATTTTTATTGTGAATACCTCATTTATTACGTTACTCAAATTCAAGTAAGTGACATGAAAGCCACAATACAAACATTGTGTTGGGTTAACTACTGTATTGTTTGCGATAAAGTGGATTCTTTATGTTTTTGGTCTGTTTCAGTGTGGTTGGCCATCTCTGAATGAAGAGCCTGAAGAGGGTGTAAAACCTGTTAATGCGATGATCCTAGCTGATATTCACTTGCTAGGTTCCAGAAATGGGCATTGGTTCGATAAATGGCGTAGAGAATGGCAAATGCATAGGGGATTTCAAACAGCACTGACATTGCACAGTCCTGAAGTAATTTTTGTTTTAGGTGAGTTTTCTTATTCTAAAATGGTTCACCAATAGTACATGTATGTTTACTTTTTAAATCACAACATCATCATCTAATACTGACCATTATGGTCTATATCGGCTTACTTCATTCATATAATGTGTTACCTCACACAATTACAAGAGATGATGCATAACCAACAGCCTCAGGTTACCAGTCCAAGAGCCGTGGAATCAACGGATTAAACCAAACATGGATTCAGCGGCTATTGTTAGAAGCTGCTGAATGAACATAGACATAAACATAAACCCATATAGGAAAACACAGCACTGACTGAAAAATTAAATGTGGGTTTTTAGGTGCACCTACATAACTTGATTGTATAAGAATACTAGCTTCCACCTGCGGCTTTTCTTGCATGGCACAATGATAAAAAGAGGCCTATATGTTATTTTAGCACACATACTATTTATGTTCCAAGTTTCATTCAAATCCGTTCAGCCGTTATGGTGTGATTGAGGCACAAATATCCTCACAAACTTTCTTGTTTATAATATTAGTAGGATAGGCAGATAATCTTACCCAACTTTTATTATTACAGGTGATTTATTTGATGAAGGGAAATGGGCTTCTGAAAAAGAATTCAAGGAATATGTGGAAAGAGTCCACAATTTGTTCAGAGTTCCAGAAAGTATACCAATGTACACAGTAGTGGGCAATCATGATATTGGATTCCATTACAGGTAGGTTACTTATTTTATTCCAATTTATGTATTGTATGACCTATTTAATCTTTATCTTTCTTTAGCTTTCTATATTGTGTTAATTAATGTAATGTTTATGTTAAAGTAAAAAACTTAAATGGAAAATCGAAATTGTTGGACCTGTTGAAAGTGATATGTATCATAGGTAAAGTGTTCATAGGTGTCATCTAACATAAGATGTTCCAAAACAATTTTTCTGACTTTCATCATTTTCTTAGATCTTCATTTAAATATTCATAAGTATACCCTGTACCATAAAACATACTAGTTTCATCATATACCTAGTTTACAATGCTACTTAAGTCATCTCTAGAATTGAAACCACAATTCATACCTAGTTTTAGTCATCCAGTATGATCATCATCATCTTCCTGGCCTTATCCCACTCTATGTGGGGTCGGCACAGCATGTTCCTTGGATCATGCTGTAAGAGTTTTGGCTAGGGTGTTTTATGACCGGCCGCCTGCCTGACGTCATTTAGTCATCCAGTAGGCAGAATCATATCAAAAACAAGACCAAAAGCATAAAAAATAAATTTAACATTAACTATAGTTTGTTGAAAGGATAACACCTCACCTTGCAAGTCGGTTTGAGGATGCTCTGAATGCACCGCCAGTACAACTTGTCAGTATCAGAGGAAACCACTTTGTATTGATCAACTCTATGGCGATGGAAGGAGATGGGTGCTCCCTGTGTGCCCGTGCTGTTACCGAAATTGACAGGATTGCTGGTAAGGCTTCAATGTTTATTAATAATATTAATAAATATTGAGGACATATCACACAGCACCATCTAGCCCCAAACTAAGCAAAGCTTGTATTATGGGTCCCAGATGGCTGATAGAATACTTATATATACTTTTTTTTGTAAATACATACTTATAATACACTAGCTGCCGCCCGCGGCTTCGCTCGCGTTGTACCCGGATAAAAAATAGCCTATATGTTAATCCAGTACATGTACTATGTATATTCCAAGTTTCGTTCAGATCCGTTCAGCTGTTTAGGCGTGATTGAGGCACAAACATCCAAACATCCAAACATCGTTACAAACTTTCGTACTAGATGGCAGCACAGGTAAAGTTAGTACGCGCTATCGTTGCGTTTTGAGCTTTACGCCGGTAATTTCAAGCAAACTAAGACTTTTCAATTTTATAATATAAGTAAGATAATACTACAACACCCAGACCCGGAAGAAATATTTGCAGAGCATGCAAACATTTCTCCCGCAGCGTGATCGAACCCGCGCCTCTTGCGTCTCAGCCGAGCACTCGCCCGCCTCGCCACAGAGGTCGCCAATTGTTTCATTATAGCTGAAAATATTTTGATGAATGAATGATAATGTAGTCTGGCGTCATTTGTTGGCTCGTGTTGAATCCTACTAATTTTATGAATGTGACTATGGATTCGCGTTCAGAGAGTTGAACTAATTTGGATGAAACTTAATGTAAAGGTGGAGTGTGCCCTGGAGGAACAGCATGTAGACTATTTTTTTCCAGGTGCCATGTGAGCGAAGACAATGAAAGCAGTGACGGAAGCTGTATTTCTTAAAAAAAATATGGTTTTTGCAGATATACTCAAATGTAGCAGTGGATCTTCGCTATGTAAAGGAAAAACCAGACTCGCGCAATATAGCAGGCCTATTATAATGCAGGTACTTATCACAATCTCAAAAAGAACTTTGTGAGCCAGTGGCCAGAAGAAATGTTTGACCACATTATAAATTGCAAATATTGCTTCCAGGTCCTCCCATCATGTTGAATTTAAGTTTGGCTCCTAGAATTTAATTTGGTGCTTGCAAGGTAGCCTAACATTTCGAACCAGCATGGTGAGAGGATTTAAATGTGCTTGAGATTTTGCGAGCTTGACGAATGATTTAGTTATAGTTTAAAGTACATTGTAATTTAGATTGTTGACATTATTACAATTATTAATATGACCAATTGGTCATTTTTATTACTATTATTAATGTATTTGTTTATCTTTTTGCTCTTTTATTCTTGTATTTCAATTTTTATTAGGGGCTTTTGTTATTTTTCATATTATTATTTTTTATTGCTATTTGTAATGTAATCTTTTTAATTAATCTCTTTATAAATTTGATTTGTAATTTTAATATTATTTTAAATTATTGTATTTACCCACTTATAATTAGTGTAATTGGTTATGTAAACCGTTCTAATTATTATCTTCAATAAATTAATCAACTAATTAAAGTGCACAACCGGATTTGAACAAACACATATCCTTAGGACCGAACCGGAGAGCCCCTAAAACTAGACCATGTCTCATCATAAGGATTTGAATCCATGTCCTTAGGATCAGAAGGCCTCCAACACTGATGGTCTAGACCAGTTCTCTCATCATAATGACACTTGATATGTTTATTTTCAGCATTATCCACTGTACAGGGAATCGGACAGCATATGCACAGAGCCTGACGCTGCCCCATTACCTTTACGCAACAACCTATTCGAGGAACGGTGGGATTGTCTCTCTAAAGAGTCCACAGAGTACCTAGTGGACAGCTTGTTACCGCGCGCTGCGTTTGGCGGGCACACGCACCACAGCTGCGTGGTTAGACATAGCTTCGTGCCCACGCATGAACACAAGATAGAGTTTATAGAGTACTCTGTCCCTTCTTTCTCGTGGAGGAATCGATTGGATCCTAAGTATTATTTGGTAAGTTTGTATAACCTTATGTATATAATAAATATTGAGGACATACCACACAGCACCATCTAGCCCCAAACTAAGCAAAGTTTGTATTATGGGAACCAGATGGCTGATAGAATACTTATATGCTTTTTTTTTGTAAATACATACTTATAATACAATCATAATACTACAACACCCAGACCCGGAAGAAATATTTGCAGAGTATGCAAACATTTCTTTCACAGCTGGAATCAAATCCGCGCCTCTTGCGTCTCAGCCGAGCAATCGTCCGCCACACCACCGAGGCCGTCAAATTTAAATCCAGTATTCACATTCACACATTAAAACGCATTAGTTACCTGATCATGATTAAATTGACAAACCAATTATCCAAAATTGATGTGATTCAGTTTTAACCAGTTTTATCATTTTTTACGAAACCTGCAAGTCTTTGTGATAACTTTTCTGTTGTTATTCATAATTTTCTAGAACTACGCTACACGTCAGCAACTGTTTATGTTTTCGTGGTAATCTTTAGCAGTATCAACATGAGATCATGACGCGTTACCATGCAAAATAACAAAAACATTTTATTGTCTGTTTAACCGCTGACACGAGCCTAAAGATAAATTAAATGTTGCCTCCTTCAAATAAGTACAATTACCCAGCTCAATATGCACTATACTACCTATAGTTTTACAATCTATATCTAAATGATGACTTGCCTACACTAACGGACGATTTTAGACAAACTAATTTTGCACAGTACATTTGGATGTGGTACATATCACTATGACAGGTCAACACCTGAACCTGAACATGCCTATTTTACAAATAATGAATAGGTATGAGTATGAGTCATAATTTAATGTATGTTCGAAATTGGTTAATATAATTTAAGATTGTGTATTGAAGCAAATAAATGAATTATGAATAAATGCTCGAGGAAAATGATCAGTAAGTCGTGATTTATACCGGGACTTACCACTTTATTTAAAACTACAGATATAAGATGATAACCCTTTCAATTTGAGTGAAAGTGTACACATTTCTAAACTCTGTAGATAGAGATTCTCCAACTATTTTGTCTTGTTATTGTAAAATGATCCTTCCTTCCTCTTCATTACGATGGACCTATAAGGGCGATGGGCAGACCACCTGTCACCATGGTTCACCATATCCATCTTGGGACTCTTGGATCCTGGAGTGGCTGCAAGTTTTCTTATGATTACCTGTGCCCACCCCATGAGGGCGTGATACTATGTATCTAATGTAATGTAATTGTAAAATGTCAAGCAATTTGCTATGCAGGAGCGTGTATATGTGGGATGACCTTTATAAGGCATTATAGAAAGAACAATGGACCAGCGATTGAATCCTGTCCTACTATTTGTATGTTTGTGCCTTAATCACGCTTAAACGACTGAACGGATTTGAATAAAACTTGGAATATACATAGTACATGCGCTAGATTAACTATAGGCTATTTTTCATCCGGGTACCACGCGAGTGAAGTCGCGGGAGACAGCTAGTACTTATATAACACTACAACACCCAGATCCGCAAGGAATATTTATAGAACATACAAACATTTCTCCCGTAGCGGGAATCGAACCCGCGCCTTATGCGTCTCATGCGAGCACTCGCACGCCACTCCGTCGTCATTATAACAACATTTGATTTTTCTTGTCAACAGGCAACTATTACCCCAAACGAAGTAAAAGTCTCTAAATGCGGCATGCCCAAGGAATGGACGATGCAAGTCACTGCCGTACTCATGACCGCAGCTCTTATCCTGTACCTGAGATACTTCAAAACTAAAGAGAAGTTCTTCTATTATAAGCATTTGTAAGTATTCAAGATATACCTATAAATAAAATTACAGGGCTTTATACTTTTGAAATATGTGGGGTCGAAACTAGCTCAAAATGGTTCTTGTAAAACACTGCTTAGGTATGCGTGGCCCATTTCTTTTTCAAACAAAACTGACACTCTCATGTGTGAAACAATAACAATAATTGTGGACCAAGTTGCCCTGGTAAACACCTGGTATCCACCACACCACCTTTTAGCAATTCGTGAATTTGTCTTGAGGCTTAATCGAATTTGTAACGTATTTATTTACAACCTCGGTGGCGTGGCGGGCGAGTGCTCGGCTGAGACGCAAGAGGCGCGAGTTCGATTCTCGCTGCGAGATAAATGTTTGCATGTTCTGCAAATATTTCTTCCAGGTCTGGTTGTTATAATAATATGTATTATAAGTATCTACGTAATTAAAAAAAAACGGTATACAAGTATTCTATCAGCTATCTGGTTCCCCATAGTACCAAGCTTTGTTGTGCCAAGTTGTGCTCTAGTTTGGGGACTTTGGGGCTAGATGGCGCTGTGTAAAATGTCCACAAATATTTATTTATTTATAGTTTGGGTAGGTTGTTTAAAACTCTGTACGTTTTTAATAATGTGTTACACCTTTGTTATTTATAAGATCAATGGTTATTGTTAAAGAAAAGACCGGATTATATGCAACGTAAAAAGTCCAAAATATGCAAGAAAAATTGCCAAAATATGCAGCATGACATAATAAAAATATAGTATATTTTATTTAAAAAGCTATTATTACTCAACGATAACAATCGTATTTATTTGCGTATATATAAATTACAAAACATATTGAACAATGAAAAATACAATTTTCCTTTAAAAATGTATATAACTAAGTACTGTTCTAAATGTTCTGTAGACGAATTGTGTCTACGATCGCTTAATAGCCGCGTGCTTAGCGATAGGTCGTCTCTGGTGACACTAGGAGATATCTGAACGATGAACGAGATCGAGATCAAGCGTAAATATGCATGATTAGAAAAAAACTAATATATTTCCCCGTTAGGGATACGGGCGTGGTAATATGTATGTATGTATATTTGTATAAGTTGGAAGTTTTTTTCTGTTAGTAAATGTATTACTTCCTAGTAACTAGAATCGATATTCGAATATCAAACTTAAACAGCATTCTGACCAATGGAATCACCGCTTGATGACGTGACACTTTCAAACGATTCTGATTGGTTGGAGTTATTATTGGGCTTAAATCAGGTGTTTAACGGGTCATAGAGATGAGAGGGAATTGACCCTCTACTAAGCGATAGTTATTTGTCTAAAGCCATTAATAATATGGATGGTAATTACATACTTTCACATATTTTGTATTGATATTAGCGCTATATTGTATTTTCATTATTTAAAGTGCTAATAATGTATATAGCCATGATAGTTTAAAAAGTTATATTCCGCAATAACGGAAATGTTTTTCTAATAATTTAGTTAGCTGATTGTAATTCTATTTTATTATTCACTTTGTTATTTCTAATTGTTTCAGGTCTGGAAAGAAAGTGTGAACTAATAGAGAAGGTAACTTTATTTGTTTTATGAATCTCATTTTTTATTTTGAGCTTATACTTAACAAGTGATTTATACTTAATTTTACAATTTATTGCTTATATTAATTATACATTTCAATCAAACAACTTTTTTATTAATTAAGCCCAGTCAGATCATTTACGCAATCACATCATGTATTAAGATAAAATTGCTACCTATGTGATATATCGAAAGATAAATTAAAATAAATGACTGTTTAATTTTAAATTTATTTTCCATTTAACATATCATTAGCAATAGGAACTGTTTAAGATAAAACCACACCAATCGCGAAGCTGAATAACAAACATTAATACTGGATACTCTAACTTGAACTAATCCTACATCGTAAATGCAATAAAGCGATACAATACAGAGTGAAGACTGTCGCTTGGCGACCAGCCTCGCACATGTCTTCACACTCGTTAAGTACACAAATGGAGACCTTATCTAAGCTCCTGACATATTCAAGGGTAACAAACTATTATTTCAAAGCGCTATTCTATTCGCACTACTCATTGTACATTATTAATATTACGATATCTAGCGGTGACTAATTTAGTTTCTACTTGATTCTATTCTAAAGGTAAACAGGTGATTTCAAAAACGAAAATCTTGAGCCATCATAGTTGGCGAATTCAGTCTCGAAATCTTTCAGGGTCCCTTATTCGGGTATGTCGCTAAGTCGTATGCCACCCGGTCGTCGGTACATGCGTTCAGGCATGGGTAGCTCTCCCACTAAGAACCGCTCTAGGGCTTTGGACGCCATGCGGGAGTGTCCCGAACCCCTGAAGGCAGTACTTGCGTCCCGCCCGGCATATTCCAGCATTATATCTGCTCCACCAGGATGCTAAAACAAAAGTGAAATAACATTAGTTTTGAAAGCGCGAATAAAGAGGATAAAGGAGCTTTTTACGATAAAGACTATTCTAGAAGAAGTCTAGTTTCGCAGTCATGCTTACCTCATCAAGGAATGTGGAGATGTCGTAGACGCGGTCGTAAATCACCACCCAGCAGTCGTTGGGCGTGTCATGGCAAGCTACTTCCGCGAGGGTTATGGTCCGGTCTTTAGCTTCTGGGGTCCCAGGGACTATCCTGTCCGACCACTGGGGTTTGGCCTCCACGGACCAAGGGTTCACGAACCGAAGCGCTGCCATAGTCAGCGCTACTAGATCGATGTCCTCGTCTTGAGGCACGGGGATCGGCGCCGCAAGGCTCATCTCAGAATGAGTCTGCACTTTAGCCATCTTGCTATCTTCTTCTGTTTCTCTCGAATAAGCTGCTGTCGTCTGCTACGTTTGCTTCGCTAAGCGGTCTGGATACGAATGATCGGAGACTCGCTCTGTTAAGGATTAAGAAACCATATTAGTGGTCGTGTTTTCACCATTAGGTAGGGTTGAAGTATTTTGCATTTGAAAAAATGTTGTTGGTGAATGATGATTACGAATGATTTATCATGTAAATAATCTCCAAAATTACCTTCAATGAGAATATTGTGAATTTGACTAAACTTTGTTCAAATATAGTGTTAGAAAGAAGAGGAGGAAAGTGTTGTGAACACGCGTCAGCCCTGTTAGAGAGCATTGAAGTGTGAACGACTAACATACGATACTGTTACTTCGGATCAACTTACAAATCGGCTAGCCACTAAAGGATTTGCAAGAGTTTCCCTATATAAAGCCTTCGTTCCACTGTCTTCACTCATTCGTGGTAGGCTAGAAAGTCGATAACATCTGGCTTTCTACAAGATGTGATCGGCGCCCGGCGACCGCCAAAAAGATAAGCTTTATCATAACCTTGCAAATTACAATAACGGTAGGTTATCGTTCTTGCTGACGCAAATGAAAAGTTCACAATAGTTCGAAGCGATTAAAAATTTCGGGTCAGTGAAATGAGCTTTAAAATATTTAACAAAAGATATTTGAATTTAATTTATTAAAAAAATTGTTTTAATAATGCAAAAGGATGTTCAATCGATTTATTGAATTGTTTATTGTGGATTTATATAAAGTAGGCATAATAAATTATGTTGATCATAGCCGACCAATTAATTACGAACTTAATGATGACACGATATGAAAATAAATAAACAATATTTACCTTGTAATTGTTGCACTTGATCCGAAGGACTTTTGTTATCTTTGCTGATGCTCGAATATCGGAGAATGACCGTCACACCAATTGTCACTATGCCACAGATGTTCGTATTTGAGTTTATGTTGTACGAGGTTTAGGTGATGCATGTGAGCGTAGATCATTGCCACGAACTAGAATCTTTCAGTCATGTGTGAGTTGAGAGTTGTGAATGAGTGGAGTGGGTGGGCGCGGGCGCTTATATACAAACGAACGGTGGCACGCGCCGCGAACAGCGATTTGACTGATGTAACTTTGAGTTATCTTGCTATCAGGCTTGGCTCGCGCCGTGCCGCACACGTCTTCCGAATAATGATAATTTAATTAAGAAAACTTTGTAAAAGTAACAAAAGTAACCTATCTATATTTAATCTAATCTTAACCTGACTGACTGACTGATTCATCATCGCCAAACCAAAACCGCTGAAGCCATAAAGCTGAAATTTGGAAGGTAGATTCCTTTTATTGCAAAACCACTTACTAAGGCTGGTTTTTTTTATGTGTGGTGTAATTTGCTTGAAACTCGGTTCGGATACTGTAAATGCAATGGACACATGTTTCAGGATTTTTAAAAACAAACCTTAAAAAGAGGTGAAATGGGGCAGGTACCTTTTAAAAGTAATTTAACGCGTACGAAGTCGCGGGCAACAGCTCGTTATCTAGATAATTCTGAAGGCGTTCCAATAGTCATAAGTAGAGTTCGCACCCACGGAGAGTTTCAAATTATATTAATAAAATGTAATCTACTCGTACCTACATTATTTTAGTTCCAAATCACGAAAGTTTACTTGTGGTTTTAAAAAGTATGTATGTACTTATTTCATTCCGGATGCTTACGTTTATCTTATTGGCATAATATACGAAACCATGCAATGCTTATTTGTCAATGTTGAGGAGTTCAGATGACTTGCTATCACAGACGGCCAATGTCATTAACACTGATTACCGTAACCCCTGTTATTTACCTATGATGGTGCAATCGATTAGACTTGACTAGTATGAAATTATTATATTCTAATTAGAACGCGCTAATGCTAACGATCGATGTAAAAAACTTGACTTTCCTTTGGTAAAAGCAGGTTTTCGACTTTAACCCAAGCACAAATTAGGCATTTTTATTAATTAAGGCAGTTTTCAACGTGATCATATTGTTTCATTATAATGTATTCATGATCATCTTCCTGCCCTTATTCCACTCTATGTGGGGTCGGCACAGCAAGTTCTCTTCTTCCATTCCCTTCTGTCAGCCGCCGTAATCACAATCTTGTATTACGAGTATTTTTTATAACAAACATCAATAATGTTGTTGATATTGAATTTTTTTCAACTTACGTAATGTTTGGACGAGCCTCTAGCGTTTTGTTTGATTAAATTTTCTTAGTTGAATGTAATCTCATCATTATCATCTCTTTGCTTTTATCCCACTTAAGTGGGGTCGACACATGTTTTCTTCTCCCATTCACGCAATCCATTCAGCTCTTTGAATGTATTTTCACAGTTGAATGCATTCTGAAAATTGTGAATCTGGAAGACTAGACTAATAAAGAATTGATAAGACATCTATGTAAGATGAAGATAAGACTTAAGTTGAATAACTGGTTTAAATAAGTATAACTGCCACTTTTTAGTACCTAACCTATATCATTGATAAAATCAGAAGCATGTTACGCAATCATCAAGTAGGTATATCCGCTTAGGACCAGTCTTTGACCATGAACTGTAACTGAAAATTGTCTTGGGATACTTTATTTATTATTTCTCTCACATGAGATTTACTTGAAGCCAAGCTGGTGTACGTTGCCCGTGGATTGGACGTAGAGAAAAACTTTTCGCTTGAACTTATAAAATCAATTGTTCTAGTCTAAACGGTGTCATACCCGGTTTTAATATTCTCCTAACAGACGACGGATCGTTCATAACCATAGTAATATTGTTGTCTGTCGAAAAGCGCCAATAGACATTGCCATAGTGTCTAGACATAATTAAACATTTACGTCGATTCATTTTTTGTAGTAAAATAAAATAATGGACTGATTTCTCTGCTGGACTGGAAGTAAAGAAAAAACATAGAATGCGTCCAGCTGCTTCTCTCCGAGCATGTCGTAAAAGTCGACTAAGGAGTACCTAGTATCCTCTCCAACTTAATGGACCTATATGGGCGATTAGCTGATCACTTGCACCATAGTTCACCATATCCATCTTGGGAGTCTTGGATCAGAAGTGGCTGCAAGTTTTCTTATGATAACTTGTGGTTCTGCCCACCCCGTTAGGGATACGGGCATGATAATATGTATGTATAAAATATTGGAACTGGGCGTTAGTCTTTAGATGACGTAGATAGGCCGGTTAACGAACCGTCGTATGACTCCAACAACAAGTTGAATGGAGAACATACGTCAGCTACATTATCAAATTTATTGCTAACTAGCTTCTGTGCGCGGTTTCGCTCGTGTATTATCCGAATAAAAAAGCCTATGTCACTCTCTGGCCCATCTGGCCCTATGCAAAAATTCATGTTGATTCGTTGCTCCGTAGCTGTGCGAAAGGACAAACCAACAGACATACAAACACACTTTCGCATTAATAAAAATAGTAGGAATTGAATGCTAATCACTGTTAGTAAATAATACAATAAGATATAATGTAGGTACTTACTGAGAAGCTTGTTTTTTTGGAAAACTTTCGCCTCTTCTGATAATTACTGATAAACTTTAGTTTCTGGTGATACCCGGAGATAAATGAATTAATTTATTCTAATTATTATCACCGTGGTGTAAATATTGTAAAAACACTATTTAGGTACGATTTAACATCAATTATAATGCCCATAATGATAAGGGATCATGCCCACTTACTTACATTACATTTTTAAAGTTCGGAGGCTGTATGTTTCTTCTTAGGGGTAAATGAATCAGTAGAAGTTACTGAAGCGATTCTGAAAAATGTTTCTAAAAATGAAAATTCTATCCCGTATGTGCTTTGGCTAGGAGTGAGTTGGAGTGAGTACGGAGATGACGGCTGACAGAAGGGAATGGAAGAAGAGAACATGCTGTGCCGACCCCACATAGAGTGGGATAAGGTCAGAAAGATGATGATGTGCTGCGGCTAGGCTACATTTTATTCCCACGCGGTTGACACCGCGTAATTTTGTTAAATATTTTGTTCGTAAACTGATCAAAGTTATTGTTGTTGTTGAAAATAGTATAATTTCGTGATGTAATTTTTTTCCTCGATTGCAAACATTTATAGACAAAAACACTTTCCATCAAACATTTTTGTATCGCAAACAATCATGATGCAATATTATCAAAGAGTTACTTTAAGATTTTAATGACAGATAATTTGTTGATATTGCTCACCTTTGCAAATGTCATCAAAAATTTCAATAATGTATTTACTTACTTTTGAATTCTCTAACATAAACTGAAACTAAATCGAATCAATATGAAAATTTATCAAACTGATGATTGACTGAAACATTAGGTTACTTACATAAGAAAAAACATTTTTTAAGCTAGGCTATTTTGTATTGAGTTTATTTATTTATTCAAAAAAGGATCGACAACAGCATTATGTATCCTAACTTAAAACTAAAAAATAACATTAGGTTTATTATCTAATACACAAGCCAATTAAAGGCGAACACACCACTGTCTGAAAGCATCAACATATTATTGTTAGTTTTAATATTATTAAACAATGAATCTTAAAAAAATACAATATAACAGTTAAAGAATCTATGGTACTGTAAAATAAAATATATATTAAATCAACAATAAATAATATAAAATAAACATTAGTATTGCAAAAAGTACTATTCTTTTATTTTGTACCTACTAATTCATGTTTGTTTTGATGCCGGAAGTGTTCCAGCACTTTCTTTTTAAAGCTTATATCAGTATCACTAAAAATGTCAATATCCTCAATTTCTTGGTTCATAATGGTTGTAGCGGTTACAAAGCCTGACCACAGGTGCTTCCATTCCAGTATTGGTACCTATAGCAAAATGGTTCATGGAGAATTTTAGTAATGAGGTCTCTTGCATTTCTAGTACGAACGGATAAACCGACGCACTCTGAGATGTCATTGCAGTCGAGCTGATTAATAACTATTTTGTGAAGGAATAACAAATTCAGCAGTTTTCGACGGCAATATATTGAGTTGAATAAATAATCAAATTATAGTATAAAAAATAAGACTATGGATTATGGTCCATTACAAATAACCCCGCCTACCAATCCTATAGTTGTATAAGTAAATTTTTCACATAATTCTCAAACAAAAACATCGCGAGGCAATCGGTAGGCAGGTATGGTCCCAATGGATCCCATGGATCGATGAACCCAAAAAGTTCGAAGGCATGTTTCAAGTGCACGAAAGGACACTCTTATACAGACTGTAATCCTCTCACCGCATTGGTGCGAAAGAACTAGTGACACGAATAAATAGTAGTAGAGTAGAAAAAATAATCGTAGTGGAAAAATTGAGAATAACCAAAGTAAATAGAGTAAGTACCTATTAGATAAAATACTCATCCTTGTTATCGAACCATATTGATGACGTTGATCTTCTCGACGACAAATATGAGACACATTATTTTAAAATGATAACATGATCCAAATATTATGATCATTATTTTGAACGATCTAAAATAGTTTGCAGTTGATGAAAATATGAGAAAAACAATCGTAGTAACAGTGACGTAAGCACTTTGCGCACTTTACTTGAGACCCGCCCCTTTATTACTAGGCATTTTATCAACAATACCGTGGTATTATAATATAATTAATGTATTATAATTTTATGATTTTCATTATGAATGACTCATAATAAAAATCAAGGCCACATTGACAGAAAAATAAATTTGTGTGACTTGTCTTATGATTGTATTTCTGTTATCTGAATTCATACATAGGCTGATAGAAACATAACCCTCCTTTTGCTTCGCGTTGTCGGGTAAAAAAAGAGAACTAAGTCTGATTTAACGGCTTCTAAACTCAGTTCAAGGAGTGTTTACTGCTGACAGGTTTCATACAATTTGACAGCTCTTGAAAACAGTTTAGAGCTAAACGCCCCGTTCAGTTTGAACTGTGAAATTGCATTTTGAGTTTGAATCTGGTTTATAAATAATACTGATTATCTACCTATAGATTTTATTTTATAGCATAACCGTTACATTTATTTATATCAAAACGATATTAGGTATTACATTATATCTAGTAGGCAGGTACCTACTTTAGTTTCCTAAGTCTACATTACATTTTCTTCTCAAATATTTTTAAATTGACTATTACCAATGACCTTGTAAGTGTTTTACCTATTTTACAAAAGCCTGAAAAACTTCCGCGGCAAAAAGTATAGCTAAACAATTATTTTCTTAAAATAGGGGCAATTTACTGTCTGGTTAGTTACCAACCTAGGCAAAACTGAGTAAGTAATTGGTTTCCACAATACAAAATTTTCTGTTGTTGGAAAAATAAATTCCTAAGTTTTACACAACGGTGAGCAAGCGTCATAACAGCCTCAAAAGAAGTCTCTTGAAGCACACATAATCCTTTCACCACACTAGTTCGAATTGTCCCTGTGGCAGCGGCACGAGTAGTATGTTCGTAGTGCCTCATAGTAAAATACTGTTCTTCAATGAACATAACGTTGTGATGTGTAAGATGACCTTCACTTTTCCACAAAATAAGATTTCATGAAAAATACAATGACGTGCGAATAATTCACCATAATTAAGCATATGATTGGATCACGAATTAATTGCTTTTTAGGGTACACAGGAAAATTCGTATTATGTATTGACTTTAGACGTTTTGTTCAGTTACTAGTTCCTGGTTTTTACCTTCGGGAAAAACCTTTTTTCAGATTTAGCGCCATTAAATAAAATAAATGGGCAGGAAGAAATATTTAGGTCTTGCAAGCAGGAGGCATACAGGAGGTAGGATATAAAGAGGGAGCAAACGAGCGGCTCGTTTGCTCTCTCTTTCATAAAAAAGAACCGTGTTGGATGGCACTAACAAAGGGAGACCTATGCCCAGCAATGGGCAAATTCAGGCTATAAATGATGATGTTTGCATGTTCTGCAAATATTTATTTCGGGTCTGGGTGTTATAGTTCCATGGTACTTGTAGTTTCTGATACGCACTATAAAGGGAATCGTATGGAGTCAGGACTATGTAAGTCACTGTTAGCTGTAGGGTGTCATTTATTTATTTATAAAAAAATAATTATGCCTACGGAACCCGAAGTCTGAAAGGCATTTAATGGCATCGTGATTAGGTATAGTTAATGGTTGGTCATTTATCACAATTCAGCGCGGTCATCAAGTATGCTGTTGTTTTACGTGCTGACGTAAATTTCCAAAGCCCTCTTCAGAGATGAATTACATGCTTTTGTGCCATCATTTGATTTGACTTGAGAAATCCTTTTGGATATTTGACAAATAAGGCACTAAAATAATAAGGATATGCATGCCTAATTGATGCACATTCTATAGTATTATTTTTTTGTGAAACATCCTTATCAGTGTATTATTATGTGTTCTGTTGGCGTTTCCTAATAATAAATAAATGAATAGATTTGACTGTTTCGAAGCCAACTTCTATCCAAATCTATGACTTCTGTAAGGATTTTAATTACTGCCTTTATGAATAATAATCAATGTTTAGGTTATTATTATCAATGTTAATAATAATAATCAGTAGGTAATCAATGTTTGGAGTTTATTTGTTACAGATGCGCGATTACGAATGTAATTATTCGCATAGTTCGACTGTTACAGTTTACTTATCGTTTCATTCGAATGACAGAGCAAAAATAGTAATTCGGTCTCTTGATACCCCCTGATAATATCAACACAGTGATCATGAAATCTATTCGTAAGACAATGTTATGCTGATGTTACTCTATGCTTTACCAACTACTACTAGGTAAGGCCTTTTACCATCGATGGTAGATGATTTATAAAGCGTCAGGAGGCAACTATTTACCTTCACAAACGGGACGCTGTAGTGCCCGGGACGAATTAAGATGGAGTAGGCTTGCCCAGCACCTATTTCATCCTCTCAGCTTAGTCGGCCTTGTCCACAGGAAAGACATGGTCAATGTGTGGAGCTGACTAAGCCGCGGGTTTCCTCACGATGTTTTCCTTCACCGTTTGAAAGTACTGGTATAGCGCGCATAAATTTTTCGCACAGAAAAATCCATTGGTACTACACGATCGGGTTTGAACCCACAACCTTAGGATCGGAAGGCGGGGTCACTACCAACTAGACCACCAGTGCTCTCAAATAAGACTGAATTCGGCGTGCAATTGTACAATCAATAAACTATTCGTAAGATTATGTTATGCTAATGTTACAGTCCCTATATCAAAGAACTAGTGACACAATTAAGTATTAGGTACCTAGTACTTAGTAGCCCTCTGTTCAGTCAGTCTGTAAGTATTTTTATCTTTAGCTGGATAATCAATATTACGTATTATCAAACATTAGTTTGAAGAGTTTGTATGCAAACAAAACGTGTCCCAAGACATTGCACACAATGCCCTTTCGTATCTCGAATCAGGCGCGATCCGGATGGAATTGGAGCAGAGTATCGGGCATGAACCGATTCTAGGGTCAGATGTCACGCTGAACGGAACACACTGTAGTACCGTGACGGTTTTCAATAGTTAAAAAAAATTATAGGTCTCATTTCATCCGAAATTTACCCTGATATAGCCCTGAATTCTACTGATTTTTTTTCGACGGTCACCTGTCGGTGGTTGTTCTTAAACTTACTTTCGACAGAAATGAGGTCAGCGATACCTGACGTGCAAGTTCATTAGGCGAAGCAGAATGAACTGCTTTTTCTAACCGCATCTTTTACTAATACTAATTACCTATAAACTTCAGCTTGCGACTTCGCTCGTGTGTCACCCGAATAAAAAATAGTCTATGCACACCCCGGCAAAAATATCTCCATGCAAAAAATCATGTTGATCCGTTTGATCCTCACCTAACGGACAAAACTACACAATCATACAAACATTCACAATTATAATAACTATTGTTAGGGAAGTAGGTATCCTGCTAATATTATAAACGTGAAAGTTTGTATGTTGGATGTTTGTTACTTTTTCACACTTAAACGGCTGTACGGATTTGAATGAAACTTGGAATATGCATAATACCTACATGTACTGGGTTAACATATAGGCTATTTTTTATCCGGTTACCACGCTAGTTAAGCCTCGGGCGGCCGCTAGTAGGTTATAAAGATGAGATTCCATCGGCTCTATGTAGAGACTGTCTCAGCAAAATACAAACTTGCTGTCGATTCGGACAAAATATATTGGGACGCAATGTCCCAATTGACACTTTTGATTTTAATATTTTTGTTACTGTCGATTCGGACACCATTAAAAATAGCTGCATTGTACAGTAAGATAAAAAAACAGGTTTTTACCGAGGCGCGGCAACGGCACAGCAAGATGGCCAAATATATGCATAGCAAGGTCACACTCTCTCTATCTCTTTATTTTATAGCTCTATTTCGCTCTATTTTGCACCAAGGACGAAGGACAACAACAAAACAATTCGTCTTGCAGCAGCAGTAAATTTGCGGTGCATAAAATTGTTTCTCTTATGTTATTTCTTAATTATCTACACTCTTTTTGTAACGAGCCCCTGCGTAGGTAGATTTTTTCCCGCGTGAGTTGGCACGTGAAGGCTGATGCAAGCGCGGCGGATCGGTCTGTCAGACTACCTGTTCGCTAGTCACAGATTAATGTTTACGTGGGCTGTTTCGTGCGTCCTCACGGCTACCTGCTGAGTCGGACGCACCACGTGACGCATTATTAGTAATAGGTCCATAACTTTCATAGCATCACGTCTTATGGCATTTTGTTGTGGGGGAACGCTGCAGATATAAACAGCGTATTTGTGTTGCAGAAGAGGGCTGTTCGAGCAGTTTATAACTTTGGTCCTTGGGAGTGTTTGTTCCTAGTCAATACATTTATGAAAACTTGATGTACGTTCATAAAAATGTTAGTAAGTTTAAGAAAAATAGCAATAATCATAGTGTTAATATGATTAGAATTTCTATAAATAAAATAAATTCGCTGTACCCACGATTAGGCTAGATAAAGTTAATAAATCATTTAAAGGGCAAAGTGTACTCTTCTATAACCAAGTCCCAAGCGAGATGAGAAATTTGTCAGTTAATAAATTTAAAACTCTGATAATACGATAATTGTTTAAAAAAGCTTAGCTTATAAACATGAAAAGGGATCATTTTTCAAAAAATAGCCAAGCGTGGTGTAAATTCAACGTAGATTTAAGACGTGTCCAAATGAATGATCCCCGTGATTTAAGGGATACAATAATTTTGACTTTGATTTTGGTATATCTATCTAAATGCATAAAACTCTTACTTTATTGACTTACTGAAAATCAACGCACACGCACAATATAAGCCATAAGTCCTAGAAGCATGAAACTTGGAGGGTAAATTTCCTGTTATGAAGTAGGAATGCACTAAGAAAGAAATTCTCAGCTCCTAAGGAAGCAGCGGGACAGTTATTCAAATATTCAAAAGTATTGATAGGTCAATACTACTACCTACGTTGATTTTACCGTTCAAACGGCTCTAAACTGAGTTACAGAGCTATAAAATTGTATAAGCTAAACGCCCCGTTCAGTTCTTCTCTGTCGTTTCGCTCTTGGCAGAGCGGTCGTGGTCACGTCGAGGCATCCACGTTGATGGTGGAGGTGGATACAGCTCTCCGCACGATCTCCCGCCATCTCTCCCTGTTAGCAGACTGTCTGGCACAGTCAGTTACTCTGCTTCCTAATGCGGATTTCACTTGGTCTGTCCAGCGCATAGGTGACCTGCCGCGTGATCTGGTTCCCTCCACTTTTCCCTGTACTACCAGCCGCTCTATGGAGTCGTCATCTCGCCTAGAGACATGTCCAAAATACTGCAGTATGCGCGACTGTACTAAGGCCGACAGACGCTGTGTGATGCCGAGCTCCTGGAGTATGGACACGTTGGTGCGGAATTCCGTCCACGATATCCCGAGCATCTTCCTCCAGCACCACATCTCCAGAGCATCTATCTTCCCCTTTTCCAACTTGCGCAATGTCCACGTCTCTGCCGCGTAAAGAAAAATGGGGAATACTAGTGTTCGCACGAGCCTGACTTTGGTGCCTTTAGTAATGTTGCGATTCCTCCATACTTTCTTTAACTTCTCCATCGCAGTTCTGGTTATGGCCATACGTCGTTTTACTTCATCTACGCAGCCGCCGTTGTTTGAAATTAAAGCTCCAAGGTATACGTAGGTCTGGACCACATCGCAGTTCGCAATCTGTGTCACTTCGGGCGAGTTTTCGTTGAGGCGATCCACGATCATCATCTTGGTCTTAGATCGGTTTATCTTCAACCCAAACGTTAGGCTGACGCGCTCCATTCTGAGAAGTAATTCCTCCATACGACCAGCGTTACTGGCAAACAAGGTGGTGTCATCTGCGTATCGCAAGTTCGCAATTTTGTATCCACCAATCGTAACACCATCGGTCCAGTCTTCGAGAGTGATTCGCATTACAAGCTCGGTATAAACGTTAAAAAGCAGAGGTGATATTATGCATCCCTGTCGTACGCCCGCACTTGGATGGAAACTATCTGAGAGGAGGTCATCTGTCCGCACTGAAGCTGTTCCCCCTTCGTAGAGCTCCCTGAGCAGGTGCACGAGGTGTTGTGGTGCGCCCATGTCCAGTAGTGTCTTCCACAACGTTGGCCATTTCACCGAGTCGAACGCTTTGGAGAAATCAACAAAGCATATATATGTCGGCTTGTTGAACTCTCGAGCCTTTTCAATGATTTGACGAACGATGAGGATTTGTTCACGGGTCCCTTTTCCTTTCACAAATCCGGCTTGTTCTGGCGCAATTTCTCTGGACAAATATGCTTTCAGTCGCTCGTTAATGATGTGTAGCATTATTTTGCTAGCGTGTGTTATCAAGGCAATAAGTCGAAAGTTGCTACACTTCTTCGTGGAACCCTTTTTATGAAGAGGAGTGAAGACTGTATGAGCCCATTCAGAGGGCCATTTGCCCGTGAGCCATATCTTGTTGCAGATGATGTTGAAGATATGAATGCCACGTTCTCCCAATGCTCGTATGGTTTCAATTGGGATCTCATCTTTCCCTGTGGCTTTTCCATTCTTAAGATGTTGAATAGCGGCTCTTACTTCAGACTCAAGAATGTCCGGCTCAAGCATATCACTCGCAGGCTCTGTGGGTGTGAAATTTTGCGACTGAGGATCTTGAAACAAAGACTGACAGTAATTCTTCCAAACTACCGAAATTTTGTCCAGTTCAGTGACTACTTGGCCATTCTGATCTTCGATGGCCCAGGTTTTGGACTGCAGCGTTTTTGTGATGAGGCGGATCTTATGATACAAGTCTCTAGACTCATACCTGTCTGCATGAATCTCAATTTCTTTACACATATTGCGCAGGTAAGCATTATGATCTTGTCTGCATTTCAGCTGTATCTGTGCTGACATTTTATTGAGATCCTTGATATCAAATCCCGCGGCTTTCATCTTTCGGCGTTTTTCGACGAGTTTGAAGGTGCCATCAGTCATCCAGTGCTGTCTTTTGTGGGTTGTAATTGGTGGTGCAGCTTCTGAGACAGTTGTACTGATGAGCGTCTTAGCTCGGTCCCATAGTGTATCGGGTGTTTCGTTTGCCAGATCTGCGTCAGACCACTGTGACCAGTTCTGCTCAATAATCGAACGGAATTTCGGAATATCTTTCACCTCCAGCTTCCTCGGCTTTTTGGTGATTCTGGTTGCTGCCAGCTTGAGCTTTAGTTTAGAGATCAAAAGTTGGTGGTCAGACCCGCAATCAGCTCCAGGTAACGTATGGGCATTTGTTATAGATGATCTCCATCGCGAGCGAATCATAATGTAATCTATTTGATTGCGGGTTTTTCCATCGGGCGACACCCAAGTGTACAGCCTTCGAGGGTGGTGTTGGAAAAGGCTATTAGCAATCAGTAAGTCGTTTTCTGAAGCGAATTGTATTAAGCGTTCACCTCGTTCATTCCGCTTCCCGAGTCCAAATCTACCCACGCATTTGCCCAGTTGATGAGCATTTAAATGTTCAGTTAAATGGTGACATTGGCTCTAAAGCCGGATTCAACTAAAGGACGACGGATGGAAGACAATCATAACTACATTGTTTTTTTTTATTGTAGGAATGTAGTTTTTTGATAATTGTGTGTGCATTTTGCAATGGTAATCATCCATGCGTCGTCCTTTAGGGTAAAGGACCCGGCCATACCTGAGACGGTAAAGTTATTTGTATTTATCTATAATCTAACATTCTCATTAGCACGAATCGCCTTACGAGTATGGTAA
This sequence comes from Scotopteryx bipunctaria, assembly GCA_949320045.1. Classification (NCBI taxonomy): domain Eukaryota; kingdom Metazoa; phylum Arthropoda; class Insecta; order Lepidoptera; family Geometridae; genus Scotopteryx; species Scotopteryx bipunctaria. Next base: position 4,230,214 of record OX439441.1, read on the forward strand.
GTGTTTCCGAGAGAGCCGTCAGTCACGTTTGATAGTAAGCAGTAGATGACTACGACAAGAATACAATTGCATCAGATTTTGTTATACAGGTAGATTCTTTTAGACTAGAATAGAAATATGATGCTTTAGAGCGAGTTGACGTTCGACCAAATTGCTATTTTTAAATTAGTTGTAGGCAGAACATATAGTTCTCGTTATAGTTTACACCCGCGGCTTCGTTCACGTGTTAACCGGATAAACATTTTGGGGCTCTAAACTTTAAAATACAACGAAATAATGGTTCAATAGGGTTTAGTAATTCTATAATTCAATATTAATTTACTTGAAAAAAGAACATCACAACAAAAAAATCAAATTAGCAAACTGATAACTCTCCGAATAGACCGGATGTACCTATCTATGATTTTGAACGAAACAAGAAAGAAAGAAATACTACTACTCGTGTCACTAATTCTTTTCAACCAGAGTGATGAAAGAATTAAGTGCGCCTCTAAAATGCTCCTCTTGTGCACTTGTTACATGTTTTTGAACTTTTTTGGCCTTAATAACCAAATACTCAAATGGCTAGTACCAAATACTGGCTTTTATAAGTAGAGTTAGAATAAGTCCAACAATTTAGCATGTACCTACCTATCTCTTTTGTTTTTAATTGCTCTCCTATTATCATTTCAAACAGCACGAGCCGCCTCGTGGTTGCCGGTTAGATAAGCACTTCCGAGGGGGCTCCATTCACGTCCACAGTAAGCATGAATGATGACCGCGGCGTCGATAAAGTTGCATCAGATTTTAACTGAAAAAAATGCGATGCCCAGGTCTGCAGGCGAGCAAAGGTCACGAAGCGCTCACGTTTTTGTTTTTACAAATTATGTGAAAATTGTCAGTAATTTATTTGTATGTTTCTGTCTGATTGACATAGTTTTTTCAAGTTTATTCGCTACATACCTAAACGCTACACGCCCTAGGTTCATTCAACAAATTACAAGACTATCATGATTTCCACAACATAAATCTGTGCTGACAGACGTAATAATATTCCATACAGCAAATTGTATGCAGTTCTCATAGACCACACTTTTGGTCAGATCTCACTAGTGGTGATTTCATAACTTTTTAACAGTGAAAGCATTATGAACCTGTGAGTCTTGGCACCCGTTTTACATGGAATGTTTTTGATGGGATTTAATTTCTTTTTGTCAGGTGCCCGACAGTTTTTATTAGGTTCCAAGCCGTACGATACAATTTGCAAGTCTATCGGCGTTATTATAAGACTTAGAGTTAGTCAGAGGCACGTCCATTATTGATCACGCATTTCTGATATTTATTACGCATTCACATTTCTTTAACACTTCATAAGCCCGTACGATAGGTTGCAAGCACATCGCCGCTATTATTATTATCTTTCACTATTTTTAATCATTATCAATGAAGTTTGTGGATTGTGGACTACTTTTGCACATATTTCTTTATGTACAGATATGCGCTCCCCATAAAAGGGGCTGGAGGGGGGAAGTTTCCAATGTCTTAATTTTCTCGTTGATTATATCCCGCTTCTTTTGGCTCGACTTGGCGGGGGCACTGCCGTGCCTGCCCCCAGATAATACCTACACAAAATCGTGCCAACGTCTCGTGCCGAGCGACGATTAGATAAGAGTTTCCGCACGAAGCTTCAGCTTCCGAAGGGTTTCAGCGTTTATCTATGGATGGCTCGTGTTCAGTGTAGAATGAGCGCGGGCGCCGCTACAGTTGCATCAGATTCATATTTTGTAACTGCGATGCCCAGGTGAAGGTCAACTCAGCAAATTCCAATTGGTTTTTAATTTATGCTTTTGTTGATTCAACCGGTTGAATAATCCTACTAATATTATAAATGTGAAAGGTTGTGAAGATGTGACGCTGTTTGTTCCTCAATCACGCCGTAACGGCTGAACGGATTTTGCTGAAACTTTTTATGCAGATACAATGCGAGCGAAGCCACGGGAGGAAGCTACTTTATTACACGCTCATGGAAAAATGTGCGTCAATTGACGCACATTTTTCCTGTGTGTAATTACACACCCTTAAAAAAACGAGCGCCAATAAAAAAAACTTATAAGGTTAATCATCATAATTTACATAGGGTTACACATCAAAAACACTTATGATCTTCTAAATGAAACTACAAGGCTGGTAAAGAATGACTAGGCATTATTATAAGCCCCTATTTTATTGTATGTACAGTTTTTTGATTTTAAAATTTGTGCTAAATAAGGGTTTACAGATGTTTTCCAGAATGGGATCTACGACCTTTGCCTTTGTTTTCAAAATAAGTGCGAACGGTAATAACAACATCAGCTTTAGTTTATGTTTTTAAAATCATCTATGTTATGAAAAGATGTCTTAATCAAGTTCAGTAAGGTCTTTGTAAAGTTTAATTTAGAAATAAAATTTTAATTTTAATTTAAAAAGCAATTTACAAATTAAATAAAACCCGGATTTTCTAAGTAGGTACGATATCCGTCTATAAGTCATCGAGAACTGCCCGACAATATCAACCACAGCCTCAACACCATCGAAGATATTGGAAAGAATGAAGTCCTTCTCCAGTACTTTAAGCAGTTGGGCTGGGAATCCCAGCCTAGGATAGCAGAGATAGGTACATTACACAGCCAGTATTATTCAGTGCAGTTATTTGTTTCTCCACCAATATTGTATGTATGTATGTTCGTATGAGCTAGTGGCCAACTCTAGTGACGAAGTTTTTAGGCCGCCTAAAGGCTTCTGTCATGGCTTAACGACTTAAAAGCCGGGACCGACAATTTAACGTGCCCTCCGAAGCACGGAAGCGCTCAGCTCGTAATACCACTTGCGGTCACCCATCCCAATTGCGACCGCGCACAACCGTTGCTTAACTTTAACGACCAAACAAGAACGTATAAGTAAGCTACGCCAAGAGCGCTTCTCCACCAATAATTAATCAGATATATGATTACATCATAATATTATATCCATAACATAAATTAAATCTTGTAAAACCTCAGCGACCAAATGTTTTCAATTCAATGAGGAAATATTAGTTCAGGAAGATTGTTGTACTATGAAAACTTTGTTTTGACTCCAATGAGGGAAAACCCAAATCATACCTTTAAGATATTCTTATCATAGTACCTAAATAGAAGTGTTTTTTGTAAGTTCATATGGTGATGTCACCATCATTGCTTTAAACCTTTGAACTTAGTAGGTAGATACCTATGTATACTTATTGCTAGCTTTTGCCCGCGGCTTTAGTCGCGTAATACCCTAGTATAAAGTAGCCTATACCTATGGTATTCCAGCAGACGTATGTATGTGCCTACTATGTATATCCTAAGTTTCATTTAAATCGTATCATAATAACATCCTTTCTACGTTAATAAAACGGGCCATAGGTGTTTTCAAGTTTCAGGATCAAAATGAAGAGCTTCTATTTGTATTTAAATTAAAAAGACTTTGAAATCAATAAAAGTACTGTTTGCATTTTAAGACTTTTTGTAGGTGTTATAACTGTTTTTATATAACAGAGAGCCTGTTAAGATATTTTAAGCAAAGTCCTCTAAAGAAACATTCTGAAAACAAATTACCTATGATACCGACGATCTGAATTTATATGCATAAATGCAGTCCTTTTTCCACAGGGACCACGGATCTCCATTTGTTACGGTCCAGACATAACTAGGTACTAGGTACTCTCGATTTATCCATCACATTCTTCATGCATGTTCGTAGGTTTAGGGTACCTACTCCACACTCATAAATAGAACCAGAATTAAAGGTTGAATAAAACAAGAACATTATCTAGATAACAATATATTTTTGTCATCAACGACAAACTTAACAACAGACTACAACATAGATCTTTTAACAAAACACCTGTGCGAATACCTTGCGTAGCTCCTGGGAATATTACCAACAACATCAAGGGTTATACATAAATTACTACTGGGATTGTTGTAAAGCCACCAAGTTCCTATATTCAACTAACGGAACGGGAGGTACCATATTTTTTACCAACAAAACAACGATGCTCTTTTTTGGTTTAAATATGTATGTCGCTTTTTGTCAGATAACAATGTTTCTCTGGTAATTAAGCATCCCTCATCCGATAGGTCAATATAGAACAGGGCATTAGTTTCATCTTCCAGTCTTTTTGTACATTAAAAACACTTTTTGAGACAGGATTTTCAGATTAATAGCATCCCAATAGATGTTAACTTTTGGGTATATAATATAAAAATCATAGGTTTTGATACCCTATTAGGATTAAAATATATAAACTAAATGGACGGCTTATAACAATGATAATAATTTGATTGCTTTGCGAAAAAAGGCCTGTGATTGTACCGTAATAACTTTCAATAATAGTCTACTTACTAAATGTAACACTACAGTTTGTGGGGTTCCAGAATGTTCATAGCAGATTGCTCGGCAACAGTCACAGGCTCAAAGTATTTTAACAAAATGTTAGATTCGATCTATACAAGTACTCTACTGCTAAGCTGTTGGTAGAAACAAATCAACCAATTAAATAGGCTAATTCATTTCTCATAACGTCATAATAAAACCGCGTTTTTATTAAATATTTTGACATAATATTAAAAATAACTCTACCGCGTTTTACTAAAATTTTAGACATAATATTAAAAATAATTCTTACTTCCTATGTTCGAAATTGCTTTTGGTTTGACGTAAATACGTAAATCAATTGACTCAAATACAAGTAGACAGAATCTTGCCTTGCACAAAATTACAGGTCTACTTAAAGGTACACAATATGATAATCATACAAACTTATTGGTATATTTAATTAGGTATTAAATTAATTACAATTACTCGTACAAAATATATTTCTTTCAGTGCACAATCCGCTCATAATGCATTTTGTAAAATTGTAGGTAATGTAATCATTAGTTTTTTTTTAAAACGTGGATCACATGACGTGATATAAATTTCTTACTAAGCTATCCACAACGCGTTCTAACCCAAGGTTACATATCAATTTGAACCATAATATCCAAGCACTTGTGTTAATCATGTGAAAATATAACATTTCCAATATAAATATTTGTCTATACTATTTATTGCGTCATATGAATTCGATAAACATTAGAATGTTCAAATACTAATATTTAAAAGCGTATTCTGTGAGATTAGCAATTGATAAAGGTCATAGAGTACGTTATGAACTATAGATACATACTGCCGCCAGCAGCTCAGCGCTTCTCCGAACTGTACACAATAGTCGAGGGAAATGTAAAACGCTTTTGGCACTAACTTCAATAAATATTTATACTATTTTACAATACATTCAAAGATATTTACAGCTTATGAGTAGATACGGAGACATATTTACAAAACGGTCCAATCTAAGGAAGTAATGAGGTTCTATAGCATAATACATTTTATACAAATAGGTAAGAAGTGTTACAGATTTGTAAACGTGTACAATATCTACAGCTGTATATGACAATGAAAAGCTTCTGCGGCACTCGTTGATATAATGGAGTGCAAACAGCGTAGGCATCACTTAGCGGGTCAATTCACTTTACATAACAATAACAACAAGAATAGTGTCCAATACATTATCTTCATCCAGAAAGGTAAACAAACAACTGTTTAATTCAGCCAGCATCAGCGCGGGGGAGAATTCTACAGCTTTTTATTTACGATTTTGGAAAAGGATGAAAAATTAACCCCCGAATACTCAAACGCGACTCAGAGTTGAGCACGTCTCAAGTCACGGTTTTTTTGACAGTTTTTGATGAAAATCTGTCAAAAACTCGTCACTTGAGACGTGCTCAACTCTGAGATGCGTTTGTTAAGTACTCGAGGGTTTGAGTTTAATGTACCTGGAGTATACAAGCTTTAAAAGGTTGTTACAAATTCAGAACTGTATTTTCACACTTGACTTTATTTTACAACGACAAAACTAAATAAATACATAAACATTGATTATATTGCACACATTCACTTACAATCTACTATGTATAAATAAATGAGTGGGCTATAATCCCTCTCCGCCATAATTTCGCAAACTCACCGCAATACTACCTGATGCCTGATGGATGACATGTCTGACGCACCTCCAATGTTACACTCCCTAAGCAAACTCGAACAAGCTCCTTTGACTGATAAGAAAGTGATAACTAAAAATGTATTTTTCTAAAACTGATATTGATAAACTAAAATCTAAATTTACAAATTCGTAATAATTGTATAGGTAATTTGAAAATTGCCTATTTTAAAAGAAGCTCTAAGGATTTATAAAAAAGATGGGATGACAGCTTGCTTAGTGTGGCGTCGCGTGCCTCAAGCTCGCTCTACTGATGACGAGATGAAGTGGCTAGCCAGACTCCAGTGCCGTCAAAACCAACTAGCGTTGAACAACGACCTGGGATGAGATGCTCCCGAACCACCTCCTCCAATGGCACACGGATGACGTCGCAAATGAACCCCATGAGATCCCGCGAATGATCCCAATGTGTAATGTTACGCACTGACCAACAAGCGCAATCTACGCAATTCTACGTGAACATGATCCGAACGATTCTGAAATGATCTTTTCATAGCACCGATGCCAATCGATTCGATATCAGCATTAATCTCCAAAATATAGTAAGATCTATGTTATCGTCATTAAAAATCTAGACTCTATTCGTTACGGAATTTATTTTTCAAATCTAATGCTTCATTAAAATCTTTTAATTTAATTAGGTGAATTTAAAGATGAAACTTATCGCAATTGGTAAAAGTAGGAGAATCGCTTTTATAAAATTCAGTCGCTGGCTACTGTAAAATCGGTTCAAAGTCTACCTCTAGAAAACAATTTACAAAATTTTATTTCACTACCCGAAATATCCCGATAGAAAAGAGGGACGTATTTAAGTCACGAGAAATTGAAAAACCCGGGCAGTGTGCATCGTAACCAATACTCATTCGAGGTGTAATAAAAATCGCCTCCCTTGTGCCATTCTTTGTAAATAGCCTCTCGGTCGCCTGCTTCACATTACCAAAAACATTCTCATTTCAGTCCGTTGCAACGTCAGGTTGGTATAGTTCGCGTCTCGGTCATCACTGGTCACTCGTCAAACGTTCATATCGTGTATCCGTAGAGCGGAACGCATTTCCCGGGCGTGGCGCCGCAGCCGGTCCGTAGGGCGGGCGGCGCCGTGTGTCTCGGGCCGTGCGTTCAGAAGAGCATGTGGCATCGCAGGTTGGAGTTGGCTATTCCGTGGTGTGAGCGGTGAGGTCGACCCCCGACTTCGCGCTGCCCAGCGCGGCCGGCGGGTCGCTGGCGGGGAGGGAAAGTAGATGTTAGGCCTCTAAAAAAATCAAGGCCGTAGGCTTCGGTTCTAAGTTGGATTTTTTCGCTTCGACAACTAGGAACTCGATTTCCTGAAATAAAACGAAACATTAATCTTAGAATTTTGAAAAAATTAACAAATCGGAATCATTTTATCTGATTTTTAAAAAGAAAGTGGCTCGTACCGGTTTATCCCGCTGCGCGAAGGATTCGGCTATGAGTCTCGCAACGTCTTGATGCTGCAAGCCCTCCACCCGATGTCCGTCCACCGCCAGGATCAGCTGCCCCACCTCGAGTCCACCAGCTTCGAACGCTGCTCCATGCTCCTGGAAATAACAATTTGTCATGCCATTAGTTCGAGAGGAGCATGATCTATTGTGCTTGTTATCTCTATCAGAATGATTCATGTCATAGTGCATTTTCCATGTGACTTAGATTGTGGTTACGTGATATTTGGGTACAAATATTTAAGACCCATGTTTTAAAATTCTACTGTAGGTATATAAGTAGTTTCAAATTTTGTTGCGATAAGCTGTAACCTAGGCGCATTTAAACTTGAATATATTTGTAAAGCGGCTTCAAAATGCTCTGATTAGGAATACAAACGGAAGTCATGCATAATGGACTTTCATTCTAGGCAGATAGTACAGTTCGGGCGGTTCAGGCTATTTGTTATTCCTTTCCTGCTGCAATCACAAAGGTTTAGGCTTGTAGGATGTACTATACAAGATACAAGGTTATCGGAAACAGTTATTAACGCAATTACGAGGTTCCTATGTTGTAATTTGTCATGTTTACAGGTTATAATTATTGTGGAAATATGGTACCTAATCGTTGGAACCAATAATCCATGTTTGTTCTTCATTGTCTGTGCTTAGATCGTTTATAATCATGATAGGAAAACCCTTTCATAAACAGTCCCTTAACCGTAGGAGCACTTACCTACGCGTTATGTAGTAACGTTTACAACTTTGATAATGAATCGTATTTCAAGCAGAACAATGTGGTCACCTTAGTAGATAAAATGGTACACATAGAAGTTTGACATTCTGGCCCTTTGTGGGATAAAACGATAAGGCTGTGCACTGCTGAGCAATTACCTCGGCCTTATAGGGGATTACAACGCGCAAACTATACTCTCCTTTTAGAACTAGGTAAGCAGCTAGTCTGTGGGCTAATCGTCGCGAACGCTTTGTTTTCACTGTTGTATAAGCAACTTGCAATTAACTTCTATGTATTGTCATTCAATTGATTTTTATTAAAAAGTTTGTTTGCTACTTTACAAACGTGTCACGTTATATGTTTGCCTCTCACTACGAACATCTTGGGAGTTAATCTTTCCAGAAGATACTTACATGAATATTAATTATTCTGGGCAGTGGATGCTTCGTGTTGGCGCCACCTTCGATGGCGATGCCCAGTATGGGCTTGGTTTTCTTCACTGTGATGTGCAAGTTGCCGTGGTGGTCGGGCACAACTCGCGCCGCTCGTCCGTCGTCCATGTTCGGGTCGTGCCCTAGCCTTTGCATGGACTGATGCCTTCGTATCCCTCCTCGTTCCTCAAGTAACGCACCACCGTCTTCTTTCATGTCAAAACTTCGCGACAGTTTATGCGCGAGCTCCTGTGAAAATCAACCCCTTAAAATATATGTATCACATCCTAAGATACGTACAAAACAACGTCCTTATTTCCAAAAGTACAAAGTATTTACACGCAATGATACAAAATACAACTCGTCAATCCTAAAACCTAGTTTCTAGTTAAAATACCACATCCACACTAATAACTGTAACTCTACGATGCTAAGAACAGCAAATTCAATTTAGCCTCTAAGTACAAGTGCTCTAAGTATTTGAGGAGTAGTTGTAGCTGGGTGGCAGAGGGCAGTAACTCTCGACGTCTGGCGTTCCTAACCTCTTTGTGGAACATTATCGGCTGGCTGACTTACGACCTTATGCCTCTCAGTTACAAAGATGTAGAGTGATTTGTATAAGTCGAATGTATTGAGAAGCTGTAAGTGAGATGTGTGCTGGAGGCTTGGATTCATGCGTTTCGATCACTCGGTGGCGTGGTTCAAAGTGGGTTTTTTTACAAGTGTAACAATGTATTCATGAGGAGAGTCCTTATCCCGGCTACCTAACTGCGTAGGTAAACCTCACAACGTCGAATTATTAAGCAAAAATAACAAAAATAAATCCGTATAAAGCAACTTCGAAATAAGGATAAACGACTTTTTTATAGCAAATGCCACCATGCTTTTTTTAGAACATTACACAGTATGTTCGGATTAGAAGTAAGATTTATTGGAAATGTTGTCCGTATAGAGATAGTAAAATTTTGAATTTCTATAATTGGTGATATGAGTAGTAAATAATTTAACTAATTCTTCATGCAGCACGTTGTAGCTCGAACCATACAAGACAATCGAAATACCTCTACTAACTAATGATTACCGGAATGATTAAATCAAATCACTGGTATGTGCACTTCTACTTTCAAATTAATTGATGATTTAAAAATATTAGGCGACCAAATAATACACCAAAATGATGTGCAACGATAAGAAAAGTGAAAAAATACAAATAAACTGTCTAACACCAAGCAATCGTTTTGTTTTTGAAGCGAGATCTTCCAATAAAAATAATCCAATTTTTGATGTTAACTTCGTGCAAATGTAAGAATTTTGAATGTGCTAGGACAGTTCGCTGGTCATTCCGATGGCGAGAGACCGGGCCACTTACTAGAGGTCGTCCCCAGTACCATGATTTAACTTTCTGCGTCCAGCCACCGAGTGATGAGCGCAGCCCCTCGAGATAGCCGCACTGAAACATCACACTCTCTGAGGACCAGATCCTTCTGTCACTCGGTCAACGTCGCCTCTCCTACGCCTGGCACCCAGCCCTGCGCCCTAAGCCTAGGCCGCTCGGCCTTGCTACTAGTGACCTATCTGTGTTTTTGTCATGTGAACATGTTACAGTGACACAAGCATCTAGCATAAACTCTACCAGTCTATGGGGACAATTCCTACAACGGTAAGTATCATAGTATATTTATTACAAATCTACCTAACTAATATACCTACAGATAGAATACCTTTCCCGTTGATATAAAATGAACAATCAGTCATAACTTCACTAAAGAAGAAGATATAAATACAAAATAGTAAATAAATAGCATTAGCAGAAAACCACTATTATCTAACCGACTACGTATATTAGAATTTAGGACATTATTTTCTACCAACCGTCATTAAGATTAAGTACGAGTAAAACAATCTATATTGAATATCACTCAATTTAAATATGATTTGACTAAAAACACTCGTATAAATGTTGACACTTAATTAATTACATACCTGATCCTGTATGCGTAGAAATAGCAGCATGAAACAAGAATGACATTATTTTATTAGTTCGTCACGTTGGAAGCGCCAAGGTACTCGATGTTTGCAACACATTTGCAACTTTCAAGTCATGCTACAATTTTGTTCTATTGTGTTTACATTGTCTGTCTTGACGCTGCTAACTTTCCATCAATTGTGCTGTCTGTCGACGAATTCTGTTGATAGAAAAGCGACACAGAGAAAAGCCAACCAAAATAACGCTTCTTTTGTTTGGGTTTTCTTCACGGGAAGTGCGATTTTTGTCAGCTATTATCTTGGGCCATTATTGTTTGTTTTCATCAATTTAATTTTCTTTTCCTTTTGTCAAATAATATTTTAATAAATAATAAGTTTTTTGTTATGTATAGTGTGTTTGCTGTAAAATGAGTAGGCTATCGTTGTATCGTTGGCGGGAGGGACAAGATGAGTCTTGTTACCGTCTTCTATAAATAACAAGATAACATCAGCCGATAGCGTTCTGCAACCGCCCGCTCCTAGTTTTATGCGGCCGACTTGTTCTATTTGAACATATCGATTGATTATCAATACCTCTACCATAACTATGGAGCAACATTATATATGTATTTAAATGTACATTAAAGATTGATCGTATTCAATCTTCATTGATATTATAGATACCATCATTCTAGAGTAAGTGTACTCGTATATATTTTTGTGTCTAAAACCATTTTTAGAATTTAAACGGAACATGAGAAAAAAGTAATTCGTTTGTGGTACCATGGTACTCGTAGTTTCTGATACCCACGACACAGGGGATCCTAGTGTGGGGTCAGGACTATGTCTGTTGGGTGTTATTTTTTTTTTGTCTGGAAGAAAAATATGTCTAAACGGAAATCAATGTCAACATTGTACTCGCATATGTAACGCCCGCGAGCGCCCGCATTTAGGCGCAGTTTTGTCATGATGACACAAAGGTTGCCAAATTTGACGTCATCGTATATTTTTATAGCTATTATTTACAACTCATGGGAACTTTGCTGAAGCTTTATACGATTGTGTGCTTACAATCTGTATTCGTTATCATACGTAACGTGAACCACGGTCACACAAAGTCCGTTACGGCGCACCAGCTCTGTCGAGATTACGAGCCGTGAGTTTTTAGGACGTGACGCTTACGGCACTTCGTGTACTATTAGGCAAATACACTGGCAATTTTGCACGACATTGTAGCTGATTATTTTGCATTTCGCATCTTCCATTGTTATTTCAGGGAAAATAAGATGGAAACTAGGTACCTACTTGGGAGATAATACAAGTAGAACACAACACCTTTGGCTCGTTTGTTACTATTGAAAGGAACATTATAAAACTTACAAGCTATTCTCAAAGCTGGAAACAGAAGCTTGGTCTATTAGTAGGCCGGTGTGAGGTCCTCTTACAATTGCAGGTCTTTGACGGCTTTATTACGACAAAATTGCTTCCAAGTTTTCATGGCGCAGCGCCACGTCACTTTCTTATTTTGAATAAAATTTATTGAATTAACACCTATTTATATATTGGTTGATATTTTACACAGCAGCGCCTTTAAGCCCAAACCATCAGACAAACAAACTAAAGCTTGTACCATGGCATCTGGCAATTAAAATACTCTTTTTTTTGTTAATACATAATTACTTATAATGCTTACTTACATTTATTTATAATTCCTAAACACGAGAATATAGGCACGTCTATGCTCATCATACAAATGTTTTTCCCGGGTAGAAATCGAACCCGCAACCTGCAGCAAAAAAAAACACACTACGAGCTCAGTCAAAGAGCTTTGACTTGGAACTAATGACAAAGTTGATTAATTCACAGTGGAATGACCTGTGGTTATCTAGATGTAACGTTTCAAAAAATTAATCGAAAACCGTTAGGTACCTCAAATAATTAATAATCTCTCGTCTCGGTTATTTTATCACTTCGAAACGTCGAATAATGCTCGGTTAGATGGAACTTCTATTTTTTATCTATGTGCTAAATCTGCATGTCCGTTAAATCTTCACGGCTTCTTAAAAAGAGTGGGAGTCTGGGATCAGAAGTGGCTGCAAGTTTTCTTATGATTACTTGTGGTTCTGCCCACCCCGTTAGAAATACGGGCGTGATAATACCTATGTACATATGTTTAGCAGAGATATAGCAGAAAATACGAACAATTTTTAAGAGTACAATTCGACATTGCAGACAGAACTGCTATTACTTGTGTGGCGTGTCACTTCACTAGTTCTTTCCTAAAGTGTGGTGAAAAGATTTAACGTGCGCCTCAAAAGCTCCTTCGTGCATTTGACACATGTTTTCGAACTTTTTGGGTTCTACGACATGCCGATTTCTTCGTCTCCTGCGTGCGCTTGACACATGATTTCGAACTTTTTAGGTTTTTAGGCACATCATTTTTTCGAACTGAAAAGTCCAGTGGTGCACGATCGGATTTCAACCTACGACCTAGAACCACGAGAGCAGCAGTGCTCTCATTGACACAGACTGCAGAATTACTGTTGATAAAACACGGTAGCTGTTTGTACTAATTCTGCGCAATTTGGTAATTTAAAAGTATTCTCCAACTCTTCTCCAATTGGTTTGCGTTGAGTTGTAGCTTTGGGTTAGGTATTCAATTATTTCATCACTTATCTTTGGACAACGGAAACAATGCGGCATTTTATACGGAACTAGGTGATGGTGGAGTGAAGAACTGGCAGAGAGCCACACACTCTGTATTGGATTACCAAGTTACCCAGTGCTACTAAAATCACAAGAAACTAATTATATACTATGAAATGAAAAAGCTATAACATTAAAACAAAAAAACTAGGTATTTATTCCTTAAATCAATAGGATCATTTGGATCAAGTTTTAATCATCGTGGTCCTTTTTATAAAAATCTTGTACCTACCTATTAGCTACGTCTAAAATTGTCTATTGCAAAGACCATAAACCACCCTTTATGTTTAAAAGTTTAAGACATAAAGGCACCGGACAATGTAGGTTATTAATAAGTTTAGATTAAGTATGTAAGTCCTCTGTTTTTATGAATGTAATAAACAATTTTTCATTTTCATTTTTCATAAAACAGCTTCCAAAAAGAGCACTTCATGTAGAAAAAATACCAACTGACGATCTATGTTACCTGCGATAATAAAATACTTTTGCCAGTGAACTACGCAGCTAATTAATGAAATCATTTAAAGTCCGATTTCTTCACAGACCTACAGAGTGTAAAAAATCCAATTTTGTCAAAAACTTCTGATTCCGTATTAGTCTAAATAAAACTGTTCAAACTTAAAAAAAAAACAGTCTCTGACATTAACTGAAAGTAAAGGCAAAAATAGCTTACATCTGTAAAACTAGTGATAATGACTGCAAAGACTTGTATGTAGCAAATTATACATGGGCGACGTTGTATGTGCGGACACCGTTCAGATAAGATTACAAATTGTCTGTGTAGGAAACGTCACGTCTCCGCCATTTGTGCATAAACCACGCGTATGTATTTATGTATATACACTAATTGGAGAAAGTGTATATCTGAGAACTTCGTACATTTGTGCGCCAAAGAACGTAGCTAAAATAGTTTAAGTTTTCGGGAACTGTACTTTTACCTTCAGCACATGGATATTGAAACAGGTATTTTGACTGCACCGTGAAAGCCAAGCGAGGATAATGTTTGCCCTGTGGTTTCTCCGTTCGATATCGAACAAAGCCGCTATTAATTTCACTTTTGCCGACCGCAGCGCACGCTTCAATAATCGTTGTAAAGAGCTATTGATTGAATTACCAACTTTCTGTCGGCCGTGAAAAACGACACTTAGTCGGATACTCGGTGCGGTAATTACTGTTCGCAATATCTCATTCCCGCTTTAAAAGTTTTTTCTTCAATTTTTATTACAGTTTTACGCGATTGCCTATAAATGCTTGGATAATAATTGGGTTACCGTGAAAAGACTTAAAAATATAGTTTTTCTATTTCATTTTATTAATTGTTGAGAACATTCAAATCTAGAGACTCTTCCATCGCATCCTAAATATAATAATGCTAAATCAAGCCATGACGTTCATTAACTTTGTAATTAATTCAGAATTAGATTACGTAGTTGTAATCAAAATTATAATAACGTCTAGCTGGCGGCGCGTCTTACAAAAAGAGGCATCTTAAAACACCGTATGTACCTAATCATCTTCAAGCTTGGGAATTGCAGGTGGTTAGTGTTGATTTCCGGTATATCCAGTTTTGGACAGATGTTCGCTTTGTGGAAACTAACGGTGAAGATCAACACTGTTTTGTCCATTGGTTGGTATTCAACCATTGTTTTACTTGTGGGATGCTTCGTACAGTCGCCTGCACTGTACTTTGCATTATTTTCAAAATGTTATCATTCTAACATCAAAAACTAAAAAAATAATGAAATAAGTGGGCGGCTGTTGTTGTACAAAACTTTCGAGTTTTAGTCTGAATGAATATTTGTTCTGTTTGTTTGGAAAATTATGAAATGTATACATCTTAGTGTATGCGACTGTACCTACGTTACGTAACTCAACATTTACACTACTTTCGTTGTGCTTTGACAATGTTTGTTTTCAATTCACAAGAAATGGCTTAATCCTACTTCAATAGTGTTTACATAACGTTCGCTTTCACACTGTTCAATTCATAAAACCGAGTGATTTCTGTTTCTGTTCAGACGCGCGGCATTCTAGGCGGATAACTAGTTTCATTTAATACTTGGCTGGTTGTGCGATGCCTTATAACAAATAGTCGATTACGTGCGTGGGTGGGCACTACAGCCTCCAACATAGATCCATTTCTACCTGGGGCCTATCTGTACGAGTGTCAAATGAACTCGATTCGCACAGCGCAGCGCCAGCGCACGCACACCAAGCACACGCAGCCTCGTGCCGCCACGCCACGCCAGCCGGCCAGCCAGCCAGTCTCGCTGCAGGCGTCGACGCACGTGCACGTGTTTTCTTGATCATTCTCTATTTATTGTTGTTTACAAACTTGGTCCAGTGCAGTTGCGTGAACAGGATAACCGTGAGAGGTGAGTTAAATCCTAATTGAGGTCAGTGTTCACCTGCCTCGCTTCACTTGAAATATCGGTTGCCTCAATTCTCTTCGGTGTAAACAAAACAATGGGTACGATTGTGGTCAGCTTTTGTTTTCGGTCATTATTGCGTGAGTTTACGTTGAGGGCAATATTTTGCGCATTTAATCGTGAGAAACCTTCAAAGCCAGCTTTTATTTGTTTTGTTCTCACATAAAATTGAAATCGTAGGTCGTTTTTTCAACTTAACATAACCTTTGTTGTAACTGTAGTTTTAAAATAACTACAGTTACAACAAAGGCAAGTATTGTAAGTTTACAATTCAAGAGTGGAAATACTTTCCTACCTATTTATGGCATGCTTTGATGAAAATTAAACCTACAAACAAAACACTGAATTATTGAGCAGTGAATGTGTAAAATGTACAATTAAGTACTAATTTTTGCAAAGCGCATCTAAACTTTTTAACGTTACTCAGCTGCTTACAAATTGATTATTCTATTCACATCCATCAAAGCGGACTGAGAGCTTGTCGCCGTCTCGGCCGGTTTGGTTCTTTTTGGGCCATGGACGTAAAAGTAAACCTTGTCTTACTTCTTTATGAAGTTACCTACTCGTAGGTCGTGTCGCGTTACAAAACCATTTACCTACTATTTCTACACTAACATTATAAACACGTATCTAGTAATAAACGCCTGTTAAATTATTTTGTTACTTTAGATATCACGAACAGTACCGGTTTAAATTTTGCAATTAAAGTTAATCATCGGACGCGTACCAAACATTGCCTCACAGCCGTCCGTTGTGAGATTTCAACGTTGTCAAAGTAGGCTCAAGTTAGATAATTACGTTTGTGTGACGACTCGCCTGAACGGTTCGTTTGCATGCAACAAGGACATATCTGTTCACAGATGGCCTCCGAGAGATGGCTTGTCCATTGTGCTATGAGATTATGCACCTTTTTATGTGCCTGTATCACAGACGACGAGGCTTGACACGCTTTCTACTACTGGAATTCTTCCAGTCGATCAACAACAACAACAGCCAATGTTATGTTTCTAATAGAGAAACTCAATCTTAGTATTTTTCTAAAATTTGTATCTGTTTAAATTATATGTACTTAAAGCTACAAAAACGTAATTTAAAAACCTATTTGTATTTGCTACCTACACGTAATTTGAACCTTGATGTTTTCTCAGTCCCTTTTCTGTTGTCGTTATGGCGATGCTTATGGACAACACAATGTAAGATGACACATATACCTACTGTTTTTCTTTGTTCTTTCAGTAATCAAATGTGATATTTTTATCGCAGCTACATTTTTATCTGTAACTTCAGAGGTGGGTAATGGCGTTCTCCATCATCTCTGGTGGCGTAATAATATATCTTATCTTCGCAATCTATGACAAGGGCAGTATCTTTTTGCACGATATTTCTATCGTACGATTGTATACCGAATCGCGAGGCCGTGCGACTAATATCATCGAGATCACGAACCGGAGGTGTCGTAGCGTGCAAAGGGGGTTAATGTTACAAGGAACCTTATTTATGTAGCCCGCACTGTAGTTGACTTTTGATAGTTTCTGAAACAATTGCTCACCCGAGAATACTACACTAAAGCCTGATGTATTGACTCATTGTATAACTTTCTTCGCAGTTTATTGCGTTTACGATTCCAGAAATATCTTCCGTGACAATAAACGTGTACGTTTCGGTGGGCTTCGTGCCAGAAGATAAGGAAGCTTTTACGTAAACGAATGCCAGATACTATTTAAGGTGTTAGATAAGCTGGAGTGGATCTATTGGGTTGGATAAAGTATTGCTTGAGTTGAGTAGATGCGATGAGACAGAGCCGGAGCGAGTGGATTAGCTGACCCGAAGGCGCGCGGCTCACAGATCAGAGTGATTATATCGGTAAATTTGAATGACCACTTATAATACACAGATGTTGATTATTGAATCAGTGTTTAAAAATCAGTAAACACTTAGTATGAATTAATAGTCACTCTTTCTGCCTACACAGGAATTAAACTACCTATCAGTATGGATAAAAGTTTTCAAAGGCGAAAAATTGAGGAGTTTCGGTGAACAGCTCCCAACTTCATCATTGGAATCGTTAAATGATGACGTTCGATTATAGATATGTAAGTTTATAACTTGTAGTTACATTACATTGTATACAATCTTGTGGTTTCAAAATAATAAATCCTGTAAACGAGTTCCTGTTAGCTTTCAGTTTAATAGAGTGTGCTGACGATAAGGAAATCTATTGAAATGAATGGTTAGGGAATAAGCGAGGTGTGGGCAAATGAGTGTGGTGTATAGAAAGCTCAATTTAGTATGACTCGGGTAGTTAAGAATAGAATCCATAGTGGATAGAGTACAGGATAACGTGCAATCATTGAATTGATGGAACAATTTAAACCTCAAATTAGTGACTTGTGCTGTTTTGCAGAAAATGCCATAATAGACATGTGTACTTATTTAAAAAATCCTATATTATTAATATGAAAATTTGTGAGGATGTTCGATGCTTGTGACTCAATCGCGGTTTATGGCTGAATGGATTTGGATGAATAGACGTAGTACCACGCGATCGAAGCCGCAGGTGGAAGCTAGTATTTCATACAGGACAGGACTTTCATTTGATTGTACTAAGCGTGATTTGTCAATGAAACGTGCAGTGCTGTGTGTGTCGTGAGAGTCGACCCCAACTCCGGAGAGCCGGCAGTCCCGCTAGTCAAACACGATGAGTTCACCGCCTCATAGTTTTGCGGTGGCCGGCGGCGGCGGCCTAGACACTATGCAAATGCTATGTAAACTGTAATTTATTCAGGAACGCGGTAACGCGCCCTCATACGGATAGTTACACTCAAAGGCTTAGTAAGGATCTGAGAAATGGCATGTTCAATCCAAGCCTGTGCCCAACTAGGACGCTGGAATATTATTTAACATAAATAATATTCCAGCCGTGAACTGTACGTAACTAGTTAAGTTAGGTTAGACGGGAATTCGTTTCACGGTATTGACCTTTTGAACTGAATTATTTACGTATATTTCATTATTTATCTGCATTATCTGTTGAAATCAAAGAATGACTTCCTGCCCTTTGATTTATATGACAAATTTAAAAGATCTGCTGATCATGTTTTACATTCACATTTGATATGTGTCATGAGATCGTATCGTACCCGTACTTGTGAGTGAATATTACTCACAAGTGGATTTACGTCACTAATATTTAAAAAAGTATTTTAATTGGTTTACCCTTTATTCACGCAGCATAGGACCAACAAGATTTATGGGTCAGAGAGGGACCAATGGCTACTTTTTATCCAGGTAAGCGAGCTAAGTGGAAGCTAGCTAAATTATGTAAAGTTCCACCTGTCGGATAGACTTGTAACATGTTGTGTAAAGACGCTCTGACCTAAATGTTAAAGTAAATCGAGAACCCCGGAATACATGATGTAGAAAGTTGTGCGACAGGTTAAGGGAAACAAGTCGTCGTTTACAGGAAACAAGATCAAACCGGACCAGCAGTAGTAGGTAGTAGTAGGTAGGCCCGTCATCCCGTGAGAACCTTTCGGTTTTCTTTCGACGCTTGGATTGGAACGTACGATCGTTCTCTTTTTTGTAAAATACAATAGTAGGCCACGCTACTTCTTCATGTTCTCATTGGGTTCATTACCCTTAAGCACTTTTGAAGAGACATAAGACAGACATTTATTTACTACTTGATACATAATAAAAATCACAAATTAAAATAAAAAACCGGTCAATAGCTAATAAAATATTAATAAATAAATAAAATAACAAATAAATATAAACAAAATGAGACAAGACATAAAAAAAAACAGAATCTGATTGTGAGTCACAGCAGCAAAAAGGCCTCGACTCAGCAAAGTACCTATCGTTAATATATCCATAATAATATTCCCGCCGGACAAAATAAACTATTAATAAAATCTGTCAAAAGTAAATACCTATATTTTTTATGTAGTGCCATCCTACGATCATATGTACTGTTAGATAACTGCAAATCTTAAACCACGTTTGAGCAACTTCTTTAAGTAATCGTTTCTATATTGACATTGACCATACCGTAAGTATAAATGTAAGTTTATGCGTTTTTTGTTATAAAACTATCGTTATTGACTTTGATATTCTTTTGCTTTAAGTAAGTCCTCGTGCTTAACTGGCGAATTTCCAAGCAGCATAATTGTTTTAGCACTTTTATCACTTTGGATTATTACGATAGCTACGATAATAAAACTTTTATCTTCATTAAACCGAGCGAGTTATACCCATTTATGATGTTTCTCACGGTATTTTGTATGCCAAGTTCAATAAAAACAGTTTATTCCATACTAGCTGACCCCGCGAACTTCGTACCGCCTTAGAATTAATAATTAATCGGTCCAGCTAGAGGCCCTTACCCACAGCCCTGCAAGAAAAGAGAGCTGCTGACGACCCGATTGATATGAATGACATTGTCAATTATCAAATCAAAATTTTATAAATGTTTAATTAACTGTCTTATCATAAATTAATGTCTAAGCAATATTTATGCCGTATCCTGGTTATTCTTTTACATTCTTTTTCCATTTTGGGATTGTTTTACAGGATAAAAAGCAGCCTATGTCCTTCCCCGGGATAGAGTCTATCTCCTTGCCAAATTTAATTAAAGTTTGTTCAGCAGTTTACGCATGAAAAGGTTACAGACAGACAGACAGAGTTACTTTCGCATTTATAATATTAGTATGGATACTTTAAAGTGAAACAAAATGTTTTTTATCGTAAACGCTAATCAGTCAACGCGAGAAAGCTTAAAGCAAATAAATGCTTAAGATTCATGAGCCACTCAGTAATCAATATAATACCATTCCATTATGTATAAGACTAGAAGGAACGGCATAACCTTTCTGGCCTCTTGTTCTAAATAACAATTTCCAATTGCTAAAGGTTCCCATAGACTTCACAGCGATCGGTTCCGGGATCGCGACAGCACCTCAGCCCTGCATAACTAAAAATGGCAATCGACTTTCGCGAGAGAAATCCTCACGATTCCTCCATTTAGACGTCAAGCAGGCTGAAGTTAGGTTTACTTGCATTTGGGTAAGTGTGCTGCGCTACATGACTGGTAATACCTACGCCATACGTACCCGTTTTGTCGCGATTCACAACCGTTAACTTGTATATTAGTGATAATATACCGACGTGCTACTTTACAGTTCCTTTTATGGCCTCCGCCCATGTGCCAGTCACTCGATCTAGTTTATCTTGTTTAAAAGCCTTTTTATCTTATTACTTTTCAGTTAGTATATTCGAGTTAAATCTTGCAACTGAATTTTGAAGTACTTCCTCCGACCCATCGAGTTGTTCGGCATACCTATGTCTTCTATGTCTGATTGCACGATGTAGTGGATAAAGAGCCGATTTGATGATGGAGTCATTAGCTGTTTAACGGAACTCTTCAGCAAATAGTCCGTTTGAACTGATCCCAGGCTGCAGTCTGAAGATGTTTAATTGACCCTGTTCAATTATTTATTTTATTTTTTATAATCGCATAACTAGAACGAGCCAGTTCTAGGATAGGTATACCTACTAATCGTTGATAGGTAAGGTGATCTAATATTAATATAGTTACCATACAACTGTTTTTTATCATATTAGACGATCTGTTAATTAAAGCTAGTCGAATAACGAGTCACAAAATAATTACTTAAATACAAGTTACCACGCATTTCAAGATTCTATCATGATTCGTGATTCTCACGAGCTAGAGAAAGCAACCCAATAATAGGGAGTCGCAATTGGTGCCTAGTTGTTTACGATATCACGTACAAAGGCAATTTGGAACGTAACGTATTCGTAAATGTGAAACTATCTACAATTACAACGTCGTTTTAGCTGTAGTGCCCACACATTGAAGTGTCATCGTCTACTTCTTGAAAAAAAAAATTACAATCAATGTGATGTTCGTATTTGCGGCTTTGTTCGCGTTTTACCCAGATAAGATGTTGCCTGTAAATGTATAGCTGCCCCGCGAACTTCGTACGCCTTAGAATTAAAAATGCATCAAATGTTTTATTAGGTAATTATTCTGTTATTCGGGGCGGAAACGAATACAACAAATCAAAAATCATGAAATTGGTCCAGCTAGAGGCCCTTAACTACAGCCTTGCATGAAAAAGAGAGCTGCTGACAATCCGATTGATATGAATGACATTGTCAATTGTCAAAATTTTATAAATCTAAAATTAACTGTCTTGTTAAATTAATGTCTGAGAAATATTTATGCGTTATCCTGGTTATTCTTTTACATCCTTTTTCCATTTTGGGGTCGTTTTACAGGATAAAAAGTAGCCTATGTCCTTTCCCGGGATGGAATCTATCTCCTTTGCACATTTCATTAAAATCTGTTCAGCAGTTTAAGCGTGAAAAGGTAACAGACAGACAGAGTTACTTTCGCATTTATAATATTAGTATTTATTCCAGGTCACAAAAAGTACTGGCGCATGGCGACGTGATTCGCCCCAATTAAATATTCTGTAGGTACCGTTTTAACAAATTATCAACAGAATCGGCGTGCGCGTATAAAGTGCAAAATTGAGTCAGTTAAATTATTTAAGCAGTATGTTACGTGAATTTTAGCTCGCATTTAAATATTCATGCAAATTGGAAAGGACAGACTACTGAATTAACTAAATAGAAAGTTACAGAAGAGAATTAAATTTTATTAATAAGATTATTTAAGCTCCTACTAAGTACTATTTGTAAAGTGTTCAAAATAAAAATGGTTTGTTTGTTGACTTAGTAAAGTGGATTGAGTGATAATGCGCACGCGACGTCGACGTCCTACTTCCGGCAAGCCAGTGCTGATCTCAAGCGAAACGATTGTTTACATTATTTATCATGTCTGGATATTCAGCTTACATAACACAAGTTCACTGACCCATATAATTTCATTTCTCCTTATATGATTATTCATCTTGTATAGGACGTGCCCAGCCCCTTTCGCGTCGTCTATAGACAACAATTAGCCTTCGGCTAGTGGTAATATTAGCTGAGTCATGATGGTTTCCAAAAAAAAGTCTTAGAAAATCGATTAATTTTGCCTCCTAGCTACAGTTTTGAGTCATTATGTAAAGTTATAGATAGGTGTCTTGTTTTGGCCACCGGAAAAGTGTAGTTATCGTGTCGGCGCTAACGGCTTTCTCGACAGTTGCAAGTTGATATATAGGATATTATGAAATATCGCCTTGAGTCATTACTTAGGTACATAGTATAAAGTTTACTTTGCACAATATACGATTGTTAAGTTTGGTAACCGAATATACAATTCGTTACAAATGATCTTCACTGTGAATTTTGTAACATGATAAGAAAACACTACCGTTATTATCATCATCATCAGCCTATAATATGTAATATCATGTAAATAGAAAAGAAAATAGAAAAATGTTTATTGCCTCCCCTAATAAGCGCGATTGCGCTATCTTTGGTTTGACGCAGTCTCTGCCAAAAGCCTTTCGCAGATCGTCACTCCACCTAGCCGGAGGGCGTCCTACATTACATTTGCAGAGTCGCGGTCTCCACTCTAGACCTCGTTTACCCCAGCGGTTGTCAGCAGATATGGTTAGCCCATTGCCACTTCAGCTTACTAATTCTTTGAGCTATGTCGATGACCTTAGTTCTGTCGGCTGGTATAAGAAAACATTACCGCTGTCTCATCAAATATCGCATCTAAATATGAAACTTCGTCAGTTAGAAAACAAAAGTAAATACCTACCTATTATATAGTTAAAACAATTGTTCTAACTGAAATAGAGGCGACAGAAACTCCCATTGTGTGGCAAATTATGTAGGAAGAAAATAAATCATATCTTCGTAAACACGCAAATTGAGAGGTTTGAAAGCGTCAAATTGAATAATGCTACTGCATTTAGCAACACTTTCCCTGGTGAAAGTCAATCGTTCAATAAATATCTTTTGTCTTTGCGTTCCGAGATGAGCGGTCAACTAGTTATTGCACATTAATATTCTATAGTAACAGAGTTATGATCGGGATGTGATTAACATACAATGCGGAACCGGTGAGGGCCGGGGCTACAGTCGAACGGGAACTTTCAAAAACAAAACTCGACAGAGAGATATTAATCAGAGGATTCACGTTTATTATTGGTTAATTCAGTTGAACTAATAAACAACAATAAAATAAACAACAATCGTTCTATATGGTCATCGCCAATTTATTGTTCGCAGATGTGGTCATCCGACATTGACTCCCACGCGGTTGGTGCCAAAACCGAAACTCCTTATTTGCCAAGACGCAATCAGTTAACTAGCGATTTTGCCACGCTCGCTTGACCGACCTTGCACAATTATTGCCCAACAGCAAACTAAAGTGCGTGCTGTGATTTTGTTCAACAATCTGAAAGAAATGGTGCAGGTGTTAAAACTGAACGCCTATTGTTTCCTCGTTATAACAGATGTGGCAACAAATCTTTCGATCAAATTGTGTAAAATGTAACAATTAGACATTGCTTCATTGAACTGACCGGTAGTTATTAACTGAAACAATACAGTAGGAAAGTAATAAATTAGATATTAAGTTCCTCATTACGATGCATCGGTAAAAAATCATAAACCACAGCTTAAAAGATTATTTAGCGTGAGGTTCACATATGCCTTAAACCCTGTATAAGGTTCACCCTGACTCTTTTTGTTACTATCTAAAAAAGAGTGGCATTATTTTAAACATTATAATTTATTTCACAGATTTTATAAATAAACTGGTGTAAGTCAAGCGATTTAACTAAATAAACTATTTTGTTTCAGGTGTGAAAAAAAGAATTTACTAAAATGGAGACCTGGTTAGACGATGTAAAACGCGTAAAAATACCTCGACCTAAGTTTGGCAGTAAGTACCCAGCAGAACCCCCTAAGGACTATCTCGACGACGGCTCGGATCTCGCCGGAAAGCAACGGCGCCACGACACCAAGGACCTGGCCAAAGCCACCGAGGAGCTAAGGAGAACGCTGCAAGAGAAACTATGACCTGACCACGTGGAAATTAGGATAAATTTAGCTTTACAGCCGATGATGGCATATTACCCCATACTCGTCCGATTAAGCGATTACATAAGCCATTTGACGAGCATTGTCCGCGTGAAATGAGCGTGATTTGCGGAATTTATTAGCCATTAGACACGTGCTTGTATTAATCGTCCGAGTGGTTGTTATCGTTGCATTATATCTGTTAATCTAGTTTTTAAATAAGTTCTCTGACTGGTGTACCGTATGAAGTTATTTAAAGGTCTGTACTTTATAGAAAAACGCACTTCGATAATACCAAACAATGGCCATCATATCTATGGGATATTAAAGACAAAGTAACTTTTGTAATAAAATGGAGCTATCACAAGTTTATAACGACGGGCTTTATACACAAAAACTGTGTAAGTACCTACCTACCACCTAGACGCGTAAAAAAATTGGTGAATGTTTAAAGCTACTAGAAAGTGCGTTTTGTTGTTTTTAGACTAATCTTGACTTCAATTATAATAATCAGTATTTTATTTTAAGTTATAAGTAACAACACTGGCCGTTGAACAGACTGCATTTGTTTTACAAAACTTTCGATTGTAGTGAAATAAATTTATCATTCTGATTACCAGCATCAAAATATTTTCTAACAAACTAATTAGGTACGCAATCTATAAAAAAGAAAAATATTTTAGACTGATAATCTATAGAATAAGTTATTGAGAATCTCATCGAGTATCAAATACTTTGAATAAATAAACACTTTACTTAGTGTTAAAAGGTTGTTTTCTTCCACAATGTAACACACTTTCCAATTCAATTATCAAGAACGAAGATGCAATCGATACTAAACTTTCACTTCATTTGTTCTTGTATTTGTCTGAAATAAGTTATAAGACTAAACTGTAGTCAGTAAGTAGAAATATTTCATGTAGCTCCCTGATAGGCGAATGAGGGCTGGCAACCGGCCAAAATATTCAGTTACAAATGAGTTTTGTCGGCATGACCTAATACACCGAACAAACATCACACAGGACCTCCTTTTTCTCCCCTGATCTTATAATGCAATAACTCGCGTATGTTATAAGCTTACACCCGAGAAGACTACCATAAGGGCCGAAAGTTATTCGGGAAGAGGATTTCGGAAAAACACAGGGACAATTTGCTTTTATTACAAAGGTAGGAGTTTGTTTACATAAAACCTGTAGGAGATAAATAAGACGGCAGAGATATTTTTGAATGAATGACAAAGTAATCAGAACAAGAAACAGGGATGTTTTATGCAATGATGTTACAACCTCCTAAATCATTGGTGAGTTTAGTATTAGAGGTGAATCATTGGCGATTTTCGGTCAATGTAATAAATACCTAACTGCTTTTGATTATTTATAATCCGGTTGACATAATATATTATCAATGACATTTTTGCAACGAGGTACATAGATCATCGAATTTACCGAAGTAGCTGTTAACGAAGCGTGCCTCTTCATTAATTTCAATGTGATATTTGAATTCAACGAAGCGGTTGAATGAGTGACTCGTTGATATCACTGTGATCATTTAATTAAACGGCGTTTCATTCAATCCAATTAAGTAAAATTAACCGCGTTTTTCAATGAAGGAATTGTTTAACGAATAAAAAGTCGTTGGATAAAGTCGCTTTTCGTTGATTTCACGTCTACCTCTAGTTGATATCAAAACTCATCATAAACGAAAACGAATAGCCGTTTTAATGGGTAGATTATTCGTACTCACGGGATCGTCAAAGTGTGTGGTATGAAGTGCTGTGGTGCTGCCTTCCCTCGAGTTGCAAGGCGATGAATGTCTTCTAGATCTCCGGCCCTCCTCCTCGTATTCCTGGACAAACATCAAATAGTTACTCTACCAGTAAGAACATAATAGTCACTATCAATGGAAAAGGACCATAAAATATAAGTACACCTCATCATTAAAATACTTCAATTAAATACATGCATGCACTTGTTAGGCATAAGGAAATAGAAAAATTCCATAAAAGTTAAAAACGCGGTTTAAACACACGACTCCTAAAACACGTTTTGAACACAGGTTTTAAATAGCACTATCAGATACATGCATCACAAATTGCACGCATAAAGAAAACTGATAAGCATCAACACTACTTCGCGACTTGCTACAATTTACCAAGAACAATTATACAGACTTTAAGGCTACTCGAAAGATCTCCAGGTTAAATCGCAGGGATGTGGAACAGAGAAGATCCGAAGCCAGACTGCAAGGCGAGGAATAGCCAAGTGTCTCGATGACCTATGGCAATTGATTTTTCGCGCTATTTTTGCATGTTGGCACAGTTTTCTGGTATCGTCTAACCTAAACTTGGACTATCTGGATAGCTATCTACTAAAAAATGTGTATTGCAGGTACTATGTTCAACTTTAGGTCATTGGATCACGCACTACAAACTTTGTATCTAATCTGACAACATAATAATTCTGTTAACATCGTGAGCATTCTACAAACAATTGTACATCAAAAGGATTTTTAATAGAGTCACGTGCATCTTGATAGGAAAAGATGTATTCAGAACAAATGCCTATCTTTTAACAAGAAATGGGTTTACGCAGCCCAATCTTTGTTTTGCATCTACATCCCAACTGGATATTATGTTGTTATCTGTGTTCTTACACCGTTATGACCTTTTCAACTTATATTGAAAGAAAACGATTCCAGCTGTATATTTCAGAGGTATACACAACCGGAGTTATAGTCGCTTAGTTCAGTAACTAGATATTTAAACAGTGGAAATGTTAAAATAGTAAATCAAGAAGAAAAGGCCAGCGGACTTAAGAAGCTTAGAACACAAAGACCTACTAGATTATTTAAAACTTTTTAAGTTAAAAGCCGGAGCGCACAGGTGCTCGCTCTAAATACAGCTTGTATCGCGTGTTAAAAGGTTCAAACTATTGGACAAACCCCCTTTGTCGCATATAATGAGCTTTTGGACGAATTATTTTTGTATTCCATTTAAAGTACGTATAAACAAGTCACGCAACTGATAATCCCGCCACCGTTGACCGCAAACCTTGGAACTCAAAACCTAACAATTAGGCATCGACTCGACTCGTATAAACCACGAAATTGTCGGCTTTTAGTAAAGGTTTTTGCGCTATATTTTAATTAGGAAGAAAAGTTAAAACTCCCATGTTTGAAATGTTTCCAACGTGCACACAACGTACAAATTCTCCTATGAACGAGTTCAGTGCACTCAGCTCTTTGTATGTTGTTCATTATGCCTGGACATAAAGTTTTTGTTGTGATCCTCATTAATGTGATTATAGAACTATTGTCGTACTTTCGTGCCATGGAATTAAATGAATAGGAGACGATAATTTACAGTTATGCCGGTCTTTGAGTTGGTTTCTGTTTCGTAAATTTTCTGTTATAAGATAGTTTGCCTATAAAACTACAACATAAACATTGCTACATTGTAATACATAGTTAGGTGCATACATTTTGTTATGGCGTACCAGAAAAACCAATAATAATAAAATATAATTAATAACTCCAAGTAATAATAGACAGTGGCTTTATTTTGTACAGACAGAATGATAGCAGCAGTATTTTGGTTGTAGTATCATCTAGCTGGCATATGCGCCTAACATAAAGTTAAAGTGCGTGGTTGGCGTGTAACGAGCTACATTGTCTGTCCACTACCACCACGGACCCAAGCTTGCTATCATACAATTTGTAGGCGTTCATATTATCTGTTACTACAATATATTATATACATAATAATACAATGAAAAGTCGAATAATATGAAGAGCTAAATTCATCTCATTCTTCGAGTTCTTTTTCGTTTATCAAATAATGTCAATACTTTGCGATAACACAGACGCATCAGAACCGAGGAGGCTAAAGATTCATAATAACCAGCTGAGATAATGATGATGGCTTTACAACCGGTGAAGCGCTTGTGGCGTAGCTTGCTTAGGCGTTCTTGATTGATCGTTAAAGTTAAGCAATGATGTGCGCGGTCACAATTGGGATGGGTGACCGAAAGTGGCATTACGAGCTGAACGCTTCCGTGCTTCGGAGGGCACGTTAAACAGTCGGTCACGGCTTTTAAGTCGTTAAGCCATGACGGAGGCCTTTAGGCGGCCTAAAAACTCCGTCACTAGAGTTTGCCACTAGCTCATACGAACATACATACATACAACCGGTAAGCATTGCACTCAAACCTTTTTGGAACATCTATTTCCTCTTCTTTTGGCATGAGTAATCACATCAAGTTCGCTAGACAAACTAATTGGCAAGGGAACTAACCTTGACTGTACCCCACGATAGGAGTTATCGGGTTAGATCGATCACTGATACCTAAACCCGCATGGCATGCAGTAAATTGATGCCTGAATCTTCTATAAATAGCCCGCGAAAACCCCAGACATCTAAACAGAAAACGCCCAATGAAATCAATTTGTTAACTTCGTTTAAGTTTCAAAGGGAAAAAAGAACGCCGCCGTAAGTTTCACTTCAATCTGCTGCAAAGTTGTGAGTAGTGGTTTACAGTTGCCAAAGTGCTATATTTTACACTCGACTTTCAAATAAATGTTTTATTTTTAGAATCTTAGTGAATAAACAAATTTTAATATGACATTAAATGCTTACTAAACTAACACTTTCAGTGATACAACAATGAAAATAACACAGCACCTTTCAGAAAACACTCTTCGTATGTTATTTACAAACTTTCAGTTATGAGGTTTCATAAAATCCTGTATTAATAAAAAATTAGATGATGTTGTATGTGTAGAGTACCTTGGCCATAGCGCGAACGTCCATCGGTACGTAATCGCAGAAGGCAACGCGGCGTCGCCGGCGCGACGTCATGCCGATCGTCCGACGCGCCGCGTACTGAGCCGCGGCTCGCGGCCCGCGGCCTGTGAGCCATGGGAGACCCGGCTCTACCCTCTTACCCTCTACTTCACGTAACACCAGCTTACACGCTCGATTTCACAATTACGTTTTCGGATTTCTTTTTGGAAGTTTTCATTCCGAATTCTACGAATATGTTTGCAAACAATTGTGAGCATGATTGTGATTTACTGATGCTAAAAGTTGAATCGATTGGGACAAAGCTTTAAAAAACATTCTAATTATTTTTAACTCATTTATTTCAGATTACCGATCCATATGTCATACAATAAGTCATACTAATTTAAGGCTTAAAGAGCTTAATTAAGGTTTTTTATCTGGGCTTTCCACGACGTTTTTGGGTGCAGGTCCGGAATTCGATTTTCAGAACAGGAAACACGCATTCTTACAACCCGCTTTAGTTCTACCTCTCTACGTATGAACTGTATAGTATCTATGTTATCTGTGGCATGAACTCTGCGTGACACTGCGTTCATCCCGAGGCACTGATCAACTGTAACTACCGAAAGTTTTCTTGACGTATTTTCGAAGTTGGAGATTAATTTACTGTTATTAGAACGAAGTAAGAGGTAAGTTGTTTTGATAAAGACAACCAGACAGCCTAATGGATCTCCGAAAATTTGAAAGACTTATGGATTTATAACTAGAAAAATACCTATCTTCACTTTGTCAGATTCATAGAAATCAACAAAATGAAGTAAAGTCCCTACGTATTTATTGATTTCGTATCATTTCGCAGCTAGAATTTGAATGCGCATTATTTAAGCCCGCCTTGCGTAGCTCGTTCGTAGACCCTCTACGTTACGTTGTACGACTTGTTTATCTCAAAGTTACCATGTTTTTGTCGGAGATTATATCACATCAGCTATATCTTGGATAATATCCACGAAATGGATATTAACGACCAACCAATCTTGCCACTAAATTGTTGTAAATTTTACTGGGAATAAGAACAAAGCCGTATAAGTGTGTATAATAATAAATTAAGGCAAAGCAAAGTTGCGCAAGTAGATGCCTGAATACTGGCGATAAGGTTCAACGAGTTGTGTTAATAGTTGTAGTAAGCTATGTAAAATAAAAAAGAAAAGCTAGGTAACT
The DNA here is from genome assembly GCA_949320045.1 of Scotopteryx bipunctaria. Classification (NCBI taxonomy): domain Eukaryota; kingdom Metazoa; phylum Arthropoda; class Insecta; order Lepidoptera; family Geometridae; genus Scotopteryx; species Scotopteryx bipunctaria. The sequence goes on from OX439441.1 coordinate 4,261,009, forward strand.
AATGAAAACCGCTGGACAATACCTTATCCACTCCCGAGTCCCTTGCATAATGCACATCTATATATCTACGAGTATGTATAGTATTTGTAAAATCTGTATTTTACTACAGATCCCACAATTTTTTAAAAGGGCACTAACAGCATCCCGTTAGTGTAGTCAAAAAGTTGCCTCCTGATGATGTATACCTTTCACCATAGTAAGTATGTCTGCACAGCCTTTGCCAGCAAATTCTGGTGAGCACCTTCTTCTTGAAGTTTTACTGAACAATACTAAAGTACTTCTTGGAGTTTTTTATATTCATTCATCTAAAATTAATTATTTTGCATCTTTCGAAAAAATTATTGAAGATATCACTCCTTTATACAATCACTCTATTATTATGGGAGACTTTAACACTTGCCTCCTTAAAAATGACTTGCGATCATCGAAATTGGAGTCTATCATTCAGTCCAGCAACATGCACATTCTTCCCTCAAGCGCTACCCATCATTTCCCGAACACAAAACCTTCCCTTTTAGACTTAACAATCGTATCTTCCTCGTCACATGTTGCCAAGCATGGTCAGTGCACGGCCCTTCAATTTTCATACCATGATTTGCTTTATTTATCATATAAAATTCGTCCTCCTAAATTGAAACCCAAAATTATTATGCAACGCAACTTTGGTGGCATTAATCAGGAAAGGTTTCGTCAAGATGCTGCCTTGATTGACTGGGAACCCATTAGAGCAGCTGACTGCACAGATGACAAAGTTGACTTGTTTAATAGACTCATTACACAGCTTTATGACGCTCATGCTCCTTTACGTCCTATTAAGATCAAGCACCTACCTGCTCCGTGGTTGACAGATGATATTAAGGCATTGATGCACAAAAAAGCTCTAGCCAAATCAAAATTTAGAAGCCGACCAACTGAAAACAATAAAGCTAAGTACTTGAGAACCCGTAACCTTTGTAATAAGTTATGTAGAGATGCCCAGCGTCGTCATGTACATACTTCCGTTGAAAACGAGGATTCGGCTAAGGTCTGGCGTTTTCTTAAATCGTTAGGAGTTGGTAAATCTCAGCAAGAACCTCTTCCTAATAATATCGATATAAATTCCCTTAACAGTCACTTTACGTCGATGTCATGTAGCAGTGTCCTGGATAAAAACCGCACTCTTAATTTCCTTTCGACTGTCCCCACCCCCGATTATCCTTCTCTCTCTTTCAGTGAATTCTCCGAGGATGATGTTAGGAAGAGCATTCTATCAATCACTTCCAATGCTGTTGGCGTTGACTGTATAAGTAGAAACATGCTTATTCCTATCCTTGATGTGCTTCTTCCTATATTGACTCATATCCTGAATTCCTCTGTTCTTAGCGGTAACTTTCCTTCATTATGGAAGGACGCACAAGTCATTCCACTACCTAAAAAGTTAAATCCCAAATCCTTTTCCGAGTATCGTCCAATTTCAATCCTTCCTTTTTTATCTAAAGTCCTTGAACGCCTCATACATCGCCAACTTAATGTTTTCCTGGTAAGTAATAATCTCCTTAATCCGTTCCAGTCAGGTTTTCGTCCAGGTCATAGCACTGTCACAGCCTTGGTTAAAATCAGCGATGACATTCGTCTCGGAATGGAGAATGGCAAAGTAACGGTGCTAACCTTACTTGATTTCAGTAATGCTTTTAATACTGTTGACTTCGATATTCTTTTGGGTCTTCTTCACTCTCTACATGTTTCGTCTTCGGTAATTCGCTGGTTCCGCGGCTACCTTTTTGGTCGTCGGCAGCGAGTGCGCCTGGATGATTCCTTTTCATCTTGGAGTAGCTTGTCTGCTGGCGTACCCCAAGGTAGTGTTTTGTCCCCTCTTTTGTTTGCAATCTTTATCAACTCCATTTCGCTTAACCTATCCTCTTCATACCACCTATACGCGGATGACCTACAGATATACTGTCAGGCTCCTCATCACAACATTTCAGATGCTATCGATGTTATTAACCAAGATCTTCGTAAGATTGTTGAGTGGAGTCAGATGTTCGGTCTCAAGGTTAATCCTGACAAAACTCAGGCTATTGTAATTGGAAGTTCTCGCATGATGTCTAAATTGAACCTGTTAACAGTCCCATCAATCAGCTTTAATGGTACTGCAGTACCATTCAGTAAAACTGTTAAAAATCTGGGTGTGATCTTTGATCAAAACTTGTCTTGGGGTCCACAATTACAGTCTGTGAGTCGCAAAATGTTTGCGGCTGCGGCTTCGCTAAAAAGACTTCGCAATTTCTTACCGACTGCCACTAAAGTTGCACTTGCTCAGTCTCTACTGCTTCCCATTCTAGATTATGCCGATATCTGTTATCTTGATCTTACAGAAGATCAACTTAACAAACTTGAGCGCCTTCAAAATTTTGCAATAAGATTCATATTTGGCCTTCGTAAATATGATCACGTATCTCACTTTCGCGCTAAGCTCAAGTGGCTTCCCATTCGCCTTCGCCGGAATGCTCATATACTCTCTTTACTGTATAATACTTTATTTAACCCGTCAGCTCCTCCTTATATAAAAGATCGCTTTAAGTTCCATCATACTTCAAATTCACATTCTCTACGTTCTAATTTTAATCTCTCATTAGAGACTCCGTGTCACAGCTCAAACTTTTATACTGACTCTTTTACGGTGCATGCGGTCCGGCTGTGGAACTTGTTGCCTGAGTCGATCCGTCATGCACCTTCAGTGCATTGCTTTAAAAGTCGTGTCAAAGCCCATTATCTCCAATCTTCCACCTGATTTATTAGTGTAGTTATGTATTTTTGTGTATTTATTATATTGAATCCATTATTTTACTGGTATTTATTAAGGTACCTACATAAACTATTATAATTTATTTATTTAGCCTATAACTATTATATTTATTTATTATATTATATTTAAATAGGTACATAAACTATTATATTTATTTATCGCCCATTCTTCTTTTCGATCCTCTCCATGCCAAGGTTGTCTGGAAGAAATTGCTCTTAGCAATAAGACCGCCGTTTATGTATATCTGTTTGTTTTTTCTAGTACCTAAGTTTTTTGTTTTTTTCTTGTTTTTTTTTGTTGTTATACATAATAAAGAGTTTATCTATCTATCTATCTATCTATCTATATGTCATTTGGTAGCTGGTTTACAATTCGTTCAATATGCTGAATAATTTTAGTTCAAACAATGTAATAGTATCAAATTCAATATACACGATGTAACAGGAGGAGTGGATCATCAGTGGTAGGGCGATGGGAGTTATCAATATACCAAACAAATAAAACGCTAGTATGTTCTACAATATTCATTTGTTACAAAGTTTTTCAGATTTTTAAGAAATTTTAGTCAAAACTCGGTTTTAGACTGGATGAATCAACTGTAGCTAAACTATTCAGTCTACAATCGTAATTTTTTAACTCCACATAGCCGAATATTAGGCTTTTCATCCCGTAATACCGTATGAGCCATTATTTGATTGAATTAGAAAATATAAATAATCTTGGAAAGAAAATCTGAAAATGTAATTCAACAAGTAACTTTAAAGGTCTACAAAATGACATTTTGAATACCGCTTTTTTCTATAACCTTCCATAAATCTACATACATTCATGGACACGTAAACCTGAAATTGCATTTGTATGTAAAGAAGGTAAAACAGTTGTATCTAAATTGTATTATTCCCCGGCTTATTTAGTAGTTGTATTTTGTTTTGGCACGGATCCCTAAACTGTCTAGATCACATCTGGAACAACAAATTTACTGCTTGTTATTGAAATTTTATTCGATAAGCTTATAGCCAATAGCTGCAACTGGAAGATGCATTAAACAATTTATGAACTCTTTCATGAACTGCCTATGAATAATAAATTACACTTCCATGTGAAGTATCTTAGCTGCAAAAATGTAGTTCTATAGTAATCTTATAGATATTTTATTGCGAAAGGAGATGTTTCACAAATGTATGGAACCTAGGTCTGGTCCGTGTACACTTGTATAAACATAGCTAAATATATGTTAAGCCTTTTCACATTGTCAGTTTTTTATTATTTTGCTTTATTTCATATTCTTGAAATATTCTCACGGAGGGCAACACAAAACATGACAACACAAGAACAACAGGGCAACACAAGACTTCATAGCTCAGTTTTTTTTATCAAATAGGTATGTGTACCTAGTGTGGAGTGCATATGTAACGTGAATCACGTTACATAATGCAAATCCAAATTTTTACCTATTTGGTAAAAATAAACTCATTTTCTTCTTTATAAATAAACTAGCTGCCGCCCGCGGCTTAGCTCGCACTGTAACCGGATGAAAAATAGCCTATATGTTAATCCAGCACGTGTACTATATATATTCCAAGTTTCATCCAAATCCGTTCAGTCGTTTAAGCGTGATTGAGGCACAAACATACAAACATCCTCACAAACTTTCACATTTTATAATATAATAGGATTTAATTAACGGTCAAATGAAGAGCGCTTACTAGAAGCACAAAAATATATGTAGGTACTAATTTTATTTCAATGTACTCATAAAGTTATGTACTTACAACTATAAAATAACCACTCGCAACTTCGTAATTAGGATAATTAGTAACTTTAAGCTAAGTAATGACGGTATATATCCTCGGAGCAGTGTACCGTCATAAACGAAGGTACCTACCTATAAACATATAGGTACCTACTACCCTAACGTTTTCCGGTGGGACTAATTACCACACAGAATAAGGTGAAGTGAGCAAAGTGCATTTTGCTTTGCTATTTTGGACATTACTGTAGGACTCACTTCCTGTAACACAGTGAAAACTAACACAGAAAGAAGTTTTTGTGAAATAAAATATTTGTATATTTGTTGAATTAAGGCCTAGATAGACCAAATCGGTGATGTTTTGGAGAAAGACGAGGTTAGAGTATTAATGAAGAATGTGATGAAAGCTTGGACAAATAAGCACACGATGAAAGTGAATGAAGCGAAAGTAGAATGTCAGGACCGTGGCAAATAGAGATCTGTGGTCTCTGTCTACCCCTATGGAAAACAGGCGTATGTATGAATTAAGACGGTTTTCATTTTACTATTTTAGCCTTGTAATTAACAAACGACGTTCAAAAAGCGGCAAATAAAACGTTTATCTATAAATTCTCAACATTCATTGGTGAGTTTTTCATTTATATTCTATGCCTTCGCGATAACAACGAAGTATAATCGTTCCTTAATTAAAGTTAACGAGCCCAGGATAAAAGGACGGATTCAGGCAAGCATAGTCGCTCCAACAATAAGCTCGCTTATCTCGATGACGTCAGAATGGGCATCCCCGGGCTCTGACGTCACGCCGCGCTCGGTACGTAGGTAAATATTATCATAGATTTTATCAAAATTCCCTTTGCACGGCTCCATCCTAATATTATAAAACTCTTACGGTACGGCTGATTGGTGACTGATAATCATCTCACAGCGTAAACCAGACCTAGAAGCATCAAATTAGGAGAGCATATTCCTTATATGGTGTAGGGGTGCACTAAGAAAGGAATTCCCTCAATTCAACCATAGGACGCAGTGGGAATATGAAGTCTTGATTTAATAAACCGGTCAAGTGAGAGTCGAATTCACACACGAAGGGTTCCGTGCCATCATATATAAAAAATGTTCTTGTATAGAAATACACACATCCATCAAAATTTCAACTCTACCTATCCACAATACACAAATAAATCAAAATTTCAACTCTACCTATTATGGGTTCATGAGATATAGCCGGCTGACATACAGATAGACGGACGGACAACGGAGGATTAATAAGAGCACCCTTTGATTACGGAACCCTAAAAATGCAAAGCGGATCAAGTCGCGGGGCGTTCCACTAATTTACGATAAAACTATTCTAAAAAATGTAATTTATTTATTAATTTCAATTTAATTAGCACTTTTAGCTGACACCAATTACATTAATGAAATAAAACCTTTACATCATTACAGTCATATAAATATAAATAAAAAGTCAATTTACAACGAAAATATTTAGCATTCATGTAAATAAATATAAAAAAATAAATATTTGTGAACATTTTACACAGCGCCAAACAAAGCAAATCTTGTCCAAGAGAATCGAACTCGCGCCTTTTGCGTCTCAGCCGAGCACTCGCCCGTCACGCCACCAAGGTCGTCTTTTATCTACAACCTTCCCCACAAACAGAAAAAAACGGTAAACACGTTCACCCTTGTTAGACGTAAATACTCACACAAATGTTTTATTCCCTTCATAAATACCGCACCCGACAGCGTGTACTTACGTTGACGTTATTGTGGCAATATCGTTGGTTCTGCTACTAAATAGTAGGAACACTGTATTGTTATCGAGTAGCTTCATAATTATCTACCTACTCTTGTGCATCCATTACCATTATGGAAATAATGACTGTTTACAATATTAACTGTTTACAATTTAAACATTTATTTTTTATTCTATGTTGGTATGATAATAAAATATTTACGGCAAGTTATAGAAAAAAAAATGATAAATAAAAGTTTAACACTATCGCAAAAATTCAAGGGCTCGTCCGGGATTTGAACCCGGGACCTCTCGCACCCGAAGCGAGAATCATACCCCTAGACCAACGAGCCGTCTGACGTGGTATCGAAATTTATAACCAAATTCTAGCGACTTTGTTAATAATGTTACCAATAACGTTATAATTTACTATGAAATATTTTTTACCGCATGAAAGAAAATGAGTTCAATATTATTATTATTGTAATTAACGCTCAATCGAAGCTAACCCCACCTGTAAAGTCGTTCAAGTATTGTGTTATTAAAATGTCTCGAGTACCTACTGCTAATATATAAATAAGTAGGTACTTACTAAAATAGGATATTATAGAAATTGTATTTAAAGTAGAAAGCTATTGTAAAAACTAAACTAGTCTAATAGATAAAGAGGACGTAAAGCTGGCCGCTATTACCGATTTCATATCTGGAATCGAATAAATAATACGTTCAGCCAATTTTCCCTCATACCACTTTGCCAATTATGTCGTTGTACAAATTGAATTTTGCCAGTTGTCGAGTAATTTTGAATAAACAGATTTTACTGGAAATAACGGCCATTATAGACAGCGGTGTTTAGCTCTACTTGGTTAGCCGTTGTAGACATACATGCAAAGAAAATGTGTAGAGTCAGTTGTACCTACGTGACAGTGCCGAGGTGCCACTCAAAAAAGCTTTAGGAACTGCGCACTTCACACAGGAATGAGAGGAAACCTATGATATATTGTAAAAGCGATTTCCCTCCGCGCGCGCGTCGTTTTGCTGCTGGCAGAGGTAACAGTTGATTCCAAAGATATTCTATGTACTCTTGGAAAGGAAAGGTGTGGTTGAGTTCCGAGTGACACCAGGGACAACTATAGACAAGGCGGAGTGAATGTGGTTGAAGGAGTGTGTAAGGTAATTCTGGCAAAATCACCTCGTGGTGCGGCTCCAGGTCGTCTTCTGGCGGCGGCGCGTCGGCGCGCCACGCCCGCCCGCTCCTGCCCCACACAACACCACTGTCACTATCAACATTCTAAACATTTCAGCTACACGATGCAGAACACATGGCTAAATTTTCTAGATAAGGTAACTGGATGTAACCTACTCTAAATGCTTTTCAGGTGGCCGACCGGAATCCAATTTTTTTTTGTTTGGTAACTGTGCTACTAGGTAGTTTTTGTTGACAACATTTCAATGATTTTTGATTTAAGTTATATTTTAGTTTAAAATTGGCTAGCTCTATAATACTTGGCGATGCTTTATATATATATTTTTTTTTGTAAGAGTACCAATAAATACGTAGCAATAAAATTTTGAGCTTCGTGCTGACCTAAATGGATACTAAAAGATTATTATTGTTCCTATAAGAGGTTAAACGTCAATAGCGCATCAAATTTATTAGCAGTAAATATAAAACAACCCTGAAGATGCAGGATAGCGGCACTAAACCGCCGGTGACAATAAATGTGATCGTTTATACTGCTATAAAGCAATCGATTTCGATACCGAATAAAAGTAGAAGTGGCTGGCGTCCGGCCAATGAGATGCTCTGCTCGACACAGAGCGCCGAGAGGGCTCGTTCAAAACTGTGGGTTATTTTCGCTGTAAGATGTAAAAGAGCGGACGAAAGCGAATGCTCGACGAGGACTCAGCCTTTGCTTTCGCACTCTAATGGTGCTTTAGCGTTTAAGCGCCTTTATGAAAGGCACCGCCGGCGACAGGGCTTTACCCTCGCTCATTCGAGCCGCAGCTCGTGATCTATCTGAGTCGTCACTACGTTCATCCCTGTTCACAAATAGGCTAGGAATGTTGAGAAGTATGTAACCCATGTAGATATGCGTGATAGTAACGGTGGTGTCACCTGTAAGCGTCATGCGGTGGCAGGCCCAGGCCGGAGTCCTCCGAGGGCGAGCGGTGGTCGGCCACGAGGGGCGCGTCCGCCGGTACCTCCTACAACAATAACCCTCAACCTCACCTGACTGCCCTTAAACACCAACCTATTTAACCTTTATTTGCTTTCATGAAGATAACACACAAAGCGGTGACCTTATTTAGAGACGTAAGGGTAGATATGATCATGTTTTGTTTCGTTAGTAACACCAAATCCTACCCTGACCCTATTCGTTCTGAATAACAAACTACACAGACATTCTGTGAACATTTAGGGAAGTAACAACAACATAGAAAGCTCAAAAGTCTACCATTGAAAGCGTTCACACTATTAACAATGGGACATGCACCAACAAGGATCATTGCTGAGGGGGTTGTGCACTTACCGGGTCGTGCAAGTCATGCATCGTCGAGGAGGGCAGCATGTGGCGCTCGGAGCCGCGCTACGGACAAACCGTGACCGTCATACGAGTACATCGGGCTATAGAAAAGCGTTGCAACTCCTATGCAACTTCTCCGTCTGCATTGTGTTATAGACATTAGATTTTATAGACATGAAGCAAATCGAGGATAGCGAATTGAATGCCAAGAAAATATAGAGAACAGTTTGAATAAGAAACTGAAATTGAAGTAAGATAATATTTCGATTGCAAGATAGCATCTTTAAAATGCTGTGGAAGAAATTTCACCGCGAGCGAAGCTCTTCCGATGAATATAATACAAACTCCGTAAATTGTGACTCCGGGATATAAACCGTTTGATTTGCTTCATGAGCAACACTTTTCTAAAGTCACGTCTACGTGCCGAGATTCCTATTTACATTGCAAACTCTTGTGTGATTCCTAAGTTATGTGCAAATTATTCTAGGAGAAATCTGGCAGAGCGATTTCAGGCTTTAGGTATAATTTAGGCGAGCTTCGGTTAAGAATGTTGAATGTTAATTAACATTCTCGCTTGAGCGAATTTGAGAAGAATACCTACTTGTATAAATAAAACTGCTGAGTTATTTAAAGAAATTGAGTAATGCTTATACGATAAGATATGGTAATCCCGTGTCACGACTGAGCTTGAGTTGAACTTGTAATTAGAGCCTCCAGTTGGGCACAGATTACGAGATTATAAGACGGGACCCAGAGTAATAAACTCGGTGAAAATACGTTTTTACGCGACACGGCTTCTGAGCCGGTGAGCTTTAGCGATAAAATTAGGCTAGTAGACATTTATCTAACCTATTTGAGACGTGCGTGAATTAATGTTCACTAGTTGGGTACCGCGAATTACGAAAAAGTTTTCGGGGAACGTTGATTCGTTTCATTTCCTGTTTGTTTTTCTTACCTTGAGATGATGGTCGCCTGATTCATCCCCTCGCCTGTAGACGAGCTCGTCGAACCGCGGCCTGTCTTCGGGAAGCATAAACTCACGAATTTCCGTGAGTAGGGTATACTGAAACAAATTAAAGAATGATAAAATCTTCAGAATTCGCTCAACTCTATCAAATAGCGTATAGTACATGCCCCCAAATATATTTATTTCAAATGACACGGGAAATAGATGACAAATTGAGTATCTGACCACGAGAAAGACAAGACGATACATTTTCCTCCACAATAAAGGCATTTGAGTGTGATTAGATCGGCCGACCCAAAGTCCGGTGATCTCGCCGGTCGGCGCGGCGGCGAGCGATTACAATCTGGTCCACGAATCGTCAAACCCCTCTATTACGTCAGCAAATAGAATTTATGCGAATAATACTTTTATGTTACACTTTTACACTATGTAATTATAAGATGTTAGATAATATAATTTTATACAAGCACCTTCGATCTTCATAAGAACCTACGGCGTTTTCAAACAACGCAAAGTCGCCATTAAAAAACCACTTTCTTTTATAATTGTGTATCATAAATTGGTAAAAACTGCAAATACAAGCAGCAAAGGTAGTAGGTATGTATAGCGCAATCAACGCTATCAATTAATCACAAAATTCACGAATATTTGCACAAATATTAAATTGATTGATCAATACGGGCCGAGCTGTGTCAACCAGACTTGTCTACCACGACTATGATGGATGATGATTTATGACAAGCCTTGTTCTAAGTCGCAACAGAACAGATTACCTATTCAATTATAGAAATTATGTTTCAACGTTCAGCACTTTTAATGCAGTAAGAAACACTCAACAGATTCAATTGTCCGTCTATTTATCTTCATTCCCCGGAGCAGGTAACCGTGTGCCAAGAGTAATTTAACGCCAAATAAAACTGTAGAATGCGAGAACACTTTACTCGTACAAACTTCTATGCATATTCTATGCAAGTTTTAATTAAACTTTGTATTAATATCACAATAAAAACATAAACGTACACCTGCTGAGATCAATAAAATAACAATTTGTATGACAAAGTAACAAATGCGGTAATCATGTCACTACGAACCACAATGATGACACGAAAAACCGCGTTGCGACAAATATGACGCGGCATTTTGGCTCGCACGAATTATTAAGTATTATCGTTAGATTTTTGATCATAAAAGATACACTTATAAAATATTGAGAATGTATGTGTTTGACATCATCATGAAACGTTTCACAGAAATTGAAGTGGGCAACGGATTAAAGCCTTCCAGCCTGCACTTCAAAAAAAAGGCAGGCAACTGCGAACAAGCTTTTCGGTGTATTGTTGTCGACACTTCTTTGTTTTTTTTTTTCAAACACTTCCAGTGATGACTCTTCGGTAATCTTTTTGTGCCTGCCGTGTCCTTTTAGATACTCGAGTACTGTTTGACGTGTGAATTACGTATGTGATGTTATAGCATGTACCTATTTCATTGATTGACTAAGTACTAGGTACTCTGACGTTTTTACATACCTTTTGCTGTGTATCTAAGAGATCTCTGAGCACAGTGAGGAAAGCGTCAGGCGTGAGTCTTCTTGCTGCATACTCCTCCATATAGTAAGCAAGTGCGGGGAGCTCACTAGGAGGAAGGAGAGAACGCGCTTTTTGTTCCACCGCCGTCGACGCTGCCCCTCTCCTCTTGCCCCAACCACTTATCCTGAACAAAAACAAAGTATGATAATAAATTGTAAACTTGGCACTAGACCACAAAGGTCATCGAAATTCAACTATCGGAACGCTCAAAGTGGCTCCTGGCCTGTGCCCAAAATGAGCACAAAATTCTAATACGCAGTTTCACTTCCTTATCGCCAGATATTGAACTAAGATGAGTTGAAAATTGTGCTGCACCAAAGCCGACAACAGCAAAAAACTTTTTATATTCTATGAATATATATTGGCAAGCATTCAACTCCTGAATGCAAGTCCTGAATTGATTAATTAGATTAATTTGGGTACGAAGTATCTATACCTTCATCAGCTGATCATGGCTCAGCTGTGATCCGCAAACAGTTTTCACATTAAATACGCTTCAGGGATTTGTATTAAGTTTTCAGCTAAATCTCGATAAACAACTTGCAATAAATAGGGTCTCTTTCGAGGTGGCGTGTAAACTAATATGAGATTGATTGGTGCTTGATTTAGACTATACCTCTATAGGAATTCAAGAGAATTCAACTCACGCTACGAATAGCCTTACTTTGCAACATTTTGCGTGTCCCGCTGTTGTTCCCCGCCTCCGTAGGCGGTGCACGCGTGAGGCACTTTGCCGACATCCTTCACGAGTAAGGACATCCGTTTATGGTACTTGAGCTGTCCGACCGCCTCGTCGTGCGTCACTTCCACGAACGACTGGCCATTAACTTCTAGAATTTGATCGCCGACCTGATGAATAGATATTGTGTCACGTAGATGTACTTTTACGCCAACGACATACATATGTAGGTTAACTAGCAATAAACGCTACAATGTAGCTGCACAAAATGCTCAAACATTTTAAAATTCACATCCTCTATCTCGCCTGGACTTTAAACATTCAAAAGCACTTTCCCAAGAAGGTATTTAAAGTGTATCTCCGGGCGTTAGAGACAACGGAGTTATTACATTCGGACTGCTTAAATTCGTTTAAAATGAGTCGGCGAACGCTAACTATAAAATATGAGCGTCGGATATACCCGTGGCGTAGTGGGCGGACTCAGTCCCGAGCTTAAACACTATAAATTTCCCACCACACCTTAAAGGCGGAGGCTTTTCGCATAAGAAAATGAAATAGTATCTTATATTTTGGCATAACTGCCATAAATTACGAATAAGTGCCAGATATTAAAACATCTTTTATGTCTGAAATAGGCTATTGTAGTGATCTAGTGATTTAATTGCAGAGAGATTTTATACTGTAAAAGATGAACTTTATGGTTAGGTATAATTTTGTATGTAAGAACTTCAGTAAAGGTAAGTATTTACTCGGTTTACTGTGTGAAAATAAATATACGCTTAGTAGGTACAGTGCCCATTTAAAGTGTCACTTAGGTGCAACGTCGGAAGTTTAATGAAAGGCAAACAAGCAATATACTGTGGAAGACATTTGCGTTCCGTTTTGATGCAAAGTTTGTGCGATTCGGAGTTGGCGAGGCACGTCTCTTCGCCGCCAGCCGGCAACTTCCTTCCACGTTACTAACGAAGGAATGACACCGAGCACAGTTATGTAATGAATGACTATTAATATGGAGCATGTCGTTAACGACTACGTAATTTCCTAGTTATAAGAGCTTTCGAGCGTCGTCAAATCTACCTTTACGGTTTGCTACGAATAGCATGTACTTTTTTACTAGTTTGAACAAAAACAATTGCGGCTGAAGTGATTTTAACATAGATCGAAACAGTTATGTTTTATCAAATAAAATAGAACAGACTCATTTTTTTTCTGTGTATTATGCGATACTGTTGACTGGAGTTTGTGTGTTCACTACCTATATCTTAGTAAACTTCTATCGAATGTGTAGTTACATAAAGCTAAACATTTACAGGACGATATTGTAATGAAGGTAATTCGATGCGATAAAATACATTCTATTGAGGCGAAGACCTCTGTCTTGGGGTCCCGACACACGCGAGATGTACCTACCTAAGCAAGCGTAATGGGGCCTTGCGACCTTCATGAATACTGAATAACCACATTAACATGGTGGAGTGAGCTTTTGTTGTTTACTTGACGGATTCTATTTTTGTTAAACCCACAAAAGAGTAGGGAATACCTACCTATGATAGGTATATTTTTTATTATCAACTGTAGTTTGGTACAAACGTAATTCACAGAATTTTCATAACTTACAAAATACAAAATAAATTTATTGACATACATAAAGGATCAACAAAAAAACTAAAAAAAGTCGGCAAAATGACTAGACTCAGCGTCAATTTGCGCACACTGTACTAAGTGCTGGTTACCAGTCTAGCCAAGTGTTCGAATTAAGGTGGTTGTTGAAATAGTATTAAGCAGGTTTTACAATTTATGTACTTACCATGAGTCCAGCTCGGTCTGCGACGGAGTCCTTATCGACCCCAGTGATATAGATCCCGAGGTTGTATTCTAGACCGCCTCGGATCATCAGCCCTAGCGATTGCCCCGGCTCTATGCAAAGGTCGACCTAAACAGGGAGAAATAAAATCATCATCTTCCTGCCCTTATCCCACTGAATGTGAAGTTGGCACAGCATGTTCCTTGAATCATGCTGTAAGAGTTTTGGCTAAGGTGTTTTATGACCGGCCGCCTGCCTGACGTCAACCTTTCTTGGGAATTCTTGCTTATGTATCTCATAATGTTGGAGAGGATACTATTCCTTAGTCGACTTTTACGACATGCTCAGGGAGAGAAGCAGCTGGACGCATTCTATGTTTTTTTTTACTCCCAGTCCAGCAAATAAGATAACTTACAAATATTTAGATACATATGAATAAAAACTAGGTCTAAAAATTTATTTTCTCTCTCTTAGCTCTACATGCACACTCCATATAGCACGAGTAGTGATTAGTAAAACACTTGTTTATCGAAAGGCTAATGATGAAGAGCGTTGTAGAACCAACTATCAAAAGCACATCAGTAGCAGTCGACAACAGTTCAGGAGGTTCATTCATAAACTACAGTTTTATTACAGGATCGATGCGAGGGGCAGTTCGCTCGGCTCATTACAACCACTAATGACTCAGTTTGCTGGCCGATGGACTGCTATTAACATACCATGGCTTCATTCCGCCCCACGTTTACGGCGCTCTTACACGGTTTATTTTCAGCAAAAGTTGTCGATCACAGAGAGAATCGCATTAGTTTTATGTACTTGCTCATTAAGATGGTTCTTTTATGTTGTTCTACATCACTTCAAAGCAAATCAACAGCAGCTTCAAAAAATCATTAACCTATTTCGTTTGGTAGTTGTAGTATAGTTTTATTTTCTCGCAACATTAGCATTGTGAAATTCGACATTGCTTTATTTTAATTGCCCGTAAGATAATGCTGAGTGCCGGTCTACCTCGCTATAATATGTACTCGCAAAGTATTTACGACCCAGAAATTGAACGTAAAATTTTATGTCGACATGAAAGTCATTGCCAACGATGCTTCGTAGCAGCCTAAACAATTTATCTTGGAAGACTGTGTCACTCCAAATCAACGAATAATGTAAAATGAGCCTTACAGCACTGGCCGTATAATTTACTCGTAGCTTAAAAATACCATACAACAGACGAATGCATAAAAAGCTTTTCATTTCAACAAAGCGGATAAAAAATTATTTTGATGAAATCGATTATGAAAATCGGGTTAATCGTAAACATTACCACCGTGAGTTTCGAATACAATAAGCTTTATTTGATTCAATACCCCACCAACCAGTGAACTGGTTCTATTTTACGGAAATGAGGTCAGATATTTTCAATTACCAAGGATCCAATTCAAAAGTATTTTATTTTTTTGAGATCGATAGAATCATTGGGGACTTTTTAAATGTACGTTGAATTGACGCCTGTTCGATTGTACTCACCCTTCGTATAGAGCGGTCTTTGCTGGCAGATCTTGCCGGTCGGTTGGCGGGGGGGGACGCCGGGCGTCCGTACCGGTCCATCCAGGAACATGAGGGTCGAGGCACCAGCGCGCCTGCCGTTCGCACCGACATCGTGAGCTGACGACAAGACTTCAGCATCTATAGCAATAGAAAGGGGTTTTTAAAAGTCAACAAAATATAACCTAAGTACATGAACAAATGTATGAACAAATGCATGAAGTATTTTGGAGACGATTTTTTTTCATCTTTATAATAATAATAACACCCAACAGTCACATACATAGTCCTGACCCCACAATAGGATTCCCTGTGTCGTAGGTATCAGAAGCTACGAGTACCATGGTACCACAACACCCAGACCCGGAAGAAATATTTACAGCTCATGCAAACATTTTTTCCGCAGCGGGAATCGAACCCGCGCCTCTTGCGTCTCTGCCGAGCAATCGCCCGCCACGCCACCGAGGCCGTCTTTTTTCAAACCGATTACGAGTTTATTACTAAACCTTTTTAAAGACTGCATCAGTATGCATGGCATGCACATGTGCAATGTTTAAAATTTATGAATTAAAATTGCTTTTGAACGAAGAGTTTAAAAATATGCTAGTCCTATGTTACATTTTTAATATTATCTCCGTGCCGTAAGTACGCATCATAAGCTTTTGTAAGCCTTGGCTTGAAATCCCTCCGTAAATCCAGGAAGTGTCGTATGAAGTAGGTAATTCTTTCGTCGATATTCATCTTTCCACGTGGGTAAGGGACCGGGAAGTAGTCACGTAAAAAGCTTTCACGAACTTCTCTCATAATACCGTCTTTATACCCAAGGATATCTGCAAACATTGTTAAGCCTAGATATTACTTTGCCTGGCAAAATCTCCAGCCCTTAGGGGTTTTAAAAGGATTCTTGCCGTGGTAATTAACATTTTAGAGTATCCGCACATACGGGCGGGACGCTTCACGTCACATTCATGATGTAGTTTGAATAAGAACATCAATCACAAATGTATGAAGGAAGGTGTGATGCGTCACTTCTGTAGACGAACTTTTAGACGACCCTTAATAACCCTTTTACTATTAATACTCATGTTACAAGTTATTTCGAATCACGCCCTAAAAACACTATTAATGTGTGTGTTATATTTATTTTCGACCTCATAGAATTACTTATCGCGCTTTTGCTTATCCTAGCTTTATAATATTCTTTAAAATACTTAGTTCGCAGCATAATAAATCTTATATCTATGCAAGTATAGCAAGTTTCAACTTTTTATCATCATCATCATCATCATTTTGAGACTGGTATCACCCACTTCTGCGCATAAGCCTCCTTTCGATTTTGCCAGCCTCCTCGATCTTGTGCGTCTCTTATCCAGGTTTTGCCGCGACTTTTTCGATGTCATCGACCTAATGCGCTGACAGACGTCCAGAATTTCTTCAGCCTGTCCTCGGCCACCACTCGGTCAACGCTTTACCCAGTGGCCATCACCACGTTTAGCTAGGTGACCTGCCTAACTCAACTTTAAACTGGATGTCAGCTTTATAAACCTGAAAGAAGACGAGTTGGCAACGGCCACTGTCTCTGTTGTGGCACTTTTACATTATTCAACAACAAGCTTACGCCGTCTAAATAACCCTAAGTTTATCTTGTCGTCGTATAACAAAAGGGGTCACCTTACAGAAGCGAGAGTGATAAAATCTCGTTGGCTCGGCCGGACAGTGTGACGCCGCTGGACCGACCGCTAGCCAGCGCGGCGTCTTATCCGTGTACTTATTTAGATATAAGAGTATATCTGATAAAATCGTACTGCTAATACTATGTCGCATAAGAAGATTATTTTTTTCTTATTTATACTGTAA
Organism: Scotopteryx bipunctaria; assembly: GCA_949320045.1. Classification (NCBI taxonomy): domain Eukaryota; kingdom Metazoa; phylum Arthropoda; class Insecta; order Lepidoptera; family Geometridae; genus Scotopteryx; species Scotopteryx bipunctaria. Next base: position 4,278,239 of record OX439441.1, read on the forward strand.
TCAGTTTTCAAAGAAAACATAATAGAAATAGAAGTTAGTCGAAATTAAGTTTTTCGCATACGAAATGATTATTTGCTCAATGGCGTGTCCTTTCCTATTGTTTAAATCCTTTTTGGTGATGAAAGAGGTCATAGAGAGATGAGTCTTAAAGCTATAAGATAGCTGACTACTAAAAGTGACAAATTACGTTAACAAAATAAGACAAAATATGTTCTGAGCAAAATACTAAGCAATAAGGTCTTTATCTGTCTTTATCATCATCGTTTTCTTAAAGGGAAAGAACAACCATAGAAACAACAAAAGCCAAAAGTGACTAAAAATGACATAGATTAACAGAGCGCACTAAAATATATTTTTGACATGCCTGAAACAATATCTATCTCATTTTGCCAGTAAAACATTAACTACTATTAGTCGTACGTCACTAGTTCTTTTGAATCAGTGAAAGGATTTGAAAGTGCGCCTTAAAGGCTCCTTTCGTGCACTTGATACATATTTTTCGTTCTTATTAGGTTTTACAACATGCCTGTTTCCTCACGATGTTTTCCTTCACCATTTAGGAATACTGGTATAGCGCACATGTTTTTTTTCGAACAGAAAAATCCATCGGTGCACGTATTTAAACCCGCGATTTAAGGATCAGATGGCGGGGCCCCTACCACTAGACCACCAGTGCAGGAAAACAACATTACTTTCGTTGTGTTTTCTTACCCAGTGTTTCGTTCTAAATACCAAATAAACCAGTAGGTTTATTTTGGTCTATCCAGCATTGCAGGTAACCTTTAAAACTTGTGAACTCCAAGTAGGTATTGTGAGGGTTTGTATTACATCGTTCCACAAAAACTCCCAGTGAATGTCAGGAAGCTCGGTCGTAAATCAAGCGATACCGCTGCATGAGACCGACTACGTTTACCGAAATAGTTTTGCTTACCTACGTTATTTCACGTTACGTATTCCGAGACGATCAAACGGGTCAAAGTGGGAGATAGTTTTCAGCTGTGGTTTTATTAAAAAACCGAGCAAAAAATGTGGTTATAGCGCCGTGTCACCATTTGGCTACAACACAGGAAATTAAACACTACAGTCGAGTCAAAATAATATGTCCGATTTGACATTTGTCATTTTTTTATGCCGTGATAACGTTGTACGAATGTTTACACAAGAAATTTAAAAATCGACCACATAATGCCAAATTATTATTAAATTATCCATACACTATGACACTGAGTATAATTGATCGAGCGTGCTGACTTTAAAACTTAACTAAAACTAATTACAAAACTGATTCCACTTTAAAAAAACGAAAGTACTGTAACAAGTTGATTTCGGTTTCAATTAAGCATGATTATGAACAATGGAGATTTTCAAGCTCGATAAATTGTATGAATAATGATATTGAAACACAAATACTAAGTTGTCCGAAGTTATGCCCTATTCATTACGAAAGGGAAAGTTTCTTTACCAAACTTGAGCAATGTTTGTTTTCTGGAGAAACAATTATTAGCCGCAGTATAATAAATCCTATGGATTTCGTCCATATAATATTAGCATTGATAAATTCCTTTTTATTCAGTAGGTTGGATACGTAAGGTCCCTGGTTTCACAATACGAGACTGCAAACAATATGAAGTTGGGAATTTTTATTCATAACAACCTCCATAGCATGTTGTGTACGTAAAAACAGGACCGGTTACGAATAGATTTACTCCGTCTAACTACGACTGGTCACGACAAACGTGCGATGGTGTCCTAAAACAAGGTTGTATGAAACGCGATCACCTTTAAAACTAAACTATTATCCTGCGGCTACATTATCGCGGTACTTGCGAAGCTTTGTGTTTAGCGTCCTTGACTATGTGAAAATTCTCAGTAGCTAAACAATGTAGGCGCAGGTTGAAACCCACGCTGACACCGTCTGTCGCCTCCTATCATAACACTACGATCTACGGCGTAGCACTGCTACGATTCTCGTAGCAAATAAACGCGGAAATAGAACCGTCAACCTCACGTGTCCGCTTGTCATTTCCAAATGCGCACAAATGCCTTTTGCATGTCAACATTCAGGTCAATGCAAAAGAAACCAAATGAAACAGACAGGGACAATGGACAAACTATGATATACCGTATGCGTCAGAGCTCTGGTGTTGGTGACTTAAAAACAAAAGTGCAATGCTAAAACATTAGAAATGTAGTAGTAGAAACTATGTCCGTCTGGCCCTTGTTGAATCCACGTACTGTCATACGGTAGTTTTTATAATTTTTAACTGACTGCGGTGTAGCCAAAAAAAGGAGTGTTATGTGTTTGACCTGTAGTTTTTTTTACGGAAGAGGGGGCAAACATCAAGCAGCACACCTGGTAAGTGTATACCGCCGCCCACGGACACCTGCAATACCAGAGGAGCTGCAAGTGCGTTGCCGCCCTTTAGGTGTGTATGGTTCCCACGTAACTACTAAACGGCTCAACCTATTTTAATGAATGATATTTAGATTTGTCTTTATTGTGCAAGTGTCTCTGGGTATATTAAAAATATTAAAACAAAATAACAGATATTATTAAGTTCACTTAGGGCGCCGTTTTTTCATGTTCAATACAAAATAAGTTTAATTCAAATGTATCTGTTTATTTTTATTTCTTAGGAAAACAAACAGTACTATCGTCCAGCATATAGCTTCATACTAGATACACTGTTTTAGTGGATACAGGTAATTCATAATTTATAAATCATAAATCGTTAAACAGGGATATTGCCGGTCCTCCGATCGAAACTCCGATTGGTAGGAGGAGCCAGGCTAAATGACATTTCTGGAATACCTTGTAGGTATAAACATAATCTCTCCACATAGTCCACTCTATAAGTATAGGCTTTAGTCGACCTACATCACGCCACTATCACATGTTACTTTTCTGACGTTTGAAAGATTACATCGAGTTTCCTCAATTTCCCGTTGTCGCTGCAAAGTCAATACGTTTGATCTACGGCTGTGTCATCCAATACTGCCACGTAACTACGTGTGTCTGTGTATTGTAGGAAGGGATAGCATATTTTGTTATCATGCACCACGAATGCACAAATACTTTGCACGCCCATGTTCTGACTTGGATTTCGACCTTCGCTTGTCAAAGACTGTGTAATTAGGTTCGTTATTCACAACCGTCGAAACGTGACTCTGAAATTTGTTTTGCCTGTTCAAATAGAAGCGCTCGCAGTAAATGGAGCCAATATATACAAACTTTTATGTTCTTATTTGCTTCACAGCTTACATCAAAAGAATACTTTTAGAATAAACAAAGTGAAAAGAAAAATAAACAAACTCGGATTTTTCGGAAAGCTGTTTTTTAATTAAACTTTATGTCCGATTCTATTCTATAATTCAATTAACGGATGACGGATGGAATACCATAGCAAAGTTGTTATATGTTAAACATCGCAAAATATTTTTTGGAAAAAAACTTTTATATAGGTGCTTCTATTTATCTACTAATCTACCATCCGTTGTCCGTTAAATTATGAACCAAGAAATGTACGAGTATGTATGTGGATAGTTGTTGTTATGACTACTAAAGAATCATTGACTAAAATACAAAGGTTTTATCAGATATTGTATTAACTAAAGTCGTAGTACATTTTCGAAGGCTAATGGCTTAGCCGTGAAACAGTTTGGCGCGTATCAAGCTGTGTCGAAGCAATTTGGCGCAAATTCAGGGTGGCCTGCCAGGGGCAACAGGTCAGACTCTTTATCATACCGTATGTTTGTAATTACCCGGCGATTCAGGCTCCACAAATGCGAATACATATGACCTGATTAGTGCTATCAGCGCAACGACCTAAGACGGTAACCTATGAAGGTCTGTTTACCTCCCATTCTTTAGGGGGTTGGTGTGACAAGGAGTCTACATCTAGAGACTAAAAGATATTTACAGATATGAGTTTTCATTTTTATGAGTTTAAGAGTAAATTCAAAATTATGTACAGTGATCCAACCTACAAATGATCCTCAGCAAAAGTACCCATAGAAACTTCGTACGTCTGTAAGACTTCAAATCCAAAGTTTTAGAAGTGCGGTCCCAGCAGGCGTTATATCTTACCTTGAGCGCATCTTCATGCGAGATCCCCGAGAAGGGTGTTCCGTTGACCTGCATGATGGAGTCCCCAGGCCGCAGACCCGCACGTTCTGCTACTGAACCCTCTTCAACACGGGATATGTACACCCCTACACCTGCATAAAAGCATTTATAAGCTTGGATTCACGGCATCACTGCTCTCTCAAAATTACGAACATAAGATCGTGGAACCGTAGAAAGTTCGAAAACATGTGTCAAGTGCACGAAGGGAGCCTTAGAGACGCACTTTAAATCCTTTCACCACATTGGTTTGAAAAAACTAGTGACACGACTAGATAGACATTGATTTCTAATTCAGTCAACCTACAGTCAAGTACTGTCAACTGCTGTTCTGGTGCAGAATAGGCGAATGTTATTTTTATGACATAGACATCTACCAGTATGCTCGATATATTTTTACAAAGCGTCTTAAAATAATACCTCCAGGGTAAATGTGAGAAATCTTTCTAAAGCTATCTCCTGCTCGTAACTGTATTTAACTCTTAAAACAACCGGAAAATTGAATGATCAAAATAATGGGTCACAAAAGGAAAATCCAATTTTAAAATCCGTTCCGTAATTGGATGGCGCTGATTATAACTCGTATTTTTTCCCGCAACTTGTGATTTTTACAGGCGTTAAATATATTTTTTTCAATTATAATTATAATTAATTAGCTACCACCTGCGGCTTTATATTGTTATACACAATAAAGAGTTTATCTATCTTCATTCCCTTGGATAATAAAAAAGGATCTTGGGTAAAAAGTAGTTTAGTCCAAAAATTATATTCGGTTCAATTATTAGGGCGTTATTGAACTGCCAATATAAAATATAACATACACACAAACTTACGAATTTCTAATCATCATCATTATTTTTCTGCTCTTATCCCACTCTATGTGTCACTAGAGTAAGAGTTTTGGGTAAGGTGTTTTAAAACCGGCCGCCTGCTTAACGTCAACCCTCTTTGGGAATACTTGCTTATCTCATCATGTTGGAGAGGATCCCTGAGTCAACTTTTACGACATGCTCGGGAAAGAAGCAAGAATTTATAATACCTATAAGAAATATAAAAGCTTTTTAATTTCGTATTCTATTTACCTACCTACTTGGTAATAAAACGAAAACTAATTTATAACAAGAAAGTCCCATTACGGTATTTTACTAGCGTAAAAGTAGCTGTAAAAGGTGTATTCCTTTTGCATAATGGTTGTTGAGAAAAGTTCATAATTTTGAATGATCTCTGTTACCTATAAAAAAATAGTACGTAACTATATTGTAAATTGCTGTAGGTACAAACTACATAGTGCTAAAAGTTTATTGGAGTCTTCATATCCCCGATAGTGCTGGAGCTTGCCAAATGCTATTATTTATTTGGCATAGTGATAAGTAAATGAATGTAACAAATTATGTATAATGCTAGTTGTTCGATAACTCCATGCCTATATAGTCTGTGTCCATTGTAGCGCGACACAAACAAAGTAGGCTAAAGATGTTTCGCAAACAACCCTAGGTCATTGGTTAGAACGCTTTGACCGCTCTCAGTGATGCTCTATTTATGTGCCACCCACAAGGCCTACCAATCGATAACTTGGCCTTGGCTGCCCGTTGTCTACATAAGCCGCGTTTGATAATGAAGTTTTATTAAAACTTTCACCGTCAGGATCACATAGTTTCTACCTTACCCCTTCACGTTCTAATGAGGACAAAAGCACTTTCAAATGTGTTACTAAAAGTAACGAGGGATATCTGTGTGTAGAGTTTCATACTCGGTACTTTCATACTTTGACGATCACGATGGCGAGGCGGGCGAGTGCTCGGTTGATACGCAAGAGGCGCGGGTTCGATTCCCGCAACGGTAGAAAAATTTCTTCCGGTTCAGAGTGTTGTAGTGTAAGTTATGTATTATAAGTAGGACTGTGTTTACAAAAAATATGTATATAAGTATTCTATCAGCCATCCGGTGTCCATAGTACAAGCTTTGCTTAGTTTGGTCCTAGATGGCTATGTGAAACGTCCTTAAATATTTATTTTTTTATTATTAAAAATACTAAAAGCGTAATTTTAACCTTATGCTACTTTTACAGCCCAGAAAGAGCATTCAAAAACATACAATAATGTGGCTTACGGTGTATGTGGTGAGCGTGATGTTACAAATTGGACAAAAGCAAGTCATTGTGTTAGCGTGTTATCCAGCAAAGAAAGGAAACTGTAAATTGGTAGGTACAAAGACCGAACACATTTTAGTGTGTTTTGTTTGCTATGAATCTGCATAATTTTGGCGTTTTACCGCCATTTGTTGTGTTTGAAGCTCGCGAGAACTGTTTCTTACTACATATTCATAGCGTACCTACGGCAAATATTTACTTTCGTTTAGCATGTTTTTGTTTGTACACAGCTGCTTAAACCAAAGTCGATTTCATTGAAATTGTGTTACGAGGCAGGTTATGCCAGCCATAGGCTTGAGTTAGCATTATAAGAAAGAAGACTGAAAATGAAGACTTTCGATAGTTTGCACAATTTTTCACCATCATCGGTCACGGTCACCTTACGCAGTGATCAAATTTTTAAAACGCAAACAGGCCAACTTTATTTCAGACCTTTATCATCCATAATTAACAACAGAAGGTTTCTTTTCCTGTGTACGCAAAAGTAACCTAGGCAAAAGTAACGGGACGCTGTAGTTCCTGGGATAATTTTAAGATGGGGTACGTTTTCCCAACACCTATATTACACTCTCAGCTTAGTCAACCCACTCAGCTTAGCTCTTAGTCAACCAAGTCAGACAAGACATGGTCAATACTCGCTGATCTGAGCGGGTAAATAGCCACTAGACCACCAGGGCTCTTATGTATGCTTGTTTGCAAAATACTACTACTATCGTAGTCTTACTATATTAGTCGTGTCACTAGTTCTTTCGAACGAACCAGTGTGGTGTAAAGATTTCAAGTGCCTCAGATGGTGCACTTGACACATGTTTACAAACTTTTTATAGGATTCTGCGATGATTTCCTTCGCCATTTTAGAGTACCTACTGGTATATAGTGCACATGCATATAGATTTTTTGAACATAAAAATCCATTGGTGCACGACTAGATTTGAATCTACGGATCGGAAAGAGGGGCCACTGCTATTAGACCAGTGTGCTCTCAGACCACCTGTGTGCTCTCAAGATCACCCGTGCTCTCAGTCCACCAGTATTCACAGACCACCAATGCTCTCAAGAGCACCAGTGTCCTCATTTGTAAAATGTAACTGTTCGTCTCACCTGCCTCCTTGCCGCCCTTGACGCAGATGCCAAATCCGTGCGAGTCGTTGGGATCGCGGCTCATGGTGACGGTGCGCGTGATGGGCTCCATCGGCGGCGGCGGCGCGCCCCCCGACGAGTACGGCCGCTCCCGCTCGCCGGTTCGGTATATCGCCTGTTATACAACAATCACCTAGTTGAATATATTTTTCACCACAAAGCCTGCTAGCAAACAAAAGAAAATCTATCGTATGTGGTATATATGGTGTGGTATATGTGGTATGTATATGATGTATATTATCAAAACTGTGGGCAATAGATGGACGAGACTAGCACAAGACCCTGATCGACAGCACAAACAGAGGTAGGCCTATGCCCAGCAGTGGATAAAGTCAGGCTGTGGATGACGATGATGAAATATTAAGAGCAATACAGGCCACGAATAGTCGATTATTCCCTAATGAGTATCAGCGCAGGGGCTCCACAATAAAGGTGTAAAGAGATTTTTGCAGGGTCGGCAACGCGTGAGTGATACCCCTGGTGTTGCAAACGTCAATAGGCAGCGGTAACCGCTTTTTATCGGGCGGGCCGTATGCTTGTGTGCCAGCTCAGTAATATAAAAAAAATGCAACTACCAGTTTTAAAATCGAACCGCACCGTCTTATCTAGTCTTATCTATGTTGGCCACAAAGACAACATCTCAAAGTATACCTTACAAAGATTTATTCCTGTTTTCCTGGACTGCCATAATATTGATTTATACTGCTAGATCAAAGAAAAAAGTAACTTCTACACTCCTGTAGAGTCAGGAAAAACAAAGGGAGATTATCTTCAAAACACACATCAGCACGAGCTAGTTACGCGGCGAGCATTCATCAACTGAAGTAATTACAATCTAAGGGGAAAATAAAAAATAATGATTTAGATTTCACTGATTTATAACTGAATAATTCGAGAATATTCGACCTTGACCACTCAGGCGCGCCCTACTGGTAAAATTAAAGGCACCGTTCATTTGCTAACTACCCACGTTCCACTATTACCTACGCGCTACAAATTCCACTCTCACGCTAACTTTGAACCGACATGTTTATGTGTTCCTGTTGCTTACATGTAAGTTATTAATTACAGTGGGTTTCTCGTAAGTCGCCAAGCTTAGGTCAAACGAAACAAGTGATTTATATTTTAATCATTTTAGAAGGTAGATGGCGTTTGGTATTCAGTTAAAACTTTAATTCTCAAATATTACTCAATGGCACGAATCGCAGGAGTTATATCTACCAGTAAAATTAATTTAAACTAACATAATAACGAGCTGCATTCTGCAAGTGGCGTGTGCTGGCTCTCGTGTCAATATTACGTAGAGTGCATAACATTGCAGGCGTGCACGTCCCAAGGCATATTACAACATTCCAGCCGCCGTATTTGCATACCGCGTCGAACAGAATATTTCATGTACAGGCAATGAGTTGGCAAAGAATTGTTTTCCACGATATTGCTCTTGGGGCGGGCGTTCATAAGCAATAAAACGCGATCCCCTGCTCTGCGTAAACAATGGTTCTCAAGGCGAACGTTTAGCATATCAAAGAAGTAGTACAAACGGCCGCCCCGCCGTCTGCCGCGAGCGCCCACTCCCTTAGCTACACCGCTACCTACTTTATAAGTTTTATTTTGTGCAGATCGGTAAAATATAAGAAGTTTATTTGGTCGTAAATTGCTGCACCTTTACAGTTGCATAGTGTTGTTTGTACATATTTTATGTTCCAAGAAATTCCTAGGTATTATTTTGGTACTGCTGTTCTATTTCACTGTTACGATTAATAAATTCTACTTTGTTCAAAGATAGGTAAAATTGTAAGTATTGTTATGTAAATGTTAGTTTAAAAATATTTTTGTTATATTTTGGTCAAATCAGCACTGTCAGAGAGTGAGTGAGCATAAACTTTGATCAACAAGTGTCTGAAGTAGTTATCACTCAAAGTAATCCCTGTGCCTCTGACAGCTCACGGAAACTTCGTAACTTCTTCGTAACACTTCCACTTCCTACATTCGTTAGCCGCTGAGGAAGCATATAATGATGACCACGACAACCCTTTTCAATGACGAAGCGAAAGTTGAAATCTGCCCAAAAAAATAAAACGCGCTTACATTTAGGGATGTTTAATAACTCATCCGCAAGCCGTATGCTTGTTTGGCTTTTCTATTCAGCCAAGGCTAGGTTTCTTTGTAATTGTTCTGGCCACATTAATAAGAAACAGCAGCACCTACCAGCACCTACCTCATAATTATTGATGGAATCCAATTTGATACTGATTTAAAGCAAGCCACGTCACTGAACCACTCGGCACTTAAGCACATCACGCACTGTTGTAGTTCACTCTAAGCCTCCATTGTACCCCTTGAAATAGTAACAACCAACTATAGATGCACACTTGGCTCAAAACGAGTTCAATCACTACGCTCGATCTACGCACTGAACATATTTTTTATTTAATTTATGCCGAAGTCACCCTTGGGTATACATTTATGATTGGCTTTGCTACGTCAATTCGATTAAGCAAGAACAGTATCAACTACGTAGCCCACAAATTGAAAAATTTCTCATCGCCTAAGAAAAATGGAACTATATTTAATTGGGTCGAACCAACGTTTCGCAGCAGCGGCGTAAAATGCCTGCGAAACTTTTCTGTGGGACAGAAAGTTTTAAGCTTTGTTTTAAGTTTTTTATGAAAGGGAGAAAACGCGGTTATTCTTCTAGCACCTGTCTACGACTGGCAATAACGATGACAACCAGTTTTAACGGTGACCATGGCCAGGTAGCCTTTAAGGACAGACACACCTTTGTTTCAACAAACGAGCCATTAAGTCGATCATACTTACTCAAAGATAAAACGAGCCACACCATTTTATATGTGGCAACTGGTCGACACATTTTGAAAAAACACAGGGCCAGAAACAAATTGTCTTTTAAACGATTTTATATGCCGTGAACAAGTGAGTCCGCAAATCAGCCTAAACGCTGGTCACTGTGGTCATGAATAAAGTAGTGATATCGACTGGCCGACGGCCTCACCCAGGAATAATTTAAACACATGACACCCCCGCACCTCACAGAGGTAACATAGCTTTATGTTATTTTTGGAACTCGTTTACTCATCGTGTCACCTTCGCTGACGTCATTCCTATTGATCTGTTATTGAAAAAAAAAGAATTCGCTGAAAAAATCTTTCAAGGCTTCAACTTGGGAACATAAGTTCTGCTCTTTATCCTTAGTTGTGTGTCTTTACGTACATGATGTGTTGTGCTACTAGGACTGCTGGCCGGGGAGTGTCTTCTGGCGGGGAGGGGGGCCGGCGCGGCGGGAGGATGCGACGGCGGAAGCGCCTTGCCCAGCGCCGCGGCGCCGCCCTGCCCGAAGAGCCGGAGGACCTGCTCCGGCGAGATCGGACGCTTCTTGCCGTTCGTAGCAGCACCCAAGTGGTTTGTACTGTTTCTTAAGCTCGTTGCACCTGCTATAAAAATATATACGGTAAAGAATTCGTTCCTATGAATAAGGTTTTTTACATTATTCTTTTTTATTATGAGCTGATTAGCTGGATCAGGTGAGCTATCTATAGACCGTTTGCAACAGCCTTTAGATAGCCCGACTGTTTCTTTTGTATTTTGTAAACTATATTTTGTATTAGTTGTAAGTTTATTTCTGTTTTTATTATTTATTTATTAGTTCCAACATAATACACGTAGCGAATTCCATTCACATTGGCGTAGACTACGCCGTAGAGCCCTCTACGAACTGTATCTATTACATTTACGTGTAATAAAAATGGAGGCCTATCAAGCCTGTATTCAAGAACAATGCTCAATCTATAAACTTGAAAACTGAAAAAAAAAACTTTAGGTACTTAAGTTCAAGATTCAGACTTACTCTTGACTACCAGCGTCAAATACAGCCAAAAATTGAACTTACCAGCACTATTCGCAATAGTAGATGAGCCAAGATAGGGTTGTCTCGTGAGCTTCCCCGAGTAGTGGTGAGAATAGGAAGGGTGGTGGCCATGCGAAGAAGCTGGCCGCTCCACAATAGTGTAAGAGGTCCCCGGCGGGGAGTAGTAGACCCCTCCCCGCGCCCGCGACCGGGCGTCCTCGGCCTCGTAGCTCGTGTGCCGATTGTCCTGCAACCACTGCACAGATAACACAACCACTTAGGCATATGCGAAGGTCCCATAAGCCTTTATACTCACGCAAACACGCCCTTGTTCACGCTGAGAATGATTGTGGTCGAAGTCAAAGTTATTTCTTTATTACATAAAATCACGGGGACCATATGGATACGGGGATCATATCTCAAATCTACGTTAATTTTACACCTATTCATAACGCGAGCAAGCGTGAAAGATATGATTCCATTTCATCCAAACAAACCAGCCCTGTACCTGTGATACCTTAGAGCATTATTTAAATGCTAAATGTCAGACTCTATATGCTAAACAAAAAGTTTTGTTAAACAATATACCTACAACATAATCTAAGATGGCAATGTAAAATGGTGAAACCATGTCATCTCTCGATATTCATCACCCTGATGAAGTCGAAAGACAGAGCAAAGAAGTGACTTGGCAAATATAAGTCTCTCATGACGGTGAATACCTTTAGAAGCTGTACTATAGCGCCTATTAAAGGTAGGATTGAGAAAGCTAAGGCCTTTTACCATCTATAGTAGATGAAAATTACAGCGTCAGGAGGCAACTTTTACCTTCACAAACGGGACGCTGTAGTGCCCGGGACGAATTAAGATGGAGTAGGCTTGCCCAGCACCTATTCCATCCTCTCAGCTTAGTCGGCCTTGTCCACAGAAAAGACATGGTCAATACGTGCGGAGCTGACTCACGATGTTTTCCTTCACCGTTGTGAGAGTACTGGTATAGCGCACATAAATTTTACGCACAGAAAAATCCATTGGTACACGACCGGGTTTGAACCCACGACCTTAGGATCGGTAGGCGGGGTCACTACCAACAAGACCACCAGTGCTCTCAGATTGAGAAGAAATAAGATGTATATTAGCACCTGTTGCGAGCGGGAGTGCCTGGCGAGGTGGTGCGCGGGCGGGTGCTGCGGCGTGGCGGACCGCGTCCATCCGTAGCCCTGCGTGTAGGGCGGCGGCCAGCGCGCGCCGAACTCAGCCAGCTCAGAGCCCTCGCCCGCTTCCCCCGACCTCATGCCGGGGGTCACAGCCCTCTCTGCAATAAACATTGCCTTGAGAACACTCAAGTTTTCTCACATGATGAGAAAACAGTTCCGTTCACCTTTCTGTTCCTGAATACTCTTTACTCGATCGCAGCAACTAATACAATTATCATAAAGTATCCTTGCTTTACATTCTCCTAATTCACATCTTAAGAGAAAGAAATATCCAATGCTGTATAAATCAGTTTACAATATTACAAAACTTTGAAGCGGGGCCCAGTTGGCGGAAAACACACAATTACAACTTCTCCTGTTCTTTAATCAGCGGTTTGATTGATCATAAATCCCAATGGGTTTAAATTATCTAAACCTAGGGTTTTAATACAATTTATGCGACGATGGTTCTGCCATATAACCATTGTGGATGCCGCTATTTTCAAACTTATTATACTGCAAATAAATGATGTCGTACGACCCTGACTGACGACGCCATTTACCAACTGACAACACAAAATGGGTACTTAGTTTAATTTCTACGGCAGCCGATAAATTAACAAAACGCTATCATAAAGGCGTTCCTACGAAATATGTTTCCGTGCCGTCGTCGCCGCTCCAAAACATCCGGGTGCCAGCCACTTCCGTCAGACGTGTTTATTGCACACTAAAATGACCTCCACCCCGAAACTTAGGTTAACGCTCAAACGTTCATTTTACGCATAATACAGAAGCTTAGAAATTACGTCTCTCAGATTGAAACAACTAAATGCCTGGGAACTGTTTATTTGATCGAAGCCTGGGAAACATGATTTTAATACTTTGTAAGGCTAGCCTGTGTCAGTCAGCTAATATTGTTTGGCACAAGCAGGTGTATACGCAGCTTAACATGCTATAGTAACAGAGCATTAAGTAGCGGGTTTGGTCCCTACTAACAATGTTACCTTATCTTTCTGGAATGTAATCAAGTTAAAGTTTGATGATCGTAATGAATACATGCCGCATGCTAGTCTAGTTTACGCGACACACGCAATCGACAGTCACTCTAGAATTCCGGAATTACAAGGAGCTTCACGTAGCATGGCATTAATATTCATTTATTTGTTCCCCAAGCACACACTAGCATCTGTGCTTACACAGCGCCTACTCTGTACCAAACAATATTAGATGACGCGGCAAGCTGATCGGTTGATGAACTGACACCTAGCCCTGTTACATAACCCCCGCACTGCAGTCACATGCTCGCTACCTAATTTAATAAGAAATGACCTAGTGGTCGAACCTAACTAGTGAAGTTGGGGTTTCAAGTCTGCTTCAGGTTGTTACGGTAATGAGAAGTGTGCCCGCTGCACGTATGCAGTTCAGCAGAAACATAATGAGAGCCCTCTACAAGTGCCTTATTATAACTTCGCCTGTCACCAAATTATGTTATAGCATGAAACTGAAACTTACATGGTAAGTACATAGGTACATAGGTACGTACCTCACGTGAAAGATTGCACAATTCTTCATTTTATTTACATTAACTAAATAAGTTAAATCTAGGCATTTCTGGTTGTAACTGTGTTCATATTTCGTGAAATCATTCGTCAGATTGTGGGTTTATTTGGTGGGTTTTTCTTTTGAATATTATACCACAAAACGCTACATTCACGCAAGTACTCACGTTTTTGCTGATGGCGGAGCGAAAACTTGTGAAATAAACATTTTCCACTGACGAAGTAGGTAATCCGTATTTTTTGCTGTGAACGACATCGTTGCTTCAGCTGCATAAATTCCTTTTTGCTTTTATTTTCAGAAAACTATGACTCAAGTTACTGAAGGAAATTGGTGAAAATATTCCAATTTGGTCGTGATAATTTATTTCGTAGCAGAGGATGGACGGATGAGTCTTTGGCAGGCAGCCAATCCGATCCTAAGTGCCGCGGCCGACTGGCTCACATTCTGACTATATTGCTCTTATTTTACATCCTCTAACTTTATGTCTAGCATCGGCACCGTCGGCTAAAAGGACCATCGAAACGTACCAGACGTACCGGCTAAATGAAAGCTCTATTTTATTTCATGAAGAATTCCTAATTTATTTTTGTGACCCAGTTCTGAAAATGACTGTTTCCCGCTGAAAAACGTTATAAAAAGTTCGAAAACTTTATTTTTAAGCTCATGGGGTGGGAAAATACACAGGTAGGTATTTCCAGTTTTAGCAAGTTCAAAGAGTCAGTACTCACTGCTGAAATATAAAAAGATCTCAGAACGACTTTTCTGTTTTTAGATCAAATAAACCAATTTTCGTACCTTTTATTAAGATTGTATAAATAATGTTGAATTTTATAAGTAACTCAATGAAAAGCCTTTTAGTCAGAACCTGCAATGAACTTGGTTCTCGGTGTTGTTAATTGGAGCACAAATTAGGCACCATGACTGTCCAACCACGGTGAGTAATTTCCGCTAGCTACACTAGTATCTACTAGTGTTAATTTACCGGACATAGCTTCATACAAACCTAAGTACCCTTACCTATAAAATGTTAACTCTCGTAAAATAAGAAGCTCTCAGTTGTGGAATTTAATAATTTGCGAGATAAAATAAGCACCAAGGATGAACGACGGTTGGTTTGGTTTGATATTTTTGGAGCAGTAGGGTGGATTCGTGAATATCTGAAAGCTTCAATGTGCGGCACAAAACCTCTATATGGGCTTGTAATATGGACTTGTATATATATTACAAGTCTATTTTAGGTTTTGGGTTTGCCAAGGTTATATAGGTCTAAACTTCAAAGAGTTCTGAATGTCTCAAAATCATACATGCATAAAATGTACCAAGATGTACAACTTCACACCCGTGTTACTGAGCGGACCACTGATTCGGAAAACGAGCATGAGTCATGTGTGAGTCCCGCCGGATGGAAAAATTGCCTAGAGCCAGCAGAGTGAATTGATAGAAAGATAATATACCAATCTAGAGACATATGACGACATTTTTCAAATTATAAATGCTGAACTCTTATTACATGTTGAAACTATCATGCTGAGATTGGCAAGATTTTAACGGATCGGACAATTAATAGGTTCATTGACACAACCACGTCAGCATTGCAACAAAACAATAAGAGACAATGGAACACGGAGGGCATTTATGACGTCACAGGAACGCGCTTCGAGGGGCGAGGTATGGTTCAAGGGCGCAAATGTAGGTCAATGGGACACGGGCAAAGTTGGGCCACCGGAGTTACTACGAATGAGAGCCGGCCTGAGCTGTTCCTGATTGGTTTGCTATTCAATTTGCCTTCCTCATTGTCTGGTCTCTTAAACTAGTCTATTCAGGAGAACTTACAAGGATAACAGATTACTCGAGATTAACTTGAACTGTTGGGTCAGGTTTTTCAAATACTTAGTCGCTTCTGTTTGTAATTTAAATGAAACCAATGAATACAAAATAACTTTTCTAATTACCTATTAGAAGTTCCTTAAATGTTTGAAATGAAAATCTATTCATGGAGCGGGTTTTAATTCTGTAAGCAGCCTGCTACAGACGACCAAGCAGAAATAATCAGCCCACGAAATCTTCTAGTTCAACGAACAATTTGTAAATATTTTCCAAGCGAGCGCACATGTCTGCCGCCCCGCGAGGCTTCAAAGGAATCTTTCAATTATACTAAAGGACATCTATGCCTTTTCGTGAACAGCGAAATATAATGTCACGTAACCTTTTAGCAAATTGGAGAGACCCAAACCTATTGTCTGAGATAGCCGTTATCTGAAAGGCGTGTCAATTATTTTTTTACCCGACTGCGAAGGAGGGTATTGTGTTGCATTCCTTTGACTGAAGCTGTAGTCCAAACGACTGAACGGATTTTGGCAAATGAGGTATTGTTGGATTCGTCTAGTCGACGAAAGTGTCATGGGCTATATAAAGTGTCAAAAAATCCAATATGGCGGCTATAAGAAGCCATTTTCCATTAATTTCTTTGGCTCTGTAGCAAATGTAGGTACAAATGAGGTGTCGTTGGATTCGTCTAAATAACGAGAGTGAATACAACCTATAAATGTATTACATTACACAACATAATAATGATATAAAATCTTGTCGAGAGATTTACCTATTTTGGTCTCCGCCATATTGGATTGAGAATGACATCACTTAGCTAATCATGCATTGTCATCCATACTTAACGTGTATGCAAAATTTCAGCTCAATCGGTTGAGGATAACTGCTTTAAAATTCAGTTGCAAGTTTAGACTCGAACAAACATGCATACAATTTCAGTACATTGCAAGTTAAATAAAAGCTTTTAGAAAATCAAATATGGCGGCTTTAAAAGCCTTTTTTGCGTGAACCAAGACATGAACTAAAATGGTAGAAATTCATCATCATCATCATAATCACCTTGTGCCAAAAAATCTAATATGGCAGATGTACCTACAATGCTAATTCGATAAAATTCTACGCAGTCTGTTTTTTGTTCTTTTAATTAACTTAGAATCTGTAATGACGGTTGCTAACGCTGTTTTCCAAAACTAGTAATCGTATCGTCAATGAGACCAAATAATAGGGACTACGGGAAAAGAGCCGAATAATGTAGAGTATGGTTTTCTAGTAAAACCTATCTCCCAAAGATTTTAAGGTACCTACGAATGCTTTTCCAATAAAACCGAAAAATAGCTTATTCATTTTTCTAAAAAGACTTATGCTGTTTTCATTGGTCACGTTGCCACAATCAGGCTTTCATAACAGTAGCGTGCCTGATTGGTTTTACGGAATATAAGGAAAAGCTGTGGCACGCCTTTTCCATGCAATTTGAAATTGTAATAGTCCTGTCGAAGCACGAAACTCAAGGACTATGAACTCCATAATTTAGAACGAAAGCATCACGCTAACTAAACATACAAACTCACGAATGCTAAATCGCTTATACAAATCGCACTCATAATTATAAATGCGAAAGATTACGTATATTTGATCCCATTCAAGTCCATAAATCCTGAACGGATTTGGATGTTTGGTGTATTGTGTACCTATCTGTTATAGATTATACCTGGATTAAAATGAAGGCTACTTTTTATCTACGTACCACGCGAGCGGAGCCGCTGGCAGAAAGTAGCATATAAATTAGAGAGACACTGACGGCTATTTGTTAATTTTACTAGAAATACCTAAGCTACTGTAAAAACGTTGATCTTAATAAACAAAACTAAGTTATTGCGTTCGGCTCGAGCAAAAAGTTTGTACAAATTTGTACCCACATTTAGTTAGAGCTTGGAAAAGTTCGAAACTGGAAAGCCCCACTATATTATGTACTTTGCAGTTTTCTGTAATTTCAGTTTCTATCGCGCGATGTTGCCTGCTTGGCAGATTTTGCACCATAAAACGATTGGTATTATAGGTAAAGTCTAGTAGTCGCATTTTGACGTTTGTAGAATTCAGAACGAAACGCTGACAAAAGAAACCAGAAGTCAAGCTAATGCTTTTATTTAAGCGCGATGAACTGATTAATTTTTATTTAAAAATGACTGGAATTACTTTTTAGTTGGTTTTGTGCTTGGAAGAATAAATGTTTTGTGATTTGCTATTAAACCGTTCTGAATTCTACAAACGTCAAAATGTTGCGAGATCGATTATATTATGTATGTTTTGTTTATGTTTAGGAAACACAATGAGTACGTAAAATTTAATGGTGGAAAAAAGTCTGCACTTGGGTTCAATTGCGCTCAAAAGTATTAGTCTTTATTATTATTTTTATCAGGTTAAGATAATTCTTATCCTATTCATAATATAAATGCTATTTTTTTGTAAGAATGTGAGGATGTTTGTACCCCTGGACGAATAATAAACTTTTTCGCCCAAGTTTGTACCTCAATCACAGTGTGACGATAAAACGAATTTTATGAAAATTGGAATATAGGCAGTTCGTGACCGTATCGTACATCGTTACGGGCATCGTTACCTTTTATCATGGTAAGCAAGCGAAGCCGCGGGTGGAAGCTAGTTAAGTATAAGAAACTCACTAAACTGGTAAAATGAAGTCGTGTATTAGGTACAAGCATATTTTCTATTCTACAATTTTTCTAAAAAGAAAATGGCTTCTTGCGGCTGAAACCTTTGTCTTGGATCTTTTCGTCTCTCATGCTCGCATGATTGTGTTCCGGTTTTAAAGGAATGAACGGAATGAAAGAACCGGGTGAAATGGAGGACTGACACATTAGGTACATTCGGAGACATGTTCAAAAACTTTAAACCAAATGAGATTGCCATTCTAGAGTGCCATAGCTTTGTTTTGGTAAATCTATTACCAAAATTATGATACACTACTCTATCTGACTGAACACAATACAATATCATGTATGGTGCACCTATATATCCATGAAAATTTAATAATCCGTTTACTACTGTCCAGTTACTACCCTAGACTTCGCTCGGTAGGTAAACGGATCTATAAAAATGTAAAGTTCTTGTTACAAAAAGGAAGCCTATAACCTATTGTTATTATTATTCTATATTACTTCTCTGCTAAATGGACTGGAAGTAAATAAAAAGCATAGAATGCGTCCAGCTGCTCCTCTCCCCGAGTATGTGGTAAAAGTCGACTAAGAGATAGTACCTTTTCAAATATGATGGACCGCCTATATGGGTGATGGGCTAATCACCTGCCATATACAGGCGTGATAACATGCATGTACCTGTGTATTATTATTCTCCGCTTATCAAGAAAAATATTGTATTTCAAACGGAATCTTCCTGTCCCATAAATATCCCGGTTTCAAGTCCAAGTCATTTATCTTCACTTGTATTATTCAGGTTACAGACGGAGATCGTTTTTCCAAAGAAGCGCCAGTACAACCTTGTAGTCGGATCAGAAGCCTTTTGCTGAATGGAGTTCAGCTATTTATAGATTCAAGGGTTTTATGTCTTGCCATATTATCACCAGACACTGAAAAAACTTACAACTGATACAATAGTATTTTGTTATACAATGGGCTAAAATGACCCATTATATGCAAGGTTGTTTTACTCCCGGGCTTTAACGAGGGAGAAACCGAATTATGCACGCATTCTACCGAAGAGATCGATGCTTTTAGTTCAATTTGCAAAAATTAAATGATCTTTTTTTATGAAACAGTATTAAGTAGAATAATCATGAATGAAAACTTTTTCGTTTTTATTCGGCTTGTTGGTAACAGACAAAAATTTTAAAAAATCCCCTGGAGGCAAGTATGTTATTTTATCCCCGTTCTGGTACGCTACGGACTTTTTAAGCAAGAGGAGTGAAAATATAATTTACAAAATACAAAAGAAACAGTCGGCTATCTAAAGGCCGTTGAGTAAATTATGATAAGAACGATAAGACCATTTGTTTTTTAATCTTACTCTTCTTCTTATTTAAACAAGTTTATAAATGTATGAATATCGATTTATTATTGTCTTTTATATAGTATTCCTTTTTTAAATTTTTATTAATTTTTTTTTAATTCAAGATCATAAAACAAAGCCTAATCAGAACGATCTATTAGGACCTTGGACGAATCCAAGATCAGGACTCATTCCCGCCTTCTTGATTTTTTTAGCAACATTTATGTTCACCAAGTCACACTGAAAAAAAGTGGAAGGATTTGAAAAAATAACTCTATCCAAGTTTTAACGAGATTTCACGTCAAAGAGTGCGAAAGCTGACTGCGACAAAAAAGACAAAAGAAAGAAGTCTTTTGATTCAATTGTTCGAGTATAATATTAGAAAAGTCGATACGCAAAGTTTGAAAAACAAGTTGAAAACTGGAGCGAGGAGGCGGAAGCAGTTAGTGAAAACTACCTCCTACTGCAAAATATATAGGTATACATGTAGGTATACTAAAATTGAATAATAATAACGCTTTAATAAAATTCAGTTGTAAGATTTGACTCATACATAAGAACGTCTACCTAACAGTAACACCTATCTAAAAGTCACGATAATCGTCGCTCGTAAAGCTTAATATCCAAAGCCGTAATGTATTTTCCAAATAACTTAGAGTTGCATTCCGTGTTACCTCGCTCATTGGTATTCCATTCGACAATCTAGTCGCTCTCCGCGCGGAATTCATTTGCAGCCCGAATGAGGAAAATTTCCAGGAATGCTCGGATAGCTTTACTATTGGCTCTTCTGCTATATTAGACCGTCTGGGACTGGCTATCCAATTTATTATCCTATCAGTTTTATCTAAAAACTAGCTGCCGCCCGCGGCTACGTTTGCGTGGTACCTTGATAAAGTAGCCTATATGTTATTCCAGCACACATACTACGTATATTCCAAGTTTCATTCAAATCCGTTAAGCCGTCACGGCGTGATTGAAGAACAAACATATAAACATCATCACAAAATTTCACATTATAATTATAAATATGTAGTAGGAAGTAGGATATCCTAGCAACATACCTAGTCACGATGACTACTTTTCTCATGTTCTTTTTTGTACCTACATAATGTATACATATTTCATTTCATTTCATTTTATACTAATAAGTTTTACATGATATTGGAATAGAATAAAATAAACTAATTTTATTCGTAGATTTATTTTTTTAAAGCATAGACATTTGTCGCCAAACGGAGAATTGAAACATCTTTATAACGATAGGTATTCTTGTTTTATTATATTTATTTAATAGGCGTATTATGGCGGGATAAGCCTGTCACTGTCACAGCTTCAAAGACGAGGGCGCATTATAAGAGCTAATTTCTGTAAAAATGTCAAGCCGGCTTTAGTATGTTTTGTGCTTGAATGTACCTATGAATCAGTTTTTTTTTAACGTTCAGATTTTATTTCTCTAACTAAATATTTTTTTACTTATTTGAAGAAAAAAATAATTTAAACATGTGCCTCTTTTTTATGATAAAAACCTCTTGGGAATTAACGAAAATGGGGTTTGGATGCGTCCACTCGAATCACTGATCAACTACCTACATGCAATTTCTTATTACTACATACTTGGTGTATTATATAATCTGTGCTTCGTGTCAACATGAGTCTTTTTAGGTACCTACCTACCTACCCGCCAGGGAAGACGTCCCATTTTACAGCAGGAGCACACTGGCCGTCGTAAAGGAGCCTTCCAGTTACGACCAGTAAATTTTTACTACTCTAACATAAATAACATAAACACAAATAGGGTTATATAGGTACTGACGGACATTATTTCGCCTGTGGCATTCGAATATGCAATAAGCCCCGTAAATGCGTTAATGGCGGCTGTGCATGGCCTATAAAATTAGGATATTACCAGAGTTATTGCTTGGAAGTAAATCGCTGATATTCCAATGCCTCTTGCTGTGCTATTCCAGTCGGTTTTTATTTATATTATTATTTTCATTTGCATTGCTCCCCCATTCAAAGGGTTATATATTTAGAGAGCTACAGCCTGTGTGGGAAATGAAAAACATTGCTATATCATAAAAACTATAGTTCCAACTCCAATAACTACAGAAGTTGGGTATTTTTCAAAGAGTTGCCTTTCCAAAATGACTTTTTCCAATACCTAAACATCTAAATAGTTGTAGGTTAAAAATAACAGTATAGCCATTTCTTAAAATTTAAATCTATACATATAATTATATCACTCTCATCTTATGACACCGGAGCATAGAAAGTCCCGTAGTGATAAAAGAATATCGATATTTTCTATAATCACAGAACAGTTCATATTTCTATACTGCTATATACTACACCTGCTTGAAAAGCCAGAAAAGAATAATGTCATTACTGACGTACAAATATGCGAGAGGGAAATATGTATGAAAATCCATTTCTAACGCGCTAAGCGTTTAGAAAAGTTGTATCCATTGGTTCACGTGCTATTTTTATTTTATTTTAGTATACTGATATTACTACTTAAAATCTCCTTAGAAGTAAAAAAAACTTAAAACTTCCTTGGTCGGTAACCTATTTTAATATTATAATGTCAAAAGACAAAAAGTTTCTACTGCAAATTGATACTGGCCATCAGCTTTTTCTGAAAATTACCTAATTTAAAAATTACATTGAGTTATAGTAACTCTACGAATTTTTAAATAACTCCATAATTAACAAGGTTTTTTTTTTAATTTTCCTCTCAGGTGTAGCATTATGTATCACTCGGGAAAAAGTGCGATTCTAAACTTGTGTATAAGTGTACATCTACACCCTCGTTAATTAATCGGTCGCTTTCTCCCCTCGGTGGACAATGTAGGTACTATTTTATTAAATTAATCACCAAATAAAAACACTTAAAGAACAGCAGAAGAGTAAGTACCTACATAAACATTAAAAATATATTTTCAGCAAATGAAAGTCACAAAGAAACTCATTTTAATAATAATTTTGAAGCTTAATTTCATGTTTGCTACGTATTTTAATAGGAATGCCAGAGGGATACCTAGTTGATAATTTGGCGACGACGACGCTCAAGCCTTTCGCTTTTCAGATATTAGGTACAAAAAGTAGTAAATCCAGCCAAAGCCTTTTATCCGATGTTTTTAAGGTTTTATCCACATTAGTAGTTCTATCATTTTGTTTATTCCGGACGACAATTTAATTGCTGGTCGTTTATTTTTCCTGATTCGTTGGAACATGCCAATGCACAGATTAGCTATATAAGTCAGTACCGCAGAGGCACAGATTCACTATTAGTTAGTATAGCGAGGGGGGACTGAATTATTGCACTGTTGTTTGTGAGTTTCGTGCACGCCTGTCCCTAATCACGCAACCTGCGTAAAGCGTTACACGATATAGAAGCTAATAATAATAAAACTGGAATTATAAAGCCATGGTTATAGTTTGGAATGATTTGAAAGTAACTTTTTGTGAGTTCATTAGCTGGATGATTGATGAACCTAGACGTGAACCCTTTGATAAGTTAATGAAAAAGTTTTTAATCTTCGCATTCGTGCGTTGACAACTTTGTCTCATAATAGTGAAACAGAGTAAAGTTAGTAGGTATTACGACATAGAAGATATTTCCTATGCTACGGAGCTACGATGCAGCTACGAAAGCTGACTAAATCACTTTTTTGTTCCAACCAAATCAAGAAGGTTCTTCTTACCTTTTGGCATTTAATTCGCTGAATACCTCATCTATCTTATACCAAACAAAATGTTATGGTATCTGGTGGCCCTGTGGGTGCGCCATAATCAGATTGCGGCATTTGTGGAGCTTCGCTACGGGCGAACTTGAGCCGCTCCCTACATAAACTGCTTCAGAAATAATTTCATGGGCTATTATCACGCCACGTAGGCATTCCAACTCGGAGACAACCGTAAGAATTTTCAGCCTATTGACCTTCATCTCGTTCAAGTGCCGAGCTCGTGAATGATCAAGTATCAAACTTGAACCCTGGGTTCGTTTCGTGTGTTTAATAAGAGTTTTTAGATGGAACTCACCTTATTATTTCATTTTGCGGGCTGGTGGGACGGTGTTCATGTCGGTTGCCGGTGCCGACGCAGGGGTTCCGTGATCGGCATGTCGCGGTCGGTATGGCGCGGAGGGAGCGAGGCGCGGGTCGCGGCACGGCCACTGCACTCGGTCGCGAGAGGCGCTGGCGCTCCGGCCGAGCTGGGGTCGCGCGTGTTTGTTGTGGGTCGGCACCGGCGGCGGAGGCTCGGCGAGTGACGATGGCGTGCGGCCGCGTGTAGCGCTCGAGCGGGCGGCGCGACGCGACTGCGCGGACCAGCGCTCCCCGCTCGATACGCTGCCCATGAAAATTTCAGCAGAGTTGCTGTCAACCGGTGGCGGCACGCAGGTGCTGAACACAAAGCCACCGCACATAGCATCCCATTCGTTCCGACTTCACCGCACAATAGCCCTAGCTCTCTGCCAACAGCTTAATAGAATTCTCTATTTAAGTTGGAGGCCATTTCTCGCTTTCATCTCCTAAGAGACTGATTAGGTGGACTTGACTTTTAAATAAAAGAGTGATAACTTTTCACTTCATTTTGCGAAATAAAACTCGTTCTCACAAAATTATTTGTCAGCTTCTGAATTAAACTTAACATTTACTTTCCTATTGGCTCAAAAGAACATTTTACTGCCACTTAGTCAATATAAAAGCTCATAATTGTTCGAATAGCGAGAGCTACGAAATAAAAAGAATTATACGGGAAGGGAGGATAACCCGGACGCTAATGGTTTTCGAATGGTAGGTAAAAGTGTTTAAATTATAATATTTTTATTTAATAATACTTATCCTTTCCTCGCATATATTAAGCTATGATTTTGCTTAAGTATTCTAAGTAATTCTATTTAATGAAATATGTTGTAAATTTACCTACTACAACTCTTCAAAAAGCCGATGTTTCGGGATGGCCTCAGTATTAGGTACCTTAATAACACAAACGTTTTGTACCATAATAACGCCAAACGCCCTATTACAATAACACCAAACGATTACTTGTACCTTTTTATCCAGACATAATTTATGCCTTCAATTTTAATTTTTATATTTAAATGGCCTTTTGATATACATCCAGCGTCTCTAATTACTTGTACGTAAGCGTATCATTGACCCATATAAGTAGTTTCCTAAAAATAAGTCTTATACTACTTAGGTATAATTATTATAATAAAAATCTATAAGTTATAGTTAACCTTTATTATGAACATACACATTATACAGACACTGGTGGAAAACTACAAAATTACATTATAAGTACAATACAATATTTACAAACAGTTAAACACCATCACATTTAATAATATCAGGCAGGTAACGTCGCAATACTAACTAACATAGAAAAGCAAGTATATTTTTAAATTAATAAATGAAAAATATATAACAAGGAAAAGGAATTTATACGAGTTACTGGGTAGGTGCTGATGTCAAAATAAATGATTAAGTATGTAATTGGCGTGATCCACCAAATTAAATTTAAATTTTATTTGATAAGTTTTTAATCTCATTGCGTTTAAATCTCAAATATAAGAAATGCCACTCTTTAATACTTATAATGCTGCTACATAATACATATTGGTAAGTATACTTTCTAATACACAATAAAACTATCTAAAGGTTTATAATATATCAAATATACATGATAAAATTCGGTTTATAGACCATGTTAAAGCTTCTAACAGCCGCACTCACAGTTCCACAAAAACCACTTTTGTTCTAAAATGTATTGCTGTATTTTTATAATGAGTTTTTAAACTATTTTCAGAACAAAGATCTTTTAACTAGGAATTAAAATTTTATGTGGGTCTATGTGTACGGCTGCACAACATACAAATACAAAACAGCACCTTGTAGATGTTTTGCCTTTGGCTGTTTCCACTCACTACACATACAATACATGAGATTCATATTTACACACTAATTCGCTATACTATAAAAATTCTAGTTAAAAATATACAATCAAAGATGATTTACAAAAGGAAAAATCTAACAGCATCGCACGCTTCAGCATTGTATTCAGCAGCTGAGCTGTAATGTCCTTACCAAACTATGTACTTACTCCAAAAAATAAGCCACAGGTTCGTAGAGCTTTTTGAATCTTGTTTTTGTGTGGATATAATGCTGAAGTATACGTGTATGTAGTTGAACCTTTCCACTATCCATATAAGTTAGCGATTCTGTACACAACGTGTAAGTACCTACTAGGTACATAACAATATGGATTGCTCCCAACGAAATAGGAAATTCATTTCTGCACATAAGTTCTTCGCTTCTATTTCATGGATAATGGATCGTGTATTGGCCCGATATTAACAATGTCTGAAAGTTCGATTAACATTTAATATATTAAACAGAGTAAGATAATCGTGCATCATTCTTTTAAAATACATAGTTATTAAAATGCTTTTCTAGCCGGCTTATTCTTATACAAACATATTGTATGTTATAATAACATGGCCAAGCAAAATCAAACATTAGAAAGTGGATTAAATTTTCACTAAATAAGCCAATAATGGTAGAAGAATGAACCATAGTATAATATCGAGCACTAGATGGCAATAGAGCTTAAGGAATAGTTAGAAAAGTAGCTAGTTAAGTATATTTACATAGATTACAAAAAATAGACACCATGGAATGTACGAGCACAATCTGAACACATTTTAGTTACTTAAAGTACCTACATGGTAATGTTTTAAGTATAACAATCAAAATGAAATGTGAAATGTCCACAAATATTTATTAATTTATTAAAAAAATTAATAGGTTGTCAAGAGGAACTAAATTTTGAGTTGTTGTAATACTTGATTTCTTCAAAATGTCTAAAAAGAGAATGTGCAAATTGTGCAATTTGATACTCCTCTCCTCAGTGCAATTTAGTTAGAAATTGCCAAAAAGCCTATTGAGCACAAACTGATGTTTTCATATATTTACTTTAAATTTGATCTGAAGTTTTTTACAATTCCTAATCAGTCTCCTTGTTTAGAGAGAGAAAGATAATGATAATATTTATGATTTTCTAAAGTGTGTGATGAAAGTTATTCTTAGAAAATCAGTCTGTCATAATGACATCTTTGGTTGTCATCTTATTGGTCCTTACACATGCCGCAATTAAGCAAAACTGATAAAAGACTTCAAAAGCCTACGCTAACCTACTACAATCAGCAACAAAAGATTTAAATCTTGAGTATATCCGGGACTCATCACATTATGATAAAAAAATACTAATATTTCAAGAAACAGTTGCCACTTATCTACACCAAGAAATGAAAAAAACGTTTAAAAAATTCTAATTATTAATCATCTTTCGTTGCTGACACTAGGTAATTCAGCAGTTTTCGAACTAAAATGCTTTGACACACAACTGCACATTCTCCTTTTAGCAGGTCCACAATCATGGTCGTTTCTTGGTTTTGCCGTTGACAATGACCTCGGGTTGCGCCTTGCGCGGTCGCAGGATGAAGTTCAGATTGTACGCTGTGTTCACTGCGTAGTACACATTCGCATTCGCCGGGAGCAACATCTCTGAAACAAAACATTATATTATAAAAACAAAAACAACAATTTCAATATAATTTTAGGGGCGATTCTATAAGCATCAAACAGTTGAGTTGGCGTTTCAACTCAAAAAATCACGTAAATTTGCCCTACATTCATTTGAATATAAAACAAAAGTAAATAAAAATGTTTCGGTAAGTTATAACTCCAAAAGTGAGAGTGTGAGGCATGGTAATTTTTATGGCCAAGTTGCTAAAATTGTTTTAACAAAAAAGAGCTACCT
Organism: Scotopteryx bipunctaria; assembly: GCA_949320045.1. Taxonomy (NCBI): domain Eukaryota; kingdom Metazoa; phylum Arthropoda; class Insecta; order Lepidoptera; family Geometridae; genus Scotopteryx; species Scotopteryx bipunctaria. Next base: position 4,305,946 of record OX439441.1, read on the forward strand.
AATGGTTCCTAAAACACTTTTCCTGTATCTCTTCTAGTTCCGGATTTCCCCATACTGTACCAGTATATATTATGTTGGCTTTAGGGCAGGTTTTAAATGAGGAATGGTGCCTCAATCAACTTGACAAGACGACAAAGTTTAAGCGACAACGTTAAGGCAAGGTCTATGAAGTGTACTAACCTCTCTCAGGTAAAACTTGAGCTAGTGTATAACCATCGGGGTCGCCCTCCAGGTTGAGTTTGAGCATCGCATTCCTGATGACCTGCGGCGTGCGCTCGTTGTTGCTCAGCATTATCGACTTGTAGAGCACCACGCCCTCCGTCTCGACGCACTCCGTCTCGAACGTCACCCGGATTATGTAGAAGTCGGGCCCCGAGCGCGGTGCGTGCGCCGGACTCGCGCCGCCTGCCTTCCCGTTCTGCGGCTTCTGACCGCTGTTCGCGCTCGACAAAGATGCGTCCAGAGAAGGCAGCGATGAAGACGAAGACCCGTGAGATAACCGCGTCGGAGATATGCGCCTCTCCAAGCTATCCCGCTTCCACGCGCCGTTCGCGCCGTCGGTTTCGCAGTAGAACTGCGAGCTGTTACTCGAACTAGTGCTCGCGATCGAATCGTTCTTCCTGTGCCCCTGCCCGTTCGTGTCACTTGCTTTCTTCGGCCGCCGCTCCTTCGGTGGGTTGGTCATCGGCTCGATCTGGCACGACAGCTGGTACGCCTCCCGGTCGTCCAGCACTATCGCGGAGTCGAACCAGCGATCGAACATCGGGTCAGTGACCAGGTGGTAAGCGTTCGCGGCGCCCTGGAGCAGCTTGATCTGAGCGAGGACCTCGAACTCCTTCCGTCGCTTGTCAAAGTTGATGAGTCCATCGGCCACCGTGTCGGGGATGGCGGTGTCGATCATGGTGAGGTCGGTGAGGAAGGTGCCGAGGTAGGGGATGGTGCCGTGGCTGACGCCGGGCGAGCCGCGCTCGTGCAGCAGTTTCTGCAGGTGGCGGTCGTTCTCGCCGACCGTGTCCGCGAATTTGGCAGTGCCCTCGCGCATCAGCAGCTCGCGCTGCGCCCAGCGGTTGTTGTCCTCGCTGAATATTCGCGCCAGCTCGTCAAACAGCTCCGTCTTCTCCTTGCCGAGCAGCGCCCACGTCTTCCGCAGCCGGTAGACGGGGTTACTCTGGAGGCCGGATATGATGGCCTTCAACGAGGAGAAGTTCTTGAGGACGCGCAGCTCACGTGCAATGTCGAGCCAGGCGGCGAGGATGTCGGCGCGCTCGAGCGGGCGCAGTGCGGGCTCCACGAGCACGGTGGAGATGACGCGGAAGGAAACCGCATTAAACTGGTTGACGGTGGCGAGCACAGTGGCGGCGTCGTGGTTGCGGTCCTTGTCACGGCGCGACCACACAGCGCCGAGGCACTGGTGCGGGACGAGCTTCTTGAACAGCTCCATGTCCATACGCGTCAGCTGCTCGGCGAAGTGTCGCGGAGGCGCGTGCGGCAGGCGGTACGCCGACGTGTGGTGCGCCGCAAGCCGCATGCCCGCCGCCAGGCACACGCCGCCGCCCCCCGACCCCGATACACCATTACGCTCCGCGCTGAATATCGCTAACTTCTGTAACACCTGAAATTAACATTCATCATTACGCTTCAAGGAACTTGATCCTCGCTGACTTTCTTTTAATAGCAAATCAATAAAAAAAAATCTGATAAACTTTCAATGGTCCTACAACAATAATCTCTAGTGTCAATAATGTTACCTTCGAATGCAGTTCTGAGCCAGGCAGGTGAAGCTGCGTGAAGGCGAGTAGCTGCTGCAGCGCGGGGTGGTGCGGCGGCTGCCGAAAATCCTCCGGGTACGTGTCCAGCCACACGTGCAGACACGCCACGAGGGTTCTGGAAATTAAATAATCATAAATATTAAATTAAACAATTCCATTATATGATAACATAATACAAGATTAATGATAATCCGTTAAACCTAAGACTCTGTCCGAGTTGTATGCGATCTACCGCGCTTATGCGACTAACATAATTATTAAGGTAATTCTATCTTAATTTAAAAAATTCATACATTACTGACTGGCTGACAATCAACGCACAGCCTGAATCATTATTGTATCTCATCATGTTGGAGGATACTATCCCTTAGTCAACTTTTACGACATATTCGGGGAGAGAAGCAGCTGGACGCATTCTATGTTTTTTCCTTACTCCCAGTCCAGCAGAGAAGTTACGCACAGCCTGAATATGGAAGAATTAAACTTGGAGGAATATATTTGTTTTATGGTGTAAGGGTGCATGAATTGAATTCCCGTAATTCAACGCCTGAAAGACGCAGCGGGAAAATTAAGTTTGTTATAAAAAAATGAACAGGGTCAAAGTCGTGGGACATTCCACATGTCATTGATTTTTTTCTGTTTTATAGGTGAATAGTGTGAAGCTTACTTTCGATGTTGCTGTGAAGTATCGACGGCTGTTGGCAGCACGTCCTCCGCAGCCAGGGCTTCATATCGTCGCAGGAGGAGGTCCAACACTTTACTGCACTCCGCAAATGATCTGAAAACATCAACGGCAATTTATAATCCACATAGCACTGCTTGATTACTCAACATTTTTATGATCTTTTCTATTATCTAGAGTGTTTTTTTTATGTTAATTCTGTATAATTGTAACGAAAAAAGCAAACTGTACTATATTAATTATACGTAACTTGTACTTTCAACAGTTTACAATAAAGATTATTCTGATTCTGTTTTTCCAGACGACGTTTCGAGCTTGTTGTAGCGTTTATCGCTGACGTACCTATCAACCCGTGACCATAACCCACCCTTTTTAATCTATAAAGTTTTAAATATGTACTATAACCACTATTATAACCAAAGCTGGTAGGAAATCGCCACTGGTGGCAACTGGAAATTTTTGGAAGTATTCGATGATCGGTTTTCGAGTAAGGTTTTTTCAGTTACCGGTATGTAGCAAGAAACACGTTGACGTAGGTAGACTCGAGCTCGCCGTCGTCCGTGGCCAGTGCCTCCACCAACCGCTCGACGGTGCCGGCCTTCACGAAGCGCACTCGCACCGTCTCCCACTCAAGATGCGAAATTTCGTCGTCTGATTCCTGGAAATATCACAAAAAGACTTATACCCTTGAATACTCAAACGTGGCTCAGAGTTGAGCACGGTTCAAGTCACGGTTTTTTGACAGTCTTTGATGAAAATCTGTCAAAAACTCGTCACTTGAAACATGCTCAACTCTGAGATGCGTTTGAGTATTCGGGGGTTAGACTAGGTACCTTGTTTGGGAAAAAAGCTTGAGACTAAATAATACTCCAACTTCTTTTTACCAATATAATTGTAAATTTGAATAGATCATTTCCTAAAAATAATTACTAAGCATGGTTTTTTGGTGGTATTACGAACAGGCGTAAATTCAATGTAGGTATAAGATGTTTTATAATGATTCTAGTGATATCAAAGCATAAGGCATTTTAAGGTGGAGTTTAAATTGGCATAGACTTCACTAGACGGTATGGTAGCCTCATTGACAGCTCGAATTGAATTTGATCTTAGTTAAGATTGGTCGATTTGATAAAATCTTAAACAACGGCTTGTCAGTCGCTTCGTCACTTTTTAGAAATGCCCGGAATGCTGGGTTCTTCCGGTCTTTGCCCCTCTAACTTGCCTTTGCTTTATTTGCTTTGTGTTGATTAACACAGAACCTAAAGCACTACATTCTTAAAGCATCCTATCATAATGCATGGGATCTGAAAAAAAATGTTCGTTTGCGATCCAAATCCATGATACCTAATCTTTTTTTTATTTTGTTAATATCGCCATAAAATGAACCACATTTTGTTATAGTCTGCGACCTTGTACGATAGTGTCGCTTATTGTCATCCGGGAAGCCATTAATAGCAACCATGTTATTGTGCTATAAACGCTTTATTACCACTTTGTGTTATTTGTATTGCTCAAATATATGTAGGTATACAATGTCCCATACATAGCCTACAACGTTCAAAACAATGCTATAATTTTCTCTAATCAGATCAAATCCGACCTAATGATGTTTAGAAAATGATGATAAGAATGATACTGCTTAGTACATCAAAGATTACTCGAACGATTTTATGATTTTCTGATGACTATCAATCGACATCAGACCTACAAGATCAAATCACAGCACTTATTCTGTGACACAGCGTCAGATAGCAACTTTTGAAGTAGGCTTGCCCAGCACCTACCAGCATTATCAGAAGGTAATCTACAAATTAACAAACATAAAAGCTACTAAAGTACTCACACTTGAAGCGCTCCGAGTGGGCCGGTGGTAGCGCACCTTCTTGAGATACACGGTGTAGATGGCGCCGTCGACGCGCTCCTCGCCCCACAACCGCCATGTCGGCTGCTGGAACACACCACGCACAGGTCAACACAACTAAATAAACTACATCATAAGAACGAAACAAATGCACAAATATTAGTTGAGCTTGGCTTTAAAAAATCCATCGATTTGGTCTATTCAAAATGATGATAACACCACAACATATAGGTACAAGAACGTAAATGATCAAAACACCAAAGACATAATGGAAATTTAATTGATAGCACAAATTGCTTAAGTACCACATCTTCTATTTCTGGCGGAGAAAACACTGTAATCCTCGTATAGCTGGCACAATATGAAGGCAAAAGGGATTTTAAAATCAACTCTATCGCAAATCTTGTTTGGTTGACCACTGTGATCAGCGACATTTAGAAAGGAAGTGGTGAAGATTTGATATTCTGAACTAACTGTGAGATTTCTATGCTTACTTTCTAGTGAATTACATCAGTTTTCCAATGATAACGGGTATGACATAACTATTGGAATGTGCAATCGCACCGCTTACATAATCATCGTTTACGCTATCGAAGAGCGCGGGCACGACCTTACTGACGCCGCATATCTTCCACATGGCCCATGTCCGCGTCACGCGACGTCACCAGCTCAGCTGAGCTGCATCACGCTCACTTTCACTGGCCAGCATTCCGTGCGTAATACAAGTATCACTTTAAATTAGCTTTGCCGTAATTTTATTTGAATTGAATATACATAGCTTGGATAAAAACATATCAGATTCCGTAAATGCGGAGGCATCTGACGGGCAATACTAGGCTCATTCCAATTGTGTACGGTCTCACACGAGTTCTAGTTTCAGTATCGCTTGTTTGCACACCTTTGAATTCATGTTTGTTATCCAAGTGTTTCAGTGGTTACATCCACTTAAATATTATAAACTATTTAATTGGATCACTTGGCGGCGAGAGGCGGGCCAGTATATGTGAGCTGCGGACGTGCGTGACGCGGGTGAAATCGCAATAGGCGCGGACGACGACACACTTCGAAGGCATCCGGCTTGAAACACTTGAACCACCAAACAAACCACCAGATCACTACGAAGTATAATAATTTAGGACAACAGTCAAACTACCCACAAATCTCTCATCATAACACTAAAGTATCTCATTTGATTTAGTCTAGTCGATCTGGATGGACGTCATAATTCACTTGCGATGCGGTATTATGAAATGTGTACAAGCATTTGCATATTACACAAACGTCGCGAACTAAACACTTTCACACTGTCATTTGGTAGATGGCATTTCCTTTGGTGGGTATACGAGAATGTTCAGATTCCCCCAGAGCTAAAAGAAAATTGCAGGAAATCTAGAAACGGTTTTATTCATAACTAGCCCGAGGGATATTGAAGATAATAAAAAGTAATATTATTTTATATTCTAGATGCGCTGATGCTACATCGCGGGCGCAAATGGACTGCTCTCTTCGTGGAGAGATCGCGTGAAAAACTCCGATAGAGCACGTCAATGGCGATGTACTTAGCCTACCAGGTGTACAACACAATGCTTATGAATCTTGTTATAGTGTGCGTTAATAACAGGCTTGGAAACGTGAGCTTACTTTTCAAATCGCATTACTCGTAACATAGTCATAGTCATTGTCCTAACCTAAATTCTATGTCTAAGAAGATTATAATTTTACAAATTATCACATCTATGGGCTTCTGATTGAAAAACAACAATTAACACTGTTACCACTTATTTATTTAACCTACTTTATATTTTGATGTGAAATTGAATTTTTATTAAATCAGTAGGTAGGTAGTTGCAAACTAGCACTCAGTGGGTTTTGATATTTCTTCACCCTTTTAAAGGCTTTTATTTAACTTGCAATGTTTGTATGTTGTTTGTTATCTTAACTCAGGATTCCACCCCCTATCAACTAGCCATAAGTACAACTTACTGGATATTTTACAGGAAAGACTTTTCACCAATATTGCTCGCTCAAGGCGTTTAAATCGATATAATTATGCAGTTGTGCACTCAACGGAATCATAACCAATTAAAAATGATATATACTCAATGAAAATTGAAATCAACACTTTATCGTTTGCTGTAGGCACTTAAGCTATTATAAGCTAGTAACAATAATATTTCCTCGTCACTAAAGTGAACGTTGATTAGATTTTAAAAAACAACCTACTCGATTCCATAATTTAGGATGATCTGCGCCTATAACTTTCATAGTTCAATATGGCCACAGCATTTTACAAAACGAAACTCAAAACACTGCAATAACACAAGACATATTTTCATACCTTAGTATCTAGAACTTTACTGTCTGGGAGTGTTATGCCAGTGGACTCAAGATATTATTCTTGGTTGTATTGTCTAGAGCCTTTCCATTTGTATTGCATAACACATAACACGACGACAATTTCTGTAGGCGTTTTAACGTTTTGTGAAGATGCATTTTCCCTATACAATGAACTATGCTATTTCCTTCGTTATGAGTTAAATGGTAAATCAAATAAAATGTGTCTCGAGGTTAATTTGCCATAGATTGCAAGAGTTGGGCTGTTGACATCGCGCCAAGAGTCCAGTCGGCGCCAGCTGAACTCTCATGACCTCTCAGGTTTTTGTATTCTTAGAATAGAAACAATTATATCCAAGTTTTAATTCCAGTTCCATGAAGTCCAGCATAGAGTCAAGCAGGGTAAAGTATTTGCTTATAATCCAATTCGTTCTTATACCATCTAATATTATCTTGTAGTTTTACCTAGTCTGTAAAATTTTAAAATATCCTTAGAAATTACATTAGATCCCGCGTTAGCACTGAATTGGAGATGACTACGTTCTAACAGCGTAAGCTATAATATCAAAGAACCTTTGTATCGCACAGCACCTTAAATCCTTTCATTACACTGGTTCAAAAGAACTAGTAACACCACTAGTATCCTACTAATATTATAAATACAAAAGTTTGTATTTGTTTGTTACCACGTATCCCCATATTTTGATGAAATTTAGAACGTAAATAGTTTAGGTTCCAGAAGAACATTTAGGTTTAAAAAATCCGAAAATCCATACCTACCTATAAAAGAGCTGAACCTGACTGACATTTTATTTATTAAAACTGAAATTTGGAAGGTAGCTTCCTTTTATAGCACCCACTAAGGCCGGATTTTTCGAAATTCAACTGCTAGAGGGGCGAAAAAGGGTGAAAACGGAAACTTTTCATACAAATGGAAACTTCGCTTGGTTTAAAATACAAAATAATTGAAAACGTGTTTCAGGGTTTTTCAATATAACCTCAGAATGGGGTGTCAATGTTTATTGGGAACTTTTTCAAGGGCAGTGCGATCGGCTTGAATCTCGGTTTGGATACATAAAATAGGCACGTGTTTCAAGATTTTCAAAACTACCCTTAAAAGGGGTAAAACGGGGTGTCAAAGTCAGTAGGTATGAGAACTTTTTAACGGGCGATGCGAATGGTCTGAAACTCTGTTTGGATGCTGAAAATACAAAAATTGGACTCTCAAAAAGGGGTAAAATGGGGTGTCACAATTTACACCCCACGAGCGACGCCGCGCGGGTAAACCATTTAGTAATAATATCAAGATCTAGGCTGATTAATGTTCACCGTTTCCTAAGAAATCGTCATCACATTTTCCAATACTTAACACAATACCCTGCCAACTATAAATGATAACCTACTTCAGTCGAGTGCTTATCGATTAGCTTACGAACATAAAATCGGTGTACACTCTATTGTATTGACACGTTATTAGGATTCGGCCGGTCGTTAAGTTCACTTCAGAGAACGGTGCCTACGTAGTTTATATCCCTTGTCCGAACCTTGCCCGAACTTATCTAAAAATTCTTACGACTGAATAACAAACCAGACTTTTTCTAAAGCCATTTTACCTTCTTAAAAGGCATAATTTCTCATGCTACGTTTACACCCTTGGCGAGTTCGGCAAACCACAAATCGTCTTATTATTATAGCTCACGCTTGAGTGTCGTTTACACATCGTGAATGCGACAGTGTGCTCTGAACAGACAAGCATGGCGAACACCGAAATTGTTTTGAACTATTTTCACGTTATAAGTACTTAGCCTACCTACTGAAAACACCTTTTAAAATAGGATATAGCTATCTACTACACTTAGGCCACTATTCATGGTAGGTACCTACCTAGCGTAGACGGTTCTCATTTATTAGTACATGCGTACCTACGTAGGCAGGTAGCCTAGTTAAAGATGCTGTTCCAAAGTTACTTCACACGTAAATTGTTTCGCACACGCTTACTGAGTACAAGATGGCGGACATAAAACTTCAGTAAAACTGTGCGAATTGTACACACTCCAATACGCGCCAGCTCTGGACGTTATATCCCGCGCGATTAGCCTTTACACGTTCGCTCTTTCCATTTTGACGAAAATTGACGAGTAATCGCACGCGAATAAATTCGCAGCTTAAACAGCTTCTAAAACATAATCGCGCACGATTGTGTGTGCAGGCTTTCTGGTGCGCAATCCTGTACGCTCCTGAGAACGCGCGATAGAGTGTCTGAGTAAAGGCCGCTAATGTGTAAACGCTGCGCGAGCGCATGTCGCAAACCCCTTTGACTCGTGTTCAAAAACCGACACCAGACCCGATCGTCGACAAGCCAAGCCGGCTCGAGCCAAGCCTACATAAACCACCCATTTACACATTGGGCGTTGCGGTTCGCTTGAAGGGTTTGGCGATGATGTAAATGCCCCATCATGTAGGTAAGTCAGATAGCTGATTGCTGTTATTACAGTAGCCACGCCATAGTTTTCCTCTATTGTAATTTATTTTATCATCTAGGTATTACTTCCCAAGACTTTAGAGCAGCCTTACTATTGGGTATTTAGAAAACTGTTACTTATTTCATTCGTCTAAAATAGGAAACACCACCGTATCGATCTTGCCTGCAGTGATCTAAATATAGCAGACGGTAGTGAAGGCAGCTACACGCAACGATGCCTATGATTTTTATGATACTAGTATTCGCCCAAGGCTCCTCTCGCATGCTCCAGATAAAAAATACCTATTCTGTAAAACCTAGGTCATAAATTATACCTTTCAATTTTCAGAAAATCCGTAACGATGGTGAGGAAAAATATTTATATTTATTATTTAAAATAACATCTTTGTGTTTCTTTTTCTTGTGATATTGCTTGTTCTGCTAAATTGCATTCACTCGAACTCAAGGTCTAAAGTCATCAGAAGACAATTATCTTTATCCTTAACTAAAAACGTAGGCATCCACAGATGTCACCGTGACCTTTAAGGTTCAAATATTCAATTTTATCTAACGTAATTGGACGTGATACTGTTTACATTATCTTGACAATATTGGCAGAATCAACATACCCGGGATGATAAGATTATTGAGCTGAGGAATTGGTGTTTAGGAAGGTAGGCTAGGCACCGACTTTTCTTTATTTACGTAGTTAGACTACTTGTTCTTTTTGCTTACGATATAGTACATTTTCTTAAAGGAAATTCAAGAAAATTGGGCTTAAGAGAGCAAGGGAAATTGGGCTTAGACGCTTAGAGAGCAAGGGAAATTGAAATAAGTGGGTAGTCGTTTCTAAAAATAGAATGATATTACAAGCTGGTATCAGTGACGCAGTTTGAAGAATCTTAATGAAAATGTCGAAAGGGCGCCCAGAGGCAAACGTAGGTAACTAAACCTACCAAAATACTATTAGTACCTACCTACCACTTGATACAATAAATCTAGTAGAGATTAAGGTACCAAAATGTCACATAATTTTAGCGTTATTCAACAGCGTTATCCTCTGTATTCATCTTGAGGTTAAAGATATTTGCTTCTCCACATTATTTACTAGAATTTATAAAAGTTTGATAGTAAGTGAGGTATTCAGCAAAACAGCATTATGCAATGAGTGCAGTCAGCAAAGAAAAGCGTAGCCGATTAGAAAACTGTCGTGAAGCTAGGACGGCGATGTCTGAGGGCATTGTGCCGGCTGGCGTGACGGATTCGCTTGGCTGCCGGCTCGCCCTCTGCGGACGCTACCCGGAACCATCATCGCCCAGCATTGAGCAACACTAAGCATTTTGTGAACATGCATAACTTAGAAATAGGGTCCAAGCCCAACTGTCTCATGATTTAATTCGCAAATAAGGTATGTCCCTAGTATAGGTACTTATTATTACTATCCACATGCAAATGAAAATGCCGACAGTGGTTAAATATTGTTCATTCCAAATAAAACCACAAAACAGACAAGTATATATATTCTTTTTAGAGCTCAGCTGTGGCCTATAAACATCCTTTACCTGGTTGCAAGACCACTTTTCATCAGTGTTCCTTTGAATATGCTTTTGTATCTACCTATATATCTGTTTGCATTCATTTCCAAGCCGCTGGTGCAAAGTGCAGAAAGAGATGTCTGTTATTCCTTTTGAGTATAGGTAGGTACCGAGGTTTCACTCAGAGGTGAATAAAAAGTAGAGTGCTCACCTCTTTTCCTTATTTGAAAAACATGAAACACACATTTTCTTCGTTTTCTCTAGGTTTTCTCGTACACGCGAAAACTTTGCGAAAAAGTCACTCTGAAGATATTGGGTACCGAAGAAACACCAAGTAATTGGTTCAATAAACTTAAGCACCCACATATTTGTGAAGTTATTCATGTTTAGTCAAGTCAAGTGATGAGACAACAAGACTGCCAATGAAAATTACTGCACTTGGAGCTGTCAATTACCATTTTCGGTACCTACTGAAGACGAACGTCGAACAAGGTGAAACAGCGGTGTTAATGAACGTAAGAATACAGAGTTCGTTGGCACCGCAATCAATACATTAGTACGAAGACTGACGTATGGAGCATTGAAGCGAATAGTACTTGTAACAACGACCCCAGGTGCTCGATGACCTGTATTCTTCACATAAAAATAGCTAAGTACTTAGGTTTATTTTACTTTTGCGGAACCATCGATAGTTGACCCCGAAAAATATTCAGGATATCGATGATGCAATTGATAGTATAGTCACGTGTTAATAGTATCGATATTATTGATAGTATCGATAATAGTAACAAGTGGCGATACTGTCGATAAACTATCAATTCTATTGGTTTTGCCTAAACTATCGATAGTCGACTATCGATAAGCAACACTAAGTTTACTTGTGCTAGATAAATAATAAAATCAGAGACGGATCGTTTCTTTGCTAAAAGCTTGGTAAGATTTTTTTATAAGTAGGTATTAAAGTATTTACCTGACGTAGAAAACTACCAAATTCACAGAACCATGAGCAATTTACATCAACAAAACAAATTTCGATCACCGCTAACAATGAGTGTGATTCGTCATTACAAATGATGATTCATAAACCGAGGCGCACGTTGCAAATATGCTCTTGTTTGTTTCATTATCGACCAAGGTAGGTACGAGTATGTCTGTGAGCAACGTAGAAGTCATAACAAAGACAGGTTTAAGCTGAACTAGAACTGCTAGCATACCAAAATATTTTATTTGTCGATTTTTAAAAGAAGTTTTTTTTATCATGATGAGGTTTTTTTATCATTTTTTGATCTTTTTTTTTAACCGCCAATGGTAAACCATTTTAAATAATGATTTCGCTGATGTATAAGAATTATCCGAATGTTGAGCCATATTTTTCAAATTACCTAGGAATCACGCTTTGTCGAAATATTTTTAGTGGCCGATTTTTGATCGAGCGAGCGAAGCGAGCGCTGATCTCAGTGGCAACTTGGCTGATTTGGCGTTGTATGTTATGTTTGTATGTTTTTGGATATGTTTGTTAGAGCATAACTTTCGAACCGTTAATCCAATCCAAATGAAACTTTGTAGGTCAATAGATTGTTCCATGAAGATTTGCCGGGAAGCATATGAGCTTAATCAGTGAATCGGGTTGTAAAGATATTGGGTTGCCAAGGGGGTAAAAAAATAAATTTTACAAATGTGTCGGGAAGGGACCATTATGAAGGGGCCATATTACCTAATGCATTCCAAAATAAATAAATAAATATTTGTGGACATTTCACACAGCTAGTTCTAGCCCTAAACTAAGCAGAGCTTGTACTTTGGGAACCAGATGGCTGATGGAATACTAAAATATGTTTTTTGTAAATACATACTTATAATTTTACAACACCAGACCCGGAAGAAGTATTTTCAGAACATACAAACATTTTCTTTCGCAGCGGGATTTTTTTGTGATTTGAACCAATTACGTAGGCATCTTATATGTAGGTACATAAATAAACTATCACTTTTCTGCTGGAAGTAAAGAAAAAACATAGAATGTATCCAGCTGCTTCTCTCCCCGAGCATGTCGTAAAAGTCGACTAAGGGATAGTATCCTCTAACATGATAAGATACAATAAGCAAGTATTCCCAAGGAGGGTTGGCGTCAGGCAGGCGGCTCGTCATAAATTACCGTTAGCCAAAACTCTTACAGCACACACTCTTGCCGACCCCACATAGAGTGGGATAAGGGCAGGAAGATGATGATGATGAAATAAAGAATGGTAGATAAGTAAAGAACCTCGGGGCGCGAATGTAAGACCAAATACCTTAATTTGCATGCAGAGAGGTCGCACAGTGATAGCAGACGCATAGTTACATGGCATTCCTAGGCACGGGCCTGCATTCCAAGCGCATGCACCGACGCGGACGCTCACATAACTCAAGCCTTGACCTGCATTGCTAACGAAGCCTGCAGACGAACACACGATAACACAATTCACTGACACCGTTCTTTTACACGAGAACATTGCAAATACTTTCCAACTAGGCATAACTGTTCTACTAATGTAACTGACTGTGACACTTCGCTGACCAAAACAAGAATACAGACTCTCAAATCTAGCCAATATAAAATGAACATAATTTCTAGCCCACGGATAAAACGAGTCTCAAAATTCGAAACCCTTCCTAGGTGAGTGCCATGAAACGACTGAATCATTAAAACATTTTTTCAGGTCTACGGGATCAATTAACAAAATATCATATAGTTGCTAATGTGCTCCGCAACGCCACAACTAAACTCACCAACCACGTAATATGCATCCAATGAGTAGAGTAGGTAATGTTTACTCACTCAAATAGGTTCCAATCAACCTTAAAGATATATCGATAATTATTAGTCTCAGAACAGCAAATTAACTTCGTTATTAGTTACTTGTATCAAGTCACTGCTAAGCTACCTATTCTAATAAGTGAACTTTGACTATCATTGGTCATGAAATGAGTGTGTCATAAAACATCTATTGAATCATAGGAGATGAATCGTATTAAGCGGGTATATCCGCTCCCCACCGGAAACTTGTTTTCAATGCAGTTGAGATCACGTAGTTATCGTATTCTTAACAAATTAGACTTCAGATGATACACATGATGATAATACAGATAAAGAAAAGGCAGTCTGTTACGAATAATTTATGAATAAATTAAGTTTTTAATGGGTAAATAATTGTTGAAGCATCTGTGTACTTTAAATAATTTGCCAGATGTCCTTTTGATAACAAATAAATTGCCATGAGAACCTCGACAAAATGAGAATGTATAAGTAGAATATAATTTTCTAAAGGAATGCCTATTCTTATATTAACACAAATAAAGTTTTATAATTTTATTGTTACTTTACACCTACCAAAATATTTATTCAATTGTTTTCATCACACGCCCGTAGTATAAAATAGGAGGCTCACGCTTATATCTGGAAAATGATCGTCTCCGACACAGTTTGCTCCCAAACAACGATGTCCTTCAACAGGGAAACAACAAGGACAGGAGCACAACTCACCTTGACATACCATCGTGTCTGCGATTTGCGGTGCCTGGGACGGCGGCGCTCTGCGCTCTTGTCGGGGCGCGCCGGCGAGCGCGCGCCGGCCAGTGCGTGGCACCTGGCCGCCAGCGCCTTGGTGCGTTCCGCCAGCGAGTGCCGCAAGTCACCCCCCGCACACCCCCTCACCAACATTCTCCCTCAACCTCCGCTGGCCTCGCTCACCGCACCCTCCTCATCAACACTCATCGTTTCTTCTGTGCTTCGATAGTCACTTGGTTTTCATCAAAAACCGATTCAAAACTTCTTATTGGTCTGATTGTAGCTACAAAGTCTTACATTACAGCAAATGACGGAATATTATTTGCGAGTCAAAGCTAACAAATTATAAAACTGGTATGTATGTATATGTATGATTCAATGCAAAGTTTAGGAGAGCTGGGGGCTAGTTGTAACGGGGTTAAGAAGTAACAACGAGATTTATCTCAAATATCAACTCAGTTAATCAGAACTTGCACTTGATACGAAACTTATAACCGATCCTTTGACATAAGCACATTTTTATTCTAGGATGTATAGTTTTTTAAATACAGCGGGATAAGTAAAACTTAGAAACCATTATGTAACCTAAGCTCCCTCTTGTTAGAGTTTTGATGTTCTCGTAGTTCAGATTAAACTGGATATTAGTATGGGGGAATTTGGACCAGTAGAGAAGTCGCAGGAAAGTACAGGAAAAGTGGCTTAGGAACATTGATTGTTTTGGAAAAATCGTATGTGAACCTTATTTAATTATTTACAACAGTTAAGTTACACCAGTTTTTGATGAAAATGTTACAACTAGCCCCTCTTCTCCAACTTGATTTTTTTACGTTTCATGATAACTGCGTTTATTTGCTCAAGCAGTATTATTTCCCCTGTAACTTTTCAGTGATCGTCGATCGATGATCAAAGTACAAAATTCATAGATTTACAGATTTACTACAGGATTCAAGCGAATGTGAATCTATGTATATTAACGCAATTTTTCCGTCCCATCTTATATCTAAACCATCTAAACAAATACTGAAACGATTGGAGCGCCCCACGCGTTCCGTAACAAGATTAGATGAGACGCGCACCAAGGTCTAGGTTGGCTGATAAGGTCGACACCAGAATCAACGTGACATTTTAATAAGCTTATTTATATTCTCGCCCTCAAAGGCAACGCATTCCTTAACGAATTTTAGTCTCTTTGATATTTGCATGGTATACACTGGTAAACACCAAGCAAATAATGGGAAAAACACACCTACAGCCACAAGTATCACATTAGATCATAAAATAAAAAAAACTAGTAAAATAGTAGCTACTGTTGTATTATATAATAAGCCTATGTATTTTCCCAAACGAAGTGATTTCCAATTCAGTGGTAGGTATTCCCCGAGAATCAGGCCCTGGTTTTTTGTTAAAATAATGTTTGTGTTGATGGTTGTCATATAATTATCTCTAATCTCTATCGTCACATCCGCCGGTTACAAACAAGTGCAATTATCCTCTTTGTGAATAAAACACTAGTTCATTCATAATACAAGTCATCAGTCATAGTATCAGTAAGGTTCTTACAAACGAACACTGTAAAAATATATAAGACTAGAATTCTAACAAGATTACATCGTCACTGGAAAGGGAAAAGTGCAAAAACAGTACTTCTGAAAAAACTAATTTACCTAAGGTTAAACTCCCTTTTTTGAAAATACCGTTTGGCACATAACAGTTTTTCCCTAACATTAGTTTGAATCAGTTTAATACCAAGGTTGCTAAACCCTAATATCTACAGATATAGACTAACGAACGAAATAAAAGTTCTAATCCTGAGTAAATAGACGTTTGTTGCAGCCACATAAAAACTAGTCAAACTATAATTTAGTATTGGTTACACGAGTGTGCAGTCGACTAGGTCGATATCTGACGAGGAAATTGGATAATTGAGGAAGGGAGCGGCCGATGCAGAGAACTACTCGTATGACAACATAAGAGCACGCTTGTAAAATGTAACAAGTATAACATGTGCACAAGAAGGTGTGCTGAGCAACTTGCGTAAGCTCTAATGTAAAAATAGCGATACCTATTTCGAGTTTTGCAAAATGATTTAAAAGTTCTTGGATGTAGTACGTAGGTAGAGGTAGCGCCTAGGACACCACCATTTTTCTAGTGTAACTTTTTCTTCTCCATCACATATTAATATTAGTTAAGGTCTCATTCCGGTACTCCGTGGGGGATAGACAGTCGTCGTATCTTAGTCCACCAAATTTTTTACATAGCCGTTGCAATGAGATGATTTAAAAAATACAAATCAAGGGAGAACCAATGAAACAAATCCCTTTACTTATTTACCTTTAAAACTAAAATCTAAAGGTGATGTACGCAAAAGTAACTTGTGCCGCACAAAATGAACCTAACCGAAACAACCGGTGTGTTAATAGCATAGTTAAATCATTTAAAACCAGTTTAAGCCGATTAACCCAAAACAACAGATGTCCGTTTTTCAAGAAAGAGCTCCAATGAATAAGACGGTGAATATACAAGGCGACAGGTGGCAAGCGGACTACTGTCATGTCAGGTGAAATGCGCAAAAAAATCCTACCTGGCTTCACAACCGTATGTCTTATCCCTGCCTTGTCGGCCGAGGTTTATCAATAAATCAAAATTTAGTTAAAAGCTTATTTTCTATTTCGATCTCAGATGAAAGACAAAACACAATTGAATTTAACTAACTTAGGTTGGTAGTATAATATTTCAGTATTATACAATCTATAAATACCAGTTATTGTTGAACACTGGCTGGCTTCACAACGGTATGCCTGCTTTGTCGGGCGAGATTTCTCAAAAAATCAAAAAGTGACAATCAGATTTTTTTCTATTTCGGTTTCAGATTAAAGACAAAACACAATTTAAAAAAAATAGGTAGGTACTATAATATTCGAGTAATACATAATTCATTAGGCACCGCATTATTCCGTCGAATACTATTGCTATTGCTATCAGCATAGCTATCAAAAATCTGCTAGGTATAATGAATATTAATCTTTATCTTGCTAAACCAGTACCATTGAAATGAGGACATTTACCCTAAATTATAATAAAAATACCCAGAGCTAACGAAGAAATCAAAGGTACTATTTACATTTTAATGATGGATAACAATATTATGTTATTAGCTTGAAGCCCATTTTTATTCATAATAAACTGAAAACCTGACTAATAACCTCCGTAAATGGTTTAAATCAGCTTATCTATCTTTATTTTCGTGCCTAACTGCTTAAGCAAAATGTATGTAGGCAAGGTTAAGGTACTATTTTTTATACATTGACGAGGTATTATAGTGGGTATTAGATTCCTTCAGCTATCCTTGGTATTTACAGTATGTACTGAGGATAAACCCAATTGATATCGCAGCCACCTAATTACAATGCAAATTGCACTAGAGTTAAAACACCGGTTCGCACAACGCAACGCATAATCTGTTCACGAACTACTCGTATATATACACTTTGAATAACAATCTTATCACTGACGCTTTGTACACTTCACTATAAAAAGAGATCGAGAATAAATTGTGGCGGGAATAAGGTCCATTTACCGCGTCGCGTTTATAAGTCATGCCCTTCCACAGTCCGCACTGAGCGCTGGACGAACGGCGTGTGACTGAGTCAGCGGAGCCGACATCTGTCACACGGCGGCGGCGCGCGGCGCCCATCCGAAGGCAGATATGACAAGGAACTACGCAAGCGCAACATTTTCTAGGCTTTTGCCGATAAACGTCACAACAATGACGTCACGCTCTACGTCACATGAACTCCATGCTTGAATCCACTTGAAATCATTACAATAAGCTATTGTTAGAACATATTGTTTTACATTTCTGTGTCCCGAGGTCTCGACAAAATATCAATCGTCACTACCCAAGTTTGATTTAAATTAGAATATAAACCGGATTAAAGTTTCGTAGAAGGGTGCTACGGCTACGAGTACTGCAAATACATAACTCCAGAGAAAAGATTTCAACGCGCTCACATCATCTTCACAAAAAGAGCCCAAGCGAACATTACTTTTATTGTTATCACATATATTCAAAAAGAGCTGGTTGGTTCTTTGTAAACAGGGACAAAAGTAGCTGTGTAATCCTTAGGGATTAAAAGTTATTTCAATTGGGAATGTGGATATTGTTAGTAAATGTTCCAATCACCAAAGAGATCTATCACGATTATTGTATGAACAAATAACTGAAATAAATCACGCGCGAATGAAATTAAAAAAAAATAAACGTAGATACTATTCTTATTCATAAGTTGCATTTACTTATTTTCTCACAGATGGTGATAGAAAGAGTGTCCAGCTCGAGAACGAAACTCGAGTGACGTAAATCCCTCGCTGCGCCCTGGGTTCAAAGAAACACTCTTTTACAGCCCTACCAGTCCTACGATCTAGCCGGGTAGTAATATCATAGAATAATATTACTCCGATAGAAGTATTTAAACTTCACTTTTTGATCTAAAAACCTTGAGCTTGATTTGATTATACAACACTAACAGTTTTTAAGCTCTCAAAATGCTCAGGTTGCAACAGTTTTTAAAATTGTACTTTTTTTTCGGTATATTTGAAAAACTATAGATCCTAGAATAAAATTACACAATGTTTTGGAATGTCCAAATAAAGTTGTTACGACACAAAATAACAAAAAAGTTTTACAATAGCCTTCTATTGTAAAACTTAATGGGAAACCACTTTAAATCCATAAGATAGATTATTTTGTTTTAAGGAAACATTCCTTTATTTTTAAAAAGAAACAAAACTGCATTCAAAGATTTTCTAAAATTTGCTTGCCTCACCCGGGATTCGAACCAGCTTCCGAACTTTAAGAAACTATAGCTGGTTTCATAAGATATCCACATAGGAAGGAAATAAGGTAGGGTTATCTACCTTCCCAACGAGAAATGACTGATCTAAAGTGCAATTGGTCACTTGGTTTCGAACTTTTGGTTATACTTATGTCTTTTTGCAGTTCCATAATACGTAATGTAACGTGAAAGTGGTTGCCGAAGGTCCAAAGCGTTTCACTTTCTAACTAAAAATGCGACGCTGTCGAATTGTATGCCACACGCACTAAATTTGCCATGCCACATTAGCCATGATTACTACTACTAGTCGCGCCACTAGTTCTTTTGAACCAGTGTGGTGAAAGAATTAAAGCGCGCCTCAAAGAGGCTCCTTTCATGCGCTAGACATAATGTTTTAAAACTTTTTAGGTTCTACGACATACCGATTTTCTCACGACTAGTAATAGTAGCCATGATTAACGAAAAAAGATTCGAAAACAATACAATAGTTATTGATCGAGCGAACGAAGCGAGTGATGATCTCAGTGTCAACTTGAGCGATTTGGCGCTCTATGTTTGTGGATATGTTTGTTAGAGCATAACTTTCGAACCATCACAACCAGCCACCAGGGGGCGCTGCAGCAGATAGCATAGCTTTTTGGACCCCGAAACTCAATAACTACTGAACCGATTTCGATGCAGTTTTTTGCATTATGTTATCGCTCGACATAACAGCCATCTGCTCACTCCTTTCACACACACGTGTCGTCTTTCACACAATCCATCCATATTTTTCTTTGGCCTTCTTCTAGCAGGTATATAAAACTGAAATGCTACTTCATATTTGAAATTAGATTAGGTAATCTACGTGGTACAATTGGCCAAAAATATGGTCTATCACCCTAAGATTGAAGGTCGTCATAAAACAACAAGGTTGATTTTCCCTTGCAATAATATTCTGAATTTCTGACATTAACTAATGTATCAAAGCGCGATTTTGATTCCACAGGAAGTTTTGTCAAACTGGTAGACCACTTTCTTGGTCCACCGTACATTATGTTACATGCGTACTACCTACTGGGAATCGTAAACAATGGCATAGAATTGAAACTATTTGCGTGAATTGCGTGAAGCAAGCTTAGTCCCACGAGCGCTTTCGACATGTCTAGAGGTAGATCACTGTTTTGTAACAGAAGGAATCTACGCTTAATTGTATGTTGTCGGTGGATAAGTATTTTATTTAATCACTTATATTTTTTTAATATTCACTTATACTAAAGGGGTCCTACACAATAAGTATCACCATTTCAACTAAACTCGATCTCATCATCTTCCTGCCCTTATCCCACTCTATGTGGGGTCGGCACAGCATGAACCTTGGATCATGCTGTAAGAGTTTTGGCTAAGGTGTTTTATGACCAGCCGCCTGCCTGACGTCAACCCTCCTTGGGAATACTTGCTTATTGTATCTCATCCTGTTGGAGAGGATACTATCCCTTAGTCGACTTTTACGACATGCTCGGGGAGAGAAGCAGCTGGACGCATTCTATGTTTTTTCTTTACTCCCAGTCCAGCAGAGAAGTAGTGATCAACTAAACTCGATCTAACCTAAATATATAAATAAAATATTTAACATTTTTATCATTCATGCATACTACGTAGGTACCTAGCCTACCTAAGTAAATGCTGTCTCCTAACCCCAAAAAAATGATGTAAGTAATCGGTTACTTAAATATGAGTAGGTACTTATAGTACATTAGGTACGTAGGTGCCAATACATAATAGTTTTAATATGCTAGGTTTGCTGTAATAAATTTCAAATCGTATTTTCCTGCTTCGTCAGTTAACTTCAGAAATGTCTAATAACATGATTATTAAAATTTGATGATTACCTACTTATTTAAACGCATTGTTTTTCTGTTATTTGATGTATTTTTCTACTCTGTTAAATGGATTTATTTTTATATTGTATATTTTTTTATGTTTATTTGTAGTGCGGTAGGTAATCTCAGAAACTATGAAACTGATTTTGAAACTTTGACGGGTAGAAAAAGGGTACAATATCCCTGAGTTCATAATAATTAATTCCTACACGCGTGAATCCTCGTGAATATAGCTAGAAGTCTATATATAGTAGGTAATAATAACATTATGAGCATTCTCTATTTATAGATACCTAACCTACACAATCATATTTTCAGTTTGCCTTCTACATTAAGGTTTACATAATATCATCACTATAAATAGCCAAATCGAAGATCGTTTCCGTATTGACTCGAGATTTTTAAGATGACTTCATTATTCAATTCAGTCTGTCAGAGCTGGACATAAGTAGAACTCGTAAGATAATAGTGAGATTCTAAAGTGTAAAATCTAGTTAAAATAATGTGGGAATATAAAAGTGATATTACCAAGCTCTCAGCATCCTGGCTCATCTTTTTCCACGCATGGTTCCCGTGGAGGAACCGCGCTCTGGCGGTGGCGTGGCTACACACCAGGCAAGCCCCCACACAACACCATCACGTCAGCACCATAACAACACGCCACATTCCATATCACTGCTCACTGCATCCGCTTCCAAATCAACATATGATCACTTCGGCCGGTCTCTCTGACGTCACACGCTTTCTCACAACTTCGCAAGGTTGCACCGCGAAATGCACCGTAGACTTGCACTAACCGAATAAATAACTAACTTGAGTCGTCTTCACTCCGCTAATTGATCCGTTTCACCTGATCGTTCGGGAGTACCTACCTCGGTAATGGGGTTTGCGTGTGGGGAAATTGTGTGGAGTGACGCAGGTAACGACTTTCGCGCACGAACTGAGTGAAGCACGTCCGCGTCGTGGCACCGCGGCTGCTCGCGCTCGCGCGCTCCACGTAACGGCACCGAGGCCCCCGCGCCGCCGCCGCCGCCGCCGCCGCCTCCGCCCCTGCGCCGGACCTGCCTGCCTGCTACACCATCATAGCACAAGCACACTGTACACTGCCCACCCACCTTTCCCGGTGTGTGCACGCTCTAGTTTATCTTTAAGTTGTACCTCCAAGGCACCTAACAATACACCAAGTTGTTGAAATAATGGTTGGATGGTAAAGTATCCATTGTTTCATCAACTACTAAAGCTATGGATTTGAAATTTGGAAGTTAGACTCTGAGTCTGAAGAATAAAGGTGATGAGAGTGAATGAAGCGAAATAAGTAGGAGGTATGTACCTATGTCAGGACGCTGACCGCGCGACCGTAACAAACAACAGTGATCAATCACACTGCAATTTATGTTGGTAGGTAAGGCAGGAAGATGAGGTACCTATGGGCTCCTTAAAAATAGTAAGTACCTAGGTAGGTAGGTAACTTACGTAAAGTTTTCTGGGCTCAGACCAGTTGTTTAATATGTGGCAATGATAGATAGGGTACCTATGCTACAGGGATTGGACAAATCGTTTTCCAAATCCATCAGAAACTAGAGTCCTTTTCACGTAAGAAGTCCCGCGGAAGTTGGCGGTACTAAAACAAATTCTACGGCAATTACAGCGCCCCCCCCCCTCTGCCGACTTCTTTCGTTAAACGGACATAACAGTTTTATTTTAAGGATGTAGGTAATAATTTTCAAAGAAAAAATAAATTTAAGAGTAGGTACAAACTCTCAGAACAATTCTTCCAAGTACAAACTATTGAAAATTCAAATATTTAATAAAGCGACGCCATTGGTCAGAGCGTAAGTGACGTAATAATCTATGACAACAACAGAAACAGAATTGACAATGCCACCGAGTGCGTTCTTGTCTCAGTTCTTGTGTTCATGTATAATGTTTGGCCAAGGGTGTTTGGCTGTTTAGTTGTTTGGTGTGTGAGCGTTTGTGATTTAGTCAGTTTTATTGTGATTCATTTATTGCACATTGAGAAGTAAAATTTTATTTTTAAATTTTATTTCGACTGATAGATCTTCCTCGCTTTTTCGCTCGATCAATAATTTTGTTTTAGTTGATTTTTTTTTTACATTTAATATACTTGTTTGAACGTTTTTTATTACGTTACCTATTTCTTTTTATATTTGTTAAACCCTCAGAACAATTTGTTCTGAGGTTAAACCTAAGTGTCGGTAAATATTACGATTAGAATAAGTGTGTAAAGTGATATTTATGTATAACTAGCTGCCGCCCGCGTCTTCGCTCTCGTGGTACCCGGATAAAAAATAGCCTTTATGTTAATCCAGTAGGTACATGTACTATGTATATTCCAAGTTTCATTCAAATCCGTTCAGCCGTTTAGGCGTGATTGAGGCACAAACATCCAAACTCACAAACTTTCGCATTTAAATTAAAAGTAAAATATAATAAACTGAAACCCCCAGCCCCGCCACATATCCGGGCTCAACCTGCACAGCTCGGAACAATAAATGGAATTTTTAATACAAGTATTTAATATACAACTATATGGGCGATGGGTTGATCACCTGTCACCATGGTTCACCATATTCATCTTGGGACTCTTGGATCAGGAGTGGCTGCAAGTGTTCCTGTAATTACTTGTGGCTCTGCCCGCCCTGTTAGGGATACGAGCGTGATAATAATATCATATTTATTCTTCCAAGCTGCACAGGGTGACATGAAGTTAGTGACTTGACATTACAATGCGTGCATGACAGTGACAATGACAGACAGAGTTGCTTACTGTGCTGTCGAATTGATAAGGTTAGGTTAGGCAGGATTGACGTGACAGATTTTCCTGAAATATTTTCACTTTTCATTTCTCTTTCTTGCTTACTTTTACTTGGCTAAGTTGTTGTTGGATGTTAGTTTCGTTTTGTCGTGACGTGTACGTAGGAAGTTTTGTTTCGAGTTTTATCGTGAATCGAGTTTCGTCCTCTAGGCGAGTGCTCAATCCGTATCCGTCCTAACATTATAATTATTTTCTATGGATTATTTTAAAATTATCTCAGAAGTCTTATTATTTTGTTCCAGAGTGCTATAGCTAACAACTAATTGATAAAATATAATAATTGTTGGCAATTTGTGATTCCAAAGATACATTTAAAGTTGATAATATGTCCACTTCTGCCAATCCTGATGAAGGATCAACATCGGAGAAGTCTTTGCCACCAGCAGAGTCAACAAAAATTAGCTTAAAGCGAAAAGCCAGCAATTTTCAAGATGATGATGAAACTCCAGCAAAAAAAGAAGAAAAGCATAGCAGTATTGTTGCAGCTCATTACAATCATCTTGAAGAGAAGGGTCTGGAAGAGCGCTACAATTCTCCAATATTTTATATGAGAAACTTCAATAACTGGGTGAAAAGTGTACTCATTCAAGAACACACAGACAAAATTCGTGATAAGGACTATGGGAGACGGATCAGAGTACTTGATATTTGCTGTGGTAAGGGAGGAGATATCAGTAAATGGCAAAAAGCTAGGGTAGATCGTGTTATTTTTGCTGATATCGCAGAAGTGTCTGTCCAACAGTGTGAAAAAAGGTATGAGGACCTGCACAAGAGGTGTGCTCGCCTCTTCACAGCAGAGTTTATTGCTGCAGATTGCACTAAAGATACTCTCAGAGATAAGTACACTGACCCTTCAATTAACTTTGATCTAGTCAGCTGCCAGTTTGGTTTCCATTATTGTTTTGAAAGTTTGACTCAAGCAAGGAGGATGCTGACCAATATTTCCGAGTGCTTAAAACCTGATGGGCACTTTTTTGGAACTATACCAGATGCTTACGAGATTGTGTCACGTGCTCAGAAATCCCCTGATTGGTCTTTTGGGAACAGAATATTCAACATAAAGTTATTATTTGATCCCAAAGATGGATACCCTATATTTGGAGCTAAATATGACTTCAATCTTGAGGGAGTTGTGAACTGCCCAGAATTCTTGGTGAATTTCGAAGTTCTGGAAAAACTGGCAATGGAATATGGTTTGGAGTTGGTTTACAAAGCAAGATTTTTAGATTTTTTCAAAGAACATTCAGGAAAGTACAAGCAATTGCTTCAAAGAATAAAATGCTTTGAGAGCTATCCACCACCCCCTGGGAAAAAACTCATGGGGGATGAATCTGAATATAAACATGCTAAACTGTTCTGGGAAAACAAAGAGGAAAAGACTGAACATGATCGCATTGGTACAATGAGTCAATGCGAATGGGAAGTAGCGAGTATGTTAACAGAATGTGTTGTAATTCTTATTTGACTACGTCCATGGCGTCGCGGGCGAGTGCTCGACTGATACGCAAGAGGCGCGGGTTCGATTCCCGCTACGGGAGAAATGTTTGTATTATCTGCAAATATTTCTTCCGGGTCTGGGTGTTGTAGTATTATGTATTTACAAAAAAAAGTATAGAAGTATTCTATCAGCCATCTGGTTCCCATAGTACAAGCTTTGCTTAGTTTGGGGCTAGATGGCGCTGCAATGTCCACAAATATTTCAAATAAAAATTTAAATTGTAGTTATTTTAACTAGCACAGGAATAACAATTCTTTATTATTTTACAGCTATTTACATGGTGTTCGCTTTCAAGAAGTTCAAAGGCACCATGGATGCAAATGGGAAGACTGTTTATAAAAAACCTCCAACGACTAATAAATAAGAATAATTTTATTTTATACTTTATAATGTAAGAACTTTGTTATTACAACACTCTGTTCATTAAAAATATAATGTTATGTATTCATACCGAGTGAAGATTTGAAATCCCTGATTAAATATTATGTTTATGTACCGTTAGAAAATTCGATTTTCAGTTGAAAAATTCCTCTTACCATCTATCTATTACAAACTTTCATTTTTTTTCATATTCACGTATTTTGCTGAGAGAGAAGAAAAGTTAGGTCAGTATCAGTAAGTTTAGCAGCGACATCTAGTTCGATCGTTGTAATTTAGACATTAACTTGATTGAATGAGGAGTGAAGTTTGTACAGTACCTATTTGATACAGTCAAGTAAAAAAATAAGCAGAGATTTGCCAACTTGGCACTTTTAATGAGAGATCTAGCAATATTTTATCTTTTCTAGGTTCGTATTGCCTTAAGACTAGTGTGGAAAATATGACTACATAAAAATGATAGGTAATTTAAAAAAATAATAATAATGCCAACTTGATCGATTTGACGTTGTATGTTTGTTAGAGCATAACTTTCGAACCGAACTGATCCAAACTGTATGAAACTTGGTACCTAGGTCAAATTAAACTGTGCTGACAGGTAAATAAACAAAGACTGTGCTATGAAGGTTTGCTGAGAAGCACGGAAGCTTAATCAAAGGAGGTAAAAAAAGCCGCAACGCCATGCACGCATTCGCCGCTTTTAGTTCCATTTTCAAAATAAAATGTTATTTTTTTTATGAAACAGTACATGATCATTCTACTTATGAATAAACACATTAGTTTTTGTAGACGCGTTTGTAACAAACTTTTTTTTTAAATAATAGATTTCTCCTAGAGGCAAATATGCTATTTTATCTACGATCTCTCTCTCTTTTAGGTACATAGGCTACAAAGACAGACTTTTTGAGCAAGAGGAGTGAAAAAGAAAAATAAAAACCGTTGTAACCTGATCTCTCTTTTGTTAGAGTTTTGATGTCTTTGAAGTTAGACGGGATCAAGTGAGGTGTTAGATGGGATATTAGTTAGATAGCGGTATCGTTGTGATTTGAAGTAGTTGTGTTTGCTACGAGTACGTCTCCTTAACATGTCAGTTGACATAAATAAAGTCTTGACTGTAATCACGACATTATTATCTACTCACTTTTTATATAATGGACTATGGTCTAATGAGGACTTGTACATAAATAAAGTGTGTAAGTACAAGTAACCTCAGGGCGCAAAAATGCAAAACTTGCTGATCATTGTGTTGAATTGCGCGTGAGATCTCAGTTCGGAGTGAACTACTAGTGTTCATAATCTTTGTCGGTACAATCGGATCAATCAGGTGATCGTTTGCTCTTGGTTATTGTTTATTTTATATGTTGTTATTGCTTAGGAGGAAGGCCAGGGTCAAGAGTACGTTCCTTAGACCTACAAGCATGCATGAAGAATGATCAAATTCTTAGGACCGTAGCAAATGGATATCCATGGTCTCTGACTACCCCTATGTTTGTAATATCGACTTAATGTTTGGTATCAAGCGACTGGTTTTTTTTAAATAAAAATTTCTTACGTAGGTCTAGGTACTTAGGTAAGTTGTCTTTAATTTCAGTACAGTTGCGTTGTTACTTTATTATAGTTATCTGAGTTAGATCCTTAATTTTTGCTTTTACTCTACACTTCAGCCAAACTGGAGATACAATTTATGTAAACAAAGCGTCAGTACTTAACCTAAAACCTACTTTTTCATTACAATGTTTATAAAACAAATAGTTAAATTAAAGTGTGAAAACTTATTTTGCGAGGTTTATTTACCTAAAACTAAAGTGATTTCATCGTAATAGCGAAAAATACGCGATGGTTTGTTTATGGTGCAAACGTAACCGGGGGAAATTATTACTAAACTCCAGTTTGGCTGAAGTGTAGCTAGTGAATTAAAACTAAGTTGGCATCACTGTGTGTCACTCAACTGAAGTTAGTTACAATCGCGCCCTCGAATAGAGAATGAATGAATAGCGCATGCGCATTCGTCACTTCAAGGCACATAGAATCTGCGCGCTCTGCCTTGCAACTCTGCCCGTGCCGGCCTCAGCCTCATGTAATCTCCGTTCGCGAACGGAATACGTAGGCAAAATGAGTGTTGAAAATCCAGCCAGTGATAACGATGGTGAATCTGTAAGTATTGCAATTTCTCTCTATCAATCCTTTCTTTCTATACATACGTTTATTTTACTACAATGTGATATATAAACTCGTATTTACTGGTGAACAAAGCTCCCACGAAGCGAAAATTTTCTAAGTCCCAATATGGCGTCTGTCTGCTAGCATTATAAGAAGCGTAGCGTCCGTCGTCGGTGGGTCTGAATGATGTAAAATAATCAATAACACAATTTTCAGAGCATTGTGTGTTTGTCATGAATTTAAATAAAAGTATTTAGGTACTTGCCTTCACTATGACATGATATAATATTTTTGTGACATTTTATTACAGGGAAAAGTAAATGGTAATAAAAATGAACACGTGAACGGAGTACAGAACGGCTATAGTGACTCTGACAAGCACAAGTCAAGCCACAAGTCGTCTAGTAAGGATAAGCACCGTGACAAGGATCGCGACCACAAAAGCTCCAAACATAGTAGCTCCAGTAGCAGGTTAGTTTTCCAGAAAGTTCTCAATTTTGTTTTTTTTTACTATTCTAATGTATTCTATCTTTGCAGAGATAAAGACAAGGATAAGGACAGGCATTCAAGCAGCAAGCACCACAGCAGTAGCTCACACAAATCATCCAGCAAAGACAAGGAACGCAGCAGCAAAGACAAGCATCGTAGTGACAAGGAACGCAGTGAAAAGGACAAGCACCATAGTGACAAGGACAAACACAGAGACAAGGACAAAGAGAGAAGTGATAAAGACAAAGATAGACACAGGAGCAGCGATGAAAAGAAATCATCATCATCATCCAGAGATAAAGATAAGGAGAAATCATCAAAGGATAAAGAACACAAGTCTAAAGACAGGGAAAAGGACAGGCATAGGAGTGACCGAGATAAAGACAAGAGCCGCAGTGATAAGAACAAGCACTCTTCCAGTTCATCTAAAGATAAACACAGCAGGTATATGAATTATTATGAATTATAATTGAGTACTATTGTATATTCATATTTTTTATATAACTACTATTGTAGTTGTTGATAATTAAAATAAATGTGCCTAAAATAACTTGTGCACAAATGCCCCACTTGGGTTAGTAATGGATAACTATGAAATTACGGAGCTTTTTTTAAATTTTCAGTTCCAGTAGTAAGAGTAAAGAAAAAAGTAGCAGCAGTGCTAAAGTAGAAAAACGTGAGAAGCTCAAATCTGAATCAGATTCTCAAGATTCTGCTAAAGAAGATTGTTTACAGGTAAAGAGTCACTTTCATTATATAGTAAACACTTTTTGTTATTTATTTTAAACATTCCTTATTTTGTTAACAGATAGATGAAAGCTACATGAAACAGGATATCAAAGAAGAAAGTGATGATGGGTTTGTAGCTGTCAACACCACACAGTCATCATGTGATTACTCCATGTCACAGTTCAAAGATGATCCCCTGTCAGAGCTACCACCTGATGATGAGAGTGAGGAAGATGTGCCACTGGTATTTATCATTATCCATCATCAGCAAGATTATTCACATTTTCCAAGTCTGGTCTGTCTTATTGTTACTCGAGTGTAGAATGTTTCATTAATATTTTTTTATTGGCAGTTGGAAAGAAAACGTCGCATGCCCAGTGAGAGTGAAGAAGATGTTCCACTGACTAAACGTAAAAAACCTAAGAAAGAGAAAAAGGTCAAAAAAGGCAAGTAATTATTGTGGTACAATTCCTTTTTGTACTATTGTGTATGCATGTATATTATCATGCCCGTATCCCTAATGGGGTGAGCAGAGCCACAAGTAGTCATAAGAAAACTTGCAGCCACTTTTGATTCAAAGTCCCAAGATGGATATGGTGAACCACAGAGACAGGTGATCAGCCCATCGCCCATATAGATGGTCTATCATGTTGGGGAGGATTACATTATTCTATTTGAATTTTTGTGCTGGCTAGTTTATTTAGTTTATTTACATAATTGTTGGTAATTATGAGCTTGAGGAATAACTTATTTGTTCTAAACTATGTTGTATAGAATAAACCAACTAACATATAGGTAAATTACACAGAACCCAGTTATGATGATTATGATGAGGAAGAAGAAGAAATAAAACCTAAGAAAAAGAAGAAACTTGATAAGAAACCTTCTAAAGTTAAATCTGAGCCTGAAGATGGCCCCAGCCCCACTAAACGCAAGAAGAAAGGACAAGAGGAGGAAGGTGAAGTGTGGAAATGGTAAGGGCAAACTCACTCCCATGTTCCTCATACATCAGCATTTTGCACTATTTGTTATCATATTTCTCAACTAGTTAATAGTTTTCAAAATATGCTCTGCTGGCAGTTATACCTGCCCCCCAAACTACCAAAAGGTGATTGAACTCTATCTGGGTTATAAGTTCATCCTTAGGAAACTAGATGGCGCTAGGACCATGTGACATAACATTGAGGTTATGTAGGTTCTAAAATAATAATGTTCATGAAAGCTGCATGTGTATTTAATTTATTGCTTGTGAAAAATACACCAAATAAGGTTATTTTCAGACACTTAAGAGTGAAAAGGCTAAAGTGTGTTGGTATTCTAGTTTTATTTAAGGTGTGAACACATGTATTGTTGATCAAAAATCAAAGTTCCTAATAGTTTCCATGTTGATTTGTAGGTGGGAAGAAGAAAAGAAGGATGATGGTACTAAATGGAAATTCCTGGAGCACAAAGGACCTCTGTTTGCCCCTGACTATGAGCCCCTGCCTTCAAATGTGCGATTCTTTTATGATGGAAAAGATGTTCGATTATCTCAAGATGCTGAAGAAGTTGCTGGATTCTACGCGCGTATGTTGGACCATGACTATACCACCAAACCAGCATTCAACAATAACTTCTTGGCCGACTGGCGTAAAGTTATGACACATGAAGAAGCAAAACTAATTAAAGATCTCTCTAAATGCAACTTCAAGGAAATGGCGGCCTATTTTACAAGTGTTTCTGAAAAGAACAAAAATCGTTCTAAAGAAGAAAAAGCTGCCTTGAAAGCTAAGAATGAAGAAATACTAAGAGAATATGGTTTCTGCACTATTGATGGGCACAAAGAGAAAATTGGCAACTTCAGAATAGAACCACCTGGTTTGTTTAGAGGCAGAGGTGAACATCCCAAAATGGGCATGTTAAAGAAACGTGTGATGCCTGAAGATGTGTTGATAAACTGTTCTAAAGATAGCAAAATACCTAAACCTCCTCCTGGGCATAAATGGAAAGAAGTAAGACATGATAACACAGTTACATGGCTGGCTTCATGGACTGAAAATGTCCAAGGAAACTCTAAATATGTCATGTTGAATCCTAGTTCTAAATTGAAAGGTGAGAAGGATTGGCAGAAATATGAAACAGCTAGAAAACTTCATAAGTGTATAGACAAAATCAGAAGCACATACCGCTCGGATTGGAAAGCTAAGGAAATGAGAGTGCGGCAGCGTGCTGTCGCTTTGTACTTTATAGATATTCTAGCTCTGAGAGCAGGTAATGAAAAGGATGATGACCAGGCAGATACAGTGGGTTGCTGCTCCCTGCGTGTTGAACACATCAACTTAGAAAAAGAAAAAGATGGAAAAGAGTATGTTGTTGTGTTTGACTTCCTTGGTAAAGATTCTATCAGATACTACAATGAGGTACCTGTAGAAAAACGCGTATACAATAATCTCAAACTATTCATGGAGAACAAAAAAGGCAGTGATGACCTCTTTGATCGACTGAACACACAGACATTGAACGAACACCTGAAAGAGTTGATGCCTGGATTAACAGCAAAATGTTTCCGTACCTACAATGCCTCAATTACCTTACAAAACCAGTTAGATGAACTGACAGATGCAGATACTACAGTGCCAGAGAAGATTCTTGCATACAACCGTGCAAACCGTGCTGTGGCCGTTCTATGCAACCATCAGCGTGCAGTCCCTAAAGGTAAATGTAACAAGTTAATATATTATTCCCTAAGTTTTTTATAATTAGTTACTAACAATCCTTCATATTTTCCAGGTCATTCAAAGTCCATGGAAGCTCTAAAAGAAAAAATACAACTCAAACGCAATCAAATAGATGAGGCAGAGGAAGAGTTACGCGAAGCCCAAAGGGCCGCCAAACGCGGTTCCGTCAAGGAAAAACTCAATGCAGACAAAAAGAAAAAAGCACTAGAGAAGCTCAGAGAAGCACTTCAAAAATTAGAACTGCAGGAAACGGACCGTGATGAAAACAAAACAATTGCCTTGGGCACTTCTAAGCTCAATTATCTTGATCCCAGGATCTCAGTTGCTTGGTAAGTTTTCTAATTTATGGAACACGTGAATAAGTTTGCTATCAGAACAATTAATTTTCAATTGTGTTTTACTAATTTAAACGTTTATTTGTCTACAGGTGCAAGAAACATGGTGTTCCCCTTGAGAAAATTTACAATAAAACTCAGCGCGATAAATTCCGTTGGGCTATCGACATGGCGGGCCCCGATTATATATTCTAAAGGTCACATTAGCATCAGCTATCTTTATTTTATACACATTTTGTATGTATATTGTAACGTTCCATTTCCATACACAATATTTGATGTATGTAATTTTTTTGAATTGCTGACTTATTTAAAATTGTAGTAGATATTTATTTGTTTGGCAAATAAGTTGGATTAGTAAATGTAGTGTACCTTTCATAATAGGTTCAAATTAGAAGTCTGATTCTAATTTATTTCTTTTAGATTAGACTAAATACAAAAGTTCTGAATATCTCTTAGTTTTATTAGTATAGTAAGTTGTAGGACTAGACACCTGTTATGATTACCCTTTGTAAAAAAATGTGCAGTCTTGATAAAATTTACCATGAATCTTTTTCATTTTAGGTATGTATTGTAGTTTCATTTTACTACTTTATGTTTAATAAAATCATGAGTCAAATTCTTTTTAATAAACTTATGAATTCTAGGTCTACCACCAGATTACCACTTTCGGATTTTATAAAAAATGTCAAAATACTGGAAATACTAAAAAGGTGGTGTTATGTTATGTATGTATTGTTATTAATATCTCAATTTGTAAATAATGTTGAGGCTTCAGATCAATTTAGTAATTGTGTTTACTTAAATGGAACTACTTATGAGCAATCTTCAATCAGGTTACTAGACATAATTTTATTTTTACACCGAAAAAATATAGCTAGAATGTAATACATAAGTCGTGTGATTGTGCACACGTGCTCGTATGTTGTAAAGTAAGAATGTTATTTTATTTTTGTAAATTTAAGATCAAAATTGGGGCAGAAAAGCCGTCAATGTTCAAAAGGTACAATGTTAGGTAAAATTCGTATTATTACATTAGTATGTGTGCGCGTCTTGTATATAGTAAATTTTTACTATAATGTCTTGAAAATTGTGAAATGAGATTATCCCAAATAAATAAACATTGACACTAAAGTCTGTTTATTTTTGTCTTACATACCTACAAATACATAAAACTCGTTAACTCCCTCCATTATCTTCACAGTTGCTGAAAAACTCTACATCTTCTAAACCTTCTGGCATGTAGGTCAATCCGGATTCATCCTTGTGGGACATGTTGTAGCCGGCGCTGTACCCTACAATTTTTTTTTCAATATTATGGTGTTTTTTACTTATAATACGCTTAGCATATATGCTAGCTGCCGCCCGTGGCTTCGCTTGCGTTGTACCCGCATAAATAGTAGCCTATATTATTCTGTATTAGGTATGTATATTCCAAGTTTCATTCAAATCAAGTCTCTTGCGCTTATTAGGAAGACTGCAGTAAGCGAAAGGTACATACCCAGTTGTTTCATTAGCTTCGTAGGGGCGTTACGCAAATGCAGAGGTACTGGTGGCAGTGGTCCCTGTGACAATAACTTCTGGCATTTCCTCATTGCTTGATACACTTCTGTACTTTTCGGCGCCCGCGCAAGTCGAACCGCGCATTGAGCTAATAAAATGTCGCATTCTGGCATCCCTATATGCTGGCAGCCTTGAAGACACGCGATGGCTTCTACAACAGCATTTGGATCAGCTAGACCTGCAATTTGACCGACAAAATGACAATCGTTTTGTGTAGGTAAATCATATCATACTATATTATAAATGTGAAAGTTTGTGAGTTTGTGTTTGTGCCTCAATCACGACTAAACGGCTGAACGGATTTGAATGAAACTTGGAATACATAGTACATGTGCTGGATTAATATATAGGCTATTTTTTGTACGGATACCACACGAGCGAATCCGCGGGCGGCATCTAGTAAGTAATAATTTCTTAAGTCTCATTATTTTATATCACATATTTTTATGCTAGGAATGTAGGTAATAAAATCATCTAGGTAACCTATATCCTCTGTTGCCGCTCTGATGAGGCGTCGCGCTATGTACAACGGATCTTCCCCGCCGTACAAAGCCCTTGTGGTCCAATAAAGGGCTGCATTGTCGTCGCTTGCTCGAATCGATTTATGAATCGCAGATATTATATTATAATGCTGCTCGCCTTTCCGATCGTAAAGCATGTGTGTTCGCTAAAAGAAAAATAATAACGCAAAATGCAGTGTTCAGGAATTAGTAATTCCTTTCATCAGAAGGTAGAAATTAATTTGTCATGGCAACATCATAGGCAGCAGATAAGATAGGAGCATCTGGAAATACCTATGTATTTTATTGTAGTAGGTAATATCCCACTGCTAGATGGAGACCTCCTTTTGTTTCGTTTTATTTCAGTCTTGTGCCTTATGAATAAAAAAGCTATGGCTCGTTTTGATGGCGTCGACCCCTCGCTATTTACCTTTATTCCATCTTTAATATCCTCTAGTGAGAGTATGGCCGGGCCCGAGACATGAATCTCGGTGCCGGGGTCTCGCGCTAGCAGCGCCAATTCTAACGCTCCAAGAGCAACTCGCGCATCGCCGTCGCATATTTCTGCTAGCCAACGCAAGGATGCTTCTTCCACAATGCATCTAAAAAATACAATAAATTTATAGAATAAATAATAATATTAACAGATATTTGTTGACATTTCACACATCGCCATCTAGCCCCAAACTAAGCAAAGCTTATACTATGGGAACCAGATGGCTGATAGAATACTTATAATACTACAATACCCAGACCCGGCAGAATTATTTGCAGAACATACAAACATTTCTCCCGTAGCGGGAATCGAACCCGCGCCTCTTGCATCTCTGTCAAGCACTCGCCCGCCACGCCACCGAGGTCGTCAAGAAGTACTTATGCTATCACTGCTACACTATAGGTAAATAAAATTAATGAAATTAGTTGTAGAATATTCTACCTACCTACTCTTGACCACTAGTGATGACTACATGCAGACAGACAACCTTAGGTTGGACAGAGATGTGTCTTTAGGTCCTCTGATTTTTTATCTTACTCCACTAACATAAACAAAAAACTGTCAAAGTCCCCCTTAAACTTAGTGATGATACACACTTGAGCATTGATCTTGATTATGAGCTCTCTCACCTGGGTAGATCTGTCATTTTTTCTTCTTGCATACTAGAGTTGATTACCACAGCCTGTTTACTTTTCTCTAGAGCCCTTTTCAGAATGCATAATACCTCATCAACTGAAAGTTTTTCTAAGACAACAACTCTACACCTGCTCAGCAGGGCATTATTGAGGCTGAAGGAAGGATTCTCAGTGGTGGCACCAATCAGTGTTATGGTACCATTTTCAACATGTGGCAGGAAAGTATCTTGCTGTAGTTTATTGAACCTGTATGAATGAATATTATAAAAATCTATGAGTTTCAGATTTATTCATAATGAGGAATAAAAACTAAATACCTACCTATGTATTTCATCCATGAAGAGAACAGTGTGTTTTTTGAACTGGGCTTCATTTTTAGCAATTTTTACAACTTCTTTTACATCATTTATTCCAGCCATTGTAGCAGAAAGCTTCACGAATCTCATGTTGTTCTGTTCTTTACAAATGTTTGCTACAACATTAGCTAGTGAAGTCTGTAAAATACATTTTTAAACATAAATTATTTTTGATCATAATTCTTTAGCAAGAACTATAAGTGATTTTTAACAGAGACATTATGGGAAAATCCGAAACCAAAAGTGATACAGTAAAAGTGTCTTAAGAACCATTTCCTTTTTTTTTCATAAAAACTATTTTGGGATAGTGAATTTTTTGGCCAAGCATTAGTTGGTCATGATTATGGGTGATATTGGCAAAGAAGTTTTTGGATGCTAATCAGCTTTTGCTAATTAGATTTTTTCTTCTGAAACAATGAAATTATTTTACATTGAAATTACAATGAAAAAGAGCATTATGGTTCCTAAGACACTTTTCCAGTATCTCTTCTGGTTCGGGATTTTCCCACATGGACCCAATTAAAAAATCACTGTATAGAATCTTCTTTTTACTTACTTTCCCACAACCAGGAGGTCCCCATAAAATCATATTGGTCACTTTTTTTTGTTCTAATAAAGACCCCAGCATAGATCCTGGACCAAATACTTGCTTCTGCCCAACCATGTCATTTAATGAGAGTGGTCTCATACGCTCAGCTAACGGTATACTTTCCTTTGTCATTTTTGTCTTACTTGATGGTCCAGCAAAAGATGATGTAGATTCCTGTAAATAAAATAATAATCTGAGTATGAACCTATGTTCATACTCAGATTATTCTTATTATTTTGATTTCAAAGAGACTGTACAGGTTGTCGGTGGTCGGTGGATGGGGATTAGCACAAAATCCTTCATCCCGAAAATATATTGGAAAGGCCTATGTCCTATACTTAGTTACTTAAGTTATCTTAAAAATACTTTTTTTATATTTTATGCAGTTTTAATAAGTAGGTATGCAAGTACCTACCTACAAGTACCATCCCTACTACCTAGGTACCTACTTATTATCAAAATACTTACACTTTTGTGAGTAACTGTTTTGTTTTCTACTTTAATACGCTTCTCATTGGGTGATACACTACTTAAATGAGAATTGCTGCGTTTAGGTTTATTATCAGAGGTATTCAAAAATAAACATTTGTTTACATGTTCTTCAACAACTTGTTTTTCGAAAGATTTCCCACAAATTGGACACACAATTGGGCTGTTTGTAGTAGCAATTTCACTTGGATTCATTGAAGCCATTATGCAAATAAATACCATAAGTGCATCAAAATATATTTAACCGCTCGCTTGCTGAGCGCCCCGCGCGCCGATCTCTCTCCAGTGGAGAGTGGAGAGTCTCTACTCTCAACTCGACTGCTCACACACAGAACACTTACAGTACCTACAGTATTACTCCTAACGGAGCGACCGACTGCGTGCCGGGTTTTACACGCGTTAAGTTCCTACACTGCCGTTCACGCAATGAGCCCTTTTTTATATAGTCTGATAATAATCTTTTTAATGAAATGAAATAGAAAATAAAAGTTATAAATGCAAAAGTTTTTATGTCATGCCTCCAAACATTAGAAATTATTTTTTGGTGTCTCAAGCCAAAAAAAAAGTATCTAGTTTAAAATCTAAAGAATCTTGAACATTTTAGTTTATATCTTAAATGTTAATGATGTACATAGCCTACATAATAAACAAAATATATAATCTAATGCAATTACAGCGAAAGTTAGAGACGGTCTAGGCCGATTTGATTTATCAACTTTTGCGCGGAAATTCTCGCAATGTTACACAATGGCATACAGCACAGCCACACTTTTAGCATTATTACCAACAATACATTATATTGTATACCTAAAAGGCTTACAAAATGCGAGAAGACGAGTAAATGTACAGGTTGGAAGAAAACAGTCAGACTTTTTATTTTATCCGGGTATAACGCGAGCAAAGCCGCGGGCGGCAGCTATTGTAAAATATTTTCTGAATTTTGTTTCCCGCTCAAACTCAAATCAATCAATTTAAAACAAAACAAAGCCGTCGCCAATGTCAATGTCAAACTTTCGACGATGTGACGACGTGACGTGTTTGTTTTGTTTACTCACACTTAAAATGTACCGTTTTTTTGTTACTCGAATTTAATTTTACTATTTGTAGCAACTAAAACTATGAAAGTGGTGCAAGCGAACATAACTAAAGAATATTAAATCTACGATGGAAGCTGATTCAATCTCAAAGAAACATAAAGAAAATAAGAAAAAATGTAACGAGGTCAGCGAACCTTCGAACACTATAAAACCTTCTATCAATACAAAAACCGAAATTGTAAGTAAAATTGCTATATCTATTTTATAAGCATGTTAAGTATTGTGAATTATCTTTGCGTTGTTGTATTGATTAATACTATTTTAGAGAATTAAACTTTCCATTACAGTCATGTGAAAGCAAACAGTAATCAAAATATCATTTTAGGACAAAACTGTACCTGAGAGCACGGGATCAACTCAAGAAATCGAAACGTTAAAAGATGTCGAGACACATGCTCTAGGATTCTATATTATACAGATACAAATTGATCTTGTATGTCTCAGTTTATTCATAGTTGCACTGTGTACTAGAATTTATAACTTGGAAGAACCTAGATATATTGTGTAAGTACATAAAGATAAAGATTCGGATAGCCAAATTTTTAGAATACAGTAAAGGCGATAATTGTTCATCTTTCAGATTTGATGAATTACATTATGGCCGCTATGTGTCTCTTTACACAAAGGGAGTATTTTTCTTTGATGCCCATCCTCCACTGGGCAAACAGCTACTTTATTTGGCGGGAAGAGCAGCTGGCTATGATGGAAACTTCACATTTGACCGGATTGGATCACTGTATGCTGAGAATGTGCCTGTGAGAGAACTGCGCTTTGTGCCGGCTTTAGCAGGAAGTCTCCTAGTGCCCGTCACATACTATGTGATGCATGAACTTGCAATGTATCAGTGGACTGCTGTTTTAGCTGCACTATTGGTTCTTTTTGGTAAAAATTTTTTTTATTTAAGTATTATGTTAAATTTTATTATGGATATCGGCACTGATTTCAGCTGTATTATAATTTACCTATGTATGAGAAGTTATTAAACAAAATATATTCCTTTCAGAAAACTGCTTCCTTGCCCAGTCAAGGTTCATGTTATTAGAGAGCATACAGATATTGTTTGCATTATGTGGAATATATTGTGCTTTGAAAAGTACTAAAAAGACTGGCTTTAGTTCTGTTCTATGGCTCTTCAGTGGTGCTCTTTTATTAGGCTGCTGTTTTTCGTAAGTTCCGACACTTATTTAATTAGCAGGATTTCTAATGTGATGAGGTCATGTCGATTAGTATAGGTACCTTTGTAATATTAACTTATTTTTTCTAGTGTTAAATACTCAGGATTGTACTCGTACTACCTGGCCCTATTCCTCGTTGGACGCCAAATGTGGCGGCGATTCGGCAGCTCCGAGTCAGGACTGCGTATCTCTCTCTCAACACTTTGGCGAATGACGATCATGATAGCTGTACCGGTCGCGGTGTATGTGTGCGTGTTCTACGCCCACCTAACGATGTTGCCTAAAGCAGGCCCGCACGATAGCGTGATGACGAGCGCCTTCCAAGCCTCCTTGAAGGGCGGCCTTGCGAGCATCACACGGGGGCAACCGTTGCATGTCGCTCACGGCTCACAGATCACTCTCAGGTAAATTTCCTTACAGTTTGTATTTTTCGGACAGAACATAAATAAAATTCTCATTTTAAAGCTATTTACCAAGGAAATAGGTAGACGCGCATCTATCTTGCCACAGAGGTGTATTTAAGATTACATCCCTACAGGCACACACATGGGCGCACCTGCTGGCTTCACTCACACGCTCACGTGTACCCTGTTCGTTACACCGACGGTCGCGGCTCCTCTCACCAACAGCAGGTCACGTGCTACAGCTTCAAGGACGTTAACAACTGGTGGATAGTGAAACGGCCCGACCAAGCTTCGCTGGCGGTAGCTCGCCCGCCGGATGTCATTCGACACGGAGACGTGGTGCAATTACTGCACGGGATAACAAGTCGCGCGCTTAATTCGCACGATGTTGCCGCCGCTGTCTCACCCCAGTCACAGGTACTGGCCAAGCTGACATAAGTAAATGTGACATTGAAAAGAGCCTTGTAAACTTGTGAAAGTATCCATTGTGAGTTGCAAAAAAAGCACAATTTAATTACACAATGGGTTACTATTGGATGTCGCTTTTGAAGTTGCTGAAATATATCAACCAAGGCTGGCTTCTGTTGAACTTTTCTGATTGTCAACTTTTTCTTCTTCCAGGAAGTGTCATGCTACATAGATTACAACGTTTCAATGCCGGCGCAGAACCTCTGGCGTGTTGACATAGTGAACAGAGATAAAGAAGACGCGACTTGGGACAGCATTCGTTCCACCGTCCGACTGATCCACGTCGACTCTGGCTCCGCGCTGCGGTTCAGCGGCAGGCAGCTGCCCGCCTGGGGCTTCCATCAGCATGAGGTCGTCGCGGATAAGGTCATCACGCATCAGGACACGCAATGGAATGTGGAAGAACACAGATATACGAAAGGTGAGCATAGCCGGCCTGGGGCTTTCATCAGCACGAGGTCGACGCGGATAAGGTCATCACGTATCAGGAGACGCAATGGGATGAGGAAGAACACAAAAATACGAAAGATAAGCATAACATGAATTGTAGAGTATGAGTATATGGCAGCGTCACAAACACTATTCTATTATCTGAGAACTGACTAACCGAGCAGCATCGTGAGGCATCCGTGCTATGCTCGCTTAGTCAGGAGGTGCCTTGCCCTAGGAAAACATGCAAACTGCGGGCGAGCTGCTTCCTGACTAAGCGAGCATTTGTCTTACGAGGCCGCTCGGTCAGTCAGTATGCAGCTATTCAATTTGTGAATTGTGTGCAGACTGCAGGAGAGATTACCGTTATATTGCTAGACATTTACATAATTGTCTTGTTACAGCGGAAGATAGAAAAGAGCGCGAGCGCGAATTGGTCACAGCGGAGATGATTCCCACCGCGGTGACCCAGCTATCCTTTTGGGAGAAGTTTTTCGAACTTCAGTATAAGATGATAGCGCACGCGCCGGACGCGCCGCATGGACACATGTTCGCGAGTGAGCCTACTGAGTGGCCGATGCTCGTACGATCTATCGCGTATTGGCTGTCGCCTAACTCTAATGTAAGTTTGTGCTGATGTGCTGCTTTATTCGTAAAAGTAGGTAATACAATTTCGATGACTAGGTACGGTCTAAACATGAAGAACGACCCCAGTTTGAGGTTCCTCTTTGAGACGCACTTTAACCCTTTCACTACTTTCGTCGCTAGTTCGAAAGAGCTATTGACATGATAGTAATAGCAGTCTTAGGTTGTGAAAGTATATTTTTTACATAGAGCCAGTTCAAGAATAATTAATTAGTTCCTCTACCACTAAATTTACTGTTTCCACAGGCTCAAATTCACCTCATCGGCAACTTGGTGACGTGGTACGCCGGAACGATCTCAGTGCTGGTTTACGGCGTCTTTCTTGCCTTCTACGCTATCCGGCAACGCCGGGCCTGCGTTGATCTGCCGCCGCGTGCCTTGCAGAAATTCTACGACGCTGGATACATTCTCTTCTTAGGCTACTGGATTCACTACCTACCATACTTCTTCTTGGATCGAACTCTATTCCTTCACCATTATCTTCCTGCCTACATCTTCAAAATATTGCTGCTTGCTTTTATTGTGGACCATATTTACTTCGTTATACAATCGCGAGAAAAAACTCGACCACTCACGACTATTTTTATACTTTGTGTTGCGATCTGGCTGGCGTATGTTGCGCTGACATTCAAAAAGTTTAGTGTTCTGAACTATGGCTGCACAAATCTGACTGAAAGTGACCTTATGAATCTCAGATGGAAAGACACATGGGATTTTATCCTCCACAAAAAAGGATAAATTCTAGGATAAAGATTATTTTGTAAAACATTTACAGCTGCCATTTTTAAGAACTTGTCACATCACATACCTAGGTATCTATTAAATTTACATAATTCTAGTTTTACTGTAAGTTAATACTCAAACAAGACTATACATACTGGTGAGATCTTTTTAACATTTTTTGTACTAATATTATTTTAGACATGTAGTTATAAATATATTATCATTATAAGTATTAAGTACATTCCATCCATTATGCTATTTTATACAAATATGAATAAAAACAATATTTGTACAAAAGAAAACTTTATTTTATTCATATACAGACATAAGATAAATCAACGCCGACTGTGTGAGGGTTCCACTTCCATAGGCTGGGATTGAGACACAGCATGTACAGCAATGGACTCTACCTCCAGAGGGATGACCCGCTGTTTCAGCACTGCAGTAGTCCCTGGAGCATATCTGTATGATCCTTGCTTCTTTCCCTGTAATGCAAAATTAATATTTCATTTCAGTACTGAGCTGTAGATTAGCTGTATTTCTAGATTTAGTGGAAGCTATGTACGGATTGCAAATGATAACATTTTCTTACAGTAAAATGTTTTAGCATATTTTAAGCATAGAGAAAAATGTGCCAACCTTGCATAAAGTGGGACAAGGGCAGGGAAATAATGAATATAATGTAGAGAAAAGTATTGCCATAGATGATCATATTAGTTGGATATACATACAAATTATTGTGCCCATATCCCTAATGGGGTGAGCAGAGTCACAAGTAATCATAGGAAAACATGCAGTCACTCCTGATTCTAAGTCCCAAGATGGATATGGTGAAATCTTCAGATAGAATTACCTTGACATTAGCTTCCTCATAAGTTCTCAAATATTGAGCAGGGCCAGTGTTGCGGATGACACAGAGATCCACATTAGACCCAGATCCCAAGTCATTAAAGATACCAGCAGCAATAGCATCACGGACCAACTTCTTGCCTTCTTCCTCAGACAAGTTAGGTTTCCAGCCTGACTCAAAAACAGCCATGGCTGCAAGGGATCCAGATCCTGTTGGACAAAAGGTAATTGGGTAGAAATCCTTTTCTTTTTCATCCTTACTATTTGTTCATTATGACAAATGCTTACCCATAGTAGCATAAGGCAATTTATCAACTGATCCATGGGGATAGATG
This sequence comes from Scotopteryx bipunctaria, assembly GCA_949320045.1. Lineage (NCBI taxonomy): Eukaryota > Metazoa > Arthropoda > Insecta > Lepidoptera > Geometridae > Scotopteryx > Scotopteryx bipunctaria. The sequence continues at coordinate 4,348,727 of OX439441.1, forward strand.
CAGTAGATGTGTGGTCCAGTTCTGTCCACTCCTCCAAGGACAAGGGCGGCACCAATGTGTCCTTGGTAGCGGAACAACATGCGCTTCAACAGTGTCGCGGCGGTCTCTACCGGCACTGTGCGACCAGTGTGCAATCGCTGCAGCTCCAACTGCGAGGACACAGTCTGCGTTGTCATTTCAGTGTCCGCCGCCGTACCAGCACCACAACAGTACATGTTACCAGCCAAGTAGTGAATCTTCTCGCAATTTTTGTCCGAAACAACAGTGTTTTCGGTGGCCCTGGTGTCGGCGCCAAGGATAACACCATCAGCATAAATGATGCCTACAATAGTGGTTCCGGTCTTGGTGGCTTTCGGAGCTGGAAATCCTTTACTCGCGAGGAAAGCATTGCTGGAAAGAGTATCAGTTATTTCCATGTTATCCAGGCTAGACAGTCATCAACAGCGGTCGCTTATTCTACTTACCGTTGGCAGTTTTCGAAAGAGAATCCCCCAGCAGGAACTTCTGGGGCTAATACTGAAGCCATTTTTTGAGATTATTTGTTAGTTTATTTATTTATTACACAAATACGGAGAAAACTACTCTCTCGTATGCATGTAATGCAAAGCAAAATCCTGGTTTTTGTTGTGTCACTGTCAAACAAAAACCATAATCATGACTTTTCAAAATTTAGACCACCACAGAGAAAAACCAACACGGCCGCATTCTATTGAGTTCGACCTGGTTCGATCTTTCCGTTTCTGAAGGTGAAGTTGTGAACACTGTAGAAGGATGGTAGAATGCATGTGGACCAATTAATTTTTGACTGGCAACACTTACTTACGAGGCTTTAGACGATTGGGCCAATATTTATTTATCAATTGTCTATTTTATTGCAACTGGTTAAAGTCCAATATTTCTCGACAAAAATATTGTTATTTTGTCTTTCCTTATCTTGGATAGAAATTAACCAATCATGACGAGACGAATTGTCTTCGCAAGCCTATTTGTCAAACCAATAGCAATGTTGTCAAAAAGTGGTCAAAAGGCGAGATGTGTTGAACGTGATTTCCGATTTTATATTAAACTTTAGCTACTAAATTAGTTCCTAGGTATAATTTAACGCAATGTTCACTAACGCAGCGTATGTGTGTCTAATTTATTTGGCTTCAGCTCTAGTCCTTACGTTAGCCGGTCGTGATTTCTATCAAATACTCGGCGTGTCTAGATCAGCTAACACGAATGAAATCAAAAAAGCTTACAGAAAGTTAGCAAAAACTTTACATCCTGACAAAAATCAAGATGATCCTAATGCCTCGCAAAAGTTCCAAGACCTTGGCGCGGCGTATGAGGCTCTGTCTGACCCAGAAAAGCGGGAGCTCTACGACCGATGTGGCGAAGATTGTTTGAAGAAAGATGGTATGATGAACAACAATGATCCATTTGCAAGTTTCTTTGGTGATTTCGGTTTCCACTTTGGAGGAGAACAGCAGCAACATGACACCCCCCGGGGGGCGGATATTATTATGGAACTCACTGTTTCTCTTGAAGAGTTATACAATGGAAACTTCATAGAAGTAAGCTCCAGCAAGCTTTCCAACAACTGCCTTTTATAAAATGAATCATTTCTAGTCGGAGCATCATAATTATTTATTTCTTATTACACAGATAACTCGCAACAAACCAGTCATAAAGGCTGCCCCAGGCACTCGTAAATGCAACTGCCGCCAGGAAATGGTGACAAGGAACCTTGGCCCAGGCCGTTTCCAGATGATGCAACAGACAGTTTGTGATGAGTGTCCCAATGTGTCCTTTGTAAACGAAGAGAGGCAATTAGAAGTAGAGGTAAGTTTTAGTCTAATAAAGTTGATAAACAGGATGTATGTGCAAGTGAAGAATATATCTTATAAACCTATCTCACTCAAACAACCTATCCTATAGACCCTTTCACCACACTGGTTTGAGAGAACTAGTATGTATGTATGTTCGTATGAGCCAGTGGCCAACTCTAGTGACGGAGTTTTTAAGCTGCCTAAAGGCCTCCATCATGGCTTAACGGCTTAAAAGCCGGGACCGATGGTTTAACGTGCCCTCCGAAGCACGAAGCGCTTAGCTCGTAATGCCACTTGCGGTTGCACATTCCAATTTGTGACCGCGCATATCGTTGCTTAACTTTAACAATCAATCAAGAACGCCTAAGCAAGCTACGCCACAAGCTAGTGACACAATTAGTAGTAGTGCATAAAAATAAATCACATAAATCTGTAAATGCCTTAACTAATTGACATAGGTGTACATAAATCTCAAATGTTATGCAGTTCAAAATTATTCTTTTTTATATATTTTGTGATCTAATTTTACAAAAGGATATTCCTCATTCATGAATTTTCAGATTTAATATCTAAAGTTCGTATATTTTATTTATTCTGTTGACATTTTCAATAATTTGTTTTGTTTCTTATTTGGTATACAAGAAATGTAACATTCAATTTGGTGTAACTTTCAGGTAGAAATTGGTGCTCCGAATGGGCACAAGTCTAGATTAAGGGGTGAAGGAGAGCCTCATGTAGATGGGGACCCTGGAGACCTCATCTTCATATTCAAGACGGAGAGACATCCTCAGTTTGTCCGCAAGGGAGATGATTTATACACTAATGTCACTATATCCTTACAAGTTAGTACCTATACCTAATTTATTTTATGTTAGGGCTTTTGAAATAATTTATTGTCCTTCATACAGTTTTCCAAGCAGTTACAGGAAAAATGTTATTTAAATTCAAAGTAAAAAAAATTTTTCACTTGTTTAAAATTGCTTTGACTAAGTCGAACTCAAGTCACGGTTTTTTGACAGTTTTTGATGGAAATCTGTCAAAAACTCGTCACTTGAGACGTGCTGAACTCTGAGATGCGTTTGAGTCTTCGGGGGTAATAGTTACAATATACATTTTTTAACATGCATATCAGCATAAAACTAATCAATCTAACACTACTATACAAGAAATTATAACAGAATTGACATTAACCTTGATTATTGTTATGTAGTCACAGACAACAATAGCTACAAAACTTAAGCAACATAAATATTTATATATTTATTTATTGAATTGCCTAACCTAAAAATATAACTATATATAATCTAACTACAATACGTATGCTAATTATAGACAAACACTGGCTGTATAAACCACATTTTTGTAACAAATAATCTCTTATAATTTTTTATAGGATGCCCTAACTGGCTTCACAATGGAGATAACCCACTTAGACGGGCACAAAGTCACGGTGTCACGGGACAAGGTCACGTGGGCCGGCGCTCGCGTCCGCAAGAAGGGCGAAGGAATGCCCAACTTCGAAAACAACAACCTCCATGGAAACCTGTACATTACGTTTGATATTGAATTCCCTAAGCAAGACTTTACTGATCAGGAAAAGGAAGGTTAGTACTCATTAGACACAATCTACTCTACACATATTATTTTCCCTAAATGACCTATAATTTGCGTAGCTTTAACTACGGTTTGTCACCTATTTATCAGACAAAACTAATGTTGAATGTTGTTTTATTTGAAATAGAAAAGTGATGTTAGTATATTATTCTACCTCGTTTCTCTCAATTAAAACAGTTGAAATCATTGTTGATTTATGAATTTGTTTTTTTGTTTCAGCAATAAGAAAGATTTTGAAACAGCAACCAAATAACAAAATATACAATGGACTATGAAATAGCGACTATGCCAATTTAATTTATTTAAGTAGTGGAATGAGCGAGTTTGGTATGAACAATTCTAATGTGTGATGTACCTGTGATTGTATTTATACAATAAGCCGATGTACTTGGAATGTCACCAGCATCTGGAAAATAAACTTTAAGTTGATGAACTTCATATCATTCTCAAGTTAAAATGTTTTGTTTTTATGCTGGTTAATAAAACAGGATTCAAAATATATTTATTTTATTTCCCGAATGTCTTTAAAACACTATTTTAACAAGAAAAACATGACATACACAATACAATGTGTAATTGATGATTCATAAACTATTCTAATAGGGTTTTCTTATATAACATAGCAAATCAAATATGATTTATAAATTTGTAACAAGTTATACTAATTCTTATCTACATTAAATTCACAAATAAAATAACTTCTGGCACATCATTTTTATCACAAAAGTAACTCCCAAACGTATTTTATTAAGCACTATCACATGAACATTTTAACTCCATCACAATTATTCACTTACTAGCTTTGCCTGCGGCTTCGCTCGCGTAATATCCAGACAAAAAGTAGCCTATGTTATTCCAGCACACATACTATGTATCCAAGTTTCATTCAAATCCGTTTAGCCGTTACGGTGTGATTGAGGCACAAACATACATCGTCACATCCTCACAAACTTTCGCATTTATAATATTAGTAGGATTGATGGTGCTTGTAGTTCTCACTCTTGGACTTTCTTTGGACCCTATAGCCACTGAGATAACCTTTTCGCTATAAAATAAAACTTGCCCAGTCAAACAACATTCACTAATCCACAGAATCTCGCGCGTTACGATACAAGACACGTAGGATGAGTGGTGGGTATCAGCTCGGTAGCCGCGCCTTGCAACACGCTGTTGACGACCGCCCGCGCCAAGTATCCGACTGATACTGACGCGTTCGCCGCGGCCAATGCTTCGGTGTCCTCGGGGGATAGCCCACAGTCCTGGAAACGAGAGGAATGTGAATGTAATCACGAATCAGCATTCTTCAGTACACAATGTAAAATTTCATGATGTACATAATACGGTGCAAGAGAAAAATTGCGAAAATAATCTTTTACAAAAAGGTGCCTTTTCTAATGGATAGACTCTAGAGACCATGAAACAGTTTTTTTTTTAATATTGTGTAGATTGTTCACAATATTTTCTCAAATATCGATGGTGACGTTCAGTTCATCCCTACAGCTGAATAGTAGTCATTCTCTTAGCTTTCTTGAAATAAAAAAGGGCTTGTGACAGTTACATACACTTGGTCAACTTTTGCCCTGTCTCTCAGCTACCAAACTGCCAGGAAAATATAAGTGATTAATCCGTTATACAATTTATAACTTTTTTGAACCTTTTACGGATGATAGCTATTCTATCAAAAATAAAACGAACGAGAGGCTTACCTTAGCATAAGTCATATGAGCATCATCAAGCAGTTTGTCCAAGTCCAGCGGGTGTTGCAAGTAGAGTTCTGGGTTGCGCCGCAGTATGGTCGCGAGTACACACAGCAGTTCTACGCAGAGCTGGCGGCGCGAGGGCGACTTTACTGTCACCAATGCCTCTTCTACTAACAACGCGAAAGACAGCTCGGACCGAGACATGTTCACCAGAGTCGGATCAGCTGGGATAGAGTGCCCCTGCCAAAAGATAATTATTCGATTGTTATCTCAATGTACTTCTCTGCTGGACTCTGTAAAGAAAGAACATAGGATGCGTCCAGCTGCTTCTGTCCCGGAGGGATAATATCCTCCCTAACATGATGGACCATCTATATGGCGTGATAATATGTATGTACATCTCAATGCTGTTGTTTCACAGTATTTTCAGTTTGTTTATTACGAGCTTCCGCCTGCGACTTCTCGGAGTGGATTAAAAGTAGCCTATTATGTCATCTCGTTTGCACAGACTATCTCTATGTAAAAATAATATCGATCCTTTGCTTCGTTTGTTTTACGTGAAGGAAGGACAAACTCGTTTTCGTATTTTATGGATTTACCTGAACAATAATTCCTTTTGGTGTTCTTAACAGTATATCCCAAACTTGAATGTAGAAGTGTTTTGGAACGCGACACAGACAACCTTCCAACTGCCGCCGCTGAAGAGGTGTCAATCTACAGAAAATAAAGATAATTTATGTAAATTACCATATTATACATATACATTAAATCACGCTTGTTTCCCATAGGGGTAGGCAGAGATCACGGATGTCTATTTGCTACGATCCTAACATACTTCTTTTGCTAAATTCACTTTCATTACATTCTTCATGCATGCTCGTCGATTTAGGGTACTCTTGACCTGGCTCTTTTCCAAAACGTCACCGATTTGGTCCAGGTACGTACGCCTAGGTCTTCCCCTTCCAATGTTCACACTCGCCTCATACTCCTGTCGCGTTAATCTTCTTTAATTCATCCTCTTTCCTTGACTGAACCATCTTAACATACCTTGCTCAATACTCATCACTACCGAATCAGACTTTAAGAAACCAAACATTTAATTGACTTCTCAGTGTATGGAATGTTTATTTTCTATTGTATCAAAGCTGTTGGGTTCCAAATAAATATTAATAATAAATAAATAAATTACACCCAACAGTTACATACATAGTCCTGACCCCACATTAGGATTCCCTGTTTCGTGGGTATCAGAAACTACGAGTATAACAGGAAGGAAATATAAGAGTTGATAAAACTTACCCATTTTCATCCGCCCAGTCAGAGACGCTCAGCACTCGGATAAGCAGCATCCTCAGCTTGAATGGGCTGAGGCTCTCGGTGGCGGCGTCGGCGCGGCCCTCGTGCGGGAACAGCGCCAGGTAGATGCGGATCGCCTCCAGCACCCAGCCCACCCGGATCTTCAGGATGCCGCGGAACATGTCGGGGTTGGTGCCTATTAGACGCCCGCAGTATAGGACGATCTCCTGCAAAAGAAACAAATAAAATTGTATGTTTTCGAGTATAATTCTTTTTTCGTGTCTTTAAAGCACTCACTGTGCTACAGAAGACTACAGAAGTCTATACTAGAATGACTCGTTACGCTCGTGATTCAATTCTAGACTACAGAGCATACGCTTCAAAAAACTACTTTGCTCACTTGTTGAAAAAATAACTAATTTCTGGACATTTTACACAGCGCACTTTTAGCCCCAAACTAAAGAAACAAAGTGTGTGTCACAAACCTGCTGTAAGACAGCGCCAATGACGTCATACGGCTGTATGGTGGAGTACATCACAGATTGAATCTCTCCCGGAGTCATCGGCTTGTCGAACACAGTCTCCTTCTGTCCGATCACACCGACTGTCAGCTGAAAAACGCTTCTAATTAATAAAAAGTAAATCAGCGCTCGTGGGGTAGCTTGCTTAGGCGTTCTTGATTGATCGTTGAAGTTAAGCAACGTTGTGCGCGGTCACAATTGGGATGGGTGACCGCAAGTGGCATTACAAGCTGAGCGCTTCCGTGCTTCGGAGGGCACGTTAAATTGTCGGTCCCGGCTTTTAAGTCGTTAAGCCATGACGGAGGCCTAAAACTCCGTCACAAGAGTTGGCCACTAGCTCATATAAACTTACTTTTACACTAATATTATAAATGGGAAAGTTTGTGTGTGTATGTATGCTTGTTCTTTCTTTGAGGCGCATTTTAAACCTTTTACCGGACAGATTCGAAGTTGATACATGCACGGTCGCCTGCAAGAATGGCGGCAGAAGTTTGGACATTTGATAGTCTTAAATCGAACAAAATTTATTTTTTTTACGTAACACGAAGAACAAAATTGACAGAATTAACAATATTAGCACAAATGCACAAAAAAGCTGAAATCCACGCACTTGTGATTGTCTTTTATTGCAACCAGCGTTGCATCAGCTTCTTGCTGAGCAACATAATGCTGAGGCAGAGACTTTTGGTTCATCACATTTACTTTTTTACCTTCACTTAGTTTTTTAGTTATTGTAAAATATTTGTGTGATGAACCATTAAATGTATTTTCTTTCTTTCTTTTGTTTTTCTTACAAGTCATTATTACCATCGATTTCACTCTCGAACGAATCTCCTATCACGTCAAAAAATCATTTATGATTCAAATTTTTTTACTTGTTTTCCGTTGACGAGCACTGTGGTGATGAAGGGGCTGATGGAGTCGACGGTGTGGCTCAGCAGCGAGGAGCAGTAGCGCACCGCGCGCCAGTGCCGCAGCACGCCCGCACCGTGGTACAGACGCTTCAGAGCCTCCAGCGCGCTTGTACCGCCCACCTCATCAAACAATAATAGGATATCAACAAACTTTTACCCCAACAGTATGTCGCATCGATTTCTTTAAATATTAAATACAATATTTTTGTTCTTTGCTTTAATTTGCGACGACCTCTGTGGCGTGGCGGGTTCGATTCCCGCTGCGGAAGAAATGTTTGCATGCTCTGCAAATATTTCTTCCGGGTCTGGGTGTTGTAATATTATGTGTTATAAGTATGTATTTACAAAAAAAAAGTATATAAGTATTCTATCAGTCATCTGCTTCCCATAGGGCAAGCTTTGCTTAGTTTGGGGCTAGGTGGTGGTGTGTGCGAAGGGTTGAAGCCTGTTGACATCTCTTTTTTTCTAAATTAATGAATAAACTGAATAAATTACAATTGAATTATACCTCGTACATAGGTCCTTCTCGCGCCATGAGAATGCCCCACAGCTGGCACTGCGCATAGATATTTTCAGTCGATCTCAGCGCTGTCACCACATCAACCGTGGATCTGAAAAAAACTTTAAAATACTACACACAGCATGACGAAAAAAATACTCGTTATAAGCTGTCTTCTTCTTAAGATAATACTAAATAGACGTTATATATCGGCGAGTCAGCACACACATCCACACACAGCAAACTCAATACGTGGATGTGTGTGCTGACTTGCATGAGCCTCGCTTGGTTTCTTACCGCGGGCGGGCGGGCGATGCACTTGACTGCATTTTTTAAGCTTTTTATAAAGATTTAAGCGGATTAGTACTAGATATTAAACATCTATTTAGTGTTCTCTTAAAATGGACTTCCGCAAAATCACGCTTGAATCAATTAACTATTCGAATTATGAAGCGCTCGTAGCACAGCTTGCTTAGACGTTGAAGTTAAGCAACGTTGTGCGCGGTCACATTTGGGATGGTGACCGCAAGTGGCATTACGAGCTGAGCACTTCCGTGCTTCGGAGGGCACGTTAAATTGTTGGTCCCGGCTTTTAAATCGTTAAGCCATGACGGAGGCCTTTAGGCGGCCTAAAAACTTCGTCACAAGAGTTGGCCACTAGCTCATACAAACTTACTTTACAATTAACTATTTGTCTTCTTCTTAGTTAGCTTGTTATGAGATTTGTAGAATAACTTACTTATGCTTATAAGTGTCATAAGACATGAGTTCCTCCCGGTAGGTGAGCGTCCGCGGCACGTCTGTCAGCGACTGGTAGCCGATGTACTCGTGCTCCAACTGACGGAACTGAGTGAACATCTCTGATGGGAACTCGCCTTGGCTCATGAAGTCCAGATGCTCTGAAATAACACCCAACAGTCACACATATTCCTGTCCATACTACGGTGATCTGTGCCGTGGGTATCAGAAACCATCAATGAGTATACCAATATACCACAACACCCAGACCCGAAAGAGATGTGCAGAGCATTCAAGCATTTCTCCCGTGCGTCGCCACCGCGGGAACCGTACCTCTAACATCTCAGACGGACACTTCCATCGAGGTCAATAAACACAAATCAATTTACAATTATTTTATCGGATTATGTCTCAACCGGAAGAATCGAAAAATATTTGCTATTAGGCAACGTAATTTTTGTTATTCAACAAGAAATAAAAATGTAGCTGGCGCAGTCAGAGGGATGCATTTAATAGTTTCAAGTTTAACATAAAGAGGTCGATCCTTTTTGGCGCAGTCGGAGGAATAATTTCGATGGTTTTAAAGTGCCGTTTATCTCACCCATACAAGAGCTGGAGATCAAATTCTGCAGTCTTCCGAGGCGCACTTTGACCCCGTCGCAATGTCCTTTTTTCAGCATCGCGAAAAGATCCAACATCTGCTTGAAGTGCGGATCACGCATGTGCTCCTCGCGGACTAAGAGGCACACGGTGGGGCGGCCGGAGAGGCGCCAGTATCTAAAACCATCAGATTTTGTGGTTTAAGTATCTTACTGAGAATTTAGGAAAAAATAACTAAGTTTTATAGTAAGTAAAAACCATCACAATTTGGATAAATGCTTAAATTGAAGATATCTCGTCGAAGTAGATTATTTCATTCAGCTTTATATTTCACGCAGAGAGCACTGGCGATGGTTTAGTGGTAGCGGCCCCGCCTTCCGATTCTATAGTCGTGGGTACAAATCTCAGAATAATCAACACTCTCAAACGGTGAAGGAAAACATCGTGAGGAAACCTGCAGGTTCTAGAACCTAAAAGGATAAAAAACGCGTCAAATGCATGAAAGGATCCTTTGAGGCGCATCCTTTCACCACACTGCAGTGTGGCGAAAGGATTTGAAAGGATTTAAAGTGCCACTAGAGTATTTCATTCAGCAACTAGTAGAACTACCGAGTTTTACGAGTTATAATAAAAAATTGAAGCCTCCCGGTGTGTTGTGAATTTATATCGTTAGCAAATTATTGAATTGGAATTTCAAAAATAGAAAATTTATTTCAAAAATAAGTGTAATCAAAACTTACTTGCCAACAAACTGCAGTTCAGTCTTTATATCATCGATCAGCAACGCCATGTCGCGATACAAATAAAACTCTGACACTTCAAATATAAGCGGATAGCACAACACTGTCATTCCGCACACCCTGTAAATCTGAAAACATACAACGGTTACGCAACCTAATAGAGATCATATAAACATGAAAATAAAGCTTAGTTTTTCTTGTACCTTGCTTGTGCCTAGTGATCCTACGGGACGGATAGGACGGCCGGTCAACTTCAGTTTAGGACAAACTCCCAACTCTCTATAGACGTGAACCAGTTGTGTAGAACTGCAGACCTGTACGAAAAATAAATCACGAGTTAATACATTTACGACCTAGACAGCTTAAAAATAAGGTGCAGAATTGAAATTCACCTGCACTGGCTCAACTTCGTGGGGCGTTTGCGTTTGGATGCCGTAGGTGCCCATCATGGCTTGGAGACGCATCGACTCAGCGATTAAAACTACTTGGACGACCAAGTCTGTTGCGATGCCCTGAAAAGACACTGAATTATTATCCCCGTTATAACTAAGAGATCGTTCTATAATCGTGCTACAAACGTTATAATTTTGCGTGAAATTTGCGGGCACATACGATCGTCACAAAGGCTGCATTGACCTAGCTGTACAAAAGTTCTTGAAAATAAATTATGCTCAAGAATCAACACAAACATTGATATCCATAGGACATTACATATTATCGAATTGCTTGCTAGTAAAGTAATATATAATTAACATGCAGTAGCATTTTTTAAATAATGATAAAATCATGCTACACGCTCAGGCTACACGTCTAATTTTGGATGCGCCTAATACTCACAAACGTCGGCTTGGCCTGCGCGGGGCATGAAATAAATAAAATTCAAAATAACAACAAACCATCACAACAAGGATAAAACAAACATGTACCTAGACAAGTAAATATGTATGCTTTAAATGAATTACTAAAACGTATAAAGTTAACAAAACTCAATTCTCTAACATATCGTTATTTATTAACCAAAACTAAAATGTAAAAATTGTTTAGCATTCATATTAATTAGGGAGGCAAACAGCGAATAAAAAACATTTAATATAACAACCTTTTCACTCATGTTTTGTCCACTACAGACGAGTGAAAAGATCGTTGCGCCATAAGTACGCTCGCGTGAGTCGCGTGTATATCATCAAGCACTTCAATCTGTATTATATAAGCTCACCTGAAACTTGGATTAATAAAAGGGGTGTTTATCGCCTATCTATAATTACTAGCTGTTGCCCGCGACTTCGTACGCGTGTAGTACATTATTTTGTTCTATAATCAATAGTTTTCGCAGCGCACGCCAAAAACTATTTTGGGTTTTCTACCTTGGGTTACAATATTGCAATTTTCTTACGGATCCCAATTTTTTTTGAAAACATTATAGCCTATACTGGTCCCTGATAACGTAGCTTTCTATTGGTAAATAATTTTTGAAATCGGTCCAGTAGTTTCGGAGCCTATTCGTTACAAACAAACAAAAAAACAAAAAAATCTTTCCTCTTTATAATATTAGTATGAGGAGTTCTGACGAGAGTTTATAAAAAAGACTCACCTGAAATGCCGAATACCGTCCGGCGCGCCGCGGCCGGTTGTAGGACGGTAGATACCGGCGGATAGGATCCAATTCGTTGACATGCAGCAATCCGCCCGTCAGCAGCTGAGCCAGCACGAACATCGACTGCGCCCATAAGAACAGCCCACCTGTGTCTGATTTACGATATTGTGTTAGGGATGATTACAACGTATATTATTCGCAGTAACGGATCCAGGATTTTGGTTTGAGAGCATGACTTCGTTGAGAGTTAGGTTTAATTAAGGTAGCACACGAGCTTCTGAAAATAGCTTTAGCCTCTTAGCCCCCAATTGGATCCACTACTATATTTTAAAGATCATCAAAAAGCTTAGTCATAGAGCAAGTAAGAGAGAAAACTTAAGCTAGTAAGAATGTGAGTCTTTCTTAAAAATGGCAATCAGCTCCGGTGGTGGCGGCGTGTTAGCTCAACTTTATTTAATTTTGTTTTATGTAAAGAACGTTTATTAAGATGAAGAGTTATTGAAGAAATAAGAATGGGAACATTTAAGAGGATTTGCTGGAAAGGAGATACATAAACTTTGAAACAAGGAGGCTTGGAAACATGATCTTATTTTTTAATTTGAGCCGCTGCAATGTTCGATAAGCACATTTCCACATTTTTCAAACCACACCATTTCTCAAACTACAGGAACAAATTCCAAAGTATATGCCACTGTAAAGCTAAGCTAATTATCATTCTTGAGCATCAGTTGGTAATGCGAGGCGATGCAAAAACAAATGTTATCAAAATGAACAAGAAAATTGTTAGGGAAGAAAACAGTTCAAATAAAAAAAGTACCAGTCCCCACAACCTTTACCTTTATTTTCATGGTCGCCTGGCGAGTCTGCAAATATTACACCCATTTATATGTTGTAGGTATGAAACAAATACGTCTATCTCGTAGTTCAATGAAATAAAAACTGTTTCGAAATCTTAGAATTTTGTACAGTGTGATAAAACTTACTCGCTGGTATCCTGCGGACGGAATTAGGCTCGCTGCGCTCGTTCTCAATGCATTCGCGAGGCACGTAGTAATACCAAGGAATGACTGGATCTAAAACAAAATAAAAGTTTATGAATGTACATTTTAAAGGTGTGTGCATGTGATCAAAATGACTTCCTGCTTGAACTGCTTTCCCTTATAAAAAACTTGTGTTCATTAAACAAAGATTATTCAATTCAAAAAGTTTAACCACAAAAGTTACCTCCATGTTCATCCATATAAATCCTGGCTTTCAGTAGTTTCTGATACTCTTCCACCTGATCAGGCAGCGTCCTGAATACGCCGTCAATTATCATGAGCACATAGAAAAGCGGCCACTCTGATTCAATTCCATCAAACTCTTTCAATTCCCCTTCATTGTAGTATCTCCTGTTTTGGTCTTCAAGAACGCACTTGTAGCCATCTCGGCTGAAGCGTTTAAAGCCACATTTGCCTTGCAACCGCCGGAGTATGTTAGTTTTCGTCAACTGTACTAGATGTTCTTCGTGAGTCGCGAAAGCGGGAAACGATATTGTTGGCAAGAGCGCGGCGTCTACGCCCTGAAAAACGTGAACAAAACAACAATTTGTAAGTATTTTCAATCCTATCAGCCATCAGCTTGTACCATGGTTCCCATAGTATAAGCTTTGCTTAGTTTGGGGCTAGATGGTGCTGTGTGAAATGTCCACAAATTTTTATTATTATAATTATTATTATTTATAATAATTATTACCTTCGAGCTAGACTCCCGTGGAAGCATAGTTTCGAAGATACTTCTGTTACGATTGTGAGCGTCGATATCAACATAAACAACGCTCCATGAAGCGCCCTTATCTCCAAACAAATTACATCCATTGATTGCTTCTAGAGCAGCTTTCGCCATACCTGATAAAACAATAGCATTAGAATTTGTGCATTCTGAACTTTGTGGTTTAGATAATAAGGTAGAAAATAAAATAACCAATAGATGAAGCATGGATCTCAGGTGTTCCATCATTGTACTTTGATCCTCTCTCCCACATGCCATAGTCTGGCGTTCTGTATGCACGCTCCACATAGTAAACGAGATTTTGAACAAACGCCACCTCATCCTGAATCAATAAAATATGCTATTAGCAACACAAAGTTATAGGTACCTAAAACCAGAATGTCCAAAATAAATAAGTTGGACATTAGTATGATAAGAGACATTATTAATGAGGCTTAGATAAAAAAAAATTGTCTCAAAATAAATAAACAACATCCAACAGATGATACATAGTTCTAACCCCACACTATGATTTCCTGAGACATTCATGGGTACTATGGCACTACTACACGCAGATATGGAAGAAATTTTTGCAGATGTTACATGTTGCAATGTTTGCAAACATTTCACCCACTGCAGGAATCAAACACCTCGTGTGGCTTAGCCAGGCATTCTCCACACACACTGAGGTTGTCAAAACACAAACCTGAGTATAGACAATCTGCAGTCCAGATGTGATCATCTGCACTAGAAACAGCAGATAAAGTGACACCACATCAATCTGCAAGTGGTGATATTCATCATCGCCTAAGACAGGTTCTCCCGTTGTGAGGTGGAACTTAACGTGGAGCGCATGGGCGGCGCTCTGCCTGGTTTTGAAGGCTTCGACGCGCGCAGATTGTTTGATCCAACATTCCAGGATACCACGCATGCATTTCACTGTACTTTGGCCAAGCTCGTGAGATTTGCCTCTGTCATCATCTATGCGCCTTAAAGAAGAATCATACTATCACTAACCTTTATTTGCCACTAACTTGCCTTAGGTGGCATAGATTTAAAACATTTCAAAATTATATTAGTGCTTACAATGAGTTAAGCATTTTGAGTTTGTGTTTGTCATTTGAGCCTATATAATATGATCATATCATTCACTAGCTTCCACCCTTGGGCTTCACTAGCTTGGTAGATTCAAAGTAGCCTGTATGCTATTACTGGGCATAAGCTATGCATATCCCAAGTTTGATCCAAATCTGATCAGCTGTTTGAACATTATTCAAACACAGACATCAAAATAACCAAACTTTTGCATTTAGTAGCATGATTATGATGGCTATGATTCAGTAAGTTATAATTCTTAAATTCTTTTACCTGTAAGCTTGGTAAAGTCCCCACACTGCAGAGGCACAGTAAATACTGTCCCTGACACTGGCTATGTGAAGATCTGATGATAACACAGGGAACAATCCTGTGATAGGACTCTGATATCTCAACAGCTGCCTTTTAACTGAAATAAATTACAAATTAATCTGTCCTAAACATGACAAATTGTGTATAAAGACCCCACACTTTCTGAAGACATCAAACACATCTGATCACAACTGTAGAAGAGTACCAAAAATTTTGAATGCTTTACTAGTGAAATTACACTAAAGTTATAGTATAATCTGAACATAAAATAATGAACATCAGATAATAAAGCTTCCCAGACAAGAAATTGAGTAAGTAAGGATTGTGTGGGATTACAAACCAATAGCATAGTAAATATCTAGCTGCCTGACTGTGTCTTCATAATTAGATATCTTCATGAACTGTTGAGCACTTATGTCGTCTATGCTGCCTTGGCGAATCATCATGTCGGGATGAACCTGAAAACATGAAATTGCTGATATAGATAGTACTTGATGAACATAGCCCCTGATATCCAGAAACACCGCGTTGTTTCAAACTGGCTGGATCTAGTATGCAACATTTAGGTATACAGAGATCACCTCAAAAGAGAAACATAAGAAGTTTGGAAACTTACCCTTCTAATAGTTTTGTAGAGGTGCAAACTACCATGCAAATTATTTTGACCTTAGATTTGATTTAGTTAGGTCAGCTTGATTTAGCTCTCGATATACCTAGTCAATTATTTTTATCTCCATGCAAGTAAAACCAACACAACACACATAGACAAAACAACCACTGAGCAAGTCCAAGGAGCAAGTAAAGTTAAAGTACCTAAACTAAACATTGGAAGAATATTATTTATTGTTATTAGTACCTGTTATTAATTATTAATATGTATATAATGTTTAGAGACTTTTAAATATTACAATCAAAACCAACGAAACAAACAATGACATTGACATTCAGTTAAAGCAGAAGTTACTTGTTACTTGCATGAAACTCGATGAAACTACATTCGTGACGTCACACTTGATAGATCAGTCCTCAGATCAGTCAGGGAAATAGTCCTGCGGCTACACAATCGCGATTGCAACATAACTTTGCGTTTTGCGCCCGTCTGTCGTCACTCTGACTGAATAAATCATTAACTGTGTACTTATTTACAAAGCAGCCTCGTGAGGCACATCCTGATTGAGAGATCTGCCTCGCGCTGTGGCTTCGTGAAGCTGGGTTGCTCGGTCAGTTAGCAGCTGATGCTACCTATATTATTGACGCACATTACTCCTCGCGTCAGCCGAAGTCGATCGTTAATCATTTTTGATTCGCCGAAGTTTAACAACGAAGTCTTTTAAGTTCAATAGTGCAGCCGCAGACACATGACAGTGAAAGATGTTTGTTTTTGACACTGTCCTGTTTATTTATTTAATAATGACTTATTTGTTTTGAAAGAGAGTTGAGTTGGCGATGTTCTTTAATTTATAGATATGAAATGGTTTATTGGCGGACACTGTTTAGCGTACTTCAAGAAAGTGTCCCAGGTTTACTAACTAGGTACAAACCCCTACTATAAAAGTTTTTATGTAGAAAAAAAATCTTCGTCGCCCAGTAGGTAAGTCGTCACATGAAAACAAATCTCAGAGAAAAAGTAAAGGTCACGAAAAGAAACCGTTTGTAAAGAGTGTTTCCATAAGTTTATAGTTTTTATGTTTGTATTCCAAGCAGTTCACAAGATAAAACTAGACTTAACACTTTCCTAAAACATGATTTTTATATGATTTACAGTACCTACCTATCCTATATGAACTTCTAAAATGGAAAGTGAAAAGGATGAACGTAGTATTAGCCGCAGTAGTGATGCACAGGTCTTATCAATAAATTCAAATGCTCTTACAACTAACACCACCATAATATACATCATCTTTCATTAGCACTACATCAGCACTAACATTGACAAAGCTTTGTGGGATTTAGTTTTAAAAATAAAACATAAGTCAAAACCTGAATTGATCTATTGCCTACCATAATTATACTTTTTATACACTAACCTGTTGTACAAAGCGGACCCACTTCTAATCATTACTTTTCGCTGTTATAAGCTTCAGCTTTACCTACATGTTACCAATTTAACATGACTCAGTATTACAATGTTTATTTTGATATAAATGTGTCTGCATTACTGATAAGTATTGTTTTCATCTAATGCATCAAACATTTTACAGATCGATTTATTCACATTAATTGGGGGGAGTTGGCCTCCTGCTCCGTGTATACCAAAACACTCTCAATATAGGTCTGCTCCAATCCCTCACCAACACACTATGCAGCGACCTCCTCAAAATGAAAGGATAAAGTCAGTGAACCTCATTGAACACTTAGCACCAGACCGACGACGAAACAAGCCACAGAGTGCATCATCATCATTTGAAGAACAGCAGAAGAACAAGATGGTTCATGAACCTAAGAAAATTGACACTGGACTTTTAGTTGGTAAACCACAGCTTTCTACAAGCCTTCAATCAAAACAAGAGTGGCTTTGTTTTTACAAAAATTGCATTATGGCTTCCACTTGGTAGTGTAAAATGGTTAGATACATACATACATAAAATCACGCCTGTTTCCCATAGGGGTAGGCAGAGATCACGGATCGCCATTTGCTACGATCCTGACATACTTCTTTTGCTTCCTTCACTCTCATAACATTGCTCATGCATGCTCGTCGGTTTAGGGTACTCTTGACCTGGCCCTTTTCCAAAACGTTGCTGATTTGGTCCAGGTACTTGCGCCGAGGTCTTCCCCTTCTAACGGTACCTGTTTCGTTAATCTTTCACAATTTCGTTAATTCACACTCGCCTCATACACCTGTTTCGTTAATCTTCTTTCATTCATCCTCTCTACATGACCGAACCATCTTAACATACCTTTCTCAATCCTCATCACTACATCTTCTTTCACTCCACATCGCTCTCTTATCACGCTGTTTCGCATTCTATCTTTCAAAGTTACCCCACACATACTTCGCAATGCACGCATTTCTACTGCAATCGCTCTACTTTGATGTTTCTTCTGCCATACCCAACTTTCACTACCATACATAAGTGTCGGCACTAGTACTCCTCTATGTACAGCCAGTCGTGCCTTTTTAGACACTTTCCAGCTTTCCATAAAGGCGTGTAGTGCCCCATTCACTTTGTTTCCTGCAATCACTCTCCTTTCAATATCATCCTCATGCTTTCCATCTCTCGATGGTTAGAAATATTTAATTTAATTTGCAGATGTTTGTGGTGAGGGTTCCCAAGGCATGCACTCTGCAACAATGGTCTCCCCACACACCTCATCAGGTTCAAGGACTTTATCACGAAATCAGGTCAATCCTACTAATATTATAAATGTGAAAGTTTGTGAGGATGTAAGGATGTGTGGATGTGACGATGTATGTTTGGACCTCAATCATGCCCAAACGGCTGAACGGATTTGAATGAAACTTAAAATGTACATAATATGTGTGCTGGAATAACATATAGGCTACTTTTTATCCAAGTACAATGCGAGCGAAGCCGCGGGCGGCAGCTAGTAAAATAATATATACAATACAATACACTATGAAATACGCTCAAAGTCTTAAAAAGTTTCTTATTAATTTATTTTCTCCAGGATAGTACAGGATCGAGGCAGAACTCTGATCAACATCAGTATGGTGATGTTAGGTGGAAAGGTAAGTGATCATTTATTTACACATGCACATTTAATTTATTTTCTAGTAAATGTATTTAACCTGTCTTGACATTGAATTGGGGACATTGTATAATGTTATCTAACACACTTGTTATAGATGGATGCAATCTTCAAAACAGTCCACTGTCAATATTAACATACCATTTTACTAGGTTCCTCACACACTACACCACCCACCATTCTAAAATCAAAATATTTATTGACAAACACTAAACTAGCACATCATCACTGACATACAAATTGTACAATCCGCGTAGGATGTCGACACCAAAATAACTTTCCTAGTTTCTAATTATAGGCATCATAAGCGCGGCAGGCGGCCGGCACGGCAGTGCACCTTAAAATGTCGTACCCTCAGTATTATCCATACAACTTACAGCCGTTACCACTAGATGAAATACCGTTATGTGTACTTGAATATGATAATGGTATTCATAGAAAATACAATTTTATTTTATAATCATAAAATCATTAGTAAAGTCTGTAATATTTGTATTCAGATGTGAACAATGAGAACACGGAAGAGTTTTACGACTCTCCTGTGCTTGGGTCGCCACGAGTCGCTCCTCCGCCGCAGAAGTCATCCCCTGTGCCTGCGGGACATTTGCAGGTGACGATTTTTTTAATATAATGCATATCTAAAAGATAAACTAATCTAGTAGGTGAGAACCTACCCACTCACCGCTTAGCCCCTAGATCAGTATATAGTAGAACAAATAAATAAAACATTTGAAATTTATATTGCCATCAAGTTTTACCTAATGTTAAACCATTATGACTGACGACCTCTGTGGCGTGGCGGGCGAGTGCTCGGCTGAGACGCAAGAGGCGCGGGTTCGGTTCCCGCTGCGGGAGAAATGTTTGTATGTTCTGCAAATATTTCTTCCGGGTCTGAGTGTTGTAGTATTATGCATTATAAGTATGTATTTACAAAAAAACGTATATAAGTATTCTATCAGCCATCTGGTTCCCATAGTACAAGCTTTGCTTAATTTGGGGCTAGATGGCGCTGTGTGAAATGTCCACAAATATTTATTATTATACCTTGCAGGATGAAATCGGAGTGGGTTCGCTTGTGGAAGTGGCGACAGACGTGGACCAGCACCACTATGGTGTAGTCAGGTGGATAGGCATTATTGACGGTTAGTTTAGTCAAGTCTTTTAGTCTATCAATATTTAAACACTCGCTGTAATAGCAGTGCCGCCATTCGGGTGCCTAAAACCTTGGAAACTCCATCGCTGCTCACTATACTCCAACAACGGTGCTCAGATATAATACAGGAACCCCGCACCTTTCGAGAACTTGCCAGTTTTTTGTTTGCGTTTTTAGAAGAAGCTACGAAATCAGATTAACTATCCTGCACTGGCTTCCTACGCGAACCATTTCAGTCTTTAACCTTTAAATTGTTGTGTAGATACTCCGACAGCAGGCGTAGAACTGGAGCAGAGTGTGTGCGGTCTCGGCGACGGGTCGCGGAACGGGTCGCGGCTGTTCACATGCGCTTCGGGTCGCGCTCTGTTCGTGCCGCTGCCGCTGTGCCGGAGGGACGCGCGGTTCCGCGACACGCCGCCGCTGGACGCGCCAACGCATCAGGACGAATTCTTCGAACAGGTTTACATTCGTACCGTCAACGCGGCTATTAAATTGTTAGAGGAGCGTTTCTGCGTATAAACAGTTAAAGTAGATTTCTTGGGCCCATATTAAAAAACAATGCTTGATTCGTGAATCACGCCTCAAGCATTTATTAGTTTTAACCGAAAACTGTCCAAAAATCTTGAATTTACATTTGCTGCACAGACCTGTGATTCGCTGATATTTTCCCATCGAAAAATGCGAGCAAGTGTTTAACATGAAATCGCTCGCCCCTCTTGATAGCCGTCTTTAACGTTCGACCGGCTCAACAACTCAGACACATTACCAGCCTCGTAGAAAACATAGGAGATCTTCATTTCATCATGAATCTATTTCTGTTCCTACAGCCAGATTGCCCCGTAGTTCCCGGCGTGGTGCCTCCGCTAAGCTCCATCGGCGAGCTCGCCGGAAAGAATCGCGGTATTCAGGGACATCACAACTCTTGCTACCTGGACGCAACTCTCTTCGCCATGTTCACATTCACCAGCGTGTTCGACGCGCTGCTATATCGGCCCCCGGAGCCAGAGGTAAGGCTTTTAACATTATGCTATTTACAGATGCCGTCACGGATCCAGAGTGACTTATCTCTCTAAATCGTGCGAAACCTATACCCATTCGCCGAGCGCTCAACCCAGTGGGTGAAATGATTATTGCCCTAAACTGGTATTAATCAAATAAAATCGGGTTATACAGGAGCATCTATGTAGAATCTGCACCTGAGTTATGATATGGTCATACGGGAGCCACAAAAGAACTGCTCACAAGTAACATCATTGACGTTTTCTTGTAAAAAATCTTACAATCCAACACGAATTGAATATGTACAGTAACATTTATATCGTGGCGGGTATTATCATCATCATTTCCCTGGTCCTTTTCCCCTTTATGTGGGGTCGTCGGCACAACATATACCTATTCTTCTTCCCATTTTCCTCTGTCAGAAGTCATCTCAACGCTCAAGGCATAAAGTTTTAATATTGCTAATGATATGTATTTGATATACCCTTTTAAATTTGTCTTCTTTCTTTCTTCTTCCGTTTTAAGCAAAGCCTCAGGCAAAAGCTGGTGGTTACTGAATTGGAATAAGTTGTAAGGTCAAATTTCACATAGGTTAGCTGGAAGAAAATTCTAATTAGAAAATGTTTGTTCGCCCAATTATGTAACGTTTGTTATGTGAAATAAATAATTTTGTATGTATGTAGGACTCTCCCCACTACTCAGAGGTACAGCGCGTTCTGCGCGAGCAGATCGTGAACCCGCTGCGGCGGCGCGGCTACGTGCGCGCCGACCGCGTCATGAAGCTGCGCACGCTGCTCGAACGCCTCTCCGACGTGCCGGGACTCACGTCTGAAGAAAAGGTGACAACCTAAACCACACTCTCGACGCTTCACACAATCTCATACAGATTTAATTTCATACTACTGCCGACGTACTGGCATGGCATCGGCACACGTTTTGTGGGTTTGGGCGCATACCGTCCCATTCGCAGAACGTCCCTTTGTCCCTTTGTGTAGTAGGTATATTGTAAATTTTAACTAAGCAAACGGAAAACGGTCATAATAGGCATGATGACAAATTTTGAAAACCCCTTTTATAATGTTGGTAACACATTATTTCAGCAATTAGTTTTGACGCAAATTATTTCATTTTATTTTATCTAATTGAACGAAAACACACGTGGGTGTCATGGCGATCGCTCTATTTCGAGGGTCTGGATATTTAAGAGGACATCTACCATACCTAGCGATACAATCGTGAAACAGTTTTTTGTTCTCCCATTAAAAATCAGAAACCCGTATTTTTCATGCTGCCCTCAAATCAAGAAGTGGCATATGCCAACCTAATTCTCAGACATGAATGGGTGGGTTGAAGTAGAATAGAATAGAATCGTGGCAATCATACGCCACCGATTGAATGCTCTCAGTGGGCGTACTCTAAACAGTTCAAAAATTGGAGTCACTGTAACTTACAAAATGCACATAAATAACTAGTCAAATTATATTTTCAGGATCCAGAAGAGTTTCTCAACGGTCTAGTAGCTCAGTTACTCCGCGCTGAACCGTTTTTGAAGCTCTCCTCGGGCCAAGAGTCGTACTGTTATCAACTGTTCGTCGAGAAAGATGAACACGTGTCCTTGCCTACCGTACAACAGCTGTTGGAGCAATCCTTCGCGACTTCTGGAGTCAAATTGAGCGAGGTAAATTGAACTTTATCGCTTTACATTTAGAGTTAATTAGGTCGATATTCCTCGACTTTGGAACCTAATTCAGTTATTCTATTGTGAATCTTATCATTGTGGAAATAGTGTTGAAAATTGTAACATTGTGTCTCCAGGTGCCATCAACGTTGATTATACAAATGCCGCGATTCGGCAAACAATACAAGCTCTATCAGCAGGTTCTACCCTCGCCGCTGTTAGATGTCACTGATCTCATCGAGGGTTGTAAGTGTTATGGATTTATTTGAACTTGCTTCAAATTATGATGTATGCATTGTACTAAAACAAATTCTACGACAATTTCCTGTAACACGAAGACCGTAGCGCCCCCCTCTGCAGGGACTTCTTTCGTAAAACTGACTAAATTAATGATGGGTGGAAGAAATGTACCATAGTACTCAGAGTCAAAACTTCTGATCAGAGGCGTCTTTACCTATGGTGCAGGGTGTGCGGCGCACACGGGCGCCGGGTCTAAGGGGGCGCGGCGCCCCCTTTTTTATTATTATAACCCCTTCCTTCCTAAAAACACTTTTTGCTTCCCGACAAATAAATAATTATTAAAATAATAATTAAAATATACTGTATTCCATTTTGACCCCGCTCCTACTAGACTAGAGGGCGCCAGGGTACTGGTTGCACTCGGGCGCCACAAGGGCTAGAGACGCCTCTGCTTCTGATATCCATTATCCATGATACAGAAAAGTCTAGTGTGGGGTCATAACTATGTATGTGTCTGTTCGGTATTATTTACCCTGTGGTTACTCTATCATGATACTGCATAGCCAATCCTGTGACAAATGTTATGGCTGCACCTGTCTACGCAACAAGTTCACCGAAGCTCGTTGAAGCCCATGTATCCGTAGGGCTGGTAAGTAATGTAATTCACTAATGCTGGAGCCACGTTCACAAGTTTCGTCAAAGATTCAAAGATTTGTCACAGGATAGACAAGGAAACAAAACGCGAAGCTTGGCAGTATCGCGATAATGTAGCCACAACATTAATAACTTGACTGAATACTTTGTATGGTCGTTTCTTTATTGGAGAAAACGACAAGGCACCAAACGTGGACAGATACCCACCCCTGCCCCGC
This sequence comes from Scotopteryx bipunctaria, assembly GCA_949320045.1. Taxonomy (NCBI): domain Eukaryota; kingdom Metazoa; phylum Arthropoda; class Insecta; order Lepidoptera; family Geometridae; genus Scotopteryx; species Scotopteryx bipunctaria. Next base: position 4,372,566 of record OX439441.1, read on the forward strand.
CAGCTCTGTCGTGTCGTATCCTCCAACGAAGAAGCAGCCTATTAAGTACAATGTTTATTTACTTGGCAATGTTTATACAACGTGTAACATAATGTCCCTATAAGCCCGAAAGGGGTGTATTCAGACCGAGCACTTGAATACATTGACGTGTGCAAAAGTTCAATACATCATATTTGAAATTCCAATACAATTAAAAACAAATTATTTCATGAGAAATTTGTGACAACCCTATGTGTTTGTTTACCATTTGCGTAGGTAACAAACACACGCCCACCCTCCTATCGCGTCGGACCCACACATACGCAGACAATTGAACGCGCGGCAAGTTTCAAAAAGTACCTAGGTGTAATCACCAAAGTTTTCGTAAGAATTTGCAATTTTTTTAATTCTACGTAGAAATTAAAGTCGAAGATTAAAATCACGATATCTTTCACACATAAAAAAACAACTACCTACCTACATCTACCTAGGTAGTTACCTAAGGACCTAGGTACAGGAAAAGTTAAGTTATACCTTTTCTCCCTTCTTCTTGGTTGGCTCGGAACACGGCTAATTGACATGGTAGGTATTAGGTAGGTATGTAGGTACCTAGGTTGGTATTACTGGTACACATTCACATTCACAATCACAAAATTATTTTTGTCATTTTTTATTAGTAAGCTAGGTACTAATGGGGTACCTACTAGGTAGGGTGATAGGTTAGGTACCTATCATCATACCTACCTATCACTGAATTTTATCACTGTTGACACACACAGTAGGCACTCGGTATCCATCAAAAGGAAGTAGGTACAACACACCACCGAATTCCCGGTCTTCCCTCACTGGTGCGCCGGTGGAAAGATCCCGTCGAGAGAAGACGGTTCACCAATCCCAGAAAATAGCCCGTAAGATGGCAATGGCCGCCCTGGATAACGCTCTCTGTAGAACTGACGCGCCGCTACTAAGTAGCTACTAACACACACACACAACACCATATCATAATACTCACCGTTTGAGTACAAAGCCGACATCGTATCGTTAATTAGTTACGCGAACCGAGAGATTGCTTGTTGCAGTTGTTGCAAGGAACGAATGCTAATTGCGACTGATAAAAACCGATCTGTTTTGCGACCAAAAGTAGGTACCTATTGCCGAAAGCCGAATTTTTAGGGTTCCTTGTCTGGGGTAACCCACTAAATACCGATTGGGAAAAAAAAGGAAAAAAAACTTCACCATACATCTACTACTACTACTACTACTGTCGTCGTGTCCGTGTCGCTAGCTCTTTTGAACCAGTGTGGTGGAAGGATTAGTGTGCACCTTGAAGGTTCCTTTCGTACACTTTGACACACGTCTATGACATGCCTGGTTTCCTCACGAGGTTTTCCTTCACCTCTTGAGAGCATTGATATTGCACACATAAATTTCTAATCGAAAAATCCATAGATTCGAACTCACGACTTAAGGATGGGAAGGCGGGGTTCATACCAATATGCTACCATGTGCTCCATCCCCATTTGCTACTAGGTACCTACCTACTTACATAATAACCTACCAACAATTACGTAGTTCAATCAAGAAAAGTAAAAAAACAAATAAACCTACGGAACCAATTTGATTTTATTAAACAAACGCTTGCGGTGCGGTGTCGGTTGACGGTTGCGGATTTTGAATTTAGCAAAGGCACCGACAGCCAATTAGGGCAAGGTGCCATCCCACTTATTGTTGTTGTTGTTTCAATGCAACCAATGACAAATAGGCTGTTCACGATGAAAATGAAGATTAGTAAGACAGATAAGTCACAACCTTTGACTTTAGTGCCCAAGTAGGTAGGTACAAAATTGCATTGAAAAATGCTCCAATGAATATTGGAATAATACATCGTTGGAAAAACTAAAGTGGAATAGGGTCACGGCTTTATCCTCAGGCACGGTAGACCTCTTCTCATACTTCTTGTTACCTACTCAAGATGCTTTTAAGGCCCGAGTAGGTAGGTACAAAATTGAGTAGGTATCACGGCTTTATCCTCAGGCACGGTAGACATCCTCTCACACTCCTTGGCACCCACTGAGGATACCTTTAAGGCCCGAGTAGGTAGGTACAAAATTGAGTAGGTAAGGTACCTATCTCCTATACTAGGTACTTAACAAAGAGATCTGAAAGGATGTTTACGGTGCCTAGGGATTTTAGTCGTGATGTGACCTTACATTTTAATTACCAATAAATACCAAGGTCACCTCGTTATTAGGTAAGTAGGTAGGCATTTTACTAATGGTGTCTGTTCTGTTACCTGTTTCATCTAGAGTTCACACTTAAAGGTCAAAAAACAGCTGTAAATAGGGATGCCTCATGTTGTGTCAAGTTACGTATTGGAGCAAAGTTTAAGAGACATTTCATGAATGAAAACCTTTGAAATTTTAAAAGTCGTTGAACAAACGTTGTTCGCAATGACGTATAGAACACCCCCGTTTCGGGCTTATAGGGACATTATGTTACACGTTGTATAGTGCCTCGTCAGTGCGCGGTGTGCGGCACGCTGGCTCGCTGGGAGTGCGGCGCGTGCGCGGCGGGGGGCGCGGGGGGTGGGGAGCTGGAGGCGGGCGCCTTCTGCGCGCACTGCCTGCGTCTCGTGCACAACACTCGCCCGCTACACAAGGTAACTTGCAATGAGCGTCAGCGTCGTAGTGCAAGCTCGCTGGGAGTACGGCGCGTGCGCTTACACAAGGTAACTTGCCTTTACTATTCAATGGCCGTTTCAGCGGAGGACACGGCACCTGGTATGACCAGAGAACTCCTTCACCCCGCTACCGCGCCATCAGAAACCATTTAATATGGACAGATAAGAACTTAAAATGCGAACCATTTCCGGAGTACGATAAAAAAAACCTTGTTGCACTGTTCCAGCCGACGCCGCTGTCAGTGTGCGAGGAGTACGCGAGTGTGATGGAGTCGTGCGCGCTGCCGCGTGTGTACATGGAGCTGTTCGCGGTGCTGTGTATAGAGACCAGTCACTACGTGGCCTTCGTGAAGGCGGCCGGCGGCGTCGACGCGCCTTGGTGCTTCTTCGACTCTATGGCGGATAGGAAAGGTACGCCTTTCTTCACTAAAGGTATACTTTCGGAAGCGTCAGCGCCACCGCGCTACCGCTATCTGACTACCCTATAAACAATACGACACAGCAGGAGGGTTAAAAAGGCCACTTTTTCAGATCTTCTGCTGAATTGAACTAATCGAATCGGATTGAGTGCAATTCACCTACAATTCTGACTATTTTCGCACAGTACTGGCGTGATCCTTCCCCTGTGCGTGCCTATAATGCCGTGTCGTGTCGTCCTATAAAAATAGAGTTAAACCTGTAGAATTGTTAAATCTGTTCAAGTAGAAGAACACAGAGCCTGTATCCATCACTTTGCGATTGACGAAGTCACTAGTTTATACGCTACGTGTAAAAAAGTATGAAACTCACATAAATAAGCGTCGAATTTCGCGTAGGTCACCGTGTCTTAGCGACCGCATGGTGTCAATCATTTTTGCAGTAGCAGTAGTAGATTAGAGACTTTGTTTTGGAGTTTATCTGGACAAAGCTAAGATATCTTGTTTGGCCTATAGGAGAGCGCAACGGCTACAACATACCAGAGATAGTGAGCATCGACGACCTCGGCGCGTGGCTCAGTGAAGAGAGCGAGCGTGCGTCCCGCCACGACCCCCCTTCCTCCACCCCGCACCGCCCGCGCCCCTTACACGCCCGCCGTCTGCTCTCAGACGCATACATGTGCTTCTACAGGAGCCCCGACGTAGCCATGTATCGGTAGAGCTGAGAGAATAATAATATAACGCCTAACATACCAGAGATAGTAAGCGTCAACGCGCTTGAATCAGCAAGAAGATCGAGCGCGCGTCACGACCCCACCCCGCCCGCGCCCCCCCCTCTTAGACGTATACAATGTGCTTCCACAGAAGCCCCGACCTAGCCATGTATCAGTAGAGCTAAGAAGGGGTCCCTTGGAGTGAATGACCTTGCCACTCCACATCCCCGCGACATCGACCCGTATTTGCTTCCATAGAAGCTTGATGATGTAGGTAGACTATAGATATGAATATATGAGGATTATCTCGTAGCCCTACAGTGAATGAACTAGTAATCCATAGGAGACAGCTCAAAAATTAAAACCCTTTATTTATTGAGGTTCTTCATATTTGTTAGATTGGAATGTGATAATGCTTAGCTTTCCAAACAATAGACTGATTATTTTGGCAATTACATGTTCATCTATTTGAAATTGATAGGTTATTTATTAATGTTAAATTAAGAAAATTTCAATCATATAAATACTTGTTTTTATAAATAAAATAACTTGTTCAGTATTAAAACAATATTTTATTTAAGCCTCTGTAAAATACTACAAAAATATTTTTTTATCTGTAGGAGTGATAATAATCTTTACCACTACCATAGTATACTTACAACTATTCAGATCACATCTAATAAAAGTACTACTCAGATCAAATCTACTACTGGCACTTTTTATACTTATTATGCTTAACTTTGTTAAGAATGTTTACTTATGGCTTCCCGACAAATCCCACAATGTCACTGTTTCATTTAATTCGTAGTGTAAAAACAAGATGAATGTACCTATGTACATTTTTATAATTTTACAGGAGATCTAAAAAATTGTGCATATATAACTCATTTGAACTTTGAAGTGTTCATAGATGACAATATTATATTTGACTAATTAAAAAAGTATATGAAAATTCCATATAGAAAATTCACACAGTCATACTATTAAAGAATTCATAAGAACAAGGTTCAAATAAAGTTTTTTTTGCATTACATTTATTATTATGAATCAATTCAAAACTTTTTAGTGGTATCCTAATTCAAGTTACATTCTTCTTGTTCTATAATTATTTGTTTTTGACGTTATATTGACTTTACAGATACATCATTTTGGCACAGGTGAAGGACCACATTTAAAACTCATCTATGAAAAAAAAAAAACATTTTCACGTTTTTGGTACATACAATTAATTATCTGGTTCTTACACCGCAAATTGATTCTTCATAGCTCTTCATGGCTTTTTTTATAATTACAATCACATTTGAAATCTGGCTGTGGTACATGCGTCATGCCCTTTTTCACTGTAATATTGTTGACTATCCTTTTGCTCCATTCCTAATAGAAAAAATTAAGTCTCATTATTTGGCCTTAGTGGCAGTGCTGATACAAGTTTGCTTGCCCACTGTTTCAGCTTTCTGATATATGAAATGAAACTGGTATTTTTTAAGATCATTTACAAAGTGTAACAAGTACTTACAAAAAGCTTTTATTAAAAATACTTACCGAAAAAAGTAGAGAATGATAACAAATTATATGCTGAGGAAGCAATTGTTCATTTGCAAAACTTTGTGCATTTTTCGCTATTTCTTTGGCCTCTTCATCATGTTCAATAGCCCATTGAACTTTCTCTACCAAGTCTGAGAGATCACGTTTGACTGGGACAAAGTGCTTCCATGCTTCAATTTGGTTATAGAAATGTTCATAGTAAGGGGAATCTTGCTTTAGTACGAAGCCCCCACCCGCTAGAAGGTACGGCAAACGGTAGGCAGCTACTGTCCCATCTATGTTTATTTGATATTTGTACTGAAACAACAGACATGTAGGTTTAAATATTACTGGAATATTTGGTAACTAAACAAGATATTTTGATTTGTAGACTCACATCAAAGAACTTAAAAAATGATATGTGCTGTTGTTTAGGGCCATACTCTGCTTCTTTATCACGGAAAAAGAAGAAGTTTGTAAGAGAAACATTGAATAAAGTGGGGTTGGCTCGCGCTATATCTACAAGCTTCAATCTTTCAGCGCGCGAGTCACGGCCGCGCCAAATTGCCCTTGGTTCTCGCTCAGACCAGGAATGCTCCACCCCTCCTTGAACTGATAGAATGTCAAGAGATACCCTGGAACATTTTACATTATGATTATCTTTCAAAGTAAAGTTCCACACAGCAAAATAAAAAAATCGGTCAAGTGCGAGTCGTATTCGCACACGAAGGGTTCCGTATACATGCTTCTTGTACCTATCCATGGTTTTTATTTGTTAAAGCGGCAATAGAAATACAACTACCTATTACAGTTCATGAGATACAGCCTGCTGACAGATGGACGAAAGGACGGACGGACAGCAAGGCTTAGGAGTAGGGTCCCGTTGGCACCTTTTGGTTACGGGATAATGTTATCATTTGAACTGCTACAAACCTTCCCATATTCTCTAATGTAGACTCAGTCAAATCATAAGTGGGCATAACAATATCAATAGTGTCATTGCTACCACACCAAGAGAACACAGGTAATGGTTTTGAATGTTTCTTTACCAAAGGCCAATCTCCCAAGTTGGTAACCAATTCCATATCAGGCAGCTTAACTTTTCTTGCCAATGATAATAAAACATTATCAGAAAACATATTGAAGCCAACATGCTTCCCATAACAATCCCTGTATATTTCATTATCTTTGATAATATAGTGGCAAAAACTTGTGCTCTCAGGTTGGTGATATTTCTGTATAATTTTCCTCACAGTATGTGTCATGTTAATGCTGTGAAAAGGAGCAAGATCATTGTTGATTTGCTGGTAAGTTGTTGGACATCCATATTCCTCAAGCCATGTTTGCATATTTTCTTTTGGACAGTGGCATTGATCTGGTTGTATTGGGCCTAGAAAGAGAGCAATAACCATGAAATTAAATATTTTTTACAAGATTTCTATGAAGCATGATAGCATGACACATGTTAGGACTTGTAAAAAAATCTTAACAAACCTTTGAATTTATACGGAGATCCTTGAACATGTTTGTGTTTGTACAAAATATTTATTTGTAAATCATAACATGTTTCATAGATTTTATACCTTACTATAAAACTGCCATCTTTTCTGTCTAATTTGTTGACCCAAATACGACAGTGTGGTTTAGTTCTTGATGTTCCAATTATGTCTACTTCCAAGAGTTTTGTGAGATCTGGGGAATAACTGTGAATTCATAATAAAAAGCATTGATCAGTTACATTGAGTGGTATACTTGAATATTATTGTATTTCCTTAAACTTACATTCAGTTAGAATAGGTAGAGGCATGCTTTGGGCAGTCACTTGGTCAGAGTGTAGCAAATGGGGCACTATGGAAAACAAAGACTTAAAACTCACTTTCGGGAGAGGGGATATGTGGGAGTATTAGGGTGGGATTACAGGTCAATGATTATGGATCAACCTCTAGGGATCAACCTTTGACCCGAAGGTTATGTGGTTAAAAGTCATTGACCTTTGACCCCGAGGTCACTTAATTTGGTTCCTGTCCTGATGTCAAAAATCTTTGACCCTTGGTGACTGAACTTTGGCCCGAGGTTACTGGTACAATTAGATAGGGACATTTTGACAAAGGTTGCTTCTCTTGCCACCCCATATGCAATGACATCATAAAATATATGTGTTAATTTGGGGTGCAAACTTTCATATGTATAACTGTCTTTTTTGCTCAGCACCCCTTAAGTCCTTACCCATTAATACAAAATGTATTACATACTTGTATTGTATTTAGCAGGGGGTTAATGCATGGTACACCCCACAGCGGGAGGTCAGTGCAGATCTTTGTTCCCCTACCATTAATTAGAATTAGATACTTGTATTTACAAACAATCTCAGATCAAATAAGCAAACAATATTTTCAAAATATGTTGAACTTTTATGAGACATAATATTGACTCAACCGATAAACAATTTTATTTTGTAAAGAAAGGTACAACATATCAGGGCAATAATAGTATAGAATTATATACTTACGAGTCAGATAATTCTATAAATAAATATCTAGCCGGCATTACCGCTAACTGAGGTTGTAGACCGGGACCGTATACAGCAATCACATTTTGGTATGAACATTTTGTAAAAACACTTAGTAATACAATTATACGCCAGAACATGATTTTTTAAATAATTAGTGTGCAATTAAGATAAAATAGATCAATGTTATTTATTTATTACATGCAAGATCACGACATCACTCCACCACGGTCGGTTGCGGCACAGAGCACTATTATTCCTAGCCGTCGGTGATCGCCTCGCCTTGGAAAGCCTTGGAAGAAGGCAGGCATAGCATAGAGTAACTTTTAATAGAAGGTGAGTCTTTACCACAGAGTACACACACTAGAGTTAATAAACTCATCTCTGCTGTGGCCTGTACTCGACTCGGTGGCTGTGGCGGAGTAATAATGTTCTGGTTCTGTGGCTGTGGTTGTCTGGCATTTGTTTTGATTTGATTGATTGAATTCATCATTGAATTGAATGAAAAGAACACAGAAAACTACTACTATCATGAGAAAGAGTTGTGTGATCTGGGTCTGAAGAACTGCAAATATATCAAAACAATATTCACAAGAATCTAGATTCACGGAGATTTTCAGTTCCTTCTTTCTTCACGCTTGCGAAGGTCAATCAAACGCTATGGCTACAAGCAATTTAAAAATACTGTGCAGCAAACTCGATAGAATGAGGTTAGTTTATGTCTGAATGCTTTTAGAAATCTTTCCCCTAACAAACTAAAATTAATACCTACTAATGTTCCAGGTTAAATACAGTCTCAGTGAGAACTTATATTCCTCCGAGATTTCGACCACCGTACTGGTACATGCCAAAGGAAAGAAGGGTATGGTGATTTTCCTTTTTAATATCCACAATCTCTATCTAAACAATACCTCACTTACCTTATTTATTTCATTTTTAAAGGTGACTGAATCAATAACCAATGATAATAAACAATTTATTGATGAAGTTTTAAGAGAAAAAATGGTAAAACAAAGTCTAAGTGAGTCACCGCTGACATCTGAATCGGCAATTGAAGCCTCATGGACACCATCCTCACGTAGAGTTGGCCTTCTAGCCCGTAAAATAGGAAACTATCCTCTATGGTCAAAAGATGGAAAGAAATTCCAAACCACATTGCTACAGGTTTGTTTATATTATTGAATAAAATGAAATTATAGGATATTATTTTTATATGCCTTTCTCCTTCTAGGTAGTAGATAACCATGTTATAAAGTACATCCCACCTGAAGAATGGAACCCAATGAAAGTGAAAGACAACACATACAAAAAAGAAAAGAAGTATGGTGTAGTATTAGTTGGTGCTGAAACCGTTGACCCCAGTACAGTAACTAAGGATTACTGTGGAATGTTCAACAGTGTTGGAATGTTACCAAAACGCTTCCTTAGTCGGTTTATGGTTACACCTAATGCAGCATTACAAACTGGAACTCCATTATTTGCCACACACTTCAGAGTAGGAGACCATATTGATATCAGAGCTAAGACGTTAGTAACATTTGAATATGTTATATTTATTTTATTTTGTTTGTAGAGCTATCTGCAAGTTTTGTTTTTTTACAGCACTGACCGTGGTTTTCAAGGGGTCATGAAAAGACATGGATTTAAAGGCATGCCTGCATCTCATGGTGTTACCAAAACCCACAGAAGACCAGGTAACATTGGTGCAGGTGGTCAAAAAGCCAGAGTTTGGCCTGGCACAAAAATGCCTGGACATATGGGTAACAGGTGTGTAATTTATTGCAAAAAATCTACCAGAAAAGGACTTAGACATCCGGTTTTATCCTTGGTAGACATAATCATTACTTAGGCAAGCCTTCAGGTTAAGAGCCATCACATACAATAAATTATATATAATTTTTTAGATGGTGAGGTGACGACACCATGAAAATTTGATTTGTTTGTACTATTTATCTTTGAATTATAATTGTACTATTGCAGATGGAGGACTTTACGTGGTGTGAAAATTCTGCGAATTAACACACAGCACAATGTAATCTGGACATTGGGAGTAGCTAGTCCTGGAGAAACTGGGGCCATGTGTTACTTGTTTGATACAGTATTGCCACTCAAAAAGCATAAGACATCACCACCATTTCCTACCGACATGCCTACAGGAGATCTGCCTTTAGAATACATTGATGAATCTATTCATGACTTTACCAACTCATCAATTTCATATGAGGAATCCTAATTTATTGTAAGAATAAATAAATAGATTACAATAGTAACCTTTTTATGTTCTTTAATTTGACTCCTATGAATCAACTAACTTAGCTTATGGTATACAATACATAGGTAAAGAAAAGTCATTATTGACGTCATGTTTTTAATTAGAATACCACATCAGCTAAGTATTTTAAAACTTATTATAGGCACATACATACATTCAAAACCATTATTCTTAGATCATACTTCATAATTCATTATAATAATTATACCTAAACAGACAATCTAATAAAATACATAAGTAAATTGATTGAGATTACACTAATCTAAAATAAAACATACTTCCGAAAAGAAGAATCCATTCAAATAAAATGGACTAAATAATCAAAAAGCATTATCCAGCCTTGTTTCATCATGATAAAATGACTGGGTTTACCTACTGCTGGCTTGGAGGTTGGAACCCGTACCCAGGATAGGGTTGCGGGGCGCCAGGTGGAGGCGCGCCGGGCGCGGGTGCACGTGCGTATGGGTACGGCGAGGGCGGGTACTGCGCCGGCGGGTAGCCCTGCTGGTAAGCGTGCGGCGGGTACGCGCCGCCAGCCGGGGGATAGTTCTGTGGGTTCTGGGCATATGACGACTGCGGAGGCGGCGCAGTCGACACTGAAGGCGCGGGGCTGCCCGGCTGAGATGAAGGGTTGGAGTATGGAGGCTGAGACGCCGGTGGATATGGCGACGGCTGGCCTTGCGGCGGATACTGCTGCCCCGGCGGACCACCCGGTGCCGGCGGGCCCGACGTGGCGGTCGATGGTGGAGCGTTATTCCCATGGGAGCTTGAATTGTAAGTGGGAGATTGTGCTGATGGAGGCCCATAACTGGAGCTTGGAGCGTTCTGAGGGGTGTAACCACTGGAAGGTGGTTGAGGAGAACGGTTCGGCTGTGATGTTGGAGTAGAGCTATAAGTTGGAGTTGTATTTGGAAACGGTTGAGATTGGTATGATTGCGGTTGAGATGTTGTGGAATTGTAAGTGCTTACACCTACATTGGGATAGTTGGGGCCAGATTGAGGAGGAGGATAGGCAGAGTTGCCCGTGTATGGGGGTTGTGATGATGCCCGGACAGGGTAGGGGGCACCAGCAGCAGCAGGACTGCCTGGAGGAGGAGCATAAGGCTGTTGAACAGTTGATGGTGGATACCCTGACCCTGGATGAGTTGAAGGTGGATAATTGCTTGGGGATGTTGTGATTGGAGGTCCATAGTTGGAATTAGGAGGATAGCCCTGGGGCTGCTGAGAAGGGTTAGGAGGGCCATAACCTTGGCTTGGAGGGCCATAGGCACCTTGTGGTGGATACCCGCCGGGAGCACCTTGGTACTGTCCTTGATATTGATTCTGCTGATAGGGTCTCTGTCCATAAGATTGTGTAGGTCTTGTTGGTGTAGAGGAAACACCAGCTGGTGGGCGATATGGCTGCTGTGAACCTCCTGGACCATCTGGAGCACCAGATGGTGCACTGAGTGGCGGTTGCTGTGGAACATTGCCAGCAGCAAGCTGATGTGGAGGCTGTAACAGTTTATATTATTATGAAGATCCTAAGGAGTGATAAAATATTATTGTTTATCTGAAGTACATTACCAGCTAATCTAATAAGTCATTTTAAGGGTTCCCTAACAAAAATATGAATCTAAACTCTCATGGTGAGGCTCTCTGTCTGTTTGTCTCTCTACTATTTTATAGATAAAATTCTTCAATCAGATTGATATTCTAAAGCTTATGTTCAACATTTTTGGGATGGCTAATGGTTATAGAATCTTATACAATCTCTATTTTAACAAAAATCATGTAAATAAAAGCTATGAAGAGTAGCTTACCGGTAAAATAGCTTGTATATTTTGATTGGCATCAGCCACTGACGCCAAATAGACAAGGTTTCTATGCAAAACTTGCTGGTATTGATGGCATTCCATTAGCTGTCCTTTTGCTTGATACTCTTGAATAGTTTGAATTAGATGAGCGTTTTCGTCCAACATCTTTTGTATTTGAGCTGGATTCAAGGGTGGACGATTGCCTCTTGCTGCGAAAGCTACAGACATTGTTTGCCTGAAACCGCAATGTATTAAATTATTTGCGTTTTCTTAGCAAGTTTTCAGGAAGGAACACATAGTTATCAATATTTGCCAATATCTAATATACCTTATAATACAAAATCCTAGTGTAGTATACAATAAATAAAACTCAACGTTTCCATTGAAGAATCAATCCAACCAAATGCCAAAGACAGACAGAGTTGAGACTATGTAACTTATTTATATCCCACAGACAGAACAGAGCACAAAAAACAGAAACGAGCAGAAACGCTGCCATTCATAGAGTATAATATAGAAAGTACAGTAAAGTAAGCACTGCTGTGCCACAGAGTAAAAAACCCTCCCGATGCTTGGAAGAAATTGTTCCGAGTCCCGATGCGATGATGCGTAAACGGAGGGGGGGAGGTTACTAAGCGCCATCATCGGGGCGTAGGTAGCTCCAAGGCTCCAAGGAACTCACTCAATCACAGACACTCTTTCACTCAACTCAGCCAGCGTTAACAGAGAAGAGCTACGAAACACGTATCTGCGACTTCAATTGAATTGTATTACTATGTTTTATAGAAATAATGTAGGTAAAAGCAAGTAGCCAACTCTTGCGATGGAGTTTTTAGGCCGCCTAAAGGCCAATAGTCTCAAGTTCTGATCAGCTGTGTCAGCAAATATTTAAACGGCGCCTATATTTTCAAATAAAATGACGTGACGCTGGCAGAATGTCCATGTTGGGACGATTGCCATAAAAAAATTAAAAAAACTTACGTGCTTACACCTGCCAATGAGAATGATTAGGTATTGAAACGCTACTTTATAGTACATATTCAGATATAGATATAAAGTTAGTTTGAGCACTTTTAATTAATATTAGTTGATGTTCGCAAGTTGAGAGTCGAGAGCTCAGTTGGTGTCTCAGTAAGAGTCCTCCTAGATGAAATTACAATTCGCCCCCCAAGCCTCTACACAACGCCCCCATTTTTTTCTGGGTATTTTACCGCCCCCCTTTAGGCCTGAAGCGCCCACAAGGGGGCGTTATTGCCCACTTTGGGAACCCCTGGTGTAGCGCATGCTTATGGTAGGTACTGGTAGAGGTATTAGATATTTTTTGACATTTTAGGTAGTAGGTACTTTATTGTTCTGAGATAGGTACCTACCTGGAGTAATAGTGTTCTGTGACCTACCTACATAAAATAATATTTAAAAAGTGAAAGTTTAAAATAGTTTATTTTAATTCTGTTTACATACAATGTAATATTATTATTCCTTTAACATTATGACTAGAATAGACAATGAATACATATAGGTTAATAAATAGTTTAAGTTAATTATTGAAAAGCCTTAATTAAACAATTAGTATCAACTTTGAAATCGATCAAGACTTCATCAATCTCTCGACTGAGATGTATGAAATAACTGCTAATTATAACTTTGCCATCTTTACAATTGGAATGTTCCATAATTGACTGCATTAAATTATATATCATTTTCAAATCAAATTTTACATGATTCATACCAAAACAGAACATCTCATTTTCATTAACTTGGCCTTCTAATTGCATCAACCTCTTCTTAGCCATATATGATATAAAATCAATGAATATGTTATGATTAGCACCACATAAGGCCTTTAGTAAGCATTGATAGTCAATAATGTAATCAGGTGATTCACTGAACTGTCCAATCTCAAGTTCAAGATCAAGTAGAGATTGGTTCAGAACCTTCCACATGAAGTGAATGTTACAGCCATTGTTCCAATTGTGGTTTATTGAAATAGTATCCAACTGGTTCTCAACCTGATGGTACCAGCCGGATGGCACAAATATGGCCTCACCCTTTTCCTGAATAATCACATAATGCTGCACATCAACATTTTTTTCCGGATCAAATATTAATTGCAATTTGTTCCGGTTATCATAGAGTTTTATTTCTTCACCAGGTGGAAATAAGATCCATTTCTTTCTGCCAATTATGTTAGCTGACCAGCTAAATGAATTATACACATCTGCATGTAACGGAGTCCTGAAACAAAAATGCATATTCCATTACCAAACAGTATAAATTAAGGATTTTTATATAGCTTGGTTTATAATGACTACAACCAACTTATGTTTTCCTGTTACTCACCATGAACCTTTAGGGCCAATGTAAACAAACTTAAAGTCATCTTCATTTTTATCATGGGCATATTCATTAAGCCAGTCAGAGGTAAATATTTCAGGGACCTTGTAAAAATTATCATTTGGTCTTAACTTCTTCAAGTGCAAATCTTTCAAATAGAGTATCTTATCTTTTGACTGTTTTTGCATATAACACAGAAATTCACTAACTTTCATATTAGATGTGCATTGAGCAAAGTCTAAGATATCACTACAGTCTGCAACGGTCGCTTTTAAGTCCCCATAGGTGTCTCTAAGATATTCATAATTGATGCAATCATCTTTAATCCATTTCTCTGAGCTCTCCCACGTTGTAGTGACATTTTTCACAATACAAGGCAAGTTTTTTAACAAGTGATTTTCAAAGAATTTTTGATAAGATAAGTTGCAGGCCTCATAAGTTGAATCTTCAATATGCCAACCACTAAATTCATGTTGGGGAACATAATCATCAGTTTCTATTTCAGTCATCATTTTCAAGAGTTTACTATAATCCTTGGCCTCTTTTGTTTTGGCCTAATTCTTAATTAGGTATTTCACGAGATATTAAAACAAAAAAATCCTAAAAAAAAGAAAACAGTCGGCGAGCGAAAGTGAGTTGCAAATTGCAAATCCACATCAATCAAAAAAAAAGAGTACATATTGTGATAGCGAGCGAAGCAACTACCGATCACAGACAGAACATGCTACCGATTATCGAGCGAAATGATGAATTTGCTCAGTGCCATAGACTAATCGACAAGGACGAATAATTTTCGATGTTCTGTGAATTCTGTGATGGATGTGATGGTGATCATTGGCTGATTCTGGTAAATCAGGGTAAAAGTAGGCATGTAACTAGGACTTCTTTGAATCTATTCAATTTAAGAAATAGGTACCTTGGAAATCCAGCCAGAACCCTACTGGATGCTTGAAGTGTAAACCGTGTTTTGGACAAAGACAATTCAGTCCTACTCATAGTCGTCTTAATCTATGTTTAAAAGTAAAGAATAAAAAAAAAATATTTGTCATTTCGTGATGGCGGTGCTTGGGGAGTACGCTTCGCTAGTTTTTTCTTGAAACTTACGATTGTGTGTTTTCGTATCGTTCTTTATGTCGATATATCAACACTTTTATTTTGCATTTATTATAAAATCATTGGAAAAGTTCTGTGATAACATGTTCTTTTGTGAAATCGAGTACTTTACTCCAGTTCTTGGCGCTATTGACTGTTCCAAATAAAAAATATCCGTATTGGAAACTTATTAGCTCGAAAAGCTTGAAACGTTTTACACCAGTTGAAATAAAACTCGATGTAGGTATTCTCATTGGTTGGTGTGATAAGGTGTAAACATGAATGATGTTCGTGATAAAGTTGTCGCCGGTTCTTCTACGTGGGAGAGTGGCGCTACTCACAGTGACTCCTCACCTGAGATCCAATCATCACCAAGCTCGAGTGGCGAGACACCTCAGACACCCGGTGCGCCGGCGCCTCTCGCGCCTCACCTGGCAGCGGAATTACACCCTGATCTCATTCAGCAAGGCTGGCGCAAATATTGGTCCAAGCGAGAAAACCGACCTTACTTTTGGAATAAGTTGTCTGGAGAATCTATGTGGGAATTACCAGCAGTGAAACGGGATTTCGATCCAATAACTGATCCTTTGGGTATATGCCATACAGGACCATCAAATGCAGGAAACATGACTCCTGGTAACAAGCGACGACCTTCTGAAGACAATGGCCCTCCTCCTAAAAAGTTTGTTTTGGCTGGTCCATGGGACATAGAAGTGCCCACTAATGTAGTAATTTATGAACGTCCACCTACTATTTGCCCTCATCCTCATCCAGAAATAGAAGGTTTCAGATTTACACTGGCCAATAAACTAAGACAATGCTATCAGGAACTTTGCCACACTAGAGAAAGTATAGATGCACCAAAAGATTCTTTTAATCGTTGGTTGATGGAAAGGAAAGTAAATGATCAAGGAGGCTCTGATCCACTCTTGCCGAGTCATTGTTTCCCAGAAATTTCAAGATCTATGTATGAAGAAATTATGAATGACATTCCCATAAAATTGACACATCCTAAATTCACTGGTGATGCAAGAAAGCAATTATCGCGATATGCAGAGGCTGCTAAAAAAATGATAGAATCTAGAAATGCATCTCCTGAAAGCAGAAAGGTAGTGAAATGGAATGCAGAGGACACTTTTCAATGGCTCCGACGAACTGTTGGTGCTACCTATGATGATTTTCAGGATAGACTAGCACATCTGAGGGTAAAATATCATAAAAAATCTACTCTAAATTCCACTTGCTTATTCATTCTTGAAACATAGTACTTATAGTATTCATAATAATTATACAAATATTTAGTGTAATCTCCACTTATTAAATAAATGTCTTGAATCATGTTAGGCAGATTGGTTTATGAACAAAGAAATTAGAATAAAAAAACAGTTTTTTTTTTGCAGAGGCAATGTCAACCACATTTAGCAGAAACAGTAAAGGCATCTGTTGAGGGGATTTGCTTGAAAATATACCATTTGTCTGCTGAATATGCTCGCAAAATACGAGAGAAACATAGTGCTTTATTGAAAGAAAATGGAATTCAGGTGAATTTTATTTTGTATGTTGTTGAGAAGTTACTCAAGATATTTCATAAGTCTCAAAATGTGTTTGCTGGGATATGTGGGTCACTTTCATACATTGTTGATGAGTCTGATGAGTGATGGATGAGCCTATGTGCATAAACTCTAATCTCAAATTCATATATTTCCTAAAGCTGACTGCAAACTGCAAAGAGTGTGAACCCCACAGACTTAGAAGAATCGCACACACAAATGATACAGATGCATTATGGATATTTATGCTGTGGTACCATGGTATGAGTCTCGCAACGATAGATAAACAGTGGGAAAAGGTTTGATCTTTTTGCTAGGTTTGATATTTTTGTTCACAAAAGTGTTTGTCCGTTGTTTTCGGTATTTATTTATTCATTAGAGAAGTAATAATCTCTACTGGACTGGAGGTAAAGAACAAGCATAGAATGCGTCCAGCTGCCTTTCTCCCCGAGCATGTCGTAAAAGGCGACCAAGGGTATATAATAATATATTATAGTATCTTCTCCAAAATGATGGACCACAATATGGGCGATGGGCTGATCACCTGTCACCATGGTTCACCATATCCATCTGAGGAGTTTAAATCAGAAGTGGCTACAAGTTTTTTAATGTTTTCTTGTGGCTCTGCCCACCCCATTAGCTATATGGGCATGATAATTATGTATGTAAGTATGTATTTATTTATTCATTTTCGTAAAATAAACATCACATCTGATTAAAACAATAGAAAAATCTTTTGTAAACAATATTATTCACGTTCAAAGTTTTTCCCGCGGTTTAACTTAGTTTATCTTACGTGGTGCGACCTAATACTCTTAGTTACTTACCCACGATACAAATAATCCATGTGTGGGGACAGAATGTAGGGTATTATTTTGACGACCTCTGTGGCGAGGCGGGCGAATGCTCGGCTGAGACGCAAGAGGCGCGGGTTCGAGTGTTTTCATACTCTGCAAATATTTCTTTCGGGTCTGGGTGTTGTAGTAATATGTATTTATAGTATGTATTAACAAAAAAAAGTATTTATGTATTCTATCAGCCATCTGGTTCCTAAAATACAAGCTTTGCTTAGTTTGGGGCTAGATGGTGCTGTGTGATTATTATGTCCTCAAATATTTATTTATATGAAATTGTTGTACAGGAGTTGGCGGGTCCGCTGCAACAGGCGGCACTGCGCAAGGTGTGGTGCTACCCAGTGCAGTTCGCAGTGCCGGCGCCGCGCGCGCCGCTGGTGGAACACTTCCTCGACCGGGACCAGGCACTATTGCGCTACCTAGCCGATACGCAGATTATCAACGCCACCTACTTGCACAAGTTGGTGAGTCTCACCATGGGTTACCCGTCCCGCAAGGTTACGCCATGCATTCTCATCTACAGAGGTAGGTATATTATGTAACAAGTACTCGTACAGACCTCTGTGCCGTGGCGGGCGAGTGCTTGGCTGAGACGCAAGAGGCGCGGGTTCGATCCCCGCTACGGGAGAAATGTTTGTATGCTCTGCAAATATTTCTTCCAGGTCTGGGTGTTGTAGTATTATGTATTTACAAAAAAAGTGTATATAAGTATTCCATCAGCCTTCTGGTTCCCACAGTACAAGCTTTGCTTAGTAGATGGCGCCGTGTGAATTATCCACAAATGTTTATTTAACGTCTCAATCCAATTTTTGACAGTACGTTGGCCATATCACTGCGTCTAACGAAGTCGCAGACTCAATGCTTTTTTTTTAGTACCTGGGTAGGCACTATTTGTTGCAACAAGGCCAATTGGTCATTGGAAAATATGACAACTTTTTCAACAAAGAGAAGTTGCTCTAATAAAAGATGATCGATTTTTACGACATAATATTCGATAGTATCAATATCGAGTTGGAGCATTCCAAAGTGTAAATTGTTACAGGAGTGCCTGTACCGGCACAGCTGCTTCGACGACAAGAAGTTCGAGCAGTTCCTATCGCGCGTGTGGTGCCTCCTGCGGCGATACGCGGCGTGGGTGGGCGCGGGCGGCGAGGCTCACTTAGCACAGATGGCATTACCCGTGCCCGTGCTAGAGTGCCTTCAGCGCTGCTTCGGCGTCTCCTTCGAGTGCTTCGCTAGTCCGTTAGACTGCTACTTCAGGCAGTACTGCTCGGCTTTCGCGGATACAGACTCATATTTTGGGTCAAGAGGGTAAGACCTTCAAGTCAGAAAAGCCAGGTCGATAGTACCCTAACCCGACGAGCATGCATGAAAAATGTGATGAGAGTGAATGAAGCGAAATAAGTATGTCAAGATCCTAGCAAATGGAGATCCGTGATCTCTGCCTACCCCTATGGGAAACAGGCGTGATATTAATAAATAAATATTAAATAACACCCGTCACATATAACAACAGTCACATACAAAGTCCTGACCCCACACTAGGATTCCCTGTGGGTATCAGAAACTACGAGTACCATGGTACCACAACACCCAAACCTGGAAGAAATATTTGCAGAACATACAAACATTTCTTCCGCAGCGGGAATCGATCCCGCGCCTCTTGCGTCTCTGCCGAGCAATCACCCGCCACGCCACCGAGGCCGTATTATGTATGTATGTATCTACTACTATTACTACTCGAGCCTATAGTTCTTTTAAACCTTTTACCGTTTTTAGATTGTACAACATGCCGGTTTCCTCGCGATATTTTCGTTGATGACCCTCATGGAGGTGTGTTGCAGGCCGTTCCTGGAGCTGCGGCCAGTGTCGGGCTCGATGGTGGCGCATCCGCCGCAGTGCGAAGAGTTACAGGAGGCGGCGTTGCGACACATGGAGCGTCTTCTGCAGGACTCGGCCGAGCCGCTCTCCTTCGTTGTCGTACTGCCCGAGTGGCCGGAGCGGGCCGCGCGCGCGCTTCTCAAGCTCCAGGCCAGCCACTTCAAGAGGAAGCAGGTAACAACCAAGGAACTTAATACCCTGATGTATCTCATAGGTAGACCGGATACCAATCGTACAATTAGATTAATCAGATGCTCTCTAGGTCTCAAAGCACCCGGTAAAACGCCGACTAGAAAGCGATTGGGAAACTATGCATAAAATATGTAGGTTGTTTAATTATTGTACCAAAGATAATAGGTGAATTAATTGGCTAACTCATAAATTTCTTTCAGGTGGTTATTCCTGCATTTGAACACGAATACAGACATGGATTTCAACACGTTTTGCCTAAGTAAGTTTGATGTTTTGTATTTAACATAGTTGTAACTATAACTCCCCAATTTGCATGTTCTACAAATATTTCTTCATCCTTGGTACTCGTAGTTTCTGATATCTACGACAGGAAATCCTTAAGTGAAGTCAACTGTTTATGTGATTATTGATCATCACCATCTCTTCTTTGGTCGACCTCTATTTTTGTATCGATCTGTTTTATTTATGTGATTCTGGTGCTCAGGAACGAGATCTACTTCCGCTGGGGTGGTGGTACGGTCGTGGTGTGGCTGCAGAATGCAGCCGGATTCGCGCGCTGGGGTCCCACGGACGATCGCGTGGAGGCGCTACTGGACGCATGGCGACCGCGCGCCAAGCTGCGCTCCTCGCCCGCGCCCCAGGCCGCCGAGCCCGAGCCGTCCGCACCGCAGCCGCCTCCCGCCAATCCAGAGCCACATCTCTCCACCGAGAAACGCTAATCTATGACTAGCGTGTATATTATCGGACCTCGGCAAACTTGTGGCAAATTTATGTCACAGAGAAACGCTAAGCCAATGACTATCAGATCTTGAACTTGCGAAGTGACGGTGCAAACCGTGCGAGTATATGATTTGTCACAGAAGCTTCATTCCCAGAACCCACTTCTCCACCGAGAAACACTAAGCCACTGACTATCGGGCCTCGGCAAACTTGCGAACTGCCCAGTGCAGATAACTTGTCACAGAATAGACAAAAGACGTAAAGCTTCATCTCCAAGCCCCATCCATCCATCGAGAAATGCTAATTTAAATGGGCAAGTATCCAAGCCCATTTAATGTAATATCCATACTGTAGCACGGATTGCTGAACGGCAAAGTAGCAGGAAGAGAACGAGCAGGAATATATTAGTTTCAAAACTAGTTTGCCGGCAGTTTTACAATGCATTGAGGAACTTGTAAATATGGATCAGCAAGGTGTAGTGATAAGTGATGATGTAAATAGTAGTAGGGACAATCACCCGAGCGCTAGCATAAGTTCATTTTGGAAGCCATTTTTCTGTTGTATAGTTTGATAAAGTTAAATCTTTATAGAATTATGTTTTTATTGTTTATTATATTTTGTGAGAAAATATTTTACTTTTATAAATGGTTTTCCTGGCCCAGAGTACATTATTTATATTTCTGTTCTTATTAAATTACATACATTATTATAGACAAAATTGTAGTATTATTTAAAAATCTTTTAAAATTCGTTAGCCTAACATATCCGAGTACCTACCTCATCAATCAAATTCGAAGACCTACCTAATCATTTCTCGATAGACCTACACACAAAAAATAAAGAAAAAGTGCTAAGTTCGTTTATTTAGGTAAAGTAGGTATGTAAATTAATAATACATTTAATTTACAGAGTGCTGCACCTACTAAAATTACACCTAGATCATAAAATAAGAATTTTATTAAAAGTGGACATAGTAAATAAAATGCATCTTTTTCTATGAAATAATATTTAAGTATATAAATATTAATAAAAAATATCTGTGATTTAAGTTAGTGATATTTTGAATGAAGCATGGCAAACCCCTTATGGGAAGGATTCTTGCCACTGAAAGTGCTTACAATACATGGCCATTTATGTGGTGGATTCATACAAGCAATAAAATATTGCTCTAGGTTGAAGGTTTTAAAAACTAAAAACAAAACAGACTTCAATGAGTTGAAATTCCTGCGGTCTAGCTTAGAAACTAACAGGTAGCTAATGTCAATGTCAGTGGCCATCAATTATTTCGATAAACAAAGATAAGTCATATTTCTAGAGGAACGCCCCGTGACTTTGTTCGCGTTGTATTTTTTTTTACCAACTTCATCTTCCCACTACGAGTTGAATTTCGGGGATTGCTTTCTAGTGCATCACTACATCATGAGAGGAATATACCCTCCAAGTTTCATGCTTTGAGGACTGTGACGTCGATTGTCAGTCAGTAACTAAGAGTTTATAATTTAGCTGACTGATACACAACCTTGAAAGCTTCCATGACTTATTCAGTCATTACTGTAATAAATTGAGTGAAAATAAAAATAAGTAGAGGTACGTTGTCATTTTTTTAATTTCACGGCTTTTATAAATATTCAGAGGGTGGACTAACCAGGTATCTGTCCGTTACCTGGTAGAAGCCACTACGGGTACGCGTCCCCGGACTGCTCCAGCTACTAGTGCCACATTCCTCTTTCCTCCGTGGCACTGGTATCCCAAAACCAAATCCTATTCATCTCACCCTCGCGGGTGTCCTTCATCCTTCCCTACTTTCGCTCCTTCTTTGGCGTAGTGGAGATGACAGCGTCGCTTTTTGCCTACCGTCTATAATGCAAAACTCTGTTAAATTCGCTGCTCTCTACATTCTCTTGTCGGTGGCTGTAAGATGCTGCAACTTCACCGCAGTAGCCGCGCCTTATCTCCCGTGGCGGCAAGCGGGATTAAACCCGACGAGGGGAGGGCATAAGCCCTGAAACAACTTTTCTTGGGACACTGACACCTAGTCTCCTAAAAGAAGGAAAACTAAGAATAAACCCGGAACTGGGGCCTCCGTTTAGGCGCAAGCCAGGCACCTGCGACCAAACCGGCACCACACGTATTGACTTGTCATTCCTGTGGGTCCTGCCGGGGAGGAGAGAGAGGGTGGTGCGGGTTCTGGGCAAGCCCGTGTTGCCATAAAGTCGTCTGTCCCAGGCGCAGCAGCATCCGCGGAGAGGACACTTCGCTCACCTGCCGTGCAGGGGGGAAACAACACGGGGAGTGGCAGTTACCGGTTATAAGGTCGCACGAATAGGCGCCGTATGTGCGAGCGCCAGGGGCCACTCTCGACAGTAGGAAGATCCATCGTAGATCTACTGATCAGTTACCGCCTGCTTCAAGTTGGGCACTCCCCGACCAATAAGGTACTGATCCGCCTCAGCGTTAACTTATTCCGCCTGGGTGAACGGAACACAAGCTTCGCAGCTGGACGTTGACGCTGTAAAACCAAGCACCTGCAACGAACATAAAAACTCCCAAAACCAACAACAATGCTTCTTACATGCGCTACGCGACATGGAATGTCCGTACAATGAGGACAGGCTTCCCGAACACCTGCGGAAGTTCAGAATGCGCTCAAGATCTGCGCAAAACATACAGTATCGACGCAGAGCTCAAAAGGCTGAACATTGACATTGCAGCTTTACAGGAGACCAGAATCGAGGATGAAGGCTCTATGCGCGAAGCTAACTACACTTTTTATTGGAAGGGTAAGAGCTCCTCGGAAACAAGAGAACATGGAGTTGGCTTTGCGGTCCGTAATAACCTAATTAATGCAATAGAGCCACCGATAGGTGTATCTGAGCGCATCATGGTCTTGCGTCTTAAAACTAAAAGCGGCTATGCTACTTTAATCTGCGCTTACGCACCGACACTCAACTCTAAGCCCGAGACCAAGGACCAATTTTACGACCAGCTCGAAGAGACAGTTCGCGGTGTGCAATCATCCGATAGGCTACACATTTTGGGCGACTTCAACGCTCGCGTCGGCCAGGATTCATCTGACTGGCCCGAGTGCCTAGGTGCGCACGGCATAGGTAAGCTAAACGACAACGGTCAACTATTGTTGGAGTTCTGCTCTAGAAACCAGTTGTGTGTCACCAATACCTTCTTCAAAGGCAAACTGACTCGAAAAGTTTCTTGGATGCACCCCCGCTCAAAGCACTGGCACCAGTTAGATCTTGCCCTTACTAGGAGGAGGGACCTGCGAGAAACGCTCCATACACGAACATTCCACAGAGCCGATTGCGACACTGACCATAGCCTTGTTAGCACTAAAATCCGATTAGTCCCGAAGAGAATTCATTCCTCTAGGCCACTTGGTCGAAAGAAGATTAATATTTTTAAGACCCGGGACCTGGAGGCAGTGGAGTCATTCGGGGCAAAAGTTCGTGACGAGATTGCAACATGGGACAGTTCTGCATCAGCCCATGTCGTGTGGGAAAAAATTAAGGCTCTTCTCACAGACACCGCAGGAAAAGTGTTCGGGTACCAGAAGGTGAAGTCTCACGACTGGATACTCGAAAACAAGGAGCACTTACTACCCCTAATTGACCTAAAACGTCAAGCCTCTCTAAACTTTCGCCTTAATCCTTGTGATCCTGCGCGGGAAGAGCTCAATAAGGCAAAAGCCTCACTTCAGCGAAGCATCCGCTTCTATGCAAACGCATATTGGACAGAGCTCTGTCAAGGCATCCAAGCATGTGCAGACGCAGGGAATATCGGCGGAGTCTATGAGGGCATAAAAAGAGCTCTTGGACCTACTCCAAAGAAGACGGCACCTCTAAAGGAAGCTGACGGCTCTGTTATAACAAACAACAGCCGCCAGATGACAAGATGGGTGGAACACTACACCAGGCTCTACTCGCATCCAGTGAATATTCAGCCTGAAACGGTGGGACTAATCCCGTATCTGGATACTTGTCACGATTTGGACACCGCTCCTACTGTAGAGGAACTCTACCTGGCCGTCAAGCAGCTCAAAAACGGTAAAAGTCCGGGCAAAGACGAAGTTTACACCGAAATCGTCAAACTTAAGTGCATCCTGCCCATCCTCCACAACAACTTGACCAAATGCTGGGAAGAGGGCTGCGTACCTCAGGACATGCGCGATGCTAATATCGTCACTCTCTACAAAGGTAAAGGCGACCGCGGTGATTGCAACAATTACCGCGGAATATCTCTCCTTAGCATCGTCGGCAAAGCTTTTGCCAGGGCCACTTTGGCTAAACTACAAAAGCTTTCCGACCGCATATATCCAGAGGCACAATGCGGCTTTCGGGCCCAACGGTCTACTGTCGACATGATATTCTCGCTTCGACAATTGCAAGAAAAGTGTAGGGAGCAAAGCACTCCTCTGGTCGTCGCGTTTGTTGACTTGAGTAAGGCCTTTGACACTGTGAGCAGAGAGGGGCTGTACTCAGTTCTTGTTAGCATTGGTTGCCCCCCGAAACTACTGACGATAGTACAATCATTTCACGAGGGTATGGAAGGCACAATTCTTTACAATGGCGAAACATCTGCCCCTTTTGACGTACGTCGAGGCGTTCGACAAGGTTGTGTTTTGGCACCTACCCTCTTTGGAATATTCTTTTCTGTGCTCTTGAAGGTTGCATTCGGAGACGATCAACAGGGCGTTCACCTACACACAAGATCTGACGGTAAGATGTTTAATTTAGCAAGGCTGAAGTCCAAGCGTCATAGTAGGGACTTATTTGTAGACAGTCTCCTTTTTGCTGACGACGCTGCTCTCGTTGCCCACAGTCAAACACACCTCCAGACCCTCATGGATAAATTTGCTAGAGCGTGCGACCTGTTCTCTATGTCCATAAATGCCAAGAAAACTGTGATATTGGCGCAGGGGTGTTCAGAGCGTCCAGTGATCATGCTTAACGGCGTACCTCTCGAGGTGGTCAGTAAGTTTTGCTACCTTGGATCGCATGTGTCGAGCAATCTCTCGCTTGACGCGGAGATCGATTCCCGCATCGGCAAAGCGGCCACTACATTTGGGAGGCTTCGTACAAAGGCTTGGGACAATAAACATCTCACGGTAAAAACAAAAATGCTTATTTACCAAGCATGCGTCCTCAGCACTCTTTTGTACGGAGCGGAATCTTGGACTACGTATGCAAAACAAGAACGCCGACTGAATACTTTTCATATGCGCTGCCTTCGGAGCATACTAGGCATTACGTGGAAGGATCATGTGACAAACGAGTCTGTTCTAGGCGAGGCACAGCTCCATAGCATCACAGCCATACTCAAGAAGAGGCGATTGAGGTGGCTCGGGCATGTGTATCGAATGGAGCAGTCTCGTTTGCCACGCCAAATCCTACTAGGAGAGGTTGCAGGCGCAAAAAGGTCGGTCGGGCGGCCAATGCTCCGCTATAAAGATTGCGTCAAGCGTGACATGGTTGCTTTCAACATCCCTAGCGATCAATGGCAGGAGCTGGCCAACAATCGTGTCAAGTGGCGTCGCCTTATCCACGAGGGCCAGTCCAATCACGATGACGCCTGGTTCATCATATTAAAGGAGAAACGCATGAGGCTGCACGAGCAGGTCTCCAATCCCCGCCCACCTGTGGGAGCATACACTTGTCGTGAGTGCGGCCGAGGGATCCTCTCTCGCATAGGCTTATATAGCCATGAACGCAGGTGTCGTCAACGGTATGCTGTTTAAAACATCTGACATAGATGGAAAGGCCTATTATATAAATATTATTACTTGAAATATATAAATCCTTCTAAAATTTCAAAAATCATCAAAACTAGTTAATTAACGGAGATATTGTTGATAATACATAAAAATAATACTTAGTCCAAAATAACTGCTTTTTTTGAAGTCGGTTTAAAATAAATTAACACAAGCAATCCAAATCGTTATTTATAATTTTTAAATACATATTTTATTTAGAATAATGATCTTCTGATGACCAACACACTAACGTTCATTTTCAAAAAAATAAATCAACATTTTGAGACAATTCAATTCACTTCATTTGTGTCTTTCCATCTACATGTGCCATACCATATACTAAATGTAGTTAAAATAAACTTATCTAGTAATTATAAGGTGTTAAGTTTTATGATAAGTGACATTAAAACTATATTTTAATAATAAATTGAAAGCACAAAATATTACATTTAATAAAACGCCCATGTCCCTAATGAGGTGGGCAGAGCCACAGATAATCTTATGAAAACTTGCTACCACTCCCGATTCAAGTATTAACAGAACAAGTATTATGTAGAGCAACTAAAACAAAATATTGTGCTCAAACACACTTTTTAGTGCTTCGAAGAATAAGATACGGCCAACAACTATGATAAGCTACTATTGTTTACTTATTTAAATACAAATGATCAAACACTGCATTCAAATGATGTTTATTTTTAATTATTGGGTTCAATAGTGCTAAGTTATTTTTCAACAATACAGAGAGAACATAAAACTAGTTATACTCTTCTTCATCTTCATCCATAGCAAAATCCACACCTGAGTCCACAGCGCACACTGGGCTGTAAAAGAGATTATATAATTCAAGTAATATTTTAACATATAATATTTATGTAAGAAACTAGCTGACCCCGCGAACTTCATACCGCCTTACATTAATTGGTTCTAAAGAATTAATGATGCAATTTTCAATTGTCATTGTCAAAATTTATAACTGTCAAATTCACTGTCTTGTCATAAATTAGTATATAAGTATTTATGCATTATCCTGGTTATCCTTTTACATCCTTATTCCATTATGGGATCATTTTACAGGATGAAAAGTAGCCATGTCTTTCCCCGGGATGATATCAATCTCCTTAACAGATTTTAAGTATAAGTGTGAAAAAGTAACAGACAGAGTTACTTTCGCATTTATAATATTAAAATATGGATAAGCTACAAACCTCATAGCTCTACAGGTAAAAAACACAATGCGTTTCAATTTCCTGTTGTAAAAGAAATAGTTGAAGGTCCAAAGGCATCCAGGTTCTCCAAAAGGGTCACTAGCCAAATCGGGGTTGTAGCTGTAAATGCGGCACTCAGGGAGATGAATCTCCTCCTCAATGGCTGCCCACATAGCTGGCCTCAGTTGGCGCCAACGAGCCCCACCCACTGCTGATAATGCATCGTCCACAGCTGATTGCACCCAAGTAAGGGATGGTTCAGCACTGAATTCACTGCTCTGAAATAATTAAATAATGCTTCAAAATATTGAACTGAATAATAAATAAGAACTAAATAGAATCAACTTTTAACAAAATAAGCTTTTTCTGTTAAATAATACCTTAGCCATTGAAAAGTCATAATCTGGAAAGGCAGCATTTAATGTAGCAATCAGATAAAATAAGGTCTTCCGAGAAATAGTGTCACAAAGCACTCCTTCCTCATCACCTGACAAACTGCGGCTGGAATCCAAAAGAAAAATATGTTATGCCAATATACTAAAATTTAGAGTGTTATCACACTAGTGATTTGCAAGGTGTCTTTTCTTCTAAGCAATTTGTGAACGTGCTCACTGCAGGTCTATTACACAGTACATTGATGGGTCAGTTCGCTGGAAGCATGCCCACAAATCACCAGTGTAATAACTCCCTTAGACTAATAAGTTGATGCCAATTAAAGCTACCTGTATGTTACACCTTCTGGTGGTGACAAAGCCTGAAGGTCATGAGTAGTTTCACCATCTGCAGTGAATCGCTTATAGAAAGCTTTCTCGTTCCCAACCATCTTGCAGCTGTAGCCTTCAACGCGGCCCTGTACTGCGCTGTCTCCATTCAGGATCGACAGTGCCCTGCTCAAGGACTCCAGGCGGCTACTCTCCAAGAGTTTCATTTTTCTCACTTTGTTTGACTGGTTTAAATGTTTACCCACTCAAATTTCTCGTTAGAAACGGTGTACATATACTTGTAAGTTGTGTACTATTTCTGTACATAGCAGAAGGGTGTATGAAAATTCCTTTCCTTTTTGAGTGCAGAAGGTTCACACTCGGAATCAAGTTCGACTTCGTATCTTCTTCCGCGCTGATAGAATGCGGGAACATCACAAATAAGAAAGAAAATTAGATGTAACGAATTGCTGTCTAAAAGCAAATTATTTTTAGCTTGTTATTGGTTTCACAGGGAGATCGCGTCACTTCACTGATGTCCAGTCCTGAGGAACCAGTTACATAAACACTTTTGCAATAGCTAGAATTCAAAATCCATAAAAGACATCGTCACAGAATATCACTATGCACTTCAAGATAACAAATTTCAATTATTTCTGTAGGATATCATAGATATTTTAAATCAATTTTTCGTTCAATCAAACAAAGATACGCTTTCTCGTTTCATAAACACAAAGATGGCGGCGGACGGATACATTCAATGTTGCCCTCTTTAATAATGTAGGTTATGTAGGTAACCCCACCCCCGGTAACTAAAAACAATAAGGTTTTTCAAGGCTTTGTTGGTTTGCAGAAATGGCACGACATCGGCAGGAAGGAGATCTCTCTTTTTACTCATATGTCATATAACAACTGAGATAATAATGGCTTTTCGCTCTTTTGATTTTTGTACTTGGTGGTGAACGTAGAAAAATGTTTTTTGCATTTTTTGCTCATTGAAATTATCAAAATCACAATATTTTGATATGTCAATACCATCAGCCAAACTACAGACTAAAAAAACCTGGTATATAGGAGGGGTATCCTTGGAAGAATGGGGTTTCTAAGGGCACATTTCACCGACTCAAGGTCAAGTATTGCACTAGAGCTGTGCAATCAAATATTCATATCGATATCGATAGCAATGTTTGTGTAGTGGAATACAGATAAAGTTTATTTTCTTTCACGTAATATTGCATAGTACATAAGTATAAGAAATTTTAAGCAAATTAGTTAAGTACGAGACTAGTTTCTGTACTAGAAGATCTAATATTACAGATTACCAGCCTCTACTGCACCAGGCCACGTGGATAACAGGTAAGTAAAGTACACAACGGATTTAGATATTTTTTTTTTGTTATAATTATATTTTATCTACCTAGGACTATCAGGTAAATTAAACTAGGACTATCATATGGAGGTTTTAATGCGTGTGTGTGTGCGATATAATAACTATAATAAATGGATCTTCCTTAGGTGACTCAAAAAATATAGTAATAAATATATTCGATGATACTAGGAAAGACATAGGATCGTAAATAATACTAACTTTATTTTATAAGGAAATATAAGGCTATTAAATGTATTATAATAATTAATGAAATAAAGCTTTTGTATCATATGAAAAATAAAGGAAAAGCTCGCAAAATTACAATATTTTTGTTTATTTAGTTATCGATCATAGCTTAAGTCAAAGTCAAAAAGCATTTATTCAGTAGGTAGGACCACTGGTTTCATATTGAATCGTCTTAATAGCTAGGTGATTCTACTCCTGTTCCTTCGCGCGTAACCAATACCGTGAAGAACCAGGGCAAAAAACTCGATTTGGGGCATATCGACCCTATCGTTCTTTTAGGTGATCCCTCCAATTAGATCTAAATTGGCTACAGTGTGAAACCAATCGAACAATGTGAGGCTCGTCAGATTAAGTTAGCCTATAAAAAACCACCAGTACGAAGTACACAAATTTTATTAAATGTCGGCGTCTTCGGTTTTAATAAGATTTTTCTTCTGAAACTTCTCTAATAAACCTTTTAAATATGCCACTCTTTTTTTATAGTAACGGACTTTGTCTCGTAATACTCGAATTTTTTTATTTTTACTCTTAGCTTGACTTGTTAACTGTAAAACACGTCTGCAAAGACGTTTTTTGGTCGTCGGAGAATGAAATTGTGAAGGAGTATCAGGATCGGTAGTTGCCCTTGGTGGTGATGGTATCGGACTTGCATTTTCTAAAACTGATATGTTACT
Organism: Scotopteryx bipunctaria; assembly: GCA_949320045.1. Lineage (NCBI taxonomy): Eukaryota > Metazoa > Arthropoda > Insecta > Lepidoptera > Geometridae > Scotopteryx > Scotopteryx bipunctaria. The sequence continues at coordinate 4,403,040 of OX439441.1, forward strand.
CTGCAAAGAAAACAAAATAATACCTATATTGAGTCTGTAAATAAATAATAGGCTTGATAATGAAGTTAAATAAAATACATTAATTGTATTATATCTTACCACTACAGGCAAATTTAGTGTAGGAATTGCGGTATCAAACAAGTGGCGGCGATTTTTTGATGTATAGAAACAATCTTCTGTAAAATGTTTGGAGCATACGACGCTATAATTACTTGGAAACCAGTTTTCCCTTTTTGCACAATCTATCCATCGTTCTTTATGATTCGGATCCTTAGGAAACCTAAAAAAAAACAGTACAAAAAAGGTGAAAAATAATTCAGGTTTATTTTTAAAAAGACTCGCCGGCTATTTAGTTTCGGAGCCACACGCCAAAAACTGTTTTGGATTTTTTACCTTGGGTTACATTATAATATTGCAATTTTCTTACGGATCCCTAATTTTTTGAAAATTTATTATAACCTTTACTGGACCCTGATAATGTAACTTTCTATTGTTGAAAGAATTTTTGAAATCGGTCCAGTAACTTCGGAGCCACATTTTCTACCTTGGGTTACAATATTGCAATTTTCTTACGGATCCCGGATTTCGTTACAAACAAAAAAACAAAAAATCTTAATTCCTATTTATAATATTAGTATAGATATAAACTAGAGGACGCCCCGTTCTTCAAATGTACTTATTCAATTTATTATATCTGGGTACTTATTTGTTTGTCATAAATAACCTTTTCTGATAAATATCGATACTAATTTTGATTATGACAGTGCAGCATCACTAGTAACACGTGTAATGAATAAAAAGGATGGCATAATATAGGTTACACCTAGGTAAGAGCAGGACGCATAGACAAGCGTCCATTGTTTCGTTTTATTTGACCAGTTTAACTTGAGCCGTGATAAATGGTTGTAAATTGAAATAAAATTATAGTTTATTGATGCTTACCGATGAAACGTGATTCCGTCTGTTTTAAAATTCGATGTCCTGCTGTTTTTTCCACACCACCGAATAGAACAATACGGCATTATGGGTTATAAAACCAAACTTTGAATATTTTCGAGTATCGGGAGACGGACACACACACAGATCACTTGTTGGTTTGGTACTGATTCAGTGCGAGCGTGAATTGTTATTATATAGGTGCATATCATCATAATCAGTTAAGGAATTGGATGGCTCATTTTACTACTCTATTAGTTAAATGCTCGATGTTTCTAAGTGACAAATTGCCTTTTACTAATCTTTTCGGAATTGAATGGCTCATTATTACTACCACTACTCTATTCGGTTATAATGTTCGATGCCTTAACCCCATAACCTATAACCTCCTTCCTTTTTATCTCACACAAAGACACAAACAGGTAGGTAGGTATCACTACCATGTAAATACCATCTTCCAAACAAATTCGTACGAATTAAAGAAATCTCTTTTCTTTGAGAATACCTCTGAATTATAAAGTTATAGATTTTATTTCTACTTTTCGTGCAGGATGTATTAGAAAAATAAAAGATCTAGTAGGTACCTACCTACTGTGAGTGTTGGTTTTTGCTGTAGTGTAGACGTTTGTCTGTCTGATAAGGAACTGAAGAACGGAATCTTGAATTGCAAAGTGACCGAAATAATGATTCCTCTATCTACGAAATTAGCAGTGTTATTACAAACACGTTGCCCTTTATGTTTCAGGTTTCAAAACTATGGTGAGTGTCCAAACATATTAATTGTAGGTACCATATTACTTTCTGCGACTGTCTCATTCATTGATTTGACTTTGTTTTTAGCAACTAGGAAAAGGTTTTATCGTGGTACGAGCATTGTACAAAACAATAACAAATGGGAAGTTACTTTGGATCACCGACGGTTAAAAACTCCTAATGGAAAGCCACTGCTGGTTGACAGTGAGCCCCTCGCCAGAGCTATAGCTGTGGAGTGGGATTCTCAAATCGAAACTATTTCGCTGGCCACTATGCACCTGGTAAATTGTCAAGTTATGATTCTCATTACCTACAATTGTAGATTAGAGACCCACTTGTAGTAGGTATTTCAATGTTTTTTAATACTTTTGTTTATTTGCAATTGGATCTATAAATTATTCACCAAAAAGGCAGTTAGCTTTATCTTATGAACTGTTTCAGACTGCTCTCTGCAATACTGCACTTGATAACCCTGGCAAGTTGACACCCCATGATATTGTTAACTACGTACTTGAGCATTTTCCAACAGATACACTACTATTTCACTCAGACGTAAGTTAATTAATGCATAATATTACTTCCAAATTCTTCTATGAAAATCCACAATAAGAGAATTTTATTTTAGGAAGAACAAGAGTTGAAAGTATTGCAAGAAGAGAAATGGTCACCTATTTTAGAATGGTTCCAAAAGAGGTTTAATGTGAAACAAGAAGTTTCAACTGGTTTAGAGCCCCCACCTGTTCACACAAATACAAGAGCAGTATTGGCGAGACACCTTCTTTCTTATGACTTTACTGCCCTCAACGGTAATTATAATTGTTGAAGGTTATTGGAATTGCAACATATTTCTTTAATGGTTTAACATTAGTCATCCATCAGTCTTGGGCCATTGTGGACCAGCCATATGAAGTATTGCAATTTCATTCCTCCATCCGTGTTGTGGTTCACCACAAGGTTGTTTTCATAACATTCATATTGAGTCTACGTATAATTTGAGTAACATGTTAAGTTATAGGTATTCAAGATCTCTACTTGGTAAATATCATTTCCCTGCCCTTATCCCACTTAAGTGGTGTCGGCACACCATGTTTTCTTCCATTCCCCTCTATCAGCCATCATCTCAGTATTCACTCCATTTTTTTAAACATACATATTATAAGTAATTTTGTTTTATTGTCATCAGCCATATACTTTGGAGTAGAAGCTCTGAAATCGCCACTCCTGATGCTCGCCTGCATCGAGCGCCACTTGGAACCCGGAGATGCTGTTATGCTGGCTAGACTTGAAGAAGAGTATCAAGTGAGTAATTTTTCTAACTACGCAAGTAATGAAATACTTGACACATTAAAAAACTATTCAGTGTATACTAATTGTATGTTATTTATTAGTAACCTTTTACCGATGGCCAACATTTGTTTCTCAGTGCATATGTAAATAAATGTGTGTGGACAATTCACAGAACACCATTTGTGTTATGGGAATTGCTGATAAAATTACTGATAAACATTTTTTGTGTACTTGTCCTGGATGGGAATTGAACCCACACTCTCTCGTCTTATTGTGCCCTTAATTAAGTTTGAATTCTATATTCTTTTAGAGCACTGGTGGTCTAGTTGGTAGTGACCCCGCCTTCCGATCCTAAGGACGTGGGTTCAAATCCGGTCGTGTACCAATGGATTTTTCTGTGTGAAAAAATTATGTGCGCTATACCAGTACTCTCAAACGGTGAAGGAAAACATCGTGAGGAAACCCGTGGCTTAGTCAGCTCCGCACGTATTGACCATGTCTTTCCTGTGGACAAGGCCGACTAAGCTGAGAGGATGGTATAGGTGCTGGGCAAGCCTACTCCATCTTAATTCGTCCCAGGCACTACAGCGTCCAGTTTGTGAAGGTAAAAAAGTTGCCTCCTGACGCTGTATAAATCATCTACTATAGATGGTTAAAGGCCTATATTCTATTGATAGGCGCTAAAAGTGAACTAACTGAAAAGCTAAAAGTACAAACGTGATCGCCGGCGATACTTAGCCCGATATGTACCTACTACTAAGTGCCTTTTTGTAGGTTATAAATATGTAATTCCTTATTTTCCCGCCTCCCAGTTACCTACCTCCTCCATAAACTCTCAAAAGCCACCTCTTCGGACTTGCCGTATTTTACAAGTAATATTTTTGTAACTTATTCCTTGTGGTAGAACCTAGAGATGCAGTATTTTTTTTAAATATTGAATACTAGCTTATTTAAAGGCTAAGAGGTTATAAAATATCATGTTGTAATATCTCTATGACAACCTCGGTGTCGTGGCGGGCGAGTGCTCGGCTGAGACGCCAGAGGCGCGGGTTCGATTCCCGCTACGGGAGAAATGTTCTGCAAATATTTTTTCCCATGTCTGGGTTTTGTAGTATTGTATTCAGGTATACTTATATAAAAAATCTACCTAAGTAAGTATTAAACCAACCATCTGGTTCCTGGTAACCTGAGATCCCTCTTGTTATGAGGTTCGATGTCTTCGTAGTTCAAGTTAGACTGGATATAAGTATGTAGAAATCCGAACCAGAAGAGAGGTCATGTCCCCTGTGACACCCCCCCCCCCCTTCGGATCCCGCCTGGTACTATACATTTATAAACAACGTGTGTTAGTACAGGATACCTCGGGCGCGAATGCAAATCTTGCTGATTGTGGACATCGCACGCGAGATATCAGTTCGGGGCGAACTACTAGTTATTTATATAGGTAGTTTTAGGGCACTAGAAATTCAATCCATAGCCTACCCTAATTTTAATATAATCATCATTAAGGAGGGATGTCAGGATATTTTTGCCTCAATCACGGCTAAACGTGGCGGTCGCTTGCTCGGCAGAGACGCAAGAAGCGCGGGTATGATTTACGCTGCGGAATGTAAATATTTCCTCCTGGTCTGGATGTTGTGGTACCATAGTACTCGTAGTTTCTAATGACCACGACACAGGGAATCCTAGTGTGGGGTCAGGACTATGCATGTGACTGTTGGGTGTTATATTATATACCTAGAACTATAGGTCACTTTTAACAACGCAAGCGAAGCCGCGGGCGGTGGCGGTGACGGAATATCCTTAGTTTGTCCATAAAGTTCAAAACAATCTAAAGGAGCAGGAGCGGCAAGGACGCGTGTAAGGTTAATTGTTAAATTGTTGCAGTCTGCTCGCTGGGGCCGCGTGTCGTGGGCGCACGAGCTCAGCCAGGCGGAGCTCACGGCGCGTGTGGCCGCCGCGCTGCTCGTCATCCAGGCCAACTCGGAACTACACTCCTCCAAGAAAAAGGCTAACCCGAATACCATCCAAAACTAGAACATTTTAAAAGTGTAAATGTTTTATGTTGGCAGTAAATGTAGGAATAGGAATATAAACAATTTTGTTGCAATGAATATTTTTTTCTGTAATAATGATATATTCATTTAAAAATCTAGGAAATGTAGGAATATAAACAATTTTGTTGCAATGAATATTTTTTTTTCTGAAATTATGATTGATTCGTTTAAAAATCACAACAGATTTCTTCAACCTATTTACCTCAATAAGCTTAATTTGAAATCAAGTCTAAACCAGATAAATCTGCTGATTCCGGTTCACTTGCGCAAGTTCAATTGAAATAGGTCAGCCTGGTTTAGATATCTACCAAAAAGCAATTCACGCAGCCGTAAACGCAAATAAAAGCAAAAACTAGAGAGCTAGCAGGACACCCAAAGTGAGGTAGGGGAATACAAGAATGAAATGAAAATAGCAAAAACTGAGTCGCGAAGTCCCGCTAAATATAGCTGGGCGGGCGGAGGCGGCGCGCCGCGCGACCTCGCTTTGTTCACAGCTCCGCGCGCGCTAGATTCATTGTTGCATCTCTGCTACATCAACAAGCAGTTATAATGACTTTATTTCCCATCTTATTGTTGTTATCCATAGCAAAGTAAACAACGCTGCGAATACGCAACAATCCATAGAATTAACAAGAAAATACTTTTAAAACCGAGGTTAATAATGTGCTAGTTTGTGTTTGAACACTTGCAGCTGCTGATTCACTTCGCCAACGCGTAAGTATCTTCCGATATTCTATTTAAATATCTTGTAGACATCATTAACTTTATGAATTTCGAATAACAAATGTTGGTACGTGTGTGCAGGGGTGATGAGCGCTGCGGCGGTGGAGAGTGGTCGGGCGCGGCCGCTGTCCGGGGGGCTGTGGACGCTGTTCTCGTGGCTGCGGCGCGACGAGCACGCCTCCAGCGACAGCCTCTCCAGCGGCGGCTCCGACCGCACCGCCGCCAGCTTCGCCTTCCTCGCGCCCGCGCACTGTGCCACACACCCCGCCCCGCGCGCGCTGCCCCCGCCGCCGCCCCCCACAGACTCCTACAAGAAGCGAGTCCGTGACAGGAACCTGCGTAGGCACCACGACCGCGATATAACTCTTCTTCGGAAATACGGTCTGCACGGCTTTGAAGCGTTCAGTCTTCCGAACGCTCGGCGAGCGGCCGGCGAGCGTGACCGCCGTGCCACCAGCGAGCTCGTCCAGCCGCGCGCTCACGTGCCGGGCAAGCGCCGCGCCCCGCTCCCCCCCTCTGACCCCTCGAGCCTCACCCGGCCGCGAGCTAGGAAGCGACCGGCCCCGCAACCCCCGATACAACAACCGAGTGTCCAGAAACTCCAGGAAAATAACATCGATACCCATCCGCTGAGTAACTCCGCAACTCTTCCCATGAACTTCCAACGTGTCTCTGACAAAACGTCTTCGAAGCAGAACGAAGTGGCCATGGGCTGCAGATCTGAGAAATATAGTAAAAAAGAAAAACAACAAGAGTCTACATCTAAAGACGTCAAACCTCGCCAGGATAAAAGCTTCTTGAAACAGATATTTGAAAACAGAAAAAGAAATTCTGCTATAGAGACTTCGTCGGTGAAACTTTTACCTAGTATTAGTGAATTAGATAAGCAGGCGCATGAAATCATAGAAAGGTATAAACTGAAAGAATTGGAACAGAATACCCAACAAGGAAGTCTTGATAATGAAACGCCAGGATCGTCGAACCAGGTAGAAGCTTGGATCTGCACCAGGTGCTTGAGAAAATATAATGCAACTGTGATTACTTGCCTTTATTGTTTACCTTTAGAAGATGCATTACTTAATAATTCATGTAAAAGCTCTAAAGTCAGCAATCATGGTACTCAAACGAACAACAGTCCAAGAAGTGGTATCGAAGATAAGGAAAAGTTAAAAGAAATTTTGAAAGAAATGAAGCATAATCTCTCTAAAACTCCAGCGGTCGGTCTTTCGAAATCAATAAATAACAGTTCAAGTGAAACTGAACCCGGTCTTTCGAAGTCAAGAAATAACAGTTCAAGTGAAACTGAACCTAAAGGTGGACACCTAAGAGTAGTTGAAGCAGCCACCTTGAGGATTGGTAGTTCTGTTTCCACGGAGGCTAGAAGTAATCCTGCCAATGAACCAGTGTCACCAGATCGTAAGCCAAAGTTGGACAAACAAAAAAGTTCTAGTTATATTAGCGATAATTTCGCAACAATTGAAAATGTATTAATTACACAACCGGAAGTTCTAGTACATACAAAAGATAATATTGTGGTCGTAGACAAAAATGAAGCCAGCAAAATAGAAGAATCGCAAGTTCCCAAGCAACCTAGTGGCATAGTGAACAGAAAAAATGATAAACCGAATATAACTAAAACCGAAATAGCTAGTAAAATATTAAACGCTGAAAACACAGGCCCAAACATCGGCTGTAGTTCAAAACCTGATATAAACACCCCATTGAAAATTTCGTCGTTATTCAACCCAATCTACATACCTAAAAAGACGACTACTACGACGGCACAAATGGAACTAAAACGTGTAGCAAAACCTGAAACAGCTGTAAACACTACAAAAGAATCAGTTATTCCATCTTCTTCACACCGTGTACCTTCGATTTCTAATCTATTATCAGTAGATCTGACGAAGGAACCAGAAAAAGAAAATGAACGTAAACAACAGACACCAAGGGAAAATATAGTTATAACGAAAAAAAATGTCGAAAGCCCCATTGCAAAAAACCCTGAAAGATTGCCAGCAATGACACAAAGCACTACACAAGAACATATTGTTAACAAATTAGACCAACATTCAAGAAGACGGAATTTGATAAATCAACTCGAACAGTCCATAGCAAAAGGTGACGAGCGTGCAGCTGCAGAAGCTGCTGTCAAGTTGGCACAGTTGAGACTATCTTGTTCTGTATTATCGTTTTCTTCGCAAATCGTGGCAGAAGCTTCAACATCATCACCAGAAACTTCATCTCAAAAAGCCAATCATAGTAAAACGGAAGAAGTTTCAAATGTGGAAGTCTTACAGGCAAGAACCGCTAATGCAACGACTGCAACAACGACAATATCAGATTCAACAGTCAAAGTCAGTACAGATGCTGCAAGCAAGAGTAAGTTCAGTGAGAATAACAATGCTGCTGTTGAAAAGCAGGAAATTAATAATCAAATCAAATCATCCGCCTTTGCAAATTCTGAGGCTGTATCTAAAACTGAAACAGTAATTAATAATAGGAGCCAGAAAAAAGATGCTCCCGTCCAAAATACAACCCGATATGCACCTTCCACATCCAAACACACTAATGACTTGAAGATAAATACGAACGAAGATGTTCCGTAAGTATAATATAATATAACTACTTAACTGCAGATATGTATGAGATGTGATCTGATATTCATACTATATTCTTGTTTTCAGAATACTTGTGTGGGTGGAAGACAAAGAAGCAACAAGAGGTCCAGTTCAGATACACGTAAGGCGTAATGCTACGCTGGGCGAGCTGCGGCGACAAGCAGAGGCTTCCCTGGGGCTAGCCGTACGAATGCAGCGGTGGATCGTGGGCCGCGCGCTGTGCTCCGACGACGCCGCTCCGCTTGTCACGCTCGCCGGCCCGGCGCTCAGCGCACCCTTCTATCTGTGTCTAGTGGAATACGGTAAGTTTATAAAAAAGGCCGTTGCCCGCGACATCATACGCGTTAGATTACTTTTAAAAGTATGAACATAAGATCAGTATGTGGGAAATGTAATTGAAGATGCAGTAGTTGAATTTTATGACCTCTGAAGACCTATTTAGAGTAGATATCCATACCATACCGAGTTTTAAGCCAATCGCACCGCCCGTTAACAACGAACACCCCATTTTACTCTACTACCTTCCAAATTTCGGCTTCCTAGCTTAAGCGGTTTCGGCTCGGCGATGATGAATCAGTCAGTCAGTCAGGAAAGCTGAAATTTGGATAAATTTTTCGAAATTCAACTCTTAAAGGGGTGAAAAAGGATGAAAACTTTTGCATGGAACTTTTTAACGCGTGTTGAGATTTGCTTGAAACTCGGTTTGGATAATGTAACTGCAAAATGTAAATGGACTGCAACATGACCTAAATGATAATATTCTTGTGTAAAGGCTTATCGACAACATTAGGTATTTTTTTGCAGAAACGAAGGATCCCATAAAACCAGATGAAGCCAACAAATCAAACGAGGAAGGTGGTAATTTTTATGATGATTTGGTAAAGTTGGAGCAACAGGCCATCGTCTCGAATGCAGAAGCGTTCGAATGCGGCGTGTGTATGGAGGAATGCCCGCCCGGGAGAGGCGTGGTGTTGCGGGAATGTGTTCACTCCTTCTGCAACGCGTGCCTATCGGACGTGGTGCGGCATAGCGAGGAGCCGGTCGTGTCGTGCCCAGCGACCGGCTGTCGCGGGGTTTTACAAGAGCGGGAAATAAAAGGGCTCGTGACGGCCGATGACTACGAGAAGTGGCTTGCGCGCGGCCTGGCTGTGGCGGAGAGCGGCACCCGCAACGCCTTCCACTGCCGCACCCGCGACTGCACCGGGTGGGCACTTTGCGAACCTGGAGTCAGGCGATTTCCCTGCCCCGTGTGTAAACGCACTAACTGCGTTCCATGCCAGGTAAATAACAAATCGTCTCAAAAATCATTAGCCCCAAGATCAAGTAGGAATCTAACAATTTCGAAAACATGTGTCAACCTCACGAACTTTGAGGCGTACTTTCCTTTCACTACACTGGTGATTTGTCTAATATTGTCCATGTAGTGACACGAGAAGTAGATAAGCAGTACCCTGCAGGATCTAAGTCCATTTTTTGTTACAGGCTATACACGAGGGCGAAACTTGCGAACAAAACCGCGAGAGGCTTGAGGTGGCCGCCGCTGCCAACGATGCCACGAATGAAACAGACGAGGGCACGCGCGCCCTATTGGATGCGCTGATCGCGCGCGGCGAGGCGCTCGAGTGCCCGGAATGTTGCGCCATCATCACTAAGAAGTGGGGGTGCGATTGGATCAAGTGCTCGGCGTGCAAAACAGAGATCTGCTGGGTGACGCGCGGCCGCCGCTGGGGCCCCGCCGGCCGCGGCGACACCAGCGCCGGTTGTCGCTGCGGCACTGATGGCAAGAAATGTCATCCTTCTTGTGGATATTGTCACTGAATGAGTTTTAGTGCTTCGCACCAAATAACAGGGGTTACGTCTACGTCTCATAAAAGTACACATAGCTAATAATATTTTTTATATTTAAAGTACGAAGTAGTCGAAACTAAGAGGGAGCTCACATTATACCTTATGTAATTGTAACAAAATTTTACTTACTAGGGTTCCGTACCCGAAGGGGTTCGAAATTTTCTGTGTGTATTTCTATTGCCACTATAACAAATAATAAAAAATAAAAAGGGGGCCCCATACAAAAAAACATTATGTACATGTTATGATAGTATGGAACCCTTCGTGTGCGAATTCGACTCGCACTTGATCGGTTTTTTACTTTTTTGTTTTTACCTTGAAATATATGTTTGAAGTATAACTAATTGTCTATTTACCAAAATAAAATACTCAATAAGTGTTATTTGTTTTTTTTTCTGACCTAAATATAAATGCTATGTTCACATTGTTAGGTAAGCTTTGGCCAAACCTGCCCGTCAACAACGCGAAACTAGACCTGTGGCCTTATCCACTATGACCAAAACGTAACGCGGGCGCGTTTGTTGAGTCACCGTGTTATCGTATCCTATTTATTTATTATGACAATTTTGTATTGCAAAAACGCGACGCGGCGCGTTACGAGCTGTCAAGTTGCGTATGGTCAACAATAGTTTATTAGTAATCATTTGTATATATTTGATCTGTGGGATAGCCGTGCGTTAATAGATGCCCCCCTTAGAAGTTTTTCTCAAATATCTTCCAAAAACAGACACTGATAAGTTACAATATTATTATAATGTAGATATCTTTTTAAAAACACAATTTAGTGCAAGCTTCTAGGACACATTTAGTTTTTTAAGTAATATACGAATATAACTTTACTCTTCCCCAATGGGATACTAAATACGATAAATACACTATCAAATTAAATCTTAAAAATATTAAGTACTAGCTGCCGCCCGCGGCTTCGCTCGCGTGGTACCCGGACAAAAAATAGCCTATATGTTAATCCAGTACATGTACTATGTATATTCCAAGTTTCATTCAAATCCGTTCAGCCGTTTAGGCGTGATTGAGGCACAAACATCCAAACTCACAAACTTTCGCATTTATAATATAAGTAAGATGCAGGTGGTAAAGTAGAGTAGGTATTATACCTAAGTTAAGGAATATTAAATTTATAAGATATTTTTGGCTTTTCAGATACATATATTTATCAATAAGCTTGGCACAGGACAAATTAAATTTTAGACATGAGATGGGGCAAATATAGTTATCCTGTGCTAAACTTACACTTTCACAAGGAATGAGTTAAACTTACAATACACCTCATTAAGTTTTATCGTGCTAAAAATGACAGCTACAATGAACAGTGAATAAAAAACAACTTTTATAAATTGGTATCATGATAAAAAATAGGCAATGTGATGCATCTCAATCATATCAAAGTACTGTCATACAAATGTTTTTATGCAATTGTGTAATGTAATTTTTTGCACACTTAGTCTTAGTAGATGTCTTTAGTTAGCACGATTGGCCCCCAACCGAGGTCATCATATTGACACAATTCAATAGCGACGCATTCCACCACGTCCCGGACCACCTCGGCCCATACCAGGGGGTGCACCCATCATGCCAGGTGGAGGGCCACCCATCATCGGGCCGCCACGCATCTGTGGTGGTGCAGACATTTGTCCTCGAGAGCCAGGAGCCATGTGCTGATGCGAGGGTCCTCCGACTCCTCGCGCGGGGCCCTGCAGGCCGGCGGGCGGGCCACCGGGCCCTGCGCCGCGCCCGGCTGCGCGCCCGCCCCCAGGCCCACCCATTCCTCCCGGCAGAGGCACGCGCGGTAAGCCTTCTTCAGGTGGAGGAGGGCCTTCAATGGTAAGGGATACAATATTCTCCCCACGAAGGAGTACAAATCCTAATGTTCTTTTTTCCTCCCTGTCAGCTGCCTTGTTGGTCTTTGATCTGATTTTTCTGAATTCCTCACAGTCCCCCAGTATAAGATTCATATGTTTATCAAATGCTTTGAATGTTCCAATAAATGTGCGGGAATCTTGTAATATAGTCCGCACTCGATAGTTCAAGTGCTGTTGCATCTTGTTATTTTTACCGATAGTCTGGAAAGAAAAGAAATCCAGATGAAGTAAAATTCAGGTTAGTATACATTATTATCATCATCAGCCTATAGCAGTCCACTGCTGGACTTAGATCTCCCCTAATGAGCCCCATCGTGCAATATCTTTGGCTTGACGCATCCAGTTTCTGCCAGCAGACTTTCGCAGATCGTCACTCCACCAAGTCAGAGGGCATACAGTATACATACTGGCATGAATATTTATAGCTCGGTGATAAACAGAGGTGGGTTAAGCATAGGAAGAGAGGTCAATACTAAAATTTAATGCCAATCCGTACTTACAACATTATACTATTATCAATTCTGTTTAAAACAAGAGTATGTATGTAACTCAACCAGTCATACAACTAATGAAAAAACCGCATAAAACATCACAAAGGTACCATACCCAACTAACCTTTCATAATAATAAAAATCAGTCCATAGTTTACGATATAAACTGAACAATCTACAGGTACCCATCGCGTTCATGTAAAGGAAATTTTTGACAAAGATTTTAGCGTTTATTTACATTTACGGTTTGAATAGATACTGCTATCTGGATTATTGTTTTCTAACCGGTCACAATATCAATCAATAACAAAAATAAGAACTGCAATACATTTTCCTTAACACATATATTAACTCCAAATCAATACATACCATTTTGAAATCGTGATTATAAACCTTTTCTGCGATAAAATTATTGCATTCAGCTTTATTTATGGCTGAAACCAACACCAATTACCAATGCACCACAAACAAACAATATCGGGAACCACAGCTAATTCAGCCGGCCGCCATTCAAATTCAATTCCATCAAAGTCAAACATTGTCACTGTCATTTCATGCTGTTTCTATTGTCAATGCCACAATATCACACTGTGTTACTATAGCACAAATTAGTCATGAGTTATTAGATTACCGATGCGCTTTTGTTCTGAGCCGATGCCTCAGAACAATTGAGGCCAATGCATAAGTATTTTATTGTTCAATGTTCTTGATTGCATCAAGTTATTTTATTTGAATATAATTTGTTCATCTTTTTAATCAGAATATTTATTTTTATTAGCTTGCAACATCGAAGAACTACGTCATTTCCGGCCCTTTACTTAGTAATAATGTAGGTATAGTAGGTTCTTGCTAGTTTGATACTTGACAACTAACGTATAACTTGTTTAATATAATAAACGTATAATTTACATAAAGTGTCTAACATCTAACTAAGATTATAAATATACAATGGTATTTATTCCAACTTATAGGAGACAAGATGGCCGACGTTACTTTAAAGTTTTTATGGGTAGGTAGGTACTAGGTACATGGTGAGTTTTTTCGATGCCCCTCCGAGGTTATAGGTACCTTACCTACCTAGTCTAAACGTAAACCTAACTAACCTGGTAAAACCTAGCTGTAGTGTGGCTGTAGTTATGGAAAAAATCTGAACTCTGTGCTCGATCTTGATATAAAAATAATAGGACCTTATATATAAAAATCGAATAATATTTTTTGTCGAGGTATCTATTATTTATTCTACTTAATTATAGTTTCTGAGGATGTGATGATAATGTAATGAGTAGGTATGCTTATATGCTCGATGTGAGTATGTTTGTGCTTCAATCATGCCCAAATAGTTGAACGAAACATGGCATCTGTTTCGATGACAATGTACACGTACGGCGTACGGTACAGTGTAAGTATTTAGTTTGGCTTCGTTTGCCGAGCCTACTCCTACGTCAAAGGCTGGCAACACACTTGCAGCTCCTCTGATGTTGCAGGTATCCGTGGGCGGTGGATATCACTTACCTTGGTTGGTGAGACGGTTGCTCGTTTGCCCCTCTTCCGTAAAAAAATAAATTTAAATAAAATACATGAGGATCAGGTGAGCTATCTATAGAACGTTTGTAACTGGCCCAACTGTTTCTTTTGTATTTTGTAATAAGTAGTTTATATATGTCATCATCATCTTCCTGCCCTTATCCCACTCTATGTGGGGTCGGCACAGCATGTTCCTTGGATGATGCTGTAAGAGTTTTGGCTAAGGTGTTTTATGACCGGCCGCCTACCTGACGTCAAGTAATTTATATTTGTTTTAATTATAAATTTATTTCTGTTAATAAATAGTAGGTAAGCTAAATTATTAACTTGCAAAATATTAAAAAGAAGTTATTTCCACGAGAGATACGTCTAAAACGTTATTCTACTCACTACCTACAAGGACAAGTAAAAGGTACCTATCTAGTAAAATTAAACCAACAGGATTAATCTATTATGATTTGTACTTTATTATAGGTACATCATACATACGCTACACTGTACTCTAAACATTCACAAATAATTTACCTCAATTAACTTAGTATAGGTACTTTATGCCTACGGTTTCTTATGATTAAATTTATCAATTTAAAAACATGCCACCTTTTTAGAAAATGCAATTTAATAGAGCATAAATAGTTCTTAGCTAGGTACCTACAACATAGTAAATCCTACTAACTTTGTAGCTGCTGCTATCTCACGCCTTGGTCTGCAATAGGTTAAGATATTACATATTAAGCCCAAACTATAATAACACATACACAGAGTAAAATGCCTTAAATCTATCGAGAAGTTTAACATCATACATTATTAAGTTTGCGCTGACGCTGATACACCCCGAGTCCATAGCAGGTAAGAAATTAGGTTAAATACCTACATTGTCAATGTTTTTTCTCAAAATAACAAGTAACTGAGTTTGTTAAAAGTGACCGATGCGGATAATCCGGGGTGTATGACAGCGATGAAATTAAAATTTTAGATTTTTTTTATACAAACAGCTTGTACTAATTTTAAAATCAATCAAAATCACACATCACATACTACATATCATATAAGATTTCTACTGTTACTTGGTACTTACATTTATAATCCGTAATTGAAGTTATAGTTTTCGGTTTAGGACCTTTCAATTTGATAACATTAAAAAGCAAGTAAATTGAAGTATAACTAAGTAGGTACATTATTGCCATTAAAGTATTAAAAAAACTGGATTATGAATCGGCTGCCGGGGGAGCAAACTTTATAACAGATGTGTGGCGAACTACCGGCAAAGGTGAAGGTTCCGTTTCAGAATCAGGTATAGGGATTAGTTTCCGCTTGCGCGGAGGCAAAGTGGACGGCGCATAATATACGCTATACTGTAAGCCTGATGTTGCAAACGTAGGTGGCGGAGACGCAGTCGTCGCCGTTGAAGTTGATGCTGCAGCAGGGCTTTGCGGGGACGGCGGAGAACTTGGTGGGGTAGGGGGCAGTTGTTGTAGAGCTGCTTCTACCAGGTCACACATTACTGCACCATTCACTACAAGTGGAGTCGCAGGCTGAATTTGTTGTGCACGCGGTGTATCTGTGCCATGTTCCTTGTAAATATGAGCGTCCATTTGTTTTTTGGTATTAAAAGTTCCATCGCAAACTGTGCAGCGATAACAACGTTCACCAAAGTGTTGGGTGCGATGTAGCTTTAATACATGATTGTATCCAAAATCGCGAAGACAAATTTCACAAGTATACGGTCGCTCACCTGTGTGGGTTCGAGAGTGAACCTTTAATTGTTTAGAACATGTAAATCCTTTACCGCAGCCAGGAGCGGGGCACCGATAAGGCTTTTCTCCAGTATGAGTTCTAAGATGGATCACCAACTGACCAGATTGAATGAAGGTTTTATGGCAGTGAGGACACGCGTGAGGGCGTTCTCCTGTATGGATTCGGGCATGACGATGTAGCTTCCCGGAATGTTCAAATGCTGCATCACATACGCTACATCTATACGGCCTTTCTTTAGTGTGAATTCGGCGATGAACTTGTAGATTTTCTTTGACACTGAACATCTTATGGCAGTATTCACATTCGAATGGTCTTTCGCCGGTGTGGGTTCTGTAATGCCGCACAAGTCTCGCCGGTACTGCAAAAGTTTTGTTGCAGACATCGCAGCGATGGGCATCAGCATTGGCACGATGAGATCGTGCGTGAGCCGTGAGTGCACTTCGCGTCGAAAGTGTCAATCCACACTCACTGCACTGATGGACTCGTTCTTCTTCACCTGCAGAGCGATATTGTTTCACTTGAGATATAGTTAATGATTCCATTATCAAAGACAAAACAATTAGCTAGCCGCCCGCCGCCGTTTGAAACACGACGACCGTTCACAGTATACTGTCTGTTGCGTATGGCATGCAGCGATCAGGAATATCAGGATGCACCAACATAATACGGCCACAGAGGGAAACGCACGGGCGGAGGGGAGCGGAGTGTAAGCCGAGTGAATGTCCTCTGATAACACGTGGCGGCCTGCACCACGGTTTCGGCGCGATGAAACCGCGGTGCAGGCCTCCACGTGTCTGGGCCGGCAAGCCCGACCGACAGGCATTCGTCCAATAGAACAGCTTACAATTTTGTCCTCTCGCTACCTACCCTTCACAATCACTATGTTATTTTATAAAAAAAGTTTATGTATGTATGTATGTATGTATATGTAAAAAAATATTCGAAAAAAATATTTTGCTTTTTGGATCTAGGTAATGTGGTGGATGAAAAGTTTAATAAAAGTTCTTTTAAAACAGTACTCTAAAAAAATATAGAACAGTAAGTAGCGAGGATAGGTATGCCTGAATTAAAAAAAAATCGTGATGAAAATCTTTCATTAAAAAGTAAATATTTTTTTAAGTAGTACTTATGTGCTTAGGCAAATGAAAAAGACTCACCTATCATGATGTTAAATTTAATAACGCTGTAGGTGCAATGATGACAATGTTGGTGTAGGTTGCGCACAAGGTTTTAGCTCTAAGCGTTCACTAGAGAGAAACGTTCACTCGACCGACAGTCAGAGGCTGAATGCGGCAGAACTGGGCGTAGCGAACACTGCCGCGATGCAAAACATAAGCGTCAGCGGGATGTAGCGTATAAGAATAATAAAAATACTTACGTACAATACCTACCTACTGAAAATAGCCTAATTAGGTTAATTAAAACCACTAATATAAGTATTACACTATACTCACATGTGCTTTTATTCAGCAACATACAGTATTTTTTTATGTTTAATTTTTTTTACTTATGTAGGTAAGTACTTACATGCTTTCTTTTTCTCCCTTTTTGAAATCGGAACTAGACAGAGGAAGTTTTAGTTATTTTGACATATAAACGAGGTGTAAATAACAAAGTAAATATTACATTAATCTATGAAAATGCAAGAAAATGTAAAAGTAGTAGTGGTGGACTTTTGAACAT
This sequence comes from Scotopteryx bipunctaria, assembly GCA_949320045.1. Lineage (NCBI taxonomy): Eukaryota > Metazoa > Arthropoda > Insecta > Lepidoptera > Geometridae > Scotopteryx > Scotopteryx bipunctaria. The sequence goes on from OX439441.1 coordinate 4,420,601, forward strand.
TTGGTGTGTCAAATTTTATTATCGCTTTAAGTTTTTTATTGTTGTTGTTGGATTTATTATTACTTACCTAAATATTCTACATGAATCGAAGTGATCGAAGATATTATTGGTAAGTTAAGTTCTGTTTTTTTTTTGTAAAAATGTTGTTTTTTCTAAGGTTAGGACTACCTAACTAAATCAAACTGATGATAAATAAGAGATTACATAAGTAGTTTACATCAAATGCATTATTATTGATAACTCAGAATAGTGAATCAACTACGTTAATAAAACAAGAATATACCTACCTACCTTGCTATTATATAAAATGGTAAGTCAACGTCAAAATAAAAGTAGGCACCTAGTAAAACATTATTTTGTGGCTGGTCTGTACATAAAGAAGCTGAAATAAAACCATTTTTTTTAACATACACCATACGATAGGCGGCGCGCGTTTGTTGAAGGTTGGTTGGATTGGATGGAATGCCCGACCCGTGTGGAGGGACGTGGTAAGCGGGCGGCGAGGTGGCACGTGGAGGCCCACCACGGTTTCATAGCGCGCGTGTGAACTCTCGGCACAGTGCGCGTGCGTACCATAACCTGCCCCTTCCCGCACTCTCTTCCTCGTTTTGTGTTTATCTGTCTATCTGTAGGACAATATAAATATCGTTAGTGCTAGGTGCTTTGTTTTTTATTTGTATAGATAGGCAGGAATAACTGAATTGAGTCTTCATGTTACATAATCCTATGGTATTGACTATACGAAACGTAACGAAATTGAATAATAAACACCTAACTAAATCATAAGGAGGTAGGAGCGTAGGTTAATATGTAACGTAGGTACTTAATGTTTCAAGTTGGTGTAAGATCTAAATAAAATAATAGGGTAGATACCTAGATACTGACAAACCATACCTAGGTACTCATTATCCTTACTACGGATATGTTATTAGTACCTACGTAAGCTTCATGAAAATTATTAAATACAGAAATCGTGCCCATAGGCTGTTATTTACATTTTTGAAAAAATATTCTTAAATAACTTGATTTCAATGCTAATTTAATGAAATAATAATGACTATGTAGATATATTGTTCATTAAAAATCCATCCAAATGAACTTCAAAATAAAAAATAAGACTGTATTTTGGCTGTTTACATAAAAAAACAGGTACTTAAGCGAAGTTCATATAAGTGATGTATCTAGTCAATTTACCATTCGATTTTTACAAATGAACATTTTTGTTTGGTATAAATTATGTTCATTTTGTTCTCGACTTTGTCTTACAATTTCGATTGTTCTATATCGATACTTAAGAGTTAGACCTTGAGTCTATTATGAGGATCATTTTTATGGTTCTGGCGCACTTTAAATCCTTTCAACACAATGGTTAGAATGGTACTGTCAAACGGCTTCTCATTTCGAAGCTGGATCGATTTTACTCACAGACTATTCGCAGATTCCATTCTAACGAACGACAGTTTGTTCACTAAAATAGCAACGTTTTTTGTCAAAAAATGTATGGTGCTTTTTGGAAGCTAACAAACAACCTTGCTATGGTAATCCGTCATCCGTTAGAAGAATATTGGAATTGGCCGTATAAGGGTTATCATCCTGTAATAATAATACGTACCTAGTACAAATTTGAATATAATTAAAACAAAAAATATAATTAATCATAAGTACTTAATATGATTCTGTATTTATTTGCAAACTCCGTCGTGTGAGTTGTTGGTGTCGTACCTATAGAATTCAGAGCTTTCAAAAATATCAGCAGGTTTCGTCTACACATTTCCAAGTATCAACGGAGATTAATCATAATTACGAAGTTTTGAAGTAAGAAGCAGGAAATGTCAATAATTTGTCCCCAGTCCCTACTTTATTATTCTAAGCTAACAGGCTTGAAAAGTATTAGTGTAAAATCATAATGAAAATACTGATAATAGCTTACTTGCTGCTACTCGTAAACTACTAGAAATTTATGAGTAGTCGTTTGTAATCGGTTCAATAGATGATTTAACTAAGTCGTATAGTAGGTAGGTACAGGTTTTGGAAGTTATCAATGTGCATATTTTTAATGAAAACAACAAAACAAAAAATAATTCGGAACTACGTAACCTATCTAAATGTTTCAACGATTTTTCGGCTTCAACCATAAAAAGAAAAACCTAAGTAGGTAACACCGTGTTCCCAAAAATATCCATTAAATATCCTTTGGCAAACACTTCTATAGCTTTTAGTGATCAAATCTTATAAGGGAAGCAGTACCTACTTCGTTCTACGTTCACAGTCCAGTGAGCCCACATTGGAGACTCGGTCGAACTTACTCGCACGTCCATGTCCCCATAAGAACTCACAGTACCCACACCTACAGTTTGTGTTATTTTAGCGTGGACTCGCAGTATTGGACAAAGTCCTTTACTGGACTTTGTTAAAGCAAGTCCGTGAACCCACATAGTAGCACGCTGAGAACCGAATTTACCATTTACAAGTTCGTGGGTCATTATGTGGGTGCACGCTGAAAATCGCGAAAAACTGTTAGTTTCAGACGTTTTCCGGACCCTCTGAGACTGTGTGAGATGTTTTTATTTCACTTCTACTTGTAAGTAAAAGTGAAAAAATAATCAAATACGTAGGTATTAGATTAATTTATTAGTAGAGTATTTATATAGTGACGTTAAACTAGTAAGTAAAGAATTTGATTTGTATGAAAATAAAAAATAAAATTTCGAAATCTGTTTATAGGTAATGTTTATTTCTATGGCTTGAACAGAGTATTGATGTTAATGAATATGCTCAGTAACACGGTGTACCTATAATGTTTCTTTTGCCTTGCCTGCTAGAACAATTTACATCTGGTTGGATTGAGGGTTTGAGACATTTAAAAGATTATCTAGGTAAAAAATTAAACTATATAGGTGTGGTCCAAAAATTTGTAAATCGCGAGTTTACAATACAAAAATCTATACATAAACCTAATTTTTATTCATACCTAAACAATTTTATTTAAATGAAACCGTCATTCTTTGTTTCTAAGCACGTTTGAGTCAAATCTAGCAACTTTTAAAACCAAGGGCATTGATTATAGAAACTATTACAACCATGGGGCTTGAAATTGAGTCGAATAGAAGTAAACCCTAGTTTCCCAAAACCGATTGAATTGCATAGACTTGGTGCCTAGTTATATAACAATGGCAACAGCAGTGTGGTGAATGTATATAGTAACATCACTACATAGTATAAAACAAAGTCGCTTCCCGCTGTCTGTCCCTATGTATGCTTAGATCTTTAAAACTACGTAACGGATTTTGATACGGTTTTTTTAATAGATAGAGTGATTCAAGAGGAAGGTTTATATATTTAGTTAGTTTATATATACATGCATAATATAATAGAGAAACACTGATATTTTTTGAGGTTTCTAATGTGATGTCGTAAAAAATTACATTTTTTGGCGCTTACATTGTAAACGCTGGCTGAACCCTACGAGATAGATCAAAATAATTTACTACAGTATTGTACACCTTAAAAAGATCTAAAAAAAGTCCACGATGGTATATGTCTATCCCCGCGCGAGGTGAGGCGGGTCGCTAGTTCTTACAATAAGATTTAATAAGTCAGTTTAAAGGAACTGTTTGAAATAGATTGCAACCAAAGTTACCCGCTGGTGAATGGTCGGTAAATTATGGTGACAGTGATCTAGTCTAATGATGGATTCCGGAGCTTTTCAACGGGTCTCCTTTATGAATAACAGTAAAATATACATGTGTGGGTTCATTAGAAATCAGTTCAAGTTTATCTTATAAAAGCTTGCCTTTAAAAAAATATTTTTTTCAAGAGAAACTTACTTTGTAACAATTTGCCTAAATAATACCTACTCGTTTTAAAATCATACTTCGCATTTCGTTGGGGTGCCAGCAGAAGCCACGAGTTCGGGGTGGTGAGGAGCGAGGGCCGGGGGACGAAGCGTCGACACGCGCTGCACGGTCGTCGAACGTTCGAAACCACAGTAGTGAGGCCACACGGCTCGTGCGCCCGATTCAACCTTCCTCAATGCGACCGCAACTGACCCGCGCCGTGTTCCGCCCCCACTCCTCACTCTCCACTCCTTACCTCTCTGTGTCCCTGTCCGCATCGCTTCAACATGGGCTTTGTTGAATATAATTTTAACGACTAGGAACAACTTATTTCTCTGGTCGGGTTGGTAAAGCGTTGTTTTTAAATCAATTTTTAATGTTTGCGAAAATGTTGTTATACTTACCTATTTTTATTTATAATATGGACAGAATTATGTCTTTTCTTATTTAATAAAACCTGCTCTATATTTTTACTAAAATGTAGTAAGTACTTACCTAGGTAAGTTATGGTAAGTGGTAACCTACCTAGGTTACCATTACCATAACCTATCGTAGGAATTAGGAATACATCAGTTATGTACTACTAAAGTCGGGTTGTCAACCTACGTACATACCTACCTAACTACTTATGTACCTATTTTTATTTAGTTTTTGACTTACCCCCGAATACTCAAATGCATCTCAGAGTTGAGCACGTCTCAAGTGACGAGTTTTTAACAGATTTTCATCAAACACTGTCAAAAAACCGTGACTTGAGACGTGCTCAATTCTGAGTCGCGTTTTAGTATTCGGGGGTTATGTAGCTGCCTGTATTAGCTAAATTATTGACAGATTAATATTTTCTTAATTTTCGTTCTTCAGTTTATTTACCTCAAATACCATTTAAAATATAGGTATAGTTATTGTTTATGTTCTGTTCCTTATCTTTTTCTCAATATCATTAATTCTCCTAGTGTGTGGTCAAAAGTATATACTTAATTTGTGACTGTTGGTTGTTATTTTATGTATTTATTCTTTATTTATTTCAGGTATTACGATGCAACACACAACCCATCAATTGACTAATGGCTAAATCTTGGAAGGGCTACCTTAGGCTTAGGGCTAAACTGATAAAATATCAAAACTATTTGATCCACATTAGTAGGAAATGACGTCATGTTTTTTATGTTTAGCACTGTGCTGCCACTAAAATATTTTTTTAAGGAGCCTGGATGTTACCCTAGCACGAGTTTCCCATTGGGTTATATTACACACATCTGGGGCCCTATTCACGATGACCAAAGAAAACGAGCCACGTAACGAGCCAAATGTCATCGTGTCTCTAAACACAAACGAGACACGCCATGGTGTGAAATCAAAAACTGTATTCTGTATGCCATAAGACTAGTTGTCTACGACCGTGTTTTGGTTTTACGTGATTCGTTCAAAATCAAGCATCCGGTCTTTCGGAAAACAATCGGTTTTAGATTCGATTTTATTATTTTGTTTACAATTTTCATCTCAAGTAAATAAATATTGAATTATAAAATTGCTAAACTCTTTCTACTAATACTTTCGTTATATTTTAAAGTTTAGACAACAAAAAAAATATATACGTAAAATGGTTAGCTACATCAAACCAACAACAACTTGTTTCCGAACGAATTATCAATCAAAATATTGACTGACATATTGCATTGTTTGTTTTGAAAAAAACTTGGATATACATATTTTAACAGAGTGATAAAAATGGACGTTGTTCTTCGAAGACAACGTATATGCTGGATAGGCTGGATATGCTGGCGCCAGCAACGCCCACACATAAATAGGAGACTGTCAAGGGATTCTGCTGAGCTGGACCCTAAATTTTTTGTGCTATTTTATAAGGTGGCCAAAGAGTGGTTTTGGTATTGTGCGGCGTTCTTGGAGGCAGGCTAGTTAATTCTGGGCCTCAGAGATGTTCTAGCATTACAACAGAAGTCAAAGTAAGTATTGTGTTAGCTAAACTTAATTTATTGAATAATAATAAAATGGTACCTAGGTTAGGTATTAGGTTAGACTGAAACCTACTATATTTACTGTATTTTTCCAGATACTTACAACCCTCAATTTCCTGATCACCAGTAGCTATCAAAAGCCAGTGGGAAACTTTTGGTTAGCACCTGTAAGCCTCTGCATAGAGTAAGCGGTGAATGCCTTGAATGATGCCAACCTACATCAAATTTCCTACCTCCGAACAAGAGAGGAATTAAATCAAACAAGGGTAATATTTTAATCAACTATTTATTTTAGTAGGTATTACATAATAGTATTTGTGAGAGCATCAGCGAACTAAAATAAATTAATTTTATTAGATTCTTTGAAAAAACTTTCACTTTCATTATATTAGTAGAATATAATCTTTATTTCCAAAAACATGAAAGTATGTACCTACCTATAAGAACAATAACAATGATTTCTGCCTCGTTTCAGATTTGCAACAGAGGCTTAAAGGCATACCTACTCATGTGCTACATTAGGAGGGGCAGCTCATGACAGTTATATTATGTTAAATAAATCAGAAATCATGAGATGTGTGTATGTGTGTGTGTGTGTTAGTGTTAACATATGGGTACATGGGGTTGTGTAGGTATAATAAGTAATAATAAATGCATTAAAACCATAAAACACAAAAATACTCACAGCACACATACTATGCATATCTCAAGTTTCACTCAATCCATGCAGCCATTTAGAAGTAAATTATGAGGCACAAGCATCGTCACATCTTCACAAACTTTTGCATTCACAATAAAAGAGCTATGTTAAGTAAAAATACTCACAGCACACATACTATGCATATCTCAAGTTTCACTCAATCCATGCAGCCATTTAGAAGTAAATTATGAGGCACAAGCATCGTCACATCTTCACAAACTTTTGCATTCACAATAAAAGAGCTATGTTAAGTTATGTTATTATAAGTTACATGTGCATATTAAGAAGTTTATTGTACATGTGTAAGCATGACTGTGTGTGTGTTTTAGATAATAAAAAAAGTAATAAAATAAAAACACCCAACAGTCACATAGTCCTGACCCCACACTAGGATTCCCTGTGTCGTGAGTATCAGAAACTACGAGTACCATGGTACCACAACACCCAAACCTGGAAGAAATATTTACAGATCATGCAAACATTTCTTCCGCAGCGGGAATCGAACCCGCGCCTCTTGCGTCTCTGCCAATTGCCCGCCACGCTACCGAGGCCGATTAAGAAGCTTAGTGTATATGTGTAAGCATGACTGTGTGCGTGTGTTTTAGATTGTTACATTTAAATTGTTATATTTCAGAGCTGCCCACGCACTATGCCAACACGTGGATCAGAAGCAATTGCTGTACGCAATACAGTCTCAGTACACGTCTGGTCCACTACGCCAGGGCTTCTACGACATCCTCATTGCGATGCATCTCGAGTCGCACGCCACTACCATGTGAGTACACCAGCTTCGCTTGAACAGCATCTGGAAAAGAACAGGATTATGAAATACTAGGTGGCAGCACAGGTAAAGTACGCGCTATCGTTGCGTTTTCAGCTTTACGCCGGTAATTTCAAGCAAACTAAAGCTTTCCAATATTATAGTATACATACATACATATTATAACGCCATATCCCTAATGAGGTGGGCAGAGCCACAAGTAAACATAATAAAACTTGCAACCACTTCTGATCCAAACTTCCAAGATGGATATGGCGAACCATGGTGACAGGTGATCAGCCCATCGGCCATATAGGTGGTCCATCATTTTGGAGAAGATCCCTTTGTCGCCTTTTACGACATGCTCGGGGAGAGAAGCATATAGTAACCCCCGGATACTCAAATGTATCAAGAGTTTAGCACGTCTCAATCTCAAGTGACGAGTTTTTGACTTCCGTCATTCCGTTCCGTTCCGTTTTGTAATTTAGAGTACTTATCTGTATTCAAATTTAATTATTGAGATCGTAACTTTAAGTGATTGTGTGAACTTTAGTTTCGTTCGTTATTTTATTGCCTGCATGCATGCAGACAATCTCCCTTAAGCGCAAGCTCATTGACGTATGCATTCTCCCTATCCTCACGTACGGCGCGCAGACTTGGTCTTTGACGGCTCAGCAGAGGTCCACACTCGGAGTTTGCCAGCGAGCGATGGAGTAAGTTTGCTTGCTTTCGTGTTCCCAGACATTCGGAAGAATATAAATATGTCCCAGGTGGCCGATTTGTAGGGCTCAGTGGGCACGTGTTCTCGTCGGGTTCCGACATAATGGGTAACCTCGAGAAAAAAATCACACTCGGTATATTCGTACGAAGTTATTAGCGTCCAGTACAAATACCAAGTAACTCTTGAATAAACAAGTAGGCAGAACAGATACGTCCCGCTCGGCACGAGCTCTAAAAATAGACTGCCCGCCAGCTCCAACGGCCGCATCCAAGCATGACTCGGCTGTGACGTCACGCTTGCGTTCTGTAGGTAGTGAGTCAGTGTTGCAGTGTGATTGTAGATGGCGCTATAATTAATCTCCGACAAATATGTATCGCCATCTAGCCCCAACTAAGGTTAACTTAATTTTGTTCTGACACATGTAATTTTAACTGTGAATTCCTAAGAATAGGTATTGAATGTTGTTATTTCGTTAGAAAATCTTCCAGTCCCAATTTATCTTCACCTCGCAAAACATCTTGTTTCAGAGAGAGTATAACGGAGATCAGCAACTTGTACTCCCCCTACTTACCGCTGGAGGTGGTCCGTGAGTTCGTGATGCAGGCGTTGGCGGACGCAGTTACAACCAACCAGGTGCACAACCGCGACCCCGTGGGCGGCACCAATGAGAACCTCTTCTTGTGAGTACACTCTTCCTGTCAGTACACTCTTTCTGTGAGTACACACTTCCTGACAGTACCTACACTCTTCCTGCGAATACCTTCATCCTGTGAGTACACTCTTCCTGCGAGTATACTTTCCTGACAGTACATTCTTCCTGTTAGTACTCTTCCTGACAATATACTCTTCCTGTGAGTACACTCTTCCTGTAAGTACTTTACCCCTATCATCAGGCCAACTCTCATTTTAATAAATAAATATTCATAGGCAACCCAACCCGTTAATCCGATAAGAGTTTATTATTCTTCAGACGTTAAGCTGTAATTAAGTCAAACACATTAAAACAACCTTTTTAAATGCGTATCAGACCTCTGATCAAACTGGTAGACCGTTTCCTTCTAGTCTGTATGATGCGAGATGAAGACGTTGAGAAGCTCCTCATCATGATCAAATTCAGTTAAGCTGTAATTAAGTCAAACACATTAAAACAACCTTTTTAAATGCGTTTCAGACCTCTGATCAAACTGGTAGACCGTTTCCTTCTAGTCTGTATGATGCGAGATGAAGACGTTGAGAAGCTCCTCATCATGATCAAATTCATAAAATTTTTACTGCCTTACCCACAAGTTTCCATTATCTGAAATATTTTATTGTACACGCACGAAACGAAACAAATACACACAAAACATTAAAAAGTACATGTACAAAGGCGAGCTTAACTCTTTAAGAGTTTTCTGCCAGCAAACCTTTGAGGCAAGGGAGAGGCTTTAACATAAGTGGAAGTTATGTGTACAGAGACAGGAAAAAGAAAAACATAAAGATAAGCTTACAAATATAATAAACTAATAAGATATACTACACACAATATAAATATATACAAATAATATATATCTACAAAAATATATACAATATATACATACATATAAATAAATATTATTAAAAAATTAAACATTATTATTTTAAATATTATTACACCATCATCATCATCATCATTTTCCTGCCCTTATCCCACTAGGTTACCGGCACATGTTTTCCTCTTCCATCTTCTCCTATCATTCGTCATCTCAGTACTCACTCCTTTCATACGCATGTCCTCTTTCACACAATCCATCCATCTTTTCTTAGGCCTTCCTCTGTCCGTGTATCCATCCACATTCATATTCAGCACTTTCCTTGTAACACGACTTTCTTCCCTCCGCATAACATGCCCACGCTAACCTATCACTCTATTTTCTTATTATTACACCGATTACCTGAAAGTTTTTAATGATAATATAGATTGTCTTTGTAAATAATTTTTTGAAGTTTCTATAAATGTTTCTAATTATGTCCTATAGAAGGAAAAGACGAGCACAGGAACAACATCTGAACGACATACAACTGAGGCATAGAGTGGAAGCCGTCATAGCTTTTGCTCACGACTTCGTAGGCGATCTGCAGAGCGATCAGTTGAGGTAACATCGGCATAACCCTGCTTTAAAAAAAAAATTCTATAAATCTCACTTATATTATAAATGCGAAAGTTTGTGAGTTTGGATGTTTGTGCCTCAATCACGCCTAAACGGCTGAACGGATATATACTGGATTAACATATAGGCTATTTTTCATCTGGGTACCTAATACGCGAGCAAAGACGCGAGAGGCAGCTAGTATAAATATAAATATTTGAGGACATTATCATACAGCACCATCTAGCCCCCAACTAAGCAAAGGGAGCCAGATGGCTGATAGAATACTCCCGCAGCGGGAATCTAAGCCAATCAATCAATGCTTGTGGCCACCAGAAACAATAATACCAGCTTGAACTGATTAAATATTATGTACGCATATTTTTCTTGCTTTCAGACGTTACCAAGAAATCAAGCAGTCAGATTTGCCGAGCGCCGTGGCTGCCAAGAAGACCAGGGAATTCCGCTGTCCGCCCAGAGAACAGATGAACTCAGTTTCAAAGTCGAAGTCTATAGTAGGTAAATAAGCACACAATCTACATCGTCGAAACTAAAATCTTACTTCTTACTTATATTATAAATGCGAAAGTTTGTGAGTTTGGATGTTTGGATGTTTACATTAAGTAAAAAAATTCGGCTCGCTTCGCTCGCATTGGTTTGAAGCTCGCTTCAATCGCTAACTTTTAGAGACTTCTAGAAATGGTTTAAAACTACATTGAGTTAAAAAATTTGGCTCGCTTCGCTCGCATTGGTTTGAAGCTCGCTTCGCTCGCTAACTTCTAGAGACTTCTAGAGATGGTTTAAAGCTACATTAAGTTAAAAATTTCGGCTCGCCGCTTCGCTCGCAATGGTTTGAAGCTCGCTTCGCTCGCTAACTTCTAGAGGCTTCCAGAAATGGTTTAAAACTACATTGAGTTAAAAAAGATAGTAAGGCAGCAAAGATAGCATAGGCAGCAAAGATCGCATAGGCAGCAAAGATCGCATAGGCAGCAAAGATCGCATAGGCAGCAAAGATCGCATAGGCAGCAAAGATCGCATAGGCAGCAAAGATCGCATAGGCAGCAAAGATCGCATAAGCAGCAAAGATCGCATAGGCAGCAAAGATCGCATAGGCAGCAAAGATCGCATAGGCAGCAAAGATCGCATAGGCAGCAAAGATCGCATAGGCAGCAAAGATAGCATAGGCAGCAAAGATAGCATAGGCAGCAAAGATCGCATAGGCAGCAAAGATAGCAATATCGAATTAACACATTAAAATATAATGTAACCAACCTAGGTAATGTATATTACCGTCGTACTGATAACTGGTGTTTAGAGTACGTACCTACCCACAGAACACTAATGTATTAATACGATATAGGTACTTACTCAAACACAAGTTATCAGCACGATGTCGAAACACGCAAAGCCAACCGATACGACAGGCTAAGCGCTTTTATACAAATCCTTCGTAAACAACAAGATGGCGGCGATGTCGTACCGGTAGTCGTTCAGTGACTTACATTAAAATCATAAATTGACTTTTATATTAATTTAACTAACATCTAAAATCAGGATATTAATTTACGGAACTTTACACTAAAAAAAATAAGATAGTTCCTATAATAATTATGTAGATAACATTAAATATTCGTAGATATTTGTATTCCTGTTTTTTTTTAAGACTAATTTTATTTTGAATAGTTTCTATAAATTATTACCTAGTGTTCCAGAATACGGTTAAAAATTTGTTTAAAAGATTGTGATTTTCTATGCTGTTTTTTAGTGGATATTATATAGTTTATTTATAAAAGACTGATTATAATACTTTGTTTCATAAAAACATCGTTGTCTTATTTTTTCCTATTCCGTCTGATAGGAACCCGCAATTAAAATGGACGCTTTTATTATAAATTCAAAGGTTAATTGAGTAATAGGTAGGACCTACCTGGTAGGTGTTACTAGTTTAGAAAAGAGTAAATGGAGTAAAAGGAGTAAACTTGACTATAAACTTGTCCTAAGCCTCGAGCTCAACTATATACCTACTTGTCTTACCCCCGAATACTCAAACGCGACTCAGAGTTGAGCACGTCTCAACTCACGGTTTTTTGACAGTTTCTGATGATAATCTGTCAAAAAATCGTCATTTGAGACGTGCTCAATTTTGAGATGCGTTTGAGTATTCGGAGGTTAGGCCTTTTACGAAATCTACTAGGTAATTGTGATGTTTTTACAGGCTTTAAGCACATGGACCAGGAAGAAGAATCTTGGAAGGAGAATTGTCCTTGTGGCGAGGAGCTCATCGTCAGGATGAACGAGATCCACGAGAGCCTCATGGTGCATGTGTCTCTCAACGCTCTGCAAGAGCCACTGTCTGAGGTAACTATTACTAATCATAACGTAAATAACATTTGGAATTTCTTGAAAAACATTTATCTATGGAGCGAAAGACTTTAGAGAGAACTAGAAAGAGTTGAAGGTGTGAAAGGTTAATTATAGTTGAAAGAGAACTAGAATAAGTGAAAGTATAATTAAAAAAAAAACTGTCAAGTGCGAGTTGGATCCGCACACGAAAGGTTCAGTACTAGTGCAAAAAAAGAAAACTAGAATCTACAGTAATTTTTATAATAAAAGTGTTTTATAATAATTTGACGGCCTCGGTGGCGTGGCGGGCGATTGCTCGGCAGAGGCGCAAGAGGCGCGGGTTCGATTTCCGCTGTTTTACTCACATCTCTAATGCTCCAATTTTACTCACATCTCTGTTCCAGGTACCAAACAAAAAAAATGTATCTTCGTTGCCATTTATGTTTTACACTATTTATATGTTATTCATGTAACATGATGAAGCTGGCAGATATATTACAGACTCCTAATGATAATAATAATATATTTCTTCCTTCCAGTCTCCTAGTCCGTCAGTACGACGCTGTTGGCGAACTGATCCGTGCTCTCGAGAAGACTTATGTGATAAACGCGAAGACGAAGCTGGATGTAGCCGAGATGTGGGTGGGGCTGAGCCAGATCCGCTGCGTGTGCAGATGAGCCAGGAGGAGGAGGAGCTCATGAGGAAGAGACTCTGGTGAGCCATCATTCCTATTTAGATCAAGAATATACGTAAGACTAAGTTGGAGGTGCGAAGTTGTAGGTGGGATTGTGCCAGATCCGCGCGCTGCTGCCTGTGCAGATGAGCCAGGAGGAGGAGGAGCTCATGAGGAAGAGACTCTAGTGATCCATCATACTAATTAAGATTTAAAAAAGACTGACTAGAAGCAAACAAACAATTCCAAACCTATGATTAATAAGACTGAGATATAGTTTGTTTACTTTATTAGATTTGAAACTCATCAGATATTATATCTTATTTCAGGAAACTCGTGAACAACCACACCTTCTTCCAGCTGATTTAATCAGGTATGACTTGTTTACTATAAAACACAACTACTTACCTACATGCTCAGACCAAATAAAAAGAGTAGACGCCGCGCCGCGAACAACAAAAGTGAAGCCACACAAAACCGTGCTCCTGTAAGTAAACATACACGCTCACGCACACACCTACACTAAAACCATGCTCATCGCTCTTAGTACGTCACGAGTCTTAAAAATAGAATTATGCCTTCCTGTGTAGTGAAAACTTGTAAAAACAGCAGCAAATCACATAAAAAGTCTCACGGAATCACTTTTCACTTACTGTAAGTACTTCAAATAGCATCGTTTCTTAATTATTATACATTTAGGTTACTTGGAACATTGTGTGTTCCAAGTAAAACCTTCCACACACACATAGATAAAATGGCGGCTTCACTTTTGTTGTTCGCGGCGCGGGGTCTTTATGAAATCTGACATTGTCATGCAGAATACGATAACACGGTAATTCCACACGTTTTCCCGCGTCTCGTTTTGTTTGGTCATCGTGAATAGGGCCCCAGTATTAAAACGATTTCATAAGTACTGAAAGGGTTATATTACACTATCAATATTTTCATGGTATTCTCGAGTATTGAGATAATATTGATAGTGTATTGATAGTATTGATAATATTGATGTATTTTACTTCGCTAAGAGGCCATTTGCCATGACAACTATCGGGACAATGATCGTTGAATCAACATCCCACATGGCGGTTATCTTGTGAGCCAGGTCAAGGTACTTGCTGAGCTTATCCTTCTCGGCCTTTACGAGATTCTCGTCAGGGGGATGGTGATGTGAACGAGCACTGCCCGACGTTGGCATCGATTTACTATCACGATTTCAGGCTTATTGGCGACAATAGTCCTATTATAGTCCTAGTCCTAGTCCGGGCGATAACAGAACGGTTCCAATAGAGCAAGGCACGACCATTCTCTAGAACTGGCGCTGGTGCGTACTTATAGTACGGCACCTCGGACTCGACAAGGCCGTATTGAAGAGTAAGTTGCTGGTGAATGATCCTGACCACTTGGTTGTGCCTGTGCAAGTAGTACTTACTCGCCGTTAGCAAGATAACACAATGTCAGAGAGATTCTCCGCATGCCTGCTAGTAGTCGGCCATACAATCTTTCATTTCGGTTTTGGTGCAAAAAGTTTGAGGTCATCCATGTACTGAAGATGAGAAATGACTTCACCCCCTCTTCGAAGGCCTAGTCCTAAATCCTTCAACAAAGTGCTGAGAGGATTCTGTGCTAGACATAACCACAATGAGCTCAGACTATCACCCTAGATTATGCCACACACACTCCTTATTAAGTCTTGCGGATCAGAGGTGCCATCTCCGCTATTTATCCGGATATTTTATACTACGCCATCTAGCCCCAAACTAAGCAAAGCTTGTACTGTGGGCACCAGTATAATCGATCATCTATCAGCAACTCAGACTAAAAAAAAGAAAAGACGGCACGCCGCGAACAACAAAAGTGAAGCCACCTTTTTATCTATGTGTGTGTCGAAGGTTTTGAGGTTTTTTGTTCCAAGAAACTTAAAATTCATAGTTTAATAAAAAACGATGTTATTTGAAGTACTTACAAGTGAAAAGTGTTCCGTGAGACTTTTTATGTGAGAGCGATGAGCATGGTTTTAGTGTAGGTGTGTGCGTGAGCGTGTGTGTTTACTTGCAGGAGCACGGTTTTGTGTGGCTTCACTTTTGTTGTTCGCGGCGCACTGTCTTTTCTTTTGTTTGGTCTGAGATTAGCAATCATAATATCGTCGAGAGTATCGTGATAATATTGATGCGTGTTATGATGCGTACCTACATTGTAAGATACTCATCATTACACCATCAATATTATCACGATACTTAAGAATATCGTCGTTTTACACTATCAATATTATCACGATACTCGAGAATCATCATCTTCCTGCCCTTATCCCACTCTATGTGGGGTCGGCACAGCATGATCCAGTCCACGATACTCGAGAATACCGTGATAATATTGATGGTGTAAATAAAACCCATTCAAAACAAAGAGGATTAACACAATGTAATCATTTATTACCTACCTACACAATTTTAACAATCAACTGTCAACTTGACTGACAGTTACATTGCATTACATCATACATCATACTTGTTTATCAGGATCAGTTAGTTTTTTAGAGTGTTTCTTTTTGTTGCACAGGGTTAGACTAAAACTCTTCTGAACAAGAATAAGACCGAGAAGACAGCAGTTTTGTTTCAAGATGGGAGGTGGCGATTTGGTAAGTGAATGTGTATAACATGAAACCCGATTTAAATTTGATTCGAAAACAAACTTTAAAAGTTCCATTTACTGACGAACACTTGCATGTAATTGTAGAATACAAAAAAGTCATGGCATCCAAGCACATTAAAGAATCAAGAGCGCGTTTGGAAAGCGGAGCAGGCAGCAGCGGAAGAGAAGAAGCGAATTTTAGAACTGCAAAGAGAACGGGAGCAGGAAAATGACCGCGCGCAGCTCAATGAGATGGCGCTCAGAAACTTCGGAGCTGGCGCTGGCGGGTCACACGAAACAGGTGACAATCGACTCCACTGGATGTATGATGTAAGTTAATTTATTTTCTCTTCTACTATTTAGTCTGAATACATTCTGAAAATATACACACTTGAAAGTTACCACCTTTGTAGGTAATTTGTAGTTTTGTGCACTGCATTCAATATTGGTTCTAAGCATTACACATCAATTTAATTTACCTTTAATTAAATGTAACTAATGTAACTTTGTGTTCATTTATTTTTCTGTGGAACATCTAGAAACCGGACAAGCAAGTGCAGCATGAAGACTATTTGTTAGGAAAAGAAATTGGCAAAAGCGATCAGTCTGATAAACTACAAAATGCTATTCCTGCTGTGTCTCGAAGAGTGGTTGGTTCGAGCATGACAAAGACATTAGATGACACTCAGGTAGACTTGGCCCGAAAATTAAGAGAAGACCCACTCATATTGGTTAAGGAAAGAGAGAGAGCAGCTCGTGCAGCACTACTGAACAATCCTCTACAAAGAAAACGTCTTGCTGACCTGCTAAGGAAAGAAAAAGTGAGTGAATTATTGTTTTGAATCTCCATAATTGTGTGTTCAGTGCTAAGATTTGATACTTTATATGTACCTTGTCTTTTAGTAGTATAGTTCTTGAATATCCCTTATAATAATTTTTATTTTATAGGAACAAAAAGAAAGCAAAGATGAGTGTAAAACTAAGAGAAAATCCAAGAAGAAAAATAAGAACCTGGATGACATGCTAGCTGCTAAATTAAATGCTTTGGGAGGAAAGAAAGGAATAGATTTAAGTAGTCTATTAAATTCAAATGACTCATCATCTGAGTCTTCAGAATCTAGTGATGAGAAGGCAAAGAAGAAAAAGAAAAAGAAAGATAAAAGTAAAAAGAAGTCAAAGAAGTCTCGAAAAAATACAGCATCTGATTTAGAGTCATCAGATAATGGAAATAATAAAAATAAAAAAAGACTTCGAACATCCTCTGATGATAGTACTCCAAAATATCAAAGCTACTATAGTGGGAACTCCAAGTCAACTCACTATGATGATAGGGGATCTGATTTTTATACTGAACATCATAAGAATGCTAAACACAGAGAGGCTGATGATGACATGTATCATAAAAATACTAAGAATAGAGAGACAGGTGATGACAGGAAGAAGCAAGACAAACTCCATGATAACAGTAAACATGAAAGTTCCAAACAAAATAGAAGTGACAAACATAAGAGTTCAGAATCTAAAAAACGAAGGAGCAATTCCCACAGTGAAAGCGACGGTAAGTACAAAGAGAAGAGAAGTAAAAGAGAGTATTTAGATAACAGAAACGATCCTGATAAGTATAAGCAATTCTCTGCAAAGAAGTCAGAGGAGAGGAGGCAGGGTTTGAGCTCAGCGGAGAAAGCTGCGAAGTTGGCGGAGATGGTGGCGGCGGGGCATGAACGCGAGGTGGAGCGAGGGCAGAGGGTGGCTCGACAACGCGCTGCCGACGCGGCTGCCGAATCGAACCCACAGCGCCCCACTATCCCCCTGAATAACCAGGCACGCGCAATACCAGACTCGCTAGAAAGCCGCATCAAATCTAATAGACACTACATTCAACGCGACAAAATGCACATGAACCAAAATTTCGCTAGAAGGTGATATGCAAACAGTTTTGTACAATAAAATCATATGTACAATCATTTGTACAATAAAAACAAAATCACACCTGATTCCTATAGGGTGGGGGAACAAAGATTTACACTGACATCCTGCATTGGAGTGTATTCCTATAGGGATAGGCAGAGACCATGGATCTCCATTTGCTACAATCCTGACATATTTTTACTTTATTTACTCTCACTTGTTTAGGGTACTCTTGACCTGGTCCCAAAACGCAACTGTTTTGGTCCAGGTATGTACAATAAAATAATGTGTATTTTAAAAAATTGTTTTATTTTAAAATGTAGTGATTAATACTTATAATAAATTAATAACATTTTAATAATACTTTGCAGAGTTGATGATTATAATCATTAAATATACTGGTGACTACATCGAACATTCAGTGATAAAAGTGAAGATTGTTGAGTCTCCCCTGCTTAGTGAGTCTAATCACTAATCCAATGGGATCTTTTCTTTGACAATCTGAAACAAATAGTTCAAGTTAGCGTTTTATAAAGTGTCTTGTTCAGATATCAAAATATTTTGTAATATTTTTCTATCTAGCAAGAGAAGTTAAGATCTCTTTGTTCTGTGGCTACATTATCAGCCTTCAGTGAGAAGATTAATAAATTCATTAACACGTCGAGAGGAGAGGTCATATGATTTGTCACAGAATTTGCTTTCGCTGCTTCGCTCGCTAGTATTCGGATATAAAGTAGCATAATTTAAGCATACATACTGAGTATATGTATTCCAAGTTTTATTTAAATCCGTTCAGCCGTTATGGTCGTAAACACCTAAAAATACTTATAATACACGAATATTCATAGCTATTGCCCTCGACATAAATCGCTTTTTTTTGAGACAAAAAGTAGCCTAAAAGTTTCCCAGAATGCCATCTATCGCCTTTCCAGATTCGATCAAAATCTATTTTTTTTTAATACAAAATGTAACCTTTAGGTTTCAGCCTCCTTCCCCAGAATGCAAACGATAGATTGCATTCTGAAGGAAAGCTTGCCAGATTTTATTGCAGGACATTTTGACACATGAAATGTAGACATGAAAAGGCAGTGGAAAGAAATGAGTCACCTCTGCGCACATGCCCGCGTAGATTGGGTCGGTGTCCCAGGGCCCGCGCTCAGGCAACGGCAGCGCGCGGCGGCGTAGTTCCGCCACCAGCTCGCTCACCTCCATGATGGGGATGGGGTCGAGGGCCCGCGCACGTACTGCCAGGTACTCCACATAGTGCCCCCTGTAATTACACCCGGGGTAAGATTAGTCTTACCTCGGTGAGCGCGCGGCGGTAAAGCCCCTCCAGCGAGCCGTAGGGCCGCGGCGGTAGACGCAGCCCGGCGCGTTTGACCAACGTCTCCAAATCGTCCACAGCCAGCAGTGGCAGTGGATCCGCGCTAGCCGTCCGCACCGCCCGAGTCAGGTACTCCAGATAGTGGTTCCTGCAACACACCCCCCCGCTGATCCTCCGCATCCTCCGCACCCCGATCTGACAACTAGCCAGCAGCTACATTGCTAATCTACTCTATGATGTGTCATTTCTTTCAAGGTTTGTCTATCTTGCGATTTGAAAAGTATCGTTTCACATGATCAGTAGGTAGTTGTACTTAGGTAATGATCGTGTAACGTCCACTATTTTACCGGAGTCGTTATGAAATAAAGTCTGTAATAAACGCGGTCTTACTTGCAAAGTCCAGCGTGTTTGGGCGGAACCTCGCTCCCGCAGATGCCGTCGACGAGGCCGGTGGGAGTCTCGCGCTGTAAGGGGATGGGGCAGCGCCCGTTGCTGTTCTCGGGAGCTTCGGTTTCATACGGAACGTTGTTCATCTAAGAAAGATCATGGCTCATTCATGTTTGTAGAAGAAACCTCATCCAGATGGTTATGGATACGACTTTACAGATTAGCAAAATTCTCAAGTGCAAAATATCGACCTTCCAAGTTTCGTGCATAGGTATCGAATCAACGGTTCGAAAGTTATGTTCAAACAAACATACAAACTTTACCTCATTATGATAATAGTGTAGAAAAACACGGAACAAAACCGATGCTGAAAAAGCGACCGTTCTCTTGTCCGACCATGAAGGATTTGAACGCTTTACCGATTAGAAATTCCATTCACCTGTAGCAAAGTTTGCAGTTCATGCGGTTCCTTGTCGCGCAGGTAGAAGAGACAGTTCCTGGGATGGTGCGCGTGGAGGCCGAGCTTAGCGCAGTACTCGCTGAGGCCGCAGCGCGCGCCCATCGTGAACGGCTTGCCGCATCCGTAGCAGAACTCGAACTTGCATTGGGTGCAAGTGAAATGCATGCAACCACCCCTAGAACGCATCCATATTTTATTGAATCACTAGATGTCATAGGTATGCGGTTCCGCTGCGTGGTACCCGGATAGACAGTAGCTTACGACTCTACCGAAATTATTATGTCGATCTGTTGTTCCATTGCTAGTAGTACAGACACACTTTCGCATATTAAGGATTGTAGGGGGTCTTGAATTGTTATGACTATGGTTGACAGGTCGAGTAACCGGCTGTGTGCTGAAGGCGCAGATTCGATTCCCATTTCAAGAAATCTGGGTCTCAAGTGTTGCTTAAATAAATATTTGTGGACATTTCACACAGCGCCATCTAGCCCCAGACTAAGCAAAGCTTGTACTATGGATACCTGATGGTTGATATAATACTTATATACTTTTTTTGTAAATACATTAAAAAATACACAAATCTACACTAATATTATAAAGAGGAAAACTTTGTTTGTATGTTTGTTTGTTTGTACTGAATAGGCTCAAAAACTACTGGACCGATTTTAAAAATTCTTTCACCATTCGAAAGCTACATTATCCACGAGTAACATAGGCTATATTTTATTTTGGAAAAAAATAGGGTTCCGTAAGATATTTGGGTTTTTCGGACACAAGGTGTAAAAAATCAACCAGAAAAGTTACTTATTTTGCGTACGCTGCCTAAACTATAAAAGATAGAACCATAAAATGTTCTAATTAATTGTAGATCTTATAAATAAGATAAAGAGGAAAACTTTGTTTGTATGTTTGTTTGTTTGTACTGAATAGGCTCAAAAACTACTGGACCGATTTTAAAAATTCTTTCACCATTCGAAAGCTACATTATCCACGAGTAACATAGGCTATATTTTATTTTGGAAAAAAATAGGGTTCCGTAAGATATTTGGGTTTTTCGGACACAAGGTGTAAAAAATCAACCAGAAAAGTTACTTATTTTGCGTACGCTGCCTAAACTATAAAAGATAGAACCATAAAATGTTCTAATTAATTGTAGATCTTATAAATATCTACAAAAAAGTCCGCGACACACTATACCCATCTATGTCGAGTGAGGCACAGCAACCATTTTTTTATTTAAAAATCTTGAATTTTTTTTGGACTACATTTAAACGCGTTTATTTTACTCATGCTATTAATCCTTATCAAAATAAATGATTTCATCACTAAGAACAGTTTATGGAGATAATATTTGGTCTTTGAATGATTAAAATTGGACGTTTGGTTTTGAAGTTATGGCGAAATTAAAATATTACGATTTCTGCTGCACGGCCCGTTGCGAAGTGGGCGTCACCAAGGCGGGGGTGCGCGTGCGGGAGGGGAGTTTAGATCTATGAGTAAGGTACCCGCGCGGCTCAGTCGCGAGGTCGGCTCCCTACGCAGCGGTCGTGCGCGAAGTCTATATAGTATAAAAATGAATCGCAAAATGTGTTGGTAAGCGCATAACTCAACAACGCCTGGACCAATTTGGCCAAATCTTTTTTTAAAATGTTCGTTGAAGTTCAAGGATGGTTTTTACGGCGAGAAAAATTAGAATTATTGCTGGAAAAACCCTAAAAATAGCCCTTTTCTTTTTCCCATACAAATGATTTGTAACTAAAACGTAGTCAATTTGAGCTTTATTGCTATGGTATAAAGTTCATATTAAATTACAAGCACTTGAATTATTAATTTTAAGGCGATACGAAGTTCGCGGGGTCAGCTAGTACATTATATAATACATAATACGTACTACAACACCCAGACCCAGACCAGAAATACTTGCAGAACATACCTACAAACATTTCTCTAGTAGCGGGAATCGAACCTGTGCCTCTTGCGTCTCAGCCGAGCACTCGCCCACCAAGCCACCGAGATCGTCATATTTGTTTCAGTTTTTTGTATTTTTCTCACCTGGACAGCGAGTATTTGAAGTGGCATCGTGGGCATTCTAATCCGTTCTCACGTAAGTGTTGTTGAACGGCGGCGACTGAGATTTCTGGGTCGTTATCAGCCAGCCAAGCGACATACTGTTCACAGCTTAACCCTTCGTGATTCAATGACCACTGAAATAATAAATTAAATTAGCTTTTGTAACTTTGCTAGTGTTAAGGTTACCAAAAAAATAACCTATGAGTAACACAGTAGGCAAGGTACGTCAGGAGTTTCAAGTTTGAGAACTTACCGGCTTTCTACAAGAAGCGCAAGTCACAGAGCGACATTCGGGGCAGCGTAACTTCTTTTGTTTTGGATGAACGAAAAATCCAGACGAGCATTCCATACACCATTTGAAATTCGGATCCATCGCCAGTGTTCGGTCTCGCAACTGAATAAAAAGAAACTGAACGTTCATCATCTATGATTGAAACAGCCAACTTTAATCTTGTAAGTAATTTGCCAAAAATATCCTTCTAATTATTAGATTTTTATAGCATGAGATTCTAATACCATAATGGCGCAACTCACGTAGGGCTTAGAAATATGCCATCTTACATTTTCCACTTTCACATCGTTTGAGGAAAAGAACCGCATTTGTGTTCAACATTCTTGGAAAGAACATCGGCGTCCTCCGGCAGACCCGCTAGAACAAAGTCGGGCAACTTGCAGAACACACAGCCCTTTCACTTTCCCAATCGTATGCTCACCTTTCGTTGAAAGAGTTCGTGGACGTCGGTCTCGAGCAGCGTCTTGAGCTGGATGTCGAGATGCGAGAAGTACTCGAGCCAGGCGTCCTCCGGCAGCCCCTCTAGGTCTGGCAGCTTACAGAATGGGCAGACACAGTCGGCAATACTGCGCTCCGACACCTGCACCGTGAAGTACAGCCGCGCGCATTCGCGGCAGCAGCGGTGGGTGCACCGCAACATTGACACCATCTGGGTAAACGTTTGTACATTAACGGTGAATCTGGTCATGTGGGCGTAATGGACGTGCCTCTAACTACCACCTAGACTTTATCTGGATAAAAACACATTATTGCGTCGTAGCTGGAAGATAAAACTCAAACGGAAAATCGCATAAAGTAGGTACTAAAAGAGGTAGCGTAGGTACTTAGCAATAAAAATAAACTTTTCATTGGAACTTTTCTCTGTAGTTTACTTTTAAATGATTATATTTGCTTTGCCTGCAGTTGCGCGTTTGCCTCGAGCGCGGCACGTCCTGACTAAGCGGGTACCTACACCTAGGCACTTGCTTCGCGTGGCTGCTCGGTCAGTCAGCATGGAGCTCGACTATATTGCGGCGCACGAGCGCTATTCGTCGATTGTTGAGTATACGCGTGCGTATTGGCGCACGGTGCTTCGATTGTTCCCTGCCGTGGGTGTGGATTATATCTACGAGGCTGTTCGATCAGTCAGTGTGCAGCTTTTATGGTTGACAATGCTCACTTCATGTTCCGGAAGTCGCTCGGCGCAGAGCTCGCAGTCCTGGTGCAAATAGGCGAGCGCAGCGGGCAGGTCGGCGCACTCGAGCGCGGCGAGCAGCGCGGAAGGCAGCTCGGTGCCGCGAGACGCTAGCTCCACAGCCAGTTGTGCCTGTTCCCATGTTTCTGTGGCGCCCTCCGCTAGCAGCATGCGCGCTTGCCTCTGTGAACAACATGTGATGTTTTCCTGATAGATACACAGGTAGAGGAAGAGCTACTGAGATGATGAGTAATAGAAGATGAAAGATGGAAACATGTTGTGCTGACCCACCCAGTGCAGGGAAATGATGATGATATACCTACTGAGAACAAAAGTTTTAAAAAATAACCTATTGAGTTTTGAGAGGATCTACAATCACTGTTACTCCTATGCAAACAAAAATGTGTTTTGGCCTAAGATTTTGATCTTTTTTTGACTTAAGTTTTAGAGGTCAATATTATGCCAATTATGAATAACAATTTAGCAGTAGCCAGGTGAAAATAACGTTCTTTGTACTTTTGACACAGTATAGAAAAAAATAACCTAAAATATACCTACCTACATAAGTACTTAGTAGTTAAGTACCTAATAGTGTTTTGTGCATACCTCGGGAGATCCATCTGGAAGTCGAACACCAGCCAAATCGATGATGTTTCCAGAGACTCGCCGTAAGGTGATGGGCGGCGGAGGCGAGGGCGCGGCCGGCGTCGCTTCCTCCACTGACGTCTGCCGGAGGGTCTGAGACTCGTCCGAATCGCTCTCAGTCCATTCATCTTCCGTGCGGCAAGTTTCGCGGAAGAAATTCTGCCTTTTCTCTTCCGTAGGCGAGGATTTCGAGGGCGATTCCTGTTTTTGATCTTGTTGCTTTGGTGGTTGGGGCGCTGGATTTTTCTTGGTCAGCGTCGCGGTACTTGTCGATGGCTTAACTTCGATCTCGGTTACTTGCGGTTTCGGCGGTTTGATGTCTTTGGCGTTGAATACTTTAGATTGTAGTTGTTTCACGTGACCGCTCTGCACGTTGCCAAAGTGAGTCTTTGGCGGCGCGGGCGCGTGATACTGCTTGAATGAGCCTCGACGCACGGGCACTTTGGAAACTAATAACTTCGGAGATGTTTTATCATTCTTCTGCTTATTTGGCACTGCTTTTACTGGTTTTGGTATGCTGGATTTGACTGCTGCAGTAGAAGTTTTGCTGCTATTGGTATTATTCCCTAAATTTAATGTTTTATCGGGTGTATTACGTTTAATAATTCCATTTTGGCTTGGCTGATTACTTTTATTTTGGGCTTGTGTGTCGCCCTTATTTTTCGGTTCAATTGGTATTGTGATAGGTATGTTGGAATTTGTGGTTGCAACGTCCTGCTCTATTAGATTAGATCTAGTTTTAATTGTTGCCTTAACTATATTATTTGATCCCGTTTCAGTTGCTTCTATATTATCAGTATCAGGTGTGATTACGTCCGTTAAGCTGGTATCGATAGCATTATTAACTGCTTCTGGATGAAATATTTCTTGAGCATCCACATTTACTAATTCATTGGTGTTAGCGACATCTTCTGCATAATGGATTACCTCTGATGCACTTTCAACAGTAGTATTTTCAGTTTCAATTTCTATATTTTCTAAGATAGCATTATACATAGGTTCCTTGTTTTCTAATATGACTACTCTCGTCGGACTAACAACTTTTAATACGGATTCATTCATCACATATTTGGTTAACAAAATTTTAGGTTCATTTTGAATAATTTTGGTCACTTCAACTTTATTTTGGGTATTATTGGATGATATTGTTTGGGGTATTGGTTTTTCATTCACCTTTGACGTATTCAGTTCTTCGTAAATTTCTTCAAAAGAATTTACTTTTACATAAACATTATTATTGGAATCTCCTCTCTTGGATTTATTAATTTTAGGGTCTACATTAGAAATATTATGAGAATCATTTATTTCACCATTATTCTCCTTCGGTTTATTAGTTATTTCTATGGGTCTATTATGTGAATTATCTACTTGCAAATTTTTATCGTTGGTATCCTTTACTTCTATGGATAGTGTATGCTCTTCTTGTAAACTTCTTGCAATTGAGTCTAGAATTTCGATATTGGCGTGTTTGACGTCTTCTATTTGATTATCCAAATGATCTAATGCTTCTTCGAATTGTTCATTATCCTCAGAACTGGTTCTATTTACAAATTGGGCACTGTTATGTGGGATTTCATTTTCATTATTCTCATCTTCACTACTACTGCTTATTTCTTTTTCATCTGAAGTCATACTCGTTTTATTAGTTTCATTATCTGTTTCACTGTAACTTGATTCTTGTTCATCATGAGAACTAGTATCGTGATCGCTAAGTGAAGTTTGAGAATGCCCTTCATCAAGAGAATGAATGTCTGAATTGATTTCTTCTTTCATTTGTTGAATGAGTCTTTGGGTGTTATCTACAATTTCATTGAGGTTACTTTGCTTTTCTTCAACTTGTTTGGATATGTGATTATTGAATTGTGAACCAGATAGATCTTTTCCATTTTTTTGATTTTCATGAGCTTGGGATACCGTATTATTTGATAAATGAGTTTCATTTCGTTGCACTTCTTCATCTGTTTCGATTCGCGCTCTCGGTGTTTGCTGTGTTACTTGCTTAGGTTCGATGGAATTCGTATCGTGGGTATAATGTTTCGAGTGATTGTTCTGCTTATGGTGATGATGTGATGTGTTGATGTTTTTATGCAAATTCTTAACATTCGGCTGTTGCATATCATCGTCCTTTACGTGTTCTTCCTTAGCTTTAGATTCAGTGTTCGTCTCGATCTCAGAGTCCTTGGTAGGTTTGTTGATATTGGGCAGCGGACTCGCCCTCGTCAACGCATTGTACGCATCTATGAAATCATTCTCCGACTGGATGAAGTCTAACGAGGGCTTAACTTGAGGTTCCTGGGCTGCGGGCTGAGTGTTGTTAAGCAGGCCCTTGAGGAGTGCATTTTCGTCGATCGAGGGAATCCCGGCTTCTAGCAGTAGCGAGCGCAGTCTGAGAGCCAACTCTGCCGAGTCGCGAGCCAGCGGTGCGAGGGGCGGCGGAGCGGGGGGCGGCACGCTCCACAGGTCGATCTCGCGATCGATCTCGAAGCCCTCGCCCTCTAGCGGCGGGTACCACTCGTCCTCCAGGTAGACCGCATCATCCTCATCAGAGCTATCCGCTGAAAGGTAAACGCTCACGTTACCCCGCGGCGACATTATCGGGCTTCGGCAGAGTGAGAGTAGGCTAGACAAGGACGTACGCCGAAGCCCGATAGTGCGTGCGCGATTATAGGGACGATGTTGCGGCCGAGAGCTAGTTAGCGGGTGGAGAGTGCGTTACCGCGCCGGGGAGCCGCGTCGTCGTCGGCGCCCGCGCCCGCGCCCCACACGCGCCCGCGCACGCGCCCTGCCGCGCTCACGCGGACCGGCTCACACTGCAATCCATTAAACTGACATTACAACAAAACTGATAAGCTGTAGACGCCTCATAACCTTGGTCAAAAAGTAGTATATAATGCTCTTCCAAGGAACAAAATATGTACGAGTAAATCTATTCCAAGTTACAACTTTATAATAATGTAAGCTTAAAAAATATCAAAACGACAATGTAACGACTACTAGAACGGTAACTCAATTGCTAACCACGGGTTTCAATGGTTAGTACTTAGAATTGTTCTGAGGTTAGTAGGATATTCACCTGTCGACGCAGAGTGTCGACGCACTCGGTGACGGCGGGCCAGACGCTGCCGCGGTGGCGAGCGAGCGCGGCGCGGGCCTCCGCCTCGCTTAACGTTAAGCCAGGCGCCAGCCGCGCCGCCGCACCCTGCACCGCGCCCGCCAGCCCCGCCCAGCGCGCCTTCAGCCACGCCAGCGGCGCGCGCGGAGACTGACTCAGACCCACCTGGACCTAAACACCCAAGTACCTACTAGTACTAAAACAGCGACAAATAATAACGACTGTGAAAGAATTAGTGTGTGAAGAACTGAGACCCAACAAGGCTCCTTTCATTCATACATGACACACATGTCTTCGAAATTTTTAGGTTCTGTTCTATAATGAAAGATCAAAATGCAGTAAAAAATGCCAAGCTACTTTTGTCAGAGGGATTAAGGAAACATGATAAAATAGTAGATTGTTAACCAAGAGGCTAAAATGGCTATGAATAAACGAGGTAGTTTTATTCCCGAGCTTTAGCGAGGTTGTAGGTAAATAGAAACCGAGTTATAATAGGTTTTTAGCTTCGTGTGTTACACTCTACTTTTCACTACGATTGCGAGAAAAAAAATAATGTAATTACAATATCTTACTTATTATAAATGCGAAAGTTTGTGAGTTTGGATGTTTTGATGTTTGGATGTTTGTGCCTCAATCACGCCTAAACGGCTGGACGGATTTGAATGAAACTTGGAATATACATAGTATGTACTGGATTAACATATAGGCTATTTTTTATCCAGGTAGAACGCGAGCGAAGCCGCGGGCAGCAGCTAGTTTACTATAAGAAACAGTAATAAGTCGAGTCTTTGTTCATGATTTTTCTATTTATGAATAAAGACTTTTTCGTTTTTGTAGGCTCGCTGGTAGCAGACAAAAATAAAAGATGTGAAAAAACATTTGTTCCTCGGAATTGCCTCGGAACAATATTGTTCTATTTTGCACCTGTTGCGGCTGTGCACTTGCCTGTCACGCGCTGAGGTCGACTGGATTTGCTATTTTCATGGTTTATTAGCATGCAAAACTATGTCTTCGACAATCTATTTTGAACATATTGAAGAAAGCAAGCGTACCTCAGCGGCAGAAAAGCCAAGGCGTTCAGCTTCAGCCAGCAGCCGCGCTAGCTCTAGCCCGCGTTCAGCACTGAGCCCCGCGCCGGTCAAAACTTCCATTGAAATAGCGCGCCCAGGAGGCTCCGGGGATGGCGCCTGAAACCATCATCAACTTGTGACTCAACATAAGGAACTATCATAGGTACCTACCATATTCTGGCTTCACTATCTTTACAGAAGGCGTGACTCTACTGCGGCGCACGTAGGGGCTACTCAAGTGTACGTAAAGCTTTGTATACCAAATATAGGCTATATCCTCCACTGAGGTTCACGGCCATGCTACTCAGATGGGTCGAGTATTCCTTGCCGTGGGTCACATCCATGCGCCGCAGTAGAGTCGCTGCTGAAAGTTTACTACGACTTGTAAACGCATCCAGCAAGCGACGACGTGGTCCGAGGATGTCACGATACTGTCATCGAAGATCGAGGAGTTTACCCCACTGGGGCAGTCGATGCACTATTCTGTTGCCTCTGAGCCGTAGAGGCTAGCGCAGTGGCCGACCTTTCTGCTCCGCATGTCGAGATAAGACGCGCGCCGTGCTAGCTTGCGCAATTATCTACGCTGGGGCTACTGTCACACAATTCTATTACCATCCCGAAGATGTATAATTACCTCTGAGCCGTAAAGGCTAGCACGGCGGCCGACCTCTCTTCGCCGCACGTCGAGATGCGACGCGCGCCGTGCTAGCTTGCCGCCCCACTCGCCCACGCTGGGACTGCTGTCGCGTTCGCGCCACTCCCACGCACCCGTCGTACGGACACTCCTGTCGCTTTCCTTCAACAAATCATTTAAATCTATCTATTCGTGTCTTTAGTTCTTTCGAACCAGTATGGTGAAAGGATTTAAAGTGCGCCTCGGCTCTTTTTGTGCACTTGTAGGTACCTACATGTTTTAGAACTTTTTAGGATCTACGAAATACCGGTTTCCTCACGATGTTTTCCTTCACTCTTTGGCAGTACAACAAATTATTATAGGCTTAACAAAACACTAAAGATACATGAATAGGTACTTATACTTTTGTGCTCAATCTTTTGAGGGTAGGTTTACTACTGGTCTAAAATTTAGTTAGAATATGAATACCTACTAACAAGTAAGGTTAAATAAAAGCTTGTGAAAATCATAAAAAAAGAGCTGGTAAATAGAGTTGTAGATTACAAGCTCAACATACCCTTGTGTCGCTGGAAAGCGAGTGTCGGCTGTGGGAGCGCTCGCGCCGGTCGTCGCGTAACCGGCGCCGCGGCCGCGAGCGCGCTACTGACGGTGCGCGCTCGTATGTACTTGGATCTTCATACGTCTGTTGGGAGAATAATTCAGTTAGCTGTTAGCTGCTACAAGGATATGGTTTATTTTTACATCGACTTGTGGTCAAAGCGGTAGAAATAAAGACTTAACAATCGAAAGGATGACCAAATTATTACCTGCGTAGATATGCTCTGCGGTGGCGGCGAAGTTCCAGTATTAGAGACATTAGTTTTTCCAGCGATCGAAGAACGGCTTTCGGGTCGGACGTCGCGCAGGGGCGACGTCCCAACGAACTTTTTTTGACCGGTAACATTGGATTCTTGTTTCAAGTTCTCTCTAGGTGGAGATGGACCAACGGAAACGCTGTGACGCTCTGTTTTTTGTTTGGTTTCTGGGTGTGGCGATGCTCTGATCGAATCCCGTCTGTCCATTGAAGAATTTTGATTGGTTGAATTATGAATGGAACGTGCGTCTCTAGGAGGCGAAGGTCCCACAGCTGTAGAGTTAAGCATCGAATTAACTTCTTTTGGAGGTGATGCTCCGACTGCCATGTCATGGCGAGTTTGCCTTTCAGTGTTGCTTCCATTTTGTTCTCGAGTCGGTGTGATAAGCCGTTGCGTAATTTTCTTGGAAACGGTTTCCTCGCGCGGGGGTGACGGTCCACAACCAGTTGACGTGCGCTCTTTCTTTGCTTTGATGCTTGTTCTTTCTGAAACTGTTGGAAAGCTACGTTAAAGAACAACAATTCATGAAGTGCAAGAAATCGAAACTAAAACATTTAATTTTTCTCAAAATACAAACCTTGCTCTACTTTCAGAGACGTAACTTTTTCCGGAGCTGGCGACGCCGGCCGACTAATCTTCAGCTTGTCAAATTTACTGGCCGCTTCAACTATGACCTTCGGTTCGGCTATGGGGGTGCGACAGCATATCACACAGACGCGGACGCCCGGTTCGTTGACGTAGGTGCAGTGCTCGCACTGCCACGGCGCCGCGGGAGGAGGCGGGGCGGGGCCTAGGCTTCCATCTTCAGCTAGCTCGGAGCTCGGGCGTTCGGACCGTGATCTCGGCCGTTCGGGTCGTGTGTTCTGATGTTCGTTCCGCGGTTTGGGGCCCGGCTCGCTCTCACTCTCGCTCTCAGAGTCGGCGTCGCTTGACGGCAGCTGCGGCGAGGGTGTGCGGTGTTTGGTGCGGCGAGAGGCTCGAGACCGTACGCTAAGCGCCGGGGACGCAGCGCGCGACCCTGCGCGGGATGCCGCACGCGACAAGGCACGACTATCCGCTGAAAATAAGATCAATCTTAGGTACCTACCTATGCTTACATTTCTATGGATTGATTAGAGTTAATCAGTGAGTTAATCAGTAGCAACATGGCTTGAACCCAAACAAAGTGGTCGGTAGAGACCTTGCGCCATGTTCGTTTGTCATTAAGCTGTGTAAGCGGATTACCTCTGCGATAGGGTTGCGGCGTCTGAGGCATGTGTGGATGCATATGAAAGTGTGGCTGTTGAGGCGGACAACACTGCTGCATCGGCCAACCGGCTTGGCCGACTCCCCAAGACTGGTCGAGAGTCGCGCAGCTGCCGTAGCGCCAAGTAGGAGGCGCGCATTGAGCGCAGCCCGCACACGTTGCGGCACCGCCTAGTTCTAGCGTTGATGCGCCTCGACGCATCGGTCGACCCCATTGAGGCTGTGCCAACCCTTGTGGAGGAATACTCTCGGGGCCTTCCCATGTCTCATGCTGGAAATATTACAGAAAATCGCGTGATAAAATTCAAAATCTCATTGTAATAAGAAAATCACGAAAAAAATTACCACTTGTGGCACGTTGAATCCTTGCAAAGATCCACGAGGCCTATTCCATGCGTTGATCTGACCCAGCGTATTGGCGGTCGGTTGCATATGCATTGACTGTTGGTGTTGATGTGGCATTGACGCTGGTAGGAACGGAATGGTTCCGATCTGACTCGGACTGTTCAAAATCTTTGCTTGCACGTGGACGGGTTGGGGTACTTGGTTGTGATGCATAGTAGGTGAAGCCGAGGCCCGCATTCCAGGCACTGTGGAGTGTGAATGGCCTAGAGTGGCGCGGCGTTGATCTAGGACTGGCGTCATTGGAGGCATCGGACTGGCACTCATCTAAACGGGAAATACTATTTGAAAACCAGTAGCATAATGTTTATAAGATTCGAACCAGTTAAAGCCTTTACCTTGTGCCTTCTTGGCGGTGGAACTGGGGGTGTGCCTTTTGGTGGTAAAGGAGGCCTGTCTTCACCGTGCTGTGACAGAGATAGTGCCTGAAAATAATGTGCTATCTTTATTTTAGTTAGGAAACCTATTAGTGTATGAGTTTGGAGGAAACAAAAAGTTCATAAAATAGGTATAAAGCATGTGAATCTGTTTCACTTGTTAGACATCTGGCTCGTAGCCAAACCTAAGTGGCGTTGTGTAATATAGATACTTACCTATATAATATTACACATCGCCACGAGAAAATGCACTGTAAATAATTACTAGAGGCATGCAATAAAGTTGTTATCATTATCTCAATTTTATGTTTTTTTTTCATCATAGTTTCAATAGATACAAGAAATAGAAACGGAAAAGGAATTGAAATTAGATTGAGTTCAATGAATAATGCTAGACGACATCACCCAAAATAACTGTGACTAAACAGACATCGCATTAAGCAGATAACCTAGGTACCTGGCGCTGATGATGTCTGCGTTTTGGATGTCTGTGGTACATGTCATCGCAAGATGCGCAGAGCGCCCGCCGGCCGCACTCGGCGCATCGCACGCGCGCGCCGCCGCCGCCGCACAGCCCGCACGAAGCACCCGCCTGCGCAGGGTGACCTGGTAACACAATTGCAAACTTACATGTGGAATGTGGTGCATATGTCTTGGAGGCCAGCGACGTTAGCTCATTGACATCGTCAGTCAACATTTTGGATAACTCCTTAGAAACGAAGCTACGCATCTGGACCCCAAAATACCTATTTGTTTTTCAGCACACATCGGAGGTAAAAAAGAACAAAAAATTACCTGTAGGTGGGCGTGGCGGGGGCGGCGGTGGTGGCTGCAGCTTAGCGTTAACGTATTGGTCCGAAGGGAACTCCACCACTTCATAGTCTGGCTCTGGTCTGGCAGGGAGAGCTCTTTGTTGTTGGCCAGGGCGGGTCGCCAGCCCTGATGAAGGCATGGTTAGGTGTCCCGGAACAGGAGAAGCCTGCCCAGAACGCAGAGTAGAATGTCCAGCAGTAGGGGACGCAAGCCCAGATGAACGCATCGTTGGATGTCCTGCAGTAGGGGGCACCTGCCCAGGCAAACGCATGCCTGGGTATGCAGGAGTCGAAGACGTCACCCCTCTGGTATCACGACCGCGTCCTTTCAGCATCTCTTCGTATAAATATGTTTATGCAAGTTTATAAATATGTCAGAGATTAAGGACATAAGAGATGGGCTCAACCTAAAGTAGGCTCTATATTCTTAAATCAAAACCTGTTCAAAAAAGCTACTGGCATCAAAGCTAGTTTAACAAACCCATCATAAATATATCAAAATAGGTATACCTAAGTAAGTAGATACTACAATATATTACTGATGTTAAGGAAAACCGAAAAGGTATGTTCATGCGTGCATCTTTACAATCGTTATTCTGTTAGTAGGTCGAGAGTTCGGCGCAACGGACGCCAGCTTGGTTTTCAATGTAGCCGTGCGTCACTCAACAATACCTCAGTGTTTTATGAGCGCAAATACCTTATTGAAAACTAGATCATCGAACTGTCGTCGCATAGATCAATAAACCTCGGAGTCAGTTTATGTGCGATATTTTTTTGTTTTGTATTTTAATTTATGTGCGGTATTAGGTGTGACATAATATTTTTTTTTGTTTTCACTAATGAAATAGGTACCTACTTTTTAGTACCTACAATAGATATGAGTGGTGTTATGAGAATATACTAAGGACATTTAATTTTTACTGGTGAAATCGTATAAATTCTTACTTATAAGTATTATAAATGCGAAATTTGTGAGTTTGGATGTTTGGATGTTTGTGCCTCAATCACGCCTAAACCGCTGAACGGATTTGAATGAAACTTGGAATATACATAGTACATGTACTGGTTTAACATATAGGGTATTTTTTATCCGAATACCACGCTGACGAAGTCGCGGGCGGCAGCTAGTACAGTATATTAACATGTACCCGCAAGCGGCAGCTGTGACCGGGATAGAGCGGGCGTTGCCGCGACGTCCGTCGTCGACCCATATTCCGCTATTCATATCCCAAAATATCGAAACTCATGTACTTAACAATTATGTAGGTACTGCTCCCGTGCCTTTTCATTATTTAACTTCAATGTGAGCATAACCATAGAGAAATTACCTACTCGCAATTATGTATACCTACTAGAAAACCTAGTAAGTAAAGTAAACGGTTAGAGCGCTGCCTTTAATATTGATGAGTGAATGGCTTACCTGATGATGATCAGAAAAATCCTCTCCGAATAAAACACTTCAAGGAACTGCACTAGGAACGCACTTCATGTCGGACGAATTTAATAATTATGCAACACATTTCCGCTTACAAACACTTCACTCGCGTGATCTCCGAGATCTTGTAGGCCTCGTAGAGATTCCGCTGGTCAGTTACACCAGGAGCCGCTAATCAGGCGCCCTATCCGGATGATATTGACAGGGGGAAGACGCGTGCGCGCCGCCGCCGCCTCTATTTCTGTCCGCGGCCGCGTTGCCCCGATTTTACTAAAATTACGATACGATGCTATTTCCGCACTCATCCCAGTGCGCCCTCTTGCCGAAGTCAAATACCTCGCAAAATTTATCTACTACTTACTGCTTCTATTAGACATCTATTTATTGCTCAGAAACACCTTTATCCACGGATTTCTGTACTAATCTTGCAAACAGTTGTTGTTATTCAACCTATATCTCAGAACAGAAAATCAACTTCGTTTTAATCCTCCTTGGCGTTAATTATTATTTGATAGATACATTATACGTGTTACGTGACAAATTGATAATCCCTAGCAACCATCATTTGTATATAAACAAATGGACAGCTGCTAAATGACCTCTTGGATAGTAATATGGAAATATTGCATAAATTCAAGCAAAATGGATATTTTACCGCTGAACTTTATCACATGCTTGCAAAGAAGAAATTGGTTGATCCGTCAGAAGCGGTAGGTAACATTATTAAGTGTACCTAAAAGTTAGGTATCTAGCTTTTATATTTTAACAATTCTATATGTAATCTGATTCTGCTGAGTAACTACATAACTACGCTTGCTATAGGTAGGCTAGTTCGTTGGCTAAAGGAAATAGAAATGGCGCAAGCGAATATGTTCGGGGAATGTAAAAACTTCAATTATGCATTAACTACTATGGACCTTATTTTTGTGTCTTCTTAATTCTACATAGTTGGTATGTACCAAATACTTCCAGGTTATCCCCTCAGAATATACGAAAGAAATGAAAATGACCACGCAACAAAGGTTACAAAACCTTAATAATATAGAAGTGGATAATATTGTCAATACCGACAACAAGCCTAAGAAAATAGTGCTCTCATTTTCTCCTAAGTTAATTGTATACCAAAACTTTAAACCCAATGACAAGATTATTGCTAAGTTTTCTGTGAAGAATATAAGCAAGGTACCAACTACATATTATAACTACTTCTGTTTTTAAAGTGGTTAATTAAGTTGCCTATTACATTACGATGATATTTTCAATAACCCCTATGATTGTGATTCCAGGCCCCAACATTTCTGAACATGATGTTTAAAGAGTCTTCATACTTTTTCATCAAGCCCTGTGGTGGCCAGCTGCTCTCCCGATTAGCTCCAGGAATCAGTATTACCTTTGCAGTTACATTCACTCCTGTTCAATATGAGGATTACGCTCATAGAGTGACGTTTTACACAGATACGGATCAATATGTGCTTCCGTTGATAGGTTAAGATTTTTGGTACCCGAGGTGTGTAGCATAGGTACCTGACATTTTATTCATTTTCACACCTTTTCGCAGCAATGGGTCCTCGTCCAATATTCGATTTTCCAAATGAAGTTGTAATTCCAAAGGTTCCATTGAAAATAGAGAATTACGCGTTGATGTCTGTCCACAACGCCGGCATTATTCCGTCGGGTTTCACTTTAAAAACGAAATGGTACTTAACGATTACTTTAAATAATATTGAAATTCAAAAATCATAGAGGAATATAAAAAATTAAAAACTCTATGCTTTCAGTCCATTTTCCGTGCAGCCCAAATCCGCATATTTAAATCCGAATGAAAAGATTGATATTAGAGTTGGATTTAAAACAATGCTTTTAGGAGACGTATGTGGAATTGTACACGCCGTATTTGAAACAGGTAGGTACTTTAATTTCGTATCCACCCATTTTGCTCTTTAAGTTTTCAAACTTTAACGTCTTAACTTTCCCAATTATTCTCGCAGGGGAGAATTTCCATATTCAAGTTCGGGGATCAACGCACCTCGTAAACATTGAGCTCGAGAAGCAGACTGTTAGATTCCTTGACACTTACAACACCATGGTGCGCCAGCTCACATTCAAAATCATCAACAAGTCTGACCATTTGCTAACTTACATGTGTATGAAGAACGATTGTGTCTATTATGGTAACTTCCAAAAAAGTCATTAAATATCTTTATTAAGTAAATAGAAGAAAAAGAAAACCTATACCATTTTATTTAATTTAAAAAAGAAAATGTAGTATTTTTTTTACTTTTTCCAGATTTTCAAGATAAACTAAAACTAGCTACAATATTTTACAACTTGAAGGATAGTGAAGCAGCAAAGAATATGAAATTGGTTCAGTATGATGTACTGAGCAGTGACGAACATGAAAGAGTTTACACAAGGATTTTCTTTGACGAAATACAATCACTTGTAGCGGACGAGTCATTGCAATTTCAATACATGCATTTTTCAATAACACCTATCGTAAGTGGGAATCAACATCATCATCATCTTCTTACACTATTTGATTTTATTTTATTTGATTCCTTATCATCCATCTCGATACTTAACTTCTCTGTTGGACTGGGAGTAAAAAAAAACAGAACGCGTCCAGCTGCTGGTCCGCGCATGTCGTAAAAGTCAACTAAGAGATAGTATCGCCCATATGTTGGTCCCATCCTTTTCAACATGATGGAACAAAATTTGGGCGATGAGCTGTTTAGCTGTCACCATGGTTTCCTGTATTCATCTTCGGACTTTGAATCAGGAGGCGCTCCAAGTTTTCTTAAGATTACATGTGGCTCTGCCTACCCCATTAGCCCTAGAAAGATAACCTACGCCGCAGAGGCGCCTGCGAAATAAATATATTGTTGTATCTTTTTCTTCGACGCATGTATGGGTTTGTGCTTCGAAACCAACTCAGTCGTCGGTGTGCTCTACCACGGGATGACTGTTTCTATGCGGTAAGTGCAATATTTTAGTAGTTATGATGAGTTGGTGCGCTCGAGAGGCGTATGGTTATCTTCTAAGTGACTTTTTGTGTTAGTAAGCAAATATAATTTCTTGATGTTAAAGTGTATTTATATATGTGTTTTGTTTTGATTTTAGGTTACAAGACTTACGCAGTAGCCATGACAAGTAGAAGGACGCTGAGAGAAGAAGAAATATGGTCTTTATTGAACCAAGATGGGAAAAATGACGAAAATGTATCTCAGGAGAGTGCCAGTGAGATAAAAAATTATCTGAGCGAAGATGACGTACAGAGTAACTTTGAAGACGAGTTTATAGATACCGTACCGGAAGAAGAACAGCTACTGCACATCTAAAAAAAATTAAGGTCGAAGATAACCTGCCCTAAATGCAAAAAGACAGTCTGTGGCGAGCAAAAGAATGACGTGTGTCATGACTGTTTATAAAGCTTATTTTTATAATGATGATGATTATTTTCAGACTGATTACATTATAATTAGCTAGATTGCAAGAAAAAAACAACCGATTTAGATTATAATTTACGGGAATTGTTCTTAGAAACAGAAGACTGTTGATTTTTATTAATTTTTTTGGAGGTCTACTCATTTAGTTATAAATTACTTTAATAAACAAAGTGAAATATAATTTTATTTTTATTTTGAAGGCTATAGAAATACCTTTAAAAGGACATAGTTACTTAAAATATAAATCTTACTTTTTATTTGAGATATACGCATTTGAAAATCTGGCGCCTCTGAAGCGCATGGTTATCTTTTACGTACCTCGCAGTATGGTTATCTTTCTAGGGTTAGGGATGCGGGCATCATAATATGTATGTATTTATCCATCTCAATAACCCTTTTCATTCGAATATAATATATTCTCTTTCACTTTATCCAATCATCCTTCTTTTACCTGCTTTACTTTTGTATCCGTTTAAACTGGATGTTTAATTATTAAATTTATTTATTTTCAATCACATGTTAAATATTTTCAGAAAGGTAATCTATGGCCCAATAAAGCCACAGAAATAACGATAACGTTTCATCCAAAAGAAATAGGAGAGTTTAATGCCATCGCGTATTTAGACATCGATGGAGTTTACGAACGTATTCCCTTAAAATTGGTTGGAACGTCTCTACCTCCAGAAATTCATTTAAACCTGGAAACCCTCGACATGGACTGCGTATACATAAATAAGATGTATAACTATGAAATTGTCGCGATCAATAAAGGTAAGTGTTAGAACACTTCGCATCGTTATTATCGTTATACTATATAAAGCTCGATTACCACTGACTCACTCACTGACTCACTCATTGACATCATTGTTCTCCTAGAAGGAGTCGAGATGGACGATGATGATGTATGGGGGGAATGTTCGGGGAGTCCCGGTGAGTGGGGGAAAAATCCGAAAACCCCCATTTACCTCCCCCCTCGGCCCCCCCACGTTCGGTGTCCCGATTCTTCCCGACGAGGGCATGTTTTTTTTATAGATTCGGATGGAGGGTGCTCGAATGAATACAACTTTTTATTCAACCCCCCCTTTTGCCCCCCCTTTGACCCCCCCCCTTTATCGGTTCTCCGAAATGACTCGTGAAATGGGATTTTTTAAAGTGGATTCGTATATAGAATAGGATGGCGAGTAAAGTTAAATAAAAATTTGACCCCCCTCCCTCCCAATTTTCACCCCCTCTTTTACGCATCTCCGAAATTAAGTAAGATTCGAGATCGCGGTTGGTCGATTCGTATAGAGAATGGGATGGCGAGTAAAATTTCATAAAAAAATCCCCCCCTCCCCCCCAATTTTCACCCCCTCTTGATTGTATCTCCGAAACGGTTTGTCCGATTGGGCTGAAATTTTGGTTCCGAGGGTTTTGAGGGTCGCTGATGCCACTCGCGGGCTGCTTGCAGCCCGCGCCCCCACGCGACCTCAAAGAAACAACCTCCTCGCGGGCTGCTTGCAGCCCGCGCCCCCACGCGACCTCCAAGAAACAATACCCTCGCGGGCTGCTTGCAGCCCGCGCCCCCACGCGACCTCCAAGAAACGATATCCTCGCGGGCTGCTTGCAGCCCGCGCCCCCACGCGACCTCAAAGAAACAACCTCCT
Source organism: Scotopteryx bipunctaria (assembly GCA_949320045.1). NCBI lineage: Eukaryota > Metazoa > Arthropoda > Insecta > Lepidoptera > Geometridae > Scotopteryx > Scotopteryx bipunctaria. The sequence continues at coordinate 4,459,640 of OX439441.1, forward strand.
CGCGGGCTGCTTGCAGCCCGCGCCCCCACGCGACCTCCAAGAAACGATATCCTCGCGGGCTGCTTGCAGCCCGCGCCCCCACGCGACCTCAAAGAAACAACCTCCTCGCGGGCTGCTTGCAGCCCGCGCCCGCAAGCGAAAATACTAGTCTAAATATAAATTGGAATTTTGGCATGAATGTAACAATTATTTATAGGGCATATTAACGGCGTAATTGTATACAAAGAGGTGCCGACTCTCTTTGGAAGTCGAATTACATGCTCTCCAGAAATGCATTGTTTACGTCCCGGGGAAAAGGAAATATTTGTTATTTCCTTCTGCAACTCAAATCAAGGACCGTACTTCGAAGAAATAAACTTTGCTATTCGCGACACGAAAGTTATTTTAAAGCTTTACTTAAAGTGAGTTTTAACTTCTTGTACCTACCTTAGGTGGCTACCTATGAATGAACAGTCGATATACGTTTAACTTAGATACAAAAAGTAACAATAATTTCACCTGCAGGGGTGAGGTGATTTACCCTTCCTTGATGTTCAGCATCCCTTGTTTGAACTTTGGAATGGTTAGCGTAGGTAAGAAAAATAAAAATATACGAGTATCTTTGCATTTACATAATTATTATGAAATAATTTTCAACATAGAAATTGTTTACAGGCGTTCCCAAAACATTAGAACTAGAAGTTATAAATGAATCAGTAGTGGACGTCAGTGGTTCTGTGAAAATTTCTTCCGACGGACCTGAAATAAGCAGTATCACATTGACCGATTACGCTGTCACTGACAAACCTAAACCTCAAGTACCCCAATGGCCCAGGGAGTTCAACATTGAGCCATGTAAAGTTGATATAGGTCCTGAATCTAGGATATCCTTAAAGGTAACTTCTAGACATTGACATGACTGGAGTATTACGAGTCCCTATAAAAGCAGGCTACGAATAATAATGTTTTTAGGTGACGTTAACGGCGAATCTAATAAGAGCGAATCAGACTTCATTAGAACTGGAACTGGAGAAATCGGACAGCCCACCGATAGTTCTGCCTGTAATGTACAACGCCATGGTTCCTGAAATAAACCCGGCGCCTGAAATCAAATTACGCGCGTGCTTTATAGATTTTCCCTACAAAAATGAAATCCAAATAGCATCAAACGATTTTTGGGGATATTTTACTTTGGAAGAGCCCGAGGTATTTTTGTAACTTTTATTGTACCTACCTATTTTTAATCATTAATACATTTTTTATAATATTGCGCTAAACGTGTGACAACGAAATTATTTTTTATGCCTACAGGAGTCAACCTTAGAAGTAGACGTCAGTGTGAAAGAAGGGCTGATGGAACCGAATAGTATTATAAGCTTACCGGTTACCATAAAGACAAGTGTACTTGGTGTTCAAGAATTTGTTATACGGTAACATAATAATAAGCATCATAAACTTGTATCCCAACATCAATTTTACCAATGTGTCTGTTTTGTTTAGATTGCATTTGTTTGGATTATCGAAGCCGATCGAAATATGCCACATTACTGGGTGTGGTGTTCGACCGATAGTAACTTGCACTCCTATGGCACTACACTGGGGTCAAGTTAAACTATTATCTAAATCCCAGAAAATTCTTACACTCTGTAACGACTCGCCTGTGGTTGTCAACTTCAAAGCCGCTTTAGTGAGAAAATATTTGAATATTAAATTTCTGAAATACCTAGGTACCTGACATTCTCGAGTTCTATTTAACTCAGTACTATTGCATTCCTAGCTAAATAAAGATGGAAGGTGGCAAATCCAGCCAATGGAAGGATGTATAAAACCAGAATCGGAAACAGATTTACTTCTGACTCTTTATTTGCTTGATGCTGACACCTACACAAACAAAGCAGTAATACAGCTGGAGAAAGTAAAGGATATCGTAAGTTCATATTATTTTACATTACTCACGCGGCCTAACTTCATTGAATTATGTATTCTGACACATAAACTTGTGTTTTAGTTGGTTCCACTGTCGGCAACCGGTGTTGGAACCAGTATATTAGTCGGTGAATATCGAGACAGAATCTTTCTCGGCCGTCATTTCACCAAAATTCCACTGAACAGCAAAGTTGTCATGGAAAATTGTGGAACAAGGTTGCACGCGCTGGAATGGAGCGAACATTATAAAGCGCCCAAGACTAAACAGCACACTTCGTAAGTATTTTAAAACAATAATTGATCAATTGCATATATTCATTATCTACATGTATGTGTTGTGTACGTCATTTTTTATAAATATTTATTCAACTCTGCAGAGGATTTTTCAACTTAGACCCCAAGGTGTTTAAAATGGCTGCAGGAGAAAAGTTAGAATTGACGATAACAGGTCTATCTTACAAAGTTACAACAATTAAGGAAATGTGGTATTTAGTTGGCAGCGTCGAAGGAATTAATAAGAAAGAATTGCTATTAGAGTGTCAAATAGTAGCTGAATTCGTTGATCCAAAAATAGAGGTGTCGTCTTCAGTTATTGACCTGCAATACGACTACGGACCGTATAGCGAATACTACAAATTGACCGGTAAGATAAACTTACCTGTGCAAATACTCTTATCAAAATAGGTTACCTAGTAATTGTATGGTAAAAATATTGTTCTACAGATATTGTCACTATAAAAAACGTTTCCAAGTTACCACTAGACATCGACTTAAGTGTGAAACCGCCTTTTGCTATAATACAGAAACAGAGCACTTATAAAATATTGCCAGAAGAAGAGCATCTATGTTGCTGTATTTGCTACAACGAGTGCGACTTAAACATACCGAACATTGTTAGTGAGATGGGACATCAGTCACGCATTTTTATCGACTATTTGACGTTGAAGCCAGTTGAACCGCTACGTAAAGGGCCGTTGCATTTCTTTCAAGATATTAATAAAATTAAAATGGCCTTCAATCTTACTCACACCATTGAAGAACGTCTGGAGGATCAAGATGTTATGAAATTGCAAATTCTATTCGACACTACAAAACATTTGACATTGAAATCAAGAGTTTACTGTGATTTGATGAGAATCAAATTTAAGGGACATAAAAATAAGGTTGCTACCTAATCTACTAACAAAATTTACAGTAAAGTCTCACTAACATTTTTTGTTTATTTAAATTATAATGTAACCTTTCAGGATGCAATAAAGCTTATTGGGAAGATAAACTTCCCGAACATGTTTGTGTTATCACCGCGAGTCGACTTCCAGTGTATTTTGAACGGAAGTATTGAAAGCAAAACAATCAAAATACAAAATATAACACCTCTCTTGGTATGCTACAGGTTCCAGTGGAAGAAGTGTTTAATAACTACAACTGCAATGGTTAATACACTATCCTAACAACTATTATAAAACCTCAGCTTATTTATACTACATGCCTATTCGGTATAGTGTGACTAGCAATTAATTTTATTTTTGTTTTTAGCCCGATCTTCCTAAAGTCGATTTGAGTAAAGTTATTAGCGACATCAAAACACCAACTGAAGAATCAGAACCAAGCGGTAAGATGTATTATTATAAAAACCTTATTTGACGTACTATTATTATAAATAGTACGTATTATAGTTAGTAAGGTTTGTAACTTTGTTTGTGTGGATACTATAGAACCGATTCTGAAAATTAATTTATTCCTACTCGAGTGAAACCGCGCGAGTAGGTATAGGTACTGCTAGGTATTTTTGGTACTGTATGTATAAATCAATAATGTATAATTGTAGGTACCCTTTAAAATGCCAATTTTAATAAAGTTTATTTTCAGTGGCTGACCTACATGAGATTTTAGCCTGCCGCACACCAATAGGATCGCAGGTAGACAAAATAACAGAACACGAAGGTATCCCAAAAGAATGTTTGTCAGCCATCCCAGACACCGGAATCGAATCATTATCATACGATGAATCGGAAGTGGATTTAGAATTCATCAAAGCAAGAATAATTAAAAAGATTGAACCAATGATAGACTCTGGATGTGACACCAAATTTCCATGGATCGGGAAGTTTTCAAAAATTTCAAAACGTTACAAGACTGATATAAATGACGTTTTTCAATTGATTCCTCACAGGGGGCTATTGAAGCCTAGTGAAATTCAGTATGTCCACGTTATATTTCAGCCAAAGTCAAATATTAACGTACGAGCTATACTTGAATGCGAAGTTTTAGGAGGACCGGCAGAGTCTATAATAGTGACCGGTCAAAGTTCTGATTTAATGTATAAAATTAATACACAAGAGCTTAATTTTAAAATAAGATCATTTCATGAAAGTGCTACTGAGCAATTAGTTATGTCAAATATTGCACAGTTGCCATATGAATACAAAACTTATTTGAACGAACCAAAATTTGAAAATGAGCTTGAAGGCACGATTTTGGATTTGATACCTCCAGACAAGGTATTGGAACCTGAAGAAGAAGCTGAACTGAAGATTGTCATGAGACCTGGGGTGGTTGGATACTTTCATAGCGTATTTTTGTTAGAGATAGGACATTTACCGCACATACCAATAGAAGTGTTTGGATGGGGTGTCATTCCCCAAGTATATTTTACTCTACAAAGACCGGAAATAGCAAGTGTAAGTATCCCATCAATATACTAACATTTCAGTGGACCTAACAGGTAGTCGGTATGAAGAGTAGAATAAATTTATATTTAATGCGATAAGCTCGGCATCATTCTACATTATACCTAATACACCAGCGAAAGAAACACCGAAATCTTAAAACATCAAAACCTTAAAGTCGTTTAAAAATACATCGCATCATGTTTATTGTTTGGTTTTAGTTGCATCCTGAAATTGGCTATCTAGCTATACCTGCCTTGACTTTGGAATATTTGGAAGCCGTTAGTGAGATATTTTCCAAAAATAATTCAGAACATTTAAACTCCCCTCTAACTGATAAATGTTTTGAGGATCCTGACTTTCAAATGGGATGGCATGTTTGTTCATCTTGGGTATGATGAATTTTATTATCTTATATTATAAGAATCTTTGTCCTGACTGACTGACTGACTGACTGACTGACTGACAGACAACGCACAGCCTAAACCGCTGGACGTAGAGACTTGAAATTTTCAGTGTAGGTAAACCTTGGTACGTAGGGGTGTACTAAGAAGGCATTTTTCAAAATTCAACCTCTAAAGGGGTGAAAAGGGATGAAAACCTGGAATCAATTTTTGGTCTAAAACTGCACATAACCTATATCAAATTAAAGAGCCGATTTTTCTCATTTAGTTGATGTCATAATTACCTGTAAATTCTTTATTTTTGGCATGTTTTTCATGAAAAATAGAATACTTTTATTTTGACATATGACAGCGATGATACCTCGGAACAAAAAATACATGATACCAAAGATTAGTAATAGATGATACAAAACATATGTAAAAGGAACTGTCAATGTCAAATTACCTGTGAAAGGAAGCATAAATTATTTCTGGTCTAATAAGTTTCCAATCTTGATTATTCATGGAGTTCTGACGTAATTCTACGTCTGAAAACTAGATGTCGCTGCTAATTCTGATCAAATTTTGACGCGCCATCGTTGCGTTTTGAAAAGTTTACCTTAACCATGGGCGCCGGCAAGGGGGTGCCAGAGGGTGCACTTGCACCCCTTGGGAATCTGGGGTCAACAGGAATTATTGAAACTGTATTGCGCTTTCTCTGCTAAGTTCATCCCATTTATGCTGGTGCCATCTGGTGTAGAGTAGCGGTACTTTAAAGGGTGCGTTCAGAGAAGTAATGGAAATCGATTAATATGGATCCCGGTACTCCTGGCCCACCAATTTAGAATTTTTAAATTTCGATCGTCGTGAACAAATAGGTGTGAGCCGTGACGACTGGGTACCTATATAATAAATTCATAATGAATAGTCAGAAATTTGTAAATGTCTCAAACATTCAGACTAAAATTTCATCTTTTTATTAACAATCATATACGGCAAAGATTGTAAGAAAACTAAAATCTGCACCACCTGGAAATTATTTCTGCCGGCGCCCATGACCTTAACTCTCAAAATTTTTACTAAATTCACCGAAATTTCTTAATTTTTAGATTTAGGTATGTTTGTTACTCTTTCACGCAAAAACTACGGAATATACTTACATACCATTATTCATATTCGTTCGCTAAAGTTAGCCATTGCTTAAAGTTAGCCCTGTCACTGTTTGTCATTATGAAATGGTAAGAGATGGCAATACTTTAGTCATCGTTTAGCGTACACTATATTATAATGAATAATGAGGATAGTAGGTACCTACCTACGTGTGCTGGAATGGGACATAGGGTACTTTTTATCTGGGTACCGCGTGAGCGAAGCCGCGGGCGGCTGCTAGTTATACATATAACGAGCTTTATATAGTATAACTAGTTATATAGTATAATAACTAAAAAAATATGCCTTAATCTGACTCTCTCACACAAGTCTCTTCCTTTTAGGATGGGTACCCATCTACAATGGACATAGAATTGGCAATAGAGAGAATGTTAGTGATAAACCATATAAAACTAAAGCCAGAAATTTTGACAGCCTATTCTACCTATTCTAAAATGGGTCCGATACCGGGATTTTACACAACTCCGTATGTGATTGACTATGGTGTTGTTATTACAGGTAGTACGGTAAGTTAACATGCTCCTAAATATGATATTGAAAAAAAATTCTTGTCTTGTTTTATGTTTATATTAAACTTATTAATAACAGGTGCAATGTACAGCTGAGATAATAAACTATGGGCCGATTGTGACGAAGTTACATTTCGCTAAGGGCACTAACGTACCCACGTGGTTGTCTATGAAGCTTTGTGGAAAGCTTAATCCTGGTGAAACTGGTAAACTGGATGTTGTGTTTTCACCCACATCCGTTGATTTTACTGAGTTGGAACAGAATGTAGAGACTTCATTCAATTTGGAGGTAAGAATTATACTTCAGACATAGATAGATTTACATAAGTGATCATTTGCAAACTCAAAAGCCATTAGCCAAAGGATGTCTATTAACCGTGCTTGAGGATATTTTTCTGATATAATTTTATCTATGTACTTTTCAGGTGCCCTATGGAGTAATTATTCCTATTCAAATAAAGGCACTTTGCGCTGTTCCATATTTGGTATCCAACATGACTGAAATAAACTTTGGTTCAGTTAGATGTGGAGACAAAATTATCTGCTCAATACCATTAAAAAACGTGTAAGTATTACAGGAATTTTAGACTTTTAAGGTTATCTAGCTAACATTACTGAAACTAATTATTTGGTTTATCTTTAGGGGAAAACCAACATGTATATGGTATGTTACTTTGCGACTGAAAGCACCAGGTCCAAATCCTATGATGGTATTGGATAGTTCAGGAAAATATGAACCAGGAGAAGGTGGCTGGCTTAGTGTAGCTTTTAAACCAACAATGGAGGTTTGAGCTTCCTCGTTAATTTATCCATTTCAGTGTTTTCAAATTTTTTGTTCCTAAAATTTAATCTCAACAGATGACGTACGAAGGATTATTAATATTTAGATTCCACATGAATCCGAATAGAATGACTATTCCAATATCAGGACAAGGAATTATACCGCATGTTCACGTAATTGGGCCGAATGTTAACTTTCCACCAACACTTCCATGGGCGGAAACTACAGACATATACTTTGGTTTGACAAATCCATGTCTCTTCCCAATAGAGCTGATAATTGCACATAGCGATGAGTAAGAAATAATTAAGATAGCTACGCAATTTAATTATGATGAACTTAGTTTAAAGTACGTTTTGACAGGTCATGTCAATTTCAGGAAATGGAAAGAAGAAGATGAAATATATCAGTTATTAAATAAATACTACAATAAGCCTGATGAAATGCTTGTGCCTGCTATACGACCTGGAGCGGGGATGCCTCAAGAAGTAACAAACTTTTTTAAAAAATTTACGGAACGAGTAAAAAAGTATGTTGATTTGATTTATTATTTAGAACATATAAGTTTATTTATATAGGTAAATAACCTTTAGTTTTTTAAAGGAATATCGAAGAAGAAGCAGCGGCTCTAAAAGCTAGTGCAGGAAACAAGTCTTCAGCATCGGCAAAGTAAGAGACCAAATATGTAATACCTAGGCTAGAGTAATCAAACTATATATACATACGGATTCTACCGATCTCTGTTATATTATTTCCAGGAAAGCAAAGAGTCCTAAAACAGCTCCTAAAACGCCACCTACCAAAGAAGCAACACCAAGAAAGTTCAGAACTGAGGCGGAAATAATTTCAGGTTTCATTAAGAACACTAAACTTAAATGATCTTTGATAATATGAGCTTTTTTAATTGTGATTAATTTCAGATGAAATAAAATTAATGAAAGAGAATCACGTAGATCCTTTAAAAGAATGTCTGCACGTTTTTGATCACATATCTACTGATAGCGGCACAGAAAAGTATATGAAGGGTTTAATCGTTTTTGTTCATGGATCGCCATGTGAAGGTAAGGTTATTGTTGTTATAAATAAAATACATGTTTATTACGTAGATTGATGTTACAAAACGTTTTTTTTTTCTTCGTAGAAATGCAATGTCAAGAGATGGCATATTCCATTGGAATGAAGCTAAATATACCAACGGTAAACTTTGATCTTTGTATTGTGGAAGCGTTATGCATAAGTGAATGTCCGGCTAAAATAATTCTTGTGAGCGCTATAAACGAAAGCTATGAAATAGCAAGGAGACATGCAAAAAACGATTCAGATGATATTGATGAACAGACTGAAGGTATGCTCTGAATTGTATACACCGTGTTTCCGAGGATATCCATTAGGTTTATCAAACAGTTTTATAGTTTTTAGTGATCAAATCTTACAAGGTGAGAACTTAAAAAGGCTTCGTTTCAAAGTTATTTGTAATTTTGTTTAATTAAATTTAATTGAGTTATGCAGTAAGAAAGGGTCTTTATTCGGGTTATGTTGCCGCTTAGTGCAATTGAAAAGAGAATCTATTTATATTTACTTTTTACCGTAAAGTCCGTCTTTTTATTTTCACGCTGTATAAAATTACAAATTAAAATTTATAAATGTGTCCATAATCAAAAATGTTTATTTCGATGGTCTCAACAGCGCGTCGAAGATAATGGATGTCCTCGGGAACATGGTGCATTTTTTTATAAAATCACTTCAATTTGATAAAAAATATGAAGCTAATTGGACGGAAAATTGCAATCATGTAGCAAAGTTAGCCGAAATAGTTAGAGTTCGTTCAGTTTATTGATAAACATAATATTTCAGATATGTTTAGTGAAACTGAAGATGAATTTGATATTATTTTAAAAAAGATAGAATACTTGGCGATTGCTAAAAGTGTTGCTACTCCTCGTTCTAAAGCTAGTGATAAGAAGAAGAAAAAGTCACCTAATTCATCAATCGCTTCTCACACTGCTTTAGGAGCAATGGGATCAACAACAATGTTTCAAATGGTAGTAACAACTTACATAGATAACACATTTGATTTTATTTATTTTATATGAATTAACAGTGTAATGTTTAACAACAGGATTTAGTCCAAGAGCTTCTCACGGATTACTTCAATCAGCCGAAATTCAATAAGGGTTTCGTTCTCGATTCTTTGACTAGTATTATGCTCAAAAATCCTCCATTAGTGCTGACTACTGTCCTAAAATGCAAGCACACAATATGGAATATTCACCTTGTGCTGTGTCAGTCCGATTTTTATAAATGGGCACAGCAGTATGAGGAAACCCAAAGAGAAAATGATTTAATTGATGAGTAAGTTCAGAATTGATCAGGTATTTAAAACTTAGTAACTGACAAGACTAATAAAACGATTTTGTTTTTCTTGTGTATAGTAATTTATCGAAAGTGTATGATGAATCAGAGATAGAAGTCATTATTCAAAGTTTTGAGAACATGGATGAAGTGGAGTATGACTTAGCTTATCCAGAGTTGAAGGCTATTTACATTACTTACGGTTTAGAAGCTCGAAGAAAAAAGCATCTCGATAAAATTGGGTAAATAAAACACATAAAAAGGCCAAAGTATTCACAAGAAAGGTAATTTGATGGATATCTTTCTTGTTGCAGACATTCAGGTGAAATTGTTAAGAAGGATGGTAAAGGTGGTAGAGGTAAGTCAATGCCACAATAAATTCACTACACCGACCGGTTCGAAAAAAACAATGACACGATAGTAAAAGTAAAATAAAAAATAAAACAAAACATAGTTTTATTTTTCAGATCGCAGTAAATCTTTACTGACAGTTGATGCTTCCGAATCTAAAAAAAGGATTAAGAAAGACGATACCAAAGGTTCGATAACATAATTTATTGAAGTAAAAATTGTGATTACTATATATATTTTATTGTTTCTCTAAAAAATAAATACCTTTAAAACAGGAAAACCAACCAGTGAGTATTTGGTAATGAATACCAAATATAATGAGTATAATAAAAACACATACGAAAATCTAATCAATATTGCCAATAACTGGGTAATAGAAGAATGCGATGTGGGATCTCCCATTTATGGATTTAATGGACAAGTTGTTGGAGCAGCTCAAAAGAAGACAAAAAAAAAGTCCGAAATTCAACTTCAAGTAAGTAGAGTCCTGAAATCAATAAAACTTATAATAATACATGAAATGGTCCACAAATTTAGGTGTTTTTGTTAATTTTGTTTAGGTATCTGATGTAAGTTTCTCAGAGAGAGGCTTCCCATTGACTCTGATTATGTGTCCGTGTCTGCACTACAAGACAGCACTCGTCAACATGTTTGCTAATGCACCTATTGTTCAAGAAGCACTTAAACAAGATGAAGAATACGATATCCTTTCATGTCCAGTAGATAGAAAAGAGTATACTGTGCTATTACCAAAAGTCTTTCCGACGATACATCATGAAGACCCATTAAAATGGCGATATTTGGATGAATTACCGGTAACGTTTCCTTTCCTATTAGGTACTATCTCTACACAACAGTTTCTATGAAATGAATTGCTTAATTATGCTATTTTCAGATTAAAAAATGTGAATGCAATCAACTAACAGATCTGAACTTGCTAGACGATTCTACGCAAGACAATGTTTTAAATATACTTTCAAAGTGGCATTGCACGTGTGGCAAAAAGGTACAAGGCAATTAACTTAATTTGTTCGAGTGAGCGTTGCTATCAAGAATATCTGTGACAACTTAGGCGATTTGAAGTTTGTATATGAACCTGAATTGTAAACGGAATATCGCAACAGTTTGAGGCAAAGTACTAGGTAGTCTAGCTACTTTGCAAATTCCAGCGAAACAAGTATGTAGTGATTTGAGTGAAATGAAAGTATACACGTGTTATTTCAGGTAACTTCATCTCAAACATCAACAAGTGAGATTCCTTCCACGTCGATAGAGAAAATAGTTACTGAGGAAAGTGAAACTGACATCTTCTACCCTGAGCCGCTGCGAAAAGTGAAGTCCATTCCATGTATCTATTTATGAGCAATATTGGTCTTGCTAATTTGGTATTTGAATTTGTTTGATACTTTACAAAATTTCCCTTTCACAGCCACTGGTGCTCGTCTAGTATTACAACCTGGCGACCTCGTAAGATGTAAATATTCTTTTAGCCCTCAAATCGAAGGCAACTTTACCGTAAAAAGATTTGTAGAAGTAAGTGGATGGCCTGATTCAAGAGTTGACATCAACGTAACAGGAATATGCGATCTTCCCAGGTTGGTTGATGGACGTAACTGATTTACACATTAACATGACTAGCTACAGCAATGTTCTATTAAAAGAATAAATATCAATTAATTACAGATTGGACAGCAGACCTAAAAAAATGTTTGAAAATTTCGTCAGGAGAACAACGGAGGATAACGTATACAAGATCACATATTTAGATGACCTAAAAATGTTTGAATTTGGACCAATTTTTGTAGGACAATTCAGAATTTATGAAGAGGAATATACAATTGATTTGAAGAATTCTTCGCTTATAACAGCAGATGTTGAAATAGAGTTCTTAGAAGATACCACGGTATTTCAAATAGATAAAACATTCATTAGATTAGAGGCAAGTTTCAGTTACTTGATATAATTTTAGATCTGACTGTGAAATAACATTTAAATAATTTTGAATAAATAATAATATACTTGTAGCCTGGAAGTCGAGGCAAGCTGACGATTTCCGCTGCGCCTGCTGAAGTAGGAATTCATAAAAGTGTACTTTTGTTCTGTGTCAAGGACAATCCAGAAATTGTTTCTGTCACAATAGCATGCAGCGGAGTTGTGCCTATGGTGGAAATATTACCTTTAACAAAAGCAATCGGTAGTATTATCATAATATTTTAAGATTTACAAAACCTGCGGTTCGAATTCGTATACGAAGGGCTCCGTACCAGCGTACATAATATGTTTCTTGTATGGGCCCCCTTTTATTTTTATTATTTGTTGTTAGGTATAGCAGCAATAGAAATACACACTCTGTGTAAATTTCAAATCTCTTACCTATTACAATTCATGAGATAGGTACAGCCTGCTGACAGACAGACAGACGGACGGACAGCGATGGCTTAGTAATGCTTTAATAGGGTCCCATTGACACCCTTCGGGTACGGAACTCTAAAAAGGAGAAGGACTTCACTCGACTGTACCTTTTTTTTATGTCTTACAATGTGACCCAAGAAGTTTCTGTCATTAATCATCAAATTTTATTTTTATTAATAATTACAATAATTTCCATAATAGTTTCATAAGTTGAATGCAAAGCTATTTTATAGACTACGGGAAACTACTACTTTATCGCCGTGAAGATGACAGATTCATAGTCAAGAATGATTCAATATTACCTATAATGTGGAAAATACGAAACTCATCTGACTTTATTGAAGATTTCATAATAGCTCAAACATCCGGCATTGTTTTAAGAAACGACAATCAAGTTGTTCCCGTGACATACATAGCTTGCAGAGTTGGTGTGGTATCGCATAAAATGCTGACTATTGATGTAAGCATGCTTGATATAAAGTACTTTTGCTAGTTAGGAAGCCAATCTTTATGAAATATTTATATTTGAGCAGATTTACGACGCGCAAGGCAGAGGAGATCCAATGGTGATAGACAACCTCTACCTATCAGCTGAATGTTACGACGTTATGGTAGAATGTGCTTATGAGAATCCGGCTGAAACTTTCCTTAATTACGGCAATGTGAAAGTGAATTCGGCTGTACTCAGAGAAATGTATTTATTGAACAGGGGAAAGTATAACATTTACTACAAGTAAGTGTTTATTTAAAAGAGTTATCTAGACGAAACCAACGACACTTAACCCCTTGGAAACCCAATATCAAAAAGTAATAAAGTTTTCAAATGTCTCGAAAGGGGTGCCATATGAAATCGCTTTATTTTGACATTCCAAAATGGTTTTAATTTTTATCCTATGATGTATAAGTTTTTGAAATACAACGTAAAAAGTATTTTTTTAAAACCGTTGAACTTGCACATAAATAAAGTGTGTCAATACAAGTCTCGCACGGAGGTTCCGTGCGAGACGGGAAAAGTTGCGGAATGTGAACATCGCGCGCGATATTTCAGTTCGGAGCGAACTACTTGTCATAGTACCTATATGCATAATGTAGGTAAAACTTTTAATACAAATTTTTTTGTAAGTAACCAAATTAATATCAAGTTTTACTTAGGAGCAAATTAGCAGACAAAAGCTAGTGAAAAGAATAATATATACCTATATATATCTATGTATTATAAAACAATTGTAATTTAAGGTTGAAGAAAGTAAAGAACTTCCCGGAGCCGTCGCTTCTACGTTCATTCGAAGCTACCCCAGAGTGCGGCGTCATACCACCTACTTTAAAGCTAATTTGCATCGAATTTGATTGTACACCTACTACATCAATGAATCTTGTGAACGTACCGGCCTATATTTGCTCATTGCTCGATGGTAGCAAGGATCAGGTGGTTGTAGCAAAATTTCCTGTATGTGTTACGATAGCTTCTTTCTATAATACGTAAGTATATTTGGTCTACGTTTAATATTTAGAATTTTTCAACTTGTAATCACTACTGAAAGCTATTGCGGCGTTTTTACAGGTTTACACTGTTCCCACTGGGTGAATTGAATTTCCATATTATACCCGTTGGAAGTGGTGTGATGAGGGAAGTAATTTTAAACAACACAAGTAAATGTCCGGTTACTTACGAGATCGTGCTACCACCAGAATATCAACCGGATCCGGACAATCCACAAATGATGAAAGTAAAGGACAATAAGTACGTGAATTTGGTCACAAATTAAACTTAATGAACACTGAATGGCCATGACCCAACGAAATTGAGTGCTAACAAAAACAAATGTCCATTTATAAGACAAATTTCTGTATTGACAAAATGTCTTAATGAAACCTCAATATTAGGGTTCTTTTTACTACTTTTTTACCATAGGACCATCCCAGAAATAAGTTTTATAATGAATTTATTTTACTTAGATTTTGTTAAGGATTCCAAATCCATCATTTTATTCAATTTCATTGTTGCTATGTAATAAATGCTAATAGTCTGTGAGTTCCATCATGGAACTAAACAACAAAGGATAAACTGACATAACGGACAAGGCGAATAGGCTTTTTTACACTTCGTAACCCTTGAAAGTAATAGCCCATCATAGATCATACTTACATGAAAATATTGAAATACTTACCTATTAAAAATGTTTAATAGGTTGAAAAATCCGCCTCTAAGGTGCGGCAATTTTGTGATTATGAATGAAGATAATCTGCTAGCTCCGGGCACAAGTCGAACCATACAAATTCAGTTCTTGGCAACATCAGCGAGGAAGTTTGAAGAAACAATAAATTTCATCATAAGTGACACCTGCCCGGCCGAGGCACAAGGAGTACCCCTGAGACTGGTTGGCACGGGTGCTATGCCATCTTTAGATATTTGGAACTTGGAAACGACATTCCGAGAACACCTCATTGTGAAAAACTTATCGGAGTATAAAGTCCCTGAAGTAAGTTATGTTCAGTTATTATTTGACTTATAAGTATTTCTTAAATGTATAGTACAATGGTTGATTTGATTTTGTTTCAGTCTTCTCCACACTGTGTATTTTGTGAAAATTCAGTTACTCTACATTTCTTTTGCGTGAATGTAAATTCTAATTTCGTGGGAGCTATCGATCTTTATAATAATGGACTTGTTGCGTGTGCACTTACAATGAAATTGCACTATCAATCTAATTCAAACCCAAGTATATTCTCCTTGGACAAGTACGATACTCATATAGAACCATTACTACATACAAATCTTGGAATCATATTTAGTCCCAAAGCTCTACAGGTGAGCTTTAAAGCTACGCTTAATGGTATAAATTATGTAATTATATAAAAAATATGACGTATGCCGTAATATATAACTAATAGATATATAATTTCACAGGAGTATCGAGCCGTATTAGAAATTAAACTGAAACTTTTGGATAATCAAGAGCAGTCTTTCCGGATTTGTCTGATAGGTGAAGGTGTTATACCAAGAATAAGATTGGTTACCCCACAGATAAGACAGCACAGTATAGCTTTGCTTAACTTCCCAGTTACCTGTCTAGGCTCAATTAGCACCAAACCTATACGCTTTAAGAATATTAGTTCTGTAAAAAGCATCATCAAGCTAGATGTTGTGCAACCGAAATGCGACGAAAGGCCTATATTTTGGTTAAATGTAATAGAAAGTTGTGAACATATACTTATGGTTGGCAGCAACGGTGAGATTTTATTCCTTTTTAATCCCTAAACATTTGAAGATGAAAATTATGTATCGACTTTATCTATGACATATTTCAGAATATGAGAATACAAACTTAAAAGTAATAATACGACCAAACGAAGTAGTTACAATTATTGTTCACTACAATCCCATAAAAAAAGGCAAAACCAGCTGTGATGTTAAGTTTACTATTCTTGAAAATCCTTACGAGTATTTTACAGTAAGTAACTACTTAATAATAATAGATAGTTACCCACTCAAAAATATTACAATTAGGTACCGCATGCTAGAACACAATAACTGAGTTTTATTGTACCTAGGTATTGTGTGAAGCAGAAGCTTTTATGGAAGACGTTATATTGATCGGACTGGAGATGCTTTCGATGGCCGTTGATTTAGACGCCTACAAAACTTCTGCGGAAGGGTAAGTTAGCGAATTCACTATTTATCTACATAATCAGAATACCTATAATTAATTTACATTTACATCGATTGATAATTGCAATAGAACGGCTTCTACGGGATCTACAGTAGACAGCAGAAATAAGAGTAAAAGTGCACCACTTGAGAAGAAAAAGTCGAAAGGGATTGATTCAAAGAAAAGCAAAAGAATATCAGTGGGCTCAATGAGACATAGCGATTCGGCGAGTTTGGAACCGTCTGTTCTTAAATACATTTTGGATTTTGGTAATATCATAATAATAAACAAAAGAAATTAATATTTACACCTATCTATTTTATTTTGTATTATCCTCGTTGAAATGTATTTATGCAGGTGGCTGTGAGTTATGTACAACTCAGCGAAGGTCCGTTATTATGATCAATAACTCCGATAAGGTCTATAAGTTCACCTGGACTGAAGTAGAAAATATTGTGATAAAACCAACTATGGGTTATATATCACCGGGAGAAGAAAAAGATTTGGAAATAATGTTTTTCGCAGGACAGCCAGTTTGCATTAGAAAGGTGATCCACAAAATCCTATAAAATAAATTATATTGAACTTTGAACCAAAATAAGAACCTAAGACCCTGTAGCCATACAAAAATGGAGCCAGGTAGCTATAATATTAAACATTTGCAGGAGTTTCTGAATTGCAATTTAACGGCAGTTAGTGATGATTCTCTGACTATTGATATGAAAGGAACAACTTGGGACAATCGTCAAATTATAACTTTGTTTGATCATAACCGGTAAGTCTATTTAATTTGATTTAACAAGAGTCGTCACAAGCATTAACAATTTCACTATTAAAAATATTATGTACCTAAATTGATATTAGCTTGTATCTTTAAACTATATTTTTCTCAGGGACATAAGTTTGAACGAAAGATGTGAAATGATTATCGACGAACAAGCAGTCTCTCCGACTGAAGCATTCTTAGGTTCGATAACTATGATAGTAGTTTACTCAGCTGTAACAGAATACACAAGATATACCTGCTCATTGAAAGAACAGATTACAATGAGGGATACATTTATTTATCAGGTGAAAATATAGTTTTTTATGTCATTCAGAAAAAAGTATTTCATTTTCTATAACATTTTACTAATGTTTTACTATGATATGTTAAACAGACAAGACAATTTGATTTCAAAGTAGAAAACGTTGGTAACGTGCCAATGAAAATTGTGTGGAAGTTCCATATCGACGATGAGTATCCTGCAAGGATCGACAAATACAATTCCAAACCGGTAAGTAAAGATTTGGTAGAGCACTTTCAAGAAACAATATAAATACCTAATACAATGTAAAAAAACTTTCAGATTTCAGATGCGCCGAAAAGTCTTGAAAGTCTAGGAGAACATGGCGATTTGATGAACACTACAGAACCGCCTCCGATTGATAATAAAAATGAAAACGGTAAAATTTTAACACAATACTTAGTACATCAAAGTATTTAGAAATTATAAAACCATCAATATCCTGCGTAAGAGTTTATGTTTGCAGATGCAAGCAAAATCACACTATTCAGTGGAAGCTCAGAAAGAAATAGTGTTGACACGTGGTTCGAGATAGATTTGCCTTTCCAAATTGAGCCTGTCAAAGAATGCCTCAAACCCAATGAAAGCAAAATCTTTAAGATTACCTTCGCTCCGTTAGAAGCATTTGATTTTAAAGTCAGATTAAAGAGCGTTATTGGTGAGTACTATCAATTAATCAACTTAAACGTGAAGAACGACCGAATAGTTTTTATGCCTATATTTTGGCTGACTTGCTAATTTGTCCGGCAGTTATAAAATACACTTATTATTTTGCTTTGTTCTTCCAGATAACTTGGATCCGTATGATCAAAATATCTCCTGTAAAATTATTGCGAAATCTCTTATACCGTATGTTCATTTGGATATAGAAGAGAGCGATTATCTGACTTCGGGAAGAAGAAAAGGGACAGGAGTAGCTTTGCCTCCGTTTATGACTGTTTTGGAATTTAATGTTTTAGGCTGGGGTTGTTACAAAAAGTAATATACAAAACAATGCATACGAATATTTCTGACATAACCATCAATATTGATGTTATTGGACTGTATTACAGATCTTTTAATGTGATTAACCCAACGGACGAGCCATATGAGTTCATATTCGAAATGGTAATGTCGGATAAGCCAGAGTTGATACCAGTGCATTGTAACATGCTGAAAGGATATGTTGAAGGTGGAACTTCAACTGAAGTCACATTTACATTTTCACCGACCGCTCCGGGGGCAAGTACCTACCACTATAATTTTAACTCGTAGATGTTTGCATGTGCTGCAAATAGTGTCTAGCTAGTCATGCCTGATGTTATTATATGAGTAGTGGCTTTACAAAAACGAACTTTTATTTATCTTCTCTTTACATACAGGTTTACGAATCACTATGGAAGTTTATGATCCCCATATACAATTTAGTAATGAATTTACTAGTGGTAGGATTAGTGAGAGAGCCTGAAGTTGTCTTCGTGCCAACTATTTTGATCATAAGAAACTCGCTAGTTGGGTTTACTACGACAAACATAGTGATATTGAAAAATAATGAAAATGAACCTCTAAACTTTGAGTTCAAAGGAAATTCACTTTGTAATGAATCTGGCAAAACTCCAGTTATTGTTGAGCCTGAATATGGAGTAATGAAGCCTCGCTCAGAAACACCGATAAAGTTAGTACCTGCCTCGTATCATATTTGCATTCTCATTTATATGAACCGAAAGTTTGGAAAAAGGGAAATTTAGTCTAGTTGAACTCTTGGTTTGTGCATAGATAGTGCGTATGGCTGGTTATTCTGGTAAGATTTAAGATACAATCGATAGCGATAATAGTCATTTAAAACAGTAAGTGAATTCTTTCAGAATTATCTACACCCCAATTCAAGATGGTCCATTATCGTTCAAGATATTTTGTAGTATTACATTCATGACGAAGTTTTTGACTTTATGCATCAACGCGCTTAGCTTCTCCATCAAGCCTAAAATAACTTATTACTTGATCGGTAACGAGCATGTGCTCAACGCAGATGCAGACACAAATATTCACCTGGATCAGGTAGGTATACACTTAATCAACATTTTCCTGCTATGTACTTGAAAAAGGAAAGGTAAATAAAAAAATAATAATTTTAGAAAATCAAAGGTTACTAATTTGGTGCATCAAAATATTCAAGGTTTGAGAAGTAAAGAACTACAGCTGGAATTGTACATGACCTCAAACAAAATTGACATAATTTGTATTACAGAACATTGGCTAAAAAATCATGAGCTTATGTTTAATTTCAGTGATCACCAAGTTGGTAGTGCTTTCTGCAGGAACCATTTTGAACGAGGTGGCTCATTAATATTACTAAACAAACAAATTAAATTTAAAGAACGCAAAGATATTATTCACCTGACTGCAGAAAGACACATAGAAATAGCCTGCGTAGAGTTGGAGCAGTTCATTGTTATAAGCGCTTACAGCCCGCCTTGCGCCTCCTTTGATGTTTTTGAAAAGGTTATGGAAGAAATTATGTTCAAATTGTCTAAATCTAACAAGGAAATTATTGTATGTGGCGATTTTAATGTAAATCTGCTTGAAAAATGCTCATTAAATACTAGATTAACAAGTTTATTTAAATCATTCAATCTTGAACCATCATTTATGGAGCCAACTAGAATAACTGCCACCTCAGCTACATGTTTGGACAACATATTTACTAATGTTAATATAATAAGTAAAAATATTATTAATCAACTTGAATCAGACCACCTTGGACAATTTATAAAAATTGAAACACAAACTAGGCAAAATGTAAAAAGGAAAATTACCTATGTACCAATGACCATTAATCGATTGGAACAGTTGAAATCAAATCTAAAAAATAAAATTCCAAACATAATATATCATAATGAAGATCCTAATTATTTGTATAATACATTTTTTAAAGAATTTAATAACGAATTCAATTCAGTTTATACATCCAAATCGATCATGGTATCTAATAAGCCAGGATTTTGTGAGTGGGCAACAGCAGGAATACATAAAAGTAGACAAACATTGTATGAATTGTACAGTATAAAACAATATAATTTCAGTGAAGAGTTTAAAGAAAAAGTTAAGAATTATTCTAAAATATTTAAGAAAGTATGTAAAATAGCCAAATCATTATATTTGAGTTCAAAAATTAAAAACAGTCAAGATAAAATTAAAGCTACTTGGAATGTTATTAAAGAAGAGACTGGAAAAAATATAATTCATAATAACAGTTTTAAATTAAAAATAGATAATATAATTATTAACAAAGATGAAGATGTAGCTAAAGCGCTCGAATTGTTTTTTACTGATATTCCAGTCTCTACTACAAAATCTTTAAACTCTTCCCACATAATCGCAGAGTCAATGTTGAAACAAAACGTACCTGAATGTAAAACAAATTTTTCATTCGATTATGTCAGTTCTAATGACATTGTCAAGGCTTATAAATTAATCAATGTAAAAAAGACCACGGACCTCTGGGGAATTTCTGTTAGCGTCGTAAAACCATTGATAGACATAATTGCACCTGACCTAGCTATGATCTTCAATCAATGTATTGATTGTGGTGTGTTCCCTGATTTAATGAAACATAGTAAAATAACACCTCTCTTCAAATCTGGTAGTCATTCAGACACTAGTAACTATCGTCCTATATCAGTACTACCGACCTTTAGCAAAATATTTGAAAAACTGATTCTAAAGCAACTTCAAGACCATTTTAACATAAATAACCTACTCGACAACAAACAATTCGGATTTATGAAGGGCCGTTCAACAACAGAGGCTGGTGTCGAGTTAATATCGCATATTTTCCATGCATGGGAAGAGTCTCGTGATGCTTTAGGGATTTTTTGTGATCTGTCAAAAGCATTCGATTGTGTCCATCATGAAACATTAATCAGGAAACTCCGACACTATGGGGTTAGGGGTTTTGCTCTTGACCTTCTCAGTTCCTATTTAAGTAACAGAATACAAAGAGTCGACGTTAATGGAAAACGTTCTCCAGGGTCAATAGTAACAATGGGTGTACCACAGGGATCAATATTAGGACCATTTCTATTTTTAGTTTATATTAATGATTTACCTAAACTTGTTAGGGATGATCATGAAATTGTATTGTTTGCAGATGACACCTCATTTTTATTTAAAATGAAACGACGCCAGGTTAATTTTGGCGAAGTAAACAATGCAATCTCCAAAGTCGTAGAATGGTTCGATGTAAATAACCTATTGCTAAATGAAAAGAAAACCAAATTTATAAGATTTATACTACCAAATGTTACACAAGTAAATTCTCATATAAAAATAAAAAATGAACATATAGATCTCGTGGACACTACTACTTTTTTGGGCATAACCTTAGATAAAAAGATTCAATGGGACCCACATATAGATAAATTGTCGAAGAGACTTAGTTCTGCGGCATATGCAGTCAAAAAAATACGTCTACTTACAGACGTAGATACAGCTAGACTAGTTTACTTCAGCTACTTCCATAGCATCATGGCATATGGCATTTTGTTGTGGGGGAGTGCTGCAGATATAAACACCGTATTTGTGTTGCAGAGGAGGGCTGTTCGAGCAGTTTATAACCTGGGTCCTAGGGAGTCATTACGTAATAAATTTAAAGAAATAAACATTATGACTGTTCCTTGTCAATATATTTACGAAAACTTGATGTACGTACATAAAAATGTTAGTAAGTTTAAGAAAAATAGTGATAATCATAGTGTTAATACTAGAAATAAGGATAAACTTGCTGTACCCACGATTAGGCTAGGTAAAGTTAATAAATCATTTAAAGGGCAATGTGTACGCTTCTATAACAAAGTCCCAAGCGAGATGACAAATTTGTCAGTTAATAAATTCAAAACACTAATAAAACAAAAGTTGTAT
Organism: Scotopteryx bipunctaria; assembly: GCA_949320045.1. Taxonomy (NCBI): domain Eukaryota; kingdom Metazoa; phylum Arthropoda; class Insecta; order Lepidoptera; family Geometridae; genus Scotopteryx; species Scotopteryx bipunctaria. The sequence goes on from OX439441.1 coordinate 4,481,788, forward strand.
AAAAAAGCTTACTATAAAATATCCGATTATATAGAGGATAGAAATGCTTGGGACTGAATGCTCCAACTCCTTTTATAACATGATTGTAAAGGGATCATTTTCCAAAAAAATAGCCAAGCGTGGTTTCTTGCCTGTATCTTCCACGCCTGGTCGCGTTACGAACAGGTGTAAATGCAACGTAGATTTAAGACGTGTCCAAGTGATCCCAGTGGTTTTATGGAATAAAAATTTTTGACTTTGACTTTGACTTTGAAATATACCCATATATATTTTTCAGACTGCTTCAACATACGAGAGAACTATACCATTCACGATAAAGAATGAAGGATCAGCAACGTTTTTCTTTGATTGGTATTACACAAGCAATCCTGTGAAGAAGTATTTGCAAATAAGCGTTGAACCAAAGAGCGGTCATGTCACACCGGGAAATGAAGTAGAGTGTACGCTATTCTTCACTCTCAAAAAAGTACCGGTTCAAGCTTTTCCTGTAACGCTGTCTGTATGTTTCTAATGTTTTTTTCTTCTTCTGAATCTTATTTCTAGGGATTATTATTTGATTAATTGATAAACTATAATTTTTCAGATTTCTGATGGTCCGGAGTACACCATGTTTATTCACGCAGAAATAGAGAAACCACTGTATCATTTTTCATGTATGGAATACGATTTTGGTAAATGTATCATCAACGCACCTGATCCCACTTACAAGAAGAATATTGCTTTCATCAATGATGATAAAGTACCTGTAATGTGTGTGTTTATTTTTGGTATTTAGCACGATTATTCAGGTGTGTTATAGATTTTCTTTCTTGAAATATATTTTTGTTATCCTAGCCTTGACTTGAACTTTACAAACGTCCCGGAACTATTCGTCGATTACCATGATGTCCCAAATATCGAACCAAAGAAACGTATGAAAGTTCCTATCTACTTCAGGCCGAAACAAGTCCGCGAGTACGAGTTTAAGTTGCAATTTTGGGTCAATTCTTTATGTGAAGAAATTATCACCATCAGGGGAGAAGGTTTGTCCGCTAAAAGTTGGTACAATTTGATGATGAGATCATTGCTTTTATTTCTTACATTTATTTTTCATACAGGTATTCCCCTCCTTTTTGATCTGTATGAAGGATGCCAAAAGAGCTTTGATCTAGGACCTGTAAAAGTTGGGGAAAAGATAGTTCGCACAATAGAGGTGATGAACCACAGCAAGATAGCGATCGACGCTACCTTTATATTCAGGGACATGTATCCAATAGTGGAAGATACTACCAACTCGGAAGCAACAAGCGTTTGTCTTAGTCCTAGCGTAGCCAACCTCCAAGCTGATAGTGGACCATCCCGGTAAGTCTCCCTTTTAGAAACAGGAACTCAAACTAGGTTTTTTTTGCAAATATTGTAGTCTTCATAAAAGGAGCACGAGATTCAGTTTTATTGTTAGGGTATTTTTAGGGTTGTATGGGGTTCCGACTCCCATCTTAGAGACCCAAGGTAACCTCACCTGCCCGTGGTGCACCCTGCTCAATAACAAACGAGGCTCTGGCGACTGGCTGATTGCGGTATAGCGAAGCCCCAAAAGCACAGCTAAAATCCCTGGCCGCAGACAGGCAACAGCTTCTCGGCGATGCGAGAAGCTGTGCTTCTACGATCCCCAACCCGCATGCGCAACGTGGGCATTATGGGATTAATTTTTTTCATAAATCATTTTGAGGGTTAATACCAGCAATCCTCCGGGAACTGGGGGCCATTTCTTTAAGTGGCCACCTTCTTTAAGTTGTTTCGGAATACACTATCTCGGGCAGATTGTGCAGTTGGGCAGAAACAACTTTGAGAAGGAGGCTAAGAGGAGCATCCAGCTCGGTTGGGCAGAATTTGGAAAATTACTTACATCAAGTTTTCACATCACCTATACCACAATGCCTGAAAACCATAGTGTTTAATCAGTGCGTCTCCTACCTGATATGACATGACATACGGTACGGAGTCGATACGTGAACACTACACACACACACACACACACAGCACGGCTAATCCACGAGTTTCTTTGAAGAATATGATCTGTAACGGTGTTATCCGACACCGATATAGCTTAGAGAATTAGCAAACTGAAGTGGCAGTGGGCTGGTATACATATATCTGCCGAAGAACCGACAGACAACCGAGTACATAATGTTTGGCGTTCATTAGAGGAGGCCTATGTCCAGCAGTTGACTGCTATAGGCTGATTAAGATGATGATATTAGGATATTAATATGTTAGTTGTTTTTAGAGTGAGAATGCTACAGAACTACAAAGATGACAAAGTTCGGGAACAGATAGCAATGGACATACAGAATGCGCTATCGTCATTGAAAGTAGTTCCCAATAAATGTACAATAAAGCCTTATAGAAAAGCTCCTCTTAAAATACAATTCAAACCAGTTGGCATGATAAGTACGCTGGACGTTCAGGTGGGTACTTTAACAATGATATTCATGAGAAATACCTAATTAAATACATTATATCGTAAAGATTACAATTGTTTTTTTTTTAGTTGAACATGAAAGTACTGAGCTTCGAAAGGCCCCTTGTAAAGTTAAGCGGCAGTGCTACGGGAATGAGCTTGTGCTTTAGCCAGAATTCCTTACAATTTGGTCGAGTGCGCAAACGTGGTTGTAAGATTCTCAAAGTAATGCTTTTGAATAAGGGCGATTTTGGTGCCAGGTAATATTTAAATCTAATGAAACCGATGATGATAATTTTCGAAGACGTGATTTAAAGGTAAATGTTTTATAGGTTTTGGTGGCAGCCTTTGATATCTGACGAATTCGTGATCTCCCCGCAGAAGGGAAATATAGCAGCACACACGAATGTTACGTTCACCATAACATTTAGACCGTGCAATCACAATCCGTTTATTAAAGTTTGGGTAAGCATACTCCTTTAAATCTGTTGAATGTACCCAGGTATCTAGGTACTGTTAACTAAATCACCCTTTTCCTTTATAGGCAAGCTGCAATATTGAAAATTATATGCCCTTAGAGCTTGCTCTCTATGGAACTTGCGTCGATGTAGGAAATGTTCAAAATAAAACTTTATACCTAGAATGTCCAGTACGCGAAGTCCAGACAGAATATGTAGTGGTGACAAATCCGTAAGATGTATTTATTTTTATAGTAAGTTAGTACCTACTACCAAATATAATATAAAATGAATTCTTCTCTTCAGCTCGGACGACATGTGGCTGGTTTTATCTGAAGTTTCGGGAGGGCCTTTCGATACGCTGAAAGAATTTAACGTAGAACCGAATTCAACTTTCGACATACCAGTGCACTTCAAGCCAAAAAGCATTGGAAAACATGACGTTAGTTGGATTTGTATAAGCTTTCTTGATTGAAGAGGGTTTCACAGACTCTATTTACCTAAGTATTTCTTTTATTTTCAGGCTCAAGTTTTATTCTCACCTCTTGGAGAGAGTGCATTGTTTATCACCTTGATAGGATCAGCAGGACATCCAAACCCTAATGGAACAATCAAAATAACTGTATCTGCTAAAGATTTTCACACGTCAGAATTGCTTGTTTACAATATAACAGAGGTTTGTTTCACTGATTGAGCATGTGTTAGGTAAAAGTACCTAGATAGTTTTTATTATTTTTTATTATTACAGGAACCCGAATCTTATATAGTATCAACTGAAATAGTGCGAATAATTCCCGATAAGTTTGAAGGTTTCTATGAGATCAAACACCCCGACAGCGTGAGAGTCTGGGGCGAAGCGGCTGCAACTTGCCGTTGGGTGTTTGTCTGCTACGAGGAATGTGAAATGCACTTGAAGGTGGCTTATTATATTTTCTAGCTATTTTCTCTGAATGCATTGAAACATCACAAAATGGTTAGCGCCTAAGGAGGCTAACAGTTCAACCGTAAAGGAAAAACAATACCTCCTTTCTAATATTTCACTCACACCCAGGTAATGTTCATAAACGAGGCATCCCGAGAATATCAGTTCTACAACATTGTAGCGACGGTTACGGCAAGCGAAATCGTTGACACATTGGTGTTCGTGTCGCGAGCGCGCGAGTTGATGCAGAAGGAACTTGTCCTCGTCAATCCGCTGGCCAGCGATGCTGATTTCCAGATCAGATGCGATAAGCTCAACTGTCCCGATGCTATTACTATTGGCAGGAATTCAGAGGTTAGTTGAGGACCCTCATTAAAGTGAGGACACCTATCCGAAATGTTTGTCATCTTCAATCATTGATTGAAAGAGCCGTTTATTAGCCGCTAATACAAGCGTTTGGATATTAAAAAGTTACATACATACATAAAAATTCAGGACCTACAACTTAAATACTCGCCTAAAACTGTTTTATTTTCCAAACAGGCCGTCGTAGTGATGACATATTCTCCTTTAGTGATAGGAGAGACACAAGATTTCTTGGAAGTTTCAAACAGCCTAGCTGGATCATATGTTTACAAAGTTGTACTGAAATGCTTGCCAGCCAAGCAGAAGGACTTGGAAACCTCTACACCTCTGGGAACGTCTGTGCCTCTACGACTCAGAGTTCATAATAAGACAGATGTGAAAACAGACTTTGCTACAACGGTAAAATTCAATACAATCATTACTTTACCTATATTGAATAATTACTAATACCTACTACTACTACAACTTTTGTTGTACCTACATAGTAATCAGTACCTAGCTACCTACCTATTAGTTTAATCATAATCATTTATTCATAATTTCAGGTAGGTACTTAACGATCTTAAAAACTACCTATTTGTTCAGCCAAATCCTGCTTTTACAGGAATACATAACACATTTTAAGTGCATTAGTTAAGTATAATAATTAGGTAATTGAAATGATAAAAGTCAAAATTTAAAGCATCCTCAGATCTTTTATTTGATCTGAGAAAGTATCATAGTCAAATATTTAAGTTATAAAAGCATTTTTCAGCAAACCATCGTGTTAAAGTTTTAAATTTATTAAATGTCATTATTTTTAAATCGTCAGGAGTTTTGTTGTAAATTTTGTTAAATTAAAGTGCATAATTTAGTTTTCTCATCTACCTGAATGTTTTTATTCTTATGGCAAATCAATAAATATCTTAAACCTGAATAAATGTGTACGTGAACCAGTGTGTTCTTACACCAACAGATAGAATCAGTGAAACAAGTACCTAAGTAGTTAGTAGGTACCTACATACCGTACCTACATAATAGTACGCTAACTACATACAGTGCCCACCTAGTATTCATAATAATCAAATTATACAATCGTATTTGAATTTTATTATAAAAACTAAAAATATAATTAAAATAAGTAAGCTATTAACTAATAGGAAAAAATTGGGACTAATTAATATAATAACAATATTATTAATTAGTCCCAATTTTTTTCGCAAGACCGAACTAATAATAGGAATAGGCCATTCCCTCCTCACTGTTTGGGAACTGAACATTATTTTATGTTTACAGGTTACTCATTCGTCTATACAAGCAGAACGAGAATATGCCTTAGGACCGTTTGAAAAGGGAAAATTTTTAGTTTGGTTCGAACCTACTGAACTTGGTCTACAGAACTGCAAAGTTTCGTTTAATTCAGCGGTCGCTGGAGAGTTTCTGTATGTTATGGATGTTTTTTTTGTGATGTTTTAACTCAATGAACGTTTAGTAACAGACCAATGAATAAGCTTACTTTTTATCAGCGAACTTTATATTTTTGTCCGATGTTCGTGAAATGAAAATTTTATTTACAGATTCAATATTAAAGGCATGGGGACAGATCCGAAGCCGCAGGGACCCTTCGAGATCAAAGCAGGCGGATCCACAACGATCAAATTTAAAAATATCTTTGACGAGACACGAATGTTCAAAATTTATGTAGATAGAGAAGAGTTCTATGTAAAAACATTATATGAACCAATAAAGGCAAAGAAGGTTAGTGTTTTTAACGATTTTATTTACCTTGCTGTTTGTTGTTTTTTTGTTTGTTTGGGTCAATTTTAGTAGATATTTGTATACCTTTCCTGTCGACAGATTGATTTGATAGGGGTAGTTCCCATTTGAGGCCATGAGAGGCAGAGTGGCCTACCTATCTGCATTTTTTCAATATTGATCCTTGTATTGGAATCTGCCGGTAAAAGTTATAGCGCAATTAGTGGCCTAAAATTAATTATTTTATTTTTCCATAGATGGCAGCATTAAATAGAATGACCAATGACATTATTTAGTAAAGTTACACATAATATGTGTAAAGAAATAAAAGGAGCCCTGATTTTGGATATTATCCAAAATCAGGGCTCCTTTTATTTCTTTGTTAATGCAAGTTTTTGTTTTTGTAGTTAGGTCACTCTGGCTCTCATGGCCTCATTTGTTTTGTAGTTGGTATACTTATACCTTTAGTTCTGATGACAATTTATGCAAGGTTTAGACGAAGCCAAAAACGCTGGCGCCAGTCCTCAGACAAGCCAACGCTGGCCTGGCCCGTGTTGTTTAGATGAGGCCATCTAAACACTTTATTCCCGCCAGTGCTGGCAGCCAGTACTGTCTTAAAAAACTGTTTATACGAAGCCAATAACGCTGGCGCCAGTCCTCAGACAAGCCAACGCTGGCCTGGCCCGTGTTGTTTAGATGAGGCCATCTAAACACTTTATTCCCGCCAGTGCTGGCAGCCAGTACTGTCTTGAAAAACTGTTTATACGAAGCCAATAGTAAGCCAGCACTGGCTTCGTCTAAACTAGCATTACAATTGAATATATTCAGTACCTACCTAAGTATTAGCTGTAGCCCTCGACCTCGTACCTACGCGTTAGATTCTTTTTGGTTCCTTGAGGGTGAGGGAGTTCCTTGAAAACACATATCTATTTATTTTGTATGTACCTACCTAGATATTTATAGAGTAGGTATCCATACCGACTTTCAAGCCTGTAATTGGCTTTCCGCCCTTTGGGTGGTGTATGGGTATCAAATGAAAGGGCTTTACAAGTAGAACAAAGTGTAAACCTAAAAACTTGAAAAAAAAAATTAGGAGGTTCTAGGTGTCAGTCATCACACCACTCTCCTCATCAATCGCCCTAGATTAACTTTAGTAACAAATTATAAAGACAGCTATTTTCATTTGCTTGCGAGTTGTGGTGATCCAAGTAACACAATTTGGTTTCAGGAAATAAAAATAGTGGTTTACCTAAGTGAAAGGCCTACGTCGGGATGGAGTGACATGCCAACTGGAAGCCTGACTGTGGAAAACTGTGAGCCAGCTGAGCCTAAAGTTTATTGGACATATTTTCTCCAAGGCATATGAATCGTTGTACCCTACTTTTATTTGTTTAATTTGTTATATTTACATACTGTGTTAAATAAATAGTCGGTATTCCTCATGTCATGTTTATTTCATAAATAAAATATGTATACAAGTCGTAGAAGCCTTCCTACTATTTTAAAAATGTGAAAGTTTGTGAGGAAGTTTGTATGTTTTGTGCCTCAATCACGCCGTAACGGATGAGTGGATTTGAATAAAACTTGGAATATACATAGTATACCTACGTGCTGAAATAATATATAGGCTACTCTGTCGGGGTACCACGCGAGCGAAGCCGCGGGTGGCAGCTAGTATACTATAAAAATAGATCTGCCTTTTGATTCTTAACAGACAACGGGTATCGAATGGCTAAATAATAAAACTTTGTAGACACTTGATAACAGTAAAGGATGGAGAGATCCTTATATAAACTACCAATCACTTGCACTAAATTCCATCACAATATCTCCCGCGTCGGCGGTACCGGCTTCGGTACAAGCGGCTTCTGGCCTTACATCTGCATTCGATCTCTGGACATTTTTCTTCTTTATCTTTTTCTCCTTTGGAGGGGCTTTATTTTCATCTCCAATTTTGAAGTGATCTATTTCATCTTCGCTGTCAGATGGGAATAGCGTCATAGGAGGCACAGTATTATCTTTGAAATGTTCTGCAGCTTCTTCGACCACCCTTAACATTTTTCTAGAAGGCATTGTAGGCATCGTACCGACTAGCACCTCGTTTTTGACAACGACCTTGCGCTTTTGTATGTTGTTTAATTTATTCCAGTTTTCATAGAAGATTGATAATGGTGTTCCTTCTACTTTTATCTTCGTTTGTAAAGCGTTAATAGAGTTTATATCCCTCATAGATATTTGCTTGTCGTAACGCCATTTACGTATGTGTTCAGCGTTCTCCTCAATTTTGTCGAGTAGCTGTTTAAATTTTCTCTTATAATTTGAAACAGTGCACTTATCCACCACGTCTTTTAGCTGAAAAAGATGCTTTTTATAATATTTCAAAGATTATAGCCTTATTTCTAAGTATTCATTATTTAATTGTTGTAGTTTAAAAATTGTTTGTATGTGGGCCTGTACTTCATTCAATCTTTAGTGTTTTATTTAATGATAATCCAGTTTTGATAATGGAGAGATTTGAGGTACGATAATAGATTCAGTTAAATTTTACAAAAGGAATATGAAGTGAAACCCCAAAATGTAATCCCAATTATAGATCCTACCAGTAATTGTTTGCATTTCATATAAGTTTATTGATAAAATAAAGCCTGTAGTCCAAGATTAGGCTTTAATACCAAGATCACTCAATCTGTCATGTTAACAGGATGATCAAGACTTACGCGTACAATGACGATATATGTGACATCGGGGAAAGCTAAGGTGTGAGAATGGTCACTCATATATTCCAACAGGCTGGCATACAACCTGTCCACAACTGCGTCCTTGAAACCGTTCTCACTCATCTGAGACTTGTTCACCCTTAGAAGACAGGAGAAGTCCATAGGCTTCATTGAAACTTTCTTGTGTTTCGCATTGAAATCGAATTTAGTTAGTACCTGAAACAAAACAGTACCTTCATCAAACAGTGTGAGTCAGTGACATTCTCTATTGAAATCGAACTGTTTCAGTTTTCGCAAAGACTTGTAGATGAAGAATGAACTACTTACGTCCAACATGAACCCCAGTATGGGAATGAATGTTCCGGTTTCTCTCGACATTTCTATTAAAATGTCAGTCAAGAGGAATCTTAAAGGGTAATATTGAGCAGTGGGCACAAGCTTTATGGTATTGGAAATTATCATTGTCAGTGGGTACTGAAGAGATCTAATGTTAGGGTCGACTCCGGCTTGTTGAAATAGCGAAGCCCACAAATGTAGTGAGTTCACAAACTGCCAGTTGAGCACAGCGCGCGTGTGTTCTTTTCTAGGAACAACTATAGCATTTCTTAAGTGAATTCCCAACTGCCTGATGTAAAGAAACACTTGATGGTACGAAACTTTCGTATCCAACATATAGAACTCCGCGAGAGATCTCCTCATGAAGTTTATCCCCGGCCATGTGCTCGGACTTACGAACTTGCAATTTTTCATATACGACATAAACATCGCCTTGAGTACCAATTCGTAAAAAGAGCTTTTCTGGTACCGAGATATTCGTAGAATGCATACAAACGCAAGAACTCTGACAGTTTCTTCCCCACTGCTCCACAGAGGGAGGAGCGTTTTGATCGCCTTCTTGGCTATTCTCGAAAAGCATGATAAGAATCTACTTATCTGGTGGAGATGCTTTAGCATCACGCTCAAAATATTATCCGAGGTAACAACCGATAGAAGTTCCATTAGGTCATTCAGGTATTGAACTAGAGTTCCCTTGATTTTAACGAAGCGTTTACACTTTTGTGGATCTTTGCCTGAATTTTCCATACCGAGAAACTTTTGAATCCCCCTAGGCAAGTACAACACGCACATATTCACAATAGCGTTGAAAACTGAAGATCCTGAAACAAGAGACAAAATATTATGCTAATTATAGAATGAATTGTCATGAAAACACCACCTGTAGGTATTATGAAATTGATTCAACAATATAAATAAATAAATAATAAACATTTGTGGACATTTCTCAAAGCGCCATCTAGCCCCAAACTAAGCAAAGCTTGTACTATGGGAACCAGATAGCTGATAGAATACTTACATACTTTTTTTTGTAAATACATACTTACAATACATAATAATACAACACCCAGACCCGGAAGAAATATTTATAGATCATGCAAACATTTCTTCCGCAGCGGGAATCGAACCTGCGCCTCTTGCGTCTCTGCCGAGCAATCGCCCGCCACGCCACCGAGGTCGTCATATGAAAATATAGTTAGTAGTCATTTTGTGTAGGCAGGCGTTACTACAAAAGTAGGCATTTAGTTTAGCATTGTGCTTTAGAAAACAGCTTGATCTGTTAGTGTAGCTGGTGTAGTGACAGGTACATGGCTGAGAGTAAATGTGCATTTATACCTGATACTTTGTATTCGCCTTCAGATTGGCAATCCTCACTGGTGGCACGGGTGACAGCTGCGTTGAAGAGCTTCGTAGCGAGGATAATTGTGCTCAGCTTTATTTTACCTTCTTCTTTATATAACTCTTTTTCTATTCCTCTTACCATCTTCATGGTCACTTTCCCTTTAATTGGTGCTGCATTATCCTGTAAATTAAGATGTATGGGATGATTCAAATTATGAAGATATTGAAGAATAAAACTTAATGTTTCTTCATCATATCGAAAATGGACATGATGATCATCTTACTTATATTATAAATGCGAAAGTTTGTGAGTTTGGATGTTTGTGCCTCAATCACGCCTAAACGGCTGAACGGATTTGAATGAAACTTGGAATATACATAGTACATGTACTGGATTAACAAAGGAGGCTATTTTTTATCTGGATACCATGCGAGCGAAGCCGCGGGCGGCAGCTAGTCTAAATATATAATACTCTATTTATACGCTAACATTACTTAAAGTCAAAGTCAAAAAATTTTATTCCTTAAAATCACTGGGATCACTTGGACACGTCTTAAATCTACATTGCATTTACATCTGTTCGTAACGCGACCAAGCGTGGAAGATACTGATTGATTGACTGACAATCCCAGTTCAAACCATAAGTCCTAGGAGCAGCAGTTATGATGTAGAGTGCACTAACCCCCGAATACTCAAACGCAACTCACAGTTGAGCACGTCTCAACTCACGGTTTTTAGATAGTTTCTGATGAAAATCTGACAAAAAAAACAACGTCATTTGAGACGTGCTCAACTTTAAGATGCGTTTGAGTATTCGGGGGTAAGAAAGGAATTTTCGAAAATCAACTCCTAGAGGACGCAGCAGGAAAATGAAATCTGTATGAAACTAGTACAATTCTATAACAAACCTCAAAGTCACTCTCATCGCTATCTCCATGCAATTCCCCAGGAACGTGTACTTTCTCATCACGATCGTCATCTTCTAATTCTTCCAATATGTCATCAGCATCTTCTAACTGCAGCAGCCCCTTATCATGTTCAGAAAGAAACTTGAAAAAGGGTGGATCTATACTCTTAAGGTTTTGCATATATTGGTTAACACTGTCCTCTTTGGCCCACAGATCTGAAATATTCATGTGAAATGGTCAATACAAAGCATTTAGCGGCCTAGTATTAGCGCCCCGCCCAAAAATATATTTTCGCTGTACCAGTATTCTTATACGGTGAGGGAATCGTCATGTCGTAGAACCTTAAAACTTTGAAACATGTGTCAAGCGTTCTTCAATCCTTTCACCACACTGGTTTGACAAAAGTTGGCTCATACGAACTTACTTTTTTTATGAAAATAATAAACTCACCTGGATCGCTTTCATCTTCATCACTTTCTTCTGGTTTTGATGTTTTTGCTTCTGTTTTAAGTGCACCTGTAAGTAAAAGCCAATAGCATCATAACACACCTATATTGGTGACAAATTCTGAATAATTAATAATTTGTGTATAATACACGCATATAATTTGAAGATATTTTGACGACCTCGTTGGCGTGGTGGACGAGTGCTCAGCTGAGACGTAAGAGGCGCGGGTTCGATCCCGCTACGGGAGAAATGTTTGTATGTTCTGCAAATATTTCTTCCGGGTCTAAAGGGGTGTAACGGGTTTTCCGTGATAAAAGTGTTTTTTTTTTTGTTAGTGTCTTCCTGCCCTCTAACCTGAATTATTTGTAGGCTCTTGGGTATCCATTGGCTCGTTGCTTTCTGCCGATTGATTCCCCGATGGCTCTTTGCTCTCTACCAGGCTTTCTGTTGATTTCCGCGGTTTTCCTGTCTTGACTTTTTTCTTGGGTTGTGATGTTTTTTCTTCAGAGTCTGATAAAGACACGATAATTTGAATGAGGAACATTCTACACACAAAACGCCACATAAAACGCCATCTAGGAAGCGACAAGCCATAGGGAACAAACAATAACTTTATGGGTCCGATTTTCGGATTGGACGATTGATACACCCCAGCGCCATTTAGGATGCCATAGGGAACTAAAACTTTTTAGGGATCCGTATTATGTCCTTTTGTCTATTTGTCCGTCTGTCAGCGGGCTGTATCTCACGAACCGTAATAAGTAGATTTTCAGTCTGTTAACGTTAAAGTTCATTTGCGCGTCATTCATAAAACAACAAGGTTGATTTTTCTATGCAATAATATTCTGGCAGTTACTAATGTAATTATTGTCTTAGTGCTATTTTGGTTTTACGGGAAGTTTTGTCGAATCGGTAGACCAATTTCTCGGCCCACCGTACATGTACGGAACCCTTCATGTGCGGATTCGACTAACACTTGACTGGTTTTTTTTTAATGTTCCCTTTAAGATTTTAAACTGATTACACAATATAATAATAACACTTAGAATAATAATTACACATAGAATTAATATAAAGCAGGTACATGTTGTGTAGGTACCTGAATCATCTGAAGAATCTGCAACTTTTGCCCTTTTAGAGACTTTTGGTGGTTCCACAGATTCTGTGAAAGTAAGTTAAATTCATATTAGGACGAAAAGATTATTACAATTAATTCTAGCGGTGGCATGGCGGACGAGTGTAAGGCTGAAACGCAAGAGTCTAGGGTTCGATTCCCGCTGCGGGAGAAATGTTTCCATGTTTTGAAAATATTCCTTGGGTGGTACTCGTAGTTTCTAATACCCACGTTACAGATAATCTGTGAGCTCAGAACTATGTATGCGTCAGTTGGGTATTATTTATTCATTTGTTTCATTTGTCTATTACTTCGATCGAAGGTCTATTATAACTTTGACTTGTAAGTTTTAAACTTTACCTGAGTTAGAAGGCTGCCCGTTTCCTGCTTGTTTAGATGAGTTGGCTTTCTTTACTTTTTCCTTAGTTTTTGTATCAGATGGGGCCTCATCAGAATCAACATCTAAATAGAAAATAAAGGTTTATGGAAATGGTTGTACATATTTTATACTAGCTTTTATGCATTGGCTTCTTCAGTAAAATACCTATACTTTATATGATATCACTAGCTGTTGCCCGCGACGTCGTTCGCATTGAATCTGATTTTCAGAATTATAAATAAATAAGTACCTACGATATGTACCCATTATAAACTTTCATCCCTTATATCAACCACACTGAGAATTTTCGAGAAAAAAAGCCTGTGTCCTTCTCCAGGATCTCCTTGCCAAATTTCATTAAAATCAGTCAGTGAAAAGGTAACAGACAAACAGACAGGTGTACTTTCGCACCTTTAGTATTAGTATGGATTATTAATTACTAGCTGCCGCAAGTGTGGTATTTACCCGTATAGAGTATAGGTTATTCCAGGTCATAAACTATGTGTATTCCAAGTTTTAGCCATTACGAAGATGAATGGGAACAAAGCACACATACTAAACTTGCGGATTGTGGTTTCAGTTTGGGGGGAACTACTGGTAATATTATTGTGATATTACAATTTAGAGTGCAAGAAAGAAACGGTAGCGCAGGGCGCAGGGTCTAGTCTGGCCAATTCTTTCAACACTATGGTACAACAACAAAATCCTGAACACCTTGATGGCCAACTTTTAAAACCAGCTTTGACAGTAGCTTCATCACAAGTCCTGTACAAGTACTAACCTGAACTACTTTGGGACTCTTCTACAGATTTATGTCGCTTGTTTGTACTTTTTCCTGGAACTTTCCCATTTTTCGTGAATTGCTTAGATTTCTCAGCACCTTTATCTGTGTGTATAAAAATGTAGCTAAGTAACTAATTAATCTTAAACTGTTGCGAACATCCCAATATCTTTCTCCTGCTCTTCAAGATATTGGACTGGCTGGGAGAAGGTTAACAGGGAGACAACACATAATACACCCCAATGTGGGATATCAGTGCAGATTTTTGTTCCCCCACCAATAATTAGAATTGGAGTTATTAACTTATTCATTTTCATATTACTCTCATTTCATTTATTGATTCATTTCACATACCTACTGCTGTTAACATACCTGATTCTACTGACTTTGTTCTCTTTCCTTTAGTTTTCCCTTTTTTTGAAGATGAAATTGACACATTATCAGAATCTGAAATAAAAAACAATATTAGGTACTAGCTTTCACCCGAGGCTTCACTCGCGTGGTATCTAGACAAAAAGTAGATTATATATGTATTCCAGGGAAACAACAGGGACAAACGGAGGAACCCAAAACCAACATCAAGGTTTTACACATTTACACAGATGGAGCAAGACATTGAAACAAAGCAGGGTGTGGCCTCTATTGTCCAGAAGTCGGACTATCAAAGGTCCAACCTCTAAGTAACACAACAACTGTCCTACAAGCAGAAACCATGGGGCTTCTGCTAAGCAGCTGAAAAACTACTAAGGGCACTAGAATCACCAACGAATCAGGCCTCAAATCTCAGCATGAAGCTTGTCCTCATCACTGATAGTGCAGCACTCATGAATGCACTAGACAGATAAGAAACCAGATCGGTCTGCCTGCTTTTTTGCTTGTTTTATGTGAACTCAAAAGTACTCAAAATAGGAGTAACGGACAGCAAATAACTCAGCAAATAAAGTTTGTATGAAAACAAACTCAACACAGACAAATTTGCAGGGTGTTCCACTAGTTATTTATATTACTTTGGTTCAATTTTAATTTTTTTTTCACACAACTTTTGATTAACATACCCGATTCTACTGACTTTGTTCTCTTCCCTTTAGTCTTCCCTTTCTTAGAGGATGAAGTTGACACAGTATCAGAATCTGCAGAATATAATGATAACCATTATTAAGTCTAAGTATATTCAACAAGTATTACAAAACTTAGGTAAGTACTATGTACATGACTAGTAATACCTTCATTTTCAACAGGTTTATACATTTTTGTTGCCTCTGTCACTTCTACTTTCTTCGTGGGTTGTGTTGGCTCCTCATCAGAATCTATGTGCATTGAAATATGAAAATAGTATTAGGAGTAGGTTATTATATAAACAAAATATTTATTTGTTAGTCACTGTATAGGTGTAGGAAATAGCTGTGTAATGAATAGAGGAACATTCTTTATATAATAAGTACCAATGAGCTTATAGGTCTTCCAGTGTTATCATCTCTGGGTATTTCTTTCGTTTTGAATTTTCTCAATTTTCTTTCAGTATTCAGGTATTGATGCCGTGGTAAACCACTTGTTTTTCTTGAGTTTTGTGTGCTCCGTTTTTACGAAAAAGCTCACAGTGCACTAACCTGCATCTTCTGATGAATCCTTCGATTGATCTGGCTTCGTAACTATATTTTTAGACCTTTTCATTGTTAACACAATACAAACTTTCAGTTTTAATTTTCCCACGTGTGAATGCTATTTAGTATTTAACATGTGGTGTGGTCTTGTGTTCCGAGTTCCGATTCTGACTATTCCGAGCTCGGAACAATAAATACATGGAAGCCAGATTAAAATAGCCGCTAATGTTTATATAGTATGTTGCTTCTTACTCCTATGCTAGTAGACAATTAGATAAAGAGAGACAAATATATTGCCGTAAGACAGCTGTTTTGCCTTTCCGTACCTTGGAAGAATAAATGTTCCGAGTTCCGTACCGACTACCGATAAATATTATCATAAACAAAAACAATTATATTGAAGATTTCGATAGCGAAGGGAACATAGAGTCCGCGCCACCACTGAAGTTTTACGGCAAAAGCTGGAACCAAATTACATAAACTAGTGCATTTTAGTTCTGCGATAGCAGCGCCGCGTCTGTCGGACTAAATTATTTATGACGAAATTAATAACCTTTCCAAAAATTTCATCTAAATCGGTTAAGCCGTTCTATCGGTCTATCGGTAACAAAGATCTAAGCATCTGGGTCCTTACACTTAAGTAAACATTTAAATAAAAAGTAACTAGAATGTTAAAAGTAAAGACTGAATTTGATGATGGTAAATGATTATTTTATTTTTCCACGAAAACATGACCATAAAAGGAAGTTTCGGTTTCGGCCGAAATTCGGTTTCGGCTTCGGCCGTAAAAACCAGTTTCGGTCGGACACTGATACAAATATTTTAGCTTTGATAACTTACAAAATGGACTTTTGACATAATATTTGTTGGGAACTTTCCATCCAGGTTGACTGCCGGCAACACTGTTTTGACGTTTTCGACCTTTGTCCGGTCCTCTCGGTCCGATAAAAACAGTACATAAAAAAGGTAGTTAGTTCGTTTCGTGCGATACAATAAAATTGTACAACGTAGTGTCTAAATGCTCTTTGGTTGTACATACATTGTACCCAAGTTCAGTATTTGTTTGTAAACAAAGCACTATCAAAGTCTAAAACATCAGCTGGCAGAGCAGAGTGAAAAGTGCTTCTTTATTTCTGGCCGCACAAACATCGAGGTGAGAAGCAGATGGTAGATGGTACCTACCTATCTAGAAAACATGATAAGATAAGAATTGTATCTACAACCTATAAGAACTTCCCTACTATCTACTAACTTATGCTCCGTATGGCATAAGTACCTATCTATTCTTATTAGGGCCTAGGTACATTATTATGTAAGTACCTATCTAATTAATAATTATTGAAAAGTGCGCTCGTTTTATTCGTTTCAATTTTATTCATGATAAACCAATAAAATTTATTGTCAAACGCAACTCTTGCGCAAGAAAGCGCAAGATCATCACAATATAATAGCTATTTTATCTTCTGTGGTTATACCCTTTAGGTAGGGAACACGAATGTAATAAGTTACAGTCAAAACAATTGACCGGTCAAAAGTGAATTTATCTGAAAAAAAAAACCGCTAAAGTAGTTTCGACTGATGCTCTTAGTCAAAACTACCTAAAACCACTAGAATATCAGTCAAAATCACTTTTAGCTGGTTATAATATAAACAAAAGTACTTAGGTATTTCTAAATAAAATTTTGGTATATGAATTGTATATATGGACCGTTGAATTAAGGGGTGCGGAGGGAGAGATGAGATGTAATTCAAAGGGAAAATAAATTAAGAGCCCAAATCTTAATTCATCTGCTCCGGCGCTGCGGGAAGTGCAGCCCCTCCGCCCTTGCATAATGAGGCGCAAACATGCTCACTTCCCGCTAATAAAAAATTGGTGGATCCACCGACGTAGGCACGGTGGACATGCCCACAACCCTAATTGATATTGATAGGCTGATAAATCAAATGCAATGCAATGTATCAAAATAAATATAAATGATTATTATAATAGGTACCTACATAATGTAGGTTTCTAAAAAACTTTTTTATTTTAGCTGAGATGGCACTCAAAGGTCTTAAAGTGGTGGAAATAATGGGTTTGGCGCCAGGACCTCTTTGTGGGACTATCCTGGCTGATTATGGAGCCACGGTCACTGTAGTACAGAGGGTAAATTGACTTCATTATTTTTATATAACTCCATTTTATTCTGCAAAAAACCGATATTTTTTACATTTTACGTATAATTACCTACATTTGATTGTTCAATTACAGATGGAACCTGCACCCTTTGACGTGATGTCTAACGGAAAAAAACTTGTTTCAATTAACTTGAAAAAGCAAGGAGGCGTTGATGTCATGAAAAAACTGTGTGCTAGTTCTGATATATTATTGGATACCTTTCGCCCTGGTGTGATGGAAAAATTAGGACTAAGTCCAGACATACTTAGAAAAGAAAATCCACGGTTAATTTACGCAAGACTTACAGGTTACGGCCAAGACGGATACATGAAAACAAAAGCTGGCCATGATATTAATTATGTGGCCATGTCTGGAATACTTTCATTATTAAGCAAAAATAATGAACCTCCAAGACCTCCTGTCAATTTACTAGCAGATTTTGCTGGAGGAAGCTTGATGTGTGTTTTTGGAATATTATTAGCTCTTTTTGAAAGGTCTAAATCGGGAACAGGTCAAATTGTAGACTGTAGTATGACCGAAGGACTTGCATATCTCTCAACATGGATATTCAAATCTAGAAAACTACCGATTTGGTCAGATAAACCAGGGGAAAATGCACTAGATGGTGGTCTTTCTTCATATGGAACATACAAAACGAAAGATGGTAAATTTATGTCTGTAGGTGCTCTGGAACCTCAGTTCTATGAAAATTTTGTAAATGCCCTCGATTTATCTTCAAATGAATACAATCAAATGGATACAGATCGAAGTAAATTTGAAGAAATTTTTCTAACCAAAATTCAAAGTGAATGGTGTGAAATATTCGAAAACGTTGATGCGTGTGTTACTCCTGTGCTAGATTTGGATTCTATCGACAAAAGCAAGTACTATTCGAAAGGAAAATCTTTCTTTAGAGATTCTGAGGATATGGTAGTGCCTGAAGTAGCACCTAAGCTATCTCGCACTCCAGGGAGTTCAGTTGGCCGGAAGCCCATACCTGTTCATGGAGAACATACATATGAAATATTAAAAGATTTGGGATATAATGATCAAACCATTAATGATTTAGTTCGGAATGGATGCATATACACTGCTCAAAAATCTAATTTGTAATATTTTTTTATTTATATGTTAACTCCATTCTAAGTGTTAAAAAATGGTGTCAATGTAGGTAGTTCAACAAGGAAACAAACTCAGAAATACAAAAACTCAAAACTTTGTTAAAAAATAATTACTTAATGGTTTTCAGATAGGTATTTGCTATGAAAAATCTTTATTCCTAATAATCATATTTACCTGCTTATGGAGCGGTCCATGGTGATGGTTTTTTAATTTTCTATTAAAATATGTACATACCTAACTGATGTTTTTTACGGCATCTAAAATTAATAATTATCACTAAAACTCGATCGAGGAATTTGAGTAAGCTTTTGGTAATCTTTCTAGATTAGGTACATCACCATTCCGGAACACCATTTAGATAAAAATATCATTTTTATACACCTTTGAAAGTTAGTTGGTTGGTCGTCAATGCCAAACACTACCAACGCAGATCGAGACCTCGAAACAATAAATACATTATACATACCTACGTACCTACATAATTATTCTTCCATCAAGGATCGAGACAGAAGACACACACACGCTATCTCTTTGGCTGTAGTCTAGTTCCATTTATTGGCGCCTTCGATCAAAATCAAATAAACAGAGTGGCGCCAATCCAAAACGTTCGGCTGTTACGTTGTAGTATGCTCTAACCTCAAACACTAAATGTTCTGAGGCTCTAACTTACCTAAAACTTCGAAACGTGGCTAAAAGGTCTGCCTGCCACCTTTTAACCACGTTTCGAAGTTTTCCCAGAAAAAAAAATGTACAAAGAGACTCGACCCATTTAATTACTGACCGCACCTAGCGTTCTTTTACTTCGATGATAGATTACGAACGTTGAAAAAATGTTGCTTGTATTTTTTTATTATTTTTTGATAGCGGAGGCTTAATAATAGGGTCCCGTTGGCATTCTTCGGGTACGGAACCCTAACAATTGCAAAATTGGTTTGATATTTTAGCCATATCAGACAGGTTTCAAATGTCAACGTCACCGTCGCCATTGACTGATTTAGTTTAGTCGTTTCTGCTGTCAAAGTATATGTCACATTCATGTCAGTCAGACTCGTTCGAATCGCAATATCGAAGACTTCCAGAAAATCTTAGAAAAAACGTAGAAAACTGAAACCTATAATTCCTGAATTTTCGTATTTTTGCTCTACAGTGAAGTGATATAAACTTTTCAATTGAGGCGGTCAAGTGTACATTAAATATTATCTGTAAGTAAGTAGGTAAGTATTAAATCAACATTATTATGACAAAATCATTGTGAAACTGTGTAAAATAATTTGTTTGCTTACAGATCCTCAACATGCTGTCCCGTATGTGCATTGCCCGTTCTGCATTCAGCTCTGTGCAGAGTTTGAAAACTCCGGTTCCTCAGAAATTCGTGCCTAAGAACTACGTGATTCGAAATTATGCTCGCGAGCCCCGGTCCAGGATCGCTACTCCTACTCGATCGCAACCTACCCTTTGGGAGAAGCTTATGGCACCTGCTGGACCAAATGGTAAAGAACTACATTTTTACTAGTGATGGGACTCTAATCACATTTGATTTGAATAATTCGAATGATGACAGTTAAAACTCAATTCGAATGAGATTTTATGTTGATTCGAATCGTCGCTTGATCCGAATGGTCGAGTTGATTCGAATCCATGATCTGATTCGAATCAATTTTGTTTCTTTTATCTGTTACGCGAGCAGTACTTGTAATTGAAAAGACCTATCCTCCAGTGGACTGTTATAGGCTGATGATGATGATGATTCAAAAATGTATCTAAGTGTTCTTTTATTTATTTATAATTATCTATTATTCAAATCATCGTATCGATTTGTATTGATTCGAATCATTATATCGATTTGAATCATCAATCAATTTGAATCAAGGGTTAATTCGAGTCATGATTATTTTTTATTCCGGATGATTCGAGTTGATTTGAATATTCATTTTTGATTTGAGTCCCATCACTAATTTTTACATACTTACCAGGTTATAAATATTTAGTTCTTAACTATTTTTTTCATAACTTTGTAACATCAGCTTTCAGCCTGGGAAAAGGAGCATTGGCAGGTGCATCTGCTGTAGGTCTGGTGGCGCTTTGTTACTACGGCACTGGAGTTAAACCTGGGACTCTGCAGGAGGCTCAGTGAGTAATTACTTGCGTAAACATGATTATATACGATTTTTTGATTGATGAGGTACTCTATGTTCTATAAATATCCAAGACAGAAAGATAGCCTTTTCATAGATTATGAATCATTTTTCTAACTAAGGGGTAAGATTTAAAAAATAGTCAGAAGACCTGAATTCTCATGACCAGCTGGTGCATGTCTTGGAAAATGACCCCACCAATAAATGTCCACTTTTGAGAAAATTGCCCATCTTTGATTAGCTGTATCTGCAACCAATGGACCTAGAGTACTCGGGTTGAGCTCAAATTGTAGCAAATTTGGTTAATTTTAAAGAAGTATAGAACCAAGATACTTGAAACACACAAGTAAATAAATTAATAATCTTAAGTAACAAATTTTCTTCTAAATTTATTGAAGAATGTATACTACTACAGCTATAATTTAACACATTCATAAAAATAAAAGATGGCGCATACAAGAAACATTTAAGTACATGTACAATGGTATGGAATCCTTCGTGTGCGAATTCAACACGCACTTGACCAGTTTATTGCAAAGAAATTGACATTGTATTTTATCGGTTACGTTATTTGGCGAATAGCTTAATCGGCACTTTACTTGAAAGTGATGCAACAGGCCTAATATAAATAATTCATTATCACCATCATTTATGCAAAAAAATCTAATATAGCAAATGTATATACTATGCTACCTAAATTCTACGGAGTTGGGTGTTTTTTCTTTTAAATACTTGTTCACATTAAGATCTTTTAGGTATAAATATCAGAATATTAATATTTTAAATATATGGAGTCTACCTTATATAATTTTATTTACAGTCTCTGGCCTCAACATGTAAAGGACCGCATCAAAGCAACTTATGGATACATTGCGGGATCTCTTGTGCTTACAGCTGGGAGTGCAGTCACTGTTTTCCGAACTCCCGCATTACTCAACCTAGTGGCTAGGAATGGCTGGATGGTAAGACCTTAACACCTAACTTATAATATTAAATATTAATTATACTAATAATATAAATATTAAAGTTTGTTACAATATTTGTGCCTCAGTCCAGCTGTAATGGCTAAATGGATTTAAATTAAACATAGATTGTGTGCACAAACAAATATAAATAGGCTGCCTACTTTTTAGGGCTCTGTTCCTGAAGGGTGCCAATGGGACCCTATTACAAAGCCCCTGCTGTCCGTCCATCCTACTTAAAATTTTCACAGAGTATTCTTATTGCCGCTATAACAACAAATAATAAAAATATAAGGGGGCCCCATACAAGAAACATTCGTGTGGGAATTCGACTCACACTTGACAGGTTTTATTAATAATGCTAAACCTTACATTGCCAAAAAGTTGTGCTTGTACTTTTCAAAAAATTAATGAATGTTCATATAATTTGTAAAATGGCAGTCTTATTACGAGCACGTTTTGAACATATATTGTGAATAAATAAGCATGTTGTATTTTTCTAGTCTATGATCTTGACCCTGGGTCTTATGATCGGGTCGGGGATGGTGGTGCGAGGCATGGAATACACTCCTGGATTCGGCGCAAAGCAACTGGCGTGGATTGTTCACACCGGCATCATGGGGGCCGTGATCGCGCCTATGTGCTTCCTCGGAGGACCGATACTGACCAGAGCTGCTTGGTAAGGGCTTATTTTTTAACTGGTGATTCAGCAAGATGGCGGAAATACACTCATCATTCGACTGACCACAGACAACGTTGGCCTTATTAATTTTAGCCATCGCATAGAGATAACGAAATTAAATCAGAATTTGACTGATACAGACAACTTATTTTGAAATACTGTTTGATTCACTAGAAATTGATCGACGAGAGATCCAAGCTCAATTCAATCCTAAACATTAGAAAGCAAAGTTTGAATTTGCTTATGCCAAATCCAATATGAATAGAGGCAGCACAAAATTGTTTGATTCTAATTTAATGGTAGGGGAACAAAGATTTTCACTGACGTCCCACTGTGGGGTGTATTGTGCATTATTCCCCTGCTAACCCTCCCCCTCAGCTCACAGTGTCCTGTGAGGTGAGGCCTATGTTTAACAACGAATTTCTATAGGTTGATGATAAAGATCGGCCATTTGCGGCTCCAGGCAATTTTTTCATAATGATGAAAAACGGAATCACAAATGTGACGCCAGTTTCGATAATAGAGATGTGTTTGTAGGTACACAGCAGGTGTGGTCGGCGGCCTGAGCACTATCGCGGTTTGCGCGCCTTCTGGTGAATTCCTAAACATGCGCGCTCCGCTGGCGATGGGCCTGGGCGCCGTATTCGCGGCCTCCCTCGCTGGCATGTTTCTACCACCTACCTCTGCTCTAGGAGCTGGTAAGATTACATAATTTCTGTTAATAATAACAATATTACTAAGCATGTTTGGGAAACCTTAAAAACATAATCTTAGAAAGATATAATAAGGCTAATAATAACTACTTCTACTATTCGTGTCATTAGTTTTTTAAATCCGTGTGATGAAAGGACTAAGATGCGTCATGGGGTAGTTCCCAGTTGTACTATAGAATATGACGTCATCGAACAAAATGACACATTTTCTTCCCTATTTTTTCAGAACTACATACTAGCTTTTCACCCGAGTTTCTTTGTGTATCAACGAAAGGTGGTAAAGGTCACTTCTACTAGACCACCAGTGCTGAGCTACTGAATTGTAATTAAAATATGTTTTGCAGGTCTGTACTCCCTCAGCCTGTACGGCGGTCTAATAGTGTTCGGCGGGTTCCTTCTCTACGACACGCAGGCGATCATCAAACGCGCCGAGCTCACTCCCGCCTACGGTTTCCAGCCTTACGATCCTATCAACTCGTAAGTTCCGACTCTAAAATAACAAAATACTATGCGTCTCACTAGTAAGGGTGGTGAATGATTAAGGGGCGCCTCAAAAAGGCTCCCTTTGTGCACTACTAAAATAAAATAATGGTGCAACATAAATTATGTACCTACACTTTTAAAGTTATCTTATCTAACTAATTATTATGTGAATCAACTCCTACATGCAGCTTCAGCTTGCATGGTACCTGGATAAAAAGTAGACATATTATGTTATTCCAAGTTTCATTGAAATTCGTTCAGCCTCTCTCAAAGAATTCTCATCGTAATTGAGACAAACATACAAACATCCTTTTGAACTATAATATACTATCAGTAGAGTATGTAGTGCAAGTAATAATATGTAAAATCTTGTTTATAATGGATTTATTTATTGTTGCAGGGCGATCTCAGTATACCTCGATGTTCTAAATATCTTCATGCGCATTGCCATGATCCTGGCGGGAGGTGGCGGCAACAAGAGGAAGTAAAACCCAAAGAGCATACGCAACGCACTAGCACAAGTGAAAAAATCCTCTACGCTTTTGTTTGGTCTGTAGTCTAGGTCTGGCGTAAAATATCATTTGAAATTGTTTGTAAAATCGAACTGTGACTGGTACCGGGCTTTGTGATATTAACGTAGGCGTTTTAAGGTGTTGTGACGTAAGATTTCGAAGTGATTAAATTATTAGTACATACTCCTCGTTTGATTGTTTTATTTAGATAATCTTCATACTTAATGTAATAAATGTAGATTTGACAGGTTCGATAAATCTATTAGTTATTTAATTTATCAACGGATAAATGGAACAATGAATTTTGTTTCCTGAAAAAGAGTGGGTCAAAATTATAATATAGATAAAATTGCCGACCCCACTTGAGTGGGATAAGGGCAGGGAGATGATGAGTGGGTCAAAATTAAACAGTAAATTAGTTTTATGATTTCAGTATTTATTTACAGGCTAAAAGATAAACACTTCTTATATGACCTGTTTCACCTTCAGAATCTCTCTTGAATACACAATGCAGGAGCATGCTCTTGCCTAAATTATTTAAATTAGCATTGATGAATGAAACAGTATAATTTAATTGTCTTATTTATCAAAATATTGGTGATTAGGCCAACAAGCAATTGTCTTATCATGAAAAAATATTTAGTATTTGTTGATTATTATGTAGGTACCTATAGATTTAAAATTTTAAGAATAGAAGTTATTAAATATCCTTAGAGTACCTAAAAATACTGCGCCTTGGATAAATTAATGCCGTTCCTACATAAATATATTTTAAAGTCGTGATTATTGTGCTCATTTAAATCTAATATCAGTACAAAGAAATACATACTTAAGTAAAAAAATAAAATAACATAAAATATCACAATCAAATTGCTATAAAAAGCTCTTTGGAAGATAAATTCAAATTTCGACATAGTTAAATAAGTATAATACATAACTATCATCATTAAAAAATCATAACTGAACACATAAAGAATAAAAAATTATTCAAACAAACATTGCTGCCATATTCCACCCATTCTCTTTCCCATTCTTCTTTTATATTGTTATCTAGGTGAACTGATAATAATTATTCCAGACCTCAAACTTAGGTACATGCACGATTTGATCAGTGCATATATTATGTATCGTTGGCTAGTTTTATGAATTATATACATACTGCAACTTTTATTTTGAATGGAATACCAGACATTGTCTTATTACTATAAAGATAAATGCTCATGTGATTAAACACAATAATTATGTTTGACTTAATTAATGATGTCTATTGTTTCCCATATTATTTTAACTATCATACTTATGAGCAAAAAAACAAGAGATCTCATTTCCTAAAAGTAAGTTATAAGTATTATGTAGTTACATCGCCAGTCTTATGCGCTTGTTGTTTCAAATACATGGCGTACATCTGCCTAGCTTGATTCAGTACCCTGTTCACATTATGTTTCCGAACCATCTTGTCGAAATGCATCGCTAGTTCATTGTAATCCATCCGATTTCTCATAATGTAATCTCTATGTTGCAGCAAGACAGTCAAACATAGGAACATCAGGAATGGGTTTCCACCTCCGAACGCGGCCGGAGGCGGTAGGCTGCTCACCGTGTACTTTGCTGAACTATCCCCGCTTGCCGAAGTCACCGAGACAGTCTTCTGCAAAGGCGGCTTGAAAACCTCATACTTTTTCTGGAAACTATTTATAGTCGACGCCACGCTATGCAAGTTTGTTTGCTTCGTATTCAGAAGAGTTTCACAATTCTTTTTCGCGTTCTCCAACTCCTGTGACATACTGGAGAAGAACTTCTGTGATCTCGATGAGTTGGTTACGTCAGACTGGTTATTGTTCGTCACTGTTTCCTTGTTTGTTGTTTCCTTTTCGGAGGAGTCTGATTCGCTGGAATGTATGACGATATGCTTCGCTTCCTTTATAAGTTCGTGATGATCGATAGATTGGTTTTTGCGCAGTAAACGTATCGGGGTGATGGATTTCTTCCCGGAGTGCTCCTCGAATATCTCTCCGGTGTCGTCGTAATCGAGTTCGGCCTGCTCGTCCGGCGTCTGCGGGCAGCTCGCCGTCGTTCGAGTCGTCGGAGTGTTCCTATGCAAGGGATTCTCCCACAAATATATGTCTTCCGCACTTCTCACGTTGGACTTCACAGTTTCGAGCAACGGTGATCTTTTAATGTTTTCTAACAGTTCGATAGTCTCAGTCCGGGCTTCTAAGGTATCGGTGGCGCAGTCTTGTTTGATTTGGGTGCAGTTGGCAGTGGGCTTGTCGTCGGTGCTTGTGGACTCCGAGGGCGAGTCGCACACGACGTGGCGCGCGTTGCACCGGCTCACGTACTGCGGCCCGAACACTTGCCGGTCCAAATGCTCCAGTTCAAGCCTCAGCTCTCTCGTCATGGATGTCGTCATCGGGTAATATTCCTGAGAATCGTCGGGACTGCTGCCGTCGTTCGTATCTGAATAAATGTTTTTATTCAGCCGATTCGCAAGCTTTTCGTCTTTCACCGCATGTGGTCTGACTACATTGGACGAGGTTTTCGTCAATGTTATTCTTGGGCATTCTTTTGGTGACGCGTTTTCTTTGGCGGAGTTGGCTCGCTGTAACTTTTCGTGAGTCACTGCGCTTACTTTGCTTCCGGTAGCGAAATTTAGGAATTCGTTCAAGTTTTTGATCATTTTTACTTTAGGCTTGCTTTTATCAGGATCTGTGTTTATCGAATCGTCAAGTTTATCTAAGGAAGAGAAGAATTTGTTGTTGTGTACGGATATTCGATCTCTCAGCTGTCTGATTTGATTTCCTAGAGGTGTGTCCTTGGGTTCAGGATGGTCGGTGCCATTGGCGAGGTTCCCGGTACTCGACCAGGTGGAGGTCAGCGCGTCGGATCCTTCCAGTGACTTGCCGTGTTCCGGTACACTGTTCATACATCTTCGATTTGGTGATTTATTCTCTTCGTTTTTACAGACCTCATTGCTATCTAGGTTAGACTTTTGTGTCTGCAATGTCGCATCGTCTAGACTTTGGAATTGTTTGGAATGTTTGAGAGATGCATTGGAATGATCGTTGAGGGTCTCATCCAAGCTATAATTCATCTGTTTACAAGTGGCACGCTTCGACGCTTTTATGTTGGCTAGGCTGAAGCTGGAGCTCTGTCGTCTTATCGCGCAAAGTTTCGTGTACGCGTTCTCTCGCGGAGCTTTGATGAGAGGACTTAGAGGGGGAGGATCGTCATCGACATCCATCTCAGGATCGAACTCCTTTTCCTTCAAAGAAAGTTCAACTGTGGGAGTTTTCTGCGGCAGTGACGCCCATAGCACTTCGAGCATTCTCAGAGCATCCTCGAACGCGAACTCCCTTTTCATCTCCAGCAACAGCCAACGGTAGCAGAAGAGGAGATCGTCGGCTTGTTGCGATTTCAGGTAATTATAGAAGTCCGGGTCGTATACTTGCAGGGATTCGGTCAAATGTGAGAATTTAACGGTCATGGCTTCTCCGTCGAGAAGGAAGTTGGGGTATAGGCGAGTCATAAGAGCGCAGAGGCAAATGTACGCGTGCGCCTCGTCACCCATCGTCACGAGCAGGGGAGACGCGAGGTCCGACATGCCTTGGCAGTAGCTTACTGTAGGATGATTCAGTGCATACCTGAAAACAAAACAAAACAAAAACTTTATTAATAATGTTTTTCTAAAGAAGGAACTTCTCTGCTGGACTGGAAGTAAAGAAAAAACATAGAAGGTGTCCAGTTGCTTCTCTCCCTCCTTGTAATAGTCGACTAAAGGATAGTATCCTCTCCAACATGATGGACCATCTATATGGGCGATGGGCTGATCACCTATCACTATGGTTCACCATATCCATCTTGAGATTTTGAATAAGGAGTGGCTACAAGTTTTCTTATGACTTGTGGTTCTGACCACCTCTTTAGTTATGGGCGTTATTATTGTTTCTAAGAAACAGGATCAATTGAGAACTGTTATAGTAGTTGACGACCTCGGTGGCGTGGCGGGCGAGTGCTCGGCTGAGACGCAAGAGACGCGGGTTTTATTTCCCGATGCGGGAGAAGTGTTTGTATGTTCTTCCGGGTCTGGGTATTGTAGTATTATGTATTATAAGTATGTATTAAAAAAAACTAGTATAAATATTCTATCAGCCATCTGGTGCCCATAGTACAAACTTTGCTTAGTATGGGGCTAGATGGCGCTGTGTCACATATCCCCAAATATCTATTTTTTATTCATTTATGGTTACTCACGTAGTTAGTATATTAAACAATGACGCAATGTTTTGGTTATCGTCGCTGCCCGCATAGAAGTTGTGATGTCTATCAGTGCGCAACACATCCTTCCGAACCATGCCGGTCACGTAAGCTAGGTCAGGGTTAACCTGAAATTATAAAAGATACTAATCGTAATTCGCCTTCTTCATGAAATTGTACTTCACTTGTTGAAATTATAAGGTAATGATATAAAATGTACTCTGTGAACCTAAAGCCTTTTTCTCAACTAGTCACTTATACATTTACTGAATAAATGTTGTTTCTTATGATTACATCCATACCTACTAATATTATAAATGTGAAAGTAACGGTCTGCCTGTCTACCTTTTCGCGCCTAAACTGCTGAACAGATTTTAATGAAATTTGGCAAGGAGGTAGATTCCATCCCGAGGAAGGAAATAGGCTACTTTTTATCCTGTAAAACGATCCCAAAATGGAAAAAAATGTAAAAGGATAACTCCATAGTACATTTGCTGGATTAACATATAGGCTATTTTTTATTCGGGTACCACGCGAGCGAGGCCGCAGGCGGCAGCTAGTAGTTTTATAATTTATCTTATATCTGGGTATCACGCGAGCGTTGTATACGTACCATTCCTCTTTGTATGCAATCTTTCCATCTGGTTCGTAGCGCATAATACTCGTTTGCTTTCCGCTTCATGTAATCCATCCTCTCCTTGCCTGTCATGCCGTCGGGGTACACATTGAGGATGTGTTTCCAAACCACCTTCCTGAAATATCATTCACCTTTATAAATAAATGCATTTGTTTGCCGTATCGTTTTTTATAAAAAATGCGAAAGTTTGATGTTTGTGCCTCAATCACGACGTAACAACTGAATGGATTTTAATGAATGCTTGGAATACACATAGTATGAGTATATAGACACATAGTATATAGACTATTTTTGATCTGTGTACCGCGGGAGTGAAGCCGCGGGTAGGAGCTGGTATATTATAAATCTGAAAGATTGTGACCCATTTCACAATTTATCAGTGAAGAGGTATATACAGGATTTTTCATTCCATTCATGTATTATCTGTTATCCGGTCTCTACGCAACTGATAATGAACTTGGCATGAAGTATAAAATTGGCACATTTGGAAATAAACATATATACATACATACATATTATCACGCCCGTATCCCTAATGGAGTAGGCGGAGCCACAATCATAAGAAAATTTACAGCTACTACTGATCCAAGAGTCCCAAAACGCATATGATGACAGGTGATCGCCCATATATGTAGATGGTCCATCATGTTAGAGAAGATATTATCCCTTAGTCGACTTTTACGACATGCTCGATCAAGTGGACGCATTCTGTTTTTTCTTTACTCCCAGTCCAGCAAAGAAGTAAAAAGCCTACATTGAATTTATACGTATTTGTAATGCGTCGATAAAGAATAGTAGTAAATTACCTCAGGCTAGGATCGATCCCACCGCAATAGATGACCTCCCTCAGCTTAGCGGTGTTCGTGATTTGTCCGACAGTGTCGAGGAAGGCTCTGAACTCGCTGTCGCTGAGCGGCGGCCGCGGCGCCGTGTCAGGGTCCTCGTATAAGTTTAGTGCCCTTGAAACCATGTTGAACGTCTTTTCTACCTGTGAAATTAGCGCATTTTGTCAAAAAATATCTAGTACTATAATAGCATTCAGTGGTTCAGCTTGCATGGTACCTATCTAGATAAAAAAATAATCTGTGTCATTTCAGGTCATAAACGTATTCCAAGTTTCAGCCATTCTCACAAACTTTCGGATAGATAATATCAATACAATGAAAGCAATAACACTTAATTCATATTTCAAATTTTAATTACTAGTTCAGTATTCTGTCCTAAAATGGATATAACCAAGGGGACATTTGATAAGCCCATCGCCCGTAATATAGATGTATGGGATATATGATATAGGCTACCATTCCTTAGTCGATTCTTACGTCACACTCGGGGTGACAAACAGCTGGACGCATTCTATGTTTTTTTCTTGCTCACGAAGTAACAGCATTTAATTAGTACTTTCTTTATAGAAAGTGTCATTTATATTCTATAACATTCCTTGGAACTTTAATGATCTCAGTGAAAGTGTGCTCTTTAGCTATCATGCGGTAGTAATTAGATTAAGTTCCAAAGTTAGGTACCTGATTTAAAATCATTCCTTGGAAGCCTGTCTGCGACTCTTGTTTCTCTATCTGGTGCGGAGCCGGGGCTACTGTGGGTTGTTCCTTGCAGTGCTGCAGGGTACCTGGAGTCACACTGGGTGGCTCCCAGTCCTCTGAGGCCTCTGCAAAGGGCCTCATATCCACCTTCAACTGGACACATGGTTCTGACTTTTGTGTGAGAGCTATATTATGAGCTCTGAAACACGAAATTAAATATATTTATTGAATCTGAAGAAAACATTTTAACAGAACATTATTTAAGGATCATATTGTTAATCTGTAACATCAGTTTTCATCATTAAAAAAGAATAAATATGTAATCAAATGTGTGCTATATAATATAGACGTCAAGATATAGAAAAACAATAACTATAACATTAACAGTATATCTAATAGGTATCTGCTGTAAAATGGTTGTTTATTATACACATCAAACATTTTAAAAACATTATTTAGATATTCACTTTCACTGTATATTGTTTCGTCCAGTATACATTTTTAATCAAATTATAAAATTAAATGTCACACTTCAAGAGTCTCATTTTTAAAAACTTATTAAATAATTTACCTATTACTTGGGGCAAAAGGGTTTGGTTGTTTCCACTAAAACTTTTGAATACTAAATACCTAAAACCTTTGAATTTTTAATTAGAATACCTTTGAATTAATTTAATGACTTTATCTACATTTTGTTAAAGATAAGTTAGTGGATCTTTAAGATTTAGAAAATATCATGAAATATCACAAGGGGGAAGGGGGTACAAGCTAAAAAGTTGCTAAAAAACATCATGTGAATTAATAGACAACCCCTAGGCTGTCTTTCCCTAGGATGTAATCTATCTCCTTACATTAAATCTGTTCAGTAGTTTTGGCATGAGGAGGTGCCAGACAGGCAATGTTATTTTCCCATAATTCATATATAATTTGTTTTAGTAAGAAGATATAAATAACTAGCTGCCGCCCATGGCTTCGTTCGCAGTGTACTCAGATAAAAAGTAACCTGAATGTTATTCCAGATCACATATTATGTATATTCCAAGTTTTATTCAAATCCATTAAGGTGTGATTGAAGCACAAACATACAAACATCCACACAACTTTCACATTTATAATATAGTAGGATTTTCCTCTGATACCAATTCAATTAAGTAATTACTTGAGAAAAGCAGCATCCAAGTCCCAGTCAGAGAGCAGTGGCAGGTGGATCTCCTGACCACAGTCATCAGTGCTTCTGTAGCTGAGAGTGAAATCAGACTTTATATCAAATGCTTTCACCAAAATGCTCTGAAGAACCTCCAATGATGTTATTTGAGGGTCGACTGAGAACTTCCTCCATTCAGCCTGAAGTTTCCCTTCACATTTCTGTAAAGTATGCACAAGTAGGTCATGGAAGTAGAGGAAGGTTGCAGTGAACAGTGTGATTAAATTAGTTGACACTTTTGTATTATATTTTATTGTTTAGTAGGTGATCATGAGGTGATCCTATTAAACCATAAAAATATAAAGTGCAGTGAATTTTATTACTGGAGTTAGTACCTTACCTGCGACCAGAAAAATTGATTAAAAATTCAAAAGAGATTTCAATCTATGGGTAGGTTCTACCAGACGTAATTAGTTGCTCAGTGGGTTCTACATGCCAATTGTCTTTTTACCATGCGTATGGAGTATTCTCCTGAATAAAGCGATGTTCAAATCAAATAAAATATCGTTCAAAAAGATACAAACCTTGACTTTCACTCTAACAGCCTCTTTACTATAGCCGAACATGATTCTACATTACTTTACACGTTAATTGGAAAGTTATTTTTTAATTAGATCCAATCTACAGCGTTTTATAGTACACTACATTCAAAATAACAATCTAGTTTAGAAAATTAGAAACCGAATTACGAAAACGAAAAGACTGAATGCCAAATGAATCACTACAATAAATTCATTCATGAAAAATGAAACAGACAGAGAACAGAGACAGAAATGAAATTCAGTTCCAGTGTTGCCAGCTGTCATGCCAATTTGGTCCGAACCCAAGCCCAAAATAGTCCATTATGGGATAAAAAAAGTCTATTTCGTCACTCTTATTTGTAGTATAAGTATACTTGGATACTTGGGATTAGACGAATGACCTTTTTTTTAGGTCCACCGCATCAGTATTTGCGAGAACATGGACAGAACTGAAAACCTTCAGGATTGTATAGAAAGAGGTATGTATTATTTATTATGTAGCCTCAGATCAAATAAGTAGCATATTTTTAGTCATAGTTTGTTAAATCGTAGGTATATAATAGGTATCTTATGGTATGGTATACATAGTTTGATTATCATGTCTACTTTTTCCTGTATGTGTACACATACAATACATCCAGCTATGCCTCTCCAAACTTACTTCAAGACTATAAGAAATAATTATAACGTGACATGACAAACAAACTAGGTATGTAGGTATGCCTACTATATAAGATACCTTTTAGGTACTCACGATTTAACGAACTATATCTAATAATAAGCTACATACAATATATATCTCTTTCTATACAATCCTGAAGGTTTTAAATTCTGTCCATGTAAATCTAAACCCAAACTTCAAAAATAAGGTTGAAATACAAGTCACTATTCTTGTGAGGGATAGATACTTTTACTACTTTTCACAGTATTCATTTCATTCATTTACACTGTTCTAGAGACGGGCGTTATCACTGCTACACAGTTTTAACTTTTGCAGTTGTCAACGTTTCATTTGTTTTAAGTATACCTGCATTTTTTGTTCCAAATTTTTACTAATCAAAATCGAAATTAATGTATTTCAGAGAGATAGTTTACTTTTACTTTTATTTACATTATATGTACCGATTAGAAAGAAGTTCCAAAAACGGACTAAAAAGCCCGCGCCGCGCCACGCCGCGCCGGCAACGCTGCTGAAGCCTTGGAAGAATAAATTTCTGAGGCTGAAGCCAATTTTCAAACAATTGTAATAAGTTGATTTGTTTGGTTACCATTGCCAAAATGACAAAAAATCTTAACTTGTTATGTATGTCAAAAGAATCACTTTTGTGTTACAGTCAACGTCAATGTCAAATTTGTTGTCAATTTATTCAATCAAATGCAAGTAAACACGAACACGACCGAAGCGAACGAAGTGAAGAAAAATAAAATTCGACCGAGGAAGAGAACAAAACAAGGGAAGGGAACTCACCTCACAACCACAGCATCCTTATTAGAGTAGTCTGTGATTGTAACTCACGACACGAGTTCACAATTCAGTCAGACCGAAGCAGAGGAGAAAGAAAAGAATCAAATATTCATTTTGTTGTGTAGCAAAAAATAATAAAAAGTTCAAATTAAGAATGACCACCCCAGCTCCTACAGTTCCTCAGATTGACCGTGAATTAGACCTATCAAACACCGGTAGAGGAGTGTGGCTTGTGAAGGTTCCGAAATATATAGCAAATAAATGGGAAAAAGCTTCTGGAAATATCGAAGTTGGAAAGCTAAAGATATCCCGTGCACCGGGACAGCGGGCTCAGGTGCAGTTGTCGCTCTCGGAAGCGGTTCTGTGTTTGAAGGACCCTGGGGAGCAATCTATACCAAAGGAACATCGTCTTGACGTGTCCACTGTTACGAGACAGTCTTTAGGGGTATTTTCTCATGTTGTGCGTAAGTATATTCTTCCAATTCTTTTTTAGGTATATTCAT
This sequence comes from Scotopteryx bipunctaria, assembly GCA_949320045.1. NCBI lineage: Eukaryota > Metazoa > Arthropoda > Insecta > Lepidoptera > Geometridae > Scotopteryx > Scotopteryx bipunctaria. Next base: position 4,516,225 of record OX439441.1, read on the forward strand.
ATCTTAAAACTATCAGCCTCAGATACAGTATTCAGATGAGTCACCGCTATGTGGAAGGTTTATTGTAAGAATGGAAGTTCAAAATAAGTGGTTTAGAAAAAAATATTTACTTACCAACTATACTTCAGCCAAACTGCAGGTACAATTTATCTAAAGAAATCGCCCATACTTAACTTAAACTTACTTTTTAATTACCTTCATGCTTGAGCTTTTAAGTAGTATTAATAGTTAAATTAAGGTGTAAAAACATATGTTGCGAGGTTTATCTACCTAAAACTAAAGTGATTTCATAGTAATAACTAAAAATATGCGAAGGTTTGATTACATAAATTGTATCTCCAGTTTGGCTGAATTATATCTACTGTGTAAGATAATTCAAAATGTGTTAGTAACTTATCACTGTAATTTAGGATACATATCTCTGTATCTGTTTTCAGCAACAACAACAGATTCTGTTGTACCTGAGTCAGAAAAGCTGTTCATGGAGGGGAGAATAGTGCAGAAACTAGAATGTAGGCCAATAGCTGACAACACATATTACAAGTTGAAATCAGAATCAATTAGGAAGGCGTCTATGCCTCAGCGACAAGTCCAGCAGCTCGACAGAATAGTCCAAAACTTCAAACCTGTTTCTGACCACAAGCATAATATTGAATATCAAGAAAGGAAAAAAGCTGAGGGCAAGAAGGCTCGTGATGACAAGGATTCTGTCCTTAATGTTCTATTTGCTGCATTTGAGAAACATCAGTACTATAACATAAAGGATTTACAGAAGATAACAAGACAACCGATAGTGTACCTGAAGGAGATTTTGAAAGAGGTTTGTAACTATAACCTAAAGAATCCACACAAGAACATGTGGGAATTGAAGCCGGAGTACAGACATTATAAGCAAGATACTCCTGTTGAGATTAAGGAAGACAAGAATAGTTCAGACAGTGACTAAGAAAATATAGAATGAGGAGTTAAAATTATTAATGGCCAGTTCTAATGAATCATGAAAACTGAAAATATGGGAAGTTTTTGGTGACTGCCTATAGATAGGTAATTTAATCAGTTATTTACTAGTTTATGTTACCATAACAATTCCATCATGAAGTGAATGTATGTGATTTGTAAACATGTTACAAGATTGTATGTTCTGAAAATTAACAAATAAGAATATTAATTACTATTAATAAACTTTGGAATCAAACAACTCATTTTATCTTGCTTCAAGTTTAATAACAGTCAATAAACATCAAAGTTTAAAAATATTGCCACAGCTAATACACAGTATAATTTTGATAACATTTATAATTTTAAAGACAATAATCATACATACCTAAATATATCAGTAATATTGTAAATAATACTTGAAATAAGTTACTAGAACAATCAGTCACATTGATTGGAAGAAAATTGAGATTGAAAATTGAGTACTTAATTGATATAATATAATTTTCTTAGGTCTAGTTGAGTCTGCTGACTCAATCTTTTTGGCGGATAAGAAGGGGTTCCTTAATGTCACTGTTCATGCGTAGTTAGTTCATGACGTCATATTTAGATTTCTTGATGTAGCTTGCCAGGGAGCAGGATAGTATAGTACCCAGAAGTGGCAGCAAGGCTGTGCCGATTGCGATGCCGAGTAGTACATCCATGTTGCTCCTCAGGTATTCGTTAATCACCTCATAGCAGCCCTGTGAGGAAACCACAGTTAGAAGGGAATGTTTATTTTTTTTAATAAATAAATAAATATTTGTGGACATTTGACACGGCGCCATCTAGCCCCCAACTAAGCAAAGCTTGTACCATGGGAACCAGATGGCTGATAGAATACATATATACCTTTTTTTTGTAAATACATACTTATAATACATAATACTACTACACCCAGACCCGGAAGAAATATTTGCAGAACATACAAACATTTCTCCCCTAGCTGAATCGAACCCGGGGCTTTTGCGTCTCTCTGTCTTTCCTGTGGACAGGATCGACTAAGCTGAGAAGATGGAATGGGTGCTGGGCAAGCCTACTCCATCTTAATTCGTCCCGAGCCCTACAGCGTCCCATTAGTGAAGGTAAAAGTTGCCTCCTGACGTTGTATAAATCATCTACTATAGATGGTAAAAGGCATTAGTTAGTTTTTACCTGCTGGTAAACGTGGCTGTAGTTGGCGGTCACGCACTCGGTGGGGTCGATGCAGCAGGATGTGGGGATCACGTGTTGCGGGGACAAGAGGATCCAGTCCGTGTAGTTTGAGACGCCGCAGCACGCCAGCTGAAACAATAGGAAAGCGCTTATGGTCCATATATTTTGATATGTCAATCGATAATTTCTTATTACCAATGTAGGTAGGTACTACCCATAAAAGTGACGTTGCGTTGTGGTGCGACCCGCTGTTCTTTGCGCGAGCCCTTAGTACCTACTCGGTTGACCCTACCTCATCGTGCAATTTTATTTAAAACAGGTACCTATTCCGAGATTTGACTAGAACCTACTTAGGTATATTCAGATATGGGCTATGGGTCACGTGGTCATGTGTGTAGATCCGACGGTAGTGGTGAAAAATAAAGTTAAAAAATAAGAAATGTTCTAGGTTCTACTCCAAACATTTCGTTTAATATTTATAAGTAGGTATTTTATTTTCAAAGTGCAGCTTAGTAGGTACAGCAGCTAGCCGGGGTCAACATCGTGTTTTCTAAGATCAACTTTGCGTAAAAACACAAAAGCTACAAAAGCACAAAATTAGATAAGGTTCGGGCATAGCGCAGCAGTAGCTGGTATCGGCTTGCGGTGCAATTAAATTCGATTTACCTTGTTTTGAAATAACGTTAGTTGTAAAAAGAGTACCTACACTCCTGAATATATTTGTTTAGAATCTCTAGCCCTTTAAGAAGCCGAGTCTGTTGAGAGTCTTAAAAAAAGAGCCTACTTTTTAAGCTCACGAAAGGAGTCAATTTCTGCTAGGTCTCTTGACCTCAATATAATTTTCAAGAAATTCTTACAGTAGTTTGAGCGAAGTCAAAGTTGGCTTTTTTCGGGTTGTAGGTCTCGAGGGTTTGCTTGAGGCCGTCGTGCAACCCCTTGGCGAAGGTATCCCGGTAGGTGGCCACTGACACGCCCACTCCTGCATCCATCATGAAGATGCATGCTAAGAATCCTCCATACTGAAATATAAAAAAGAACTGTACAGATAATCGAAAAAGTTTAAAATAAACATTTTTATCGGTGTTTCAATTTTAATAGATCTTGGTTCGAAACTCTTTCGGTAGGTTATTAATGACAAAGTTAGATGGTATGATGGAACTCGAGATAAGCTGCACAAACAGAACTGAATTGTAGTCACTCACAATGTAGAGCAACACCGGTTGTCCCTTGATGATGCAGGAGAAAGCGATCGAGCTGATCAGGATGATGAGGCCAGCTATGCCGATGATGACGAGAGGAGCCGTGCCGGAGAACTCCGGAGAGAGCTCCAGGTACTTGTAAAGATCCAGTTCAGCCCATAGCCCGACTAGCAGCAGGAACAGTCCGGTTAGCTGTCAGCATATTTTTTGAAATGTAGAGTTTCAGATTGTCGATAAATAAAATAAGACATTCTTTGAAGGACTTACAGTTTAACATTTCAAGTTAGACTAATCAACGACGAGTGAGATATTATTTAATAAATAGTTAGTTAAAAGACGAAGTACCTACATTACGAATGAATTTAAGCGATCACTTGACCAGGTCACGCCTGGTGACCTCTTAAATTCTAAACATCTGTTGATCCTCAAGACTTAGCTCAATAGCAAAATTATCTACATATCATACCCAAAACACGATGTTGAAAATGAAGAGCAATGTTTTCAGGCACGCTATCACCGCTACATTCTTGAATTGGTTCCCCATTTTGACGAGTGGTACAAAATCATAAATTCACATATTTTTTACAATACTCATGTACTCCAGGGAGCGAGCTAGGTACTGGGAGTTTCTGGATGGCTCGCAGTGGGACAGCGCATGCGCGAATAAATCGGCGTTGCGTCCTCTGTATTTCTTTGTTTGTAAATACGAGAAGGTTGTTCCTTTACCTTGGATGGGACTAGGTACCTAGGCTGGAGAGAACAAAGTACCTACAGCGCAGAAAATGTATAGGAAGATCAAAACAATTAGGTCAATAAACTTGGATGGTTCCATGTTTTAAATAAAATGTAGGTACCTATAGGTACTATAAAATGTTCCAACAGACTCCGTTTTACAACATTCTGTATAGGTACGTATGAGTAAATAAACTAGGAACATTAAGATACCTACTACTAACTAAAAATCAACTCCAACATCAATGGTTAGCAACGACGGTAAAAAAAATTATGTGCACTATGATCGATCAGTCCTTTCAAACGGTAAAGGCTATACTTAACATAGGTAACATTTTGTTAAGTATAATATAACCGACATTAGTGATAGTGCAAGTATGAAGCCTCATTGAGGTGCACATTAATATTTTCAACACATTTATTATCATAATCGTCGAGTAGTAAGTACTAGATGGTATTGTTTTAAAATAATGGGATGCTGTAAAACCCCTTTGACCGTACAATTAAGTACAGTGTACAATGAAGTGCTGTGGATGGCTTTGCCGCGGCGCGGCGCGGCGACCGACGGACGGCGCGCTATGCAACAGCGCTGTAATAAAGTACCTAGGATTGTGGTTAGGTTTAGTTTAGGTTAGTTCAGAGTCGGACCGCTGCGCGTGCGCATGTCAAGCGCTTTCTCGCAAATTCAAATCGTACCGCGCTCGTGAACCATGCGAACGGATTTACTAAAACAGAATAGAAACATACAGTACCAGTAGTTTTAGTAATGCAAGTATTGTGTTTATAAAAATAAATAAAACTAATGTGAATTGAAACGCAATCACGATGATTTTCCGAGCGAATTTGTTCATGATTGGACTAATTTTCCGAATTACATCCGTATCCCCGGTCGCTGAAATTGACGCAAACGAAGGTAAGCGTAATGATGGACGGAAATTGTTGTGCCATGTCATAGTTACGAGTTTAAATGTATTACCTACCCCAGGTAGTTAAATTTATTACTATTAGCCATTTGGGTTCTATTGCAAATTCCTCTCCCCATTTTTTCCAGACGACACGATCCAGTGCTGTACTTAAAAAATTTTTATACTATAACATTAATTCTAAATAGAATAATAAGTTCCTATAACTTATACTTCAGTAATAATAGTGCTGGACATTTCTTATGAAGTATATATTATAGTTAATCGTCAATGGAAAGGAAATTGGAAAAAGTCAACAGTAAATTTTTCCGTACGGAAAGGTCAATGCTAATATCGTAATTATATGCTACTGTAACAAAATACTTATATAACAAAATATATAAAAAAACCGACTTCGTAGAATTAATGTAGGTAGCATAGTAAAGCTGCCAATGCTGCCATATTAGATTTTCTGACACATGATGCTGATGATGATTATTTTTTACCATAAAATGCTAAGTCTTTGTTCGTGTGAAAATGGTTTCCTAAAGTCACCATAGGTATATTAGATTATTTGACACTTTAGTGTCAAAAAGTGTCAAAGGCTTATTCTCATGACGTTTGTTATCCAGATGCATTCAACGACACCTAATTTGTTAAAATCCGTTCAGCCGTTTGGTCTATAGCTAAAGCCAAAGGATGCATATACCTACGTACACGTACATACCTACATTATATGTATAGTATACACCCCAAAAACGTTACCCTCCTTCTTCGCAGTCGGTCAAAAAAACGGACTATGTAATTAATATTTTACACACTAGGTACCAACGTCTGTAAGCAGGAGTTTGTTTATTTTTCAGTAGGCACCATTGTTCGGGCTTAATGGATGTGCAAGTTTTAAATAAAACAGTAAGCATTTTTCTGCAATCAAAGCACAGGTCAAACTACTGAAACTAGAAAGTTGAAATTTGGAAGGTCTTCCTTTTGTAGCGGGATTTTACGAAATTCAACCCCTAAATGGGTGAAAACGTTTGTATGAAAACTTTTTTAACGAGGGCGGTGCGATTGGCTTGAAACTCGGTTTAAATATTTTATATGCAAAATAAATGGACAATGGATACCAGTGCTACAGGCAAAGGGACAGACTCGGCGGTATTTTCAACAAAACAATACCGCCTTGTTGATGTTCGAACCAGTGTCGTGAAAGGCGCCTTTCGTGCACTTGATACATGTTTTCGAACATTTTAGGTTCCACTACATACCTGTTTGTTTGCTCACGATGTCTTCCTTCACCATTTGAGTATAGTAGTACCACAAATATCGTGCTTTATTATATGAAAACCAGATTTGTCCGAATATGCGAAAAATTCCAACGTGCTCAGGTCTACCTAAAACCTTACTGAGCCAGACCTTGTCACATAGAATGTTCACCGCAATTTATCGCCGAGTGTTTCACACTTTTCCCATAGAAACCATAATCCTAACGGCACCCGTAATCCATATCAGCCTCAAAGATTACGTGACTTCTCTCAGTAATTTTTCTCCACGGAACACGACATGTACACGAGTCATGTGATAATTGCTCGTCAGAACCATTTTGAGACCGTACTTTCTCAGACATGGTTTGAAACATAATAAAGATTTAAGATGCCATTTAATTTAGGTTAAAAGAAAGGATAAACGATAACTTGAATCTAATTTGGAGCATTCTAAGCACCCAGGAAGCCTCATTAGTCATTCTAATGAACTGAGCACAGGTTTAACTAACAGAGATCCTATCTTGCCAGGTTGTACTGTACTGTGACGTATTCAATGCTGACAGGAAACGTTTATCTAAATGCTATCTGTGTCATAGATCGTAGACGCCGGCACACAGGCCCATCTGCAGGCTTATCCTGCCATCTACCAGCCAATCGAGATAACCGCACAAATTAACTGCACTAACAATCGGGTCTACAACAATATTACAGTAAAACTATTGATGTCGTCCCAGCTATCGACCATCTTCATTATTTTCATTGTTTACATGACATAGATCGATTCTTTAGATCGTTACCGAATCGACCCATTCGTATCTGGGTCGCGGACAATATATAAAGACTCGTAACGAATCGACTTTACTCATGTAGATACCGTTTGTGTTTTAGTAAGTAGGTATGTAACGTCGTACCTGTTTTGAATTTTCGCGAGTGTGCGACATTATGTGAATCGCGGTCACTGCAAACGCGATCATGAAATAAGGGTAATTTGCCCTAGGTCACCATTATACTGTGTACTGTGTCCGTAGGCTTCAAAATCGCGGGCTCGTTGGGTTCGAGTAATGTTCGCTCACTTACGTCGTGATAGATTACCCGTGTCCAGTGCAAACTACAGCAAAACGAGATGTTATTTGCAACATCGTTACTTAGATGGTATTCACAAGTGCTCTATCATGCATGGGCCGATAAAACACACTCGTTCGTAAGTGGTTTAAGCAATATCTATATTTTATTTGTGTGTATTAAAATAAATGACCACGTACAAGGCTTCCGAAGTCAGTAAAATAGGTATGAAATAGATTACAAATCAGAGCCTGCTGTTTAGCAGGGATGTTTTTAATTTTCAACACTTAAAGTAGCTGCTAACCGTACTGTACCTAGGGATATGATGAACGCTACTATACTGCAAGGCTTCAGAATGTAACTGATCTCTGTACTTCATAAAAGTGTTTATAAAATCAACTAAGTAAGTAATATTTTTGAAAGCTTTACCCAAGGATACCCTACATATTGAAGCTGGCAAAAAATATACTACCTCTTTACAGCAAAAAGTTTTTATTTCATGGTTTTATAAGGGACACTAATATGTTTTAATGTGCTTTTATTCATCATGAAAGTACTAATTCTGTAAGTAGGCAAATACCAAAATTAAAATAAAGCGCCTCTGACTCAGAGAGATGGACTTGGCGATATTATATGGGTTCCTTGTCAGACTCAGGAACCCTAAAAACCTCTGTGGTGTAGACAAAAACACTAGACAAGAATAGCATTCAAAACCTAAACAGGCACCTCCAGAAAACATACGTGACAATATTTTTGAATAGTGCCAGATCCATAGAGCGCGTGTCATTACATCGGTAGAGCATTTCGCGGTCGACATTAGCATGCTAACGGTAGCCAAGCCAACCCCGACCCGGCAAGCGGCGACCGGCAAACCGCTCTAATAACCTCTGCCGGCACCGCACAAGACATGGCTTTTTTGTGACTTCACACATACGGAGGTCGTTACTGACCTAACTACATCTACTGTTGCTTTGACCGCAACCTATCTGACCTATGTCGGTGTCTAACTCCTTTTCAGGGTTCCGTATCCGAAGGGTGCTAATGGGACCCTATTATTAAGCCTCCGTTGTCCGTCTGTCTGTCCGAACGTCTCATGAACCGTAATAGGGAAGAGAGTTGAAATTTTCAGAGAGTCTGTTTAAACATACATATTATCACACATGTATCCCTAATGATAATTAAATTATCTAAAGACAAATAACATAAATAAATGTTTTTCTTATTTATACAAGAAAAATCATTTTCAACGTTCGTAATCGATCATCGAAGAATAGAGTAAAAGCTTGTAACTGCTTAGAAGTCTCATGAAAGTAACATATCTTATTGATGATAGCACATGAGCTAATGAGTGAAATGTCGCGTCAAAACACTTGTTTTGCTTTCTGTGGGCTGCTCCAAATGGCACATCTCAAACGTGAACTTTCACTGAGTGTATTTGAGGAAACGTGTCGCCGGCGCGATAATTAGGAACTAATTAATTATTTTTACCTTTGCTATGTCGTTCATCAAAGACGCGGTATGTGACAGACGAACTCTATATTATTCATTATGAGTCATGGGTTTTAATTTTATGTATTGAAAGTAAAGTAGGACATGATATTTACATACCTACACCTACATAATAATAGTATCACATTTATCTTATTTAATGTTAATTAGGTATTTAAATGTAAAATTACCCGTTTTATACATCTTATTGAGGGTACTGGTGGTCTAGTGGTAGTGGCCCAGTCTTCTGATCCTAAGGTCGTGGGTTCAAATCCGGTCGTGCATTAATGGAATTTTCTGTTCGAAAAATGTGGTATACCAGTACTCTCAAACGGTGAAAAAACATCGTGAGGAAACCGGCATGTCGTAGAACCTAAAATATCGAAAACACGCGTCAAGTGCACGAAAGGAGCTTTTGAGGCGCACTTTAAATTTCCCTACATTGGTTTGAAAGAACTAGTGACACGACTAGTAGTAAGTAGAAGTTATACTGCTTATAAATAAATATTTGAGGACATATCACACAAAAAAGTAAGAGCTTTTACAAGTTTATAAAAGACTTGGAGCTACAAAGACATGATATTTAAGTAGGTACTTTCTCGCTCAATTTAGTCAATTTTGCTATCTACATAGATGGTAATTACTTACAATAGAATTATAAGCTAATACGGTTCATTGACGACACAATAATTAAACGCTGTGAATGACCAATGAATACCGTGCTTATCTCTATTAGATAACTGGAATTTAATAGACACAAGACGAACCTATAGAAGATTTAACAATTTAAAACCATAATGATTACTCTGAGCGATTTACCAACCAACCTAGATATTGTTGTGCTGACCTATAAATCGAGATTTCATTCTGAGCACCTCGAAGGACCAATGCCGCATACGATATACCCTACTATGTTGAAAGTTCGCGCGAATATGGACTAGTATTTATAGTAGGCAGGCACCGTTGTACACGGATGCTTCTAACATAAATCCGGTAGATGTCATGTGTCATATAACATGGTCGCTGAACAAAGTAGGTCGCAAGTTAGAGTCATGACTACGAAGTTCAAAAGGTGAGCTGACTTCCTGACTACGAAGGCCGCCTCTGAGATCAAATTCTTTTACCCCCCGGACTACCTACATGTTATTGGTCTCGATCGAATCGTGCAGTTCTCCATAACGGCTCTGTCCTTAAAAGTCCGTGCCATTTCTATTTATGGATCCGACATCCACGGATGCCCACGCGAAATACGTCCTTCCAAGCAGACACAAATTCCTTTTATGTATCATAAAGGTGTCATGCGATTATACAGTGGCTTCTTGTTCACGCTCGAAGTTTACATTTGCGGAGACATCTGCGGCTAGAGGCTTGAGCTGCCAGGCTAAGCCAAGCCACCCGAACGCTCCTGAGAACGTTAACCGCTTGTAGGCTTGCAGTTGTAACCATGAACGGTTATACATTTTATTAGCCATTGATGTGGCCGTTACTCGTAGCTATTACTCGGTGGCATAGTGCTGTGATTAACTAGCATAGCTGCAATATAATAAATATTTCCTACGCAGCCAGCAGGTAATGTGCAAACAAATTTTCATACTCGCGTTTACGACTTCTTAATTGTCGCTATTGCATGGCATTAAAAGATTCTTGTAACTAAAGAAACTTAATGAGCGACCCGACTCAAACGTAAACAAACTAAGAATTGTAATAATATAGGCCAACCTAATATGATTTTAGGTAGATCATTATATGAAAATAAAATTATTTAACGCATCATTGGTACCTATTTCAAAAGGGTTAGTATTTAAACGAGCGATAATACTTATTTCAAATTAAAGATGTCAACAAACAGTGGGCAAATACAAATAAAACGGTGACTTGAAAATACAATGTAATTGGATAGTAAGTATTTAATCGAACGAAAATAAATACAAATTAAAGATTTAAATAATATTCAACATGCCCTACTTAAATACTAAGTGGGCGACAAAAGTACTTACTATATTTCTGCCGCTACGGGCGGCACGCTCACTCTGCTCGCTCTCTTCGCGCTTAGGAAGTATTTTCATTAACCTAATCTAATATACTAATTGCAATCTAATAAAAAGCGACATCTGCTTGGATCGAAATTAATGATCGAAACTTTAATACTAAACCCAGCGGCTAACCTAACCTAGGTTAACCGCTCGGTTTATTATTAAAGTATTCATCAATAGTCGCCAATATTTTTTTATTCCCCGATTAATAATTACCTTTTCAAAAGACATCAACGCGCTCTGGGAGCTACGAACGTTTAATTTTGTTTTATTAGTAGTTGCTGCACCATTTTCTACTTTATTTTCTTTGTAGGTATTTATTTAAATATTGAGGTCAACAAGAGCCAATTACTTCTTGGGCTGAATTCCTGTAAGTAACAAAGACACTATGGTATCCATTGTGACAAAATATCGTCTTGAGTTATGTTTTGTTCTTTCTTCACGCGTCGTCCACAGTAGGTCAATTTTAATTGAATTCAGTAAAAACTGATTCGCACGTCATAAAATTTTATAGAAACCTTTTGGTAGGCTTATGTTAGCCTGAATTCTTTATGGGTAAGTACGAAGTTGTCATAATCTCAGTTTCCAAGGTTTGAAGTACCCAGGTATTTAGTTTTTTTTTCATTTTCTTGTGAACACATGATGAATTATCCCAAGAGACAATATAATTTTTATACCCAAAGCGAGGGATTCCTAAAATATATAAAACGTAATCATCTCTCGAATTGAATCACAGTTGCTGCTGAAACATGTACCTAGGTAGCTACCGTAGCATGCAGTTTTGGTTTTTTATTCGAAAAATAGGCCAGTGTCATCCCAGTGACCAATTTCAATTTCAATTTATTTATTTAATTAATTGGAACGGTAACAACCACTTACACTAATTAATTTAAAAGTCACATAATAAGATCAAAAAACTCATACAAAACAAAAAAAAATACAATATTTTTTTTACGAACACGTCAATTGCAACTAGGTGCTATGGTGCTATAAGACCCCAAGAAGTTAGATGTTTCAATGACGTAATTTTCATTAAGGTGGTGACTTTCAGTCAGTTAGCCAATAGATGGTGTTGACGCTTTATCATCATCTTCTGCCCTTATCCCACTCTATGTGTTGATGCTCTAGTTTAACATATTTTTATGCATGAAAATAAGCACTCATACTAGCTTTCGCCCGCGGATTCGCTCGCGTGATATCCGGACAAAAAGTAGCCTATATGTTATTCCAGGACACATATGTATGTATATTATATGTATATTCCAAGTTTCATTCAAATTCGTTCAGCCGTTACGGCGTGATTAAGGCACAAACATCCAAACATCCTCACAAACTTTCACACTTATATTAAAAGTAGGATTAATATGTTTACATTGAATGAATTAATTTATTTGTTAAATACCTATATGCTACATTTCAGGTTTATTTAAGTCTAAGAAGTACTTTTATTTTTGTGTCGCATAATATCTCAGCACATTATTCACGCACACAGACAAGGATTTTGATATATTTCAACTAGGTATGAGCGAATTTCAACCATCGAAGTTGATTTGCTGTTCTGAGATTTCAACACACTGTTAGGTACATACAGTAAAGAAAGCAGTAAGCATTAGACCAGTAGTGGCTAGAACTCTCAGCCTAGAACTGCATCATCCTGACTACCATGTTTTTTCTTCTTTTTTTTTAGAACTTTTTATAAACCATAAATTATTTGCATTTAAGAAAACTTTAAAGCTTAAATAAAACTTTATAGAATGAAACATTGAATTTGACTTTGTTGTCTTTATTTCTTTCCGGTCGTATAGGCCTCAAAATAATCGGAATTTCGTTACAAAACGTGAGCGCATCGATGCATGAAGAACATTACAATAAGTAAAATGTATTTTGTTCTGTTATTTATTAATTACGCAAGTTGTTAAATTTTGTGAAAGTTTTGTTATACTGACAAAAAATAACGTAGGATTTTCCAGTGTATTTAGCTGTTAAAGAACACGTACTAATAGTTTAAATCCATGCTTATAGATTAACGACGCTTTCCATGTTTCAGAGAAAATCTTTGGTTGATTTTTAATCACGAACTACAAATCGATCTTGTAAAGGTAATACTTAGTGAAAATTTATTACAATTGACAGACAATATTTGATGAAGGTTGTTGCACAGTCGTGATTAGTTGACAAAAAAAATTTAAACAAATAAGGAGCAGCAAATAAAACTACCAGTTATGTAGTTACATTGTTGATAGCAGAGTTATAGAACGACGATACAGAAAACGGCCGACATGAGTAAGAAAGGAGTGAGCGTTGAGATGACTTCTGACAGGAGGAAATGGAAGAGGAATACATGTTGTGCCGACCCCACATAAAGTGGGATGAGGGCAGGGAAATGATGACGATGATGAGTAGTATGGTGGGTATGCCGGAGCAGCGGCCGGCGTTGACACCATGAAATCAGATGGCCCCTTAAAGCTCGGCAGGAAGAGCGGAACGCGTGAAACGTTCATTGTTTGGTTAGTGCCGTTTCGCGCCGCTCACCCGCCACAATGCTCATTTATGCATTATTTATTACGAATGAAAAGCATAACAATCTATTGTTTTATTGCTCACCGTAATAGTTTAAATCAAATGGTAATTTTTCGATTTCCGAACGTCGACGTCTGCAGCAGACGCCGAGCAGTTGTGGCCGACAGAACAATCGGTGATCCTTGTATCGAGTACCCGTGCCTCAAGTAATTTATTTACGCCGTTAAATCAATTCATTTATTTTCTGTACAAATATCTGACAAAGGGAACAATGAAAAAACTAAATGCAATACCTACTGTATGGCTAGATATACTTCTCGCAAATACTTATGCAAAACTTATCCAATCATGATCAATCGATATTATCACATACCAAATAGATACCTAGTGCATTGTTGATACTTTTGTATCTGGGTATCAAACAAAATTGAGTATTCAGAGGTATACCTACCAGTTAGCTCAAAGGTATGTGCATTGTTGAAGAGGACAACGGGCGTTACGGTCCAGTCGCCAGGTCATGCCTGCGCATCCGTCATACCGGTAACGTTCTGTAATATATCACAGTGAGAAAATATGTATATTTGGAGCTAAGTAAGCCTTCATTCTTCGTCGTTCTTTCGGGTCATCATTATCATCCACAGCCTGCCTTTTCCCAATGCTGGGCATAAGCTTCCCTTTGTTTGTGCCATTATTATCACGGTCCTGTGCTAGCCTCATCATCCATTTACTTTTGAGTATTCCATCCATGCGGCAGCTTCTGATGCGAAGACTGACATGAATCTGAATGTCTAGCTGAACTTAGGCCATCATTAATCTCCAGAAAAGCTATTAGAAGCTAGCTGTGTTAAATAGCCCGTGTCGCAAAACTAAACCGATTAATTTAAATAGATTTTGAAACGCTTAATTGACCGCACGATGTTTTTGCACACGTAGGTATGTGGCTTTTTTTGTTTTACTGATAGGTAACTTTTTTACCTTCTCTAGTAGAGTAGGTACTGATTTGCTAACGTGAAAGTACCTACCGGTTTTACCTCAGCTGATAGTTAGGTACCTTTCTACTACATATATTAGCCTGAGTAAAAGAGAAGCGTTTCGTCATATTATTATATAAAATATTTAGAAAACTAAAAGAGCACATAATATGCTTAATTTCATTTCATTTTAGACTTTCTTATAACTGTTATGTAATAAAATTAGCGTGAAACTGTGTAGGCGATAAGAACAACACTGGTATCATATGACATTAAAAATAAAATATAACTTTTGGGTAGCATTTCTTCGAATTTTAAAAACTGGGCCAACAGCTTCTGACTAAAATTATGTGATTAGGTCGGTGTTTAAATTAATTTGGCTCATAATTATCTTTACTGCGTAAGTAAACGATGCTTCCTCTTTATACTGAGAGGTTACATGTTGCATCCTGTGTCCGTGTTCATAATTACGTCGAAGCTAGGTCAATAAGTAACCATATTTCGTAGGTAGATGATACCTACGTGCTGGCCTTAAAAAATCTTCATTTTGAAAACATGTGTCAAGTGCACAAAAGGAGCCTTTGAGAAGCTTTAAATTCTTTCATCACACTGGTTCTGAAGAACTAGTGAACCGATTAGTAGTAGTAAATCTCTACATCGTTCTTTTGGTTCATTGTTGGGACCTACTTTCAAGCCTGCTCCATTTTAATTCGTCCCGGGCACTATAGCGTCCCATTAGTGAAGGTAAAAGTTGCCTCCTGACGCTGTATAAATCATCTACTATATGGTAAAAGGCCTTTATTTATTATTATTATTATACTTTCGGTGAACGGGAACTATGTCCTTATTTCGCGGTGGATGTGGTAAAGTATAGGTAAAAAATGCTAATGTAACTACAATTTAATTTCGATGCTTTACCGATTTCTGGTTTCGTTTCTCTTATCGGGGGCATTCGGCTAATCGGCTTACGTTTCAATTAACACTTCACTTGCTCATATTATAATTTGCCTGGTATCCTATTCACACCAGAGGATAAAATTTTATCTGGTTCATTAAAAAAAACAATTGTTTAAAGAGTTCAATTTACGAGGTTGCTATAAAGAGACAGTTTCATTTTTATCGCAAATATCGGTATCTGTAGCGGAAAATATCCACAGTGATTTGAACATAGACAAGACAGACAGATGTACTTATAGCTACTACAAAAGGGTCTCGCGTCTTATGGAATCGAAACATGTGAGTCACGCACAATGATTGTCAAAAACAAGGTT
Organism: Scotopteryx bipunctaria; assembly: GCA_949320045.1. NCBI lineage: Eukaryota > Metazoa > Arthropoda > Insecta > Lepidoptera > Geometridae > Scotopteryx > Scotopteryx bipunctaria. The sequence goes on from OX439441.1 coordinate 4,531,795, forward strand.
AGTTGACCAAAACAATATTTTAAATTGGCGTAGCAACTGGCTCGAACAAAAAAACTTTCTCTGTGAAAAAGTTGCAGAAAAGCGGCGTCATCATTATAATTTTTAGCAACTGCATGCGATCCAATTCCATCCATTTTTAAATTAAGATAAAAATGAAGACGCATTTTAATCGCCTTTTTAGAGTTCTTTGTTTGAGATCTATGTTAAAAACTATCAATAAGAAAGTATTTTTTCCCATAGAAAGTTGTTTAACAAATGAATATGATAAACAATTTAATTCCACTAAGAACTGGTTGTAAGAACATATTTACTTGTAGCTACACTCGTTGGCGCCGGTTACTTTCTAGATAAAATGTTACTTATGTACCTACGTTTAAATTTGTAGCGGAGCACTTCATCGTGCTAGTAAGATAAAATTCTCATTACTGAAGGCGTACTAGCACCTACAATCTCAACACGAGGATACGAGCAATAGCCAGAGGCTGCAATAGACCTATAGCCGGGCGTGAAGTAAACCACTCATTTTTCGTATCAGATGCCGCCGTTACTAGGAAATTCAAACACAAACGTAAACATTGCAGCGTTGATCATGGGTTTGGCATTCACCGAGCGCTTATGTACCGTAAGTTTATTCGCCTATGTCGAGTTTTAATTTGAAATGCACTAGTTTTGAACATTGATGACTGCAATTATATTTAGCATCTATGCTATAAAACGAAATGGTAGCATCATCAAATACTATCATAGATTCAATATAGCCATTTCTTAAAATGATATGCTTCGAATTATTGGGTCGTCTCGTCTCGCCTCGGGCTTGAATTCGATCCAGTCCAGTGGAATGATCTCCAGATTGCCTCATTCTTATAATTTTTGCGACTGGTAACTTGACATCGAGAAATGTGATATTCATAATATGTATACTCAGTACGAATGGTTAGGGAAATAAAAAGTTTCATATAATATTTTTTTTATTCATAAACTATTTTTTTTTCCTTGAAACAAATATTATCGACTCACTTGTCGGAGGTCTTGTACGTTATAGCATTAAGACCTTGCTGTAAGTGATGTAAGACAAATAATATAGGCTCCCGGTCTATAATCAGAAGCGGGAACAGCTCAGTGAACAAGTCATTGGGTTAATGGTACGGCCGGCTTGTTGCATCGCCTGTGCATCCAACCATTGTGCTGACCGAGGAATATAAAGTTATGGGGCTTTTCAGGTCAAAGGTCATCAAGATTTTTTTAACAAGTCTGAACTTTGAATATTTCTACAGATGGATGCTTAGATTGCTTTTATTACTTGACGGGAAATGTCTGACATCGACAATGGATGAACAATGGATGTATTATCAATATTGATGATACTTTTATTTATTTACAGAAGTCCTACATTTAATTGGAGAGCCAGACTTCCGAGACGTTCAGTTGCGATGGGAGTACGGGAATGATGAAAAGAACATGCCGAAAATTCTCGCCTTCCAAGTGCACTACTGCGAGCTGCAGGCTTGGGGGCAGTACCGGTGTAGGACAAAGGTAATTTATCAATCTAAAAAACCCAACAAAAATTTCCTTCTTTTGATTTGCACATTCGGTAGCTGAAACCTAATCAGGCTACCATTATTTACACCAGTCTTATACTGAGATAATGCAAGGGTACAGTTAGATAAACACAAATAAATTATTTGATAACATCACCGCCTGACAGGAAACTACTCGAGTTTAGGTTTAGCTCCGAAACGGGAGATAATAGGGCAAGGTTCGCGAGCGTGACTGCTCAGCGCGGCGACAAGGCGAGCCGTCATTACCACAGTTACCTAAGTGTTAATGCACCGCTATTTCTCTCGTTTCATAAGGGAAATTGATAAAATGTTTTGTTTTATTTAAGAAATGACAGCGCTGTTACGCTCTTTGCTTTATACCAATTGGTCGAGCTGGCCCTTGAAATATTTTGGTGAAATCAGAGCCTTATGAAACAAATAAATTGTGATTAAGCAATACAGTAACAGGCTTTGAGAAATAGAATAAAATAAAACACACCCAAGAAATAGTTGTAAGAAGTTAGGGTTACGCTAGTTTAGTAAACAGTCAGTTTATTTTGGTTTGGTCGTTCTTTTGTTTCCAGGTAGTGGACAACTTAGATAACGTAGTCAAAACCACGGAATCGCCAAACACTAGCACCCATGCCCCCGGCATCCGCCGAGCGTATAACGCTCGCATCACGGGTCTTCGTATGGCCACCACCTACTCGTTCGAAGTGCGGCCAGTGACGAGGGATGCACGTGACCTGGCTGACCCGCATTCTATAGGCTCCAAATTTATCATCGTGCCTACCAAGGGATGTAAGTCTTTAAGAAGCAACATCGCTTTGCTTCTGCTAGGGTTAAAACATGATCAGGTTTACGCCGACCTTACTGTTCGAACTGACATCCGCATCTTGCTTAGGACGTAAACAGGTGTATGAATGCTGTTCGAAGCTGATACATCTTTTGTTTGGCTTTTTGCTGCCGACCTTGGTGGCGTGGTAGACGTATATCCGGCTGAAACGCGTGAGGTATTCGATTCCCGCGGATACCCAGACCAGGAATATTTACTTTCGCTTTGATTTCATGATACAGGGAATCTAGTAGGTATGGGGTCCGAGCAATGTATGTTACTGTTGGATGCTATTTTTATTATTTTATAATGTTTACGAATGGTCTTCATAATGCAGCCGGTCACGCGACGCTTACGGCCTCGCCAATCCAAATTCAATCGGGTCATTAACTATCGTACTCGTGCCTCCAAAGGGATAATATACAGTAGGTAGGTACAGTAGGAAGGAACGTATTATTTCCATTCGTAATGATGATAATAGCGAGCAATTGATTTTGGTGATAGTATTGTCTGCTTTGCCTCAATTATCTGCATGCCCATATTTAATGAGAAAGAGGAAGGTCTTTTGAAATTAATCAATGAATGCATAATGAAACATGAGACTATAAATAGAAGTCGACTGATGATTTGGTTTTTTTAGGGAGTAGGTAATCTCAGTAACTACTGAACCTTTTACTGGTAGAAAGTTGCAGTAGGTATCCTTGAGAGTTATAGGCTTCGATCAAAATTGATTGAAGGTTATAGGCTATATTTTATTCGGCGTGAGCGCGGAGTTTCAGCGCTAGTTAATATTTTGTCTGCAGTTTCAGCTCGCGCTACCCAATGTTTGCCTCACGCGAGCGAGGTCGAAGTATCCACGGGTCCTTACTTCGGAGGCCGGATCGCAGTGGAAGCAGCGGACGGAGGCCCCGAGCGCTGTTCAATCCAAGGCAACCCAAACAGCGCGCAAGATGCATACATCTTGCGCATCCACCATGACGAGTGTGGCTCAGAAGTGAACGACACCACGGTCGCGACATACGTTATCGTACAGGAGAATCTGCCGATACTCACGCACAGTACGCGGAGGTAAGCGTATATAATCGCAAGTCATTAGTTGAGGCAGTGCAGAAAGATTTCACTGCTCGCTCTTGAATTTAAAAAGTCCTAAGAAGGCTGATCTCAGTCCACATAGCGTCCACTCAGCGTGTAGGATCTATAAAACAATTTCTGCCTATTGATGTCCGTTCTCTGTCCCGTATCATAATCACGGTTATAGGGCTTTTAAGTCGCGTGCCAAGCTTTGGCGGACTTTTGACTATTTACTTGTGATCCTTTATGAAACAGGGTAATTGGCGGCCACACAAGTTACGAACAATAGTGATTATCATAAAGCATTGTTTACGTACAATAAATACCTATCCTTATAGATGTAGGTATGATGCTGAAGACATGTCTTTTCGCAATTTTTCTCGTCTATCCTCGTCAAGCAAAGAGGTTAATTCTGTTATCCATTTATAGGTTCCTAGTACTTTGCACCTACAAACCCGAGACCCTCACGGTCCGCGCTGGGATCAACTTGCCTAAGGCACACCCAGGCGACGTGCTGCTCCATACGAGACCGAACCTCGGCTCCGTGGAGCCTTATGACGAGGATATGGACTACAATGAACTGCAGCCGGCGAGACTCGAGGCAACGAAGGAGGAGGTTCAGCAAAGTAAGTACTTTATGATTAGGTAGGTACCTATTTGAAATGGAATTAGAGCTGGTTCCCTCGTGGACTAGCCAATGGAACTTCTGCAAATAAACCAACAATCTGCAATCTGACCAACCAATGAGATGTTTTCAACTTCATCAGCTTTTTCCTGCCCTTATCCCACTCGGAGGGGTCGACATATTTTCTCACATCTCACAACATGTTTTCCTCTTCCATCTTCTCCTATTAACTACTTGATGTTTTCAACTTTTTTTAAATAATGATTTAGGTATGATAAATTACTAATAGGTACCTAGGTAAATTTCTGATTTTTTCCAAATTACAATGAAACGTTACGTACCCTATTTTGCTTGAAAGATGCGGTTATTACAAGTTTATATTACAAGTTATCAGATGTTAGGTAGGTAGGTAGGTATATGAAAATGAAATAGGTGAATAGGTACAATAATGTGATTTTTCTATTTTCAGGTGTCTTCGGAGAAGTAACACTAGTGATGTTCTTAGTCGTGGCTGCTTTTGGAGGAATAGCCCTGTTGATTTGGAAGATGGTCCCTCAAGCCGACAGAGACAATATATCCATCACAACAATATCCACTTTGAACCGAAGCGGCATTTTCAGCAGGCGGAATAGGGACAGATTTTCGGACCAAAGTTCCGTTTACTCAGTCTACTCTATCACTTTGTCAGAGAAGGACGAAGATATCGTGAAGAAGCAGAGTGAGGGAGACAACACATCTGAAGCCTGATTGGACCGAAATCTTACAGGTTTAGCATTTCGCTACAGACTACAGTACCCTTACTTGTAAGTCTATGGAATCCAAATGCCTAATGCTAACTGAAATGTGTGTGTGTAATATTTAAGTACTACACAAGTTAATAGCTGCGTACTGATTGACCAAGCAGCCTCGCGAAGCAAGTGCTTGCTTAGTCAAAACAGGACGTGTCTCGCCTGCAGTTCTGACTAAAGGAGCATTTGCCTCGCTCGGTCGCTCGGTCAGGTATGCAGTAATCGCGAGAACTTCACTTTTTAAGTGTGATTTTTATGCACGGTTTGAACACGTGTTCTTAGGGTTCATTGTGATACCAATTAATAGGAATTATTCAGAAACCTGATAAAATTATTGGTTAAGAATAAAATGTAAATAATCAGAAGAATGTAATTTTAATAGGTTTACTTAGGTAAAAGTGATAGAAATTCAAGAGATTTTTGCACAGATTTTTTAGCTCATAAAAAGTTAATCTGGGGTTCTGTGCGTGCTTGAGCTTATTTAAGGAATTGACCCTGTTACTCAAACTGTACAACTAGTAATAATCTACAAAATAAGTTAAAAACTAACTAGATATAAAAATGAGGTGTGATTAAAACAATTAAAATACATACTTGGTTTTTATTTCAAAACTTCTTCAGGCTTATCGAGCACAAATATCCGTTTCTCCATTTTCACTTCAGGGAACAAAAACTGTTTTACAATATCGTTGAGTTCTTCCAATGCTATTTGAGCGTGGAGTCTCACTACTGGATCTTCGTTTTCGTCTCTGTATAGGTTTTTCAGAGTTCTGTAGATTGGCAGTAGGTTTTCCTTAAGTTGTAGTAAGGTTTCTTTGCCAAGACCTTTTAGTAGACTAGAGATTACCATAACAGCGGCTCGTCGACATTCCACCGCTTTGTCGGTCTCTATGATACCCCAGACGCATAGCAGCAGCTGAGACAAAATAAATAATAGTGATAGGTGTGTTAAATTCTACTACAGGAGGACGTGAGAATGTTTGATTTGAGCGTCAATAACGGCGAATTTTAATGATATTTAGAATATACATAGGACGTTTTCTGGGATAATATAATGGGCTACTTTTTTCAGGATGCTACGGGAGTGAAGCCGTATGAGAAAGCTGGTTAACAAATATAAATTTAGAACTATAAAGTTACGAAGTTTACCTACTGTTTCCTAAACTCAAATAAATTGAGTTTGAAACACATTTTGAAACCGTTTAGTTGGTTTGTTTCACAGAACCTCACATAAACTTAATGGATGATATTATAAAACTGTGTTGAAGTGTTAGTTGCAGATAGTTTTACTTTACCAAATACCGATCTAAATCCAAATTAGAATAAAATAAGGTGTTTCTTCATTATTCTTATTGAAAACTATCAAAAAATAATGTATACCTCATAAATAATATTTCCGATCTTGTAATGTAACACTAGCGCTATTTCGGCGAGATTGGAGAGTGCGGAGGCCCGTATAAAAGGGTCGTCGTCGCGACAGGCGCACAGCATAGTGTTCAGAAGCACTGTTTTGTGAACAACCGCCATTTCACCTGCAAAAATTAACTAAAGTTCTATTACGATGACATGGGAAAGAAAGGAGTAAGTGTAGAGATTACGGCTGACGAATGGACTGGTAAAAGAGAACATGCTCGGCCGACCCCATATAGTGGGATAAGGTCAGGAAAGTGATGATGATGAAAGTTCTCTAGTTATTTATCTTAACTTTTTTTGTACAGTTTTCTAAGCTATTCGTACTTGAGCAAAACAACTGTTGTAGATGGGCAGATGTCTATTCCCTTAAAGTGGGCGTGACGTAATGTTTGATCATCACATATGATTTAACTAGGCCACGCTTAATAGCTAGTGTAATATATAAGTCACGCCCACTTTTTAACAGCGTAGCGCGGTTTAATATATTCTACTTTATGTCAGTACCTTTACTATGCAATTAGTATAAACTAAGCAATAAAACGTACAAAAATGTGTTATGAAGGGGCAATTGAGAACCTATTTTACTAATAGGTTAATTGATAACTAACCTAATTGTCTTGTAACTTTGACGATAACATCGCCTATCTTCATTCTTGTTTCAGCTGCCTTCTTCTGTCCATTTGTTTCAATTTCTGAGGATATTTGTAGGAAATGTTTGCAGAGGACATGCAGCACGTCTTCTGTGCAGTAAGTGCAGAGGGCAGCCAGGCCGTTCACAGCCGACAGGTAAATGTACGAATCTGGGTCTTTTAGTTGCTCCTGTAAAAAGAAATTTGCCTATGATTTTTTTTTACAAATCAAATCAAAATAAGTTTATTTGCAACTTAGAACTAACAAGGCAGTTACATAGATAATATAATAACACAAACAGTAGAATAAGACAAAGAACAAAAATAAAAGTTGTTATATGAGGTTAGTCCTAGAGCCACAAAAAGGTCCCAACTCAGCATATCCAAGTTTAATAACTTCGCTGGGCTTCTGTTGGAACCTTTTGAAAGACATTTAACATTTAGACGAACTCGTTGGCGGGCGCATGCTCGGCTGAGACACGAGAGGTGCAGGTTCGATTGCCGCAGGGTGTTTCCGGGTCTGGGTGTTGTGGTACCATGATACTCATGGTGTCTAATACCCACAATATAGGGAATTCTAGTGTTAGGTCAAAATTATGTATGTGACTGCTGCAAGTTGATATTCTATGGTAGTTTCATCATTATAATGTTTCACCACAGTTACACTTTCTTTAACTGCTTTAACACATGAAAATCAAATAGTTTTAAATACTTATACATGCAATACAATTACCTGGAATAAGCAAAATATGTAATGTTTCTTAGCAATAGTCTCAGGATCCTTGGCATCAATGAGTTTTGTAAGCTCCATAATGCCATGAGCCCTCACAGGCAATAAGCTATCAAACACGTCAGCTAAAGCTTTACTGTATGCACTGTCTGACTGTTGAGGAACATCCAATGTCATCAATGATAATGCTTCTTTGCACAAAATGTGGTTAAAACTGGACTCATCTTTGGACATATTTCTTAAAACAGGTATTATGGAAACAAATCTCTTTTCAACATCAATATTCTTGTTACCATTCACCAGCACAGTGTTCAGCAATACCAATGCCACTGACAAACATTCTTCTTCACATTCAATGTTTTCTTGTGCGAGAAAGTGTTCTATGAAGTTGAAGACAATGGTTGAATCATCTTTTAATGCAAAAACCACTTTTGGGGACATGGATATCTCTGATAGCAACTGCAGTATAATAGCATAGTGCTCATCAACTTCTGTCAATATTAGCTCATCTTCTAAGGCCAACAAATCTTTATTCATGGCCTTCTTTCTTTTAGTACTCAAGTTTATTAGAATATCCAGTGATACTTCAAACACTGCCTTGACAAAACTAGTCTCACTTGATGCATTAAATAATGTAATCAAGTAAAGAAGTTCTTTGTTATCAGAATCATCTTCTTTAGTCAATCCAGACTTGATAGCAATACCAGAGTCATATTCCTCTATTGTGATATTAGATAAGATTAAACTTTCCTTATCAAACAGGACCTTCCTGATTAATGTTGCAATTTCAGGTTTATTCAGTTTTCCAAAACATTTGAGAAGGATGTCTTTTAATTTGACTTTAAAATCTTCATGTTTTGTACATTTTGATCCAATCATGAACAAAACTTGCAGATTCGGAGACAATAGAGTAATTGGCCAGTCCAATTTTGTAGAGCAAACACAGGCATGTATAATGTTGACTTTGTGGTTCAATTCTTGGGGTGATACAATCACTGTCCCAGGTAAGTTTCCCTTCAACCCCAAAGAGTTATAGTCAAACGCCTGGAAGTTATCTTTTACCATATCATTTATCAGACCAGAGTCTGGGTAGCTTTCTTTTAGACCGATCAGACAAGCTACTGCAGCAGCCAAATAATGTGTGTTATTTAAAGACAATATCTGCGAAAGCTGTGAAGTTATGTTACCTAAATAATCATTCTCTGAAATGGTTCCATGTTTTGTTGACACAAGCCTACAGATCATGTCAATTTTCTTCCATTCAAATCCAGTGTCAATATCATAGCTTTCTATAAAACATCTAATAAGACTAAGTAGCCCTCCAGGTGCTAGAAGCCTTCGACTCATTTCTTTGGTAATAACTCTTTTGACAAATGCAGGGGGCGGAGGTTCCGTAACACTCTGAAGGACAAGTAGTTCCTTCATCAGCGTTGGTTGAAAACAATTAGCCACCAAATGTTCATAAACCATTACAAACTGTTTTCTATCCTCATTGAGCGTGTCAAACCTCTCTTGGGTCATGGTATAGTTACTATAGATGCCCGGTTTCTTCAGCGGCGCAAATGACAGCTGTATTAAAGCAGCTAGATAATCTGATAAGTGTAATGTGACTATTATATTTTTGATCACAGGTACCTTGAAGCTTCTTGTAAAGAAATTTGTACAGTTCACTAACAGTTCATACTTCTCTTCATCTTTAAAAGTTAGCTTAGGAAGTATAGTGGAAGTTGAGCATCTCTTAGTCAATGATATTCCTAATCCAGGAATCAAGCAGTTACAAATTCCAATGGATGTCACAAGTTGAAAACATGTTCTAAGTGTTTTTTGATGCTTGACACTAATAAGTATGGCAGAGTTGTTCAATATCTCAGAGGATAGCTCATCAATTGCACTGAATATCTTCATTAGAAATGCTTGCATCAGCTGGTATGAGCTAGTATCACTTTCATGTTTGGTTTTTTCGTCTTTCTTCACAAGGTCACTAATTAAAGCAACTATAAACTCTGACTGGCCTTCTGGAAACAAAAATTGTTAGTGAGTTTAGATTACTAAACTATAATCACAAAGTAACCGCAAAACTTTCTTGCCTATCAAGATAAAACTAAGAAAACATCACCATGTTTAGTTATATTTTCCAGACGACTAAAGATATCAGTTATTTTCGTCATTTTTCTTTTTCTCAGATCCACCTGCTCCACATCAACAGTTTATTAAAAATATAATAGGGAAGTGGGAACCACTGTCAGACTAGGAACACAGACTCAGACTAACTACACTACAGGGATGCTATGTAGTAGGAGCCTCAGTAGGAACTTAGAGGAGAAGACAGACATAGTTGTGGACACAGACACACAACAGACAAGACAGAGTACTTTTTTGAAGAGAATAAAATATGACTATCTTAAAATCTAATTCATGCTCGCTGGCTTGTACTTCTAAATGTCACTGTAAATGTCAATTCTGACTAATGAACAATATCAACAAAAATAAAATGGAGAATTGGTGGTGGTGATCGAATCGAATAAAAGTCGTTATCCTTTTTACCGTGTACGTTAAAGTGTAAATGCTAAAAAATAGTAATAAGTGTCTGATAAAACTTAGAAAAAAGTAACTCTTCACTATGTTGATCAAAGTCAAGGTACGTAAATTCAAATGATTATTATAAGTTAATGATAAATTAGAGACTCATTCTATAATCCTAACCTCTCACGTTTGCTTGTAGACGCTTACGGGCAAAGAGATTGAAATTGATATAGAACCAACCGATAAAGTGGAAAGAATCAAAGAGAGAGTCGAAGAAAAAGAAGGCATTCCCCCACAACAGCAACGTCTTATATTTTCAGGCAAACAGATGTAAGTGTTCCAAACATTTTCTAAAATTCACTCTGTTCCTACCTATTTTGGACGAAGTTTCTTGGTTCAAGCTACCTACGAACATACATTATTATCACATCCGTACCCTTAACGGGGTGGGCAGCCACAAGTAATCATAGAAAACTTGCAGCCACTTCTGAGCTATAAGCTACCTACCTATAATAATATAAATTTAGCGAATCCATGAATATCATTGAATTGCTTTAATTCTGTTTACCTATTGTGGAGCAAACAGGCTACACTTGTATAATATCTCTGGCTGTAGTGTAGCTAGGTACCTATACTTGGTATTACTACCTGCAACTTGCTCTGCAATGTATTGTACTGATTTCAGGAATGATGAGAAAACAGCTCAGGACTACAAGGTTCAAGGAGGTTCTGTCTTGCATTTGGTATTGGCCCTGAGAGGCGGGGAGTGAACTGGCTTGTGATAATCATCATCTATTTATAATGCTTAATTTTATTTTCATTTCTTGTATAAAGTAATATGTGAAACAATGGTCTTTCATTCATGTCTTCTTTGATTATAAAGTTAGTTTGAAGTTGTATGGTTTGTGTTTCAAATACTAACAGTAATGTTTGTATTTGTAGACATTTCACACAGCGCCATCTAGCCCCAAACTAAGCGAAGCTTGTACTATGGGCACCAGATGGCTGATTGAATACATATATCACGTATTTTTTTGTAAATACATACTTATAATACATCATACTACTACACCTAGACCCAGAGGAAATATTTGTAGAACAAACATTTCTCCTGTAGCAGGAATCAACCCGTCGTGCCACCGAGGTCGTCAACAATAGAATTGCTAATACTTGTTTTGGTATGAAGAAGGTATGAAGTGTGCATCGGAAGTGAGCTTCCATGAGGATTTTTTTAAACACTTGATGTATGACTTTGATTAGATTCTATGACATTGTGATTTCTTTGCAATATTTTCTAAGGACAATAGAACAGGAATCAATGCTTGTGAGATGTTGATAAATTGTTGTACTTCATGTTTTAGTCCTGCAAAAGATCTATTGATAGAATTGATTTCTAAAATCCTCTCCCTAGTTCTACCGTTGCAGCATGGGATGGCAGTTGTGTTTGTTTGTAGGTAGGGACATGGTATCGATTAGACAGTTGTTGCCGCCAGGCACAAAAGTTTGATTTCTATGCTTAAAACCTAACCATCTTGTTTGATTCTAACACTTTATATAATTCATAATATATTTTTGTACTTAATCTTTTTATTAACTTTATTACCTATATAGGTGCTAATTAAATCTTAAACTAAGTTGAAAAATAAAACAGTAAATTGAGCAGGTAAGTAATTTATTACATCTAACAATGTTGTACATGTGTAATAATTATATTTAATTCTTTGCATACATAATTTACATGGAAAGGGTTCACATAAAAATAAAACATCTTTGGTTGATCACACAAATAAACAACATCAATTTTCTAGTAATTTCTTATTTAAAACTGTAAAATTTATAATTACCACAAGCCTTTCAATTCACATTTATGACTAACTACTACTACTACTTTATTTTGAGCATTTGACCACTCAAGAATTTATAATTGTAGTAATAATTTCACTTATTCATTACTACATTCTTGTACACAGAAGCAGACTATGTATGTTAGCATGCAATAAGTCATTAATAAATTACAAATATTTACTTATCAAGTTATCACATAATACAAAGAATGCTTTAAAATGACAAGGTCAAATATAATGTTAGGTGGAATTTTAGATACATACTACAAATGTGTCCATTTTACTATAAAAAAAAATATTTAAATGACTTTGGGACGGAAACATTTCCTCTTATATTTTTAAGATTTTGATTTGAAGGGTTCTAAGGAATTAAAAAATATTTTTATAGATAGAGGAAAATTGAGCTTTATGCAGATGACATTGAGCATAACTTTGGCACGAATTCTACAGAAGAGAAGTAAGAGTTTAGAAGAGGTACGAAGTATTTAAAAATTACAATTTAGTGAATTTTGCACATTACATTGCCATACATAAAAAAGAAGATTAAAAAACTGTAGAATTTTACATTTACATTCTCATTCTACCATACTTTTTGATACTAAACACGATGTGTCACAAAGCAACATTGATAGTTTAGGTAGGTAGGTATGTTTTTGTAAATACCCTAATATATTTCTAACATTCAAATAATCCCTTATTATTTTAGGGACTGTGCACTGTCCTTATCTAAATTGTTAATAACTAATTACACAGAGCAGAGCATTATTAAAATTTGCACTAATTACAAGTAAAATTATTCACAAAGAATAACTAAAGAGATCCATTCTGCATTAGGGTTGATAAGCTCGCCCTGAAAAGAAAAAAAAACAATAATTAGACTAATAGTATTTCTTAAACTTTCACGATTTGTACTCGACATAAATACCTACCAAGTTTCATCCGTTTGTGATTCAGACATAAACATCATCACATCATCGTCACAAACAAAGATCTCAGTGGAAATTTGGGCGATTTGGCGTTGTATGTTTGTGGATAGGTTTGTTAAGAGTATTACTTTTGAACCGTTAATCCAATCTGTATGAAACTTGGTAAGTCAATAGAGTGTGATGATTGAAGATGAAAATTTGCTGGATATCGCAGTAGTTGTGTTTGCTACGTCTCCTATAACAAGTTCGAATTCACAAGTATTGATTTTGTGCTGTAATTAAGACATTATAATCTACTATAACTTTTTTATAGAATATACCTTTAGACCTAAGTAAGTACCTAGGTACTTATTATGTTAGTTCGAGGCTACTAGTAATATTAGTAGGAAGTACCTATTTAGTAGTAAGATTGTATGTGGGAATTGGAGTTCCAAATGGGGTACATAGTGGTCATCGCCAGTGTAGGTACAGACTCTATTGTCCAGATGTATTGTGATACAGCCATTCAAGAGAACTAAATTGATTAATGGTGCAGTTACGAAACGCCGCGCAGCGCAATCTGTTCCACCTATTGCAGAGCACCTCGTAAGTATATTTAGGTCAATGTTACAATTACAACCCACCGATCGGACATGCAACGCGTACAAAGGTATATTTAGTGTCTAGGTGTCACCAACGAAGCGTCGGATTATGACCTGTTATTGCAATTTTATTACTACTTACGATTGCATCACTGTAACTTTATAGGTATTTATTTAGTACCCCACGAGGTGAGGAAACTGGCATGTCGTAGGACTTCAAAAGTTCCAAAACATTGTGTCAGGAAAGCAGCCTTTGAGCTGCACTTAAAATCCTTCATCATACTGGTTCGAAAGAACTACGACGCGACTACTACGTGCACGACTGGATTTCAACCCACGACCTTAGGAACAGAAGGCGGGGAATGACCCCGCCTTCTGTTCCTAAGGCCACCAGACCACCAGTGCTCTCAGAAATATCTGTTCCTATGCTCTGCAAATATTTCTTCCACCCATTCCGGTTTCTGACACCCATGACACATGTAATAATCTCAGTGTGATGTCAGGACTGTGAAGCGCTCGTGGTGTAGCTTGCTTAGACGTTCTTGTTTGATCGTTAATGTTAAGCAATGTTGTGCCCGGTCACAATTGGGATGGGTGATCGCAAGTGGCATTACAAGCTGAGCGCTTCCGTGCTTTGGAGGGCACGTTAAATTGTCGGTCCCGGCTTTAAAGCCATGACGGAGGCCTTTAGGCGGCCTAAAAACTCCGTCACTAGAGTTGGTCGCTCATACGAACAAACAAAATGTCAGGACAGGATTGTTGGCTGTTGTTTACCTCGAGTTCAACCGTCGGACAGCGCTGGCGTGACCCAGCCGTATTTGTCGTGCGTCTTGACCACGGAGCGGAAAGCCTCTTCTGCGCGGCGGCGGGAGAACTCGCAAGACGGCCGTGGCGGCGCGCGGGCGACTCGCCCCTGACCCTTCACCACGGATGCCGCGAACTGCATCACGATCGCTTCTACTGTGTACGCGGATGCCCAACCGCGGGGCGTTAGCAACTCCATGCATATTGCTCCACCTGAAAGAAGACATCTAAGTATACTATACCTACCTACAGTTTCTACGATAGCTAAGCACCTATACTATACAGTTTCTACGATACCGATGCTATATTAAGGGAAGGAACTTTAAATATTACGGATAGTATGGTTACGGTAGATGTGAGTTAAATAAACTTAATGGGGATTACTATGTGTAGTTACCTAATGATTTATCAAAAGTAGCTTTAACTCGCGAATTGAGAAATAAAACACGTACTCTATGGTACCCTTTGAAAGGGTCATTCGTGAGAATCAATTTATTAGTAAATTAGCCTTTGAAAGTCAAGGAACGTCGCTTCGTGGACTTAAGCAATTTAAGATACGACGTCTGGCGCCATAGGCCATTTCGATATTGTAGCCAAAATATGCGAAGTTACCTTCCATAACAAAGCCCTTCTCTATCCGGGGCTCGATGACCCTCATGAAGGGCGGCGCGAACGGGAAGTTCTCCGGGAACACCAGGTGCAGCAGGATGTTGGCAATATGCAGTTCGCGCAGGTCGCCCGCCAGATCACTCTCCGGGTCGATCTGATGCAGCCTCACATGCCATTCGTATAGGTTGTCGTTCACTAACTCAACCTGAGAAAAAATAAGCTCAACATTCCATTACGGTGAATGTCTCAATGAGTAATGTCAGGGTCGTAGCGTGTGCTACGAGATCCTGCTACGACAATCGCTTATGAATCTAGGGTGTGGTTTTGTTCGCTTGGGTAGTTTACACACGTCTAAAGGTACATTTTCGAAACAAGCGTCCGTGACGCCGCGAAGCTCTGCGCGGAGTCTAAAAACTGAGGCTTCGAAAATACCTTTGGAAAGTAGAAACTACTGGACCAATTCTGAAAATTCTTCTACTGGTAAAATAAAAAGCTCCACTCTTCCTGGGTGCTATAGGTAGGGTATATTTTGTACCGCATTTTAAACCGCGTAAGTATTTAATAACTTACGAAGAACCTAAGTACAACCAGTATTAGAAATTTCTTTGCGTCAATATCAGCTGCCTTTAAATAAAATTACTCCGATATAGAACAAATTAAGAGCCACAGAACTATGGTTAATACATAACGTGATCGTCATGCATTGTGGTGTGTGAAAAGCAACTACTTTAGGTACTACTAATAGCAAACAAATCAAACGATTGACTAACCTTATTCAATAGGTGTAACTAATAGGTAAACAAATTTCGAAACGGTGGGGAGGCACAGGTAACTTCTGTTATGAGCTCTTATATAAAATCATAACAAACGTGAAGAAAAATGTAAACAAGATTCAAACATGTATAAAACTTGTTTTTGACCAATATTAAGTATTTTTATGCAAGTTAGCAACTGCAAGATAGCAGATTTCTTAAATTACTTATAGAAAAAATATAACCAGTTTTCGATGACTCTAATTAAAGCTTTGTAACAAAGATCCTACACTTTTACTAACATGAAATAAATTATGTTTATGTGGTTCATCGTCCTTGTATCGACCAAATATTTTTTTTTGATCAGTTCTTACTCATATTATTCTGCATCTGTTGTGTAAGTACATACATAAACATACCGTGAATACAGGCTCGGTCCTGTTTTTCTGGATTCGCTGTATTTCCTTGAGCTCTTTCATGAGTCTGCGCGTGCGCACCGCGGCGGCGCGCTCGCGCACTTCGCTGACCCCGGCCGCCTTCTTCTTGACGAGGGATGAGGCGGCTGGGCTCACAGGGAGGCTGGCAGCCGCTTCCGCTGGACTCACGCCGTCTCTGGGGAATTAATAAATGAGAATACTATATAAACTCTAAAATTTAAAACTTACGTAACCGACTGATTGACAATCATAGCACAGCCTAAACTATTAAGTTCTAGAAACATGAAACTTGGAAATAAATTCTCGAAATTCAGCTCAATTCTCTGGACAGGGCGTTTCTCCTAATAACTGTGCTAAAAACGCTGAAACTAGCGTACAATGGGCGGTAAGAGATCTCTTGATCTCTTCGAGACAGCAAGTTCTGTTGTCGGGGTGTACAAACTTGTGGTACAAGAGGAGGGGTTTGCAACGGGGTACTGATGGTGAGGAGTTAGGCCTTTGCTACGTTAATTTCAAGAATGACAATTTTTTTCCTTTCCCAATTTCCTTTCTTTAAAATGTGAATATTAGGTAGATACAACAAAGAATTTGCATGTGACTGCAAATACAAGAGTATAGGTACCTACCCAATATGGTAGTTACATCGCACCTGTTCATATAATTTTCCTTAACCAGTAGAAATTAGCATAACTACTTTCAAATAGCGAGCCTTGCCTATAACATTATTGTATTATTATTACCTTCATTCATCAACGTAACGTTATCCAGATATATTTGTAGATAGGTACTAGAGGACCTATCGTAGTTAAACATCCATTAATTTTATTTATAGCGCGACACGCTCATGAATATTTCAATACTTATTGATTAAATTTATCCATTATAGCGATGTTTACAATTTGATTATTTACTCAGACTAACGGCCTTAATCACGCAAATTTTAGCATCTTGAATACTATTTGATGAAAGCCTGATTTGCAAAATGTTTATTTAACAAAACTAAGAAAACGTTTTAATACAGACTGAAGAAACACACCCACATACTGTGCAAGTAGGTACTTACATTAATCAATGAATGTGTTGATTTCTTATGTGCATGCTTATGCATTTTGCTCTTTTTACAGTCGGCGACGGAAGTTTGTATACATTTTGAGATTTTTCATTCACTTTTTAGGGTGCCAACGGGACCCTATTACTAAGCCTCCGCTGTCCGTCCGTCCGTCTGCCAGCGGGCTGTATCTCATGAATCGTAATGGGTAGAAAGTTGAAATTTTCATAGCGTGTATATTTCTATTGCCACTATAACAAAAAATAATAAAAATAAAACGCAGCCTCATACAAGAAACATTTATGTTGTGCGAATTCGACTATCACTTGACCGGTTTTTCTTTTATGAACAGATATTTTTGGTTTACAAATAGTAATGGGTAAAAACATTACATTAGGTTTTTAAACATTTTTTATTCGTAGTTGGAGACAGGTAGGAAGATCTTTCAGATACTAAATGTTCATGAACTTGTGTCGCTAACCGTACCAACTCATATACCTACGTATCGCATGCTTATGGTCAGGTATTCTCGGAGTGGTTTCGTTCTGCGGAATGCAGTCAACAATTTCCCACGGCGAATATACTTATGTACTTTGAACTGACTCATTCGATACTAAGACTTCTTTATTAATCTTATATTTAGATAGAAGATAGATAGAAAATACTTTATAGATGAGACCATCAGGCACAAGTATTTGCACAGATCGTCGTACCAGATATTTGAATAGGGCAGACGTGAGTAGTTTAGATAGAGCTGGTTTTAAAACTAAACTTTATGTATTTCATGGAGCCCGATGGATATTATTATGTAAATATACGTTGTCCTTATTTTCTTCTTATGATCGATTTCTATAATACAGTTTTTATGATAAAACATCAGTTGATGTGAACAGCTTCAGAGATTATTGAATGCTTATTATGTGTTATTGGGCCCATGAATAGTCTCTGGCTACCCCTATGGGAAACAGGCGTGATTTCATGTATGTAAATAGTGTAACATGTGGTGCATATAAAATAATATTGTTAAAAAATTCAGAACCTTTGTTTTGGATAACATCCAAGCGGGTGTAGGTAATGAGCAAAGACACATGCTTCACAGTCGCTCCGCGGAGGGTCGGTCATTGACTTCCTGGAGAATGTACTTTAGGTACATACTAACTTATAGCAACCAAGACAGTATGCAGACCGTAGGCAGATATCGGTAATAAATAAGACCTATCGAATTGTAAACATTACGCCATTCCAAACTTGTATGGTACGATGTAGATACACTGATGAATTTAGTTCCGTAAGAGATGTAAGTACCTATTCAAAGCGAAATAAGTAGTTTTTATTTAATATCAAGACGATGGGAAAATAAAATTTCTCTTTCTAAAAAATAAAAAATCTTCTAAAATTTCTCATTATCCTACTCTATGTGGTGTCACAGAATGTGTTGACACAGCATGTTCTCTTCTTTATTTCTCTTCTGTCAGCCGTCATCTCTGTACTCACTCCTATCTTAACCATGTCCCTCTTTCACACAATCCATCCACCTTTTCTTTGGCCTACCTCTAATTCCATCTACATTCATTTTCATAACTTTCCTCGCAACATGACTTTCATCTCTCCTCATAACATGCCCATACTCCGCTAGCCTACTCACTGGTGCTACTTTCAAACTTCCTTTGCGAGGAATATAAATTACTTATCGGAAATATTTACAACAATTGCGAAGGTATCCGAGTACAGTTATTAAATACACATACAGTCATACATACATATTATCACGCCCGTATCCCTAATGGGGTGGGTAGAGCCACAAGTAAACAAGAAAACTTGCAGCCACTTCTGATTTAGTTCTAAGATGGATATGGTGAACCATGGTGACAGGTGATCAGCCCATCGCCCATATAAGTGGTCCATCATGTTGGAGAGGATACTATCCCTTAGTCGACTTTTACGACATGCTCGGGGAGAGAAGCAGCTGAACCCATTCTATGCTTTTTCTTTACTTCCAGTCCAGCAGAGAAGTACAGTACAGTTATTATTATGTAAATAGTCAGCATCCCCTATCAAGAGCTATGATAAGTGGTGGATGTATAGTGTCGCATACGTAAAAACATTGGCACCGCGCGAGGCCTATAAGTTCCCGATGACGTGAAAGGCTGACCCTGACCTCCAACCACGATTGTATAATGCGATATCAATCTTCATTCTTTATTGACTCGTTTATATTTATTTGTTTTTATTATAATACCTGGGTCAACTATGAAAAGTTGTTCGAAATAGGTGAGTAGTTGTATGTGATTTTTACGTCTAATTTAGTTTTCGTAGCAGTGTAGCACCTATAGCTATAGTTTTGTCAACTTCGAACAAAGCTAATGCAGATTAATTAACAACTATGGATTTCAGCATTTTTAGTACCTTTAGGTATATTGATGTGCGTATATCCTCATTCCTCATAAAACCGGAACGTAATTTGCAAGATACTACAAAATTGCTATTTTCCTGTTTGTATGAAGGGCAAGATGAACCAGTAGGTAATTCAGACATACATACTTACCTACTGCAAAACCGCGAAGGCCACGCTATTGTTGCATTGATCTGATATCCTATCTGTGCCAGTTTTATTTAAAATAGACTTCGCTCTATGCTACTCATATTATAAATATAATATTATAAGTGCGAAAGTTTGTGAGGATGTGAGGCTTTTTATGACTTAATCAAGCCGTAACGGCTGAATGAAATTTAGAACATACGTAGTACGAGTGCTGGCATAACATATAGGCTACTTTTTATCCGGGTACCACGCGAGCAAAGCCGCGGGCAGTAGCTAGTTAGAAATAAATTAAAATTCTAAATAAGACAGTTAAAGCCTTAGTGAAAGCTCGGTTTATAAATAGTAAAGCTTGTTTTGAGCGTGACAATTTTTACTGGTAAATATAGTCACGTTCTTAGTAAACACGACGTATTAGATAGAACACGTTTATCAAGTAAGTAAATATAGAGAAAATACAAGGACCAGGAGAGACCAGATTCGTAGGTAATATTGTATAGCAATTAAGGGTATGATATTTCTAGGTGTTCATGAGATCCTAGATAATTTGTAGTAGGTATTTGTTTGTTAAAATCTAGAAAATCAAATAACTCAGGCTACATTATTTTTTCTCGCTTTGGTTCGGTTCTAATAAGTACATCTCTACTCTAACCGCATTTTCCTATAGCTATATCTTCTTAGATATTAGCATCAAAAACCTTCGTCAAAACTCACAATTTATACTTAATGTAAGTTATGTAGACTAGTACTACTGCTACTACTGTGCTGGTCATATACCTAGGTATGAGAATGTAAATTTTATTGATTTATCTACGTTCGTGTTGATATAAACAAACCCACAGCTCACCCCATTATGCAACTGCCGTCTAAATATAAATTCAAGTGCACTTAATCAACCTTAATCGCCGGGTTAAATAAAGCCCGGTTATTCTCGTCCATTGCATTAAGGTGCTTTACAGAATAACATATGAATTTGTTATGTAGGTAAGTACTTGTATAATGTGCTTTTGACCATAAAGCCAAGAAATCTACCTTGTCCAAATACAGTTAATGAAATCTACCTTCAGCATAATTTCTTGCGTTTCGTTTTAGTTCGTTTGATTACAATACCTAAGTGAGTTAGGTAGGTGACTAATTAAAAAAAGAGACGAACAATCAAATTTATAAAAACCTATGTAGATGAGAATCTTACCTAGATTCTTACCCATGTCTTGTCATAAATGAACTTAGCTCCAAAAACACAAACATAATGTAATGCTTCGATTGAAATACTCATAACTGTCACTAGTTCTTTCGAACCAGTGCGGTGAAAGGATTAAGACGCGCCCCAAGAGGCTCCTTTGGCGCACTTTTTTTATGAAAAAGGGTGCCAACGGGCAAGCGGCTTACCTGATGGTAAGTGATTAACGCCGCCCGCGGACACCTGCAACATCAGAGGATGTTTCCTCTGTTGTGCGTTTCCGGCACTTGAAAAATGTTTTCGTACTTTTTTTGTACTTTTACTCAATACTCACTCATTGCCTAGGTCAACATCAACCCGGCTCTATCTAATCTGATGACAGCTATAACGGATTGCTAATGCTTTGTTTACAGTTTCATTATACAAAGGCAACCAAGCGTTGTGATTGTGATTGTGTGTCATTTATATCAAAGCGCATAAATGGGTTAGTTAGATTACATTTCTGCTAGCAACGTCATCATCAAAGTGGTGGCTAGCGTGGTATGGACAACTGGACATGTCATGAGAAGGGAAGAGTGTCATGTGACGAGAAGATATAAAAATGTGAAAGCTGGATGGACTGTGAAAGATGACATGAATAAGAAAGGAGTGTATGTTGAGATGACTTCTGACAGAGGGAAATGGAAGAAAAATACATGTGCCGCCCCAACATAAAGCGGGCAAAGGGTAGAAAATGATGAACGTTATCATCACAGTACTTCTTACCTAGAGGGAAACTTGTACACTAGGATGGTACGCATAGCTCTACAGAATAAGAGATTCTTTCATCTGTCGATAACTTGAGAGGTTGAAGTACGAAGCAGAGAGCTTTGTTACCTATATCATTGACATGGAAAACATTAAAGATAGATCAATACAGCGCATGATGGCACTAAAACACGCAATTGTACTTAATATAAATCAATATTATATAATATCGGCTGAAGTTGCAGGTAACTCCAGCTGACATTGCTGTTGACTCTGTTGCTTATTTTTCTAAACTAATCATAATCATAATCATAAACATTTATTTGCAGGAGTGCAGGAAAGGAAGGAACTAACAACTAATGTTCCCTTGCCATTCTTATACATCGTGATCACAAAGACAGCTTTATTGATCGAACGAGCGAAGTTCTCAGTGGCAACTTGGGCGATTTAGCGTTGTATGTTTGTGGATATGTTTGTTAGAGCATAACTTAGACTGGACTATACTATTAGACTGGATAATAGTATGAGGGAATTTGAACCAGAAGAGAAGTAGCAGGAAAGTACTTACAGGAAAAGTGGCTTAGGAACCATTTGCTCTTTTCTTGTAAAATAAATTTTCGCATGTTTTTTTTAGCCAAGCGTGAGTTCGCCATGAATAAGAGATGTGGGCAAAATTTTTTTTAATGCTTTTTGACACAATTACTTCTAAGGAACATTTCGTTGCATCGAAAAGAAAAATCGGGACAGCAGAAGTTAGTACTAAGTGTGTAAGTACAAGAAACTTCAGGGAGCGAATGCAAATCTTGCGGGTTGTAGTGTAGACATCGCGCGCTTGATGTCAATTCGGGGCGAACTACTAGTTGTAGACGTATCAAATTAGATGTAGCTCAGGAAACTATCTGGTTTAGTTCTTTCAACTCTTTGTTTTCCGTAGGATGTTTTGTTATAATATGTATTACCGTGGAACGTTGGCAGACCGCGCATGCGTATTGCTACAGATTAACAATGAACCTCGCAGTGGAGATGCGGTGATCAACAATGTAAACAACGTCTTTGTGACTGATCTGGCGAGAATGACGCAGAATCGATTCCAAGCTTCCTTGAATTACGGCATAATAAACACACTGACCATGTTGTAAGGTTTAATGCGAAAGTGGAAGACAATGAGGAAATGCGCAAGCCGACGTCTTAATGAAATGACCATGTGATCAAATAGGACACACGATTACCAACACAAAGACGAAACAAAAGGTCCGAGTTATCATTAAAAGGAAGCTTTAGGTAATAAAGCTAGTTAAGATTCCACATGGTAAGGATTAGTTAACCACCAGATAAGGACTGCTATTAAGATACCGTTCAATAATGATGTCATTTACTTGGCTAGTCAGTATTGTAGTTTCTAAGATGCCCAATTATAACCTTATAATTTATACCTACTTTTATTAATATTAATCGAATAAACGTAGCGTGCTAAGTTGTAAGGTACTGTGGCATTGACCAAAGTGGTTTAATTTAGCAATTGGGCATAGCTCATGTACAGTAGTACCACAAATATTATGCGCCTCAGCAATTTTCGTCTAGCTTCTGAAATACGAACTAACGCGATGATGATACTCGTATGTAATATAAAGATGTTACAATAATTATGTAGATACTTTAAAGGGTTGGTTCAGTTATTATTTAACTTATACAATAAATTCGGCTCTCATACAAAGCACGAAGTTTGCCGAGGCGCACAATATTTGTGGTACTAATGAACAACTGCTTACCAATTCACGAGTACCCACTTCAAGTACCTATTATTGACCTTAAACTAATGAAATTAGTCAGATATGCGTGTTGTGAATAAGCCCTTGCTCCTAATATTGTGTTATTTATAAACTCTACTTATACAGAATCTTTGCATTCGTGAATAAATTTGTAAACGATGTTTCAACTCAGGTACCTACATAGAGACTAGTTACCTAATCTAAGAGTATGCAATATATATAAGTTATGCAATTATGATTTGTGTAGGAAGGAAGGTATTTTTGAACTCTCGCACGCAGGCAGATAGAGTTCTTTGAAGAATGGTCTTGTCTTTTTCGAGCAAAATTTAAGGAAACTGGTTTTTTATGTTGTTTATTTCTGCGTAACGGTTAGGAAATTCTGTGATTCATCTTACACAAAACACGACATGTGACTCAGTCTGCGTATTTACTGAATTTTTTCGTACGTTATTCTGGTTATCTTCGTTCTATCTTTTGTCTTATTTAATTTATTGTTGAATTTCGCAAAAAATATCTCGCATTCTTGGTGAAACACTTGAATACAGTCTCAGAGAAAAGCAAGTACATAGAGATAGAGTTAGCCAGTGTTCAAAGTAGTGTTTGTCGGTCTGGGAAACAATTGTAATATGTATTTAATTATGTTTGGAAAAAAATATATTTCAGAAATAATGGTTATTACCTAAATTGGAAATGACAGTTTTCTTACTATATCCGAAGTCACAAGTTATGGTAGTATTATACTCGTAAGTACCTACCTACGAGCTAAAAGCTACCGCGTAGCATCAATGTAATTAGGTATGTAAATTAAACAATGATTTCCTGAATAACACCAGTACTTAGGTGAGATATGGCTATAGTTATTAGGAAAAATAAAAATAAAACTGTTTATTGCGTAGTACCTACTTATATGATAAGAATAGACAAACTCAGACTGTTGGTTGAAGATAATGAAGAGGCCTTCTAGTGATAAAGATGAACCGAAACTAGTCGCCCAATAACAACAGTTACCATTTAAAATAGTTTAGCTATAAGTCTGCTTCATACCAGAAGTTAATACTTACTTTATTTGGCGCTGACTGTAAGCATATTGCCACCAAAATGTTCATGGCAGTAATTTTTCTACACAGTTACAAGAAAAAGTGATTTAAAAATCGATTTTTTAATAACCTTTTTTCGCCGGCTGCACTTTCTTGTCAATGATTTTAGTGACTGAACTGATTACGTGACTGCAGACTGAATGACACTCATATTTTTAAACATGGGATGTTGTTGCACTGCTCGGCATCGGTTATCATTGTGTTACCTACTTCTTGGTTTGTGATGCTTATAGTCAAACACGTTGCTATTCATATTCAGGAAATCAGGCCTTGATAGGATAAACTTTGGAAAGCAGTGATTTCCCGGATTCATTCCGATCTCAAGTTTGTAGGAAGTTTATATGATGTCATTGAAATGGAGGAAGGTAACTGGATATTATTCGATATGTGGAGGTACAGGAAGATACAAGTGTCGGTAGAGGCTCACCTGTGTCGCCTGAGTAGGCCGCGTCGAGCCGGCGAGCCACTGGGCCCGGCGCCATCGTTGTCAATTTTCTCCGGAGACCGGAACAGCTTCCTGAACGCAGCCGCTACCTTTTCTCTAGATCGCGACGTCATTTTGCACTATTTTAAACACACTCAACTTTCCTGTATCTTACAACTTTCACTTGATTTATTTATTTACATTCACAAATCTGTCGGACATCCGAGCGACATGACATAATTTAATGTCAGAAATTCAAACTTTGAAACACTTGTCGAGCGTACTGGCAGTTGGATAGGTTCAAAACGGTTGCATCACTCGAGACGTCTCGCACGGAGCGGAGGGCTGCGATGCCGGCGCGTCTGGTGCAGTGCACGTGCGACTACGGAGTGAGATCTGCGATGAAATCGAAACTTGGCACTTGATTGTATGGCTAGAGAGGTCGGTTATCGCACCTCGGCGGTGACCGACGCGTGGCAGGCGCGAGGGTGTCTCAGTGGCCTGTGCGTCGCTCTTCGCATCACCACACTCGCATGTCTGTCCGCCTGCCGTTCAGTTTCGAGTGAACGAACTTTCTCAGATCCTTTTGTAGTTGAGGTTAATTTGTTGATCCTGCTGCTTGCTCTACCTTGACTTTATCTCCCTCAGAGTTCGGGATCACTGCCCGCGTTCTCTACGTCACGTTCTGAAACAAGGGGAAATTTATCAATAGATGCTAGACGTGAATCCTCATGCTTTACCAGGTTTGGATAATCATCATCATCATCATCATCATCATCATCATCATCTTGCCCTTATCCCACTCTATGTGGGGTCGGCACAGCATGAACCTTGGATCATGCTGTAAGAGTTTTGGCTAAAGTGTTTTATGACCGGCCGCCTGCCTGACGTCAACCCTCCTTGGGAATACTTGCTTATTGTATCTCATCATGTTGGAGGACACTATCCTTAGTCGACTTTTACGACATGCTCGGGGAGAGAAGCAGCTGGACGCATTCTATGTTTTTCTTTACTCCCAGTCCAGCAGAGAAGATAATATAGACAGGTAAAGTTCTTTTTTTATTAAAAGAAGTTTTTCCCCAAATCAGGACCTAAACACTGATCCTGTCTTTTATTTTTAAATGGCTTCGTCTTCTTTTACAGCTGATTTAAATGTATAAAGCCCAAAGTTGCCCTTGAAGTGTCCTTAACATTGAAGAAAGTGCGTGGGTTACACACAAAAGTTGCGTTTACAACTTGTAGGCAAGTTGCCAATAATATTATTTGGTCTCCATTACTAACCACCTAACCAAAAGTCCCCAAGGGTTCGCTAGAGAGAAAAGAAAGGGATAATGTTGAATCGAACCCACGATGACCTCGGAATAATAAACTAAGGTTCATGGATAAACTGCCCAAGCTAAAGCTTGTGTTAGTAATATCAACATTTTCAAATGATATACGTAAAACCACTTGTCGTATCTCCCCCTCTGCAATAAATTTTCATAAAAACATTTGATTAGGCGCTTTCCCGAGTGTGCAACCCCTGGTAAAAATCCCTTTGTTATTCTGTCACCAAGCACTGGACTGTTCATAATATTAGCCTTTGTTCTTTAGTCTTTTTTAAAAGAACTGAGCGACTACCTATTTTGTAGGTACATAGTTATGGCAAGTACCTTGGTGTTAAAAATAAAAGCATGTTGGTTTTAGTAGAGCAGTTGAGATGAGAATTTAAGCTGTAACATACAGCCAAGCATACAGCGCTAACTACCTAATTAAGGAATTCAGCCGCACCTCGGATTACTCTCAACAACCCTGGAGTTAATGACTTGAGTTACCTACACTATATGCTGGGATGCTGCTAACCTTCCTGGTATTATACTTCAGTAATTCAAGTCTTCTATAATTTTACTCACGTACCTACCTACTTAATCTGTAGAACAATAAATGTAAACTCTAACGATCTAGGCAGTTAGGAATATAATTGTATATGTAAGAGTACTAACTTCTCTGCTGGGCTGAGAATAAAGAAAAAACATAGAATGCGTCCAGCTGCTTCTCTCCCCGAGCATGTCGTAAAAGTCGACTAAGGGTAGTATCCTCTCCAACATGATGAGATACAATAAGCAAGTATTCCCAAGGAGGGTTGACGTCAGGCAGGTGGCCGGTCATAAAACACCTTAGCCAAAACTCTTACATAGAGTGGGATAAGGGCAGGAAGATGATGATGATGTAAGAGTTCTAAATCAGTCCTTTTTATGCCCGGTTCCTATTATCTACTAACGGACGACGGATTGTTCATTAAAATAGCAAGGTTGTTTTTTGACAAATGTAGTGCGTCTTCGACATTATAACAACGTTGGTTGTTATGGTAAGTAGGTATAGAAATCCGGCGCTAATCTTTAAATATTACAATAGTGTCATTGCGTAATATGTACCTATCAATCAGCGCATGTTGTTATAGTTTGTATGGTAACATGAAAACGCACATTTTCACAGAACCGATAGTGACACCATTGTTGCTGGTTTATCTTCGTTACAGCCTTTGAAGAAGTGAAATACAATGCCTTGTGTATGAATGGTTATGAAATATGGTTACGAACGTCTATCGAATGCCAGTCTCGTTCACAAGACTTTTTATTGGTATCTGAAGGTCAAGGTCGAAGTATTGACAGAAGTTTCTACTATAATAAGCTAACAAAGTCTTCTAGTTTATGTGTGGGACATATAAGCATTTTAATAGGGTCGTTTCGGTATAAAAATTTACATCCGTTCGATAGTATTATAGGGGGTATTCATTCATTCACGTTCCTGTTTAGATAAAAATGCTCTGAAATACTTTTTGGTTGAGTGCGTGATAACTGATAAATCCATTTTCTTTCTTTGGCGTATTCTGTGCGTAGTTTCTATCCTACGCATGAGAATGACGAAAATATGCGGAAGTGCGTCGCTATGGCTATTGTATAATGTAAAGTAAGTATTTCCTACTTGCACAGTATACGTATTAGATGAACGTAGTTTGTGTAAGTAAGTAAATGGATTTCTTTAAGCTAAATAGGATACCGAATATAAGATTCTCTAAGAATAAAGATAAAAGCTTTTTCGGGAAAGACACTCTTAGAATGTATATAGTGGTCGTGGTCTCCCATTATGAAGGCCTTTTTTAAAGCACATAACATTTCACGATAGGACGTGATCATATCAACCTTCGGGGAAACTTTTATTGGCCATTGAGGACCCATTTGTTCCCTTTCAAACGATTTTATTCCTAGATCAGCGTTTTATCATGATAAGAGCGTGGTTTCTACATACCTACCTCCTTAAATTCAGTGGTTTATGATCAGAATTTCTTAGCTTATGTAAATCGAAGTCTAAAAACGATTTCCACAGAGTGAGAAGACAAAAACTTTATCTAACATAGATTAACAAAGGCTCATACTTTAGACAGACGAAAGTTCATAAAGCCATAAAAAGTTAAGAGAGTCCATTAACACAACTAAATATCTATAGGTGAGTCACCTGGGAGTACATTTCTGCAAACTCACATTGAGCAATAAAACTTTGTGAATGGAGACTGCAATTTACCATCAAATTAATTAGAGAACGTTCGCCGATAACGCAAAAGCTTTAGCGAGTCTGTAGGCGAGAGGAGGGGGCACCATCCGGCATGGGGGTGGAAACCACCCCGACATGACGTCAGAAGAACCACAGAATACAGAAGATATATACCGAGCGCAGATTACACAGCTCAGATGAATTTAGATGTATTTCGCAGATAACAAATCGTGCGTGAAAGCTGAAACTGGCAATTTGATGATGTTAGGTACTAAAGTAGACGATGCGGGTTCGTTAGCAGTCTAGCCATTCACTCGAGGGTTAATGGATTTAGGTACCTTTTCTTACCGGTTACAATCAATCGTAGTTTATGAAATCAGCGGTAGGCACTAAATTACTCAAACGAGTTCTCAACAGCGTGCTCCAGTGCATGAAAGGAGCCTTTGAGCCGCACTTCCAATCCTTTCACCACACAGTTTCGAAAGTACCTACTAGTGACACGACTAGTATTAGGTATTGATGCGAACTAATACCTACTATTTTACAACAAGAAGATAAAACACAGAAGATTGGTTGCAATGATGACTACCTGTTTTATTGTTTTTAACCTCGGACTCACTTAACTCAGTTAGTCAGTTTAACTCAGTTATTTCGATACCTAGCGGAACATATGATTGTTGTAACACAATAGGGACTGCGACCCGACTGCGTAGAATTTAGGTATCTACATAAAATAGTGGGTCTGACATATTTGATTTTGTTATACATGATGATGATGATGAACTTGTACCATTTTAGTTATGTACCCTCTTAAGTTAATTGGAAATGGCTCCTTAGATACATAGATATTATCACGCCCGTATCCCTAATAGGGTGGGCACTGGGCACAGCTACAAGTAATCATAAGAAAAGCAGTCACTCCTGATTCAAAGTACGGTGAACCGTATCCATCTTGGGAGATGGGTTGATCACCCGTCACCATGGTTCACCATGGTGACGGGTGATCAACCCATCTCCCATATAGATCGTCCATCATGTTGGAGGATATTATCCCTTAGTCGACTTTTACGACATGCTCGGGAAGAGAACCAGCTGGACGCGTTATATGCAAGGCTGCCATATTGGATTTTTATACTTTAGTGTCAAAAATGTGTCATAGGCTGTACCTATGACACTTGGAAGAATAAATACATGTTCCGAGCTATGACACTCGTTATCTAGACAAATCCTCACCTCATTTGTTAGAATCCGTATAACCGTTTGGATTACATCTTCAGCCAAAGGAATGCACATACTCAAATACATACATATACCCCAAACACATTACCCTCCTTCTTTGCAGTCGGGTAAAAAAATATTGTGAACGAACTACACAATATAAAAAGTTAAAACTTCTGTTTCCCTATTAAACTTTACCTTTGCAACAATTTGCTTTATGTAAATTATAATGTGGAAAGCAAAAGGCACACAGAAGTTATTTATCAGCAATGTAATCATGAATTGAACTGCCTTTTTGAAATGCTGACATTTGTAGAATTGCCCTCGAGTGAGCTTGCTGGTATGTGTAGCAATGACGCGTGATATTTGCCATTCCTTGAGTTAATCTATATCGCAAAATGCCATTTAAACCGGATTCATGCATTGTGTAGGCCAGTACCTATTCATCATCTTCAGCCAGAAATACAGCTGCTTGTCTCTTGTCTTCAAGAGGTAGGTACTAGGTACCCAATTTATCAAAATTATCAGTCTTTCTTATCTCATTGCTGAGCATAGGTGGCGTAGGCCTTATAAGCTGGACTGTAGTTATATTAGAAACTCTGTAAATTGTTGTCTCATTGATTGGGATACATAATCAGGCCTCATTTTGCTTTAACCATACGCCTCTATCTTGCGTCAATCTACCCATGTATGTTGCACGACCTGTTATAAGGAAGTGGTTATTTCTGTTCAAAATTGAACCAGTTTTTATAAAACAGCATTCTAGTTAACTCGGCGATCCAGCTCTGGATAAAAAATATAAAAGCGCGATTGAAACTCCAGCTTTTTGCTGATTGAGAGCAAAATAAAATCCAAGGAACCGGAATGCAGTATTCAAGATAAGCTCTCCGGTTATACTGGCGAGAGCCAGCTACTGTAGTTAGGTAGGTAGGTACTCGTAAGTAAGTACATATTTAATGGCTTATATGGAGAGGCAATGTAAGACAATTTTATTGACAATGTCATTAATATCAATCGGGTCGTCAGCAGCTCTCTTTTTCTTGCAGGGCTGTGGGTAAGGGCCTCTAACTGAACCGATTTCATGATTTTTGATTTGTTGGATTTGTCTCCGCCTCGAATAGCATAATAACTACCTACCTAATAAAACCATTTGAATATTTGCATTATTAATTCTAAGGCGGTACAAAGTTCTCGGGGTCAGCTAGTTATAGGTAAATGCGAAAATAACTCTGTCTGTCTGTTACCTTTTCACGCCTAAACAGCTGAACTGATTTCGATAAAAAATGGCGAGGTGGATTGCATTCTGGGGATTGCAAAATTCAAAAAATCAATGTAGACAACGACGACTCGGGCAACAGCTGGTAAGGAATAAAATAGGCCCAGTATAGAACCCTGTCTAACCCCAGTCAATTAGAATAATTGTAAAAAGTACAACATAAATTATAAATAATAAGAACTGGAGACGATGTCGGTGTATTTTCAACTAGGGAGCTGTATGTACACAGCCCGGCATTCATATGTCAGTGGGTACCTATTTGGCTTGGGGCATCGGGCTTTGTATTAAATTCCAAGTTCCTATTTCACCCATTACATTTATTTGAGTAGGGTAGAGCTGTTTGTTTGAAGGGACGCAATCGTGAAGTGAATTTATAGGAAGATAAGATAAGTGCTACATTTTAACTCAAAACGTAGGTAAATTTAGTCGTATTTAAATATAAACTTCGCAGTAATCAATTTTATAGACCCTATACGTATAGGTTACCAAGTTAAGTTCATTTTCACTTGCATATTAAGAGAAGTCTAAGTGGCCGTTTTCTCGAGGTTCGGCACAAAACACTTAACAAGTTCTAGTTCAGTTTACCAATAATAATAAATATATCTACCAATTTTAAATTGGGTTTGTAGGTAAATTTTGTAGGGACCTGATGAGTAAGTGATAGTTTTATGTACCTACCTACCCTACTTATACTCTTAACAAGTGAATTTATGTAGGTACTAGCGTAAACTAGCGATATTGTCAGGACAAACCTTATTGGTTTTTAGATACTAGATACTATTATTTTATTATAAGATTTATTATTATTAAAATGATAAATAAATAATAATAATAGGGCTTTAAGTTGTAGCAATAAACAAATGTTAGTTTGGAAGGTCATTCCAGGTCATAAGTTCAAAGGATTTGCGTTAATTTCGCTTTCGCAAATCCTTTTTAGTAGGCATATACGTACTGGGTATCAGACAGACTACTTCTACTTGAAACACCAAGATAAGTGGACTACGCACAAAGTTTTACAAAAACAACGAAGCAGATAATGTCAACGACTTCCTCTTCTGATAGAGTTGTGTAAATTCTAACAGAAGAAAAACAATGCTACGTAAATATTTATGTAACATTTGGCAGGACTTACCTCGATGTAGGGTCAAGTCTAGTGGCACGCAGAGGCGACGCGCAGACACGCCCGGTCGCCACCGCGAGCCCCGCGTACTGCCGGCGCCCAGTCCCAGTATCCCTGCCTCCCTACAGAGGGCACCTCGCCCACATCCACAGCCGAGACACAGGCGCCGGCCAGCTCTCGACTCCCGCATCCATCGATCCACCCTCACCCCATTCGACTAGCGCCCATACGCCCACGGCATAAAGCTCAAATTCAAAGCTCGCGTGACGATCTGTAATGATGATTACTGAGCTTTCATGTCAAGTTCTTTCTCTTCAACTATTCGGCAGCATAAGTGGACGAGAATTTGCTGTAGTTATATGATAAAACTCTTTAGGGTGAGTTTGCTCGAAAACTCCGAGGCGTATACAATGTACCTATATCTTACAGTAGTATGTTTGATACATAGTTTGCATTTAAGTACTTAATCTGTATTGTATAGGTGCAATTAATAAAATATCAAAATAACAAATAATATATCTTTATTCGTCATCAGAAATTTGTTAACTCATAAAATCACAACATAAGTTTAATTACATGTCTACAGCTCATCACAACAAATAGGTAAGGAATTCAAACATTTTATAATTTATCTAATACTAATATTAAAACGAGTTGATTATTTTATATCCACTAGCAAATTCATTTAATACATTAAAAATTATGGCATGATATGTTTTATCACCATATGTAATAATAACATTTATAAATTTCCTGTTGTACATTCTATGTGACAAAACTTGAAGGTAAAAACGAGTAAAAACATACAAATATTAATCAATAGGAAGACACGAAACTGATAATGTTATTAGTACATTTAAAATTTGTTATAATATACGGAAGCTTTGATTATTAGAATGCATCAGTTTACATTAATAGTTAGGTAAGTAACATTTAGATTATCAGCAATTTATTATTTACCTACTGTCGTATTATATTGCTTAGCTAAATATTATGCCTAATATAATATATACAACATTTTTATATGTTGAAACTTAGAAGAGTAAATTATATCTTTTTTATTTACTAATTTCAAAGCACTTGGTTAATAGCATTTACAGGAAAAACAGTTACTTACCTATTACTGCTTAGTAACTAATTCCCTATCTACCCAAAGCATCTACAAATTTTAAATTTTCTTGTGCATAATTGTCGATTTAGTGCAATACGTCGAATAGTGGAATTTGAATACTCTAATTTTACATAGTTTACCGATATTCATGACACTATCTATATTTTCCTCGTCATTTTGCTTAACAGTTTACTAACGCTAAGATCAAAATTTTACCTGCATAAAAAATTACACTATTTGATTAAATTTAAAAACTATACATAGCTTAATACAAAAAACTTTGTACACGAGGTGAATTTATTAAACTTGAAACTTGTAATACTTGTATAGCCTTAATTTCTAACTGTGATATTTTCAAGGTATACAACCAATGATCATTGTACTACATTCCATCATCATCCACTGGTAACTATGTTAATAAAATCAATATCATCAGTCTACAATCGCTATTACCCTACTATATTCTTACCTGATCGATAAGTTTAATAGCGGATAATATAAATGTTTGACAATATTATGTTCTAGCAAGAGAGCTTGATAATATAACGAGATGAAACAGACAGTATAAATATTCAATTGAAAGTGCTTATTATATTGATTTTATTAACCCAGTAATGTCCTAGATAGAGTTTGGTTAATTTACTAGGTAACATTTTCTTTGCCTGATCTTCCTTCACGTATAGTTAATTAGAGGTACATACGTAATGGAATGTTTTTATTTATGTTAGGTCAATCTTAATATTATCTCACTATTTATAGTTTTAATATGGTTTAAAGTTCATTTGGGGATCATTTAGTATGATGTACCTAATTCATGTAATTTTTCATTTATTTTATGAACAAAACTGTAACTTCTTTACGCAAATATTCCACCTACTAACGCCTAACGCTAGCACCAGAAGCAAATGTAAATTTTAATTTTTTTTTAATCGTCAATAGATTATGTACGAATTTCCTTATGCATGTTATCCTCCTGGCGCTTCATGCCCTTACATACTAATATGTTTTTTCTATTATTTCATATGTTATAACGTCTATTTCTATTGTAATTTACATGTACAAAAACACTGTTATCTATTCATAATAATGCAATTCACAGCTGTTTTCGTATTATATAAGATTCAAAAGGGAAGTATTGAGTAGTAGGTTAGTATAGTGCCTGCTAGAGTTGAGGCAAAAACTCCATCAAAAAGGATAGTCTTAAGATCAGAGGATATGGTTAGCGAGCAGAGGATTAACATGCTACTGTTATCACTATCAGTCTAGATTTACGACTAAGAGATATTTATTACCTATTTCACTTTATAGTATGGAATTACTCATGATCAAAGAGTTTAGCGAGGTAATAAAAATCTTTTTCACTAAAATATTTTCAACAATCTAAAAGCCCTTTTCAAGCTTTTGGGCAATAATAGTACTCAACAACTATTTAAAATACAACACAATAATTTAACGTTAGGACTAGTAAAAAATTCGTCTAAATACAATAAAAAATTTAGCACTATGGATAAAAACAATTCCGTTCCGCCCCAACACCGCCCGTACCTACCAAAAGGGTAAAATAATTTTGGAATCTATTAAAATACAGTGTACTAGGTACTGCAGGTTGTGCTGTTGCAAGCATTCACCAACTACGAAGTATTAGTAATATAATTCGAGACCATATTTCGGTCTTATAAAAATAGTAGTAGGTTATAATCGATCGTACACCTAAATACACAGTGTATCGGCACGATGAAAGACGTAATATTAAAATAGCGTACGTATCATTTTTCGATATCCGAACACAACCCGTTTTAAAGAAGGACTTCTTGGTCATAAAAGGCGGGGAAGGCAAACGAGTTGCAACGAATGAAGTGCGCAGGAAACGAGGAACGCCCGAAGGGAGGCGTACTGGGCACGAGCGGCAGCGGGCCCAACGCCGCGAGCGCAGAGCGCGCACGCGGCGGCGGCGGCGGCGGCGGCGGCGGGCTCGGCGACGCGAGCGCCACTCTCGCAACGGGGGCATACGCATACTCCGCATACGGAACAGTAGTAATAAAGTCTGGCGCAAAGGACGCAATAGACGCTAGAGGCGCAAAAGGCGCAATGGGCGCAGCTGGCGCATCGCGTGCCGTCGGCACAGGCGCAGGGAGCGCAGGCTGAATGCTATAAGCCCGAGCTCTCCCGCCACTGCTAGTCCCCTCGCCGCAGTCTCCGGGCCGCTGCGGTATTGTGTCGGAAAAACCACACCTACGACAATATTTTAGTTTACAAACTAACAACAGTTTTGAATGATGATGGATGTTATGGATGACAATTTTCGATTTATCGACGACACTGCATGAGGCTATACGTACGCATGGCTCGATGAATAGGTCAATCTTCAGGCGGTCGATAGTAACACGAGTGGTACGAATGCACGATACATTGAAGGATGTTTTTGATGGCGTTTCTACTTACTTGAAGAAGGATAACAATGTCTAACGTGACCTGGAGGCTTCCGCACACCCAGAACTGAGTGGGAGCTTCCCTCACTACGAAGTAAGCAGTCTTGAACAAATCACCGCATGTCCACATTATGACCATGCTCACACTGAAAGGGAAATTCATAACGATATTAGGTTGATAACTGAGACATCAAGAATATAATAAAACAAGAGAACTTGTTGTATGACATTCAGATCCAATATGAAGGGTACAAATACAAATACAAAATAAATTTATTTCAGCAAAAACACACAATAATATTACTCACTAGCTGCCGCCCGCGGCTTCGCTCGCGTGGTATCCGGATAAAAAATAGCCTATATGTTAATCCAGTACATGTACTATGTATATTCCAAATTTTATTCAAATCCGTTCAGCCGTTTAGGCGTGATTGAGGCACAAACATCTAAACTCACAAACTTTCGCATTTATAATATAAGTAAGATTACAGAGGAATCAGAAATGCTGACAGGAATTTTTGTGGTTAAGAGTTTACAATGGACCTCACACTAGGCCAAGTCTGTATAGTGAGGACCAAAATGACGGTTTACTAAATTGATTTGCGTCTCAGTAGGACTGTTTTAGTAGGATTAGTTAAGTATATATTTAGTTAAGTTAAATAAATTAGATCTTCTTTTCTACTGTACAAAAGTTGGTGAATCTTTCCAATATCTAGAGTAAATTACCTCATTCCTTCAGTACTTTTGTTCTTATGATTTTTGGCTATTTGTGGGGCTCCAAGCATGGCTTCCGTGAATACGGCGAGGAAGCCGATGAGTTCCACGAACGGCGTGAATTCAATCATCAGGTATGTAACTGCCGAGCCCAGTACAGAGAACACAAGCATACAGTCCACATAGCTTTGGAAATCTGTCCACGCCCAAAAGTATTTCCTTTCCATATCTGGAACAGATAGTAACATAGTACCTAGTACAACTATCTACAGTGTAATATGAAAACACATTATATTTATAGACATAAAGCAGTGTAAACATGTAACCAGGTGTAAAAGGAATTTATCAAGGTGACACATACAACTGCATTATTACACGGAAGCATTTTATGCATGTTTACTATTAATTTTAGTATGTACCTAATAATGGAATCTTTGTTACCCCTGCATTGGTATGTATTATGATATAAAATAAAATGTTTTACTATAAAATTAAGTTCTGTGGGCAGGTAGTCTGATGGTAAAATTTATCTCAAGAATATTTTTTAAGGCAAGAAAATAATATCTTTTACTATATGTAATAGTCTTAAGTATTCTAATTGTCTCATCCATGCGGAAGGAATATGACATCAATTTGATAAGATAAACTGACATTTTGACCTAATCACATTCCATTCAAAGCTTGCAATGATTAGAGCAATGAACCCAGTTAGTTACGTAGCTATAGGCATACAATACAAAACATCAAAGAGTAGATAAGGCTAAATTTTGAAATTATCTTACCTACTCACATTCAGATTATTTCTAACTGGTCATGCAATGAAAGTAAAAAATGATGTACAATTCAAAATGAATAAATGAAACATGTTGCAGTAAATAAAGTATTTAATATCCCACAACACATTACAATCAAAACCAGTGACAAGCATGAGGTAAATCCACAACTGAAACAAAACAAAACAGATGAAAAATATGTAAGGCCATCGTAAGAATGCAAACATCATCACAGAATGAGTTGGATGCACTTACCATAGAAGCGATGGGGCTTGTCTCCTCCCGACACACCGCTGCGGCGGTCCAGCCAGCGGGCAGTGTCATCTGGCTGAGCTGAGCCATTCACACAACACAACAGTATATATAACATGAATATTGAACCTAATTTCACCATTTACACCAACCACCAAACAGAACATAAAATAAAATAAAAAATAATATTATTAAATAGAAAGAAAATTAATTAGTCACTGTAGGTAAACAAATAATAAACCAAATGCTAAACTAAATAAACACAATTAAATAAAAATATAAAAATTAAGTTATCAAAAAACATGATGGTTAATGTTATAAATTGTAGATATTAAAGTTAAAAATAAGGATGACTATACAGCTATAAGTTTATCAGATGATATAAGAATAGAGGCTCAGTTCCTTTGATTAAACCAAGCATAAGAAAGTGGGATTATCTGATATTGATAAAACAAATCGTGTGGGCATTATCTAATAGCTATTACTTAAAAATTTATAAATATCCTAAGATACTAACCTGTGAATATTCGCTCCCTTGTTCTAACAATTTGGTTCTTTTTTCGAACAGAAACACAGAGGTGGATCATTACAAACATTGTAAAATTCATAACAATACTTTGGATTAACAATGGAAGTTCATAGCGTTTGCCAAACCTGAAATTTAAAAATAGATATGGATATTATTCTATACGCCCAATATTTTAAGTCTCTTATCTTTTCTTGTGATACAAACCAGAATAATATCCTCAAAGTGTTGGCAATGAGAAGTGCCAAACAAACATAAAGAGAAAACCCGTCAGCATCTTGAGTCCTTCGTATTTGTCGATACTGTGGAATATATGGAGCTACACCGCCAATAATCATTGCCCCAGCCGCTCCCCAGCCCACTAGATGACCTACAGTCAGGCCTAGTTCGTCCGAAATTATCCAATCCATATTGACGAAATTGAACTGTTCAGCTTAATAACTTTTATTCACTTTTAACTAGCAGCAAGTGTGTTTTTAATTGTACTAAATACTACTGAATTCATAATGACACCACGTAAAGTCGCACATCTCAATTCATTTAGCCTTTTTAGTCATTGAGTCGATTGAACAAACCCCAGAAACCACACACAACTCACAAGTTCACAATCACCACGAAAAATCGATAGGCAGATTTCAGTGTTGCTATAGAGCGGTATTTAATTTTGACGCAAAATATAAATATCTGTCAAACATCTGTGATTCAAATTAATTAGAATCTGAATAAAATTGTTTAACCGATCAACTAAAACTTTTCGCCTACCCATAATCTAGGATTCACTATTATGGGTACGCAATTATTAACAGAATGAATAATACTATTATTTATTCTGTTACTAGACAGGTCAGTGAACGTTATCTATTTATTAATTTAACTAAATAAAACAGATTGCGTAAGTTTTCTGGATTTTGTAATGAGAATAATACAATAAACAAAGTATTATTGTAAAAG
The DNA here is from genome assembly GCA_949320045.1 of Scotopteryx bipunctaria. Lineage (NCBI taxonomy): Eukaryota > Metazoa > Arthropoda > Insecta > Lepidoptera > Geometridae > Scotopteryx > Scotopteryx bipunctaria. The sequence goes on from OX439441.1 coordinate 4,570,605, forward strand.
TGTTCACGTTAAGTTTGTCATATATACATATTAATAACACGCCCGTATCCCTAATGGGGGTGGGCAGAGCCACAAGTAAACGTAATAAAACTTGCAGCCACTTCTGATTTAATCATAAGATGGATAAAATTCTTCTTCACTTCTGATATAGTCGTAAAAGTCGACTAAGGAATAGTATCCTCTCCAACATGTTTGACCACATGGGCGATGGGCTGATCACCTGTCCTGTCACGATGGTTAACCATATCCATCTTATGATTTGTAATAGTAATAATATAAAAAGATTTATGAGATTTTTTAAGGTAGGTACGTGATAAACTGGACAATCGATTGTACATATTTCTTTTATCTGTATCAGCTGATGCTAAAAATCTGTATCGGTACAGATAAACCAGACTGGATAATTATGGCAATGCTGTCTAACTATCTATCTCGGAAGAACTCGGAACAATAAACACATCTAACTAAACACATGTAGACACATCTTAGACACATGCTCACATGGGTATTCCGAGCGGTTCCTCCGACTCAGGGTTCCGAGAGCTGATGGAGACAGGCAGGCAGTTTGTACAAAGCGCAAGTTAGAGCCTGCATGGAGTACTGTTCCCACCTTTGGGATGGCTCTGCTAAGTATCAGCTACAGGCATTAGAGTCGATTGAGAGGCGCGCCAGGAAGCTAATAGGTGACGACTCTTTGGTTGAGTCTCGGCTACAAAGCCTTGAGCATCGCCGTAGAGTCGCCAGTTTATCGGTCTTTTATCGGATACATTTCGGAGAGTGTGCGCAGGAACTGTACAATTTAGTTCCGCCGTCCCCCTTCTTCCATCGGACTTCCAGATACCCGGAAAGGCGCCATCTGTACATGGTTGACATTCCAAATGTTCGTACTAAGCGCTTTGAGTCCACATTCTTTATACGAACTGCAAAAATGTGGAACTCTCTGCCGGGGTTTGTATTTCCTGAAAAGTATAATATGGGTGTCTTTAAATCGAGAGTCAATAGGTTTCTTCTAGGTAAGCGTGCTCCATCTTAGACCACACTGTTACTTAACATCAGGTAGAGTGTGGTCAAACGCAAACCTATTTCGGTTTAAAAAAAAAAAAAGGCAGCAGAGTTACCAGGTAATTTTCAAGTCTTTTCAGCCTTTTTATACAATGCTGAGCAGAACTGAGGAACATTCTTAAAAAGAAAAAAAAGCTTTATTTTCTTGGTGCCCTGGATGGCACTAGACTAGGTGATCGTGACTAGTTGAAACGGAACATTTTAGTATTATATTATACCCAGAAAGCTTTATACATAAGAAAGCAAACTATGTACCTACGTATAGACACTATAAACACATTAAATTATCGATTGCTCTCTATGTAAACAAAGCGTCAGGACTTAAACTTTTAAGGAGTACTAATAGTTAAGGTGTAAAAACATGTTGGGAGGTTTTTTTACATGAACATTTTTACGAAAAATACGCGACGGTTTGTTTGCATAAGTTGGATTTCCAGTTTGGTTGAAGTATAGGATGCCTTAGGAACTAACATTTTTCGTTGTATGAATGTTCCTCATTTCATGCTAAGGTAGCTTGAGGCTTAGAACGGCAAATTATCTTTGTAATTGAGGTGTAGTTGGTGATCAGCTGTTTTTGACAGCGTTGTATGTCACTTTCAAAAACCATCAGCTGTTTCAGTGATTTCTTTCTTTCTTCCATTTCTTGAAGTTTTAATTTGTTTACAAAGTGATCTTTACATAGAGTACATTGGTAGTAGAAATCTAAGCCTACAGAAGCACATGTAATAACATGACGATCATATCAAAGCTGTTGCCAGCGCTACGTAGCGGCAGCGTAACTCCTGCGATTATACAAACATCTAAATTTAGCTTTCCATTTCCACGTTCGTATTCCTCCCTGAACCAGAAGGAAAGTGGTTTAGCTAAAAGTCAGGAGAGAGTTGACGTTTCTACGGACGTGAGACCTCTGGGAGAGAAGATAAAGGAGACTACTAAAACAGTATCTTACACAGGGGTAATACTAGCCGGGCTTGGCGTTACCGGCGTCATCTTCTATTACGTATTCCGGGAGCTGTTCTCAAGCAACAGTCCCAACAGTATCTACTCTGATGCTCTAGAAAAGTGCAAAAATGTACGTATCTATAGTTTTGGTTTCATAACCTCGATAAGCGATGTTTGTGAAAATTGATGTTGTTTACATAAATTATTATCTCCTTGAGATAATTTTACAACAAACTTTCTGCTCCAACGTGCAAATCTCTGCATTTACAGAATTACATGCATACATATTATCACGCTCGTATCCCTAATGGGGTGGGCAGAGCCTCAAGTAAACATAAGAAAACTTGCAGCCACTTGATTTAAATTCCTAAGATGGATATGGTGAACCATGGTTACAGGTGAACAGCCCATCGCCCTCAGGTCTATCATGTTAAAGAGGGTAGGTACTATCCCTTAGTCGACTTTTACGACATGCTCGGGGAGGGAAGCAGCTGGATGCATTGTATGCTTTTTCTTTACTATCAGCAAGTCCCAGTCCAGCAGAGAAGTGCATATTACATTAGGTATTTAATTATGAATTAAAATGGCCTTGGTGGTGGGGTGGCCGAATGCTCAGCTGAGATACAATAGGTGCGGGTTCTTGCAATCAATCTTGGTGTGGGGTCAGAATTGTTGGGTTTTTATTTATTATTATGTTATTTCATTTCAGGACCCTAGAGTAGAGGATGCTCTGGGAGCACCAATCAAAGGTTATGGAGAAGAGACCACAAGGAGAAGACGGACACATGTCAGCCATGCTATTTACCTGAGGGACGGTATCCAGCACATGAGGATGAGATTTTACATCAAGGGCATTAGGAATAAAGGAGTTGTTGAAGTAGACATGAAACAAGTAAGACATTTATAAACCCAACATTATAAGTACAGCGGAATATGTAGTCATTGTTGGTTTATCATCTATTGTGGATTGTGGATAAAACCAACTAATCTAAGAGGATGGCATAGGTGCTAGAAAAGCTTAAATTCATCTAAAAATCACAGGAACCATAACATCCTGTTAATATGGCTCTGCCCACCCTATAAAGGATATGGGTGTTATGTAATGTAATACAGGCAAGAATTCCCTCCTGATGCTGTACAAGTCACCAAGCATAGATGGTAAAGGCTGTAGTTTTTTTAGTTTTGTCTATTATTAGGGAGACATGCATACTCTGATAAGTAAAAGCATTTTTACAAAATGATAATCCATTTATTTCTTTCTATTTCAGAATGAATATGGCAACTACATCTGCCGGTATCTACTAGTCCAACTTGATGATTACACGGGAAAGACATTTATCATTGAAGATAACAGAGCAGAACTTGATGCCAAGACTGCATCGGGAAGTTCATTCCCATCGCTCACACTAACACAGTAATAACAAACCCTGATACATTAGATAAGTAGAATTATTGTTTAATATTGTTAAATAAAAGATGGTACTGTTTTTATCATCTTTTATTTATTGTTCAGTCTGGGAGGATCTACTTTCAACCAGATAACCTATTTAAAGTCTTACAATATTATTGGCACTGTCTTATCGGACTAGAAAGATTATTGATGGATCTTTTGTTGTTCATAATTTCTTCCACGGAACTCCTTCCCATGCCATCAGCAAACGGTTACAGAACACAAACCGTTTGATTCTTTCCAATAACCAGTAGAAGATCAGTGAGATGGAGAGGTATTGCGGCCATGCCCATTTCAATTCCTGCATCACACTAGGAGTGTATCGTACTTCAGCTTCTGGCAACCGCAGGTTTATTTTGATGTCCATGGTTCCCGTATGACCATTTTGGTTTCTTGAGTAAATTGTTTTTGTTTTTGTTGTTACTGTAACAAATAGTAGAAGTGTAGACATTTTTAAGTAAATGACTTTGAGAGGGTTCGAAGTGAGAATTTATTCATGTAAATCCTTAAAATCAGTGATTCATAATGATAATAACTGAATTGTACGAGAAACCCTCAAGACTTCATATAGCCCACGATGGAAAGGGAAAACGTTAACCATAGATACGCCACTGGCCAATGACGGAGCAATCGTCAAAACTCTAGCTCAATGCCCAGAAAGGCAGATTGCAAGAAAACAGAAGGGATGTTTAAAAAAATGTAGGTAGGTATGTTTATAAAGCTATTTTAGTTTATCTGTTCACAAAGAAACAGAAGGATGTTATGCTTCTGAAAAAATCCCTACTCAGTTTATTAAAGCAATATTGCACGAGTGACAAATCGAATATTATGGAGCCGGCTCCATAATAATGATAGAGTACCTACCCAGTAGGTACCTACCATTATAAATATACTCATGTATAGTAAATTTATTAGGTACCTACCTACTCGTAGATACTGGTGATTGTGGTTAGCTAAGGACGTTTTGTTTTACAGACAGATCAGGTTAAGCCATGTTGAACAACCAAACTTGTTATGTGAAATGCGACTGTAGCCTTTCCAAAACCTTTTTTTGCTGAATCTACGTAGTTTTTAGAACGTCAAAAAACATGGTGTGTAGTGAGAGTGAGACAGCGCTTTACATTAGTTAGTTAAGATACCTACATAAAGCTCAGACCAAATAAAAAGAAAAGACCCCGCGCCGCGAACAACAAAAGTGAAGCCACCTTTTTATCTATGTGTGTGTCGAAGGTTTTAAGGTTGTGTGTTCCAAGTAACCTAAATTCATAGTATAATAATTAAGAAACGATGCTATTTGAAGTACTTACAAGTGAAAAGTGATTCCGTGAGACTTTTTATGTGATTTGCTGCTGTTTTTATAAGTTTTCACTACACAGGAAGGCATAATTCTATTTTTAAGACTCGTGACGTACTAAGAGCGATGAGCATGGTTTTGGTGTGCGTGAGCGTGTATGTTTACTTGCAGGAGCACGGTTTTGTGTGGCTTCACTTTTGTTGTTCGCGGCGCGACGTCTTCTCTTTTTATTTGGTCTGAGACATAAAGTTAGTAAAATATAATAAAAACGTACCATCTCTTCTAAAGTACTTCTCCAGAACTGAGTCCACTATATTCACGTTATCATCAGGTAACGAGTCCAACAAGGAGTTGTTGTACTTATTGTCAAGAATATTCCAAGCGCATGGCAAATGCGATGTTTGATAGAACTCTATATCTCCGAAGTATTTAAAACTCGAAGGTGGTATTGCGAACTCCTTGGTCACAACTGCCAGTGACTGCATGTGTAGAGGGCAGACTGTCTGAAAAAAAAGTATAAGTAGGTTCCTTGGACGAATAAGTCTTTACAGATAAGGAAAGATAAGGAAAGTTCACATGGCTTTCCTAAGCTTTATGAGAGAAGTCGAGAATATGGGGCATCCTGATGATCGAAAAAGATTAAAACCTACGAAAGACAATAAAACGTAAGACGATAATCTACGACCTTTGTTCCGTACCGGAATTGATTTTTTTCACATTTTAATTTTCATTTATTGTGATGATGATAATGAGTGCATTCTTAAATTGTTGGTGTGGGTAGCAATACATTTCCTGTGCAAGCAGACACAATTTGGAGGGTAGATCGAGAAATCTTTTTGACCTATCTGTTTTCTTATTGGCTGGTTGGTTTGACGACACCCCTCACGCGCTCTCGTGAAGGAATCGGCCAACGAACATTCCTCGCTCCACCGTCATCGGAGACGAACGTTTACGCACCCTGACTGCCGTTTGCCCCGATTTTCCCACGCGCCCGCGCCGGTATTCTATCGCGTTGTGTGTGCGTGTCTACGGTCCTTCTTTTCGAACAGACGACACGATCTGTGAGACCCTTTCACCAGTCCTGTGGATTTCTACAAGTGCGGACAATATCGGTGCTATCTTGGAAGGCCCCCGGACTCGAGTCAGCCGTGAACCCAGGTACGTCTTTCCAATACCAGCCACTGAATTTCCCGTACATACTTTTTGATCCGTTCGAGCCGGATATATTTCTTGATTCCTCCAGATTGTGTCATCTTTCATTGGTTTCATTGCTACACTACGTGTACATTTTGTAATTTTCCGTTGGTCGTTTTTGCTCATCTTTGCTACGCAAAATGGCGGACGACGCGGGAATTGAACAAGATATTTTCGAGCGAGATATTATTCTAGAAGACATTAAAAGAACGTTATTATTTGCTACTACTGATCAAGTTCAATTCAAATCAAGATCTACTGATCTAAATGCTCAACAAAGAAAGTTTAGTAAACTTCAATCTAAAATTGAAAAAGCGTTGATGAAGTCGAAGTTGTTTAACAAAGACGAACAGTTAAAAATTCGTAACGATTTTAATGATTGTTATTATGCTATTTTAGTTCATGTAAATAATTTGAAAGAAGCCAGTCAGGAATTTAGGCGCATGAGTCGCACTAACATTAATTCAATGCCTCATGCACATAATCATAGTTTACATTTACATAAATTGCCAACGTTACCGTTGCCGTCATTTAGCGGTGAATCTACTGATTGGCCCTCATACTTTGATTTATATCAAGCGTTGATTCACAACAATGATGCCTACACGCCAGCGGAGAAGTTTCGTTATCTGTTGTTAACTTTAAAAAACGAACCTCATAATTTGATAAAATCGATTCCCATTACAGACGAAAACTATTTAGTTGCGTTAGATATTCTTAAAAATAGGTACGAAAACCGCCGAATTATTGCTTCGAAACATTTGGATCGCATTCTGGACTGTAACACCTGTACCAATGAGTCATATTCCAATCTACGAAATTTGCTAAATGTATACATGGAAAACATTAAGGCTCTTGAAACGATGCGTTTCCCAGTGAATGAATGGAGTTTCATTTTGTTGAACGTTTTGTTGCGAAAAATTCCTAATACCATTCGTAAGCGTTTTGAATTATCTCTTTCAAAACCGTCCGAAATACCTAACGTAGATGTGCTCATTAGGTTCTTAGAACAGGAAATTTCCACATTTGAAATTATGACCGGTGGTGAATTGAAGGAATCAAAGCGGATAGATAGCAGTTCTCGTTCCCGCGCAAACAGCGTGGATCCATATCGATCGAATGCGCCCTCCGGGTCGGGTCCGCGTCGCTCGTTTGCAGCTACCGAATCATCCGACGTACAAAGCGAGAAGCAATGCATTTTGTGCGATGCGCAGCACATCCTACCGAGGTGTTCTAAGTTTTTGAATATGTCTCCCGGTGATAGGTATAATTTCATAAAAAACAAAAATGTTTGCTACAATTGTTTGAATGTTGGTCATAGTCTCGTAAACTGTAATTCCAAATATACATGTCGATCGTGCAATAAACGACATCATTCATTATTGCACTTTGAGAATCAGGTAAACAAGCCTATTCATTCAAATCAGGCCGTCTCTTTCCCTCCTTCGGAGAAACATATGGTTGTCGCGTCTGAACCCGGCCCTCCTGCCGTGCTACCTCAAACGACCGCCGTGAACCACGCGATAAGCGCGAACTGCGAGTCGTCCATTGCGCCCTCTACGAGGAAATGGACCGTAATGCTTTCTACCGCGCTCGTCAATATACACGTTGGTACGGTGAAACATCAATTACGTTGCTTAGTTGATTCGGGAAGTCAAGCTAGTTTTATTACGGAGGCTTGTTCTAGACGCATAGGCTTGAGCTCTAGGAATATTAATATTCCGATTTTTGGTATCGGTGAAGAAAAACCGATTTATCCTAAAGGTATAGTTACGTGCGTTATCAGTCCTCGAAATCAGGATATACCAGCTATTTCAGTGGAGGCTTTAATTTTACCAAAACTAGTTTCGACCCTGCCTAGAATACCGGTACCTATAGATGCGTGGCCGCACATCAAAAATTTGTATTTAGCTGATCCTGATTTTAATGCTCACAGCTCTCAACCCATTGAAATGCTTTTAGGTGCAGATATTCTATCTCACATTTTGCTAGGAAACATTGTCAAAGGTCACCCCGATGCACCGATTGCAATGAATAGTATTTTCGGTTATTTGTTGATGGGAAAGGTTTCTTTCGATGTAGCGAACCCGCCGCCACTCCAGGTGTGTCATAGCTCCTTTTTCGAGGACAACGACCTTCAAAGGTTCTGGGAGCTGGAGGCAGTTCCAGAAGAAAAAACCCTTTCTGCTGATGAACGATTGTGCGAATCCTTTTTCGAAGGATCGCACACACGTGACGAATCCGGGCGCTATGTAGTGGCCCTTCCATTCAAAAGTGCACCTATACTAGGTCAATCCCGTGACATCGCTCTCTCGCGTTTTCGAAAATTAGAATATCGTTTAGAACGTAATTCTGCCCTGAAAAGGGAATACCACTCGTGCTTACAAGAGTATTTAGATTTGAACCAAATGGAACTTTGTGATCCCCCCTCCAAAGATGATACTTCTCATTATTATATTCCGCACCACTGCGTGGTCAAAGAGTCTAGCGAAACTACTAAGGTTCGGGTAGTGTTCGATGCTGGTTGTAAAACCACAAATGGTCACTCATTAAATGATCTTTTGCTTACCGGTCCGAAGCTTCATTCGGACATTGTTGATATTTTGTTAAAATTTCGAATTCATAATGTCGTGTTTACAGCTGATATCAAGGCTATGTACCGTAATATTGCGGTTAGAACTTCAGATTGGGACTATCAACGCATACTTTGGCGATCCTCTCCTGACGCACCCATTCGGGATTATAAAATAAAAGTTGTTGTTTTCGGCGTGAGCTCATCTCCTTATCTTGCTTTACGTGTGATGCGCCAACTCGCACAGGATGAGGCTGAGAAATTTCCGCTCGCGTCAGCAGTTTTGATGGACTCCGTCTTTGTCGATGATATTATTACAGGAGAGGCCGACGAGGCCAAGGCACTCGCTCTGCAAAAACAATTAGTAGATGTCTGTGCAAGCGCAGGGTTCGAACTTCGAAAATGGCATAGTAACTCGCCGGCGATTCTCGCCGCAGCGCCCTCACCTCACGGTGAGCGGCCGGATAATGTTTCGTTCGCACTAGTGGAGAATGATACTTCAATAAAAGTACTCGGACTCCAATGGAACCCTTGTTCGGATGGTTTCTCATTCAATGTTCAATCTTCTGACTCGACATGTACTAAAAGATCCATTTTGTCGGAAATCGCAGAAATCTACGATCCCCTAGGTTTATTATCGCCTGTGATTTTGTATGCAAAACATATTATGCAATTACTGTGGATCGCTGGGACCGGGTGGGATGAGTCACCGCCCATTGATATAGTCAACGCGTGGTCAAGCTTCACCAGTGAGCTTCCGCTCTTAGCTGAATGTTTTTTCCCTCGTCACATTTTCGACGGGGCTACATCGATCGAGTTGCATGGCTTTTCAGATGCTGGTGAACGAGCTTGTTCTGGATGTGTTTATGTTAGGTGTAAATGCAGCGACAACGGGATTCGTGTTTTTCTTGTGTTGGCAAGGACGCGTGTTGCGCCGTTGAAGCGTTTATCTGTCCCGCGACTTGAACTTATGGCAGCCCAGCTGTTGTCTAAACTGATAAGAAAAGTAATGCTCGCTTACGGCGACCGAATTCATTTCGATCATGTCTACGCATGGTCAGATTCCACGATTGTGTTAGCATGGCTACGCTCATCACCACATGAATGGAAGGCTTTTGTGTCCAATCGTACCAGTGACATGCTGTCACGAGTACCAGCCGGTTGTTGGCGACATGTGCCATCGTACGACAACCCGGCCGATTCAGCCTCCCGAGGCATGCTGCCCTCGGTGTTTGTCAAACACGTTTTATGGTTCTGTGGCCCTAGTTGGTTAGTTGAAGAACCAAAATTGTGGCCTATGCTCATTCAAGGTCCTGTTACACAGGAAGAAAAACGCAATCCTCCTCTTCTCGCAACACCATCTTCTGTAGGCGAGCTCGAGGTATTTTCAAAATTTTCATCGTTAGGAAAACTGGTTCGTGTCATATCGTACATTTTTCGATTTTATCATAAATGTAGAAAAACTCAAACTTCTTTCCCTGCGCACATTACTGTGCCCGAATATAACTCTGACCTAAAGTTAATAATAGGTAGAATTCAACAGTCCGTTTTCGCGGACGATATGAAAAGCATAACGCTGGGGAAACAATCCTCAAGTCAATTGAAACGCTTATCTCCGTTTTTAGATAGGGACAACTTATTACGTGTGGGCGGGCGATTGCATAAATCTCTTCTTTCGTTTGAATCTAGACATCAATTGATACTTCCTAAAAAACATCATTTAACTACGTTAATTATTGATGATGCACACGTCACCCATTTACATGCTGGTCCCCAGTCTACGCAATATTTGTTGATGCAAAAATATTGGATTTTATCGGCACGAAACATAATCAGACAGCGTATACATAAATGCATTTCTTGTTTTCGAGCGCGGCCGACTCACACACAGCCACGCATGGCTCCTTTACCTAGCGTACGTATACAATCAGCGCGTCCATTCTTAAAAACAGCTGTTGATTACGCCGGACCATTTTATGTGCGCGCTAATAAGGTTAGGAACGCTAAAATAATAAAATCCTACGTTGCAGTTTTCGTTTGCATGAGTGTAAAAGCGATACATCTCGAATTAGTTTCAGATCTTACTACTGAATCGTTCTTAGCTGCGTTACGACGTTTCACGTCTCGTCGGGGTTTATGTACGGACATCTACTCTGACAACGGCAAAAACTTTGTTGGGTGTAATAACTACTTACAAGAGTTATATGCATTTCTAAATTCAGATTCAGTTCAAAAGGCGTTTCATGAAAAGGTATTAGGTCAAAACCTTACTTTTCATTTTCAACCCGTTATCGGGTCACATTTTTGTGGATTAGTAGAAGCTGGTGTAAAAAGTTTCAAACATCATTTGTATCGTGTTCTTGGTTCTCGCACACAAACCTACGATGAAATGCATACTCTTCTTTGTCAGGTTGAGGCAGTGTTGAACTCGCGCCATCTTTGCGTCTTGAGTACTGATTCCCAAGACCCCTTACCGCTGACTCCAGCACATTTTTTGATAGGCGGTCCTATCACGGCCCTACCGGACGTTTCGTTGGCGGACTTTAATCCTGATCGGCTTACTCGATGGCGATGGATTCAACAAAGCGTTCAACATTTTTGGAAACGTTGGAGTTGCGAGTATTTACATGAATTACAACAATCTCAAAAATGGTTTCATAATCGTGGACCTCCAATCCGTGAAGGCATGATTGTTGTTGTGCGTGATGACAACCTACCCCCTTTACAGTGGAGGTTAGCCAGAGTACACGCTCTGCACCCGGGCAGTGATAACATTACCCGTGCTGTCACTCTTAAAATGGGAAACTCTTTTACGAGGAGACCCGTCGTTAAGATTTGTCCGCTTCCGTTAGATTAATAAGTCTACTTTTTCAGTTGAGCATTTAGTTAGTACCTAAGCAAATATTATATTTTTTTTGTTTTTCCTTTTCCTTTCATATTTCTTACTTTTTTTGTGTATATTTCGTTAAAACAACCACGTTCTTTTAAGGTGAGCGGCTATGTTCCGTACCGGAATTGATTTTTTTCACATTTTAATTTTCATTTATTGTGATGATGATAATGAGTGCATTCTTAAATTGTTGGTGTGGGTAGCAATACATTTCCTGTGCAAGCAGACACAATTTGGAGGGTAGATCGAGAAATCTTTTTGACCTATCTGTTTTCTTATTGGCTGGTTGGTTTGACGACACCCCTCACGCGCTCTCGTGAAGGAATCGGCCAACGAACATTCCTCGCTCCACCGTCATCGGAGACGAACGTTTACGCACCCTGACTGCCGTTTGCCCCGATTTTCCCACGCGCCCGCGCCGGTATTCTATCGCGTTGTGTGTGCGTGTCTACGGTCCTTCTTTTCGAACAGACGACACGATCTGTGAGACCCTTTCACCAGTCCTGTGGATTTCTACAAGTGCGGACAATATCGGTGCTATCTTGGAAGGCCCCCGGACTCGAGTCAGCCGTGAACCCAGGTACGTCTTTCCAATACCAGCCACTGAATTTCCCGTACAACCTTGTTTAGATTTATCGTCTGCCCGAAAGGGGATAAGTACAAGAAAAAAAATCAAGTTGATAAAAACTTTGTAGGAAGAACGACAAACTACTTACCATTGCAGCCCATTGCATCGCTACGTTGCCTTCTACTAAAATGCCTAGTTTGTTATTTGTTAAGTATATACCTGTAACTGAAAGTCCAATGCTAAAAGGACAATGAGCGAAGCTATCGTGTGGTCACCTGGCACGACCAGACGAAACTCGAAGTCTAATACATCGTTCAGGCCGTCTTTGTTGATGTCGTATTCTTGGACCTTCGGATAAACATTATTAGAAGACTTTCAATAAAATTGAAGTTCCTAAGTATTTAGGTCTCTCTAGATACTAGGATGTTGCTTACTCAGTCATAAGGAGACCTTTCACGAATCATCGGGTTATAGAACAATTTTATTATAGATAGAACACTAAACTTTTCATGACTAAAAAGGTCTACGAAGTCTACGACAATCAAAATAGAAAAGTGTTGATATTAACTTATTTACATGGGTAGGTATTTGGTAGGAACACTTTTTTTTTCTTTCAATCTTTAAAATATTCGAAAGTGAAAACAATCTAAACCTGAAACTCTGGACAGTTTTCTTCCCCAGTAGCGTCTTCATCTAAGAACGCTGCTTCACCGCAAATGATTTGTTGACTAAGGTCCTCTGTTTCTGCCACTAGCATGTATTCATACGTGAAGTGTACCTTTGGCTGTTCATGAAAACCGTAAGATCTGAGCCAAAACCCTGAAAATTTATGAATAAGATGAAACAGTCAAGCTTAAAGAAAAGCTTTTAAAAGCTTTACTTAAAGATTCACTTGTACTTTTTACAGACTATACTTAAGCAGGTAACCCACAGGTGCTACGAATTGTTTGCCCTTCGCTCTTCATGAAATTATCTTTATCTCTTACTTTAATTTTAATATCTCTTACCTCTACTCCTGTATGCCACGATAAAAGGCATAACAATGTTCAAGACTGTTGTGGTCAAAGTGAACAACATAGCTTTCGATAGAAAGTAGCTTTTGTATTGAATCTGCACATTACAACTAAATAAACTGTATAGATTCATTTTGTAGAGCACTTTGTAGTAAGTTTTACCCAATACACTGTTAGAACTGGTTTTTATTTATTGATCAACAACAGCGCGCGTTGCTAGGCAACTGGTGTTGCAAGGAAATAAATGCGGGTGTTCCCTTTTTTCTCTCAAATAAAAAGATCGATTTTAAGCAAATAAATACAATAGAGTCATACTTACAAACATATAACTATACCATCGAGCATATAACTGATATCGGTTATATGCTCGATGAACTATACTTACTTCTGTATTAAATTTAAAAGAAAACCTTGTTTGCCGATAAAAACCAACGCTTTTTTGTTATAATAATATGGTACATAATAATTAATTGTTACGGACGTAACTGAATTAATTATAACTAGTGGTACGTATAGCAACCTGCGAAATTGAAATACGAATGAAACAAAAGGCCGGAGTGCGTAGACCCTCAGAAGCAGTGTCCGTTACCTTTGTCGTAGGAACAATAGGATGAAGAGACAGGAATTATATTACTGACGACTACAAAGTATTATATATTGTAGCTTTCGCCTGCGGCTTCACTCGCGTGGTACTCAGATCTCAGACTATATTTTATTCGAGGTCACGAACTATGTATTTTCCAAGTTTTATACAAATCCGTCGCCGTTACGGAGTTTTATTTAGTCGTGTCACTAGTTCTTTCGAATCAGTGTGGTGAAAGGATTTAAAGTGCGCCTCAAAGGCTCCTTTCGTGAACTTGACCCAAACTTTCGCACTAGTATTTTAATAGGTTAGACATGAAGCCCAATGGATAAATGCAGACCTACGAGTAGGTACTACATTATTGTTCAAATATTTATCTTAGAAAATAGAGCTTTGCTATTTATTCATTCATGTTGTAAATATATTTAAAAAAATAAAAGAAATAATCACTAAAAAACTACCATGAAAAATACTAACAGCTATTTTTCTGTCTTTCCTTTTAATTTTGTTAGTCTCCGTCCGCAAAACTAGCTTAAAAAGCGTTCTGGTTTACTCACAAACCAGTGCACACAAACAATGAGAATGCCAGAAACTAGCAGGTCCGGCGCCTGCGATTGTAACTTGAACCCTGGCCGGTGAATGATCCCTTACTTTAGACAAATCGTATAAAAAGGGCTGGAAACTAGCAAACGACATCACTTGCTCTGGTGAGAGCCCGGAGCTCAGTCCAGTCCTCAGATAGGACTTTGATAAACATTTCTCAACTTACAACTTCTACGCCAAGATGGCCATGGTTCGCAGATCAAGCATGGACAGGATGTCCTCCAGCATGACGTCCAGCATGACTGGCATGGGTTTGGGTGGCATCACTGGAATCACTTCAGGAATGGGTGCCTTGAACTGCATGAGAGAGCAGCAGATGACGGTCGGTGGGATGCCGTCCAACTACGTTCCAGGATTGTCGGCTTATTACAACATTTCCAGCTTCTGTCAACGCCCTGGGCAGACCCGTCGCTGGCCCATGCAGCGTGCTGGACCTTCGGCGCAGCATCGCCCTGGGCGTTCTCACAGCACTGGGTCGCTGCATCGCATGAAGCACTCCTTGAGGAACAGTCCCAACACCCAGTATACCCACAATATGATCTGCAAGATGGCTGATCAGAACGAACGCAGGCGTCGCCAGGACACCTTGGAAACGATTCCTCAAAGCTATTACTCGCAGCAGCCGCTAAAAGTAGAGCTTACTGAATTCTATTCGCGGGATAACTCCAAGGATCACCACACAGAGCAGTATGATCTTGTGAACGATAGCGTTCTTCCGAACCCCGTACTGAGAAGAGGCCAGAACTTCTTCTTTGCTGTGCGCTTCGATAGGACTTACGATAAGCAACAGGACATGATTCGTATTGTCTTTTGCTTTGGTGAGTTTGAAACCATCTTGGTAATTATGCTTAATTATTTGTTGTGATAATGCCTGGGCTCTTATTTTAATTTTATTTTAACAGGTCCCAAGCCTAGTGTTACCAAGGGAACCAGGGTGGTATTGCCTGTGAACTGGAGCAACCAGCAAGGTGTGTTCCAGCACTCTCGCGACATGATGGGAATGGGAATGGGTATGGGAATGTCTCGGATGCAGGATACCAGCACCACTATGGGAACTATGGGATCAATGGGTACCATGGGCACAATGGGAACTATGGGTTCAATGGGTACCATGGGTCAAATGGGCACAATGGGTACGATGGGTTCGATGGGACCTATGGGACCGATGAGCGGTATGAGGGAAACTACAACGTATGGCGTTCGTCGCAGTTCGTTCAGCAACGAGCCGCTGCCACTGCAGCACAGTCCCCTCAGCCCTCACGGAACGCTGGATAGGCCCATGATCGATCGTTACGGAACAAACACCGCCCAGCATTCCTCATTCGGCCGTGGATATGGTTCCCGTCACGGATCTCGTCATGGCTCCATGCAGAACCTGGCTGCTCTTGCTCATGATATGGACCGGTGGGACATTAGTATTCAGCGACAGGATGGAAATACTATTACATTCCAAGTCCACGTTCCTGCGACTGCTCCGGTCGGAGTATGGAACTGCTGGGTCCAGACCAACCGATATGGTCAGCGCGACAACCGTCACGACTACAAATGTGACGAGGACGTTTACATACTGTTCAACCCTTGGTGTCGCGAAGACTCCGTATTCTTGGACAATGAGTCATTCAGGAAGGAATACGTTCTCAACGAACAAGGAAAGATCTGGTGCGGAACTTGGCGCCAGCCTAAGGGTCGCAAATGGATATACGGACAATTCGATGACGTGGTACTGCCTGCTTGCATGTACATGCTGGAACGCAGTGGTCTTGAGCATTCAGAGCGCGGTAATCCGATCCGCGTATGCAGGGCTATTTCTGCTATGGTGAGTTGGTTATAGGAAATAATTGATCATGTTATACTTTGCATCCATACACGATGACTACTTTTATCGACAGATTAATGCAAACCATGATGACGATGGCATTATGGTTGGCCGTTATGATGGAGAATATAAAGATGGTGTTGCGCCTCATGCTTGGACTGGTTCTGTCGCCATTTTGGAACGCTACCTAACCGATGGTGGCAGGCCGGTAGAATACGGCCAATGCTGGGTTTACTCCGGCTTGGTTGTCAGTATTTGCAGGGCACTTGGTAAGAATCTTCCATTCTGATAATAACTTCATATTACACAAAAGGATTGCGGTTAAAATTGTTTTTTGTGTCCAGGAATTCCTTGCCGGTCTGTTACCAACTACGTGTCTGCACACGACACTAACAGGACATTCACTGTAGACAAATACTTTGATCGTGACGGTAACGAAGTGCCCAATGGTCCAGATGAAGACTGCTACGATTCCTGCTGGAACTTCCACGTTTGGAACGATGTATGGATGCAACGGCCCGATTTGCCTCAAGGTAATAACTTCATATTTACCTATTGAGTACCTAATTGATTTAACAATCACATGGTCTAGAGTAATACTGTTTGTTCTTGAGTATAGGATACAGTGGATGGCAGATCATCGACTCTACACCCCAAGAGGAAGCGGAGTCTGTGTACCACTGCGGTCCTGCCAGTGTTGAAGCTGTGCGACGTGGAGAGGTCGGCTTCCAATACGATACGCCCTTCATGTACTGCCAGCTCAACGCCGAGCTGTGCCACTTCCAGGAGGAAGAGAACTCCGAATGGGGCTTTATTAGGATGGCTTCGAACCAATACCAGTGAGAACAGTGCATTTTAAATGTACCTTATACTATACTTAGTTAGTTTTTCCATGGTAACTCTTTTATCTTTCTGTTAACAGGGTGGGACGCAAGATCCTTACCAAGAACCCGAACCGCGACGATGACGAAGGAGAAAGCGATATGGTTGAGATTACACACGAATACAAGACAGTGGACAGCTCGTCGCCTGAGCGCCTTGCTGTCATCGCGTCTTGCCGCGGTTACCAACGCATGCAGCAGTACTATGAATACCCCGATAGAAACTACGAGGATGTTTACTTTGACCTCATGGATATTGATATTGTGCCTTACGGCCAGCCTTTCGATTGTACCATGAACATCCAGGTAGTGGACTAATATCATTGCTTTCACTGCCTTATTTTAAAGTCATTCCATAACTAATCTTTGGGTGTTTATTTCAGAATAAGTCGCACGAAGATCGCACGATTTGGTGCGTCTTGACGGCTTCAGCCAGCTACTACACTGGCGCCATCGCTTCTCGCCTGCGACGTGCTCAAGGCGAGTTTATTGTGCGCGCCGGACAACGTGAAGTGTTGAAACTCCACGTAACTCCTCAGGAATACATGGATAAACTTGTGGACCATACGATGGTGAAGGTCCACGCAATGGCTTATGTGAAGCAGACTCGCCAGGCCTGGTCTGATGAAGATGACTTCCCGCTGCATAAGCCAAGGATGCAAGTGCAGGTAGATATAACTCTCTCAAACTGTAGGTAATTTGTTCAGTCGCCATATGACAGCACATGACTTTGATACTTTATTCCAGGTGCGAAGCCAGCCTTGCATCGGCCAAGAATGTGCCGTCACGTTCAGCTTCCAGAATCCGTTGCACGTTCATCTGACTGACTGTTACTTCACCTTTGAAGGACCTGGTATCCAGAGGCCACGACAGGTCAGCTACTCATTACGAAATTGAGAACTCTTTTCATCGCGATCTACAAAGTGTTGGTTGTAATAATTGTCTGTCTTTCCCAGATCCGATTCCGCGACGTGAAGCCGGGTGAGTTCGTGAACTACCAGGACAAGTTCATCCCGCGTCGTCACGGCGAGCGCCGCATCGTGGTGACCTTCTCTTCGCGCCAGCTGGACGAGATCTTCGGCTGCTGCATGGTGAATGTGCGCGGCTAGCTAGCCCCCGGGGCCCGCGCCTCGCCGCCCGCGCTCCCGCGGCCGACCTCGCCGGGCCCTACCTCCCCCTCCGCCGTCCAGATGGACCGCTCCTTCGTATCTTACGTCGCGCCTGACCAACACCTCTACCAGGAAGAGGAGGTTATCATTGTGAAAACAACCGCTTAAAGCGCGCCCGGCTTTCTAGTTTAACGACTGAAGCCTTGACTCTATGTTATAGTGTTTATGTGATAATACGACGACTCAGCTCGAAAACGGAATTGTTTTGGATCACCCGCACGAATCATAAAAATAAACCCAAAAAAATGAATTGCTCACAAAAACTCACAGTGTGAATTATAATAACTAAGTAAGTGTATCTCTTGTTATAAGAAAAACCGATACTTCAAGTGCCATTGCGTGTGTTGATTCGTCCCTGATGTATGGAAAGGGGTTAAGCTTAGTATTATTGAATTTTTTAGTTAGAAACATTTATTTTTATATTTAAAAATATGTATCTATCAATTATATTTTAAGTTTTTTATATGAATTTATTTATATCACAATTCCATATGTATTTTTATCAAAATGCAATATTGTTTTTGTATGGTGAAAACACAAAAGTATTTAAAAAATGTATTTGCACTGAGTTTGTGTGTTTTTGGGATCTCAAAAATAAAATGCATTCAATGCAATTTACATACCTTTTACTTATCGAACTACACTTACTGTGACTTGAATCAGAGAGGGAAACATCAAATACTTGGACAATAAGGGTCAGTGATCCATTGGGGGTTTTCCCTTTTGTTCCAGCGATGTCCTTGTTTTTACTGTTTTGTTGTCTGTGCCTACAGACAGTGATTCAGCTTTTGGGATGCGTGGGTACCTAGATAAGATAGGTACTTTTGTTTTATTCATATTACGCCATATTTTAAGGAGGATAGTGATTACTTGTTATGAAATGGTGGTCGGAGCCTTCGCGCAAGGCAACATTTAGTTTCTTAATTGCTTCTTAAAAAAGACTAAGATCCATACAATCCTGTCGACTAGGCTGTAATAAAGAATACACAAAGTGATTGGTTGGCCATAGCTGCAGACGTAAATAACCGTACCAGCCATCGACGGATTTGGAACGAATACATGATATTGTAGTGAGAAACAAGCACGACTGAACAATGATGTTTTATAAATAACAAAATAATGTTTTCCTTCTCTAGGATTTTATAAACTTCGGTATGATGGTAAGTGACTTAGCCATTATAACATTTTCTTCTCATGCAATGTCCACGTTTTTTAACGCAGTTCTTATTTTTATTAAAATCAAGACTCGAGACCTTTTTTTTAATTACTGCAGCTGCTTAGATTATTAACCCACAGCTAGCCACAGAGGGCGCTCGGGAAAATTCAACCTGTTAGCTGAATTTGTGGGCAGTAGAGATAGGATAAGGGTTTGTTCTAGGATATTTAAAATGCGAAAAATAAAGTAGGTCAAAGCCAGCTTACGTAAAAGGCCATTCTTCTCAGAAAGTGCGTTGGTCATTAATGGAAAATAATTCATTTACGGATTCATCGAACAGGTTTATATCTAGGTAGGTATATAGCTAAAGAAGAAAAAAAATCCAATGCTTGGCAGTGACCACATTCTTTGTACAGAAGACCTTCGTATAGACTTAAGAGATTAAGCGATATTGATCTGTGTTACAAGGAAATAAGGATGATAATTATGTAGAGGTGACCATGAACGGCGATCCGTCGACGGCGCCGCCAGCATTGGTGGTGATGTCACGTGTAGTAAATTAACATAATCGTGTGTAACTTTATTTTGCTAGTGTTCATTGTTGACATGTTTTTTACAACTTGTCGTTATGAGATATAGTTATGATAAGCGATTTAATGTATTTTTTTGGCTGTGTTGGGTCCGGGAATTCATCTATTTTATTAACCTACCTATACCTATACCTATACGCATACGCATAGGTACTCATACCGTTATATTATTGTTATTAACATGATGCATATTCTTGAGTAGGTAGGTAGGTCTACGTGTATCTAGAACCAAACTAGTACTTTCCAAGTTTCATCCATGCTGCGTCAAAGTATAAATCATTATTGACGCCGAAATGATTCATTTTAAAAGAATATAGGTAAGTACCATGCGAAGCTCCAGCGGTTATGCCTGTAGCAAGAACGAGCTGATAAGAGGTCAGGTCTGCTCGTCATTTGAGCCATATAAGGTAGGTAGTAAAATTGCGGTCCATCACAGTCCGAACCAGATCGTGGAAAGGAAAACATGCGTATAAAATAAATAAATACATAAATTAATTAAATCAATCATTAAAAAATAACAGCAGTGGTTGATAGTGAAGTAAATTACAACAATTGAGTCGTGAATTTCGAGAGACCCAAATTTTTAAGACGAAATGGAAAGTTTGAAAAGCAAGTTGGAAGGCTGGTGCGCTCCGTGTTATATTAGTAAAGGTGCCTGTGACTTGAAGACGATGCCGCGGCCACCCCGCTCAGACTCATCTTACAGTAAGTTTGGTTTATCAAGTGAAAGTAATATAATAATTTAATGTTTTACTAAGGTTTTACTGCGGTTCCAGGAAAAACATATTTTCATAAATTGATAAAACCTCCTTTAAGTAAGAAATACTGTCATAGTAGATTTCACTAGGTAGAATATTAAGTGGATAGGTACCTATATACTTAGACTAGTATTTTCGCTTGCGGGCGCGGGCTGCAAGCAGCCCGCGAGGATGTTGTTTCTTAGAGGCTGAACCAAAATTTCAGCCCAATCGGACGAACCGTTTCGGAGATACAAGCAAGAGGGGGTGAAAATTGGGGGGGAGGGGGGGATTTTTTTATGAAATTTTACTCGCCATCCCATTCTCCATACGAATCGACCAACCGCGATCTCGAATCGTGGGTAATTTCGGAGATACAAGCAAGGGGGGGTGAAAATTGGGAGGGAGGGGGATCAAATTTTTATTTAACTTTACTCGCCATCCTATTCTCTATACGAATCCACTTTTAAAAATCCCATATCACGAGTCATTTCGGAGAACCGATAGAAGGGGGGGTCAAAGGGGGGTCGAAAGGGGGGGGAGTAAAAAAAGTTGTATTCATTCGAGCACCCTCTATCCGAATCTACAAAAAAAACATGCCCTCGTCGGGAAGAATCGGGACACCGAACGTGGGGGGGGGCGAGGGGGGAGGAAAATGGGGGTTTTCGGATTTTTCCCCCACTCACCGGGACTCCCCGAACATTTCCCCCATACATCATCATCATCCATCTCGTCTCCTTCCGGGAGAACAATGATGTCAATGAGTCAGTGAGTGAGTGAGTCAGTGGTAATCGAGCTGTATATAGTATAACTAGTATTTTCGCTTGCGGGCGCGGGCTGCAAGCAGCCCGCGAGGAGGTTGTTTCTTTGAGGTCGCGTGGGGGCGCGGGCTGCAAGCAGCCCGCGAGGATATCGTTTCTTAGAGGTCGCGTGGGGGCGCGGGCTGCAAGCAGCCCGCGAGGATGTCGTTTCTTAGAGGGCGCGTGAGGGCGCGGGCTGCAAGCAGCCCGCGAGGATATCGTTTCTTAGAGGTTGCGTGGGGGCGCGGGCTGCAAGCAGCCCGCGAGGATAACGTTTCTCAGAGGTCGCTTGCGGGCGCGGGCTGCAAGCAGCCCGCGAGTGACGGAAATGCTGCTGGAGGAAAAAGAAAAAAAAAAAATAAAAAAAAAAAAAACATTCGGCATCAGCGACCCTCAAAACCCTCGGAACCAAAATTTCAGCCCAATCGGACAAACCGTATCGGAGATACAAGCAAGAGGGGGTGAAAAGTGGGGGGAGGGGGGGATTTTTTAATGAAATTTTACTCGTCATCCTATTCTCTATACGAATCCACTTAAAAAAATCCCATATCACGACTCATTTCGGAGATCCAATAGAAGGGGGGGTCAAAGGGGGGTCGAAAGGGGGGGGAGTAAAAAAAGTTGTATTCCTTCGATCACCCTCTATCCGAATCTATAAAAAAAACATGCCCTCGTCGGGAAGAATCGGGCCACCGAACGTGGGGGGGGCGAGGGGGGAGGAAAATGGGAGTTTTCGGATTTTTCCCCCACTCACTGGGACTCCCCGAACATTTCCCCCATACATCATCATCGTCCATCTCGTCTCCTTCTGGGAGAACAATGATGTCAATGAGTCAGTCAGTGAGTGAGTGAGTGGTAATCGAGCTTTATATAGTATAACTAGTATTTTCGCTTGCGGGTGCGGGCTGCAAGCAGCCCGCGCAACCAAAATTTCAGCCCAATCGGACTAACCGTTTCGGAGATACAAGCAAGAGGGGGTGAAAATTGGGGGGGAGGGGGGTCAAATTTTTATTCAACTTTACTCGCCATCCTATTATCTATACGAATCCACTTGAAAAAATCCCATTTCACGAGTCATTTCGGAGAACCAATAGTAGGGGGGGGTCAAAAGGGGGGCCAAAGGGGGGGGGAGGAAAAAAAATGTATTCCATCGAGCACCCTCTATCCGAATCTACAAAAAAAACATGCCCTCGTCGGGAAGAATCGGGACACCGAACGTGGGGGGGGCGAGGGGGGAGGAAAATGGGGGTTTTCGGATTTTTCCCCCACTCACCGGGACTCCCCGAACATTTCCCCCATACATCATCATCATCCATCTCGTCTCCTTCCGGGAGAACAATGATGTCAATGAGTCAGTGAGTGAGTGAGTCAGTGGTAATCGAGCTGTATATAGTATAACTAGTATTTTCGCTTGCGGGCGCGGGCTGCAAGCAGCCCGCGAGGAGGTTGTTTCTTTGAGGTCGCGTGGGGGCGCGGGCTGCAAGCAGCCCGCGAGGATATCGTTTCTTAGAGGTCGCGTGGGGGCGCGGGCTGCAAGCAGCCCGCGAGGATGTCGTTTCTTAGAGGGCGCGTGAGGGCGCGGGCTGCAAGCAGCCCGCGAGGATATCGTTTCTTAGAGGTTGCGTGGGGGCGCGGGCTGCAAGCAGCCCGCGAGGATAACGTTTCTCAGAGGTCGCTTGCGGGCGCGGGCTGCAAGCAGCCCGCGAGTGACGGAAATGCTGCTGGAGGAAAAAGAAAAAAAAAAAATAAAAAAAAAAAAAAACATTCGGCATCAGCGACCCTCAAAACCCTCGGAACCAAAATTTCAGCCCAATCGGACAAACCGTATCGGAGATACAAGCAAGAGGGGGTGAAAAGTGGGGGGAGGGGGGGATTTTTTAATGAAATTTTACTCGTCATCCTATTCTCTATACGAATCCACTTAAAAAAATCCCATATCACGACTCATTTCGGAGATCCAATAGAAGGGGGGGTCAAAGGGGGGTCGAAAGGGGGGGGAGTAAAAAAAGTTGTATTCCTTCGATCACCCTCTATCCGAATCTATAAAAAAAACATGCCCTCGTCGGGAAGAATCGGGCCACCGAACGTGGGGGGGGCGAGGGGGGAGGAAAATGGGAGTTTTCGGATTTTTCCCCCACTCACTGGGACTCCCCGAACATTTCCCCCATACATCATCATCGTCCATCTCGTCTCCTTCTGGGAGAACAATGATGTCAATGAGTCAGTCAGTGAGTGAGTGAGTGGTAATCGAGCTTTATATAGTATAACTAGTATTTTCGCTTGCGGGTGCGGGCTGCAAGCAGCCCGCGCAACCAAAATTTCAGCCCAATCGGACTAACCGTTTCGGAGATACAAGCAAGAGGGGGTGAAAATTGGGGGGGAGGGGGGTCAAATTTTTATTCAACTTTACTCGCCATCCTATTATCTATACGAATCCACTTGAAAAAATCCCATTTCACGAGTCATTTCGGAGAACCAATAGTAGGGGGGGGTCAAAAGGGGGGCCAAAGGGGGGGGGAGGAAAAAAAATGTATTCCATCGAGCACCCTCTATCCGAATCTACAAAAAAAACATGCCCTCGTCGGGAAGAATCGGGACACCGAACGTGGGGGGGGCGAGGGGGGAGGAAAATGGGGGTTTTCGGATTTTTCCCCCACTCACCGAGACTCCCCGAACATTTCCCCCATACATCATCATCACCGGTTTCGACTCTTTCCGGGAGAACAATGATGTCAATGAGTCAGTCAGTCAGTGGTAATCGAGCTTTATATAGTATAACTAGTATTTTCGCTTGCGGGCGCGGGCTGCAAGCAGCCCGCGAGTGGCATCAGCGACCCTCAAAACCCAATCGGACAAACCGTTTCGGAGATACAAGCAAGAGGGGGTGAAAATTGGGGGGAGGAGGCAAAATTTTTATGGAGTTTTACTCGCCATCCCATTCTCTATACGAATCGACCAAAAGCGATCTCGAATCGTGGGTAATTTCGGAGATGCGTAAAAGAGGGGGTGAAAATTGGGAGGGAGGGGGGTCAAATTTTTATTTAACTTTACTCGCCATCCTATTCTCTACACGAATCCACTTGAAAAAATCCCATTACTCGAGTCATTTCGGAGAACCCTTAGAAGGGGGGGTCAAAGGGGGGTCGAAAGGGGGGGAGTAAAAAAAGTTGTATTCATTCGAGCACCCTCTATCCGAATCTACAAAAAAAACATGCCCTCGTCGGGAAGAATCGGGACACCGAACGTGGGGGGGGCGAGGGGGGAGGAAAAGGGGGGTTTTCGGATTTTTCCCCCACTCACCGTGACTCCTCGAACATTTCCCCCATACATCATCATCGTCCATCTCGACTCCTTCTAGGAGAACAATGATGTCAATGAGTCAGTCAGTGAGTCAGTCAGTGGTAATCGAGCTGTATATAGTATAACTAGTATTTTCGCTTGCGGGCGCGGGCTGCAAGCAGCCCGCGAGGATGTTGTTTCTTGGAGGCCAATCGGACGAACCGTTTCGGAGATACAAGCAAGAGGGGGTGAAAATTGGGGGGGAGGGGGCGAAATTTTTATGGTGTTTTACTCGTTATCCTATTCTCTATACGAATCGACCAACCGCGATCTCGAATCGTGGGCAATTTCGGAGATGCGTAAAAGAGGGGGTGAAAATTGGGAGGGAGGGGGGTCAAATTTTTATTTAACTTTACTCGCCATCCTATTCCCTATACGAATCCACTTGAAAAAATCCTATGTCTCGAGTCGTTTCGGAGAACCAATAGAGGGGGGGGTCAAAGGGGGGGCGAAAGGGGGGGTTGAATAAAAAGTTGTATTCATTCGAGCACCCTCTATCCGAATCTATAAAAAAAACATGCCCTCGTCGGGAAGAATCCGGGGACCGAACGTGGGGGGGGCGAGGGGGGAGGAAAAGGGGGGTTTTCGGATTTTTCCCCCACTCACCGGGACTCCCCGAACATTTCCCCCATACATCATCATCGTCCATCTCGACTCCTTCTGGGAGAACAATGATGTCAATGAGTGAGTGAGTCAGTCAGTGGTAATCGAGCTTTATATAGTATAATAATAATATTGTCATAAGACTGAAAAGTATAAGGGGTGTAAAGGGGTCCAACAAACATCTCTCGGGCACTAAGTTAACCTCACCTGCACGTGGTACACCCTGCCAACCTACGAACGAGGCTCTGACGAAACACCCGCCAACACGCATTGGACCAGCGTGGCGGGTTATGGTCTAAAACCCCCTCAAATGGATTACAAAGGCTCCAAGCGCCCGGCGACTGCAGCGGCTGTGCTGGCATTGACGGGCGCTATGTCAGCCCTGTAGTCTCTCTGGAGATCTCTCCAGGAGAGATCCCACCGTCAAACGACCAAGGCTTATGAAGTACCTAAAGGATTCTAATGACGTATAATGCTAGCTAAAACGCTATGAAAATGTATTTTTTAACTTCGGAGAGACTCAAGGACTCTACGGAGTAGGTTTAGAAGTGGAAAGAAAACCTTATCGTTTATTGGCTGTTCAGAAATAATAGTAGATTATCAAACTCAAAGACTTTGTGTGTGATACAAGTCTAATGCTCCAACATCAGCACACTCCGATGATGAGGTGGAAGACCTTTATGATAATCTAAAAAAAGCCTGCGATGAGGACAGGATCGTAGACCGCAATTCTAGGAAATTTTTAATGCTAAAATCGGGCCTCGTCGAGAGTCAGATGGTGATTTGGAATTTCTAGGAAAATTTGGTCTCGGGAAACGGAATGAGCCAGGAATTCACCTAATCCACTTTGCTTTTGGACAGAACATGTTCATAGCCAACATATTCTATGACAAAGCCACAAAGAAGCTAGACTTGAGTGTCACCGGACCTAAACACCAAGAACGAAATTGATTTAATATTAACATGTAATAAAGAGGTACAAACTCAGTTATATTTTCAGGCCTAGAACAGCACCAAATAAAAAAAATATACATTGACCTCTTAAAACTAGTATATTAGTAATAATTATGTCAACGTAAATTAGAATCTTCCTGCTTTAAGTTCCAAGTCACGTAAACGGAGCGTAGCATCGCATAGGTGTGAAGAGAATCGACCGGATTCAGAACACCTGGCTGCGCTCAAAAACGGACATCGCGGACGTGGGCATCAAGGCTGCCAAGCTTAAATGGGATTGGACGGGTCATATTATAATTGCTCGTATGCATTCAAACAGATGGGCCAAAGTGGGTAGGTACTGAATGAATGCCCCCAGACGGCAAACGTCGCTGAGGCAGACGAAGAAAGCGCTGGCATGATGAATTGATGGACTTCGAAGGAGATTAGCAGTAGTTGGCACAGGAAAGAGATGCGTGGAAGGAGAGAGGGGTGGCCCAGGAGTGGGACAGAACAGGCTAGTAAAAAATGGTACCTAGATACCTACATAGCTACTTACGAGTAGATGTTGTCACAAGACCGAAAACAAGACTTTATAGGTAAAATACACAAAATTTGAATTTTCCGAAATATAGTAATTAGGAATTATGCAAAAATGCAAAGGTGAGCTTTATTGTGAAAAAAATATATTTTTAATACATTTTAAAAGTGAAACAGATCATGTTATAAAGCTAAGTAGTAGAGAAGAGACGTAGTAGGGCTAAACCTGGTTATTTGCGTCATAAATCGTGCATGTACCTACCTATAAGTTAAACCAAAATACTTCAAGGAAGATTTAGATTCAAAAATGCCAAGGCTAAAAATAATTTAATTTATTTAAAATAAAGCAGGTAAAGTGCCCTTATGCAAAAATGGAATTTCCAATTTACTATTATTTTTTTATCAAGCAATGGCAACTGACTAAGTAAGCATTATTTTATTAGTAAGTTACATACTAATTGGTAACATAAGAATACCTAAATGACGTTAAAGTGCAAAATATATTGAGTTTTCATCTCAAGGTATAATCTTAAAACGAAAAGTAGTATGTAGAGCAAAATAAATGATTCATAAAATGATTGTAATGGACGTAGGTTCAGGGATGACCCGAACCGAATAAGACTGCTGATAAGGGGTCACGTCATGATTGTATTATTTAATGGAGGTAGGTACCTACCTCCTGTGTGTGTGTACCTACTGATGATGCGATCAACCGCAGATCGAGCTTAAACGCGGCTAAAGTCGCACGCGCCGATCAAAGCCTATAAAAATAAAACTCAAAGTGTTGCTTACGTAAGAAATATCAAGAAGTGTTTTAATAGTAAACAGCATTGCTTACATTGTGGCTCAAACAGAAGCATTAAGTGATCTAATAGCGTTTTATCTGTTAATTGAATTTAAAGTGGTCGCATTCCAAGATTTACTTCTATGACGCGAGTGTAGATCGACCGTGATTAAGCAATGGGTGCTGTGAAGAGTAAGTTGGGGGCTTACTGCCCGCCTCGGTGCATATGTTGGAACCGCAAAGCCTCCTACGACCTCAAGGAGTTGCCGCGACCACCAAGGTCCGACGTCCCCAATCCCCATGGCGACGGTAGGTCAAGGTTAAGCTTACAAGATATGGTAATTTAATTTTGTGAGTGATGTCATGAGTGGAATTTGCAGGTATTTATGCGATGATCAAAATTAAATTCTTAATTAAGAAGATGATTTCATACCAAGACGTTTCAAAGCAATAATGTATAGTCACAAAGAAACGTAAATAAGTATAGATAAAAATAAAATATAAATGACCAGATTATCGTCTTCTTCTGAAGTGGTTTATAAATAAGGTAGCAAAGCACAGCTGTGCTCGATATCACGAATGCGTTTTTTAGTGTTTCGTGGTAAGCTGGAATAAACGGAACACATATTGAAGTTTGAAATAGGCTAGTTTGTTTTGTAGTTAACGCATTGAAAAGTGGAGGTCTCACCTAACGTCATTATTTGCAAACTGGTTTACACCAACCAGGCATATACTATCATCATCATTAACATTCGCAACACGACTTCATTCACTGCTACGTATAGGCCTCCCTTTGTGTGTGCCATTCTTCACATGTCAAAGCCCATCAGCCCATCGCCTATATACATGGTCCATCATATTGGAGAGGATACTACCCCTTAGTCAACTTTTACGACATGCTCGGGGAGAGCAGCCTAACATTTACTTTGCACAATTTGATAGTGCCTGTTTCCTATTTAAATGCTAATCGATGGGATATTTAGGTACAACTATGTATACACAACTACTCCTACCTTCGCAATTAGTATTTCATAATTATTGCCAAGCAATAATTAATATCAACAAGCTTTGCTTCCTGAAGCCAATGCTATTTATCATTAATAACTATGTCATTGTTTGCAAAATAGTATTGATCCACCATGTACCTTATAGCAAAGATAATTCACTGCTAAGCTGATAAACATTACACTACTAGGCACCTGAAAGGTATTTGTTTTTATTCTTAGGTTTAATCATCAAAGTGATAGCGTAATAATAAAAAGTAAATGTAAGAACTTACGATAGAAGGTAAATTATGTATATTTGCACTGTGTTGGGTGGGACCTTCAAAGTTTATGTAGCTCGATAGGAATGTGACCTAAACAGAATTAGATTTTTAGCTTAGCACACTTTTCATGCTCTACCCAAACACATTTTATCTACCATAGAGTAATATAGTAATTTTACAAATAAAAAAACGAAGGGCCTATTGCCTCTTTAAAAATAAATATTGATTGTATGAACGGATCATACAGTCAATACCTACCTAATTTAGTGTATTTACTCCACAAACAGGTTTAGAGATAAAAAGTACCTACTAGACGCAGTGCCTTATTATGTCAAGTCAAGGTAAACGCGTCCTGCATTCTTGCAAATGTCGGTAAATAAGAGATTAATGTCAATCAAAATGGAGCTTTTCCTCTTTCCTTTCACCACAGTGGTTTTTTCATCAACAGGTGACGACAATATCATCACCTGGTCAATGTCCTTATAAAGAGTATTAGAGAGAATTTATGTAGTCTTATGTAGAGATTAAAGTGAAATGTTAGAAGACTCAGTTCACTTTTGACTCTTTCATACCACTGTATAAAGTTGTGTATTTCTATTAATGTTTCACAGTGTTAAATTGTTCTATTTTATGATGTAAAAATTACGATCGGTAAGAGCTAGGCATCGATATTTGTGCAACTTGTGGTAAAATATAAAGGCCTGTAAAAATATCTCACACACATAGGTATACACACTTACAGGTACAAGGTGAATACTTATCCAAAAACATTTTATCGATAAAAATATACTTTCAACATTTATACATCCGTCATCGTGAGTCTTCTACACCAAGCTGTATCTTTTCACTAATTTTAGGCAGTTTTCTTTTACAAAATTGTATAAAAAGTACCTTCTACAATATCGTTATAATAATTATTACTATGTGTAATATCTATAACGTGTTAATAATCGTCAATAACATGCTTAGGTTACCGAACTAAGTGGGGACCTAATGAGTCATGTAAGTTTTGTTGGCTCTATCTAGCGCGATAGTACACGACCTAAGGGCTACCTTAGACAACTTTACCACAATGCCCACTGCCACAGTGACTGTATCTGACAAATATTTATTACCCAGTCATAAGATATTTCAAGTACTTTATTGCTTACTTCATTGCCATTATGTACCACCTACTCATTGCAAGAAAACAATACACAACTCACAATGAAGGATACGTTCAATCAATCAACCTAGGAACCATCTCAAAGCTTGAGATGGTTCGAAATAAATACTAAGACCCTGTTAGGTCCTAGTATTATGTTTGTGGTTTTTTTATATCCTCTTATGACTAGTTTCAGATTTATGAGAAATGTATTGTACAATAGACCGATAGACGAAACATTGTAGTGAAAACGAAATTTACGCGCGGCTTGTCAAGTTTATTACTTTTTCTATGGATGTGTTCACAAATGCTACACAATGGTGGAGAACACTATGAAGGATTACTTACAATATTTTAATGTCTCGAAATAATTTATTGCAAGGTAGCTAGGTAAGTAACAAGAAAGGTAGCAAAACGTAAGTAAAGATTTTGTTACTATAGTCTAAAAATATTCAGAATATTCTTTATTTATTCTGATTTTTAGCATGCAGGCAAATGAGGAAACTTCAAATAAGGAAACACTAAGATGCCTTAATCGCAAGGCGCAATAGCGTCTGTAAAAACCTACGCATATAACCGATTGTGGAGTGTGTAGGAATAAACTATTAATTGCGTATTCCTTTGGCCATGCATTATCATAAAATACTAAATACTCACCCACATTCATAACTAACACCATATAGGAAGAGTTAAATAGGAAAGGAGATCTTAGATTAAACTATTAAAATATCTAGTCGTATTCTGAATATGTGATTTGAAGTCACTAAGTAAAAATGTAAAATACTTTGGTAATGGGTCTCTCTACTTTGGTAATTTGGCATCTCTAAACTTGCGTTAATCTGTAGTACACGGAGATAGAGTATTTTACTCAGAAGTCGATTAATTTCAAGATTTGATTCAGAAAACATTATATTTATTCGATTATTTGAGAATGTCTGTGTCCCATTCATTCTCGGAGCACCAATTAAACGTTATTTAAGATCTAACCTTTGGGACCTTTGAATGATTGAACTCGTCTGGAATTGCGGACCTATGTTGCTTTTCGTGTTAATAATGTGCTTATTAATTTTGCTTCGAATTAATCATGTATGTAAAGTGATTAATTTGTTCTTTCGTAGAAGGACGAATTCTCGTCGTCACTACCATTTTGAGTATGATTTTGTCATATGACTAATCGTTTATGAAGTGTTGAGATCTGTCAATGAATAGATTCTTTTTCTCAGTACTAGATGAAGATTTCTACTTCTTATTGACTCTATGACATCACCAGCTAGGTCAGGAGTATAACAGGCTACAAGCAGAACCAGCAGTCTGTGACAGGGAACTCGCGGACTCAGACGTTTAGTCAAACAATTAGCATATTTTGAATCGAAATATTGAACGGTAGTATTTCTAAACAGCATGTGTGAAGTGATGTCAGTTCGGAAGTGAAGACTGAATAAATAATAATGGAATACATGAAGAATTGGTGGCGTTATTATTTTGGAAGGCGGCAGAAATTCATTATAGTGCCATTCCAGCCAGGTGCGTTTTTGATAATGCTGTTCCTGGGTTTATGGTCAATTTGAACATTATAACTGGCGTTAATGGGGAATTCAGCGCTATTTTTGTAAAAGCTTTCAATCGCTGTTCCCAGAAGAACTGTTTCTATGAACAGTAAACAAACGTTTCTCTTTTATTTGATGAATGTACTAAACTATAAAATCATGCGCATGGACGTGGATTTTAAAGTTTATTTATTTACTCAATTTCGTATCACGTAAGAAAAATTAATGATTGACGTAATGGCAAAATGCCAAACCTACAAGTTGCTAAGTATTTTTCGAGATGTTAAAATCATTTATTTGTCTGTTGTTTAAATTACTTAGGTAGGTACCTACTTTACATTGACACAAACTTTAAAAGCTAATATATTATTTCTTGAACCTACAAAAATATATTATTGGGTCTATGAATAAAATATTTAAAAGTATGAGTATAAGTGTTACATATAGATTTTTTTTTCAGATGTTGTTGATGGAACAAGGCAAGGTGTCCTTTCCGTTCAAGGAATCGATTTTTGCATGGAAGCCAATGGCGAGAACCATCACACAAGCAAATTCAATCTCATGACAAGAAGCGTTGACAAGTGTCTAGTCATCCGACGCGGGCAGTCCTTCAAATTGGATATTCTGCTCAACAGACCGTTCGACGCCAACAGAGATGCTATTTCCTTTATTTTCTACGCAGCAGGTAATGGAACCATACTCTCTGTTATTATAATACCTATCGTCTCGCCTTCATATTTATTTTAAGACCAATCGGTATCAAGTGCATAACCGAATGAATTATATCCAGATGTGGAAAAGCGTGGGCCGTCCGATGACACATCAGCGGCGGTGCCGATGTTGGAAAAAGGATCCGAGACTATGGGAGCTTGGAACGCCACTTACGAAGGTCAGATGGACTCCCACCTGATGGTGGCCGTAACTACAGCCGTCGACTGCATCGTCGCTCCGTGGAAGATTGACATCGATACCAAACTGACTGGTGGTAGCTCCCTGAGCTACACACATCCACAACCAATCTATGTTCTCTTCAATCCTTGGTGTCTCAATGACAGTGTTTATATGCCAGGTAAGATAAAGTCAATAGCTTTGGTAAGATGCTTCTGTTTATAGGCTTTTATGATATTGTAAAATATACATTATTGCAAACATTTGTTGCCTTAAATGTACTTATTATGAACTTCAAAGGTCATAGTCATCGACAAGAATACGTTGAAGAAGATGGTGGTCTGATGTTCAGAGGTGTTTACAACCGGATCAAGCCTACTCCCTGGAACTATGCCCAATACGAAAAGGATATTCTTGAATGCGCTATCTACCTTGTCAGAGAGATTGGAAAGGTATGTACTACTACTCAGCCAAATTAGTGAAATAATATTTGTTTAAAACCACTGGTGGCAATACATTGAGTTTTTTTGTTCAGGTCAAAGGGAAAGCCAGAGGTGACCCCATTCGGACATCACGTGCTCTTTCAGCTGCTATAAATGTTCAAGACGACAACGGAGTCTTGTTTGGAAACTGGGGATCGGAACTGAGTGATTATGACGGTGGCACTCATCCTCTCAAATGGCTTGGCTCTTTATCCATCATACAGAAGTATTACGAGAAAAAAAAGCCAGTCAAATACGCTCAGTGCTGGGTCTACGCCGGTGTTATGACGACTAGTGAGTGGAATTTGGCCTCAGAAAATACTGAAATAATGAAGTATTTGTAGTTCGATGACTCAATACTGCTTAATGTGTTCTAGTTTGCCGGGCGCTTGGAATTCCCTGCAGGCCTGTGTCGGGCTACGATGCGGCACACGATAGCCAAGGGAGTCTCACAATTGATATCATCAAAGACGAAGATGGCAATACACTTGACGAGTTCACTAGGGACTCGGTCTGGAACTATCATGTGTGGAATGAGGTACGAACCGGTAGAACTAAATATTTATTTATAGAGTTTTCTTCAAAGTCATCAAATTGGTAGAAAACTCATATAACCTGTAGTACCTAGAAGTAGTTCAATCGGTACAATTTAAACATTAGATTTGTGGAAACAGGAACACTTTGAAACATCTATTTAGCACGTGATGCTGTTAAGTCATGTTCACGTGCTCCATTAAGTTTATGACGATATGTATAGATATGCTAACACCTTACGATTTCGTTCTTTTTAGGTGTGGATGGAACGTCCAGACCTAGGTAACGAATACAGAGGCTGGCAGGCCATTGACGCCACTCCTCAGGAAACATCTGAAGATATGTATAGATGTGGACCGTCTTCCTTGCGAGCAGTGAGGGATGGAGAGCTTCAGCGACCATATGACGCTGCATATGTCTTTGCACAAGTCAATGCTGACAAGGTAAAAACTGATGAGGTTTTTATACAATAATAATAAACTTGTCCTATGTGTTATTCACTTTGGAAGTAAGGAAGTAGCTTTCAATTAGTCTTGCACTTTCAGGTTTTGTGGAAATACTCAGGAGAGATTCAGCCCCTGAAACTTTTGGCGCGCGACACAGTGTCAATTGGGCGGAATATTTCAACAAAGGCTATTGGACGAATGGAACGAGAAGATATCACAGACACTTACAAATATCCAGAGCGGTCGTCCCAGGAGCGTGAAACGATGGAGAAGGCGTTGAGAAAGTCTGAGAATATTTTCGCAAGATATTACTTGAACGACGCATTTAATGATGTCCACTTTGAGTTCGAACTTAGGGATAATATCAAAATTGGACAAGACTTCACAGTGGTAAGTATTTGTAGGACTTATCTTTATCTTATTTGTGGATATGCATCCATCTCTCTGAATGGTGGTAAATTTGTTTTTTCTAGGTGCTTCACATCAAGAATCGTTCATCAGTGAACCCCCATCATGTGAAGGGAGTGCTGCGGGTGGACACGGTCACCTACACGGGCGTCACCGGCGACGGAGTCAAGCGCTATGAGTTCGATCTCAAGCTGGCCCCCGAGGGCAAAGAGCGGGTCAACATGCTGGTCACTTACGATGACTACTATAGCAAACTTGTTGATCAGGTAAGTTAAAATATTCAAGTTTATATAAATTATACGTTGTGCTCACTATTCTAATTTATTCAAATATGAACAAGACTGTTATACTTTTTGTTTTTTCGTGATGGTATTCTTGATCTTAAGATATTTTGAAATTATTTTCAGGCATCCTTCAATATTGCCTGCCTAGCCAGTATAATCGAGACAAACTTCGACTATTTCGCACAAGATGACTTCAGAGTCAGGAACCCTGATATCAAAATTACCATCGACGGCAAACCTGTATCTCGAAAAGAGTTCACCGTCACTGTGCAGTTGGAGAACCCTCTGCCTATCCCACTGAGGAGCCCTAAGTTCTACATCCAGGGTCCAGGATTAGAGAAGCAATTGAAGATTGAATTGAAAGAAGTGAGTATTTTATCCATTTTATATTTTCCATAAAACTTAAGCATACATTAACAAATTTTAATAACTGGCGCCATCTGTACAAAGATAACATAACTATAACTCACGCTAGTAATCAAAACCTGTGCGACCAAACCAGCATTCGTAACAAACACAGGTAGGTACGTAGTTTATATGAATATCTATAGATGGCGTAGATGGCTACGAACAGCAACGAGATGTCGAAGCATTTCTTCTTCTAATAATTTATTGACGACCTCTGTGGCGTGGCGGGCGAGTGCTCGGCTGTGACGCAGAGACTCAGATTCGATTCCCGCTGCGGGAGAAATGTTTGTATGTTCTGCAAATATTTCTTCCGGGTCCGGGTGTTGTAGTATTATGCATTATTATATAAGTATGTGTTTATAAAAAAAGTATTTCAAGTATTCTGTCAGCCGTCTGGTGTCCATAATACAAGCTTTGCTTAGTTTAGGGCTAGATGGCGCTGTGTCAAATGTCCACAAATACATATTTATTTTTATTATTTATTTTATTTAATAACATAAATCCAAAAGTTTTTGATTGGTGTAGTAGAGTGCAAAAAAAATAACTAACTTCTATTTTGCAGAATGTTGCGCCTGGTGCGATTGCTAAAGCCGAGTTCCAGCTGACTCCTCCGTGGGCTGGTCGGCATCAGATCTCAGCCAAGTTCTCCTCCAAAGACCTCCGCGACGTGGATGGATTCCTCTCTTTCATGGTTTCTATGCCGGAGTCCAACGGAGTGGCGCCTGAAAGTTATGAAACTAGACAGATTTAAAAAGTAATAGTTATATTACTCCTCTCAAAAAAGCTGCTTCTCTCCCCGAGAATGTCTTAAAAGTCGACTAAGGGATAGTATTCCCTCCAACATGATGAGATACAATAAGCAAGTATTCCCAAGGAGGGTTGACGTCAGGCCGGTCATAAAACACCTTAGCCAAAACTCTTACAGCATGATCCAACGATCAATTTGGTTCAATTTCTAAGAATTCTCTTCGAGACTGCTCTGAGTGGCAATCTTCTACTTTATGTTCAGTGTATAACTGATCCAAGAATCATGCTGTGAGAGTGCCGATCCCACATAGAGTGGGATTAAGGACAGGAAGATGATGATGATATTACCCCTCTCAAAAGTCAAAGGAAACATATTTAGGTGACGAATAATATTATTCTTATCTGATTTATATACTAACTAGCTTTCACCCGCGGCTTCACTCGCGTGATATCCGGACAAAAGTAGCATATTATGTTATTCTAGCACACATAGTTACTATGTATACTCCAAGTTTCATTTAAATCCGTTAAGCCGTTTAGGCGTGATTGAGGCACAAACATACATCGTCACATCCACACATCTTCACAGTCATCTTCATATCCTCACAAACTTTCGCATGTATAATATTAGTAGGATGGTAAATTAGCCGAAAAGCCATATTATTAAATGCACAATTTACTGACTCCATAATGAATAGGTGCCATAGGTATAGTTTTAATTTTAATTAAATATAATATACATATATTATCCTAAGTAGAATAGGTTTCGTGTCATAATCAACGTTGTCGTAACCGAGTTACTTATACCTATAATATACTACGTTTAATTAACAATGTAATGTTATGTTAACTTCAAAGTGCGTAGCTATTATTTTTACAACATAGTATTCAATTTTATTTATTTATTATGTGAATGAGAACTGTTACTAAGTTTTACTTTGTTTCATTTGAACTCACCTAAACCTGAGACCGATAATGGTGATGATGATCACCTAAAACCGATTTCCGTCCAATTATTCTTTAGATCAAATCAGGAACTTCTGGATTATCAACAAAATCAGGTGAGGGTTTCTTTACTCCAAGTATCATCCTCGGATCGATGTAATCAGGCTTCGATTGGTTCTTTGTCATTTTGCTAAAATCAAGAGCGTGATCCGATGGTCCAATTTCTAAGAATTCTCTTCGAGACTGCTCTGAGTGGCAATCTTCTACTTTATGTTCAGTGTATAATTGACTTTTCATCTCTTCAACTTTTGGAATCACTGGCTTCTTTATAATAGGGTTCGCCTTTGGCATCGTAACTACCAAGCGGCCAGTGATTTGAGATCGCTGAGCGGTGGAGTTCGTAGTATTCACTTCTTCCGGTAGATGGAGCTGAAATATTTTGCCCTTGATTGTGACCCTCACGTAGTTTGGCTGTACATCAATATCAAGCAAACTTGTATCCAAATGTTTATATACGGCCAAATCGAGAGTATAGCCACTGGGATCAGAGTTATTGAACAAAAAATCTAATTTTGGTTGATTAATATTGAAGGGCCGGCCGTCGGGAGCAAAGAACTTGTATTGACGTTTTTCCTCTCTCTTTTCCTCAGTCTCGTAGCTTTTTAGCTTCAACTGTCTCATCTTTTCTATTTCATGTCGCACTTCAGGGGCATGTTCACATTTTTCAGCCCAAAATCTTTTATTTCTTTCTTCGGGGTCCAAGTCTTTGTACT
Source organism: Scotopteryx bipunctaria (assembly GCA_949320045.1). Taxonomy (NCBI): domain Eukaryota; kingdom Metazoa; phylum Arthropoda; class Insecta; order Lepidoptera; family Geometridae; genus Scotopteryx; species Scotopteryx bipunctaria. The sequence goes on from OX439441.1 coordinate 4,607,997, forward strand.
CATTTTCCCATTTATCATTAATTTCTCTTTCCAAACGCGATTTTTGCTTCAGACGTTGATGTTTGTAGTTTTCTTGCTCAAATAAAATATCGGATCTTATGATTTTGAGATTTTGCAAAGCTCTAATACGGTTAGACCGTTCTATATCGATTCCATCCAAAGATGTGAGCTGCGGTAGAGTTCCGATAACAAAATCTGTATAGTTTTCGTAATCAGTGCAAGGATTTCCAGTTAAATACAAGTTTTCCAGGTTATAGTTATCAACTAGATTTTCAACACTTACGATTTCACCAATGAAGTTGAGGGTTAGGTCCAATTTTTGCAAGGATTCACAGCGTTCCAAGTTTTCTATTTTTTCTATGTTGTTTAAAGCTAAGTTGAGATATGTTAGGTGTTTTAATTTGTTCAGGTTCTCAATTTTTGCAATAAGGTTGCTTTGCATAAGAAGTATCTTGAGCTTAGGACACCAGTCCTGAAGGAACTCTATTTTCTCGATATTCTCCTGATGCAAAGCGATTTCCTCTAATGGTGCCAATTGCTTCTCATGATGTTCGGCTTTTTTACGTACCATGTCAACTGTTATTTTCACCATCTTTGCTAAATATTATGTTTTAATAGCAAACACTGCATAGATTCGGCTCTAAAACTAAATGTCACAAATCGCTAAACGTCAATAACGTTAGCGATCAGCAATCAAACATCAAACTTGTCGTCATGGCAACAGTTGTTAGGTGGGTATTAAACTCGTATTAAAATTCTCTTTGGGTTAGAATCTCTCTATGACGTAAAAATGTAAAATTATAGTTTTTGAACAAGTTTTTGAACAAACAGAAAGTCCACGTCAGTTTTTTCGAAACATTGTGGAAAACGAATTAAAGTATTCTTCAAACATTAAAACAGGATCAGTTACTGTGCTTGACACATTAGTCTACGATATGTCACGATCTTCACAATATTTTCCGTCAACGTATCAGAGTACCCTCAGTACAGCAAATCAACTTGAGTGCAGTACTAATATTGTGCGCCTCGGCAAACTTCGTGATTTGTATGAAAACCGAATTTGTCCGAATATACAATTAAAAATAACTGAACCAACCCTTTAAAAAAATAAGTATCTTATCTACACAATGATTGTAACATCTCTATATTATACCTATACTATCTATATCATCGCGATCAGTAAGTACCTATTCCACAATAATGCAAATCAAGTCAAAGATGCAGACTTATCTTGATTTTGCTCGTAATCGTACTTAGGTATATTTGAAAACAATGACGCTACAGAATTAAGATCATCTAGGTAGATCTTGTATGATGAAGTATTAAAGAGCAAAGGGCATAAGTAGTATCCACAAGATATGGAGCGGTTATCTTTCCATCTCGGCGAGCAGTAATCCGTCATTTAACATTCCAGCGGTGGCAGCCGGCCGTTCCACTCAACCGTACTAAATGAACATCGCCCTGATACACAGTATTAAAATATTTTAAACGACGCCATTTATAATATGACATTCGAATATCAGGTCGCTACAGCACCACATATTTTATTCCGAGAAACTGCCAAAAGACAATGAGGATGAAGGATTACTAACATCAAGGACTCGTTTTATTGTTGTTGTTTGGGCAGGTTAAAAAACGAATATGTGGTAAAAAAGTCAAGATGTACGGATGAAATAAGGCATGACAGAAAAGACGGTGTTATTAGTGGCAGGGTGCGGCGCCCCGCGGTCTGTGTGTGTTTAGGGGGGCGCAGCGGGGCGCCTCGGACGGGCCCACTTATTGAAAGCAGCCAATTTAACATTCTGTTGTTTAAACAAACACGACGAGCCCTGAGTGGACTAGAGTTATTGAATTAAGAAAACTCAAAACTGATAGGTATGCAATCATTCGTGAAATCAAATCTTACTTATATTATAAATGCGGAAGTTTGTGAGGATGTTTGGATGTTTGTGCCTCAATCACATCTAAACGGCTGAACGGATTTGAAAGAAACTTGGAATATATATAGTACATGGACTGGATTCTATCCAGGATATCCGGATACCACGCGAGCGAAGCCGCGGGCGGCAGCTAGTAACTATTAATAGCATGTTAGCTTCTGTTACATGATTCATAGATGGCGTAGGTAACGTAACTCATCTCATTTGCAGAATAATTTTGTTTGTGTCTATTTCACGGGCAATCGGTTCATTGATAATTTCGAACATAATATTTAGAGCCTAGTACCTACCACAGAATTGTAGAGTGTGCAAATATTTCGCGGTCCGCTGGTTTAATATGGGTAGAGTGGTTAGAATGTCGGCGAACATGCAAGTGTCGGTACCAGTCAAAACACCCATCATCACTCCGAGGATCCTAAAGTCGGAATCCTTGAGAGGTTCGCACGCTCGGCTGATATTGTTATCTTGTTCAGTTGCCGTGCTAATACGATGTGATTTTATACTGGGATTCTTCTCATATTTCCAAAATAATATATGAACGTGAACTGTAAATCTAATATGGACAAGGCTGTTTATAAAATCAAATAATAAAAAATATTACAAACCTATTTACCTACAGCGAAACTGATTTTATAGTTATATTTGAACCTCAGAATTCAAAATCCCTCTTTATTATAACTAACGCTACGTTAGCGCGTCACATGAGGTAGTGTCTACAGTAGAAATGTTGTAGGCAGAGTTTGAAGTACGAGTATAGGTTCACCTTTAGTCTAGGCAAACTTTTAAATATTTGTTCTAAAATAATTACTTGCACGGTTTTAGGTAAGTTGTAGTGTAACAAAATTTTCTCTCAAAATGAATCCGCCTTCTCACATTTTGTAGATGCAGTGAGATAGATTGTCTCGGAAAATCTATGGTTGCCTGAATTCAGACTTGGTCTACAACAAATATAGCGAGTCTGTAACGCTCAATTTATCACGTAGCAACGTAACTCATGGTTGGAAAGTGTTCATGTATCAAGTATAGCAATACAAGTCTCATCGAGCGGTCCGCCTGCGAGAAGCGAGTGCCGAGTCCGAGCCGGCCAGCAGAGCGTGAGGTGCAATCTAGCGGCGGCATCTCGACTCGCGCGCAATCAACGATTCGTTCCGGCCAAGGGGAGACGAAGGAGGGGGACTGGACCATTCTCACGTAAATAATTACCGGCGAGTCTCAAATTACAAGGCGCCGCTATGGCCTGCCGATACATATTCATCACATGTTCGCGCCGCGCGTGACAGCTTCCTCAGGCCAACTCGAGACGTGTTCGAGAGACGGACAGTATTCGTGAGCGTTAACATGAAAATATATCCGCTCCATTGCAGCCAATTAGTTGAGCTCATTACATTAAATTGACGTCAGCTAATGGGGTTCTTGGACCATTTCTTGTGAATAGTGTGCGGCTTTTTCTTTTTCATATTATAGTATGTTTAAATATTTTCAAGTTTCTTTAGTTAACTGTACTTTACTTACTTATTAACTTACTTAACCACACGAAATTAGATAATGTCTAGTCGATGATCAACATCGATGAATCTCTAATTAGAATTATGGTAACTCCTCCGCCGGATGCAGCATAAGCGATAAATTATGCACTCTCGAGAGGAGTACTAATTTCGATGCCGACAAATTTTCCAGAACCGCGATTTTAATGCGTTTCAAATAATGTCTGTAGGCAACGTTAAATGATAAATCGCCGACGGAACGCCCCCGAGACGAGTTTAGTACGAACGACCCGGGGTCCCGTTCTTGTCGGGAACGAGGGAAGAAGACAGAGGCGTCTGGTAAAAAAGGAACGGATCAGGTAAGAGTGTGATGGTGTTGAGATAATAACAGTGCGGCGCACCGCGGCGGCTCTCGCCTTTGAGCGACCACTGCCGAATATCACCATTAGCCACAATTTGAATATTTAGCTTGCGCGAAATAGTTTTCAATTTCACCGCCGCCCGCCATCGAAGGGATCGCTCAGCGAGGAATGAGGATTCATGTTATGGAGACGGTCGCGTCTCCGCGTGACATCGCTTCGAGGAATGTGTCTCACGCCGGAAGGCTGGGTCGCGTCGGGCGTAACGGGGCGAGTAAAACAAACAAGTTAATTGTATTTATTCAAATGCGATGGGGAGCCGGCCGGGGGATGGCGCGCAGCCGTCGCTCCTCATGAATATGCGCTCGCCCGGCCTTCCCAGCTATGTGCACCGTCATTGTCCTCTCCGTGATCCCAAACTTGTCAGATATATGCAAATACTATGCAATATTGAAACTTTGTAATTGGAGCCATAAAGCACAAAAATTGACATCCTAGTAGAGAAGACATAAACGCGCTCTGCGTGCTACGAAGTGAATGTAGGCTGAGGTCAACTTGCAACAGCTAATATATCCAGTGTATTTACATATTGGCTTATTGTGTGACGATCGAGTGGCGCGCTGGGCGGATACCTGTCTGTGAACGTCGAGCTTCCCGACTCACAATGATAATGCTAAACCATTGTTTAGTTACGAGAAGTGTTAGACACCATTAGACTGTTTGTTTTCGGTAGTGGAAATAGTATTGGACAGCAGTCTTGTTCAAATACTGGTAATAGCTTGTCACTAATATAATATTTAAACATTAGTTTGTTAGACAAACAATATACTTATTTACATACAAATGAAACTTCACAACTTAACATATTGTAACTTTATCGATCAGATTTTTAGAAGTGATCTGATAAGGTTGTGTAAAACGTGTTCATCATCCTTGTTAAGTTTGTAACATCACAGGATCTGCTATTAGTTGAAAAAATACGCAGAACTAATCTTAATCCGATGCACTTCCGTTCCACTCGATAAATCCAAATTTTACTCCATCTAATTACGCGGCATGATATCACTACCTTACGCCGCATAATCCGATTTACTCAGTTCGCTCTCATCCCCTGACAATACAACAAGCCAAATGTTTATTTGCACAAGATATTTAGCCACTTCCCTGCCGGATTAGTGGCGGACAAAGACGAGGGGTGCACATCTAAACAGATAAAGTAAGTGAGGCTAATAGGAGGGGCGGACCCCGGCAGACGTGCAATAATTGTGTGATTTGAAATGGATTTGATACGGATTACAAGAATGCTTCAGTAAAGGTTGCAGTTAAATTGCGTAATCCTAGTTTAATTAAAAGTGATGGAAATCACGAGGCCACTGTTGTGAAGATAACCCAAATCCGCTACTGAAATACTGATTAAGTTTAAGGATCTGAAAATAATTTAAAATTGTTTAAGAATAACAAGTTAATCACTGGATGTCTTAGTATTTTTTATATAGGCATAAAGCTCAGCTTATAAAAGTTAAAATTGATTATGGATATTGCCACAGTAGGATTTGACAAAATAAAGAAATAAATGTGAGTCATAGATATGATCCGATGCATATGGTAATGATAACTTAGCTCGCTATCTATTTGAAATATTACAAGCACAGTGGCAATGTATAAACGTTTTTCAATCTCGTTATTTATGTGTGATAGCAGCAGTCTCAAAAACACCCATACACTCCGCGTCCGGAAATGAAACAGCTTAAAAGGAATTTAAGACGTGTCGTCTTTTGTGGGCTCACAACACGGTCATAAATAAGTGGAATTGTTTGGAAAGAATATTCCCTAAACAACATTAGAGGTGAATAGTAATTGTCACTTTGTCAGTGACTGGTGGACAACTCGGCTGGAGTCGGGTGACGTTTGGGGGTGTTGTGGGATGACCGCGGGTGGTGACCGCGGGGTTCCATTCTTGCACACATTACTTTAGTTTTTTCTTTTTTGAATACTTTTTAATTTTTTTTATGTTAAGCAATAAGATACTTACATGTTTTTTGTTTAATAATATAATGTGGTGCCTAGACGTAATAGTGTGACAGCAAATGATGGGCAGTGAGAGAATAAGACTTTCTTAATAACTACTGAGATACCTACTTGCTTCAACTTAAAATAAATAAATAAATAAATAACACCCAACAGTCACATACATAGTCCTGACCCCACACTAGGATTCCCTGTGTCGTGGGTATCAGAAACTACGAGTACCATGGAACCACAACACCCAGACCCGGAATAAACATTTACAGATCATGCAAACATTTCTTCTGCAGCGGGAATCGAACCCGCGCCTCTTGCATCTCTGCCGAGCAATCGCCCGCCACGCCACCGAGGCCGTCGGTGGCGTGGCTTACAAAAACAATATACAGGGCTTCATGATACGAGTAGGTACTAAGAATTTTAAGATTAAAAAAAAAGAATCAGTTTTGTTTTTTTTGGAAAAGATAAAGACAGAAGTAAATAGGGGTAGTTTTAAAAAAGAAAAAGGTTTTTTATAAGCGTTGACGTCAAAAATCATCAAAATAACTATCGACACAGCAAACAATGCGCCAGCTGTATCACTGTACAAAATCCAGTTTATTATTCTATTATTTAATTTATCGTTATATTGTGTCTGTTCGCCGACTCGGGTAATGTTTCCGTATTTACAATCACCAAGCAGAATCCGGACAGAAGTCAAGTTTTGACAGTGTCAACATGTCAGAGTGACAATGGCCGTCACACGTCACGGGCTGTCAATCGGGGAGCATGAGAAGCGGGCGCTGCGCTCGGGGGACCGCTCTGCGCTCGTGGGACTAACTGACAGGGTATTCAAATGAACATTCTTTTTTTCACTTTAGCTGATGAACGATTGCTCCCATGGTAGATGTGATTTGTGGAATTGCTCACGATTCTAATATTTCAGTCGATACTGATTCACTACCATTCGAAACTTTTCAGTTTCGATATTAATCTAATCCAATTTATTGTATGTTTTCGCTCCTAGCATATTTCCATTCACGAGCGAGTCTGTCGCAACGAAAATATTAACCAGTCAAAATGTTAACGGTTTCTAATACCTCCTGTTACATTAATTTACGATTTGTATAAACGCTGTTTGATACATTGACAGTTATTTTCGCCCCATTTGTTAAATTCATTGTGACGGATCACACCCAGTCGGTTTAGGACAATAGCGAGCTGTAAAAGAGTGATGTCAGTAAATCCGGACGAGTCCGCAAACAAGAGGACGAACTGCGACGTCGCACAATGTGTGATTAATGGGTCCTTTTTGTTATCGTTCGATGGTTTTTACGCGTTTTGTGGCCTCGTTTCATGGTTTATTTAGCTGTTTAAACACCAATGAGCGTATAATTTCACAGATAAACATAGAAATGAAACAATAAGATGGCATCATTACCATCTTTTTTCTGTTGCTTTGGAAATCCATTAACGAGTAAAAGACCTCTTTTGAATATATAAAAATATGTTCTTCAGATCTTGAGAAGTTATAAAATTAAGATTTAGTGCAAGAGAACTATTAGACAGATAGTTAAAAATTATTAACGATGTCCCATAACGTCAAGTTCAGTCTTATAAAGGCTCATAAAATTGAAGTGTGTTGCAGTATAGGAATTCACATAAAGAGTGTTCGGTGGGAGCCCGGAGTCGGAGCAGAGGCTGAGGCACGCGGGCCAGGGCACGGCACAAAGCACGAGACGCTTTTTTGGCCATAAAATGTGCGTTTTTTGTAAGTCGCGTTAACTGTCACCTTATCAACGTGTCGAGTTGTCGACGCCTCCAGCCGGCCGCAATCAAAACACCATTCAAAGTGGTCATTAAAAATGATATAAAGTTTAATTTACAGCGCTGGCGGAGACGCGTCGGATTAACGGTTATCGGTAATGTAAGGTCCACAGTCTGATTCGACGTAAAAATTGTTTTCTTTGTCCAAATAAAATAAAGATTTTTATTGCTTAATGTTGTTGGTACTACTCTCTCTTTGTATGAGTATTTAGTGTCAGTTGGGTATTTAATAAAAAGAGTTTTAAGAGGACATTCAGTTTTATGAAGGTAATCTTACGATTAAGAAATTAATGAAATATTTTGCTCAAGCAGAGGTTTATTTGTAAATATAATGTAAATGGATATGTTTTGTGATAAAATATAGTTTATTATGACCAGGTAATACACACTTGCATAATCAACCATCATTTCAAAACATAAAGAAGATAAAATTGTCATGACATCACTATAGTTCATTAGCAAATTAGTGGATAGCAAGCACATGTTGTAAGTACTCGAGGAAATATATAAATAACCAGCTTTTCTCGCCCCTACAACTCTGCTAAGAGTAAGTTTGGGCTACACCAGAACCTCCCGTCGGGAACTGCATTGTTTACGAGTGTACACCACTTCTACTACAATGATTTACGAACCGTCTGCACCCATAAAAGCTGGGACAACGCACTAAAAGATACAAAAGGTGCTAAAGAAAAAGTAATATATTAAAAGTTGGAGCGAACGGATATAAAACTTTGGTGAAATATATCAGTTTTAGTGTTAGACGAGAGTGTTTGTTTATAGGGCCGATTATGCACGCCTTTTCAGAGCCTACGCTTGGCGCTCACGCTCAATGCGAGCATTCGTCACGATCGTTCTCACGGTGAGTCGAGTCGTGTGCTTAGCTTTTCGAGCGTTACCACACTGGCGATTTGCGAGTGTTTTTTCTTCGAGGCGATTTGTGAACGTGCTCACCGCGGGTTCGGCGCGGGTGTATTAGAGTACATTTGCGAGTCGCTTCGATGAAAACATGCACGCAAATCGTTAGTGTGATAGCGCCCTTAGCAATATATATACGTACGTGAGATTTATTTTTAATTAATAAATAAAAAATAAGCTTATCTTGATTTAAAAGTTTATAAGATATTATTAAAATATATTAATTAATATTACATATTAATGACTGATTCATTTTTATTAATTGTTATTGATATACCTAAAAGAAAATGCACAGCTTAAGTTGCTTATCTTAGAGACCAGGAAGGTTGTATTTCAGGGCGTCTGGTCGAAGCGATGCGCGATCCAAGAGCTTTCTTAGATAGCCCGAATGTTTCTTTTGTGTTTTGTAAATTATATTTGTATTAGTTGTAGGTTACTTTCTGTTAATAAAGGTTGTATTTTGTCTCGGTGGTATAATCAGTCGGTACACCTTGCTTACACGAGTGAATCTAGTGGACTAGTTCTAAATAAAAACTATTTCAAACGAACTCTAATGTAGGTTCGAGGCGCGCAGGGCTGTCGCGGTGACCGAGGTTTGTTTTTTCAGGGACCTCCGCATGCGAATTTTGGGTGTCGACGTCCAACTACCGCCTTACACACAAAAAATTTGTTAAATGCATTTGTATGCAATAATCTGTGAGGATTTATTCCAACCGCGACGGCCACCCACGTGGTGCCCGTAATTCTTCCTGAACGAGCTAACTTCATTATTGTGGCGTGAGATACAATAGTTAAGAGCACGATTTATAAGTCCAACACGTTGACTTCTGTTTATAGCTAGAGGCGCGGGCGCGGGGCGCGGGGGCAGCGGGGGCGGGGATTACTTGCGTCTGCGCACCGATTTATGGCCCAGCCTCGATAAAAGCTTAAATACCTACTCACAAGTGAGAATGTTGAATAGGTTTACCGGGAGTGAGGTGAGAAGGCATTGTGCACTCGCGGCCCGCCGTGCAAGAGTCGAGCGAGCTATGCGCCATGGCTTAGCTGTGAGCCTCGCCCATACGATCCACTTTGTTGGGGTGAAATAAGAACTTTCATTATTTACACATAATAAAGCAGCTATTTATAAATAACACACAAGATGAACATAGACCCTTTTACATGAACCGTTGATGCCTACTGTGACATCTGCTACGCACTTCTGTGAGAACTGAAACAATGGTCTATCTATAGAAATAATAATAAACCTTTATTACCTATTTTAAATGCTACTTTAAATAAAGATTTTATTTTGAAGGGTTTCAAACTCCACATACAAATATATAGAGTAACGTTCATGAGCCAGCAGACAGTTAAGCCTCTACAAAGTTTCGTAGCATTGATTACCAAATTTAAAAATAAATCGGGTATAGCTGAAGTAGTATTGATAGCGAGTCGGGGCAGAGAGCAAACTATTTCCGTGGCGTAGGGAGCAGGGAAGTAAGCTGAAACTAATCCGGCGCGCGGGTGGGCGCAACCCGACACCGCGCGCGCGCAGCTTACATTTGTCATTTATAATGCGCGCGATTTGTTGCTCCTCACCTCACTCAGGCCTGACTCACTCCGAAGCAGCCTCCAATGAAACCTGAGTCTTTTCACCCAGTTCTTAAACTTCAAAATCCTCGCAACGTTCACTTAGCTAGCAATATTTTTGTCAAATATTGAGCCGTCACCTGCTAGCTTAACGAATTATAAGCCGGGACCGACTGTTTAACGTGCCCTCCGAAGCACGGAAGTGCTTGCCACTTAATGCCACTTGCGGTCACTCATCCCAATTTGTGACCGCGCATACCGTTGCTTAACTCCAACGATCAACCAAGAACGTCTAAGCAAGCTACGCCACGAGCGCTTCAGGCCTTTAGGCGGCCAAAAAACTCCGTCACTAGAGTTGGCCACTAGCTCATACGAACATATATAATCATACCTGCTAGCTTTAATTTAAGGTTTATTTTCACTCGTGTGTATACCATTGATTTGGTAGCAGTGTCTGTTTCGTATCGTCGGAGTGAAAATTGTGTGGCATTGTTGTTATACCTCCTGTACCACTGCTTCAACTCTCACACAACGTTTTTATGTTCACTTATTTATTCAAATATTCAAAACGTGTGATATGCGCAATATTTTTTGTGACATTTTATGACTTCAGTTTGTCGTTTATGTACAGTGATATTTTTGTTGCAAGGTGTTTTATCGGTAGCGAATTATGATGTGGGTTTATTAAACTCACAATATTTAGGGACCTAAGAAATACCTACCTAGATAATTAGAGATTATTAGAAAATAGCAACTTATATTTAGATCATAAATAGACAAACAAAAACAAAAAAAATAAATAGGCAACTTACATTCAATTTAAAATAATAATTAACCAATATTATAATAATAATAATATTATAACGTTCAGCGTAATCCTGTGCAATTTTTTGTGCTATAAAGAATAAATAATAATATTTTTTGACGTAGGTAAATGTGTGTCAGTGGAAATTAACCAATAGTAATTAACATTGAAAATATGTACTAGTAATAAATCATTATTATTGTAAATAAACTGTTCAATCAGACTACATAGGTATTAGTTCTATTCTCACCAGTAACAAATTGATTCTCAGAACACTTATCGCTGGAACACTTAATTTCATGGCTGGCGTGTGGCCGATGGTTCGTTGATTGAGTTAACTTTTTACGCGAAAACAAATAACTTTCAGCCACTTTCTAATGTTGCACAATATGGCCGTGGTGTGGCTAATGTGACTTCCTGTGTGGCCTTGCGACCATGTGTGGGTTCCGTTCTGAACAAATATTTGGTTGGCATTTCAAAGGCTCATTGACGTTTTGACGGCCGATTTTCAAAATGGAAAAAATGGGCGCCGAGAGCGATTCATGGCATGTAGCCACAGTTTTATTTTACGCAATATTCACACAATACGGCACGAGTATTGTACTTGGTTCCGCACGTCCATTCTTCCAGTATTTTCTATTTTTATTGGCTTGTCAGTTGCGTCGATTTAATAATGAAATATGAGTTCCGACAAGGCTTTCAAAGCTGGTTGTGACTGCTTTTGAATGATTAGCTTGGCGTGTTTACATCACACCTTGAATGCTTTTACAAGATTATTTTGAGTAGGTACCTAGTAGAGTTTTTATTAAAGGAGTAGGTACATAAGTATCTAAGAGCACGATCCGACCACAGCAACACCTACCTTGAACATAGTTTAGAATAGATAAGATAACTACTGAGAAGTGCCAGGTATTTGGTTAAAATTGTACTTACATACCTACTCATATTTTTAATGACAGCTGGCTTCGCGAAACTCTTTTACAAAGCCGACATAAGAAAACATTGAATCCTCAACCCCGGCTAATATTCATCTTAGGTATTGCTATAAAGACGAGCTCCACAGACGCCATTCCGGCAAATTGAAAAACATCTGAGTGCCTCATAATGCCTCTTAATGCTTCACCGTGAGAGTTATAGCCGTTTAAGTACGCAGTATTTTTCATATTTTCACGAATAATGCGAGTGTTCGAGAACTTTATGTACTTATGCGTAAAGGGTATGTACCTACGTTCTTGTTCCCTTATGTGGGCCGTGGCTGCGGAAGAGAGTGTTTTGCAGTAATACGGTCGCGCAAGAACGGCAATAATTCACGGTTTATAACTATTGCATGAATACCCACGACAAGACTAAAATGGCGCTTTGTGTTCTCTAATTTTGCATGAATTATTAAAATCTTGTTGTGTTAGGTGGTTGAATGCTGTTTTCACCGGGATACTAAGGGTAAAAATATAACATTTGTTTTATTTGCTACTTTCAATCTCCTCAGCTTAGTAGTAAACTTTTGTGGTAATAAACATTCTATCTTGTTTGAGCATTGGAGATTATGTAATTACTTTTTGAGTAAGTAGGTAATTTAGAAATTTGTAAAAAATGTTTTAACATATCGATACAAACAGTTTAATTTAGTAAGAATTTAGTGCATCCATAATACCTTTGAAAGAATATAATACTCAGTAATACCTACTCACTCCTATAACAAAAATTTAGGAACAGTATGTATGAAAAAGTTTTTATATTAAAGAACTAGGTATACCATGGAGGTTTGAATAAAAAAATCTATGTATCAAAGATTTATTCATAATTTATATGAGTATAAACCTTCTTCGATTTAGATTCAAACTCCGTCATGATGATACGCTAAAAAGGCATTATTTTTTTAAATTTTCAATTTTGATTATCTTTTTTTTCAACGGATATTGTTGTATTGACCTACACTTTTGTAAAGTACCTTAATTTTTATGCTTTTATTTAATTTAATTTTCATGTGTTCATCAGGTAGGTAGTGTGATTTGGATAAAGTATAAGAGTGTAGGTAAGTTATTTTTAAAATATTAAGCCTAATTATTTTGTTATAATTTGTAGGAACTAGCAAATTTTATTATCGATCTGTGGTGGAGTTGGTACTTTACATAAAATCTGCATAAAAAAAGCATTGTTATGTTTAACCTGAAAAATGGTTTTCCGCAATTCTGAGTCAACCATAGCCATAATAGTATAATTAAAAAACATAATTTTGGCCTTTCACGCACAGCATTGCTGAATAAGTTGATTTGCTATTCTGAGTGAAGAATTATACTACCGTTGTCTCCCTCTAATCTACTGTTATTAATTGCGATGGCGACAAAAGCGGGAATGCGCGCGATTGCTTCTAATATTAGGTAGAGCATTGCAGCATTTCTATTTTCACTCAACTATTTTTTTTAGTTGTGTATTCGTTAAAATAGTATTTGTGATAATTGAACTTTTTAATTCACTTTTCGCAGTTTTGTAACATTTCACTCATGACGGCTAGCTTAAAGAAACAGTAAGTTATTATACAGTTGATATGTTATTGATACTGAAAGTGAAATTAATACCATCAGTAATTTTATTGTTATTGAAAAGCGCAGTGAAGAGGAGGCAGTAGGGGAATCAGGGGGAGGGAGGTACGGTGACAGCGGGTAGATCGGCCAGTGGTTGTGCTAGGGAGGCGGCCCCGCCTGCGCTCCGCCCGCTCTCCGCACCGCTCCCGCGCGTCAGTCCGCGCTCAGACGCCGTGCCGCGCCCGCTTCTGTCTAAACCGTACCGATAACACGCGCATTACTATTTATTGAAAACCAATAAACAGTGCAATTATAACAGTGAATTTCAAAAAAATGTTCCCAGAAAATGTTATAAAAGAATTTGCGGTATTATTAAAAAAATAATGCATCGGACGGTACCGGTGAGATGGTTTACAGCCTGACGGGGGTACTCGCTGCGAGGTGTTTGATGGATGTGGAAAGCGCGGAGTGCTGGAGGCCGGGAGCGGAGAGGATGGTCGCGGAAGAGGGCAAGACGAGGGCCACTGACTTCTCAATAGCAGCCATCATGGCGAGGAGTGCGGTGGAGCGGCGCAGCCCCGTCGCGCGCTCGCCGCCTCACACAGGTTAGGCCTAATTATTGTAAACCTGCCTACTCGCCTGCCTATAGTGTCTCTTATGTAGTTTTCTAGTCTACACATTTGTTGTACAGATTTTTTGTTTTGAAAAGCGCTTTTCTTTGATAATCTTGTACACTTTCAAAGAAAAGCGTTTTTCAACTTTTCTACTTTACTTGTAGACTCTAGTATGCTGTGTTTTTTAATAATTATTAAAAGTTGGGTATCCCCTACAGCTGTCTGAAATCTGGTTGTTAATTATAAATATTTAACATCATATAAGTAAGTACTACAGTGGAATGAATGAGAAAGGCTAGGGAAAGGGACTAATGGAGGGATTTGGGGAGGCCTACGTCACGGATGCTACTATTGCTGAGGCGCTAGAATCCAGAAAGAAAAAATAAAATAAAATAGTGGATCATACAGAAATTGGTAAAATTTATTAATTACATTATGTTATGTAATGTAAAGTACCTAGTAGAATAAAGGCTTTTTTATTTTATTTTATTGAAGGACTACAATGGAATAAAGAAAGGTTGGGCCTAGGTTTAATTTAAATAAAAAGTTATGAAATCTAAACGGTTTCATTATAAGGATTGATCCAGTAACGATTTATCAATACCTACCTTAAATTGAATGAGTATTGAGGATTAAGAATACAATTACCTACCTAGATAAAACATGACATAATTATCACAATGAAATTATTTTCTGATATTATTTGTAACGAAAACATTATATTAGAAAAATCTCGGTCTGCCATCCTATTGCTATACCTTAACAGAGTTCATTTATGTTAAACTACCTACTACCTGTAACAACTAGGTACGAGTACAACTGTAACTACCATAATGAAAGTAATAAATATATGAGTATTGAATAAAAGAAAGGACAATATAAAACTAATTATAGGTATCTTAAACATAACAATTTTTTCGCCATTAGGATACCTATGCCTAATATTATTGATATTCAGGATAGCAAATTATATTTTTAGTTAGTTTTCTACACAGATGTCGAAGTCACAATGAAATCAAAATGCTTTATTCATTTGAATCGTTAGGATCATTTTGATACGTCATGAATCTACGTTGATACATTGAATTTATGCCTTCGTAGTGCGTCCAAGCATGCAAGAAACAATGCTTGGCTATTTTCTTAGGAAATTCCCTTTACAATTAACAATAGATAAAAAAAATCGTGTGGATGCATCAGTTATTTTGTAATAAGCTTTTTCTATAGTTTTAGCTTAATATAGTTTTTAAATTTATTATCTGATAATTCAAGGATTTACTTTAAGACTTTGTTGTAAATGATTTTCAAATTCAAATCGTGGGAATAGCGGGTTAATTATTAGTTCTTGTATTAACGTTATGATTGTCACATATTTTTAACGTATTGATATTTTTATGAACATAGGTACTTCTTCCACATCTGGTGCATTTAGTGCCTATTTATAGTTTTAACAGTAGATCAATTAATTATATTTTAGTAAGAGTCGACTGACGAGACTACGAACTACGTTTTATCGTTAATTGTTTGCAAAGATTATGTCCTGCGCCCACACCACAACACAATAATAGTAGGTACTTGGGTGTTATTAGTCCCTAGTGAATTTGTAAATAGTTTAAATGATTACGTAAGGCATTTCGCTATTTTGTTTTATTTAACAGTATTTGAATGGTCTACACAGAGCCTTTAGTAATTGTAGGATATCATACACTTCTGTGAATATAGGTATCTAAGGTGATCTGAAAGTTGTGAATAGGTCCTTAAAAATGTACTGTACAGGTAATTGGTTAATTCCAGTACGAAAAATGTCAGTAAAATTGTAGTTTTTTATAAATACACCTAACATTCTACATAGTTGTTACATACATTTTGACCTTACACTAGGATTCTCTGTTTCGTGGGTATCAGAAACTACGTATATTCGTAGATTTGTAGAAGATGCAAATATTTTTTGATTGAACCCTCTTGCGTCTTCCGAGCGAGGCCGTCAAGAGTTTGACGTCAACCTCTCCTCTAGTACGGTCGGGAAGGAGTTGAACGCTAATTGGTGTGGTCGACTCATACGCAGCGTAGGCATCGGGTTACCTACGTTCATCGAGTCAGTTCGTTATTTCAGATTAATTGTGTGGAACCGAACACATTCGACACCCGCCCGGCCGTTGGGACACGCAACTTACAACCAACAAATAATAATTTTACACGAGTTTTATGGCTTTGCAAAAGCTCTGTCACTCTAAGCGGCCTTCGATATGAATTAAGCTTTGCCGCGTTAAGTTTAAATGTATACAGGATACGATAACCATTTCCGATAGGAAAGTTAGAAATCTTACACTGATATCTAGGTATCTCTTTCAGTTAATAAACGCTGTTTACCTGCATTGAATGACTAGTTTACAATTGAAGTGAAAATTCTAGGAGATTTTCTTGTTTTTTTGCTATATTTTACAGTCATTTGTTTGACCTTATTTGCTAGGAATGTAAACGTCAATAGGTTCACGACTGCACTCCTATTTCCAAGTACTCCAGAAGAGATCTTCTCATGATGAGTGTAGTGGAATCCCACACTAGGTTCTACTTCTCTTGTCACAACCATTAAAAATTGATTCGAAAATATCGAAATTAAATAAGATCCATTGTCAACACAGCAATCGATCATCCGAGTGCTATTCTTTAGACTTTATATTGTACATATATTTGATATTAATTACCGATATCAGCTACGTTGCTTTAATTAAGTAGGTTTAATGCTTAGCAGTTATACATTCTTGGCTATTAAAAGATGATAAAAGATCATGTAATTTATTGAGTTGCCAAGGCATGTTTACAAAACATACTCATCACTGAACTCCACAGGGTCGATGTCAAGACAGAGTTCTCCCGCCTCGCTCAGTTCCCCCGGATCGAGCTGCCGGTCGCCAGTACCCGACGAGGACGTCGAGGTGGACGTGGAACAGTGTTCGGACGGCGAGCGAGATGCGTCCGACCACGCGATACCCTCCCCTGCACCTTCCTCTGGTTAGTAAATTGCAGTATTGCAACTCCAGCTTCAATCTCGCAGCCGCGATCAAAAGTTCAGCGCGATTATGCAGGTTACAAGACTAAGTGACATTTGACTAAGAACCCAGAACTCCGATAGAGATGAAACAACTCTTGTTAACATCGCATGTTTACAATAACTTGTGATCCCTAAAAAGATATGAAGCATAAAGAAAGAAAATGGGTTCATATCTTTTTTTCTTTCTTTATGCTTCTATAATAAGCACATCGAGTAGTATTTAATGCATTTGGCATTAAATTGCTTTTTTATCGTACAATCAACTGCAAGTGTGAATTCCAAAGAATTATTTTCCAAGACAGCTCCGTCGAATCCATTGTGGCGCAAAAAGTAAATTGAGCTGTGATTATAGAACTGTTGTTAAAATTACAAACAAGATTTCTCAAAGAATAACAATAATTTTCTCACAGTATGTTCTGGTTTTTGATATAGTGCGTGTAGAAATCCATGATACAGTCATGAATACACAATTAATTGGAAATGGCATTATTTAAATACTAGTTTGCTTACTTTTACAGTTATATAAAAATCTATTTACATGTCAGCTAATCAGTGCCCTGGTCTGATGGAGATATTAGTGTGAAATTCGACTAGGTGCATAGACAAGCCAAGGCCAGAAACGAAGATTTATCTTGTTCTAATAGAATCCCATGTATTTTGTACTATATTGTCACAGAACTAGGCGAACGCGATACACCGTCTCCAGCGCGGCCGCTTCCACCGGCTACTTCTTGCAACTGCGAGGAGTTGATGTCCGTGGACTGCCAGCTGGAGACGAAGGAGCTCTGGGACAAATTCCATGACCTCGGCACGGAAATGATCATCACAAAGACTGGAAGGTAAGTCAATATTTTCCAATTAGTGTTATAATTGCGAAAGTGGTTTGTACTTTTGGGTTGACCTTCTTTCACGCGGTAACGTAGCTACAGATCGATATGATTTTCAGAGATAGAGATATAGCAAATCTGAAAGAGATATAGCAATGAGTTCGATGCCTTAAAAAAACTCTAGAAGTAGTTGGCGAGCGAAGCGAGCGCTTTTTTTAAAGCTTTTTTTTTCTGAAGCAAGTTGACTGGCACCCCAGAACAGCAAATCAACTTCGTACTTGCACCATAGGATAGACGTCCTTTTATGAAGTTTAGGTGTATGCATCTACGCCTTCATGGGCGGATTTGTCTAGCTGAGCGACGCAGCCGAGTCTTAGCGCTGTAGGTAGGTACTAAAGGTAGGAAACTACATTTTATTTTAGGTTATTTACATTTTAATCTGCGCGATGACCACATAAGCCATACCAATTTCTTTGTTACTTATTCTTAGAAGTTAAATGAATTTCCACACTTTGGTAGTTTATTTCCTGCATTGCAGTATTTAATTGATATGAAATTGTCAAAATTGTATTAATGTCAGATTAACTGTCTTGTAACATAAATTACTGTCTAAGAAGGATTTATGCGTTATTATGGTTTTCCTTTTACATCCTTTTTTCATTTTGGGATAGTTTTGCAGGATAAAAAGTAGCCTATGTCTTTCTCCGCATGGAATCTATCTCCTTGACAAATTTCATCAAAATCTGTTCAGCAGTTTAGGCGTGAAAAGGTAACGGACAGACAGACAGAGTTACTTTCGTAACATTTATAATATTATACTATGGAATTAGCATGGATAATATAAGCTTTTTTAACTAGGATAGTAGGTATGGGTAAATCCAAAACCGAAAGAAATCAGAAGAGATACAGGAAAAGTGTTTCAGGAACCATGTTCTCTTTGTTTATGAAGACAATTTTGGCATAGTAAATAAAAAAAAGTAAAATGTGCGAGTTAGCCATGAAAATTTGTGATGATGAAATTTTTTTTTTATTACTAGTTATTTTTGATACTGATCGACTCAGCTATTTGTAAATATCATTTAATTGTACTGAAAGAAAAGAATCAGGACAGCAGCAGAAGTTAATTAATTTGTAGACTTGTAATTTTTTTATTGCCGATTCTCATTTACTAATAAGAATTATTTCATTGTATTGGAGGAAAAAAATCAGGACAACAGTAGTCGGTCAAATTTAATACTAGAGCCATCATTGGCTTAGCCATACTGTTCTTCTTCCTCAAGAAAAGTTTGATGAAAAATAAAACGGTTCGGAAATACGACGAAACGATTCCAGAAAAGGGATATAGTGCTCCGCTTCTTTTGGCTCTTCATACCCTATTATGTAGGTTTTTTCGAGAAATTTGTAATAATATTATTAAAATTGTATGTACATTGTACTTTATATTGCATTTAGTTCTTGGTGGGTCCGACCTTATATTCATTTTAGACTGATGTACTTATTTGTGCGAAACTTAATTATGCTTTTTATGATACCTTAAAATACAGGCAATAACAAAAGATTTATATTTGCAGTGTGCTAATTTAAAACCACAATCTACGGTAAATAAATATTTTGATACTTTGCTTTGCATTGTTACTTTCATGTCTTGTTATTGTGTATCAAAACTGACTAATTACAAAAGTAATAACAAGAATCTACCTAAAAATAATCATTTCAGTTGAATTACGTATTGACAATAATATAGTCTTGAAGTGCAAAGGAAGAATGCTATCAAAATAATGTAATCTTTAATTTCGAGATTGGAGTCAAAAACAAATTAATTCACTCCATGATCGACCCTAGCGAGGGCTCCACGGAATGGATTCATCAGCTAAAGTGGCCAATTTTGGAATAATTACTTCGCGAACCCAGCCGTCCTTCAACCCTTTAACGAGATAAATTAAAAGTACATTTTTTCGTAACCATCGGCGTAATGTCGGGCTATAAATTCACAAAGCCCCAAAGACAACAAACAGCGCTGTCAGGAGAGGGAAAGATGTTTTTATAGTCACGCCGAGAGGTTTATCTAAATAATTGCGTAGTCGGTGGCGGTGAGCGGAAAATTGGCATTGTATACCCGGGAGCACCCCTGGGCTCCTAGAGACGTGTGTCTTGTGTTTAAATAATAGCATTTTTCATAAAGTACCTACATAAAAACATCTCTTACTTACCTACATTTGATTTGCATGCAGTCTGTTTTCTGAAAGATTTATTTTTTAATTTACAATTGCCATTTCATTTTGCTCGTTTATTTTCGAAAGCTTCGCCGTATACATAATAATATTATATTGCCTACTATAATAATATTGTTTACGAGGATATTTTTATTCAATATCCACAGTATTTATTATGTGTAAAGTTATAGGCCGCTATAAAATACTTATTTTCATCGCCAAACAGGTTCTAAAGGATGTGGTATGTGTCTTGCTTGATGAATATCTTGTTACGATGAAGCTGCATACCGGAACAAGTGCATGGATTGCATGAAATGAGCATAATCTTCGCATTAGGCCTGTGTCATATGTTATCTGCAGGGGAGGACCCTCGCAACAAGTGTAGTTAGTCTAAATCACTAGTCGGTACTCGTCCAAAGCGGTTCAATCTCGGGGGAAGACTCCTATTGTTACACCCGGTGCGTATTTTATACTGGAACTAACATGTTTTGATACTTTTATTAATATTTTCGTACAGTACTAATAAAATTTCTGAAAATTACGTAGGTACCTACTAAAATACAGCTATACTATATGTAATCTGGATCAATCTTTGGAGCAGTTTGTAACAGTTTTTTGATGGAGGTCTAACTTAAAAATTCTATTCTATTATAAAAGATAATTGGTTTCGATTTATTCATGATTTAGTTAGTCTTAAATACTTCTAGGTAAGTTATTGCTCAAACGGATCAAAGCTTTTGATCGGACTATTGATGGCTAAACAAGAGATAAATCAACCCGTCCAATCAAAACGGGATATCACAGACAAATTTTATCTATGGAGGGTGTCGGAGCGTGTTTTTAAATTGCTTTACAATGTTTATCTATTAATTTATTTAGTGACACTTTATTGTTGACCCTTAAAATATTCCCGAAACAACTGCAACTTTTAAATAAAGCTCTGTAAAGAAAAAAAAACACGAAATTTATTAGACATTTTAGTCCCGGATACTCCACAACATTATACATACCATACAACGTTATTAATTTAATATGATCAAATAAAATGAAAGTTAAAATTAAAACTGAAATGTTCCATATTCTGAACAAGAACTCAATTTTGTTACAAAATTCATATACTTATCTCTCAAGAATCTTATAAAAAGTTTATGATTTTTGTAAGCTCGTTATGACGTAGGTACTACATTGTGGTAGGAAAATATTAGTACGAAAATCAAATTGTACAATACTGCAGTTGTTCCCATGGACCTACTTAATTATATTATATTATTTTTATCGATACATTTCAAAATTGATTCGATACACAGCACTACGGTGGCGTGGCTTACAAGAAATGTTGAGCTCATTCGAGTTTTTCGATTCATTCTTTTTGATTTACAATCGTTTGGTTTACTGCAGAGTGAACTTTGTTAGGACCTAACTGGAAGGCGATTTATGAGTTGGACCCTCATGACAATGAGACCATCCGAAATATTTAAATGTTAAGTCATAACCTCACCTTTTTATGCGAGTTTTTGAACTTAACAACATTATTGCGATATTGGCTTGCGGTTTCTTGATGGATGCATACATCAGTGGCTAATCCATAACAAATAACGCATCAAATATTATGGAATGTCTTACTGTTGCTATAAGTAACCTTTAAAAGTTTTAAAAGTTATACAAACATTTAAAAAGTTTATTTAGTATCACAGTATATTTTTTTATTCCAGCACTACTTATCTGTGAAAGTGCATTAATAACACTAACGGCTTATTTAATAACTGAAGATAGCGATTCTGGGACACGTCCGAGTGAATTATCCATGTCCGTAATTTTGAGCGATGGCTGTCCTGGATAAATGGTTTTATCGGTTAATACCCCTGCAATTATCCGCCGATCTCTCGATATCCGGATGCCTCGAATAAAGAGTAGGCATACATTTTGACCTAGCGCTTGTCTAAGAACTTAGCTGTTACTTACAAAATACGCGCATAAGATTATTAGTGTCAGGAACTGTGTAGGTAAGAAAATCAATACAATTTAGGAGTTGAAAACGGCTTCAAATGACCCATTGGATGTTATTATTGCGTGTCGCAGTGTCATTTAAATATTAAGAAACATTACTAAATAGCGAAATTGTTAATTGGCGAATGGTGAAGGAGCGAAAAGGATATCAAATGGCTTCTCAATGATCGAAATGATTGCTTGTTTGAATATTAAAAGCCTTCATGAACACAGCCAATAACATAAAATGCGTGTTAACCTTTAGCAGCTGGCTCTTTGATCAGCTCCTACGCTCCTTTGTCCGTTGACTTCGCTCCAAAGGTGTGGACCGTTATAAAAAATACAAAACTTACGGCATTTAACAAACAATATTTAGTGCCGTTTTGACAGTTATTGTAGGCAATGATTACTGTTCATTATGAGTGGTAGGAGCCACCTTTTTAACACGAAGGAAGCTACTAACAGGTGCCTATCAATAAAATAAATGTGAATAAGCTCGACAAGAATATTTATTTGTTCCTATGTTAAATGATTTCTTTAAATTTCATGTTTATGATACTTTAAGATAAATATTTCTAAATTAATGATACATTAAATTAAAATGATACTTACTATAATGTGTCGTCATCATAATTTAGGGTTAAAAGTGCATCGATTGCACTAAAACGAGTGCGAAGTCAAGCGAACGGGGCGGCTTATCCGTATCGGTATTAATAAATCGAGTGCGCGTCTGTGGGGGAAGGGGGACATGTGCATTAAAGTTAATTGAAATTTTCGAGGATACGTGTTATTCGCACTAATGCACCTTTCAGCTTGACACGTTCCCTGCCACGCCTTGAAAATGTTTTAAGTTTACCTGCTGGCATTATGCTATCGAAATTAAAAATCATAACTGGCATTTCAATTGTGTGCATAAGTATTTACGTAACTTTTGACTTATGGTAATGGAACGAACGAGATGTTACGTGGATCACCAATATTATTATTTTAGCTTGGCGATCTTCTTAGAACAGTAGTTAAAAGGTTCTCACGTAAAGCATTGACTATAGTAAGTTCGTATGAGCTAGTGGCCAGCTCTTGTGATGGAGTTTTTAGGCCGCCTAAAGGCTTCCGTCATGGCTTAAAGACTTAAAAGCCGGGACCGACAATTTAACGTGCCCCGTAATGCCACTTGCGGTCACCCATCAAATTGTGACCGTGCAAGAACGTCTAAGAAAGCTACGCCACGAGCGCTTCAGCATCAGTAAATGCTTGAAATGGTGATGATTAACATGGTTCAACATTATGTCCGGTTCCAATATTTAGTAGCGGACGCGACGGTTCGTTTATTACCATAGCAACGTTGTTGAACGAAGAACCATACTTTTTTTGACAGAAAACAACGTTGATAACGTTATGATAATGTATTATTCGTCGTATATTAGAATTAGACAATAGCTGGTAAATTAATTATGAAATACCAGCGTTTAGGTACCCGACAAAGAAATGCAAATAAAACATTTAATGCACCTTAATAACTTTGATTTAAATCTGGTAGATTGTGTTGATAAAATCTGGGATTTAAGGATACAAAAAGTAATAAATTTCAAACAAACTGAATAATTAAGTACATAAAAATGCGCAAGATTAATGAGTTTCTTTGAAGTGCAAAATTCTCATTGATTAGAGACGTCCGTTACACCGGGTTTATCAGTTAATGAATACCTAATTGTGAGTTGGTGATGATTGTAGTTCGTGTTCCAAGGTGCGCACGGGCATCCTGGTCATCGGACAGCGCAGTCTCTAGACAAGCGTCCGTTGGGAAGCGAATTGCTGTTATAAATAATTTTTATACGCTGAGCTACTTTCACCGTATACAGAGGTCTCCAGCTGACATTTTTGATACCTTAAGGTTGTAATTTTTTTTGTTAATCTTACTTATATTATAAATGCGAAAGTTTGTGAGTTTGGATGTTTGGATGTTTGTGCCTCAATCACGCCTAAACGGCTGAACGGATTTGAATGAAACTTGGAATATACATAGTACATGTACAGGATTAACATATAGGCTATTTTTTATCCGGATACCACGCGAGCGAAGCCGCGGGCGGCAGCTAGTACATGATAAAGTTTAAGTGAGTGTAGTCATTGTTCAAACACAATTTTATGGTAGAATGTGGTCTAATAGGAGGAGTTTTACTTTAGTAATGAAACTGAGTTAGTTATCGATTGACTTTAGTTCTTGGGGAAGTTTATGGTCTAACAGTGTATAGTTGATATCTAGGGGGGTTAGTTATGTTAGATTTTTATTATTTTTATTTGTGATTTGTATTCGATTATTTTGTACAATGGACACTTGTCTAATTGGTGAGCAGCGGGCCGCGCGGTGCGATCGCCTGATAATTCGATCAAGCTGCTGACGTGCCGCAATAAAACGCAATTATGTTCATCATACTAAGTAATTAATGCACTCCTAATTGGCATGCAGAAATAGGACGTTGGAATAATTTACCACGTCTCTTTAGGTTGAACTTAAATTGTAACCTCCACACTAATAGATCATTTTTAAGTGTGAATCTATATAAATATTACGTCAACATAATCTACGCAAGATTTATTGACGTAACTAAGAAATTAATTTATGATAAGATCATAAATTCGACTAACATAGATTCAGATAAATATATCCACTATAGCAATTTGAAATGATTAATGTTGAATGCATTAGCTACTGGTTATTGTGCGATGAATGAGAGAAAATGAGATGTGCACACAATGTGGCGCCCACGCATTTTGCGTTTCCAGCCTCTGCCTGCCAGCTACCGTGCGCTTGCACAACGCAGGCCTCGCGAATGCACTGTCATATCATGCATTCATTCCTCTGACACTGCCCGACATCGTAAAAAGACGCTCAAAACATTTTACAACGGAGCAATTTAAAAGCCAATTTAAACACAAAGATCGAGGCATATTTTTGAAAATGAGTTCAGAGATGAGCGAGCCATCAAGAGGGTGGTCATTTAACAGCCATTAACGCCTAAAACATAATAAGCAACGTTAAATAATTACAAAAAAGGTGTAAAAAGCTATTGAATACTTCAGAGAGTGATGCGCCCGCGCTCGATGAAAGCCTGACGGCGCGGCTCGACGGAGATTGATTACGTAATCATGGACATCAGCCGATTTCGGGATTCTCATAGAGAGTAATCATCATTCATCTCACGGCTCGTTGACGTAGCATTGGAGATGCTTATGACGTGAAGTCTGACCGCACGGAATCGAGTTTTGAGTTAATTTTACGCGTCGATTATAGGTGTCGAGGTCGTGCTTTGTAGCGTTTGGAAAGTTTGATTGTGCGGAAGCGGTCTGGAACCCGGTACCGTTTAATTTACATCGATGCTTGTTCTCGGTGTTGATAACAATACGGTATCTGGGCTGTCGACGCACAATTAACCCTCTATTGTGAGGCTGGCATTGTGCGTAGTGCGCGGGCGCAGATCGGCCGCCTTGTTGGTTTTACTCCTACGCCTATTGTGATCCACTCGAGCGAGCGCGCGCTTTGCCATTCTACTCACACAGCCTACTCAATAAGACACCTATTATCATCATGATTATTAGTATTACCCATATTTGATATCTAATAAATTTTAATAGCCATTATATGGAAAGATCATTAAGTAGCTTCATTGTACACAATCAATACAAACGGACCAGCCAGTCAGTAAATTATGTGCATATTGAAAAATATAAGATAAAAAGTAGCAATAGACAGCCCGTACCAAAATTGGACTAAAACTTGAGTCTGGATTTTAACTATTTCTAGAGTACAATAAACATGTTTGTGAGTTGATTAAATTGCATATAAAAATTGTAACGGATGTTTGCACTTGAAACAATGGGCAGCGTGGAATGTTGGCCACCAGCGCAGGCGGTGGGTCACAGAAGTCACAGGTCTTGGTGCGCGCGTGGCTGCGTGTTACAATACTCGCGTAATGAAGTGGGCCGAGGGGGCGGTATTGTGCCTCCAAATGCTCCAAACGAGCCATTGTGCACCGCGACCCCCGACCCACTCATTACCGCGACTTCACTCACCGTTAGCACCCCGGAACTTACGTGTCCCGGTCGGCATAGTCTGTAGACCTCGTTATCCTGTTCCGAAACGTGATTTCTGAACTTTGTCACATCAATGCATGTCTATTTGACGTTGACGAGTAAGGCACTGTTTTCTGTATGACGCAATCGAACCTTGGTGGTCCGCCACAACTTCAGTACTATTTACTTGTGGGCTATGAGTAAATAGTACGGCAGTAGTGTTCTGCGATACTATCAACTATCGCACTATCGTTACGAACACGTGTCAATTCAACGTAGATTTAAGACTTGTCCAAATGATCTCAGAGATTTTAAGGAATAAAGTAATTTTGAATTTTATCTTGAGAAAATAAATATGTTTCAAAACCAAGAATGCAGAATACTTAAACTTAACCAGTAGGTACATTTTATATTTATGACCTGAATAAGATCTGTGATAATTAATTTGAATCGGAAAAGTATAAACGAATCCTTAACACAAGGAAGCTGTGAGCAAAACAGTTGTACCGTGACTTTTTAAATCTCTTTCAGGCTAACAAATCCATATCCATACTAATATTATAAATGCGCAAGTAACTCTGTCTGTCTGTCTATCTATTACTTTTTCACGCCTAAACAGCTAAACAGATTTTGATGAAATCTGGCAAGCAGATATCTGGTCTGCAGTTTGCATCCCGGAGAAGGACACTAGACTACTTTTTTTTCAAAAATACTCATAGAGGCTGTGAAATAAGGGATAAAAGTTTATATTATGGGAAACCGAGATTACAAATGTTAAGCATCACAGAGCGCGGTCAGTACTTGGATGGGTGACCACACTTTTTGCACTCCATAGATTTTTATATCAAGTTCAAATTCTGAAATTCATATTCAATGCGAACGAAGTCGCGGGCGATAGCTAGTTTCTTTATAAAAACATATCAGCTATCACCCTCACACTCCAATGAAATGTAAAGGATAGAGAGAGAGTTTATCGTCATGTGGTGTCACTTTTTTCAAGCAAAGCGTTAAATTTTCCCTGCTACCCCTCAGCACAAATAAATTATATTTATTTCGATTCTGGGTGGGCGAGCTAGGTAGTTTTTGTAACAGATACGTGGTGAATTGAACACGAGTCACGGAAGCTAGGGACAAGGGTTGATCGGAATGGGTTTGGTGTAATGGATGCATAACACATGTAGCATACATAACCAATAACAATTAAAACGATGACACTATCAAGAAATTTAAGGACATTGTAGAGATTTTTGAGTAAGCACCCAAAATAAAATATATCTAAACAAAGTGAGATTCATAGCTGAAAAAGCGCATTAAACACAAAAAGCTTAATCAGTACTCTCGTTAAAATAAAAGTATGGGGTAAGAATTAAGTAACTTAACTTCAGGCAGGTACAATTCTCTGTTAATGCGACCAAATTATACCCGTAGTTTACGCCGCCCAGCCATAAAGTTATTATTCTCCATTTCCGCGGTGGCATTGACATTAAGCCGATAACTCGAAAATGACTGACATTTTCAAATGTTCAAATGACTAACTAACTCGAAAATGAGTAGAAATACATTGGTTCATTTCGTTCAGCGTTGAGCGTTACTTACTACTCGTATAACGCATGCGCTTCGTGATGTGGTTTTGGCTAAATGTATCGACATTTGTTAGAACGAAGGACCAAACGACCAAGTTAAGCAAGATATCATTAGGGATGTAAGTAACCCAGGCCCAGTCTGAAAACCAGCGTTCCAGAGTATCTTCCAGTCGATAGTAGGTAATATTCGTATAGAATCGAGATCTTAGAAAGCTGCCCTGTTTCATAAAGATAACACGGTCTTCGTTTGAACTTACAAGAATAGCATAATTTGCTTGTAGGTACCTAATTCACGCCATGCTTATTTCTGTCGTTTATTTATAATATCAAAGAAAATCTTATGAATGTATTTGTGACGTCACGCAAGTCGCTCATCAGCTTTGTTGCCACATTACAACTCACTTGGGGACTGACAATTTGTGGGGAAAATTTATAACCGCTGTCGTTACTTCGAAATTAGCATGTCACACGATTTTTGTTAAGGTTAACTTGAATTTTCAGGGCTAATGTACAAGCACTATTAAAATGTTGGCAGCATAATAGGATGATGCTAAGAGAATTTCTTGCAACAAACAAAGACTTCTGCTCGGCAGAATTTCGTAATATTAAAACTTCCATCAAAATTATTGCATGAGCACCTAATGATAACTTTCGACAGCCATAGATGTGACGTCATGAGCAGACGCTATGACAAAGGCGAGCCTTTAGCGCAAATTTGTGAATTTCAAATTGTTTTGAAATAAAACCTTTATTTTCTGCAGAAATAAGATAATTTACGAAATAGTAGATACTTCCGAACATTATAGCATAATTTAAAAAAAAAACAGACATCATGTCTATTCTTGGACGTGCCTATTCTATGCTATGCGGCATATGCAGTCAAAAAAATACGTCTACTTACAGACGTAGATACAGCTAGACTAGTTTACTTCAGCTACTTCCATAGCATCATGGCATATGGCATTTTGTTGTGGGGGAGTGCTGCAGATATAAACACCGTATTTGTGTTGCAGAGGAGGGCTGTTCGAGCAGTTTATAACCTGGGTCCTAGGGAGTCATTACGTAATAAATTTAAAGAAATAAACATTATGACTGTTCCTTGTCAATATATTTACGAAAACTTGATGTACGTACATAAAAATGTTAGTAAGTTTAAGAAAAATAGTGATAATCATAGTGTTAATACTAGAAATAAGGATAAACTTGCTGTACCCACGATTAGGCTAGGTAAAGTTAATAAATCATTTAAAGGGCAATGTGTACGCTTCTATAACAAAGTCCCAAGCGAGATGACAAATTTGTCAGTTAATAAATTCAAAACACTAATAAAACAAAAGTTGTATAAAAAAGCTTACTATAAAATATCCGATTATATAGAAGATAAAAATGCTTGGGACTGAATGCTCCAACTCCTTTTATAACATGATTGTAAAGGGATCATTTTCCAAAAAAATAGCCAAGCGTGGTTTCTTGCCTGTATCTTCCACGCCTGGTCGCGTTACGAACAGGTGTAAATGCAACGTAGATTTAAGACGTGTCCAAGTGATCCCAGTGATTTTATGGAATAAAAATTTTTGACTTTGACTTTGACTTTAAGCGTTAGTTAGCTTTATCAAGCTCGATTCGATTGTACCAATGATAGTATAATCACGAGTCATGATTTTTAGGTATTTAAAATATTTGACATTATACTTCAACTAATTTAGATGCTGGCTGTCTTTGGAAAAGGAAAATATAATACAATGTCCACATTCTAGGCTAACTCTCACGAGGCGAGGAGCATAACATAATTATGACGTGAGAGTTGACGTTTTTCCCCAGTTTTCCAAGCAGTCGCGGGGATAGGTCGGGTGGTAGGTGGGAGCAGGATGCACGAGGTGACGGCTCGGCCGCGGTGGCGCGCGGCGCGGCGGTTTCGTACATCGCCACCCGTCCGCGCCCGTAAGCTCGTAATTTGACTTTCTATTAGAGCGAGGGCGTGAAAAAAGGAAAGCGTTTACGGCGTGTTTAATGGGAGCGAGCGGGAAGAAATATGGCCGCCCGTCGGGAGAAGGGAAAATTTTGGTTTTCAGAGAGTTTTTGCGGAGATGTGCATCGGCTTGTAGAGTGCGAGGGGGACAGCGATGTTTGCGTAGCCGCTCCCCCGAATAATTAGCGGAAGTCGTGGCTTAGTTCACCCCCTCGCTTGGAGGGCTGCGGGAAGGGAGTTCCTCTATTTGTCGTTTAAGAGTTAATCGGACGAGCGATTCGTCACCCTTGGGAGAGCACGCCGACGGCAATATTATTATATCTTTATTATGAGTCTGTCTGTTGTACCCAGCCGGCGTCCGCCCGGGGCGATTAACGATATCATGATTATTGATATAACTTTGTTACGCAGTTAACTGTTTAGAGGATTGTTGAATAAGCTGACTAGCTGCAACGTCCATAGGAACTAATTTATGCTCTGGCAATGCGGTCTTTTCTGTTGTGAACCACGGAGTACAGAGGTATATTTAAGTTTACTCGGGACACAAAAGCAAAATATATCATTAGGAGAGGGGAAGTGACAAATAGTAGTAAACACAGAGCGTGTGCGGACTGTCAATTAGCTGTAATAGCACAGGCACAAACCCCGCGACATATGCTCGACGACCGACTTTTATATTTGTTACCCTTTTTACGATACAAAATTATACACATCGTGGTGCTGTAGGGTTCCTATATTGTCCTTGCTTGTTTGTGTAATTGTCACACAATTTAGATTACAAAGTATATTGAACAAAAACTGTATACCAAACGCTTTTAAACATTTCTGTCAGAACTGTGAATAAATCCCCAAGTAAGATAGACAAAAGATAGAAATCCTCCCAAATCTTCAAGTTCTCGAGTTGAAACCACGCAACACAATGTTCACGTAATAAATAAAAGTTCGTAAGTGAAATTATGTCGCATACGCGGTCATGGAAAATGAAGAGGCCATTCTTTGTAGAAAATAATGCCTACCAACCTACAAATAGTGCAGCAAATCAACTGAATGCATATCCAATCAGCGGCAAATGAGCGATGGCGTTAATTAAAACCGATCGCCTTACCGAATCAATAAACTCACGATAA
Source organism: Scotopteryx bipunctaria (assembly GCA_949320045.1). Classification (NCBI taxonomy): domain Eukaryota; kingdom Metazoa; phylum Arthropoda; class Insecta; order Lepidoptera; family Geometridae; genus Scotopteryx; species Scotopteryx bipunctaria. The sequence goes on from OX439441.1 coordinate 4,638,861, forward strand.
GGCAATTAATTGCACATGCAGCGGTCCGTTCCCCGAGGTGAACTATTGCTTCAATTGGTTTGCTACGTGCTAGGAATCATTTGTGCGTACTTACGCAATTGCCATCTACGAGTAGCTTTACAAGTACAACTCATGACATTGACATCAAAATTATTGCAAACAAATCAAAATTAATATTTAGTAGACAGTCTACGAAGACGTACACGAAGGTTGTTTTTTATTTTTTTATTTTCTACAAGAATTAAAATTAAAAAAAAATATTCAGAACGGAAACAAGTTGGACAAATTTTACAAGTATTCTCAAATCGATGAGACTGCAAAAGTTTTGAAACTGTAACGCAGTCTCAACGCCCACCCTCTAAACATGGGAGTTGGTTCTGTTTAAATATATAAATTATCTATCTATAAACTATATTACTACTAAAGAAAATAATGAAGAAAAATAAAAAATACAATGAATGACTGAGATGTGAGTGTGAGTAAAAGATGTGTGAATGCTGAGTGTGTTGTGTAGTGTGAGTGTGATTATGTTGTAATGTTGAATGCCTACTTTGACAGCTGAAACCTGAACGTACAAAATTGTGTGACAAATGTATTTTTACCCGACTGCGAAGGAGAGTAATGTGTTTGGGGTGTATGTATGGATGTGCATTCCTTTGGCTGAAGCTGTAGCTCAAGCGGCTGGACGGATTTGTCTGGTTATATCAAGTGAAATAAAAAGCAATATGGCGGCTGTGAGACACAATTTTTTATTAATTCCTTTGGCTTTCTCTGTAGCCAAAACGCTTGGACAGATTTTGACAAATGAGGTGTCGTAGAATTTGTCTAGTAGATAGTGAGAGTTATTAGTACACTATGGTAATTCTTTGTTACTTAAGTGTAAAAAAATCCAATATGGCTTCAAAAAGCCATTTTCAATGAACTAAGACAAAAATGATACAAATTTATCATTATCATCATCTTGTGTCAAACATCTAATATGGTAGATGTATTATTCTACCTAATGTTTTTTGTTCTTTTATATAAATAACTTCTTTATTATACTTACTTGACAAGACGAATGATAATTATCAGCTTTTTAACCTATTGACTCATCAAAATAATAAGAATAATAATAATAAAATCTTTATTTATTTTCTCTCACATAGGTTTTATGCAGTAGTAGGATAATGTTAACAGAAGTTTATGCAAACCTGTTTTGTGAGAGACTGGTGCCTGTGGTAGGTTTGACACCTGTGTTACAGGTCACCAGCGCCCCACTCCGCGGATAATGCAAAACAGTAACAAAAAAAAATAATTAGGTAGATATGTAGAAAAGAATAAATAGTAAAAAATAAAGAAATAAAGCTAGACTAATCTATTACAAGAGCAACCAAGATTACTGAAGTTCAATCGATATGTGTGTGTTTGAATCTTCTTTTTATTTGGTCTGAGCCTATTGATAATGTAGGTACGTCCTGACGAAACATAATTGTGTAGGTAAACACGCTGAAACAGAAACAAATTCTTATACAGAGGCATATCATAGAAACTAGCACAGAACCACGTGTGTGGTAAACACCTAATAAACCTTTTAACATAAAGTTTATGTTGACTCGTCACAGGAGGCTTTCTAGGAAGGCCTCCATCGTACAAGTGCAAACCATTAATTACAACACAAAACTCAATCGTATTGTCGTGGTCATTGAAAAGCGCGTGTCAATGGATGTTGACAATGCATTTTTTGTTGTTTTAGAGTTCTGTTTTGTTCCGCTCATGCTAATATATAAAGTAGTTTTTTACCTGTAAAAAATACCTCTGTCCGGCAGTAGGGTTAAAAAAATGCTTTCGTAACTTTATTAAATATAAACATAACTTGAAAATTCGGAGATGATACATTCAGTACAGTTTACATAAAAAAAGTTATCGGCATGTTGTAATCAAAACCATGACACTTCATTTATAAATCTCTACGCTTCTTTACTCCACGTAGATCGTCGTTAACATTTTATTGTTTTATTCGTTTTGCATTCTACGGAACCTGTTTGTGATGTCACCGGATTCGCGGCTGGTTTGCGAGCAGGTCGTCGTGTGGGTGGTATGTCGGTCACAATGGTGTTTGGTTTGGCATTCGTCACGGGGCGCCGCGGGACGGGGACATGATTGATGACCGCTTGCTTGCATAGCCTACGGTTCGCAGGACTCGTTCGTTATTATACTGTTCCCTGTTTCTTTGCGTGTTTGCTAGATATACATATAAATGTACATATATCTAACACGCCAACCTATCTGTCTACTAGTAATAAGTTGAACTTGCAAGAGGTACATACATATTATCACGCCCGTATCCCTAATGGGGTAAGCAGAGCCACAAGTAAACATAAGAAAACCTACAGCCACTTCTGATTTAGTCCTAAGATGGATATTGTGAACCATGGTGACAGGTGATCAGCCCATCGCCCATATAAGTGGTCCATCATGTTGGAGAGGATACTATCCCTTAGTCGACTTTTACGACATGCTCGGGGAGAGAAGCAAAGAGGTAATCCATACTTAATAATGTAACAGTGAAACGGAAAGTTCATTACGTAATGTATTGTCAAGCCCTAACTCTATAACTGGTAATATAATACGGGGTTCGTTGTGAAGCACGAAATATTCATAATCTCTGGACGGGTCCGTAAATAAAAATTATTAAATATCGGGACAGGTGCAGAGTCGGGTTACGCAGGCGTCCGAGGGCTCGCCCGCAGCCGCGGCTCATTACCATTCGAGTATGCCGACGAATGAGCTCGTCCATCCGACGCGAGCACACAAGGTGCAACCTGTCTCATCAAACGATACAACTTAGAACGTGTCCCGACATTATCTCCATACTAATCACGCCGTTTAGTAGCCTAATAACCGCCACAAACATCGTAATCCCACTTATTACCTTTTCGATAAGGTCAGAGCCAAAACAACCATCGAATAGTCAATTAACATAGGTTTACAATACGTTGGAATGAAAATGTTACTTATATTTTATATCACAAATTCTGTGACACAACTTGCCGTGTAACTAATAAACGGTTCTATAAACCTAATTAGTTCCAATAAGATGTTTGATAAGTTTTTATGTCTCGTGTCGTGACTAGCGACAATTTGTAGGAAAAATCGGGCAATGTCCTCTTTAAAAGTGGAAGTAGGTATACTTACTAGGTGGTATGCATAATATGCAGATAGAAAAACCGCACGCGCCTCACATTTGGTAGATAAACACGACGAACGCGGGGCCTTAGCAGTTGACCCGAGGCGTTCCATCCTTTGGAGGCTACACAACTAAATGAATATATCTATAGCTACATCAACACAAATAAGCGGCGGCCCTCGCCCAGAACAACCCTTATTGCTAACCTGACTAGAATTTTATACGCAAAGGTCCGGTACAATTTATTTTTATATATTATGTTATTAAAATAATATTTGAACTCTCCTAGGTAACTTACATTAAGCATTTCAGTTATCCATCTTTCTGTTATAATTTGTATTAGGTATTGTTTGTGATTTCTATTCCACCACACATAGTAAAAATAATGAGTAACCAATTAGGTACCATCATAGCATTGTACGTGTCGATATCTCATGGCTACTCATATACGGCGTATACATAATATATATTTTTAATTTGTTGAATTTACAAGTAACTTGTCACTAAACGCGGCTAGCTTTATCGGTGACAGATCAGTGTCCTATATTATCGTTTGGAATTTAAACTCTTCGTAATAACAACTGTAATCTTAGCAAGGGTGTTATTGGGTAGTTTCAACCTTATACCGGTGAATTTATGGAACATTTTCGGTGTTGTGGTGCTTTAAAATATCTCTACCGTGGCGGTCGCTTGAGGCACGTCACCCGTTTTGTACTCGTCGCCTGATCCCGCGCTTAACTAACCGTTTTGACATGATTTCAGATGTGAAGATGCGATAAGTTTGTTTTGTTCTTGCTTTTTTTTGGAACCCGTGTCCAAGTCGCACAAAAACTAAACCGCTCTCGAAAAATAAGTTGATCATGTTTAATCCATCACATATTTTTTTAAGGCTTTGCAACACGCTGATAACATTGGATATTCTTTTGATAAGCTTCTCCAAGATAAAGTAAATAATTCAAATTAATAATTGTAAAGTTTTATCCATTCGTATAAGTAATTATTAAAGTATCGTCGATCTATCGATGTCAGATTAAGTTGTTTTATTACGAAACGCTTTGGGTGTTATAGAGGCGAGTAGCTTCCTAGTCCTAGTCCGTGAGGCGAGATAATATCGACGAGGCAAGAGCTTTGAGCAAAGGAACCGGCCGCAGTGACAGCTCTTCACAATACAGTCGTTTAACACGCTCATCGCATTTGGAAGATCTCTTGACAGCTCTCATACATAGATCAACGTTCTATGATTCGTTTTGGTACGAATTACTATATTGTAAAGGTCACAAGACTGTGGTTGAACTCGGGACGCAGCGAAGTAGTAAGTTGTAGAGAGTAAAGTAACAGATAAAGGAGCGTCATGTGAATCAACAATGAGCGTAGGTTACGGGTTGCGGTGCGCGAGGCGTGTCCGCGCTTCATCGATCGCAGCCTCCGACGCTCCTCGACGACGTCTGCTCCCCAGTACCCCCGCGCCCCGCTCCCACCCCGCGCATGTTAGCGCCCCGACCGACTGCATTTACCACCCGCCCGTACCACCCTGTCATACACGTAGAGTACATGCCTACATATCCTACGTGTCTACCCACCTCGTCTGCTCTCTGCCATTCTAACATATTTTGCGGTACGTTACGCTCTTTTATAATTCAAAACCTGAAAAATAAACCCAGAATTCGCGTTTACGATCTCGCGTTTATGTTCCAATTTAGAGGCGAGGTGTTGATTCGACTGGACTGTGCGAACGCTAAGGTGCAATTAAAGCAGTTTACATCTCTTTGCGAGCGACCTGTAAATGTTATTTGTGCTCATTAAAACATAATTACGTTATAAATTTATACTGTGCACGCTGAAGCTAGTAGCCGCGTTAATTAAAAAGAATTATCGAAACATTGTAGGCGACGGAGAGCTTAGATTACATTGAGGCTTTATTACGTGGAAGTAATCTCAAAGTTGCGTATTATGATGCTACTTACCAAAGCACTGGTGGTCTAGTTGGTAGTAACCTCGCCTTCCGATCCTAAGATTGTGGGTTTAAATCCGGTCGTGTACCAATGGATTATACTTTGCGAAAAATATACCAGTACTGTTAAACAGTGAAGGAAAACATCGTGAGGAAATCCGCGGCTTAGTCAGCTCCGCACGTATTGACCATGTCTTTCCTGTGGATAAGGCCGACTAAGCTAAGAGGATGGAATAGGTGATGGGCAAGCCTACTCCATCTTAATTCAACATGGGCACTACAGCGTCCCGTTAGTGAAGGTAAAAGTTTCCTCCTGACGCTGTATAAATCATCTACAATAAATGGTAAAAGACCTTAGTTTTTTTTTACCAAAGCATAGATAGTAATCAGAGCTTGACTTAGGTGTGATTTGACTTATCCCTATATAATATCTACTCACCCATCATCACGAGCGATAATAGCTTTATCTTTATTGAAGTAATGGCATAAAACATTAGTGTTCTAAATTAAATTTGTCGGGTATTGAGCCGGCGCCGGTCCGTGGTCATTCATCATCGGTAATGGTGCTACACTAACGACCATGGCCTCTCCGTGTCATGGATGTGATGTCATGTCTGCAGGCTCACCTCACACCAATCACCATCATACAAATACCATTTGATGTTTTCGTGTCATAGTTCAATTATATTAGAAGCTGTAAAAACGCTTGAGGTAAATTCATCCTACAGATAATATAAATTCGAAAGTTTGTGAGGATGATTGTACAGTAAAAATAGGTTACCTAGTGTTATTTATAAACTGGTGATCAATTTCGAATAGTCAACAGAGGCAAAAAAAATTAATATACAATAAAATCCTATACCAAAAAATCATTTTTTAAATGGTTAAAAGTTATGCAATAAAAAGGTTAAGAAGGTACCTAATGTTTGTATTGTATAAATGATAGGTTAGTCATTCTTTCAGTCTTTCAGTCATTTACTTCTACTTCCCGGTTCCAATTATACTTATAAAAACCGGTCAAGTGCGAGTGAATTCGCACACGAAGGGTTCCGTACCATTGTACATGTACATAAATGTTTCGTTTCTTGTATGTTATACAAGTATTCTATCAGCCATCTGGTGCCTATAGTACAAGCTTTGCTTAGTTTGGGACTAGATGGCGCTGTGTCAAATGTCCACAAATATTTATTTAAATCGTGTTTCAGTCTTTAATTTGACTAGATTAGATGCTGAAGACAGAAATCAAACCTGCTTTACGTCTGTGACCCCCACAAGAAAACATTAGCACTGGTAAGCGTAAGCCAGTCAACAAATTATCCGCATTCAAGTGGAATTCAACAAGAACATTACACTTGTAGTATGAATATTTTTAAACGCTCAAGCTTAATAACTAATCCGGTACTTCTTGTACATACCTACTCGAATATATGTATATAAACATATATAATATTAAATTTCTGCATTTAACAATCAAATTAAACGGCGATGTCAGCAAGGTCTCTGCAAACACTCTGCTCTACATCAACGAGTGATGTGATACGAGTGAATGAATTACTTTCTTAAATTCAAATTTCACGCAAATTTCATAGGTCTTTAGTGTAAGTTATTATTTAGCTTTGCTTGTAAATTTTTTTTATTAAACCATTATATTATGTTATCAAGTAGGTATATATTTATGATGGTACCTAACCAACAAAAACATTGACTTAGCTACTTTCATTAAATGACATAGGAGCACTGACTGGTGGTCTAGTGGTAGCTCTCCCGCCTCCCGATCCTAAGGTCGTGGGTTCAAATCCAGTCGTGCACCAATGGACTTTTCTATACGAATAATTTATGTGGGCTACATCATTACTTTCAATCGGTAAAGGAAAAAATCGTGAGGAAACCGACATGATGTAGAACCTAAATAGTTCGAAAAATAAAAATAGTGTCAAGTGCACGAAAAGAACCTTTGAGGCACACTTTAAATCCTTTCACCACACTGGTTTGAAAAAACTAGTAACACGACTAGGTAAGTATGTTAGGTAGAAGGTTCGTATGAGCTAGTAGCCAACTCTCGTGACGGAGTTATTAAGCCGCCTAAAGGCCACGACACGACTGGTAGTAGTAGGTACTAATCAAATGACGTTTGACAATACCAAACATAGTGTGACGTTTCGCTCAAGTAACTACGTATCTACGTGCTGACTATTGTACCTACCCTGAGTGAGCAAGCTTTCAACGTCGTTGTTTAAAAAGTAAACACAGTCTGAATTACTATCGCCCGAAGCAATAACATTAAAGTGCACAGTATGTGGTCGCAATTTTTCATCATTTTCAATAAGCTAAAAGTAAGAGCATGTCGTTGATATGTAAGGAGTGCAAGATTACTTCACGGCCAGCAGCTCTGGTCGCTAATTATATCAGCAGCTGACTCCGGCTAAGTGGCGATATCAATCTAACTCGAGCACATGGGAACGAATACCTTTAAAACACTTTTACGATCATAATTGGCGGAAAAAGGCAATATTCACACTTAAAAGCTTCTTTGTAGTTTCTTGTTTCTAAAAAGTAAAATCTCAAGGGTTTGATAATTGAGTGTAATGAGCGCGTTGAAATCTTTAGCTGAAAAAAATAATAATCAGATAAGTATTTATTTTATATAATGAAACGTATAAAACTGCTCAAGAAAAACGAGTTTTTTATGGTCTATTTATGAGAGTTTTAATAAGTAGGTAGATGTTATTAAACGTGTTCAGGGTGTTTTATTATGTTTATTTAAAATTAATATTTTTACAAACGAGCACGATTTCCTGCGGAGGATGTGTCAATAATTAATATAACAACAATATTCATTCATTTAATAGTATCAATCCAACACCTAAGTACGTTACGCTTGTCGGTTTTGTAGTTCTCTCACGGTTCATTGCGCGGATGCGTTATAGTGGGTAAGTATAACTTTGGTTAGGTTAGGTTAAAACATAGTCTTCTGGTCCAAAGGTACTCGTTTAGTGAGTTGGAATCTGCTCGTACCAATGCAATGTAATTTTTCTACATTATTAAAAATAGCTACAACAAAATATCTAATTATATTTCACTGCCGCCACCATAATAATATTTTTATATCATTATACATATTTTTGGACACAAGTTGCTATTTACTTTTTATCGCGGTGTTGAAGGAAATAACAGAGTTTTGGAAAAATAGATAAATCAGTACGTTTTGACGTTAAATGTACATTTATTATTATTAATTACTAGATATTAACGCATAATTACAAATTATAAGGAATACGTTAAGCATTTACTGTGACTGGCACTTATTGCTGGGGCAGTAAAAATCTTTCATGCGAACAGCCATCATGAAAAGATCATAAAAGTATAGTGGCCTGCATTCTGGTGTTAAACATTGCTTCAGAATTATGGTTTTAGAATTCAACACGATTATTAAACATTTTATGAGCTGCGACGATGGAAACCTGAACAGATCAACGGTTTATAAATAAATAAAATATTGCTGCTAATATTAAGTATGTAATAGGTGTTTAGTACCTACCACGGAAGTTTATGTTTGTATATTTCGATTACAATAACAAGTACATAATTTTCGTCTAATAATGAGTACAAAAAATTGTTTGCAAATAAGTGACACAATAGTAGATTGTCTACCTAGGGATTGAACAACTATTTTAAAGGCGAGAGTGTTTCTTTGAGGGAATCGATCTACGTCACTAGAGTTTAAAATAATGTCTCTCTCGAGGTAGACACTCTATTTTTTTACACACTCTATGAGATAATCAGTAAGTGCAACTTATGAATAAGAGTAGTACTTTTATTTATTTTTAATTTCGTTCGCACGCAGTTTGTTTTATCATGCAGCCAGTTACTATTTATACAATGTTCGTGATCTAACCCTTTTGCGATTGGAACACTTAATTGAAATCACTTTTAGTTTTAGACTAAAGAGCTACTTTGGTCCCTGTTTAATAAAGAACAAACCACTTTTTGAATGAGTGTGATTAAAAACAAAATTGTGTCAACTGTTCAATCTGGGAAATAATTATTTCTTTATAACATTATTTAAGCTCTTGGCAGAGGCCATTGCCCAGTAGTGCGACAGAATAGGCTAAGTAAAAATTGGTCTAAAATGAACGTTTGTAATTTGTAACTTTTATAGTTATGACCAAAAAGACCAGCATATCGCCGTCCCCAGCGAATAGTATCGTAACCGAAAAAATCAAATTTTACAGGAAAAATAAAAAACCGTTTTTTGCCAATAACTCCTAAACTATCTTACCTATCGGGTTCATTTATATACCAAAAGAAAGCTATATTTTTTTCTATTAACGAAATATAATTTAAAATATTACTAGGTTTACGAATGTAGAGTTGTGAATTAAAATATGTTTTACCAGAATTAAAGACTTAACTTTTCACCGTAAAGCAACATTACGATTTTATTCGTGGAAATTGCCGATAATGACCTATACAGTAATAGGTAATCGCGATCTTATTGAACTCAAAATAGTGATGTCGGTTGTATCGGTAATGCAATGTTACCTATTTATTCGGTACTAAATTAAGCTTTAATGAATAAGGTAAATATGAATTACGTTTATATTCTATGGAGAGTAGAATAAGTTTAGTGAATGTGAAAATAGGTTACTGTAAAACTCTCTTTGCATTTTGTGAATCGGTATTGAAAGAAAATATAAAAAATTAACCCTTTTATTATAGATTTGAAAAGACCTTTATTAAAATTAGACACATATAATCTTCTTTAACACAACTAAGCATAAAAACAACAATATTTTCAATGAAAACACTTGGTTTCACTCCTCAGGATCATCTTCATCTGGAAAATCGTGCTCGTGTGGCTTTTGGTTCCCACAGCTTAACAGCGACTCGTAAAATCCATGATAATGTTTTGGTATATAGCTTGCAGCTTCGCTGGCACACTATCCAAGTGAATCATCATGCAGTGGTTTACTTAGGGCAATGGGTTGATGGCACATCTGCCTTAAACTCTCCACGACGTTATTTGGTTCCACATTTGGTTCTCGTGAGCCGTCCACGCCTGGATCTGCCAAGAACCTCATCTGTATTTAATTCCAAATATTCGTCTCCAAAATCGTATTTGAATTGCAAGATGTGAGATTTTGTATTGGAAGCTTTAACCTCCATAATCTTTGTCCATGAATTTTTCCTGCCTTGGGTATCTTTTAGCCAGTTTTTGCCAGAAATGAGACTTTTGAAATCATAAAAGTCATCTATTATAGATGGAGCAATGTGACTTTACACATTATATTTCTCACCTGTTTACTTTGGAATTAAGTATGACGCTGAATATTTGGTCAGGAGTAAATAATACTTTGTTCTTCATTGCTCATTCTACTCACTTTGACTATGGCCAGTCTCGAAAAATCGGTGTGCAATGCTTTGTAGCAGTTTGTAGCCCATAAGATTTTACGGTGTGAAGAAACATCGCAAAACTAAACGCTGAGATCTTGATGCGCAAACCAGGATTTATACAATATTATAAATTTTTGAAATGTTAAAACTAAGGCCTTTTACCATCTCTAATAGATGACTTATCCAGCGTCAAGAGGCAACTTTTACCTTCACAAACGGGGCACTGTAGTGCCCGGGACGAATTAAGATGGAGTAGGCTTGCACAGCACCTATTCCAACCTCTCAGCTTAGTCGGTCTTTTCCACAGGAAAGACATGGTCAATACGCGCGGAGCTGACTAAGCCACGGGTTTCCTCACGATGTTTTCCTTCACCGTTTAAAAGTACCTACTGGTATAGCGTACCTACATAAATTTTTCGCACAGAAAAATCCATTGGTACACGACCGGGTTTTAACCTACGACCTTAGGATCGGAAGGCGGGGTCACTACCAACTAGACCACCAGTGCTCGAAATGTTAAGCTGCTTTGACAAATATTGACGCGTTGAATCCTTCCTGACATGGTGAGATTCTATCACGGGGTTCATCTGGTTTTCTGAAGTTGAGAGTTTACTTTGTTCTAGTATATCAGCCTCAACTTCTGTATCATCATATATGTATAATAGAGGATAATAATTAAGAAGATTGAATTGTTTCGGTGTCGTTTAATCTTTCTCTTACAATTTCTTGTTCATATATGCTCTCTTTATGTGCTTGATCATTACGCTACTTGTCAAACTCACTGTTTCATCCAGCTCATCAATACAAGCATTTATGCCACTCCTATCAATATTTTCATTAGTCGAATTGAGTTCACTAGCAGTAGTTGAACAAATTACTGCTTTATTTGGCTCTAAAGTCACGTCTCCCTTAGCTGGTGTTAATGTTTCGTCTTCGAAATAATCAGGGGTTGAATTAGTAGCTCTGTTCAAAAATACACCATACATTAGCCAAATTTTGTTTGAGGTATACTGCACCAAGAGGAAAATTGTTAACTGCTTGTCGCACGTTGCTGTTTATAGCTTCATTTGGTTTATGAGTACCGACTCTGTTATTCATAATTTTATAAATAGCAGAGGTTGATGCTACAAAATCCACATTATCTAGTAAAAATCATAATCTACAAAGCAAAGTCTCGGGATCTCGTAATTTGTATTATGTACGTATGTATGTTCATATGAGCTAGTGGCCAACTCTAGTGACGGAGTTTTTAGGCCGCCTGAAGGCCTCCGTCATGGCTTAACGATTTAAAAGCCGGGACCGACTGTTTAAAGTGCCCTCCGAAGTACCTCGTAATCTGTTATTACGTGAGTAAATCATCGCAACCTATTATCGCTACAATAGATTGCGATTTTTTTATTTATCTGTAAAATACAATTATCGATGCTACCATTCCAGATTTTTTAAATAATATATTGTAACAGACTTTACTGAAATCAAAGACTTTAATTATAACCGGAATATGAGGGTTTTCTACTTTACATAAAATAAATTTTATCATTTTTACCCGAATAAAATCACAATCGCATCTTACAAGAAAAAGCGAGACTTCGAGGAGTGAGTAGTAACCTGTTACGATGTTGCTCGGGTCAAAGTATTGTTTTTATTTTCCGATGAATATTCAAGTAATATCCATTGCAAAAAACCTAACTTGAAAACTACTCGTACGATTTGCCTGAAAAAAATTCACAAGGTGTAATCACACCTCAGGAACAATTATTTCAAATAAAAGCACTTGTATCGTTATAGTCGGTTACCGTATTATTCGGTTGGAGCGGCGATATAATAATTTATAAAATATAATTTATTCGAGGTACAGATAGCAAAAGGACGAGTCGCGATGGTAATTAGTGAAATGAAGCCATTAGAAGCGTGTAAAACAGTTAATTACGAGGCAATCTCGGTCGAGGTGATACTCTTTCCAGTATTATGAACACGCGTAATGTTATCTAGCCCTCGAGATTTTGAATATTTTGTAAAAGATCTAAAAACTAAAATACTGCAGGCTTAGAATTGAAGTCGAACACTAAAATTCAACAATAATTTATGTACCTACCTATTAAGGTACCTACTCAGTACACCTTCTGATGATAAGTGCATATATAACTACTAGTAAATAACAAAATTAAATATGTGGAGTCGTTTGTATACTTCAAGCGGTTAATTCCTCATCCATTACCATTTATGATTAGTTAGAGCACTGACACGAATGGTTAATTGTATAGGAATACGCGTTGCATAGTTGACCTATCACGTACTCTACTTACTAGAGCGATACAAACGGAAAATATCCCGACTAGCCTAAGAAGTAACGTGGACAAGACTGTAAATTATAGCACAAATTTTACATACATACATACACATTATCACTCCCGTATCCCTAATGGAGTGGGCAGAGCCACAACAAGTAATCATAACAAAACTTCTGCAGGTTAGGCAGAGTCTTTCGCAACCACTCCTTGGATATAGTGAACTATGGTGACAGGCCCATATAGATGGTCCATAATGTTGGAGAAGACTATCCCTTAGTCGACTTTTACGACACGCTCGGGGAAAAACACAGCTGGACGCATTATATGTTTTTTCTTTACTCCACAGCACATAAGTTAAATTCTAGTCCAGCACAGAAGTTAAGATTTTTACATTAAAATCGTATTAAGTGTAGTTAGACAGTGATCAGTCCAACATTATCCATACAGCCGTTGCCACAGAATACTGGTATAGCGCACATTAATTTTTCACACGGAAAAATCCATTGATACACGACCGGATTTGAACCCACGACCTTAGAATTGGAAGGCAGGGTCACTATCAACTAGACCAGCAGTGCTCTCTACCATTGGTATTACTCACTATCCAATAGTGGGTAGGTACCTACCTCCATTAGAGTAGTAAGTGATTTTAAAATGTTAGGTCAAAATTTTTCTTTACACTTGCCTAGCAGAATTTTGATAATGACATAATATTGCCGGTTATTATTTACTTCAACTACTTGGAAGTTTCCAACAACTCAAATGTGATTATAATTCAATGCCATAATCTTATGAATGTTTTACATCTATTTCACTTTTTATAGCCCCATAAAAGCATTCGGGGTCATTCGAGTAACAACTTTACCAGAATTTTGAGCGGGCTACTGTAATTTACGGGGGCGAATGTTGCATATCAACAATTGAGGGCAGTTAAAGTTTACTGCGAGGCGGTGGTTCCGGCGGAAGAGTCGTAAACTGACCTCACGGAGATTCCAAAGATAATCTGTAAAGGGCACCTTGTTAATATTAAATGCTTTGTAATCGCCAGCTGATATTAATTTATTTATAACAGACAACTTTTTTTCTTCAAACTAAATGTAATATTTTATTTTATAAACGGACATAACTCTAGCATCAGTCGTGATATCGATGACGCCACTCTATTTCCATCTCTATTAGCTATTGTCAAAAATCTTATGTTTGCATGGAACTGCTAATAATAACCTGCTAGGTAAGTGTGAACAAAGAAACTCAGCGTGAACTGATTTACAATTCCAGCTTGAGAATTACACTTGTAGTTGATGAATGTAAATTATCGTGTGTTAAACAATAAAACATTTCTTGCATAACTTCAGTCAGAAAGCAAAAACAAACAGGATTTTTTAATTAGCAAAGCGTTACCCTGTAGCGCGGCGTGGATGCGCCCCGTGGCGCGGCTACTTTATACCTACGTCGATTCATAAAAGTGCGCTCAGTTTCATCCAACACGCGGATTCCTACACTCCTTTAACTTTTATTTATATCTCCATTATTTTTTATAAACTACTTTTCATTCTTCGTAAATAATGGATGGGGATATAAAAGTATTCATATTTAATCCAATAAATAAATATTTGAGAACATATCACACAGCACCATCTAGCCCCAAACTAAGCAAAGCTTGTATTATGGGAACCAGATGTCTGATAGAATACTTAAATAATTTTTTGTAAATACATACTTATAATATATAATACTACAACACCCAGACCAGGAAGAAATATTTGCAGAACATGCAAACATTTCTCCGGCAGCGGAAATCGAACCCGCACCTCTTGCGTCTCAGCTGAGCACTCGCCCATAATAAGAAATAATTGACCAAACGCGAGTAGAACAATGTGAAAACGATGTAAAAAGCGATTCGTAAAAATCTCTAACTCCCAAAAAGTAATAAAATGAGAGCTGTACATACTTTGCAGATTACCCTAAGGACGACAAAACTTGTCAAGTGTCAATTTGTACAATTATTTACAAATGTATTAAAATGGCCGTCTGACAGATGACAGTAGCAGACAGATGACAGAGTTGCGCGGCAGTAGCAAACATCCTAACTTTGCGGTGAGCAGACATTTTGTCTTATTGGACGGGTGATTGGTCTTATCTGTTGAATATTTTAGTGCACTGAACTTATTTCTTCTTATTTTAACTCGAATTAAGGAACAGGATATTGTATTTTGATAGCGAGATTAGCAGCGTGGTAATGTCGCGTGGCGACATAACGAGACGCGTGAGTGACAGGCAACTGACACGTTGCACGCGCCGACATAAAACCACAGTGTCCAACATAATACTACTATGTACATACAGTCATTTTGGCCAGATCGAAATGTCTTCATTTCATTGGTTGTATAAAAAAATACTAACAGTTCGACGTAAAGATTAGGAAAGTAATTTGTAACGAGTAAAATCATTATGACAAAACACCCTTCGATGCTGATGACCTATTGCGTGCAGACCTTGTCTATAACTGGATGACATTTCATGAAAACCTGACTGGCTATTTCACTTCTCATAAACAAACATAACTGATTCTAGGTAACAATACCTGCGCTTTAGAAACTGTTAGAATGTCATAAAATGTTTTACTAGTATTTTATGGTTTAAGCCTAGCATCACACAAAATAGCAAATATTTTTTTTACATGACTTAGATAGTTTTTTTTTTTTAATTTGTTGTCGATATCTAGAATGTACACAAACGTTTTTACTTGCCGTTTTAGCCGTGTATTGTAATGAATAGCATAACTTTATAGGAATCGTAGATAAGATTGTTATTTAGTACATAATTACATGCTAAATAGAGTAGGTATAGAATTATCTTCTTATGACCCTTAATTAGGAACCATGTACCTACAACACATTAGATATGACTTATTATTAGAGTTTTTACACTACTATTTATTTGCTAGCAGTTGGACGGAAAGGTTAAGTGTTGTTTAATAAATAAGATGTTACTATAATTTTAACATTCAAGTCTGAAATCATTATTAAGTTTGCGCTTTACAGTAATAGAGTTAAGTTGTACTTGTAATTGTTTACAAACCTATTTGTAAAATGTATATTTTAATTGTGTATTATAGTCCGTGTAGTTGTTTTGTATTTTATACATAATGTGCGCGTTATTTTAAGTCAACAATAATAACAAGGAAGCCCCTTGAAAGGATGACTTTCGCGCCTTAAGCTGCGCCGGATGCGGTTATCCGTAATTGCACTCGTTCAACCTAAATTGCTCTCTTCTCATGCACTCTCTGTCGTTTTAGTGGTTTCCCGTCGGGGTCAAAAGACAAAGCAATACTATGAACAATAAAAAAAACTGGTAGTATTGGATATTTAAGACTTACTAGCTGCCTCCTGTGGCTTCGTTCGCGTGGTACTCGGATGAAAAATAGCCTTTATGTTAATCCAGCATATGTACTATGTATGTTCCGAGTTTCATTCAAATCCATTCAGCCGTTTAGGCGTGATTGAGGCACAAACATCCAAACATCCTCACGAACTTTCGCATTTATAATATACTAGCTGCCGCCCGCGGCTTCGCTCGCGTGATATCCGGATAAAAAATAGCCTATATGTTAATCCAGTACATGTACTATGTATATTCCAAGTTTCATTCAAATCCGTTCAGCCGTTTAGGCGTGATTGAGGCACAAACATCCAAACATCCAAACTCACAAACTTTCGCATTTATAATATAAGTAAGAAGTAAGATCATTCACTCGTTCGTATGTATAATGTCTCTTTTATGGTTGTGAACTATAAATATTTCTAACATTGGATGAAGTGATCGCTTTAAGCTTCGTCAGGATGCGGGCTCGTTTGTTAACTGACCAAAAATTTCATGCCACGTGGTGTGAGTTTATGAAACGTAAAAATAATATTATTTTCGTTCCTGTTTCTTAATATTTCGCAAAACGATGTTTTAGTACAGTCAAAGGCCGAATTCGTGTGTAATCTATCTTAAATATACATAAATCCATCTTATTAACATAACCTCTTATAATAATAAAAAAAAAACAATAAGGATGTGTAATAAGGATTATTTTTTAAGAGGAAATTTACATTACTTTACACTTGTTTCTAGTATCTAAGGTGGCTTTATAATATTTGTTTCAAATTTGATGAAATATTTTTTTTTTCAATACAAATCGAATTTACACAGTCTGCTTCACCGAACGACAAACATGCTAGAAAACTGCTACTCTACAATAAATAAAAAGTACCTAATCTAAAAACCCCAGAGCATTGCACATTTTTTAAGACTTGCAAAAAGAATCAAAATATTAATGAATTTTGATTAGAAACGGCTCTTATATTTTTTAAGAAAGATAAAAAACAAAAGAAAAGGTCTCAAGTACATTATATAGTTAAGGACATTTTTATGAAAAATCTATGTCGGTTTTGTGTAATATTTTAGAAAAAAAATGGTCTTTGACTATAGGTACCATCTAAACATTCAATTGCGGAAATGGTACGAAATCGGAACGAAAATAAAATTACTTTTACGTTTCATCAATTTAGACCACGTGGTACGAAATTTTTTGGTGTCAGTTGACAAAGCCAGAATGCGGATGATGCGTAGGTACCTCAGGTAGGTACGAATAAGAATCATGCCACAGGTTAAACGCTTTACATGGGTTGTCAAAAACAAAAAAGATTGCGTGCTGAGAGAGAGTGAATAATAAAATACTTTTACCTACTGAAATATTTCTTTTTTGAGCAAGTGAAAAATGACTAATTGGAATGTTCAAGTACTTGTCATTAAGATATGTTCATACTACTCAGTATTTGTTAAGCTTATCCGAGGGCATCGCGGAGCGACGTTTATTAATGAATTATGTAAATGCGCCCGACCGACCTCCCGTCGGCCAGCTCTACCAACTTTATTACTCGCGAAATTCGCTATTAGTACTATAGTTGGTACTTTGTTTTAGAATGTTCAGAGTAACATTTTATAAAGCTTTAACCCAAACCCTAAACGATAAAAGCTTTTACTCTTACTTATAAGTAGTTTTATTGACTTAAGTCATCGAACTCTATTTACCTACGTACAAAAATGTGTAGAAAGTGTTTAGAAGTAGCTGTATGTATTGATAGGTTAAGCGGAAACCTTACCTATGCTGGCATTTTAAATTTCCTTACTATTAATGTACTAGCTGTAAGTTTTCCTGAAATGTTTAAAATAAAATAAAAATAAAATTTGCATCATTGTTTCGTTCAACACTCAAGTAAAAATCTGAGTTGACTAGGAAGGCATTTCAATTTAGCACTGGGTAATGGTAAACATGGCAACCGACGTAAGACGTGATCACGATCGATTGTTATCCATGATGGATGTTGCTCATTACACCTCGCGCTGGGTGGTTTGCTGACTGCGACATCGCGCGACTCTCGCCCTAACGACACACTCATAAACGCAGGTGACAGCGACTTATTGTCGAACTCGACGAGAGATCCCGCGCGACCGATACGGAACCATTCAAAACGCACTTTAATACGATTTATTTATGGCCAGTGCTTAACTCTCGACACAGGCCCTCAATACTCCGTGCTTTATCGCCAAGAGTCCAGCCTCCGGTTTTATAGGTTTCCTCTATTTGTTATATTTTTCCTAGGACGAGGTTGACATCGTGTTCTCGCTTTAAGACCTTCCATTTGTATTAAAAATTTATCAATCAATTCTGTATAGGTACCTACTTGAGGTTTTGGTTTTCTTTTATGAGTTTCGCGCGGTGTACGATGTGAAACTCCTATTAATCGAGTAGTTCATATAAGTACCTTTTGAAAAAATTGTGCGCGTCAGTTACTTGAATGGCTTAAGTTGAATACTTTTTTGGATTTCATTGTTACCAAATTGTGGAAAAATTATATAAGATAAAAGACTGCGTCATAAATAAACGATTGCAAGATGTTATCGGTGATCGCTGGCAGGAAGCGCTTCAGCCCATTTAAGGGTGCATTAAAATCGTATACATCATGTTTGTTTGATTTCCTAGTTCGCGTTTCACCCTGTTATTATACAAGTCACCGTGCATGGCCGGATCTCTGGCGGTTTTTGTTAAGATGCATTAATCATCTTTTTTATTGCGAGCATGTGTTTGGTCTCGTAAAACACTTTCGAGGATTATAGGCTTTTTTGTATTCGTAATGTCTAATTTAGTTTCGGTCGGTTCTTATGAGGTCATTAGCGCGGTGAGGTCCGTTCCTTCAGAATTTATAGTGGAAAAAGTTGCGTTTTATGCCGTTTTAATTTATTGCAATAATTTTTAATTGAAATTACTTACTTAAATTTTATGGTTCGTAATTATTTGACTTGAAAGTTATTTTTTTTTGGCAGACGCATGTTTCCGACGGTGCGCGTGTCGTTCGCGGGGTGCCGTGCGGAGGCGCGCTACGCCGTGCTGCTGGACGTGGTGCCGGTGGACGGCAAGCGCTACCGCTACGCGTACCACCGCTCCTCCTGGCTGGTGGCCGGCAAGGCGGACCCGCCCGCGCCCGCGCGCCTCTACCCGCACCCCGACTCGCCCTTCTCCGGCGACCAGCTGCGCAAGCAGGTCGTCTCCTTCGAGAAGGTCAAGCTCACCAACAACGAAATGGACAAGAACGGGCAGGTCAGTCATCTTTTTGCATCTGACGAACTTGGACTTTTTAACAAGCTTTAATTTTGATTACAAAAGTTAAAGATTATCAGATAGCTTAAACTGCAAGAAGCTAGCTTTAGATAACCGCCTACGACTTGTTATCCTAATCAATCGACTTCCAAGTTATAGTAGTGTTGGTCAATTCGTTATGCACTGGAAAGTTCCTAATAGTCAGCTCGCGCTTAGACAGGTGCGTGCTCCGCTGCAAATCGAACCTTGTATGAATAAATATCCGTCAACTTTAAACTTATTAAATCTATTAATCATGTTGACTGGCCGCAATTCATTACAACGATTGCATCGCGAACTCTTTCCAAAATAATAAAACAAGCACAGTAAATAGTTGAAATATCGGAGTGAATGATTGAAACAGCAATGTCTGAATTATTTGTCTACATTCACAAGATAAGTACTCTCCATTTAAATGCCGTCACATCCTTCGAGATGAGTTCGTGTCATGTGTATATTATACACCACATCCTTGTGCGTGTGGCAATTTATAAAATTATGAATAAAATTGCCGGTGTTGGCGACACCTCAGGCGTCGTCGGTGAGAATATAATGAGTCGCCGGCAACAAATTAGTCGCACATGTCGCGGCCGTGTCGCGTCAGCCGGCAGCTACTTACTTCCTCGCTGCAGGTGCTAGCGTCGCACCCAAGCAAATGTCACTAGTTCACCCAGCCACAGCCACGCTACACGGAACTCTCCAATCCACTACAGTCTCTAACATATTGGCCAGCTAAAGACCTTTCACAATATGTTTACCTACTCAGCGTGGACTAGTCATGTTTAAAATCGCACCCTAATAACTAATATGGTAGGCAACTTATACTCACAGAGAATTTCTAAAAGACTGTTAAATTTAGTTTTGGGTGAAGTTGTACGCGATGAATGCATTTATTTGGAACTTAAAGGTAAGCTTTAGTTAGAGGGAGTTTGTCGAGAAAGGGCAACGGAATGGAACGGACGAGGGCGGGTCTGCGGTGATGGATGGACCTGGCTTTAACCAAAAACGCACCTAATTGGCTTTCCGTAAGTACTCTAAATACTGACGCATGATGGTAATCTAATCATGGTCACGGGAAAGAGTAGCAGGGCATGGGTTTGATGAATTTTCTCAAAACGTAATAAAAATTCTGACTTAAATTGTACAAGTTAAAGCTCCTAATGAGCAATATATTATCGGAAACGGAACTCAGTGGCCCACTCGTAATATTGCTTACAAAATATCCGCCACGCAAGTCCGCACATTGCGCGTGTGGCTCGCGCCTAATTGTACTACAAAAACTCCATGAAACTGACGAATTAATCATGAGCTCGCGGTACTTTAATACCTACTTGTTTTCGATTAAGTTCCATAAAAACTGCGGCATATACCTATAAAGTTTAAAAGAAGTAGGTACCTTGACTTTTTCTTTGTGAATATTAGGCATAATTTCTAACCTGAAAATGATAATAACCTGAAGTAACTTTTGAATAATTCACATAATTAGAAACGATATTTTAGTTTATAAGTGCGTAATTGTAAAAATATGTAAATTGATCCAAGCACCCACACTCCACAAGTCTGGCAAACGGTAACCACGAAAAGTAAGATGATTAATGAACTAAGTGTTTTAGTAGTTTGCTCAAATAATGAAATTATAATTGCTATACTCACAAGTAGATGAAAGGTATTGATATCAGTAAATTTATTAACACACAACTGTAAGCCTTATGTATTAAAAGGTAATTTAGATATGCAAAATGCTCAAAAAAAAAAAATATAACGTATGATATTTTGAATGAAATAGGAAGGTATGTAGTTCTATTAGTGAATGAAGGTAAGGCTCTATAATGTAAAGAGGTACGAAACCACCTTTCACAAAGTGGGATAAGAGTAGGAATAAAGGGTAGGTTATTAAAATTTTAACGTGATTAATTTAAAACTACACGTAAAATATTTCGGTATAACGCACTCGGTGTCGCGCGTCGTCCGTAAGGCCCACACGCCGGCTACTAGGTACTCCTCGTAATCACTACCATTTATTCCATTTATTACACTGCGAATTATGTCGTTAGAAGCGCCATCACCATATTTATTTAATGCAATGTTTGACTCAAGTAGGTCGAGCAATTATAATGTACTCAAGATTATGTTCACAGTATTTATCTCTGTTATGTTCCACTTTCCTTGTAAAATGATGATTATCTACTACGGACATCGACGACAGTAAGAGCTATATTTCACTTCCAACTAGATGGGACAGTGATTGGCGGTCATTACTCAAAACAACCAAAAATCCGATGCCATTAACGGGTTTGTCACCAAACTTTACGAGCCCGGAGCCCGGGTTGCTCGAAGCGTATTCGTGCAGATGTCTGTGTTTATTATTAATAATTTTTATTCCATTGATGGCGTCTGGCTGCATGAAAATAAAAGCCAATTTTAATAAAAGGCACAGCAAGTCGCGCCGACGCGCGACGCGCTGGGCCCGGCCGTCCCAACGCCCGTCTTAATGAACAACGACAAACATCAATTCTCGACGACCATTTGCCTTTTTAATTACTGTTGATATTTTCACATCGTTAACGTATTTTGAAATAAGGTGATTATAATACAAACAAGCTAGACAGGTGACTGGCGTTGGTAGTGAATATGGTTTGAGTGTAATATAAATTAATAAGTTATTCGTCGTTGGCGGGTCTCCTGCAGAGAGGCGCGCGTTCCTCGGTATTCCCTTACACAGGTAATTATTGTTCACTTCGACCCCGCTGAATGCTGAAATGTCACTCACTTTGGCTTTACAAAATACTTGAACTAAAACAATAAATGCATAGGCTTGATGCATATAAAGCTAAAAAGGAACTAAATATTAATGATATCTACCCAAGAAACACTCTTACATCACAACAGGTAAAACATACTTACAATAACATAATAATATGTCCATCAGTCACAATCAGTGATAATATCCGTCAAATAGCTTGCGTGCCTCGGACAACGTAATCACAAATACTACAAATCTGATATCGTTTTATGGGATGTATCAATATCACTTCATAAATAACTACCATTGACCTGGTCTTTGTCGACATTTAGAAGAATCTATAAAGTTTTTTATGCCTACTAATTTAATTAAAAAACTGATAAAAACTACACCATTCCGTGGTTGAGGCCGAGCTGTCAAGTCTATTCATCTAGAATCGTTCCGGGCACTACATCGTTCCGTTAGTATAGGTTGCCCTCTGACGCTGTATTTAAATCATCTAGTTTAGTTAGATGGTAAAGGCCTTAGGAACATAAGTTATAAATATGCATCTACTTAGTAACTTAGCTATTCTTTTTAAGTTACAAAGGTTCTTCCTGACTCCTGTGCCCTGATAAAATGATATTGAAAGCCTGTTTTGATAATTTCTCAACAAATTTTGTTTTTGTCTTACTTAGTTGTTGGAATGCTGTCGTTCGAAGACAGGTTCTACGTCATTGTATGCAAATACGTTCAGCGCCACTGTAAGAGTCGCTCTCATTTAGCAGAGTTATGATCCTCTCGTATAGTACATAATACATTATCCTACAATGACATGTTGTCAATGACAGACCGCGTATATTTATCAAATTACGAAGTCCAATTGGTAAAAGCTCGAGAAACTATAAGAGCCTTTGAGCCTCCCGGGGGGCGTCCGCAGCGACATAACATTTCTCACTTCAATTTGTAGTCTTATTTGTTTTTCTGTTTCTTCGTCTCACTTCATTTCAATCGGCGTTCTTTTTTATATTTCCTTTTATACCTTTTTACATTCTGAGGTGACGTTTATCGTGACTCCCCGGGTGACGGCAAGCGACGTACGCCTTTCTAGTTAAATGACGATTTACCACGATCCATTCGACTCCTGATGTCAGCCTCTTTACGATCGAGAATTTATTTGGATATATTTTATTGCCACTGATGTTATGATGAACGTTTACGTACCTCTGAGTTATTTTAATGTTTCATATGAATTTGTGAACTCGAGAAGCGAGACGCTTTCGACCAATAAAGATGAAATTGATTGTGGAATAAAATTTTAAGATCAGTGTTTTTAATGTATATCTAAGTAATGGAATAATTTTAAACAATTTGATAACTTTATCTTGCTACCTTTATTAGGAACAGTGAGTGGTCAGAGCTATATTTCCCTAAGATCAAAATAAACTCCTACCTATAACGAGAATGAAATACCTATGAAAATACCAAATAGATTTAGATTGACGCAAAATTAAAAAAATCCTCCATAAATTAAAAAATATACTTATTTAAGATATCTACATATTCAAGTAGTAGGTACTAGGTATAAAAATAGTAAATGCTCAATTATCCTCACAACTTTCATAGTGGTATGTGTTAAAAGTACCCACCTACCAACCAAAAACGATTATTGAATTTTATGTGTGTATTTATGATTTTTATTACGACAATAAATGGGATTGTCCGCAAGGAGGCTTACGGATGCAAATGCACAGAAATCCGCTTCTTTAGTGGATCGTTTCTCATGGCTTACTACCGCTGTTGACCCTCGATGACATTGCAGTACAATCACGAACAAAATCCAAAAATTCATATTATATCAAGCCCGTAGCCACAAGTAAACTCTTCATGTACCTATTTATCTAAACATTTCCAAACGAATGAAAGGTAGCGATGATTACCGTGCGAATGCGAAAGAATCAATGTAGACGGTTTAACGAAAGCGAGCGAGAGCTTAATTTTGTTTTCTTTTGACAAAGTAGGTGAGTGAAACGTGGGTGCCACCTTGTACACAGTTTTAATCTTCTCGAAAACAGACCCTTTCGACGTTTATACGTATACTAGCTTCCGCCCGCGGCCCGCTCGCAAGTAGCCTATATGTTATTCCAGCACACATAGGTACTAGGTATGTATGTTCCAAGTTTCATTCAAATCCGTTTAGCCGTTACGGTGTGATTGAGGCACAAAAATCGTCATATCCTCACAAACTTTCGCATTTACAATACTTGTAGGAAGTAGGATTATGAATAGCATATGCAGTGAAATTAATATTTTAGGTGATTGTTTGGTAGAAGTTTGTGAAAACATTGGGTGTAGTGCATGAGTGTACTCGCTCGCCCACGCACCCATCTCGATCCAATCTGTTGACATCTCATATTGAATGAACACGTGCTGTTTGTTTTTAATATAAAATCATTAATTCACTGTAATATCGGACAGAAACAATATCATATTTTAAATAAATGATACGACAGATGGACTTAAATAGGTAGTTACGTTTAAAATAATAGTCAAACGTTTTATTTTGCTACAACAGACTCTTTATTTTTCTTAATCAACAATCTTGACAGTGTAGTAATACTACTACTATGATTAAAGTGCGTCTCAAAAGCTCTCCGACGCGTGTTTTTTTTATACGGCATGCTGGTTCCCTGACGATGTTTTCATTCGCTGTTTGAGAGTACCTACCTACTGGTAAAGCGCATTATTTCATACGGCTATGTCACCGTAAAATTGTAAATACTGTTAGATTATAATCTCGCGAGATTGTAAACTGTCGAACGTCTGCTCAGATCGAAATTAGTAGGTTAGGTTAGTTATAAGTGAAAAACTACGAGCGAGGCGAGCGAGCAGAGCGAGCGTGCCTCGGCAGCAGAAATTTAAAGCAGTTAAAATGTAAGCAGTATGTTACGGTTCACAGTCTGACGACAGTTTACAATCTCGCAAGATTATAATCTAACGGCATTTACAATTTTACGATGACAGCTACATAACATTTTCGAACATAAATACCTATCCATTGGGTGCACCACCGAGTTCAAACCCACGACCTTAGGATTGGAAGTCGTAGTCTTCATTATAGACCACCAGTGCTCTCAGTGAGAGAAGGTTAAAAATTAAATGTCAACGTTGCGAGAAGTGGTTATGTTGAAAAGTTTTTTCTACTTTCCCTCTTTTTATGTTTATCTTACCTGTTATTAGATATTTTGTTAAGGTTTTGGATTACGTTTTGAGTTCTTCATTTATAGGTACTTAGGTACCTACCTAACTTCAATCTCATCACAATAGTTAAACCATATAAATTTATATTTACTAGTTTGACTTTTTTGAGGTTGTTAGCCACAAAATAACGTCACACGTTCTTCCAATTATTTTTTTATTTTTCCGGTTCTTCGGTACCTTTTTGTGCGAAGAAGACAGTCTTCTTAATAATTTAAATAATAGAATCGGTCAATGAAGCTGCTAGCAACGACAAAACAGGACTTTAGGTATGTGAAAATATCGGTTTGAGAGCATCAACAGCTTTATAAACAAGTTATTAACAGATCTCTCTCTCTGAAATGCTCTTGTTATAGAGATAAGTTGTTTTTAGGTGGTGTGGTGACACCAGGCTTCCGTCGCTCGTTGCAATGGAAGGTACAAATGGGCCAATTTGTCGGCGCCTGTGCCGAGGCGAAAATCCGACGTAATCCGACAGCTCGCGCGCTAATCGAAATATCGACGCACCGCTTATCGACTACTCACCCGTCCTACCCATGTCTCTAATTCAAACATGTTCAATAAATACATTATAATATTTACCTATTGGTTAAACTGTACGAGTTCTTGTAGGTATCCATTTTTTTATTGTTTTGATATAACTTTCAGAATCCTAAGGTAGCTACTGAAAACGACAAAACTTCACGTCATATTTAGAGTAAGACAACATTTGTCCAAACTAAAGATTTCCCAACAAAAACCTAAGCAACTGCTCTCATTGTTATTATGTTTTCTTCAATTTCAAAGGCTATGGCTAGTCCTTGTGTTTTTTAAATATTCAGTTATACGCGTAAACATGTTACTCGGCCGACGACCCGTAGCCATCTGGCCCCCACCGGCCGCCATGTTCCGCTCCTCCCCACGACCCTCCCAACGCCCCCCACACCAATTACACTTATCTGCCTCTTGTGCTGTCAAGCCACATGTTATCTAACTACTCAGATAATAAAGATTAATATCGCTTGGCTGTTGATACGTGGGGGCTTGGGTGGGTTGAGTCTTATCTCTTAGAGCGATCCGTGTCGTCGCCTACATGCTACGCGGTACCATCGCCATCGCCTCGTAATAATAATAAATATGATAATGTTTTCGTATTCGCAGCCCCAATTAAAGCATACTTGAATATAAAGATCGATCCTTCTAACTAACCGAAATCTGATTGACCCCATAAATATTATAAATCCAAAGGTCTGTGCGGATGTTTGGAATCCTGTGTGTGGCTCAATTACAGTGCAACGGATTTGGGTAAAACTTAGAACATAAATCATAAACGAATTTATGACTTGAAATAGCCTCCTTTTTTCTAGATACCACGCGAGCAAAGCTGCGGGTTAAAGCCAGTCTAAACTTTTTTCACTTTTATGCAAGTGATAAGTTTGGGAACTTGTTTGTTTGTAGGTTTTTAAAAACTGTAGAAGCGATTTGAAAATAAAAACCCTGATAGAAACCTACATAATCCCTGAGTGTATTTAGGTATATTTTCAATAGTCTCATATGCGAGTCAAACTGCTCGGGACTAGTTAATATCCAATGAATTTCTAACCTAGAAGTAATTTTATTGTCTCTAATTAAGAAATCCCGTAGACGTACTAGACAATCAATGAGTTCATTGCGTGTTTCTTCTTGTTTTCTCGCACCAGCTTTACTTTATGATGATTGAAGAAACTGAATTTATAATAACAAAATATTTAATGGGTAGGTGAAAGTATTAGGTACGCTACACACGCTCGAGATGAATCTAAAACATAAATTGTCTATGCATTGTGGTTCGTGATTCGGCTGGCGGCGCGGCGGCGGCACAGGCGATAATTCATTAGAGCGCAGGTGTGGAAATTAGAGGCACACTAATGACACCCAACACGCCCACTCTACCACTCACACATTCTCCTGACCTTGGGATTTGTAAACGTACTTCATTTAGAAGTTGCTTGAATAGACACTTATACATCTGTAACATGGGATACACCACGATATGTGGTTATAAGGAATAAGGAGGAATAATAAGGTTATAGGCTTTGCTTAGTTTGGGCGCTGTGTGAAATGTCCACAAAAATTTATTATTATTAAATTAATTAATTCATTATTATTATACATTTAATACAACGAAATGCCAAAATATTGCAATGTTGCAAATAGGAATGACGGCAATAACAAAGAATCACTTATGGTTTCATTTTATTATTCAAGAAATGTAGGTTCTTATTATCAGTTTAAATGTCCATCTCGTTGTTGTTCTTTTACTAACTAATTAATTGGTAATTAACATTAATATACATCATATATTTACATGATCTTCACAGAAATCAATTGGAGAATTTAAACATGATGATGTTGGATCTCGCCGTGAAAGATAAGGCCACTTATATTGCATTGTTTTGTGTGTGGAACGTAAAAAAATAACTTGCTAGGAATTTTCTTTGATGTATAATCTAACTGAGTACAGCGCACATGACTTATACACTTTAGAATTCATGTTTAACATGTAAAATATCAAAATTATTAATAGACAACTACGGATTACTGTTGACAGACTAGGTGTGACGTCATGAGCAGACGCCATGACATTGGTTAGCGTTTTAGCGCGAATTTGTGAAATTCATATAAAAATGTTATTGTTTTTGAACAAAACCTTTATTTTCTGCAGATATAATATATTTTTGGCAATAGTAGATGCTTCCGAATATTATAGAACAGTTTTTCTAAATCAGTCATCATGCTTATTGCAATATTCTGGACAGTAGGTGTACCTACTTGTACCTGCTATACCTACTACTTTTATATCCGGTTTGTAAAAATTTGACTATTTTTCTTTTAATTCTACTACTTACCTATAGTATTATGCTAGTCTCTACGCATAAATTTCACTAACGGAAACTTCACAAGTCAACAGCAAAAAATATCTTCTCTCATTAATTATGCAAATCGCCAGTCAGCACGATATAAAATTATTATCTATCTAACGCTTATGTTAGAATCTGTTGCATATTCAAATGACTATATTAGCACCAAAAAAAAATCCGAACAGTAGTCTATTTCTATTAAAATCCGTGCTGTGAAGTGTATGCGCTGAAGCGAGAAGCTTATAAAAATTAAGCTAGCAGTAGGTATAGTCGGTAACTACCTTCTAGAAGTCGGCTACTTTGAGTTTACAATTAACACGATTTTGTAATTAAAATAACTAGACAGTCATACTAATTAATTTACAGAGTTTAATTATCTCATCAGGGCCGTAAAGTTGGGAACAATTTGCTGGCGCGTCGGCTTATCGGGTCGTCACATCGCCCGCCCGCTGTCCGACCTCTCTGTTCACCAATTAATTAATATACCTACCTACAGTGTTACGTTATGAGAAATCACCAACAAACCTCTCTCTATAATATTATTGTTCTACGAAACACGCTAATTAATTAATTAAATAACAGTCTAACCACGTTGAGGAACTTAAGGAATTTTGAATTTTACATGTGAATGACAAAATGCTGTTTTGGGGTACAACTTTTCAACATTTTGAGTTTTATGTTTACAGTAATTATAATGGTCGTTAGGTATTTCCGAGATAGGTATTTATCTATAGGTATATTTTTCATTGAAACAATTCCGATATAATTTATTATAAGTAGGACATTTTTGATAAAAAGTAGAAAAACACAGCCCTTTAGTTAACTTAACAATTTTACCCCTGTAGTTAATTTTGTACGCGTCTGCTCCTAATTTCGGCAATTACATATTCGTGTCGGAGGCAGAGTAGGCTCGTTCCAAACATCTGCCTTTCCCATATTTTATAGATCTTATGGTCACATACATATTTAAACAAACTTATAATATTAATTCTCACAAGAAATTACTTTAGATACTTAAGCTTAGTGCATTTTTATATTCTATTTAGAAGACGAATTCTTATTTGTTATAATTTTCTTCGACAGATCGTGTTGAACTCAATGCATCGATATCAGCCGCGGATCCATCTTGTGAAGGTCCGCGAAGGAGGCGGTCCTATCACGGATCTGACGCGAGAACAGCACCGCACCTTCGTCTTCCCAGAAACCGTGTTTACGGCAGTCACCGCGTACCAGAACCAGCTTATCACGAAACTGAAGATTGATTCCAATCCCTTCGCCAAAGGCTTCCGAGACTCTTCAAGGCTGACAGATTTCGATAGGTAAGAATTATTTGGCTGATCATAAGCACTAACATAAAGTAGTGTCTTAGGTAACTAACTACTAATACTTTATTGAATTGGAAACAAATATGATAAGTACATTATTACTGTAGCAGACTGTAGACGATAATTGATAATCAAGTGTATTGACAATAAAATGGTTTAAAAATCCATAAAATGGATCGCATAGCTCTAAACGCTATCGTCTAAAATCTTTACGCAGAACGTTGCTTTTAAAAGCTCAAGGTAAAACGGATCGGAGCTCAATGACGGACGTAAAATTCCATATTTTAGTTTATGTTCCCCAAAGTGGTCCCAACATGTAGCGGCGCTCGGGGCCATTTTGATAAATTGACAGGTTATTAGCAACAGTTGAAAGGCATTAGGTCTGCCGCCCTGCAATTTGCGCGCCGCGCGCCGACTTTACACGGACTCGAAGATTAAAAACGCGCCTCTTCGCTGATTGCACCTAAAACACTGATCGAAAACTCTGATTTAGGGAGCCCTGTTGTTATCATCCACCAAATCAGTTTAATGGAACATCGATAATTACAGATGTAGCAAATATTTTGGTAACTTTAGTCGAATATTTGAATTATTGCTAAACTGTCATGTTTTTTCTTCTAGACAATAAACACAGCGCTCACTTTAATGGTCTTAAACTAAATGGCATTGGTTTTATTTACAACCATAAAGTTGAGACTGACATAAACGCTGACGCTAATATTGGTGTGACAAACATAATTTAATATATAAATAAGGTTTCGCAAAAAGCAAATGCCAGTATGATGTCATAGCAACTATTAACTTATGTCGTCAATTTGTAACTACGAGTCCTATTATATTTTATGAAAATCTGCCTTTGAATAGAGATTTGTTATTAAACGCCTAGCAATATGGTGCCATGTGGTAAACTGTGTAAAGGTAACTTTAGTTCAGTTGATTACACATTCGATAGAGTAAGAAAAAAAATTGTTAATCCATGGTTTGTTTTAAGCTTTAGTTTTTACATTATTAGTTTTGAGAACTATGAAATATATGAAACGAAATATTGTCAAAATCAATATATTTACTGCTTTTCTCATAGTGGGTTCATTTCATTGGTTTATAGGGGCTCATGTTCGGTACTTAGATGATTTTCGCATTCACAGCTTATTTAAGAATATCGACGCTTTGAAACAAGAAATTACAATACAAAATGATAACGAATTCAGAGGTTTGCCAAAGAAATTCAACGGGGTGTCAAGGCTGTTCAAAAACGAAGAATTTACTCTCCGCGAGTGAAACCGCGGGGGTTCACTAGTATTTCATAAAGCATGCAAATTCAGCGGTATAATTTTATCACTAACAAAAATAGTATTTTCTGCTCCATTACGTGTTCAGTGCCGCCGCGATGGCCGCGAGCCGAGAGCCGGAGGCTGCGGCAGGCGTTCCCATGAGCCGGCCGACCACTACCTTAGTCTTTTCACCCTAATATTTTATAGGAATTACTAAAAAGACAATCATTTATAGGCTAAATTAGAAGAAAATGTTTTCAAGAGAGTAACAATACTTAACGAGTATCTAATTGTATGGTTTCGTAATTTAATGTTTTCTTTTTACATTAAAGTATAGGTAATTTATGTGCTTAATTTCATTGTTTCATAAAAAATACATACATATTATCACGCCCGTATCCCTAATAGGGTGGGCAGAGACACAAGTAATCATAAGAAAACTTGCATCCACTTCTGATCCAAGACTCCCAAGATGGATACGGTGAACCACGGTGAGAGGTGATCAGCCTATCGCCCACATAGGTCCATCAAGTTGGAGAGGATTACTAGGAACTCCTTAGTCGACTAAAAAATAAATTCGAATAAAAAGGAATTGCCATTCTCTAAATTGTTTTCAGCAGTAAAACGATCTTTATCCAAAATCATTTGAGGTTTCATGTAAACACATTCGAGGATGCATGGTTGCGCAGAGGCGCAGGGCTGCATGTGGAAACAGAACACGTCAGCGGCGGCCGGCGGCGGCGGCCCGGCCGTAATCACAGGGCCCGGCCTCATTATGCCCTAAACGACAAATTAAAGCGCATTTCTATTATCTCACCATCCACAATCCTTCGGTGTGATGCGCACACATACACGTGGACCGGTTCTGTGAGGGCGGCGTGGAACCAGAGAGGCTCAGGTGCCAAGCACGACCTGCAGAATTGCCTATGCATAAACAATTACCAACCAGTTTAAAGTTAAAAGATCTTATCGTAGTACAGCGTAATGCGGTAGTGAAATCGACTAATTGAATATAAATTATTTAAGAAACTATTTCATGGCTTTTTATTTCAATATTTCATTATATGTAATATCATATTATGCGTGACTTACCTCTCAATTAATCTAAATTGAAGTGCACTACAAAAATTCTCATGGAATACCTTGTTGTAACATGTGGTCAAAAGATTGAAGTACCCACCTACATCTCGATATGTGGTAACGCGGGAGCCACAATTATGACTTAATCATTGCACAAGTCATGCATTACTTCGAGGTAGGTTGATGGCATGATCGACAGAATTATTGAAGCTATTAATAATCAGATAGCGCTCATTCGGCTACCGATTTGGATTAATTGATACAGCGTCGGCAGAGGCGCGATGATAGTTCACCGCTAGTGATTGACGGCTAATTTGAGATGTTATCGATGCAATTACCGCGCTTCTACTGCGCCCGCGTCGGACATCTCTCGCCCACTCCGTGTTCGATAGAGTTCGGCGGCTACCGTGGAATCGATCAATTTGTGACTCAATTAGTACGTACCTTCAGGCATTGAACTCTCAAAGGAGTTTAAATAATGTAATAGTGCATTAAAACGAATAATTTATGTTATACGGTATATTCATAATGCTAAATTCGTAATTCTCTCTATCGATAGTTCATAAGTTAGTTCATTAGTTATAATTATGCATCCTACTTAAAATAGGTAGCAATTTCCACTGAAATTATTCACATCGACGTCTCACTCGATATGATAGGTGTCAGTTGGCATCGCTACGCTACTGTGCTTGAGCTTGAGTCAGTCTGACAACTCATTGCTAGTTCAAGTAATTTAGTTCAATGCGTTTGAGTATCGATAAGATCTCAATGCGAATCATTTCTCTACTGTCTGTCAATGTTGATTTGATGATTGTGGCTGTAAGAACTTTAAGTAACTTTAAGTAGGTACTTACATTTAAACGCCATCTAAAACGTTGATTCTTGTTCTTCATTCATACCATCGTAAATGAATATAAATGCTTGAAACCATCTAACGGCGCTCAGCCGTAATGACTTCCTTCGCTGACGTCGGAAATCGTCAGACAATAAGTATGATGAATTGCCATTGTGTGAGAATCGGGCGGCTAAGTTATTTGGCGTAGTGACCGAGGCGGCTTTTCATCCATTAATTAATAAGATACGCCCCTCGCTCAATCAGAGCCGATATTTAGCCGGCGAAGAGTTATATTTATGCTCGGTCGCACCTCTTCGTTAATTACAAGCGATTCACTTACGAACTAATAGTAACTTTTATGACAGTGTCACAACATATACTCGTATTTTACTAACAATGTTACTAAACTATTATAGAACAGATTTTCTAAAGGTGCTTTTATGTTTTAATTCTTATTTGATTTTATCGACTCGATGCAATGCAACTTTATCAACAATAATTCAGGCACATAAGTTTACATGTCCGGTATGCATAAACAATTCACAGAACAAGCCAAGAAAGGAAATAATATTTCAAAAGGTATCAGATAGATAGTTACGTCATGCATTCGCAGCCATACGCATTCGTATCGATAAGGGCGATGCTGCCATGATATCGATAAGGCCTCGCGAGCGTGCCAGTTCCTATCGGCGAGCTCTGAGAACTGCCGCCCTGTAATTTGCCGTCGGAAAATGTCGGCTATTACTTCTGATACCGAGATCATAATAAATACGCCATTAACGCCCCAACAGCACCCGAAACGAAATAACCATTCGATGTTACTTTCACACCTTTAATACAATCTGAATGATACTTGCAGATTGTTGGCGTTCTATTGCGAATAATTAGTTAGACGTTGGGCTTATTTTTCATTTTGAGATGTTACAACATTTTAATAAACCTTTGTGTTATAAAATTAAAAAAAGCTTTCGGTGGTGGTCTTTAGATTGTGATTTCATATGTTCAATGATTAGAAACGTGTGAAATTTCGAGACACTTCCCATAATACACGGTTATGATTACAATAACACCTTTGATTATACGGTTCTAACGAAAATTGGAGGATTTTGTATAAAAAGCAATAGCTAGCGTGTGTGGGCACTACCTGTTTTAATTCTCGGGTGAGCCGGCGCCCGGGGCCGCGGTCGGTGATAGATTACATTCGACACGGCATCTCGTGATGTCACGCCAATTTAAGGCTTCGAGAGATTGGAGGCTCACTTCTCTGCGGTCTTGTGACGCTCGTTTTACCGTATCACATTTCAAGACACAGCATTATTTAATTTTCTTTACATCTAAAACCTATAGTGTTTCTAATTTACTTACCATTTGCTGCTTTTGTATAAAAAGTTTTCTAGACATAATCTTATTAGGCTTGTACAGACCACTAAAACCTGTAAAACGAAAAAACCGGTAAAATTTCAGAACAGTAAAACCTTGGAGTAAAACAGAAAACAAAACAAGCCAAAGTTGACAGTTCGTCTACTCGTTGATGAATTGTAGCTAATATAAGGTAAGCAACTCGGTAAGAAACCTCAGAAAGCAACTCTTGCTACACATTGACGTTACTTCATCTAGATTATAATATTTAGTTCATTCTAATAAATAAATAGATGAGCACAGAGAAAAAAAAGTTAATTACAGTTAGTCAGATGTAATGATTTTGGTAATGTTTTTCCTTGTTTGAATCAAATACATTGTGATATCAAATATAAATTCAAATAGTTTCCCAAGTAAAGTGAGCTTGTTGAGCGTACTAAAAACGGACGTAAATAGAAACATAACATTTCTATACAGCCATTACAAGCCCTGTAGCGTAAGTAGAACGAGTTACCGCAAAATTCTATCGAGCAGGCGTGAGAGATGCATTACTGCACGGCAACGACGATAGTTTCTAAGAGAGGCGAAAATAGCTGGTTACGGGAAGCGTGCGGCGGTCGCGCAGCCTCCTGGAACCGATAAAGGGCAGCGAGCGCCACAACATATGACGCAGTAAACCCGCGGCCACTCCGCCTCGTTAACTGCGGGAATACTCATAAACCCGCTTCGCAGAAATCATCGACGACGATATGCATGCACCAGATTCATTTTTCTTTCGCTTATAAGTAAATTTAGACCCGAATTTGGAAATGAACGTGAATAGATTAATATGTAAGTTTCTGGTTTTGAGGTCCCATTAGTGTTAGTGACTATCACTATCGGGCACTACAGCGTCCCGTTTGTGAAGGTAAAAGTTGCCTCTTGACGCTGTATAAATCATCTTCTATATTATGGTAAAAGGCCTTAGTTATCAGTAAAAGATTAATTCAGACTAAATTACATTTTACTTCTCTGCTGGACTGGGAGTAAAGAAAAAGCATAGAATGCGTCCAGCTGCTTCTCTCTCCGAGCATGTCGTAAAAGTCGACTAAGGGATAGTATCCTCTCCAAAATGATGGACCACCTATACGGGTGATGGGCTGATCACCTGTCACCATGGTTCACCATATCCACCTTAGGATTTTAAATCAGAAGTGGCTTCAAGTTTTCTTATGTTAACTTGTGGCTCTGTCCACCCCACTGGCGTGATAGTATGTAAAGTACTTTTTTTGTGTTTTTTTTTTTACAAAGTCAGTTGAAATTGCAATTCGATTGATTTCCACTATGATAACATGCTTCAATAACATTAAATTAAGTACCTATGTAGCGGTGAAACTTTAACATTAAAATTGATTTGACAGTGTTAATATTTACTAAGCACGCCTAATAATAACTGTTCATGATCGTTGCCACGTCACGTGGCTCATGGCTGGTGGCTGGTGTTCCCCGAACAGTTTTATAGACTACGCACTGGTGGAATTCAACCGACATGCAAACGCGTACTTT
Source organism: Scotopteryx bipunctaria (assembly GCA_949320045.1). NCBI lineage: Eukaryota > Metazoa > Arthropoda > Insecta > Lepidoptera > Geometridae > Scotopteryx > Scotopteryx bipunctaria. The sequence goes on from OX439441.1 coordinate 4,674,625, forward strand.
CGTAGAATACAATCGCGCTCTTGCTTTCTACGGGTAGTTCGACTTTCGTCAAAGCACTCAGCTTAAACGATAAAACTCATACAAAAGACATCAACGCGGTCTCGTCTACGCTTTGATCTACTAACTTTGTTTCGTAGCAAGCTATTTTATTATTTTGTAAGTTAATAACAATACACTTATTAGAAACTAGCATTATGTACACTAGCTATTCCTGAGCATGTCGTAAAAGTCAACTAGGGGATATATATACTCCCGAACATGATGGACCATAATATGGACGATGGGCTGATCACTATCACTATCATTCACCATTATCCAACTTGGGACTTTGAATCAGGAGTGTATGCAAGTTTTCTCATGAGTACTAGTGGCTCTGCCCACCCTATTAGCGCTTCCGTAGGCCTTTAGGCGGCCTAAAAACTCTGTCACTAGAGTTGGCCACTAGCTCATACGAATATAGATACATACATTAGGGATACGGGCGTTATAATTAAAAGTATTAGAAAAATCATGAACAAAACTAACACAATCCGTTTCCTTTCTCCACAGAGATCCAATGGAGCTGATGCTGATGGAGCAACAGCTGCTTCGTTCTCCACTGCGCCTGTACGCCGGCGGCGCGGACGAGGAGGCGGAGAAGCGCGCGGCGTGGGCGCGCACGCCGCCGGCTCTGCAGCTGCTGGCGCTGGGAGGAAGGCCGTGGCCGTCCTGGCCGCAGCCGCTGTCCCTCCCACCCGACCTCTGGATGCAGAAGCCGCACAACCCGGTCCGCTACTGCCCCTACCCGCCCCCCGCGCACCCCCCACGGAGCGACCACTCCCCTCGCCACCAGCTGTGAGACACATTCCATGATAGTGCTGTGACTTTAAACTCAATGAGGACTCAGGAATTGCATGTTCCTACGTAGATTTATATATATTCCCGAGTGAATTTTAAATAGTAACTAGATATTTGTATGTAGTAGATAAGGTATTCGATAGTTATTTCATGGTTCCTACCCGAATGTAAGATTTTCTCGTGTATAGATAGAGTAAAGTTACCTGCACATTTAGGATACCCTGATGTTTTATAAGTTCTGTTTATATATATTACATGTGTTTGTATCTTTGTAAACTAACCAAAGATTATGTGGTCTTACTCTGGCTTGATAAAAGTTATCTGGACCGCAACTTAAAAATAAATTAGGTGACTCAAGCAAACATTCCAAACCTGTTATGATGTCGCAGTCCAAACTTTTTAATGCACATTATGTAAAGAAAAAAAAAACTTTAAATGATTTAATTGATATTAAATACTCGACAAATTCATTTCAGATAAATATGGGTTGCCGCACCTACTTGATTATTTTTTTATATTAAGAACCTATTAAGGTACTGTTTTTTTGTTATTCGTATCAATGAGTATAATTTATTATTGTGTAAAGTTGTGTATTCCAAACCAGTGATAATTATTTACTTAAAAGTACGTAGAATTATTGTATTTGTGTGTATATTTTCTGTAACTTAAAACTATTTATATTCTGTTGGCGTTTGTCTAACTAAGGTGGCGCTGTATCTATATTGTATAGTGGTTGACTAAATTATTTTTGTAGAGTAAGCACTGTAAATTTCGGGTCACCTAGATGTTTATATCTATTAAGTCTTAAAAACTTGTATTAGTAGATGATTTAAGCAGATGCTCACATTCTCAAAACAATATAAGAAATACGGCGTCATGTTGTAATTTTTACTGGATACATCAATTTTTATTAGAAGTTAAACAACAAAATGAAAAATCACAACATTTTTATAATCTAAGACATTCTCGGATTAAGAAATACTTTCATGTATTGTTTTATATCGGTATAATGTTGGTATTTCTTTTGTTTTATACTGATTTGAAAGTAATTTTTAGTATTACCATACAATTTAAATTGGTCTTTAAAAATGTATGTCTGTAAAACTAATTTAAAATGTATCAGTGAATCATAACCCTATTTATATCGCTACAAAATTGTCCCCACATCAATGATAGCCGTTATTGTATTCCATTTGGGGGATGTCACAATAATTGCTTATCAAATTATAAGGGCCCTCCTCCGAGCGATGTCACTCATATTTCCGGACCAATTACGTATTCATTGAATAGCGTAGCGTAGTCAGACCAGTTTTTGCTGTATTAGCGTATTTTGCGGTCATATTGCGGTTATTATTAAAGAAACCAATAACATACATGCTATGTAATTGTTATATTAATATGTACTTAATAACCACACATCTCAAACAAATAAATTATAAGAATAACGAAATTACTTGATGTTGTAGACAATTATTATGAATTGTACCTGAACTTTTAACTCTGTATAATTTTACTTAGTTTCGTCATTCCAAATTCATTGTGTGTATGAGTATTATGAATGCAAATATTGGTGAAACGTTAAATACTTAATAAAAATAAAAATTAGCAGGTATTCATTATTTTTATTTCTAAATCTAGGTACTTGCTTACCTACCTTTATAATTCTAATAGATTTTTTAAATACTTAGAATATAACAATTTTATGGGTGTAATTTTGATAATGTGAGCACTGCGGTTTGTAGACACATATCAGGGTTGATCCCTAAGGCTAAAGTTTACCAACACAAACGTGTCACTAAATATTTAAGCTAAGAAACCATTTGCTACTTTTGACAATTGTTTAATTTATGGCTTACACATACAACAGACATTCATTAATGCCTTTGGTAAAGAGCAATAATAGACACGCCTGTTTAAATGTTGGTAAACTAAGGTCAAAAGTGTAATAAACTAAAATGAAACTAAGTTTTGTTTTATTCTCCTCTTAGTTATGTTTTTTTTTTACTGAAACAAAATAAAAGATTTAAGATCGTTTGGAATAGAGATAGCTTTAGAATATAATATGAAATTGAATGAAAAATCCAGGAGTTGTAACAATATATTTACGTAAATTAGTATGATCTTAAATCGCCTTTGGTCATTGAAATGAGTTACATGTACAAAAGTATAGGAACCTAATCCATACTATCCATACTAGCATTATAAATGCGAAAGTAACTTTGAATGCGAAAGTGTCTGTCTATCTGTCTGTTACCTTTTCACGCCGAAACTGCTGAACAGATTTGATTAAATTTGGCAAGGAGATAGATCGCATCCCGGGGAGAATATAGGCTACATTTTGTTGCAAAAATAATCTTCGAGGAGGTTAAATAAGGGATGTAATTTGTATGGGGAATTATTATTATACTACCGAGGTGCAATGTTGAGAGCGGCACAACTTGTATGGTGCCTACAATATCATTCCAAAAAAATGATCTAACACGCAGACAACGTCGCGGGTCACAGCTAATACCTACATATATCTAAAAGATTGTGCATTCCTACTACCTACCTTGCCTACCTACCTTATTATAGTCTAAATGTTTATACTCGAACTGAGCTATGGTAGTAGTATACACACGTCAACTAAATATTATGAAAATACTAGCTGCCGCTAATCTAACACATGTACTATATATATTCCAAGATTTATTCAAATACGTTCAGCTGTTTAGGCGTGATTGAGGCACAAACATACAAACGTCCTCACAAACTTTCAAATTTATAATTATAGTAGGATAGAATTAAATCAATGGGTCCTTGCCTAAGATTATACCAAGCGGAATTGTTTGTTTTTTTATTAAATAAAGGTATCCATGCAGTGTGTTACGTGTAGTTGTACAAATAATGGTCATTTTTATACCATTAGTCTATACTCCTATAGGTTTATATGTAAAAATACTCTGCTAATACCCACTGCAAGGTATCCTTACAGGGCTTTCCAACATTTAAACGTACAACCATTATCGTTTTTAAAATGGTTAATAAATAATCGTCACACTTTTATTTTCCGTCTTTATTAAGTGTCATTAGGCATTATTAAGCGCGTATATATCGACGATGATCGGCCTTCCGTCCGTCCGTCCGTCCCATAATTGCCGACGATGTAGCGGCCTACAAATTGAAAGAGCCGTGGCCCGAGGCGTGCATTGATGGATACTCTACCATCGGGAAATTATAGCTCGCCCTTGCGACAGCTTCGCAAATTGTGCGTATAATGCTAGTAAATAACACACTATTCGCTATAAATTCATAACGTGCTAGGATATAATAAGAGTACGCGCCATACGTGCGAGGATGACATGCTCACGCTCGTACCAATATGAAGTCAAGTCGTAATATTACAGTACAGAGCAGTAAGTTTTAGTATCTATACGGCGTTTTAACACTACAAGTGAAACTTATTTGCTAAAATACAAAATAAACCACAATTAATAGAATAGAACAGAACTATTTCTGTCACATCAGAACTATCTGACAGCTGTCAACATCACAAAGTATCTGCCATTGAACAACACAAGTACTGTGGGTTCTCTTATGTGAATTGAGGTAATTATCCTATGCCAACAAAAACAATATTAGTACGAACTGACCACTGACCTCCCTTACAAGATAAATGACTGTGACTCATTCACAGTTCCACGACATTTTATGCAAATACGCCTGTTTCTTTCAGTAATTCCGAATAAAAGTCAAGTTCCGACCCTCTGCCGCCCTTTGTCCATTAGAGACACTTATGAGCTGGCTCGTCCGCCGCCTGCATAAATTAGCACGGGGTAGGTACTCCAGACACCGACTGATTGACTTCTTTCATTACCGTCCTGCATTGTTCAACGTCGGAGAAAAATTGCATATCTCCTCGAAATCACAACACATTTCACAATTATGGACTATTGTGGCGTTGTCCGAGCTAATTTCTCAGGGACTCTTCGCCCGCAGGAATCAAGATATATTGACGTCTACGGACAGACTGATCCCATAATAGCTTAGCGTTGATTAGTTTCAAAGAACGATCGAAGAAAGTCTTTTTGTGAAAGTAGACTAGCTTGAATAAAGCAAATCTCTCTTTTCAAACAACCTATTATTTATTGTCAGTGATTGAAGTAGGTAGATGTTTAAGTTCATGTGAGAGTTTTACCATTCTCTACAGATTACGCCACTGGCCTTACTTAGGTACTACTGTGCCAACGGGAACTTCTACGAGCAGCGATAGCATAAAGGTATAAAATAAACGTCGAACGTGATTCGAACAAACTTGGGTTCAAATCACGAGATAATGAGGATTAAGCAACAGGCCTAAAGAGACAAGCAGAAATCACGTGAGGCAGTTGGCCATTACTAAAGTCAGGGTTGATTGTTCCAATCAATCAAGGAACGGTCTAGATGTCTGTGTCAAACATTCGGGTTAGAACAACAGATAGGGTCCGATATCCGTAGCAAACGTTTTTCTAAGTCACTGTTGTAACGGTGTTTGTCTGTCGGACGTATCCGGCGTCAGCTGCCAGCTCCAGCCGATCGGATAGACAAGTAAATAGAGGTGAGCTAATCGTCGCGTCCAGCGAGGGAAACGACGAATTACTCCGTCACGGGATTCCCAACAATTGCTTTGTTATTGGCGATAGATGTCCGTGGGATTGATGTGCGAACGCGAGACTTAAAAAGAACAGCTAGAAATTCTAATGTTAATCCGAGCATGTTCCCTGTTTTACAGTATCGTTTGTTGCTGATAGGTGTAGATTAGTAATTGTACGGTTAAAGCGATGAGTGACAGGGTAGTTGGTGCAAAGTAGCGTGATTATCGGCTGGGTGTGACGAAGCCGGTGCGGAGAGCTGACGTCGCTAGCTCGCAGCGTGATCGACAGGAGACAGACTAACCACCATCCAAGTTGAAACACACGTGCTACCACTAGAATGCCCTCATTTACACAGATTTTTGTTTTCAGTCATCATCCGTTTTACGTTTATATTGAAAGAAAATACCTAGGTATAGAAGTAGATTAGTTTCGATAGACGTCAATAGTTGCAAATAGGCAATGATATGTAGTTTGTATGTTAAATATAGGTTAAAACCAGACAAGTTAATAAAATAAATAAAATATTTGTGGACATTTCACACGGCGCCATCTATCCCCAAACTAAGCAAAGCTTGTGCTATGGACACCAGATGGCTGATAGAATACTTACATATGTTTTTTTGTAAACACATACTTTTAATACATATTACTATTACAGAACATACAAACATATCTCCCGTAGCAGGAAACAAACCCGCACCTCTTGCGTCTCAGCAGAGCACTCGCCCGCCACGCCACCGCGATCGTCAAGTTGACATTGAACCGTGGCTATTCCGTATACGATTAAACTCAGGCCGTCTCGGTCCATTTGATACCACCTAGAACGACTTCATGCTTCCATATTACCCAAGAGTAGATAAATACATATTTAAATGAGGCGGAATAAGTGTTTCCAAATAGCAAGTAATTCTAAACCTTCGTGAAAAACTCTAAATACATAGTGCTAATTAGCATGAAAAGTAAAACGGTTCGTTTTAAAACACTCTGCTTGCTGTTGAAGTTGGAATAGATTACTTTGTATTTTTATTAGTGAAAGAAATTGTTGAATGCTATGGTTTTTATTATGTGTTCAATGACGGTGTAGCATGTATACATTCGGTGTCTTTCGCGGTTCCGCAGACCATTTTATTGCTTATTAATTGCAAGCTGCAGAGCAACGCTTCGATGGACTTACGACTTGATTGCCGTTTTTGTCTTCTGATGCAAAAGTTTTCAAAGAAAATTATAGATATACGAGCCGCAGTATGAATCAGGTAATTTGTTAGTATAGTTGCTAGGACACGACTTGCATCGGAGTTCAATTTACTGAATGCTGAGTGATGTATTTAAAATATCTAGAATTTAGTAAAAGACATCAGCATATTAAGTAGGTTGTCGCCTGCGCTGCGCTGGCTCGCGCTGTATAGTGCTTCGTGGTGTGCCACGACGACGCTCGCTGGCGCAGCGAGGTGATCCCTCAGGTGCGCCCTCGGACTCCGCCCCCTTGTTTATTGCTTATTAGCGGCGGCACGTTTGAACTGCCGCTCTTTGTTCTTGCCGCCAGCCCCCCGCCGCCCGCCACGGCTGGTCACGACCGCGTGCGCAACATGTAAGCTATGCGAATCATAAATTCTTGCTATTTGACGTTACTTGTACTGGTGATATCGATCTCGCTACAACGATATCATGTAGGAAGGAAGTGCATCGTAAATTGAGTACCTGTATCAATTTTGAATATGCGTTACATTACGCTTATCCATGGGGTTCATAAATTTCGTAGAATTCGTAGTTATTTTTTAAGTAAGTTAATACTGTCGATTCCGTTGTGCTTTCCCTAAGTTTAACTTAATTTGACAGGTTTAATACTATACCTGTCCTTGTTTATTACATGTATTGGAAAGGGACGGCAAATCTTATGGATGTCCTATGAGATTACATTTTGGTAAATTCACATAATATCTACTATGTAACAATAATAATCAACTTAACTTTTCTTTTTAAAATTTCCTTTTGAACATAATTCTAGTCGCTCTTCATTATCATTCAGTATGCCATTGCCGGTCTTAACAGCTGCATCTGATGTTTTATTTCATAATTATAGAAGTCAGTCTTAAAATTGTAATTAGCGTGGTACCTTCACGGGAGATTATCGGTAATTGTCTTGCGGTTTCCGCAACGTATTACCTACATAATACATTGTTATAAAAACGTGCGTTGCATGCTAAGTAAGCGAGACAGTGAAAAATAAATAGCTTGTTAACTCATACACCTACTCCCGATTTCGTAATTCCAGTCTTCCCCTTAATGCTACTTTAAAATATTTCCCTTTATTCGCAGAGTTCAGTCAAATTATAATAGTCTGGTGTCGGAAAACTCATTTTTTTTATAATAAACAGAACAATATTGGGATAATATACAGAAATATATACAAAACAGAAATGACAAAGAGTTATTTAAATGTTGGAGTACACCAATTTAGCAACAGATGCTCTTAACCTATCAAAAAATAGCATAGCGTATTCTACATCGTTTAAAGTTTTATAAGTGACGTGTTCCCAGGCAGGTTTGAGATCACCTAGAATAGGTGTGAAGGTGTAAATAGAAAAGAGTATCCAAGCTGATTGAGGACTGAGCTGCGCAGGCGCCGAGTGCAATCGACCAGTGCAGATGTTTCAGCCGCTGATCGTAAGCAATTAACACGCTTGCTCGCGACTTGTATCTACAGCTCATTAAGAAAATACTGCTAAGCTTACCTACCTATAATATAATGCAAATAAATAATAGCTAATTCTAGGCTGTGACGTCAGCTCGAGACATTTGTTGACGACTCAATTCCATATGAATCACTTAATTAAATTTATTGGAATAGTAGATAGAACCAAGAAAGTAAAGCAATGTAGGATTCAGATCAAATTAAGAGGGTGAAGATAAGGGAATCCAGTAAAATATTCTAATAGCTTTTAGATTTGGCTTGAAACCACGATGTGACATGAGATTTTAATTAAGTACTTGCAAAATGTATGGTTTATAAATCTTACGTTCGGTAGGTCGGTTGTGCCTCTGACTACCCCTTCGACATCAACATAATACTGAGATGATTCAGAGAGGATGTCTACCCGGGCATCCAGTCTTGTAATTTGCGACATTTGAAGTTTTTTCCTTGTGTTCTGCTTGTGCGCTCCAGCACTGACCTTCTCCGTAATTGACTAGTTTAATGGAGGTCTCTACATTTCTGTTTCTGATCTATGCGCTAAAAGGTTTCATACGAATTTAAAAGTTTCAAATTCAAATTGGGCCTGTCTCCACCTATCCCGCGACCAAATTGAATAAAAAACGGATCACGGCCAGTTTTATCCACTGATACCGGGATCCGTTTCCCTCAAAACGAAATAATGTTTTTTGCCACTGATCACGGTATCGGTTCATATGACTTACAGCAGTTTTTGTGAAATCCAGTACCTACAGCATTACACAGAGGAATGAAACACTAAAGTCCAGAAGAATTACTGCATAGCTGATTTAATTTCGATCAATATTCTGAGCTTTAACAAAATGATGAAAAAACAATCAAAAGTTACAGCTTTTAATTTTATCATATCTACCTACCATTCTCATAAGGCTTCTTGGAAAAGATCGTATCGGACACCCTCAATATAAAACACATTAGGCCACAAAACAGAATAAGGCACCAACATGTCTGGCCGAAACCGACATATTCCTCGAATCGCTACTATCCTCGCTATCCCATATCTTACGAGGATGACATTTTGATGAGTGCCGACAATTCGGCTATCATCATCGAAAACGGCTGCATCACGCAATTTTCTGCAGCGATAACATCTCCAAGACCCACCTAAAATATTAGAAAAAACTACAGCATTATGAGTTTCTTTAATACCTACCCAATGCTCATCTCCATCGCCTCTCATTCTAAATTAAGCGCTATCTGGTACATGTTATGGTTGATCTTAGAAGGTTGTTTTGGTGATGTATGATAAGATGCAAGAGCATGCGATGGCTGATAGGGGCTGGGCGCGGCGGCCGCTAATGGGGATGATAGCATCGCTCCACGCCTCGATGCTGCGCCGATGCTGGACACGGGATTTATCACGTTACCACGATTGCAAATATCTGTTGCTGGTGCATTAGCTTCATTAACAAATCAGGCGAAATTTCTCTCTAATGACCTTTGTTCATGTTCATCCAAATGTGACATCTTGTAAAGACAAAAATACACTTATAAATAGTATTTTGTAACATAACTGACTTTACTAGATATAACGGTTCTGTATTCATTATAATTTTATGATGCTCCTGACATTTTCGTGACCCTCATTGGGTACATACACTGTGGTAAGTATTTATTTGTCTTATAAACTCGTTATAACTGTCGGCGAAGTGAAATCATTACATAGTTTATCATTTTACAGCCGATGGTATCAGTCTTCATTAAAACTTAGATATTTTTTGCAGTCATTCTGTAATAGGTTATTTAAGACACTGTATAATGTATTTGTATGAGATCATTACTGTGATAGACAAAAAGTATTTTTATTTTCTGGAATTGAAGTTAAACGCGGTTTTTTGTGGGTTTAGTGAAACCGAGATATAATGCGTCAAGTCTTCACCATTCGACCGTCTCTATAAAAAACTTGAGTTTTAATAAACACCACATTATCTATACAGGTACTACATAATTTGCATATATGAAATTAAGTCGAAGAATTACAAAAGCGGGCATCTAGGTAAATGCTCTAATAGCCACAACTCGACAACATTGTTTATAATTCATGTTGCTGTTGCAATGTTAAATTAACTTTACGAAGCGTGAAAGGAATTAATGCATTTCAGTAATTCACACGCATGCGCTACGCTTTCGGAAGTTTTGTGTATTTTTCATTAAGTATTGAAACTAGTTTCAGTAAACATTTTTCACAGTTTTTTTTAATTTTCTTCTCTTTTGTCTTATATTATCTCAATATATTTAATGTTTGATTTAAGATGCCATAACCCAGGCTTGGATCTTTTTTCAATATCCTGCCTCTGTAATCGATACTAAAAATTTGCTATTGTTACCAACTAGTACGGCAATTGCTCAGTACAAGAAAAAATGCCACTGGTTACTAATTTAAGTATTTTTTAATCGAGCGTTTCATAATTGATAGGTGAGGGGTATTCAGCAATAAAATAATGAATAATATGATAGGTTAATAGTCACATCCGGGGGACACGGGTTCATTAGACGGCTTTGATGTGGCGCGATCATAATAACAGGACACCTTGGATTGGGACTACTTTGACGGCAGTTCATTTAATGGTCCATGAAACTTAATTGTTCTAGGCAACGTGCATCAGCTTTGAAACTACTTTTTTCCGGAAGGGTAAAAAACATTCCTAAGAGGGGTTATAGCAGTGGTCAATATTCCGTTACTATTTATCACAAGTGAAGAAAATTCATTTCTTTAAGAGAATATTTTTTTCAATAATGCTTGTACTTTTCCAGTGTAGGTAGCTAGGTAGTAACAGTGTAGGTTGTATTTAATGTAGGTAACATTGAATTCAAATATATTACAAAAGCTTGGAGGCGGTGTCCGACAAAGCAGGAAGAATATCTGCAGATTGCCGCGATATCAGGAGGATGCACCGCGATAGGTTTTCACGATAAATACAACCTGATTTAGAGGATTGGAACAAAACCCTCGAGGCTTTTGTCGGCTATACATAATACAAATGGCAAATCTACTGAGACCTTCAATAACAAGTATTTATTTAAAAGAACAAAAAACCCAACTGTGTAGAATTTAGGTAGCATTGCAGGTCTGATTTTGTGACACACGATGATGATTGTGAAGAATTTGTACCATTGTAGTCTACGTTTTTAGTTATGTACCATCTCCATCTTACATATATACACCCTCCTTCTTCATAGTCGGGTAATAAAATCAGTCGCAATTGGCCCGTCACCGTCAGATCAGGAATCGAAAAACCAAGTGACACAGCTTCTTTATTAATTTTAGTTGCATAACTCTCGTCTTATTATTTGTCGAAGGACATTATCGAACCATCTCTAAAATATAATCCACATAACAAGTTCCGAAGTCCCCCAATGACTTGTCAGTTGTTTGATTGCATCGGTGAGGTGACATCGCACCTCTGCCGCCGAAAAGGAAAGATCTTACATCTCGAACCACAGATGATACAATTTACAATGCTCACTTTGATAGACCTACCTAATATAAAAATGGTAGGTCAGTTTTGTTGTCTAAAAGTTATAACTCAATGTTGTTCGACAAAATAACGCAGTAAATAAGTAGGAATGTTCTGCTGAATGCCGATTAGCGATATCACAGATTATACTAACAGTTAGTTGAATAAGCAAAGTAAGACAAAAATGCTTGGGACTGAACAATGCCTTAACTCTTTTTATAAACATGATTGTAAAGGGATAATTTTCCAAACAAATAGTCAAGCGGGGTAACTTGCATCTTCCACGTTTGGTCGCGTTACGAAAAAAAAGTGTAAAAGTAACGTAGACGATTTACTTGTCCAAATTGTACCCGGGATTTTAAGGAATAAAGGAATTTTGACTTTGACTAGATACCATTTTTAATAAATTACTTCAAGATATTAAAGTCCTGCTGAATATTTTTAAATGGAAATTAAAAAAAATGGTTGTTAGAAAACTGTTTTTATGACATTAAATGACACTTACATATTTTTTTCGAACCCATTGGTGCACGACCGAATTCGAACCCACTACCTTAGGACCGGAAGGCGGAGCCGCTACCACTAGACCACTAGTGCTCTCTGCGTTTTAGTCAGAAAAACAATGTTAATTCATATACGTGTATACCATCATTATATGGATCGCCCGTTTTCAGTATTAGATATTCTCAGAATAAGCTCTAGTTCTAGTAGCTACATTCATCCTTGCCGAAAGCTCAAAAAGCAAATATTTCAACGATCAGTACAAATATAATGTGCAGGTATCGGTATTATTGATATACCTGTGGAGAAACATTACCGAGAAATGATTCTGATCCATCATGATGAATGACAAATCCTACAAACGACGACGCCGCGGTCGAAATCTTTACCTTACTGTTTTTGTTGGAAACTATATCTTGTAATTATATATTTTTTTAATGTATAGCAATGCATATATTATTTAACAAGTATTTATTAAATAGAACAAAAAACCCGACTACGTAGCGGATCTTTAAGCCGCTATATTGGATTTTTACACTTTATATAGCCTATGACACTCGCGTCATTCAGACAAATCCAACGACACCTTATTTGTCAAAATCCACTACAACTTTAGCCAAATGAATGCACGTACATCCCACATGCATAGGTATATACATATACTCCAAAAACCATTACCTTCCTTCTTCACAGTCGGGTAAAAAATGCAAGAGTTTGTAAAACATATGTTCGAAATAAAATATTGCAAACTCAGTTTTTCAAAGTCACTTGCTGTTCGTTTTATTTATGGCTTCATTCCGAACGACAATAATATAAATGTTATATTTGCATTGAATTTATCAACGCACCAATAATTCATCGGCACTTTAATTATCACATTGAAATTCGTTTAATTATAAAAGTAATTATTATTTTCTTTTGCAATATCCGTTAAGTTGCGTGAATTCATTTTCTGACCACACCTCTTTATTAAAAATAAAAGTTTACTTTAGATAAAATGAAGTAAAAGGCTTGGAACCTAATGCGTAAATAGTTGGTGGCGTGTTTACGGACTGTATTTTTCTTTATATCTTATCTTAGAGTATTTTTTTCCATATTTATTATGTACGAGAATAATGCGATAGTGGATGCTGATTGATAAAAATAACAGTGCCAATTTGATTATCTTGCTTAAGGATTTGTTGTTAGTATTGACGATTATGCAGTTACTATTATTATGCGCTTAAATTGATGAAACAATGTTTCAAGAGCCATAACATTATATTGTAAACGGTTACACAGCACAAATTGATTTCGTGTATATATTTTTAGAAAATGTTTATCGAAAAATATTAATAAACCACCAAATAAGAGTTCTCCATAGTTTTGTTATACTGGGTTGACATGTTATTATTTTTCAGCATCCAGTTCATGAGATAACTTACCTATATGGGAAATTTAAAATTAAAATAATATTTTTACGTTTGAAATCTTTATTTGAAGTTCTTGGTCACAGCTATACTGTTGATTTATCTATCAACCGTAGTTCTAGTGTCAAGTGGGGCAATTCCGGCTAACGCTCTGTTGCTATAAAATAAAGTGCTATTATTCAAACGCGTCGATTCGCTCGCATACCGTCGGATCGAGTTTTACGAGCGCTGAGCGATGCATCGTCAATCACGGCTGCTCATACACTGTTTTTTTGTTTTGAAAAACAACTATTCATTTTATTTACCTAGAGGTACATAATATTATCCACGTTTTAGAAGACTCTATGTATGTATATAAAGTTGAAAGAAATCAGACAGTGCTCTTGACTCTATTATCTATCGACCTACTTCGGTGGCGTGGTGAGCGAGTTTCAGGCTGAAACGCGAGGCTGCGGGTTCGATACCCGTTGCGGGAAAAATGTTTACAGGTTCTGGAAATATTTCTCCCGCGTCTGGGTGTTGTGGAATCATGATCTCGTGGTTTTTGATACCCACGATACAGGGAACCTAGTGTGGGGTCAACACTATGTACCTATGTGATCTTTGGGCGTTATTTATTTTAATAAACATTTACACTTTCTATATTGTTTATATATGATCCCGTAAAAAAACAAAAAGTAGTTCTTTAACGTAATAAACTGAAGGGCACTTGGCAAAAGATCATAGTAAGGTTACTAGATATTATATACAATACAACTCCTTTTATATTATTCTTGGATTATTTTTCTTTGTATCAATTCAGTAAAATACAATTTTGATGAACAAGGAAGATTTAAACAAGTCATTGAAGCGAAAGTTCTTTAATTGAGTCGTCAGTAGGGGCGAGGTGGCGCAGATGGCAAAACCATTTGTTTCGGTTTCCACTCACTCATTCAATTGGCTTTGTGCTTGCTAGTTGACTTTCAATTACCTATTTCATTTATAAATAATGTTTTCGAAAAGGCACAAAACATGATGGTGTTGCATCATAACTTATTGCCACTATTTTGCCTTTGATTGACTTTTAGCCTGTCAGCCTATTAACAACATTCTCATTCAACATTGCTAAAATGCTGGTATGTTTTTATATTTTAAGTATATTCAAACTGGTAACCCAATCTCACTAGCTTTATTTGATACTTCCTCTCTTACCTATTTTTGAACAATAAAGTTTTATGAACACCAGTTTCGTTGCTTGTGAAAGCACCAGCAGAAGCTCAAATTCAATATATTTTCGAAAACGTATTCTATTTAGCAGAGCTGAGGGTTTATTTTGATTTGATAGTGTAGTAGGAAGAGGTTTGTCTAAATCAGAGGGTTTTCTGATTGGGGTATCATAAGCTTGTAAGCGAAGTTTGAAACAGACAGCGACACTGATACTCATTACCGAGACGTCAGGGGTCAATGTTGGTAGTGTGTGTAGGCTGTGTATATTGAGGGTATATTTGTGTATGGGAGGGTAAATCACCACAGAACAAGTTTACAAGTGTAATTGTCGCGCGGGTGCCAGTAATTGATTTATTCCACGCCAGCATTGGGCTTACTAGTTTCTATTACTATTATTGTTATTGTTATAGTGGGTGCCTTTATGGGTCTTTCGGTAATATTGCCCGATCTCAACAGTTTTTATAAATCTGATACAGTTATCAGTGCAACATGAATCTTTTTTAAACGACATAATAGAGACATACATAAATAGTTGTAACTGCAAATATGTGTATTTTTAAAAGTATCTCTGTTACTTAGGTACTAAACTGATTTTGATGAAATTAAGAATGTAGATAGTTTAGGTTTTGGTATAATACATTTGCTAATTTTCGAAAACCAACCGCTAAGGGGGTTAAACAGGATGGTATAGTATAAATGGAAAAAAATATTCCTTGGTTCGATTCGTTCAAAACTCGTTACCTACAAAGAGTTTTAAAGTTTATATGGGAAGTTTTAAGGGGTGGTACGATTGGCTTGAAACTTGGTTAGGATACTTTGGTGTAAATGCAACGTAGATTTGAGACGTGTGTGTGATCCCCGTGATTTTATGGAATATTTTTTTTTACTTTGACTTTGACTTTAAATACAAAATTTATGGATACGTGTTTCACAGTTTTTCAAAATGTCTCTCAAAAAGGGGTAATATGGGGTGTTTACACAACGCGAGTAAGCTCGTAATGAATCATTTTGGATAAAATATACCTAGTGCTAGAGAAAAATGAACTAGCGTTTTTGAATCGTGTAAAATGAATTTATACAAACCTACAGCCCAGTACCTACCCTAGATAAAACATCTTATGGATAAACACTCACTCCTTTTTATATCGTAAGGTGGTTCAGGCATCAGCAATAAAATCGCACGTAACATCACCTACAACACATTACATTTCACGACACGCAGCCAATACTTGATATAGCATTCATAAATATTTAATAGATATATTTTCACAATGGGGTGGCCATTCGCACCCGTTAACCCACAAGAGGCTGTGAACTGTGTCTAGGATTAGATCTCATTTTTTTAAGTGGTTAAGAGTAAGGTTATGGTTTTATATAGTCATAAGTACACCGAAATGCGCGAACATTAGTTACTAATATTGGTTAGATCCTACCTTACAGTTGCGAAAAAACCTACTCATAATTATTTTCCGATTACCTTTGTCCTTCAAACGCTTCCATACGCTATAAAGGTAGGTACTTGTCAAATATGCGCCAAGAGACGCCGTCAAGATTGACATGCGGACTTATGGTTTTTAAGATGTCTATTTATCCGCTTTTGGTGCCGCCTATCACTTGTTAATTGCCACCTACCTACACTTATTTTGGAGGTCACTGTCAGTACATATTGACATGTCTCCTCTATTTCTACCAACTAAAGATAGTGTCTCTACGCAGTGTGGTCGCCTGCCCACTCATAGATATTATAGAACCAGTTTTCTTACCTTTTTTTTTGCTTTTTTCTATTTTATTTTAATAGACACTGAGAAATAAATTTAGTGCAAGCTAATAACAAAAGTTGATCGAATCTCATAATAACACGTAACCTCACCATTGGCCAACAACTCTATTCACGCCTCCAACTAACTATCAATACACAAACTTTGACATACCGGAACGGCTCAGACATATCCTCATACGAACCAAATCCGACTTTACGCGCTTCTAACACGGCGTAATTTGGTTTGCCACAATCATTCTTTTCAATTTTCCTCAAATCGAATTTGGCTGTAACATCAATCGAGTTCCCACATTTTCCGGGCGCACTTACACAATATCAATCAGGTTTTATTGGTGTTGTCGGGGCGTGTGGGGGATGGGGGGTCCAGGGTGCGTGGAGTGGGGCGCGACTATTTGTATCAATAACCTGTCAATGGGCTCGCGCCCGCGGGGACCTCTGCCCCCACACCGACACTTGCTTATACCACTCTACCTATGACCGCACGGATTTGATTAGAAATGCATTACAATACGCGTGTGAATTATTCGCGATATTGAATGCTGATTAAATTTATTGTGGGAAGCTTATTGGAATCGATATACCCACTACTGTAAAGTAAAAAGCATCAAAATAATGAGGAAAGTCTTTCTCAATAACAGACCTACGGGAGCTTTCTGAACGTGATAAATAAAAGCTGCGAAGTTCATAATTATCTATCCTACTACCAACTTTGGAGATGACCTATCAACATAGGTACCTACCTACGTAAAGAAAATGAATATGTATTAATATCCGTTGATATAACTTTCCCACGTTTTAAAACACCAATCAAAACCAAAGCACAAACTCGAAACGGAAATGTACACAGGTAACGAAAAAGGTTTCATTTACAAAGTTCCCTCGTAACACTACATTATCTTTATCTGCTATCAGTGGCGGTCGACAAAGTAAAATTGGGGACACCTTATTTCCTCGGCTGGTTTGCAAA
This sequence comes from Scotopteryx bipunctaria, assembly GCA_949320045.1. NCBI lineage: Eukaryota > Metazoa > Arthropoda > Insecta > Lepidoptera > Geometridae > Scotopteryx > Scotopteryx bipunctaria. The sequence continues at coordinate 4,692,124 of OX439441.1, forward strand.
ACACGTTCGCGCTTCCCACCTATCCCCACATCTCAACGCTTATAGATACTATCTGTTACACCTATTAAGGACTCGTACCCGAGCCAAAGCTTTTCCCCGTAGGGTACATGGCAAAGTTTGCTCATGCAGAAACAAGAATAGAGGGGTAGAAAGCCAGCAATGTGCCGGTGGAAATTTGGTTGGAGCGTAATTGGAGGTGTCGTTTGCAAAGGTGTAATGCAGGATCGTGGGTGCCTTCTTCACGCCGCTGCCGCCGATAACACGCTAATGCCCTCAACTTTGCACCGCAAGGGGAGGTCAGGGAGGGAGGCGAGTGGGGGAGGGAGGGGCAGCCATTCGTAAAGTAAAAATGGGAAAAGTCAGATCATTCGCGTTATTGAACGAGAATAACTTTATCGACTTGCAATATGCGCTGAGCTTTGTGAAGTTAGTAGATACCTACCCAATATCTTTATCTGTGTTTATATGCCTTCATATCAATAAATAATTATGATGAAGTTATTTTGAAGATGAACCTTGAATGGAACAGAAAAGACTACGCTAGAACTGTTATTATACAAGCTAAGTACGGGATCGAGTTATAAAGTTCGTGGACTCTTAAAACCTTTAAGAGTTTGGGTTTGGGTAAAGGTCGTTAAAATTAATGGTATATAAATAAAAATACATACGTAACGTTAGACCATTTCCCGTTGTCAATATCGTCGCATGAACGACGCGCTCCGATGAATAATATCGAGCAATAAATAAAAAAGTTCATTACATTAGCGCACCGTTCCGATAATGTGCCCACCTTAGCAAACGTGACTATAGACCAGGAGCCAATACTCAGTCTGATACAACATACGACATCACTCTTTTTTCAGGCCTAAGACGAACACTAGATCCTATGCTCCGTGCAATTTCACTAAATCGCTTAGCGTCTATAGGTCTTTTTTTTTTCTGGACCATCTCAACAGAGTAATTTTTGGGCTGTCTATCACAGATTATGCCATCTAGGATATTGAAAGCTAATTAGCTTCTGAAATTGAACTTCATTTGCGTCCAGGTTTTAACTTCATCAAATTCGCTAGAGTCGTATTGATGAAATAGAGTTTTGACTGTGATACTAGATCACATACCTAGCATTGTTCCAGCGTAACGCACACGTTTGCGTTAATATTTCACAGGGCACGTTCAGCGTTTCGCGTAAACGTCGGACCCACGATTTGTTCCGGTAGCGACTGCCGAGGTAACTACATCATATTTGCGGTAATAAACGTGAATTTATTACCCCGTTACGTTTGCAGTTTTACTGAAATGTGGAGATGTGTGGGTTTGCGACATTAGCACCAACTGCCTCTCCCTATCTGCCTACTCGCCTCCCTAAAGTTGCCTTCGCAAAGTGAGGTTCGAGTAATGTACCTTAGGTACCTTAACCGGCAAAGAGAACCTTAACAAAATCTCAGTTTGTGTAGCTGTTGACTTTTGCTCATATATTATTTTTTGATCTATGCCTTGCCTAGGCCTAGCATTTTAGAAATAAAAAGGACAAAGTAAATGTTAAGAGCGAGCCATCTAGGTACCTAACTACCGTTTTTTCCCTTCGGACTTGTTCTTAATCAGTCGCAGTTTCACTAGCGAAGGAATAAAACATAGCCTCGAAGATAGTGTGCAAGAAATAGCATGATAAAGAATTGTTAAAATCTATTAATTAGCTTTGAGATTATCCTCTACAAACAAATAAAGTTACAAACAAATAAAGAAAACAGAGTTAGGTAATCTATCTCTGATCTACCTACAAGCAATCTGAATCTGAAGTATGATATTTTCCTTACAGTGCATTGTCCTCATAAATAACTTGGACGCAAACAAATCCAAGGTTTGTCAACAGAGTTGTTTCTTAACTTTTTTACTTTAGCTTATCGCGATAACTGCGTCACGTCTTCCCCAGAATGGGGATACCTACTTTCCAACGTCTGAGCGTCGGCGGCAAAGAGTGCGAATGTTCTCGAACAGAAGAAGCTGGGATATAGAGACTATAGACATTCCGAGCACGTCCGCGAGTCGGGCCCGCATTAAAAGGGGATTATGAGCCGAGTGGCCAATAACACGGCATTACGTGCTCGCTCGGCCAAGGAGCGACTGATAATCCACCGTAGAGCTTTGTTTCTGCCTATCTTGGGGAGCATTTAAAAATAAACGTGATTGCATTGACTTGCAAGTTGGCTGGGTAAGTTTAGATGGATAAGGGAGATTTGCACCTAGCTTAGAAAACTGTACGAAAAAACTTAATATCAAGGAAGTTATGAGCTATGATTGGTGTTTACAGCTACAATCAATAATTGTGTAATTCTGTCGCGCTTTTGCTACTAAACCAAAATTTAATCAAAGTCGAACAAATTCAATTATCACAAGAACATTACGACCGCTACTTAAATCAAATGAAATATTCAGTCGCACGTTAAATTCAATCAGACCTTATCAAAATGCGCGCGTCATGGAGTCATCCCCACAATATCTGCGATTGGAAACAGTTTTACAAGCCATAAATTCTTGCGGGCCGTGTCACTGGTGCTACAACATTTATTAGCTACAATCCAGATTAGATTAGCATTGCATCCCGCGCCCTCTGCTGGCTCCCGGGGGACGTGAAATTTGTCCCAGTAATGTAGCCACGCGCCGGTAATTCCATGCCAATGGACCCTTCATCTACGGACATACTACGACACTTCTTCCATAAAATAATTTTGAGTATGTAACATACTAGGTATTCGTGTGTGTGTCATAAAAAATTAAAGCCACATCATTGTTAGTACTTTGTTTTTTACAAGGGACTCAAGACTGAAATGCTAGTACCCATTCTGTTATCTCAACTCTAAACAAAAGCTCTCGCAACTCGACCCCAATTTAATTGAATAGTGATGTGGGGTGACGGTTTGTTTTCCTAGAGATAACTTTATAGCCAATTTGCATAATTGCCCACTGTGTAGCACTAATTTGTTACCATTTCGCAATCTGTCACAGTTGTTAGTAAGATAAAAATCAAGTTGAAATAAACGCTGACGCTACATTCATAATAATAAATATTGATATATTTTGCAGTGTTTTTGGACTTAACCCGAGGAATGAACTAAGATAATGATAATAATTATATTTAATAACGAAGGTACAGTCAGCTGTAGAACTACCTAGCTGTTAGGTGACTGGTTGGTCGGAACTCTAAAATAATTACAGAAAAAAACATAGATTTTTACCACAAACTTTGGTTTCATATATTTATGTATACCTAGTCATTAGCGAACAAAAACAGAATATATCTATTCTGTATTCCGCGGTTACTAAAAACTACGTTTTTGAAACTTTGTTTAATCGTTACTTTTGATTATGACTGTACCTTTTTAAGAACAAAATATTGTCCATAGTTGTCATCTACACTCAATACAATCCTCAGACTAAGAATAAATATAACCACACCGTTCTCTTTAATCTTGAAGCTACGAGGCTATGCGTCGCCTACTGCCATCTAGCGAAACTTTACGGAACAATAAACCGGATGTGGACACTTAGGTCTGATTCACCCTTGGAAGAATAAATAGATTCACCATTCAATTGAATTCTAAATTGAGTTCAAGAGCTGTCAGAAAATATGGCGCCCTGAAATAACGGAAGACTTAAGAATAAGTACGCATTAAATTAATTTACGAAAGATTAAGGCAGTAAGGTGTTTGTGACCATCGCTTCCCAAAAGGGGAAATTCTCAGAACAATAAATACAATTATACAACAACAATCAAGAGCCGTCACTGGCTGACAGTTTTCATACAATTTGACAGCTCTTGAACTCAGTTTAGAGTTGAACGCCGTTCAGTTTAAACGGTGAGATCAGCCCTTAGATTTCTTAGAGTAATGTGCTGTAAGTAAACGTTTAGTCTATGTATTTGCTTATTAATTTTATACAACAAAGCATTTATATTCTCAAGCAACAAGTATAAGCTTATGCTAGAGTAGTGGAACGCCCCGCGACTTTCTCTGTGTTGAGCTTTTGTCGTACAAATTATATTTTCCTGCTCCTTCTTCTAGGAGCTGAATTTCGGGAATTCCCTTTTAGGGTTCCGTACCCGAAGGATGCCACTGAGACCCTATTACTAAGCCTCCACTGTCCGTCCGTCTGTCTGTTCGTCCGTCCGTCCGTCCGTCCATCCGTCATTAGGTAGAGCTTAAATTTTCACAGTGTGTATTTCCATTGCAGCTAAAAAAATAAAAGATGGCCCCATACAAGAAACATTCATGTACATGTACCTACGATGGTGCGGAAAACTTGACCGGTTTTTTTAGTGCACTATAAGATGGATACAAGTATCTTCCAATTTTCATGCTTTTAGGACTTATGGTTTAGGCTGTAACTTGATGCCAGTCCGCGATTTCACGAATTACGTTAAGTAATAACTTACGGTAGTTAGTGTACAACAAATATTGTATTCTAACATGGTTGAAATATTCCAAAGGTCTGTTTCTCGGATTCTTCGGACAGCGCACAAATAAAAGAGCACAGGTAATCAGGTATCTTTGTGTTAATTGTCGTAAAATAGCACATGCTTGTCTTGACTTACTTACCCCTTGTATGTTATAGATAGGTATTTATTATTTTATACAAATACTGCACAAAAATCTTACTGGACGCTTATAAGTATATAAGTTGACTGCAAGTGTTTATACCTTACAAACTTGTATATTTCATGTTTGTGCGTGTGTGATGATCTCTGGAACTGAGTGGTGTTAACGATAAGCTTCATACAAAAGCTAAAACCACGCACCATCATATCAGCAATCCATAGGAGAGCTACATATATAATATAGTCACTGACTTTTAGAATGACCAAATTGAAGTGGCAATGGGCAGGTGATAGAGCTTGAAATACAGATACATCTTACCGTTAGGGGAGTATTCTCGAATAGCGATCACGGACCGGGAAATTAAGTACAGAATGGCCTCCAACCTGATAGATCGATGACATTGTAAAAGGTTGGGTGATCGGTGGATGATGGCAGCAAAAAGTAGTTTGGACTGAAAGTATATTGGGAAGGCCTATAATGTCCATCAGTGGACTTCTACATGCTGATGATGATACGGCAACTACTTGTCAGCTGTACTGTACAGTAAGCATCTAAGTAGAAGGATTTGTACTGCCTTTTGGAAAAAAATAGCTGTCTCATATTAGCCGTGATTCCATTCCCATTATTAGTCCCAGTGTTTGATGCGTGCGTGCTGCGTTTGAGAGCACTGATGGACTATTTGGTAGTGACCCCGCCTTCCGACCCTAAGGTCAGGTTCAAACCCTGTCTTGTGATGAAACCAATGGATTTTTCTGTGCGAAAAACTGATGTGCGCTACCAGTACTCTCAAACGGTGAAGGAAGACATTGTGAGGAAACCCGCGGCTTAGTCAGCTCCGCACGTATTGACCATGTCTGCCATCTTCTATATAGATGGTAAAACGCATCAACTAACCTTACGGTTGCCCTAGGAAAAGGTTGGTAAAATAAATAAATATATCAATATCTTAACAAACATTTAATTTTTGTTTTCTTTAGCAATATATTATTTGTAATAATAATAATTATAATTTAACTACAGCAGCTATGAACAATCATAGGCCTACTATGTGCATTCGAATGTAGGAATGAGGTACCAGTAACATAGACAGCAATGTTCTAGGTACGTAAATACACCTAGCTAGGTACTCTATATAATATGCCTAATGCTAAAACTACTTGTTGTATTGCACATCACATTTTAATTTCAGTTTTTTTTTCAACAGTCACAAAGTACACAACTCATAATAGTTTCTTTGAAAAATTTGCTCTACCATAGATGAAACATTTTATCCCATAGTTTGGTGAATTTTCAAAATATTTAACAAAAAAATGCCAACTTTTAAGAACTACCGCTCTAGACTTATAACATGAATTTATAGGAAACCATCACTACAGACAAACTATTAGGAACATAATAACAATAATTACACATTTAACTAATTAGATATAACTTTTTTACATTTATACAATCATTCCGTCATCACGTCCGATAACATCAGATTCTCACTTCACGTTCTTTACTTCACATCGTCCATCTCCAATTCACTTAGCTGGCGGTAATAAGAGCATCACCGATATTCTACAGCTCGAACACTGTCATTTGAAATAAAATCTCTAAGGTTTCGGTTTGTAAGTATTGAAGAGATCTTGTGCATATGTGGTGCACTAGGTGGGGCTGTGCGGCGGGTGCGGCGTGTGCGGCGGCAGCGGGTGGTGCGGGCTGGCGGCGCGCAGTGAGTCGGGCGACGAGCCGGCCGAGCCTCGCCGCGCTGGGTATGGAGAGAAACGGTGGTGCGCCATGCCAGCTGGCCCCGCGCCGCCCGCGCCCCCCGCGGCCCCCGCGTACATCGGCCGCGGCAACTGGAGCCCCGAGCCCGACGCGAGGTGCTGCTGCGCCAGCAACTGCGGCGCCAAGCAAGCCCACTGCCCCCACAGCGCCGCCGCTGGCACCCCGTAAAGAGGATACGCCGCGCGCAGAAACAGCTGAGACCGCGCCGCCAGAATCGCCTTCTCCTCCAACGTCAGATTATTATTATGCTGGTCCAGATCGAACGGCCGCAGCGGCGACCGCAGGTAGTGCTGCTCAGCCAGCATCGACTCCATCGTCTCTCTGGAAAATGAAATTCCTCGTTGAGCAACTGCATGTTGTTCGGAATAAGCTCGATGAGAAAGCATGAAAAGTATCTACCTATGATAGGCGGCACCGAGGCGCCTTTCATCGGGGAAGTATGATGTTCTGTCTTGCTCCCCCGTGACATAGAATCTCAAGAAACAAAAAAAAATTCTAAGTAAATAAATCAATGTAAGTTTCTCTACCTAAGTAAAAGTAAACATGGTAAATCAAAGGATCGTCTATCTTGATAGAAAAGGTTGGATTATAAAATTGCACAGAACAAACGTTGACTCATGCATGTAATTATGTAGGGTAGGTAAGTCAGTTACATTGACCAAGCAGTAATAAAGAGAGAGACAAAATTGCGAACGGGCAGGTAGAAATCAATCGGTAGGTATCATTTGCTCATCGTATTTGTTTGTGAGAGCGTGACCAATTTACTACTTTTTTATTTGTCTTGAAAACCCAGAAGCAGATTTATCTTAATTCTTTAAAAGCAAAAATGATAGATATAATTAATCTAAAAAGTTTTTTTAAGAGTATATAGTGGTAAGAATATACCTTCAGTAAAGGCATTTCAAAGAAAAAATAAGCACTCTTTTTGTGTACATCAACAAATAGCATTATGATAAGTAGTTACCTCTCGAATTCAGTGAGACGTGAAGAGTCACGGAACCCCTTTGCGAATGGATTACTGTCGATTTTCAACTTTGTGATCTGAAACAAAAGCACGCTTATGTTATTACCTTTGTATTATTTTTTGCTAGATATATTTCCAGTACTCGTGTAAGGATTACTCCTTAGTTACCTAAGTTGCGAATTGACAAGTTACTGTCTAAAATCAAAATACGTTTTTTTTTATTCAGTTATACTATTTAATAATCAAAAGAAAGTGTAGGTAAGTGAATCTAAGCTGTACAACCTAATTAAGCAAAGATTTCAACTTTAATAAATCATTATACCTTAATGATTGAGCTGTAATCAATTAATAAAAAAATATACTGAAATACCTACATTGATTGCTGCCTCAGAATGGTTATAAACAAGGGTCCCTACAACCTCCCGCTGAGTCCCGTACAACACTAATAAGGTTTAGTTAACATATTGACGCGTCACATCGTTGGATCACTTTAGTACCAACATACCCATACTAGACTCTAGAGATGAGTATTTCTTACAAATGAGTATGTTGTGTTCATACCATATGATAGACTAGCGGACGCCCGTGTTTTCACTCGCGTAAAGTACTTAATCTACATAATTTTTAGTGCATCTTGTGTTTGAATAGCATTGACACATCGTTGCACTTTTAGGTATGCTAAACTTCTAAAATTCGTTATATTTTTTTATTTCAAGAATACAAACCAAGTTTTAAGCAAATCATACCACCCATTAAAAAGTTCCCATCTTTAACAACCTCTACACTCCGTTTCGGGGGTTATTCCGAAAATATTTTACCATAGACTTTTATAAAATGTATTGAAGAGTGTTTATGCTAAGTTTTAAGTTTGAAAGTTCAAGGAATACGCTTTTTGATACAAACATTTTTACCCCTTTTCACCCCCTTTAGGGTAGACTTTCCAAAATTCCTTCAGTGTACCTTTACGTGCTATAAGGTATGCAGTATGCACCCTCTAAATTTCAAGCCTCTGGGACCAGCGGTGTAGGCTTTGCGTTGTCTATCATAGGCTAGTCAGTCACGACAAAGTATTTAGTACAGTATTGTGATAAATAAATCATTATTAGCCAAAACATTTTAAATGTAGACGATTCAGGCAATGTTTACACCCTCAATTTATCAATATCAATAAAGCAAAGGTAAGATCATATATAAGCATGACTCGTCCAAAAACAAACTAAAAGTAACGAATGTTATCCCTCATTAAAAAGTGGCAAAGGTCGTAAGACCGGTAAGTCCATAAATTGCACAAATATTCCTGAGGAAATCGTTAAAAAAAGCTGATGTACCCATAAAGTAAATTTTTGATTTAAGAGAAGGACAAGGTGTTAAAAATGTGTTTGGCAGAGCAGAGGCAGTGTTGATGAAAAATTGCCCTCTCGCTGTGTCGCGTCCCGCTGCGTCTCCAGACAATTTGCGCACAATATTTACGACAAACCCTCCGAGAAACCAACCTCCATATTAATAGCGCCTCTCCTAATATCGAATTAAACCAATACTGTAGCTAATTTTAGCACGATCTTAGCATTTTTATGATGAGACGAGGCGAGAGAAAAATAAAGTATGTTTTAATGGATCGCAATAAACAAGTCAACGAGCCCGCGCAATGTCAATCTTTCAGCGTGTTCAGTCGGCGGAGGTAATTATCTGGCGATTGAGCGCTCTCGATCCGCGACTCGACTCGCGACCACGCCGCGCCGCCGACACACCTACACCTCGCCTAAGTGCATTCTTCTAACAACTTCGCACTAGCTCACTCTTTTAAAATAATGGATACAACTGAACGAATCTGAAACCTCTGGTTTTATTGAGACTGACTACCTGATACAAAACGAACATAATGGGATTCATAGTCGCTGGACCTTTCTCTGTTCCTACAATCTATATGAAATATTCACTAAAGATAATTTGTCGTTTGTTTGAAGTAAAATCTAGTTTATGTGATGCGCGTTAATCTACTTTTATTGATAAATACCTCGCCCAACATTGTCACGCATCAAAGCCAGATAATAAAAAATAAGAAAATATTGACCAACTGTGACAAGTTTTCGGTTTTGCGGTGAGTAATTTCACGAGCAACATGTGACATTCAAGACTAATGATTTCCGAAATAGTTACAGCAACGAAACTATAGAAACATATTTTGTTGAACCTGTTTAACATATTAATTTTATAAATATGCATTGTAGCGTTTAGGCCGCGCCATATGGACAGTGTTGAGAAAAAAGTGACAGAGCCATCGAGGGAAACTGAATGAACGCAGTGTCAGCTAACCATGAATAAATATTTTAAAGTCACGTGTGCTAACATGACACCAAATGGGTGTGACAAGGTCCTAGAGAGATCGGCTCTGCGCCCCATGCGGCGGGGGCTCGGTGTAGGGGCCGAGGGTCACAGGCATGTCATGGCAGCTACTTACACTTGCACACCCACCTGGCGAACGCCATTGACTACAATGGGAGCTCACTCGCGCCTGCGCTTCGTCCACAATCTAATGAGAGCGTCTACAATGCGAGTGGTAGCTCACATAACACAATATTATACACCGTTGCTATCATCTACAATAGTTTTTAGTAAGTAGAGAATAATAAGTAGAACAGCTTCTTCACCCGACTATTTAGTCAATTAAATGCAAGACTTCTCAAAATATCTTCAAGAGTAATGAACGAGGAGCTCTCTGTCTTCTGACGTTTATTCGATTTAGTACAAACATTTGAACGAGGCGTGTCAAAACAACCTAATTTAAGTATCAACAAACATTCGCCTTGGGCGGCGCGGGTGCTACTCACTGACAACATTAAAGGCGACATAATGACATTATTCCCGGGCGGGAAACAAAAAAATGACACAAAAAGGCGTCAAGGAGATGAGCAGCAAGCGCCGCGCGGCAGTGCCCTAATTATTGAAGTGATGCATAATGATGTTTGATCATCAGGAAAGTAGATAAAATCTTAGTTTGGTTACAATCAAATTCCATGTAATAAAATTTGCTGTCAAAACAACGAGACATTAAATCAGCATCTTTGCAAGCTTTTTAAAGTTTTCTAGTTTTTAAACTTTTCCTTGAGAACAATCTTGAAAATAGCTTAGGCCTATTCTATCCACGATAGATATTTATGTCATTTTTGATCTGCTTTTAAGACTCAGATTCAGAAGTCCTGTCAGAAACCTTAGTTTTGCCATGTCCATGCTAATTTCAGATGCCTACTTAGATTACCTACGGTACGACATGAACTAAGCCATTTAGTTTTGCAGTACCTACTTATGTAGTTTCTAATGAGATACGTGATTTTTTTTTCTTTTTATGATTTCAAAAGTAAATTACAGCTCATCAAGCAGTTAATCGAATCAATCTAATGAAACAACTACTTATATATTATAGTTTATATTACAGCCCAGCCCGTAAACGATTCCAAAAGTCAAATAAATCAATAGATACACAAAAAACTAAACCACTTGTCATGTAAGCAGTGTAAATGAGCAGACGCGTCGACCGGGACACGACAGGAACGTCGGGGAATAAATAAATGTCACGTTAACGTGCGCCTGCGCTCCTTTTGCTACATCTCACTGATTGATGCAGTGCGCCGACGAGCGACGACCGCTACTTATTATTATTAAACCAACAACAGGTATGCCATTATTCCTTAAAACTAATTAGAATAAATACTAAATAAAAAAATGACACCCTACAGTCACATAAGTACACAGTTCTGACCCACACCCAACAGTCACAAAAGTACAGTTCACACAGTACGACCCCATATTAGGTGAGTCATGGAAATCAGAAACTACGAGTACCATGGTACACCCAGACCCAGAAGAGATATTTGAAAAAGAGCATGTAAAAATCTCTATTGTCAGCGGGAATCGAATCGCCTCTTGCGTCTCAGCCGATCGCCCACCACGCTACTGTTCATAATCAATATTATTAAAGTCGAGAAACTACCAATAAGAATCTTGTAAACTGTGCAATACTTGTGGCCAGCGTGAATGGTCATAATGTGTCGAAATCATAAACTTCGTCGTTAATTATTTGATGAGATGCTTTCAGTAATTTAGGTTTTAACATCTGTTTATCTGACCTCAACATAAAACACAGATTACAAAAAGAAAATATGACTTCAATTAGGGTAGGTATTTGGCGAAAGCTTCAAGTTAGCATGCAGTTTATTAAATTCTACAAACTCTATTATGTTTAAATATGTTAGGAATAAGGATGAAGTCAGGTGTAGCGACTAGACTAGAATCTGGTGTAGAGAAAGATTCACACAGCACACTCGGAACGACCTACAGCTGCGAGCCGTAATGATGTTTTCGAGAAAACCGATGCTTTATTGTCAATAATTCGTAAACGCTCTGAAATAATGAACACTGCATGTGGCATCGACAAGACGAGTATAACCAGCCCAGAAATATACCGCGGGTTTCGTGCAAATTACCGTTCCGTAAAACTTGTTTAGTGCATATTCCTACGTAACGTCCATAAAAATCGGATCGCAAGAGCTTCATTTTGATCTTCTTGACATCGAAATACGTGATTATGGACATGTAATACTCCTCTCTACCTCTCAGCACAATTTACACAAAACCACTCTGAATTAAGACGAGAAAAGGTTAAACCATTTACTTTATTCAGTTGAAAATTTAATAATTCATACACCTTCGTCTTCATCCAAAATGTCGATGAGATGTAAACCTTCCCTGATAGTTCCTACCGATAAGATGAAATTTAACGTATGAATATTGTACAAATCGTCTGCAACTTCCGTTATAATCTTGATTAACATTCTGCACATCCACATTTCCACTCTTCGTAGAATTGCTTTGGGGAAGATTTTCACATTTCATTTCGATAGATTTAAAGCTGTGGGGCAGGCAGTTCTGGTGTGTATCTGATCAGTCTGCTGAGAAGATCACGAATAGGGCCTACAGTCAGTATTAGATCAACTTTACACTCGTGTCCGATATTCCTGCTGCACAATTTAAATATCAAGGAATACGATATTTGCCACATTTCAATTTTCTTTGGTATAAAATTCTTTTATTTAACACGGATCCGTTGATAATATACAAAAATTACAATGTAAAATTGAAGTTGTCATTGTTGGACAAATGTCATTTACTCTACATTTGAAATTAAAAAAAGTTATAATAAATAGGTTTTTAACAACATATTTGAGAACGAGTTTGAAATCACTCTTTCACTTTGTTTTAATAGGTACACTTTACATAGGTAGGGGGAGGTCCCCGAGAACCGGACACTTAAGGAATATAAAAAATAAAAAAGGACCTGTAATAGTGTAAGGTGTTTATTTAGGTACTTTTATAAAACTCTCAACTATAAACGTAACCATCACGAACATAATAAGCAGTCTCAAATATTATTTTGAATGTGGTAAATATTAAGGAACAACTGATATAATAAATATAACATTTTTGCAAAGGTCCCCCTATTGTCGGACAGTAATTTTTTCCTTCATTATTTAAAGATAAACATTATTTTAACAAGAAAGTTGTAACGATATTACAGTTACAAAAAACAAATCAATGATTATCAAAAAAAATATACTTAATCTTTTTAAATTTTAGTCATAACCTGGAAAATTTTCGAATATAGTCGATCAGGGTACTTTTTGGCACATAAAATGACTTTCTCAGAGGAATTTTTTTTGACATCAACTTATCGATGGCTTTTTACAATATTTCACGTTTAAGGGTATTCTCACACTTTGGTTTGGGTTTACTCATGTTGAATCTAAAGATCAAAACAAACATAATTACTTCAACAAAAATTACTTTACAAACTGTCCGGCATTAGGGGACTCTTAGACTGTACAATCTTGGGTTCCTTTGGTACATCCTAGAAAAATTCACACTTACATTGTGTGCTATTCATCACAGAAAAATGCTTGAATTATGACAGTTTAGTAACATAGCAATCATAATTTATACAATCCCAAACTTCCTGTACCCCAAAATATGACTTCGAACTAAATTTTTATTAGCCTCAAAATTTGAACCACGCTCCACGACGAACGAGTCAGAACTGGCTGGTGTATGCGTTCTCCCCCGCACTTTACTTGGATGTAGCCTTCTAACCGCGACACAAGTAACACATTGGCGCGCTTTCTTGAAGCGATTCATACTCTGTCCGGGGTTACGGGACTTCTCCCTATACTTTATATTTTTAAATCTGGTTTGATGCTAAGCAACTTGAGAATGTTTGTAATGCCATTATGTATTTGTATATCATTGTAATTTACACCAATGTCTTTCCATTTTCAACACAATATAAAACTAATGTTTTCAGCACGATAAGTATGTGTTGCTTGCCTAGGACATAAGTATTAGTTATTAATCTAGAAACTGTATGCGCAGACTCAGACGCAATAAATTCAGGCGGCCGCACACGACGGCTCTGCGTGACGTCACACCTCGAGTGATCGATGGCATGAGCGACCGAGATCGAACTATAATATCACAACAACATCCCACGAGAGAGAACGGGATGGCTGCTCAATAAATAAATTCCATCTTAAATTATTTTAAATCCACTCATATGCAAGTACATTGACTTCTTGTATTTTTGACTTATGTGGCTTTCGTGTTATCGAGTTGTATTATTTCATTGAATAATAAATTGCCTACATACTTTGAGTTATTGAATTGAAGTAGGTAGTAGTTAATGTTTATTTTGCTGCTTGTAGGCAATATTATTATTATTTTGTAAATTAGTAGAAGTATCTGCTTTACAATCGGGATTTGATCTTCATCGTCTTCTTGCCCTTATCTCACTCGGGTCTGCACAATAGGTTCTTTTTAGGGCTCCGTACCCGAAAGGTGCCAACGGGACTCTATTACGAAGCCTCCGTTGTCCGTCCGTCTGTCAGCGGGCTGTATCTCATATACCGTAAAAAGTTTAGAGTTGAAATTTTCACAGAGTGTGTGTATTGCCTATAACAACAAATAAAAAAATAAAAGAGGTCCCCGTACAAGAAACATTTATGCACGTACATGTACGATTAGTATGGAACCCTTCGTGTACAAATTCAACTCGCACTTGATCGGTTTTTTTACATCCTCTCCTATCACTTGTCATCGCATCATTCACTCTCTTCCTACTCATTGCTAGTCCTTGTTCTCACAATTAAAGATTGGATATTCTTGCAAAATCCTTGCCTATGGTTGATATGGTTCTAAAGCCAATTCAGTAGAGCAACTGATGTAGAGCAGTTTAGCACCTTGATTAATCAACAATCCGAAATGATAAAGCAAACGTGTTACAAATCGACGAAACAAACTTAAAAGGCTTGTATTGAAAAGAATGAATCGATTTTAAAAGAAGAAAAAAGCCTCGGCGGAGGTGCGCGGGAGGAACTCATGACACCTGACCGCAGCCATTTTGGCCCGTGAAATATGTTTATTTGTCATGGCTCCCCTTTGTTATTGAAATTGTGTTTGCCTTTACTCCTTCATTATATTGTTCGATTATACTCTCGTAGAACTCGTTTGTGGAAGCAACGAGCTTCGAAGATTTTAGAATATTGATTGTTGATACTGAGAAATGAGATATAAATTTCAATTAAGCGCCTATTGAGAGAGTTTGCGTCTACATGCGTCGAGCACACGCAGTTATTTCCGTGATTATCTTCTCAAGCCGCGTATTAGTAGGATGGAGCATGACCGAGCGACACGAAATACTGACACCGATTTCTCTACCCATTCAGTTTATTTTACTGTTTTGTAGTGTATGTGTATGTTACCAACCCATTTGTAAATCGATTGTCATAATGGTGTTATTGTAATTAGAATCTCTGATTATGGTTTCACTACTTTAATTACTTTATAATACTTAGATAATAGCATAAGGTAACTGTGTAGGTGTGTCAAGTCTAAATCAGTTTACATTAGAACCAAAACCAAACCAATACTCTAGCTATATTTTTGCTCCAGATTTCACATTCAAAGCAACCTAAGCAAGTATTTTTTCACAGTGGAACACTGACAAGCCAATCAATCATAACAAATTCACTAGTCATCGGCTTATAAAAAACAGCTTTGTGTGCATTGAGGATACGTAAACGTTAACAAACATTGTCACCTCGCAGCAAGTCGAATTCCAGACAAAGGATTTTAAAGAAAACGAGCATCGTGACAATAGTTGTAGTGGGTGTAAAAATGTTAAATATTGAAGCAGGTTCGGCTCCACTTTCCCGGGAAACCGCCCCGCGGCGCGCGCGCCGGCGACGCTCCGTCTCACACCGCGATACACAAAAAACACTGTTCATATTTTTTGTATAAAATGTTTTATCTCATCTCATATCAACGTTCCAGTATGATAAAGCACCAATAATGATGTTTCATTTCGAATCGATTTAACAAATGTCGCGGACGACAAACATTTTTGTGACACTTTTTTTTTCTAAAACAGAAAGGATACATTTTATATTTCTCTGATATAATTCAAAGCAGGATTATTGATTTTTATCAAGGTGTCTAAGTGGGCAGCTTTAAGACATGCGGGTGTGTAGGCATATCGATCTCGGGCGGCTTGCACGACGCAGGTGCAAACATGCTAAGTGTATTCTTATTGTTGTAAAGGGATTGGGTTATCAGTGACACTATCTCCGACGTTCGACAAATGTTGTAGCTGTCAGAGGTGTGACGTCAGCCAAATCGGGCCAAGTTGCGCTTGCGTTGGCCTCCGACGCGAGCTTGCGATCGAAACACTGATAAGCTTTTCACAATAAATGAAGTCTCTAACTGGAGAATGTCGTACACTAAACGTGTTTAGCACCTTGATTAAAATTGTTCAACTAACTAAGAAAAAATATGTCTAAGATTTATACAGTGAAAAATGTGGAAGCCTTCACAGTATGAGCATAACTTGTAAATCAATAGGACGAACACAACGATACCTAGACTAGTAATGGTCTGCGATGTCGCTAGGTAGAAGCCGTAAATCTAGAAGCGCGTTAGAATCAATGGAAATCAATAATCCTCAACCCTGGGGAGTCGTTTGGAGCCGACTGTACCTAACTATCAAGGTAGAAATCTATTCGGTTGTACAGCCTAGGCGTGAATGTTGATATGTCTATAAATGACCTTTAGAACTGTAACCGTTTCATATCAGAATAATGATTATAATATTTTCTGGAGATATAAATGAACATTGGCAATGTTGACATGGTGAAATAATAAATACGACGAAATTAGACAGCCTCGGTGGCGTGGCGGGCGATTGCTCGGCAGAGACGCAAGAAGCGTGCGATTCCCGCTTCGGAAGAAATGTTTGCATGTTCTGCAAATATTTCTTCCGGGTCTGGGTGTTGTGGTACCATGGTACTCGTAGTTTCTGATACCCACGACGCAGGGAATCCTATTGTTGGGTTAGGATTATGTATGTGACTGTTGGGTGTTATTTATTTCATTAAATCTCGGAAATAAGTATAACATTTCCTAAAAAAATCTATGATATGATCTTAATTTATTAACGACACAAATAAACAGACTCCTGCTCAAATTTCCCAAAATATCATGTCCAACTAACTAAACAAATGCATTCAATATGGGAGGTAAGAAGAACCGAAACATCTAATGTTACCACTAAACTGAAACTTGAAACAACTAATTAACGAACGAATGGAGATTTATGTACCGCGTTGTCGATATAAAGTAACTTCCTTTATGAACCTCAAAACGTCCTAATTATTTTACTACGAGAGGCAAGAGAAGCAAAACGAGGAGTACGGAGACGCCCAAACGCTTTTGTGACAGGGAATTAATTGCGCGTGGCGACACATGCGGCGAGGGCGAGCTACCGCGGCTGCACGAGCGCAGCGTGCAGCGATTTCACCCGGTATACACAAACATCTAATAAGGACTCGGAGCACTGGTGGTCTAGCTGGTAGTGACCCCGCCTCCCGATCCTAAGTAAGTTCAAGCCCGGTCGTGTACCAATGGATTTTTCTGTGCGAATTTATGTGCGCTATGCCAGTACTCTCAAACGGTGAAGGAAAACATCGTGAGGAAACCCGCGGTTTAGTCAGCTCCGCACGTATTGACCATGTCATTCCTGTGGACAAGGCCGACTAAGCTGAGAGGATGGAATAGGTGCTGGGCAAGCCTACTCCATCTTAATTCGTCCTTTGCACTACATCGTCCCCTTAGTGAAGGTAAAAGTTGCCATCTGACGCTGTATAAGTCATCTACTATAGATGGTAAAAGGCCTTTGTTTAATAAGGACTGTTTTAGAAACTTACTATTGTGACTGAGACGTCAATAAGAAGAACAACAGTCCTGGGTATTTAAGGATACAAAGTGTGATGAAAAACTATCAACAGGGCGACTTAAAATTACAATGTATATTGGAATGTCGACAACGAAGGCGAGACAGTGGACACGATCAAGTCGGACATCGGCTAGGGCTTTAAATATAGCTCGGGTGAAACTTTAATCGTCAGTGTCGAGCGCGCATCAGCCGCGCTGTCCGTCCGTCGTCGACGACGCCCGCGTGTGGCCGCCTGATACACAAAAATTATGTGCCACCTCCCTTTGTTCACAGTGGACATACCTTTCAGCGAGATGCAATTAGTGCCACTGAAATAGCCATCGTCGATAGTCACCCGACAGCGCAATGCGATTTGAAACGCTCGTCTCTCTGATCTATTTTAGAAATCAAATGATAGAAACAAGAAGAAGATTTGTGGTGGCAAATAAACAAGCCGTTAGCCATTACGATGTTAGAACGTTCTACTCACGAGTTGATTCTGGTAAGCTGTCACCGCTGTGAAGACGCACTCGGGGAAGATGAAAGTCTTGAATTCCTCCTGTTCGAGATCGGTGATGGGAGCGTTGATGGCTCCTTCCCGCCGGAGCACCAGGTGGATGCGCGGCTGGTACTTGTGCATCGAATTTAGCACCAACTGTGACAACGAACACAAACATTTTATGGACAGCAATAACGTGAATAATTTACCTCGTTTTCGCTCGAATCGTTTGTAGGTAGGTGTACTCGGTGATTTATGAGGATATACAGCGATTATTCCCAAATCATGCTTGTACAAATAACACTAAACGAATTTAAAAAACTGACCTGCCCGTTCTTGTCCATTTCGTTGTTGGTGAGCTTGACCTTCTCGAAGGAGACGACCTGCTTGCGCAGCTGGTCGCCGGAGAAGGGCGAGTCGGGGTGCGGGTAGAGGCGCGCGGGCGCGGGCGGGTCCGCCTTGCCGGCCACCAGCCAGGAGGAGCGGTGGTACGCGTAGCGGTAGCGCTTGCCGTCCACCGGCACCACGTCCAGCAGCACGGCGTAGCGCGCCTCCGCGCGACACCCCGCGAACGACACGCGCACCGTCGGAAACATGCGTCTGCCGAAGATACAAGTAAAATAATCATGTGCGCAGTTCGTCTTCAACAAGGATTCGTAGAGAAGGGACTGCTATGCTACAGTTATAAATATCTCATACATAACCACACTCAAATATTATCATGGGGCCCTATATTTCCAGTGCTGCTACCGAGCCTGTCAGAGCAGAGAAAAGTGCTTTTGTTTATTGCGCGCTTATTTTATTGCGTGAAACGTAAATAATATTATTACAATAGGTAGGTACGTACACATTTCTATATTATCGCCTTCCACGTTCCATTGTTGTGTTAAAGCGTATATTTTCACATTAGCGCAATTATTCGAAAATTACTTGCTTGAACTAAAATTTCTGCACGCTGAGAGCGGTACAAATGCGCTTTTGCTTATTACGGTAAGAGTTATCGGATAACAAATTAGCGCAAGCAATTAGTATGAAGAATTGTAGCTCTGTGACCAACAGATAGATTTGTATACCAACTGTTTTCAATGAGTGTTTTGTGTGAAAAGTTTGAGATAATACTTAGGTATTTTGACGAAGAACATAACTTATATTACACTTGGTTATTGACTGGTCACAATATAGCATTAAGGCTTATAACTTAAGATACCGCACGAGAGAAACTTTTTATGTATTGTGTATTTCTATTTGGACACCCCTCGTTCTAATACATTTTGAGCAATGACTCTGTATAAAACAAAAATAATAAAATTGTTAATGGTAAAAAGTCTTTTGAGCTGAAAGTCGATTCTTCTCCTATGAGGTACGTAAAGAACACATAAAGCGACATCGTGAATAGTTTCATACGACTTTGAGTCTAAGCTGTCGTTCCCCTTCCCCTCCTTTTCAGAGACATTCTTTAATGTCTCCTGTTCGAGAAAGATGAATGGGTAGACATTTTTGTAGAGGTGTGTTTTAGTTCAGTGAGTGAAATTGCTTGTGGTTGGCCGACATAATAGCTCTCATTACAGTCATGTAGGTACATCGATGCGGTTTCCTGTTGTCATTTTCAATATAAACAACAGGGCTTGCATTTACTCAAGAGGCTCTTATAAAATCATCTACAATCAGAATATCGAAATGTTAAAGGAGAAATCACAAAAGCTCTGTCAGAAACTGATCAACGATGATAATAATAAACTCGTTGTAGGCTGAGTTGAGTGTCACAAAAACTGGTATCGGTAGCGAGCGCGTGAAATACTATCTTCTAATCGACATAAAATGGTAGTCATTGAGGCGAGAACGGAAACAACAAATCTTTTACTGTAAGCTGAGATGCGGCTTCGCCTATCAGCCTCTGATTTTTTTCATCGTTGCCTGCGGCTACGACGCCGGGAGATGATGCTTGACAATTTGCCGTCGGAGCTTGCGTAACGAGAGCGCGGAATGTGACTTCTGACCCGCCAACTATCACACAAACATTCAAAGCAGATGATTGCCGACCACCCAAGTAGCTAAAACTTTGCAGACATCATTTGATTTACAATACCATGATAATTTGACCGATTTCTCCAAGAAATTCTTATTTCATGCTTCAATGCAAATAAATTAGCTTATAAAGTGCCACAATGGTGATGTGACATGTTGGAGACGTCGCTTCTACATGATTTTACAAAATCGAGAGAAAACGTAAAAGAGGAAATTAGATTTATGCACGTTTAGATGTAGTTTTGCGTCGATTTGTGAGACTTGTTATAAGGTACGGAGCTTTGGAGCACGGCACGGCTTCGGGCACGGGCAATTGCACGCGTGCGTTAATGGCGACACTCGACGCAGTGTGCGATATATTACCGCAATGATATATGGCCACCGACGTCGTCCATCATCCTACCACCCAAAAGTTAGCAGAAAACCGTCTGAAAGCAAAATAACACCACGCGCATATGAGTCGCTTTAATGAGCAGATACCGAAGACAGAAATAAGGACCGGCCGTTTACAGCGCGACTTTATTGTTATGACATTGTTAAAATGCAATCTACGGCTGAAATCTAGACGTTACTCATAAATTAGTGCCATCTGAAGCTCAGATTCCGCACGCTTGAATGAAAGGTTTGTACCGTTATTAATGTAAGACGTAAAATTCTCTCGGAGGGTCGGGGATGATAGGTAGGTAGGTACATAGCTGGAATTCCGTGTACGTAGCTGCCGAATTGTATGGTGAGTTTATAATTGCAGTTAAAGCGAATTCTAACGTGATAATTGCTTGTAGCGAAGACGAAGGGTAAAATTAGTGAGATTGTGAGTTAAACGAGCGCGAAGAGTTGCATCAGTGCGCGGACGCATGTCGTCTTAATTAGAAAGGCACGAGGCGAGGTGCGAACTCGTCGATCATTGTTTTCCTCGACGTCTCGTCTGATGAATCTACTGCACGGACTATTGAAACTTCGCCGACCATGCATCCTTACAAACCACACTTTTGTTTCTTTGAGCTTGTAGGCTCACTAAAATCATGTGCAGCATTACACTACAATTTTCCAATAACCACTTGTATAACTAAGTTAGTAAAATATATTGAACTGCGGGTTTTTGTATGTCATAAAATTTTATTTACTCTCAAGTACCTAGTTGATATAAAAGCATTTCCTTATTAGATGTAAAATTAGTGCAGCATGCGATTTATAATTGGAACAGACAATGTTTATTGAATTATGAGCCCCGCGATAGCGTTGGATGTGATTATGCAATAACTGTGCACGCTATTAGCGCAATGTTATCACGTCGTGATTAGAGCATATCTGACTTTGCAGCGACTGTGAAAACAGCTGGGACACTCTGTTCACAATCAGACCTGTTCCTTTGTCAGCAGTCAGAGACCTTACTACTATAGTAAAATATATTTTTTGTTAATTATTCACTCATAAATAGTTTAGCATTTTAGTTATTGGTAAGAGATTTTCGTGTTAGTATAATTATCATGTTTTATAAGGGCACATTTGTGAGTAATGTAGATAAAATAATGGAACAGGCTTTTATTTTTCCAAACTAAACACCATTTCATTTAATAATCCAGTGAACGTTTGTATTATGTGGAGATCTAAGTGGAGTGCTCAAGCTGCTTTATTTTAAGGTTTGGAATTAGGTAGCCAATCCGCGCAAGCCACCGTCTAATTATACAGGAGCGCTTTATTAATAGCAATTACACCCGCCGCCATATTGCCAACGCGATTTAATTAACTCGATTCGTTGATTAGAGACAGATGGCGCGAGATTGTGATTCTACTGGGCTGCTCATTAGCGCACTTTAGCTGCGTAATGTTGGTGATTGAAATTTATTTTCATTGAAAGACTTTTGGTCTCAAGTATGTTTAGATAATGTTCTTGAAAAAGCTCATAGGCTCATAGCTCGTTCAGTTGTACACATTGTTCGCTATTTTTATTTTACAAAAAGGTATTTCACATCTTTTTATATATTTCAATTTTATATCATTCGGCATATTGTTCTATTAAATTTGCACATTTAGGTGAGTAGTTATAAGGTGTGTACCATGTATAGGTACCTACATATTTTAGCATCCCATTAAGTTACTTGGACTTTATTGCATAAACACGTTCCCAGCGCTCTCGGCAGCGATTACAGCAAATTAACGCTAATAGAGGGCCTTACTGCCCTAAGTGATTTCTGCCGGATAATTCCAGTGACAACAATCCATGTCGGTGGCCAATGAATATTTCATAACAGATAATAAGTGCCTAGCCTTATCTGAACATGATCAACAGGAGCTAGAATGAAGTATCAAAATACCCACCGCGCTCGCTATGAAAATGAAGCTAAAAGTTACCGCAGCGATATTATTTTAATACATCATCATCATCCGCAGTCATATCCACACCGACTGCTGTATATTATTGTCTTCCTCTCTCCTGTCACTTCTCACGATCCTTATTATACTAATATTATAAATGCGAAAGTTTGTGATGATGTTTGGATGTTTGTGCCTCAATCACGCCTAGACGGCTGAACGGATTTGAATGAAACTTGGAATATACATAGTAGGTACATGTGCTGGTTTAACATATAGGCCATTTTTATCAGGGTACCACGAGAGCGAAGCCGCGGGTGGCAGTTAGTTATACTAATAAATATAACTACAATGCCTCTCGCAATTTTATGACAAAACTAATGTCGAATGTTTATATGGCCTCCTCATTCGCTACCTCCGTTCTGGCCTAGTTAATAAAGGAGAAAATATTTGAATAACTTGACTAATATTTGACTGAGTCATCACGCGCTCATGCACTATCACACGTCTATCAGAGCATCCAGAACTTGATCCAGGACTGATGTCACGCGGACACGGTAGTCATCTTTTGACGGCTCGTCAGATATGGTGTCGAGTTTACTTGTACCGATCTCGCCACGGTTACGACCCGTCACACTCCCTACGTAATGCATCCGATGCGTTTGAAATCTTAAACCTTACCTCCTGAAACATCTATCACGTCTAATTGTACCGCATGGTCATATGGGCCACATACATTAATGTATCATATTAATGAAGAGAAAAAATATATGATTTGCATTACATATTTCTGCATGACATTGGCCTTTAGGCGGCCTAAAAACTCCGTCACTAGAGTTGGCCACTAGCTCATACGAACACACATACATGCATTATAGAAATGGGTTTTTATCGCGTGAAAATACCTTGTTTGAAGTGAGTAACGAATTGGCAATAAGCTCAAAAAGTTTTCAATCAAGACCATTTTTACTCCTTCCATTAAGGTGAATACAAAAGATAAAAGTCAGTGTAGTATGTCGTAATGTGTACATGGACTCTTCGAATTATGAATCGTCGGCACAACATGACTTCCATCTTCTATAACTCTTAATCTAAATACTCACTCCTTTCACATACATGTCTTCTTTCACACAATCGATCCATCTCTTCTTAGGCCTTTCACCTGTGTGTACTAAAACATTTTGAAGGGCTCTCAATTATTTTTTTTGCTCTTTTTTATAATTCAAGTTAATAAATGGGAAATAAGACTGTGAAATTCGAAAGATAGGCAAGAGGACGCTGAAAATTATTCGTCCTAGAAGTGTATTGAGGAGGCATATGTCTAGTAATGGACTTCTACAGGCTAATAATGATAATTATGAACACACACGGTTTGTTTTCCGAATAAAATAAAAACAGATAATAAAAATGATAACGCTCATTGCTTGTCTAATCTCGAGATGTGATTACGGGAAGGGCGTATCAACGCGCTGACGGGTGACTGACATGATGACAAATGATGCAGAGTCAACTTTGATTACCTACTGAAGGACTGTTCCATGATGGAGATATCATTTTAAACTCAGAACAGCAAATCAACTTTTTAAATGAATTGACTCACTAGTTGATTAATTACTTTATCTGCTCATCAAGAAATCAGAACTTACTATACGTAGAAGAGATAAAACATCCTTTGAACTTTAAAGTATAATTTTAACAAATTGTTTAAAAACAGTGAAATAAGCAAAAAAGCATAACTTTTTAAAAATTAAGTAAAATATAATAATTTTCTAAATACTTAAAGAGGGAACACTTCTTAAAATAATATAATAACATCTAAAAAGTGGACTAGAACAAATCTCATCACAGCCATAAGTTGCAACAAGTACAATGACTTAGTAGGCTCTCTCATCAGCAGATGCAAAAAGTCAACACCATCAGCAGCATTTATTTTTATTCTATTCTAAATGTATGCGTAGTGTCTAACACTTCACTGCTCCGCAATAAACGAAATAAGACAAAACTCGGGACTGCAGACTGTCATCGAGAATTACACAGATTCATCTTCGACCTCATCTACACTACCAACAGCCTCAACACCATCGAGGATACTGGAACACTGATGCCAACATCCCAAAGTCCTTCTCCGGTACTTCAAGGAGTTGAACTGGCTGGGAGAGGGTTAGCAGGGGGATAATGGACAATACACCCCACAGCGGAACGTCAGTGCAGATCTTTGTTAGCATTTAGAATTGGAATTAAATTTGCCTAGCGTAAAACCGACGTACCACAAATAGCTTTCACCAAACTTAAAAGTGACGTATAAATGACACTGTGGTAATAAAAATAAAATTTTCACATTTGGGAGGGTATGTTTAAAGATTGATGTGAATTAGAGGTATCTAATGAGCAGTTGGGCGGGGTTGGGCGGCTGAAGCGTAGCGAGTGATATATCGCTCGCGTTGGGAGGTCTCAGAGACGCCGGATTTTCGACACTTGCACGATTTTGTCAATCCAATTGATGAATATCGCCGACGTTGCGGCGAGATCGGCGATAGCGCAGATGGGCTGTCACGTTGGCCCACTTGTTGGCTTACAACTTAGACGTAACCTACAAGACTTTACAAATAAACTCTGAAGCAAATGTAGCATTTTTTTATTTGTTTCTTTTAAACTCTCGCGATCTGAATTCAACAAGGTATTTTCAAGCGATAAAAACCCGTTCTATAATACGAATTATATTTTTTCTATTATTTCACTAATTTAACTTTTACTCATGCGAAGAATCACGTTTCAACAATACACGTTCTGTTCTGAAAGCTTTTTTCCACACGATGTTTTCGAAAACACAATGCAAACAAATAAAACATACTGCAGTGCCGCCATTAGTGAGCGGCATATGCGGCGTGCAAGTATTTATTAGCAGAGTAATTAGTGAATTTGAACAAATATTACTTACGCGTACCATTTTTAATAACATACTATGATAACTGCCTACTTTTATGTTGGTTTGCGCTTGCACCGGAAAAGTATTATTAAGTTCTAGGTAAACAAAACATCAGTGCTGCTAATTTATAGGAACATGTTTTTGACGAAACTAACAGACGTCTTCCGTAATTTATAATTGTTGTAAGAATACTTTTAATTGTTGTAATTATACTTTTGAATTGTTGTAAGGGGCAAACGAGATGGAAAACTGAGTAGGGGAGCTAGAGGCTAAGGTTGGGGGGGGGGGGGGGGGGGGTAAGAAGTAACAGCGATATTTCTTAGTAAATATAAACTCAATTAATTAGAACTAACTACATAATACTCTAAGGTAGAATACAATACGTTGAAAATATTTATTTGCATTATACAACATAGATAACAATTAACAACGCCCAGGCGTTATGCTACAACTCTACGACTTCATTTACGTCTCAACAAAATATAATTATGAATTATATTGAAATGTTTTCGTGTTCTTATTTTGAAGTTCCTGGCTATTAAATAGGCACTTGTCATCAAAATAAAGTATCACCTCTATAAATATAATATCATGAAGCACAATAGGTACATAATTTCGTATAATTTCGTAGACGACAAAATATTGAAGGCGGACCACGCCAGCCGCCGCGAATTCCACCACCTCGTTTTGTTCTATTGTTCAGCTGCTTGGTCGCTAATGGTGTCACATTGCAGAACGGTGTCAGAACGCCGTTCTTTTATTTTATTTTGCGATTTATTTCGTTCTGAATCTCCTTGAAACAAAGTGCAGAAATATATTCAAAGAAGAAATATATATCAACCCACTTTAAAATGTAATAAATATATTCGAAATAATACTCGGAAAAATAATAAAAATTTCAACGTTATTTTTGAATATTAGAATCAGGTTGTACTAAGCTTAAAATTCAGCAGCACATATTTTATGGAACGGTAAACCTGCCCGAGTTATTCCTTGCAAATCCGGCGTTAATTCCCACAAAGCCCACAGTTCGGAGTCACGTAGATACCTATGCATAGCGTTATATCTATACTATACAAGTTAGGTATGTGGCACGCCACACCTGAATTCGCTAACAAAACGCTGTGAGGAGTTTCGCAAGTCGACACCGAAATTGGGAAGTTTGCCGACAATATTGCGAAAACTGTCGCCTTGTGCCTTGCACCTCCCTCGTTCCATGTCTACCCGAATCCATTATAATAAAGTTGCTATCTTTGTTGGTAAGAACCAGCATTATGAAGTTTCCTTGTTTTGTAAAATACTACACCGCAATTTCAGCAATGCGATTTTTTTACATGCCTTTTGACTGACACAACTATTATCTCAATTTTACTAGTACGTATGTTATTACATAACAAAACCCAGTAAAAATATTACCGACTTGTTCTTAGTCGGGTAAAAATAGTACATTTCAGAGCACCGAATTTGAAGCGCCAAATAAAACTATTTTCTTAAGAAAATAATAAGCAGATATTTTCTTAGAGCACTGAAATATGTCTGAAAATGCTAAGCCCACGTATGTCAACGTCTGGCAGGAACGTGCCCTATGTCTGCGGCTGCTAATGTCGTCAGTTCTAGGGAGTGGGGGAGGGAGATGATGGGGGTAGGGGGAGGCTCACGTACTGACTGTTAAAACGCTACATGTCAACGGGGGTGGAGTTCGTCTCAGTTTGTAATCGCTGCGATGGAGCCACGTTGATAATGCCGTGACCTGTATCCCGGGATAGAGTTCAACTAGTTAGCGTAACTAACACAAACAGCGATTCGATGATATGCACTGAGATACTTAATATAAGTTTAATCGAGTTTTCATTGCGACAAATAATCTTTGTAAATAATTATTCGCGAAAATGTTAAGCTGTATTCTAATGAGCTTGATCACTTTTGTGTTTGCAAAAATACTATTCGGAGTTCGGTATTCATATATTTTACTAATAACCAGTATACTTACATGCATAATACTAATCACACAGCAATGTAACTATAGGTTCAAGCAACATGTTATTTTCAAATAAGTCACTCATTACGGAAAACTGTTCCTGCATTATGGGTAGTATGGACGAGCAAAGCTACCATTAGCATTAACTGCCTTTATAGTAGGGGCATGTGTAGTGCGGCACCTATAGCCATAGATAAGTATTCCTAATGTCTGCGGTTGTCTGTCGGTATGTATCACATTATTTCCCATCCAAGAGTTATGTGAGCTTAAGCACATAGGGGGACGGTACCGGATGTCAACAACGGAGGGAGGTCTGAAGTACCTACATAAACATTTTCCGCGTACTTACTTCCATAAATTAGTTCCCGCGAAGGCGCGGTATAAATACTATAAATACGCGCGAAACGCCGCGCTAGCTCATTACCTACTAATAGTTTTACTTATCGGCTTCCTGTATGCTCCACAACAACCGGCACGTTAACTTCTCTAAAATTGATTCGCCTGAACAGTCAAATGCTTTCCTCAACTCTTTAACGGACAATCAATAAATAAACGAAAACAATTCTTACAATACAACTCTACCCTGTTATTATGTACTTAGCTAGAGAAAACAGTCGTCAACATAATAAGCACCTTCGCCCGACAGACAACAAGCGACACGTATCAGGCGAAAATCCCAAATTACACCGCACAAAGTTTCCCAAACGTTTATACGAATAAAAAAGTTCGACAATCACCTATCATTACGGGAGGCGTCGACCTAACGCGCACACAAAGGGTGGTGCCAACCAAGAAAACGACAAAAATTAAAAGTTTCCTCAAAACAAAACAACAGCTGTCATATTAAAC
Organism: Scotopteryx bipunctaria; assembly: GCA_949320045.1. Lineage (NCBI taxonomy): Eukaryota > Metazoa > Arthropoda > Insecta > Lepidoptera > Geometridae > Scotopteryx > Scotopteryx bipunctaria. The sequence goes on from OX439441.1 coordinate 4,720,352, forward strand.
CTTCAAAATAAAGATTACAAATGAAATATTCACGGTGAAAGCGGGGTTCAGTCCGTGGTTATGTAAATAAGTGGCTACGAAAATGTACATAATTAGTTTACACGTTTTCTCGAGCACCCCGCACCCTCACTCCACGGCATATTGCCGGGCCGCGGGCGGGGCGCGGGGGTAGATTACCCGCGATACACTTGCTAAGGGTACATTTACATGAATCACACATATATTACATGCTGTATTCAAATACATTGCATGTACCTACTATGGTATAGATACAACCTAAACAAAAAGGGGTTGTATTAATTAATAATGGCCCTTGTTATGGAATAACAAATCTAACCCTATTTTTTGTTAACATTGAAACACTTAAATCAATTAATAATATTTAATTATGATAGTACTTAATCACCAGTTTCATTTCAAAAATGCTTCTGAAACTGTCAGCTGAAGGTTCCCAAGGGTTAATTTCTAAAATGTTAGAAAGTTTAATACAGGCAGCACTTCACTTTATCGAGTGACATGAAGCAGCGCCTCGAGCGACAGCTAAGCCTCTGATGAGACACAAAGCAAGCAAAGTGAATGAGCAAGATCCGCGGTCGAGGAGCAGGAGCGGGGAGGAGGGGGGAGGGGGCGGCGACGCGTCTGTCGCGCCGCGCCACGTCGAGCCTACTTACCTAATTCTTTTGTCGTTTTCAGCTCCGTCAAATATCACGTTTCCTCGTTTGCATACATTTTCGCTGTCACCCCTCGCCCGCAACCGCCCGACGCCGTCTTTCACGAATAAAATTAGTGTCGGCAGCGTGACACCAACTGAATTTAAGCTTAATAAGATATTTATAAAGAAATTTCCAATTCAGCGGCAAAGTTCAAAATTTGACTCCGACTCCGCAAAGAGTTCGGTGGCATTTTCAATTTAAACTTGGAGCAAGTTAAATAATGTGCGAGCTCAGACCAACTCGATTCATTTAAGGTTTTAGCGAAATTAGCTTTTGAATTCGAATGACGCTGAGTTATCCGCGGCATCGGTTGCTTTACTTTAAGCTGTATTAAGGTTTTATTAATTTAGCTTTTTAAGTTTATTAATATCAACAAAGTTATAATAACTTTTTGATCTAGGTACCACCGGGGTAATCTTTCTAATAACTTTAGATGTTTAAATATGCTGCATGCTTTACAACCATTTTGTTATCCACTGAGCAAATGCATAAAGAAAATTGTAGCATTCAACGGAGCATACAGCTTAAGTTTTCGCAAAATATGAATAGTCAGCACAAGTGGCCATAAATAGAAATGAGTTGAGGTATTGCGTCGGGGAAGGTAAGATAGCTGCGAGTAAGTATAGGTGAGGTGAGTGAGTGTCAATGTGCCGGGCGGCGCGCGTGCAGTTCGCGCGTTGCCCGCTGCGGCCTCGCGCTCGTCTAATGTGAAGCATAAATCAGAGGTAACGCGCCACCCGCCCTGATGCCAGCTCCCACCTTGCCACGATAAAACTCCAAATTGTTTTCTCGCCCCCGGTGGGCGCCGCCCTCGGTTCGCTCTTAAACGCCGCTTCAAGTTGCACTTGTGAATCGCACTTTTTACTGTTCTTGAAATTGGCGTTGCGAATTGCTTTTCGACTCCGCGCGCTCGATTCGTTTTATTGCCGAGTTATGTTCGAATTTTTAGATCAAATTTTTCGCGTGTGAACTATCGGCCCCGGCGGGAGGCGACACGCTGGCATTGGCAAATGCGAGCCAATTAGAAGATTAAGCGTTGACAATTACGGTGCCGGATCGCGATCGTATATCAACAATTATCGCGCGAGTGCGACAAATGGCGAGCTGGTCCGTGCACGTGTAAGCGCGGTACGCCCAGGTCGCCGCGCACTGTCCTCTGTCCACTCCACTCCGCTCTACCTGGACTCGGAACACGACCTCGCGAGGGATGTGGTATTTTAGATTTATACTTATCTTGAACCCCGTATCTACAACTACTATTACTTCTACTAGGTTTTTTGAACCTACACTGGTGAAAAGGATTGAAGTGTTCCTCAAACAGACTCTATTCCTGGCTTACAAATACGGACAAGAAAGAAATACAAGAATAGTGGGAAATTAATGGTCTTTTGTGAAAAGCTTTAAAAATAAGCTACTTCGATACTACAGTACAATCATTGGCTACAATAATAAATGATATTCACGCAAAGTCAGATTTCATAAGTCACATAACATATCAAACTGGTGGTATTTCACACATCTACAGTTAAACGTGCACCTAATCTATGGTAATGTCGAATAAATTGCGAGATTCAATTTACCGAGGCCGGTGTCCGATGTCCAATAGCTCAAGTAGAAAACATGTGGTTTTCCTTCATTCGCATATATTTTTATTACTCCCCTGACAAGATGCTAAGTACTTTTATTACTTCTATCTTGTTTTATAATCATTGATTTGGTTTGTAAGGTTATAACAATCAACGAAACTATAGTTATCTAAGCTATATATAACTGAGTATAAGTGATGATGAGTAAGCTAATTGAGTGCTAAAAACGTAACTTAAGCTTTTGTATCTAACATAAAGTCAAATCAAACAATATGTTTTTTGAAAAATATATGTCTAAGTTACTTTGCAATGCACCTAGACTTTTCTTCTTAATAAAGCTTCTTTGAGGTGCACTTTAATCCTTTCACCACATTGGTTCGAAAGAACTAGTAGAAGTAGTAAAATAAAATGTATACTTTTCTTTTGAAATTTTCAGCCACATAGAACAAAAAGCTGTAATTTTTTACATATTGAAGAGGCACATGACACAAAGGAAGTAATTTACGAGCACGAGGTGCTACTGAGAAGTGAATCAAAGATCCAGTGTGCCAAGTCTTGGCGATTAAATTGTTTGGCAGTGGAGCCGACGAAAACATCTTCAACACGCCCGGTCGACGCGACGTCGGAGATAGATTGCTGTGTGACGACACTGTGATCAGATGTAACCAATCTTTTTGTGAATAAGTGCAATAGCTAGACAAATAGAAGGAACTTTCATGTATGTAAGTCATTTTCAGCATTTTGACACGATTTTTTAACAGTTTTGTGAAGTATTTTGAAATTTAATGTTCAGCTTTAGCGCAAGCGACAAGCATATAGCGAAACTTAAGAGCGAAACTTTTTTAAACATTGTTGCTCAGCTGCAGCATAATTTTACTCAAACTTATGGAGCTTTTTATTCAAAAATTCTACAAAGTTACAAATGACGAAACTAAACTTTCCCATTAAATACACAACTAAAATGTCTTTATTTTAATTTTACGACCTTTATTCAAAGAGTCTAATAAAACAGTCACACTAATTTGCCGAAGTTTATCAACGTCAAGCAAATATAAACAGCAGCATCAGATGGCCCGAATAGCTGTCGTACAAAAGCCGACAAACATCAAAATATTTGCACGCCGGATGAAATATTGGTCTGCGACCCCAGATTAAATAATAATCGTAAAATATTTAAGTTTCACTTCGGTAATACATGGCACTTAATTTATAGTAAGAATTGGTAGCGTCATTATCACCAGAGAACAAACTTATTTAGTACGAAACTGTTATAAACTAAGTAACTGAATATAATAAGAATGGGGAAACAAGTTACATCGCAAGCTTCCAAGCATAGCTTACGATATTTGTTGTTTCATATAGCACATTAGAAGTGACACAGGTTCTCTGGTTCCCCGCTGAACAAACTAAAAAGCTGCTGTGCTAACAGAGTTTTAAAATGGAGCTTACCGCGTTAGCTTCGCCGAGTAGATTAGCATGGCAAGTGCAACTGCCGGACAGATTTTATACAAGCAATTGCGTCCTGCTATGCTTGATGTTTTTGATTTTAACGAGAGCAACTATCAAATACTTTTTTACTTGTGTCAATCTTGGGAAAAGGCTGTTTCGAATCGAAGTATCTTAAAAGAGATAAGAGATAATGTCAATCATAGCATAGTTTCTCATAGTTTACACGAATATAAGTATTCACTTCTTACTACTTAATATTAAAGTTTATGAATATGTTTGTAACTATGTTTGTGCCTCAGTCACGCGGCTGAACAGATACGAACGAAGCTTGGGATATAGCTAAATGCAAATATAGGTAGGTGCCCAAATAATGTGTGTGCAGGAATAAAATATACCCAGCTAGGGAAAACAGACAGACTACTTTTTTATATGACGACTATGAGATAGGGTATTGTAATACGGCTGTTATGATAATCTTGCAGGGGTGGACGCAAACGGCAGAGCTAATGTGCTCAGATTTAAAGTCGCTTATTTTTCTCTCGTCTTAATTCGTACGCGCACGATTTAAATCAGCGAGTTTATGGGATTAGGGGAGTGTGGGGTAGCACGAATTCATTAATCGTATTGTTACGCTTATTGTTTTATTTAGCAGTTTTACCACATTTCCATATTTGAAGAGTTGATGTCGTATTATTCAAATTATCTGTATAGGTTTTTTTTATATTTTTATTTCGTAGACTAGTCCAGTCTAAACTTCACCTTGAGCTTTAACTAAGTTAGAATTCTAGAGTCTCGCATTACGATTATAAAAAACAACAATAATATAAGTAGGTTTCGTCGCAAATTGTGATATTACCCGACAATTCGGCCAATCTCTGTGGGGCAATTCAATTATAGTGAAAGATCCCTCATAAGCGAATCGTTTTTCCGAGTCATTAATTTTTTCGAACGACACGGGAGTAGCGTGATATGGCGGGGTGGGTCCAGGCGGCTATCTCGCGAGATAATGCTGATTTATGTGGGCGGGCGACGGTCGTGATTCGTCGCGCCTCGTAGCGGCAACACGCGGATGTCGCGCGACGCAACGCATCGTCAGTTTGCTTAGCCGGAGTCACTGCCGCGCGCTTCCCGTTGTGCGTCCCTGTGCAGTTCATTTGTGACGGTTAGTTGGCGAGATTTATGCTAATCGACGGGGCTGACTTGGATAAGCTCGCGTGACGGCGTGTGGCAAATTGTCTCCCATTGCGACTTCCCAGAGCTCTTTGTAGCGGTCGCTATCGCATTAAATCTTTTATTGCTTTTGTAGGGTCACAAACTATCCAACACATTGATAACAAAATTAAACTTAACTGTCAAAATTTACGATTTCAAACAGAGACCAAGGTAAGCATTATGCACTCCATTTAATTCCGTCACCGTTCGAACACCCATGCGAATTGTTTTGGATGATTGGGTTTGGAAATAAACGCAGCCGGAATATTATTATCAAATGTCGCACTTTATGTGGCATGGTCGAAAAAAACTAAATATCCAAGGCGTCGCTCGTTAACTTGAAAACATTATAAGGAATAAATAAGGTATTAATACTGCTTTATAGTCCGTGAAAAAACCTTCATTGTTTTGGGTATTGTATGAGGCCTTTGTTCGCATTAATTATCAAGAAGACGTATTTAGCATGAAATAAATTTAGCAGCGGAGCTGAACCCTAATTAATGCAGTGCTAGCATGGTCGTTATAATTCTCGGTATTTTCAAAATAAACGTTGAGTGGAGTGAAATGAGTAAGAATTTGATTTAGCCGGAATTATTATCGATAGATTAAAGCCTGCGAATTTGTCACGATCAGTTGGCTGTCAGGCGCGGATTTATGCCGCTGTCGATAGGTAAGCGATAAATGTAGAGGTTTCAACGCAAGACTAACACAATGGAACATTAAACCAAATACTTTCATACAATATAGGTAACATTTATCTGTATAAAATTTTCACCAATAAACAACATGAAAATGACCCTTATTATTATTTCTCAAAATGTAACATTTGACAGTTGAAGTTGAAATAGAAATTTAAATAGACGGCGACGCCTTGTTTTCATTTATCACGTGCATCATTATAATTATTTGCCAACGCAAAACTAACACGAGTATTAAAGTAGGAAAAAAAGGTTTCATTGTGTCTTCTTAGCCGGATATGTCAAAATGTTTACAGCTAAACAAAACGATTCTATTCAAATTAGGAAATACAATCTGTCTGCCTAAAACTGCTTTAATATACAGCTTTTAGAGATACTTTACGAGTGCTATAGGTATAAGAAATCAGCTCATGATTATTAAGGTGGTGATGAGGCTAGCGACTTGGTCGCGAGTCGCACTCGACGTCGGTGGGCGATTGCCCATTGTTCGACATCGCGGCGCGACCGACACGCCTCGCGCCGCCGCACACTATGCCACCTACCTTATCGCTTCCGAAACGCGCCGTCGATATTGCCTTGATCTCGTTAAACTAACAATTGATTCGATTGCTTACCTACTTACCTACCGCGTTGATTTTGCATCTCGTAATTTATGAAAATTGAAGCCTTATTAGTGATTAAGTTTGATTAAAGTTGTAGGTATAAGTATATAAGGTTGAAAAAACTGAGATCTACAAAAACTAACAAAATACAAAAGCCACAAAACTAAACGAAATCAGTCAATTATATACATCGTCAGTAATTGTCGTGTAAAAGATGACCAAATATATATTGATCTTTTATAATTAAAGTGAATAATCGACTTATGACACGAAATAACAGAAGCTCTTTCGGAAATTTCGGTTTAAAATTTGAAAGGGAAATAATGCGGACCAACCAAATCACATCTTTCAGTGAGGTGTGTAATAAATCATCTAAATAGCACAATCAATCGCTGTCTCCAACATAATAGTTTTTGGCACTCACCTTCCCGTCTTCGTTATGATCATCTCTGTCCCTAGTTCGTTGAACTTGTCCCAGAGTTCCTTAGTCTCCAAGTGGCATTGTATGTGGCGCATTTCTTCTGAAGACCACCTTTCGGCTAGTTGCGGATTCCTTGGTGGAGGGGAGACGGCTCTGGAGCCGCACGCGATCCCGCTGGCTGAGCCGGCCTCAGATGTGGAGGAGACGTCTACTGGCGAGTCACGCTCGTACTCAGCCAGTGGCGGTGAAGGCGACCCTGACGCGGATGCCGTGGCGTCCACGAATTTTTCTGTAAAAGTAAAAATGTATAAGAATAGGTATCTGTGATGAAAAGTCCCGCGCTACTCTGTTAAGAATTTTCTTTGAATTCTAATAAGAATTATTTCCATAGATTAATTTTCTGTAGATACTATACTTTCACAAACTATAAACTTAGTTAAATCTTTTTTGCATATAATAAGAAGGAATCAATAAAAGAATACCCAAAGTGTGTATAAATCATTAACGATTTTGCAAAAACGAAATTTAATAATATTTTACATAAAATTATCTATCATAGAGAAAAAAAAAAACATTTTTTAACTGAATTCGTATACATAGCTATTGAAGGTATATTCTTAAACAAGTTAAAATTTTTAACTTTTGACAGAATTTTGAATGGCAAGGTTTTGCAGAAAGGACTATAACTTGGTAAAATAAGCAAGAATCTAAAGACTCTTTAAATAAAATAAATAAAATAAATAACACCCATCTCTCTTTAACTCATCATCTCCTTGTCCTTATCCCACTTAAGTGAGGTCGGCACACCATTTTTTCTTCTTCCATTCACTACTATCAGCCATCATTTCAGTGTTCACTCCTTTCTTACTCATATCAACATTCACGCAATCCATCCATCTCTTCCTTTATGCTTTTGACCAATGTAACTAATGTTAAAATTACTATTTATATTTTTGTACCTATGATCGATGTTGAATTTTTATTTTCGTACTTATAGTATACTTTTAATAAAGAGTACCTAATTATACAGTGACGGTAGGTACAGTTATTAAAAAATTAAGAAATTTATAATTGAAAATTGTGAATCAGTCAAAAATTGAGGGCTTTTAAACATGAAATTTAAATTAATTGACTAGTAAAAAGCACTATTATGATGACCTGAATTCATGCAAGAATCGTACGTAGCTTGAAATATCCAATTAGTATACTAGTATGGTTTAAAAAAATACCTAATAGGTATAATAATTTGTTTCTTAGTTTTAAATAAACTTTGGTTGTGGTAATTATAAAAAGGTGTAATAGGTTTAAGGAAATATTCAATTTGAAGAAGACGCTTTTAATTAAAATACCTATCACTACTCTGACTGCACAATATTTTTAGATGCCAATTATTTACTTGTTCCGAACATTAACGAAACATTAATCAAAATGGAAAATCAAGCAATAATTTTGAATTTTAAATTATTATAATGTGTAACTTTTACAACCTTATTGAAATTATGAGTTAATAAAAGTCATAATACGCAAACCCACATACATACAACATAATTTTATGATAAAGATTCATGTACATTCTAAACTTAATCAGAGATCGTCAGGATATGAACAAAATACTTTTCATTTTAAGTGATCTTCAAACCAACCTAATAAAAAAAGAATTTATACCTAATGGTGTCAAGGTGTCTTCTCTAGGGTCTCTGTGCCTCCGCCTTTCGCGTCTCTCCTGGCGGTCCCTGGCCATGATGGCAGCAATAGAGAAGTCGGTGGCGCAGGGCCGTGCCGAACATTCCTCATCCATCGCGGACCCTTGCCGCTCCCGACCCTCGCCCTGCAGCAGCATCAAGTTGATAGCTTCCGAGCCCACGCTGCCAGCTGCCCGCACGTCACCGTCCGAACATCCCATCGAACTGATAGAACATGATCTATACAACTTAGAGTTGAAAGAGTCTCGCTAGCGGTAACACTTGTTGGATTCTATTTGTCAAGAGCTTTCGTTAAAAATAGAGTTCTGTATTAAAACTTGTAAAACTAAGACTGGTTAGGTATTACGAATACTTTTGTAGAGATCAAAAACAATCACAGTTACTGCCAAATAGTTAAACACAAATAGTAAATCCGTAAGAAGACAACAGATCGGAACTACGTTTGGGATCGTTTTGAGGTTTGGGGGTGCGACACTGTTGGTAAGTTTCGAGTGTTGTTGAAACTTTTTACGCGCGGCGTGATCGCGGAGCGGACCGGTGCGGTGCGGCGCGCTGGCGACTCGACTGAGGCGAGCGAGGCGGGCGCCGCAGGGAGGGGCCTGCATCGCCGCCCTATGCCACCACACTCCGATCACGCACACACGACCACTTTTTATTACTTCTTTCTTATTAAGTCCGTCCCGCTCCCTCCGGTTTCTCCTCGCGCACCGTCTCGCTCGTCGAGAGTTTTTCTCCACGCGATAACTATTGAAATTCGCTAAACGGTTCACCGCGGCGCGGAAAAGGCTCTCTCGTTAAACGGTGTACCGATAGTATCGGAGTATTTATTCGCATTACACGCTGCGCCGACGGTTCATATCACTATTTATGCAGTTTGAGAGTAAACCGCCTCCGATAGGGCCATTATGGCAGCTCAACCTGCTTGAGAAATTTGCGGTTTAATCATGTGCTAATAGCGCGGTGGATATCTTATCTTGCTATAATAATGAGAACCCAGATATATATAACCTAACTAGTACGTTTCAAATTTATTCTGTTATTACTAATATTATTGCAAAGTTTAGATATTGATTCCAATAAAATATTCACATAGTAAGTTTTGAATTTCGAACAGCAATAGGTACGTTCTACGCGAAGCAATAAATATATATCTTACTTATATTATAAATGCGAAAGTTTGTGAGTTTGGATGTTTGGATGTTTGGATGTTTGTGCCTCAATCACACCTAAACGGCTGAACGGATCTGAACGAAACTTGGAATATACATAGTACATGTACTGGATTAACATATAGGCTATTTTTTATCCGGGTACCACGCGAGCGAAGCCGCGGGCGGCAGCTAGTATTTATTTATTTACAATTAGGTACCCATAAGAGAGCAGTGCAGACAAGAGCAGTTTCTATATTTTCTATAAATTCTTATAATCTTACAAGACAGTTTAATTAAGTATTAATAAATTAATGGTCTATTAGGATAATTATAGGTGTAACAACTTGAGCAAAAAATATGCAATTATAATGTTGGATACAAAACCAACACAACTTATGTACTTACTTGCCACTTAACTAAGCCACAACTAACAACTGAAAGCCAATTGAGCTCCGCACGTTTATAGCGCTAGATCAAATTTGCGGAAAATTAAACTTCAACGACTTGCCTCCATCTGAAATTATAATAATTTATAACGTGGCGCGCTCAAACTAACCATGTCGCTCCGCTGTAAACCTTATCGCCGATAAGCCGGTAATAGCCGCTCAAATAGCAATAGCCTCTACCGCGAATTGTGACCAATCCCTATAATTATTTTGCTTTACTTTTTTTCTGAGAAATATCGATTTGTTCAAGGTGATTTGATGGCAGTTGTACCTAAAGCCCAATCTCAGCTCTAGATTATTTCATCATTCATTTCCCTGCTCTTGTCCCACTTTATGTGCCAACCCCACACACAACATGTGTTCTTCTTCCATTATCCTCTGTCAGAAGTCATTTCAACACTCACTCCTGTCTTACTCATGTCATCTTTCACACAGTCCATCCATCTTTTCTTTGGCTTACTTCTACCCACATATCCTTCCACACTCATAATCAACACTCTTTTCGTCACATGACATTCTTCCCTTGTCATAACATGTCCAGATTATTTATTTAAAGATCTACCTCAATAGACTCAGAACACTTTAGGTAGGTACCTACTTTGATCAGATACCGATTTGAACAAAATTTTTATTGTAATACTTCCTAAACTCAATACAAATTTTGGTTATTATACTGGTCAGAAAACCAACGAACCATATTATAAAAAATATTATTAGATTCTATATCTCTTACACCTTGAAAATTAAACAAAATAAATTCTACGAATTAATTAACCCCTTCTAGTTGTCACAGATATTTGTCCACTTTTTTCAAAATCAACGGACGAGTTCTGATTAAAATTTAAAAGTAGAAACTCGTGTGAACGCACTCACTGCGACCGACGACGGAGGGGGACGACGCCCCTAGTAGGCGGGACATTCCGCTTACAAACTAAATTCAACCTTACGTCACTATAACATAAAGCCCATTATAGTGTAGAAGAGTGCGATGCATTTACTACAACTTGGCTTGCTGTGGGAGTGAGGCAATTCTTTGCTAAGTAGTGTCCGAGCACACGATGCACTTGTAGTAATTTTTTCTTCGTCCAAATTTTCTTTTGAAAGAAGCTGAGTTAAAGCGAACTTAAAAAGAGTAGCTTCTACTGAAAATAACACTGACAAAGTAGAGCAAGTACCTAGTCTTATAGTATTTTTCTTGGTTGCAACTGCAAAGACTTTTTTCAGTGCGCACATCATGTCAAAACGATATTATACCTAATCATGTTTAAATTCAAGACATGGTTAGTAAGTTTAAAAAATACAATTTATTTAAGTAATACTAATAAGAGGTATGTAAGTCAATAATGTAAAGTAAAGAAGTAAAATTTACTTCTTTACATTATTGACTTACTTCTTATTAGTAGATATTACTTAAATAAATTATAAAATTTACTTCTTTACTTTCCATCAGGCACCCAAGGAGTGACGATCTTGACAAGTGGAAGCATTTGGGGGAGGCCTTTGCCCAGCAGTGGGACAGGATAGGCTAAAAAAAACCTTTACTTTACATTATTGATTTACTTCTTATTAGTATTACTTAATTAAATAGTATTTTTTTAACTACCACCATAGCTTCTGTAGAATTAAAAAAAAATATGACGTTCTAAACAAAGATTTTTTACAAAGGTCTTGTAGAAAGGTCCCTTCTTGAAATAGGTAAACTGCTTATATGAAAACCGATTCAATGATCTTGCAGCAGGTCATGACATTTATTTACCCACACCCCCACACATAAAGTTTTAGCACCACAGTGATATTGAGACAGCTAAATCACAGTGTATGAGACAATAATAATTCAATACATGTAATATCCACATGCGACATGACATGCTACAGAATATTAGTGTTGGAGATCGTGCATCTTGAACTAATAGTTCGTGGTCTGAATTTAGCTGTCCAATAACTGTTTCTGTAGTTCCTCTGTATGATATTGAATTTAGAACTCCAACTGCATATTTTGGCCAGTCTCAAGAGAAAAGTAAGGCAGACCGATTTTTTTCTGTAAATTGTAAGAAATTTTAAACATGACTTTGTCCGCGTTGATTTTCTTTCCTTACAAACTTCATCTTCTTGCTGCGTCCTTCTACACCATAAGAGAAATCTACCTTCCATTTTTTCATGTTTATAGGTCTTATGGTTTAGGCTGTGCATTGATATGTCAGTCAGTCAGTCAGTCAGTCAGTCACGAAAGCATTATTTATAATAGATTAATTTTTAGGTCCGTATTCATATCTACTCATGTTCTGAAGCGTGAATCATAACTCAAGTATAGATTCGCTTATTGTTGCTGAATATGACCGTAGGTATTATGACGTAGGTACCTATCTATTAAGATTTACTGATAACCTTTTCAATAAAAAATCTTTTCAAAACTAAGGAACTCAGGAAGTTAAAGATCTGTTTATAGCTGTAGGTGTAGGTACCTCTTGAATAGTGGCACTCGAAAGTTTATATATCTCTGGGCCTACCTTTGGTGAAAAAGGATCACTTTTTTGTCTAAGTAAAGACATATATTTTCTTATTCAACACCGTGTAGAGCGCGACAGTTCTGTTACATCACATGGCATGATATCCCCCCGCACCCTTCTACTACTTAAAGAGCTTTCTCATTTAAGCTAAACGTGCAACACTTATTATATTCACAGCACTGTCACATCACATGTAATGCAAAAAGTGATAACAGCCATACGTTATAGACGGGCAATAATGTATTGAATTTCATTATTTCGCTGGTCAGTAATGTGATTTGAATTTGGAATCTGGAAAATCGTATGAAAATATTTACCATAGAGAATTACACCAAAAAGAAGATAAGTAGGTAGGAACTTATTCGAAAATCGAAATTATGAATCCACTGAAATCGAATTATGCAAATAATATTACTAACGCACAGAAACTGCCACGATCACTTTCGACAAACCTTCGACTAACATTCGTTTTTTTCTACTTATTCCAACCTTTTTCGTTAAGAATAAACAAACTACATGGCTACTACACTAAACTTTTTTCAGTGGGGAAACGCTTTTTTGTATAGAATAAAAATAAGAAAGTATGGTGTGACCGCTACCACGGGGCGGTGAGGTACCGATCCGTCTTTTTCGCAGGGTTCTTTTTGCGTTGTGTCACCCGTGGGAAGCACCCAGCTTTATTGTGCGGGAATTCAGAAAATGTCATTATTAGCTGCTCATTACTTGTGATACTCTGTGTAATTCAAAACATATTATCAAATGTAGGGAATCATAAGAAAATTTGCAACCACATTTGACAGGCGATTCGTCGAGGCTTAAATAAATATCAGGCTCAAAAATCTACAAAGGATTTAGCCACGGAAAAATTATAATCGATAAAATCTTTTTTATCTTAAGTTTTTTACTCGTTCATTGATTCAGGCGTGACGTATTTTACTAATAAAATATGGTATAAATGCTGAAATAAACAATTATTCTATTCTAATCTATTTTATTTTTCTCATCAAATATCGAAGCAAAGTCTAACATAAGCATTTTTGATAAATGTGTAATTTTTTCGCAAAATTAAAATAAGTAAGTGATCTAATAACTAGGTGTTTTTATAAACAATTCCTTAAACACTCAACCTAACAGCATTATGTTATTTTTTATATTCACAGTGACACAACAAAAACATTTTGTTTCACAGTGACACGACAGTTTTCATCATTACAAAGCAAAATATTCGAATGTCCTCTGTAGCAGTCAGTCAAATACTCTGTCCCATTTTAGGTACGGAAGCGTCAGGCATGTAGCGCAACCGCCGCCCGACGGACGACGTGGCAAGCTGCGACCCGCGACAGCGACAAAATGTCGCAAGTCTCCCAACGAAGGTGCCTCACGTCACATGAATAAATTAGGACGGTCCGAACTTAATTAATGTGATACGTATAAGACTACTACTTTTATCGTGATTAAGAGCTCTTCAGTATGCGTGTAAGTGGATTTAGAATGCGTGTTTGTTTACTAAGAAGACCCACATACTTAAAGAAATAAAATTAGAGTAAATTATGAACAGAAGAAATGAAGTGCCTGAAGTGACTGATTTAAAATATTCTAAACCACAGAAATCCAGAACAAGCTTTGTCACTGACCCACTGAAGTTTTTGTTGTGCTCCAAATATTTATGTACCTAATATTTTAGTACACTAAGATTTTAGTAAGCATAGTTGAGCAAGTAGCAAGGACTGGTAGATATGCAAGTCTACATATCTCAGTTGGCGTGACAATGCGGCGGGCGGACAGCGGCCCGCTCCCGGGGGACTCGCTAAATCGTATTGGTTTCTGCCGCTCTGTTTATTTGTTCCTTTTCTTTTATAGATCCAGCTGAAGTCCCGAAGCTCACTTGGAATGGAAAATGTATTTGCGGCGAATTTAGATTGTGCAGATTTCTTAAAAATTGTTTCAGTTTATTTTAGTTTCAGCTGCACTATAAAAATGACATAGCATTATTAAGAATTGATGACAAACAAATGATTCCTTTTTAACAATTTTACCGATTAATAAATAAAATATTTCATGGACGGAACTAACAATAATACAAGGGCCTGTTATAAATCACTAAAAGCAGACTAGGGAAAACTCGACAAAACATTAACACAGAAAAGGAACAAACTGCTGAATTTTTAGCCACGAAAAGTTTGAAATGATAAATACGAATGATATACCGTTGCCTCTACATAGTCATAATGTGCAAACGCCAAGCTCTCCGCGTTTTGGCTGACAGTGTTCCAAGTGGAAAGATAGCGATGGGTGCCACTACCAGCGGATTACTATTCTCATTTATTTCATAATGCATCTGATTCTGTAGTAGGTACCTATATGTGATTATTAATTATATGTGGGTAGGACTGTTTCGTCAGTTGGTTGCAACGCTATTACACGCGTCTATCATACCTCGGTGTTTTTGATAGTATCCCTTAAACACATAACAACATCAAACTAAGAGTCTCTTGACACTTAGTATTAATAAATGGGCAAGCACGTGTCGGAAGCACTTCCACGCACAGTGAAAGCTTATGAAGGCAGAACCGAATAACATTTAAATGACCTATCAATGCCTAAATGACAGTTTAAAAAGCCTAATTTCATCAACTACTATACTTTTTATTTTATTATCATGTGTTAAGCAAAAATATGTGCTATCATGCAAAATTTTAACAGGATAGGACTTATGTAAAATGACCAACTGACGAACAATGTCAAACTTTAAAGGCACCTTGGACACAATGGACTTTAGGAATCCTAAACAGATACCTAAAATAATCGAAAAATGATTGTGGTCTTTTGTCCTTTAAGAACTGTTTTTGGTCTGTGAAAATATCCGAATTTGGCAAGGGGAGAAGCCTCCAGGCTTGTTTTTGAACAAACTATCTAAAGAGTATTCTTATGCTCTCTCTATAACTTTTATCTTATTAATATAGCTAAAATTATATTTATAGATTCCAATCGCTTACAAACGCAGCACACTGGGAGGCAGTGAGGCACAGCGAGGCGCGAGCTTGCTTTATCTGCGCTGGCTTTGCGCGAAACAATATATTTATTGGACAGTGGCGCGCCCGATCCACCGGCGGATGATCTATTCACTACACTTACGTTGCCACTACACACGAAAATCTAGGAGAGGAAAATATTCAACAGAATACTTTCGTTGCTTGAGGCTACGAATTTCATACGTTTTACGATAGGTGCTACGGAGAATTTCGAGTTGAAAGAGCGTCGGAGTAGAATAGATGTGTAAGAACTATATACCTACATATTCATTAATAATAAATAAGTGGTAGTCTTTTTACAGAATCGATATCCAAAAAGAATTGTCAAGGAATAGGAGTACCTATCTAGACGATATTATGTCGTTGGATTCTTCTGTAAGCTAAGATAATTAGAAAATTACTAATCTTACTGAAGACTCAGTAATGGCACTACGATATGGCTATAGGTTAGCTATCGTAATAATGCTAAGATATTATGTATAGTAAAAATAAGGATCCTAGTGATTTCAATGACCAAATAAACTTTGAGTATCAGTTTGTAATAGTTCGTATAATTCAACTAAAGTTTATAACGTAACAAAACAAAAGACAATAATTCAATCGCCAGCAGTTTTGTTTTATTCAAAGCGATATATTTAAATATTGTTGTTTCGGTCGGTTCGTGTTGTGCAGCAGGGCGGAAGCCGTCCCTCATGCGAGAGAGGTCACAGTTTGCTCAGTCCACCCGCCGCGGCACCCGGCGTCGCACCCCTATTTTACGATACACCGCCAGTTTTGTTTCCAAGATTAAGCCGAACTAAACTGCTGGCATCCACTACTCGCTGACCTCGCTTATTTATTGCTCTAAAGGAAAATCTTATTTACTAAAGCAAAAACATCTGAAAACGTATTACGAACAAATAAACTGGCGGTACGTCTCAATCACGGCGCTATTTGTTCGGGAGCCGGTCTCCGGAGAGGCGAACAAGACGGATCGCGGTGTCAACACGAATTTGCATCCCTTGTTTGTCTCCTCGGAGCGTCGGCGGAAAAAAACACCGCAATCTCATTGGGATGGTGCACCGGGTCGCATCAGTTATTCGCCGCGCGGCCGGCTAACACGATTATCTGTCGCTTCGAACGAGACGCTCTTTTTCCCCGTTCCCTTGTTTTCCAACTCCACGTCCGCTCTGTTTTTCTGAATAGGAAATGGGATACGTCAGACGAAAAATTGACAAAAATATGGCTGATGGAAAATAGTGGGTTTTGCGATAGGATCTGTCGGATACCGCGCTCGCTGTATGCAAAAAATTATTTACAAGATGTTTTTCTTGTTTGTCATGTTCAGTTACGCTGATTGCTTTTCACAGCACTACTGTAGTACCACGAATATTGTGCTCCTCGGCAATTTTTGTCTAGCTTCTGAAATACGAACTAACGCGATGATGATATGTAACATAGAGATGTTACAATAATTATGTAGATACTTATTTTTAATAGGGTTAGATCGGTTATTATTAGTTGACTATATGTAGGTATATATTATCTAAGAGCTAACTCTTGTCGGTATAATGACGAAGTTTCCTCCGTTTTTCCCTCTCCAATGCGGTTTCTTTTACTTTTTTATATGACATGACAACGAGTTTCTTCTTTATCTGGCTGATATAACTAATTCTTGGTCTTCCTCTTCCTCGCTTTCTTTCTACCTTTCCTTCTATGATCGTCTTTATGAAGCTGTCATGTCGTTTATGATGTCCACACATGTTCCCTCTACTATTTTGAATCATATTTATTAGTTGACTGTTAGTTGCATATTCGGACCAATTGTTTTCATACAAAGCACGAAGTTTGCCGAGGCGCATAATATTTGTGGTACTACTTTACTTACTTTGCTCCTAAAATGGTTACAAACATTTTTAAATGCAATAATAATGTAACAAATATTTTGGGGTTTTGGGTAGAGTAGGTACTTACATTTCGTACCTATTGAAGTACCATTCTAATTAACTGATTTATTATGATGAATAGTGTGATAGCAAATATTTAATAAATCACTAGCTAGTTCCGTAAAGCAAACTTAAATCCCTTTTTGTACCAAAACACAAGTCATTAGGTCTTCTCATTAGCGCCAGCAGTAGCTGAACTGCTATAAAAACTAGCACAGGCAAAAACTCATCTACGAGTTGACAGACGGGATTCTAAATATTTCGGCAATGCACCGTTTCTGTGAAACACGATGCACATCTGTGATTTATGATCTTATAAGGCGTTACAAATTGTTTTTCAAAAATATGTGTTTTAAATTTATTACTTCTGAATCTTGGATGTACTTGTAGGTACCCCAGGTGAGTTCGATGATACCATTATAATGATCGACACAACAAATTACATGAACTGTAGGTATGTTAAATTGCGGAGACACGATGTTTGTGATTGCGCCATGAATTACACAGTGAGCCACACGCAACCGATCATAAAGATCTCTCTAATGTCTTCATACGGCACTCTCGACATGAAACCGACGGAGTGGATACACAGAACTAATAATTTCCACCGGCGAGCCCGCGGAGAGTAGCTCACACGCTCTAGCCAAACCGCTGATTACGACTTGATTACACCCTACAAAAACTTTCATAACCCGGAACTTCAATTGCCATTAGTGGCTAAAAAAACAATTATTGACGCCTCATGATAGCAATTAACACCCATCCGTTATTATATCCAAATCTTTGCTTTCGGTAGACCTGCGATCGTGTGTAATGAGAAGCTCGAAGGTTTTGAGAAGGTTGTATTTGTGTGAAGTCAGTTTAGGAATTTCAGACCTTCGGATGCGGTGGTTAAGATTTATTTGTGTATTAAGGGACTGCAGTGGAAATGCGGTGCGCATAGAAGTGTGAAGCTGACGCCTCCTGCAGGCGGCGCGCGCAGACCACCCGCGCTCGACCACCGCCGCCGCAGGGCGTGTGCGCATCACACGTGGACGGTCACGAATACTTTTGTTTAACTTGGATAATTTATTTTGCGACTGCAAAAAGTGCCTAGATGCTCTATTTGATAACGACAGTTGAGTATGAAGAATATTTTATAATGAGTTTTGTCTGTTATCTCAAGCGAGAATCAAAGTCTGTTTACATACGTCAACAAGGCTAGGCTGGTGGACATTCTCCGCAGGTTGTGGCGTGGCTCCAGTGTGGTCTGGCGAGGCCCTGTCGACGCTCGGTCGCGGCACGCGCGCTATGCGCCTGCGCCGCTGCAGCCTCGTAACCGCCTAATAAATGACCAGAGCACGGTATTAGGCGGATCTCATATATCATTTATGTAAATTGTGACGAAGACATATCTAGCCCGGTCGGCCGCTGCCTTCACTCCACACGACGTACATTCCGTCTCATTTAGTTATTTCTCTGAGCAAATAAATCCACGAATGAATAGTTCATACTCATTACAAAGTGTTCTGCTTGTCACGATAAAGAAACCTTGTAGTTTGAATAATAACCTTCATTTTGAGTTGCATAACCATTCTATAATGTCACTTCTAAGACTGAACCTCATCTATTGTCAACGTTATAAATGACTTTCACTAAATTGACTTTGGAGAAACATCTTCATCTGACCAAAACAACACAGCATGACTCTCCAGATGTAAAATTGTCTCATTCAAGAGTCTTTAAAAAAAATATTTTTACTACAATATTTTTTTATTCGGTTTAGACTTTAAATCCATATTTATTGACATACAAAATTCAATGCGGTGCATTATCCTATTGACTTAAGATTGAACGTAGCAACACAAGAGCGGTTAATAATGGGGAACCACCCTTGTGCGCTGTTGTTGTGTTGTGACAACAGTTCGTTGGCGCTAGTATTGTAAAGAAGATTGATTAGTTTATTTTTAAAATGTCGATATAAGTACTTACCTAGAATAATAGTGGAGTAAACCATGGTAATCTTGGTAACTCGACTTTTCTCTTTTTTTGGTGTTCAAGGTACGTTACTCTCTCTTAGGTACGTTACTGACTGACTGATTGACTGAAAGTCGACGCATAGCCACTGGTGGTCTAGTGGTAGCGGGGGCCTTACCGTCCTAAGGTCGTGGGTTAATATCCGGTCTTTGATTGGATAGACCAATGGATTTTTCTGTTCAAAAAAATTATGTGCGCTATACAAGTACTCTCAAACGGTAAAGGAAAACATCGTGAGGAAACTGGCATGTCCTAGAACCTAATTAGTTCCAAAACATATGTCAAGTGCACGAAAAGAGTCTTTGAGGCGCAACTGAAATCCTTTCACCACATTGATTCGAAAGAACTAGTGATACGATTAGTAGTAGTGACACACAGCCTGAACCAAAAGTTCTAGAAGCATGAAAGTCGGAGGAGTTCCTCTTAATATGGTGTAGGAAAGCACTAAGAAAGGAATTCCCAACATTTAACTTCACACAAACTCAAAGTCGCAGGGCGTTTCACTAGTGTTGTATAATATAATCTAGAAACACACAGACGACTTTACCAGGATGTCGCTCACAACCGTTCCACTCTCTTAACCTCACATCAAGTCATAAATTACGCGTAACCTATTTCACAAAGGGTCGTACTACAAGTTCTCGAAATGGTCGACATCTGGCCGCGTCATACATTGCTCGTTAGCTCCCACTGCGCCATTCATCAGGAACTCGCTCGCAACTCGCTCGCGACACTATTAAGACGTTTTCAGTGGGGCCCTATTCAAAAGTGAATTATTGTAGGCGTTTACTAGTAAACTAAACGTTGGTTAGCCACAATGATAGCTACATTTGCGGTTTACTCGCAGTGTGGTCTCGTACAATGACTTTTGAAAAATTGCTCACCTTTGAGTTCAAGGACTGAGAGTGAGTACATACAGTTTTTTGTGTTGAATGAATACTTAACGCGTTTCGTCGCGTTTGATCGCTAATCAATCAGGATAAACCTAGCCGACCCATGTTGGCTAGGTACATATATCCTGATTGATGAAGAAAAAGAAAGAGCTATAAAATAAGCTACAAATAGTAGTACTGTACTGATCAATTAGTAAGAGAATTAGAATATCTAGCACCCTGCGAAATACCATCCTTCCTACTATATTATAAATGTGAAAGTTTTTGAGTTTGGATGTTTGTGCCTCAATCACGCCTAAATGACTGAAAGGATTTGAATGAAACTTGGAATATATATAGTACATGTGCTGGATTAACAAATAGGCTATTTTTTGTTCGGGTACCACGCGAGCGAAGCCGCAAGCGGCAGCTAGTAATACATAAACATTCTATAGAAGATAATAGACAAAATAATAAAGTAGTAGGTATATTCTTCGAATTTATTAAATGGCAAGAACATTTTGCATGATGCTTGAAGAATGCTGCCACATGGTCATCGACGTAGGTCCATGTTTGCACACTTCTACGCCCCCCTGCGGTTCCGCAAAACATTTTTTACACCCCCATATCTGGGTTTGTCAACTGGCACATTAACCAAGGTGTTTCCTACAGGGTGGTCTAATTTTTTGCTCTCCGTTAATTGGTGACAATGTGATCGCCAACCGTTTGGGTGAAGAGAGATGTATCCCTCCAGATGTGTTAATAACGTTGTTGTTCGAATTCTTGAGAATGTAAATAGAAATATTGTTGGTAAACCCTACTAATATTATAAATGTGAAGGTTTTTGAGGATGTGAGGATGTGTGGATGTGACGATGTATGTTCGTGCCTCAATCACGCCCAAACGCCTGAACGGATTTGAATTAAACTTGGAATATACTCGTATGTACATAATACGTGTGCTGGAAAAACATATAAGCTACTTTTTATCCGGGTACAACGCGAGCGAAACCGCGCACGTCCAGTAAATTATAAAACTCTTCATGACATAAACAAGTTTTTTCCTATTATACATAACGAAATCAGACGAAATATCTGCGTTTTAAATTTAATATAATTAAAATTGTATAGCTTATTAACATCAGCCCGCTTCTACGCTGATGTGGTACTTACCTACTTGAATAAAAGGTTAGCCAATGTGTCATTCCACGCCATAAAGTACCTATGTGTATTTCAGCCATATCCGTTTAGGCATTCCGGAAATTTGTGAAAACGAACACAAACATTCGCATTTATAATATAAGCTTGATTGAACCTAATGCTGTTTTATAATCACCCTGAGACCTTTTACCATCTATAGTAGATGATTTATACAGCGTCAGGAGGCAACTTTTACCTTCACTAACGGGACACTTTAGTGCCCGGGACGAATTAAGATTGAGTAGGCTTGCCCAGCACCTATTCCATCCTCTCAGCTTAGTCGGCCTCGTCCACAGGAAAGACTTAGTCAATACGTGCGGAGCTGACTAAGCCGCAAACTTAACGAAACAGCAATCACCATCCACACTTCCACCTCAGATTGAAGCCCCTCGTGCCTTTTACCTACCGACAGTAGCGTTACAAAAAGCTCCATTAAGCTCAATACTTCAGTAGATAAGCCGTGATAAAAGAGCCATATGCAGTTTTTCCGTCTATTTCTGGTGCAGCACTCACTGCACCGAGGGTGATGGACTCGGCGCCTTTCTGAAGAACACTTCACAGTGCTGCCGGCTTCTTTCAAAAACTGGCGCCAGACACTTCATACCTTGATTAGGGCAGCTCTTGTTGTTAATGATCCCTGGTTTTTGTATTATTTCCTGGTGATGGTTATGAATGCAACCAGCACTTCATTAAAACATACTAAGATTTATCCTCAATCTGACAACTGATAACTCATTACTATTTTCCTCCATTATTAGTATCATTTTAAACATAAACACAATTTATTTGGTAAAAATGAAACAATTGGAACGTTGAAAACTGCCCTATTTAACTTAAAAACTGTATCGCAGTTTCCAGCGTATCCTCCGTACATAGTATTGTATCGAGTGTAGCTCTCTATTCACTTCCTATTCTTTGCATCCGTCCGTCCGATCCGTCCGTCGTCCGTTAGTAGAATATTGGAACCGGGCATATAAAGTCACTTCTGTTTCTAGATATAGATAACTTTACGGAACTTATGCATCTTTTGAAGAGGTTGGTATCACTACAGACATGAGTTTTATTTCGCATGTAAAAAGTACACACTTACTGGTACAATTTTATTAAACTCTTTTTGCGGCTGAGAAATGAGAGTGTTTTGTCGTGGAAAATGGAACAGAATATTGCGCGGCGTTCGATTATGTTTGAACGCAATTTAAGCACCTGTAACCTCTTTGTTCTGCCGCACTCGTACAGTTGGAAAACAACGAGATTTTGAAAAAAGCGTTTTTTCTGTATTTGAATCTACGGATCAGATATTCATATTAAAGCTATTCTAACAATAATATTATCTACCTACCTATTAATAATGTTTACGTAGGAAATCATGAAAACCAGAAAAGTATATCAATGCGGAGGCAAACTTGTTTTAATAAAAACAATAGAATCAGGTATAAAATATATAACATAAAATCACGCCTGTTTCATTCAGGGGTAGGCAGAGATCACGGATCTCCATTTGCTACAATCCTGACATACTTCTTTCGTTTCATTCACTCTCATTAAATTCATGCATCCTCGCGGTTTAGGGTACTATTTTTATTGACCTGGACCTTTTTCAATGCGTAATTTACATACTTTTACAGTATACAGTACTACAAATATTGTGCGCCTCGGCAAACTTCGTGCTTCGTAAGAAAACCGAATTTGTCCGAATATGCAACTAATAGTAAGTTAGTTAGTCACTTCTCTGCTGGACTGGGAGTAAAGAAAAAACATAGAATGCGTCCAGCTGCTTCTCTCCTCGAGCATGTCGTAAAAGTCGACTAAGGGATAATATCCTCTCCAACATGATGAGATATAATAAGCAAGTATTCCCAAGGAGGGTTGACGTCAGGCAGGCGGCCGGTCATAAAACACCTTAGCCAAAACTCTTACAGTATGATCCAAGGATCATGCTGTGCCGACCCCACCATAGAGTGGGATAAGGGCAGGAAGATGATGATGATGCAACTAACAGTAAGTATTAGAATAATAATTGAAAAAACCTTTTAAAAAAATAAGTACCTACATAATTATCGTAACATCTCTATATTACATTATTATCATCATCGCGTTAGTTCGTATTTCAGAAGCTAGACGAAAATTTTATTGCCGAGATGCACAATATTTGTGGTAGGTACTACTGTACATACCTAATAAGTAATAATAATGCCTTATCTCGGCATACCTATGCATACTCACCTACAAACTGATTAATACTTTGAAAAATATTTGATTTAAATAATACGTGTTGTACTTTTTGAAAGTTTTTACAAATAAACGTGAGAATTGATGCGCTGTGTTCTGAAATATAGTTTCAATAATAATAATGATTAAAGTCAGCTAATTTTGATTAATCGTGACGAATCGTGAGTTCTCATGTTTTTGCTGGCGGTACAAATATGGAATGGGTGTCGAAGCCCGTGTTTTTTGCAAATTCGGTTGAGGTACGATCTGTATCGCCTATTACAGCGTATCCATAACCTGTAACGATATCATTTTTATTACCTACCATGTCACTCTTCTACAAGACGGAACCAACCTCTGTTGACATTTCCAGTGTTACCAACACGCTTTGAGTGCACATTTTTCATACGCACTGCAAGAATGTGGAACTGCTGGGGGGTCTGAATTACCTGAAAAGTATAATATGGGTGTCTTCAAATCGAGAATCAATAAGCTTCTTCTAGGTAAGCCAGCTCCATTTTAGACCACACTGTTACTTAACATCAGGTAAAGTGTGGTCACAAGCAAACCTATTTCGATTTAAAAACCAATATTCCTAATATTATAAACGAACACGGATAAAAATCTACTACATCACATTCTATACATCACGCATCTAAATTCAATGAATAAACTAACAAAAACTAACTATGTCAGAATCCTAAAAAATATTTTCGTACATCATAAGTTAGTACATAACGCCATCCAAGACGTTTAGGCTAATTACCTTACGTCCAGGATGGTGTTGATGATGCAAGGTTTTTACTTCGGCCTTTGCAGACCAGCGGTAGTCTCGTAAAAGGTAAGTAGGTATTTTACGTTAGGCATTGTCATACTGTCAACGACAAGTTCAATACAATTTCAAAAATCATTTAAGAACATTTTAGACCGAGAGTCTAACAGAAAAATGTACTTAACTAAGATATGAACCTAAGAACTTTATAAAATACTGCAAGGTTATTATTCCTTTTCGGCCAAATCTGCTCTGTCGTTACGAAGGTGAAGGCAGCCAAACAGATTACTAAATTAACACACAAACTTTTGTATTTATAATATTAGAGAATTCACTTTTAGAAAAAAACATTTTTCTGCTTTTTGAATTATCTGATTAGTGTGTAGTTATGCTTTTATTTATAGACTCCGTTAACTCCAGACGTCTAGCATATAATCAAACAAAAATAAATGTAGAATTTAGATACTTATGCTTATTATGAAATACTGCAGGTTTTTAATACATTTTCTGGTAGTGAATTTCTGACCTATAAAATATTCACTCAGAAAAAGTATTATCCGCTTTTCAGGTCCTTTGATCAGTAGAAATGATTTTATTTCTAGATTCAGTGAACTAGCAAAAGATCTAGTTTCTAATGTAACAATTATGTCAGTTAATGCTTAAGTGACCGCTAGAAGTGCAACCGCACCCAACCGCAGCCGCTAAATATATTGCTTGTGAGAATGGCGCCTCTTGCGTTGCGATGCCGATATCGCTTAATTGTTTTAAATGCTCTCGGCGGCAATTACTACGATGCTAACAGGACGCACTGCTCTACAATATTACTATCTAACTAGTCATTTATAGTGAAAGATCGATGCGACTGAGACAAATAGCTAATTTTACACATATCGATATCTGTAGTGAAATAAACTTTAAATAGGGTTGCCCCAAAAATAACAGATGATCCAAGTTGGACATTGAAATTTAGGTACATAAATACCGTTGTATTTAATTTAGAATTACATGATGTCATGGCCTCAATTACTTTTTGGGCAATAAATCATGCACATGCCAGAATCAAAGGAACTGAAACTAGGCGTGGATAATTTAGTCGCAGCTTTGCTCTCGCGTAGGTTGGCTAATGGCTATTTGCGCTTATT
The DNA here is from genome assembly GCA_949320045.1 of Scotopteryx bipunctaria. Classification (NCBI taxonomy): domain Eukaryota; kingdom Metazoa; phylum Arthropoda; class Insecta; order Lepidoptera; family Geometridae; genus Scotopteryx; species Scotopteryx bipunctaria. The sequence goes on from OX439441.1 coordinate 4,746,006, forward strand.
GATTGAAGCTGCAGACTGGCAGTAAAACGCGTCGGTGGTCGTAAACTAGCACTCGAGCTCCTCGCTACCGGCGCCCGCGCACCGATCAAAGCACCATGCCGACAAAGACGCCGCCGACCGCCCTCCTCCCGCCCTGTCAACGCGGTCACGGTCCATACATAATGTTCGCCTCCGGCTAAAATTACGAGCGATGAATGTTATCGACAATTGAATATTAATACGCTGCATTTCCATAAAATTCACATGATGTCGAGATAAGCGAATATCGCGCATATCGAGGCCGCAGTAAATACACTGTAAGTGCGCTGAAGCAATCCTAATCCGGCTGGAACGAGCCCAAAAACTGCGAGCGTCTCAAGACGAGAGTCGCCGTTTTAATTGGTCGTATTAGAGTTGAGCCCCTTATTAATAGGTTGATTACTTGCGGGCCACACGCTGCACGCCGCCCGCCGGACGGTCGCAGGCGGCGAGGCGCGCGCCGGATCAGCAATGTCTCCTATCCCAACTTATGCAACCGGCAAAGAAAATCTCTGAGACTGCAAAGGGGCTTCGAATGCACAACATATTACAAGTTAAGCCGCGGTAAATAGTAAAAAGCCACACCAGCTTCTTAGAATAATCTTCTGGAACGAACACAGAGATACTTTGGAAACTCATGTGTGGCTAGTTAGGTATGATAACGTCAATGTTGCATGACTCAGTATCACTTTCTGAAGTACTTCAGCGCGTTGGGAGTTAATAGCCCTGGAGTTCGCTGGAAATATCAATATTGTTCGGAAATAACTGCCATAAATCTGCGAGGTGTCGGTCACTATCGCACCGCACTCTCCGACTGATGGTTTGTATCATTTGCAAAGTAGCTAAGAAAGTACTTGACGTTCAGCTGAACACGAGAACAAATTTTAAACTCATAATGGAAACGACTATGAACTTATCAAAGGTTACGTTTGGTTGCCTTTTACCTTTATCTGCAATCCAACATCAATAATCTAAAACAAACTAGGTACAATTTAGTTTATATATTTAGTAGGTAAAAGTACACCAAGGCACTTTATACTAATGTCAAGTAAGTATTCAACATTTAATTTTTGCTGCCTATACCTAATTGAAACACACAGGCGTTATTGAGCTCTGTATCTTAGTCTTGAGATTGGGCATGCATCAATTAACCAAAATCAATAGCAGTAACTCGCGCACGTAGCCAGTGGCACGTGTTGTTTGACTCAGCGAGGTAAGTGCTGCCCACAATTAAGATTGCGCAGATGAAGACACACTCTGAAGTGTTTTCTAATTACGTACACCATCAATCTCGGCTCAGCCGAAGCCAGAACACCGCCAATCAAGTAATTGCATCGCGTGCATCAGCTTTTCGGCCCTCGATAATAATAGGCATTTTATTGGCTGTAATGGAGTCTCCAGGGCCGGCAGTAACGTTTGGATCTCCGCTTTTAATTTCGATTAATTTAAGCAAGACAGGAAGCTCTGTAACAATATTGTTTTTGTAATCAATTAATCGTCGATAGCTAATACTCTTCGGTAATGGTTGTTTGATATCGCTGAGTGCCGAACATCACGTTGATTGGTTTTAGTGACACGCAACCATACAATATTCGGTAAAGGGCTTTGTAAGGAAATAAGCTAGGAACCAGCAGATGGCTCATATAAAGTTAAGTGGGCTTCTCGCCTCAGGTAATTTTGATACCACATAGGGTGGCGTCAATAATCCTTTCCAGTGTTTTTGTAACCAGTCGCAACAAGTATTTTCTTGAATTATTGTAAGTTTCTATTTATTTTATTGGTTACGAAAATGCAAAACAGTAATGTCTGTATTGGATGACATTTTAGAAGAAACTTGATTCCATTTAGATAATTTTGTTCTATTTGACTTTATATAACACTAGCTGCCGCCCGCGGCTTCGCCCGCGCTGTACCCAGATAAAAAGTAGCCTATATGTTAATCCAGCACACGTATTATGTATATTCCAAGCTTCATTCAAATCCATTCAGTCGTTTGGACGTGATTGAGGCACAAACATCGTCACATCCACACATCCTTACATCCTCACATCCTTACAAACTTTCGCATTTATAATATAAGTAGGATTTTACGGTTTAAATGAGTCTTCACCTAGTTATACTCTCTAAACACTAAAGTTGTCTCTCAGTCTTGTTGTGCTAAACCATGTACATATGTGCTCGAGTCTATTAGTCATCCTAATCCGGTAGAATTCCTCCGCGTCAGCTAGTTTCTTTGACGCGGCATAACGAAACCGATTTCAATTTGTGGTATGCCGTAGTGCCGTCAGTGGATGACCCGCATAAAGGAGGTGATGCTAATCGGACAGCTGAGCTGACGTGGGCAACATACCAGCGAGCCCGGAGGACCAAACAACCCATGTTGTGATCGATCGATATTTCGGCTTCTCACTTTCCTAACTTTCATTCTAAAAAACCGTCTTTCAAATACCTTTTTGACATGTAAGCTAACAAAAATTACGCAACAAAATCTCAAGCAGAGGTACTATCTACATCAATATGGCGACCTACTAACCAAATAAGAAATATTCAATGCGAACTCATAAATCACATTTCATTAGGCTCGGTGTTTGTAAGCCGTGACCTATTGCAAGGCAAGCTCGTTTCGCGATAAGAAATATCAATCGAAATCATGTTACGCGAACATAATGTACACCAACACAAATCTTGCCCTCAAATATTACTTAGTACTAAACACAGCTATCGATAGATCGAGAGACGGGGCACTCGTCTAAGTTCAACAAACGAGAATCAATTGTTATAGGCCAGATCACCTATCACCGTGCAGCGCGTTCGTAAATCATGATCAGCCGATGATCGGACGTGATGCGATGTCAGATTAGGTCGCTCCTAGCTTTTTGTTTGTAATTTGTGTCCGCCGCCGAAATGCCTGGATGACTAGGTAGAGATGAAGCGTCGCGGGCGGTGGGCGGCAGCAGTGCGCTGAAAGAAGCCTCTCATGATATTCGGTTAGTTAGTCCCTTCAATTTATCAGTTGTTTGTCTTTACGTCACAAATAGTTAGAGTGGAAAAGCCGGAGATCTCGCGCACAGAGTACATTGTTAGCGTTTGTCTGTTCGGCGGTTTGTTTTGAAAGCTCTCTGTGGGCGTCACTAACAAACATCCTCGGGGATAAGTTGGGGATTGCCGGGGCTAGCGCCGAAGCCGCAATTACCGGCGGCTTTGCGTCGCAACGTAGACCTCTTCTGACTAGAACTACTAATCGCAAGGGTCATTGGAGTATACCCCTAATCTGCGCTTAAATGATACGTGACTTCGTTTAATTATGTGCAGCGTCCGACTCGGAGATTTGTTCGTCATTCCCCTGTCATGCTTTATTTGATATTCGCATGATCCCTCGACAGCTTTGTAAGTTTATATTACTAGGTACCTACAACTAAAGTAATTAGATAAAAATTGCGAATAATAATAATAGGTAGTTAATAATCGTGTTTGCATGCAAGTACAATAATTTTGTATAAGTTTTATTTTATTCTCATGAATAAAATAAAACTTACACAAAATTATTTTTTCGCACTTTAGAATCTAAATCCTCATGGATAATGGTATTATCTATATCCAATGACAACAATGTCGGCAAGCCAAAAGGTTATGGTACAAAAGCCGCACGTATAATAAGCGGCTAAACAGGCCGTAATCCGTCACGAGTGACGGGACATACGCACAATGGGACATTATGCTAGTGATGCGGCCACCGCAGCGATCAAGTATCGTGTTTATAACTCTTGTCAAATATAAAGGTGCTAGATTAGAAACACTTTAGTTACAGAATTAGATCTGACAAAATCAACAATTCAGTATGTTATACCGTTTTGACCAGGTATGCGAATTGCTAATAAATGTTTGTACCTATACTTAGTGTCATCTTATTGGCAAAAAACCTAAAGCTACAGATGAAGCCAACTCTTTTCGAAAGTTGAAAGAAACAACAACAGCACGACAATCAGATACGTATATTCTAAAGGTGAGACCACATAGAAACAGATCATTGCTCTGACACAATCTGGCAGCTACTCTTGCACAAGCATTTCTGACACCCCAGCTGTCAATCCAATTTATCGAGTGTCGATCAAACGCCCCACCTGCTGCCAGCCACCGTATGTCGGTGCTCTTACGCTAAAAAATATGATACATCACTGCAACAAAATCAGCGATTTCCACAAAGAGATTGACAACGATTTTCTGGCAGATAACACCACAGATGTAATTTAACTTCACTACGTAGTCTGCAGAAGGTAGTGCTGAAGTTTCACTTCCCAGCATCGAGACAGGCTAGGTTGGGCAAAGCATTGAGTTTTCCTAAGATTAAACGATTCTTCGGTATTATTGGACTGTTTAGATTTTTATCTAAATTCAATATCATAATGGTTTTACATTAAAGTGACACAGACCAAACACGCAGTTCTTATCCTCGGATGGACGCCCGAGTGAGTTGCACCGGGTTGTACAAGGGAGGCGTTCAAAAAGCAATCGTTCATGTTTCTTGACACCGCGAGCTGTGTGGCCACATGACAGTCTGTCTGAAATACTGCTTCAACTTTCTGCTTTAGATCTACTGTCATGATTTTACAGTTTTGCTGTAGCGGTTTTGCGATTGAAAGGTACCTACATAGGTACATAGGTACCCTTTTTTCGAATTGGCCCCAACCTTCGAGATATTTATAAAATAGGTAACCAGTGAGTTACTTATTTTATAAATATCTGGTTGAGTTTGACGTTTTTTAATACAAACTTCATTTTTCTGCTGCGTCTTCTAAGGATTGAATTTCGGTATTCGGGAATTTCTTTCTTTCGCACACAATAGGTCTCCAAGTTTCATGCTTCTAGGACTTACGAGTTTATGCTGCACGTCGATTCTCAGTCAGACAGTAACGTAAGGGTTTGATTGATAAAAAATTATAAAGCATTAGACTCGGATTTGCCCATAAAGAGTACCACGGTATTACTTAGCAACTGAGTAGGTAATTTTAATGCTATGTGTACCGGAACATAGCAATAAGTAAGTAATCGGTTTATTACAGTAGTGGAAAAAATAAGGCAGGATACAAATGTAGGTAAAATTGCTTTAGTTGCTAAAGACAGATAGTTCGTTAGTACTTCCTATACAAAATGAGTAGTTTTTTTTTGCAAGAGAAACTCTGGTTATATCTAGACTTATGTCGCCTTTGATTAAATATTTACACTTAATGGTTTAACAAATTTCTTAGTGCTATTATATAATCATTGTAATATCGTTCCGTCGAAGAGGCCTTGGTGGCGTGGCGGGCAATTGCTCGGCTGACACGCATGAGGCGCAGGTTCGATTCCCGACGCGGAAGAAATATTCTGCATGTTCTGCAAATATTTATTCCGGGTCTGGGTGTTGAGGTACCATGGTACTCGTAGTTTCTGATACCCACGATACAGGAAATCCTAGTGTGGGGTCAGGACTTTGTATGTGACCGTTGGGTGTTATTTATTTATTTATAATTGATAGTGGTTCAACCTAAAATATATTATGTCGGTCTATGTTATTCTATATTTCGGCCTTTCTGATTTCTGACAGTTGTCAGTTACGCTTAACACTTTTATTGAAAGTAACTGTCACTCAAACATCAGCAACCAGTCAAAACATCAACAAAAGGCAGGTAAGGTTCGTGCCTAATTTTCCACAAAATCGTAAATATTTGATGCCTGTAACAATGCATCAAAAACGAATGGGTGAAAAAATGTATTTTTATTTAATTTGGAACAGTTTGCTTTATCGCCCAAGTTTTTTTAATTCACGTGTAAAGTCCCACTATAAATTATGATTGTAGGTATTTACATTAAAATAAAAAATATAAGCTAATGTTCATCTTCATATTTGTCGCTTAGGTACGATAGCCCCAACACCAAGGAAGTCATCAAGTTCTTACATACATCGAAAATTACATAGTAGCTACGTTTATGGAATGCTTCTGTCCTAATCTAAATGACAAAAGAATAGAAAATTGATTTGACTTAGTGTTTTGCGTGCGGTAGTGATCCATCTGTGTACGCGCATCCGGAAGATTCAAATCTATCACTTCGTGGTGTTACCAGCTACTTCTAGACTACTTTGGCTAGGTACATTTTCAGTTAATAATAAAATATTATTTTACAAGGCAATAGAGAAAAGAATAAAAAATAAATCAAAAACTTACACTTACAATTTTTGACCCAATAATCATCATCATCATCATCTTTCTGCCCTTATCCCACTCTATGTGGGGTCGGCACAGCATGATCCAAGGATCATGCTGTAAGAGTTTTGGCTAAGGTGTTTTATGACCGGCCGCCTGCCTGACGTCAACCCTCCTTGGGAATACTTGCTTATTGTATCTCATCATGTTGGAGAGGATACTATCCCTTAGTCGACTTTTACGACATGCTCGGGGAGAGAAGCAGCTGGACGCATTCTATTTTTTTCTTTACTCCCAGTCCAGCAGAGAAGGATTTTTGAATTTTTGACCCAATAATAACAACACATAATGTCAAGGGTGCCATAAAAAATAGACTTTCCCAAATTGTTGTCAATTCTAACCAAAACGTGAGGAAGCTGGCTACAGAGGCTTCGTGTGGCGTGGAGCCGGAGCGGACGGCGGCATTCGGCAAATTATAGACAAATCTGAGAAAGGTATTATTTTTTCAACGCGCTCGGGTGAGAAATGCGTGATTGGGGGCCGGCACCAGATTACAGGCCACGACGACACGCCACCGGCAGAGTTCTCTCACTCACTTTAAATCATTATTTTAGCTCTAATAAAGTGTTAGAGTAATTACTACCACCCATAAAGTTAGAAAATATGTGCGTAAATTGACTTTAGTGAGCAATTTCTGGCCCTCACGCATTTTGATGACGGCGTTAAGTTTTTATGAGAAACATAATGTTTTGTCTAGACTCCTTGCTTCAGTGATAAGCTTGTAGGTACCTAAATACATACCTACATACCTACATACATACCTACATACCTACATACCTACATACTAATCAAACCCATCCATCAGCTAATCGAATCAGCCCAAAACTTGTTTCCGTTGCGATCCCCATTAACTTTTTAGCTTCTGCTCAAACGAATGTTTAAGCTAAATTACCTACCCACTCGAAGCCAATTTGGGACGATGTCGGCGATAATATAGTGCATATTATAAACGGAATAGGTAGACGCCAATTTTGACACGTCGAAAACAGCGCGAACTGTCATTAGCAATTTTATGCAAATCCCAAATCGGATTACGGGTTCAGAATGGATAAATTAGGGAGGAAATTATAGGGATATCGAGCCGAGATGGAACATTTATGAAGTGTAGCCACGGGCCACGCTGTCTGAGTCTCGCCGCTTCGCTCCTCTGCGGAACGGAATTATGGATGCTGTCCGCAATAAGACAATAAATGTTAATGCCACGACACTTCACAAACAAAATTATGTTCATTCACACTTTCAGCTAACAGGATGTAGGTTAAACTATTATATTAACGTAACGTTTGCTGCAAATAGGTAGGTAATTGGCCAAGTTTACAAATATTTTATGTAGGTATACCGTTAGTGTTAGTGCACAATCTGAAGACCAGAAGAATTCGCGAACAAATTAATATGTGTGTTTGGAATTGAGCGCGGACCGGCTTGGCGAGGTCTGATTACAAGGCGGCCGGTAATAGGCCCGTTGCGTCCCACCCTATACTCAACTTAATGCTCTCGCAATTTGACTCGAAATAATGAACACAATAAAAAAGTTTTCGGCAGAACCCTGAGTGAGAGCTGGCGACGTGAGCTCGGCGACTCCCGTGTCTCGCGCACTGATCCCCCGAAGATGAGCCACGATCATGTTCTGATCTGACGAAATTGTTCTAAGAACATCTAAATTGCTTTTCGCGTGATTTAATCATGCATGAGAAATTGAAATGATTTTTTTCAACATTAATTCCAGATGTTCAGGCAACTCAATCCATTGAATCAAAATTGATATGTTTTACTGAGAAGTTTTTGGATAACATTTACCAAAATGATACTTAGTTGGCGAACATAATAATAAATTTATTTAAAACGTTTTGCAAAACACCGTAAAATATTTCCTAGTTGTAGTAACGGGAGCTGTTAGGCAGATAGCGCCGCCCTGGGGAGCCGATCAGATAGCGATGGAATATGACGACAGTTCGCAGCCTCGACTCCTAAACCTCTAGCCAAGCCACTTTGCATCTAACGAATTCACTAGTCGCTACTGTAAAAAAATGGGATTGACATAGTAACATAGCGAACACTGATATCAATTCCATACATTTTCGTAGTAGCGTTTAGCGGCTTCGTTAGACTTAAAGTGACTATAAGGTCACAGGCTTTGTCATAAAACACCTTAGCCAAAACTCTTACAGCATGATCCAAGGATCATTCTGTGCCGACCCCACATAGAGTGGGATATAGGCAGGAAGATGATGATGATGAAGGTCACAGGCTTTGGTTACTCCCAGTGCCTGCCCTGCGACACAACACAAACATTTTGGCAAACTAAACCCTTTACGTACTCACATAACTTTTAAGAGTTTTGAATGAGGTCTAGCAACGGGTAGTAAAACATTTAAAACATGAATCATGCTATTATCGTACCCAATAATATTAGCTGAACTGTATCATCTTTCACGTTTGTACCATAGCCCTCTAGCATAGAACTACTAGAAAAAGTTACTGGCGGTAAATTCGTTTTTAAATACTAGAAACAGTAGGAGGTAGGCAATGTAAAAATGAATAATCATAATTTCATAGAAATCTAAATTAAACAAGTACCTACGATTCTTTACTTTTTTTAGAATAACCTAAAATGGTATACGGGAATAATCAGTTGTTTCTTCAAAATCAAGTATAGCCGATAGGGCAGGGGAGGCAGGGGTAGGTAGAAAAACAAACATGAAACCAGAAAAAAATAGAAAAGGTAACCATGACGACATTTATACAAGTCTTAAAACAATAATGCAGCTATACAATGCATCCGATGGCCTTTTATTTAGTAAATCATCGGTAAAAAAAATATCTGTAAAACATCAACATTTTTTTTATATATGAAATATGATGACTAATATGATCCAATCTGAAGAGTTTAAATCAGTTCATATTGTGAGATGCCACATCCATAGACTGTATGAGATTGTATGTTCATGTTTGTATGTTCTGATAGCGTCCGATGCCGATTTGATACCGGCTAATACGATGACAATTCGCAGCCTCCCGCTTACCACTCCTGAAATAAAAGCAAAACTTCCTGGATGAAGTTAAAGAAGCTATCAGCTTCATCTATACATCTCTTAGTAGAGCGAGAACAGATTTCAAGAAGTAAACTTTTTTTTTGTTGTAAATAAAACTGGAAGTTATCTGCACAAATAATAACAGTAATGAGTTACCTTCTCTAAATAAAATAACGTTTAAACGATTTCACTCTTGCAAGTTTGTTTAAGTGCATGAAAGGAGTTGTTAGAGCACACCACTTTAAATTGTTTATGAAATTGTTTTCATTTTGTATTTGAAACACATTTGTAGACAATTTTTATCTTCGTGGTATGCTGTTAGCTTTTCAAGTCTCCTGGAAGATATCAGTTTACTTACCCACTACATTAAAAGCTCAAGTGGTTACATGTCTCATAAACAGTCCTTCTTCGCAACTAGTTACAGGTGTGTTGGGTAACCTTACACTCGATCAACACAGTAACGTAAGTTTCTAGGCTCAAGTTACTCGTTAGCCTCATATTTAAGTAGACTATTCTACATCCCTGACTAGAAAAAACAAAATAGTTACGCGTCACCATTCAATATAAAAATTATTTATAACTTACACAACATCATCATTAGAATGATTAGCTGTAAATGTTAAAACTCAATTTATGAAACTTCGAAATTACGTGAAGCGACAACATCAAACAATAATTTCGGAAAAAGCAATTATCATTATACAGATAGCGAGGGTTGAAGGCGATCGCATTAACATCATAAAAGGGGCGAAGTTTGTCTACGAGCCCCCGGGACGGCCGTCGCCGATGAGACAGTTACATATTACGCAATAAAGAGCTGTTCTCGCGAAAGGAAGTGTGAAAATGAACAACATCAAGGGGTTATCTTGAATTACTCACTAAAAACTTATTGCTGGAGCGTCGCGCGTCGTAGGTGCGGGGGGCAGCGCGGGGGTGGCGGGTCTGGATTTGCCGCGAACAGATAAGGGCGCGCTATTGGGATCGCGCCGTTCTCATCCAATTACACGGTCGAGTGAGCACGCCGAGTGCGAGGAGCGTAGATAAAAACCGGGGCTGCCTCGCTGTCTCCGCGGGGATTGTCGGCTAACGTTTTCACCTCCGACCCGTTCTCTTTGCCCACCATCGCAATTTGTGTCCCGACACGCCAACAACCACTGCTTCAGAAGAATTCAGAGCTAGACAGATGTCACTGCCATCACACGGGATTGCTTTTTCGACAATAGTAACCCTCGTAGCAGTGAAACGAATTATCACAACAAGAATAGTGACAGTTTCCACAAACGGTTCTTGGAATACCGGTAGATTGATGTATAGGCAGCTTCCGACATGCTGCGTCGAAATGCTGGAATAAAATTCCACCACCACTGAGGAATCTGGAAAGCGTTCAGGTTTTTAAGATAAAGCTAAAAAAATATATCTAAATGGCTGGCAAAAAAAGCAGGAACGTATACTTTGGTACTAGTGCAATATACCTTAGTATAAGTATAAGTAGCAAAACGCAAGATAAACACTGTTTGTTTAGCCTTTTTTTTCCTCTTAGGTACTTGTTTTTTGTAATGTAACATTTTCTGGTGCCTCGACTTTTATTTATATTGTTTCAGTACCTACAGAAGTATAATTTTTTGATGCGCTTATTTTTATTTTGTTTATTAAAAATAAAGTATTTTCCCTATGATACCTGTCTGCAATTTATGTAGCCAAGTTGTTTTAAACCTGCATTTCTGAGTTAGGACCTTTAATTACAACAGTATAATCAGTTGGTACCTACTGTTAGCTAACTTTAAAAAAAATCACATTTAAAAACCTTTAAGAGAAATACTAGATTAAATTGAGTAAAGTCACCAACTGGGTTTTATATTGGACCAGAAACACCCCTACAGTACGTACGTACTTGTTTACTTTATAACTTCATTTTTTATTTATTAAATTTATTTCCCACCTTTGTCTAAGGCGGTCAAATTACAGTACTCATATTCAAAAAGAAATCAAACCATAGCTTAGACTACAAACATGTAAGTTTTCGAAAGTTAGTGTCTTATCTTCCAGTTAGCTGGTTGAAACAATCCAAGTCGACATGTTAAGGGAATTGGCGACCGCGGGCGGTACCGCCGGCGGGCGTCGGTGAGACCAAGAGGCTTGATTCAATTAGACTGGCTGAATACCGTGGGGCTTGGAGCACCGACACCGTCATGATATGCCCCCATCTTCCCCTCCACTTTTTGAAACTTTTCTTGCGTATAGTGTGTGTGCAGTGGAAGTCTCGACTGTTTGGACTTAGAAAAAAAAGGAAAAAAGTTTGGACTTGGAAAAGTTTACTCCAGGTTTAATCATAGTTCCCGTCTTAGGCTGCATAGTCCAGTAACCTAATAAATAACAGTGGCATTTGTTTTCGGTACTAAGCCCCACCCTCTGTCACAAGCAGAACCCAATCCGACAGCGCGCCGCCGCCGTATGTAAATAGTTTACCGAAAGTCGCCGCTCGTCCATCACTCGTTGTCACATAAATTATGCCGCGGCGAATCCGCGGTCGAATCATTGTTTGACTTTTATCTTATTACGTACATCTCCCGATTTTGTTCGCGTCATATTTCTTCTGACTTATCGGCTTTTATCTATCGTTTTGTGGAGAGTTGCGCTATCGATCAGTCGATCCCTGGCGCGGGCCGACAAATGTCTCCGAATGTTTTGAGTGGATTAGGCGAACTGTCGGTGTCGGGCGGACACGCGGTGACTAATGTCCTCCTGAGATTATTCAGAGCGCGTATCGAGCCATTGTCTCTTATCTGATGATGCGCTGGCGCAGTGTGTGCGCCTTTAGAAGAAGGTTTAAGACTCCTGTTCCGCACTCGCGTTGCCTTCACCGAGTCATTCCGCGGTGACTAATGACCGCTCTTCTCAGATGTCTAAGAATTATTTACCATTGATCGCAGCAATAAATTAAGTCACGCACTCGACCCTCAAGGAATGCCCATTTAATATGTAAATATCCATAACGTGGCTCGATCACGACTTGCACTTCTTCATATCAGAGACAGGCAAACTTATCAAGATTGTGCGATCGACTTGGACTTATTAACCTTCGATGACGTCAGTTAATCCTTCGCGATAAGACAGCTCGGCTGCAAATGAACAGTAGTCGCGTCGCGACACGAGCCCACATATCTGTAGATCTGTGTCCGCTGTCACACGATACCCGACACCTCGGTGGCATTCACCGGATCCGAGTTAAATTAATGAAAACATCCATCCATAAAGACCCAAACGCCTCTGCCTTCTTATGAATGAAATTCCAACCTGCATGGTTGGTTTCCAATCCTTTTTATGATGATCATAAATAAAACGACCAATTTCCAGCGAGTGTCACAGCACGGATAAAGGAATCATTTTTATAATATCCTCAGCGCTTAACAAGGTTACAAATAATACCCACGCATATTCACGCGGCCATAAGTCGGGATCGGAGCCGACCAGTGACTGCTAAACTGTTAATATAAATAATGAACTGCCTTATGGCCTGGTGGCTGGTGGTAGGTAGCACTCCGTTGACTAACGATCCTTTTGTACTGCGACTCGTAACTTGTATCGTCTTTCGTATTTACACTCCACGTTTTGTAAGGATGCTTGAATTGGTACATTGGCATATGCTTGAAGTTTTTAAACAAAAAAAACAGTCATAATCAGCAACAATTCGAAGCTCACTGAAGTTTACAAACTATCTGGACTTGTTAGCAATAGAAACATTTCATTTTAAATCCGTCCACTTTCTGTTCTTCTTGTCTTACTTCTTACTTTTGTTTTCTTACTTAGTTTGGATGTTTGTGCCTCAATCACGCCTAAACGGCTGAACGGATTTGAATAAAACTTGGAATATACATAGTACATGTGCTGAAGTAACATATAGGCTATTTTTTATCCGGATACCACGCGAGCGAAGCCGCGGACGGCAGCTAGTATATTATAAATGCGAAAGTTTGTGAGTTTGGATGTTTGGATGTTTGTGCCTCAATCACGCCTAAACGGCTGAACGGATTTGAATGAAACTTGGAATATACATAGTACATGTACTGGATTAACATATAGGCTATTTTTTATCCGGATACCACGCGAGCGAAGCCGCGGGCGGCAGCTAGTATTTCATAAATAATATAACCTTAATTTCCTTATCAACTATCTAACTACCTACCTATCTACTTTATTATGGTCTATTGTATGGGCTCATTATCAGAGATCATAGAAATCGTCAACTCTAATCTGTCACATTCACAAGCAATCATCTCATTGTTAGGTTGGAAATGCACAGATTCGCTACATGCATGTGCATGCAATCATAACCGACATAAACTACTATTCAGTTGAAAAAAGGACCGAACGTTTATTGCGAGGACCAAGTAACATAAATCTACCATCCAAGGGCGTCGCCAAGGGGGGGCAGGGAGGGGCAGCTGCCCCCCCCTAGAGATTCTAAAAAAGTTGCCAATTCATACTTTTCTCATTCATAGAGAATGAGAAAAGTATGAATTGTAGTAGGTAAAGTCAACTTGCCCCCCCTTGCGCCATCGGCTGGCGACGCCCTTGCTACCATCCCTTGATGTTAACGTATGTTGCGAAAATTCAATTCACTTGTTGACATTGATTGTAGCTGCAAGAACTTAGAAAAAGGCTGTAGCTGTAAAGATTACTAAAAAAGTAATGTGTCTGGTAGTTTGTTGGAATCTCAACATGCTGTTATCTGTAATCTGACAATGGCATTCGCGCTGTAATACGATACTTTCGAAAGAGTAGCCCGCGCCATGTCCTGAGGGGTCGCCTACGCAAGATCGAGACGTGATCCATCTGTGCTACTCTGAAACTGTTTTTTTATTACTTTACTTAACCGGTACTTTACTTACCTAATGTTGTTTTATAAAAAAAAAACTTATTATTGTTTGTTGATTTGTGTTACCATATCCGTCAGAAAAATTATTGATAAAAATTCTAAAATATTGATGACTCAGATAATATTATTTAGAATATATTTGGGAACAATAGAGGATAAAAAGATTTTCATAAAAATATAACTGTTTTGCTCCATCAAGTCGTTTCTTGGTAGTACTTTTGCTGCACAGTAGGTAACAGGACGTTTTCATTGTGCCACCTCAGTCAACTGGTTGACTTATGATACGACATCTGACTACGCTGTGCCCTTTTCTGTACACAATACCTACTATACCGAAGTATAACTTGCATAACTATACATGCAAGTATAACTATATCAGAAGTTATTAGAAAATAAATATGCACTGACGTGAAAAAAGTAAGTGACAAGATTGTAAGTATGTTCGTATGAGCTAGTGGCCAACTCTAGTGACGGAGTTTTTAGGCCGCCTAAAGGCCTCCATCATGGCTTAAGATAAGGTATTGTTTTAGTTTAAGTATAGCCGCGTCAATAAGTACCGACTTATAAACCGTCATTATAGTTAGTTAGTTATGATACAAAAAACAGTTTATTTGGCTGTTAGTCACTAAGCACGAGAACATAAACAGCAAAATACAATGTGACGTAATAAGGCTTTGACTTTATTTCCATTGAGAACTGGTAAGGATATGCGCGTTTATAATTCACTCAGGTAGGTAGATGTCCGAGAGGTCGGGACCACTCGGGTCCTCATTGTGAGCTCCGTCCGATGGTAGATACGTACTCCGAACGACACTATAAAGTGTCCCTATAAATGATTAAGTGTTAAGTTACGATGTTCGCAGGCGCTCGCGCAGCGTGGCTCCGGCCTCCATTCACACACCAACATATAATATTACCTTAACGCCGAAAATATCAAATCGACAGAAGATGTTATCGCTACGGAATGTTATAAAATTGAATATTTTTATGCATTATGCGCGTTGCCTGCCTGCCCCCGCGGCGACCCTCTTCCGGATGAGCCCGGGCTGGATGCCACTCCACTCCAAACTGACCATACACTGTACCAAGCCATCAACTACTATAAGATTTTTATGACACATTTTATTGAGAATAGAGATGTTATTTAATATGGCTGTTAACGTCTCTACAAGAAGTTTGCTCGATGCGTTTTCTTATGTGTTATTCAAATTGTTGGACTATAAATATTTATACTTGGGAGCATAAATAATAATGATGAAATGCATAAAAACGAAAGGAATTGTTACAATTAGTCATAAATGTTATACCGTTTTTATTGTGAATATTTCCGGCAGTTTAGAACCTATTATTATACTTAAATAGTTTTAAAATTGATATTTAATAACAATTCAAGGAAAATAGGCATCATCTAATAATTCAAATGTAATAGTACTTTGAATAGGTTTCCTACTGTTTCATAGTTATACAAATAAGTCCATTGTTTTACAAGTAAATGGCCCACATACTGTTTTTGAATATAAACAAAGCAAGGTACCTATCATGTATAGCGCTCCGCGTGCCCTGTCTGCTTCTGCCCAACTTAAAGTGGCATTAAATTAACACAAATATGTAAAACAAACTATTTAAATACATACTTTACTCTACTACGCTATTAAAAACAAATAAAAATTCACGCAGAGGCATCAATTGGGCGTTTCTAGATTTGCGTTAGATTCATTGCATGTTTGTGCCTATCATAATTTTTGTCCTACGTTGTGGAAACACAAATAAGAAAAAATCGTCTGTTCAAAGATTTTCATAGTTTGGTTTATTGGATGTTTTTTTTGTACTTAAATAAAAAGTACATAGTTAACTAATGTGTAATAGTACGTGAGTTAACGGTAACCTATCAATGTTTCGAAAAATGAGACACCAAAGTTTGAAATTCATAAAACGCAATTTGATAGGCAATTTTGATAGGTAACCCCATAACAGATGTTTTGGAAGCAAAATATAACAATAGAGCCTTTGAGGCGCACTTTAAATCTTTTCACCACTATGGTTCAACAGAACTAGTGTCATGACTTTTACTAGTAGTAGTAGCAAATTTATCTACGAACAGTGTATTACAGCACCGCTCTAGCCACGTAAGACTCTGTAACCTCAAGTTAAATTGGCCGATGTTATAGAGTTATAAGAGTCGTTAACTCAGTAGGGTACTAGTTTATTATCGCTAAATTGATTAAAGCGCCCACGCCCGGCTTCTAAACTTCGTGGATATAGTCGGAACACTTTACATAATAACATGATTAGTGCAAACGACGTGTGTTCGTTTTATTATCGTTCTAATTAGTTTACCGTGTGGGTGCTTTCTCTCGTATGGTAAACTTCACATGTGTGATAAACACCCGTTCGATGGTGTAAATTGAAATCATAGATAAACAAATTCAACGAAGTGAAAGAGTTATTTTAAATTCCGTAGAGTAAATGCAAAAAAAGTTGTGATAAAAATCATGACAAAAGTGTTGGATGAATTTGCATATGAATTGGCATAGCTTCGTCAGAGACTACGCTACGTCAGAAATTCATTGCCTCTGAAATCACACTTCATTTTGGTATAATAGGGAGATAGATACTCGACTCGTATTTTAATATGTACCTTTTCCTAATTCATGCAAGCTCATTTTTACTCTTATCTCGAAATTCATGCAGTGTATTATAAAAGCTACCTGTCTGGTCTGGTGCAAAGGATAAAGTTTATTTTGGGCATTTGAGGTAAACCGTTTTATCTATTTTATCAAAGTGTATTCTAAAAAAGGTAACACGTAACACGTCCAAGCGGATATCAATTAATAGTCGTTGGTGCGCGCAGAGCTGCAAAAGTGTAAAGTGCAGTGAGGCGGGGCGCGTTTCGTAAATCACGCGGGATCCACGCGAATTCGACGCCGCTGAAATATGCCTGTACATTTTTACAGCGCTAATGCAGCTTCAGAGCACTGGTGGTCCAGTTGGTAGTGATCCCGCCTTCCGATCCTAATATGGTGGGTTCAAATCCAGTCGTGTACCTGTATTTGTGCGAAAAATGTATGTGCCAGTACTTTCAAACGGTGAAGGAAAACATCGTGAGAAAACCCGCGGCTTAGTCAGCTCCGCAAGTATCGACTATATGTCTTTCCTGAGAGGATGGAATAGGTGCTGGGCAAGTCTACTCCATCTTAATTCGTCCCGGACACTACAGCGTCCCGTTAGTGAAGGTAAAAGGTGCCTCCTGACGCTGTTAAATCATCTACTAAAGATGGTAAAAGGCCTTATTATTAATGCAGCTTCAGGTATCTCTGTCGACTGAAAGATATTTGATACTAGCTGCCGCCCGCGGCTTCGCTAGCGTGGTACCTAAGTATAAAATAGCCTATATATTAATCCAGTAGGTACATGTACTATGTATATACCAAGTTTCATTCAAATCCGTTCAGCCGTTTGGCGTGAAAGAGTACCTAACAAACATCCATATATCCATACATACAAACTTTCGCGTTTATAATATTAGGATTTAGGATTTGATATTTCATTCCTGTCAAAGTCAATAGAATCTCAATCAATAGTAGTAGGTATGTTCGTGTGAGTTAGTGGCCAACTCCAACGGAGTTTTTAGGAAATTATGACAATCAATATGAAACACTATTTTTAGTTTAATTCCGTTTCTTGCCAATAAGATAGGACATTTTCAACTACAATTCTCTTGTTCATAAACTATTTTATTGAAACCTCAAAAGATGCTTCAGACGTAGGCAAAGACAAAAGAGAGGACTTTTTAAATATTAAATAGTAATGCTTTTTTTATTTATTCTGTAGTCAAAGCAATACACGCATTCTACTGAGAGATCGCCGCTTTTAGTTCTATTTTCAAAAATAAAATGTTCTTTTTTATGTAATAGTTATAAGTCGAGTATCTTTATTCATGATTATTCTACTTATGAATAGACTCTTTCGATTTTGTAGACGCGTTGGTAACAGACAAAAATAAAAAAACTAACTTATTTTTTCCCCTAGAGGCAAATATGCTATTTTATCCCCGCTTTTTGAGCAAGAGGAGTGAAAAATATTTTTACTTGTCAGGACATCGGTATTGTCCCGCGGGATCTACCCTACAATTTCAAGTTTTAATAGATACCTAAATAATCTATTTCATCTTAAAATAACCTAAAGATAAGCTAAAATAAGATTCGACAGATTAAAAAAAACATATCACTCACATAAAAATGATGGTGTAAGTAATATCGTGTCTTTTGAAAACGTAACATACTGGAATCAGACTTTTTGACGTGCGTATTCGTAATTCTCGCGTAACCGACATAAACGGCCTATCGAACTACACAACACAGCACTTAAAAATTATTGCTTTCCGGATTTTTCGAGAGCATTAATGCAAATTTATCGAGCCAGGCCGCGCTAATTGCAAGCGACGCGCGCCCGCTGATTGTTTTCTCTTCCGATTTATGGCAACACCTATTGCCGATTTAAAGCTTTAATTGTAAACGATTCACGTGTTTTATTGGATAGTCGGGGTGTATTTATACGAGTGCTCTGCGTGCGGTTGCGATTATTGATTTTCTGTATCTGTCGCTTCGTATTTTACGGTTCGGCAGCTTTGAAACTTGCAAGCTAGACAGAACAGCTGAAAACATTAAAAAACGCTAGCAAGGAACATAATTATTTGAACATGAAGAACATTATTTCTGCAGACTTCACAAGGTCAGCTATAAATTTTTTCACAAGAAAAAGCAAACCCCTTCGCGCTACGAAACGCCTACGGCGGTTCTACGAAATTGTAGCACGTCAAGTGAGAAGTAGAAAAGTGTCGTAAAAATATATTCTCTCGCGAAGGTAGGGATGTGTTAATAAATTAAGTGACGTCACATCTGAGTGGTTACCAAAGTTGGCGCGACGGCCGCAGGCGTCCACCGCTTTTTTGCCTAAGTTTTCCACGCCCGCGGCACCGGAAGTTCGGCCATTATTATTTTACGCGGGCAACAAGCTGCGCGATAATATCCCGCGCTTCAGCCGCCGCCGCGCCGCCTGCCCGCTACTTGAGAGTTCCTTTAATGGCTGAACGTGTCTTCTTGCTCCTCGCTTAATAGGTGTAATAACTTAAACAAAAAAGCGAGATTTATTAATGTTCCGATCTGGCCAATCAGCCCCGAAATTAACTTGAATTGCCGACCAAATTACTTACTTGGCGGAGCGTAAAAGTTACATTAAAACAGGTTCATTACTGATACGTAAAGTAATATTATAAGCCTAATTTCTTGTACGCGCTCTCTTCGACTTTCTATTCATAGTTATGTACAAGAAAGAAACACCCTTTTGAGTAAAGAACTGATGACTTTTCCAAGGAAACCCTTTAAACTCCCCTTAAACCCGTCTGTTTCCAATTCCGCACACGTCACGAGATCGTGTGGCGTGTGTTTTGCGTAATCCCCTATGAGGCTTAGTTAGTTGTAAGCCGGGTCGGGTCGGTCCGGCATCTCACTTCGTCCCGTAAATCAATCCGGTTTCAGGCGAACCAGTAAAAATAACGATGCTTGCTAAATCACTAATAAGCTGACGAAATCCTTTGAAAATACTGTCTTAGGTAAAACCACTACTTTGTTATAAAATTGAGTCTGCTTGTTAGTTTACCTATCTTGATTGCATCTCTGAAATAAACCATTGTTTTTCAACATTTTCCAACTTTATTTCTGCAGGCATTGATTCAATAGAGCTCACAAAATAGAACATGTTTTTACATCACAGCTGAATATCATTACCTCAATAAACTTTCTAGTATCATGCAACCAAAATAATGGAATAAAAAAGTTGTCAGCCCATTGTCTGTTAAATTATTCACGAAATCTATTCGTCGCTCCAGATCTTGGTCGAGATTGTCGATATGGTGAATTACATGCGTTTTCCATATTTCATGGCGGGTGACGCCTGATGACAGTCGTGACACTGCTACATTGTTTTTTTTCTCGTGATCGTAATGATATGATATCCTGTTATGCGGGAAAATTTTCAAGCATTCAATCTTTTTTTATATAAGAATCATTTTTAGAGTTCCGTATCTGAAGGGTGCCAACGGAACCCAACAACAAGCCTCCACTGTCCGTCCGTCCATCTGTCAGCGGGCTGTATCTCGTGAACTGTAATAGGTAGAGTTGAAATTTTCACCAAGTGTGCCTTTTCTATTTTCTAAAAAATAAAAGAGGACCTCATACAAGAATCATTTTTTATGTAGGGATGATGGTACGGAACCCTTCGCATGGGAATTCGACTCTCACTTGACCGATTTTTTTTAATTACGTGTCGTCACGGTATACAACTTATTTGCTTATTATCAGTCTCAATATTTCAAGTTCTGTAAGATAAATTCACAGATTTTCAATTCAAAACAGTCATAGAAGTAACCGGGTAACACTCTCCTCTGCCTACAACATGAAGCTCTTTCAATGAAACCGTAAAAATACACAGTAGTAAAATAAAATCACGTTTTTACCGTAGCAAAAGAGAGCGCTATTTAAAAAGCCCTAGGGCTGATACAATTAATATGTAATCTGTATTTATACATTGATACGTGGTTAATATGCATCCGCCATCCGCGGGCGTCATTACATCGGACGATTCAATTCGACACATCTTCGGGGTTTCACCTCGCCCAATAATTACCAGCACTATCATTAAGCGGCGTGCACAACAAAACGTAATAACCTTGCAATTAGACGGTGGCCGTCATTAGATTGTAATAGAGTTTCGTACAATTTGTGAGTAAAATCGTCAAGCGTGTCACATTACCAGCGTCCATTAGGGCGTTTACACAACACGGAATTGAAATGAGCAGTCCACAGATTATCGTGATAGACAAACGCGCGCATTGTCTCGATAATAACGTTGTAGGTACCTTACAGGGTGTTCATTAATCCCTCCGTGAGTATCATATTCTAACGTGAAAAAACTTATAAACTTACTAAAATAAATATACGTCCAACTTCAATGCATCTTACTCAAGTTCAATCTCACTTTGTCTATGAATTGCTTGCTATTTTGGATTTCAAAAAGGGAATACACCCATTTAACTGGTTTAAAGTATAAAAAACTATCCGGTACTGCTTATGAATGTTCTTCAAACATAAAAGTTAAACTTACAAGTATAAAATCTTAAAAATATTGTCAACCCTGTACACAGGCTTCGGTTTGTGTCCATGTGTCGAATATACACGATTATACGTGGCTAGATATATCCGTCGATTTCGGCAGGTAGCGATAATATCCACACGTCGAACATTAGGATAGGGCCGATAAGATCGTATCTGGCCGACGTTAAATAACACGTTTCCTGCAATCCTAGTGGTAATTTTAATAATGTAATTACGATATTCGGCTCAGTAATGACAGGTAACGCAAACAACACCGATTAAACCACACAATGTATTAAACTGCCGGTGGGTAGCTATTATGTTTTAGCTTTCGAAAATCGGTGGATTATGCAAAGTCGAGGACCAGCGTTCGAGGTAATATTGACAAAGTACCGTCAACGCAATTTTTTTGAGAAAGCTAGGCAGAAGAAAGACTTTTTTGTGGTTATGTAGGAATAGGTCCTTACCTATTTCCTTTTTGTTAGGGTCTGCACTGTAACTGCTCTAGATGTATTATATCCAAGAAATTGGTAAAATGTTTAAGGGACACCTACTAATTTCTTACATCATATTAAAAAAAAAGGTTGTTAAAATTTAAACTAAACCTTAGTTAATTTAAAAATAAATTGAAATAGCTAATGTGATTAATTCATCTAATTTCTAACAACACTAATTACATTTGTTAAAATGAGTTACGGATGTGTTACCTGAGGAGCTTGTATGCTGCTAATCTTACTAATAAACCATATAATTAACTTCTTCACTAAAGCGGGGATTTTAAAATATAGAGTTGTTTTCACTAAAAACAAAAGATAAATTGAATAAATCAATCGTGGCGGTGATTTGTGCCATGATCATTATTATGTTCTAATTTGTAAATTATATAGGTCTCAGAGTAATTACTAATTTACAATACTTGTCGTCAGTAACCGACATACTGTGACATAGAAAAGAGTCTGTGATGAGATGTTCCTACCTTAAAAGTTTTTGTAGGTACTTTTACTTGTTGTGAAACTTGAAAACAAACACGTAAATACCTACCTGTTTCACCTGAACGCGTTCGTATACATATTCTGTAATGACCAGCCCACCTTTTTTACTATAAACATTCGAGAAAATCTTTAACTCCACAATTACCTGCTGTAATGTGGTAGTATCGTATACGATTTCTACTTAATATACACCTTCAAGATTAAATTAAATGTGAAAGAAATTAATGTCGTCACAATAAGAGGTGCAAGGCGCAATCTGCAACGGGCCGCACTAATGACGGCGCTGGCTTATTGTTTTAGATCACCACCCGCCGCCCTCTAATTTACTGTATCGCCTGTAATTAAGGGCACGCAGAAAAAACACATCAAACTCACCCCTTCACAATAGCTGCATCTGTATAAAATATGGGACAACCGACCGCAACAAATAACGGTCGATAAACACACATTGGATACCATTCCAAATCAAAGTGGTGAAAATGCCGTTCTAAACATTCAAAGCAACCAGCATTATCCAGTAGAACTTAGCCGAGGTCGCTGCGCCGATTGCGTAAACGTTTAAACAAAAGTTATAACGGCCATCCAATTAGTTTAAGAGTCCACGCAGAAGCTCTTCGCCGACCCTAAATTTTTCTCAATTAAATGCAAAACTCGGGGCAAGTCTGAGGGCAATATAAAATTTTAAGTCCATACCTACAATTCGCGCAACACAAATTTTTATTACCTTCGCTCGGTAAGTAAACAAAAAGAACAAATTAGTGTAAGGAGCGGTGTCGTCCGCCACGTACCGCCAGAGCGCCGCCGCCGCGCGGGACACAAGGGTGTAAAAAGTAAAACAATAAGGATTCCGCGCGGCTGCACACGGATATTTATTGTTAATGAAAATGGCGGGATTTGAACTAACGTCTTGTAACTAAATACCCCTCACGGTTAAAGCGGGCACTAATTTGGTTTTTATAGCGCGTCCTTAATTTGATTTGGCGGCATCGCGGCCGCGCCACTATTGCCTGTAGGAGCAATTAATTTGCTCGGATTATATTTTTTTCTCGAGGCGCCCCGTGCGACTCTCCCCGTGGCTCCCGTTGCCTAGCGATCCAATCGAGGAGGAAAAAATAAAATAAAACTTAAGCCCCGTTTAATTTGAAGGGTGGTTCTGGGCTATTAAAGTAACACGCTTATGTATTGCAAATTATATTGAAATTTGTCTTCCATTACTGAGCGTCTTCCTCACACAAATGTTGCCCGCATTACGGTGGGAGATTTTATTCCGCGCTACGCCCACCCTTGTCTCCCGCTTTTTTACGTCGGAAGTTTTGTGGTGCTTTTTTCCCGCTAATTAAAACTCTTCCGCGCTGTTTCCTCTGAGAAACGAGATCCGATCAATTAATTTTTAGGAGGCGTAAGCTCTCCCGAAATTTACTGGCCGAATAAAAAAATACGGGCAGAAAAAGGGTATCAAAAAGTGATCTATCAAAGGAAGGCTTAAAACTTTGGGAATTGCGGGCTAATTTTCTTGTTGTGTCATTTTCTAGGTAGCAGGAAAATATGCAAGCAATCTTCTCACAGATCGTGTAATGGAATAGTAGGTATTGTTTATGGAAAATTTATGGAATCGGTGTTACCGGCAGAGACGAGGCGGTGATGGAGTCACGCGCGCCATTGTCTCGAGCGGGGACAGCCGATTACACCTAATTCAATGCTTGGATTATACACGTAAACACAATTACTACCACCTATCTACTACTGAAATGACTACTACTGTCTACAGTTTCTTTACCTACAAAACAGCGCATTGTGAAAGTCAACAAGTATTCAAAATAAATTTACAAAAACAAATAGTTTACATTAAAAACATAGTATGAAGAAAAACCTCTCTCGTAAATTAGAAAACCACACAGCATTCAAAAGAAAATGCACATATTCTTACCATAATATATTGTTAAATGACAATACAATATTAGCTGCAAAAAAAAAACAACCAAACCAAAAGAAATAAATAATCTTAAATCAATTTTCCATAGACTAACATAAATAGAAGAATGCAAACGCCAACGTATCTAAATCAAATGAAAACACAATGGTCCGAGAGAGCCCTTCAATCAGAGGCGAAGGTAGCGGCAGTTTGCCGATGGCGGCCGGCAGCGGCAGCTCGGACGAAGCACGCGCCGAATTAAATGGAAATCAATAGCAATCGCGGACGTGACCGCCGACCTTTACATCTCGCCGACAGACATCACTCACCGCCACAATGATAGCTTTTCATTGTTGGGAACAAAATTCACGACTTATACGCACTTAAAAAAAAATATAGCTGAAAAAAGCCGGTCAAGTGCGGGTCGAATTCACACACAAAGGGTTCCGTACTATCGTGCATATATATAAATGGTCCTCTTTTTTATTATTTGTTGTTATAGCGGCAAAAAAATATACGCGAAAATTTCAACTCTCTACCTATTACGGTTCCTGAGCCCGCTGGCAGACGGACGGACGGACGGACGGACAGCGGTGGCTTAGTAATAGGCTCCTGTTAGCACCCTTCGAATACGGAACCCTAAAATATCAATTACTTACTACACTATTCTTTCTGATAATCATTATTATCTTACTGATTATCCTGATTATTAATAAGCTGACTGTTGGTCGGACATTTTTTTTTTCAGAGGTCCTGAACTGGTCATTCTGAAAACAGTTTTAAGAAAGCAAAAACATTCAGATGAACCACCAGCTAAGCCTCCATAGATCTGGAGAATCTCGTTAGAAAATTAAAATGAGATTTTCTAGAGATTTATATGCTGGGCATCTTGCCGCTTTTGTTCCGATCCTTATTGGTTTTTTGGTGAAATAGGAATGACTATAATAATTACATTTGCGGGCAATTCACACAGCGCTATCTAGCCCCAAACTAAGCAAAGCTTTTTTTTATGTTAATACATACTTATAATACCTACTACAACACCCAGACCCGGAAAAAATATTTGCAGAACATGCAAACATTTCTCCCGCGGCGGGAATCGAATCCGCGCCTCTTGCGTCTCAGCCGAGCACTCGCCCGCCACGCCACCGAGGTCGTCCCACTATAAAACAGTCATTTTGATGTAAATGTTTCATTAAAATCAGAGAAGCATTATATTTGCAATTTTTGGTCACTTCTGTTTGGCTTGTCATCTGTGGCTTTCCATGAAACACGTCCACATTGAATAGGCAGTACAACTTACAGAGGACTGTTATTTATACTGTGCCTTCGGCGAAGCAGTTCCTTCGGTGGTCGATGATTGATCAATCAATGCATTAGAAAGGCCAGGCTAATTGCGGCAATTCCGCTTTGTTTGTACTGACGACCGCTGGGGGCCGATTAAATTGATCATGCTTCACATTATCTTCGCCTTGGATGAGGTTATCGACTTGATTTCCTCGTAGCTGAATAGGCAATGGAAATTTAGTAATTAGTGATTTTCAGAATTAGTTCAATTACCGGAACTAAATTGAACCTAATCGAAAAGTTGAATGAAGAAAGTAGGACCCATTTCGGTTTACGACTAAATGTTTTACTTACGAATACCTAAATATATTGTTTGAGGTAGATTTAACCAAATCGAAATTTAAAATGGTCAACCAAAGTAAATTATTGGTGTTGATCTGCTATACAAAATCCTTGAATAAACTTTGACAGTTTCTAAACTATCTCTCGGTCCTTGTTATTTCGATCTAGGGTAAACTTCCTTAATCGTACTTGTTCCTGAAACGTAACTGGCCCATGACAGTTTCAAAAAGCCTTAGTGGTAAAAAATATAAGATTTAGTCCGTTTTATCAAAGGAACGACGAACAAATGGAACGCTGGTTCGATGGATTCAGGGAAAAATATTTGAAAATTAAGGTTTTTTGTAATGTTTCAGTTACTTTTTGGTGTTATTCATCTGTCGCCATGGTTCACCATATCCATTTTAGAAGTAAATCAGAAGTGGTTGCAAGCTCTTGTGTATGTCAAGTATCTTGTAGCTCTGCCCACCCCATTAGGGATACCGGCGTGATGATTATGTATGAATGTTATTCATCAGAATTTTCTGCATTTCGTGTTAGGAATTCACAATTTCAAGTAAAACTGTGATTATTTGTAAATGGATTTTGCGCTAAATTCGATCCGAATACACCCTACGAATCGGAAGGCAGGAGATTCAAATTTGAAGATTTGTGTGCGCTTTATTCGTACCACTCAGTTTGACCAAAATACTACTTTGAAGCACTCCTAAAAAGATTTCAAAAGTTAAAAAGTATAGTTTTAATGAAGCGGTAGGGCTAGGTGATAGTCAGTAAACAAACAAATGATAATGATAGTTGGTATTTTTCAAAACCAACTATCATTATCATTATCATCATGACATGAAATGCAAAATATCTTTTTGGATTCAATTGTTTTTGTGCAATTTGATTATGCAAATCGTTGCTCAGATAAATAAAGATTTAATTTTCGTATTTTTTGTTTTGATACATCACAATGGACGAAATATTTGAAATGGTACTAATAAGGTAAGTTAACCCTAATTAGTAAGGGAAAATCTTTAGAACTGTCAAATAAGATTTAGTTTTTAGATTTTTGCGCACCAAAATTGACACCATTCCAAAGTATCGAGTGGATTTCCCCGCTGCCCCGACCGTTTACATAGTAAAGCAATATCCGCAAAAGGACAAAATATCGCTGCAAATAAACGTTTAACTTTATGGACTCGAAAGATATTACAGATTCGTGATCTCCTTTTTCTTTGGTTTCGCGTTTCTCCCGGTCGGCCATCTTGGCGACATGTGGCGGGAGATTTAGGCGGGAAACGTGCCCCGCTATATTAGATTATGTCGAAATGAATTGAGCGCTACTATTGGATATGTTATTGACGTAGATTTGCGATCGAAGGAACGAACTGATATTTCGTATTGTTATTAAAGGAGGGCTCCCCGCGGACGTGAGCGGCGTCCCGAACGCCCGATCGTCCTTATGCTCCTATCGTTTAGGCCTCTTTATATTTTTCTTATGTAAATACAGTTTCATATCCGATGAGCTTTATTTATGTGGGAATCGTTTTGGCGAGATAAGTCTCTGTGTTCCAGTGTTCACCTTTTGCGATGCATGCAAATTTTGTTTCGGAATACTGATTTATTGTATCCTACAATCTTACCTTTTACTTTATACGGTGTAGGTATCTCTAAGAATTGGGTTGAAGATATGAGAGGCAATTTGTAAGATAAACAGTTATGAACGAGACTGACAGAAGACAGAGTAGGTATAATTTTAAGTGTCGCTGAAGATCAAAGAGTATGTGCCAGGCCAAGAGTGTTGTTAAACCGTCTTCAAGGGTTTCAGCGCGGTGAACAGTAGCGTAGGGCCTGGTCTAATCCACAAGCGTTGTCGATCAACGAACTGTACTTACTCGAAACTAACTGATTAAATCAGGAGTTCTCATATAAGTAATTACAATTATAATGGGTTTTTAGCGCCGTGTGTCACACTCTACTTTTCACTACGATTGCAAGAAAATAAAATAATCCAATACAATAATGAAAACGGTCACCAATTCAATTTGTAACTAGAGGAAAATGCTAAAGATTTCGTGCCAATGCCTTTTTTTAATTTCTTTTGTGTGCCGCAACGCAATGCACGCATTCTACCGAAGAGATCGCCGATTTTAGTTCCATTTTCAAAAATAAAATGTTTTCTTTTTTTATGAAACAGTAATAAGTCGAGTCTTTGATTATTCATGATTATTCTACTTATGAATAAAGACTTTTTCGTTTTTGCAGGCTTGTTGGTAACAAACAAAAACTAAAAAAATATACTTGGACCAAATGCTATGCTATTTTATCCCCGGTATATGGTATGCTACAATGAACAACTTTTTGAGCAAGAAGAGTAAAAATAATATTGCAAATACTTACTATGTTCTATTGGACGACCTTTCTCTTATAACTTAATACCACATCGAAGACGGCGTAAGCAAGTCGCGGCATGCTTTGATGTCGCGAGGGTAGTTATGGAAATTAATAAAATGAACACGGTGTAATAGCTTCCGATAAGGCGGCACCAGCGCGGGATGCGCAGGCCACTCACTTTTTACTCTGTAGATCGTTCAACGAGCCCGCTCTCTACAAACATGTCTTAAACGCTTCCAGTTAATAATTTATTGCTGTATCAATAAACTTGTTTCTGTTTTTCTTTGTGTGCCTACCATTGGTTGGCTTACATACTTACGTAACTTATAAAACTAAATTGAATAGTTTTTTAGTTCATGACCTTATTTTCTATAGAGGGCTCCATATCCATTTCAATTCGACGTCACATAGCCTATAACCAGCGGACAATCGAGACGCATCCAACGATACCTTATTTGTCAAATTATGATAAGTAAGTTTAGAAGTTATGAGGGAACAGATGAACATAGGTGCATAACATACTATACATACACACCGGTCAAAATCATAACCCTTTGAAAGAACTTTGCTAATTAAGTGAAAAAAAGAAAGAAAGAAAATGTATAAAAGATACAGGTGAAGTAATATTACTATTGCATACCTATAGTTCCGATCAATCAAATTTTAAGCAAATTAAAAAAAATACAATACAAACGTTCAGAATTAAAATGTGAATTGATATTTTTTCCGTTCCATGGTTTTGGTTCTGAATCCTAAAAACTATAAAATTCGGTTCTTTCTTAGTCTGAATAAACTGAGGCCCAAAGTATTAAGTACTTTGGTTATCAGAATTACAGAGCTTGCCTGCGGCAGAGTTACAGGCGCACTTAGGGATCGGCTTTGACAAAAAGCTTACAATCGACACAAGTAGCTCATAGGAGCAGATACTGATAAAAGTACTTCTGCTTCGATGGCGCCAGCACTTCACATCTAACGCCAAATAGCTCCTATATTCAGAGATTCATAAAATATGAACAGTTGGACTTTATAGACAAGTTCTCTAACCCTCCAACATGTTCAAAGCTCACCTTTGTCGGAGAGGTACCTGCTTAATCTTTTTATGCCAAAAATGCCAATCAAATCCAAATCATTAGTAACACAGAAAATATTTTCTAATATCTCGGGTCTGTCACATAGAATAAATAATCATGAATAATGTTAAAAGAAACCTATCAATAAAACTGAACTTAACGTGTCTCGAAATAAAACACTTTGTTATTAAGTAGACAAGCAACCGTAAAAATGCTCCTTTAAAATGTAAAATAAACAGATCAATCATGTTAAAGCGATCCCACCGGGCTCGCACCGAATCCCCGAAAAGAAGCCTACGTAAGCGTCTATTATACAGCACAGATGTTACCATAAGACCGATCTGATGCCGTTCCCTTTGCTCAACACTCGCGCGAACTGGACGGAGAAGGACAGAAAATAAAAGTGATACGGATTTTTATTTGTTTTTTCCAAATAAGAATTGTTCTACATCCAGGAGAGTGATTGACATGCGGTCGCCGGCGGCGGCGCCCCCTGACGCGGCATTAAAGCGTTTCACAAGATGACCCTCGCATTATTATCATTTTAAAATTTATTACGCTAATTATTAGGGAACGTATTTAAAAATGAAACAAAGGTATTATGGTTGCCTTTTGTCTGGTAAAAGCTCTGCGGACGTGTGGCGTGCTGCTTTTTCAGTGTATGTATAAATCCAGGCAGTCTCATCAATCAAGTTGTCTGATGGACAGGAAGTCCCTTCCAAATTATGTAGATCCGCGATTAAAAAGTAACGAATTCATAATATTCAGGCGTGGTAAATAACCCTTTAATTTTGTGTTTTTACAACATCAAACACACACCCCTCATTGGCTGAATTTATTTCTTTGTTACAGAAAATGTGCACAGTTCAAGTATAATAGATGCAGACTAAAGATATTCATAGAGGGGTTATAACATAAAGCAATATAGTAATTTGTTCGGGGCGGGCAGGACACTAATTGAAACCCGCGTCCGGGCGACGTGAGAAGACTGGCCATCGGCTAATCCAGACCGGATCGCCATCCGATATCCACACTACATGTAATTGAAGATTCCTCGAGATAACACTATTATCCTAATATGATATACGGTAAACACGTAGCGATAACATAATACTCAACGATCACTGAATTAAACATAGCTTTACCCACTATAGTCAAACAACCATGCCAATACAAATTCATGATAATTTTAGCTTTATATCTACTCCTGCAAAAACAAAAGTTACAATCTTAATATCCCGTGACTCGTGATTTGGTAGAATCAGATTGTAAATACTGCGAGTTAGCGAGCAGGGATAACTGAAATGGGGGTTTGAAGCCCGTTTCGGAGCTTGACGACTTTCGGGTAAGCCCCTAAGCCGCGGGCGCACTTTCGATTGAGACGTCGTCGGCGGAGTCTAAAACAGACGAGCTTAGCGCTTCCCGCGCCAAACTTGATACCGTCTAACTTGTGATTTGAGACTTAGGCGTCGAAGTAACGCAAATTCGCGACTTGGGAAACAGCCGAGAGAGAAACTCTTTCATGAATTTGGAATATCGATTTAGTTTACAAGCAGGGAATTTCTCATTGCTGTCTAACGACAAACGATGTGGACTTCGAAGACGTTTGACGTGAGTCTTGCAGGCTCCGGGTGGCATCACGGAGGATCTCCTGCGTCCGCTCTGCAAGACTACGTGGTCAGAACCGTAATCCTTATTTATTGCAAGACGCCTTGCGACGCCTCCGGTAGACCAACTATTTGTCAGACGAGCGACCCGGCGGCCGGCTGCATCAATCTCCGGCGCCGGCTTAGCGCGACCTCGTCGATGCATGATAGTTCATCTGTACGTCCCATTTATCATCCCCTGTAGTAGCACAATAATCGAGTGCCTGCCTCTATTAACAGTGACAAGGTTATCTACTGCCCATGTCGACAATAAATACGAACTGGACATAAAGTGACCAACAAAAGTTAAACCGAATCACCCCCGACCGCTCGACACGAGGAGCGCCCGCCGCACAAACAGTAACAAAACAGCCCTGGGCGCTCGTTACGAGATCGCACTAAATTACGTGCAACTTACGCGGGTCATCTTTCATTATTACGACTCTATTTTGGCAAGTCACAACAGGGCGGGTACGGTGACCAGCAGGGCGGTCAGTGGTGGTCACCATTATCCCTCTATTACACTGCACCATTTTTTCGCCGAGTTGACCGCTGCCCCTATGCGGGGTGCCATGAGAGATAAAATCGTAAATTATAACCCAATTCCATGGCTGTTAAGACTTGACAGATGAAAAGGCTTATTACTGAGTGTTCGATGCCATATCGTTAACATATCAAATAAAATGAGGGTACTCTACCATAGAGACATTCAGGGATGATGGACATTCGTTTCGTAGTATGTGGTCAACTTTATGAATGTTGGTTTAAGTTGCAGCCGGTTTTTAATATAATTTGGGCAATAACACAACGGGCGCACCTAGCTTATGTTATTTATTATTAGTATGGTTGGAATTTCCACGCCATGACACATCGTCCAGCACGTTAAGACTTGATAGGTTTCATGATTCATTGTTCGATTATAACTAAACAGTGTTAATAGATAACCGGGCCTATCTATAAAAGCTGTATGTTATGATATGAATAGAGCGGAGGTCACGGGAGGCGGCCGAGTGGGAGGACATTACAGTACTAATGTTACTGAAAGGCGCGGGTCGGTGCCTTGGCGCCAGCGCTTGACAATGCCCCATTAGGGCTAACTATTCACAGAGCAGATAAGTAACTAAACTCCGTAAACGAGACGAACCCAGGCGCTCTTCCTTTGGCTTCTTAAGTATATGTTACAGGAGAATTTTTAGCAGCTATTTATCAATCAGCCTTTATTTATAACATGAGAAGCTGCCAGTAAAATCCATTGTCGGCACTTTAACAGCACGCTTTATTAAAACTAATTACACGTCGTGTTTTACAAGACACAGCATAACAAAATGTGTCATAACATCGCTGGTTACCTACTAGAGTAGATAAATATTTAAGGTTTATAAAAGGTCTGCGCAACGAATATTTTAATAAGTCGCGTCTCCCCAACTATTGAAAATTTCTATTCATGGTTCACTGTTTTGTCCGATACGCGATTATTAAATTAAGGTAGGGACAGAGCCCCCGCTGGTGCA
This sequence comes from Scotopteryx bipunctaria, assembly GCA_949320045.1. NCBI lineage: Eukaryota > Metazoa > Arthropoda > Insecta > Lepidoptera > Geometridae > Scotopteryx > Scotopteryx bipunctaria. The sequence goes on from OX439441.1 coordinate 4,778,461, forward strand.
GTTATTCTGAGCGCCCACAAAACATGCTCTGCACTGATTCAATAGCAGGACCCAAACACTCTTGATATTTTGTGTTTGGACAAGCATGATCGAACGGTTCCAACACAATTTCATGTCGATTAACAACAAAGCAATTACAAAACTTTTTGCGAATTGTTCGAATCGGTATATTTAGTTTTGCAGTTTGAATTTCTTACTGGGTGGGTACTTAAATTTATTTTTAGTCTTATGTACTGGTTTGGTTACACACAATTTTAGAGGTTTGGTTAGACAAGATAAGATAAAAAAGTTTATTACTTACTATGTACTAAGAACAAGTACCTATAATAATTATATAAAAAACAGAATAATAAAACGAAGAACAACAAGAATAAATACTTTTACAAGGTGTAGTCTTAGAGTCGCAAAAAGGTCTCAACTCAGCCATTTTTCGTCTGTCCTGTCAATGGTTCTTACCTGTCCATAAGTAAGAACCATTAACATATTAACTCAGATGATCAAGACTATCATAATAACAAATAGTATATAATTTAAATAGTGAATATTTTAATTATCCCAAAGCTTTACCATCAAATTTAGATGACCAGTAATATTTAGTGGGAGATAGCGACATGCGGGACAGATGGGCATCACCAGACCATATTGATTAATTACCGCACTGAACGGGCTCAAGTGGACAACATTTACAGACAAGCTATTGTTAAATATATTCAAAAATATAACTGGCCGTAAAACTTTTGATTCCTATATTACCCTCTGTACGAAGGACCTACACCTATAAAATAAACAAACGTTGCATTTACGAGCTATGACAAATCTGAATCACAATCATAACCTTTGTCCACCGCATTCTGGATGCATTCAGGCAATAAAATAACTCATGTCCAATTTATGTTAATACAATAAATACTAACATAAATAATACTGAAGGAGACATAGAAGACAATTTGAATTTATGTAGATAAAAATATTCTACTGTCTCTAAGGAGCGAGTAGGTAGATTCAATTACAATGATTTGTGCATGAATGACTCTAACACAAAATGAACGGGCATTACCAGGGTCATAATACTTATTCATGTTCAATATAAAAATAATTAGTAAACAGTGTAATACCAAATTGAATTTATAGATCAGATGAATAGGTACCTACAACTATTCTTTATTTATTTACGCATTCCTACAATAAAATAGAATATAACGTTAGCTTCTTTGTTTTTTGGTCATTTTATTCGCACAGGACCGAGGAGGCTGGCTAAATCGAAAAGAGGCAAAGAGCAAAGATGCTAGACACAAAAGTTATCATTATTAGGTAGGCTAGGTATAATTTTGTATAGCGGCGAAATGAAAAGGTCCGTCAGTTTTTAAATTGATTCGTTTGACGTGTCGCGAGACATGTTACCTTTTGAATCTAAGGCACAGAACAAACTGTTGCATAGAAAATTATGTTTAACTAGTCGACAACGTTCAAATTAACGCATATCAAAGTTGTTTGATAATTTATCGTGTCATAGGTACAGGATAGTATGTTTTACTGAATTAAAAATAATTGATTCTTAGACTAGTGCAAGCGACAACCGACCTCGAGGTGACGAAACTTTTCATTCCGTGACTATACCTTAGTATGGTGACTCATGATAGAAACAAAAAAGCAGGTATTTCAAGGAAAGTGTTCAATTGAGGGCAGAGACCGCAGCAATAATGACATAGTAAACAATATGTAATTGTATTAAAAGTACGGTTATTTGTAGGGAAAGAGCGACAAACCGACAGATGCTCGCGGCCATCTTGCGGCCGGGACTATCGCATGCCATTCGTGACTTTGTGGTCGCAATGTCTCCGTTTAAAATCAAATTTCTTTTATTTTGGTAATTTAATGTAAAGCAATTATCCAACGGCTGAAAGCTGCGAGTCCTATATAAACAATGCGCTGACGAATTAATCCAATTACTGCGTCCGTGTAAGTAGACCTACTTCCGCAAATTTGAGCAATTTCAAACATAGTTGAAAAAAAGATTGTAAGTATTGTAAAATTCAACATTACGCGGTCTTAATAACTTTAGTCAAATTGTGCAAAGCTTCCACGATCTTGCAAACTATAGACTGAGTAGTTCCATCTTGTTTTCTCGCGCAAAAAGTACTTACTTAGATACGTTTTAAGTGGTAATAAAAAAAAACAATATGGGATACAAGGCAAGGAGTTGTGAACCGTGAAATTGCCATCTGTGTCGCGACATTGTTAAGTGCGTATAACATGCAGTACCTACCTACAATACAGTGTTACATTCAGCGGAGCTTTTTAAGATTCAGAAGTCCAAAGGATATTTTCCCATGTCTGTGTAGGTACCTCCGTCCATCTGTCTAGTAGGTATGACGCGATTTACTCAAAGAGTATTAGACGTATCATGAAAGTTTGTACGGTAGTAGGTACATAAGTGGTTCCCCGTTCTAAATTCATAAATGATAAATTCTAAATTAATAAATAATGATTTTTCCATAATGGTGCACCGAAGGAAACGGTTCTTTTTTAGTTGCATTGTCCAAGCTGCCAGTAACAGTGAAATCCGACACGCACTAGGTCATTTATTTAATCTTTTCTTTAACAACCTCTTCAGCATAACATTATCATCATCATAGTCCGACTTCATTCACTGCTGAGTATGGACCTGCTATTTACAACAAAAAGTAAATTAATTTTAATTAGATTATCTTTTCCGTTTATGCGAATACTGGCATAAAGGAAATAGGTAACTAAGACTTCCTCCGAGGGACCGTCTCGCTACGTAGTACATCACTGCTCTCTTTAGTAATTTTTATCCAATTTCAGGAATGTAGCAGTCGTAAAGCCTAAACCGCAGCGGTGTACCGAGTTTATTAATCAAGTAGAGGGACATCTCTGGGCTTAGTGGCATTTTTCTTGGAGTTTTCATTATTTCCCGGGACGGCGGAGTGTGATGAGAAATTAATCCCGGGAGCAGGTGGCGTCGGTGGTACGCGGGCTATTTTCTGGCGCCGCTGGAGTCTTCAGCGACTAATCCAAGTCGAGGAGACAAACTCTACGCCGCTTACGTAAAGAACGAAAGCTCCTATTAACAATAATGATAGGTCCCTTTGTATTGTGACGAATCTGTGTTATTGTAAAGGTACATAAACCTACTATTTTTAAGCACTGCTGTGATATTGCTTTGCATAGATCATCATCATCATTAGGTATTAAAGAAGATGTTTCACAAATGTATGGAACCTAGGCCTGGTCGGTGTACACTTGTATAAACCTAGCTAACTATAAGTACTTAAAACATTTTCCCATTGTATTTTTATTATTATTTAGCTTTATTTAATGCATGTTCCTAAAATACCTTTCTCATGGAGAGTAACACAAAACATAAAACACTATGGCTGGGCGGTATTGAGTAAAATGTTCTGACAGCCTTTGACTTTGACAAGTAGGTAAAACGGCTGCATTTTGTTCGCGTAGAATAGAAATGTTCATAATGAAACTGTCAAAATACATAGTGACAGTTGCAGATACCGCCCCAGAAAATATCTTACTATCTTACCATTGTCTTCGCAAAAACAAAGTAAAAAGTCTTCGCATTTTAAAATATAGGTACTGCAAATATGTAATTCAATGCTCCAAATTAGAGATCGAGTATTTTTTTTTAATTGATTGATTTATTCAACATTTTTTCTATCTGGTGTATATAGACCAGGCAGGCCTGCTGTGAAACATCTTCTTTACATAATTTATTGAGTTACCTACTTGGTAAACATCTCAAAATAGGAATATTTGACAATAATTTTTAATCATTTAAATTAATGATTATTATAAATACTAATGTTCTTAACGATTGCGATAAAAAGACTGTTATATCTATTTATTTCAATGTATAGAGAGAAACTCAACTCTAGTTCTTAGTGAATGGTTCAAAGTTTTTATGTAAAGCGGTTTCAGCTGCAAAACGGCGAAGAAAAGCAGCGGATGTGAAGGCAAGCGGAGGAGCTGCGGCGGGCCCTAATCCGGACATATCTTGGTACATTGCTCAGCGCGACACAGCGGGACTTAGCGGAAAGCCTCGCCGCGCAGATGCTTATCTCAATAACAGTTTTATTTATTTTTGCGAGCGACTGATCCGCTCCCGCCGGATCCGTCTAATGAAAATAGAGGAAGACGTGTTCGGGATGTGAGACAAATGTCTCCGAGCGCGGAATGCCCGACACCGCTGCGAAATCGTATAGATTCGAATTTGCTCGCGAGTGGGGTTACGAGAATCTGTTTACTGCATATCTACTTAGGTACTTCCATTAAAATACCTATTGTAAAAACAATTTGAGTTTTTATAATAGGTACCTATTAACATAAGAAAACTTGCAGGAGTGGCTGCAAGTTTTCTTATGATTACTTGTGACTGCCCATCCCAATATAGATACGGGCGTGATAATATATGTATGTAAAAACTATATAAAACGAATCAAATTATTTTAACATAGATGAATGCCACGAAACAAAAAGTAATTGCAATTTTGAGATATTAAAAAAAAATACTTTCTATATTATTTTGAGGTATTTCACTTAAAATTCCTTAGAGGGCAACCATGTTCTTTGATAGTCCAGTCCTTAAACAAATTCAGCGCATACAAACTTGCACAAAGACACTGAACTGAACTTTATTTGGTCGCGAATTAACGACCGCAGCCCTCGTAAAGCGGGTTTCTTATGCCGTAAACTAGAATACATTGCGACTTGTCAAGGCAAAAAGTAATTCAATCAAACGTAAGGAGAAAACTTTTTACAGTGCCTGTGTCTGGAATGAAATGATTAGTCAGCAATTTCTCGCTTTAGAGAACAAGCGAAGGTTAAATCGGAAACTGAATAAATATTATTGATGCCCTCTGCTAATGTCAGGTGTACAAGTCTGGTCACTAAAATATAATCTTAACAGCCTTTAGGTATAGGTAAGCGAATATGACTGGCTCTGACAGCAGACCGCAAGTTCCATTTACTCTTATTAAAACGTGCCAAGACCTCAAAACGAATGGTACAATGTAAGTAATAAACAAAGAGTCTAAAAGAAGCAATTCAGCGCATATTAAAAGGCAATTCTCATCAGCAACCGCAAAGTACTCGGAGCCTCAAGTCGGAGGTGAAAAATCTTGCAGTGTGGAGGCAGTGCCGTGGTACCGTCTAATTAGGTCATTTGCCATAATTGCTGCTTCCAGATTGGTTTTTTCGCGTCGCCGTCCCGCGGGATAGAACTCTTGCTCTAATGAATACTGGCGCTCAGACTGTTGAATAAAAATCGGATAGTTTCACGGTGCTTCACTTGACTACCTTGTTTGTTCGCCCGGTCCGATACCTTTGTTTGTTGAAACAATTTGTTTGAAGAGAAAAAACTTGAGCTAGATGGGTTTTGCTAATGTAACATTTGAATTTTAGTTAGATTAAGCACGGAATATAAAAGTGTAACTGTACAAAATAAAGGTTTAATTCGCATAAAATTAAACTAGAAAACAAAATTTAAAAACATACCAATTCTAGAAACTAGCTTGCATTCTTTCTAAAATTCAGTAGTACTGAGTTCGATTGCAGGTGGGTTCTGTTTTTTCGCCTTCTCCCGTCTCCGAAGCTCGTCCCTCAAGAGCACAAGGTGCTCGTAATGATCGGCCGACGCGTCCAGGAGCTCCACACAAGCTTTCACAGCAGCTGCTTGCCTTTCTTTTTCCACCTCCATGGTCGCATCTGTAGCTTGACTGACTGTGAGGACGTTCTCGACCATATCGTCGAGTCTAGAAAAAGGTAAAGGTGATAATTTGAAGTGGGTCTAGTGGGTCTACTGATGTAGCAAAAACAGTGAGAATAATCAAGATCACATCTATAGAATCACGCATGAAACAAGGTAACCTGAACGGACTATAATAAAAGGTGGATAAGGTACGTTTCTTCTTACTTTCTCTTTCTTATCTCCAGGTAGAGACAGAAGAAGACCACCATGAGTGTAATAATCCCCGAATTTAACTGTGGCCATGTGATATCCAAACTGATGATGTGGAATCGAGTGACTCTGACCTTAGGGACTACATCCCATACCGAAAAGCCAGGAATTAAGAGAGTTAGCGGTAGAGCGAACACAATAATCGCGCCTACCACTACAGTAGCATCGCATTCATGACCAGACATTACTTTACAGAAATATTAGAAATACAGGAACATTGCATTGTAATAATTGCTTGTTTGACACAGTACCTACGACAGTTAAATGAAGTGATTATTTGCTCAGTGGACAGTTCCTCATTAGACCAAAGAGAAGAAAAACACTACGATTAAACTACAAAGTAGAGTCCATTTCACGAAAGAAGTCCCGCGGAGGGTAGCGGTCTTTGTGTCACGGAAAATTGTCGAAGAATTTCTTTAGTACCGCTCAGATAAACATGTGTCTGAAGCTATCTGAAGCTTATGACTGAACTAGGCTGAAGATTGGGCTGAAGCTCAGAAGTAAAAAGAAGCTGTAGCATGAAAGCGACCCTGCTTTTATGCTGCTATTTTTTTATTTGATAGATAAGTACTTATTAAGTAAGTACCTACCTTGGTAAATTGCTATAAAGCATGTGCAAAGCGTAATAAATTCATATAGGTGAAAATAAAGGTATAAAACTGGCTGAAATTCGCAAGATAACGTATTGTGTTTGTTCGGGTTCGGGCCTGGTGTCCGTGTCCGTCACATGCAGAGTCGACGACGCGTCGCTCGTGTGGCATATCAATTTCGACTAGGTACACACAATAAAATTGGACGGTCTCCGGAGAGGGCTTAAACGATTCGCCGTTTTGTCTCGGGACCCAGCTGCGTAATGACCGGAGCAGGAAAAAATTGTCAGCAAGAAAACGCGAGGGTAGTCGGGTTTATGTGCGCGCGGCAGCTGGCGGCATCGGCAGCGGGCGGCGGCGGCGGCGACGCGCTCCTAACGGCCTCTGCTTACCTCGCAAAACCCGCGCCAATTTTATTTATCGAAAATATAAACCGATTTGCGGAGGTCCCTCGTAAATTCTGAACGGCTGATTTATGGCGGTTACAGGGCGCGCTTAAAACAAAGTTGCTTCTTAAAGGACTCCCCAACGTATTACTTCCTTACGTGGACGATAGGGAAACGGCCAGATTTTCTTTTAGATAGGTTTGCTACCTCAACAACATTTACCTACTTGGTATATTCATGGCAAAAATGATTTCTTTTCTACGACAGTAAGGTACCAATTCAAATGTACCTACCTTATAATGCATCACTGAGCATAACTGCATGCATACTTAACGACTATAAACAGAGAAATTACCAGAGCCTACTAACATTGTAGTAACAGCTTTTATAGCAAATTAAAGACATGAAACTACCACTTGAGTGGTGTTGTGCTACATAGTCTTAGGCACGGAATTCTTTTTTTTTCGGACGGATATAGGCAAATGTTGTGGGTCGCAGATGACCGCTGGCAACTTTATCGGGCTTTGATGAGCGCAGAGGGCACGACTCCGCCAGCGGAGTCGGTGTGATGTGAGCTAGTTTAACCCGTCGGCCGTGGGCTGACGGAGGGCTTTCTCTCGCGTTAGCGGAGGTGATCCCGTCATAGGTGTTTCCAAGCACGTTCTTGGTGTACGGATCACACGGAATTCGGAAACACTTTCATATTCTTAGGTGTAGGTAAGGTACCTAGGTATGTATGTGATTATCACAGGTGATTTGATTATATTGAGAAGATAAAGTAAATTGCACACCTGGGTTCATCTACATGTACCTAGGTAAGTAGAGCCAAATAGGAATTTAGCAGTGTCTTTGCCAACTTAGGTAATAGCGTGTCTACAGTCCTACTCCTCATGGTAATAACTCTATTTGCAATCATCTAATGAACAGCCTTAAATTGAAAAATCACGGGCGGTAAATAGATCGCGTGCAAGCAAACCTCACGGTATTAATGAAGTCGTGGAGGCTCCCTCAGGAATAGCTGAAAGTGGTTAAGTCCGAAGACGAGCCACGTGAATCAATTAGGTGATTTGAGGGTTGTGGCGTTGCGTGACGCCATCCCGTAAGGTTACCGCTGAGACCACATGGAACACTGCACAGTACCTACCTACATAGGTAGGTATTATCTGTATGTAGGTACATGTACCTATAGAATCGGTCGGTTCCTGGGAACATAAACCAGTGGAATGAGCTCTTAAGGCTTTTGTGTTTCTTGTTTCTAATAATTCTAACAATAAATAAGAGAGATCCACTTGCAAAAAGAAATTCAACCCCAAACTAACCATAGAAAATAAAGTTTGAAATTGTTTTACCTACCTCTATTCCAAATTTCTTTCAAATCCGTTCAGCCGTTTAGGCGTGATTGAGGCACAAACATACAAACATGCTAACAAACTTTCACATTTATCTTCACTTAGTAGGATCTATTGGCTATAAGCTAAGACACCGGAAAACCATAATATTTATAAATATTTGAGGACATTTCACGAAGCGCCATCTATCTAAATTAAACTAAGCAAAACTACTACTATGGGCACCAGTGATAGAATACTTATAAGTATTCTATCACTGGTGCCCATAGTAGTAAAAAGTATATAAATATACTTTTTTTTTTGTAAATACCTACTCATAAAATACGCAAAACCCGGACCCGGAAGAAACATTTCTCTCGTAGTGAAAATCGAACCCGCGCCTCTTGCGTCTCAGCTAAGCACTCGCCCGCCACGCCACCGAGGCCGTCAATATAAACATATTCGTCAACTTACGAAATATTATGAGAATATTATCCATTAGCCCGACTATGATCACCAATAACAATATGGCAAAGAGTCGTGTAGGCAAGTACCATCAGATAATTGAAACCGAATTAATTTACCTTTATGAAGGGTAAAATGTTTAGTGAATCCCTCATCAATTTACCAAATTGATCGTCGTTTTATGACGGGAAGTATCATGTTGGATACATTTTTGATTAGTTGGTAGGGTAAGCACCTGAAGGCACTTATCGAAACGAAAATATTGAGTCGGTAGGTAGGTAGGTGCTCCAAAAGGGTCTTGAATGGAATCTTGCTAAAATGCTATACCCACCCATTAGGTTATCAGGTATATACAAACGAGACTTGCGACTTTATGTACGAAATGTATTGAACTAAGGCCTTTATATTTGACGACCTCTGTGGCGTGGCGAGTGCTCGACTGAGATACAAACCAGACCCGGAAGAAATATTTGCAGAACATACAAACATTTCTCCCGTAGCGGGAATCGAACCCGCGCCTCTTGCATCTCAACCGAGCACTCGCCCGCCACGAAATGTAGTAGGTACCTAATAATAACCTATACTGTTGTAGATTAGATTACGGGTTACTGTTTGTCATGCCCTCAGAACAGCAAATCAACTTTTCCTCTAAGGTCGGCATGATATTCGTTGAAGTTCTAACATTATTGTTGATATAAGTAGCGCCATCTCTCTTACCTATGTCAAACTAATATCAGAATTTTCAAGGAATTTAATGAAACCAAAATTTTCTTTGCGTAGATTTCATTACAATTCAAGGCTACAAATGTATAAATATAAAATATCAGTCACCTTACTTTACAAACGAATATCAAGTTATAAAATTGTAAAAATGCGTTGGTGCTCTATTCCGACAGACCATTTTGCCTTAACTTTGCTAGTTCACTGAATGTTTAACAAAAACATCATGCACAAGGGTTAAATTTGCAAGAATTATAAAAATTAAGCCGTGATCCACACTGATCTTTGACTAGAAACCCCGAAACAGAATAAAACTTAAGGTATATTGGTACCTATATCGTTCATAATACTTTTTACTACAATCAAATAACAAATGATAACGTTAGTTATATGCCAGGTTCCTATATAATGTCCGATTCCAATATTGTACTAACGGATGACAGATCGTTCATACAACGTGGTTATCAGTCATGTCAAGTTATGTGTTTATTGTTTTGTTAACAATGTTGTTTATTTGACAAATGTATTTATTTTTTATTTATTTATTATGGAACAACAAACAGCTACTTTACGTCTTTATAAATAAATAAATATAAATATTTGTGGACATTTCACACAGCGCCATCTAGCCCCAAACCAAGCGAAGCTACTACTATGGGCACTAGATGGCTGATTGAATACTTAGATATTTTTTTATTTTAGTAAATACCTACTTATAAAATACTACAACACCCAGACCAGGAAGAAACATTTGCAGAACATACAAAAATTTCTCCCGTAGCGGGGATCGAACCTGCGCCTCTTGCTTCTCAGCCGAGCACTCGCCCGCCACGGCACAGAGGTCGTCGAATAGGAGTCTCTTTTTGACAGACAGCAACATTCAACAACGAACAGGTGTAAATGCAACGTAGATTTAAGAAATGTCCAAATGATCCCAGTGATCTTAAGGAATAAAAATTTTTGACTTTGACTTTTACATTGCTACTTTAATCTACCTCCCACCCGCTAGATAAATATAGGAACCGGGTATTACTGGCACAAAGTACAATACTTGCTCAAACTTCCCCACACGTTGCTATAATAAATCACAAGTATTAATTGCACAAGAAAATGTGTGGAAATGTATGCACAGCTTTTACTTAGACATTTCATAAATTGACTTAAATTTTAATTGATTCTTTACATATTTTCATAAATAAACTATATTTAATTTAATTCCATTTCAGTTCATTCCATTCAGTTGTCTTTTTAGGGTTCCGTACGCGAAGGGTGCCAACGGGACCCTATTACTAAGCCTCAGCTGTCCGTCTGTCAGCGGGCTGTATCTCATGAACCGTATTTTAAACCCTCTAGTTGAAATTTTCTATTGCCGCCTATAACAAATAATAAAAATAAAATAAAAGGTGGCACTATACAAGAAACATTTATGTATGTACGATGGTACGGAAGTACGGAACCCTTTGTGTGGGAATTCGACTCGAACTTGACCGTTTTATTTCTACATAATTTATGCATATAGGCAAAGTTTTTGTCCTTGGCCACACCCACACCTGATAAAAATCACATTTCAATAAAACTTACGAACTAATGAGATAAATAATGTATTGATTTAAAACAATACCTAAATAATTAAATAAGAATAAAAATATAACTTACCACTAATCTATTAGAACATAAAGCAAATAGATGGCTAAAATTGATAGGGTTATTCGCATAAATTTTACATACATCTACTTATACTAAGGATTACCTTTAAAACTGATCTTTTATTGATTATATCATAATTTCAGTGGAGTACAAGCATTTTAATACTTAACTAATTCGAATCGTAAGAGATTTTTAGCAGCTATAATCACAGCTAGGTATAATTTAAAGATTCGAGCAAGTAATATCGAAAGCAACTTTCTAACTTCAACTAATATGAATTATAATTTCATCATGAAATCTCATGTACATTATTATGTACCTAGTCTGTGCTGTTACTTTATTGACTGAAGTCAGTCATATGATATTAGGCATAAGATACGCTCAATAGTTAAAGCTCTTAACCAGCGGCTTTATTGTCCAACTCAACTAATAAACGGAATTATTGTAACATGATAAGAATTGGACCAATGGGAAAATGGGACAAATCAAAATCAATGAAACTGTCGTTTTCCTGTGCAAATCGATATGGAAAGTGCGTCTGTGTCAAAGCACTTTTTACAGGCGCGAGGCGCACATCCCTTCCCAGATCTGGATAAAAAACAGTAAAGCCGGACTTATATTACGAAACTAGTTTCATGCATGTTGAAATCAATTTCACGACATCAAAGATTTGTTATTGCATAAAATTCAGTGACGTGAAACCGATCATGGCAACATCGGTATTGAAACTGCGACTTATAGACAACTTTAAGCAACACACACTTTGTTGACACTAGTTTTATGAAGATGACACTAGTGACGTCACACAACTCAAGTGTTTCCGAAAAAAATACGGAATTCTATCTCGTATTCCTCCATGTGAAGGTCGTACTATTTTCGTATTGTAAATCCGGATTCAGGTCAACCTTGTCATTGACTTAATGAAACCTACACTAAAAGTACCAGTATGATAAACGAGTATTGAGAGAGGAAGACAATAAGGCTGCTATTGCCGTTGAGACTAAATGCCTGTTCCCAAGGCCTCCACGGCATCCATGAGGGTAGGTACGTCGTCGACCTGCATGCCTCGCTTGCGGAGATCGTTCAGTTCTTCCACCAGTTTTGTTTTATCGCGGCCGAGAGTTTCCCTGGAACGCATACAATAATTACAGAATTTAGCTCTTTAATCTATCGAGGAATTTAATATTGATTACAAATATACCCCAGAATACTCAAACGCGACTCAAAGTTGAGCACGTTTCAAGTCACGGTTTTTTGACAGTTTTTGATGAAAATCTGTCAAAAACTCGTCAATATATAATAATGTCAAAAAAATTTTTTTTGATGCTAATCGTCAGTTACTTCTAAGAATAATATCATTGCATCAGAAAAAAATTGGGATAACAGAAGTTGCTAGGTACCTGCTTGTACATAACATAAACAAACAAAGTGTGTAATTGCAAATTTCGCGGATTTTGGACATCGCGCGCGAGATATCAATTCGGGGCGAATGACTAGTAATATTTTGATATAGATTCTTTGGGTCATTTTCTTTAACTAAATTCAATTTGACAGTCCTAAAAATATTGACATCCCTTTCTTATACATTGAGATAACAGGGATCTCCATAATTTTAGAGCTATCAAATTAAGTTAAGTATAGGAAAATACACAACAGAATCGACATGCTTTATTATGGTACTTTTATCTAAGTACCACAATAATAAGACAAAAAAATTAAATCAGTTCAATTAAAAGGTACCTTACCTAATTATTTTATTTTATAAATTAGCCTTATTTGTTTATTTTAATTACTACCCATCTAGGGTAATTAAGTAACTTGTTTTACCTTCCGCCTAGGTACAAAGTTTAAGCACATGCATTTTCTTTATTATAACTTCAGTTGCACATTCTTTTACGTATTCACGAATAGTTTTATTTACGATCGAATGATAAAAATAAGGCACGTAATCTGCGACTATCACGTAAAGAAGCAAATGATTTGCGCATAAATAGGCGATAATCGGGTTTTATGCTTGCGATTAGAGGTCAAGCATGTGGCACTGCATCATGTGACTTGGAAAACAAACACTCGAATAATTAGCATAAAGCTGTATCATTATGTACGTCATTGTACGAATACATGATAATTTTTTATATGCATGAAGTGGTCAGCTATAATCGATTGAGCATAGATTGAAGTCACCTAATAAAAAGTTCAGTATATCTGTGTACCACATTTTTATCTAATAGGAAAAAACATACATTTTAGTTGCACATAAATCTATGCAAATAATACACTTCTGAACCCTTAGATGAGTAAAAGCTGACCCAAATAATTCAAATAATATCACCAATAAATTTTGATTGTTTAAACATGCACTATGCATTATCATAAGGTAGGTAGACACATTTTTGTAGACATAATCAGTTAGTTTCAAAGTTCTAGGTATTATAAAATTAACATACCATATAGAAATGCAAGTGTTGAGTAAAGGAGCGTATATCAGCAGCAGATCAGAATCGCTGACGGCCTCATATCGCTTGAGGGCGAGCTGAGCCCATCGTTCTACTGGACCAGCTAACTCTCCCTGGCTGGCATCTGCACATGCTACGATACGGCAAAGAGCTCTCAGCACCACTCTGGAACGATCTGTGTACAGCTGCAAAGATACAAAATATTAAATCATCAATGTGGATAGTAGGTAAGTTGGGAAAAACTATTTGACCCCAATAAAATTGTGTAGGTACCTACTTTTGCATTATGACTTGTGTATGAGTCACAATATAAACAGCTAAAATGGTTCTTTCCAAGTTTTAAGAGAAATGAATCATCTCACATCACATGTTTATATTTGCTAAATGGAAGGAAACAGATTCACTAATAAGTTCTGCGTAAATAGTTACTTACCTACATTCTGCCTAAAGAAACCTTTTTTATACAGAGTACCATGTTTAAAAGCAAATTACCTTATTTAGCAGTTTAAAACTAGTCTCCAATAAAGAAAGCGCCTGGTCGAACTTGCCCTCGTCTATGAGCCTCTTCGCTTCATTCAATTCAGGTTCTTGGAAGAACGCCATCAAAGATGGTGTATCCCTGAGACGTGAGTGACTCGTTACCAAAGACAGCAGAGACTCAAAAGCTGCACAGCGAGTTGATATCAAACTTGGATCAAAGTTTCCCACAACTATCTGTAATAGGATGAAAAGATTTTAGCAACTTTTGTCCTTCTTATTCTTAATATGTTATGTGGTTTGGATAGGCTTTTTACTCAATCGTGGGACATTACCAGCTGGTAATAATAATAATATATGCCTATACTGTTATCAGATACCATGTTTTGGCAAGTTCATGGTAATAGCCAAATCGTCGTAGTCGTAGAACAATGACGGATCTGCAATTTAGCTACTGTGACAAAATATATTATGTGCATTACCTAACCGACTTATAATATCGTAAACTGTTAAATAATAACATTTTTTTTATATAGCAATATGTCCTTTTGAGTTGATAGAGCTAGCCGTTCAAAATATGCCATAAAGTGATTTACTGTAAAGTAGCTAAATTGCAGATCTGTTATTGTTCTACGACTGCGACTAAATATTTGGTGGGTAAACAAGTTTGACCATGAGTACAAGGTAGGAATATACCATTGTACAGAGTCTTTGACTAACACAGTTACATTAGATTTACATTCCCTTTACATTGAATAGCTACATAAATTATTACAAGGGTTTCTGTGTTGCAAAGAAAAGATAAGTAATTGTAAGTAGCTGGTAATAGGTTTATCACTTCTACCTATCTACTATTGAGAAAGTTGGAACAGGAAAACTTACGATGGATTGGTTTTACAAACAAGAACAATGTCTTTGTAGCAATAGGTAGGTATTAAGTGTATTTAAATAGTATGATAATTAATAAAAATAATGGTACTTACTTTTCTTGGAAAAGCGATATTTTGTAGCAAGGCAGGCTGTTCTTTTTTCAAACCATTGTAAAGGTCCAAAAAGTGGGTGTATCGCCTTTCTACATTCGATGGGTCTGGATCAAATACCTTGGTTTCAGTGGAGTCTTGCCTGACTTGCACCGTGTATGCCACAAACTTTTTCTCATTTTCGAAGCCGTCTACCACCCGAGACGAGACAATTTCTAGTTTCAACATTTTTTATAACAAAAAATATTTTCCGTGGCCCCAGCTCTTTGGTTTTGTATCAGTAGTCGCAGGCAGCGACAATCAAATCACAGATGTTCGTTAAATATTTTATTTACTATTCACATGAGCAGCACAAATTATTTTGAAAATAAAATAAAGGAATGAATTGTAATTTACCACAAAGAAAACAAGACAAACAAACAAAGACGAAGGAAGACTGACTGACTGACATTAACCCAAAGAGTACTATAGTACGCTAGTACGCTACACTCACTAACTTAATTGCCAAAGAGCATATAAACACTACGTTCATAAACGTTAAGAAAAGAAAGGAAGCGAAATGTCAATGTCGCCGAAATTTTTCATGTTATTTCACGTCATAGATTTTAAAAGACGTCAAGTCAATAACTTTTTATAATCATAATCATAATCATTAAATTAAATTAACGAAAGAATGAGCAATAGGGTATTTAATACCATCGCCTCCCCAAAAGAGAAATTATATAACAAAAAAAGCAAATAAAAGTTTAGATAGGTAACTAGGTAGGTATTATTTTATTTATTGATTTGGAAGAGCAATTAGCGGTCTGTAGGTACCTACCTACCTTGGATCAAATAAACAGGTTGGTACCCACGCCCACGGATGACGGACCTGACGATAAACCATGCATAGAAGAGCGGCAATATTAAAACCTCGATAGCGCATAGCATGGCAGGCGTGCAAGAGGTGCAGGTGCGATTCTAAGGTGTAGGTACGAAACAGAATTTATTTTACTAATAAAAACGTACCAAAATAATCGATAGTTGGATAATCTAAATTTATTGAAAGTTCCTAACTTATGCTTCCAGCGTCAGCGATCAATGTCACCAAATACAATATCTATAGTAGCAATAAGAACTGCTATGTCAGCCAGCATCAATTGTGGGCCCATAAAAGATATTCCCATTAGGTGAGTGTAAGAAGACGGTCTGATATAGATGCGGTACGGTTTAGAGGTGCCGTCAGCAACCATGTACAGGCCTAGTTCACCTTTAGGGGCCTCTGTAGCAGTGTAGGTAGCTCCCGGCGGCACAATGTACCCCTCAGTGCACAGCTTGAAATGATGAATAAGCGATTCCATTGAAGTTTTCATCTCCTTACGTGAAGGAAGACTGATTTTAGAATCATCAGTCTTAACTTCTCCCTCGGGCATCGTGTCAATGACCTGATTTATAATCCTTAAAGATTGACGCATCTCCTCGAGCCGCAGGAGATGTCTGTCATAACTATCACCAAAAGTGCCGACCACCACGTCGAAGTCGTATAAATCGTAGCCGTCGTAGGGATGCGCAACACGCAGATCCCACTTAACTCCGGTGCATCGTAACATGGGGCCGGTGAATCCCATACTAATGGCATCGTGTGCGTTGACCGCACCTATTCCGGCTGTCCTGGCGTAGTACAATCTATTTCCTGTCGCTACGTCTTCGGTCTCATCGAAACGCTCTCCGAGCTTCATACAAAGCTCGTGCACATCGTCCATGAAGCCGATGGGCATGTCCTGTGAAACGCCGCCGGGCCGCACGTATGCACAGTGCACTCGCGCTCCACATAACCTCTCGAACAGTTCGTAGATCTTCTCGCGTTCCTCGCACATCCAGAAAAAGGGTGTGATTCCCCCGGCATCCAAGATGGTCCCAGACACGTTGAGCAGATGGTTCGCTATGCGGCAGAGTTCGTTACAGAGGACGCGGATGGCTTTCGCCCTTGGGGGGGCTTCTACGTTGAGCAGTTTCTCTACGGCCAGAGAGAAGCCGATTTCGTTGGAGATTGTGGAGACGTAATCAAGGCGATCCATGTAGGGTAGACTCTGGTTGTAATGTTTGTACTCCATCAGTTTCTCGGTGGCGCGGTGAAGGAAGCCGATGTGCGGGTCGGCTCGGACCACTGTCTCTCCGTCCAGCTCCAGGATGAGGCGGAGCACGCCGTGCGCTGCGGGGTGCTGCGGCCCGAAGTTGATCCACATATTTCTGAGTTTCCTCTCCACGGGATTCAGTTTAGAGTTGTAAAATATTTTGTAATACTTATTAGTGGTTTCAGTCGGATACATGACGGAGCCATTAAACTGCTTCACATACTCCGCGTCTGGAAACCATCTGTGACCAAGTAGCTGCGAATAGACTGAGAAACTACGCGCTCTAGAGAACGATTTTTTTGTTAAAGTCTTTAAATGTTGCATTGTTATTCTTTATAAAACAGGTAAACAAACTTTGAGAGAATATGACTACCTAAGTATATGTGACATAAAAATGATTAATCGCATCGTTTTGACAAACTGCTTTTAAGCTTAAAGAGATAGTCAAGTTACTATGATTTGTCAGTAAAAAGGTCTTATTTTTAATTACCTACAATAATAGTCTTCCACGTTCCACGTCCCTTAAAATAAAATAAAACAAACATAGATCGATTATGTAGGTAGATATGCTTTAATTTTGAGTTATATTTATACATAAATATATTATGTGAATATAATGTACCTAATGTATGTAAACAGCACATACCATATCTACCAATCAAAAAGCGAAAATTTCATCAAAATTATATAAGATTTATTATTGTAAAATTCATCCCAAATGACAAAAATGCACAATATAAATAAACAATCTTAAAGAGTAAATATCTTTAAAAATACCTATTTTGTGGAATGTTCATCCCTTGAATAGGTCTCATTAATCATAAATGTACACATAAATAACTTACGAGGTTCCAAGAGAGCTAAAATCAATTACAAAAATGATCGTAATATTTACAAATAAAGTAGGTAGTACAATTCATATAAAAACTTACACAGGGCACAAGTGTACAGAAAACCTAAATATTATTCTAGTGTGTATTGCCACGTCATTGTATAAAAGAGTAAAAATAATAAATAACCATACACAAACATCAGAGTTTTGTGAATACTGAGTTGGTAAATATCACGATAATCACGATTATATGACCAATTCAAACGCGATATACCTTACTTACTATCGATTATATTCATTAACCTACTTAAGTTACATGAATATTCAATCTCATTTTAAACAGGATAGTCACAAGCCGTTTATTTAACTGAATGTTTACCAAGTAATACCAATGGACAGGTTGATCATACAGAAAATCAACATTATGAAAGTACTTAGGTTGCTAAACTATTTATACCGATGATGATACTCATCTCTTTCTTCTTTATCTATGACGATAGGATCGAAACGAACGAACATCGATCTTTTTACAGTAACTAAATTCCAAATGTATATTGCTACCTGTCCAGTAGTAAGTACCTACATTAGCAAATTTTAGCATACTCTAGGTACAATAAGCGTAATATTGGTCCAACAACCGTTTCCGAAGCGTCCTTTTCATCATCCACCAAAGTGGAGGTCAATTTCATCCATTTAGTTCAAAAAGTCGTTCAATTCGACATTTTCTCCAGCGATTCAACGTAGATACACGAGCAGATTTTTTGTAGGAACCGTAAAATCCCACCGGAGCACGCGTCGTATGCTTTAGGTTTGTTCTGCCATTTGACACATGCGTAGTAGACTGGTATACCGGAAAGTAGTATGGCGATTCCTATAGCAGTGTCCTTTGGTTTGGTGATAGCAGGGATGAAGACTAAGCAGCCGATAGCGATGAGGAAAACATACGGTATAATGATATGGACTTTTATAGGGCGTGGGATGTCCGGTTTAATTCTCCTCAGCCATAGCATTCCGATTACCGAAGCACCGACGGACAGCCAGAGAATTTGAGAGAAGTAGTTGATGAGATCAAATACGTTGCTTGTAGTCAGCATCAGGAGTGAGAAGAAACACTGGAATTAAGGAAAACAGAGTTTTTTATTCACTTCGCAAAAATAAAAACATTATTGGTAACTACCTAGTTTCATTGACTGGACTCCAAAGTTTAGTTGTTAATAAGTACTTATTAAAAGTAATCTTACGCGCACGAAGTCGCGGGTCACAGCTAGTTTCTTATGTATATACCGTATCAACTAGTCTCTCAGTTTTGATTAATGAACAGGTTGGGGTATGATTTTTTAGCGAACTGTAAAGAACCCTGATCGGTTCTTTACAGTTTCTTTCTTTCTCGTGTCACCAGTTCTTTCGAACCAGTGTGACGGAAGGATTTCAAGTGAGCCTCGAAGAAGCTACTTTCGTGCAATCGACAGATGTTTTCAAACTTTTTAGGTTCTTCGGTTTCCCCACGATGTTTTCCTTCACTATATGGATACTGATATAAAGATTAGGGCGAAATCTTGGACCATTATTCGTTTGGACGAATTAGGTATAATTGTTGACTAAGTATATTATAATATCTTGGGCTAAGTATAATTGAAGACGGCAAATCTTGATGGCTTGTGGTTTGCGGTTTGATATTCTACCACATTGTCACCTACGCTACGAACAGCTACGACCAGCTAGGCTATGAGTGAAACTTTAGATATAGGAGTTAGGCGATTCTAATCTTGGCTGCCATGATACAAGAGTACAAAAGTTACAATTGTGAAATACAAAAACACAATATAGTAATATTCCTCAGACAATATTAAAAGCCCGACTTTATATCCACTGCTGGGCATAGGCCTCACTTTGTTGTACGTACTTATATTATATTTCACCTCATTATATATATCACCTCGGTGGCATGGTGGGCGAGTGCTCGGCTGAGATGCAAGAGGCGCGGGTTCGATTCCTGTTACGGGAGAAAATGTTTGCCAAATACTTCTTCCGAGTCTGGGTGTTATATAATTATGTATTCTAGGTACTTTATAAGGTAGGTATATAAAGTATTCTATCAGCCATCTGGTGTCCATAGTACAAGCTTTGCTTAGTTTGGGGCTAGATGGCGCTGTGTGAAATGTCCACAAATATTTGTATTTATTTATTTTATCTAAATAAATACTTGTTATTTAAATACTTGTATACTCTTTGTTATTTAAGACGACGCATCAATGTTAAAACAATCAACTTACCGTAAAAATAAGAGAAGGTATGGGTGTCTGCTTCTCAACGTGAAAGAGCGAGAACAAAGCAGGCATGTGTCCCTCTTGCGCACCAGTCGCGAACAATCTTGCAGATGTGAACAACACTCCGTTGACGCCACCAAACGTGGACAGAGCCACGAATACAGGGATGAGCCAGCTCCATGAGCCAAAGAGACGGTCGCCGAATACCTGTAATGTGTAATTTCAAGTTGCTAAGAATGTTTTCAAAGGATACAGTCGATTTTCCAACAACTTGTAAGTTACCACCATATACTAGGACTAATAAAATGGTTGTTATCCCATTAGAACATAAAAAGAAACAAATGTAGGTATACAAATAGAGCGATCATTAATTCCTTAACAGCAGTGTTTAAGTTCGAAATTCAAAATCATAACGGGTTGGTCGTTTGTGTAAGGGGCAAAGTTTCACGTAGTTACCAAAAGTGAGTTTAAAATGTCATTAGTCTCAAACCGTCCGTCGATTAGAATAAGATGTTTTTGTTTTGCCAATCTCTAAATAATATCAAATATGCGTGACTTCAAGAATCTTCCACGTATAGTTCTTGTTACCTACCGAACAGGTTACAAGTTTATCAAAATAAGCAACATTATTACTAGCCAGGTCAGCGATAACAAAGTTAAATAATTATAGGTACAACGTAATCTTTGTCTATTCAGCCAATTTGTTAATCGCAACTGCGTTGTTTATGTTTACTGTAAAGGTCAATGTGTTTTTATTTAGGTTGATTATGCGAAATTGATAGATATCAATTAGGTATACTGTTTCATTATTTAGGCATATTTGATGAACTCATCGTACAAAGCTCCTTCATAAATCAGATTATTACTAACTACTTCAATCCACGTCGATCGTTTACCCAAAAGGTCAAATTCAAAATCTTGCGTGCGTTATTCTGATGCCAAATACGTGCAACTAGCAAAGTGGGTTTGTCTCCAATTGTATGACATCTTGATACTGCTATTAGATTACTTTACATTTGCTGATCTTAAGTTATTTGTACATGGTCACGAGAATTGGGACTAATGTGGTATGCGATAATACAAAGTGATTCCTATTATTTCAATAAAATACTTTCTGAACTTGACAGGTTGCTAAGCAAGTTATGGCAGCAACTATGAAATCGATCCCGTTCAAATCGATCAAGCTTTTAATTTTCTTTATTTAATTCCTTCTAATCAAATATTTCTAAACCTTTTACTTCTGTAACCGTCTCTTTATAATAGGTAACGATAAAATATGACTGTTTATACTTCAGCAGTTACATTATAATACAACTTATCTCTGTCTCCAACCAAAGCATAAATCAATAACTGATAACCTGCTTCATAAGACCAGGGTTGTTCACTATTTATGTTCATGACAGATTTCTAACTATATTAAAACCTTACCTAGACTGAAGATAAGAATAATTATTACCGAGAAATGGAAATAGGGCATCTTAATTAGTACAAGACTATTTTATCCTACTATACTAATATTATGATTGCGAAATGCGAAAGTGACTATGAATGTTTGTTAGTTTCTCTTTCTTTACCGCAGAAATGGATCGATAAGTTTTTGCATAGAAATAATTTATGGGCCTCAGAGTGACATTGGGCTAGTTTTTAATCGGACCACGCATGTGAAACTGCGATCGGAAACTAGTAATGTAAAAGCTTACCAGTGGCCTTAGGAAATAAAATTAAGCCTAGCGATGATGAAATTAGCCATTTTCCCTACATAAGATACCTACTTCTTCTTACATACCAGATGCTAGGATATCGTTGGGGTATAGTGAAAATCTCGTAGGTCGGTTGGAGTGCGTCCTATGTGCGTTTATGGAACTATAAATAACTGGTTTAAAGGTGGTGTAGTTCAATATTTGATATTTTTAGATTTCATATATCACGAGCCTGATATTGTCAAGCTCGTGTCTCAAACGCAACTTACTTTAAACCTATTTACCGAAGGAAAGCTCTCAAAGTAACTTAGCCGTACAGTTTACAACAAGATTACTGGTTTATAACACCAGTATTTTAAATTCGTAACAAAGATAAGGATGAGTGATAAGATAAGTGACTTACAGCTGCGACCGCCGGATTAGCAGTCATCTCAATCTTGGAAACGACGGCAAAGTAGGCCAAATTCGCGAGTGCGTAGATAGTCGTCACCATGGGCATAGCTATCCATATCGCCCGCGGCAGATTCCTGAAATAGCGAAACGTGTCATGAGTATTAATTGCAAAAAAATGTGCCACCCTCTTCTTGCTCACAAAAAATATGGGTCGTCTATGTTTTTGTCAGATTAATTGAGACTTTATTGGTTTGGCTTTCAATATTGCGTGAGTCAGATTTAATAAATATAAAAATGTTAAGTAAATTAATATGAAAGATGTTTCAAAGATTCGTTTTGCAATATGTTAGGAAACATGCTGAAACTATTTATAGGTAATTCAGTGCTGTAGGTAAGTAATTATCTACCTAATTAAACGCATCCATTTATTATTGTTAGTACTTAATGAGTTTACTATAAGCACAGACCAGTATTATGTATAAGTAATGAGTCATTTATAAATAGGTCGGTAAGTACTGTTTTATTGCTGTGTCATAACTATTTATATGAATTTAATGTCATAAAGAATCCATAAGAAAAAAACCAATTAGTGAGGAGATGTTTTAAACAAAAACTGGAGACTTTTCCAACGTAAAATAATTAGGAATAGCAAACACGTTGCAAACATGATACATTATATATAAAATGCATGCAAAAATGTGTGAATGTTGGCATTATGCCAAACATTTCTAGAATCTAAGCTTTTAATGAAGCTTTAATTACATGTTTAATCATTAACTAATGCTGAACCAAACTGACGTGTTTTTAAGAGACGGAAGCTGTAGGTAGCTTGTAGTATAATACAATGCATAGTTTATTCTATAAAAAGAAAAAAACAATAATTGCTAAGTAAGTTATATTGTATTTCAAAATGTTTATGTAAATGTACGAATGAAAATAGACGATAGATGCTAAAATCTCAAATCAGCTACACAGATGTAATAAATTTATTCGAACAGATAAGATGCTCAGATACTTCTGTATATTATAAATTAATAATAAATATTTGTGGACAATTTACACAGCACCATCTAGCCCCAAACTTAGCAAAGCTTGTACTATGGGAACCAGATGGCTGATAGAATACTTATATACTTTTTTTTGGAAATACACACTTGTAATACATAATATTACAACACTCTGACGCGGAAAAAGTATTCGCAGAACATGCAAATATTTCTCCCACAGCGGGAATCGAACCCGCGCCTCTTGCGTCTCAGTTGAGCACTCGCCCGCCACGTCACCGAGGTCTTCAATAAAGTAGGAGCGTTTCTGTGATCCAGGTCAAGTCTGTGGGAAATAAAGTAAAGTGCCTCTATACATAATTCATGCAATAGTGAGAGAGCGGTTGAGATAAACGCAATTCATTTCTTAGGTACTGCAAACTGAAAGCGAAATGTGGATAGTTCACCAACTGATAACATATTATGTACATACATACATTTATTATTATCACGCCCGTATCCCTAATGGGGTGGGCAGAGTCACAAGTAATCATAAGAAAACTTGCAGCCACTTCTGATCCTGACTGATACAACTGATAAACATAGTTGTCAAAAATAGCTAATACAACTTCGCCTGTAATAAATATAAATAGCTATTACAAATCCCTTATCGCTACATAGCTTGCTGGATTATCAAATCATTATCAATCAAAGGCAGTCAGTTAAAACACGATTATTGCAATTTAAAGCCATTGAAGTAAAACCGGTAAACTCATTATAGACTTGTAAGTATCTTTACTACCTTGAAAACAAATCAGTAAATTTGATTCAGCATCGCAAACTCAATCAATTTGAATAGAACCATGCCATAAAAGACGAATAATCATATCACGGAATCCTGTGAATCTAACTCAAAACGCTCGTGATGTAAACAACACACAAAATACAAATAGATGGTGACCTTCGAAAAGCAAATTGCGACCATAAGTCCAAGTTATCATGACAGTTGACTATTCTTAATCATGCTAATACTAGTTAACCCGCGTGGCTTCGCTCGGGTGGTGTAAATTTAAAAACCCCATTTTGACCCTTCTTAAAGGTTATTTTGGAAAATCCTGAAACACTCGTCCATTTATTTTGTACTCTTTTCCAGACTTTTTTAACGAAATGAGAATTTCAAGTTAATCGCACTATCTACTATCCAATATATTCAAAATTAATTTTATAGACCCATAAATACCATATAGGCTACTTTTTATGCGGGTATATCGCGAACGAAGCCGAGGGTAGCAGATAGTTTAATGCAAAATTCAAAATCTGTTCTAAAGAATACTCTTACCTACTGCTACCTGTATTACACGTTTGGGTGTGACTGGAGCTTCGTATTAACTTACAATACAATATTCTAGTATAGAAAAGACAATGAATAATAAATATTTAAAGTTCATTTAAAAAAGTTATGATAATATAATTAATCATATAAAAGCTTATATCTATAAGTAAGTACATTAGCCTTAATTTCCACGTTTCAAAGCCTAGATCAAACAAATTGCTAAGTGCTGTTTGCGTTACTCTCGTGGGAACCACTTCTAAGGATTTGAAAGTCTATTGTGTGCAATTCGATTCCATTACCACTATTACTGGTGGGCCGAGCGATTGTATTTGAAAACCAAATTGTCTCTCAATGACAGTTCAGAGGGTTTGTATTGTAGTGTTCGTGACAAGAGTGTCACGAACGCTACAAGTCCACTGAAGCGGGACTAAAAAGTAGCGTACCTACTGATGTAGGTTTAGTACTTATCTAATATAAATATATAAATAAATAACACCTAAAAGTCATCAAGGTTAAGGAAATAGTGAAGTAGCACTCTCAGTTTAACGGTTACAAAATGGAGCGTGCGTGAGAAGAAACTGTCGGACGACGGCGCTGAGGAAGAGAAGAAGGATCCCGAGAAGCCCAAAATATAGGATGTAGGAGAGAATAGGGAGGAGGTCAAGATTACATAATTTTAAACCCACACTAGGATTCCCTGTGTAGTGGGTATTGGAAACTACGAGTACCATGGTACCAAGAAACCCAGGCACGAAAGTAATATTGGCAGAACATGCAAACTTTCCCCTGCAGCGGGAATCGAATTCGCGTCTCAGCTGAACACTCGCCCGCCATCGTCTAAATGACGCAATTATTCGCTACATTGCGTCAATACAGGAAAAAATACCTACCGTGCACTATCAGCTATGAAAGTTGCAAACATTGCGGAATCGACTGCGAAGTAAGCTTTCGAGTGCGTGATCTAAAGCCAGACGCGTGATAAAGGCAACGATGCTTATGAAGCAAGTTAGATCGTGCTCTTAGATAATGATGCCACTGAAAAGTAGCTGTTATCACGAACTAGAAATGAATGTCCTTCTCAAAGGGATGTGAAGTTGACTGAATGTCTTGAACGAATATGTTTATTCGTCCAAGCTGAATGTACTTGAAGGAGTTCGGAATATGCAAGGGCGTATTTGCATTTAACCTTTTTAAAAGAAAATACCTTTAGACAACCATCAAGTAAAACTTATATTAAGTACAATGATGTTTTAAACAGAATACAGGATTTGTACAGTTAGCATCATAAGTTGATAACTTTTCAAGAATTTTGAACATATTGCACAAAATAATCTTTAGCTTTTTCTCTACCCTACTATATTTCAAAACGAAAACTTATAATTGGATAGCTTTCATTGACAAAATAGTTTAAAATCTTTGTTTGATCATCACTTGCTATTGGTTAGGTATACATGTGTTTTTATATTGTTATCGAACAAACGAAATAACAATAGCCTAGCTAATTCTTGATTGGTTTTAAATGCACTGAGTCCGGCAGTAGAGCTACAGGTGGTATTGAGTGTTTTGTTTCTAATTGTAATGACTTTGAAACAAACCTTTTTGCTCTTTGAAAAGTATTTTGTATCAGTTTCTCCAATCTATGACTTACTTATATGGGTCCTGCAATTCCTCAGTGACGAAGTTGAGATAGTTCCATCCTCCAAATGCGAAGAGACCGGAGTAGAAGGCGAGGGCTATACCACCCGCGGTGTAGTCACCTTCGAATGCATTTTGAAAATTTTCCGTGTGTCCTGTAACAAGATCTTGGATGAGATACATTACCGACTTAAAAAATAGCATATTGGAAGAGAACAGCTAATTGTCGAACTGACAGAACACTGAAACCGTAATATCCGTATGTGTATGTGGCGTGTGGGAATGGTACCGCAGGAAGAGGAAGACCTAGGCGTACGTACCTGGACCAAATTGGCGACGTTTTGGAAAAGGGCCAGGTCAATAGTACCCAAAACCGACGAGCATGTATGAAGAATGTTATGAGAGTGAATGAAGCGAAAGAAGTACCTACTATGTGAGGATCGTAGCAAATGGAGATCCGTGATCTCTGCTTACCATGCCTATGGGAAACAGGCGTGATATTATGTATGTATGTATGTAAGAATTCTAGAGATTCAGCTGAAATGGTTCAGTAATAGATTTGAAGTCTCCAGAAGCAAAGACATGCCGGTGTTCTAACAGTTATAGGTACATTTTCATTAACAAAAGAAGCCTTCGTGCGTGGTAACTATACCTAACTTGCCTGTGACTTTAAAACTCAAACAGTTTTTATCACCTTCACCCAAGATTTAATCTTAATCCTCACCGTGTTTACATAAAATCAATGCTGTACAAAACTAATGAGTAGTGTTGCTTCCATGTAGGTAGTGTTGCTTCCATAAGATAACTGAATTTGAATTTCAACTCAGCAGCGTAGCTCATAACTTTGAATTTAGAACACGCTCTAGTACGAAATGTTGCTACCGTTTTGTAGCGTCCCCGCCTAAATGAACAAAATTCCACCGTAAAAAGGCAGAAAATACTGGCGAGTATGTGGAAAATAAAGATAAAAAATATAATACCTATAATTATAGATTATCTAGTTCTAGGCAGTCTGTCATAGATTCGATATTTTAACAGGATAACTTTTTTTTTTTTTATTTAATCTACAACCATGAACTTTTTATAACTTAGCTATCTGTACCTATTTTGCAATTTTTACGACAAGACATCTCAGGGTTAACCCCACTCGCACTACCAAGGTTCTAGACGTGCAATAAAATCAATTAAAGCGCAGAACTTAATACTACCGACCTACATTCGAATACATTCGAATGAGACAAGTGCGCGAGATTGCAAATTCAAGGCATTATATATGCAAATAGTAAATATTGCCTTTTACCATAAACGGTTATTTCGAGTTCATCCTGCTCTTCAATACTTGGTCTAATAGTCCTGGGGACTAACTCTCAACACTCGACTCGATTACATTATATTTATCTATCAATACTAAGGATTTTGAACGAATTCGTAGGACATGATTTACGTTCATGTAAATTGTAAATGTTTCTTGTATAAAAATGTACATAAAAATAAAAGGGTCCCCTTTTATCTTGTTATAGCGGCAATAAATATATACATACTGTAAATATATCGACTCTCTCTAATTATTACAGTTCATGAGATACAGCCTGCTGACAGATGGACGGAAGGACGGACGGATGAACTGACGGACGGACAGCGGAGGCTTAGTAATAGGGTCCCTTCCCCACAGAACCCTAAAAACTTATTATTTCGGTCAGTTAACATAAATGTTTCGGTAAGTAACATTAGTTTCGGTTAACTCGGTAATTAACCCTTACTTAATTATATCCCTGGGTGATTTCCACCACTTTTAATCCAATTGCGCACTAGTAGTAGTACAAAACCTACTGTGAGTTTAGGATCGGAGTCGATTCGAGTGTCGCGAGTCCCCTTATCGACAAACGATCTGCGTAAATTCGCCTAGTTTATGAGACAAGGCAGTTTGCAATAGTGTTGTATATCGCTATATGAACTGGTGGTCTAGTGGAAATGACCTCGCTTTTCGATCCCAAGGTCGGATTCGAATCCGTTCGCGCACTAATTATTTTTTCTGTTATTTTTTTTCATATGCGCTATACTTACTAACTTACGTAAGTACCTACTTAATACTCGGTACTCTCAAACGTTGAAGGAAAATATCGTAAACCAACGGCATGTCGCACGCATGTAATAATAGCAATACTGAATAATAAAACTTTACTGACTGTAACTTGGACATACCTAAATAATTTACTCGGATATTCTTAGATTAGATCATAGAATACAAACTAATGTATCTTCTTCATGAAACATGACAGCATAGGGGCTTTGTTACTTTCAGCTCCCTTCTCTGTATCAAACTGTGAATCAATCTGTGGCTTTAAACTGGACGTCATACGGAGCCTTTCATATCAATCACAGAGTCGTTTGCATTATCATCGTACCAGTAATAAATTATTCAGACATTTTATTACATGACTAGCTGTAAACGCGGTTACACTCGCGTAGGGATAAAATATAGCCTACAGCCTAGTAAGCAGGTTTATTGTAGCCTTCTACCAGTGAAAGAATTTAAAGAATCGGTTCAGTAATTTCTGGAATTATCAAACAAACAATCAAACTTACAAACACCTCTTTATAATAATTGTGTAGATAGTGTACATTGTCATTGTAATTACTTGGCCTAGATACCTATAATTCATTAGGTAAATAAGGATATTAATGATAATTTATTAATGAATACTTACTTCTTTGCTGGACTGGGAGTTAAAAAAAGCATAGAATGCGTTCAGTTGCTTCTCTCAACGAGCATGTCGTAAAAGTCGACTAAGGGATAGTATCCTCCCCAACATAATGGACTGAGTGGCTGCAAGTTTTCTAATAACTTGTGGCTCTGCCCACCCCAGCTATACGGGCGTGATAATATACTTACATACATACATACATCTATTATGTACCTACTAGCTGCCGCTGGCGGCTTCGCTCGCGTGATACCGTACTACAGTATCTACAGTACATTTACTATGTATATTCCAAGTTTCATTCGAGTCCGTTCAGTTTCAATTCAGTTCAGGCACAAACATCCAAACATCCTCACAAACTTTCGCATTTATAATATAAGTAGGATTATTGTCTAAGTTACGCGTCAGCAAGGATTTGAGATAGCATTAATTTGTGCCCGAAAGTCATTATTCTAAGAAGAGTGAGAGTTGCCGAATCATCAAGCACAGTAGTTAGTAGCTTTATTTAATAAGTTGGTACCTAAGTAAATGTATTATAATTCAAATAGACTCACCCATGCCGATGTAGACGACTCCAGAAATAATGATGACGACTAACGCGAACAGTTTCGAAGTGGTGAATACGTCTTGTATCCGCATCGTCCACCTCACGCTGATACAGTTGACAGCGGTAAGAATACCTACGACAAAGATATAAGTTTATGCTCTTTCTCTTAGCATCATCATCATATCAGCCCAGATAATATAATAGCCGTGTACTAACTAACTAAAGTCAAACAACTGTTATTCGACCACCGTGTGCGTGCATTAAGGGTAGTTTTTGAAATATTCTCATTTATTTATCTAATCTATGAAAAGTCGCACTGCATCTAAGGCAACAACTTTCAGAGAGTGGTTTTCTCTGTTAGCTGTAATTGGGTTAAGTGGGAGTTCCGTCTTCGATTACCAGACTGTGCAGTCAGGGAAATAAATTAAATAGCTCTAGCTAACTAAACTTGGTGATAATTCTCAGCTAGTCAACATAAATACTTATTTTACATTGTATGTCTTGAAAAATACCTAAGTATACCTAGGTAAGTAGGTACTTAACTTACTATAAATCTTTGATAATAATAATGTAGCTAGTATTTATGACTAGTGGCAATTAAATTACACAAAGGTGTCACTTGTTACAAAAAATAATTGGTACCTCAAGAAATAATTCAGCCACACTGGAGATACAATTTATGTAAACAAACCATCGCGTATTTTTCGTTATTACGATGAAATCTCTTTAGTTTTAGGCAAATAAATCTCACAACATAAGTTTTTACACCTTAATTTAACGAGTCGATCTGCAACTCGTACCAAATGATCTCGGCCCGCGTGGGCCGAGTTATAGACGCACAAAATTTTATTATTTTCGATCACTAACTCGTACCACTTTTTTTTTGTATGGAGTTTTTATCTTAGTTTAAGTGAAGTAACGTCAGCACGAAAAGTGCTTTGTAATGATTCAAAATAAAAACCCAGTTCAAATTTTTTACAGAGCCGTCGCTGCTTATAGATTTTGTTATCAGTTTAAAACTGAGTAGGGTTTTACCAAAGGCAATAGCAGGGTATAGTTTTGACTTATTTTCAAACAAACCCGACAACTGAACAAGAGGATGAACACTAAAAGTATGATCGATTGTAAAATATATGATGACTTGAAAACTCAACCAACTAATAAATCATAGCGTTTTGACGGTGAAATAAAAAGGTAAATGTTTCCAACGGCTTCAAATATTTTGACCAGCGCATCAACAGAAACAAAGTAAAAAAAAATGTCAAAGCACGGTAGCATTTTTATTTTAGATACTTTGTCGCTCTAGAAAACTATAGAACCATAAAAATACTTAGATATCTTTTCACGTGCTGAGTTATGCATAGAAACATGCACAAATTTTAGAAATTGGTTAGTTTGCTTAACACTCTGATCTAGACAGTAACGTGCTGTGCAATTAGGTGAACAAAAAATAGACTTTTGATCGATTTTAAACTCTGGTGGCTATATGAAATTGTGACTTTAGCTGTGAAATTTGGATTTGAACTTGCATAATGACTGGATTTTTAAACTTGGACTTTTCATACCTACTACTAATTTACTAAGCTACACTATCCCGGGGTGACATGGGCTATATTATATTTTCAAAAAAATTAGGGATCTTTACTAAAACTCCAATAACTCGAGGATAAAAGAACATCAAATATCGTTTACAGGGAAGCTCTGACTTAATAAATTTAATGGCTTTTGTTTAGTAGATATGATCTTTTTACAAACATTAGAAATAAAAATATATATTAAAAATTCATTAAAATAAACAATATCCAAACTTTTTTATATTTTTTTAACCCGATGCAAAAAGAAGGGTGTATGTGTGTGAGTGTGTGTTTGTTAAAAATGTTAATTTTTGAAATTTTTGTTAAATCTTGTGCGAAGCCGGGGCGGCCTGCTAGTATATTAAATTTATACGAATGCTATGCTTTTATTATTTGAAAATTCCGTGAACCACTTTTGTCGCTAACAGTACTAAATCTTAATGAGATTAGGACGTGGTACGAGTTAGTGATCGAAAATAATAAAATTTTATGCGTCTATAACTCGGCCCACGCGGGCCGAGTTCATGTGGTACGAGTTGACGATCGACTCAATTTAACTATTAGCATTAGCACTACTCAAAAGTTTCATAAACATGTAATCTATCTATCTAGTCGTGTCACTATTTCTTTCGAACCAGTGTGTTGAAAGGATTTAAACATGTAATGAAAAAGTAAGTTTTAGGTTAAGTATCTAGGTACCTAGGTACTGACGCTTTGTTTACATAAAATTGTATCTCTAGTTTGGCTGACGTATAGGTAATTTACTAACTGTAGAACAACTTTTTCTTTATAATATTTAGCTTTTTAGGGTTCAGTACCCGACGGTTGCCAACGGGGCCCTAAAATATTGTCGCTATAACAAATAATAAAAAAGGGGGCCCCATTAAAAGAAACATTTTTATACAATGGTACGGAACCCTTCAGAAATTAATAGCAAAACAGTCGTGGGAACCGTTTTGATCATTTCCTTTGACCTTTAAAATATAAACTCTATAATAGTCTTTATACATATAAGCAATTTATACCTATATCTCTGTGTTTATCCAGCATCGTTTACAACATGCAATATTTTGATTGAGGAAAAATAAAATACTTCGGTCGTTCAAAATCCTGTTCTTCGAATAGGTTGTTGTTCACTTTTTAACATAATAAAGTCGTTAAGCCATGACGGAGGCCTTTAGGCGGCCTAAAAACTCTGCCACAAGAGTTAGCCACTAGCTTATACGAACTTACTTACCATAATAAATACATACTGCTAGTTTTAGCTTCAAACAAGTTCAAACTTTTATCAGAGTACAACCTACAGTAATTACCATTCTACAAATGTTCATAATATTTACTCGATTATAGATCGATTAATCTTGTAGTAGAGATTGTGATAGATTTGCGGTCAATGCAAAAGCAATATCTATACTCTTTATAGTTTGTAAGCAACAGGTGCAATGTGTTAAATATGAGGTACTAATCAAAGGGAAAGTAACCACTTAGAGAGAGCAGTAAACAAATTCGAGAAAGGGAATTTTGACAGAAGTAAAACGCTAAGGTCCACTACTTTCCATACGTAATGCAAGAAACGTAAAATAAATATCATATTTTTTGATTAGCTGTATCCGCGCGGTTTCGCTCGCGTAGAAATAAAATAAGTATATACCTACTAGGTACCTATAGTGTAGCTTTATTCATTGTGCGCTATACCAGTACTCAAAAATGGTAAAGGAACACATCGTGAGGAATCCGGCTTCTCGTAGAACATAAAAAGTTTGAAAACATGTGTTATATGCACTCCTCAAATCAAATATTTTATTTGATCTGAGATGCACTCTAAATCCTTTTACCACACAGGTCTGAAAGAACTAGTGAAACGAATAGTAGAAGTAAGTACTCGTAATAGCTTTTTACTAATGAAACAATTTTCAGAAACTGTTCAGCAGTTTCTGAGATTAACCCCTACAAACAAACATACAAGATTAATAACTATTTATACTAATAATGCAGACAGGTACCTCTACCTACAGCTAAAATACAACTTTCTGTCGTCTCTGTTGATGCCTTATAAGGTGTTATAGAAGCCACTCAATTTTATTCACTGAACATAAAGCTTAAATGACTGCGTTGATGGCCTTAACGTATCCTGTTTTGTAAAAAAAATGTACTGTAGAATCAATAGCACCGGAAAGCTAGGTAGTGGCTTGAAGTTACTTCATTCTTACTTCCTTTACTTTCACAATAGGAAGTTGATTGTCCGAGCAAACAACATTGTTCGGCACTATTGTCGTGGCGTGAACAGAGATCGAAAGCATTCCCAGCGGATTGTAAACAATTTAATTAAGTTGCCAATTGGTTCGATTAATGCTATGCCGTAATACACAAAAATCTTCCATGGGCCAGAACTCAATGAGGCAACTGAAAGTGGTCTAGTTCGTTGGACTGTCATCTGATCAATGGAACAATTGCGCACACACTTTCGTTCATAATTAGTTTGATTTATGTTATAAGTACCTTGTTAAACGAGTAGAGCGCTCTACTAGGTATTTCACTAGAGTTCACGTTTGGCATAACTAAAGCTCGCTGATACAGAACTGTGATCTCAACCTATGTTTATTGCTACCGTACAATTTTTAGTACTTAATCGGTAGGTATACATAACAAAAGGAAGAGGATTCCAAACCAAAATGGTGTACCTAACTGATTCCGAGCTTAGCAAAATATAAATCTGATTGATCGAAACTCTCGTACTCTCGCGTACGAGGAGTTTCTCATTCATCTGAATCATTGTGGTTCCAAATCACAAATTTAGTTGGCAAAGTACATGTTTTCCCTTTTAGGGTTCCGTAACCGAAGGGTTCCAACTGGACCCTATTACTAGGCCCACGCTGTCCGTCAGTCTGTCCGCCTGTCAGCGGCCTGTATCTCATGAACCGTAATAGGTAGAGAGTTGAAATTTTCACAGAGTATGTAGGTATTTCAATTGCCGCTATAACAACAAAGCAAGCAAGTTCGTATGAGCTAGTGCCCAACTCTTGTGACGGAGTTTTTAGGCCGCCTTAAGGCCTCCGTCAAGGATTAACGACATAACAACAAATAATAAAAATAAAACAAAAGGTGGACTAATACAAGAAAAAAAATTCTAACATTCGTAATCGATTATCTAAGTTCAGCAACACTAGGCGCGGTCAGTAAAAGGTAATTATTATGCGTGTATTTTCAATTTAGATGAAATATTTTTTTCAACATCTTTCTTGTCCTTACATTGTAGTAGGTACAATCATATTTTTCTTATTTATTTTCGTTCTATTTGCATAAAATATGTGCAAAATAAGTGAGGGGAATTCAACGAAACTCCTCACCATCGGTCGAAGTTCAGCGTGACGTCACACACTACAACATTCCTACGTTTTTTTAGAAAGAGAATATTTAAAAAATAGGTATCTCATGTGATACCTCTACCTAGTATTCTGGTGAGACTATAAATTATCTAGGACGATGACTGAAATTGGTTTTTTAATCACAATCGGACAATCTGCCAAGAATAGATGCACGTTTTGACTGCACTTGAAAATATGAGGTACAACTCCTTTCTTTAACACTAGTAAAACTTATTTCCCATGTTTCATAATGTTGTATTGATAATAATTGATTGAGTGAGCGAACGAAGATCTCAGTGGCAACTTGCGCGATTTGGTGTTTGTATGTTTGTGAATATGTTTATAAGATCAGAATATTCGAACCGTCTCATTGATCCAATCTGTATGAAACTTGATAGGTCAATAGATTGCTATGAAGATTTGCTGGGCATAATCGGTGAAGGGGTTGTAAAGATAAAGGGGTTCCCGAAACGAAAAAAAAATACAATTGTATCGAGTGGGGTGTCATATGAACGGTGAAGGAAAACATCGTGAGGAAGAGGTAACCGCAACTAGTCTCCAATCGATGATTCATTCATTTTATTACGTACAAAATCGCCGGTGGAGGTTCCTAGTAGGTTTTTGCCTTATCTAAGTATAAGCAAGGTACTCACACAAACAAACACCTGCCAACAGCTTGACAGCATTCTCAGGGGGGTCGCACTCTGGGAAGAAAGGCTTCACCACATAATGGCCAAAGGTCAGCGCCACGATAGCTTGTGTGGTCGGCCTGATGATCAACAGCGCGATCCACATCCGCAGAAACGCAGGTAGTGGACCAAACGCCGTGTAGATGTACGCATAGTCACCACCGGACCTAGTGATCGAGGTGCCGAGCTCTGCGTAGCAAAGAGCGCCCAAAGTGGAAAGGAGACCTGACAGCAGCCATATTATAAGGGAAGCGGCTACTGATCTGAAACAAATGAACGACGGCGATGAAAACAAAATGTTAGAATAGAACGATATCAATTTGATTAAAAGGGGAAATGCGTTTATTAAGGGAAATAAGCTCGTTACATATAAAATATATGAATATTGCAATCTACAAAGAAGAAACAAAAGCAACTGGTTTATTTATCTGATGTACGAGTATAATCAATCATCAAACAAAGGTCTTATGCATGCTTTACAAGCGAATATCGGTTGATGATACTGTTCCGATTACTCGTCCCTCAAGATAAGCTAACAGCCGGAAGAACGTTATTAGATAGTTACCGCGTGAGACAAGCATCTACTTAGGTCACGAATGTAAGTACAAAAGATCCAAAACCGTCTAGAGACTCTTTGATAAGGATAGCGGATTCGTACTATAAACAAGATAATCAAACCTATATTAAGAAAGTTAGGTAATAGTGAGTAATCGTTTGTCTAACTTGTCGATATCGATACTTATAAGTAGCTAAAGTCAGTAAATGAGGAACCTATTAAAATACTAGGTATGTAGTTTCATAATAATGATAGTCTCATGAATATTAATCAATCTCCATAAATCATTATCCATGTTTCTGAATAGGTTGCCAATGTCAAGGCCTACTGGTTCCATTGTATTTATGAATGAAACATGCTAAGTACCTATGATGATATTGACATCGACGATAGATTAAATTTATTTGGAAAAAAACTTCTCAGGACCATTACCAGATTTCCAGAAAGTGTACAGAAGTTTGGAGAAATTGTAAGAGTAAGCTGATATGATTATAATGATTGAGACTATTATATATATTTAATTTGTTTATGATACAGTAGTGGATACTACGTTTCGATGTATTTACAAAATACATCTACACTAATATTATAAAGAGGAAAACTTTGTTTGTATGTTTGTTTGTTTGTACTGAATAGGCTCAAAAACTACTGGACCGATTTTAAAAATTCTTTCACCATTCGAAAGCTACATTATCCACGAGTAACATAGGCTATATTTTATTTTGGAAAAAAATAGGGTTCCGTAAGATATTTGGGTTTTTCGGACACAAGGTGTAAAAAATCAACCAGAAAAGTTACTTATTTTGCGTACGCTGCCTAAACTATAAAAGATAGAACCATAAAATGTTCTAATTAATTGTAGATCTTATAAATATCTACAAAAAAGTCCGCGACACACTATACCCATCTATGTCGAGTGAGGCACAGCAACCATTTTTTTATTTAAAAATCTTGAATTTTTTTTGGACTACATTTAAACGCGTTTATAATGAATAATGAGGATAGTAGGTACCTACGTGTGCTGGAATGGGATATAGGGTACTTTTTATCTGGGTACCGCGTGAGCGAAGCCGCGGGCGGCCGCTAGTAGGTAATATGTTTATTTTGACATAGGTTATTTTGACTTATGTACCTATAGAGTTTTTCTAGTGTAGGTAATTAGATAATTTTAAACATCTTAATACATAAAAATTCCAATGAATTATTCATTAACCTGCTGCAAAAATAGTCAAGAAAAGTTCGTCAACATTATTATGATTTTTTTTACCCTACACATAGCTGCTTCTCTTCCCGAGCATGTCGTAAATGTCGACTAAGGGATAGTATCCTCTCCAAAATGATAGACCACCTATATGGGCGATGGGCTGATCACCTGTCACCATGGTTCAGCATATCCATAGCGATCCTAGTAACATAAATGCCTAGAAACTCCATAAAATAGTTAAACCAGACTACTTGAAACAAGTAGAAATCACAAGGACAATTTCTGTCTTGATGTTTCGAGAACTGTATAAAGGTGCTTTCTTTCGAATTTGTGAATTGTTGAATCTTGCTGCCCATAGCTTTGATTTACAAAATTGTTTGTTTGTTTTATTACTTAAGTAGTAAGCTGGATATGACACAGCCTTGGCCCTGTTGCCAAGTCGAGCGTAGTGCGTTCACCGACTTTGAGAATGGCAACAAGTTCATTCGCACAATTTATCAGTTGGCCATTACTTCGGCACTGTATCGTAATGTGTATAACGCAGGTTGTGGGTTTGCCTGCATCTTAAAGCTAAACGCATCAATAGAGAAAGATTTATTTATGCTCAATCAAAATAATATGAGATGGAAATTTCATTCAGCATTTTCTATCCTTTTATTATTGACGTTATACTATTATCCGCCTGCATATTAATGTAGCTTTCATTTTATTTGGGAGATATTTGTTATCAATGTCGTCTATCAAATGTTAGACCATTTCAAGTAATCTGTAAATTTTTTTTCGGATATCGATATTATACTTAAAAGAATTCATTTATTTCCGGGTATTTTTTAGTTCTTTAAACTATGCTTAGCGCTTTGAAAACACATTATGATATTTTGATTTTCTTATTTGACAAATTGCTTATTAGTGCAGTAATTATCTAGGTATAGGTACTATTACCTATGGGTAAAGCGTCACAAAGGAAATGCACCTCCTCTGATTG
Organism: Scotopteryx bipunctaria; assembly: GCA_949320045.1. Lineage (NCBI taxonomy): Eukaryota > Metazoa > Arthropoda > Insecta > Lepidoptera > Geometridae > Scotopteryx > Scotopteryx bipunctaria. The sequence goes on from OX439441.1 coordinate 4,816,381, forward strand.
CTGATGCATGACGTGTGATAGAGCCCCCCTACGTTAAATTCCCTCTTTTTCATCAATACTCGCACTGAGTCATAGGTAAATCCGATAACACATACCTAATATGATACGTAGTGTCTAGCTAGGAAGATTAAAAAACACATAGAAGCGCCTACACTAGAATACGTAAATATACGTTCGTAAACGTACGTTATCGTGTATTGAATATCAAATGGATAGAGCCTGTAAGACGAAGCTCAAACACCGGATTAACATGAACCCTGAATCATGTTCTGTAACAGTTGAACAACTTAAAGTTTGTATATCTGTCGTTAATCATCTGTCTCTAGAGTCTACTATGCTCGAAATATATTAAACGAGCTGTTATAGTACCTATCTAATATTTTTTTATAGCTACTAATATTATCTCGAGAAAACTTTTCACGTTCCTTTTATTATAAAAGGCATGAAATTAACATAATAGTAGGTACTTAAGAACTTGTACTTAATATAAAATCTAAATCTACAAGTACAAATAATGAAGAAAAATACGAAAAAGAATTGAAATGGACCCCACATTTCTCTAATTCAATTAATTTAAAACACACCAAGCAGTTAATCAAAAAACAAACAGGAGGCGGGAAATTCGATATTACTTACCTAGTGTACAGGAATACTCCAGTCGGTGATATAAAAATGCCGGATCCTATAATAGTCCCAATAATAATGCCGACACCATTAAAAAGTGTTATTTTACGTTTCAACACCACTTTGCCATCGCTGGCATGACTTTCTTCGCCCATTTCGTAAAAAAATCAATCGCTCACACACCGGTAAACTAACACACGTGGGCAATACGCGCGATCCTTAGCCGGCAGCAGCGTGCAGAACACTCTTCGCTACGGCCTATCTCGCACAACTGACTCACTTTCCTGTTAGCATTTTTTGGTCTGGGAAACTGGAATGTAGCGATTTAGTGCTGAGTTCAGTCGTAGCTATCTATCAACACGATTTGGTAGAGTTGCGGGCCGCGCGCTTGAAGCGGTCGCCACGGCGCATGTGACGAGACGAGAGGAAGGACGGAACACGAACTCCGTACGAGGCGCGTGGCTTTACTCGTAAATTCACAGAAAGGGACGTCTAGATATTTCGACACATGTCCCAGAAAGGGACGGTGAAATCATTCGCAAACTTGTGTTGTGACTGAGGCCGGCTTTTCACAGGGGCTACCTGTTTTGAGAAATTATAAATTTTTATATCCCCTTTACAGTTATTATTGATACCACTCCGAATATTGCAGCAACTGAATCATTAGCTGTAGGCACTTTTACATCTTTGGTTGCCTTCGATTTCAGAAAGGTTCTGATTACATTAATTGTTTTCTTGCATCAGCTTCGCAGAAATATCTGCTTTGTGTGTTCTAGCGTACCTAATGGTTGTATTGGAATACGATATAAAAAGTCGCAATAAAACGTAATTGTTATCCCACAATCTTGCAAAGGTACTAATATTATAAATACAAAAATTTGCATGTTTGTAAATTTGTGTTTGAATCACGCCCAAACGAATGATCGGATTTAAATAAAATAAAATTTGGAACCGGCATAATAATGTACTTATATGACCTGGACGCTTATAGGTAGGCTACCACGTGAGGAAAAGCGCAGGCGAACGCTAGTATTATAAATACGATACATAGTTCTTACGTTTGGATATTCATGTGTCATAATAACGGTTGGTCCGATTTTAATTAAACTTAGAATACCTGTAAATAAACATTTTATGACTTGGAATGGAGTTATAGTATAATAGCTGCTTACCAAATATCATAATGTAAAATAAAGTACCAAAGATAATTCGAACCCTTATATCAGTATGTAGTCAGGCATTGTGTGTGACGACCTCGGTGGCGTGGCGGGCGAGTGCTCGGCTAAGACGCAAGAGGCGCGGTTTCGATTCCCGCTACGGGAGAAATGTTTGTTTGCTCTGCAAATATTTCTTCCTCCTGGGTGTTGTAGTATTATGCATTATACATAGGTATGTATGTGTTTACAAAATAGTGTCTAAGTAGATATTCTATCAGCCATCTGGTGTCCATAGTAGGTACAAGCTTTGCTTAATTTGGGGCTAGATGGCGCTGTGTGAAATGTCCACAAGTATTTATTTATTAAAATATTTATTGTCTTCTGTACATCTACACCACCATTTAAAACTTCACATTATTTAAATCTGAAATAAAACATTAACACAGTAATAACGACGTACTATTTAAAATTACTTTGGGTAGAGTTTTACTAATAATGGCGTTTATTGGAATAGATAAGTAGATTATCACTAATCTATAAAACAAATACTTACCTAAGCGTTAATAAGTAGGCAAGTACTAAAGTACCTACTTACATAATTTAATTACAAACAGTTTTAAACAATACATTGTAACCTAGTAACGAAATAAGTTAAATACATTTACCTATTGTCATGTTTTTGAAGACGTCGCGGGAGACATCCTGAAAATAACACTGATTTGCAGCAGAGATGCGCCCGCGCAGCGGCGCTACCGTCGCGCTTATCCGACGCCATTTTCACGCAGTCCCTGAGCTTTCCCGCACACAGGTACGTGCGAAAATCATATTATATTCAAATCACACTATTCTGTACCATAATCACTTGAGTAACGTATCCACAGCAACTAACAGTATAACTAACATCCAAAAATTTACCACTAGCACCGCTTTACCCACTAACACTCGAAAACAAGAACATTGACCCTCGACGAAACACGTAATAGTGAGCATGTTTTTTGTTCTTAATGTTATTTACTGAATATAAAACCCTAGGACAAAGCACCTACGTGAAGTCCGATCCATATTATGGAATGAACAATCATCGAATAACGTATTTTAACAATTGGATATGATCAACATCAAGTAACATCTAAAAGTGAACTCAGGAATGTGACCGTCGTGTTTCGGTTACATCAACGCACAACCGCAGATCGAACAATGTGTTACCTATCTAACCGCTCGTTGTAATGAGTGTGTTGTCTTCGAAAGTCAATCTATTTGTGTCATCATGTCCTTATTTTTTTAATAGATCGGTAAGCATCCCCCGCAGCGGCAGCGTTGCGAGACACGAGTCGTGTCGCGAGCCGTGGAGCCCTTGCACGTAACGTCGGCCCTACAGGAGCTCTCTCCTAGAGGATTACTCCGATTCCAAGTTTAAAACGAGCTTCGATGACACTAATTCAAAGGTCGAGTGCTGAAAACATGGACGGTTCCGCACCCAAAGATGACAATGGAAAACCATCACGGCCGGTCAGAAACAGGCGCTATACTCGGTTCGTACTTAATGATGTGACTCATTACTTTCAGTCTTTATGAAATAATTTTCTTTGTGCGTCACGAGCACCTCATGGAAAATAGTAGGTCTTTATCGAAAGACACTGCATGCACATGTCATAACTATTTTACGATAATTAGGTAGGTATCTCTACATTTTAAGGTACTTATGCGAAGTCACAACATGTTTTTTTGTATTTACAGGAGGAGTCTGGTAGCAGGACAACGCCCACAAAAGAGACTATTCACGCCAGAAATAAAACGATACCTGAAAGACTGGTTGGTGCGACGGAGAGAGAACCCATACCCAAACCGGGAAGAGAAAAAATATCTTTCAAGGGAGACTGGTCTCACTTACATTCAAGTAAGTTTCATGTTTTCAAACCTACAACATTTCATGTTTTTCAAATTACAAGGTATCGTGTTTTTGCCTACCACCAACCTAATTGGAACGTTGCCAGATATTGCTATTTGTACATAAATAGGCACTATTTTTGTCACCGCTTTCTTGACTACAGTGTTTTGTTCAGTTTATTGTAGTATCATTTAACATGATGTACCTACCTAATGCAGCAGTGCCTGACTGCACAATACATTTTTGTTGCCTCCTAACTACACCTCATTCATCTCTTTAAAAGTACTTAGGTAGGTACGTTTCATGTTACCTAAAACTGTAAGTATGATTGTTACAGATATGCAATTGGTTTGCTAATTGGCGAAGAAAATTGAAGAACGTTAGTGCAGAACGCAGTCAACAAACCTGGGGCCACCTCATTCGCACATACAACGACCGCGCTCAAGGCAACGTCGAGCAATTCAGCATTTGCTCAGAAGACAGCATTTGGAGTGAGCCTGAACATAACTCGTCGGAGCACGAAAACTTAGAGATTGATGAAGCTTTCACAGACAGTCCAGAACGAGATTACCGACAAGAAGATTCGGATTCGTCTTTAAAAGATGCGTGCGAGAACAATAATTCTTTCGAGGTGAACAATGCAAAGGGAGATTCAAAGAAAATATCTGGTCCAATGCTTCTGAGCAAATGGTTAGAGAGCGCGGCAAGATTTCAGCCAAGTGAGAGTAACTACTCATGGTGGGTGGATGAGAAGAAACGAAGATCGGAGAGTAAGGTTCAGCGTTTTACGATCAACACTTTGTCTCGACACGGTAGAGACGAGGTGGAAGCCGCGGTCGCCCTCACCGCGCTCGCGTCTGCAACATGCCGCATTGCTGCAACACCCTAACCCCTTTCAAAATAGACAACTTTTTCAAAACCAACCCTCTAATTACGTACTCGCCACATACCTTATTTTTATTTAGTTTTATTTTAAGCGGATGTTTATATTAACATTGTATTAAGATTTTTTTATGTATATAATTTTATCCTAATGTTGCTCAAGTATTGTTACAAAAAAAAAGATTATGGTGATAAACCATTATTGGAAGTAGTCATCATAATTTTGATCTCTTTTGGATTTAGATTGTAAGTTATGTATAAATCCTGCCAAAGATTGTGTTTACAAATAAATAAGGAATTGAAATCATGTATTTCAATAAACCCTATAATAAATGCCTCATACTTACATGATGTGTCAAATATGCCTGTGCATATTTATCTAGAAATCAATCTAAACTACATTGCACCAAAGCTCTACTAAACAAAAATAGGTATTAACCACAAAGCATTCAAATGAAACTATAAGAATAAGCAACGTTAAAAGCAAAGGGGAGGATATATAAAACCCAGTCGCTGACATAACAGTATACTAAAATTACATAATCTATTGGCAAATTCAACTATCTTTTGTATCTACTGCAGGTTGGTTCTGCATTTCGACATGTTTGTCGAGGTGAGATACGAGGATCTGTTGACTCTGGTTGAGTTGGCTGACTATGCTGGAACCTGCGCTCTCCAGGACTGCACACAGCTGACTTCTAGCTGCTTCCAGACTCGGCAGTTGACTGAACTCTACCAGCTCATTTTTAGACATCAGTCTATCTTGGATTATGCCAGCTGAAATAATTTAACTTATTAACAATCTTAGTGGGATGTAATTGGATTAGACTAGCACAGGACTGTGTTGGATAGCATTAGCGAAGGGAGGCCTTAATATGTCCAGCCATGGGCAAAAACAGACTGTATATGATAATGATTAACAATCTTATACAGAATTACTTCACAGGTAAGAACTTACTCAAGATTGCATTTTCAAAATCAGTAAACTCTGTAACTTTACAGACACAATTTCAATATTCAATATTGTATCAAAATTAGACAAAGAATAAGCCAGTAGGGACACACTACTTACTGCATATTTTTTTTGGTAGGTTTACTTAACAAAAAAATAGGGAACCTGAGCGGTTAAACTTACCTAAAACAACAAGCTGTGGGGTTTTCTTCAGCAGTTTAAATAATTTGGCTGCATTTTCTGGCTGACCAAATATTATATTTTGGTGTGAAGTAAACAAGTGGTTTACAGCTTCATATCTTGTTCCTTTTGTGGCCATGGCAACAATTTTTTTACCATAACACCGCAGATGCATTTTATTTTTTACTAGTGCCGCAAATAATGGTGTTTTGTCCTCCATGCTTATTGAATTGAGATGAAGAAACACTACCATCTTTGAAGTATTGAACCAGTTGAGGCATTCTTTAGCAAGTATTCTCTCAAAGGGATTATCTATTTCCTTTTTTACCACTGTCTTATCTTTTTCGCAGACCACAATCTGGGGTAGAGTCCACTTTGGAGGTCCATATACGGGTTTAGACAGATCAATGAGAAGTTGCCTTTCAAAGTGAGGTGTCTTAGGTCTTTGAATGTTAATTTTACCTCTGAATCGTTTGGCAATCGTGAAAGCAGTTTGTGACTGCAATAATGCTGAAAATAACAGTTTTGTCTGTATTGTAGAAACAATAAATATAAAAACAAACCTATTAGGTACATATTACAGGTAGGTTACATTGATATTATATTATTGTTAAAATTACCTTTTCGAGATGCCATGACTTATGAGAGATAATTTAAAGGTTGCTAAGTAGTACTATATTATTCTCTTCGTTGTGGTCAAAATAATAAATAACTGGAAAAATAAAGATTGGTTGAATTCACAAATTCAAAACAAGTTATACCTAACCTCACCTCACCACAAATAATCAATCATAGTTTTGGCAACTGTACCTAGGTTTTGACAGTGACATTATTACTGTACTGACTTTGAAAACAATTTATTTTATGTACTAGTCGAAAATAGCAATGTTAATTTAGTTTGAATTTTTCCTTTTTATTCTGTGTAAAGCTGTTTTAAATTTTACAATTTTTTTAATTTACGTATTTAACATTATTCACAATAATTTAACATTTTTCCGAGAATTTAACCAAGCAAACTAAGATTAATATAATGATGTATACAAGCAAACTGGTCTAAGGTATATTACTCTAGTACCTGCTCTAGATACCGAGTTAAATTATGTATTTTGTTTTGACAAATGTCAAATCGGACCTCTGATTTTGTTTGATCAGTTTTATTTTATTCCGACTTCGATAAAGATAGTGTGTAACTTGTGTAAGTAAAGAGAAACTGAGAAGTGAGAAAGAGGTTAGGATGCGAAAAGAAACTATTTTTGTGTAACAAATATTTATTATAAAGAAAACTATAACTACTCAGGTCTAAGAGCATTCTTTCTATTCAGAATTTAGTCCCTATATTCTTGCAGCAATAGTGCAAAATATCAATTATATACTTAGGTGTAAAAGGGTGTTTAAAGCACACTTTCCCAACCATGAAAGGTTAGTACCTACTTACTTATCTGTATTATGAAATTAAAGTTTTGCATGAATTCTAAAGCTAATTTTAGCGAATAATCTTGCTATACTACAAAATCTAAATTTCAGAGATCCGCGATTCGCAACAAGATACTCCGCCGTCGTCAGTGAACGGTGACGAAATTGAAGCCATGAATGACGAAATGTATTTCGAGGAAGTAGAAGAAGTTCAATTAGAAGATTTAGAAAACATGTTGGAAGAGCAGGAGGAAGAAGATACAGAAATGGAGCCACCAGAGGACCATTCAATCATGGTTTTCAAAAAACACGCTGGCTCTGCTTTTTGTTGTGACCTACACCCTCAAGGCTTATTAGCTATCACGGGGGGTGAAGATGATAAGGCTTATGTGTGGTCAGTAGAAACTGGCAATGTTGTAATGGACTGCATTGGTCACAAGGATTCCGTAATATTTGTTGGATTCAGCTATGATGGTGCTTATGTAGCCACTGCTGATATGGCTGGTTTGATCAAAGTGTGGGAGGTGAACACAAATGTAAACCAGCCTTGGACAGTTGCCTTTGAGTATGAGACAGAGGATATTGCTTGGGGCACTTGGCATTTTGGAGCGAGAGTGCTTATTTTCGGAGTTGAATCTGGGGATATCTATGTATTCAAAGTACCTTCAGGAGAAACAAAGATTTTAAAAGGACACAATGTTAAAGTGGAATGTGGCAAAGTAAGCACACTACAAAAGCATCTATGTACAATAGTTTTAAATATCATGCAACAAGTAGTTCTCAGAATTTTGAAGGCAAATAATGACCTATTTGTTTATAGGTGGTAATAATTAAAGTTTTTTGTTCTAGCTATTTCCTGATGGCAAGAGATTAGCAGCAGGTTATGATGATGGTGCTGTGAAGATATGGGATTTAAAGACTTCATCTCTCGTTAGCCAAGTACCTGCAAATGTCCAGGGACAAAGAGTGACAGCTATAGACGTCCAGCATGACAACAATTTAGTGGCATCTATCTCGTTAGAAGGTAATATCTTCATCTTTATGAGTTATCACTATTGCAATTTAAAGTATGGTCTTGGACCACTGTTCACCAGTTCATAAGAAATATAATTTTAAAAAACACTACTTCTTAGCTGGACTGGAAGTAAAGAAAAAACCTATAATGCTTCCAGCTGCTTATCCTCCCAAGCATTTTGTAAAAGTTGACTAATGGATAGTACCCTCTCCAACATGATGGATGATCTATATTGGCGATGGGCTGATCACCTGTTGCCATGATTCTCCATATCCATCTTGGGATGAATCAGGAGTGGCTGTAAGTTTTATTATGATTGCATGTGGCTCTGCCCACCCAGGGATATGGGTGTGATAATATGTATGTATGTAAAAAAACAGCAATTGCCTAGTCATATACATATTATCAATTGGGCAAGTAAAGAGAAGATCTTAGTGTCAGCTATGGATCTTAATTCTTTGTTTACTACTAGGCATATTAATAGATTTGATTTTATGAGGTTAGAATGGTTGTGGTTTGAACCTGTGCATCATTCTGCAGGAAAGTAGACATCTGACATACCTATGTTACTATGGCGATGAGTCAAGACAAGACCTATTCAACATAAATTCTCAGCAATCGGAAGCAATGAAGCCTATTTGAATTGAACTGTTATTTCTTTCCATTACAGGTAAAGTGGTTATAACAACTCCCAATAATGGTAAAGTGGTAGGACAACTGCAAGCTGACAATGACCTGGAGACAGTGGCCTTCTCACAGGAGCCTGCAGGATATCTAGCCTTGGGTAAGATATAATTATTTTTCAATACTCCTACGCCGCGAATTCGCCCGCGTTCTACCTGGTTAAAAAGAAGTCTTTCACTCTCTGACTATTTTAATGAAAAAAATCAAGCTGATCCGTTGCTCATCCATCACTGAAGGTTATAAAACAAAGTATTTTAAAACCTCATACAATGTGTTTTCTTTTGTAAAACTGCCAAATGTAATATTTTAATATTCTCTCATACCTATCTTACCTGACTACATGGAGCAAAAGATGGGTTTATTGTTTTTTAAATAAATGATTTATGAAATCTTGCAGGAACACTCACGGGTGCCGTTAGCATATGGGATACAGTGCGGCAAATGGTCAGACACCAGTGCGTAAAAGCTGATGAGGGATCAGGCGTTACAAGAATGCTATGGATTAAAAACATCCTAGTGACTGGTTGTTTAGATGGCTCCGTATGTGGGTACGAGGCCAGGACTGGGGAGAGACAGTTCATGCTGACAGGACACGAATCAGCGATACTAGATCTATGCTATAACCCAGAGAAGAAACTAATTCTTACCACGTCTGATGACGACTCGGCAAGAGTATTTTTGTATGAAGTGAAAAATGACAATGATTAGTTCCTCAAAATTAACAGTCAGTGAGTTTTTTTATTTAGTTATAGGTGGTATATAGTTATAAGTAATGTCAATAATTTTGTTTTTATTGCCTTTACACAATGGCGGGTAAAGTGGCGCTGGCGCAATTAGTAGATTAGGTACAATATTCTTTTATAAGTACATGTGTTAATGGCAGATTCTTCTGTCGTCATAAAACCTACGATTGATTCATTTACAGCATATCTCTCACAGAACCTAAATCTTGAGCCCTAAATGTGTTAACAATAGTACATGTAGGTAATGTGCAAGAAAGATTCGTTTTCATAATTTATTCTGTCACCTGTTTTAGGGTTATATAATAACAACTCATTTTGGCTTCTAGGTCAAATGAAAACAATGTAAACTTCACCTTGAGGGTGTTTTGTATTTAAAAAAAAAATAGTATTGGTAAGTTCTGTACTAATGTGACATTGATAGTAAATATTCTTATACTAGCTGCCGCTTGCGGCTTCGCTCGCGTGGTACCCGGACAAAAAATAGCCTATAATGTTAATTCAGCACATGTACTATGTATATTCCAAGTTTCATTAAAATCCATTCAGCAGTTTTTGCGTGAAAGATTAACAAACATTCATACATACAAACTTTCGTCTTTATAATAATTAGTATGGATACTTGCACATTCTAGTTAAGTATAACATGAGTTCTACTTGAATCCTCATTGAGAGTATCTTATCAGTGCGCGATCAATGAATGATAAAAGACCTAATCTATAATTATATACATAGCTATATAGCTATAAAATAAATTATTTACATAATTATCTACAAGTATCAATTTAACTCCTGTCGTGTTTACAAGATTTTTATCAATTTCTACAAAATACAACTGATGTGGGTAAGAAGACCTAGGGAATCTTAGATAAAAAGAGTTATATAATTTATTATTCAAGTGCAATTGGAATGGTGATACCAAATAAGTTAAGGATTTTTCTAACAAAATACCTACCTACCGTAGTGATAATGGCAGTTTGCCTCAAGTTCTGTAACCATCACATGCACGTACCTACAATTTAAAATTATACGTCTGTCATTGACCTGTGCACAATAAAGACGCTATCTAACTGAATCGCTCACATCCTGCCTGCGAGGAGGCACCATTCATCCAATGTCTACAGACACATGTTAAGCTGTCATTATCTCTTTAAACTTTATCACACAATACAAAACCTCTCAAAAAATCTGGGTCTATTGCCCACGTGGTTTACTCAGCATGGCGATAATGACGTTAAAACCAGTTGTTCGAACTTGGCAGTGAATTCACATGAGTCCAGCGCTGTTCAAAATCCTATATTATCCGCGAGCACCAAGGTAGTCAGTCGCTTGGCAGCGTTTTACACGAATGCTGTTTTATTTTTGAGTCATCGGTGTAGCGCTAGACAGGTGGCCGCGCGGCCTGGTCGTGGTTAAATCGCAAAGCAGTCGACTGAATAGTAAAGTAGGCGCCGACCCCGACGAACGTGCACGCCGCAGCGCGTAGTACCATATGGATTACGATCGCGAGCGGAACTTCCAGCATAGTGACGGAAATTGCTAAAATTACATCGGGAGTAGCCTACTTTAGCTTCAAAAATAATAATTCGATTACTTATTGTGAAAAACCAGTGCTATCCATGTCGATTTCTTCTAATGTGTTGAAAACGTTAACCTGCTGCGAGTAGCGGTAGTCCAATAAGACAGAATCAGGAGTGGGTATTATTTATTAATAGTTCCTGTTATCAGTTGCGTGTGTTGGTAAACCGCTAGGAGCAGTGTTATCAGTTCCATGGCAAATTCATGGTGTATGCCGGCACACGTGGTGCTTCCCGCCGCAGCTTGCGGCGCAGAGTGATGCAATGTTTGCATGATGGTGCCTCAGAGTTTCGGCAGCGAAGCCTACATTGTTAGTTTATTATGAGTGACACTGTTTGATAAGTGTGTTAAGTTTTGACTAAATTTTTACTTTGAAAATGGCAAAAGTGTCGGACGTTGATGGTTTACCGCCAAAGGCGATGGACGTCGGTGAGACCGGCGCTGACGAGTCCAGCGATGGGGAGTCAAGCGGAGGAGTGCGGCTGAAGAAGGAGTTGAGTTTACTGAACGGAGTGGCGATCATCGTGGGAGTTATCGTGGGTTCTGGCATCTTCGTGTCGCCGCGCTATGCCCTCAAGTATGCAGGCTCCAAGGGAATGGCGCTCATCGTGTGGGTCCTTTCGGGAATCCTCTCCATGGTGGGAGCCCTCTGCTATGCGGAATTAGGTGAGTGAGAACTGACTTAATAATGCCTAATTAATGGAGAACCGTGTTATCAGGGTCTAATAGATATTGCGTTATGTATCAGAAACTTAGTTAAATAAACCGCCTACTAGGTAGACAATGTATGTACTAGGCTAGGGTGGCGCGAATGTCTGCATCTGTTATCATAAAATGCATTTAAATATAGTTTCGCAAATTTATTTACAAAGATAAGACTCACTGTAGGCAGTAAGTATTATGCAACATAGATACCTGCTTACAAATTCACGCTAGGCCAAAGTTGAAACGGATTCGAATAGGATATTATTAATAAGTAAATACGATGAGGAAACCATGGATCTACCTAGTTACTTGGTTTCAATACCTTTATTATCTACTTATAATAATGTTGCATGATATCAATAAACTATCAAGGTCCAAGGTTTGTATGGAATTTCCTAACGCACATTAGGTAGGATTATTTAAATCTTATTTTGTAAAATTATTTCATTGACGCACTGGACATTTTAAAAGTTATTGGGAACCTAGCCGCTTAGTGAAAAAGGTGTTAGTCGTAAATAAATATAAAATTGAAATATGTTGTATTGAAGTGGGTCTTATCTCACCATACCTAGTATGCATAAATTACCTCGTGTTATATTCAGTGTTCGCTGTACCGTAAAATCATATAAATATGGTCCAAATTCACCTATCGTCTAACAAATTGTTGATTTTTGAGTAATTAGGCACAATTCTATTATTTTTATCTATTAGACATTTTTTTTTAAATATGTTAGTAAAGCAATGATTGAAAACTCGCATAATGGTAGTTACCATTTTTTTTTTTTTTTTAGTTTTTTTATGGACCATTGTTGCCTACGGTGTTTTCAACTATGGTCCTACTGTGAAGTAGCGCTTAAAATGTATGTTATAGTGAGAATGGGCCATAGTTAAGAGTCCAAACTGTAAGAATAGACCAAAGTATTTATAAAAAAATACACATCAACAATGTTTAATTGTTTATTTTAAAGAAAGGTATTAAAATGCACACTACTACTACTTATTCAAGAAATGTTAACAATATGCCTTGGTATCAATCAGTCTTACATAAATAATAAAAAAATATTAGTCTTTGTATTTAATTGATCTGTTATAATTCGTATTTGGTGGCCCACCTTCTATCCAAGTATCCCACAAGTTATCGGCCTTGTAATTGACGTACGGTGGAAGAATCTGTCCAGCAGCATTACCGCAGACCATCAAACTGAATGCTGCTTTTGTAGAGTTTTTAATGGCCTCCGGATACTTGGTCCCCCTCTTTGTTAACACTTTCTTCTTCCCAGGGTCGTCCACTAAATTTGTTTCATCATAATTGAATATGAGATGTGGTGGCACTCCTTCGGTTTCTTTTTTCAAGTGGTTAAAATAGTCTTTTATTGTGTCCTCGTTTACTGCTGCACGAACTCGTTTTATGTTGTTGCACAACCTCTGTGATAATTCTTTTTTGTGCCTCTTGAGAAAACATTTTACCCATGTCGGACCTGGTAAATTTTCTTTGAATTGTGGCACTTTTCTACCTTTTCTCTCTAAATACATTTTAACTATGCAACGCAAATCGAACACAGTGATCGGAAACCCAAATTTACACATTTGTATTGTGTGTTCTACAAATGACATCTCTTCATCTGGAGTAAAAACGCATTGCCGCCCAGGTTTTCTGACGGTGTTCGATCTGATGGCTTTCAGTTTTAAAATAATGGAACTTCTTGGGATCTTGTACTTCGCAGAAGCTTCTCTTTGAGTGAGTACTTTATTTTGAATGTCAGAAATGCAAAGATCTAAGTGCCTGTCACTATAAAATTTATATGAACGCGCCCCCGGCTTTCTCCTAGACATCGTAGATTGTTCTGAAACAAACCATAAAGTAATTTCTAAATATGGTCCATAAAAAAAATTGGACTATAGTTGAAATCATTGTTTGAAATTTTTAACGTTAATTCACAAAATTAAAAATAATTAACTATTTCGAAAAAATAATGTTTTATTTACACAATGAATAACTTACCAATCGATGATAAAAAACACGAACAAAATAAAACACTTTAACTATTATTTTGAAATAAAAGTTTGGAGTACGCAAGAGCACGTAAAAACTTGTTTACTCTGACTGGAATCATTGTTCAGAAACACATGGTGCCACCTGTGCAAAATCATTGAGAACTAATGACGTGTATCGTAAACAATAAAAAACTTCCACAATTGGAAACTAGATGTCAGTAGTTGTAATTATAAATGTTAATCTGTGACATGATGGTTTTGGACCATAGTTGTAACTGAGGACTATAGTTGTATGATTTTACGGTACCACAAAAATTTTACCCTTATCGCATGGTATCAGTAACCTACTTCAGGAGTGAATGTAGTAGTACCAACAAAAGTTCAACGAATTACATTCTAAAAATAGACTTCCTAATCCTTGTGGAGCAGTTTCCTGCAACTGCTTCACAGATAATTGAGTTTTTTCAACATGCCGAGATGCTGACATGAACACTTGGAAGAATAATCATCCAAGCATGAACATAATGATGAAACTGTTCCGTCCGCCGCTGATTTATTTCAGCAACTACCTAGGTACTAAAGCTAACTCGCTTACTTCTATTGCAAGTAAAAAACATGTAAATATTACTAACAGGAAAAACAGAAGGTAGGCACCTAATACAGTCTTATAGAAAGAGTATGTTGTAACATATTTGGTAGGTACTGTACCTATGTATATAAAATTTTTGACATTTTAAAATGACTAAACTTCTCGGCCATCAATAAAACTTATAAGATTGTAAGTATAGTTAAAAACAAAACATAAATAGGTATTCTATTAAAAAAAAAACAGAAAAAATGTCCACGTGGTAGCCTTTCTCGAGATATATGCATTTGAAGTATTACCTATTTAATGATTGCAATCATATTTTGTCCAAATATTTCTCAGCCAACGATAAAACTGGTATCATTAGATAATAAACATAATTAGAAACAAGGTAGGTATTCTATCCAGGAAAACTTTGTTGTACCAGGAAAATATTGGGATCACCAAAACTATACGATTACGTCATTGTAAATATTCGTAAGTCTAAATTTATCGGCAAAGCGTTTCCATCACTAGGTTACGCATTCAGAAAATTTTAACAGTGAATACAGTGAACCTAGGTACTTACTTGAAAACCTGTAGGATAACACGTGTTTTCTTTGCTTTTTAGGTAACTATCTATATACACAATGTTCTATACATATAGCATTGTCATTATCTGGACACAAAACAGATAAATTGGTGCATAATCTGAATTACAAGAATCATTACGCCTTGTGTTATTTAAGAAAGCTTGAATCTCATAGCCTCCAATAACAAAAGTGCATAAGGCACTAATATAATTTAGTATTAACCCTGAGTAGGTATTTGATAAATATGAACGATGAAATAACAAATGGTGGCACAATTTGGAGGAGTAATAGTGTTCTGTGATTTGGCGCCTCCTGAAACACGGGCTTAGGTACCTAACCTACCTACTAGCTATTATTTATAAGTACTGAGCATTTGTTTAAGCAGTACCTGTCTAGCCTAGTTCTGGATTGTCTGAATACATTAAAGTGAATAGAGCTTGATTATCTATGTCTAGTATAAGCCAATTTGAAAAACCTTCTGTTTTGTCATTGAATTATTTCCACTATACAACGTGTAACATAATGTCCCTATAAGCCCGAAACGGGGGTGTTCTATACGTCATTGCGAACAACGTTTGTTCAACGACTTTTAAAATTTCAAAGGTTTTCATTCATGAAATGTCTCTTAAACTTTGCTCCAATACGTAACTTGACACAACATGAGGCATCCCTATTTACAGCTGTTTTTTGACCTTTAAGTGTGAACTCTAGATGAAACAGGTAACAGAACAGACACCATTAGTAAAATGCCTACCTACTTACCTAATAACGAGGTGGCTTAATAAGTAATTTCTATTTTTTTTTGAAGGCCTAGTGGTACCTTGGTATTTATTGGTAGGTAATTAAAATGTAAGGTCACATCACGACTAAAATCCCTAGGCACCGTAAACATCCTTTCAGATCTCTTTGTTAAGTACCTAGTATAGGAGATAGGTACCTTACCTACTCAATTTTGTACCTACTTACTCGGGCCTTAAAGGTATCCTCAGTGGGTGCCAAGAAGTATGAGAAGAGGTCTACCGTGCCTGAGGATAAAGCCGTGACCCTATTCCACTTTAGTTTTTCCAACGATGTATTATTCCAATATTCATTGGAGCATTTTTCAATGCAATTTTGTACCTACCTACTTGGGCACTAAAGTCAAAGGTTGTGACTTATCTGTCTTACTAATCTTCATTTTCATCGTGAACAGCCTATTTGTCATTGGTTGCATTGAAACAACAACAACAATAAGTGGGATGGCACCTCGCCCTAATTGGCTGTCGGGTCCTTTGCTAAATTCAAAATCCGCAACCGTCAACCGACACCGCACCGCAAGCGTTTGTTTAATAAAATCAAATTGGTTCCGTAGGTTTATTTGTTTTTTACTTTTCTTGATTGAACTACGTAATTGTTGGTAGGTTATTATGTAAGTAGGTAGGTACCTAGTAGCAAATGGGGATGGAGCACATGGTAGCATATTGGTATGAACCCCGCCTTCCCATCCTTAAGTCGTGAGTTCGAATCTATGGATTTTTCGATTCGAAATTTATGTGTGCAATATCAATGCTCTCAAACGGTGAAGGAAAACCTCGTGAGGAAACCAGGCATGTCATAGACGTGTGTCAAAGTGTACGAAAGGAACCTTCAAGGTGCACTCTAATCCTTCCACCACACTGGTTCAAAAGAGCTAGCGACACGGACACGACGACAGTAGTAGTAGTAGTAGTAGATGTATGGTGAAGTTTTTTTCCTTTTTTTTCCCAATCGGTATTTAGTGGGTTACCCCAGACAAGGAACCCTAAAAATTCGGCTTTCGGCAATAGGTACCTACCTACTTTTGGTCGCAAAACAGATCGGTTTTTATCAGTCGCAATTAGCATTCGTTCCTTGCAACAACTGCAACAAGCAATCTCTCGGTTCGCGTAACTAATTAACGCTTTGTACTCAAACGGTGAGTATTATGTGTGTGTGTGTGTGTTGGAGCAGCACCAAATAATTAATAACTTAGTAGCGGCGCGTCAGCTCTACAGAGAGCGTTATCCAGGGCGGCCATTGCCATCTTACGGGCTATTTTCTGGGATTGGTGAACCGTCTTCTCTCGACGGGATCTTTCCACCGGCGCACCAGTGAGGGAAGACCGGGAATTCGGTGGTGTGTTGTACCTACTTCCCTTTGATGGATACCGAGTACCTACTGTGTGTGTGTCAACAGTGATAAAATTCAGTGATAGGTAGGTATGATGATAGGTACCTAACCTATCACCCTACCTAGTAGGTACCCCATTAGTACCTAGCTTACTAATAAAAAATGACAAAAATAATTTTGTGATTGTGAATGTGAATGTGTACCAGTAATACCAACCTAGGTACCTACATACCTACCCAATACCTACCATGTCAATTAGCCGTGTTCCGAGCCAACCAAGAAGAAGGGAGAAAAGGTATAACTTAACTTTTCCTGTACCTAGGTCCTTAGGTAACTACCTAGGTAGATGTAGGTAGGTAGGTAGTTGTTTTTTTATGTGTGAAAGATATCGTGATTTTAATCTTCGAGTTTAATTTCTACGTAGAATTAAAAAAATTGCAAATTCTTACGAAAACTTTGGTGATTACACCTAGGTACTTTTTGAAACTTGCCGCGCGTTCAATTGTCTGCGTATGTGTGGGTCCGACGCGATAGGAGGGTGCGCGTGTGTTTGTTACCTACGCAAATGGTAAACAAACACATAGGGTTGTCACAAATTTCTCATGAAATAATTTGTTTTTAATTGTATTGGAATTTCAAATATGATGTATTGAACTTTTGCACACGTCAATGTATTCAAGTGCTCGGTCTGAATACACCCCTTTCGGGCTTATAGGGACATTATGTTACACGTTGTATACCTACCCTAGGTAGTAAACACAATCGCGCTCATTTATAAACCCAATTTCCATTCCAGGTACTATGATACCGAAGTCGGGCGGGGACTACGCCTACTTAGGAGAAGCATTCGGATCGCTGCCTTCATTCCTGTACCTTTGGGTGGCGTTGTTCATTCTGGTCCCCACGGGGAACGCTATTACAGCGCTCACCTTCGCGCAGAATATCCTGAAGCCGCTTTGGCCGGCGTGCACGCCGCCAGAAGCGGCCGTCAGCCTTATAGCTGCTATTATCACGTGTAAGTATCGTGAATAAAATTGACTCACGGTTTCTGAAATAAATAAAGTTCTCCCAAGCGTCAATGACATTTTTTTATAGGAATCCTACTAATATTATAAATGCGAAAGTTTGTGAGAATGTGTGTTTGTGCCTCAATCACGCCGTAACGGCTGAACGGATTTGAATGAAACTTGGAATATACATAGTATGTCTGCTGAAATAACATATAGGGTACTTTTTGTCCGGATACCACGCGAGCGAAACCGCGGGCGAAAGCTAGTACACAATAAAACATTCGCACAGTTGCTTCTTTTGAAAATTCGGTTATAGGTACTTATTACTAGTGAAATTTTAGTCGCTATAAAATGCATTAGTTTAGACAAAAATTGCCTCCTGACACTGTATAAATAATCTACATACATACATATTATCACGCCCGTATCCCTAATGGGGTGGGCAGAGCCACAAGTAAACATAAGAACACTTGCAGCCACTTCTGATTTAGTCCTAAGATGGATATGGTGAACCATGGTGACAGGTGATCAACTCATCACCCATATAAGTGGTACATCATGTTGGAGAGGATACTATCCCTTAGTCGACTTTTACGACATGCTCGGGGAGAGAAGCAGCTGAACCCATTCTATGCTTTCCCTTTACTTCCAGTCCAGCAGAGAAGTAAATCATCTAGTAGCTCAGACCAAATAAAAAGAAAAGACCCCGCGCCGCGAACAACAAAAGTGGAGCCACCTTTTTATCTATGTGTGTGTCGAAGGTTTTAAAGTCGTATTCCGAGTAACCTAAATTCATAAGAAATCAATAATTAAGAAACGATGCTATTTGAAGTACTTACAAGTGAAAAGTGATTCCGTGAGACTTTTTATGTGATTTGCTGCTGTTTTTACAAGTTTTCACTACACAGGAAGGCATAATTCTATTTTTAAGACTCGTAACGTACTAAGAGCGATGAGCATGGTTTTAGTATAGGTGTGTGCGTGAGCGCGTATATTTACTTGCAGGAGCACGGTTTTGTGTGGCTTCACTTTTGTTGTTCGCGGCGCGGCGTCTTCTCTTTTTATTTGGTCTGAGTCTAGTAGATAGTAAAAGTCTTAGTTATTAGTCGCTTTATAATAGCGTGCCGCTGCTCTTGTCTTACGCACCCTATTATCATACATTACACTATGAATGGAAGCCTGTTAATTATTCAAGCAGATTGTGTTTGTAATTCTTGGTATTTTGTAGAGTTTTCATGGAATTCCCTTTACCGAGAAGTAGAAAGTTTCCGCATAATGTTGAGTGAGGTGAACGGTATTTCTATAATTACTTCTCCGCTGGACTGGGTGTAAAGAAAAAAACAGAATGCGTCCAGCTGCTTCTCTCCCCGAGCATGTCGTTAAAGGCGACTGAGGGATAGTATCTTCTCCAATATCATGGACCATCTATATAGATGGTCCATGATATTGGAGAAGATACTATCCCATATGACCATGGTGACAGGTGATCAGCCCATCGCCCATATGGGCGATGGGCTGATCACCTGTCACCATGGTTCGCCATCTTGAGACTTTAAATCAGGAGTTGTTGCAAGTTTTCTTATGATTACTTGTGGCTCTGCCCACCCCATTAGGTATACGGAATTGATTATAATTATGTATGTATGTGTGATCGAATTGAGTTATTTTTCTATACACATTCGAAATACTTACTGAAAGAATCTAATATGTATGAACGCTATTTTCTTGGCTTCTTTATCAAGGCACTTGAAGGTACAAAATAAGATTATTTTTGCCGACTAGGCTAGGCACTGTTTGCTGCCGTCTCAAGGGGCTCGATACATTAAAATGTGCATTTCTTTATCTCAAATGCCATACCATAAATGGTCGAATTCTTAAACTCGTCTTCCGTAAGCTTGACATATAAGGAGTGGTTCATCTCACATTTATTTCGTTAAATTCCTATAAGTACACTGTTTGTTCATATGATTTATTTAAATCTACGACCAAAAGCTGTATGTCTCTACATAGCATTGAGACTGGTAACCCGAAATTAAAGGGCCCATTGTGATTACCCCATGCTGTGCGGTAACCGGTTATTTTTGCAAAGAAAACGTGAAGAATGTAATGATACATCCAAAACCCATTGGACGAGTGATTCTGATTCTTTCTTTGCAATTTAAAAATTGAATTCTCTGAACTTGGGTCGATCACAGCAAGACTTCATTTGTTTTTGCGAGCATTTTATCTTGTAAATCATCATCATCAACAGCCTATACAATAAGTCCATTGCTGGACAATGGTGCTCCCCAATACACTTCCAAGACGAATGATTTCCAATTTGGAGATTCCTAGCAAACGTTTCCCTGGTCACTACCGTAACCAAGAAAGGCAGAACTGTCGACGAGAACTGTAGCTTCAAAAATAATTAATTACGAATGTTTTTACTTTCTTGCTTTATGAAATCTTCTACTAATCACATAGGTACCTACCGACGGTGTATAAACCATATGGTCAGTGTGATTGTGACATCTAAGTTGCTCGGCTATTTGTGATGGCGACTATACTGTGGCGGGTACTGATTGTGCCTGACAGGATAATGAGAGCTTCCTCCCGCATCACACTGAGCTGGCACACACTTATAGGATTGGTAATACGTCGTAAGGGTACGACAACTGTTTCCTATTTCATAAGTGTTTCCGTATTTGCATTGATTTTGTTTGACCCTTGTGTTCGTGTGAACCCTCCCTGTGTATTTTCCCGAATGGGGCGAGGTACTTTTCGAGGACATGATAAGGCCGGTAGGTACGTCATCGTTCATATTACTGGGGGAATAATGTAAAAGAGTTATAGCGGTTAAAGAGCTGTAGCTATATAATAATTAGAAAAAAGCGTTTGAAATCAAGACCCCTTTTGACTCGTAGGTATCACTGATTTTCCAGTCAGTGTGGTGGATGGATTAAAGCCATGTTACAAGGAAAGTGTTGAATACTGTTAAATATTATATTAATGTAGTCGATAGATACACTAGCAGAGGGAGGCCTAAGAAAAGATGGATGGAAAGAGACAGAGATTGTGTGAAAGAGGACATGCGTGTGAAAGGAGTGAGTACTGAGATGATGAGTGGTAGGAGAAGATGGAAGAGGGAAACATAATGTGCCAACCCCACCTAGTGGGATAAGGGCAGGAAAATCATGATGATGTGGTGAAAGGATTAAACTGTGCCTCAAAGAGGTCATTCTGTTTATATTATGATGTTTATATACATTTTCATTAACTTTCTTATTCCAAAATATCTCTTTTAAACCGAATTTCTAAAGCTGAGAATTTTTATCAGTATCCGTAGAAAATTCAATCTTGTTTCGATAAGCGATACTGCAATCAGCATTCCATCATTCGTTTTCATCACACTTTCAATCTAAAATTCATTACCTCTCACGTGTTTCTAGATTATTTGATAACTGCGCTGATTATACTTTAATTGCAAAAAACTCGGCGTTTTAATTGACAAGTGCTTACGGGTAGGGTGTGTGTGTGTGTGTGTGTGTGTGTGGGTGTGTGTGTGTGTGTGTGTGTGTGTGTGTGTGTGTGTGTGTGTGTGTGTGTGTGTGTGTGTGTGTGTGTGTGTGTGTGTGTGTGTGTGTGTGTGTGTGTGTGTGTGTGTGTGTTCATCAATTCTATGTCTGACCATGAAAAATTCCGTAGTGGACATGAAGTACCTCATCATAATCATCATTCGCAACCTGACTTAGCCCTCTGCTGGGTTTAGGCCTCCCTTTGTGTATGCCACTCCACGGTTCGTTGCAAGCCTCATCAGGTCCGGCCTGTGACGGATGCTATGTCACCAGCCCATCCATGGCTGACTGCAACTGTGGCGCCCAATCCAGTCCATGGCCCACCTACTCAGCTGGACCCGTAAGAGGCTGTGTACCTACCGGTTGCGTGTTTCACAAAGAAGTACCTAATAACTACCTACCTAATTGTCTTTTATCTAATTCCAGGCTTTCTAACAGTTATCAACTGTTACAACGTGAAATGGGTGACCCGCGTGCAGGACTCCTTCACCGCCGCGAAGATTCTAGCTCTACTGATCACATTCTTCGCCAGCCTGTGGTACTTATTCTCCGGACACACGGAGAATCTTCAGAACATGATGCAAGGGACCAAGACTGACCCTGGCGAGCTAGCTATTGCCTTCTACACCGGGCTGTTCTCTTATTCGGGATGGAACTATTTGAACTTTGTGACAGAGGAATTGAAAGATCCTTATAAGTGAGTTGAACTTTTTATTTTTAGCCACAAAGGAAAAGTTTTTTTAACAGAATGAGAATGAAACTGAATACCTTACTAATATATTTTTTAGTTTGTACGAATATAATTTACAAAATCCATAAAAAACAATCTGATAACTAAAGACCGTTGCAAATAAATACGTGCCAAACAATTACAAAAAAATCAATAGATATGCCACGAAAGGAGCTTCCAAAGGCGCACTATGATCGTTCATCACACTGTTCCACAAAAACTAGTGATACGACTGGTAATAACAAACTCCTGTGCCTACGGCTGCGTGTGAATGTTGTTTAAATTTCTATTAGTAATGTGGCTAATCAATGAGAACGATTGAAAACAACAACATGAAGAGCGAAATAAATTGATAATTATTATATAATAATTATCAATTTATTTCGCTATTAAGTAATTACACGCGTAGTAAGTATATACTTGATAGTATATAGTTAGTAAGTATATACTTACTACGCGTGTAATTACTTAATAGGTACAGTATTAATGATGTGTTTGTCTACCTCAAGTAAAAACATCTTTAATAATATGCGTAAAATTCATAGGTATGATTTCTATTATATTCTATCTATTTCTATAGAAAATTCTTTATGCACACAATAAAAAAACATGTACATAAGCGAACTTAATGCTAATTAGCATTTTCTACCAGCTAACCTTTGTGTAATTTGGAGAAAATGAGGTAATGCTTTGTAGAAATAGTTAAAAAAAAAATATTGGACATTATACAAAAATAGAACGTTTTACATACGTTATAATAAGGCATGCATTGAGCCAAAAATTATCCTACTAACTTCAGCAATGTGCTGCTCCCAGGATAAGTTTTCAGTGATGATTAGGTCAAGATTTTTCACCTCAGAGCAGTAACCTAAGGGAACATAGTTGTATTTGACAGAGGGGAGGGAGTTTTGGTCCAGCCTAGAGATGAAGGTCCTGCTACCAATAATCATCACTTTGTGTATTGCTTATGTTTATTTGGAGGCCAAATTTCCTTGACCAAGAAGAGACAACACAATCTTCCGTCAGCAGGTGTAGGTAACGCATCATGAATGTCATCGAGTTTAAAGGATAGTTAAAGTTAAACGTCATCAGTATACAAGTGATAGGAAGAAAAACGGAGGCCAGATATAAGAGTATTAATAAATATAGAAAAGAGAAGGGAAGAAAGAACACCACCCTGGGGAACGCCGGCAGTGTCGTCACACCAGTTTGAGAGTATGTCATCTACTTGTACTCGTTGTTGACTCCCGGTGAGGTACGAACGGAACGGTCTATCACGTGGAAACAAATAATATAACCACATTTAGAAAGAATTGATGTTATATTTTGTATGAGATAAATGTTGAATGATACCTTGGTAAAAGAAAGTAGTAACCATATTTTATGGTATGCAGATTATGCAAATTATTATATTATGCAGACTTATCTCCAGTGGTCTATTTCTAAGAAGACATTCCAATGGTATGATTATAAAACCATAAATAAAACACAACATTTCGTACCCTATTGTTTCGAGAAGTGAGTAGGTACGATAAAATCGAATTGTTGTGCACGCTTATTTATTGCTGTGTATAATGCATAGTAAAAATAATTAGACTTCGGTTAGGAATTAGAATTATGGTTGGTAGGTATTAATTTTACAGAATATTCAACATTCGTACGGTATTTTTATTTAAAAATATTGTTCTGATATATTAAAAGCAACCCTAATTCTCCACGCAGAAATAATATGCCTACTTATGCAAAAAAATATGTAGGTACTTAGGAGGTAGGTAAGGTAGGTACCATATCAATTTTAGCAGGTTTTTAAAATGTGAATAAAAATATCGATGTTACCGGCATGTATAGATCCTAAAAAAGTTTGAAAACCTATGCCAAGGGCACGAAAGATGCCTTTGAGGAGCATTTTAAACCCAGGTTAGGTACTTATTGTTGGAGCTTTTTCTTGCGTGTGTAATTTCTACCTATCTGATTTTTATTTTTCTCTTCTAGGAACCTGCCCCGAGCTATCTGCATATCAATGCCGGTGGTCACCCTAGTCTATCTACTGACAAACGTCGCCTACTTTGCTGTTCTCACAAACGTGGAGATCCACGCGTCAGAGGCCGTAGCTGTCACATTCAGCGAGAAGATACTTGGAGTAATGGCGTGGATCATGCCTTTGTTCGTGGCTCTTTGCACGTTTGGCTCTCTAAATGGGGCTATATACACGTCATCGCGGCTGTTTTTCGTTGGAGCGAGGAACGGACACCTGCCAATGGCGATATCACTGATTGATATCAAGAGGCTAACGCCGGTGCCTTCGCTGATATTCATGGTTAGTATCGACATCGTGCTTCTTTTTAGTTACTCTTTGGTTCCAAAGTTGTCTGTGGCATGAAGTTGACAGTTTTTCGTGAGTTCTCTTGGTAACGCAGAGTGGACTTCTTTTACTAATTTGACTGATGCCTATGGTCTAGGCCCAATCATCAAAATGCTTTTAATGATTGGGATGTATCCCGATTTTTGTCAAATTATACGTAAGTATAACACAAACATCCAATATTTTTAGGTAGGTTGAGTACGCTAGCCCATACTTTTAAACTTATATAACCGACTAATCCATAAACCGTTCTTATAAATAAACTCCAGCAAATATGTCTGTGTACCATCTGTACATACCTACGGCCGTCCTACGGCTAACTGCTCTGCCATTGACTGATAAAACTATTTGATCGACACGGATATAGAGTGTACAGTACGTTCAACATAATTTGACATTTGTGAAGTTTGCCGTTTCGATGCTCAGTAGACAATTTAGTATGAAAAAGCTACACTGCGCATGTCTAACAGCTAACTTCACGCATGCCAAGTTACGTTGAACGTACTGAAAGAGATAGTGCACAAGCACGTGTAAGTAGCATTAGACTAAATTACTACTTGATAATATATCAAGGCTTGTGAAAGAAAAATCAAAAAGCATGATTCAAAGAAAAAACACGAAGCACATGCCGCGGATTCCTACATTTCGAGCATAGCAATTTAAAACTTTCATAGCAAAATTAATTCAGACAACTTTGCCTTTAAGTACGTACATTTTGACAATGTGGACGATCTTGTGGTACGGTAGAAGGTTATGTTTAATTTTGTTACGGAACAAAATTAATTAACAACTTATTTTTAAGAGTACACACATCAAACCCGCCGAAAGGTTTTTTTACGTTCGTTGTTTTAGTTTAAACCGTCAACGTTCGTAAAATAATGTTGCCGGCTTTCTTCTCTGTAGACACCCTAAATCGACATTTACATGGAGAGTTTCTAGTCTCGAAGAAAGACAAAAAGAAAAAAATACATGATCATGTAAACTAAACATACGGTTCCGTACGTGGAAGGGCGATAATCAACGTGTCTGTGTAATGACGAGCTCGAACGGCAAACGGCAAATCTCGCATTCAAATCGGTTCAAACCGATTTGTACGATACTCAAATGAACATTAAAAATTGACATAGGTACGAGATCGAA
Organism: Scotopteryx bipunctaria; assembly: GCA_949320045.1. Taxonomy (NCBI): domain Eukaryota; kingdom Metazoa; phylum Arthropoda; class Insecta; order Lepidoptera; family Geometridae; genus Scotopteryx; species Scotopteryx bipunctaria. The sequence goes on from OX439441.1 coordinate 4,842,275, forward strand.
TTTAGGCAAGTCGAGAAATCGTAGGCAAATATCTCATTGCAATTTTTGCTGCAATTTAAACAAAACGCTTGGCGATAAAATTACATTACGAGCATAGATGATGATAAATAAATAAATAACACCCAACAGTCACATGCATAGTCCTGACCCCATACTAGGTTTCCCTGTGTCGTGGGTATCAGAAACTACGAGTACCATGGTACCTACCACGACACCCAGACCGGGTAGAAATTTTGGTCTAAAGATTAATCGCCTACGATAATAGCATACGACTTCTCGCCTCAAATCTCGCGCTTAATATCCACGAAGCATGGAATACCAGCGGGAACATTTTTGCTGGATGTATATTAGGTGGTATTTTTATATGTTTTCTTTTGTTACAGTGCCTCGTGACGCTGTTACTATTGATGTCCAACAGCGTCGAATCTCTGATAGTGTACGTGACCTCTGTAGAAGCTCTGTTCACAATCTGTTCTGTCGCCGGTCTGCTTTGGATGCGGCACACGAAACCAATGCAACAACGACCCATCCGGGTCAGCTTGATCCTCCCAGTTACATTCCTAGTCATCTGCACTGTTCTAGTTATATTCTCCTGCTTCACACATCCCATGGAAGTTGGCATCGGCGTAGCCTTCATATTAATCGGCGTTCCTGTCTATGGTGTCTTCATCGTGTGGGAGAACAAGCCACTATGGCTACAAAGGGCATGCAATTCCTTCAACGTCACATGCTCTAGACTGTTCCTATGTTTGCCTGAGGAGTCAAAAGAGTTATGATCGCGCGGAGTCTTCCGCGGTGGGACCAATTGTTCAATATTTATAGTAAGAAGTCGATGCAGTTTTCTGATGCATTTTGAAGTTGCTTAGTCATTATGTCAGTGAATTTTGCGCTGTCGCAAAACCAGGTGATATAGGAAAATTTTATTGATCTGATGCTTATTAGCGATTCCTTGCTTTTGCAATTTAATGTTTTATTATGATTTGTATCATACTGATTATATTTTATAATTGACTATTTCCTTTGCATTTAAGGTAATATGAATAGGTAAGGATTACTATTTTATCGACATTATCTTTGTATGTTAATAGTTATCAACAGTATTTGTAACACTTTTAATTTGATTTAATAAAACGTTGATACAGAATTGGTTTGCTCTGTTGGTTTAGTTATCGGCCCAGTACCTAAGTTCTCAATTTGCCCCATGAAGGAGGAGGGTGCCTATTTGGTTTATAGCAGGTATATAGGGCAGCTTTCTTCTTTTACCTATACAATAAAATCGTAATAAATAACACCAAACAGTCATATCCTACTATATTATAAATGTTTGTGAGGATGTTTGCATGTTTGTGCCTCAATCACGCCTAAACGGCTGAACGGATTTGAATGAAACTTGGAATATACATATTAAATGTGCTGGATTAACATATAGGCTATTTTTTAGGAAGCCGCGGGCGGCAGAAGCAGTGTATGGTCACGCCGGCCCGTTGTTGGTTGTACTGAGGCCAAGTATGTGTAGTGTAGGTATCTATGAGGTTTACTTGGTTCCCCTATTACCTATTTAGTTAGATACAAAGTACAAAATCATTTATTTATGTAACTTACGTACTATACACAATACATTTTAGTTTACTAGCCCCACACTAAGATTCCCTGTGTTGTGGGAGTTAGTCTCTTCCAAAAGGTACCTACAAAAAAATATAAATAAAAAAAACGATAGAGGGTAGATAGATATCCTTCAATGTTATAGGTCTACCTATTGCCTTACTGCTGTGCATGCGAAGATAAGTGAGTTTCATATTTTTCCAATCTCAATTCTCATCCTACAAAATCACAGATCACTGTCATGACTGGACCTACTAAAAGAGAAGGTAAATCGATTATTGCTTGAGAAAAAAACATTCAATTTGTTTTTTCGACGCATTTTCATAGAATTCAAGTCGAGTTTACATTCGCGTTATGCTTTTTGTGGCAGTCAATTTCGTACCAAAACCATCGAAGCATATCAACGTCGCGTTGATCTCGAGTACCTACCTTAGATAGGTAGGTACCTAAGTACGTGCACGGATGCTATTAAAACTATTTTTTTAACAATCGTCGAGTCTTTTGTGCATGTGGAAATTGAACAGATTTTAATTTTGTAACTTACGGAAGCAGACACGAAGTTTTACAGTCAAACCAGTTATCAATCGGTTCCTACTTCTTGACGTTAAGTATACTAGTTTCATTTCCTCTACCAGGCTTGTGGGAAACTGCTGAGTATTTAGGTATCTACCCGTATTTCCGCCGGACGTGAAAGACAAAGAAGTTTTAGTAGCGACTTCATTCCATCGGATGATAGCTTACTCCGTCCTATCCTCGTGTTCCAAGGTCCAATCCTTTATTTTACTTTTGACAATGTGTTGACAGACATTTTTGTGATGTTACCGATTTCGATTTCTTATAATAATCGACTTTACTTATGAAGAAGTTTTAATCGATTTAAGACATTAACATTTTAGTTTTGCTAAACCTAACTGCTAACTTTAATTTTGTCTTGTTATTTTTAATCTCAGAACGAAACAGGCAGTCTAAAAATCAACTCTAAAATCTGTTTCGTACCGTTTACTTCAGTAAGTCCGATCTCAAAATACAATAGAATAATATTAGCTTAGTTTTGATATAGCAATTGAGTGGCAAAATCAAGTGTTTGCAATAATGAATTCAAAAAAGTTCGATTTCTATATCTGGCCTCCTGAAATGGAAACCCGACGGTCAGCTAAGTTTGCGAATTTTGTGAAAACTGAGTCATTTAAGGCATTTTAATGTTTTTATTGGGTAATAAATATGATATGGCAGTTTATAAATTTATTTTACCACGCATTTTAAAGTTTACTTTTAAAATCATGGAACAGTTATGTTCACAAGCTTTCAAGAACAACAAATCAACTTCGAGCTCTCAGCTGTCAAAAGTAAAATAAAGGATTGGACGGAGTTAGTCTTTTTCTAATCTATAAACGATAATCCTAGTAAGTAGATAATGACCTCAGATGACGGTGGTGATTTTGATAATCTGTAGACTTTAATCTACAAACACAATAAAATTTACAATCTGCCCGAGCTAGCACATTAAAATGTATATTTTTATAAATAAAACTTATTGTATACGAGTATTCATCTAGGTACCTAAAACTGACTTTGATCTACTTACCTAATAGATTTTCATGACGTGTAGAGTTTTAAATGAGTATCAAATGTGTCCAGTTTTCTCTAAGTGTGCCTTATGACTTCCTTAAAGTATATTTGAAGTTAGTTACATAAATACTTACTTACTTACCTAAGCTTGCGTATTTACATTAATTATTTAACTATTTACCTAAGCTATCTACGTCCGCTGGGAATGTGTGCGATGGGCGCAGTCAGTAAGCACAAACAACGTAAACATACAAACAGTAGTAATGAAGTAAATACCTACTTAGATAATGCTTCAACTTGAAACCGCTTCGTTGTAAATTCATTCTATTTTCACTTGAAAAAAATATAAAGAAACTTAGAACTAATACAAGTATTTACAAATATAATTTACAAAATATTAAAGAAACAGTCGGGCTATCTATAAAATACTTCCATTGTAGGTACTAAAGATGATAGGTACAGTCAACGGTAGATGCTGTGAACATCTGGAGTCTTTAAAATATATTGTGAGCAACGAACAGTTGACATCTGCCCTAAAAATAATAATAAAAAAGTCGAAAAAAGTACGATAATTATTATTATTAATTAACATATTTAAGCGACGGTGTTGCGATCAGCTGACGAGCAAAATTCACACGTTTTGAAGTCACAGCTTGACAGTATCATATTTTTTGTTGCATTTTATGATATATTTTTCTAAGCTAATTTTCATTATCAAGTTTTAGCTTTTTCATGCTTTGATATATTTTGTTCTTTGGCTCCAATTTAGCTTTATAAGACTTCCCAGGGGCTTTACAATGCCAGTAGTACGACTTATGAACAGGTACGATTACCTATGGCAAGTTTACTTGGACGAATTCATCCAAGCAAGTTTACCCTACTTGGGTAGGTAAGAAAACCCTTATGTTGACTTGTAGTAATAGACAACTTAAGCTACCATTGCAACATTTTTATTCTATTTCCAAGGGTTCCGAAGATATTAAGATATAAAAACATCAAATATTCATGAATTCCGACGCTGACCGCCCCTACTGGTTATTGTCATTGACATGTAAGTACATGTACCTACATACCTAATTATGACAAAAATTAACAATCTAATTTGCTCGGAAAAAAACGTAACGGCATCTAATCATTGCCAAATCCTTTTTTGTTGATCAAAAGGTAGGTTCGTTTAGCCACGTGGAGGTAGGCAGGCACCCAAGACAAGTCAATGCTATGAATAATTAATGAAGTGGTCGTGCATTGACTAATAAAATCAAATGAGCCGAAATCTGAATAGCGACCGACATAATACTACTCCAGACACAGTACACAATGAACATTGCAAACTTATTTTGCGTATACGGAACCGTAAATGCGGAAGTGGAATATCAGCTTTAGGGTTCCCTATAAAAATTACAATGAGAGACTGGATGCGTCAAGCCGAAGATAGGCGATGGCGCTCATTGGGCTCCCTCAATGAGCGTCATCGCGCCTAATCTAGGACGCTGATGATGATGATAAAAATTACGTGTATGTACCTGAGTACCTCTTAGGATCAACTTACGCAATCTGACAAAAAAACTAACACAATAATGTACTCCCATTTTTTGAAGTAGGTTAAAAAATGCAGTTCTACGTCAAACAATAACATTGGTCGATGTTGATTGACTGTTGTTGTTGACTTTGCTTGCCTGTTTCATTCAATACTAAGCAAGGAAAAACACTTTTGTTTACCTTTTAATAGATATTGCTAACAAAACATGTAAAACCAACCTTTGATACATTGTACTTAGTTTATAATTGCAATCCACTATTCACTCATAACTATAGCTTTAACATCTATACCTACATAGACGCGGCGCCATGTCGTGCACCATAGAAAGTGCTCATGACATGAATGATTATCAAAACCTAACGAATGTTACGCGATCGGTCGGTATGGACTAGAGGTTTTACGTTTTACGAATATGATAGCACTTTATTGACTCTACCTACCGTTCTCCTGTAGATAAGTAAGCATTCGTTCAGTGCCTGAACATTGAGTAAATAATACTCTACAGTATATACTCATATGCCAAATAAAGTAAACTTACTACATGCCGATCATAAATATAAATTGAGTCGTAGCGAATAAATATGTTTATTCAGTATGTGACTCTACACTACACTAACCAGTAGTCTCATGAGATCAAGCTTCAATTCCTCCTATAATTAGTTAGGTGTACGCTGAATTGACAACAATAGGAAACCTTCAATCAGTCGCTAGGTATCCTTGACAGTACGAGATAGTCTGAACCAACTTAAGTAGGAAGCCGAAGGTTCTCTTGCCAGTTTGCAAATACACCTCATTATCGGTAACGGTGTCGGAACCGGGCTTCGGCGATCGCCAGGTGAAAGTCGCCTCAGACGCATACCTGGGCTCAAGTCAGACGCTCGCTCGGAACATATTAATAAAATTGATGTTGATTGATTATTTGTACACAAACAAAATACTGTGGATCAGCTCGGCCGATGCGTGAGCGCAGCGCTACACGTCATTATCGCGACGAGGTAATCGAAGCAGATCGGGCGATAGTGTGCGGCGCGGGTCCGCCTGCGCGGGCGCTCCGGTAACGGAGGCAATTCTCAGTCGCGACCATGTGGACATCATGTGCCGTCGTAGTGCTGGCGCTCTCCGCCAGTGCCCTCGCGCTGCAGCCGGAGCCACTGACCCTCAACGACAACAACACTGTGTTCGCGCCCGCGGAGCAGTACTTCATCGACAGGATATTCGACAAATACGGCGACAAAGGAGTCATCACTTTCGAGGTAAAGTTTACTTGCGTTTGTCTGGATTAGCCACCCTGAATTTGTTACTAAATTCATGAATGTAAATGTGTTCGTCACTAAATAATCATGAATGAAATTGTTGATATTATATTACCTACCTATATTGATATGATCAACTGAAAGAGTCGAAGAACTAAGAGACAAATAAGATTAACTTTCATGTTTTAATACGCGCACCAGTATAGCAACACAATTTTAAATAAAGTTTTCTTAGGTCCCTTTAATAAATCTATTAATAACTTATAAGAAGTAGGTAAGTACTCGTAATGATTGCCTTACTTTCCCAACCTGTTGCGATTCGCTGCAGGAAACATTCTACGATTTTCTAAAACACCTTTCCATATTTCTTAGACATAAGTTCATCGAACTTTTTACAATTACGAAATTAGAGTTTCTTATCATCGAATGCACTTGCTTATCTATAGACTAAATCCTACTATTGACGTGTTATAATTTTGAACTAAATAACGCTGCCTATAGAATGTTGTTGAGCCACAGTTGCTTTATTGTTCGCTCAATCAATAGTTTGTTTTATTCGATACGACAGGTATCTCTCACACACTAACGATGTAATTATTGATAAAATTTTACTACTTATTATCAAACAAATACAACAAGTGACAATAATTTAGACAATGGTTGGCCATCTGTAGTTACTTAGATATAGTAGGTCCATGAGAGCTTAACTGGAATGATTGTAATTGCGGAAGTCTCAAATTTGAGTCCCGCGGGACAAGAATAAATAATAATTATTACTTGTCTGACAAATGAAGGAAAACCAAACAAAAAGCTTGATCCATTACATACAATACTGTTTGTTCCTCACGACCAAGTTCAGAAGGATCTGGCGGCAAACACAGCTTGAAACAATTTTCCTACGGATCTGTGGAAAATAATAACTATCTAATATCATTATTAATAATGTAAATACCAAGGAATTGTATGAGTATGTATTGTTTGATTTCATATCACAATGCTGAAAACTGTTTATCATTAATTTCTATTTAGTACCAACATGTAACTTCTACCTACGCAAGAAAGTCGAAGTATTATTTTTTTAATTTATACCATCCTACAATTCGTATATGCGAAAGCTAGGATATTTGTGTTTATTCTGAGCCTCGCTTAAACGGCTGAACAGATTTGGATGAAACTTAGAATACACATAGTTCGTGACCTAGAATAGCATATATAGGCAATTTTTTACTCATGTACCATGCGAGCAAAGGTATGGACCGAAACTAATAAAAAGGAGGCGACTGTAGTGTGCATCCCTTATTATTTGCACATTTCTCCCACTCACTTTCTACATAACACATACTTAATAGGTGCCATAGCCAATAGTATCCTTGTCTTTTATTTCTACATTTTCCTCAAATCCATTGAAAACGTGAAAAATTAGAATCCGAAGTCATTGTTCTTTCCCAGCAAAGATAAACATGCCACACTAACCAACAGATGTTTCGAATCGCTACGACTACCTATGAAGCTACGATTTGCATTTTTTAATTCATTTATTACTTTGAATATGTTTTCATAGAAACTTTATCTTCCCGCTGCGGCTTCTTGAATTTCAGGAATTCCCTTTCTTCGCTTCACCATAAGAAGAATTTACTCTAATTTCAAACCGGTTAATTGGTAGTTCCATTAAACCGCAGTAGCGGTTTGTTGACCATTTAAAAGAATAGGGGTTGAATTTTTGAAGATCTTCAAAGAGTAAATCGCCATTTCATAGAATAACAAAGAAACTCTGATAAAATTGTTTTTTCTTTAATTTGTTTACGTTTAAAAAAGGAGGCACCAAATGAATCACCCGTTAAACATAAGTAGGTATATAACATGGTTGTTTTATAGTTGGTAGGTACAATATAGCTGTTTGAAAGTGATTGGTAGAGTAGGTAATTGTTTGGTCACAGAACAACTTCTTACTAGTCATGATTAGTAACATGTCAATGCGTAACTAACATTATTGTTTCGGATACTCTTACTTATTATGAGCTAGTTTAGTTCTACCGCTATTAGCCGTTGATTAATATGTCTAATACTTACCACAAAATTTTCTAATGTAAACCTTTCATAATTATAATATTTAGGGTAGACACAAAATACTCATTTATTTATTTTATATTATTTCCCTAAAAAACAAACTGAAATAAAAATCTAAAGAGATTAATACTAAAGTAAAATAGTTACTATAGACCATTATTTTACAATTTTCACATACCTATCTATATAAGTTCGTGACCACAATAATTGGACACAAACCATACGAAATTAGTAGCCTTGAGTGACCTCGACGGGGTTGCCGATGCGTTACCAAGGACAAATTGACACATTCAAAAGTACTGGTACTGTATGTAGGTACGAAATGGGTTGCGTATATTGAACCTATTTTAAAAAGAACCATGTTGTTTTTTTAATCCGACGGCATAATCAGTAACTGTAAATTAGTTACACCAAAATAACTCAAATGGTAAATTGAAAATTCAATAAAACGCATTAAAAATAAAACTTCGTAGGATGATGTTTGGTAGCGGTCGTAGCACTGCCAGCTCGTTGAAGTCTTTTATATGGGAGCGGGACACGTAGTGTAGACCATTTCGTAGCAGTCACTTAAAGATGGGAATAAGGAAAAAGGTAAATATTATGAAAATATGACTCAAATCAATACTCTTTTGTAGATATTTATTTTGTACATTGTGTAAGATTCTATTGGACATGTGGGTAGAGGCAGGCCAAAGAAAAGATAAATTAATAAATATATGTTTATAAAATTTATCTTTCACGCATATTTTGATCTAGATCTCGGGAACCCTACCATATTTTCAGATGATTTTTACTTTGATGGGCAGGTAATAATTATTTATTTAGTTGTTGAAACCGTCTTTTTTTGTTCATTTTGTAGTATTCTTTTAATTACCAATAATTTCATTTGGCGAATTATTTGCGCGGTCTCACTTTGCCTATTTTTTCCTAGCGCTATCTCTTACAATTCGATTCGAAATCGTTCTTTACGCGATCGTATGGTAGCCTTTTAATAAAGGAACAAGTACTTACTTACGCAAATAAATTGTGCTACAATGTTTTACTCTGTTATTGAATCCATCTTACTTCACTGATTAGACGCCACGAAACACCTACTCGCATTTTATCGTAGGTACATATCGTTTTACGATATAAATTATTTACAAAATCCTTCAACTTGACTTTGCGACTTACAGCTATCTGATAACTACTTACAGCTAATTATTATTTGTTACCTTTAAGTTAATAAAGTCTAGCTAGTATTATGTATGTAGATATAGTATCTAAAAGTATCTACATTATTTATCAATGTAATACCTACACCATAGTCTAAAATTCACTTCCTCAATCTACCTAAATATAAACTGTAGGCCTATCTACGAATGTTTGATTCTTCATTTATTGAAATACTAGCTGCTGCCCGCGGCTTCGCTTGCGTGGTAGGCACCCGGATAAAAATAGCCTATATTTTAATCCAGCAATACTATGTATATTCCAAGTTTAATTGAAAGCCGTTCGGCCGTTTAGACGTGATTGAGACACAAACATACGAACACCCAAACAAACTTGATATCTAAATGAGTAGAGTTAAATTTTTACAGAGTGATAATGTTGTTATTTACCGCTATAACAACACAAATTATCAAAATAAAATAAAATGGGGCCCCATACAAAAAAAGTATTTTTAAAGTTCGCAATCGATCATTGAAGTTAGGAACACATAGGCGCGGTCAGTAATTGGATGAGTCGAGTGACTTTTTGGACAATTTTTTGTAGTATTTTTGTGTATTTCTTTTTCAAACGATCTAAAATTTACTGATTTGTACAAAAATAATAATAAACTTATTTAAGGTAGTCCTCACAGAAGAAACGGATTTAATTTCGCATATTTTTCTTGATTTAGGTTTAGATTTTAATAGGAAACGTGCTACCACCTGTAAGGCATACAAGAAACATTTATGAATATGTACGATTGTATGGAAGCCTTCATGTGCGAATTCGACTCGCACTTGACCGGTTTTATTCCGTACATTTGACACAGTTTTTCAATCTTTTTGGGCTATGACATGCCGGTTATATTATAACGATGTTTTCCTTCGCCGTTTTAAAGTAGCGGCATAGCGCACATAAATTTTTCAAACAGAAAATCCACTCTTGCTCGACCGGATTCCAACCCACGACGAATCGGAAGACGGCTACGACCAATCGGCCATACCTCTTCTTCACCACCAGTGCTCATTCAATTTCATTTTTCGTATTTCCAGGGCTTCGAACACCTGCTTGGTAACTTAGGCCTCGGCGCGGTCGGTGGGCGTATGTTCAACTCGCCGCATGACATCACGCTGCACCGCGTCAACGGGTCCTTCAGACCACTGCACGATCCCCAGCATCGACATCGACGGTCTCTACCGCCACGTGAGTACTAACATATAGAGTAAATAAAGATTCTAGGGCTCGGCACGGTCGGCGGGCGTAGGTATGTTCAACTCGCCGCATGACGTTACGCTACACCGCGTCAACGGGTCCTTCAGACCGCTGCACGATCCCCAGCATCGACATCGACGGTCTCTACCGCCACGTGAGTACTAGTACTCATCATTCTTATCCCAATTAAGTTGGGTCGGCACATCATGTTTTCTTCTTCTTCCGTCATATCAGTATTCACTTCTTTATTACTTCTCTGCTGGACTGGAAGTAAAGAAAAAACAGAATGCGTGCTGCTGCTTTTCTCCCGAGCATGTAGTAAAAGTTGACTAAGGGATAGTATAACATGATGGACCGCCTATAAGGTGATGGGTGAATCACCTGTCTCCATGGTTACCCATATCCGTCTTAGGACTAAATCAGAAGTGGCTGTATTCTTATGTTTACTTGTGAATCTGCCCACCCCAGTATAAATACGGGTGTGATAATATACATGTATGTGTGTATAATAATAATAATATTTTTATCTTTACCTTGATACGGTAATCACGAATATCTCCTGTACGACAGTCGTCGCCGTCGGACGAAAGAAATTGTCGGCTACCCATTGTTACTCGCGATTATCCTATTAAGGATGACGGGTCCCTAACGAGATACTATATTACCCAGTCTAGTACATGTCGGACTGACCCTTGGCCAGACAAGGACCTTTTCTTGAAGCGATGCCAAACTCCTTAGCGAAGTTTAGTAAACAACATTAGTTTCCTGGAAAATCATTACTAATATCATAAATGCGCAAGTGTGTTCGTACATTTATTGGTTTGTCGGTTTATCTTTCTTTCATGCAGAAACTGAAAGACGGATTGTCATGATTTTTGGATTAGTGATAGTTTAGGGGCCGGATGGACTACTATTTTATACCTATTAAATACTATTTAAGAAGTTTTGAGGAATAAAGTATTTTGAAATTGCCCGGGTACCAAGCGAGTGAAGCCACGTAAGCTAGTAATTATTACAATCGCTGATACGATAGTCTGATGTTGATCTGGTACCTTATTACTATACCTTTTGAATACCTATTGTATTTGTTCGGACACAAAGGTAAATAAGCAATTAACTAAAATGTGTTTAAATGTACCTATGTTTTATTTTAATGTGATATGGGCCTATGTATCTTGTAATGTAATGTGTCTGAAATAAAAGTTTGTGTATTTATTTGTGTCTGTAACAATAATCATATTTTATTACCTACATACCCAATTACAGCTAGCTTCTTTGGATCACAAACAAATCAAATCTATTATCTAACATTTCCAGGAAAACAGGAACCTAAACTGCAAAAGTCATGTCTGTCGCCGAAAGAAATTCTGGACCTGTACGGCATGGAGAGCGAGCCCGGCGTGATTACCATCAACCCCAAAACATTTCTGGAAATGTGTCCTGCACTAGTGTACCAGCTTGAGCAGCGCTCTTGCTTCAAAACTGATGCTCCTACTGAAAAAAGTGAACGATATTTGGGTAAGGGCTTTTTTTCGCTCATAACCTAAATCGCACCTCATTTGTTCTTAATAGCGTATGTATTAACTTTAGATTTATACCATTCCAGTTTGGGTCTACGCAAGTTTAAGCATTCTGGTAATCAGCGCAACAGGCCTCTTGGGAGTCGCAATAGTACCGCTACTGAAATCGGCGATATTCAGCCAAGTCCTACATTTCTTGGTGGCTATCGCAGTGGGTACCTTGTGTGGCGATGCCCTACTGCATCTCCTACCTCACGCTCTCAAATCACACGGCCCGGAACAGCAAGAGGAGTCCGAGGTTGTTCTGAAGTGCAGCGTCACTTTTCTCACTATCCTTTTATTTTACACCGTTGAAGCCATCATGCAAACCCTGAATGGCGGTCATACTCACTCTCACGATCCCGCACCAGGAATAACGGTCGAACAAATGAAAGTCGAAAGTGCAAAGCAGATAGAGCCGATAGAGTTGGGTGCGATGATGCCAGGCTCACCGCCTCCTCCTCTGGAACGACCCATAACGTCGACAGCTTTGATGGTGATAGTGGGAGACGGACTGCACAATTTGACCGACGGCTTAGCTATAGGAGCTGCATTCAGCGGTGACCCGGTCACCGGCTTTGCCACGGCCTTGGCGGTGTTCTGCCACGAGTTGCCGCACGAGCTGGGAGACTTTGCCGTTCTTCTGCGCTCCGGGATGAGCATAAAGCGAGCTCTCTACTACAACATTCTGTCGTCTGTGCTCAGCTTTATGGGAATGGCCGGTGGAATCTGGCTCGCGGAAGACCACGAGTCCGCCTCCCAATGGATATACGCAGCCACTGCTGGAACATTTTTCTACATCGCTCTTGCTGACTTAGTGCCGGAATTGAATCTAAATAATCACGGGAGAAGTCTTAATCTATTTTTAGCAGTGTTGGGAATCCTTTCAGGTGGAATAATAATGCTTATGATCGCTCTTCACGAAGATTCAATTCAGTATCTTTTTAAAAGTAGCGAAAAATAAGTGATTTGAAAACAGTGTATGTATTTATTAAAGAAAGGCTTTAACATAGACGAATAAAATTAGGCTTTAAGTAATAGGCGTAAGAGACTTAGGACATAAAAGTGAAATTTATAAATAGGCCCTTATATTAATAAACTAAGTACGAGTACCTTACATAACTATGTTTGTGATTGTCATACCACTCCTACCTACGTAGATAATCAATGCGTAGCTCTACGAGTACCTATAGGTATGCGAAGTTATGTAAAATATGATGATTCTGGGTCCAATGTAAAGACTTGTAGAATGAACCTACGTAGTTACGTGGTTGTATTAAGTATCCAATATGTAAGTACCTACTAGTTCACTAAGGTGATGTCACTCTCAAACATCTAGGTACATTAAAATTTTGCGGGATCGAAGAAAACAACCCCTAAAAAGGGTAAAATAGGGTGTCACAATTGTAGAATTGCACGTACAAACTACTCTAAAAAGTTCCACTTGTTTTTTTATTCCTTCCTACATAAATCATAAGCATACCCTAGTGGGAACGTAGAAGTACCTACAACGCCTCTAGAACTATAATATAGCGTAGACTAAGCATTCATCGTTTATAAATTAATTAAGAAGTAATTTAGTAAAGAACTCGGAACACTGAAATTTTAATGTTTTTTTATCCTAAATCCTACAGTCTGTGGTAGGTATGTCTAGGTAAGTTAGACAATAAACTCTAGAGAGCTCTAGAGCCACCTGCCAGCTGCCAACTTTAAAAGTTAAAGTTCAGCGCGTGTGTAGCTCTAATAAATTCTACATCTTACTTTTTTTCTTTCTAAACGGCTGAACGGATTCTAATGAAATTTGCTACAGAGGTAGATCATACTCTAGAGTAATATATACTTAGGCTATTTTTTATCCTGGGAAAGGATCCCAAAATGGAAAAAATTCAAAGGGATAATCAGGATAACACGTAACCCTGGAAGCATTCAGTACAGTGCTAAAAATTTGCTAAGACTATGGAATGCTGCGTCACTCGACTAGATAAATCCTCGGGGCCAATGATCCTGAAGAGTCCCGAAGGCTAAGGTATTTTAAGCAATGAAGTCTTATCAGGGGATGCCGGCCAACCTGCTTTCTAAAAACTAGCTTTAATTTTACGTTCAATTTGTTTGTAAGTAGGTAGGTAGGTACCTACCTACCAGAGGTTTGTACACACGTCTTGATAAGTTAAATAAAATCCTTTTAAGTATTTCTTAAATATTTTTTATTGTATTTACACGTATCTAAAAAAATTACATGTAATATGTGTCTTCGGTGTAGGTACCTTCGAACTATGTAGGTAGTAGGTGGAGTAGGTGCGGTTTAGAAATAGTAGATACATCGAGCATAATAACTGATACCTACTGTATCTATGTCTCCGAGCCAACAAAGAGGACTCTTGTTACGGCTGAAACAAGCTAGGCTGGACCTTCAGATAGTCTACCATACATAAGTACTATTATATTGTACTATGAAATAAATAGGCGATTAAACAGGTTTATGGATTACATTTCCCATGAACACTCAGAACAAGATATGACAATGACAATTAAAACCAACTGTCATTGTCTGTGTTCTGAGGTGCTGTCAATCAATACTTCCGAACCAAATTCTGAATTTTCTTCACTCACACACAACAAAACAGCTGATTCAGAAACTTATTGAGTGAGCGAGGTTTCTTTAAAAATAATACAAAACTTATAAAAAAAGAGTATTGAAATCCGAACCCTTGCATAAGAGGGAATTATTCGACTCTAGAAAGCTGGCTATTATAAGAAATATGTTTAAAGGATTGGTATGTAATCGATATACTTTTCTTTATTACGGAGTCAATATCACCTCATAATTTTCCTTTCTGCGTTCATTAAATTTCTTAAAATTATTATGATAGCACTATGCTTAGTATAGATAGACACACAGAAAATTTTCTTTGTTCTGATTCCTACTAGGTATCTATTTTTAATTATGTTGTTTCATGGTTTGTTTGGCACAAACCAGAATGACTGTAAATACACACATTGTGATTTCTATCTTACGCAGGGAGCTTCCAAACAAATAGTAGGTAGAATTTTTGGTTTGATCTCTAAAGGTTTCTCTACATTCCCGCGCGATTCACGGTGGGAATGGGCGGCGCCGAACGTGGTAATAACTGTCTCTGTTCCACACTCGCAAAGGTTCGCGTCTGGTTCACTCACAGTAGCTCAGCTGTAGCACAGTACCTACAGCCTATAGGATAGTTCACACTTAACAAAGATGGACGCTGATGTTGCTGCTACGGTAGCGAGGCTACTTTGCGCATTAGCGATTCGCAAATGTGCCTATATAAAAAGCACTGGTGGTCTAGTTGGTAGTGACCCGTCGTCCGATCCTAAGGTCGTGGTTTCAAATCCAATCGTATACCAACCAATGGATTTTTCTGTTCAAATTTATGTGTGTTATACCAGTACTCTCAAATGATGAATGAAAACATTGTAAGGAAACCCGCGGCTTACTTAGCTCTGCAAGTATAGACTATGCCTTTCCCGTGGACAAGGCCGACTAAGCTAAGAAGATGAATCCATCTTAATTCGTCCTGGTCACTATAGCATCCTGTTTATGAAGGTAAAAGATGCCTCCTGACATATAAATCCTCTACTATAGATGGTAAAAGACCTTATATAAAAATAGAAGGTGAGTACTCAAAACCTACAAAATCATTCAACCTCCTTAGCAACTTTCATAGTTTTAATAATTAAAATAAGAATAGTCATTGTGGCATTGTCACAGTGACAATTTCAATACATTGTGTGAAATAAATTATGGAGTGAAAAATTTAAAAAATGTAAAATTGATTATAAACAAGTCAATACCATGTTACAATGGGTTGTTTTACTTCACTTATAAAGACTGGCGTAAGTTTTTTTTACATTACTTACATATAAATGTTTGATTGTTATTTATAAATTTGCACAGTACCTACTTATTTAACAACTTAAATAATGTGAAATAAGAAATGAATTGAACTCTGTTTTCCAGCCATGTCCACCGAAAGATGGAAAACAGAGTTCAGCAAGGTGCCCAGGAGATGAACCGAAATCTGATTTAAAGTCACCCAAAGATACAAAACAAAGTTTAGATCGCCGACCGCAGACAAGGTGCCCGAAAGGCTGGCTGCGCTTCCTTGTTAGTTTTAATATTCATAAAAATAGGAAGTTGAAATAAGGTGGAAAACATAGTTTTCATGATATTATTTTTATTGGTTATTTGAACCCCTATACTAGGGTATAGTGTTAGCTGCACAGACATCTGATACAGCTATCATGATGTACCAGACTGCATATAGGCTGATTCTGGAATGATTATGGTAGGGATCCCTATGGGACCGACATGGTCGCAGTGGAACAAAGGTTCCCAAAATAAATAAGAAAAAAACTCCTATACTAAAACATAACATATCTGTATTAAATCATTGTTACAGATAATATTCGGAGGCGGTCTTTATGCTGGTGTTTACATAGCACAAAATTATCAGG
The DNA here is from genome assembly GCA_949320045.1 of Scotopteryx bipunctaria. Classification (NCBI taxonomy): domain Eukaryota; kingdom Metazoa; phylum Arthropoda; class Insecta; order Lepidoptera; family Geometridae; genus Scotopteryx; species Scotopteryx bipunctaria. The sequence continues at coordinate 4,858,759 of OX439441.1, forward strand.
TAAATATGCAACAAATTCCACTCAAGTTGCTCTTAAATCTTTCTCAATAGTTTTCTCACTCATTTACATATACTATTCATCTTCTATATTGTGTTACCTCTTTTTTTAAGGAATAGGATTCATACTCAAACTTTCATAAACATTCAAATTAACCTGTATATCAAAACTAAATTATCTTATGTTTCATTGTCAGACAGACATCATCATAACCATTTAAAAGTATTTTGTGGACAGTGGTAGTTAGGTAGTGTTTGAAAACGCAAAGGAGGCCATATCAACATCTGAGGTCATCCATGTAATTGCATGAAATAGCTAAAGCAACTCTTTAGGTTTTTCATTGATTCCTGGTTCAATTGTGAAAATATTACTTTATGGCCTCTTTTGTTCTGTCACATTTCTGTGATTAAAATAACACTATTTCTTTTAATACAGAATGCTGTTGAAGTTGTTTGTAAGAAAACAACCCAGGAATGTGACAAGGCATTGGGTAAAAAGAAATGGTTAGTTATTAATTTCCTGCACAATGGGTAACAATTGTTTGAACCAGGGGTTTTTAAAACCTAATGTTATTTTACTGTTTTTGGTGTAAAACATTATCTAATTTATTTATTTTGCTCTCCCACAGATAGACAAAGTTGAACATCCTGCAGTATTATTCGAAAAAGCACAAGCTTTTATAAAAGAGCAAATGGGTAGCAAAAAAGACTAGCGGATCACTGTTAAATGCTAAAACAATAAACATAATTTATATTGTAAATAGCTTTATTATGTAGTTCATACTATACAATGATATAATTTAAATAAACTTATCAACAAACAGCAACTGCTTTTGTTTACTTCATAGACAACCCACCACCAATATGTTCTATCGGTATCTGTGGCTCTTCAAAGGCCAACCAGTCACTGGAGTGTGTAGGCAAGAGACCCATGCTTTGGCATTTATACAGAGCTAGTAGTATGTTCACTATGTTACCAATGAAGTAGACAAATTTCTGGCCAACAGCTTGAGTTCCATCTACCATCTTGAACGTGCTTTGAGTTGTGAACAGAGCCTTCACAGGGCGAACTATCAGCATTCCCACCATCATTATTGGAAAGATGGAAATGGAGTTACCAGCCATGTACATTATGAATAAGTTCATTGGCACCTGCTTTAGAGGTCCGAGAGCAACATCCCACAGTTTCTTGATCAGTAACAGATTTGAGTCTGTGTCCTTAGAGGTTTCAGTATGACTAGAACTGATGAACTGGTTGTAGCCTGGTGGAGCCGCAACATCGATTGCCCGGTTTCTAGAAAACAACAGTGTTGAAATTAATATTGGATAGCAAAAAAGATAAGCAGTAGGTAGTCATTAAAATATCATCAGTCCAATTACTCTTTGAAATGGTATAACTATGAAATTTATACATGTGATCAAGCCTGGAATAAGAAATCCTTAGTTTACCTAGGATTTCTTGAAAAATCACTTGGATAAAATTGGAATAAAACAATTACTTTTGGTTGAAATCCAAAGCCCATTTGAACTTTTTGTTTTGCTTTCCTTGAGACATGTTCACGTAGGTAGTTAGAAGTTTAGAAGCCCCGTTTTATTGAAATGAGAGTTACTATTCGAACTAAGAAAGGTCGTTTCGGAACAGGACTAAGCTAATTATTATTCAATTTAATTTACATGCATTTCACAAAATGAACTATGAGCAAAGCAATTTATTCGATCCTCGTCGATCGATCGACACAGATTGAGACATTGACATTGACAGAGATAATAATGACAGTTTTTATGAATTTCTTTTGATATTGACACATATTTGACTACAAACTGTCTTACTTTCTAAAATTGACCACGTAATGACCCTGGCTAAAACGACATAACACCCGTGCCTCTCAGAATTGTACCTACTGTTTACGCAGTAAGCTATTCAAATATAAACATTCTCTAAAGACACCTGTAGAAACTCTTAAGCGCAAAATAAATAAAAATTGTAGGTAGGCTTCCGAAGTCAGCACAGTAGCATTACTCGTCATTAACTTAAACCCTCTTCAGGTAGCATTTATTCATAGGTAGCAGTTTACCGTTAAGGAGACGCTGAACGCTAACAAAAATACCTCATAGCTTTTCTGCCCTCCTATATCTAAAACATCGCTAAGCCACAAAACCAAGTTTTGAGATATGAGCGAAAAACGCGGTAGTTTTTTTAAAGTGATGCCATTTAACTGTTATTAGTCGCATCAAAATCTTTGAATTATCAATAGATAGCTCTTTTAATTTACTGTAGAATAGCAAATATGTCGATTTTAATTAATTAGTTTTAAAGGGAGAAAAATGTGTTTAGGAGTTTTAGCTATGGAATGTACAGTTATTTTGCTTTTAAATACTTTACAAGAATATCGCTAAGTACACCCTAGCGATATTTTAGCGTAGGATTTATACTTAAATTGTGACCCGTTTTTTTATGTAATAAAATTATGTGCTTTTTCCTACACTAAAAAGTCGCTAAGCGCATTTAACGTTATTATTGTTCAGTATTAATTTGAGTTTTTGCCATCTTTCCTAAGCTATAATGACGCTATAGTTGTTTAATGTTATTATAGACTAGCTTTATACATTATAGCGTTCTATTGTTGGTTTTCAACAGCGTTTTGTCCAAAAAATACTCTACTAAAAGGACGCTAAGCTTAAAACCTTTAACGATAACGCTGTTTTAGTTAAGTATTTTGGGGTTGACTAATTCAAGAGAGGTACGAAAAATAATACGTTATCAACAAAACAAAATAAACGACATAAAATTACAAATCTTTTATTAGAGGAATCACAGGCACATAAAGGTACGAGTTGGCAGCGGACGACACAAGGCAGCAGCGGACGACGGTCGTGTCGCAGCGACACTACTAGTTTCTATGTATTTCTATGAAACGCGTCGCTAGCTTCGTGTCGCTAACTACGGAGGGAATTTCATAGAAATACATAGAAACCAGTAGTCTCGCTGCGACACGTCGTCCGCTGCCAACAAAAAAAATCACTTGGTGAGTATTAAAATTACAAAATATATTTTCTTTGAATGCTAGTAAAGGTTAACCTTGCAGATTTAGTAGGTAACTGGTAATTTGTAATGAATAACAGAGTTTCACATTAAAAAGCTATTATTTATTGCAATAATTCTTTATAAATCTATACCTATAAAAGAGCTTAACCTGACTGACTGACTGATTCATCATCACCGAGCCGAAACCGCAGAAGTTAAAAAGCTGAAACTTGGAAGGTAGCTTCCTTTTATAGCAGAAGCACCATCAGAAGCACCCACTAAAGCGGGATTTTTCGAAATTTAACCCCCAAAGGAGTAAAAAAGTTTGAATGGAACTTTTTAGAGCGTGGTGCGATTTTCTTGAAACTTGGTTCGGATATTGTAAATGCAAAATAAATGGACACGTATTTCAGGATTTTTCAAAATATCCTTTAAAAAGGGGTGTCAGGGGTGGGGGTCAAAATTAGTATTGGAACTTTTAACGGGCGATGCGGTTGGTTTCAAACTCGGTTTGGTTACTATTAATGCAAAATAAATAGACAGATGTTTCAGGATTTTTCAAAGCAACCCTTAATAAGGGCTAAAATGGGGGTCAAAGTTTGTATGGAAACTTTTTAACGGGCGATGCGAATGACTTGAAACTCGGTTTGAAATCTAACGCGTACGAAGTCGTGGGCAACAGCTAGTCTTACCATAAAACATCAAAATATAAAATGACAGTTGAATCAGTCTTTTAAGTAGGTAAACCTCCTTGTAATATTCTTATATTTATAGAATTATAATGTATGTACCTAATGGCTATCTTGTATTTCATAATTCCAACTTTGCAGCGAAATCAGTCTTTAGGTAAACGTACCTAAAAGACTAAAATTAAATTAAACTCTACTGACACTTTCCCATGATTAATTGAGGAGACGGCGTCTTTAAAGTCAGTGAAATCGTAGATTTTGCCAATTTTCAACCTCACAGTTGCTAGCAGTCTGCATGTAGATGCTATCAGCATCTACATGCAGATTCTAATACTGCTAGAATACTGCTAGCTGATATGGCAGCATAGCGAGTATCGCTTTCACTCGTTTCGATTTCATTAAAATTTCTGTAAAAAAAGCAAATATTTAAAAATAGCTATTAAGCTATTAAAAAACATAAAAAAATAAGCAAAGAAAGATAGCATTTGTATTAAACCCAAATTCCATCCAAAACCATTCAGCCGTTGCATTTAAGTGTTAAAGCGTAGCAAACCTCCACACATTAGAATTATTATAATTATTATTAGTCTATTATTATCTATTACTTCATCCTCACATACTTTCCTTGTTATAATATTACTAGCAGCCGCCCGCGGCTTCGCTCACGCGGTACCCAGATAAAAAGTACCCTATGTCCCATTCCAGCACACGTAGGTACCTACTATCCTCATTATTCATTATAATATAGTGTACGCTAAACGATGACTAAAGTATTGCCATCTTTTACCATTTCATAATGACAAACAGTGACAGGGCTAACTTTAAGCAATGGCTAACTTTAGCGAACGAATATGAATACGGTATAGAAAGAAAGAAAGAAAGAAATGATTTTATTTGACAGACACAAAACAACACAGAACAGGACAGTAAAAGGTAATAAATTAAAAGTAAAGGAAAACGAACAGGGAATATTTGACAAAAATACTGAGAAATACGAGGAAAACCATGAATCTTGTGCACTACCTAATACAAAAACCTAGGTGCCCATTAATCCCGCTCTGTGTGGTGTAGGTCGGTCAAAAAGGTATCGACTCAGCGTAATGCTACTAAGCTAGCATAAAACTAGCAAAGTAGCGCTGGTTTTCAGTCGATACCTTTGATAGGGTGACGTCGCGTGAGATTAATAATGATATTATAAACATTATATAACAGATAATAGAAACATTTAATAAGATAAAGTAAAAATATTGGAACTTACATACATACATACTTATGTAGATACTTAAAAGCCAACTTGAAAAAGAGCAAAGGTTATCGATTTGTGGCGTACCGGACAAGAGAAATCTACAGGGAAAGAACATATTATGAGATGGTGAGTAGATAAATAAATTTATGAAGAAGCAGAATTTACAAGTATTTTCTTAAACCTGGTTCTAAAAGTGTTTAAAGTTTTAAGGGCACGGATTGGTGGAGGGAGGTCATTCCAACACCGAGAAGCAGCAAATCTAAATGACCCACGAAAGGCCACCAGCTTGTGTCTCGGCGTGACAAATACGTGAGTACAATCTCTACTAATGTAACTACGATAATCTTGTACCTTCTTGAGCTTTTGAAAAAGGTAAGGAGGTACTTTACTACTAATCAACCCGAATAGCAGGGTAGCAAGATGGAGTTTCCTACGCGCTTTCATTTTCAGAAGGTTGGATGATACAAGGTAAGGAGTCACATGGGTGCGAGGTGGGATATGAAAGCAGAATCGTGCGCATGCGTTTTGCATCCGTTGAATTAGTTTTTCAGTTCTGGCCAGTAAACAGGGTCCGTAAACCACATCACAGTAATTTAATTTCGACAATATTAGCGATTCACAAAGAGTAATACGGACTTCTTCACCCAGGAAGGGCCGAATTTTGTACAGGCATCTTAATCTATAAAAGCAGTTACGTATGCAATCAGCAATGTGGCTTTCAAAGTGGAGGTGACTATCTAGAGTAAGCCCTAAACTTTTTGCTTCCGAGACACACTCGACATCCTCTCCGCCTACTTTAATATCGAAATTTTTATCAAGTTTGTCAAGCCCTGCTCTAGTACCAAACATCATGTACTTGGATTTTTTAGGGTTAAGCACAAGGGAGTTAGATTTTGACCACTTTAAGATTTGAGTTAAATCACTGTTTATTTTGTTGACAGCATCCAGACAGTCAAGAGGCGGGAAGGAGTAGTACAGCTGCACATCATCTGCATACAGATGGAATTTGCAGTGTGTGATGGCCCGTATAATATCAGCACTGTACAGAATAAAAAGGATCGGACCGAGAATAGATCCTTGGGGGACTCCTCGAGGAACTGGTTGGAGAGAAGACCGGAGAGTACCACCATTAGGTAACTTAAGTTCCACGCATTGCTTTCTCTGATCCAAGTAACTAGAGAACCATTTAATCGAGTTTGAGTCAAACCCATAGAAAGCAAGTTTTGAGAGAAGAAGAGGAATACTAATGGAGTCAAAAGCACGCGAGAAGTCGAGGAGGACCAAAATACTACACATGCCCTGATCCTGAGCAGCCAACAAGTTATCGACTACGTCCAACAGAGCAGTTGCAGTACTGTGACCACGGCGAAATCCCGATTGAAGCTGAGGAAGGATGTTGTGAACTTCTAGATATTTGGTCATCTGTAAGCTAACTACTTTCTCCAATAACTTCGAAAGGCAGGGAAGTAAGCTAATAGGTCTGAGGTCACTTATAGAAGAAGGCTGGTTTTTCTTAGGAATTGGCTTGACGACAGCCACCTTCCAGGATTCTGGAAAAATGCCACTAGTGATGGACTGATTTATTATCCTAGTAATAGCTGACAAAGATTGTGGTAGTGTCGTAAGTACCATGTCTAATGAGATGCTGTCAATTCCCTGCGCATTCGATTTGAAAGTCTGTAGAATTTTTAGGATACAAAATTCACTTACGGGCTGAAGAGAGAAGGAATCAGAGCTGGCGCTATACCGATGATGTTCGAGGTATGTAAGATGTGATAACTGCACAAGACCATTGTTACCAGGGACATTAAGAAAGTGAGAATTTATCAGGTCAGGGTCATCAAACTGGGGCGGTAACTCATCTACTTTCTTTGTAATAGGTAAATATATATTTTTAAGATTTTTCCACAACTTCTTGGGATTATAAATGTTTTTATTTATATTTTGGGTAAAAAAAGCAGTTTTCTCGCTCTTAATAGCAGCTTCTACAACGTGCTTCATGCTTTTGTAACTGTTTTTGAGGGATTCAGACTTAAGGGCTTTATACCTCAAATGGTATTCATCCCTAATTTTTATCATAGATTTAACAGTGTCTGTTATCCAAGGGTGAGGGGGACCTTTGAATTTACTAGTTTTGAGCGGAGCGTGAAGATCGAACAAAGTAATTAGAACAGACGTTAAAGCTCGCACATTATCATTAATATTCTCCGAGGTATTAATAAAATCCCAGCAGATTGAGTTAAGATCTTTAGTGAATAAGTCAAAAATAATACTGTTAAAAGGCCGGTAAGTAACTAAGCGTGAATGCGGTTTTTCTTTTTTGATGCTAAACTCCACAACCAACATAGCGTGGCGACCCAAGTCAGGTGTGTGCTTCATAGCGATTTTTCTTACAGGGGTATCCGTGCATACGATATCTATTAAGGTCTGGGTATTATCATCAAAGAAATGAGTAGGTTCACAGATAATTTGTTTTAGACCAAAACATTGTAAAAATTGATCTAATAATAAGCGCTTGTTATTATTAGCGTCGAGCAAGTTAATATTAAAGTCCCCCACTAGTATAAGGTTGTCACATTTCGGAAAAGAAGCAATAGATTCTGTAACAGCATCGAAATATGCAACTGCGTCCTGCCAAGGTGCTCTGTATGCTGTGCCGACAATGACTGTCCTGCCTGCTACACAGAGGCGCAACCACATTTGTTCTACTGTAGTCACGACAGGATGCTGACAAATGCGCGCATTAATGCCCTTCCGAATATAGAAACCAACCCCTCCACCCTCTCCACCCTTAATATCACGGTGTCTTGGTAGATAAACAAAGCGGTAGCCAGAAACCACAGGTGCCTTATCAGCTTGACCGTCTTTTATACGAGTTTCATTAATTGCCAGAATGTCAGGGGCCAGCTCACCCATGGCCACCGTAAATTCATCCTGACCAGTATTTAGGGAACCAGGATTAAATAAACCAACTTTTAAATGTTTTAAAGGAAGTGTAATACTATATTAGTTATGTCTCCGACACGAGAGAAAATAAACGTTGATATGAGGGCTATGTAGAAGATACTTACAAATAAGGATGCTTCAAGGTAAGGTTGAATATTGTTATTGTATTTATAGACATAAGCTGTAGTGTAAGAAAAATAAAAGTTATTGTATATATTTGAGTAAATCATTTCACATATGTTATATAAAAATATATATACATATAAAAATATATTACATAAAAATATAGTACATAAAAATATAGTACATAAAAATATAAAAGGTACAACCACACAGTCGTGATCAATAAGCTCCCAGAAACAGTAATTAAAAGACACTAAAACAAGAATACAATAATAACAAATTAACAATTTACGGTATGACATATTACAAATGTTGCAGAACTCAACATAATCAAACGGCGCTGGTCCCAAAAACACGTTCCAAATCGGCCTCCGATTTAATCGGATAAGCTGCCTTGCCATCGCTCTGCCGTGCGTATATTCTGCCTCGGCGGGTCCACGAGTACCGCCATTGAAGTTTCCGGCACGCCTCAAGTACGCCTAAGTATATTCCGTAGTTTTTGCGTGAAAGAGTAACAAACATACCTAAATCTAAAAATTAAGAAATTTCGGTGAATTTAGTAAAAATTTTGAGAGTTAAGGTCATGGGCGCCGGCAGAAATAATTTCCAGGTGGTGCAGATTTTAGTTTTCTTACAATCTTTGCCGTATATGATTGTTAATAAAAAGATGAAATTTTAGTCTGAATGTTTGAGACATTTACAAATTTCTGACTATTCATTATGGATTTATTATATAGGTACCCAGTCGTCACGGCTCACACCTATTTGTTCACGACGATCGAAATTTAAAAATTCTAAATTGGTGGGCCAGGAGTACCGGGATCGATATTAATCGATTTCCATTACTTCTCTGAACGCACCCTTTAAAGTACCGCTACTCTACACCAGATGGCACCAGCATAAATGGGATGGATGAACTTAACAGAGAAAGCGCAATACAGTTTCAATAATTCCTGTTGATCCCGAGATTCCCAAGGGGTGCAAGTGCACCCTCTGGCACCCCCTTGCCGGCGCCCATGGTTAAGGTAAACTTTACAAAACGCAACGACAGCGCGTCAAAATTTGATCAGAATTAGCAGCGACATCTAGTTTTCAGACATAGAATTACGTCAGAACTCCATGAATAATCAAGATTAGAAACTTATTAGACCAGTAATAATTTATGCTTCCTTTCACAGGTAATTTGACATTGACAGTCCTTTTCCATATGTTTTGTATCATCTATTACTAATCTTTAGTATCATCGCTGTCATAATGTCAAAATAAAAGTATTCTATTTTTCATGAAAAACATGCCAAAAATAAAGAATTTACAGATAATTATGACATCAACTAAATGAGAAAAATCGGCTCTTTAATTTGATATAGGTTATGTGCAGTTTTAGACCAAAAATTGATTCCAGGTTTTCATCCCTTTTCACCCCTTTAGAGGTTGAGTTTTGAAAAATCCCTTCTTAGTACACCCCTACGTACCAAGGTTTACCTACACTGAAAATTTCAAGTCTCTACGTCCAGCGGTTTAGGCTGTGCGTTGTCTGTCAGTCAGTCAGTCAGTCAGGACAAAGATTCTTATAATATAAGATTAGTATGAATGAAAGACGAATGAATAAAAACCCATAAATGCATATAAACACATGAAATACCTACTTACATCAATATTTTAAGAAAAAAAAGCTATGATTAAATCTTGGCTTGGCTTAAAAGCACACAAAATCTTTACTCGGTATAAAATAACATTGCAAAATAAAAAATAGTAACTTACCGACAGCAATTCCCTTGGTCGTAAGTATGCGTTCGTATGCTTAAGCATGCGTTCGTACCTACTGGACGTCGGCCTGGCCTGGGTAACACTGGTACACGGGCGGTGCGGGGTGAAACGTGAGCACAGATAGCGATCTTTTAGCTAAGTTTTGTGGCTTAGCGTTCTTGTAGCGTATGATTCGCATAAAGTTTATTAATCATTCAAAGTCCTTAAAGGCGGATAGAGTTTTTGAGAAAAGTAAACTGTTTATTGAAATGCCCGCAATCCTACGCTATAAAAACACTAAGAAAGTTTAACGTGTTTATAGTGTAGTATTGTTGTATAACGTCTTTTTAGCTTAGATCAAAGAGGTTTAATAGCTAGCCAAACCATGACTTAAAAATCGCAAAAGTATCATAACGACTATCTAGTCTTGTAAAATGGAATAACGTTTTTTTAGCCAAGCAATGAACAGAATATTTTGTATATGCCGACAACGTTAATGGCTGCAAGTGACTATTTAGCTAAGTATTGATGGTTAATGTAGTTTTAGTGGTGTAAAATATATATTTTATCGTAGTTAACGCTGTTTTTGCTAGAGCTATTTCCTAAACTAAAAACGCTACAGGAATGATTCTAAAACAGATCGATAGAGAATTTTTTTCTAAGTAGAATGGCATCAAAAACTCAAAATCGACCCCCTGTGGCTTAGCGATGTTTTAGACATAGGAGGGCAATTTTGTAGTACATAAATATGAAATTTACCAGCCATAAACTCATCTTCGCAGTCCATGTGTCACAAGATCGATAGCATTCTCAGAACAATTATTTATTGTTCTGAGATAGCATTATTGTGAGTGACATTCGAAGTCGAAGCTAGTGTAGTTTGGGAAGAACTTTGCGCATGGGTTTGCGAATTTTATTGGAAAGTTGAGGTACTTGGATTGACGAAGCCGGACCCACACAATGTGTACAAAAATTCGTTCAATGTGCGAACATTCGTGATGAAGAGGCCCCGGTTATATAAATCCGGTATCAAAAAAACTTTGAAAAAACTAGAGTTGGCCACTAGCTCATACGAACATACTTATGTACATAATACTTTATTAGATAGGTTACATAATTTTACTTTTATGTAGTATCTAATAAAATTTTGAAGGAGGTAGGTACCTAGTTAACATAGGTATCTTCTAAGTAATTATACCTACTTCTATTTTGGTAATACAAATATAACCTACATAAGACAGTTCTGATACATGTTTGTCCATCAACACACATTCAAAAGGCACATTTGAGAAAAAATCAAATCAAATAGGTATACGACTTTATTTGGGAACATATTGTTATTATTATTAGAATTACATTCAGGTAACAAGACAAGTAGATAAGTACCTACCTAAATATATACTTAGGAGTATTTCTCAGTCAACTCTCCCCAAATCCTCGATCACATGGGGTTCATTGGATAAAGAAATATCATTTCTTTTAATTTCTTTGAAATTTGAGTCTTTTGAGACTATGTGATCAGTGCAAAACGTCGCCATCCTTCGACACGCCTCGCGAAGTATATCGTCCGGAACTGTCAGCACAATCCTCATAAAGTTGGGGTAGGCGAAGCACTGAAAATAATAAAAACAGCGTAACAGTGAATTGACTGCGTGTATTTTAATTCAGCTGCAATAATTGTTAATTTTCAACATCTTTCTTGCCCTTACATTGTTTGTAGTACTATCATATTTTTCTTATTTATTTGCTATTGTGAGTTTATCCCTGAGCTTTATCCCCCCGCATAGCTTTACACCATTGTTTACGTATTTTTGCGTCTCCTGGTACAGGAAAAAACAGTTTATTGGGTGTACTTCTGATGGTATTCTTACACTTTAGCATTTTCAATGGTTTTTATAGCAATAAAAAGAATTCTTTCAGATATAGATAGGCTACGTCGTGGTTGTTGATTATGTATATACATACATAATCAACAACCATGACGTAGCCTGTGGGCTTTAACGTCATCGAAAGCCCGCGCAAAATGGCGGCGTTCAAACAGTTCAAACTTATCCTTATATTATAAAATTAATTTCAACATTTTCAAAACAAATTATATTTTTACAGTGTTAAAACGATTTATCTACCTAAACCATAGATGTACCTACCTACCTACATCTGGTAAATCTAGGGTAGGGGTAGAGCGCTTAAGCATTTTGTTAGCAGTTCAATCAGTTCGTATCAAGCAAATAATTACCTAACCCCACTAACCTGTCCTGGTAAACAAAATACGGATTGTTCTGACACCAACTGCTCGACAAACTGCAGGTCGTTCTTGAATTTGGGAAACATAGACATTTTGATCTCGATCATCATGTACATTGCTCCTTGGGGCATTATCGGTCTGAGGCCTGGCGCCCGGCGCAGTTCCTCGTGTGCCAATTTGGCTTGATTCTGTAAATAAGTGGACATTATATACCTAAGTTATGTAGAGTAGGAGATTTTTTCATTTTCTCTCAATGTCCTAGCCCATCAAAAACTTCGTACCTACCTACCATAATTTTTTTTTTAAATTTTGTTTTTTTTTTATAACAGCAGACGCCCCGCAGACTCGCGTAGAGTACATTTCGTGTTTAAATAGCATTGACACCCCGCTGCACTTCTTTGGTGGTGTAACACACAAAACCTCTAAATTCGTTATCATTTTGTATTTAAAGAAACCAAACCAAGTTTGAAACAAATCGGACCACTCGATAAAAAGTTTCCATACCGTTTCCATGCACAAACTCTTCCACCCTCTTTGAGCGGTGTTTTCCATACAGTCTTTAACAACCCCTGTCTGTACACTGTTTCAGAGGTTGTTTTTTTACCAAAGACTTTTAGAGATGTACTTCGAGTATTTATATGCTAACTTTCAAGTTTTAATGTTCAAGGAATACGATTTTCATACAAACGTTTTTACACCTTTTCACTCCCATAGATAGGGTAGAATTTCCAAATTTTTTTTTCTTGAAACGGTTACACCGGTTTTCTAAATTTTACTTATTTCGTTTTATTTCAGAAACTATACATCCTAGAATAAAAATTTAAAAAATCCATTTTGGATTGTTGTACAAATAAAGCCCTTTCATATGGCACCCTACGCGATACATTTAAAAAACTTTTATTTTATATCATTTTTTTACTCCCTTGGGAACCCAATTACTTTACAACTGCTTCACTGATTAAGCTCATATTATGCTTCCCAGAAATCTTCGTAGCACAATCTATTGCCCTACCTTGTTTCATACAGATTGGATTAACGATTCAAAAGTTACCTATGCTCTAACAAACATATAAACATACAACGCCATAATTATCACCCAAGTTGCCACTGAGATCTATGCTCGCTTTGCTCGCTCGATCAATAAGATATTTAGTGTAGGTATATTTCTTTATAAATAAATATTGATCAATTCATTGCGAGGTAGAAGACTAGTGTTAGCTACACTAGCAAGGTATAAGATATAGTATAGGTGTTTATTATATCATCATCCAGCATTTAATGCTCGATGTATATCATACTAATATTATAAAGAGGAAAGATTTTTTTGTTTGTTTGTAACGAATAGGCTCCGAAACTACTGGATCGATTTCAAAAATTCTTTCACCGATAGAAAGCTACATTATCAGGGACCAGTATAGGCTATAATATATTTTCAAAAAAATTAGGGAACCGTAAGAAAATTGCAATATTGTAACCCAAGGTAGAAACCCCAAAATAGGTTTTGGCGTGCGCTGCAAAAACTATTGATTATAGAACAAAATAATGTACTACACGCGTACGAAGTCGCGGGCAACAGCTAGTATTATAGTATAGGCAGTATAATGTCTCGTAGATATAGGACCTCGTCGGCTTGCTGGACTGGTCCGTTGAGATGAAGTTATAATGCAATAACGGATCGATGGAACCTTCCACTAACCTCGATAAACAGCACGACTTCATCGAAGAAACTTTGCGGCGTTTCTTTCAATATCGACGGCAAGGCTCTCTGTATCAATGTGTTCGGACCCAGAATTCTATTAGACATATTGGCAAACGCTTTGCGAATATCCTTTCCTAATATGTTGTGTCGGTCGTGGATAATCACCCATCCCATCCGCCATCCGGGTACCAGGAATCTTTTCGTGAGACCACTGCATGTCAGAACTGGGACATTTTTAGATATGGACGATATCGCTATGGATTCGTGTCCTGAGAAGACGAAATGCTCGTATATTTCGTCAGCGATGATCGGAACTCGATTTCTTTCTGCAACGTCTACAATTTCATGTAAATGCTCCTTGCTATAGACCGACCCGCATGGATTCGATGGGTTGATTACGACTATCGCTGCGGTATCGTCATCTATTTGGTTTTCTAAGTCTTCTAAATCAACTTTCCATTGATGATCAGGCTGTAAAAAGGTTAAGTAATTATTTAAGTAAGTAGCACATTTTAATAAACTTTAATAAAGGATCTACGCAGTTCAAAATGAAACACATATAAAAGTAAATAAGTAATATGCAAATCCAATTCATATAAACTGGAAACTTGTTATGTTTCTAGAAACTTGTCCGTACCGCATATTTTGTATCTCACCACTGACAACGGAGCCGGTGGTGCCATATTTATCCCAACAGCCACGCGATTGATTTTACAACATTTAGTTTCCCTTATCGTCAATTAAATTAACTAATAAGAGTTGTTTGATAAGACTACTATGGGCTAAAGTAGACACAAGATACTAGTGCAATCACTCAGTAATGCAACTTTTATCTCATCAACACTCATCAAACTCCAATTAGAAATATTTAAATTGCCAGTTCAGCCGATCCACATTAATCATTCATGATGGTCACGCTAAGTAGACTGCCAAAATATATGAATGAAAATAACATCTTAACAGCGCCGAAAATAAACAACATAGATAAATAAATATCTTACCAATAAATTGTAATATTTTATAGTAATTCCCAGTCCTTCAGCGACTGTATTGTAAATCATGAAACCAGGTCGTGGTACTAGAATATTCTGGCCAGAGTCTGCAATCACTGAGATAACCAACTCTATGGCATGAGAGCACCCGCTGCAGAGGATCACGTCATCAGGTGACACGTCTCCCTGGTGGGCGCTGTATTCTGCCACGGCCTCTCTAGCCTCCTGGTGACCTTTAGCTGGTCCATAGCTGCGACTAGAGGTCAACTCTAAGCTTTCTCGAACTGCTTGAATTACGTGGTCCGGAGGGTTGAGATTTCCAAAAATAGTTGGATCACCTTAAAATTTAAAGCTTTTATTATCTTGACTTGTCTCGATCAGATTTTGTGTTACACAACAGGTGATTTTAATAAGCTGTGAAAACATTGTGAAATAGAAATCCTGTTGGCCTTGATGTAAAAAATAGATAACCGGAAAATTATTTAATAAATGCCCATGCTAAAACGATCATTGTCATCATCATCATCAACAGTCTATAGAAGAGAGAAAGCGCAATGTAAAGAAAGCAAAATAATATTAAATAGCTACCTACATAATTCACGTAACAAGTTTAGTTAGTAGGCTAGGTACGTGTTTGTCCATACACGTAGATACTACATAGGTACACATTATCACACCCGTATCCCTAAGGGTTGGACAGAGCCACAAGTAATCACAAGAAAACTTGCAGCCACGCCTAATTCAAAGTCTTAAGATGGATAATTATGGTGAACCATGGTGACAGGTGATCGGAGAGGATACTATCCTTTAGTACTAATACTACTATTATTACTTATGTCTTTTTTAACCTCCGTCCATGTTGTCTAAGTTTTTATTTATTTTAAAACAAAAGGTTCAGCGCAATACAATTTATCAAACTACCATGAAACCAAGAAAATATGAATCTGGGTGATTAGATTGTTGAGTATCAGTATCGGTCAAAAAATCTGTATTAATCAGGAAAGTGCGATATTAAATAAGTATTTTTCGTAACTCATATCTCGCCTCCAAACTGCCTTATCGCGAGACAAAATTATTATTTTTCTTATAAATTCTATTTTGTCAGCAAATTTTTACACACTATACTACAATACTACACTCTGAATTCCTGTAGTACCTCTACAGGAATTCAGAGAGTTTATGAGAATTACAAAGACAAAGTAGCAACAGTATTCTATCAAATCCAGTACCTAATCTAAAGTGGCCCATACGGTAACTTAAGTACATGGGGGTTCTTGAATTGCACAATACTTACCAACAGAGAGTGCAATCAACTGTTTGTTGGGGTTCGGCTCAACTTGCAGGTTCTCCACAATATCTCTGATCAGGTTATGGGTATTGCGAGCCAAAGCAGATGCACGTACATCCCATGTTTCGTTAACTCGTGACCGGCGCGACATCAGCACAAAACTTGCGGAATATTGAAAGCTGCGGCGACACTTAAACTTGAAATGAGAATATTGCTCACATTTCGATACGCCTCAGTTTTGTATCAGAACTAAGCACAAGCCCCCAGTCGCGGAACTGGTTTGAGATGCAGATGAGATGACGGAGGTTGTATAGGAGCAGGTTGTGGACATTATTCCATACAAACATACTTGAAACCAAGTAAACTGAATTCTACAATATTTTTATTATTATGCAAATCGATAAAAGTTATATTTGGCACACCGTTTCCAGCCGTTTCGTGCCCTTTTCGGAAACTTTCCACGAATAGACGAAAATTTTGTTATATCTTACACTTTTTGTTAGGAACATTACCACTCGAATAAAAAAAATAGGTACTGTTCTAAGTAGGTAGAGTACATAATTATGTATTGCACAAAAAAAAATATTTGATCGAGCGAGAGAAGCGAGTCTGCAAGATCTCCGTGGCAATTTTACTGATTTGGCGTTGTATGTTTGAATGTTTGTTGGAGCATAACTTTGAAACCGTTAATCCAATCTATATGAAACTTAGTAGGCCAATACTTAGATTGTAGGTACTATGAAGATTTGCTGGGAAGCATATGTGCTTAATGGGTGAAGATGATGTAAAGATATTGGGTTCAATAATAATCCATTTATTGGTAATCAATAATCAAATAATTGTACAACAAAAAAAATAATTTAATAACCGTTGTAACCTGAGCTGTCTTTTGTTAGAGTTTCGATATTTTCGTAGTTCAGATTAGACTGGATAGACTAGAACTAGATAGCGGTAGCGGTTGTGATTTGCAGTAGTCATGTTTGCTACTCGTAGGTGAGGTACGTCTCCTTTAATAAGTTAAGTAGACATAAAGTGTTGATTGTAATCAAGACAATGAGAACTTGCACATAAATAAAGTGGCTCAGGGCGCGAATGCAAAACTTGTAGATTGTGAACATCCCAGTTCAGGGCGAACTACTAGTAATATAATATTAATCATAAAACAAAAAATATGTTCTACCGATGGAATTGAGTGACAGAATAAATAAAAATTAACAATAAATTAGATAAGGTGGGTATATTTATTTGTACACCTGCCAAAGTGCCAACGCCCTTGTTGCAAAGCTGAGATGCAAATGCACTTTTGTGCAAGTACCTAAGTAATTTTTGTGTGACAAAAGAAATGAAATCACAAATCGTCTAGACGAATAATAAAATCATGCAGAACGCTAAAAAGGTTTTTGAAAAGGTATTTTGCAACAACAGACCTACGCAGTAGACCTTGTTTACGTGCAACTAAGGTAAACAAACCCTGACTACCTAATTGGTACCTTTCAATAATATTTACGTGTTGTGCGTTCCATGGGATTCTAATTTGTCTTAGTAATTATAAAATATGCATGATCGCTGTGTGTGAAAATGTATTTGTTTATTCTGTTGCTTAGACTAAGTACTACATAAAATCTACATTATAATAGGTACCTTCATCACAGTTTCATGATGATATACTTACAATTTTTAAGAAAGTAAGTTTACTCAACCAGATCCTAAAGTTGATCTAAACTAAATGTTTAACGGATTCGAAAGAATTAAAATGACCTGGTGATGAAATAATTTATTTGGATAAGGGTTCATAAGTTCATACCATGACGCGAATGGAACCAACCTTTGTTCCTACCTGCATTGTAATTAAATTTTAGAACACAAAAGCTGTTATTGTGACTTAAGTATAATAGATGGATATGTGGTCTTGCGGACTTTTTTGTAAAAATTAATAAGACCTATAAACCTATAGTACATTATTTTGTTCTATAATCAATAGTTTTCGCAGTGCACGCCAAAAACAATTTTGGGTTTTCTACCTTGGGTTACAATATTGCAATTTTCTTACGGATCTCTAATTTTTTTGAAAATATATTATAGTCTATACTGTTCCCTGATAATGTAGCTTTCTATTGGTGAAAGAATTTTTGAAATCGGTCCAGTAGTTTCGGAGCCTATTCGTTACAAACAAAAAGCATTTTGGAAGCAGAAAAATATCAAACAGATATTTTTTATATTCTTTTCCTATTTATTGACAGTAATTTCATCTTTTTAACAATTGGGCCCGGCATTGTATGGAGAACTTTCGGAATCCTTTGAAAACATTTGTGTATTTACAAATGATCATAAAAACCATTTAACTTTTTATTAACACGCTGTTTTATTCCTGCTTTTAGGTAGGTTACTGTATAGTGTAAGTATAGGATTATGAGAAAGATGCGTAAAAAAAACAAGCTAAATCGATATGTCAATAAGTTAAAATATCGGAATTACGACATTAGACCTCTCAACTCCGGAATTGAAATATCGGAAAAAACCTGTCAGAGATTCCGGAGTTACGCAATTCCGGAATTTCGTAATGCATGCCTAGTAAAGACCCTAAAGTAGGTACCTACTTAAAAAAAGTGTAGTGTAGTGAAGTTATTTGTATTTTATCTTATCAAAAAAAATACATGAATAACGTGTTATTAGCGCCATTGGGATTATTTCAAACGACCATTGCTCTGAGTTTTTGCTCAACACATAAAGAGTTGGTTTCGTCTGCGGGGTTTTTGACATGCACGTTACAGAATGCTATGATGCGGCTGCAAGCCTCCAGGAGCACGTCTTCTGGCACCGTCAGCACTATTCGCATATACCCAGGGTAGTTGAAACACTGGAAATATACAAAAATAAATAATAATAATAAATATTTGTTGACATTTCACACAGCGCCATCTAGCCCCAAACTAAACAAAGCTTATACTATGGGAACCTGATGGCTGATAGAATAGGTAGGTACCTCCATAATTTTTTTTTGTAAATAGGTAGGTACATACTTATAATAAAAAATGGGGTGTCAAAATTTACACTACTCGAGCGAAGCCGCGCAAGTAAACTAGTGCTATCATAATTCTCGCAGTCGGTTTTTTTAAATAAATAGGTACCTACCTACTTGTTTCTTCTTTTTTTATTCCACTGAGCACATTTCTTTAAAAAATATATAAGTAGGTATCTTACTTATATTATAAATGCGAAAGTTTGTGAGTTTGGATGTTTGGATGTTTAGATGTTTGGATGTTTGGATGTTTGGATGTTTGTGCCTCAATCACGCCTAAACGGCTGAACGGATTTGAATGAAACTTGGAATATACATAGTACATGTACTGGATTAACATATAGGCTATTTTTTATCCGGGTACCACGCGAGCGTAGCCGCGGGCGGCAGCTAGTACATTATATTTGTTAGAGATTAGAGCCTACCAAGACAATTATTTTACTCAAGACTCTGCACTATGTGGTTATATTATTTTAGATAAATATACATATTTTTGATAGTTCGATAATAATAAAAAAACACTTTGTTGAGTGATGGTTTTATCTAAGTTGGACATTAAGAAATACGTCCGTCGTAGCTTTTAGCTACGCGCGTAATAATCGTTTCAACCCGTGCGCTTTTTTCACTCATGTGTTACTCTGATAAAAAGTAGCATAAATGTTATTTCAGCATACACACTGTATATTCCAAGTTTTATTCAAATTTGTTCAGCAGCTACGGCGTGATTAAGGCACAAACATAGGTACATCCTCACATCCACACATCATCACAAACTTTCGCGTTTATAATATTAATAGAATTTTGGATGTAGCTATTTTCAATTATGTAAGTGAGTAGGTACTTTTTAAATACTTACTTGCCCCGGTATACACAAAACAGATTGCTCCTCGCACAGGGTCTTTATAAAATGAAGGTCATTCTTAAATTTCGGGAATACATATACTTTGATTTCGACCATCATGTACATAGACCCCTCTGGCATTACTGGATGCAATCCTGATGCTTTTTGCAATTCGGTACATGCGATCTTAGCTTGGTTCTGAAATGATTAGCATTACAAGTTACTGCATAGTCTACAAGTCCTCAATAAGTCATTTAGTCATTTATTTATTTATTCATTCACAAAAGTAACATTACAGCCGTAACCAAGGCGTTACATCTAGAATTAGGTAGGTACATGGAGAAGGTGAATAAGGTGCTTAGGTAGTTCTTTACCTGAATAAACAACATCATGTCGTTAAAATATTTATGCGTAGCGCACTTCAGTATCTGTGGCAAGGCTTTCTGAATCAGGGTGTTGGCCCCGAGGATCCGACTAGATATGTTCGACATCGCTTTTCTAAATTCTTTCCCTAAGATACCGTTTCTATCGCGCACCACGATCCAGCCTAGCCGCCACCCAGGAACCAGGAACCTTTTAGTAAGACCACTGCAAGTGAAAACGGGAACGTGCTTCGACAGATCGGCTATCGGAATAAATTGTTTATCAGAGAAGACGAAGTCCCCATATATTTCATCGGCAATAATAGGCAGATGATATTTTGAGGCCACATCGAGTATTTCACATAGATGTTCCTTGCTGTATACAGAGCCGCAGGGGTTCGAGGGATTGTTCACTACAATGGCTACCGTATTCTGGTCTATTACACTCTCCAAGGACTTTAAATCCACCTTCCAGTTTTCTTTGGGCTAAAACAATGAAATAAAAGCTTGTAAAATAATATACCCACTCACGCTGATTACTTTGATCTTGACCTGAAGGAACTAGGAGCTATTGTAATCAAATTTAGTTACTTAGATAATTATTGATAAATGGATGAATTTGTAATACTTAAGTATGTAATTGCTTTGAGTCGATTTTACCTAATAATAATATTTGTTCGGAGTTTTTGCAAGATAAAAATTAGTTGCATGATGCTTGACAATTAGACTTTGGATTCACTTACTAATTGAAGTAAGGCACCTAACTATAATAGGTTTTCAAATCACAAGTTACAAATAAATACAATATCTAGTCATAAAATAACCGATTAAAGCTTGGACGAAACTTCGTCCAAAATTATAAGGTTCAGTGAGATATTAGGTAAGAATAGGTAGGTAAGGTACTCTAGATTTTGATAAGATAACAGATTTAAAAAAAAACGACATTTGAATAGAAGTGACCCAGGACATCGCCTAGACGTAGTTATGGCCGCTAGGGTAAAGCCATAACCGAATGGTGGCCGAGGACAGGCCAAAGAAATCCTGAACGTCTGAATCCCGGGCGTTGGGTCCATAACATCGAAAAAGGTGCGGGCAAAACCCTGTCTATACGTTGAGACGCACAGGATCGAGGCAGGCGCGGTCGCAACCTGTAATTTTGGAGGGAGTCACTAATAATAGAATAATATGTCGAGTAGGTAAATAAGATTGGTGTCAGATCAGAATCAGATAATGTGCACACAACAAATGGAAGCCTTCTATTTTTATTGGCATCGCGGCTAGGAGCAGAAAATAGCTTTTTCTATTTGTTGAATTTTTAGAAGATTTTACAATTTGACTTGTACGATTTTGGGGAGATATGTCTAGTGTGACCCCCCCCTCCCCTCTCGGACCGCCGCTGGATCGAGGAGGATGCAGTGGCAGATTTACCAGCAGGCTAAATAGACTTGAGCCTAGGGCAGCAGATTTTAGGGGCGGCAAATTTGAGACCCGATATTTTATTTTAGCCGTCCTACTTACAAAAATCGATATGATTTCTGTAAGACGGTTTTCTGATGTGATCTCGCT
The DNA here is from genome assembly GCA_949320045.1 of Scotopteryx bipunctaria. NCBI lineage: Eukaryota > Metazoa > Arthropoda > Insecta > Lepidoptera > Geometridae > Scotopteryx > Scotopteryx bipunctaria. Next base: position 4,880,542 of record OX439441.1, read on the forward strand.
AGAAGTTCACAAGACATCTTTCCGATGACTTTTCCCTCTTCCCTTTCATTAAACTTATCTACATTCAACGGTACCGCAAACATCTAATTCTATTATTGCGGATTTGAAGTGAATTGTAGGATTGTAAAGATAATCTAGGAACTGACAATTTACAATTGTACAGGTAAGGGTGGCAAAATTTCAATAGCCTATACTTGGAGTTTTGGGAAATGTGTAAATCCGCCGCTGGGAGGATGGCAAAAGCGAAAGGAGGCCAATAGCCTGAGAATAGGTACCCAGCAGTGTACTAGGTAGGTATTATGGTGTACATCAGTGTACACCAGCGTAATACTGGCTGAAATGATGATGATGACCCTAATTAACTATGATATGTTTATTTATAAATAACTATGATATGTGTATAGCAACCAACACACTCAGTGTGGCTGAAGTATAGATATTACAGTAACAATTTGTAGGTCGTAGTCTACCTACTTGCGCAAACACATACAAAGTCTTAACACGTAGGTACAATATTGAGGCAGGTTAAGCAGGTAGGTAGGTTTATTTTCTTACCAACAAATCATAATATTTCATCTCAATGCCCAGACCTTCTCCGGAAGTTTTGTAAATGGCATAGCCAGGTCTGGGAACAAGTATATTTTGTCCAGCCTCAGCGATCGTGGTGACGATGAGATCTACTGCATGAGAGCAACCACTACATATAATCACGTCATCGGGATTGATCTCTTCCAGGAATGTACAATACTCCGCGATAGCTTTTCTGGCTTCGTAGTGCCCTACTAAAGGGCCATAGCTCCGGCTTTCTTTAAGGCCTACACTTTCTCGAACAGCGTTCAAAACCTCTTGCGGAGGTACCAGGTTTCCAAACTTGGAGGGGTCCCCTAAAACACAGTAAGTAATTAAATTAATTGCACCGCCCAGTGATCCCATAGTTCAATTCAATACAATTCACCCTATTAATCCCTCTGTCCTGTGTTGACCTGGGTAGGTACCTAAGTGTTCATAGGGGAGATAGGAAGGTGTCTTACCAAATATTTAATTAGGTTGGTACCTAACCTACCTAGGCGAATAAAAATCTCAACTTACCCACAGAAAGCGGGATGAATGATTTATTCGGATTTGGCTGAACTTTGAGATCCTCAATAATTTTCCTGATCGGGTTATGAGTGTTACGAGCGAAACTAGAGGCACGTACATTCCACTGTCGGTTACACCTCGGGCGAGACATCTGTACGACTCTTCAATCACAACTGCAATACATTTTCTTCAGGACACAGCGCTCTTTTATAGATTATGTAGATTACGTTTCAGCAACCACCGTATCCATCTAAGTACATACCTACCTACTTACCGAGCTGTAATAAGCTGAATCTGAGTTTTGCACGTTTCGAATACAATACCTACCTACGTCAAGTTCAATAAGTCAGAGTTTTATTCTGAATTCCGTATCAAACCAATCGAAACCATATTTTACTGCATTAATCTCGCATTAATTAAAGGTACCAACAAACAATCAAATACAATTTATACCTAAATAAGACACCCGATTTGATATAATAAATTGATTGTATTACTTAAATTGGCACCCCCTTTTGGAACCTACTCCATTCAGTTCCATCGCGGGTTAAATTAAACTTAAGTACCTTAACAACACAACACAAGGATTTACTTACCAAAGTATAGGTAACCATTACGGTACCATGAGGGTACCATTAATACATAGCTTGACACAGATACCAAATAAAATCGTTAAATTCAAATATTTTTTGGTGGTTGTTGAAAGGTCAGTAATTTGATAACGACCTAGGCTTGAGGCCCTGACATGTAGTATTCTAAAAAGATATGACTTTAACCGTAGTAAATTATAACTACGTAGCGTAGTGTCATAGTAGATTATTACAGCAGCGCCAGGAGGCAACTTTTACCTTCACAAACGGGTAACGCTGTAGTGCCCGGGACGAATTAAGATGGAGTAGGCTTGCCCAGCACCTATTCCATCCTCTCAGCCTCAGCTTAGTATTCTATGATGATAGCTGGGATTTTCTTGTAGTAGGTAAGGTAGTAGTCTGTAGTAGTAGGTATTTTAGTTTGACAATGAAAATGACAACATGCGGTGTGTCTTGACTCTTGACTGCAGTCTGTGTCACTGTGTCAGTCAGTAGTAGTAGTCCTTTTCTGTTTGTCGTCTGAGGTCGTTTGTGTCGGGTCTTGTCAATTGATTTTTCTCAAAAACTAATTCATAATACAATGAAAAGAAATAATCCATGCGTTTATTTGATGAAATGCTTAGGTTCCGTGCCTCCTAATGTAAGATATAAATCAAAACAATCCACTTCCGATCAGGATACAGTCAATTATTGCGCAAAAATAGTAAGGTAAATTAAGCAGATACATCTTTCTTCTCTATAGAACCTTAATTTTAAGTTTTATACGTTATTTTATCATCTTCATAGATCTGACAATTTCTGGTACTTCGTATTTGTTTTACAGATAGACAGCATGACTACGAGAATTTCTTGGCAACTCTGCTTATGACCAAAGCTATACGCTCTCCAGCGCTAGTCGTGAGAGCGTTTAATGTTGAAATAGCTCGTATTCAGGATCAAACTACGGATGCACAGACAGCTGCTTTCAGGCTGCAATTCTGGCAAGATGCTCTCAAAGATATCTACAAAAGCGAGCAGACATTGCAGAATATACCTGCTAATCCTATAGCCCAGGAGCTTTTTAAGGTACAATCAATTCTACCTCTTGTTTTTTATACCTATAATATGTACAAATTGTTTGTTACAAAAGCTACTTATTTTCTTCTAGATATGCTGTTGTTATACCTTGCCTCGGAGGCACCTAGAGAGACTAGTCTCATCTCGAAGTGGTTTGCTCAAAACAAAGTATTTTCGGACCTTGGAAGATGTGGAGAGATATGCTGAGGATGCAGCTTCTTCAATATACTACTTGATCCTGAAAGTAGCTGGTGTGGAGAATGTACACGCTGATCATGTTGCTTCACATTTAGGGAAGGCTCAAGGGATATCTAATATACTTAGGTAAAGGTTCAAATTCTAACTGATCCAAATGATCAATCTAAAATGGAGCCTTTGAGGTGCACTTAGCCAGACTAGTTTAAAAGAACTAAAACTAATACTGCCGTCATAAGGAAAAAAGACGTATCTGTCATTTTTTCATAATTGAGTTATATACATCATCGGAATCAGCAAAAAAAGACGCATCTACCAGTATTTTTTTCTCCATTTCGGAATTTATGTAGAAACATCCTTTTTTCTTATGATGGCAGAATAAGACGTGTCTAAGTGATTTTAAGGAATAAAAATTTTTGACTTTGACTTTGACTAACAAACTAGTAATAGCATTAGTACCTAACCTACTTGCAAAGTGTATTCATTGATGTTATTACTATTTTCAGGTCAATTCATATTTCAAACCATCACAGAATGGTGTCTCTGCCCATGGATATACTGATGAAGAATAAAGTGAGCCAGGAGAGTGTGCTGCGAGGAGAAGACACTGAGAGCATGAGGAGTGTTGCCTTTGAAGTGGCTAGTCTGGCTAACAGCCATTTGCAAAAGGTAAACTTCAAGTAAAATTCATAAATACTGTTATTTGTGTTTAGTCAGCTCTGCATGTATTGACCATGTGTTTCCTGTGGACAAGGCCGACTGAGCTGAGAGGATGGAATAGGTGCTTGGCAAGCCTACTCCATCTTAATTTGTCCCGGGCACTACAGCTTCCCGTTAGTAAAGGTAAAAAGTTACCTCCTGACGCTGCATAAATCATCTACTATAGATGATAAAAGGCCTTAGTTATTTGTGTTGCAAATATGGAAAGTTGTGAATCAAAATTATTGTGAATATTATATTGCCTTATACTAATTTAGTATCCTACTAATATTATAAATATGAAAGTTTGTTAGGGTGTGGATTTGACAATGTATGTTTATGCCTCAATCACGCCTAGACGGCTGAACAGATTTGAATAATATACATAGTATGTGTGCTGGAATAACATATAGGCTACTTTTTGTCCGGATATCACGCGAGCGAAGCTGCAGGCGAAAGCTAGTATGACAATAACCCTTTTGATTCCATTGTGCATAATTTATCAACTCTAATATAGCTGTCTTTATATCACACCGAAACCGAAAAGTGCATGACCTTTACCATGTTTTCTTTAAAATGTGTATGAAAGAATGTGTGCTAAATTCCCATTCATGCATGATCCTTTAAATTGATTTGATTCTCACAAGGTAAATGTTTTTATTTTTACAGGCAAGGAGCATCAAGGCCCCAAAAGAAGCCAATCAAATATTTTTGCCAGCTGTGGCAGTGAATTCCTATTTGACCAAACTGCAGAAGTGTAATTTCAATATATTTGACAAGTCTTTACATTCAGGCAATGCAACACTTCCCTTTAGCCTGTACTATAATAGGTTTCTAAATAAGTACTAGAACTAATTTAGTTTGAAAAGCCTGTTTTTGTTTCTTAGATGTTGTAGTCATAATAAATTTTATTTACAGCCATACTCAAAAACATTTAAAAGTTTCTAGGTATAGCTGTAAAACATATTTCATTGTTTTTAATTTGTTTTAGTAGTGTTTGTCTGTAAAAAATACTAGGATTCTAGGTAATGCAAGTAAGGAATGGGTACCTAACATTCATGAAGCAAACAACTTTTATCAATAAATAATTGCACTGTTTACTTTCAAGCTTCATGCAAATAAATAGTATAACAATGAGATTCAGCAAAAGTTTTGGCAACTTGAGTACCTTATAGTAAACTTAATTCATTAGCCACTAACAAACTATCAAGCGGTTTTACTCAATTACTTCATACAACCTAAGTTTAGCTTACTTGATTATACAGAAACTTCTGTTTATACAAAAACATAAATAATTTGATAATTGTGTGACAGTTTCTCACAGATACTCCAAAAATCAATGATCATATCAAAAATAGAACTGCTTAATATTACACAATTCCTCTCATAACTTTGGTAAGCAAATCTGTAAAAGATCTTTGGTTGGCTATAATTTTAAACAGTACTGTGATGTGCAATATTAATAAAAAAGGAAGATTCTTATAGTACTAGCCAGCATCTAAAAACTAAATAAGTAGCAGTGCTCTTATTCCCTAGCTTTGTTTCATACTTCTGAAATAATGATTATAAGTATGAAACCCTAATTTATGATCAGCTGCATAAATTGTAGAAAACAAAATGAAATCTCAAAACAATATCAATAATAAGTGTAAACACAGCCAATCAGAACAATAACACTAATTTTGGAATGTAAAGTTCACAAAGTTAAAAATACAAATTACATTATGCCTATTATAAAAAAGATAATTTAAGTACTATGGTATCCATCACAATGAGCTTGCTGCATAGTAAAAAGCTGCAATTGGAAGTACAGTAACTATATTAATTTTACTCAGATGGTGTCAAGTCTTTCTCTGGCTCTCCTTCACACAGTATTTGTTGTAAGAGATCATAGATGGGTTCAAATGCTTTCCTACATGCTGCATTGGTAGGAATAAGGTAATCATGCATATCATGGTGACTTATGGTCCCATCATTTTGTATAAAACCTTTATCTATGGTGACCATTTCCACATTGTTCATGCTAGCTACTTTCTCCCGCAGCAACTGGTTAATTTTTGAATTTTTCTCCCTTAGAGCATTAGGGTGTTGGCCTCGAGGAAGAAGACTCTGAAATCATCAAATTGTTATTATTTTTTATAAGAGTTTAACAGGGTTTTAGCTAAGTAATTAAAACATAGTTGATGTCAGAATATACTTACAGGTAAAACTATGTAACCACTTGGGTGTTTTTCTCTTATGGTTCTTATAATTTCTAGAATTCCTTCACACACTTGTTCTGGGGTATGTTCAACATTGTTTGTCCCTACATGGACAACAAAAACCTGTAATACAATGATTATAAAAATAAATCCTGCAATTGGTAATAGTCAATTTGTACAGGGTTGTTCCTAATCTTACCTTTGCTTCAACATGATCCAGCTCTCCATTTTTAATGCGCCACAAAACATTTTGAGTTTGGTCATTGTGAATGCTAAAATTAAGGCAGTGAAGAGGTGCAAACCATTGATTCCACACTTCTGTATGCTCCAAAGCTTGCAATATTGAATCTCCAATAAATATCACATCAGCATCTTTTGCTTTTGCATCAGACAGGAACCTATTATGCTGTAAATTTGAATATTACATTGAACAAGAAACATTAAAATGTAAAGTAAATTTTCTCAATAAATGCACCAAGCCGTGGATATGAAAGAAAATCGTGACTTACAATGCTATTCCACCTTCCATCACCCTCGTTATCATGTTGTGGAGCAGCTGCAGAGCATGGATTCATGATTTCCACTTCCGGCAGTAAACTAAATAAAGTTGTCGATCGATCTCTATTACGAAAGAAAGGAAAAAATAAGGAAAAGCTCGTTGACTCGGGCGGTTAGTTTGGTTAGAAAATCAATTTTTTCCTTTTCTTTTTGGTTTGATCCGACTCCAACTTCTAATCTAATCAAGTTGTGTATTGTCAAAGTCAAAATCCTATGACAACAAAACGCCAATATCAGTTGAGTGACACATCAACCTCAGCCATCAACAGTCAAAGAGAGCCAAAGAGTCGAGTACACATTGGCCCAGCCAGCCCCGAACAGTATAGGCCATTCGCCATTGTGTAAGGGGACAGGGGGCAAGTGCCAGTGGTCCTCAGAACCAAGCAGTCGCCTCGCCAGTGGATCATAGCGAGCAATGGACTGCAATGGAGAACTGTCGGTTTTTTCGACACACTTGTGTTCACACAATAGTCCATTCATGTTTCACTACTACCGACCGCTGACGGGGTGGTACAATTTTAAGTACGGAAAATTAAAAAATGGCCGTATCGTGGAGCAATGCCAAACCTTTTTTACTGATTGAATTATATGAATCTGAGCCCGTAATTTGGAACCCAAAAAATGCTAAATACAAGGTAATGTTTGCATGACTTAGTTATGTACTACCTACTATTTTCATACTAGCTTCCGCCCGCGTGGTATGTTGATGGAAAGTAGGTAAAATACCTTCGGCGTATCTAGGCATTCGAAAAGTTAGCAAATAAATAACGGCGAAGGCGGTGACAATTTGTACGTCCATCTTTCGTGGATCGCCAGGCAGGGCAGGCAGCAATGAGCCTAGCACCATTGTGTGGACACCCTCACCGAAGTACAGGCAATCATGGCATATCGTGGAGCATGGCCCATGCACGCCATTATAACAGCTAAAAAACAACCCATCCATCCAACCATGTTTCGGTTAAAGAACCTTTATGATCCGTTGGATTATGGGGCGGGGAGGGAACCCTCCCTGTGAGCGGGAAGTCGCGGAAACTTAAACTTTTAAAACTTAATGATAGTGTAGTGATTCGTATACATAGACCGTCGAGTTAAGGGTTGCAGAAGGGGGAGGGGAGGAGGAACCCCTCCCTGTAAGGGTCAAGTTTTATTACTCAATAAATAAATCAGAAACCTTTTTATCTCTTTAAAAGTTGTTCTTTCATTAATAAGAGAGCTACGAGTGCAAAGCATACCAGACGAGAACGAGATTGAGATGACTGCAATTACTTTAGATCAAGTGTTCTAATCTGTTCCAACCAAAAATATTTGAAGATTTTGAAAATTCATTTCTGGGAAACTATAAATTTCCGCAAGTTCAAACATTGCAAAAAGGCTTCCTAAGTCAACACCTTTCTACCATAAAACCACGGTCGCCCAACTCGACGGTCCATATTACTAAAGTAGCCCGATGCAGTAGTCTTCGACTATAGCGCCTCACAAAGGATGAAAAAAAAAAAGAGTTGAATGAACTTCATCAGTCAAGCACTCACGGAGTAATAGTGTTTTCTGTGCACTCTCAGTTCTTTTATTTGATCTCAGTGTGCACTCAGCTCAATCAAACCTCCGCTATTATAGGACTTGAAGAATTGTTCCGAGTTATAGGAGTAATAGTGTTCTGTGGCTCAAATACAAACACTGAAGTCAGTGAACATAACCTCAACAGAAATTATAAAGTAAAAAAATACAGGATACAATGGAAAACGAAATCAATTCAGATACACTTGAATATAGACACAAAAAGGAGAAGAAGGAACTACAAGCACAGATTCAGGCACTGAAAAAAACTGCAAAGAATGATAAAAAGAAGAAGAAAGAACTTGCAGCTGAAATTATCCGATTAGAGTCTGAATTGGAAGCAAGACATCAACAAGAACTTGACGCTATAGAGCCGCCTGAGAGCCAAGATGATGACCAAGCAGAGGAAATCATAGTTGATAATACAAAACCTAAAATATCCAAGGCTCAGAAAAGAAGAGATAAGAAACTACAGCAAGACAGGGAAAGAGAAACACAAATAAAGCTACAAGAGAAAGAAAACTTGCATGGACCAAGAAACTTAGAAATTCAAGCAATAGCAGTCAAGTTAAAAGGTAGAAGATTGAAAATTTTATCAATACCTTCAGATGGTGATTGTTTGTACAAGGCAGTATCCCATCAGCTCGCGCTTCGGAAGGAACAGGAGTATTCTGTTAGTGACCTCAGGTCAAAAGTATCATCTTACATCAGAGAGAACAAAGATGATTTGCTACCATTTATGAGCAACCCTGAAACATGTGACATGCTTAGTGATGCAGAATTCAAAGAGTATTGTGATAAAATAAGAGATACTAAGGTGTGGGGTGGCCAGTTAGAAATCAGGGCATTATCCAATTTACTGAAATGTCCAATAAATGTTATACAGGCAACAGGACCTGAAATTATAGAACAGGGAAGTGAATTTGGAGGACCTGCTTTGGTAATCACATATCACAGGCATATGTATCAATTGGGAGAACATTATAATTCCACATTACCCAATGAAGATGCAGGAGACTAATAAGTTTTATGTGGTTCTAGTAGTTCATACAGTTTTTCTGTTGTACCAAATAATCCCTAACATAAACAATTTTACTCTGTTGTAGTAAGCTACTAATATAGGTACTTTTATTTTATATGTTTTCATTGTCAAGATTCTTCTCATACTTTTGTAGAAAATATACCAAAAAGCTACTTAACTTGATCTTAAATTAATCTCTGCTTTGCATAAAAAATCAATCTATATACCTATTTCTTTTATTTGTGGCCTAGTGGAAAGTGATGCCGTATTAACTACCCACCTTTGTGAAGTAACTATTAAATAAAGATAGAAAAACACTTGTATAAACTTACTCGAAAGTAAATAATTTATTCTATAAAAACATGGTTAGTACCTACAAATAGCAAAAAAACAAGTTAGTAATAATCTTGCAGATAACTGGGTTATGCTCCGTTTAGGACAGGGGTTTCAGCTGGTGCGTTCTCATCTTCTGTATTATGCTTGTTGGGGTCATCAGGCTTCATTGCAGGGAATAAGAGGACCTCCTGCAAACAATATTGTATAAATTAGGCAAAGTTATAATAATTACTTACGAGTTATGGATTTTTCAATGAGCTTACATAGTCTGGCTAGAAGTTATATCAATTTCTGCCATCATATCAGTTATATCAATTAATGGACCTGTGGATGTTCTTGCTGGGTGCCCAGATAAAAAGAAGCCTTATGATATACCAGGTCATAAACTAAAATCTATTCAAAGTTAATCTGTGGTTATGAATTGAGTAACAAGTTTCCAAAATACTTAAATTAGAACAATAATACTATGTTATCAATACATACTCAATGTAATGTTCATTTCTCATTGTTGTGAGAAATAGCCCGATAAGAGAGTGATGTGAAGTGAAAGAAGATGTAGTGATCTTCATCACTGCACAACCAGTTGGTCGGTTTAGTTGGTCAGAGTGGAAATCCAGGGTTTTTTAATGTAGAGAAGATGAATGAAAGAAGATTAATAGTTTTCTGAAAACAGAATTAAATTACCTTAATGTTATTAGAGTCTGTGAGGAACATGGTGAGACGGTCAACGCCCAGTCCCCAGCCAGCAGTCGGCGGCAAACCGTACTCCAGAGCTGTGCAGAAAGCCTCGTCAGTGGGTGGAGTTTCATCATCGCCTGCGGCGCGGTCCTTAGCTTGCTGTTCAAAACGTTCGCGCTGTGTCGCAGGGTCATTCAACTCTGTGTATGCATTGCATATTTCCTTCTTCATAACAAAGAGTTCAAACCTGAAAATCGAGAAAAAACAACATTCAAAATTAGATTTCATAATTATCATATTCAATCTTTATTGGGTTTTATCTACAGGCGGTAAAGTGAAATACTACATAATATAGGAAATAATAAGAAAAGTGCTACTGGACATATTCTTAGATATAATTTACTTCATAAAATCAGGTCAAAATGACATTACTAATTAGCTTACTTGACTAGATTGTAATATTAATAGGGTACAATGGATTAATAAAATGTATAGTATACTAATATAAAAATATCTAGAGACATCCAAAACATACAATACATACAATAATTTCTAGTAGTGTACAATACAATTTTAGCGATATTTTCGAGAGACTGATGCATACTGCATAATTTTAGACCAAATTGTAGTGGCATTGTTACTTACCTTTCAGTCAATCCTGGGATATCTCTGTGGTATTTAGACAGAGGGCTCATGATCTGTGGGTGATCAAGAATGAAAGTAGGATTGATACATTTCTCTTCCAGGAACTCTCCAACCAATTTATCTAGAAGCCTGGCAGTTGTTCTGGGTGCAGGACATTCAACCTACAAATTATAATACATTATGATTTATGAATAAGCATGCAAAAATCTTAGTGATTATGTCAAAATATGTAAATTGTGTTAGCCAAGGTTTCTCAGATGAAATATTATTTTGCTCCCAACAATTTATCAACTAACATAAAGAGATTCTGCCCATTATTGGCTCACATACTTATTTAACATACCTCATGCTTGGTACACAAATCACTAAGCAATGCATTGGCTTCAGGAGTGTCCAACTTGTCTGCTGGAGGGAATTTCACATTCAATACTTTTTCAAGAGTTGCAATCATAGGCACTCTTGCAAATGGAGGAGTGAAATCAATTTCCACCTCTTCACCTTCAGGACCATCTGGGCGGTATTTCACCTGACAAAAAATCTTACAATGATGCACTACTTCTAATATTGCTGGTTCTTTCAAACCAGTGTGGTGAAAGGATTTTAAGTGCACCTCAAAGAGGCTCCTTTCGTGCACTTGACATAATGTTTTCGAACTTTTTTCTATGACATTCCGATTTTCTCACAATGTTTTCTTTTGAGTACTGTATAGACTACATAAATTTTTCAAACAGAATTTCTAATCTATTTGTGCATGGCCAAATTCAAACCCTTAGGATTAAAAGGCGGGGTCACTACCACTAGACCATCAGTGCTCTCTATGATTCATTAATAATACACTACTCAACAAAGTCTAGGGAACAAGCAATATACTTCAACTTATTTTGCGAAAACTCGTAAAAAAAGTACTAGAGACCAAAATTTATAAATGTAGGCTGGAAGAGAATTAAATAATGTGTTTGGAATTCAAAAAATTATAACAAAAATGTAAATGCTTTTTAAAATAAGAAGGGAAAACCTAACTTGATCGCAGAGTAAGGGGTTTGCTAGCATAAAGTGTTAAGTGATTTTTGTCATGTATCGTTTTTTTTCTTGTGAAAGACCATTACCGCCAAGTTTTTCGAGATTTTTGAGACTCTAAGCGTTAGGTCACGTCGTCATTTAACGCGGGAAGAGATGCTTAGGGCTGTGGGAATGTTGAAAGCTGGACGCAGTCAACGCGATATTGCGGACGCTGTTAATACACAGCCAAGCATAATTTGTCGATTATGGGCACGCTACAGGGCTACAGGAGATGTAGCCGAACGTCACCGAGGAAGATACAGGGTCACTACCCAGAGACATGATCGATTTCTGCAAAATGCTGCAAGAAGGCAGCCCCAGATTACAGCTCCCCAGTTGGTAGGAAGACTCCAGTCCCAGCACCAAGTGGTTATCAGTGACGAAACTGCCAGGAGAAGATTACATGAAGTCAATCTCTGCGCTCGCAGACCATTAAGAGTTCCAGCTTTGCGACGTGGAAATCGAGGGCGTCGTTTATTGTGGGCTAACGCACATTTGCGATGGACCGACAATCAGTGGGCACGTGTTCTCTTTTCTGATGAGTCTCGCTTCGGATTTCATCCTGATTCAAGGAGAGTGCGTGTTTGGTGTGTCCCTGATCGCCAAAGTCGACTCCGAAATCCTCAGGAAGTTCATCCTTATCAAGGCGGAACGATCATGGTATGGGCTGAAATTCGCCTGGGTGGGAGAACTGATCTCGTTTGCATACGAGGCAGTTTGAATGCAGAGCAATACATTGAGCAGGTAGTGCATTCTATGGTCATCCCTCACCACCAGCAGTTCGGCCAAGATTTGCTCGGGAGAAGAGCTTTCAGTGATCTTCTTCAAAATTTGAACACGAGAGAAGAACCTTTTCACACCTTTCCAGAATATGGAGCCTTATTCCACGGGCGACAATTGATAACTTGATACTCAGCATGCCACGCCGATGTAGGGCCGTGGCTAATGCCTTGGGAGGTCCGACGGATCATTTAACAGCTATAAAGAATGTTTTTCATTTAATTTTCACTTAAGCGTCAAATGTTTTTGTAATTTACAGAAAAGTGTTTTTTTCGGTGTAGGCACTATTTTAGTTTTTCTTATTAAACTTATTTTTTTTACTTGCACGCTTTTTATTTAATTGCATAACTGAAATCAGGAATAAATAAGCCTTCTATTGACATAATAACATCTAGAACAAAAAAAAAGTTGAATCAAAAATAAACACTAAAATACCCTTGTTCCTTAGACTTTGTTGAGGAGTGTATATCAAAGGGATGCCTATGCTCATTAAATCAGGCTGTGGTGGATGATGAAGTTATTTTTTCTAGACCACCAAGCAAATGGCGGGACAAATTATAAAAGGATAGAAAAAGCTGGAAAAAGGGGAGGGAGGCCTTTGCCCTGCAGTTGGACAACACAGGCTAATAATAATAAGCTATTCTTCCCAGTTTGAATATACTCACTTTGTAAGATCCATGAATACTTTTGACCATTCCAGAGAGCATTGTTTCAGTGATGGTGATGAGATCATTGTAATCAGCATAGGCCATGTAGAACTCACATGTAGTGAACTCAGGGTTATGTGTCATATCAATACCCTCATTACGGAACTGCCGACCAATCTCATACACCCGATCCAAGCCACCAACCACCAGCATTTTGTGGTATAACTCTGGTGCTATTCTCATGTAGAGATCCATGTTTAAATCATTGTGATGTGTGATGAATGGTTTGGCCGTGGCACCCCCAGGGATCATGTTCATCATGGGTGTTTCGATTTCTAGGAATCCCATGTTGTCCAAGTACCTTCTAACATAAGCAATGATTTTTGCCCTAGTGTAGAATGTTTGGCGTACCTAGGAATATAATCATTTGTTAATTATTGAATCATTAGAAAAAAAGACAATTTTTAATTTTTATTTACTTACCCTCTCATTTAAAATAAGATCCAAATATCTTTTCCTGAATCTAGTTTCTTTATCTTTGAGACCAAAATGCAAGTGAGGCAACATGTGGAGGCAAGGAGATAGTAGCTTTATAGTCGTGGGTACTATAGACAACTCTCCTTTCTTCGTTTTTCCAGGGTGACCTACACAACCAATGATATCACCTCTTCTCAACTTGTCAGTATCGAGGGCAAACTTATCTTCCGACTCATACATTTTAGCATTTGCCATCACCTAAAACAAAACCAGTATGAGTTATAGAGCTAAGTATGGAAGCAGATATTAGTTTTATAATGCCAATTGTGGGAAAAGTTACCTGAATCTTGACACCTTCTGCTCTCAGATCATAAAATATAAGTTTGGCTCCAGATTCACGAATGGAGTGAATCCTACCAGCTAAAGAGAGGCTGACTTTTTCTAATACTTCCCCACTGCTGAGGTTATTGTATTTTTCAATGAACTCCTCTAAGGAGGATGAGACTGTGAATTTGTGAGGGTAGGGGTGCTGATCTTTAGGCCCCTCTTTGAGTGCCGCGACGGCTGCCGACCGCAACTTGTAATATTCATTGGGACTTATTTCCTCTTCTGCCTTGGCTGATTTTTTTTCCGCAGTAGTCGTTGGCTGAAGCGCGGCCTTTTCGGATTTTTCTTTCAACTTCTGCTCAGCTTTCAGCCGACGTTTCAACTCACTGAAATATGAGTAACAGGTCAAAATTCAGTATATTTTATATTGTAATGGTAACCAGGAATTCAACCCACCCTTTGCTAACTGCAGAATATAAATTGGTACACCGCTTGATGTATAGTTCATTTTTTAGCGACAGGTTAGTAGCGAGGGATCGTAAAACATACATGGTGTAGGTTTTTACACCGATACTCACTTTTTAGATAATTTATCACTGGAGGCTTCTGCCATTGCTATACAAATTGGCCTTCTACTTAGAAATTATTGTATTTTCGTAATTCTTCAAACGAATACGAAACGACCGACACGTTTTATTCGCGCAAGCTAGTTGGATAGTTGGTAGTGACGTGACACGGGACGTTTTAAAAATAAATGTCACTGACAATGTCAAATTTACTTTGACAGCCATTCCCTAGCAAAATGGTCAGTTGTGAAAAGGTATGTTTAGTGAATTAGTCGAGAATGTCATCAAGAATGTTTTTTATCTGTGGGCAGCGTTTGACAGCGTTTTTGAAGATGGCAATTTGAATTTTCTATTGACATCACAGCTGTTCATTTCGTGTGGTCTGTCTTGTAGGGAAAATTGTAATTTTTAATCTGAAAGTGAGTTAAAATTGACCACATTTTGTGGATTCCTATTCAATACGCGCATTAATAACTTGGTCATAGAATATTCATAAAGTTCAGTGCCTTAAAGCCAGGTTGGCAAACGATTTTTTAATTGGTCTTATTTCGTTTCTTTTGCATTCTCGTGAATTTATAGTGCAAGTGCATGGATTATTACGTTCTAGTGAGTTGATGATATGCGTCAGTTCGTTTCTTACAGGTGCAATCTTATGAAGACAGCATTACTTTGGTCATCTGTTTCGACTAACGAAATACTATGCCTCTTTTTGGTAAGTCTCAGAAGAGTCCGGCGGAGCTTGTGAGATCACTAAAAGATGCAGTGACCGCTCTAGAAAGAGGTGATAAGAAAGCTGAGAAAGCCCAGGAAGATGTTAGCAAAAATCTGGTAAGGGACAAATCAATTTTTGTTTTCTGTAACGATTTTATTGCTTTTCTTAAAGTTCATTGTCCATTGAAAGTTGAACTGTGCGTTGACAGGTACTGATAAAGAACATGTTGTATGGCACCTCCGATGCAGAGCCACAGACGGATATCATAGTAGCCCAGCTAGCACAGGAATTATACAACACTAACTTATTGTTGTTATTGATACAAGTAAGTTCTCATTAACTTTCTAGACCATGCAAATAGGCCTGAATTATCCCTCCAATTAACTGTTTATTCTTAATAGGTACCTTGGGTGTTAGTTCAATGAAATATCATACATATATACATATTATCACACCCATATCCCTAATGGAGTGGGCAGAGCTACAAGTAAACAACCACTTCTGAGTTGAGACAGGTGATCAGCCCATCGCCCATATAGGTGGTCCATCATGTTAGAAGGGTACTACCCCTTAGTCGGCTTTTACGACATGCTCAGGAATAATTATCATTTGTTAAATAATTACCAGTATTGAGATGGCTCTGATAAAATTAATCAACTCATTGAAATAAAGTCTCAAAGATAATGCACAAATAAATACCTACTGTTAATATCGGGTCAGAAACACTAGTGTTAAAAATTATTCCTGATTCCACCTAAGCTATCTTATAGGATTTGCCACTGGCTATTCACCCCTCTAAAGGATGAATGTTAAAAAATACACTCTTAGTCACTTACCTATGTAACCCAAAGAACTGATGCATAATTCCATGCTTCTAGTCCAGACCAGTTTAGGCTGTACATAAGTCTTAAGAATTTTATTAAGTACATGGTAAACACAGAAATATATTCTTATAATAATTTTGTGTGACAGTGTGGTGAGTTTCAAGTTTTACATTACATGTATCTAAATAGTGAACCAGGGTGACAGGTGATCGGCTAGGATAGGATACTATCCCTTAGTCAACTTTTACAACATGCTGAGGGAGAAAAGCAGCTGGACGCATTCTATGTTTTTTCTTCACCCCCAGTCCAGCAAAGAAGTCAAATCATTTGATTGATTTGTGTATCTATTTTATCATGGTATATGAAATTCCATGGGGAAGAAGTGTTATGCTAAGTTATATTACTGGTTCTTTCTTGACTGTCCATGCCACTAAGGTAAATACCAATTATTATTGTCTACACTACCATAGGATCACCATATTGGTTTGTTCATTTACAATGTCAAAGGATGGATTAAAGGGTTTCATGGACCGATTTTTGTGTTATGATTTCATACTTGTTTTGTTTCTAGAATTTGAACCGCATAGACTTCGAGGGTAAGAAGGATGTGGCTCAGGTTTTCAACAATGTGCTCAGACGTCAGATCGGCACTCGATCTCCGACGGTCGAGTACATTTGTACCAAGCCAGAGATTTTGTTTACCTTGATGTCTGGGTATGGGTAAATGTTTTGAAGTTCTATTACCTACTTATCTATTTAAGCTCCTAGTATTCATTTTGACTCGATTTGTTTACATAGAAACAATGTGTTTTTATTTTATTAATTGACTCTGATGATTTGATTGGAAGTCCTAGTATGGAAAGATGGCTTAGTAACTATATGCTGACACTCTAGGACTTTGCGTAACTTTACGATCGTATTGTATAAATAGAGGACACCTAAATATGCCTCAGTTTATAGAAAAAAGAAATGGCCTCGGACTACTATGCAAAAACCTTCAAACCCCTTTGTTATGTTACCCCATGTATTTAATTATATTTGTTTTGAGGGTACTTAAATAAATTTACTTTTGTGAATAACTCCAAATCGCGTGTATCTTTTATCATCAGTAATAATTATAGTATTTTTTAACATTTCGGAAGTAAATTTAAGTCCATTTGTGGTATTCTTTGGAGAGGTCTTTCTCCCGCAGTTTTATATCTTCTAGCAGATGATGACTCCTCAGTCATAGTAGGTAGAGTTAGAAGGTAGGGGAGAAATTAATAGTATTATGTAATGTGTTCCAGGTATGAACACCAGGAGATCGCTTCTAACTGCGGCACCATGCTGCGGGAGTGTGCTCGATACGAAGCCTTGGCTAAGATAATGCTGTATTCAGAGGATTTTTACAATTTCTTCCGTTATGTAGAAGTTTCTACTTTTGATATTGCCTCAGATGCCTTTTCTACATTTAAGGTGAGCATTCCTTAATTTTTCAAGATTATATTAAAAGTGCATAAACTAAAATTATACTAAATTGTACATTATACTAAAGTGTAAAACTTCCTACAATGCATACTCGCAATAACGAAATTTTTTTTACTTGCGTTTATGCAGATAGTGCAATTAGGTATTAGGTAATTTATTAGGCTAATAAGTAGCCATTTGTAACGCTGTAAATTCCTAGAGGCAAGGGTATACATCTTTTATTTTATTTGAGAAACCTAAATAACACCATAAACCGCTATTAAAACCAAACAAAACTCCTGAAGGGCCATTCAATTTATGGTTCCAGCTGGTCAACCCACCCATTTATTTTGCAGGAATTGCTAACTAGACATAAAATGTTGTGCGCCGAATTCCTAGAAGCGAACTACGACAAGGTGTTTGGTCATTATCAGAGGTTGTTGAACTCTGAGAACTATGTGACCAGACGGCAGAGTCTGAAGCTGCTGGGCGAGCTGCTTCTCGACCGCCACAACTTTTCAATAATGACCCGCTACATCACCAACCCCGATAACTTGAAACTGATGATGAACATGTTAAAGGAAAAATCGCGCAATATACAGTTTGAGGCTTTCCACGTTTTTAAGGTAAGGTTTTTTTCAGATTTTCAGTATTACCTGGTTTTATGGCTAGCTTTCGCTTCTAGTTGCGTTTGGTGGTTACACATTAATAATAGATATAGGCTCAAGACCAGGCGCGGTCACAGCCTCTAATTTTGAGGGTGGTCACTAATAATAGAATATGTCGAGTAAATCAGATTTGATTGCAAAATACACAATTTTGTTTTTATTGCACACATTATGAAACAAATGGAAGCCTTCTATTTTTATTGGTATCGCCGCTAGGAGCAGAAATTTGTTTTTTTATATTTTGTAAATTTTTAGAAGATTTTTCAATTTGAAGTGTATGATTTGGGGGGGGGGGTCATGTCCCTTGTGACCCCCCCCCCCTTCGGACCGCGCCTGCTCAAGACTATATTCCAAAGCTCACTAGAAATCAAATTGTGAAAATGAACTAGTGACAGAAAGTGGGTAGCAGTCAGAGATCAGTACTTTTTTTGACAATGTCTAAGAATGTAATCAGTGGCACTTTCACACATCACACTTGTCCATGGCCATTCCTTTATCAGCATAGTCACAGCCTATGGAGCAAACTGTACAAAGCTTCTTTAATTTCAGGTATTCGTAGCCAATCCCAATAAACCAAAAGCAATATTGGACATCCTGCTGAGGAACCAGGACAAGCTGGTGGACTTCCTCACCAAGTTCCACACGGATCGCTCAGAGGACGAGCAGTTCAACGACGAGAAGGCTTACCTCATAAAGCAAATCAAAGAACTCAAACCATTGGAACACTAACAGTTACTGCATTTCATTCAATCAGACACTTCCTCCACTGAAAGAAGTTAGTTTTATAGATGCTATTATATTTAATTGCTTCTAAGTCACCAGATGGTGTTATGCAACGCAGCAAACAATAACATTGCAAATCTAGATGGATTTACAATTGGTCTGTGATGTGTCAGGGAAAGAATATCGTGCTACGAGCAAATTATCATTTTCTTATTGAAGATTCTTAGGGATTAGTGTTACTTATGGTTTGACTTATACCTTTAGTAAGTTGTTGAACCCATTTTTAGTTTTATGACATATTTAGTGACTGCTTCGGAGTCACATTCGAAATAAAATATTATTTTCGCATTATCATACGATTTCCCTATAAGTAGTTAGGTAATTACAGCCCTTTGATACGATATGATTTATTGCAGGTACCATGATCGTAAAAAAGATTTGTATATATTTGTATTTTTTTCATTAAAGGTTTTTAATTTTTGTGTTCTAAATCAATATCAGAATTATAAATTGTTAAATGTGAAGTAAATTATATTTTATATGATTGTATAATATCAGTATTTTGATTTTAATTAAACTGGTAAATTAAAATAATATTTATTATTTTCTATGCAGTGAAGTGAAATTATTGACATCATTTATATTTTAAGTTCTCAAAAATGTGCCTCGGTAAGATTCCGAATGTTATCATAGGTACTTACCTACTTATTACATTGCAAATTTTTCTACAGAAATATTTTTATATACTTACAAATAATTAGAAACATCTGTGTTGTCCAAGTTGCTGCCTAGCATATTCAAAAGTATGATTTTTATTTTTATTCAGCGTTACTAGGCAAAAATGGGCATGTGCTAAACATTGTTTGGTCTTGCCTGACGACTACCCTCTAGTAGGATAACTTCATGAGGATTCTCAATATCTTCCGAGGATATTCTCAATGGGGGTGGAAGTCGTGAATATGTATGTATTACGCAGAAACATTCTATAGAAACAGAATAAATACGATGATATAATATCAATCTATTGTTTTCTTCTTACCTACTTACACAAAATTTACACCTCGAATATTCCTGACAAATAAAATACATAATCTTATTACATTCATGATTTTTATTGGACACAAGCATAACGTAAACTTTCACATTTAAACTAGGTACCTGTACCTACTCTATATTAAATAAAGTACTTTTCACTTTACAGACTGCCTGAAAAAATCATAGGAACAGTAAGAAAATATGTGCCTAATCCCGACTGGGCCACAAAATAAAAACTGGAACACAGACTGAGTATTCTGCTATGATCTCGTTTAGATCTGTATGGATCAGCTCACCACGTATTTACAGCTGAGCCATCTGGATTTCTAAAATAAAACGACGTAGCGAAGACCTGATTAATCATAGAGGGACCCTGTAGTTTGTTAACCTCGCGTTTAAAAGATAAGTTGTAGTAAAGTTACTACTGATGAGTCACCTGGATCTCTAAAAAAAACGAGGTAGCCAAAATCTGATCTACTCAGCAGTAGTAACTTTGTAGCGGCATATCTTAAGGGGAGGTTGAGAAACTTTGATACTTGGTGACAAACTGACAAACTACAGAGTCCCTCTATGATTATCCTATTTTCGCTAAGTCCGTCGTTTCGTTTTAGAGATCCAGCTGGCTCAGCTTCAAATACGTCGTTTCAGTTCAGCTGAGCCATACAGATCTCCTAACCGAGAGACCGACAAACTCTGACGAACTCGCGAGGTCATAGCGGAATACTCAAACAGTCTTTTTTCCAGTTTTTTTTGTTGTCTAGCTGGGATTAGGCACACTAAGAAAATAACTATACAATAGGTACATAATTTTAATAGAACAAAGGATATTAGCTAATGCTGAAATCATTGTCTAGCTTTCACCTCTCACTGAGTTTTAAATGCAAGATAGTAGGTATGTTACTGAAAACCATTATATTTATAGAAACTGTAATGCCTATTTGCACCAACAGATACAATAGCTTACGATCTCAAAATTAGTCTGACGAAATATTCTATTTAGTTTTCCTATGCTAAAAGTAAGTTGGCGCAAACGGGCCAATTAAATAAGATTATTACCGTAGTTTATACCGATTTCATGTACCTACAACAATGTATAAAAAGCACATGGTAGGTACAGATCGAATATTAATTTTAAACACAATAAATATATTTTGATGAGTAGGTACCTCATCATAAAGTTTTGGAAATTATTTATCAAATAGCTGTATTTAATATTATGAGATTTATGAGACAATACATATAATGAAGCGTATGTACAGTACGTAACATGAAAATAATAACGTTTATTAAGACGAATAAAATGTGCAATTCTAAGTAGGTTAAACAGGCTTCAAATTCATCCGTGACCAACCTGATAAACAAAAATCAAACGTTTATTTACTAAAAGCGATGGTATTTTTAACTTAATGTAGAAACTGAAATATTTGATTTTTACTTGTGTCGCCAGCGAAATGTTTGCATTATATTCCTGTCTATACAACCAACCGAACCTCAGTTTTCTAAGAAACTAACATAATCATTAGCCGTCTTATCAAGTAGAATACACTCTGCGAATAAAACATCACGTTTACACGGCGAGTTTTGACTACCTATTCCAAATAATCCAATAGTTTTGTAAAGAATCTATCCTTCTCCAAGTGTCTTCCAAATTTTGCTAATAATTTTGTAACTGCCGTCATACCCTGGTTGAAAAAATCAGTCTGTATCAAACGTGACTTTCAATACATAAATTATAAATGTGAAGAAAAAAATCGTGATTAACCTTAAGAGCTAGCTAGTACATGAATACAATACATCTAATAGAAAAAAATATGGCTATTTAAATTTCCCTTTTGCCACAATAAAAAAAATATAACAACTTATAAACTAAACAAAAGATGTTTTTTAAACAAAATGGAAGAATTGAAAAAGAAAAAATAACAATCCAATGAACTGACTTCTCACTTATCTAGGGAATAAATATTGATTTTAGGAACTATTCAAAATAAAAGTATAATTTCAAATTTATTAGCCTTTTTCATAGCTTCTGTGAACGGGCGCATTATAATATACTAAAAGCAGTACAACTCATTAGACAACATTAGTAGTATATTTTAAGCTTTTTTTAAATATCAGTCAGTAAAAGTAATGTTCGTGAGTGAGGCCGCCATAAGGCCGTCGTCATGAAAGAAACGTTCTTAATTTATTTGTCACAAACAATCACATATAAAAAAAACCATCAATGGTTGTTTCAGTCTGATTTTCTAATTCCCCAGTGTAGCATTAAATAGTTCATAACAGAGATGAAAAAGGCTGGAAGAAGTCAGAATTCATTAAATATAAAAATAAATGGATGGGGCTTAGCCTAGTTGTATTAGTTTATAGAGTTGGTAATAAATATCTAGTTGCCTAACTATACTGATATATTAATAGTGTAAAGACTGCTTTACAAACGTTAGCGCATTCTACATCTAGACTATTAATGACAAAATGTGCAAATCGGTAAGGTACTATGAATTAAATACACTAGTTCCGTGGAGAATGTTTTCAAAGCCATAAGAACTAGGTTTTTGTTCTTAAATAATTTCCAGGTATTATTATTATAACTATAATTTGATAATAATAAAGTTTTAAATCTACTTCATAATATTATTACCACTTGCATAAAGCTTAATCAAATCAATCAGATAATTCTAATGTCAAATTGTACAGAAAATTTAGGTTTAACACAAGTATAACTGACTGACCAAGATTTAACTCATGGTGAAAGTTTTGCTTATCACGGTAAGCATAACTACCAGGTTAAGGTGACAGGTGGTGCTTTCTTAAGTAGAATGGCTTGTGCTAGGGTAAGCGCAAGTCTGAAAATGTACAAAATGGTGATGCGATAACGCAACAAGCAGTACCATTATTATTATCTTCTTAACAATTAATAAATCATATGCACATTTCCCGTACAAAATCCATGATTCAAGTTAATGGAGATCAATTTTACAAACTCATGGAACTAAATCATCTTGGTTTAAAATAAAAGATAAGTTTAATAATATAGATGTTGTAAGTCAAATATTAATAAAATTATGATATACAACAATTTAAGTAAATTTTATGGAAATTACAAAGCATTTGTTGCAAAATCATTATCGCATCAGTTGCTCAATTGATTTTCTGACCGATTACTGTCACCCATGCATTGACTGAAGTCACACAAAGGCTTTCATACGAAAAAATCAATTAATTTTGGTTTTCCTAACTTGGTTATAAGGTTCTGTATAATGTATTTGAATTCAACATGTCTAAGACTTATTTTCTCACTAAACAGACTAAACAGATCACTGAACAATATCTATCCACATAATTAATGTGTGTCAAACAATATCCACATTAATGTGTAGTAGTAGTACATGGCAGTGTAACTATCAATAATTTCGTGTATTTACGCTGTTACATGTAGGTTCATAATATTTAGTTGTCCTTATTTTGAAGTTCATTTAGATCAAAATAAGTTGACACGATTTTTTACAGTAAGAAACAGCTCAACTCATCCTGATTTGTCAATGGGTAGTTCTACGCTCATAATGAGTTCTGGATTGAAATAAACATGACTCACATATGAGTTGTTCAGAGTTGTGTACATTTAGCTCATGATAATGAGTTGTCCAGTGTTGTTGGCGTACACGAGGCCTTGGCCCGGCTGCGGGGCCCAGCGCAGGCAGTTGAGACTTGTGAAGCCGTGTTCCCAGTACTGCTCTAGTTCTTTCATCGGCGATAAACCGGTGCGGCTTGAGCTCTCTGAAACAACAGTACGATTTGAGCATATTTCAAACCGAGAGTTCTCGTACTTAAAGCCTCGAAACCTATCAGTCAGATAGAAACAGATTGCAACAAAAATACAAATCTGCGAAAAATACGTGGCCCATAGCTAACATAGTTGATTCTTAATTCAAAAAGTAGTAGTAACTGAAGTCCTCGATTTAATGTGGAATTAGGAGTAAAATAGCTAAAAGATTCCTGCAATCATGAGTTCCACTGTTACTCACCGAGTGGGTCCAATTTGTAGAGTAGAGCGATGATGTTCGTTCTTGAGTGCGAGGAAGTGAACCGTCGCGAGCCGAGCCCGACCGCCAAGTATCGTGCGGTGGGAGAGAGGGCCACTGACACCGCGCTTTGTTCCAGCACCGCGGTGTGGAGGCATTGTCCTAGCCGAGGCCATTCCAACGAGTATACTCCTACAAATCGAATACTATAATAAAAACTTAGGTCACTTTATAATAATGTGTTGGATTCTCAACACCAATTCCATAATTCGATACGAACATATTGTGCGAGCATAATATTGCTTGTTTCTTTCATGTTCTTTACATTTATTTTTCGAAAGGCCATACACTTCTCGTTTAGTTTGGTTTACGCTGTTATTTCTACATAACTTTGTACATTGGCCACAATTTATAATTTTTGGAGATAAATTTATAATTGTACATTCTATAGAGGGAGATACTCACCTACGTGGTACTCACCGAGCCAGTTGTTAGTGTTTCTGAGCCGTGGCACGGGCAGCAACGCGACCAGCAGCCTGCCGTCCTTGGAGATGTCGATACTGGCGTCGTTGTGGATGCGACACCGCTGTACCACAACGTTCTTTGTATCTGGGACAAACGTTATTTACAATTTTATTTACGCCTGAGAAATTAAATTTCATTCTCTATTACTAGCTGCCGCCCATGACTTCAAATCCGACTTGTGGTTGAGGCTGTGTTGATTGTCATTCAGTCATTCACCCCTGAATACTCAAACGCATCTCAGAGTTGAGCACGTCTCAAGTGACGAGTTTTTGACAGCATTTCATCAAAAACTGTCAAAAAACCGTGACTTGAGACGTGCTCAACTCTGAGTCGCGTTTGAGTATTCGGGGGTCAATCGGTCAATCAGGTGTTACATAACAGTTTTATTTATTTATGCACACGGTGTCCAAGTTTCTCTTCCGTACGATCGCTATCGGCGTCGTGTCTGAGGCGTAACGTAGGAATGATCTACGCTGTGATTGAGACAAAAATACCTTCACAAAATCACAATACAATACCAGATGATTTATACAGCGTCAGGAGGCCATAGAATAGACCATCAGTAAATCTATAATATAAAAATGATTATTGCTGGAAAAACCCTAAAAATAGCCCTTTTCTTTTTCCCATACAAATGATTACAAATCTTTTTGACAGGACGAAGTCTGTCGGGTCAGCTAGTATTTAATAAAATTAGGATGCATTACTGTCGGCGATATCCGGCGCGGCGCCTGATGTGAAGTCCCAGGCCTGCACGCGGTGCGAGGGAGCCGGCAGTGCCTCAGAGATGATGCCCGCGTCGAGCAGCCCCGCCATGCCGCCCAGCCGCCGGCTGCCGGCTGCCGGGCCCGCGCCGCCCTCGCCATCTTCTACCACCATCGCGTTCTGAAACACCACTTACTTTAGTTGAGAACAGATAAAGATTACGAATTACAGATCGTTTGTCAATTGTTATGTCCGTTATGCTCCTATTCAACATGGATTACCGCTCGAACAAAATGACTGGGGTCATAAGCTACATAGTGCCTTTATTCTGCGGTTGGGTGCAGAGTTATTGCCAATAAGATATTTAAGTCAAAAAATAAACCTACGTATAAAATGGACGCTGTTTAGAGATACCTCACAACGAACATTTTGTGATGTACAACAAGAAGATGAATTTGTATCGATGATAACTATATGAACATCCATACAAATTTAGTCGGTAATTTTTTATACCAAACTGGCGTAGAATTTCTTTCATATGTTCAGATATCGTTATTGAGTGGTCTTTAAGTAATAAAATGAGGCAAGTGCTCTATGTATTTGTGTGGTGCATGCAGTAGGTGGTGAATTACCTGCGCGAGGATGATGGGCTGCAGGTACTCGTGTATGCGCGGCAGACGCTGCGCCTGGCCGGCCTGTGCCTCGGCTGCCGGCGGCAGGTCATTGACCTGCATCAGCGGCAGCACGCCCTCGCCCGTCATCAGCGCGTGGAACTGCGCGCGGTTCCGCACGAGAGGCGCGTTCGCACCAAACGCCACCTCCAACTCATCATCCTCCGTCCGATTCGGCTCAGCTCTATTCTCCTGCTGGAAATCTGGCAACGCAAACATCTCGCGGACCGACGACGGCGTGTACAAGCGGATCGTCTGCAGCCGTCTAAATCTATTCCTCGCTGCGGTTCGTAGGCGGATATGCGCCAGTCTTATGTAGTTTTCGCGGTCATTGTTAGCTGCATCGTTCGGTGTGTCCGGAGCCGAAGATGGTCCCGCATCAGGTCCGGGCGGCGGACTCCGCGGCGAAACTCGGTGGAACCGGCCCGGCGGTAAGCTCCGCATCGCCGGGATTCTGTGCGCTAGAACAGGAGGAAATCGACGCCTGATGAACGGGTGCGCGGTCGGATTGGTCCGGTGCAGTGCTTTCTGTCGCCTTGTCTCGATGTACAAGTCGCGTCGTGTTTTCGCTGTGGATGAGTTGTTTCGGTTGGCGGCAGCGATCTGCACGGCGAGGCGGTGACTCCAGGATTGCGAGGTGGAGTTGGGTAGAGGAGACGGCAGTTCTTCGACGGGCGTGGTTTGCGTGCTGGATGTGGAGGCGGGTTGTTTGGGCTCGGGTTGGCTGGTAGCGGTGGGCTCGGTGTCGTAGCGGACGACTCGGAGTGTGTGCGCCTCGTACGCGTCCTCCACGTTGACGGGTCCAGTGTGCTCGACATTCTGAATGCGCACTACGTTCGCCGAGTCGACGCTCTGCGGCGCCGGCGCCGCCCCGCCGGTGGGTCTCGGCATATTCCTATTAGACATCATCATGAAACAAGTCAGAGCTAACGCCTTCTTCAGCGTCTTTAACATGTTTATGATCAGTTGACTGAGGCCTCTCTCCTCGAGACACATCATCATCATATTGAACATCACTGATAACACTTTCATTGCGCGCGTGCGGATAACGTGTCGAGTCGCGTTCTGTTCCACGGTTCTCATCAAGTTGCTGCGGTGTCTGGTCCTCAGGTGCGATATTCTGTAGACGGGTGAGTTTCGGTCGCGTCTGCGTACTTCGTCCTCCGCTCGCCATCGGTACGCTTGCTGCAGTCTTACCAATCGCTTGTTCCGTTGAATTCGTTGAGCTCGTGCCGCTCTCGAGGTTCTGTTGTCGTGCGAGGTGTTCGTTGAGGTATTCGGCCCGGCCGTCGGATGGTTGGAATTACTGCTGTTAGCCGCGCTTCTTTCTAGGGTTCTCGCAGCTTGGTTTCCATCGCCGCTTCTTCCATGGTTACTCTCCCCAGCCCGTGATGCATGGTGAGCATCCCCGCTTCTGGCAACGCGTCTACTGGAGTGCCTTCCGTACGGCCGCGTGGAGAGGTCGGTCATTTCGGAGAGTTCGGTGAGTATCATGCATCTCTCGAGTAGCGACCTGGTGTAGAAGCTGGGTGTGTCGGCGCGGCCGCCCGCCTCACGATGCAACGCCATTATTCGACGACGCAAGTCCTCCCACATCGTCCGCAGCTCCCGCATGGTGGTGCGGTCTCCGCGCAACCACATGTTGGCGAGCTGAAGGGTGTGCTTTTGCAGTGCGGTCACACCCATCTGCACCCTGCGGATGGCTTCTGCGGCCGGGATCGTTGGCCCTCGGGACCAAAAGTTGTCTCTGCTCGTAGACGGGACATTCGGATCGAAGTCTATAGCATCCGGCGCGCTTGAAGGCCCGGGCTGGGGTTCACTCCGGGCAGCAGAGGCAGTGGAGGTGCTGGGAGCGGTGGCGGGGGGATCGGGCGTCACCGACCAATTGTTTTGCGTCCGAACGCGGAACCTATCGTTGGACATGGAGACGTTTATGCCCCCTTCGCGAGACGGACCCTCGTTGCGGGTGTCATCTAGCTCGAACGTCATGCGATCCGAAATGTTTATTGCGCCTTCGCGCGACGGGCCTTCGGACGGCGTTTCTATTTCGAATGTCATGCGATCAGAGATCTGAGGAACGGCAGTAGTATTTTGCGGTAGATTAGTTTCGGCGGTCAGTCGGGTGGGTGGTTGGCCGCTGGTCTCAGGCTGCCCCTCTCGGAACGTGGTGTTTGGGGTTCGTGTTATGTTAACTTCGGGGTGTTCAGTTTCGGAGTCTGAGCTGGAGGCCATGAAGTCTCGGCGCAGATTTCCCGTGAACACATGTACCGGCACTCGTGCGCTCTCATCGCGTTCAGAATTGGACAGAATATTCATCGACATATTTGTTATCAGATTTAGCAATCTGGTGCCTGAATCCCTAAGTATATCTCGGATCAAGTCGAGACTTTCGTTGATGGTGTGTGCCTCTCCGTCGGGGTCGGTAGGGTCGGGGACCGTGGAGGCTGTCTGCGCTGAAGTAGTCCCGGCGTTAGCGGTGGAGGGGCCGGGAGTAGGCTCGGGGGGAGGAGGGGGACGGGTGGGGGGAGGCTCTGTAGGGAGGGGAGGGGGTACGTACTGAGAGGGGTTTGGAGTGAGAGTTCTAGCCGAAGTTAATATACTCGTTATTCTTGTTCTAGTCCCTGTAGTGCCAGTATTATTCACTGTGGTTCCTGTGCTATTTCCTGAACATTCTGTATTATTTACTGCAGATTCTGTGTTATTTGCTGCAGTTCCTGTATTATTTGCTGCAATTCCTGTATTATTTGCTGCAGCTCTTGGAATATTTACTCCAATTCCTGTGTTGCTCACTGCAGTTCCTGTGTTAATAGTTACAGTTCTTGCATTATTGGCCGCAGCTCTTACATTATTCATTACAGTACTTACATTGAGTACTGTAGATCCCGTGCTATTTCTTCCCATTGTTATATTATTTATTGCATTTCTTATACTATTTATAGTAGCTGTATGACTATTTACTGCATTTTCTGTGTTATTGGTAGCATTTCCTGTGTTATTTGACTCCGTTCCTGCGCTATTTGCAGCATTTCCTGGATTATTTGCTGCGGTTTCTCTATTCTGCGCATCACGGGCCGCTTGCAACTCTCTTGCCGCATTCTCAGCTGCATCTAGATTCCGCCTTCGTATTGAAAACTGCCTCAAAGCACTAAGCGCCGACTCAGGGCCTCTGAAGACCCCGCTGGTCCGTGAGTTTGGTTGTCGTAGACTGCCATTGCTATTAGTGGATGAGAAAGGGTTTGGTAACAGTCTAGAGGAACGTTCGTCAGCTAGTGGCTGGAATGCAGAGGCGATGGAACGAAACACAGGAACCCCTTGCAGCCCCGATACTGAAGGGTCAGTAGACCTGGAACACAAATATACAATAAAGATTACATTTCAAACCGTGTTTTAATCGAAAAAAAATAATATATATATATCTGTTTGCTGAAAGTCAATTTGATTGGCTGTTTGAACATTGGCAAGTGGCAACTACAAATACATACCTCACAAACAAGGCTTCCCTTATAGACCTTACAACAAAAGAAATAGAAATAAGCAAACCATATTTCTATTGCAGACTACTAAATTTATTTATTAAGTTTTCTGCAATGATCTTTGATCACCCAGATAAAAATTACAGCAATTAAAACAAGCATGGCAGCTTGAATAGCATTTCATCGGATGTCAGCACTGGTTCACGCAATGTGTTCCTCACCTCATAGCTATAGGACTGTATGAGAACTCGTCTATGTTGATCATGTTAGGTCGAGGCGGCGCTGGCGAGGCCGTGGCGTCGCTGGCCGGCGTCTCAGTTTGGCGTGACGTCCCAGGCGTTGGAGACGCTATAAGACGAACATTTATTTATTTATTATTAGGCAACGCCAACAGAACACATAATAATCACTGTTATGTATGCTTCACAAAAAAAAATAGTGCTATAGAATGTGTACCAATTATAGGCATGCACAGCTATGGTAGTCTAGTGATAGCGGCCCCGCCTTCGATTCTAAGGTCGTGGCCAGTCGTGCACACATGGATTTTCCTGATCTAAAAAATTATATGCACTATATACTAGTATGATGGTACTAGTATATTGCACATTGAACGGAGAAGGAAAATATCGTGAGGAAATCGACACGTCGAAGAACCTAAAAAGTTCGAAAGCAAGTATGTAACGTAAAAGTGAATAACTGGTGACACAGTTATTAGTAGTAATAGAGACTGTTCCCCAAAGACCGAAGTAATGTGAGAATCACACACATACCGGTGTCAGTCTGAGCTGATGATGATGATGATCGAGGAGAGCGACGCGAAGACCGCCTTCTGTGTCGGCCCGACTCAGGAGGATATGTTTCCATAGGATCTGTGCCGCGGTCGATCTGAAAATGGAGAATAATAACACTCTAGTTTCCGTTTGAAAAACAATATACCATTGTGAGGATAGGGATAAAATAAAGAGGATGAAAAAATAAACAGAAAGGTGGGTAGTTCGACGAAGGATGGTTAGGCCGCGGCAAAGTTTTTTTACTAGACTCTTTTAAGCTCCTGAAGTCAAAATTCCGCGGTAAGAGCACTCGTCAGCAGGTCATAAAGTTTGATGTGGCCTATAGTGCGTTTTGAATAAAATTAAACTGAAAAAACATCATGTTATCGTAGTCTCTCGTAAGTTATGAGAAGAGATGAGACAAGGACGAGATAATTTGGATGAACTTTAATTTCAAATAGATTTAAAGGCATGAAAATGGCACTTTTTCAATTTAACGTTCATTCCAAACGCCCAGCACAATTTACCCTCCGTCTCACTAACCGAAACCAAAAATTAAATTACGTACAGTATTAGCCAGAGGCGGTGTATTGATCAGCCGGTGGCGTACCATGAACAGACGCTGATAATTCCGCACCAGGCTGTCATATCTTTGCACGAGGGTTTGGTATGAGTTCACTATCATGTCTTGGGCCGCGCCGGGCGTGTCTGGCGGTCGAGCCGGACCGTCGTCGTCGCCTCGATTCCCTCCCCCAGAACCGCCATTGCCGGCTCCACCATTACCCGGGCCACCATTGTTGCCCGGGCTACCATTATTGCCCGGATTGTTGTTGGCAGAGTTTGGGGGCCCAGTGGCACTTATCAGAGGAATGCTATTCGTATTCGCGGAACAAGCCCACAACGAAATGCCTGTTATGAGCTTGAATCCGAGCGAATCAAACGCGACATACCTGAAATCGAATGTCATGTTAATATTAACATAAATAACAAAATAATTAACATTCAATAGTCAAAATGCAATACAAATATATATATATATATATATATATGATTGGTATATTACTAAAGTTAGCGTTCACACCTCACTTTCTCATTGATGTTTTTCGTTGATACTTTGGTGAATGGAGCTGGCTGACTCCAGTCCCAGAAGTAAAGTTCATTGTAAGTAGCGATTACTAGCAATTGCTCTCGGGGATGGAAGGCGATAGACGCGATCACCGTCTCGTTGTAAACATTCCACACTTCACTGCCACCCTGTACACAAATTTACTTAGAAAAAGAAATACCTAATCGCACACAACATGACTTTTACAACAAATAGACAGAAAATACTTTAGTGCGTAACTGTATACAATAAACATGCGCCATCTTTTTCCACGGGGGTTCTTTTTATGACTTTGTAATGACCTTTATGTGATTTGACAACCTCTGTTCAGACTTATGGTTACTGCTGAACTTTCTTCTCTGACTCACTTGCTTCTATTCAATTTGTCAGCAAGAAAGAAAGAAAAATATTTTACCAAAACCTACATACGATTCGATTCGATTCCCGCAGCGGAAGAAATGTTTGCATGTTCTGCAAATATTTCTTTCGGGTCTGGGTGTTGTGGTACCATGGTACTCGTAGTTTCTGATACCCACGACACAGGGAATCCTAGTGTGGGGTCAGGACTATGTATGTGACTGTTGGGTCTTATTTATTTATTTATACAATTTTAAGGCATTAGTCGACACTTACAATATAGGGTAAAAAGTCCACCACTCAGCATATGCGTACGCAGGGCGAGCCGTAGTAGTACGGATAGTTATTCAAGTACATAACAAAGCTACTAATAGCTATAAAATTAGTAGTCTACTACTAAAGGTAGTGTAACCCTGCGGCTATAAATCGGTTTCGGCAAACCTGTCGCGTAGTAATAGGTAACTTTATGATTTGTCAAAGAATACATATTATTACGTCCGTATCCCTAAAGGGGTGGTCAGAACCCCAAGTAAAAAGAACAGACAAGGACGCAATACGCCGTAGCCCCATAATGTAACCACAGGGAGGTAATAATGTAATATGGCTACTTACACTAGCTATATCCCAAACCCTGACTTGTCCTCCAAGACAACCAGAGCCGATCAGCTGAGGGTGTGAGGGATGGAAGGCAATACACCACGGCGTTCGAGGATGACCTCTCAATATCCTCACGTGTTTGCCACTTGCCAGTTCTGACACATAGATGTTGTGGTTTCCATGTGTTGATGCCAGTTTGGTCCTAGAGATATATTCTTGTTGTAAATACTTTAGAATGTACAGAATATTAATACACAGTGAATAACGAAAGGCAGAATCATACTTTTCTTTAAGTTTGCTATGTTTTTTTAGACAAGTATTTGTAATATAATAAATTAAAATTTTACCCATCAGGACTGAAGACCATAAGAAATGTTGAACGAGGGTAACCAGGCAAGTCACATGACTGAAAAGTAGAATAGAATTATATAATATTTTTGGAAACAGATTACACATATAGAGGAACGATACTCTTACATCTAAAAACAAAAAGGCCACCACCAAGCATTTGGTATGGCATGGCGAAACATCAAGTTTGGCTGGATTTGATGTAAAATCTTTAAATTTTTATGATCTTTAAGATTTTAAAAATATTATAAACGTGAAAGTTTATGAGGATGTTTGTATGTTTGTGCCTCAAACACGCCTAAACGATTTAACGGATTTGAAAAAAACTTGTAAGATACATAGTACATGTGCTGAAAGAACTTATAGGCTATTTTTCATCCGGGTACAAGTGAGCAAAGCTGCGGATGGCAGCTAGTAGTTTTATCTATACTAACATTATAAAGAGGAAAGATTTATTTGTTTTTTTGTTTGTGACGAATAGGCTCCGAAACTACTGGACAGATTTCAAAAATTCTTTCACTAATAGAAAGCTACATTATCAGGGTCCAGTATAGGCTATAATAAATTTTCAAAAAAATTGGGATCCTCAAGAAAATTGCAATATTGTAACCCAAGGTAGAAAACCCAAAATAGTTTTTGACGTGCGCTGCGAAAACTATTGATTATAGAACAAAATAATGTACTACACGCATACGAAGTCGCGGACAACAGCTAGTAAAATATATAGATTAATAGAGGAAAATCCCACGACTTTCTTTGCACTGAACTTTTTATATACAAACTTCATCTTTCCGCTACATCTTTCAGCTTTTGGAGCGATATTCGTGACCAGATGCGACAAATATATCCTCCAAGTTTCATGCTTCTAGGACTTATGGTTTAGGCTGTGCATTGATTTTCAGTTTTATATATTTAAAAAAGGTATTACTTACTGTTATTTGAAGAGGTTTCTGGACTAGAATATCCTCTGCAATGTTTTCCAACACTGTTTTGTTGGGAGGTTGGTTTGGAGGGTTTATGCCCCTCTCTCTCCATTGCCAGGCTCTAGCGACGCTGCCAAGTTTTGGTGCCTCTTCCACAGGCTCCCCACCTTTGTAGCCGAGCCATTCTATGTTGTAGTTTGAAGGATACATTGCTCCTTTAACAATACACATTTTTTTACACAGGAGCTTCTAGACCAGTATGTTAACCATAAATATGCAATTTAATCTAGACAATCAAGGTTAAATTGGGGCACTAGTCAGCTCTTTGTTTTAGATAGTAGGTAAAGATCATGGATCTCCATCAAAAAGAAGATGATGGTTAATATGGACTACACCATTTTCGGTATCAAGTGAGTAAGCCTAATATATTCTTAATGGTAAGGAAAAACTGCGACAGAGATGTTGCTGGTAACAGTCAAGACAAATTTGAAGTAGGTAGGTAACCAGTTTTTTATATCACTTCAGTCCTAATAAAATATAGTTTTGTAAATGAAATTCAGAAGTATATTTAAATAATCCATAAAATTAAGTAGGTATATATAATAATTATATAAGTTTTCTTATGATTACTCTGCCCATCCCATTAGGGATATGGGTGTGATAATATGTATGTACTTATATGAAAATAACCACATACATAACATACCATAACTCTATGACATTCTAAAGAATAAAATTAATTTATTTTACGACTAAAGATGGTAGGTACACATGTTTATTTTTTTAAGTTAATACAAAAACAAGATTTGTGTAGTAAACTACTAATATCTAGGACATACCTTGTTCACTTGTTTACCAAGTAATTTAAAGGTATCCAGTGAATCTGCAATAAAATACATAGCATAATATAATTTGCGACCCAGGAAAACAACAACAAAATCGGCAAAGATTTATCAGGCAGAAAACACTAACAACAATGAATTAAGTAGGTACACAAGCCCTTACATAACATGTTCAAGTAAAATAGCGTGTACTGAAAAATTACGTTTATTCTGGATTTGTTTACGAAATAGCTTGAAATGTGAATTCTCGACGCACAAAGCACTGTATATTTATACATTTACTGTGGTTACGCGAATTGACCGGGGGTAAGCCATTTTGGATCATACAAAATGTAGCCCCGTTTCAGTGAAAAGTACAATGACTTTTATACAGAAATTATGAGTTTTAATCAATAAATAACGATAGTTCTGAGGAAATCTTTAGAAAAAATTAGACAATAGACCGATTGGGATGTTAAGAGGTTGATAATAAATTTGAATATTTTACCTTGATCATATTGTAACTTGAAGAAGTGATCGGTTGTCCAAAGAAAATCAAAATAGCACTTCACAGAACACTACTTTTTGATTACATTTAGAGATTTATTGCATTTGCTACGACTCAAAAATCCAACAACAGCAAAATGCGCCAGCTGCGATCTGTCAAAATGTTTGCAATCAATACAGATAATAAATCTGTCATCAAACAATTCTCCATTGACCATAGATAAAAAAAAGAATGTTGTCATTCTCGGATATTCTAGTATTCAAACCATAAACATTGAAATGAAAATAGAAAAAAACTACAAAATCTATAAATCAACTTTTATTAAAAACTAGGCAGTTTAATACTACTTTGAAAGAAATCAAATAATAGGTAGGTACCTACTACAAAAAAAATGTGCAAAAAGACATTTGACCCGTCCAATTACTGACCGCGCCCAGTGTTGCTTATCTTTAATGGTCGATTATAGAACGTAACAT
Source organism: Scotopteryx bipunctaria (assembly GCA_949320045.1). Lineage (NCBI taxonomy): Eukaryota > Metazoa > Arthropoda > Insecta > Lepidoptera > Geometridae > Scotopteryx > Scotopteryx bipunctaria. The sequence goes on from OX439441.1 coordinate 4,915,714, forward strand.
TTTTTTTTGAACATTTTATGTGGCCCATTTTATTTTATTTTTTATTGTTTTAGCGGCAATAGAAATAGGTACAATATACTCTGTGAAAATTTTCATTCTATTCACTACATGAGATACAGCTCGCTGACAGACGGACGGACGGACAGCGGAGGCTTAGTAATAGGGTCCCGTTGGCACCCTTCGGGCACGGAACCCTACAAAATTATCGAACTGGAGGCAGAAGAGCTTGACTCATAAGCTGTTACGAGTATTAGGTAGAAGGTAGTGTAAGAAAAACACCATACTAATAGTTCAAGGGTTTATTAAAGGTTTATTAAATCACAGATATCAACATACTCCACATAATATCAATATCTAATCAACACATACATAAGTATAATACATTAGGTAGGTACTTACTCTAACCACAAGTTATCAGTTCGACGGCCGGACCACTAAAAAAGCCCCCGATACGACATCCAAGTGCTTTTATAACAATCCTTCGTAAACAGCAAGATGGCGGCGATGTCGTACCGGTAGCTGTTCAGTGACTTACATGAAAATCATAATTTGACTTTTATATTAATTTAACTAACACCTAAAATCAGGATATTGATTTACGGAACCTTACACTCGGCCATACTGATCACATGCAATGTCCTCATGCATGTTTCTGTTGAAAACTTAACAATCATCTAAACCTTACACTTGGCGAATCAAAAAAAAGATTCAGATTCATTTAATTATTCCATTTAGATACAGATGTACACTTGGAAAAGTCACACAATTACAATACAATTTAAATAGTACCTTGTTTATATCTACTAACAAAGAAAATAATTAATTAATAACAAAAACAAAGTTGAATACTATCGTCCAAACAAAATAACAATGACTTGGTACATTTATGTCATATTTAGATTGTTAGCAAATGCTTCGTAATGATCATAGTACCTATAATTTGTCTATTAACATTTTTCTTATCTTAATACTAAACTCAGCATTATTCAAATTCCTGATGTCCTTTAATAGCTTATCAAATAATTTTATACCTACAATTATAAAACTGTTCTCAACTTTGGCAAGTCTATGTTTTGGATGGCAAATGTTCTTTCTATTTCTTAAATTATAGCTATGCATACATAGCTCTCTTTTTATATTAAATTCATTGATATTCAATTTTACATAATCATAGTCATGATTCCTAACTGCTTAAATTTACATGATTCGTCATTTCTTATTTGTAAAATAGATCGTATTGCTCTCTTTTGTAATATAAAAATTCTAATAGACTGAGAAGCATTCTCCCAAGCTAGTGGACTGTATGTCATCAAAGAATCAAAATACGCATGGTAAACAGTTTTGGCAGTTTTGACGTCACTAAGTTGTCTCATCGTCTTAATAGCATAAACTGCTGATTTAAATCTTCCAACAAGTATGTCGATATGTTTATTCCAAACTAGTTTGTTGTCAATATCTATTCTTAAAAAAAATGTCGTCATTCTCAACTATTTTATCATTATGTCCACCATTTGTCCACATGCTTTGTCAACATTTAACAAGAGTTTATTAGCGGCAAACCGATTCTTGAAATTAATAGTTCCTAAATTCAATCTTAGATTCTCATTATAAATTGCAACATTGAAGCATATTAAGTAAAAGGTTAATACCTATCTCTATTTCATTATATAGGCCAGGTCATGAATCAGTCAATTCTCATGCCTGTCCCTTTTAAATCTATCGCTTTTGATTCTAAATTCTTGAAATTAAAAGTTCCTAAACTCAATCCTAGATTCTCACTTTAAATTACAACATTGAAACATATTAAGTATAAGGTTAATATCTCTATTTCATTATATAGGCCAGGTCATGAACCAATCAATTCTCATGCCTGTCCCTTTTAAATCTATCGCTTTTGATTCTCTCGATACCAAGTCAATCAACCGAACCAATCAATTCTCGGTCTTGGCATTTGTTCTACTAGATCATAGGTGTTACCCGGACTCATCCCTCGCTTTTGATGCTGGCGTTACCAAGTCAATCAACCGAACCAATCAATTCTCGGTCTTGGAATTCGCATGTAGCATTTCGGCAAGTCAGTCCGTAGCCACCGATCACATCATTAATTCTATTAGATCATAGGTGTTACCCGGACTCGTCCCTCGCTTTTGATGCTGACGTTACCAAGTCAATCAACCGAATCAATCAATTCTCGGTCTTGGAATTCGCTTGTAGTATCTCAGCGAGTCAGTCCGTAGCCACCGATCTTTCTCAACCCTCATCACTACATTTTTCACTCCACATCGCTCTCTTATCACGCTAGTTCTCACTCTATCTCTCAAGTTACCCTAAACACTTCGCAACTCACGCATTTCTACTGCCATACCCAACTTATTGGACTCATTCAAAAGTTGGACTTTGGACTCTACCACTTACGCGCATAAGCAACAAAGTAACTGCACAAGGACTCATCCTGAATGCTAAATACGAGAGTTACTTCGTTGGACGAGTGACCTATGGTAAGGACTGCTATTTGTGACACCAGTCTTTGAAACCTGCTGCGTCTTCTGTCTTTTTGAATCGTGAAATTACAAAAAGGAGCACCACATTGGAACTAAAACAACGACATTCTACCACATGTAAAAAAAGTACCACTACTCGTCACAAGAGGGCGCAACAAACAGCATTGAACTCGAACCATTTGGAAAGGTTACTAAGATGAACTTCATAGAAAACATCACCTTTCGGCGAAATCGAACGAAGTCTATACAAAGTGATGATGATGAGAGTAACATCCCGCCGTCTGCACAACATAATGAAACCGCAATCAGCTCAATACAACAAAATGAAACTGCAATCCTGTAAGCTCATTCTGTAAAATATTTAAAATATTTAATAGGATACCTAGATCAACTAGAGAACTACCATTTAATAAATTTAAAACTAAATTGTATACATGGCTGGTTGACAAATGTTTTTATAGTATCAATGAATTATTAAGTTAAAATATATTGTAATAATTTATCAATTAATGCCGGAATTTATATTTTAATAAGTTGAAATTTTAATGTATAATTTAATTCACAACAACTATAAACATAAAGTCGTTTTTGCATGCTGGGTTACCTAGCGAAGCGTGTGAATCCAATTTAGATATTTAAGTTCTCTATGTATCACACTTCACGCAAATAAATTATTTCATTTAATTTCATTTTCATTTCATTTCATTTGAAAATTCGAATTCGAACTCGAAATCACTCGAGTGACCGAGCTCACTTCGAACGCAAACCCACTTCACCTTGAAATGGTATTCTGTTTAAGTTTAGGAGCACACACAAGTGAGGTGAAGTGAGTATCGAAATAAGCTAGGGATTGAACCTACGCATTAAAGCTTTAATCGACCAATTGATTTATCCTTTGTTGGGTTTTATACATTAAAACGGAAGAAAATTAATTATTTTCGTATTATAATTATGTCAATAAAAGTCCAAGTCTACATTATAATTACTACGTAAAATAAATAAAATTAATAAAAATGAATAGTTGAACATTGGTTTGGTGGAATAGACACTTGGTCTTTGACTAATTCGTTATTTTTGTGTCAGTATCAAAAGTACTACGCTGGCGGGCAGCGGTGCCAGATTAGGCGAATTATCGACATTTAGGCTACCTTGGGGGGGGTGCAATGGGGACTCAAATAAAATCCAATCGGCTACTAGTAGCCATTTAGGCTACCTAGAAAAAAGAATGGGTGTAAGGCTACTTCAGGATTACACCTTTATTAATATTTTTTTTTTTTCCTTGACAAAATTGTACGCTTGTATCGAAACGTAATAAGAACGTCCATCGTTCTTCGGTTCTTTCCCCATTCTACTATTCTACTACCCGGATAAAATAAATCATACCTCGCTGGGATCTATAATGTATGTATATTGTATATATATAATGGAGGTAATATTAAATAAATAATAACATTTTTTTTTTCGTGACAAAGTCAAAGTTATAATATTTCGTATTTAAAAAAAATATATTTCTATAAAATCACGGGGATCACTTGAACACGTGTCTTCTATAATCGGGCTACATATAGGCTCCTTAGCTCAAAATGTTAGGTGAATTAGACTACTTGTACGAAACAATATATTAGGCTATTTAGGCTACTCGGCAGGCAAAATTTGGCGAATTGAGTTTGCTTTTATCTGGCAACCCTGCTGGCGGGTTAGATGTTTTGATTTGTTTGGTGTGTGGTGTTTCCGTATTTTAAAATCATAACAATTTGGATACTTATTAAGTGAATATTAGACTCTCGATGAAGTAAGTACAATAATATTTACAATAGTTGCCTTGACAATCTAGTAGTAAGTAGGTAAGCATTTTACTGATAAATATTCATTACCATTACAGACCCAACGAACGATAGTCTCACCCTAGCCCAGCACAAATGGAGGCCCTTTTGCAATACTTAGAAAGAAATCGAAGCCTTGCAAAGGTTACCAGTGCTAGGGATCCTGTGCGAAAGCATTGGGAGAGGTTGGCGGTCAAACTCAACAGTATGGGAGGTAGCACAGTATGGGAGGTAGCGCCAAAACTTAGAAGCAGTGGACTGAGGTACGTGTGTTTATGTACTAATTTTACCAACGGTACTAATTTTCTTACCTACGTACTTATTCTTATGTACTTAGATGATTATTATTATTATTTTTTTTTCATCATGTACATTTTCTAATAGTTAGATTGTTGGCTAATATTCATGGGAAACTAATGCAACTCATTATGCAAATTACAATGTGTCTGTTTATTATTATATTTTATTTTAGTATTTTTTTTTTTTTTTTCATCATCATATTATCAATTTATCATAATTCTGTCCCTCTGTCTGTTTTAGAACCCAATAACTGACACATACTCCGGTCCTGTCCTACCTACACATTAAATAACTGGGTACCTACTCTTATTTTTGTTTAAAATATCTGTTACTAGCTTTTGTCTGTGGCTTCGCCCGCATAGTACTTAGATTATCAAGTAGCTTATGAGCTTCCCCATGATGTACGCTATATCCATGCCAAATTGTATTAAGATTCGTTCAGTCGTAGCCGTGAAAAGGTATAAAAAATGTTAGGATATATGGATTATAAATGAGACAATTTTGTTACAGGTCCCCGTCGCCCTAGATGGACATTGATACCGCCATCACCACCATCACAGCGGCGATCTCAGTTGACCAGCACCACTGACAGATTTTTGAGGTTGGAAGAACAGCGATTACAGCTAGAACACCGATACTTTGGTGGCTGTTACTTAAGCTATTCAAAGACAAAGTGAGCACCTGTCAGAGGCTAATAGGGCCATCGCATCGGCACTTAATTCGATTGCAGAGGCTCTAAGCATGTTAGCAGAGCGGAAATAATTTTAAAATAAATGATACCTACATTTAAGATGATAAAAGTGTTTTATTTTAATGTAATTTGCGTGCGCGCCACAAAATATTTATGAGGTCTTCCCTATTACAAATTTTCAGCTTGGCGTCTGCTAGTATTATGTCTAGCTCGTGAGATTCTCTTAGTAAACTAATAAAACGAATAACCGAGACATTTTGTGTCTTATTTAACTTAAAGACTAACAACCAAATTCGCTCCTTTGTAGCTTTTAATTTGACGAGCGAGTTAGAGTTTCAAGTATCGAGATGATTTGGGAATTCCCTTACAGAATACCAATTGTAAGTCATTATTGAGGGAAAATATCAAAATCTCACTCAACTTAGGTCATATCATTACCACGCTCGTCACCGAGGCGCTAGAAGCATTATAGAGTTTTACAGAATACAAAGCTATAAACTCACTGCGGATTCAGCGTAGTGAGGTTCATAATGAATTTATAGAATCAGCTTACCGGAAATAACCGATGATGAAGCGGTAGAAATTCAAAGATTGAGAGAACGGGTAGACGCTTGAAACCCAGCTCAGCCATGCTCACCAAGAAATCGAGACTCTTCCCCTACAGAATAACTATTGACTACACTAAACTATTGACTGGAATAAATATAAAACTAGCAGACTCAACACCGAAAGATTTTTGCATCATCCTAATTGGAGAAGAAGAATTTAGAACAATCCATAGGTGTGATTTCCATATTGTTTGTTACCTGTTTGTACACATGTCTTTTACAAATAAATATCTTTTATCTTTAACTTTATCATTCGTAGTTGTCTGCATTCTTCCATTAGCTCTGCAAGCCAGTCTAACCACGCTTTCTTCTTTTCACATACCAACTTTTGTACATCTTTATCCCAACATGCATGCTTCACCTTTTGCCCTTTACTCCTCTTACTTACCCCACATACTTGGGAAGCCACACTTCTCATCTTTAGATACCTTCTATAACCCCTCTAATCTCACAAATACTATCAATACCATGAAAGTTTTCAGTCAATTTACTTTCATATTTATTTTCTATTTTATACCAGTCGTTATCAAGTACCTACTTTGATTACTTTATATGGCCCCTCGTATGATGGACTACATATTTGTAAGCGATTGTATCAATTTTGACCTTGTTCGATGGGGCTGCTACTCGACGCTGCTCTTTCGTTGCTTGTTGTCTCGGCGGCACCTATGCTGCTCGTCGCTGGGTGCACGCTCCCGGCTTCGTACAGGCACTGGGCTGCAGGTCGACTCTTGCACACTGCGACGATTTGACTCGCGGTGGCAGTCGTCAATCGATGCGAATGTGATGATCTCTCAGGACTACGTGGCGTCTCGAAAACAGATAAAAGGAAAACAAGGAGTTATATCGGTTCAAACAGCCAGTTATCTCGAAAACGGTGCGTCGTAGCTCAAAAATAACAAAAGAAATTAACCCCCTTGAACTCTTCGTCACATGTGAAATATTACAGAGTTACAAAATATACCTATGTATATATATACATGAAACTAGGCCAGCACGCGGTCGTGCCACTTCTGAATTGTAAGAAAAACACCATACTAATAGTTCAAGGGTTTATTAAAGGTTTATTAAATCACAGATATCAACATACTCCACATAATATCAATATCTAATCAACACATACATAAGTATAATACATTAGGTAGGTACTTACTCTAACCACAAGTTATCAGTTCGACGGCCGGACCACTAAAAAAGCCCCCGATACGACATCCAAGTGCTTTTATAACAATCCTTCGTAAACAGCAAGATGGCGGCGATGTCGTACCGGTAGCTGTTCAGTGACTTACATGAAAATCATAATTTGACTTTTATATTAATTTAACTAACACCTAAAATCAGGATATTGATTTACGGAACCTTACAGTAGGTTGGATAAGGAGATAGGTAGGTTAAGATCTCAGAATAGCAAATCAACATAGTAAGATGTTAGATGTTGGTTTTATTCGTAGAAGCAGAATCAAATCAAATTACCTGCAGATTATAGAAAAATATACTGGGTAGGTCGGTAGTCGGTACCTACATTATTACCTACCTAGGTAGGTACCTACATACTTCAAGAGTTTCCTTACCTGCAGATTAATGTCATACTAAGTGGTTTTTAAATGGGTATTGGATACTTATGGTTGAGAGCAATCGCGCGTTAAATAGCACCGGCGATCCTTCTGAATGTCCGCTCATGTAAGAAGACAATAGCTGATGGCCATCCATTAACGATCCATCTGACTTGTGACGGAATAAAATAAATGAAGACGAGATGGAAGGCGGATCTTCAATAACGCCAGAGGTAAACGCGCGAATTGTAGGTGAGGCACGTTCTGATTAAGCAAGCATTTGCCTCGCGCAGCATGGACTCTTTTCGGTACCGGTTGAAACGGTTTATCAGCGCAAATGAGTTTCGGTACAGGTTAATTTACCCGAATACTTTCTACCCTTATTTAACCGTTATTCTATTTCGGTACCGAAATCGGGTGGCGCGGCGGCGCGAGAAGTGCGAGCGAGAGCACCGTGCGTTGCTTGGTCGGTAGGTACCTAACCTACTCGACGAACGAACGAACCAAAGAGTTGAAAAATGCGGTACACGGCTTTTTCTCATTCGATAAAGATAAAAGGAGTCATCCTGCTTGGAGCAAGGCTGCACAGTAAAAACAAAGCTTAGCTATTAATGTACCTATATGTAGGTATGCTGGCCATTTTCAATTTAGAAAAATAAAATAATATTTTATCTGCTGTTTGTTTGCAAACATTATATTATAATGTTTGCAAACAAACAGCAGATTTTTACTTCAGAATGATTCACATCACAATTAGGTACCTAGAGTACCTACCTACACAATTTCAATAGTTTTACATTAAAAATCTTTGTTAAGTATTAAACATTCGAAATCGAATTTGGCCGGAGTATGGATAAGTAAATAGGTATTTTTGTACCTAACCTACCTACCTGCTTTGAAATCGGAGTACTTGACCTACATGTTACCGGCAATCTGTATAATGCAGGCATTATATGGAATGTGTGTGTGTGTGTGTCTGTGTGTCTGTGTGTCTGTCTGTCCGTCCGTCTGTCCGTCCGTCTGTCCGTCCGTCCGTCCGTCCGTCCGTCCGTCCGTCCGCCCGCCCGTCCGTCCGTCCGCCCGTCCGCCCGTCCGCCCGCCCGCCCGAAAGCCCGTCCGCCCGTCCGCCCGTCCGTCCGTCCGCCAGTCCGCCTGTCCGCTGTCCGCCTGTCCGCTGTCCGCTGTCCGCCTGTCCGCCTGTCCGCCTGTCCGCCTGTCCGCCTGTCCGCTGTCCGCTGTCCGCCTGTCCGCCTGTCCGCCTGTCCGCCTGTCCGCTGTCCGCCTGTCCGCCTGTCGCCTGTCGCCTGTCCGCTGTCCGCCTGTCCGCCTGTCCGCCCGTCCGCCTGTCCGCCTGTCCGCCCGTCCGCCCGTCCGCCCGTCCACCCGTCCGCCCGTCCGCCCGTCCGCCTGTCCGCCTGTCCGCTGTCCGCCTGTCCGCCTGTCCGCATGTCCGCCTGTCCGCCCGTCCGCCTGTCCGCCCGTCCGCCCGTCCGCATGTCCGCCCGTCCGCCCGTCCGCCCGTCCGCCCGTCCGCCCGTCCGCCCGTCCGCCCGTCCGCCTGTCCACCCGTCTGCCTGTCCGCCTGTCCGCCCGTCCGCCCGTCCGCCTGTCCGCCCGTCCGCCCGCCCGTCCGCCCGTCCGTCCGTCCGTCCGTCCGTCCGTCTGTCCGTCTGTCCGTCTGTCTGTCTGTCTGTCTGTCTGTCTGTCTGTCTGTCTGTCTGTCTGTCTGTCTGTCTGTCTGTCTGTCTGTCTGTCTGTCTGTCTGTCTGTCTGTCTGTCTGTCTGTCTGTCCGCCTGTCTGCCTGTCTGTCTGTCCGCCTGTCCGCTGTCCGCCCGTCCGCCCGTCCGCCCGTCCGTCCGTCCGCCCGTCCGTCCGTCCGTCCGTCCGTCCGTCCGTCCGTCCGTCCGTCCGTCCGTCCGTCCGTCCGTCCGTCCGTCCGTCTGTCTGTCTGTCTGTCTGTCTGTCTGTCTGTCTGTCTGTCTGTCTGTCTGTCTGTCTGTCTGTCTGTCTGTCTGTCTGTCTGTCTGTCTGTCTGTCTGCCTGTCTGTCTGTCTGTCTGTCTGTCTGTCTGTCTGTCTGTCTGTCTGTCTGATTTACGTAAAGTGATTTACTGTAAAGTAGCTAAATTGCAGATCCGTCATTGTTTTACGACTACGACGAGATATTGTCATACCTACGCAACGCGCATTAGGTTATTTGATTGAACGGCGCGCTCGCTTCAAACGCGTCAAACGCCCGACCGATGCGAACACAACTTCGAAAAATACAAGCGGCCAAGGTCAAATTGCGGTACCGTTATGATTTTATTTCGGTATCGTAATATCGACTGGTATCAGCTACCGAAATTTTTCTACCGCTGCAAACGCGAAATATAACTGTATGACGTCAAACCGAAATTTTAGGATATCCTTATTTAACGGTTATTAAGTCCCTGCGCGCAGCAGCCTGCTGCTCGGTCAGTCAGTACCTAGGTACCTACATATTACACACCTATTAGATGGCCAGCTAATTTTAGCTAATGGCGAGAAAGAACGACGTTACCGGTAGGTAGGTACCGATATATATCTCCTCAGGACAGGAAAAGTCAGAAGGAAATAACTTTATCTAATGGAAAGCTCTAATTCGTCGTTATTCCTTCCACTAGAATAGGTACCTTACTTAGATAAATAGGTAGGTAGGTACGAATAATTTATCATGCTGCCTACTTATCAAAAACATAATATATTTTAGGTACGATTACGAACTCAGACCAAATATTTATTTTGTCTGAGGGTACGAAACGCTAGGCAGATTCTTTTTATATCATTCTTTAGACTTGATTCACGCTACCGTACGAGAAACTAAGGTACCTAGATAAACTTTTCAGCTGTCCAATTACGTAAGTACAGCTACTACGCCTAGATATAAGTAGTTTTCGATTCTCTAGATTTAGATACAGCATCTTTGTTCTGTCTTGCCTTGCTGCTTTACTACCTATTGAAATATTTATTTAGCTCCTTGATACGGTACCATTGATTCGGCTGACCTACTAGGTACTTATTCATTTCCGGTTAATTCATTAGAAAACTAAAAACAATTTGAAAAAAATAAAACAATTTGAGTAAGCGTGGTGGCACCAATGACAAACAAGGACCAGTGATATTATCACTGGGTGTCAATTCTTGAAAATCACCGAGTGATTTAAAATCTCCAAAATGGTCCATTTCCATTGATTTTATTACAATATCGTATTCTTAAGTCATTTGGCGATTTTAAAATTGATTTATTTTCTATTTTGAAGTCACCAAAAGACTTTCAAGTCTACGAAATTTAAAAATAAACAATGAAAATGGACTTGGGAAATGGACCATTTTGGTGACTTTTAATCACTCGGTGATTTTCAATAATTGATAGTTCCTTGGTCATTGGTGTTCTTGTATTGAATTTGGTAAAAAATATTGAAATTTTGTACTTTTTTTTGTGAATTTCATAGTAGGTAGGTAACCACATAATGTTATCAGATTTTAGTAGGTATTATCCAGTATCCACTATATTACTAAATCCTTAGAATTAATGTTATCGAATTATGAGGCTATTAAAAAACCTTAAAATAGCATCCAAAGAAAGATTATCTATTTCAAAGAAAATTCTGTTATTTAGTTTCACTATCTTTTATAACATTTCTTAGAACTAATTTCTTGAAAGTCTCTGCTTTAGTCAACTTCTTCTATCTTGCCTTTATTTGGCCTAAAACAAACATTGAATATTTAAGCCATGATAAGCACCGAGAAACATTTGTAAGTCCTTATATGAAAATAGTTCCATAATATGTATTTCGGAAACGAATTAATAATTATGACTGTAAAACATTTTTGCTGTGCATACCTACAGCAGTGTACCTACCTACCTACTCGTATTTACCTACTGAGAAACAATGTTTTGGGTAGGTACTAAGTTTCTGTACTAAGTAGGTATGTACCTACTTAAATACAATATGAGCCATTTCTAATTAACTTAAGATGGTATACATAACTAAAAATGTAGACCAAAATAGAATGGATTCGAATAACGGTTTGAAAGTTATGTTCTAACGAACATAATCCACAAAAATCAAACATAGAAACAAACAACGCCAAATCGCCCAAGTTGCCACTGAGATCTTCGCTCGCTTGATCAAAAAATGCCAATATAGTCGTTAGCCGAATCGTGTATGATAGAATAAGAGCTCTGACGACGAAAATATTCTTTGAAAGCGGCACAAGCACAATTGCTTTGAAAAAATATTTTATCGGTTTGATTATTTTAGCCGGGTAGTATTTTAGTTAATCCTTACCTAGAAGTCTTTGTTATTTCTGAATACCCAGGGAAAATAAATTATCCCATTTAATGAGTTTTATATTTATTACACAACTTGAGCATTTCCCGAGGCTTTCGTGTTTATTTGGCTAAATATCTCCTCAGAGGCCTTTAGGCAGATATACCCATTACAAGTTTGGCTAACGACTTAAGATCCTGCAACTAATCTAATGATTTCTGTAATAAATGCTCAAGCAATTCGAAGTTTCTTGTTCTATGACATTTTGACTAGGAAAAGTACAATATTCCTAAGAATAAGAATACTTAGTAGGTACTTCTTAATCTAATATTCAATGTTAACAGTTAAGTAGGTAAAACTATAAAGTTCAAAATCCCTGAAACAACAATGAAAGACTGCTTTAGAGTAGTGCCAAGCGTGTGGAGATGGGCTGGCAATTAGCGCGGCACTCAGACGGTGCTCGGCTGAGGACCGAGCTAGGCTAAACGAAACAAAACTACCACCCTCATTGGACACTCCACCCAGTGACTCCCAAACTATAGGTACTTCACAAACCAATCTCACAGAGTAGGTACCTTGTAATAAACTGGCCAAACTGGAGATACAATTTATGTAAACAAAGCGTAAATACTTGTTCTAAAACTTACTTTTTCATTACCTACATGTTTGGAAGATTTAAGTAGTACTAATAGTTAAATTAAGGTGTAAAACTTATGTTGTGAGGTTATTTACCTAAAACTAAGATAATTTCATTGTAATAACGAAAAATAGCTACGGGATGGTTTGTTTACATAAACTATATCTCTAGTTTGGCTGAAGTATAGTTTCTATTTGGTCGCGAGAGAAGCGAGGGAGAGCTGTCATACGTGTCATGTCTACGAAACAGAGTAAAACATGTTTTGTCACTATGTTGGAATATAACTATATTCTTGGAAGAATAATGAATTATTTGTATTTTTTTTTATTTAAAGTTGATGCCAAGTTATGAAGATAACTCTCATTAAGAGAAAGTAGGACATAAAATTGTGTAACTCGGTACGTACCTAGGTACTTACATACACAAGAGTGATTTCTTACTCTGTGGGTTACACTTGAAAATGTATGTAAGACACATACCTACTTATGTATAAAAAACGTAAAAGTTACCTACAGACAGAATTATATTTATCAAGTCCTTTTCGTAAACATAACGTCGGCCTTCATTACCCATTGCCTGTAGCTAAAAGAGGAACAAAGCGAGAAATATCACAAATTGAAAGTCCCAATCCTCGTTGTCGTTTAATACAAATACAAAGAAGGAAAATGTTTGATCAGGATTCAGGAACAATGTCTATTGTTGGCCATGCATTTTAATCAGTGTCCTGAGACCGCCCAATAATCACTTTATGAAAATAAAACGACCTGAAAAATTCTCTTATTATTTAAAACTTATACCTACTACTTAGGGATAGGGAACTAGGTACCTACTTGCAGTACTTGACTTATTGTTATGTTACTATTTTAGTGCTTACCTACTAAGGCCTTTTACCATCTATAGTAAATGATTTATACAGCATAAGGAGGCAATTTTTACCTTCACAAACGGGACACTGTAGTGCCCGATGGAGTAGGAGTAGGCTTGCCCAGCACCTACTCTATCCTCTCAGCTTAGTCGGCCTTGTCCACAGGAAAGACATCGTCAATACGTGCGGAGCTGACTAAGCCGCGGGTTTCCTCACGATGTTTTCCTTCATCGTTTGAGAGTACTGGTATAGCGCACATAATTTTTTTGCACAGAAAGATCCGTTGGTACACGACCGGATTTGAACCCACGACCTTAGGATCGGAAAGGCGGGGTCACTACCAACTAGACCACCAGTGCTCTCACCAGCTAACCTAGGTAACATAATATTTGGATCCATTTACCGACTTTGTCAAATTAGAGGCGCGCGCTAGACGTGTGTGTTTATCGGTAAATCCGTCTATCACTATTACTTCAGCCAAACTGGAGATAGGTACCTGCATACAATCTCCTATTTGGCTGAAATATAGGATTCTTTGTCGTGGGTCATCAGAAACTATATACATGGAACTGTAGTAGGTAGGTACCTCAATTGGGTAAACTTACAAAGGATGAATACTTTTTCAGAGCAGAGCGAATCCAGTTGAGTTTTAGTGGACATGTCAACAATCAGAGGTTCGTTTCCGTTCGTTATCCCGAGCGGTGCAGCTCCAGAATTTAATTGGGCCATGCGATTTTCTCAGTTTGATTGTCGTTCCGGCTATGCTCTTTTAGTTCGAGTGCTTCTGTTGATTTTTCTGATATAAAATAGTCAGCCCAGCCTTGTTTGATAACATTTTTATTCCTCCACCAATCTAACGAATTATCTACGTAGGTACCTACTTATATAAGTTAGGTAGGTAAGAGCTTACCAATTAAATTTTTCACGAAACTAAACCTTCTATAACCTCTAGACATGGTTTAAGAAACACACGTACTTTGTATTTTAAAATAAGTGAAGTATTTACACAACAGGCCTGAGGTGAAGGCAGTGCTGTGTTAGATTGGTTAGATAGACTTACCCCCGAATACTCAAACGCATCTCAGAGTTGAGCACGTTTCAAGTGACGAATTTTTGACAGATTTTCATCAAAAACTGTCAAAAAACCGTGACTTGAGACGTGCTCAACTCTGAGTTGCGATTGAGTATTCGGGGGTATAATCAAAGAAGCAAAGTATAGAAGGTACAAAGTTAAATTATAACCACAAATCATTCAATGTTATGAAGACTGAAAGTAGGTTTTTATAAGGCTAATTCTATAATTTACTGCATTTTGATGTATTTTACTGAATAAAAAATCAAATATAATCAAAGCATGTGAGTAGGTAGGTATATTTGTGGTTTTAATATTAATTAAAATTAGGCTAGGTAGATATTCTACATTATAGAGATCTTTTAATGTGTCATATTTTTCACCGTTTAGTAAGCAACCCCCAATTTTTACCTGAAACGCATAAACTGATTATAGATTGTTTATATTCACCTATTATTCACCTATTTCATAATTCAAGATTTCCTACAAGTTGCATTATTCATCATTATTATTTATTACGTATGAACTATTACATACTGAGTCATAGAGATTACCACATGACTTCCGATAGTCTGTTAGTAATGAACGTGCGTTACGCAAAATCAATATCAATAATGTAGTAGGTGAGGTACTGATCCAGGCCATCAATCTTGGCTGATGCGTTCAGTAAATGGATTGAAACCGAAGGTGGCGGCGGAAATTGGCATCTGTTGTAGGTCTATCTTGCTACCGGATTTAGGTACATAATGTACCAATATCATACTAATATCATACCAATAATACCAATCTGAAAAGTTAAACAGACACACGGAAATCTGTTAAAAATATATACAATTGAGGTTGATTCAAATGAAAATCCTAAATGCCTCAAAAGTCAAAGGTTGCCTCAAAAATTATTGGTAATTTGCGGCGTTGACACATCGTCAGACATTGATTTGGAAGTGTGACCGACTTTTTTAGAAGGCTTGTAATTTAATTTGGTAAACCGAAAAAGGAGGTTTTGTTTATGCGTCAAACTGATGAACGTGTGAAATGATCCTGCGGGCTATGTCGTATATTTAAGGGAAAAGGGTCAAAGCGAGGGATAATGCGTGGACACGGTCCGGCCGACGCAAATAGCTGCGACAGCAGACAGCCGCGTCATCAGGAAAGGAAGGCCTCCTCAATCAACTTCTGAACGAAAATAGCGCTAATGGGTTGTGACTACACAAATTGGGAAGCAGCTAAAAATAGTTTGGTGTGGATACCTCGTCCCTTATGAGATAATTTCAGTTCAAAAGGATAATGTAGATAAAGAGGTATAAGTTAACTACTCGCTTTCGTTACCTACTGAAACTTTAAACTGAAAAGTGAACATTTTCATCGACATCGACAGTGCAATAAGTACGCTTTCAGCAGACGAGAAGAGCTGGCGGCAATCGAGTAATTCAATAAACATTTCTCTAGTTGAGTGAAGAGACGAAGGTAGCTCACTCGAAAAATAAAAATTTAAAAATAAAAATAGCAATTCTAATACCATTTGAATAATAAATCGTTTAAACTTTAAACCCATTAGAATGGTAATATGTATTACCAAAATGGTACAGCCTCATCATTTTAAAAAGCACAAAGTCACCTCCATTAATAAATATAGTGATAGTTAATAATTGATTTTAATTGCAAAATTTCGAGTTACATCTTATAATAAATAATTAGTGACTGTAGGCACTTACAATGAAAACGATTGCTACCGGTTTTCAATAGCCTCCTAAATACCTACTTATTATACTACATACTCCTGGCACATTTATACTATTTATTAACCTGTCTCTGCTGTCTAGGTGATTTACTTATACTTCTATATAAGAACCTAAGACATTATTCGCGTTTATTACCCAAGTAATTTTACGCTGTGTTTACTTTTTGACACACGCACATTCAAAGAAAACATTATTCTGTTTCATTTGTAAGCAGGTCAGAGAAGCGATTTATCATCGTGGATATGACGTTTACGGCCGATACCAGCTGATTTGTTCCAGATCGAATGCGAATCCGATATTTACGCAGCGTAATCATAGGGATGTGGAAGTATTGACGTCATTGTTGCGATGCCCACCGAGCTTTGGACCGCATTGTAAGGGCGGGGTCCATTGTCCATCCTCTATTACGAAACATAGTTTTGGAACTTGAAATGGGCAATATTACTGTAATCTTCTGAGAATTTTAATAACTGTAGCTCTGGTATGTTAGCTGGCTACTCGATCAGTTTGTTAATAAAATTACTATTTTAATTCTAATTCAAGATACTACCGACGAGCTATGTTAGTGAGTTATGGATATTTGGTCCTAGTTTTATTTGAGGTACTTAAGACCAATTAAATTAGTTAGTTATGTAATTCTGTGAATACACACACGCATTTTGCCAACTTGTTACACCCCCCCCCCTCACCCCACACAGAAAAAAAGGAGTATGACAAATAACAAAAACGGTTTTATAATTTAATCAAAACTTTACGTTATAATTAAATCTAAAACTTTTTTTATATAATTCAGGTCTTACAACTATTTTTATTAAGCCACGACGGGGGCCTTTACGCGGCCCAAAAACTCCGTCACAAGAGTTGGCCACTAGCTCATACGAACTTACTTACTTATTGGAAAAAATCTAGTGAAACGTTCTTTGAGGATTTCTTGAACATTGCGACTATACGAACATATTTACATTATGCCGTCATTTCCTTCTCATTTCAATCTTCCTTTGGTATGGAAAACCATTCCAAACATAGGTAAGTAATGGAGCTTTGTTTAGTAATAAATCATGGAAGTATTACTAGGGTAATACATTATTATGTGTACTAAGGTTATCAAGAACTGCCTGCCTCGTCGCCTCGCTCCTCGCTGTCTGTCAGAGATAAGCAGGGTTCCTCTGTATATTGTCTAAAATTTAGCTGCTTTGTTACTTACTTCCAACCTAGTTAGTGTTCGGTTTAAAGTTTACCTATGTTTATTAAGTTGTAATAAACAAGGAGTCCTATTTTAACTGTACATTTAAGATACAACAGTTGAGTTTCACAGTAGGTTGTAGGGTATTTAGTGATTTAACCATCAGCGGAACGGAACTCTTATTCAATTAACTTGGTAGTTGCATAATATGAGTACATTGGGTACGACAGCCTCATACATAACTCGCTGCTTACGAACGAAATATGTATGAGAATTACTAGAGTCAGTGGCGCGGAATAGCACGCGTAGCTCAGTTTTCATCAAACGTCGCGTTTTATTTTTTCCCCTACTCATGTAGATACCTGCGACTGTGATCCTCTCTTACGCTCTGCGCACCTTTCGATTATCCATCGGCTTGCGAAATGGATTTCAGGTTACATTCATCTGTCAACATTAAAACATTGCGTATTGCGTAGACCTGCTACGTCGTAGACTCGTAGATAATGCTTTGCGTAGCAAGCAAAAAATAGTATTTTAATATTTGCTACATAAAAAGTAGTTTCTTAGGTTGTCTCTAATATAGTTTTCTAAGAAACGATAATCTTTTCGGACCTTTCATCGACGGTCATGTGATTATACGTCCTGGTATCAAACCGTAATGATTCATTTGGACCGAATAGCTCATTTGCTTCTTGCTTGGCCGCGCCACATTATATACGAGTATGATCACATTCAATAAATGGTCATCTGGGAAAATCTGGTGAAGTGTTGGCTATTGATGCGCCGTACTTGAATAATTAAGTAGCTTTAGTACAACGGTGTGTGCGTAACTTTAGCTTCTCGGTAAAGGCGTTAGTTACTTATATACGAGTACATTGACTCACACACAGCATGCCTTTACCAAGGCCCCTCACTTCGTCACGAATGTTCGTACATTGAACGAATGTTTGTACACATGTATGGAACTGGTTTCGTCAATGCAAGTACTTTGCAATGTTATTCTAGAACCCATGCGCAAAGTTTTTCCCACACTAGCTTCGAATGTCAGTATTTTTGATTCTCTCCCAAGCATCATTTACCAACATTCTGTTATTATGATTTTTTTCGGGTCCTACATAACGGGTTCAACTTGCAAGAGTTTTATAAACCCTAATACCTTCGTGTTGCTCCAATCCAATCCAAAATTTGTTTCCGTTATGTACCCTACACGAGCGAAAAAAGCAGCAAAAACCAAACGCCTGTATTATTAGCGATCGCGCAAGCAAATGGCGGGCCGCGAATGTCTGGGAGACACCACGAAGGAGCGAGTTCGCGTCCTTTGATGTGCGTCAAAAAAACCGACACGGCTCAGAAAAGCACGAATGTGATAAAAACTTAGCGAACATATTTGCGAATGTACTACACTTGTGGGTTCGTGCATTCGTGACGAAGTGAGGAGCCTCCATTTTTGAAAAATTCTTAAACAGAACAAAATATGTTACATTAACAAAATGTATCCACACGTGAACGATTTAAATTGGCTTGACTTATAAGGAGGGGGTGTTTTCCTGACATCGTTACATGAATGTAGGCACATCAGTGCGCCAAATCGCCTCGCGTCACCCCCAGCCTTTTATTGTAGCGAGCTTTCCAATTACAGCGGAGATGGATATTTACTTCGCGACGTCCTCCTCCATACTCCTAAACACACCGAGAGCAACATGCTACAGCGCCAATACTGGGTACCGTATTGGCGTCAGCCGTATTGTGAGTGCGATATCTGTACGTTACATTAGTAAGATCAGTCTAGTCACTTTGGCATTGAACTGTATAACGACATAGAGAACAGAAAACAAATATAAATGTAAAACAAATGGACATGTCAGCCAGCTAAATCCGAGTGCATCTCTGTTTTAGTTCAAGCCTCCGCTGCTTGGAGTCTCACCAAAAATGTGAGGAGTTCCTAAGACCGCACCCATAATGAGGCTGTGTCGGTCTCGGTGTATGCTTGGAGCCTTACACTTGTTATTCCCGAAACGAGTGCAAGGGTTCTTGAAATAAAAGCACCCTACAGCACAGTGCCTTTGCTTTATACCTACAACTAATACAAACATTGAATTCTAAAAGTACACCGAAGTATTATATCAATGTTGGCTCATTTTCATTTTCTCTTTTCACACACAAATTATTGTAACGTCTGTGAACCTTGTAGTAGAAGTTTTAAAAAGTGCTTGAAATTATTATCTTTAATAACTAAAACATATTACATCGGGTTGTCATGAAAATTAATCCCAAAATGCCGGATTATTTTAAGCATAATATAAAACTACAGAGACTTAACAAAATAAAAAAGAGTATTTTTATTTCTTTCTATTTTTTTTTAAGAATGTATAGGTTCATCAATTTTCGGCGTTGCTACCTACATAAAAGTAGGAGCATATTCATTTAGGGCCTTTAACTGTTTACAACGAGTCCGCGTTGCCAACTCCGGAAGACAATCTCGTTGTAGACCAAGTTCCGGACATTGCTAATACTCATAACGGTGATTGATTGCGGTTTAATGGACTAGCGTTCGCTAGCGTTACTTTAGTGATAGCTTTAGGTCTTATATAGTTGTATCTGTACGGGTGTATATATGTTATACTAGGATCTGCTATGGTGATCGATTTACTCACACAATACATACCATACATACTTAACACGGGTAATTTTTTGTATATACGAGTACAAAATGAGTCGTTACGGTATTAGAATCCTGATCCTAATATCTGTTGATCTTGTGCTGATCATGCAATCAGCCTCACTCACACATTACTAGTATAAGTAAATGCCTTTTAGCAAGCCAGCAGCATTTTTTGTTTAATATAAAACTACAGAGACTCCTAATTTTGGGTAATTCGTCTCAGTCAGTTCTTAGAAGGTTACTCTGCTTCTCCCTAGCTACGGACCTGGTATTTTGCCCGCCGGATGCATTAGAGTAGGTATTCCGGACGAGAAGTCCCGCGCGCGATATGTTAAAACCCGATCGATCCAACAAAGATCATAAAAGTGTAAAGAGTAAAAGCATGTAGGTACTAGTTAATAAATCATGTTTTTTTTAAACAAGTCTGGGACCCAGTCTAGCAGAACGTCAAGTGGCGTTCACCGCTTTATAAGAAACAGAAACAAACTGAGGATCAGTTGGCTCTGCATAAAATACCAAACTTCTCATTCGATGCTGTCAAATTATAGCTTTGCTACAGTTTGCTCTAAGCCGATGAACATAACATGATAATCCATAAATCCGTGATCAATGTTCAATAACCCAAAGCAGATGCCGCAAATGGCAGCGTGAATATTGCCGATGTATTTATTGTTGATATTTAGCCGCAAATAAAATATAATATCGGGAGAGAGTAAACAATAAAAATGTTTCGTTAGATTTATCGGTCCCCGTTTATCCGGATGATCCCGAGGGGTGCGCCAGTAAATTATCACCGAGGTTGCCACACTCTGACGTCACATGATAATAAAAACAAAACACATAGGTACAAGTTTTTACTAAATGAAGTGAAAGATGAGCCCGAAACATCTTCAAAACATTTTCCTTTCTCCTTACAAAGTGCCTCTACTTTCATGTAATTTTCAAATTGGATCCAGGGTTGTGTGTTATGGAATCACTTTATGATTTCCTTAGAAACAATGCTATGCTACATTTAACAATTGAAGTTGATCCAAATTCAAGAAGCAGTACCGTGTTATGGCTATTATTAGCAATGGCTGAATACGTCTTGATTTGTTGTTATAATTTATTCATGTATTGGAATTGTAACTTATGTACAAATCATCCTTGTGATCTCTAGTGATGAATTATTAAATTATGACGATGCATATCATACCATTTAAAAGTAAATTTATATGGTATATGGTCCGCTTGCGTCATTATGTAGTACGTTTGTTAGAACAGTAGAATAAGAAAACAAATTACCCAGGTACCTGTTATCCAAGTATTTGAGGAATTCTCGTTCCGAAACACAGCAGTCCTCACAATGGACAAGCTGTACTAAGTTGAGTTAGTAGTTTTTGCAGCGTCTGTCCTAACCGTGATGGATGACGATCCGACACAGAATTAGAAGACACGCAACCTTCCGTAACTCACTGTTTGATCGATGGCTAAGTGTTCTGAAAAAAAAACCAATTACCACTTAGGAAAATTCGATTTCAATATTTAACAAATACAACAAATCATAATTGTAGGGATAGTGACAGAAAACAACCAAAAGTAAACATAAAATACTCAGCAAAATATAAAGTTAAAAATTATCTGGTTTGAGCACCTTTCATACCCGTATCGAAAAAAATTGTCTGCCTTTTTTCCAGGCCAGCAACCGAATTCTACTTTTTAACGTAGGTCGGCGTTCATTCAAACAGAAAGTAGGTAAGCACCTATTCTGCCGGAGGCTAGAATGTTTCATGCAGGACTCACATCATTCCGTACTTGGTAATAAGGTTAACGAGATGGGTGAAGGCTCTAACGAGAAAGCTTTTTAACTTTTATTGAATTAAAATGGCAGTGAAAATCCAGTAGTAATATATGTTTACAATTAGAGAGATTTTAAGCCTTCCACTAAACAATTTATCAATCAATATAAAAATCAAGTACGAGTAAGTGTAACATGACATTATTATGGAAACGAACCATATAATAAATAGGAATACCTGGATCGAATTACTAAAAAGACATGAATGTTTACACCTGATATTCATCAATACTCTACTCTTCAATGTATGATATCTATGACTATTTCAATCTATTTTGTAAATTCATCTGCTAAATAGAGAGAAATTATGAAATTGGAACATGTCCTATCTATTCTAAGAAACTTGGAAAAAGTCTCGTCCCCTCGGAAACTTTTATGACCCGGATGAGATAGATTGGGGATCGTGATGCATTATTGGCTATTCAAGATTGTGTCGTATCAGAGGCGAAACTTTTTATTGATTGTGAAATCTGCCGTAAAATAACTTCTGTTTTGATACATTGAGCTACACCTAACTATACCTACCCACGTGTTTCTATTTTCAGAGTTGGTTGAGAAAGACGTTTTTGTACGGCTTTATTTATTGAGTTTGTGAAGTGAATAAAAGATTTCAGTGGCAACTCGGGTGGCTTATAATAAAATCACTTTATTTTGGATAACTTTGGCTGAAACATGGTTGAAACATACAAATTATAAGGACACAATATTTTTCATCATTAATGCTTATTGATTGAGCGAGCGAAGCGAGTTTGATATTAGTGGCAACTAGGGCGATTTGGCGTTGTATGTATGTATGTTTGTTTGTGGATATGTTGGTAGAGCATAACTTTCAAACCGTTAATCCAATCTATATGAAACTTATAGTACGTACCTACTTATAACTTACTTAAGTACTGGTACGTCAATAGATTGTGCTATAAAGATTTGCTTCGGTGAAGGATTTGTAAAGATATTGAGCTTCCAAGAGGGTAAAAAAAAGTTTTACAAATATTTCGAGTGAGGTGTCATATGTTTTCTTTGTACATTCCAAAATGGTTTTTATTTTAATCAAAAAAGTTTAATTTAGAAAACCGTTGTAACCCAAGCTCCCTCTTGTTAGTTTCGATGTCTTCAGTACAAAAAGATAAAATTTTTCCAGGTCATAAACAGTTTGTGTTCAAATACTCCCCAAATCCGTTCAGAAACGAATAATATTTTTCCAGGTCATGAACTGTTTATGTTCCAAATACTACCCAAATCCGTTCAGAAATGACTAAAATGAGTGGCAACAAACATAAACTCACCCACACAACTTTCTCATCTATAATATTAATGTAATTTGACTTTGTGTAGGTACCTACTTATATATAAAATACTACTTTAAAGACTATTAGGATGTTTTAATCTGATAAAACTGAAGCTGCAATAAATGATATTAAAACGTCGTCGCTATTGGCGCTGTAGGAAACCTACTGAAAGTTTGTCAAATCACGACTAATCCTTCCACCAGTGCCGGGCTGAGGTACGAGGCAAGTGCTTTAGACTTACTAGCACCATTAGAGTTTTAATGCTTTGTGGCTGACTATGATAATTATGGCATAGTTGCACTTTATTTGTAACTCTTTGAAAATATGTGTCAAGAGAACGAAAGGAGCCTCTGAGGTGCACTTAAAATCCTTTCACCACAAGTTTATAAGAACTAGTGACACGACTATTATTGTAGTAGGAAGGTATTTGTACCTCAAAATTTTCCTCATCCAATAATTACTAGAAAAATTACCTACCTAGTTTAAATAGTGATTATAAAAACGGTCAACTCTCACTTTTGGTTTTGGAGTGCGGGATGCCCACAATGCCTTTCCTAGTTCCGAAGTCAGATCTCTCTCTCTTGAAGTCCTAATCCAGCACTGCCGTCTGCAGCTGCTTATTCCAACTGCGAGATTGAAATTATTAAGATCGAGCAGTGATTGTGCTAAACTTGGGGCACTTGAGCTGGCCTTTCATTCAAATGCAGATTTAGGTCAGACGTCGATGGACTTTGAACAGTAATTATAATTAAGTCACTTTTGGAAGTGGATTATTGAAATCCGTTCATGGTGTATAATTAAATTGTGTTTGATATTGTTTCGTTATTAGTTTCCAAATTGTAATTCGAACAATTAGTACGTACAAACGTACATAGCGAACGTATTATGTAGATGCGTAGGTACGCTATGGCGGGTAAAAAGCTCATTTGTTTTATCGGTACCCTAAAATATAGTTGTCTAATTCGGTTAGCAGACTACTATAATTACTAGTCGTGTCACCAGTACTTTTAAACTAGTGTGGTGAAATATTCAAAAGTTCGCCTCGAAGGCTCCTTTCGTGCACTTGACACATGTTTTGACGATATATTACTATGTGCAGACTAGGTACTTAAATGAATTCCAGCTGTTTGATTTTTAACAAAGAATGTTCTAGGAAGTCAAATAAAATGCGTAAGTACCTGTTCTCATTCTTATTTTATGTAAATTAGAATGAGAACAAGTACTTATTTGGGGATCGCAAAGTTTCTTATTTTTTATTTAACAACTATTTATAAGTACCTAACAGCTATCTGTCGGTTCCTGCGTATCGCGGTAAAGGCTCCAGGGAGTCTTAGTTAATGTTTACTTGGCAATGAATTTCCTACGGTATTGCAAAGGAAACGAACCCGTCAAATAACTGTCTCTGGATATTGTTTATTTATAAGCTACGTGCTCTGGAAGTGGGAGCAATGAAATATCAGTTTTATGAAAGTTTTTTTTTTACTATTGAACCTTTCGGACTCGCTACAAATATCCCGTTGATATTTTTTGTACGAAAAATGTCTTTGTTATTTATATTTTGACATGTTTTTAATTTTGAAGTTTGTATTGTACTACCTATATAGCACAATTATACTGAAAATTAAATTATGTAGTAATTTGCTGAGGAATAACAGCAGGATTTTAAGATCTACTTAAGACGATAGACGAGTGTTATTTCGTACTTTGAAGGTTCAGCAAAGTCACGATTGAACCTGCGAACATTTTACGAAAACACGTAATAAAAAGTAATCCTGAAAAATATTTCTGGAGCGGCACATGCGAGATATCAACAGTAATGTAACCAAATCGGATCTCGCTCGTAGCCGCGGGCAGGTCGTTAGTGTCTAGCTGTGTTAAACTTATTTCGGAGGTAAGAAATATCACCTTTCCCAAAATTGTTTTGTACTAGCTACTGTCGCTTACCTCACCCTTTTCTGTTCAAAGTAAACGTCAACATATTAATTTAATTTCTAAATACTTAATATAAACAAGATAAATTTATTTCTACTATGCTTTTTGTTACGAAGATACAGCTAATATTGTAACTGCTAGGCTGCTAAAAAAAAATAACAAGCTAAGTACCTATAAGAAAATTATAGAAATTATAATTATGATGCTAAAAACCTTGTAATTTGAAAATAATGCCAAAACAAAGACTTTGAGGGTAGTTATGATTTTTTTCCAAATAATAAATTTCATATCACCTCAGATGCAATTGAAAAACGTTGGCACAGGAAAGAAACGTGCGGAAGCGGGAACGTGTGGTGAAAAATGTTGTCGTTCTAAAGAAATGGCGTTATTCAGAACACATTTTCATATTCTAATTCTGCCTTTTGATAGTTGTAAGACGAAATGGTTCACGTGAGAATTTAAAGTATTTTAGTGCTCACAAAAAGAAGTAGACAAAAGAGCCTGGGGAAGCGGCGGACTCAAACAATACAGACACAACAACGTTTTATGAACTTTTCCTTTATAAACGTTCTAGGTTTTTATTTTCGCTTATATCCTAGATAGGAGGTGCTTAGGTACGTTTAATATTATTTATTTGAGTTCAATATTATGTCACAGAGATTGTCGTCTATACTGCGCTATGATCAAACTCAGGTTTAAAAGCAAAAATGAACTCCAATAAATAAATCCATACTAATATTATAAATGAGAAAGTAACTCTATCTGTCTGTCTGTGTGTCTGTCCTACCTTTTCACGCCTAAACTGCTGAACAGATTTTAATGAAATTTGGCAAGGAGATAGATGCTATCTGAGGTTATGTCCGCACATAGGCTACTTTTTTCCTGTAAAACGATCCCAAAACGGAAAAAGGATAACCAGGATAACGCATAAATACTTTCAAGACTAATTTATGACAAGACAGTTAATTTGACATTTATAACATTTTGATAATTGACAATGTCATTCATATCAATCGGGGAAGATCGGGAGCAATCGGGTCGTCAGCAGCTCTCTTTTTCTTGCAGGGCTGTGGGTAAGGGCCTCTAGCTGGACCGATTTCATGATAATTTAATTGTTGGATTTGTCTCCGCCTCGAATAGCTGAATAACTACCTAATGAAACATTTGGAAATTGCATTATTAATTCTAAGGCGGTACGAAGTTCGCGGGGTCAGCTAGTTTTCAATAAATATTAAACGTAGTTAGGCATCATTACTTAAGAATTAAACATGTGCTCACGATCTATGGCGGTTATGTTGTGCGTTATAAGTATGTGTCGTAGACAAAAATGTCATTTGTCAGCTTATCTGATAGTGTAAAAGCCGGGAGTTTTTAACGGGAATCACTGCCGGTATTTATCCGCTTGTATCGAGGGGTAGTTGATTGCACTGATGTCAATCAATTCGATTGTTTGATGAATGACTGCAAACGTAACAAATAGCTGTAACTGCAATGCTCTTGGAAAGTACCAATTTACCTTACCTGAGTGACTCAAGGCGAACTATTCTTGATAATATCATTGATTATGGGGATGGAAAAGGGTAAAACTACGTATATTTTTATCTTCTTTTTATCATTTTCACGAGTCGACCAACGGTCTGTCGTTCTGAATAACAGATGACATTGGCTGCAAGACGTCTCAAGGGATAAATTTATGGTTAACTCGCCTCGGAGTCGGCCCTTGTATTACGGTCCTTTAAAAATAAAGTTCCATTTAGTTATGTTGGTCGTCAGGGGAGTCGCCCTTCGCAGGTACTTCTCCAAGTATAGCTATGTAAATTCCCACTGGGTTTGTTTATTTTATTTTATCAATTGTAGATGTAATAGCAGATAGGTATACGTCGTTAGTTCCATAGATCGTGTTAAATAATGTAAGGTTTTGGGTAGGCGCTGAAGGCTGTAGACGGACGACTCCCGCCTTGCGAGGTCGTTGACCCCGCGCCGTACCCTCCGCCCCACATTTTTCTTTTCGGACAGTATACGGCTGGCGGCTCTCCTCGCGAAATTTGCTTCAACGTCGTCTTGCTGAATATGCGAATACGACCATTGTTCAGCTTTTACAATTTAACATGTAATCTCTTCCAGTGAATGTGTGATGTGTTTCAACATTATGCACAAAAAACATGACATGTATATGAGCAACTTAAAAAAGGCTACGCATTTCTTCAAGTTAGGTAGGTACTACACATTTTAAATGATACTTGAATTATTATTAGAATCAAGAAGCATATAATATTCAAAGGAGCATTCCAAGAAATTTCCGATAGCGTGCGATAGTTCGTCGCCGGATAGTGGCCGCAAAGTTCATTATTCACACTTTACACAAGGACTGCGATTTTCTTCCTGAATAATACATAGTTCTCCACGAATGAGATACTTATTTAAACGGTACGTGAATGAATTTCTGGTTTTTTCCTGTTACTTAAATAAATGTCTTCTCATTTCTGTTGATGGTCAATGAAAGGGTGTGATTTCATGAAGGACGGGATGTAGGAGTCTCATTTATGAGGTATTCAGTGGATAACGAGCTGGGGTGTGGTTCTCAGCATTCAGTTCAAAGTAACAAGCACTTGCGACTAGTTGCGGCCGTCTAGGGTTAGAAACACTCAGTGCTTCTTTGTGAAGTCTCCCGACTCCACATATCGGCTGCACACAAAAGCCGGAGACGATTGAATTGAAATACATTTATGGAAAATGTTTTATGCGGCAAACAACATAATATATTCTTTGAATGGAATCGTTTATTTTATATAGGCATTTTATATAAATAAAACGTCCAGTCCAGCGATAGAAAAGTAACTAGGAGCTAAAACCAAGGCCTTTTACCATCTATAGT
The DNA here is from genome assembly GCA_949320045.1 of Scotopteryx bipunctaria. NCBI lineage: Eukaryota > Metazoa > Arthropoda > Insecta > Lepidoptera > Geometridae > Scotopteryx > Scotopteryx bipunctaria. The sequence goes on from OX439441.1 coordinate 4,943,573, forward strand.
AGATGTTTTATACAGCGTCAGGAGGCAACTTTTACCTTCACAGACGGGAACGCTGTAGTGCCTGGGACGAATTAAGATGGAGTAGGCTTGCCCAGCACCTATTCCATCCTCTCAGCTTTTTCGGCCTTGTCCACAGGAAAGACATGGTCAACACGTGTGGAGATGACTAAGCCGCGGGTTTCCTCACAATGTTTTCCTTCGCCGTTTGAGAGTACTGGTATAGCCCACATAAATTTTTCACACAGAAAAATCCATTGGTACACGACCGGATTTGAACCCACGACCCTAGGATCGGAAGGCGGGATCACTACCAACTAGACCACTAGTGCTCTCAAGCTAGGAGCTAAAAAGTTTGGTATTATAGGGGTCGGCAGCAAACCACTTTTTTTAGTAATTAGCTGAAGAAAGAGCTTTTCTGAGCATGTGGTTTAGCATTTTCTATTTTAATTTCGGAATTAATAAGTTTTAGACCCCTTTTTATGTCCTATAAAACATTTAAGTACTTTGCTGTTTTTGTAATTCACTATTTGTTGCGAGGGAAAATTAGATAACGATGTCTCGGTCTCGAGCAAATAGTAGAGCGTAGATTAAAAGAAAGGATGAAACAGACTAATGAACAGCGGTCTTTCACCCTTGATCTTCCCATTCTTCTCTCAGTTTCCTTTGTGTTTATGCTAATTAGATATATAGACATTTTGTGAAAATTCAATGCGTGCAATAATTAATTTTGCGCATTGGAATCAGAATTGGCAGAAGATAATAAAAATGTAACATTTCGACTGAGACTGGCAGAGCCAGTCTACATAGGCGCGCCTAAATTACTTTTTACCCTTGTCAAAATAAGTAGGCATATTCCAACTATAGCGTTCATATTTTACATTCAATCATCTATTGCAATGCATCTTAGATATCAGTGACAATAAATCTGGTCTATGACGATTTTGGACCATTCGTAGACAGGTGATGAAACCACTGCTTCCATGTTTGTTGTAACCAAATGATCAAAAAACAAAAGACAGAAGGCATATACTTACCGAAGCTAATGTAATTTGAAGGAGACTATTATGGACTCTAAAATTACACTACGTAGGTACCACCAGTCTAACGTAAATCAGTTTAGTCGCGAGTGCCGCGCCGAGTCGAGTTTGCTTCGACAAGTCCGTTCGCATTCATTTTGGACAGTAGACTCGACTCATTTTAGCGTTAATCTTATTAATAAATTCATCTTACAGTTCATTCACATTGCGGTAAATAATTTTGGATAAAGATTTCTATTGTAAAAACTTTATACACAGACTTTTTATCTGCGATGACATTCTAAAACACAACGTTATAATAGTACATTACTGCCCAGGTTGGGAATCAGGAGTTGCTGCAAGTTTTCTGATGACTACTTGTGGCTCTGCCCATCCCATTAAGGATACGAGCGTGATAGTATACATACTTACATACATACAAAATGATAATTAATTTAGAGGTTTAGCACACCAAAAATGAGCAACAATGTGTCAATGCTATTCAATCATGAGATGCACCCAAAAGTATCGACTCTACGTGAGTGAAACTGCGGGCATCTGCTAGTCAACAGTAAAACGTAGAGGTCGACCTAAATGACCGGATAAATGGCTCTACATTGCTTTAAATGACTTTGGTGGTAGAATATTTATGTAATTAAATACTCTACACAAGTGGTAGGTAGGTATTTAAAATGCTTTACTTAATGTTCGTTCTCTAAAAAGGCAGCAAGGTAGCAAACAATCGGGTAAATTGGTGGGATATTAGCCTCAAATTGGACGCTTTGGCTAATACTTAAGGTTTATTTTCATTCGTTCCTTAATTATTGGGGTTCTACCTCAGCGTTATTGTGGTCCACATTCAGAAGAATAAATAAAAAAACGTTTAACCTGTAAGGGCACAGATAAAATAGGCTGAATGATGGTTAAGTATTTAATTGATATAATTGGCCCTTCGGTCCGCCATTAAGGGACTTGTTCGACCCTAAACCGGTCCGGGTCCGTTCTAGAAACAGACACTCTTTTTTCATTTTCTCTCGAAAAACGAATTTTGCTTGAGCATTTTTCCAAACTCCCTTTCAATGCCGTACATTATTCAGCCGCACCCTTTTTAGAATTTTGGGCATCGAAGGGGCATGGTTTCATAAAATCACATAGTGATGTATTATAAAAAATAACGGTATCTACATTAGGTATGTACCTATATTCATAAAACATTAAATTGAGTTTTTTATTATATTACAGAGAATAGTTTATTAACATTTGTTAAAAAACTGATAATACCAGTTCCTCGTGGAACTGGTATTATCAGTTTTTTAATAAACCTCGGTAAATCGACCTCGGTGGCGTTACGGGCGAGTGCTCGGCTGAGACGCAAGAGGCGCGGGTTCGATTCCCGCTACGGGAGAAATGTTTGTATGTTTTGCAAATATTTCTTCTGGTCTGGATGTTGTAGTATTATGTATTATAAGTATGTATTTACAAAAAAAAGAGTATATAAGTATTGTATCAGCCATCTGGTGCCCATAGTACAAGCTTTGCTTAGTTTGGGGCTAGATGGCGCTGTGTCAAATGACCCTAAATATTTATTTATTTAGTGAAATATAAGTGCATGAAAGGACCCTTTGATGCGCACTTTAAATCCTTTCACCACACTGGTTCGAAACAGTGACACAACTAGTAGTAGCAGCATTATTGTAATACCTGTTTCCCATAAAAATATACGGCAGTGAAATGTTTATGGATATTATAATTCTATAGATGTAGTTATGTTTGTGGATAGTGTAATAAAGCAGTGACTCAATTGATTGCGGTGCGAGAGTTGGTTTAGGCAAGCCTTAGAGAAGTTGCAAAACGAAACCATTGAAAATGTAGCAATAAACTCTATCTCTCCAAGAAAATGGACCTGCGATTGAGACAGGTGCGTATTGTGATCTCAAACGGTTTTTGTTTTTCCCTTGTGAAGGGTGTAGAACTCTAAAAACTTTGTAAGGCTATTTTTTTCATGTATAATAAACAGGTCGGATGAAGGAGTAAAACGTAATAAGCATTTTTATGAGTGGATGCGAGAGCTACTAGTTTAACGGGTTTCCCGCATGCAATAGATGAAAAACAAATGAAAAAGGGCCAGTAAATCACGACCAACATTAGATAGAATTTCCCAGAGAGCTGAAACTACGCCAACGCAGAAAAGATAGGTAGACGAGTCCTGCTGTCTCGAAATCGGTCTCACGTCCCGCTAAGCGAGAGTGTACGTTTTTGTACGCGCCGACGATATATTTCCACTGTTTAGGGAAAGTAATGTTTTACAAAAAGGTGCTTACAATATATTAATTCAAATAGTTTAGATTCTAGAGACCGCGAAACAGAAGGTTTCACTTTTTTTTTATTGAGAAGTGTGTCCAGAAGTATCTCTCATGGTACACTACTGAGCTCGATTTTCAGCTCTCCTTCGCCAAAATCTGCCCGCTGCCTTACGAATATCATCGCCCCACCTAGCTCCACCGATACGTGGTCTCCACTCGAGAATTAGTCTGCCCAACGGCCATGGGTTCCGCGGCATATGGCCACTTCAGCTTGCAAACTCACTGAGTTATGTCGGTAACCTTGGTTCTTTGACTAATAACTGCGTTCCGGATTCGATCATACCTCTGAGCATACCTCTCTCTATAGCTCGCTGAGCGACTTTAAACTGATGCTCAAGTCACACTATGTGCGGCCACTTTTCGGCTCCGTATGTCGTTACAGGTAGGACGCACTGATTAAAAACTTTCGTTTTTAGACTTTGAGGTATGGGCGATGAGAAGACTCGACGAAGTTTTTAAATGCTGCCCAGCCCAGCTGTATCCATCTCTTCACTTCCTTGTCGAAGTTGTTTCTACCTAGTTGGAGCAACTGCCCTAGGTTTACATACTCGGAAACAACTTCGAGGGAGACTCCGTTTACGGCGACCGGTCCCGGCTCGTTGATTATAACTTTAGTTTAATTCAAGTTCATCGGGAGACCGATTCGTTGAGACGAATTTGCAAAGCTATGCAGCATCTGTTGTAAGTCCTGCAACGTTTCAGCCATGATGACTTTGTCGTCTGCAAATCGCGATGCCGCGATCTTTCAAGTCCAGCGTCTTGAACATATTCTCCAGCGTTGGTGAACAGTTTTGTCGCATTCCGCGGCGTAGGTGGTTATGTTCAGTCTGCTGGTTCTGTACTTGAACGGTCATCGTTGCGGCTTTATCAAGGCATATCTCCAGAGTCTAAACTATTAGAATTATGTAATAAAAGTATGCACCTTTTTGTAAAACTTCTATTTCCCTATTGTGCAGTAAACTAAAAAAAAACAATAGCCAATCGTGACAAGAAATCTATCCCAACGGTAGGTCAATGCCAAGGTAGGTATTGTGGTTTATACTAAGATCTTTTTTTATGTAGAGGTGTTGTCAGTGCTCGTTTAACAAGGGAAAAGTAAAGTAATTGCCTACATCTTGTAAAAAGCTTGTTAAGTACCAAAATATATTGTATACATAACATACCTATAAAAATAAACAACAATAATTTCTTCCCCTCTCAGATTTACCACAAAACCTTCATCAATACTCTGGGTATTTTTGATCCACGAGGGGAAAGTGTCTGAAAATTGGCGATAACTTGGATACGGAAATGAAAGCTATGAAGATAAGTTGTTATTACAGCTTGTTGGGTTGCGACGCACCTACATGCCTACATGCGACGGGCCGAGAAATGGGGCAGGAGTGTTGCAAAGGGAACCTTCCGTCCTGTCAAGACATTTCGGAGTTTAAATTAATCCAAAAATACTATTTATAATACGTTAGCAGGCAAGTCTAAGGGAAAGTCTGGCCCAAGGATCGAACTTGCGGTCCTAGGATTAAAAGTATCCTATAGGTACCTATTCTATTCGAGGTTGTGTTTTTGTCTATGGCAAGTTTCATCAAAGTGGGTTTAGTTTCTAACATAAGGAGGTCCTTGTAAAGGTAAATGTCATAAATTTTATAAACGCGAATCGACACTACGAGTACTTACTCCCTGGGCATTATTACAGTTATAGTCACTAAAGCCTTGCCAAGCTTTTACACAATCTTAGACTATTGCTCTTAGAGTCTAACGATGTAACCTCCCAAAATATTTTACCACTGGTAAAAAACAGTCTGTCTAACAAAATATTATTTATTTATCAGTTTTATAACACAGTACAAAAACCTAAAATCCATGAGTATAATAAATAATAAATATAATACCTACTAACTGCTCGTAAAACTCTCTATAAAATTACCTGAACACACCATTCAACAAAAGTCACTGAACTATGATTTTATTTTTATAAAAGTTCGCGGATTATTGTGTTACATTACAACCGATGACAGCATTTTTTGTGTCGATTCGTAGGTACTTATGATTCATATTTTTTTGTTTCCTTTACGATGTTATGCATATTTTGTGGCTACTTTTTATGTATAACGGTAGAGAATATAATATGTATTTTTTTACATCAATTGTTTACATCTCTTGTTCTTTTGGAAATGTTGAAATTAGTTTTAAAAGTTTGAACGCCGCCATTTTGCGCGGGCTTTCGATGATATCACAGGCTGAGTCGAGATGGTTTACTACATTAGTTCTTTCAAATGCCTACTTTTATTGCTAGAAAGACCATGGAAAATGCCAAAAAAACTTTTTCTAGATATTGCTAGATATTGTCTCGTGCCATAGAGTAAGAATACCAATAGAAGTACACTTGATAAACTGTTTCTTGCAAGAGACGCAAAAATACGTACCTAAACAATGGTGTAAGGCTATGAGAAGGAATAAAGTATCTTCAACCACATATTAAAAAAAAACTAAAAAAAAAAACTCCGTCACTAGAGTTGCTTATACGAACATACATACAAACCACATATTTATATTGCTAGGAAGATCACGTTAACGTAAAATTGTTTTATTTGTACTTAGGTAAAGTTATGACCCAAATGAACTCTATAAAACCGACCTAACCTAGTTTAAAAATATTCACTAACAACCTTCATCTGTAGAACTTAATACATTATACTGTTATCAGTTATACAAAATTTGGTAAATTTTTATAAAAGTTATCACGTATTCTCATAAACTTAATTGATAAAATGGGTATATGTAGAATATCTTGTCACAGCACAGTATAATGGTCTAGCTAGACTCTAGTCACCGCTTCGTGTCAGGAAGTGAAATTAGTTTCGAGTAAAGTAGGTATATATGCTTTTATGTATTAATAGGTAATAAGGAAATTATAATTACCTAACCCGTTACTCGATGAGCTGCAGAGTTTGCATTTATATGGCAATCGTTTTGTATTTACTTATTCTCATGTTGTGATAAATATAAATAACTTGATAAATATGAGCGAAAATGATAAAAATATTCAATGACGTGATCGTCGTAAAATATTTTGGAAGATATTGTTATGTTTAGGTAAACATAAAATCGCAAACATAGTACAGAGCAATACCTAAGGATTAACATAGCTAGTATTTACACTATCCAACAATACTCATATCATAGTACAATACATATCTAGCTCAGTTACTTATTTATATAATCCGCATCAAGTGTGAAGAAACACATTTATTAGCCAGCTCGATAGCAGCCGGCTAATTAGCCATCCCTAGAGCTCTTATGAATATTTTTACACGGATTTTTTAATGTGTTTGCACCAGTCGTCAAAGCTCACCGTGTTCTCTTATTATACGGCTGTGTAACATTAGATAAATAGTGGGAGAGCGGCGAGAGCAGCAATGCAAATGAACGTTTTTATGTCTCCCGTAGAGAACGCGACGCTTGCCAGCTAGCGCCCGCTGCATTCGTCTGGCGAGAATTAAAGCGTGCATCTGAAAAGGTTTAAGATGAATGAGGGCCGTACGCTCACAATGCAACAACGGTTACAACAACTTATTCCTGTAGAGCGAATGTAAACAGTCTGCGTTTTATCTCCGCGCCAATGTTTTGCTGCTTAGCATGGATTATTTTGTCTAGCAAAGTAACTAATTATTGTAAGTGGTTTACCGCTTCAAACCTGTTTTATAATATCGATTTGCAATATGGCTGTGTACTTGTAGGTAAGTATTTAGAGGGGCATGCGACGTCTGAACCGCGTCTGAACAGGAAATGGCCCGCAGATGAGCTCGCCGTTAGTTATGGGGTTCAGCTTGTATTTATGTCGTAAGCTATGTTGCAGCAATTTCATTTTATTGACCATTTCATGCTTCTAACAAACTATATTTCTGTATTAGTAGATAGCAAAATAAAAACATAAATAGGTATTTATGAGGTTTCCTTAGATATATAAAACCATGCGGTGAGAAAAAAGGCAATATTGCCGTACTTTCTGTCTATCGCAACCCGAAACCGTTGCGTGTCCAATAAGTAGGCGTCCGATATAATTTCCACGTTTATCGAGTTTTACGGTCGCCGCGGCTGGCCGTCGGCCTTCTTGGAAGCCTTCGAAACTTCAAGCCTTGGGTTAATGGGCTACACTGACAGCGCCAACTAAAACCATAACCGCTACCTGCCTCCCGCTCACTTCCCTTTCCCTACCTGGTCAAAATCAACCATTATTCCACCGTACAATAAAAATAAAACGACGATGCGGAATTTCACGGCACTTCTCGAGAAAAATGCACGCCTAAAATATCCCCCATTGTTCTCTCGTAAGCTTCCTACATTTTTATAACGAGTGCTAAGCATCTCGTAATTTTATAAAAATGTCCCTATTTAACTTTCACATTTTTAGTATTCCGTATCTAATATTAAAACGGAACACTTATCATCATAATGAGTACTTCGAGGATTTGAAAAGGCCCATATAAAATGTTACTTGTAAAGTTTTAACGGCATATTTATTTTGCTAACATTTAGGTAAACAAAATGGGTTTGGCTACAGTTTTAACAGAGACACTTTATTATCAACGAGGCTATGTAAAAAGATAAAATAGAGTAGGTACAAGATAGAGTTATGGTTATGATTTGAACTGTGTGATTGTCGTCTGATTAATGGTTCTGCGATAGCGTATTTCTCGTACAAAAACCAACAGGAAATATTCGCACTTGAACCCCGGCAGATCAGGGTTCCTCGAGAATCTTAAAAACTTCTTATGATAAATGAATGGCGGGATGACAGTGACATAGAAGCAGGTTGCACCCTCGGGTTCCGGCACCAGCGATAAAGACTCAATCACCTGCCCCTGACAGCCCAGTGACTTCCCTCAGTTCCCTGACGTATTGTAGGATCTGTAACAAATAATATTTATCTCCCATTATAATATGGAGCGTGGCTGATAAGCCTGCATGATTTCACGTTCGTTGATTTTGTACCTATCTTTGAAAATTTATTTTAACAGATGTCTAGTTACAAGTGACTATTAAATAAATTTTATGCCTATAAGTATTGCCTATTTTTGGAGCTTGAACCATTATTAAAATTACATCCTTCACTCGGGTTTCCTTTACTATGCTTGCTTGACTAAGTCCCCTGATTTTACTATCAATAAAGATTCATTATTATCTTGCATGTGGGTATGTTTCTTACCAGCCCTTCCAATCTCCCCTAAATTCGGTTTAGTATCAGGACGTAAAATCAGAGCGCTCAGTTAACACAAATCCCTAAATCTCGACTACCTCTATTTTGTCTGCCTTCCTGGAACATGTAAATACACATTTCAGTTCATTCGTTCCGTCCGTTATCTAGATTTGTTCACTACGTTTTATTTAGACAAAATATGGCTCGTTCTTATATTTACCAGATTAATTTATATTAACTATATCAGAAAGGGATCGTTGCTCGTATCAGCCGAATAATGACTGGAATGATTAGTCAATTATCTTAGGGGTGGTTTCTCTGAGCCGTTTATTACAGATTCGATACATTGATTGCAGATGTTTTGAGATTTATGAGAGGGTATCAGTTGCAGATCAATTGGCATTACAAGATATAATTTCCAGAGGATTGATGTCAGCTTACTTATCATAACCTAAATGTGCCAAAGCTTGGATTCAACCGGTTCTGCTGAATTTATTATTTCCTAATTCGCTTTACATATGCTCCAATAATGTAATGTAATTCGTTTCAGGTATTACAATAATAACATTTAGTTAGAACGTATTGGTAAATATTTGGGATGCGGTGTTGGATAGGCGCGCGCACTCGGCGCCGGCGGGGCGCGGGGCTCCGGTCTCGCGGCACTCGGCTCGCGGCGCCCTCGCGCGCGGCTCACTCAGTCAGCGCCTGGCCACGGGCCATGAGTATCGTCTCCGATTGCTTTACGACGAACGGTTCCCTACTCACATAAACACGTCGCATGTTTATCAAATCGCTACGCACGCGATTCGCAATGATGCCCATTCATAAACTTTCAAATTAATCAGCACTTTCATTGAACTTTTCCCGAAAACCGGCTCCGAACTTGACCTGTGATTGTTGTCCAAGCTGTCAGTGCGCGTGTTGTGCTTTATCGATAACATAACCTGTACGATTTCAAGGGCACGAAGACTGGCCGGTTCTTGGTGAAGTGGAGGCTGGGACAGGACTCGTAGTTGTTTCTAAAATGTAAGTGGGCGTATTCGAAAGTTTGAAAATCGATCGGGTGACGTGCGTGCGTGGGATTGAGTTTACGTAATCTTTGTTTACCTTGGGAATATTATGCACCGTGGCGACTGCTGGCCATGGCGACTCTAGCAACGTCAGTTTTCTTCAGGATTTATTAAATCGTAAGTTTGCCGAGAGAATCTTCAAACTTTCAGCTGTTTTGTTTTGCAGTTTTTTATCCTCTAGTTAGATTTTATTTACCTACTTAAATTGTTATACTTATAGTTTTCTCTAGCTTTGTTTTGATTAATTAGGCATGTAGAGCAGCTAGCAGGTAATTATTATTTCTTAGTTTTTGGCTAGTTAATTTTGTTTAAATTCTAGTTTTATTTTTATTAAAATTAGAAGAAAGCAGATCTCCTCACCGATTTTCAGAAACGGAGAAAGTGAGGCTATATAAGTAATTCAAGGAATTGTAACACTAATGAAGAAAGATTTCGCTTGCTACCCACACAAGGCAAGTGAAACGTATTTTAATTGCGTGGGATAAATAAATGATTACATTGTAAACCAAAAATGGATAAAGAGTGAGTAATTTACGATATCTAAGACTAAATGGATAACTAAATGATTTTTATATGATGTCGATCGAGCTTCCTAAGATAGCGGAACCGTCAAAGGGACTAACATAACTCGCGATATAATGGAAACTACGTCATTATTAACTAATCAACTAAGCTCGTGGATGATTGCATACACAATAAGTACATAGTTACTTACCATTTTACATATTTACCATCTTCAAGGTTTACGACCTTTTTTGCACAAATCATCCTTTTTGTCTGTCGAGGAAAATTCCATATAAAAATGTCTCCACCCCTCTTTGATATGGTAATGGTTATCAAATCAAAAGGATCTGGAAATTCATTTGATTGACTCTGAAACTCATGGGAATATTCAATACTATGTTCTTAGTGACCATCGAGATCTTGTCAGGTGAGGTCAATCATGAACCCCTTCGCGGATAGCTCTTGACCGGTTCTGTTGGAGATTACAATCGTACAATACAAACAGGTTTCGAAACGAATTATGTGGGAATGTATGCGAGACCAAAACCGTTACAGTTCGCCAAGTAGGAAATATTTAGGTGGACTGAACCTCTTAAAAAATGGTTTCCATACAAGTATTTATACCAAAGTAACTGTAATGTAATTATACCAATAAGTCCAACGCTATAGAACAAGTAGGGGGCGAAGCAAGGTGGGGTGGCTCTTTGAAGTGATGCGTACATATTTCATGAGGCTGGTCGCGGTACAATGGCGGTGCGATGAGCTCGTCTGGCAGCGGCTCACCTTCGGCTTTTCCATTACATGTCCATAAACAGTACTCTTTTGTAAGCAAAATGTTTTTTGCTAATTGATGTCGAGCATTATTCAAGTTGAAACTCAGATATTTATAACAGACTTAAGAGTTGAAGTCTGTCAGAATGGAAATGTTAAGGTTATTATTAAAATTCTTGCCTCAGTTCGATTCGTATTTATTTCTGAGAAGGCCTTTGCTTGATTTTCAACAAAAGAGTTTCACTATAATGTTACGTTGTTATGGCAATCATATATTCTATTATTGCTGGTAGCACGTGTGGACGGTCCACACGACATACCACTGAAATTGCTACGAAAAACCATGCAATATAATTTCGAGGCCCGCAAATTGATTTTAAATCGAATTAATACTTTAAGCGAAGGAATTTAAACCGAAATTGCCTCAAGCTCCTACACGCGACGGTGTCAAGAACCGAAATAGCTTTTAAGGATATCATTAGCCCCTGGGGAAATTAGAATGAATTACATAACGTCACTGGTATGTTATGCTTACGTTTCGTGTCTTAAAGTGTTTCGCACTTTGTCTTAGTAATTTTGCGCTGTGGTAAGATCTAGGGTTATAAATAATTGTCTCTTTTGTGAAAATAGTAATTGTAGCTGTGATTGCCAGCGGGAAGCTAATGCCTGTTTGTAAACAAACCCAGAGGCAGCCGAGGCGGTGTTCGAGTACCTCATTGCATGACTCAGACTCGGAGTGATGCCATCAGTCCGAACACAAGCGGCAACGTCATTACAACACTTGTATACTGCGTAGTTTTTGTGCCTTTTTAGCCTTTGACCTTTTTAATAGAACTCATGTTCGTACCCAAGTTACCTGGCACGTTCAATGGCGATGTGACATTCTGACGCCCTCGTCACGTCGGCTCCACGTCCCAGCTAATGTGAGTTGAATGTAAAGACTGCTAACGTCCCTTACCTCTCCCGACGGGCCGCACTACTAAGCCCTACATTTTCAACCTACGTGTCCTGTAGGCTGCTGCTCATATTTCGAACCTTGGGAACATAATAGTCTTTTATGGGCTTCAAAAGGATACTAAGAGCATGAATATATCCTACGCAAGACTCTACAAAGTGTAGAAATACATTTACAAGTGTTTACAAGTATTTAGAAAAACAAGTTAATATAAAATAATATGGTCACTACGTATCCTTTTTACAATCATATTTTGTATTTCGGGTCGTCATATTTGAGGGTCAAATAGAAACTGGTTGAAATTAATTGGAACAAAAGTTACACAATCAAGCGCAAACAACGCTCGTGTACTTATTCGCTTGTTCAAATGGACATAATTAGCTTACTTGAACTAGATACAGAACTTAGTACAATCTAATTACACTTTTATTAAATTTCATTTTGTACTTATTCTAGATAATTTACAAACGGATTCCTAATACTGCGTATCTGTCAGTCAGGCAGACAATATAACACTTTTTATATAATTAAATAATTAAGATTCGTAAAACGCGCTTGTGGGCTAAAATGTGGGCAGGGAGAGTCGCGGTATTACTTGCGGATAGCGACTGCTACCCTTGTAGAATACATTGGAATGACAAATGAAAGGATTATAAAACAATAGCGTTATATTTTCATAAACTTTGTTTTAAACAGATACAACTTTTAATGCACATGTAAATTTTGTGAAAAGGAATGAGCCTTAACGATAACTTTGTAGTAATGCGTTATATTTGCAGCTTTTATATATTTTTATTAAGTAAACTCTTTTAAATGAAAGGGTGTTTGCGAGGCATTCATCCTTATGAAGGTGGAGTAAAAAGATGACTTCTTATTATTCATGGTTTAGAGGGTCCCCCTTTCACTGGTCTTCAAACATGCTTACCTTACCCTGCAATGCAGTTTTCTGTTACTACTTTGACAAACCAGGGAAAACGTTTATCTATCCGGACTTAGGTATGCGGCGGTTATTTGACAGTAGACTGAACAGGTTAAAGTTTAATTAGTTTTCACGCTTGTTTCCAGAACAACCGGGTCGAGGTCGAGCTGATTTAACTAATTAATGAATCACTTTACTGACGCGCTTATAGGTAATCTTTATCTATAAAATGTAGATAAAAATATTATTGACTGTAAAAAATCTGTCCTTATTTATTGGGTAGGTGAGTATTTCTCAAAATAAATGTACGTAACGAAAAAGTCGTTACGAAATCCTGTTACGAAATAGTTTCAAGATGTAACTAAATAGTAACTAGATATAGAGTATATTTGCTAGATAGCTCATGAATCGTAGTTATTGGTCTTGTTTCCTAAAGTACGTACCTATATCGAGATGGTCGGTACAACATTAGCGTGACAAGACAGATACTTCGTGACTATATACACTCAGCTTTACACCATACTTTTTCGTAACGTAACGAAATTCTTAAATAATGTTACGAAAAAGTAACAGAAATTAGACAAAACCAGGTTCCCAAAATTCAATGATTTGTCGTATCTTAAAACAGCAACTACAAAAACCTATCTAATGTTTATTTAATACGTGTCACGACAATTAAAATCAATTAAGACTTACCGTTTTGTAAAAAAATAGGCCTTTTAACTCCTGTCTCGAAAAAGTAGTTCCACTTTCACAACACGTCTTACTGATTTTCACACGAAAATAAATGGCGGAGACGCCACACTAACAACCAATCAGAATGAAACTAGTGTTTGCCTACATTAAAATTTAACGGATGCTTTCAGAAATAACGTGGAAGTAGAAATAAATCGTAACTAAAGAGTAGTAACTAAAAAGTAAATAGATACGACTCATTTTGTTTTTCGCAGTTAAATTATTTTTTTGTTATGAAACCACACAGAAAATCACTTTAATACAGAAACTACATATAATCAAGATCTGTATTATACAAAAATGTACAATACTAATGTTACCTAACATATTTTATGTAGCAAAAACGGATGTGGTAGGTAGGGTGGCAATTTAATTTTTGTATGAAAGTAAAAAAACATTGTTTTAAAAAAGTCTCTTAAAATATGAAAATACTAGGATTTAAATATTTATTTCTTCATAAATTTAAAGATTAATATAATTGTGACTGACAATTATGTTATTTCTATTTGAATGATTAAATAATAACATTAAACTTTTTCAATGTTTCAAAGCTCACTTTTTTTTTGACAGAAGTACATTTATTTTGAGAAATACTCAGGTATAGGTTGTAATAAAATGTTTAATTTTTATGAAATCGAGCCCTATCGGTCCCAAATTTGCGGGGCGGAATGACGACCAAGCCATTTTGAGTTTAAAAATATTTTTCAATTCTAGGACAAACATAGGATAGCAGCCTCTTTGAGGCGCACTTATTCCTAAAACCAGAAACCCAGTAACACGAGTAGTAGGTAGTAGTAGTAACATCAGATTGTCATAATGTAAACAACATTATACCGTTAAGTACTGTTTTAATAGTTTGAGTATGCTTTATTGCACAAAGATGAACGCACGTAACGCCGCTTATTTGTAGGACAAACCATTCTAGAACAGCGATGAACAGTTAGCGCATTGCCTTCTCGATATGAAAACCTTAGCTTACTTGTAATTCTCAGCAGTTATTGTATGTATAGCAATAACAAATTTACTATCCATGGTTCACCATATCGATCTTGGGACTTTGAATTAGGAGTGGCTGTAAGTTTTCTTATGATTACTTGTGGCTCAGCCCACCCCATTAGGGATAATATGTATTAATGTATGTATGTAAATCTACTGCAATACAAATTAGTCCGAACTGACCCGGCAATCAAACAGCTATTGGTTTTGAGATTTATCAATATTCATAATCTTTATAATGCTGATACATAGATGAAACATATCTAGCCACAATACGCTCTCATGTTTTCGGTGACTCAATGATTTAAATTGATTAGGTACCAATCGCTGAAGCAGGCAGAGATGGCATCGAGGTATCAGATCAGATTACTGACTTTCTAATATATTTTATGAACCTGTGAAAGTACTGAAACTTCGTCATGTGGCATGTGGGTGGAACATGTATATAAAACTATTATATTTTATTGCCTTGATAACTTTAGTACGCTAGTCTATTGCACTTTTGAATGATGTGGTTTTAACTAGCTTATTAATTAGATTGGGTAGGTCATGTTATAATGTTTAATTTTCGTAAAACATTCATTTTAGTAGGTACTAACAACTAATTGGGCTTAATATGCGTCCAAGTATGCAATATTTTAATCTTTAAAGATTGAGTCAGGGACGATGTTCTCAGGAAACAAAATTATCGTTAGCACCTTTTGTGTTTGAATATAGAAGTTTTTGGTGAAAGAGCTTCTAAGATGACCGTCTTCAAACGGAGACCGTTATCGTAGAAATCCCCAGTTTTCCAAAGTACCGTTCTATTCAGACAATAAGATATGAGAATGAAGATTTATCGCTATAGGATTTCCCTTACGCGATGACATAACCGACCTAATTGGATCGATCGCAATACGACAGTGCTCTTACTGCATTACGAGTTCTCGCTTACTTAATTCTAAACGAAATAATGGGAGATAATGGTAATATCGTGTAAGTTGAATATAAATTTACACATCTGCAGTAATGTATCTGGACCGAGACAACCGGAACCGGCGGGTGCAGCTGAGCGAAGCCAACTCAAGGTCGAACAGCACACGCCTAAATTATTCAACAAAATTAGCCATACGTGTAATAATATCATAAGACCATTGTGTCTTAATGTTGGCTGTTATATGAAGACATTATGAAGACGACTTTGAGATAGTAGTTTGCGAAACTTTCTAACTCAATTTATACCTATGTATTACACACCTAACTTTTAATACACCTACATGTTTGTCTTTTCGTTAAAACTTATTGAAATAATATATTTTCTATCTCATGTAGAAAGTTAAGACGACCGTGACTAAATAACCTTCATCCAACATCTTTCAAAACTAGACAAAGCAATTATACCTTGTGGATACTTGTACGTTGCAATAAATCTCTCGCAATCAAATATCATAATTTGGTAAGTAAATCATAAAATTTCCGTATGGTTTTATTAATAAAAATGGAAATGGTCATCTGTTACAACAATATTATCGATTTTTAATTATTTTAATTAGAAATTATATAAAGATGTCTCAATCTCTCGATTTCATAATAGATGACTAATAATGCCGGTTATTACATTCAACTGCATACAAATGGTTTACCACAGCAACGTTGTTAACTATTTAAAAGTGCCATACCTACATTTTTTGCCATAAAAGAAACAAAGTTGCCACGGTATTCTACCAATCGTTGGCTGTAGTTAAGTTGAATATGGGAAATTATTTATTTTATTATTTTAACCGAAAAAGGTTTGCGTTTGACCACACTCTACCTGGGGTTAAGTAACAGTGTGGTCTAAGATAAAGCACGCTTACCTAGAAGAAACAAGAAATTCTCGATTTAAAGACACCCATATAAGCTTGTACCAATTTATTCCTACTGAATTGAAGATATTGAGTTTATTGGGTATGCTACAACATTTCAAGACCTTACTGCTGTCGGTAGAGTCGAGTTGAAATAGTGGTACGAAGCGTGACGGATAACGGATTGCTCGATTTCTCATAACTATTTATTATGGAAATAGCCTCGGGCTGTCACGGCTCATCAACCGAATCTCACTTAATGTACTGTGTTCTGTTTTGTGATCAAAGTCACCGTTTACCGAGGTAGTATCAAAGATCATTGCATTATTATTAAACTTTCTTGTTACCTGCCGTACAAAATACATAAAAGAACTTGGTAATTTTAAAATATGATTACTTGCATTTTTTTCGGATTTCGACTTGTTAGTCATTTGAAGTATCATACCTACTCATGATTTTATTTACAATCGCGTGACTGTTGATGTTTCGGATGAGATTTCTCTACAAGAACAAGACTGCTTCAAATCACGGGTATTAGGCAGGGTACTTCCAAAACTCTAAAATGTTCACATTTTTGGTTGTTCTAGCTATTTGTAAGCAAAACTTCAGTCAGACATGCGATATTTGCATATTTTTTATTACTTCCTTAATTGTGCAATGTGTAGAAATTTTAGCTAGTTTTGGTAGCATAGGGAAATGTTAATAGAGTCAATATATATTCATTTTGGGACAACGGTGACTATTAAGTATGCATATTAAAAAGTCTGTGAGTTATCTAAACGAGTTATGAAACTTATTCGCTGGTTCGAGTACTAAGCATGAGGAACGTGGATGTCAGATGATCGGACCCAGATCACAGCCGGGCGCCTTGTTAACTAATGACAAAGCTACTGACCTTGCACCCACAAATTGATTTGAATCCGTATCTGAACGATACGTGCTTTCACATACAGTATGTACCTACCTATATCGACGTTTGCATGAGAAAGGTTCGATAATAATCATAAAAATACGTACATTTTCATTCTTATGACGATATGAGATGAGAGTATCAGGGCAAAGGCAATGGTGATTCCGTTTAAATATTATTATTACTAAAGCAATAACGGTTCGTTTACTTTACGGAAACTAAATAATTATATACTTACTCAGAAGAAAATATTTCGTTTTATTTATTTTACTGTTTAGGGAAGGAACATAATACTCGTAGATAAACCATGGATTAATATTGTGAACGCGTCGTATCGAGATTGCTCTGTTGAATTACATATTAGGTTACTATAAGTACTTCAAAGAAAATTAAATATTTGACTAATAAAATCGATTTATCTCGGGAATTAGTTAAATATTATGGTTTGTTAAATATCAATTTATCTTTATTAACATGATAGGTTTATGTTCTAACTTGATTTGTATCCCTCGACTGATTCACGCTTGAAGAACGCAACTAACTAAATGAATGCAGTAAACTGAATCTACAATCAAACTAAACTGTTTAGCCATCTTATAATATCAAAAATAGAAATAGTTATGATCGTAAGCGAATGAGAACGGTTAGTGAAATACAAGCAGTTGTGAAAACGTGCGCTTACGTTCGACGCAATTTTCATCGATAGTTGTTTTATGGGGGTGTTTATGGTTTTCTCGAATGGCTCGCTGAACATTTTCCACGCTTTTATAAGAAAAAGTGTTGTATAAATCATTAAATCCGGTCACGACGACATTCAGAGCACAGTGTGCGTATCAGGTATCGATCTGGTGAGCGGCTCAGCTGCGTCGCCCCACATTTCACGCTCGTTGCCAATCGCAACAAACGTTCGCTTTGTGTAAAGCCACGCTTGCCTAAAAAGCGGTTGCCATCACATGGTGGCAATTATTTGCCACCATGTGATGGCCACCGCTATTAACCGTTATTAGCGGCCTCCGTTATTATTATTTACTTGTTAGATGATCTAAGAATTATGTTTATCTCTAGATGAAACGTGGGTCAGAAAAAGACAAATAAAGTTAAATATCTTGTGTATCAGCTTTTTTATGGCCGCTATTTGTTAGCAAACAGTTCGCCTCTAGTGGCATAGCCCATCGCGGTTTTATCGATGTACCTATTTTTGTAGATCAAAACAATGGGCGCAAATAGGACGCGTTGCCGACATTTGTATTCCATAAGGGCTTGGTATTTCTATGCTACTGTTTCAATGTAATTGATTGACACATGTATTTTTGAAGCTGACGTGCACGGTACTTGCCGTACCTATTAGGTAGTACTCAACGATAAAACAGTCGTTGCACTCAATAGGCTCTGTAGAAACGTGATTAGGGTCTTTGTCAATATTTAATTTAATTCATTCAGAGACGGCCGAGTCGATGCTTGCATAATACCAGATGTTCGTTGACTCATGCTGAGAGTACTGTAGGTGTCGAAGTCTATGTTTTACCAACCCTTCTATACTAATCAGCAACACCTCATGTTGATTATGAATTCCGTTATGTAAATTACATAGCCATATCGAGTTTCAGATAACGTCACTGTTATTTTGCTGAGTGCAAATCTACTAACCAATTAGTGCTTCTCTGGAAAATGTCATCACGAGTTTATCGTCATTATCACTTTGCAAATAAATGATATCATCCGTGTTGCCGTCCCGTTTCAACATCCGTGTTCATTCTTCAAATAACATGGCATACTGAACATTACAGACAGGTCATTCTCCAGAGCACTATGTTTATGTTATGTCCATCGTATTGCATTAATGCCTGGGATTGCTCGCGAGCACCGTGAGAAACATTTCGAGCAAATTAACTTTCCGCCATTACCGTCACGCAAGACAAAATAAGTTGTAAACTACACATGCCTATTAACTTTTTCTCGTTTATTACGCGATGTGAATAATGATTGGCAGATTGGCAGTAATCGATTAATATTAAAAAGTTTCACGTACTGGTAATGATAATTGTTATTCGGATCATTGAACTAACGGGATTAGCACAGAAGTGAATGGATGCATGCTTGCCTTCTCGTGTTGTCGTTCCCTCTATCGTGAACGCACTCTACACACGCACGCTAAGTAACGGCCAATAATAATTATTTAAGTAGGTATTTATATTTTTTAACAAAGTGTCAAATTATATTAGTCCACATATGTATATAGTTTGTTAGTAAAGAGAAATCTATCTATGAGCCCAATAAAATATGGGAAAAGGCAAATCTGGGACACAAAAGAAGTGGGCTGTCGAGATGGAAAAGGGATGTCCTTGCATTCTCATTCACAAGGATAAAATGGAATAAAAACCGAGAGCAAATAAGATATGAAGCTATGATCGGGTCGGCGTTGGCGTTGACGCGAAGTTCGCAAACATTCTACGCCCTAGTCCGCGATGGGGCTGCGTATTACCTACTTATTTAAACTCGCAATATACATACCTTGTAAGTAGGTAAGTATATGTACTTTAAATTTAAGATTTGCGATGTGGGTAGTAACTCTAGAATAGACAACCAAAACACTGATCTATTTTAAATTGAAACGCGCCTAGCACTTTATTAGAGGTGTTTGGAGATGAAAATCAAATCAATGAAAATTAAGCTTTTTAAATTCACATTTTTATCACCGAGTCTTTAGTTTTGTTTGTAACTACGCTAATACTAAACAAGACATCAATGAAATTATAAAAATTTTAAAACCAGTAGCTAAATTGCAATGTTTAGATACCTACATATTGATTTACTTACACAAGGTTGCAATCGGAAACAGTTGACATTGCTCATGAATCGGTAAAACAAGGTCAAGTAGCCAGTGACATCACGCAGTAACGAATAACCAATCACCCGTGTAATATGAATACCAAGTGAGCATTCTTTTAAGCATTCAGTATTTATATGCAAATTGTCGAACTTTTTGCTATAATAATGTTACCTGCCCAATGTTAGCTACAGGCCGCGTTCAAAAACCGTCTCTGTTACAAAATCCCTTATAATTATGACCAGTGATCCTATTAGATAAGTAACTGACATGTCCGAGTTTTTCGGGGTACTATAACTAAGGTAGTAAGGAAGAGTCGTATTGATTTATTGTCGGGTTTCTTTCATTCGCTATTCGTCTCGGCGCGGAATCAATCTTCTGATTATACTCTTACATAAAAGACGTCCCAAGGCACTGTCTATCTCACGAACTGATCCGAAAGAAAACTACAATGTCGTAAATACTTTTGTGCTTTTGTATCTTGTTGCCGAAGTCGTTGAATATTTGTGAGCCAAAATGAGTGCTATTGTCGGAAACACTGTAGTGGAAAACATTGACATAATAAATAATAGTAAATAACACTCAACCGCCATTTACATAGTCCTGACCTCTCTTGACTAGTTCGTTCATCGTTCATCTTCTGTGGATGCAAGGTTCGCTTTGATCAGGTTATTTATAAAAAGCTAAAAATATATCTACGCAGAGTGTCAGCAATATTGCTCTACCACATCAACTTACTTGATCGATTCAGATAAAACTTACGCAAAATAGCCTTAAAAAATCACATTTCCCGTACACGCCATCAACTAGTAACGAATACCTGCGAGTCACGACGCAAGGCATTTATTGAAATCTTTTGTGAAGGGCTTTCACGCGATGATTGACAAATTGCCGGTTATCCTCGGCCGATGGCGCGCGTCATGGTGCCAACAATGATTAACCCAGGGGCACGTGTAGAGATGTACTCCGGGCGTGTCGTCTGGGTAACTAAATATTTTGAAATACAGGAAGATTTCAGTCTTAATTTTAGTCTTGTCCCCGGGGATAAGACTTAAATGAATCGTGCTGTAAAAGACAATTTTATCAATATTGGATTAAGTATTTTTGACTTTTTAGCAATGTAATTTTTCGGGAAGTTTTTTACTTGTGTGTTGAGTAAATTGTATAATTGGGTCTTGGGTCTCAAGTGGCTTGTGATTTATGATCCTAGATCCGTCTCTGATCACTGATTATACAAAAGTATGCCAGAACCCGAACACGCCCCGATTCAGGCGGCATTTTTCTTATCGATGTTAAAGGTTAAAAGCTTACGGTTATTGCTGGATTAAATGGGGGTAACGATTTATTTTAGGTGAGTATAAAGTATAAAGTACCTATTGTATTAAATGTATGCGAATCCTTAACCACCAAGATAAATAAACATTTTTAAAAATAGAACAAATCTTGACTCAGCAAATTATGCGAACGCTTGGTATGGTGTGCTGTTGAAATACCCAAAATCGATTCTTTTGCACTTTTACATTAGGCAATATATAAAATACGCGCTATACCATGTTGTTCTTCAATCGAAACCACGATTTCATTTAAGCTAAGGTTAGAAAAGTACTTAATTTTAAAATCTTGTTCAAAAGTGCTCTACATGAAAAACAAAAAGAAGCTTTGTATTTCAACCGTAACTTAAAGGGATCTTGCTATTTAAAGTGCACTCTTGAAGATAATCTTGTTTTCGAGTGGACTAATACCGTAAACCGTAAAAAGGTTCCCAAGTACATAGTAACTCTTTTATGTCTTTTGCATTGTAAACAGAAAGGACTTTATAGAGTCTAAAATTGGCTTCCAAATAGAAGGTACCTTTTATCTCTTTTTAAGAGCCTCAGTGGCGTGGCGGGCAAATGCTTGGCTGAGACGTAAGAGGCGCGGGTTCGGTTCCCGCTGTGGAAGAAATGTTCCTATGCATATTCTGCAAATATTTCTTCCGAGTCTGGGTGTTGTGGTACCATGGTACTCGTAGTTTCTGATACCCACGATATAAGGATCCTAGTGTGGGATCAGGACTATGTATGTGATTGTTGGGTGTTATTATTACATAAATGTATATAAATGATGCGTGTGTACTTAAGTAAATAAATAAAATATAGTGTTATCTGCAGGTTGTGTAGGAATGCAAAAGTACTTATTTCTACTTTTTGCTGACTCTGCTAATCTGCGTATGAAATACGATTTATACCATAATTATCCATTTTCAGAACCTATCATGTTTTTGGCTTAGTGCCGAATCACTATGAAGGAACTATGTTGAATTACTAATACATACTAATACTCGCCCAGGTTCTTTGTGTTTTCGTATTGCTCCAATTGGTATAAATAAACTTTATCACTTACGATGTTAACAAAATGTTTTTATTATTAAGTATTTTTAAATAATTTAGCATATGATCTGAATAAGAACATGCTTAGTACATACATATTATCACGACCGTATCCTTAGTGGGGTGGGCAGAGCCACAAGTAAACATAAGAAAACTTGCAGCCACTTCTTACACATGCTTAGTGTCTGTTATTAATCACATAAAAGAGGTGATTTCAGCTATTGCCACTTAAATAAATGGTTACACAATAGATATAATAAAACTTTGTAACTTTCAGAGTAACGAACCATTCGGCAGTCCCAATGTGAAACTTGTCTATTAAAAGACTCCTAAGAACTTTGGCAAAGTTGCGCGATTGAATCTGAGCATCGTTATTATTTCATATATTCGATTAGGGACTGATACCTTCATAACATGTTCGGATTGATAGCTACGTTACTATATATGTATTTAGGTTATGATAGGTTTGGTTAATTAAATAGACCAAATTATTTCAATTTAATGTCACAAAATAGGACTATCTGCCATGCCATTTTTGGAATACTTGTCAAAGGTAACTGTAACATTGATTTTAAAAATAAGCGATGAAGTCATTGTAAAATCTTCTAAATCTTATGTTATGAATAATGATATGATTCTGATTTTGGGCGTATCTTGCGCTTTTACGTTACATATACAACTATCAGTAGCAGCCATTTCTTAACAAACAGGCACTACAATACGCTACCTTTATTCATCATAACTCACTCTGTTCTTACAAAACACACTTAACAGTTTCCAGTTGCCAAGAAACCGTCTCAGTCTAATTAAAACCAGCTAATTTTCAAGAGTTATGATACAGGGTGGAGTCATGCAGGCATGGGATTGCAAGCTGAATAATAAAGGAACCGTTGTTCATGTCAGGGAGGTCACGTCTCAGTTCGATGCCCGAACATTGCAAGTTGCAACACGTGCTGTAATGCCAACTGCATAAAACCAACAGAGCTAAGAAGCGAAAGCAACTAAATCTAATTACGCACATAATAACGCCATGTCATGAATATTGAACGGGAAAGTCAATCGTCGAGTAAATTAAATGTTCAATCAAACGCGCTAAGTATAAAATAAATAAGCGAATTCAACGTAATAGGAAGTCGTTTTGTTTGTCATGTTTTTTAGTATTTTAGAGTCATTGCTTGTAGAATGTTGTAAACAGTCACTTTCTTGCAGCGAAAAGAAATCGCTTGTCAATTACTAAAACAGCAGAGAAGACAAATGAAAAATACAATCAATAAAATAGTGTCTAAATGGCATTACATCATCTTACGGGTTCTGCTTCGTGTGATTAATGCTCGATTCCAATGTTCTACTAAACGACGGACGACGGATCATTTATTTCCATAGCATCATTGTTATCCGTCGAAAAGCACCATAATTTTTTTTGACAGAAAAACAACATTGCTATTGTAATGAACGATGCTTTGTCCGTTAGTAGAATATTACCGGGCAATAGTGATACGTTGTACCTAGCCAATCACATGGGTGACGATACAGGTGCTGGCAACTCTTTTCTTCCCGTGTAAGTTTTTGTGCCAAGAGCCCGCAGAGTATCCTTCTCCATAACTGTTACAAAAAAATCACCATTCTTCTGTAATTATCTTGTCGTGAAGCGCTTCGACGTTCGATTGTTTATCGCTTTCCTTGCCGGATGCTTCGATACATATGCTATTTATGTTTTCATGTTTCTTTGTCTAATGCGTCACGGAAATCTAACATGCTTAGAGACTTAGATCTAAAATTCGGTAGTGTTCATTGAAACACAACAATAATTATGGAGGAAATAATCATTATTACCATTATTGGTTCAAAACAATTACATTTTAAAAACTAAAAAGAAACAGATATATATTTAAAATACAGTAAAACATAGGTACATAAAAAAACAGCTATACCTACTTCCGAAGACCTCTTCCTTTTATTTTATAGTCATCGCCGGTTAAAAATCTAGAACAGCGGAATCTAGTTTCAAACTGAGCTTCTTTTTTCTATTTTGCTTCTCATCAATGTGGGTCTCTTAAGATGACAATAATACTATTCCTTATGCTATCACTATGCACCTTTCTACATCACATAGATAATATTTTAGACTAAAGCAATGCCCCACGACTTTTTCGCGTTGAGTTTTTCTTTCAGACTAATTTCATATTCCCGCAACGCACTCCAGTAGTAGAACTTCGGAATTCCCTTTCTTAGTGCACCCCTACACCGTAAAATATCCATAGTTTCTAGGACTTATGGTTTAGGCTATGCGTTGATTGTCAGGATTTGTCAGCCAGTCATTCAACAACGTAAGAGTTTAATAATAAGTTTTTAGATAAAAGTAAAAACATACAAACGTAGAATCATGCAAGTAATTTCACTTTTATAAGAAAAAGTAGTGCATTGGAAAGCGTTTACAGTCGCTCTGGAAATTTACGGCGAGTGTCCGATGTCGTTCAGGCTTTCTAGTGAAATCCCCTCGCCTCAACTCGTGACCCCGCATTCGAACGAATCATATCTAGGGCTTTAATATTTGCTAAGCTTTGGCACCTCGGCCAAGATTTGATATCGATTTCGTGGATCAGCATACACACACTATCCTAGCTACCACAGAATTGGTTGTTGAATTTATTTATTTGTATCATTTAAAACTTTCTACGAGTTATGGGTATCGTAAACTGCAACTTTGGATTTATATTATAACTAGCGGTCGCCCGCGGCTCCGCCCGCGTGGATGTCGGTTACCGCTGCAAAAAGCCTACCCAGGAAAGACACGGTCAGTCGCGAGGTCGGCTCCCTACGCAGCGGTCGTGCAGCAGAAATCGTAATATTTTAATTTCGCCATAACTTCAAAACCAAACGTCCAATTTTAATCATTCAAAGACCAAATATTATCTCCATAAACTGTTCTTAGTGATGAAATCATTTATTTTGATAAGGATTAATAGCATGAGTAAAATAAACGCGTTTAAATGTAGTCCAAAAAAATTCAAGATTTTTAAATAAAAAAATGGTTGCTGTGCCTCACTCGACATAGATGGGTATAGTGTGTCGCGGACTTTTTTGTAGATATTTATAAGATCTACAATTAATTAGAACATTTTATGGTTCTATCTTTTATAGTTTAGGCAGCGTACGCAAAATAAGTAACTTTTCTGGTTGATTTTTTACACCTTGTGTCCGAAAAACCCAAATATCTTACGGAACCCTATTTTTTTCCAAAATAAAATATAGCCTATGTTACTCGTGGATAATGTAGCTTTCGAATGGTGAAAGAATTTTTAAAATCGGTCCAGTAGTTTTTGAGCCTATTCAGTACAAACAAACAAACAAAGTTTTCCTCTTTATAATATTAGTGTAGATGTATGTATCGTGGGTTATTATTTTAATTGTATTGAACGACTGTACAAAGTTGTTTATATACACATGTATCATCGTCAATTAAACTATCGATTAGCTTTTGATTATCAATCGAGATGAGATTATACAGATAGCGGATAAACTACTTCATAGTGTTGGCACGTCCCTGCCCTGTCACGACTGCGCTCGCGCACTTTCTCCCGCACGATCGCCCTATTTTTGTCCCTATAAAACTGCAGCGAATCACACTTTCATCAATGTTATTCATGGTTTTATATTATTCAGGTATCTGTATATCAAATACGAAGACATTTTTATTTTTATACAAGTGGGGAACCGAAATATTCCCAGGAAAGGAAGGAAATGTTGATGAGTGTTAATCTTTCGTGTCGGCGGCGCGGCGGCGCGGTCGGTTCTAAACATGGACCGAGCGTTGTTTGCTATGGGATTGGACTGACACCGTCGGGGACAGTTTTATCTTTGATGACAAATACATTCTGTTGGGGTTAACGAACTGTCAGGTGGGAAAAGTAATTCGATTTACTATTTGCTAAAGATCGAAAGTATAGATGAATTCGTTTCGAATAAGAAGGTTTACGCCATTTCCATGGTCATTTTAGACTTGGGATATTAACAGTGAAAAATATTAAAAATATGTTATCATATCAATATTCATCGCAGACAGAGTGTCTCCCGTGCACATGTTTCGTAGTCACGGAGGCATGTGTCGCTGGCCGGTTTAATTATGGCTTGCCGTCACCCTCAGTAGCCGATGGCTGTAATAACATATTCCAGCCACGCTGTACTAAATTTATTATCTAATAAGTCAGTTTTTACGCTGAACTTGCATGAGAACACTTGCGCTTTCGCCCGATGTGATTAATTACCGATGTAATTCAACATGTGGTGCATTATTTTCACGCTCGGCGCGGCCGACTCTTTCCGGTGTGCTGCGATACTGTCTGCCTGCGCTGTGCTTGCATTGTACAATTCTATTCCCAAGGTGAAATATCAACACGATTTTGACATTTTTAGCTCCCAGAACCTTGCTTCATACCGCTTCATAAAATGGCACGCTTGTGACGAGTGTTGAAATCAGTATGAAATTATACATACTAAAAGCGTAGGTACGTGTTTTTTACAAAACTTTAATATAATTGAATTGTGTGGTAAAAGTCCACAAAGGTGGCTGTCAGGGTAGGTTTCAGAAAAGTCACGACCATTTACGGTATCCGAAATCGGATCCAGTGTTTTTTTATTACTGCTGATCTCATGTAGCAACTACGTGAGCACAATAATCGTAAAAGTCGGTCCCCTTGCCGAGAAGTGCGAACTGTCTGCGTGGTGATAAAGGAAAATGCATTACTTCCCCTGCGAGGGCCAGGGGTTTCCTTGAAGGGCAGCTCAAAATGGCGTCATTCACATTAATGTACACCGAAGAATTATTTATCATTTTAGTTCTCATTCATAAAAAAGATGTGAGAAAATGTAGGTAATATTAAAACTATGAGTAATTATTATCAACCTCATCTTTTTCAACATCATTGATATTTAAGGTTGATACTTATTGTTGACCATTTAGCTTCGTTACCCTTTAGAAGACAGTAAAGGTGAATCTAAATAAAAATGCATACATACATACATACACTTATTATCACGCCCGTATCCCTAGTGGGGTGGAATAGCACAATGCTTCCTGAATATTGTGAGAATATCATGAAAAGTAGAGTAGAAAATGTAAGTACGAAATATCTTCTTTCTATGTTTTCTATTATTAAATAGGAAGCTTTTTTTTGCAATCAACGCACAGGACAAACTACTCAAGCTTGAAACCAGAAATTTGGAAGGTAGCTTTCTTTTATAGCAAAACCACACACTAAGGCGGGATTTTTCGAAATTCAACCCCTGAAAGCGTGAAAAGGGTATTGGACTTTTGAACGCGTAATGCGGTTTGCTTGAAACTCGGTCTGAATACTATAAATGCAAAATAAATTTATATGTGTTTCAGGATTTTTTAAAACAACCCCAAAAGTGGGTAAAATGGGGTGTCAAAGTTTGTATGGGAACTTTTTAACGGGCGGTGCGATTGACTTAAAATTAGGTTTGGATACGTATTTCAAGGGTTTTCAAAATAACCCTAAGAAAGAGGCAAAATGGGGTGTCTAAATTTACACTACGCGAGTGAAGCCGCGCGAGTAAGCTATATGTATGCGGGCTTTTCTAGGAAAATCTAGGTATACAACATGTTGGAATGATTGTGGCGTTTGTGTCATTGACAGTATGAGGTTAGTAAATAAATATGCGGTTTTCTATCATATTTGAGTCTGCCTAATATATTTGTTCCACTTAATTATGGCGTAGTTTATGCTCTACGTCGCTTAAACTTCGCCGAAATGTAATTTATCACCAGAAACCACAGAGTAACAAGCTCCAATAACGTTTGTTGACAAACTATGTTCACGTACCCCCATATCCTTAATTAACCTAATTGGATGATAATTGAGTGTTTGAAATACTGAAAAATCATCTCTAAAAAAAAATTTGACGGTGATTGTACCTACATAGATACCCTTCCTCATCACGTTCCTGTTAACATACCACTTTATATAAATTAATGCAATTTACTTTTTGTGAGTAACATAATATTAGTCTTCGCAAGTGGCAACAATTTTAGTAGAGTCAATGTACCAAAACAATGAGTTTCTGGAACAAGGTTTTGTATCTTCGGATTTAGATTTTATCGTGAGAATTATGTTATACCTACGCCTAAACGGCTTATTGTCCTAGGTGAGCGAAAAAACAAAGCGATGCTATATGCTACCATACAGTGCTACGTATGATACTACGGTACGGTAAAAACCATAAAAATGTCGTCTCCTAATTCCATAAAAATGTAACAAAAAATCTCCTGACACTTTAGAAAATGCAGTGCTTCGGTTATTATTTTTTGATATGAAGTTTAACGTTAAACTTTTTACAGGATGTCTGTATCAGGCCCCACAACTAGGTAAATAAAGTTTTGCTGTAGTTGAGCTGTGCACTAATCATCATTAGTGTCACAAACAGGTCTTTATTATCTACAAAGTAATATATAAGTACCTATTTATCACTAATTTAAAACTTTTTAATAAATGATTAGATTAGCAATAAAACAGTGTAACAACTTATAGTTCTGTGGTTACAATGGTGGTGTATGAGTATAACAAAAGGTAACTGTAATATATAAATTGCAGTTTGCCGCTTGTTTCGCAGTGTTATTGCTGAGGGGATATTATTATACGGCGCCGATGTCGCATCCACTTGTGCTTGTTTTATAGCTTTATTATCTCTGATATATTTCCATTTCTAAATCATGCTACCACGTGAAACAAGGGGGAGACTTTAATAAAAAAAAATGTATTTTAATCTCATGATATTCTTTTAGGTCTGAATCTAAAGGTATCAACGATAAAAACAAAAAAATAGTTTGTGGGTTTGTACATACCTAATAATATAACGGTTATAGTACATTTATGCCCGGTTCCTATATTCTACTAACGGGCGGATTTACAAACGGACGGATCACCATAGAAAAGTTGTTTATTTGTCATAAAATGTATGGCGATTTTCCACGGATAACAATGTTATTATGGCAATTTAGTAACCATCTTCCGTTAGTAGAATATGGAAACCCGGCATTAATAAAATAGTATTATAAATATCCTTCAAGTTCCTCATTTATCATAACCGTCGTCAGTCAGCCGTCAGCTTCCTAAAAATCCAGAGCTTTACTAGCGTTCGATAGGAATACAAAGCACTTTTTAACTAGAGTTCACACGTTCACTTCGCTTTAATACTAGCGGGTTTATAAAATTCAGCGAAGATGTATTCGGTTGCCTGAATTTCGTTTGCATGGGAGGCCTTCTTTGCGGGGGGAGAGGGGTAGTGGGGGGTCTCTGACGTGATCTGTTTTTATGATGAAGACAATCAGGACCTGTAGATGCCACGTCTGACCCACGTGACTCTTTGCCACCTCCTTGAACAAGTTTCTTTATTATATCTAGTAATTATCTGTCAATGCAGGTACGCCTACTGCGGAAGCTAACCTCATCATAAAAAAATACTTTTATTTCCAAACTAAGGAAAAACTTGGTTTATACTTAGTACCTACTGAAAATTTTAACTGGATCTAAAAGCTCTTTTTTCTCTCTTACCATATTTTTTAATGTAGAGTTTTCCCATTGAAAATTTTAAATGATTTTGGTCCCTAGATTACTGAGTTCAATAAGAAATTAAATAACAAACATCTACTTAAGGTAGGTAAGTTTTATTAATTATTTGGTCGAAGGGATACGATTAGACAAATGAAGTAGTAATTTTAACTCGCTTGTACCGTGCTTCCAGAGCGAAAGTGATTAGCGGTATCTGCCTACTGTAAAATTTGAGGTCAACGACCGGCCCTTACCTCAGCACGTGCTCGTTACATTACATTGCCAAATATTATATCATGACATGCTCTATGGCTTTAAAACGTTTTGAAGTAAAGCACATGTGTATAAAAATGCGGCGTGCGTGTAGTTTTTATACTCGTAAATGCAAGCTTTGCTTGAATATATACTTTATAGGTGCTGCAAGGTAGATATTCAATTATAAACAAAAAGTTTTCTAAAAGCGGTTTGGAGTTTGAGGTAACAATACCACCCACCGGTTAAATTATGCTAAAACTTTGATGAATAAGGTGTTTGTTTACCTTTCAAAAGAGTTGTTTGGGCTTTGTGAATTTCTTTCGATAAAATATTTTTAAGGGATTAGTTAAAAGTCCGAAAAATTTTGCGTTTAGGCCCTTATCTACTGTTCTTTGGTTCATGTATAACTAAGCACAGTGTCTCAGAACATGAGTGTGGAGATAAAAGACTTTGTAAGTTCACAATTTTTAAAGAATCCGAAGATTTGCGTCCAATTTTTATTTCGAATAAACCGGTCAATTGAGGTCATGTAAGGAGGACGCCGTGTCTGCTTGGTAAACGATCTATTTCGACGCATTTATCTACGACGGCAATGAAAGTGTGACGGTGGATGGTAGCAGCAATGTGCATCACAGAGACGGCACTGCTGGCTGTGTGCCACTGGATCGTAATTAATTTCTAGATAACTAGTGCTCACATTACAACATTTTGACTTTTCAAACATCTGTAATGTAAACCTACCAAAACATCATCATCATCATCATCTTCCTGCCCTTATCCCACTCTATGTGGGGTCGGCATAAAGTTTTGGCTAAGGTGTTATATGACCGGCAACCTGCCTGACGTCAACCCTCCTTGGGAATACTTGCTTATTGTATTTCATCATGTTGGAGAGGATACTATCCCTTAGTCGACTTTTACGACATGCTTGGGGAGAGAAGCAGCTGGACGCATTCTATGTTTTTTTGTTTAGGTACTCCCAGTTCAGCGAAGAAGCAAAACCAAAACATCCAACTCAAATGTTTATTATTTTATTGTTCATGTTTATCGAGTTTATGAGCACTTATGGCCTAGTGATAGCGGCCGCGCCTCGTAGATTCAAATCCGGTCTTTCACCAATAGATTGTTCTATTCGAAAAAGTTATGTGTGGTGGTATACCACGGTACTCTCAAAAGGTGAAGGAAAACACAACGAGGAAACCGGCATGTCGTAGAACCTAAAAAGTTCGAAAACATGTGTCTAGTGCACGAAAGGAGTCTTTGAATTGAAATCCTTTCACCTCACTGGTTCGAATGAACTAGTGACACGAATAGTAGTAGTAGTATCAAGTTTATGTAAAAGTAATTCTTACTGCTCAAGTCACAGCCATGGGTATCTGATTGAGATTCTTTTCACACGATATTTAAACACTCAGTAAGGCAGCCATAAAGCATTTTTAATAGCATCAGTTGTAGAAAGGTGAAAAGTTGTTACCTAAGATAATACAGCTACAAAGATCCACATAAAGACGTGTGCGTATGCGTAGGTAAGCAAAGAGTAATGTTCCCCGTATTCCCCTTTATGTCAAAACACCAACATCATCATGTTGAGTTTATTTCATACATTTGCATTATGCCTACGCTAATACATAAAATTTAACACGAAGTTTAATGTGTTTCTCAGTGAGAAGCCCTCTGTTCAGTAACAAGAAACGTTCGTTTAAACAAGGCCCGCTTGGGCGGGGCGGCGCTCGGGGCGGGCCGCGGCAATGAAGGTCGCTATCGCGCGGTGTATGCTGCCTTTCTAAAGGAAATTTTCCGTCTTATCATCCTTGACACAGTTATGAAGCTGAATCTGGTTAACGTCAAAACATAAACAATGCTGTTCCTGCAGAACTTAAGATATCAAAGCCAATATTTCTCAGAACAAAACATACAAACGACGGCCTCAGTGGCGTGGCGGGCGATTGCTCGGCAGAGACGCAAGAGGCGCGGACTCGATTCCCGCTGCGGAGAAATGTTTGCATGATCTGTAAATTTTTCTTCCGGGTCTGGGTGTTGTGGTACCATGGTACTCGTAGTTTCTGATACCCACGATGCAGGGAATCCTAGTGTGGGGTCAGGACTATGTACGTGACTGTTGGGTGTTATTTATTTATACCAAGTTATGCTAAGAGGTATGTACAAGTATCAGTATCACGGGCAGAGGCCCGTATATATTTTTGCAGATATATTTTTGTGTCGTTAGGGAGAGCCCTAACGACACAAAAATATATCTGCGAATTAGGTCATCTCATGTAATACGAGATTGAAGAGGGAACCGCTGCGTCATGCATCGGCACAGGCCGGTCATACATTTTTATTTGGCTTCTCGATGACTGATGACAGATATTGATGGGGTCTGATGTTGCCTCCGCAGGCTCCCCAGTAATTTGTCGGTGATCGTGCCGTGGTCAAGCTAATGGCCTGGGAGTTATATTTATATGACAGCCACCATAAAGAGAGGACGCCGATAAATATTATCGAAATTAATGGGCGTATCCGATAACTTAGTTTTCCTCTAACTTAATCAATCGAAGTATATTTCCGTTTTCCCTGCCAGCTCTCGGATGCGGAAGAGCTTTTTCCTCTCTCCTACGACTGACTGTCGGCCAATAAAAACTTAGTGCGTTGTACAATAATAACTCGGTTTCCACTGCTTTATAAATAACTTTACTGATGTTTTCGCTTATTAAAACGTTCTTATATTGCAAGTTATAAATAACGGAAACCCATTCTGTCAAGGGCTTTGACATGAGCGGGACCGTTATCTCAAAATGGAGCGAGCGAAAGTTGTAAGGGTTTTGAAACAATTAAAGACACCCGAAGCGGCTGAAGTCCTCGAACACGACTGGGACAATAGATCTCTGGGGGACGCTGTTGAAAAGCTAAAGAATTGCACATAATTATATTATCCCGGGCACTTGAAGAGGTGGAAAAGTGAAGGCGGTTGGAGTGGGCATTGTGGCGAGTGCGTGCTGCTCCCACCGGAACTCTCGAGCCCGGGCCACAATGCTAATTAGGATCCCCCAGACAGCGACACTAGCCGTCCAGTACCTGCAACCCACTGCGTTGCACAATCGACGAACAATACAGACAATTGAATAATTATCCATTTAGTATTGGTTTGATGTGTTTCGATTCCACATCGCCGCAAATGCTGCGTAGGTACTTAGCGTGCATAATCTATTATCCCAAAATAACTTCTTACAAACTTAGTTATACCTTTCATATGAAGAGTATCCTACTTTTTCAAGTCGGTTAAATATGAATCACAAGACTTGTTGGAGAATCATAACATCTAATCTAATATTTCATTGTTTCAGATAGCTGCCTGTAATAACAAAGCCGTTTAAGGTATGTACAAGTAAGAAGTAAGGAAGGTGTAATAACTTTCATAGAGCGTCGATACATAATAGGTATACATTGAAATTTGAAATATACAAAACTGGTCCAGTGCGAGTCGAATTCGCACATGAATGGTTCTGTACATGTACATAAATGTTTCTTGTAAAAATAAAAATAGATACACGCTCTGTGAAAATTTATTTATCAGATACAGCCCGCTGACAGACGGACGGACGAACAGCGGAGGCTTAGTAATAGGATCCCATTGGACTGACTAAAATTAACTCTAAAAAAAAGATGCATTAGTCCTCATCGTTCTTGAGTTCAAATCAAACTTGGTGCGAACCTTTTTCGACAGAGTCTATAATTTATTAGCAGCATAATTCACAAGTTGTTGGCAATTCTGCGTCGTTTCGTTTTTCTCCTTCACCACGTTGAACTAGGTTACACTGAGATAATAGCTGCGCATTCAGTTTGTTTTGCTTCATTGTTTACGTTCTCTCTGCCGCGCCGCATTCGTTTCTGACGATATTTTATTGAAAAAGCTTCTGGGAGTTAATAGGTAAGCAATGTTAGGCTTTTTCACCGGATGCTGGGCCGAACTCGCTATTGCCTCATAGTTGGCAATGTTTTCAAATTTCAATTTGTAAGCAAACAAAAATATTGCGATGGAATGTGTTTTTGAACCAAATGCGCTATATGATTCTAAGATTTTATCCAGGTTATTTGAATCTGAAAAAAGAAAGAAGAGGAAATCAATAAAGTAGCTATGCTTCTATTAGTTTTTTATCATAGACAGAATCACCTACTACAAATAAACCTGTACGAAGGCAATACGAATAAAAACGTGAGATTAAATGTCCTTGCGAAAATATTTCCTGTAAGTAATTTTCAGGTTGTATAAGTAGCTCTTTACAGAATAAAGGAGATACGACCGCCCAAAATTAAAGTTTGTTTGTTGTCCGTGTTTGTTGCGAGGCTCGGGATGCTGACTCCGCTGATTTAGGGGGGAAGTTTCCTTGTTTTGCATTTCACGGGAGCGCAGGGAAAGTCGCCCCTGAGATTTAAATATTAAAGAAGTGGCGTAACTTCGCTAAGGTGCGTCCCTTTACGGGACTCTCGAGCTCACTCGCATGCTTTCAGGAAGGTAATTGAAACACCTTTTTAAAGTGCAAATACATTGAAAAGGAAACGTGAGGAATGAAATCGTCAGATTAAAATAAAACGCAATAGAATCAGTGCTATTGCCCGTGGGGCATCCATTTATTTGCTTTATCCGTTTGCCGGTGCATGACAAAACTCACTCGACGTAGAATGAGTGCGGGTTTTGTCTCTCGATGAAACAGGTTAAGTAAATATAGTCAGATTGCTATTCATAATGGATGGACGAATGGAATTTTCATTTTGCAGGTTACAATTTTAATTAACGATGTTCACTATGCCAAATAATATTCTTTCATGCAAGAAATGGGAATTTAGGGCTTTGCAAAAAGATGAGATTTTGTGATTTACAATGTCACCCCTTAAACTATGTAGATTGTAGAGGCACGCAACATAAACAGGAAAAATACCAAACGAAGCGTGAAAATAGTTCCTTTATTAGATTACGGTTCGTAAGTGTACCCTCTTAAATCCTGCTGTGTTGAAGTACAGCTCGTATTTTGTTAGACTCGTATCAAAAGAAGCCCTTAAAATTCCTGACAAGTCTGTTTCATACGCAGTATTTTTATTAATCCAATTAAATTGGTATATATCGTAAGAGCTTCTCTCTGCTTGTAGACTCTATACTTCCACGATTTTATTATATAAACTGTGTCTGTATGCGTAGCGCGTTGGTATTTTAATTTAATGATATTTAAACATTTACCATCTGAAATCTGTAATATTGCAGAATTTTTGATACCCAAACAGAAAATAACATTTTACCGTCTGTCTATCTGCCCGTCCCAGATTAATAGCTTTTTTATATATAGGTATAACTCCTTCGTATAAGTTCAGTGGTAATAGATTAGCATGGTATAAGCATTTGATGCGTTGGAATGAATGTCATATGACGAGAAGAGTGTTAGATGTGAAATTGGACGGATTAAAGAGTAGAGGTAGACCAAAGAAGAGATGGATGAAAAAAATGCGTTAATGATGATAATGAGTAAGAAAGGAGTGAATATTAAGATGATAGCTGATAGAGGGGAATGGAAGAAGAAAACATATTGTGCCAACACCACCAAGTGGGATAGGGATAGGAAGATGATAAAGTATAATTCCTTCCTGTTTATTAAATAGTCATTCCCACCAGGTGCCTGAAATTCCGAAATGAAACGTGGGAATTTTAAAATAAATAAAGAAAACACAGCTGCTTCGCTGTCCGTCGACATACTATTTTTTCATCGCTTCGTTTGAATCGGACAGCGTGCATATCGCATTTCAATGTTTTTCCTTCTATCAGGGTTTCCGCGTCATTGCTACCCGTTTGTACATTTTTTCTGTAAAATAAACGACATCCGTTTGTAGCTTTCTCTGGCTGCTTTTGTCTGTGGCGCCTGTTTGCGGTGATTGCTGATATTGCCTGCTGCGCTTTGAATAACTATTTGAATCGTTCTGTTTATTTGTAATTCGTTTCTTATGTTATGGGCATCTCGTGCTGCAAATTAGCGGTTCGCTTCTCGCTTTATTGAAAAGTCTACTGCTTTTCATTGTTGTGGCTGATGTGAATAGCACAAACTGCAAAAAGAATTGAGATGTTATAAGCAAAACGGCACATCATCGCTGCATTCACTTGCCACGAAAAGTTTTTTTTTTATTATTCTTTGGCAAAAAATATATTTATCTATGTTTATGTGCAGTACGATTCTGTTTGAGCTTTGACGTTTTATTAGCTAATGTAATTCTCAGCTCAAAGCCGCTCAAAGATGACTTCGGCAAACTTTATTACTTGACCCGTCTGCTGGAGTGCCGAGTAAACAGGGAAATGACCTAGTCGACTAAACGTCGGTAAGATGAATCTGGATCGAGTTATAACACTACAGTACAGATTATCTACTAGTTAGTGTGACGTCGTCGGTATCCCGCCCTCCCCCAGTAATCCGGTTAGGGGCGACCGCACGCGCCGCCGCCGGCCGGCTGGCTATGCTCGGACCTGATCGAAACATAATTGAGTATACTCACCTCAACTCACCACAGAATCGGTTTTTCAATGATTCTATGCTTAGACGTTATAACTTTGTAAAACTTTTTAATAAACAAGTTAACAATAAGTAAAAAATGAATATGTTTGATCGAAAGCCCGGTGCTTTGGATCAAATAGATTTATTTTTAGATTATATATGAAATGATGATAAGTTAAAAACTATTATTGAATGGCCAAATCAAACGATTTCAAATGATGCCCAATTCGACCTAGTGGTACCTATATACCAAATTAAAATACTCACCTCCCTTGTTTCAGACCCTTTAGCATTTAAATAAAATGTATTTGATTTTTTTCTCGCGATAGGAACAAGATAATAAGGTTATAACTATTCCCAATTTCAAGTCGATAGGTTGCTTTAGAAGTTATTAATTTCTGTGTCCACAAGGACGGACGGAAACGGACAGACGAAGTCGCACCAGATGAGTTCTGTTTTACCATTTTAGTTTAGTACCCTAAAAACTTGTATACTGTCTGTCCTTTCGAAACCATTATATGTGGGATCACATAGATATACCAACTTAATACTTTTTACCTGACTGCGAAGAAGGAAGGTATGTGTATTCCTTTGTTGGCTGAAGCTGTAGTCCAAACGGCTGGATAGATTTTGACGTCATCATGTATCACAAAATCAAATATGGCAAACCTACTATGCTACTTAAATTCTACACAGTCAGGTTTTTTGTTCTTTTAAATAAATACTTGTTAGCAAAGGGAGTATTGTTATCTCACTAATCTTAATAGTCATAAATGAAGTCCATTATTTATTTAATAGAACGCACTCAGCGAAATGAAGCTAAATACTCGAAACTAAAAATTGTACCTATTTCGTTTTCCGAGCCCGTAATTATTTAATCCATAACAGAAATTGAAAAAAAAAACATCTGCAAACGAATCTAAAATGTAATAAATTATCGTGGATTAAGTTTCATAGCTCCTACCGGCACTTTCAATTTACGGGGTACAAAATTGGCGGCGCACCGTACCGTAACGAAATAAAAGGTTCATGTTTTTAATAAATCCACGGCAGTATGGCATGTACCTAGGAAAAAATGCCTACATTTGTGTTCCCTGTACGAATAATTATGGAATTTTGCCTGATGCATAATGATAACATTCCAACGGTTTTTAGAGTGATCAACTTAAAGGTAGAAAAATAAGGTATGTGTGTAATTTTCTCTGTCTACGGTGTAATGTGATGTCATGAAGTACCTATTTCTATATTTGATATTTTTCAAAATGGTTATTTGCGGAAAAGTTCCGTAAGATCTCCTTAAGTTCTATCACTTACTTTCACTTTCAAAACATATTTAAAGAAATTTAGATGTAAATTAACCGGTCCAGTGAATTCGCACACGAAGGGCTCCGTACCCATCATTCATGTACATAAATATTCCTTGTATGCCACCTATTATAGATGACAGCGCGTTCACTATAAAATCAAGCAGTAATGGACAATTTATTTCATATTTGAGTCAAACATAACTAGATGGCAGAACAGGAAAACACAAAAATCCATCTGACCGTGCCTAGCGTTTTTTAACTTCGATGATCGCTTACGAACGTTAAAATAATATTTTTTTAGTATTTTTATATTTATTTATTTTTATTATTTGTTGTTAGCGGCAATAAAAATACATACTCTGTGAAAATTTCAACTCTCAATCTACGTATTACGGTGCATGAGATACAACTCTCTGAGAGACGGACGGACGGACAGCGGATGCTTAGTACTCGTAATATGGTCCCGTTGGCACCCTTGGGTACGGAACCATAAAAACACCTGTGTGGTAAAAAGATTTCATACGTGCTGCAATTGCTTCTGATATCAGTATTACACAATGATTACGTAGGCGAGAGATATGTAGGTACTTTCCATTGAAGAATACTACCACAGTAATAATGATTGAGCGCTAATTGACAGAATAAACGGTGCAAAATTCAGCTTCCATTTCAACTGTTGGTCCACGAAACATTATGATGACAGGATCATTGCATTTCACTGTTCATGAAATATGCACGCTGAGCACAAATTAATTTATTATCTAGCATCAAAAATCACATGTCCAATTTAATGTAATTTCGTGGAGAATTGAGTTAATGAATGCACTGTGTGATTCAGTAATTTGATTAGAGACTAGGGAAATATAGGTCTCAAAACAAACAATCATTATTGCTTATCGTGATCGCGCGGCGTGTCCTCTCTGTCCGCTTGCCAGTATGACAGACAGCCAGAGTGACGGGACGCAAACGCTGACATTGACACTTTATTGAAAACACCACAATGCAATATCTTTAGCTTCATACTTGCTTCATATTTCAAATGTATACAATTTTAATTTAACTTTTTCTAGTACCTAGATTAGTACAAGAGATGATACCCTCCCAGGCTGAAACTACATCGTAGCTTGGTGACTATTATAGCCGGGACCGACTTAGCTGCCCTCCGAAGCACGTTCGTTTAATCAGTCTGAACCGGGATACATTGTTCCAGTTCGAAACGCGCAAACCACATTGACTGGATTTCAGTTTCCCAATTTAAGCCAACGCGCAGTCTTACAGGCCAGTCAAGCATGTTGCGCCTGTCAACGGCACTACTACCGATCAAACTCAACTAGGTGTTACTCCAGTTCTTGGCTCCAGTTGCTGCTAGTCAGCCGAAAACAGCCAAATTGAAATGTCAGTCCTACAAAATACTTATTCGGTAAAGTTATTCTGTTACAAGCACCAAGTGAACTTGTATGCATTTTTGTGTATCAAGTGCAAGATTTCCTATACAGGTGTAGGTACGTTAGTTGTTTTTTATCAAAAATATCATTATGAGGCAGGAGGTAGAAATAAAACCGCCACCTGTGTTATCCCCTCAATGATGGTTTTGTTGCTTTTGACGGTTGGATTTTTTTGCAGTTCTTTGGGAATTCCAGCGAATTCCTTTTTTGCGCGGCTTCTCATGTTACCTAAGTTCCGTCGTGGTTAAAGTTCTTCACACCTTTGCATAACGTTGGTAAGCCAAAAATTTTCACATTTTCAGTTTATGTGAATTGCGTTGGCTTTTTAACATTTTGATAGCATTATTATGGTGTAAGTAGGTACTGAGCAAACAACGTTAATAGGTAAAAAAACAGTTGTTGAAAACGTTAAACTCTGAAATAGTTACATCACCGTGTTTTTTCAACATTTTAAATCTTAATTTACTTAAAAAACCATCTCGTAACATCAAGCAGGTAGGAACGAGCGCCAAAATGTTGATGTTAACCAAGTTACAAGTATGAGGCGATAAGAACATGCGGCCCGTACTATTTAATTAAAGACAACTTTGGGCGTCGCTCAAGACAATCTGCTTTTCTTGGGTTTTTCACGAAAATGTATTTTCCTTCGAAACTCATAATCCCCGATTCAAGGCAAGCTGTGGGTATTTCCTCCACTTTAATAGGGATTATGTCTATTCATTTGAAATTCAGAAGAGGCCCCATCGCTTTCTCATTCGTTACCATGAACCTATTTCTTACACGGAGTGAAATATCAGCGCGTATTCAGATGCCACCATCTGCTTTAATATTTTACTTTATAAGTATTTAGTACCTATTTTTATACTTAATAAATATCTAATGAAAATTCCTATTTGATAAACCTTCGTAGATATTGTTTTTTTATATAATGAACAAACGCCATTCAAAGTGCAACAGAGCGTGGTCGGAACTTGAGAGCTGTCACCGGGTTCCGGAACGAGAGCTCTGTTCTGTTCCCTAGCTCCATGGCCTTGTCCGAGTTATCGATGTTTCACAATAGGGAAAGTAAAGTTTTACAAAATGGTGCATACCTACTTTTATTAATTTTAATAGTTTAGACTCTAGCAACCGCGTAACAGAAGTTTTTATTTTTAGGGTTCCGTACCCGAAGGGTGCCAACGGGACCCTATTACTAAGCCTGCGCTGTCCGTCCGTCTGTACTGTATACTCAGGTCTGTGCTTTCATGAAAGTTCAGACCTCAGAAGCATGCTTACTATGAGCATAGTTCTTTCTAGCACGTCACGTATACATATGCTCATTATTTGGCATTGATAATGGACGTTTCTCGGAATGAATTAAATTATATTATATTAATCCTTGCACACATACACATTTATTAAAAAAAAACTTATTACATTTTCCCTCGAAATCTTGTTTTTGTATGGTAGCGACCGTACATTTCACAAATATTCGTAATTTCTGTATAGAAACATAAAATTTAAAGTTTTTCATCGCCTCATCGAGAGATCGCGAACAAATCAAGTAGCATGCTCGTAGAGAACAGAATATACATGCTACGTAGCATGCTAGTTTCCCTTCCTTCTCACCCGCGCCTCTCACCGTAAGCATGAAAAAATAGATAGGCTTGCGATAAGGTAGCGTGCTTATTCCTAAACCTCTTTTCGTAATTGTGCTAATTGTATGCTACTAAATAGCATCTGCTCGAAACTAGCTTGCTTATTACGTAGCATGACTGTGTATTCCAGCCATTAATGAATAAAAATAAAAGATGCCATTTGATTGGTTGGTCAAATATCACTGTCATACTTTTTCTTTAATTCTTAACAGCTGGAGCTAGGAGCATGCACGTTTTTTCGATCGTCGTCGAGTCGATAAACTGAATGTCACCATCATTGGTATTAAAAAAATATTGTGAACGAACTATCTTACTTCTTACTTCTACACTAATATTATAAAGAGGAAAACTTTGTTTGTATGTTTGTTTGTTTGTACTGAATAGGCTCAAAAACTACTGGACCGATTTTAAAAATTCTTTCACCATTCGAAAGCTACATTATCCACGAGTAACATAGGCTATATTTTATTTTGGAAAAAAATAGGGTTCCGTAAGATATTTGGGTTTTTCGGACACAAGGTGTAAAAAATCAACCAGAAAAGTTACTTATTTTGCGTACGCTGCCTAAACTATAAAAGATAGAACCATAAAATGTTCTAATTAATTGTAGATCTTATAAATATCTACAAAAAAGTCCGCGACACACTATACCCATCTATGTCGAGTGAGGCACAGCAACCATTTTTTTATTTAAAAATCTTGAATTTTTTTTGGACTACATTTAAACGCGTTTATTTTACTCATGCTATTAATCCTTATCAAAATAAATGATTTCATCACTAAGAACAGTTTATGGAGATAATATTTGGTCTTTGAATGATTAAAATTGGACGTTTGGTTTTGAAGTTATGGCGAAATTAAAATATTACGATTTCTGCTGCACGGCCCGTTGCGAAGTGGGCGTCACCAAGGCGGGGGTGCGCGTGCGGGAGGGGAGTTTAGATCTATGAGTAAGGTACCCGCGCGGCTCAGTCGCGAGGTCGGCTCCCTACGCAGCGGTCGTGCGCGAAGTCTATCTATAATATAAAAATGAATCGCAAAATGTGTTGGTAAGCGCATAACTCAACAACGCCTGGACCAATTTGGCCAAATCTTTTTTTAAAATGTTCGTTGAAGTTCAAGGATGGTTTTTACGGCGAGAAAAATTAGAATTATTGCTGGAAAAACCCTAAAAATAGCCCTTTTCTTTTTCCCATACAAATGATTTGTAACTAAAACGTAGTCAATTTGAGCTTTATTGCTATGGTATAAAGTTCATATTAAATTACAAGCACTTGAATTATTAATTTTAAGGCGATACGAAGTTCGCGGGGTCAGCTAGTATATTATAAATGCGAAAGTTTGTGAGTTTGGATGTTTAGATGTTTGGATGTTTGGATGTTTGGATGTTTGGATGTTTGGATGTTTGGATGTTTGTGCCTCAATCACGCCTAAACGGCTGAACGGATTTGAATGAAACTTGGAATATACATAGTACATGTACTGGATTAACATATAGGCTATTTTTTATCCAGGTACCACGCGAGCGAAGCCGCGGGCGGCAGCTAGTACATTATAAAAGTTAAAACTCGGTTTCGTGGAGAGCCTAAACTATTAGAATTAATAAGAATATGCACCTTTTATAAAACTTTACTTTCCCTTTTGCCTGGAAACGCCACGAACGGCGACGATTTTTTAGTATGTAACCTGATTTCTGAGGCCAGTATTATTTCTAATGTCATACTGTTTCAAAGTAGAGTTCATATTACCTTTGCACGTATATATTGAACACTTATAAAATTGACATCATCAAACTTTGATAGGATTGATTGAACTTTGATTTATCCTTGAATTAAAATAAGGCAATGCAGTATTTAGGTAATTCTCTTATCTTGGTTGGCACCATCTTAAGCAATTTATAGACAAACGTTTTATAAATTTGTATTGCCAGACATTATGTTGGTTTCTTTTTCTTTGAGATTCCGGGTAGGATTCTTCTTTTCGCTTCCAAAACTTGAGTCCAATGAGTTTCTTCATCCTCCTGAAAACAGTGTGATTAGAGTCGTGG
Source organism: Scotopteryx bipunctaria (assembly GCA_949320045.1). Classification (NCBI taxonomy): domain Eukaryota; kingdom Metazoa; phylum Arthropoda; class Insecta; order Lepidoptera; family Geometridae; genus Scotopteryx; species Scotopteryx bipunctaria. Next base: position 4,986,814 of record OX439441.1, read on the forward strand.
TGTGTAATAAAACTTTCAAAAGTAGTAGATATAAAAAAAATAAACAAATAAATATCACCCAACAGTCACACAGTCCTGACCCCACACTAAGATTCCCTGTGTCGTGGGTATCAGAAACTACGAGTACCATGGTACACCCAGAAAATTGTAAATATCGTTAGATTATAATCTATCTCGCGAGATTTTAAACTGTCTAAAAGATTACCGTACCGAACGTAAAAAGGCAAACCGTAACATACTGCTTACAATTTAACTGCTCTAAAGCTCACGGTTCAAATGTCCTTAGTCGGTGGTACTGGACAATCGACAGATATGAAATTTCTACAGCTTATAGAGTATATTAAAGTAAATCATTTGACAAAAAACTGGATTTTATTTTAACTCTGTTTTGTTTTAAATAAATAATTAAAAGTATTGCAATGGCAATAATGACCGCGGCGCCGGCGACAGCAACAAATATGATAGAGATGTAGTAGCTTAAATTGATGATTTCACGATTAATAATCGATACTTGTTACAACATTGCAGAAAGTATCGATTACCTATAAAGATAATATCGGAGTTAAATGAAATGCGAATGATAATACCTAGAATCCTGCTCAAGAAAAAATATCCGGTCCTGCCTGACAATATAACTAATTGCTTATTGTATCTCATCATGTTGGAGGATACTATCCCTTAGTCGACTTTCACGACATGCTCGGGGAGAGAAGCAGCTGGACGCATTCTATGTTTATTCTTTACTCCCAGTCCAGCAGAGAAGTTAAAATATAGCCTATGTTATTCCGTAATAATCTACTGATAAAATATTTTTTAAATCGGTTCAGGGTTTCAAAATCAGGCCAGGAAAAAAATACACATGTCTAGTTCCTAGTTCCTTCCTACCAGTCAGACGGCTTTCAGACTTCCTTTGTATTGTTCGTGATAATCGTTGCGTTTCTTGGTGCTATTATTTACCTAACCTGGCTGTGTACTTAAATATCAAAATAAATTCTTAAAATGATGAAATAGATAGGTATGTGTAATCTGGTGCCCGTTTCATGAAGCTACATTAATCTGTTTTATTTAAGAATTCTCAATTCATAATATATTAGAATAAATTATATTTTCGTTAATGGCAAAAATCCTAACTACTTATCGATTCTATACCTAATAACAGTTTTGTTATTGATTCCACTCGCAGCATAATTGACCGCACTATCAGATGAGTGTGAATGACGTTTATTGATGTCATCAACATGACCTGATGTACCTTTATTATATTATTTTAAATTCTTAAAAGCTGTGTGTGATTTGTTTATGATTTATGCTATATACAAGTGATACAGGTATAATACAAAAATGACCATTGTTAATGTTATGTTGAACTCTTGGAAGAAAATGTTCCGAGGTTGAATTTTTGATACTGTCATGTAAGCGTGTCTTGAAAAAATAAATATTATGTCGGTTTGTGCTGTCCAACTTTGTCGGAACCAGGCAGGAAATCGTGATAATAAAAAGGGAATCACATTCTATCGGTTAGTTTTATAATTACCTGCTGTATTATAGAGAAAAAACGATTAATAATTTTTGATATTTTGACAGCTTGTAGAATTGAACTGTATTGCCGGATAAAAAGTGGGGTAATTCCCCAAAATTATGGGAAACTTACGTAATAGTAGGTATTAAAATTACACTTCACACTAATATTCTACTAATGTTACGACACTAAGTTTGGATGTTTGTTACTCAATCATGCCAGAACAGCTAAACGGATTTTAATGAAACTTCGAATAAATACAGTTTATGACCTGGTTTATGACCTTTACACACACATAGGTTTTTTGTATTTTACATTTTCATTTGTATTTTGTAAATGTGTGCTTGTATTTGGTCGTAAGTTTATTTCTGTAAATGAATGTATTTATAATAATATTTCTAATAATAATATTTTTATTTTACTTTTTATGTATACCTGCGTAAAGGTAGGTAGGTATAGTAAAAAGTGGGGTTACTTTTAAGCTAGTTGGTATCCCTAAATACACACAAGTCATTGTGTGTGTAACAGCTGCTTTGTAAAACATGAATTTGCTGTTGTATAACTGACATTGACTTTGTTATGATATTTCAATTTGACATTAGCGGATGTGTCACATCTCACAAGACTACGATGGGGTGGCCAGAAAAGAAAATGGCAATATAATTATTATATTAAAATTATAATAATTTGATTAATTCACCTTATTTGAGGCACAATTCCATCATATTATGAATAGATGAAGCATTTTTAACAGTGTTTTAATAACATATCCGTATTTCCATTGTTTATTCTTCATTTATTTTCAAATTGTAATTACTAACTATAACTACTTTTAACTACTATTTTTGTGAAATAAAAAAAAACTGAGGATAATTAAAAATTGAAATTAATCTGAGAAATAATACAAACAATAAGCTTTCAAATGATGATATTTTTGTCACTGCTAATGATCGAGTACCACCTTTGAACCGTGACCTTTCTGACGCTTCGGCGACCGCTGCCGCGGCACACTCGCTCTGCTCGCTTACACGTAATTTTTCACTAACTAACCTGATCTAACCTACTAATTTCTAGACTATAGACTTAGTAAAATAATTTGGGTAGGAAGAAGGCGTTTTCAAAATATTTCGTGTTCATGTAATTTGTTCGTTTCCTACCTCTGAGTCTGTAGCCGGTAATATAGCGTCGTCATTTTCGTTTACTGAATCATCAACCGCATTTGCTCCTGTTCTGTCGGCCTGTTCAACATTTTAAAAAGAAGTTAACAATGGTGTTAGTGCCATTACAATCAATTTGAAATAAACCATTATATATACACATACAATATTCGTTTAATTCAATTTTTGGGGTTGTAGCTTGAGTTCAAGTGAAGATTGGTTACCTGCGGTTGTTTTACAGAATCTTGAGGTTCTTCAGTATACAAGGGTGGGCCCTTTTTCATCATGGTTACGACTCTGGTAACATTAGGCGCCAACGTTGGCCTTGGAGTTGTAGAAATGCCATCTAACGCAGATGGTTAAAATATATTAATTACCTACATCTAGTTAACGCAACAGATTGTGGTTCAGTTCAGTTCTTTTTTTGGCTACTGTGACATTACGTCACAATTCTGCCAGTGTCCGTGTTGCTCTAGAGTCAAACTAATAGTATTGGAGTAAACTATTTAACAATAAGCAAAGACGAAACACGTGCTTAAAGTTTAAAATCAGTTCTATGCTTTTATCTTCTCAACTATAAGTACGATTTCATAATAGTGCAATAATATTTGCCTAGTTTTAATAAAGCAAACAAATGGCATAATCAATTCTTCCGTGTCTGGGTGTTGTGGTACCATGGTACTCGTAGTTTCTGATACCCACGACACAGGGAATCCTAGTGTGGGGTCAGAACTATGTATGTGACTGTTGGGTGTTATTTATTAAAAAAAAAAAAAAAAAAAAAAAAAAAAAAAAAAAAAAAAAACATTTGAAATAATGACTTCAAAAATTAAGCCAATCAATGCCAAAAAACAGTTTTCCTGTATCTTCTATGGCTTCGGATTTCCCCATACTGTCCCAGTAAAAAAAATACTTTGTATAATGATAGAACATACCGTAACAGTTTTTATTACGCAAATATTTTTTTAATTTATTTTATCAAAACTGAGACATTTAAGGAGTTTTAATGCTTGTATTGGGTAATAAATAGGGTAGATAAATATTAAATAAATAAATATTTGTGGACATTTCACACAGCGCCATCTAGGCCCAAACTAAGCAAAGCTTGTACTATGGGAACCAGATAGCTGATACAATACTTATATAGTTTTTTTTTAAACACATACTTATAATACTACAACACCCAGACCCGGAAGAAATATTTGCTGATTATACAAACATTTCTCCCGTAGCGGGAATGGAATCCGCACCTCTTGCGTCTCAGCCAATCACATATCCGCACGCCATCGAGGTCGTCATTAATAAGCAGTTTATAAATATATCTGTTTTACCACCCATTTTAAAGCTTTCTTTTACAAATAATAGAACAGTTACGTTCTCAAGCTCTCAACTTCCTGTCAAAAATAAAATAATGGATTGAACGAAGTATAGTTGTTTAGGTATATTTACCCAATTGCTCACGGATCACGATATTGTTAAAGTAATCTGCAAGACTTTCTACTTTTTCTTCGGGATCTGTAAAATATTTTACATTAAATACGAGTATGCCGAACAGAGCCTTCAATTTGTTTAGTTTTAGAAGATAGCTTTGCTTGTGATTGTGATTTTTTACAAATATGGTGTTGTAAAACTCACTTAAGTTTCCTGGCCGTAGAAGGAGATATCGTCTTTCTACTGAAATTGTAAGAAAAAGTCAAATAGGTACATGAGAACTTAAGAAATGTTTAATTTACTCTTCCCAAATTCCATTATTTATTTATTTTACGAAGGTAAAAACTGCTGCAGTTGATGCATTTTATGCGGCTTATTAAAAATAACTCACATATTTTCTCAACTTCGTCGTCTATGACATCAATACCCACTAAAACATTTAAAATATATATTTTAATACTAAGTTAAAACGAAACAGTAAAATTCTAAAATAAAGTACACAATTATACTTAACATACTTTTTCTTCTAAATTGTTTCAGTTGATCAGTGTATTCATCATCATTTAGTTTAATTCCTAAATCTAAAATAATAATAATACAATTAAATCATTAGTTTACCAGTTCTAAAATATGTACATATTAATTAATGATTTTGTTAGAGATACCCACATTGTCCAGGTTTTTTTGTGTCTTTAGAGCAATCTTTATGTAATCGACATGTGTTGAGGTCCGCCTTGTTCGTACATTCGTATTTCCAACGACATAAGTAATCTTTCGTTTTTAAATTCATAAAAAAAGAAATATATTAAAACATAATTATTTCCTTGACATAATAACAGACTATCAGTTTTCTTACTTTTATTATTCTTGATTGAAACTTTTTTATCACCACTGGTTCTCAGTTTTGAATTGCGTCGTGGAACTGAAATAATATTGTAGATTACGCATACTTATGTTGTACTAACCCTTTTTACAAATATCATTACTAGTCGATTCATCCTGAACAGAGATTTCGATGCCCTTTATTGAATCTAGATATCTGAACCATTCGCCGATTTAAATCTATATTAGGTACATATGTTTTACCAACAAACCTTGTCGGTACCATCCATCGCCCAAGTCGCTTAAAAAATCGCCTCGCTCTCTTAATTAATGTGGGTCAATTTACAAACCTCTGTTATTATTTCTAATATTTGGTTTCTTTGAATTTCGTGTCCTGTTTTTGTTTATTGGCTTGGGTCTACGGCTTCTTGCTCTTTCTCTTCGTGCTGGGTTTACTACCAACTTTCGGTTTTTAGCTAATCTCTTTGATAAATCAACTGTTTGAAAAAAGTAATAAATTTCAGAGTATGTAGTTTGATGTAAATTACACAGTACAGAACACAATTTAAGATTTTACCTCGGCGACGTTTTGTATTTCTTTTAACTGGACTTATTCTTCCGTTACCATACATACTCTTTCTTAGCACTGGTAATAAAAATAAAGAATCGATTATTTTTTGTTGTTGGGTTAGGTTTATGGTTTATGATAAAAGGATTTATTATTGTGACAATGCTTACGTTTATACCGGCACCTGCGTATTGTGTTTTCTTCAATGTCACCTGTGCAATGAATGTTATAAACAAATTAGCATACCTACTATTGATTTATAGTAACATTTTTATGTTTTATTGACCCACCTTTCTCATCTTCTGGTGAGTTGTTCATTAGTGGTCTCATTACCTCTAGAATAATAAAAATCAACTAATTATCTACATAAATCCTGCGTACTTATTATTTTATATAATATTTAAAGATTCCTTAATATTTTACCAAGCAACACTTCAATATCAAAGGTTTGTTCAACAGTTGCAAGACCGGAGATTCTAACAATATACAGTCAGTTAGATTAGACAGGATAGCAAAAAAAATACCTTCACCACTAAGAGCTAATGCTTGGAGGGCGTCGAGTCCAGGAATGTCAATATCTGGAAATCACAAATATAACATATTATAATCTAGTAAATAAATATTTTAATTTCAATGGATCCACAATGGCACATGCACAAACCTTTTAGAATAACGATTCTCTTCATAGAAATAACTGTAATAAAATTAGTAAGTTTTAATTCCACATAATATGTTAAGTAAATATTGATTCATATAATTATATAACATAAAATAAAGCGCATTACTCACAGAATCTCTCAAATAAATTGTCAGCCAAAAGCTTTGGATGAGTCGCTGAAGTAATAATACCTTTTCCTGGAACAATACTACTTTTCATCCGATTGCAAAAGGAAGATTTTATGAAATAAACTATCTGTAACCCGCGACGTTGTCAGCGTGATAGAATATTTTTTTGGAATGATGTTATTTTAAAGTTTAAAGTGTAATGTGTTTTTATTAATTGGTACTTGAATATCACGATGTGATGTTTGTGCCTCAATCATACCCAAACTTCTGTACAGATTCAAATGACACTTTACTATATTATAGTAGGTACCTACGTGTGCTGGAATAATATTTAGCCTACTTTTAATCCAGACATCACTCGAGCGAAGCTGCGGTGGAAGTAAGTTCGGAATAAAAACCTATTCAGACGTTGGACATAGTTAATACACAACACAGTTAATAGACCATACGAAATTAAATCCAGTTTTCCGAGATTTTCAATACACCTAACGCCATCTATTCGTTTAAAACAGAAAAAAGCGTATACACTTTCACGATTTTACTCTCAAGCACGGTAGTAATAACACCAATAACAAACAATGAATTATCCTAATCTCTCGATTTGCAGCTAAATGTACCTAACATAAAAAATGTCACAGTTAAAGTGATTAGCGAGCGAAGCGAGCTTCAAACCAATGCGAGCGAAGCGAACTGTTTTTTTAACTCAATATAGCTTTAAAACAATCTCTAAAATTCTCTAGAAGTTTGCGAGCGAAGCAAGCCGAATTTTTTAACTTAACCTAGCTTATTTTACCTACATGCTTAGTGGTGATCGACATAGCTCGTTACGCTCGCTACTTCAAAGTATTGTTATATCTATTCTTATTTTACTTACTATTTTTATTACTTCGAATTGTAAACTCGTCAGACTTAGTCGTATTCAAGTAAGTAATTACTAAAATTTATAATTATCATGCCCGTATTTATTTATGTGAGTAACCAACATAATAGTAAGGTATACTCTGTGAAGGTCCAGCCTAGTTTATTTTATCTGTTACAAGGGTCCTCAGAGGTCCTCTTTGTTGGCTCGGGGATCTAAATACGGTAGGTACCTACTATTTTTACACAGCACCTATCTTACTACATAGTTCGAAGGTACATCGAAGACATAATATAATTATGTGTAACTACGAGTAAATATAATAAAAAGAAATTAAGGAATACTAAAATGCCTTTATTTTAGAATGCAGGTTGACTGACATCCCCTGATAAGACATATACTCGTACGCCTTCAGGATCATTGGCCCCGAGGATATGTCTAGCCGGGCGTCACAGCATTCGCTAGTCTTAGCAGATTCTTAAAATCTTCCAAAGAAAGTCGTTAAAACATACTCTGATACAATCAGTCTGAAATAAAAATGTTACTTATAATTCTTGGCAGATAGTACTTAGGTTGGTAGTGTTTGTATTTGTTTTGTCGGATGACCCCTTCAGCAACAAACCATTTACATGTTATTTTAAGAAACTAATGTGTAATTCAAACAATTAATTCATACACAATTACGATGATTTTCTTCCTTCTTTGCAAAATTTTTATTGATATTGTCAAAATTTGTCATAAGTCGAATTAAAATTCATGTTATAAAATTGAAATCAATGAAGGTTTTATGTGTTATCCTGATTATCTCTTTGAATCCTTTTTCCATTTTGGGATCCTTTCTCAAGATAAAAAGTAGCCTATATGTTATTTTGGGGTATACCTAATCTACCTCTGCTGTAAATTTAATTAGAATCCGTTTAGTGGTTTAGGCGTGATTGAGGCACAAACATACAAACATCCTCACAAACTTTCACATTTATAATATAGTAGTATAGTAAGATAGGAAATAGGAAAAGTAGGAATAGGAATATGATAAAGTAAGAAGTAACACACTAATGTTTGGATTGGTGTCAGTGTTAGCTGATAGTTGTATTTCTTAATCTATTAGGTAACTGACTTATCTCTTACAGAAAAATGACGAAGAAAGTTTCATATTTAGATTTTACAACTACTAAATACCTTCTCTTACGTAGGATTTCGACTCACCTTTATCGTTACGGAAAGTAACTGTAAAATCATAAATCAAGTTTATTGCACATTTCAATTTATATAATAGTGATAATATTATAAATCCGGAAGTTTGTGGGGATTTAAGGATATTAGCGCCTTAAATACCGTTGATGAACGGATTTGAATGAAACTTGGAATATTATGTGACCTGGAAAAACATTATTGCTTGATTTTTAGAGGGGTGATAACTTTGTGGCCGTTACCTAATAAAATGACGTAAGATTACATATAACATCTTACTACTTGGCTAAGGTCTTCCTAAATCCTGCCATTTCTTTTGGTTTCTCGCGGCATCATAAAGCCTAAAGTTTACTATAATCCTTCTTAGAGAAATCCTTCTAACTATAACAGCAGAGTACCATACAAAAGGAGTGCTTCTTCCAAATATTTATTTAAGTAGCTTACCTTTGCCTAGTCCTAAATATCTTATTTCACGAGGATATGAAGGTTATATAGAAGGTTTACTTTACCTTTCCTCATAAGTCTACGTGCAATTGGTAGCATTTCTTGAGCCGTAAATGTATCACCTGTTAATTTTATTCTGAATAATATCTGTATACTAAACTATAAGTCTAAAAATAATTCAATAATGTGTTGCTAAAAAAGTTATGTAACCTAAACATGACTTCTTTGAATAGTAATAGAATAGTATCTAATAAAGTTTTTCGGAGAAAATATTTTTTCAAAGCAAGCTTTTGTTAGGTGCCTACATTATTATCTGAATGAAACAAGCCCACTTATTCACTGAAAAGTTATGTTGTAGTGTAGGTACTCGTAGTATACTGTGTCAGCTCAATCGGCTAGGGGATTTAACTCATTAAAATTGAGTTGCAAGGTTTAACCCAAACAAACTAACAATCAGACGAACATAAGTAAAAAAAATAATTTTCCATAGAAAAAATACCTGGGTTGGTCAGTCAGTCTGTTAGAGTTATTAGTTAGTTATTCAATACACGGTCTGCTTACCAGCTTGCATTGCTCTTGTTTTTGCTTGTAACTTGACTAGAAAAATAAATAAAATAATAAAACCTTTTTCTCAAACCTTGATTTCATCCAGTTACTATATTACTATACTATTATTATTAGCATTAAATGTCCCACTGCTGGTCAAAAGCCTCCCTTTGTTCTCCAAATCAATTATTAATAATGAATTAATGCAGTTATAAAGTAATAAAAATAGTTTCGATATTCTTTCTACCAGCCTCGGTGGCGTGGCAGGCGATTGCTCGGCAGAGACGCAAGAGGCGCGGGTTTGATTCCCGCTGCGGAAGAAATGTTTGCATGTTCTGTAAATATTTCTTCCGGGTCTGGGTGTTGTGGTACCATGGTACTCGTAGTTTCTGATACCCACGACACAGGGAATCCTAGTGTGGAGTCAGGACTATGTATGTGACTGTTGGGTGTTATTTTATTTTTATTTTTTTATTTCTACGTGTTGTAGTAGATTTTATACATACCTTCATCATATTCACTATCATCATATTCATCATATTTTGCCATTGGATTCGTAGTGGAATCTTCCTCGGAATTTAGTACTCCATCCTTTGTTGCGATGTAGTCCTTAAATTCTTCGTCATCATCAGCATAATAACTTTGTTGAAATTCTTCTTCAGGCACGTTCGAAGGGTCGTCACTAATGTTATCATACATTGTTGATTTCACGGTTGCATAATCATTTGAATTGTTATTTATTTTTTCGTCTTCTTGTTCACCGCCACCATTTATATACATTTCTTCATCCTTGTAATCACTTACATCTTGTTGTTGGTTTTTTGCAGGATCACCGTCATCATTTACGTAATCTACAATAGTTGAAAACGGCTTATCATTACTTATTATTTACCTAGGTCTATAGACAAAGTTCAATTATGTCTTGACCTACCTGTAGGTTTGGCATTTGAAGAGTCTAACATTGTAGTATTAGGGTCTTCTACACTCTCTGCTAGACCTTGTCTCGCCCACAACTTTCCCGAATTGCCTTTTTTTGCAGTTTCTGAAATTATTGTATCAAAATCAACATCTTTCACCATTCATCTGAGAACTTACCTTTCTTATCATTATTGTATTCTACTGGTTTTGTGGACATCTTTTTGGAGCCATACAAGGGGAATTTATTATTTACCTAACACAAAATATACACGAGAATTTCTTCACCGCTATTAGTGGCAGTTATTTTACGATTTACGACTGAAAAAATCTTATGCCTTGTAGCATAATTTATTCAATTTATTTACTTACTTCTTTCTAGCTTTGGAGTGCTGTATGCCTATTAACGAAAACAAATGAACTATATCGAATTGGCAAGTACCAGATACTAGTTTTTTTTAATTTACACTATTTTATTAATACCAAAAAAACAAAGTATAAAAAAGTTACTTACTAAATCAATTAAAACTAAAGAAACCAAGAAAATAAAAATAACACGCCAGGCAGACATTTTCTAGGCATTTTATGCCTTTATTTTTTTAGTCAGCTATAATAATTTCAAAAATCAATTAAAAGTCCCAATAAAAATGCAGTGAGCGTATAATACGGACAACTTATTAGTTTTTGTTTCGATAACATTCTTTAACTGTGCCTTGTTGGCTGTTGGGCTTGGTTGATTCGCACCTACATATTAGGTACTATATCAATTTTTTTATATTCAGTCATCTACAAATATTCGTTCTTCTGATTTGTCCTGTCGTATATGCTGTTATTATATATTCATATTAAAAAGGACGAGTTGGAATACCGTCAATCTTTCTCACCACCCTAATCCACTGACGTTATTTCCTTTAAAAAAATTCGCCAGGAATTAAACGTGTGATGTCTGTACACGGCAGGCTAATTTGATGCTCGGTTCCTATATCTTCAAAACTTCAATATTGTTTTTCAATTTCAATTGTTTGTCAAGAACTATATGATACTTTTTGACATATAACAACGTAGCTATTGTAATGAACGATCCATCGTCCGTTAGTAGAACATAGGAATTGGAATAAATGGCACACACTTTTTGACGGCGGCGCGCGGCGCCTCGTCGGACGCATGCGTTTACTTACTTACTTTAGTGAAAGGTTTGAGATGACCTGCGTGATACTACTGCGTCTACCGAGGTCATCTATATATCTTGCACGCTCGCGTTCGCCGATGCCATTGTACCCACAGTTTCGCCACTTAGCATCACTCTCACCGCAGAAAGTTGCTAACACCTCTCAAATTACTAACGAGTTTCGCAAAGAACGCATTGTCCGTCTGATCTAGATCTCTTTATGCTACAGTTTATTTTGCTGCGAGTTATCGTGTGCGACCTCTATTGTGCAAAGATAAAATGCTCTACATTCAAGCGTACGCACTTTTATTATCGGGTTACGCAAAGTATCATAAATTATTTTTATTGCTAACTTATCAGTAACAAGAACTCTATGCTGAAAATAGATGACGAAACGTAATCTAGCTAAACCAACTTCGAATATATAAGTATTTGGATTTTAAGAAGCTGCTTTGTATTAAAAAAAAAACATTGTCTTTGGTCTGGCTCTACTTAAATTGGTTTGGTTTGGCTCTAATTCTCTCAATTTTAGATATTTAGGGAAGTTGTTTTTTTTGTTAGTTCGACAGGGTTGCAATAAATTAAATAAGCGAATAAATATTGGATTCGGGAGGATATCCAGAACCCGGTACGTTGGCCGCGCGCGTCACATAATTTTACGGCAGCCGATAAAGATCTGACGCCGTCTAGACGCGACAGAAGCTCTAGACTTGTTCTACAACTTCTCCAGCGTTCGCCGAATTATTCCCGGGGATTCCCGGACCCATCCGGCGACTGATCCGAGTTCATGGATGCGTGTAGCAATGTGAGGTGCGATTTAGAAATGGCCGCAGCCGCAAGCAGTGGGTGAAGGGACGCGCCTCTTGATGCATCTTGGGTATAAAATGGATTGACATCCTATCAACTGAAATGCGATCTCTAACTGTTGAAGCATAAAATATCTCTTGAGAATTTTTGAAATATCAAACCGATATTTTCGTCTATATCTATCCAAATACGATTCAGAGATGCGAATATAAATACGATAAAAAGGCAAAGTGACGCATGAGTTGTAACTTCTCGCTAAGTGCCTACCCAAGTAAAGATTTTACGAGTGGTACAATATTATTACACAGCGTGGCATAATAAACTAATGTATTGTTAAAAACAAAAACAAGCGAGTCCATTATCTGGAACAGAATACTTCCTTTCACTTCAACATACAAGCATCAATTTGTGTAATCTCGCAGCACTTACTGCAAAAACAATGAACCATTACGTACGCCTTCTCTGTAGCTGTATGAAGGCATGTTTTAAACCGGTACTATAGGTAGTTGGTAAACATTAGGAGGTTTACATATGTATAAACTATAAACTCACTCAAAATCTGCAAATATTAGGTAAACAATGTTAAAGTAAAGTAGTGCCGGCCATAGTGATTTTATTGAAAAACTTATATTGATTATCACAATAACAGTGTATGACGCTGAAATTAAAGCTATCTACTAGTTTTTTTAAAAGCGCCGGCGGTAGATACACCCACCTAAGTACTTGTTTTGGTGTAACGTAAATACGAATTATGCTCTCATTTAGGTGAAGTGGTCGTTTCTGGCGAAATTGTTGAAAAAGTTTAAAAAAGTGAGTGACCTCAAGCGGCAAAGCTTCAGTAAGCTAGGCTGAACACTAACTTGGAGAGCGGTTGAAGATATCGGTCGCCACAAGCGCTCTTGTCTCTAAAACGCATTTCCAACGTCTCAGTCCACTTGACAAAGCGAATTGAAATCCACAAGCTTCTTGTCGGTTGTCGGAGGCTCACATTGGCTTAGTGAAATCCAAGGAGTGTGCCGCTATAGACTCGACACCTTACTGCACTGGGATAACTTCTGAGGAAATTTAAATAACGAAATATATCTACTTTGTTATTATGCTTGGTTACTTTTTAAGAAACTACAGTTACGGACGGACGGAGGAGGCTTAGTAATAGGGTCCCATTGGCATCCTTTGGGTACGGAACCCTAAAAATTTAGAGTTTGTTAAAACCTAAGTGTTTCAGTTTAACAATAACTTTATTTGCCATTTTTCAACTGAAACACAAACATTTAAAGTTTTCAATGTTATTGTAGTTTGTCTTTGTAAATCAGAGAAATAAATAAGTTTATTCGAAAAAAAAATTAAAAAAATGGAAACACTATATTTTATACTAGCTTCTACCTGCGGCATCGTTGGCGTGGTTCGAAGATAAAACGTACTATAATGTATATTTCGAGTATCATTCAAATTCGTTCAGCGGTTACGGCGTCATTGAGACACAAACATGCAAATATCCTCACATCGTATTTCAGTCTTTGTCATTCTCATAAACTTTTGCATTTGTTATATTAAGTAGTATGTCGAACAAATGAACTGAAAAAATGTGTCTGGTATAGCAGTCGCATAGATAAAATAAAAGCAGCGGCACATTTCCGATTGTATTGAAATCGCAAACGACGCTTTGTCCCATTTTCAATTTCCTTTACCTTTAGCTTTCACCAATTTTGATGGAAATGTTCGATTGGACGTTTGTAAAAAGGATTAAAATTTTACGAGAATTCAACAGCAGTCTATGTAGGCAACCGACTAAAAAGATTAATTTAAGAATACCTAGTTTCATTTGATTTGTTTTCAGTCCGGCGTCTCAAACACATTTCGATATTATATTCTATAAAAAAATACGACGAATAGAACTCTTGGCAGTATTCATGCCGTGGAATTATGATTACGTATCTGATTGAGCACGAAAATTACAATTGGGTCAGCTTTTGCTGAATTCTGAGGGGTAGATATACCTATGTAGTGAAATTTATGTAAGCTGCCATCAAATCTATCGATCTGAAAGGGTTTGTCGACATGTCGCTATCCCACAACACAAAAGTTTCAAACATCCGAAAGTTCTTCAGATTTGTAAATTGATTTACGATACTTAGAAATATTGAGTTTGATCTTTGATCTTTACAAAGTAAAATTGATTCCCCGATCCTCGTTTGATATCGTTCTGATTTCTGATAACTTCACGGCTTCTGAAAACCTATAAAATCGTAACGTTTATTTATGGTCCATGAAGTCTTCTTTACCTTTATTTATGTAGTCCACAACTCAAGACCTGCTTCATTTCATACCTACTTTACGGCCGTATTGAACCAGAATCACATCACACTAATACAGTATCGCATTTTGACATTAGGTTTTACAAGCTACCTACACCTACAAAGTGAGACAAGTTCGCAATAATAGTCGTTATCGGCAATTCCCGTCGTGGTGAGAGCGAGCGGGTACACCGCTTTCCCAGGCTAGGGCTCCGCGCCGTCTGACAGCTGCGTCCGGAATGGCCTGGTGACGTCACGTCGCGTCGTCACGTACCTACTGCATAAGGATTTCCTACACACCTAAATACAGTAGTGAAAAACATTGTGCAATTGATGTTGACGTACTTAACTTACTTTCACGTTTAGAAAAGAGAGTGGTTTGTTTGTCATCCACTTGGGAATTATTTATGAGCAGTTTTTACATCAAACTGTAGATAGGTACATTTGTTTCGTACACAGGGACGAGATTTTAATGCAGTATAGAAAATCGATTATTACAAAATACTCGTAAATCTATATTTTTTTTAAATCTGGTATCTTTTTATACAGATTCCATTATATTGTTTGACGCACATAAATCTAATCAATGAACAATGGCACACTAGGCATATACTGCTCAGCATTGTACCCTAGCTGTCCCTTTTCGGTGTGAATTATACCTCGTCCTTCGTATTTTAATAAAACCTATCGCCTGTTCATCAAAACTCTGAATCATTATTTTTAATTTGGAGACATTTCAATTTAGCGATAACCGTTAATATAAATTCAGACAAAATCGATGTAATGTTTTACTATGTATTTACTAGGGGTTTACGGAGGTAAGACCTGACTAAGCTGAGAGGATGGTACAGGTGCTGGGCAAGCCTACTCCATCTAAATTTGTCCCAGGCACAGCGTCCTATTAGTGTAGGCAAAAGTTGCATCCTAACGATGTATAAACATTATGTATTTTTATATCTTGTTAAAAGAAATGCCGAAGACCTTAGTGACCGTTACAAACCGTCTGTTCATCGATAAGTGATGTGGGTTTTACTCTATTTGTTCCAAGCGTGGGGCAAATAAAAATTGACACGTCCGTTTGTCTGCAGCTATTCGTGGACTTTTGTTTAACTTGCAACAAATATTCACTCGAGTCGCGAGCTTTTTTGAGGTTTGCGATCTCTATTTGCGGTATATGCTAAACCGCAATTAACTCTATGTATTACTTTGAGTCACGTAGAGTTTGCTGCATTTAGTAGAGGTTGCCTTTTTGGCTCACAATTTGTTATTATTATTATTATTATTTTTTGTTTTAACTGTGTTTTTATTTGATTGATTTTTTATTGTGTTTTTATTTGTGAGCCAAATAAATAGTTTCTTTCTTTCTTTCTTTCTTTCATTTTATATTAAAAACATATTATATCTAGTGCTGAACTCTAAAATATTCACCTTAGAAAATATACTTAATACCTACATAGGTATTTCTACATAAACACGTATAGGCCCTATCATTGTTTGTTACCATTTAACATACATTATAAGAGGAGTTTATAGGTATAGCATAAAATTATTAATTAAAACTTTTATAAAACAATATATTAAAGCTTTTTTAATTTATATTTCTGTGCATTTGCCCAGTCCTACGTTTACGGAAGGCACTTCCTGTCTTGACACCGAATTCTGATGAAGCTGGATTATAATCTCCGTCAGTGGCGGCGTGAAGGACGCTCAAGCTGAGTGACTTGAGCAGCGATCGCTACTCGTCAAGCACCCTAGAAATATCAATGTATATTTCTCACAGCCCCGTTCCGACCCTCGCCCTAGCCCCCGCCGCGGTACTCATGCTAAAAGCCTAGTACGCGATACGTCAAAGTTTAGAATTTTAGCCTCTTGAAAGTAATAAGCTGAAACAGCGCTAATTTCGATTGTAAGTCGTGAAGTTTCTGGGGAAATATTTTATGGGGGATTATAAAACTTTGGTAATTTTTAAGTACCATAATTAATAATTAATTATTTTTTTTTATTGGGCACACTACCACCTTCTGGTGAGCTGGATCAGGTGAGCTATCTTTAAACCGTTTGCAACGGCCTTTAGATAGCCTGACTGTTTCTTTTCTATTTTGTAAATTATATTTGTATTAGTTGTAAGTTTCTTATCATTCTAATTACTACTACCTATACTGAATAATAACATCTTAAAACTGAGGTAAAATTTACTTCCCTGCTGGACTGGAAGTAAGGAAAAAGCATAGAATGCTTCCAGCTGCTTCTCTCTCCGAGCATGTCGAAAAATTGACTAAGGGATAGTATCCTCTCCAACATGATAGACTATCTATATGGGCGATGGGCTGATCACTTGTCACCATGGTTCACTATATCCATCTTAGGACTTCAAATCAGAAGTTTTATTTTCTTTACTTGTGGCTCTGCCCACCCCATTAGGGATATGAGCGTAATAATATGTATGTAAAATTAAGTTTATCTTTGAACAAGAAGTGAATAGACAATGTAACCTTACATAAATAAACATGCCACTTTATCGTGAAATAACCACTAAAAGTTAGGTACTTACAAAATAACTTTTGCTGTTAACTACCTAAAACAAACCATTGTTCACACTTTTTTACGTGGTGATCTCACGCTTATAAATACAATACGACTTTATTTCGGGCAATAAGCCGGTTTTATAAAACTGTAAACTAATAAAATCCTTTTACATTCAGATATAGGTGCTTTGGTAAGCATGACCTTTGTTTACTAACACATTAACTACCAGTTTCATTACAGTTTGCAAAACAGTTTATATTAGTAGTCATTCACGTACAGTTTACTTTAAAAAGTTCCTGGTATAGATAGGACAATAAATTACCATAAAGATTTTTAGTCGATCGTATTCTAGTTAGTAGGAGGGAACCTGGCGGGATGCCAAAAGGAAGAAAATCCTGGCAAAGTCAAGATATTTCGATGCGGGCGGTTCTATCACTGAATTGTGTAACTGCTAACGATCGAGTTGAAAATAGATTCTATATTTATTGGCTTAGCAGGACTAACAAAATGCAACGTAGTTGCATATCTAAATTAATAAAATGGCTCTTTATTTTCTTACAATACATATTCCAAATCATAATTTTAACATAACACATCAAGTTTGTCAATAATGTTTGACAATGTTTTGATAAGGTGCCAAATAACTACATAAACAGTCATTCCATATATAAAAATACCCTTCTTAATCGTTTGATATTATAGTTCTCATCTCACTAAATATTTTGTGAATGTAATTCAGTATAATTTATCATGAAAATAACAATTACTAGGAAAGTGTTCAGTAATCCAGGGACGGTTCGCTAAATGAGTCGCCATTAGTTTTTATGGAGTGGGAGTTTAAGAGCACGTCTAGCTGAATGATGCCGAGTTAAACTATAGAATAGCGTTTCACACTTCATTACGCCATTAAATGAGAATAAAACACACTTTATATTTACTAAGAAACTATTGTCTCGTTTTGGTAATATAATTGCGGCTAGGTTCCACATGAGTCTGTTCCGCCCGTGCAAGTGCCGCAGACTTGACTTAATCAATACGCAGCTTCTTGAGCAGGTGGAGTGCACCCCCTTAATTGCTAAATTTAGGCAACGCTCAAACTCCGCACCCGAGGAGCGTTTACATCTCCGTAAGGCGTTTAATGACGATGTCCCACGTTCATTAATTCTATTGAACAAAGGCATGCCGTAGCGCGTCTGTGAAATGCTAATCCGTTCCTGTACACTCAATATGGGCCTGTAACTGAACCCTTTGGCCGCGTTTTTACAGTTACGCCCGAGTTGCGAAAGTCAAACCCTTCCGTTCTGTTTGTTTATGTTGATACGGAGCCGCGTTTCAAACTAATCATGTGAGAAAATCGTATGTGGGTCGCGATCGTGTGCTGCATGGCAAAACAATGCGGTCCTTTTACCAAATACCTTTGTGCTTCTATTTTTGGAAATTATGTGATGGTCGAGAAAACAGTAAAGCATTTCCGCTACCGCTTTTGTGATGTAACCATTTGTGTATAATTTAACCAATAATCAACAAAGCGATTTCACAAATAAATGTTATCTATTCATAGGGAACTGAATTGTATATTTAGTTTTTATTTTGATTTAATTAAATAAGACTAACTCTCATTTGATAAACTAATAAATAACACCCAACAGTCACACACATCCACATTCCTAACACCGCGCTAGGATTCCCTGTATCATGAGTATCAGAAACTACGAGTACCATGGTACCACAACACCCAGACCCTGAAGAAATATTTGCAGACCATGCAAATATTTCTTCCGTAGCGGGAATCGAACCTGCACCTCTTGTGTCTCAGCCAAGTAATCGCCCGCTACGCCACCGAGGTGGTCGAACTCAAAGGTTTCTATATAATTATAATTAGTCAAATTATTGAGGGTGGATGACACTAGCGAATTAACTATGATATTTTTGTCAGTCAAACTTTTAATGATCAATAAAATAGTTTATAATAGTCTCACAAAGTTCGACGAAAAATGTGAGGTGAGATTGGCATTACCATCAAACAAATGAGCCAAACCACAAAAATGAACTCTTACACATTCAATATTGAAAGTCACTGCTGTTTAATACTGCTATCTTATTTTTGAAAGCAAGTTAATCATAAAACTTACATGTTATAAAAATAACGAAACGAGCTTTCACCAATAAATACGTAAAGTAGTTTTGCACTCTTTGCTTTTACCTAATCAACGTCTAGCTGAAAAGGCGTTGTGGGTACGTGTTGTGACAAATGAAGACCATATGTTTTATATAATCGAGTAATAAAATAGTCGTTAAACGTATCATGCGAGAAACTATACTGGCCGCTTTTATGTTGTGTTTAGGCGGCCACCTATTTTGCGTGCAGTCGTTATGTTTTATGTTACTTACAACATACATATTTATATTTATGTTCTCATGTAGTTCCTATCTTATTTTATGAATTTTCTACTTCGTCACAGATGTAAATCGTGCTCTCGTTCTGCCTCACTAGTTTTAAAATAGAATGTGAAATTAAAATGTGTATGAAACTGCAAACATATTTTTTGGGGCACCGTACCCGAAGGGTGCCAACGGGACCCTATTACTAAGCCTCCACTGTCCGTCTGCCCGTCCGTCCGTCCGTCCGTCCGTCCGTCTATCTGAGGGCTATAGTTCATGAACCGTAACAGGTAAAGGTAACACCCTAATGTGTTGGATTGGCGCCACTAGATGGCAAAGCCTCCTTCACGTTCACTATATTTTTTTGCGTAGGTATATCTTTTTCATACGATATAAAATGTACTGATTTATACAAAAATGATAATTAAAAATAATCCTAGAAGAAACACTTTGCTTGATTTTAATAGGGAACGCACTGCCATTTTTGTACATGTACGATGGTACGGAACCCTTCGTGTGCGAATTCACTTGACAGGTTTTAATTTGTCTATAAAAGTAAGTAAGTTCGTATGAGCTAGTGGCCAACTCTAGTGATTTTGTCTATTAGTTTGCACAACGCCTAGTTCAGTTTGGGTCCAAGTGCTAACTAAATACAATAACCTTATACTGGTCAGCCTTTGTGTGCGTTATGTAGAGCAGAGGTGTTAGGTTCTAGATCTGTCTAATGGCATTAACAGCCTTTCATGTCAGGTCAGTTGTGTATCTGGGTCATGCTGCAGTCCCTGTTGTTGAATCAATATTGTTAATAATTCACGTATCCACGACAGCCTGAGGCCCTTGTTAGCATTATTATCTAAAGCTTACTTAACTTCACCAGTAAGTCAATAAATCTGTTAGATTTATAAAGCTCTTTGTCCATTGGAAAGTACTAATTATAGGTACCCTAGTGTAACTAAGATTTTCCTCAAGATCTTAACATGAATCGTATACTAATTCATTGTCGTTACTAAAATGGAAACTATTTTCTTTGTGTGGCAAAGTTCAGAGCGCTAGTAAATATTAGCTCAATTTACAGCAAACAATGCATGCATTGTTTTTCGAGCCATGATTTATTTGTAGATCGCTTTCGCTGAGAACCGGACTTTCTTACACGTCAGCTGTTTGAAAACTAACGATCTATATCACGGAGCTTTGTCTGTTTCTATACATACGACTGCTTTACGCGCAACTGAGCTGCGTTGAAGATTTTCTCTTTCTACCAGCCTCGCATTGTCATTCAAAAGATACCTTCAAAAACCCACGATACTTATCAAAAGTAGCATAAAGTAAAGTCTTTAATTGACGTGTTTTATATTCCCGTAAGTCTAATGGATCCTGTTATACCTTCCATAACTTTGTGAGGGGAAATTCTTCATTCATTATTCACTGCGAATTACTCGACTTATACATTTTTTCCCCAGAGAAGAACTAAAGCCGTTTTATTTATTCAAGGCGACTTATTTATGTCATTCAATAATTCTTCCGCATCCGAACAAAATGCCGATGGGAAAAGTAAACTTCTGCTTAATAATTGAACCAAGAAAATTAATCTCGAAAACTTGATGATTATTTCAATATCCTAAAGCCGATTTTCTCGTGTCTGAATTAAATGGGAATCCTGAAAATGCTTAGAACGACTCTGTTATTTTATTCTGTAATAGACTCACGACGTCGTTTTCAATTAAATTAAGGTTTCAATAATATAGTTAGTAAGATAGATACTTAGGTACTTAAAATGTGCGGAAACTTCAGCGTTATTGGGAACTTTTTTTATAAACCGAAATATTTTCTTTGAGAAGTTATCATTTGTTTATCATTTGCATTTTAATTAAAAGGAAGCGAGTGTAGTCGCTAGCGTAAATTGCTATATTTATTCGACATCACTTAAAGAAGCATTTTATTCAAATTTAAATACCTACTCATAAAATATTATCTAAAATATAAATAAACCAGAAGCAGTTTCCAACCATCCCACTTCTGCTGTCAACATAACTTTGCCTCTAGTAAACTGTCTAAAACAAAGCTGCTAAAACTGTCGCAGCTATAAATATGGGATCCGTTTGTTTACAGTCGTGAAAATAGAGTTGTTTTTGGATGTTTAAACAGTGTAGTTTGAATGTAAAATCTGAACTAGCTTCACCCTTATATTGAAGGGGGCCACCCTGACACGCTATGCGGCAGCTCTAGTCTTTGATATTCGCCTTTTGATGTCTACGCGCTGAACGACACAATGTTATGTTTCCCTTCCTACTCCTGGAACAATTTTACTTTACGACCAAAAATTTACTTCTTAGATATTTTTAGAAGTCTAATTATGTTGTGTAATATAATCATGTCTTTGATAAGAGCTTTGTAACTTCTTCATACAATGAGCCTGAATACCTCCATGAAAACGGTAAACAATTCTTACGTTGCATTTCCATCTTTTATTTAATAGGTAACAGACCTAGTGTTGTTGTATCCATGGCCCAGTCAAGTACGCCTGCCTCTGTGATCAAGTCGTAAAAAACTTTTACGTTCTCATTTCACGTACTTTTCTGAGAAACAACCTTATTTCTATAATGTTTAACTGTTTCGAGACAAGTTTTGTAAGTGTCAAATGAAATAAAAAATAGTTTGAGTACTTTTAACTTTTATTGAGAATATTCGCAAAATGAAGAGTCAGTAAACATCTAAAGTAATTTAAATCCTTTCACCACACTGGTTCGAAAGAAGTGGTGACACAATTAGATAAATGAATAGATAAAGTACATAGTCATGATAAATCAAAAAGCCCGCTACGTGAAAGCACAAAGAAATTATATACAGGTGACATAATGAACTGGCTAAATAGTGACAAACGACCATCAAGGTTACCTTGTATGTACATTGTCTACTAGCAATTTAATTCGTTGTCATTCTGAAAATTGCTGTAAGGGGCTGGAAACATAAATTGACCAAATCTCGCTATTCTCTCCTTTCAACAAGCCGACTTTATGCAACGTGTTGATAAAATTCTCGGTCGCTTTTGAAAATAAATTTGAATTCTCCTTATTTATATCGCGTAGAGTCCGTCTACGAATCGCTTCAGTAAAAGGAAACAAGTTTTCGAGTCAGCACTGGGCGCCTCGTCATCAGATAACAGTAACCGACTTCGCGAAACTAAATTTGCATTTTGCTATCTAAATGAAAAGTAAGGAAAAGATAAAAATATTTTAATGAAGTCCTTGCGGGGTGATTTCTTTAACATTTTTTTATTTAACTTAATTTCGGGAGCAAAACCTTAAAATTAAAGAAATAAACATTTTTTTGACTCTATTACATTGACTTCGCGGTTATTTAAACAATGAAATTAAATATCAACGTAAACATTAGTCGTTTATATGATACAGCCTATAAGCCGACCATCTGAACATTGTTCATAGTGACATTGTGAATTGTGGCGCAGTGCACTGAACTTGCCTAAATAAGGCTTTAAGGCAAAATAGGTTATATCGCGGACGCCTGTCTTCGCTTATAAGACCACAAACCTCCTGAATATTACTCATTGTTTATACATTTTCAGTGCAACTCAAAGCGACAGAGGTTATTGAAATAGAGCATCGTTTGAAAAGGTTCTCAAATAATGGAAATGTTTCAAAAAAAATAAGTTTGGTTTTCACTAGAACTATGATTTCAATTTATTCAAACTGACAA
Organism: Scotopteryx bipunctaria; assembly: GCA_949320045.1. Lineage (NCBI taxonomy): Eukaryota > Metazoa > Arthropoda > Insecta > Lepidoptera > Geometridae > Scotopteryx > Scotopteryx bipunctaria. Next base: position 5,009,943 of record OX439441.1, read on the forward strand.
TAACACTAAACCTGCACAATACTTCTCTGCTGGACTGGAAGTAAAGAAAAAGCATAGAATGCTCCCCGAGCATGTCGTAAAAGTCGACTAAGGGATAGATAGATAGACCTCTCCAAAATTATGGACCATCTATATGGGTGATGGGCTTATCACCTGTCACCATGGTTCACCGTATCCATCTTAAGACTTTAAATCAGAAGTGGCTGCAAGGATAGCCGGGATACGGGCGTGATAATATGTATGTATGTACAATAACACAGCATTACAGCAATACACCAATGCGCAATGAAATACAAACAATTCGACAAATTAAGAAAACCAAACAAAGGTATCGTACAAAAAAATATTAGAAAATTGAATATTTTCTAATACTATCAAACATCTCACAGTACCTCAGTCATTCTCTGCACACATTCGACCATCGGTCAGCAAACAGATCATAATATCGGGTAGGTATTAGGTCATTTTACAAGTCTGCTGCTCTATTCAGAGATCTTTGACAAGATAAAGATTAAGGAAAACACTTTAAAAAAAGTATACATAATATTGTAAATACTAAAGTACTGTAAGTAAGTTCGTATGAGCTAGTGGCTAGCTCTTGTGACGGAGTTTTTAGGCCGCCTCCGTCATGGCTTGACGACTTAAAGGCTGGGACCGACAATTTAACAATATTTTATTTTTTAAATACTAAAAATATAATATTGCAAGATTTAATCAACATAATGCACAATTCGCTTTACAAGTCAGTTACACTTCCACATTGAGAGACAGAGTTATCCTTGCAAATTACAGATATAGGGCAACTGGCAAATATTTCATTGGATGCTTGTTTATGCAACCGACATACAGTCTTGCATACATTAAACTAGTGAATGAGGAAACACAGAACTGAGCATTACAAAACTAAAATCAACTGTATTAAACATAGATATTAATTTCCTAGAACACTGCTCGTGGTTTCGCTCAAGTACCACAATAAAAATAAAGTCAGATCTCAAGCTAAAACTATTCTATATTTTTTTTATCGGTTTAGCGCTAAACTTACTTAAATTACTTATTTTTATTTTAGTACCTGCTAACGCCTACCTTATTTTACTGATAGGTAGGCCTGTCATTATTGAATATAATATCTATTCATATTCCGTTTCCATTACATTGAGTAATCGAGCATATTTATAATCACGTTATTTCATGCACACTAATTACCAATTTCATTTACTAGAAACGCTCGTGATTTTGTATGTGCCTCCATCGAGTTTAAATCTGTGGGCGTGCATGCTTTGACCCGATTTCCTTTCTCTTTTTATTTTTTCAGTCAATTCAGCGCTGAAAACAAGCAACAGAAACTAAACTAGTTAACACACATGGTCGACTCCAATGGCACTTCCCATTGGCGGTGGCTAACTGGGACGTTGCACACCAGAATAATGTGGCACAGTCATAAACGCCTACTCAGCACAACGCAAAAACTACTTAAACAGCCATAAAAACCCGAAATAGTCCATGTATTTTTCTTTGTCCACTAATGTGTTTTGGATTTGGAATTTGTTTGCAAGAATAGGAAGACTTATCGTAGCAGCTGCAGGAAGCGATCGCTTTGACCCAAAATTAATGGAAATTACAAACATATCCATGAATTAATTTCAACATTTTTAATCAAATAAACTTCTAGAAAGCTTCATATCATATCGAACGAAAGCTTAATGAATTCCCTTTTGACCAGTTTGTTTTTGAAAAAAGCATGCAAAAAATTCAATTAATACTTTTGTAAATAAACCGAGCTCAATTTTCATCAGGATAGTACGAGCTGTATGAAAGTTTGTAATGTGCGCGAAAAAAGTACAGCGTCGATGTGAACAATTGGATGTGGATGTCTGACTGGAAGTTTTATCGAATGGGGCTACAGGATGTAGGTCGCGTGCCGCGGATGCCTTTGTTCCAACTGCTGCTGTAAATTATCTACATTCCGTTCTCCTTCATAACTCTGTATCGGCTCCGATCCGACTTTATCTGGGAGGGCATGCGTGACTATTCTTTTTTTGTACAGGTATTGCTTTCACTAAATGAAATTGTATTTCATTGTCTCTTGATATAAAACGAGAACAAATCTTACTTATATTATAAATGCGAAAATTTGTGAGGATGTGACGTATGTGTGTGTATGTTTGTGTCTCAATCATGCCATAACGACTGAACGGATTTGAATGAAACTTGGAATATACATAGTACCTACGTGTGCTGGAATAACATATAGGCTATTTTTTATCCAAGTACCACGCGTGCGAAGCCGCGGGCGGCAGTTTGTTTTATTATATTCACAAGTTCGGATATAAAATGGCTATTCTCACATAATGTCTGATACAATGTTCCTTTTATTAAAAGTCCCTAAAAGCATGTCCTTTGAAAAGTTTAAGAATGTATTACATTTTGTGTGTCGTAAAAACATTTTAGTACCAACGGCCACAGGTGCTGCGTGAAAAACTGCAATTTTGTGTGATCGTAAACGGTCTTTTATGTTACGTACCCGAAAGCTTCAAGAGAGCCTAAACAGGAGTTAACAGAGTACTTACGTTGCGTTTGAGAGGGCAGTCTGTTGGCTAATCGGAATGGCGGCTTTTAAGAGTTCATGGGTGAAGTGATGCGCAAACGGGTCGCTCCTCCATTTAGGTCATCATGGATCCGTGTCAGCAGAGGCCGAGCGCACTCGCCCGCAATATCATTTAATAGAGAATCCTCGAAACGCCTAGCTGCCTCTACCTGCAAACTGCCTCGCGCATTATGAAAATTCCAGTTTAAATTAAGATTGGTTTGCCGCAGCGTTTGCAGTTTTTATTACACTTACTCTTTATAGTTTTTAAATAACGCTTTCCTACTTTAGTTACAAATTATATTCTATATTGTGTCACATATTTTAAAACAAGTCTATTGTGGTTAGATTTATTGCAAGTTCATTGGTTTTAGGCAATTCCACACTTGATTTCTCCCAGTCGCAAACATCAGTGAGTAGCAATACCACCTAGTTCAGCGGGCATCCATACAACTCATTCTAAACTATGCTAACAAAGCAGATATAAATTTCAAACTATAAAGTTCATGTAATTGATTATCTGGCCGGCAGAGCATAATCATTATTGATTCGCTTGCGAATATCTACCCTCAGGCATATAAATGTGGTGAATTTCCCACGGTTTTTTATTCGGCTTCTCGTATAACTTTATATGATTACAAAATTATGATAAATTAACAACCAGGTATTTTTTTGCTCCAGGTATTTGGAATGAACCAAACTAACAAGCGGCAGAATCGACCCCCCGATCGAATGTCCAGGTGAGTCACTTCATCAACAAGTTTTCGGTGCTTTGATATTCTACAAACTATGACGATCTCGGTGGCTTGGTGGGCGAATGCTCAGCTGAGACGCAAGAGGTACGGGTTCGATTCCCGCTACGGGAGAAATGTTTGTATGTCCTGCAAATATTTCTTCCGAGTCTGGGTGTTGTACTATTATTTATTATAAGTAGGTATGCATTTACAAAAAATATATATTATATTAGTATTCTATCAGCCATCTGGTGCCCATAGTACAAGCTTTGCTTTGTTTGGGGCTAGATGGTGCTGTGTAAAATATCCAAAAATATTTATTTATTTTTATTTTATGATAAAACAATAAGAAGCACGTGTATGTAACGTCAGTAAGGTTTTCTACTCTGACGAAAAATCAGACAAATGATAGTTTCATGATAGTATCTATAACACTCACAATAATGCTGTGATTTTATAAAACTAAGACAGTAAGTAGGTACTGTAGGAATAATTGCGTAATAGATAAAAGCTCTATTGAATCCTCTAAAGCAGACGACACTTCCTTTACGAATATTGAAACCCTCTGTGTACAGTGAGCATACCCTTCAAAATACTCATTAAATTACATGAGCTCAATGAATATTGCATATTAGTTTCAGCTATAAACTGATATCACAAATCAAGTTACACAAATGAGGTTTCAGCACACAACACATTACGTCGACAATTGCAGGTATCGTAATGTTGCGTTCGCGTGTCGCGGCGAATTATCGCATGGATAACATGCTTAAACCACAGTGGAAATAATAGTATTGGAATAGAGAATTTCACTTTCACTATCATTGTTATCATCATCCACAGCTTGACTTTCCCACTACAGGGGATGGGCCTCCCTTCGCTTATGCCATCCAATACGGTCCTATGTTAACCTAATCCAATTATGGCCCACGATCTAGACTATATCGTCTGATCATCTCTATAAACAAGTGGCATTACGAGCTGAGCGCTTCCGTGCTTCGGAGGGCACGTTAAACAGTCGGTCCCGGCTTTTAAGTCGTTAAGCCAGGCCTTGAGGCCTTTAGGCGGCCTAAAAACTCCGTCACTAGAGTTGGCCACTAGCTCATACGAACATACATACATCTCTATAAACTAAACTATGTAGAATGGCTGGACTGCCTAAAAATTATTGGATTTGATTTTATATACCTAGGTATATTTTTCTTTATGAGAGGTGCTTATTCTTTTGTCAAAAGCCATGTGTAACCTCTTCCGCGCCCACTTTTTCGCCGCGCCGCTCCTTCCTAGTAGCCTGTAGAACACATTCAGTAGCTTTTGTGATTTATAAATTTATAAGTGTTCTTGTGCCCAAGGCTATATCTTAAGTTAGGGCAGTAAAGTTTATTTTTCTGTGTAAGCCGATTATAAGTGACAGAAGTTTGGAGAGAACGGACGCGTTGCTGGAGTGAAAGCCTCTAACACCGCTTGTAATCCACTTAAAAGTTCATAGTGATATAGTAACACGGCGTTATGTCGCATCGTCTTTGTTTACTCGCTTGTGACGTACCTATTCTGCAAATATTGACTATTGGGAGACTGTGTAATTGCGGAATCGGCGCTACACGTGAATAATTTAGCAAAAGTCAACCATAAACGATTATTTGCATGTTAGGGTTAATTAACTAGTAGTTTCCCCGACAAATATTGCTTTTTGTATTTGCTTGCTCAGATTTGTCTACGAAGCTTCTTGATTTCGGCCTCTGTTGTCAAATGTGTGAACAGAAGAACATACTTATACACATATCTACATAAACACACTGTGAACTCATAATCGTTTTTACCCTTTTGTTCCGTGTAGTCAGGCAAAAACCTAATAAAATATCGGCTAAAGAAGTATGTAGGTAACACTGTAGTTTATACATACAAGATGCATCTTGCAGCCTTCAATACCCCGTCATTCCAACTAGCCCGTCATCGCCACTATCTTACAAGCAGCAAATTATGCTATTGAAGTCAGAACAAAAGGCTATTGTTGTGTTACTCGAGACCAAACTACCGTGCAATATTGATGTTCGACTGACACCGACCGCCAGCGATTTTGCTATTTCTCGGTGCAACAGAGCACAGCCAGTAGAATAGCCTTCCCAGGATATCGAAAGTATCCGTGAGGTACTGACATGTTTGAAATTCCATTTCCTATTCCAGTTCCGGGGTTCCGTATATTTCTTTCTTGCATTTCTATCACTGCGAAAACACACTTGCTTAACTGCTCTATACGTTGACGTTCAAGCCCTGCCTTATATTTAAATTTAAGTCACGCCATCCTAGTTCTAGCTTATAATCAAATATCCTTTGCAAATGTCCTCAATAGTCAAAAATGTTGAGCTATCTAGCATGAATTTCAAAGTCACTCCAATATGAAAACTCGGTCTTTGAATCCGATAAAGCCAGCTGCGCTTCTCACTAGCTCCAGCTGAAACGAAACCCAGCGCCAGCGTCTCATAAATACTTGCCTCAGTCTACCTCTAGCGTTGATTTTGCAATTTAAGGTGCTACACACTGAAGCTTAAACAATCTCAACTGGCCATCTATCAAGTTCTCTTCCAAATAGATCGTTGATTAAATTGTTAAATTGCCCGTTTATCTGGAGGTGACAACGAATGCGGTGATTTATCTTAATTTATTGAAAGTGACGGACATTATTTACAACACTTTTGTCCTCGAGTATTTAAAATGTAACGCTGAGCAACAAATAAAAGCTTTTTATCACAAATATTGTTATCCAGCCTTTTTAAAATATTACCTATTATTGATTTCATCACGTAAAAATAATATCATAAGTGGAAGGTATAAGTCATATCACGATCGTAAATTATATCGGTGTCAATAAGTTTTCTTTGAACATTATAATTATCATTAGTCTCGCTTATTCTTTAGTGCATTTATTTCCTTAGATCGTGTGGTTAGGTATGAAATACAGTAAACGTAGAAGGCGTTGGACCATGACGCTAATGTATCCGTAGTTTTTGCCATTTTGCTTGTCAGAGCTGCTACAAAAACTTCTAATACGAAATGGGAAATAACAAAATATTGTTGTTCAGAAGCAGGAACACCCATAAAGCAATTCCGTTGGTCATTAATCTCGTCCTTGGCCCGTAATAGAGTTTATTACGGAGATCACACATCACTATGAAAATACCCGCAAACTAACTGCTATATTTTATTCTGCGGGTTAGGGACAGAGGTAAGGCGTTAATCTAATAAAGGGATTCGCATGTGACATTATTCTTGCACATAATGCCCAATTGCGCACTTTACATTTAACGTAATTGTCTTTAATCTAATAAGAAACTGTTTTCATTTCAGAATAGAATTAAACACTTCATACGATTATCTTACTTAGGTATATAGCTTACAACAGATAGTCGTCATGGTATTGCAATATCAAGGTAACGTTAAATCGCAATATAACCCTCGATAAAACGCCATTAAGGAAGTGATTTTTTTTTAGGAATGTTCCTCACTTAATTTAACATTTGCGAATTGAGGAGATGTACTCGATATTCTCAATTAATTAAAATTCCAATCCTTTGATAGTAGATTCAATTATTTGTTATTACAATCCTTTTTACGACTTATTAGCAGCTTATGCAGCAGCAGCGTCCGTAGTTGGAAGGGATAATTAATTGTACTTTGTTGGAGAAAAAATGTATTTATAACTCGAAGTAACACACACTTGATGTAGTCACTTCTTTATTGTCTATCTGCCATTATTGCCCTGGAACAGCTTACTCCTATCTCAGGATAATTAATTAAATTTAAACCGTTAAAATTAGTATCAAAATCTCTTCAGTGATAAATACCCTACATGGGTAGGTATATTTAGTCGTTTTACTTTTAGATTCCTCCCGATAGAGGCAGGTAAGTATACCGAAACACCGTCCTAACTTCTTTCGAACCAATGCACTGAAAGGATTAGGAAAGTACAAACATAAAAATGCATTATTGCACTACCTACATAAAAATGCATTATTGCACTACCAGATTCAAACCTTTGGAAGGCGGCTCACTACCTCTAGACCACCAGTGCAGATTACTTGGTCACCAGTTGAATACTCTCCTATTCTTCTTTCTTACAGAAAGTTTTTAAACTTTACAGTGGCGCAAAAAAGCCACGAGCGATCTAGTAATAAAGACTATAGCTAAAGCCCATTTAGTGGTGAAAAGGGGCGGAAAAGGCTCGTGATCGTCTCCGCGTAATTGATGGTTTGTTGTTAGGCCCCGGAGGTTAGCCATTCGGAATTCTTATAAATTCGATCACTTGCTTAGGATAGTTAGTTACTTCTAATTAAACGGTTAATTTATTAACTGAAATAAACTTTCAATTGATACAAGTACATAGGTATTTACAAATATAGCCAGTCGGGAAATCTAAAGATCGTTGTCTTACGGAAAAACGGTCTATAGATAACTAACCTGATCTATTTGTTTAGTTTAATCACCTGATTAGTAAATTAATTTATCTAAACGATAGCATTCGTTGCTGGACGAATCTAGATGAAGCAACAGACCGTGGAAAGTGGCACTCAGAGTGAAGCCTATAACCAGCAGTGGGTGAAGTTGGGCTGGGAATGATGATGATGATGAAATAGAGGAGCTTTCCATTGCGTATCGATATTCGTAAACTATGGCGAATAATATTAGTCACGTAGGTACATGCATAAAGACCTAGTAAAAAAACTTGTCAGTAGATAATTGAAAACAATTATACAGGCATTTCCAAAAATAAACCTTACTGTTTTTAGCTTTAAGGGATACTTCGTGACATTATTTTATTTGTTTTAGTAAGTACTACAACTCATATCACTAGAGGTAGTTTTTTCACTTTTAAAAACGAATGTTTTTTTATTACTTGTTTTATTTATAGACCCTCGAATATGCAAGCATGCACGTTACTTTTTAATCCTGTTCCAAACCCTTCTCATACTTATTAATTAAAATTGTACTGTTATAGCAAAATATTATCGCGCACGACTCTCTTTGAATAAACGAGGTTACATACAATAAACTAACCGAAATAAAACTAGTTCAGACGCATCTTTTGTTATGGTTCGGGGAATTTCGGAGTTCAATTCCGTTATCTTTAAATTATTGTGCTTATACCATATTCTGTCATACTCAGGCACCTCATTCAGCTGAAACAATGACATTACTGTTTGAGGTGATTTCCTTTAAATCACTAGCTGAAGTCCAACTCATGGTATATTGATCTATGCAGTTACGAGTTCCTACAGCATGTTTCACTCGTAACTACTTTGTATCTGTAGCACAACGAAACGTCTATCACCTCCTCTAACTTTTCCTTATTAAAAAAATAGACAAGAATTTTAAATCAGCTCATCAATCTCTTGATTTGCTTCCCACCCATGACGATGTTGTTATGAATACTTTTTTGCTACTTAGGTAACATATACAAAATATAAGGCCTTTTAACCATCTATAGTAGACGATTTATACAGCGTCAGGAGGCAACTCTTTACCTTCACAAACGGGACGCTGTAGTGCCTGGGACGAATTAAAATGGATTAGGCTTGCCCAGCACCTATACCATCCTATTAGCTTAATCGACCTTGTCCACAGGAAAGACATGGTCAATACGTGCGGAGCTGACTAAGCCGCAGGTTTCCTTACGATGTTTTCCTTCATTCCAAGAATCCATTGGTGCACGACCGGATTTGAACCCACGTCCTTAGGATCGGAAGGCGGGGTCACTGCCAACTAGACCACCAGTGCTCTCATACAAAATAATTGGCTGTGTTTAACTAACAGACTTGTAAGTCGGGCAAAAAATAAGAGTCAGGCGACTTGTTGGTTTCCATCTTGAGAAAGATATTATAAAAAAAAAATTTCAGGGCGTGGGCGTGAGATGGCACGAGCGGGCATGCTGCACAGGGGTGGAAAAAACGGAGCCGAGTGAGTATTTATCCTTATTGAAAATACGCTAAAAGCCTTTTTTTGCGTTCTGTTTTCTATCTGAAATTATTCGATAAACTGATAAGCATTGAATTTATTTTCCTTCCGTTATTTGTAAACGCAACAAAATTTAGAAAGGAAATGTGCGTGGTTCTCAAAATGACCTCGTATTATAAAACTAATTGATTAGACAACAATAGCAAATATTTATTGGCTCTGCAAGTAAACTAATGAATATTCAAGGCTATTTAATATTCATTAGCATTAGCGTCTAAAAGTTACAATTTCAAGCGCTGAACTGAAACTGAAAGTTTTCACTATAGAGCTCACTTATTAAAACTTATACCAGACTAAACCAACACGCTAGAAATTGAGCTCGTTATAATGAAGCTATTGATATTCAAACTCATACGGCCATACATTGTTGCTAAGGCTTTATAAGTGAATATCATATAATCTTCGCTAAAAGTGTCTGGAGCCCTTTCATTTATCTCCTTAATATACCAATTTATATGGTCCGCGTCGTCAAGGACAATGTAATGGCTTATTTCACAAAATCGTCCGCCTATATCCTTCGAATTTCTCTGACAGACACGATTCAGCACTTAATGTTATTGACGTAATACCTACTCTGTAAGCTGTCTCACTATTACTTAGTCGATTATTACGCCTTTTGGTTTTCTCAAATTATACTTATGACAATGAGATTGGGTGAAAATGTAGTATAAACTAACCAGTAATTGTGTAGATCTAACAGAAATTTTATATAAGAATAAATTCGTATATTAGAACTTGCGTAGGACTGGAACAAGAATAGACTCAATAAATCGTCAATAAACCCAAGATCGATTCTGTTATAAATAAATTCGTGTTGAAATCGGTTGTACTTCCTGTAACAAAATATAAATAGAACGCTACTAACAGATTGAAAGACGAACAATTTGGTATCGCAAAGTGCTTAGGGCGTAGGGCGGGTCAGGTGCAAGCCTGATGGAGCAATTACTTATTTTAATATTTTTAATGCCCACCTCCGCATACCCTACCTCTTCTCACCCCCTGATAAAGTTCTCAATATTATTCAGGTGCTACAGACCGCCCATAAAAACCCTGCTCCAAAATGAAATTGTGACACAATAATTCCTTTAAAATAACGTTTGTAGTAGGTCTACCATAAGAAAGTTTTAAATTGGAATGAAAATGAAACAGTGTTCACGAAGATTGGATGGCGAAAGCGATTTACACTATCTGTTAAGTATTTTCAAGAATCTCTTATCCGCGTTTGAGATCACATTTCTATTGGTAAAGAAAGGATTTTAAACATGGAATTGTATAGCCAATTTAGTGGAAGACTTTCGTTAGTAGACCGCTCTGTTCGTTAATAATAAAGACGCTTTCCCAACTCAAGTTCATTTCTAATCAGCGTTGCTATTGTATTACTGTAGCTGGAGGAAGTTGTATAGAGATCATTGCATCCTATTAGATCGGAACTATCCATCTTGTCGTCTCAAGTTAAAGTTTGTAGACGAGTCCCCAGCGGATATACTCTCCTTTACTGCGGTATCCATTCATTATGAACACAGTCTTAAGATACCCTTAGGATGGTCATGGGAGCGTAACCACCTTATTTACTGAAACACACGGTCAGCATATTTCTATCTGATCTATATTGTAAATTGAAAATACCGTTAGATTTGCAATCAACGCACAGGCCAAACTACTGAAGCTGAAATCAGACAGTGGTGTTAGCAAAGTTAAAACTAGACAAAATTGGTTGTGGTGCAGAAAAACCAAAACAGAAAGACATCATAAAAACACGTAGCTTTGAAGTAAATTTTAGTAATTATTATGCAGTCGCACATTGAAAGCATCTCATACTAGCAAAGTCTAAGGCTTTAGTGCTGTGTGGTCAAGTTAGCACAGCTAGTCCATTTCCAAGGCCAGTAATATTTTAGGAGTTGGTGCACACTCGGGATGTTACTCACCTCTGTTTCAGGCAAAACTTTGACAGTGTTGGGTTGTGTTAACCGGTGTTCCATATAGTGGTGTCCGACCCCCCACTCCGGTTTCCCCCGCTTCTTGTTCCCACCGCATTTCTCACCTCAGCTCGCACTCACTCGTCTAGACTAACTTTAAATTGTTAGCTGCAACTTTGCTTTCCACTTTCCATTTGACTGAACTTTATTTGAAAATCGCATACCGCCCCTGACTCTTGATGGCTATTCCCAAGTTCATTTACTTCAAGTCTCATTAAGCGTTGTTTGAGTTTTTAAAGTTCTGCAAAATACTCAAGTCAGAAGGTACCTCACTACCTTCATGAAACAATATGGAATTACGACGATTTCAGAACGTCACAGATGGCTTTTACACGGCATTTTCCTCAGAGTTGGCTCAGGCTCTGCTTGACATTATGTATTTCACACGGATGAAATATTTTTCGTAAACGACGCATAAATTTTTATGCAAAGCTGCATAAAAATTGATGCAACTTAGGTTAACTTAACTTATGTACAGGCTTTAGGAAAGTAAAAGATAGGTATGTACTAGGGTAAAGAAGTGATAAATGCCCAGATGGGATAAATGCCTCGTGTTTTAAAAACTTCATTTCAGAATATCAAAATTTATTTAGGAAATAAATTTTGATTACAACCTTTAGGAAAAATAAATGTAAATGTAGAAAACAAATGTTGAAAATATATATTTTTATTTTGTCAGAAAAAAAATCTATTGTGATATAAAAGAAAAAGTATTGAAGAGCAGGACAAGGATTTGAAGTTTGATAGTCAGATTGCGTAGAAATATATTTTAATACAAAATGAAAGCAATACTTTGGGTATGTTGTTCTTGCTACCACATCTTACGACGCTGGGGAAATCGGGAATAATATAGGGTACGCAAGCGTTCCCAAGAGAGCACGATATTTGATTTTATATTTACCTGAGATCCTTCAAGGCTCCTCCGGCTGTATTGTGTCTAGCAATAACGTCTGTATGCCTCCATTTATTATTACAAATGTAACTAACTTTATCATTATACGTGCTGTTAAAATTACATTAGTCGGAATGTGCTTAGGTTAATAATTAAATGTGCGTTAATGCTATTTCAAAAGCAACTTAACGAAGACCATAGATACCGCACAGTGATTCGCATACAAGACGAAAACTAGCAAACATCAATTAAACCTGTAACTTTAAAGTTTAAGACACGATTTTTGTTTATCGTTGTTTTACTGCCATCTATGACGGACGCTTATAAAAGATTGGCTTAGTTATTTACGATTCAACGCTCTGTCATAAATCTGGGACTGGGTTTTATGCGAGGAGGGAATAGATCATAACATTGATTGGCAGCTTCGGACCCCATGGTTTTACCTTCACTTCAATGAATGCTGCACACTGTCCGCGAAAATACTCTATTTATTCTTATGTAACACAACCTATAAAAGTTCAACTTTAAAATAAAAGAATGGTGCTCTCAAGAATTGCTTTTCTTCGCTAAAATACCACCTTCTTGCTAACATTTTAGAAAACCAATATAACGGAGCTTATAGGATTAGAAAATGAAAATGAGATTTTAAAACAACAACACCAGTATTAGGTACCTACGTTAATGAACAATTTCTACCTGCATTCTAATCTTTTAATTAAAATTGATGGAAAAGGAAAACATAAGGAACAATACTCTCTTGGTTCATTCTTGCATATTGATGAACGCTGAATATTTTTTGTAACCTTTGTTGTACAGTCAATTCTTAAGGTTCGTTACTTTTCCAGTCCGTTTAGAAGTAGGTCGGTGTCCCGTAAAAGTTTCCGCAAATGTGGTCCGCCAGTCACATTACCGCGGCCGATCAAAGGACCTCTCTGCACGATGACCCTCCAGCTCCGAGGACTCTCAAAATATCATGCGTTTGTTTTATCCTCTTATTTAATATCCACAACATGATTATGCTGTTCGAATGCCTATACATCCCGAGCATCTCTTGACGCTTAGTGACGAACGTTTTAGTGTTAATTTGTTTGCTGAGTCAGTGCACTGAACCACCGACCGCGGGGCGACGCTGCATAATTATTTTCAGTGTTTACCCCCATTAACATTCGCCGGCGGCAGATCAGTTGCACGGAGGTTTTACGCTGAATCCGCTAAAGCTTTTCTGTAATCCTCTGTGATGTGGAGACTTACACCAAGAGCATAATTTACAATATAATTACTGACTATAGTCTGAATCCTGTTACACATAAATTTGCATTATTTAGTGTGTAGAATTTCTAAAGCTTATTCGATTAAAATGATCAAATTGAACCAAAAGTTGAAGGACAGTTTTTAAAATTAGCTTTATTTGTAACATTCAAATCAAAATAAACCAAATGCTAAAATATACACGAAGAGATACCCATCATTTGCGTGAGACGGAGATGACGGGAAATGTAAATTTTGCTGACTAACCCGGAAAGCAATTACGTAGTCTAGGGTCGACATTTGCATGGTGCTTCTGCACCTCATCATAAATCAATTGAAACGTGTGAGATGTGATTTTCAAAGGTTTCATGCAGAAATTTTCTACTATTACTCGCGTCACTGGTTCTTGAACCAGTGTGGTAAAAGGATTATGAGGCTCATTTCGTGCACTTGACACTAATATCTTACCATTTTTAGGGTTGTACGACATGCCTCTCCTATAATAATTAACCACAAAGAAGAGTTATGGCAGCGTCGTCCACCGACTTCCTGCAATCACCACAATGATCTGTTTTCCAATTAAATTTTTAAAACCTCTGTGGAAACAAATATAATGAAAAAAAAAAACTTATTATCAAAATGGTGTCTGATCTCTATTCCTAAACCTATTCCAGTACAATTTAATAAGAGCTTAGAAACCTCTTATTTTATATCTGCGAAAGAAAGTCCGATCTCTAGTGAATACACGAGTACAAATTCTTTCGCTGGGAAAGTACCCAACAACGGCAATCCCCGATAAATGTAAATAATACGCGCAGAGGACCCATTGCAACAATTTGCTTTGGATACTCGGTATTGTGCTATCGTGATCATGATGTAAAAAGGTATTTGGTAACACTTTATATTGATATTTTCGAATGCTAAACACATTTTTTGCTTACGGGCACTGAACTGCGCCTACCTAATCGAGAAATTTTAGAGCGTGTTTGCGAGGCCGACTACAGGCTTACTAGCGACCGTTACTTTGTCGGGTTCCTAATCAGTATGCATATTACATTATTTTATACAAGTGTATGAAATACATCTTGATACTGATTACAAAAAAGATTAAACTTTCGGTCTACAGAAAATCAGGTCTCTTAGTCTCTTAGTATTAAGTAATTGTACCAACCTTTAACTACTAGTAACAACAGATCTACTAACAGATGTGATTTTGACTCATAGTTCACAGTCAGTAACTATACAAACTTCACAGTTATTTCCAACGTATTTCAGATCTTGATAAGGCTTTTAAATCAGCCCGTCACTTCACCCTCCTGTAGTGTGGTGTAGTCTACGAAGCAAATATCGTACACAATAGACAGAATCCATCAATATATAAGTACGCCGTCTGTCCGACCTGCCATCTGCGCCCCTCTGGAAAATACGTATCACGTCACTCTCGAAAATAGTTGCATACTTTTCATGTGGATTTTAAATTAACAAAAATATGCCTACCTAACTAGAGTTTATTATACACCTATGCATACCTGTTTCCCAATTATGCAGATTAATAATAAATACTTAAATGTTCATTTATTTGCAATCACGATGAAGTAATTCAATAAATAAATACGTAATCCTGTAATATTTTTTACGGTTGAGATTACAGGAAAATAAAAGAAATATCTAATTGCCAAAAGCAATTACTCAGTTAGTTAAAAGAGCAGTTCAAATTAATCGGGTAAAGTGGGTTTGGTCAATTTGTTTAGGATCTAGGATGTTGCGGGGCAAATACTCTTTGGTCTTTGATGTTCGCCTTCTTATTTGTCCTTTTTGTAGATACACATTATTCTGTGTTGCGAATATCTATTCTACATATTATTGTAATAGAAATGAAAATATATTATACCTTTATTATACTTATTATAAATGGTGTAAAGGTCTGATGGTCATCGGTCAAGTGTTTTCAAATATCTACCGTTACAAATATCTTCATTACAACACGAGTGTCCAACCACTCCCGTCACGCAGTTTAGGGTGGACGTAATGGCCCTTTCCTTTTAATCAAAAACAGTGTTCTATTTAGGTACTTAAATGGAACACCCTAGTTAAAGCGTTTGTATTTGTTTGATTTCCGCCGCGGGAGAAATATTTGCATGTTCTGCAAATATCCGGGTCTGGTACCATACATAGTTTCTGATACCCACGAGTCACGACACAGTGAATCCTTGTGTCAGAAGTAAGTATAATATGTTTTATTATATACTAGCTGCCGCCCGCGACTTCGCTCGCGTGGTATCCAGAAAAAAATAGCCTATAATATGTTAATCCAGCACATGTACTATGTGTATTCGAAGTTTCATTCAAATCCGTTTAGCCGTTTAGGCGTGATTGAAGCATAGACATACAAACATCCTCACAAACTTTCACATTTATAAATAATTTGGTTTCCCAATTCACGCAGTCTAGTCCTTTTGTCTACACCTGTCGATTTAAATAATGATGACAGTTATCGCTAACCAACTTTTACAACACATGCACTATGCACGCAAGGGCATGGACTCACTTGTATTCTATTTTAGTGACAGCACTTACTTAGCAGTGACAACACTTAACACCCAACAGTCACATACATAGTTCTGACTCCACAGTAGGATTCCCTGTGTCGTGGGTATTAGAAACTACGAGTACCATGGTACCACTAGCACTAGTGTAGCGTCATTGGTATTTCATCAATTTTAACTGCACATATTTTCATAAAAGCAGACGCGCTTCAAGCCCAAGAAGGCTACGGGGCTCAACAAAGTTTTCAAACAAAAGAGTAGCAAAAGGTTCGGATCGATCGAGAAAGTTGTGCAGAAGGTCGGATGCAGCGAGAGGATGAAAGTGAAGGTCCCCCTCTCCCCAGACACCCTCGGACAAAGTCAGGGAAAGTACCTACGGTATCTTCACGAAAGGGAATTCACTGTTGTACGGGAAATGGAAAATAATCGCCATTTAATCTCCTTATAATGTACTTAGTAAATATAATAAATTATTTTAGGGTATATATATATGGTATATATTTATTGACGCAAGACACCTTTAACCTTTTTCCTTTAATCGTTTTAAACCTTTTCGTACAAATTAGTTTTTTTTTTGCGTTAAATATATTATTTTTAATGTCTGACATAAAATTAAATAATTAAGGAACTTACGCATGTAAGAGCGCTCATGGAGTTGGCGTAATTTTAGCTCGCTCACTAACGAGCAGGCACTCAAGCCAGGCCCCTCGTCATTCCTCCAGACTAGATATTGTATGAATTGTAAGCACATTGTATACAAAACGTCAGTGGAGCTAAACTGAACATAGGAAAACTATCACCAGTACTGCAATGCGCCTCTGCAAAGAACACCAGTGTTCGAAAAATGTGCGCTCAAACGGTGAAGGAAATCATCGTGAAGAAACCCGTCATGTCATGGACACAATATGTGTCAAGGGCACGAAAGGAGCCCCTGAGGCGCACTTTAAATCCTTTCACCACTCTGGTTCGCAAGAACTACTGACACGACTAAATATATAGAGCAATGCGCCCCTAACTTGAAACTAATCTATGTATACCAGTTATATCTACATGTGTACATGGTTTCCAGTTTTCAAACGCAATTCTAGACAACTCGACATAGGTAAAAAAATTAAATATTCGTAATTCAAGCTAAACGCGAAACAAAGATCGCCTACTGTTATAAAAGTGTACTGTGTGTCTAAACGCATCTGCTCTGCCAGGATCTACGTAGATCCTATGTTTCTGTATTGTTTTAGAACTATCCGTAGCATGCTAGTAACTCTACTTCTATGCGGATATGGGAGTTGGAAATTAATGGGTGTAGTGGTGCGTTATTTGTATTACATTGGCTGTTCTGGTTATTGCATTGTTTATGATATACATGTTAACTTTAAGAAGTACCTACGTATATTGTACATAGTAGGAACGCAGACACTATTAAAAAATCAAACAGAAAATGTAATAGGCATACCTATTTAAAATACGCAATCTGCCAGCAATTAAATGAATTGACTATGTGAATTGAGCAAGTTTGTGGCGTTAATACCAAGCATGAGGGTTCAGGAGGTATGAGCAAACATCCCAAGAGAACATGTCGGACGTCACTCCTCGAGGCATGGTGGCATGGCTAATTACCGAGGGTGGCGGTGGAGCGGTCCGTCTCAATGACCAGAACCCACACCCACATACATAAAAACTGAAGCTAAAGTGAAAGCTATTTAAGGTTTTGTTAAGTTTTGGCGGAAATACTCAAAAAATCTGAAACAAACTACAATATAACAACTCTAATTTGTGTGCCTTAATAATAAAATAAAATAAACTCGTGTGTTTGGTTCTTATATGACTAATAACGGGAATCCTGTACTATAGTTTTCATGCACTTGCCGTCAAAGCAAGTGTAATAAACCTAATTTATCCGTGGTATGTCGGCAATTACTCTCTTGAGACAAGCCCAAGGTTTCTTTCAGGCTTAGACCCTGGGGACGGCGATACGGTTAAGTTAGGTGGAACGTTGGAATCAAACAACCGGTACCACTCTAAACACTAGTATTCAACTCTCATAGGTTCTACCTAATTGTAATAAATAAGTAAATAAAATAACTGTATTTCAGACCATATCAATGAAATGAAATTCAGATTTTAATTAACTTAATCACCATTAATTAGTACAGAAAACTTAAAACTACACGCATTGTTTGTGCCGCAGTATCGTGGTGACACAACGCCATTCGGCCAAAACTCTGCATCCATGAAGGACGACAGACGATGTTTTTTATGTCTCGCTAACCTCATCAGGAACAACCAGCTTTTTATATAAATGTCTCCAAACATGGCGACCCTTCTTCCCAACATGCAACCATTTTATTATTAACCGTTGCGTAAATTTAACCGTTACATTTACTTAAAGCAATAATTTACGCCATCCTAGAAAAAATCTAGTAGTGAAAACTTACCTAGTAATTAAAAGCATATTTTCTGCTTAAAGCTTTCGATTCCATTCGATACTTATTGCTTTGCACACACACGACAGACATACCTAAACCTTTAATCCAATACGAGTATTTATGCGAACATCCTTGATTTTTATTGTTTTCCTTATACTTACAAAAATCTGTGCATACAAACATAGTACATTTTAGCCAGCTTAAGTTCCGAATTACGGCCGAGCTTCTTGTGAAAGTAATGCTATCGATTTATTACAAATTGTTTATTTTATCACAAAACATTTTATTTCCTTAGCCATAAAACACTTTAACGGTGTCGTAACACCTAAATAATATTCCGCATCGATCGCCGTTTATTTTCTGTCGGATTTAATTAAAACTAATTATTGGGCTTACCGTCCCGATGGTTCCGAATCTCGGGCCGAGTTGTGAGTGGGGGAGGAATTGGCATTTTGCGACGTCTTCCTCCATCTTCCCCTCGTAGATAATTAACTGCAGATAGCTACACCCTACTAGTAAGGGATCAAATTTTATCCGCCGCTTTTTAAAGAGCGTTGAGTTGGGTCGGCGCACTCCCGCCGCAATGGGGTTCAACAATTTGTTAGGGTGGCTAGGTAAACGACCGTGATTATATTGATTTTTAAAATGACATCTCTTTTATCCCGCAAGCCGAGCGCAACCCTTTAAATAAAGATTTAATAGAATATTTTTTCTCGTCACTATTTCGGTCAAAAAAAATAGTTGCAAGCCCGTGGTTGAACAAAATATTATTTTCCTTTGTCAAACTCGTTACAATATGTCCAATACCAATTGTGAAAACATGGATGGAACGTTCTAAATCGAAACACATGTATGAAATATTCGAGATCGTATCCACGTGCATTCGTACGTTGGCACGCGTATTTGATACTTCACAATTTTGCATAAAAACGAAACGTGGATATCGCCAGTATATATTTCAACCACCGTTCGAAATACCTTCAAACATTATTCGTGCCTGCACATTGAAGTAGTATTCATATTCAAATCCAATAGGATCAGAACATCTATTTTGCATATTTATAGTCCATGTGGATTAACTTTTGTTTATACCCTCGAAAGAATTATTGTAACGCCATCAAGGGCCCTCGTATTGTCTGCGGAATTAACGCAACAGCATTGGCGACGCCAGACAAATAAATCAGTAGTTAATGCACACAGCATCCGGTGCGTCTCCGGTTATTGTCGTGCGGCATTTGCCTGCGCTCACCATCGCCGAGCACTTTCATCCTCCCTTACCAGAGCCGTGGTAACGACAGCAAAGAAGGGGCCGAAGATTTATTAATTCGAGGGAGTTACTTCTCCGCACGTGCGATTTACTCTGTTCCTTCGTTTATCCGCCGGAAACTTGTAATGCGTAAAAACACTTACTTTTAAACATTATTTAAAAGGAGAATAGTCTTTCAAATATGCAGGTACGTAGGTAATTTGAACTGTATATTGAGCTATGATAAGGAACCATTTATTCGCATGTATTTTAGTTAAAAAGATGGTGTACCTATATTTACGCATCAAACCCATGTCGTATAAAAATAACACCCCATGCGTAGAGAGAAAGTGTGAGAAATAATTTTATCGCACAAACGCATGCTATTCTCAGGGAACTAATTAGCAGATTCCGTTTATCGTCATATCTTGACATCCATCTATATCTTGACGTGATCTTCAGATAATTCATTATGCACTTTCCTAGCATTTATTATATGAAACAGCTGCGTTTTCAGATAGATTTCCAGGCATTCATCGAAGCGAGCGTCACTGGTGCCGCATCATTGAAACTGCACGAATTAAACAAAGTGAAAGACTAATACCGAATTCAGTGCAAATAACGTTCCATACATTTTCGTAGTAGCTGTGTCGCGGCGTCACTGCTGCGGTGCTACTGACGCTTGCTTCAAAAACTTACCTTTAAAGAAAACGTTTTTAGACTATTAACTTTGTGTACGTACTTCAAACTGCCTCTAACTCTTCAAATCCTAAGTATTTTACTTTAATGAAACATGTATTTCCAAGTTAGCTGAACCGTGTGAACGGCTAGTTAACACAAACGCTTGCGTGTTTTTAAATAGTTGTAAGTTCACCAACTTTGTGCTCGGCTCCTGACTGTTGTTGCTTGTAGCGTAAGGCTTCGACCCTATGTGCGCGTATACTTTTTCCTTTTATAACAATCGGTTTTCAACTCATACTTATTTTGATAGGTATTTCGATACAGATGCGTGTGGTGCTAACCATGTTACGTAGGTAGCCATGCTTAAAATACTTCTACTAATATCTAGAAGTAGGATGATAACTACAAAAGGCAGGAGTAAGAAAGGTGTGAATACTGGCTAATACCTCTCTATTAGCCAGTATTTACACCTTTCTTACTCCTGCCTTCCTTCCTGCCTTCTAGTGGAAAAAAACACACGGTTGTGTCGACCGTACAAAGTGAGATAATGGCATGATGATAAGAAAAGGCAAATGCATTCGTGCCATTGGGTTGAAGCCCAGTTGGGCTGAATAAGTTGCGCATGCCTATTGCAAGTTCGGATAATTGAGGAAACCAGGGACCCCTGATTCTATTAACGATTATTCTCTTACTCAATACTACTCCATGTTTGGCAATTGTTGTCTGAAGATTTTCAGTATTGCATCATATAAGTATGTGTGATAAGTAGGGATTGTTGATTATAAGCTTTAAGTCAACAAGTCAACTAAGAATAGCCATGAAATGTACTTTACGAACAATATAATTCTTTTTTCGAGACAAAAGATAGCGTATGTCCTTCCACAGGATGGAATCTGTCTTCTTGCAAAATTTTATCAGAATCTTGGCGTGAAAAGGTAACAGAGAGACAGACAGAGTTACGGACACAGAGTACCTATTTCTAATTAACTGGTATGTATAGATTATGATAAAGTTATTTGTACCAACATGGTTATTTACTCAGCGTAAATTAAACAAACACACCAAAAATTGTGTCCCACAGCGCGTATCGAACAACAGTCGCGAGTTTCAGCCCCATGAGATGAGCTGAGATTATAATGATTTCAATGTTTATCATTTACCAGATACTCCTACCTAGTCGAAACACATTTATTTGTATGTGAGTTTTAATTAAATAAAGAGTCAGTACATTACGAGTCCAGTCCATGTAACTTCTAAAATTAAGTTTGTCTATTCGCAAATGCGAGCGAGCTGGTAAACTTTCAACCAGCAAATTCGTGAGCAAAAAGCATAGTTTTTCGTTGGCGCGACGTCTGGCCGCGAGCAGTTGATCGATACCAATGCGACTGCATTTGTAGTCTAGCAATCTTATAGTACTTAAACCAATATGCTACTTACATTAACAATTTGTCATTCCCCTTCATTCTACTTCTATAATATCAACTAACCATCAGATATATGTTGTCTACAAAAAGAAAATGGAATGGTCTGCATTTTATTCCATGAAAGTTGTTTTATAGCCATCGATTACCATTAATTACACCATAGCCGTAATAAAGTCGTAAAAATCTAATTTAATTTGCATTGTGTCGTAAATCAGAGCGTAGAGTTATATTTAGCATGATATATAACTGAAACGCCCGGAAACTGAACAAATTCAGGCGACCAGCGCCCTTAGACCCACATTATTGCGTAGCCCAACACAATTTCAATGGCGGCCCACACATGATTAGGGTACAAATTGAATTTGTTCGGCGTTTCCCATAATGTGCTTACACTAGAGATATACACTTATAATGACGGCCTCAGTGGCGTGGCGGGCGATTGCTCGGCAGAGACGCAAGAGGCGCGGGTTCGATTCCCGCTGCGGAAGAAATGTTTGCATGATCTGTAAATATTTCTTCTGGGTCTGGGTGTTGTGGTACCATGGTACTCGTAGTTTCTGATACTCACGACACAGGGAATTCTAGTGTGGGGTCAGGACTATGTATGTGACTGTTGGGTGTTATTTATTTATTTATTATAACATGATAGTCATGAATACAACTCGCCCATCATTTATTGCAATTATTAGGTGGGTATGTGATTTGAAATTTCTTCTTCTAATTGAAATGAAATAGTTTGTTTGCAAGAAATATGGTAGGTACATACATTATAGGATGGCTCCAAAGAGTTTTATCCAGTTCTTCATTATTGTTCTTCGAAAAGGTTTATTCGTATACTTTTGGTGTTACAACCCTAATGAAATGCCTAAGGCTAAAGGGATCAATAATAAGCTCGCAAGAGGTTCGTAATACCTTAACGAGGATTCCGCAGAGGCCTGGGCTGAAGGTTGTAAGTGAAGAGGCCCAGGTAATTGCTTAATTAACGCCGCAATCAGTGCCCGTCTACCGATAGCCTATTCGCGCGTCTAGTACTGCTCACTAACTAGCCAGCTATTCAGCCAAACTGGAGATACAATTTATGTAAACAAACCGTCGCATATTTTTCATTATTACGATGAAATCACTTTAGTTTTAGGTAAAAAAACTTCGCAACATAAGTTTTTAAACTTTAAGTTAACTGTTACTAATTTAACTGTTAATTTAACTATAGTATTGCCATTTAGTAAAGGAAACTGAACCAATGCGATGAAATCTTAGGTATTTCTGTTGCACATTCAAAACTTTATCAAAAACTATTAGCAATTCGGTGGGTGTTTCGCAGATGAAGTTCAGCTAGTAAGCTGCAAATAAATATATTTGATCATTTTCCTGCAGGAATGTGTTCACACGCACCGACGACGAAATAAATAAAAATAGCCTTATGTACAATACAAATATTTAGCCAACGAAGCTTTACTTACTCAGAAGTGACGAAGGAAAAATAAAAGGGGAAATGAACTTGATAGATTAGGAGAAAACACTCGATTTTGTAACATCGGAACACATCGCCCCCAGAGTTGAAAAGTTCAATATTGACTCGCAAAATTGCTTTAAGTCGGTGCTGACGATAATAGTAAAAGCTTATTGGGAATGTCAACCTTATAGCTTGTACGGAGGAGTGGAATTGCTTCCGGGGGCTGGGTGATCGAGGTGTTGTACAGCTCGACGCGCTTATTGGCATGTCCTCAAAGCTTCCTTCCGACAACACAACGAGACGCCAAGGATTTTTCGCTAAAAGCCAACCGTCCAATAACATTTATTTATGAGTACCAACGTGCTGCGCTAGCTTAGAACAGAATAGCTTCTGAGACGGAATGAACTGTTTTAGTATCTGTAACTTACAAGAATGAACTCTATAACGACTCTCAAGTACCAGAGCTTCGTTGGTTTATTCTGTTTTTATGAGTTTTGTTGAGAGCTAACTCTACCTGCTTACATATGCACTTCTACGAGTTGTGTAATGAGCCACTACATTTCCAAACACATTTCTTTTTTAATGGAAGAAATTCTGAGAAATATTATAAGCAAACAAAAATACCTGCGCCGTATCCTGTAATCTCACATTCCCTAAGGTGTAGTTGGTAGGAGATTACCAACTGGCAGATTGTTTCGTTCTCGTAACGAAGTTGTTCTGTTTTTGCGCGCAGCCAAGCGCGTAAAATTAATGTAGGCAAGTTCGATGGAACATCTGATACAAGTTGTAACTTCTCTAACTTGTATCATTTGCTTTTGAGATGTCAAAATGTTTAACAACTCTGTTACAAATATCGAAAAGGCTAGAGATAAATTATCTACTGGAATTTACCATAGCACACTCCAGTTTCTTCGGACAGCAGAAAAAGAGATTAAGTAATATTTTTCAATCGATTGATTGATTGGTAGGTAAATAGAAAAATCGAGAAATCTTACATCCATGTTTAATTTTCGATAGAACGTAAACTATCAAAACCTAACGCTAGCATGGAAAGCTCCACAGTATTGTCGTTATCAAGCTAGCCAATCACATTTTGGTCACGTATCGTATTATTCCTGCAAAACCTTACTGTTGGCTAGAAGTACTTTCCTATCAATCTACTTATAAACTAAGCGTTCACAAATATTTTTGCGGGTAACGAAGTTTTATATTATAATTAGCCAAGTTCCAAGCTACTTTAAAAAGCAGTATTATGTTGTAGGTACCGAAAGTTTTCAACTACATATTTGAAAGTTTCCCACGGCAGTAGTACCTTAGTCTTTGCATTTTAACTTCCAAATTCTTCTTGAATTTACTCGTCAACTAAGAGTCTTTATGGAATTTATATTATTACAGAGGTTTTCATATTATGTATGTTCAATAATTATGGATATTAATTGGTACTGCTGCATATCCAACAACAAAAATCTTATGAATCACTTTGTACTTTTAAGCTGTTTAAAAACAAACATCGATACATAAATAAATAATATGGATACAACCCTGTGAAGATAGGTATTAATATCGTAGAAAAACATTCATATTTTTTCACCAAAATACAATAGGATACTTCGAACCATTAGGACTGCTTTCATGCTGTAAGCCCACAAAGGTAACGCAGACATTTAGCTCGGAAAGCTGATTGATGTTTGAAGGATTTTCTACGACGTGTTCCCTGCCATCGAGAGGCTATGGACGCATTCAGATAGAAAGCAGATAATTGGTGCCTTTCTTTTTGATCCTGCCGATATATCGTAGATGTGTGCAGGTTATAGACGCTATAAAATATCGTCGGTGAAAAACCTGATTTAGAAGTGAATGCGGCCATTGACTTGTTGTTGTATACAATGTACGCGCGAGGTCGACGCCCGGGAGTGGGGGCTTAGGGTTGCTTTGCACTTCCGCTTCGCTGCACTCATTTCCGCATAAATAGTACCCGCGTCGACGTATCAAGATGTAGGCCTGCGAGGTGGCGACGCTGCGTAAGCTTGCAGTATCTTCCGAGTTTTATGTGACATTACATTTTGTTGTAAACCTTCTATAAGCTGGGCTAAATAAAATACTGCTTAGTGGTTTTTGCCCGCGAACAGTTCAAAACACTTGAAAATAGAATCGTATTTCTGGCTCTATATCATCACGCCTAAAATGCTGAACAGATTTGAATTAAACTTGGAATATATATGTGCTGGATTAACATACAGTCTATTTTTTATCCGGGTACCACGCGAAGCCGCAGGCAGCAGCTAGTACATCATAAAAAACTGTCTACAAACAGTTTTCAACGTTTTTTAATGCTGTAGGAAAGTAACAAAGTATAAGAATAATGTTTTAAAACGTAGGTACGGGCGATAAGGATAATGCCTAAATTACGTATAACCAAGCCAACTACATCCAACTAATCAGTGCAAACCAGCTCTGTTTTACAGAAGAAACGCAATTTGAAATTCCCCTTAAAAGTTTCGAACGCGAAGGAGTGTGAGTGAAATAAAACAAAGGCAGGCACGCGCCCGCCGCGGCACTCATGCTGAGTGCTCTGCTTTGTGGCAGGACTGGCAGGCTGGCGATACAATGCAATCCGCTGCGACGAACGACATGCACACAAACAAGTTGCAAGT
Organism: Scotopteryx bipunctaria; assembly: GCA_949320045.1. Taxonomy (NCBI): domain Eukaryota; kingdom Metazoa; phylum Arthropoda; class Insecta; order Lepidoptera; family Geometridae; genus Scotopteryx; species Scotopteryx bipunctaria. The sequence goes on from OX439441.1 coordinate 5,035,819, forward strand.
CGACTAAGCATATGCAAGTAGACTTCCATCCGCGTCCGCCGCGCCTACTCGCATCAATACGGAAGCTTTATTGTGTTACCGGCAGTGGCAATAGGCGTAAGGATTCAATGGGAAACCGCAGAGCAGAACCAATGCAATAATTTACATTGTTGGTATTGTTACGTTTGTTTGAACCACTAATAAGAAAGACCAACTTAACTGCAGATCGTTCAGGCAGACTCGAGCTCGAAATGCCAAGAAATATATTTAGTAGAAAGAGAAATTCGTAACAAGGCTTTGCTCCTCGCTTTACTCATTGCTCTGACCACAGTCAGTACTAATTTTTACTCATTAATTATCCATAAAAGTTACTAAAGAATTCATATTTGGAAGAACTGGCGTTTTTATTTAATGCTCTACGCTTCCTACGCTCAAAATTCAAAGGTCGAATCCAGTTGAAGTGGAATTGAACCAATGAATTTATTTTTAGAAAGGAAAACTCCTTGAATGTTGGTGTCCTTACAAACCGTACGGCAGCATCATTAGTGAGGTGAACACTAATGAACCTCTCGGTGTGGGACAGATATCGCCGAAGTGACAAGGTTTATCGAGATAGCGTGAGCAGGGATTTTCGAAATATTGGATTTTCTCTCGAGAAAGTAAGGAGAAAGTGCATGTATTAAATTAAATATTTTCAAATGCTGACACAAGCTTTTTTACCTATTGCAGTAACAAACTTACAAGGAGCAAGTCCAACCTATTTCTGTTTGAAATATTAGAGATAAGATGAGGCATAGAATATTAAAAATAAAATTGAGTACCTACGTGGAAGTTTCTTGAGCAAATATAAAAGAGCAGCCAGCGTTCCGCCGACGCTGAGGGCTTATCGAGAGATGGTGCAAGAGCGCTCTCTTTCAAAAGGGGCTGCTTTGTGCCTCCCACTACAACCACTTTGTAGCATTGAGGACACCGTGCGCTACCTTCGACATACACATAATGAGTATTGGATAAAAAATGTATAAAAAGACCTTTTTCCAAGTTCGAATACCTTTCAAGGTAGGTGGACACCCACACCACACCCAGATATTAAACAGTAGACACCCACTCACAGAGTTTACTTTGAAAAACACAACTTGTTTTTTTTCTATCTCTTCATGTTTTTCGTAGTTTGGACAAATACTGATCCTGGGTGTGAGAAAAAGGATATTATAAAAGGAACAATAGACGCTGTTCCGACACTGAAGATAAAATCAGCTAATAGAATTATGTCACGTTGAGTGATTTAGGACGTTACAATATCCATCGTCCCCTAATTCGATCGTAATGTTGACACTAAAGGCCGCGTCCTCAAGGTAGTGGAAGTGGCACTTGTGAAGGAAATGAGTTCAATTTAACATTATCTCGGGGAATTGACTGCGGTGAGCGAAGACGCTACACGGGCCACCAACGTATTTACTATGACAATCCAACTAGAAAACGGGCGCGGAAATTGCACAGTTGCAAATTGGGTTCGCTCGACTATTTTATCTCTAAGCGGTTTCTACGTGATTTTTTGCCTGGTACAGTTGAATATCGATATCGGAAAGTATCTTGTTAACAGTTAGATGAATAAAAATGAAACAATAGGAATATGCGTTCCTTGTTTTATCCACGCAGTAGGTATGATATTCTCCAAACCGTTTAACGTGACTAGGTATAATCCAGTCCATTGTTTTTGGATCCCGTTACATACGTAGTATGGGAATACAGATACTAGCAGTTTAAAGAGCGGGGGATGGCTTACGCACGGGTTAGAAAAACAGGTCAGCGCTCAAGATCCGTGCCGTACGTACTTCTTCGCTGGACTGGAATCTGGGAGTAAAGAAAAATATAGAATGCGTCCAGCTGCTTCTCTCCCCGAGCATGTCGTAAAAGTCGACTAAGAAGGGATAGTATCCTCTCCAACACGATGAGATACAATAAGCAAGTATTCCCAAGGAGGGTTGACGTCAGGCGGGCGGCCGGTCATAAAACACCTTAGCCAAAACTCTTACCGTGCCGACCCCACTTAGAGTGGAATAAGGGCTATAAGATGATGATGATGCTACTCAAGATCCGTGCCGGTAGGTATCCTTATATTATCGAAAACCTGCAAAAAAATATGATGGGAATATGTGTTCTTTGCAGTGGGTGCGACGACGTGCAGCGATCCCTCGAGCTGCTCGACCAGGTGCTGAGCGAGTACGACGAGGGCGAGCCGAGGTCGCTGGAGGCGCGCCCGCCAGCGCCGGCCACGCCCGCCACACCCGCCACTCCCGCCACCGACGACGACTCGCCGCTCGCGGGACACACTTCCGAGGACGATGGATACATGAGCATGAACGGGAGAAGGTATGTACCTGAATATATTGACGACCTCGGTGGCGCGGTGGGCGAGTGCTCGGCTGAGACGCAAGAGGCGTAGGTTCGATTCCCGCTACGGCAGAAATGTTTTTATGTTCTTCAAATATTTCTTCCTGGTCTGGCTGTTGTAGTATGTATCTATATAGTAGGTATGTATTAAAAGTATGTACCTATTTACAAATACATATATATAAGTATTCTGTCAGCCATCTGGTGCCCATAGTACAAACTTTGCTTAGTTTGGGGCTAGATGGCGCTGTGTGAAATGTCCGCATATTAACTTATTTAATTTATATTGTATGCCACCGCACAGAGTGGCAGATTAGGAGCTGCTATCAGCAATAATACGCACCGACACTGATGCTGCGGACCGGGTACTTACAAAGCTCCAGGTACTCTAGAATCTAGAGTGTAGATACATATATCACATGTACCATGGCCCCATAGACAGGTGCTACATACTCTCGTAACACCCTCTAGGTACTCTTTGGGCGACCTTATAAAGGTCGAGGTGTGAACCTTGTGAAGTTACTGATTTTTATGAAAAGTCTCACTGAGCAGGTACTAGCTGAGTATAGCGACAGGCGTAATTAACCATTACTTTAAAACTTACGAGTTTCACGTGGTAACGGTATGTGCTTATACTTCTATAACTAGCATGCAGTAAATTCTCCAATTAAGTAGGAATAAGCAAGTAACATTTATCTACCTAAAGTTACCCAAGGAAATGGAAAGTACCGTCGCGAGTCATAAAGTTGCGAACATTAGCAATTTCCTGGTTCTTCAAGCACGTTTAGTCATAAGAAACTCATCTTTGATAAACATAATAACATATTCATTACATACCTCGCTACTTTTCCGGGATTTTAGCTGTTATGGCTAGGTAAATATTTCTTTTATTATTAGCAACTCATAAAAGGCCCTCAAAATAGCACTTTTCGAAAGGTCGCTTGAAAGGCATTCCCTCTATTTCATAAAAACTTAAGAATAAACAATCATGTGAACAGTCATTCATTATGTAAGACAGATCTTATTTTGTGGCATTCGATGTTACTTATTATCATTATAATGAATCGATGTGAAAATAATTGTAGCCTTACTTGCAGTTTATTTTGAAAAAGATTCGGCTCCACCACAGTCCGACTTTGCCCACTGGTGGGCTTGCCTCCCTTTTGTTTGTACCATCCATTACGCTTCTCGCTAGTCTTGTCCGTTCGTCCAAGATCCACGGCCCAAGGTTTTCACTAAATCATAACATAACACCCAACAACCACATACATAGTCCTGACCCCACACTAGGATTTCCTATATCGTGGGTATACTACGAACAGGCAAACATTTTCCCGCAGAGGGAATCGAACCCGCACCTCTCGCGTCATCGACATATTGTCTGCCACCAGGAAAGAGATCATACATACATACATAAATCACGCCTGTCGCCCATAGGAGTATGCAGAGACCACGGATCGCCATCTGCTACGATCCCGACATACTCTTTCGCTTCATTCACTCTCATTACATTCATTTGTCACAGACGACCTTGGTGGCGTGGCGGGCGAGTGCTCAGCTGAGACGCAAGAGGCGCGGGTTCGATTCCCGCTACGGGAGAATTGTATGTTCTGCAAATATTTCTTCCGAGTTGTAGTACTATGTATTTACAAAAAAAAAACGAAACTATAGGTATAACTATTGTATCAGCCATCTGGTGCCCATAGTACAAGCTTTGCTTAGTTTGGGGCTAGATGGTGATGTGTGAGAAATGTCCACAAATATTCATTTATTTTATTTATTCCTCCTCTACATACATGATATAGAGATCAAATCTTAAATAATATTTATGTTTATTGTCAGAGCGAAGTTTGCGTTGGGTTTCCGCCCGACTGAGGAGCGTGAGGAGCCCTCGCCGCCGGACCCGCCGTCGCCATCGCCGCGCTCGCCGCCCCCTCCGGAGGAAGCTCAGCGTATCATCTCCACTCTACTGCCTAAGTAACTATCCTCTCTCTTTTAAAATTTCTTTTTAGTCGTACACTCCTGGTGGTCGTGGTTATAGATCGTCTGATAGGCTGGTGGCGGCTTTTGCGAGACTTCTCCATCTCTCTCTACTCATGGCACTGCGTGTACATTCAGTAAGGGAACACTTCGTAGATGATTTAATGAAGTCTGTCCATCTTGTGGATGATCTGCCGCGAGAACTTTGACCTTCTACTCTTCCTTGTACCACCAAACGTTCTAAAGAGCTTTCGTTGCGGATGATATGTTCAAACATTTTCCAAACTTTTAATACTATTATGGTCATAAACACTACTTCTCTGCTAGACTGGGAGTAAAGAAAAAACATAGAATGCGTCCAGCCTCTTTTCAGTCCGAGCACGTCGTGAAGGTCGAGTAAGGGATAGCATCCTCCCCAATATGAGCGATGGGCTGATTACCTGTCACCATGGTTCACCATATCCATCTTACTTGTGGCTCTGCCTATTCCATTAGGGATACGGGTGTCATAATATGTATGTAAATGACTCATGAGTTTTCCCGTGATCAGGGCGTGTGCAACAGTGCCGAAATATCAGAAAACTCATAAGTCATTTAGTTAGTCATGTTAAATATCCTATTCTAAGTGCTAATAATCTTTTTCCTCTTGCTTGTTCGTGCGGTCCCTGCATCTGTTACCAGCTAAAGAACTTCTAGCGACTAGAAGTTCGGTTAGTTAGTGTTCGATAACTAACGCATAAAATTGATTATGTAATGAACAAGCAATAATGTTAAAAAAAATAATATAGTGGAATATAGCTTTAAAAGGTTTTAAAAATTCAAATCTAAAACACGTTACTAGCGCCACCTACAATATTTGTTATGAGATGCTTTGGTGTGCCTGCAGCGCCATCTCTGGAGCTTTGTTAGCAGTAACTTAAAAGAAGGGTGCATGTTTTTATAGTAGTTCTTCGATAGAGTGTTAGATGCCACTCTAGCCAAGAAATTAAATATTTTAAAAGTATAAGGTAATCGGTATGATATTAAGAAAAGAAAATGAGCTCAGTTTTCTACCTAAGTTCGCCTACAGATAGAAAACAGAGCTCAGATCACCGACCACAGGTAAAGTCCCCAAAAGGCTGGCGACGTTACCTCGTTGGATAGCTAAACTTATCCTTTGTCCGAAGTAACCTTCTTATTATTTAATATTTTCAGAGTATCTCCAGCGAATTCAGCTAAGCGAATGACATCAGTTGAGCAACGTGAGGCAGAAGAGAGGCTAGATTCTATCATCAGCGTTAATGGAATCACTACAGCTACGCAGACGACTTTTGTAAGTTATATTACACACTTCATTATATGGTACCCATTATTTATTTTGTACATTTTCATCCTGAGTTCTACCGATGCATAGACCGTACACCCAAAAGTATAATTAGAATATTTTATAACTTGTTGACTCTGCCCACCCTATCAGGGATACGGGCGTTATACCTAATGATGTATAATATGAATGTTAGTTTAAAACAGGACTTAATCGCGTAGGTACCTTTTTTCGTTTCCCTACGTTTCGCACGCGTTGCAGCGATCGTGGACACGAGTTGATGTTAGAAAATCGCAAATGTTTAAAAAATAAAATATTTTATTTCAGCCGAAAACAAAACACCAACGTCCATACGGTTGGGAGAAAGAAGAAAGCAACGTGTTCCAGCTGCAGCAACCGCCAGCGCCTCCGTACCGGTTCGCGTCGCTGCAGCACGGCGCGCGGCCAGCGGGGCCGCCGCCTGACGCACCCGCCTGGCTCCCGCCACGACACCCTCCCACCCTCAACAAGTCACCCAGTGTCGAGAACCCCCCCGTCTTCCCATTCATGGGCTTTTCCGCCGAATTCAACGACAAGCCCTACAATGAACACCCAGTTACTATATACCCCGGACCGAACATCCAGTTCAAACCAGCCCACTCCCCGACCTATCAGATACTTTCGCCATCCAACACCAAGAGCTCTGAGAGGAAAAATCGTGATGCCAAATCAGACGGGGAAATGCTATCGCCCATGGGCAAGCTGCCTCCGCGAACTCTCGCCGGTTCTATGGAGAGACATAGAGAAGTGTGTAGAGGATCATCGGAGGATGTAATGGGAAATCCTAAAAGGAGAAGCTCGAACAGAGATGAGGACGAGCATTTTTCGGACGATTCGCTCGAGGAATCGCTGCCGCCGCCCCCTCCTGCGCTCTCCACGCCTTCCAAACGCAACTCCATCGCTTGGGAAGTGTCACTCGATGGTGATGATCCCCTACTCACTCCAGGGAGCACAAAGGTAAAATCGGAATATCTAGACTGCAGTCAGTTTGCTACTGTTTTTGTAGCATGTTCACAGACTTTTAGATTATCCAATTGTGAATCCAAATATTTTTTTTTTAGGTAATTGGCAGAAGAAGAAGAAAGTCTGGGGATCAGTCACATTCGAGCACTAGTTCGATTCCACATGGGGTAGACGATGACTGGGGCGAGGAGTACTGGCCCCCGCCGCCCCCCATCGCTCAGTGCGAGCCTCTCGCCTCGCCCATTTCCGACGCAGAGTCCGATCAACGACGCGCTCAGGATCTCGCTTGCGGCACTTATGTCATTCGAAAAGGCAAAAATCGGAAGCAACTACCAGCTTTCAACAAGAACGTTACGAAGAAACAGTCTAACACTACCAATCTACTGAACAGCCATAGCCTAAATAGAAGCTTAGATGCCGATAAGTCGATAGACGGCTCCAGCATATCAATAAGCGGCTCCGGCTCGGTAGGGTCGTACAACTCACGCCCAAGCTCGGACCTCAGCTTGCCACAGTCTCGTTACAGCGTCGACCTAAACTCAAGATTGAGCCGTGAACTAAACACCCCCAATTCTAGATATAGCATTGACCTTTGCACTCCTAATTCTAGACTAAGTAAGGAAATGACGTCACCGAAATCACGTTTGAGCTTAGATCTCAACAACAGCCAGGATCGGTACGTAACCGGGGAATATTTCGCGCACAGTCCGAGGTCTAGAAAGTTACCTAACGACAAAAGCAATCACAGTTCTAAAACGAACTTAGTGCATAACAAATTGTCGCCGCAAAATAGGTTCTCCGACTTCAAAAAGTATTCTTCCACATTCGATAATATTCAGTCATTGATAAAGGAAGGTAAAGTTGAAGAGACGACTCCGAACGAGTGCAACGAGACGGTGAATGAGTTACCGACCGCGCCTCCGAACATGGTGCGCGTGGTGTCGCTGCCGAGCCTCGGCGCTGACACGGAGGGCACCAGCGCCAGCCGCCAGGCGCTCATCACCACCGTCGAAGAGGAGGAGGACCAGGAGAGTGGAGAACCTGGCTCCAGCGGAGAAACTTCCCCTCTACGAAAAATAGAAAACAACATCACGGCGATTCTCAATCATAGTCGGGACCAAAAACTTTTTACTCCATACATACCAAAAGACTGGAATATTCATAAGGATGAGTACTGTGATGAAGTATCTAAGGATATAATAGAAAACAATTACCGGTTTAGTTCTAGGGAGAGACAGAAAAGACACGATATCCAGAAATCGTCGAGTCATAATGAGATTCAGAACCAGAGGTCGATAGATCGCCGCGACAGGTCGAGGAGATCTAACAGCATGCATAAGTCGACGAGTGCTAAGGATGTGCCGGTCGGGCTTATGCGTCAGCCGTCTTCTTCGGACTCTGCCGTGTCGAGTGGCGGGGATTTCCCCCTGAACGTTCAGATAGTGGAGCATCCGTTTCGCCACCCGCCGCTGCCTCCGTCACCAACGATGGTTCATGAGCTGGGTCCTCTGCCACAGACGCCAGAATCACCGACTTTCCCACCATTGCCACCATCGCCTGTCCAAGAAGTAGAGGATGAGTACACAGAAATAATGCAGCCAACAGACAAACGCCACATCAAGAAAGCTGATACATTACCCACGCCTACAATGGAATCTAAACGAAGGTGATCCTTTTAATTCATTTAATAAATTCAATTCATATGTGTAGATCGAGAACATTTGTCATTATTTTTCGTTATATTTCCTTTCCAGACCTTCAGAACCCCCCGCCGTACCCCCGCATCGAGATACCACAAACAGTCTGAAAACGAGATCGATGGAAACCAGTTACAACAAAAACAGGAGAAACAGCAACTTTAAGAGTGGCTCCACAGACAGACGCACTTTGCCTACTGGTGAGTTACTAGAACTTGATGTGAAAGCCGTGACTATTGTGAGACTATGCAATATAAAAACGTCATACCTAGAAACACTTCACTTATGTAATAAATATTTTTGAAAAACTCCGATATAGCGATATGTATAATGAAGTTACAAAACATTAACATTATCTATCTAAATATTAGTGATGAGCCGAAATTCGTTTTACATTCGGTTTGACCAAATTTCGGCAGCTTGAGCCGAACTTCGGCATTCGGCTGAAATTCGATTTAAATACCGAACATTCGGTACAAGAAAAAAGTAAAATACCTATTATGACTGATATTAATAGAAATCATATCATCACTAACAGTAAAATAAAATTATTAGTCCTTTATATACTCATAGTCATTTATTTTAGTTAGGAACATATAAATCTTAACTCGCGGTGTGTTAAAAATTAAATTATTTATTTTAACCGAATGTTTGGCCGAAGTTCGTATTCGGTTCAAGCCACATTCGGCCCATCACTACTAAATATGCATATAAAACTCTTTACTGACTTGACTAACTGACTGACAATCAACACAGCCTAAACCATAATTCCTAGAGGCGTGAAACTTGGAGTGTATATGGGTAAGGGTGCATTAAGAAACGAATTACCAAAATTCAACTCCTAGAGCGGGAAGATGAAGTTTGTAAGAAAAACTCTAACTAGATGAAATCTTAGACCGTTTCACTACATTTGTATGTAAACGTTGCAGACATTGGAGCGAGTGGCGCCCGTCGTAGAACGCTACAACGTCAGAACCGCGAGGCGTCGGGCGGGCGAGGGCCTCTGCAGACGTCGGCGAGCCTGCCCGAGACACCGGTCTTCGCGAGGGGGTGCGACGTCCCGCGGACCCCGCCGAGGAACTCTACTGGACCCCCGAGAAATAACACCATGAACTCCATACAATCAATAGGTAAAGTTAAATAACAAGTGCATTGTAGTGTTCGTCCTAAATAAAGAAATAACATAGAATGCGTCCAGCTGCTTCTCTCCCCAAGCATGTCGTAAAATTTGACTAATGGATAGTATCCTCCAACATGATGAGATACAATAAGCATGTATTCCCAAGGAGGGTTGACGTCAGGCAGGCGGCCAGTCATAAAGAAACACCTTGGCCAAAACTCTTACACCATGATCCCAAGATCATGCTGTGCCGACCCCACATAGAGTGGGATAAGGGTAGGAAGATGATGATTTAGTGTTCGTCCTACAGGGTTGTTGAGGCTGCTTGAAATGCCCAACACTAGGTATATAAAATAATATAATATTAGATGTAATGTGTGCAGATATTTGAATAAATGATAAATAATCACGGAAGTCGGTATCCTACTTACTTATTCTATATGGTTGCTTCCATCCAGAACTAACCTTTGTCAACAATGTTGTTTATGACTTGGAATTATGTTTGCTGTAATGACACTCCATTAATATTACTTTTATACATTACAGCTGTGCAATGACTCATTTTTATTCGACATCATTTATAAAGGGTAGAATGAAAAAACTACTAAGTACTTAACATAAATATTTCTGGGTGATTTCTGATGTATTTGATGTGATGTAGTTTCTATCCGACGGCGACGGTCTAAACGGCACAATAAAGATTGAAAAAAAAAGAAGAAAAAAAGCAAGTAAAGATATTTTAGGGATAGGTACAGTCAGAAGTATTCCAAACATATTTATTTGCAACAGGTACCCATTTATTTTGAGATTCCAATCCATAATCATAATGAATAGAATAAAGTAAAACAATTAGGAAGACGGATCGTTGTAATGCTCTAAAACTTTGTAATCTGTCTAAAAGCTCCGTAATTTTTTTGTTAGAAAAACCCCATAACCTACCATGTTTTCCAATAGTAGAATACTATAGTAAAATTATCTTGAACTTGGTCAAAATGAATTGTGGATTATTGTTATTTGTCTGCATGGGTGGCGTAGCGGGCGAATACCCGGCTGAGATGCAAGAGGCGCGGTTCGATTCCCGCTGCGGGAGAAATTTTGCATGTGCTGCAAATATTTCTTTCGGGTGTTATGTACCTAACATGGTAGTTGTAGTTTCTGATACCCTACATAATTGAGTCAGAATTATGATGTAGGTAATTAATTGCTGGGTGTTATTTATTTATTATTTACTAGCTGCCACCCGCGGCTTCACTCGCGTGGTATCTGGATAAAAAATAGTCTATATGTTAATCCAGCACATGTGCTATGTACATTCCAAGTTTCATTCGAATCCGTTCAGCCGTTTAGGCGTGATTGAGGCACAAACATCCAAACATCCAAAGTCCAAACATCCTCACAAACTTTCGCATTCATAATATATATGACTAGCTGTTGCCCGCGACTTCGTACGCGTGTAGTACATTATTTTGTTCTTTAATCAATAGTTTTCGCAGCGCACTATTTTGGGTTTTCTACCTTGGGTTACAATATTGCAATTTTCTTACGGATCCCTAATATTTTTGAAAATATATTATAGCCTATACTGGTCCCTGATAATGTAGCTTTCTATTGGTGAAAGAATTTTTGAAATCAGTCCAGTAGTTTCGAAGCCTATTCGTTACAAACAAACAAAAAAAAAATCTTTCCTCTTTATAATATTAGTATGATTTAACAGGCAGCAGCGCAACTCTGGGCGGGTACGGGCGTGGCTCGGTGATGGGCGCGGCGGGCGTCAACACCGGCGCCGACCTACTGCGGCTCGGCGGCCCACCGCGCGGCTGGTACCCGCGACAACGGCACCGGTCGGTACCACAGCACTATAAGTAGCCTTTACCCTCCTGCACCCAATAGGGAAGGTGCATTCATCATCATCATCATCATCAGGCTATAGCAGTCCACTGCTGGACATAAGCCTTCCCTAATAAGCCCCATCGCGCCCTATCTTAGGCTTGACGCATCTAGTTTCTGTCAGCAGCCTTTCGCAGATCGTCACATTAGGTGCATTCAATTAAATTAAATTCAATTCTTGATTAACTGAATCTCTAACATAGCAGTTTCTAAACTAAAACGTTAGATCTATTATAAATACACTCTTATTAATTCTTTTAGACTCTAGAATGTGTTACGTCGCATTAGTGTGTTGCTACCGTTCATGATTTTAGTAGGTCTCTAAAGGCAAAGCGCCTCTTCACCTGCTAGGGGCATTTCCCTGATAGGTAAAGATGCGCCTGGACCATTAATACAAGAGTAAGTATACATCTGGGCAAATATTTTCTTAGCCCTGATGAGATAAAGTCCTAAAAAGATTCACCCCTAAAAAGATCGTTCAGTTCCTAGAAGCTGTCGGGTTTAGCGGTGAACTATAAACGCTCTGATAATGGGCGATATGTTGTGACAGGTGGCGATCGCGATAGGCCATATGGCCGCAGTAATATTAGAGCCACATAAATCGGATTACAAAAATAGCGGAGATAGTAGTCGGCGTCAACTTCTGCTTTTGAAGATTCCAAAACTAATACCTATTTAAATCGTCAACTTTATTCCCAATGACAAGTGACTTCAGTAGGTAAAGGTAAATGCGAAAATTGTTTTATTAAACAGGTTCCTGCAAACCTATTCTTGGTTTTCCTCATTATGTTTATGGCCATTAAAAATATTCCTGTTTTAATTACTTGTCCAAAGTAGGTAATCAAAGTACTTAGGCATACCAGACAATGATAAAATAGCCTATCCTGGAAAATTGTACGAGTTGGCAATTATTTCTGAGTGGTAAACAGTAAAGCGGTGAAAGAAAACGATTGTAATATAATGCAACTTTGTTTAACAATTAACTATAATATTTTATTTAAAACTAGCTGCCCACTCCGGTTCGCACGGGTGATGAGACCAATCTTGTCATTTGTCTCAGTAACTCACGTTTTTAGTTGAGATTTTTCACTATTCTGTGCAATTTTTCAAACATTTTCTTTCATACAAACCTTGTCCTGACAATTACAAACACATAGGTATATTTTTAAAGTTTAGTAAGTTTATTATTTTTATGTTGCATGCCAACAACTATTTACCACCTTATTGGTTGGCTGCTAGAAAATGCCCAGGCATTAAGCCCTCTTTTTGTACAACTTTTGTATAGTGTGCAATAAAGTATTATAATAAATAAATAAAAACTAGCTAAATAGTTTGTTATTATAATTTCTCCTTTAAGGGAGGCGATGGTAACAAGACCTTACTGCTTAGTCTTTCGTTAATTTAATCCCTTTCATTTAATAATTTACAATCTTATATTATAAGAATCTTTGTCCTGACTGACTGACTGACTGACAGACAACGCACAGCCTAAACCGCTGGACGTAGAGACTTGAAATTTTCAGTGTAGGTAAACCTTGGTACGTAGGGGTGTACTAAGAAGGGATTTTTCAAAATTCAACCTCTAAAGGGGTGAAAAGGGATGAAAACCTGAAATCAATTTTTGGTCTAAAACTGCACATAACCTATATCAAATTAAAGAGCCGATTTTTCTCATTTAGTTGATGTCATAATTACCTGCAAATTCTTTATTTTTGGCATGTTTTTCATGAAAAATAGAATACTTCTATTTTGACATTATGACAGCGATGATACCAAAGATTAGTAATAGATGATACAAAACATATGGAAAAGGAACTGTCAATGTCAAATTCCCTGTGAAAGGAAGCATAAATTATTACTGGTCTAATAAGTTTCTAATCTTGATTATTCATGGAGTTCTGACGTAATTCTACGTCTGAAAACTAGATGTCGCTGCTAATTCTGATCAAATTTTGACGCGCTATCGTTGCGTTTTGTATTTGTATTTGTATTTTGTATTTGTTCATCCATCCCATTTATGCTGGTGCCATCTGGTGTAGAGTAGCGGTACTTTAAAGGGTGCGTTCAGAGAAGTAATGGAAATCGATTAATATCGATCCCGGTACTCCTGGCCCACCAATTTAGAATTTTTAAATTTCGATCGTCGTGAACAAATAGGTGTGAGCCGTGACGACTGGGTACCTATATAATAAATTCATAATGAATAGTCAGAAATTTGTAAATGTCTCAAACATTCAGACTAAAATTTCATCTTTTTATTAACAATCATATACGGCAAAGATTGTAAGAAAACTAAAATCTGCACCACCTGGAAATTATTTCTGCCGGCGCCCATGACCTTAACTCTCAAAAAATTTCTTAATTTTTAGATTTAGGTATGTTTGTTACTCTTTCACGCAAAAACTACGGAATATACTTACATACCATTATTCATATTCGTTCGCTAAAGTTAGCCATTGCTTAACGTTAGCCCTGTCACTGTTTGTCATTATGAAATGGTAAGAGATGGCAATACTTTAGTCATCGTTTAGCGTACACTATATTATAATGAATAATGAGGATAGTAGGTGTTTATATAATAACCTACCTACGTGTGCTGGAATGGGACATAGGGTACTTTTTATCTGGGTACCGCGTGAGCGAAGCCGCGGGCGGCTGCTAGTAAGTAATAAAAGAGCTTTTTTGCATCAAAAGTTTCCGTGCGTACCGCACCACTATCTTATTTCTTTCTTACTATTCTCAAACAGCTCAATATAACACAACTAAGGCCTTTTACCATTTATACTAGATGATTTATACAGTGTCAGGATGCAACTTTTGCCTACATTAACGAAACGCTACGCACGGGCACTACGCCCGGGACGAATTTAGATGGAGTAGGCTTGCCTAGCAACTGTACCATTATCTCCGCTTAGTCGGCCTTATCCACAGGAAAGACATGGTAATAACATAAAACAGGACTATTCGAAACCACACTAGAGCGCTTCTCCAAGTTTAACATTGCCTAACCAGTAACGTTGCTTCAGGCCGGCTTCGATCGAGCACCTGGACAGACTAACCGCGTCGGCGAAGGCCGAGCACCCGGCTCCGTGGGAGGGCTCCGCGGCCCGCAAGCCGCTCACCCTGCCGCCCAACCTGACGCCAAAGTTCTTCCAGAAATCACCCAGAGAAGCCCTCCGCAGGGTCACCAGCTTACTAATACGGAAAGGTTAGTAACAAACTTTTATGCTCTCCTGGTCGTCCTAACTTAAATGCCGCTCATTTTGTTCTTATTTAATCTAGTTTAAAGCAAGTAAGAGATTATTAACACGTGTAGGTAATCTTGCCAGGTCGTCTTAACCAATATAATCTGTCTTAGTCTCTAGTAATCTTGTCACATAATTCAATTCTAAATGCCGGTCATTTGAGCTCATCCTTACTCTAGTTTAAAGTACAAATTAAGAGCTTAGAAACAAGCGTATATGCTTGCCTAAGTTGAACAGAACAATTAGGTAAAAATGTTTAGAGTCATAAGAGCTCAAAATGATATACCAATAAAGTTGTTTTAAGTTTAGAGACTGTAAAGTATCATATATGGCAAAACTAACCTAATGGACCACAGACAATTGCTAAGCCTGTATCGGTATCCAAATGTTGGCTTGAATACCGTTTTCAGGATTGACCGTTAACTTATTTGGCCACTTTACGAAGGTACCGGCGTAGCAGAGGCGTAGCACAGATCCTGGGATCTACGCTACGGCGTAGTGCTGCATAGAGATAATTATGTATTACCCAGAAATTAACTCTATTCAACTATTAACATGTGTTACAAATACGTTAAAAACCGATACATTAATGAGATCATCCTCCAAAAATAATCTACACTCATAGACATTCTTGTCATTGATTGACCATGTTGACTTATATTGTAGTAGCCATATAACAAGGCCAGGGTCAAATGAAATAAGTATATCGACAAGAAAATCTCGGTCAGAGTTTTTAGTGCATATATTTGTACCTACTTAATTTGTACCTAAACCTAATACTATCTTATTGTATGCCCTTTGTTCCACATTTCCAGAACGTACGTGACCGATTACATATCTATTGTGTTGTGGTTAATGAGTTTACCTTAGTTATTTTTATCAAACAAACACAGCCGCGCCGATACGGTGGATGACATCACCAGCGCAGCGGCCGTTGGGCTCTCTTATTTAAATTTTAAACTTGCTTTTGCCTGTCATTAAATTAAAGCACCACGCGACACATTTTGATCGCCGATTTCAGACTACATATATACATATTATCACTTTCGTAGGTGTTCCTAATAGGGTGGGCAGAGCCACAAGTAATCATATTAAGAAAACTTGCAGCCACTCCCGGTTCAAAGTCGCAAGATGAATGTGGTGAACCACGGAACGGTGATCCGTTTTCAGACTAATTGGCACATTACTATTATTACTGATAGCCTAAATTGTCCCACTGCAATTAAGTAGGTACTAATTGGCATAATTTTTTAAACCTTATAATGGTGATTGTGTCGCATGTAAGAAGGTACCTAATCTTTCAGATGTTCTTACTTTCCGGCTCATTAAGCAGTTATCATTGTTCTAAACGCTATCGTAGTTATGACTAACACCTCGAACATATACTTTGTTCTGAAGATAACCCTTTAAAACCCTGATAAAGTCAATTACCTTTAAATAAATCATGTTATGTACATAAATGTCTCATGTAAGTCACCTACATTCTGCTATATAAACATAAAGCAGCTTAGGTAATTAAATGCCTCATGTAGCGAACGGGTTCCTACCAATTTAATTGAAATGAAATTCAATTAGCACTCATGCTTACAAAGCCTAAAGAGTCTTATAAATTATAATCATTCTAGCTAGAACACACGGTTCGTCTAAAAACACTGTAAAAACATGTTGTTACGTCTCGCTAATAGATGGCGTTAGTAGTACTCAAAATGGCAACAACCTGATAATGCGTCGATCGAAGTCGTATCGAAGTCGTAGCCTCCGACCGCCCCTCACGCCGCGCCACCGCTAGCCGCCGGCAAAACGTGCTGAGATGAGCGTTTCTTTATCATTTCATTTGAAATATTTTACTATAGAATACAGACAGACCTATGCATTTTACATCGTGATTTTGATACTACATTTACTATACATGTATAATTACTGTTACTACAGTTAAAATGTAATAGAGACTTTAATTAGGTACTTACGGACCACACCTCGTAGGTTAGTTCGAATATTTTGAAATCCCCAGTGAGTCCTTCACAAGTATCAAGTATTGATTGGTCAATAACTTAAATGAGGTAGAGTAGAGGCGTGGTGTGAATTCTAATTGTGGTTTTAATAACATATTTCGTATAGATGTGTTGTTAAAATTATTAGAAAGGTTTCGATAGAACGATGATAATAATGATACTAAGATAATGTAGTGAAATTAGACAGAATATATCTGAGAATTTGATGTTATGTTTGTAGGTATGGGGTACCCATCTTTAATGATTAAAATTAAACAAAGCCCTTACGTTCGTAGATGATAATTATTAAATATATGAGTCATAACATAGAGCTATCTCATTATTATGACTAAGCTGCGCACTTCACATAATTTATATATTATTATAAATAGTAACGTAACTATATTATAAGTAGGTATGTGTTGTGATACAGAGAACTAATGTAAACATCACTACATTATTATTATTAATCCGGTTGTTGTAAGGCTGTGTTTAGGTACCTACTGCAATTATGGCCGTACCTATTATAAAAATAGTTATGAATTAGGTAGTTAGATAAGTACCTACATAATATTAGTATAAAATTATCTATCATAGATAAAAACTGCTATGTTATCCTAACATAGCTTAAATAGCAGCAAATGAAAAAATAAATTAGAAAAATCTGTTATTTTTTGTAAAAATTAATTTTTAATACCTTTCAAATCTATTGCGTTCATTGTTATTTTATATTTATTTTAATATATGAATGGGAGGTTAGAACTGAGTCCGAGTGCTTTGCTTAAATTGTTTTAGTATTTTACGTATGTATCTTATTTAGATGTAGGTATGTGGGCGTAGTAGATAGATATCCTGATATCATTCAGTCTATATCAACCCCCATATTTGCCGTAACATTACTCGCTAACAATCGGTGACAGGAACCTAAAAAGTTTTGATGTTGTTGGCTACACAATAGTGAATAGCAGTGAATAGCATACAATGGCGATTCTGTTACCTGTGACATCAATATGTGCATAATAGTATGGCAAGGAGGCCGTGAGCTCTGTGTAGTGTGGCATGCGTAGGTAGGTAGGTACATAGCCGCATTTTCGTTTGATTAAGCCATTTTTTAGTTGCTTAGTGTTCCCTACTTTTTTTACTTCTTAAATCAAGAAGCCACATTAATTCTGTCAGTGTTTGAAAGAAACAATGTTAGCGGTCTTTAAGAGCAGTCTGTTGAAGCCGTCTGTCAGAATTTCCCCCATCTCTGACTTGGCTTTTAGTAAAAATAATTGTCTCCAGTATTCTTATTTTTAATAAGGAAATATATACAAATTCGAGATGGAAAGTATAAGTTCACGATACATCAATTTTCAAGACATTTTTAGTCAACGTCTGAATGTAGCTGGTAACAATGTGGCGAGCAGTGATTCAGACGTGGAGCGTTTACCCTGCATGACTGTCGCTATCGCATGACTCACTCACCTCCACGAACCCATGCCAATACACCCATTCTGTGATTAATAAGGACGAGAAAGCACAGATAATGACTGGCTCGGGTAATTTATTCCCTCTTTATAAATAATCAATTCACAGAAAGTCTTCACATGATTTGTGGCCCTACGATTATGTCGCATTGAACCTACGTCCGTGACAAGCAGATAATGTTTCCAGAGAAGTCTCGGTAATGCAAATAATAGAGGAGAGTAAACTATTGGCTACTCAGAAAGAACGTGATCTGACAAACCGGTCGCTGCCGAAGAAGGCAACGAGTGGCTTTGAGGCCAAGATCGCGCCGGTTGCGTTCGCACACACCGCGCCCTACTTACGACTTTTAACATTATCTTCGTCTTTCTAGAGAAAACACAAAAAAAATATGTATCGCACCGTACCAAATGGTAAGATATAATAATAGATTCATCGAACGCAACGGAATTTCAAGAGTCATCGATACTTCGAAAAAGAAAACGGTTTGAAACTACCTTCCACTCTTCTATAGAAATCGAAACAACGAGTTTTATGTTATATCAGATAAGATGCGGTTGAGAAGGTAGGTATACATTTTTGCAAAAGCGTAAGAATGAACAGTTTCTAAATATTTATTTAACACTGTTGCCAAGTTATAAATCTGGAATGATTGAAACCCAACTGTTCACCATGAATGAAACTTTTATTAAAATTACTAAGAGAACTTCACAATTGTCTTATTCTCTTTAGGAATGTTTATTCTCGTGCCTTATTCAAGAAAATATTGCAAATTGTATTCCTAACAGTTCTGCCTTTTTTGCATTTAACTGGCTACGTTATCTGTCTTTGATGTCCAATATTGATATACAATCTGATAAGTATTGGTATCGCAGTGATAGCTGAATGTAATAATCACATTCATAATGTAATATTTTTGTACCTTGCCGTACACAAAAAGCCTTGGAACTAGGTTTTAACATCTACGGATCCATAATGAGCATTGTGTTCCAACTTTTTACTTTTGAATATAATATTATATGTGTATACCTATTTCACTTTGAACCAGATGCCTTATAAAGCTATCAGTGATTCATGAAATATTTTTGCGAGCGATACCTTTCAAGTAAGAGACCTTCCTTCGAAGTGGTCGTGCTTTGCATGTAATTGTCACCACATCCTTTATAGTCCTTACAATACTCATTTTTGTATCCGGTCGTCTGATGTAAAATATTTATACTGGCTAACCAATTTACAGTCTCTTTTAGCTGCGCATACTAAAAAATTAAGTGTGTAGGTAGAGAAAGTTTGCTCATTAGACGCTATCTCTGACTAAATCTGGCAAAATAAATTCAAAACAGAAACACATCATATAATTTGTTCCTACTTGCAACTTTGGAAATCTTACATTATTATACAGCAACTTTCTTACAAAAATTTGTTAGTTTCACGATAAAAACCACCACTCCTATAATTGAAATCCTTAAACACATCCAGACTGAATGACTGAACTAAGAAAAATATCGATTAATAATGAATTATAGAAGTGTAGAAAAGTATTATTCTATATAGTAGAATCTAAAACATTGCCTGTAAACATAGGGTAAGAACAAACATTTATAGCAAAGTCATCAAGAAATACTGAAATGGAACAGTTACTACGAGATTCTCTTATAATTGCACAAAATGTATTTCGTGTGAGTAGAATGTATCGCATCACAGATTGCATGGACTTGGAACTTAGAAAAAACATATTCAAACAGACTATAAACTATACTAGCATGTAATAAAATTGCCAGACAGCGTTGGTTAGCATAGATAAATAATATTAAAGTATTGTTGAGCTTGTTGGATCTTTGACGATAATCTACTAAACTTCGATAGGCTAAAATAATGTTTAAAACATAAACTACAATCAAGGAAGGTAATAATGCGTGATGTCTATGGTATAGCCAGTTTCGTTAATTTTATTAGTACACAGACAGTGTGTTCTTCAGGTGGGGTATCTGTTGAATCTCAATTGAACGCCTTCGCCTCTTGGCCTCAACCTTGGGCCCACGTGCTCAGTTCAATCAATGGGTATTTATAACTACTACGGAACTGCACCACAGATTAGAAGATTGTTAGTACGCAAACTATGCCTGACGAAGGTTCCAGTAGAACTGCGTGCACAAGAATCGTAACCGAGAAAGAAAGAGTGATGTTTGGATATTTGTGCCTCAATCACGCCGTAACGGCTAAACGGCAGATTTTAATGAAACTTTAAATAAACAGTTTGTGTTTTGGAATAACATATTGAATACATTTAATCTAGGTACCACGCGAGCGCAGCCGCTGGAGACAGCTAGTAGTGATCGAGCGAGCGAAGATCTCAGTGGCAACTTGGGCGATTTGACGTTGTAGTTTTGTATGTTTGTGGATATGTTTGTTAGAGCATAACTTTCGATCCGTTAATCCAATCTGTATGAAACTTGGTGGGTCAATAAAATGTGCTGTGAAGATTTGCTGGGAAGCATATGAGTTTAATTGGTAAAGGGGTTGTAAAGATATTTCCCAAGAGAGTATTTTTTTTACAAATGTGTCGGGTACCGTATGAAAGCGTTTAGTTTGTACATTCCGAAAAGGTTTTATTTTTTTTTGTAGTATGTACACTTTTTGAAATACAGCGAAAAAAGTAAGTTTAGAAAACCGTTGTAACCTTTACCTCTAACTGTTGTTAGAGTTTCGATGTCTTCGTAGTTCAGGTTAGACTACATATTCTGAGATTAGTACGGGGAAATCCAAACCAGAAAAGTAGTGGCAGGAAAGTACCTACATGAAAAGTGGCTTAGGAACCATTTCATTACTTTTTGTGAAATCGATTTTGGCTTAGTATTTTTTTGGCTAAGCCCGAGTCTACCATGAAAATGGGCGATGTTATCTTCGATCAAATAAACAGGTTGCTGTCAAACTATTTTTTTTATGCTTATCGGCTCAGTTACTTCTAAGGATCATTTCATTGCATCGCAAAAAACTGGACAGCAGAAGGACTTGTACATAAACAAAGTGTAAGTACAAGAAACCTCAGGGTGCGAATGCAAATCTTGCGGATTGTGGACATCACGTGAGGGATCTCAGTTCGGGGCAAACTATTATTAGGATGAGTGATATTTTTTATGAGCGACTTTTTAATTTGCTATAAGTATTATGTAGGTAATAATATACATTGTATATTCTATTTTTTCTATTTGGAAATTTATGAAAAATATACTCCTGGTCTGGCTTCGCCAGTTTCATGATGAAGGCGTTCATCGTCCGGCAATCTTAAGCCGGCAAGTCACGGCACCCCCATGTGCCTTCCAGAAGCCAAACTTCATTGATTGTATGGATATTATGCTGCCATATAATTTATACGTTAGAGTGGGTAAAGCCATCGAAGGTACTAATAATTTTATTAGCAAACGTAACTTTATAGCGCTATAAAATCAAAGTACATGAAACTGTATTTTTGTAATTATTACCTCTCATGATACCAACTGCATGTTTATGCCAAAGCGCAGACAAGGTTCGTAAGCGTATTTAACAAAAACTATTTATAAGTCCAAGCTTGTGATCACTGAACTTATTTTTGTCGCATTCGTCGATTGTCCTTTATTCTATAAAATCTCAACGTAAGTAAGTACCTATAGTCCGTAAGCTATTAGAAACCTTCTTCTTATTCGGCATCTTCATTAGGTACTGAATGTCGTGTCTAGTGTGAAGTGCTGATCTGATCAGAAAGGTTAAAAGATAGTTATAAACTCTCGTCAGAAAAATATGGACTTTAGAAAATCAGTATGTAATCAAAACAATAATAAACTCTAGGGCCTACAAGCTTAAGGCTAAGATAGGATTATGTATTTATACTGTGTTGAGACCATTCAAGGCTTTAGTAGAAGGTTATTGATAAGACTAGCCAATAGATTTCTAATACTGATTTGTATCTTCCAAAGCCTGATATTAATTCTGATCATTAATGGCTAGATTATACAGTTTCTTTCGATCCAAATAGTTCAGCGCCAGATGCAACACCAGTTTTTGAGAGAAACGTTATTTTTATTGATCCGGATACATTGGAAGATGTTGGCAGTTAAAAGTGAAAAGTCATTGGTTATTCATAAGACTAACGGTAGATCAATTTCCAATAGTTATTCTGTCTGTGATGCGGCTAATGTGTTGTGATGTCTACATTTCAAATTGCTTTGCAAACAAATACTCAATGCACACTCAGTACCTACTACACCTATAATAATAAGTAGAGTCGATAACAGAATACTGTTTTTGCCAAAAATAGCAATCTCGGGGATACTCTTTTATCTATCATTTATTATAAGTATTATTTGACATAATTCTGTACCTTTTTCTCATAAAATGGTTAAGGCTATTTTAGTTGACTGCAAACAACACCAGTCAGGTACCACTACCGTAAATGTATAGCAATCATTGTCCCAACAAACGCTGTAGGTATGACCTTTCCAACCGAGTAACCTAAAAGCTCCATAAACCTCTTTATGGATATGACTTTGTCGACAGCCATCTGCACCATATGGCAGCAGGACTATCGCAAACACAAAGTTTAAGAAATACTTATAATCAGTTAAGTATAATATACAATTTCAAAGAGGAGCGCCAATACGATTGTTATGTAAATTACTTGTATATGTTACCGGTAATCTGTATAATCCGGTATTCTATACAACACTTAGGCATTGTATAGAATACCTAAAACAAACTTTTCAAAGGCATTTTGTACTGTAATCTCGCGTATTGAATTTTCTTCTTACCAAGAAGTTATCCAAATTTTGGAAAAAGCAGATGTCTGTGGTCACGTGGTGTGGTGAGTACGGTGGATGATGGAGAGCTTCCAAACCTAGCTCTTGTAGCTTGGGGACCGTCTGTTGTGCAGCGATTGACCAAAGCTGGGTGGGGGGGGATTCGAACTTCTCCATCAGTGTACTGATAATATGCACAATATACTTAGGTTATCCGCAGCAATGCTCGTCTGTTTGGTCGTGTCACTAATTCTTTCGAACCAGTGCGGTGATAGGATTTAAAGCGCGCCTCAAAGGCTCCTTTCGTACACTTGACTCATATTTTCACCGTTGTCACAATAGCGCACGTAAATTTTTCGAACAGAATATCCACTAGTACGCGACCGGATTTGAACCCACGACTTTAGGATCGGAAGGTGGGGTCACTACCACTAGACCACCAGTGGTCTCATCCGTTTGGTAAGAAACTATGATGAATCACACCGGCACTAGACCACTAAACAGTTACCATCATTTTTTAGGGGTAAGTTTTTAGGGTAACGAAAGGGTCCATCATGATGAGCGCTTACGATTGTCAAAAATAATCTATTTTTCAGTCATACAGACGACAATCTATTAACTTTACACATTACCGGTGGAGGGACCAGCAGGTACTCTATACAATCCCTAGGAATTGTATACATTACCCAGGTAAAGTACCTATGTTAATGGACATTATTGTTCATAATATTAATTTCATACCTACATTGTCTGGATGCCCCGGACGTATTTAATTTATCTCAAACAGAAGTATCTAAATCTCAGTTCGATACTAAAAAGCTTTTTTAGAATTTTGTTATAACTAAGAGCATAATAAATTTGAAATCCGATTCGCATTAAATTGATATAATGAGTTGAAAAAGTTAATGCCTTTTTAGTTGCACAGATTAGACTTGGTGAAAGCGTTCCTTTTGATTTGTCACTCGATTTCACTGCAAATATCAGTAAGATCAGCATTTAAAGTAGCATCCTTTTAGTGTAATATATTATAGTGCGCGATTATACAAAGCTTAACCTTAGAAGTAGTATCCTTTAGTATTTAGTAGTATGTACCTACCATCGGTACCTACCTACTAGCCTAAGTACTATATTTATACTGTAGTGTCACGCTTGAGTACCTACGATGGCTTAGCCTCGGCGTAATCCAATATGGCGAGGCGCCACGCTTGACTTATGGACTGTGATCGTTTGTCACAAATCAGAACTTAAAAGAAGCGTAAATCTTGAAAAAAATTTTATTCCCTTTTCCATGCATAAGACATCAAGGCGCTTAGCAGAAAATGAAGTAAATATACATAATCAGTTTTATATTTTTACTAGCTTTCGCCCGCGGCATCGCTCGCTTGGTATCCAGACAAAAAGTAGCCTAAATGTTATTCCAGCACACATACTATGTGTACTTATTCCAAGTTTCATTCAAATCCGTTCAGTTGTTACGGCGTGACTAAGGCACAAACATACATCCTCACATCCACAACTCCTCACAATCTTTCGCATTTATAATATTAGTATTTTATGCATATTTTATGTTTTATTTAAATTTCATGTTCTACTACAGTACATACAATACTAAAATGTACCTAATGTAGTAAAACATGAAATTTTAATAATACATATTTATATGTCTTATCATAAAATATATAAAAAAATACCAAATCATAAATGTTTATCGGAACTCTCGGTATACCAGTCGAAAAGCACTTGACCGGTCTTGTCATTCCTAAACAGTGATCGACCATCGCCCACATAGGTACCTCATAGTCGAGACTCGACTGCACCTGTGCACACAAAAATACAAATCTCACCTTTGTTTCTTACATTATATTTTAACGCAATAAAGTTCAAATTGGAATAACCATTGCAGCCACTTTAGTTGTCCACTGTACAAATGGAAAAATATTAAATCTTATACGTCTATGTGATTGGTTGTAAAAAGAACATATACCTAGCTAAAGCGGTATTCTGAGAACACAGAGATAAGATAAGTGTAAGCTACCGTTATGATAGAGCCATCCTGGGCAATTATTTTATTAATAAGACAGTGTCTAGACTACACAAATACCTAATATTGATCCTAAATATTGCGTCGGCACCATCGGCTCTACCTTTACTTGTTTGGGTACAATCCTGTAGCACCTTTTTCTGAATTAGTAGGTATTCATCTTTAGCTTAGCTTTATTCGACTGAAGTTTAGGCAAAGGTGAATCCGATTATCAGATCTCTGATTTTGAAAATTATATCACATAGTGCAAATCGAATATACAATACCTACACAATTGTTTATCCTTAATCCTTATCAACCTTATTATACTCGGAATAAATATTTTACAATTTATAATCTATTTAAGAACCATATTTATAAACTATTATGAGAACTATTTTCCTTAACACGATTAAATATTATTTTGTCCTGATTCGGGTGTTTTGACACTGTGCAACAAACAACCATGTTTTCCTCGATTCGCAACAACAAGTAAGTAGCAGATGATTTAAAATTTAAATAGAATCATTAATATCTCAGTGTATTTATCCTATACCTAAATGTTTCATGTGTTCTATGGCCCGACGACTTGGCCGCGATTTGAAGACGAAGTCAACGTCTCTGTCAAGGTCAGCTTGTCCGCCTTTTACGAGCATCAATCCGACACTTGGATGCAACACACATTTCATTTATAACCGTTTAACCTCAAAGAGCATTATTAACTTGCTAAACAGTCTGTACTCGAACACGACTGTGAAGTTAAACGAATACCATGACGTTGTTGGCTATATACCTAGCCAGTTCAAATGAGTGTGATTTGTTTTATGTTAAGTAATAATTAGATAATGGACAAAAACGAAATTCGGGAATTCGACATAAATTTAAGACATTTCAAAATGATCCTACCTATTTCAATGAATAAATGATTTTGAGTTTGATTTTGACTATAACGAAGATATTTCTAAGGTCAACAAATGTAGTAGGTATTTGTGTTGGTTAGAAAAGTAATGATTTCACAAAATCTATTATCAAAACTACCTCTTTACTTCATAGAAAATAATAGCAGTGGCTAACCGCAAACATTTGTTTGCAGTTATTGTGTAATTCGGTTGAACTGAAACTCTGTTATTTTAGTTGCGAATGCAACAGAGAGAAGAGAGAACAGAGATTGTATTACTTACGAAGTCTTGTGGTAAAAATCTAGAGTAGCTTAGTTACCTATGTACAATTTGTAGTATAGGTACAGAATTAGATTAGACTCAGCGCACATGTCATGTACAAGTTGTCGGTTGTAACAATGTAGTAGAGGATAGTTGACGTAAGTAAATTCGCGAAGCGAACTGAGGCCGGGTGAACGATCGCTATAAGTAAACCGGTCGGACAGGCGGCGGACGGCGGACAGTGAGGCAAAAAGGATCCTTCGGGGAATGCGCCCATACGGACCCACCAGCCTCGCCATCTATGTGATCTATACCTACTACATTTCCGCGTCTGATTTCGACTAGTCAAAACATAGAGCGTTCAAATCAGCACGTTTTAACTTACATCACAACAGAGTTGCTTATCAACCGTTCCGAAAAGGGATGTACCAACAGGACGTTAGATAGGGAGCGGCATACAACCCTCACGGAAACCATGATTTCATTGCACTCTGATAGCGGACTGATGGTCTCGAAATTTCCGACTAAAATTGTTTTAAGCAATGATAGATACATTACATACCTAACAAGGAAGGTACTTAGATATAACTTATAGTACCTAAGGTGATTATGATTACCAGCAAGTATTGTTACATGCCACGCAATAAAATTCCGCTAAGTACTGATTGCGGAGCAGTACCTACCTAATATCGAAATTTTTTATCAATTTGACATCATTTGCGGTCGCTATCTGGATTACATCACATAACATTCAATATTCATGAGAACGAATTACTAGAAACCTAAAATAAATAACAAATACTAGGTACTTAGTCACTATTAATCATATTATTTATTGTTACAAAAGAAATTACGAATTCACTGTGTCGTCCCTAAATATCTCTATCGATTTTTCCTTTCCGTAATAGGTTAGTTTATGCCACATATAAAATGTAAACTACACTAACTTTACTAATATAAATAGGTACAATTCCCTATTTTTCCACCCTTATAAAGATATAAAGACAAAACAAAATACAGTTTATTGAACAAACAATGGTGACAAGGAGCTTCCATTCAGCGAACTCATTGGACTTTTATAGGAAATACAATAGTTTTCTCTTTGTCACAGGGAACAACGGGAAGGAGAAAGAAAGTTCTCGAAACAAGGAAGCCACGTCGCCGGCAGCTCGCTCCGCAAATGGTTAGTACCCACTTCATTATACTTATCAACACACCGATGAGCTCACGAGCAATCACGTCTCTTCAAATCTCATACGCAGACTTGCTATGGAGATAATGGCATATAATGGGCTGAATGGGAGCTTATTAATAGTGCTTTCATTCGGCGAGGGATTCCAGCTGCGGCGAGGGTGCGAGGGTATAAGGCGGGGTGTTAGCGGTGGGGGCGGGGAGGGGGCACGCACAGACGCACATGCCGTCAATGCCGTCCCCGGGGTCTGGGGGCTAGGGCTGGCGGAGCGAGCGCGCATGCGCGGCGACGCCGCCGCCAAGGGTGACTACCGAGTACCCCGCGAGCCCTCGCCCCGCTCTGCAGAGGGCAACAGCGACACCCCATCCTACAACTTTTTGCGGAAATTGGAAAGCTCCCTAAATATTTGGCTTCATACGAATCTTTGCACGTCCTTACCAATATCCTTAACGTTTATGCTGCTATCAAACTGATCGTTATAGCTCTACCATTACTTTGTATCATAGAAATCAGCATTTGGATAAGAAATTATGAATTTAATTGTTAGAAACTGAGCTTCAATATGAATTTCAAGTCTAACCACTTTAATGCCTTTCCTACCTTACTTCAAGTGACCACACAATATTATTTACATTTAACACGACTCGAACAAAGCATTCAACCCAGCTGGTATGATAATAGTGTTGAAACACAATGTCAGCAGCACCACAGCATGTCATTAGACCTGACATATCAATGGGACGGACTCAGATAATAGCACATCCGTCTTTCAAGCCTGCCTACTTCGTTCCTGTCTTGTTTTCTCTACAATACAATACTTAGCTATCTACATAATACGTATTTATTTAAAATACTACCCACTCTGCTACAAATTATGCACACTATTATTAGTGACAAACCTCCCGCTGAGAATCTTTGAATTAGACTTCTTAAAGAACTGTGACCGTCATGTAACGTGACAAAGGCACGTCAGTCATAGCTTCATCTTTGTATGAAATCTCATTCTTCTCTGATGGTACATTTATGATGAAAGAAATGAAAGCATACGAGAAAAATTAACAGTCCATCAATGAGTGTTGTCTACCGCTATATCACAGCCGTTTTTAAGAGTCGATTAATCGATCATGCCACGTATGAGACATTTAAAAATCTATCCTCATTCTTTCCATGGTCTCTGAGGGATGAATCCGGGTGGAATCGGTTAAGTATAATCCCACCAAAAACATTCCGTGTAAAGTTGGTTGCCAAGACTCACAAGTTTATAATACTTTGATAAAAAGATATGAGATCTTTACTAGTAGAGCCAAGCCCCTAGCTGAGCTCTGATTTGTGTTGCTCATCACATAGTCACATAGACCACGGGGACTGTCTCAAGTCCAAAGTAAGTATAGCTCCATGTGCTCTTGACTGTACCACATTTATAACAAATAAATCTACCAGTAAGCCCTAATTTTTTCGTTACTTAATGTAATTTCTAGCATACAATACCAAATTTCAGTCTTCTAGGACTGGAAGTACCCTTAGAGGTTTTGAGTGAGTCAGTAACGAAATCAAGGTATTTCAGATGTCCATAAAGCTAGATAATAATTGATTCTTGGTATGTTTGATAACTCTACCAAGGACATCCTGAAAATTTCAACTTTCTATCATTATTCGGACCGAATCTATGACGGTTCGAAAATACGACGAAATGTTTCGACGCATTAAAAGGAAGGTAGTGCTACGCTTCTTTTTGCTTGTCTTGGCGGGGCCACTACCGTGCCCCCTGATTATCTTCTCCCTCTCTCCTCTATCAGCCATCGCCGTCTGTTCTTTCACACAATCAATCCATAATTTCAAAATCTGTACCTATGTCCAGCCTATTCTATACAACAACAAATTGGTTTAAACAAAGTAATCCATACGAACCTTAATTCGTGATTCTTATGATCGGTACTAAATGATGCTAGTGATTTTCATAAGATACCATGATGTCATCCATATTCTTAGATGTTTGTTTAGCTTAGTTCGACACAAGATACTCACTCAAACTTTTTTTAAATGGCTTCATATCAGCACCTTTTGATATAATATTTAAAACAGTTGCCAGAAGAGCTGAGAATTTAACATTGTAACGTTTTTATGTAGATGTTAGTAGCTTACGTTCTTATCTCCACAAAACAAGTGAATGACGTCAGTAAGCCACCTTTCTACTGTGAACGACTAGTTAATTGGTTTGCTTTTTCATATCCATTAGACGGTCGGGTGAGCCAAGTACCGAGGTATTCCATAATTGATGTTCTGGCTCGCTTTTATCAGTGAAGATAGTCTTTTGTTGTTTAATTGAGAAACTTAAGCTCTGTCTCCAAAATGTTTGTGCATGATTGTGCTTATCTACGTAGTGCTGCACCTAAGTAGATAAGCACAATCATGCACCGAGGCACACAATATTTGTGGTACTACTGTAAGCTTTGGCTTACTTTTTTTCTATGAGATAATCTGAATACCAGCTGAAAAAACGTTAAATAATCTAAAATTGTGTTAAAATGCAATTTAATTAAAAAGCGTTATCTATCATCACATTGATAGAAAATAATTCTTACATAGTGCATCGGCAAAATAATGATCTAATGAAATCCCGATAACATGGAAAATGGAAAGAGTTTCCGAGGGGAGAAAAGGTGGCTTACAACACCCTGCGAGGGCGATCAGCGGAGAGATAAGATATAGAATCCTCTAATACTGGAATCATACTTTTGGCGTCGCCGTATTTTTTGTAATTCATATTTAATAGGTTCGATCCCTACTGCCCGAGTCTTTCACCGAATTTTAAAAATATCTAATTGATTATGTCATAAGACAAATCAGCAGATCAGTTTCAGTTGAAATATGTAAAAGCACTATGCTGCTATTTCAACTGCCGCAATCCAAAGGCCTAAGGAATATTCATTAATGAATTAGTTTAATGTAGGTATTCTACACAAATCTATATGGAGATAAACGATTGAATTTCATGTTTATTCCTAGCGCGCTCAGCGCCTGGTGGTAAATATCTCGTCGTTTGCGAAATTTGGAACAGTTCCAGTGTTCACTACACAACACAAATAGGTAAAAGATGTGTAATCTAAAATAGGTAGGTACCTACCTACCTACTTTTCCAGATGATGTTTTAGCTCGTAATATGAAGGGAAATCATCTGATATTTAAATGTCAAGCACTAAGCTACAAACAACTGGGGTATTCAATTCCGTTGAACATTATTTATCCATATTAATTTCCTCCAAGTATCCATTTTTCCATAAAAAATAAAATTGTTTATTTCAAGCAACATTGAAAAAGTTACAGATCTTAATTAACTCAACCAAAGGCCTATAGACAAGACATCCCATACCTAAATACTTACACAAAAACTTAAAACTACATAATTTGTCTGTGCCGTGCGTGCATCGTGCCGAGTCACGCACTGTCGTAGTGTCCCTCACATTGTCTCCCGCGGAAGCGCCCTAAGAATGAAACATCAAGAATATGTACCCGATGCATCATAGGACACTTATACCACACCCTGGTTTCACAAGAATAAAATACATTAAATACACAATAAATCAGCTTGGTACCAAATAAAATTCACCTAAAAAAACCCTCTATAGGGTAAATAATTAAAGGCTGACTAGCTGCACAAGATGAGCATAATAATTAAGCTAATTATAAAATACCTAATAACCGTGACAAATAATCTGATTCCATTTTACAAAAATGCAGACTACGCCGTTACTCAAAATAATCTATTTAAGTACCTATCCGAGAAAATAAAATTGAGAATAGTTTTATGTTTAACAGGCGTTTTTTAACCTAATAGAAGTACCTATTACTTAGGTAGGTACTACTCGTAGTCTTTTTGGTGACTGCTCTGACGCTAAGGTTGTTGAACTTGCTCGTAATACGAGTAGATAGATGCACTTAGGTATATCTACTATCCACAGTTAATAATTTATTCTTGTAAGAACCCAATGTCTAACCGCGAACACATTTGGTGAGACTTTTTTACACGTGTTCTACCATGGAACGTTCAACTCATTACCTACTTTGGACAAGTCAATAAACAATTTTATTATAATCAAAATTGTTATCTTTAAGATGTCATGAGATCACTTGTTGATCGAACGAGCGAAGCGAGGGAAGATCTGTGGCAACTTGGGCGATTTGGTGTTGTATGTTAGTTAGAGCATAACTTTCGAACCGTTAATCCAATCTGTATGAAACGTGGTACGTCAATAGATTGTGCTATGAAGATTTGGTGGGAAGATTAAGAGCATAATCGGCGAAAGGGTTGTAGTTAAAGATAATATAGGTACGGTTCCCAAAACGAAAATAAAAAAAAGTTTTCACAAAAATGTATCGAGTGGGGGCTCACGAAAAGGCTTTACTTGTACAATTTAAAATGGTTTTTATTTTTATCAGGATATAGGTATAGTTTTTGAAATACAGCGAAATAAGTAAAACTTAGAAACCATTGTAACCTGAGCTCCCTCTTGTTATAGTTTCGATGTCTTTGTAGTTCAGGTTAGACTGAATATTAGTACGGGGAAATTTTAACCAGAAGAGAAGTGGCAGGGAGTACAGGAAAAGTGGCGTAGGAATTTGCTCTTTTTTTGTGAAATAAATTTTAACGTAGTAATTTTTTTTGCCAAGTGTGAGTTCGCCACGAAAATGAGCGTTGTTGCCAAAATGTTTTTTTTTTATGCTTATCGACTCAGTTACTCATAAGGAGCATTTCATTGCATCGAAAAAAAAATCGGGACAGCAGAAGTTGGTACATACAAAGTATGCAAGTACAAGAAACCTCAGGGCGCGAATTCAAATCTTGCGGGTTGTGGACATCGCACGCAAGATTTCAGTTCGGGGCGAACTACTAGTAGATACTTACTAAGGTTATAAGTCTTTTCTGCGTCTCCGTTGCCGAGGAAGGGTATTTCATTTGTATAAGAATTAAACATGATGCTTTCCTTTAGGTTCCGTTGACACTTGACACCGATCTGATTATTTTACATAATGTTCCGAGATTTTACTTTAAAAAATCTATGTTTCTGACTGACAATCAACGCACAAATCACTAAAAGTCCTGGCTATTATGTTGTGGGCACTTGTGGGCGAAGATAATGAGGATAATAATTCTAAGAACGGAAATGTAATGCCCAGGAATATTGGAGTGATAATAAGATTTAAAAAAACTAAAGATCCTACAAGTCGCACGCACTCGTACATAGGTATGTAGTTCGCACTCGAGTGCGTAGTTTTATGATGGAGCATCATCAGCTCAAACAAATTTTTTTTAGCGTGATCATAAAGTTTAGGCTGTTACGTTCTTTGCTATGTACATTTTTATTAGATAATATTTTCCCTGTGGGTACCATTCAACGGAACGACAACGGAGTTCCGCTTCGAGAAGTTGATTAGAGTGGCTATGAATGACTAGGCATAATTAATTAGCGAAAGTGATGGCGGCGCCACTGCCTTCACTGTTTTCTGTTTGTCACCAGCTTGCCAATAAAACCAGTTCCGATGCACGTTATGTAGTGGACCCCACCTATCATGATGGTCACTAACATCTGAACCACGCTAACTCATTGTTCTTGTAAGGGTTAACTAAACATGTTTTGGGACCCAGTCGATTCAAATGCTTTGATGGATTAACCATGAACAAATTAATCCAACTGTAAGAAAATATCGAAAATATCTGTAAGAGTAATGAGCGGGAAATGGCTAGCGGAACGGACTCTTTTTTAATGCAATAGGTTTACATTTCTACCAAGAAATGTGATATGAAAAAGAGGAACGAGCGGAGCGAGCTGAACGTAAAATGCGAAATATAAAATTAACAGTCATTAACGAGTATCGGCGCGGAACTTTTGGTCCGTTTTTGGAGCTTTTTGGGCCTCTGCGGACTTTTTGCGGACCATGACGTCTGCCGAACTTAAAAAAATGTGGGATTTTTGGTGTATGTACATTATATAATTTCGGTAAATTATTAATATTAATAATTTAGTCATTATCATCATCATTAATAATGCCTGTAGGTATAACCATACCACGTAAAAGTTTAACTTCAATTTTAATTACTTAATATTTTTCTGCCTCATCCACAATAGAGTAGCGAAAGTCCTCATCCTCATCCAAATTAGTATAATTACCTATGTAAGAAGTCTGTGTTACTTACTATAAAGATGTAAGAAAACATGGATAGAGAAAGAAGTACCCAGGTTCTTTATTATTGATTTAGTGAATAGTTAAAAAGAATGCTAGAAAAACTAAAAAAAAACGACATTCGTCTAACTAATAATACTAACAAAAATTACGAAACTGACTTTTTTTTATCCCATTTTGAACTATTTTGGGCTTGGATTTCCAAGTTGAATGTCGACAACAAACAAACAAACAAATCACTTCTTTCGGCTCGCTCAGTCATTTCCGCTCGACTATTTGGTGGATGGATACACAAGTATGCAGTTTGCTCTTGCGAGTTAAACGGAGTCATTAATGAGTCCGCTCCGCTCAGGATGGAAACCCGGCTTTAGACTTAAGCGTTGATCTTAAATACTTTCCTGCGGGCCTCATTATAAAGAGTTAGGTTGGCATGGCAGGTATATCTGTAAATCACCGTCCAATGTCCCTACCTATATCTAAACCATTTTAAATGCATGAGTAGGTATGTAAACCAAAATGATACCTACTTAATAGTATTTTTATACGAATTGGAAAGACTGATTTCCGCTGGTCTGTCTCGTGTTTATAGTTAACAGTGCGTGTAGGCAAACTTGTTTTACATGAATAGATTTACCTTGACTGTGGCTAAGCCAGTACTTCAAGGCAATTCATCTCGGGTGTCTTTGATATTCTTCAGAACCTATGTAATTATTAATTTATACTTACAGGACCTAAATCAGTTTCTTACCTAGACATGCAAATAAATAATGCCGATGCCTACTTAGAATTTGATACTGAAGTATTGCTGTAGGTACCATGAAACTATTATTAAAGTTCTCTCGGTATCAATTCTAGAAAATCCGGTGATCCGTAGTCTTCATGGTGATTTAAAAAAATATTTATTAATAATATTAATAAAGTTTTTTATTCAGACAACCAGTGTCCACAAAGTGTTAGTAAGACTTAAGTTTATGGGTTAGTACTTAATAACTAAAACAGATTTCGTCCTCTGGGAACGCTTCCACACCAGAGGACACGCATAATTGTTTGCAATTTATTTTAGGATGCTGTTGCTTAAACTAGTGAACTCAATTTAAGCGATGAAAAAGTAAGCAATTTATCACGAATTGGCGTCAAAGTGTGTCAACCAGCGGCCTCGGGCCCGAGCGGGTCCTACCCGTCTGACAGGCCCGTTACTCCGAGAAAGTGGACTTCTGTACCCTGCCCATACCTACATGCATCCTACAAATCTACACTTGACTTGTGTCAAATAACATAATACCTACCTAGATTATAAAAAAGGAAGGCATAGCCGTGAGTACAAAGTAGTGGGATCTGGGATCTCAAACTAAACTTTTTGATAAAATCCAATTAGTTAACATTTCGCTGAAACTGTAAACAGTTGCCACGCGAATTCGTTCCCCTCTCGTTGCTAATTAGTGCATTCGAGTAACGATGCTTAAATTACTTATGAGGTTTGAAATCATCGGTGCATACTGTAGTCTGAAGTTTTAAATACCTAACTTAAAAATACTGTTATTATTTTGAAACTATTAATGCGAATAATCAGAAGTGTCACACAGGGCGATAAGAGGTCAGACAGTTTATCAGCATGGCGTACGATGACCCCTGCATAGATTGTAGGGAACACAAATGAATGTAAATCTGAGAAATGTGGGAAACAAATGCAAGATGAAACAACACTATGAATAGGTATATCTAGCATAGAGCTATCGTGTTGCGGGTTGCGGGCACTAAAGACGGCGCAATGGCGACGCTGGCCGCAGTACCTACCTATAGCCACAAACTCAAATTACAATCCTGGCTGGTAGACAAGTCTTTAATCTTACTTAAAATTTGAGAATAAACCTAAACCTAACATAAAACTTTTAGATTCATGGCTGATCATTTGTTTATAAGCCATACGCAAATGTACACATCATAAAGATGAAAGGTTGGATATTTTTGTTTGTGTATAAATCACGTTAAAATAGCTATCGCATATGGATGTAACTTGGAATAGACGTAGGACGTGACATGCAATAGTATAGGTAAAGCTATTCCTTTTGCTTTTTCGGGTACTGACCAACCACACGAGCGAAACACGGGTGGAAGCTAGTTAATAATTCCAAGCGTGAACATTTTTGAAGTCGAAAGGAGAGACAGGCCGCCGAAAACGGGAGGCTGCGAAGCTGCGATCAATACTCGCGTCAGAGGGCGACGCGCGCCGCCGCTGTGCTGCCCTTCAGCAAGTGTCGACGACCCCGGCACCCGCCCCCTACCCTCTCGATCCGATCCGAACCAACACCCCACATCTCAAGAAAATTCCTTCTTCCTGACCCGATTAGGTACCTACATTAAAATTAAATATCCGTTGTCACTGCAAGCCTCAGTACAATCTTTGTGATTCACTAGCTGATTCACTGATTCCTCAAATCGCATCATACACTATGAATCACTGATCCTTTTCCGAGATTTGTCATCTTCAGGCCATTTTGTTTTCTCGAGTAAATCGGTGGTTTAGTGTCAAAATAGCTTCCCCTCTGAAATTTGGAAGTTGGGTCACGTTGCCTTAAATCAAATCAACTCTTCCATCTAGATGGCATGTACTTTAGTGTGAACATCCGGTGTGTCCTGGAACATTGACACAATTGAAAAAAAACCGGATCGATCCCTCTGCTTTAATATTCCGTAAGCGCCAGCTGCCCCCAGTTCGTCGGCCAATCCATTGTAAAAAAAGTAGCGGTGTTAGTGGCGTATATTTTAGTATGCCTGCCTTTATATTCTGACAAAATAACAAATAGGCTATAACGGCCAGATTCTAGCCCGTTTGGAGAATGTTTCCTATAGCACCAGCGTGAGACTATTACCTACCTAAAAATCTGGAGGTCTGCAAGAACTTCGTATAAAAAAAACTAGAGCTATTCTCAAATAAAATAAAAATAGTACCACAAATATTGTGCGCCTCGGCAATTTTCGTCTAGCTTGTGAAATACGATCTAACGCGATGATGATAATGTAATATAGATATGTTACAATAAGTAGATACTTTTTTCTAGTGTTGGTACAGTTATTATTAGTTGCATATTCGGGCAAATTCTCTTTTCATACAAAGCACGAAGCTTGCCGAGGCGCATAATATTTGCGGTTCTACTGTGCTTGCTTATTGAAAATATCAAATCTTTACACATATTGGTAAAGTCTAAATTTTCCACTAAATCTGTGTCGGATGTCGGTAGCCGGAGCCGGCACCTCACGTATTCACGGTTCCCGACTATTTTGGGCAGCGTGCATGGCATTTGTGCCGCGCGCTGGAAACTACCTACATACCCTGGGTATTTTCGGATGCCCTACTAACGACGCTCTTACTTCATCAACTAAATATATCAAACACGATTTAGGTTCCAATTACTCATATCGTTTAGTTTCGGAGGTACCTTGGTGCAAGTAGTACCTACCACAAATATTTAGCGCCTCGGCAATTTTCGTTTAGCTTCTGAAATACGAACTAACGCGATGATGATATGTAATAGATATGTTACAATAATTATTTTTAAAGGGTTGGTTCAGTTATTTATTATTATTTGACTAATTAGTTGCATATTCGGACAAACTCAGTTTTCATACAAGCGCAAAGATTGCCGAGGCGCACAATCTACTGTACGTATCACTCATATTCTTTGAACCCAAGCAGCAGATTATAAAAGTAACTTAGGAAATATCGTGTCTTAGTTACCTAATTCGTGCGTAAATTACATAATTTTAAAATTTTCCTTGTATGCAAATTACTTAGTAAGTCCAGGTGAATCCATTCGGGGTGCGGGTGTTTCGTTCGAAAGCATATTCCCCTCGGGAGCGGCGCGCCCGGCACCCGATGTTAGCCGGTACCTACTATCGACCGCTTCCCTGCGACAGTCTCACGTACACTTGACATTCGCATTCCCTCCCCTCGAATGAGTTCACTACCCTACATAGAGAATATTCACAGGCTCGCCATTGGTTTTGGATATCCTTCATAGTCGCGCTGCTGTTTTCGAAGATTTTTCTGTGAAATTTAGAAAGCAAGTAGAAACTACGTAGCTTTTTAACAGCTGCATGAGTATTACATGTGCTTGAAACTGTCAATTGTTGTGTTTCTCAACATTTGACACATCTGAATGGTAGCCAACTTAGACCAGCTTGGCCAGACTGGCTTACCTCGGAGGACTGACCCCTAACAGCTGCATCTTGGTCAAATAAAATTTTAAGAACATTATTTCATGATGCATTCAAAAACTGTTATCATTTACCTCGATGGGTAGGTACAATTTATAGATTTTTTTATATGACAAAAACCTAATGGTATGATATTTTTCCCACAGGAGAGGATCATCCAGGCCAGAAACAGCGCAAAGGATTCTTCAGAAGCCTTTGGAAAAAGTCACGCCACTACTCCTTAGAACACCCGTGAACAAAACGTAACGCCTTTCAATACGGCCTTTATTCACTGTCGCTAAGATGCGATATGATATTTATTTATTACGAATTATTTACCAAATCTCAAGATAGATTTCTAAGTCTTGGATAAGCATTAAAAGCAATTAAAGAAATTGTTGAATCGCACAAGTTTACATGCGACAAGTTTGATACTTCTTTTATCTTGTATTCATTGAGTATGATGAAAATAATTAGGTGTAGTTCGTTTGTATTGAAAAAGAAAACCTTTTTAAATAGGTTAACTTGAAGATGAATATAATTTACTTGCTTTAGGTGGTTGGTGAAGTGCAGAAGATTGCTAAACTAAGGTACCTACTAATGAAGCTGGATTGACTTTGCATAAATAAATGAACCTGATTGTATAATAGCGGTATTGTTCATTTGTTCGACGTTTATTATATCGAAGCATAATTTATTTGTAAGCTGAAAGTATATTAACAATAAATTTATTTCTTTTCTATAAATAGGTGTAGAAATGTAGATAACCAAGTAGAACGCATACAATCTACTTTATTTTCCTTTCGAAAATGTTTTTTATAACTTTACCGGATAACTTTTGACTTGTAATTTAAAATGAATACAATTTTGTATCTTAACTATAAGAAAATTTACGGAAATGATAGCCTATAAATGAATGCGATTCCCTGCCAACAGATTATCGTAACCAAACCCCGCTGATGTTCATTTAGAAACTAACAAACACTGTAAAAATTCTACTAATAGTACATATTATAGAACATTAAAACTTATTTTGCAATGATTTAATTCTAATGATTGGCCCTGCCTAGTATTGTAACATAAAGAACCAAATTCACTTGATAGGCTATTGCTGCAAGTTTAACATTTGATACCAATCCTTGTATTCGAGTGTACTTAACTCTTACTAGGTACTTTACCGTAGAATTATCAAAATGAAAATAAATTATGTTCATTAGCAATATCTCGTGTTTATATTACCTACTTACCTACTTTGCTACTTAGGCCAACTCACCGACACGACACATTCACTGTCCGTTGACGACAGACAGCTATTTTTAACCTTTTATTTTTAACTACGTTAACTGTCAACACAACCAACGGTTACTCGTAACCTTCCAACCGAGTTGGTAAACAGTGGCCACAAAATGACACGAGTGACCTAGCCTACCTTATGCGGGAATTCCGTAGAGGATGTAACATAAAAACAAGAAAATGTATAATACAAATCATTTTATTATTAGATAGACACAGTTCCCATCGCTTATCAGAAACAATGTACAAAGCTAGAGTAGTAATATCAAATATAAACAATATGCACCCTTCGTTTACTGCAAGCCTTGTTTGAGGATACAGGGTAATTGAGCGCTTCTATTTCAGACAGCTAAGAGTAGAATAGAACAGAATGCAAATGTTTAATTATTCACTACACAAGATTACAAATGCGTCCTAGTTTAAAGTAAGCATAGCAGAAAATTTGCAAAGACGGGCGTGTGACCCGCCACCTCACACTGATCTATCGAATATAACTCACACGATGGTTCCAGTGGGACTAGAGATTTTCAATAAATTGTAATACTTGGGTTACAGTGTCTTTCAATTTGTAACAAGCCCTTACACAAATGCTTATTTTATAATTATATATATGCTGTATAATGTTGTTACAGTAATTTCATTACGTGGATATCATACCGTCGTCTAATCAAGCACCTGTTTGAGGTAGAAAACTATCTCTAGGCGTTCTCGAGACAGTCTCCGACGGGGTTTTCATGATACCGCGAGGTGAACTATAGACCACATAATATTTTAGACACAAGATGCTTGAAAAGAAACCTAAAAAAAATATCTATACATAACGCTTAAAGACCCGCATGCAAAGCTAAATACGCTTCACGATGCTAGCCAATCAAAGCAAAATTTTAAAATACAATTTTAAACCATTACAGTAACAATTACTCTGTGGAAGCGGTGAGCGTAAAAAAAGGTCCAGGATCCGCAAAGTAATCGTATCTGCACATGAAGTTACTAAACGCCTCAGACACTGACGACGCCATAATTTATCAAATATCAAAACAAATGAACGGTCCTTATCACTTCATAGAATATACAAAATGCAGTTACTTATTTCCCTGTGGAAAAAATATTATCTTATAGTATTCTTAGATCACGGCGCGCTTCGATCTGAAAACAAAGAAATACTCTCTTTGAGGGGTGTGTTGTGTAGGTACCGAAGACGATCCCGGTGTTTCTTTAGTATAGTTTTATTGTTGGTAGTTTTATGATTCGCTCGCTAATTTAGAAAAAAATATTTGAAAATGTCAATTTACAAACTATAATTTATTGAGAACTTGTTTTGTTTAGAAAGTTAAGCAAATGGGGCTAAACAGATGAACAATATATAAATTGACCTCCATAATAGTTTCGCTACAGCGCGCTTTCTTTTACAAGATGACAATAATGATATAGCGAAATAATTGTTTGAATTTCAGAAACTTACCTCTAATAACCACAGGTAATTAAATAGTCTCCTAACTTCTCCACTACGGATGCGGCCTGCTGGGGTTGGATGGGTTCTTCGTACAGAGAGATAACGACGGCTGAAACCAAACATCGATTTGTACTACCTACACATCAACCCACAAAACACGGCAGTAGTAATATTGGCTATAAAGTTTCATTCCTTAAAAATATATTGTACTAGCTGCCGCCCGCGGCTTCGCTCGCGTTGTACCCGGCAAAAAGTAGCCTATATGATATTTCAGCACACATACTAACTATAACATCGTCACATCCTCACAAACTTTCGCATCTATAATATTAGAAGGATTGCTTAGATATTATGATATACTAGCTGCCGCCCGCGGCTTCGCTCGCGTGGTACCCGGATAAAAAATAGCCTATATGTTAATCCAGTACATGTTTTATGTATATTCCGAGTTTCGTTCAAATCCGTTCAGCTGTTTAGGCGTGATTGAGGCACAAACATCCAAACATCGTTACAAACTTTCGTACTAGATGGCAGCACAGGTAAAATTAGTACGCGCTATCGTTGCGTTTTGAGCTTTACGCCGGTAATTTCAAGCAAACTAAGACTTTTCAAATTTATAATATAAGTAAGATTTTTAGAATTTATTTAAAAAAATATTTATTATAGCAAGTATTTTACCTATATAATTTAACTTGATCTCAATGTGTATAAAGGTAATTGGTAAATGCTGTGTGTCAGCCTGTAATGGTTTATTATATCAGATCAGGTATAACCTTTCTTTTTATAAAACCAACCTGTAACAGCAGATATGTAAGCTGTTAGCGAACCTTTTTGTAATAAATAACAATGAAGTGCTAGTATTGATACAATGAATCAATTTCAGAAAAGGCAAAATGAGGACGTCAACGCTATTTACGCAGATCAATTAGCAATTTTAACTAAATAACGTTGGTACAGAAAACAATGCTTTACGATGAATATGCCAGAGCGTAATGAAGGCCATATACGCAAGGGTTTGGGGTTTGTAGAAAGATAAATCCGGTTAATTGAGAGTCGAATTCACACACGAAGGGTTCCGTACCATCGAAAATTATTTTTTTTGTATGGGGCACCCTTTCTTTTAATTTTTTTTCTTTTTTTTGCTAAAGGCACAATAGAAATGAATACTGTAATTTCAACTCAACCTACATAATTATGATTTATGAGATACAGCCCGCTGACGGACAGACGGCGGACGGACGGACAGCGGAGGCTTAGTAATAGGGTCCCATTGGCACCCTTCGGGTACGGAACCCTAAAGGTTTGTACATTTCAACTGTACAGTACAGTAAACCGGCAATTCAAATGTTTTTCGAGCTAGTATTATCAATATGATTAGTATATTATTATTGAATTTAATACATACATAAAGTAGTACCACAAATATTGTGCGCCTCGGCAAACTTCGTGCTTTGTATGAAAACCGAATATGCCAGAATTGCATAGTACAACATGTATTAGTTGCATACTAATAGTCAACTAATAATAACTGAACCAACTCTTTAAAAAATATCTACATTATCTCTATATTACATACATATTATAGAGATTATTAGAGATGTTACGATCGCCTACATCATCGCGTTAGTTCGTATTTCAGAAACTAGACCAAAATTGCCAAAGCGCACAATATTTGTGGTACCACTGTACTTCTTTGCTGGACTGGAAGTAAAGAAGAAAGCATAGAATGCGTGCAGCTACTTCTCTCACCGAGCATGTAGTAAAAGTCGATCAAGGAATAGTATCCTCTTCAACATGGACCACCTATATGGACGATGGGCTGATCACCTGTTACCATGGTTCAACATAATCCATCTTAGGACTTTAAATCAGAAGTGGCTGCAAGTTTTCTTTTGTTTACTTGTAGCTCTGCCCACCCCATTAGATCCCCAGTAGTGGTGGATTAACATATAGGCTATTTTTTATCCAGGTACAACGCGAACGAAGCCGCGGGCGGCAGCTATTAAAATTATAATATTAGTTGTCTTCCGTCTATGAGAGATACAGAATAAGTGTAGTGAGATTTTATGAGGTCTACTCCGCAAAACGACAAACGATATGGAGCAGTCGCGGAGAGACGCGGTCGGATCGAGACACCGCTCCTTCCTCGTGGCGTCAAATATCTTGCGTAGAGTAGGATTGTACACAATTATTGTAGCGGAATGACATTGTTTTCCGTTTTGCAGAGAGCTTACAGTAGCAAGCTAGCTTACCTTGTTGTGTCTTCATGCAGTGTACGCCGACCTTGCCGAGTTTTGCGCGTATGATGCGGTCTGTGCCGCTGAGGTAGATGTACCGTGTGCCTGCTATCGTCACGCCGCCGCTCGTTAACAGTGATTCATTCTCGAAACCGGCCACTATCTTTGCAACTTCATCTTTTGATATCTGTTGGCAAATGAAACAACGTTCATTACAAAATAGTCATTAATTGACAGCAGAGAAATTACACTGCAATAGTTTAATTTCGTTATCATGGTGGAAAAGAATAGCATACGGGCAAAACGGAAAGTACAACACTAATTCTGAAAACTGTTCTATGATGTTCCAATGTAATCTACAATTTAAAAAAAAATGTGTACTGAAAATGAAGGATTGGTATCTTTAAAATTCACACCATAATGCCAGCCGTCGTCAAGGCGTCTGCTCCGGAGACGTTAGTAACGTAACGTATGTTTGGATACTCCGCACACTGGCCCAGCCCAGGGGCCAGCGTGTGAATTTGACGCTGACAAATATTTCACACAATGTAGTATAGAGTAACTTGTATTTAACCGTATTATTTAAATGAATGCTTTGATGATATAAAGTTAAGTTAAAAGCTAAAAGTATTAGCCAAATAACAGTGTAACGATTAACAGTCAGCTTTTACAGATCAAAGTTGATAAAGTTTTTGAAATAAAGAAAAGTTAAACTTATACATTTTTCACACCTTACACTCCATATCTTTACATCATGTATTCAAGCTGACAAGCATGCTGGCCCTGGCTTGTCTAACAGAGCAAAATTACCTTTACGCCTAATAATTTGCCCTGATTGA
Organism: Scotopteryx bipunctaria; assembly: GCA_949320045.1. Taxonomy (NCBI): domain Eukaryota; kingdom Metazoa; phylum Arthropoda; class Insecta; order Lepidoptera; family Geometridae; genus Scotopteryx; species Scotopteryx bipunctaria. Next base: position 5,079,218 of record OX439441.1, read on the forward strand.
AGATCAACCTATAGCAATCGGATATATATCAGATTGCTGTATGTATTTGACTTTTTTTTTCTTTCAAATATTTATGATCAATCTCGCCTATATTATAATCTAAACTTCATCAGACAAATAATATTTTCAGTGATTCTTGATAACTGTCATGAAGCCTATTGAGCACAGAGAGTCATGAATGCTTGGAGTTACTTGAATGACTAAACAAGACGTTTGTTATGGGTAATCCCGGGATCCCTGGGCTATCTATTTTTGGGCAACTTTTACTATTTCCGTCTTTCACAATTAAAAGTGCTCAAAAACTCACAAACGACGTGTCACAGTCTTATTTGTTTGATAAACTTTTTCAGATAATTAAATTGACTTTTATAAATAAAATAATTTGCGTAACCTTGTCGCTGGTAGAATAATACTTAAATGAAAAAATAAATCCTAATTGGTAAAATACTTTCGTATAAGGAATCCCCAATGGGGAACACTCCGCAAAAATATAATGATATCGAGGCGATCGAGCGATTCCTCTGTTGGTCCATTGGGGAATTACCTTAACCCAGAATGCAACCTGTTTGTGGCAATCCCGATAATCCCGAGATTAACCAAGTACAGTCCTGGGAATTACGAGGTCAAATAAGGGTCATGATCCCGGGATGGTATTTTCTGATGGCATCCCAGTCGATACATTCGTAAAAATATTTTTTTACCTCCTTGGGAACCCAATATCTTTACAACCCCTTCACCAATGAAACTCATTATGCAACCCAGCAAATCTTCATAGTACAATCCATAATATTGGATTTGTTTTCCTACCAAGTGTCATACAGATTGGATTAACGGTTCGAAAGTTATGCTCTAACAAACACAAACATACATCGCCAAATCAGCAAAGTTGCCACAGAGATATTCGCTCGCTCGACTAACTATTGATTTATACGGTGACGGCGACGCCTGTAAAGCTCTCAGTCGGCATGATTTTTTTCCGACATCTTCAACATTAACGGTCATATTTCAGCACATTTACAGGAAACGTTAATGAATTATACACCTAAAATGTTTAGGAATTTGTTTAAATATGTAGTTTTAATATGACTACGACTTAAAATGGCTAAGGAGGTTTTGTTTAATGTAGTCTCATTATCAACAGTTAGTATTTAGTCAGGTCTAAATTTATTTAATGGAATATTTTATTTGGAAATAATTTCGATCTCATGAATATGTATATTCCGATAAATATACAATTAACAGAAACAAGTTACCAAAGTTGTCTAGTAGAGGTAAGGCGGCTGCACTTTGTAGTGTGAATGACCTAGCATGACCTTGGAAGGACGTAGCAACAATATTTAAAACAAAGAGGCATTTACATTTGAACACTTAAGCTTGTAAGCGTTCAATTTTTTTTCCAAAAATCGTGAGCCTATAAAATCATTACTCGTTTAAATCAAATTAAAATACAAACATGAAAATGAAATTTATCCCAAGGTCAATATGAGGGCAGGAGAGGTCACTATCTCACACACGACACTGCAACTCACCCTAGGCATCTGCCTAAGTTAGGTACTAGGTACCTACCTAGGTATTTGTTTACTAAGAGTTTTGTGTGCTAGTTTATATAGGAACTCCTGAACTAACATACCTACCTATGTCTATTAAACAAAATGAAAACCTATGAAATGAATGTAGGTGGCTACCCGTAACATGTAAATATCAGTTAAGACGTCATGCACTATGGACAGCGTGTTTGCACTACAAACATACCTTGCATAATTTATGATACTGATGATACTTATTTAGCTAAAACTAAACTGATTTCATAGTATTAACGAAAAATACGAGACGGTTTGTGTACATCAATTGTATCTCCAGTTTGGCTGAAATTCATGTAAGGTATTTACAAACCTGGCCTAAACCGACGTTACCTACATAATGAAAGGTAGGTAGTTAGTATATTCGGAGTTTCGCACCGATCTAAATTTCAAATCTTGTTTTCGCGATCAGCTCATAGCGATCAGTGATCTTTTCACTTACAATGTCGGCCGACAGACAAACCAATAAGCCGTAACCAAAGACAACGAATTGGTAGATAGGTACTTTGGAGTCTCTTGCCACGCAATGTTTACGGATATCATAGGTAGGTAGGTGCCTACTCAGGTACGTATTCATGCGTAGGTACCTACCTACACGGTCTAAAACTGCATCACACATGCGTGTAGGTCGATCGACCGCCACTGACAGCTTCCGTACTGCGCATGCTGTAGGTAGGTGGTACATAATCATACGCGTTTCACGAGCGTGTAACACATGATGTTACACAATGCGTGTCGTTTGAACCCGACGTAATTCGTAAGTTCGTCATAAATTCAATGTTTAAAACTTTTGATCGACAAGAGAGCCTTAAGCAAGTAGGTAATTTGCATGCGCAGGGAATAACAAACACCTGACACCTACCTGCATAGATTCAAATACACCTATATAGGTTCAAATTATAAAAAACTGTACCACTACTGTGACTGTAATGCTAGAGCAACACAGAACTAGAATATACATAGTACAAGTGCTGAACTAACATATAGGAAAAAAATATATCCGGGTAACACGCGAGCGAAGTCGCGGGCGGCAACGAGTTAACCATAAAAAGATAATGTGCCGATCTTATTTATGATTTTTACTATAACAGGTAGATATGTCTAAACATGTGGATGGATATTGTGGAACACAACATCCTGAAACTGAATGAATGAAAGTAGCAGTCTCAAAAGCGCTATTAACAGAGTGTCAAACTAGCGCTTACCAAATTTGTTATAACTAAACCACATTGCTATCCAGTTGATCATGACACAGGAAAAAAAAAAAAGATAACATCCAATCTATATTTCAGCCAAACTGGAGATCATATGATTTATGTAATTAAACCGTCGCGTATTTTTCGTTATTACGATGATATCGCTTTAGTTTTAAGAAAATAAACCTCAAACATAAGTTTTTACACCTTAATTTAAATATTAGTAACTTGAAAGTTCCACACATGTAACGAAAAAGTAAATTTTAGGAAAAAGTAAAGTAAGTACCAGAGATTGGACTTTTAGGTGCTATTGATAAAATATGTCATTAAAAGTATGGGTACAACCAAAAAAATTCCGGGAAAAATTGCATGTCTCGGAATTACATATAACACATATATCACTGTTGAATATGGGGGAATGTCGAAATCACAAGTATGACTATTATGTAAAGAACGGATACGATTAAAAAAATCTTTAATGCTTAATGTGGTATTTAGTAATAGATTTGTTAATAATATGTTTCTAAAATTAATACAATTTCTAAACGTTTTTCAAAACTCTCAAGGTTTAAAAAGAAATATCAGGATTATGGAATTTTAATTCCGGAATGTCATATCCATGTTAGTGACAACATCTAAAATAGCACCAGTTTGGCTGAAGTATAGAATCTAATATTTTCGATGCCTGTTTGACTAGCTGACAGTCAATGCACACCAAAATCTGAAAGTAATCTGAATCAGAAGTGTGAATTTATGCCTTATACTCTCGACAAATTTTATATGGAGGAAAGATAAGCAAAATCTTTATCTATATACACACTAGCTATCGCCCGCGGCTTCACTCGCATGGTATCCGGAAAAAAAGTAGCCGATATGTCATTCCAGCACACTTACTATGTAGATTCCAAGTTTCATTCAAATCTGTTTAGCCGTTATGGCATGATTGAAGCACAAACATACATCATCACATCCACACATCCTCACAAATTTTCACATTTATAATATTAGTAGGATAAATAAAACAATAAGCATGTTTTCTGCAATCAACCAACAAACAGGCAGAACTACTGAAGCTAGAAATCTGAAATTTAGAAGGTAGCTTCCTATTATAATAAAAAAATCCACTAAGATAGGATTTTTCGAAATTCCATCCCTAGTGGGGTGAAAACATTTGTGTGGAACTTATGTGGTGTTTGTGTGGATAGGCCTCCCCAATAAACTTCCAGGAAAAAACCTTTTTTTTCTGCATCCATCCAGATCTACATGCAATCTTTACAGAGCTGCTGAGCAGTGACATAAGGGAATGTCTTTTGGTGTGATGATCATACTGGGGGAGTTTCCATAGTCACCAAAATTGGATAGGTAACCACAGTTAGTACTCAGATGGATGTAGCTGTCCAATTTATGAACCATATTTTGTATGAAAGTAGTTTAGCAATGAATATAGTTTCCAATCAAATTCTATAGTCAAAAAGGTAAACTACTCCGCAGCTGACTTTTATCTCAGAATTTGAGCACACCGACCTGGCAACGCCTATAGCCTGAAGATTCCTTCAAGTTCTGACTTCACCAACACAATTTTCAAGTGCGTCTTATCGTGTCTCACCGCCCATGTGCATTCATCACTTGGAACAAAAATTGCAATCCATATTTAAACGATGTGGAGTTAGTTCGGCGATATTGGGTGACTAGGCAGGCACCGGCCGGCAGATTTTGCTAAACTAATTACAATGTAATAGGTTCTTATAGGAGATGCATTATTTAGCGAAAAGTCAATAATATCAGACACTGTAACTATAGGAGCTTGGAGCATGGTGATTGACAAACCCCAAAATCTTAACGAATTGGTTGCCACCGACCGCATGTCGCCATCTTGTCAAACTTGCCGGAATAGACGAATTTGTCATTCAGTGATCTTCGTAGTAGCACATAATTCACACCAGATTTTCACACAAATTCACGTCAAAGATAACATTTTATTGAACACTATGTCCACGTAATGGAACTTAGCGAAAAACTTACTTCGAAGCCTTCCGACTTGGCCCAGACATTTCCATCGTGACCGGCAATTGCAGCTTTTGTCACACATCTGGATGCCATTAACTGTTTATCGACATAATCTTGCCAGCTCATTTTGATAGAGTTCAACTAAAAATAAAACTACACTTGAAATATCACAATCGCTCCTTCACAGCGAGCAAACGCTCCACACGAACAAAAAGCACTGCCGTTTCAAAATGGCAGCGTAATCATAGACACTTACCGGATGTTGACTTTGGTCATAGACACCTTGTTTATGGCAAGGCAAAGACAACATAAGTTTGAGTGACATTCTCTGTAGTTTCATAAATTAAGCTGTCCATTCGCTGTCTAAGAATAAAATCTCAGAATTTTAACTTCTTACATGATTTGAAAAATTAATCTAATTGCTTTGTGATAGATAATGAGAACCATGAGAGCTAAGATAAAATTATTTTTAAGACAACATTGATTAAACACTTTTATTTTTAGTTTGGACAATGGTGCCAAACTTAAAAGAGCTGGTTCATGAATGGCTCTTAAACGTCGTGTAATATAGGGTGCAAATTTCTCGCGAAATCATTGTGATGTACATCCGTCGATTTATTTCCTAATAAAATAAATTTAGAATTTTGTTCAGTTTGACCGATTCCAAAACAATAAAAAATATCTTAAAAATTGTAAATCAATAAATCTTAACTATTGTCATTGCAATTAATTGTTAAAATCACAATTGGAGAGGCAACTAAAAACAGCTTTTCGTAACTCAACTTGACCTTGCTAGTTCTTTTCCGTTCAGCTACCGCGATTGGAAGATGTCCTATTCACCAGAAAGAAGGTATGTTTAGGTCTTACGATTATTTTACTGAGTTTTAGTGAAGGTTGATGTGTTGTAGATCATAGGAAAATATCAAATTACGAGTAATACATTTTACTTTTATAGCATTTCATACATGTCCCAAAAAAACCTTTCAATCTCGCCGTAGCCGATTGCCAACATGGCGCTGGTAGGAGTTCATTATTACAAGATCCTTGCGGCACGTGTTTTTTTTGCCATATATTTTCTTCTTTCACTAGCTTAATGCTATTCCATTCCATTTAGGTATATATCAGCCCAATTGCCAGCTGTATATTGTTGACTCAGTTATAGTAAATAAAACAAAATGGCATTTTGACAGACAGAAACTCATGCCTTGCAATTTTCAGCGACTAAGTTATTGCAAATTCATAGCGTACATATGATTGTCATATCGATTTTCTAATTGACCTCCCTTAATAGCTTAAACAACTTTTCAGATCAGAGGATTGGCCGGAGGACAAAAATGGGCCATCAAAAGAACAGCCTAACTACGATGGACCTCCGGGCATGGAGCCCGAAGGTGCATTGGACACCAATTGGCATCAAGTCGTGGAGAGCTTTGATGACATGAATTTGAAGGAGGAATTGCTGCGAGGAATTTACGCGTATGGTTTTGAAAAACCATCTGCGATCCAGCAACGTGCGATTATGCCGTGCATTCAAGGGCGCGATGTGATCGCTCAAGCCCAGTCCGGAACTGGCAAGACTGCCACTTTCTCCATTTCAATTCTGCAGCAGATTGATACTACTGTGCGTGAATGCCAAGCTCTGATTCTTGCTCCAACTAGAGAGCTGGCGCAACAGATTCAGAAGGTATGCAGTGTTACGAAAAACTACTGAGTGCTTAATTAAAGCTTGAGTTTGTTGATAACTGTGTGAAAATAATTTTAGGTGGTAATTGCCCTTGGTGATCACTTGAATGCTAAATGTCATGCCTGCATCGGAGGCACCAATGTGCGCGAGGATATCCGTCAGCTGGAGAGTGGATCCAATGTGGTAGTCGGGACACCTGGCCGTGTGTATGACATGATCACCCGCCGTGCTCTACGAGCTAACACTATCAAGCTGTTTGTGCTTGATGAAGCTGATGAAATGTTGTCTAGGGGGTAAGTGAATATGACACAGACTTATGTTCAGGTCTCAACTGCTAAGCAAATATATCATGCATGATTTTATACTTACAGTTTCAAAGATCAAATCCATGATGTATTCAAGATGTTGTCGGCTGATGTCCAGGTCATCTTGCTCTCTGCTACAATGCCTGATGATGTGTTGGAGGTGTCACGATGCTTCATGAGAGACCCTGTGCGCATTCTTGTGCAGAAGGAGGAAGTATGTTGATTTTAATTTGATTTACTAGCTTAGTATATCCAGCATCAGAAGTAAATGAGGGTCAATCAATGATACATAAGGCTAAGGTGTAGCTGATATTTAACTCAATATTAAATTCAGCACTTTAAATCCTAAGTTAAACCAATGATTTTGATGTTGAGTATTTTGTACACAAGCTCAGTAATTATTGTGTGTGTTTCAGCTTACCCTGGAAGGTATTAAACAATTCTACATTTCCATTGAACTTGAGGAGTGGAAGCTTGAGACTCTGTGTGATCTTTACGACACTCTGTCCATTGCCCAGGCTGTAATCTTCTGCAACACTCGTCGCAAGGTAACTACACTTTGGTTATTATATTATTAGTATTCCATTGCAGATTACAATCCATGTGATTGGTTTAACTTGATTGAAAAACAAACATTGTAACATGCTTACTTTACTTATAATATTATTATGCTGCATAAACATACTACTCGTCAAGTCAGTACCAGTCAGTAAAAAGCTCAGTGATATTATATTTATTGTTAAGTCTATTGGCTAACTTGACATAAAATTAATATTGTAACTTTATAAATGTTTGTATGGCCTATGGCCAGAATCCTTAAACCTAACAATAAATGATTTATGATCTTTGTAGGTAAGCAAATCATTTAGCCAATTTTGAATTTGGCTGTAAGTTGCTTTGTACTAGAATCAAAGGTATAATATTACAAATCTGTAGCATGTGTACCACACAATGACTGGCGTGAATCATATGCAGATGAATCAAATCTAACATTTTATTGATGATGTCACTAACATTACTGATAACATAATTTTATTAGCTTACAAGCTCTTGAGTTAAAAGGTTTTCCACTTTTACTTCAATAAAAGTAATACCATAGGTACCAAATTGTTAGTATGTCTAAAGATACTTTCTTATGCATGGTTGATTTCTATGCCAAACTGTTTTGGGAATTTCCATTAATCACTAACTTGCTCTGGTAAGATGTGCTAATTAGCCATTTGACTTGAACATTGGATGTTTTTCAGTTGTAATTTAAATTCGTCATACAAAAAGGATTCATTCACAGAAGGCCTAGTTTAGTCAATTAGGTTTACATTCTGTATTTGTAGTGTTCTGTAACGTTTTTCAGGTGGACTGGCTGACTGAGTCTATGCACGAGCGTGACTTCACTGTCTCTGCTATGCACGGTGACATGGACCAGCGTGAGCGCGAGGTGATCATGCGTCAGTTCCGTACCGGCTCATCCCGCGTGCTCATCACCACCGACTTGCTGGCTAGAGGCATTGACGTGCAGCAAGTGTCCTGCGTCATCAACTATGATCTGCCGACTAACCGCGAGAATTACATTCACAGGTAAATTAATTGCAACTATATTTTTTTGTTTTGGATTATCTGTGATCGGGGACTCAATTCTCGGGAAATAGATATATTATCACATTCAATAAATATCGCCAAAGCTGTCAAAATATCGAATTAATTGAAACTTCCGTATGCTCGTCTAAACAGCTGAATGGATTTGGATGAAACTTGGAATATACATAGTACATGTGCTGGATTAACATTATAGGCTATTTTTCTTCCGGGTACCACGCGAGCGAAGCCGCGGGAGGCAGCTAGTCAACGATAAATCGTTTGATATGCATTAAGTGGTCAGGAGTACTCAGTGTTTGTTGATGTTTTCTATTTTAAATGTTTGACAAATTTGTTGGCTTTTTTGTGGTCAACATGATTGATGAGACCGAAATTGTAGTGCTACACGGGTTTGGTGTAGGATATTTAGTATTGCAGGAGTCAGCTCCAGTGAACATTTCTTGTAATTAGTGCTTGATGCTTTATCACTAGTCAGCTATATTAAAACTATGAGGGGAGATCAAGAAGTTTGTGGAAGTGCAGGGAAAGGGTGCTAAATTATATTATTTTAAGCCCTTAAGCCTAATACATGTTACAGATCTATAAAAAAATTGTTTATACTTACCTCAAAAAGAAATGTTTTGTTCAAAATAGGGCTGAAATTGCTGACTTAACTTCTTCATTGTCAGTAAATTTTTCCATGAAGTTCTTTTACCAATATCGGAAATAAATAATAATCAGATGGAGTTACATCTGGACTATAGGGAAGGGTGGTTTAGTGTTTCGTAGCCACAGTTCTGCAAGGCAGCTCTTGTCAATGGATGTGTAGTCTTGCAAAAGCAGCACTCGAGTCCATTTTCCCCTTCGTTGTTCGTTGATGGCATCATTTACTTTTTCCAGTAGAGTGGCATAGTATCCCCCTGTGATATTCAATCCTTTTTCTTTGTGGTCGAATAACAAAATCCCTTCTGAATCGCAAAAACAACACTGCCAATGGCCACTGTGGCCATGATCTTTCCGGCTGATCATGACACCTTGAATTTCTTAGGCGGTGCTGCGCCTTTTTTTCGCCACTGCATAGACTAAGATTTTGATTCAAGCTCATAGTGATGAACCCAAGTTTCGTCTCCAGTAACAATCCGGTTCAAAATTTCGTCCCATGTTCTCACTACAGAGTTCCAAAAACTCGCGTGAACACTCGACGCGTTGCTGTTTCTGAACCGTTAAAAGCATTTCGGCATCCATCTTGTGCTGACCTTGGACATGCCAAGATTGTTGAGGAGGATATTCCAAATGGTTGTAGACGATTTCTTCTTTTATCGAGCATCTTCTTATAAAAAACTTTTAAGTTTTTCGACTTTTTTTGAAGAAGTCAAATAACAAAATTTTATAAATGTCAAATTAATCATTATTGTCATGAATTAATGTCTAAGAAGTAGTGATGCAACGAATACTACTTTTACGAATACGAATACGAATACGAATATCAAACCTACTATTCGGCGAATACGAATACGAATACGAATATCTCACCATGGTAATAAAAGACTTATTTATTTGATGAATGTTTACTCTTCTATTAACTAAAATTTACAACGGGCAAATTTTTATTTAAAAAACATAAAATTCGTAGATTTTCTGGTTTCAGGCGATTTCTTTTTTCAGTCTGGATGTTTCCAGCCGTTGAAAAAAGTCTTTCCGAGGCGACTGTACATGGCTTCAGTGAAAAATATTTTTGAGCGAGTTTTTTCAGACTCGTTTAAGGCCCTCTGCACACGTGCACACGTCATATTTTTACGAGCGTTTTTCAAATCTGCAGTAAATAGAGTTGCGTACAAAAATATTAGTTTTTAAATATTCGTATTAGTATTCGCCGAATACGAATATTCGGTAAATGTCTACTATTCGGCGAATACGAATATTCGTATTCGTATTCGTTGCATCACTACTAAGAAGTATTTATGCGTTATCCTGGTTATTCTTTTACACCCTTTTTCCATTTTGGTATTGTTTTACAGGATAAAAAGTAGCCCATGTCCTTCCCCAGGATGGAGTCTTATCTCCTTGCCAAATTTCATTAAAATCAATTCAGCAGTTTAGATCTGAAAAGGTAACAGACAGATAGACAGAGTTACTTTCGCATTTATAATAAGTTTTTTCTAGGCAAGAGTCCCCATAAACAGTTGATATTTCTACCAAAATAATTAGAGGTATTTTTCCTTTCTTGGTAAGGATCTTTATAACAGCACGAAACTCAACGCTAACCATGTTCAGCAATTGTTTCCCGATTGTACTGCTAATGTAGTGATAACTAAAATTTTAATAACTCGATATGTCCAAGATTTGGTATTTATGTATTGAGTACCTGGAGAGTATCAGATGAAAAAAGTTATCCACGAAATATTTGTTAGCGGCGCCGGGCACAAAAGTTTGATAAAAAGACTACTGTATGTTAAGGCACTGGATCTCACTGAATCTAGTACATTTCAGTGCCGGTTTAATGTCATTCCATTCCATTCTAATCCAGTCCTTGATTAGTACAATTTAGAAGTGTCAAACCAATTTAGTTTAAGATTAAGACTTAAGATTCTACAGATAATAATTTGAATGTTTGTATTGTTTCAGAATTGGACGAGGTGGACGTTTCGGCCGTAAGGGAATTGCTATTAACTTTGTGACTGAAGCTGATAAGAGAGCACTCAAGGATATTGAGGACTTCTACCATACAAGTATTTCGGAAATGCCCAGTGATGTGGCCAACCTCATCTAAGGCCAGCGTTTTCCCGGTTTATACTTTGTGTCCTGCGTTCTATTGCGATATTTATAAGGTGTGTTTAGGAGGAACCTCCTAATTACCACTGTGCCGAATTTTTTTTATTGGAACTCATTTCATTTGGACCGATATTCGTTTTAGTTTAATTAATGTTTACATTATACTTTAATATCAATATAAGTTTAATATACATAGTTAGGAGTAAGACCGGCTCGGCCGGATGGCCCCCGTTCCGCGCAGGCCTCTCTGCCGCCTGCACAGAGGTCTCATCGGGTACTGGAGAGGCTATTTCAATCACAAAACTGCTAGAAGAAAACAATGTATTGTGTGTAACTTTTCCAGCTGTACATATGGTAACTGTTTTTGTAATACGGTAAATAAATATAATTAAATATTCTATTTGTATTGTTATTGAAATTCATGACAAGTGTAGCGCTCCACTCCCGATCGGAACCTTCATCTCACTGAATCATTGTATTGAATTATATAAATTTTGTTTTGCAGAAGATCTACCAACTGAGCCTGTGAAACGCACTATGGACACAACTATGTGGAAATAATAAAATCAAAATTTCCCAATATTTAATTCCTTTTTTTTGACAGGTCCTAATAATTCCTGTATTCCCAAAAACATTGCTTTTGCATTTTACATTAATTTTTAAAACATTGTTTTCTACATGGTTTTAATGTTCATTTTGATTTATTTATATTTTTGGAATAAATTTTGTTCGAAATATTTCAATGACTTTTGTCATACATACATAACTGATAATGGTTCCTATTGTATCATGAATGACTATTTAGGAACTTAATAAAATATATAGGTACATGTTTTAATTTAAATTATGATTACATTCTTGCTCTTATTATGAGCTTATTATTCCAAACAATTTATACTTTTAGTATTACTAGCAATAAGATGTATCTGCCGCGTGCACGAGTCGGATTGTCCTCCTGTCTTGCACTCTACCCAAGTTAAAATTGTACTCTGCTTTTAAAAATATTGCTACTTCATGCTTATTGTATTAAAATTCGTAGAATCAAAATTTAATCAAACGCTGTGAATCAGTTTATTAACAGTGATATAATAATTAATGAAGTAATTCAACAATGTTATAGATAATCATCTTTTAATAAACTTAATAAATTAATATCACATTTGTGGTAATGTTCATTTTCACTAACATACAGTCTAAAACGATCATGCACGAATATCATAAAAATGCAAAAATAAGTACTAGCACGAGTACAGCAACTGGAAAAAATATGTACACTGAAACTCTAGGGTGGCAAACTGATACTAAAATAGAAATATCATCTTTTCCATTTTGCAATCCATCCTTCGTTGGTACTTCTACAATGACTAATTCATCACTTAAAAAACCGACGTCAAATTCACATTCAGTCTTGTTGACACACATTTTCGAATTGGAATTGTTAACGTACTGGAATGTTGGCTTATAGATATCGAATATTGCATGTATATCATTTGTAACAATATCATTGTCACTGTAAAATATGTAGTAATAATAACCATCTCCCAGGACTTCATGTACCACTTTGAGTGTGGTCGTCTTCTCTAGGTACTTTGTACTGTTGCACTGGATTGAGTAGGGGAAGTAGTCATTCATTAGCATGTTGTCGTGATAGCATTCATGTAAATTATTTTCAAAGCTGGATACTGCACTGTCTTCAATTTTATCCTCCGCATTGCCCCCGTGGTGAACTCCGGTATCCAATACAGTGTTGGGATTGTGTAGTTTTCCAGTTTCCCTTTTCTGTCTCCTATCTGTGTTATTTGAAGTACTCAGTAATGATGAATGACTATTTTCATAAACTTCATGTCCAAAAGCATAATCATTATCATCAGTGATATCTTCTTGAATTGATATTGCTGTGTTAATTGTAGGTTTATTTATAATTTTTGGATCTTCCAGAGTTACAAGAACACTTCCTTGGTTTTCAATAACGGTAGGATGAGCTTTTTTATATTTGTCTTCTTCTAAAATACCACATGTGTTGAGAATTCTATCTCCCTTCACCACTAGGATCTTCGAACCCTCGTACCGAGAGCATGCTTTTAATTCCACAGTGGCTCCCTTCAATAAATAAAATCCCCAATATTCAAGGCTATCGTCGGGGAGTGACATCGATTTCTTTAATCTTATGTGCTTTCTCTGACTAGTTACCTCGGGTACGCCCCTCATTTGAAAAGCGTTAAATGAAGTATTCATCTTTAAAGAGTGTTTCTCGCAAAATACAGACGACTGTCCCTTGTGAATCTGTATTACATCAGAGTCTGATATCTTGTACATCACGTCCGCGTATTTAATGTTTCTTAAATATAGTGGCAAAACTATTAATGTTGTTGGTAAAATGGTAGTTAATATACAGAATAATATTACTCTTCGCGAACCATGCATTTTTTCACGATCTGAAACAAAAACAGCATTTTTAAAGCTTATTTAGGTACCTAACTAGAAATATAAGTACACGTTCTGTTTGTTTCCTAGTGAAAAGGTACAATTCCCAAGATTTTGCACTTTGTGCATCATGCAGCATAAGGTGTAAAAAAAGTAAGTGTAAACCCGGGTATGATTCTTAGCTTTTTAGTACCTACTTAAGTATAGCAATAATAGCAACCTTGAACAGTATCTACATGCAGAGTTCCCCGCGGGTTCATTTTACATGACGCAATTTGATATTAGGTACCTTACCTACCTATGTACTATTTCATAAATAGGTACATAGTAGGTTCCTATACAAAAAATAGGTATTTAATTTTTATATTTGAATAACACAGAAAAATGCATAATTTTAATGAATGACTTCAGTTAAATGTAATAATAGGTACCTAGGTGGGGAACGCCTGAGCAACAGGCATTTCTGAGAACAAAATATCTAAAATAGGTACATACATACTTTTTATCAACACACTTTCCATCTCAGCTAAATTATTAGGTAGGTAACAGACTGATTATTTATTAGGGTATGCAAAAGACAAGCGTTGCTTGTGTATAAACGATTGAATAGATATTGTTTGCTTTTATTCCTTTACACAAGGCTTCAACGAGATTTCCCACACAATAAGTAGGTAAGTTTGGAACACTTATTCGGTACCTATATTTAAATGTTGCCCTCTATCCTGCATTTATTGTTCTGAGATCAATCCCCTCGTTATTTTGTCCTCTAATATCGAACATTCAGCTCGGCGTACTACCGACCTACATTACCTATGTAGTAAGGTTCCATGCTCTACATTCCAACGCGAACGGAGTCTAGAGCACGGCACTCACTTTATGGTAACCCAGAGGCAGTAATATTATTCTCCTGTTCAGTTAAATGCCCGATGTTCTCCTGCCTTACAAATGTTGTTTATAATCCAGTTTTCATTACCTGCCTTTAAACCTACATAGCAAATATATAATCTATCTAAGAGCTTAACCTTACTGACTGTTTCAGGATTTTTCAAAACAACCCTTTACGGTGAAATCGCTTCAGACCCACCATACCATTGGCCATACCCCTGGGGGTAAGGTGGGATGAAACCATACCACCATAGAGATGTGACCTAAGGACTTCACGTATCTATGAAAGTATATAAATATATTACATAACATAAGAAATGGGGTAGGTAGGTAGGTACCAAAGTTTTTATTGGAACTTTAAAGTGCGGGCCGGGCGGCGGCCGGGGCGGTGCGATACTGATAAAAATAATGTAACGTGTACGAAGTCATGGGCAACAGCTAGTCTTATATACCTACAAACAATTAAAGTAACCGAAGTATATAAGGTATTAAGTTTTGAAGCCCTAGCTAGATGGCGTTATTCTACTGATTTCTACGGCAGCTATTTTTTTAATACCTTTGTAGGTATAGGCAATAACTATGGAATCTAGTTTTAACTGGGTTTAACTTCCACCTTGGTGTTTTTTGGCACAAAAAGGTTCATTCATACTGCCACCGCCACGCCAGCGCCACTAAGGGAAGGGCCAGAGGAGTGTTATGCTATGGGCGTAGTACACAATGGCCCATGCCCGACCACACAGGCCATTCGCTATTGTGTACTAGGGTGATGACGGGCAATTGCCAGTGGCCAGGGCCAGTGGTTCGTGGCGAGCGGCGAGTTTTTGGTTTTTCGTTGTTTTTCGACACATTTCAAAAGAATCGTGACGTTGCGTGGCCGCGCCACCTGCCGCCGGCCGGGGTGTTCTACACAATGGCCCATTGATCAGTTTGCTCCTGTCCTGACCGCTCCGTTAGCGGTGCTGACGGGGTGGTACACTTTTTTATTGTAAAATTAAAAAATGACTGTATCGTGAAGCAGTGCCGAAAATTTTTCATTCATAGAATCATTTGAACCTGAGCCCGTAATTTGGGACCCAAATTGTAAATTACCTACAAGGTTTAATTAATTTGCATTACTTAGACAAGTACTTACTTAGTAAGTATTTTCTTATTATCATTCGCCCGCGTGGTGTGTCGATGAAAAATGGGTACAATACTGTCAGCTGATCTAAACATTCGTGAAGTTGACAAATAAATAGCCGCGTTGGTGACAACTTGTACGTCCATCTTGAGTGGATCGCCAGGTAGCCAGGTAGCAATGAGCCTCGCATCAATGTGTAAACAAACACCCTCGTGGAAGTACAGGCAATGCAGGCAATCGTGGCTTGTCTTTTAAAAGTAATCGATTATAGTCGAATTAAAATAAACAATGGAATTATGTTATTTTAACACACTATAATATAATCACTAATCAGGCAGGTTAAAGTAAAATTTTCCTAACGCATGTAGGTAGGTAGGTAGGCACCTAACTATAAGGTATTGTTCAATGACGAATATTATACAAACAATCTAATCTTATGACTGTTTACCAAACCAATCATAGGTAGGTACAAACTTTCATCCTATTTAGCATTATTTTTGAGACAGAAGATAGCCCATTCTTCCCCAGATACGAAATTTGTTCAGCGGTATTAGTGTGAAAAAGTGACACGAGTTACTTTCGCCTAAAGGTAATATAAAGTATAGATGTATCTACTAGGTACCTGCCTAATACCTGACTGAGTGCCACCTACCTACTTACCACTATTTACTATCTTTATACTATTTTTAATACACGTTTACAATAAAAGAATAGGTTGGGTACGTGATAACTAAGTAGGTACCTTTTTCTAATCTCACTAGTAGGAGTAGGTAGTATCTAGTGCTAGTGACTGACTAGGTGGAGTAAAATTACTAAAATCAAAGTGACTTACCATTTTCCCCTTCTTTATTATGAACATTGGAATATTGGTAGTTTGTGTAGCAAGATGCGCTGGTTGATCTTAGAAATTGGCGTGACATGTTTATTTTTGACCACAAAAATGTAAGTACAGTAGGTATAAATAAATTCAGAGCAATAAAAATACTTGCAACCACAGTCGTACACTCTCACCAAGTACGAGATAGGAAGGTACCATACTGCTTATCAAATTATCAGTATGGTACCTACCTAGTTAGGTGTTTATCCACACATTAAATAAATAAGAATACTTACTTATGGTCGATTCACATCTGACGCAAAATGCGTCGAGCGTATCATCATCGGTCGCGTGCGCGTCTATTCGGTTAAATTAGACCTATCACATTACGCGTAGTCTAGTCAGTTTCTGCGTTCAGCATCTACAGAGCGATTGTGTTGTGTGATATTGAATTTTAAAATGTGAACGGTTGTGAAATGTTTCATAGTAAAAATGATACGAAATGTCGATGTACCATTACTCCAGAAGAAAGACTAACCATTACATTGAGGTAAGAACTCTTACGTCGACCGACAATGCGTTGACGGAAACGGAATAGGCGCTGTACGTTCGACGCATTAACGCATCATCATCGGTTGGGTGAATTTGGGTGTGAAAGGTTGAATATTTTATTATTATATTTGTCTGTTCTGGCGTTACGCGCGCGACCGTTAATACGCGACACATTTTCCGTCAGATATGGATCAACCCTTAATTAGGTAGGTTCCTAAATCATTCGGATACTAAGTTCGGATACAATTTAAGTAAGTATCTACCTACTTATCTGATCCTACTTACAATAAAATACACGACAGGATTAACTTCCGAATCAATTATAATTAACCGAAAGTTTCTAAGTAGGTAGGTACCTACGTTTGGATATTTTTGTTTAATTGTGGCTCAATGACATTGTACATAACGGCTAAACAGATTTAGATACGAGTTAAAAATTAGAATATCTACAATCTAATAATAATTATCTGCTTATCTATGGAACATGGAATAGCATAAAAGCTACATTATGTATTTACTTTTTAATAACTTTAGCTGCATAATTATGTGCAAGAGATCCGTGATCTCTGCCTGCCCCTATGGGAAACAGGCGTGATTTCATGTATGTAATTATGTATAAAGGTACCTTTTAAAGCATTTTGAATTATTTTTTAATTTTGAAGTAACAGCTTATTTTTTGTTTCATCGTGAATATTTTGTTGAGTCTCGTGGAGTGGATATGGACGTGGACTAATACGGGCTAGGTTCGATTGGTTGTGGAAGAAGTGAACCGCTTTTCTGTTACGTTACCTAGCATAGTGTTTGGTTACGAGTAGTCCTTTTCACAAAAGAAGTTCCGCGGAAATTCCGTTACACGAAGACTACAGCGGCTCTCCGTGGGACTTCTTCCGTGAAACGGACTTAGTACGGACAGGTACGGACTCTACATTATATTCGTGATCATACCTACCTAGAGATGGGCGGGTGGGTAAAAATTCGGGAGGGTAAAATAGGAAGGAAAGGGTAAAATAGGTAAAAATTAAAAAATACCCATTTATACCGGGTATTTTTTATTAATGCCGGGTAAAAATTCGACCTGTATTTTACAATTGTTTTTAACCGATTGCCTAGATTCACCTACCGGTCCGTAACCGTACTGTAACGAAAACGATTTTTCAGTCACCTTTTGTTTTGTTTATACAGAAATTCACAATTTAAAGACAAAACAAAATGGCGGCAAAGCCATGCGATGGACCCCCCAACCGCTCCCGTATTTGTACCCAGTATAAAATGTTTTATTCGGGTTTATTTTACTTAATACTAAATAAACAAATAAAATAATAAATAAATAGTGACGGACATTCTAACACAGCATCATCTAGCCCCAAACTAAGAATAACTTGTAATATGGGAACCAGATGACTTCTTCTTCTTCTCGTGTCGATGCTTCGTTAAATGTTTTTAGAGTAAAAGGTGGCCACCTCAATCGCGCTATCTGTAGCGGCGTTGAGGTCATCCCTAGTGCAGGTGGTTGGACACAGGGGGCACACCAGCAGGTGCGGCATGGTTTGCGCCGGAGCACCGCAGTCGCATTGTGCCAAACTAGGCTCCCTAAATCGCCATTCGCACATGTTGAATCTGCAACGACCAACTTGGGTGCGGAGCCGATTTAACGACTTCCAGACTGGCCATGGCAAGGCGTGTCTTGGTGGTAATTTTTCCTGCGGGGTGATAAAATTAGGAGGTGGGGGTTTTTTCTCCTTCCAAAGCTTATACTTTGCGGAAGCCGGATGGTCATTTGAAGCCTGTGTGAAACGCTGAAAGCTTTTGCGGCTTTTGAGGCGAGCTTCAGGTATTTCGTAACCATACAAAGGATGTCGGTTATCACTCTCTTGCTTGGATTTCTCCATTGAACTAGCTACATCCCGTCGCACGCACGGTGGTGTGATACCTGCTAAAGGATATAGCATGTTGAGAGGAGTTGGCTTGAGACACCCAGTAATTATGCGACACGTTTCGTTGAGCGCTACTTCAACGAGTTTGGCATGTGCAGACCTGTGCCACACTGGGCACCGGCGGAGAAGCACAGCGCCATACCAGTAGAACGTAAAACGTCTGGCGCTGCTCCCCACTTGGTAGATGTTAGACGCCGTAGTAGACTGTTGCGAGAGCCGACTTTCATCTTTGTATTTTGACAGTGTGGTTTGTAACACAATGATCTGTCCAGTGTTACGCCAAGATACTTTGGATAGCGCTCACATTGGATGGTAACTCCTTGCCACGTGATGTTAAGAAACCGATCAGCCTGGTGGTTGCGTAAGTGGAAAGCGCAGGCTTGAGTTTTTGATGGATTGGGTTTTAGACCATTTGAATCGTAGTAGGCTCCTAGTTCTTCAAGGGCGACGATCAGGTTCTCTTCCGCCTCTTCAAAGGTTTTTGTCTGGATGGTCAAAGCTAGGTCGTCCGCGTATAAGAAACGGGTTGTATTTGGGCTGCTAGGTTGATCGTTCGTATACAAGGGTTGGTGCAAGGACACTCCCTTGGGGAAGTCCGTTTTTGACGCTGCGCCATCTACTTTTTTCCGTAAGAAGGTGAACTTGAAAGCGGCGGTTACGAAGCAGTTCACCAAGTATTTGAACAAACCCAAGATCGTTGGTCAAATCTTTAACTTTTCCTGGGAGTTTTAGGATGTTTATGGTATCATAAGCAGCAGTTAGGTCAACAAAAACCATGCCTGTTATATTCTCCGTCCTCAAAGCCGTCCTCGATATGTTGGGTGAGTCTAAGAGTCTGCCCACAACAGACTTTTCCGGGCCTAAATCCGTAATAAAATTGCTATTTTGTAACACAAGGTGTAAAATCGAAAACCTATTTTTGCGTGCGCTGCAAAAACTATTGACAATAGAACAAAATGATGTACTACGGGTTTGTAGATCCCATTAAGACCTACAAGAAAGTCCGCAAGAACATATATTTAGCTATCATCGTTTAATCACAATAACCGATTTTGTGTTCAAAATAATTATTAAAATAATCGTCTGAAGAAAAAAAAACTACGTTAAATATGTATCGTAATATTAATCTTTATCGAAATTAAGCATTATGCTATCAAGAGTATTTATGTAGAAGTAAAATAATTTTTGTTTCATCTCAATCGGATATTTCGTTTAAAAGTTATCACGTGTGTAGGATGTTAAGAGTTGGTAGGGAGGCTATATTTTATCTCGGTATTTCCACGGAAACGAGAAAAACGCGGGTGAAACCGCGGGGCACAGCTAGTTATAGCTAATTAGGAATAAAAACTAACAAGTAAAAGCATATATAATTAGTTGTACCTCAAAAAAAGATGCATTGAATTTTTACCCGGTATTAATTCGAAATGGGTAGGTAAAAATGGGTATAAATGGGTAAAAACCCAAAGGTCGGGTTTTTACCGGGTAAGCGCCCATCTCTGTACCTACCACCTACCTAATACTAGGTAATGTAAATGTAATGCCATGTTATGTACCATCAATATTATGGCGCTGTCACTGTCATATCATGATACAGAAGAACGATCGTTCGGTAAATTCATTCATCTTTGAATTGATCGCTACTAAGAAAATAATCACAATTTTTTTGTTTTATTGATCGCTATCTATCGCGATACGTTCATTATTGTTCAGAGTTCAAGAGTAATAGGGTCACAGAAATATAGAATCATTGATGACGCACATACGTAGTTCATAATAACTCGATGTGTAGAATAGTGTTCTGTGGATCAGTCAGTCCACTGACCACGCAAATAATCAATCAGTTCGTTAAGTCAGTCAGTCCCTCCCTTCCAGTCCTAGTCTTTATTTATTTAGGTATCTGAAGTGCAGTTTCAGGCAAACGGTAAACCAAATAGATTATAATTATTTTGGATTGGACTTCTATTAGAACAGATAGTACCACCCTGCGCAAAATGTTTAAAAATTCCAACCAGTACACCATAAATCACACAAATCGAACAGAAGGGCAAACGGAGATCTATAACATAATGTGGACCATCCCAAATTTCATAAATATTTTAGAAAGCAAAACTGCTCGAGAGTTTCGTACACATAAAGATGCTGTAGTTGACGTTCCAGGCTCAAAATTTCAATTGAAAATGTTGTTTGTTGGAAGGCAAAATGATTTGATTGAAATCTATTACATATCACCTACTTCAGTTTTCTTAAAATCTGTTCTGACCATTTGTTTAAAACGTTTTGAAGAACGCTCCATCATCATCAAAGAGTACCAAACCATTCAAGCTAATAAGTGGCAGTATTTAGCGACATTATACAAGCGCGACATAGCCAGCTATGAAGGCCGTGAAACATTCCTGCTTAGTGATGGCAGTCTTCGCCTTAAGTTCCAGTTCATGGTTTCCAATGATGTCAGAGTTGACCGCCATAATATACCAGCACCACAACTGAGCGACGACTTTGGGAATCTCCTGAAAGATGGCAACTATTCTGATGTCATTATGAAATCTGTTGAGGGTCAAGAGTTTCATGTTCATAAACCTGTATTAGCCATTCGCAGTGAAGTATTGAAAGCTCACTTTGAACATAACACAACTGAATGCAGAACAAATGTGATAGAAACTCCATTGGAGACTGAAGTACTGCGTGAGGTGTTAGCTTTTGTTTATACTGACAAGGCCCCACTAGTGGACGACATTCCAGAAAGGTTATTGGCAGCAGCAGATTATTATCAACTAAGTAGATTGAAGAGTCTTTGTGAGGAAGCTTTGCACAAACGTTTGACAGTAGAAAATGCCATTGACACCCTGCAATTGGCTGAATTACACTCGGCAGTTTCATTGCGGCAATCTACATTAGAATTCATCAAAGATGGACAAGCTAAGCTGATTACACAAACAGAAGGCTGGACAAAAGTGAAATCTGTTGACTTGATTAAAAAGATCTATGAATTCATAATGACTGAGGAAATTGAAGCTGACATACGCTGAATGCACTGAATTTTACAGACACTGAGGTTATTTTAACTTTTGATGGTGATCTAAAAATAATTATTTATAATTTCTTATGTCCCTATCCCCAGTTACCTAATACCTAATTACTTAGTCATTATTTTAATATTTGCTGATGTGTTAATTTATTTAACACTAGCAACATGTATTTATCCGTTTAGACATACCTAAGTTATACCTACTCTTTTGTATGAAAAATAGATTTAGTTATACAGTACTGTAGTACCACAAATATTGTGCATCAGCAATTTTCATCTAGCTTTTGAAATACAAACTAATGTGATGATGAAATGTAATATAACGTAAAGATGTTACCTACAATAATTTTATTATGTAGATACTTATTTTTTAAGGGTTGGTTCAGTTATTATTTTAATTATATATTCCAACTAATTTGGTTTCCATACAAAGAATGAAGTTTGCCGAGGCCATAATATCTGTGGTACTGCTGCACCTTACTTTTTACCCAACTACAGTGAAGCAAAAAGGAGACTTATGATGTTGACCGGTGTGTATGTAATGCTCATCTGATTCCTCTGTATGTGTGATGCTTAATATAGTAATTATTGATGATTATATTTTCGAATTTACTTGGAACATTTATTATTCTACACCTTGTTTTTTTTATCTTAATTGTAAATAGTAATATTTTGATTTAGTGATAGAGTTAAGCTTTTTAGTTTGTGTTTAAGTTTTAGGTCTACATAAATAGTATGGCTCAGGTTAGATTTAATGTGCATGAAAACTCTGCTACATCAAATTTTATAAGGTTTCATAATGACTAATCTAAAACCCTAAAACCTGCCGAAGTCTGCAGTTGAATTTGGTGGTCCTAAGTTTTTTAATACTTGTTACTTCATGGTTTTATTGGCTCAACCTCACAGCTTCATAAAAATAAAACCCAATTACCAAGAAGATAAAATAAATAAGTATCAGATTTAGGTTTAACCAATTATTATTAATGTACGAAGATACTACCCATTGAAATAAATACCAGTCTGGGAGCACTGATAAAGTCAAATCTTTTTACTGCTAGCTTTTTTTTTTACCATGCGGCTTCACTCGCGTGGTGGCGAAATAGCCTACTTCTATGTTATTCCAGCACATGTTCTATTTATATTCCAAGTTTCATTCAAGTCCGTTCAGCCGTTACGGCGCGATTGAGGCACACACAACACAAACATCCTCACAAACTAGAGGTAAACCAAAGTAAACCGACCTTATCTACAAATATATCTTATTAATACAGTACTGTACCATACATAACGTTCGTGGCGTACCTAGCATGCTTAGGCGTTCTTTATTGATCGTTAAAGTTAAGCAACGATATGCACGGTCACGAATTGGGATGGGTGACCGCAAGTGACGTTACGAATTGAGCGCTTCCGTGCTTCGAAGGGCACATAAACAGTCGGTCCCGGCTTTTAAGTCGTTAAGCCATGACGGAGGCCTAAAAACTCTGTCACTAGAGTTGGCCACTACCTACCTACTCATACGAACATGTACATTACATACAGTCATATGATAGTACCTCAAGCTCATAGTACCTTCTATTCACGTTCCAACCTACGGGAAAAATATCAGTTTGACATTGATTGATTTAAATGATTTGACACGAATGTCATAGAAAGAGTGACTCAAGGAGTGAATAATATTAGAATATTGTACATTGTTCCTAAATAACATAACATCACAGTAGCCAATACCTACTAAGAACCGAACTAAACTGAGGTAGGTACACCTACCTATCACAGATTAATAATACGTAATGTGTAAGTACTACAGTACAATACAACAATACAATACAACACAACAATACAATACAAGTGGTGTTTATTCGAGTTTCTGTCCAGGTTTTGCAGATTTTATTTTTCACTCACTTTATTACTCGTATGAGTTGTTGTAGTTGAGTAAGTTGATTTGCTGTTCTGAGTTTTTACTCAGTAAGTACCTACACACTACATTTTTAAAGTTTTGCTGGCCTAGCCCCTTTGTTTATTAGGTGGTGTTTTGGACATTAATCTGTTCTAAATACCTATTTACCTAGGTAGTCGTCACAAAGTGACTGGGTAGGTACCACCTATAAGTAGGTAATTATTTGTTCATGAAAGTTAATACCTGTTTATTTGCAAGTTGATAAGTGCATATTATATTTTCAGGATTGTCAGTTCTTTTATTTTACTGACAATGGCTGATATTTTGAAGCCAGAACTTATTTGGATTGAAGGGAGATGTTACCGGGTGAACGACCCATCGACAGAGGTATCAGCGCTCCAGGAGCATGACCTTTATGAGAATGGTAAGTAAGGTGAGGGATTTATAATTTTATTGGTGGAAAAAATGGTATAGGTAAGGTACCCATCATTACCCAATGGGTGGATGTAAGCTGATATGATGATTATGAAAGTACTTAATCATTTATTTTTCTGCAGCACCTAGTCCAAGTACCTATTATATTGATCTTGATTGCTGACCCTGACATGCAACCATGGAACTCATCCCCAACTCTCACACTCAATTGATGCCTGCACTAACTAACTGAGATTGTATACTATGTCTAGATATTAATTACAATGAAGAGGAATCTGAGGAAGAGGATGATTTTAATGTGACAATGGTTGGTGACTCCAGATATGCTACCTCATTTCATGTGGCTAAGTAAGTAGTACCATCGTGACTTTTCTGTAGGTATTAGATAGATACCTAGAATATGATTTTTGTAAATAAAAATAAAGTAGGTGTAGGTACCTAGGTTTAATGTGATCCAACTGATAGATTTTTATTTGATAAAATATTAATAAATTTTTTGTAAAAAAATAAATTTATTTCCAAAGTTGACTATTTCATCTTTCAGACAATACACAGGTGCAATCATTGGAAAAAAAGGTGTTGTTAAAATGAGAATTGAAAGAGAAACTAAAACAAATATTAAAATTCCAAAACAGATGGAAGCAGGAGATGTCACAATACTTGGTTCCTCAGCTGCAGTAGGTTTAATTAAACTACAGCTTCAATTTTAAATATCCCAAGAGAAAAATATGCAACTAAGCGAGTCACACACAGAGCAGATAATAAAGATATCTGTATCTTAATGCATATCTGTCAATATTGCTCTTCATAGAAAGCGACACACACAGCACAGATAATATAAACTTTATCATTAACTAGCTGCCACCCGCGGCTTCGCTCACGAGGTACCTGGATAAAAAATAGCCTATATGTTAATCCGGCACATGTACTATGTATATTCCAAGTTACATTCAAATCCGTTCAGCCGTTTATGATTGAGGCACAAAAATACAAACATCCAAACTCACAAACTTTCGCATTTATAATATAAGTAAGATCATTAATACTACTTGCGCAGATATACACAGATAAAGTATTACATGCACTGTCCTGCGTGTGACGAGTTTTAAGCTTTAAAGCACATTTAAATATAAATTGAATTTTTCAGAGTGTAAAAGCAGCAAGAAGAAGAATCAACATGATAGTTATGTCGTCGAGGATGAGGGTAAAACCAACCCACTTCATTTCTATACCTATGAACACACCTGAAATTATGAGAAACTTTGAAACTTTTAAGGTAGGTAATAATTTTTATTTCATGTTTACTCTGCCCCGTGGCTTTTAATGGTTTTCTTAAAAATAAAACTAATACATTCATATCATACATACCTACGTATCACGCCCGTATCCCTAACGGGGTGGGCAGAACCACAAGTAATAGTTTCTGATTCCCACAAGACAGGGAATCTTAGTTAGGTGTCTGAACTTACTAAATAACTGTTCAGTGTAACTTATAATTGTTATAATTTGTTTTTCAGGAGAATGTCCTCGAGATCTCCAGTAGAGGAATTGAAGAGTCAATATTCATAAGGGCAGAAAGACTGCACCTGACTGTGGGCGTGATGTGTCTCATGGACAACGAGGAACGACTAGCCGCCTCCAAACTACTTAGCGAAGCTAAGGAAAAAATAATACTGTAGGGTTCTGATATTATTGTGCTACAATACCTACCGTTTATAGTCTTAGAACAGCACATCAACTACATTATTATATTGCTTTATTTTTCTATGCTTATGATGCAAATTATAGTGAGCCAAATCGTGACCTTACCTGGGTCAAAGTGTGTTGATAAAACACTCGTACTTATGGTAATACTAGCTGCCGCCCGCGGCTTCGCTCGCATGGTACTCGGATAAAAAACAGCCTATATGATAATCCAGTACATGTCTTATTTATATTCCAAGTTTCATTCAAATCCGTTCAGCCGTTTAGGCGTGAAAGAGTAACAAACATCCATACATACAAACTTTCGCGTTTATAATATTAGTAAGGTAAGGATGGGTATGGCGGTACTGTGTTATTCCTAATTTCTGATAACCATTACACAAGAACAATTGAGTTTTACTATTTTAATCTTCAACAGACCTTTATTGCGAGAACGTGCGCCACTAAAACTCAGACTAAGAGGTCTGTCCTACATGAACGACGATCCGAAACAGATAGACGTGTTGTATGCGACCGTTCATGAGGAGAGCGGCGAGACTGGCGTGCTGCAGACTATGGCCGATCAGCTGGTCGACCACTTTTATAAAGCAGGTATACATATTAACGAAACAGGTGTGTAAGGCGAGTGTGAATGGTACCGTTGGAAGGAGAAGACGTACGTATCTAGCTCGGACAAAATTGGTGACGTTTTGGAGAAAGACCAGGTCAAGAGTACTCTAAACAGCATACATAAAGAATGTGATGAGGGTGAATGAAGCGAGCGAGTATGCCAGGCAAATGGAGATTCGTGGTCTCTGCCTACCCTATGAGAAACATGCGTGACATATCACGCCTTTAACAGAGAATATAGCACCAAATACAGCACAAAATACCTATACAATAAACAATTACATAAGATGAAGATAATAATTGTGAGTGAGTACCTACCAGAATTACTAGATCTCCTGCTACTAAAAATATTAATATGAATGTTTGAAAGGGGCTACTTTCGTGCAACATCGATCTATTAGATAGTTTATGATAATAGGGTCGTATTGCCACTTTGAAATTGTAATGCTGATACCTATACGGGATATAATATTTTTTAAATCCGAACGTTTGTGAGATGATTTGAAGAACTTTGTTTGTTTGTATGTTTAAATGAAGCTCAAAATAATAATATACATTACGGAGTTCGTGATGTGGAAAAACATGAACTTTTTTCGGGTACCTACAGCGTTAGAGACTCGTTAGTCAAAGATTCACAAAACGAATTTTTATTTTACAGGATATATGGACAGAAGCCATAATAGAGAGCACGTGAAATTACACGTTACTCTTATAAACTCCCGATACCGGACGGCCAGTGACGATGCGAGGACGACACGGGAGTCTTTCGACGGCTCCGAGATTCTGGAGAGATTCGGCGACTTGGACTTTGGCGTAGCTGAACTCACTCAGTTCCATCTGTCGCAGCGGAATTCTACCGGCGATGATGGCTACTACCAGCCGACTTGTATTATTTCTTGCAAGCAGGGATAGTGATTTTATTCCTATAGTTTGCTCCTATTATTTCTATATTATTCGAGTATTGGTAATAAAATGTGTAATATTTTACATTATTTTAATTTCCCGCGGTAAACCTTTTCTTTTGACAAATTTTTCAATTATTCTTAGGTAACGAGTATTTTATAATAGTAAAACATTCCCTTGAGTACAATTTTAAGTAGGTACCGGATTAGCTGTTTTCATAACCTGAGTACACAAATGAATCATCATCATCATCTTCCTGCCCTATCCCACTCCATGTGGGGTCGGCACAGCATGTTCCTTGGATCATGCTGTAAGAGTTTTGGCTAAGGTGTTTTATGACCGGCCGCCTGCTTGACGTCAACCCTCCTTGGGAATACTTGCTTATTGTATCTCATCATGTTGGGCAGGATACTATCCCTTAGTCGGCTTTTATGACATGCTCGGGGAGAGAAGCAGCTGGACGCATTCTGTTTTCCCTGTTCAGCGAAGAAGTACATAAATGAATATACCTACGAGAGAAAAATAGTTAAAAATAAATCGTAATACCTAAGCATTAGAAATTCGAAATTGTTTGCCGAGATAAGCAGGGATCATCACTTTAAAGGAAGGCTTTAATCCGAAGGAGCTTATTTCAGTTTCCGCTTGAATGGCGTTTATAGACGACATCGAGCTAGGAAACAACCTGGATGTGCTCGTTGCCCAGACGAGACATAAAATACCTACATCTTTGTTCATTCACTATTTTTTATTTCTATTTTATTGTGTACTTAATGTTTATTTAGTTTGGTCTCTACGAGCTAAAAAAACGTTACGTGCGTTTCGTTCGTGTGGAAATCGGCATGGCGTAGAACCTAATAAGTTCGAAAACATGTGATAAGTGCATGAAAGGAGGCTTTGAGGCGCACCTTAAAATCCTTTAACCACACTGATTCAAAAGAACTAGTGACAACATTAATAAGTAATATAACATTAGTAGTCAAATTCATAAGTTGCACTAATCTTACTCATTTTCTCATAGAGGGTGATAAAAAGTAGAGTGTCCACCGCGGGAGCCACACTATTTTAAACTCAAGTGAAGTACTTTGAATCCCTCGCTGCGTTCAGGATTCTTACTATCTACTCTAGAATCCTTCGCTCCGCTCTGTATTCAAAGAAACACGCTCCTTAAAAATAGTTGTTTTCTCCCTAGGTAAACAACCTAGTTACTATTAGGTATATACCTACTGTAAATAACACACATTAATTTTCAGTCTGTCGTTGGTATTGGTATTTAGCACAATGAATATTTGGGTAGAATGAGAGGTGGCGTAGGAAAATTATGAGATCATAAAATATGATAAATATTTTTGATTCTAAATCTTTCATAGATAGCACTTTAACATTTGGTAGCTCCTGGTTCAGAATAGGAAGCGTAGGGCGGGGGCGCTCTCCGTCAGTAGGGGCGCATTGGCTACGTAATGCGGCCGTCTGTAGCACGCGTCTGTTTCTCTCCCAGCGTTCAGTGATCGCTCGCGAGCTTCTACACACGTAAGTTTTCTCATTTCTATTGCTAAACATTTTTGTAATTTATGCTTGTTTATTGTACTGGTTGTTGGACGACCGCTTTAAATCAGGTTGATGGTGACCTTGGATTGAATCTATTTACTGTATAACCAGTGCGGTGAAAGGATTAAAGCGCGCCTCGTAGTGACTTATCATGTATTTTTAAATTACATGATTTTTTTATGTAAGTAATTTGATAGAGTACCTTACCTACCTATCTACTAAATATGAAAAATGTAGTTTGGCGTTGTCTGGTAATTTCTTAGACACATTATCGTTAGGTCAGTGACCAAGTAAGGGGCTTTGAGATCGATGGTGTATACCTGTGGGATTTGTTCGTGGAAGAATCCATGCACCTAATGGTAATCTCAACGTTTTTCGTTAAAGGTACTTAGTTGCATAATGCTAGGTTTTACAAATGTTTATTTCAATAAGTGGACATAAGTGGATAGTTAAAATTATTATATATTTGCCTAGTAACAATGATAAAAAATATTCGCTAAAACCATGTTGACACTAAAATAATTTTATATTTGTAGTACCTATGTAGACCTCTCGTAGAACCTCGATAGAAGAATGCTACGATATTAATTTTGACTGTTTTTACAAATCGTAAATTATATAAAAAAACTACTATAAACTACTTTATAGATTCTTGCTGATAAATGTATTGCAATCGTATGAATGCGCTGCTACAGATTGGTGTCCGACTCAGCATTATGTTGCGTTATACAGCAGTCGCAACTAGGTATAGGCACCTACAACGCAACGCTTATCTTCCGTCGGAACCAACAGAGTACCTACATAAAAAAATATTAAACAATATTAGGACATTATAACTATGTACTATGACAAGCACACGATAGAATTAAAGAAGTGGTACTAGGGGGTAGAGCGCGGACAAAGAAGAAGCAGTAGAGCCATGGGTACCTAGATATTGGATTAAAACGTAAAGACTAAAAGGAGAAGCATTCAATAATAATACAATTAACATAAAACAATACAAATGACTCTATTAATTAAGATATATTTTATGAAAATAAACAAATTGTAAGTAGGACAGATGTAGGTAAAATGGAGATCAGTTTTCTGAGATCTGAATGCTCCTTTTGAGAGTCATTCAGAAACTACACATTTAAGTTTGAATTTAAACTACTCGTATGTATGCTTTGTAGGTTTCTTAATGGCGGGGTGATGTTGTTCCAACATTATGACGCCGCATACCGAAAACTGCCTTTAAAAGCTGCCGAGTGGTGACGCTGGGTCTGATCTGCTTATAGCACTTACGTTATGACTTAGTATTGGAGACCCATGTCAGTTTTTCAAAGAGGTACCTATGCAGTTGTCTTATGTTTGACCACACCAAAGAGCAGACAAGCAAGATGAAGTTTTCACCGCGCTTTTATCATTAGATATTTAAAATAGTACCTATCCCTGATTCTACCTCTAGGTATAATTTAAGTCTTCTAATTAAATTAGATATCTGCATAAATTACGGCCTCACCCTCATTTCAACTTAGCGACGCATACCCCGGTAGAAAGGTAGGTAGGTAGGTACCTACTATTAAGGAAAGCCATAAAATAAAAGTTTCCACTCACTGTAACAAACGCCTTGGAGGGGTGAAAAGTGGGAAAATGAATTAGAATCAGTAGAACTTACGAACACGTTTTTATTTTACCCCGCAGACTGACTGAAGGTTGTTTGTGCTAAAAGGTAGGTGTATCACATAAACATGCCCTGATCAATAGAACATCCATGGTAATTATTTATTTTATAGTTTTGCCTTACGGGTAGCAGATAGTCTTGGACCTTATTGTCTAGTCTTTCGTGAATTTATTTTCTTTTATTGTTTTAAAAGCGCCATTTTCCTGAATATCCATATTTAAAACCATTGTAATATTCGCTTAATCGCATTCTATTTATGACTAAGTAACTGTTATACAGTCTGTGGTTCTATTATAGACGTCTCCAACAAAGTACGAAAATCCCCAGCTTTTGTTTTTCGACCGCTAAAAACTTTCTGCAAAAAGGATATTATCGGAGGCTTTACATAATTCCAACGGCATAATCAATTTATTGTACAAAAATCTTGTGTGCCCGTAACTTTATTACTTAGCCGAAGCCTTTTAGTTGCGTAAGTTTGGAAAAATGGAACACTTGTACTTGAAACTTCGTCCCAAAAGTGTGAGTAGTTGAGGCGATAGTTGGAATATTGAATAAAGATATTTATTCCATAGGTACATAGATTTCCTTAGAACAAAACATAGCTTAGTTAGATATTCTATGTGCATGGATACTAAATAAACAAGTCATAGTTTGAATAAACTTGTCTGAATTATTGTTAGGCAAAATGTACGTCGTCTCAGTAGTCGGTACCTACTGTACAGAAGAGTGATTTTATCGATCATCGTCATAGCTGGCGCTATGGATTTTAGGTCTCTAAGCCCCGTATTCAAGAGCAGTGCTCCATAATTTTATTTACTCAAGTATATTCGCTGCCATAGAAAACTACTACTACTATACAAGTATTCTTCATGTTATGTTTGGCTACGTTAGGTTAAATTTAAATTATTTAGCAAGTAAATGTGACTTAGAATACGTACTCGCTTGATATCACGTCGCCCAAAACTTAATAATGTCGCCCTGTCACGCAAAGGGTTCAAGGTTTCAGGAGAAGGCATAATTTCCCTTCTTTACCGTACCCTCTAGGTACTCATGGGTATTTAATTTAAGGTAGTGTGTATCAATATAAACGGGGTGGTTACTGTTACTAAGGGTTGACATTAAAACTTCTGTAGTACAGTTAAAGCTTTAATTTGGTAGTGTGATTCAAAACACTTCAAGAATCGAAATAAGCCAGGCTGCCTTCTCCATCTCTTTTAAAATTATGAGGCATAATCAAGCATACCAAATGTAAACTACATTCTCGGTCTCAACAACTAAACAGCTCCTATTATATATTTCGGGATTACATTTTAAAATCACAATATACTTCAGCATGGTACAAATGAATGTCTGTTTGGGTGTATGATGAGCGGCGAACCCTCGCCGCAATAATCGATCCACGACTAGGGGTGCTGGGGGCTAGGGCAAAATTCTGAACCAAAGGCTCATGTAAATGCGCCCTTACCACCCCAATGACTGTATCTGAATGTGTGGGCTGGTTGAATATTATTCTTGGTTCGGTGAATTGTGAAGTATATGATTTTCACAGAATAGGAATATTGATTTTATTATATCCGAAGAAGTGTTATGTTCCTCAGAAGGAGAGTTTTATTTTCAGAAGTCGAACTTTGATTACTGGGAGAAGTTCTCTGAAGTTAGTAAGTACTTAGGTGGGTCGGAATTTGTGTTATGACTGAGTAGGTTGCATTGAACAAAATTATGTAGGTAAACTCGAGTTGGGGAATTATCCGCCTAGTTATCACATAACAATAAAAATAGCAGCGTGCAAACAAGAAAGCGCGTTATATTACTTAGGCATGTACTTTTTCTGCTCAGACAGCCAAAAAAACATATGACTTACCTATGTTACTACTGATCTTACGGTATGTTATAGGGGAGAGGTATAGACCTACTACATCTTAGGGTTACGATATACTTATTATCACATCGATCGAGTTATATCACGTTCTCTGATAGACTTACGGACTGGTTAGTATATTATTTCTCTACTTCTTGAGTGACTTTCAATTTATCACACATTTTAGAAAACCTTTTTCCTTCATTCATTATTTCATGAAACGCAATCTTGAAATGTATACCAGCTTTGGCTTATTTACTGGGAGAATGAAATACATATAGGTAATACCGGTAGGTACCTACACCAATTTTTATGGCGCAGGTCTGAATAAAATCGGTCGTAAAATCTCTTATGAAATATTGGTATCAAAGGAAGCTTTCCTTATCTTTCAGAGCATTATGTCAATATACTTTTACTTTTGATCTTGGTGAATTCGATTTAAGAGACAAAAACACACGAGTCCTATGCGAGTTTTGATTTTTAACATCGCCTTAAGACCAATAAATGATAGCTTATAGTTTTTACTTTGTACCAAAAAACAACATTTATCCTCTATCTATTTCATAGAAGTAACTTTCGTATTAGGGATTAAAAGTATTCCAAAAGTTCTTCGGGCGTATAAGCTATAATTTATCTCAAGTTTCATGAAAGTCGGATACTACCCATACCCACCCTCATTTTAATTTTTGTAAAAATATTCAATGATTAATTTGGCTCGGTTACAGTTTTATTATTATGTAAAGTGTAGATAAAACTAATTTATTAACATTAAGTGAATGTAATTTTCAATCATTTATCGTTTCGTAGACGAAGCGTAGAGAGCTTACGTCCTTGAGGTGATAGATGTATGAAAATTACATTGACATAATATTAATAAATTGGTTTTATCCGTAAATAAATTTGATCTCAGCATTACTTCCATTATCTTTGCTATCCTTTTTAGTATTATCCTCTCGGAGATAAGTAAACACATAGTTAAAAATAACTTTAACAAAAAAATATTATAATAACATGAGCAATATTTAATTTGGCCATTATTATTTTATCAGAAGTCTTTCTCTAAATTGTGCCAAATAAGCATTTTTTTGTACCGATTTAGAAAAATAACAAATAAATAAAACTTGCAACTTAAACAATATTGTAGGTAAATTAAATTAAAGTGAAAATTGTACCTACCCGGTTTACATTATTTTAATTAACATCTCGGCCTTTTGGCTAAGATCAAAGTGTAACATAGCTCGCTAAGTAGCTATTGCTTTTATATTCGTCAAATGGGTAAACTAGGGCTGGTACCCATTATAAACTAATGAATGAAACAGACGAGACCTTATGGCCTTATTTTCTGATTGAAAAATTTACTTAGAGTTGAATAAGAAACGAAGAGTTTTGTTTTGTGTTTTTAAGATACTTACCATGGCCCGCTCAGATTAGTCTACATTATCCAAGTGAGAGACGATCTAGGTTTTTTTTTCAAATTACCTACGAATTGTTTTTTACCTGACTTACAGATCGGCTTAGTTATAGTTATATAGCTATATTTATAGCGCGTAAGTGTGACTAAAATTAATTACTCAACGTTCATTCATCAATGACAATGTTCAATATCGTTCAGTCATTATGAGTGTTCTTGGAAAGTTTGGTCTCAACGTCATATCTTTGACATTAGACAGTTGATTTGCTGTTCTGAGACTTAGTCTAAAAAATGTGCGGTTCTCATAGTAAAAAGTCAACATTATAATTTGATTTGCTGTTCTGAGGTTAAGACCAAGAAATAACTTTGCTTATTTTTGATCGAGCGAGCGAAGCGAGCGACGATCTCAGTGGCAACTCGGACGATTTGGCGTTGTATGTTTGTTAGAGCATAACTTTCTTCTTTACGAAACTTGGTAGGTCAATAGACTGCGCAATGAAGATTTGCTGAGAAGCATATGAGCTTAATCGGTGAAGGGGTTGTAAAGATATTGGGTTCCCAAGAGTAAAAAAAAAGTTTTACAAATATGTTGAGAAGACTGACATATGAAATGGCTTTATTTGTACGTTCCGAAATGGGTTTTATTTTTATTCTAGGGTGTATAAAGCTTTTCTCTCTCTCTAACTCTCTCTAATTCTAACTTTTTTAACCCTCAGTTCGGGGCGAACTACGAGTACTTTACCAATTTATTTATTACCAATTTAGTTTACTTACTGGTTCTTGTATAAACCGAAATATTTATTTTACTAAGATGAAACATTCATAGTCAGGCGACGAATTCCCTCAGGAAGGACTTTCGTGGTTGACTGAATAACAAAGCAACAGAACTTGTTTCCAAAATTAGTTTAGAACCGCCTTAGGCTATTCAGAACGAGCTTGTTTGCGTTAAGAAACTCCAAAAACCTCGATTGCTTTGCAAATGGTGTTTGGAGGCACGCCCACTCAATTTGGCTATAGACTACTTATTTCTGACGGGCTGTATAAATACTCAAATGCTATCTATTGATAGAGCGAGCGAAGCGAGCTCGATCAATAATTTGGGCGATTCGGCGTTGTTGTATGTTTGCGGATAATATGTTTCTTAGAGCATTACTTTCGAACCGTTAATCCAATCGGTTTGACTGGTTTTACCTGCGATCGGTGATCTGAGCTCTGTTTTCTATCTGTAGGCGAACTTAGAAAACTGAGCCCATTTTTATTTCTTATTATTATACCGATTAACTTTAAAATAAATAATATTTCATGTAAAAAAAAGGTACTATATGAAAGGGCTTTATTTGCACAATCCATAATGGTTTTTATTTTAGGATGTAATAGTTTTTGAAATAAAACTAAAATATATTTATGCGGTATCGCAGTAGTTGTGTTTGCTGTGTTTCATATTACAAGTTAAAGTCGCCATAAATCTTGACTTTGTACTTTAATCAAGATATATCTAGTCGTAACTTTTTATAGAATAGCCCATTAAGTAGGCAATAAGGTCTCAGACTATCTGCCTTCCCGAAAGAGAAATTTATAAAATATTATTGTCATCAATGAAGTTATGTATACTTAATATGTGTTATGTTATTATCTTATTTAGGGGGAGGTGGGGTGCATTGATACAAGGGGCACATTGATACACTAGCCTTATCTAATAACTGAGTGAATGGATTTGAGTGGCACCATCTCTAAAACGTTCGGAACAACTTCCGAATGCATCCATTGTAACTGCACCGACCGTCTGTCAACGGGCGGCCTTGGGAATGTCGAGATGTGTTTTGAGCGTCATAAAGTAAATTTTGACGCAATATGTGAAAGTGTTTCGACGCTCTTCGATAACATCTAACGAGGATCTTTAGATAGCAAAGGTAAGTTAAACTATCAATTATTATGATTTTTGTTCATTTTACTTAAAATCAAAGTTAGTTTTAATATGATAATTTGAATTTTGAAAAATGTCGTTTGGGGCACTTTGATGCAACAAAGTGTGGGGCACATTGATGTGTATCATTGTGTCCCGTCTCTGTATTAAGGTGCCCCAAAAAGATCGGTGCTCCACTATGTGGCCAAAGTCATCACTAAATACAACTTAACTGAGCACTTTTTTTTCTCAAGTTTAACAATACTTGAGAAAAAAAGTGCCAGGTCCTTACATTTTTGTCTTTCCAGATGTCGAAGACAAAGCAAGTGTTGATTTTAGAGATGTTGTTTTACACCTGCCTAGCTTACACCAAATTTTACGAAAGGCACAACTCGAAGCTCATCTATGTATTCTTTTTCTATTTGAGTGCATAATAATGTGCAATAAAAGATGAAAAAGATTTATATTGCTTTTTTTTTTCAAATAATATTAAGTTTGATAGTTTGATTTATTGATTGTTTGAGACTGACTGTGAGATTTGTTAGAATAATTAAATAAGTTACTTATATTATAAGGCTGTTTGTGATCTCATCACAATAAACAAGTAGAATCAATGTAAAAGTGTATTAATTTGTCCATTTTCATAGATTTTCCACCCTGTATGAAAGTGCCCCACGTGGTGTATCAAAGTGCCCCGCTAGTGGGGCAGATTGATGCAAAAGCCATTTTTTACTAAACGTCAATTATTTCTTTTCTTTGATAACTTAAACAATTTTAAACTATGACATTATAATATTTAATTGTTTAGCTAAACGTTTATTGCAAAATTAATTAAAATATTATGTTTATACACATTTTATGGAAGTTTAAATTTTTGTGTATCAATCTGCCCCACTTCCCCCTATGTAGGTATAGATTGGGGGTTTAAACGACTTTACTTATAGGTCGATTAGGACAGTTCAGTTATCGATTTAGGACATTGATATTTTATTTTTGCTAAACATTCGTATTGTTTTATTATATTGCTTTTTAAATCCCAGAACGAAACAAGATGAAACAAGCAGTCTATTATTGCTTAAAATTCAAAATCAACTCTTAAAATCAGTTTTATACTACTGTTTACTTCTGAACTATACCTAAGTCCGATCTGAAAATGCAATAGAATAATATTTGCTTAGTTTTGATTATAGCAATCGAAAAGTATAACCAAATGTTTGCAATAATGAATTCGAAAATGTGCGATTTCAATATCCGGCCGAGGATATAGAAATAGCACAATTTTTTTTTTCAATTTTAAACCACATAAACCGCGGGGGTGAGCTACGAGCTCGTAGTTTGCGATAATAATATGAGAACTTTTTTAGTTTCTAAAATATTATAAGGCTTTTTATAAGAAAAATGTTTATATTAACTGCAGTTTATATATTTATTTTACCGTGCATTTTAAAGTTGACTTTTCAAATCATGGAACAGATACGTTCTCAAGCTTTCAGTTCTCAGCTGTCAAAAGGAAAATGAAGGATTGGACGGAGTAGTATAACTGCACAGATGATGCAAAAAATAAAGAAGTGGATAAACGGAGAACAGTGCATATAATTCCATACTCTCAAATTTGGTCTTTGTCGGTCAACCCAAAATCCAAACTTAAAGTTTGCCAACAGCATTGGAGCGCAGTATTTCGGGATTGAAAACAAAATTAGCACTACGTTTCACTACGTGTAACACTTGACATCCTCGTGAAACTTGACGGCCCGGCTGAGAACGAATGAGTACGCAGAAGGAGAGCTAAGTGTCACTACACATCTGCTAAAAGCAATGTTTTTTAGGCACCACGTCATTTCGGATGATGTTTCATAGGTTACTTGCGAGCGTATTTTGCCAAACTTTCGGCGCCGTACTTTCAGCAGATGTGTCGCGACACTAGGTGGCGTAATAGATACTGATTGAACCATCAATTATCAGTATATTATGTATACGTACATTTATTTGCTTGTGAACATGAGGGTTCAAGTAAGTTGTTTATTCAGTCAGCCTGTGCGATAAACGGTCGTAGCCGGATAGGTAAACGTACATAGGGCATGTTATCTGATTTCACAATAAGGCTATGTTTTCACTAGGCTCATAGTTTCCCTTCACCCAGCTATTTAACGTCCGATGACAGCTGTTTAAGATGGCAGCGCACGAGATTGACAAAACGTGAAGATATGTCATAGACAGATCAGAAAAGGACAGAGTTAATCTTGATCTTGGAAGAAGATCTTGATGTTATACTGTGCCCCCTGTTACACTTTGCCCCACTTGACCTCGTACCTATTCCTACAATAAGTAATACAGTAGGTGTATGTACATTATTATAAGATAGATATTTCTAACCGACGCAAAAAAAGGCGGAGGTGGTCGATTCTGCTGTTAAACTATTTTAAAGATGCTTTCGCTGGTGTAAAGAATTATCCTTAAATAAATCTATTTAAATTGTATTCCTGAACGACTAATATTGTTCTCGTAAAAATTAAATCATCATCGCTTGGAATCACGATTTATTGTAACAATTTTTCGCTTAATTATGCTTTTGTTTTTAATCGAAAGAGAGCCAGTGTCATCGAACTAAGAACTAATCAAAACGTGACAAACATCAACTAAGTAGGTACAAGAGTTAGGTGCTCTATCTATGCTGGCTTCAAGGACTTTTGACTTATCCTATTCTACATTTAATGGTTTCTTATTTAGTTTTTAATATGTAACAATATTAAGCAGTTGTTACATTTATCACAAAAAAGACCATTGCTTTTTATCTTATCTTTGAGAAAATATTTCTCTACGTGAGAACTTTGAACTTTTCCTTGTTTCTTGAAGCCTTGACCTACTAAAATCTCACAGATGGAAATATAAGTTTCTCGCAAGCTCGGGGCTCCAGAGCACTCTTGACAGGTTTAAATGAGCTCTCGCTTGTTGCACAACAATGGGCTTGTTTCATGCATGTTTCTCTCTTCTCAGTTTTGATTATGTGCCTAGACTTGATTGTTCAAAGTTTGTTTAGTGTACAAGTACTCGTGACAATACAGTAATTGAGTATAGTCATAGAATAAATAATAGTACTAGTCTAGTTTGTTTCACGGTACCTCTACAGTAATCAATAATCAACATACGCTTGTGATAAAAATGTTTGTTGTCCTATTGGGAGTAACATTAGCTGATGTCTGATGAATGATTTCATTGTCATCTCTTGATTATATAATCAAGTGCAAAGTCAATCATTTAAAAACAAAATTATTAAGTTATATTGTTGAAGCGCCATTTTAGAGTTCTACCAGCGATTGATAACTAGAAACGCTTAATTGGATGTTACGGTTCTTTCTCTTTCTGTTATTATAGAAAACCAGTAACCATCGTAGAAATTATTTCTCACTGATTATACCCGTAACCCTAAATTAATACACTTTCATGTGTCAAGTGCACGGAAAGGAGCCTTTGAGGCGCGCTTTCAATCCTTTCACCACACTGGTTCGAAAAAACTAGTGACACTACTAGATAGATAGAATATACTTTCGCCGTAGGTAATATTGAAAAATTGATCGTTTTGGCCTCATGTATAGAAATAAGTAAGTAAATATTTGTGGACATTTCACACAGCGCCATCTAGCCCCAAACTAAGCAAAGCTTGTACTATGGGAACCAGATGGCTGATAAAATACTTATATAATTTTTTTTCGTAAATACATACTTATAATACATAATACTACAACACCCAGACCCGGAATAAATATTTGCAGAACATACAAACATTTCTCCCGTAGCGGGGATCGAACCCGCGCCTCTTGCGTCTCAGCCGAGCTCTCGCCCGCCACGCCACAGAGGTCGTCGAGAAAGACCGAGAAAGAACCGCAAGTTCAAGCTTCACGTAGTTTGGCCAAAAGTTCCACCTACGAGTATGTACATAAAGGATCCCTTATTTTGCTGATTTCGACGTGAAGACAATGAGCACGTCCGACCTTCAAATAAATTTCGATTGTTTTAATAT
The DNA here is from genome assembly GCA_949320045.1 of Scotopteryx bipunctaria. NCBI lineage: Eukaryota > Metazoa > Arthropoda > Insecta > Lepidoptera > Geometridae > Scotopteryx > Scotopteryx bipunctaria. Next base: position 5,119,037 of record OX439441.1, read on the forward strand.
TTATGTAGGTGTATCTACCGCCAAAGATAAAATAGCAATCTCTGTACTTAGTTACCTATTATTATTGTATTTGTCGTTCCTTAAGCGTTTCTGAGTACAAACGTTGCATTCTTAGTAAATAGAATCTGTAGTAAAAGCTTTTTGGCTCCGTTGTAGCGAGAAATTACAATAAAGCCGCAATTCTGCGCTGTTTGAGATGAACTGCTCTATTGCTCAGAAACACTCAATATTGTGACTCATCATAATATAACAAAAGGTAGCGTTTTGTTGGATCGATCGGTGAACTAGGGAACTTAGGATTATCGCTTTTAGTGTACTACACTAACTACATTATGTACCTATAGTATTATTTATGTTATAATATGTGGCACAGTTTACGAATTTAGTTGGTAGAAGATTTCCACCCAGACTTATATTCTTCTTTTTCAAAAGAACATTGCAATAAGCAAGTACGAGACAAACTGTTGCGGTATATTAGATAGGTAGAGTCAGCACTAGAAGTTAATGACCGTATCATAATTTCAAAATCGTAATTCAAAACCGTATTTGATTCCGCATATAATTTATTTTTTATTAAATTTAATTCGCATTCCTCTTTAGAATAATAAGTATAGCGTGGATACGTAAGTATAGCACGAGACACGTGGGTTCTACCTACAATTGTGTGTAGGTTGCCTGTTTCGCGTAGGGGAAACGACGATATTAGATTACATCGTGTAACTGCATTACTGCAGTAAACTCATATCCAAAGCCATAAAAGTAGATGGACGTTGTTTAATATTATGCAACAGTACATAGTGCTCGTATCACTGGTTCTTTTCAAACGAGTATGGTGAAAACAAGCCATTTCCTGAAACATACATTTTTTCGAACATAAAAATCCATTGGTGCACGACCGTATTTGAACCCACGTTAGTAAAGAAGACTAGTCACTACAATTATTCATCAAAATCACCGGTATTCTTATTAATAGACAAAAAAATATAAATAGTTAGTTAGGTAATTACACTATGTAGGTAATTAGGTCGCTAATGTGGATTATGCAATCAATATTTCCGATTTATGATAGGAAAAAACCCGTATTATGTGGAAAAAACAATCCGCGATATCCCAGAACTATGAACGTACGAAACATACCTTTATAGAGTTTATAGAGCAGGCTTTATTCGATAAAGCAATATCGATTTTTATTTTTGCGCATTTAGAGAGAACCCTTTTCTTGGCTGAATCATTGTTTGAGACAATCATATTTAGATAGCAGATTTCTTGCCAAAATACTATTCTATCTTTGCGCTCAACCAGCTCAACCTGAGTTAAGTTTACACAAAAAGTCACGCTACGTCTGCAATCAAACCATAAACTAAGCTGATTGGGACAAGATAGGAATAAAGATATTCCCCGAGCGTACCCGCGAGGAAGCCACTTTTATCCCGCAAATGAAGTTGTCTCTACATCAACGATAAGATAGTGAAGTGCTAGATTTAGAAAATATATTTTCGTAGATGAGGTGCTTGGGTTCTACCCACCCTGATCTAATAAACAGGTTTTTGGGGTTATTTGATGACGTTGGCCCATTGTGGGCCCTACGTAGCCCTACGCTAAATAGAAAAATAATCTCGTAGCACCCTCTACGACATAGAAGTTGCTACGATTGAGACATTTTTAAATTATTAAACTCGGTCAGAAATTAGCAGTTTTCGCGAGATAATTCGTAAGAGAGTTTCGTACATCACTATAACATAGGCTAGATACACACTGTAAAAATTTCAAATCTCTATCTATCACGGTTCATGAAAAACGGCCCGCTGACAGACGGACGGACGGTCGGACATAGGTAGGCACCCTTCGGGTACGGAACCCTAAAAACATGGACTCTCTTAAGTTTTCATGGAATTTCTCAAGTGTTACAACGCCCTCTATTGTGAAAAAAAGTTTAATCTCACTCACTATACTATGGAATGTACCAAACTCTTTGCTGAACCTTGCTGAAAAGCGATGTAAACGCCATCTACACAATTTCAGTGGAACTTTAAGATGGCAAGCCATTACTTTAACATCAGACTTACTCGCTAGAGGGCGACACTTTACCTCCTGTATAGGTACCCACAAAAATTCGCGCCGATCAACGACCGACGACGTCTACTAGAAACCAAACTCACAATCAGTCTGCCGAGAGAGGACGCTTTCAACAGAAATTGTGATTGAACCATTTATGAATGAAATGAAGTCACCCAAGTTCAGTAGGAAGCACAGAGCATCTTATCTCTTCCTAAAAATGGAAAGTAACGTTTGTTACATACAAGAATTTAGATCGTTTCGCGGGTCACATAATACTGCCACTTTACAAAACATTTATGGCCTTATTAAAAAAGGTTTCTCGACATATAGACCTACAAAGATGTAAGGTAAAATTATAGTTCGATTTCCCTATATTAAACATGATTATGATTTACTGGAACTGTTTTATGAATGAATTATAAAATTCATACAAAGTGACAGATTTTATTTTCTTTAGAACAAAGAAATACTTTTCTTTTGAAGTATGTTCTTTAGAAGGCATACACTGAATATTTCAATAACAATGTTGGACTGGCCGCTGAAAGCCACGTCTGTTAAGTAGGTATCTACATCCTATGAACCCACACAGGCATTAAAATTAAGTGCCTATTTTCCGAAAGACCTGCGCACAAATAACCTAGGTCGTGAATGCAATCTTGTAGGAAGGATTGGTATGTAGTAATAGAGAAAACTTACTTATTTTCAGAATGACAGAACGTTTGTAATCTCGATTACGTGATAAGTTAGAAACTTTATTGTAAGGAATATTTAGAACAATATAGGACACTCGCATAATTATTTTTGTACATATACAAACAGAATACCTAAACTAAATCTGCTGTACAATATCTTTGCTCACACACAAAATGTATTATGAAAAAAATATGAAGCCTTATATATTCTGAAATATAAACGTTTTATCTGGCATTCAAATGTTTACTATGCCGACATAGCCTGCAGCTGAGGAAGGGCGGGCGGGGTGCGATCGCCACGCCGCCCACGCCACGCGATCACTTTGCAGCGCTAGGCGGGAGGGAAGCACGTCAGTCGCGTGCCTGTCCCTTACCCTCGTTACCGAGTGACGTAAAGCCTCCTATAACCAGTGCACCGGCTACAACGGAAGGTTGCATTCGAATAACCTTGCTCTCTACATTTATTATTCAGTGGCAGCCGAACAACAGCCAGGATGGCGGCCCGTAAAGGTATGTTCGCGTTGTTAGTTAATATTATGCTAGTAGGGCTTCGTGTCTGTTTTATACCTACTGCTACCAATCAATGGGATTGGATCTAAGCTCATTTTTTTGAGGCCACGGACATTACTAAATGCACGATGCAAATCCGTGCACATCTATCATCCGGGTGTCTGTTTTTTAGAGAGGCGTAATGAAAAAGCTGCATGGTCTGGTTTTCATCTCGGGCTACCATTGTTTGGATGCATGCCCAAAGCGACTGCATTCAGAGCACGCGCCGAATACGTTTTTTTTTAGTCAGGCTTTTATTGAACGCTAAAATTCTACGTTACATTGCTGAAAAGAGACCATGAGCAACATTTGATGAGATAAAATATCGCATTTAATATCTTCATCGTTTCCTAACTCTTAGAGAAATTGATAGAAGTACTGGGGTCCACCCTATTTTTATGAAAATAAGCCGACAAGAGACCTAACTTTTTGGCAAGATTTCAAGATTGTACGGATGTTTGTTCAACAGCCTGTGAATAGTTTGCCTTATGAAAGTAGTATCATAAATCGTGCCTACAATATACATGCTCTTCCTGTATGTTGAGAAGTTTATTGAACCTATTAAATTATACCATATTGAATTACTATGTATCCCATGGAATTTTTGTGTCTCTATTTCTATCTCTTTTTATTTTGGGGTTTTCTTCATCATAATCTTAGTGGTTTCGTTTTAGTGAAAATCACAGGACGATAAAAGTACAAACATACATTTTGTTTGTTAGTTGTTATATGTGGCTTAATCGAAAAACAGTTGAGTATGTAACCTATTAGTTGAGTAGTGGAAGGGTCCAGTCGGTGGTCGTAAGTGCTATTTATGGGGAGAACGGTTCATTTATCGTCCGCCACTTTATTAGCTAACCGTGATTGCGCCCTGAACTTTACTTAACGTGGGGAAGTATGCACAGTATGTAAGTTGTTTGATAAAGATTGCCATACGATTTTCAGTCAGTTCTGACAAAAGGGTGCCAGCGATAAGCCTGAAGGCTCGTAAAGTTATCATTGAAACAGTTTTATCGAATGCCGTAAAGGTTAGTTTCCGGGTTTCAGTGGTACAAGATTAAAAATAAAAAGGTCTTTTCACCGACATCCACAATGGTGGACACGCACTTTCAATTTCGGGGAAGAAAACAGATAAAGAAACTTGGATTAAGATTTGACTATTTGACTTAGAATTCTAAAATCTTGGTGCAATATTCACACTTAGGTATGTGATGAAAGTCTAGAGTTTTTCCTTTACATCACGTCAAAAGGATGAACATACCTACTTACTAACATCAATAAAAATATCGACTTGCTTGCACAATGCGGTGGGTGGAGTAGGTACATGTAGGCCAAGCCCAGCGGATTTGCAAATGCATACAAGGGTTCTGGCAAAAGCAATTTTTTTTACTCTCCTGTTCACCAGATATCTTACAGTAATTATGTAATAAATTATGTAATGAGGTACCATTACACACCTATATGTTAAGCTAGAGACACGAATGTATACATAAGTAGTAACCTGTTCTCGGAATAGGGGTGGCACAGTACCTACAACCCATTTGCATTTTCCAGCGAATGACGTAGGCTAAGCCTCAAGCCAAGCTGCCCAAAGGCTTACCTAGAATTTGTACCGCGGAAGGACAAAATATTCAACAACAATAAATAAAAATAAGCCTTTAACTTCACTTGTTTGATGAGTCGACTGGAAAACAAATAATTATTATTTATTTACCTTTTTAATTTTCTACCATCAAACAATGTATAAAGAAGCGTCATCCCATTCTGTTAGGTAGTGAACAAAATAACGACATGACAAATTTTAAACAGAGTTTGAACGGTTAAAAACAATGTAACATTCATTAAAAAGTAAGGGGTATTACAAAAAATATAACCTAATTCAAAGAACAGCTTGAATGCTCGTAGACAAAGCCACGGGCAGGGTATCTAGTTTTGTATTATGAAACCGGCAGCATGAAACTTATACCTACTTAGGTTGTCAGCGCCCATCACTTCTCTATTTGTAGCCTCCCCGAGCAGCCTCATAACCGTTTTCATTCTATCCGCATTGATCTATATATAGTACATTCAGATAGGGAATAATCTCTCTTAACCTTCAGTAGCATAGTATCTTATTGAATGGCAAATTCAATAGTTAGGCACGCATATTGCCTTTTTCGGAAGGGCTAGTGGAAAGAGGGTAAGGAGGCTAAAATACAAGAGAAAGATGTTCATCGCGTGCCAGTGCCAACCAAAGGCAAATTCCTGGCGTTGTTGTAGGTTATTTGAGGGTTATTTAAATAAACTGTAGGTAATGGACCTGCGTAAGTATTTTCTGTCTCTGGTAAAGCACTAGCAATTAGTGGGATCGTTTGTCGTTACCGTTCATTTCAATGGTTAAAGTTAAAATTCCTCAAATGCCTTTGAAAGTCTAGAGCAGGCTTACATTATTGTTGAATACAGCCAAAAGTGTTGGACACGATCAGACAGATGTGTCTAAAAAGTGTCTTATAAGGCTTCTTTCTGAGGATTTGCTCCTATTACCTCGCTTCCCAGTATTTTATTTTATTTTATTTATTAGGTTTATCTACAGTTATTACAATTTTACATTACATAAAATACACAAACTAATTGCACAACTAATTACAGATAAACACCGCATGCAAATAAGAAATAAAAGGATAACATAACAAAATAAGAGAAAAAAGGAACAGATTTATACATAGATTAAAACTGATTAAAATTAAATTCAGATTTAAGTTTCTAAATAATTGAGTTCGGCAAGTTCTCAAACAAGAACTGGCGGAACTTATTAATATTTGTAGAGAATATGTCTATTTCAGTACAATCTTGTATCAGTCAGTATCAGTATCTTGCTCCACGCCTAAATCTTTTGCTGCTCCGTCGATTTATGGCCGGTTCCAATATTCACGGATGACGGACTTGGACGACGGATCGTACATTGCCATAGTAACGTTGTTTTCTGTCAAAAAACATTTGGCGCTTTTCGACAGATAACAGCGTTGTTATTTTCGATAAGTTGCAGAGTTGGCAACGGTGGCATTAATGAATAGACATTAAACTTGAGTGGAAAGGTTTTTACTTAATAAAAAGTATGTTAGTTACTTAGAACTCTAAAACCAACCAAATCAAGCTGTAGATAGACTAGATTCTACAATAATTAATTAGGCATAGGGATTATCCTATGCCTAATTAATAAATTTAATGATTAGCTAAGGAAAAGCTGCATTTACTTTTGACACAAATTATAGAGCATAACAATGTCCTTACTATGAATATTAAATGCTGTAGTTTTCTTGGGTAAATGCTCTTGTGTACAGTGCAAAAAATATATAACAAAAATAAAACAGTTTTGGTCACTTAAAATTGGGGTCCTCTTCCAAACGCTCCGAAGACCACCGACCATGTCTATGGTCAGTAACTTTAAGCTCCAGGGTCAGTTAAATCTTGTACGAGTGCAGACCCAAGTCTCGGCGCAAAATCCACCAAGTTGAAGTCTGCGAAAAACCGAGTTCTTATGAACGGCAAGGAATTGACTACAAGGGGATCTCCTACACGTACAGCGGCGATGTTCTCAGCCGTTCCGGCGTTCCTTTTGCTTACTGTTGTTGGCTGAATGTTTACCGAGCCGCTCGTTTCGAATTTGGCCATCAAACATTGCAGAGTCGACTTTGAAGGGCCACCGTGTGTGCCATGAAATGAGCATAACGCGCGCAACGTTTACACTAACTGACAGTTATGTATTTTGATCGCAAAGTTTTATCATAGAACGCGTCGTTGCTCAATCGTGTAACTTCCCATGATGATTTGGCATTAGTGATCCTACCACCTACATATATTATAAATGTGAAAGTTTGTGAGGATGTTTGGAATATAGAATACTTGGAATATGCATAGTACATGTGCTGGATTAACATATAGACGATTTTTTATCCGAGTATCATGCGAGCGAAGCTGTGGGCGGCAGCTAGTTAAATAATAAATAATAGAATTGACGGATGCCGTTAAAACCTCGTGCCTGCTACCCTAGCCTGTCAACATAGACCCGTCCCTATTGGAAAACCCTTTAGTAAGCCTTTAGTAAAAAAATAGTCGAAATAGAGCCCAGTGGCATCATTGGATGAAAGCGGAATAGATTTGTACGATAAACGTGAAAGTCTTAACAATGGTATGTGGAAAATTATCTTGTCTAAAAATAAAATGCCATTTTTTATTTAGTGCTGCCAGCTCAGAAAGCTATTCTTAGTACTTATCTTCCAGTTATCACGTTATTATGTAGGAGGTTGTCGAGTCTGGCGTCTAGCAGACGGGACTTGAAACAGTTCGTCTAGCCGGCGCGACTTGCGATGGCTGGCACTCAACCTACAGATAATTTCTAGTGACACATGAAGGACATTGGTGGTAGAGACAGCCCACTAAAACACACCGTAGCTTTACTTTTAACCACTCACGTAACACTATCATGTACGTCAATTCAGACAGACATCATTTCAGCTTGAACTTTTCAACTGAACATTAAAGCTCGAATTTGGAAGCGTATTTAGGGTAGAATTGTTTTAAAAGGTTGAATTTTGTAGAAGCCAATAGCTTCTGAACATTTTCCTACCAAAATAGGCAAATGCGGCATTTTTTTAAGCAGCTTTTCTTGGATATAAAAACACAATGGATATACAAATAAAAGGGATATCTACCTCTATGTACAAATTGTTAATATTAAACCCGGTACAAAAAACTTTTGGTTATTCGAACCTCTAGTAATGGAGGTCGCGTTAGGTATGTACTTCTAAAAGATTTTCTTTATGTTGGATCCCGTGGCCGACCTTTCGATATTAAGGATTATATCAAAAAGTAATCTTATTCTACGAGTCTATATCTTTTTATACAATTTAGTTATATGTAAGTAAAACTATAAAGTTATTGGCTGGCTGACTAACTAGGAGAGTAATATGTTGCTGAATGAAACTAAAAAGAACCAAGAAGGAATCTTTGAAACCCTAAAGAGGGCAATGAGTGATTTGAATTGTAAGGAAACTATTATTCTTCAGCAAAGTCGTGGGTATTCCACTAGTCGTCTCTGTTCACCCGTAAAGGCAAGTCAAACCGTTTCTTTGGTCGAATGATTTCTATTGATATTGCTTGTTGTTATGATTTTGATACCAGGAACGTCGCCACAGTATTTAAGAGAAAGAGAACAACAGAGATTTCTGAGGTTATTTTCATAATAAAGGTTATTGGCACTTGAGTCCTACCAAACATTACAAGCTTTTATGTCGAATTGGTTTGCATTAAGTGGCCCAATTAAAGGGCTTTTGGGTGTCAAAATGAGGTTGTGTCGAGCGGAGCTTTGGCTATCCATCATTTTCTGAAACCATTAACACGTAGTCGACGGCAGAGGGCGCGGTCGGAAGAACACGCTACGCGTCGTGCGTGCGACTTACTTTTAACAAAAAGTCGTTATAGAAAAAATAAGGAAAGTGGAAGAAGTTTTCTTGCCAAAATTATGAAAATGCGGAAAATTTTAGATAGGGTGGACAGCCTGTCTTGGGCGGTTTTGTTTAAGCCGAAGATAATTTATTGAAATAATGAACGTGGAGATAGGGAATATAATTATCATTTTGGTGAACTACTATAATGATGAGTTTACAAAAACTGGTGTTTTCTTACAAAATATATAAGATTTTTCACATAAAAAAGTAATGTTTGTTTGTTCAATACATACAGAAAAGGAATCATAAATATGATATAAGATTACTTTCTTTTACCAGGTATTGTCAAAAATAAAAAAAATATTTGCGGACTTTTTTCACGCAGCTCTATCTGGGCCCAAACTAAGCAAAGCTTGTACTATGGGCTGATAGATTACTTATATACTTTTTTTTTGTAAATACATAATACAACACCCAGACCCGGAAGCAGAACATACAAACATTTCTCCCGTAGCGGGAATCGAACTCGCGCCTCTTGCGTCTCAGCCGAGCACTCGCCCACGACGCCACCGAGGTCGTCAAAAGTTTTATCCTACCAGAAACAATTCGGAGGAAACACTGTTGCAATAAACTCCACTCCCGTGATGTACGGGGCGCTAGCTTCAAAATATACGGTTAGGTAATTTTATTTATCTTGGATCCCTCGGCCGAGCCTCCAGCAGGCGATTGATGGCGGTCTCGGTACTCCTGTAGCCTGCGTGAGTTCTGAAAACTCCACTATACATATTTGATGCGGTTGCCCCTCCACGACCTCAGACAGTGTGAATCGATAGTACGCACCATGTGACACTACTTATTCGGCCCACATACGGAGAGGAAATGTTTTCTTGGAGTTTTTATTATTGTTCCTTTGACAGGAAACTTTATAGTAAACGTCCCCAATAGTCCCAATGTCTCTCGAGCGTAGTAACTGCCTCATTGCTACGAAGTTGCTTATTCTACAAGAGTTTGCGGTACGTGTACGCATATCGCTTTTGAATTAAATTCCTGAACTATTAAGAAATTCCGTCTATCACAAGTCACAATATATTGCATTCACAAAAAGTCCAAGTATTACAAATTCACCTAAATGTATTCGTAACTACACTTTTATAAAATGTCCTTTACGAGGACAGCGTCAAAATAAGACAGGTCGAATTCTAATAACATAAATAATGTTAGGCGTAAGATATTCGTATTTCACATACCCGTGGAGCCCGGAGGGTCCCGTGAGTGTGGATATTACGGATAGGACGCACCGCCTACAAAACAATAATAAACAAAATGAAATACCTACGGTCTACGTAGTGCTACGCCGCGCCGCTACGAGGTTACGTATTTGTGCTACGAAGGTTGCTTGTGAATAACGCGGCCTGTTTGATCGATAAAAGAAATTTTCATTACATACTGGACGTTCTCCTCCGTGTTCGTGAGACTTGTGGATCGTAAAGTCAATAAACTGCCGCGTTGCTTGTTTTTATGTCGAATAACAGAATAACAAATGTTTCTGTAAAAGGAAAATTGCCTCTTTAAATATACAGAGGTAATAACCATTGGATTGTTACTACAAGCCCTTGTGAACTGTATCAGCTTTCTGTATATTTTTTGGGTGTTCAATTTACTTACTCTACCGCTGCTGGGACTTAGAATTCACCGTTGAGTAACCTTGATCGAGGTCAACAAAAGAGTGCTTATTATTCTGAACTGGGCATGCCTTTCTTGTAACAAACAAGTCATAGTGCAAGGCAGAAATAACGTAACATTGTATCAAACGAAAGTAGGTAAACTACAATAAAATCATCCAATAAATACATAACTGCTCACCACGGTCCATTTAATTCAGCCATAAATCTAATAGACTATATTTTTTTTTGATTCAATGTTTAAGAGTAATAAAACTAACAATAATATGTTGATGCTTACAGCCAGTGCTGTGTTCGCCTTTAATTGGCTTGTGTATTAGATAGTAAACCAAATGTTATTTTTTTTAGTTTTAAGTTATGATACATAATGCTGTTGGCGATCCTTTTTTGAATAAATAGCCTAAAAAATATTCAAGCTCGCAAAATTAAACAATATATAAAAAAACGACTTAGAAATTAGAACAACTGCCTTATTATAAAACAAACACTAAAATAGGTCCTGGTTCAAATGTGAAAACAAACCAGGCACTGACAGAACATTGGCAGGTTTAAACCTATTTAGACTAGAGTTAGGGTTTAAATATGTGTTCTTATTACAAAACGTAAAATATTCTAAGACAAGATATTTTTTTACCACAAAATAAACCATGCTTACATATTTGAAGGCTCTTCGGTTATTTTATGTCAGTAGCAAGGAACATAATAATGACGGTTAACGTTTCGCCAACGACGTCAATACGTTTGATTCTTGGAAGAATTTATTGTTCCGAGGTTTGATTTAAGAGTTTGACAGAGTAAAATGTAACTACGATGTTAGTTTTGTACCAAAGATAAAAGTTAAACTAGGGGTCTCGTAGATTTAGAGATTTTTTTAGTACCATAGATAATAAAGTAACTAGACTCCCAAGAACTAGATAAAAACTTTGTTTTCTAATAAAGTTTTCGTTAGTCCCTGGCTTATTGCCACATTTTAACCAGGACTTTCTTTACTAACTTGGCTAGGTTTAAACCTAGACCAGAAAGTCTTGGTTTAAAACTGAACTATATTCATTTTTCATAATAAGGCTGGAAGTTCAGATATCATACCAGAGGTGTGCTACTTCCTAACGCAATCATTTATGGTGGGTATACACACTCCGTAAAAGGGTTTCAGTCTCGATAATTACCTTGACAGGATTTCTCACTCATGATTTATTTATCCGGGCAAATGGCTTACAATACTGGCCGGGCAGGTATGCGTACCTTTCGTGAAAGGTCGCCCGAAAATATATCCCCTTTTTGATTGTTATCAACCGATTTGGGTTTGTGTTGAGAGCACTTTATTTCAATTTCATTTTATTTAATAACCTTCATTGTACTATACAATGATTTATTCAAAATTTATCATTATTACTTTGTCAGGTCAACGCAAAAAACGAGTTTTTGTAAGTCTAACTCCCGAATACTCAAACGCATCCCAGAGTTGAGCACGTCTCAAGTGACAAGTTTTTGACAGATTTTCATCACAAGCTGTCAAAAAACCGTGACTTGAGACGTGCTCAACTCTGAGTAACGTTTGAGTATACGGGGGTTACATTGTAAGGCCGTTGCTTTGCATAAATTACTTAGTGAAATTATGTAAATGGTGTTAATGTTCAACTATCCTTATTTTTTTTAACAAAACAGGTAAATGACAACTTTTCTCCGAGCTCCAAGCAAGAGGTGCCCAATTTCGTCCTTAATTTATCCTAAACAAAGATCGTTACAGCAGCTCACAAATTAACAATTATAAAGCGGAATGGCATTATTTAGACATCGCAACAAAATTATGAAAGATACAAGAGGCACTTTGCATAACGTTGAGCACAGAAGCGGTTTGTTTGACTCTTTTTAGTCAAGTGACAATACTGGTGGATTATTATCCAGTAACATTTTTTTCTTCATGTAGGTACATCAGCATCGTTAAGTAGATGACTCAAAATAAAAAAAATTGAATCAATAGTAGGTACCTACTTCATTCTTTGAAATCTCTAGGATAATTTTGGCCTAGTCTTAAATCTACGTTGAATTTACTGTTTTGGAATTACACAATATCATAGATTTTATTCGAAATTTTGTTGAGGTTCATTCATCATTCTTTTTTAATATTGTTTATACTTGTTTCCTATACATGTTTACCTACGTTGTTCAATACCTACTTTAAAAATTAATAATATAAACCTACAGTTAGTTACAGTGACCTTCAGAGCTAAATAATTTCAATTCGAACAAAAGAGCCATTATCAAGGATCGTTACAGAAATAAGATCGTTCAAAGAACCATTAACATCGGCGGCGTTTATATTGGTTAAATTAAATTATCTACGACGAAGCTTCTGAGTTTTACCAACCCTCAAGTTATAATTGAACATGTCTATGAAACAGGCATAGACTAGAACACCGAACTCTTTTAATAATGTGTGCAGACAGTTGAAACTTGGACAAGCCTCATAATACTCCGAGGTTTCGCTCGTGGTACCTGGATAAAAATAAGCTTAGATGTTGTACCAGAATATTAAGCTGTGTACTCGTACATGCGAGATTTCAGTGTGAAACAACTTAGGTTATTAGATATACTTATGCTTTCCAAAAAAAGTAATTTGCCATACTAACATAATCATTTTCTTAAAATATAATTACAGCCTTTTTGTAAAGGTACCCACAGGGACCTAAGTCCAGATAATAAGAGGGGATCATAATTTATCACCGACTCATCTCGGTAGGTTTTATTTAATTAAAAAGTGGCAAGTGGGGCAACTTGGACCGCATTGACCTACATACCCAGAGTGCTTTGAAAGTTTTTCTTCGGCTGGAGAATACTGTAACTAGATTAGATCCCAGTTAATTCAATTGAAAACTAGTCTAGTACATCTGTATTTATCGACAATGTGCCTACTAAAAACCATCAATAAAAATGTAGTAACTATACAAGAAATAGTATATAAGTAGTGGGAGGTCAACTATAATTCTGTTCAAGTTATCTAAAAAATTAAGAATAACCGACTAGCAAGCTCCTAAAACGTTTAATGCCAACTTTCGCGACGATACACTATCTATCGTTGTTACTTGTTAATCTGTGACGTAAATTGCGGTTATTACTCTCAATAGCCTTCTTTAGAGTCGTGACTTTCTAAAGTAAATTATTGTTCATGGAATGCATGTAGCTAGTTTCTTTTAGTTAAAATTCGTTACCATTGAGGTCAGACGGTGTCACCGTATTTTCTTCTAAGGGCTTTTTCTGAACACAAGTTTCATTAAATGATCCTACCATTTGATAGGAATAACTCCTACTAGCTTTTCTTGTTTTACGGCAGTGAAAAGTCTGTCTGTATGTGTGTGACGGCTACAGAAATAGTAGGTACTTATACCTAAGTAAAGGGGTATAAAACAAACCTGATAGACGCACTGGCAACCGGAAGCACGACAACGCCCGTCTTCAATATCCGGCCTATTACAAAATACGTTCTATGGATTTAGGTCATAAAATCGAATGGTATCTTACCTACCTACTGCTAAGAATTTATATCGGTAGGTACTGACCTTGGACGAATAAACACGTACCGACATGCTAAAAACAAAGAAAAAAAAATATGAAGGTACTATAAAATATTTCTAGCCAGCGATAAAAGAAGATTGTAAAACTCAAATAAAAAGCTACTTTTCATTAAAGTATATTGGAATAAAAAAAAAACTTACAACTAATACCAAAATTAGTTACAAAATACAAAAGAAACAGCTCACCATCAGAAAGTGGAAGCCTGCCCAAGACGCTGGCCACATTGCCACGCTAAATGGCAATACTGATTCGCTGAGCCAAATAAGAATCAGCTCTTGGATCGCGCATCGGTTCGACCAGACGTCCTGAAATAATTTTGAAAACGTGGTGGACACCCATGCTCCACGGACATAAGGTCTCGCCTAAGGTCCCCAAAAGGCTCAAATACATAAGCCCCGTCGAGGTTTATATATTATCGGAATATCAAATCCATCAAAGATTCAGCTAAACTTAACAAATCACTACACAAAATTTCATTATGTACCTAACGACGATATAATATAAAGTAAAGACATTTCTTAGAGTGGATTAATCTGAATTTAGGTTACATTTATCTCGTAGACTCGATCTATAGAAAAGCTCTTTAATTGAACGCTGGTAATTGTCAATCACTCGAACGGCTGCATGTCATTGTGATTAGGAGTTCGAAACTTTACATTCGTGTCTCAACGGTGTAAGCCGTAACTTTCCTTGACACGACAGCTTACGCAAGTTTATTTCTGTTTATCGATCTAAGTAGTAGGTAATTGTTGATTACCTACAATATCATTGAGCTACGAGTTTCGAGTTACGAGCTACGTGCTACGAATACGCTAGTGCGCAAATAGGTCATTGTGGTAAGGAAGTTTAAACCTCAAAGCAATAAAGGGATAGCGCTTATTACAAATATTGAGTACGGAAACGGATAGTTATATATAGCACGCGAAGAAAGAACTTTGAAAAATCTGTTGATAAAAGTTTCACGATTCAATAGTATAAACTATCGAATAATAAACTATTCGTCCAAGATAGTAGTCGATAGTAGCATGTATTGATAGTAGGTTTTCTTTGTTTCAGATTATAATGAGGATCATTGAAAATGGCAACGTTTTCCAACCTCGTATACCAACAAATGGAAGTTTCAACAACAGCAGTGGCTGGCCCACATCAAATATAGAAACTAACAACTCTCCCGAGACTAAAAGCAATAATTCTCGGTTTAATCCCAACTGCAACGCTATTTACAGTTCAGCGGAAACTACTGAGACATTTGTAAAATATACGACTGCAGTGGATAGCTTGGATTCTAAAGTGAATGTTGAATTAACAGTGTGCAATCGACAATTTAGAATCAATGCTCAGAATAACTCTTGCAATAATCCATTTAAAGTGAACAACCTGGAGGGTACCAAGGACTCAAAGCTTGCCAACAAAGGACATCCTAAAGGTGGTTAACTTTGTTGTATGTTTTAAATCACAAGTTTCTTTGTAATTTGGATGCATGGTTTGTTGGCTATTTTATAGTCACCGTTACATATCTGACGTCCACGTAACTTTTTTTATTTCAAAAAATATAATTCTTTCTGCGAATACGCAGAAAAGTAAAGAAAATTGAACGGTCTCGTTTTCTATGAATATTTAGATCCACTTTGCGGAGCGATGATATTCCATTCGTTTTCTCCATTGTAAGTTATTACAAGTACCATCCATAGTTTAATAATATATTACTAGGTATTCAAGTTAGAGTAGTTATATAACCCTTTTTTATAATATTGAAGATTCTACCATATTGTTATAAAAATAAACTTAAATAATAAATATTTGTGGACATTTCACACAGCACCATTTAAGCAAAGCTTGTTCTATGGGAACAAGATGGTTGATAGAATACTGATATACTTTTTTTGTGTACACATACTTATATAATACATAATACTACAACACCCAGACCCGGAAGAAATATTTGCAGAACATACAAACATTTCTCCCGTAGCGGGAATCGAACCAGCGCCTCTTGCGTCTCAGCCGAGCATTCGCCCGCCACGCCACCGAGGTCGTCAATAAATATAAATATTTCAGAAGAGTCCGATGTATACTCCGACGAATCTCCCATCGATGACGATCGAGTGTTCGATCACTCAGACACAGATGAGATGTCTGAGCGCGGTGTTCAACTAGTTCCTCGAGGGATCGTCAATCCTAATTATCCTGGCTTCCAACACCTGGCACATACTTTGCAGGTAAGGATTCCGGGAAACTTTAAAAGTGCATTTTTCTGTAACACAGTGGATCTGGTTTATAGAATCTAGGGTTATATTAATCTCATTAAGACTTTATTTTTTGACAGGATTATTCTTCAAACATTGAGAATTTCTATCAATCAGAAAATGATATGACTGACGATGACGCTGATATTGAAATAACGGAATTGACCTACGAGCCTGATGATAATCAGAGCGGCACATTATTAGAATGCCAGAATAATAACAATAATTTGAACAAAGACAAATCTAAAAAAAATGATTTTTATCCTGAGACATTAGATAGCAAAAATCAAAATGAGATGCCAGATCTGATACAGACACTAACTAAACAAAATAACAATAACGATGTTGACTTGTTTAGTTATGAGATAAATTATTCAGATGCTGATATTGAAAACAATTTCCACGCAAAAGATATAATCGGAGATTTCAATAAAGAAGTAGAAGATGAAATTAAACAACTTCTAAACTATAATATAAACATTCAAGACGACCTAGAAGAGTTGCGTAAAGATATAAAAGATACTTTGGCGAAGCCTATTGAAAACACCATTAATAATATTAGCGATGTTGTGAATCATGTTATAAAGAAGTTAGTAGAAACACATAGTGATACGAAAGAAGAAACAGCAGATTATAAAGTGTCCGATAGGACAAATACACATGCTACGAATGAAGAAGAAATAGCTTCAATAAATAAAGAAAATGAGAAGAATGCACGAACTGAAATGCATCTAAGTAGGCCTACATTTCTATACATAGATAAAGACTCGAACGCCAAAATAGATGACGCATTTTTGTCCGATGGTAAAGATGAAATAGATATTAGTAAATATGAACCAGATCAATTGAGCCAAAACGTTGAAAATACCATAAAACAATTAAGTACGGAGCTGAGGAAAATAATTCCAAAATTAGACGAAATGAGACAGCGTGATAGGTTATGGGCTGAATGCAAAAGAGAAACAGTTCCAATGGTTACAGATGCAAATTCTAATGAAATTAGGAGGAATTCGAAGAGTTATGACTTCGTCAGCTCTATTACTGCACAAGGAAAAATTGAGGCAAGCATAAATTACTCACACGTAGCTCATGCGACGGTGAGGAGTCTTCCTGTTATATCTCAAATGTGAGTTGTTACTTATTATTTAATATTATTATTTATCCTTAGACCATCATAACCTGGGTATCAAAAGGTAATATAAAAGTTATTTAGTTTTAATTTTTAAGTCACCAAATGACTTTCAAGACTACGAAATTAAAAAAAAAAAGAAAAATGGAAATGGACCATTTTGGTGACCTTTCATCACTCGATAGTTTTCAAGAATTGATACTCTGTTCTGTACCTAGGAAAGGTCCTACCTACTAAATCAGATGTTTTCCTGCTCTGTATGACGTTTTAGTAGTGTGCGCGTACAATATCAACAAAGTTTTAAATAGATTTGAAAACATAGGTACAAAAGTGTTATTCAGGAGTTAGTTCAGGTTTGCCGCCTACATTATTAACGCGTTATTTCCCTGTGCAGTTTATGAAAAATCAAACGTGCTCCTTTTAAATTACCTAATTACTATTTTAATTACCTACTTAGTGCAAACATAAGCCGAGTTAGCATTCATTATAATTACATTATGTCTTTTTCCAGTGAATCGAAAGTGTCAAGAGAACGACAAAAAGATGAGGCGTCATCTATAAACTGCTATCATAAAGCTCATAGTAACTCATCCGTCCCTAAAGATGATAGCGGAAAAGATTTTGACCTAGGTAAGCAACATTTTTTTTCATACAATTTACGAAGAATACCTATAGCTTTATTATCTAGATACTCGAATGTGCTAGATACAGCTTTTTTTTATAAAATTAGGATAACGTCGACATCGTCAATTTCCCACTACATCGGTAGGTACGGTATAGGCATTATTTAACATTTTCATTGCTTCTGTTTTCCAGGAAGCTTCGATGTGTTCAACATAGAGACAGCTTTGCCTAAGCTAGACATAGATACTATTGAAAATCACCTGAGAGCTGCTAAAGAAGCCGAGAGGAGGGTAAGTTTTTATCTGACTGTTTATATTTATTAATAGTGCAATATGGCGTATTTAGTAACTATAAAACACTAGTTTAACCGCGCAGCTTCGCTCGCTTGGTGTAAATTTTGTTACTCCATTTTACGCCTTTTGGAGAGTTATTTTGGAAAACCTTGAAATACGTGTCCATTTATTTTTTTATATTAAACATCCAAACAGAGTTTCAAACCAATCGCATCGCCCGTTAAAACGTTGTCTTACTAACTTTGACACCTCATTTTGCCCCTTTTTGAAGGTTATATTGAAAAAACCATGAAACACGTGTTCAGTTATTTTGTATTCTAAATTTCAAGACAAAACTTTAAGTAAATCGCACCGCCTGTGTGAAAGTTGCCCTATAAACGTTAGAACACCCTTAAACTAGGGGTTATTTTGAAAATAACTAAAAAAAACCTTTTATTATTTATTTTAGTCTATTTGTACCGAGTTTTAAGCGAACCAAGGAATAAAATTTTCCATAGAAACTTTACCACCCTGTTTAACCCCCTTGGGTTCATTTTCGAAAATTTCATTAGCCTATTTGTTATTTTAGAACCTAAACTATTTGCATTCTAAATTTCATCACAATAAGTTAAGTAGATAAGGGGATACGTGGTAACACACACACACACACACAAACTTGCATTATAATGTAGTTTTAAATCTTAGATTTAAAATGTGATTTTGAATTATCGCGCTCAATGTAGAATCGAGGTAACGGTAAAGTGCTCGTTCGACTTGAACCACGTCCGACTCTGAGGCGCTCATGTGTAGAGCGTAGGTAACTGTTATTAAACTTAATAAGTACCTACTGCCTGAGGCTGAGTGAGTAGGTGGTGCGCTCGGTTCGGCTTTCTATACGGTGATTCAGCAACGCAACAGACAGCCAGTCTCTGAGCTACTTCTCATTAGCAAATACCTATAATTTCGCAAGTCGTGGCTGTTGGCATTTGTGTCTAAAGTGAAGGACAATACAATATCAACGTTTATCAAAGTGCTAGCTTAAAAAATAGTATTTTATTTTTGAGTGGTCACCTATGGCGTCGTTACCATACTTTAATACTGAACAAAGACATTACAAAAAAGATACCAGGTTTCTCCTGGATTTGTATACAATAACTTACGATAACCATGAATCGGTGGACAACAACGTTTGCTGCCTTGTAAGTTATTATTTTCTTAATATATTTAATTAGATAAAAAAAAACTTACCTCTATTAATAGCAGTGAATAAATCCAGCACCAGCAGCGAATGCTTGTCGATTTTTGATTTTGAGTTGATTTTCCTTCCACAGATAAAAACAAATAAATGAAGCACGACTGACATCCCTTTACATTAATTTCTTCACATCCCTTTCCATAACCGCCTTGACCTTGGCCTAAATGTCAAAATGACAGGATTGACAGGACTTTACAGCTGGCTTGCTTGCTGCCATGCCTTCCATTTTTGTTTTTATTTCATTTTCACCATTGCGTACAAAACCAAACCGTGCCATATTTTGCCAAATTTCTAAAGACTGATTAGTTAGTAAGATGTTGGGGAGTATAGTTAGCAATATTAAGAGGAAATTTAGCAAAACGTCCGAAGAAAATCGAGATATAATAGTGAAATCAGAGAAGCCAGGAAACAAACGCGGATTGAATCTGTTCAAGTTCAAACCAACAAAAATAGATACTGATATCCCACCAGTCATTTATTCCGATGATACAGCTTTAAGTCCAAGAGCTGTTAGTACAGCAGACAGTGCACACACAGAAATTGAATGGCCAGATGTGATAGATAATAATCCAAACATTTTAGACAAGTTTACACGAATTGTGACTCTAAATGACCATGCAGCCTATGATAAAAACGTATGTTTACGTATTCATCTACATACATCCTCTTCACAAATTACTTGTTTACCTTAATTAATTAACAAGCCTTTACAATTACCTATTTTATCCCCATAATAAATAATGGTCAATTATATATTGTACTTACCTACCTATTTGTCAGTGAGATAATGCTATTGTTTTTTTTATAAAGAAACGAAATGACAGAGAGGAGATCCGAAAGAGGTTGGCAATGGGAGCTGAAGTGGAGGAGTATAGTAGCCTGGGTTATACAGACCGCCCAGGAAAAAAACCTAGTCTCCATTCACGACTTCAAAGTGGTAAGTGCTTACTTCACTTTCTTATGGTACTACTACTAATTGTGTCACTTGTTCTTCTGAACCAATGTGGTGAAAGGATTTGGAGTGTGCCTCAAAGGCTTCTTTATTTTTATGGTGATTTGGTTTCTCTGTATTACTCTGTTTCAAAAATAATTAGAATGTAAGATGCTAAGAGCTATCTATCATTGTAAATGTAGAATAAGTTTATGTACCTACAGGTTTTGGGTTATATTTCAACTGTCTCTGTGCTAATTTTCATCTCTATGTACTATTTTAGACTATTTCATCTTCCTTCTTTGCTGGCTTAAATGTTTTGTGTTGTGGTGGTACAGGGATGAACCTACAGATATGTTTCATGAACGAGACAGCTTCAGACAATGAATCTTTGACCTCTGAATTGGACAGAAACATAAATTGCCAAACTAAAAGTCTGTCCCGGACAAGTTTATTCAGCAAGAATAGTTATAATCACAACCATCCGTATCAGACAAGGCCACTATCGGTCAATATCACAAAACATGACAAAATAAGCACTGTGCAGAGTGGTGAGTACCAGGGCTTTGTTTCATTGTTGTGAGCTGCATGTTAGAAACACTTTATTTAACCTACATAACACTTAATTGTTAGAACTAAACTTCTCTTTCCCTACTCACAATTCTTGTTTTCTAAAGCTTTTGTTCAAGAAAAACTGCGAAAGTGTAAAGCATGACTTAAGTAAAGATATTCCATCAGAAATTGACAGCAAAACTATGTTCAAGTGGGTTCATGCTTTAACAATGTTTATGAATGTGAACCTAAGGCACTAAAGAAATAACAATAGGTGGCCTTATTGTCAATAGTCATCTCTTCCTAATCAGTCAGTTGTCTATTTTGGAATGACTCATTATTTAAAACCAGCCTGCTTAGCATGAGCACCGAGAAAACGCTTATCTCTACTGTAGAAAAGGGTAAAATGACATTTTAGTGTAGATAAAATAAACTTTTCTACACCCCCAAACATGGCGTTACAAGAAAAAAGAGTTTTTAGGTAGACAAATCCTTTCCTAATCATAGATTTACAACCTAATATGTAGTACTGTCGTTCCATATTGTACTTTTACTTGTATAGCACTGTCTGCATATTATGTATAAATTGTGTACACATTCACAACTTTGTACAATCTTCGTTTACTTTAGATATTGAATGTACATAATGATTACTGATTAACTTTAGTATAATGGCATGTTAATACTCAATGTGTTTATAACTTTTTGTATCTATTTATTTCATGATCTGACTATTTTCTCTTCCTTTTAGGTGCAAAACTACGTCCAACATCCCTTACAACAAAAACTAAGTCTCGGTCATCACATTCGTTGAACCACATTGAGCTGAAAGAGTCTGATTTCTTTGCTCTTCAGGCTACTTTACAGACTGAGGCGAGGATGGCACTTGCTCAGGCTAAAGAGATGGCCCGCATACAAATGGAGGTAAGTAATAATAAATCAAAATAAAAAAGTAAGGAGGTAAAAAGTAAATAATCAAAAAGAGGTCTTTTTGATTGTTTTTGTAGTTCAAATGTTTGATCTGGCATCTGGTTTTAGTATTACTTATCCAGGTAGTTATCTGAAGATAACATCTATTATGACTGGCATATAGCTCTGATAGACTTTTATAATAAAAAGTCCAAACAAACAAAGTCATATCTTAAAATACTTGTCTGATGGATGAACACAGATTTTTGTTTTGTGTCCGTTGTTATAATGTATATAAGCTAGGTGTAAAAGGTGTTAGGTTAGGTTAGGTGTAAAAATAAAAGCCTCAAGAGAAAGCTAGTGCTTAAATAAAGTATTGTATGATTTCAGCGTGAGCGGCGCAGTAGGGCTGTTTCACCGGTTACGGAGATGCTAAGGCGAAGTATGGACAAGGCCAGCGCTCCGCTGGCGGTCGACCGACGCCGCGTCTCTCGTCAGCTTCTCACAGACATGAATATTGCGCAGTTACAGGTACCTACATATATTATTTTATTAATGCTTGTAATACCTATACCAACTGTGAGTGAGATCTAAATATAGACTGCTAAACAACCCTCGTTTTGCTTCACGGATTTGGTAAAAGGAGATGGTTTTCTACAGAGGTGTTGTTAAGGAAGGAATGAGAAGGATTATAAAAAGAAAATATTTTCAAATAATCATGACCTCACTTAGCTCACTATATACACTGGTATGTTCACAAACACCAATCATAGTTCTGTATATAATTGCTCCATAATAACCTTTCTAGTTGCGACATCAAGTTTTGTTTTTATAACCAATTACCAAACCACCATTAGAAAGGTATAAGTTAATAATTGTTATATTGTAATAGAAGATGCTGTACATAAGATTAGAAAGTGTGACTTTAGTTCTGCCTGACGCGTAGTTTAAACTACAAGCAACATGTAAATTACGTTAACACAATTGTATGACCAATTTTACTCTAGATTCTTTTACGTAGGATCTGAATGACCATCTAGATCTAATCTAATACGCCTGCTGGATCCCACTTCTGGGCAAAGGCCTCATCCCATCCTGTTTCCATACACTCTGATCTAAGGCCTCTGTAGGCCAGTTTGAAGAGTGGGCACATAATGACAAATTTGTCAGTTAATCAATTTAAAACTTTAATAAACCATATCTATCCTGGGATTTCATTCAGGAGTAACTGCAAGTTTTCTTATGATTGCTTGTGACTCTGCCCATACCATTGGGGATGTGAGCGTGATAATTATGTATGTATGTAATAAAAAGAAAATTGTTTTAATAAATATCTGATTGGAGCATTATTCAGACCCAGACATTTTTGTCTTCTCTATAATGCTTGGGTCTGAATAATGTTCTAACTTGTTTTATAAACAAGATTGTTAGATAATTTTGCAAAAAATAGCCAAGCCTGGTATCTTCCACGCTTGGTCGCGTTATGAACAGGCGTAAATTCAACGTAGATTTATAACAATTAAAAGTGATCCTTACCGATCTAATTGAGTTTGATGTTAACAAACTATTAGTTTTGATCAGTATGTACTATGTACGTACATTCCAGATTCAGACTAACAATTGTAGCATGTTTAACACATCGAATTGAATTACAATCGTGTTAGTATTAGTCATCAATCCTTAATTGAAAAACGTTTTATAAGAGGCGTAGGTGCAGCGTGGGAATGCAAGCTTAAACAACCTCGCTAGGACATTGACCCTAAATCTAAATAAATAAATATATTATCATAATATTATCACGCCCGTATTTCTAATAGGGTGGGCAGAGCTAAAAGCAATCATAAGATTTGCAGCAGTCTGATCCATGGCGACAGGTGATCAGCCCATCGCCCATATTATATGATCCATCAGAGGACCTCCAACAAAATTTTTACATTCCCCTTACTATTACTAGTCGTCTCATTATTTCTTTCGAGCTTGTATGTAAAGGATTTAAAGTGTGCCTCAAGAGCTAACCCTTTCAATAAAAGTGTTCTAGTTACTTAAAAGCTAGATTTAAAATAAAAGTTTATTGGCAGCAAAACAGTTACGTTTGTTTCTTATCAGGCGTTCTACGTCGCGGAAAGGAACCATTGCGTGACGTAGAATGCCTACAGATTGTTCTAGCTTATTCATTATATTTACTAAACCTTGACTTAAGTACCCTAGCCTTTTTTTCCTAAGAGCTTTTTTATGTGATTTTATGATTAATGCTGATTGTGTTTATTATTACTTTTAATTTGACCTTGCCACGCATAAGTCCTATTT
This sequence comes from Scotopteryx bipunctaria, assembly GCA_949320045.1. Lineage (NCBI taxonomy): Eukaryota > Metazoa > Arthropoda > Insecta > Lepidoptera > Geometridae > Scotopteryx > Scotopteryx bipunctaria. The sequence continues at coordinate 5,143,242 of OX439441.1, forward strand.
ATTCTGTGGCTTGGTCTTGGATTTGTTGCTGACTCATGCGGAGAGTAACAATGGATTTGAGTACAAGTCACAATGACCATTGTGTAAAATATTAGTTTTTATGAAACTGGGTTAAAGGACGATTGAAAAACTACCGCGCGAGATTTTTCTTTGTCCGAAGTCTAAAGAAAATTACTGTCTGTCACTACGATTTTCTTCTTTTTAGTTTTCGCTGACACTGTTGTTTAAAGAGGTATTTTCAGATCAAGACCCTTAAATATACACACGTTAATCACATTAATTTTACATTGTCATAAAATGAATAGTCAATGCATCAAATGAATGCGTAGGCATAGCCTATGCTATGCCTAAAGATTTACGCCTGCCTTTCCCTATTTCGACAGTACAAGGAACAAACAGATTCTCAGTTACAAGTTCATACTCTTTGTTTCTAGGTGATAGTGAACGAGCTACACTCTCAGATAGAGAATCTGAACGACACGTTAGTGAAGATGCTGATGGCGCGGGACGAGCTTCACATGGGACAGGACTCGATGCTCGTCGACATCGAGGACCTCACGCGCTATTTGTAAGTATAATACTACGATCTGGTACCCACTGGACCTACAAGATTCGACCCAAAAGCAAAAAGTGCCCATAGGACCTCATTTACATGGCCCATTCGACCTTCTTAAAAAAATTATATTCAATGCGCTTATTGGACCTCTTTTTTGAATTCGCCTGGTACCTACTGGACCTTCAAGATTAGACCCTACTGCAACTGTACCCACTGGACCTTATCCGTGGGCCCCATACTACTATTATTGTCTTCGAACCAATGTAAGGTTTAAGATTATCAAATGCGCCTCAAGGAGCTACGAAAGGCTCCTTTCGTACACTTGACACATGTTTTAGAACTTTTAGGCTATTCTACGGTCTACCGGTTTCCTAACAATGTTTTCCTTCACTGTTTTAGAATACTGATATAGCGCATATAATTTTTTTGAACAGAAAAATCCATTGGTGCACGACCTGATTTGAATCTAGGCCACTAGACCACCAGTGCTCTCAATATATCTAGTAGAAATAAAATAGCATTAGATATAGCAAGTTCAGGCTAACTAATAAATATTATTTTATTTTATTTTTTATAAGGGAACTATGCGTTGAATAAAACATTTGTATTTTTTGCATCCTTCATGAAACGAAATCCGCCCTCATTTTTTTTGTATAATGTTTTAAAAGTTGTAATCACTGACTTACTGTGTAGGATTTATAGTAGAATCGACTAGACCAGGGGTCTCCAAACTTTGAAGCCTTAATACCATAATGATTACTTCAGTATGTTCCAAGGGCCAAAACAGTTATAACTTTTCTGCCCATATTTCTAGACTAGTCGCGGAGTGCGCGACCTAAGCAAACATACGCTCTTTTTGCATTACAATAAGACATTGGCTGTCGCGGGCCAGATTTGGCCCGCGTCCGTAGTTTGGAGACCCCTGGACTAGACTAGACTAATACATAGCCTTGTTGAAAGTCTACATAAATACTCTCTTCCTAGGAAAATACTGACGAAGAAATCTATTGAAACATGCAGGGATTATGTTGCCTTGAGGAGTAAATAAATAAAATAAAATTATGTTGGTAGTCTGCATTCAAATGATTTATTCATTAATTAAATTAGGTGCTTAGTTTTATTAATTTCTTATATTCTTTTTCTTATTGGGTAAATGAAAAGTACATCTTTCAATTTGCGTACATCACAGTAGATAGACATATATTATATATATATAGAGTAGTAGATAGACATGCAATACATAGTTTGCGGTTGGTTCTATCTTGTTGTTTATTCATTGTATATTACATTAATGTTCTAACTAATGTTAAGATGTTTTACAGGGGCGTTAAGGAACAGACTAAGAAAACCAAAGCTACCACGAAAACAGGAATGAAGAGGCTCACATCATTAGTGCACAAGTAATGACACCAATTTTCACATTAGTTTCATAAGTTTTGTATAAATATCTTATTCTTTTCGACTGTATTAAAACGTTTGGTTAATATAATATAAAGGTCAGAAAACACGTCTCGCTACAGTTGAAATTGTATTGATTAAAATTTATGACTCTGCAGCTGATATAATTAAATAAATATAGGTACTCAGCTATTTTTTGATGTTATCAGGTTAAATTTTTACAATACAATATGAAAACAATTATGCTATAAATATTACATAAATATAAATGAATAAATAAATATCAACCAACAGTCACATACATAGTCCAGACCTCACACTAGGATTCCCTGTGTCGTGGGTATCAGAAACTACGAGTACCATGGTGCCACAACACCCAGACCCGGAAGAAATATATCGATATATAATCGAACCCGCGCCTCTTGCGTCTTAGCCGAGCAATCGCCCGCCACGCAACCGAGGCCGTCAAATAATAATGCATATAGTATATGAAAGGCGCTTTTATTGTTACAACTTACAGCTACTTTTGACCGCAGATTGGCAGCGGGGCGCTGATTTGAAAGTTTCAAATATTCCCTTCACGCTTTCGTCCACTTCTGTTGAAGCCGATCAATCACTTTCCCCACGATCTCTGATCACCCTGAAAATGTATTTCATGCATCAAGTCAAGACAAACTCATGTCTGTGGTAAACTTTGTTTCCTATGTATTGTGACTTTGTGTACTAGCTAGCTTTTATGTTGTATCGGTAGTATTGTATGTTCTACATAAATTAGGTAATTAAACTGCGATAGTCGTTTTAAACTATGTATTTGTATATAACTGTGAATCGTAATTGTTATTTCGCAAGTAATATTTCTACAATATTTTTTCGAATTTATTATATGTATATTCGCAATACTTATCTTCTTTATAATAAGGTTAACTCTAACCCACCTAGAAAATGTTGCCTACGTTATATCCAGGCAGACTAAGAGTTTATTTTTTTATTATAGCTGCTCTTCGATAAGCCATTCGTTTGGTGCAATTTAAATCTAGAAACAGTATCTCAAATTATTTTCTATCATAATATCGCCGATTCCATAATGTCTATAAACGTCTATATTGAACGTGCTATATTATAATGTAATTGAGATATTGTATCGTGATTTAATATTATTCAGATTATTGGCAATGTTTAGACCAAAATGAGCTATGTAACTATTTTTGTCATTGTTAAAACGACTTTACTCTTTTAAACTGATGGTGTATACATATTCACTCGTTTATAGACTAGTTCGAACACTCGTAGGCATGTAGGAGCACATGCCACTTCGTGATGTTTGCTTGTAATAGCAGTAGGTAGGATATTATATGTTTTCATAATATTTATCTAAACTGGGTTCAGCAATAATTTTACTTACAATGCAATTTTCTAATGCAATATTTTTTTTTTCAAAGTTATGTGAAACAGGCCTCGTCAGGATTAAAAAGGCCACTTTGGATGGATCATAATTATGATCATACGATTTTTATTTTTTTCTTGTGGCAAATTCAACTTTTATTATGAATCTGCTGCTGAATTTAATTGCGTATGATTCACCTAAATTTCGAAATGCTATTAATTCGGGGAGTTAATTGCTCAAAGAGGTCTTTTCAGACCCGCAGGCCTTGATATTGAAAGATACTATTTTAATTTTTTTTTTTGTGTATTTTTGTTGGTTTCGTTTCATTATCATAGTAATTGTAACAATTCAAATCATAATACATATTTGTCACAGTGCAGATAAAGATGTTCTATTATAGTAAATTTAAATAATATAAACTGGTATAATACATAAAATATTAAATAATAATCTATCCTTATACAATACAAATCCGTTCAATTTTCTTGCCTATAATACTCTAGTAAAACTAAATAGTGGTTGTACTTACTCTTTGTAGGCACTCAAAGTACATATTTTTGCAAATTATTTGATGATTCTTAAATCTCACTATTATGGAATACCAATAGTTACCTATAGTAAATGCTGTTAGATATTATTTGGTCTTAGCCGAAGGACATTTCTTACCAGTTCTGTGTTCGATTCTGAAGCTTTCCTGTCTATAAGTTCTTAGCTTTTCTTAAAATTATCGTAGCGCGTTCTTTTTTCACCGTTTAGTAAGAACTTTGGAATTCTGTCGCCTAAACTAACTGTAGTTTAGCTGGTACCTCAGAACAGCAAATGAACTTTGTTGGTACTCTGAACATAAGTTAGTGTCAATCACAACTCAATCATTATAATGCCTTTTATTTCATTAAAACCTAGCAAAAATATACATAATAGCAAAGCTTAAAGTACCTATAATTTTAAAACTACAACTGTCGCCATTTATTAACTGGTTAAAAAGAACACAGGAATTGGTAAGGAAGGACCCATGTCTGAATAATTCGATCTTTTTGATATTTTGATAAAATAAATATCAAAATGACCTAATTATCTTTTATAATTAAATATTAAAAATATTTACGTTTGTCCTTCGAAACGTGTATATTTTCAACACATTTAGATAGATACTGTAATTTTATCGTATAAAATGTTCTAAATCGTGGGATCTCAATATTTATATAGGTATCCCTTATCTGTGTACCTACCAATGTATTTACATTCTACCAATTTTATTTCTATATTATGTTTAGCTGAATTATTATGATGAGCACTGACAGACAGTATTTGAAAAACATGCTTTTATGACCGATGTAAAGAGACGAAAATATAATAAAAATTATATATTCCGTGTCCCGATTTTGTAACACAATCACATCGGCGTTGCAGACGTCTACGTCATTTGGCACGAAAGTACTCACTGTAGATGTATGACGTAGACTGGTAGAATGTGTTACAAAATTGCACCACTGATATCATTGTACTCTTTAGCACTGAGCGGTGAACCAGTGAAAACTTCTCAAGCCGCTATCTGCGGTTTTTTAAACATGAAACCATCGCAACTAAACATCACTTAAAATGCTGTCGGTCAGTAAAGCTCTAGGTTTAGTTTAGTGGTTACCATTATTATAATTTAGTCTATAGATAATTTTGCTCCTGATCCAAAGCCAAAAATATAGTTTAAACTAACAACCCTTATCCTCTTAATTAAATTCCATAAAAACTATTAGATGATGTTGTAAAATTGAATTTTCATTTAGTATCAAATATAAATTATACGTATCATAATTAAATTGTCAATAAACGCATTTGTATATCCGGAGCAGATGATAAACTTATGAGTTCAATTATTTTGCTTTGCTTTTGTATCGACCGGGAGCAGAACATTAACATAAATAGTTTATTTCATTTCTTTTTGCGGTCATGAAATTGTGCGTAAGGTTGTGTCCTCACTAGCGAAATTTTGTTGTTTGTGCTCAGCGTTTAAAACCCGCGCCAATATTTGCATCTGAAGTAAGCGTAAGCGTATATTGATACTAACTATAGGCACCTACTTAGTAGGGTTGAATATCATTTTTACTAATGAAAATAATATACAACACGGGACTCGAGTAACTTGATTCCAATCATCCTACCATATTATAAATGTGAAAGTTTGTGAGGATATTTGTATGTTTGTGCCTCGATCACGCCTAAACGGCTGAACGGATTTGAATGAAACTTGGAATATACATAGTACATGTGCTGGATTAACATACAGGCTATTTTTTATCTGGGTAGCACGCGAGTAAAGCCGCGGGAGGCAGCTAGTATAGGATAAAGTATACTCTGATGTTTTCGTTACGCCGGTGTATCGTGACAGGTTGTCTAGCAAGCAATGCTTTGGGTTGCTCGCACCTGCGTCTAGCGGCAGCTAATGCATGAGGCAAAACAGCAGGCGAATTTAACGTACTTAGGTATCTCGACAATATTTACTGGGTACTTAGTATTATTACGCGATTAAAAATAAATGTGAACGAGCAAAAAGTTCAACATAAAACGTTTTTTTTGTACATTTTTCAAGTTTTAACTTCGTAGATGATACCTACTTTTTGGATAAATAAATAAAAAGGATCACTTTTAAAACATTAGAAATGAGGATAAATAAATCTTTCTTGTGACAAATCTGATAATCGGCACGGCCAGTTATCAGACCGCTGACGAGGTCGTTATTTGAATACTATTTGTATAGTGAAGATACAGCCTTATGTGGTCATGAAACGTTGAGTGTAAATCATCAACATGCAAAAGGCAGGGCCGCGCACAATTTCTTTTTTCTTTGGGTTTTATGACACTATTACGTGCGCTTCAAATCTTGTATGAAAATATTTATCATTGCGACCGAGTGTCGCTAGTCGCTGCTACTTTTTAATAAATGGTCTCTGATATATTACTAACTGCAGGCGACACTTGAATAATGCACTGGCTTGTGAATTGCATGACTTGTCGAACGTGCATTTGATAACACACTAAAATTGGTTTTTAAATTTACTGTGCCTAGTAAAATAGAACATTCACACAATTCCATAATCAAATTTCACTTGGTGCTTTCGGTTTACATGGATTAAATTAAATTAAATAACAGTCACATACATATTCCTGACCCCACACTAGGATGCCCTGTGTATCAGAAACTACGAGTACCATGGTACCACAACACCCAGACCCGGAATAAATATTTGCAGAACATGCAAACATTTCTTCCGCAGCGGGAATCGAACCTGCGCCTCTTGCGTCTCTGCCGAGCAATCGCCCGTCACGCCACCGATGCCGCCAAATAACAAGGATATAAAAACATTACAAATTTTATGTAAATCGTAAAGCGAGAAACATTCGAATATCAAGTGTTGCCTGCAGTGTTCTATCTAGTATCTCATCACGGCATTAAATATCTTACAGTTGCTTTACACTCAACACATGTGTGTTGCAGCTGCATAGCAACCTCTGTGTCATTTACTTTAAACATATCTGTAAGTAGGTATGTAATTTTTTTGTTTGCAAACGCATAAATTCCAGGTTCTATTCTAAATGTACGTACCTACAAGCAATATTTAAATTAGCTGAATTGATGTTACGATAACGATGTATATGAATAAGGGATTGACCGTTACATAATCGAGAACTCCTTGCAATAAATACGGCTAAAGCATTTGCGTAAATAACTAAAGTAATGCTTAAAAAGATTCATGCATACAGCTTTGACATCAGAACCAACCAATTAAAGTAATAACTGCTAGATTTGTGATTTTTCAAGAGTAACTTCAGACATGGATGTTATACAGATATCTGACTAAATTGCGTTAAAATTCTGTCAAAATTTCAACGTTCAAATGCGTTTGCTCTTCATTGTTTTCGTCTAGTAAGTAGGTAAACAGATACACAACAATTTAGTTGAGCAGTAAGGAACTTGCGAATACCAGGGTTAACATACCAAATTCGGGTTTAGTAGGTGCCTACCTAATGTACTTTGATCTTGTCTTATTGGATCTAACCCTGGTAAACACAAGTGAGCCTGAGAATATTTAATGATGTTTGATACGATAATGCTTGGCGTGCTTATTGACAAAATTATACAGACATGTGATAAATACCTACTACATTATTGATTATTCTAAATAAAATAAGAAAGTGTTTAAATCGGATTTTTATTTCAAAGTCCTTAACTACCCTAAAATAGGTATATCGTTCTTTATAATTTTAATCCACTCGGTCTACAACGCATAGTAGTAGTAGGTAGGTACAATAACAAAACTGATAGCCATAGATTATCAGTTTTGGACCAAACATGACCATCGAAGTATGATCATAGATAGGCTAGTGAAAACCTGCCGACATTGTCCGCGTTGAGTTTTTTTTTCATACAAACTTCAACTTTCCTCTGCATCTTGGAGAAGCTGAATTTCAGGATTTCCATTCTAAATGCACTCGTACACCATAAGAGGAATTATACCCTTCAACAAGCGTTATGCTTGCATGAATTATGTTTTAGGTTATGCGTTGATTGTCAGTAACACAGTTTTACATATTTAAATTGATCTTAGACAATATTTTTTTCTCTTTTGTCCGTATAAAGCTAGGGGATCGGACTGATACAAAGCAATTTCGTTATCCTGAAAAACAAAAACAATCTATTTGAAATTAGTCGAAACGGCTCAGTTCCCACCATACATGTCGCTTCGGTGTCAAAACCACCGCTGACCCCAAATTGTGTGCCCTCACCTGCGCCCCAGGTGCGCGCGCGCAATTAATATCATCCTCTATTAATAGGATACGAAGGCACTTCTCTTATTTATTTGTTTTATTGTCTTTATCACTCTTAAAATATTCGACACTTCATTGTACGAAACTAAATATATGGTGTCTCAGAAATCGCATAGGTAAGAGAATCATAATAATGGAGTCAAATATCTTGCCAGATTATTATTAGGTACATACGTACTTAATACGTAGGTAATCATAAGAAAACTTGCAACCACTCCTGATTTGATTGATTCAAAGTTTCAGATGATGAACAATGGTGATAGGTGATCAACCCCATATAGATGGTAAGTTTTTGAAACGCACAGAACTACAATAGGTAATTGTTTGTACAATTAGCAGTTATATAAGTACTAGTATCAATATTTATCTTAGGTTGGGCAAAAAGCATAGTTTACCTACTTAAATCATTGGTAGGCTAAATAGGAGTAACAGTGTTCTGTGGGCTAAATAAAAAAATACAAAATTTAACTCCCTGTATATCGGTTCCTTTGTCGCAAAACTTTTTAAGTATTATTATTAGAAATGTTTTTTTCAATTCTAAACCCCATTATCTTATCTAAATAGAGAATAGCTTGGTGAATTATCGCAACAGGGTTTTTAATCGTGTGAATAGACATTCGCCACCTTATTTATTTGATGGGATATTTATTTGCTATTTCGTACAAATTGATAATAACAATCATGCGAGACCGACTCCTAATAAATTAGTGTCTACTCTGGGGTAGTGTAATTAAAAGTAATAAAAGAGATACATAGGTGCTGTTTTATCTAAATTAATAATAGCACTCAAAACTCGTATTCATAGTCATAACATTAAGATTTCCTTTGTTTAAATTGGAAAACATGGTAGGTATGTAGAGTTTAATGTGCATTGTTGTATGTTATTTTATTGCAGAAGCGATTTATCTGTCGATTAAATTCTTCCTCACCAACAGTAGTATGGCAAAATTCTCTACTTTAAAAGTAGTTAGATATATCTAATGGCAGATAGGATCTGGTCGATTGAGGAGCATGCAAATCACCGCGCTACAAATAACTAACATGCGGGCTCTACACCGCATATCAAGGAGATTGGGGTAAGTAGAGACTTTATTTTTTAAATTCTAGATTAGAATAGGATGTTCCAGAACATTTAATACACTTTTATGCATAAAACAAATAAATAAATATTTGAGGGCATATCACACAGAACCATCTAGCCCAAAACTAAGCAAAGCTAGAAACCAGATGGTTGATAGAATACATAATATACTTTTTTTTGTAAATACATAATACTACAACACCCAGTTAAAATATGGTTATTTAAGTTATTCATGCACTACCACCTAGATGTGATGTTTGATGTATCTAAAGCAGTAGTTTATTAACCAAATTTTATGATTTCCAGAACTTAAGGAAGTATCAAAAACTATAATAATAAATAAATAACACTCAAATCAAATGCTGAAAATTCAGACTAGTATCACAAGCCATTCGAGCATTAGGCAACAACCTATAAATCCCAATTTTACGGGACTTTTATTCGTTACAAAATGTTTCTTTCTAAATTCACTATTATTATAATCTCCCAAGCTAATCAGAAATAAGTTATGGACTCTTAAATCTCTAAGCGTCCCCAACCTACCCTGCACAGCAGAGTTCAATGTCAGCGATGAGGTCTGGGGTCGGCGCCGCGGTCGGCGATACGGGCGGTGTTAATGTGCTCTGCGATTTTGTTGTTACACTGTTCAATTGCTAAGCTTTGATAGGTTATCGCTTGTTCGAACGGTCTTTGTTGTGCTTGCGAGACTTCAATGTACTTACCAACTAGTAGTAGGTAGTAAGCCAATCATCATCATCATTCACAGCCTGTCTTTGCCCACTGCTGAGAATAGGCATCTCTTTGCTTGTGGATGGTACAAGCAAAGAGATGCCAGACAGAAACAGTTTTTCTGAGTTGTCTGATTATATTTTATTACCATGTTGAGCATATTTATAAAGATAAAGCTCTATGAGTGAGCTCAAAATATCAAAATTAAATTGAAAAGATACCACACCCATAAGCTTTGATAATTATTTATGTTATTAACTCCCATGCCTCGTCATCATGTAAGTCAATTAATATCCGTACCCTAACGAGATACGTATTTGGCGAAAACCATCTCGAATCGGGAGAGATTAATCTCACGTGACGACATTCTAATTGTTACGTTGTTTTAGATCGGGGCAATATGTCGGAGGCCGTTATCTGATGAAATATGTCCGTTATGATTGGCAAACAAACAGTATGGCGCGGCCATATGTCGTGGCACGTGCGCCGGCGCATCGCTCGCGCTGCTCACTCACCGGTGAAACTGCGCCACAGCCCGAGGAACTGATAGAGGGCTTTTATTTGCATATTTATAGCCTCAATTTATCAGATAAGCTGTTTTTTAGGTTTTTCTGCGGGTCAACGCTTTTACGGTTGGCTCATTGTTTAACGACTTATCAAAGCGTGAGAATAATCAATTCAAAGATTTTTCTTAGTTAGATGAAAAGTAAACTAATCATTTAATTTTGTTAAAAAAATTCCCTAAACTCTGGCTGAACATAGAGGTACATTCATTTCACATTATATTTTTGAATATGAAGTGTCTCGATTCATTTTTTGAAGGAGTTTGAAGCTGTATTTCTCTAGTTCTATGTCAGTCATGCACCTTTGAACATTCATAGCTCTATGGCAGTGAAGCCAGTGCGAGCCATCCATCCGTCTCAGTATAATCGCTTGTTAATCATTTTTCAGTTGACGAGGTTCATTGTGCTGTATTCCATGCGGATTATAATTTCATAGGCAATTTTAGGCATGCAAAATTTATGAAATAGTTTTTTTGTTACTGAAGTTGTCTCATCTAGTTACTCTCAAAGTGCACAACTACACCCAAAAATGTATTGATAATTGACTAAAGTCGTGGGGTATATCGATACCCCACGACTTTAGTCGCTTGGCACTGGTTTAAAGGTGGCCAATATATCATTCAAGAATATGTAGGTACTATGCAAATTACAAGTTTCATTCAAAACCCTTGTCTTAAAATAAAAGGAAATTCGTAAGAAGTGTCTAAAAAAATGGACCGATGTTTTTACTCCATCCCTTCCTACTTCTTTCGTCCGTTAGGGGTCAAAGTTACCCTAGCGATGTTTGATATCAAAAATGTTAGTTTCCATGTTAAATTGAATGAAACCAATTGAAGAACCTGCAATTTGGCAGAACGAGCGGCGCGAGCGCATGTGGCGCCATATGGTGAGTCCATCGCTGATTCGAGGGATGCCTTCCAAACCTTACAACACACAACGAACTCATAACAGTTAGACTGGAAGGTGCTAAGCTTCGAAATGGAATTCAAACTGTCTATGAAATATAAATATGCAAAAAAACAGAACCATATGCGAGTTCACCTGATTTGGGCAAGGAACTGTCAAATCAAAATCGTTAGGTTATAAGGTAAATTACCTTATGATTCCAATGGATGATTTTCTATATTCGTCTTATAGGACCTTTACCTATAACTAAAATAAAAAATAAAATAGCCTTTATTCTATTACATTTTAAATTGAGAATTCATAGTATTCAAATATTAATCATGCATTTATTTTTAAGTAAAGTATAAATGTTATAAATGTCAGATAGTTATATAAAAGTCGCCTCTTGGACGAAGGCCTCCCCCATGTCTCTCCAAAGCTCTCCGTCTCTAGCTTGTCTCATTCAGTCTGTTCCAATCTACATCTACACTAATATTATAAAGAGGAAAACTTTGTTTGTATGTTTGTTTGTTTGTACTGAATAGGCTCAAAAACTACTGGACCGATTTTAAAAATTCTTTCCCCATTCGAAAGCTACATTATCCACGAGTAACATAGGCTATATTTTATTTTGGAAAAAAATAGGGTTCCGTAAGATATTTGGGTTTTTCGGACACAAGGTGTAAAAAATCAACCAGAAAAGTTACTTATTTTGCGTACGCTGCCTAAACTATAAAAGATAGAACCATAAAATGTTCTAATTAATTGTAGATCTTATAAATATCTACAAAAAAGTCCGCGACACACTATACCCATCTATGTCGAGTGAGGCACAGCAACCATTTTTTTATTTAAAAATCTTGAATTTTTTTTGGACTACATTTAAACGCGTTTATTTTACTCATGCTATTAATCCTTATCAAAATAAATGATTTCATCACTAAGAACAGTTTATGGAGATAATATTTGGTCTTTGAATGATTAAAATTGGACGTTTGGTTTTGAAGTTATGGCGAAATTAAAATATTACGATTTCTGCTGCACGGCCCGTTGCGAAGTGGGCGTCACCAAGGCGGGGGTGCGCGTGCGGGAGGGGAGTTTAGATCTATGAGTAAGGTACCCGCGCGGCTCAGTCGCGAGGTCGGCTCCCTACGCAGCGGTCGTGCGCGAAGTCTAATAATTTTCGTGCGATTTTTTTTAGATTTCGTTCTTAAAACTACACCTACGCAAAAGTTCTTCTCAGAGCTAAACAAAAGTTCTTTTCAGGGCTAACCAACAGTTCTTTTCAGGGCTAACCAACAGTTCTTTTCAGGGCTAAACAACAGTTCTTTTCAGAGCTAGACTATTACACGCTATTAACATTTTCTTAAACATTTGAAAATGCCTAAGAGAGCCAGGTCTCAACTTTCTAAACATAGTTCTCAAGCACGGGCAGCAAGAATACGTCGTATGGGAGAATCTTCACCTGAACGTTCACAACGCCTTGCTGAACAAAATCAGAGAAACTCTCAGGTACGCGCACGAGAGTCGAGTGTCGAACGTTCGCAACGCCTTGCACAACAAAATCTGAGAACCTCTGAGTTACGTGCACGAGAGTCGAGGCTGGAGCGTTCCCAACGTCTTCATGTTCAAGGATGGTTTTTACGGCGAGAAAAATTAGAATTATTGCTGGAAAAACCCTAAAAATAGCCCTTTTCTTTTTCCCATACAAATGACGAATGAACAGGACGAAGTCTGTCGGGTCAGCTAGTAGTTGAATATGTCGGATCTTTCCATCGTGTTCTTGGGCGTCCTCTTTTCCTTTTGTTGCCACGTGGAATCCATTCCAGTACTGTTTTTGTCCATCTAGTGTTCTCCATCTTACCTACGTCAATATTTAATTTATTATTTTACAAAACTAAATGACATCCTATCCAGTATCTGTATATCGCTTATGAGTCAAGTGACCCCACAGCGTTTTTTAAAGCGCTTACCGAAAAACTTCCAGTTTTTTTAATATCATAAGGCGTGTTATAAAAAGTAGTGGTTTTGTTTTACACATGCCTTAGAAAGTTTTTTTTAAGACGTTGTGTTGGTAACTGATCAAGTTCACTCTGTAGACGCAACGTCGTTGAAATCTTTTATATGGGCGCCTGTCTCGTAGAATGGTCTACGAGCAATCGCCGATTTTCCTGCTTACTCTGCTACATAAGTTAGTATCTATCTATGTATGATTTTGTTTGATTTCAAACACAATCTAGACAATTCTTAAGTACCGTCTATAGCATTGTCCTAGGTAGCATTGCAACTAAAGATCTCGTCGCAAACTAATCCACGTGAAAATGTAGGCTTCATGTGTGGGATACCTACACTACTAGGTGTCTGATTCGCAATTAAAAGTTAATTAAGATACATACATATCACTCCTGTTTCCCAAAGGATTAGGCAGACTATGGATCTGCATTCGCTTTATTGAATTGACTGCCGAGTTCTATCACCACCTAAGTAATCGAATTCTGATGTTTGACCTCTCGCTGTTCGTGGGAAAAAGTTTGGAGTAAAAAAACACATTAATATTGTGAGTCGGTTAGCCCGGATCCTCGTAACGTCTCTGTTACACATGCCTTCACAGGGCTAAGTGTAAAATCGTGTAAGTAACACGTGTGCTACTTGCTAGGCTGTAGAATTGCTTTAAAAAAATATTTACAATCCATTCATTTTTGGCTCAAGAATAGAAAAAAAAATAGTCTTAAAATCTAACAACAAAAAAATTTGCCCAAATAATTCTTGTTTAGTTTTAGTTAATACGAGTCTTGGAAGAATTTATTGTTCCGAGATACGAGTACCAAGACACGTTTTTCTTGCATTTATCACTGACCAAATGTTCATATGGTGTATATATAAATTCACTTCTCTGTCACTAGACTATGATGGTTTTATAGTTTTACCTACATATCAAAGAAGGTTTTATTTTGAATCAAATCTTATTCTTGTACAAAGCATAAAGCTTAACGTTAAAGGGAGTCTAGGGAGCTTTTCCAAAGTCGCAGTATCGCTTAAGCTTAACTTTATTTTTTAGATGAAAATTATGGAAAAGGCTCTGCTTTTATGTCAAAGCAGATTATCTGGCCACCATGGACACAGAATCACAGGCTTCATTGCACGAACGACATTGCAATATCATTTCAAAGCACTAGGTAATAATTATAAGTAAGTATAAGTATTATGTCAATTTTGCGGTCGCTTCTTTTTGTATGGCCTGAAGTAAACTATTCTCAATTTTTCTTTATTTCTTGGCTTAAACTATTGACAGACCTGTCATATGTTCACCTGTCAAACCTGTCGGTTAATTTCTAAGCTCGAGCTTATCATCAAAGGGTAAGTTAATATATTTTCAACCTGAGTGATCAAAATTAAATGGGAATAATATCTTTCCCCTCCCCCTTCCCTTCTTCCTATTCAATTATTCCCCCTGATCACACGCTGGACACAGCGTCTGCATGGCTTCTATTTAAAGCAGTGGGTCAACACACGCGCACTTTTTGCAACTTGCATTTCAGACATTGCACATTGCGGCATCTGGTAGATATAAGTTAGCTTTTTGTGGGTTTGATCAAAATATGGTAAGGCTATTTAATCTGGAATTCCATACAATGTGTATATCTATGATGTTTTACAACATCTAAGATATACCTACTCATAAGCTTGAAAGTAGTAACAGGTAAATGCTTAAACACCTAAGTAGTAAGGGAATGCCTCTAGCTCTAGCATAAATTAGATTCACTTATCATCATCATCATAACTAATCCGTTGTTTTAGTTGAGTCTGAATTATCAATCGGTTTTGGCAAAATCCGACCTCAACTTAAGTCAAGAACTTGTCTTGGCCTATGGTTATAGTATAGCTGAAAAAGTTAAAACCTACCCAGATATATTGCAAGTATTTGCAAGATGTCTCTTGTAAAGTTTCGCGATTCTCGGTGGCATAAATGACTAATTGGGCTCTTACATTGCCATTGCTTGTTAATAATTTGAATCAACACCTTTTGTGTCACCTTATTGCACATGCTGTTCAAACATAAAGGTGTTGATTTCGTTACTTGATTATTAAAGTTTTTAGGGGTATCAATAATTAAACTTTATTGATAGAGATTTTTCTTACCTACTTAGATACTGCGTCTACCCTGCAAATACCCTGCGATAATATAAAATAAGTACTGTTTGTGATTTTAAGTATTCTAGCTTAATTCATATTCCTACTCATAAAATATGTTGCATCGTATTTATACCTAAAAAACTGCAAATAGCGAGAGTCTTAATGCAAATGATGTCGTATTAACCGCGTTGAAAGGTATCTGATAAGAACGTTTCTTACGTTACAGTCTGAAGTGTTGAGTTAATAAAAGCGGAATACTTGGAGCACGTGTGTACACTGTCAATTAGGCCGGCGGTGGACAGGCGACGTCTCACACCGGCCCGTAGGCCTGGCCACTCCACCTAGATACCATTTACCGGCTAACCCATTTATACAGTGCGTTGGAAAACAGGACTAAATGAATTAATGCAAATTTATACTATAAAAATTGTCGCAGGTGCGCCGGACAAGTTCCAGCGATCGGCGTCGTCGGGAACGATTTAACGCGCTTGCGCCGAGAAAGCTTTATTTATAGCTCGTACCTACCTCGCACAATTACCTACCTACACAGAATGCGGCGTGCACAAAAATTATCAAAAAATACTATTCTAGTTATTACCTATAATGTAAATTTTAGAACAGGACTTAATTATTGTTGCTATTTCATTTTGCAGAAGCTAAAACAATTGCTACCATAATTTATTTACTTACAGTTTTCCTACTTAAATATTTGTCGTTTTGTTTTTTGTTAGCAAGTACTCTTGATAAGCTCAAGAATAAATAGTAAAAATGTCCTTTTAATTAGATAGGTATCTATTTTACAAGCATTACTCAATGTATAACTTCGTCTATTATATCTTGGCCACTGACACTTCTTGTTCTGATGCACCTGGAACTGCAGATATTCAACGTCAAACCATTCAATACGAAACAAAAAGTAATTCGGTATACATCACAATGTCCTAAAATAAAACCGGTCAAGTGTGAGTCGAATTCGCACAAGAAGGGTTCCGTACCATCGCACATTGTGCATAAAATTTCTTGTATTTTGTAATTTAATTCAATTTTTATTATTTGTTGTTATAGAGCAATATAAATACAAACTCTGTGAAAATTTCAACTCTCTACCTATTATAGTTCAAGAGATACAGGCCTCTGACAGACGGACGGACGGATGGACGGACAGTGGAGGCTTAGTAATTATTGCTTCTTCTTCGAGTATGGAACCTAAAAACTGAATTAAGATGATTTATTTCCTCAAACCCAAATGAAACTTCAACACTACACTCAAGGTGTAGGTAATATGCAGCAATAAAAAAATTAAAATGAAATGCTATCGATGCTCCCGATTATGCCTTTAAACTTAATTGAAATCGTAAAAAAATTATATTCTTTGATATCAATGTGCCGCCAAAGAAACATTGAAAGAAAGAAATAAAGCGATTTAAAAATACATAACCTTAAGTAGGTAAGTGCCTAAATAAGAAGTTTTCTACTAATGTGTTTTGTTTTTCAGATAAACTCTCGATCATAAGAGTTTTATGGAACTATCAAGGTGTCATCAACTTACAAAGTCGTTTGGTGTAAAAGGTATACCAGAAAATGGCTGGATTACCATGGTACTCGTAGTTTCGATACCCGTGCCACAAGGAAACCTAGTGTTGGCGCTAGAAGTAATAGTGTTCTGTAGGCTCAGGCCTATGTAACTGTTTGGTGTGATTTATTTATTATTTTACCTACTAAAAAAATACTATTACAAGTATTTACAGACATAATTTACAAAAAAAAAACAAAATCGAGCTACCTAGGAAATAATACCTACCGTCTAGGAAAAGCACTAATATATTCATTGGTAAATACATCGGAATTAATTCAGCACTCGAGATTAAAATAACACAGATGGACACTGCTATTACAAACCACACAATTCGTTGTTGGGATAAACAAAATAATAATTTACTTACTTTTATTGTTGAGATCATTCAGATCGTCAGGCAGGCGGCCGGTCATAAAACACCTTAGCCAAAACTCTTACAGCATGATCCAAGAATCATGCCGTGCCGACCCCACATAGAGTGGGATAAGGGCAGGAAAATGATGATGATGATTGTTGGGATCATTCAGATTCAGAAGGTAATAATTACTAACAAGCATAATCTTGCCTGACATGGTTTGGCGTGGTGACCACAAGTTACCGAAAAACATCTGTATAAGTAATCTTGACTGACAGTAAATAATGAAAGTACTTTATGACCGTACTAGTTATACGTTTTATGAAGTTAAAGCGGGTGAGATGAGAGCTCTTAATGATATAAATTATGTAAAAATTGTTTTGTAAAAACAAAATTTTCGCAGTAGTTTTCCTGCCAAAACACCTGTCCCAATAGTTAACAAGTTAAATAAATAACACCTCAACAGTCACATACATGGTCCTCGCACCAGGATTTCCTAAGTCGTAGTTGTAGGAAAGTACACCCAGAGAACACCGCGGGAATGGAACCCACATCACTTGCGTTTCAGTCGGGCAATCGCGCGCCACGCCATCGCTACCGAGCTCGTAAGTTCACTAGCTCCTTTCACGTTTGGAATTGATTGTAGATACATCCACGATAATTTGTATAATAATAATAATAATAAATAACACCCAACAGTCACATACATTAGTCCTGACCCCACACTAGGATTCCCTGTGTCGTGAGTATCAGAAACTACGAGTACCATGGTACCACAACACCCAGACCCGGAAGAAATATTTACAGAACATGCAAACATTTCTTCCGCAGCGGGAATCGAACCCGCGCCTCTTGCGTCTCCGCCGAGCAATCGCCCGCCACGCCACCGAGGCTGTCAAACATATATATACCGTCAAACGTATAAATAAACAAAATAATTTTCTCAACTAAAAATAATAGAAAAAGTGTCTCACTTTTAATATTGAGAGCTCTCGATTAAAATGCTAATCGGTTCTGATTGCTGCAAAGCCAGTTATAAAATTAAAACATAAAACTAACCGGCTACGGATAAAGTTTATTTCGAAAACATCTTTGCAGTTGCGAAGATAAAATGTCAAGAGTTGGGTACTATTAGTAAGCTAGTTTATAAACCAGCGTTGGTACCTAATATTATATTTATTTTCAATATGTATGTGTGTGCACACTTATGATCACATGAAAGAAACCAGTTAAGAAAGTAAGTCAGATCTAAATCCAAGATGTTTAAACTTTTATATAAAATAACAATAAAATGTGGACATTTCACACAGCGCATTCTAGCCCCAAATTGAGCAAAGCTTGTACTATGGGAACCAGATGGCTGATAGAATACTTATATATATATATATATATATATATTTTGTAAATACATACTTATAATACATAATACTACAACATCCAGACCTGGAAGAAATATTTGCAGAACATACAAACATTTCTCCCGTAGCGGGAATCGAACCCGCGTCTCTTGCGTCTCAGTCGAGCACTCGCCCGCCAAGCCAACGAGATCTTCATCGATATGGATGACATCACTTTGCGAAGCCCCTAATATACTAAAGGCCCTAATACCACATTGCAAATATAGAGCCCTATTGATGACATTGAGCGCCAGGGGCGTTAAATATGTTGCGGTAGCAACGCAAGCGCAGGCGGCGCAATGTGCACGCGCGACCTTTCGCGTAATTATTAGGCGCGTGCTTCAGAACTAGCCTTCAGTCCCCCAAACCTCCAGAGACAGGAAGCCTACTGCTATAGTAATAGAGTCCATTTTCCTATAATTTTCAGGGTCTAGCAAGTGCGCGCTAACAAAGCCGTCTGCATTACTTATATGGAAACGGCTACTTTAACGCACTCGCCCACTGATTAGCATTTTTTGTGTTTGATTTTAATCAGACGAGTTCTGAAGACAAAGTGTTTTATTATTACCGATCGAAGCGTCTAACAGTGGCATTCGAGCAGCTGAGCCTAGGACAGTTAGCAAGTGCACATTTAGTAACAGGTTTGCCCACAAATGCTATGATTATCGGTATCTAGCCAATTTTTTTTATTTCAGAATAATTGAAGGTATTCTGGTTTCTTGGATGTGTAGTTTCAGCTTTAGATGCCAATCACACAACTTTCAATATAATCTTAGTCGAAGCCAACTTATGCAGTTACTCCTAAATTCTAATTGACCTTTTAGCACAACGGCCTAAGCAAGTAGGCAGTATGAAATAATTAGCAAATTGAAATGTCATACTAATAAAATAAAAAATAAACACAAATCAGTATAAGGATATCAAAAACAATATTAAAAAAAGATTCAAAAGTGTTTAATAAATAAAAACTAAGTTTATATTATTACAAATGCTAACAATAAAAACTTAAGATTATTTTAATTCCCGAATTCCGAAAAGTACGTCGTCTACGTATGTAGCTGACCATACTTTGGTAATTATTGTTTATTCATTATACGTTATCAACGAATCCAAATTGTTGTAGATAATTATTATAATCCTACCGTTGGTTAACAGATAGAACAGTAGGTTCCTATCTTCTTATGTAGGTATGTATGTTATGGACGTACATAATAACACAATTTACATAGTCCTTTTGATATATGAAGTCAGTATGAAAGCAGTCTTGCGTCGAGACCGTATCAAAAACTTGTTCCACACTAAACGGACCGCCTTCGAAGCGAAGCGATTTATACTTAGCAGACATTAATACGCAGGTACCACTTCCTTCGAGGATTACATTTTTGATGTGACTATTCAACGAACATTTAAATTTTATTCATAATGGACTACTGTTTCGGACCAACAGATAGCACCTAATAACTGTTACAAGCACAAAACTCTTTTGAAAGAATCAGTACAAAACAAAATAACCATACCATGAATCAAATGATTACATTGAACTAAAAATGAATCGACTTAAAGTTTAAGTCTTAAACGATGATGATAAATCCTCTCCTTAGAACCATTCAATAGAACCTCCTCCTGTTTTTGAAGTCGGTAAAAACTGACGTTTGCATAATAGCGTATGGTTGGACATAGAACGAGGTCGATTCTACAAATCTCATACAAGGACGAATCAAAACGAAACGAAACATAAAGAGCGCCGTTATTTCATAATTATCGGAGAGCGAGAGTGTATTCGTACAAGTAAATTATCGCAAGCCTCAGATTGGAATCAATTAACTGGAGGCGACGCGCTCCCGGTCCCAAGCGGCCTTCGCGCCACCTGCCCTTGCCGGGAGGAGCCTACCAATGGACGCTACAAACAGAGCGTAAGAGCTTTCGAAAGCAAAAGCTTCAATTAGTATCTACCTACGTCCATAACACAAGACCGCACCGTAGTAAATGAATATTATTATTTTAAATGTTAGATTTGCCTACTTTTATGGATAAACTTGAATGCCTGTTATATATATGTATTTTTGATAAAATTATTAGTTTTGTTTAAGGTAGTGCCGGCTAAAATCTAACTACCAAGATGATGTATAATTGGTAGGATGAGGAAATTTGTTTTCGCGTCCAGTTGTATTAGTTCCATTGGGCCAGTGGTCGACCAGTATCACCTGACCCGTTTCACCCCGCGTAATTCCTTTACAATCAGGTCTCAGAGAGGATTCCCCCTTCGAAACCGAAGTATCATTCCACCGGCCACGCGTTGCCAGTGTTGCCACTTATCAAAGGAGCGTGATTGCCCATTCATTATGCGCCTGCAAAATCGCGGCACCTTTGCCGGTTAATTGCGCTAACCCAATTTTTTTAGCTTCGAATGCATTGAACGATTCCTTCGATTGTTCTGTTACGTCATAAAGTCGATTGCAACAGTAATATCTTTGGAAATCACAAGAATGCCTTTAGGCTACAGTTCAAACTTTCAGTTTTTTTCTATTCGTGGGTTTTTGATTGCGCAAAGCTTTTAGTTGCCGAATGCAAAACTTTATTTACCTAATTGGTGGTTTCGTTACTTGCTCATTTAATAAATAGTAATAAATAAGCGTCGATAATGGATTCTTGATGAAAATGTCGGTGATTTTTTATTTCCAGCAAGCTTTACCTATAAATTTCCATGACATTAAATAGTAGGTAAATGTTCGTTTTTATTCTTGCTAGTGAGGTGCGCTGCGAGCGTACGCTTTTACCAATTACTGAATGATTGCGCAGCTGAGCGGCTCCGGCGGCACATCACATCACAGCCTGGACGTACACATAGAGCATGATTTACCAACAGTAGTTAAAACACTCATTAAGCGGACATGCGCAGTCGACGCCGCGGGGCACACGTTAACTCGCCCAGACATCTTCACTGAAGCACTGCTGATCGCTCGGTAAGAAAACGGTTTTAATATCGCATCTTGATATGTTTATGCTTAACTTTGTCAGATTTATGATGTACTGACTAATTTTGTTGATGCAATCACGGTTGGGACACCTACAGGCAAAAGTCTTATTGGAACCTTGAGCAGCTCACATTTAAATGAAACAGATTTATGATCCTCATTAGTTAACTTATTTAGTTCTCATCCATATGAACCATTCAAACATGAATAAACAATTCAAATAATATAGGTATATTTTGATGGTCTGTTTATGGGATATCTGCCTACCTAGTTATAAATATAATAACAAGCCTCATATACATCATAATATGCCTATACAGTATTTTGACGGAAAATTACATTTTTTTGATATACCTGCCTGCTTAAAACTGCTCGCTGGTTCTCTGAAATGTGGAACAAAGGAATGTTTTGACGTGCAAATATCTACAAATAGAACAAAAGCAAAATCCATGTAAGGAAAACGTTACAAAACACGTAGAGCTTAATGCACCTTTCCAATCAATTACCAATAAATAGCGTATAAGATAGGCTAGGAGGACGACCGCGGCGACGAATTCCGCGCTTCACTGCCTCAAGCGTGCGCCTACTTTTTGCAAGGGCAGGTGCACGCGCATATGCTATTAAATTGTCAAAGAGCACACGTACCTACGCACCGCGCAGCGCGCCTCTGATACCTTCCAATAATCTAAAGTCAACTGCATTAGCCAATCCAGGATAACTGACTCCGCATACCTATAATTAGCTCTAATGGCGACAATGTAGTAAATAAATCAAATAAATATCATGATAAAAGTAACAAACAGTAGTATAAGTCGATATTACTAAATCAGACAATGGAAATGCATCACAAAAACCTACCATATACGTCAATTCAAGTCATTTAAGTCACCTGTACAAAAACAGGTGACTTGAATGACTTTATTATCTCTGATCGTCAGTAGGTAGGTAACATTATTGGATGAAAAGCACTCACTTTCTCTAAAACTCAAATTTAATTCTTGCAAGCCCACAGCAATCCGTAGCGTAAAGATTATATATATTTTTAATGAATGCACATTTACGGTTAAACCAGGTTGCTTCAGACTGTCTAGAATAGATATTCAAGGTGCTTCAAGCAACAGAGTTAAAACAGCAACTATGAAATAACAAAAAAATACGAACAAAATACGTTTCATTACTTTTTTCTATGGAGGTAGTTTAAGAGAGACTTATTCCCGGTTAGACATAAAAAAGTGCCATAATGTCACACTTTACCAGAGTTAGCAATATTAATCTAATGTTACATTCAAGTCCATTTCCCAAGAACGAGATCCCCGCGCCAATGAATAAGTGCCTGCACCAGTATTGTGTGTGAATGCTCCTACGAATAGCCCAAAGCTCTTGGCAAGAGCATAGTCATTACACAAGCAGTAATCGAAAACCACAACATCCCAGTCTGTGGCCTCGGAGTAGGAACATGTGCTGAATATGAGCATGAGCTCAAGAATGATGGCAATTAATTGCGTGAAATGCTGCCAACTTTATGAATTTGGATAGATCCGGCGAACTTTTTGAGGTGAAGTAGCTATATTCTAAATGCAAAAAAAAGTAATCAATAAGGAGTCATTTTTTCAAACAAATTCAAATTGATCTTATTCAACATAACACTTGACCTGGATGAGGCTATCAACGGACCGTGGAGAATTGGTACACACAAAGGGAAGCCTATACAATGAGGATGATGAACGTTACAAGAACCTAGACTATTATAAATTTTATAATAGACTATTTCTTTCCTAAAACGCATTTCCTGTATTTAAAAATAACACCGCTGAATCTGTATTTTTTTTCAGACTGAATATTCTGAAGCTGGCCTTGGAAGTTGGCAACACTAGCGATGGTGAGTTTTCCATCGCAATGAGCAGGCGTGTACAATGCGCGTGCAGCTCATACCCGCGAATGCGAACACCCGAAGAGCTTTTACGGTTTCTCGACGCCCGCACCATGCCTGCCACATGCCGCCACCATTGTCTGCAACTGCTGGTCGTCGTACAAAGTTACAAATATGCTGAATTACCGGTACTTTACCTATGCCAGACGGGCAGTGATTAAACCTACCCCACTTTTTGATTGTTGAAACGCAACGTCACGCAACTGTCTGAGATGTACGGTAATCTTAATCGATAGCTTCAACAAGATTCAATTCAATTCAATTCATTTATTCATGATACACAGGTAATAAATAACAGATGGTACATAATTATATAAAATTGGAGTTCACTGTGACCTGCTTATATAGGCGTACAAATAGTAATTCAACAAAACATGCTTTATAAAAACTTAATTAATAAAATTTAAATAAAAAATGAAAATAATGTCAAATTAGTCCTTGTTATCTTAAGATACAAGAGACTGTTATACAATATTATTTGATACTAAACTATTTATAAAAACCAAGTTCGCTCCATATTTATACATGCAATTTCACCGTACAAAAGACATCAACGCGCTCTTGCAAATTATTGGAATTAGGTAGCCACTAGGATTTATAAAAACAGAGCGGGGTTTACGATTATTAAGGCATTTGTAGGTACATAAGAATACTGGTCATAAAAGGTAGACGCTTTATTTGCAATGCATTAATATACAAATAAAAATTAAAGTTCCAGTGCAATTACCCGCATTAGCATTAAGGATTTAAGTTGAGGATTGACTTGTTTATACTTGTTGTAAGTAAAGGCCAATATTTGACAATTATTTCGGTTAAAATAGCTAGTAGATTAGTTTATTAGTTAGTAGATTAGTTCGTCTTATTACTATGAAAAGCTACAGAGTAACTGAATATACCTCCACAAGCAAGAGGATTTTACTAACAAATAAAATATAAAGATCATAGGTACATACATACATATATATTATCACGCCCGTATCCCTAACGGGGTGGGCAGAGCCACAAATAATCATAACAAAGCTTGCAGCCACTTCTGATTTAAAGTCCCAAGATGAATATTGTGACAGGTAATCAGCCCATAAAATAAAGATCAATAAACCACGAATCCTTTTCTTTTTAAACGACGAAGATGCTTCTCAATAGTTTTATTGTGAAAGCTACGTTACGAAAGTTTTTATTAGTTTTTTTTTTAATTTAGAAAGTAACTGTTTTGTAAACAGTTGCGAACACAAAGGCGGTAGATGACGCATGGCACGCGCGGGCTCCAATAAATCCGTTAAGGGTGCACTGCACATGCCGAGAGTCGACTCGCGTTCTCAATCTTGTCGTCCACGACTGAGGGCGCCTAGTGGTGGGGTACTGTCGATTGAATTGATTAGCTAATTTTACAACGAATACAATAAATTACTGTTATGATTAAAAAAAATACAAAATAAATAGTCGGGCTATCTAAAGACTGATCTACCTGATCCTGACTTGGTCATTTTCTAGTTCTAAAGAATTCTAAAATAAATAATTTTAATCATACATAATGTATTATTTCCTTTAGGTCCGAAAACTTGTAAATGGCCCTTAGTTTTAGTTCAGTACCTACTTAGAATTAAATTTTTGTTAAAAAAATGATTGTTTTCTTTAGAATAAAAATTAATAAAATACTTAGTTATTTCTATAGAAACAAAAGGTACCTAAGACATTTCAAATAGCCAGCAGCAAAATCTTCTCATCTAACTCATACTTCCAGACAGTCCAGACACGAATGATTTTTAGATTTTATAAGTAATCTATCATTAATTATAATTAGCCTTACCCGCGGCTTCGCTAGAGTATTCGTCGGATAAAAAATATGCCAACTGTTTTCAGTGTCTGTGTAGCACACGTACTAGGTGTAATGTATTCCGAGTTTGATTAAAATCTATTCAGTCGTTCAAGACAAATCGTAACGTCCTCACAAACTTTCACATTTATAATATAAGTAGGTAATGTTGCGACCTAATTCAACTTTATTTGTTGTAAAATCCCTTGCGCACCTTTGCGTCGACGACAGCGAGTTAGCCAACCCCAGCGCATCCCTATCCACAGCCACCTGCCACCCGCACCCCCTCGCTATATTTTATTCCACTTAATCGTCTTTTCCGTTATATTACCTGTTTTATCCCCACTTAAAGCAAATATTCTCGTTTCTATAAACTACAAAGTCCAATCGAGCTATTAACTATAATAGACACTTTTAATTGAGAATCTATAAAAGGTTTCGCGAACCGTTGTCCGTATAAGGGATAAGCATTCGTCATGGAAGCCGAGGCTCTCATCTGCCCAATTAATAAAAGTTGACTGTAAGGAATGGCAGAGTGCGACATCGACAGCCGCCTGGCCGACTCTCGTACCGGTTTGCCTGCAGCTGAGCCATACCATCCCACCCTTCAACTGTTTTATTTTGATTTACTTATCTATCAGCCGTGTACTTGCATACTTTATGAACGTGTTTAAGGATTTGCATGGTTATTATCTTGATAACTCATCCGGCCGGCCGCATACTCAAATAGCCGTCAATTTAGATTCACCATTCTGTTGATTGTGTTGATAATAACTCAGGAAATCTCTCATGGAGGTCTCGGGAATCGGGAAAGGTGGTTGTATATTCCGAATTTAAATGATAATCACAGGCAACATAAAATCAGGAAAGGAGGTCGAAACATTAATTCGAACAAAGAAACAAAAAGGTTGAACGGTAACAGAAAAGGAGTTATAAAAAGGCGTGCGGACGCGTGCCGGCGACATGTGCTCGCGCCGAGGCTGCTAACGGGCCGTGACGCCCCCCCTCATCCCCCCTCTGACTCGCGCCCGACACGCGCCCACCGTTATGTTTACAGCCTGCCGAGGGCGGACCTATAAGTTCATTTAGATGGAAAAAAATAAAAAAAATACATCCATTTGAAACAATACACAGAGAAAATAGCATAAAAATACACTAAAAAAAAAGAAAAACAGAAAAGAAAATTTAAATTAAACTAATTTTGAAGATAGAGTTTCTCGTAATCATCCAATTATGCTGTTACAAATTTTATTGGTCTTCGACTAAGCATTGTGCATACAGTTGTGTTGCGTTGTACATTTCAGTTAGCATAGGTTAGGTGACAGCTGTCAATCAGTAGGTACATAATCAACTATTGTCTCTTTTTCACCTATTAAATATCACCTACGTAGTTCTGAACTCATACTAAATGAAAAAAGCTATCAAGGGGGCCTCACTTTTCTACCTAGCCCTGGGCAAAACTGCTCTACATCTAAAGGTCAATACAATCCGAATAACAATGTCGCACTGTCAATATAATTGTTGGTTTGGAACTAAGCCGCTCTGCAATTAGCCGTTTGACATCACAAACAATTATCCTAGTTAGATGAGGAATGGCTTAGGGGTGGCTCAGGTATATCAGAATATTCTAAAATGCCTTGTAATCTGAATCTGCACTTTAATAGGTTCTCTTTACACTATCCGTAATCAAGGTGGCATGCCCATTGCTTATAAATAAGGCACAACTAAGGTGAAAATTGATCCCTCCTACGACCAATCCTGAGTACACTTCTGCGGTCAAAAACTTAGGAGTGCAACTTGTGCCAAGAGTTTGTCTGAAGCACTTCCCCCTGAAACCGTACACATCGTGTAACAATACACGTAACCAAAGCAGATTAGCCGCCTAATTGAATTCCCCGAGATTGTTATTACAATCGTTTAGTCGAGGGTTGAATAGTTGAATTAAATGTAAATGTAGTTGAATTAAAAAAATCTTAATTTTCATGAAACGTCCATCTCGCAATATATGGTCACTATGGATAACATACCTACATTTTTACAAAAACTATTTAGTACAACCCTAAAACTGATTTTTTTTTAACTGGTTTGGTACAAATTCAAAAATGGTGAAAGATTTTTGAAAATCTAATTTATAAAAGGATCATTCACGTCATGGCAACTAACCAAATACACATTTAAAAATATAGTTTTTTGTAAATCGAATTCAAAAAAAGAATTATTTCCATCACAACAACATTTCTTATAATACAATGGTTTCCTCTGAGTTTTATGCCATATTAAGGTACTTATTTTATTTTATTGTGAGTGAATCCGGTTTTATAAATCAGATAAATATAAAAACGCCTATTTCCAGCATTTATTAATAAAAATAAAAAAAACTTAAGAATACTAGCGCAATTCAAATAAAACTTCTCGTTAGTTTCTGTTTCCGTGGAAGTAAAAAATACCAGTGTAAACAGTAGGTATGTGTACCAAGACTAACGTTGTTGTGCTATTTATTTACATAATGACCTGCTTCAAGTTGGTATAGATGAAAAGCCAAATTATTATACAGAAAATCAATCGTGAACAAGTGTCGAGATTTAACTTTTGATGCAATTTAGTCAGTTTGATACATTTTAACATGACGTTAAAATCTTTCGAAACCGAATTCATTGCACTATTTAAACTGTTTTCTAAGTGACTAAGCACGAATTAGAGGTTCATGTGATTTCATGAAAAGGCTTCTAAGTGGTATCTAAGCAACGCTCCGCCCAGCGCTAGATGATAACCAATGGCGCGCAGTGGGCGGGGCGCGATCAAACAAACTAAGCTCGGCGTCACGCGGCTTCTCATTTACCAAATAGTAACCAAATACTAAAATAAAAAAAGCCAGCCAATACCTATGCTTTCAAAACATAACCCAGTCCGAGCCTTGATCCTAACGAACCGGTCTATCCGCAGCTTACTTTTGCGATACATAATAATGCGAAGGTTTTAATGTCACACGAGACGCAACCACTTATTTGCGAGCATTAATACTTAAAAGCCATTTTTCAGTACGTCCTCTGCGCCGTCGACGTAAACGCAACCAACAATTAACTGGTGCATGCGAGGATGCGACGCGAGCCACCTGTCAAGTGGTCGTTTCATCAAATCATTTCTTTATAGCGCAGCCTCCGTTCGAACTCTTTTTTTGTTAGCAGAGTTTTGAAAAAAAAACGTTATTGTGGAATAGTAGTCGGGTAGGTCGGGGCGCGCGAGCCTCATTTCAGTCAGGTGCCAGGCGCCAAACGCGACGCACCGAGCGCTGTGTGCTTTCGTCCCTCGAAGCCTGCCGATAGCCGTGCGCGCCTTCACCGCTCCTAGCTTTGCAACCCATTCAGATTCAATCCCATTTAAATAAAATGATTATTTTCAGTGGTAACTGATCCTATGATTTGATAAATATTAAGTGAAATATTGTAGCAGTGAGTGAGATTCGTAGCAGCGTAGACTTGCCGCCCAAGGTAAGCCGCCCATCCAATAATATTTATTATACTTTAGTTCTAAAATTATTTTGTATCTATTTTTTTGATTGTGATTAAAAGTACTTGAGTGATTTAATTTATTTTTATGTAATCGAATTTATCACTTATTAGAATGTTTATTAAAACTCTAAAGATGCTAAAGTCTGTCTTTGACTAGTAAAGTATTAGCATAGAACTGGACCTAACCTATATAAGAATTAATAAATGAAAACGTGTTTATGATAACTACAGTTGGTTTTAAATACAGACAGTGCAAATAATAATGCGAGACATCTACCGCATCGCTCAAATAAGATGAATCGAACATGTGTTTTTTTATTTTCCATAATATGATTCAAGTTAGTAAGTGATCTAAAGTAGACTTGCGAGTTTGATTGCCGCTAGGGAAGAATTGTTTGTATGTTCTGCAAATATTTTTTCCGGGTCTGGGTGTTGTGATACCATGGTACTCGTAATTTCTAATATCCACGATAAAGGGATCCTAGTGTGGGGTCAGAACTATGTACATGGTTGTTGAGTGCTATTATAACTTAATATTCGTTTATATCTTGCGATATACATATAAGGCCTTTTACCGTCTATAGTAGATGATTTATGCAGCGTCAGGAGGCAACTTTTACCTTCATTAACGGGACGCTGTACTGTAGTGCCCGGGACGAATTAAGATGGAGTAGGCTTCCCCAGCATCTATTCCATCCTCTCAGCTTTGGCTTGTCCACAGAAAAGACATGGTCAATACGTGCGGAGCTGACTAAACCGCTGGTTTCCTTACGATGTTTTCCTTCACCGTTTGAGAGTACTGGTATAGCGCACATAGATTTTTCAGTATCCAGGCCGTATATTTACCGACTATCTCTTTAATGAGTTTTACTGTAACAAAAATACTAGAAGGTTCGGTAGTTCTCTTAGGTTTTTGCCATTCTTACAATTTTACAAGGTAAGCATAAGAATTTGCCTCAGTATAATGAAAAAAATGCAATGTAAATAGGCTTTTAAGTCATTAAGCCATGACGAAGACCCATGACGGAGACCTTTAGGTGGCCTAAAAACTCCGCCACAAGAGTTAGCCGCTAGCTCTTACAAACTTACTTGTATGGATAGTACTGATTTATGTGGGTAATCCTTGGGAATTATAACTGACAAGTGGAGATAGACCATTTCTCACAACACGCCTTTATTTTGAGCATATTAAAAATACTTTGTCATAGAGTATTAAAAATAGTCGGTTATCAGAAAAAATGAAGTTTTTAACCCTACCATAATTCTCATTAACATTTTTTTTCTAAAACTAGTTCTAGACCTAATTGAACTATTGTGCGATAAAATGATTATCACGTAGAACTCAAATCACCCCATAATCGGGTTGCAACTAAATAACAGAAAAATATCGCTAACCGATTACAATGCATGTTTTGAATTGCAATTCAATATTACTTGCGCTGATTGATTTTCCAGACACTTGCTAGAATTCCCATCGTGCCGACCGAGGAAAAACAAGTCGTGTAATTACCACGACCTAATAGAGACTAGCTTTATTGAAACAAGAAATTGCGACACAACCCTTGCTGGTAGGCTGCTCGTTAGCCAATTAACAGTAGTGACTCCAATCAATTACCACACATTTGTAAGACAAGAAAATGAATCGAATAACACAAATTGAGATCCATATCTCCGCAAGCCATTAGTTAGCCCACTGGTCCGGCCGTGCATTATTCTAATTAGGAAATTCGGCAAATCATCGTCCTAAATCATTATTTACAATTTACAATGACAATTTCAGTCGACGATAGAGGGATTACCTACTTCTCGCTTTAATCCCTAATGGAATTAATGTCCTTAGTTGAACGCATATTGGATTGACACACACACAAATACGAGCCACTGTAGGTAAATATGTAATGAAATGTGTAGGTTGTTCTAATGGAGATTGTTTTAGTGGCGCGTGCATTATTAATGCGCGTACGCAGCGGGCGCCGCGACCACTTCCATTATTCTGAATCTTCATTTGCTTGATTGAGCTTTTAATACGATTCGCTGTCAACAAACAAGCGGTTGGAATAATCAGCGACTACCGTCACAGATTACCTAAGCTTTAGTACGGTACCGCCCGACGACAAATACATTACATACAGTAGCCTGACGGACGCTAATGACATTGGTCACGTGAAAATTAACCGTGATATCGTCACTTTCAGTGATCACTGCTGATCATTCAATCTAGATAAGATTATTTGTTTATTGGTTGCTAATAACTCTCTTGACCACTTCCCTGGAACACGTTTAGGCGCAAGACTGAATACGAGTCAGTCAGTGAAAACCATAAAGCGCCAATGCAAAAAAGCGCATAAGAAAAATCTTATGAATTCAGCCTGCGGCCGCTCATCAGAATCTTACTCTTCTATTGTTGCAGGATGTCTCGCCACGTGCTGCTCTCTCGCCTGGCGGAGCAGTTCCAGCCATCCTCCCCTCCCCCCGCACACCGGTTCCCGTCCCCCGAGCGCAGTGTGTCCCCCCACTCACCTCGCTCTCCACCTCGCTCACCAGACGCACTGACGCACCATCGACTGGATATGCTGCAACTAGGAGATATAGAAATAGCAGGACGAGCTCTGAAGCATTATGCCAGAGCAACTGGTAAGCATTCCTTACCACATTTGATGCTCTCAATGTTTGATGTGAGTGCACTTTGGTACTCATTATAACTACCAGTTGAGTTACATAGCTATTTTATATGTTTTTATTTTCCTATCTCAAAATGTCCAACATTAATTTGATAGTGTATCGTTCAGAGCTGGGTGCATTGATGTACTGCAGTGGTCTCGGGGCCCTGTACAGCGGCGCCGGAGTTTGGCCGCTGCTGATGCCGAGAACGCCGCCGCAGTTCCCGCCGCCTCTCGACCACGACCTCGGCGCTAGGCAAACTCCTCCTAGAGAAGGTAAATACCTACTTATTCATATTTTTGTTACTTTGTTTCCGTGAGTAAGAATCATGTCCGAAATTCGATAAAATCTCTTCACACATCAGTTATGTAAAACTTTTAAACAGATTTATTATTGTTGTTAGCATACCTACTCTGAATTTACACTGATCAGCTTTCTTATCATTATATACATTAAATCACGCCCGTATTCCTAATGGGGTGAGCATAGTCACAAGTAATCATAAGTAAACTTGCAGCCACTTCTAATTTAAATTCCCAAGGTGTTTCAATGTTTGCTATCAATGTTTTAGTTTTATAAATTTTGGAATGACTAACCACAGTCACAATCACCAACGAAAGAAAATTTTCTTTAACGAATCCAAAGAGCGATAATGTGACATTACCAAAGTGGTTTCGCCTCGGCCTCCTTCGCTTCTCCTGAATACGGCTCATTAGAATAGCTATCAGTGTAAGGCACCGATTAATAACTCGGTGCGCTGGTACGTCGCCGTCGTTAACATGTCGTTTACCTCGCGAACAGAGTTACTTGCGCGTTTCCTACTGCGGTACGCTCCGGTACGATGCGGTACGGTTTTGTTTGAAAGTTTTTTCTTATTTTATTTTATTTTAGACAATCCAAAGCCCTTATAAATATGATTCATAGTTTTTTCTTAACTTAACTTGCGGCCAATAACGGATTTACATTGTATAGTTATGTATCATTACTTGTATTTTTTTCTGTAAAATTTGAGCTTAGACATAAAATCATCGCCCTTTCTTCTTAAACTACAATTGCTGTAAAGTGTGCTTGCACTGTCATCATAGATGCACTCTCACCTCCTACTATGCTATCTTATTATGCCGCTTTTATAAGCCATCGATCAGCACACATTATGTGAGATAAAATCCCGCACCGCACTGTGTGTCACTCCTATTGCTACTCCAAGGCAAACCAAGACATACCAACAACTGTTAGTCATTGTCGTTGCTTCAAACTCTTTTCGTATTCTAATTGCTTGTTTGTTATCCACTTTCGTACCGGTTATGTGCCAGCCTCGAGATAACAGAAGTAAGGTTTCGTACTTGATTTTTAAATTAGTGCACGGTTTTACTTTTACCTGTTAGCTAATAGAAAATAAATATGTAGGTAATGAAAACGTATAATTAAGAAAAAATGTGTTTGTTTATGTTGTCTTTGATGTAGTTCTACCATTTCAATCACAGAGCATTCATTTTAACAGAAATGTTATTCGAAAGTTTGAAACATGTACGTAGGTTGGGAACTAGGTATTTTAAAGTAAACAGTGACGTAACGGCAAACACAGTCGCACCTGTACAGATTTCATAAGTCATTTCACAGACGACCGATTTGACTCGTCCGACTTTAAATTTTACTCATATAAAGCGTGAAGAACACGTAAAAGAATAATGTCGACAAATGTTTTTTTATTTATTATACCTACAAGTTTATACAGCGTTTGACATTGCATGCATGCTTGCCTGCTTTTCGCAGACAAAGTCAAGCAGGATGTTCTTGATTAAACACAATACTGAAACATTGAAACATTTATTAACAAAATTAAACTTACAACTAATACAATTATAATTTACAAATTACAAAAGAAAGTTTAGCTATCTAAAAACTGTTGCAAACGGTCTACAGATAGCTCACCTGATCCAGATTATCAGACGGTGGAAGTGTGCCCAAGACTAATACTGAATATATTTTTGTTAATAATTGGCAATTATACTTGTAGGTTTTACATCTCTGAGATTACTATTGGATTATTGAAAATCGATTATTTTGCAGAGGATGAAGAAGAGCTTCCGTTGAATCTCTCGACCAAAAACCGTCAGATCTGGTCACCGGGAAGCACGTGTGAGCGTGAAAGGGATTATGAAGGCGACTCGCCGATTCTGAAGTGGGAAGCGCGGGAGGATGCGGACCGCCCGCTGGAACTGGTGAAGCGATGCCGAAGCAGCGCCGAGGAGGCCGAGCGCTCTTCCAGCGCCTCCCCGCGCCGTTGCCCCTCCGAGCCGGCTCACACCCCCCTGCCCGCGCCCCCGCAGACTGACATCAACTTCTCACTCCTCATCAAAAACGAGAACAGAAACGAGAAATCATTCCAGGTATTTACATACTTAACCACACGCATTATCGCAATCTGCCTACTAACCGATAGCGACATCCTGCGACGACTCCAGCCCAGACTAACTGTACAGTTTCCGTTCAAAATGGCTTAAAATAGCAAACCAGTATTCGTTTTAGTCTCTTTAACAAATCAAATAGCAAAAACTGCCCCTGTCTTAATAAGTACTCGTTGGATCGGAACGGGTCGCGCGCCGCCGGCCGCCTCCGCGCGCTCACACGGGGCTCCTCGACTCGTCTTCTCGCCATTTTTGTGCCTTTCGTTTTTTCTACGGCAGCCGTTATAAAAATCCTCATCGGTTTTAATCAAAATTCCAACTTTTAATATCACGGTGCGGCACTCTATAATTGGACGAATAATTACCTTGTGTCATACCACGCGGCGATAAAAATGTTGCTACTCGGTGTTTTCTACACTTGTCTTGAAAATAAGAATGTGTTTAATAGCTGTAGATTATACTTTTGTCTTAAAATGCCTCAAGAATCAAATTAAGCTTTTATTTCAAAAATAATTTTCAAATAGACTCTATCGAAAAGATTCAAAGCTATGTATGAAGTCGTTATAATAAAGTGTTTAAGTGATTACAAGAACACTTCAAGGTAATTTCATACTCGCAGTTTACAATATAAGAGCTTACGACCGGCTCAAACTATGAAAATGCAAGAAGCGGAAGGCGCGCGCGCGCCACGCGCCGCTCGCGGCTCGTTCACCCACAAAGCCTACTTACAAAACGATACCTCACACTCAATCTTGATTTTTATTTTGGAATTTAATAACTCTATGTAGGCATCCTTTATAATATTCTATTTTATTTGCGCACTTACACATACGTATCAGTTATGTATGTGTATAAGCTCTACCCAAAAAATATTATAAAAGCAAGGTATATAAATAACATCACTTCTTAAAAATTACAGTCGAAGTATTTTTTATATCAACTACGAGTATCACAAAAAATCTCCTCGCGTGGGGACTACTGATAACCTTATGTGGACGGTCATACTAGCACCTGTGTTGTTTATAAGAGAGTGCATCGAAGTTATAAAAAGACAACCAAAAAAAGTAGCCGTTTTTGTGAAGCGCGAGGGAGGCAGCTGGCCAGCCAACTGTCACAGCGCGGTGCCTCGGATTTGTGGATTATCATACCGCTACCACCGCAGCCTTACCGCATGCTTAGCGACTAACCGACCGATTAATAGCCACTGCACTCCACCTTATTTATTAGCAATCGATTTCATCATTTATAAAGTTGAATAAGTAAAAATAATGTTAATGCATTATTATGTTGCAAATTGGCAGTAGATACCAGTATTTTATGCCAGACAACAGACTTCTTTCTTTGAATGTTAGCTAGTTTTGCTTTTTATTATACGTTCTTATTGAAATCATAGTATCAACTCTACATTTAGTTTACTTATCATAACTTTTGTTTGAATGGCATTTTTAACCTATTTGTAGGTACATTTTTATGTGTAACTCTATTAAAACCAATTCAAGATATGTTTTCAAAAAAAATGTTATAGAAAACATATTACATTCAGAAACACAGGCGGGTTGTGATAATACAAATTAAACCTAAAACAGGCCGTGTCTAACGTTGTTGACCTGTCTTTCGTCAAAGTACACCATCTCTTTGAAACTATACCATACCATTACATTCCTAAAACATCTGATCAAATAAATCCAAAAAGAATCTTTAACTAGTGGTTGCTCAGTATTCTAAGAAATCTTTTGTTTGTGGTACATAACTTGTTTACTAAGAACATACTCATACCTATGGACCAGTTTTTCGGCTACTGCGTATCGTGCTTTTACTAGGTAAGTATATTTTGAGGTAGATACGTACCTACCTAATCGTCCTGAAAATAAGACCGTTATTCGGTTTAATCACAAACTGAATGTGTTTTTTACGAATATGAAGATATATTCTGTTCCAAAGATAAATTGAAAGATGAAAAATTTTGTTAAAAACAATAATTAGTAGGTGCGTGTGATTGTACGCAATGTTTTCTCATACAAATCAACGATAAAGTGAAGTTAAAAAAAGTGAGTTCATATGAGCTAGTGGCCAACTCTTGTGACGGAGTTTTTAGGCCGCCTAAAGGTCTCCGTCATGGCTTAACGACTTAAAAGCCGGGACCGACAATTTAACGTGTCCTCTGAAGCACGAAAGCGCTCAGCTCGTATTGCTACTTGCGGTCACCCATCCCAATTGTGACCGCGCACAACGTTGCTTAACTTCAACGATCAATAAAGAACGTCTAAGCAAGCTACGTGAACCTAAGCATTTCAGTACCGTAAAGATATTTTCCTTTACTTACTGGCTTTATTTCATCGATCGTGCATTACCTATTATTACTATCCAATGAAAAATTCTAATTACACGTTAAAAAAGCTATCACGCTGTAGAATAAGTGTAGAAAGTGGTGGTTGAAATCAAAGAAAAGTGTGGAAAGGGGTGGCTCAGGGCCCTGTAATTAGTTTATTACTGGTTGTCACAGGCTGCTGACTGACAGCTCTTCTACTAATTATACAACAGCATTTTCCAATTGCGTTTAAGGGTTTTTACTAAATTGCTGTGTGAATTATTTAATTCAGTATTTACCTGTATCTTCTTTGTATGTTTGCTGACTTCAAATTCAATTAAGTAGCGAATATTCGATGTTTGTTTTTCTTCATATTATCATTTTCACTTCCTAAGAAGTAAAATAGGGCTAGTGGGACGCGTCGCAAAATTGACCGTGCTGAGTCTTTTTCATACAAATCTGCCCGCTGGCTGCGTCCTCTAGTAGTTAAATTTCGGGAATTCCTTTTTTAGTGCACCGTTATATCATAATAAAAATATACCCTCCAAGTTTTATGCTTTAGGCTGTGCATTGATAGTAAACGCACTCGGTCAGTCAGTATGTAAAGAGTTCTCCAAAACCATCTTAGATTCTGTCCCATCTTTTCATAACATAACATATTATCACGTCCGTATCCCTGATACGGGCGGAGCCACAAGTAATCATAAAAAAACATGCAGCCACTCCTGATCCAACGTCCCAAGATTCATATGGTGAACCATGGTGACAGCTGATCAGCCCATCACCCACATACATAGATTGTCCATCATGTTGGAGAGGATACTATCCCTTAGTAGACTTTTACGATGAGAGAAGCAGCTGGATGCATCCTGTTTTTTACTCCCAGCCCTGCAGAGAAGTATCCTATCTTCTCAAGTGATAATAAAGTTTTGTTTTGTGCAGTGTAAGCAGTGTGGTAAATGCTTCAAGCGCTCCAGTACTCTGTCCACGCACCTGCTGATCCACTCGGACACGCGGCCCTACCCCTGCCAGTACTGCGGCAAGCGCTTCCACCAGAAGTCTGACATGAAGAAACACACCTACATACACACAGGTTAGTCCAGTAATTTTTAATAGTTTGTGACGTCCGTCACCCTTCTTAAGGTCCTGACTGAAAACCAGCGCTATTTCACCTGGTATCCAAGTGAAGTTACCTCAAAGCTGAGTCAGGCAACTCTCAGGTCACCTTTTGGCAACTTTTATGTGATTGACAGAGCAACCAGGACATGTGTACTAGCCCAGTAAGATTAGGTCTATTTAAGTATGTTCTTCTCTCTTTTGCCCTATGCTCTGTCTTAATTTTTCGATTCTGTATCTAATATGTGTGTTGTCAATAAACTATTTTCTTTCTTTCTTTCTTTCCATCCAAACCTTAGGTTTAGTTATAAAAAGATAGATTTCTCCTCAGATCCATGGGATATCTTTATGATTTTTACGCAAGGATCTATAAAATGTAGGGGTAGTCAAGGTATGTCTTCTGAATGATTATATTTGGAACGTTGGTATACGTTTTTTTAATGTATAATTAATTTTAATATAGAAATGCATCAACTATATAAAAGACAATACACAAGCAACACGCGATCTTGTTTATGTATCAAAATAAATTTGATCTCGATTGCGTTATATTTATATCACCATCAAAAACTAATCTGATGTTCACATAAATATCCGAATAAACAATTCAGTACAAAATTAGAGCTAACGACAAAAGTACAAGCAATTTAATACTTTCCCGACAGTTGTCTTCACAGTTACGAACCAAATTATTACATTTGAGGAACTTAGCTAGCGAGAACTTCCTATTATTATGACAATTGTTTCAAAACTCCCTTACGTAAGTGTTAACGCGTGTCCCACCCTCCAGTGATACACCAACTTTGATGCACCCTATCATTAATGTTGAAACTTTTGTTTATTTGAATCTTTTAAACGTCCATAATAGTTAGTATTTAGTTGTTTAAAAATCAAGTATTTATATCTCTTCTATTATACTCACCGAAGAATCTCGTTAACAAAAACCATTTAAACAGACCAGATAGAAAATCTAGAAAATGTTTCGATGACACAATAACTTAATTTTATGTAGTAGTTTTGAAAATATTACACTTAGTCAGAGACTTAATTGTATTAAAGAGTTTTTATGCTAAGTTTCAAGTTTGAAAGTTTAAGGAATACCATTTTTCATACAAACGTTTTTACTCCATTTCACCTCCTTAGGTGTAGAATTTTCATAAAATATTTCTTAGTGTAAGTCTACGTACTACTGCTACCAGAGGTTTAGGCTCTGCGTTGTCTATCAGAGGTCAGTCAGTCACGACAAACTATTTTATATAGTAGGTATGTGATTGTCATTACAGTATTCAGTAGATATACAAATATTAATGAACAAATATATCCAGTAGGTTACTTCATGCTGTTTCAAATCAACACAGCCAGTATAAATTCTATATTTTTATCGGAATACCAACAGGTGAAGAAGACTTTATCCAATTTTATTCGTCGACTCATTAAGCGGCGCTAGTCCGCTCATACGCCCGAAGGATAGACCGGCTACTTCTGCCGAGACAAGTTCATTAAATTGAAAACCTACTGGCTTCCAGAATGTGACCAATAAAAGCAATCGAGCGACACATCGAAGACGATGCCTGGGAATTAAACATTTAAATGCTGTGCAATTACCTTTTGGATAGCAAATCGCAGCCGGTCCTTGCCACGTTAATGAATTTTCAATGAGCAAAAAGACGCATTTAGCGGCTGGTTATTGCAAAAAATTGAGACTTTGCGGTTGCACAGCTTTGGCAAAAAGTAGGACTTTGTGGTTATGGAAATATGATGTCGCTTTAAATTCATACTTGCGTGCGTTTGTTCAAAAAATATGTGAACAGCTTCATTATTTTAAAGACAGTAAAATGTGGAGCTATTTCAAAAACATGTTTCATAAAAATAACCGTGGTCACAAAGCTAATTGTATTGTGTTAATTACTTCCACTGTAGCCTTAGTATCCTAATAAACAAGGCTCGATGTATTTACTCCTGCATGCCAATGTGTTTCTCAGACATAATTTCGTCTCGAATGGTCT
The DNA here is from genome assembly GCA_949320045.1 of Scotopteryx bipunctaria. Classification (NCBI taxonomy): domain Eukaryota; kingdom Metazoa; phylum Arthropoda; class Insecta; order Lepidoptera; family Geometridae; genus Scotopteryx; species Scotopteryx bipunctaria. The sequence continues at coordinate 5,182,847 of OX439441.1, forward strand.
ATCCTTGTGAAGATTTACTGTTAAAACGTCGAAGTCTACGTTTCTTTTTAAAAATAATAGACTGAATGTAAGAAAAATAAAAGACGCCACTGTTTTTCAACTGCCCGGCTGCACCCAGTAAGCTCAACGAGACGAATTATAGTAGCTAAAAAATGTGGCGGACATATTTGTCTCGGGCGAAGACATCTCGTCACGTCTCCGGCCCGTTCCGAATGATTTACAGTAACCCTACATGGCGCTCGTCCTCCCGATAAATGCCTCATCATCAATATTCCAAAATGCGACTCGGCTGCAATTAGCCGCGCGCGTAGCCTTCACAGGCCTTCACGTCGCGCAGCGCGATCACGGCACCGACAAAAACTCAACTTCAGTAAATCCTGTTCTATCTATAAACGACATTTGCATTTTTTCTTTAAATAATGTATGGACACATATAGCCGGGGAATATTTTACTACGGCCGTTCGTTACCAAGATTATCGGGTCCCAATTACCGTTAAAGTTAATAAATACCAATCTACGAGGCGATACTGCATACTAAATCAGTTCGGGAACCGCGTATTAATAAATAACCACCCTGTGATATGACAAGTATTGGTCCACTTATACGGGCTTTAATTACCTGTCGACGCAATATCTAAGTAAGTTCTAGGACGTATTTTATAAATTATGTAACCAAATCGAAGTAGTGAAGGAAACTGTTAATTCGTAGGTGGTTATTAGCGGTCATTAAATTAACTAAAACAGCGTGAGAACTTCTGTAACTTTACTTATTTTTGAAATTCACTGGTTATAGGATTGACAGTTGGTATGAAAGCAGCGATTTTATTGTTACAAGTCTTAAAATTTTACAGGTATTCTCTTATCCTCCTGAATAGCAACTGAGTACCCTCTCTTGTTTCAGGTGAGAAGCCCCACAAGTGCGTGGTATGTTCGAAAGCTTTCAGTCAAAGCTCGAACCTGATCACGCATATGCGCAAACATACCGGCTACAAGCCTTTCTCGTGCGGACTCTGCGAGAAAGCCTTCCAGAGGAAGGTTGATTTGCGTAGGCACCGCGACTCTCAACACGGGGACGCCGACGCCTCGCCTCCGACTTTGCAAGTCCCGCACCGATACAGGTTCTATGATGAGCCCACACCACTTACACCTCTCATTACAAACTAATCTTTACAAGAAAGTTTAATAGGCTTGATAACAGGTTGGGTTCGAAATAAAAATGATTGTAGGTATGCCAACATTTCTTTTAGAAGAGTTTGTTCGGCCAAAGAGTTCCAATGGTCCCAAGATTCGATTAAGTACTTATTCAAATCACAAAATTAAAGGTTGTAAGAAATCGCCTATTGATGTGTAAATAATTTGTTACCTTTTGGTGCCTTAGGGATTGTGAAACGTATTTTATATTTTATTGAACTTAGTGCTTACATTATGTAGTATTTTTCTATGTCGTGTAGTTATGGTTGTACATAATTTTTTTTGTCATAGTCTTCTCGTAGATGTGGGAATGATGGCACTTATTTTTAATACATTAGCATGTATGTTATTTACCAATCTTAAAGTAAATTATCCGTCCAAGTAAACCAGTGATATACCAGTTGGAGGACCACCTAATTTTAGTTAAGAACAGTTCCCAGGAATTTAGTAGGTGTATTATAGGTGTCTGTCTTATTTTATGTTAGGGCAGATTTATCAATAGTCAGAAAATATTAACATTTATTTCATTAGTAGATTCCTAAAAAGGGTAAAAATTATTTGAATAGTTGACAAATTAGTTTTACAGGTAAGTTGTACAATATGGGTACTGACAATTGAAAAATTTGCTCTTAGTCTAATAAAAACCAAAGTAAAGTGTCTTTTAGTCGAGTGTGAAACGCTTTATTTATTTAGGATAGAACGAATGTGTAATCATTTTCTGTACATGTATTATACTAGGTACCTATTTATTATTTATATAAATTTCGCTTATCAGCCAGGCGAAATTTTAACGTAAAACTACAACAATAAAAAAACTTTTTGAGAATGATGTATTTAAGGTATAAGTCGTCTATTATACATTCTTCTGCACTTTTGCCGCAATGTTGATCAGTTTTTTTCCAAATATGCACTTACAATATTTAATTTTACTTAATTTACTTACCATTTACATTTTTTACTGTAGTGTTACCGAAAAGGATGTTACCATCCATGATTGTTTTGTTACTTTGCTAAACCAAGCAAAGGATAGCTAAGTCATTATAAACAAAGCACATCGTATTGAGTCTGTTCATATAAAGAACGTATTAAGAATACTTTGAGGCTACTCGAACGTTCCTACTTTCTACAACGTATAACAAACCAACCAATGTTTGATAAGTACACAGAAAATAGGTTATTCATAGAACTGCATACCAATATGCAAATAAATATGTGTGTAAGGTACCAACACAATAAAGTATGCTCTACCAAGGTTCTATATTTGTGCATAAATTTAAATTTTAAGACCACTTTAAGTAATTTCTACACTTAGTTATAGTTTAGCCACACCAATTACTTTTATTGTGAAGTCTATTACTTACACAATCAGTGATTGTTTGTAAGTTTGCATGGCCATGAGGACTTAACGGCTAGAACACCAAAGAGAGCAGCTGTTCAGCTTTGAATTAGTAGTTAAAGCTCGGTGTCCACCGAAGAACTTCAATTGTCTACATTCATCATCAATCGTCTACCTGCCCTTTTCCACTCAAGCGGGGTTGACACACCAACATGTTTTTCTCTTCCACTCCCCAACACATTTTCTAACAACAAATGAGACTAGAAAGAGTGACGTTCTAAACCACGTAGACGTAGCTACGGATCGCGTAGCAACTTTGCTACGGCGTGCTACATTGTGAATGAGTGATCTAGCTTTATCCTCTCACGATTCAATAGCAAACAATAAGGCATCAATACAAGAAAACTCAAAGACATTGTAGGTTGTTCACTAGATACCACGCTTCGGTGAATATTGAGCTTTGTAACCGTTAAAGACTTGGTGAACATTTGACTGATAAATTGGGAGCATTTACTTACCTAGCTAAGAATATTATAAGTTATTGTAAATTAAAGTTTAATTTAAATTCACCAAATTGTCTACGAGTGTGATCGGTGAGACCGTCACTTTTAAATTAATGATCTGAACTTTTACTAGGTAGGTACATACAGTCGCCTGCAATAAGATGTATATGTAAGTATATATTCCAAAACTTTTAAAGTGGCAACTCAAACATACTTAATATAATTAAAAACAAAAGGGGCACACTTTTTTTGTGTTTTTGTCTAGTATATATTCACTGTAAACTGCTGTGACACAATTTTAAAAGTTGAAAGAATGTATACAACTCAATGCTGGCGACTTTGAGAAATTAGTTGGATAAGGATAATACCTAATTGTAATAAAGTTCTTTCAAGTCAATGTTGTAAGTTTGAATAAGCTGTAACTTAACAAGGCCAGTTTATTTATAAATATACATAATACATACAGTATCTTCCTGCTATTTTATTTGACATACGTATTACAAAAGTTATTTGGTACCAAATTAGGTACCTATGTAGATGGAACTGAACAAAAAAGGAATAATAGGCATATTATCCAGGTATAGAACGGAAATCATCCTAAGGAAGGTGTTTTTAGTGGTAGGTAGGTATCTATATGCGTCTAACCAATTCTAATCAAATAGTAATTTTATTAGTCAACTCATAAAACTAAGTGCCACCTAAGTAGATGCCTGAGTTGATTTGATTGCTTTGGAACTTCAACAGACGGACGCAAGCCAAACAAACAATTACTTGATATGAAATCTTCATTACACACATTTACCCACTACATACAATTTCGAATTAATCGTGTTTGTCGGACAATTTCCATTTCATTTTGGAGACGGCTAATGTGACAAAGAAATCAAAATAACGACAGTCGCGTGATAGCCACGAATTCGTCCGATGGCGCAGCGCTAAAAGAATTTTGTAATTTTGTCCAAACCAATTATTTGTAACAGCTTTGGTAGAATATTACTTGCCTAGGTACTCGTACCTACTAGAAAATAAGCAAAAATATAAGGCAATCGTAGCTTCACTTTAGTAAGTAGGTACCTAAATTGTAGCATCCCACAATTATTATAAAATAATGTGAAGGTTTGTATGTTTGTGCCTCAATCATGCCTAAACGGCTGAACGGATTTGAATGAAACTCAGAATGTACATAGTAGGTACATGTGCAGGATTAACATAATGTTGGCCTTTTTTATCCGGCCACGCGAGCGAAGCCGCGGGTGGCAGCTAGTAAGTAGATAAAAAAGTACCTACCACTACACCTAGCCGTCTACAAAAATCGAACTTGCATGAAGATTTTTAATATTAGTGTTTTCATTGTAGTGCTAAGAGGTACCTACCTGACTATAATTCAGCCAAACATACAATTAACTTATGTAAATAAACCGTCACGTATTTTTCGTTATTACGATGAAATCACTTTAGTTTTTGGTTAATAAACCTCGCAACATAAATATTCACACCTTAATTTAACTATTATTACTTACCTACTACTTACTTTGGTGGGAAGCGGTTGGTGGGAAGGGGAAGAAGGAACTTTTCTGCTGGACTTGGAATAAAGAAAAAACAGAATACGTTCAGCTGCTTATCTCCCCGAACATGTCGAAAAAGTCGGCTAAGGGATAGTATCCTCCAACATGAGATACAATAAGCAAGTATTCCCAAGGAGGGTTGATGTCAGGCAGGCGGCCGGTCATAAAACACCTAAGCCAAAACTCTTACCCCACATAGAGTGGGATAAGGGCAGAAAGATGATGAGTACCTAGGTACTTACTACTTAAAAGTTCCATTATCATGTACCTAATGAAAAAGTAAGTTTTAGGTTAAGTATAGGTTTGTTTACACAAATTGTATCTCCAGTTTGGCTGAAGTATACGTAGGCAATACAAAAGGAAGCCTTAGGATAATCGCTGCCATGTTGCATACTCGTACATTGGCCAGTGCACTACCTACCCCTTCAAGTGGACCAATACGATTTAGTAATGCAATTACTGAAGTGGCAAACGGCATCAGAATCCATACAAAGAGCTGCGCCTCGCATGCATCGTAAATTCCTAATGAGATTTGTTTATTTATTCAAAAGTAGCCTAGGTATCTACTAGTAGGTACTTTGTTTTATGGCGGATTTGTTGTAGTTTTTCATTAGTAGGTAAGGGAGTCTATCAAGCTGAATCTTATAGGTGGGAAGGGGAAGAACAGAATATCGTTTAGACAAATTGAGAATTATGTAACAAAACTTCAACCAAACTGGGGATACAATTTATGTAGGTAAACAAACCGCCCATACATCTGAGGCCCATACCTACCTACAACTTACTTTTTAGTTACCCACCTACATGTTGATGAAACTTTTAGTAGGTATGAAAACTTATGTTGCGAGGTTTATTTACCTAGGTAGGTACTTAGGTACCTAGAACTGAAGTGATTTCATCGTAATAACGAAAAATACGCGACGGTTGTTTATACATAAATTGTGTCAGCAGTTAGGCTGAAGTATAGGTACTTAGACTTACCTACCTACTGACTCAAATATAAATTATAATACCTAATTGTAGGTGTTCCCCGCGCGGGGGAAAGTTTCTTTGTTTTACGTTTTTACACTTTAGATTAAAAATCCTAAAGTTCTAACATTTGCTTACACAAACCTACCTACCTACTAAAGGTGTTACGGTGAAGGAAAACATCGTGAGGAAACAGACATGTTGTAGAAACGAAAGAGTTAGAAAACATGTGTCAAGTGCACGAAAACGCCTATAAAACCTTTCACCACACTGTATTGAAAGAACTAGTGACAGGACTAGATAGTGTGAATACTGAAGGTGTTTTGTGTTATGGCGAAGGAGTTACGCCTGATCAAAACATGGCTGCAATTTGTTTACATGTTAGGACAGAAACTGATCAAGTTGAATGCACTACCTTATTAATTTACCTATTTATTTAAACAGAACTAACAATGAGATAGTGACAAAATGTACTCTTGGTAAATTATATATTGTTCTAATAAAATGGGGTTAGCTGGTATGGTGCCTACTTATTGGGAATTAAAACAAAGCATTGGCTGATCTTAATACTGCTTTATAGAAAATTTCCAATGAATTAGATAAATATTATTATGTACATTATTTATAAGGAAATAAACACTGAATGCAGCAATTGCTACAAAGCAAATAAATTGCTCTGATAGTAATAATCATTTTCATATTTGACCTATGAACATAAGAGATAACTCTGTTATCAATGAAATGTTAAAATACAATGTCTTAATCAGTGTTTACTAAATTAGATGTTATACACCATGCAATTTATAGTTTCAGTGTTAAACTTTGTAATTTGTTTTTATTTATAATTTACAATTTTTAAATTTATATGGGTATGACTAATGATGGAAAATATTCATAGCACTTAACAACGAGGTAAGTAAATAATACCAATCAAACACATTTTAACTAAAGAGAAATCATATAATAAATGTTTAAAGTGCATGTGACACTAATATCTCAGCCACAGGACAACATAGTTTGTAACAGTAGTTCAGCGGACACATGAGTTAATCATCCCAGTTAACTTGGTGACAGTCATGCCATACAAACGTTCCCTTCTGTTCCTGTGGAGCTTCTAGTGCCAAGTAAAGTGGGGCTTTTGCACCCCGCTCTGGAGTAAAATCACCCATTCCTTTCGTCATATCAGTCTTCACAAAGCCAGGATGAACACAGTTGATAGATACATTCTTCCCTTGTTCTTTGAACTCTCTTTGCTGTACAAATGTTAAAGCAGACAGTGCCACTTTAGAAACTTTATAATCTCCATAGTGACCAGCAAAGGAAAAAAAAGAGTTTTTGCCATTCTTAGCTGCTTGTAGGAAATCATTAACAAATTGCAGGATCTCTTCCACTTTGAGGTCATCCTTTATCAGTGTGTCCAACCATATTTGTTTTCTTATGTTGGATAGAAGTCCCCAGTCACTGCTAAGGTTGATTATTCGGGCATCATTTTTCAAAAGAGGGTACAATATCTTTGTCACAGTTATCAAACTCATAAAATTTGTGTCAATTAGCTTTTTAGCCTCCTCATATGTTGAAACAGATTTATCGAAATCTAGTACGCCAGCATTGTTTACGAGAACATCTATCCCAGAATGATGTTTTGAGATATGAGTTGCAAATTCTCTAACACTCTCTTCGCAAGTGACATCTAATTTATGAAATGTAGATTGCAGGCCAAGCTCCTGCAATTTATTAACAGCCAACCGCCCCCGCTCTTCATTTCTAGCTGTGAGGTACACAACACCATCAAATTTTAAACAGAGTCCCTTTACAATCTCAAATCCAATGCCTTTGTTGGCGCCAGTGACGATTGCTACTTTGGTTTCCATTTTGTACGATATCGTAAAAAAATATAGAATTTAATTTTGTACACTTATAGTTATTAAATACGGTAAAAACACATTTTAAATTAGAAAATACATTCTCTGATCACTTTGCTGCTTTGCTAGGCCGGGCCCAGCAATAGAAGAGAAAATGCGAATGACAAATGACATTGACAATTTATGAAATTGACAACTTGATTTGACAATCGACTTTTTAGTTTCGTACATACTTCAACATCGATCAATACTACACTACGAGATCGAGATAGGATTGTCTGACTGAGGTAGGGAGCATCGTCGCAAATGGCATAGGGATTAAATCAATATAGCATCAAACATTATATATTATACTACCTGTAGGTAGATACTCAATGTAGGTACACGCGACGAAGATAATACAAGGACCTACCTATTTTCATCTTACAGTATCTCTACGATACGAAAGATATAGATTTTTTTATCTGATACGAAATTAACATTAAGTTAGAGATACCTACATAATTATACTCCACCAATCCTTTATTTTACTTTTGACAGCAGAAAGTTGAAAGCTTGAGAACGTAACTTAAGATTTTAAAATGCGTGATTTATTTAATGATATTTATTAGGTACCCAATAAAAATTAAATGCCTTAGTTTTCACAAAATTCAATACTTTAATTAATTTGTCTCTTAGAAACTTTTACGTTACGTCGTTTAATACAAGCAGTGGTAGGACCGAATGTATTTGCTGAAAACTAATAAATTGAACATTATTCGGTCCCACTACTAGGTATATAACTATAGAACGTGACATACCAAAAGGTTTGTATTAGGTAATATGTAGGTACACAAATTAAGGTACCTAATTTAAATTTTATATATAAGTATGTAGGTAGGGTAAATAAATACCTATATAAAAAGACGCATAATGCTGTTGACGATACTTTTTTGAATAAATAAATACCTAATCAATAAACTCTCAGTCGTCGAAGGTCAAAGTATTGGACAAAGTATATACACTGCCTACGTAGTTGGGTTGGTAGTTGGCGTAAACCGTAAACATTAAAACATTATTTTATTACTAGATAACGTCCTTTATTTTTGTGCTCGGAATCGCATGCCAATATTTAAACAAAATGTTATGCAATCAGGTTTCTAGGGTGCACGCTGTTTTATTTTTAAATGCGCCACATAGCAGAACTAAGCTTATTATTGAAATGGAATGTCAACCAAAATTGTTATAATCAAATCCATGTACATAATTTTTTTTAGGCGTGAATTACCTAATAGGTAGGTAACAGTGGACAAGGATCCATGTTCAAATGTTTGAAATACATACCTTACCTACCTACATATGTGAGCTTTTGTAGTTAATGACTTAGTCTGTGATAAAATGTTCATATTCATCTACACTAATATTATAAAGAGGAAAACTTTGTTTGTTTGTTTGTACTGAATAGGCTCAAAAACTACTGGACCGATTTTAAAAATTCTTTCACCATTCGAAAGCTACATTATCCACGAGTAACATAGGCTATATTTTATTTTGGAAAAAAATAGGGTTCCGTAAGATATTTGGGTTTTTCGGACACAAGGTGTAAAAAATCAACCAGAAAAGTTACTTATTTTGCGTACGCTGCCTAAACTATAAAAGATAGAACCATAAAATGTTCTAATTAATTGTAGATCTTATAAATATCTACAAAAAAGTCCGCGACACACTATACCCATCTATGTCGAGTGAGGCACAGCAACCATTTTTTTATTTAAAAATCTTGAATTTTTTTTGGACTACATTTAAACGCGTTTATTTTACTCATGCTATTAATCCTTATCAAAATAAATGATTTCATCACTAAGAACAGTTTATGGAGATAATATTTGGTCTTTGAATGATTAAAATTGGACGTTTGGTTTTGAAGTTATGGCGAAATTAAAATATTACGATTTCTGCTGCACGACCGCTGCGTAGGGAGCCGACCTCGCGACTGACCGTGTCTTTCCTGGGTAGGCTTTTTGCAGCGGTAACCGACATCCACGCGGGCGGAGCCGCGGGCGACCGCTATTATAGAATAAAATAATGTACTACACGCGTACGAAGTCGCGGGCAACAGCTAGTTTCCTATAATTTCAAGAAGTATGTACCTAATTATCTAGATTTCACATCTTATTTATTACATGCCACTAAATAAAAATATGCTTTCACATCGTCACAAACAAATACTATCTTCGTACATATTTACAAAAAAAAACTCCGAAAAAAACTCATTCATAACATAACACAATAAAAACTTCACATTATATCAGCATTATTATTAAACCTTTGTTCTCTGACCACACATTTGGCTAATGATATATTTTCGAACTACATAATGGTCTAAGCCTTCAACACCGCAATGCTGATGACACTCCATAGAAAACAGGCTGTTATGGCTGATGCCGAAGTGTGCGATGATTTGTAGGTTGGTCTTTACACGGTGGTTTAATCGATTTTCACAGCTGCGTAGATTTTTCTTATGAATGTGTATGCCGCGAAAAATCCGATAGTGCCAGTCAGTAGCCAGAATGTTAAAACCATCAGACCTGAAAACCAAAATAATACTCATGAACATTTGCTTGCAACTAGAATATTAGAGTTATTTACATATATTTTAGAAACAAAGCTAAGTCGCAATATCGAAATAAGTAGGTGCACTGCTTGGATGTTTATCATGTGTCCTCAAAATCACTTTATGTTGACCTGTAGTATTAAGTATGATACCTATAAATAAATTTTGAATGGAGCTGTATAAGGTTGTTACTATTGTTATACAAATAAGATACCTGTATATCCTATGTAGAGCAATGTTGGTATAAATTCCGTGATTTCCAACTTGTTGAAGAAATAAAATATGGAGTAGATTAATATATAAACTGCTGACCCTCCAGATATGATAAAACTCTTCCACCACCAATGATAGTCCTGAAATCATACATCAGTTAGTATTAATATAATACTAGCTAACAATAAAACTGTAAATAGGTAGGTCGGCAAGCTATTATTTTGTCGAGATAACCAATGTAATTGTGTCGTAACAAATAATTACCTCTCCGCAAAGTTGGAAGTATGTCAGCACAATTGATATTTGCGATACAGAAATCACGAGAATGCAAAATACTAAGAACAGGAATCCGAAAAGGTAGTAAAACTGATTCTCCCATAGTGCATTGAATATGAAAAACAGTTCTATGAAAACTGCTCCAAATGGCAGAATACCTGCCATGAAGATACTGAAAATAAATATAACCGGTTGTATTAGATAGCACACATTGTAGGTTTAGGTAGGTACCTGTTTTTAAAAAGATTCTTACCAAGTAACATAATTCATGTACCAAACTTGCTCAGGAACTTTTCGAGGGATAAAGTTAGTCCGAACGGGATGTTGGAACGGTTGTTTCCGGCATCCAAAATAATATCCCAAATAAACAAGCGGCAATGATATGCAGAACCACAAACAAAGCAGAGCCATCATAGTGGAAAATGGTACCGCGCCACTGGAATGCTTGCCCATAATAAAGAAGTTTAAAAAGAAGCAAGTGCCAAAGACAATGGCTGGGTAGAGGGTTGCGGTAAGGAATGCCGCTTGCTTCCATTGTTTGCCTTTCATTGTGTTGTAGAGCCGCGCGGAGTAATAGCCGGCGATGAGGCCCATGAATACATAGAGGAATATGGCGGCGGTCATTAGCGCGCCGCGGCTCGCCGGAGACAGCATGCCGAGCATAGCGATAACTGAAACATAGACAAAGGAATTTTGAGTGTGAGAATGTTATACATACTTATCTGAACTATGTAGACTTAACTAAGTATGTAGGCAAGCCTGTTATAGTAAGTATCAATACAGCATTTTTACATGAAATTTGCCTAATAATAGTGTTATCATCAAAAGTCTAGTTGGTATTATGGGTATGTATTTTCATACAAACCTGTTTGTGCCTAAATAAAAGTCGCAAGTTACTTACAGATAGTAATAAGAGCCATGAGAAAGACTTGTATTCCGCTCCCGATGACAGCAGCAAAGAGCATCCGTTTCGGTGGCGGCCGGAACACGTCTCCATGTACCAACTTCCAGCCTGTCTCCTCCATCATATCATCAATGCTCTCATCTGAATTGTAGCGGGCTATATCCCGTCTCAATGTCCGTATCATTATCATTGTCAGTATTCCTGGAACAATACATTACAGAGTATAGACTAGACAGTGATTTTCGTGTAGATAAGGCTGACTGGACTGAGAGGATGGTTCATCTAAAATCATCCTAGGCATGTATGAAAACACTTTTTCAGAAGGAATAGGGTATGGGAATAAATCACTTTAATACATACCTGAAAGGAAGAAAAGGACAACAATGGAATTCACTATAGAAAACCAATGTATCTGAACATCCTTCATTCCTAGATATATATCCCATCTTGAAGCCCAGCTCACTTCCGATTCACTCCATTCCACTGAGTATGTGAAATAAAGCTTTGTTCCGGTATCTTCATTGACCAACTGTGGCTTTGCATCAGATCGAAACTGGCAAGACTCATCAATAAAAGTCAAGTCATCTTTATCTATAGAGTAGGTCTCAACTTCAAAACCAACAACTCTATATGAATCTCTGTAAAAAAATTACAAGTGACTGGTGCAGACAATACGGAGTTGCCAGTAAGATGCTCTAAATCTAGTCAGATTGGTTATTTTATTATTATGAATGATACATAATGCTGAATACTTACTGACTATGTTTGTGATATCTGAGTAATAGTTTCAGATGATTATTGATGTAAGCCTTTCCTTTGGACATAAAACCAAGCCGATAGCCCTGCTCTATATTTCTCTCTGATGTTTCACTGTTGAAGACTCTTGTAGCTACTGGCAAGTTGTCAACTAATCTAGAAAATTAACAAAATAATAGGTTAACTATTAACATTTGGCTCAATGAGTGAATAAATTGTAAAGAATTTGTTAAATAACACTTACAAATGAACAAAATACTCATGCTCAATGCGGCTCGCTACTTTCTCAGACTCTTCAACACTCCAATTTATAGGGTCATTTTTCTTATGGCATAATAATCTGCATTTAATATTTTCTGCCATATGCACTTCATATGGAGTGTTTACTATACGATCACCACGTAATACTTCACCCAAATTTTCGGATTTATAAACAAATGTCCCATTTTTAGGTAAGCAAAGAGGCAAAGAATAGTATTCATAGGGTAACTGAGTATGTATACTGGTCATTTTAACAGCTTTCACTTCAATTCTTTGGCCTTTTCTAAACTCCACGGGAGCAACGCCGGGGACATAAAATCCATGGCAGTATATTACTGGGCTGCTTATAAAGAAACAATATACTAAAACCTAAAAATAATAATAAATAAATTAGATAGAGTAAGCTGAAACAAAAATAAATTGTTCAGAAATTATTTGAATTGAATCTTAGTAACTTACTCGTAGCATGGTTTTCTTTATATTTGCTCAGTGAAAGTAAACAGAATCATAATTATTTTAATTGACTCATAAAGAGACGTACTTAAATCGATTAATTTATAATTTTATTAATTCTGTTCAAAGCAAATTAAAATTAGACAACCCAACAACACCCAACTAAACGAAAAACAATCAGTGCAGTGCAGTGACTGTTGATTGATTGATTTGACATTGACATTATAAAAGTTGTTATTATACAATTTCCCCTTTTGAAAAGGCGATGGTAACAAAGACCTTACTGTCTAGTTTTAATTTATTGTTCATATTTTTGTTAATTAAGTCCCGTTCCCAATACTATTACTTTTAGCGGTTCCGTTCACTAGAATGCGCGGTGCCATATAAATGAATTCGACTTGATTGACACTGACCGACCTCAGTAACTCAGTAAGCCCAAGGAAGGACGGGAAGAAAAATGTTGCCTTATGTGAACGGAATTAACTTCTAACAAAAAATAGTATGAAATTAATTTAAAACAAATAGGCAGTAAGGTCATGTTACCATCATCGCCTTCCCAAAAGGGATATTTTATCCTTATCTTGGAAGAATCATGTTCTGAGATCTTTATGCAATGATTTGTTTATCAACATAACCAATGCAGGTCGTATATAGGTAGTCAAGGTTCTAGTAGATTCTAGGTGGTAGATATGCCACATTCAAAAAATGTATTTGTCATTATCACTTAGCAAGGTGTCAATGTCAGTATAAAAAAATTCAATCAATCAAATAAACAAATGTGCATTTTGTTTTGCTTGCGTACGGCTGACGACGACGGGCGCGGGCGGTGTGCTCGACTAGCTTGAGTGAATGCAGTTTTTTTGTTGCGTGAGAACTTAAATTTATCGATACAAGCATTATCCATAAGCCAAAATCGACTTCTAACGTATAGTATTTGGAGGAAAACAGAGTATTTTTTGTAAATATAAAAGGTTATACACATCGCAGCAACATGGTGCAGGTATGCAAAAATGTTTTTTTACCAAGAATATACCTACCACACTTTTTTATATAACAACACGCATTACTTATCCCAAAATGACTTACAGGCTGTGGATGAAATGGAGCAGCCTGATCTGCCACAGGCTGTGCAACTGCTGAAGGAAATGAACATGAATGTGCAGCAAGTATCACAGCTCGTAGATAACATGCTAGTTCGTGTAAAAAGTGGCGAAATATCGACAGACAAAGGTTTAAGCTTTCTGGAAATGAAATATCAAATGCTTCTCAGTTATCTTATAAATCTCACATTTATTGTCTTAAGAAAATGTTCTGGTGAAAAAATAGAATCTGATCCTTCAATAGACAGGCTTATTGAAATCAGAACAGTACTTGAAAAGATTCGTCCTATTGATTCTAAACTGAAATACCAAATTGATAAGTTAGTGAAAACAGCTGTTGTAGGAGCCACATCTGAAGATGACCCTCAATCCTACCATGCTAATCCAGATAACTTAGTAAGCAAACTTGATGACTCAGATGAAAATTCCAGTGATGCTTCTGATGATGGAAGGGACAAGAAGGAAAAGGCAAATAAATCTAACATCTATGTACCACCCAAATTAGCTGCTGTACATTTTGATGAAGCTAGTTCCAGAGTTGACAGTGAAAAGAAGAACAAAGAAAAATCCAGGAAGCAATTCCTTAACTCAAGTGTAATGAGAGAGTTACGTGAGGAATATTCTGAGGCACCCCTAGAAGTTATGACAGGGAATCATGTAAAGCATTCCATATCAAAATATGAACAGGAGAAAACGGAGTATGAGGAAAGTTACCTGACACGGTTGCCTGTAACTAAGGCAGAGAAGAATCGTAGGAGGAAACTTACAACAGTTGGTATGTTAGGAGATGAAATCACAGGGAGCAGTAGCAAACAAACATCTCGTAAACACAAGTTAAAATCCAAGAAAGGTAAAGGATTTAAGAAGAGGCGTACCCAATAACAATCTTTATATAAATGTATATCAAATACTGATTATTTGATAATTTGCAGCCAGGTAGACTTGAATCTTAAAATTGGCAATGGCAACTATTTTATCATTTGCGTACATAACCTGTTTTCAATTTGATGATAAAGTTTCTAAATGTTTATACGCAACTGCCGATAAGGATGGCTATTTGCAAAATGTTTATTGAATAAACAAAGCAATAATTGGTAGGGTGCTCTTCATGCAGCACAAATATTCTTAGTAAAGGATTTTCTAAGTTATGAACTACCAAGTTGTTTCAGGGAATGATAAAATTACATCAACATTTTATGTTTGTAATAATATAATATACATTGCATGTTTTTAATAAGAATTTAAGAATGTATTTTGTATTGTGTTCAGTTTTTACATTATAAGGTGAATTTTGCTACAAGCCGTAACTTTCAAATTATTTAAATAGTTTACAATAACTAGAGTATTTAAGTTTTATGTTTAAATCATTTAAATGAGAAAATATAATAGGCTGAAATGCTTAAATACATTTTTGGGCCTAAATTAATTTTAATTGAAACAAGTATTGTTCTGTTTTCATTCATTTTATTTTTTTTCTTGTTTATTTTTATGTAGGTAGTTACTTTATTATGTTTGCCTTTTGTAAAACACTATGTTTCTTTGAATTATTTTTTTACTAATTTTAATTTGTTTCATCATTTGAATTAGTTGCTAAGATTAAAGATGTTTGGATTATGAATAAATATTTTCATTCCGTAGCTGCAGAGCTTGTAAATTTTGGGAAGTCTTGAAGACATGTAGCAGGGTCGAATGACTGATATCGGAAATGACGCATTTTCCGAATATGGCCTATAGGAGTGTGAGTGTCGAGGCACTGGTAGTCACCGCGCGGCGGGGCAGTGCCGTGGTTATGCGTCAGGTCAGAGCGAATAACTCTGTTCACTAGCCAAATGGGCGAGGCCATCGTCAACTGAAATTACAAGTTAAATGTTGAAAATACCTACAGACATCAAAGTATACACTAGCCACCGCTCGGGTAGGCTAACTGTTATTCCAGCACACGCATGTTTTTTCCTAGTTTCTTTCAAACCCGTCCAGCCGTTCCGGCGAGGCACTGGGGCCATGTGATAGAGGCTCAAACATCTAAACGAACTTTCGCATTTCTAAAATCATCATCTTCCTGCCCTTACTCTACTCTATGTGGGGTTGGCACTGCATGATCCTTGGATCATGCTGTAAGAGTTTTGGCTAAGGTGTTTTATGACCAGCCGTCTGCCTGACGTCAACCCTCCTTGGGAATACTTGCTTATTGTATCTCATCATGTTGGAGAGGATACATTCCCTTAGTCGACTTTTACGACGTGCTCGGGGAGAAGCAGCTGGACGCATTCTATGTTTTTTCTTTACTCCCAGTCCAGCGAAGAAGTATTTCGCATTTCTAAAATATGTTGGTAAAAACAAGTTCAAACAGGAATAATAATATCGTGGAACTTAAAAACAATGTGGGGATGTAATGTGCGCTTACGTTTGATAGGTAGGTAGCTATGAAAACACCTTGTGGTGAAGCCTGCAATGAAGGTATCTGATACTGTATAGTGAGTAGGCAGCTAAGTAAATCCCGTCAATATTATAGGCGTCAACAGAGCGTATCTGGCACGTGTGATAATTTTATAATAGAAACGGGAAATACCGGTTTGGTCACACAAGGGTTGGGGTTCCTGTAATCGTCCTGCTGAGTGGATAGGTAATCCATCACACCGAAGTCAGCAGGAAGTTGAGCCAAATCTGCAATCTTCATCAACTTGTTTCTTCCTGGAGTGCTAACAGTAAAAATCTTAATTTTATTATGTTGGTCTTAATTTTACTCCCGCCTAGTAGGTACCTAATTTAGAATACCTACCTACCTTCATAAGGGTAGGTAATCGTTTCAAAGGGTTCGCTTTATCGAAAATAATGTTATCTAACTCAAGCTTCGAGAGCACTGGTGGTCTAGTGGTAGTGACCCCGCTTTCCGATCCTAAGGTCGCGTGTTCTACCGGATTAAATCCGGTCGTGCACCAATTGGATTTTTCTGTTCGAAAAATTTATGTGCGCTATACCTACATAACTACCAGTAGGTACTCTCAAACGGTGACGGAAGACATCGTGAGGAAACCGACATGTCGTAGTTACCTAGATAGAACCTAAAAAGTTCAAAAATAGTATTTGTCAAGTAAGGAGATACGAAAGGAGCCTTTGAGGCACACTTTAATCCTTTCACCACACGGGTTCAAAAGAACTAGTGACACGACTGATGATAGTCTCAAACATCGAACCCGCATTCTTTGCACGCTGCGTTTTTCAACAAAAGTAGAATCTGTGGGCTTACTCTGTGCAAGGATACGATGTGAAATTTACTAGAGGCTTGAAGGAATAGACGGGGTCTGTTTTTGTAAAGACCTCTGCCAGCATGTGACGTGTCTCCGTCATCCGTACACCCTGGTCCTCGTTCCCCCAGCGCACATAGGTGCTGAGGTGGTTGCTCAATTCATCCCTGTAAACGTAATTGTCCTTCTTCTCAGCATGAATCGCATAATCCCAGTTCTCGACCTTCACTTGAGGTCCGTAAGTGTTTTTGGAGAATAAGATCTGCTGTGGCTTTTTAGCCATAGGATTTTTGGTCCGCATCTTGGTTTTAGTACAAAATTGGTCGTTTCAATAGAAATTCCTAAATAAATAAAAAATGTTTTGTGAAATATAAACAATCGGGCGAAAGAGGCGAAGTGTCTCTTTATAGTGACGTGTGTCTCCCATAGAAAGTCAGTTTGGCGTCTTACCCACAAAGTAGGTAGGTACCTTGAGGTACCTAAGTATACCTACCTAATGAAGTGATGAACTGATCAATATTGTAAGGTAGCTCGTACCTACCTACTACAGTGTGTTTATTCCAAGAAGTAGGTCCTAATAGTGTTCTGTGGTTTATTCGTCCAAGCTACTACATTATTCAGTATCTAGCCAACATAATGAATAATGTTAGGTACCTACATATTTTTATGAAGAAGATTTACCGTAGCGATAGCGAAAGAGCAAAATTAAATTCAAATATTTATTTAATGAATAAAGTAAATTATATGAAGCATAATAAATAACATATAAATACACCTGCCTGAGAGCACTCTCTTTCCCGAACCCATAATTGTGTAGGGTAAACTTGCCTTAATCGTACCTGTCCCTAAATCATACTAAGTACTGGCATTGTACAAGTACATTGTACATTTTCGTAATTTTTGTTTTGATACATAGGTACCTACCTAGGTAGGTAGGTACTATAAATTCATCACAAAGGACGAAACATCTGAACTGTACGATTAAGGCAAGTTTACCCTAAATCACTCCCACTTTACGGCCAACATTCGCAACACACTTGTAACACTATTTTATCTTGCTTCCAGGTCCAGGCGTGGATGGCACCGCCACGCCCGCGTCGTTGTTTGTGGAGAACCTTTCTCTCCACCTCATTTCCTCATCCTTCACTCTGATACTCTCCTGGGCGCACGCAACGAAAGCCTCGAAGAACTCATAAAATGTTATTTCCACATCCAAATCCATAATTTTACCGGCGTAGCTTATTTGAGGGAAAATTTGAGCAAATATTTTGATAATTGCTTTGTTAGAGAGGTTAGAGAAATTGAAAAGCTTGTATTCGTTGAAATCAAATTCTTCCTTTAAGTCGTCTTCTTCCGATGGAGGTGGTACTTCATCTGTCGGTAATAACATAAATAAGTAATTTGATTATTTTTAGGGTTCCGTACTCAAAAAGTGCCAATGGAATCCTATTACTGAGCCTACGCTGTCCGTCCGTCCGACCGTCCATTTGTCAGAGGGCTCTATCTCATGAACCGTAATAGGTAGAGAGTTTAAATCACAAATGTGTATTATTTAATTGCTGCTATAACAACAAATAATAAAAGAAAATAAAAATAAAAAGGGGTCCTCATACAAGAAATATTTATGTACGATGGTACGGAACTCTGTGTGCGAAATCGACTCGCACTTGGCCGGTTTTAATATATTTTAAACAACTTGGCACCTACGTACACTCGGCAGGTTCGGTTACATTCTATAATTTCTGGCTTACAGATATTTCTCGGCATAGAATATTTCGAATGAGCAAATGCGTACATAGTCATACAATAGAGCATTTACTTAGGTAGGTACATCTAGAAACAATGGTGCATCTACCAGTTATATAAGTAATATCATCTCCAAATATGTACACGTTCCGGCCCATGGGAAGCGCGTCATCTGATGCTTCGATGAGGGTAGTCTGTGCACGGTCAAGGCAGTGTGGTGGATGACGTACTGCGCATAGAAACTTGCGCACAGTATGAGGCTCTCCTAAAGAACGGTAAAGTTCATAGGTTCCTTTCAGCGGGATGAAGGATCCATAGCCATTTGCAAGTCTTCCTGTAAGTTTAGTTGTAGTACGTAATACCTGCCTAATAACAGGAAGGAAAAAACTTTTAGTTTGGACATAATCCAGCCTACAATTACCCATCATTACTCACTAGGCATTTTGTTATTTCAAAGCGTTGTAAATTAATCAGAATACTATATAATGCGTAGGTAATTTAGTAAGTAGACATTTATTGTTAGTAATTTTATTGGTAAGTTTTGTTTTGAATAATAAGGAAATGAAATAAACATGGCTTAAGAGGAAGATACATAAATAAATAAATATTTGTGGGCATTTCACACAGCGCCATCTAGCCCCAAACTAAGCAAAGCTTGACTATGAGCGCCAGATGGCTGATACCTACGTTTTTTTTTTATAAAAACATACTACTTATATAATACTAGAACACCCAGACCCGGAAGAAATATTTGCAGAACATACAAACATTTATTTTTATTTTTTTTGTTGTTCTCTCCTTAAATTGTATTTTTATTATATTATATAATATCATTATTCTCTGTTTGCATTTGTTAGTACTTACGTATATATGTACCTATGTACTTTAAATAAGTCCGGAGGAAGGTGTAGGCATGCCATAATACAGGTTATACATAGTATGGGTGCCTATGTTTTTCCACCTTGTATTTTAATAAAATAAGAGTATATGTATATTTAGTTTAAGTGCAATGTGACGTTTGTTGTTTAATAAATTTCTATTCTATTCTATTTCTCCTGTAGTGGGAATCGAACCCGCGCCACGCCACCGAGGTCGTCGAATGGCTGTGTCAATACAAAAGTTTGGATTAAATGTGGAAAAGGTCCTTAGATAAAGTTTGGGACCTGGCAGTCTTGGCCACAAGATTGTCATAATTTTACCTTTACGACGTCCGGCACCGGGCAAAACGTCTCTCTCCATGAAAGCTCTAAAAGCGCTTGCCAGTATGGTGTCAGGTTTTGTACCGGGAAGATGTTTCTTGGCGTATAATCGACTGGCGACTGAAATCAAACTGTGCACAAACTGCCAGAAATATACCTTCTCGAAAGGATTGTGAGGAGTTCTCGCTAGCCATTCCGGATTTTGGTGAAATATCCTATCAATCTCTACGAGTGTCAGTCCTTTTTCATGGACATTGCAGTCATAATAAAATTGCCATAGAAATAAGCGAATAAGAACTGGCGTAAAGTGTATTTCCTCAGTATTACAGATCGTCGAGTATCTATAGTAAATATTCTTCAAGTCTGTCTCGTAACATCTAAGCGACTTGCGCAAGGAGCTCTCCTCGAAAAGGATAAGATCTTCTATATCGTGTACAACGTCTTCTTCCGGTGGGTCTTCCTTGCGAATGGCTGTTGACATGTCAATCTCCAACGACTTGTTATTCTCGATATAATCGTTTATTATATTTGCTCTAATTTCTACCTGTTTGTCAATATTTTTGAGCGCTTGCTCTATGTGGTAGAGTAGACCGACTGTGCTATCACAAATATCGAATTTATAAGGCTCAAGTTGTTGGGGTCGCTTGTAATCTAGGGAAACGCCATTTTCGTTGCTATCAGGAATCAGGGGACCGATATTATCGTCTATGAATAGATTTATATCCTGAAGTATCAGACCATTGTTGGTAACGAACTTGCCCACGCCATGTTTCTTATTATTCTTGAATTCTCCTTTGTAATGGGAGCCCAGGCCGAGGCCGAGATTTAAGACACCGTAACCATTTCGTTGTCCTTTTACCCAGAGACCGCGGAAAGCATTGATTGATGGTAGAGATAGACCGTTGTTGTAGTAAGCGTCCCAAATATATATTCCGTAGCCTGACATAACACCATTTTTCCACTCGCCTCTGTAAAACTTCAATAAAAAGTTTAAGTATGTACCTACTTAGTTATTTACTTTTCCACAATTTTCATTTATAAAAAACTACGTTCGTTGCACTTACATCATGGTTCGGCCATATCATCAAGCCTTTTCCTTCTCTGACATATTTGTCCCATTCCCCCTTGTACCCGCTGAGTGAGCAATATTCTCGTGATCCAAAACCGTGACGCACATTCTATAGGTAATTTTTTTATTACCTATTGATATCGGTCATGACGATAAATATACACACCTACACCTAGCGGGGTATTATTTACTCTACCACACCGCTATGCTATGTATGCTAGTCACGATGAGAATGAAGATTTGACACAGTTTGAAGTCTGCGGAAATATAAGTAAGTTCGTATGAGCTAGTGGCCAACTCTTGTGACGGAGTTTTTAGGCCGCCTAAAGGCCTCCGTCATGGCTTAACGACTTAAAAGCCGGAACCGACAATTTAACGTGCCCTCCGAAGCACGGAAGCGGTAATATAATATAATATAGGCACCTACAAAGTCCAGGAAAAGGCTAAATAGGTCACGTACATGAATCCATTCTCCGTCATAGGAGTTCTTGAAGCTGGAGTAGTATATGACGCCCTCGCCATGCTTGGTGCCGCAGTGCCAGCCGCCAGCGTAAGAGCGCTGTTTCCGAGAGTCTACGTACAAGCCGCGCCCGTGCCGCAGGTTACCCGTAAAGTCTCCTTCGTACCACGTGTCGTCCTTCCATTGGATCATGCCTTTACCGTTCATCTCATTGTCTTTGAATTGACCCTAAGTAATTTTAACACTGGTATTGAGATAACATACCTACCAAATATTCCGGAATTTACGATAGGTAAGTCTAAAAAAATTTATGAATTAAAGTAATTCTAGTAAGTACGTGTACTTAAATAATGTGATACCTACGAATATTCAGCAAGTCAGATCATAAAAATATTTCTGCCTCTCCTATACACATAGAGGTGTTTATCGCTAAGTTTGTCCTTCATGCCGATACTATTTTCTCACAGTTTGAATAATTATGATAATAAAAATGTATATTACATTCCCCGGTAACCCCAAGATTTATGCTACGTAGGTACCAAGTAAACGGTCCCATCGGTCCATTGAAAGCGCCCCTCGCCGTGCATACATTTCATTGAAATGCTCCCCTCGTAAACGTTCCCATTTCTGAATCGAATCACTGCTCGCTCGTCAGGTGACGACCACCAGCATTGTTGCAGAGGGTCTATCTGGGAGGGAAATATTTTATTATTTTCCTACATAACACCCAAGCAGAAACACGTTATCTGCACAATACTTTCATAAGTAATAAATGTGTTCCTAGGAACATTTTGAGGAGCGCGTTGAAATCTTTTGTACGAATCTAAAGTATAAAACGTAACCTACCGTTAAGGCATCAAAATCTAATTTAGATCGACTCCTTTTTGTCTTGGATGGCTTGATAACTGAAATATTACATTTAATAAGGGATAAGTCGTTAAGTAACAGGCTTATTTTAGTTTTGGTAAGTATAAAATACTAACAAGTAGAGATCTTGTTCTTTTTTTTGCTGGTAAACGTAAGTTCACTAGGAGACTTCCCAAAGTCCATGTTCGGTGTACTTTCCTCGTATTTTGGTAGTTGTATCACCTCCCATGATTCCACTATGCTGTCCAGCATGGACTCAAACATTATTGTGATCAGTTCCTTCTGAACGGAACCCTTCGGCCGATTTACTGTGAATGAAGTTGCTGACTCGCTAATCAGCCGCGCGGTAGACTGAGCGCGGGCAGTGGAAAGTCCTTCGTTATCAGATTCACCATAATACTTTTTTGGTACGATTAGAGAGCTTTCACGACGTGTGACCGTCCTCTGAGAATCAACGTAGTACATATTTTAATGTAGGATAGACCTTTTAAAACGCGTTGTTGAGTTTTTCTCAATTCTATTTTGGTGCACTGCACCCGTGTAAAATGAAGTTTATAAAATATTTGACGTTTGCTGGGTACAAAATGTCATAGAAATGACATATGGTTTCAATTAAATAAAAAATCTAAACCTATGTGCTAGGTACTTTACCCACAGCATAGTTCACTCGCGGAGAGGTAAATATTTTTTCCATGCCAACTATAAGGAGGGGAGGTGAGGGCGACCCCCGGGGTATTGGCTTCGACAGGTATGTTCATAGAATTAAATTATCTTTCATATCACCTCAGTGGTTACGTCTCTCACCATAGCATCGGCCTAATAGCTCTCACATTAGGTACCTACATACGAGTACCTTGCCACAAATTATTACGAAGTTAAAATATGCAACTTTTAAGGTAGTTTATAAGTTAAAAAAAACACGACAAAGTAACTCTCGAATTGGTGTAATTTAAAGAGAAATTTTACTTTATTTTTTATTTTACCCTTCGGACCTCCATCACGGTGAATATATTGTCCACGGTCTTCCCACGCATTGGCCGAGTTTGTTAAAGCTTTGTTTAACATAGACTGACCTATCGAAGAAAATAAAGCATCAGTTGGGTCATCAGTGAAGGAAAATTCTGAAGAAATTCACTTATGACATGGTAAGTAATTAACCCCATTTCCAAAATCTCCAGGGCTGCCAAAACCCCCATTCACTGGTTTCTTTATCGAGGTCTTCAGACGGAGTCGGCGTATTAAGCGGCTCCATGGGAATATCTTGGTGACCTTGGGAGGAGCCTCCGTCTCCCCAGCAGGAACAGAGAAGGCATGCCACACCAAAAAGCACCAGACTCTGAGATAAAATAGTTCATTTGATGATTCACAAACACTATTTAAATATTCAGTGTTATTTGAATATTAACCTAAAAATAATATGCTGTGAGCCGAAAAAATCCCGTGTGCTAAAAGAACAAACTGTTCCTCCAAGATCCATGCCCTAGATCTACTACATTAATGCATTTATAAAATATATCACCTCACCTGCGAACTCATTGTGCAGACTAAACCACTAACTCGGTTACTGGTGCATTTGTTATACGCGTGAATGAATCCTGCTTTCGTTTAAATGGATTTCTGCAGAATTTATTTAGATCGTGACATGTGTTAGGACATCAGTGAATGATTCGAGACGGCTGTAACAA
Organism: Scotopteryx bipunctaria; assembly: GCA_949320045.1. Lineage (NCBI taxonomy): Eukaryota > Metazoa > Arthropoda > Insecta > Lepidoptera > Geometridae > Scotopteryx > Scotopteryx bipunctaria. The sequence continues at coordinate 5,207,101 of OX439441.1, forward strand.
TTCCAGTGGCCTGAAACGACTATGTGTAATGTAAATACATTTAATAAGGTATGATTTTAGTGCTTTTCTCACATAAATGAGGAAATACTTCCGATCGGAAAATAATCGGCTCAACAATACATGCCTAGCGTGACGATCGACGCATTACGACCTACCTATTCCATAATACCGGTTCAGTATCATAACCTATTATTATTATACTCGTAGTCCACTCTAATATTCTACGAGTACAGTATTCTACTAATGGACCACGGATCGATCATTCTTATCACATCTACACAGATCTACACCTTACACCTACCATAGCAACTCAGCATAGCAACGTCGTTATCTGTCAAAAAGCGTCATACATTTATTGCCAAAAAAACATCGTTGCTCAGAACTTCGTTTAGTTGCTATAGTAGACAAACAATCCGTCGTCCGTTAGTAGAATAATGGAATCGGCATATTTTACTTTCTTCTCTACCTTTTTAATTACAACTAAAAATTGTTAGTAAAAAACAGCTTTCATGATTTTTAAGCTTTATTCAAACAAATTCATAATCAGTACAACACAGTGAAAAACAATAAAACATTGTAATTAATAAAAAATAACGTCAAAATATCATGTGTATTATAATTTTTTTTAAAAATATCTAAATAGAAAACAATGTAATATCTAATTTACAATTTTACTTCATAAACACGAATTAATTATGTTAATATTTTTATGGTAATTAAATTCGTGCAAATTATCAACTTTTAAAGAAGCCTATTCGTTGTTTATTTGAAAAAATGCATACAGAAAAAAAGTGTGATGTCGGGGTTCTATTATAAAAGGTGGTCACTATCTGTTATGCATAAGTAAGACTAATGTTGATTTTCCGTCATTCTTTACAGAAACAAATTCTGACTATGAAAAGATGATGAATATAAAGTTTAATTTGTCAGGTATGTAGGTCCACGATTACACAACATTTGCTATGATGCCTATAATAATTTAACTTTTACATACTATATTGTTTGCCAGTATTTAGTATCGATATCATCGTTACACATTGAATGTCGATAGGCAGCATGGCAAGAACATGACTTATTCATTTACATCACAATAAAATAAAAGTACAAACAAATAAATAGTACGTAGCGTAAAACTCAAACTCTAGCACTTTGAAACAAGTACCTCTAACAATAACAACGCGACATTGCATTGGATAGTAATTATAATTCTACATTGCAGTGCTTACGAGAGATTGGGTTCTATTTGCTGTTCTTACCATTTATTCATACGACATCAATATACTGTGCGAACTTTCTATACATACTATTTAAGCCTCTAAGATTTAATCTTGAGTTGAATATATCTATGAACAATACTTCCCAATTGTGTTCCATTTATCATATCACAGATTCATTATTTGGCTGTCATGTCATGAATAAACATTTTCACTTATTATACTTAACCATATCTACAATATTATACAATATCATCTTTAGTTGGGAGGGTACAATCTAGCAGAATACTCGTACTACCTAAGTTCCTTAGGCTTTTATCTTTATGTTTTTATGATACTAGGAATAAATATTGACAATTAATAATATTTTGACAATTTTATAAGAAATACTTTATGATTATGTGACAAGAATACTCGTATTGATCGTTTTATTTTAAATTCAGTGAATTGAGCACTAGATCATTAAAATTGATGACTAGAAGACAATATTTTTAATTTGGCAAGCATCCATTTTTTAGCTAGGCTAGAGTTTAATTGAAGTGTTCCTTGTTACAAATACTTAAAGGCAATGCCATAAATAACTTACTAATATTAAGCTGTTAGTATTTACATTTTATCTAAAGTAGGGCTAGTAACTAACACGTGCAGAGGTTTGAAAACTTACGTTATTTTAATGAGTCAATTTTATTATTATTTATAAATTCTTGCTATCTTATTTTTTTTTCTACAGCGCAATTGCATAATTTAGCGAGCCAAATGTACTTTCAGTACTCGTATATTAAAATGTGCGACACGCGTTATAACATTTGTGAATCGAATCAATAAGTAAGCTATGTATCCACTACTTTCTACAAGAAGAGTGTATTTTTACATGATTTAATGAATACAGGGCTTCAAAGCAGCCCCCATACGATGGTACTATGCTACTTAAATCCCAACTACGCTATACACTATCCAATACTAGAGGCCCAAACTCACAGCTAACCTACAGCGGCTTTATGTATCCTCAAGCTGTTTAAATAATGCTGACACACCACCGATTCAAAGGATCGAACGTCGTAGTGCCATATGAGCCTTACGATGTTTGTGATAAGGTACCCTATCGAACTAACTACAGTATGAGCCAGTTAGCTCAGAGCTAGGCGCTCGCCTGCAGATTGTCTACGTAGTGATAGCGCGCCGCCGATTCCTAAGAACACGAGACGTGGATGAAACGAGATGAGCTTTACGACGTTGATGATAAGGTACACTTTCCAACTAACCACACTGAGTCCGTACCTAGAGGTTCAAAGCCAGGCGCTGGCCCGCGGTTGTCTAATACGAACATGAGTCGTGGATCAAACTTTACTAGAGCGAGATGAGCCTTATGACGTTGATAATAAAGTACCCTTTGAACTAACTACACTGAATCCGTACCTAGTGGCTCAATCATAGCCAGGCGTTGGCCCGCAGGTTGTCCACGATAGTGCTGGCGCGCCGCCGGTGCCTGAGGGCCGGCTCGAAGGCGACGCCGACGCGGCGCCAACGTCAAGAATCGTGGATCAGCCGCTGATAGTGGGGGAAGATCTCGTATGGAGGCACGTGCAGTCCGAACTCGAGAGCCACAAGCACAGCAAATTCAAACTTCATTAGGTCTTTTCTGTTCACGCGGAAGGTTGTTTCGATGCGCTGTAAAGAATAGGTATTTAATTTATACTAAAGAGACTACTTTGGACACCTCATCTCGAGTATCTTGTTTTTGGAAACTATGTATGTAAATTGTAGAAATGTCATGAAAATAAAAAAGTTCTTACCTCAATAAGCGATTTTAATGTATCTCCTTTCACGTCGTTCAGCTTAGCAGATAGCATAAGACATGCGCCTGCGCAGAGCTTCCTATTATCCTTGTTGATCAGATTGGCCAGGATCAACTTCTCAAAGTACACATAGGCCTGAGCCACAGATAATAAATCCACTCCACCGCTGTCGTGCTTGGCGATTTTGCGCATTTCTTTCTTAATGCTGAAAAAGAAAAAATAAGTTACTTTGACCGAACAGACGAGCAAATTTTTTTTACCTGAGAAGTCTTACCTTCGTAATTTGCTCAAAGTAAGCTTGATGTGTGGGAACTTCTCTCTAAACTTGTCATTGAGTTCCTTCTTCAAGTCTTGCGGGCGCACGTAGTCGATGATCGAAGTCATGTAGGACGTAAATGTAAGTAGCGTTCTGTGCTTACCCGCGATTAGCTCTGGGTCGTCCAGCACATTCGGGCAATAGTACACCTGCTGAGATTATAAACTGATGTCAGTCAGTTGGTAACCACTTCCTCAAGATTTAGCATTAACAAGAGAAAAGATGTTTTATCAAAGTTTATGGCTTAAAAATAATATTAAGCACCAAAAACAAACGGCAAATTTACATGCGAGATACTTACATATTTCTGCGCCAACATGGCCATTTCATCCCAATCAAAATTCTTCGAGTCGACCGAGTGCGGCGGTGAAGACGGCAGAGCAGCGCTTCGTTGAGAGGACTCGTATGAGAAGCACCTGCAATAACACTACTGTGAGGAACACATTCGGTATCTTGATAGATAACTAGAAAGTACAGAGTAACCATCCGATGGACATAAGCCTCGTCCTTATTGGACATTATGCAATGGTAAGAGATGGCAATACTTTATAGATTTTTAGCGGGACAGATCGATGAAAAACTAGTACGAAGGTACTTCGTGCAAATCTCTATATCTGTGCCGAGAAATCTAAATGGGTAGGCTTACTTGTATGTTTTGAATGTGTGATGTTGTTGAAAATCGTATGTATGTATAGTATAGGTATTGCGACATAAAATAAGTTTCAGAGTAAGAAATAAAAGCATTGATTCGGTGTGCAGTGCGAGGCTATAATAGGTCTAGCGCTTAAACTGAGGAGGATCCTTAGGTAGTAAAGGAGTGCGGTAGGATAATAGAACTGTCGCACTCTACACGGTGATGAAAAGTAAAAAATATGACTTACGATATTTTCAATTGGTACTAGTAAATTAGTTAACTAAATTGGCTTATTGACAATACAAACAAATAAAACGGGTTATTTTTTTCCTGCATTTACAATGAGTCGTACGCGAGTCGCAGACTCCACTCAAAAACTCGTTTACCCCAGCGGTTGTCGGTTCTCCGGCAGATATGTCCAGCCCACTGTGACTTCAGTTTGCTAATGCTCTAAGCTATGTCGATGATTTCATTGTTTCTCTGTAAGTCATTTTGTGTACCAACTTGCTTGTGTCGTAAAATAAAGTGATTCTATTCTAATCTACTTTGGTTCTCTATCGGATACTATCGTTACGAATTCTATCCATCAGAAAAATTCCATAGCTCGCTGAGCGACTTTGAACTGGTGGAATAGCCGTACTGCGAGTTTCACGTTTCGGCTTCGTAGGTATGTCAATACAGGTAGGACGCACTGATTGAAAACTTTGGTTTTCAGGCATTGTAGTATAGGCGACGGATGTGAAGACTTGGCGTAATTTCCCAATGCTGCCCAACCGAGCTGCATTCTCCTCTTAGCCTCCTTCTCAAAGTTGTTTCTACCCAACTGCACAGTCCGAAATAATTCAGTCACTTCGTTTTGTTCAACTAACATGTCGTGTTTATGATAGCAATTCCGACTTGACTGAAGTCCCGCGTCAATTGACGTAGCGTAATGAAAACACCCCACACCCCTCCTGCACCCTTCTACTATCCAAGGAGCCTCCTCAGTTAAGCGCTAGGCCTATGGCATTTATAGGCACATGTTTAGTGTTTATTGACATTACATATTACAGTAACGATGACTCCCATCTTGGGACAAAAAAAAAGAGTGAACAACAAGTAATTCTCTATTCTATACACTAAGATTACATACTCTATTTTTATCCACATGTTACCTAAGGTCTATGTTGAATATGAAGCCCCTAATACCTAACCGGTGACGTCCAGTGCTTTGCATGCGAGGTGCAAACCAAAACTACGGTAGGTATGGTCCTAACTATAGTTTTCAATACATGCACCCGTGATGTTGAAAGACCGGAACTCTATATAGAAGACTGATGGATTACGGTTTCTTTATTAACTAAGAATAAATAACTACTTTCGGAAACTATCTAACAGAACTAGTTTATTTCCATGCACGTGATTATAGAGGCTTAGTGGGTTAGGTAAGTTTTGTTGTATGTTGTGGTTATGTACATCCTTCTGTATTATGTGGGTTTAGTACATACATACTGAAATAATAAATAATTATAGTAAATCATATATATAGCTTTGAGGTTAATTACAATGTAGTTGAGTATGGTTCATTATTTGTAGGTTAGGTGTCAACCGATGGCCCAGGGAGGCAAGTTGATAAATGATTGGAGAATAGTTTTTGAAAATTAGGTAGATACAAGACTTTAACAATAAAATGACCATTTTTAGGGTTCCATACCCAAACGTGCCAACGGGACTAAGCCACCGCCAGTGGGCTGTATCTCATGAACTGTATTTATAGGTAGAGTTGAAATTTTCACAGAATGCTTATTTCTATTGCTGCTATAACAACAAACAATAAAAATAAAAGAAAGTGAAAAATAAAAGGGGCTTACCATTTTTTATGTACAGAGAGCGTCATCAACTGGTATCCCCCAAGTTTATTTTTATGTACAGAAAGCATCGTCAACTGGTAACCCCATATAGTTTAAATTTAAAGTTGCAGTGCAGGCTACAGTATCAACATGTAATGCCTGAATGACTCAAATGAAAAAAACCTATTTTATATGGGGTTCGAACCAGCTTATTAGGATGGTACGGAACAGTACGGAACCCTTCGTGTGCGTAATCGATTCGCTCTTGACCGGTTTTATTTATTAATGTTTTTTCCTCCTTATGATTTTATCTTGTTTAAGAAGTTATGTCGCTAAGAGTGAAGATAGACAGACAGCAATAGAGTATTCATTCCATGCAGATGATATTGTGAATGTGATGTAATTATTGTGTCCTTAGAAATCCTTACAGGTCTGTTAATTGGTTAGTTAAGAGTTATTTACAATTTTGACTTTCAATCTAGGTTTAAAACACCATTCACCAGATGCAAAATAAGTTCTATTCTAAGTAACCCTATCCCACTTCCGGTAGTTTAGTCTACAATGTTAGAATTTTGATTTCATTAGCAGGGTCAAAATAGCATTAGCCAATCAAGTTACCGCATAGCATAATATTCATACAAAGTTTACCATTTCATATCCTTGTGCCTCGTCAATAACTTAGTCCTGAAATTCAAATTTGTTAGTGATGAAATGACTGTGATTATTGTACACACACATGACTTTATAAAATGATCAAAAATGGTAGAATAAATGGATCTCAAATGAAATGAAAATATTTTGGACTATAATATTAAAGAATTCAGTAGGTAAAATTAATATTCAATTCAGAATGTAGAAACTAATAGATGACTTTGATCACTTGTAGCTATCATTAAAAGCATTTCCCCACTTATGTGGCTTAAGAGTTTTCTACCTACTGAATACTTAGTTGTTTATTTCTGCTCACTACCAAGGGCACACATAGCATGTAGGCACATTTTGCTTTAAAAGACTTCTCTGTGGTGTGTCAGGCTAACCAAGCATTAAAATAAAAATCAAAACAAAATAACAGTATGTACAACTCTTCAATATACAGATCTTGTATCTCAATCTAATATAATTAGGTAAATCTTAGAGTTCAGATCATAACTAGCCCAGTATTTGATGGTTTTCTTCATTTATTAGAGCACACCCAAAAAGAACATAAAAAAATAATTTAGATAGCTCAAGTTAAATAAGTTGTTTTACTATGGTAAAGGAAATCATTACCTGGCTATCACATGAGGGTGCCGATTCATATTCTTCCAGTTTCCTTTCTCAATGAATTTCCCTTCATAAATCTTCATGTATTCATCCATAGGGCAGATTCTGGATGGCACCAGTAGTTTCGAGTATGAGATGTCTTGACCATTCTCCTCTCGCTCAAGGCCAAGCAGGTCAAATGGATCCATACCATTGTCCGTAATGGCTGACAGTGGTCTTGGGCCTGAGGTGTTACGCCTGCGGACTCCATCTTTTCTGTGATCAGATCTGAAAGTAAAAAGCTTTCTTAATATAACTATGCTTAAAATAGAGTTGAGTTATACGGCTTCTGTGGCTGCAGTAACAATAATTTTCCTTGTATTACAAGATTACAACATCATCATTTACAGCCCTATTGGGCTATGAATTATTATTAATTCCAGAGACATATATATCACACTTACTTTTTTATATATTCCATGTTCATGAACCATATTCTCAATTCTCTATGATCTACAATTAATTCACATCAATTAAATACTTACCGAACATTCCTGACAGTTTTATAATATGGTATTGTACTGAACACAGCACAAGGCACTCCCTGAGCAGGTGCAAATGCCAGTCTCTCATCTTTGAATGAAACTCCTTTAGTGGCACGAAGAAATCTTACTTCCTTAGCTATCACATGGTTTTCTGGTATACAATTACTGCCAGTTCTATAGCGACCTGGAATGCAGAATGCAAATTCTAAGAATAAGCATTAGAATATGGAAAAATATACATGTTCCCTGCTGGTGTAACTTATGTAAGTACTTAACTTACCAAAGGTTAAGCTCTCTGAGCTACTTTTATCATCTGTATTGAGACCAGGAAGAGCCACCAAGTGACCTTTCTTTGCTCGAATTGATGCATGCTTGTCTTTAAAGGAATCTATATTTCCAGAAGAACACCTGAAGTTATAAGACATCGAAATTTAAAACAGGTTTAAAAATAGAATAATAAATTGATTATGCTTTCCAGTACCCACCTTTCTCTGAAATTGGAGTTGACACCTTTTATAGGAGTTACGTTCAAGGCATGTTCCGAATCCGAGCTGATGGAGTGATTGTCTGAGGCCACTCGGTGCGCGGGACTGGCTTGCGCTGGTTTGTTGCGACTACGAATGCTGTTTCCTATTACATCCTTATCTTTGCTAATTTCAATTACTTTTGTTGTGAAATCAGTGTTATCGTTGCTCACTGGCTTATCTGTAATCTGTGCTAATTCAGTCTCTTTAGATTTACCATCCAGCGATATATTAGATAAAAATGATATTGCAGCTAAACGTCTCTTTGCTTTTTCATATTTATGCCGATTGTTAGACATATTTTTATAATTCACTTTCAACACCAAATTAATTGATTTCAAATATATTTTATTTTATTTTATTTAGGTAAGTAGTTCTGTAGGAGATACAAACAGTGTAGATTCTACAGTGCAAATAAGCAATGAAGGTATCGATTTGAAGCAGGCAACAGCAGGCAACCGTCAGGCAAAGAATAAATAAAATGCAAACTGCAAACCCCAGGCAAACCCAGCCAGAGAAAGAAAGAAACAGACAGACAGTCCAATTCCAATGTTGCCGGCAGTTAACCTGAAAAAGTGCCGAGTACAAGTCCAAAATATGTACAAACAAGATAAAAAATGTCTAGTTTGTAACTTTTGTTTGTACCATTGAGGTTTGTAATAAAGGTATTATGGTCACCTCAATGAATCTAATTCTAGATGTAACGGCTTGATTAAGGCTGTAACGTTATTTTTTTCTGATTATATGACTTAATGAATAAATGACTTAGTTATCTGGATTTAAGTCCACTGCATCAGTTTTTAATACAACTACTTAATAACAAGTGTACCTTGATAATTATTATATTTATAGTTGTATTAAAAACACATTTCATAAATTAAAAGTGTTTTCCTTTTTATTTATTCATTACTATTTCTTTCAATACAATCCTAAAGGTTTTCAGTTTTTAATATATTTTAACAAACTTAAATTAATGAAATAATATAAATTCTACCAATTTTGAGGATACTTTTGCTACTCTGTTGTGTGTGGATGATACCGAGTTATTTATTAATCAAAATGATATTAACGTATTCCTGAGAGATTACTATGTATATTGATTAAGTGGATACACCAAAACCAACATCTTAAAAAGTCCAAAAAATTTGGCAGACGTCGCGTCATGATCGCAAAAATTCCGCAGAGGACCAAAAAGCTCCAAAAACGGACCAAAATGTCCGCACTGGCAACGCTGGTTGCCTATTTAAGTCCGTTTTTTTTTGACACTGACAAATCTTTTTACGTGACGCTCATTTATTGTTCCGAAATCCGAGCGCTCAATAAGGCTCATTACATCCTTCATTCATACTCATTTAATTATTTGGGTTCATCTTCGTATCTACATAGGTTGGAGAAAACCTGAAAACCTCATTTCAAATCATTCAGGAAATAGAAGTAACATTAGAGCAGTGTTACCGAGGCGTATTTCATGAAACGAGGAGCAGTGCTGAGGGTCTCTGAGGGTCTACTCTCAGATACCCGCAGCAAGTGTTCCTCAGTAGTCGTCCTCAACCATGGGAAATGCTCACCTTGAGATGATTTTTTTTACGTCAAAGTCAAAAATTTGTGAAAGGAATTAATGAAATGTCTCTGTCACTGTCAGTCTGTCACTTATGACCAAAAAGTTGTGTAGAGCTAATCCAAACAATATTGTTTTGTAAAAGTAATTTTCTTGGACTAAATATTGCTCCAGAATGGAGCCCAACTTACCAGGATCATCGAACTCTTCAAGAGCTACTAGATTTATGATGGAAGGTGTCGGAGCTCGAGTTATACGGGGTCCAGACTGGAAGTGGGGCAAACAGGTATCATTGTTTATTTTTATAAAACTATCTAACTTGATAAATCAAAGTATTTTTTTTTATTATTAGTCGTTTACTGTATGTTTCTAATTTTTAACTGTAGTAAAAGAGTACTGTTATACCGTCATTTTGAGAATCCAGCTATCTATTATAAGCTAGTACAAGAACCTCTTACAATAATAAAATACAAATTGAGTGAGGAGCATAATAAAAGTATTGAATATATCAATAATGTGATAAGCAAATATTTTACCTAAGGTTGTACTTATTTTTTATAGGATGGAGGGGAAGGTCATGTAGGTACAGTAAGAAACTTTGAATCGCCGGAAGAAGTGGTAGTAGTCTGGGATAATGGAACAGCTGCCAACTATAGATGTTCCGGAGCATATGATTTGCGTATTCTAGACAGTGCCCCGACTGGAGTTAAACATGAGGGCACCATGTGTGATACATGCAGACAACAGCCTATATTTGGTAAGTTCCCTAATCATATCCCATCATTATGGAATAGGTGCTGGGCAAGCCTACTCCATTTTAATTCATCCCAGGCACTACAGCGTCCTGTCTGTGAAGGTAAAAGTTGCCTCCTGACGCTGTATAAATCATCTACTTTAGATGGTAAAAGGCCTTAAGTTCCCTAATCATGACTGTACATTCTAGTCAAAAGCAAAAACATTATCATACATAGCGTGTATTCTGTCAATGCTGGGTAGAAGCCTTAAGCCAGTGTTGACAAGACTTAAACATGAATTGACACCATTGTAGGTATAGATTTTTTATCATGTTTCACACTTGAGCTATGTACAATGTACATGTATAGTATAGGCCTTTATCTAATTATATTATTATTGAATTAAATAGTATAATATTTAATTCTATATTTAAGGTATTATGGAAATATTGCAAATCCAATTTGGTAGTTTTAAAACAAATGATAATCTTAATATTCCAGGTATAAGATGGAAGTGCGCTGAGTGCAGTAACTATGACCTCTGCTCTGTGTGCTACCATGGTGATAAGCACAACTTGAGGCACAGGTTCTATCGCATCAGTGCTCCTGGCTCTCAGAGGTGTTTAGTGGAACCAAGAAGGAAAAGCAAAAAGCAGGCTGTTCGGGGCATATTCCCGGGTGCTAGAGTTGTGAGAGGTGTAAGTTATGCTCAAATTAACAATTATGGTTGTCTGAATACCTATTATTTATAATAAGTAACTGACAAGTAATTGGATTAAATGTGTATACTGTTTGGGTTTAGCTTATTGTTGGCTAGAAAGCAGCTAAAAAGAAAAAATCTAATGAACTATGGTTATCGACAGAAAGAAAAAACATGTGGTCATGTAAACTAAACATACAATATTGTATGTGGAAGGGCGATAATCGCCTTGTCATTGATTGCTGGACGTCTCTGTGTAATCACCGAGCTTGAATGGCAAATCTCTCATTCAAATTGGTTCAATCTGATTAGTATGATATTCACATGAACTTGAATTTTTTTATTCGAGATTGAGTTTAGAAAAGTCGAGAACTCGTAGGCAAATATCTCATTGCAATTTGTGTCGTCGTGTAAAAAAACGCTTGGTGATAATCACCTTACGAATATCGTATGACATACTTGTACGCAAGTTTTTTTTTTGCTTGAATGTACCTAAACGTGTAAATGCGATTATCGTCTGAAGATTATCACATACGATTTCTTGCCCTAAAACATGCAATAAACTCTCCATGTAAATGGCGTTTAAATCTGAAACTTTCTGAAGATGTTTAATGCGTGTCTCAATCACAGCTGAATTAATAAATAGTAATAAAAATAAAATATTTGTAGACATTTCACACAGCGCCGTCTAGCCCCAACCCAATCTAAGCAAGGCTTATACTATACATTATATGGATTGTATACAGAATGGATTTGAAACTTGGATTATACTTGGTTCATGATCTGAATAATTGTATGTACCACATAAGCAAAGCTGCTGGCGGAAGTGATATCAATAAACCACATTTCTCAAATTGTAATCAGGAGGCCTACCTACTTTAACCTCTCAATTATAGATTGGATTCATGGTGGTTTTCTCAACATTTCCAGGTGGATTGGCAATGGGAAGACCAAGATGGAGGCAATGGCAGACGAGGCAAGGTTAATGAAGTACAAGACTGGTCCGCCGCCAGCCCACGCTCAGCTGCCTATATTGTTTGGGATAACGGAGCTAAGAATCTGTATAGAGTTGGTTTTGAAGGAATGGCCGATTTGAAGGCAAGTTGTTCAAATGAGTCGGTAACTTAATTTTTCTGGGTAAGTTGCATCATATCAAAGTTATGATGGTCTAACAAGCACCAGAAACAACAATATTATTGTGATATATAATTAAAAGAAATATAATTCAACTTATCACTAAGCTACCAGTCGCTACCAGGCGAAATTCTATGTAGGTAAGTACCTAATATAGAAGTCAGTTTTTGTTTCAAGTATTAATTTATGAAGTGACATGCTTTCCTGGTAATTATACTAGTTCTGACTTGATTTTCAGGTTGTGAATGACGTAAAAGGACAAAATGTTTACAAAGAGCATTTACCTCTATTGGGGGAGCTTGGTCCTGGCCGCACTGGACCACATGGGTTGCAAGTTGGTGACCAGGTGAGTTATATCTAGCCTTTTTAGATAATCAGGCCATCCACGTGTCGTAAATGAATATGGTCCTTATTATTTTATTAAATAACAAGATCGGTCAAAATGTAATTCAACTTGCAAGTAGAAAGTCTTGGACAGTCATTATTTTGCCCTGATATGTTCAGAGGTTTGATAACTTTCAACATAAGTTAAATAAAACTATGCTCCATAACTGATAAAATACCTGCTAACTTCACAACCCATACATCACACTCTTAGTTAGAAGGATTTCTGTAAAAACCGTTAATACGGGTTTTTCGAAGTCTTATCAAATGGTGTTAACAAGTCGTTAACCTTACTGCTTGCTGTAATAAAATTAGCCGTGACAGGCATGCGGTTATCTCACAATATGGAAAGGGTGTAACATTGCAGGTGAATTACTTCTCTGCTGGACTGGAAGTAAATAAAAAGCATAGAATGCGTCCAGATGCTTCTTTACCTGAGCATGTCGTAAAAGTCAACTAAGGGATAGACCTCTCCAAAATGATGGACCATCTATATGGGCGATGGACTGATAACCTGTCACCATGGTTCACCATAAATCCATCTTAGGACTTTAAATTAGAAGTGGCTGCAAGTTTTACTATGTTTACTTTTGGCTCTGCCCACTGCATTAGGGATACGGGCGTGATAATATGTATGTATTGCAGGTGAACGTAGACCTGGATCTGGAAATAGTGCAATCCCTGCAGCACGGCCACGGCGGCTGGACGGATGGCATGTTTGAATGCCTCGGCACCACCGGCACTGTGGTCGGCATCGACGAGGACCACGACATAGTCGTCACCTACCCCAGCGGCAACCGGTGGACCTTCAACCCGGCTGTCTTGACTAAGGTACTTGCATAAAATCACGCCTATTGAAGTTGGCATAAACCACGGATCTCTATTTGCTACGGTCGTCTTTCGCTTAATTCACTCATTCGGTACATCATTCATGCATGCTCATCGGTGGATTAAGGTAATTAGATTTAAAACTTACTTGCTCATTACCCGCCGTTAATAATTCCGAAAGTTAAAAATACAAAAAAGTATTTTTTTGCGGTGTTGTATTTGTATTAGATGGGCCATTGTAGAATAGGGCCGTGTAGCACAAAAGGTTAGCTTTAGCACAGTTACTGTGGATGATTTTAATCAATAAGCTTTTTATGTTTTGATTTTAAAAGTAAGTTTTCTTAACCATTTAGAACCGCTATTCGTGAAACATTGGACAGTGTCTATTGTATACCTATTATTGCTATATCTTGTGTTTTACTGTAATTTTCATTTTAAATGAATATTGTTGGTGTAATGTAGGTGTGCAGTGGTAATTTAAGCGCGTCGTCGTCGGCGGCGGGCGCGGCGGGCGGCGGGTTTGCTGTCGGTGACCTCGTGCAAGTGTGTGCCGACCAGGAGCGGGTGAAGACCCTGCAGCGGGGACACGGCGAGTGGGCCGAGGCTATGGCACCTGTGAGTTTTCATTAATTTCTAATCTTCTGTGCCACAGGGTTTCAGTAGGCTACAGTACATACAGAGTGGACACTCCCCACACTTTCCTGAGATTGAGATATTAGAGAGAGAGTTTGAGATAGAGATATAAAACATAGAATGCGTCCAGCTGCTTCTCTCCCCGAGCATGTCGTAAAAGTCGACTAAGAGATAGTTTCTTCTCCAACATGATAGACCATATATTTGAGCGATGGGCCGATCACCTGTCACAATGGTGCACCATTTCCACCTTGGGACTATGAATCAGGAGTGGCTGCCAGTTTTCTTATGATTACTTGTGGCTCTGCTCACCCTATATAGGCTGCTTATTTAAAATTTGTAGGGAAAGTCTCGTTTGAAATAATTTATTTCTGTTGCTTTCTGTATGCATTCACACTCAGAATTTGTTTCAGACGCTCGGAAAAATCGGTCGGGTCCAGCAAATATACCACGACAATGATCTTAAAGTAGAGGTGTGTAACACATCATGGACCTACAACCCTAATGCTGTCACCAAAGTAGCTTCATCAGATGGGAGTATCTCAGGGAATTCATCAGGTAAATTTACTACACTACAAATTTTATGACCTTTCTGAAATAATCTGCTTTCAGAAGTTTGTCCATTAATAAATCTTGGTTATTTCATTAGATCTGAGCTGTTCGGAAAGTTCTTTGTAAGTTCAGATTTTTGACATAACATTACAAAAAATATCTTTCGAGTCTGAGTGTTGTGCGGTCATGTAAAATTAGGTCTGTGATTGTTGGTTGTTATATTTGTGCTTCCTTTGTCCGAAATTTATTATACACAGAGACGTTCACATATACGTCATTAAAGAATACATGTGCAAAAGCGAGCTTAAAAAATGAGTTTTCTACCACCAACTTTCACGCAACTATTGTCTTATCTATAGTGTTTTATAGGTGAACGTCTCTCAGCGTTATTGAAGAAGCTGTTTGAATCTCACGTGACGGGCGACGCTAATGAGGAGCTGGTGAAGGCAGCTGCTAATGGTGATGCGGTCAGATGTGGGGAGATACTCGGACGGACGGACGGCGCTCAGGCCTGCGTCAACGGATTCTATGGAGGACATACTGCATTACAGGTATATTTCGTGTTTTCTAAAAAGCCCCCTGGAAAAAGTTCGAACGTTGATATTTTTACTTGTTTGCTTCTTTTTTTATTATTTTTTGTATCTTCTCTGCTGCACTGGCAGTAAATAAAAACATAGAAAGCTTCCAGCTGCTTCTCTCCCCGAGCGTGTCGTAAAAGTTCACTATGGGATAGTATCCTCTCCGATGATGGATCAGCTTTATGGGCGATGGGCTGATCACCTGTCACCATGGTTTACCATATATTCATCTTGGGACTTTGAATCAGGAGTGGCTGCCAAATTTCCTTATGATTACTTATGGTTTTGCTCACCCCATTGGGGACCCGGGCGTATATATGTATGTATTTTTTGTAAAATAAAGACTTATTTTTTGTTTTGTGGTGAACAAAAAATAAGTAAATACTAAAACTAAATTCAGACTACTGAAAAATCGCCCTCTAAAAGGTATGAAACAAGAAAATATTGTCATCTGAAATTGTTATGTAGTCAGAGAATATTTTCATGAGCCGTGGTCATATGCCACTTTGCTCTAAAGCTTATGATCACTTATGACATCATTTAAAATGTTTTGTTTTGTTAGGGTAGGCTATTCTGCCCTACTAATCGCACTTGCAATAATCCTCATTTTTGGGTTATTCACTTTTTTGCAGAAATGGTATTTCCAAGGAGCTAAATCTATACCAAGATAAAAAAATAATTTTCACTATATTTTTTACTATAAGTATATACCATTGACTTGCTGCAGAGCGTTTTTCACGAAACCGTCATTTTGCAAGTACTGCATTTGCTATTACGAGGGCAGTATTCTCTAACTGCATAAAGATTTCAGATAAGAATATTTTTATGTTTCATACCTGTTAGAGTGTGATTTTTCAGTAGTTTAGTTTGAATTTTTGCGTCTCTAGGCAGCGGCTCAAAACGGGCACGTGGAAGTGATCCGAACTTTAGTTGAAGCGGGCGCGGAGGCGGACGCCGAAGACCGCGATGGCGACCGCGCGGCCCACCACGCGGCCTTCGGCGACGAGCCTGCGGCCTTACGCGCACTCGCTGCCGCCGGCGCTGATCTCAACGCAAGGAACCGCAGGCGACAGACCCCACTGCACATAGCGGTCAATAAAGGACATCTGGGGGTCGTGAGGACGCTCCTACAGTTGGCCGTGCATCCTAGCTTACAGGTGAGTTTTTAATACCCATTGGTGTCATAATGCGGCCTGCGGCCAGAAACCGCGGGCCACTCATCTAGTTAGAAAGAAAGAAAGAGACTATTTTTTGGTTCACAAACACTTATAAAAAAAATAGTAAAATTACACAGGTAAAAAAATATTAATTGTGAGCCAAAAAGGCAACCACTCAGCGTGTGCTGCAGGAGCCCGGAAGCAACTACAGCGCTGTTCTTCCGTGGGACCCGTTCCGTTATTTCAGTTGTTCGTGTGACAGACTTTCAGAACGGCATTCGAACTATTAACTAGAATGTAACTGTATGTTACACATTTGGAGAAGGACTTACTTCCTGTAACACAGTGAAAACTAACACAGGAAGAAGTGTATCACTAAGTTTGTAGGTATAGGTTTTTTTGAAATAAAATATTTGTATAAAATATTCCATAGAAACTTTACCACCCTTTTTAACCGTCCAGAGGGCCGATTTCCGAAGATTTGACTAGCCTATATTAGTCTAGAACCTAAACTATTTACATTCTAAATTTCATAAAAAATCGGTTCAGTAGTTATGGAAATACGTGGTAACAAACATTCACACACATAAACTATCGCATTTATAATATTAGTAGGATAAGGTAAAGTAGGGATAGAGAATCTTATTGAAAGAATCTCGCCAAATTAGCAGATAAATTGAAAACGATCCGGCGCGGGGCAAGTCGTCGCTGGTACATCTCGTATGCACAAGTTTAGATTAATTAATTAAAGCTCCCGATGCAAGCAATAGTCGCTCGGTATCTCATTGTCTTCACTTCTCGCAGCTCGCTGTGTTTCGGACCCGGATTTAATTATTCCGATAGCTGAGAACTGAATAAATAAAGTATAAAACGGTATGTACAACATAACATGCAGGAATTTCGAAAAAAATTATATCATGTCGCGTGGTAGGTACTTAAGTGTAAAAAGAGTATGTACAGGACACTAGTTTTTTTTTTTTTAAATATTGTTTCACGCATTACTTTATCATACAGGTCTCGTTTATTGGACTTGTGTACTTGCTTTGCCTCGCGGCTCCTCTCGAACTCGCAAGATAAAAATTAGCCTACTTGCTATTCGAGGACATAACCTGTGCTCATTTCAAGTGTCTTACAAATCAGTTAAACCATTTTCGTTTCATTCGGTGGAACTTTATAAAATTGAAAAGTTTTTTTTTTATTTGGTAGCAAGTGTAAAATCTTTACGCGATAAACACCCGTTTTATTAATTCCAAGTTATGAGTTCTAGTCGCGAGTTTTAAAAATAAAGCCGGTCAAGTGCGAGTCTAATTCGCACACGTAGCTCTCCGTACCATCGTACATGTGTGTAAATGTTTCTTGCAGGGGCTCCCCTTTTATTTTTCCTATTTGTTATAGCGGCAACTGTTATTTGTTATGTGTAAATTTCAACTCTCGAACTATTACGGTTCATGAGATACAGCCCGCTGACAGAGAGCCGGATGGACGGACAGTGGAGGCTTAGGAAAAGGATCCTTCGGGTACGGAACTCTAACAAGACTAAACTCGGTAATGTTCCGTCGTAGCGACGTAGCGTAATAAGCTCGTAGTATCCGTAGAGGACTTTCCCAAAATATTTCGTCGTAGCAATGTAGCAAGCTCATAGCAAACGTAGGTCCCCAAAAAATTTCGACGCAGCTGCGTAGAAACCAAAAGGTCTTCGTCGTAGCTACGTAGCATGCTCGTAGCAATCGTAAAATACCACTGTTCCCATGTAGCCGTGTAGCAAGCGTAGAGCACCAAAATATTTTGTCGTAGCAATGTACGAAGCTCGAAGTAACCGTAGATCCCCAAAAAATTTCGTCGCTGTGTTGAAACCTCGTAGCGTACGCAGATCCCAATATGTTCCGTCGTAGCCACGTAGCAAGCTTGTAACAGTTGTAAGGGTCCAATAAGAAACCTAATAAAGGCGTAACCTATAACTTGTAAGTGTCGAAAGGCCGGATCAGATTGGCTTAAGTGACCGATGATAATTACCGCCTTTAAATGGGATAAATAAGGATATTAGCGTAAAGGGAGCAGGATTCAGGATACGGCTACAAATATACATTAGCTGTTTACGATCTGTTCCGCCATAATTTGTATTTGGCTGCAAAGTCGTTAACTGGGATTGAATTAATTTAACGACAGGGGTGTGAGCCGTTCATCGCAAATATTTTTCCAAAACGGAGAAACTAGGGAGCACCACTCAAATCGAGTACGCTTCAACTATTGAAGAAATTATAAGTACCTTTAATATTTGTTCAGATGTTCTCGAACTCGCGAAGCAGTCAGCGGCTCTCGGTAACTAGTTACGGAACTCCAGCCATTGTTTTCACGACTCACTAATACATCAAAGGTACTTTTGAAAACACTCCGCTTGCACGGATTGTAAGTATAAATTAAGTAGAAATTGATTCTAACAAAGTAATATTTCAAGGATTCCCTGAAGTCTGAAACATCCAAGGTCTATTAGCATTTATTTATGTGTTTAGAGCATTAATTAGTTGGTTCGAAAGGGAGCGCTTGAAACGAAGCCCGTGAAGTATTCTAAGTGCGCTATTTGTTGAGAGGTTGGTATCGCATTAATCCGTATCTTAGGCAGCCGCGCGCTGGCGAGTCGCGGCGGCTCCCGTGGACTTTTAATCTAGACGAGTCGAGTTTCACTCGTTAATGAGTGTAGCGTCGCTCAGACATGCGGTCGCCATAATTGCCAAACTTTGGTCGGGCCGAAGCCAGCGCGCCCCTCCACTTGTCGCGCGCCATTGTTCGCATGGTAACGCGTGTGTTAGATGCCTTTACCGAATCTACTTGAAACTTGAAGGATTATATTGTCTGGTTAATGTGAAGCCTTTCAGAATTAGGTGTATTTAGCCATGGAACTTTCTACAACAACCAAACGTGGCGTCGGTGTTCTATATTTTAAACACGCTTTGCCCCACGTGAATAAACGTTTTGAAATAATATTGTGAGCGAGCCCTGCGCAAACCTACTAAGTCATCGCAACATTCACAAATGAAACAGAATAATCATGTTGTCTAGTTCTTTATTTTACAAACTTTGAATAAATAATCTTACGCCTTATTCATCAAGCTAATAAGGTAGAATAGTATACATAAACGGCTCTCATTAAACACAAATGATTTAGCACAATAAAGCGAAATTGTTCGGTATAATAGGCCATTCAACTTGACGCTAACTTACCTCTTATCTGTTTAATTATGTCTTCACCAACTATCCGAGTTAGCTGACGCCATATTGAGGCGCAATTGGGCGTAAAGCTATTTAAATCTGAATAGGGCATTGTGAAGCGCGTCACCTTGATTCAAGCACAGTAGATAATGTAGTTAATACTTATATACGTTTCACTGCGGAAGTACTAAAATTGATACTAGTGAAAAACAACACCCATTTTACATTAGACAATGTGCTGGCGGATTCGGTGATGTTTCAGTCGACAGAACTTCTCGTATGTGAGTCATATTCAATCTTGAATCAACGCGATAAAACTCATTTTACACTGACGTCGCTGTAGAGTGACACAGGCATGCCTTGATTCAGCGACGAAGCCTCGTAGCCTCGTCCTTAATAAAGTTAGAGTGCCGTGGACACCCACCCTGCCCGCCTTCCGTCGCCTTGGGCGCCTCTCAAAATCATCTTGTACGAGCTAACTGCCGCTCTCTGCTCCTACCTCTTTATACCTCATTTACTGTTTTGTGTGCAGCGGACCAAAGTCATAAAGACAACATTATGATCATACTTTTGCCACAGTTTTTCTATATTTTATAGCTTTCGTAGCTCGATTCAACTTCGGTAGACACGATGTCTTTAAGTAGTTTTAAAAAACTGTTTTTACAACACGCTCTAGTGGGATGAACATTTGTTTAGCAGACATTTTCTCATAGTTTGTATCATAATATTTTTTATGTTGTTTGTATGAAGTTTAATAAACATAGATACGTGTAACAACAATGAGAGCAAAAAGAACGAGCCAAAAGAATCAACATCGCATATTGTGTAATTTGGTTTATCCTCGTCCTCGCAGTAGCGTACGTTGCAGATTTGTTATGTGTACTCAATAACATCGCTTTGTTACGGCGTAGCTAAGACGGTGTCAGAAGTCAGCGGAGGCGTCTGTTACGTAAATATCGGCTGGGCGTGTTGCGAATAGGACGGAATACACGATGAGGGGAGGTGGTGGCTATGTCCCGTTTATTCTGTATACCTAACTAGATGTATTCAACAGCGACTTAAAATAAGTTTATGTTCGCTCCTAACAAAAACGTGACGTTCAACTTGATGAAATTCAACAGAAGACCGTTTTGTAAGGACTTATTTCTTGTACTAGCGTATTAGTTAATGAGCGAATGGTAAAAAGCCGATACTCATTATAAAACTTGGTGTTCTCGTCACAATGAGACTCTACCGACGCGAATGAACGGTCAATATTACTGAAGTCCTCATTAAAATCTAATTTGCGTAACTTAAAGCGAGACTCCTATTAAAGCTTTTCTTTTTCATTGCTTTAGCTTCGAGCGGGGAACTTTTTCTTTTTTGTTCCGATAATAGTCAGTTCGTAGTAAACCAATAATTGCAACAGTTTAATGTAGCCTAAGAATAGTTCCAGTGATATTACTCGAGTGTAAAACATTTTATAGCAGTTGCAATATTCGTTTAATATCTCTTAAGGGTAGCAGTTGAACGCGACCGTTCACCACGAAACGGAAATTCACAGCCCTTCCATTTCTGGTTATACGTCGATTTATATTCTGCGCCCACTCGCCGCCTGAGAAATCTCATGTTGGAGGTGCTCTTTCAATTTGAATCGGAACACTCGGATCGGGGAATAATGTATTTCGGTATCGACCCTCCGCTCTGAACGGATCCTCCTGTTTATCGCCGCTCTCATTTATTCGGGCGTCGTCGCGCCTTTATTTTTTCAACACAAACTCGGTGTCGCGCTGTTTATCCGTCGCGCGATACTATTAGCCGGGTCTTTGTTTTGAAAGGCAGCCAGATTGCGTCGCTCTGACTAAAGGATAATTGAATTGTCACACCACTACTATTGTCCCCCAAAAACTGGTTTCGGCTTGTGTTTTTTACTGTTAAGTTCGTTTTGGACCTTGTTTCGTGGAAAAGCTAAATGTGATTGTACAATTTTACGAAAGTCTCCTAATATCGACGTATATCTGGCTCTAATACAGTACACTATTTACATGAACTGGATTTTATTTTCGCAAACACCCTATTGTATATGCAAAATGTCCGTAAAATAAAAGAAAATGCATATTCGAAACGAATACCGATACTGGTGTGTTGAAACTTAGGGATAAAAGTGGATTTCAAAAGTGTTGTGTGGATAGCTTTCTTGTCTTTGAATACAGGTAAAAGGCCACTATACAAAAGTCGACATTTACAAAGCGTCTCGAGATTCAAGTTTCCGAGAGCGACCTAAACGCAAAGAACGTTGCCGGCTAGTCGCCTTCGTCGAACGATTGAACGATGCATTCAACCGTAGACAGACACGCCTGTAGCATTTTCAGTTCCAATTCATTTGGATAGGTTTTTTGGTATTGCTCGTAGCCAATTATGGAGTTGCTTTCAACATTCTATTTTAGGATTTCTTTAATCAATATTTGATTGATTCTTTTATGTATCTTAATGTACTTCAGTAAGTTATTGAGTAGATTATAAGAGTCCTTATTAATTACAATCAGACAGGATAGCATACCTATAGGGGTGATTTAACATAAAACCTATATTCAAAGTGTAGAGTAGTAAAATACCCTAGTAAAGTTTAACGTTTGATTAAATAATCATATGGCTAACCCAACCAGTATATCTAATGAGTGTAGCAAGCAAGCTTATCTCGTCTTGACATTTTTTAGCGCTTATAGATACTCGTAAGCGTAACCAAAAATGTAGTTTGGTCGTTACCTCATCTAGAATTCGAGTCGCGATGCGGATATCCTACGGACCCTTAACCCGCGCCCTATTTTTCCCGTTCCAAAGACTTATACGCCGTTTTGTTTGATAATCTGCTATTGTTTCGTTGGGCTACGCGGCATCCCTGTAAGAGTTATATGAGCTATCTATACAGGACGTGAACAGCGTGCGAATATGTAATGAATAAATAATGTTAACTCGATACGCGAATAATGCCTCGCAAAATTAAACTCTTCACAGCGATGCTTCAGTTACCTTATTCCCCCGTCCTGCCGATATTTTGTTTGTTATCTTCGCTCTTGATAAATTGCCTCGCCATGTGACTCGTCCATACGAGTCATGAAGCCATTTCATTTCCGTTTATATGCCTATTTGTATTCTCTTTTCCTTCGCGGTTAGAGAAATCTCTATACAGAGATGCTCTTTCAATTTGAATCGAAACGGCCGAATTGGGGGAATAATTTATTTGTAAAGAGACTTTTTTATTCCGCACGTCCCTCTATGCCTAACGTTCGCAGTGTTTTCCTTGTTTGTTGGTAGTTTCGTCGTTATTTTCTACAAAATAATGTTCTATTGTTATAACTTTCACTGTCTGAACTTTCAGCTATATGAGTCTTGTCTTCCAAGCGAGTAACGCAATGCAGTACCCGTACACGTATTCGTTGCAGATGTTTTTCTCAAGACATGATGCATGTTGCGCTTCCATGTTTTTGCAATTATAAAGTGCAGTTGAATCATTGCTTGTTTTGTGGCTCTATGTTTTATAATTTAAAACAAAGCAGAGTATTGAATGGCACCAAATTGAGGAAACCCAAACTGTTGTAAGTAATAGCTGAGAGTGCGCTGTAGAGAGCGGGCCCGAGCCCGACCGACTTGCTGACATTGCATTAAAAGGTGGAGCGTGACCGTCTCCGCGTTACCCGGCTTCGACTTAGGTTTGTTCCTTGCCTCGACTCAAGCGTCTTATTGAAATCTAATTTTCGTTAATCCTCGAAACGAGGACGGCGAGCCCGAGACATTGCCAATAATATTTTCCTCTGCTCATTGCTTTACTCTATTATTGCTCCAGGGAATGCAGTCTGTT
This sequence comes from Scotopteryx bipunctaria, assembly GCA_949320045.1. NCBI lineage: Eukaryota > Metazoa > Arthropoda > Insecta > Lepidoptera > Geometridae > Scotopteryx > Scotopteryx bipunctaria. The sequence goes on from OX439441.1 coordinate 5,230,504, forward strand.
TCGGTTAATGCACACTGAAAGTCTATGTTAATGTTCCGAAATAGATTAGGTATTTTATTGTTCCAGTTGCGAGTATAATGATACGACCGACTCCGAGATTTCTTTCTCTGGAGGTTCTTTTAACGATTATTTTAATCTGCGCAAACATTTAAAGATAGGATAAAAATAAGAAGATAAAAAGTTTTTTATTCAGGAGGGAACTCGCTGGGCAGAGACATAAACTTTAAAGGGGAATCACTTTCGGAGCTTTTTTGCAAAAACCGACCCCTTTTTCCACCCGCAGTGGGAACGCGCTGAACTAACTCGTAATGTTTTTCTTTGATAACAAAGGTTGATGCAAAAATAGAACTTTATTACTTTTACTGTTGGAGTACGAAGGTATATACCTTCTTACATACTCGTAAGGATAAGCACAAGTATTACTACGGCTACATGATACGGCTGATTCGGTATTAATGCGTGTTGTGTGTTTTCGTTCATAGAAATGGCGTTATTCAACTAATCGAGATGTAAGCCTATGATTATGGGTTAGGTAATTCTGCCTGAGCGACAATACAATAACGCAAATTGGCTATGCAGATACGAGCTCTAGGTACTTCTCTATCTGATCGAATTACCCTTCGAACCTTTTGTTCAGTTAGTGGGTTCGGCTCTTTGTACGAAGTCGATTTCGCTCAAATACCACTACTTCTTCCGGCAACCTTTGAAATGAGAATTTTAATAGAAAAAGAAAAAGAGATTGCGTTATACGTTATTTTTTACTCGACTGCGAAGAAGGAGAGTAATGTGTTTGGGGTGTATGTATGTGGGTGGGTATGTGCATTCTTGTAGCTGAAGCTGTAGTCCAAATGGCAAGATGGATTTTGGCATAAGGTGTCGTTGGATTCGTCCGGACGACGGACGACAGTGTCAGGCTATATGAGGTGTCAAAAAATGCAACACGACAAATGAGGTGTTGTTGGTTTCGTCTAGATAACGAATGTCACAGCTTATAACACTTTTTTGACTCTAAATTGTAAAAAATCCAATAATACAGGCTTTAAGGAGCTATTTCCAATTAGCTTAAGATGGTACAAAACTAAAAACGTACTACTAAAATGGTATGACAAATTCATCGCCATCATCATCATTATGTGTCACAAAATCAAATATGTCAGGCCTACTATGCTACCAAAACTCTACGCGGTTGGGTTTTTTATTCTTTTAAATAAATACTTGTTTACCTATATCTTTAGCATTAACAATCTGAAGACTTTGTTTAATTAAAGTTAGGATTTAGGATTTGCGCTGCTCTGGTTAATCTGCAATGTTGGATTGTTGGTGTGCGATTACTTGTACGCCAGGAGGACGTATGACAGGCGCTTAATTTAGCCAGGGCTTGGCTGCGTGCGCTCAGAGCGGTCTTGCGGCGGGCGCGAGAAGCTACAGTCTGATTTATGTTATTTGCACGTAAAGCGGAATTAATGGCTTTATTACTCTTCTCTGTTTGCTGATCTCGGATGCCGAGCTCCGTCCGCATCCACAACTCCGTTTGAACAACGATAAGCGCTTTCGAATGAGCGGTTCGGCAAATACAAAATGGCTTCCTACCCAAAGAACGTATGAACGCTTGTTGTTTGCGACTTAAGATTCGTATTTTCTCAAGCTCTTTTCTAAATTGTGCTTCACTAGAATATTACTGTGTAATCTCTATTCTTTATCCAGCGTTCATATAGTAAACCAGGTGTTACGATAGCGCAGCGCAATAGAAGAGCTGTAAGTTAGCTCGGGTTTCATTATAAAACGTCATAATTCATGTGTGAGTAATACCCGTGTGGCTCACATGCCGGGCGCAGCGGCGCGGCTCCCAGGTGAAAAATTTGAGCGTGGCCTCTCGTTGTACTGCGAGCTTAGTGTTTTATCTCGGCTTAGCGTTACGAGGATTTGTGGCTTGCTAAGTAAGGTTTTATGTCCCTGGAACGGCTGCAAGTTGGTTCCCCTGATAAAAATCTATCTTCAACGCCACACCGGGCAATTTGTGTCTAGTTCCGAGTAAGATTCAGATAACTAAGTTTTAGCAGTAAAAATGTTTTGAACAAACAATATTTTTACATCAGCTTATATTGCAATATTCAAACAATCCCGACATGAGTCTCCATGACGGCTTTTTAAGCAAATGACATAAATCAATGAACAAATACTGAGCTTATCTGTTAAAAATTAAATTAGAATGAGAAACGGATTTTCGCTCGTTAAAATGCATAGTAGCACCGGAAAGCTGCAGGTGGATTTCCTGCACAATCCCAGTTGCGCCGGAATCACTAGTCGTAAATAACGCGTCACACTGCTGCTTTCTTCTGCTCTACCAGAACCTTTTAAACGTAGCCCACACCAATATATCAGGAAACATTCCGTCTGCTATGAACGTTGGTATTGTCATTGCTTTCCTATACCTAGTCGCGGTTTTCGAAAGTCATGATGCTTATTGTTTACAATAGGAGAGCCTGTTTTTCGACAGGCATATATGCGATGCCATCCTACGTGACAATTTTTGTTTTCTGTCCGCGTCGGTTGGCAATAAAATGTAGCATGAATTTCGTCAGGATATGTTTTGTTGGAGGGTATTGGAGTGGAATGCAGCGGCGCGCCGTGTTTGTGTCGGCGACGTCGGTTGCGGGGCTCGCAAGCGGCAAACCGTGCTGGCAGCTGCAAGCGTACGTTCGGAATGCAGGAATACTCTACGTTACGACTCGCATGGCTCTAATAATTTATACCTATGCCGTATCCGGTCACTGTCCAAGTCTTAATAAATTCTAACATAGATTTGTTGGCCTTTATACCTAATTTTGATAAATAAGTGTAATTGTTTGAACTAAGTACGATATTATGTAGGAACCTAAAGGCTTTCGCAGACATATTGGCTCTGCAAGGGATCGATATTGCTTTGCCTTAGCACCGCGCTGTAAAACAGGCGTCAACCGGGCGAAGGCATGTAACCAAAGTGGCTCAGCTTTTCCTGTAAAACGATAAGGCATCAAGGGGTATACTTCCAAAAACTTTGTAAATTGAACGTGAGTGGGATAGGCTAGTAGAGAGCGGGCGGCAATGGCGAGACGTTATCGCGGAGACTGCGGATTGTCCACGCACAGCATGCGGCTTACAAACTGGTCTCTTCAGGGCGACACCATTACTATACAGATTATTGTGTTTTGCAGTAGGAACTACAAAGAGTACCGTAACAGCTCGAGTTAAGGCCATTCTGATCCATTGCCGCGCTTACTAGTATATATCTGCGACAGCCTTATGATCCATTCATATATAAAAATGTTCTTCGATTGAACTTCATATTGGAAAAGATACTCAATATTGATAGAAGTTCTGCAAACGAAGCACACGGCAGAGTCGCTCTTTCATCTGAAAATTGAACATGTCATTCAAAAGCCGTGAACGACTGCCGGAGGTCTATAGGGAGTTGCTACAGGTATTGCTATGGACAGGGCAATATGGGGTACAATAAGTTTGAGGAAACGTATCGTAAGCGTTAGTGCTTACATTTTCAAATCGTCTAAAACGATTGCTTTACTGACTGACTGTCAATTCACCTACAAGAAGTTACTGCAGTGGTAGGAAATGTTCTTTTCAGATATTGTTGCACTATTCATTTAACCATTATGAAAGTGTGATAGATTTCAGTTTGTACAGAAAACATCTTCATGGGAGCGAAGTCGTGGTGTTCACACTAGTGCGATTTCTACCCCGCCTTTGCATCGGGTTAAAGTGCAATACTAGAATGTCAGATAATAAACTACTCGTATTTTATTATCTGATCTGATATGTCTATAAATCTTAACAAAGCCGGCAAATATGTGTTCATATTGCATGACAGCGTTTGTTCCGATTTCACGATGTCAATAAAACAAAATAATCAGGATCCCTTTGTCTTGGAGTCGGTTCTGTTAGCCCGCTCGTCGGACGTGAATTGTCTGTGTCGATTGTTTACTTCGTTAGTTGAGTCGTATCTGAACCTGCACACACGCTGCCTCCAACAACTTTGATCACGTTTCAAATATATATCTGCTAGTGTAAGTACATGTTAGGTGTAAGTTTGGAGCTGTCTATAATGTAAAACTACTGTTACTGACTGACAATTAACGCATAGCCAAAATAATTAAATAATAAATCCTAACGTAAACATATTAATCTCTGGTTTACTGATGTTCTGTAGAGAACTGGAAACAAAATGCTCGTCTTATTTATATAATCCCACAAGGCGTTCTATTGAAATGTCGTAAGATAATGCGTGATCCCAGTTGAAATATCGCAGTTGTAGGTATAGAAAGGAGGCTGGCGATCGCTGCCAGCTGTGTCCTGCACTGTTTCGTCTCGAGTGAATTTATGAACGCTTTCAGCGCTCTCCACGTTTGCCACCTGACCTGCCAAACGACATTATGCCGTACAAATGTGCCATGTCTGCTTTTATATGGTACACTAACTCTTCGGGAGACGTTCAAAAACGTTCAAGAGCTTTGTAGTTGTTGTTTACTTCGCCTAAGTACGCGAACACGAGTCTCTGATTTTGCAACAACTCTTTATAACTACTGTTTTACTGTTATTTTTTATTAGTATGACATTCCTTATACAAACAATTGTTTCTTTGTCTTTAAGTTGCAGCGGAATCTTCGACCAGTGAGATAGCAGGCTTTATAGAAAAACTTTTTTAATATCAACGTCACGGGCGGTCCTTCCAATCAGAGACCATTCGAGACAGTGAAAACAATGGCTTCTTTAAAAAAGAAACGCAAGTAGAATGTGTTCCCGGTCGGCTAAGTATGAAATTTATAGCGAAATGTAATGCCGTCCTCTGGGACACTGCTCTTCCGAGGTTCGGTCTCTTTCCCTTCGCGCGACACTATTTCGCAGTTTACGTTACCGTCGTGCTTTTCTATTAAATAAATTAACGTTAAATGCTCCCGAGTAAGTTTCCTTTACCTTTTTATACATTTTAATGTAATTAGGTAGACAATCGTACGGGAAGTAATAATATCAACCACGGTAAAAGAGCTAAATGGAAAATGGTAGTTTTTAACCGACCTTAAAAAAAGTGGAGGATCTTAATTCAGTTGTATTTGTTTATCATATATGTTTGAAGTAGTGGATCGCTTCGCTATTTTTGCACAAACTTCTTCTTCCCGCTGCGTCTTCTAGGATTTGAAATTCGGGAATTCCTCTGTGTATATGGTAAACAGTGTATACATAGTAAGTATTATCCAGAGTTATTAAAATGACGTGATCCTGCTCAAACGTAGGTTAGGTTAGTTTTTATCCTATTTTTTATTATAGTAGTTTTTTTTTAGTTTTTAAACATAATTATTTATTTTGCATGTTGATAGGCGTTACTAATGTTAGTATAGCAAAATGAAACGTACAGAGACAAACAACATGACTGCAAACTCGAATGCAGAAAACTTTACTAAGAGCGGTAGAGTATTATCCAATCTGTAGAATAACAAGCGGTGCGTGAAACAAGAGGTACTCGTAGTAGGAAAGCTATTGTGGAGCTATCGTGGCTCGTGCCCGGCCAGATTTACTTTACAGAGATACGCTCCACTTTAATGTCCAACCTCTTGGTACGGCAGGTTGGTCTCGCTATGCAGCTACGATAACGTTTTATGTAGCAACCTACCTTGCCAATGTTTTGCTGTCTGAACCTCTCTATGCAGCTTTAATTATGCACGTGCTTCTTGTGGATTTTATTTATTAGCCACCAACAAAAACTCATTTATTAAGCTTGTTTTGTTTATTTTACTGCGTCATGTGTTACAGTATCATGTTGTATTTAAAGCCCGCGGAAATAACGGGAAAGAGATAGGACACGAGCGTTTATTTCTTTTTGTTCATACATAAACATTAGTGTTCCAGAAACAAAGTGTTATGCTTTGTTAACATGTACAAATTTTATGTAAATGAGACGCTATCTAGCTACGTGTTAGACGTAGTTGAGTATTATTTCCATTAGTATTTCAGCGAGTAGCAGGAGCAAGTTTAGCGAGTGTGAAGTTGGTTTAAGTATTCCCCTATTGAGGAGGTGCCAGTCGGCCGGCGGCGGGCAGGCGGCTCTTCTCGGAAGCGTGCCCATGATGCCACAAAAACTTCGCCCCCGCTTTATTATTACTACGATGCTAATTAAAATAGCTTCGAATAGATTACGGGCAGCTTCTGGCAGCGGCGCTTAATGCGCTGGCTTTACGACGTCACGCTTTATGCTCTCTCATTAGCGCCGTCTCCTAACTCACTTCGTTTTTATGGATACACATTTTCCTTCGTCTTCTATTTTCCTTTTTTTGTTTGATTAGCTCAAGCCTGGAGAGACAAAACTTTTATGACACTTTTAATGTAGAACTACCGATAAAAGCAAATTTATATAGGCTTATGGCTACAGAAAGATCGTTCGTGAAGTTATAAGCCTCCGTTTATTGTGGTCGTTACAAAGTTAATTCGTTAAATTAAACATCGAACAACATTGTAGGTAAAATAGTCTGTTGTTTCACCGCACAATTGCAGCGAGCGAGCCGTATTTCAAATTATATTTCCGATAATTATGTAAGTGAGGGGGGCGAAACGGACGCACTATAACAATAAAATAATTCAGTTTCATAGGCGGGTGTTAATGGCGCGGCGGCTCGTTAGCCACGTGAGGATTACCTATTGTGAATGTTTTAATTTGTATCCGCCCTCGGCCCCGAGCACCGCCGCCGCCGACTCGTCACTAGCCACACACACACGGTTACTGCCTAACGACTACCAAAATATCTTTTCAATACCATGTCATCCTATTCTCTTGAACTTTTTTAATTTACTTATAGTTATGGGCTTTTTAGTTACGGGCTCCCGTAATGAAGATAGATAGATGGATAGAAGACACTATAGATACAGAGAACAATTGTGTTATAAGGTCTTGTATTATTATGTATAATATACTACAAAACCAAACACTATTATTATAAAATCGTTCTTTATATAGAAAGCAATACATATTATATTCATAGTTTAAACTTTTACGGAAACTTTATATGCATCCATTTCACGTTGATCGACACTGTCCATGATTGGCGCACTGTGCGTGAAATCGGTAGCCGTGTGTGATAACTAGTAATTGAATGGACAGATATTTATTTGTTCAGTGTTATTGACAGAGTGTGACCTCGTTTGTACACGTATGTAGGTACATGTGTTGCGTGAGAGTAGTTTCGGGCGCACGTAACTTTGCCTTTTCGTAGCAATTCCCGCTGAAAGCCGGCACCGGTCGCCGCCGCAGCCCCCTCACCGCAAACTCACACCCTATTGTGTCCATAACTACCCTTTACTACTAGTTTTTACCTACCTCAGTAGACCCTAAGGTAACTACTACCGCGCGAAGCAATGTCTTTATTTTGTTTTACTTTAACTAAACTAGTCCGAATGGTCCGACATGAAAGTGTTTCTATTTTAGCGTTCGATTACTTTAAGCTTTTATTGAGTTAGTTAAAATGTCCGTCTTAAACCTGCACCTTCTCATCTGCTAGTCAGGAGTGATGAAATAGTGAATGGGTAGCCATTTCCGAGAACCCTGGCCTTTGTGCTTTACTGTCGGTTTGTTTATTTCACGAGCCCGCCTCGTAAACACTCACAGACCGATACACTAAATTTGAGTTGGGCTTCTTTATTTTCTTCTCAGAAATTGTTTTCTACGCTTAAGGGTGCCTAACGTTTATTTTCTTTTTAGATAAAATGTGCATTTGAATAGGTATTTTAATGAAATCATAATATTATAAAGTATTTTTGCCTTACTTTACCTGAACTTAATTAGTAACTTAGTAATTGGACATAGTGTTGAAATCGTGGTTTGAGAATTGTAGATTAATTATACGAGTGCCTTGATTATTCAGCAGACAGCGTAGCCCGAATAACGCTAAAAGGCGCGGCGTAAATTGCTAGTCTGTTCCATAAGTATCTACCGCACGAAGGTGTTGTGGGCGTGTGTTTAAACTGTTCACTGAAGTGATATAAAAGCTCTTACGATCTTAAAAGGTTTCGCCGTTAGTTGCAGCGGTGGCTAGCAGTGATCCCCCTGTAAGATAGCTGCCGGTGAACTTCGCGTTCCTTGTGCTACTTAATTTACTGCGGCGATGCCGCCACCAGCACGCTCCATAACCATCCCGTTATTGCCAACTTGAAAGCAAGAATGGCATACACATTTCCTACGTATCTCTCGAATTCAACCGTCTGCCCACTCCAACGTAACGTTATTCTCTTTACATTATACAACTCATTTTAGAGAGTTCTTGTATTGACTTCGCTAAGACGCTCCAAAGTTTTGTTCAAATATTTTCACTGTTTGGGATCTCGTTTTACAGCGGAGTCAAAGCTTTGTAAATATACCGAACTTAATTTGTTTCTTTTATAGTAGTCTATGTAGTCTAACAAAAAGCTTACTGGAAAGTTCAGTCGTTAGTATTTTTATATTGTTAAACACAATTAGAACGGGTAGATATTTATTTCTCACATCTTATGCAAATAATGATGCCGTGTAAATTCCGTAGATATTATAGCATCAGGTATTAGCAATTTCACTGAATATAAAAGTGCAATAAAGCTTCTCAAATTGTTAGCATAAAATTGGTATTTCGCAATCATACTACATGGGCCGTAATTTTTATTTACGGCTGTTGGTATAATGGTAAAGTATGCAAGTGGCGGCGAGAGCGGGGTCGATGTCGCATACCACGTGTACGACACTTTTATTGCGCCGCGCCGCCACCAGACCCCACTGGCGAACGTTTTGTCACCTCTTCGAGAGGCTTACTCGGTAAAAGGAGAGGGCATTTTTCGCGAGTTTTCCACGCGGATGCATTTCACTGCTTTACTTGAATGGATTGCGAAGTGCCTACATAACCTTTGCGGCGAAGTTAAATCAAAGTGGTCTCGGTCTCGGGTTGGTAGTTGTTTTGAAAAGCTTTAATTCCACTGCAAATTTTAGCTCTACTAATATATGGTTTAGATTTAACTTTCTGACTTAATTACATCCAAGAACGAATATAAGTCGGTAATATAAGCAATTAGAAACTTATTTGAAGCTGCCGGTCCGCGTGTTCCGCCCGAGGCGCTCAGGAATCGTGAGCAGGATGAGCCATTCCGTGCTTCGCACAACTTTTCTTTTAAAAGTGGTCTCTTACTCTTTTGAAACTTGTTATATTAGATAATTTGGCCGAAAATATGGATATGATGGTCGCAACTTTAGTAATTTTTGCGAGCAGCGGAGAAAAAATCCCTCGATTAACCCCTGAAAAATTATCTCCCATGGCGTTAAAGCAGGTTTAAAGCTTTTACAAGAATATATTTTGTATAAGGCGGCAGTCTTATGTAAGGTCGACTGACGCTGATTAGAAGGCTGCATAACGATATCTCTGCGGAAGTTGGTTGAAGTTATAAGTTACTTGATTAACAAAATTCACATGTAGTGGACTTAATGAGACTTATTTCATAAAAGATCCGCTCGTAACGAAGCTTGCTTAGACGTTTTTGATTGATCGTTGAAGTTAAGCAACTCTGTGCGCGGTCGAATTTGGATGGGTGACCGCAAGTGGCATTACGAGCTGAGCGCTTCTGTGCTTCGGAGGGCACGTTTAATTGTTGGTCCCGGCTTTTAAGTCTTTAAGCCTTGATGGAGGCCTTCAGGAGGCCTAAAAACTCCGTCACGAGAGTTGGCCACTAGCTCATACGAACTTACTTTATTTCATAAAGCTCGAGAATCTTTTTGGATATTAAATTCAAAGTATACCTACAATCTACAATTTGTAAATAAAATTGAATCAGTAACTGCAAAGTTCCATCGGTACCGTCCAGCGTACCTACTTGTATTACCAATTATGCAAAGCGTCTTCCGCGTTGCGGCGCGGGCCGGGCGGCCTCGTGGGGCTCAGAGCTGACGCGCTCTATACAAACAGTATTCATGTACCCAGCAGAGTACAAACTTTTTACTTACTTGGTTAATATTGTTTGTGTTATAAAACTATGTATATGACTTAATTAATGTAAACTATCTAATTAAGGAAGTAAATATCCTTTAATTAAAGCATTCGTCTAGACCCTCTACGATATCGACCTTTAACGTAGATCGAATCTTTGGTTCGTTTTTGTGAAGCTATGACTCTGTACGCTGAACTCTGTGATCCTAACTCGTAGCGAAATAACGACCTCAATTTGCATAACAATGCTCGTCACCCCTTATTCCCTACAAGCGACTTTCGCAGGCTACGGCGGAGTCCCACCGGACTCGACACCTTTTTTAACTCGATGAATCTGTCCAGCGTGATGTTTAATTGTTGTTAGCGAAAAAAAAATTTTTAAAGGGTAGAAGCGATCAGTTTTCTTAATCGAAATTGGACGTTTCCTAAACTTTTGGAGGAATTCCTAGTTAACTTTGATTGCCAGCATTCCCATCAGTGTGCCAGCAGTGATCGCGGTACGCTTCGTCCCATGCATCACCGCATCTAACGCTGCCGACCGCTCAGTAACTTCTTCGGCCAACTTTCTGTTTTAATTGAATCGAAGCTTTCGGCTTTTTGCGGCGAGCTGCCAGCCACGCACGTTTCAAACTTTCTTTATTAAATTATTGGAAGTTGAGAAACGTTCGGCTTTGAACACGAATTCAGAAACAAACTGGGAATAGTACGGAGTTACAGGAAAGTATGTATGTCTGTGTTGAAAGATGTTTAAATACTAAAGCGTATATGTCTAGTCTGAAGCTGAAATTGCGGACAAAAGAGCTGTGATGACGACAGTTTAGAATTCGCCGAGTAAAGAGTTCATAAAGATGTACGATTCTGTTCAGTAACGACTGAGGCATTCGTCCGGAGCATTGTTTTGCGGTGTGGCTTTATCTGGTGCGGAACGAGTTGTCGTTCCCGTAATTTATAGATGTTCCTCCGCCCCGGGCGCGAGCTCGGCCGAAGAGCAAGTCTGCTGCTGCTCCCCCGCCGCCGCCGCCCAAATGCTATTAACGGTCACGTAATAGACTGCTGACTCCTCACGTCCCGGATTCAAATTTGAGTAAATACGTCGTCGTCGGCCTCCTATTGTATTGTGTGTGTCCTTGTTTACATTTACTTTAGGTTATTTTGAATTCGGACGTGGATGTTCCCTTGTTCCCTCTCGGATTGTTTGTGTGCAATGTAGAGGTCATTTCATATTCATGTTCCGGTCTCCATTTTTAAAGTTTTTACGTGGAGCGCAGAGAACTAAAATATTTCCATTGCTCCGTGTGTAATGGGAAAATAAAATTTACTGCATATTAAGTTTTACATACGAAACAAATGTGTTATAGCCTTATCCTGTTTGAATAAATAGGACAGACTTAAATTAAGACACCATGTATAAACCGTATGCTGAATAGAAGGCCTTAATATTTTGCCAAGTTTCCTGCTTGTAATATAATGTGTCCATTATAACTTTGCGCTTTTCATATACAGTACATAGTTGTGTTGTGTATATACATGCATGGCTTTCATGGATCCGATAGTGGCGGATATTGGAGATTTACCTAAGTGTGACGAGATCCGGGAAGACTTTGTGGTGAAGCTCTCGCGGGGCCTCGCATACAATAGCAGCTGGTACTTTAAGTAATAGTTCTCTGCCCTGGCATCATTCATCTTATGAATTATCCTTAAAGGCCCGTAACGAAAAACTCTGTAGAGAAATGAATGGCAGTTTATACATTTCGCAATTCTTTTTTATTACCATGAAAGAGGCAACAAATGTTGTTTGAATGTCTCAATTTATTAAGATACATACGCGTTGATTATAATCGATTAAAGTAGGTTACGTATTTATTACGAGGTCGGTTTAATGTATCACATTCCTTTAATAAAACCCACAGTTGGTTCGTGTTGGTAGCGAGTTTAATGTTACTTAATTGCGTAGCGTTAAGACGAGAATATTCCAGGCAAATTTTGTATGTGTATATTGTTGAAGTATCTGTTTAACATGAACTCTTGTGCTTAAAATATGAAGATGTTGTTTTGTAAAGGTCTCTTCAACCGTATTATTTTAAATAGGTCCTTATATAAAAAAATATCACTCCATTGTTTTAGGAATCGCAATCCCGTCCGTACTATTGAATAAGTGATGTGACAGGGGAATAGGCTTCTTAAAAGCCACATTCATATTACTCCGTCAACTTACATGACCTCTTTTATCAAAGGATTTTGAAAGAGACAGAATTGCCTTTATAAATAGGATAAAAAGCTAGAGGTATAGTTAAGCGTGGGTAAGTGCAGCCGGCAGGTACGGCCGCGCGATGACAGTGCTATGGCTCCCAGCGGGACCCTCCTGCGATCCTCGTAAATTGCGAATATTAGATTATAAGTACAGAGTGCGGTGAGCGGTGAGCGGTGAGCGGCGAACTCAACGCGCGGGTGCCATCACTGGAATATCGAACTCGTGTTACTCGTGCTCTGCTTAACATAGCGCACCGTGATCTGAATCTGCTTTTTGGGTATCCCCGGTGGGCTCGTTTACACTTCCAACGCTGCCTCTGTCGTTCCGCCTCTTTTTAAATATACGTTTCGGTGACTGATTATAATATTTATAACCCATTTGGTTGTGTATGCAATTTGCTGAACCGGCATAAACAGATTATGGTATAAATTATGCGAAATGTGTACGCGCGATTTGCTTCTTTGTCCAGAGGTACCGTTATGCGAGCAATAATTTATTTATTGTTTTCATTCTCGTTTTATATTTTGCTGACGCCATCTAAGTACCGAATAAGATTAAGTTTTATGAAACCATCAAACTTCACCGTCAAACATTAAACGGCAGCTAATGAAAAGCTCAGAGCATTAAAAGTAATTTTCTCAGGAAGAGCGCAATGTTTGAAAATGTCCTCTTTATAGTGATCACGACAATAGCAACAGCTGCGTCGCGTCGGTGTTGGTTTTCCCATTCCTCGCTTCGTTACGGCTTCATTAGAGCACCAGCGAGTGTGTGCACTTCTACGGAGTTGTCACACCGCGGTCCACACGCCTACTTTATAATACTCATGCACATTCTAATATGAAAATTGTGTATAAAAGTTTAAAGTCGTGTTAAAAGTTTTGTTATGCCGTTAAAGAACAGTGAAACTATATACCCACATTCTAATATAAAAACAAATCGTGTATTATTTTATTCTTCCAACAACTTCTATGTTTACTTGCACTGAATACCATTTGAATTGTCGGGAAGCTCACAGTATCAATACAAATATTATTTAGCAAGTACTCGAGTTGTGAAATTAGCTACCTGTCTAAAAATGCAATATCGTAAAATCCTCACGTGTATTGTTAACCTATTTCGATCCCAATGACAATTCGATTTGTATAAACTCAATTTGTATGGATGGAGCCGTTCCACCTATAAATTTAATTGTCGAGAACTGTTATTGATTACTTTATTCGCATTCACTGTGATTCGCATTCGCTATATGAAAACTTGTTATTTTTACGTTAGTATGCGACAGATTACCACTCAATTTGCTAATTACCTCTAATCCCCCAAATTCAATAATCTACTTATCTATTTCAAAGGAAGTATTGACGCTCGGTATGATTGCGCCCTTATCGCAAGCCTCTTATATGCTCCCGCAATGTCTAGAGTCATTACTGCTTTGAAATCTCAAAATGTTCTCCGTTCAATTAAGGATGCCTTTGAGTTCCAAAGCTCCTTATTATTTAGCCATTTTAGGTTTTACTGCCGACGCGACGTCTGTAGTTTTCTTACTACTAGTTTCCAATGTTTTTTTCTAAAAAAATAAACCTATATTTCATATATTTTCGTCAAGTATTGAAAGAGATAATAAGAGTTCAAAGTCCGATAAAGCTCTACGATGTAATACGTTTTATATAGAACGTTTGAATATATTTAATTGAAGTGAGAGTAGGTAGGCGTCATCTCTGCTCCTCGGCCTTTGTGAGTTGCGCCGTGTAATTACACCGGGGCCATGGGAAATACCTCACTGGTCCGGAAAGCACTTCTGTGTTATTACACTAAATTAATGCAGATAAAATTCAAATATTGAATTACTCGTAGTAGAATGGCTTTAAATAAAACCAAACATGCAATTTTGTATGTATAGATATAGTTCTTACTCATATAAATACTTCTATACCTAGTTTACTTTGTTTTTCATTGTATACAATTATGTGTTCATAAGAAAATCTTACTTCTTACTTATATTATAAATTTGAAAAGTCTTAGTTTGCTTGAAATTACCAGCGTAAAGCTCAAAACGCAACGATAGCGCGTACTAATTTTACCTGTGCTGCCATCTAGTTCGAAAGTTTGTAACGATGTTTGGATGTTTGTGCCTCAATCACGCCTAAACGGCTGAACAGGTCTGAACGAAACTTGGAATATACATAGTACATGTACTGGATTAACATATAGGCTATTTTTTATCCGGGTACCACGCGAGCGAAGCCGCGGGCGGCAGCTAGTTTAATCTAAATTCCTAACCGCGTTTCGATTGCGATACCATTTACTTAACTGTCATCCAATTTATTTGTTTGTTACCATTTTCATAAGTTGTCTTTATTCATACAAACGACAAATCACCGAAATAAATCTCGTTATAAATGATCAACGTTTCCAAGGCATTAGTCGTAATAAAACACTGTCGAATACTTTGGCCACATATCACCGTCAATGCGTAATATACGGTTGTCAGGTTTCTTTGTAGCATAACAACTGAAAGTTATCGCCATATCTGAGTTGAGAACTCTCGCTAAGACAAATTGGAGTGGAGGCGGTAAATAAAGTTTTACGATATGCGCGGTTATCAGAAGTGCGCGTCGAAGCGGCGGAGTGCTGGGTGGGACTTGTGTTTATCTACGATGTGGCTTACATTTCTGCGAGCGGGCGAGCTACACCTGTACCTATTAAATACCTCTCGTTGTTCCTTGTTATCTTTCTACCCCTACTGTAAATTACGATCTTTGTGTGCGCTGTCTTACTTTGACGTGAAATAAAATCTATATTATATGAAACATTAAGCATTTTTCTGCAATTAACGCACTGGCCAATCTACTGAAACTAAAAATCCGAAATTTGGAAGGTAGCTTCTTTTTATAGCAAATCCACCCACAAAGGCGTTTTTAATTCAACCCCTTAAAGACTGAAAAGGGGTGAATCATTTGTATGGAACTTTTTAACGCGTTGTGTTATTTGCTTGAAACTCGGTCTGGATACTATATTTTTTTTTTAATAAAATATAAATTGCCATAGTTTCAGGACTTTTCAAAACAACCCTCAAAAAGTGGCAAAAGGGTGTGTCAAAATTTACACTACGCATGTGAAGCCGCGTGTGTAAGCTAGTCTTGACATAATTTATTGCTCTTGTACTCATGTGTTGGTACTTTATTCTTCTTGTAAAGAATTTATTCGTCCATGTAGTATCAGTTTACATCGAGTCCGAAGTTCAAGTTTGTAAAGTTGCAATGTGACGGTATCTTTAAAAATTCTTTTTATACGTGGGCAACCTGGGAAAAGTTCCACTTAGTTTCACCCGTCGTCGTCGTACCGTACCTAAGTAAGAACTACGCGAGTGGTTGGAAAGTCCAGGGACGCTTTTAAGACGTTTCCATAATAAATGTCGAATGCGAATAGGTAGTTCGCTCTTGAAGAATGTAAATTTCGTTGTGAGCAATTCCAGAACTGTAATTTGTTTTAAAAATAACAAAATTAAAAAAAAGACTACCAGAACTAGTATAGGCAAGCTTAATTTTTGATACGCTAAGGTTCTCTTTCAATAAGTCTCAATGCTTGAGGTTCTATTTTCGCTTTTCACACATCTTTAAGGTAAATCGTAGGAACGCAAATTGCAATACATTACAAATACATCAACGTTCCAGTGAAAGATATACTTACTGTATGTCGGATATTCATCTTAGCTGTACGTGAATTCTTATGAAACAAGCCGCCTTACGATGCGGCACGAGGAAAAGTCCACGTCTTTTACCCCTCGCGCCCCGCACCGCCTCTACCGCACCTTCTCCCCCCGCGCTCTACACAGTCACGAGCACGAAAACCGACTCCGAGAGCGTAGAGATAAAACGTATGTTCATTTTATTTCCACATTTGTCAGCGTTCGTTTTGTGCCCACTAACATAAATTGGACGCGGAGGGTAACCTCGCAGGTGAATGTAAAATAGCCGGGTTTTCCCAAGATAATACGTCTGAAATTTTACGACACTATTATGTGATTTATTTTTTGTGACACATACATAGATAAAGCGATGTTTAATAAAATATTTTTACAATTATTTATTTGATTGTTTATCCTTTAACTGCCAAATACACATAAGTAACAAAAAACAAACAACGCTTTGATGAAACGATTGTTTCAACTGACTATTTCTGGACAGGAAAAAGTAAAACTAACTTGCGCTGTTTTATATAGTAGAAACGATTTACATTTGCTACGGTCGTAGCTCGTAGCATCTTGAAAAGTACTACGTGCTACGTGGTCCACGTCTTTTGCATTTCCTACGGCTACAAAGATATACGGCTCACATTCTCCGTGATAGCTGCGCACGGAACCTATTCCAGTAAGCACTACGGACTAAGCTACATGGCCACATTCCCATCACGCTCCTATAACGAGCTTCAAGCTGCTACCTACGGTTGCTACGCTCATGGCCTGTGTAATTTGAATTAGTGCTACAGGCTAGATGGTCACATCGTTAAGCTCGTTGTATGAACCATAGTAACATTCGGACAAATAAAAGCAAATCGCAAGTCTCTATCAATAAACTATTGTCCAGACGATATGAAAGCATTTTGTCCAATATTGAATCGAAAGCTTAAAATATGAGTAAGCATGCGCCATATGGTAGTTGGTTCATGTTTTTGTGAATACGCGTTATACTTCACAAAGTCACTTTCACAATATGCGACGCTCGTAGCTCGTGGCATTTTGATAAGCTCTACGTGTCACATACGAAGTCGCTTGACATCCGATTGTGTGTTTCGGTTCATCCGTACGTTGGCGTCAATCTCACCAGTGTACTGCCAATAAACAGATGTCCTGTGCGCTAATGAGTGAAACAGGCGTTTAATTTAACATGCCAATTAGACTGTAGATGGCCGTGTTCTGGTCGACGCGACGCGACGTGTGGAACGTAGCCTGACTACCAACCTCATTTTGTGCGTCATGTGTATGGTGATAATTTTCTGGCTCTATGAATACTGTACATTATCATTTTGTGTATGCAGTCTTTTCATTATTATGTCATGGACTCTAGTGATTTCTGATATCTGCGAGTGAGGTCAGGACTGCATGTAACAAAGACAAAAAAAAACAATCTTTAAAACCGGAATAACGACATTTTAAAATAATGTATAAGATTTTTTTTTATAAATAGTTAACGGCTTTACTTATAAACGTTATTCTAAATACTGAACTTTGTTTAAGATTGGTCCCATTACTATTTGCCACTGTAACAAAAACAGATGACAGTACTTTATGCATGTTTATTGACATATTTTCAGATATTTAAGTAAGGTTCTAAATAAATAATTATAACAGTATCACTTAAGTCAATGTCGAAATGATTTCGTCGACCTTTTCCATGGAGAATTTTTGAAACTATGGGTGGTACTTATTTATTGCAAGTGATTGTGTGACATGTCCTATTATATTATAAATCGATGTACATTAATTATACTACATAAGATAAATATCCATAAAATCGTATGATCATATGGCCAATAATTGAAGATGAAACCATTATTATATACAATAGTGTCTATTTATACTAATCTTGAAAGTGGCTTCACGACAAGGGCTTCTAATGTAACCATGCATTGTTTATATTGATGGCTGTCGTCGCCCCTCCGCGCCGGTCCAGCTCGCCAGCCAATAATTAGCTAATGAAAATCGCGCACTGGCTATGTTCTACTTCATAAATATTTTCCTTATTGCCTGTTACCACGAGCTGTCGATAAATTTATGGAAGGGACGACGTCACCTGAAATTTTATGGTTTTTTTTCGTCGTCGGCCGCTTCCTTTATTTATTAGCGTAGTATAATATATTTTTAGTTCTGGTTTAAATCAATTTTAGTACTTTTTGTATAGGAAACCTATGAAAACAGATATTGTACTTATGGTGATATTATTCTTGGAAGTCATGTCAATTATCGGAAACTGGCTTGCTATAAAAAGCTTTAACTGTTCCTGTTTCCTCAGAATCGATTTTTAATTAAAGTCTTGAACGAACACAATTTCCTTTATTACGTTTAGAACATCTATTTAGTTTCCCAAACAACATTTACCTTTGTTAGAAGCTCATAGCCATACACGGCGAGGGTATTCGGGGTGAAGTTCGATTCGTGTCACATTACCGACACCTGTGCACCGGCCACAACGCTTGCTCGGAAAAACTATGCTTGCCCTGTAATCTCGGCACCATCCGGACTGTATTCACATAATAAATACCTACCTTCTCGAACATTCACTACATAACTGCCGAAAGTTCGCAAAACGTTATTGAAAATGCGAACCCGAATATTTTACCAACATTCATATTCGATTATTACAAGTGTGGGATATGTGAGAACGGAGGGATTTCACGACGCTTTGAACTAAAGCCGAGTTCAGTTGGCTTTTGGAATTTGGAGACTACCAAACTTATTACTCACTTAGATGATATTGATAGAAGTGTTTACTTATATAGAAAATATGTCTTGATATAGAAAATATTTATTTATAAATTCTGAAACATTGTTACTCAAAACATTTTTCGAAATAAATCATGAAGGACTACAAAATAAGTAGAAAGTTCGTTTCATAATGTATAACCATGATAAATGCAAAAGTTGTATGCTTATCAATATCCATAAAGTGCACTTTCATTGAGATTTATGCCGGTGCTGAATGGTTCAATAATTCAGGAATTTAGCAAACTTTAAACTCTGCATTTCACTGGCAGTTTGCATAGTTTAATGTTTTATACATTGTATTGCGAACTTGTTCTATAAGATACTTAATTAGGTATGCAAGTATAGATTTACGCCAGCGTATTAACATGGTATGTATACCTATAGCTTTTTTCCTAACCTACTTAGGTTCATGTAATGTTTATGTAAGAAGGTAGTCCGAAATAACATTACCATTTTGCTTTTAGTTGAATTAGAAATATATGTACTTATTCACTTAGGCATACTTTCCAGTGTCTGGGTCATTTATCATGAAAATCAAAATTACTGTTGCTTGTTATAATTTCGATGCAAGTGTGCAATAAAGTACGTGAGATGTGAGGTGTGTGCTACTTGCACACACCTCAGTGACGCGGGTCTGAGCTGTGCTCAGCACTAAATCTCGCCGAGTACATTAACGTTTCCCGATACCTAAAGGGAAGTGCTCACTGAGACTCCGGTCCGGTTGAATAACAAAGAACTGCGTGCTTTAGATATCGGAGCGCTAATGGACTGTAGGATTTATAAAGCTCTCAGAAGCTTGTCGCCGTTTCGTAGCTGCTTACGCACGAACTATTGTCGCTGTTGTTATGTCGTGTTTTCTGTTCAAGACAGGAAACTATACAATGTGTTGTTGCCTTACTCGCAAATAAATAAATAACCGTCTAATCCACAATGCGCTCTAGCATCTGTACATATTTGTGCAGCAATGTGAATACAGTGCGGAGCTTATTTCCACACAATCAATCAAGGCGCCTGATGAGATTGCAGTGTGTTAGTGCAAGCTCTGTACTTTAAACTACTTGAACTATCTATAACGAATGACAATACTAAATGGCAAAATTCATGTTTTTAAAAGTCATATGTCAAATTCAGATGCTCAACAAACACTTTTATCTTGTGTCGAATTTCCATAAATTTACAAGCCCACCGGACGTCCCTTGTTGGCAAATTTCCACGCTATGAGAACCGATGGACGTGTATTTCGTTTTAACTCTTGTTTTCGAGTCTCTCCAAAATTATGTAAAACTGGATGCACGGTTATTTCTTATTGTTTCCTAAATGGAGGGGACATTTACCTAGCAAATCGTATTTGCAATACTTTATTATATTGGATGTTGTTTTTGTTCTTTCAAATTAAACCTATTCAACGTCAGGCATTACGTTCAAAATCTATTTGACTCTTTAACCTATCGAATACTAGTGTAATTCTAAAAATCATTCATAGTTAGTTTAGTCCCGTTATGCATTAGTTAATCGTATCAGAATATTCTCTAGACTAGTCTATCGTTTCGGCAATTCCATTAGATTGGGTTCAGAGATAGCTCTAATCTGTGGCTTTGATGAAACTCGTAGGTCGCGGGCGCGGGCTCAGTGCTCGCCGGCACCGCGCTCCGATGCTGCGGTATATGGCCCGTGAATAATCCTCCCGTAATACTTGGCTTAATGGCTCGGAATTAAACAATTAGTTGTTTTCTTTCTGCCTCGTCAATGATGTACTTGCGGTGTTATGACTATAAATATGGACTCGATTGTTCACCTGGACGTTGAAGCTATAATATAAGTCTTTAGCACTCATAAGAGCAACTTATTGACGCTTTTGATATACCTATGCATGGTTTGTTATGATTGGGATTTTTCATTGAAACATAGTTCAATGAAGAATCCCTTATGTGTATAAAAGTTGATTATAAAGCTATTTTAAGCGTCCACTTCCATTATTTGCTGTAAAGGAAGATAGGATGTAACAGGTAGGATATTAAAAAATCATATTGAAGCGTTGCTACTCAGATGCCAACCCCCTCCTTACTCGTCGGAGGGTGGATTTTATTATAAGTATTAATTCTACTGATAAGCCTTCTCTTTTTGGGGCTAAAATAATAAAATGTTTTGATGTCTTAATCAAGGTTAACGAATTCTTTACCTTTTGTATTGTAGTCATCCTTGTCGTAATGAGATTTTCTCATTATTATCTCAGTATCTGACTTTGATTGTTTTATAAAAATGACTTTCATCTATTTAGTTTTATTGCGTAAGCATGTTAATTGATAGAGCTCCTCTCCGAAGGTAGTAAAATGTGTGTTATTCGACAAATTCCAGTGTTATCTCGAGGTGCACTCAACTAGTATCGTGCTAAAATTTTATTTCGTCGTAAAACTTATGATTGGGGGCTCACACGTGTTATAGCTCTAAATTAAATAATCTTAAAGGCACGGCCAGTGTGTTATGAGGCCGTCAACTCCGCCGCTATAATATTCGTGTGATATTTATGCGGCGCTCGGTGCGGTGCGGTGGGTTGCATTGCAGCTCATGTGCACCTGCGGATATTGCCACCTAAATCAAATTTCTTATTTCGCCTCAACACTTATGTATTTCTCAGCCCTACCCTAGCGTGTTTACCGTTCCGTTCCCGGTATCTTCACTTTTATTCAGACCGTTTGTAACTGACAACTTGCGGCGTAGCCTCGTTTCTCGGCTTCATTATTCTCTTGTTGAAATAAAAGCAATTCAGATAACGAACACAAATCGGAACTGTTTATAAAATAAATCTCTGCCGAGGGATGCGTATACCGGTATCAACAATCAAATAATTAGTATTGCTGTGTAATGTGCTCGGATACACATGAATTACGGCTGTAATGACCATCTATATGCCAATACAATTAATATTTAATGCTGCTATTCTGAGCGAAATTACCCCTGTCTGTGGTTGAGCTTGCACTGAATTACTGCCATCCGAATGGGTGTCGAAGGCTTTGTCATCTATGATGTACCCGCTATTACGGTTTTACATTTGCTTCCATGTCATGCGTGTATGTGTGTGAAACTCCTACACGTACGATGTGATCTGCGAACACAATAGAGACCAACTTAAGAGGGTTTTTATAGATCTATCTACCTTCATAATAAGTGTATGTATGTACGTACACTTGCTTTTTCAGCAACAGAAGCAATACATTATCTAATCTGTGATGGATGACTCGTTCATTAGTAGATGATACGTTGCTCTCATTGCTGTCGGGAGTGAAAATCACTCATCTCAAGGCCCCTTGCAAATTAATTGCAGAATGACAGAGCACAACGGTCGGTTCTCTTAATGCACGTTCACAAAGCAAACGACTTGGGCGGCACCGTAGCGGCACGCAGCGCGCGACTGCGGTGATTATGATAATGACGCGGTGGCCGCGCTTTTTGTGTCGTTCGCCCTATATTACGGAACTCGACACCATTTTCTGATTTTGCTCGTGCACCCGTCGCCGCCGTCGCCGCCGCTGCCGGCGCATCTCACCCGGACTGTGCATTGCGTTGCTCGCCCGAAACACTCCGAGACGCTTATAAATTATGCAAGTCGCTATAATCCACGCCCTAAACGCCTCCTCCGCTGCCTCAATTATTCATTCGAGCGGTTTGATGTTTTAGAAAATTGTCGCGTTACTCGAGACGGGCGATGCTTTATAATTCAACAGCTGGAATGTCGACGCAGCTGGCACTGGATTCCGGTCTTGAGGCTTGTCTTTCAGATCAGTTATGGATCTAAATAGGATTCGAGCTTAGCTTTATAATAATTTTATAATGATTGAGGTTTGTGGTTATTTGAATGCGTCATTTGGTTAAATGGAGGATCCATTTAACCAGATAACGCATTCAAAGAAGGATTTATTTTTAATAATCTGCGCCCTAATATTATCCTTGTCTATTTGTAAATACATTGTAAACACATCACATAACTAAATTAACGTTTTTATTAACTTGTTTTTACATTTTAGGACTCTGAAGGTGACACACCACTTCACGATGCCATTTCGAAGAAACGTGACGATATGCTGACGCTGCTGCTGGAGCACGGAGCCGACATGACCCTCACCAACAACAACGGGTTCAACGCGCTGCACCACGCTGCGCTGCGAGGCAATCCAAGGTACGTTCCTTTACTAAAATCAAAATACATAGATAATTGCTAACTACTGAGAACAAACGGAAATTATGATAAGTAAGAAAACATGAAAATGTTTCGACAAAAGTATTACTCCCAGCCCACTAATAATATCTGCATGAAGGCTCCATATCGCAGAGTCTGAAATAAACATTATGTCGCTTGTTGCCCGACATTATCCCAAGGAAAATGGGTAGTTATGGGCGAGCCCGGCTCACAATAAACTACTTACCTATATACATGTCTAATACTGCACGGTCCAAGGATGAGCTTTACATCTTGTGTTGGGTTTGTTTTATTATTTTATCACGCTTAAGAGGCAACAGCTGGGGCAGCTTGAATAAGAAAATATTAACACTTTGCATATTATATTAAAGTACTCGTACGAACTCAAAGGCAAATTTATGTTCTTCTACAAAGTTAGATTAAAAAGTCCACGGTCAAGTTGAACACGCTGTTAATTTAGACTGAATATTCCGAACGCTCTTCGGCTTCGAAATAGACTTTAAAGTAATAAATTCACTTGAAATCCAATTGTTCTTAACTTAAAAAGTTTTTATTTCAGAAGTAAATGGATTCCAGTAATCTTAACGTTAATGGCATATAAAATGCTAAAGCTTTCTCTATGCGCATGAAAATTTAAGTATATTTATTTCGATCATAGTTCGACGGCCTTCGTCTGCGATTTCTACGGCCTCAATTATGTAGAACCTTTATTAGTAGTATTAAACATGAACTCTAAATAGTAAACGTCTTAGAATAATCGAAAACTATTCTGTATTTTATTCCCGTTGGATTCCTCCAAAGATAAAAAAATCGTACCGAGGAAACCCTCTAAAGATTTGTCAAATAAAAGATGTCTTTTCAAGAGAAAAGTTTGGTAATGTATTATGGATCGGCAAGAGTTAGAATAATGAATCTCCGATGGTGAATCGTGCGTGAAGCGGTTTATTTGTGGAGGGTCCGAGAAGGCGACGTCTCCGCGGCCTGCTCCTCGGCCTCCCACATTTATTCTAGTCACGTGAAGCGTCCCAGGGAAATAATACGAAATGTGCCTACGTGACCAGTTCATTATGCGGCGGTGCAGAGCGGACCACTCGCCTTCACCTCAACTACCTTCTCTCCACACGTCCTTTCTTTAGGTTCGCATTACAAAACACCCAAATTGAACAACGCGCGGCGGTGTCGCTGGCTTTCGAACCTTACAACAAATCTTTGCAGGAATCTCTGCTTACAACCGATCCTGACTCTACTAGCACATAGTTTCACATTCAAGGCCGGGAGACCGACGGGGATTCTTTTTATATTTGACTAGAAACTCCCGCGGTTTCACTCGCGTAAATTACATACTTTTGGGTGCATCTCGTGTGCAAATTGCATTTATACATCATTGCACGTTTTTGGTATGCTACCTCTAAATTTGTTATCATTTTGTATTTCATAAATTTAAACCAAGTATCAAGCAAAACGGACCACCCGTTAAAAAGTTCCTATACCAACACGCACACCCTCTGCCTTTTGTTTTTGAAAAATAATCATTTTTTTCTTTCATTTGTACTGCAAAATATTCATACAAAGTTTTAGGCCAATCGGACCACCTACTAAAATGTTCCTATACAATCTTTAAAAACCCCTGCACTCCGTTTCGGGGGTAGTTTTGAAAATATTTACCATTGACTTTTATTTAATGTATTGAAGGTTGTTTATGCGAGTTTGAAAGTTCAAGGAATTACCTTTTTCATACAAACGTTTTTACCTCTTTTCATCCACGGTAGAATTTCTTCTTAGTGTACGTCTACGTGCTATAAGGAATGCACCCTCCAAATTTAAATTCTCTAGGACCAGCAGGTTAGGCTCTGCGTTGTCTGTCAATAGGCCACTCACAACAACTCGTTTATATAGTATGATGATGTTGATAATTATGATTATATCATTCTCCTCAACATGATGGACTATCTACATGTGATATGGACTGATCACCTGTCACCATGGTTCATCATATCCATCTTGGGACTTTGAATCAGGAGTGGCTGCAAGTTTTCTTATGATTACTTGTGGCTTTGCCCACCCCATTAGGGATACGGGCATAATAATATCTATGTATGTATTATGATTGTGAAGTTCAGCCCCCTTGAAAGTTTCCTTGAGAACGCTGTACAGATATTCAGTTGTACTAACTAAAGTTCAAGTTAAATTAATGTCTGATGTTGTTCAAAATTCTGTAAATAAGGCTATATCTGTTTTATTTAACCGTCAAGATTGCATCATTGATTCACGGCTTGCATGCAGAAAGTTTCAGAAATGAGTTTTAAAATTGTTGTTTAATGGGTAGGTAATCGGATAGAAGATTGTCGTAAACGTTCCCGATTTTATCGTGGAATGAGAAGTCGCGAGCGACTTTTCCCATTCGACAAAAACGCCTGCTTCCCCCGGAGATGTAAAATCGTTTTATTTTATTACTTCCGCCAGTATATCGTTATATTAGAAGCAGCCATCCTCCTTGGTTTGAAAACTTCTTAATAAAATCGAATCTGATTTAAATTCAATGAGTCGCTTCTGCTGTAGTACTTCAGATAAAGTTTGATCTTTGCGAATTTTGCTAGCATAAAACTAGAAATGCACCATATTTTCTTTGAATTCCATTTACGTAGAGTTGCGATATTTTTTTCGTTTATGTCTGGTAATGCGGCACTCGGGTGAAGCTTCGTGATACAATTCGCCTGTTATCAAAATTTAATTAGCCGATTGCGAGCTTCGCTGGTGGAAACTTCACTAATGAAATTAAAGAAGCGATGTCGCTCGGAGGTGGGAGGTCGCGCCGTGCCGCGTCGCCCTCCGGCCGGAGGCTGCGAGCGCGGCGTCGCGGCGCCCGCGCCAGCGCCCGTCTCATTACGTCTGAGTAGAAACAGTTATCATTCGAGCTTATCGTAACAACCCCTCTAACGAGCCCTTGTAAAACTTCCATAGCTATTCTGCGATACTTTACTCTGACTCGATAAGCTTCCGGTTTTAACCATTCTCGTAAATTACGTTTTTATTAACACTTCGGGAGTATGTACATTTGCTTATATCATATGCTCGTGTTTATGTCATGAACTCGATTGTTCTGCTGGTAATTTATTACACTACATTATTTCGGCTTTTGTTTCTGTTAAGTTATAAATCAGACATTTGAATGAACTATTGTTATTCAAAACAAGCTTTTTGTATAAAGTGCCTTATGTAGATTTCACTATTTTAGTTATGGCATTGAAACGTAAAAAGCTAGACAAACTGCGAGTTTACGAAATAAGTTTAAGAAAAGGAATTAATTACCATTGTTTTAACAGCTTTAGCGCTCTTTGCTAAGTCGTTTCTATGAGACAGTATCCGCGGCCGGATTAATCGTGACCTTAAATATTTTAACGCGTCGTAACATTGATTTATTCGGAGCGTAATCTTAGCTCGTAGCTTGTTTGTTTTTCGGCTCGAGACGTATAGTCAAGATTAAACAGTACACCCTCAAACCGTGTTGTTCAATGTTTTTCTCCACCGCTACGCCGTTCTCGACGTACGAAGCAAGTACGTAAGTATCTAGTCTGTTTGTGTGGTTTTAATTTCGCTACTAGTATTATGCGATACTATATTACGAACCTGTTTAACCACTGGACTGCATTGTCTGATACCCAAACAGAATATAGAACGAAGCGAACATTCTGTGAAGATTTATATGGTCGTTGTGCAGCGTTAATTGCAGCGAATGGAGCGATGTGCGACGGTATCGCACCATCCGAACTAGAAATGGAAGCGCTACGTCGGAGCTTCTCTAGTGGAGCTCATGAGAATAATGTGTGCCGTGCAAACACATGAAATGTAAGCGGGACGACGTCCTATTTCAAATATCAGCATATTTGTTTGCGCACAGTAAATGGATGAATAATCGTTTCGACTCGGCATGGCCGAGCCTCCAAAACAAATTAATTGTTTGATATAGAAAGGATTTCATATTCTGGAACAGTTAGTAAAAAGGCGCGTCTGACATATTGTTGGGTTTAACTGAATCTAAACAGCGCAGCGGGCTCAATGACATTGAAAAGCTATTGGCACAGATATCGACGACGTCCGTCACACGAATGGCCGGCAGCGGAGCACATTTCAGTATGGCAGATTTATGAGGACCGACCGTTCGCTTATAGAGAAGCGGGGTGGCTTATAACTAGGAGGGTTTGTGGAAAGGGTCGGGCGATCGCGGGAGGTTCTGTTATTGTGCGACGTTTGATTTACGCACGTACCGCTATCACCCTTTTGTTAGGCTGAATACCGACTGCCGTGCCAGTTCCGCCTGCCGCTGGCCCAATGCAGCGCTAGTGATGTAGAGGATGACCTCGGTGTGCTCTATCAAAAATCATAATCGTAATTTATAGAATAAAGTAATGCCATAATTTTAGATCTTAACTTGGCAAGTTTACCTAATACCTTGCAGTCCACTTCAGTCCTGTTATACCTTTAGCCACGGACTGTAGTGATTTACTAAATGTGCAAAGAACAAACTTATCAGATACTTCTGTAAATTATATAGCCTCCTCGTTGATATTTAGTTTAGATAGGGGGTGAAATCTTTATTGTGGGTAGATTGGTGCTGTTGATTGCATGGTAAGTGCATCGCTTTGCGCCGGGTCGCGAGCGCGAGCTGCCTGCGGGCGGATGAGCGCGGCGCGGCGGCGGGCGGCGCGGTGGCTGCTCGTCGTTACCCGCAATTAGCAGCTCTACACGCGCGGGTAATCCACACCACCCACTGGGTCGCGGGAGGCACACGATTGCACTACAGATTCACCGAATAAATTCATTTGTACGCAAATTGTATCGGCGCTTGCAATTAAAACTTTGTTGGCGCTTCGAGCTAAGATAAATAACACTAATACATTCTGCTTATTGCGGGAAAGTTACCGGATACGGAGGATATATTAATGTTGTTACTAATTTGTTTGGTCGGATTAACCTCGTCCTTTCAACTGATACACAACAATACTCCCTTTGTCCCCGAGTAGCCGTTAAAAGTTATTATGTTGTGATAAAAGTAAGAACGAAAATTACTCTTTTGAATTACATTTTAAACCATTACCATCACTGGTATTACTTTCTGATTAGTACATACTCGATTTATGACCCAGCTTGGAATTCTTTTACAGCAGTCTCATACTAACTGAAAATCTGCGTTGCGCTTTGAAACTTGATTTGTTAGAAAAGTTTTTCTGCCAAATACGGGTGTGCTTTGATTCATAAATTCTGCTTCAACATTTAGTTTTAAAGTATTTTTTTTCTATACTGTATCACGTTTGAAAGCTTTTCAGAGAAGTCAAAATAAAGGCCATACTTATTAACTTAGTGTGCGATCAATGGCTGCGTTGAAACATGTAAAACATTTTTCCTTTATTGCGAAACATAGTATGAATGCACACTTAGCCCGACATTAATAACGTAGCAAGCGCAGGGCGCAGGATCTCTTGCGGAAGTATTTGCGTCCCGCGGCTTTGTGCGCCGCTATTGTTCGTTCCCTAATGTTGTTACTGCACTTTTTCAGCGACTACGCTAATTTAAATACCTCGCTTTCCTTTTGTGGAGAGAGTCGTCTTCCGTTTCCCGCGAGTGGCGGCTCCCTTTGCGTTAGAGACGTCCGCGTCGGGAGACTGCATTTAAATGAGACACTTAATCACCCGAGTTGGCCTCTCATTCCTTAGAGCCGTTTGTTCTCTTCATTCATTACAAGGTTAACCCTTGATTTATACGTACATAGAAACTCTCAATTGTTTTGATTGTAACGTTACAACGACATTTCAAAGCAGATTATGTTAGTCTTGATTAAATTTTTATTACGTTCGTTGTGTAGCCTTCCGATGCAAAACATGTATGCCACACGGTTACAAGCGGAAATGGAAATTACTAGGGGTTCTGGAATTGCTACTCGTTGTGATTAAACACAAACATTACCTCGAATGTAAATAATTGTTTAACTCATATGCGCATCTATGAGTATCAATTATAATAACTTGCTGGGGGTTTTCACTTTATGTGAAATTTATGTGAGGTTTAATTTCGAGAGAAATGTTATTTAAAAGTATGCACCAGACACGTCGAATAGAATTAGCAAGTGTGAAACGTCTTTACAAAAGTTGTTAATTGCACAAAGAATAAGAAAAAAAAATTGTAAAAGAAAATATAATTTATGATCTCGTCTTAAAATCTTTTGAAATATTCGCAACGTTTTATCCTCTAGCATTTTTTTTATCTGGGAGCTCATAGCGTAGAACCTTGCGAGCTTTGCGTGCTGAGTTAGCTGACTATAACACCCACTCAGAATTGTGTAAATATGAATAGGGTAATAAACTCCCGGCGAGTGGCGTGCTCGGATTTGCCTGTTATAGTTCTGTACGTGAGTCTCCCTGTAGTCGGGGAACGGGACCCGGGAATCCAAGACCGCCCAGCCTCACATAACAAACTTTGCTATCCTTTGAGACGTTCCTTATTTAAGTTAGGCGAGTTTTATATGTGCTAAAACTTTTATATTTATTTACCTAACATAAAAAAATCTTAAGATTTTCTTTATTACAGTTGCCAAGCTAATAAACACAGTGAATACTCTTTTATCAAGATGAGCCAAGAACTTTTTCTGAAGCTCCTCTCAGAAAAAGGAACTTTATTACAAAGGGTTCTGTAAAATATCATTGGTGCTAAAAAAGCAAATATATTTTCATTCGTGTATTAGACAAAACATAAATCATGGGCCTAAATATAGCTTGTTCCATTATCAAAAAAAAACACGTAATATTTATTAGCAGTTTCTGTCGCAATACAGCAGTCTTCGCACATATTAATTTTCTGAACTAAGCTGAGTGGATCACACCGTCAACGTGGCTCCGCCGAACGTAGCCTATGATGCATGGCGCGACTCCACAAAGCCCATTTAATGAAATATTCGAGGCGAGAGTGAAACGGACACGGCCATCAATCTCAGGTGATTCTGCTGTGCTCGCTGACCACATGGTAATTCCCATTTTAGTGTTACATTGAGGATGGCATTAGATGTTGCCATTATTCCATAATACCACGGCCTTAATGATTCAGGCTTAACTAGCGAGATCGTTCGCACAGCTTAGCTACGATAGGTTAAATAATTGACTAGAAACTTACTATTTTCAAGTTTTGTTCGCTTCATTCCAATTTCAAAAACTCTTTTGGTAATATAAAGATAAAGCAGTAATTTTAGAGTGCTAATTATGAAATAGTTTATGAAACAAGTATGAGGCGCTCGCAAATTTATGTATGAGTTTTCAATCAAATAAATCAACACCCTACGTATTCTCAATCTACGTCTGCACGAGTGAGTGTGTATCAGCTGATTCAGCACGCCTTCAGACTCCAGCGTGTCTTGAATATTGGAAGCATTGTCGCAATTGCAATAGTGATTCCGAGCACGTGTCATATCTACCAAATATTCTATTAGATATTGCGCTTTATCAGCTCCGCCTGAACCGATACCTCCCACTAGTTTTGTTGTATAGTTACAGCATACCTAAAATCTATACCCATACCTTAAACTGACTGCCGAAACCGCTGAAGCTCAAAAGCGGAAATTTGGAAGTTAGCTTCATTTTATAGCAAAATCCCTAAAGGAGTGAAAACGTTTGTATGGAACTTTTTAACGCGTAGTGTGATTTGCTTGAAACTCGGTTCGGATACTGTAAAGGCTGTAGCTGCCGCCCGCGTATTCGCTCGCGTGGTACCCGGATAAAAAATAGCCTATATGTTAATCCTGCACATGTACTATGTATATTCCAAGTCTCATTCAAATCCGTTCAGCCGTTTAGGCGTGATTGAGGCACAAACATCCAAACTCACAAACTTTCGCATTTATAATATAAGTAAGGTTTTGACTTTTTTGCTTATATCTGTTTTTATATTTTTAAAATTTAATTAATTATGATTCATGTTAAAATCAATTATAACAATATTTGCATCCCAAATGGGGAATGTGAGCATTTCTTTTATTAAATATAAGATCGTTGTATGATAGCACATTAAAGCAAATAAATTATTATGAATTACAAGATATCGAAACTCTTAACAAGAGGGAGCTCAGGTTACAACGGTTTTCTAAATTCAACTTTTTTCGCTGTATTTCAAAAACTTTAGAATGTACAATACAAACAAAGCAAACATTTTTCTTAACTCTGGTTAACTCAATATTTGTTTTGTGATATTTGCACAGAGAAAAAACCGTTTGTATACGGGTGCTATACAAGAAACACTTCATTTTAGTGTCAAACGACAAGATCTTTATTTGGCACCACAGTCGGACCTAGCGACATCGTCACGCGTGCATCTAACTTCCAAGACTGTGTCAAATGATTCATTTATAGAAGAAAACGCGAGATCATAAGTCTCACTTATCATCAACATTAGAATCACCAACGCTCGACGTTTTGTATTTAGTCGATTTGTAAATATAATTTACGGTTTTGTATAAAAAACTTTTTAATAAACATTTATAGACATGACATTAATTTTATTGTGTATATATTACCTAGGTATTAGAAAAAGTATTTGAATTTCCCAGTAAAGAAAAGAAAATAAAGAAATTTAAATGCGTTTATCGATAACTGTCTACAACACTAGTTTATCGATATCATTTTCAACTACTACGCATAACTTTACTGTCTGTGTACGTATAAGCAGACCCCCCACCCTCAAATTCGTGCGATAAGGACAACTGCAGATACGACTGAATAGCCTAAGTAAAAAGTCATAATTCGAAGTTTAGCTCTCGCCTATTTTCTCCTTCAATATTGGATCAATTTAAAAGAAATTTCATAAACTGAATATGTATTGTGTATATTTACTGTGTATGTTTTTCTTTTTTCATTAATGGTTGTCGAATTTGTACATTAAGCCTCAATTGAAAGCTATCTAAATAGGCAATTTTGAGCATTTTGTGAGGGTTCTAGTGCTTATAAAGATAATGTACTGTAAAAAATCCTTGCTTTAAAGTCATAAACCAGAAAGGAAACAGGCGAGATCGTTTCTATGTGGAAAAGACCACCCGCGTTTCGTCTACACTGACGATTTCGGTGGCGTGGCGGGCGAGTGCTCGGCTGAGACGCAAGAGGTGCGGATTCGATTCCCGCTACGGGAGAAATGTTTGCATGTTCTGCAAATATTTCTTCCAGGTCTGGGTGTTGGAGTATTTATTATAAGTGTGTATTTACAACAGAAAAAAAAGTATTTAAGGTTTCTATCAGCCATCTGGTGCCCATAGTACAAGCTTTGCTTAGTTAGGGGGTTGGTGGCGCTGCGTCAAATGCCCACAAATATTTATTTATAAAGTGTGTACCGCCCGGAACAGAAACGGTAGAACGGATTTGGTGGATGTCATATCTTTGATAGGTTGTTTTTGTGGGATTAGTTTCTGTTTACTAACGACTCAAAATTTTCACATGTTTGGTGCACGCTTGTATTCGATAGGTTCGAACTTTAGATCAAGAAGCCTAGTAGACTCCACTAGAATATATACCACGGCTCATTTTATAGACGTGATCTAGATCAACTCATAATGCCTCCAGCAGGTCACGTATGTACCATAACTTTGTTGCTAACGTTATTACGTCAGACGTGAAAACAGTAACTGAACGACGTGACCGCACTAGCAACAATCAATTGTCTTTGTTTTATTACTGGCAATACATCGTGCACAGTGAATTCATCAATATCAGTTCTTTTATCTCAAAATCAATAAGACTCCAAATAGGCGTAATATATGAAACCATGTAGAGTTATATTTTTAACTGAGCAAGCGCGTGATTTGGCTTGCTGTTTTAAAACACAGCTCCGGTCAGTAAGTGCTGTCTGACGCGTCAAGCTGTGATGGGAGCGAGGAACAAATAGGGACAGGGTGCTATATTTAGTTGACACGGAATATTTATATCAAAATAAATTTAGTTATTTTAAATAAAACCATGAACCCGAATGAAATGGTTTAAATCTCCTAAGTCTTGCTTTTAACGAAATAGTTCGCAGCACGTCGGGTTGCGTTCCGTCTCTTTGACACATACGAAAGACGGCACTTTCTCAGGAAAAGGTTTAAATTGAATCCTAAAAAGTACTTGAGACATATATACATATTATCACGCCCGTATCCCTAATAAGGTGGGCAGAGTCACAAGTAATAAAAAAAACTTGAAGCCACTCCTGACAACTGACGTAAAATTAAACATTTGAAACGCCTCTTTGAGAATGATTTATATTCTATGTACACTGTTTTCTCATGAAACCCCTACATAATTACATACAAGTTGAAATTCAGAATCAGTAAGTAATTTACGATTATTGTATCAATGGATAAATTCAGTTCACCAACATAATAATGTTATTAAATAGCAAGTTATTATATAAACTCCGCTCATAGAACTCGGCAAAAATACTCCAACAAAACAATGCTTGGAAAACTGTTAAAAGACCAATTCCGTGGTTTACAGCACGCTATCAAGTCATGCAGCTCCAGAATTAATCGTTTTCGTCCTTACCTCAACGCTCCTTTATGTAATCCATGCAATAAGGGCTAGGATACAAAGAGGTTCACAAAAGCTCTTGGCATGCAGAGCGGAGCATGACTCTGGCGTTATTTTACCATCAGTCAAGATGACAGTTGTATTTTTCGCGGCCAGCGGCCGACGCTCAGGCGCCTCGGAGTCGTTTATCATCTCTCCACCATCGTATCCGAGTCCATAGTTATTTATGAGTGCTGAGATCTTCATTCTATCAACTTTTAATTACTATGGCCGAATTTGAATTTAATTGTTATAATTTCACTGTATATTTCATGTGGATAGGAAAGATAGATCTGTGGCTGGTGTGTGGCATAATGTTAAATGTTGTTGTGAAGATTTATTGCAAGTTTGGTCGTTGGCGTGTATTGTTGGTTGGCGGCGCTCCCTGCTGCCGCTGCAGCCGGAAGACGGCGTCAGCAGTACGTGCCCCGTACTGCGCCGCTCTCGACTGGCTCCACGTTTCTTATCGAGTGATTGCCTCCCCGCGTGATCTGAATTACCAACTATCTTTTTGAGTCGATACGAAGTTCTTTCCTTGAGATTAGTCGCCTTTATTTTTATTTTACTGCAGTCTCGTGATTGCTTGCTGGGATATAAAAACAGGTATACCTAGATAACACGGTCGGTGAAATCGCAATAATATTTGCTCTCTATCATTTCAAAACGAAAAAAGGTTCTCAGAAGTTTAAATAAAACTCTGAAAAGCGTTGTTTACTACTATTTTCTTTCAATACAAAATTATGATAAACGGCTTGCAGCTCAGCGGATCCATACCGAAACGTGAGCTCAAATGTATAATGTTTTTGTGCTTCGCACACAGAGCTCACTCCGACACTTTGACAGTTAGTAGGGGCAAGTCTGAAATATCGGCGTGCGCGGCTTAATCGCTCAGCGTGCGATATTGGCGTTACATCATGTTGTCAGCGGTGAGAAAAATTGCCGTTCTACGTTCCTACTCGCGCCCGCGTCTGCACCGCCCGCACACTTCCTGTGACGTCGGTATTCACAATAAATAAACCTGTGCAATGATATATAATTAATAATAATTAATTATTATTGTATTAAACTCTAGCACAGGACCGTGATGGATGGCACAAACAAAGTGAGGCCTATGCCCAGCAGTGGGTGAAGTCAGGCTGTGGATGATGATGATGTATTTAATTAAGAATTATTTACAAAAACTGTAATGATTATTTTTTAACTCTTGATAAATATAAAGAAAATAACTTGAACTTAGATAAGTATAAATCAATCCATGCCATCAGTTATAGAAATTGAAAAAAGCTAACATTAAAGCGCATTGTCGTCAACGCCTGGCCGACCCCAGATTCCAATTACACAGTTCGTTACTTTTCGAAAGAACAAAAATGAGATGAAAAATAAAATACTAGCAGGGTGGTTTGCCGCGGGGCTGGCCGCTAATTCTCACATTTAACTTTTCCTATTAAAAATCATGCTTTGATGAATTTAGTTAGAATTATCTGAACAAAATATCTATTTGAGTTACCATGCGATTTATTAACCCTCATTGTTTAAAGTAAGCCCGCCGGCTATTGATTCATAATGCTCGAATTGCGATTAATGTAGTCTCGCACTGTCGGAGTCTATTCAATAACAGGTGCGCACCTGCTGGATTTACGAGCTCCACAAATTCATTGTTATTCTCAACCATCGAACGAAACCCTCTCCAATACCGACACGCCTTATAATTTAATTAAAATACAATTCACACCTCCCTTACCTTAGGCTTTTTTTAGAAATATATCTGCTTGATCATTTCAGTCTCTGGAATTACGACCTAATTCGCATTGTCGGTGATATATTGATCTTAACAGTTCAATTCGAGCACTCAGTGCGGTCGACCCAGCTGAATTGGAGTGTGGGTAATTGTACTAGTAGATTGTCGTGGTCCAGTGTTCGGCATGGTCCACGTGGCACAAGATTGCGAAGGCAGTGTTTGCTCTTTGGTGGAGGCCGCAACGGGCTTACGGTTCAGCGAGCCGTACGGGCCGCGCGGCCTCTCGGGTCGCGTCTCTGGCCAAATTGAAATATCCCCACTGCCGTAGCCGCGGCTCTCCTCGTAGATCAGAGCACCGAGCCACAACTGCCGTCGGCCACCCACTTCACATAAATACCTACAAATGGAATTACTCCATTTCCCATCGTTTGTAGTGAATTCTGTATCTCTGTGCTTAAACCTACATTACTGTCTAGAACAATTTACTGCAGATTGTCTCTCGCTTTTGTCTTGTATAAAGCTCCTACATGAGAACGTACACCCATGGTTGGCACATGTGTGAAAAAGAGTCTAATTTGAGTAGTGTGAATATTCTGTCATGTTCCTACTTATTATCATAAAAAATAATAATGTTAATAATTTCCCTACAATATATTAGAGTGGTTTTGGAACGATTCAATTTCCGTGCGCAGACAGTAGAATTTACGTGCGCAGATTTACATGCCAACGAAATTATTTGCAAATGGTACCTTCGGCTATTGATCTATATTTTATGTTTCGCACCGAGAATACTTTAAGGTTTCTTTCATTGAAATATAAATGATTACTTTATCATTAGCAAAGATGGAAGGAATATCTCCATTATTGTTAAAGCCTTCGTAACTTACGTAGTAGTATATACCCTTTACTATGTATTTGGTTTCAAATAAGGTAATATTTTATTGTATTATATCATTTAATTTCTACGTCAATTAAACTTTTTTAAAAGTAAGAATTAAGTATACTCTCTTGATATTCTTAGAAGTATTTGTTTTAAAACAAAACAGTTCCCCAAGCAAATACTCATCATTGTAAAAGCAATACGCAAGCTTCAATCTCGATGGGGCATCGTTTGGGAAAAGGAATCTCTTGGCAAAAATAAACAACAATGAAAGGAGTGTATCTGAAGCGTGCACACATTGTTTAAATCGATAACCTTTGTAGAGGTGGTTGCCTTACGAAGCCCCTTTGCAGGTAATCCTGCCCACTCGGAGTTATTGCCGCCGAGGGAAGGAAAGATTACCTCGGCGGGAGATAAGGAGGTCGACGGGGCTTCGAGTGCGATTGTCCCCGAGTCAGGCGTCGAATTGTGTCAAGTGAAGCGGCAAATTGAACGGCCGAGCCTTCTGCGCGCTTCGCTCACTAATCGTCACATAAACTGCCACCGCTTGAACGTTTAATTACGCAAAACGATTTTTTCGACATGCGCTGTACTTTACTGTCCTTAGCTAACGGCTAACGCTCTGAACATCCGCATGTTACACAAATGGACTCTTCAAGATGATGCCCCCTTGAATTCTTCATCGTATTATTTCACCATGAAACCGGGGAACCGAGTAATAGTACTCGGAATTCCGTAACAGGTAGGCGGGAAAGAAAGAAAAATCTATGTTGAAAATTACGTAATCCTGATAGTACTTTAGCACTACTTAGGGCGGTATCAAAAGCCAAAACTTTAAATACTGGTGCTAGGTATGCACTGCTTTTATATATTGTATACTCTCTATATATTTTAAACACCTTGTTACAGTGATAATCTTCCTAATCACGTTTTCGGAATACCTTTGAATTTCTGCTTTCACATTATTAATCCCAAAATGATGAGGTCGTCGTTACTTCGTATAATTTAATCATCACTCTCTGAAACTGCATTAATTTATTTAGCTAAGAAAACTTTAAAAGTATGAAGATTAAGACTTTTTATAATAATACATACAATAGTCATTCAAATAGTTCTGACCCTGCACTAGAATCCTGTGTTGTAGGTATCAAATAATAGTATACTAGTAGTTCGCCCCGACTGCCTTTCATTCGCGCCCTGAGCTTTGTCGTACTTACACACTTTGTTTATGTACAAGTTCCAACTTCTGCTGTACCGATTTTTTTTTCTGTTGCAATGAAATGATTCTTAGAAGTAACTGAGTCGATTAGCATCATAAAATATTTTGGCAACATCGCCCATTTTCATCACGCTTGGCCAAAAAATGACTATGCTAAAATTGCCTGCCACTTGTACACACAACTGTTCTGGTTCGGATTTCCCCGTACATACATCAACCCAGTCTAACCTGAACTACGAAGATATCGAAACTCTAACAAGAGGGAGCTCAGGTTACAACGGTATTTAATTTTTTTTAGCTGTATTTCATAAACTATATATCCTAGAATAAAAATAAAAACCATTTTGGAATGTACAAACAAAGCCCTTTCATATGACACCTCACTCGACACAGTAAAACTTTTTTACCCTTTAACAATCATACAACGCCAAATCGCCCAAGTTGACACAGAGATCTTCGCTCGCTTCGCTCGCTCGATCAATAAGTAGTATCTAGGTACTCTTAAGAAATCCCAGATCCAAATCCCAGAGATATTTACAGAAAATGCAAACATTTCTCCCAAAGCAAAGTCTTTATAAAGTGTAGATTGCTTCGGCGTAACTGTAACGTGCAAAATTTTCGTAGATATCATTCTGTAAGGTCACATTCACTTCAGATAAACGCGGGGTTCTAACCTAAGCTATACGTACCTGTATTCGTACGCGTAGCTATCTCAAAGCGGAGAGACAGCGACCCCGAAACTGCTGATCTGCATAAATTAAATTAACACGGTAATCGATAGCGGTAGGAACGGTGGATCTCCGAGTAGGTGCGACTAGATGGCAAATTGTGAGTGACGCTAATGATAGGGCGCTCAGCATTCGCAGCGCCACGTAGCATCTTTCCAATTACGGGTCGGTACGAGCCCGGAGTCACGCTGCGCTCCATTCGTTAACTTGTACGTGCCACCAACATCTGGACCGGCCGTGCTATAATTCCGATAACTTGTTGCTACAAATATTTCCTTATTTCATTTCACACGCTATATGTGGGTTATGTGATTGTTTTTCCATTTCTTAGAACATTTGCTGGCTGTTAAAAAGGCTATATTTATGATCAGTACCATTCTGTTTTAAATAGTAAAAGTTTAGGGCCACGGCTCCGACTCAATTCATCACTATATAAATAAATTGCGTTGTTATATTTGTATCTTAGATTTTTGTGGATATAAATGCGGAACAGATGACAATAAAAAGAGTATTCCAAAAAAGTCCTGCGATACGAATCATAATTCGTTACACGCGAGTTCACGCGATTAACAAATATCGCTCACGTCATCAATCTTCCCGAGAATTTCTTTTAGATTATTAGCTCGACTGTGCGTTATGAGCTTTTTTCTTTCTTCACTAATCATCTTGGTTATAAAGAAGAAAAAGAAAACCTTTTTGAGAAATATAATGCGTTCATTATTCCTTGTAAAACATGTTTTGGATAATAATACCGTCTGTAAAGTTTCTGTATTATTATTGAATATCGCCGAGAAGTTTTTTATAAACAGAATCGAGAATTGCACAAAACACTACGTGAAATTTTGTGATAAGAAACTTTCTCTTCACAAATTACGCTCTGAATTTAGTTGATAGAGAAAGTTTGCTA
Source organism: Scotopteryx bipunctaria (assembly GCA_949320045.1). Classification (NCBI taxonomy): domain Eukaryota; kingdom Metazoa; phylum Arthropoda; class Insecta; order Lepidoptera; family Geometridae; genus Scotopteryx; species Scotopteryx bipunctaria. The sequence continues at coordinate 5,269,460 of OX439441.1, forward strand.
AAATGAAATCACTCCAGGCGACGTTTCTTTATTCCTCCGAGGTCTCAAAGCTAGGGCTTTTTAGTTATTTTGTGACCCAAAACTATTAAAAGAAAATTAGATCGAAACTTACGTGTAGCTCCTTATCCTTAGGCGACGATAAAGATCTATAAAGTTCTTTCACGTATCAAACCACAGCGAGTTCATAAAAGTGTGAATTAAAGTAATGGATACTCCACTGTAACATAGAAAAAGTTTAATAGAAATATCCAGTGGCGGTCAGCGCTAACGTGCTACGTGAGTGCAATGCTACTGATAGAACCACGTCCATTATGATATTGCCCTCAAAGTGAATCTGTTTTCAACTTTCATATCTTGATACATAAAAGCTGATTTTTCTACATCGCTGAGCGAGGCGTGAGCATCAACGAAAACATTTTCTACCTGTGTTATAAAACTAGCTATTCCGATATATTTACGGATATTTTTATACTCTTTCTCAAAACATTCTCTTTCTAGATGCGGGATGAAACAGTAAAAGCATTCGCCTGAAAAATTCAAACCAAGAGATTTAAGGGGAACACGTAAAAGGATCCTATATATTTTGTGCATAGAAATAATGAGCCTGATATCAGCGTCCAGGCACTAGGCTGTGCTGCTTTGTAAGTTTACAAGTGCGGACGGTTAAGTTGTCAATCGGGTACATAATTGACGGTGTGGCACTTGCCGCGGCATCGCCATTCATTCCCGACGAGACGGCTCGCTGACGCAGCGCTCACTTGACGCGCGGCACGTGCCGATCCACACCACTCTGCACACCGATACTATCGTATATACATTCTCGGGTACACACCACTGATTATATACCTACTTACCGCTGTCACCGTGTCAATCTTCCTTTCAAAAATTAACAAGTCTGTAAAATGTTTCTGTTTTAAAGACTTGTTTCACATTTAAATTATTATCTCATTTCCACCCCTATTTAGAATTCGGTTTCATGAACGAACAGCTCTATTGTATCGCCACGGGTCCACGATTTCCAACACTAAAATATATCAAATTACGAAAACCGGTTGCAACAAAACATTGTCCCTTGTTTTGTGTTGTAATTTGGACGCAGAATGGCCGTTAGGTTTCCACGGCGCGACAATTATTTTCATATAACATAATACTGGGGCGTTACTCGTTGCGTGTTTTCTGGGGATGCGTGATTTGGCCCGGCGGGTCTGGCCCGGCCGCCGACATCTCCCGCCAGCGGCCTCGACCCGACCTGCTCCGCAAACTTGACACTTCTACCAGAAAACTCGTATTAATGTAATTTGTAACCTCGCTTATACTTTCCTTAAAACAACACACCCTACTCATTACATCCTTATATCTACAAAGTTTTGAAATTATGAACAAAGTTTGGTTTATGTTACTCATGTGTGAAATACTTATGAGGTGGGTTTATTTTGGAGTTTGTTTTTGGTAAATGACTACGGGGAAATACTTTAATTCTGCGGGTAGATTAGAAATGTGAGCTTCCATAGGTTTGTTAAATATCCATATGATTTAGTTTTATGTTTTTTTTCTATTTCAGGAATGGTAAGTTCAAATAGACCATTAAATAGATGATCCACATCAATAAAAAGTAAATAATCACTGTATATTAATCTAGGCGCGTGTAATTTATGAATGTAACCAAAACATAAACCCGTCTGACCAGCCAACCGGATTTTTAATTCGACGAAGGTAGTATTTATATATTCCAGAAACATGAAAATAGACAAGCTCAGGCTTAAGTCATTTTTTTCGATTTTTATTAAAACGTGTCTTGAATCTGAAAAGTTTGATTTGAAGATTTGCTTTTCGCAATGGTTCAAGATAAGCCCGTGCCGACTCGCAACTCCAGCGAACGGAGACATTTGATTTTAAGCCTCGCGGACTATAAGTGTTATTTCTTCGAAAGAAGTATTATTCTGCGAGTGGAGCGCAGCTCCTTCGTCTCGAATGCTCCATTTAGTTCCAAAGTTTTTCTCGTTTATCACCGTTGGGCTCTCGGAAGCGGAGATTTTTCCTTTAGATTTGTTGTCACGCCAGACCTTTTTAATGTACCTTTCTTATCGTTACAAGATTTAAAAGAAACTCGCGCGTGATACATTTCACCTTTCATTAGCACTATAGTATAAATCTGCAGATTTAATGTGATACCAAGCTTTTAATTATAATTAAATACATTAAAGCGTATTTAATTCTCTGTTTTTCTAAGTGCGAGAAAATGGGTGATAGTATCTGGTAGAGATGGTGAAGCGCGCGGTTCGTTAATTAACCGTCTGAGACTCGGCTATAATAAAAAGAGCAGATTACGAGTGGGTCTTGCTCGGGTGTGGCGAACAGGTGCGAGCGGCGGTAAGCCCAGGCTCGCACACTCGCCCGCCTCCGCCGCCGCGGCTGCCGACTGCTGCGCGCCAGATAAAGGGATTAGCAGTCTTTCTATTCCCCTCTCCTCTTGAGAATTCCCTATACAATTGCAACTTTATCATTCGACGTGTTTATATTTTTAGCAGCGTTCGCTATCATTGTTTTAATACGGTTAACATTTATCTTTAGTAATTTAATTTAGATATTGTTTAATTTTTAATCTGATTATAGTTTATCCTGCGTTTTCAATTATTTCTAAAGCACATTGCATTTCATACATACCTACTATCACGCCCATATCCCTAATGGGGTGGGCAGAGCCACAAGTTAACATAAGAAAACTTGCTGATTTAATAAGAAAACTTGCAGCCACTTCTGATTTAAAGTCCTAAGATGGAAATGGTGAACCATGGTGACAGGTGATCAGTGATTGCATTTCCTGTAGAGGTATTTAAACTTAATACACTGTAAAACATAAATGTGTTATTGAGAATACACGAGGGGTTTTCGGCAAGTGCAATCCGAAAAATTAACTACGTTCGGGGTTGACGGCTTCACCTACAAAAGGGTCCGAAGCAACGAAAATTTAAATAGTACAAATATATTTGAAATAAAAAAAGCACGCAATCACTTCATCAACATCGTAATACAGTTCGTAATATGACTGCATTACATTATATTCAGTGAAAATGTACTGTTTGGGGACAAGGTCTACCTAGTAAATTAATGCAGGTACGTTGCCCGTAAAGAGTTGTAAGAACGGTACGACACGGACGATGTATAGCATAATTTCCTTGACAGTGAGAGTAGAGTAGTGAAGGCAAGGCAGTGAAGGTGTGATTGTTTCCCGTGACGGCTCAGCGGCGCGCCATAATGACAAGCCCTCCTGCCACACTCACTCGAGGCGGTGGCGCGACGAGCCTCCCTCCCAGATTGGAAAATGCCTCCGTAACTTTTCTACTTACACAAAAAGTTAACGCGAAAACTTTGCTAATGTTTCAATGGTTCAAGGGGTATTTTTTATTGTTATTGGTCGACTTTTTGTCTGATTAATACTTGCAATATTCTTACTTTATGGTGCCAAAACTCTACAAAGCTGATTTGATTCCAAAAATATAGACAAAAAGTACTTCATGACTAGTCTAGAACCATCGATATGCTACAAAAATACTGTAAATCGAATAATGATGCCATAAAGACCTGAGTGGCATGCCATGCACAGGACAGCACGCACTGGGACGAGCGATCAAGGTCGAAGTGACAATTTAAGGTAATGGAGATTTTTTACCATTTATATGGTGAAAAATTTTCATAAAAATATAGTTAAAATGATTTGTGACGTAGAAAATGTCTGACTTTCAGGCAAATGGTGCTGTAAAAATGTTAGTGGATTGGGTTAGGCAGGCTTGCGTAAACAGCTCGGTAAATCACGGGAATTGTGCGGCGCAGCTCGACTTGGACAATATTTGTGCCAATAAAATCCGCCCTAACAAAGCTGTTGTTGTCAACGAAAAGCCGCCTGACCTGTTTTAGTCCATCACGGATTACGATAGACAGTTGTTGGAAATAACAATGTTTTGATTGTGATGATGTGATTTGTTCATAACTATACCGAGTAGGTACTCGTAATTAATTTAAATAAAGTCCTCCACACGAAAATTAAATTTCAGCTTTGCGATTGGTTGTTGTAATTAAATCAACAGGAATACAGTTAATTAATTTGATAATTGTTGATCTCGGATAGACATCGATCGACATAGACGAGTAAATTGTGTTGATTCAGGTCACTGACCTAGTCGATGCCTACCGTCGGATTATGCCTGCGGGTAAACCGCGGTACGGTGGCGGTTCTGTGTGCCAATAACGGCCCAATAGCAACCGAACTCTGGCACGATATATTGGCCAGTTTACTGGCTACCATCATTGGAACTATCTCTCATTTTATCACATCACAAATCACAATGAATACAACCACCAAAATAAATTGTGCTGGATTATTTTTAGATGTTATTTTATGACAGCGAGCTCGTTCAAATATACATATATTATGGGAGAGTAATATAGTTGCTGTTGAAGCCCTCGAGAAGTACCGCGTGTGCTGTTGCACGGCAACTAGGTATTTGCATCTGTGTCAATATCGTACCACATTATTTTCCTCTTCTCTTTCGGCAGAAGTTTTTTTTTTTCAATTGTAACAACCGTTTTAATTACACGCAATCTCCTTCGATTTCCCTCTATCATATCAACTCGCAAATAGTCACATCCACAATAATTTTATCATCGACAACTACGGTTGCGAGCCAAGTAAGGTGGCCAGATGCGACGCGAGAGATGCTGGGTCAATTCCTGTCATTATATCCTGAGTGTTGTGGTGCCCTAGTATTCACGTGAATTCAGAACTATGTACTCGTATGTATGTATAGGCTCAAATGTTATATATTATAATTTCTGCAAAGATTTGTTTTATAGCGTAGCGATCCGAGCGTCCGAAAATCCGTGACTTGTTTTCGTCCGTATATATCGACGCGTAGGAAAAGTATCATGAGTGGAAGCTGGTATTTCTGGGCTTCTCAATAACGAAAACTATCAACGGCAACTCTGGTGGCTGGATAACTAATAAAGTAAGTTCGAGAGGAAAGTAAACTAATATCGGGTTGTTCTAGCGACGACCGCCGGCGCCCGGTGCCGCTGGCCGTCATCTTCGCTACAGATTTATTACTTTTAATATGAGCACTCCATCCGAACTCTTGAATGTTGGACTCTGTTTATTTGCCTTTCATAACTTATTAAAAATAAAATACGTAGGCGACAGATAAGTAAACAAACTTCTTTTGGCATGTTATTAGTTAGCGAGTCTTAAAATAATGCTCAAAGTAATCATTAGCACTTTTGCCATCATTCTCACTTCGAAAGTCGTTTGGGAAAGTTTCTTATTCACGAAAAAGTTTCGGTACAAATTAAGAGCAAATTTTACTCCGTCCGTTTAGCCATCAGTAATTTCAAAGTTCTAATGAATTTTGTTCTCTGACATTGAAAAATGAATTTGGAACCCTTGGTTGCGCGCCTCTGGGACATCTGTAGCGCACTGAATCCAAACTGATGGGCGAAACCGACAATGATACCACCGACCGCACCATTTAAATATGCAAATAGTTTTGTATGTTTACCCTTGCTATAATACAAACGAAGCATTTAGAATTTCAAATGTTGTTGTGTGAAATTATGTTACTTAGTTGAAATTAAAAATGTCTATTTTATCATTATACAAATACTTAGCATCGTGCTCCGTAGATAGAGAGGAGGGTCCACCCAATCCCCGCACCCCTCATTACCCCTAACGGAGCCCCATTAAGCGCACGGGCCGAAGTGCTCCGGACCGTAGTTAATCCACGTCCTCATTCACTGTTATTTCGAAGGTCTGATCTAATCTAAACAGGGCTTAGGATCCTACAACGCCAGTATTTCGCGCGACTCATCCCTTTTATGTATTTGACTATCCTCCATACCCGGTCCCGTTGGTCGGTTGACGTTTGCCTTTGCTATAAAAGGAAATAACGCTCCCGAAACTTCAGTTGTGATTTCACGTTAATGTCTGCGTGTGAAAATTAATTTGTTCGCAGGCCTTCATGTGAGGCTCGAGACAAATTGTTTAAATAAACTCACATAAATTACTGGGGGTTTAACGTTGGAAAATGCAATGAGAACCATTGCGGTAGGTAGAAAGTATACGATAGAGCTGACGCAAGCGACCGACGGCAGCGGCGAATGCCGAAGTGGAAGGGTCAATTTGGAAGCTATTATACGGCAGCGGTTAGAGGTCTACTTCCGGCGGTTGCACTAAGCTGGCGTGCTCCAATCCCTCGCTCAATTTCGGCATTTTCAGCCTTTCTGTAACGCCATTTGTACTGCTGTAAATACAATTTTATTAACACTCGCAAGCATTTTTACCAATTTGCTACATTCAACAAATCCCTTTAGAAGACAAGTGCTGCTCCTTTTTTTCACGTAATCCTTAGTAACAGACTCGTAAGTGTTATAAAACTTAACAATAATTTTGACATTGCGTTTGCAAAATTGCATTCTGATCAATTTTCTAACTGTAGGTACCAAAGCTAAGCTGGTTTTGAAATACTCCTTCATTTTTACGATGGTCGGAGAAAATTTACGAATTTAGATTGAGTATTTATGGATCCCGTATCCGATATTCATTTATAGCTAGGTCGGATCCGCACCCGACCCCTGCGAGCCTCGAAAAGTTCAAAACGACTTCGTTCGTTTGCTTCTAAATTTTCTATCCTGTTTTCATTGAGACGTACCTTAGCATTTTGTTTAAATACGTACAAAATAGATTGTTTATGTGAAAGTTATCTACGGTTCAATAAGAATCCGTCCTTTCAGAAAACCGCCTCTAAGTCTTTTATACTTAGTTACGTTACATTGTAGTTTATTAAACGATAATAAATAATATGCAGTAGCGTGAAACTAGTTTCATAGTTTATCCATGCAAGTTTGCTTTGTGGGAAGCTGTAAAAACAACCAGTAAAACAGCCAGTTAACTGTGAAGTTAGGCGAGCGTGCATCGTGCCTCGCGCACCTCGCTCCCGGCTAGTGGGAAAGCGATGTATTACATTGTAGCCGGGCAGCAAACGAGGAGTTATGACGCCGACCGAGGATTACGTGAGTGGATGTCGTAATAAAGCTTGCGATGAAGCCGTTATCCGAAGATAAACGTAAATATCCCCGGCCGTTGATGTCGGCCTCTCGCCCTTTAGCCTTCATACCTCGCCCAATCTACCGAATCCTCCATTCTCCTTTTCATCATAATTACAACTGAGACGATAACTATACATTTTGGTTCATTTACACTCAACAAAGCGGTTTTTATAAGTTTTTGTTCAAAAATCTCATCTTAAATAGAATAGATATCGTGTAATTCTATTGGATTTGAGTGAGCACTCCACTATGATAGCATCTTATTGAGAGAGCTGGCACACAGGCGTCGACGTTGGCTTAGGTGCTGCGATCCTTTGTGTTCCATAACGTATGTATTCTCGTGCCTGCTCTTATCTCCTAAATTAATTACATAAATCTTGTGTGCACACGTCTTAAGCTTATGACACGTCGCCATAATTCAACTAGAGCTGGGGTTTGCACTGCTAATGAAGGACGTTTACAATAGAACACGTAAATTTACATTAACGCACATACGAACTTAAATACGATACAATTCAATCTGCATAATATTCTGTATGTTAAATAGCATGGAATATAATCTCAATACAAAGCAACACAATACAATTCTAATATTTCATTGAAATTGAATGAAGTTTTGTTATGTGGCGGCAAAGATAAAGTAAAGTGCGACAGTGTGACACTGCTTCTACAGTTGGTATGATTTCCCAGGGCGTCTACTGTCGGGAGTTCACTAGACGAGGCCGTACCCCTCACCCCAGGATGCCGATGTCTCATAGCAATCACGTCGACTAACGTGTTGCATCAGTAAAGGTGAGCACCTTTACTGATGCATTCACTCATTATTTATACGAAAAAGTGTGTTCAGTTGTACTGTTTTTTTCCTGGATCACGTCTACGAATATTGATAGGCATAGTAGGTACCTAAGTATTAATATAACTATTTCATATACGTCCTGATTTCCCAAGGCGCAAGACTGACACATTGGGATTGAAGTAATTTAATTGAGTCATCTTTTTATTACAGCCTCATTTTTCTTGGCATAGTCTGTCAATGTTTGAAAGTAAGGTGGGCAGTGAAAATCTCTGATGGAAACGGAACGCCTCGTCTACGTTTGACTACGTTTCAATGTCAATTCCACTTGACACCTCGTTGGTCTCTATAATGCTATAGTAGCTCGTATAAGTATAAAGCCAAATGAAGCATGAAAACCCTAACGATGCTATATTACGTTTTATGAATGAGCGCAATGGAATACCGCGTTCGCCACGGCATAATTTATGTCCATACGGCATGCAGCTGGATGCATAGGTGATCGTTTCCTATTACCGCTTATGCGGCTATTCGTTATTTATTTCCATTATAAATTTTCAATCGAATCTACAATTGAGTTGCACGCAAAGCTAGGTAAATAGTATGTTCGCGTAGGATCGGGTAGTATTGACATCGATTTCAATCAAGCTCGTCCGTTTGCAGCATTCCGTCTAGCGTCTGTGCAAAGAGAGTAAATGAAGAGTTCCTCACGAGTCGTTCAAATATTCCGTGAGCGCAGGGCGGCGCTGCAGCCGCGCGATCGGCGCCCGCACCCGCGCACGGTAATCAGCTTTTGTGCGCGGTAATTGGGTGTCTGAGCTGCCAACCGAAGCATTTATTCCCGATAAATTGAAAACTGCTTTGTGCCCTGAATCAGATGAAGCTGCGGGTACCGTTTTCTTAGATCTTATAGAGGATAGTTCGCTTGAGCGATACATTGAATCGGCGGGGTACAATTTTCATCCTCTTATAGACTATTGAAAGCTTATCTTTATGAAATCTAGGTTCCACCCTCGACTTTGCTTACACGGACATATTTAAGATGAGGGAAATTATCGATAATCGTTATACGTTGCTACCGGTACATGTATATTTCTTACAAAATAATGTGCATTAGTCTCATATAATTGCCCGATTGTAAAATAACATAAAATTGTAATTGAGCCCGAAGGTAACAGTCTCGCTAATGAAAATATGGCGTCGTTAGAGATATCTTCCCTCGCAATTGTAAGGTCCTTACCGTAGTATCTACGCGCCTGAAACGGCGTCATTTACATATTTTAATAAAATAATATCGCAACTGAATCGTAACTGAGAACTTGATTTAAGTTCTTACCGCGATGAATGTAAATTCGCCACCGCCGCCGCCGCAATTCCAGATTTCAATTCTGGAATTAATGGCAGCCGTCGTCGTGGGCCGAAGCTCTTCTAATATTTGCGTTACTTCCGGAGACTTCTCTTACGAATGGAATAAATTAGTGCCCATGAGGCTCGTCTGCGTTACACAATCAGAGGATAAATTATCGGAACCATCTCCGGCATTTATAGTAAAATTGAATGCCAAACTTGTTTGCTGACTTTTGGTGATTTTAGGGTAATATTCGGTAGGCAATGCACGGCGTCGGTTGGTCCTGCTAAGCGTGCATTAATATTGTCAATAGTTGGAGTTAGTGGAAGTGAAGTACGTGTTCCGCCTGCCGCTATCTACGGCGCAGCTCGCGCGGTGAATTCGAATGGGCTGCCACCCCGCGCCCGCCACCCCGCGCCCTCGCGCCCTCTCGCCCTCCACCCCGTAACGCCCCATAAACTCGCGTCTTAATTTTAACTTTATTTCTTACCGCTACTGTGTTCTTACAAAATTAAGTGTGAAAATACCACTAAAAGATTCGCGGCCTATCCTGGTCTTTATATGACCTGTTGATGGGTTTTAATATTACTTCTATGGAGTTGTAAATCCAAGTTTGTATTTCGCTGCATGTCTAAGCTACGGTATGTTCTACGCTCGTAGCGACTACATTTAGTGCTACGCTTTGGTTCTACAAGAGCGTTTAGAGGTCTAAATGATGAATGAGAGTTATAATACGAGTATCTAGGTATAATATGTACTTAACTTTGGGCAATTTAAATACTGATTTTTTAATTGGCCCACTCGTATTATTACTTAATATATACTATTATACATATAAAAAACCGATCAAGTGCGAGTCGAATTCGCACACGAAGGGTTTCGTACCATCGTACATGTACATAAACGTTTCTTGTAGGTATGCTACAAAAAAAATGTGCAAAAAGTCACTCGACCCATCCAATTACTGACCGCGCCTAGTGTTGCTTAAATTCGATGATCGATTATGAACGTTATTTTTTTTTCTTATATGGGGCCTCCTTTTATTTTATTTTTATTATTTGTTGTTATAGCGGCAATAGAAATACATACTCTGTGAAAATTCCAACTGACAGACGGACGGACAGCGGAGATTTAGTAATAGGGTCCCGTTGGCACCTTTCGGGTACGGAACCCTTAAAAGTCAGAGGTTCTAACTTAACTTTAACTGATCTGCCTTGACAGCCTTGGACAGATAAAATTCATTCTAATTTTCATCTAAATGACCTTAAAAATCTGATCAGAATAACTGCACAGAATCCCTATGTACCTACTTGTCGCACTTCTTCAATAGCAAGTAATTTTACGAAATAATTAATTAAATGAACTTTTCCTGGAAACTAATTACATTTCAAGCGATGTGCTTTGTTTCGTGTTGGGATGGCAAAACCAGCAAAGCCTAATTTCAGTTAATTAATGCGATCGCAAATATAACCGCTGTTATATTCATATATTAGTGATATTTGTTGGTGGCTCTGCGGTGTGCTGCAGTCATTTACATTTTGATAGTTGTTATGAAATATCTGTACGACCTACCGACCAAGAGTTGTTCGCCAACAGGCAATATAAATGGAATAGATTGGCAATTCCGGTGGTTCCGTATCTGGTTATTGCGAGTTTACATCAATAGCACGTCGGAGCGTTTGGAATTTTCTCAAAGGTAGAAGTTTTCTCGGGAGCATGCAATTTAGAAGTTGTACAAGAGGCCGAGTGGTAGAGGCGGGCGCGGGCGCGGGCGCGGCGCCGCGGCCCGCACAGTCGCGTTTATTGCTCCAATCGACGGCGGCTGGGCCCGAGATCCCACGATGCAAATAAAATTCCTTCATGCCACCGCGCTGGACACCGTTGCCCTTCGTTATTATTCGACTCTCGCCGAATTGCTTTTATGTTCCTAATGGAAAAATGCGATATTTATTTCGGGTTTGCGAAAGACCTTCCCTTACCGTTTTCCTTGTTATACTTACGATTCAGGGAAAAATTATGTGACTGCGGCCTTCTTATTTGATTTAGAGGGCTCTCTCACAAATTTTACGTTTTAATCAAGCTATTTATATTACCATTTCAGTACAAAATTCTCCTATGGAGATAAGTTTCATTTGTGTGCGTATACCTACTTGTTTATAACCATTTGTAGTCAAGTGCATCGTTACATAATATTTTAAACCCACATCCCGTGCGGCTGTCGCCTGCGGACTCCTTCCGAGTTGAGAATTTCTAATAAGCAACCCCTCGCACACCCTGCGCCAAATTTTCACAAGTTCATTAGGTAACTCCACTCTTTATTGTTTATTTTAGTTCAGAGACCTTTTTATCTTATCCCTTTTGTGTTTATTTCCGGCCTGTTTGTGTTGTTCGTTAGTGTAAATGAAGTGTAAATATAAAAAAAAACTGTTTTTTAGCTTGGTATGTCAAGAGAAGAAAGGTAACACAATTTATTTCATGCGTCTATTGCCTTCTGTACATTTATTAAATATGGTTTAAAAATCCTGTAATAAATAAAACACACATTTGACTTCCGAAATGTGCAGTGATATATGAAACCACATAATGCATATAAAACTAGCACTATGGTAATATTATAATTGGTCTAGGTAGTAAAATATTGTAAACGAATACAGTTTCCAATCCCAAACGCTCCTCATTTCTACACGCAGTGTAAGCACAAAAGGTGGTATTTACTCTTTAATACTTGAGTTACGCCTGCAAGAGAATAATTTAATTAGCACCAGACAAACTTATTGACGTAAGCGGTTATAAATAACGTTCACCAATTTAGCAGTCAGTACGAGCTGCCCCTTTAATTATGAAAATGTATGCGAAGCACATGAAAGTTTGTGCAATTATGGCATGGCCGTCGTGCGGTTGCTGGCCACGTCCTTAACTGGCGCACAGTAGCTCTACTGCTATTCAATTACCTACAACGTTCTCAAGTTAAATTTCCAAGACGATCTTGTTAAAATTTTCACATTTCTTGGCACAACTGCCCACGAAATGTTTAAAAATAATATTTCGTACTCAGAACAGGAAAATACCTAGCCTTCGGCAATTGGATTAGACTGTTGTCAGTTGGATCTAAAGTGCTATTCAAACCTTGTATTGGAAACAGAATTTTATATTTTGTAAGATAAGCCTTAATTAGATCACCGGTCTTTTTGCTACGATACATATTCGTTAGGTACATTGACAACATTTTTATAAAAATAAACATCCAAGTTCAAGCTTGAACAGAAATAAAGATAGTTTAATTTTAATTCGTCGACCATTGATTCGTTTTTTTGACCACGGCTTTGACTCATATTTGACTGGGTACGAAACCTATGTTTTGCAGTTTCTTTTGACCCTACCTGGTTATCACGAGCAATGACTTAACTAATGCTTAGAAGGAAGATTCTTTAAGCAATACTTACATCCATATAAAATAAAGTAGCGATAAAACGGCCCGGTCGAGAGTTATTTACAGCGGGGTCAATTATGAGGCAATAAAGTTTTTAGTGTTGCACAAATTGTCGATTTGGTGTCGGTGACGGATGGCCGCGAGACTGGCGCCGCCAAATGAGCACACGATAAAATTATCGTTAGCGGTAACGACATGAATAAATGCAAGAGGGTGGTCCGAGATCGCGGTTGGTCGTGAGACGAGGCCGTCCCGCAGCCGCCTCACCGGGCTCGCACTCGTTAGGGCTCTTGTGCTAGCTCGCTGCTCGGAGCATGTGAACCGCCCTAGTCGCAACCAACCCGTTTCAAATCTCCACATTACGTTAATTTTCTTTACACAAAATACGTGCATCCGGCGTCGCAGAGTTGCAACATATTCTGTTAAATATATTTTAATTTCTTGAATTTAAGCTCTCTTCGGCTTTATGGCTTAAAGCAAAGGATTATCATCCTTAAATTAAGCTAAGAGGGCACAAACAAACTTAAACCTCCGTACTCATTTGCTTAATTTGTTCATTCGTAGATAAAAACGCACTCGTACGTATAAAAACCAGTGCCAGGTTAACAATGCCATAAATATCAGCAAACCAGCGCCTAAATTATTGCACACATGAGGATATGTTGTAATAGTAGAATATATTCAAAAAGAGGGGTTTCCGCATGGTCTTATGAACTACGTATTCCCTTCAGTAATCTAAAACTGTAATGATACGTATATTTTGAAATATCAACGAATAATATACATAGCCACGCTGAAAGTAGTGTTTGCTTTGATTTATGTAGGTGCTGGGCGAGCGGTAATTTTAAACGTCACGCATTATGATGTATACTCGCAATTTTCTCCGGGGAACGCCGCGCCGCCGCCGCCGCGCTGGCCCGATAGCCGTGTGACTCTAAACTTTTGTTTCAATATAGACACTTTTGTTGCAGTTCAATAGAATTCTCGACTCGTAAAAATATTTTATTGAATGTATGCTGGACTGCTGGACTTATTATAAATATTGATTAAAAAGTTTGGAGTTCTCATGTTCAGTTCTGCTTCAAAATAATTTTAAATTGAATAATTCGATGGCATTCATCATGTTTATTATATTGAGTAGTGGCACCCTAATATTCTACAAAGCTTCGTAGAGCTGTGTCTACGATAAAGATTATAAAGTCTAAGGATACCTTCTTACCTAAAGACACGCCTTCGATTAATCAAAGATGATGATGTAAGAGTCGCGTGTCGCGAAGACGCAAACTAAATCGGCAGCCGGTCGCATGTCACCTCCCGACCGCTCGCAATCGCGTCGTCATCGCAACTTGCTACGCTCCTGTCTCCACGCTACGCCGATGCCATAAATCAGTCTACGCCCTTTGATGGATGATGCAATGTTACCGAAAAATATAGATGTGTCTTTAACTTCTCTATCTTGAACTCATTCTTTGTAAACATTTGTAAGATTATTCCAGTGTAATCATTTGATTATATTTTCCATGCCATGGCGTGCTGAGGTACCTTTTTACTCGTAGTTTCTGATAGCGGAAATCAGGGGGTCAAAGTCAAGGACTATGGATCTATGTGAATTTCATTTATAGTATAAAACAAAGTCGCTTCCCGTTGTCTGTCCCTATGTATACTTAGATCTTTAAAACTACGTAACGGATTTTGATGCGGGTTTTTTTTAATAAATAGAGTCATTCAAGAGGAAGGTTTATATGTATAATACATGCATAACATAGTAGAGAAACACTGATAATTTTCGAGATTCTAATGTGATATCGTAAATAAACACATTTTTTGCGCTTACATTGCAAACGCTGGCTGAACCCTACGAGATAGACCAAAATAATTTATTGCACCCGTGCGAAGACGGGGCGGGTCGCTAGTTTGTTATAATATAATAATTGTATCTTAATTAATGACTTAAATAAAAGTGGACTATCATTAGAAATGTGAACATTCTGTTCTACATAGCTAAATGACCCGAAAACTTTGAAACTTTGACAAAATTATAGCCAACATTGGGCTTTGTGCTTGTTCATAGCCTTCTCTCGAGTCTAGTTCAGAGGAGACATAAGCCCCAACAATGAGAAGGTATATAAGCTGACGAGTAAACATACACAACTATACCTATCTGTTATACAAAATTGATGTAAGTACTCCTTAGCGCAGACAAACGTTGTTGCCGTACGTAGCGTAATAACACTGAAATCCTTTTATTAGGGTGCTGAAAAATAAAGAAACCTGACAGAAAAATAAAGCAAACAGCCTGTAAACATAGCCTGTGACGAGGCCGGGCTCCCTTAAAGGGTGGTATACTGACGTCCCGATTCCAAACGCGATATCTTAGCTTAGATCTTTTGATCTGCGCTAAGTCATATTTATTGTAAACATTACTTTTATTTTTTAATTGTGTTGTCGAAACATTTTTTTACTAAACAGATTATCACAGACGCTATGTCGAACGCAATCGGATTTGCCGGTTTGGCTGGGAGTACCCGGTATGAGTCTGCCGAGTACGGCAGGTTCGTCCGTAGAGGTCTGTAGCGATCCGAAGCGCCCTCTATCCGCAGCGGCGCCTCGCGGGCGCCTGTTTGCCAACTTTTATTATTTTGTAACGCTTGTGCTGTTTTTATTATCGCGAATGGCTTGGCCTGCTTCGTTCCACGGACTACCTAGTTTAAACAAAGCCTTTGCACTTAGCTAAACAAAGAATAACGACTTTTAACCGACTTCATAAGAACGTGGAGGTTCTCAACATGGATATATAGTTATTTATATTTTGTATGTATAACTCTTTATATCTCCGCCAATTAGTTAATTAATTATGATTATTGTTTCGCTGGTGACATGGTTTCGTGGTGTTTACATATAGACACATTATGTGTGGTCAATTTTTCTTTTGTTTTTTTATTCGAAATAGTTTCAGTATGTAGCCTACCAGTCATCATCCAGTCATACTCAACGCCCAGTGAGCAAAATAACAAATATTTGTAGACATTTCACACAGCGCCATCTAGCTACAAACTAAGCAAAGCTTGAGTAATAATAATACTGTGAGTTTGCACATGCGTAAAGATATCAACTACAATATTAAGTTACATTCGTCTTTATTGCGTGAATGACACTGGGTATATTAAAATTATAAAAAACTGTAAAAACTTATTCATAGCGCTGACATGCATGTTTTCAAAAAAAAAAATTCTCAAACCTATCCAGCAGCAGAATAAGAAATGAACAATTCCGAACTTTTCGAGTGAGTAGCGCCCGAATACTAAAATACTACTCAGCTAATCAACTTTCATATGGTAAGTAGGTTTTGCCCGCGACTTCGTCCGCATTCAACTTTTCAAGACAAACTGTAGTTTATATCCTTCTCCGAGATGCAATCTATCTCCTTGACAAATTTTATCAATATCTGTTCAAGGGTTAAGGCGAGAAAAGATAACAGACAGGTAGAGTTACCTTCACATTTATTGATCGAGCGAACGAAGCGAGCGATGATCTGTTTGTTAGAACATAACTTTCAAACCGTTTATCCAATCTGTCTAAAACTTGGTAGGCCAATAGATTGTACTGTGAAGATTTGCTGAGACGCTCATGAGCTTAATCGGTGAAGGGATTGTAAAGGTATTGGGTTCCCAAGGGGTTAACATAAAATAAAGTTTTACAAATGTGTCGAGTGGGATTTCATATGAAAGAGCTTTATTTGTACATTCCAAAATGATTTTATTTTTATCCTAGCATGTATAGTTTTATAAATACAACAAAAAAAAAAGTAATTTTTAGTTGTTGTAACCTGAGCTCTCTTTGTTAGTTTCGATATTTTTCAAGTTCAGGTCAGACTTGATTTTAGCTAAAAAGCGGTATCGTTGTAATTTGCAGTAGTTATGTTTGCTACGTCTCATCAACAAGTTAGAGTCGACATAAAGTCTTTATTTTGTACTGTAATCAAGATATTATATCCACTTAAACTTTTTATAGAATAGACAATGGTCTAATGAGGATCTGTACATAAATAAAGTGTGTATGATTAGGCAGTTTATATATTTCTTTAACCACGCATTTTTAAAGTTTACTTTAATAAATTATGGAACAGTTACGTTCTCGAGTTCTCAGCTCTCAGAAGTCAAAAGTATAATAAAGATTGGACGAAGTTTAGTTCTTAAAACGTAATTATTCCCATCAAAATTACATTTATTTCACACCTGTCAAGCTTTGAAATGTCGTAGAGCGGAATCTTATGTATGTTTCGTTTATTTTTATGACACCTTATTTTTCGCTTGAGATATGACTAATTCAACTTTCGTCTGTAACCTTCAAATAGTATTTACATTATATTAAGGAAAAAATAAATTTACATCAGTTGATTAAACCACACTAAATCACTTAAAATGTAGGAAACGCAACATTTTCTCTTCCATGTGTACATTCTTCTAACCACCGTAGTATGTAAATGCGGCGATACGAGTATAATAAATTCTCTTCTTATTAAGTCTAAGTAATTAGTATGTTAATGAGTGCATGTATGTCCTTCCTTTTCTTTGAATTCGCCTTGCGGTGGCAGCTGGTCGCTCTTGTATTGAAAATGCAGAGCCGCTCGTTAGGCGGCGGCGGCGGCGCGGGCGGCTGCGGTCCGACGCGTGACGGCCGCTCGCTGCGCCCTCATTAGCATACATTATATTCCCCATTACGCTCAGCGCCGCTTGTGGCTTTTTGTTGCGTTTTTGACGATACTAGTATACCATGTCCTGAGACATGGTTATTATGTTTTATTTCTTATTTGTTCAGCGTGACATTCCGTTTTGTTTCGTTTTTTATTAGCCTCGTACAAACAAGACCGCTCACAATTGACCGGTATTGTTCGACTCGTACACCGAGGACCGTCAATCACGTTTTTCGTTTTTCTAAATAAAGTTTCGGAGTTCAGAATTAAGGTGGTTTGGTATTTTTTAATAATTTTTAGTTAAAAACATTGCACTATAAAAGAAAATGGTTACGTTTTGGAATGACTTAATGAATGCCTTTCAAATGATATCCTTTATCATCATCATCATCACGATCTACATCATAATAATTGGATTTTACATCAATTGTAGATGATGTAGGTGGCATCAGCTTATAGTACAACTAGATTTCAAACATTCAATCGCGCGATGGGATCGCGTGAACGCCAATTAGGTCACTTTGTTCGAGAACATTGTGTTTTAAGTTTAGTTAAGCTCTTTTATAGGTATATATTAGTATTTGAGCACATTTGCTCGGGGCTAAAGAGGCCTGGCAGACGCAGGAGTGGTAGACTCACCACATTTCTTACAAACAAGGGACCCTGAGGATGTTACAGGATTTTCAGCGCGTTCATGACGTTTAACCCGCTTATGTGCTAAATAGTGCGAGCCAGGCCTTATCTTGAGCGACGACACCGTCAGCCACGGTTTTTCTCCAGGCGTCGCGATCTTCAGCCTCACTCTCCCAACTACACATTTCAAATGATATCCTTATTGCCCTAGTAGTCCCTTTTTTATTTTCACCACCCTTCCCATCTGTAGTCAAATTTTCGAAATAGCGTATTAGTTAGCTAGTCACAAATATTCTAATTTCTATAGGACTACTGAAATAGATTCATTTATGTAGGTACAATTGCTAGTTTTTGCCGAATCTAAATCATCAAACATCGTAAACCAAAGCCCTAGTGATAAATCTATCAAGCGACAACAGTTATTATTTCACGCATTGTTGCTGAAAGCGGGGTAACATTGTGACAAATATTCAGTGTGCACGTCTCCTCTTTTATTTCCTTCGCATCTAACAAAAACAAGCGTATATCTCCGGCATAATGGGTATGTTTATCAACAATTTATATCTGCAAAATGAAAGCAACTCCCAAGTAGGGCATCGGCGGCAAAGTCGCGTCGCGCACACTGGGCTCCCCGCTGTGAGCTCATTTACGTGCCAAGCCGCGCCACAAGGCACTATCACTGCTCAACTGATATAATTAAGTTTACACAAAAATATCTAATACACGATACTCCTTCTTAGACCTTTGGCAGTTAAGGCATCACACATTTTAGACCTTACATATTTTAGGCACGATGGAACTTTAGTTTAGTTTAGGTTTTCTGCAAAATAATCATTTACATTTTAAGTATTTTACTTCCTAGGCATTTTCGAAATTAGACTTCCTGGTATGATGCGATATTTTGAAGTAGAGAATTCCTATTATTTAAAAAATCTGTTAAAAAAAAACAAATACACATAATATAAAATACACAAATATACATAATAGCTCGAGTGAGTCCTCAATATTTGTTCTAGGTGTATGTATTTCTGTTGTTTTATTTTAACATATTCTCTGCCTACCCCTATGGGAAACAGGCGTGATTTTATGTATGTAACATATTCTATGGAATATTATATTTATACACAGTAAATACCCTGAAAGTGCGACGAATAAATGCTCGTTGTAACTTTATCACTAAAGGAAATTGACAAACAATACCAGAGCGTCAGTAAATTTTTAATAAGCGATCGTAATTGCATAACATAGCGTCGTGACATCGACATGCGTAAATCACCGGCCGCCGCCGTGCCGGTCAGCGCGCGAGCTAATATTTGCATATCGCGATTGATGCGGACCAATCAATACTGCAAATAATGAATATGTTTTATACAATATCCAAACGGGATTACAGGGAAAGCCTGTTAATTTGGATAATCATTTAATGGCTCGACGTGAATTAATTAACGTCTATACAGTCGTCTGTTACGTGCATAATTTATTGATTTCTGTTTGAGTTTTAAGATTAAAGGGGTTTCTTGAAAACCTTTACTAAAATACATTTACAAATGTCTTAAGAACAAATAAGGACTACCAATTACCTAATACCCAGGTTTTTACAATGTGGGTTATATTTTAGATAATCTAACACCTATTATTTAATACTCTTTATATACAACAATTTTCGTTTTGGACTATACATTGTTATAGAATGGTGGAATGCAATAAACGGGTCTCTTCGGGAGCATAAATATTTTTTTTTATGCGCGAGAAGCGGTCGCCCGAACAACGGCATACAGAAGCGACACAATCAAAACAACACATCGGTGGGGCGCCTCGTCTAAATTGCTTTGTCAAAGTGCTCCCGCTCTGATTGCTCCATTCTGGTCTGAGCTCAGTAGTTTATTCGCTTTTTACTTTCTTGTCGCGGACTGTGCGCTTCCGGTCAAGCTAGCCGCGAATACAGCAAGCTGAGTCTTACCCATTCAACCATTCGATGACACGAGATCGAGGACGTCGGGCTCGATCGAGAGCTGACGCGGTATATTTTTGCAATATCTGTTGTTTACGTTTTCTAAAACATACCTTTTTATATTTTTACGATGTACTAAGCATCGTTTCAGCTCAAAAATTCAATAATACCCAAATCAATGCAGCAATTTTCCAGGTCAAAAGGAAACCTTGATTAATTAGTTTAATTAAAGCAAATTATATATAGCGAGATGAGCACGCAAAAAGTAGAATTCGCTCGTGTCTGTGCCACTCCCGTTCTCCGTGGCACCCCGGCACCAGCACCCCATTGTCACCCGCTCAGCCTAATTCAATTTCAGCTAGTTGCTTAACAATTCCACCCGCTAAAACGTCTAAGTAGACGGGTCACGCCGCCTCGCCGGATTTAGTTTATTACGAGTTGTATTAAGTGAGCAATTAATCTGACTGAATCTAAAGTGGATGGAACTAGAAACGCAAGCGCTCAGTTCATGCGGTATAACTTCCACTGCCCGTTTCATTTTATGGATCAGCTAGCGCCGAAACTGTTGTTCAACTTTGATAATATTGGAGTGTATTAATTTTATAGCAAGGAGATCAAATATTTAAACCTCTTAAAACACTAAAAGTTTAGTATATACTGCACTAAATGTTAGATGTTGTTGATGATAGAAACATGAATAATGAAATATTTAAATTCCATGCTATTTGAAATCCAAAATATCTATGTACCTATTTGAATTTCAAACAATGCCAAATAACTCTATTCTAATTGTCATTTAGAATCATTATGCCAACGAAACGTGGAAGATAAAAGCTTAAAGTATTTGTGGAAAATTTCAGCTGCAATAGGAAAATTATTGTGTTATTTCAAACAATAGACACGTACGGTAGAATTTTGTTCAAAGCAATTATAGTGAATAGTGCTCACTTCAGCGACGGGAGAAATTCGCGTATAAATCGCGTCACAGACCACAAACAAAAACGTGCATGTGGACCGGCGCCCATTATTCTCGACTGCATAATCGCTTCGTCCGACGCCCGCATCGCTTCCCTTGCTATTTTATTTCCTCCCGGCATAGTTGTACTTCGACTAGGCGGAGCTTTTTACGCGTAGCTCCAGTAGGGAAATTAAACCATGTTAAATTCTGTTTAAGGTTTGGTTCCGGTTAGTAGATGTCGGGGTCTGATGCGACCAGCGACAGACCAAAGCCACCACGCTACAATTCTGGCTCAATGTGTGTCCGTTTTAATAGGATTAAACTCATTGTTACATACGAACTGAAAGGACAATGAGCAAAAATGAAATTGGAAAAATATAAACCTTACATTTTATATTTTCTGACACGCTAAACAGCTCTAGCTAGGTCTTGTCTTGACTAGCTCTACTGATTTGAAATGCTTTTCGATTCGGTTCTACTTTTACTAGAACTCGTAATCTTTTTTTTTATCCCAGAACCTTTAAACATTCATGAGAATTTAAATTTGAACTATGATTTCAAATATCTCGCAAGAAATATTTCGAAGGGTCGTAGATATCATTTTATGTAAACTACACTTTTATCAATCGGAATTGAGGGAACAAAATTGTCAAAAAAACCGTTACATACCTATTACGGAAAAGCCTTTAAAGCTGCTTTAAAAGCTCGGGTATTTAAATGATTTTATATGAATCGAGATTTGCTTGTTTCGAATTTAAAATTAAATGTTGCTTATATGCTGTTATTGTATGTTGATTTATTGTACGTTTCTGAAACTTAGGTAAGGAACATTGAACGAAGATTTTGAAAGATTTTGAAAAGAAATCCCATATGTTTATTTAACGTGTAAGTATCCAATAAAAGTACTGAAAGAACCTTTTTCTTTAACTTACGAACAATACCGTACTTTGAGCACGAAAGCACTGCTTCGACAGCAACATTACCGACTGGCAACGTTTTTACAAACTTTCATTATTACTACTCTGCCGCTAGTTTTTCCGCAAAGGATTTTATTCGGTACCGATAGGTAGAAACAGCTTTAGCCAGACGGGCAGTCGGTTTGTGAGCGTAACTTTTAATAGCCTTATCTGTACCCCGGCAGACCGCTCTTTCTATCTCGATTCTTGGGCTTTCCTTTGCTAGAGCCGCCCACGAGCTCCATCAACCCTTATTAACGGTTACAAAGACGGAAGGACCTACCTCCTTAGAGATTCTCTTTTTGCTACGTCCGAATTACGTATATTGACGTTTTTACTGGCAAGATGAAGTTAACTTAATTTATAAGCTTGTGAGTTTAAAGTTAATTACGTGGATATGTTTCAGCAGCCGTAATTTTGAAATCATATATACATTTAATGTGAGCCGATTTGTCCGTCTGGCTGTGCAAAGACCACTTAACGGCATCGGTAAAAGAGTTCACTCGCCGTTAAATCTGCCATAAACAATAAAATTTGCATTTATTGGTCGTCCTTAGTGTCGTAAATTTACAGCGAGCGAGCTGCCAACGACATTTTGAGTGAATATCTGGTGCTATTATGACAGGAATGGTGGCGTTTCGTGAACTCACCGATGCGCATTAATTGAAATCACCAGTCAATTGAAGTCGGTGACGGCGAGTAGCGGCGTGATGACGCTGTTCTGTGCACGCCAATTATTGACATTTGTTCGGCCGTCCATTCGTGTACACGCTTTCATGAAATGAACTAAAGCCTCCATTATAAAATCTAAAACGTGCCTGCTGTACTGCATTGTCTGACCTCAATGTCCTCAATTTATAAAATTTGGACACTTGTCTGAAAATGGCAAAAAATAAAAAATGTGTCAATGGCATAAATGGTGCAGAGTGTAAAAAAATAGTATTTAGTTACGAACAAAATTAAATAAGTTTACTCGAAAGTAGAATAATGACCTCAAGTTTTTATGCTGTTAAATGGTCTTTACGAAAGTTCTAAATATGAGACTTAACTATTTCTATATAATGGTCAGTTGGCAGTCATCAAAAATGTCTAAGTATCAAGCACGTTTTTGCTAGTTGCTAAAAATCAGTTTTTTTGTAACTCTTATAGATACTTCTTAGTAAGTTTGTTTATTTGAAAAAGGGAATCGTTTTGAAATTTCGGTCAAAAGATTAAAATCTTCTGTCAAGATTTATTTCTATATAATCTTTCAACGGTTTTGAGGCCAAATCAGTACAATTTCTGCTATACTTCTGAGCGGAATCAATAAAAACATAGAATTTTAACACCTTCAAATCGAATTTATATTTATAGATTTCAATACATCAATCAAATTTTTTTTTTAATACCTTAATCCTTGGACACTTTTGAGGTGTATTTTAAATGTGTTACAGTAAAACTCTCAATGCAATTTAACATTTGCAAGTAGACTTTAACTAAAATAACTTTACAGAATTCCATGCAAACAAGAAACAAACTTTGCACTCTCGTCGACATGTAAGTAGGTGTGTAAGTCCAATAATTCAGGGGAGCGGGTGGCCGTAATGTTGGAAATTTCCAGGGTGCCTCGAAAAGTTGGGATCTTCCGGGTCCAGTGAACTAGCAACGCTCACTGAATTGTTATCTTTATGACATACTAAGGTAAATTATTTCAGGAAAATATATTTTTTGTTATAATAAAGAGCGAGATGTAACGCTACACCACTCACTCCATTTAATTGAGACTTATACCGTGATTTCAGTATGAATAAATATTTGTGGACATTTCACACAGCGCCATCTGGCCCCAAACTAAGCAATACTTGTACTATGGGCTCCAGATGGCTGTTAGAATACTTAAATACTTTATTTTTATATCTTTTGTAAATACATACTTATATAAGACTGCAACACCCAGACTCGGAAGAAATATTTGCAGAACATACTAACATTTCTCTCGTAGCGGGAATCGAACCCGCGCTTCTTGCGTCTCAGCACTCGCCCGCCACGCCACCGAGGTCGTCATGCATGAAACTAGTAGTTTCCATTAAACACGAACACAATCTTGAGTTAAATACTAAACTATAAAATTATGCCTTCAGTTTATAACTAGTAATTCGCCCCGAACTCAGATCTCACGTGCAATGTCCACAATCCACAAAATTTACATTCGCGCTCTGAGGTTTCTCGTACATAAACTTTTTGTTTATGTACAAGTACCAACTTCTGCTTTCTCGATTTTTTTTTCCGACTCAATGAAATGATCCTTAAAAGAAACGTCGCCGTCGATAAGCATCAAAAATTTTTTTCATCATAGCCCATTTTCCCAAAAAATACTTTAATTTCACAAAAAATGAGCAAATGGTTCCTAAGCCACTTTTCCTGTACTTTCCTGCCACTTCTCTTCTGTTCGGATTTCCCCGTACTAATATCGAGTCTGACCTGACCTACGAAGACATTGAAACTAACAAGAGGGAGCTCAGGTTACAACGGTTTTCTAAACTTAACTTTTTTCGCTGTATTTCAAAAATTGTTTAAGCTAGAATAAAAATAAAAACCATTTTTACCCACGGCCACGACGGAACGGAGAAGGTATATGCGTTTTTCCTCAGAGGTTTTATGTTTATTTATGTATTTGTATGTTTGTCTGTTACCATTTTCTTCAAAAACTACTGAACCGATTTCGATGCGGTTTTTTGTATTTTATTGGTGTCATTTCAGGGATGGTTTTTAGATATGTTTTATGGCCATAGCCCATTAGGGGGTGTTGCAGCAGCTAGCATAGTTTTTGCATCTCCGAAACTCAATAACTACTGAACCGATTTCGATGCAATTATGATGCATTATGTTAGTATAATTTTTTAAAGACCTGCTTTTGTTGTAGATAAATTATTTTCTATCGTCATGGGTTTAAAAAAATGTATATATTATATATCTATAATGTATGTATATATATTTATTTTCTGGTTGAACGTACAAACAAAGTCCTTTCATATGGCACCCCACTTGACACGTTTGTAAATTTTTTTTATACCCTCTTGGGAACCCAATTTCTTTACAACCCCTTCATCGATTAAGCTCATATGCTTCCCAGCAAATCTTCACAGCACAATCTATTGAACTATCAAGTTTCATACAGATTGGATTAACGGTTCGAAGGTTATGCTCTAACAAACATATCCACAAACATAGAAGCATACAACGTCAAATCGCCCAAGTTGCCACTGAGATTTTCGCTCGCTCGATTAAATAGTTATAGTCCACTAAAACGAAGCGTCCACTTTTTAGCCAAGTAAAATAGTTCATATCGATTTGATTTATTTATGACTAGGATTCGCTCGCTGCTCTGCTCGCGGAACACCTGTGCGGATAATACGTAGCCTATGTGTAATCGAAGTTTTAGTCTTGATGAACGCAGTTAAACACACTACCCATTAACACACTCACACACATAGTTTCCTATTTATAATAAAAGTGTGATAATCAGTTATGTAAGTAGAGTTAATTCCCGACAACTGCCTACTGTCTAGATAAAAGAGTATGTAGCGAGAATTGGCATAATTTTGTGAAATAGCTTTAGTCGGCATTAGAGTTGAGCTACATATCTCCCGTATATTGCAAGTATTGCAACTCTTTGTCATGTTTAACTGAGTGCAAAATTTCGTTAATGTACTGGCAAACATCGACTATTCAAATCTCGATGCACACAGAGCCTGCCAAGTTCTCTACAAAGACGCATAACTTGGAGCAATTCAGTAAATGTCTGTGTTACGAAAACGGGTAGGCGCCGTGTATGATAAAGGTGAATATACATTATAAAAGTGCCACCTTGTATAATAAATAATATTTATAGAAGATATCATATTTAAATAAGCTGAAACTTTAGTCAAACCTGAATCTATTTCAATAAAATATGAGGTTCGATGGATCGCATCCTGTGTCGAACGGAAAACGAGTATCGGTAAAAGGATAATGTAATGGGTCGGTCGGGCGTTTGTAAGTGAGCTGGGTGAGCATTGAGCGGCGCGCGGGCACAATGGAGATGGCTGGCGTGGCGGCGGCGGTGGCGGCGGCGACGGAACCGGATAGCGCCTATTGCCGGCGCACTCGGAGGCGATAAGAGCTGCCGAGGCGGCCGCACCCGCGCCGCTGCCGACGCCTGCCCCTGATTTATGTACGACGTGTCTCCTTTTTAATGAGTCCGTAAGAAGATATCTGCCCGAGCGCCACAATAAATTTCTCAGCTGTGACTTGCCAAAATGGTACTGCGTCGATATCTACAAACAGACTTAGTCCGTTAATCTGCCGAAGCGAAGAACGTATCGCGTATATAAGTCGCGCTTATCTCGGGTAATGGCCGCCTATCTAGTTGATCTGCTGGTTTTATTTATGGCCATGTTTTCCTTTACGCGCGCCTTCCAATTTGTGGAGAGTGAAAGGGATTGTTATGAGGTTGCCATGTTTCATAGCAATAAACATGTGTATCCAAAATAACCGCATTAACTATTCCTCTTTAGTCGCTCTCGCTCCATCTGACGATTTTCGCTAGTTTCTTCAAACACCGGCCTCTTCCTTACACCGAAAAACGTTTATTCTGTGATTATGTCACTGATTAACGAAATTTTGTTATATTCATTGTTTTATTTAAAATGTAACAAAGTGAACCAGTCCAGATGGATCAGCAGTTCCACTGAAAATATCACAGTTTAGAAACAAAACCAGCTAAAACATATCGTAAGGCAAAATAATATGTACGTTTCTGCAATAGAAATAAGTAGTCACTTTGTATCGCAAACTTCCGAACCAGATTATATAAGCACAATATAAGCTCGCAACGGCTATCCTGTCTGTGTTAAAAAGCTGTAAAAGTGATTAAAGTATTGTCTTAATATAATCCTGTTAAATCGTTAAAAGAATAAAAAAATTCGTGGGCCGCGGCCGGCTGAAAAACGGCAGGGGGCGGGGCAGGGGGGGGTCGGGGGTTAAAATACAGAGCGGTGGTTGCGTGCCCCCTCGTTACGGGCACCGGGCGTCCGCGTCCGCGCTCGTTCTGTGTAAGTAGTGCGTTCATCCTGTTAAATTTATTGCCGCTTTTATATCAGCCGTTACAGAGAGGTCCCCTTTGGTCCGTATCGGGCCGCGCGGAGCCGGCTTACTGAAGTCGCAATTACGCTTTACCGGCTTTGACTCCGACGGAGGCGACTTCTGCCGTCCATCGAATTGTAATGGCATTACCGTTCCAGTGCTCTTTTAATTTGTCTCTCTCTATCTTTGTTCGAATCCGCCACCTGAATCAGGTTGCTCTTTTCGTAAATTTAAACGTATACATTTGTAATTGCGTTCTTGTATTTATGTCAGCGACGTACAAAGTTAATTAGACCCCGGAAAGGAATGAATTGGCGTTGCTGGGATAAATATTGGCGAACTTTTTCTTTACACACGACCAGCTAAAAGAATTTTTCAATACTACTTGTCGTGCACTAGAAAAGATGTAAAGTGCGCCTCAATGGCTCAATTTCTCAATGTTTCTTACTAATTTTAATATCTACTTCAATACTAATCTTAACCGATTAATGTAATATTTTCCCAATTCGTTTAGGGTCGATCTCTTATTAAATTGCTTCAGTTTACGTAAATAACTGTTATTTAAAATTAAATATACTGATACTGAACATTTATTTCATCTAAAAGTATATGAGCAAAATGACTCATTATTAATTTCTATGTTAATAAAACGTCAAAGTACTAGAATTTTTTGCTGAAATATGTAACCAAGCGTATAACAAAATGGACGCCAATAATGTAATTTAACTACATTAGGAGTGGCTGACAACAGGCCATGTAACAGTCGTTATGGGCGTCGTTACGCTACGTAGCACTGCTACGGAGCTCGTAGAGGCATAATTCTCTGCTTACACAATAACCGCAAAACGAATAGGGGTTGTTACTCGTAAATACTTTGAGGGATCATATACTCGTATTTTACACTAACAAAACTAGTTTTCTCATTTTTGAATTCAATTAATTTTAGTAGCGCTACGTCGCTGTAGTATATTGCGTTTCGTGGAGCAAAAAACAATACAGTCAGCCAGCATGAATCACATTTTTTTCCAACATCTCTCATTTTATGAAAACGCAATATTAATCTTGTATTTCATTATTTTTGCCATGCATTCCATAAAGAATGGCGTGGGAGTGTGCATTAAAACTAAAGTGGATGACACCTGTACAGCGGCCATGCAGCGCATTGTGCAGCAGGTTCATATAACATGCATGCCCGCCCAGCGAGCCTCGCCATGCTATGCATTGCATATACTTATTACCGAAAGCCTTCATAAAATAACTAGATTATGCATTTTATTTTATTCTGCCAGCAGCATACACAGCATCTTGTCAACTCTTTTTCTGTTACTTCGCCATCTCGTAAAAGGTTTTTCTCTTTACTCATCTAATGTCCAACAAAACGTGCTCTGTTTTATGTTAAAACTTGCTATTAATTCCAGCTATTAGTTAAAAATTTTCCGAGTCTCGCCTGACGTAAATAAATTACAGCGCCGTCATCTTTGCATGAATATCGACGACGGTTACCCAAACATTTTTCATCTCGAACGAGCGCCCGATCCGAACCTAGCTGAGGGATATTGCTCTTAAAAGTTTCGTCATGTATCGTTGCTTCGCCGTAAATTTAATATTGATGCTTGCATTGTTAACAACAAGGAGGCTAGGAGCCCCGGTCGCTCCGGGCGCGCTCGCACTCGAAGAGGCAATTTTATGGGTTTATTGAAAGATAGTCGCCTTCGACGCACAACCCTAAGTGATGAGATCCGGCCCAACCCCGGCCTTCATAACGTTTGTAATACCGTTTTACGACCAGCTTAGGACGTAACTTATACATATTTTGAATAATTTTACGCCATGCTTAGAAAAGAATTACTACACCCGGGACCTGCAAGATAAGCAGGCTGCTATCATGGGGGTATTTTAAAATAAATAGTCCCCATCAAAATGTACTATAGTGTAATACATTTTATGACAATATTATGTTTCTTATATATTTGATTTTACGGATAAACATCATCATTTTCTACTTTATGTGGGGTCGGCATAACATGTATTCTTCTTCCATTTTCCTCTATCAGAAGTAATTTCAACACTCACTCTTTTCTTACCCATATCATCTTTCACACTGTTCATCCATCTTTTCTTTGGCCTAACCTTAACCTTACGGAAAAAAAACACATTAAATTAATTTTGGGTCATGTAAAAGTTATTACTAATTATTAGTTTAGTATGCGGCAAGCTACAAGTAAAAAATCTTCACGAGTAACCCCTAAGTGGACGCGCCACGCATAAACGCAGAGCCCTAGCAACAAAACGATATAAACTCTAATACATGTTTCGCGTGCTTCCCCCGTTGGATAATAAAAAGTAATATTTTTGTTACAATTCTGTTTTTCTGTTTAGGTCCGGTCGGTACGTGTATTTGTGTCTATTGGCAATGGGAACAATTGGTACGGGTCAGCACACGTGTTCTGCACATACAATCAACCGTTAGGGTAGGCCGGCCGCCGTGACACCCCTAAAACGATTTGATTAAACTCATAAAACTGGAAGTAGCTACCGCTGCCGGCCGGTGGACGCATACCAAAGTACAAGTCACACGACATCTTTCGCGCTTCGCAGCGAGCCTCGCGCCCTCTCGCGAACATTCTTAATAACACAGTTCAGTGAGTTCACGGCAATGCTCAAGATACCATTGAATAAATTACAACTGTTTCATTTCAGTTTGAGTTGCGGCAACGCGCTTATTGATACTCCGATTTGGGGTTGCGTTTCTACAAGGTAAAAAGGCAATGCTTTACTTTGCTGTTCTAAAACACATTATGTATATTTATTTACCAACCAACTATGCAAAAATTATGCTCAAACAGTGATTTCCTTGTTCGTCTTGTCCATTGTCCATCAAAAAATCTATGCTTGAAAGTCGATTCAGTTTTGAGTTTCTTTAAATACGGTTCCATGTTTAGAGAAAAACTCACAAGTGTTAATCAACGTATGAGCTTTGTTTCTGAAGACGAGCATTAGTTACTTATAGTATTTAATAAATTCAGATAAGCTTACAAGCTCGAATAGATCTTGAATTGTGTAAACTGGCGTTATTCTGAACTGCTGCCCAAGCGATAGCAGTTATTACTTTTAGTTTGTGCTTCTATTTGGTTAATCTCGAGTGACCCATTTTATCCCTCTATTGGCTCAGAATCGAGGCAAACTATAACCATATCATAGGCGGAAATATTATATTGGTTTGTAGATAATCTCGTTCTTTGCAAGTTTCCCACAGTAAATATCCCGTATGTTGTGCTTCCCGTATTGGATGTTGTTACCAAGTATCCAATCCCAGAGCTTACGGTGGTAGCGCGTGCACGTCAAACTTTGCTAACCGCTCTTAAGAAAGTTGCTAAAGTTGCCTCCCGTCGGAGATGCTGTACGAGTCGCATAGTCCGTACCCACAACACAGTAGATACACTCACATATCCAGTACTCAAACTTAACACATCGAATTTTAATACTCCTTTAGCACCATGGCTATAAAAGTCATCATATATCGAGATTCATCTATTCTCAACTTAATTATGAAATACCTGTCTTAGTATGAGGGTTACAGTTATAATACTGCTTGTAATATACTGTGGCTGCGGCCTGGCGACGCTCTCGACCTCGTGTAAACTGTAATCCCGCAGATGATGCTGGATTTACCAGCCTTATATTACCTTTACTATTAGCTACGTGATAAATGTTCCCTTCTGCCTTCTTAACATCTTGTAGGGGTATGATCTTTGAACTTCTCTAACCTTATTGCACTGATAGGTCATAGCATCGAATTACCATAGTAGAACTTACTTGTAGAGCAATGTATAAAAATACATTTCGGTGCCATATATGCTAGGTACGATTTGTTTTATTTATATAGATGTACGAGTACGAGTACCTATGCGTCAAGCAGTCGTAATAACGAGAAAGGCGGATCGGTTCGTTGTATTCGCAGGCGACTGCGCGTGAATGGCGCTCGCGTCGCGTTATCAACCGTCACTTTGGCCGACAGGTGTCGCCTTCAGCCAACTCGAGAGTAAATTACTAGCTTCCAGACGCAAGACCCTGAATCTAATCGATTTTCAAGCCATTCATCTCTTCACATAAATGAAGCTGAACGACTACTTCAACGAAATCCAAGTTCCTTACCCACACGCTATAGCTATCATTGATTACAACGGGTGTTCCGATAAATGTTCTGAATTTCTATTAATTATAAACTAGTGTAAATACTACAAATTAACTCTTATTTGACTGTGACTTTATCAATATTGTTATTACCCGCGAGTACCCAGGGAGCTCCGGAGGTTAGGCAACCGTTCGTGGCAGAAACGGATTAGGATTCGTATATTTAGATTAAAACGTCTACGTAGGTGGTAGGTCGGTTCGTGTAGTAGTGAATAGCAACATCTTGCATGCTAAGCGCGAGCTACGAGCTCGTTTTCGTATTTAAATAGGGAAATGGGAAACAGGCGCGGTGAGTCGACGAAACATTGCTGCCGTGGTATTGTTTTAATTAAAGTAATTGGATGAGGCACGTCGAGAGCCGGCGCTTGGTTGGTTGCCATGATCTGTGCCTTGAGGATTTACACCAATTTAAGACCGAACTCAGTCAGTCGTCAATTAACAGCAGGAATCCTCTTCGATCGCATAAACTATGCTATGAAATGTCCTGATCTGCGATAATTGCATTCAGTTACCAACTGGAATAAACGTTTTGGTTGGAACATGAATATTCACAGAATAAAGATGACAATTTATCATGCGCTATAGCCAACTAATCCCCAATACCGAGCGGCTTCCTTCCGATGCGACAACTGCAACGGCAGAGTATAAGAAAAGAAATGAAAGAAGCTGACATTAACAAAAAAGCAACCAAAGATAAACGGAAACGGGCTTGCTCATAGAGAAAAGTAGACGCTCGTGCTACTGAAAACTTTACGGACAGTCTGTAGCGATTCTTTGTAGATACATGAACCTTTGTTAACAAGCACACATACTTTGTCTTTGTTTTACTTTTATATTTCATAAGCTCAGTTCAGAATTATAAATATTGAACATTATTATTAGATTCTCTCAATTAAGCAAATGTTTGGTGGAGAATCTGTAACTTATCATCTTCTCAAAGCCACATTTATACAAGTTTCTAAACTCATGTCATTAATGGTTCAAATAATTTATAGTATGTATTAAGGAGGGTTTCAGAGTCAGTTTATATTAGTCAAACAATGTAAACATCAAATACATTCTAAAGATATGAAGCACCTATATTTACAAAATCTTATTCAAGTATACACTGAATTGATTATGCTATAGCTAAAGTTTATAACCATGAGAGCGTATAACAGTAACAAGACGCATCGAAGTAAACTGTGAATAATGCAAAGGCCTTACGAATCGGATCATATATTTCCAAGGAAATGTGGAATCGCGAAGTGGCAAAACAGAATTTAATATTCGTAAAAGGGTTGACGTCGGTGTAGGGGCAGCGGCAGTTGACGCGTGCCTGCTCTAGGAGTTTTTTTGGCTACTTTCCAGAATCAATATCTTCGGATGTACAAGCCGTCGCGCATTTTGCACTAATCTTACCGTAAAGCCGTGCAATGCATGAAAATATTACACATTCGGTCATATAGCTCGCTCCGATATCTCAGCCTTATTTTACTTGGCCAAATGTTTCGTTACCTAAGCTATATTTGGATTTCCTCAATTTTACGTTTCAAGTCTCTAATGCTAGTCACGGTGAGTGTTCTACTTTCATGATTTGCTTTTAGTAAAACTGTATCTTAACATGGTGATGCTTTTAGAACAAATAAAATGTTGTAAAATATTATCAAGCGAGTTTTACTACAAAGATGGGTGTATTATGATAACACGCCTGATGCTCTACTTAAATAATGGTTTTCTGGTTTTATGACAAGCATCATTATCTTTCTTCCCAAAATATAGAGCCAAAATAAAAACGCTCGAAAGAATTCGTATGTGAATGAATAATACATGAAAAATAAATCTTTTTAGACCTTTTTGCGAGTGAAAGTTTACAGGTAAATATT
Organism: Scotopteryx bipunctaria; assembly: GCA_949320045.1. Classification (NCBI taxonomy): domain Eukaryota; kingdom Metazoa; phylum Arthropoda; class Insecta; order Lepidoptera; family Geometridae; genus Scotopteryx; species Scotopteryx bipunctaria. The sequence goes on from OX439441.1 coordinate 5,302,479, forward strand.
AGATGCTTTTGTCATAACGTTCTTTTCATTATGGCTGTAGATATCATCATCTGAGCCAGGGTATATCCAGAAAAAATATAAAGTGTTCTTTCTTTTCTGCCAATTTTAAGTTTATAATATGCTTTATTTCCTTTTGTTTGATTGAATAATTTGATTGGTTGTATCGACCAATCAAATCATACTTTAGCTGTGTCATCATCATAATTATCATCATCATCATCTTCCTGCCCTTATCCCACTATGTGGGGTCGATACAGCATGATCCTTGGATGATCCTTGGATCATGCTGTAAGAGTTTTGGCTAAGGTGTTTTATGACCGGCCGCCTTCCTGACGTCAACCCTCCTTGGGAATACTTTAGCTGTGTTTTAAGAATAATAGTTAGAAATTTTAATTTGAATGTCTAAGATTTAAAAATGTTGCTTTGATTCGGTATAAAAATTGTGAATACATACATGTAACGGCAAACTTTATAATGCAATTAAGTTTTCGAATCAAATTAACAGCGTTTGGGTGGAAATGGCAAGGCAGCGGCAGAGTGGGCGCAGTCGGGTGCGAAGCGATGCGGCGTGCTCGAGAGCTCGGTTCATTTAAAGGCACTTGTCTGTAATTGCAGAGCGACTAAGACTTTATCGCACCCGAACGGCAGGCGTTACCAAATAAAAAAGTTTTAATGGTATGCCTTTGTCGAGTCACACGAACTTTTATAAAACTAACTCGTCTCCGGCCTACTTCCTCCTTCATACTTATTTAAGTAAATTCTGTGCTTGTTTTTGCTCTACATAGTTTATACTACTTTGCATACTTTAGGGTAGAATATTAATTTGGTAATGATGCACTTCTAAAGTGAAAAATCCGTAGAAGGTCGTTGCAATTTTGCCGGAAACGCAATAAATAGCTCGGGTGGTGCCGCTTGACCCACTTCCTGTTACATGCCCAAACGCCTGCGATTTAATCGCGCCCTGCCTTACTCCATCCTTCCGCCAAAACCCCGCACGCTTACTTCTTTGCCCCATAATTATTAAATCCATTTCCACCTTGCCAAGAAACGGGCACACCCGTATTGAAAACATTGTGATACTTCACACCTAACATATTTTATGTAATACTAGGGCTTTGTTAATGGTCCCATGGAAGCTTAAAATACAACTGCTACATATTTTTGTGTTCAAGTCGTGTAATTAATTCATTCTTTCTCACATGAATGAGAACAGCGCTGTGTATTCCGCATCCTTTCATGTTTTCGCTTGAATTCCCATGGCGCTGGCGTCGCATCTGATAGCCGGGCGGAAATTGCGCGGCGCGTCGCGTGCGCCCGCGCCCCGCGCCCCGCGCCCCGCGCCGCGTGTCGCTGACGTGCACTCCATTCGCCAGCTATTTTATTTCGCATTTTGCTACTCTCCAAATGCACCTTCCAAATCTTTAACGCCCTCACGTATCTCTGCGTCTCTCTTGCAGTATTTATTTTGCTTTTCCATTTCGTTTAAAATGGAAATAGATATGCCAAGTGCAATGCACAAATGTGGTTTCTATACACTAGCTTTATAAAATGAAAATAGAGATAAAGGTACTCGTATACTTGAAGAAAGTAACAAAAACGAATCGCCTAGGTAATGCCCTATTTCATATAGATTATTTGTTATTTATTTCCATTTTAAACGAAATAGAAAAGCAAAATAAATACTGCCATTATCTTTAATTTGTGTTCGTAAAATGTACATTTATATTGTAGACAGTGTTGCTTTACTAAATTGAAGTATCTTCAACGATATGATTAATCCACTATAATCTACTGCCATTCTCTGCTAATAGCAATTATTTCGGCTTGGCTTAGTCTTATACGATTTGGATGGGGGAAGGGTCGCACTGCTGGTAGTAAATTGATATACAACTAGGTATGTGATACTGTTTCATAAGTAAATCTCCTCTATAAAATACAGAAAATGAGAACATGCAAAAAAATAAAACCTAGGGAATTTTAAAACCTTAAAAAACTATCGTAGTCATCAAAAACAAAAAGCTTTATGATTGTGATTATTACACGCAAGTTCTTCGAGTAATTTGCAAAGGTTTTGAACTGCCATTGTGCATTTGTTTATATTTCCGCGTATTAGTAGAGAGCACTGTCTCTGTATTCCTCCATGAAGATGCCATAAGTGTAGCGAGGGCTGCTCCATATGAACTTGATATGAACGCATGTTGTTTTGTCTGTATCGTGCTCGTAATAACGCAGACGGGCGTGCGCTCAAATATTTTTGTGAAACTTTCATGAATATATTAGCCATAAATGTGACTAAAGGAATCTATTCCTTCTAGCGGATAGACGTATGCTATGCTCATAGTCGTCGACGAAGTTATGAATACCTCCACGTGAAGGAAAAATGCTTAATATATAACAGAAATTATTTTACGCTCAAAACACCATATTAAAAACCGATGCTTTGCAGTCCCGCTTTCCCTAAGAATTAACTGTCATCACAAAGAGCAAATTGAATTATTACTTGTTTATTTTCGTATTGCGTAGTCATCAAAACGTTCTGTTTTAATTTGTATTCCTGCTTACTCAATCTAAAATTCAATGAGCCTGTGCTGCTGCGTATACATCTACATAGAGTAAACGGTAAGTGTACTTATCTTACTCGTTCGTCTCTGAAGGCTTCTAGAGCTCGTAAAAATACAAGTTATACCATTATATTTTTACGACTCCAACGAATGTCAAGTTTTCGAAGACGCAAACTTCGTGCCCCATTTGCTCTGCGAGCTGTGTGTTATCTGAACCAATCTGAACCATGTCGCTGTTTTTGACTTCGATTAGCTTACGTGAAATTATTATTATTTTTGTATGGAATGGTCCGAAACCACTTTTAAAATTACTTCGCATAAGATTTCATTTATTTTTGAGTATAATTTTAATAGCACAATGGCTGAGAACCCTCCTTCGTAGTAGAATCGAGAGAAAAATTAAAATTGAGTGTTATTTATGGATTCAACGCAATTAATGAAGTTATTTTAGGTGCATAGTTGCAAATGTTAGGATTAGGATCGATTAGTTGAGGGGCGCGTTCGGATCGCGTGCACAAGGGCCATAGCCGGGTCGGGGCGGCCGCTGCCTTCCGGCGAAACGCGAGGAATGTTGCCGATAGATTAACTTCTGATCTCTTTTCCGATATTATATAGCAGAGCGCTTATGTAAGGAATTCTAAGCGCTTCAATCTGGTTTAAGGCCAACTAAGGCTTGGGAGAAATCTCCGAGGAATCTCTAGTAATATGTATCTTTTAATAATCTCTAGTAATATGAACATCGTATCTAAATTAACCTTTTTTCTCTTATAAAGCCAAATCGCCATCACCATCTAAAAAGGATACTGTTACCCATGTTTAGGTAACGTTGGTGGTGTCTACATAATTATCAAACCTAGCAGCTTAAGTATTAGACACACTAAAGTATAAAAAATTTGTAGTTCCTGATAGCACATAAACAGCAAGGGAAGATCACTCTTGTAGTTATTACACAAATATAACATAGTTTTGTATCATTTACACACATGTTAACCCATCGTGTTCTCTGTTACAGGTACTGCGAATTAATTCCATATTCTCACATCGTGCATAGTAAGTATAACCTAACCCACAACCATTTACTACCGTTAACTTGGTACAGGAATGTTGACAAACACGTGAGTTAGTAGGCAGGTGTGTGTGATCCACATTAACCATGATTAATGCCGTCTATTAAAATTGACAAGTAGGTGGGCGGGAGGGTAATGCGAGCGCATACTTACTGTGGAAGCGCTCAGGTACGCGGAACCGGGCCGCTCTGCGGCTTGTTTGCCTACAAGTGAATTCCATTAGATCCCGTGTGTACGCCGCCGCAGCCTCCGCCCGCTTCATTCATATCCCATTAGCTGATCGATTCACAAGTGCAATTCTCATTTACTTATACGAGCGCAAGCTCCGAACAGGCTTATGTATTATTAAACGGATGAATTAATTTGTATCAGATTAGTGACAATACGGACTCTCGGTATACGTGTAATACGTAAGCAATACCGACTAATCTCAAGGAGTCCCATAAGCGAGGGTTTAGTAAACACTTTCGGTTTAATTATCGGTAAACATTATGATTATTGAGCACTCAAATCCTGTTGGTTTATCCCACAGACGAGTATGCGCGAGTAAAACCTCAAAGTGAGTTTCAATTTTGTGCATAAAATGTCCAGCTAGATTTATTAAAAACTCGTAAGCCACGTTAAAAATATTCGTGACCGCAGAGGGACTGTTAGTCTTTATGTAATTATAATAACTCGACAAACTCATTTAACGTCACAGAAATATGCTTCGCCGTTTAAAAGTGTGTTGAACTGTGGCGCTGTATAGCTGCACAATAATTAAATGTTCCCCTGTCGTCGAGTGTGGAGCATGTCGTTTCGTCAACCTCGGCACTAACTCGCAAGAACCGACGCGCGTCGTCGCCACCTGAATTATTAAATTCAGAGCCATTGTGATTTAATTCAGCGGACATTAAAATTCCCACTTTTCTATAGGTATGTGAAATATTTTCTCCGATAAAACCGCACAATTCCAGGTCAATCCAGAAATAAATTTACGAATAATATTATACAGTGGTATCTACCGTTTTATGAGTTTTTGTGGGTCGGGTTTCACTGATATTGCGTAAAGCTACATAACGTGGAATGAGATGGATGACTTTATGTTTTTGTCCTAATAATACATTTATGAGTACAGAGTATCTACATACATATAAGTATGTTTGTTTTGTAAAAACATGACTTTAGAAATAATCTCAATGAAAACAATCGTAACAACTTGTCAAAAAGTAAAAGCAACATGGAGTACAATTCAATAACACTCGTAACGACACAAATTGTTCACCATCTCAAATTATGACGACCCCTCTAAAGCCGGGTCTTCAGCTGTAGGTTTGCCGGAACATTACACTAAAATCTCTAAACAAAACAATGTTTTAATATACATTTTTTCCTGTCAAAACTTTGATTCATAATGTTTGCATGCTAAAATGCTTTATGGAGATATTTTTGTGCACAGCAAATCTAGAGACGCGGCTTAAGCTACACATAAACTCAACGGTCACAGTAGAGACTGAGCTTGAAAAAAATATTACACCTTTTGTACACGAATGCCCTGTATACAAAAATAAAAAGTTGATTAGTTTACTTGTACAATGTAGTATTATTTACTTTGATCTAGTTTGAACAAGATACAAATATAATTACTTTTTTCAAAATTGTCATGTATGTCATTTTAATTCAATGTAGTAATGCGAGATCTCGTCATATTCAGTTTAACCAAGTTTAAAATCCTCTTTTGATCAGTGAGAATCTCATTTGAATCAGTGCAAGAACACTAAAGATAGCTGTTATTTTAAAATTAAAACCATATTGTAAACTTTAAACATTTGTTGCGCCAAAAAAGCAAAAATTAAAAACAAAGCTATTCTGGTAAGCGGCATTTAAAGAAAAACGCGCAGCGAAAGTCTCTGATTCCATAACGATGCTCCCCATCCAGCTTCCCATTGAGAACACTTGCTCTCGGGGAACGAGGGCGCGCGGCCATTTTCTATTTTAAGGCTGTAAAATACCTACGGCCTTTCCAACAACCGCCTCTGTCTTTATTATCAATTTACCCTTTTATAGGGCACTTATAGTGATTTTAGTCTTGAACTCAAAACATAATTTAACCTTATTGTATATTAATGAGCAGAGAATATTTTCCTTGTACATTTGACAATCTTAATCATGTTATAAACGCCGACAGCTGTTTTTCGGGGTACCTATTTATAAGTACATCATTCATATTATATCACGCCTGTGTCCCTAACGGGGTGGGCAGAGCCACAAGTAATCATAAGAAAAATTGCAGCCACTCCTAATCTAAGAGTCCCTAGATGGATATGGTGAACCATGGTTACGGGTGATCAGCCCATCGCCCTTATGATGATGAGGATGACGAAATAGTCCATCATGTTTTTTTAAGTTAATTTGAAATAATCTCATAGGGAATGTTTAAAAAAATTGAAATGAACAGATTCAGTTGCTGGAATTTGATGCCGGCCAACTTGTGGTCTCGTTGGTTATAATAAGGATTACAACTACTACAAAAGTGGCCCACTGAGTAGACAGGAGTATATATATTTTTTTCCTTTTCTTCATCATCATCATCTTCATCCCACTTTACATGGGGCACAACATGTATTTTTCTTTCACTCCTCTCTATCAGCCGTCATCTCAGTATTCACTCATCTATTACTCATGACATCTTTCATGCAATTCATCCATCTTTTCTTTGGTTACCTCTTATTATTATTTTTTACCTTTTAATGGATTAATTTAACCTAAATTAAAACCATAAATTCTTGTACCACCGAATGACATAATGCGTATGAATATTCAATACCTAACGGGTCCGCCAACCATTCCTTTCAGAAAAACAAACCGGTTTAATGTAGACAGCGAATTCGAAATCCTGCCAAGTTTCGAAACTTGATTTTTGGGATACTGTTTCGGTAATATCCCATTTCTCATTTGTATTACTTGCCTGCCTAATTTTGATGAAATGAATATTTTATTTCATACTTATCGAGGTATTGTACATTGGCGGTGTCAAGTTGCGAGCGGCGATGATTGGCCCGGTTTCTTCGCCGCCTTATTTCCATCTTATTACCGGCATCGGCAGCGCGGCGATATTAAAGCAGGCGCTGCCCCGGTGCCGCGCCGCCGCCGCCGCGCCCGCGCCCTCCGCCCTGTCTTTGCGTCCGTGAATTAGGTTAATGGCCTGCCAGGTGATTTCCTTCTAAGCTGTATTTGGGGTAAAGCGCCACCACCTCGACACGCCAATGTCGCGAATACAACTCCCAAATGTTAAACTTTTCTGAGATCCCTGTTAAAATATTTTTACAATTCCCTTTTTGTGGCAATCACAAAAGGGGAGATCAACGTCGCGAATTCATTAAATAAAAAGGTTTCTATTCGAAAATTAAGAATACAAAAATAAACTTCGCAACCGAAGTAACAATCAATACTTCGTAGTGAACGACTATACTCTAGCCAAACTCTAGCGGTCTCATTCATACAAAACCTTAGCAAAGATTAGCCATCCACTAGTTAAAACGTCTGCTTGGTCTAGCGAACGCTTGCTAAACATGCTTATTCATAATAGACCTCTCAAGCTTTGCTAGCTAAATGCTACTATAGCGAGGAAATGTTGCCATTACAAAGAAAATCTCGGTTACTATCCTGCTTGTTCACGAAACGCAAGCCAGTCCATAGGAAAAATGACCTAATTTAGATTTTGTATCTGTGTTTTTGTTGACATTTTCAAAACATAATGTCAATTGTCATTTACTCGATGCTGTGTTATCGTGAAATTTTCGTGATTTTCCTTCTTGTGACTAATTTCTAATTTCGTTTGAATTAATTTTTGAAGCTTTTCTAGGTAAAAAAATATTAAAAATGAGCAAGAAAAGAACCCGCCCATTAAATGCATTTCCTCAGCGGCACAATTGCAAATCTTCCTTCACCATAATTATAAATTATGGATCGCATAGTCGATTTCGAAAACCGATAACGCTTTCTAAAATCTACATCGTCCTTGGAAAATGGATGACTCCTTTGGGCGACGAATAACAAACAGTAATAAACTGCATTAATAGAGTTTGTAGACTGCACGCTTTGCATTTTCACACTAATATTCTGAGACCAATTAGTTCGGCGTCCACGAAAGCATTAAAAATATTTTTATGTCAATATGATCTCATTTGACAATAGCTGATCGAATGTCGGCCATTTTCCTCGCTAGCAGAGGTTAAACTAGGGGTCTGATATTTTTAGCAGGTTGCTAGCGAGTGCTAGAGCTAGCAAGCGATTATGAATAACGTTTTTTAGTAGCAGTGTCCTAGGAGGCTGCTAACGGCCCGCAAAGTTTTTATGAATAGCACTGTAGGTGTGGATAAAGTGTAAACAAACTATCGCTAGTGCGAAGTTGACATAAACATCTACCTCTATTATCACACAATAACAAATCTATTATGTGCTACTATTCGTAACCTCGTATACGATAAAGCTACATCAAACAATAAAAGCACATTAACTAGAAATAACTATTGTTATTGACTAAGTAAGAGGTACAAAAACAATACAATTGTTTACACAAAGAATTATCACAATGAATTCTGGTGAAATATTACCTGAAACGTGTAGTGTTCGCGATGGAGTGGTCCCGCGGGTGCTTTTGATTTATGACGTAAAGTCGCACCGCAGACCGGCTGCAGCAGATGCCGCCGGCGTTTTTGCGAACCCTCTCAACAGATACACGCTGAACCAAAAACTAATAGTGGAGTGTAATTCAGAGCTCTTCATACTATATCTTTTAAACATACAAGAAAAGAAAAATTTAAAACTTTTAAAACCCCACGACGATAAAAATGAGTTATCTACAACAAAAGCAGATCTTTAAAAAAGAGTGTTATCGAGTTTATTTAGTGCTAAAAAACTCTACTAGCTGCTGCACCCCCTGTTAAGCTATGGACGTTAAACATATCTAAGAACCTTATCTAAAATTATACTAGCATATTGTAAAAACTGCATCGAAATCGGTTCAGTAGTTATTGAGTTTCAGAGGTGCAAAAAACTATTCTAGCTGCTGCAGCGCCCCGTGGTGAGCTATGGCCGTAAAACATATCTAAAAACCTCCCCCGCCAAATCGGTCCAGTAGTTTTTGAGGAAAATGGTAACAGACAAACACGAATAAATAAATAAACATACAACCTCATTGGCCAAACGCATTTACCTTCTCCGTTTCGTCGTGGGTAAAAATAGACGAGACTGCGCTAGTCTTTTGTCATCGACGCTTTTTAGTGTTTCGAACCAAAATGGTGAAACGGAACCCTTATGGAGAGGTTTCGTCCATCCGTACGTTTGTCACACCTATTCCTTCAGTAACTATTCTAGGTAATTTTCATTTTCATTGCCAAATGGTATCTCTGAAGCTTGCCTAGCAAAAAAAAAGAAAATAATAGAAGTATTTCTAAATTAGAGGGAGGGGTACCCGTAAAGCCCGGTAAAGTACCCGGTAAAGGCTACCGGGTCAAGTGAGACTTAATATATCTTTTCTTAGTTCTTTGACTCTTTTAAATCTTTATATTTACTGCGCTTAGTTTTTAACTTGTGATGATAAAGGGTCGCAAAATAATAATCCCCGTAACTCTGCATTACCATCAAAAGGAATTTAATTTTTGAAATCGGCGTGCGTGACTCATTGCACTTAACTGTTAATTTTTTAAACAACTTAAAGTTATTGCTCAGACTCCTATAAGACTTAGACGAAAACTGTTCCTAACGACTCGTTTATCAGCAACACGGTTTGATTGCGGATCTCAAAAACAGTCTATAATAAAAAATAGAAACCCTGTATTATCTTGTACTAATTTGAACTTTATTAAGAGGCTTTCTGATGAAAAAAAAACACAAAGAGTCTTATTGTCTAGCTCCTGAGCCTGTCAGCTTGGACAGTTACTGGCTTCCCTTTGTCTTACGTTCTGTACAATCATCATTTACCTCATTAATTTATCTCACCGAAGACTCCCGACTCGAACACGCTGCCTCCGGCACTTTGCGTACGAACACAACCTAGTAACTGCAACAAAACCAATCGTGTACTGCACATATCAGATACTTCATAGGGTTGCCACAATGTTCTCGTTGATTTAAACTACGACTATTCTAAACAGACGGCGATTTCTTATTGCTCTTCTCTCATTAAACTATTAACTCATTAAATCATTGACAAGGCAGGTAAAATGGTTGTAATAAAGAGTACCTATGCTCTATTTGTTAGAGTAATTGTCTGTTATTAACTAAGTCAGCAAAAAAGCTAGAGTAAGATAGATACTCTAGCTTTTTGCTTACCACCCCCTCAACTACTCTTACTGCAACAAAAACGAATCTGGCACTGCACAGAGTAAACACCCTTACGCCCGGCACCAGTTTATGTTCTTGTTGCTTTAAACTGCGCGGAACATAAAATGGCATAGCATCAATTTTACGAGGCTGTGCTATCCTAAATAAGACTTGTATGGAAATCTGACAACAAGTAACTTTTTTGTGTGTGACTGAATGATCAATTTGTGATACTAGGAAATCTTCTCCCTTCTTCATACTAAAAAGTTACCCACATTTTAAGGCCAAAGAAAAGTTGGATGGATTGTGTGAAAGAGGACATGCGTGTAAAAGGAGTGAGTACTTAGATGACAAATGATAGGAGAAGATGGAGGAGGGAAACATGGTGTGCCGACCCCACCTAGTGGGATAAGTTCAGTAAAAATGATGATGATTTTAATGTTTGGAGCGCTTTGTTTTCCAAAGAAAACTATAATTTTACTTTTGGACATAATCGCGAGATTTCAGAGAACGTCTTCTGTGCTGAGAAACATTTCATTCGTTAGCTTGTTTTTTATGGTTCCGTGCCATAATAGTGAAACGGTACCCTTATGGTGCGACTTCGTCCATCCGTCCGTTTGTCACGGCTAGTTACTTCTGCAACTACTATAGCTATCGACATCTTGCCCACTCCTATTGTAAGTGAAAATTATGTATTCTTATTTCCATTGCTAAATGGTCCAATATTTATTTCGTTTTAAACCTATGATGAAAAATTAAACACGTGATGAAGAATACCGACGAACATGCATCAAGTATGTTATGAGAGTGAATGAAGCGAAAAAAGTATGCCAGGATAGTAGCAAATGGAGATCCGTAATCTCTGCCTACCCCTATAGGAAACAGGTATGATTTTATGAATGTATATGATGACATTTTTTATAATTTTACGGGAAATGTATCAAGAAAAAAGTCCTATATGAAATATACCTATAGGATCCCCTCAGGATGATATCCTTTATACCAGCGAATAAGAAATCATTAGAATCATCAGTCGATTTACAATTCAGAGATATCGAGTAACATAAATTCAATCGTATTGAGAACCTCCTTCTTGAGTCCGTTAAGAAACCGGCGTTGTTCTTGAATCACGTAGAAATGATAACCGTCAAAGTAAAACTTGGCCAATTTAGACATGCCTCTGACTTCCCCTTGATAGGGTGTGTTCCGTGGGGAATACAGTCGTAAGAGTATGTACCTATATGTAGAGATTGCCGAATAAGTACAAAATTTTCTTTATTCTTTTTGTCCTTGTAATTTAACGATTTTATCAATACATATACTTATCAGCCCACATCCACCGACTGCTGAGTAAAGGCCTCTTTAGCTCACCATTTTTCTAATACTGCGCCAACCGCAATAAATATACATAACTACAATACCTTATTTAAAATAATAATAAAACCCTTTTTGGTAAAGAATAAGAGTTAAAAGACAAAAATAAACAAAAAACCGATCAAGTGCGTTTTGACTCACAGCGAGGGCTCGGATCAATCAGATTTTTTGCTTTTTAGTCCAGTCAATATCGACATTAAACATCGTAAACCTGCATATATCTACCATTTTTTAAATGTTGTTTACTATACTACCTACCTTCATTTGCAACACTGAAAATATTGAAAAAAGTCCCAAAATTTTTCACTTGCAAAAAAATCCCATTTTTGATTTGCTGTATCCCCGCAACCAATGAACCTTTCGTGTTCGTATGAGGTAGTGGCCCACTCTAGTAACGGAGTTTTTAGGCCGCCTAAAGGCCTCCGTCATGGCTTAACGACTTAAAAGCCGGGACCGACTGTGCGAACGTGCCCTCCGAAGCACGGAAGCGCTCAGCTCGTAATGCCACTTGCCACCCATCCCAATTTGTGATCGCGCATATCGTTGCTTAACTTTAACGATCAATCAAGAACGCCGTAGGATGCTACGCCACGAGCGCTTCATTACTCGGGTTAGACTCAAATTGTAAAAAATTTCGTTAGCTTTACAAAAATATAGAACAAATATACCTGAAAAACTTCTTTTGAGTTATTTTTTTCGTTGCTTTTGAATTTTGCCTGCTTTGGCCCCTTTTAAATGGAAACATAATTTATTTTCTCTATTTTCGAAATGTTAAGCCCATAGTTTCAATAGTTGCTGGAACAGACGGATGGACGAAGTTTCATCTAAGGGTGTCCGTGTGGTCGGTTTCAACATTTAATGTTTATTTAAAGGTCCATATTGAACCACTTACTTTTTTAAAAGCTTTAACATTGGGTTGGTAATAAAATAACAATCCTTAAAACAGACTTTTTGATTAAACTAAAACAAAACTCCCGAGCTACTGGTATAGTTTTCCTACATAAGCTTTTAGTCAGCCCAGTCCAAGTCAAAGCAAAATTTTTCACCCTGGGGAATGCTCAGTTTATATGACGACGGTTTAATTATGGTCCTTAGGATAGGGATGAAACTTGGAACACATATTTCGTGACCTGGAGTAATACTAAAACTACTTTTTATCCAGGTACAATGCGAGTGAAGCTGCGGGTAGCTGCGGGTAATGCGGAAGCTAGTAATATTATAATTTCTATACTTTACCATTTTGAAGCCCTTTTTTCGAGAATATGTTTACACTATTTGGTTTCACATCAAGGCACTATCATGCCGTTTGGTAAAAAATTAAATTTTATTTTACAACTGAATTTATTTTCGTGATTACAAATACCTGAGCCGGGTCCGAGCAAACATGCCGCGGGCAAGCTTTGGATGTTGCCGAAAAAGCTTCAAAATACGCTTTGATATTGCACGTGCCAAACAATTTACAAACCCACATGGAATTGATTGTATTAAGACTGTCGGAACAATTTTGATAGAGATAAAAAACATTATGTCTACACATGTTTACTGTACATTCATCATCGTATACAAGCTGTCTCAGGAATTAGTGTCAAGCGAGAGCAGGAAGATAGAGCACTTCACCACAGATTACACACTAGTTACTAACTATATACACATCGTCTAGGTATGTGTTTTTATTTGCGACAAATCACAAGTATGTACTGAGAAATTTATTTCTACTGCAGCGTTTGTAAATGCATTTCGATATATTATTCACCAATTTTATTCGTAAGTAATTTATGTGTGTTGTAGCTTAAATGGCGGCGGCATGGCGGCCTGATAGTGCCTGGTAAGGTAATCTTATTACAATATCAAAGTACGCTGCGTGTTATGTTCCTTCCCTCGCGTGCAAACTCCAAAAACCTTCGTAGTTTCAATCGATACTGAAACAGATACGTAAACGACTTTATCTACAAATTTTATTTCTCAAATTACCTACCTTATTACAAAACAAATAACTTTAACACCCTTTTTAAGAAAACCCGTCAGGTTTTTTTACATGTATTTCACATTTATATCGTTTTTAAGGTTAACCAAGCTTAAAATAAATAACAACACGCGTTAAAACGTTCTCGTTTGTAATTTTAGTAGGAATGGCGAAAAATCGGCTCCTAAATCGGTGATTCCACCAACGTGAATCATTGTGAATAAGGCCTCTAGGCTTACAGTTTGGTTTTACCAAAATATGGCAATGAATTCCTTCAGACTCTATACTTCTATTAATTTAGATTGTACTGTTACTACATCAAATTATAAAACTAATGAGTCTTAGAGTCTTAGTAGCTTGTATAAAACCGACTAGGTACAAGTATCGTTGGATAGAACTTATAAAAATTTTGATGGCAACACTTTACGATATAACGATCTGATTCATAAATATGTAGGTTTTAAGCATTTTTGTTAGTATTCAGTGTTCAATATTCTTATAAATACTGAAAAGTATTCAAAATAACTGGCCAAGTGTGTGCCGTGCCATATACAGCGAAGGCTTCAGCGACGGTTTAAAGCATTTATTGAACCGATTACAAAGTTGACTATGACTCGCAAGTACTACGTGATTTATTATTAAAACGACTCAAAATTAGCAAAAGAAGTGGTGGTTTTTATTCCCGTGTCAATAACCTTGCTCTGGTCAAATTATAAATGTCCAAAATTTTGTTAGGTCCTCTTATCGTAAATGAAAGACCGAAATGACACTCCTGCACACTCCTTCTATAAAAATGGCTCACTTTCCTGGACTACAGAGATTTAAAACTTACGCTTATCCGTAAATTAAAGCTATCACTGGTTTTATTATATTCGTAAATAATCACTACCATTTACTTTATGTTCGATTTCATTAACAATTCTAATATTATACATGAATGAGTTCCGGCACTCACCTTCCACCTTCATAATTATCATAAAATTAATTAGTTATGAATTTATTTATTTATTTTCAATTTATAATATTTTATTTATTAGTTATTATAAAATTGTGCTGTAATCGTATTATTATGAACATTATTTTCACTCAATCGTACGACTCAATCCTTGCTGGTTTAACTAATATAACTATATAATATTATAAATTCGATAGTTTGTGAGGATGTTTGTGCCTCAATCACGCCTAAGCGGCTGAACGGATTTGAATGAAACTTGGAATATACGTAGTACATGTGCTGGATTAACACATAGGCTATTTTTCATCCGGGTACAACGCGAGCGAAGCCGCGGGAGGCAACTCGTAACTAACTAGTTACCTTTATAATTAGTTTATTTTTATTTGGTTTGGAATATTACATTTTTTATAAAGAAATGAGCCGGCATCATAATAATCCACGGAACAAAATTTGTATTAAGCGTTCCTTATTTTATACCATGTTTCATTTCGTGGATTTTATCTTAATTTGAATTTACAAATCCAGTTGAATAAATCAATCGACTTTTTTAATAACATGGTAGGTATATTTTGTAATCATTTTATATCTTCGAGCTGGTACATTAGATTAACTGGGTTGGTTTATCATACAAAATAAATTGAATAATACGCAACATTTCTATCTGAGATGAATTTGTATAGAGCTAATGTATCATGAATGCGTTTGGTAATGTTTCCTCGAACGTTGGCGCTGTTGAGGTGACTCGAGGATCCGGAAAGTAAAGCTGATGCCAACTACAGCTGGTTGAAGGGGACCAAATGATACTCAAGACAATTTGACCCGAAGTCAACCAGCTAAAGTGAACAACGCTAACACTTTCAGACTCGAACTTTTCTCGTCTTCATTCTTCAAATATTTAGGATAACAACACTTCTTCTTTCTTCTCCTTTTTGCTAGTTCTTATGTTGGCAACATTCAAAACATTACATATTTTTATACAATGTAGATAGGCGTCACATCAAATAATCTAGAGATCGAAAACCTCATCGATATAAAACTTCATACCGCTGGCATTCTCTGGCGGTATTATATTTAGAAAAGATGTAAAATTTAGCACGTAGAGTGGAACAAATGAGTTCAGAAATAGACGTCGGTCCGAGGAGCGAGGGCGTGCGGCGTGCGGCGGCGGCGGCGACGGCGGTGGCGGCGCCTCCACATATAGGGCTGGCGAGCGCGCTCTGCAATCAGACGCAGTGTAAGCTTACCCACCGAGAGCCGCCGGTCCCCGCGGTGCCGACATTGACGTGCCCATGCGATGTAACCGTACACGCCGCTAAGCTATTTTGGTCTCGTCCGGTGCACTAATTCGGGCAGGGTTAACGCGGCGGCCTCCCTGATCTCCGCCGGTCGTTACACACTTCCGTCTTCCTTCGCCGTACCGACACTCAAATTATTTCCAAACGTCAATTTAGAAAGTGAAACACCACAGGTTTTATTTAAGATTTTAATTTAATCGCGATTTTTTTTAGTTACAAGTCTCTACGGAAGTATAACCGGTACCCGTGACCTCGGCGTCATCGACCTGACTCAGAACCGGAAGAAGGGTTCGTTGACATGTTTTGAATCCGACCTTGCATCGGGGCATCGAAGATGAACCGAATAAATCTAATATTGCATTAACGGCTTTAAAAATCGCATCCCGAAATAAAATGAATATTTGACAGAAGTCTTTTCATTTACGAGAGAGGTGACCGACCCTAGCCGCCAGGTGAGAAACGCGGTGGCACCTCAGGTCGCCGCTCTACGTCCGCGAATGCATTCCGACCGACGACGACGCGACATCGCGAACCTACTAACCCCGCGACGCGAGGGGCCCTGCGCCCCGCGACCCTCCGAATCCCTCGACCCTCCCTCCCCTTTCCGGTCCATCCGAAAAGCTTCGAAAATACGCGACGTCTAACGCCCGCATAAATCGTAACGCAAAAAGATAAATTTTGAATTACTTCGTCGGATAAGAATATTTTCGATTGAGAATAGCGGAATTTAACGATGGAGGTACGGTTTGGCGATAGTGAGTATAGCGTATCGTGAAGAGAGACGCGAGTGGATGGCGCGGGGCGGGCGGGTAATAGTACGCGGCGGCTAGGGCGGGCGGGTCTCGCGTCTCGACTGAGAGGCGCGCAGCATCGCGCCGCCGCCGCCGCGCCGGCAGCCCCGCGCCGCCTCCGCCTCCGCCGCCGCCGCCGCCTCGCCCGCAGGCGCCGCCGACGCCGCCGCCGCCGCCGCCGCCGCCGCCGTCACCGAACCGCTGTCTGCTGTCTCTCTACGATCCTAGACTGCTTAGCCTAACGAACACTGCCTACTCGTTATAGAATAATGTAATACCATCTCGATAACAATTTCAGTATACTTCAATATTATTTTGATAAAAGGGACTAAAAATTAAACAATCTTGTAATTTACTTATGTAAGAAAAAATACGATCACTCTTTTGAACATGATTTCTTTTTCTAAATAGTTCTTAGTCATTATGATTCTTCCAAATATTTTACATTTTGCCCCTTTGCCCGTTACAATTTCGGGTTTAATAAAAGGGTAGGGAGCGAAATGCTCGAGCTCGAGACACGATGCACTTCCAGTCAAATTTTCTTGTATCTACACAGCAACGACAAAATGAATACGAGGATATTGTAGAAGCAAAGTAACTTAATTTTAAGTTCGTTCCTCCCTCTTATGTCTTAATTCATGAATATAAAAGCTTTTTCAGACTCGATCGTCTCGTTTAGGGGTTTATTAATTATATTCTGAATAGGTAATTACTGTCAGACTGAAAGCTTCCATAAGAAAACTTAACTTTGATCAGGTATCATAGATTTGGCACACACTCTTATCTCTCAGGAGTTTATTATTTGCCCTGGCTAAAAATATGATAACTAAATTACGTAGCATAAATTGGCATCTGTACACGAATGATTACCACTTTTTACATTATTCGTCTTTAATTCAAGACTCTTGGAGATTCTGACCTAATTATAACGATGTTTTCCTTATTCCAGTTGTCAGATTTATAATTAGTGGCTTCCTTTTATTTCTTTGAATTGAGAGAGGTAAAAAAGGAGCATCTCATGTAAATAGCAAATAATTTATTACCACCATCCACACAGTGCGCTATATCGAGTCAAATACTATTTTACAAGCTCTACATAATATTGTTACATAATATCGTCTTTATAATTTTAACATCTTCCTACACAAAACATAAAATCCCACAAGTATCTATATTATAAGCATACTAGTTATGAGAATAATAATGTGAAGAACTGGCTTTTATTAATCATAAAATAATAAAATTACTTCTTTAAATTAAAATGTATAGATCACCAGTAACATAAAAACTTGTACTTGTAGAGAAATTCGCCTCTTTATACCCTTATGGAAATTGGGTTTGTGTTTTCTGTTTCGAATTAGTCGGTTGTATGAAAGAAGTCAAAGTCAAAGTCAAAAAAAAATATTCCATAAAATCACAGGGATTACTTGAAGTATCGGTAGGTATATTCTACGATTGAATGTGAAATGCATGACAATATATTTGCCATCAAGAGTTATATCAAAATATATCGTCGTATTGGATCCTCTGATAGATTCCATGATTATTTAAACACGAATGCAATTAGAGAGGAGTGGCGGGCCTCCTCCTGTTTATTTTAATTACAATGAACTACCCGCGTTGCAGTCGCCCGCGACCCATCCGCACCCCGCTTCGATCTGTCAACTTTAAAGCTATAATACTCACTACTATTCTGTTTAGCTATCGCTGCTTAATCTGTAGTAATTTTATAAAGAATGTTTAAACGAGCCAGTTACCTCTCTGACTGTTGGTACAAAGTTACGAATACAAAAGCAATAGCGCGCAGATTAGCTTTTCAAGATTTGATTCGCAGCAAAGTGCCTTTTTCGATCAGCAAAAAAGTAAAAGCGTAGAGCGGCTTCTACGCTTCTACGCCAGTCTACGCCTACAGTTTTTGTCGACCGCGTGACGTAATGTATTGTAGCGCTCTGCGCGCCGCTGCTACGCCCACTGTGTTGTGTTGTTATTGCAAATTGCAGAACGAAAACAAACTACATCCTCGATTCGAAATTACAAAGCCACGCAAAGCTTACAACCTGCGGACCAATTAAAACCAATTCCAATGGAGCCAGTCAGTCTGAATGTAATGTTTTTAAATTCGTGATTTGGCAGTAGCTCGGCAGTTGGACAGCGCGTCAGTCTTATAGCTATGTTTATTCTGATTAAAGATTTTACTTTGATCTGAAAGTAATTATGTTAACATTATATTATTATCTCTATAAAAGTCTGAGTAAATAATTTATTTAATTCTGATTTTTCATTTCTACTTTAGTGCAGTGTCCGAGTATCTAGAAATCTTAGTAGGTATAGCGCAGAGCTTTGCCTACTTATTTTGTTACCCTAATAGTCTTAAAAAGCTACGATACGACAGATCATCGTTATTATACTTTAAATATGTATTTCGATGTATTAACTTCATTAACAAGTTTTACGATATGTCAATAATTAACAAATGTTTAAGTATTCAGGTTACAAAGTGACTGAGTTCATAAAAAATACAGCCGAATTTTATTTTCATTTTTTTTTTTAAACCTGTTTAAAATATTGGAATACTTACTACAAATAAACACAGAGACAATGGCATCAAAGCTTATGTCTCAATTTATGCATTGAAATATCGTGTCGCGGTATCGATCGGGCTGACATGGGGAGCACGTGTAGATAAACCCCACTAAGACTTTGCTTAGCTCGATCCCCCGCCCGCCATCATTGGCACTCTCAGAGAAAACACATTTCCTGCTTCATTGTTTCCTAATTTCTCTAAGTTCTTTCTGCTCCCGCACAACGCTTGCCCGTAGGTAGGTACTCCTTTTGTTTCTTCCTTTCCTTCCGGGGTTGTTCCGGTTAAATTGTCACGTTTATTATCCGCTTCTGAAGCAAGCTTCCTTTTGGTACTGTTTTAAGAAACATTATTAAAATGATTCATTAGGTACGCAGATACTTTTCCTTTAGTTCATTATTTTACTGTAAGCCCGAAGAGTGATTATTTCTAATTGAAACCTGCTATCGACAGGTTGCGGTAAAATCCTAACTATGTCAATATTTAACAATATTTTACTCTTCTCAAATGTATTTGTTTTCGAAAGAAGTACGAATCATGTTACGTTCACGTTCCTTAGCAAAAGCTGCGATTCGCCGCATATCGTGTTTAAAATAAACACAGGTATTATTTTCTGGGTGGTTTTAAAAAGCATTTTGTAATCCACTTAGGAAAGCTCAGAGAGATCATCGGTTTGGGTGATGGTGGGGTGATGAGTGAGGGGCATTTAACGGGCTAATTATCAAACGGCTAATGAAGTTTGTATTCAGCGGGCGGGCCGAGGGCGGCGCGCGCTGGAGGCGCTACGTGCGGTGACTGCCAAGGCGCCCCACCTGATAACACCCCGAGCTCCACAGAAAAATTGCAGAGAAAAAGTTTCATCGCGGGGGAACGTGAATGAAATGAAGAATTGTGCCGCTTGCGGGATTATTCCTAACATAAAATTTCTTGAGAAACCTTTGCGTTCTGTTTCAATTCATCTTGGTATCTATCGTGGTAAGTTTTATTGTATATGTTACGACTTTGCAACCTTTGAGAGGTTACAGTGCAATATAAGGTACTTCCTACTATCCTACTCCGTGCTTCGGAGGGCACGTTGAGTGCTCGGTCCCGGTTTTTAGGCGGCCTAAAAACTCCGTCACAAGAGTTGGCCACTAGCTCATACGACTTACGACACTTACTTTTTACTAACCTACCCTTAAGTTGGATACAAGTTTGTTTATATCAGAAACACGTTGAAACAGTTGAATCATTTTTTAGGCAAAGTATATCTTTAGGCTTCATATACATATACTGTAAGATATAATGTCTTCATGTCCGACGAGACTCTATTATCAGAACTCGACAACATTGTAAAGACTATTCAGCATTTTTGTTTGTCGTTTTATACAGGACAAACAACAAAAACTGTATAAATTTCAATCGAAACTATTTCGAAAACTAATTTAAAAAGCGATACCGATAACAGGTATGCATATATTCGCTGGCGTAGTATCAGCCAGTTCGGTCCCAGTAGCGCAGTTGCATTGTCTCCAACTCATTCCCGGCAATAGCCCGCGCCGGGAGACTCTTCCAAGAAGCACTTACGTCGTAACGACCGCTATCATGCACCGAGAAAATATAAGTAAGTCAATTTGCTCCGTGTCCAACTTTAAATAAACTGTTTGTTGTCTGCGATAAAATAATATACGATATAGTAGAGAACTCGACTCTTATATTGAACACGTTATTTTCGCCTCGGATAGGAGCGTGTCAAATCATAATAAACAAATTCTTTAAATATGTTGTTTCAAATTATTCGAGTTTTCAGAACAGAATTGTGTTTCAGTAAGGTAGAGCAATTGAACTAGAGGTACTTACACTGGCCGGTTGTTTCATATTTTTAAATTCATTTCATTTACAAAAAAAAAATTTCTTAGACTAAGAATTCACTAATAGGCAGTATCTACAAAACTAACATCAATACATATTAGGTAGCCTTATTGAAGCACTTCAGAGAAATATATTGAATTTATCAGTTGGTAACCAATTTTATATTTTTGCCTCAGGCTATTTGAGGCTATTCTTAATTAAAATGAATTTTCATAGTAAAAATATGGCTCTTCGTACATTAATATTTTGTTGTATTATTATTTTTTAAGTAACTCCAAGAAAGACTAGAAGGATATCATAATACTATATAAAAGACTTTGTCGTGACTGACCTATGGTAGACAACGCTGAGCCTAAACCGCTGGTCCTAGAGACTTGAAATTTGGAGTGTACATACCTTATAGCACGTAGACGTACACTAAGAAAGGATTTTTTAAAACTCTATTCCTAAGAGGGTGAAGTGGGGTAAAAACGTTTGAAATTTAGCATAAATACTCTTCAATACATTTGATAAAAGTCTATGCTAAAATATTTTCAAAACTGCAGGGGTGCAGGGGTTATTACAAATTACACTCTTGCCAAGATCAAGCTCATCGCTTAGTTTGGTTTTCGCTGTTACATATTTCTACTTATGTACTCTGTCTCTCTATTTTTAGTCGAAGTTGCAAATTGTAAAACATAACTCATTTTTGATAAATTTGTATTTGTATGGGAACTTTTTAATGGGTGGTCCGATTTGCTTGAACTTAATTTGGATTCTTTCAATACAAAATGATAACGAATTTAGAGGTTTGATAAAGAAGTGCAACGGGGTGTCAAGGCTGTTCAAATACGAAGAATCTACTCTACGCGAATGAAGCCGCGGGCGTTCTTTTAGTCTATCATAAATACCTGCCCCACAGGGATTTTTTATTTCTATTTTCTAATGCATTATAAAACTCGTGATTCTAATGTTTCCAGTAGAAGTCGGAAAGTATTTCAGAAACTTGAATAAAGCTCATTAAATAATATTAATTTCGGAATTATAATTGGCTGTGAGCATTGACTTATTGATAATAATGAGAGCTCGGATGCAGTTGTTCGCAGCTAACTACTGAGTAAACATAGGTACATTAAGACTAGATTTCCCTATAGGTTATCATAGGAAACTAGAGGCAACGTGAGATAAATCAACACATTAGTGTGAGTTGTTTAGTGGATGAAATATTGTATGTTTACGTATAGTGACTTCCCTTTAGATGAAATTGATATGGTTTGGTTTAATATTCAACCTGTGTAATACCGTGATGGGCTGTTCGTTCATAATGCCGTGTCAGAAGCTGAGCCAGGAAGAGTAACGAGTCGCCGCGCGCCGCAGGCACATCCAGGTGTAATTGTCATTTATCACTGGAAAGATAACAATGCTCGAATCAAAATTCACCATGCGCATTGGTGAAAAATTGCGAACTCTTATCTTCGACCGCTCAAACGTACATTTCGCCTTTTAACTCGTAAAAAATATGTGTAATTACGGACGGACGTTTTTCTGTAGGGAACATTCTGTTGGGCAATAAGTCTCGTCTAATTGTTTGAAAAGATAATTTGGTGTCGGTTTATTGTGCGATGGGTCGGCGCTGGTGGGCGCGGGCGGCTCCTGATGGCGCCGCGGGGGACGCTCGGCACATATGCCACTAATTACCTTATTCCTTTATTTAAGCCTGAAGGAAAATCTTTGCTTGGCTTATTTTATACGAAGTTCCTCTATCAAATGGAGCCATAGGTAATGTACAGTTCATCAGCCCCATGGGTCCCATTGGTGTCTTATGACAAGATCTATTGTTTGTAGAGATGGGCGGGTGGGTAAAAATTCGGGTGGGTAAAATAGGAAGGAAAGGGTAAAATAGGTAAAAATTAAAAAATACCCATTTATACCGGGTATTTTTTATTAATACCGGGTAAAAATTCGACCTGTATTTTAAATTTTTTTTTAACCGATTGCCTAGATCCACCTACCCGTCCGTAACCGTACCGTAACGAAAACGATTTTTCACTCACCTTTTGTTTTGTTTATACAGAAATTCACAATTCAAAGACTATTATAAAGCTGCAGTGTTTGTTTGTTTGTTTGTTTGAACGCGCTAATCTCTGGAACTACTGGTCCGATTTGAATGATTCTTTCAGAGTTGGGTAGTCCATTTATCGAGGAAGGCTATAGGCTATGTTTTTTTTTTCAAAATTAGGGATCCGTAATAATACTGCTATTTTGTAACACAAGGTGCAAAATCGAAAACCTATTTTTGCGTGCGCTGCAAAAACTATTGACGATAGAAAAAAATGATGTACTACGGGTTTGTAGATCCCATTAAGACCTACAAAAAAGTCCGCAAGAACATATATCTAGCTATCATGGTTTAATCAAAATAACCGATTTTGTGCTCAAAATAATTATTAAATCGTCTGAAGAATAAAAACTACGTTAAATATGTATCGTAATATTGATCTTTATCGAAATTAAGCATTATGTTATCAAGAGTATTTATGAAGAAGTAAAAAACTTTTTGTTTCATCTCAATCGGATATTTCGTTTAAAAGTTATCACGTGTGTAAGATGTTAAGAGTTGGTACCTATTAATGAGTTATGGGCCATAGTCTATTTATTGAGGGAGGCTATAATATAGGCAATATTTTATCTCGGTATTTCCACGGAAACGAGAAAAACGCGGGTGAAACCGCGGGGCACAGCTAGTAAACAAATAAAATAATAAATAAATAGTGGCGGACATTCTAACACAGCAACATCTAGCCCCAAACTAAGAAAAACTTGTAATATGGGAACCAGATGACTTCTTCTTCTTCTCGTGTCGATGCTTCGTTAAATGTTTTTAGAGTAAAAGGTGGCCACCTCAATCGCGCTATCTGTAGCGGCATTGAGGTCATCCCTTGTGCAGGTGGTTGGACACAGGGGGCACACCAGCAGGTGCGGCATGGTTTGCGCCGGAGCACCGCAGTCGCATTGTGCCAAACTAGGCTCCCTAAATCCCCATTCGCACATGTTGAATCTGCAACGACCAACTTGGGTGCGGAGCCGATTTAACGACTTCCAGACTAGCCATGGCAGAGCGTGTCCTGGTGGTAATTTTTTCTGCGGGGTGATAAAATTAGGAGGTGGGGTTTTTTCTCCTTCCAAAGCTTATACTTTGCGGAAGCCGGATGGTCATTTGAAGCCTGTGTGAAACGCTGAAAGCTTTTGCTGCTTTTGAGGCGAGCTTCAGGTATTTCGTGCCCATACAAAGGATGTCGGTTATCACTCTCTTGCTTGGATTTCTCCATTGAACTAGCTACATCCCGTCGCACGCATGGTGGTGTGATACCTGCTAAAGAATATAACATGTTGAGAGGAGTTGGCTTGAGACACCCAGTAATTATGCGACACGTTTCGTCGAGCGCTACTTCAACGAGTTTGGCATGTGCAGACATGTGCCACACTGGGCACCAGCGGAGAAGCACAGCGCCATACCAGTAGAACGTAAAACGTCTGGCGCTGCTCCCCACTTGGTAGATGTTAGATGCCGTAGTAGACTGTTGCGAGAGCCGACTTTCATCTTTGTCTTTTGACAGTGTGGTTTGTAACACAATTATTTGTCCAGTGTTACGCCAAGATACTTTGGATAGCGCTCACATTGGATGGTAACTCCTTGCCACGTGATGTTGAGAGACCGATCAGCCTGGTGGCTGCGCAAGTGGAAAGCGCAGGCTTGAGTTTTTGGTGGATTGGGTTTTAGACCATTTGCATCGTAGTAGGCTCCTAGTTCTTCAAGGGCGACGGTCAGGTTCTCTTCCGCCTCTTCAAAGGTTTTTGTCTGGGTGGTCAAAGCTAGGTCGTCCGCGTATAAGAAACGGGTTGTATTTGGGCTGCTAGGTTGATCGTTCGTATACAAATTGAACAGGGTTGGTGCAAGGACACTCCCTTGGGGAAGTCCGTTTTTGACGCTGCGCCATCTACTTTTTTACGTAAGAAGGTGAACTTGAAAGCGGTGGTTACGAAGCAGTTCACCAAGTATTTGAACAAACCCAAGATCGTTGGTCAAATCTTCAACTTTTCCTATGAGTTTTCGGATGTTTACGGTATCATAAGCAGCAGTTAGGTCAACTAAAACCATGCCTGTTATATTATTCGTCTCAAAGCCGTCCTCGATATATTGGGTGAGTCTAAGAGTCTGCCCACAACAGACTTTTCCGGGTCTAAATCCTGCTTGTTCGTGGATCAGTTTTGAATCCACAAGTGGTGTGAGACGGTTGAGAAGGAGTCTCTCAAACAGTTGGTACAGGTGACACAACAATGAAATGGGCCTGTAGCTTTTAGGGTCATCGTGAAACTTCCCAGGCTTTAAAAGTGCCACATCCTTTGCTCTTCTCCACATTTTTTCCACCAGATGACTGATAAAATACTTATATACTTTTTGTTTGTAAATACGTTAGAACACCCAGACACAGAACAAACATCTATATTCATCACACAAATATTTTTTCTGGGTGGGGATCGCAGCCACAACCTTCAGCGCAAAGGAAGAGCTACTACCAAGTGAGCTGTGAGGCCAGTCAAATCATTATAGCTAATTAGGAATAAAAACTAACAAATAAAAGCATATATAATTAGTTGTACCTCAAAAAAAGATGCATTGAATTTTTACCCGGTATTAATTCGAAATGGGAAGGTAAAAATGGGTATAAATGGGTAAAAACCCAAAGGTTGGGTTTTTACCGGGTAAGCGCCCATCTCTGATTGTTTGGCATTAACGCGTGGAAACGTTAACTTCCTACTTACAAAGTAAAACCTTTATACGAGTACGATCTACTCACATTAAAACATTCAAGCATCTAAATAACTTAGTAAATACGCCATTAGATTTCAGAAGACATTTTAGGGCCTACGCACTGCCATCTAGCGACACCAATGGTTATCATTTATTATTTTTAATCGAAGACAGTTACAGAAATCCACGCTTGGTGTCGCTTCGTATCTGATTAGATTCACATGCTAAAATACCAGACCTACCTATTTATTATAGCCATTAACATTAATGAGACGGCGATAGTAAGTTTCGCGAGTGTGCGGAATAAATCAATGCTTTTGTTAGTTGGTAATAATTTAGGACTTCTCTTTCGACATTGCTAACGTGAATAATGAACGGTACGAGCACGCAATGAGGTGTTATTGCCATTGTTATATGCTGAGGTTACGACTTGACATACAGGTTTAACATTATCATTGACTTTTGCGTTACTTTGGATACCCACGACGGAATGGAGAAGTTATATGCCTAGCTTACAATAAGTTTATTTTATTTGTATGTTTGTCTGTGTTATCATTTAACTCTATAACTACTAAACCGATTTCGATGCAGTTTTTTGCATTATGTTAGATAAGGGTTCATAGATATGTATGCTGTACATAAGCCCCCACAAGGGGGCGCAGCAGCTAGTAAGTAAAGTTTTTTTTTGCAGTTAGACACTCGACACTTTGTTGTAAATAATTCATTTTTACCTTCGTGGGTTTTAAAAAATAATAATTTTCTTTTCTTGTATAGTTTTGTTGTGTATTTTTTTAAATTGGAACGTTGTCACTAAAATTATTAGTCTTTGAGTTCAAAAATTTCACAGAGTGCTGGTAGCAACAGTAATTAATCATTACGCTTGCATCACTATTATCAATTCTACCAAAATTATTTTGGTCGCCTATATGTGAACACGTTTTGAGACCATGTATTCTGGGACATATCAAAAATGACTTCACATCAAAATGTCTATTAAAACAGCGCTGACATCAACAAAGCAAAAATAATTTGAAATGAAATTTGACAATTTCAAACCGGCATAATTAATGAGTTGGTACGTCTGGCAGAAATGTTGACTAAGGCAGAACGTCAGGAGACTCTCAGTGGCCTCTGGACCAGTGCCAAAGATTTGTCTGGTGGTTATTTTCGCACGTCATCCGCGAATAACAAGACATCCACCTATCTCTATAACTACATCTCAACCATGCCTTTTGTATAACATTGTGCAATAAATTAATTCGTCTTCGCAATGTATATTTAAATACGATAAGTAAAGCAGGTATTTCTGACGTATTTACACGTCGATTTTTGAGGAGAGCAGCTGGTGATCGCTGTTTTTATAGATAAAAAACCAAAACTTGTCTATCCTTTCTCTTATAAAGTCTTTATAAAACCATCATCTCGATTCAACCATTCACCTTGAAAAAAACTACGCGACTTGAAGTCGGATTGTACGCAAGTAACTCTATTAAAATTGCCTTTGTCTAGTATTCATTATCCCCCTGTCTAGTTTAAAATTCTTTTGTTGGTAGTCGCTGCATGGATGCATGAATAAATTGTTTTTGAAAGTCGAACATTCTGAACAAACTGGTAGGTCAAGATCCCTTTCTCATAGAATAGTCTTTTGTGTAATAGTAAAGGCGTGCACTATCAAAGGGCGCAGTATCGGGTAGATTCTGGATTCATAGTGTGTAATTATTATTTTAATCTATGGCGTTTTATAAGGGCCAGTGTTCGGTGGGTTTGCATGGATAGTGGGAACTACGAGATTCAGCTGGTCGTTATTCGACAATCGACACTAGTTGTATTGTTAAAAGCTATGTTTAATAATAATAAACAGTTAATAGAGCTCCATTAAAAGTCATGACTTTAAGCAATTTGGCTTGTCTCTCTTCTGAGCTTCTTGTTATCTCGATCACCAGTAGCGAGTGTCCGTATTTGTTCTCTCATTTCATACTTTGATTGGTTGCTTTATTACTGTGTAGTCGCGGTACGATGCAGCCGCGCCTCGCCTCGCTGTGTGAGTGCTCCTGATTGCAATGCGTGCGCGCTGTCATTGCCCCAGCGCCGGCGCCCGCGCCGACCCATCATTCCTGATGCCCCTCGCAACTTAAAACAATGAACGGAACCTATCTAATGCCTCGCCTCCTTCCTTACAATTTACAATATTTATATTATTTTGTCTGCCTTCAAATGCAAATTACCAGTGTTTGATCAATAGGGCCATATTCTTATAGATACATAAGCAAATGTCACCCTCTATTTCGTTCGTCTTATATGTCTATTATTTTAAAAGAGTCAACAAATACCGTAACGTGAACATAATTCAAGATGAGAAGAATTACAACTAGAAATAAACATCATTATTCAAAGCGTTCGTCATAAAACAGTAGTCTCCGCGAAAGTAAATGCCTTTAAATATCTGATTAAGCTGAGACGGAGTTGGAAACAAGTTTTCATTTCTTTCTTTACTCAGACTTCTGAGAACGGTGTTCCATTTCAAAGTTTTCTTATCACCGAGAAATGCATATAAAAACTACCTAACGCTGAGGCAAAAGTGGAAATCAAATTAAGTGTATGCATTTTCTTGAATAAAAAGACTTGAATGAGTAGGTAGTACGTAATATAAAGTCATTAAGTTGTATTATACAAATACCGTCGTCTAATCTCACTTAGAGCATGCATCCCTGAAAGCCACGTGCCACGTTAATGCAGTAGAAATAAAACAACTAAAAGATATTGATGTTTCGCGGCAACTTGTCTATACGTATATCGTAAAGGGCAGTTTATAACTTACTATTATCATGGGAGACAATATAGGGCCAATAACCATATTCCACATTGTGTTCGGGTGGGTCTGTCCGCTCACCCGTGACGACGTCGGCTCCGCATAATGAGATGCAAGCTCCAGATGTGGCGCAGGCGCGGCCCAGAACACAGTCGTTTTTGTTTTTTTACTGCCCAGTTTTTTCCTATCCGTAATCACCACATTTATGACTCAAAGGCTCAAGTTCAAGATGAATGTGCGAATAATTTTACCATATTATAACGACCTCGATGGCGTAGAGGGCGAGTGCTCGGCTGAGACGCAAGAGGCGCGGGTTCGATTCCCGCTACGGGAGAAATATTTGTATGTTCTGCAAATATTTCTTCTGGGTCTGGGTGTTGTAGTATTATGTATTGTAAGTATGTATTTACAAAAAAAGTATATAAGCATTCTCTATCAGCCATCTAGTTCCCATAGTAGGTACAAGCTTTGCTTAGTTTTTGGCTAAATATCGCTGTGTGAAATGTCCACAAATATTTATTTATTATTATTTATACTGGAATATTTTTCGTGTCGGAAATTAACTTTTATTGAAAACATCCAGTTTGACTCTGGATTTGCAGTTGTATATTTGAAAAAAAATTATGTTAGGGGTGCTTTAACGTCCACTGTTTTCTTTTTAACTAATAATTTATGCGTACTGGTTATACCTACCCTACCAAAGTCGTTAACAACATGTGTGTCTTAGTAATTTCTAAACTATTCTGCGTACACTCTAGTAATCCATGATAATGGACCACGATGTGAACGCTCATCGAAATTTTTAATTTGGGTATCTTGTGATGAAAACTTACAAATGACAGTAGGAAAACTGTAAAATATGTATACGGAATAGATTAATTACTACAACATTTGCATTAAACAGGTTCTTTACAAGTTGAGTTAAATTAATTATGATGTTCTAGTGACAACACCCCTTAACGAAGTACAATCATTTCATAAAGCGTCATATCTATAACTACTTCAATCATTTTGCAAAATGGAGTAAAATAGAAATATCAATGCAGTGGGCATTGATACCCATATCACGTTTATGTGAAGTTTTCATCGGTATCCTTGCCAAATCCCTGCTACGCTGTCTTACGTAAGCATCTCTTGATTTATCTGCACTCTCAGCTTGATAACTATGTTACATTATCATGACTTACTCCAACTATTCCATAAAGACTTGCTGAAAAATAAGAATTTAGGGTTTATTAATTATAGACTTCAGGTAGATGTTCACATTCAACCAATAGAATCGTGGCAAATTATCATCACGTCATTAACATACGGTTCTATTGGATAATGTTACATATTGTCTCATTATTCTTTTTAGCCAAACATTCGTCCACAGACCTCTATAATATACCTACAAGTCTTATACAAGATAATAGAATATTTAGTATGAACATATTTACATTCTTTAATAGTAGAGTGCCTATTTTGAAATTAAATATCATTTTTTTATAACATTTCTCATCTTGTAACCTAAATTCATAGCTTTTTTGGATCTATAGAAATCTTAAGGTTTAGAACTAAATGATAACATTTAAAAGGTATCAGCCCTGTACAAACCGACTTGCACTTTTTCTCTAATTCAAAGACGAGCTCAATTGTTTTGTTTAATAAAATAGTTTCAATGCTCTGTACCTTTGAAATACTTTTTAAACACTGCTACAAAAGAAAGATAATGAAATTCGTACTCTAGCTGCTCGTAAGTATTGCTCAATAAAATTCAAGTTGAAAGAAGGTTTCTTCAAGTACAGATTGAAGTGATCGAGTTAGTGAAATTAATAAAAAAATACGTGCGTTAAAATCTTAGTTCATAATATTATGTTTTTATTTATTTGAAATGTTTATAAATTTCAAGAATGTACGTTACCCGGTCGATTTATCTCTGCAAAGCTAATTTAAAACCGTGAGCAAGTTTCAGACTCCAGCCGCCGACGACGTTCCCGCACGTTTATTTATGTTGCCTCGGCTCGGCTTGGTCCGAACTGTTACCTACGCCAGATGTTATTTTACGACAACTCGCCAACGAACAAACAATTTGTATTTTTACTTACTAATTCCGTATTTTTATTACAGCCAACGGGATACAATCGCAAATTAAAGGCTGCTTACCCTCAGGCGGCTTGTTTGTTCCTAACGAAATATTATCTCTTTTGATTCATAATTTTGTACAAGTTACAATTTAACAAAGTTCAGAAATAACATCGCAGCTTTAATTAAAACGTGCTATTGATAAATTGTCACTATTTTTTTAAATCCACTTACATTATGCAAGATACAAACACAAATTCACTATTCAATCAATCGAAACACACATAAATATAATCCATGGAAAAGTATCTTCAATCACATCATGATGATCTTGACAATATGTAGAAGTATCTTCCGACTGCGGCGGTAACGCCCGCGCAGCTCCATACTTCTTTACATTCCATACGATAATAAGCACTATGGGAAGTAAGGAAGCACGGAACTCGCTCAAGGCTTTTAAGTTTTCAGTCTTCGGAGCAGTCTTAACTCTTGCGATCTTGACAATCCTGGCGTTGAAGTTGAATTAAAACCTTCCAAAGGCCTATGACGCCATCTCAGGACGCGCTGAGCGACGAGGCCGAGCGGCGGCGCGGTCACATCGCGAGAGAGGCTGCTGCCCGCCAGCAGCGCGGGGGTGGCCGCGACGCGGCGTGGTGGCAGCTCACCGAGCACTGGCAACGCGCTCGATGCGCACGCGCAGACCAGCTCTAAAAATGGAGCCAACCGGCGGGTTCGCTTACGTCTCGCGAGTACCATCCATTCCAAATTTGTATTTTCCCGAAATAGATCCGTCGGCTTGCGTCCATCGGATCGGTTACCCGAGCGTGCACCGACCTGCAGCGCGCGACGATAGCTCTGGATGCAGGCTGGAGCCTCGGCAGCGGCGACGGACCCGCCCCGGGCTCCCTTACGTAAGGATCACCGTGAACCGCGCGGCGTGACGACCGCTTCTATAATAAACGTGACGCGTAGCGGAGCAGTCAACAGCGGGCCGGCGCGCGGCGGGCGCGGGCGCCACATGTGCGCGCTCCCGTCGCCGACCCGATGGTCGCGCGCTGGAGGGGAGCCTATTATTAGTTTACACCATCCACCACTGTCACCTCCCGCGGGGTAGTCGAGCTATACATAGTTCCGATCACGAGATCTAGCTATCCTCTACGTTCACTGACCTCTGAAACAACGAACACATATTCAGGAATTAAATAAAAATAAACATTGTTATTATTAGAAGCCCAAAAAGAAACAGTCGAACACAATTGAAAATCGCATCGAATAATACAATCTGCTGACCGTTCGACTAAAATTACAATGTACAGAGAATAATATATGTATACAGAGCCCCCTGCACGCTCCATAAGGCCATCGCGTCGCGTTATGGTGAGATTGTGTATATCCACTGCATACCACACGGCAGAGAATTCACACTGCCGCATACCGTTGGTAAAAGTTTGCCTGCACGTTCAGTCAATAAAAGAATTTTGGCAAACTTTCGTAGACAAACAAGTCGGACGGCAGCCAACTCATCTTTTGTCTGCTTAAAAGCAACATGGTTTTGTTAGCATTTCGATAACACAATGTATCAAACAAAGTTGGAACTATGTTGGCATATTTCCGTAAGCAGAAAAACAGGATCATGAAATTATCGTAGCACACTAATCTCGATTGATTGAATATAAAAGACTCTATGGTATGTACCGAATTCTGAAAATGATTCGTAACAACGCACTTTTATCGTATCCGTAAAACGTTCGCTCTTCCCTTTAACTTTTTCTGGAATGTAATGAAATATCCTTTAAAATATTCTGTGAAGCGTGAGTTTTGAAACACAACTTTTGAAATGAATATTGTATCTTTTACTTAAATGAGTTTTAAGTTGCATGCAGCAATGGCTGAAAAATTTAGAGTTTTATTTTTCATGTGTTTGTATAAACGAAAAATAAAACCATTCCCTAAACAAGGTTTTATTTTTCGTCTATACAAACATGAAAAATAAAACTCTAAATTTTTCAGCCATTGCTGCACCTTAAAACTCATTTAAATAAAAGATACAATATTAAAAGTAAACCATAAAAATATGGTAAATACTTCACTTATCTGAATATCGACATTTTGTTCTGTAAAGTTTTGAAGTTGTGGATTTAGAAACTCGATGAAATAAAACCTCCACTAGAGATTTGAAACGATTCGTACATTAAAACAAAAGCGTAGAATAGATGAATATACAATAAGTACGCGTATAGACTCCCTAAGCTTAGCTCGCAGCGATATGGGAGGTTACTGTTGAACGGATCCATTTCAATCCGTTTCTTCATATAAATATACGGAAGAAGACGAGGAAAAGTTTACTCAGCAATGGTTACAGATTTTCCAATTTCCATTCTTTTGTCTACCAAATGGTACGTTATAATAATAGCATATTCTACGTATTTTATGCTGAACGTCTTTATTTGGTCTCACTTTATGAATAACCGAGTGTAATAAGGTGGTAGAATTTATTAAAAAATATACCGGATCTATAATGTAAAACCATTATAATTTCTAAATACGACCATCCTTTGCGAGCATGATTGACTCTTACTTTGCCGAATATGTCGGTAGTAGGTTTCTAAATGTCTGTTTCAGAACTTTCCAAAAAACCTATTTGTTAAGATACATAATAAAGTACTTTAGAGTATCTAGGGGTGTCTACCTATGCAAGATGGTCTACTGGGCAAAGAAATACTCCGAAGCTGTCCTCAGAGCAGAGCAGTGGACCGGCCAAAGAGCGTCTGTTGAATATTAATGGGACATTGTTATTGGCCACTAGTGCCCGCTGCTGCCCCAATCGCACATTTCCATAATTTACTATTCTGGATCCGTGGGGGATCAGCTCACTTTGTAGGAATATGATCACTTGGACCACTCATATTTGCCCTGTAAATTCAGTTTCGTCGCGACAATACGTTACATTATTCATTATGGAATATGTTACAGGACACAGCTTACTCTGTGTTCTGGAATACTCGGAACGTTTCAAAGTTACGTTGCTATCGCGGTGATTCATCACTTTATTGTTCTACGTCGCTGTCGCCTAGATACAATAAATAATGCGTTACAGCTGTACTGTGATTCAATTGACCGTATTCGTGTTGTGATAGTACAGCATAATATTGAAGCAGCTTTTCATTTTATACTAAAGAGAAATATCATCACAAAATCGACGAGATTTACCTTAAAAACTATTCGCCATTTACGAATGGCGTTAGATGTAACTATGTTAATTATAGAGGTATATAGGGTAGGTAGTAGGTACTGTTCAAATCCTAACTAATATTGGGAATAAGTAACTTCATCTGATAAAAGACGACTTGGTAAAAAACTGGCAAAAGACGAACCAAGAGAGAAGCTGACACAACACGCAAAGACTATGCTTATGCTCTTCCGAAAAATCACATTTGTTCCAAGTACTTACCTAGTTAACACGTTCAGCTTTCTGATTGACTTCGAATTAATAATATAAACTTTTCGTCTCGCTTGAATTTCGTTCGGAATTTCAAATTAACTAAATCTAATTAAAGTAGAGCATCCATATGACTATATTGGATCAATATAACCTAAATCGCTCTATAATAAGACCTGAATTTACGTATCTAGTTATGACTGTGTAACTTTAACAATCAATTGGTGCGTATCCATTTATTGCGCTTTAAACTGATTGTAATTAAGTGCCAGAGTTTACCCCTTCAGATTATTAAAATTTTGGAGCTATTGATAAACATCAATATGAAGGAATTCCGTGTCATCAGTTTACTTTTGAATCAATACAACGAGTTATTTCTCGCCAATATAAGATAATTGACCGCTAAACCTCAAATGACATACTGGTGTAGTGATACCGCTGCCGTAGTCTCTGAATGTCTGATTTCCGCTGTAATTATGCAGTCATATAAATCAATACTGTTCACGCAACATTAATAACAAGAGAAGGACAAAATTATGCCGAAGTAATGTTGCGTGACGCCGAATAAGTGCTGGTTCTTAGGAATTGTCGGAAATTTAGCCTTTTACAATGTCCATTTCTTTCAATGTAGGTATACCAACTATTTCTATTTTTTTAATGAGAGATTTTTTAGCGTAGTGTACTATTTTATTACAATTTTACTTATTCTCTTTTATAATCCTCATAACCTTATCACCAAAAATATTTATTATTTTAACCATTATATTTCCGCTAACTTATAGATAGATACAATATCGATTTATGATATCAGAAATTTCACTATTTATTTCGTATCCCTTGCAGTGATTTCACAATGCTCCGGTCACCAGCTCATGTGTATAATATCACTTCTACTCGTGTCACTAGTTCTTTCAATCCAGTGTTGGGAAAGGATTTAAAGTGCACCTCAAAAACTCCCAATATCACTTTGCGCAAAATGACTAAATGCGCAATCTAATAAGTATGCAATCTAATAAGAATTCTTATTAAATAAAAATTCTTTATTATGAAATTACCGCGAAAAAATGACAGTGCGCATTATGACAGAAAATGTAAACTCGCGGCGCGCCAACACCAAACTGTAGGCGCGCAGGCAAGCTGAACCCGCGCCGCCGCGCCCGCCTCTTGCGACGTTTGACCTTATTTAATTAGCTCGTTCATTCGTTTTTACTCTTTCAATGAAACGCGGCTTATTAAAATGTGTGCCCACTTAATTCAATGTTACCATACACACTGTTACAACATAAACGCTTTACAAATACGAGTCAGCCACGAGGAATTTACAAGAACATGATTCTGTAATAAAAATCTAAAATGGGTAGATCATCTATTAAACTGGATCAATAACACTGTCATGATTGATCCAGTAAAGTCTTTATTGGTATTTTAAGGTAGCACATAAACCTTGTAGAAGTAGCTATTGATGAAGCAAACGCGATCTCTTGAGCTATTTCTGTTTCGAGTTCATCTACCTCGACGGTTGTTGGATTGGTTTGTAGATGGTTTCTGCAACGAATATTATGTACATGTATTGTTAAGTACTTTGATTTTCTATGCTATACTAAAATTGGACGGAAGGTGTCAAATTCCACTTAAAACGATATCTTCTCTGAATCATTAGGCTGTCATCTGGCATTTCATTTACCTTTGTCTCCACTCTGCGGGAGAATTCTCACAAAAAAGATAACTCATATTGAACCAGTGACACCATTTGTGGGAGCCGTGGAGTCATGGGGGCACCTCTTCGTGGGGTATTAAGTTGAAATTAAAATTATACATGAAAACGAGCTCCTAGCAACATGCTAAAAATAATCGGCGCTGCGTTCGTTCTAAAACAGATACAATCTTGATGCATTCAAGAATTAATCAGTTTCAGAACTATAAATAATGTATAGAAATGTAATACCTAAGCTTTTTGGTATTTTATGGTAATTTCATGTACTCAGAGATAAATACATCACGTGTATCACTACTGCGGATTAAAATAAGACACGATGGAAACTGTTTTTAAACAGTTAAAAATATTTCCTATGCTTTCGTAGTTCAATTATAACATGATAAATCCCGACATAAATAAAAAAATACTTCCTATTAGGCTCGTCTTGAGCTATGCAGTGGAAACTTGAAGATTGTGTTAAACATACACATAAAGTTAAACAATCGACTTTTTCCTTTGCAGTGCAATGAAGATAATGCTGGGAAAGCTGCCCCGGCCGTGGATAGTGGATGACGCGAAGGACGATGGCTACACAGCGTTGCACCTTGCCGCGTTGAACAACCACGCTGAAGTGGCGGAGCTGCTCGTGCGCGGCGGCGCGCGCCCCGACTTGCAGAACGCGAATCTGCAGACCGCGCTCCATCTAGCCGTGGAGAGACAGCACACGCAAATCGTGCGCCTGCTCGTAGCGCACGGCGCTGATCTGAATATCTGTGATAAGGTATGGCATTTGCATCAGAATGAGATTCGCTCTTAGGCCGCAGGTTTTATTACTTCAGGCTGCCTTTATTCATTGAATGTACTCGTACAATGCTATTTTTGAATCGCCTTAAAAGTGGCGATAATTGATATCGATTTATAAGCTCGCGTGTCCTGCTAACTTTAACTTTTTAAGTTTTTCAGCAGTAGATGAACTCTCAAACCTTGGAGTCAAATTGCTCTAGAGGAATGTATCAACGAGTAAATTGAACTAAACTGGCCTCTACACGATGTCTTTATCTTTGACCAACACTCGATTATAATTTGAGCGATCATCATGACAAATAATGTTTGCACTTCTCTGAAGATCTCGAATTAAATATCGCTTAGTCAGTTTTTTTATGTGATATTTTTGAGGAGGCTTTTGGTAATACTAAACTTTTATAGGACGGCGACACGCCTCTACACGAAGCTCTTCGCCACCACACGTTGCAGCAGCTACGTCGTCTCCAAGACGCGAGGGACGCGTCCCTACTGACGGGGCTGGCGCATGCGCACGACAAGAAGTCCTCAGCATCTATTGCGTGCTTCCTCGCCGCGCACGGAGCTGATCTCAGCATCAAGAATAAGAAAGGTGAGTTTCAGTTTTATAGTTCGTTGACGATCTTTCTTATTGCTTTGCGTAAAATCGTCCTGTCTAAAAAGATATTGAGAAAACCTACTGTGTTTCTAACTTAATTATTTTGATGTATTTTTCAGGCCAAACCCCACTGGACCTCTGTCCGGACCCAAATCTCTGCAAAACTCTGACCTCATGCCGCAAAGAAGGTGCTACAATGGGGAGCGAAATACCAGAAGCCGAGGCCGGTCCCATGCCCAGTACAAGCGGGACGGCAGTAGCCAGCGCCTCGACCAGTGTGAACATAGCGCCAGTACTGGCGCAGCCTGAAGCGCTGCCGGAGCAAGCTCTGAGTCCAACTAGTGATCCCACAGCAGATGAATGCCTCGTGTGCTCTGACGCGAAAAGAGACACGTTGTTCCGCCCGTGTGGACATATTTGCTGCTGTAATGTCTGCGCTGCAAGGGTAAATGTTATTTGAACTAATGTCAACGGCAGGTGAATTCTGGTGAATTCTGCCTCAATGCCAAGCCCATTTCTTCATGTTATAAAAACCAAATCTTCACCATCTAAACTAGATCTCATAGCTTCAACCAATTTTATCCAGGTATGATGTAGACACAGATTTCAGTACATTATTTTGTGTTCTAAGTCAAAGTCAAGTTAAAATTTCTTTATTCCTCGTTGAATTTACACCTGTTCAAAAGAAACCATGCTTGACAATTTTTTTTTAAATGATCTCTTTACAATCATGTTTACAAAAGCATTTTTTAATCCCAAGTATTTTTTTGTCTTCTATATAATCGGTTATTTTATAGTAAGCTTTTTTTTAAATCGATTTATCAGAAGCCACATTTCACGGGTAGTCAGCGAAGGCTAGTAATAATATAGTGATGTACATAGGTGAAGAAGTGCCTGACGTGCCGCGCGGGCGTGAGCTCGCGGCAGCGCGTGGGCGAGTGCGTGGTGTGCTCGGAGGCGCCGGCCACGGTCGTGTTCCGGCCGTGCGGCGACGTCTGCGCCTGCGCCAGCTGCGCGCCGCTCATGCGCAAGTGCGTCGAGTGCCGCACGCCACTCCAGCCGCCCCCTCCCGCCCCCGCCGTGCCGCCCCTCAACATCGACCGTGAGTAACCACATGTACCCAGACCCACTCGCTTGTAGGCGGTATCTTGACCAGCCGCACGCCGCAACCGCGATTCCGCTTCGACGGAGTATGCGCATGCTGAGGCCACGCACATGTGCAAATGAGTCTAATGCCACACGCCACTGTAGCCGTCGCCTCCCGCAGCCGCCATGACCCCCCCCCCTCCCCCCCCCTCAGTATCGACCGTGAGTAACCGCATTTACCCGCTGGTCTTTGCTTTGTATGAAAATGTAGACGGTATCCAAACCTGCCGTCTGTTCCAAACTTTAACCGTGAATCCGCTGCGACGGTGTATGCGCATGTGCGTCGAGTGCTGCACGCCGCTGCATCCTCCCTCTACTACTTGGCTACGCTTTCTATGAAAATGTGGCTTATTCTATTTTTCCCTCGTGAGAAATGCCCCTTAGGGGGGATTTGTGGAACTTCAATTGTAAGCGGTATCATGACGTGCCGAACTTCGCTACAGCAACCTCTCCCTCAACTTGACGTGGCCACGCTCAACATTGACTGTCAGTAACTAAAACCCCAACTCTGCGAGTATCAGGGGCTACGTACGTGCGCAAATACGAGTGCTGCAAGCCGGTTTATTTAGCCGTCTGCTGCCGCACCACCAGCCGTGTCCGCACTGAACAGCTTACAAATGGACCTTGTGCCGACTTGTATACCTTCTACCACTTATTGGTTGTCTTGTAAAAATTCATGCCTTTATCTTCATTTTCACGAAACTGTTTCACATTGTATTCTTATGTTACAGTGGACAAAGACAGCAGCAGTAACCTAGCGCAGGTGCAAGTGAACAAAGGACAGCCGGTGCCCGCTCCCTCCGCGCCGCACTATATGAACAACGGCACGCGGTTCGCGAGCGTGCACCCCTCCCCCGCCCCCGCCCCCGCAGCCACCGCCGCGCCGCCCGCGCCGCCCGCTCCCCCCGCAGATGTACAGAAACTACAGCAGCAACTGCAGGACATTAAAGAACAGGTGAGTGCTAAACTGAGCTCTATGTATGTAACAGCGGCTAATTTCGCAGTGCATCCCCAATCTCACAGATATCAGGTTTCTTCATGATGTTTTATGTCACCGTTTGAAAGCACTAGTATAGGGCACCTAATTTGGAACAGAATAATCCATTGGTACACGACCAAATTCTAACCCACGACCTTTAGGATCGGAGGGTAGGATCAACTTCAACCAGTAATGACTAAAAAACTGTTTTATTTGTTCCTCTTTCAGACGATGTGTCCTATCTGCTTGGACCGGCTCAAAAACATGATATTCCTGTGCGGACACGGCATGTGCCAGATGTGCGGCGACCGCATCACCGTCTGTCCTATCTGCCGCAAGCAAGTCGAGAAACGTATCTTACTCTACTGAACACTGACTAAACCAAACACATTACCAGTGGAAACCATCCATTTCGGGTAACCATCGAATAACATGGAGTCTTTGAGGTCATAGTCAAAGTCAAGGTGTACTTTAAATCCTTTCACCACACTGGTTCAAATTAATTAATGACACGACTAGGTAAGTATCGAATAATAAACAACATTTTGTGATCAGTCATCATAACCTATGAGAACATGTGATAGGTAGAAAAACAATCGACCAATTACCGGTTCGGTAACGGATCGCGGTAGATAGATTACCTAACATTGTTAGATGTCAAAAAACGTCATAATATTTTATTAAAGAAAACAACAATTCATGATTTTCTACCATCAGTCGTCCGTAGGTTAAAGAGCCTTTAGAGATTATTACACACAGTTTCGTATCGCTATTTTTGTCAACATTTAAGGGCTATACAAAATGCTGAAAAATGCTGCATTAGAATAACAGCATCAGTTTACAGATATCCAGATGCTTATATGTAAAGCTGGTTCTTGCACGAATGTGTCGAAAATGGCTTGCATAATACCTAAATACCTGTGTGTTTCAATTTGCTTTTAATATTGTAATTTATTTCTAAAAAATTGCAGAACATGCATTAAACTCTGTTTGCATCTGTTTATTTATTATACCACACTAATTCTTTCCAACTTTTAGTATGGTAGCCATTTGTGGCAATATTAAGTTAATTAGTTTTTATAATTTATAGCATTGTTTAACCACTACTTAAAAATCACATAAAATATTTTTTATTCTAGAATAGCCCATTAAAATGTCCATACTTGTTATTGGTGTTTCTACACATACATTAAGTTGCATTTATTTATCGATATAAAAATTAATTAAATTTGTTGTTGTTGACTCAATTAGGTAAGTAATTATAAGTGAAATCAATTAACGTTACGAAATGATAATTCTTGTTGAATGATTTTATTTGTAGGTACCTATAAAGTAAACCCTGTATTGATTTAAACATAAGTTAATATATAAATACTAAATTAGAGCTTTGATTATTTAGGCCTAAGAATTACACTGTACCCTGTCTCAGTAGGTACGGCCTGATAATAAAATTAATTGTGATAACTGGCGCCAATAACAAACAAACAAATGTAAACAACATTTACATACATACATAGTTCTGATTCCCAGTGCGTATCAGAAACTATGAGTACCATTGTATCAAAACACAGTAAGAAATATTTCCTTGGCTTATTTTGCAACTTTGACAGTTGGAAGTGGACATCCGCTATCAGTTGGCCACCGAGCTCAGTGACCAACCGATTATCATTGTTTGGTATTACGTATGACGGTTCGATCACGTGACCACTCGATGCTCTACGAAAATCCCGGGTGTACGAGTATATCGACGTTTGTACTATCCCAACACTAGTATTATGCGGCTAAATTTTAATGTGCTTAGTTAGGTGGACTTATACGGCCTTATTATAAAAAAATAATCGATAATCCTGGTTTAAACCAAGACTATTTAGTCTAGGTTTAAACCTAGTCTAAGTTAGTTAGGGTTTAATAATGTGTTCTTATTACAAAACGTGTAATCTCATAAAACGAAGACAGTCCTGGTTTAAATATGACAATTAACCAAGGAGTTATTCCTTGGATTATTACTTAAAACGTTATTACAAAACAAGAAAAACATCATTACAAAACTAAGTTATTCTCTAGTTACTGTAACATCTATCGTACTAAAGATAAAATTACGAGACCCCTAGTTTAACTTTGGTTTATCTTTGACCTTTGGTACAAAACTAACATTGTAGTGACATTTCCCTCCGTCAAACTCTCAAATAAACGTCAATTTTCTTTTTCATATTGTATTTTCGTTACATTTTTGCACGTTTTGAGAGCACGATTCTAAGATCGTGGGTTCAAATCCAGTGGTGCACCAATGGGTTTTTCTGTTCGATAAATTTGAGCGCAATAGCAGTACTCTCAAACAGTGAAGGTAAACCGTAGAAAGTTCGAAAACCTGTGTCAAGTGCTCGGAAGGAGCCTTTGAGGCGCACCTTCACCTCCGTCACAGTCCCCATCGCGGCCGAAGTCACAGTCACTAATAACCATAGTTTATTTCGTGGTACTAGTCTTAGACTATTTACGTTTTGTAATAAGAATACATCTTTAAACACTAACTAACTTAGACTAGGTTTCAACCTGTCAATGTCCTGTGAGTCCCTTGTTTATTGTCACATTTAAACCAGGACTTTAGCGAGTGACCAACACTTTATCTGAATGTCAAATGAGTTAGCGAATAAGCCACAAATTAAATATTTAACCCGCACCTCTCGCGTCTCTACCGGACACTTGCCCGCCGCGCCACCGTTGTCAGCATACCAATACAAAATGTTGCTTCTGAATTATTATGCACCTACCCTTCTATCACTCGCTATTTCAATCATACTGAAATATACAAATATACCTATGTAGTTTTTTCGTTGACGGGTTCACACTATTAGTTATAAATTGTTTGTATTGACTGTTATGGCTGTTGTCCCGTGCCTATATCTATCTCTAGAAAATAAGTCGTATTTATGTAATAATTTGTTACGTATTTAAACAATTTTTATATCAATTTTATTAGAATACCTACCCGCATTTTGTATTTATTACGTACTGAATAAAGGAAAATAGTTAAGCATAAAATTGTTTATTGTTCAATTTATAAGGCGAACTAAAATAATTATAATTCTGAGATTAATTAAATATTCCACCAACGACGTAACGACTCCTAAAACTGAACTCCTATGTCCGTTCGCACTAAACATTACTACCAACCTTTATGCTTGTCCTCGAACAATCATAAAGATAAATTATATAGCTAATAAGAGATAGCTTAACATGTTTAGGCAGAAGTTTTATGTTTAGTGCGGCAGATATATTTCTTATTCAGGTAAGCAGATACCGCATCAAAATATTTAATTTCTCATGATGGCTGTTTTACAAGAAAATACTATTTCAGATGCATTGGTACCTGGACGTGTCGTTGGTTCTAAGCATAAAAATTATTACGTAGAATAGTTAGGAGTGAGCGTCTCCTCAATGACTTTACTTTCTTGGCGCGGTGCGTGCTCCACTTCTGCCGTGATGATCGGAGTACGTTCTCTTAGGAGGTCCTGGGTGAGGTCATGCATTCTGAAGGCGAGGTGAGAGTCCTGAGCCAGCTCACTAGGCTCGGCCCTCTGCAGGTCTTTGAAGTATATATTCGTTTGACCTTTGAGATCCGGAGACGTGGCGCAGTACAGGGGCGTGCTGGCCGCTTGACTCTAAACAAAAGAACACGCTGATTGCAACCTGAGCGCCCTGATTGCTCTTTCAAAATTCAACTAGTCTTACCTCCGAATACTCAAACGCGACTCAGAGTTGATCACGTCTCAAGTCACGGTTTTTTTTATGAAAATCTGTCAAAAACTCGTCATTTGAGACGTGCTCAAATCTGAGATGCGTTTGAGTATTCGGGGGTTAGCCTCAGACTAAATAAAAAGAACGGCGCGTCGTGTCTTTTACTTGATCTGAGGTCTTAGCATTTAATATTTTATTTATAGTGTCAACAAGGTATGTTCTTGTTCTGGAAAGCGGACCTGAGCGATTATCAGAATGTTCAAAAGATACATACTTTAAAGGTAACTGTTATAAGATGCTGCTGTAACCTTTTATACCTACCTACTCCACCACTAACTATATAGCATTAGTTATACCTATTATACTCCGATATTTAATAACGTATGTGTTCTACAATTACGAATAATAAAATTAAAAATGACTTACAATATTTTTACTAAAAGGTCCCATTAACGTATAAAGGAGTTCATAAGGCCACCAGTTGCGACAAAGGCGCGTTTTCACAAACGAGCCAGGATGTGCACAGAACACAGCTCGAGGCGTCTTCAACCAGCGATACCCCAGGTACCGCATCGCCAGGATACCGCACAGCTTCGATATGTTGTACGCTTTTATAGATGTATACTTATCCTGGGGTAGAGATACGATCTCTTCGGTGGGTAATAGTTTGTCATGGAATGACCAGTTTATATTTCTGCAAAACAATGCAGTAGAGTTTTAATTTAATAAACTTAAAATTTTAATAGGAAAAATCGTAAGGCCTAATGCGAGCTAATCGAACTCTGGATGTTAGTTTTCAGTGTCGATGTTTCCAATGTCTATATTTCTTTGGGAATACGGATAGTCACTCTGTTTCTTATATGAGCGAAGAAAGTAGATTTCACGCAGACCTGTGCGATTCAGACGATATGAAGACAACCCGCGCGTCCGGGGCCAGTATCTTTTCAAGGTTCATCAGCATAAAGTACTGGCTCAGGTAGTTCACTTGGAACGACGTCTCCAACATATCGACAGTAAGAGTCCACGGCAGGCCGAAAACACCCGCATTCAATATTACTATGTCAATTTTCCTGTAATGCAAATTAATGACTTCAAGATTTTTTTCACTTAAGTAGAGTAGGTACCCATATTTTACATTCATTACATTTTTCTCTAGTTCAACTTTAGGATTTGGTACACTTATTTACCTATTTTACCCGACTACGAAGAAGGAGGGCAATGTTTTTGCTCATTTTTCTGCACAGGTAAGTATAGCACATCTACTGTAGGTAGGTACTACAGTTTGAAATTCAATAGGAAACAATTTTTTTTTTTAACCGAAATAGTTTTGCGTTTGACCACACTCTACCTGGTGTTAAGTAACAGTGTGGTCTAACATGGAGCACGTTTACCTAGAAGAAACCTATTGACTCTCGATTTAAAGACACCCATGTTATACTTTTCAGGAAATACAGTCCTATAAGGGGAAGACATCGAGACAGTTGGGCGACTTACTTCTCCGCTTTCAGAATTTCATCAGAGCATTTCTGGACGGATCTGAGCGATGCGAGGTTCGTCTTATACATTCGCAGACGCTGGCTGTTCTCGCATATATTTCTAGCGCGGACGGCGGCCGCGTAGGGATTGCGGCACGCCATGAGCACGGTGCACTCGCGAGCCGT
Organism: Scotopteryx bipunctaria; assembly: GCA_949320045.1. NCBI lineage: Eukaryota > Metazoa > Arthropoda > Insecta > Lepidoptera > Geometridae > Scotopteryx > Scotopteryx bipunctaria. The sequence goes on from OX439441.1 coordinate 5,346,943, forward strand.
GAGGCACCGCGTCATCTCCAGCCCTATGCCGCTGTTCGCGCCCGTGATCAGGCATGTCTTATCAGACAAATCAAGACCATTTATGATCTGGAACATACGTTCAGTTTTGTACTAAAATCGGATTATAGAGTTTAATGCAACTGGGGACCCACAGAAAAGCAAATAACCAGGGTAAACTTGCTTTAATCGTACCAGTTCAAATGTTTCGTCCATTGTGATCAATCTAACTAAGGTAGGTATATATCAAAAGAAAAAATACGAAATTATACAAAAAAAAACTGACATCAGCTGCAAAAAAATACGATTTAGGATTTATTGTCCCAAATCGTACCATGTTTATCCTAATTCGTACTCTGAATAATTGACCACCTCTAACCATCACTTATATAAGCAACGATGTTGCGATCATCTGACGAGCCAAAGTTCACGCGTTTTGAATTTTTCAAAACCTTTCATTATCCACTGTTTGCTTTTTCTGCGCATATTTTGGGGGATTCTTCTTCTTTGGCTCCAATTTAGCTTTCTTCACTATCAACCTAGCGATATCGCTTCATTAAAACTATACTTTTTCACTTCTGCATTCTTTTCATGATGTATTTTTGGCCAAAAAGAGTGGCAGGTACGAATAAAGCGCACACGCAACTTCAAAATTGAATCTCCTGCCTTTCGATTTGCAATGTGTAGGTATTATGCGAATCGAGTTAATAGCAAAATCTATCTACAAATAATTACAGTTAAACTTAAAATTGTGATTTTCCGACACACAAGCATGAAATGCAGGAAGTCCTTATGAACACGAAAAATTTACTGAAAAATTACCAAAAACCTTAATTTTCAAATATTCGTGGCGTTCCATTTCTTCGAACAATTAAACGGACTAAAATTTATATTTTTTGCCACAAGTGGTTTTTTGAAACTGTATCAAGGACTATACAATATCAGTAGGTACCTAGTACGATTTGAGACAAGTTTACCCTACCTAAGTACGTTGGACTTTTACGGCTTATTACCTTTACCTAAGTGAGTACCTAGTCAATTTAAGAGAACCACAAACCTCCTCCCCAGTTGGCCCATGAATAAAAGCACTGATATTGCTTTGTGCTACTTTTAAACCATAGTCGAGAAGTTTTTTACTCTTCTCTATCGTACTCAGATGTTTTTTATCGAACTGTCGGTTAAACGGAGCACTGAAAATAAAAAGAAATTAGTTATAGGTAGGTACAGTAAAATAAAGGGTCGTGCGTACGTTAGGTAGGTACCTACCATATAGCTCAGCCAGTTAGCTCTATCTTTTGCGCTGTAGGTTGCGGGTTCGAGTTACAGACTTACAGCTGCTACAATAATACTACTTAGTTTACACCCGCGGCTTTACTCGCGTTGTACCTCAATAAAAAGTACCTAGCTTAAACTTTCATTCAAATCTGTTTACCCGTTACAGTGTGATTGACGACAAACATCCAAATCTCTTAAATTTTACATTTATAATAGGTATTAGGAGACTAGCTAAACTTACCAACAAAGGACACTACGAAACATTTCGGTTTCAAGTTCAAGACGGAATAGTACCTAAGGATGTCTATCGCTGAAATCCAATTCGTTTATTTATGTATTCAATAAGTTTTTGCAGTACAATCAAAATCTTTCAAATACTGTCATTGCATTTGCTGTCAATTAAAAGAGGTAGGCTGCGAACAACAAAAGGAAATCGTGGAAGGTCTGAGCCTAACAGAAGAAAAAATAAAACCGGTCAAGTGCGTGTCGAATTCGCACACGAAGGGCTCTGTACCATAGTACATGACTGTCACTAAGTGTAGGTAGGTACTTTTTTATTATTTGTTGATAAGTATAGCGGCAATAAAATACCTACTTATATTCTGTGAAAGTTTCAACTCTACCAATAAAGGCCTGTTTGTTTACCTCGCCTCCGAGTCTACCTATTCGCACACCGAGACATCTGGGAGAAATCGCATCAAGCGATAAGGCCACCATTTGCCAGCAATTGACCGTTTTTGTTGGTTTGTTTGCTTGCAATAAAGTTTTTTCATTTCATTTCATCTCGATCGACGTTTTGGTCCTAGGTAGGTAGTTGACGAACACAATATTTTTTTCAAGGTGGACTGCCATTATGTATCTACTGTTTCGCACAAAGTTTTTCCTGTTGTTTTATTCAGGAGTAGTTACCTACAGTCAGCGTCAAATTGATATGAGCGTCTAGAGTAGGTAGGTACCTACCTAGTCAAAATGATATGAAAAACATAAAAGCAATTTGATATACGCAGTTCGAATCATCATATTGTTGTAAGCACCCAAGGTGTTCAAAATATCTTATCTTAACTCATTATTTCATATTTATATGAGTACCTACTTAGTCAGGGTGTTCAAAATTATCCTAGCAAACAAAGCTCTCAAAGGTAGTATGCGTATGCAAACGCTTTTGAGTGAATACCTACCTGAAATACCTTTGAGAGCTTTGTTTGCTAAGATAATTTTGAACACCCTGACTGCTCATATAAATATGAAACAATGAGTAAGATATTTTGAACGCCTTATGTTTTTCAGATCATTTTGACTACTCTAGACGCTCATATCAATTTGACGCTGACTGTACCTACCTACATAATGTTTATATTTAACAAAAAATAATAAATTCATATCCAAGCAAACATTTCTATAAGCAGAAATATCCACGTTCAAACTTTTATCCTGCTATTTTTCTAACCTGGCGTGACCTATAGGTACCTACCTTCATTCAAGCCTATACTCTAGTCATTGGCGCCGATCGATGATGATGGGCGGCGCGCGGCGGCGGCGTGGGGTGTGGTGGTTCATATCCGTGGTCCGGTCCGTGTTTTGAAGTGGAGTAGGTACGGTTATACGGCTGTCTATGTCACTATTAATTAGAGCAACATTGTTACTTAACTGTCGAGAAGTGCCCTAGGTACCTAAGTACATCTTTTGTCACATTTATTGATCGAGCGAGAGAAGCGAGCGAAGATCTCAGTGACAACTTGGGCGAATTATTTACTTTTAGTGATCATTTCACTGCATCAAAAAAAATCGGGACAGCAGAAGTTGATAGATAGGTACCTAGGTACCTACATACTTTTTATCAACATATCACGCGGGCGAAACCGCGGACGAAAGCTAGTATTGAAATATTAAATATCTACTTATTAAGTACCTACCAAAATATAACCAAAATTCGATGGCACCACTTTGGAATTAAATTGAAACTACCTAATTACTTTGACTGGCCTCCTAAGTATGTAGGTACCAATTTACCTATATCAGGTAGATCTCAGGCGAACTAGGTACTATAGTTGGTATTGATTGCTTAGACCTCACTCTGTGCAGCCCTGATTCAGCCAATCTGTGGCATACGACATTTGACACAGTTTTTCTTGCAGTCAGTGACAGATGTCATTTGCTCTGAATCTTGCTGTCAGTCCCTGTTTTTGTTTGATGTAGTTGTGATGTGGTTTGTATTTTGGTAATTAGTTGATTTCGTTTAGTTTTTCGAAAGTTTCCATGTGAAAAGAGATTTGTTACGTTTTTTTGTTTATTTCTATGTTAGTTATATTACAGGAGAAAATACTAAAAAAAAAAGATGTCCAAATCAAGTAAACGACGTTATTCATCCAGCTCTGATAGTGCCGAAGAAACACGTAAAAAAGACTTAAAAGAGCGCGATGAGTTTGCCACACGATTGAAAAAACGCGATGAAGAAAAGGTCAAAAAAGTTGCTGAAGCTTCCAGCAAACGATCCTATGAAGAAGCAGCCAAGCGCCTCAAAATGGAGGCTGAGGATAGGGACAAAATCCTTCCAAAACTGCGAATACAATCTCGTAGAAAATACTTGGAAAAAAGAAAGGATGATAAAGTTGTGGAGCTGGAAGCTGATATTGCTGATGACGAATACCTCTTCGATGAAAGAATGTAAGCTAAGAATGTACATATTTTGTTGACATCCTTTGCAATAGTAGGATAACCTCAGTATTTCACTTATAAATTTACCTTTTCAGACTAACTAAACGTGAAAAAGAAGAAAGAGAACATAAAAAGACCATTTTAAAATTGGCCAAAGAGCATGAGAAGGCTCGTGAACTGGAAAATGTTCAAAGATATCATATGCCTCAAGATCTGGGAAAAGGTGAAAAAGGTAAGTTTACGATTTTATTTTGCATGTATTTGCATTGACAAAATGTAAACATTATATCTGTTTAAATTCCTCAGTAAAAGTATTATTCTCTCTTTCAGGTGATTATATTGAAGTTGATGATATTGAAAAAATGCCACATTCAGAGCAAAAGAAATGGGAACAAGATCAAATCAGATCAGCTTTTTTCAAATTTGGTGCTAAGGATGCACAAGCTCAAGAAGAATATGAGTTGCTTCTTGATGAACAAATAGACTTTATTCAAGCTCTGCAATTAGAAGGCAATAAAGAAAAGAAGGAGGAACAGGAAAAGAGTGAATATCGTAAAATGCGAATGACTATTGAAGAAACAAAGAAGTCCCTGCCTGTATACCCATTCAGAGAATCTCTCATTGAAGCAATAAGAAACTATCAAATCCTTATTGTTGAAGGTGAAACAGGATCTGGAAAAACAACACAAATACCACAGTACCTCCATGAAGCAGGTTTCACAGATGACAATAAAAAAATAGGATGCACACAGCCAAGAAGAGTAGCGGCTATGTCGGTAGCAGCAAGAGTTGCTCAGGAAATGAATGTGAAACTCGGGAATGAAGTGGGTTACAGCATCCGCTTTGAAGATTGCACTTCTGACAGAACTGTCATAAAATACATGACCGATGGTACTCTCCACAGAGAGTTTCTGTCAGAGCCAGACTTAGCCTCATACAGCGTCATGATAATTGATGAAGCTCATGAACGGACACTACACACAGACATTTTGTTTGGTCTTGTCAAAGATATAACCAGGTTTAGACCAGATCTAAAGTTACTGATATCAAGCGCTACATTAGATGCTGAAAAGTTTTCAAAGTTCTTTGATGATGCTCCCATCTTCAGGATTCCTGGAAGAAGATTCCCAGTAGACATCTACTACACTAAAGCACCAGAAGCTGACTATGTGGATGCTTGTGTTGTGTCAGTGCTCCAGATACATGCCACACAACCTCTTGGTGATATTTTGGTTTTCCTAACTGGTCAGGAGGAAATTGAAACCTGTGTAGAAATGTTGCAAGAAAGGACCAAGAAGATTGGCAAAAAGTTAAAAGAACTAATAATTTTACCAGTCTATGCAAATTTACCCAGTGACATGCAGGCAAAAATTTTTGATCCAACTCCAGAAGGAGCTCGCAAGGTAGTCTTAGCCACTAACATTGCTGAAACCTCATTGACAATTGATAATATTATTTATGTGATAGACCCTGGGTTTGCAAAGCAAAATAACTTTAACTCCAAAACTGGTATGGAAAGTTTGATGGTTGTTCCGATCTCTAAAGCTTCTGCTAATCAACGAGCAGGCCGGGCTGGCAGAGTGGCTCCAGGCAAGTGTTTCAGACTGTATACTGCATGGGCATACAAATACGAACTGGAAGACAACACTACCCCAGAAATCCAGAGAATAAACTTGGGCAATGCTGTCCTCACTTTGAAAGCCTTAGGTATCAATGACCTCATACATTTTGATTTTCTGGATCCTCCACCACATGAGACCCTGGTTCTGGCTTTGGAGCAACTGTATGCACTTGGTGCTCTGAACCATCATGGAGAGCTAACTAAAGCTGGAAGAAGGATGGCAGAGTTTCCGACAGACCCAATGTTAGCCAAAATGTTGCTAGCTAGTGAAAAGTGAGTATTTTACTAAACAATGGATGTTAGATGTGTTATATTCTAAATTAATGGTGCTTATTTTCTGGAGATTCATTTATTTATTTTAATTTAACAGGTACAAATGTTCAGAAGAAATTGTAACTATTGCTGCCATGCTATCTGTCAACAGCTCAATATTCTATCGACCAAAAGACAAGATTATTCATGCTGACACTGCAAGAAAGAACTTTTTCCACCCTAAAGGAGATCACTTGACAATGATGAACATCTACAATCAGTGGGCAGAAACAGAATATTCAGTACAATGGTGCTATGAAAACTTTGTTCAGTACAGATCTATGAAGAGAGCTAGAGATGTAAGAGAACAACTTGCTTCTCTCATGGACAGGGTGGAGATTGAAATGGTGTCAGGGGTATCTGATGATGCAAGCATAAGAAAGGCAATCACAGCTGGATTCTTTTATCATATTGCCAAGTTTTCAAAAGGTGGACATTATAAAACTGTAAAGCATAACCAAGTAAGTTCACTTGCTTTTTAGTTTTGTTAGATTTTTTATTCTTGCTGACCTATCAATTGATTAATAATTTTATTTACAGACTGTCATGATACATCCCAACAGTGCATTATTTGAAGAGCTGCCTCGATGGGTAATTTATCATGAGCTGGTGTTCACATCCAAGGAATTTATGAGACAAGTCACGGAGATAGAGAGTAAATGGCTTCTTGAGGTGGCACCTCATTACTATAAGTCCAAGGAATTAGAAGATTCCACAAATAAAAAAATGCCCAAAACAGTAGGAAAGTCATCTAATAATAAATGAGTGTTCAACATACAAATATATAATTTTATTTTTTACTTTCTAACAAGTCCTAAATAAATCCTCCCATAAAAATGTATGATGCTATAGGTACATCTAATAATAATAATTTAGAAATCTGTAACTCTTCCCTTCCTCTCCCAATCCCCATATCTAGTTGGTTCAGGGCCTCGTGGACCACCTACCTCTCCCGTATCTGGATTTGTATTATTTGGGAATGGAGGTAAAGGGTCATCTTGTGCAGAACGTAGGATAGGTTGTTCACCAAGATCATCAATGGGTGTTGTTTCTCTCAACTTCTTCCTGAATTCAGCTAACCTCTTAGATTCCCCCTTTATATGCGCTTCCTCATCAATATTTGTGTTTTGTGAATAGCGCTTAGAAGAAAATAATAGTGGTACATCTGTAAGTCGTAATTTGTATTATTCAGAGGAATCTATCTGATATCCTCAAACAAACTATCTAATATCTATACCAAAGTCTACTTAATTTAACTCACTTTTAGTACAAGTACCATTAATAATTTTACTAATACGAAGCATTTTTAAATAATATCTAAAAGCGAACTGCGGAGATCCGTTTTTGTAAAATCAATCTAATAAAAGACTGAAGCAAAGCAAAACGAAGTTTCCGTACTTCAGAAAAGTAGTACCTACTCTGTGGTGATTATTTGCTCAGTGGAACACGGGTGGAACCTCAGAACATTATTGTTCTGAGGGTGGAACAAAAGCTGCTCTGAACACTACTTGTAGATAAGTACTACTTTTCTATTAGCAAGATTAACAATAAATTATATTGGGAGAAGTAGTACTCTATGGTTGTTTCCTCAAACTTGTTTCACATCATACATATCAAGCAAATCATCAGTCAGTCAGTCACTAGATACCTACCTACCAACGTTTTCAACTTAGCACGCACCACACCACGCACGTAGTAGTATTATTGCACATCACAGAACACTATTACTCCTACTCCTAGCGCTAGCGCTGCACATGCACTGCATGCACAGAGTACCTACTTTTGATAACGTAGTGTGATAAGTTAGTTAAGTATTTACTTTTTAAGTGATAATTCCCAAGGATAATTCTTAGCACTATGTTAGGTTACTCTGTGATCATACCTCAGAACAATAAATTGTTCTGAGGATCATACCAAAACAAATGTTTTTGAGAACAAGCAAGTAGGTAGTGGATTATGTTGATAAAGTTAAATTTTCTGCAGAGATTCCTATCGGTACGCCCGTTATTAAAGTCGACTTGTTATCTAAAAACATTCGAAATGGCAAAAAGTTCTTTCGAATATGTGAAAAAGTTTGAAACAGAAGACTCACTCCTGCCAAATACATGGATCGTCCTAAGGCTCGATGGAAAGTGCTTTCATAAGTTTTCAGATGATCACAACTTTAGTAAGCCCAATGATTTGCGAGCTCTGAACCTTATGAATTACGCTGCATACACAGTAATGAAAGAATTCAATGATATAATAATTGGCTTCGGGCAAAGTGATGAATTTTCTTTTGTTTTCAAGAAGGATACTACACTGTATAAACGTCGGTCAGCGAAATTACTTACCACTATCAATAGCAAATTTTCATCTTCATATGTTTTTTTCTGGAATAAGTTTTTTAAGGATGAAAAATTAAAATATCCACCTGCATTTGATGGCCGGGTAGTTTTGTACCCATCTGAAGAAAATCTTATAGATTACTTAAAGTGGAGGCAAGCTGATGTGCACATAAACAATTTATACAACACAACATTCTGGACCTTGGTTTTAAAAGGCAAATTGAGTCCAAATCAGGTATGTTCAGTGTGATCACATGAGTAGGGTACCTACCTACTGCTAATTTTTTAAGTAATTTAACTGTATATAATTATTGTTTCAGGCTGAGAAGAGATTGTGCGGTACATTGTCTGCTGACAAAAATGAAATATTATTCCAAGAATTTAACATGAATTACAATGAGGAGCTGGAGATTTACAAAAGAGGCACAATTCTTATAAGAAAAAATATAGTTGAGAACCACATAAGCAAAAATGTGATTGTTGATATTCATGACGACATGTTGAAAGAAAAGTTTTGGAAAGAGCATTCAAAAATACTATCAGTAAAACCTTCCAAGCTTAATTTAGAATATGCTGGGAAAGTTACTCCCATAATAAGTGAACAAATAAATTATCTCAAAGAGTAAAACTTGTTATTATTCTCGCATTTACTATTTAGGATGAGGGAGGACTAATAATTAAAACCCTTACACATAATTATAACATTAGATAAGCTTTATTATTTAAATAGGCAGGTATTTTACGAAATACAGTTTCAAAACACTATTTCTTAATGGATTTAAAGTAATAATATAACCACATTGCCACAATTAAACAGCAAAAATATAATGATTTTCAATTATACAAAATTTAATACATACATTACATCAGTAAACCTATTTAAAATCAATACTGATTGAAATGTTCAGCTACTTTATTAAGATTTTATGCAATACAAATATATAAAGTGACACAACAATACAGCAATGAATCACTTGAATAACACAACATAAATCTTTAAGTGATTGTGCTATCATGAGAATAATAAAAAATCAAATCCAAGTCCTCACTGAATATGTTATAATCTTGACATCTTCTTTCTTACACCCTACTAGCATGTGATCATTGATGTGACCCTAAAAGAATTTACATTTACAGACAAGCAATTAACACTTTATTTATTTACTGATTAATAGTGTTTAAAATTATAAACTGTACTCAATGTTTAACATGCTACCCATAACAGTTTAATGCTTTATGGCTTTTATTTGATCTAACAAGAATATGTACAAACAAGTTTTATGGGAATATAATTTTTGTACACAATAAAACTGGATAAATACTTAGAAGATTGGAATGTAGTTGTCAATCTTAGCGCGGTGTTTCTGAGCTACACACTCGCTGATCCAAACTATATTTCTGCACTCCTGCTCTTTTAGCTTCAAGTATGAATAGAACACTCCGAAGTGGAACTGTTGCAGGAAAGCAAAGACATTGAGGTTTACCTGAAAAGATATAAAATAGATTAAACCAACAATCAAAGAATAGGACCTGGAAGTGTGAATGCTGAGTTAAAAAAGAACCTAGTTACCTCATGTTCGAAGAACTTGTCTTCCAAGGTCTTGTCACCAGCATTATTACCTGCACCTTCAAAAAGTGCTTGATACTCAGCATAGTACTCTGCCACAGCTTTCACTTGCTCATAGTCATCAGCTCGGGAGAGGGCAGCGAGGCCATCGGGGTTGAGCTTGCCACAGCGTGGATACAGCTTGGCACGGTCATCCTTAGACAACTCTGTGCCAAATGAGTTGATTGTGATGATGATGGCACGTCGGTCTGCCTCAAACTAGAACATTTTATTAATTATTTATTGCGTTTTCTGGTACTTATAAGATTCATTCAGGAAAATCTACTCTTCTTTTTAAAGTGAAACACTACCTTGTAGTGTAGACATTCATTGGACTTTAGTAAACCCCTAAATATTTTTTTTGTCAAGCAATTAGATACTGTTACTGATAGAATAATAAAAACAAGTATTGGTTGAAAACTTACAGCCAAGATTTCACACATGACATCAGCAGTAGTGCCGCCAATTTCCTTGCAGAAGGAATAGAAAGCTTCCAGGTACGCCTTGTACAAAGTGTTACGAATGATTTCAATGTTCATTTCATCCAGATCTTGCTCACTGATGCAGTCAACAAAGAAAGGGGCCAATGGGGTGTCGACCAAAACAGCATTGTACAACTCAGCAGGTGTGGCTGCTACATGGATGGCTTCCATCTGCTCAAATGACCCAAGTGGGTGACACTTCGGAATCAGCTCAGATATGGGCCTCTGGTGGAGAGTACCCGTGATCAACAGAATGATGTTGTCAATCATGTAACTGTATGTGATGAAATCCAGAAAGGTGGATAGAGGCTCCACTGAGTGATTACGCAGATGTTGGAACTCAATAACGAGTTTCTCACGCAGCTTGTCGTCAATGGTAGAGACAGCCAGCGGGCTAGGCTCATTAGCGAGAAAGGTACCATAATCAGTGCCTTGAAGGTGGAGCTTCAGATCTGTAACACATTATATGCTAAGTTTCAACAAAAACTATGATAATTAAATGTGCATAGTGAATAGGAGGCTAGTTACCTTCCAAAGTTTCGCACTGCACCAAGTTCAAGTAGTCTGATTGCTTGAGAATACCACACTTGAAACCACGGCACAGCCCCTCCAAATATCCCCCGTCGATATTGAACAGACACCCCTTCATTTTGTGAAGCTGTTAGAACCAACAACTTATTTCTAAGTATTTTAGGTGCACTTCACAATCCAAAGCACTGTTGAGTTGAAGCCCAAGGATTTTTTGGAGTAAAATAAAATCAATGACCATTGATCATATGATACAACCATAGACAAAACTTTTTTTTTAAATCATTAATCACTAGATAAGTTAGCGTAATTTCCTTCCTAATTGAGTTTAGTAACTTCACCCACTATATCTATAATCCGTAATTTAAGTTTTAATCAAGGAAGAAATATATTACTAAATAAAACTATAATGTTTAGTAAACGGAATAAAATAAATCGGCATGGTAAACTCTAATTTTGTCTATGGATTTATAATTAGGGTTGCGTAGGTACCAAAATATTGAACATAAAATAAATATGAAATAATTATAAATTAAACAGGTGAAGCAGAAACAGAATTGAACAGGAAGCTATTTCACCTGTTTGTTTATTTTATTTTTATTTTTCTCTTTCTGTGGTGATGGTGGTATTATGTGATGTTTCATTTCCCATTGGTTGCTCTCTCAAAAAAGGGTCTTTGATTTAGGTGCAGCTGACTAAAGTATGTGTACGAAATCAGGACAATTTTTTTTAAACTGGCATATTCAGTGTTTTATTTTTGAGCAGTCCAGTTGTAGAAGTAAAAATTTTCAGTAAAGTGCAATAAATAAACTCAGAACTACAAATAAAACACTAAGAGTAATCAGCAAGTTGGTTAATTCTAAATAAACTAATTATGTCAGCCAACAGGGAAGAAAGGCGCAATTTGATGAAAATAACAACACTTTTACAAAACGTGTTTTGTGATTTGTGCTTTGTGATTTGGCGTATTCAGTGTTTTGTTTTTGGACAGCCGAATTCTGGTTGGTCTGGTCTGAACCTCAGAATGTTGCACGCTGAACGCTCAGAACATTATTGTTCTGAGGCTGAACGGTAACCCTCCGAGGGTAACCCTCAGTCAGTTTGCAAGTCGAATCGCACTCTTGACATGACTTATTTTCATATTGACAGCAGCTTGAATTGACAGTTACTTGACAGTCTGTCACTTCACCCACCTTCACCTCCACGTCATTTTATTTTATTTACAAAATAAACAAAATCAAGTTCATCTGTGCCTGTGCCTGCTGTGAGTGTGACAAAATCCGGATCTGTCTCCGACCACTGAGCAAAAAATCACTTTTGGTCCGGGTTTCGTTTTGGAAAAGAACCAAAAGAGGTGAATAAATAATTAGTTGATGGCCCATTGAATAACCACCATGGATTCCTTTTCTAATAATTCAATCCGCCAAAGAATAAACAAAATCTTTGATAATCACATTGTGTCTGATAGCAGTGATGCTCTGAATTCGGTTTCCGGTTTATGCCCATCAAACTCATCGTATAGCAGACGAATATTGTTAAATGAAATCGAGAAGCGTGATATGCTCGTCAATAAAACGGTTTTACTGGAGTACAATAAAGTTAAAGACAAATTACAAGTATTACTAAATTCTTTGTCATCTCTAGATAACGCTGTGAAAGATATGTCTAATAGACTAACAGAATCCAAAACAAAAACTCACCATCTAATAGTCCAAACTACTAAACTAAAAGATGAAAGTAAGAAAACAGAGAAGAAATTGCAATGGGTCAACTCATTTGTGAAGTGCTTTCAACTACCGCCAGAGAAAATTGAATACCTGAAAAATGTATCTGTGAGGACACCCCTAACATCAGATTTCTTCGGAACACTTTCTCAAATTGAAAAGTTAAATGATAACTGTAAGACACTTGTTAAATGTTGGTATCAAACTTCAGCATTTGATGTGATGGAGACTGTGGGACTTCAGCAGGAAGTGGCTATAGAGAAGCTGTACCATTGGACTATTGGAGCATGTCTGAGTACAGATTCTCCAAACAATGCTCTTGTGTCCACAGCTTTAGCCAAGTTTCAGACAAGAGAAGTACTTTTCTCCAACATCATTGATGAGTATTGTTCAGCTAGAAAGGCAACTATTGTCCAGCTATTTATTGATGCACTAACCAAAGGAACTGAAAGTGGATCCAAACCAATAGAATTCTATGCCAATGATGCTAAGCGGTACATAGGAGATATCCTTACTTGGGTGTACCAAGTCATACCAGTGGAAAAGGAAAATCTGTCTACCTTGTTCAAGTTTTGTGATATACCTGACAAGAACCAACAAATTATTGATGCTTTGACTAATATTATGGAAGCCATATGCCCTTTATTGAAGGTTCGAGCAGAACTAATACTAAAACCAGATAAGGATCCACTAGTGCTATGGTCCATCACTAATCTAATAATTTATTACAAGGATATAATACAATCTACTATTGGTAAGGGCCACCTCATCAACACTCTGGAAGAACTTTTAAAGAAAAGTGATGAAGCTTTTCTCCTAACCTTGGATAGCAAAATACAAAAAGAGTTGAGTCATGGAGTGAAAGCACCGCCAGTAGACCTCAATCCATCTGTTGTTGTGACAGACCTTGTGAGCTTCCTCAGAGATTTACTTGCCATTATGAACAATTCTAACAACTTGAACATGTCAGATAGGAAAGTTATTGTAACTCACATACTGGACCCCTTGCTGCATGCTATCAATGAAACAGCATGCCATCTCAGCTCAACAGATATGTCCGTGTACACACTAAACTGCATTTATCACATACAGTGTACTCTATCATTATATACAATCATGGATGAATATAATGAAAGACTGCAAGCCCAGTCTGAAGCCCAAATAGATACACTGACATCAGAACAGGCTAGCTTCCTTGTAGCAAACTTTAACTTGGGGCCTATTTATACCATATTACAAGAAAAAATCAGTGGGCCACTTTCAGCTATACCTGGTATGGACACATCAACACTTAAAACTTTTTTGAATAAGTTTGACATGTTTTTGGTATCACCAGATAACTACTTACTCCCACAATTGAATTTGCTTTTGAGCCACTCTCACAAACAATTTATAAAAAAACGAGCCTTTGAAGTCATTCTAGCTATCTATGCTCAACTTTTCAATGCTATTCATGACATAGCAAATGGATATGTGGAACCTCAAACTATAATGCGGAGGACTCCTGAAGAGGTCAATAAACTAATAATGTAATGTTTGTATTGTGAAATTAAACATGCTTATTAGTACATACATATTATGTTTAGTTATTTATGTTGCTTAATTACATACCTATGTAGTGTAAGTACAAACCTACCTTATTTAAGGGAATTGAAACAATTGAATTACCTACATAAAAATTGTAGATAATATGTAGGTACTTAATAAAAAAATATGTATTAAATAAAATGTGTTTACTTAACATAATCTTACTTATATTATAAATGCGAAAGTTTGTGAGTTTGGATGTTTGTGCCTCAATCACGCCTAAACGGCTGAACGGATTTGAATGAAACTTGGAATATACACAGTACATGTACTGGATTAACATATAGGCTATTTTTTATCCGGATACCACGCGAGCGAAGCCGCGGGCGACAACTAGTTTTATATAAGTAGCCTCTAGCTAGTATGAAATGCTAGTATGTACCTAAAATAATGATCGTGTTCTAGAAGGCAAAGGCAAAAAAATTTAGAAACCCTGTCGCCACAGCATTCATTTTGACATTCTAAACTGGGATGTCTCAGTCTAATGTCAGTGTTAAAAAACCTAGGTATGTCAAGCGTATAGAACTCCGGCAGGTCAGGCTCTGTCAAAAATGAAGGTGTGCGGTGCGACTAATTATATGCCGCGTTGAGGTAATTTTGCGAAATAAAAATTAGAAAGTAGGGTCCAGGAACGGCAGTAAAAATGACTTCACGACAAATTACTGAAAAGTCTTTGTCTATGTTAAGATCTTTGCCAAGAATTTCACTTGCTAATCTCCGTGACAATCCTGGTTCTAAAAAAACTGTAAGTACATCTCCTATACTCCGTATAATAAACGATACTTAGTCTTTCTACTAGGTTTAACTGGTTTTATTCCTTTCAGTGTAAAAGAGGTCGAGCACAGCATGGTGGAGATAAACATGGGAGTGGTAACAAAGGGTCTGGCCAGAGGATGAACTACATGAGATTAGGTTATGAAACTGGAAGTAATCCGTTTTATTTACGTGTACCTCAGGAATATTACTACAGAGGACATCAGTAAGTATTTCATAAAATAGCACCTTCCATTTCTATCATATCTTCCATACCCATTTCTAATAAATTGACATTATTTTGTTGGCTTTGTAATATTGTTTATTTATCAGCCGTTTTTGTCCCACTGCAGGGCAAAGGCCTCATTTGTAATAGATATTGTAAATAAATTTGTTTTGTTTCAGCTTTAGACGGCAATATCCACCACTATCATTGCATAAACTTCAGAGCCTCATAGATAAAGATCGTGTAGATATCACTAAACCAATTGATATTGCAAGCATTGTAAAATCAGGGCTGTATGTTTTTTACCCTGAACGGAAAGAGTATGGCATTAACTTGACAGATGAAGGAGCAGACTTATTTGCTGCAAAGATAAATATAGAAGTGCAGTGGGCTAGTGAGCAAGCCATTGCAGCAATTGAAAAGAATGGTGGAGTTATCACCACAGCATACTATGAACCCCACAGTCTGTTTCTTTTAAAAAACCCGAAAAAGTTCTTTGAGAGTGGTCAAGCTATTCCACGGCGTATGGTTCCTCCACCAGATGCTATTGAATACTACTCAAGTGCAGAATTTCGAGGATATCTTGCAGATCCTGAAAAAATATCACAAGAAAGGCTAAAGTTGGCTCAGAAGTATGGTTATGAGTTGCCTGAGCTGGAAAAAGATTCAAATTACAACATGCTGTCTGAAAGGAAAGATCCTAGGCAAATATTTTATGGGCTTGAACCTGGTTGGGTTGTTAACCTGGCAGATAAAAGCATTCTAAAGCCTAAAGATAAAGAATTATTGCAATATTATGCTTCATAATGTAATTTTTTTAGAAACTGTGTAGATAAAGTAAACATGTATTCAACATTCCAATGTGTTTTATTATAGGGCATTATGAGTTGAGCGCTTCCGTGCTTCGGAGGGCATGTTAAATTTGTCAGTCCCAGTTTTTAAGTCGTAAAGCCATGACGGAGGCCTTAACTTCGTCACAAAAGTTGGCCACTAGCTCTTATTTATTTTGGGGACCTTTGTCACACCGCGACCATGTCGGTCCCATAGGGATCCCTAAGATAACTATTCCCCAATCAGTTTATATGCAGTTAAGTACAGCCTGACAGCTGCATCAGATGTCTGTGCAGCTAACACACTCTGTACCAGACCCACATCCAGCCAGTTCATTCCAAAAGAAACACAAATCATCTCTCATAGATCCACTCCCGAACACATTCCACCAGAAAATGGTGCACATCTTCCTTAATGTGACAAACCCCACAATTAGGTATTAAATTAATTATTAACCTTCTAAATGTTTGAAACTAATAAGTGGAATATGTCCGGAGCAAAGTCTATGAGCCATTACAACTAACTTTCTACTAATATTGGCGAACCAAGGAACATAAGGTGGCTCACTTTGTAGGCTTTGGTACCAAATACCTTTCCTTCGAGAGGCAATGTCAAAGAAAGTACTCTTTCCACTTTTTATATTTATACAATGTCTCTGAATATTCTGCTCTAATGTAGACTTCGGTACCATTTGATATTGCCTCTCGAGCCAGCACATCAGCCTGCTCATTGCCACATACTCCTACATGTGAAGGAATCCATTGGATTCTCAGAGTTACTCCCGCATCCACCAGTGCCAGAACCTTTCTAAGAATGGTGCAGGCAATCGATGCACCTCTGTGGGCAGATGCGCATGAAAGTGTAGTTTACC
Organism: Scotopteryx bipunctaria; assembly: GCA_949320045.1. Classification (NCBI taxonomy): domain Eukaryota; kingdom Metazoa; phylum Arthropoda; class Insecta; order Lepidoptera; family Geometridae; genus Scotopteryx; species Scotopteryx bipunctaria. The sequence goes on from OX439441.1 coordinate 5,363,738, forward strand.
TCTCCTAAAGAATTGCAGTGAAGCTATTACATAATATAAAATTATATTTTAAAGTAAATAAATAAATTTTACTTTCATTGTTTCTGCAGCTACTACCTACAAGTATTCAGGATTATAAAGTTTTCTGTTGAGAATAAGATCAAAGAACATTCATTTTACAAACCATTTTATTATCCTTATTAATTATTACAAAATATGTCTATGATACAAAAAAGTTTATAAAATGAAAAAGCTCAAAATGATTTTGATTAGCATTTCAGTATCTGTAGTGATCTGGTTTGTAGGGGCCCTCAACAGGCACTCCTATGTATTTAGCCTGTTTAGCAGTCAGCTTAGTCAACTTGACACCGAGATGGTCCAAGTGAAGAGCTGCTACTTCTTCATCCAACTTCTTTGGTAGAGTGTGTACGCCAACAGCATACTCATTGTGCTTGGTCCACAGTTCAATTTGTGCCAGCACTTGGTTTGTGAATGAGTTTGACATGACAAAAGATGAGTGGCCAGTAGCGCAGCCCAAATTGACAAGACGTCCTGCAGCAAGCACAATAATGTGATTGCCATTATCTAATTCATAGCGGTCTACTTGGGGCTTGATGTTCTGCTTCTTGGCATTGTTTTCCAACCATGAAACATCAACTTCACAGTCAAAATGTCCAATGTTGCACACAATTACGTCATCCCTCATTCTCAGAAAATGATCTTTGTTGATGATATCAATGTTACCAGTTGTTGTTACGAAAATTTGACCTACTTCAGAGGCTTCCTCCATGGTGGTGACTTGGAAGCCTTCCATGGCTGCCTGTAGTGCGTTGATGGGGTCAATCTCAGTGACGATGACCCTGCCTCCAAAACCCTTAAATGCTTGTGCACACCCCTTACCCACATCTCCGTATCCGGCGACAACGCACACTTTGCCGGCAATCATAATATCTGTCGCCCTCTTGATTCCATCCAGCAGGGATTCCCTGCATCCATATAAATTGTCAAACTTGCTCTTAGTTACAGAGTCGTTAACATTGATAGCTGGTACTTTAAGGATACCCTCACGTAACATTTTGTATAAATTGTGGACACCAGTAGTGGTTTCTTCAGATAATCCTCTGATACCTTCCAGCAGCTGAGGGTATTTAGTGTGTACTAGGTTCGTAAGATCTCCACCATCATCCAAGATCATGTTGCAGGGCTGCAAGGATATTTCATTGTTACAAGTATGTTCTATTCAAACTGCTAGTAAAACTAATTAGTGAAGATAATTTATGTACCTTTCCATCAGCAAAGATGAGAGTCTGTTCAATGCACCAAATGTACTCCTCTTCAGTCTCGCCTTTCCATGCGTAGATGGGGATTCCACGCTCGACCAGCGCCGCGGCCGCCTCATCCTGTGTACTGTAGATATTGCTGCTGGACCATTGGACCTGGAAGCCATACAAAACATAACTTTTAATCAATACAAATGCAGTAATGTAGCTTGTTCAGCTTACTGATTTAAAAATTATCTTGATGGTCATAGTGTGCCTTAATTGATTTATGTGTATAAAATAAATTAAAGGAGCTTGTAAACACTGTAGGTATTAAACAAACATTAATCTAAGGAAGTACCCACCTATTTACCTATAGACATGTTATGATAATTCAATATTGTAGGGGTATTGCACAACCCTGATTATACTATATTAACTTTCAAGGATCAAAAGTCAAAGATAAAGAGGTCAACATTTACAGATAAGTGCTTTTTGTTTATGAAACAACATGAAAAAGCAAATGCTTATTCAGTATGACTAACAACAAATGAATAACAAAATACTGATCCAATAGCTTATGAAAACTACCATTGTGATTTTTTATCTCATTACATCTTTTTGCCATTGTAGTAAGTATCCCATACTGAAATCTCTATAAGTCATCTAGGTACATGTGCTAAAATCAATGTTCTCAGTTTTTGGTACCTGCTTGTACTCATAAAATACTAGCTTTAGCCCACGGCTTCGCTCGCATGGTATCAAGACAAATAGTAGCCTACTAGCATGTCATATATTATTTCAGCACACATACTATGTATATTCCAAGTTTCATTCAAATCGGTTAATGATTGAAGCACAAACTTACATCCTCACAACTTTCACATTTATAATATTAGTAGGATGTGCACAGCAAGTATGTGAAATTAACACACTATATTTTTTTATTAATATTGATAATATTCATGCAAAAATTATGTTTAGGGTTTTTTTTAATTTTTTTTTATCTGAAATAGGTTTGAGTTTGACCACACTCTACCTGATGTTAAGTAACAGTGTGGTCTAAGATGAAGCATGCTTACCTAGAAGAAACCTATTGATTCTCGATTTAAAGACACCCATATACTCTTCAGGAAATACAGAAATTTATTATTATAACTATGTTTCCTAAGTATAGAGAAATTAGAAAATTAGCTACTTAATGCAAAAATCAAACATAATTATTATAATGATTCTAAAACTGACCAGTTAATGACAATAGCTTGTCATCATTTTTGAACTATTTTTATTTAAAACTTTCTTTAGAACTTGGACAGCAAAATCATGCATTATGTGAAAACTTATGAATGATTAGTTTTATTTTAGTTTAGTATTAAGTAAATCTTAATGACTGTTTGTTTTCTCCTTAAAAATAAAAATAAATATAGGCTTTAAGAACAAGGAGAAATGTACTTACTTCTGCTCCTAGTTCAATGAGGGTTTCAATAAGTACAGCTGTCTGGACCGTCATGTGCAAGCTTCCAGCTATTCTGGCTCCCTTCAGGATCTTGCTGGGAGCGTACTTGAGGCGGCAAGCCATGAGACCAGGCATTTCCTTCTCCGCCAGCATGATCTCATTGCGACCCAACTGAGCCAGTTTCTCATCAGCTGTCAACATTTTGTCATTAAGTAAATTATGGAAATACATACATACATATTATCACGCCCATATCCCTAATGGGGTGGGCAGAGCCACAAGTAAACATAAGAAAACTTGCAGCCAAGATGGACACCATAATTGGTGAACCATGGTGACAGATGATCAGCCCATCACCCACATAGATGGTCCATCATTTTGGAGAGGTCTATCCCTTAGTCGACTTTTACGACATGTTCGGGGAGAGAAGCAGCTGGACGTATTCTATGCTTTTTCTTTACTTCCAGTCCAGCATATTACTATATAAAATTATGGAAATATTTATTACAAGTCTGGTTTATTAAAAAAAATGATGTAATAATAGAATGCCAGGAAGGTACGTAACTGAGTCAGTTGAGATTCTGAGATGAAAATGTACCTATTCCCTTAAAAAATCATTGCTAGGTAGTAGGTACTTATTATTCATAAGCCAGATAATACTTTGATTAATCTTTGAATAAAGTGGTATTAACAAATAAAAGAAAAAATCGTGGGTAATATAAATAGTAACCCGTTTTGTTTGAAATAATGGTTGTTGCTACCCGGTTTAAATTACATACCTATAGACGCATGGTAAAAATAACCTAAACAAACAAATAACTCTCGAATTGTAGATACTTCCTACAAAAACAAAGGCAAATAACTACTTTCGTTCTAAATGATGATAGTTGTTATCATATTTAAGATTAATCTTACCTAGGCAAGCAAATAAATGATTAAACTTTCTTACCGATTTTGTACAGTGGCTTCATGATGTTTTGAGATAAGTTCAACTATATTAAAACAGAGAAAAATATAAGTTCTATTTTAGTATAGGGATACTTTAGTTTATGGCTATCACAGGATAAAATAATTTACATTAAATTATTTACACAATACAATAAAATTAAAGTGCAAGCAACCACCACCACACTCGATTGAGTGCTCAGAGAAAAAGATTTCGTCTGCGCCTATTTTTATTTTTGGCTGAGCTTAAGTTGTCACCGCCTGTCTTTTGTAATCATGACATTGACGTTGACTTCTACGCGATGTCTGCGTGTGTGTCAGTGTCAGTCTACCTGTCGCGCCATAGTAGAAAGACCAGCGGTAAAATTGAATTATGTACGTACTCTTGTGTTTCAGCTCTACCTTTTTACGGTTTATGAGATACAGCCCGCAAGCATCCACACGATCGGCCGCGTCCGTGATTGATCATATTTTATTGTGCGGCAAGCTCTCCCTAGTAATTGTGTTTTGTGGCGGCAAGCTATCAAGATGGACGTGGAGTTTATAGCTGCTGTTACCATTTCTTAGCAGCAGGTATAAAATCCACTTTGGTAGGTATCAATTTTTAGTATACAGTCATTTTGACAATTTTAATGAATGAAAAGAGGCTAGATAAAATAAAAATACGCCAAAATTCTTGCTGGCAACCTGATTTTACAGACAGATCCCCTCCCACCCCGTTCTTTCACCTCAACGCCTTTTTTACGGTTCGGTGTGCAGCCCTTGAAGCCAACTTCACAGAGCCCAAAGATTTGCGCGTACTCTACCTACTTACTCTTTTCTATTGTCTGACTCGTAAGAGAAATAAGTAAAAGACAAAATTTAACCTCTAAATGTTTATTTACCATAAAACAGTTTACAGGATAGAAGTTTAAATTGAAAAAATAGTAGGTAATAGATACAAGGCGTAACCAAAAAATTAACTGAAAAATGATGAATTTTCACGCAGGAAAAGTGGGTGGTATTCATTGACTCTATGCCCATGATTCTAATCAGAACCTTTCATGGCATGGCACTAGTCCTCTTACATTCTCCTATCATACTTATAAGTACATCACGATATTTAGAATTCCGAAGAAAATCATAGTTCAAACAGAATTATATAAAAAAATAAAAATCTATTTATGCTAACATAAATAGTTTTAAGAAGGACACACTTCATAAAAAATCTTGCATAATTCTCGCAAACATCATCCCTGTCATGATGCTCAGACTAGCAGACACTCATGTTACAACAAACAATTCCAAACACTTACAGCATTCATCGCCTTACGACACTCCATTAGTAAAACTCGCATCACAATTCAATGGTGGTTGTGGAAATATTCGCGTGTCTAATAGCCGTTACGGAATAGTTTCCACAAACATTGATTTTACACCGATAACATAAAAGTTTAGTTTTCATTAAGATAACGTACAAGTTAAAGGCACTGATTGACAACTAAAATGAAGTAAGTATTGTAGACTATGCTTAAAACATCCAATTTATTCCGACTAATAAAAGCTTAAGTTCGCTCTCCATCTTTCATTGTAATGTTATGATGATTTATTTAATAAATTATCAACATCTTTTAACTTAGAATAGATCATTTTTGATGTGTCTTATCATAACTTAGGACTACCAATAAGTTGTGAAAATATCCACTTGTTTCCATTGATTTATTAAAATAAAGTTGTTTCAGGAGAGCACTATTTTAGATGGCTTGCAATTTAAACATCATCAATCTCTACATCATCATGATTCAATTTGATGTACCTATTTAATAATATATCAACCTGTCAACACTGCACTATATAGGTAGTATATACTCAACATACTACTTAGAGAAGTTACTTCACAAAGAATAAATAAAATCAATGGTAACATTAGAAGAACATAGAAGTTACTAGTTACTTCACAAAGAAAATAAATAAAATCAATGGTAACATACGTACATGTACATGTAAAGGTACTTATACGTTTTATACAAATGAGGTATGAGAAAGTGTTTCTAAAACAATGTAACAGCGTTCATAGTGTGCTTGACATGAGGGCCCAAGACAATGATTTATAGAAGGGAAGGGACTAAAGATACACAATAAAATGGCGTTTTATAAAGGTTACCATGAAAGTCCATAGTAACTGGTATGTTAACGAAAAAAGATGAAAAGGTTTTATCTATTGGAGGTTTATAATCTTTTTATGACACCATGTTTTTGTCTCTTACGGATCTAGTTATCAGTTTAGGTACCTACCTACTCAAGCTGAGCCTGAAGGCAGGAATTACCAATGCTGTTACGATTTTTTTCTTAACATCACTAACATGATCTAAGCATTAAATCGTAGTACATAGTTCTTTTTAAAGATGGTGTTATATTAAAGGTAAAGTGCAGTGTGTAAGTTCAATTTGTAAATCAACAGTATGAATATTAGACAGTTTAAAATAATTTTTAAAAAAGAATAAGTTTTAAAATATTAGAGATAATAAAAGGTAGAGACACAAAATAAATATTTTTAACTGATGTTTTTGATATGAACCTTTTAACTGGTACTAAGTTTGATAAATGCATTCCAGGTCAATCACTCCCCGAGAATGTGACAAAGGAATCGAAGTTAAGTTAATTACATTTATGAGTATGTACAAATTGTGATACCGAGATCTAAAGGAAACTTATACAAGTTTATGTTCATCACATCGCGGCGTCGCATACCAACTACCGAATCATTTAAATATACATGTGTTAGGAACAAACTTTTATCAGCATAGTAATATGATTGATAACAAAAGAAAAGCACCGTGCGGCGTAAAGAAATTCGTTCAGGTTTTATAAAAGTTAGTATTATTATTTATAAAATTTTGTTGATATTGATAAGCTTGCAGTGTTCACCGCGATTGTGAAGAACAAAAAATGATAACACCAATATGGCGTCCTTAGATCTCCCAAACAACATTGCTAAAGAGCATCCTAATCATACATTATACATACCAAACTTTCAAAACAGTTTGAGACATGCCTAAGTTTAAAAAATTACCTGTCATTTTCAATAACATCCATAATTCCCCACACATTCCGATCCACTCACAATCTCTGTCACACTGCTTACAAAACGTAATAATAATTTATAAAATTCACAATCCCTTACATATGTGCATGCCTAAGAATAACATTCTTCCGCGTCCACTCCGGCTCGCAATCATGCTCACGCTATCACAAATAAGTAAAGATACCACAGCCACTGTCTGTATTTATAATACCAAATAGGAAAAATGCTAACTTTAAGATATAATTTATGGAAAGATTATGGTCAGGCATATTACAATTTAGACAATGCTGCGCTAAGTGCACAGTTTTTAGCTCCAACCACTTTGTGATCACTATAAAAAGCCTTACTTATTATTGCCTCCTATGGTAAGCAACTAAAACAAAACGTTACGGTGTTTTATATAATAAGATTCTAAAATATAGTAAAGTTATTTAGGCATACATGTTCCAGAATACATTATAAGCAATCCATTTCTAAGATTGATGCATTGAAGTTTGACTACCAAATTTATGTAGTATTTTTTTTACTCCATGCGTACATTAGTTATACATTTTATATTTACTGGTTTTGTATTTAAATAGATGCAATAGGTAATTTGTATAAAGGAATGAAAACAGTGACGACGTCATTGATGAAAATGCTCATTATTATATCAATATGATTGAAAAGATAAATCCCTTCAAATTAATATTAAAAAAAAGAGCTTTAAACTAATGCACCTAACGACTTGAGTAATGGACACTGTATGCCTGCCAGTACAGTTAATGATTTTACCCGCAGCAAGGTATTTGAAGCCGCATTACTTCACTTTGGCAGTGCAGTCATTCAAATCTGTAAAAAATAAAATGAGGTTTAGTTTCACATGCCATAGGTTTGGTATTAGAACATGTATACACAAAGAGATCAGCATCAGATCTATGATGGTTATTAATTATGGCTGGCATTATTAGTTATGGCTAGTTAAAAACAAGATCTTACCAGCTGCTGATAGCTAGTGGCGCCTGCTGCTTTAGCTTGCGGATTTCCTTGGTGGCCCAGTTGGCGAGCGTCTTAGTGCGGGGCGTGCGGGAGCGACGAGCGGCCTGAAGCAAGTCTAGTATCGGCCGCGTCTCCAAGTACGGGAGTACTCGTTGCCCGAACACGGTGCACAGATCGCCAGTGAGGCCGGCGATAACCGACATGTGTCCGTCGGTACGCTCAGGTTCCAACGCCACTTGGATCATGAAGTTCACGATTGCGGGCACGTGAGGTTCGACAAGCGCGACGTCTGATAGAACCTGGAATGTTTTACAATACAGGTAAACACAGTATCCGCACTATATAGGAATTGTTACTGATGGGATGGGGAGACTTTATTCTGAATTGACGACCTCGGTGACGTGACGTGACGGTGACGGCCTGACGAAGAGGGCCCAATTGAGATAATGATATTTATTCCATAGTATTCGTAGTTTTCGATCCCACAAGACAAAGAATATTGGGGTCAGAAGCATGTATGTGATTGTTGTATGTTATTTATTTATTTAGGTAAACTAAAAAAGCTGTCCGCGTTAGTGAAGAACTAATAATATTGTCACTTGGTTTTTTTATGATTAATGATTTCGGTATCTTAAAATACTTGCCTCGCCGCTGGCTCCTTTTAGACCTTGAATGATTCCAGTGTACGCTTCGAGCACGCTTTCCCGAAGCTCGCCTAAGTATTCCACCATGTCGTAATCGTTACGATCTACTTGAGCATTGCTGGCCTGTGAAAAAACACAATGATTAGTAAATTTGCAAAGTATTCTCTCATAACATACATACATATCAATACGCCCGTATCCCTAATGGGGTGGACAGAGCCACAAGTTATCATAAGCAAAACTTGCAGCCACTCCAGATTTAAAGTTCCAAGATGAAGATGGTGAACCATGGTGGCAGGTGATTAGTCCATCACCCATATAGATCCATCAGTCGACTTTTACCACATGCTATGGTTTTTCTTTACTCCCACTCCAGCAGAGAAGTAAAAATAGTTTCTCATAACAAATAGTCTAATTTTGAATGAGACACATGTTTATAAAGATGTGTAACATTTAATAACAATCTACAATTTTATTTACCTGCAGCAACATCTGCATGACGACATCGAAATATTTAGCGAAATCGGGACCAACACTCAAGGCTATGTCTCCGAACACGGACAATATCTGCGGCTTCACCGAGCGGTGGATCGATGGATCTCCGAGGTTTTCTAGCAACAGCAGGATGATCTCATCACAGTAAGGGAGCACCTAAAACCGAAGATCTCATTGAATACACTTTATGCTACCGGTGAAAAATCAAATGATCTATAATTTACCTTATTTTTCAGAGCGCGGCAAATATCACCGGTGAGACCAACAGCTGCAATGCACACTTGATATTCCTGATGATTCTTGAGTCCCACGTACAGATACCTTTTAAACGCATCCATGTATTTCAGGAAACCATCTCCCAAGACTTCAACTAGAGTGGAAACGGCCATAAGGGCGTCTTCCTGGACACCGCCCGCTTTTCCCGCATTACCGGCGAACATGGTGAGGAGAGCTGTCATGATGGCGTCCGAGATCTGCGGCGCGTCTTCCGGCGTCACTTTACGCAGCACCGACTGCAGAGTCGCGCACAGCAGGCTCTGCAGGTCGTTGAACTGCGAGCGGTCCGCCTGGCTCGAGATATGATTCTCCATTTGCAAAACTTGTTGCAGCCTCTCCAGGATAACCATAGTGGTCTTTTGCACTGTTACGTAGCAATCTGTTGGAGAATTTTTGACCATCTCCATGAGAGCTTCGTAGGCTGCGGACCTGAGGTTATGCTGAGCTGCATCTTGGCGATCGGTCGTCTCCAGAAGTCTTTGGATGATAAAGTCGAAGTAGTTGGACATGCAGTATGTCCTGGGTTGGTTGGTATCGTCGCAGTCGGCTGCCTCGTACGCGGCCTCCGCTAGGCCGGTGAACGCCCAGCATACATTAGCGGCAACGCGAGGCTCCGCCTTCAAACCATTGACGAGACTCTCCAGTAGTGGTTTGAGGTATGTCTCATTGATTGCTGCTTCAGGGACGATTTCGCAGATTCGTCCGAAAGTCCAGGCGGCAGTGTCTCTTACGGCGACACTCGAGTCGTACATGGCTTCGATCAGGGTCGGCATTGCTTTCTCAACTAATGGCTTGAGAGTGTTCGCTTCAAGTCCACCCAAGATCGAGCCGAAAGCCATCAACGCGGCTTCTCTGTATCTCCAGTTTTCGTTCTTGATGTTTGAGTTGATGAAAGGAAGCACATGAGGCACGATTTCGTCCTCACAGCAGTTGGAGAGAAGCATGAGGCATACCGAAGCAGCCTTTGAAGGATTCCAGTCAAGTTCATCTTCAGTATCGTCTTGTTTAGTAAGTTTTCTCATGAGCTCTGGGGCTAGGTATTGTAATGCGCCTTTCGCATAAAATCTGGAGGTTCTCACCGGCGGTCGTCCTAACAAAAAGGAAAATATAATTGTCATCGAAAAAGTTTTAAAAGCAAAGATTTAATCCCTCTAATCAGTACATACCCGCTTCTTGAGCTTCTGCTACCTCAATAGCTAGGTCGATCTCTTCATCACTGACGTTAGACCAGAATTCAATACCTTGCAAAGAGATCTCATCTACATCAGATTTCATGGCTTCAAGGGTGATGGGGAATAAGGCCTGTCCCATGTAAGGCTCCATGTGTTGGTAGTAGAGGGAAAGTATTTTTACCTAGAAATTGAAAGCAATAGATAAGAAGTTTACAAAGTTTATAGTTGGTGTCAAATAGACAATATTCAAGCCCACACGACACAATGTTGATTTTACATAATTAGTATTTTGTCATTTTCTGTTTCTTACATGTGTTACTTCGTAAACTAGAGACAATTCCCCTGTCCTGCCCGTGAGTTACGAGTGCGGTATAGCCACAAAGGTCCTTTCGTGCACTTGACACATACTTTCGAACCTTTAAGGTTCTACGACATGCCAGTTTCCTCATGATGATTTCCTTTACCGTTTGAGAGTAGTGGTGTAATTTTTTCGATGATATGCGCACTACTGATTAGATTATTCAACATGAACTCAGATTTTTTTTCTACAAGGTAGGTACTCTGTTACTAACGTAACTTAACAAAATTAAATCAATGAGTGATTATATTTATTTAATGTAAGTAGCTATTGTATATACCGGGTGGAATTTACTAATGTCACCTGGAGGGAAAGTACTCTGAATACTGAAGATAGCATATTTTACTCAAGGAAACATTCTTTTATTTTTAAAAAGAAGCTAAACTGCATTCAAAATTTTTTTGAAAAAACGTTTAACCCATCCTTTCATCCTGTATATATTTGTGTATGTTTATGTAGATTGATTTTGACTTGTAAGTTTAGAAAGTTATAATGATGTTATTTATTAATAATGCCAATCTTCCATTTTGTATATTACTCTCCATCCAAGGGTTGTTCGGAAGAGATCGCTATTAGTGATAATACTGCCCGTTGTTCATTCATTCAGGATATGATTGTGGGTAGTTTATAAATACTCACTAAGCATTGTAGCGCAGCAACACTTATTCTCATGTCCGTCGACTGTGTAGCTTCACAAACTACTTCCATGATGAAATTCCTTTCATTGTCTTTTTCGAAATTAGCCTTTGTGAACTCAAGAGAGTTTAGTAAAGCCTGAGTAGCGGCAAGACGGACATGATTGCTGGGCTCAGTAGATCGCATGCCATGGATGATAGCTGTGAGGATTGGATTGCTTTGCTCAGTCAGAACTTCAGCTTCAATGTCTTGACAAATGTAACCTGAAAAAACCCAAATAAATGAATTCTCCAATTCTTCCCAAAACACAGTTGTTGCTCCTTCATAAGTTACCTGCACAGAGTACTTAATTAAAAATATACTTAATCAAATTGAAATTAAATAAAAAAGAGTAAAATTTTCCATATATACTATTTAACCCTCTTAGGGGTGTATTTTTGAAGATTAGATCTACATTCTGAATTCCAACAGAATTGGTTTAGTAGTCAATGGGATATGTGGTAATAAACATTCATACACACAAACATTCACATTTATAATATTAGTAGGATGTTGGAGTCTTTAATTTATTTTACAAACTTAGCTGACACACAGCCATGTGTCTTATATCACCATCAGGACATTGAACATACCAATAGCTTCAAGTGTGGCTTCTTTCTTTAACTCTGAGCTCTGCATGTTGCATACATTTTCTACCAGGATAGGTATGAGATCATTCCATTGTCCAACAGGAAGCTCTGCCACTGCCACATATGCTACACACTGGGCAGCAGAACTGGGCCGGCTGTTCTCTGTGCCTATTGCTGCTAATATCTGCAAATTAATGCATTGTTTTTTTACATTTTCTCCCTCTAAGCTAGTTTATTAAGTAAATTTTGATTATTGACTTTGAACATAAAGTTAATACAGATTAACTTGTGTTATTCTTTTATGTTTGCTCAAAAATAAGAGTAGGTAACTAGATTAAATGTTACAAAGGTCAATATACTAACGTTTTTCTTGATGTACAGTCTTATATCTTCAGGGAGAGCCAGCCATCTTTGTTGGTATTGTAACTTGAGTGTTAGGTCTTTAGATGTAAGATGGTTTTTTAACTGCAGTCCAGCAGCCATTCGGGCCACTTGGCTGTTACCACCCGCCACCAACACATCAGACAACATTTTGATAAATGTTGTGAAGTTTGCATTTGCTGCATGGTCAAGGTATTGTTCCGCTGCTTCCAATTCATTTCGATCTGGAAATATGGTTTATTTCAATAGTATTGCCAACATACCTACAAACTCTTTGTTATGTAGTATAAAACAATGTCGTAAAAAGTTTCTAATAAATGTAGGGCAAAGAAAGTTGATAATACTTTTCTAACATCACTGGCAAATAGATTTTAATTTGGTTGTCTAGAGTTTACAACTTCGCACAAAATAAATCCATAGATACTGTTTTTTAGTGATAAAACATATTTCGAGCAGACTGGAGATCAATACCAAATTATAACCTAAAACTTGCAAAGGATTGCAAGTGAAAATGATGAATGATCAGCTAAATGTACATCAATACTATCATAGCAAATATTGGTTAGAGCCGATTTCTTGTAGATCACAAACACGTCCTGTTTCTTAGAATTAGCGCTCAAAACGATAGCTTGCCAGTTGGATAGTAGGTATAACAAGGAAACTGATCGTACAGCGTTCGAGTCAGGGAGACTATGATAGCTATAGTAGCGAGTTGATATTAACAAACTGTTGATGCGTTGTTATAAACCAAGTATTTTTTGTAACAGACAAGTTCTAGATAAAGTCGGTTGACATAAAACGCCATCAAGGTTCACCAAGTATAGAAATGCTGTTGCTGCCTCTTACCTGGTGATATAGTCTTCTCTAGTATTTGTATAAGTGCTAATGTGGTTTCTGAATGCATTTTGTTCACTATTCTTACAATAAACCCAAGCTAAATGCTAAAATTGCGAACGGAAAAATTAATAAACCGGCTCGCGACGGAAGAACATTCGTAAAATGAAAGAAAGGTTGACTTGACTTGACTCTTGTTGGTGTTGCATACTAAAAAAAAGTATTTTCTAGAAAAAAGGAATGTTTAAGGGCATACATACACTCACACTTGAAACATAAAAAAAAAACATATTTTAGATTTTAAATATAAGTTTAATGGGTTTTTTCCTTCTTTTTTTATCAATATTTAAGGGTTTTGTCGCTTTGCAACCACATAAACCCATAGAAACAAAAATAAATAAAAACAAACCAAGCAAAACTTTATTTAGAGCTTAACTAGAGGTACTTACATGTAATAAAACTTAACTACTTACATAAACCTAACTGAAATAACAAAACTAAAAGCTCAATTTCTCTAGCACGCTATTTACTTAACCTATGCCTTAGGCCGAGGCAAGCAAGGATTTATAAAATATATACTTAGGTAACAGCTACTAACAGTAATCAGAACAACTGATTGTGTTCAATGAGGTTCAACGGGTCTCTAACAGCTCTTCTTTTTTGGGTCCCGTACCTGAAGGGTGCCATTAAGATCGAACCTTGACGAATATTACTAAGTCTCTGGTGCCGTCCGTTCGTACGTCTGTTCTGTCAGCAGGCTGTATGCCTGTATCTCATGTACGGTAGGTAATAGATAGAAAGTTTTCACAAAGTGTGTATTTGTATTGCCGCTAAAACAACAAACAATAAAAATCAAATAAAAAATACAACAAGCATTTATGTTATGTACGAGGATACGGAACCCTTCGTGTGCAAATTCGGCTCGCATTTGACCAGTTTTTATTTTGCCCCACAGAGCTGCAAAGTAATGGCTGTAGCTGGCTGTCGTTATTAACTTTAATACTCTTCTTTGCAAGCATCGGTTCTCGATGTTTATGCACCTTAAGTGCTTGGTAGAATTTTCTTCACCCAGAATCTCTCGGGGCAGCTAACGCGACCTAGAAGGCCGAGTAGTACGCTACGCCCATTATGTACCTTTTTTTAATTGTGGGTGGAAAATTCTGCCCCTAAACGCCCAACCGCGGTTGAGGGTCGCAGCTGGGGAGTGTGGAGTTGTCAGAATCGACGACCCCCAAAATAACCACCTGATGGTCAGCGTCGATGCATGTCAAGGGCTTCCGGGATCTCCATACGGAACGCACCGGAGCCCCTCTCGCATCGTGCTCAGAGCTCTGTCCCGGTAATGGCACTCACAGCTAAACCCAATACCCTCACGTGCTACGACGGACGACACTTGCCCCAAGTGTCGCCGCCCTCCCGGAATCCGCATTTAAGGTACGACTTGGCAGTGGACGACATGAGGCAGCAGCAGACGACGTGTCGCAGCGACACTACTGGTTTCTATGAAATTCCCTCCGCGACACGTCGTTCGCTGCTACCTCATGTAGTCCGCTGCTAACTCGTACCTTTAGAGGTACCTACGCCAAGTCTATCCTTAGTGTTGCCGAGTATCCATGTACAAGCATGATTATGTAGTGTACTCGGAACAAATGCATTCATCCAAGCTGGTATGTAGTGTCAAACGACAAGCTCTAAGTACCTACCAAAAGTACATTTTAATTTGTCACTGTCAACTTGTAGTTGACATGACAGTTGTAGACAGTTTGACAGAACAGAATAAATTGATGTCTTTTCGAGTTTTGTCGGTGTATAGTACGAAGCGTTTGGCTGAAAACATTCGCCAAAATGGTACATTTATCTCTCTTTATTTGTTCAATCATTTGCTAAATCAGTGTCTCTACTTATTAAAGGAGTTGTTTATAAGTGTTATGTGATTTTCATGTGAATATTTCTCGAAACCGGTAACAAAAATGGTTTATGTTTCAGTCGTTGGTTATCCCTGAGAAATTTCAACACATCCTTCGTATTATGAATACAAACATCGATGGCAAACGTAAAGTTATGTTTGCCATGACTGCTATCAAGGGAGTCGGTCGCAGATACTCCAACATTGTCCTGAAAAAGGCAGACATTGACCTGGACAAACGTGCTGGAGAGTGCACAGAAGAAGAGGTATGTTGACTTTACTTTCATACTTCTAAGCTCTGCAGCTGGTACTGAAACTTACTTGCTGTACTTTACTATAGATTCTGTAAGTTACAAGCCACTGCTAAAACCAACCTAGTTCTAACACATTGTTTACATCAATATAATGCACTGACTACTCCACATTCAATTTGGTTTTATTGATACTAATAATGATATCTGTTGATGATTTAGCAAGTACTAGTGCTGGCTATAGGTTCCTTTCAAGCAGAAACAGTTCTTTCTATGCCATGTCATTATGTATGTTTTATTTTCAGGTTGAGAAAATTGTGACTATCATGTCCAACCCCAGGCAGTACAAAATTCCTGACTGGTTCCTCAACAGACAGAAGGATATCGTTGATGGTAAATACAGCCAGCTAACCTCATCCAATTTGGACTCCAAGCTCCGTGAGGATTTGGAGAGGCTCAAGAAGATCCGTGCCCACAGGGGTATGCGTCACTACTGGGGTCTGAGAGTGCGTGGACAGCACACCAAGACTACTGGCAGGAGAGGCAGGACTGTGGGTGTGTCCAAGAAGAAGTAAATTATAAGAAATAAAATCCAAGCTATTCATAGCCAAATTGTTTTATTTGTACCATTGTAAAGTGGTATCAAAATATTAGCAAAGGAATACAAATAAGTTGTTCAGTATGTGTTACAATTTGCTCACTTAGATACCTACTCAACAAACATTTTATATAGGTAGATTTGAATCAATCTAAAAAATAGGCACCTACCTAAACATTGCATTTATGTACCTAGTGCATTTTATTGTTATGCAACGGAGCCTTTAGATATACTTTTATAAGGGTAACTACATAGGTCCTATGATCCTGATAACAATAATGCTTTTGTGCCCAGTACAGTAGCCAAACAAAAAAATACAGACAAATAAAATACATTCACAATTATTCCAAAAATATTCACTTGTGATGATTTTATTAAATTTTATGGAACACTATTATTCTGGCTTACTAAATAAAAATTCAGTTACCTATTCATATTGTGCTATAAGTACCATCATGTACACACCAGCTAAAAGAGCTACAATTTCTTTGATAGATTGTGTTAATTTGGTTGATCCTTCTAATAGTTCTGGGATTACTGACACAGTTGCAATGTAAATAAATCCTCCTGCAGTAAATGGTAGAATAAGAGTTGAGACCAGTCCCTCACTCGCACCTCTAAGGTAAATAGACAACACAGTTCCTGAAACAGCTCCGAATGCTGTCAGTAGCTGAAGTAACATAGCCTTTCTTCTTGAACATCCTGACTGCACTAAGATAGCAAAATCTCCTATTTCATGAGGTATCTCATGCAGCAAAATTGTTACTGTTGTAATGTAGCCAATATTTTGTCCAGCAATGAAGGAAGCACCAATAGCAAGTCCATCTGTGAAATTGTGAGTGAAATCTGCGGCAAGGTTCAAATATCCAGCAATTTTGATCTCTTGTTGTTTCTTGTCCTTGTTTTTCTTTTTTGATTTCTCATCAGTCTTCTTGTCTGTTCCGTGGGAATGTCCATGTCCTCCACTAAATAAGCGGACAGTCTTTTCTACTACCAAGAATATTATGATGCCGCCAAGGACCCCCAGTCCGACGGTGGTGTCATGTGGGCCATGCTCGCCGGCGTCGTGTGAGTGGCTGTGGCTGTGGCCGCCGCCGCCGCTGCTAGAGGCCAGCGCATGCGGGATCAAGTGCAGGAAAGCGTCACCGAGGAGACCTCCAGAAGCAAATGATAGCAGAATCTTCAACAGCGGCTGTTTTTCAATAGAACCGTCGACCGGAATGAAAAATAGTATGAAGAATGGCACTATACTTATAAAGAGTGTGGAACTCAGTGCACTAACGTACAAATCGTAGTCTGGTTCGACCACTTTGTTTCTCTTGTGTTGTTCGTTTGCAGTTTTAGAATACTTGAACGCAGGATCTTCCCCTTCTCCGTGTGAATGAGAATGTGTGTGCTGGTTGCCTAAAACTACAGCTATCGCACTGGCTATAAAAATACTAAGTAAAAGCTTTCTGTTAAGAGAAATCATTTTGGAAAGTTAATCGAATTCTTTATAGAAATCACCACGATTCACAAAACTAGTCGCTCAAGTCGCGCAAGTACCGATACGTACTTTACATTACGTTACGTTACGTAGGTATCAACAAACGTACACATCACTGAACAGTCATTCATGGAAGTAACGGATTGTAGTTTTTGTCTCTTTCACACGAGTAAAAATTTAGTATAGTTTACATCTTTTTCATGCTGTAGATTGACAGATTTTTGTATGGCACATTTGAAAGTGTAACATTAAAATGGGAGGGCGCTGACATTTTGACAGCTCATCGTTCGGATATTTTTTCGTACAAGTACCTACTCCTACATACAGATAATACTGAATATTGATTTAAAGAATAGGTACTTATGTAGGTATTCTACCTCGGTATTCTACATTCGTGATTGCTACATTTTTTCTCATATCGTATTTTTGCTTTGAGGAACCAAAGAACAAATTCATTTTCTTTTCATTCGCATTATATTATTTAACTAACAAAAAAAAAACTAAATCGATTTTAGGACAATATATAATTTAAGCGGTTCGAAAAAAACGACGAAATGCTTCCTGAAAAGGGAGGTACCTGGTGCCCTACTTCTTTTGGCTAGTCTTGGCGGGAGCACTAACTACCGTACTCCCAGATAAAATAAAAAGTCTAAGTACCAACTTATTTTTTTTTAATATATTTTATACCTACATAATGAAATCGTAATACAATTCGTAGTCAATCTTAGAACCAGTAGGTCATGTTGATGTTTCCGTCGGAGTCTCGCTGCGTGTCCACGACGCTGGCCTGGCGTACCAGCTTGCGCATGGAACTGCGGCGGCGGGAGAGCAGCTCCGGCACCTCGTCTACCGGGGCTTGGGTCAGCTCTAGCTGTTCTAAGTTCTGGTATGACTCCGAGTCTGGCACTTGTCTGGGAGCAAGAGAAGACTCGTTAGTTTGATGGATATAAATGAATGAAATTCGATTCCGACCCTATCGTTTGGTTGAACTAAAAGTCTCTACCTAGTAGGTGCCTACCTAATAGTTGCGTATGTTTCTAATTATCTAGTGATAAAATTCTTTAATTGGCTGGTCAGAAACAATATTAGGAAAAGACAGACATGTTTTGCCAATACAAAAATCTTTAGTAGGTGTTATAATGTTAAAGTGTTTTTACTTAGGTGCTATATTTAAGTATCTACTTACGGTAAAAGGTAATTTACTTTATTGATATATTTTAATATTTGCATATAAAACCTATAATGTCCTATCGGCGAGTGGGAACCCTGTGCTCTAGCCGCAAAACCGGTTTCGAGTCAGCGGTGCCCAACGGAATATGAACGCTCGTGTCACACGATAAGTTTCAGTTTCGCGTGCAAGCAGTAGGTAATGTAGGCAAATTTTGATACCTAATTTATTTGTGACACAGTGATGCACGATACGACTACCAAGTACCAGCAGCACCGCTTAGTACTGAATCACTTTTTATGGCGGAGCCGTTCTAAATGTACCTACTAAATCGAGTTTCATGCGAATAGTCAAAACTTTCTTAGCCGGAGCCAAAACTACAGATTGTCTCGCTTGTCTCTCCCTCCAGTCTCCTTGCTGTCTTGCTCGGAATCGCTACTAGGGAAAGGTACCTACCTACTAGGAAAATATACTAAAACACAAAATGCGTGTTGGTGCTATGTAAAATGCAGTCTATACCTCTACCTATATAAATGAGAGTTGTCGTGAATGAGATTTCATTTAAATAACAACGCTTATTTCAAGAGCTTTGTTATTCGACCCTATAGGGTTTTATTTTTTAAATTTTACCTCTGTCCGCCACACGACCAGCAGTCCGCATAGGTCCAGTCCCTGCCGAACAGCTCTCCTTCCTCAGCGGTCTGCGGCAGGCGGCTGTGCAGCGTCTCTGGCAAGCGCAGCGCGCTGATGCCGCCCAGCACCGACACCGCGCCCATCACCACTAGAGGAAGGACTAGATTGCTGGAACCCTACGAAAATACTTAAATTAAGGTATCTACTTAAAATAATTTTCAAAGTGATGTGATTCGCTTTATTAGCTAGGTACTAGTTACGTTTGTTTTGATTTTTAGCTGATAATTAAAAAATACTTGGGTACTACTAAATATTTTACGTGTTACTTAGAAGAAAAACGCATTGGAAATGATTTAGAGAGCGCTTCCGTAGTAAACTAGAGGACATTCAGCGCTCATGCGATGACTTAGGTCGTATAATAAGGCAGCTAAGTAACTAGCATTATTCGAATGGATAGTGAAAATATAATAGTAGCCTAAAAGTGGGTGAATAAAACAGAGTGAAGCATGGGTCAGTGGATCCAAGACTGCAGAACATCTTGCCTTACCAGGTAATTTATAAAAGGTATTATAATAAGGCCCAAGCCGCCTATGTATGCCGAGGTGCCGATCCCCACTCCTCGCAACTCAGTCGGATACAGCTCTCCGGCGTACGGGTAGATTATCAGGAAAGACGCAGATATAAAACATTTGGATATTAGATATAGGATAAGGGTTGCTGAAATAGCATCTGGAAAAATAGGTTCGCGCTATTTTATCTACAGAATACAACGGAACAAAATAATTGCTGACAAAGTATAGGCACCTACCATTAGGTAAAAGAACTGTTACAATGCAAAATATGCCGCTTATAACCATGGATAGACAGAGAGGCCACCGTCTTCCAATTCGATCCATGAGGAACCAGCAAACTATGTAGCTCGGAATTTCAACAGCAGATGAAAGGAAAAAGCTCATATACTGGTTATCCCCTATAGCGGGTCCGTAGTAACTGAGGCCGACGTATACCATTTCAGAAGCGCACCAGTTGAAAGTTATTAAACACGTTTTCAATCTCATATTCGGAGTTCGACACAGAGCGAATACACTGGCTGACTTTGCCTCTGTCACCCCCTTTTCTTTCTGTTCTATAACTTGTTTTTGAAGTTTAGCGGCAAACTCCTCGGGCATTGCTTTACCATTTACTCGAGCTATGGTTTTGAGGATAGTATTCGCTTCTTCGAATCGTTCTCTCATGAGTAACCAACGGGGAGATTCGGGCAATACGAACCAATATAAATAGTAAATGAAAAATGGTGTCGAGGTAGCCAGAGCGAGTGATCTCCAGTCTCGTAGCATATACGTAACTCCCGACAGCAGTATCAACCCCAGAGTGTAGAATACGCAAGTCATAACGGTCACAAAAGATCTGTAGTTGGGTCCAGCTAGTTCTAGAGCTACAAATATAAAATAATTTTATGAATAAAATTTTCAACGTTCCTTATACATATTTATAAGTATTCACTTACAAATAATAAAAGGTATTTGATATACAGCTGGAATTGTCAGGCCTACTATGGTTCTGGCTACGACCCACACCCAGTACTCGTGGGAGTATGCCGTCAACAAGCTTCCAACCAACAGCGTTGTTAGACAGATGAAGAAGGATTTCTTTCGACCTATTCGATCATTCATGTAACCGAATGTGTAAACGCCTATCGGTCCTCCAACATTTAAGGCGACCAAGCCAAGGGTCGGATAAATGTCGTATTCACAAACTAAATCAAACTGAAACATAATAAAACTTTAGTGGCAATTTTACTCTTAGAAAGTGAACTTAGTTTGTTTAGCTTATAGGTAACTCACGTCTATAACAATTGATGATTGTACTTCAGATGTGTCATATTCGTAGCCGTCTAAGCACGGCTCTATAGGCCAGTCTCTGCCGTGGTTGAACTCATTTATATCATCTGCTTTTATCAAATCAGACCAATTTATCGCATACCTTAGACATTTTTCGAATCCCATATCGTCCTGTAAATGAAACATATAGCATTGCCTATCTATAAGTAACTAACGAAAGTACTCTGAATACTACGTCATCACCTTCATGGGTATAGAGAGTGTTTTGCGCTGCTGTTGTGTGATATTCAGCATTTGTAACTGTGGAACCTTGCACCAATGGTCGGGCACGTCTGTCATAAACAGCTGGTTGAAGGCGCAAAAGCCACACGGCAGGCACGCTGGTAGACACACCAGCCATAGAAGCAATTTCTGGTACAAACCAAATTCCCCAATTTTCGGCAACAAGTCATCCAAGTCGAGGTTATCGTCGTTTGCTTTGCCATTCTAAAAGCGTGAATAGGGATAAAACTTCATTCGATATACTGCAAACAGGTAGGTTGTAGGTTGGTAGTTGTAAACTTGAACTTGACACAGTAAACCTGACGCTACTCGTAGCTAGTAGAGGGTTAGACTTGGCGGGTTTTAAGTTTCAATCTCACAAAATACCTAGTTATTCCTAGATTGTACCTAAATTGGGAGTAAAAATTTGTATACACAACCATTAGAAGGTATTATATAAAATTTAATTGTGGGTACCGTTTGTTTGTGGCGCGAACCGTAGTCAGAACTATCATTTTTCGACATCACTTGTACAAGGCGAGTATTTTACAAGAAAAACGCGGAACTAATGAAAGGTTAACATTCACACTGAGTTTTAGAGGATAGGAAAGAAGCCATATAAATTGTAATCTAATTAATCGTATACACACTATAGAATATATTTTGTGTATATCGGGTTTATCGAAATACTCTGTAATGTAACTTCCACATGTTGTAGGTACCTAGTTAAAAAAAAAGTTTTTTCGGTAAAAAAATACAGTACCTACTGTTACCAATAGATGTGTGAAGACCTATGTCTATAATATAGAGCGTAAGATCGGTGGTGGCAGCGATTTGGCAGATTAAGAGAAGGTATATAACTTTGCTGACATTTTCAGGTTTCGTTTAAGTTTGCAAATCAGGGCGGATCACGAAAAGGAATAAAAAAAACTATTTGTAATTTTGTTAAAATATTTATTTGTGAAACGTAGATAAAATCGATACAAGTAATTAAAATTCTTAGACATACAACTTATTATTTTACACAATAATGAAACTGTGAAAAATTGTCTTAGTAACAATAACTATAATTTATAATTTCGTCATCTTAACGAATCTGCGTCTTCAAAAACCTTCGTTTCAGTTATTACTTACGCACTTTGGTATTCCACGAACCAACCAACAGTCTCATTTGCACGCTTTCCATGCCAATGTCAATAAATAAGTTTGTATATAAGTTATATGTAATTATATTTAAAGTAGATTTCATAACCTTTACAAACGTTTCGATTACGAGAAAATTGACATCATTAAAGGTATAAAAAAAGATTAAATTTTTGTATAAAAACTTGGTAACGTCTCTAAATTTATACATTTTATTATTCAATTCATAGAATAGGAAAATAATGCACATGCGTTTTATTAAACTTGTATAAATATCGCAATTGGCAAGCAACGTATTCAGGTAACTAACTGGTACGTCATTAAATGTAAATCTAACTTCAAAAGGGCTAATATCATTTAATTAGGTCCTTATGTTTCCAAGACGATTTAGGCTTATTCTAATGCTCCGGCTACATCACCGGGATTCGGCGAATACTTACGTTCTGCGTGATTTTGTCCTTTGACGAACAACATGGCTACACCTGTCACACAACGCCAAATACTTCGACACAGCCCGACAATGTGGCCCCAGCGTATAATTATATTTTGTGCTTTGGTATCACTTACGAGTTGGGAAGAGTACATTATGACTGTTTGGCATAAATAATTATTCGACGTTGATTTTTCAAAGTAAGCTGTCTAGTTTTTATCTAAATTATTTCTAATGACAAATAGTAAAGTGTTATAGTAAGTAATTCTTATTGAAAATGTATCATGAATATTTGAAAATTGTTGGCATATTAAGATCATAGTTTTCTATTGTACTTATATATTTTAATAATTAAAAACAGTTGCAATATGTTAATAAATTGTTTTTATACCTCTAACAGCAGTAGGTAGTTATAATTTATATAATATATTTTATAAACGTAGATTTAACAACTTCAATAGTTACAAACATAACAAAGGCGCTAAGCTTCATAGACGAAGGCATAAACCTACAATATGCAGGTTTACAATTCTCATAAAACAACTCGCGCTTCTTACACTCGATATTTCAACAGTCGATACACAAAGAGGCTCAAATCACTCTCGCACTAACAAGTCGAAATTATAGTTTGATAGAGAGGAGCATTTTAAAAAGTTTTCTCATACTTTTCACACTTTATACAACGCCAAAGAAACACTAGCAAACCGAAGTCGTTTTGAAGAAAAAATACTTAACACTGATTTGAAATATTTTGGAGATTAAAAAAAAGTAATTTTGGAGATAAAATTAAGACTATTTGGTTGAGAAATTACAAATATTTACAAGGGTCGTTAATGCATCGTTGGGCGGTGTGCGCCCGCGCCGACGCTACGTTAGCAGCTTGAAGAACATAATGCCCAGCGAGATGTTGATAAATAGCACCAGGATTACCAGCTGCTGTCTCGAGAACCAGTCCTGCAACAAACTCATCATTTAAAAACTTCGAAATTTTTATGGTAATGCAGGGCCATCCCTACCGAGAAGGTCTCAGAATGCGCTCAGTCAGAGCATACTCTGATTGTATCATACATACAGCATAAGAAGACTTATGATATAGTGACTTACGACAATAGAAATATTTTTTTCATTCATACATGAACGTGCAACAGATTCTTCAGACAAGTAGGGTCGTATCTTTGATATACCATAGATAGATGTTACGTCGTAGCATTAGTGCACTGGGCATCTACGCTAGTGAACGATCTCGTAGCACGCTACAATAATGCGTAGCTTGTGTCATTGCTACAAAAGAAATTCCTGCGTAGCGTGCTACGATGTAGAACATAAATGCTACAAAAATACTTTGAAAATGATAATCATATTTAGATATCTGGGTATGTGTTCATTCCTTTAGCTGAAGCTGTAGCGCAAATAGATGTACGGATTTTGACAAATCATTCGTTGGATTTGTCCTGAGGATTTGTCTGCATACGAGAGTGTCATAGACTAAGAGGCCATTTGCAAATTATTTCTCTGGATGTCGCCGTAGCTCAAACGGCTGTGTGTCGTTGGATTTTTCTAGTCAAAGGGTTAATAAAGAGTGGTAACTCTTGTGTCAGATGATGTACCTTGACTTGTGGACTGACGAGGTAGAGCAAGGGGTTGGCGCGAAGCTTCTCCGTCTCCTCGTGTATGCGGCGCACCTCCTCGCGGCGCGCGGAGCCGAGCATGGAGACCTCCTCGCGCGACATGCCGCCGCCGTCCGGCAGCCGCGGCATGCCCGCCACGTCTGGCAGCGACTTCTTGCGCTGCAGCGTCGTCTGAGGCGACATCACCATCTGCTGTTCAAATATTATTATTATTGTTGTTATTTATTATTTTGACGGCCTCGGTGGCGTGGCGGGCGATTGTTCGGCAGAGACGCAAGAGGCGCGGTTTCGATTCCCGCTGCGGAAGAAATGTTCGCATGTTCTGCAAATATTTTTTCTGGGTCTGGGTGTTGTGGTACCATGGTACTCGTAGTTTCTGATATCCACGATATAGGGAATCATAGTGTGGCGTCAGGACTATGTATGTGACTGTTGGGTGTTATTTATTTATTTATTCAGTTATTATTATTATTTGACGACCTCGATAGTGTGGCGGGTGAAAGTCCGGCTGAGACGCAAGAGCGATGTGTTCGCTGTGTTCGATTCCCGCTACGGGAGAGATGTTTGTATTTTGTGCAAATATTTTTCTGGGTCTGGGTATTGTGATAATAGGCATTATAAATAAAAGTATGTTTTTATAAAAAAAAGTACATAAGTATTCTATAAGCCATCTGGTTCCCAGAGTACAAGCTTGGCTTAGTTTAGGGCTAGATGGCGCTGTGTGAAATGTCCACAAATATTGATTTATTTATTATTATTATTGTTAAAACATAGTTAGCTTTAAAGTGCGGGCACATAATGTTTTTCCCAGTAAATTGGTTCACTTTTGGAGCTAATCAGTGTCTCTGGTAGCCTATTCCAGAGATCAACGACACGATTTGACAAATTGTGTTGTCTAGGACTTCTTGTACCTGGCTTGAGTGTGAATTATTACTTTTAAAAACAAAATTAAAACGATATCAAGTATGAACGATAACATCTCTTATAACACCAACGTACCTAGGTACGTCGCTACGAACGCACAAGGTCACGACATTATAGGAATAATACTGGTCACGTCGAGATTTCAAGAGGTTTTGGCGTTTTTCAGATTTTTCATCAATCCCATGGGACCCCTTCGATGGTAGAGATATCGTGGAGAATACAAAACAATTAGAGCTCGACTATGAAAAACCTAGAACCTAACACATTTCTAGAATGTAGGTAGGTACTCGTTAAGCCTTTCCATAATTATGATACCAAACACAGTATTTAAATTCTCTTATAATAGCTTTGATTACTTAGTAATAAAATAAAAAGAGGAGACCTCTAGGTACCCAACAGTAGGCACTGGAGTCTGGTTATATATTTGACTCCTGGACGACTTTTGGGTAGGAACAAATTGAGTCTTTGCCTTTTACTTGAGAACATGGGCTTGTTTATGAGCTGCAAAGATGTAAAGGCCCGGTTTAAACAGCTTAAAGTTGGCAATAAGGGGCTTACGCACTATATTTTTGTAGTATGATGATGCAGACTGCATAGAGCAAGTACTCGTTTATTGAAGAGTTATTATAAATACATAAAATTCCAATCTTGCCCGCGTATAAAAATGTAGTGGGCAGCAAGGCCGATGTTTATCTTGTTGGATGTTGAGAATGAATTTAAAAGTATGTTCATCTTATTTAATTAATACGATGTTGACATATCTAAATTTTACTTTATGTCATATCTTTTTATAAAACAAGAAAAGATTTGAGATTTCTTACATTTTACACGAGATAACGCACTGGTTATCTGCATAGGTACATTAAATCTTGAACATCGACGCTTTTTTACTGGGATAACGCACCATATTGTTTCCGAACTATTTGTTGTGTGCAAAGTATTTTTTTTACCTGTATATCATCTACCACAAGAAGTTAATCAGCCTGTTCCATAGAAATACGGTTAGAAACATTTCAGAGTACAAGTAGTGCGGTTTGAGGGGCTAGTTTGACGGCAGGTGTTTACCTCGACGGGAGGCACGTTAATCCAGCTTTCGGAGGCGCGCCGCGCGAGTATCGCCGGCGAACACATGAGGTCCTCCTCCTCGTCCTCATCTCCTTGATACCACATCATTATATTTGTTTACAAATCCAATTTAACACACGAATCCAAAGGTCACAGATCACAAACGCATCACATATTTTACGTTGCACGGCTAATAATTCAGCTGTTTTGTTGTCTTTTTGGTTTATTTGAAAGTGAAGGTTTTGTTTTAGTTAGTGAGATAATACTTCGGTTAAATTTAGCGGGGAGGTGATACGCGGAAAGCGGCAGCGAGTGACTGTCTCAATTTAGAAATAGAACGGGCTGAGCGCAGCGCAGGCGAGATGTCGACACCGCCCGCGCCCGCCGCCGCGCCCGGCCGCGCGTAGTCGCCCGACTTGTCGCTCATGTCAGCGCATTGCTAACTCAAAAGCTCTGTTCACACTAGTGCACATTTTTTCCTACTAACATCATCAGCTCGCTGTGTTCTTTGGGAGCTGAATTTCGGGAATTCCTTTCTTAGTTCACCCCTACAACAGTAAGCTGATTGATTGTCTGGGCTTTCCTAGACATGAATGTAACTTTTAAAAATGTTTTACAATTTTTGATGTATGCGTTGTTGAGTGTGCTAAACACATGCGTCAAAGGAAGACGTAAGTTGAAATGGAAGCGCTCTAATGTGGACAAAGCCACACTAAACATCAATTATTACAGTACGGTGCTTTATTGTTGGCCCGTGCTGGTAATAGGGCTAAACGTAAACGATAATATTAGAATGTATTTTATGCACTAGTATGTATGTGTGTTCATACAAAATGCATTGGTCAAGGTCACGCTTATAGCTACGATTAAAGCTTTCGCTGCCATATATAATACAGTTTTTATTGAATTTTTATTGCATATAACAGCTTCTAGTACGTAAAAACTCACATTTCAGACGATGAACACGATTATTGCCTAATTACTCATTCGACCTTGCTGAAAAATAGCGTCGTTGACTTAATTTTATGTACACAATTATTTTTGAACCTAAATCTGTTATTGTAATCGATAGTTAAAATCGGTTTATGTTGCAAAATGGTATACGAGTAAGAGGCGTTCTGCTACAAAGAACACAAGCAATGTTCTAGTTAAATACTAGAACATTACTTGTGCTCTTTGATCATTTTTTGAGAAAATGTCATTCAATTGTCTACTACCCAAAATACAAGGTTATAACATTAGGATTAGTTTGTGTTGTTTATTAATCTTACCTTGCGACCTCCTCCTCCGCCCCCGCCCCCCGCCCGTGCAATCGGCGGCGGCGGTACTGGGTTCGGTGCCACGTATAAACTTTCAGTTCGTTTCGGCTGGTAAGGGGAGGGCGATATATCTTGTCCGAGATTTCGTTGCCTCAGAAGGGATTCTTCGAATGGTTGGGGTTCTCGGGAGCCCGCCCTTGATATTGAGCCGCGGCCTGAAGCTAGATGTCCATTGCCAGCCGGCGTGGCGGCGCGGGACGGCGGCCGCGACGTCGCCGCCGGCGCCGGCTGCGGCGCCACCGAGCCCGCGCGGGACCCTGAGCTCGGCGCCACCGCTTCCACTGACGGCTGACGAGAACGCCTCCCGTAACGATCCACGCTCGAGTCTCGACTCGGAGGTCGCTTGTAATGATCGAAGTAATCTATAGAGGGACGTGCTCCAGGTGCTCGCATATTATCGCGCCCCCCGTTAGCCATATCTTGTTCCACCTGAGCCGGTTGTCGATACCCCTGGCTGTCTGTCGTGGTTTGCCGGTACATCTGTTGGTCTGGACCTTGCCTGTAGCTTTGGTCCATGGGCTGCCTGTAGCCTTGCTGTTCCATTGCCTGGCGGTATCCTTGCGGATCCGCTGCCGCTTGTCGATCAAGCGTGCTTTCGGAATGCACAGTTCCAGTCCGAAAATCATTTCGATTGTCAACAAACGTATTTTCTGGAGCGTTATACGTCGGCTGGCCCAGCACGCTCTGTCGTCTGACAGGTGCTTGTGGTTGGTTCCATTCTTGTGAAGCGGGTTGCTGTCTATTTTGATTTAGAGTCGGTCTCATTGCTGCAGATAGTCGTCGACCTTGGTTCGTGAACTGTTGTCCACTTTGGTCCATGTTCTGTTGGTGTTGTATTGAGTCTTGCCTGTTCAATCTGTAGGGCGGCGCGGCCGGTAACTGCCCCCCTCCAGGTACAGAGGAGCCATACGCACCCATTTGTTCATTTTGTGAATAAGGTTTTTGATAATCCTGAATACCAGGTTGCGCGTTAGCTGATGCCCATGAATCTTGTGTCTGAGCATTGGAATAGGAGTCGTAAGGAGGGCCGATTCTATTGGTGTTGTTCGGTATTCTCGAGTCTTGCATGGATTGCATCGGCTTAGGGAACTGCGTCGACGGTCTCCGGGAAGGCACGTTGGGGACTTGACTAGTAGGAAGCTGTGAATGTTTCGGAGGGATATGATTTGGAATGCTCTTTCCGTCAAGGATCTTTTCAGATTCTTGTGGTGCGGGTGCTACAACTTGTGCATCGTAAATTTTTTGTCTATATTTTTCTCTTAATCCTATTCTGTCAAAGCCCGGGTGTTTAAAATCTGGGGCAAACTGCTTCGCAGTAGCTTGCGCTATATCACAGTCTTCTTTTGCTTGGTCTGCACACTCGTCGGCTTGTTCAGCTTTACCCCGAGCTGTGGCGGTTCTGCGAACAAACACATGATGTGGTTATTATCACAATTGTACGGTAACTACAATAGCACGTAACATCGAAGTTAGCACGAGTTTATTTTCTTTATACTGGAATCTATTCAAATATTTTAATAACGTCGAAAAGTTACAGCAAATATCTAGCTATATCATTGGTAGTTTGGTACTGACTAATTGAGAGATATACGAGACATTTTGAAGATTTTATTAGGACAGTGATAAAACCCGACATGCCGTTATAATGTGTCATGGTTAATTATATTAACTGACCTGGAGATGGCAATGTCGGCCTTTTGCAGCGCTATTTTGGAAGCTCGCTGCGCGGCGGCCACTGCTGAATCAACGCGTTCTCGGAACTTCGCCGATCGCATAAGGAACATCCGCTTTTGGCTTGTAATAAGAACATTGTTCTTATATTTGCCCTCTTCCCTCGTGCCATCTCGGAACGTCGTCACGCCGTAACCGTACTTCTTGTTCCCGAACCATTCCCCCTCATACCGGAGCCCGTCACTCCGCTCGCTGACACCGAATGACTGCCGTTTGTCGTTTTTCCATTCACCCATGTAGGTTTCAGTAACACTCGCATCCAAATGTTCATCCTGAAAGTAAAATTCACGTTAGAGTTTTAGTTTTCACCAAATTATTTCTAGACTTTTTATGTGGGTACGAAACTATGTACATTACGAGGCCTAACTATATTGCCCACATAAAACAACTGAAACGCATGCGACTTCGTTTACATGGATATTTTTTTAAACTTATAACCTTATTACGAAAAAAATCGTAATCCTAGGATTAAGATTTTTTTCCAAATACGAAAAAGATACCATGTTTCTTGATGATTGTTTCACGATTCTCTTTCCATGCGTCTTCTATTCTATTATAATAACCGTCTCAGAGTGACAAAAACATCTCCATGTTTGCTAGATAATGACGCAACATATTACATATAAATGTATGTACATATGATATTCCCATTGGGCTAAGCAAGGCATACCATCGAATATGTCTGACTTTATGTCCTCGTTGATATTATGTAGTTTGTTCCTGAATGAATACCTACCTACTATTTTTATTGTGCTTGGTATTATCAAGACGTTTGCAAAATTGGATTTTCTTTAACAGGACGATTATGTACGAGTACAATCTGATCTCTGTATGAAAGTCAGATCTGCCAGTAAACTGTTTCTGCATCAATTAAAGCAACTTTCTATACTTCTACAGATAATTTCATCACGATTCGAGCGGATGTCTACCATGCATGGGGGTTGGGGACTATATAGTTGTAAACAGGCTAGTACAGTTTACAAAAAAACTGGAAATTTATCATAATTACCGACACTTGTGTATTTCATATAAGTACATTCAATAACTCGTTTGTAAAAAGCACTAAACACAACCATTTACTGAAGTAAGTACATCATTTTGTAAAGTTATAATATACAGTTTTATAGTCGGTAACAAAACGTTTTATATTCGGCCACCTGGTCTTTACTAATCTCTTAGAAACTCTCGAATCTAATGTGTTTGTGGATTTTACTGCCTGATACTGATTTTACGAGCAACATTGTTATTTATCTATTTTCACCATTGTTTCCTATTTTTAACACTTGGTGACTCAATTGGCACGCTTGAATGTATTGGCTACCAGGTGCCATCACGTCAACGCACGACGTAATGGATACTTCGGAGACGTAACAGAGAAAACGAACGTTTTGTTATAAGCCAGGCGAGTCACAGAGCCCGGTTCACCCGCCGTCACGGCCCGGGGGTGGAGGGCCCGAACCAAATCTACACATCGTGAACGACATCGTAAGCATCTAATTTCGTGCAGTAAGAAAGCGAGGTAGCGAGAGAGGTCTAATAGGAGAATGGATGTTCAGTTAAAACGTTTAAGGTATCCCACCTCGACAACGAAACTTGTGTTTGAGTTTGTGTGCAGAGAAGCGTGGGTCATAGCGGAGTGTGAGCTCTCTACGGAGGAGACCCACGAAGAGGCGGAGCCCCCCGAGCCCCCGGACCGGACCGAGGCCGAGCCGTGCTTGTCCAGGTCACCGGCGCTGCGCTGTCTGCGCAATTTCTGAAATCACGGATTGTTTCTTTTAGAAACCTCTTCTTTAATTACTTCAATGTGAAAAATATCCCCATTTTGACATGCGGTAGATTCTATGTATCAAAGGACTGAACTACAGAGATACGCACTTGTTATCCACCTCGAGTAAAGATGCAGACTAATTTTGTTTATTTGAGTGTTAGCGTTTTTTTGTTAGCGTTAATTATTTGAGCTCTGCGATGCTTAAGTAGCTATTATCAGATAAATAAAAAAGACACGTACTGAACGTGTCACAAAAACAAGAAGTTTTTAGTTCAGACAGAAGGAAAGCTGCGCCATGGTTCGTAATATCCGGTATCAAGGATCACTGTAAACACAGACACACGAACACTTACAGAAAGCAGTCCTTTCTTCGTTTTTTCAACGAGGGAGCCTCGTCTTCCGGAGGCGACGTCGGAGCGCACCATGAGGACGAAGCCGCCGCGCGCGTCGTCCATGCGGGTGGTTCGCCGCTCCGAGGGGTCCGCGGCGCCGCCGGCCTCGTTGAGTGAGGACATGGAGCCGCGGTGCCCCCGCCCGCCACCGCGGTAGTGCGACGCGAGCCCAAAAGGCGCGGACGTCCGCACGCCATACCCGTGCCGCAGTCCTCGCATCCACTGACCTTGGTAAGTTCCTGGAAAAATAATTGGATTTGCTAATTCACCCTCTATTACATTATCTACTTTATCTAATGAAACGACCGCAAAGCTGTATTTACCATAAAATGGAATGAACAAGGGAGGGCTAGTTGTGTTGTGAGTTATGACGTAAACTCAATTTAGTGAGGTAGGCCTTCCGAATAAAAGACCTGCCTACTTAAGCGAAGAAATATAGCAAGTCAATTTATGTTGTCTATAGCCCCACAGTGTTTTATCATTCAGTTTTAGAGCGAGCTCATTTCTGAATACAATTAAATTAAGTTGATGACTTAGACAGTTCGTATTTTACTTGTTTGGTAAATAAGGTTGGAAATAAGACAAAGTTACTCATAATCGTCCTACATGACCCTGTATGTAGATAGACAGCATGAAAAGTCCAACGCTATACGCATATCAAGTTTAACTACAACTAGAAGTGCTACTTCTCTGCTGGACTGGGAGTAAAAGAAAAGTATAGAATGCGTCCAGCTGCTTCTCTGCCCGAGCATGTCGTAAAAGTCGACTAAGGGATAGTATACTCCAAAATGATGGACAACCTATATGTGCGATAGGCTGATCGCCTGTCACAGTGGTTCACCACAACCATATTAGGATTTTAAATCAGAAGTGGCTGCAAGTTTTCTTATGTTTACTTGTAGCTCTGTCCACCCCATTAGAGACATAGATGATAATGATAGCAGTGCACACACCACCATCTAGCCCCAAACTAAGCAAAGCTTGTACTATGAAAACCAGATGGCTAATAAAATACTTATATACTTTTTTTTGCAGATACATACTTATAATTCATAATAATACAACACCCAGACCCGGAAGAAATATTTGCAGAACATACAAACATTTCTCCCGCAGCGGGAATCGAACCCGCGCCTCTTGCGTCCCAGACGAGCACTCGCCCGCCTTGCTCCAGAGGTCGTCAAAGATATAACAAATGAGGCGTGATAAAACCTTTCAAGTGAGAAGGACGAGAGCATCATAGCGTGTGATATCGCACTTCTATAAACTATAGGTACCTACATAATTTTATATTCTTCATGAAAGAGTGAGGTTGAAAATAACGCTTATATGCGCTTATTTCTGCCTCAATTTATACCTAAAACGTTTAACAAAAAGACTACCAACTCAAAAAACTATTCATCATCATCATCTTTCTGTCCTTAACCCTCTCTATGTGGGGTCGGCACAGCATGTTCTCTTCTTCCATTTCCCTCTGTCCAGTCATAAATTATTAACAGACAATAACAGTACTGGTTAGCTTAGGACGTGTGCTAGCTATTAACTACTACTATATTTTAGATTTTCGATTGGAATGTCTACCTTGCCCTTTACACAAAGCAATGATTCCGTTAGGACATTGAACTAGTCTTTAAATAGGTTGTTACTGTGCTGCTACGCCGTAAGTGCCATTAGGGCTCTGTAAAAAGTCGTATACGTACTTGATAGTAACCAAGCAATGCTACGTTCGGGCGCCATATTGAAACTTGGTAAACCTGGATTCAAGCTCGTCTAAGACGAAGACAACTTTATCTCCGAGATATATGTATATTTGTATACACTACTTTTTACATCTTCTGCGAGACAGTTTAAAGAACCGTGTTGGCCTAGTGAGATCTCACAATGACTTTCGTTTTGAAGGACGTAAGTTCAAGCCAGTTCGAACCTATGTGTAAAACGGCGAAGAAAAATACTTTACCAGTACTATTACTTCGTCATACGACTTAA
Organism: Scotopteryx bipunctaria; assembly: GCA_949320045.1. Lineage (NCBI taxonomy): Eukaryota > Metazoa > Arthropoda > Insecta > Lepidoptera > Geometridae > Scotopteryx > Scotopteryx bipunctaria. The sequence continues at coordinate 5,397,374 of OX439441.1, forward strand.
AAGGAGAGATTCCAAAGCAATGTATTTTACACACAAATTTACAAGATTTTTAATAAATACTTATGACTTTTACTTTTACTTTACTTTACCAGTAATTGTTTAAAAAGTGGGGACACCCTTGATACTACGATGCGTGTGATTTACGAAATGCTAACTAATAAGAAGGCCTTTAACCATCTATAGTAGATGATTTATACAGCGTCAGGAGGCAGCTTTTTACCTTCACAAACGGGACGCTGTAGTGCCTGGGACGAATTTAGATGGAGTAGGCTTGCCCAGCACCTATACAATCCTCTCAGCTTAGTCGGCCTTGTCCACAGGAAAGACATGGTCAATACGTGCGAAGCTGACTAAGCCGCGGGTTTTCTCACGATGTTTTCCTTCACCGTTTGAGAGTACTGGTATAGCGTACATAATTTTTCACACAGAAAAATCCATTGGTACACGACCGGTTTTGAACCAACGTCCTTAGGATCGGAAGGTGGGGTCACTACCAACTAGACCACCAGTGCTCTTGAAATGCTAACTAGGTACATGTCAAAAGTGGGCATGTGCCATGGCTGGACGTGCCTTTGACAACGAGGATGACTACATGTGAATGTATTTTTATCTGAATTTGTTTTTCTTTATTCTTTTCTTTCATGAAAATACAAGGCTACTGTTTAATGGCGTCTGATTTGAGGAGTAAAGTTGATCACTCTAAATTCTAGTAGGTACATTTATGATTTAAAATTACATACAGGAGCGATCGCAGCTTGACATTTTGGAGGGGTCACTAATGATAGAATATGTCGAGTAAATCAGATTTTATTGCACAATACACAATTTTATTGCACAATACACAATTTTATTGCACACATTATAAAACAAATGGAAGCCTTCTATTTTTATTGGCATCGCGGCTAGGGGCAGAAAATTGCTGTTTTATAACTTTCAAATTTTTAGATTTTTCAATTTTATAAACGATTTTGGGGGTGGGGTGGGTATTATAACGTTATTAAAACGTTTTAATATTTACTTTCTTTCAATCAAAGTGTTCTCCACCAGCATTTTTTTACTATTTTAAATTTATAATCTCGTAAAATTACCTAATATATTATCTTTCCTATAACCTAATACAAATTCTAAAGTCAAAATCAAAAGTTGTTTGTACTGTAGGTAAAATCATTTTGATTCATCTTAAATACTAGTGAGTAATTATACTCCTGTTCAACGCGATCAAGCTATACGAGTACAATGACCTGTCAGTCGATCAAAAAGATAATAATTTTACAGTTGTTTTTCCAAGACATAACTTTCTCACTATTTCTTTTTTCATTTAACATCTCAATATAAGTACATTTTCCTTCAACATCATCATTTTTAAACACGTTTTCAGAACAAAATTTCGATAACATTTTATCTGTTGGGCTAAAATTGGCGCAACCCGAGCGCATTGAGTAGCGCACCAGCATGACGCGTTCACCAGTTTTCGTAAGCATTTTGTTCGGAAGCTTGCTTTAAACAATATTCATAGTTGATACTTTTCAAGGCACTTTATATCAAAGTTCCGTATCCCTTACATAGGTACATTTTATATCAAAGTTCCGCAATACAATCTAATAAAAAATGTTTACTCAAGTAGTATTTCCAAAGAATCCGCATTTCCCCCCAAATTTCTTGAAAAGTCATAGCAATAATATTCACTATTCTGATCTCCATTCAATCCTACGTACATACATTTACGTACTATTAAAGTACCTAGTAGTATTATGGAGGTCAGCGATCCCACCATTCGGTATTCGAATAAGTTATCTATGGTAAAAGCTGACATGCCTACTAAGATCTAATTTATTATTAAGTTTCAAATTAAAATCATATTAGGTACTGACCATCGGGTCATAATGTAATTCCGTACAATAGGTATTACAGCCCATAGGCCTTAAATGACCGACTTTCCATTACTTTGCATAACACTGTTAAGCAAGCGGTTTGAAAAAGAAATAATTCCGTACTCTAGCCATATGGTGCAAATTCGCTATCACTGCACCATGACTACACAATGCTGATTATAATTAATGTAACAATGATGAGTAATCTCAACTAATAGTACTAATTACTAGACGTATTTCCATAACCAATTGTGTCAGATGCATTTTTGAAGAGGATGATTGCTAGTCTTAATGAGGGGTCGATATGATTGTGTGTCGGCCGAGGCGTACAGCAAGCGTGCCCGTGCTATATTTAACCAGCGAGGGCCGTACGCGGCTGACGGCTGCAGGGCCGCTTACTCAAACCATTCACTGACTAAACTGTTGAAAACTGCTAGCCGCTCCAGACCACCAGCCGGAACTCGCCCTTACGTCATCAACTCATCATCATACACAATCATTTCATTCACTGAATTTTCAATTCGTCATTCTGTAATTGCCGGGAAAAGTTCGAATGAAGACAGACTATTTCCCGGCTGACATTGAACCAGATTATATTGTTAAGGTTTCTTTAGGCTTTAACACATCAATGACTAGGGAGATTATCTTTACTTATATTTCATGAAAATAAGAGTGAAGATAATGAACTAAAACTAATTAGGCATTTGTCTAAATGCTCAATGCCCAATTATAACTAATGCCTCATTTTATCAAACACTTCCGTTAATTTGTATCTTTCAAGTGGGTTTTTTTACACCATCATCATCATCATTTTCACACCACAGCACTTCACTTTCTATCTCAGTAGGTACTGTCATGTGTGGGCAACATTGACTAAAGTAAAATATTTTTTCACTCCTCTTACTTAAAATGTCCGTCCTTCTAGCGTACCAGAGTGGGGATAAAATAGCATAGGTATTTACTTCTAGGGGAAAAAGTATTTTTTTTTAATTTTTGTCTCTTACCAACGAGCCGACAAAAACGAAAAAGTCTTTATTAATAATTAGAGTTGGCCACTTAGCTCATACGAACATACGTACATAATACTGTTTCACAAAAAAGGAAGAACATTTTATTTTAAAAAATGGACTTAAAAGCGGCAATCTCTTCAGTAGAATGCGTGAATTGCGTTGCGGCTACAGAAGAAATTAAAAAAGGCATTGGCGCGAAATCCTGAGAATTTTTTTCTAATTACAAATTAAATCGGTGACCGTATTTAACATTGAATTGGATTATTTTATTTTCTCGTAATCGTAGTAAAAAGTAGAGTATTAAAACTCTAAATAAATTGTACTACTAAGATATTTGCGGAATGACCCATAACGTATTATAAACAGCGCACGTGTCATAGTTATAATAAGAGAACACGCATTTTGACTCTCCTTACGGTTACGAAGTTGTTTTCGTCCCTGAAATCATCATTATGATTTCTGAATGACTAATTGGAGCATGAGTCAACACATCGGTGTGCGTGATGTGACGTCGTTTCACGGTCGTGAATTAAGTAGGTACACCTTCGAACAAAAGCTCTACAACCCAACGCGCTGTTTTATGGCTTCGAAAATAAATGGTAGAAATGGAATTCATAAGAAGCTAATGTCACAGAGAAGTCGGAGAGGTCTGTACACAGCCAGTAACATTCCATCAGCGATATTACTTATAAACAAAAAAAACAATAAATAACCTTATCTATGTCGGCTCAAAAAATTGTCCAAAACAATTGTAGAAATAGAATGGTTTCGAACCGAATGAGATGTGCCTAGGCCCTGATTACTGCGGTATTAGAGCTTAATGACGATCTCGGTGGCGTGGCAGGCGAGTGCTCGGCTGAGACGCAAGAGGCGCGGGTTCGAGTCCCGCTACGAGAGAAATGCTTGTAAACATACAAACATCTGCAAATATTTCTTCCGGATCTGGGTGTTGTAGTATTATAAGTACTTTATGTATTTACAAAAAAAGTATGAAAGTATTCTATTTGCAATCTGGTTCCCATAGCACAAGGTTTGCATAGTTTGGACTTAGATGATGTGAAATGTCCAGAAATATTTTATTAATAAATAAATACTCGTATAACGAATTTCTCCATTACAATATCTTGTCGTCATGCAAATTATGTACGCATTATATAATTTAGTACCTAAGTATATGTATTCAGTCATGTTTACAATGAGGAATGATTGCAACAAAACGATTTCCAATCTATTTTCAAGGCTGAATAAATTTAATTGATTTAGATTGTCATTTGGCACTAAGTAACATAAACATTGCGACATCGTCGAGAACAATCGGGACGTTTTTTAATGGACTTTTCACTTTCACGAGGCTACTCTGTTTACAGTCCAGTTTGTTTTTCCAAAGATATAGGAGAGACCCACAAAAGTTTTCTTTTTCATTTCAATGCAGAAATTATTTTCCCATTATAACATTCTGACGCTTTATAGCAATAAAAATGCGGTTGCGTAGTTTAGAGATTACCTGCTTAAACAAAAGGGGTTCTTTCTCTGTTCAAGCTCTGCCGTAATCTGGGTCATTAGGGAGGTGAGTTGCTATATTTATACGTCTCATACATAATGATTATACGTCTCATAATGAGTTAATGCATCATTTTACACTTTTTGTGGTTCTTATTGGTCGAGCGAGCTAAGATCTCAGTGGCAAATTGGCTGATTTGGAGTTGTATGTTTGTGGATATGTTTTAGAGCACAACTTTCAAACCGTTGTTGTTCTAATCTGTATGGTAGGCTGATTGTACTATAGATACTGTAGATTGTACTATAAAGATTTACAATTGGGAAGCGTATGAGCGTAATTGGTGAAAGGGTCGTCAAGATAGTGGGTTCCTAACGGGGTAAGAAATAATATTAAGGTTTTTATTATAATCATAGGATTATAAAGTAGGTAATTTTTAGAAAACCATTGTAACCTCAGCTCTCTTTTGTAGTTTCGATATTTTCGTAGTTCAGGTTAGTCAGAATATTAGCTAGATACCCAGTATCATTGTGATTTGCATGCAGTAGTTGTGTTTGCTACATTTTCTATAACAATAAAGACAGTCTTGATTTTGTACTGTGATTAAGACAATATAGCTATAGGACATCGCGCGCAAGATCTCACTAGTTTATGTATGGAATGTAGGTATGTATATGTATAGAATTTACAAAGCGATCCATGAAGTATAAAAGTAGTCAACTGTAGTATTTGTGAATGTGAATGTTTGTTTCGTAGGGTATCTGTAACCACCTTATCACCTTAACTAGGTAGGTACTCCGTAACTTCTATTCGCTCAAAACTCGGTAATTTGTCAGCAAATTAGTGTACAAAATAAATAGACACGTGTTTTAGGTTTTTAAAAAATAACCCTAAAAAGGGTCAAAAGGGATTTAAAATTGTGTATGGGAACTTTTTAACGAGTGGTATGATTGCTTCGAAACTTGGCTATATACCTAATACAAAATCAATTAATACGTGTTTCACAGTTTTTCAAACGAACCCTCAAAATGGGGTAAAATGGGGTGTCAAAATGTAGAACACGCGAGCGAAGCCGAGCGGGTAAACTAAAGCACGATAAATTACTACATTACTAAAATTTATCTACATAGCGATTTCTAAATACTACGCAATAACACAAACCACACTGTCTTGACGCATTATCATCTGGCGATCGCCCGCACGGCTTCGTAAGAATGCTGTCGACGGACGGTGCAAACATTTGTATTTTTGTCTGACAGTTTGGCAATGAAGAAATGAGATAATACTGACCGCCATCGGCGTATGTTTCGGAGCCGTATCCGTCTTGCAGTCCATTGGCCCAGGTGCCCTCGTACTTGGCGTTGCTGATGATGCTCTGGCGGACTCCGTAGCGGCCCTTGTAGCCCTGCGTCCACTCGCCGCGGTACAGCCAGCGGTCGCGTGTCTCGACGCCCAGGCCATGCCTCTTGCCATTCTGCCACTGGCCCTCGAATGAGCTACCACTGAAACATTATTGTTTGATGTTATTGATTGCGTGTGACCTTCACAGTATCAAGGTCGATGGCGCTATCTAACATGGTAATGGATGAAATAAAGAAGTGGCAAAACAGTATGAGCCTAGTTCGTTAACGCTATATGTCTTATAGCGTTAACGAATTTCTTATAGACCTACGAGTAACAAAACATTTTGTTTGTGTATAAATAAAGTCTGCCAATTTGGTATGATATAAATACTACCTACCTATTCCAGATTGAATGGCACACATTACGACTAGGTACTCATCATGAATAAAAATTGATATGACCTTGTGAGAAATATGTATATAAGAACTGTACTTCAATTAATAATAATTATATTAGGTAGGTATGTAGTAAAGAAAATTTATATCTCTTCGATCTTAAATGAGTAGAACAAACAATGATCATAACTCAATACATAGTGAGGTCGATATATGTATTTGTAAGAAAAAACTTAAAACTGTTTGAAGTTTATCCTTCTGGTAGCCGAAGGTTTGGCTGTTTACATTTATTATGTAAAACTAAATTTTTGCGCATGAGTGTAATGTGTATGATGGTACTAATAATTTATAATAAAGTATCACAAACAACACGACACAAAGAATGTTTAACTGAGTTTAAGCATTCCCTCAACACGTTGCTCATTGAAAAAGCATACAACTTCGTTGATAGTTTTCTGCAGTACAGAAACTTTTAAAATTTGACTGTACTTTTTAATTTCAAATTTTATTTTAATTTTTATATTCAACTAGCAGCCGCCCGCGGCTTCGCTCACGCGGTACCCAGATAAAAAGTACCCTATGTCCCATTCCAGCACACGTAGGTACCTACTATCCTCATTATCCATTATAATATAGTGTACGCTAAACGCTGACTAAAGTATTGCCATCTCTTACCATTTCATAATGACAAACAGTGACAGGGCTAACTTTAGCGAACGAATATGAATAATGGTATGTAAGTAGGTATATTCCGTAGTTTTTGCGTGAAAGAGTAACAAACATACCTAAATCTAAAAATTAAGAAATTTCGGTGAATTTAGTAAAAATTTTGAGAGTTAAGGTCATAGGCGCCGGCAGAAATAATTTCCCGGTGGTGCAGATTTTAGTTTTCTTACAATCTTTGCCGTATATGATTGTTAATAAAAAGATGAAATTTTAGTCTGAATGTTCGAGACATTTACAAATTTCTGACTATTCATTATGAATTTATTATATAGGTACCCAGTCGTCACGGCTCACACCTATTTGTTCACGACGATCGAAATTTAAAAATTCTAAATTGGTGGGCCAGGAGTACCGGGATCGATATTAATCGATTTTCATTACTTCTCTGAACGCACTCTTTAAAGTACCGCTACTCTACACCAGATGGCACCAGCATAAATGGGATGAACTTAACAGAGAAAGCGCAATACAGTTTCAATAATTCCTGTTGATCCCGAGATTCCCAAGGGGTGCAAGTGCACCCTCTGGCACCCCCTTGCCGGCGCCCATGGTTAAGGTAAACTTTTCAAAACGCAACGATAGCGCGTCAAAATTTGATCAGAATTAGCAGCGACATCTAGTTTTCAGACGTAGAATTACGTCAGAACTCCATAAATAATCAAGATTGGAAACTTATTAGACCAGTAATCATTTATGCTTCCTTTCACGGGTAATTTGACATTGACAGTTCCTTTTCCATATGTTTTGTATCATCTATTACTAATCTGTGTGTATCATCGCTGTCATATGTCAAAATAAAAGTATTCTATTTTTCATGAAAAACATGCCAAAAATAAAGAATTTGCAGGTAATTATGACATCAACTAAATGAGAAAAATCGGCTCTTTAATTTGATATAGGTTATGTGCAGTTTTAGACCAAAAATTGATTCCAGGTTTTCATCCCTTTTCACCCCTTTAGAGGGTGAATTTTGAAAAATCCCTTCTTAGTACACCCCTACGTACCAAGGTTTACCTACACTGAAAATTTCAAGTCTCTACGTCCAGCGGTTTAGGCTGTGCGTTGTCTGTCAGTCAGTCAGTCAGTCAGTCAGTCAGTCAGGACAAAGATTCTTATAATATAAGATTTGTTTAATGTTTATAGACCAGTTGGTAGAAACTAGAGATATTTTGTGATCATAACACCATGTCTACTAGGTACCTACCTAGCTTCACAGACAAATAAATATTTCATTTTCATTTAATTTTATTTCAAATCTGAGTACCTTTGAAAATATAATGTTAGAGTCAAATATCAGTTTTAATTAATCAAAATAAGTACCTGTAAACTATTTAAATAATTGTTTATAACAGGTTCTTAAAAAACCGATTCATGGCTTCCTAATAATAATGTAAGTAGGAACCTACTTCTGAGAACCAGCAATAAAAAGATGCGCTTTGGGCCAACAGAGCCTGAAAACGTTGCTGGTTGGTGCACTTGTCCCATAATCAATTCCTTGTGCCTGAATTAAGCGCTCAGAGCATCACCATATTCATAGACATAGCAATGAAATTCCTTTTAGTTTTTATTAGCTGCGGTAAGATAATGGATTGGTCTGTTCAGCACACGAACGAACGTGGATGGAACAAACCGAGTCTAAGCTATTTATACACGTTACATGCGGTCAGCGGGAGCACTGAATATTATAAGTAAAATCAACACTTTGACTGGTGCCCAAAGTCCTGACCTTGCGCCTACAAAATGAGCCGGGCACACTGTACGGGTCATTTCTCATTATTTAGGTAGGTACGTTGGCACTTGTAAGTTGGTACTTTGTAGGCTTGCCTACCGTACAAATTACAAACAACCGTATAATCGCAGAGGTGTAAAATATTGTTGGTGGTATCTGTAACTGATGTATTTGGGTAAATACCTGCCTGTTTATACCTACATATCAATAAAAAAAAATCATAATACCATTAGTCAGAGCATGTCGCTATTGAATATAGGCCACTGACTTCTACATTTGTTATATATAACAGAAATAAGATGATCTCTAAACATAAAAAATCTCTCTATATTTATATTTTATCTCTCTATGTTTTTTCTTTGTCTGTGTATGTTAAAAAACAATGTGTCCAGCTGCTGCTCTCCCTGAGCATGTTGTAAAAGTCGACTAAGGGATAGTATCCTCTCCAACATGATGAACCATTTATATGGGCGTTGGGCTGATTCCCTGTCACCGTGCTTCATCATAACCATCTTGGGACTCTTAAATCAGGAGTGGCTGCAAGTTTTCTTATGATTACCTACTGGTGGCTCTGTCCACTCCATTAGGGATACGGGCGTGATAATAATGTATGTATGTGTGTATAAAAATCTCCGTAAGAACAGCAGTAGAACATGATATTAAAAAAATATATGTCCAAGTGTGTGTCGGACAGTAATGAAGGCTTCCAAAATCTGTAGCACAGACTTTGGTTCATTCTTAGACCATACTATAATTATTAGAACGCGGTATAGGTGCGTTTTAGGAAACCCTCCCGTATTTTGGCCAGGATCCTAACATTCTTAGGAACTTTCGAATTATAATAAGTAGGTACTAACTAGTCAGATTAAAACGATTACAAAACTGACTATGTATAGTAGGTACCTTCTCATAGACTAGTATAGCATAGTAAAGTTGTGGTAATAAGGAAAGTAAGGTTTTATAAAAAGAACATAGTTTTTTTTTTTATTCGCGAAAGCTAAGAGCATGGCTATTTAGGATTTATGGAAGACCAGCATGGGTACTAAAAAAATATTGTGAAAGAATTACACAATGTAAAAAAGTTGGTCTAATATAAATAAACTATTAGAATTAATAAGGGTAGGTATGTACCTTTTAGTAAAACTTTCCTTTCTTTATTATTCTAACAATTTAATTACAGGTAAGGTCTAGCTCTACGTAGATATTAGTAGGTGGGTGTTATTACAAATGTAGGTAGATACCTATTCTAGCGACTATTTCACCGTTGCGTATATTGAAACGCGAGCGTGGGCTCGCTGTCAAGTCACTCATCTATATCCGACAACTGCTAATTGCTGATAATTTAACTCGATAGCAGACGCTATAGAGCAAAAGTTTCCATGTAATAACACATAAGTATCTACATACTTGTTAATAAAAAAAACCATTAACTAGAGTGTCGCAACGTGTATAATTTTATTGTTAAATGTAGGGAAGTAGGCCTAGTTGTACCAAATTTTCTGGATCCTATGTAAAATATTTATATAGGTATGCGAAAGTAAACTGCACGCACGGTATAACTACTGACCGCAACTTGGAATTGGTATACTCGTACTTAATAAGTTCGTTTGTTCGCGTGTGTGTGAAACATATTAAGTAGGTAGGCAAGCTATTTTATCCTGGTACCGCGAGCAATATCACAATTTTTCAGAGAATGTGATTTTGCTACAGGAATGCCTACGTTCTTTCATTTTGGTAAAGTTCTCTATATAGAATTCTGACGTCATTAGGTAGCTATTTATTTCATTGTTTCGGTATATTCTATGAGTAAACCTACAAATGGTATGGATGGGTATGTGTTGGGTTGGCCATAACCCACCATTCACGCCCGCTGTGATTTGCGTCACATTTTGTCGGAACTGTTAATTACGGGATATATAGTTTACCTCATGATCTATTTCTTACCGTTCGAAAAGAAAGCTCGATTTACAAGTTCTTCAAAAGACTATCTTGTGTTCGTGATGCACTGTTGAGTTACCATCATTTTATGTATTTTATAAGTAGGTACTACATTTGCTTGGAAAGTCAGTTCATATTTCTTCAATAATAGGGGAGAACATAATTGATGTAATTACTGTCATACAAATATGCAGGTGGGAAAATACATGAGTAGAGTTGTATGGAAATCCATTGTTAACGTGTTAATTTGGCAAGGAGATAGATCCAGCGAAGGACATACTTTTTACGTACGAAAAATGATGTAAAAGGATAACCAGGAAAACGCATAAATATTTTTTATACGTTAATATTTATGACAAGTATCATTAAGTATCATTTATGCAATTTTGGTAATTGTCAATGTCACTCATATCAATCGGGTCGTCAGCAGCCTCAGAACAAATTGTTCTGAGTCAGCAGCACTCTTTTTCTTGCAGGCCCTTACTCATAGCTAGACGCCTTTACACACAATGGGTAAGGTCCCTCTAAATTAACTTTACAGAAACAAACTAACAGTTTTAAATGATCGTATACATACATATTATCACGCCCATATCCCTAACGAGATGGGCAGAGCCAAAAGTACCTAATCATAAGAAAACTTACGTACTTTTCAAATAAATAAATAAAAAAAACGAATTTCATTAACATCTTCTGTTACTTTGTAGGTACAACAATTTCTGTAAAAGTTGCCGTCATTTATCACGTTTCATAAAGTACCAGAAGCCAAAGTTTGAAAATAAATAAATAAATATTTGAGGACATATCACACAGCACTATATAGCCTCAAACTAAGCAAAGCTTGTATTAAGGGAACCAGATGGCTGATAGAATACTTAAATATTATTTTTTTAAACAACCATTGTTTATAGTAAACTTCGTAACCTGTTACAATAGAATTTAGCAATTTTAAGGCCGGATTTTGAAATGTGTTTTATTGAAAAATTTCGATATTTATTTAATATAATACATTGCGAGGCGTGGTGATGACCTGTGAAGAAGTGGTCGAGATGTGGTTACAGGAGTCGTCCTGCAGAAATTGGGTAAATCGTGGGCCGTGACAAGACCATGGGCGTACGCAGAGGGGGGCAATGCAGCCGTGCACCAATGGATTTTACTGTTCGAAAAATTTACTGTACTCTCAGACGGTGAAGGAAAACCTCGTCAAAAAACCGACATTTCGTAGAACCTGAAAAGTTCGAAGTATGTGTGAAGCGCACGAAAGGAGCCTGTGACGTGCACTTTAAATCCTTTTAGCACACTGGTTCGAAAGAACTAGTAACACGACTACATAGATATAATAAATGCATACTTATATTTACATATGTTTATTTTACTACCTATAAAAGAGGATATATTAAATGTTTCGTGTAGGTCAATTGATTGTCAGTCTCATTCCCGGGGGGCTGAGCACCTGGATCGTAGATTTTTTATAAGATAAAAGGTGTCTTCGTATAATGTGTAGGGCAAGTCAAGCGCGGGAAATTCTCATTTGCTCCCTCCTCTGGACCAAAAGCTACGTACGTCTATGGACTAGACTAACACAGAACCATGATGGATGTGGGTGGCACAAACAAAGGTAGGCCTATGGATGATAAGATTAATAAGAAATGCTCATAAAATGAAATAAGTAAAAAGCACTGCGTATGCTAGCAGTTTATTTCAATGGGAGGCAACATAAAACTTTTCTTATATAGAGCAACATCGTTCGTTGTTCGGAGAGTAGAGCGAACCCAATGAGATGGCACCGTGCCATGAGTCAATGGACTGACTGCCGACCACGCTAAAGAATAAGCAAATGTTAAGCGTGGCACAATTCCGCGTACTATGTATAGGTACTTATACAGATAAAATAATAATCTTATCAAATGCAATCAAAGTGATATTTTTTTATTAGGAATAAAATTGTTATGCCTGCGTCTTAAATAAACAAGTAGAAGTAAAAATTAGAACGAATAAAATAAGTACAACAAGACTTTGGCGCTATACTAGAATACTAGTTAAATGATAAATACCTAGTTAAATGATAAATAGGCACTTTTCGAACATAAGATATCAGTACGGAAATGATAGCATAGGCTTCAAGTCTTAAATATTGGAGCTCACAAACATTTCAAGGTTCATTACAATAAGTCCAGCTGCAATGGAGTGATTGAACAAAAAATACCAACATCAAACTTCCAAGAATTTAGTTTGCGGTTTAGAGACCTACGAATGGAATCGAAAGAAATCATGGTCATTCCATATAAGTTTCCGGATAAAAGTAACATTATGTCACTCTCCAGTATCTTAACTATCTCTATGCAAAAACTCATGTGGATCCGTTGCTTCATTTATTGCGTAAAAAATGACAAACCAAGAAACATACAGACATATTTTCTCAATAACATCTGATCCAATTAGTATACATATAAACGAGACTAATAAAAACCATTCCACTCCATGGGGTCTGAGTTCACGACTGCAATTTTTATTTACTTGTTCAATTATTATTAAGTTGTGCGAAAAGTGGCTTATGCCAAAAATTTTATGTTTGGTGGTTAGGTTTGGTAGTGCGGCACTACTTTTTATATTTCCTCCTTTACATCCTAAACGAACCTACAGAACTGAATATCAACACTGTATCTATAGCAAGTTTTTCACCTAGGTAGGTACTCTTACACTGGACTGGACAAAAAGCACAGCCATCGATTGCGCCAGCTATCATCATCTTTTGTACAAATCGCACTATACGCGATCGAGCAAGAATGAAAACATGTCCTGACTAAGCATTCAGATAATCACAAAGTTACACAATATGAAAATCAGCACTGGTCTCACTTGTCTAGTGGTCTAGTGATAGGGGCCCCGCCTTCCGATCCTAAGGTCGTGGGTTCAAAGCCGGTCGTGCACCAACACGCTGTTTTGAGAGTATTGGTATAGCGCATATGCACGGTGAAGGAAATGATCTTGAGGAAACCGGTATGTCGTAGAACCTAATTAATTCGAAAACATGTGTCAAGTGTACGAAAGGCGCACCTTAAATCCTTTCACCACACTGGTTTGAAAGAACTAATGACACGACCAGTAGTAGTAGGTACCTAGTACAATATGAAAATGCAATAAAAGTTTTAATCCAATTAGATTGTAAATTGGGTTGTAACATATTGAACATTGAGAGGAGCTTTCGTAGTAAAACTAGTAGTTCGCCCCGAAATGAGATCTCGCGCGCTTGTTACCTGTGTTGTTCTGTGTGATATACAAAGGCCTTTTACCATCTATAGTAGACGATTTATACAGCGTCAGGAGGCAACTTTTACCTTCACTAACGGGACGCTGCACTATGGTCCAGAAACGGGTTCGTCGTCTCAAAAATCTGTATCTCTTTTGTCTTAAGAGATAATAACTTGAAAATTTGGAACCATATAGTTGATTATATGGGCTTTAAAATGAAATAAGATTTAACTTAATAAAATTATACTTTATTATAAAAAAAATTAATAAACTAAACTTATAATAAAAACAAGTTTTAAAATTAGATTTAAACTAAATAAAAATTATTTATGCAGTCAACAATCTTTTTTAATATTATTTAGAGCACAGTATATATATTATTTTATTTAATTATTCATTTTCGGGAAGATCCAAGAGCGTTTTGGCTTCATCAAATAATTCCTTTCCTATGCTCATTTCGTCAAATGAATTCAATTTCCTGCCACAAAATTATCTGTGCTGTTTTTATCGTGGTTTTAATTATCACACGCCATAAATATATAAATACTATTTATTTATTTAAAGTTTTAGTACCTTTTTTATATTCCCGACATTTCGATCGCGTTGCAGCGATCTTGGTCACGGGATGACTGAAAAACTTTAAATATGTTGACAAATCGCGAAAGTTTAATAAATACTACTATATATTTAAAAGTGTAAAGACGGCTCTACCATCACACGAAAAGCAAGCATTGTGTTCATATGTGGATACTATCGAAAAATAATACCATATTAACAAAAACCGAAAATTTTCCTCGTCTCATATTTTTGGCTTAATAAAAAAAAGGCATAAAAGGAGCAAAAATTTTTTATTTCTCTGGAAAGTAGACTAACTAAGTATTCGAATGAGATAAATAAGAAGACAGCGGCAAACAGCGCCAAATTTCAAAAGTCTATTTGAAAATCAAAAATAGTACATTTACAGAGGTGCATGTTCAAACGTGATTTTTGGCTTACAAAAAAATCATATTAATGTCATATTATTTTTTAACATTACTTCAAACTTTGCGCTTTCTAAAAATATATAACACTTATATACTTCTGAATAAAAAGTTTCTACGACACTCATTTGAAATGACCGTATTAGTAATTCCCTCAAAACAATTTTTTGACTCACTGCATTTCAGCAAGTCATTTTACCCATTTATTACAATAAATAAATAAAAAAAAACATATAATTAAATAATTTGTTTCATTAACTATTGATTTTTGTCAAAAGAATTCGGGTAAGCCTACTTTCGCTAAAACCATTTTTGAGACGGCGTTGTTTGGAGGGTGACCATAGTGCGCTGTAGTGCCCGGGACGAATTAAGATGGAGTAGGTAAGCTTGCTATAAAAGTTCGCTATATCTCATGAACCGTTATAGGAGAGAGTTGAAATTTTCAGTGTGTATAAGACCTAGAGTACTCGAGTTAGGCCCATATTGTAGCAAATTTTGTTAGCTTTACAGAAATTTGGGACAAAGTCACCTGAAAAATGCTTCCTTAAGATCGTTTCTTCGAAAAAACTGAAAAAAGGTCAATATTTTCGCAATATCTCGAGCAGCACAGGGTTTTCAGTGTTGCAAAAGGTATAAACTGGGGTCCTAACTTATAAAAAAAATTGTAGATACATGCGCGTTTGCGATGTTTGCCTTTTTGTGTCGATATTGACTGGCCTTAATAAAATTATAATAATTATAGTTATAATAATAGTATAATTTTACACCTAAGGAACTTACAAAATATTATTAAGTACAATAACTGGTACAACACACACCACAACTTTTTTTATATTTGATACCTAGCATAATATTTTACACTGCTTTATGGTTATACTAGCTTTCGCCCGCGGCTTCGCTCGCGTGGTATCTGGACAAAAAGCCATATGTTATTCCAGCAGACATACTATGTATTTTCCAAATTTCATTCAAATCCGTTCTGTTGTTACGGCGTGATTGAGGCACAATCATACATCATCACATCCACACATGCTCACAAACTTTCGCATTTATAATATTACTAGCTGCCGCCCGCAGCTTCGCTCGCGTGGTACCCGGATAAAAAATAGCCTATATGTTAATCCAGTACATGTACCAACTATGTATATTCCAAGTTTCATACAAATCCGTTCAGCCGTTTAGACGTGATTGAGGCACAAACATCCAAACATTCAAACATCCAAACATCCTCACAAACTTTCGCATTTATAATATAAGTAAGATAAGTAGGATACTCTTTGATAGCCGTTATACATATAAAGACTACCTACTCTATTGTGTTCATATGCTCTTTGACTTTATATTTTCATTATTTGTTGTTATAGCGACAATAGAAATACACACTGACAACTCTCTGCCTATTATGGTTCATGAGATACAGCCCGCTGACAGACGGACGGACAGCGGTGGCTTAGTAATAGGGTCCCGTTGGCACCCTTCGGGTACTGAACCCAAAAACAGATTATAAGTTTATTTTATTTTATTCTAGTTTTATAGATGTAGCATGGAGGTCATGGGTCTGAGTTTCTTTCGACAACGCGAATAAAAGCAGTGTTATGAGCGTAGTGTAACGTGAAGAATGTTGCTAGTGTAGATAAGTGACTAGTCTCTTATTAAATAATTACCCTATTATAGAAGTACCTACCTACACCATCTGTTAAAGTTCAGGGACATAGAAAATATTTTCCTTTCGATAATGTAGGCCTTTCGAACAAATTACCATACCTGTAAAATAAACCATAACACATAATTATGTGTTATGGTTTAAATTATTAATACTAATTTTTACTCATGAACTCATAAGGGCCTGTGATTTTTCTGTGTTAAATTATTTTTTTATGCAAATATCTAAGTCCGAGTCACATCAGACCAATAAATGAATTTGAAATAAAAATAAATATTTATAAACATTAGAATATGGCAAACTTGATCTAGATTATATTGTTAAGTACCAGCCCGCGCGTTAGATTACTTTTGGTAATCGTAGTGCAGTACCTACGTATTTTTTTAATGGTAGGTACCTACCCCATTTTACCACTTATTAAGGGTTTGAAAAATCATGAAACACCTGCATATCCATTTGTTTTGCATTTATAGTGTCCAAACCGAGTATCAAACCCCGCCCTTTAAAACGTTTAAATACAAACTTTGACACCTCAGTTCATCCCTTTTTAAAAGTCCTTTTAAAGAGAAAAATCCTGAAACACGTGTCCATTTATTTTGCATTTAGGTATAGTATCCAAACTGAAATTCAAGCCAAACGCAACGCTCTTTAAAACGTTCCAATACAAACTTTGACACCCCATTTCACCCCTTTTTAAGGATTCTTTGGAAAGATCCTGAAACACGTGTCCATTTACAATATCCGAACCGAGTTTCAACAAATCTCACCACACGTTAAAAAGCTCGATACATACGTTTTCATCCCTTTGGGGGTTGAATTTCGTAAAAGCTAGCCTAGCTAGCTTTTCTAGCTTCAGCTATTTCGACTCGGCGATGATGAATCAATCAGTCAGGTTAAGCCTTTTATAGGTACCTATAAATTTCATAAAACAATACCCGTCAAATAAAATTCGATTCATACACCGAGGGCTCCGATTTTATAATAGATTTTTCGCTTTGTGATTCACCGGTTTCATATTTCTTTTGCTTCAACATAGAATGGGTGAGCCCTTTCAAATGATTCCCCACTTGACCTAGTGACCCTACCACTAACCCCCTTCTCTAAAGTAAAATTATTTCTAGAAACTGTCGTAGGTAATTAGACTTTTTTATTAAGGAAATCCTTATACCTGCTTATAACATACGATTTAAAATCTTTGTAAGCTACGGAGGTAATTGGGGGTAGAACGGTATTTTTTAATCATTGCAAAAATGATTAATGTTTCTTATAAAAAAATTAAAAATTATTTCTTTCTTCATCATCATCAGCCTATAGCAGTCCACTGCTGGAATAGGCCTCCCCTAATGAGCGCCATCGCGTCCTATCTTCGGCTAAACGCATCCAGTTTCTGCCAGCAGTATTTCGCATATCGTCACTCCACATACTCGTACCCGGAGGGCGTTCTACATTACGTTTGCCGAGTCGCGGTCTCCATTCAAGAGATATAACCAGCCCACTGTCATTTCAGTTTGCTAATTCTCTGAGTTATGTCGGTGACTTTGGTTCTCTGTCGGATAATATCGTTACGGATCCTATCCTTCAGAGAAACTTCGAGTAAGTATAGCTCTTTTCATAGCTCGCAGAGCGACTTTGAACTGGTGGACTAGCCATACTGTGAGTGTCGGCTCCGCATAGCATGACAGGTAGGATGCACTGATTGAACACTTTGGTTTTCAGGCATTGTGATATAAGTGACGTGAAAACTTGACGTAATTTTCCAAATGCTGCTCAACCGAGCTGGATTCTCCTTCTCAAAGTTGTTTCTACCCAACTGCTCAATCTGCCCGAGGTATGTGTATTCCGAAACAGCTTCATGAAGTTGGCCATTTACGACGACAGGTTCCGGATGACCTCATGTCATTGAACATGCCCTTGGTTTTATCCAAATTTATGCCGAGATCTATCCTTCGCGAGGCCAATGCTAAGCTGTCCAGCATTTGTTGCAGCTCCTCCAGCGACTTCGCCATTAGGACTGTATCATTGTCATGTGCTCGCCGTTTATGGTAATGCCCATGCCTTTCCAGTCCAGCGTCTTAAACATATCTTCCAACGCGCTGAACGTGAACAGTTTCGTGGATAGATAGGTGGATGTCCCCCCTGTCTCACTCCTCTGCGCTTTGGATAGCTTTAGACTGTTTGGCCTATACTTGGGCACACAATGTGTGCCCAGGTATAGGCCAAACAGTCATGATGGCGGCTTTATAGAGACATCTCAACACTTCGATATAACAATAGTCCACTTGGCATCACTGGAAGGATTCCAGAACAGCCCAGGTTTCGACGGAGTCAAAGACCTTCTTATCCACATCTAGTCTACAAAAGCAAGACATGGAGGCTGATTTATACTCTTCGGACTTCTGCATAATCTGCCTCAATGTGGGGATGTGGTCTATGGTGCCAAATCCTCCTCGAAACCCAGCATCCTCTGGTCGTTGAGGCTCGCCATGTCTTCTGGTGAGACGATTCGTGATGATTCTTAAGAACAGCTTAGAGGTAAACGTGGTTCTGAAGTGAGATGGGTCCATAGTTTTTCAGAAAAGTTTTATCTCTTAAAGAACAGGACCACCAAACTTCTGTTTCATGCTTTTGAGTTCTCCCACAGTGAATAACGGAGTCAAAGAGGTTCTGCAGTTGTTTCACAGCTGGAGTTCCTCCTGCCTTTAGAAGTTATGAGGTTATTCTGTCTTCTCCGGGACTTTTCCATTTTTAAACTGTCTCAGAGCCAACACGATCTCGTCTTGGCTGATGTCTGGCAGTTCGTCGGTGCAGTGACGGGTGAGGGTGGCTCTAGAATCGTGATCTTCATGTTGGGGGCAGGGGGCATGTGCAGCATATAATCATCCATAGAAATCTTCGATCTTGGCGAGAATCGCCGGCTTTGACAGTACGGTTCTGCTATCTTGCGTTTTGAGCTTCTTGTCTCGTCAGCGCGGCAAATAAGATTTATAAATTACTAGCTGCCGCCCGCGGCTTCGCTCGCGTGGTACCCGGATAAAAAATAGCCTATATGTTAATCCAGTACATGTACTATGTATATTCCAAGTTTCATTCAAATCCGTTCAGCCGTTTAGGCGTGATTGAGGCACAAACATCCAAACATCCAAACTCACAAACTTTCGCATTTATAATATAAGTAGTAAGATTCCAAACTTTAGTAATTGCTGATCTCAGCCGTCGTGGCCTACAGAAGGACGGA
Organism: Scotopteryx bipunctaria; assembly: GCA_949320045.1. Lineage (NCBI taxonomy): Eukaryota > Metazoa > Arthropoda > Insecta > Lepidoptera > Geometridae > Scotopteryx > Scotopteryx bipunctaria. The sequence goes on from OX439441.1 coordinate 5,417,015, forward strand.
CAAAAACACACCATAGGGTTTCGTTTTTCCAATTTAATTCGGAACAATAAAAATACAAAACAATTCATGAATGCTTCTTAGGAATAATAAAAACATTGAAAAGAATTCTTAGCCCTGTTTGTGAACTGGCAATTTGTTTATACTTAAAGTCCTTGACCTGAAAAATCAACATAGCAGAATATAGAACATAGCCCCGTCCTTCATAATATACAATAAAGGTTTTTCCTAAGAAGCGGCGCCGTCATATTATGAAGAAAAGTCAAGTAACTGTCTCATTAAAAAACCATTTAATCAAGTTCTGTAAAATAAAAATTTAAACGGCCGCTTTTAAGTTTGTTAGGTTGTGTTTTACCTTATTTGTACAGCTAGTTTAATTTATATAAAAACCTTAATCCAATGTAGAATTAAAATGTCATACGATTTACTACTTTGAACTATTGATTTTACGGCCGTCTTGATGGTATCGTTATAGCAATAAAACCAGTCAAATGCGAGTCGAATTTGCACACCCCATTTGGACCCCCTTTATTTTTAATTTATTATTATTTTTGTACAAATTAGTAAATGTTAGATCCCTTGAAAAAGAAATACTTAAAAATACTACAGGCAACAAAAAAAATGACAGCGGAGGCTTAGTAATAGCCCGTTGACACCTTTTCGGGTACGGAACCCTAAGAATTCAGACACTATCGTGATCTGTCTCTACTTTGTGAACCTTAGAATAACGTGCTACTAAAATGCTACGAGATCGGTTACAAAATGGCTACGAAAGTAAATTCTACTTAGGTACCCTCTGCGAGTCATGCAAACATAAAAAAAATATATTTTGTTATTAATTACAATAGCACCCAGAAAAAACTATAGGGCTCTCTGTCGCTGCCAGTCGCCATCTCGGTTATAGAACAAGGTTGTGAACGGAGAGACCCTTAGTCGCTAATATACACTCCAATATGCTTTGTGAAAAATATTGCTGAAAAATGCTTGCTCATTCAGGCATTTTGAGAGTTAATTAGTTGGTAGCAGTCAGAACTACATATTGTTAGCTCTGCGTCTAAAATAGATTTTTGTAGTCATTACTGAGAAAATAATAGATATTAGCTTGATTAGAAGCTAAATTATTGGCGGCTGAAAATTCAAATTGTAAATCTGTCCACATACGAGTCACGGCAAAGGAATTCGTGTTATTTACGACTCTTGTGGATTAATTGCAACTTTTAATCACTGTACCCTTTAAACGACTCCGAAATCTTCACTTCTCTCGAATGTTTTTTGAAAGTCAAAATGTATCTTTATTTTTCAACTTGAACTACATAAAAGTAATAAATGCGTAAGAATGTGAGAATAGTTCAAATTGTAACGCAAATGGTACAGCGGTAGGAGTTGTATAACACAGCGCAATAAAATTATTCTCTTGTCATCTTGTAAACAAAAAGCTATTGCGAAATATTAAAAGGAATCTTCATTTTCAGTGGAAGTTTTGGCTCAATGAGAGGTACTTACCTCTTCTATCGATGAGAAAGAAGGTCGGGAGTACTATTGCTCTGCTATGTAATTTTCATCTTGAAAAATTATATTGTATTTTAATTTTTATATATATGTGCGCGTAAAAACTTGTTCAAAATCATTGAATATAAATATAATAATATAAAATATCGTGAGAAAATCCGCGGCTTTGTGCATGTAGGTAATACCATATAATACAAATTCATTTTTTTATTCAAAACACTTAGGTAGGTAGGTACATAGTTTACAAAGATTGTACGATGAAACTACGAAAGTTAGAAAACTGTGTAGGTACTCTGTAAAGACAATGTCTTTCTTTTGGATAAGAACAACTAAGCTGATGTTGGCAAGCTTAGAGTTACAGGGGCTAGGCAAGCCTCCTCCATCTAAAATTGTTCTGGGCACGACATGATTATTAAGGAAGGCAAAAGTAGCCTCCTGATGCTGTATCAAATCATCTAAGTTATATGGACTTAGTTAATATCCGTACCTATTCAATATGATCTTGAAATGTATACTTCCAATGACGGTTGGTTGGTTTTAGTATTCATTACAATCTCTGGTAAGCTTTGGTTTCTTACTTAGAGTAGGTAGTCTAGTTTTGCATTAGCCGCACAATCTGTCATGAGACCTATTTACCTACTTACCTACGTCCTTAAACATCATAAAACCTCGAGAGCCTGGACATCAGAAATGATGTCTGTCGTGAACCTGTTCATCATTGATGTAGTTATCTTCTACTACTTTAATTTAACGAGGAGATACTTACCCCTGCTTGAAAATAAATGCACATAAAAGTATTGTAGACTGGAGATATACTCGTAATATAGTGATAACGTTGATGTTCAGAAGAGGTATAACATTTAGGTACCTATCTGTTTCTATGTACCTAAGTAGGTACCTACCTGCATAGCTAATGGTAAACATACGATTGAATCTTAGGTTCTAGATTAAGTACCATAACTTAATTATGAGACAAACATTAATTAACTGAGTCGTAAATACCGGTATTTAGGAACCTATTCATAAATGTTCGATTGGTATTTACGGCCAGATGACTTTTATCAAGATCTATTTAGATTTGATATCAGCTCCATCGCGCTGTGTCGTTACTGAGGCGCCTGGAGCTGTCTGTCATCCGTACAGAGAGGGTCGAGCGTGGTTCTGTTATCATGTTTTGTTATCAGCGGGCATGGATCGATACGAATATTTTCGCTGAGATTGGGCCATGAGGCACTTTCACCGACGTTACACGCGTTTTCTAGCGAAACACCGAACTCAATTATTAATAGCAGCCTATTTTTGGAGCGGCTTCGGACGCGGATTCGCGCTCGGGCATGTGCGAGGCCCGGGCGAAGTCACTATCTCACCTGGGCCAGGTGTAGACGCCGGATACTTCGAAGCCGAAGTGCCAGGAGCCCGCATAGGCGCCCTGTGCCTTGGGGCCCGTGCACACACCGTGGCCGTGGGCCTTGCCGTCCTCCCATCCACCACAATATGTACCACCATCGTCAAAGTCGAAACGGCCACCGTTGAGACCGCGCTGCGGGGGATTTCCGCTAGCGGCGTGCGCGGTGTCGGCCAGCTCGCTCGGCTGCATCACGCGGAACCGTGGTGCCGCGGAGGGGAGGGCCTCCCGCGCGCACCCTCCACCGAGCTCGCGGTATAAATAAACATCAGCTGGGCATGTCGCGCCGTGGCGCGTCGCCGAGTGAACACTCTCCGATGATGCGCGAGCAGCACTGCGCGCCCGGCGCGGCGCCGCCCGCCCTCCTGCCCTCCCGCCCGCCTTGCGCACTGCGTCCCCGGACCTCGAGCCAGCCGCTCACCCGCTAGGAACTCATAACAACACTACTAATTCATTCATTAAACACTTATAATATGCTATTGTTTTAATATTACGGAGTAGGTACCTATTTAGTTAATCTGCCTACCAAGTAGGAAAAAAGCTCAGTAGCACGTAGTTATACTATACGATACCTTTCTATTTACATAAGAGCTACTTAAACTTATTTGTAAGAAGGTCCTTAGCTTGTATTACATTGTTTTATCTATAATAAGTACCTAAGTAGATCTTAATAATGAGGATGTTGTATTATCCTCAATAGAGCAATAGTTGTCCCTTTAAAGCTAAGGTGCTTTCATGCCAATTAAAAAGGTGTAAACCCTTGTAGTTGTAGAGGTTGGGCTAACTAAACAAAATATTATTGTATTGCATTACTTTACTATTTGTATTGCATTCTAAAGTAGAATGCTTGTGTAAGTACAAGTACATGTACAGCCACAAAAAAGTTGGGAGATCGATTTGTCATTGTCAGTGTCAACAATGGTTTTTTGACGTTGATTGCTGGAAGTATTGTCAGTGTCAGCCAGCCAGCAATCAAAATATTGAGCCAAGCGTTTTTGTAGTTTCCTTTCCTCATTTATTTGTATCGAAATAACAGTAAGAACTGATTTGTTTCAACAATTTGCGATCGAGGTTTATCACAATGAATGAGTTCTAAACGACTCACGCAGTTAATAATGTTCGGCGAAGTTTTTGTGGCGTAAAAAAATACGATCATCCATTTTCTAACTAAACATCTACACGGTAAGTAATGTAATAACAATGTAGAATGTATGCATAGTAAACAAAGAAAATAAGTGATATCCAAGTTTTAAATTATAAGCAAAGGTAAGCCAAGTATCTGCTTCAATGTTAAAGTTACCTACTTCAACATCTACATAATAATAATGGCAAATGGGTGAAGCAACTTTTAAAAGATATTTTTGATTTTACAGGCATTATGGAAAATCCAGAGTCCAGCGGAAGGAGTAGGGCTCAGTCAGTGGCTCCCACATCATGGTGTCATCCAGCCCACAGAGTACATCGCTTTTTGGCACTGCTGTTGATGTGCTTTCTGTGTTTTGGTTAGTAACTATTCAAATATTACAACAAGGATGTACCTTTACTTACCTAGTTTATTATTACTTAATGTTGTTCAGATTTCTGATAATTTATTTGTTCCTTTCAGGTTCCTATTTCTGCTACGATACTCCCGGGGCTCTGGCAGATAACTTCAAAGCTGACTCACATTTGAATACTTCTCAGTTCACCCTACTTTATTCTATTTATTCATGGCCAAATGTTGTGCTGTGTTTTATTGGAGGCTATTTAATTGATAGGTAAGTGATACTAAATATTTTTTTTATTCTCCTTGTTAGGTCCATGATCTGGTTGAGGGACAAAATTTGAAGCTACATTTTAAAATGATATTTTTATATGGTCAATATTGTAAAAGTACTTTTACCAGTATTCACTACCAGTCTAGTGTACTATTCAAAGTACTTTTTTATCAGGCACTAGCTGCCGCCCGCGGCTTCACTCACATGGTACCTGGATAAAAAATTGCCTATATGTTAATCCAGCACATGTACTATGCATATTCCGAGTTTCATACAAATCCGTTCAGCTGTTTAGGTGTGATTGAGGCACAAACATCCTCACAAACTTTAGCATTTATAATAAAAGTAAGATTCCAGCAAACTATGTCACAATTTGCATATACATGGAGTGTAAGTTATTAATTCTAATTGAGCAAATAGTTTCCATCTGAATCCTACATGTACATACATGAGTCACGAACTCTTGCTGATAAACAGTGTTTATCACACACTGCACACATTGCCATTTGTGTTGACAACACAAGTTTCAAATTGCTGCATGCTCATTAGAATATGACCCTATTACTGTTATTTGTAGACTAGAACATTCTGTATCTAGCTCCTAAGTTTCAGATGTTATAACATACATACTCCTACATAATATCATGTCTGTTTCACATAGGGGTAGGCAAAAGCCACAGATCTCCATTTGCCTGATATGGTCCTGATATACTACGCTCGCTTCGGTCACTCATCATCACATTCTCGTCAATTTTGGGTGTTCTTGGTTCTATGGAATGCCTTGAGTCTGCTTTAAAGTTGCAATTTAAGAATTGTGTATTTAAAATTACATTTAGTAGTGTAGGTAATTTACAACATCCAGCTACAGAATAGAACTGGAATGATCACAAAATAATTTCAACATTTGTTTTTATAATATAAAAAAAATAATGTACAAATTATGTAAATACTAGCTGCCGCCCACGGCTTCGCTTGTGTGGTTGCCGGATGAAAAATAGCCTATATGTTAATCCAGCACAGTACTATGTATATTCCAAGTTTAATATAAATCCATTCAGCCATTTAGGCGTGTTTGAGGCACAAACATCCTCACAAACTTTCACATTTATAATCATTTTATACTTATTTTAGTATCCTTCAAATAATACCTCGATTAGTCATGTGCAAAATATTCACTAAAATTGATATTGCGTATTCGACTTTCAGATATTTTGGTGTAAGGCTTGGTACTATAATCTACATGACAATTGTGTTGATCGGAGCTGTAGTATTTGCATTGGGTGTGTACATTAATGCATTCTGGCTGATGATACTTGGAAGATTCATATTTGGGTAAGTGACAACTAACTTAAGTTCAATGCTATCATAAAATGAATGAGTATGTACTCAGAATATGTCTTATAATATTCAAAATCCATACTTGTAAGGGTGGTGTAAGATGTAATTCCTAGTTTAAGAGTCAATAAAATTGTCTTAAACTTCTATAGATGTCTTAAAAATGGCCTTATATTTCAGCATTGGTGGAGAGTCCTTACAAGTGGCAGTGAACAACTATGTCGTCCTTTGGTTCAAAGGCAAGGAGCTCAACATGGTGTTTGGCCTTCAGCTCTCATTCTCTAGATTTGGCAGTACTGTTAACTTTTGGGTAATGGAACCTATTTACAAATATGTTGGACACTACTATCATGGATATGAGCAACTGGGAGTTGTGCTGTTTCTTGGTTAGTATTTATTCTTACTAATACTATTAATGCAAAGGTTTGTGTGTTTGTGCCTAATTAATCTCCGTAATGGCAGAATCGGTTTAGAATACAAAGAAATAGCAAATAGGGTACATCTTTCTCCGGTCGGATGCGAGTTGCATGGTTGTTATCTATCTAGTTGTGTCACTAGTTCTTTCGAATCAGTGTGGTGAAAGGGTTCGAAGTGCGTCTCGAAGGCTCGTCACTATGTTTTCCTTCTCTGTTTGAGAGTGGTAGTAAATGTATATTTATATTTGAAAAACAATTAGGAACTTTGTCAAGTCAATGTTCATGACAAACACTTATCCAGATGTGAAAAACATTGTAGGATGAGTTTATAGGTAAATAATTTATTCAGCATAAATTGTCGGGCCCGGCTTTTAAGCCATGACGGAGGCCTTTAGGTGGCCTAAAAACTCCGTTACAAGAGCTGGCCGCTAGCTCATACGAACTTACTTACTTTTATTTTTTCAGCTGCATTAACCTGCCTGGTCTCTCTTATTTGTGGTCTAATTCTCGGCTGGATGGATCATAGAGCTGAAAAAATTCTCGGCAGGCAGGAGGAATCAGGAAACGAGGAACCATTCCACCTGTCTGACATACGACATTTCAAATCCGTGTTCTGGATGGTCTCCGTGATTTGTGTTGCATACTACCTGGCCGTTTTCCCATTTATTGCTTTGGGAAAGTAAGTTATTTTTTTCCATATTACTTTGTGCAACCAATATATTTAATTTATGTGGCCCTGATGAGTCTATAGATATTGTTTTTACTCATTTGCGAATTAGTGGCGTTGGTTCCCAAGACTATTTTAACAGTTCTTTTTTATCTTACTAAATGTTTATTTCAGATTATTCTTTGAAAGAAAATTCGAATTCAGCCCTCAAGAAGCTAACAATGTGAACTCAATGGTGTACTTACTCTCAGCAGCTCTGAGTCCATTCTTTGGCATTCTGATTGACAAGACTGGCAGGAACGTGACTTGGGTTATAATAAGCATTATAACTACGATTGGATCTCATTTTATGTTGGCCTTTACCTTCTATAACCCTTATATTGGAGTGGTGTGTATTTTGTTTCTATTATGAAATACTAGATTCTGCATATGATTTCGCGCCTGTGGTACTCAAATAAAGAGTTGTCCGCTTGCTTTTCCAGTTAGACTAATTACATTCTAAATTTCATCAAAAATGGTTCAGCCGCTATGGTGTGATTGGATCACGAACATCCAACTTTCACATTAGATGCCTACTATTATTATAGGGCACAGTTGAAGATTTTTCTGCAATGAATTTATTTATTAATAAATTTCATTGCTGCCTTTCAGATGGCGCTAGGCATATCATACTCCCTATTAGCTAGTGGACTGTGGCCACTGGTTGCCTTGATTGTTCCTGAAAACCAGCTTGGAACTGCCTATGGAATGTAAGTCATTTTTACCTTTAGTAATAAGCCCTAAGGTTAATAAAAAAAAAATAAGCCCTAAATTTTTTTTTCTAAAAGATACTAAGTAATTTAAACATTCTTTCAGATGCCAAGCGGTTCAGAACATGGGATTGGCCACAGTTCTCATCTTGGCTGGAGTAATTGTTGACAGATATGGATACTTGATGTTGGAAATGTTTTTCTTGGGATGTCTCTTCAGTAAGATTTTTGTTACATGCATTCTGTGGGGCACCCACCAAAATTAGCTTTGTAACTTTTTGTTATAAATACCTGCCTATACCTATAATTAATAGGGAATTGTACTTAGCCTTGGAGTTATTCTTTAGGCATTACATACTTTAATATACTATCAAGACAAAGTTGTATACCTATCTAATTTTGATGAGAGCTATCTATACCTATTCACGCTATAATTGTATTTTGTATGGTGTTTGAAATAATTTAATATTCTTATTGTTTTCAGTATCTCTTATTGCTGCTGTGCTTATTTACGTTATGGACTCTGCAAGTAATGGTACCCTCAACATGTCTCCGAGAATGAGAGATTCAATGAAATTGTAAGAGCTAATTATTCAATATGAGTTTAATTTAAGTTTAGCTTGAGAAGCCTGGCTTGTCTTGCATAAAAGGTTACAAAAAAATCGTGATTACCTTTTCCATAAGGTAAAGATATAAGTACCTACCTGCCAGCATGAATATTGAGTACTAACTTCTCCCCCCACTCTTTTGAGCTCTCAACGTCCATGCTAGTATCTGTATGTATACCAACAGTCACAGAATTGGAAATTACATCTGTGCTTACAGTCCTGTAATCTTTTTTTATATAGGTGTATAATAATAATCATCATCATCATCATCTTCCTGCCCTTATCCCACTCTATGTGGGGTCGGCACAGCATGATCTTTTTTGGATCATGGTGTAAGAGTTTTGGCTAAGGTGTTTTATGACCGGCCGCTGCCTGACGTCAACCCCTCAACAGGGAATACTTGCTTATTGTATCTCATCATGTTGGAGGATACTATCCCATAGTCGACTTTTTTAGGTGTATAATAATAATAGAGTAAATATTTTTTGTGGTTTTCAGGCATGAGATGATAGTGGATAGTGACGAAACTGCAAACCTATTGGACAATGAAGATTACACTGACCAGGAAGAAGTAGACTCGAGAAGACAAAATGACTCCCCTCAGGGTACACTCCAGTCTCATAGAGACTCTGCACTTGAACAATCTGATAGGATACGCAGTAGATACTTAGCACAAATATTGCCAAATAATAACATTCCATAGACTTATGTACTTCTAGAATAAAAAGGTAAAAATTATTGTAAATATGTTTGTATGTACAACGGCGGAATGAAAAGGTTCGTCAGTTTTCAAATTGATTCGTTTGACGTGTCGCGAGACATATCTTTGACATACCTTTGAATCTAAAGGCACAGAACAAACTGTTACATAGAAAATTATGTTTCAAATTGACGCGCATCAAACTTGCATCAAAGTTGTTTGACGATGTATCATACAGGATTATGTAGTATGTTTTAAAGAATTAAGACCATAATAATTGATTCTTACACTAGTGCAAGCGAAAACCGACCTCAAGGTGACGAACCTTTTCATTCCGTGACTGTACTTAGGGATTAGTGAAAGAAATATCATTTATATTATACAATACATTTTATTTTAAACTATAAATAAATGGCAAATAACTCAAGGGATCTCTAAATAATTAATATTAAATGAAGTATATTTTATACCTGCTTTCATCTTTATAATAGGTACAATGTGTAGAGCACCTATAATTAAATTAGACTTCATTTATAAAAATACTGCAAGTATACTACAAGTACTAAGGCCTTCTACCATCTATAGTAGATGATTTATACAGCATCAGGAGGCAACTTTACCTTCACCTTCAAACCGGACGCTGTATTGCCCGGGACGAATTAAGATGGAGTTTCTTGCCCAGCATCTATTCCATCCTCTCAGCTTAGTTGGCCTTGTCCACAGGAAAGACATGGTCAATATGTGCGGAGCTGATTAAGCCGCGATTTCCTCGCGATGTTTTCTTTCACCGTTTGAGAATACTGGTATAGCGCACATAAATTTTTCACAAAGAAAAATCCATTGGTACATGACCGGGTTTGAATCCACGTCATTAGGATCGGAAGGCAAGGCCACTACCAACTAGACCACCAGTGCTCTCAACCAGTAAAGTAACACACAAGTAGTAAATCATTTTATACAAAAAACTAAGTAACTTATATGTACAAAATCATATTGCAAGGCACTACAGATACTTTTCACAAAGAATTTGTGCAAAATCAATGTTTTCATAATTTAGTAAGACTACATTTTATTTGATCTTGTTGACATCTGACCAATCTATTCCATTACCAGGCATAGGGCTTTTAATAAATGGTAAAATCCATGCAACATACCATTTTGTGCCAAAAACTTCTACTATATTCATTTTCCAACCATAGGAGTATTGTTTGTTGTCATTGTTATTTTCATAAACTAACCTTCCTTTCAGAAGGTTATTGAAGTGATAGAAAAACAGAAATCCTGTAAATAATCCTATGAAAAAGTTAATAACAACTAAGATTATATAAAGAGTTTCATTGCCAAAATCTATTACCAAACTAGCCAGAGGTAAAATAAATTTAAGTAAAACTAATCCATGATTCCATGTAATGAACTCGGAGATAAATCTAACATTAAAGTAAAATGCATACAGCATGGCAACAAATATGTAAAATGTGAACAGTATAAAATATCTGTGATTATAATATCCAACACAGCATGCCAAGAATGTACAATGATGGTCCCGCTTGAGGATGCAAATATTGCAGATTGAACAGTGCCAGGCACGAGGTGGGCGATGACATTCACAAACTTCACAAAAATTCCAGTCTGACTTGTTATGCATATCTAAATATCTACCGCTAATACTACTATTTGTGAACATACCATAAATCAGGTTGCCAATAATATTAAGTAATAAAAAATGACCACAGAACAAGTGAATGAAATAAACAGGGGTCCATTCCTCTACAACTGTAGGCAAAACCACACAAAGCTCAAAATAAAAAAATGCTGGTATTAAAATTAAAATAATCAGCAAGTAAATGCAGTGCCCTACAATCCTTTGCAATAGTTTATTGGTAATACCAGTTGCTTTGATTAACATTTTCGATACTTAGCTATGTTGGTAGCTAGACTAATTTCAGTGTTCTAAAACTGAAGCAAGCTTCGATGCTAACATGCTTCTAGCGAAGAGTTTGTGGGTTGAATACCTGAATAGAGAATATTCACAATCTTGTTTCGGCAGGAAGGGAAAAAGCTATTGTATTCTGAAATAAAAGAAAGACGTGATTCTATTTCATCTTAACCAACAAATAAGAATTTGTTATGAAAGTATTTAACTTTATGATAATTAGGTTTTGATAATAATTGTTTGCTTACATTTTGAACAGTTTACGTATGTAATTCAATAAATTGTTCGTTCAATAAATTAATTATATTATCTAGGTGATCAAATCAAAACAAAACTTATTTCTTTCTATTCAACTTCTAAGCATGACTTAAGTTTATGATTTTGTAATGACATTGAGTTATAAAATATAAATGACTTTGACTCATCACATCACAGATTGAAGTGGTATACATTTAGCATCCTTTGCCTAGTTGCCTACGTGAAGAGAATGCTCGCGGAATTTCTTCAAACTAGGTACATAATAATAATTAAGGGGATTATATCAATTTCACTCCACCCACAGAATGTATGTTCTCGTTCATCGTATCTATCAATAAATGTATTACATGAAAAACATAAAAAAGAAAAAATAAGTACCTACTTAGTCCTAGTCCTTTCCTCGGAATTCTGTAGTTCTATTGTACTGAAAATATTGCAAGAGTGTTCCGTACAAAGTTAAAAAATCAGGACAAAACGCATCAATTGCCTATTCATTTGGTTCTACCAGAGAAAATAAAAAATAGTATAATCATAACCACTTTCAGAAGTCTCAAACCTACACAGAATTTACGCCTGTTCGTAACGTCAAAATAGCCAGTCTTAGGGGAAAGAATCACCAACTCAATCAAACACAATTCAGATAATAAATAGGAATATTTATAAATATTTTGTTACACAGATTTATATTACATACAGTATAATTAATAATTTAGCAAGTATATCAATCTCAAAACACTTAAAAATCATTTTCACTTGCATTTAAAATGTATTACATACTCAGCTTAAATAACGGAGATAATGATAACATGGATTAAACTCACTTTTCCTTAAAACTAATGTCAAAAACAGGGACTTTAGTTACATAGCCAATGTGATGAAATAAATGATTGTTATCTAGGTACATTATCTATCTAGTATGTTATCAAAAGATGCTTTTGGCAGTAGTAGGATATTGTTCAGTTCTTGTGGAATTTTTTACTGGTATCTTTGGCCATGTCCACGAGCGTCTGGGCCGGCTTGAAGGGCGCTCCGTAGAGACCTTGATACTCCTCCATTTTCTTCACCAATTTATCAGCACCAAATTGGTCTACCCATCTGTAAGTAATGATATTAATATTTTTGTACGAATAAGTATCTCTTTTTTTTTAACAACTATGTAACACTACCATGACGGAGGCCTTTAGGCGGCCTAAAAACTCCGTCACTAGAGTTGGCCACTAGCTCATACGAACATATTTACATACATACATGCTGGACTGGGAGTAAAGAAAAAACAGAATGCGTCCAGCTGCTTCTCTCTCCGAGCATGTCGTAAAAGTCGAGTAAAGAGTAGTATCCTCTCCAAAATTATGGACCTATATGGCCGATGGGCTGATCACCTGTCACCATGGTTCACAATATCCATCTTGGGACTCTTGGATCAGAAGTGGCTGCAAGTTTTCTTGTGATTGCTTGTGGCTCTGCCACCCCCGTTAGGGATGCGGGCGTGATAATATGTATGTAGAATCTGTTTCGCTAGATGTTTTACACACTAACAGTACATATTTAATGTCACGCCTCTTTACCATAGGGGTAGGCAGAGACCATAGATGTCCATTTGCTAGGATCCTGCCTGACATATAACTCTCGTTTTATTTTCTCTCACCACATTCTTCTTGTATTCGCGTCGGTACACTGACCTCACTACCTAAAATATACGTCCGTATCCCTAATGGGGTGGACAGAGCCACAAGTAAACATAAGAAAACTTGCAGCCACTTCTGATTTAAAGTCCTAAGATGGATATGATGAACCATGGTGATAAATACCTAAAATATGAAACATATTTTTTCAATTTTCACTTGAATGAAAAAATGACGTGGTTACCTGAAGGGTCCTCCAGTGAATGGCGGGAAGCCAAGTCCGAACACGGCACCAACATCGCCTTCCAGAGGGCTGTGAAGAATTTTCTCTTCCAGAGAAAGCACAGCCTCATTTACGAATCTGCAAATAGAAACACTTTTCAATAATTTGTAAACAGGGTGTTTCATTAAATGAATCAAGTGAGATAGTGATAGATAAGTAGAATATTTAATGGATCTTAAAGTAGAAAAAAGTATCTAACTAAATATATACAAATATAGTTTTTTTTAGTAAGTACAGTACTTTAGCATGAAAGTAGTAGAGTGAAAGAAATATTGGTAGTAGAATAATAGAGAATAATTAATAGGTGAAAAGAGACAAGTACTGATATGACAGCTGTTATCAGTGTCATCCTTGGACAAAGTGTCTAATTACTGTGTGATTAGTGTGTGATTAAAGGATTTTAAGTGAGCCTCAAAGAGGCTCCTTTCGTGCACTTGACACGTTTTCGAACTTTTTTGTTCTACATGCCGGTTTCTTCACGATGTTTTCCTTCACCGTTTGAGAATACTGGTATAGCGCATAGTACCGGTAGCACCGGATAATTAATATGCTATAGCACCGGTATAGCATATTAATTATTCGAACAGAGAATCCATTCTTGTACGACCGGAATCGAACCCACGACCTGAGGATTAGAAGGCGGGGTCACTACCAGTACAACACCACAGCTCTCAAAAAAAAAACAACTAAAATATCAAAAGACTAAACAAAGCAAAAAAATTACTTGCGCTTTTTTTTACCTGGACACCATCCGTAGTTGTTTATCCTCAACCGTGTTGGCTCCCTTAGGCTCCAGAGAATACTTGTCCTTGAGAATCTTGATGGCGTCTTGGTTGACGTCCCTGTTCTTAGTTCCCGCCTCGTACACATAGAAGCCTTTGCCTGACTTGCGGCCCATGAACCCAGCTTGGACCAGATCTTGCATTATGTTGAGATTTCCGCCACTGATGCGGTCACCGAAGGCCTAGAAATATTAAAGGAATAATCAAGAAACTGGCTTGTAAACAGTACTTAGATAGTACGTAAAGAGCTTCTTTGCTTACTTTCCGCATTAATCTTTCATCAAGGGTCAATATTTTTGCACCTAGGGTCATAACTACTGAACCACAGACAAAGAGCCAGTGACAGAAGTTTGTAGTAATACGATAACACGCACGCAAAGTCGTTACAGCCGTCGGCGTCGTACATAAATATAAATAAATATTTCACGCAGCGCCATCTAGCCCCAAACTAAGCAAAGCTTGTATTATGAGAACCAGATGGCTGATAAAATACGTATAAGACGGCGTTGACGTACAAGACGGTCTATCTTTTAAATGACGTAGCTACACACAGGTAATATTACAGAGCTAATTTGGTCTTGTTTGCATATTAATTTTATGTATTAGTTTATAGCTATATTATAAGTATAAGTTTTTTTCCTACTTTTGTACACTGCCGTCTTTCTGTTAAACCTCTCCATCCAAAGGTTGTCTGGAACAGATCGCTTTTAACGATAAAGCCGCGCATTGTATTGTTTTAGTACTTTTTGTAAAAATACTTTTCTGTGTTTTGTGTACAATAAAGTGTTAATTTATCTTACTATGTATTACCTTCGAGAGGTCAACGGCGATGTGTGAGCCAACGTCGATGCCGACTTCGTCCGCCAAAGTGGCGGCGCCCACCGGGAACCCGAACTCCTTAGTCATGTTGTCAAGGTCTTTGGGGTCAACGCCCTCCTGGAGCAACCTAAACAGAACAACCATTCAGTATCTATATCTAAAGTTTACAGTTTACTATATCAAGCTAAATCTGAAAACCAGCGCTACTTTCAATTAAATCTGGAAGTAGCATATGCTGAGATCTAACCTTTTTGGCCACACAACATCGCCGATTGGTTCACGGGAAGGGTTAATGGTCAGTGTAGGTACTTTTTTGTATGTTTTTCTCTATTTGTTTGCCTTCTTCCTCTCTTTTGTACTTACCTGATTATTTGTTCCTTCCCCGTTTTTTATCTAAATTGTATGTATTGTGTGTGTGCTAAATAAATGTTATTTCTTTCTTTCTTTCTATATAGTAGAGTACTAGTGGTAGTGTCCCCGCCTAACGATCCTAAGGTCGTGGGTTCAAATGCAGTTGTACACCAATATGTGTGCATTACTGTATTGTATTTAGATTCAGTATCTCCGAGGAATAAGCGGACTAGTCATTACCCGCCGTTGTCGCTAGCTAATGAAAACATCTGTAGCTCAGTATTTCAGTTCTTTTTTGAGTGACGAACGTCATTTGACATCTCATTTGTCAATAACTGACCAGTAGTTCAGATAAGAAGCTATGAGGGAACAGATGAATATAACTACATACATACTAGACTGTTAACCTCATAACCTTATCACATCACAATACTATATAAAATCCCGACATACTTCTTTTTGTAGTAAGTAAAAAGTAGGATTATGGAAGGAACCATAGAAATGCATAAAAAGCTCACATACCTGACAGCCTCACTGAGCATGGTAGACAGTATCCTGGTGGTGTAGAAGCCGGGTCCGTCACCAACCGTCACCACGACCTTGCCCTGGCGCAGGCCGACCGCCACCGCGGCCGCCGCCGTGTCGTCACTGGTGCCTGGGTGACGGATTATCTCGAGCAGCTGCATCTTGTCCACGGGCGAGAAGTAATGCATACCTGGAGGGTGAAAAACAATTAGTTATTGTCCCTGACACACTTATAGAAGAAACCAAAAGTAACTAAACATAGAGCTAGGCTAGATGGCGCTGTGTGAATTGTCCACAAATATTTGTTTATATGGGCGATGGGCTGATCACTTGTCATCATAGTTCACCATATCCATCTTGGAACCCTTGGATCAGGAGAGGCTGCATGTTTTCTTATACGGATACGGAGATCTCTTATAGGCGATCTTAGTGAACGGGATAGCGCTGGTCGCGATGATGCAATGGTTCGGCACCACCCACCGCCTCCAATTCCTTGATGACCTTGTGTGTAATAATAACGCGTGATACGATTAACACATCCTACATGCTTTGCTTACCAATAACTTTGTCCGGGCGGCTACTGCCCGCGGCGATCTTAGTTATTGGGATAGCGCTTGTATTGGTCGCGATGATGCAATGCTTCGGCACCACCGCCTCCAACTCCTTGATGACCTTGTGCTTAATGTTGATGTCTTCGAACACGGCCTCAATGACGCAATCCACGTTCTTGAACTTCGTGTATTCGAGTGTTGGAAGCAGGTTTGACACGAAAATGTCCTTTTGCAAGCTGGAATACAAAACTAAATAAATAACAACCAACCAACAACCACATTCTGAATTTCCTGTGTCGTGGGTAACTACGAGTAATGGTATCACAACACCCAGACCATTTTCAGAACATGCAAACATTGCTTTGATTATTATTACACGACGACCTCGGTGACGTGCGGGCGAGTGCTCGGCTGAGACGCAAGAGGCGCGGATTCGATTCGAAAAATGTCGAAAAAGAAATAAAATGAAGGGTATTGGAGTATTAAAAGTATGTATTTAAAAAAAAGTATATAAGTATTCTATCAGCCATCTGGCTCCCATAGCTTTGCTTAGATGGTGCTGTGTGAAATGTCCACAAATATTTATTAATTGAACCTGCGTCCCAGCACAAGACGACGCTGTTTATTCATACACAATGCGGTTTTGGTGATAGATATTATTCGCTCTTCATTGCCAGTATTGTGAAATTAGGTACTGGAAATTATTTGATAATAAACAATTGAATTAAAAATTGTTTAAAGCTACCCAATTTAACAAAAAAGAAAACTTCATTGTACTTGGATAAATTCACGTGCTAATTTGAATACTCTAAGATTCACAGCTGATTATCATATAACTCACGCAGAGATTCTCTTCCGTTTGACGGCATTGGTGAGCCCCTTCTGGACTTGTCCCACGCCTCTGTACAGGCCGGCGTTAGTGGCATCCTTCATGACCACATTGTAGCCTTTGTCGATCGACACTTGCACGATGCCGGCGCCCATTAGACCCGCGCCTAGTACGCCAATCTGTAATGCAAAACCATAGCATAAGATTTTGTAAAAAAAAACAAAATTCTACAGGGTCTATCTTTTCGGTTCAGTTTCTGGGAACAAATTCATCTTTCGCACGAAATGTGGACAGGACACGTGATAAAAGTAATGTTTGAACGTGCCTAGACTCTTTTTATGGATTTAGATTAGACATTGTCAAATAAATCATAAATTATTTTGTTTGTGAACCTAAACCAAGGCCTTTTACGATCTATAGTAGATGATTTATACAGGGTCAGAAGGCAACTTTTACCTTCAAAAACGGGACGCTGTAGTGCCTGGAACGAATTAAGATGCGAGTAGGCTTGCCTAGTACCTATTCCATCCTCTCAGCTTAGTCTGCCTAATTTCTATGATTTAAGTAACTGAGCCGATTAGCATCAATTTTTTTTGCCAACATCACCCATTTTTATGACCAACTCGCGCTTGGTCTAAAAATGTATAATATCAAAATTGTTTTCACAAAAAAAGAACGAATGGATCGTAAGACATTCGGATTTCGCCATACTGTCCCGCTTAAAAAAACACTGTATACTCACAGTTTTCACATCCACTGAAGACTTGCCAAATCTGTTTTTCTTGCACTCTGTCTGTCCCCTGAAGAGACCAATAAGGCCTTTGCTCTGGGGTGTCATGGCCAGTTCTCCAAAACCTTGTGCTTCGGCTTCATACCCTTCCTTAGGGCCTTTGTCAACTCCTACTCTCACCACATCAAGAATCTGAAAGAAATTATCATACTCTGAATTTTTTTCATATAAACTGGTTTCTAAATTGAGTCCAGGGAAAAACAATTTTTTTATCACATCTATTCAAAAAGAGCTGGTTTCTTGTAAATTGTTTACCTAGGGAGCAAACAACTTCCAGAGCAGAGTGAAGGACTCTTTAGTGGAAACTCGAGTGACATACTTTGAATTCCTCGATGCGGTTCTATAGTGGAATCTCGAGCGCAGCGAATGAGTATGTCACTTTAGTTTAAAGCAGTGTTGCTCTTGAGGTGGACACTTTTACTTTTTATCACCCTCTATGAGAAAATGAGTAAGATTAGTGTAATTTATGAATATGACTACTAATGTATGATGAAACTTACACTATTACTTAGACACATTGCAACAATTTGAATCAACTGATAGACTTCTGATAGTTAAATCTGAATATGCAGTGCATTCACACTGGTCAAAGAATAAAATTAGTACAGATTCCTATGGGACTGACATGGTTTTAGTCCAACAAAGGTCCCCGATTTAAATAAGATTATGAATATTATTAAATTAATTAATATGTAAATCTCACTTTCAACGGTGCAGGGTAGAGTCCACGAGAAGCTTTCATAACTTGCTCCCGTGCTTTCTTGAACACAATATTCTTAACAAATTCCCATTGCATCGCTGTGGCGGTAAGCTTCTCAACCAACCCCTTCTTTGATCGGTCAATCTTCATTTTACCCGATGCAATATCTTTTGCAATCATCACTGCTGTGTCTTCTAGGTACTTGGCTGTGTTTTGTGCTGGGAGACCCAAACCTGGATGCAAGAAATATTTTAGTTTTGGGAGGTTTTGTATTAAAATGTTTGTAGTATCCTAAACCATGCATGAAGAATGTAATGAGACATCTGTGGCATGGCGGGCGAGTGCTCGGCTGAGACGCAAGAGGCGCGGGTTCGATTCCCGCTGCGGAAGAAATGTTTGTATGCTTTGCAAATATTACTTCCGAGTCTGGGTGTTATGTTTTATATAAATAAGAATTTACAAAAAAAAAGTATTCTACCAGTCATCTGGTTCCCATAGTACAAGCTTTGCTTAGTTTGGGGCTAGATGGTGCTGTGTCATTATGTCCTCAAACATTCATTTATAATTATTTATTAATGAGAGTGCATGAAGTGAAATAATTATGTCAGGGTCGTAACAAAATGGAGATCTGTGATCTCCAAATGTTACTGCCAACCCCTATGGGGAATAGGCGTGATTTTATGTATGTATGTTTGTAGTGCTAAGTAGGTTTTCCATATTTACCTGGTCCAAGAGGGGCCACCAATAAATCAATAATACCCAATTTTTTAGCTTTGTCAGCTTTAACAGTCTTTCCAGTGAGCGCTAGGTCCAAAGTTGTAGGAATTGAAGTCAGGACTGGCAATCTGAAATAATTAAGAAAAAATGTAGTAGAAAATCTTATTTTAAGTGAGAATTCATTATTGTGAGATTTAATTAAGTTCTTAACATTAACTAACTCTGTTTTCAACATGTTCCAGTTTTTTCCTTGTAATGTTGTATTTCTTTCCAAATAAATTGTTTGTGTTTATGCTAATACTGGAATCCGTTCAGCCGTTTAGGCGTGATTGAGGCACAAACATCCAAACATCCTCACAAACTTTCGCATTTATATTATTATGCTAATATAATGTAGGTTATTGAATGGCAATGTTGATTAGTTCCGTTATTTAATTTATATCTAGTATGGTAACAAAAAAAATACTTCACCTCTGAGTGCCACCCCCTCCTGGCAGGAGTCCCAACATAACTTCAGGCAGGCCGAATCCAGTCTTGTTGTCTTTCACCGCAATGCGGTATCTACATGCCAGTGCAGTCTCCAAACCTCCCCCGAGGCAGCTGCCTTGAACTGCGGCCACAAAAGGCTTGCGACATGTCTCGATCCTTCTAAAGATCTCATGTCCTACAAGACATACCCATAAATTATATTAGTTCATGCCCAAGTAACATCTAAAAAAGTTGGGGGAGGGATAGTAGGGGGATAACGCACAATACATACCAATGAGGGATGTCAGTGCGGGTCTTTGTTTCCTCATTAACAATTACAATTAGGACATCCAAAAAGTTATGTCTCTTATAAAACTTATGCCAATTGAACAGGAAATGAATTATTGTAATGACCAGTGGTCATCATGCCAATGCTGACCACTCTCAAGATAAAAAAAAATTCTCCCTGTAATACCTTTTTTGGATAATGTGACAACTTCTTCTTTTGTTTTACAGCTTTCAATCATGGAAATATCAGCACCAGCAATGAAGACACCGGGTTTCCCTGATATGATCACAGCAGCTTCTATTGCAGGGTTGGACTCTACTTCATTAATTATTTGAGACACTTCATCCATTACAGCTGTGTTCAATGAGTTTACCTGAAATATTTATCATAGTTATAATCCCTTATAGTGTAAGGTCTACTGCGAAAAAATAAAACAAAAACAGCCCTTTGATTGGTTTATTTTTGAAAATGGAAAATTGATACAGACATACGTTCTTTAGCTCATACAGTTCTATCTAATGAAGCATCATTATAATAGTCTTGTGTACTGTTATATCACTGACCTTAACATTAGGAGAGTCCAGAGTAACAACATAAACGCCATTGACGATTTTACATTTTGTATGAACTCCCGCTGCGGCGGCATAACTTCTGCTGTTTACGCCTGGTTCAAAATTGCGTAGTGTTAGTTATTTAAAAATACTGGCATATTCATTTAAGTATCACCAAGAAAAAGTTTGTACGTTTATGTATCTCAGTAAAGTTTGAAAGTTACATTATCTCACCTGTAAGAAATAAATCTTTACGA
The DNA here is from genome assembly GCA_949320045.1 of Scotopteryx bipunctaria. Classification (NCBI taxonomy): domain Eukaryota; kingdom Metazoa; phylum Arthropoda; class Insecta; order Lepidoptera; family Geometridae; genus Scotopteryx; species Scotopteryx bipunctaria. Next base: position 5,437,883 of record OX439441.1, read on the forward strand.
CTTCTTAGGATCTTGAGAGCATCTAGTATCCTGCTATTGGCCATGTTTGTTTAATTATCTAAAAACCAAAATTTGTAAAGGAATTTCAAGTTTTAATTTGGATCCAGACTTTGAACCTAACTTTCGACGTGAGTCGAAGAGATGGAGGGGATGTAGCAGGTGGAGCGGTGAAGTGGGAGGGAAGGGAAAGAGGAGAGCTCGGGAAATTGGGAAACATCAAATGTCAATTCAAGACACCCCTAGCATGGTTTACGGTAAACAGGGGTAAACAGCCTTCAACCAAGAATAAATTTGTTATAGTCTGTGGTTTCCGTTTACTTTTAATTTGCGGTTCACACTACAATGATATTGATCATAGAGTTTCTAAAAGATTTAGTTTTTTTATATCTATGGATAGATTTGAAAGCCATGATTAGTTAGCGGTTGGTACTATTGATTTCTGAGCGCCATGTTTAAAAAATAAAAAGGCAGAATTTAAATACAAAGGTTTGTTTTAGGAGGTTTTAGGGGTGTCCACAGACTACAGGGATGCTAACGCATGGGGTATCAAAAAACAACGAAGTTGATTTGCTGTTCTGACCGAAAAATACATGATGCTTTTTTACTGGGAATCTTGAAAACAAAGGAGTTTAATTCGATATAGTGCGAATAATATGTTATTTTGAAAATATACTACACTAATCTAAATATAGAACTGTAAGCACTCCATTAAAAAAGTCCCAAAACAGTCACTCAGCTTTCGCCAATATCATTCCATTAGTAGCTAAGAAAAATATTAGTACGGTACCTACCTTGTACCTACTTACTTATGTGTATGATGCCATATTACAACAAGGACTGCCAATGAACAGAATAATCAAGTTTTGGAACGGGTTCTTTACCGCAGCGTAATCGTAAGTTTTAATGATTCTTATAAATAATTTTACTCTATGAGAGAGGATCAAGCCAAAGATATCTTTAGTAACACTGAATACCTACTCACTCATTTGAAACAGAAGTATATCCATATCCATATCTATATAAATAGGTATAATAAAAGTAAATCCCACTTGTTGCAACATTTCTTTCAAAGTAGGTATCCAAGGATACGGCTCGAACTGCCATCTCCGCGCCTCGTCACACCACACCACCCACCGAGGGTGGTGGGTGGTGTGGTGTGACGAGGCGTTTCACAGAGTTCACAGAGTTTTACTAACTGTAGCGACATACAAAGTTTCACTTCGCACGCTCGGCGATGTCAAAAGTTACAAATAGAAGTCAACCTGCCTACCACTTGAATACCTACCTATCGACCTATCCATCATCATAGTCGGTTAGTGGGTATGAGTTGCATTCTAAGGATCACGAGTTTAAATAAATAATAGATAAATAACACCTAACAGTCACATACTTACATACCTAGTCCTGCACTAGGATTCCCTGTGTCGTTCCCTGTGGGTATCAGAAACTACGAGTACCATGGTCCCACAACACTCAGACCCGGAAGAAATATTTACAGATCATGCAAACATTTCTTCCGCAGCGGGAATCGAAACCGCGCCTCTTGCGTCTCTGCCATGCAATTGCCCGCCACGCCACCGAGGCCGTCGTTTGAATTCAGACTCAGATCACTGTAGACTGTAGTAAATCACTAGGTACCATCGAGCATAATGTTCGATGCTAGGTACCTACCAGAATATACTACCAAACAATTCATGTAAAAGTGAATCATAAAACCAACACAATAAGGCTTATTTTCCATTAGATATTGAACCAAGTGGCGCAGGCCTGATATCCCGAACTCCCGACCACTTGTGAAGTCGAGAGCAGAGGGCCTGCGTCACCGGTAATTACACATCTAAAGCTTTTGATGGCGCTCGGCTTTGTACGGTCATACTCGAAAGCTATAAATCATTTCCGTGCCGCTCTGACTGCCTCGGGAAATTGGCGGCTCTAGACTTTGAGCTCCATTCAATTGTTTTAGATATGTATATACCTACCTACTTACTACTGAATTTATAATACTTAGGGCTTGTGTCACAAAACTGCGATGCAATAGGTATCGCATTTCAGACCAAAAAAAAAAAGAAAAGACGTCGTGCCGCGCGCGATCAACAAAAGTGAAGCCACCTTTTTTTATCTATGTGTGTGTGTGTGTGTGTGTGTTTTTTTTTAAGTTATTTACAAGTGAAAAGTGATTCTGTGAGACTTTTTATGTGATTTGCTGCTGTTTTTACAAGTTTTCACTACACAGGTATAATTCTATTTATAAATTTTAAGTTCACTAGACGACGACTTGTGACGTACTAAGAGCGATAAGCATGGTTTTAGTGTAGGTGTGTGCGTGAGCGTGTATGTTTACTTGCAGGAGCACGGTTTTGTGTGGCTTCACTTTTGTTGTTCGCGGCGCGCCGTCTTTCTTTTTTTTTGATCCGAGTGTCGCATCGTAAAAATCTACGAGCTCGCACGGCGCATCGTAAGAATTTGCGAATTGATTCGCATCGCGTAGGTATTCCTGCGATGTTACGTCACACTTGTTGATGACAATAAAATTTAAGTCCTCTCTGAGACAGCGTGTGTGCATAGTGTTCTGTGTACCTATGACACCATAGATACCTAGGTACTCTTATTAGGTTTTATGTTTATCTTTATTTTATAGGACTCACTTTGCGATATATTACAAAACATAAGCACACACTACTTAAGTAGACTTTTCAAACTTTATTGCAACCATAATATGATAATCTAATATATTATACTAGATTTTTTATGATGCAGTTGTAAGTGTAAGAATATTGCATTGCAATAAAATTAGTCCATGGTTATTTGCTTTTTGTAGAAAAAAAAAACAAATAACCGTACCTACATACAAAAGAAATGGGTAGGTATACCTATACAACGTGTAACATAATGTCCCTATAAGCCCGAAAGGGGTGTATTCAGACCGAGCACTTGAATACATTGACGTGTGCAAAAGTTCAATACATCATATTTGAAATTCCTATACAATTAAAAACAAATTATTTCATGAGAAATTTGTGACAACCCTATGTGTTTGTTTACCATTTGCGTAGGTAACAAACACACGCGCACCCTCCTATCGCGTCGGACCCACACATACGCAGACAATTGAACGCGCGGCAAGTTTCAAAAAGTACCTAGGTGTAATCACCAAAGTTTTCGTAAGAATTTGCAATTTTTTTAATTCTACGTAGAAATTAAAGTCGAAGATTAAAATCACGATATCTTTCACACATAAAAAAACAACTACCTACCTACATCTACCTAGGTAGTTACCTAAGGACCTAGGTACAGGAAAAGTTAAGTTATACCTTTTCTCCCTTCTTCTTGGTTGGCTCGGAACACGGCTAATTGACATGGTAGGTATTAGGTAGGTATGTAGGTACCTAGGTTGGTATTACTGGTACACATTCACATTCACAATCACAAAATTATTTTTGTCATTTTTTATTAGTAAGCTAGGTACTAATGGGGTACCTACTAGGTAGGGTGATAGGTTAGGTACCTATCATCATACCTACCTATCACTGAATTTTATCACTGTTGACACACACAGTAGGTACTCGGTATCCATCAAAGGGAAGTAGGTACAACACACCACCGAATTCCCGGTCTTCCCTCACTGGTGCGCCCCGGTGGAAAGATCCCGTCGAGAGAAGACGGTTCACCAATCCCAGAAAAGAGCCCGTAAGATGGCAATGGCCGCCCTGGATAACGCTCTCTGTAGAGCTGACGCGCCGCTACTAAGCTATTAATTATTTGGTGCTGCTCCAACACACACACACAACACCATAAATCATAATACTCACCGTTTGAGTACAAAGCCGACATCGTATCGTACGTTAATTAGTTACGCGAACCGAGAGATTGCTTGTTGCAGTTGTTGCAAGGAACGAATGCTAATTGCGACTGATAAAAACCGATCTGTTTTGCGACCAAAAGTAGGTACCTATTGCCGAAAGCCGAATTTTTAGGGTTCCTTGTCTGGGGTAACCCACTAAATACCGATTGGGAAAAAAAGGCAAAAAACTTCATCATACATCTACTACTACTACTACTACTACTACTGTCGTCGTGTCCGTGTCGCTAGCACTTTTGAACCAGTGTGGTGGAAGGATTAGAGTGCACCTTGAAGGCTCCTTTCGTACACTTTGACACACGTCTATGACATGCCTGGTTTCCTCACGATGTTTTCCTTCACCGTTTGAGAGCATTGATATTGCACACATAAATTTCGAATCGAAAAATCCATAGATTCGAACTCACGACTTAAGGATGGGAAGGCGGGGTTCATAGCAATATGCTACCATGTGCTCTATCCCCATTTGCTACTAGGTACCTACCTACTTACATAATAACCTACCAACAATTACGTAGTTCAATCAAGAAAAGTAAAAAACAAATAAGCCTACGGAACCAATTTGATTTTATTAAACAAACGCTTGCGGTGCGGTGTCGGTTGACGGTTGCGGATTTTGAATTTAGCAAAGGCACCGACAGCCAATTAGGGCGAGGTGCCATCCCACTTATTGTTGTTGTTGTTTCAATGCAACCAATGACAAATAGGCTGTTCACGATGAAAATGAAGATTAGTAAGACAGATAAGTCACAACCTTTGACTTTAGTGCCCAAGTAGGTAGGTACAAAATTGCATTGAAAAATGCTCCAATGAATATTGGAATAATACATCGTTGGAAAAACTAAAGTGGAATAGGGTCACGGCTTATCCTCAGGCACGGTAGACCTCTTCTCATACTTCTTGTTACCTACTCAAGATGCTTTTATGGCCCGAGTAGGTAGGTACAAAATTGAGTAGGTATCACGGCTTTATCCTCAGGCACGGTAGACATCCTCTCATACTCCTTGGCACCCACTGAGGATACCTTTAAGGCCCGAGTAGGTAGGTACAAAATTGAGTAGGTAAGGTACCTATCTCCTATACTAGGTACTTAACAAAGAGATCTGAAAGGATGTTTACGGTGCCTAGGGATTTTAGTCGTGATGTGTGTGACCTTACATTTTAATTACCAATAAATACCAAGGTACCAACTAGGCCTTCAAAAAAAAATAGAAATTACTTATTAAGCCACCTCGTTATTAGGTAAGTAGGTAGGCATTTTACTAATGGTGTCTGTTCTGTTACCTGTTTCATCTAGAGTTCACACTTAAAGGTCAAAAAACAGCTGTAAATAGGGATGCCTCATGTTGTGTCAAGTTACGTATTGGAGCAAAGTTTAAGAGACATTTCATGAATGAAAACCTTTGAAATTTTAAAAGTCGTTGAACAAACGTTGTTCGCAATGACGTATAGAATACCCCCGTTTCGGGCTTATAGGGACATTATGTTACACGTTGTATAATGTTCAGAGCTACACTACAAAAGTAGGTACCTAAAACATTTTCTTTGTAACAAAGAATAAAACACTTTTCTAGTGAAGCGAACACTCAGGAGGGAGCTGAATTGATTCAATTCCCGATGGGCGGGTGGGTGGTGGCGGGTGGTAGCGAACTCCATTTACATCTATCTACTACACGAAGCAGAGATAACAAGCAACTTGTTATACTGGGAATGCAAAGGTCTGTAAAATACCGAATACTATTTTTACAAGAGAGATCGCTGGTTGTCTAGTTGTAGTGGTTGTCTAGTACCTTCCAACCCTAAGATCGTAGGTTCGAAATCAATCGTGCACCAATGGATTTTTATTTTAGATACAATAACGTGGACTAAACCAGTACTTTAGACCCTTGAACCTACAAAGTGAATGAATGTCTCCTCTTTTAAGTTAATTCTGTCATCACACCGACCGGTTCGAAAGAGCTAGTGACATTAGTAGAAGAAGTACCTAGAAGAAAATACAGCACTAACATGCGCTACAGTGTGTAGCACTAAACTTCGTCCGCTTGGACTGGTGACGGATAACTTTTGGTAACTTATGATATTCGCCGAATAGCACTCGTCGTGGTTTTTAGTACTTAAACACTAAAAGCTACGACGAGCGCTACTGACAAAATTAGAATAACTTTTGGTAACTTATGATTTACTAAAAGCTACGACGAGTGCTACTGACAAGATTCGTCGAACATCATAAGTTACCAAAAGTTATAAGTTGCAAGTATGCTAATTTTTGTATAAAGTATAAAGGTATCAATTTAGCATCAATGCAATTCTAGCAAGTTATTTATTAAAATCCGTTCCACAATTTTATTATAACGTGACTCAGTTACAATCCAAACTTATAAACATTTGACTTTTTAATGAGTACGATTAAATTACGATAGGATTGTGTCATGCTACTTAGAAAAGATTTTAGCTTAGTTCGGAATACTACGTCATTCTACGCTGTTAAAGGTAGAGGTAACTACGAGTGCTACGAGTGCTACGATGCCTACCGAATGTTCGGTGTCCTCTCCACGTAGCATTCAGCTATAGTCTGACCTTGGAAGAATAAATTTACCATTAATTTTATTACATTTACGATTTTTTGACATTTCGGTGAGCTGCCATTTTTTGTCGAAAATTAAATTGTCACGTGAGTCTTGAACTTGATTGAACTTAGTAACTCACTGAGAGAATAAGATGCAAAGTGAAAGAGTGATGATCGAAAAAGTGCTAAATTTGAGCCGATGTAGTTCAGTAGGTACTGTATTTTTCTTCGTTGAACTGCTCGTTAGATAGCATTTAAAAATACTAACGCAAAAACATAATTGAGCTATCTCACTCTCTCATCCCGTGTATGAAAATCCGGAAATAGCTGAAATAACACTATGTACTGGCTTTAAGTTAACCTAAAGCAACCTTTTTTCAAAACAAAACGACCGATTTATACGAGCGAAGCTGCGCGAGTAAGCTAGTCAAGTATATTTCAATTGTACAGACAGATTGAGCGTGATCGGTGGATGTAGGGATTCAAAGTCGAAGTATCCCTAAAGTCTGAGGTCGAAGTACGGACAGCTACGAGTGCTACGACACGTAGCGGACAACTATAAATGCTACGACAAGAGCTGCCGATCAGTGATTGTCATCAAGTAAAGAAAAATGAGAATAATAAATTATTGACAGCTGTGAAACTGCGGTTCCCAATTCAGTGTGCTTGTTTGTGTGTGTGTTTGGGAGCTAGTAATTGACCATTTTTATTTAAGTAATTGAAAACGGAGATGAAACAATGGCCAAACGCATGTCGAAAAATCCGAAATACGAAGATTCGAATGGGAAAAAATAAAAATAAAAAATCTATAATTCATAATTTTGTAGAGATACATAATACTATGTGCGCTATCGTGCAGAATTTATAATAGAGTCAAAGTTATATTATGCTTCTGAGTTTCGTCTAAGGACGGATAAATGTACGTAACATGGCTTAGCTAGGGTTTCTTTGAACTACGGAACCCTAAAAAATATTGTTAGCATTATCAATCTGTACAAGAATGATAGTTGGTTTTTGGAAACAGTCAAATACCTTAATACACATTTGGTAGGTACTTTATTTACATTATTATGTATTTCGAACAAAAAATCCGAAATGGTTAAGTAATTTGGTCGTATTAGATACCTATTTATTTATTTTTTATTTATTTATCACAAAAAGGTACCGAAGGAGCTTTTTAAAAAGGTATTAAAAATATAATTTTACATAAATGTATACAGAGGGAATGTATTAGGTTTAAAATAAGAATTAGGGATTAAGAATAGCTGAAACTTTAGTCCAGATTGACATTTGTTCTCATATCATACAGTATTATTTATTGTTGTGGTGTTTAGTCATACCAGTGAATAAAAATGTTAATGATTTGTATGGTCCTTCCATTCTGAGTGTAACTTTATCCTCATATTCGCGGGAGTTCCCAACGATCCTGCTTACGAGAGTCAGGAAGGTAGAAATAATTTAAACGTGATAAATAAGTGGAGTGACGATTCGCGAAAGGCTGTTGGCAGGGATTGGATGCGTCAAGCCGAAGTTAGGCACAATGGCGCTCATTGGAGGAGGCCTATGTCCAGCATTGGACTGTTTGGTGCCATCCAAGACGGTCCACTATCATGATTATCTCGCTGCCGCTCGTCGTACATTTCTATAGCCGTATCTCGGCCATCATTCAGTTATCGCTGTACTCCACCACGCCTCGCAATGTGTCCTGCCCAGCTCCATTTGAGCTCCATAATGTGGATCCCGATATCTTGTATTTTATACGTCTTCGGAAGAATCCGGTCTATAAGTCGAATGCCGAGCATGGCGCGCTCCATGGCTCTCTGTGCAACTCTCATCCTGTGCACAGCCTCCTGCGTGAAAGTCCATGTCTCGGCACCGTAGGTCATGGTGGGTAGAATACATTGGTTCAACAAGCGGGTCCTTAGACACTTTGGAATATCGCCCGCTTGAAATCTCCTTTTGCTTGTGCTCCTTACAAGGTAAACATACTGATCGACCCTTTCCAGTTTTATTACTCACCTCAATATAAATTGATTGTCTTTATCTGACTTGTCTTTTAAATAATACTAGGTAAGGTAGGTACCTACATAAACTGGACAAAATACTTGAGTATCATAAAATGTTAAAACTTACATTTAAAAGTAGTCAAAGGTCATTTACAATTAAAAATTCAAAAACCTCGAAATGTTTAACAGATACAATATCAAAATTCGTTTAGTCTAAGCTTAGAACGGCAAATGCCCCTGACTACATAGTCCACTTCTTGCAACCACCCACATCTCTACAATAAAATTGTAGGTAGGTATAAGTTTACATTCCGAACTAACCAAATAGGTATGTATTGTAGAAAGGAAAATAGAGTACTGGTAGTCTAGTTGTAGCGGCCCCGACTTCCGATCCTACAGTCGTGGCTTCAAATCCAGTCGTGCATCGATAAGCATTTCTGTTCGAAAAAATTATGTGCGCTATACCAGTAGATGATACTGACAAACGGCGAAGGAAAACGTCGTGAGGAAACCGAAACGTCGTAGAAACGTAGAAAGTACAAAAAAAAATTGGCACAAAACATTACAGGTAGGATGTGTCAAGTGCACGAAAGAGGCCTTTGAGGCGCACTTTAAACCCTTTCACCACACTGGTTCGAAAGAACTAGTGACACGACTAGTTACATAGAATGGAAAATGTTATCGCATTTTCTATGCTTTAAAGCGTAAGTAAAGCAAAAAGGTTTTTGTGAATACATTATGTTAAAAGAACCCCAACCACTCGTAAGCAGGACAATAGAACCTTGAGAAAAAGCTTCTACGGAGAGGTACTTTAGCAGATTTAGTTCCCTCTATTAGTATTCGACTTGACGGCTCATGCGCCACAGCTACCTAATCTTCTAATGGAGCTGGCTACCAGAGAAGTACGCCGGTATAGTATCGGTCGCATATAAAAGGTTGCAAGGCTGCCGCTGCGGGCGTAGTCCGTCAGACACCGAATAGGACGCACGGCGATTCCGAATCGCTCAATTTTCACAAAAGCGATCGAAATAGCTCAATTCAAATTCATTTAAATTTATCTTAGTGCGCGCTAGTTTCTGGTTTTTTGTTGAGTTCATAACTGACTTGGTAAGTTTTGTAATATTCTAAATAGATTTAACAAAAGTTTGATTCGTTGTATCGACATTGACATCAATTAAATTGTTAATTTATGAGGCTCTTGTTTTGTAAAAAGGAAAAAATTTGGTAGGTATACAAATTCTGTGATACGAAGCTATGTGATAGTAATAATAATTAGTTTCTGTGACGAATGTACAATATTTCGAATCTGTGCATCAGCAATGCTTACAGAATAACAGCACTTTCCAGATCCTAAATCCAAGTGTGGAAATTGGGGAATGATTAGGGATTAATTAGCATTTCTACAGGTTGACCCTAGACATTCGTTGTGTTATTATTATAACTAAGTATTATGAACTTTTGCTTGATAGAGTCAATGACTGTATTCCGGAGGTGAAACAATTACCTAACTAATAATTTTTATCTTTTTTGTTTTCCAAATAATAGAACTCATGAAAAGGACAGTTTTGCAAAAAATACAAGTAGGTAACCTACTTAGCTAATATTCAATTTTTGCTTCTAAGTAAAACTTGACAATGATATGGACATACCAACGTAGGTCTTTATAAGTTTTATAACACAGAATCTACTCTGATAATACTCTTATGCATGAACGAATATACATAACTAAACTTACTTATGTTTTAAAGATAAGTAAATTATGTAAGTAGGTAAATATTAAATACTTCTTACGATAAGTTCTTACTCTATCTACCAATAGGTAGGTAAGTAACTTTTTAATTCACATTCATATTATATTATAACGTCCGTATCCTTAATGGGGTGGGCAGAGCCACAAGTAATCATAAGAGGACTTACAGCTACTACTCTTGATTCAAAGTCTCAAGATGGATATAGTGAACCATGGTCATATTATTTTATTGCCTACGGACTAAGTTGTCTGAAAATAAAGATCTATTATTAGTATTCATTTTACATTATCGATAGTAGGCTGGTAGGTAGTAAGAAACTTCAACTAAATATAATTTACAAAAGAAACAGTCGGGCTACGTAAAGGCCCTTGCAAACGGTCTGTAATAGGCTAGTAGTTAAGGTGATTGTTTTTAATTAAAAATAAGTTCATTGACTAATGACCTGGATTAGTGATGTGACGACTATTGTAACGGAAAAAACGTTTAGGCGGGAAATACCTTAGGTTATATGTTTGGCATCACTCTCCGTTCTACTCAAAAGGAGGTAAATATGTGGTTGGTGACTAATATGCGGGCGGGGAATACCTCTGTACGCACTACGCACAAACTTACCAATTGAAAAGTAGGCGAGTACACCTATAGTACAGTACAGACACGGTGTTATAAAATGAAGCACTACACTAGCGTGTACTAATGCGATAACTTATAAATTTACTCACTTAGACTTCGATTGTAGATAAATTGTCTCAGATTTACTTGGAATCTGATTATACTTTTGTGATCGCGTGCTGAACTATGATCACCTTGACACTAACTGAATTTAACTACTCTTGATACGCCGTTATAAAAATTAGATTCACTACTAATGATCAAAATATTTTGTCCTACACGCAATTTCATTTCATCGTTTTTAAAATTTCATATTTTTGGAGCAAATAAAACAACAAACTTTAATATCCGGTAGAGTTCGAGCTTGGCAAGCAGATCAAAATGATGGTAATTAATTTATAAGCTCTGCTCTATCAACCAAATATGTAGGTCGAATTTGGTATGGTGGTAGTATGTTTAGGTTATTAATTATGTAATTATGATAAAATAAGTAGTGAGGTCATCTGTATCGGATAGTTCCGATAAATCGAGTATTCCTATCGGATGCCTTATCTATAGAAGTGCGTTAGGTATTTTTATCGTGAACTTTTGACAAAACATCCGTGTTTAATTGTTATTTACGTGGACTCTGTTGAGTTTCTGTTGAGTTCCGAGTGCAGTCTGTTGAGTCCTCGTAGGTTACTGTTCACGTTTTACTATTTTTGAAAGCACAGTCTTTATTTTACTTATAAAAATAGTTGATTGAACAAAGGAATGCTTTGTGAACATGGCCGAGGCACGAGGTCCGACAGTAACCTCGCACCACTTGCTCGGTGCGCGCGGTGCCGTTGCGCAAACGCCGCTCTCTCGGCATTGGACGAGGATACCAAGTTTACCCATATCCCTCCAAAATGTGTTTACTTGATATTGATCCCTCGTAACTTAAGAACTAATCTTAGTCGCTTGTTTAAATTAAAATGAAGAGAATCCCTGAATAGGTACTTGCTAAGGTCATTTCTATGGTGAGTTTTGAATGGAATGAGGCTGAACTCTGGATCAATGCTGATGTGTTGAAATATTAAAACAAGAATCTTTCAATGCGCAAATAATACACAATAAGTTATTTTTTTTATCATGCAAGGGAGAATTAGCATTGACCTTGTAATTTTTTTAGATACGATATCGTACCACCATGTCGTTAGAAGAGCACAGAAAACTTCAATTCGGTTTGTTTACAAGCACTACTTTAACTTATTGTGGTTGTTTTGTTGCGATTTTTGCTCAAGGGCGTCATGCGTTGCTATTTGTTTGCTGTTCATTTAAATAGGTACATAGGTATAGTGCACACGTGGTATGGTGCAGTGTCGTATGTTACACCATTCCACGTGCACCATTTTACCTTTCCACCTTTCCACCATTCTACTTATTCATTTTAATATTTGTAGTGTCATCAGTAGCACTCTATAGCATTACCTAATCGTTTACCTTTTATTTCTATGCTTTATGCGTAAGTAATGTACCTATTTTTGTTGTTATCCTAAGTAGTTACCTATATTAATTTGTCGATAGCAGTATTCACGATATTTTGTTAATAATTTTCAGATACGATGGAGGCAGGAGATTTCAAAGACTTCGCCAAGGCGATGACCGATTACATCGCGGAATATTTGGAAAACATTAGAGACAGGTAGGTAATAAATATATAAATAAATAAATATTTGTGGAAATTTCTCACGATATACCTAGATAAATCGTCCTATTTTTTTATTAGCGCAGTATTTATGCCTACTGCATGATTGATTACCTAATCTCTGTGACCTATCTCAATGCGGGCGTAGAAGTTCCGAGCCCGAGTTCACTCTGTTGACCCAATTTCTAGTCCTCATAAACATCTCTAGCTATAGATTGGCGTAACTGAATTATATCCCTTAGGTCACCCATTAGTAATTTATGTTTGCAGGCATAATCAGTAGGCATTATAGTCGTTTCATATAACTTATTTAAAAATGTATCTAATCTTGCTAAAAACGAGGGATGCGCAATATGTACCTAATTACCTATAGGTATAGATACATATTGTGCATTACCATCGTTTTAGATTTAGGTTGGGTATAAAAACGTTGATTTGGAAAACAAGTTTACTTCTATAATTAAGATTTTCACCAAAATATTACAGAGTCGTAAGAAAGACTCTACAAAATGACACGACTTTTTGATTCTTTACCTATCACTTTCGTACTATTATACATTATATATTTTGCATTTTTCTCCTGTCCTTCTGAATTACAATAATATAAGTATACTTCAGCAAAAATGGAGATACAATTTATGTAAACAAACCACCAATACTCAACCTAACACTTAGGTACTTTTTAATTAGGTAGGTACATGTTTATGGAAATTTTAAGTAGTAGGTAGGTTTTTATTTTATTTTTATTTATTTAATTAATTTAAACAATAGTACATACAGTTTCTGGTTAGTAGTGTCCTTAAACCTAAATTAAGTTTGTACGAACACTAGGTTCTCGATAAAAACACATTATCTGCCTGTGCGCACAAGCGCCGGCCGGTCAGTTTTAGTGCATCATACCTACAGAAAAAAAAAAAAACTACCTACATAAGGGTGCTCCATTTTACGTGTTATCAGAATTAAGGTTATTTAGAAAAAATTTTTTAAGCTTATAATTTATGTTTTTCGGGGTTAACGTGTTTTTTATTTCTAGCGGGATTTGATTGATTAGATGAGGAATAATGTATTTGGAAGTTCTTCTTCCGTATACATTACGGAAATTGGGTTTAATCAGTTTATTGTTAATAATACTTCTTGTAACTATAGGATGTTGTTTTTTAAGTTGAATATCTGTACGATAGAATTGTTCTATTAATAGATTTAAATTTACTTTAATATGAATAGGTAGTACACCACAGTATTTAAATAGTCCCATGGGATCCCTCGCGTATTTGTTTTTAATTTTTACTGGAACTATTAGTTTAAGTAACCTATACTGTATGCTATAGATCTGGTCTAGGTATGTTTTAAAAGTGCGCCCATAACTACTCAAGCCATATGATACGATACTTTCCACTAAAGCTTTGTACATTGTCATTAACACATCAAATGGCACTCTGTTTTTTATAATATAAAACTTTGCCATAATAGCTCTGAGCTTGCTACTTATTTTATCAATATGATTAGCCCAACTAAATCTATTATCTATAACGAGACCGAGGTAAGTGTGTTCATTCACTTGCTCGAGGGGAGCGCAGTTATTTGTGCACGTGGCGTTAGGAGAGTGTAGACACTCGTGGCTATGACCTACTAATTTCACATTCATTGAACTACGGTTGTGACTGGAGTGTACATGTATAAACTTAGTTTTAGCAGCATTTAAGACCAATCCCGAGTCATGAGACCACTTAAGTATTGACTCGAAATCCGTTTCAGCATGACTTTGAGCTAACCTAACGTCTTTTTCAGCTGCCATTAGACAGGTATCATCAGCAAATTGATATACCTCACAGTGTTTAATGACGTTGATGAGATCGTTGACATATATTAAGTAGTGAAGGGGACCAAGGACTGATCCTTGTGCCGTGCCCTCCGTAATGTTTATCTTATCACTAAACTCTTCACCCACTCTAACTTTGTAGCTGCGGTTTTGAAGGTAGTTCGTGCACCAATCTAGCAAGCTGCCTCTTACACCACTGTGGTCTAGTCTCTTAATGAGAAGGTCATGCCGTAATGTATCGAATGCTTTACTGTAGTCTATAAAGACTAAGATAACGTGCTTCTTCTCATTTAGGTGGCCGTTAACATCATCCGTAAATCGAGAAAGTAGCTGTGTTGTACTCTTGCCTGATTGAAAACCGTACTGTTGTAATGAGAGTACATTATTTTCCTGATAGAACTTTTGTATAGTACCAGATATGTATTTTTCCACTATTTTGTCAATGGTTGGTAGTATCGTTATTGGGCGATACTTCTCATAGTCCTTGGTGCTACCTCCTTTATGAATGGGACGTACAACCCCTTCTTTTAACTCATTTGGATAATAACCCGTAGCAATACTTGTATTTATTAGTCGTGCAATTGCACCCACGATTCTGTCCGAAAGTCTAACAATATCAATAGCTCTAATACCATCGGCACCCGGAGCCTTATTGGGATTGATGTTTTTGATTATTTTTTGTATGTTCATCTCGGTTGCTTTTTGATAAAACATTGATTTGTCTAATGGATTGGCATAATCATGTTCATTTAAGATATTGCGGGTGCAGTTCGGTATAATAGACTTAACATTTTTTTGGAATTGATTAGCAAAGTTATTTGCAATACTTTTAATATTTGTTTCTGTGTCGAAAGCCTTTGTTATTGTAGCGTCAATCGAATTTGTAATTTTTCCTGCTATATTATTTATTATTTGCCAAAGTTTTTTACTGTTAGTTTTATATTTAATAATTTCAGATTTGTAATATTTATTTTTGTTGTTGTATATAATTTTATTAGTTTTATTTCTTATTTTGTTATACTTAGCTCTTAGTTCTTTATTCGTGCAATCTTTGATCCACTCTGAATATAATTCGTCTCTTTTCATGCAAAGATTTCTTATATTTTTATCAACCCATGTTTCATCAACCCAGGTTAGGTACTAATAGTTAAATTAAGGAGTGAAAACTTATGTTGCGAGGTTTATTTACCTAAAACTAACGAAAAATAGGCGACGGTTTGTTTACGTAAATTGTATCTCCAGTTTGGCTGAAGTATAGTTTGTTTTCACGCATTTTATTTATTTTATGCATGCAGTTTTAGGTACCTATTATTGAAAGAGTTAAGTCACATGGCAAATAAGTTCAGCAAGATTGTGTAACTTTCGTTGGTGATTCAAACTAAATATAATTAAAATCTATACTAATATTTTTCAGACAGGTAGTTCCTTCAGTGAAGCCGGGGTACCTTCGTCCGCTGGTGCCGGAACAAGCGCCAGAGCAACCTGAGCCATGGACCGCCGTCATGGCAGATATCGAACGCGTCGTCATGTCTGGAGTCACCCACTGGCACTCACCTCGGTTCCACGCCTACTTCCCCACTGCCAACTCCTACCCGGCCATCGTGGCTGATATGCTGAGCGGTGCCATTGCATGTATTGGCTTCACTTGGGTACGTTAAAACGGAACTTTATTACGTCAGAAAACGACATTGTTATGTTCAATATCACTGTCCTTTCTTCCTAGTTGCCTTAGATCAAGCGAACGAAACAGGTTTTTGAATGTGGCTGACAGGATTTCCGGCCAACGACTACCTTGACTAATGAGTTCACTAGGTAAATCATAAATCGCAATCAGATAGTGCGTTTGACCTTCATACCTATTGTTTTGATTATTACCTATATACCTACAGCTTCAGCATCACTCTCTGGTGATAAACCATGATAATATTAATTACCAATTTCTATTGATAAATATATTTTTTGCGTGAACCGGTTTATCGACGGTAATTAAATTTGTGAACCAGTGCCAGTGTCAATGTTACGATCAACACGAAACTCGAACAAGGAAAACCAGTCACACATTCGCAAGCTATAGGTACCTACAATATACCTTTTATTAACCGACAATATGCCACACAATAAGTACCTACTTATACGAATTGTAGCAGTCACTTGAAGTGACAGTGAGAAATCAATGCGATATTACGGATGTTGATAAAATTGTCTGGGAGGCTGCAAAACGTTTTACTACTTTACGGCGAGAAGTACCTAGGTATTTGTACCATCTATTTAGTTTAATGTAATAAATGAATACCTAGGTTACCGACCTAGGATCAGGGTATGGAGATCAGGACAAAGTTGTCCTGATTCGGTCCTTGTCCTCATGTTAGGACTGCAGAAAATGCACAACAGAACAGACCAGTGTCTTCCAAAACATTGCGCAAAAATATTGAGTAGGTAGATCTACCCAAGCGTTGTGTATGTCATTGACCGTGATTTCAATGGCCTCTTGCCTCAACCCGACTTTAATAAGGAAACCGTCCAACATTGATCTTGACTGACCTTTCAGATTGCGAGTCCAGCGTGCACAGAATTGGAGGTGGTGATGCTGGATTGGTTGGGTCAGATGCTAGGTCTCCCAGAGGTGTTCCTAGCTCGCTCTGGAGGGGAGGGGGGCGGCGTAATTCAGGGCACTGCCAGTGAGGCCACCCTTGTTGCACTCCTGGGCGCTAAGAACCGCAAGATGCAACGCGTGAAGGAACAACATCCCGAGTGGACCGAATATGAAATCCTTTCCAAGCTTGTTGGATACTGCAACAGTAAGTAAACAGTGGCTTCGGTAGTTTTATTCAGTCCATCAATTGACGTCCAGCTAGCATTTCTGGAGGGTTATGAAACAAACCTGTTAAAACATTTATTCCAAGTGTGTTGGACGAAAACACAACTCTACAAACAGTGTATTTGATAAAGTTAAGTTCAAATATAAAGTTTATGGAGTGACACACTTCTTTTGCTGACAAACTTGGGCAAAGCTTTTGCAGGGTTTAAGAAAGTAAAGATCATTTAATTCCATACAACACTCTTGAAATAGACTGTTAATATGACCCTTAGAATATAGAAACTTTATTCTAAGATATGACCATTGCTGCTCAAACAATGTTATCAAATATTCTGTTTCAGTTTTAATAACTGAACGGCTTTGATCTTAATTTCAGAACAGGCTCACTCATCAGTGGAGCGTGCTGGACTCTTGGGCGGTGTGAAACTTCGCTCCCTGCAGCCCGACTCCAAGAGACGTCTTCGCGGTGACATTCTCAAAGAGGCTATCGACGAAGACATCCGCAATGGACTCATCCCCTTCTACGTGAGTTTCAATTTTCAATTTGCTGAAACTCTTATTTTATATTAAACCTGTTATTTTCTAATAGTTTCTGTTTTATCATGTCTTTCTCAGGTTGTGGCGACACTTGGTACCACATCATCCTGCACTTTCGATGCATTGGATGAGCTCGCCGACGTTACCAATGAGAATGACATTTGGTTGCATGTAGACGCGGCGTACGCTGGCTCCGCATTCATCTGCCCCGAGTACCGTTACCTCATGAAAGGCATCGAGAAAGCTGACTCTTTCAACTTCAACCCCCACAAATGGATGCTCGTCAACTTCGACTGCTCCGCGATGTGGCTCAAACAACCCCGTTGGATCATCGACGCCTTCAATGTCGACCCCCTTTACCTGAAACACGACCAACAAGGGTCCGCTCCCGACTATAGGCACTGGCAGATCCCATTAGGAAGGCGATTCAGAGCTCTTAAGCTTTGGTTCGTCCTGAGATTGTATGGAGTGGAAAACCTCCAGAAGCACATAAGAAAGCATATTGCTCTAGCGCATCTTTTCGAGAGCCTCTGTGTTGCCGACGAGCGTTTCGAAATATTCGAAGAGGTGACTATGGGGCTTGTCTGCTTCAGACTCCAGGCATCCAATGAAATCAACGAAGAATTGCTAAGACGTATCAACGGCCGCGGTAAGATCCACCTGGTCCCGTCTAAGATAGACGATGTTTATTTCCTAAGATTGGCAATATGCTCTCGTTTTTCGGAAGAGAGTGATATTCAATTGTCATGGGAAGAAGTCAAATCTGCTGCTGATGAAGTATTGAAACAAAAGTAAACAATTGGAAGCTCCTTAATATGGTCATATAACTATTACAATGACGAAGCAACCTATTCTTTGACTAAGTTATGTAATTGCGGTTCTGTTAATTTAGAAAATGCGATTAGTACCTATGGCAGTCATGATGTAGACAATAAATAAACCTTTTATATTGGCTGCAACATTACTGTGGAAAATGCTAGGCAGTTTTACTATATACCTAGAGTACCTTACCTACTTAATGTATTTAGATCCAAACATAGTCTGGTATTTAATCCAATAATAAATTATTCTTGCCATTATTGTGTAGAATCTTAACTCATGTTCTAGATATGACAATTTTATATTCTCGTTTAGGTTTAAGTAACTACCTACGTAGGTTACTATTATGTAGATCTTATCTAGACTTAGGTATGTACTATCGTGAATATTTCCTATTTATTATAAACTTTACTTAATGTTGTACAATGTTATCAAAAGAAATAAATATACTTAGCTATGTATGTTTAGCAAATTAAAGGTTTTTTTCTTGAGTTTAAAACTCAGGTAGTTAGTGAAATATGTAGGTACCTAAGTACTTACAGTAAAATTAATTTGGAAGTCCTTCGTTAGGCTGTTATTAGCGGATTTTCGGGAAGGTCCAACCCATCGAAGTAGGTAGATCCTCATAAAAAGGAAACTTTTTTCTATATAAGGCTGAAAAATAAAGAATGACTTTAGGTTACATATTTTTTCTGTCATTCTCTATGTTCTCTTCTGATTTGATAAAAAATAAATTGACTGTTTTTACAAGCTTTTTTATTACGAAAAAGCATAAATTTTAGTGTCATGTTTTTATGGTGGTATCGATGATATACAAGTAAATTTTATCAAGATGAAATTATCACGTATGAAACTAATTTGGCAAGGAAGTCCACAAGTTCTGAGGGTCGTCACACAGGGAGTGGACAAGCTAAACGAATGGGATGGCGCATCAATTAGAGAAATGAGTGGCGCAGTAAGTGCTGCCGGTCAAGAACAATGTATTCTAGACTCATGCAGCATCAATCCGCGATTTCAAGAGCCCAGAGTCATTATCGTCGGAGCCGGCATGGCTGGCCTCTCTGCAGCTCATCGTCTTACACAGTGTGGCATACGCAACTTCGTCGTTTTAGAGGCGAAGGAAAGGTTGGTGATGTAGATAGGTACTTATAAATTTTAGTGTAGGTACGACTTAGCAGATTTGTATACTTAGTTTTAATATTTCTATATAACATACAAACACATTTGTTTTTTACAGACCAGGAGGCAGAATCCACTCATGTTGGTTGGGAGATGCGGTTATTGAAATGGGGGCAGAGTGGATATTTGGCGCATGTTTACCCAATTCAGTTTATACGCTGGCATCTCAAGACAGACTCCTACAGACCCCGTTGCCTCGTTTAGACGCTTCAAAGGGACTATTTTGCACCAGTGAAGGACGGGCTGTAGATTTGCCAGTAACTATTACTGCTTACCATACGTTTAGGCAGATAGAGCAACAGGCAGCTAATCTATTCAGATTGGGCGGTGAACGAATGCACGGCACGTTGTTGAACTTCATAGGGCTGCGTATACAACAGGAGTTGCACAACTTTCCTGAAGACCAACGGTACGATGCAGCTCGGGTGATGTTTGGACTAACTAATATTTTACGCAATAGATGTGGGGATGATTTATCTTTAGTTAGCGCAGATCAGTATGGCAGTTATATAGAATTACCTGGCGGAAGTGTCCGAGTTCCCTTAGGATATGTCGGTGTTATGGCACCTTTGCTGCGCGGACTCCCAGATAACTGCATACGTTACAACAAACCAGTAAATGTCGTTCGTTGGGGTCAGGGCCAGGCGGGAGACGGCCGAGTACTCGTAAAGTGTTGCGATGGTGAAGAATTGACAGCAGATTACGTTATTCTTACCATGTCCCTTGGGTGCCTCAAATGCCAAGCTGATAAGTTATTTGCACCACCTCTTCCAGTATGTAAGTTGGACGCAATATGTAATTTAGGTTTTGGATTGAGTGATAAAGTTTTTCTTGAATATGCTGAGCCTTTTTGGGTATGTCACGAGGGAAATTTGAAATTGGCATGGTCAGCCGAAGAACTTCAGTGCAGATGCGACTGGACTCGAGGAGTTTGCTCGATTGATGAAATGCCAGGTAGCAAGCACGTGCTGTGTGCTTGGATTTCGGGACAAGAAGCTGCCGTGATGGAATCTATGGCGGATAATGATGTGGCTGAGGGTTTGACACAGTTACTGCGTCGATTCACCGGTAATCCATGCCTGCCTTATCCACAAATGATGCTGCGGTCACGATGGGCATCAGATCCGCATTTCTGCGGTGCTTATTCGTACATGGGTTGTTGTTCCTGTGTAAGTCACCAATGCGAGTTAGGGACGCCTGTACCTGGCCCTTGCGACCCGATGCCCCCCATATTACTATTTGCTGGAGAAGCTACAGTACCAGGATATTTTGCTACCGTTCATGGTGCACGGCTAAGTGGCATTCGTGAAGCGGAACGAATCATTTTGCTTACAAAAAAATTTGAAGGTCCCCCGCGTTAACACTTGTCACAACAAACGAAACTACATAATGCAAGAACCTACTCGTAGGTACATCTAACTGGACGTAGGTTCCTATGTAGGTACAAAATTCAATATTTTCTGTATTTTTTAACTTTTACGTACTTTATATTATTTTTTAATGTTTTTGTGTTTTTGTAACAATGAAAAGCATACATATAAAAAAAATAAGACGTTTGATTGTTTGGATAGGTATCACTTGACTGAAAAAGTTAGTAAAGTTGTGTGTAGGTACTTACGTGGAAGTAAAATAAATTATAGGACCTAACTTAAAAGGAATTTTAAAGTGGCGTTACCTATTAACAAGTGTTCAGATTTGAGTATGATTTAATAGTCACGAGCACCTGCTCACAATGTAAATTAAGAATTACTATTTATCCGCCCGGCTTCGCTCGCGTTGTGTAAATTTTACACCACACATTTTGTCCCTTTTGAGGTTTATTTTGAAAAACCCTGAAACATGCGTCCAATGTGTCTATTTTGTACTGTAACGAATTTTCAAGTTAATTGCACCGCCTGTTAAAAAGATATATTCCAAGTTTCATTAAAATCCGTTCAGCCGTTACGGCGTGATTGAGGCACAAATATACATCGTCACATCCTCACAAACTTTCGCATTTATAATAACTGTTCTTACCCTAGGTTAGCGAGTAGTAGGTATGGCGCGCTCCGGACAGAACGTTTTCCTGTTTTGATATAGTGTGGTAGTTGATAAATAAACAACGATGTTAATATTTGAGATTCTTATTAGATAAAACATAATTTTAGGTACCTACCTAGGCTAGCTATATTCACCAAAAATAACAAATAGGTCCATAGACATGTACCTACATTTACAGAACCAAAATACTTAAGTACCTACCTACCAACCTCAGACCAAATAAAAAGAGAATTTATTAATTAACTAGCTGCCGCCCGCGGCTTCGCTCGCGTGGTATCCGGATAAAAAATAGCCTATATGTTAATCCAGTACATGTACTATGTATATTCCAAGTTTCATTCAAATCCGTTCAGCCGTTTAGGCGTGATTGAGGCACAAACATCCAAACATCCAAACTCACAAACTTTCGCATTTATAATATTACTAGCTGCCGCCCGCGGCTTCGCTCGCGTGGTATCCGGATAAAAAATAGCCTATATGTTAATCCAGTACATATATTATGTATATTCCAAGTTTCATTCAAATCCGTTCAGCCGTTTAGGCGTGATTGAGGCACAAACATCCAAACTCACAAACTTTCGCATTTATAATATAAGTAAGATTAATTAATTCTTTTTATTTGGTCTGAGTTACCAACATACTTAGATTATTAAATAACTTAAAAAGTAGATAGTTACATTATTTAGATTTACATAGGTAACTTACTCGTAATTTGATAACACATTGGGCGAGTCATATTAAAAGAGATTCATTTCAGATTGTTTTAACGCCACTAAGCTTGTAAGACAACTCTAGGCCAATTTAATCAATGATAGTTTCCTACAGTTATTTATTAGGTAGTTGGAAGAATCTATACTTAATATTATAAAGCTGCAGAGTTTGTTTGTTTGTTTGTTTGAACGCGCTAATCTCTGGAACTACTGGTCCGATTTGAATGATTCTTTCAGTGTTGGGTAGTCCATTTATCGAGGAAGGCTATAGGCTATGTTTTATTTTTTTCAAAATTAGGGATCCGTAATAAAATTGCTATTTTGTAACACAAGGTGTAAAATCGAAAACCTATTTTTGCGTGCGCTGCAAAAACTATTGACAATAGAACAAAATGATGTACTACGGGTTTGTAGATCCCATTAAGACCTACAAAAAAGTCCGCGAGAACATATATCTAGCTGTCATGGTTTAATCACAATAACCGATTTTGTGTTCAAAATAATTATTAAATCGTCTGAAGAAAAAAAAACTACGTTAAATATGTATCGTAATATTAATCTTTATTGAAATTAAGCATTATGTTATCAAGAGTATTTATGTAGAAGTAAAATACTTTTTGTTTCATCTCAATCGGATATTTCGTTTAAAAGTTATCACGTGTGTAAGATGTTAAGAGTTGGTACCTATTAATGAGTTATGGGCCATAGAGTTTTTTATCAACATAAAATCCTGTAATAATCTTTTTGAAATATATTTGTTGATGATTGTAAGTATAAGATCTTTGAAGAGTATAATAAATACATTTCTAAAATAACTCTGCTAAGGAAATCCACGCGCGCTTGATGCAAGCAAGACGAGACGCTGGCGGCGCGGCGGCGGGCGAGACGAGGAAGCCGCGCTTGCTGGCCGCCTGTGAGAAAAACGCGGGTGAAACCGCGGAGCACAGCTAGTCGTTGAATAAAACTGGTCCAGTGCGAGTCGAATTCACAAACAAAAGGGTTCCGTACCTACTTACCATCGCACACATATAATATGATCATCATAAATATTTCTTGTATGACATCTAGTATAGGTGGCAACACGTTCCCTATTAAAATCAAGCAAAAAAAAATTCTAAATGAAACACGTCTCTTCTATGAGGACCCCCTTAAATTTCAATTTTATTATAATTTTTGTACAAATCAGTAAATTTCAGATCGTTTGAATACACAAAATGGCTACAAAAAAAATACTGTACAAAAAGTCACTCAACCCATCCAATTACTGACCACCTAGTGTTGCTTATAGATGATCGATTACGAACGTTAAAAAAACGTGTGCTTGTATTGGACCCTTATTTATTTTATTTTTATTATTTGTTGTTACAGAGGCAATAGAAATATATAAGTACTCTGTGAAAATTTCACCTCTACCTATTACGGTTCATGAGATACCTACAGTCCGCTGACGGACGGACGGCCGTTCGTCCGTCCGTCAGCGGGCTTAGTAAGCTTAGCGGAGACTTAGTAATAGGGTTCTGTTGGCAACTTTCGGGTGCGGAACTTTAGAAAGGCCAACCTCCCTTTGACGTGGGTGGGTACCTGCTACCAGAGTTAAAAAGCAGGGCTGTATAGAATATTATAGATGGTATTAAATAAAAATAAGACCAAAAGTAATGTTGGCTGACTCAATGCGTAGTAGGTACCCAGCCATTGTAGGTAAACAACATCGGGGACAGGGCTAATGGCCGGATGATGTCGCCTAGCAGGTCTCAAGTCGCATCAGATCACCTAGTTTTACAACTTTATACAGATCATTGACATTCACCTTTAAACAAAGTATAAGAGGTTGGTAATAAGGTACTTTTTCCATCGCCTTCCACGGCGGATTGAAGACGGTAGTTATTAAATGCAAACCAATTCTTTATTTACACAAAACTTAAAAGCTTTCAGCAGAATTTCTGAATAACAAACTTTGAGTGAAAATAGTACCTAGGTACCTGCACTTAAGCAGCAGTAAGAGACGAAATAAAGAAAACAATAGGTACCTAGGTATTATTTTCTTAATTTAATTTCTTACTGCCTACTCATGTAACTACATAATATAATATACAAATCAGTCAGAAATAATAAATCTTATAGACAAAATTTTAAACCACCAAGAAAGCTTCCACCATTTCCTGCATTTAATTGCAAGTCATCAAATTCAAAAGTAACATTGTGGCAAGTGTGTTCTTTGTCTCTGTACTCCACAATATATGAATTTGAAGGGCATTTATTATGTGGCCATGTAAATATTATTTTATACCAATTATCCTTCTTTATAAAACATGGTTCGCTCAACTCTATGTCTACAATAGAATCATATTCCACAGTGTTCATAAAATTTGTAAATTTAATAATACTGTTATCAGATTCACTAGCTATTGACACAGATAACTGTTCAGAATAGACTCTGGCTGAGTTGTTACGGAAATAAACCGCAGGTGCCATTCTGGTTGGCACGCACAGTGAGTTAACAAATACTGACTTGTTTGACTTTATTCGAGAATATATCACAAAGTTATTAGAATCTATGATGATAGGAGCCATTGGTCTGAGAGGACTGCGGTAGCAGAGATACCAAGTTAGTTTTATTGGACTACGAGGTGTTAAGCAAACTGATCCTGAAAAGTCATTAAAGCTCTTTAGGTCCTTGATTAAAGCTTTTATATTTTGATACTCTTGAGGTTGAAGCAGATTGTTTGTATCAGATACAATCTCTTCAAAATCTTCTAAACTTAGAGTTAAAAATCTTAGCAATTTAAAAATGCCCTTACTTTTTAGTATATTAAGTCTATTTTCAATTGTTGCTTGTATATTAAGTTGTTCACAACAATGCAATGACCAATCAAACACATGTTTTATAAGATCTTTTTCAGACATATTAATCTGATTGTTTTCAAGTATGGCTTTCATGCATGGCTGAGTGATAAAGTGTTTCTTTTCCTCTAGTAAATAATCAGCATGCTCACACAGTAAGTTTAGTGAATATTTGATTAGTTGATCATCTTGCATGTAGTCTGGATAGCTTATGATATCAATAACATTATCTATACTTATATTAGTTTGTATGAATGCTATACATATTTGTGATAGATGTTCCAGCATGTATTTCCTCGAAGAGTAAAGGAGCTCAAATGCTTGTTCAATGCAGGTTATTTCTACTTTATCAGTATAAATATAGTTAAGTATAAGTTGAAATGTGTCAGGGAGAATGTCTGTGACCACAATTTCATTATTGCTTGACAGCGGGCCATATAGCATTGCCTCAAAGACAGGACTACTGATTCCCAGAATCAGTCGATGAGCTTTGAAGATTTTATCGGAAACATGGAAACAGCAGTCGGTCCATTCTAATGAGACCAATAGCTTTTCAACACGGTCATAGAGGCTTCTTTGGATGTAGGTCGGTTTCTCATTCTTCAGACAACCCATCTGTAAAAATCATAAAAATAGTGGGAATTAAAGTGGGCCTCCCAATTCAAGGAGGAGATAATGGGAACAAATAATAATATAATATACTACTACTACTACTACTAGGCTCCTTTTATGCACTTGAGATATGTTTTAGATATGTTTTTATAGACTTTTTAAGTTCTACAACTTCCCGGTTTCATCACAATGTTTTCCTACACCGTTTGAGAGTACTGGTAATAGCACATGTAAGTTTTTAATACAGAAAAATCCATTGATGCACACCCGGATTTGGACACTTGACCTTAGGATAGGAAGGCGCGGCTGCTACCACTAGAACACCAGTGCTCTACACTACAGGATATATATATGTATATGCATATGGATATGTCTAGATATTTATTAGCAAGAATACTATAAGGCCACATGGTACAAAGGTACATTATTCTATTTCAATTACAATTAGCACTTTGGTTGTGTTTAGGATATTTATGTACCTACCTACAGGTTTTGCATATAGATGTACCTAATCAGAGACATTGATATCATTCACATAACCATGAAAATGAATACCTATGTAATTATTCAGCTAGCAGTTAGCTACCTTTAACAAAAAACAAGTAGGTAGAAACTATTAGTAGGTAGGTACTAGGGAGTAAAGGACTAACCTTTCTGTTCAAGTTGAACTCTTCAGAAAACTTTAGGAACGCCAGAAAAGCCGAACAGAAACAATAGTGTTATAAGCTCCACTTGTTAACAGAATATTTTATTGAAGATCACAATTTTATTCGATCTCAAGTCGATACAGCTATGATCACTTCTGCAGCCAGGCAGGTATCTGTGTTAAGTTAAGTTGATTTATTTGTTTGAGGTGTTGTTTGTTTATTAATAGACGAAATCACATTTAGGTAATGTAAACCTTTCGATATTTTTTTTACGTGAGTTAATAATTATGAAAGGTACTTGGTAGTAGGTAAGTACCTATGCTTTTTATCGTGAAAAGAAATAGATGTTGACTAAGATTTTTTTAATAAACTTCTTAAAGTTCGATCGATTGTTTCAAGTCATTTGAATTTAAAAATAAACACAAATCACAGAGTAATAATAATGGTAGTAAGCACAGACTAGTCATTAGATGTGAAGTACGTGGTATAAAAGTACGTCAAAAGGAAAATAATTGTTATTGTCAAATGTCAATAAAAATTGAAACTAGCATTAGCCAATAGGGATGGACGTTAACATTATACATCGATGTATCATTGATGTATCATCGATGTTGCATCGACGTAAATACAATGAATGAACTGAGAAATACATCGATATTTCTAAAATATCGATTGTTCTTCGCAATACAAATGTCCATTTCGAAAAGGGTTTAAAGAAAACTAGGTAAGTTAGTAAGGTAAAATATTCATTAAAATTAACAATCACACAGCAAACATAGCTTTAATTTGTTTACAAATTCCGGAATATAATCCATTCAGCCAAACCTATAAATAGTAGACGTGTTCTAAGTTGGCTAAACTGATTGTTACGTTCAGATTCAACGTTCGTGTAGGTAAGTCACTGCAGATGGTCATACTCTTAGACAAGACACTCATCTCTTAGTTTGTGACACAAATTTAGAGATGAGTATCTTGTCACAAACTTTGTGTATTCGATGCATAAAAAAAAACATCAAAATAAATCGATGTTGAATTAGTATTGACAATACGATGCATCGTTATTATACATCGAGTGCAACAATGCATCGATTAATATCGTCCATCCCTATTGGCCATTTTATTATTGATCGATTTTATCCGTGTTCGTAGCCCGCCGCCGCGCCGCCGGTTTTGGGATTTTAGTCTCGTTTGTGAACAAAATGATACACCACATTCTGATATGCTGAAAACGCAACCTTTGTTATGAGTTCCTTGCCTGAAAATACCCTTACGAACTTTGATTTGGATCTGCTTTTATCCTCCGCGGCTTCTTCGGTGAGCTTGGTTTTAGGTTATCTATATTCATAGGTTTCATGTTATTTTAGTTAAGACGAACAATACACTACACCGTTAGTTATAAACACTATATATCAAAAAGGTATTTAAATTCAAAGACATTTTAAACTGATTTTGAAGTAGTTTCAGTTTTTGGCAATCTATAAAATTATCATTAGGTATATGTGTATGTTCTCTCTTGTAACCCATAGTAGTTAGGTGTTTTCGGAATTATTGAATACCAGAAATATTCTATCATATCTCAGAGTCAGACCCTTGTCACAATGTAGGAAGTAAACTTGATATAATATGTACATCCTACTAATATTATAAATGCGAAAGTGTGGAGGATGTGTGGATGTGACAATGTATGTTTGTGCTGAAATAACATATAGGCTACTTTTTGTCTGGATACCACGTGAGCGAAGCCACAGGCGAAAGCCAGTAACTAATATCTACAATAAAAAACACTTTATTTACAGCTATCTGAAACCACACACCATGACTACCAAACACAAAATATGTGGTTGGCTGGATCCGAAAACTGTGGCTACCAAATGCAAAGCATGGGTTTCACTGGATCCACAGACCTAGTCTACCAATTGGATAGTATAGGAATCACTGGATGCAATGACCAAGGCATTCAATTGCAAAATATAGATGTTACTGGGTCTACTGACAGAGTATATCAAGTTGAAAACAATGGAATCACTGGATCCACAGAACAAGTCTACCAAACACAAACCATCACTGAATCCATGGATGAAGGCTACAAGGGCCAAATTACTGGAAATTCTAGAGCCACAGATAGCTACCGAACCCAAACAATGGGAATCATGAACCATTATCAAAACCAAAATAAGAGAAATATTGAAACAATAAACTATGATTATCAAGTCCAAAATATAGAAAGTAATTTGTAAGTATAAAATTTTGTAATTTGAAAACCAATACCTGCTTTCAATAAAATTGTGTGGTAAGTTTATTATTATAGTAGTTCTGCAGTATCTATTATTTAGATTAATGAGTTCCACATGCACTTTTTATTACTACCTTTCCTCTCTTTTCATAATTTCTTTATCTTTCTTCAGATCCTTTTCTGGACAAGTAACTAATGCAATTGTCGAGAAATCAGATTACGAAGCATTGGAAAGTAATTATAGGACACTCAGAGCAGACTTTGTGTCTTTAAAAAATAATTATGATTCAAAGAATAAGGACTATGATGCAGTAAAGAAGCAGTATGCTAAACTCGCATCAGATTATGCAAACTTACATAAGGAGAATAAAGAACATGCTATGACTTCTCTTAATATGTCAACTAAATGTGATAGTTTAGAAAAGGTGAGTTATTTTGATGTATTTGAAGATAACATTGATGACCATTTGTTTGTTTTTATATCTAAGCTTGAACTATTGTGATCTTATTTCTGCTCCATGGATATCTTTGTAGGTACATAACATGCAAGCAAGTTAAGTACCTACCATGTAGCAAGTTGGGTGGATTTTCATGAATGTGGTATCATTAGTTTTTTCTGAGCCCTGAGAGTGCTACCTGGGTAACAAATGTTACTCAGACAAATCATCATCATCTTCCTGCCCTTATCCCACTCTATGTGGGGTCGGCACAGCATGATCCTTGGATCATGCTGCAAGAGTTTTGGCTAAGGTTTTTTATGACCGGCCGCCTGCCTGACGTCAACCCTCCTTGGGAATACTTGCTTATTGTATCTCATCATGTTGGAGGATACTATCCCTTAGTCGACTTTTATGACATGCTCGGGGAGAGAAGCAGCTGGACGCATTCTATGTTTTTTCTTTACTCCCAGTCCAGCAGAGAAGTAGAAGTAAGTTACTTAGACAAATCAATATATAAAAAAAAATGTATTTCCCAAATGCTACGCTAGAAGAGCTTGACAAGCTTATTTCGAATATGTATGCACTTTTGGGTATAAGTAAATCCTGACTACAACTAGGCTAAAACTTGTAAAGCTAGGCCATAAGTATCAGTTAAAGAAAATTTCAAATAACTCTTACTCTTACAAAACTGCATTATTTTTTTCAGAAAGAAGCTCAATATTTGGCAAAAATAACAGAGTTGAAAAAAGAGTGTGATAAATTAAATTTGGACATTTATGCACAAAGTAAACAGTTTCTACAATATCAGGTACTTTCTTATCTCTATGTTAATGTTAAGTAAGTACATAATGCTGCTATAGTTATAATCATATTTTGTAATATTCTTTAATTCTAATTTTCAGAGTCATGTAGAGGATTTGAATGCTGAGATCAACAATTTGAAAAGTTGTGTAAAAACAGAAAAAAATAATGGAAGGGATAGTCGAAAAATGATCTCTACATTAACCAATACAAATAAAACCCTTGCAGATCATCTGTGCTTATTTGCATGTTGTATAGAAGGCAGAAGTAAGTAATTTTTTCATTTTTCAAGTAATCACATTATGAGTATGTTTCCTTTTTTATTATATTATTTTCATGTTTCCTTTGATTTTCTTGTATTATTGATTATTGCAACTTTATTGATTACAGAAAAATTAGACAGAGACACCCATCGTTTGATCAAGAAATATTGCAAAATGAGTATTTCAAGTAGCAAGAAGATTGCAGAAGGTGAAAGTTTCGAAAGCCAAAGTGTTGATACTGGAAGAGGGTCATCTTTGGCACTTTCAGATGGTGAAAGAAGTTTCCATAGTCCAACATATTCAATCACCTTCAGCCCTTTGAATTCTGGTAATGTTACCCCTAGAAATGAGCAGATAAAGATGATGAGAGATGCTGCTTCAAGCCCACCACCACGGACAAGAACCATAGAAATTTCAACAAGTCCAATAATTTTTGAAGGTGCATTTTCTCGACTTGCTCCCAAAACTTCTGATGCTGCTACTTGTATTATAATACATCATGAAGACAAATGTATCATGGCTATGGCAAAAACTAGAGAGATTGCTTCAAGCCCCATAGATTTCTCTGATGCTAGGACTCCAGTGGTTACAACATTCAATGTTGCTACCAGTCCTATAATGTTTGACACAAATACTTCAATGGCTTATACAAGTGTGTTAAGTGTTACTAGTCCTATAAGATTTGATGAATTAAGAAGTTCTCAAACTGATACCACTACCACTCCTATGATGTTTGAAGCTGCAAGTTCAGTTCCAAAGGCAAAATTTTTGAATATTGCCACTAGTCCTATAATGTTTGAACATGCAAGTCGAGGAGTTGAGAAGAAAATGACAAACACTGCCATCAGTCCTATAATGTTTGAAGATGCAAGTCATGAAGTTAAGAAAACATCAAACACAGCCGTCAGTCCTATAATGTTTGAAGATGCAAGTCAAGAAGTTAAGAAGAAAACATCTAACACTGCTGTCAGTCCTATAATGTTTGAAGATGCAAGTAAAGAAGCCAAGAAGAAAACGTCAAATATTGGCACCAGTCCTATAATGTTCAGAGAATTGCGAAATACAGAGGCCAAACTGAAAACACAGAACATTGCCACCAGTCCTATAATGTTTGCTGAGGCAACAACATCCGTGGCCCAAACAAAATCAGTAGACAGTGACACCAGCCCTATGGAATATGCAATAGATCCAGTGAACAGAAAATCATTACCCATACACAATCGGCATGCTAAACCGCAAACTCCAAGTCTTAAAAGAAAGACATTAAGAAATACAAACAGTACAACAGAATACTTCAAGCTTGGAAAATCATTAAGTAATTCTAGTTCTCATCATACTGAGCATAAAAAGGAGAGTCCTGCGACTATCGGTGAAAAATTAAAAGAAGTTGTATCCGAGCGATTGCATTTCCACAATGATGCAGAAAATGATTGGGAGATAAAGATGATTCTGTGTAAACAAAAAATGAACTGGGGTATGTTATCACCAATGTCAGTTACTCCTGAAATGGACCATGAAAATGAACAAACCGAAAGCAATGATGTAACAAAAGAAAAAAGCAGCTCTACTCACAGAAATGAAGTCTTTATAGAATCCAATACCATGATTCTACCAGATCTATCAGAAGATGATGACAGTGAGAATGAAATAGATAGAGATGATTGTCATATCAGAGAATCACCTATTGAAAATCTACAACATGTAGCAGTAAGTACAGGCATCATAGTCACCAAAGATAATGTTTTCAATGCAGTTGTAAATGCTGAAGACAATGCCATCAAAGATAAGACCTCTATTGAAAATATTGTGTCCGAATCAGCAAATGAAATTTTAATTATAGAGGACATTAAGAAAAATGAATCTCGCGAAACTTATACAAAATTAACGAATTTACAGGAACCTTATGAAGCGACTGTGCTAAAGAGTAAAATTAAAAGCCAACATCTGCCTGTAAAAAAGCAGCACTTGAAACCCAAACCATATTCTATTTCTCCAATCAGACATCATCTCTCTAATAACAATAAAGATGTGTTCATTTCTAAGAAACAAAATGCTGGTGAAGTGCACAAAGAGAGCATACAATCCAGCTATAAAGAGCCTCAACTGCTTCATAAACCAAAGAGTAGTTCAGCTGATTTGCCTTCAAATAACACAAGTTGTCCGTCACCTACTTCTGCATACCCTGAATCAGTCATTAAGAAGAATGTATCAAATAATGGCCTCCATGATCCTCCTCAAACAAACTTATCACAGGAATCCGACACAAACAAGAAAACATGTATGTCAACAGAAATCCAATCATACAGTTTCAAAAGTCATACTCTTCCAAACCCACCTGAAAATGATCAAAAGAAGAAAGTATTGAATAACTTAAATGTTAATCCTCATACTCGAACAAAGCCATTACCAGTATCTTGCCCTAAGAAAAAGGTGAATTCAACAGATACACTGTCAAATACCAGTAGCCATCATACTTCAACAATACTCAAAGAATCATCAAATAGCAAGAATGAACCTTCTAAAATTTCAACAGAGGTACCAATTTGTGAACCAAGTCTTCCTATGGAAATCAACAGTGATAGTGACCCTGTGTATTCTAACCCCAGATCAACTATAAAACGAATTTCAAGAGTCAGAAAAGAAATTGCATCAGTCCCGATTACTTTGCCAATTACCCAAGAAGAAAGTGTCAATGAAAAAATGATTAGTACCAGCGATAACAAACTCAAGAGACCTGCAAATGATCCTATAAATGATAAACTCAATGCTAAAAGAAGCAGAGTATGTATTCCTCAGCAAAACATAGACAAAAGTGATGGTAATATAGAGACAAGTGATATTGTGAATGACTCTATTGAAGACAATGAAGCAAGAGGCAAACAGACTACAGACTCAAACTTAAGTGTTAGTACAGTAGATCCACCAAAGAGCTCTGATGCCAGTAATATTGAACCATTGGCAAAATATTCAAGGAGCTTTGCAGATAGTAATGATACAACCACACCTGCTTGTGATTCGAAAGATAATATTGCTGTACCTGAAAGTTGGGCACAAAGTTTACTGGACAGGATGGTTTATAAATATGGATCAAAACCTGGAACTTTCAAGTCACTAAAATGTAAGTTCTCAATATTTTTTTAATTATCAGTTTTATTTACTGCTAAAAGTTCACGAAAGGAGCCTTTGAGGCACACTTTAAATCCTTTCAGCATACTGGTTCGAAAGAACTAGTGACACAACTAGTAGTAGTAGTACTTATTAAAGGTGCCGTTTTCTTAAATTTATTCTTACACACTTTTTTTTTTTTCAGATAATAATGAGCTAGCTTTGAAAATTAAAATTGGTATTGATAAATGTGTAAAACATATTTCGGACCCAGAAAAGTATGCAGAAGAAACACAAAATTTTGTTAAGCAATTAGTAGTGAAGGACAAACATACGATAATAAATGGCTTGATGAAATATTTAAATGATTCTGCACGCAAAGCAGAGTTTATACCTGGAACCAAGGTTCAAAGAGGATATAAAGGTCCCGCTGCAAGCCAACCTGAAATGGCACTGATTGATGTTTTAGAATTGCTGGATAAATCTGGTACCGCTCTTTGGGACTTAATTCTAGAGAGCTCAGAGTTTATACTGTTCACGCTAGAAAGAGGAGCAACGCCTTGTTTCGATGTGGTTGAAAGTGTGGCACACTTTTACGCCATTATCTGCAGATATCGACGAAACATTAGTAGACTGTGGATGTTCATGTTAAATGCAATGTACTGCTTGTCGTTTAAAGCAATACCGGTTATGAAGCATTGTCTTGATGTGGTGCCTGAGGTTCTTCCGTATGCCAACACAAATTTGAAACCGGGTAAGTACATTCTCCAGTCATTATGAGTTTCCTGCTTACGCGGTACAATGTATATGAAAGAGTTTTTTGTACTCCTTGTCAGAATATGATCTAAGATCATATTATTATCATGACACTATGAATTTTTGATGCATACATAATATAGATTAAAGCTAAAAAGGAGAGTATTAACTGTGCTGGTACACACAGCATCAAAGATAAGTAACCCCCTTACACAAGACACCCAGGTTCAAATCCTTTCGGCTTACAAAGGACTTTTGCTTTCAAAAATAAATTATATTTTTGTAACCATGCAACCCGAATCATAATTTCAACTTCATTTTTAAGAGTAGTGATGGAACAGTGGTATCATACTCGGATTCACAGTCCGGAGAAACCGTGTTCGCTTCCCAACGTGGGGTTACTTTTTTTTTTTTACTTTTTAACGAAGTCTGCAGTAAATAATACCTATACTACTTGCATTATCGTATGAATTTATTCAAATAATTGTCAAAATAAAACCTCTTTGTTTTTAAAAACTTGTTTTACTAATGCATACAACATAACATGATAGATTAAACATTTTTGAAACCCTATATCATACAAAAATGACATTGCCATTTATTTAACCAACTTATTTTAGATCTGGTAAATAATAGTCTATTATAATTAATTCACCGGCGAACAAGCATGTTAATAGTTATTAACAATTTCGAAGACACACACAAAGTAAACCGCACGAAATAAGTCAAGTCAAACAATGGCAATCATTCGTTTTCTTTGTTCGTATATAATAATTATCAACTACCCACAATATCTACATCTTTAAAATAATATATAAGCTTTGCATTCGTCTGTTAGACAAGGACGGATAATTGACGCTAGTGATTTAAAAATTCAACATCACAGCTATGTAACACGATAGCCGAATTGGATAAGCGGTCGGTCGTGGTGTGCTGCTGCTGCATGATGGTTCTGAGTTCGAATCCGCACGACAGTATAGTTTTTTGCATTCAATTTATGATTGCGAGGATTACTATAATGCTGTTCGCTGCGGTAAACTTTAGTTATTAATGGGGTTACTTAATTGTGACGTCTACTGTACATTGGAAATTCGCAAGCCACATTTTTTAATTTTAAAGTATTGTATTTTTTGTTTCAGAAATTGCGCCTTTGATACGATGCTTTATATTCTTGTTAAACTTTTATAACTGCGATGATCCTTTCAAAAGAGTGGAGGAAATACGAAGGAGGCTGAAATACAACTACTACTACAATTTACAGGAGGACAATGAGACCACATTACTGTTTTTGTTAAAACAATGCATCGTTAACTTAACAGGTACAGGTTCACTCTTTGTTTTCCTTCATACTTATACCTATTCTTCAGCCAAACCGGTCATTAGGTTACTTTTTCATTAGATGCTTATGGAACTTTTAAGTACTACTAATAGTTAAATTAAGGTGTTAGAACTTATGTTGCGAGGTTTATTTACCTAAAACTAAAGTGATTTATCGTAATAACGAAAAATAGGCGATGGTTTGTTTACATAAATTGTATCTCCAGTTTGGCTGAAGTAGCGTTGTTTGCTAAAAGATACAATCACATTATGATATCAGGTGCGTTATTATTAGTGGTATCTGCTTGGTAGTTAGATCATCATTATGTACTTAATACGTAAATAACACCCAACAGTCACATACATAGTATTGACCTTACGCTAAGTCGTCGTAATAAACATGCTGTTCTATGTGTTTCAGAGAAAAAGCTGGAAAGAGACATGTTAGAGTTATCATACCTCATTGTGGCCAAAAGAAAGGGAACAAAGTGGTGTCACAAAAATATAGTACAGAAGATCCTTTTACCAATGATCAAAGGTGAAATTGATGTTTCTTATAGAGCAAAACGATTCTGTGTGACAACAATAGGACACATCATGAAGCCTTACAACGGCGATATGACAGTGCACACAGAAGAAGTTGCAAATCTGCTGATAAATATTTTTACACAGGAATCTCGTAAGTACTTACTTACCTATTTTAGATTTTTTTGGCAAATCCATATTATCTCAAGCAATAAGCACATGAAGTAGACTTGCCCATCACCTATACCATCCTTTCAGCTTAGCCGGCCTTACCCACAGGAGAGACATGATATCAGTACGCGTGGAGATGACTAAGCCGCGGGTTTCCTTACGTTTTCCTTCACCGTTTGAGAGTGTTGGTATAGCGTAGTAAAAATACCTACCTATTTCGCCATAACATAGAACATTATACCTATAGGTATTCACATTGTTTTTGTTTCCAGAACCGCACGAGATGAAAGAAGACATAATTCGAGGCTTGCTAAACATGAACATGAATACATTATCAGAGCGAATAAACACATGTTTATTCAATTGGAACCCGCCTTTCTTGTCTCCAGAACTTGAAGAAGCGTTGGAGACCTATGTAAACAGGAAACCTATTAAATATTGGCATTTGATCTATCAGAATTACTATAAAGAAATTTAAGTGTATTGCAGGCTATCGGTATTATTATCCCACCTTAGGCTGTAAAAGTTAAAGTTTTCGATGTTTGATGTTTGATCTTCAGCCAAACTGGAGATACAAAATTTATGTAAACAAATCATCGTGTATTTTTCGTTATTACGATGAAATCACTTTATTTTTATGTAAATAAACCTCACAACATAAGTTTTCACACCTTAATTTAACTATTATTAGGTACTACTTAAAAGTTCCATAAAAACATGTACAGTAATGAAAAAGTAAGTTTTAGGTTAATAATTAGCGGTTTATCTACATAAATTGTATGTCCAGTTTGGCTGACGTATAGAAATGTGTATCTTTCTAAGTTAAAATAGATACAGTTCATAACGTAGTAGAAAAGTTTTACATACGATATCACGCAAGCAAAGAGCTTGTAAACTTAGGTAGTAGTACGTACATACATACACATTATCACGCCCGTATACCTAATGGTACGCAGAACCACAAGTAATCATAAGAAAACCTGCAGCGACTCCCGATTCAAAGTCTCAAGATGGACATGGTGAACCATGGTGACAGGCGATCAGCCCATCGCCCATATAGATGGTCCATCTTGTTGGAGAGGATGCGCTAACCCTTAGTCAACTTTTACGACATGCTCGGGGAGAGAAGCGGGTAGTAGTCAGACTTTGCTAGTTTTGCGAAGTTTTTAAATAAGTGTAAGATGTCATTTTATCAATGTGACTGTAAATATATTTTACACATTGAATACTTTTTTACGATTATTATATGTTTAGTCCCAGTAGTTCTACTACTTATGTCTTAACTCGGGAGTACATAATTCTACAATGGCATCAGTAGTTGTCACGTCTACCAATGAAGGTACACTACACTAGTACATAGTTAACAAAATAAAATAAAAATGAGTACATAATTGGTGGACACGGTACCTATACATAAGGCAATATAACCGCCTAACACCTTAGGTGTTAATAAAATAACTCTGACCAAATAAAAAGAAAAGACCCCGCGCCGCGAACAACAAAAGTGAAGCCACCTTTTCATCTGTGTGTGTCGAAGGTTTTAAGGTTGTGTGTTCCAAGTAACCTAAATTCATAGTTTAATAATTAAGAAACGATGCTATTTGAAGTACTTACAAGTGAAAAGTGATTCCGTGAGAGTTTTATGTGATTTGCTGCTGTTTTTACAAGTTTTCACTGCACAGGAAGGCATAATTCTATTTTTAAGACTCGTGACGTACTAAGAGCGATGAGCATGGTTTTAGTGTGGCTTCACTTTTGTTGTTCGCGGCGCGGCGTCTTCTCTTTTTATTTGATCTGAGAAAAATAAAAGCTAACTTAATTAAATAGGCTTTGAATTATGTTATTTATTTTAGCTAAGAAATTCGAGAATCATTATTAGTTTATTTTTACTAAGTGCTGTGATTTTGTTTATTATGTAGATTTAATGTCTTAATTCACCTGTAAATAAATTATGCCCAAATATTCTACCTGGATGGGCTTACTCATTTGTGCATATTTTGTTGTAAATATGTTTACGTAATAAAACTTTGAATATGGAATTATTAATTTATTTTACAAGTACATAAATACAAACACGTATACATATAATCATACATAAGTCATCATAACAATGGTCAAACCTAGGTATTCACTAATTTTATTATGGTGATATTCAGATCTAAAATAACTAAACTGCATTAATTTTATTAGCCTTTGATAAAGTAGCAGATCACTTTATCTTTAATATTTTTTTTTGGAATAACATGATTATTTTGCTAGGGTCATTATGATCATGTGCTGATAGCATAAAAAGCATTTCACAAATACAAAAACAAATAATTTTATTGTTTGTTGACAAAAATACTTTCCCGTATTACCGCTGCTATCAACTGTGATATTAATAATTTGTTTTATATTTTTTTATTTCAACCATTATAACATGGATATTCACCAGTTGCGTTCGCGCATTTGGAGTCAGTAATTTTACAAACTTGTGATAATACTGGACAAAGTTGGTCAGCGCC
The DNA here is from genome assembly GCA_949320045.1 of Scotopteryx bipunctaria. NCBI lineage: Eukaryota > Metazoa > Arthropoda > Insecta > Lepidoptera > Geometridae > Scotopteryx > Scotopteryx bipunctaria. The sequence continues at coordinate 5,476,480 of OX439441.1, forward strand.
ATTTGCAATAAACCCGAGCCCGTTACTAAGTTAGGAAATGATACTAGAACCTCTCTATGGATTTCTTCAAGACTTTGTTTCCAGCCCGTGCTAAATGAGGCAACTAATGCGAGTGATTTCCTTTCTAAAGTTGCCAAATCGTTTTTCTTATTGGATTCAACTAATTGTTCACCTTCTTTGACAAATTGAATCAGACCACCAAAGTGTGGACTGAGAATCTCTTCCACATATTCAGAACTGCGAGCTTGCAACTGCTCCCTGAAACTCTCAGCCTCTTTAGTATTGTCTCTAGTCCTTTCCATAAGTATACTCAATACCATGTCGTAGTTATTGATCAGGAATATTAGTTGTTGAAGTCTCTGTGAGAATTCCGCCGCCATTTTCAATAGGAAACAGTGAACCTCATCTTGAAGAGCAAGAAGGATATTGCTTAGTTCTTCAGATGGAAACTGTTCACTCAAACTCAACATAGCAGCTGAGAACTCTGCATATCTCCGTGTAATCTGAAAGGAGTTTGTAATATAAAATAGTTGATCAATTTAATTCACAACACTGTGTTGTAGGTTGGAACAAATTTATTTTCAATTCAAATTTATTTAGAGCATGTTTGTCTGTCAGTATGCTACTAAATTAAGATAAAATTATCTAAGAAAAATGGTATATTATGTTAATTATAATTATTCTAATCTTGCTCTGAGAATACTGAAATTTTACATATTTACTCAATAAAACATGATGGACCATCAATATGGGTGATGGGCTGATCACCATGGTTCACCATATCCATATTGGGACTTTGAATCAGGAGTGGCTGCAAGTTTTCTTGATTACTTGTAGTACTGCCCACCCCAAAAGTTGCCCTACTTACATAATGTGGACCAAGTTCTTTGTTAGACAGCTTAGCTGGATCACATTCCCTCACACTCTGAATGTTAAGTTTTAGAACATAATCAAGTCTGGGCCATAAAGTGCTTGCCAGAGAATCCCAATAGCTGAAAGTTAAAGTTTTGATAAGGTTTTATCATAGATGTAAGCTGCAAAGATGCTTCAAAAATGATTCTAAAATGGAGAAATTAAGTATGTACTTAATTTTTTTTTGTAGGTACCGCACTTTTAAGTCCTGTCTGGGAGTTTACGGCAACTTTGGTTTCAGCAGAACAGCATGTACTAAAATTGTAAGGTAGGATCTAACCTGTCTAATGCAGCTACTGCCCTCTTATGACACATCCACCGATACCGGTTGATAAGTTGGATGCAGAGGAATAATGCTAAGCAGTCATAGCATTCCAGAACATAATTCTCCACATTTTTCTGCAAAATGAATGTTATTTATCTAAAAAAGATATGTATTCATTCCGATTTATATTTTGGTAGGTTGTCATTTTCTACATAAAGTTATATTTAAGGACATCATTTTGACTCTATTTTCTCACCATTTATTTTAGGTGGCGTGGTAGGCGTGTGCCCGGCTGAGACGCTAAAGGTGAGGGGTTCAATTCTCGCTGCGAGAAATGTTTGCATGTTCTGCAAATATTTCTTTCATGTCTGGGTGTTGTGGTACCATGCCACTTGCAGTTTCTGGGGATTCCTATTTTGGGGTTACAACTATAATATGACTGTTGGGTGTTATTATTATGGTCTGCGATATAAATACTGAAGAAAGTGCACTTACAACAAGGAGTGATAAGGTTTTTCCAAGTATTCTATCAAACAACTCTTGAGCATGACTTCCTTTAACATGAAAGAACTCTGATATAAATAAATACTCTCTGCAGCCATTGTCCACCAGTGCATACTGGAGACTTCTGAATAGTGCTTCATAAGAATACTGAAAACCAAAGAATTTCTTATACAAGAATATTTTTTATTGAGATTTAAATTAATTTGCTTCGACTGTGATACACCATAATCATACAAAGTAATAAGACTGATTAATTTTCTATATTACCTTTGTTTTCTGTTGGACATGAGGGACAATAATGGGTGCCTCAAGTTGCTGAGCTAAGACATCACCTCTGTTGCCAATTGTGAATATTGTACTTTTATTTTTTAGATTAGCTTTTTGGAAGAATCCTCCTTTTGATCCATCTTCTATGCCCATCAAGTCATCTTTAGTGGGAGTTTCCTCATATTTCAATTTATCTAGTCTAGAGGCATAGGACTTAAAGTAGGAGTAATAAACTTTACTCAATGTATCAATATACTCATTACAAATTTCCTGAGCAACATTTCTCTCATTAGCTAACACAAATTCAAAGAAGAACTTATACTTGAGCATAGCGTTTTGAGGTATTTGATAGTTTGCCATTGGTTTGCGGAATTTATAAATCTGTTCTAATATGTATGTTCGTATTTTTGCTACAGACTTTATTTTTAGTTTCTCGAGTACATCTTTCACATCATGACAAGCTTTAGTTTCTTTGAAATCCTGTTCCTTGACAAAATTCAGCTTTTGGTTCAATATAGCCAGCTGTACCATAAATTCCTTATCCGTCACTGGAACATTATTGATCCCGCTGAAAATAAAAATTACCCAGTCTAGTTTTTAAATTAAAATAATACAGTACATCATCATCTTCCTGCACTTATCCCACTTATGTGGGGTCACAACATGTGTTTTTTTCCACTACCCTCTTTCAGCCATTATCTTAGTATTCACTCCTTTCTTATTCATGCTATAAGCCATCCATTTATTCTTCGGTCTACTTCTATCCTTGTTTCCATCCATGTTCAATTCTGACACTCTTCTCACTACTTCACATTCATCCTTCCTCATAACATGCCCATGCCCATACCATCGTTAAAAAATAATACAGTTAAATAAAATGTCAGTAATACTTACAAAATAAGTGTTTCAGAAACAGCCATGTCCTCTATGAAGGATGACAAAGGTCCCTTGAGAACTTGCCGATTAGACAACTGCACAGACATACTGACTGAGCGCTTCTGTAAACTTATTATTTCATTGCTGATACTACCTAAGTCATTCTGAAATTGTACATAGATATAGTGTATGTAGTACCTAGTGCATTGCATAAAAACTTTTGAGTCAATTATAAATAGGTAAGTACCTGGAAGACCATCAGCATGCTTTCCATCTTTTCCAGGATACTATCACACTCTTCGATCTGATTGTGAAGAGAACCTATATTCTCACTTTCCTTCAAATAATCGGCAACCGAACTTTTTTCAGCATCCTTTATGTTTTTGTCAATTTGTAGTGCATATTCTCTGAGATCAGTCCCATTACGGAGCACTTCCTGAATTTCAAAATCTTCCAAGTTTTTATCCAAATCTTCCTTGAGGTCTGTTGGTTCCGACATGGTTTCAAAAGGTTCTGGTGGTGATGACTTCAGTTCACTTTCAGTAAGTTATTTTTTCCATCTTTTATTACCTTTACCTTTGTAAATCGACCAAATACTAGTTTTATCTATCAATTTCTGGTATTAAACAGTGAATAATAGACAGAAATACCAAATTCCAAAGTAAATTCTTAGTGTTTACGTTTTCTTAAAAGAGAATGAGTAAGATGAATGAGTTGTGAGAATGAATTGAATGATTTGAATGGATGGATGATTCAAGATGACGTGACGGTTGAAACTGACTGACAGCTGAAACTGACACCTACTTGGACTTCACTTGACAAAACGCCAAAGTCGGGCCATTGCATTAGCGATCTTATGTAGGTACTTAGAAAGAATCTTAAGAGAAGCTTCCTGCACAGCGGCACACTACGTTATAGCTTCCTGGAGGGTTATTCACGATGACCAAAGAAAACGAGCCACGTAACGAGCCAAATGTCATCGTGTCTCTAAACGCAAACGAGACACGCCATGGTGTGAAATCAAAAACTGTATTCTGTATGCCATAAGACTAGTTGTCTATGACCGTGTTTTGGTTTTACATGATTCGTTCAAAATCAAACATCCGGTCTGTTCGGAAAACTATCGGTTTTAGATTGATTTTATTTTTTTGTTTACAATCTTCATCTCAAGTAAATAAATATTCAATAATAGAATTTCTAAGCTCTTTCTAATATTAGTTTCGTTATATTTTAAAGTTTAGAGCTCAAAAAAAAATATATAACGTAAAATGGTTAGCTAAATCAAATCAACCACAATTTGTTTCCGAACGAATTGTCAATCAAAATATTGACATATTGCATTGTTTGTTTTGAAAAAAACTTGGCTATATTATAACGTAGTGATAAGAATAGACGTTCTTCGAAGACAACGTATGATATGCTGGCGCCAGCAACGCCCACACATAAATAGGAGACTGTCAAGGGATTCTGCTGAGCTGGACCCTAAATTTTTCGTGCTATTTTATAAGGTGGCCAAAGAGTTGTTTTGGTATTGTGCGGCGTTCTTGGAGGCAGGCTAGTTAATTCTGGCCTTCAGAGATGTTCTAGCATTACAACAGAAGTCAAAGTAAGTATTGTGTTAGCTAAACTTAATTTATTGAACAATAATAAAATGGTAGGTACCTAGGTTAGGTATTAGCTTAGACTGAAACCTACTATATTTACTGTATTTTTCCAGATACTTACAACCCTCAATTTCCTTATCACTAGTAGCTATCAAAAGCCAGTGGGAAACTTTTGGTTAGCACCTGTAAGCCTCTGCATAGAGTAAGCGGTGAATGCCTTGAATGATGCCAACCTACATCAAATTTCCTACCTCCGAACAAGAGAGGAATTAAATCAAACAAGGGTAATATTTTAATCAACTATTTATTTTAGTAGGTATTACATAATAGTATTTGTGAGAGCATTAGCGAACTAAAATAAATTAATTTTATTAGAATCTTTATTTCCAAAAACATGAAAGTATGTACCTACCTATAAAAACAATAACAATGATTTCTGCCTCGTTTCAGATTTGCAACAGTGGCTTAAAGGCATACCTACTCATGTGCTACCTTAGGAGGGGCAGCTCATGACAGTTATATTATGTTAAATAAATCAGAAATCATGAGATGTGTGTGTGTGTGTGTGTGTGTGTGTTAGTGTTAACTTATGGGTACATGCGGTTGTGTAGGTATAATAAGTAATAATAAATGCATTAAAACCATAAAACAAAAAATACTCACAGCACACATACTATGCATATCTCAAGTTTCACTCAATCCATGCAGCCATTTAGAAGTAAATTATGAGGCACAAGCATCGTTACATCTTCACAAACTTTTGCATTCACAATAAAAGAGCTATGTTAAGTTATGTTATTTTAAGTTACATGTGCATATTAAGAAGTTTGTTGTACATGTGTAAGCATGACTGTGTGTGTGTGTTTTAGATTGTTACATTTAAATTGTTATATTTCAGAGCCGCCCACTCACTATGCCAACACGTGGATCAGAAGCAATTGCTGTACGCAATACAGTCTCAGTACATGTCTGGTCCACTACGCCAGGGCTTCTACGACATCCTCATTGCGATGCATCTCGAGTCGCACGCCACTACCATGAGAGTACACCAGCTTCGCTTGAACAGCATCTGGAAAAGAACAGGATTATGAAATACTAGGTGGCAGCACAGGTAAAGTACGCGCTATCGTTGCGTTTTGAGCTTTACGCCGGTAATTTCAAGCAAACTAAAGCTTTCCAATATTATAGTATACATACATATTATAACGCCGTATCCTTAATGAGGTGGGCAGAGCCACAAGTAAACATAATAAAACTTGCAATCACTTCTGATCCAAACTTCCAAGATGGATATGGCGAACCATGGTGACAGGTGATCAGCCCATCGCCCATATAGGTGGTCCATCATTTTGGAGAAGATCCCTTTGTCGCCTTTTACGACATGCTCGGGGAGAGAAGCATATAGTATAACCCCCGGATACACAAATGCATCAGAGTTGAGCACGTCTCAATCTCAAGTGACGAGTTTTTGACTTCTGTCATTCCGTTCAGTTTTGTAATTTAAAGTACTTATCTGTATTCAAATTTAATTATTGAGATCGTAACTTTATTAAAGTGATTGTGTGAACTTTAGTTTCGTTCGTTATTTTATTGCCTGCATGCATGCAGGCAATCTCCCTTAAGCGCAAGCTCATTGACGTATGCATTCTCCCTATCCTCACGTACGGCGCGCAGACTTGGTCTTTGACGGCTCAGCAGAGGTCCACACTCGGGGTTTGCCAGCGAGCGATGGAGCGCAGTATTCTCGGAGTAAAACTCACTGACCGAATACGCAACACCATACTGCACTCCAAAACAAAAATCGCTGACGTTGCTCGGAAAGCAGCCACTTTGAAGTGGAACTGGGCAGGGCACGTCTGCCGTATGTCGGATGACCTATGGGCGAAAACCACTACCGAGTGGGCTCCTAATGGTGGTAAACGGCATCGTGGCAGACCAAGACTGAGATGGCGGGACGACTTTGATTCATTCATGAAGGATTGGTCCTCCAAAGCACAGGATAGAGAAAGGTGGAAGGGGGATAGGGAGGCCTTTGCCCTGCAGTGGGACGATATGGGCTAATAATCTTACTTATATTATAAATGCGAAAGTTTGTGAGTTTGGATGTTTGGATGTTTGTGCCTCAATCACGCCTAAACGGCAGAACGGATTTGAATGAAACTTGGAATATACATAGTACATGTACTGGATTAACATATAGGCTATTTTTTATCCGGGTACCACGCGAGCGAAGCCGCGGACGGCAGCTAGTAATAATAATAATGCATGCCCATAATGTCTAAGAATCAAGAAGATAATTATATAACAGACAAGTTCTTACTTTTTTTGCTTGTTTTTGTTTTTTCCAGGGAGGTGTGCAAAAACGAATTCGTGATCCCCCTGGGACCGGAACTGAAGGCGTTGTACGAAGACCCAGAGATGGGGCACAGCCTCCGCTCGCTGCAAACAGAGAGCGTTCGACTGCAGATGAAGAATGAAGAAAGCAAGCAAACTCACGTGATATTAGCGTACGAAGTTATTAACGAAGTTATTAGCGTCCAGTACAAATACCAAGTAACTCTTGAATAAACAAGTAGGCAGAACAGATACGTCCCGCTCGGCACGAGCTCTAAAAATAGACTGCCCGCCAGCTCCAACGGCCGCATCCAAGCATGACTCGGCTGTGACGTCACGCTTGCGTTCTGTAGGTAGTGAGTCAGTGTTGCAGTGTGATTGTAGATGGCGCTATAATTAATCTCCGACAAATATGTATCGCCGTCTAGCCCCAAACTAAGGTTAACTTAATTTTGTTCTGACACATGTAATTTTAACTGTGAATTCCTACGAATAGGTACTGAATGTTGTTATTTCGATAGAAAATCTTCCAGTCCCAATTTATCTTCACCTCGCAAAACATCTTGTTTCAGAGAGAGTATAACGGAGATCAGCAACTTGTACTCCCCCTACTTCCCGCTGGAGGTGGTCCGTGAGTTCGTGATGCAGGCGTTGGCGGACGCAGTTACAACCAACCAGGTGCACAACCGCGACCCCGTGGGCGGCACCAATGAGAACCTCTTCTTGTGAGTACACTCTTCCTGTCAGTACACTCTTTCTGTGAGTACACACTTCCTGACAGTACACTCTTCCTGCGAATACCTTCATCCTGTGAGTACACTCTTCCTGCGAGTATACTTTCCTGACAGTACATTGTTCCTGTTAGTACTCTTCCTGACAATATACTCTTCCTGTGAGTACACTCTTCCTGTAAGTACTTTACCCCTATCATCAGGCCAACTCTCATTGTAGACCGTCTCCTTCTAGTCTGTATGATGCGAGATGAAGACGTTGAGACGCTCCTCATCATGATCAACCCTGAGACGTGGGATCCCACCTTTGACAAAGGTAAGTTACAATTCATAAAATTTTTACTGCCTTACCCACAAGTTTCCATTATCTGAAATTCTTTATTGTACCCGCACGAAACGAAACAAATACACACAAAACATTAAAAAGTACATGTACAAAGGAGAGCTTAACTCTTAAAGAGTTTTCTGCCAGCAAACCTTTGAGGCAAGGGAGAGGCTTTAACATAAGTGGAAGTTATGTGTACAGAGACAGGAAAAAGAAAAACATAAAGATAAGCTTACAAATATAATAAACTAATAAGATATACTACACACAATATAAATATATACAAATAATATATCTACAAATATATATACAATATATACATACATATAAATAAATATTATTAAAAAATTAAACATTATTATTTTAAAGATAACGTAGAAAACTGAGCTCATTTTCATTTCTTATTATTACACCATCATCATCATCATTTTCCTGCCCTTATCCCACTAGGTGGGGTCGGCACAACATGTTTTCCTCTTCCATCTTCTCCTATCATTCGTCATCTCAGTACTCACTCCTTTCATACGCATGTCCTCTTTCACACAATCCATCCATCTTTTCTTAGGCCTTCCTCTGTCCGTGTATCCATCCACATTCATATTCAGCACTTTCCTTGTAACATGACTTTCTTCCCTCCGCATAACATGCCCACGCTAACCTATCACTCTATTTTCTTATTATTACACCGATTACCTGAAAGTTTTTAATGATAATATAGATTGTCTTTGTAAATAAATTTTGAAGTTTCTATAAATGTTTCTAATTCTGTCCTATAGAAGGAAAAGACGAGCACAGGAAAGGTCTACTACACATGAAAATGGCGGAGGGAGTGAAGCTTCAGATGTCCTACAACATCTGAACGACATACAACTGAGGCATAGAGTGGAAGCCATCATATCTTTTGCTCACGACTTCGTAGGCGATCTGCAGAGCGATCAGTTGAGGTAACATCGGCATAACCCTGCTTTAAAAAAAAAATTCTATAAATCTCACTTATATTATAAATGCGAAAGTTTGTGAGTTTGGATGTTTGTACCTCAATCACGCCTAAACGGCTAAACGGATATATACTTGATTAACATATAGGCTATTTTTCATCTGGATACTACGCGAGCAAAGACGCGAGAGGCAGCTAGTATAAATATAAATATTTGAGGACATTATCATACAGCACCATCTAGCCCCCAACTAAGCAAAGGGAGCCAGATGGCTGATAGAATACTCCCGCAGCGGGAATCTAACCCAATCAATCAATGCTTGTGGCCACCAGAAACAATAATACCAGCTTGAACTGATTAAATATTATGTACGCATATTTTTCTTGCTTTCAGACGTTACCAAGAAATCAAGCAGTCAGATTTGCCGAGCGCCGTGGCTGCCAAGAAGACCAGGGAATTCCGCTGTCCGCCCAGAGAACAGATGAACTCAGTTTTAAGGTAAGTGTCTCGTCTTGTTTCAAAGTCGAAGTCTATAGTAGGTAAATAAGCACACAATCTACATCGTCGAAACTAAAATCTTACTTCTTACTTATATTATAAATGCGAAAGTTTGTGAGTTTGGATGTTTGGATGTTTACATTAAGTAAAAAAATTCGGCTCGCTTCGCTCGCTAACTTTTAGAGACTTCTAGAAATGGTTTAAAACTACATTGAGTTAAAAAATTTGGCTCGCTTCGCTCGCTAGCTTCTAAAGACTTCTAGAGATGGTTTAAAGCTACATTGAGTTAAAAATTTCGGCTCGCTTCGCTCGCATTGGTTCGAAGCTCGTTTCGCTCGCTAACTTCTAGAGACTTCTAGAGATGGTTTAAAGCTACATTAAGTTAAAAATTTCGGCTCTCTTCGCTCGCATTGGTTTGAAGCTCGCTTCGCTCGCTAACTTCTAGAGGCTTCCAGAAATGGTTTAAAACTACATTGAGTTAAAAAATTTGGCTCGCTTCGCTCGCTAGCTTCTAAAGACTTCTAGAGATGGTTTAAAGCTACATTGAGTTAAAAATTTCGGCTCGCTAAGCATAGGCAGCAAAGATCGCATAGGCAGCAAAGATCGCATAGGCAGCAAAGATCGCATAGGCAGCAAAGATCGCATAGGCAGCAAAGATCGCATAGGCAGCAAAGATCGCATAGGCAGCAAAGATCGCATAGGCAGCAAAGATCGCATAGGCAGCAAAGATAGCATAGGCAGCAAAGATCGCATAGGCAGCAAAGATCGCATAGGCAGCAAAGATCGCATAGGCAGCAAAGATCGCATAGGCAGCAAAGATCGCATAGGCAGCAAAGATAGCAATATCGAATTAACACATTAAAATATAATGTAACCAACCTAGGTAATGTATATTACCGTCGTACTGATAACTTGTGTTTAGAGTACGTACCTACCCACAGAACACTAATGTATTAATACGATATAGGTACTTACTCAAACACAAATTATCAGCACGATGTCGAAACACGCAAAGCCAATGGAGCAAAGCGGCGCGATAGGACAGGTAAGCGCTTTTATACAAATCCTTCGTAAACAACAAGATGGCGGCGATGTCGTACCGGTAGTCGTTCAGTGACTTACATTAAAATCATAAATTGACTTTTATATTAATTTAACTAACATCTAAAATCAGGATACTAATTTACGGAACTTTACACTAAAAAAAAATAAGATAGTTCCTATAATGATTATGTAGATAAAATTAAATATTGGTAGATATTTGTATTCCTGTTTTTTTTTAAACTAATTTTATTTTGAGTAGTTTCCATAAATTATTACCATAATTATTCCAGAATACGGTTAAAAATTTGTTTAAAAGATTGTGATTTTCTATGCTGTTTTTTAGTAGATATTATATAGTTTATTTATAAAAGACTGATTATAATACTTTGTTTCATAAAAACATCGTTATCTTATTTTTTCCTATTCCGTCTGATAGGAACCCGCAATTAAAATGGACGCTTTTATTATAAATTCAAAGGTTAATTGAGTAATAGGTAGGACCTACCTGGTAGGTGTTACTAGTTTAGAAAAGAGTAAATGGAGTAAAAGGAGTAAACTTGACTATAAACTTGTCCTAAGCCTCGAGCTCAACTATATACCTACTTGTCTTACCCCCGAATACTCAAACGCGACTCAGAGTTGAGCACGTCTCAACTCACGGTTTTTTGACAGTTTCTGATGATAATCTGTCAAAAAATCGTCATTTGAGACGTGCTCAATTTTGAGATGCGTTTGAGTATTCGGAGGTTAGGCCTTTTACGAAATCTACTAGGTAATTGTGATGTTTTTACAGGCTTCAAGCACATGGACCACGAAGAAGAATCTTGGAAGGAGAATTGTCCTTGTGGCGAGGAGCTCATCGTCAGGATGAACGAGATCCACGAGAGCCTCATGGTGCATGTGTCTCTCAACGCTCTGCAAGAGCCACTGTCTGAGGTAACTATTACTAATAATAACGTAAATAACATTTGGAATTTCTTGAAAAACATTTATCTATGGAGCGAAAGACTTTAGAGAGAACTAGAAAGAGTTGAAGGTGTGAAAGGTTAATTATAGTTGAAAGAGAACTAGAATAAGTGAAAGTATAATTAAAAAAAAACTGTCAAGTGCGAGTTGGATCCGCACACGAAAGGTTCAGTACTAGTGCAAAAAAAAACTAGAATCTACAGTAATTTTTATAATAAAAGTGTTTTATAATAATTTGACGGCCTCGGTGGCGTGGCGAGCGATTGCTCGGCAGAGGCGCAAGAGGCGCGGGTTCGATTTCCGCTGCGGAAGAAATTGCATGTTCTGTAAATATTTCTTCCGGGTCTGGGTGTTGTGGTAGCATGGTACTCGTAGTTTCTGATACCCACGACACAGGGAATCCTAATGTGGGGTCAGGACTATGTATGTGACTGTTGGGTGCTATTTATTTATTTATTGTACAGGCCATAGAAGAACCGGCAAAGAAAACTCCAGAAGAGAAGTTCCGTAAAGTCCTGATCGGCACTATTGTCAGTTGGGCCGAGGAGTCGCAGATCGAGACGCCCAAACTCGTCAGAGAAATGTTCAGGTAATTTTACTCACATCTCTGTTCCAGGTACCAAACAAAAAAAATGTATCTTCGTTGCCATTTATGTTTTACACTATTTATATGTTATTCATGTAACATGATGAAACTGGCAGATATATTACAGACTCCTAATGATAATAATAATATATTTCTTCCTTCCAGTCTCCTAGTCCGTCAGTACGACGCTGTTGGCGAACTGATCCGTGCTCTCGAGAAGACTTATGTGATAAACGCGAAGACGAAGCTGGATGTAGCGGAGATGTGGGTGGGGCTGAGCCAGATCCGCGCGCTGCTGCGTGTGCAGATGAGCCAGGAGGAGGAGGAGCTCATGAGGAAGAGACTCTGGTGAGCCATCATTCCTATTTAGATCAAGAATATACGTAAGACTAAGTTGGAGGTGCGAAGTTGTAGGTGGGATTGTGCCAGATCCGCGCGCTGCTGCCTGTGCAGATGAGCCAGGAGGAGGAGGAGCTCATGAGGAAGAGACTCTAGTGATCCATCATACTAATTAAGATTTAAAAAAGACTGACTTGTCCTTAGAATAGAAGCAAACAAACAATTCCAAATCTATGATTAATAAGACTGAGATATAGTTTGTTTACTTTATTAGATTTGAAACTCATCAGATATTATATCTTATTTCAGGAAACTCGTGAACAACCACACCTTCTTCCAGCTGATTTAATCAGGTATGACTTGTTTACTATAAAACACAACTACTTACCTACATGCTCAGACCAAATAAAAAGAGTAGACGCCGCGCCGCGAACAACAAAAGTGAAGCCACACAAAACCGTGCTCCTGCAAGTAAACATACACGCTCACGCACACACCTACACTAAAACCATGCTCATCGCTCTTAGTACGCCACGAGTCTTAAAAATAGAATTATGCCTTCCTGTGTAGTGAAAACTTGTAAAAACAGCAGCAAATCACATAAAACGTCTCACGGAATCACTTTTCACTTACTGTAAGTACTTCAAATAGCATCGTTTCTTAATTATTATACTATGAATTTAGGTTACTTGGAACACACAACCTTAAAACCTTCGACACACACATAGATAAAATGGCGGTTTCACTTTTGTTGTTCGCGGCGCGGGGTCTTTTCTTTTTATTTGGTCTGAGCCTACATGGTTCAATTTGGGAAAATTGTGTCATAAAAAATGTTGATTTTTTTAAATATAGAACTCTCTAAATTCTCATACAAACATGACCTACAATACAGAGGGACACTAGGATTATGTGTCTTGGGTATCAGAAACTGCGAGTACAGTACAGTCAACGGATCTTGACACTCGTGAAGTTAGCAGTTTGACATGCGCAGTGAAGTTTTTTCATACTGTCTACTGCTCGAAACGGCTAACTTCACGAGTGCCTAGATCCGTTGACCGTACTGTACCACAAATTGCCTGCTTTTTCTTGATAGGCACTTGATATGAATAAGTAAGTAAATAGATACCTATTATGTATGGTATGTATGTTCGTATGAGCTAGTGGCCAACTCTAGTGACGGAGTTTTAAGGCCGCCTAAAGGCCTCCGTCATGGCTTAACGACTTAAAAGCCGGGACCCATAATTTAACGTGCCCTCCGAAGCACGGAGGCACTCAGCTCGCAATGCCACTTACGGTCAATAAACTTAATTTAGTAGGTATTAGGTTAGACTGAAACCTACTATATTTACTGTATTTTTCCAGATACTTACAACCCTCAATTTCCTGATCACCAGTAGCTATCAAAAGCCAGTGGGAAACTTTTGGTTAGCACCTGTAAGCCTCTGCATAGAGTAAGCGGTGAATGCCTTTAATGATGCCAACCTACATCAAATTTCCTACCTCCGAACAAGAGAGGAATTAAATCAAACAAGGGTAATATTTTAATCAACTATTTATTTTAGTAGGTATTACATAATAGTATTTGTGAGAGCATCAGCGAACTAAAATAAATTAACTTTATTAGATTCTTTGAAAAAACGTTCACTTTCATTGTATTAGTAGAATATAATCTTTATTTCCAAAAACATGAAAGTATGTACCTACCTATAAAAACAATAACAATGATTTCTGCCTCGTTTCAGATTTGCAACAGAGGCTTAAAGGCATACCTACTCATGTGCTACATTAGGAGGGGCAGCTCATGACAATTATATTATGTTAAATAAATGCATTAAAACCATAAAACACAAAAATGCTCACTTTTCTTTAACTTATTAAGTACTACCTGCCGCCTACGGCTTCGCTCGCCTATTGCCAGGATAAAAAGTAGCCTAATGTTATTCCAGCACACATACTATGCATATCCCAAGTTTCACTCAATCCGTGCAGCCATTTAGAATTAAATTATGAGTCACAAGTCGAACCCTGCGTGGTGAAAAGATTCAAAATGCGCCTCAAAAGCTCCTTTTGTGCACTAGGGCTCCGGGAGTAATAATTATTCTGTACACTAGGGTTAGGTTATTTCACTTATTTACCACATCATTTATTAGGGATATTATTCAATGGTACCTAGATTATATTATTTATTGTACAAATAATCTATTCTGCTATTAAATAGTTTAAAGAATACTAATTTATTTACATAATTAGTAAAAACACAACCTAGTTTTAGCAAAACACGCAATATTGAAGTATGTAATTTTGACAATTCAAAACGAGCCTCGTCTCGCGCCTACTCTCGTTTATGAAATCTGACATTGTCATGCAGAATACGATAACACGGTAATTCCACACGTTTTCCCGCGTCTCGTTTTGTTTGGTCATCGTGAATAGGGCCCCTGGTTTTCAAACCCTTTGGCCCTTTCTTATTTGGAAGAGCAAGACTTAAAAGTTCTTTGTTGCCACAGCTTATGTACATCTTTTACCCCGACACTGTAGACGGGCCATAATTTAACATCCTACCTACTTCCCATTTTTATTATGGTAGGTATCACTAAACCTACACTTAACCACTCCTAATCAAACCACAGCACATCAAACCAAAACACTGCACAGCAAAGCACACCACGCACACCACAGCACACCCAAGGTAGGTATAATCTTAAATATGATAATTAAGATGATGATGATTATGATAATTACTAGGATTTGTGAGTTTTATGGTTTGTCCCGTGATCATGGCGCATGCATCGAAATACCGAGTATTCATAAAACTCAAAAGCCATGGTAATTATCACGTTCATATTATTAGTATTTATATACCTACATGACCATGATAGTTTCAAAAATTATAACGGTACTAGCGACCGCCCGCGGCTTCGCTCGCGTGGTACCCGGATAAAAAGTGGCTTATTATGTTATTCCAGCACATGTATTATTCCAAGATTACGTACACATAATAGAGCACACGTATTTATTTATTATATTCCAAGACCACAATAAAGAACACTGAGAGACCTCTCGTCAGTCTAATCTATCATGTCAAACAAAGCAATCAACCTCGGCAACTAATTCTCGGGAATTATATTGACCCGAAGTCACACCGACCTTATGCCCGAAAGTGCTGTAGTTTTCGGGCATAAGTTCGTTTCCACATAAAGCTTCAGATTTTGCTTTGTGGACTACGAGGTTCTACGAATCACATAATCTCATGTTTTTTAATTATTTAGATTCACAGGCATTGAAATTAGTATTTATTTTCTAATAAATATTAATTTAAATTTCATGAGAGTAATTTACTAATAATAATAACTGCCTTGCGACTCGTAGCACTCATAACATTCGTAGCATTTGTAGCACTCGTAGCACCTCGCAGACTTCGTAGCACTGCATGTGATTGATGATATTCAAGAACAGATTATGTAAAATTTATCTAGTAACTAAGTAGTATCTACGCAGAGGCAGGTACGAACTCTCAGAGAGTACCAACTGAAATATGATATTTTCTTTTTTCTATTGTATAATCTGTATCTCCACCAATTGTTAGCTCGGCAATGGTCCCGAGGCGGTCCTATACGAGTATAATTTTTTATTTATTTATTAAAAATACGACAGCCTCTTTTTGTCCAAGGAGTCTTTAATATTCATAATTAAAGCCGTTTTTTTTTGTTTTTATATCTGAGTTTTGGTAGGAAAATGAGGAAATTAAATAAAAAGACTGTATAATATAACGCTTCTGCGTCGATATTATTCTGACGAAATATTTACAAAGTAAACAGTAAGTAACATTATTAAAAAAGCACAACTAAGTTTGTAATCTAAATATAGTATGTGATACAGGAAATGCAATTTCAATAACTTATTAAAACATCATTTTAAAAGGAATAACTGTTTTTGTTGGAATAGAAAAGTGATGGTAGACAGGAATACATTTTTCTATCATTAAGAATACGTAAAAAACATGAAAATGTAACTTAGTTTTACAATAAGAATAACAAATATGTAGCCTATATTATGTTATGTTATGGGTAACCAGAACTACAAGGAATGTGGACAAACGGGTACCTATCTATTTTCTGCTTTGAATCGTACATAAAAGAGCAAACAGGGTAAATAGTCATGTCACAAGTATCCTAAGAAATGTAGCTAAATAATTAGAAGTTTTGTTTCAATCTGAGAGAAAAGTTCAGCATTTAATATGTATAATAGCTATAAGTACCTACTTACTTAATGCATTTTTTTATCAAAGCGTAACTCTAGCTTAGGGACACTTAAATTCGGGCAAGGACGTTAGGACAGCACCCATATTGACGAATATAATCGGGTAAATCAGGTACACTTTATTTAAGTATTCATTTTAACAATGCTGCCATTGGCTTTAAAATTCGTGTTCGTATTGATTTTAGAGAGTATTTTTTTTATAATAATCTTTTAATTTTAGAATGAATGAGAATAGAAAGACCTTTAGTTTTTTTTATAGGACCTATGTATGTATGGTAATTATATACCTTTTATTTATGTATTTACGAACAGATTTTTTTGTGAATCTTAGGGCCGATTTCAGAAATTGAAATTGAACAATATTTAGTATGTATGACGTATGTTTAAATTCAGATTTATCGAGGCAAATTACAAAACACATATTTATAATAGCATGTGCTTAATTGATTACTCTTGGTTGGTTTTGAAAATAAGTAGTGTAAAATATATCAGAAACATTTAATTAATGTTAAAGTGATATGTTTTTGATAATTTATTTATATTAACTATTCGTAAGGCTGAGCGCACTTTGGGTACTTTTTTGTACGAAATTATGTATACTGTAGGTGCCTACATTAACACATGAAACATCTTTCATAGTATTTACACTCTAGGTACAAATTAGTCGTACATGTATCTATGCATACTCAATACGTAAAAGAATTAAGTACTTTCGTACGAAATGACTCTAGTGTGTAAAGTGCGCACAGCCTAAAGTGCCTAGTGCGTTGATTGTAAGCATCTACGTTGCACTAAAACTACATCCACTACGAGTCACGACGTGTTTATATACAACCTACATTTTAGTACACAGTAATGAAATATTGCAAAATGCGTTTTTAAATGACTTGTACCTTAGGGTACAAGATACACATGCCAATGTTACACCTGCCAAGGTCAAGTTTCACCAACTAATTCAATGCTGAACTTTTTCTCTGGCAATCGGTATTTAATTAATGCAATAACAAATTATGTTTAACATCCTAGCGTCTAATATTATCAAAATAATTGTATAATAAAGGTAACTACCAACAATCGTCAGTTTGCGCACGTTTCTACTGCACGGCAAAAAAGCCGCCCTGTTAGGTATTTCTTTCTCACATTCGTACAAAAGGACATCAAATGCCTATCAATCTCTTTATTATCTACTTAAAAAGCCCAATTTATTCGAGCCTTATTATTACCATTCTAAGTCTTGTGACTAGATTTGCCTTACTTAAATAATACATAGTTAACATAGGAATATTTGTACGACAAGATGCCATTGATCACGAGCGGTAACTCAAATGCAGACTACATAAGTACACAACATTAATGAGATAAACAAAATCACACCCAAAAACATTACGTCTAAGCCTTATTTCATATAATAAATTAAACTTAATCTACGCTTACATTAACATCAACCTAAATTGTACTTAAACATTAGTAAACATTAGGTACTATTAGATTAGCACGAACCGATTCCGTGGGAGATCGCTTCCAATAAAATGTCCATCTAGTCTCTAGAAAAATATTTTCTATCTCTAAACACTTATAAAAATAACGGATTCGGCTCTAAGGATAGCGGAAAATGTTCAAAGGCGGGAATGGTCCTCGGGGATGTGGCATAGGGGGCTTAGAACGGCAAGCTCGCGCGGAACATGTTCTCGATGAGAGGCGGAGCCGGGACCAGGTCCTCTAACTTCAGGTAGAAGATGCGCTGCATGCCCTGTACGGATAGCGAGCGTAACTCGGGCAGCGCGCCTAGCACGCGGCTGAAGTGCGGCGCGCCGCTGACGCCGACGCCGCCGCCGCCACCGCCCGGCATGTGTGCACGGAGACAACCGATTATCTTCATTTGCAGCTGCTCCACTCGATGAGGTTCTTTCAAACCGTGTCGGTCTGTAATAGAAACAAATATTAGATAAAGTTAATCGCGAGCAAACTTTTAAGAATAATTATAACAATGAAGCAGTCTCAACAAGTCGCTCCCAATAAATTTCACATGAACCCCCAAACAATTTACTTTGTTTAAAAAAACACTTTTATTGTTTACTTATTCAAGACTTCTGGATACTACTGTTTAAAAGTATTAACTTGTACGCACCTGTAACCAAAGTCAATGCGCAGAGGCAAGCGAACGTCGATATGTCGATATCCATGGAGTGTAAAGTGTTGCTAAAGTCCAGAACTGCGTGCAGCCAGTCCCCGAACGAGCGCTGGCATTGGCGCTTGTCCAGTACGAGGCCGTTGCAGAAAGTGAGCTTGGTGTCCTCGGGGCGCGTGCGGTATGCGAGTCGCAGAACAAACAGTTCTAATCTAGCAGATGCGAACAGCTGCTCGCGATCTTCAGGGCACAGCTCGCCGTACCCTGGGACTTTCTCCGCGAATATTTTGATCATGTCGATCGATGTCGTCAGCAGCGAGTAGAATTGTTGTATCACCTCTAAGTCGGACATCGGTGGCTCCAATGGATTTGGCTCTCGGTATTGAGAGTAATCGAGATTAGCGAAGTCAGGTGATGTATCAACATGAGCTCTTACGAGGGCAGTGATCAGTGATATCGGTGGACTCGGCGGTGACTCCTGAGGGCACTTTGGCTTTGACGGCAATCGACCGCGTCTGCCTTTTAGAGAATCTGTTCGAACCACTTCCTTGACCATTCCCACTACGAGACACTTTTGAAATCGACAAAATTGGCATCTGTTTCGTCTTCTTTTATCAACTGGGCAAGATTTTTCAGCCAGACATACATATTTGGAACCCTTCTGGACAGTTCTTTTAAAGAATCCTTTGCATCCTTCGCACGTTCTGACCCCGTAGTGCTGGCAGGCAGCGGTGTCTCCGCAAACCGCGCACAGCTGGCTCGGCGAGCCCGGCGCCAGGCGCGGCGGAGCACCCTCGGGCGGTGCCACTCCGGGCGAGCTGGAGGCGGAACTAGGCGCCGATGCTTGCATGCAATGAATTCGACCACCGTGTACTTTCGGACTATCGTTGGAGCTGTTGGACTCGGTCCGTTGCACCGGTAGCGAGGCTCGTCGCTGTCTCGAACTCTGGTCCGTTGAGATATGTAAATCGACTGAGTTTGGGAAAGGAGGCAGAGAATATGAATCTTGGTTTGGTGTAACTCCGCCAGTGTCGAATGTTGGGCTGCATTGTTGTGAAGGCGCATAATAAGACGACGGCACGTATGGTAGCGATGGTTGGTGATATTGGTAAAGTAACTGCGTTGGTGCATGTCCCTGGTGTGAGTATGCGCTAACATTGTAACAGTCTTCGTCCATTTTTATGCCAAATTCTGCCATTTCTTGTTTAGGGTAACGGACAGAATAAGTTTCTTCAAAACTGGGCAAAGCTGGGCCCAGAGTTGGCGAAGATGACTCGCTAACTGGCGTGGTTCTCTGCGCCTTTACTTCGAAGGGTATTGGAGCATGGAATTCGACGTCCGGAAAGGGATCAAGATTTTCTTCTAAGATTTCAGACGAGTCTTCTTGGTATTGGGGCGACAATAGATCACTGAAGGACGAACTGTAGTTGCTCTGCAATAGAAATGACAATCGATAAAGGAGGCGTTACACAAGCGGAGTTGTCGGAAGGGGCGGAAATGCCGCGCCAATGGCGAGCTTAGAGTGATCATTTTGTGGGGGATTTTGTTAACTGCCAACTTAAAAATTAATGTTGCAGGTGTTCAAATGAATAATGTATTATTTAAAAAGACAGTACCTAACGTCAAAGTAAGAACTATTTTTAAAATAATAGTCGTGTTTCTAAATCCACAAATGAAGAAAATGCTATAAAACTTACTTGTGTTTGCAGCAGTAGCATGCTGGAGGTGTTTGTGGAAAAAGCGCTTGGCGAGCGCGACCCTATGGCGCTCGGCCCTGTAACAAAATTAAAAAGCTTTCAGAATTATTGCAAAGACAATCTAAATTAAAAATTGATTAATATTATTTATTTAAGTACATTATCATTATTTCAAAATTGAAGAACAAATCGACATTCAACTTGTATCACGGAAGGGCCAGTTAAGAATGAATTCCGAATGGCCGACGTAGAATTGACGGCGCCGTGCTTTGAACTATCACGCTATTCGATGCATGCATCATTTATATTTACCCTCGGCGAACATACTTTAAATCTTCCTTCACTAGCACTCGAAACTATCTAATCGATAACTGTGTTCATCGCAAAATAAAGACTAATGTTCGCAGCTACCCTCACATGAATGAAATGGCGATGGAAAAGAAAGCTCTTGTATTTATACAGCAGTTTTGCCAACCAAATATTGCCGTTTTGAATACATCGTGTCACGGTGCTTGATTCGCCACGCCCAGAAAATTGAATCCTACGTTATACACCTCACCTAAATCTATTACAAAGAACCTACTCAAAAGTCTTAGGATATTCGATATTCATCCTTATTTTGTGTGAATTGAATTCATTTTGCAAAAATAAAACGTGTTGGAAGTTTTTAGGGCGAAAAGGCGATGGGTCCCAAGGGAGGTTATGAAATCAGTGGCATTTGCCGTTTCTATTATGTTAAGAACCATTAATTCCAGTCTTATTAAAGCATAAACAAAACAGGCAAGCTTTTGTTATTATTAACGGGGTAGGTATATTCTTTTTAGCTTTTTATATTTTTTGAGCAAATTGAATCAAAACACTTCAAAACAAAAGCAAAACTTGTATCTACATGATTGAGCGTCATAGCTAATGCAGAAAAAAACAATATTGAAATAGTTTATATTTGGCTCTGATGTTTGGTAATTTCCAATAACTCGAAGTGCTCGTACGTAAGGACTTTCCTTTATATAATAAAATTGAAGTGGCTATTACTCCAATGAGATGATAATTATTAAACGTAGAATTATTAGATAAGTAAGTACCTACTTCGGCGTTAGATCTAATAAAGATTAAAAGTGATGGCTGTTTTTTAAGATCTCGTATTCAAATAAGTTCAGCCGTTATTACAACAAATGCTTAGTAGTTAGATACTTATACCTAAACGACTACGTTTTCAGCATTTAGAAAAATTTGTAATTGACGGCGAAACTTTCAGTGCTTTATTTAAAAGGATACCGGCGCCATATTACTATTAAGCACTTCATACACGGCGGCTATAATGTAAAGACGTATATTATAGCACGACACATCTCATTGCATCTTTCCATAGAAATCATCAGGAGACTAACACATGACAGCCATGATGTATATTTTTACACGGATACGATTTTTACGGATGTAATGAAGGTATGTACATCTTCTTTTCGTGTCGATGCTTCTTTCTTTAAATGTTTCTAGAGTAGAAGGTGGCCACCAGAAATGTACATTAAATACATTATAGTTGCCGTGTGTGAAGTGTTTTAGAGAAACTTATTTGTCTTAGCTAGGTATCAAATCTTTTAAAAATAAATCTGATAGTACTTATGTATCAACTACGTTTGCAAAATCAACTCAAAACCTGAAATGATTATTATTTAAATAACGTACCTACATAAGACGATGATTTAGCATTCTTGAAATAAAAGAAAACAATATAACATATTTTATTTATTTTGTGTAATTAGTGAGCCTAATATTTAATATTTTCTATAAAAGCGGCCAACATTTGTTGTCGTTTACACAATGTATATTACTCGTAAGTCCAGAAAATATCTAGTCATTTTTCAACCAACATCGTTTTGCAATAATCCTTTAGCGCCATCTAGCTTAGGCATAGTTACTCAAGCCATGAAAAGGTTTTGCGCATCCGAGTGATAAAAGCACCCAGCCGGTACGCCTCACCCCAACTTCCGTTTTTCCTAGTTTAAAGCACAAGTACTAGATGGCGCTGCTTTCCTTTGAGCAACAACATTTATCTTTATTGTTTGAGACATACATGTATGTGGATGGATTTATAGGAAGAGATTAACCAAAGAAAGGGTGGAGGGATTATGTGAAAGAAGACACGGTTATGAAAGGATCCTTTCTTAACTATGTCTTCTTTCACTCGAGTGAGTACAGAGATGACGGGTGACAGAAAGGAATGGAAGAAGAGACCATGTTGTACCGACCCCACATAGAGTCAGATTAGGGCAGCAAGATGATGATTATGATGTTTGAGAGATACATTTTTATCAGTGTGGTCAGTTTTAAAAAATTAGGTCAATCCATCTTAGGATTTTAAATTAGAAGTGGCTGCATTGTGTGAAGCCGATAATGGTAATATGGCTGGAGGTATGTCTACAAGACAATTTTAGGTCCAGTCTTACCTAGTAATAGTTTATAAGTTGTTGAATAAAAATGAGAAAGCAGATTTTTACCAGGGGTTCATGAATGACACATGAAGGTACATTATTTCACTAGTTATATTAAATTATTTTAACGACGTCAGAGCGATAAGTGGGAAAGAAACGTATTTCGGGTTTTATCAGCTGTAGCGTCGGCATCGTGGGGGGCGTATGCGGGTAGGTGTGCTTTTGACGTCAGAGGCTCTGACGTCATTGCACCCTCGCCCACAAATACGTCTGGCTCTAGAGTTAGACGCAAGAAAGAATTTGCACGTTTATGAATAACTTTGTCTTTTAAGTTTGCACTTATTGTGTAGGATTAGATTTAGAAGACAAGGAAGCTTGGGTCAGAATAAATAAGATGAGAAAGGGATAATTTTCCAAAAAAATTGCTAAGCGTCTTCTCTAAATTATTGTCTGTATTTTTTACACTTGGTCGCATTACGGACAGGCGCAAATTCAACGTTGATTTAAGACATGTCTAAAAGATACTAAATACTTGAAATACTTAAGAATAAAATACTTTTGATTTTTCATAATTGCTTAACAAAGTGCATTGGTTACGCTTTTTAGAAAAAGATTCAGTGCTTGTATTTTGCTCTAGTCTATAGACCAAGACAATATCCTTAGAGATATTATTCAAAACTATTAAATAGACCCTCGTGAAAATGTGTAAGATATGACTTTCTATTTCACACATTTTTACAGGTGAGGTGATTTTTACTACTGAAGCTCGAAATGAAGCATTTACCTTGACAGCTTTTGAACAATTGCAGTTGAATATTTGGGGGTACTTGCCCTTAATATTTTTAAAACGACGACGGCGACACCAAAAAAAAATTGATGAAGGCTAGTCAGTATCTAGTAACAATAAAAAGGACCCTTTTGTTTTTATCAGTTAAACATTTCGGCTGTTGTAAGAGCTCTTGAAACCGCCAACGATCGTCGTTAATTTAACTGAAACAGTTCGGTAAACTGCTTGCAAACTATATAGTTTTAAAAGTGGTAAATCTGTTTTTGGCGATTATACGTAAGTGATAAATGAAATATGTATGTTAATTTATACCTATTTCATTTACTAACACAATGCATGCGTAACTTGATGTTGTACAATATTTGATGTTTCGCTGAGGAAAATTATCGTGTTGTAGTGTGACATACATGTTCCGTGATTTCAACATACGTAACACAAAAAATAATCATAAATACAGTGCTTGGTTAAAGTACTTTAAAAGGCAAGATACTTTAGAAAACTTAAGTTTAAATATAACAACCTAAAAATGAAGCTAAATTTAATTACAGCTAGCAAGTTATAAGAACTTACGTAAGCTTTTAATTTATTTTCAGCAAAGTCGAGCTTAGTACACAAAACGGTCTCGTGTGCAGGAAGTCGGTTACCGGTCTAGAGGCATCAAGGGCGTCCTTGAAACTATGCGCGGATCGATGCGTGACGTCACGACGCCAGTGACGTCAGACCTACAGCTCGAGGCCTGAAATCACTAGGAGGTTCTCTTTCCACGGCTTCCACCCGTCAGTGCCGCTTTCAGCCACTTATTTTTAGATGTGACGCTGGTGGGCGTAATTACTCTTTTTTCAAAGATCTCCCTGATTTAAAACGACTGCAAAATTAATGAGTGTGCTGTATCGAAAAATCTTAAAATTGCGCAAGCTTCACTCATGAATGGGCTTTTTTATATTTTAACCCTAGTAACAGATTATATCTGCAATAGGAATACACGTCGCAAAGGGTGATAATGATAGCCGCCTGCTGAGCGGTCTCTACCCCCTGAATATAAGGATGTTTTCGGGCAGACGAAGGTCATCGATCCGTCGTCGTGTGAGTCCCATTTCCATCATGACGTCAACTACAGCTGAGCGATAACATTTCTTCTTATCTATTAGCGAATACTAATAGTTGAGGGGCTCTTTACAATGACGGTGCACCTCGGTCACTAAGTTCAAAAGCTTTACCGTTCCGTGTTGTAGAGCAATAAAGAGTGAAAGTGATTTTAATATTTTGTCATAACATCACATCTGCCTTAAATATCTGCAGGAATACACGCCGCTAATACTTAGTCTACGCATATTACAATAATGGCGATGTGCGACGGTAGATAATTTGCAGAGGCTGTCATCTCGGCAGGTGCAGCGTCCGCCGGTTGCGTCAAGTGATTGGGCAAGGCAGTGGCCAGCACACACGCTAGAGGCCATCGGCTCCGGACACGATAGCGACATAAACATCCCACATTATACTCGCTTACCTCACCAGTAGTGAAACAAATCCGAGGATAATTTGACTTAATAATAATTTCGGTGTCGAAGGTGGCCACATTATGATTATGAGTCTTGTGACACGTTCGGCGAGACTCGATTATAATTTATGCAGGCGAGATGAAGCGGCACGTATCATCTTCCGATGATGAAACCTAACTGTTGCAACACTTGTTTGTGTACTACGAACCCGAAAGCGGCCGGTACCCGTAAGTGCAGGTTGCAATCACAATATTTGTACTTCATTTCTATTTGCTCTGCGAATTTGAACATTTACGAACATTTTACAAAAAATGAGTGTTAAACTTAAGGAAGTTCTATCGCACAACTAGTTTCCTATTTGGGATTCATTGAACCGGTTTGCCTAAAGTTACCTAATTCTTTGCAAATTAGTTGAGTAGGTATATAGGACATAGCTATGTAGATTTTAGTAACTTTATTATGTCCTTATCATAACTACTAATTGTATACTATATTTTTACATTTCGCTATCAGAAGTAAAAAGACTTGTAAAGAAAATATTGAAGTTGCATTTTGTCCTGGATTTTGTAGGCTAGTTTAAATTAAGGTTTAGTTTGAACCTAGTATGAAGTTTAAAGAGACTACTTAATTGATTAGTGCAATGTGATTTTTTATGAATCACTTGTTGAATCAAAATCTAAAAGTTTTAGATAGAATCAAACAATTCAGTAGTTTTATAGCTGATGAGGAAAATACACCTACTTCAAGTAGTGAATTTGTATCTAAAGCCTACGTTGAGACGTTTAAAATTCACATAAATTAGTATTTTTTATGGAGATTATGCCTATAGATATTGAGGGAACTTAACACTCAATTTTGTTAATGATATAGTCTCTAGATATGGTGTCCTATATTATTTTATACCTACAATCACTTAATATGTTATTTTAAAATCAACACGTTCTCTATTACGAAAGTATTGAAGAAGAGATTAAATGTGATAACAAATATTAAACTGAAAATAAACAAAATAAAACATACAGGATATAACAAAATTTACAGCAAAATATATAATAAAATAAAATAAACAAAAAGGGGGTACGTACGTTGAAATTGTCTAAGGGCACAGTGTTGGCTGGAGGGCGTCAGCAACGCACCTCGCATTCTAGCCGATGGCCATCTTCACGACAGTCCACAACAACAGTCTAACACCCAGAGGTTCTACACAACGAAAGCGAAAATAAACACAGAGGTGGTCGTAAAGTCCAGCGGGCGCTGACCTGGCGCAGGCTTGTCGGGTTCCAGCGAGGAGGCGCGCGGCTCCAGGGTCAGACCGAGGCACGCGCCGGACAGTCCCAGCTCGCTCAGCAGGATCCTCATGCGGCCGAGCACATTCCACTCACTGTACGCGCACACAACACTCGCTCGTGGCTACGATGGGGCAGATCGCGAGAGGGCGCGCGGAGGTACCGCGTTGGAGAACGGCCGGTGCGTTACTGAGGCCGCCGCCGCCGAGGCTGGTGGCTATATCGCATTTCCTGACGTCATGACGGGGACGTCACGGCCGTGACGTCATTAACGGTACCTCCCACGGCCCGCCCGCCACCGCCTCGCCGCCGCCCGCCCGAGCCTGCGCTAACGGCACCGCTAGTATGAAACGGAGCTTTCGTACGCCGCCGCCGCCGCCGGCCGCCGCCGCCGCCGCCGCACTCGCCGCCCGCGCTTTGCTGCGGGCTCGTCACTCCGCCCGTCACATGCTTCATGATTATTCCCGATTTTCTGTACAAAGCCAGACATGCCTAACAAAATGTTTAGGTGACTTTTCACTTTTATGAGTCATAAACAACTTCAATATGGATTCAATATTGCAACGTTTCTCTGGAAATAATAATCTTTCATAGAAAAAATCATGGTTGTTTTCTAGATATTGTATGTAATTTATTTTTATCGGCTTCTTATGGTTATTAAAAGCAAAAGTTTGATTAAATAATGGTTGTTTCTAGTTAAATAAGGTATTATAACTTATTGATCGTGAAGGTACAAGTTAGATTAATTATTTGTTACACTCCCAGTGTATTTAATTAGAACTTAGCTTCAAAGATGGTTTTCTAAAAATGTTTTATACAAGTTGCCTTTATTATATGGATACATATAATAAGAAGCTGCTATTAATTTAGTCTAGTTGACAAGGTATAAATAAATAAATATCGTTATAAAATACCTCAAGACCAGCTAGGTTTCGTTTTAACCGAACGTATTTTGCCTATTCATATTCAATTAGTAAATTTTTTTTTATTTACATTAAGGGTTCCGTACCATGGTACCTACATGTACATAAAGGTTACTACATAGGGGCCTCCTTCTTTTATTGTTTATTTTAAATTATTATTAATATTGGTTGTTATAGCGGCAATAGATACACACTCTGAAAATTTCTACTCTACCTATTACGGTTCATGAGATGCAAGATATAGCCTGCTGACAGCGGACATCGGACGGACGGACAGCGGAAGCTTAGTATAAGGTTCCCATAGGCATCCTTCGGGTACGGTATCCTAAAAAAGTAAAATTATGCACGTTAAATGTTGAATAACTCTTAAGTAGTGTGTGTTTCTATTGCCGCTATAACAACAAAAAATAAAAATAAAATAAAACGGGGCCCTAATTACAAGAAACATTTATGTATGATGGTACGGAACCCTTCGAGTGCAAATTCGTCTAGCACTTGACCGGTTTTTGTAATTTTGAAACTAAAACTTCTAACATTTAAATTCATTCATTTAAAATTGATTGAAACACTGAAACAAGAGATATTACTTTAAGTGTCCTCTCCATTAGTATTAGGTTTATGTATATACGGTAAAAGTAAGTGATATCTTAATAAGTCTGCATTTTTATAAGTCAACTAGCTGCCTCCTGCGGCTTCGCTCGCGTGGTAACCGGATAAAATATAACCTACCTATTTGTTTATCCAGTTTATTCCAAGTTTAATTCAAATCTGTTCAGCCGTTTAGGCGTGATTGAGGCACAAACATACAAACAACCTCACAAACTTTCATATTTATTATATAGTAGGATGTATTGAATATTTCTTCGACACCCTTACGGAAATAGATGAATGATTGTATATTCCTGCCGTGCAAAAATAAACATTTTATGTAACTTGTTTTGATGACGTGAACTATTATACTTTCAGAGTCCAATCTAAACTTAAATAAACGCCCCTGCTCAAAATAGTCTACAGTTCATATAATTGGGTTTCAATCGTCATTGACGTCTATGCTTCTTTTAAACTTTTTACGTCAAATTCATTCACGCGTGACGTATAAGTTATGTTCATTGGTCTGGTTTTTGTTATCACGTCTTTAGTGAATCTTTTATAGAAGAAAGAAAGCGAAAGCGAATTAATTTTAGAAAACTAGTACTTTTCTACGACCTCGGTGGCGTGGCGGGCGAGTGCTAGGCTGAGACGCAAGAGGTGCGGGTTCGAGTCCCTCTACCGGAGAAATGTTTCTATATTCTGCAAATATTTCTTCTGGGTGTTGTAGTATTATGTATTAGAAGCATGTATTTACAAAAAAAAGTATAAGTATTCTACCAAACATCTGGTTCCCATAGTACAAGCTTTGCTTAGTTTGGAGCTAGCTGGCGCTGCGTGAAATGTCCACAAATATTATAAGGTAATAATTTTAAATATTATTATTCTGAATTTTAAAATGCTCAAAAGTGCCATTGTTCAAAACTACCGTATAACTTTAAGACTGAACTCTGAAATGCTGAACTATTGTCCGGTTGTGGGTTTATCAAGTTTTAGAGCTAGGAAGTACAATGGGCAATTACTGGTGTTTATTGAATCTTAGGAGACAAATGCAGCGGTGACGTTGGCACACGGCGCGGGACGTCCACACGCATCCCGCCCGTCCCCATTCGGCTAGACACTCCGCTTCCGCATTGATCGTTGCCTTCGTCACACCAGGACTCATATAGAACGACTAGTACGATGATCCTACAATTTATTTTCTATGATAACTACAATAAATACTTATTTCTTATCCTTTTATTCATACTAAACCGCTTAGTGAGCAAAAAGCTTCAGTAAAGCTTTCACACAACATTTTAGTAAACAAATCGTAAATTATGCGGGAACGTATAAATAATTAAATCATCAAATGAACTGGTAAAACATGTAGGAGGTTAGACTGGTCAAGTAATCGGTGACCCAACGCGAAAGACTTAGCGATGGCATTAAGTAGGTGTGCTTATCGAAGAGAGTTTCTGCAATCATCCATAATATTGACATTTTGTACCTTTGAGGTCCATTAAACTTCTTTAACATGTGAACATTGATTATTTCACTTAGCCAAATACAGTCGTAAAACATTCCGAATGTAATTGTTTCTAATTGTATTGTTAGCAGTTTTGCTGCCGGTTGGAAACTAAAACCTTTGCACATCGACTGCAGGTTCGACCATCAAACGTCAGTCTCCACCTCAGACCAAATAAAAATAATTCTTATTATTTGGTCTGAGGTCGTCACATAAAAACATAGCTAGTACCTTGGAAGAATAAAGCTAGTACACTCTTGGTGACGTACTTATAGTATTGAAAATTTTAATTTATCATGACCACAAAAATATGTAGGAAATCATCGATATAGCTTGTGCAACTGCGTCGAAATATCAGGAAACTCAAAAATCGCCTTATTCGCCGTAGTAAATTGCCCGTTTCAATAGCTAATATTGTTCATAACCATGAAAGTTTCAAACGTTTTGGAACATTTTTGTTTTCAATTCAGCTGTTTTTTGTCAGTGGTTTTTAAATCTGCGGGGGGTTGATTGGTTCGGTAAGTGTCCATACCACTGCATATATTTATTTGCGGTAGTTACGATTGGTCGCATGCCCCAGTACTATTTGTACTCGTGGAGCGGGCAACCGTCCAGTTATTCTAATTTTACACATAATCGATGCCGTCGCATCGCCGACTCATCGACAGAGACTTGTCCTGTCAAAGGTGAAAATCGACATGATCGGCAAATGCGAGCCTAACTTACTGCGGTTTGACATCAAAGCATTCTCTAACGAAGACTCTAAAATAGCCTTAAACAAATAAGTACATATTTATGCGATAATAAAGGTTAGTACATAAAATTTAAAAAAATAATTGTCAATCAGTAAGTAGGTCGCTGGATCTCTTTGAAGCGGTTGTCTATTTACCCAAAACATGGTTTTTGAATTTCTTCTATTTTCGAAGTCGAAAAATCATTTACTTACACATCATCTCAAACAAGGGTTTACTTCTGTAGTTAGGGTTCTTTTAGTGAGGACGCCATGTATATTTAATTAACATATTCACGTTGTTTGAACCTAGTTCACAGAAGTAATAGTGTAGCTGATAAGATCTCAACGTCATAAACATGGGAATTTCAATCGACTGGTTCATTAGCGCAAATCGCTGGTTATACAGTTAAATACACTGTGTCTGTGGAGGTAACAAGTGTACGATTCGCCTACAACTGAAGGATTTATATATTTGACTGGCCTCATAGCTCAGTGGTAGGTTGTAGCTCTGCCTTCTGCGCTGTAAGTCAGTTGTATGTTCGATTCCTACCCATGACAATAGAATAGAATAAACTTTATTGTTAACTGTTGGAAGTATAAGTTGTTTGGTAAAGTAAAAAAAAGTACAAACAGTTTGCCCTTTTCGGACGTACAATCAGTCAGACAAATAACACAAATTAAATCAGAAAGAATACAAACAACAAAAAAAAAAATATATAACAAAAGTAGGTACTTATTTGAGCAAAACTACAGTGATTCATTAAAAAATTCTTCCATATTATAGAACACTTTAGATATGAGCCAGTTCTTCAGTTTGTTTCGAAAAGAATTTCCATTAAGTGACTTGAAGGAGAGGGGTAAATGATTATAAATTTTAATAGAAGAATAGCAAGCACTTTTTTTAAACATTTATGTGATGAACATTGATGTTTGTGTGTGTCTGGGTGTTATTATAAAAGTCAAGTGTGAGTCGAATTTGCAATAAGAGGGTTCGGTACCATCGTACATTAAAAAATGTTTTTTGAATGGAGCCCCCTTTTTTATTTTCATAATTTGTTGTTATTGCGGCAGCAGAAATACACACTGTGAAATATTTCAACGCTGACAGACGGACGGACGGATGGACAGCGGAGGCTTAGTAATAGGATCCCGTTGGCACCCTTCGGGTACGGAACCCTAAAAAGTATATAAGTATTTGAATTTGTTTAATTTTGGCTGTATGGAATGTCCAGCAATATTTGTTTATTTATTATAGTGTCACTAGCGCGCCATTCGCTGAAATTATTTCCTACTCACTTGTCCTCTCGTTATGTCGTATAGATGGTAGGCATGTAGGTACAGAAAGGTGACTCAAATAAACGAAGAAGAGATGGTAGGCAATAATAGTATGGTGGTAGGTTTATACCGTCGTTCTTTCTTGCTATTACAATCCACTGGCAGGAATAACGACAGTGAATGACCGACTATTCTTGAAGTACAATACTTTACAATAGAATAACTTTCTTTTGTTTCTCCTTTTTATTGTTAGTTAAAGTTATGTAACTTTGTACCATCTTTCTGGGCTACAAATATTTACATTCATAGCTGCAAAAATGCTTGAGTGTTGAGTTTTAGTTTTAGTGTAATATAAAAAACGATTTGTTTAAACTATTGATTTTCCTTGAAATTAAATAATTATGATAAAAAAAGTGCCTAGGTACAGCAAACGTATTACCATACATGGTAAAATCTAGTCTATAGGATGAAAGCTGATTCAAATTTTCACATCAAATTCAGAGAAAAACGACAGTGATAGACATTTATAGACAGACGCAAGATGCGTGAGTGAACGTAGAAGGGTTTCACATTTCCTTTTCGAGTGTACAGGATTTAGAATTCAAGAGGACTATTATCAATTGTAATACTTAGACTAAATTGGTACCTACTTAGTTATTTAACTTTACGGTACTTACGATTTGTGTACAAGTAATGCTGCTTGTTGTAACTATAGTTTACCTTAGGGAAGAGAATTCACTTTCTGTCGCAGTCAAAAAATGACTGTAGACTATATTGGGCATTGGGCATAACTTGACTATTGGGCATGTTTGAAACTTTAGCCATAAATGTTGCCTATGACAGGACTCTCAGTTTAATTTTAACGTAGGTAAGAGGTATTAAAAAAAACTTAAAAATAAGAAGTTAAAATAATAAGATATAAATTGAAAGCGCCTCTTGGATCAGGAAGTTGCTAATCCACTGATTAATAGCATCAGATATTGCAAACACATTACCATAGGATTAAATACATATATATTTCCTGATATTGATTACTTATCTAGTAATCGTAGTATGAATATTAGTTAAGTATTTTATAGTGCTATAATAAACCACTAGATTTAGACCTGCACCAGTTATACTTTACCTACATGTTAATAACAAATGTTATACATATTTCTTGCACTTGAATTGGCCAATTAAATCGCAAAGCAACAAAACAACCAGTATTGTTCTGAGATTCGGTCACGTCATCTAAAATGTGATAAGCACATGTGTGTATAGCGATAGCATGTGTGTGCGTGTGTGCGTGCGCTTCATATCGGAGCTCGAACGCAGCGCTCGCGACCGAGAAAAAATTCCAAGCCGAGCCGTGAACGACTGAACGCAACTTGTTTCGATGCCGTCACCGCGATGTTGGAACACTCTGTGGCACGATTGTAAATTGTACTAATTGGGCATGGCGGTCTCTCCTGACAAAACAGTAGTATCATCAATTCCCGTCCTAGTGCTCAAGTTATACAACATCCGCATAATCAACCAGTGAAGTACTCTGACCTACCTATGTGGAATTGTGCGCGGGCGCAGCGCAGCGGCCGTGTGTTCTCTAGTATTGGGTGCATAATGCACACTGCAGGAGTGTGAGTGAAGTGTTCATAAATAGTCAGTGCTAGAAGAGCTCTCAGTAATGATCTCTGCTGTAAGTATGCTGTCTATATTCGTAGGTAATCAAGCAAAGTAATGCAAAGAGTTTGATTTTGTGTTTCGAGGTTATGTTTAAGAGTGCTCTGAACTAAAATACTCTTTGGGCTGTTGCTACACATAAGTCTCACCTATAAATGGATGAAATATATTTTCACATGGCCCTTATTACACGCAGTCATGGGATGTTTTGGCTCTATACCAAAGTATTTGTGTTCTTAGGGAGTTGTTGTTCGAAGAAATTCGTCTCATTTTCACGGTTATGCAGAAAATTTCCTCTCATTGTTATTAACATGGCATTTAATATTTTGCTTTTGTTAAACCAGCGCTGTAACTAACCTAGACAATAATGTGATTTATTAACTACTGTTTATGTTGTTTACATAAAAATTTAGTTAGGTAAGAACTTGTTTAGAAACGATATTGCGGTAATACCTAAGTACCTACCCAGTTATTTAATTTGTAAACAATTAGGTAAGCATAACACGTTCCTATGTGACATGTTTTACCTACTTATAGTCGAGGACCCTCTTATCTATAATTTGACACTTTACTATTTTATCAAACGCTCAAGATGCTGGATTAACTGAGATTGCTGATAAGAAAAAAGTTAGAATTCCAAACATTTATGATCACCGATATGAAGAAAAATAGCAAAGAGTGAAAAAAAAAATTCACGACTACGGCAAAGCCAAAAGGGAGGGTTATAATTTTAGCAGTTTCTGTATGTATGTAAGTATGTTTGTATTTAGGTACGTGAGTTACATACACTGTAGCGCCAAAACTGCTGAGCCGATTTTGATGAATGAGGTACCTATCAATAGATTCGTAATAATGGTCTAGGTGACATAAGCTATATACATTTTCCCGGAATTGTCCGTGGTCGGGTTACAATTTTATTAATAGTAGGTAATCATTACGTTTACTTAATACTTTGTTGCGTAGGTAGGCACTTTATAGCCAAAATCATAATTTTATCTTACTCATGGTATAAGCTATCAATAATTTAATGACAGGTATCAAATGTTAATGTATTTTAATTTATTATGATTTACTAGAAACAAAAATTAATATCAGCAAAACGTTTAACTACTCCAATACGAACTAGAAATTCTATTTATAAACCTCGGTTTAGTACTCGAAGTAAGATGAAATAGTTTTGCCTCGTTGTCTATTATTGAACAGCTAGCTACGCGTATGAATAAATAAATTCAATAAGAGCCTATAAGATAAATAAAAACCATATCTACATTTTAAATTATGGCTCACTTACAGAACAAAGAACTAGCGAGAAATGATAATCATGATACCACAGGTATTCTGTTATTCAAGACGAAAACTTCAGAATTGCATATTAAATTAAACATTTATCACCCAATTTCTGGCATTAAATGTAAAAAAAATATTCCCTTAATGAAACATTTTTCTTATCTCCGAATGAAACAATTAAGTATATACATACATCTTGAAAAATTTCCATCATATTTTTTTATCATATCTAAACAACCCCTAAACTATTATATGAGTTACAACACACCTGTTCAGATCATTATCCTACTAATATTATAAATGCGGAAGTTTGTGAGGATGTGACGATGTGACGATGTTCGTGCCTCAATCACGCCGTAACGGCAGAACAGATTTGAATAAAACTTCGAACATACATAGTAATGTGCTGGAATAACATAATTATAGGCTACTTTTTTATCCTGGTACCACGCAAGCGAAGCCGCGGGCGGAAGCTAGTGGTCTTATAATTATTTCTTTTGTAAGTATGATGTATTGCTAGGTATGTGATTCTATTGATAAAATTCTAACGTATGGAAAATTATGTGGTTCATATGTTTTATTCATACCAAGAATAATGTCATCTCAACCTCATTGATAAAACAGATGACCTGAGTTTTAAATAACGCGTGAAGTGCATTTTCCTACCTACAGGAGCACGTGATCTGACGACCCGTGCCTTATTAAGAAACACTGTTTCTACTCGCTGAGTTGAACAGCGTCACTGAACCACGGAAAGATATTATTACCGGCGAATATATTGATCGCTCGCACCCTTACACCCTCCCTCCCCCATCGGCTACGTCATAGTTTAACGTACACCTGCTATCGGTGACGTCACAGATTCATGACGAAATACCACGTCATGGTTTTAAGACGCATGCGCCTTTTCACTTTTCCTAAAGATAGATTGAAATGTCGTCATAAACACGTCATAGATTATTGGGTATTTTTTAGGAAAGTTACTATGGGGGTTTGTAAATTGATTTGAATTTATTTGTGTGTTGGTACTCGTAATTCGTTAATAGTAAAAATTATCACTGATATACATACATAAGGTTCAAGTTGACTGTAATGGCAAAAACAACAGGATTAAATAGCTGGTTTTTATATTATTTTCTAACTAATCGATTCTAAATCTAAAGAACCGCATGTTTGTTTTTAGTTATTAAAGCAAATTATAATATAATATGAATAAATACATTCTGTTTATGGTTATTAGCCATTCTTTAACAGCGAGCAAAAGTTAAAATAATGTTAGAAATATAAAAATTATTCCATTCAATTATCGGCGCTTCCGTCGTCCTTTTTAAAATATTTAACTGATTATATTTTTAAATAATTATAAACGTTGTGCGGTTATACGATAAATAACTACTAGACAAACACCAATTGAGTTTGATACATTTACATAATTTGGCCTTCATTTAGTACTGCTATTTATTGTACTCTGATCCTAATTAAATATAACGTATACATGAAATCTTATCTGAATTCAGATAACATAATAATTATACGGACTAGAAACGGGCTTGACACGGCTTGAAAACGTCTTATTTCTATAAAATCTGTGAAATACCTATAAAATCTGTTTACTTCTGATCACGATCATACTAAAATATTTTTTTCCAGGTAACTTCCATTTGTCATAACATTGTAAAAGCTAAACAGAACAATTGAAACATGTTTCCTGGAGACCTCTTACGATTCAATATTAATAATAAGTTTCGAAGGAGCGTAGGGTTGCTTTTGTGATTCATTATCACAAAAGCAGCCCTCGGTTCGTTCCCCTTGGTTCGAAACCCTCATATCGCGTTGTTCCACCCCGCTCACAGATGTCGTAGCGTAGTCCAACTCTAGTTTTGACAGTCAACATGGCTCCACCAAATTTTGTCGTCCCTGTTAATTTTACGTAAAATACTGGCTGTATGTAGTGTTGTTTAGTGAATTTTGTTGATGAAAGGCCTACATTGAAATTATCAGTTGCCGATGACGGGTTTGCGCTGCGAGGATTACCAGGTACTGCTTCATTCACCGCATGCGTCATACTTTTTCGTCGTCATGATTATTGATCAGTAGAATTGTGTCAACCGATACGGCGATTTAGGCTTATGTTAAAGCAGTTAAGTAATACAAATTATATACTGAGCACAGTGCAAGAATTCGGGTTATTTATTTAAACATAAAAAAATCAGTACATTGAAAAGTTATGGTTACGCAATAAAATATCTGCATCGTGAAGTTGGTGCATCGTGTTGCTAAGCAACAGTAAATGATGTGTCATTTGTTTTGAGAATGAAATCAAAAGCAGCCTATTTATTTTTCTAATAATGACACTTTAAATTGTGAATACGTGATCTAAATATTTATTTAGTAAAAAAAAAATATAGTTTTTAGGGTTACGTACCCGAAGGGTGCCAACGGGACCCTATTACTAAGTCACTTTTGTCCGTCCGTCCGTCTGTCCGTCTGTCAGCGGGCTGTATCTTATGAACCGTTTTTGAACATTTTTTTAGCATTTTTGTGTTTATTTTTCAAACGCTCTAAAATTTACTGATTTGTACAAAAATAATAATAACATTAAAAATTAAGGTGATCCTCATAGAGGAGACGTGTTTTATTTTTCATTTGTTGCCTGATTTTAATAGAGAACGTGCTGCCACCTATAATAGGTGGTATAAGTACAATAAACGTTTATGCACATGTACTATGATACAAAACCCTTCATGTGCGAATCGACTCGCACTTGACCGGTTTTATTGGTTAAAATGTTAGAAATGCCAACATAAAATGAAAATACAGATTCAAGCAATGTTGTGATGAGAAAATAACGTTGTCTTTTCTTATTTTCAGATATCATACATTGAGTACGCAGAGTATGGTCTACATTAGAGGTATACAAATTTTAATTACTTGTATTTTGGGACATGGATCCAATTCTGGAAAATGATTCAGCCACTACGGAATCACCTACAAAACACGGCAAGGCGAAGAACAAGCATAAGAAGAAAAAGAATCAGCCTGAAGCGCAAAATGAGAATCAAACCGTAGTTGGCGAGAAAAAGAGATTTGTTGTTACTACACATACTGAGCAAAAAGTTCCTTCTACTAGCGTAGCTGAAAATAATATCCACACTGTACACTTTGGAACTCGTGGGGTAGAATCACAAAGACCTCACGTAAGAAATATATTTAAAGATCGAACCGATTCACGACCTTCAAGTGCAGAGCGAGATCCCTCTGCCGTAAATCAATATGATACATTTCATGGGACATCATCTAGTCCTAGAAGCTCTATATTTGATATTTTTCGCCTACGAAGAAAGAGTGATGCCAAAAAACAGCAAATAAGAACTCCAAGATCTAATGAAGCTCCGGAGACATCGAACGAAGAGTCCAGCACAGCGGAACCCAAAGATACACATAAAGATTCAGATAAGAAATATTATCATACAGTGACTGGAGCATCTTCTCGAAAATATAGTCCGATTACTAGGGTGATGGATATATTTAGGAGCAAACCACATACTGAAAGTAACCAAGCCGCGGTCGAACCTGCGAAAAAGAAAAGCAATAAACAAATTCGTCGCTCATCTATCGAAACTACTTCACCAACGTATCATAAAAACTCTTACGCATCATTGGATACAACACAAGCAAAACAGCTGTTTAGAGAAATTCGCGGTATGCCTAAGTATGATCCTTACTTGTCAATCGTACAAATATCGATAGGAGGACGTGATAAAGCAAGACTTCTATTAAATTTCTTTAGATATCATAAATGTTACGAAATATTACCTAAGTCAGCAAAAGTAATTATATTCGATACTCAATTCTATGTAAAGAAAACATTTCCTACACTTATATCTCATGGAATCCGTTCAGCACCACTTTGGGACGCGAACAAAAAGAAGTTAATCGGCATGATCACAGTTACAGACTTCATAAAAATACTTCTTCACCTTGAAGCTGAAAATTTGTCAGTAGAAGATTTAGAACGACACACACTCCAAACCTGGAGAAAAATATTGAGACCAAGCAGGAAACCATTGTGCAGCGTAGGGCCGGACCAATCATTGCATGATGCAATTAACTTATTAAATAAAAACCGTGTTCATAGGCTCTTGATGTTAGACCCTCAGTCTGGTGATGTTCTCTACGTGTTGTCTCATAAGAGAATATTAAGGTTTCTCTTTGTATACTTAAATGAATTTCCGGAATTAACATTTTTCCACAAAACTCTAGTCGAATTAAAGATTGGCACTTTGGAAGAGATAGTGTCGGTTACAGATAACACAAGTATTAAAACAGCATTCCAGCTGATGCTGGAAAGAGATATATCTGCTTTGCCTGTTTTAGACGAGGAAGGAATACTTATTGATGTGTATGCCAAGTACGAAGTGTTAAATTTAGTAAGTGAGAAATTGTATTCGAATTTGTCGCTAACTATAGGTGAAGTAAGGAATAAAAAGAAAGACTGGGAAGAAAAATTACAAAAGTGTCGTTCGAGTATTACTTTATATGAGGCCTTAGAAGTTATAGTTAGAACTGAAAGTCATCGATTATTGTTAGTTAATAGAGAAGACAAATTGATAGGAATTGTTTCGTTGTCCGATATATTAGTGTATTTGAATAGGGTAATTCCGTCAGAAAAGAAAGTGTCGTCGCTGCAAGAAATATTTAGGCCTCTTGAAGAGAACAAAGTGGCAGAGTCGTCAAAAGAGAGTGAGAATGAAGTAATTACTATAGAAGTACCTAATTTCGCTACTAAAGTCGTACCTGAGGCTAGTGAAGCTAAATCTAAACCGAATGATGTGAATCCTGTAGCTATTGAAGAAAAAACTGAAGATGAGTCTGATGACGTCGTTACAGCATCCGATTCTATTGCTACTTCACTCAGTAGTGGCAACGTTGTATCGCAAGCGAACCCTAACACAGAATCTACTGAGGAGTCACAGGTTACTGGATGAATAATAATATTGTTGATGTTTGTTTATTCCAAAGAAATTGTGATAGGTGGAACCGCCGAATCGGTATAATTAATCTCAGCTTTTGCTTGTATTGTATGTATGTAATTTAACTCGGTACTTGTTAATAGTCGCATAAATATCACGTGATTGCCTTATTCATTATTTAATTCATTAACATTTGCTAAACTCGATAAACTATTTTAGCATTAATAATGTTTTTATTTATTTTCCTTACTTGTTAAGACATTATCTTATACCTACAATACCTAGGCACATATATCTAACAGAGTACTGGTGGTCTTGGTAGAGACCCTGCCTTCCAATCCTAAGGACGTGGGTTCAAATCCGGTCGTGTACCAATGGAGTTTTCTGTATAAAATATATGTGCGCTATACCAGTTCTCTCAAACGATGAAGGAAAACATCGTGAGGAAACCCGCGGCTTAGTCAGCTCCGCACGTATTGACCATGTCTTTCCTGTGGACAAGACCGACTAAGCTGAGAGGATGGAATAGGTGCTGGGCAAGCCTACTCCATTTTTATTCGTCCCGGGCAATAGAGCGTCCCGCTTGTGAAGGTAAAAGTTGCCTCCTAACGCTGTATAGATCATCTAGGTACTAGCATCTAGGTAGATGGTAAAAGGCCTTAGTTTATATCGAACACATTTTAGGTACCTAGGTACCTAAATTTAATGATATCAGTTAAGTTTTTGATGTAAGTAGACTATTTAGGTTAATGGATAGATAAGTACAGTAGTATTACAAATATTATGCGCCTCGTAAAACTTTGTGCTTTGTATGAAAACCGAATTTATCCGAATAAGCAAATAACTAGCAAAAAAATTATAACTGAACAAACCTTTAAAAAAAATAAGTATCTAATTATTTTAACATGTATAAATTACATAATCATCATCGCGTTAGTTCGTATTTCCGAAGCTAGACGAAGATTGCCGAGGCGCACAATACTTGTGGTACTACTGTACTCCATGACAGACGCTTAGCAAAAAGCCACTTATCAACACTATTTATTATAGAGAAGTGAAGTTTATATGTTTGTGTGTGGGAGATAATCTCAGAAACTAATTAACGGATTCTGAAAACTCTTTCACTTACAGAACGTTGCCTGAGTGCTAAGCAATATTTTATTTCAATGTGAGTGAAACCTGACTGCTAGTAAAATTAAATTAACAAAGGTGCCTACTGTCGTCGGTCGGTTCGATGCAATCGAATGCAGTCTGGGACGCGCGCGACCGGTCCCGCAAAGCCGGGTGGAGGACCCAACCCGGAACAAGTCCCAAGGTCGCATAATGTATCTTTTACTTTTAGCAACCAGAGCGGTCAGCTACAGAATTATGTTAATCGAGTCTAGTTGTGCAAATAACATAGAATGAAATTTTATTAGGATCAACATTTATAGCCAATCATTTAGTTCGTCATTCGATGTCCTCTATAACTTGATCAAATCTGGTGTGACTGGATTTGAAATTCGGAGTTATCCGGGCCTAGAAACTATGAATGTAAAAAATGTACAAACTTGTCCAATGCAAGGCTTTTTACAAGTGTATTATTTTGAACTACCTATATCTAGTTGCCGCCAATTTTTACTTTACTTTCACCTAAAAAATACATAATAATATGAATTTGACGCTTCAGATGCTAGAAAAATGGAGCACGTACTAAAAGCTTCTGAACTAGATAAAACTTGATGGATTGGTACCTAATCTCAATAGCTATTACAACAATAGCGATAGTAGGTAATAGATGTGGGTAATAGACACCGGTCAAATTACCATAAGAAAAAGAACCAGTAGCAGCCCACACTTGAGAAACCGGTAAGTTATGTACTTGGCACTGGACGAGTAAATATGGAAGCTTGTCGCGATTGTGAGACGAAGCTACCTACACGTCCCACTGTGCAACTACAATAGGAAGGAGACACGTCAAAATACGAAAGCCGGAAAGACATTCTATCGAAACGAAGAAGCCGAAATTGTTATATAGTTTTCTGGAGGAAAATAGGACAAATAAATAAAACATGCGCCGTTTTTTCTTATAAACATATTTTTGCAAGACAATTTTTAGGCTGGAGGTCAGCAGGGTTTGATTTATTAAGCTGTTGATAGCACAATTATAGGTACGTTTACTTTGGAAAAGCTTCGAGTTTTAAACAAATAGGTTTATTAGAATTACTATTTAAAATCTCGTTTAAAATGATAATTTCTTTGTTTGGTTAGCGCTATAGACACGTACTTTATGGGTGTAAAAGACAAATTAAATATGACCGAACTGCTATGCGTACCCAAGCGTCGGTAGCCGTAGCAGGTTACGAGCGCAATGTTTGTATTCCTTATTTGCGAAAGGCTGGAAAACCTTATCTACGGACTTGATGAAGATTATCAATGGAGTAGCAGACACTTCGTTCAAGTTTAGTCACTTAAAATTGGAGGATTAGTTTCGGCTATCTATAGAAATGACATCGCCTTTGTATAAATGTAAATATTTTAAGAGGTAGTGCCGTTGATCAACGTCAAGATAATGACGTCGTTGCGACAAACGGCGATAATCGCGCTTTTGGATGTTTGGTTTTAAAGTACAGTCAGCGACGGAAGTTCATTACCATTTAATGATTATCTTGAATATCTCCCAAATCCCTCTCCACGATTCCAATTTTAACTAATTTAACTAATTGTTGAAGCTTTGCCAAGACACATACTGATTTTATTATATTTTGAGACATAGTTATAGGGATGACCAGTAATTTAAAACATGTGTAAAATTTATTTTAGTAAATAAATTTATTTGTATATAAAAAAAAACATAAACATGAACAAAAAAATGCTTTAAAAAATCAAAACTGTCAATCAACTTTCGTTTTTGACTGTACCTGTGTAATCACCGTCATAGTCAGAAGTATTTAGATATAAATATATTCAGTAGGTACCTGAGATTTCCTTTCCGTAAGGCTAGACCTTGTTGTACTTTTAGATTTAAAGTAATTTTATAAAATTAATGATTAGGTAACTTAGGATAGATAACCTTGCTTTCTAGATCTTGTTTATAAATATCATCAACACGTACATAGATCTGATCTGATCTCAGACTACGATTCCCTGTTTCCTGGATATCTTAAACTTCTATAACCATAATACCTATGCATGCCGGAAGAAATCGATTTCGCACTTTCGCGGCTGACCTCGCCACCGAGATCGCCAGAAATGCGAACCTGAAAATGAGACGAAACCTAAAAATACGACAAAATGCTAGGCAAATATAGTTTTGTTCCTT
This sequence comes from Scotopteryx bipunctaria, assembly GCA_949320045.1. Lineage (NCBI taxonomy): Eukaryota > Metazoa > Arthropoda > Insecta > Lepidoptera > Geometridae > Scotopteryx > Scotopteryx bipunctaria. The sequence goes on from OX439441.1 coordinate 5,519,007, forward strand.
GTTTTGAAATTCGCTGACTAAGGATATTTAGCTTAATGCTACATATCCCTAGTCCTGCATGTACAGGATATAATTTGGGTTCACAAAACGGGTGTTTATTATCTGCACGATAACACCCGTTTGGTGAACCCTTGTTATTTTCCTGACATAATATACTCGTAGATAAATATAATTCGGTGTTATGTTAACCATTGTAAGTGCAAGTTAGTCTTTATTACTTCCCGATTACGGTTAGGTCATCGCTATAGATGACCCACTGTGTTGTGTATCCCCGAGAGCTGATTCCGAGTTTTGTATCTTAACGTTACATGAGTTTCGTACCATATACTCGTAATATGTCAAGAGGCCTAGGTACGTTACATGAAAGTAGCGTACAATATGGTATTAAACTCAAGAATCCTCTGCCTACATTTATTGGACTTTAGCGCATGGAACGGTTTCTATATGAAGTTGGCTTGTAGGTACCTACGTACTCGTAGGTATACAATATTTTCAAAAAATGGTTTTTGATTGGCTTTATCCATGGCTAAAGTAGGCCAGGCGTTCCTGTGGGAAAGAAGTACACTACGATCCTATTATCTATATACGCCCAGTCTTAATAACATTATAAATCCGAAAGTTTGTTGTTTGAGGATGTTTGCATGTTTGTGCCTCATTTAAAGGCTTATTAGAAATTAATGAAACTTGCAATACAAGGAATAACATAAAGGCAATGCGAGCGAAACTGCGCGCGGAAGTTAATTTACCTTACAATTTTAAGATCGTACTTTGATATGCAAAACTCGGTCTCATCAAACCGAATCTGTCTTACGCAGACGCTCCGTGCCTTGACTAACAACGGCGTATTGCACTGTCATCCTAGTAACTAATTTATACGCTGTGGTAGCGTCATGTACTTATTACGTTATGTGGATCAATATTACGATGAATTTTTGGATGTTTAAATATTGGATTATTGACTCTTCTTGTTCTTACTCATGTAAGAGCATCAAAACAGACTACCGCTTGTGGGATTTTTCTAGGGTACTCGGGTCCCCGGAGTTGGTGGATGGTACCTAACCTTCCGAATAATTTTAAGTAACATGTAGGTAGGTATGTTAAGGTACTTTATTATTGTCAATTTATTGAACTGTAGCTTCCGTTCAGCATTGTTTGATACTCGAAGTGTATCTTTAGGTGCAGAGGTTCACACTACAGCTTTACGCGTCCTCGGTCCATTCCATATGAAGCTCGAGGAGGCCGTCATGGAGCACCTGAAACGGAAAACACACATCGCCATGAGGGTTGTGCAGTTGCAAATAATGCTTCTTGGTGATAAGAGTGACATAATGCTATAATATGACGTCAATCATCATACATATATTAGGCCGGTCAATAAACGCGAGTTTGACACACCAAACCAAATACGAAAATGTAATCACATCGTGGACGTCTATATTCTAGAAATCATCATCATCATCATTGGCTTTTTTGTCTGTTGCAGATGATAAGCCCGGTTTCAATATTCTACTAACGGACGACGGTCGTTCATTATCATAGCAAACGTTGTTATCAGTCAAAAGCATTATACATTTTTTGACAGAAAAACAACGTTGCTATGGTAATATAAACGATCCGTCGTCCGTTATTAGAATATTGGAACCGGGCATTAGTCGCGAACACGCCAAAAAACCTGTAATATCCTCATGGTCCTTATTTTTTCTAGAAACACATGATAAGGTTTACGTAGTCAAGTTTTCGATTTTTGGGTTCCGTACCCGAACGGTGCCAACTGGACCCTATCACTAAGCTTCCGCTGTGCGTCTATCTGTCCGTCTGCAGCGGGTTGTATCTCATTAACCGTAATACTCTTAGGTAGAGTCGAAGTTTTCACAGTGTGTAAAAATAAAATTAAATCAAAAAATGAAAGGGGGCCCCATTCAAGAAAAAAATATGTAGTGTGTACGATGGTACGGAACCCTTCGTGTGCGAATTCGACTCGCACTCGACTGTTTTTTTATAGTAAGAGTGCCTGGAGATAAGCTCGGCCTTCATGGATGCGGAGTATTGGCGAGGTTTGTGTGTATAGATGCTTTCAGAGGCGCCTGCGTGACACCGCTCCATTGCGTAACACGCCACAAACAATGTAGGATATAATCATTAAAATTATGTTTGCTAGACTATCTATTATGTATCTAAATAAACGTATAGAAAACTCTTGCGTTATTGACTGACTCACTGGCAATCAACGCATATCCTAGACGCTTGTTACTTGGAGGCTCCAAGTAACATGCGTCTAGGACTCAGGCTTAGTTGGTGGTATTATAGGTGCACAAAAGCCCGAAATTTTGGAGGGGGTCACTAATAATAGAATATGTCGAGTAAATCTGATTTTATTGCACATTACACAATTTTATTGCACACATTATAAAACAAATGGAAGCCTTCTATTTTTATTGGCATCGCGGCTAGGGGCAGAAAATTGTTTTTTTTTTATATTTTAGAAGATTTTTCAATTTGACGTGTACCAGGAGACATGACCCCCCCCCCCCCCCCCCCCTTCGGTCCGCGCCTGGGTGCACTAAGAAAGGAATGCCCCAAATTCTACTCTTAGAAACGTTGGGTTTTTTTCTTCATCTTCTTTCAAAGATCTTGCGGGAAGATAAAGTTAGCAAAGATAAAAATTAATGAATCGGACATAGTCACGGGATGTTCCACTAGTTATAATAGTGTAGGTAATTATTGTGTATGAATATTATTGTTAACTGGAGGCTAGAAAATAAGATACAGTTTTTAATTCAACTAATGAAGTTAACGTTTTTCCATTGTTTTCATATTACCCAGGTTGTTTTTATGTCGAATAAATAAATAAAAATTAAACGACACAGCAAATACCTTCTTCTTTTTATTAAAATTAATAATATACCTACTAGAAGTAATAAAATGACAGATAATATCTATATTATAGGAAAACGATACATTTAATAATAAATAGAAAAACGTACGACAACTAATAAAATTTATTGACGTTACATCGTCAAATTTTGGGTCAAATCGGACATAAAAATTTAACAATCTAAAATGTATCTACTTACTCTACTCGGTTTTATTTCCAAGAACGGCTATTAGTAAAGTACATCTTCTTGTACACTTCTAGATTTTCTAGAATTATAGTAGAAGGTACCTACGCTTTACACATTAGCATATCAATAAGTATTGGTAGCTATTGCTAACATTCATACAAATGTTTATTTAAATACGCAAATATTTTTTTTAATTACTCTTTGAAGATAAAAACTTATTTCTTAGAACAGCCCAGCGTAATGTATGTTTTACAACCTGTAATGTATGTACAACTAATGTTTATGTTTGCTAGGTTTGAGTAGGTCTGTATAATTGTTTTGCAATGGTCACCTAATTATTTATTTTGGTAGACAAAGTTTAGTAGGTTCGGTGCATATCTACTTATAACTTTTGACCACCTGGTTTTTGACCAAATTTTTGATTTCCACGATGCTGATCCTTTCAACATCGATTATACATACCCAACCAAACTATCGCTGACGTAAAATAGGGCTTGAACTGTGAAACTATATTCATGCATTTTTAAATTAATTTCACGACATTCAAATGAAGAGAATGTTAAATGTTAAATGTTATTTTAGTTTGCCTTTGTAAATAGTTAAATAAATATACAAATTTATACTATTAATAATGAGAATTGGTTGAAATTACCTACTTGTCGTGAAAATGAAAGTTTAATTAAACTATACTAGTAGTAGATGAAATCACAAATAAAACATACGTCAGCTCAGTGCAAGTGCTTTCTTAACATTTTAGTTTTACCAAAATTTTCACGATGAAACTAGTTGCATAAAGACGAGTATCGCGGAAAAATCACGCGAGCCGCGAAACTGATATAAGTATTTTCACGAAACTGATGCATGCTAATATAAATGAAAACTGTTTATTTACACGTTTAAGCTATAACTACGCATATAACTAGTTTCGTTGGGTAAATCCGGCTTAAATAACGCCAAGAAGAGACAGGATACGGCAAAATAATTAGTAACAGAACATAGGATTTTATAGATAGGTAGGTATGTAGAGGTGTCCGGCAGACAGCTTAAAATATTCGCTCGCGACGAGTCCAATAAATAATTTAAAATTAGCATATTAATCGATCAACTGGCGAAGGTCGCATGGTGGACAATCGCGCTTACATTATATCCAGATTAGGAATTTAGTTGCAAAATTATTTCAAGGACTTTCATTTAACGTGTGATGAGCTTTTTCTTTTCTTACTTCTTCTAAAAAAATCCTTTTTGATATCCTTAGATCATGGATCATGCTAAAAAATAGTTTTTACAATCGTTACAAACAATGTCAAACCAGGAAAAAGGTTAAGGAGCTGCGTAAGTATCATCGAAATACGAATCTAAAACCGGTAGGTACCTACAGCTTAGTAAATACGTTCAAAAAAAAAAAACAGATGTGACTGTACTACACACACATACATTATTATCAAGTCCGTATCCCTAACGTGGGCAGAGCCACAAGTAGGTAATCATAAGATAACTTGTGACTACGGAAATCCAAAACCTGGGGTTTTACGTTTTGTTGTGTAACGCACTCAACACCATTCCATGTCTCTAAGTACATGCCGAAATTCAGTTGCTAACTATGAGTCACCTTAAGAGTAGGCAAGAAAGCGAGAAGAGCATGTGAAGTGAATGTTGGACCATTTTATGTAAACTAAACATATAACAAAACTCTGACTCTGACTCTTGTTACTCAGGGTATAATTCATGTGGAAAAAGTCTTCGTATGCCACGTCTCCGCCACTTGTGTATAAACCGATGTAGGAACCCCACCTTCGGCCTTCGCAAAGAAGCGCAGTTTTTATTTGTCTAACTGACGAACGCCGGCTGCCGCCAATGGCTTGGAACGCCAATTTCATTATTGAATTACAAAGGCACGTAAGAAATTTTTATACGAATAAAAAATTAAAGAAAATGCTGTCTGAATGAATGAGGATGAAGTCTAATTATTAAGCGATGAAGGTTTCTGACAAAGTCTCAAGTCTCAAGCTCAAGTCTCATGTGGCCGAAACTAGAGACGTATTTTTATGTCCATTTATCATTTCCAATTTTCTACTAATGGATGAGGTATCGTTCATTTACATAGCAACGTTGTTTTCCTGTCAAAAAATTATGGCGCTCTTCGGCATATACATGCAACGTCTATAACTCTAGAGCACTGGTGGTCTAGTTGGTAGTGACCCCGCCTTCCGATCCTAGGTCGTGGGTTCTAATCCGGTCGTGTACCAATGGATTTTTCTGTGCGAAAAATTTATGTGCGCTATACCAGCACTCTCAAAACGGTGAAGGAAAACATCGCGAGGAAACTCGCGCCTTAGTCAGCTCCGCACGTAAAAGTTGCCTCCTGACGCTGTATAAATCATCTACTATAGATGGTAAAAGGCCTATAACTCTATAGGCCTTTTACCATCTATATAATGAGCGATCCGTTCGGCGTCCGTGAGTAATAATGGAACTGGGCACTAGTTGGGCACTAAAAAGTATCTAGTTGAAAGTAAACGCGAATTATGAACAGTCGGACATCGCTTAAAATGTTTCACAATATTTTGCCGAGTGAGAGTCGTGAGATTTTACGAGTCATTGAAGACAATTTGTAAACGTTACCAAAGAGAATGGATTGATTACTTTTTAACTTCTATGATTACCTATGACTTAAGCTGGCTGTACTCAAATGCCTCGAGGCTAAGTTGCTCGAGGGATCTCATCTTTTTTATTTATGTATAGTAATTATTTTCGTGTCATGTATCCCGGTTCAAAGGTTATTCTTATAAACACTTACCTATCCATCTTATGCTGTTTCGGCTGTATTATTTTTATCAATATGTATATTTTGTATGTAAGAAATTAGGCGATATGTACGTCAACAGTTGACCGATCTCGACAATTATTTCGCTTTTGTACAGAAAATTATGGTGGTTGGTTTTTATAAATGTTATTCCTTACTTGATTGCTACTTCTAATAAAACTGAAAAAAAGAACCATATTTTTATGGAATCACGATTACTCGGTACCTAGTCAAGGAGTGTTAATGAGGCATGTGTCATCCCAAATGAGTAAAATAACGAGACCCATCACCCACCACCAAAAAAAATTTAACCTATTCATCACAGAAGTTGTTTTTTAGGGTTCCGTAAGTACTCGAATTGTGCCAACGGGACTCTATTACTAAGCCACCGCTATCCGTCCGTCCGTCCTATACGGACAAGTTTCCTATTACGGTTCATGATATATAGGTACACCTAGGTATATGTAGAGACTTGAAATTTTTACAGATTATGTATTTCTATTGCCGCTATAACAACAAATAATAAAATTTATTTATCTAATATTCGTAATCAATCATCGAAGCTAAGCAACGCTGGGCGTGGTCAGTATTTGGACGGATCGAGTGTCTTTTTGCACATTTTTTGTAGTCTTTTGTGTATTTATTTTTTAAACGATCTAACATTTACTGATTTGTACAAAATGTAAAAAATATTTATGTACATGTACGATGGTACGAAGCCCTTCGTGTGCGAATTCGACTCGCACTTTTCTGGTTTTATTTTAATTTTTAAAACGTTATCTTTATGTATAGTGTAACTAGATAGATGCTGATTTGCGATCAGCGTTGAAGTGGCATAATGCATGTGACATGATGGTAACATGGCACAGATCACACCCACCTAGATTAGAGCCTACGCGATAATGTCTTTTGTGCAGTTGAAGTGGGTCAACCTTTGAATATATTCTTAGCCACAAAAATATCATTATTAATTCGATTCATGTCTTTTTCGTCTTTGATACCGTTACGGAAGTGGGTACGGGATCGGAAGGAAACGACTGGTATTCTGAACAATCGTTTATTGAAGACACCACACACTGATGTAGCGTTCTCAAGGTGCTCGTCTCCGACGTAATCCTCCTCTCTCACGTAGAGTCCACGTAGTCCTCCTCCACCGACGTAAAGACAACGTAGTTTCAGAACTGACATAGTCCTCTCACGGCACTCACTTCACTGCACTTGAATCGAGTTAATATAATATTTTTGTATAATGCAGGCATTATGTATAGATTTTTTCAGCGCCTAAAATGTGAACTTACGTCTATAGTTCATCATCATCCACAGCTTTTATTTGCCCACAGCTGGGCATAGGCCGCCCTTTGTTTGTGCCATTCAACACGATCTTGTGCTAGCTTGAACAATTTGCGGCCCACGATCGTGACTATTCCGTTTATAGTTATGAGATTTTTATTTTGTATTTACGGTTTCTTCTATAATGCGCTAAACTTTATTCTACGTAAGCTCGTTAGCTTACAATACCTATGCGTTATATTTCAATAGTGTTCTAATCTCCTATTCAGTACGGTTTCATAAATATGATTCTGTAATTACGTAACGGCGACTACAAAGTGCTGATAAAGTAAGATGCAACTACCAACGAAAGTTACCTGTCATCGATCATCATTTTGGCGTATTTAAAGGAGGTTAAAAATGTCTTAAGCTTGGTACTCACTACACTGCATGAATCCCACAGACTAGTAATATCTTGCATGAGTCTTGAGCCTAATTAACGCATTTTGTAGTAAATTACGAACATATTCATTAAAATAAAAGCCTAAGTTTTCCAATAAAAACATAAACATAAATACCTAATACAGATACATAGGTATAATTTGGCAAACGATATTTATTGCTCTGTTTTGCTCTATTGAAGGAAAATGTTTTATAAAAAAAATATTTTCCTATCTTTTTATAAACCCTAAAGATATATATATATATAAAAGCAAATAGCCATGAGCAAAGTCAATCTCAAAAAAAACTGATAAGTTTTTAACAAATATTCGCTGACTGATTAATACGCAAAGCAAACTAAGCAAAAAGGTTGCATATTTGTCTACTAGAGTGCTTTTTGGCCTATATATTTATTTAGAGCCATCCTGTAACACTTAACAGAGTTCATGTCCATTCACGAAGTCAAGTCACTAGAGATGACATTGGCATACACTATAATATATTAAAAAGTAAAAGTAAAATCGTACATATCTACGATTTTCCATATTGAGTACCTCATTTTTGAAGTCGGTTAAAAATAGCTCCGATTTCAAAACAATATTTATTTTTGCAATAACGGGTAGGTATACATATGTCTGCCGTACGGCTATTACGTGAGTGAGAGTAGGTAAGCATTTTGTAATCTCAAGATGATGTACCGATTGGGTGTCAGTCGATGACCTGTTGACACACCTAGAACCTTTCGGGCAATGACCGATGGACACAGCTCAAGGTAGGTGGGTAGTTGGTATAAATTGACCAATACTTTGTTATTAATTAGGTTCGCTCGTTGCCTATGTCAACATTCTATTAGACACTAGCAAACGCCCGCGGTTTCACTCGCGTAGAGTACCTACCTAGATACTTTTGGGTGCATCTCGTGTTTGAATAGCATTGAAACATCGGTGCACTTTTGGTGTGGCAAACCTCTAAGTTCGTTATATTTTTTATTTTAAGAATACTAATCAAGTTTAAGCAAATCGTACCACCTGTTTAAAAGTTCTCATACCGACATGCACATTATTGCACATCCTCTTCCACCCCCTTTGAGGGCAGTTTTTAGAAAATAATCAATTAGGTATGTTTTATTTGTACTACAAAAATCAGACAACCCGTTAAAATTTTCCCATACAATCTTTAACAACCCCTGCAGTAGTAACCTGCAGTACCCCAGTACCCCGGGGGTAGTTTTGAAATATTTTACCATAAACCTTTATTAAATATATTGAAGTGTATTTATGCTAAGTTTCAAGTTTGAAAGTTCAAGGAAAACGAATTTTCATACAAACGTTTTTACCCTTTCCCTTTAGGGGTAGAATTTCCAAAAAAAATCTTAGTGTTCATCTATCGCTATAAGGAAGGCAATCGGACCATGCTCTATAAAGTTTCCATGCAAACTTTCACACCCCATGCACCCCTTAACAGGGGTTGTTATGAAAATATTTAATCATAGACTTACCAAGTGTATTTAAGATTGTCTACGCTAAGCTTCAAGTTTGAAAGTTTAAGGAATACGATTTTGTGTCTAGGTGTTGTGGTATTGTATTTACAAAAAAAGTATAGTAGTTGTAAAATTGCCGAGGCGCACAATATTCTATCAGCCATCTGGTTCCCATAGTACAAGCTTTGCTTAGTTTTGGTCTAGATGGCGCTTCCACAAACATTTATTTATTTTTATAGGCGATGGGCTGATCACCTATCACCATGGTTCACCATATACATCTTGGGACTGTGTCGTAGCTCTACCCACCCCATTTAGGGATACGGGCGTAATATTATGTATGTATTATGTATTGATTTTTAAATTATACTGTATGAAATCAGATAAGGTACCTACTATTAAGGATTGTTGTAAATTAGTTGGATGCGAACGTCTTGTGTTTCATTTAATTAACTGTTTTATTCGTTTTCGATTAATTTGATTAAGTCTGCTAATGGAAATATACTAACTAATATTCAATAAAATTCGGAATAGGTTTTAGATTAATCTTAGAAGTCCCAAACTCATTTACGTTCAATTAACTTAAAGTAAGAAGTATTCGCGAAGTAAATCGTAAAATGATTTATTAAGGAAATTACATCAAAGGATATGTTGCAGTCAAAATTCTTAACCGGTTAAAAGTACTTTTAATTGAAATAAAATTAGGCAAAAATAGTTTTGACTGAACAGGACTCTATTTTATAGGACTATATTATAGATGACACAACCTATAACTATATTACTACTGCGGTACTAACTACTATTACGGTCTGGTAGATGCGACGTTGCCTGCTCGGCATAAACGATCTGGCAACATCTCGCTACATTTTGACGTTTGTAAAATTCAGAACGGTCTATTGATAATACCGAAGTTGATTTGCTGTTTTGAGGATAATACCAACTAACAGATACATTTCAGCGACTTTTAAAATAGAAATTAATCAGAATGTAAGAAAATCGTGCGAGAGAAACGTCAAAATGTAGCGAGTCGCTTATGTGGCGGCGAAAAGTGCCGAACGGGTAGCGTCCCGCGATGGGAGCTGAAATTAAAGAAAATTGCGCAGTAAATTAGACTTTTAGCTTTCAATCCAAGCTTTAGGTAATTTCGGTTTCAATATTTTACTCTCGGACAATGTATCGTTCATTACCATAGCAACGGTGTTATCCTTCGAAAAATTCTATGCATCTTCTAAGAAAAACCACATTGCTATGCTAATGAACGATTCATTGTCCGTTAGCAGAATATTCGAACCGGGTATGAGCAATGCTAATAATATAAGTACCAATCTGTCTACAAGTAAAGTTATTCTATTCATAGTCTATAGTAACAAATGACCACTAAAAATAAGTATGATGATATTTGAACTAGGAAATCCGCAGAAAAATCAAGGTCACTAACCACAGCTCTCAGAATTCGCAAGTTGAAGTGGCAGTGGGCAAGCCATGTGGGCATCTAAAACGAGCAAAACTAAGCCTGAAAACGAGGGATGTGGAACAAGGGGAAAAAGAAAACATGACTTACTTATAATAAAAAAAAAGAAGGGTTACACAGGACGACCTCAGTGGCGTGGCAGGCTAGTGCCCGGCTGAGGCGCAAGAGGCACGGGTTCGATTCTCGCTGCGAGAGAAAAGCTTGCATGTCCTGCAAATATTTCTTCTGAGTCTGGGTGTCGTAATACAGTGTATTATAAGTATGTATTTACAAAAAATATATATATAAGTATTCTATCAGCCGTCTGGTTCCCTTAGTACAAGCTTTTCTTAGTTTAGGGCTAGATGTCGTTGTGTGAAATGTCCACAAATATTAATATTTATTTATTGTTTATTTAGGACTCAATGAAATTTCTTACTACTACGACTACTACTATTCGTGTCAATACTTCTTTCGAAACAGTGCGGTGAAAGGATTTAAGGTACCTCTCAAAGACCCCTTTTGTGTACTTGACAGATTATGTTTTCGAACTTTTAGGTTCTACGACGCGCCGGTTTCTTCACAATGTTTTCCTTCTCCTTTCGATTTGGAGCAAAGGGAAAAGTAGAGTCAAAAACAAGTCTCAATCTTATTATTTATTATTTTCGTTATAAAAACCTTACATATTGTTATATCTTAAAAATATCTATGGAGTAGTCAGAGTCAAAATTTAGTGAGTAGTTACGGTACATAGCTAGTAATATCTAGTACATAACTGCTAATTCCTCACTTACAATAGCATTTTTACGAGACATGTTGACACCATTACCATTACGTTATATTTGAATACCTAACGTTCACTTACCTTTTATTGACATTGGTTCGAGCTTCCAAACACTGATTCCATCATCATCATCATCATCAACTAGTCTGTCGATGTTCTCTTGCGCTCATTAGTATACATTTTAGAACTGTTTTCCCAAGCAGCGTAGTTATTCTACTTGATTCTACAAACATACATTCGAGATCCTTCAAATACCTAATCAGAGGCACGTCTGAACGTCATACATTTTCTTTCAGAACATTTGGACCACACACACGGTTATGTGGAAACCTGTGGAAACACAAATACTACTATTATCTCTCAATAATACAAATTTTATAAGTAGTGTAAACTAAAAATTCATAAAATAAATGGCTTTATTTTATGTATTACATATTATCACGCCCGTTTCTATATGGTGGGCAAAGCCATAAAGTAACCACAAGTAAATAAGAAAAGCTGCAGCCACTCCTGATTCAAAGTCCCAAGATGGATATGGTGGACCATGGTGATAGGTGATCAGCCCATCGCCCATATAGATGGTCCAACATGTTGGAGAAGATACTATCCCTTAGTCGACTTTTACGACATGTTCGGGGAGAGAAGCAGCTGGACGCATTCTATGTTTTTTTCTTTACTCCTAGTCCAGCAGAGTTTTAATTATCATTATGTACAAACTTCAAATAAATAAAAAATAATAAAAATTTAATAAAATAATAATAAAAAATGTTTACTTGGAAAATAAAATTTGTAGGCGTCCTATCCTGTCGGCGCCGGCTAGGTTGTCATATATTTTGGCCAAAGAAAAGTAAGGTACTTATTCACGCGCTAGTTATTTTCGCGATTACACGTCTCTGTCACTAACAATATGAAGTAATACTTTGATAATTCTTGCGTATGACGCGTCTATTTGTATAAATGTCATACTAAGCATATTAGATGGTGGACAGGCTGTGTCCATTCAATTGCACAATGTAATTTTATTTAACAACAAAGTGAAACCTATGCTATGACGTAACACAATACGATACAATCGCAAAGTTATAAGTAGGCACTGGCGGTATACCTAGAAGTTATCAATATATTGTGTCTAGTAAGAATCGGTATGTTGTTATGAGTGACCTACCAAAACGAATGGGTTCATTTACATATTATTTTTTTATTTTTGAATACGATACCCATATATTTTTCGTTAATTTGTCAATTATTAATGCTGAATTTGAGAATCATCATAATCTTGGTTTAGGCCTCCTTTCGATTTCTTTCTGTATATATTTGATCTGTAATTTTTAGGAATTTTAGGATAAGGGTACAATATTATGGGATTTCTTAAAAGGTGTAAACGTAAATATAGCGTTGGCACAAAAAAGTGATAGTACAACCTATTCACATGATAACGTCTGTTTCAGAGATGACAAAGATGAGTCATTGCAATAAACAATATCTTACGTCGGTACAAAATAATAAAAATACATTACTTTATTGTATTAATATTACATAAATAATGATGATCAATACATAACTCGTACCGGTCTATTCCTTTCGTGTATTTTTCATAATTAGATACAGCTTCTGTGTCTACTTTTAAAACAGCTAGTTCCAGATATTTATTTTCAAACTACTGACTTCTTTGTATGTTTGTGTTTTTGCATAGTTTCATTTCATTCACTAATAACCATATAATTTGTCATTATTACTTTCATGGTACAATGAGCAACGAACGTTCATTAACGGTTTGAGTTTTATCAAACATTTTTTCTTTTGATTTTGTACGCAGTTCGATTGGTCGGACAATGTAGTCGGACTACGTGGCCACAATCTAGAAAAAAACAGATTTGGAATCTTCAGGGTTTAAAAAATATAGTAATTTTTGATGATATACTCGTAACAGTCCCAGAATATATTAAAGCCTCTTTATCACACAGCTAGGCCTACATGTATAAGTGGCGTGAACTAGCTATTCTCTCCGAGCTTCTGAGCTATGTCCGTTTCCTTTGTTAGTGTACACATATTTCCCACATGATTTACTGTGACGTACCTTTATCCACATATTATGGATATTATAGAGCCATTGCGGATTGTTATGCGTTATTAATTCACCAGCAGTCATGAGATAGGAATTAAATGATGGATTTAATTCATTATCTGCGGGTTGCATAGTTACTATGTATGACCACAATGCTTACGGTTGTTCATTGATAACTAACTTATAGAAGAAACCTGTCTTGGAAGCTTTGAATGATTAATACTAGTTATGTCACTAGTTTTTTCGGAGCAGTGTGGTGAAAGGATTTTAAGAACGACTCGCAGGCTCATTTTGATGATAAAAATTATTCAAGACCATCACAGCTTCTCAAATTATTTTTTAAAGTAGTTTACTTAGTCCGACTTGTTCGTTCACTGACTTGTACCAACTTGTAGAATAATGAATTGCCTAATCAAAAAATCATATAATAAAACTAATCAGCTATATAATATTCAATTTGCAAGGTGTTTGTTTGACACGAATGAAATGCTATTACGACTAACTAGCTAGTACAGTCAAGATTGATTTTATCGCTCTCCGAGTTTTAATACAAATTGCCTCGGCTAACACTTCCCGTGACAGTTCAATATAAATTGATGATCTATCGTTCGGGAGGTGCGGTGGCGCTGGCCCATGGCCCTCGCCAAAGATAGATTATCCGATGCCCACTCGGTGTCGTGTTTTTAAGCTCCTACGCAAAAACAACCCTGAATCTTTGCCAATTAAGAGAGAAAGATAGCATTTTGACTTTGTTTCACTGGTGTCAATCACTTTTCTCAACAACTACTTAGGTTATTCAGTTTTATTAAGTGTCAAAATGCCTGGGCTTAGCAATTAGGCTGATACATTTTTTTAATAACTATTCGAGTAGGTCCCTAACTATTGTGTGCAGTTTTGCTCCTCTCAGTGTATGAATGCACTAAAGAAGGTGGGCAAGTAAAGTTAAGAGAAGTGAACACTCGTGTGGGTGCTAGAATATAACTAAGTGAAGTGAGTGGGCAGAGCTGCCCATAGCCATTAATGGTGACACTGACTGCAGCCAGACAAGCCTCCGCCTATTGTTCGTTTGTATGGGAAATTGATTGTGATATAACTTTTTCAATACTTCAACTTTCTAGGAGAAGCAGTAAATATTATAACGCCTCGGAATAACTTTCTTTCAAACAGCCATTTAAAGCGTAAGCGTACCTACTCTAAAACTAAGCTGTGCATCTACCTTCACAATATCTAAACTTTTAAACTTGTGGTCAAGCAGAGATGTATAAAAGTTTAACATGTACGTATAGGCGATGATCTAAAAGACAGGCCGTTGGATTCAGCCTCAAGGAGGACCGGGCCATTCCGAAGCCGGAACCGACCAGTTGGAAATATGCACGCCGACACAATCGAGAACGTTTCTTTAAAATCAAGAACTCATAAAACCGGTCGCCGTATATGCACATAAAAGAAAAATTACAATGTAGACGTACCTATTTATTTTGTCGCACCTATTTTTGATTAAAATCAACATTCGATTGTTCGGGTTTTTGATAAAAAGTTGCCTTTCTGGTTTGAGTGATTTAAATAATGCATAAATATACACAACATGTTATATAGCTGGCGAAGTGTTTATAGCAGAGGAAAGGAAAAGTATTTTTTGTTTAATGAACTAAAAAGTTAAAAACTTTGCCAATGGGTTCGGTCGGTTATGTAGAAGAACCTTGTGTCGTAACTCTAGGCTATTTTATTAATTATAGATAGGCAACACATGTGAATTAGGTAGTTATGCAAATCCGACTTGATTTATTTGTACCAAATCTGCTAACCAATACTAATAAGATTCTGTTTTCCGCCGCTCATTATGTATGGGGACTGACTAATATGTCGAAAACGCGTTATTTGAGTAGGTACACGTGCTAAAATCATGATAAAATAAAATAAAAATAAGATGCGTTTATTTCAGACCAAAGATCCTTCTCGGCGCCTGCCAAATCTTTATCGTGAGAGATAAGAACAAAGATAGGTATTTTTTGCCTATTATTACGGTGATGGTTCGCTTTCACTATTGCCCATCAAGTGACGATGTGACAGCATAATTAAGCGCGTCGAACATAATCACGCTTGCGTCGCGTGCACTCTGTCCGCAATGCTGAAGCTGGACAAAAAGAGCGGTCATGACCCCGACCGAACTGCCGGATGTATCGAAAGTACTCAACAGCACATGCAATCGTCCGACTAGACGATCACCGTGATAGACATCAGGTACCGCGAATCACAAACGCCTCATCACATCACTCCAACACAGCTTTTTGTAAGTACTCGGAGATCCGTCGATGACACATAAACATGTAACATGTGTATGTACACTCGGAAGTCATTAAAAAGTAAGCTGTATTTCCTACTGACTGCTGATTGTAGAGGTTGACGGGTAAAATTGAAGCTTTCGAGAGCAACGCAGGTCGAGGACAAGTTGCAATCTGCGAAATTGCAAAATACTTCCTTCGAGTTAATTTGCAAGCATACATTAAAATTACTTACTCATATAATGGCCATGCGAAATTCTGTCAGGTCAAAAAGTCACGCCTGACATGCAAAAGCTGAAACAATGTTAAATGACAAATTGGATTAATGTAAATCGGAGAGTGTAGTAGGTCGTGTCGCGCTCTGGTATTGTATTGGAGGTGCATCGTGTTGTGTTGCGGCTCGGTGCGGCGTTGCTGCGCAGGCGCAATGGGCGAGGTTAAGCGATTGCTTAGATCCGCGTTCACCTCTCATTGTGTAACCACAGCGGGCGCGGGAGGGGCGCCGTGGGAACCGCCGAAAGCTCGCGACTCGCAATGCTATGAGCAGCTTCCGCCGCCGCGCGCCGGCACCATCGCCCGCTGGCGCAGGCGCCGCACACAGCTCGCGCTGACAACCACCGCACAAATTGATTCGATTCCTACCGGCAGGAAACTACCATGCCAGCTGAGAAACATCAACACCCGTGTTTTAAGCGCCGAACACAGTAATCGATGTAAAACTTTCTATATTAGAGACCATGACTATTGTAAATCTAACGAGTCGACGGAATTAGCCATGTCGGTGACTTGCAAGAGAATCGTAAGCTCACAATGAGCATTGTGAGGTTTGCGCTATCAATTGGTATTGTTTTGTAATTGTTTCTAAACAGTGCAGGTTTAGAATAATTCATAAGTGTTGTTCCCAGAGGCTGTGGCGTTGTTCAGGCGACGACAGCTGAATAGGGCACTGGGTGGGTGTGGGGGGGGGGGGGGGGCGGTGAGGGCGGAGCACCTGAGCGCGCCCTGACCTGCGACCCGCGGTGAAAGGCGCCCGCGCGCCGACGACATAGCATCGCGCCGATTCGCATGCACTGAATGACCGTATTTTGAGTACAAAACAATGATTGCTTCACTTGCTTTACCAGCTAGGTACTTTAGGTGTCCGTTTTACTTTCAACTAGGTATGTATTTATGTATGTCTTCTATGTCACTGAAAAATGGTAAAAAGGCAAAGTTCGGTTATTGAGTGGGCTCGCTTAAAGTACGATCGTCAAATAACGGTAGAAAATAATAATAGGACTGTATACCCAGTGTTTGGGATTGCATTGATAAACGATAAGCTTTGAAGATGTGTTATTTTAAATAAGATATGGGGCCGGATCTAAACCGGGTCCCCCGGGGGACCCGGTTTAGACCAGTACCCGGCGGATCCGGCACTTTTTTTAGTACCCGGCCGGGAAACGGGTAATCATGGCGTGTACTAGTATGATATTTTAGTAAAGGAAAAATAATGACAAATATTCATTTTCATTTGTACATATGACCAACAAAATACAAAAAAGACAAGGAAAATATAATTGTAATTTAAATACATTTGTAATCTTATATATAAAAATGAATCGCAAAATGTGTGTAAGCGCATAACTCAACAACGCATGGACCAATTTGGCCAAATCTTTTTTTAAAATGTTCGTTGAAGTTCAAGGATGGTTTTTACGGCGAGAAAAATTAGAATTATATTTTTCATCCGGGTACCACGTGAGCGAAGCCGCGGGCGGCAGCTAGTTTACAATATTTATAATTTAAAAGAGGTAGGTTATGATGATGTAAAGAAACTAGCTTTTCAGCCCGATTAGCATCAAGGCAGCTTCTTTTATTTTCTTAAATTAATCCAGCTTCTGAAAATAAGCGTTCACTATAATCGTTCGCCAGGTAGGTACTACCGGTAAAACCATAACCCATCCCATATCTATTAAAAATCATTCTAACCAGTGAGCACGACTTTATAGAACTCAAATGCAAATATTGCAATACAGAACCCAGAAATCATATTTTCAATTACGAATATCAATTGAGAGAAAATTATTTATGCGTTTACAAAGTACCTATGCGTGTAAGATAAAGCAGATAATAATACGAAGGTAATATGGAATTGACGATAATGACGCAACTTTCACGAGCATTACATGACTGTAGGAAAAATAAATCGCGATAGTCAAGGAGCTTGCAGTTTGCAAATGTATTGTAAAAATAATCTAAATATTCAAGCCTAGATTGATTCTTTAAGATATGCTAGCAAAAATTTAACTGTTTATTTTTCAGATAATTAACTATATTTCTTTCAAAAGCTTGCGTCGCCTGCTGTAAATTCAACAGATGGGAATAAACAAAAAAATCGGTCAAAAGCGAGTCGAAAATTTTATTTTGTTATAGTGGCAATAGAAACTGTGAAAATTTCAACTTTCTAACCATTACGGTTCATGAGATGCTACTCGCTAACGGACGGATGGACAACGGAGGCTTAGTATAGGGTCCCGTTGGCAACCTTCGGGTACGGAATCCTAAAAAGATGCCTTATTTTTTTATAAAAATATCACCACTTCTCCTGTGGATTCCAGTAGACGTAAAATTTGAACGGAGCGTCTTAAATAGATTTTAGCATAGGGCTCAGTTTTCAGCATTAACAAACTAAATAAGTTTTATATCGTTGGTTCTTGGGCTACAAAGCGCCGTCGCTTACACGGGGTGATGAAGATTGATGATAAGAAAAATTCACATCGATTAACGAATGTGTAACGTCATTTTGTCTTTGGTGATACCTTTATTGCACCGTAGCAATTACCAAACCAGCATGGAAGTTGAAAGTTCACAAATATCATGGTTAATATGTGTATTTTGTGATGATCACTGGCTGACCGATGCAGAAAGCTTCCTATAACATAGTAATAAGAATTAGGCATTAATGCTGGTCCGCAAAGATTAACAAATACCAAGTATATTATTCTGTGTGAAATGTGAAGAAAGATTATTTTGGTTTTCTTTTGCTAATTATCTATTTTAGGATAGCTTGGTAGTAGGAATAGTAAGAACGGAGCCTAGTGCAAGAAAAGGGTCTTTGAGGTAAGCTATAAATCCTTTTTTCCCACTGGATTCAAACAACTAGTGACACGACTAGGAGTGGTAGTATGGTAGGAAGTTAGGGTAGATCACCAATTCTAATAACAAAGAAAACGAAAGTCTGACTCAAACTTTCCATTAAAATAAACATCAACCGAATAATGAAAATAAATTTGATATGAAAACGAGCTTCATTTCAAGCCCGCAGTATAATTATCTATTACATAGACACAATGTAAGAATTACACGCGAATAAATCAATTTACTCGCGCAGTTTGCTCGTTGTAACGGTAATGAGAGGTCTCATTATGAGCCACATTAATCAATTAGATGTTTATCTTTTTAATTAATGAAAGTCTTTAATTGGTATTTGCCTTAAATGTTTATTAATTATCTTGTAAAGCAGTGTTTACACGCGGGTGTTGCGTGTTCGCGTGACCTCTGACACAGATTTCCTGGAAAGTATTAGCTTTGGCGCTCCTTCCTTCGTAAATACAGCTCGTTATGTCGAAAGCTTATTTTACACTACACAAGCCCCCGGGCGAGTAATACAGTACCTTTAGCGCTAGTTTATTGTGTTGTTCAATACAGTATACTGCGGCACCATTGCAAAAGTATAATAGTCAAACTTTTATATCAAAGCACGCCGCGACCCGTTAGAGCTCATTAGCAAGCGTTATGTATTTGCGCGGGGTTTACATTAATTAACAAACGAAACTCGTGCTAAGGGTGCTGTACGTATTTAGCGCTCGTCAACTATTCGTAGTTTCACAGATTCACAGATATGCACGTTCGGGTAGGGCTGCCTTGATCGGAGCTCTTTTGTTTCGAAAAGCACTGGTTCTAAGAAGCGGTGAACTAAATATGACAGCCGTATTACAGTTGTGTGTGCGGCAGGAATTTAGGGTCATCATTTTGATGATCGCTGTTTTAAATGAAAGATTAGGTTAAGATCGAAATTTTGCAAGATCGTATAATTTTGATTTCGAAACATCATATTCTCCTCTATTATTTCGACCATCTTTATTTTAGTTGATGACACCTAGCTATTAAAAAGATTAGACTTGGATTCAGAAGTTATTTGCATGTGACTATTATTAATCATACTAAACCATTAGTAAATATAGTTTTTAACTACCTACCTGTTCCTTTTGATATACACAAAAACGATTTAATAATAATGTCTTTAGAATTGTTTAAAAAATACTGTTTTTTTATTGAAGGCCCGCGATTTTATAGTTTTTTTACTGTTGTCTAGTTTATGTAGTAATTTGATATGAAAAGTTCAGTTGAGAAGTGTCGTAACTCGAGGCTCACCTAATTTCAATAAAATTGTCAGCCATATAAAATCTATAAAATTGATCTCACTCTCCTTTAGAGTAATAATTTATGTAAACTAGTTGTGCAAGCCATAAATAATAAAATATGCATATTTCATAATCGGAGCTCCGCGTGATTGTTGTTTCAAAACTGTATCCAAACAGTAACCATCGCGATTCGAATTAGATTTCAAGAAGCATTCAATGTCGCCGGAACCGTGTAGCTATGTTTAAATTGAATCACAATAGCGCACGGCCCACGCTCGCTTCTCATTGCGTATTTAATGACACAGGCAACACAACTTATCCAACCCTCAATTGTCTAAATAGTTACCGACTCAAAACAATGGGCGATAAGCTCACGAGAAGGAGAGAGTTTTTTCCGCAATTTTAATATAAATAATTATGGGCGAGTGGAGTGGAAGGCCGAGTTGGTCACGAACGTGTGTCGTCTATTTTATGGTCTTATTCTTCGATAAGCAGAATCGACAGCGTGGGTATTATACGGGTTGAATACGTAGCGATTTGGCTCTGTAAGCTTCAAATAAATGTCTTTCTTATGTTAATGTGTCTTAAAACTAAAATGGTAGGGCTCTTTGTGCTAATGCATTTAACACCACTTCTGTATACGTTAAATGATCAAATCAACGCAAAATTAACTTCGGTACTTAATCAAGAATTAAACTTACCTACTTCGATCACTCGTAGACATTCTCAGTATGCACTTTACTACTTTGCGCAACATGTCCAAAGCTCTTTGTCTTGAAATTGATTATAGGATAAGATTACCTATCAGATAAATTCTAAGAAAAAAATATTGAATCTAACCGCATATTAGTGACTCATAAAATTCACACGACATAAGTAACGAGTGACTTTCAATGCTTGATCCGTTTCAGTTGGTACCAATAGACTGATACACCGCAGGTTTATAGTAACAACAGTAACGTATTTGGGACTAACCATTTTAGGTCTGCTTTAAGTGAACATGTTGAGCAGCTTATACCTAAATGCACAATCATCATCATCATCTTCCTGCTCTTATCCCACTTTATGTGGGGTCGGCACAGTCGAGTTTTGGCTAAGGTGTTTTATGACCGGCCGCCTGCCTGACGTCAACCCTCCTTGGGAATACTTGCTTATTGTATCTCATCATGTTGAAGGATACTATCCCTTAGTCGACTTTTACGACATGCTCGGGGAGAGAAGCAGCTGGACACATTCTATGTTTTTTCTTTACTCCCAGTCCAGCAGAAAAGTGCACAATGCACATGAATATACACATAATAAAATACCCATTAAGACGCACACGCCCGAGGTGTCTCATGATTTCCAGGAAATACTCATATTATACGACACTTTAAACCGTCTTAAAAGCAAAAGCCTCACATTTAAAAATTGTGATGCAATTATTTTAAACGCTGACATTGAAAAAGACAAGTTAAAATAATCCGAGAGCAGAGCGCCCTTCACTCGTTGCTCTGATGCAGTGTGATGGCCGGGTATTTAGACCGCATGATCTCAGCCCAGCTTAAGGCAGCTTATGTGAAGCGACTCCGGTAATGCCTTATTACTACTGCGACAACGATGCACTTATTTAAATCTTACTGCCCACTTTTACACTCACTTGTATGATAATTTAAGTATTTTTTTAGGAACTATCTGAATAAATATCTTATCTACCGCTCCTCAGAAGCTAGTACCTACCAGTAACGCAGTAAAGCTTTTGATGACAATAAAAATACATATCTATGCAATTATAACTTTTAAATTGATTCACTAAGTACTTTGTGCTGTATATTGTACCCACTTACTGCAATGAGATCAATTATTTTCATCCTCGACTATCAAGCTAAATCAAAGCTTATGCAAATGTCTAAAAAACTCGTCAAACTTTGTCAGACAATTATCAAAAAACAAATACTACATCGATTAAAACTAATGAATGGTTTCGACACGCCTCACGTTTAACCCATTAAAATAATAATCGAATGCATGACAGTTTAATGCAGTCACCGATCTCGTATTGGACTGTATGTAAATAAAGTTTTAGAAGCTGAACGGCTTACGGTATAGCTCGACGAGAAAAGTTGAATCACTTAGTGTCGCGACAAATCTGCTGAACGAATGGCATCAAAAGTTCGCCTAAATACGATCGCAATGTTTTTACATGCCACATCATATCGGCTGATGTGTCATATGTTACTTAAAAAACACTACCAGCGTAGTTAGCCGAACTTTCGACGCTGTACTTTCAGCAGATGTGTCACGACATTTAATTCAAGGACTATAAAGCTCTACTTAGCACTTTGTGAGTTAGTGTAAAGAAAAAACATAGAATGCGTCCAGCTGCTTCTCTCTCCGACCATGTCATAAAAGTCGCCTAAAGAGTACCTAGTATCCTCTCCAACTTGATGGACCTATAATGGGCGATGGGCTGATTACCTGTCACCATGGTTCACCATATCTAAATTGGGAGTCTTGGATCAGAAGTGGCTGCAAGTTTTCTTATGATTACTTGTGGTCCTGCCCACTCCGTTAGGGATACGGGCATGATAATATGTATGTATGAACTAAAGACGATAATGATAATTACTCTGCAAAACAAAATGAAAAATGCAATATATGAACTACAAAGAGAAGGGGCAGTAATTAAGTCTAGTACAGCATATAAATATTTTTGTTTATGTCATCGCAATGTAGCTAGTCGTTTTTCAGTCAATAATGCATATCTATCTCATCAGTGTCATATGTACAAGAACCTGCTTATTAGATAAATAGAAAACCTCAAAAGAAAACTTGTTACTCTATGCCAAAATGATTTCGCTTTTAAATATATATTAAATGGGATCGCTGTTGTAGTTAAGCTGTGCTGTAATGTGGACAGACAAGTTGGCTTTATTGTTATCGGCTTGAGACATTGCATTAAACAATTAGTCGGTGAAAGCCTCGTTCGGCTGCGGCTCGTCATTCCGGATGCAACTCAATGCTCTCAGCTTTGAAACCAAAATAATCAGACGCGCAAAAAGTGATATTGAAATAGGATTAGCTTATACCGTTCAGTCAATCTAGACTTTGCCGCTTGACTGATCAGCCTAGATAGCGTAAATGCCAGACTCCCAGTGCGACTAATGTAAATTAAATAATTTGGCTTATAGAAGCTCGTTATCGGCGGCTGAAATCTTATTTGCCAGTGCACTCTCACGACGATGTCAAAAGCTGAGTGGTAGTACCTATCTATATACTCACTGACAAGTTTAGATACCCTTAAATTGTGCCTGATGTTCGTTTTTCAGATATAACAAAGTATTTCATCTGTTAGTATATCGTCGTACGACTAAATTACGATGTAAAAACAACCTAGTATAGTTTAGTTTTGAGGATTTTTTATTGAAGAATCATGAAATATTTCTATAGGTGGGTGAACTGTGTGATTTTCAGGGTTGTTTGCCTCATACCAGCTACGAGTACGGCCATACGAGGCTTGCACGCTGCTGTCACTCGAGCGTTCCTTATAAGGGGAGGTCGGGGGTCAACAACATTCGGTCTAGTAGGTAAGGTTCGTGTAATAGATGAGTGGTACGATTGCGAGCGATAAAACATCGCTCGGTCGGCTCCGATATAGTAAGTATTGTTTATGCTGTGGAACAACGTGCAGGTGGTGGCTGGAGGTGAGAAGCGTGGCGTGAGATACCAGACCTGATAACACTTAAGATATGTTCTAACTGAAACACCTAGTCTTAAATACAAAAATAAATGCTAGATGAGGAAACTATACCTAGTTAGTACTCCCTTAAAATACCTTTTGGATGAAAAAGTATGGTGCATGAAAAATAGCTGCGGTTTTACACCACATCAAAATTCACACCTATAATTATAATTATTCAACACAAAAATATAATTGGGTTAACATTCGAGAAGAAATTCTGTTTATCTTGTAAGACGGAAGTTTAAAAAATAACGTAAAGCAAGCCTTGCACTTATCTTTCGGTTAATAATAATGATTTGCCCCAAGTTTTAAATTGTTCTCTGTTTACTGATTTTCGAATCGACACCTTTGGTAATTAAAGCTCGTCACGCGATCGAAGTATGTTCTCGGCCAGGAACATGGAATGTAATCGATTTACGACCGATGACACACGGTGCGGTGCGATGAAAATATTTTAAGATTTTCAAAGCACTACAATAATTTCTACAAACTATGCGACACTGATTGTTTATTTTATACGTACCTAGGTTGAGTTTAATAGTTTTATTCAGTGCTTTATATAAAATATACAAAGAATATTTACTGTATTTTCTATATTTAAAGCGGCCTAAAAACTCCGTCACTAGAGTTGGCCACTAGCTCATACGAACATACATACATATTTAAAGTTGGATTTGATTTTATGTGAGTTATTTATCAAAATCAAATTAATTTTGCTTTTAGGCTTTGAGGTTGAGCTTTATTAGTTTTTCATAAATTAGGAACTATAAGAACATAATATGAGGAACCGAAAATGGTTCTCATTCTCAGGGAATACACATAATTTCACATTAGATACAATTCGCAGTTTTTCGGGGTTTTATCTGCTGTGAATGTAATGTCTTACCTCCGAGATCTCCCGAGGTAAAATTATTTGCAGTGTTATTGTGAATTGTGACGCATCGCACAGTGTGCCGCCGTCTGTGTACAGGTTTGCACAACTGACCCGTCATTTCTCCGCGCCCTCGACGACACATCAACCTTCGCGCTGACGTTCCATTTCGCTCGGGTCGTTCTCTCCGACTTTTTATTCGTCTTTTGGTATCCTTGCCTTAATTTTTCGGCGACGTGGAATAATTACTGACGTACCTTGCCTGCTCATGCGGCAAGGCGGCGATGACAGCCGCTCTGGTGCCTGCCGCTGTCCGATATTACAGAGTCACTGTGTGCCCGCTTATGTCGACGTCGCCTTCGTGTCCATATCATAACATTAATTGATTATTCTACCAAAGTATTTTCATTACAACTTTGAAAAATAAAACATAAATAAGTAGTAATTTTAGTTTACATAAATTACCTACAATTATTAAATAAAGTCATATTTCATTTATGTACATAAATGTGAAATATATGTGTATGTATATATAAAAAACCAGTAATATAGATACGGCATATAATATGGTATGTAATGCTTTTTAGATGACTGCTACGGGTGATTTAACCTGTATTTCTTTAAACACTGTAATTGCAACTTTAAAAAGACCGCCTGAAAGTGTCAGTGTGTATTGCTCACATGCAAACAATTAATCAATCGAATACCTACGCCGTGCGATGTTCTACTTTGATTTTTCAACGTCATCTCGATCGAGTAATTGCAGGCTTCAATTGAAGTAATGATACTCTTAGCGTGCCGCAACGAGAGAAAACGTGCGAGGACCTTGATAGCCTCCAAAAATTAAATTTACAAAATGATTTTCAAGTGTGATGTAGGGTAGGATCACGCGGAGCCATTACACGGGGCGTGGTCTGTCATTATGCTTTCAAGGTTCAGTAACGAACCGTAACTTGATACAAATTAAATGAAAAAATCTACGAATTTATTCCACAGTTTTATTACATACTTACTTACTTGAAAATACAAAATTCATTAAATAAATCATTATCACATGCAAAGATCATCATTATATTTTTCATAAGATTTGACAATGTCTTCTATCTTATATGAACGTGTTGGTTCATAAATCCTTTAACACTGTATAAAACAGCGGGAAGAAAATAAATTGTAAAGCTTTTTGTGAAATAAAGCCCCAGAAAACTGTTACGAAACCCGGTCGACCGTTCCAATACAAAAGACATCAACGCGCGGCGTGTTCTTTCGACGTGCGACTATGTTCTACATTATGTCCAATTTGTAGCAGTGCCGAGCCTTGTCACAAATTGGTTTATATATTTTATGTTTACCTATGTTTAAATTTAATTTAAAATATTGGATAATTATGAAAGCTTTCAAAATTGGAGGAGCTTGCAGAAAAAGTTCCGTCAAAGACCGACGGGTAATACTTATTAAGGTAGGTACTAGGTATTCATTGTTATCACAGTCTGTGCAAAAAGTCGCATAATTATATTGAAATAATTAAAAAATAATTTTCATTTCACCCATTTAAATGAACTTGATTTTTATTGAAATTAATTCGTTCCAATCTGTGTATTAACTTTGTAAATGTCATTTATGTTGTGTACCCCAAATTATATGTCATGCATGCAAGTAATTGGGAACAACACCTTGGAGCAAGAGGTCAGAAAGAAATTCACTTAAAACTGTAACACGCCCTTCGTCGCTGTGAATTTATAAAGTCGGGTCATTTTCGAAAACCAGTGTCCGAAAGTGAAACTACCCGCGCATTTATTACCGGGTAAAATATGTA
This sequence comes from Scotopteryx bipunctaria, assembly GCA_949320045.1. Lineage (NCBI taxonomy): Eukaryota > Metazoa > Arthropoda > Insecta > Lepidoptera > Geometridae > Scotopteryx > Scotopteryx bipunctaria. Next base: position 5,545,451 of record OX439441.1, read on the forward strand.
GATTGGCAGAGAGATAATAATGATATGTGCTCGTGGTAATGAAATTTCCCGCCGTCAAATGGTGCCAAAGTAATTTGCGTTGCTTGTCTCTGCAACGAGCGTCGATCGCCCCAAGGGCCGCTTTCGAGCTTGCGCAAAGCGTTAATGAGACTCGCTCAACTTTTATTGCGAGTATCGCACTACAGCCATCCAGCAGAGCCAGCGAGCGCGGCGCGGCCGCAGCGGGGGTGGCCGCCGCCTCTTCCAGCGGTTCTCACGTCACTGTCCGCACGAACTATTTGTTTGTTATGTTCTCGAACTAACACTCTTCCTGCAACGCTCACTCCAAATCTCATTTCAACCTCCAACGATCCGTAAAAACAAATTTAACGGTTGCCACTTACACACGCACCGGCCGCTAAGCATGCGATGGTTGTATTGTTCCAAAACATGATTTACTATAATTATTTATTTGTTCGCGGATACTTTCGAAGCGATGGAAGTCATTAACCCTGATCGTGTTCACAAGCTTCCCGATAATTATACCCGTCGCAAACGAAATAGCATCATAAAATCTGTTTACAAATAAAGAGATTCCTGAGTTTAATTAAGTGACTCCAACAGCTCAATTCGGGCGGTAATTAAAGAAATTGGTGCAGCTTTCATGGACGAGCTAAATTATTGTTAAGGGCCATAACATTACAGTTTCATGGAAGAGCCGGGCCGCGGCCACCCTGCACGCTCCACGCAGGCGATCCGTTCATATTTGTTAAATCATCGGAACCCTGTAATTTTGATCGATATCTTTATTGACGGCTAAAATTTATTGATCATTTCTTTGCAAACGTAAGTTCCTGTGAACACAATATGGCGGCCTTAGTGCTGTCGCAAGCCGGCGCGTGAGTCGACCTTTTTACCGCTGTGATTATTGCTATGGTTTCATTTTTCAATAGCCGCTTATATCTGATCGGCCTACTTCACTTTGTTCGAGGAAATTGAATTTTACTCAATGCATAATCTATATACGTGTCCTAACTGATCACTTTACCAATACTAGCTAATATCTCTGTTACTGATACCATTCAAATATTGTAGGTTAATAGCCAGCTATTTATTGATTGTGAACACTCACTTGTGCATTTACTCAGTAAGCCACAGAATAAGCTCAATGCCACTTGTTATAAGTAAAGCTGGAGGCTTCTCTACTTAAAATAAATACTTAATTAAGAACTGACTTAAATATACTTGATTTTGAGCAAAACTACAACAAAAAATTATATAAGATCGCAAGATGCAAGATCTTAAACACACTGAAACGTTCCTATTATGATTATATCAATAGACAACTTTACCATTGAGTATTACAGTCTCAAACAAAATAATATCTGATGCATTTGGCAAGAGTAGGTACCTACGTACTGTACACGCACAGAGGTAGAATGGCGGTGTGTACGCGCAGCAGGGGCTGGGTTCATCACGACGACGTACGGGCACTGGCACCGTGTCACACGTTGTACCCTGTTCAACCCAACGCTATTTCATCTCTCCTATCTCAAACGTGTCTTCTGCCACAGATGATTTATTCATATACCCCTTATCTACTTTCACCGTTCGAGGAAGCATTGTCGTCAGTATTTGTGATGGCTATAACAATCAACGTAATTGCCGTAATCCTTTATGAGCAGTTAACAGACCGTAAAAATTAATAAATGGCGCTTTTGGCGAAAATATTTATGGTTTCAAAACTGGTAGACAAGCTGGTTGGAATGTGGCAACGGTATATACATGCTCGATAGGACTGGCATTTGTTTTTAAAACAAACTCATATTGTACATTCATCTATTGTTAGTAAGCCTCTTGTGTTTCCTAAGTTTCCTGACACTGATTTGTCTATCGTGCAAGTTCGAATTAAAAAATATAATGTTTACTATGAGCAACAATGTTTTCAAAAAATATAAATCAATACTAATCAAGAAGGATGCAAATATCTTCTTATATATTTTTTGGATATATTATAATTAACAAACAAGCATCATAAGTCCAATAAATTAGTAGAATAAAATTCAAAAGACTAGTATCTTTTAAATCTTTATTTTAAAACAATGTTGTACCTAAAGCAGGTAACAAGATGTGATAAATCTATTGAAATCGAAATCATTATTATTGACAGTTTAGTGTCTGCCATCGATCCATAAAATGATTTTGATTATTTATATCGTCGTGTAGGTGCAATAAGACAAATAAAAAACTAAAATGATTCAGACCGAGGTCGTCTTTGTGGAGACGTGGTCTGACCAACTTTTAAAACAAAGTGGCAGTTGCTCCGAAACGTAAACTCACATAAGACTGAATGCATTTCCGATAGACTGCACAACTGAATTCACAGAAGTTTTTACAAATATTATGGTATACATTATTTGGATAAACTGGATCCCATAATATAATAACAGATGAAAAAGGTTCATTATCTTAATTGTTAAAAGAAATAATAAACTGTGTATGTAATCAATCATGTCGAGGAAGCAGCTATACTCACCGCCATAACCGTAGAAATCGATTATTGAAAATAAAATGCGAAATCGTGGTCCAGTTATGGCCGAGCAATTATTCTTCAGTGAAAGAAAATACAATAGCCATTTTATATAAACGTGCATTCAAATCAGTCAAGACTTTCAATGTTTTATTCTAAGTAGTGTCATAAATAATCCTTATAAATATGTATAAACGGTCGGCATTGATGTCATTACAGAAAAATTCAAATGTTAGATACTACCATTAAAATTTCGCAACCAAGCAGTTACGAGTACTTCTATAAAATATAATCATCCAGTTTGTAGTTTAATTACTCAAACTGATAAACTGAATTATTATAGCATACGCATCTTAGCTTTTTACTGATATTATTAAGGAGACGACTATATTTTACAACGGTATAAACTGATAAAAAATTGAGGTACCTTAATAACGATTAAAAACTCTTAATAAGCGCGCCCACAGTAATTTTTTCGGCGATGCAATTGAATGGAAGAAAAATGTCAGTTGAATTATGAAAGCGATCGATAATGAAAATGTTGGTACGCATGCGGCCCAGTAGAAAGTGTCTCGACCTGCAAGAGCTTTCGTTAATTTGGCAACTCGGTCGGGTCAGCTCAGCCTCGGGTCACATAAATATGTCGGCACCCCGCCCCCGGCTCTACTTTGTTTCTTAAAATATTGCCAATTATAATCAAAGTACACACACTTGCCACTGTCGATGTGCGTCGATTTCTTAATCTCTGATCGAGCAGGTTTCCGCGTTTCCGTATATCTGTAGATAATTGCACTGGATGAGCCTTGAGCTTGTTTTGGTTTCGTAGTCATTTACTCGTCCGCTTTTGGGGAAGCTTTATGAGTTGATCCAAGATTATTTTGATATTCCTACTTGATTGAGTCGTTCTCGATAAGAAATAGTTCTGTTTGAGAACAATGAGGTTGTTTACGGTGGGATGTTCGATATAAAATAAACAGCGTGATTGCAAAACGCGGAGATTGTAAAGCCGAAATATTGTTCCCACGGTGAGCGCGCGCCGACCGCGCCGCTGTCGTCCATCAACATCATTATCTATTAAAAATATCACGTCATATTGTTCGCTATTTTGTTACAAAGTTACTTTCTGACTGCTATCGGGTGCTTATCTCGGAACACCTATAAATCTTTACAATGCTTACGAAACAGTCTTATCTCACTGTTAGGGTAAATAATATTAGAATTATTAATCATTTTGTAAGGATTTTATATTATATTACGTCGGGCAGAAACAGACCCTTTTTGTCTAGAGTTAACAGTTTTCACTTCGATATAGGTAGAGAATTTATAGAAGATATGCACTGCATATACCTAGTAAGGCTTTTTATTTATTAAGTTATCTAACGGGCGGAAGGTAAGGCGAGCATGCCGCATGCCGGGCTAGAGCTGGTAGTTTCACATGACGCATAATATATACGTTAGAAATATATATTATGTTATTTCTGTATTACAGTTATCTTTTATTTAATCAAATATTTTTCTTCGTTTTACTTGTATTCAGGTAATTCAACAATACATAATAAAATAGCATAATGAATATAAAAAATTATACGCGTAGGAAATTTTATATGGTTTCGTAGAGTGAAAGACATCAGAGCTTTAAACAACGGTAATAAAATATATTAAAGAAAAATGTATGATAAAAAGTTTTATCGTTTTAGTCAGACTGTGGATAAGTTGTTAGCGGAAATAATTATTTTCATCAATTAACGACGGCCGGTGCGGAATTGAAGACATATGAGTATTACTTCCGGTGTGCAAATTATTTGATAAAGCTGTATTTTTAATATTGAATCTAAAACAAATACTAAAACTTCCGTAATGCACTGTAGCACTATGTTGATGTGTAAATTGTTAATAAGTTCCGCCATAAAATGAAAAGCTCATATGCGGCATGCCGCAGTCGTATACAAGGGCCCTAATTGCTCCTCCTACCTCGTCCTAGAAAGCTCTGCGCCTGCTTCGTTACGGCCGGCCCTTACCACTGATTTATGTTCGCAATAAATATTTTTTGAAAGTTCCAGTGCGATAATAACTCCATTAATTTTGATTAATGACAATTTCTTAAAAGTGAATTTCTGACCGTAGCGTAACGATCGCTGCGACCTGTCTTACCATGGATGGCAGCAAGTCGGAATCGATTTAATTAATTTTACTCGATCGATTGTTATTGTTCCAATCGTAATTTAGTGGACAGTTGACGTTATTATCAACTCATATTTCATCAACTTTAATGAATTCGAATCACCAATGACGGCTGTTAATAAAAGTTTTCACAACATTTCCTCGATCGCGATCGAGTTCATATTACAATGTCAACACATAAAGGATAGTGAGATAAAATAATAAAAATAAAATGTGTAATGTATTTGTGTAAGAGGTCCTTTTCCCGCTGGGTGTAATATATTCCGGGGTTTATCTCGGGCGGTCGCTTCGGGTGGCGACACATTCAGCGCATTTGCAATGCGAGATATCCCGCATTACCATAAACAGTTCGAGGCGGAGGGCACGCCGTCTATCGCGCTAGGACATATAAATTATTCAAAATAAAGTATCGCTTAACCTGTGACCCGCGGAATACGGCGCACCGCTCCCGGCCGCCGGCCCGTCGCGGCCCGTCACAGTCAGGCTATGTAAGTACGGAATCATACTCACTCGACAGCATTGCAGCTTGTATAAATAAATGGTTGTAGATACATTATTATATTATAATATAATAATAATAATGAGACGACCTGATGGCGTGGCGGGCGAGTGCTCGACTGAGAGCTAAGAGGCGCGGGTTCGATTCCCGCAGCGGGAGAAGTGTTTGCATACAAATATTTCTTTCGGATCTGGTTGTTGTAATATTATATATTATAAGTATGTAATTAATTATTATTATTGTTAACTTTAACGATTAATCAAGAATGTCTAAGTAAGCTACGCCACGAGCGCTTCATAATAAACGTGATGATTCTTTGAAATGTTATTATGTTTGTTTATTGCTCAAAACGCGCACTCTCCTTTCTAATTCTAATTGTTGGTGGAAGAATAAAGAGGTTGTGGTTGATGTAGATGCCGGGCAGTATCTTATTTCACATGTGGCAGTGCAGGCATCCGCGACACAGGCTACTGTCCGAACAAATGGTTTAGATTGCAGTGTTCTGTGATGACGCCCACCATCATCCTAACGTTTTCACGTCTCATTTTCAGTAGAATTGATGTGAGACGTTTGTTTTGTTTGGGATTCAGTCTTCTTGTATGACGACAATCCCGCACACGCCACTCCCCGTCGTCGTTATTTGCATATGTAGAAAAGCATGTTGTAAGAGACTATTTTGTATGGATACTTCGCTAGCGGAGTCGTTGGCAAAAGCTAGCCAGTTTTATATCTGAAGTATTCTCAGATAACCAGTAGCAGATTTATTCCACTATTCGAAAACATGTTTTGACTAAATGAACTTAAAATACTTATTTATCATGAGATAAGATACTGCATACCTGAGAATATGTGTGTGATATGTTATGCTAATTTTAATGGCATAATCAGAACAGGATTATTATACAACACAAAAAATACATTCGGTTAAGTGCGAGTGAATCTTGCTACATCAAAGTTTTCGACAGGAGTTACAAGAGTAATGATTATGGTCACTACAAGTATGAAGTGTTTTAAGAAGTTATCCTTGTTTCAATTGTATTTATTATACCTACTAACAATTATTTTTTTCACTAATTACCGGTTGGAAAAGGTAAGTTATGTAGGTTCTCTTATTACATTTGAAAAACGAAACCCTAAAAAAAATTCAAGTTCACATCTATGTTAAAATAATTGTTAGCTATAAAATAACGTATAAATCATAATAATATCTGAATAATTTATGTAATTTAACGCCCTGCAGATGTTATTAGTAGGTATACAAACTTACAAACTAATAAATTCAGAAATCATATAAATAAGTAATGATAATCCCAGTAATGATATTATTAAAATTAAAATTAATGTACTTTTGTTTATATAATATTTGAAAACGCCGACGCCGTCCGCTCCGATTTTAAGCCTTGTGTCTTGATAAATAACTGATCTCTATCGCATATTCAATGAGGCAAGAAAATTTAAGTTTAGAACATCAGAAAATACTCTATTAAAGTCGTCTTGCAACTTAAAATACAGGTAACTTGAAACAGACGGTTGGTATGTATGATAGTTAAGCAAAATGAACCGCTTATCCTAAAGAATTCTTATTATGAGGCATTGGCGCAGCGTGGAGTATAACCCTAGAAAAGTGACCATTGTAACAATAGTACTGAGCGCCAGTAGAGTTCTTTGAACACTAAAGGATTTTATAAAGAAGTGGTTACATTTTCCCAACAAAGTCCAGGTATTTAGTTCTTTTACTTTAGGTCTGACACTTTTCTGTGTAATCTAGAGTTTTTGAGACCGGTTCGATCAAACTCAAACATAATTATGACAGTAGTAAAATGACAAAACTAAGGCTTTTTACCATCTATAGTAGATAATTTATACAGTGTCAGGAGGCAACTTTTGCCTTTACTAACGGGACGCAGTAGTGCCCGGGACGAATTCAGATGGAGTAAACTTGCCCAGCACCTATTCCATCCTCTCAACTTAGTTGGCCTAGCCCACAGGAAAGACATGGTCAATACGTGAGGAGCTGAATGGGCCGCGGGTTTCCTCACGATGTTTTTCTTCACCATTTGAGAGTACTGGTATAGCGCGCATAAATTTTTCGCACAGAAAATTTCATTGGTACAATCTGGGTTTTAACCCACGACCTTAGGATCGGAAGGCGGGGTCATTACCAACTAGACCACCCGTACTCAACAATGACAATATGTATAACATTTTGGCATTTTATTGATACTTTGAGTCTGTTAGCGTTATCTATGATTTTCACTTGTCTATTGCGGCTCGTGTCGACAGGTCGCGCGTGCATGTCGCGCGCACCCGGCAGGAACCGCAGGACGCTGCTTATTTACTTAGCAGCTTTCGCAAAACGACCCATTACGGATAACTGTACTAAATAATTACTGCAATGTGCCTTTGCCTTTCTATTTCTATGAGCGCGTGCGCTTCCACCTGCCTGCATAAAACTAGTATTGCTATAAAAATGAAGCTGTTATTTTACGGTTGTAATAAAGAGGTTCCGCGAGTGCAAGACTCTAACCCAAGATGGTCTCAAGGTACTAGCATCGTCTCCGATACCAACGGTACAAAGCATCCCAGAACCAATCTAGGATCCAGACCCCACGGTATGGACATACTTATAAATATTAAAGGTCTAAAAAGGCTCATAAGTACTGGTACCTATTCTAATTGAAGCTTTATTATTCATTTACAACTATAATTATTATTTGTTAATCCTTGATTTTATTGATAATATGCCTTCTACGCCAAATGATGGCGGCCGCCTTTCGCAGAGCCCTAGTATAAGCTGTACAGCGATGATCACTGTAATTATTTACTATGCATGAATGCGCCGCTGTCTAGGACGACGCGGGACAAAGAACGGTCAACTGCAGCTCTACAACGGACTGTCAGACAGGTTATAGCAACATGGGTGTGCTGCATAACAATTTTAAAATACGCTCATTAATTCGCATATGCACGGAACGTCTACGAAGGCATTATGATTCAACGTAACTGGGTATTTTTTTAATATAATTGTTTGTTAAGCCTTTATCTATGCCCTACCTTTTCGAATCAGAGGAATTAAACTGCAGTTTTGCTCTTCCAAATGTCTAGGCATCCACGATGTTGTATGTATATACATTTTGGCAAAACACCACCGCATCACAATTTATACAATTCCTTTCAAAGTTTAGGGGCGCTCGAAGAAAGAAATTCCCGAAATTCAACTCCAGGGCATCAATAAAATTCTTTAAAATCACCGAGTGATTTAAAATCACCAAAAAGGTCCATTTGCATTGTTTTTTTTCTATACCCTGCAGCGGAAAGATGAAGTTAGTAGGTATGGAAAAAAACTCAACGTGAACAAAGTCACGGGGCGTTCCACTAGTTCTCTATAATTTTGTACTTAATTTTGCCGCTTTTTTCAAATATTTGCAGACTGATAATACAGAGCGCTGGCGATCCTAAGGTCGTGGGTTTAATACAGTTGTGCACTAATGGATTTTCCTGTTCGAAAAATTTATGCGCACTCTCAGACGGCGAAGGAAAATATAGTGAGGAGACTAGCAAGTCGCAGAATCTAAGAAGTTCAAAAACATGTGTCAGTGCATGACAGGAACCTTTGAGGCGCACTTTAAATCCTTTCACCACACTGGTTCGAAAAGACTAGTGACACGACTACGTCTAGCACAGATATAAAAGCAAGCAAACACACGAACCTCCATGGCTACTAATTTCACCCACAAAAGCCAAAGAAGATAAGTCTCTTCATGCATAGAGCCATACTTATCTCACAAAGCACAAAGCTGTCTAAGCACAATTAGCCTGATTCGATTTGTCTATTGATGTTCTAGATTCATTCTCCCATTGTAACGTGAATGAACCACAAAACTTAGAAATGACAACAGGCCTCATGCTGGCTTTGCTACACTTGAGTTACAGAATGTTCATAAAAGAGACATTACCGGACTTCTGAGATGAGAGCACTGGTGGTCTAGTGGTGGCGGACCCGCCTTTAGATCCAAAGAGTGCACTGTGATGCAGTTTTATAAAGCTGTGTTATTATGACCATCATAAGGTCGCCGAGTCACAAAATTTTTTCTTCGCATACCTAACTTACCTACCTATGAATATCGTGATCAAATCTCTTTGTTCAACTTATTTATTTGTATATCTCAATTTTCTGTACATTCCACGTTTTCGGCCTTGTCAGTGATGTTTGAGATCCGTTGCGGATTTCAAACCTTGAAATTATTGATTACTATCAGGATATTGCGAACTGCACTGTTTTTTCCTCTCAAAAGTTAAATTGTTTGTTTTTTTTTTTATCTAGTAATTAGATATTCTAATGACTATTCCATATTGTTTCCTAAATAACTGCGCCTTACATAAGTTCAACTTCCTTGTGGTCATGACTATTAACAACCAAAAGCTAGACTTCAAAATTTATTTGGGTATGAATAAGACTGGACAGGTTATGCGAAAGCCTTCTTATGGTGCCACAAAGGCATTGAGTTCTGACATCTCCTCACAATGAGTTCACAGTCACGTGGAAAGCAGGTTCTCAAAGCTTCTCCTGTCCACTGACAGCATTCAGTTCTAAACAGCTCTGTAACATAGTTTCTAGGTAAATTGAATTCTTTTTTGACATTAGCGATGGAAGTTTTCTGGAAATTTATGTCAAAACAGTGAAACAAGAAATAAAAACAAATTAGGACCTAAGCGCTCTACGTTTTCTAAACAAGACGTCGACGCACGTCAAACGCTTATGAGGCGCGTAGCAAAACGCAGCTGTATGGTGAAGTTGACTAAAATTAATTAAATCATACTATCGGTGTGACCAAAGTATAGCTTAGGTTAAGTAAGTATGTACGTATGAGCTAGCCAGCTCTTGTGACGGAGTTTTTAGGCCACCTAAAGGCCTCCGTCATGGCTTAACGACTTAAAAGCCGGGACCGACAATTTAACGTGCCCTCCGAAGCTCGGAAGCGCTCAGCTCGTAATGCCACTGTAGGCCTCGGAACCTTTTTTCTGTGTGAATACGGTGTAATAGGCGTCGTTGCGGCAACGATGTAGGCATGACGTGCAGGCGTGGTTCTGACAATTGAATTGATAAGCGACTTTCTAGCCGAATGAGCCGAATAGAGGCATTGTGTAGCATAAAAAATAGCCTACTCCGACTTAATAATAGGAGTTCCTATAATTGTAGAAAAAAATTTTAAGCAAGCACAGTTTATAAAGTATAAATATATTTATATGCTGGTCCTCTATTAATTTGGCGCCATATTAAATAATAAATTATAGCTCGTATATACTATTAAGTACTTTTTGTTCATATGTGCTAATAACATTCTATAAATTAACTGATTTATTTTATAACAAAACATATGATTTACATACCTATGCATGTACCTATTATCTAATAACTATTATAGTAATGTTACAAAAAGTCTATCGAGCTGTAAGAACGTTTTTGTTATATGCAGATTTTTTCTTAAAGAAACGTAATCGTAGTACGAATATTTTAGTAGGTCATTTGACATACCATAGCTCAATACGTAGGCAATAGGTATGCTTGTATATGTTGTTGTAAGTAACCACTTGTTTGCTTGTAAATTTGTTTGTAATTTTTAGGTTGTTCAAAATTGCAAAGATAGGTGGGGCTCCAAAAGTAGCTCACTCAACCCACTACTGATGAATTCTTTCTTTAGCACTCACTTTTAATGAAGATGCATTTCCTTTTAGAGGAGTCAGTTATAAACTTGTCACTTATGTAAATTTAGATAGCTATAATAAACAATCACTGGTAAAAAAGAAAGTTGATTGTTTAACGACAGATGATTGATGTTGGGTACATAAATGTTTAAAGCCACCGCGTATTCACGCAACTTTGACACCGTGACAATAATAAAATTTATTGTTTTTATGGGAGACTCTTTCTAAAAAAGTATTAAGTCAATTAATTAAAATACTTGCATGCGAAGTTCTCAGGGAAAATGTTTTCCGTGCGGAAGAAAATTACACAGTAGGATTCCACTAGTTATTATTGACACAAAACTTTTTTGCGTACAACATACATAGATACATATTGTATCCCAAATGGGGTTGGCAGAGGCACAAGTTCATTACAAAACTTGCAGCCACTCCTTATTCAAAGCCCCAAGATGGACATGGGGAACCATGGTGACAGATGATCAGCCCATCACCCATATAAATTGTCCATCATGTTGGAGAGGATTCTATCCCTTAGTCGACTTTTACGACATGCTCGTGGAGCAAAGCAGCTGTATCTATTCTGTTTTTTTTTTCACTCCCGGTCCCGCAGAGAAGTAGTCCATGAAAAATACTGCAGCGGAGTTTGTAAATAAATGAACATGTCGTCACCTCAGTTACCAGCAAGGCTAACAACAAGTGGACCGACATTAATAAGTAATCTTGATATTCGCCGAACACCAATTTCGATTGACAGACGCTGACGAACAAAATAATAATGACGAAACTCTCAATAACGAACGAACGGATGATGTTATTAACCGCAGCTCTCTCATACATATTCAATAGCTTAGTTATTGAATAAAAGTAAAAGTGAATCTTCTTGTACGGGTCTTCTGATTGATTAGCTCGCTACCTTATTGACCATTTATGAAGCTCACGACTTAAAATTTATTTGTTCTTTAAAAGCGAGCTTTCTGTGAGTTTTAATAGCTGCGATTTATCACACTCTTCGTTTTTTAGTAACTGTGTATAGTAAGCCACTTCGCTGCAAGGTCGTCGGGTACAAAAAATCGAAACGAGTTTTTGCTCTATTTTTATTCGTTAAAAGAAAAAGAATATCAGAACACCTATTTGGAAGCGCCGCAGCGAGCCTGCGACTGCCGACTGGTCGATACAGGAAGTTAAACCGATTGAACAACAATAAGATTTATGTGTACTTCGAGTGCAAAAGCTCTCAGACGATTTTTTATCGGCTGAATAAGACCTAATGTATCTTAATTAAAGTTAAGTAAATATATAAACTTATAACAATTTATCTTCTCATTGTTTATAATGGCGACGAGATATTTAATGTAGAATTATGTAGCTTGGAGCGGCTCTAATTGGAAGATGCAAGAGATCAAGCAAGTGTATAAATGTTTTTAGTTGTTCATCTGAATCGTGTCCTGATCTATGGTGACCTACGAGTCCAATAGATTGTCCATGGCGCCCGATCCGCTGTAGGTCACGGGGCATTGTGCTACACAACTTATAGTAAAACGTTATGCAAAATACGAAGTGCCTTTCGATTTTGCGATATCTGTAAATCGAGACGGACGATCGTGGGATAGCACAGGTGAGCGGCGATTTTGATGTGTTGCCTCAGTTTAACGGGCCGCTTAAAAAATAAAACGACCTCTTTTAATTCTATTATGTTTTTATTGCTCTGCACTGCCACAGACTGAGTAGTCAATTATTGCGATAGGTACCTACGATAAGATGAAGTGCCAATGATGTGATGGAAAAATCTGTATTACTTATACTGATAGTTTTAAATGTATAGATAGAAATAAATCCACAATGTTTCATAAGTGTTTTGCAATGACAGTGATAAAAGGTATTCACTTTTATTAAGAGCACTGCTGTATTAGGAGCTCTTTGATAGGTATTCCATCAGAGATATCATCCAAAACGAGGACTTTAAAATGTTCTTTATGTCCGAAAGATTTATTGTGTAGGCCAATCTAAAACGTTTAACACAGATATTGCTTTCAAAAATCCATTTGCATTGTCATAAAAAGTAGATAACAATCAATGGCGCGCATTAAACGATTCATATTGCTTTATGTTGTGATGCTAGTGTACTAGCTATCTTTATGTTGGATCTCTCGGCCCCGTTACTGAGTAGCCTCCCCAAATCTTGCATTCAAACCCACCCCCATATTCAACTACATTATTGAAACACGATTACCATTATTATTTTATTCCTAATTTTACTGCAAAATGCTTTCTATATATTGGTTTAGTCCTCAAGGTGCAAGAATTTCACTTCATCAGAGAATAGATTCCTTGTGTGATGTAGGTTATATGATTATTATTTTAAACTTCTTTGGAATGCCATTTCTAAATTATCGTTTTAATTAATTAGAAAATTGGAACGGATGGCTTAACGAAAGAATGTCTAGTGAATAGCAGATGTAGCGTCTCTAGTCTGCACAGTTTTGTCCAAGACAGCTGTTAAACAGGTGAGCTATTTACTAGTTCAGTGGACACAAAAAACTGGAATTTTATATAAGCTGGGTTCCGGTAATTTTACAGAAAAAGCTATCACGCAAGCATTAATAGCTCAAGTTGGAATTAAATGCCTCCCTTCCCTCTCTTTTCATGTAATTAGTTTTTCATAGGTCGGTTGATCAGCTTGGGATGGTCAAAACCTGGTAGGTACTAAAAATTAAAAAAAAAATACATTACTAACTACAAGCTCGCAAACAGTTCGAACAAAAGTGATATAAAAAGGAAGAAGAAGAATTTCAACATTTTATCAGGTATCCTTTTGTCATGGCTTTCATAGTTTTGTATTTGGTATACATTTTCTATTATTTCTTTGTAAAAATAACTTATAGAGAGAGTATAAATGGTGAGGCAACTATTTACAGCCGTGTTACGACTTGTTTATTGCAGTCTGCGATAGAGGGAAACTTCAAAGTACAAATTCAGCGTGAATAGCCATATTCGTCAAATCGCGTTGTCATAAAATTGTAATTGCTTATGTATCTGAGTAGAAACACAACCTGTTTTGAATTACTTTCAAGTTTAAACCAAAGTCATTTCAATAATAAAGCTAGATGGCTTTGCCCAGACTAAGTTACCTATTCATTAAAATATTCATTCGTCTAACATTATTGTCTAGACTTTGATCCATATGCCTAAGTATTTTATCTTCTTGATAATAATCAATATAATCAATCTGTTTCGTATCTTTCTGACTGACAAACAAGCCTTCTTCTGATGAAATTAAAAGCGATCATCGCAATAAAAATTATTTTAAATCAAGGTGTTCCTCCAGTCTAACGTGTAAAGCTTCTTGGCTCCCTATACTGATATGTTATCATAGTTATGAATTATTACACGAACGTACATTGATATACAACTTATATAATTATATCATTATTATGTCATAACAAAATTTGGCTGAATAGCATCTGTACTAAAATCATTTTGTCCAAACTGGCTGACAAACGGTCATAAAATCAAATCAATCAAGTTTTTCTAACGGGTAACACTACTACACGTTGCGTTGGGACAACTTATAAAAACTGCCCAAATAAGATGTTGTGAAGGTACACGCTTGAAAGTAGCTGAAAGGTACATCTTTAATAACAGCCGTAGCCGATTTACCATAATCTAATAAAAAAGTAGTAAAATTACAAGTGAGACATAAACAAACAGATAAGGTGAAAACACACAAACTTGTACATCTTATATTTGATATTAGATGCAGACGAAACAAAGAACTAGTATGCAACAGCATTTTAATTAATTACTTTTATGAGCTTGTCGCCTTAATAGTTTTATATTTGGACACAACACGTCATTTATAAGCTTATAAAGAAGGTACATAATTTGAATATGATAACGTTATTTCGTAAGTTTTTATGCCCATAGAGTGGAGCGATATGAATTGATGTTAAAATTCACAATGCGTTTATGGTAGAGACAATATTGTTCGCGAGTCACAGCGGGGGTCGGAGATGACATCTCGCAGCGTGCAGCCTTGTTTCTACTAAAGCACTCCTATTGGCACGTGATCCGTGACCTTCGAAACTTACGAATAAGGTTCACTTTCCATTGATCACCGTGCTCTCTGGTTTAGCCAACTGCCTATTTATTACCAAACGACTATTACAGTTATTGAAATAATAACGTTGATAAAAAATGTAAAGTTACGAAATTAATAAGAATTTGAATGCGGATCATTGTTCGAATCGGAGTCATCAGAGGCGGCGTGACTGCGTTGCGGCTGCGAGGCGGCTGCGGGGAGTGCGCGGTTGAGGCGCGAGCGCAGGGTTATCGCAGTTCGGGCGCCCGTCACGGTTCCCACGGCAAACGGTATTTTAAATACCTATTTATCTACGTACGGCGACAGGACCGAGGTGCATTCTGCTTGAGTAGCCTCTTCTGGATGGGTCAAGGATTCGAAGGTGAGTGTAGATCCGTGCTCGTTACGACGCGACCTGGCCTCGTTCCATGTCACATCTTGCTATGGTTCATTATTCGATTGTAAATTATGTTTTGCATTGATTTGTATCTTTAATAAATGTCTATTGTTGCCCATGTCTGTGTATTTTAATAAATCAATATCGTTTGTATTCAGAATCTAACGAGGGTTAAAGTTGCCTACGAGTATTTCAAGTACCTAATAGATGTACTTTTTATTTTAATTAACGTTTTCATTTAAAGTTCAATATCAATGTAAGATTAAATCTCTGCAAAAAGTTTCAATAACGTAAACACCGATAAGTACCTGACCTCACCAGACCAAGCCCATCACATAATATATTTACGAAAAATATGTTAATAGCCTTGCTACAATTTTATTACCAAATAATAAGTAGATAAAAGGGTTCTGTAAATACGGTTGTTTATTGCGTTTTATACGGAAGGCAATATTATGTTACCCGGCGATTAAGTGGGTTGTCGACAGTCGTGATTCAGATTTTGCCCTGGCTTCGACTTTTCGGTGAAAACAATTTTGCTGGCGACATGGGTATAATATACTCGAGAGTTTTAATTATGTGTAAGGTTTAACCAATTGAATTCAGATCCAGTTCCGCGTATTAACATTTTGATATTGTTTTTAGTTTAAATTTTAGGAAATTAAATGTAAAACTTAAGCTTCATTGTGTATTTAGATCTAAATCAGTCAAATTATATTTTACTGATGCCAAAGTGAGTACGTACGTAATTTTATCATTAGATACAACCACGTGACACTATGTTGGCGACCGCTCATTGCCTGAAGAAAAAAAGTACCAAGACATACAAATGCGAGCTAGAATGTTACGAAATGTAGTAGTAAGATTTAAATCGGATATTCAGTCACTTAGGTAACAGGAAAACGTATTACCTATGCTTAAATTATAATGGATGATGCACACATTTTTTTGGTGTAGGAAGACACTCGAAGTGTTGAGATCGCCGCAAGTAAACAAGACATACGACCAATTTATATTCTACCAGCTGCCGCCCGCGGCTTCGCTCGCGTGGTACCCGGATAAAAATAGCCTATATGTTAATCCAGCATAAGTACTGTGTATATTCCAAGTTTCATTCATATCCGTTCAGTAGTTTTTACGTGAAAGAGTAACAAACATCCATACATACAAACTTTCGCGTTTATAATATTAGTAAAGATAAATATAAATGTAAAAGTTTGTGGGTACCTACCACGCGTGCAAAGCCGCGGGCAGCAGCTAGTTACTCTCATAAATACATATTACAGTTTCATACATTTGGCCTAATTTATACTCAAAATTATATTAAAGATAGTAATTAGCTTATCGGAGAACTAAATTGAGTTATTATTTCATTAATATTGCAGTAGGTACTGAGCCGAACTTGCTTAGTGCAACGTTATTAGGTATCAATTAATGTAGCAATATTACAATGTAAGGTTAATAAAGACCTTTTATATTTCAGGTCTACTCCTACTGCAAAGTAAAGGCTTGTCAGTTTTAAGCTTTTCTTTTAGTGCTAGGAGCTTGACGGTCCGGTTATAAAACGGAAAAGTTGTAGTCTTACGCAAATAAAAAAGCGAATGTACTTAAGAGAACCAACAATGGACTTGTACACCTCTTACAAAATAATCTGCTACAAAATATTATTGTTTCGTGAGTGCTGCGGTACTTGCCCCTAATGATTGGAGCTCCCATAAAGTAGCATCTCATCCTACCATAGTTGATTTAATATTCTATTGAATTTCTTATCTGTAAGTGGTTTGTTCGGTCACATTTGTAACGTGGGAATCGTCACCGTCCGACTTCTGTATCTACTAAATTTAGTTTTCTTATAGCAGTATCCGTCATAAAGCGGAGAAGAACAGCACACAAACGCACAATCATTATTTATTCCGGGTCTGGATGATGTATTATGTATTATAAGTATGTATTTATAAAAAAAGTATATAAGTATTCTATCAACCATCTGGTGCCCATAGTACAAGCTTAGTTTGGGGCTAGATGGTGCTGTGTGAAAAGTCCGCAAATATTTATTTGTTTATATTACAAAGCTAGCTGCAAGCCTTTTCAAATATTCTATACGCGTGTAGACTATGTTATATAACCTAATTTAATAATATAAATCTACAAATAGTTAACACACATCATCATCATCCTATAGTAGTCCACAGCTGGATATAGGCCTCCCCTAATGCGCCCTGTCCCTCTACAATCCAAATAATTTCTCTGGACTCCTCGCTAAACAAAATAAAACTGTAACTGTAAATAGGTATGAATTGTACGATACATAACTTTAACTAATTGTTACTTTATGCTTGACAATGTATGAAGAGTTTATATTAAAGGAGAATAATCTAAGGTATAACTTAACATAAATGACACACAATTACAAAATTTAAATATAAAATAATTGCGAGAAATGCACTTGTGTGTATAGCCAGAAAATCGCATGTATTACTTTTACGCCGTCAAATGACGGAAACCGCTATTTTATAAAAAATATTTTTATATCGATGTACTGTTACATTTTCTATGACACGACTTCGGATTACATTGATGACTATCATGGACAATGTCGTATTAATAATAGCATCGATAGTTTCCGATCTATGAGTAGGTGGACATGTTATGCTATTTCTGGTTGAATATTTCAATGTTTAAGGAATAACAATTATTTCATTTACAAAGACAAAAAAAATCTTTAAGATAATCGGTATAATAATAAGAAATGAAAATTAGCTCGGTTTTCTATCTAAGTTCGCCTTGATGTTTAAAGTGTTTAGGTAGTTAAATGTTTTACTTTCGTTTACCTAGTAGGTATGTAGCGTGTAAGAAATATTATGTAGCTTCCGCCCTCAGTACACTCGCGTGGTATCTAACAGGATTAAAAAGTGGCCAATGTCATTCCAACACTCGTACTATGTGTAGGTACTCCAAGATTAATTTAAATCCGTTCAGGTGTTACTGCGTGACAATCACAGTAACATGGTAATATATATCCTTTCTCTTACTTTCAAAATAAATTTTTAGGATTATTATACGTAAAAATCAAATTTTATGATGAGTGCAGATGATCTCCCGCACTGTTTACTTTACGATCAAGTGTTAATAAAACCATCAAATAATTCGGTTATTATTGCTCTTAAAAAATTAAGTGCTCTCTTATTTTACTTTAATAACAGAGTGGTGTAAAAGACTCTTAATCGCGTAACTACAGGCTTATGTCTGAATGTGTTGCGCTTACTATAATTCACCTTTTATTTTCATTAAGAGCAGCAGGTTTAAATGTCGTTTACGGAAAAATATAACACGGAAAGCCTTTTATTTTCTTTTAAGTTCATTGTAAACAACAAGAGAATTATCTTAAGGTAGGTTTATATAAAACTTGAGCTATACAGCTATACCTACAAAATAGTGCGGGCGCGACCTCGCAGTAAATAAATGCCGTAATTATATGAAATTATTTTAATGTGTTTCAGAATTGCATGGATGTCACAATATCACGCCCTTAGGTAAATGCGTTGTTTATATACGCGTATAATTGTCTCCACCAATCTTATTGAATTTTCATGATTTGTTTATTTCGCCTAAGTATTATTAAAATATATTTTGTAGATAGAAAGCTACTATGTTATATTATGAGAAGCTACGGCCTACGTCGAAATTTACTTTCTTTTAAATTATTTTTTGTTTTAACTTGTCTGAAATAAACAACTTATTATTATTATTATTAAATTTATATGTTAAGTATTTAATAGCATTTTGTCCGAACGACACTCAAGTAGGAACCGCATAAATAGGTTAGTGCCTATAAGCAACAAGAAAAATAACTTAAAAAGTGCATCAATTGTATCGTTATCAATCCATTACGGAATGAACAAATGACACAGCTTAAACCTTTTTAAACGAGAGAGAGTCGTGAGTCCTCGGATTAATTAGCCCGGAGTTTTTTTGTGCTGAAAACGTCATTGGCCAGAGAATATTAAATAATTTTAACAGATGAGATACCCTCTATTTTATTAAAATAAGATAGGTGGTTTATCCCCGGTATGCGGGAAGTGAAAAGACGACGTTATATTTCATCTTCTTTCATTCTACTGAATTTTATTTTTTTTCTTCCAAACTGTTTTGCCTATTACGAATCCTACTACAGTACCTACGTTCAACGTAACTTGACATTCGTGAAGTTTACCGTTTAAACAATTTAGTATGAAAAAGCTACACTGCGCATGTCCAACAGCTAACTTCACGTATGCCAAGTTACGTTGAACGTACTATATAAATATTGGAAGTGAATATCTAAATTAAATAAAAAACAGAATATTGTAATAATTTAACTGTTTATTTGACTTAAGTTAATTGTATTGCAAGTTGTTGAAATCATTAATACATTAGGTATAGAGCTTTACAAAATTATGCTCCACCTGTACTCAAAATAATATTCTTTGGCAACATTTTGCTAAAAAGTTGTCAGTGTATACCGTGACAAATTGTACGATAAAAGTGTCTTTGGGAGATAAATAATTATTTATATAGTGTGCGAAATTGCCGGCAACCGGTCCATGTCGGTCGTCTGCTTCTGTCGTAAGCGACAAAAGCTACGGTCTGCTTCTGTTACGCTGTATTTATGGAGGCTTTACTTTACATTGTGGTCACAATGCCTTCACAATGTATTGTGCTCAACCTCCGCCTTTTAACAAATCTACATATCGTCACTGGAAAGGCAAAATTACGTAAGCGCCAAAATGGCGCCAAATAGGCATATTGAGTTATTATCCTAAAATAGCAGTCCAAATACAATAATATGAACTGCTGGACATAGAAAATGAAAAAAGAATGAAATCTTACGTTGACGTCATCAAAATTCGATAATTAGGTAGAAAGTTATGATTAAAAAAACGAAAAAAATGAACTTCAAACGGCTTTTTCTCGATTGGCGCTTACGTAAATTTGCCTTTCCAGTGACGATATTATTTATTGGACAATTCATCAAGACATAATTTAAAACTCTTGTATTCCATGACTTCTGAGTTACAAAACTTCGGCGTTATTATTTCTCTACTCGCCTTAGGGTTTTGATTACTGGATCTTAAATATTTTACATACATACGTATAAACGTAAAAATACGAGGAAGTCGTAAAATAGCTGATAATGCTTAAGCTGCATGGTCTAAAAATAATAATCATTAACATAAAATAAAACAAACAACCATGAAGAAAGAACTTTAAGTTCAGTTTGCAATTTATTAAATAATATTAAGGTATTCAGTTCATTTTTATCTACTTTGAGATAATTAGGTATGTTCGTCCTGCAGTTAATTATCGGCCTGTATTAATAAATATTAAAATTCAATTTATAAATAACTGAAACCTCTTGATAATTACTATATAAAGTGGGTTAGATTCATTAAAAAAAACTGACAATTACAGGCGTGAGCTTTGTGAATTGTAGGAATAATATTGCCCATCAGTGAGACACAAACGGTTGAATATAATAAGAAAAAATAATTATAACCTGCTGTTAGATCATACTAGCTTTTGCCCGCGGCTTCGCTCATATGATATGGTATGGTATGGTGTACATGTTCATGCATGTTCCAAGATTCATTCAAACCCGTTCAGCCATTACTTTGTGATTGAGGCACAAACATTCTCACAAACTTTGCCATTTATAATTATAAGTCCTTACTTTCTTACTAATATCTATTATAAACGCGAAAGTTTAAATGTATGGATGTTTGTTACTCTTTCACGCAAAAACTACTGAATGGATTTTAATGAAACTTGGAAATAAAACATAGTACATGTGCTGGATTAACATATAGGCTATTTTTTATCCAGGTACCATGCGAGCGAAGCCGCGGGTGGCAGCTAATAGGTTATATAGTAGGATTAGTGCCTGCCCGATGGTCAGACGACATTGTGAGGGCAGTAAGAGAGCAGTGGATCCGGCTGGCATAAAACCGCCAGGAGTGGCGTGATAGAAAAGAGGTCTTTACCCAGCAGTGGGTGTCACCGGCTGTATATATAGGTGTCTCGTAATGAATGGATAATCCGGCAGGTACACGTAGGGGGCGCCATGGCGGGTCCGAAAAAGAAATAAAAAAATATTTTCCAACTGTTCAGGAAAATGCGACACTTTGAAAAAAAAAATTGCAATAGTATTGTATGACATAAGCAGCACGTCGGCAAGGCCCAAGATTTAGGAACATTTTACAAAAAAACTCACGATTAATTCCTTAATTTGCCGATGCAGTGACCAATAATGTTATGATAAGCAGCAATTTTTTTTTCAAAGTTTCGCATATTCCGGATCAGTTGGAATTTTTATTTTTTTTCGGACCGCCTTGGCGCCCCCTACGAGTACCTGCCGGATTATCCATTCCTTACGGGACACCTATATATACAGCCGGTGACACCCACTGTTGGGTAAAGACCTCTTTTCTATCACGCCACTCCTGGCGGTCTTATGCCAGCTGGATCCACTGCTCTCCTACTGCCCTAGAATAGGATAGGATTAGTAGGAAAATAAAACAAACTCCTCCACTCACGTTCAGCGGTCGTTAGTTCACGTGTTTTGGTCCTTCGCTTCTGCCCGGTACATTGGAGCAGCACTCGCAGGCTCCACTGATGTCTATAATCAACTCGCCGACTGATGCAACCACTTTGAATAGCTAGGTACATTCACGGTTCCATTAGAATCGACGAGCGTCATTTTGACATTCGTAATTAAACGCGGTGGAAAAAATTAATTGTTTTCTTTGACTTAAAACCTAGCGTCAGTATAATTTTTGAGCACTGGAGGTCTAGTGATACCTAGTGCTTTCCGATCCTAAGGTTATAGGTTTGATATGTGATATGTCGTACTCTCTATAGGTGAAGAAAACATCGTGAGGATATGTCGTAGAACCTAAGAAGTTCCAAAACCTGTGTCAAGTTCATGAAAGGAGCTCTAAATCCTTTCACCACACAAGTTAAAAAAAAACTAGCGACACGACTAGTAGTAGTGGTATAATTATAAGAATTTTGTTTATTACGGTAGCAGTTTTATAGAATCAAAGGTATACTGGGCGTTCAATTTTGTTCAATCAATGGAAGTTTCTTGCAAATCAAATCATAGATGTTGGAGTATACACGCTTCTGTTGGAGCTCTATTCACCATTGATATTAAATTATAACGATACAATTTATTTCACACACCTTATGACATATAAACACATATCACTGGCAACCCGCCCCGGATTTGCACGAGTAGCAGAGCATATACCTATGCCAAAAAGTTTTTTTTTGTGACTTATATTGTATAGCAACAGGGCAACCAGCCGGCGCAGCCGGCCGGCGCGGCGGAGCGGTCTTGTCGGTGGGCGACCACTTGTTCGGTGAATTTTATCCTCGCCAAATGGCACACCTACCAAAAACACACTTGTAAAAACTGCACTACTGAATCGAATGGTTTAAAATAGGGACTCCGGTGACCGACGGTAATGGACTGCGGTGCACTTCGATAAACTCCCCGGCATGATTTTTCCGATATCTTAAACAATTATCGTCATATTTAAATTAATTTACACAAGACTTTATTTTATTATCTGTAGTAATACCTAATAATAGTATATTATGATAATTTCACTCAAATCTATACTCCGAAGGTAGTAGGTACTAGAAGTCAATGATTATAAGTCATTCTAAAGCTTCATCTATTTAATAATGGCTATAACATTATAATAATACATATTGATTGCAGTGTGTTTTCGCTAATAACAGTTAATTGATGTTAGTTGCATAAATAAACTATTTCCGTAATTTGCGAAAACATAGCTAAACTTCTTTATTTCGAAATATGCCAACAAATGCTAACTAAAGTTCAGTCTAGCTGAAACAGCTAATTAGTGCACCTAAAATCTAAACAGCGAAATAATTTCCGTTTATCTACAGGAGATTTCCTTAATGTGCGGGCGAAAGCACGAGTTAGCAGACGTGGAAGATGAACGTGTGCGATACCATTCATTAGGCAGTCGGTGCCCGCGTCAAATTAGTTGGAAGCGCGCCTAATTAGACAGCGCAGGCGCAGTTGCCGCGCCGCTGCCCCGCGTGCCCTGCTGCGGACCCAATAGAGAACAGCGAAGCGTTTTTTGAAGTTTAGTCTTAGCAAACTGCTACTACTACTAGTGGTATCACCAGTTCGTCCGAACCCGTGTGGTAAAAGGATTTAAAGTGCGCCTTAAATAAATAAATATTTGAAGATTTACACAGCACCATCTAACCCCAAATTCAGCAAAGCTTGTAGGTACTATGAGAACCAGATGACTGATAGAATACTTATATTATACTTTTTTTGTAAATACACACTTATAATATTACAACACCCAGACCCGGAAGAAATATTTACAGAACATACAAACATTTGTTACGTAGCGGGAATCGAACCCACACCTCTTGCGTCTCAGCCACTCGCTGGATGATTTCATTCGGTCTTTTTTACCTCATAGTCCAAACGTCTGGACGGATTTTAGTGAATGTGGTATCATCTATATAGAATGATAAAATTGTACAGCTACAACCTCCCTATGCTATGAATAAGATGCCATAAGTCACACAAAACGTTGGAATAAATATGAAGCCATTTGAGAAACATCTATGAATAAACTCAACGTTTAGGTTTTAGTCATCCGAGTTTATACATACACCCCCGTATCCCTAATGGGGTGGGCAGAGCCACAAGTAAACATAAGAAAACTTGCAGCCACTTCTGATTTAAACTCCTAAGATGGATATGGTGAACCATGGTGACAGGTGATCAGCCAAAATCAGATTTTATGATCACTATATTTGCTTGAATGTAGATGCAAACATTATTTAAGGTCTCTCTGTGAAATCCGAAGTAAGATAGAAATGGAGAACGAGTTTCTTAGTCCGCTATTTCTCTCGCTCTCTTCTTTAAGTTAACTGCACCTAAGCAGAGGCAAGCGGCGCTCTACCCGGTACTTGTCTTGTTTCAATGATTGCATCGTTTTTGATAAACCTTCTATTCCCTAGGAATTATATAATCTTGGGTTTCTTACGTATACACAAATCTTCGCCATGTTTGTAATATTGGGTTGAATGGGAGCATGTCGAATAACACGTAATAAGTGTTTGTTTATTCAAAAATACATGAAAATCGAATGGGTAATGCATCATTTACCCAACCACCACTAAGAAAATGATTGTAATTTATCAGTTAAACTGTCTGTCTGTATATTAGTAGAGACTAGACTTCGTTTGACGAAAACTACGGGGCTTTGTCGAGAAACTTCTCATATAGGCTTTAGTGATATGACTGCGAAGCTATTAGGGATTTTAAGCGACAAGTAAAGATGCAGTCGTCATGACATGGATACAATGTTTTTACTGGTTAGTAGTAATGTGGCTGCAAAATAAGTAGTTTTTATTAATGGAAAACCATTGCTTATTTATGCCCTTCTATTTTGACGTTCTCGGTGGCGTGACTAGCGAGTTCTTGGTTGAGACGAAAGACGCGGATTCGATTCCCGCTGCGGGAAATGTTTGCATGTTCTGTAAATATTTCATTCGGGTCTGGGTATTGTAGTACCATGGTACTTGTAGTTTCTAATACTTACGACACTGAGTAACCTAATGTGGGGTCAGAACTTTAATATTATGTGACTGTTGGATGTCATTCATTCATTTATTAGTTAATATTTGGATTCTTGTACTATATCAACAAATATAGTTAATTTGATCTTGTTTTTTAATTACATACTTTCTTTCGTCAATGCATAATCTTTGTGTTTCCTATTAAGTGCACACGTTAGTACAACTCGAACATAACCCAATAACAATTTGTTTAAATATATTTTTAATTAATTTTGTAATCTTTAGTTCACCAGACAACACTCTCAATCAACTTTAAATGCCAAGATATCTCTCATTTTATATTAAAAGTCGACAAAGCCGTAAAATTAGTTTTATCTAGATTATTCTCGTATATTATTGGTTTAATTACGGAACAATGGCTGTGATCAGCTGCGGGTACCGTTACGTTGGGCACGCGAGCGATGCGCGCACACCCGCTTGCTGAATGCGCTAGGTCAAGATCGTTCAGCGATGATGCCAATTTACATCTTGACATACTACAATTGTAACGTACGTTGTCAATTAGCCACAACTAGCTGACACCATCTTGAGAACCTGTTATACTACTAATAGGCACGCGATAGCTAAACCATGACTACTGATAAATATCATAATTACTTTTCTAATTGAGCATACGCACAGCTTTGGCACTGAAAATATAATGTTTGTATTATGAAAGTTTTTCATTTACTTTGGATACAGTCCGCAATGTTACATCTATTTTTGTATTCGTAATTTGTAATTTAAAATGTTTCTTTGTAGGCGACTTGTATTATAGACAAGAACTGTTTATTCATATTATATTCTTTGTTTTTCCGTTAAAACATAGTAACTAAACCAATGTTTAGTTTAAGTTAAGTCTAAAGTCAAACTATTTGTTATTGTCTGTTAAATCACGTAATAGAAACCAGACAACCTAGTTGCCTAGTTTTAGTGCAAGTTACTTAGTAGGTAAATACTTGCTTACGTCTAAGGGATATAAACTGCTTTCAGACATAAAAGGCAAGCTTACGAGTAGGGTGTGAGTGGCTAGGTAACATAAAAAAACTTCAGTAATTATTGCAACGTGCAAAGGCTCGTGCCGACTCAACTTTGTAGTGACTTTAATTATCAACATTATGAGCAAAAATACAGCAAAAATGTGTATTTTTTGCAACTAGCGAATAATCTAACATGTTGAATGAATGTGCTTATAGAAGAACAATTAACGTAATTACGTGAACGGTTCTAGGCAGGTGTAAAACACCACTCCACTTATAATATCTAGTAACGGAATTGACTGCGGGCGGTATAAGGCAAGCGTGCTTGTAGGCTGCAAAATTACTGCTTCGCGTAATAGAAGCCTATGTAATTCTAAGTACCTTTGTCAGATAATCTTGCCGTGGAAATTACACATCTCCTTGTTTTTATAAAAACTTGTCTTGGCGAATTTGTCTTGTGTTCCGTACGGTTATGTCAAAACGCACCTTAGCTGTAAATTGTGAGAAAAGAAATTAGCGTTTATTCAACTTGTTTATAACAAAGGTTTAGAAAACATTAGAAGTTCAGTTTAATTTCGAAAACTGTAATTCTTAAGGTTTATGGCTTTTCTGGAGAAATAATGTCAGAAGGATCACTAAAATGACCCATTGAATAAGCAAGCGTTAGGGCTTTTGCAGGTGGAACCGAATAAACTATCTAGGTTCTCGTGCGGTCGTTATTCGCTAAGATACGCATAAATAAAATGGTTTTCATCAACTATAGAATAAAATATAACTTTTACGATATTTATACACGGGGCGCCATGATAAGAATAATTTCTTTAGGTACACATAAAATTAAAATTACATTTTTGTTTCTTAGATAACATGAATTACTCTAACTAGGTGTATAACAATGTTTAATGTTTCAGTAGTATTTAACACCACGGTGAAAAGTATTCAAGATCAAAATAGGTGTTTTTACGTAAGAAGACTAATAATATTACAAAGGCTTATAACTTGTTTGCAGATTTGAAACGACGTTAAAACTTTGACCCAGATAGAAATTACGAATTTAATAAAAACAATAGCTATAGATAATGTGTGGCAGGTTGGTTCGCGTTAATGCTTTGTTCTCATGATTCGAGTGGGGCTGGCAAAATCTCGCGGCACATAAATTTGCCGGGTTCCGTTGTGAAAGCCAATATTCTTTGTGGTGCTGGCTCTATTTCTAACATTAAATAAATTACTCCGATATTACAAGAACGAATCGACTGAACTTGCCGGACGTGTTTGGCGGAGCATCGCAAACATGGATTTAGCTGAGGCTACTTTTAAATTCGACATTTTTATTTCAACATTCTATTATTTCAAGGCTTAGGTATCTTAAATTCCACCCACAGAAAAAATCTCATGTTACAATAAAAGGATGAGACAACTTTATCCATTTGTTAAACATGCATAAAACTATGATGTAATTTATTTATCGACATGATGAAGAACTACTTAAATAAGAAAATTGCAAATTACAGAAAAATATCAGTTACTATTTCACATTTATTATTCATCTTACCTACCTAGTAAAAGTGCTTCATCTTGTTCCATTAAATTTATAAGCTTAGCTATGGTATTTCTTTAATTTAACTTACCGTGTTTGCTAGAGTTTTGGTCCTTATAATAGACCCTATTCGATTGGTGCCATAAAAGTACAGAATGTTGTATTTTCGGATTTTAGGCGGCTCGATTCGGTGTGGTAAACGTTTTTTCAAAAATATTTTAATGCAATTTTGGTTCTTTTTTTTAAATAAAGGTGTTTTTTTCTTTCCTTCCAGGTGGCATTAGAAAATTCCATCCCGTCAATATCGGCTACAACTAAAATATGTTAGGTAAAAATAAAATTATCATAAGAATCTTGACAGCAAAGTTTCATCATGGACGAGGTTTGAAATTAATATAAAGAAGCTTAGTGTATCGTTAGGTGTCTTCATATCTACAAACTGCGACATCAAGGTGTCGATCTAACAGCAATCAAAATTTGCCTCAGGCTATACTCATAGGAATATTACGCCAAGGCTAACTTCATAGTAGTAACAGGTTTTGTGAATCAATGCTAATTTCAGTGCAAATTGTCTTTAAAAACTTGATACCACTTTATCAATCCGTTGTAATAAAACTGCATTTAAATTCTAGAAAAACGTTACTATTTATAAGGCTGTGCTGTGCATGAGCAGATTAGATAGGCTATCGGAATCGCAATAGGATTTCTGACTCATACTCTGTTCTTATTATCCGGACCCGTCATCCGTTAGTAGAATATTGGAACCGGGCATTACTGTGCGTGTATTTTTTTTTAAGATATTTATTATTTACTTAACTAGCTATCAATTAAATACTATGATGTAACTTGAATACCTACAATTGCAAATTGGTACGCTGATGTAGGTACCTAATCGAACCTATTGTTGATTTCGGAATTCCCGTCCAGCCCACGTTCTCAGCGCGGTTTATCGAGCAATATATTCTAATTTATGACTCAATTCGAAAAGAGAAATTATGCGTTTAGATCGAGCATTAGTACAAACAGTGCGCTTCCAATTATTTACGACAAGTCAGAAGCGCCCTCGGGCGGTTTCACAACACTAACTTTATGACGAGCGTCATTACCGGCCGTTGCCCAAGCCGATGCTTTTCATTATATTTTGATGATATGCGTAACATGTTTATAATATTTTTTTTATTAAAATGTTGGTATTGGATTTTGTAAGATTAGCGTCCTTGAAGATGATGAGTCTCAATAGAAGAATCATTATGGCGAAGGGTAATTATTATTTATAAAACCTATTCTGGTATATAATTTGTCTTATTTTCTCACCCTTTAAACACTTGGTACAAAAGTGCTATATTAGGAATATTTTTATCAGTTTCTAGGTTTCATTTTAGGATACAGAAAAGGGTACAATGAAGAGTTTAATTCAAGTATATTAGAGTATGATTGGTGAGTAAGACAACGTAGAGTGGAATCATTCAATCACGCCCGAGGTTGCGCCCGCCCCCACTATGATCCACATTCTACTATCAACACATTGTTATTTATTGAACCTATTATAATTGAACACGATGTTCCATGTTTCACCCATTGTTGCTCAATTATAAAAAAGGGCTTGGGAATACAAACATTGAATGACAATAAAAACGGTAGGTAAGGCGATTTTACTTTATAAAAAATTGCTTGAGCTGCAATAGGATAGGTTAGTAAAGTACCTAATAGAGGCTGTGTGTCTCATCCATTTCACTATTAGATGTCACAAACGTCATAAACTAATGACAGTTGCTAATTACATTAGCCATGTCGAACGGACTTAACATTTGTTATGCGTGTCGAAAGCTCTGTGCGAACTAATTAGCACTTTAGTTTGAGACGTCGTAAAATTGTCTCTGTGACTGACCGATATGACTTTAACAGACTTCGAGTACGAATAGGTAATTATGATTCAATGATTAGGTAAGGTAATTCAGCTTTCCTCGTTTTATTTTATAGTGTTGCATGCAAACGGCTCATCCCTGAAAAATACTTCACTATAACTTTACTCACGTACCTAAAAAATGTTAGTTTACAGTTTATGAACAAGATGATATTTACCTTGAAGCTTACCAAGTAACGTCTAAGCACAATTCGGCTGTAGGTTAAGTAGGTAGTTATAGACAAGGCACCGCAAGTGTTTGTAATGCAATAACAATAAACATTTACGACGCATTCACGTTACGATTTTTGGTCATTGCGAAAGATTTTATGGCCAGATGCATTTCTATCGTAAAAGTCTAAAAAGCGATATTCAACATTTTATACTCTTTATTGTTTCATATTAAAATGGTAAAATATGAATACTATATTCGTGAATTGGTACAATTATCGAAATTATATTAACCGGAATTGTTTTATAACCAAAATTGACATGGGAATTTACGTGGAAAAATGAGTTGTGGATTTCCCAAGGGGTGCACCTGCCTTTACGGTATAGTCCAGAAGTGACCACAGATTCAATAGCGATAATTATGCGGAACCACTGGCCGACAACCGAAATTCACGGACCACTTATGCGCACGTGTTTAATAAGCATTAAAATAATTGTGAGTCGGTTTTATACAAAGTTAATTACGATAATAAGATGAAAATATGGGGCTCTTTGTGGCGAGTTATGCGTCAGTGCATGCAACTAATTTGTGATGTCCTGTGGAATGGTTAACGAATTTACCTACATTAAAAGTCTGCATTAAAAGTCTTCCTAGCTGCGGTACTCCAACAGATAATTCGCATTTTGGAGTATTCAATTATTTTTTATAAAGTAATTCTTTATTTTAATAGTAAAATAAAATAATGTGTTTGTAGTTATGCATTGATTAATTTCCAAGTTAACTTTAGTACATTAGGTACCTAGGGCATTCTTGTATCCATTTCTACCATTTACATTCCATACCGTTAAGTTTGCATTGCAATTGCTAATATTAATTGTAAACATAATTTTGCGATGTATATTGTCGGATTACGATACCCATCGCATTGGCCACGCAATAGTCGTTTAATCACCAATTCGGTCATTTATCAGAGTTCTTGCGACGTCGACGTTTCGACGCCGTGGATTAATTTAATTTGGTTATAACTGGTACTGCCTTAAAAGGAGATAGGACATTACTGGGCTAGGGCAAGATGTGCCAAAGAACATAACACTAGGTTTCGATTGGTAACAAGACTGAAATCCGACTTAACTCATAATAACATACAATTTTAGAGCATACACGTCAAGCCGTGGTTTTTTTTGTGAGTGTAAATCTTGCATTTATATATCGTCAAACTTAAAAATAAGTAACGTCATAGCATAATGTCACTCGGACCGGACAGATATGAATGTAGAAGCTACGAGAGAACAAAATAATGAGAATACTTACCAACATCTTACTTATATTATAAATGCGAAAGTTTGTGAGTTTGGATGTTTGGATGTTTGTGCCTCAATCACGCCTAAACGGCTGAACGGATTTGAATGAAACTTGGAATATACATAGTACATGTACTGGATTAACATATAGGCTATTTTTTATCCGGATACCACGCGAGCGAAGCCGCGGGCGGCAGCTAGTACAATATACATTATTCATTCTTAGGTACCCCAGTCTAAACACTCAGTAAATAATTTTTTGAGCTATACGCGTATATGTTTTGCCCATCCTCCTATGTACCTAATCAATCACTGAATTGTTATGAAAGTGTGCGATACGATATCTCGAGCCACTTTGCATCACACACAACGAGGTTAAGAACATCTGGCAGAGACACATCGTAAAAACGACAAAGACTTCATAAATTGGATGATCTAGTTTTCTACCGTATTACAAAAGCAAAAAATGATTTATTTTGTTGTATCATTAATTATTTTAAACTTATAAGGATTTCCTGTTGAATATGCTAATTAGCAGTTTATTAAATCCAGACTACTATTGATTTTCGATTATTGAAATAATAAATCATTAGCTGACAGAGATATACGTACATGGCAAAAGGACTTGAGGATTTACTACCTTGACTAAAACTAAATTTGGCATGAATGCCACTGGGTATTGTCATATTATGTATTTAAAAAAAAAGTATATAAGTACTCTATCAGCCATTTAGTGCCCATAGTACAAGCTTTGCTTGGTTTGGGGCTAGATGACGCTGTGTGAAATATCCACAAATATTTATTTATTTATCTGCCAACAAGAGGTGTTTAGTCGAAGAAGTTATACAATTTAAATTTTATTCAAAAATAGTACAAGTGGGAAAAAATGTTTACGGTAGTTCTATCATAGCCAATAGAACTAACTACGAGTTTAATCCAAATTATGGTGACTGGGTCTCATTTCATGTTTAAGTTAAATTATAGTAATTTTACACCTTGTGTATTAACAAACCCAAAACTTAATACTCCAAGATACTCGAATAAGTTATAAACCTTATAGGCTAGTCATTTCAATATATAAATCACTAGCTGACCCCGCGAACTTCGTATCGCCTTAAAATTAATAATTCAAGTGCTTGTAATTTAATATGAACTTTATACCATAGCAATAAAGCTCAAATTGACTACGTTTTAGTTACAAATCATTTGTATGGGAAAAAGAAAAGGGCTATTTTTAGGGTTTTTCCAGCAATAATTCTAATTTTTCTCGCCGTAAAAACCATCCTTGAACTTCAACGAACATTTTAAAAAAAGATTTGGCCAAATTGGTCCAGGCGTTGTTGAGTTATGCGCTTACCAACACATTTTGCGATTCATTTTTATACTATATAGACTTCGCGCACGACCGCTGCGTAGGGAGCCGACCTCGCGACTGAGCCGCGCGGGTACCTTACTCATAGATCTAAACTCCCCTCCCGCACGCGCACCCCCGCCTTGGTGACGCCCACTTCGCAACGGGCCGTGCAGCAGAAATCGTAATATTTTAATTTCGCCATAACTTCAAAACCAAACGTCCAATTTTAATCATTCAAAGACCAAATATTATCTCCATAAACTGTTCTTAGTGATGAAATCATTTATTTTGATAAGGATTAATAGCATGAGTAAAATAAACGCGTTTAAATGTAGTCCAAAAAAAATTCAAGATTTTTAAATAAAAAAATGGTTGCTGTGCCTCACTCGACATAGATGGGTATAGTGTGTCGCGGACTTTTTTGTAGATATTTATAAGATCTACAATTAATTAGAACATTTTATGGTTCTATCTTTTATAGTTTAGGCAGCGTACGCAAAATAAGTAACTTTTCTGGTTGATTTTTTACACCTTGTGTCCGAAAAACCCAAATATCTTACGGAACCCTATTTTTTTCCAAAATAAAATATAGCCTATGTTACTCGTGGATAATGTAGCTTTCGAATGGTGAAAGAATTTTTAAAATCGGTCCAGTAGTTTTTGAGCCTATTCAGTACAAACAAACAAACATACAAACAAAGTTTTCCTCTTTATAATATTAGTGTAGAAATGCAATGTTCAATTACATTAATAATAAATATTTGTGGACATTTCACACAGCGCCATCTAGCCCCAAGCTAAGCAAAGCTTGTACCTACTATGGGAACTAGATGGCTGATAGAATCTTACTTTATATCATAAATGCTAAAGTTTGTGAGTTTGGATGTTTGGATGTTTGTGCCTCAATCACGCCTAAACGGCTGAACGGATTTGAATGAAACTTGGAATATACATAGTACATGTACTGGATTAACATATAGGCTATTTTTTATCCGGGTACCACGCGAGCGTAGCCGCGGGCGGCAGCTAGTATTTCTATATATTTTTTTGTAATGTAAATACATACCTATAATACATAATACTACAACACCCAGACCCGGAAGAAATATTTGCAGAACATACAAACATTTCTCCCGTAGCGGGAATCGAACCCGCGCCTCTTGCGTCTCATCCGAGCACTCGCCCGCCACGCCATCGAGGTCGACAACAACAACACTAGCGTCCGGTGGCGCCTATTTACTTTTTCATTTTCGCGTGGTTCCTGAATAAAAACAGTCTACATAATGCTATGCTTCCTGACGCCACCAAATCATCTGTAAAAGATGTAAAGACCAGTGATGGAAATGTTATCCAGGCCACAAAATATCCATCAAGTTTAATCCAAATCGAATATACATAGGTATATAAAGAACCAATTACCTCGAATAGCATAAATATGCCGCGGAGTGAAGCTAAGTACTTCTTTGCTGGACTGGGAGTAAAGAAAAAACATAAAATGCGTCCAGCTGCTTCTCTCCCCGAGCATGTCGTAAAAGTCGACTAAGGGATAGTATCCTCCAACATGATGAGATACAATAAACAAGTATTCCTAAGGAGGGTTGATGTCAGGCAGGCGGCCGGTCATAAAAACCTTAGCCAAAACTCTTACGTCATGATCCTCGGATCATGCTGTGCCGACCTCACATGGAGTGGGATAAGGGCAAGAAGATGATGGATAGAAATTAGTGGGTAAATTTACAAAACAGTAACTATCAACGCACATGATGCCTTAGTACCTATCTATTTTTACAAACTTCTTATAGTGAAAGATAACTAAATCACTGAATTAAATCGTGATACACGCTTCAGCGCCAGTAGCCGTGAGAACAGAATAATTGATCGCTAATCTCATCTAGATGCATCAGCTTTTCGTTAATACACGTCTAGACGGCGATTAGTTCTATCATTTAGACTTAGGTACCAATTAGTGCATGCTCAGATAGCTGTAGGTGTATTGCATTTACTAGAAGGAAATATAAAATGAAATATAAAGGTTCACCGAAAATCTTTAGAAACGCAGCATTCAAATTGAAATAAACCGTAGCCCAATTCGCAGAGGGATCTGTTATTCCACATACATATTATCACGCCCGTATCCCAAACGGGGTGGGCAGAACCACAAGTAATCATAAGAAAACTTGCAGCCACTTCTGATCCAAGACTCCCAAGATGGATATAGTGAACCATGGTGACAGATGATCAGCCCATCGCCCTTATAGGTCCATCAAGTTGGAGAGGATACTAGGTACTTCTTAGTCAACTTTTACGACATGCTCGGAGAGAGAAAGCAGCTAGACTCATTCTATGTTTTTCTTTACTCCCAGTCCAACAGAAAAAAATCTTGACCTCTGATCTTGATCTCTGTTATTCCAATCTTGACGAAATTTTAATCCAAGCGGGACTAGAGTGTGACTATTCGTGTTATTTTGATTTGCATTTTTTTAAGGTCTTTGTATTGTGTCTTGTCGATTTTTTTAACAGGAGTTACTTAGATGATTTTTTATTTTGATAAAAAACGACCAACGAAGAACTTGATTAGAATAGACTTCGATAATAAATATATTTTACTGCGTATTTCGTGACATCCGTGACATATTTTTTGTCCGTCCTTTTCAGCGAACGAAAGTTCGCTTCATTAATAAATATTTTTTAGACTGTCTGGTACCTCCAAACATACCTACCCAACCCAGTTTGACCTTGAGTTTGAAGTATTTAAATTGTCTATGAATAATAACGATTGCTGTATATTTGAATGTCTACATTTAAAATTGGAGGTGCAAGGCCTTTAATAATAGGTATATAAATCGTCTGTGTTTTTCTGTTGATTCATAGGTACTAAACTATTGGAATATAACTTGCATACCTATACGCCATGTATACGTAAATGATTGGATAAATATTCAGAATTGACTGTTTAAGAAATCACCAATTAAAAAGTGCCTAATAATATTTGATTTAGAAACGAAATCGTACAAATAAAGCTCAAAAAGAGACCTCTTTAACTTAGTGGCAAAGACACTTTTTTACGTTTTTCAAGAAAACAGTAAAAGCTTTCAAATCCATTATTCATCTCTTTTTCAGCTATTTTTTTTTAATCTGCTATCTACTAGGGATTAATTACTAGAGAATTGGTGCTACTGAACAAATTCAACGGCAATTTCCCGTTACACAAGACTACAGCACCCCCTCCGAGGGACCTCTTTCGTGAAACGGACTCTACTTCAATATAAAGGTGCGTTCACGTTGCCAGCGTGACGCACGTGGGCGGATGTGACTACTGCTAATACTACTTCTTTAGGTATACATCTGAGTATATTGCTCATGTTTCCATTTACATTGCAATACAGCAGAGATTTTCTGTAAATCCGTTTGGGAAGTGAAGACTCTCTTTTTTATATTGGATCGTTATATTGGACATAAAAAAATATTTAATACAATATGTTTGTTAACATCGACATGTCGTGAAATCCTGTATCATTATTCAAAAAAACTCATCTGATTGCTGGGTATAGTGCAAGTATTTTTACTGGATATTTTTTTCAGTGGTTTTCGTCGTGCATATCGAAACAGGACCCTCATAAATAGAACCTACGTTTTTTTCATAAACATTGGCACATAAAGTAATCACATATTATTCATACGTATATATCCTACCTATATAAAGTTCATCATCTACACCTACTAACGTAATATAAATAGATTATACAAAACAACCGTTATAAAATCTACACAACTGTTCTAATTTCGAGTAACAAATTGAATATTTAGACACAACTTTATCTTTAACGTGTACAAGGAGCACTGGTGTGGATTAAACTATAAAGAACCCCCGGCCCCGGTACTATGAAACAACAAACAAGACATATTGTTCTATTATACAAGACTATTATATTTCCAGATCCAGACGTTTTGATAGAGCGTCATTTTAGCATCCCAATAAATGATTGATAACTACATTTTCTTTTTATTTTCATAGGTACCTACTCCGCTATTCGTCCTAGCAATTCTAATACTACTCAGGCTAATGACCGAGTTATAATCTTGAGGCTCTAACGCCTAGAGCTGACAGTTCTCATGTACTTTACCTGTAATAATATTTTATAGTTAAGCACAAATACATTAACTGTTACCAGAAATGCCTATTAGACAGCTATTAGACCATTGGGTACGCATTGGCCGTTTTTTCATCGGACGACACGACATGTCACGACACGATACAACACGACAAGACATGACAGTGTCGGCGTGACGATGCTGAGGTAGGGCAGAAAGGTCACAGTCTCTGATCACATGTCGTGTCGTCCAATGAAGAAACGGCTACGGTAACTACCGCACATGAAGGTTCCTCCTAGCTGGAGATTTACGTGCCACAAGTCAAGTTGCTTGGCTAATTGTTTTTACTGTGGGTTATTAACTATTATTATATGCTTTTACTTTGAGCAATCATAACTTCTTACAAGTAATAAATTTTGCTTATAAGGTTCGTCGGACGTTAGGTACTTGCCTACTCAGAAATAAAATATGTAAGCTAAGTACCTAAACTCACCGTTGACGGACCTTTACCGTTATCAAATTTACTTACTTCAGATAGCTATATTTTATTTCAGAGAATTCGTGCCTATTACACTAATGGAAGGGCCATTACATCCTTTTTAAAGCCTTTTCACGGAACACAATTGTTTCAACTTAGTTTCAGTACCTAACAGTTAGTTACCCTGGTGGGCTTATGTTAGGCCCTAACAAAAAGTTAGCCTACGAAGGTTGTAAAGTATAAATAAACAAAATAAAAATGATGTGTTCGTCAACGAAATTAATACGGAAACGAGGAACCGCAAAGCTCATCGACTTCTAAAGCCCAGCTGACCGCACCGACAGGACATGGCGACCACACTGACCTTGTTGCCTTAATGTACCCTAATTTCACCGCCGCCGTGCCGCCGTGAATGCACCAAAAAACTGACACGTCATTCTGTTTGCACGACTGGCCGATAAATTAATGCCCTGCGAGTGCTCCCGAGAATCGAGTCGACGCACACGCACGATTCTTGAAGCTCATCTCGCGATCATGTCATCGTTTGTCAGTAAGTATAAGTACCGGCCGCGGCATTGCATGCAAAACGTTGATTTTCCATGCTCTCCCTATAAAAACCCTGCTACCGAGAATTCACTTAGCTCCGCGAACATTTTCTCCGATTATATCCAAATGACAATCGGAACGAATCTCTCTTATTTTTGTGAAAGCCGGTAGTGATCGTTGCGATGCGATGGTCGCAATCGTTTGGATCGATTTGACCCGATTTATCTCGACCGTTGATGGTCCATGTACAGGGATTTAGAGCTGAGGGTCTAGCCAAGATCATTTCTATTCTCTTTCCATTGTAGAAAACGATAGCAGTGTTGCCACCTTGCATTTTTAGGTTTTACCAGGTAATGGCGGAAGGACACCAGCCCGTCTTGCCAAGCTGCAAGTCTATGATCGCTAACGCTATAGAAACTAAGGTAATGTATAGGAATCCCATTTGTAAAACGCAAAGTCACGTGGTCAGAACAAACGAATCGATAAACCGTAGCAAAGTTTACAAGTTAGCGTTGCGTCAATCTTGTCGATTCTATTATGTTGATTGCTATCCCCATACAAACGGTAGACAAGTCGCACTTTTGACAACCG
The DNA here is from genome assembly GCA_949320045.1 of Scotopteryx bipunctaria. Classification (NCBI taxonomy): domain Eukaryota; kingdom Metazoa; phylum Arthropoda; class Insecta; order Lepidoptera; family Geometridae; genus Scotopteryx; species Scotopteryx bipunctaria. The sequence goes on from OX439441.1 coordinate 5,583,432, forward strand.
CTGAAGAAACGAATTCTAAGTTTGTGATCGCTAGGCGAGCGATCGCTAAGACCCAATAGAAAACGATACAAAATGGCGCATTTGGCATCAGCTGTTTTGAAGTAAGAGTGTTTGTGACGGAGAAGTGTGTAAGAAAACTTGATTTTTTGGACTTGATAATACTTATTTCTCGTTTAGCATTTCAAAATGCATTCATTAAATATGTTGTGGTGTACCCCCAGCATGAAGAAGTGTGGTTAAATCGCCGGAAAAGACACGTATATCGCGAGTGCTTAGAAGCAATAGGTACAAGAAATGTTGGACACTTTATTTGTGCAGTGATTTCGTTTAAATAAACTTACTTTCAAAGTTCTCACTGTAGAACTTCGACTTCGAACTCATTGAATTGATAAAAGTAAATTATAATAAAAGTATAATTATATATCACTAGCTGCTGCCCGCGGCTTCACTAACGTGGTACTCGGATAAAAAATAGCCTGTAAGTTAATCCAGTACATGTACCCACTATGTATATTCCAAGTTTCATTTAGATCCGTTCAGCCATTTAGGCGCGAAAGTACTTAACAAACATCCATACGTACAAACTTTCGCGTTTATTATATTAGTAGGATAGGATTATAATGTAGTAGGGATAATATAAGTAGGTAGTCTAATAAGTAGGTACTCTAGGTACCTAGTCTGTTTAGTTTAATAAATACATTTGAATAAAAGTATTTTAAGTTTTGTTTGTTTTTATTTAGTCTGAAAATGTCTGCAAAAAAGCAATATTTGAATAGCTATAAGTACCTACTACTAAACCACAGTTAACACCATAGGTAGGTAACGATGATGGCCTAAACCTAATGTTGAAGGTAGCGATGACAATCTTAACTGCAGCAAAATTTCTGATAATGGTTAAGAACCTCCACCAAACGACATAAAGTTTGGTTCCGATTCTCTTCCAATCAAATTCACCGAGGTTCTAATCTAAGCCTTTCCATTTCTCTATGGTGGTTATTTCGTTCTCGGTCTTCCTCAAGTTGCAGCCGACGGTTTTCGACGGCCACGAACTTGTTCTTGGCTCGTCAAACGGAGTCTGTCTGTACCCTTCGTGTGCGCGGTCAAAATAACATATGCCGTCGCGGCGAAGATGTGGCCGACGCAACAGGACGATACAGGATCTGGCTTAGGCGGTGGCGGTGACTCTTGAAGTCCAAATAAAGATGGGGTAGTAGACGCTGAGGAAGTAAAAACACCAATGTATCGTATTATACTAAGATAATGTATCGTACATTATTATAAATATATCTAAATTACAAATGCAAAGTATTATATCGGTTTGTATGTTATAATTTCGTAATGCTTGAGGTAGGTACATTAGAATGCTTGTACTATATTACAAAAACAAAGACACTAGACAAAGAGACTAGGCACTTCATTAACAAAGTGTTAGTAGACACCATCAATATGTTTATTTGATTCATAAGTACATAGGCAGTTCAAGTTGCATACCGCGTCATTATGATTCGAGTTCCTGAGTATTAGGAAGATTCACAACAAAGGATGATTTTGGTATTATAACTTGTAATTTACGTACCTCTCCATGAATTCTAATAAAGCCGCGACCTGTTCTGGGCCAGCTCGGGATCTAGATTCGATCCTGTGGAATGGATGGATTGGTTAGCAAGATACGATACATTTTCATGCTACAATAATTCTTTAATGACGTTTATAATTAAATTCCATTTAATGTATTATCACAAATCGGTAAAAAAGATAACTTTTACCTTATTTCATCCACTTTGTAGCACAAAATAAAATTCAAAACTCTTATTTCACCCGCGCACCGCGTACTAAATTTACAAAACAAACCTGTGACTTTGACATTAGAGGTGGGTGGTAAATAACGTAACGGTGAAAAAATCACAGTGACCTGCAGTCCAATAGTATCACTGTTACTTGTCGCAAAGAAACAACGTTACGTTATGTCGTTCCTTCCTGTTCTCGCGCGCTAGATATTAACGTTCCTTCTAGTGCGCGACAAACGACAACGAAGCAAGCGCCCCGGCGCCGGCGCCGGCGCCGCCGTCGCGCTGTATCTTCGGCCAGTATCGTGCTTCCTCGGCGCGTGTTCTTGTCCATTCTATTTCACACTCTCTCTTTACAAAGAGTTAAAGAGGGTACCTGTTTTCTAGAAATGGCAGTTTCTCGTGACGTGAGTGACGAGAGTGATCGACGTGACAAAGTAACGGTGATTTTTCACTGATTTTTTTGAAACTGGAACAACAGTTACGGTGATACGAAAATACCGTTTTTCCCAACCTCTATTTGACATTAGAGAACGCTCACCATAGACAAATACAATATTGTCTTCTATCTGAGCTTCTATCCGAATGAATGAGCGATACTCAGTCGCGTCAACTCGGAATGTTGCCACCTTCGTGGTTTTCCAACCAAAACTGATGCTTTTTCAAGGCTTCTAGTAGTTTTTTTTACTGTAGAGCGTTTTTATTTTTTTAGTGGTATTTAACGGTTTTTCAACGTTTAATCTAGCAACACATTTTTGAAAGGGAAAGCCAATGGATTTTTCTGTGCGAAAAATTTATGTGCGTTATACCAGTACTCTCAAACGGTGAAGGAAAACATCGTGAGGGTACCCGCGGCTTAGTCAGCTCCGCACGGATTGACCATGTCTTTCCTATGGACAAGGCCGACTAAACTGAGAAGACGGAATAGGTGCTGGGCAAACCTACTGCATCTTAATTCGTCCCGGGCACTACAGCGTCCCGTTTGTGAAGGTAAAAGTTTGCCTCCTAACGCTGTATAAATCATCTACTATAGAATTGTAGAAATTGTGAACTTAGTAAAAACTTTTTATTGCTCTGTGGTAAAATTAAACAAATTTTAAAAATACCTACGTAAAATTGTATAATTAATAAGATACTAAGTACTATTTTTTCTGCATCTCATACATACTTATTCGTTCGTTTTTAATTTAAACTAGGGTTTCTTTCATCTTAAATAATTTAGCGGAATTTGGTGTTTTTTTTAAATCCAAATTTCTGAAATCTGATGACATTTTATTTTTGACCTAGCGCTTTAAAAAAATGCAAGGTGGCAACACTGCTATCGTTTTCTACAATGGAAAGAGAATAGAAATGATCTTGGCTAAACCCCCTGATTAGAAAAGCGATCGGATCTTAGGGCGGAGGGCAGATTGTGGATAAGCCGCCGACGTTGGCAGCGCATGCGTAATTAGAGATAAACAGAAAATAATTGGCCGCAATCACGCGCTATACCTAAGCGAACGTGCCGGGCGGTTATCACCGCGAGCGCCTACTTAGCGGAAGCTCAATTGGAACTATGTTTTGTCCATTTAAATAATCATTTTCCAAGATAAATGGCTGAACTATCAGTTAGTTTGGAATGTATCTTAGAACAAAGGCAGTAGATAGGTACTTGCATAACATCTGCAATAAATTGAGACCTTTGTTTTCGATTGGTTTGTGTCAGACAGTTTTTTTGAAATAAAGACTTTGTAACTCTCTCCAAAAATAATTGTAGAGAGCTCAGCTCTAGAGTAATTTCTTCATTAAGGTCATAGTTCATGGCAGAACTAATTTACCATTTAAATACTTATAGCCATAATTTCAATAGCCACGAACGTATTGTTCGTGGCTCAGTGTGAATTGCACAAAAATAGGCAGTTAACTGACAATTAAGGTTTATATTTCTAGAGGCAGTTCATCTTTTGTAGTTATGATTATGATTAGATGTCGTTATCTCTGGCGCGATACGTGAGGTGAGCCTGCAATGTCGGCTCTCACCTCGGGGACTCAGCCGTAGATTAACGACACGAAATCGATGTTTGTACACGTTCGACCTCTCCAATAATAGGAGCTGATCGATCTGCGAGGCGGTAAATTGCCAACTGCAGACACACTCGGGAAATAACGAACCAGCTGTATATCATTGTATAGATAGTGCGCCGACGAACACTAGCAACGCAAACACTGTAATTGTCAGATTGTCAATACAAATTGCCTTTGCGCAACCATAATTTCAGCGGAGTAACCCCATGACTTCTAATAGCGCGATTAGAAAGAATCGTAAATAACTGAAGCGTACTCGGCCCGGACGGCTCCTCCGTCGATGAATCTTCATTAGTGGGTGAACATATGACAGTTTAATCTATGACCAATGTTCGCCGTGCAGTAAATTGCGCTCGGCCCGCTCAAAACAGATGGAGTAATGAATCAATCCTGGTGGTGAAGGTTTTCCACAAACATGTCCAGGCTCTCAAGCTCTCAATCGACGCCCAGCGGCGACGGCGTCGGATGGTCTTAATTGACATATGTCAGAAAGTGTGCGCCTGACCTGCGGGTCATGCGTGAAGTCTAGCATACCGCTCTTACTTTCCCCGAAGCTATATTACCTCCTCATACGATCTCATTCAGCACATTTTACTATAGCACCAAGCTTCAACCTAGCATTTTTTATACCCACATATTATGTTGTCTGTCATCATAGGTTCTATCACCTACTATTGGAGTGCTAAATCAATATGGTTTAGTTGCAGGCAATCTCTTTCTACGTTGTTTTATTTTTGAACAAATAATTTTTTCATCGTTTGCAACAGTTAGCTTATTGGCGATTAAGAACGTATCTCATGAGTTTAATACAGGTGTCTAACTGAAATGTCGATATAAATAGTGGGTAATCGTGATTGTTGTGGAGAGGTTAGGCGAAGGTGCCGGCTCACCCCGCGCTCCGCATTCCTGCCGAGTCCTGAACCGCGCTGAACTTTGCTCTTATTGTCAATTCGTGCTTGCTGGTGCGTCGCTTCTAAAGCCACCTCCAAACTCAAGCCCGTAACACAAAACCTACAAGCTTGTTGGACTATTTCGACGTACGTGAAAGGCTTTAATGAAAGTCATTCAAAACAGTGAGTTGCATAAGAGACATTTTTGTTTAGCGCCAGAGTTTTGGTGTTATTTTCCTCATAGTCTTCTTTTGTAAGAGTGTGGAGGCAGCCTAAACATTATATACGTTTAGAAGTCACAGAGATAAACGACTTTGTTCGAGGGTGATTGTCGCGCGTTCGATGTTTCTCAGGAATTACGAGCGAAGCGAATAATAGGATTTTATCTAATTCTCTAGACTAGAACAAGATTCCATTATTTTATTGTTAGTTAATAAGGCTATTATAGAACTGCAAATGATACAAATGATGGCTTCGTTTTTACAAAAACTTATAACATGCATTACTAGTTTTTCACATAATTTTGACCACTAACTTGGATTCCCTGTGTCCTAGTGGTAACAGAAACTAAGAAGATCATGGAACCACATACCTAGACCAGGATTAAATCTTACTTATATTATAAATGCGAAAGTTTGTGAGTTTGGATGTTTGTGCCTCAATCACGCCTAAACGGCTGAATGGATTTCAATGAAACTTGGAATATACATAGTACATGTAATGAATTAACATATAGGCTATTTTTTGTACGGATACCATGCGAGCGAAGCCGCGGGCGGCAGCTAGTATTTGTATAATATGCAAAAACTCCACCGCTGAACTCGAACCCCATAAACTTAGAACTCAACTAAAAGCTTCTATCCTACTAATATTATAAATGGAAAAGTTTGTGTGTGTGTGAATGTTTATTATCACGTAACCCGATAACTATAAAACCGATTTTGATGAAATTTTGAATGTAAACTAAAACGTAAAATTTTTCAAAACTACCTTTTTAAAAGGGTAAATTGGGATGTCAAAGGTAGTATGGAAACTTTTTAACGGGCGATGCGATTGGTTTGAAACTCGGTTTGGATGCTCAAAATAAAAATAAATGGACACGTGTTTCAGGGTTTTTTAAAATAACTCTCAAAAAGGGGTAAAATAATGTACACCTCGCGAGCGAAGCCGCGCGGGTAAACTAGTACGTAAATAAATTTTAAACGATTTTATAGCACTCGAGTTGGTCTATAAAGATATTGAGAAGATACATCATAAATAATAATCGTATATTATAAACAACAACAAAACTCATTGAAGTTCTCATTATCTATTAAGGGTCAACTGATATTGACCTCTAGGACCTATTGTAATAAATATTGGCTCGCCAGTTGTTAAAACTGTTAATTGTTTGACAATAATATGCAATAGATTTATTTCTAGCTATAACTACAAATTAAATAGATTGCAAGAACAGCCAGCTATACAGGTACTAGCAATAAAATAAATTATTTTAAACGTTACAAAGAATTTTAGATGCCTAGAACCTCGAGACAAAAGATTGTTGACGCAATACTAAACAATGGGGTTCGGCAACCTTCTTTAAAACTGTGACATCGATACAAAATATGAACACACTAGCTGCCACCCGCGGCTTCGCTCGCGTTGTACCCTGATAAAAATTATCTTATATGTTATTCCAGCACACGTATTATGTATATTCCAAGTTTCATTTAAATCCATTCAGCCGTTTAGGCGTGATTATAGCATAAACATCCAAACATCCTAATAAACTTTCTCAGTTATAAGTAGGATACAATGTACTGTATGGTTAACAGCTGGATCTTCTTTAATGAACCGGGCATTAACGGTTCCAAATCTACTAACGGACGGCTGGTCGTTTATTACCATAGTAACGTTGTTTTTCTGTCAAAAAATTTATGGTGCATTTCGGCAGCTATGGTGATGAAATTGACCCGTCTTCCGGTTATTGGAACCGGGATCAAGCGAATGAAAGCGAGTTGAAGATAGCAAGTCGTAATCGTAGATAATCACCGATGTTTGCTCGCCTTCTCTGATGTATCAAAACAGACCAAAACGAAGCTTTCGCTCAGTGACCTTCGTTCGCTTTCGTTCACTTGGTGAATACCCAGATTTACACTAAAGCCTTTTACCATCTATAGTAGATGATTTATACAGCGTCAGGAGGTGACTTTTACCTTCACAAACGGGACGCTGTAGTGCCTGAGACGAATTAAGATGGAGTAGGCTTGCCCAGCACCTATTCCATCCTCTCAGCTTAGTCGGCCTTGTCCACAAGAAAGACATGGTCAATACGTGCGGAGCTGACTAAGCCGCGGGTTTCCTCACGATGTTTTCCTTCACCGTTTGAGAGAACTGGTATAGCGCACATAAATTTTTCGCACAGAAATCACGGGTACACGACCGGATTTGAACCCACGTACTTAAGATCGGAAGGCGGGGTCACTACCAACTAGACCACCAGTGCTCTCAGCTATACACTAAGTTTAGAGATATTATAGCTCTTCACAATTGCAGAACTAGAGTGCACGAAACACTGGACTTCCTGAATTCTGAGTTCACCTCTGACACGATCCAAAGCCTGAAGCGTTCATGCAACAAGCACCGTGGTACTCTAGAGCTATGTATCTGAGTTTGATTGCGTGTAGAGTGTGTAGTGTTTGTAGTGTCAGCCTGTGTCGATTCGTCTGACGAGCCGGGATGAGATGACGCGATGAATGGCGCATAGTTCGTGCCTCGATACGCCCCGCACAACCAACCTACCTTTGAATTTAAATTAGAACTTGTGTAATTGAAATGACGCTGTATTAGTCACCGTGCCTTTAATCTTATAGCGTGCCTTAAATACAATTAGCTTTGTACTAAATGGCTTAATTTAATCAATGCCTGTCATGATATTTATCTATTATCGAAACAATTTGTTCTTAGACTGCCTATTAATAATTTTGATTGCTTGTCCTACAGGCTCGTGCTTGCGTTTATTAATTCTGCTACATAATTTATGGTGAAGTATAGATGACAAGTACTTAATAAAAATATTCAATAGTCATGAATGCTCTAGAGAAACTAGCACTGTAGCTTTGTGGTTTAGTAGTACTTAGGTCGTGCACGCGAGCGAGTGCCTCAGGTGAGACAGATAATGCGAACCCTAGGCTTTTATACGAGTTAATACGTCCTCTTTACCACTCCGTGCAGAGACGTCTTATTTAGAACCAAACGCGGCTCAAATTGAGCCTTTTCAGCACAATTACGTCCGCGAGCAACAACGCGTTTAGCACCCGGCTATCAAACCAACTACTTATGTAAGCCTCGACTCGCATGCCTACATAACTTTACGAGCTTCAATAAAGCTTAACCAGAAAAAATAGAGATAGCACACAAAGAACATCACGAATGCAACTTAAAATCACTAAAAACTAAACGATGATGCAGGAAAATACAGATTCGGAACAACAAGTTCAATCAAAAGGTCAAGCAATCAACAATAGGAAAAAATGTTACATCAATGCAAGTTTTACCGTTTAAATAGTAATAGTTATTTGTGTGATTTTACAATAGGCAAAATTAAATTAGCCGTCTAAATTACAGCCGTGGGGATGTTATCTAAGCGTTTCACAATAGTATTGTTCGAGACACAATAGAACACCAAGAGCGAACCTGTCGAGCAATGGAGAAGTAGGGCGCGTGGCGGCTTCGGTGGTGAAATGCGGTGGGCGGCGCCGCGCACGCCGCCCCGCCCAGCCCTTTCACCGCCCGCCCGCGGCGCCCCGCCCCGTCCTACCCTCAACCACCTTCCACCTTCAGTTACGTAACCACACTATTCCCAGAACCGCACTGTAACAGAAACACTCGCCTCGGGCCTTGCCTCATTCAGCTTGTACTGTCGGTTACAAAACCGCACGTACATATATAACGCCGAACGGCTCTACCGTAGAGTCACAATTACCAAACTGTAAAACTCAATAGAAAATTAATTGGTTTGATGCTAAACGCATATGTTTACTCTCACTTTTATAGCTTGAAGTAGAAGACGTCGCGCCATCTACACTAATATGATAGAGGAAAGATTTTTTTGTTTGTAACGAATAGGCTCCGAAACTACTGAAACGATTTAAAAAAATCCTTCACCAGTAGATAGCTACATTATTACGAAATAACATAGGCTATAATTTATTTGCAAAAAATTTAGGGATCCTTACTAAAACTCCAATAATGTAACCCGAGATGTAAAAAAATTACCTAAAAAATCCTAATTATTTTGTTAACTACCCGTGCGAAGCCGGGGCGGGATGCTAGTGTTAATTAAACTAATTAATAACATTGTTAGCAAACTACATTTTTAAATGTACTTTTCACTAACGTATGACGGACCGTTCATTGTCAGAGCAACATCTCTGTCGTCATCATCAGTCGAAAAGCGTCATAATTTTTTTGTCAAGATACTTTGCTGCCATGGTAATGAAGGATCTGTCATTCGTTAGCAGAATATAGGAAGCAGACAATTAATAAAACTTAAGAGCTCATCACTTTCAGCAGGTTCAAAAATAAAAGAAAGTAGCTTTTTATTAAAAGAGGTTTATACTTGTAAAGATTGGTAGAGATACTGGGTCTTGCGAACTGCGCTCTCTCTCTCCCGTGAGCAACTCATCCACACTCTTTCACCGAGTGCTTATGATTCATACCGGTGTATGAAGTGCTAAGTTCTTAGGAGTTCTTCTAAGTTCACGTGCGCGATCAGTGAAGCTAAAAGTACACCCTACAGCTTGCTCATTAGGTGCGCGCTAGTCTGAGCACTCAACCCTTCCGCCTCATTCGGGTCGTTAATTCAGAGCATTAGCAAATAGCTGGGTACAGTGCACGATCGTTTTGTAAATTGTACTCGCCAGGTTGAATCGACACTTGAAAGATCTTATAATTATAAAACTAGTTCATGAATTGGTTTATAATAGGTTATTCGCCAGTTTTATTACGGTAAGAGCTAGAATGTTTTACTTTTTGGAAAATTGTTCAAGTGAATATCTGACAGATAAATATTTGTTACAATTAAAATAGATACACTTATTTATGAATACCATTGCTTATTCATTATCATCTGTATTATGTTACAAGACTATTTGATTTCAGCTGTGGTCAATCAATTTTGGGCACAGTCACAGATTGTCATATTTTTACCTACTAAAATTGTGTTACGCTTATCGACAGTACGAGTACAGTGACTCGATTTCCAAATGAAGTCTCCTTTGTTTCTTGGTTATTGGATTTCTAAGGTGGAGTTCGTAAGTTCAATCTTCACATGGAGCATGAAATGAGCAAATAACCTACAAAGTCGTTTACCGTAACTGCCGCTTAATCGGGAACACAATAACAGCATTAAGTATGAGCATTATGTTTATTGTCCCTCGAAGCTCAAACCCTCAATGATGAAAGGTTAAAAAGCTCAAATACTCGTGCATTAGGAAAGAGGTGGCCCTTCGGGTCGCGGTTAGAATGCAAACTGCCGCCCATACATTAAATCTGCTGCATTGGAATTGCAAAGTCGTGATTTGTCAAAGCATAATCTAAGGAACCGCAATATTCGCACATCGTAATTATTATCTCTGGTAAAATGGCACTGAAATCTTTTGATGCATCTCACGTCTTTACATATTTGTCTATTCGGTATGGTAATGCGGAGTTCGCGACGTTAAAATAATAAATTGCCGTTGTACTAAGTGCAGGCGCATTTCATTATGCCGTTGTTGCTCTAGAGGCGGCGGCGGCAGCGAAGCACCCCTATCTGTAACGTTAAATTATTTTCCCGGCACGTCGATGTAACCGTTACGACGACGAGCTCCGATAAACCTTTGATTTATCACTCCGAATAGGTACTTAATGGCAATAGACAATTGAAATTTATTTATAAGGCAAACCGTTTAACACATTTCTACAAATAAATTTCATAGTTAGGATCAAGCTTACCATATTGTTGGTTGTTCGCAGAGACTTCTACGGCTTTGTATTCCACGCGGGAACTGAATAAGGCGTGTACTGAACACCATACCTGAACAAAGAATGCAATGTGTCCCTACCCTAATAATATTAGCTATTTAAGTAAAGTGCTATAGATATATTTAAGAAAGCAGAATCTCTAATTTCTTATAATACACTGATGGTTTTTAATCAGTAGCACGGCTTCTCTGCTGTACTGGGAGTAAAGAAAAACATAGCTAGTTGCTTCTCTCCCCGAGCATGTCGTAAAGGTCAACTAAGGAAACTATTCCTAAGGATACTAATCCTCTCCAACATGATGAACCATCTATATGCACGATTGGCTGATCACCTCCCACCATGGTTCATCTCTATCCATCATATCCATCATGGGACTTTAGATGAGGAGTGGCTTCAGTTTTCTCATGATTACTTGTGGCTTTGCCTGCCCCATTAGGGATACGGGCGTGATAATATGTATGGACTAATAAGATGTTTGATGGTTGTTGATTCGACAAGAGGTGCTTGCTCACTAGGTACATTCGCTCCGCAGTCACTTGTCGCGTTTAAAAGTAGCCTTTAATCTAATTTATTGGTAGCTCGTGCAATCATGCGCTTGTACCAAGTAAACACGGGGTTTATCACTGTAAATGGCTAAGCGGCAGTGAGGAGATTCATTAGGCGTCGATTCGCGCCGGTCTGGCTTGTAATCGAAGCAATTGTTCTCTGGGAAATTCAATTATTACCTTAGCGGGTCTGCGAGTTTCACGGCGTATTCAGACGGACTGCACGATTGCAGTGAACGATATCGACTGCACTGCAACGCACTTCTTGTGTCATTCTAGTAATAAAGAGTAGAAGAGCTGCTGTCTGTTTTGGTTCGCAACTTTGTGATCTCTTGAAACCGTGCATTTGTTGTCAGAAAAGCAAGGTTGCTATGATAATTAACGATCCGTCGTCTTTTAGTAGGTCCAATATTGGAAAGGGACATGAATAAGCGTCAAGTTCAAATTAGTCTGTGGAGTCCATCTGTTATCACCCAGGGAAGCCGCAAGCGCGAAATATCGAATATTAGGCAACCCGCTGCGTCGCTAGCAGTTAGAAATAATTGCCTCCGATTTATCTGCTTAGTACTGTTTGTAATTAAATGGGTAATAATTGAAGGCGAGCATTGGTTTGTGTGAGTCGTAAATCTGAATCGGCGGGTCCCGGTCGGTGCGGCACTGAGGTCGTGTTTCGAGTTCGATGCTATTTCGATTAGTACTTAGAGCCTTTATCACTCCAGATCGTCTTTCAATATGTAACTTACTCTATCACGACGGCTTTAAATTCATTATAAATCTTAAATAAGTGATAACAAGAAACCTAAGTTTTAACAAATTGAGCTGTAACAAGTCACAGATTTATAAAAATTTATCGTTGTATATATTAATTGGTGCTGTGTCAGCCATTAGTATGCTACAGTGGTTCTTTAAATCTGGCCTTACAAAACTGGAATTCCAGAATGATAATTCACCGAATCGCAAACATATTTTTCATATTTGTATCATTCATCCGGTTCCCATAGCTTCCATAGCTTTGTTTAGTTTGGGGATAGGTGGCGCTGTGTGAAATCAGAAATGTCCACAAATATTTATTATTATTATTATTGAGTTTGAAGGCATTTGTTTCCTATCAAAAAGTGGTTGGGTTAGGTTTGAAAAAGCAAAGTTATATCGGATATATATTTTACCTTAAGATAAGACACATCCGTTTGATTTGCGCAATTAAATAACCGTACCTAGTGTGTGAGATTATCAGAGGTTTCCAAAAGATGGAACGATAACATCATTCAAATGGCTGGGAGACTATAGCCAAGAAGAGCATAAGATAAAAGTGACTGGTGACCTGTGAAGAAGTCTTTATAACCCCAGTGGTAGTTTTAAAAAACAAATGACTTTATAATTTAGTTCGTTTTAATATGTACTCTTTCTTTTTTGTGTGAAATAAAGCTCTTTTTATAAATGTGTCAGATTGTCACCGCTTCTTGTCAAAGCAGTCAATAGATACTAAGCTATATGAATCCTCACACTAAGTTACACCGCATTCAAAAATGACGGGCGCTATTTCTTGAAAACTAAGCTTTAAGGGTTGGCTCTCACGCTAGGAGGCCTATGCCTAGTTTAATAGCCGCAATGTGTTAGATAGTCGTAGCTATAACCCGACTAGTTGCTTATTAGGTTTGTAGTTACGTAGATACTCTTACGAGCGAACTACCTAATTTAATTTGCATTTGATTAGCGCTTTAACAAAACGACACTGTTGGGAAAATACTCAACATTGTATATTCCCACACTTATTGGTTGTTAGTCTGGATCTTTCGTCTAATCCACTTAACGTAAGAAAAGTGTCTTACTGTTATCATTGCGTAATTGCATAGGGGGTGTTGTAGTAATTGTAAAGTCTATGGATATCAAACTAAGGCAAACTTTTAAAGGAGATAATCTTCTATCACGAACATAGTACGATACCCTATTTGTAACTATCATTTTCATTCAGAACAATGCCTGCAGGTAATTTATCTATTACACTAACGGTCTTATTACACCAAAACACCAACGCAACCAGTTGCAATATAGAATTTGTTCAATAGTACAGATGGTTGCCTATTAGATACCTCGCTCTACAATCTTGGTTGGTTTGACTGTCCACCTAAACCTAGGTATCTGTATGTATCCGTATTATTATCCGTCAAAGACAAAGTAAATTAAATCAAGAATTCCTTACCACCACCCAATCATCAGTAGGTAAAGTAGTCGCCACTGCTGAAACTAAGTCATGGGCACACTTTTTCCACCCTCTGAAAACAATTTGGGTTACCGATATTTCGTTTAGCAGATGATTTATAACCTTTCTGCAACCACGTAACCATGGCGTTGCGTCCCGGTGAAGCAGGGCCCTTAGAACCATCAATTTCAAAACACGATGCAATTTAATATTGACCGATGCACGCGGCCCCTACCATTGCCTCCAATCAATAGGATGCAGCCCCATTTCACGATTTCAATACATTTAATGAAATGTCAGCACTCAGTGAAATCAATATTGTGCAAGGCTAACCTCGTTCTCGTCCAGTCCTTAGACGATTATCAGTTTATAGTGGGAAGGTTGATTTTTTTTCATTATGTATAAAATATGCACCATTTTTTGTTAAATGTTTTTGTAAGGGACTTCAAATTTGTTGATAAGTAAGTAACTTACCTAATTTAGTGCGCTTCTGAAATAGGATATCAAAATAAGGAAGAAAACCAGCAATTGCTTAAGGTGCGGTTCTCACCACCTCGAGAAGCTAATTTGCAATTTGTAAGCATCACTTTCCTCGGGCGAAACTGGAGTGGTTACCCATCGTCTAGCCGCTGGATGTTCAATATCTATTAGCGGTAATATCTTAGCAGAGAGATGGCTCTGGCCCAGATCCACAGCCGGTCGGACCAGTTCCCCGGGCATCCTTGCGTAACTGTTGCGCCCGGCTGGTTGCAAAAATGCATTACAAAGCTACGAAATATCGCACGTCGCTTTTAAAAGCTTTTCAAGATTCCCGCGTAACAGATTACTACTACCGAGTACTGAAGTACCGCCCGCGACTCGGAATTAATTCAGGGTTTCACGGCCGTTGCACAACTTGCACCGATTTTTGACGGAAAAAAACACGTAAACTTTATTACACATGTTCAATATAAATCTCTGATTTATAATTGCGTCTGTCCACCACGCCCTATAAATGACATGCAATTTTATATCTGAAATCGTACGGAATTTAATTTATGTAGCATCTGGTAATATTTTTGCACAATTAGGTATCCACGTATATTTAGGAAAGAAGTCGACCTTGAATCAAAACGATTAGGATGTGCAGCAGATAAAATATATTGAAATAAGTTAATTTATTTATTATTAATTCAGGTCTGATGTAGGAATTTAATTTAAATATCTATTTTCAACAATAAAAACACAACTACTACTATTGTCGCTAAGCCATGTCGGAGGCCTTTAGGCGGCCTAAAAACTCCGTCACTAGAGTAGGCCACTAGCTCATACGAACAAACAAACAAACAAAAGAGGATCTCTTCGATTTTCTAAATATACCTCTTCGTTTCTATCACTTAAAGTTTAGTTTTCAATTGGATAGGCTAAAAAAGACGGGTTTATTGTTAGGTTCGTGGGGCACGGGTGCCCACCGCGTTTTCAAAGTTCTTTTAGAGCGTCTGCTCAAAGCGATGTGGGATCCAAGAGCTGATTATTATTTGGTTCAACGGATCAGTAGGTATTGCCATTCAGCTTGGCAATGCGGCCAATCTATATTAATAAATGTTTTATAGTCGTTAGTTGTTTATTATTGTAGATTTGTTTTGATAATGTTGACGTTTTTGAAACCGATCTAGATGTGATGGCAAAAGCCACCGTATGTACAGGCTGGTAAAAGCGGCTAAGATTTCGCGCTCTCTATTCCCATGCCCCGTTGCGGGCGCAGACAGAAACAACATTGGAACATGATCTTCGTGATAATTTATTGGTAAGAGCTATGAAAGCGTGCGCTGAGACTGCCCCTATTAAGTGATGCATGCATCAACCATGCCACCGTACACTCATCTCGCACACTCGTCTACTTTAGTTATTATGTACTTACTACAAACGAATAAGAACTCTAAAACTCGATTGAGCTAAGATCATCACAACATTTGCCTACACAAAGCAAACTGCTCTACTGAATCATAGCAAGTACCTAAATACAAAATCTGTTTCTAGAAACCAAAGCTTCAAACATGTATCTTCAACAAAAGACTGTAAATTTGAACTAAGAACCGAGAACCTGTCTTTTGTATGATAGAAAAGCATAAAGTGATCCAGCTCTCTCAACACTTAGCCCTGTTTCAGATTAACGGTAGGTAATGATGCGCTTAACCATTAATGTACTACTTCAAAGAGTTACACCCGCCTACTGCTCATAAAGATCGCCAGAACAGTATAGGGCCGACTGCAGCTTTTCTATTACGATTTATACTCCATTTGATCATAAAACATCCATAAAAGGCTTGAGAGCTTTCTGGCAAGGATAATGCAATTGCTATAGTTATATTCCTGTTATTCTGGCCACTAAAAATTATTACTTACATAATGGTACTAGTCTAAAATCTATGTCTGGTACACCACTATTAAACAAGCACATAAAAACTAAAACCCGACTACATAAAAGCTAGTAACTTACATTTCTGAAACGTTACAATCCATACTGTAATTCCTTAATTACTTATGTTTTTTGTTGGGATACGCCCGTTTATTTACTGTCATACTAAATGTTGACTTACATCATGTCACCCAGATCGCCAAGATGAATACTTTCGAACTGCGTTTCAGCATTCAGGTACTAAAATGGTATTCCACGATGTTATTATTTCTAATAAGTACTTAATTTTTGGTGCGTGCTTGAATCGCGAGTTGTGTAGTAGCATTTTATGATTGTATGTGCGTTCTATTATACGTATACTTGGGAAACACAAGTGATAGTAGAAATAAGCTACAGCTAACCCACAATGTGTATCAGAGGCATTCAGAGGTTAGTTACATTTGATCAACCAAATAAGGGAACTGTAGAATTAAGTACCATATTTGACTTGAAAATTAGATATGGTTATACACACACTTCAAAAGTCAGAGATCCGGTGATACAGGATTTGTAATAATTTAAGCATTCTATTAACATGTTTGCTGATGTGCAAACTATGACTACCTTTTCACATGTATCAGTAAATTGTTTTTGTGTTGCACTGTGTGATACTTTAATATTGTACTCTACAATCATCGTTAGGGTATTCTTTTTCTGTATCAAATGGTTTACAATAAAATTCACAATGGTATTTTTCAAACATTTAATTTATATTAATCTTATACGTTACTTCTTGTGTATGTTAAAGGGCCTATCATGTTAATATAATGGTCATGCCCTGACGTCTCCGTATGAAATCAACATTACCCACACTTGCGGTAACCGCAGCTAGCTCCTAATGCATTCACGTTGTTTAATTTATATCTGCGATTAAGTACTCGATGGTATTAAGACATCTTAGGACTTCATTATCGCTTACATGACTAGTTTATAACTACTTAGTTATAATGTGCATGAGGTCTGGACCATTTCAATGCAAAGATTTGATCAGAAAAGGTTTTCAAGACTGGTATTCGAAATTATCGATAGAGGTATCCAAATGCATTCTCTTGTCCCATTTTTTATGTAAACATAGTGTTTCCAAATATTTAAATAGAAAATCCAACATAATTTCAACTCACTTTGCTCAGTTAGATAAATCGGATCCAGGTCCCAAAAATGTGCTTTAACACCCTAAGGTCGAAGTTCATTTGTAGGTGTGTCAAAAATCAACAAGGTTGATTTACTTTTGCAATTATATTCTGACAATTACTAATATTTTGGTTAGCCAGGAAGTTTTGTTAAAACTGGTAGACCACTTTCTAGGCCCACCGACCGTACTGACAATGTTCAAAACAATATAAATAGTTTTCCGTCAATTACTTTTAAACAATGCGAGGTAAACAAAGAGGATTGGTTTTGTTTGGGCTAGGTTTCCATAGAGGCGGAGTAGGGTCAGCCAGTACTCGTGACCGGAGCATGCGCGCCGAGGCTTCGTCACGAGCGCGCTCGCCCTCGCCCTCGTCGCCTCCAAATAACATGATATTACTCACTAACTGGCCATTTCACGCCACGTTTACTGCAATCTTGTCTTTGCCTGGAAAATATTGTTTTGTGTCCGATAAGGATGGTTTCGTAACTTGCTGACTCTAGTTGGTATCAACTGGAGTTATGGAATTAGTAGTCGGAGTTGTCTTGTCACGAAAACCCGAACACGAATATTGAGTCTGCTATTAATGACAAACTTGTACATATAGAATTGCCTCAGGGTCCTTTATAACAATAATAATACCGCAATAGGTATGAATGTCTATCTACGGTTGTGTCCTAAGCCTAACTTAATTAGACAGGTCTAATCCTGAAAATATTCCCTTCCCTTATTTAATACAGCTGATTGGCAATTGCTTAGTTAGGTGAAAAATAGAACCAATTTTCTGGTCAGTTTTGTTTAATAACTTATTAACTTTCACCTGGTTCCTATCATCAGCGGCGTCCATCGATCATTCCATGAATGGACTCCCGATGCAATGATTCCCTCACATATAACGCCTTTCAGAGATGAGGAAGTAAATGCGATTACTGTTACCGAACCACTGGCAGGCTATTCAGAGAACACGCGTCGTCATGGCTGTGAAGAATGGATGCGATCGCTTCATAAAAGTACATTAGAGACTTACCGATCATTCATCATGTTTTCCTCTTCTAGACAATATTTTACAAAGAACCTGCCTTGGTGAATCCAAGAGAACTATACTATACTTGATATAATATTATAAATAAATAAATAAAATATAAATATTTGTGGACTTTTCACACAGCACCATCTAGCCCCAAACTAAACAAAGCTTGTACTATAGGAACCAGATAGCTGATAGAATACTTATACTTTTATTTTGTAAATACATACTTTTAATACATAATACAACACCCAGACCCGGAAGAAATAATTGCAGAACATACAAACATTTCTATATACATAGTTTCAAATATAGTAGTTTCCTATATCCTGGGTATCGGAAACACCCAAACCCGGACGACATATTTACAGAAAATGCATATTATATTATTTTCGCACGCTTCTCCACTGATTGTACACTACGCCTAAATTAGAATGAACATTACATAATATTAAGCTATCTACAAGGTGGAGGCCCAGTGGGAGCTGACATGCCTTCTGATCCTAAGGTCGTAGGTTCAATCTCGACAGTTTTATGACGCAGATATTGTGGCAAACGTTAATTTTATAAAGTAGATAATGGTTGAAAATCACTTTGTGTTTTTATATCATTCCAAGATACGTATATTTTGTTTCGCGCACCCCAAATGAAATTTAATTTTACAATGTCAGGTATCAATTTCAAGAGAAGATAAGCGAGTTGCCTGAGAAACAAGGGGTCACATGTTCGATTCCCTATTAGCGTTTGACCTGCATATTTTCTCATAGGTAAACAGTTTCTAACACGACGGGAGCTATGTAAGGGTGTACATAATTTATTATATCGACAGACAACACCATAAAATTGACAACACAGCACTTACAAGTAATTAACGAAAGCTGTAAGGTTTCCACGGTAAATTATAAGTATAGTTCTCGGTTGGTACTCTGGCACATGTTCGAACCAAAAAGCGCTTCAGTCCCAAAAGCGCTATAATGTTGATGCGATCACAATAAAATGTGACACTTTACAAATCTGAATTTGAACAGTTGCTATGTACAACACATTGAGTAAAAAAAGTAATAAACTTAAGTATACAACAAATTGGTCATTTGGTAAGATTCTAAGAACACTGGCTGCATTCCCGCGTTGTATGGCCAAATAAATTCTTTGAGCTAGAAATGAGCCAACCGTCTCGTCACCTTTTTTGAACAGCGGCTTCAATAACATCCGGGAACTGTAACATAATTACGTTGCAACATTCCTTCAGCGAGGCATTAACTCCAAGAATTACGATTATCATTAAAGTCAATTCGGAAATTATAGGTGCAGCAGATTTCAATCTCAAGTTCTCTTTACATTCTTGAGACGGGAACTTTATCAGTAAATAATTGACCTGTACGCTCATAAATTAACGCTAATGAGGTAAAAATCATTGCAGACAAGTTTCAACTGCTGTCATGTCACATAATAAAGTATTACAAATGTTACAACTGTTATTTCAGATCATTGTACTCGTTTGCAAGATGCCCATTGCTCATGATGTAAGGGCGCAGAATATATAGGTAATACTCTTGTGTTACTAGCAGCAGTTAACAACTCTACGGTCCGTAGCTGTCACCACGCTGTATTAAAAAACTTTATCCTCCTATGGAATAGAGTAATAAGGCTTCAGGCTTAAGTCAGAATTAAATATTGAATATGCTTTTCTTTTCCATCAGTTTGTATGTAGTGTGTAGTTTGTGTAGTGTATCAAAATAAAATGTAAAAATATTTTTCTAATAAATTATACTGACTTTATGACAGGTCATAAAGTAAAAACTACATCCTCTTTGTTATACGTTATCCCTTTTCACTTTACTTCAGAAAAGACAACGGCAGCCTATTTAAAAAAAATAGGCGGATGTTTTGCGAATCCAATTAGAACCTATTTTGTGGTGATTAAAGATAACTAGATGGGGCATTGTTCTGCGACAATGGCGCGCTGGAAGCTGCGATCACTCACTGGCTGTCGTGGTAAATACGAAGTTGGCACCACAGATATTGAACAAATGATCTATCGCTAGAGACGGCCATAATAACATATTTATGTCAGAAATAAAGCACAGTACATAGGCAGGTACCTTGGTAGGTAAGTAGGTACTAAACCTTTATAGGTAGGTACACAATTAAATATAAGAACTTACAGCTACCACAATACTTCGAGCACGTCGCATTTTAATTACATATTATTAGATTTTTTAACTATAGTAATTATCTCTTTTCAGTTGTTCCAATCTTGCATTATGATATCTTTAATAACAGACATAATCTTACTAATATATAAGTATTTACAAATATAAGTAATGTACAAAATACAAAAGAAACAGTTGGGCTAAAATTATGTAAACATTTAGCAAGAGTGGAACTGGTATTTATATATACTAGCTGTTGTCCGCGACTTCGTACGCGTGTAGTACATTATTGTGTTGTATAATAAATAGTTTTCGCAGCGCACGCCAAAAACTTTTTTGGGTTTTCTACCTTGGGTTACAATATTGCAGTTTTCTTACGGAACCCTAATTTTTTGAAAATATATTATAACCTATACTAGACCCTGATAATATAGCTTTCTATTGGTGAAAGAATTTTTGAAATCGGTCCAGTAGTTTCGGAGCCTATTCGTTACAAACAAAAAAATCTTTCCTCTTTATAATATTAGTATAGTTAAATAAGTATAGGTATAACCAATACACCACATTTTACATAGGCCTCCTAACGCTCGTCACCGATCCCAGTTTTCAACGAGTCTTGCATGCTAACATTATCTAAGTGTAACATTATCAAAAGAAATAGACGGGATACCTAAAGACAGTTGCGAATAATACTACTACATAGTTGTAAGTCTCTTTCTATTAATTAATGTTTTTTCCAGTTTAATATGTCTAGACATTGTAGTGTTACGTCACTCTATGGTGCACCGATACAAAGTTATCTACGCGTTCAGTGTAATCGAGAAATAAGCTTTATATTGAAGAATCGTGACCAACTGACGGCTGGCGTAGAAACGATAGGTTTATTGATCTGTAGCGATGTCAAACCACTCGATCATCTACAAGTCGTTAAATGTGTAATGATAACACCTAGAACTGGCCATGGGCCACCATTGCGACAGTTTGTTAGCTGTCGTAAGCACGCGCTTCTCTTTGTAATTTGCCTACTAATGAAGCACCCCGCGACTTTGTCCGCGCTGAGTTTATTTTTTAATTTCATCTTATCTTCCTGATGCGTCCTCTAGGATTAAAATTTAGGGAATTGCTTTCTTAATGCATCCCTACACTATAATAGGAATATATTCTCCAAGTTTCATGCTTCTAAGACTTATGGTTTACGTTGTGCCTTTATTGCAGCCAGCCAGGCAGTTCTTCAGTAACGTAAGAGTTATTATATTTAGAAGACTAGCTCGCGGTTTTACGTGAGAGAATTAAAATGTAGCCCTTAGGTATCCCTGCTTCTAGCGTATAGCTTTTACCATTGATCGAAGTTTCAGTATCAGTTCGGTAGTTTCTGAGATCACCAACAAAAAACGAACATACAAACTTACATCTTATAATAATAATAATAGTGTTGTTTTTATATTGATTATCATATTATTTTAGGGTAGAGTACCCAAATACAAATAGATGTAGTTAATTTAACTTGATTAAAAATAATTATCAACCAAAGAATGCCTTTTATGAAACCGACAATGATAAGTTCTAGCATTAATGACTAGATGTGGGACGCTTGACTAATAAAATTAAATACTAAAGTACTTAATACCCAATGAAATAAGCAGGTGTCTTAATAAATAGATACTTCAATCTAAATATGTAGGTACTTACTTCCATCTGAACGGGCTTACATAGTTTGAGGACTAAGCTGATGCTAGGTCATAAACTTCAGAATCGATTTCAAAGTACCTACTCAAAATACCCACTCAATACTCATTAACTTATTCGTGTCAAAATATTAAAATCCCAAAATCGGTGTTACAAAATTCAAACACCTAACAGGTATTTTACATTGTAAACTAAACGACTTTCGGTACAAACGAGATGTCGCAGGCCTTGAAACAGCAAGCTTTTACAAAATATACAAGTAAACGTACCTCTCTATCGGACTATCACATTTGAATTTTGCATAAACATATAAGTAGATAAGTACGACACGATCTGTGTCCTCTTTGCCAGCGAGTTTCGCACCAACTTCGCAAGTAATTGAAAATTCGACACTGCATACGAAGCGATAATCTCTCCACCTTCACACTAGGTAACATTAAATAACTAAAGCGTCAAGATAAAATGCACCTTGCCTTATAATTAATGAGACTTAACACGGATAATACTTCAAACTGACATGTTTTGTGCTGCATTATTCAAGACAGGAGAAAAACTAAGTGCTATAGCTAAGTACTTACCTAGATAAGATCAATTATGATTATGAATAATTGATTAAAACTAAGGCTTAAAATACTAGCGGCGCTTAAAAATCACCTACCAAATAAAGTCACAGATGAATGAATATTAATTGGGCAACTCAGCCGGATGGATTAACTATTAGATACAATAATACAAGCACGGGGGTCTTGGAGGCAACTGATTATCAATAATAACAACTTAAGTGGATACCTCTTGGTGCAGGTACAACTGTCACTAATTATCAATAGCTAAATATAATTTAAAAATATTTCGATTTTGCAATTTTTTAAGACGTTGATCTTTGCATAGAAAAGATTTCAACGCGCTCTGCCACTTGTGCTTTTTACATTACAATACTTTACCACTGCAATAGCATGTATCTTTCCAATCACTTTTTATTACTAGCTCAACATAAATACCTATCGAAAATAGGGACGGAATATTAAAAAGTACCTATGGGTTTGTAGGCACTGTTACTCACCTCAGACATGACAACAAACAAATACCATTGTGTGACTCAGAAAACCATGATCTTATTCTGTTGAAATGCAAATGCAGCCAAATTGAAATGATGTAAGCAATGATTGGTTCCACCTGTAATCTGTGCATTTAACCCGGCGCGATGTAATTCAATAATGACACAAAAATCCAGGAATCAAAGTGAAATAAAAATAATGATACATAGCCTGCCTGTGCTGTAGAGAAATCAACGCATTTGCATGATTAAGTGGAAATGTTCTGATTAATGGTTTCTCCTCCTGACCCTTATGAAAAACACGCTGAGCTGTGATTAAGTTTTTATAAATATTCATTATCAATTTTATATACTGCTCGTAATATCCGTCTGAACTGGTCTGTTTTCTCTTTCGACGAATTCGTGCAAGTGCAGGACAATAAATCAGAAGTGTAAAGTCGCCTCAATTTACGCTCATTATTTCAGTCTTTACGTGCAATTTGCCGAGGGCTAATTGTATTAATTAATGCCCATTACATCTGGATGCGTTAAACCTTTGTTATTTTAGTTGTTTTTGAGAATTTTGACCTCGTTTCACTTTTTGGACAAATTGCATAACGTAACTTAAGGCAAGTTGTGGAAACTTTAAGCAAATACAGACATACCCCTACACAGTTAGTATACCTAGTAGTACCTACCTACCATATACCCACTCAGGGCATTTACCACAACATGCATCTAGGTTACTACGTTTTAATGGTCAATTCAGGCGGATTTTCTGCGTCTGTCACAACATTGTAAGATGAACAGTTTGCTTACCTGCTTGTGTAAGGGATCGTTTACATGCGTTAAAGGTAGCCGACGCTAATAACACCATTTCTCCCTCTTTATTGACCTGCTCTATAACTGGTCTTAGGTCCTACCTTTCATGATCTATATGTTTAATGCTTCTAACATCTAAGTAAAATTAAACACACGGGTGTTCACAACTTGAGAGGAATATCTAAGTACCGAACCCAAAAAAAACCACTCGAAGGGGATATTTACATGGTACAGAAGCCTTCAACTACCAAAGGTTCCTAGGAAAGGGCAATGCAAATTCACTATCGCATAGATGTAAATTAATCAACAGCAAAGCTAAGTGAAAAGTTGTATCTACAAGTAGACACGTGCAAGCAGCGTGATGCCCGTTCCGAACACAAGAGATTGAATGCAATTAACGATTCTGCACAGCTCTGTCGGACGATGGGCCCCGGTGACCCTTCGCTGCGGGCACGGGGTCATTCGGGCCCTAGCCCCGACCAGCTACGACTCCTAGACCACGTTTTCGTAGAAAACAGGGGGATATCTCAAAGCACCTATATGTATATTGTATAAATAAAGCACATAGTATGTTAATTTTTGTAGCTATGGTGTTTTTGGGACAATCTTCTTTCATGATGATTTATAAGCCATCTTGACCAACCAATGGGTAGCCACATCCAAGGCATTTTTTGAGCAGGTCATAAAGGTGTTTTGGGACAGTGAAAAGGTTTTATGCAACAGTAGTCTTGAAACTGCTCCACATAGACATGTACTTATTATAAGCTATAACAATGGATAGTTTTTGTGTTTAAAACTCCCGAAGTAATGGTAAGATTAGAAGTTTTTTTTAATTGGGCGCAGTCGTCTGGCAAAATTCTAGCCAGCATAAATTCAGAATCACTTTGTGTGGAAGGTAGTACCAATGGTATAAGGAAGATGAGCTTAAACATGCGCCGGCAATTAACTTTTTACCCAAACGTGGGTCACCCTACAATCTTGCTAAAGTAAATCGTTAGATAAAACATGAACATGCACCTATTAAGCTATTAATTTATTGGATACCTAGCGAGTAAACGTGGCCAGGATGCCCTCTTCAAACTAAACCTGTGGTTACGGTAATGTATCAGGCAAATGCCAGGCTAATTTCTGATAACTCTACAATATAAATCGATAAATGCCAAAACGTAAGTAAGACTAGATACCTAATACCTCTGAAATCCTACAAATATCATACCCACAATAAATTAGAAAATTTGAGAAGACTTGAAATAGTATATTATTATGAGCTACTATTCATTCAAGCAAGCAAAGCCGCGGGTGCGAGCTAGTGACGTAATTATCGTTTTACCACTTACCCACCTAGTTAAGAGGTGTTCCTGAACTAACTCCGCTGAAAAACTCAAACAGGAAAAATTGTAGTAGGTAACTGTTTCATTGCGACGGAGAGTGGTCGATCTTGATAAGTAGGTACCTGTCTAAAGCCAACTATTCAAGGAGGTACTTAGCAGTAAATAATAGTTGACAAAAGCAGTGTTGCGCTCACGCCTCAGCTTCGAGGCGGGGCAGTGGCAAGCCATTGGTTACCGACAGACCATGACAAGTTCCATTGGACAATCCAACAATAAGTGAAAGTGACGAAACGCTCCTTAATCGTGCGCAAAAGTGCTGGGTTCTATGTTTGGATCTGATAATAAGGGTCTACAAGAAAGGTGTTTCATGCAATAGAGATAGGTACCTACTTACCCACCAATTTACATAGACTTTTCGCCATATCTACATGTCTTATGAATGCCTTGGTATGTTGGGCAATTGATCTTTCTTCTAGCCACTACCTAGAACTGGCCGAACCTCCTAGAGTCCTTTTCACGAAAGAAGTCCCACGGAAGTTGGTGTTACTAAACAAATTCTATGGCAACTTCCCGTGACCCTCCGTTCTTTCGTGAAACGAACTCTACCCAATACACACCATAAGTAACTAAAAAAGGTACGAAACAGTAGTCCGTTTTACTGCCTGGAAAATTGCTAAAGCCCGTACAAGTTCAAATGAATTCTTTAGGCACCTACTTACCTTCATCCTAGATCATTATAATGCAAATTGAATACAACCGTAACAAGAAAATTAGCATCGCAAGCGACAATATTGTAGGGTGACTCAGCGAGTAAGTCCATCACCTCCGGTTATTAATGCCTACCTGTGGTCGGTTTGCCGACAGAGTTGAACTCTGTTCAACTGTCTTATTGAGCTGATTCAGAAAACAAGTCACTTCAAGAATCTCTCTTCACCACCCTAGAAAAAAATTAAAATAATTATCTACCAGAGCCTAGTCGTGTCAATTTTATTATTTCATAATTTTCCCTTTTGAGAAAGCGAGACCGTTTGAGACGTTCTTCTTGAATTTATTTTCTCATATTGTTCAAAAATCTTCCGTTTACTGAGGGCGCCATTTTCTTGATTCCGCAGACGTGAAACGGTTCTTTTTTCTTTTTTTAATTCATTTTGCGGATTTCTCGGTAATGCTATACCTATTATTTTTCTTTGTATTCTCATAGTGAGCCTCCATACCTTTTCATAATTATAATAGATAGCTGTGGCCTCCTCAGTTTGATTTTACAATAAGTAAGTTTGATACGAATTTTTGTTCCAAATTCAAATCACTTATTGCCCGGCGGATTATAATGAAATGATGTGAATGTTAACCATTGTATTGATTGTTCCGAGCATGACATGTATCCAAGATCCAATACAATATTACTGCCCGGCTAGATCATAGAGCCGTAATCACTTAAGTACCTACCTTTTCATTACCTAGTTAGACAAAAGCAAGCGTGAAAAGAAAATTGACTAGGGGAGGTATGGAACAAAAATACAATATCTATTAAGTGGGTGCTTACTAGAATTTTAGTAGGTACTTACCTATATTTAACTATTACCAACTGAAAGATTCTAAAATTGCTAGTTTGTTACGGCTGAGGGTTCATAAGTACTTGGATGAATAAACACATTCGTCCAAGGGTTCATATCATAAAAACCTACCCGTAGCACAGCAGCGGTCCCTGGTTACGACACTGCATGCCATGAACGCGCGGCATGTCAGCCTATTGTGACTGTGTGACGCAAGTAGTCGACACGCCCGCCCAAGTTTTAGATTAAATAGCTGCTGTGAAATTCGATCAGGCTTTAAAAATACAGGTACCTACATATGGGTCTAGCTCGCCTTGTTCTTCACATAGGGAGAGCTTTATTCTCCCCGGTTTACAATTACTTTCGTTATAATGAGACCGGCCATAAGTGTTTTATTTTAGGTAGGGACAAGGCAGGAATTACATATAACCTCGTAGCTTAGGTAGCTACGAGGTTATATGTAGGTAATTCCTGCCTTGTCCCTTCTTACTCTACACTGCAGCTGAGCTGCACACGATGAACATTGTTATGCTAGGTAGTAGTAGTACCTACCTACCTAAGGAGGGTAGGTACCTAACCTACCTAGGTATCTACCTACTACCTGTATTAATTTTTAATTCAGAACTAGAACGTATTTCAAATTCCCGGCCTTAGTTAAAAAACTTGAAAGATTTTTTGAAGAATTTGAAGGTTCCTACCATGGGATTTGATCTCTTTTTTGATTTTGATTACTATGCGAACATAGATCAGATAGATAAGGTAAGTAGGTAATACATGCCTGTGAGGAAATCTCGGAGGAAACTGTCATCGTTATTACTAGGTACCTACTGTTACTGTCATCGATCATGTCGATTTTGAGAATAAAAATCTGTCTCTGTAGTGTCAGGTCAATCAATCAACTAACTGTCAGTGTCAGTCATTACTTCAGTAGTGTCATGGAGTGTTAGTTTAGTTTAGTCAGTATTGTTTGTTGAATTGTTAACTAGATTGGTTCTATTTTGTCGCAATTCGCAACGATAAAACGAAATTATTTATATTTTTCTAAGTATAGTACACTCAAAATGCTAACTAACTTTGACAAAATGTGTACAGATCTAGAAAAACAAGAATTGGAGGTGATTTTTTTACCGACATAACATTGCTATAAAGATATTGATGTGCGTTCTGAACATATTATACAAGGTATTTGATGTAAATTTCAGGCTCCAACAGGTGTAGCATCGCCATCGACGTACGCTCAATTACTAGCTATATATTTGTATCAAAATGACCTGTAAGTCCACTTCAACTTCATTGTCAAGACACAAACTAGGCCAGGTTTACATTCTATACCCATTCTTGTGATTTCCAGATGTAATGCAAAGTTCCTATGGAAAAGGATACCTCAAAACATAATTACCAGCAATCCTGATATATGCGCTATTTGGGCGGTCAGTCAGAAGTTATGGAAGAAGGATCTTCCTGGAACGTACCAGGCTTTGGCAGCTTATAATTGGGTGGATCCTGTTGCTCCCATCATTAGAGCACTTGAAGGTACTTATGTTTCAGATTTCATCCAATGTATTAATGTCACAAAAGATAACCCTGCCAATATTATAAAAGCCAACCTATTGATTCTAACCTAGGGAATGCTATCCCATAAGAAAATTTCAATACTAGTATTTGATACATTCTGAATCTAGGCCGGGATTATTCCTGCACATTGTATGCGGGATCCTGGTATTGCATTCCAATCCTAAGGTTGTGGATGGATTTTTCTGTTTGAAAAATGTGATGAAAATGATGAAAACATTGTGAGAAAACCACCATGTCACAGAACCGTAAAGTTTGAAAACATGTGTTTCAAGTACACAAAAGTCCTTTGTGGTGCAGTTAAAAGCCTATCATCACACTGGTCTGAAAGAACAAGTGACATGATTATTCTTCAGCTAAACTGGAGATACAATCATGTAAACAAACCACCCATACTTAACCTAAAAAATATTTTTTCAGTACATGTTTATGGAACTTATAAGTATTACTAATACTTAAATTAAGGTGTGAAAACTTATGTTGCGAGGTTTATTTACCTAAAACTAAAGTGATTTCATCATAATAACGAAAATTACGCAATGGTTTGTTTATATAAATTGTATCTCCAGTTAGGCTGAAGTATGGATAGATTCCCTATGTTAACCTATATCAATATTTCTTACCTTTTTTCCATACTTTGAATTGCTATATTTACAACTTGTGTAAGAAAATTAATCTCATTTTCAGAGAAAATCAGAGAGCGTACTTTGAATCTGATTGCCAACTCATACAGCATCGTTTCCATTGACTCCGTGATAAGTATGACTGGCCTGAGCAGAGAGGCGTGCCTACAAGTATTAAGAGAGCGTAAATGGACATTGACTGACGACAATCTAAATGTAGATCCTAAACCCCCCAAAGAACCAGCACCACTGCACACCTCGAGTGAAGACCAACTCTTTAAGCTCACGGAGTTTGTGACCTTCTTAGAAAATTAAGTAATGTAAGTTTCATTTTATTACATTGTTATTGAAGTTTGCTGATTACATCTGGAAAACCTTCATGTTCTGTTTGATACTGTGCACACATACCATTATATTTCTTATAGTTGAGGCTATGAATTATTGATGTTTAGACCAACTCCTAAGTAAGTTTGATGATCTGTTTGCATAAATTCTTGAAGTTTTGGATTAAATATCACAAGACATATTTTCCTGCTGAACTAAAATAAAACACATTTTATAATTATATTTTATATACAGTCATTATCAAAATGTAATCGCTGGTAAAATATTACCAAACATGAAACAAACTTACAAATTCATGAAATATAAAAAGGTACTTATTGGTAAACATAAGTGGCAGTGTAAATTACTCATAATCATAAGTCTTAACTAAAAATAAAGCCATATTCAAAATAGTACTTTACAATGTACATTTTTTTCTCAAATTCCTTAGAAGAGTATCACAAGCAATGTAATTTAATCTCAGTAGGAAAACCAACTTGAAGAAATTGATATGAATCTAGTGGTGTTTTTGTGGGTAACCTTTGAAGCTCATTGTATCTTAGAATCTAACAAAGTTTTTGTTAGATTCTAGGCACAGGTGTGTTTTCAAACACCACTAAAGCCCTAATTTCTCTAGGATAAGTTCCAACTATCTATGTTGCCTAAATATCCTAAACCTACACAATATACTGCTACTAAATTCAATTTTGGCAACTCATAGGATTCATTTCATAGATTTCAAAATCTATTCTGGAAGGAAACTGTGTTTTGTCTTGTCTGAAGTCTCATTGAGTTGCTGTCGTCTTCGTCGCCCAGGGTCGCTTCATACGCTCTGTTGATCTGTCCTCCATTTGGCTCTGAGAAAACATCCTTTACTGATATGTTTGCATTTGATGTTCTATGTCTAGGAACTGCATGGTTGTTGTTGAGCTGAAAAAATGATAAAGATATGATACTAATGTGTCCACATGGTTGTATGATACCTGTGGCCAAAAATGTGTAAAGGTGGTTTTAAGTGAAGCATTAGGTTGATGACAAGGTGTGGTGTAATGTCATTTAGTGACTGTTGATGAAAGTAATGTAAGTAGAGTGGGGGATGTAATAAAGAAATGCTTCTCATAAGGCGCTTATAATCCGCTTCCATATTGACGTAATGGCGAGTTTTCATCATGAGTAATTCAAATGTTCACGCAACAAAACCTGCAGCCGAAATTTGTGTAAATTCTAACAATGAAAAAAACCAGATTCAATATTATTATATGGTCTTACGATTCCTGTTACGCCGTATTCGTTGTTAGCGCCTAATGTTTGCATCTGGGATTTCCGTCTCTCAGCCATCACTGAGTTTCTTCTCGTTTCCAAAGCCTTCAGTGTTTCCCTTCGCAACGTCATTTTTCTATTCAAGACTGGTGTTCCTGAAATACAATTAACAACCATTTTCTTATTAAAATCCTACTTTATTATAAATGTGAAAGTTTGTAAGGATGTTTGTATGTTTGTGCCTCAACCAAGCCTAAACGGCTGAACGGATTTAAATGAAAATTGGAATATACATAGTTCATGTGCTGGATTAACATATAGGCTATTTTTTATCCGGGTACCACGCGTACGAAGCCGCGGGTTTCAGCTAGTCTTACTTATATTATAAATGCGAAAGTTTGTGAGTTTGGATGTTTGTGCCTCAATCACGCCTAAACGGCTGAACAGATTTGAATGAAACTTGGAATATACATAGTACATGTACTGGATTAACATATAGGCTATTTTTTATCCGGGTACCACGAGAGCGAAGCCGCGGGCGGCAGCTAGTGTACCTATAAAGTAAGACTAAGTTAAGTCCGTTGTGAGTCCACTTTAAGTCAAAGTCCATTGTGAAGGTCGGTGGATGGAGACAGCACAAAATAGTTCGTTCTGGAGTATATCGGGAGGCAAATGTCTACCAATAGACTTAATAAACTGATGATGATGATAATACAATCTAAAGAAAAAAACAAGACTGCTTTGATTTACCTGGCCCATCGTTAGCATTCATATTGAAGAAACGCTTCTTGAAAGCAACATCAAGTGTGCCTATGTTCCTCTTCTTCTGCCTGGCTTTCTCCAGATTGTGAATCGTTTTTCTTCTGCCGACATTATGAGGTCCAGAACCAGAGTCGTTTTCGTAATCGTCGTCCAGACCATTCAGTTTTTGTAAGTTTTTGACTATAGCTATTGCATTTTTATCCAATATCTCATCTTGGGATAGATCGTCCGCCTGGAAAATGGTAAATTATGAGTTTCTTTTCCAAATGAAAAGAAACAGCTATGCATGAAGTTTCTTTCTCACCTTCTTATTGCAGAACCAGTTCAGTTCTGTGGACGACAATATATGCGCCAGAGTTCCAAATCGATGGAATAACATAGCGGTGAACTGTATCACTAGAATCAACGCGAAGAAGAACACAAACACTAAACCAATAGGTTCCAATTGTAGGTATTCTTTTGAGATTAAAACCTGAAAACATTAACACAGCATTAGATTGCTCTCACATGATAGAATCATATCTAAATAAACAATTAGGTTTGAAAGTAAGTAACAGTTGGTGCAATTTTGATTATTCATTAATGTCAATATTACATACTGTAATTGCGCTCGGATCGCACTCTGAACACTAAAATATTGTTCGAAAAGTTTATTACGAATGTTGACATTAATTTTAGCCAATTAATTGAAAGTTAATTTTAGTGTACACAAATGAATGAAACGTGTCCGGTGTACGAAAGTTACTTCGTAGACAATGATAACATTTAACAAATCAAATCAGTCATCTCCTTAGACTGCATATTTAGCCCATCAGTGCTATGAGTAGGTATATTCAATGTTAATCAAATCACCACATTTCGGGGTTTGTATACACAGAGGAAACCAATGTCCCTGTAACCAAGTTTAATAGAAGAAACTCCGCCACCTTAATAACAGAACAGATCTTCCGTTTATTGGATTGGAAAGTGCTGGTTCTTAGGGCTTTTTCGTCATCATTTTATCAATACGCGAAAGCGTCGTATTTTTGCCAAAGGATTTTGATTTACAGTTTAGGTACTTTCTTCTAACTAAAGGTAAGGGAATCTAAAGGGTCAGGTGTTTATTAGAGAGTGAACCAGGTAACGCCAAAGATGTTTAGTTGTCTGTGTCTCAGGTCTCCATGCGTGGTGTGCCATACCGACAGACCGGTTAGAGGAAGGTCGTTAGACGTGTGAAGTGAACACACAGTAAGGTGGTATTATTTGGCTGTACCTCGCCTGTCTCCTCGATGAACGTAATGTTTGTCTTTATGCCCAAAGGCCAATCGACGTGAAGTTGATCTTTGTTGAGTTGCAATAAAAATACTATCAATATGAATAAAGCATTGAACATAACGAATGCGAAAACTGATTTATTTCGAAGTTCTAACAGATCGCCTTTGATTCGAGCCTGTAAAATTTAACAAAGCAACAAATGTAATAACTGCATCAGCTTTCAAGGGTGACTGGGAATGGTGGGGTTGTTTGACGATTGTGAATGTGCCCGGTTTGGCCCCGAGTCATCTTTGAAGGCCGTGCACTGTAGTGCATGCGGACGTTACCTCTTGCGTAACCTCATCGTACGTTATGTTAGTTTTGATTCCGAAGGGCCATTTAAAGTGGAGCTGGTCCTTGTTCAGTTGCATCAAGAATACAATCAGTACAAACAGTGCATTGATCATAAAGAATGAAAAGACAGATGAATCTCTCAGTTCTTTCAGATCCCTGGAAATACGTGCCTAAAATTTGGGGAAGTGTTTCATCAAATAAATGTAAAACAATAAAAGATAAGAGAGAATAAGAGATCCTGCAATAAAGATTCATTATTAAGTAATTACAGCAATATGCATCAAATATATTTCAAAGCAGGTTTTTTTGAAGCTCGTAATTTTTTTTTTGTTAAATCGTCATGCGTATTCTGGAATAACTTATTGTGCTTGCACATCATTTTACCTCGGCGATTGACTATCAGGAACGGCGCAAAGTAAGTTCAATGTCATGCATATTGTCATCAAAAAATATTTTGCTTAAACCGTGATTGCTTACCCTCTCCTCTTTGTTCTCATCGATAGGAAACAGATATTTCTCGAGCAGATCTTTCCAGAATGTGATCTCAGCGGGGCTCAAAAAGTCTACTTCACCTTTCTTCAAATCTGGGTCTTCGATCCAGTAAGGGTTTATGAGATCATCTCTTCTTTCCTGAAACCGACAAAAATATTTGTTATCTATATTCGACCAGTCTATGCATAAGTGTACAAATCTCTGTTGAACATGTTTGTAAAAATGCGTACCCTAGGAGAAGTAGACATGGTATCGGTCTCAGAGTTGGAGTCTTCATCGTCCTCAGGGCCCTCAGCTAGCGCATCCAACTGATGGTCCCCGCTGGTGCTCCCACGGTGGCCCACTGATAGCTTCCTGCCTCTATTTAGTCCATGTGGGTCAACCGATCTGTTAACATACAATAACATTTCAATAAAGAACTAATGACCAAACAGTCCTAATGCTAGGTTTCTATATTATTTTGAACTTTTAATGACTATTATTGATTATCTCGCCGACAACTTGCTTGATTTTTCAAAATTAGATGATCTTTACACGGTGGCATTTTTTTAACCTTCAGACTGCGAAAAAAAAAACGAATAGATAATTATTTCACCTTTCTACAATGTCCAACTTTTTCTCTAATTTCTCGAGCGTCGATGCAATGTGTAAGAGCTGTACTTTCTCCTCGTTGCCTTTTGGGTGTGTGCATAGCAAACATTTAAAAAGTCCCGCGAACGAAAACTCTATAGAGCCCTCTTCTTCGTTGCCGTTTACTCCTTGGAGGAAACCGAGCAGGGACTTTTGTTTCGCCTTCTTCTGTGCATCCTCTGCATCCTTCTTTTCTTCTTCTATTTCCTAGAATTATTTATAGGTAAAATTAAAGAAC
The DNA here is from genome assembly GCA_949320045.1 of Scotopteryx bipunctaria. Taxonomy (NCBI): domain Eukaryota; kingdom Metazoa; phylum Arthropoda; class Insecta; order Lepidoptera; family Geometridae; genus Scotopteryx; species Scotopteryx bipunctaria. The sequence goes on from OX439441.1 coordinate 5,617,586, forward strand.
ACAAAAATAGTATGTATATAATAAATAGTACCTACATGTAAATATTTATTAATAGGTAATATTTATTGTAGGTAATAATCTTTTAAATATATAGGAACTATACTAACCTTTTTAGTTTTCTTTACTTGAACTTCTCGAGTACCCCATGTGACGTCATTTAGATTGATAATCGAGTACAAAATCAAGAGCAAGTACATAGAGGGTATGGATAGCAAATAGATTATGCCAGGAACGATACACCAAAACTCTTGGGGGTGTAAACAAGCCGCTATGAAGAATGAACTGGAAAGGGCTATCAAGAAAATAGCCGACGGAGATCCTATGCCGTCCTCGCCTAACTGGAGAGCCGTACCGACGAACACAGCCATCATTATCATAGCATATGCCGTCGATAATATTTGGGCTACCATCAGCTAAAAGGATAAAAGATAAATAATTCATTTAGAAATCTACATAAAAGTTCAAAAACATGGAAGCGTCAAATGAGAAAAATAGTTCAACTTACCTGAAATTTGGACTTCATCGTGAAACAGATAAACATGAAAAGCAAAATCGGGTACAGATTGTATTCAAAGGAGGTCCAGTTGTCGATTCGGAAAGCTGCCACGAAAGCACCCACCAACATAAGGAATATAGTGCCGGGGCCCAAGATTGTACCACCCATCAACATCATCTGAAATTAAAAACATTTAAGTATAAAGTGAAAACCTACATTTACATTTAAAACTCGTCGGGAAATCTTTTCGAGCCGACTTTATCTAGATAGAAATGTGTATAACATTCTAATGCATACCTGGTAAGCAATATAAGGCGAAGAGATGTTATCGTTGATTTTGATTGTGTGCTTGTAATCAACAAGCAGGTCCATGATGTTGGCAAGTGTGGACGGCACCCAGCGACGACGCTGGTTGTAGAATTCGTTGAAACCTTCCGGACAGTGAGTGTACGCGTCTGAGGCAGCTGAGTATTCTACTCGGTAACCACGTTGGAGTAGGAGGGTGCACAACCAACGATCTTCACCTGAAACGACAAAAACAATTTCCATTTAGATGATCCCCTTAAGTGATCTATAGATATGGATAGCTTTGGTGATGATTTTACCCTGATCGTATTGCACATAATGCCTGGCGTCGCTGGAAGTCAGTGTGTATTTCCTCATAACGTTGTCATCCATGAGAGCCTTTCCTCTGAAGAGAGAGAAGCACCCAGGACTACAGAGTACGCATCCGATCATGTGTTCCGTCGCCTTTTGCAGCCAATGACCGATAGCGTACTCGAACATCTGATACCACACCATTGGTCCTGAAAAAGAAAACAAATGCAGTAATTTTTTACCTTTTCCTTAATAAATGATGGGGAACGAGAACCAATAAAATCTACTGAATACTGACCCACGATCACAGCTTCGACTAATCTTATGAGAAAGAACACATTTCATTCGCCAACTTTCGCCAACAAGATAGAAATCGGCCCGAGTACTAGTCTATATTTTATTATTTCTGTGTTTTAAGGTATAAAATAAACTCACCTGATCCAACTGGGTGGATACGGCCACAAGCAGCGCCAAGATTTTTGTTCTTTTTCATCAAGTCGATTAGCAATCGGACAGCATGCGGCTGGAAATCGATGTCTCCATCCAAAGTCAGCAGGAATGTGTTCTCAGCCATAACTTCCTTACGGTCTACGGATATCGGCAACTCCATGAGACGGTGTCCCAATAGGTAGTACATGTACATTACCTGAAGAAGGGAGAAAAAAAGTTGAAAGAATACTCAAGGAAAAAATATAATAGTATTGATTAATTTATAATCTTAAGCCACGTACGAACCTGAGACCAACGCTTCCTGTGCCGAATCTTCGACTTGTCCTTCAAATGGCAGATCATCTTGGTCTTCCCAGGCAATACCCAGGTTAACCTTCCTCCATACGGAGCAGGTATCTTCTTTGGAGGCCGAATACGGATGTTGGTCTGGTGCACTTCAGACGCGGCTTCATCTATCGTATCTACGAGGAGTTTAACGAAACGATTCACTTGAGAATCGTCGTCACTATGGTCGGAAATTTCGAAGGCGTCGTCTAAATAAATATGAGCTGTAAAAAATAACATGATAATAAGAGAAAAACCCGCTTCCAAAAATCTAGATAGAACTTATTTTGAACTTACTTTCGAATTCGTAGTAATCAGGATCAACCACTCGCAAGTACTTTTGAGCAACACGACGCGCACACTGGTCCTCGTCCAATCGGAGAATACTTTTCAGAAACTCCATCATCTCGTCTTTAGTCTCGTGCCACATAGTCGCGCATGCGTAGATCCTGGTGATTTGATCTGATGACTTGACTGTCTTGGGAGAGGCACCAGTGTTGTCAGTATGTACGGATATTGTTTCATAGTACTCGTCGCCTTTTTCCTTTTCGATTTCTGCTAGGTCCTAAAAAACGATTGAACCATGAGAAATGTTAAGCATCGTATTCTAGTAGAGTTAGGGACTTAACAAGACTTTTTTGCTCTAGCATAATTTAAGCGATACAGTAAGTTAGATCACTTACTTCAGTCTTAACATCTTTCTGGTCAGCCCTCTTTCGGTTCAGCGCCATACTCTGATCAATCAGTAATCCATTGTACATGGGGATCACAAACAATTTCTCAGTTGAAGCCAAACGTTCCGCTTTCGGTGTCCAAATGTGTATTGTAATCCAAGTCTGGGACAACAGCCATAGTAGCCAAACCCATGCCATTTGTCGCGTGATTATATCGCTCAACGTAAATACTGTAACAAAGATAAATATTAAAATAAAGCGCAAAGGACTTAACAGTATTATAGTAGTAACATTGGCCCTATATTATTGTATTTACATACCAGGCGGGCTCTCGAAGAAGAGATAATCCGGAACAGTGCCATGGAAGAAACAAGTATCGCCATTTCTAATACCGCAAGCAGCAATCAAGAAGTTCACCACCAAAGGAATCACCAAGTTAATAGGGAATGCATAACTGAACCCTTGGATGAGAATCTTGCAGGCAAATTTTCCGAAGATGTAACAAATGTATGCGGCGAATATTTGAATCAGTAAGACGTAAAATGCGGATTTGTAGACTGCAGCCACTTCTACTGAATCTCCGGTTAAGGTCGCGTTTGCTAAGTCTGGTATGATCGTTCCACCCAGTGTCACTTGGATCTGAAATGAGAAGAGATTTTAAACAATAATAAGCTGTAAGTAGTTTATATAATTTAACTTGATCTCAATGTGTACCTATAGGTAGTCTACTTGGTAAATGCCGTGTCCACCTGTAATTGGCTTATATCTCAGATGGTAACTTTTTTATAACATGAACTTTATAACAGCAGATATGTAAGCTGTTGGCAAACCTTTTTGTAATAAATAAATAAATTAATGCTCATCAAAATTATGTTTTCTTATACGTTTCTTTTCACCAGAATTCTCGAAAGAACATACCTCTTCAACGACAATATTGTGCGGTCCAAATCCTGTGTTGAACAGTTGGAAGAACATAGCGGGCTCATCTCCATCCATCCAGATACTGAACAAGACACACAAGAGGAACACCACTATTTTCCAGAGAGACATAAAGCGATAGATGTAGTAGCGGGATTGGTTCAGCTCATCTTTAAGTCTTCCTAGGCTTTTGATGACTCCTGGAAGTATAAAAAAGTGATGCTCTGAGATTGATCTACTTATTCATTTCCTACTTATTAGTCATACTTGCTACTTGTTCTTACCAATAGGACTCCTTCGCGTCACGTAGTTCTCCCACCATCCCAACGAAATACAAAGCGATGCTATTGGTATTAGCCACAGAGTTGGCTTGTTCTCCGAAAGGGGCCAGACTATAAAACTCGTCACTTGAGCTCCGATTGCGCACATGTCTACGATAACTTTGACGAATCGCTTCGAGTCTCTTGAGTTTCTAGATAGAAGACCCAGGATGGCAGGAATGATGCAGAGGCAGTTGGTTATCATAGCACCTTTGACGACGTCTAGTTCGGGCAGGATCTTGAAGAATAGCAGGCCCATTCCGATTGTGTGTAGCGTTTCGGCGATAAACACCTGAAATTAAAATGTTGGTTTTGAAACAGAAGCACATAAAATAGTACCATTTTGACTAACAATTAAAACAGGCCAGGCCACAACTAAGCCAGTGGGTGTTATGTTAGTTTTGTGCTAAAATAGTGGTAGCTATTTACAAATGTGTGAAATAATTATATCTTACCACAATAAACTGCGCACTGGAAGGTCTCTTCGAAGATTTGAAGAAGCAGATCCTGACTGAACGGATGAAAGCTCCTATCTCGGGTATGGCGAACGCGGCCACGATGGCCCACATCCAAGCCACTCGTTCCTCGTCCGGTAATGTAACTACGAATTGTTTATCTCTACCTGAAATCGAAAAAAAATTCTGTAGGATAATTCAATAAATAATGACGATTGTTTCTAGTTCCAGTAGGTACATATTATAAATCTTGTACAATTTGTTTTACTAATAATCAAGTAACTCACCTAAATTCCTATTACAATAAGCTATCCGCCTGTCTTTCTTCAACTGTGATGTCATAAACAATGTAGTTCCTTTCGCTATGACTCCAGAACCGAGGACTACTACGAAGACTATGATGTATGCAGCGACCTTCAGGAGCCGCACTGTAAACTCCAGGCACTTCTGACTCTCCATGGACCCACTGTCCTGCTTCGGCGGGAACTCTCTGAACACGTCCCATCCTTTTGTCTCATTAACTGTTCTTTGGCTGAAAAAGAAAAATATCCTTGTAAATTAAAATACTTTTAATAGATAAAGAAGCATAGATGAAGGCACGATTGCTGGCAAATTACAACAGCCATACGAGGACTTATTCTAACTTTAGTAGGTGTAACGTTTGTGTAATATACGTAGGTAACTACAACGCGAAATATGGAACGTAGCATATCTACTAATGGAAAACTAAGGAGAGTGAATGTACTAATTGCGTTTTCTGCATGCAAAAAATATGTTCCGGTTTCCAGCATCATATTGTTATCAGTTTAAAAATATAGCACACGCAAACAACGCTGCAGAATCGTTAACGTAATGCGAGGGAAACAACTTTCACACGCCACTCAGCGAGAGAAATCTCTACAAGTCTCTACAATACGCGTACCTACTCAGAGTGGCGCAGTGACTTCCTTCCGATCTGTTACATGTGACCTTGGCGTGCTAATTCCACACTACGGATAGAAAACAGTACTTGTTTCAACATTGCGTAGCGTAGTATTGTGTCAGTCGAGTTTACGTAAGGTACGGTGGTAACCCAATTAGACGTTGCATGCCCACGTCCAGTGGTGACCATAGTTTTGAAAATTTTTTTCACATTTATTGATCAATTTTTAACGAAATTAAGGTTTTGAATTCTGAAATGGCCATCAAATTCAGATCTATTAAATATTTATAGTTTAACCTGTGGCTTTCTATCTAGGAGGGCCAATATTGTTAAATGAAACCGGTAGATACTTTCGATGGGCTTTCTTCTCTAGTAGGTATGTGCCTACGACACGATCTGTCTTCTGGCTATAAAACAGAGATCTCTATTTAAAAAACTTGGTAATATTTCTATTTTAATCATGTCGTGTGTATATGCGTATTAGTAAAATAACAATACAATCTACCCCTAGTAATACACTCAGAAAGAGTTGTCCACTAGCTCATTTTAACTTCAATATGGTACTCAATTGTTATTATAAATAAATAAATATTGTGGATATTTCACACAGCGCCATCTAGCCCTGAACTAAGCAAAGCTTGTACTATGGAAACCCGATGACTGATAGAATACTTATATACTATTTTTTTAATACATAGGTACTTATAATCCATAATACTACAACACCCAGACCCGGAAGAAATATTTGCAGAACATACAAACATTTCTCCCGTAGTGGCTGGAATCGAACCCGCGCCTCTTGCGTCTCAGCCGAGCACTTGCCCGCCATGCCACCGAAGTCGTCATATTAGGATTATACAAACATTAACTGGCTGAGCCCTCTTCAAGGAACTAATGTGCATGGTTGCCCCCGTATGATATTAGAAAGTTGCTGACATTTAATTATGCGTAACGCCGTTATTACGCGTGCCTATCTTTGTACAGGTTATGTAGGTAGACAAGAGCATCCCTTCTTATTGTTTCCCCAACCATGCGTAGTGGAAATCGTTGTGAGCTACTTTGTGGATTGTTTACAAAGAAGTGAACGCGGTTAATGCTTTAAAATATAAAAAAAAACTATGGCCTATATCATCATACTAAATAATTTTGTACATTGTCAGGAGGCCACTTTTGCCTACATTAACGGGACGTTGTAGTGCCAGGGACATTTTTTAGGTGGGATAAGCTTGCCCTGGCCTTGGCCTAAAATGTTTTGATAAACCCAAACTTAAAACTGCATAGATTTAGGCAAAAAAGGTCCTAGAAATTTGAGTAAATATTCTGAGGTGTGATGGGCACCTCACACTTAACCAAACAAAAATCCATGCCAAAATTATTTTCACAACAAAGACCAAATTATACCTAAGACACTTCTTATCTAGCTCTTCTGGTTTCGGAATTCCCCATACGGTCCCAGAAAAAAAAACTATATTTATGCTCAACTGGTTTTATAAGCCATCGATTCTTCAATACAGTCAGTCAAAAAGTATTATTAGATTTGAACTAAATAAAAATAAAAATTAAAGCTAAAATATACAGCAGGACAATCTGAAAACAAGAACTGCCAGGGAGCGTAAGACGTGGAAACAGTTGGAGGAGGCCTTTGCCAAGCTAGGGCAAACAGATGCTGTCGCCGATGTTCAAATCTAAGTGTACATAATTGTAAACATAGCATGTACGTATCTGAATAAAAGGCTTATATTATTATTATTATTAAAGAAAAATAAATATTTGAAAGTAATAAACAAATGGATACCTGTAAATACTACAGTAGTGCAAAGTTCCATTGCTATAAATCGAATTGTTATTAGGCGCGTAGAGGGACTCTAGCTCCTCCTTATCATACGCTTCTCTTTGACTCTTGCGGTCGTGGTCACTCATTTTCACAACACTTCTATACCATAATTTCCACACAACACTATCATACACTGGGAAAGCGAGAAAGTGGAAATAAACTACACACTGGAGAAAGCGCAAAAAAACTAAGTCCTAAAATGTTTAAAGAATAATGTGTATGTTAGCAGTTATTGTGTTATTCAATCAGTCATCGTTACTTATGAGGACAGAAAACGGTGCGATCGTAATAAAGACTGGTGCGGGCCGGCACGCGTCCACCCACTGCCCAGTGGTTCGCCCAGTGGCCCTCTGGACAAAATGTGAATACTAATCCATACTATTCGCATAATAACTGGATGTGATATAAATATTAAAACATGCTAAGTAGAGATAGTGAAAAAAGGTGAAGGTACCTAAACTCCCAGCACTAAAAAGCCGACTTTGCTTTATGTTTTAGTTAGCCTACATTAATTGATAAATAATTTGTTTGCTGTTTATCACATCTCAATCATGTCTAAATTTGTGATTTCTTTTGCAACTTTAAATTATCTTACATATATTCAGTAGGTATAACTGAGACGCAAGAAGTGCAGGTTCGATTCCCACTGCGGGAGAAATGTTTGTATGATCTACAAATATTTCTTCCGGGTCTGAGTGTTGTAGTTATAAGTACATAAGTATTTACAAAAAAAAAGTATGTAAGTATTCTATCAGCCATCTGGTGTCCATAGTACAAGCTTTGCTTAGTTTGGGGCTAGATGACGCTGTGTGAAATGTTCACAAATATTCATTTATTTTATCTAACTCCGACTCTTGTTATATTGGCTTCCCGCTTCAAATGGTTGTAAATATATATTTTGCACTGCAGTAAAATCATCCCCTATGTCCAGAGAGAAAATATCAGCCCATTGTGCGGTACATAGTTCTGGTGGAACGAGCACAAGAAATCATCGCTTCAGTGTTAATTGTCGGTGTAATCGCGCACTAGGTACAATACTACGATACAAATGAAAGTCATTTCTTATCTCGAATTTCTAATTTATGTTTTGTGTTTGAGAGTGAGAACTAAGCTACCATTGATATTCAGCTATTGAGTCTCTTCAATCAATCATTAAATATGAATGTAATTGCTGATCTACTAGGTTCTCGTAAATATAAATTTAAAATCTGTACACTAATCTTGCCGCGTGCAGCTACACGCCTCAGCTTCTGTTGTAAGTAGGTTATGTACCATATTAGGAACTTACAAAGATTGTATTCGTGATAAATATCAATTCATAAAAATTACATTCCAAGTAATAGCGTTAGCAACCTCGTAGTTTTCTACGATGCGGTCGCTTGCTAACATTTGCAAATGCGAGGTCGGAATTTAAATCAGAACCGTGCAACGTCGCACCTAATCAAGTATGGATATAAAGCTGATATTTGCAAGCAATTTTTGTTTTTACGCCAACGAGAGTAAGGCATATAATTGCATGTTGTTTGTAGGCAAGCATACCTAAAATGAATCGTTATGATGACCTTCCACGACACACGATCCAGACGGGCGAGTCTAAGCTCAGCGGCGGCGCAACGGAGCCTGCTGTAGGTAAGCTATGCGCAGCTTCACAAAGCTCATGTTACAGACAATAGATCACTCAATGTCGCTCGAACTCACGAAAACTTGCGAAAGCGTTCGCCTGACTGCAAACCATAACAAGTCCTACGATACAATGTTGTAACTGCCAGAGACCTATAATTTTGTTCTCGGATTGATGGCGTAGTATCTACTTAGTTTAGGACTTTACCTAACTTTAATTAATAGTTTGGGAAGTTGAGTTTTAACAAAAATGTGCCGATATCAGCGTCTTTGCTCTTCATTTGTATTCTAAATCGGTACGGAAAGTCAATAAACTGGAATTTTAATATGATCTTCTAGTAAACCTCCGGCCACGTGGTCAAACAAAGCATTGCCAGCTGTTGAACTTGCCGAATAATGCATTTTCCTTGAGAAGGCTTATGTATGTCTTACGTAATAAACTTTTGTTTGTTATGCGAAACGCTATCCCCAAGCTCAAGCCTAATGTCCACCCGTGTAGAGGTCAACGACTCAATGTGTTGGGAGTATGACTACCACGAACCAAATCTGTCGTATAACCTGACTTGAAACAATTGCATCACTATGTTGTTTCTATTTCTAGCAACCAACAAATTCAACTAAGAAGTAATAAAATAAAATTTAAAAACACGCTTGGTCTCTCATAGCTAAGAATAGAGACTGTGATTTATGTTTTTTTTTTAATTAGTTAATATGTTGAACGTTAAACTTACAATTTCTGTCACATACATAATATACATATTATCACGCCTTGCTCCCTAATGGGGTGGGCAGAGCCGCAAGTAAACATAAGAAAACTTGCAGGCACTTCTGATTCAGTCCTAAGATAGATATTATGGTGAACCATGGTGAACCATGGGGTAATCAGTCCATCGCCCATATAGGGCCATCATTTTCGAAAGGATGATTTTTGTCACAAATCGAAAAAACCTTTTAAATCAATAAGTCACTTGCCATTTTGTAAAGGGTTTCTAATTCTGATAATCAGAAGTGGGATAGTCGCAACATGAATAACTCTGTTGCTCACAGAAGTGCAACATAATGTTATTTTTTTTATATGTACCTATGTATTTGCAGACCAACTACGAACTTAGTATACCTATTGCTAATTCCAAAAAGGTTGGAACTGCTCGACAAATCTCCATGAATATTTAAATATAAACTTTTTACTTACATCACTATCAAATCTACTAATTTTAGTACTTTTTATTCCAACCCTTTTTGTAATAGTTAAATAAATAAATATCACCCTGCACTATCTAGCCCCAAACTAAGCAAAGCTTGTATTATGGGAACCAGATGGCTGATAGAATACATAAATATACTTTTTTTGTAAATATATAGATACTTATAATACATAATACTACAACACCCAGGCCCGGAAGAAATATTTGCAGAGCATGCAAAGGGCATGCAGCGGGAATCGAACCCGCTCCTCTTGCGTCTCAGCCGAGCACTCGCCCGCCTCGCCACAAAGGTCTAACACGAGAGTTAGTTATTTTTGTCTAATATTTGGTAAGGCATTGTACGTACGTATACTTAGTTTGTTATTATAAGGTTGAAGCGTGGTATTGGCCAGGTAAACCGGTACATGAATATTATTCGGCCAGCCTGTGTAGTGTTCGGTTCGGCTTTGAAATATTCTGATCACGGCCGACCCCGTCCGCAGCACGGTGGCACGATGTCCCGCCGATACGAAAGTTACTAGATACCGTTCTACGTTTTATTTTTACTTCAAAACGATGTTGAAAATGTTAGAATACTTACCTTTATAGGTAGGCCTAGGCACACACAATTTTTTATAATTACTTACTCTATAACTCTTATCTACCGTAAGCTTAGTACTTCTAAAGTGGTATTGAAATTACAATTATATACACAGAAACGAATACTTCACTTTTGTAATTAGTTTCTACTTACCTATCGAAACAATGTTCTATTGTATCTGTGTATAAGTATCTAGGTATAGTCAAGTAAAGTTAGGCACAACACAAACCTAATACTATGTCAGACAATTTGATGAGTCTAACCTTAGCATTTCTAAACAAATACCAAGGTTGATATTTGCCTATTCAAAGTAACGTTATTGAATTTAAAATAAGTCAAACAAATGCAAAATAAGGAGTGGGTATTTTTTGGACAATTCTCAAACATGATAAAGCAAATGATATACCCTCAGAACAGCAAATCAACTTCATTTGATATACCTACTGAATATATTTAATGAAGTCCCTGATACAATTTCGCTCTATACAGTGGCCTGCTCCAACTGATTCCGCATATTTCAACACTAAATCATATAGAGCAAAGCAATAGGCAACTATAAAACAGATTACTAATTTACTAGAAGCCGAGCCAAGCAAAGTGGGGCGCAAAAATGTGGCGCAGTCGATCGAAAGTTGTGTCGTCAGAGTTGACAGCCTTGGCATTTGAGCGGGTTCCGGGCCGTGGTGACCGATCGAACAAGCCGACCTCTAGTGATAAATGAGAATAAAACAATTAAAGCATAGCTAAGTTTTAATTGGAAAAGACAGGCAACTTCTAAAACTGTTGAGTCTGAGATTTTTAGGAAAATAAACATAGAGGTGCAATTTTTTGCCCATTATTTTAAAGTCCAAAATAAGAACAGAATCACGAAGTGGGCAATTGAATACTAATTTATTACATAGGTGGGGTTTGTATTGATTATTATTGAAAAAAAAAGAAAAACTTTGTTTATTTAGATCTACCGCCCGCGCCGATACAAAAGACATAAACGCGCTCGCTCTACTTATCTGTAATGTGTAAAATATAATTTTATTGATAATTTATTTAAAAACTAGTTTGTTCGTGTTGTTTGAAATATATGTATATTAATCTTGCTTTTATTTAGAAATAATGAAAAATATATATTATTTTTTTTTCAATTCTGTTTTCATTCACTGAATAATAGAAATATTCCACAAATAATAAGAATGTTGTGCGAGACATACGAAAACGATTATATTTGTGTAGACTAATTTATTTTGAGTGCACTGGTGGTCTAGTTGGCATAAATTCACAGATCATAGAGAATAGTATTCGTTTGGATTATTATTAAATCTGTGTTGGTATTGAACACATGTCTGTCTCCAACTATGTTTAAATAATACCAGTTATCGATGACTAATAAAGCCTTCGAATTCCACCGATTTCATAGATCGTTCAAATATAGGTTTACGAATGACACGCATCATTTTGGGGAAATCGTGTTTGAGAGTTGAATCACAGTCAAACCAAATCTGCTCTCTCACTATGTTTCTCAAGAGCTTGCAACTCGATGGGAATATAATCTTCGCTGGACAACCGCATTGTAATGCTTTGACTGTACCGTCATAATATATAACCTGTAGAACTAATGATATCATTAACTGCATTCTACTCAAATTGCATTATTGTGAAATCATGATATTGGTATTACGATTGGTGTAGAAAAACGGACGCGTGATTCCGATACTTTGTTGTTTGTACTATTATTTAATCTGTGACTTGCCTAAATATACAGTTTTTTTTTATATAATTTACCAAACTACCGCCTTTTACCACCTTGATTCCGAAATAAGAATTTATTCGTTAAAAACCGGTGGCATTATATACACCAAGCAAAGCTTCCAGACAAAAACATCATATAAACAAGGCTAGTGATCTAATAAAGCTTATTAATTTACCTAAACAAAATCGCAGGAACCAATCGGTGTATTATGACTGTTGTAATCTTTTGTTGGTTTGTTAATTAATAGGCATAGCTAACGATTATCTTCACTACCGGGGCTCGATGACGCGTTATCCGAATATTGGGCTTGCCTGGTGATGTCATCCTCCAAGGTTGCAGAGAGCAATCTTATGTGAACCTAACTGTACTTTTGATATTCTGAATCATACCTTTTTCAGGTCATCAAATAAACTTTTGAACCATATTGTAAGAAACATGTTAGGTAAATACTGTAGCAACAAGTTCTCATGGTTTGCCAATCTAAAGAATTTCACTTTTAAAACATAATTCATCATCGCAGCTGATTTCATAAATCTTTTATTCAAAAGGCTTAATTTTTAGGGTTCTTTGTTCCGTACTCGAAGGGTGCTAACGGGACCCTATTACTAAACCATCACTGTCCGTCCGTCCGTCCGTCCGTCTGTCACCGGGCTGTATCTCATGAACCGTAATAGCTAGAGAGTTTGTGTCACAGTGTGTATTTCTATTACAAAAACAAATAATAAAAAAATAAAAGGGGCCCCCTTGTATTTGATTTATACAAAAAACACTACATGTACGGAACCCTTCGTGTGCGAATTCTGTACGCACTTGACCGGTTTTTATTAACATCATTCAGTTCAAAATATACTTTCTGTTTTGCTAGGCTTTCTATTAGAAAAGGTTTAATCCTATGCTATTGCAGATGACCAGCATATTATCTGTTCAATTCAATGGACTAGAATTACGGTTTTGCATTGAGCTATTTTTGAAGATTCAAAATATAAAGATAATATCGTGAAGAAACAGGCATGTCGTAGAATCTATAAAGTTCGAAAATATGTGTCAAGTAAATAAATAAATATTAATATTTGTGTAAACTTCACACAGCGTCATCAAGCCCCAAACTAAGCAAAGCTTGTACTATGGGCACCAGATGGCTTTTTGTAAATACATACTTATAATACTACAACACCCAGACCCGGAAGATATATTTGCAGAACATACAAACATTTCTCCAGTGGCGGGAATCGAACCCGCGCCTCTTGCGTCTCAGCCGAGTACCTACTCGCTCGCAAGTTCAATACATTTACAACATAAAATAAGGTGTAATGTGACTGCGAAGGAAAGTAATGTTTTTACGTACCTACCCCCGTAGATCTCGTTGGCTAGGGGTGTGAGTTCGTCATCTGAATTGTCGCTGCCTTCTTCGCGACGTTTCCCCCCAGATGTCGCCATCTTTGATAAGGGTGCTGGAAAATAAAAAAAACATATTCAAACCTAAATTATCTAAGGGTCTAATAAAAAAAAGAAAATTAAAGTTGGTTTTTTAATTGTTAACCCAGCGTTATTTCGAGTAAGCTTTATCAATCACAAATAAATTTCCGAATATATTTTCCTTAAACCTCAAAACGAGAATTTGCTCTCCTTCTAAATATTTACCTATAAACGCCTCGCTATTGCTAATTCTTACAAAAGTAGGTAAAGTAGGTACCAGCATTCCTGGATGATGGCACAGATAACAAAGTACTATAGGTGCAATGAAGGCATGTGGTAGGTACCTACGCCCATATGCTATCGGTTGCGTGAATCATGTCCCAAGACAACTTACAGAACTTCAGCCTTGCCGGTCATTCATCCCCGAGCATTGTAAGGTCCCTTTCGTTATTTAAATATTACCAATTGGTGAAAGAAAATGTTTACTTAGCGGGGCTTTGTTTGTATATTCGATAATACGGTTACGTGATTTTTAAGTTACGCTTGCGTGGGTATTTTTATGTCTATCCTTTTGGTAGGCTTCCATACCTAAACATCTACCTACCTACGCTGACTAGTAGTTGCCTATAAGAAAAACCAACTTTGATCTGGTCATTTAAGCTGGTAATTCCAAAAGCTATAGAGGTATATGTAGGTAGGCTTATTAGGTTATTATGTGGTATTTTTAGACTAAAAACTTACGAACATTGTCAAAATGCTATTAGCCTAAGACACGAAGATGGTGAATACTTACAACTACTTACTAAAATGATAATTTATTCACCAGTTTGGTCAATACATTTGGCCAAACACGTTTTGTTTATAGCAAAGTTGTCAAACATCTTTGGACCAAGAAGTTAATAAAATTCTAACTTATATTCAAATTATTGGTAATTATTTAGCTAGATTTCGTAACACAATACCAACAATCCTTGGAACTAACAAAATTGATTGGTCTTAGAAACAGACGGAGGCTGATACGAGAGAACAATCTTACCTGACATACATGATATATACTCGTATACCCGTACCAAAATTCAATGTGAGTTATTTTTTGCATGCCACCGAAAAATAGATTATTTTCATTATTTAATTAGAACGGTCACAAAACCACCTACACTAATTAAAACAACATTACAATACAATTTTACTTATATTATAAATGGGAAAGTTTCTGAGGATGTTTGGATGTTTGTGCCTCAATTACGCCTAAACGGCTGAACGGATCGAATGAAACTTGGAATATGCATAGTACATGTGCTGGACTAACATATAGGCTATTTTTTATCCAGGTACCACGCGAGCAAAGCCGCTGGTGGCATAAATTAATATAAAAGAGAATAGATAAATTGTAAAAGAGATTGTTTATTTTACTAGAGGAAACTCTACACTTGATTTATATTTTCTTTTAAACACAATATATCATGGTTAATCGTTAAACAATTGCAAATAATTTCAGATGAACGAGTACCCAAAGTAAAAGTGCATACAGTGTCATGCATCTGCTTCTGGTTTGAGGACAAAGCTTCAGTTAGCCTTGGGACTTTAACTCGCCTACTTCAATAAGAGCACTGGCATTTCAAGTATCCGTCGTACAATACTTACATACAAATACATACTCGTATATTTCCGGTCTAAAACCTTGATTACCCTCGATCTTGTATACTCGTTACTTTTTCACTTCTCACTACGTCCATAACATATTTTAGACACATTCGATGTAGTCAAAATGTTGAAAATCATTGACTCATTACTTCAGGACACAATAATTATTTAATACAAATACCTACATAGTAATAGTAAACATCCGCAAAGGGCAAAAGCAAGATTCAAAAACATTACATCTTCTCTGGTTGTCTACGAAAGTTTCATAAGTATTTTATTCCATTCCATATAGAATTTGATTAAACGGTGTTGGACTAAGTACCTACCTATTAGACTAAAATACAATTTAATTTCATGTGAGTATTTCTTAAGCTTCAAGACAAAATAGAAACACATACATAAAATCACGCCTGTCTCCCATAGGGGTAGCCAGAGATCACGGATCTCCATTTAGGTCCCCAAAATAGAAATAATTTGATTAATGTATTTCAAAATACATATTGCTAAACTTTCGGGTAAATCAAAAATTTGTTTATTGGTTGAAGTTATGCAGATACCTACCTAGATATTTCAAAAAAAGATCCACATAATAGTGATCGGTGATACTCAGGTTTTATTCCAATACCAAGGCGACATGACCAATGTGTAGTTCAATTTATTGCATTGTGCTGTCCATGGAGCTCCGGCGGCACAAGGTCAGCGACTTTCGCGCTGGCCTCAGCTGGACAAAGAACCTCACCCTGGCTATAGTGGGCACTGTGGGCTTTGCTACATTTTACTATGCGTAGGTGTACTAGCATACTAGCTACTAGGTTTTGTTTGAGTAAATGAAGCCAAAATACGAACAAAACGTCCTACGGTCTTACGGTCTATGCACTTGGGATAAGTCAAATGTCTTTTATGTGCGAATCAAAATATTAAAAGCATATTTTAAAGCATAAAACAGTTAACGCTATCCGATTGAATTTAATATTGCATAGGTAATTTTATATGTATAATGTATAAACTATGTGCCTTTCACCTGATTTTTGATTAATTCAATGTGAATCTAAACAGTGGGAATATTTTGCCTGTCTATTCCAAGACGCTAAAAAATTAATTGGCCAAACCGCATATAGAAAAAAAATAGTTTCGAATGGACTTAGTGCTATTTAATATCTTAAAATGTCAATCATCAGGTAAAAATATCAGTAAATATCTACTAGTTCAATCATTTAAATCTTTGGTTCAATCACGATCAACGTCAAGTAGAGCCGGACTCGAGGGCCTCGCAGGCATACTTTCACTGCTGACGGCCGCCAGCTGGCTCCCTCCCCCCTTCCACATCCCCCCTTCCCGCCTTCGCAATGCATTGATAGTTTTAGTATCCGCTGCGATACCTCCAAGATATTGTAAACTAGCCACTTTGTCAATTTATCAATCTTGAAATCAATCGTCGCCCGCTTGGAATAACAATAATCAAGGAATTGTAAAAGTCTATCAACTTTTACAATTCCTTGATTATTGTTTCGACTTTTTAATCATTGGTATGTTACTACAATAGCATGGAGTTGAAATTGGTGGGTGGAGTTTCATATATTGGGGAAGCATATATCGAGCAGTGGACTTTTATATAGTGACGATGATGATGATGTAGATGTAGATGCAGCGATTTGTATTGCGGAAAACAGTTTTCCGTAAAACCTTCTTATAACAATCGCTTAATAGTTTTAGTTCTCGCAGTTGTAAAACTAGTTTCATCATACAAAAAACATCAACGCGTACCTTATCGAAATTGCTTTTCGCTTTTATACCCTTACCAATAAATTTACTTCAGACACAACAATAACATGTGATTCTGAATCCTTTGACGTCTTCGCATTATTATGAGGCATCATTCACTTGTCACTAATGTGTTTGTAATGAGAAGACCTACATGAGGATCATTGTGTGCGTAGGGCCAGACCCTTCAAAGGCGTTGTACTAGAATCCGATTGCCACATTCTGATAGAACATCCATCATGCTGTCGATTCAAACTGAATCATTGAGGAATTAAATTGCTTTGGTTGGCGTAAGTCTTGTTCTCTTGAAGTTGGTTACTGGACTACCTTTGGTAAGGTAGGTAGGTACTCATTAATCCGGTTTCGTTTAAGCTTCGTTTGACTCTATGAATATGTTATTTAACTGATTTCTTGGTTGGTGGCTGGGCACAGGTAGTCCAGTGATCTACCTATACCCTGCCATATGATCCTAAGTTTGTGAATTCGAATTCAGTCGTGCACCAGGCCTATTCACGTGCTAAGCTGTGTTAGTACTCTCGAACGGTGAAGGAAAATCATCGTGAGGAAACCGCATGTCAATAGAACTTACAAGTTCGAAAACATGTGTCAAGTGCATTAAAGGAGGCTCTTTGAGGCGCACATAAATCCTTTTACAACACGCACTGGTTTAAAAGAATCAGCCGCTCGAACAATAGGTGGTTATAGTAGGTACCACAAATATTGTCGAGGCGTGATGATTATAATG
The DNA here is from genome assembly GCA_949320045.1 of Scotopteryx bipunctaria. NCBI lineage: Eukaryota > Metazoa > Arthropoda > Insecta > Lepidoptera > Geometridae > Scotopteryx > Scotopteryx bipunctaria. Next base: position 5,635,291 of record OX439441.1, read on the forward strand.
TATTATAGAGATGTTACAATAATTGTGTAGATACTTATTTTTTAGAGGGTTGGTTCAGTTATTATTTATATTTGGACAAATTCGGTTTTTTAAGATTCCCGTTGATAATAAACTTACTTACGTTACTTTCATATATGACAAGAAAATACTGTCACATAAATCTAAAATTGGTTCCTGAGTTTCACCGCAAAGAATAATGTTTTCAATTATTTGATAATGCTTTTAAAATTAGCCAATAAATCAAGGCGACGTAATATACTAAAGTAACAAGTAACGTACCAGAAACCCGACCAAGCGTGCACATAGTGCTGGTAACGTATTAGGTTTAAACTTTATCTCAACATTGTTTGAAGTCTTTAAGTTAAAATTTTTAGTATCACCTTCTTAATTGATCCTTTTTGGTTATAATCAAATAGTATGTTTAATTAGTCCTTTTGGTGTGAAGTTAGCGATTATTCCAATTAAATATAAAAATTAAATAAATATTCTTCTAATAAGTATTATAAAAGTGAAATTTTGTGACGAAGAAAATGTGAGCATTTTTTGTGTGTTTGCGCCTCACAGTTTAACGCTTTAATTATACATAAAATTGACACTTGGAATATACATACTACATGTGCGGGAATAACATTATAAGCTACTTTTGTCCGAGTACAATGCAAGCAAAGCCGCAGGCGTAGGCCAGTTATACATAAGGCTTATCGTCAGTATAGCGCTATCCGGCTTTAGTGCAAAGGGTCAAAAAACGTGAAACAGATGTTAGAATAACATGTACATGAGTAGGTACAAATAACAACAGCCATAGCAAGAGGAAGTCAATGATGCCTTCCATTACACAATACAAGACCAACGAACTCATAATCCCAGATCATTTACACTGCCATAATATATCACAATCTTTGTGTCTGTGGCAGCACTAATTCTGGGCGGATGGTTAACTCGCTGATGACCTCGAGTGCACGTGCACTCAAACTACGGATTCACATGCATAATCTCATATATCAATATTATTTAGATAAAATAAAAAGGTCAATTCGAAGAATTGTGAAATGCGATGACAATAATTACTTACCTACTTATTGCTATTCCAAAAAAAAATAGTTACAATTTTAAATCCATACTAATAATAAAAAATACGAAGGTAAAAATTTCAATGACCATCTCATCTCTCTATTTACAATTTGAAAGAATTAGTTTTACTTTCAACACCTACTTACCTACTTAAACAAACGATTCCTTTATAAACAATCTGCTTAGGCTTATGAGAGATAATTTGAGAGGCAAATAAAAAGAGAAAGTGGATCTTAATAGCGAAGTCCATGCGACTTGAACTTGATTACTCAAACAATGTAATAATTAAAATAAAAATAGATACCTACTTATTCGTATCTAATTGTCTATACATGCTTCAATAATAAATCGACTGTGGAAATATCAAACTTAGATACGTTGGTTATTAATTGTATATTTTTATTTTCATTCTTCCACCGATTTACTGCCTGTTGACAGCAAATTCCTAGCTATTAATTTGCAGTAAGTATGCAACTAACTAGTAGTTTTTTAAGAAATTACATACTGAAATCCTATTAGTAGAAGGAAGTCTTATAGCAGCTTCACAAAGAAACACAGTAGGAAAGGGCATGCAATCCAATGAAAACCAGATCTGAGGTAGCGCGTTGAAGTCTTTTTTACTAGAGCAACAGAATGAACGAGTGCGTAGGCTAAGTACATCCATACCGTCCTATGTGGGTAACTGGTAATAATAATATCTTTTCATTCAAATTCAATACAACTAGCCTTGTATTTCATACTTTACAAGTTTGTTTACTGCCGTATTTCCGTTACGATACAAAATTAAAGTATCAAAACAAGGTTTTCGGAGATCTGAGAGATTACACTCAAGGTATTCGTCACAGTTCACCCCCCTTTTAGAGGGGGAGTGTTAAAATGTGGTAAACGTACTGGAACGCAAGGCACATGCTAATCGCAGTCCACTTTCTTCCGGGCAAAGCACAGTCAAGGTCTCATACTGTATAATCATCATAGAAATAAATACACAGTGGGGTAATAAGTATCTACGCATCGTAGAGCGCTCGTTTTCTTGCCTTGATAGTAGAGAATTATGCGTTTTCTCAGTTTATAGGTTACCTCGATTGTTTTTATAGACAGATACTGAATGCATTCAAATGAAACTGTAATACGAGCTTTCAAGGCCGCGAATGAGTAGGGAGGTTTTATCTTCTCTTAATACTCTACCTATTTTTTAGTCTGAGTAATATCATACTGTAGTATATTAAAAACTAATCGTGTAGTTATTAATATACTACAGTATGATATTACTTAAAGAGGTAAATTTAGAAGGTATGTTTGTTTATAGAGGATCGTTTCAGACGTAACTAACCTGATAGGTGTTTTTGTTCGCTCAACACAGTTATAATATTGTTTTACTGTGCGCTCAAAAGTTAGATCAAAACTGTATTTTAGTTATATTTTTTAAATAAATAAAATAAAATAGATTCTAGAAATACACGAGTACCTAAGCTATACATATCCCTCACTGCTATACCTAAGGCTATTTTAGTCCTATGCAAGTGAAAACGCATAGTTAGGTACAGCTAGTTAAGTAAGTAGCTGCAAGAAAAGTATTTCTAGAATGCTGTTTATATGCTTCACAAAAATCTTAGGCAATTTGTAACAAAGCGCATATTGCGACAATCTCGTGTCCACGGCCCGTTGTCTCTACCCCGCAATTTGTAAGCAAATTCTTTGCATATTAATTTTCGTTACACTATTGCAAGCCAAGACGGACGACTGCGTAACTTGATGATCATTATTAATTAGATAATTACTGATTACACACAATTACTAGCATATTGCGGAAATAACAAAATGTTTCTTTATACAGTGAGAACGACCCTCTGTTGAACCGGATGCACACGAGGCCTTCAGGGCCGATGCATTCTTTTGTAGCTAACTGAATCCAAAAATACATTAATAGTCCCAATAACGTCATCTGAAGGAGATTAGAAAAATATTTATTGCACGTAAGAAAAAACATGTACATAGGCGAACTTAATGCTAATTAGCATTTTCATCCAGCTAACCTTCATGAAATTTGGACAAAACATACAAATAATATTTACAATAATACCTACAGGTGCTCAATTTGAATGATTGTTTTGCAGAGCAAGATAATGTTGATATAATTTGGACTTGAATATTCCCATGGCTTTTCTCGTTTTTCCACAGGAAGAGAGTTCCACAGACGAACCGCATTGACAGTGAAGGAGTCACTGTAGAAAAATTTATATTTTACAAAATTATATGGGATAGCCAGATACATATAAACTGCTTGGTGCGCAGCAGCTTTGCATTCAATTTAATACGAATATATTGAATTATAACTGAACTTGTAGCCTATGGTAGGCTTGCAGCCCTCTGGGCAGGTCCTCAGTTTTGGTCATATCTTTACCACCATTATGACCAAACTTATATCTAAACCTCGATCTATATAAACGCGTAGTAACAGCCCGTTCCTAGATAGGTAACATATCAAATCGTTTATCTAATTGTTGAAACAATTAATTTTCTCAATGCATTTTTATCTGAATTCGTACAGCTATAAAAGATTTTGTCTGACGAAACAATGATATTAGTAAATTTTCGACTCCTTATGTTTCCTCGTTGCCTCGCAATAAAACTTATATCGTTACACAAATTGTTATGAAATTGTTATGCTATGAATTGAGTCTTTGTTCCAAGACTAGTGGAGTTTTCGAATTTCATCAGCGGGAAGTATTTTTCATACATGCATTTATGGTAAAGTTCTTTTGGCCTTCTGATTTAGAGTGTGCATTGATTGTTTGTCAGCCAACATTATTCAGATTAGATACTACCATACACCGCCTACATTCACTTTTGATTGCAAACTTGTGCAGCACTACAATCGCATAATATCGGAAATATATTGGAACGAAACCTGCTTAGAGCTGTACTTTAGCTTATTTTACTCGTGCATAAATATTGTTACGAAACTTTCGAAAGAGAAACTGGTGAAACATTTCGCAAATCTCAACATAACTCACTATGTAGCGTTAAATTAGTACAGCATTCCCAAGACACCAACTGTTAAATGAATTCTTATAAGAAATCACGCTTTCCGCTCTTTCCAAATGGAGTTTTGTAACTTAATGTTCATTAAAATTCAACATTATAACTAAAATTTTTCTGCCTTCCGCGTTATAAAATGTAATTGTTGTCACGGGTTTTATCTCCCATCAGCCTTTCAAGAGTTGACTAATCCGCACAATTAAAAGTTACATACGCGTATTATGCAAGTTCTATCAGACTTTCGCAGCTGATCGCGCCTTAGCCTCGGAAGCTGTAAAAGGTCAGAGGACCGAAAAATTTGGGTTATGGGAAAATGTACTTACGGTGTTGCTGTGTAGGGTTGAGAATGAATCCTGGTTTGTCACTTCACTGTGTTTTGCGTGAACACTCGCGAGTTTTTTTGTTGGCGCATGGTGCGCAGGCGATCGGTCGGGTCGCCGCGCGCTCACTGACTAAGTTAGACCGACCATCGACTCTCGACCCCTTACCACTAACTTTAACATACTTTTTTTCTCCACTTCTCGGAATTGCTATAAATTTAGATATCCAGAGCGGACCGGATCTAGAATTTTTGGTACCTACCTGTTGTGATTGTAATAATAGTCAAATTAGTTATAAAAGTCATTTATTGGTAAAAAAAAGCATTATGAAGTCTAAACAGAGAGAAATATTATGCATTCATTAATTAATAATAATATTTATCTAGATAAAACTATATTTCTGGCTCTAATAAAGAACATAAAATTCTACTGCACTATTTCTCTCATGTTTTTTACATAAGATGAAATCTTACTGACACAAAAAATAATATTAATTATACTGACTTTTAAAAACAAGTTCTATACTAACATTATCAACATAAGCAAATTTTAATTTTAATTAGTATTAATGAACGGGACCCCATCTCACAGTGCTGCGTCGCGGTGGCGGTTCCTCGTCGTCACTGTCGAATGCGGGCTCGTACCCCTTGTTCATAAACGCGCCCCCAGTAGACGGCCGTCCGTTTATGTCGTTCAACTGAAAAAAATGTGAGTGGAAATTTAGATTTTTGGTGGATATTATATAACAACAGGTATTCGAACTATGGTTTAGTTAATCAGAGGCTTGCCGATTGTAAGTAAAGACTTAAAAGTCGGGACCGACTGTTTAACGTGCCCTCCGAAGCACGGAAGCGCTCAGCTCGTAATGCCACTTGCGGTCACCCATCCCAATTTGTGACCGCTCATATCGTTGCTTAACTTTAGCGATCAATCAAGAACGCCTAAGCAAGCTACGCCACGAGTGCTTCTGAGCACTGAGGTCGTCAAAGTAGTAGTATTGTATTAGTAGTTGTTGCCTTACCGATGTGTTAGGCAGGTCGTAGTAGAGGCCGGTGGCGGAATCCCGTCCTAGTTGCATCTGGGAGCGTCGTTTCTCAGCCAACACAGACTCGCGCCTCGTCTTGAGAGCTCGTATCGTAGCGCGCCGGTACGATGTATTTCCGCCGAGGGACGGCATACGAGATATCATATCTAAAAGTACATTTGGAATTAAAACAATAACATCGTGAGGAAACCCACGGCTTAAGACAGCTCCGCACGTATTGACCATGTCTTTCCTGTGGAAAAGGCCGACTAAGCTGAGAGGATGGAAAAGGCGCTGGGCAAGCCTACTCCATCTTAATTTGTCCCGGGCACTACAGCGTCCCGTTTGTGAAGATAAAAGTTGCCTCCTGACGCTGTATAAATCATCTACTATAGATGGTAAAAGGCTTTAGATTACCCTACGTCGCCCGACTGGCACTATTCCGCCTAAATCATAGTAAATTATCACGGAAAACAGCTTTCCAAATTCAATTTCAACTCACCAGGGTCATTATTTTGCAGGATCGTCAATCGTCTCTTAAAGTTCGCGTCCAAGTTTATCGGCATATGTTTAGTGTCCCGTGCCTTCTCCAGATTGTGCAATGTCTTCCGCTTCGTGACTTGCGCTTCGTCGATGCCTTGCCGCTCCAAATCGTCGGTGTTGAGTCTTTGCAGGTCTTTAGCTATTTGCACAGCATGCTTTTCTATTAGAGCGTCCTCGGTAACTTCGTCGGTCTAAATAACAAAAATTTTAATTCAATTACGCCGGATCCTCTAAATAACAAAATTGAAATTCATGTACGCCAGATCCTCTACGTAACAAAATTGAAATTCATTAATTGTTTTTGTGGTTAAAAAACGTATAGCGATTTTTTAGCCACAATGTTGATTTAGACACAAAAATTTGGTAATCGTCCATACGTTGCCTATTAGCTGAATATACCCGACATAAAAGAACGAAGCATAATGGTACTAGGAGTTGGATCAAAGTCCATGTTATAATACATAATGAAAAATAAGGTGGAAAATAAGAACGTTTGTGCCTCAATCACAGCATAATGTCTGAACTAATTTAGCTTCGAAAACTAGAATAACTAGTGTAAATTCAAAAGTCAAATAAGGTAGGCAAAGTAGGTACGTTAATTTCACTTAAATTTCCAATTGCATATCAGCTATTCAAAAAAGCACTTTGCTGCTTTTCTTTAGACAAAATAAATAATTAAAATATAAATATTTAAATGAAAGATTTAGATGTATTTGAATGTGTGAGTGAACGAATTATGATAACATTCAATCAACCTTTAAAAAGTGTACTCACTCGCTTAGTAAAGTACCAGTTGAGGTTGCAAGTGGACAGCAAGTGAGTCAGGGTGCCCAATCGGTGCATCAGCATCGCCGTGAACTGAATCACCATCACGGAACCGAAGAACACGAGGAAAAGGGAACCAATAGGCTCCAACATCAGGTACTCTTGGCGCACGGTGATCTAAAAAGGATGTTTTTGTTATACAGGGTGAGTTTTATTCCAGTGCCACCGAGGCGAAGTCTGAAACAGTGAGAATTATCGAAAAGTCATGATAGGAGTTACGTGCTTGATTAAAAAAAAATAAGTTCTGCATTAAAATGTTTTTTCTTAGTTTTGCTGGAAAAGTGAGTTTTTTTATTTTTGGTTGCTTTCATTGATATAAAACAAAGTCGCTTCCCGCTATCTGTCTGTAGCTAATCTCTATGTATGTTTAGATCTTTAAAACTACGTAACAGATTTTGATGCGGTTTTTTTTAGATAGAGTGATTCAAGAGGAAGGTTTATATGCATAATGTATAGAGAAACACTGATAATTTTAGAGGTTTCTAATGTGATGTTGTAAATAAACACATTCTTTTGCGCTTACATTGCAAACGCTGGCTGGCTGAACCCTACGAGATAGATCAAAATAATGTACTACATAATGTACATAATGTACTACTAATTGTACACCTTAAAAAGGTCTACAAAAAAGTCCGCGGTGGTACATGTTTATCTCTTAGGGATAACCCACGATAACCATTTTTTATTCTTTACTTTTTACGAGAAATAATGGCTTATTTACGAAGCGATTTTGGGCAATACAGTATTAATCCTTATATGAACAATCGATTCGATTGTCCATTAGATTGTTCAATCGAATGTCAATTAAACAATAGAATATTTTCAAGTACATAATTGAAAAGTAACGAAAATGGCCAGTAAAATATTAATTTAACTTAAATTTACGAGTTTACTTCTGTGTACTTTAAACATACATTGCTAATTTCGTCTTTGCAGTAATTTGCTAGTACTCACGATATTGAATTCGTCGTTATAATCCAGGTAGATTTGCTGCCCGTATGGCCACTTCAGATGGAGCTGATCTTGGTTGAGTTGTAGCAAGAAAATTACAACCACGAAGAGGGCATTCAGCATTACAAAGGCGAATACCATCGTATTGCGAAGATTCTTCAAATCACGTGCGATGCGTTCCTACGCAAAACAAAAATAGTATATGCTTATATAAAATGCTTTCACGACTCGTCGGCAATGTGACTTATTGTTCATTCCTATATTCAATTAACAAGCGACCATCATCATCTTCCTGCCCTTGTCCTACTCTATGTGAGGTCGACACAGCGTGATCCAAGGATCATGCTGTAAGAGTTTTGGCTAAGATGTTTTATGACCGGCCGCCTGCCTGACATCAAGCCTCCTTGGGAATACTTGCTTAATGTATCTCATAAATTATAATTTATCAACTAACAAGCGACCGATGGAAGATTATTATTACAATGCTTTATGTCAAAAAATGTATGTCGCTTTTACCGATGGAAGATTACAACGTTGATAAGGTTATTCACCATCCGTTAGTTGAAAAAAGGAACCGGGCATGAGACTGTCCTGAGATGCGATAGATGCAGGTTCAAAGCAATGTGGGACAAATTGCATGATATTTAAATATTTGTTTCTGTTCTTGGTATTATCTGTAAGCATAGCAAGTTTTAATATTGATCTGATCGGATTTACGGCGAATGAAATGCTAGAATAAAAAGTAAATGAAACTTTCTTACTAATTCAGCTTTATCTTCATCAATAGGACATAAATACGCGTCGATCAAGTCCTTCCAGAACTCGATCTCGGCCGTTGTCAGGAAGTCAACTTCACCTTTCTGCAGATTCGGGTCTTCGATCCAGTAAGGATTTACTAGAGGATCTCTTTCTTCCTGCAAAAAGATACTAAATTTAAGCATACTAGAATGCTCATGAATATACACACATATCAGTACGCCAAAAACAATTTACCATTTTTAGGTATCACCTTTGATATAACATTGCTAATATTTTACTTCAACATAGACTACGAGTAAGTTCTGTATGTCTGGGTTTTTTTTTTCAAAAGCCCATTGTGCAAATTTTACTGCCTATTACTGATTTTTTTCAAACTACATAGATAGGAAATTGGATTCAAGAGCACCTAAAAAGACTCATTTCGTATGACTTGACGTAAATTATAGAACTGCTTTTGATTCTATGCCGGCATTCTAACGATGTTTTCCTGCACCGATTGAGTATACTGGTATCTTCATCATAATCATCAGTCTATAGCAGTCCACTGCTGGACATAGGCCTTCCCTAATGAGAGCCATCGCGCCCTATCTTCGGCTTGACGCATCCAGCTGGTATAGCGTACATTAATACGAAAAAAAATGTTACATGACTGGATTCAAACCATCACAATGTCACTACTACTTTACCAGTTCTCTGGGAGTACTGGTTTAGTGGTAGCTGCCCAGCCTTCCGAACCTAAGGACGTGAGTTCAAATCTGGACGTGCACCAAAGTATTTTCTGTTCGAAAAATGTATATGCGCTAGTACTCTCGAACAGTGACGGAAAATATCGTGAGGAAACCGGAATGTAGTAGAACGTCAAAAAAATAAAATAAAATATTTGTGGTCATTTCACACAGCGCCATCTAGCCTCAAACTAAACAAAACTTGTCTTATAGAAGCCAGATAGCTAATAGAATACTTATAAAACATAACATTGCAACGCAACGCCCAGACCCGGAAAAATATTTGCAGAACATACAAACATATCTCCCATAGCGGGAATAGAACCCGAGCCTTTTGCGTCTCAGCCGAGCACTCGCCCGCCATGCCAAGGTCGTCAAGTTTAAAAATCCTTTCATCACACTGGTTCGAAAGTTACACCAGTGCTCTACTCACTTTGGGTATCTCCGTGGAAACCTCGCTGTCTTCGTAGTTGGTCATCAGCGCAGTGTCGCGGCGCAAGCCCATTGACGTGCGACGTCTTATCGCAGGTTCTATTTCTTCCGTTGCACCTCTATATAAGAGCAAGCAGTTTTATTATCATAAGTACCTACTACCCTCCGAGCGCCGCTTCGCTAGCGTGATACAATCAAGAACAGTGCTGATATGTAAAAGTTCTTTAAAATTTTGAACTATCTATAATAATAATAATAACAACGTTTATTGATATAGCAACAAAGCTTATTAATCTAGACATTAGTGGTCTCTAAACTAGGGTAACTTATATTTTGGAGACTTCCTAACCTTCGTAACCTGTATTTTGATTATCTATATATCTAGTCGTGTCACTATTTGTTTCGAATCAGTGTGGTGAAAGAATTTAAAGTGCGCCTCAAAAGCATGCACTTGACACATATTTTCGAACTTATTAGGTTCGACGACATGCTGGATTCTCACCATGCTTTCACCTTCTTTTTTCGAACAGAAAAATTCATTGGTGAACGACCGGATTTGAACCAACGACCTTAAGATTGGAAGGCAGGGTGTGAACTTATGGAAGTAGATGACTTTTTTGAAATTTGAAATAATATAATTGCAAATAGAAATAAAAAAAAATATTTAAAAACTGCAAGCACTAACACTCCAAGCTAATAAGTTTCATTTATCTTGCTTCTGCCTGCTATCTTTATCTTTATCTACGAGTATCTTCAATCTATACCTCTATCTCCCTGGACATGTCCTAACAATAATGACCCAGTGGACTTAAAAAGAAACACTTACAAAGAGTCCAATTTCTTCTCAATTTTCTCCATAGTCGTAGCAATCTTCATTAAGTACAAGTCTTCTTTATAGTCTTTAGGGTTGGTACAGCACATGCATCTGAAAAGTCCCGAGATTCCGCATTCCATGGTGCCACTGGTCTCTTCGCCTTTATTCATGCCGAACCATTTTACGATACTGTGCGCGTCCATTTTCTTCTTCGCTTCTTCTGCTTCCTTTTTCTCCATTTCCAATTCCTTTAAGGTAATAATAAATACCCAACTTCATACATAGTCCTAACCCCACACTAGGATTACTAGGAAGAAAATTTTGCGGAACATGCAAAACATTTCTCCCATAATAAATTCACCTGTCGTGCCTCGACGTCACTAAGTTATAATAACTTATTGTTTCATATTTTATCGAATGCCTCTTTCGTAATTAAGTCTTCTAGCTTACACCCGCGAATTCTTTCGCGTAGTAGGTACTTAGATAAAAGTAGTTTTTCATCTAATTGTATACGATTGAAACTTCTCCGAATAGAATTGCTCAGAATCTATAACATCTCTTCAGATATGGGCAAAATGTGCGAAGATAAAGATTTTAATAAGATGTTTTATAGAAAGCTGGCTTCAAGACCAGTATGATGTTTTATTATTATAAAATTCAAGTTTTAAACCTTACCTTCGGAGATTTCTTGACGGGTGTTTCTCTCGTCCCCCACGTGACATTGTTCAAATTGCAGAGCGAATATATAATCAACAGCATGTACATACTTGGGATCGTTATGTAGTAAATAAACAAGTACAATAGACAGGAGAACTCTTGAGGATGTAACGCAGCCGTGATGAAGAAACTTCCAAATGTTATCACGAAGAATATGCTAGATGGCGCCACCCAACCATCTTCTACTATCTGAAGGGCAACGCCCACTAGTACCAATATCATCACCATTGAGTAGATGCAGGTTATAGCCATCGCTAACATTAGCTGAAAAATAATTGATAAAATAAGAAAATATGTTTTTTTCTGAATTAGTAAGAGGTTTATAAATAAATACATATTTATACAGATAAAAATAATACAACATTACAAAGAAACAATTGGAACACGTTGGAAACTGCCTTAGATAACTTAAAAACTGTATCACAGTTTCCAGCGCCCCCTCCCAACGGTTATGATCTTAATCAATACCTACTGCTTACACTAAAAACGTAATTATTACTAGAACTAAAAATAAATAAAAAAGAACAGTTACACGAAAATAAATACCAATCTAGTGCGTTACGTTTGTTTTATTCTAATCATAAAATGTGAATGATTGTTAATATGGGGGTGAGTACCTAGGTGTAAGTGTGTGATGTGGTAAGTGTGGATGTTAGTATAGATTACACCTGCACAGCGGGGTCAAGACATGCTCTCGAATGACGTTCCATGCATAGAACCTAAAAACATTACCTTCCTCCTTCGCAGTCGGTCAATATGAGTATACAATTATATTCACCTGAATTTTAGACTTGCACGTCATACATACTACAATGAAAATCACAATCGGAGTCAAATTGACGAAAAGTGCATCCAAGTAACTTATTCCTGTGATTGCGTTCATAGCTCCAATCAACATCAGAAAAATTGTGCCGGGCCCGAGGACCGTTCCAACCATCAGCAAAATCTAAAAAAAATGTTAAAATAAAAAATGAACGTATTTAAATCGATTGTCCCTAGTAACAATGTCGAATATACTTTTTACCAATTTTTACCGGCGGCGCGCCGGTTCCTTCAGTACGCACATTGTTGCGGGGACAAAGTTATAACTACCAATAATATTAACAAAAAACTGACGAAATAATCATGATTTTCAATAAAACAAAATATTGTATACCATAGAATTTTTTTAGTTTCTATTTATGTAAAAAAGTGAATATTAGTAAAAAAGAATATCCGACATTATTAATAGGGACCATGGAAATACAGAGCTATGGACAGCAGCGGACTGTTACAGGCTGATGATGATTTTCTTGATTTTTGAAGGTTTATTGAGCCGTACTTTCATTTCGAATTGGCTAGTAACAGTAATATTAAATGAGGTTATTGCACTGACGCAATTAACACGTAATTAGTATGAGTTAATTGTTTATCGTTTTCGATTCAAACCAATGTTTCAATCATGTCTAAGCGCTATGAATACGGACCCAAATTCCATACCTGATACCAAATGTAGATCCTAGATATATTATCGTTGACAGAGACAGTGCGTTTGGAGTCCGCCAGTAGATCGATGATGTTGGCCATGGTCGAAGGCACCCAGCGTCGTCTCTGATTGAAAAACTCCTCGAATAACTCCGGACAGTGGGTGAAAGAGTCTGACGCGGCTGAGTATTCTACTCTGTACCCTCGCTGTAAGAGGAGCGTGCAAAGCCAACGGTCCTCGCCTGCAGGAAACAAAAGTTCTTGCAATGAGGTCGCTCGAACTTTTTTAGTTTTAGTTTTAATCCTACTAATATTATAAATGCGAAAGTTTGTGAGGATGTAAGGGTGTGTGGATGTGACGATGTATGCTTGTGCCTCAATCACGGCCAAACGGCTGAACGGATTTGAATGAAACTTGGAATATACATAATACGTGTACTGCAATAACATATAGGCTACCTTTTATCCGGGCACAACGCGAGCGAAGCCACGGGCGGCAGCTAGTATATAGTATTTAAGACGTGTCCAAGTGATCCCCGTGAATTTATGGAATAAAAAATTTTGACTTTGACTTTGACTTGACTGGCACTTGACCGGTTTTTTTACCTTGATCATATTGCACATAATGTCTAGCTTCACTGGAAGTGAGTGTGTATTTCTTCATAATGTTGTCATCCATGAGCGCCTTTCCTCTGAAGAGGGAGAAGCACCCAGGACTACAGAGTACGCATCCGATCATGTGTTCCGTCGCCTTTTGCAGCCAATGACCGATCGCGTACTCAAATTTCTGATACCAGGCCATGAAACCTGGAAATAAAATAAAATTATATTCCCAACAGTCAAATACAAAGGTACAAAGTCCTGCCTGCACCCAGACTGTTCTTCCATGTCGTGGGTATCAGAAGCTACGAACGTGACACCCGGGTCCAACATTGAGCCAAGTCTCATATTTGATAGAAATTTAAATATTTTCATATTATTGTTGAAAGATTGTAGATAAATGCCACACATTTTATATTGGAAATGATAGGAAAAGTTAGAAATATTACATGTAGTAAAACTACAAAAGGCATGGTTCGAATCCTCATGTTCAGTACCGTACTTTTTCGTAATCTATAAAGTAGGAATTTGTTCTCCTACACTATGAATAACTCAACCTTTTTAGAGGAACCGTATTACTATACCTCCGCTGTCCGTCCGTCTGTCAGCTGGCTCTCATGAACCGTATAGGTAGAGAATTGAAATTTTGACGGAGTTTCTATTGCCGCAATAACAAATAGTAAAAATAAAATAAAAATGTACGATAGTACGGAACCCTTCGTGTGCGACTTTGACTCGCACTTGACCGGTTTGTTTACTGTTTCTTATTTAAGTAATGTACTTAACTTAAGTCTTTTTTGACTTTACATTACTAACCCGATCCCATAGGATGAATACGTCCACACGCGGCGCCCAAGTTCTTATCTTTCTTCATTAGATCAACAAGAAGTGTGACAGCCTCCGGTTTGAAGTCAATATCTCCGTCAAGCGCGAGTAGGTACGTGTTTTCTGCGATAACTTCCTTCCGGTCCACGGGAATAGGCAGGTCCATTAGACGGTGACCGAGGAAATAGTACATGTACATCACCTAAATAAAAAGTTGCAATGAGAACTATAATACTCTAACCAAATCCAGATACAATATTTACTAACTTTGCATTGACAGTTCAGTCAGCTGATAGGTGTGAATAACATGTTATTATTTAGCTCATGCCTGCATCTTACGTACCTATAGTAATTGGCGCACAGAACATTAATACTCCTATACTATTAATACCAGATTGGCGTACGTCAATAGGTACTTATGTATCTTATCAACTCTGTCAGAAAATCGGGGGAAAATAGTTAAATTTTAATAATTATATTTTTCATAGAAATGACGGACGTAAAGATTAAAAATTGTAACAATTCTGATAGAATTTATAAGTAAAATCATCGTAATTCTGTTAGGTCTGAACCATTTTGTGTTTCATATCGGCATACTATGAATCATTCTGAATCGTCTAAATACGCGTTTCGCACTAGAATAAGTTGACATTTCTGTCTCACCTGAGACCATCTCTTCCTATGCCTAATTTTCATCTTATCCTTCAAATGGCAGTACAGTTTATTCTTCCCCGGCAGGGTCCAAACAAGCCTTCCTCCGTACGGCGTCGGGTATTTCTTAGGCGGTCGAAGCCTGACGTTGGTAAGATGGACCTCTGAAGCCGCCTCGTCGATACAATCCACAAGACATTGGACGAAACGATTCGCTTGCATATCTTCATAGTTGTGGCCGGCGATCTCGAATGCGTCGTCCATGAAAATGTTAGCTGGAAAAGTCAAGTTACTAAGTACTACTCGAAGTACGAAGCGCTCATGGCGAAGCCTGCTTAGACGTTCTTAATTGATTGTTAAAGTTAAGCAACGTTGTGCGCGGTCACAATTTGGATGGGTTACCGCAAGTGGCATTACGAGCTGAGCGCTTCCGTGCTTCGGAGGGCATGTTAAATTGTCGGTCCCGGCTCTTAAGTCGTTAAGCCATGACGGAGGATTTTAGGCGGCCTAAAAACTCCGTCACAAGAGTTGGCCACTAGCTCACACGAACTTACTTAGGTACTACTAAAACTGGTGTGGAAAAACAAAGTCAAGATACTGCCACTTACTCGTATCACTGATACCTACTTTTGAAGCAGTGTAGTGAAATAACTCAAGTTATAACGGGACAACTCTGCTGGACTGGGAGTAAAGAAAAAATATAAAAAGCGTCCAGTTGCTTCTATCCCCATGCCATGAGCATGTCGTAAAAGTCGACTAAGGGCTAGTATCCTCCAACATGATGGACCATCTACATGGTGATCCATGGTGACCGGATCTTGGGACTCTTGGATCAAAAGTGGCTGCAAGTTTTCTTATAATTACTTGTGGCTCTGCCACGAAGTTAATTTGCTATTCTGAGGCTCTGCCCACCCCGTTAGGGTTACGGGTGTGATAGTATGTATGTATCACGGGACTTTTTCACGTACATTATTTGATTTTGTTTAACTTCCTTTTAAATTTTTAACAAAACGGTGAATGTTTGAGGTGCACGTTTTGAAGAACTTCTCAAAGAGGCTCTTTTCATGCACTTGACAATATCTTTGAACTTCTTAGGTCATACGACATGCCGGTTTTCTTACGATGTTTTCCTTCGCCATTTATACTGGCAATTTTTTAACAGAAATATATGTAAGTGCACTACTGGATTCGAACCTACGTACATGACATGCTCACTACTCACAATACGAGGCGCTGTACTCATAGAATTTTCAGAAGTAAGTTACGGCACATTGTTAGTTTTAAGAGCATTCTTACCTTCCAATTCATAATAGTCAGGGTCAACAATGCCCAGGTATTTCTGAGCGACTCGTCTAGCGCTTTGATCTTCGTCCAATCGCATTATAGATTTCAAGAACTCAATCATTTCTTCTTTGGTTTCGTGCCACATCGTCGCACACGTATAGATCCTACAAAAAAATAAGTCTTAATAAGTAAGATTTCTCCCGCTGGGAATCGAATCTGAGAATTATTCAATATTCGTTTTCCTTTTAAAATCTTCAATTTCATTAATGATCGACTTGAATCAAATAGAGTAGAAATTCTTTCTGATCATGCTTTACTTACCTAGTAATAGAGTCTGATGGCTTGATATCTTTGCTGATTTGATCAGAGCTGGCGTTGGAAACACGTTCACCATCTACTACGTCTTTTAGTAAATCCTGTTGGAAAAAACCTTATTGAATATTTTTTCATAGCTTATGGAAACATCATAGACAGGAAAACCGATTTTATTTGAAAAATGTGAGAAAAAGTCAAACTTGCACGGAATTCCTTTCGTAATGTCATGTTTATGTGGGTATGTCCCAGAATAGATACTTAAACACCTCTTTAATCCAAAAGGACTACCCCGACACGTTTCTGGATCGGCAGACAAATAATTACCCACCTGATTTGGATAAAACTTGGAATGTTTACATGTTCGTGACCTGAAACGTAATAAAACCTGAAAAAAGTGACCTGAAATACGTATAAGCTACTCCTTACTAAGATACCGAACCAAACTTGACTCGACTTAGACTTTGGCAAAATGGTGAATCGGAACCCCTATGGTTCGTGGTTCCCTCCATCCATCTAGCTAGCTAGTACGACACGAGCAAAGCCGCAAACGAATGCTATTATATCAAATACTAACCTCAATAGCGATATCGACCTCCTCGTCTTTTGTTCTATTGAGCAGCATAGATTGGTCTATAAGCACGCCGCTGTACCACGGCTTGGTAAACAGTTTGTCGGTGGCTGCGAGCCGCTCGCAACGGGGCTTCCACGTGTGGAAAGTAATCCAGGATTGCGACATCAGCCATAGAAGCCACACCCACGCACCATCCGCACCAATAAACTGTTTCAAAAGGTATACTGAAAAACATAAGTTATTGATAAGTCTGGTTCGGTAGCAACTAGAAAATGTAAGTAAATTTTCACCTAAAAATTAGTGAAATAGAACTGACGCGTTTGGAGGTAACAGGATATAGGAATCAATCAATTTCATGCGTGCAAACCCTCAATGCAATCACAAGTTTAAATTTTGTTACTTGGACAGGGATTCTTCCAAAATTTTGCACAAATTGGGCGTGGCCTCATTAGATACGTGCGGAAAGCGCATTGCTCGCGACTTCGTCTACGTTTTAAAAAATTAGCTTCTTCGCCGGTTTCATTCTGTCCAGTTCTGTCAGTTATTTAAGTACCTACCCATCAAAGTCCATCAAACCATTATATAGTTATAGACAGAAAGTTATTTTTTAAATTTATCAGTCAAAAAAAAAATGTACCGCGACTTTATGTTACGTGCAATGATTCAGGTAGGTACAGTTGATCATAAGCTAATTTTGTGTTAGATGACAGAAAAATATCTTACCTTCGGGCTGATAGAAGAACAAATAGTCCGGTATAATTCCAAAAAACGCGCACGGATTACCGTTCTTCATTCCACAGAACACTATCAGCAAATTCACGGTGACCGGCATTACCAGTGTATGCGCAAAAGTGAAACTGAAGTTTTGTATTAGGATCTTGCAAGCGAATTTTGAAGCTGCGAAACATAAGTAAGCTGACAGTACTTGAATGAGAGCGACCCAAAGGGGAGATTTCCAATTCACTGGTATTCCGTCAATTCGACCAACAACAGCGTATTGTAAAATACCATTGTAGACGTCTTCCAGTAATACTTGTACCTGGAATAAGGAATAAGAAGGTCCATACGTTGATATTTGTATATTTTGTTTTCGAAATAAGATTCAAGTACCTATCTTCTTCATATCCCACACTGAAATATATCTAAAGGCTCCTAAAAAAGACATATAATAATATATTAGTCGACTATTATACTCGCTAGAGCACATGCTGCTCTTTTGCATCTAGATATGAGCACATAAAGAATGGATTATATCTGTAAGTGCTACCTATATTGTCATAAACAAAGTGTCGCCTGTAAATAACTTATATTCAAGTAAAACGCTAACCTAGGTATCTATAATCTAGCTCAAGTGCTTTTAGTCATAATATGCTATGACGTCATTCGATCGCTATATCCGTTTAGGCTTATCACTGTCAACATTCCTTTATTCCTCTTTACCCGACGACACAAATGTCATTCTTACCTCCTCAACGTCGTAATTCCTCGGATTAAAGGCTTCAGGTGCTTTTGTGAAGAAAGAAAAAGGGTCATCTTCTTGAAAATGCAACGATAGTATGATGCAAACCATGAATACAATTATTTTCCATATAGAGAGCAACCTATGTGTGTAGTAGCGAGTTCTCCTTAGATTTTCCTTAAGATCTTGTAAATACAGCATGGGCACTGAAAACAGAAATATAAATCAAACCAACCCCATCGGACTAATTATATTTGTAGAAGTGAATGTAGCCAGAGCTTTATTCTTTCAAAAACCAAAAACAAATTAGAGAAACAAGCTAAAAACTAACTTCTAGATTCTATTGAGTTAGTTTATCTATTTGATCCCAATCGAAACGGTGATCTTCTTACGAGTAAAAAAATTATAATGATTAAACAGTAAAAAAACTCACGTGAAGAGTGTCTATCAACTCCGTCAATGAAATTCTCCCACCAGCTCAGAGATATAAAGGTACACGCCACTGGGATCATCCACAGCAGTATACCATCATCCAGTAAAGGCCATACCACAAACGCAGTCACCTGCATCGAAACCGCTACAACATCCAACACAACCTTCATAGAATATCTCGGATCGGACGAGTCTCGGCTAAACGCGTTCAGTACACCAGGAACAAAGCACATAGCGTTCATTAACATTGCGCCTTTGATAACGTCGAGTTCTGGTAGGATGAAAAGGACGAGGAGTGCCACACCGACGGCATACAACGTCTCGAACACTAAGGCCTGAAAATAGATTTGCATTTTGAACGACCGACGAAAATATTATTACAGCGCGACAAAGATAAGTGCCTATTTTGATCCCGTGGCAAAAATCGGAACCATAATGCAACAACATTGTCATTCATGGGCCAAAATATTCTTATCACACTGAATTGTCATATTTATATTAAGTACTCACATTAAAATAAACGCAACTATTACATTCTATTGAAACATTAAAAACTTAAAGCTCGCTTACTAAAAGAAACAAAAAGACGGTAGGTTTTCGGACTCTTTTGAAGAAGCATATCCGAGCGGATCTGAGAAATATTCCGATTTCAGGAGCAGCGAACACAATAAGCGCTGCCCAAAGCCACGCGATTCGTTCTTCAAGAGTGTGAGTATTGAAAAATTGTTGGTCTAGACCTGGAAAATAAAAGGTTTTGCGTTACACAGGTTCTGTTTTAATAATTGGCAGATCTTGAGATGGGTAGAAGTATTCTCTCATTGCATCTATAGTACATTATATGTATGCAGAGGAGCTACAACAGCTTGATTATTCAGACCTAGCAGACGCCCGCGGTTTCACACGCTTAGAGTAGGTAGATACTAATGCGTGCATCTACTGTTTGAATAGCATTGACACCCAGTTGCTTTTTAGTGTGTTAAACATCAAAATTCGTTATAATTTTGTATTGACATTATATTGCATGCCCGTATACCTAGTAGGGAGTTTTTAAAATAATTTTACTATAGACTTTTTTTAAAAGTGTATTGAAGAGTATTTAAGTGCCAAGTTTCAAGTTTAAATGTTCAAGGAAAACGATTTTTCATACAAATATTTTTACACCTTTTCACTCCCTGAGGGGTAGAATTTCCAAAAATTATTTCTTAGTGTACGACTGTACGTGCTATAAGGCATGCACCTTCCAAACTCCAAGTTTCTTATGATTATGATTATGATTATTGATTTCAGCCATTGCCCGGTTCCAATATTCTATTGACAATGGATCGTGCATTACCAAAGCAAAGTTGCAGTTTTCTTATAAAAAATAAATGGCGCATTTCGACAGCTAACAACGTTGCTATGGTAACGAACATGCCGCTATTCGTTAGAAGAATATTGCAGCCAGGCGTATACGTACTTGCTTAAATGCTATCTTTACATGAATACATACTTACGCAGTTGCTTGTTGCAGTGAACATTCTGCCTTCCTTTCTTGAGTTGCGATGTTATAAACAGCAATGTTCCTTTCGCCAGCACAGCCGAGCCGAGTACAGCGATGAACACAATTAAGTAAGCGAGAACTTTAAGGAGTTTGACGCTGGTATTCACCCATTCAAAGGACTCCATGGAACCGCTCTCCTTCTTGACGGGAATCTCTCGAAAGAGATTCCATCCTTTTGTCTCTTGTGCTGTTCTTTGACTGTAGAATGATATGCCAATAGAATCAAAACATGAAACCATAAACAGAGCATTTTGTACAATCGATAGGTAAAATAGATGTTAGGAATGACCATCGTAATTTCACTTTAATAATCGTTTTCAATGCATTGGTATTTGCTGATGTCATATCAGTTTAATCAGGTTATCTACTGGTAATATACCTGAGTACCTAGATATTTCCCTGAAGCCATTATTAATTCAAGACAAAGGTAAGTATCAAAAACAACAATTATTTCTTTATTTTAGATGATTTTAGAGTAAAGAGATCACCTTATTCAAAAGGATGCCCCGATCAAGTCTTAATATTTTAAGTCTTTTAATATCTAGGTAGGTACTCTATTCGTTTAGACACGATACAAAGTTAAAGGAAAACTTAAATAAAATCTTTCATCTAGAACATAAACGGGCCTTCTTATAACATAAAAAAATGTTACTAACTCAATTTCATCTTCATCGTAAAGAGGGGTGTACTCTGAATCCGACTGGTCACTGTCTTCCTTCACTCCTTTGAAACCTGGCGTTGTGGCCGACATGTTGTGTTATTCTGGAACACACACATTTATATACCTAGTTTTGAAATGGTTTTTTCGTGTCATCAGCAGTGATGGGATATTTCGATGCATATAGTTGGGATGTTGGCTAATATGGAAATCGATTATGTATTATTTTTTTTTTAATAAAATCGGTCGTTTACTGACTTGCGTTGGCCAATAAGGATATTTTATTTTTGTAACAAAAAAATCCCGAAATTCCAGGTCAAATAAATTGTTTTAAAAAGTCACTTTCATACTTTTATCGTGGCAATAATTTTAGGTAAATATGCAACATAATTTTTGAAAAATTTTGTCACTTCCATATTTTCTTAGCAAAAATAACTTTTGGTAAATAAATATGCATCGGAATATCCCATCACTAGTCATCAGGTTTTCAGAAATAACTACTACTCTACCCGCCTACTACCTACCTACTGGTTCTATCGAACAACTCAAACCCAACTTTCAAAAATATAAAGTGCCCCTCATAAGGCCTATCGTACGATATTTCTGAACACTGACTGCAGTGAATCTACAAATATCAAGTTCTTAAATTTACAGTCATAAAAGGTACAATACTCAATAGCATATTATAGAGGTATGTATCTACAGGTTTCACTGGAAGCTTTTACGAAAATGTGCAAAGTGAACTTTACTAAGTAAAAAGTTTCAATTCGCATACCTTTTTATGCACAATCCAAAAAATCATCATATACAACACGTCATCTCGAAAAACCACAAATTATCACAAATATTTTTTTGGAAAGAAATGTTATTAATAGCGGTAATGTCACGCTCCTTTATGCCGGAAACTCAATACTAATAACATGGAAATGGGCTTGTTTCAAAGACTATCTATCAATAATTAAAATATTTTATCAACTGATTATTCGATAACTTAGTTCATTTATCAGTATCTAATCGAAATTCAATCGCGGTACTGTGATTTGATTCTGAGCCTTATCATCAATATCACTCAAACGATCTTGAGATTCCTTCAGAGTTAGACGTCGTATTTAATAACAAAAATATTTTGTACTTTCGCTTTATTATCTTATCTATACCGGATTTAACTGAACACAATCAATAATAAATAGAAGGCGATATTTGTGTCGCATTTTAATAAAACTTTTACTGTTTATTTTCTACCGTAAATAGATTTAATAAAGATAAATTATAAAGCGTATTCTATAATATCATACAAGGAATAAATGCGTTTAATAATCTATGTATATATTTGATTATAATCATAGTAAGTACAGAAAACATTCAACTACTTGTCTTGTATTTTATTGAGAACATAGTTAGTGATATTTAAGTCTACTATTCGAGAATTCTCTACGCATGTATTTTTCAATTTACCAGTCTTTGCGCTATCAAAACCGCGCCTATATTGAGATATACAGGGTGTCCGATAAACAGTGTATGGAATATAGGACCCGCCTACAAGCATCGATTGGGTTGTCTACTATTTACCAAAAACCCTGTATTGTATGTAGATAAAAGTACATAAGAATGAATTAAATATAGAGATCAAAACATAAAACTAGTTTTAAATATTATTAATACTTGAACAAGAGGACATCAAAAACTACCTACTAACGTTTATGTAAAACATATGAGAAGATTATTATGCATGTTGGAAAACACACATTATTCTCTAAAAGACAACACCCTAAATCACTGCACTACTGATTAAATATAACATTGAATACCACAATAGTAATACAAAGATTGTTACTGACTAAAGTCCATAAAACTTTAATACAAGATTAAAATTATAATACACACTGAACTTAACTAAATATCATTAGGTCATAAACACATCTAAATTATACTGTTTACAATTTAGGCCTGTCTCTTTCTTACATCAATAAAAAGTAGTAAGGAAAGCCTTATATTAATTTCTAAGTTCTACACGTAGTAGGTATTCAGTCCCATAGCTGTCACTTGAAATAAAAGTAATACTAAAAATACACAGTTGCAAAAGTTTATCAAGCTGCTCAATAAGCTGAATTTCAGTTCTATTACGATCAAGCAGCGAATTTCTGGAATTCGGATTACAATAACTTACAGGTTAAAATAATCCATATTCCAGAAATCGAAGGCCGGATCTCATTTGTCACTTTCACTTGTTTTCTGTGGAGAGTAATCTTGTTCCTTTCCGCAGTCTAGAGGCTCATCGGGCTTTGCGAATGTTCCCATAGCCCCCATTCCTACCTGAGCGATAGATTCGACGATACTTGTCGAGCCAAGATACGGATGACTAGATGACGGCATAGGAGCCACGAGTTCCTCAATCTTAGGTATTTTTGACGGTGGGTTATATTCGCCTATATAATCCGGCATAGTCGTCTTCTTTGTCAGCTCCAGCATTTGATTCAAAAACGATTCCCCTCCCACGCGAGATGGCATACTGAAATCAGTTGCTTGCGTATCCATAGGCTCAGACTTTGAAAGATCAGTCTTCAAAGAAAGCCCGGGATCAGATAGCTTCATAGGTTCCGCTAATGGTTCAGGTTTTCCTTTAGCAACACTTCCGAAATCTGGCGGCAAGTAATCTTTGAACTCTTTTGCATAATCTTTGAACTCCTTATTGTAATCTCTATTGACATACTCTTTGCCATAATCTTTGCTATAGTCTTTACCATACTCTTTGCTGTAATCTTTGCTATAGTCTTTGCTATAGTCTTTACTATAATCTTTACTATAGTCTTTGCTGTAATCTTTGCTTTGTTCTTTGCTTTCTTTCGAATAGTCCTTGCTGAAATCCTTGCCATAATCTTTACTGTAGTCTTTGCTACTGTAATCTGTAACATATTCTTTGCTATAATCTTTGCCGGTATCTTTCGTGTAATCTTTGCCATAATCCTTACTATAGTCCTTACCATACTCTTTACTGGCATCTTTAGTATAGTCCTTGCTGATATCTTTGCTATAGTCTTTACTGTAATCTTTACCATAGTCTTTACTAAAATCTTTCGCGTAATCTTTATTACTGTAGTCTTTCCCGTAGTCTTTACTATAATCTTTACTTTGTTCTCTACTAAAATCTTTTGCGTAATCTTTGCTGTATTCCTTGGCATAATCTTTAGGTTGCTCCTTAGTATAATCTTTTTTCAAGTCTTTCGCGTATTCTTTATTGTAGTCCTTGCTGTAATCTTTGCCATATTCTTTGCTATAATCTTTTCCGTAATCCTTGCTACTCTTAAGCAGGTCATGTGGGGATTTCATCAGAGCATTCTGGTCCAAACCAGCTTTGGAAGATATCGGACTGCTGGTAGACAGAGGCTTCATAAGAGATTCTTGCATTTTCATCAGAGATGGAGATAGGAACATATTGTTAGCCGCCAGTGTCGATTTAGACATGGGGTCGGGAATGCCGAGTATGCCAGCGTTACAATACTTGGTAGCAGAGAACAGTGCATTAGCAATGTCTGCTGAACTCATCATGAGATTGGAGGCGATGCTGGCGGGTATAGGGGTAGACGACGTACTAGTTGAAGTACTACTTGGTGTTTTGTCAAAACTCCCCAAGCTGTTTGTTAGGTTTTGCAATGACGCTGCGTAAGATGGTGGGTCAGGTAGCTTCCCGCCAGTCAAGCTTGCCGTCAAACTAGGCGGCAATCCCGGAGCGAGACTGTTTAACATGCTATTAGCCGCAGCAAGACTCTCCAAGCTACTAGCTCCCAAAGGCATAGACATATTTGCGGTGCCTAGACCTAGAGCCATGCTTGTCAACATATCTAGCCCAGTTGGGTAGGACGGCGGTAACGTAGGCGTTGTAGATTTGGAAGAGGATTTAGATGAGGTTGGTAAAACTGGAATATTTAGTTGTGGAGTCTCAAACTTGTGCGGAGACCCTGATCCAATGCTGGAAGAAACGTTGATTGGCGGAACGCCAGCCGGCCGGCTCACCATTTGCTGCAAAGTGCTAACTGAAGGGAAAGACGGCACGGATGTGGGCGGTGTCGGCTTAGACACTGGAATCGGTTGCGGTACCGCGAGCAACGCATCCAAGTCCATTTTATCATCATTCTCAGAAGAACAACCCAACTCCTCGCGAATAAAATGCCAGAGCAAGCCATCGCTCTGCTCACGCGGGAATTTCGCCGTCAACGTACACTTCAGCTTATCCAAATAAGAAATATCAGGTTTGAAAGTGTCTTTGAAATTTATGAATGTCTCATCAGGATATGAGAAGTAGTACTTGATTGTCTTCCTTATTTGTTCCATGGCGTGTTGCGATAGATGGCTATCGTGAACCATGTTATATTGCAGTAGAAGTGGGCGAGGATATTCTGTTGGCCTCTGTTCTGGTGGCGGCATCACCCAAAAAAATGTGAGAGATGACTCTAATACTGGACTCTCAGGGTTGTAAGGTGCTGAAATAATTAAATAAAATACATAAGAACAAACAGATAAACACATTATCCTATACACGGACTACAACTATCAATGTTGTGGGTATAAGGTACTATTAAGAACAAAAAAGATATTTAAAGCAAAACATGATGCATTTCTCCCGTATTGGAACGATTTTACCCGCCGTGCCACCGAAATCGCCAAACAAAAATCGTTACATAAAAAATTATCGATTTATATATGGAATGGTTACACTGATTATTGATAGAAAATCAAATAATTTACTTACAACATATGACTCCAATGCAAGGAACATACGACACTTCAGTAGGCCCTCGCATTTTGATCTGGTACTCAAGTTGATTATCACAGTCCCTCAGACTCGGCATAGCGGGGTTGGTTGGATGAGAGTGATACCAGCCCAGAAGGACCAATCCTAGCTTTTCAATCTCCATTTGTATTTCCAACTCAACTATTACTCTCGGTTTTTTGTCATCCTTGCTAATTAGACATGGGAATGTGTGGGTTATCATGAGATCTGTAAAAAGATAAGACATTCCAGAATTATGAACCTACACTCTTGCTAATGAAAAAAATTCATTAAAACTACTGTTAATAAACTAGAATAAATAGCAGAAGGTCTTATACCATTTACTATCTAAGCTATTTATACAGCATCAGGAGGCAAATTCTATCAACAGTCAACACTGACAGGATGTCTGTACATCCTGTCTGCCTAGGATAATTTAAGATAAAGTAGACTTCCCCGACCCTATTTCATCATCTCAATTTAGTCAGCGTTATCTACAGGAAAGACATGATCAATTTGTGCTTATTCAACCAGATTTCCTCTCAACATTTTTACTATAAATAGCATACTACGCATTATGGTATGATTGTATCATGCAAATCATTTTTTCCAGAGAAAATGGTTAAACTGTTAGCTTCATTTACCTACTGCGAAGGAGGGTAAGGTTCTATAATAACAAAATCAAAACTTACTATGGGTGTTCAAATCCCAAGTTCCAGCCAAGTAGCCATACACTTCTTCCTTCTTCAAATGGCAGTGGATATCTAGTGCAAGGCTTGCATTGGAACTAACTGATACTAAGAATGGCTGCACTTTCCCAGCCGATGAGAAAGAAACTGCCTCTATCAGCATATTGGCATCACTGTAATAGGTAATGTAGTATGAGATTTGGCCATTCTATAAATAGATTAAACCTATATGTTATTCCAGCACATATAGGCTATTTTTTTCCACTCGAAGTTTCATTCAAAACTGTTCAGCTGTTACGGTGTGACTGAGGCACAAACGTACATACACATCTTCATAAAATTTCGCATTTATAATATTAGAGGATGTAGGTACTTACTGTTGCATCATCCTATTCGGTACAGTATTATGTTTCATGACAACTCTCTGTGGAGGTGGTTCTGGTGGGCTTTCTACCTCCATCATCTCAGTTTCTTCTGAAAAGGTATGTTGAGACCATTATTACCACAATAACTTAAAATTTCCACCATAATAAATCATTAAAATGCAAAAGATAGTAAATAGGTACACTACATACATACATATTAACACATCATATCACTAAAAGGGTGGGCAGAGACATAAAGTAATCATAAGAAAACTTGCAGCCACTCCTGATTCAAAGTCCCAAGATATAGTGAACCTTGGTGATCAGCCCATCACCATCATCATCATGTTGGAAAGGTACATTATCCAAGTAATATTATAAATACGAAAGTTTTTGAGGATATGATGATGTTTGACGTTTGCCTCAGTCATGTACACTGCACAGATTTGAATGAAACTTTGAATATAACACCTACAGGTAAACAAATGAGCAAACCTGCAAGCAGAAGCTTATTATAATTATTTATTTAATTTACCATCAGATTGCATGTTCTCTCTTTGAAGTTGCTTTTTTCGAAGGTATGTAGCTTTGATGGTATCCAATTTCTTCCCTCTATATTTCACTGAAGCCCATCCACACCCAGACCTTTTGTCAGGGTTGATAATCCTTTTACAATGTATGGCCCAGGCAGAAGGTGAGCAGAAAATTGTTTCAGTCTCATGAGATTTTATTTTACCATCTGTCTGTAGGTCACCTACAAATTTTTGACCCTATAAAAATATTTGATTATATTTCAAGTACTTGTAAAAGAAATTGAACAAAATTTAAGCTAGGTGTAAAGATTTTAGTAAAAGCTCAAGGAATTTATTAACAGAAAGAAACTTACAAATAATACAAATATAATTTACCAAATACAAAAGAAACAGTTGAGCTATCTAAAGGCCATTGCAAATGGTCTATAGATAGCTCACCTGATGCAGCTCATCAGACGGTGGGAGTGTGCCCAAAAAAAGCTCAAGTAATATCAGCATGAAAAATTTACCAGGTATTCGATAGTCATAGCAGCAATTCCTGGCTCCAGCATTTTGTCTTCCAAAAGCATTTGCAGAGTTACTCCTCTGCCTGGCATAGACTTGCTGCCAGTTTGTGCCTCAGACTCCTAAAAATCATATCACATTATTAGTTCATAGACCATCATGTCTGTATCTAATAAATCATTTTTATTTTTGTACCTATTGATTTAAAGGTATAAGAAATCTGATTAGTTTATTATGACGAGAACTGGTATGTTTTTTAGATCAATGCTTCGATCAATGTAACATTTTTTATCAGTTTTTTACTCACCTCATCAGTAAACTCTTCCCCACTGGCCTCATCCTTGTCTTCATCCGATGGGTCTTTTTGAACTTCAGGAGGCTTTGATAGTTTCGTTTCTTCGCTAGCGCTAATGGGCATTGAAGCTTCAGGATTTGCATTGTTGTATGTGGTCCCCGACATCAACGCTGCTGCCAAGTGGGACGTTTGCAGGTCCATCACAGACATTTTATTAGATCAGATAACATAAATAATAAAGCTTTGTAACTAGTTGGCTTTCCCACAAAGAACTTTTTAAAAACAATCAATTTGCAAGTAGATTTATAACACAAAATAAACAAACACAAACAACCATCTCCGCCATCTTCAATTTAATCTAACATCTACAGAGCAGACAGATTAGTAGTTGTCATGCATGTTACACATGTAAGATTTAATTTTCAAAGGAAAAAAATCTTGTACAGTCTTACAAAAAAATCAATGTCAAGATGCCATTAGAAAAAACAAATTATTATTGCCAATATCATGGCAAGGAAAAATTATGTATGAAATCTTCTGTCATGACTCCCAGTTCAGCAGTTTGCCAAGTTCGTTAAATTGTACAAGGATTTTTTTATAAAATAATAACACCCGTCACACCGTAGTTCTGATTCCATACTAGGATTCCCTGTGTCGTTGATATCAGAAACTACGAGTATCTACGAGTAGAAATATTTGCAAACATTTCTCCCGCAATGAGAATTGAACCCGCACCCCTGATGTCTCAGTCAAATTCGTCACTTATGTATCATTGTCATTTTAGTTAAATAATAAACTCAAACTTACATCCCATGGAATGAATGAACTACTGAACTGAAATCCAAAATTAATCAGGTACAATCGTTATAAATAATTAGTATTTTGCTGTACTTGCTAAATTTTTTTTAGAGTAACCAACAATTTCGATCAACAAAAAATATAGTTATCAGTGATGTGCGAATTATTAATATCAGTGAAATGAAATCTAAAGTGGGAAACACTTTTTATGTCGTTTGACATTGACAGGTTTGACAGCTTTAATGATGAAAGGTGGGGGAAATATATTCATGAATGGGATATTTTTTGCAAGAAATACTTTCTTGTAATGATAAGGTACATATTACCTATTGCGATTAGTTGTATTTGATTGCTGTCTGTCTGTATTGATGTTGCAATGGCTGTGGTGAAAACCCCTGTGCTAAAAGTTATATTATGTGGCGAATATGGAGTTGGGAAGAGCTCTTTGTTCCGGCGCTTCATCAACAATACATTCGTTCCCAATGTAGATAGAAGAGCGACATTAGGCTTAGACCACTTCGAAAAAGTATACCATGTTGCTGATAAAGACGTAAAGGTAAGTTTTGTCTCTCGATTATGATTAGGTCTTCGGATTGTCAATCTTTGCTAATTGGATTAATTACATCTAACCAAAAATTAATTCAGTTACAGCTATGGGACACTGGTGGTATGGAGAGGATTGCTTCGGTCACTTCGAGTTACTATAAGTTTGCGGAGGCAGCTGTCTTAGTATTCTCTTTGGACAACTCCTCATCATTCCATGTCTTGAGCCAACACCTATTAGATATTGTGACTTATGCAGAGAATGCCAAGATATTCTTATGTGGAAACAAGTCTGATTTAGAAGGGATGTCACCGCAGGTTACTGATGCTGATATTGAAATGTTTTGGTAATATATTTTTTAATTACCCTTCGCTCCTTTTTGCTAGAATAAAGTTGCATTATATGTTATACTAGCTGCCGCCCGCGGCTTTGCTCACATGGTACCCTGATAAAAAGTAGCCTATATGTTATTCCAGCACACATGCTATGTATTTTCCAAGTTTCATTAAAATCTGCTTAGCCATTACGGTGTGATTAAGGCACAAACATACAAACATCCTCATAATTTTTCACATTTATAATATATTACATGTTATATAAAGTCAAGGTCACCAACTATGCATATTCCATGTCTGGCCTAAATCCATTCAGCCATTATGCTGTGATTTATATGATATGGATTAAAAGGATGATAGTAAAATGTGTACCTAGGCAAGATTTCAACTGTCATATTTCTGTTGCTTGAAATAAATGTTATAAAGTAATTATTTGGATGCTAGTAACTTATTCCCTTTCCTTTACATAATATAAACTCATCCTTTTTGTCTTCCAGTGAACAATGCCATAATCTGATAAACACTACCTACAAGACATCATGCAAGAACGGCAAAGGTGTCGATGAGATGTTTGCAGATATTGCTATGCAACTAGTGGAGTCAAACAGGTCAAGGATTGAACTGCAGACGTTAGACCACAACAGCTTCAAGATATCCAATCCTGAACCTCCAGAAGAACCCTCTTGTAGCTGTTGATGATAAAACCAGTATGGCAAATTATGTATCATTTTTGCAGGCAGTTCTTTTTGTTGGTTGTCAAATATGACAGCTTTTCGATACAAATTTAAAACAAAATCTGATTGCGACAGAGTTACATCATCACCTCCCTGGACTTGGCCACACTGCCATTACTGCTAACAAATGTAAAGCTGTGTTTTTACTTTTGTATAAGCTAGTAGTGTTTGCTTCATTATAAAATAAGTGAAATATCAAGATTTTTTGCCCTTCTCTGGTATATGTAAATCTTATTTACTAAAAAAATAGGTACCAGACTTGTCTCCTGCTTATTAAGGGTCTACTACTAATCTCCTATTCCCTGGTCCAGCTCAAAAATGCAAAATAATAATTTGACAAGCTTAGTATCCTCTCCAACATGATGGACGATCTATATGGGTGATAGGCTGATCACCTATCACCATATCCATCTTGGGACTTTGAATTAGGAGTGGCTGCAAGCTTTCTTATGCTTACTTGTGGTTCTTCCCACCCCACCAGAGATACAGGTGTGATATGTATGTACAGAACTGTTGGTGTGGATGTTGATGGCCAAATTATGCAATCTATAGTAGATGGAGTCAGTATAATATGGTTGTGGTGAAAGACCTTTAGGCTTATTGGTGGATATATAAAATAATTAATCTCATTATATAAGCTGTCAGTAATGTTTTGTCCACTAGATTAATGTTGTTGCATGTATAGGTTTGAAATGTTTATTGCATAACATTTGTTTTGTTGCTAATTTTGTTAGTACTGGCCTATTTTTAGATCTTATTTTAATATTACTCATGTATAGCAATTATTTTAATTTTCTATAAATGGACACTTATGTGTAAGTGATTAAAGCTTTAAAATCAAACTTTTATGTTCAATGTAGGCATGTGACTAAATAAAACTCAATAAATAGAACTCCAACTGTATTCCTAATGAAAAGTGATTAATAATTATAATCTAATTTAACTGCAATTTTGGGCAGACTAAAACTAAATTACTCATAACAAAAATTCACATAATGTCAACAAAATGGAAATATCTATAAAATATAACAATGAGAATAACATAAGCATTTTGGATTATTCGCAGTTTTGTATCTTTGTAACTCATTTATTTAATTAAAACACAATAGAGGACTTACAACATGTTTTAATGCTAAGCTTACAATTCCTTTATTTATATCCACTGTGTTCATTCATTCATTTACATACATACCTACTGGATTCATCCAACTACATTATTTTATCACATGCTCAAGTCAATCATCAAACTCAAAATACTTTTAAGAGGTGATGATAATAACATTTCAAGTTTTTTTCTAAGATTATGAGAAGAAAATAAATTTACAAATACAAAAAAAGCGCTAAATGTTTAAAACAGATTTTGCTTTTAGTATTCTATCCTTCAAACTTATTTACATTTGGAATATTAAGATCCAGACTTCATAATATTTATAACCATTTGTATTCGCATTTAATGTTGAGACCATTGAATATTTTTGATGTCCACACCTTCCTGTACCATTTCCCAAAGCGGGCTCATTTCCCTTAACCGTTCGACATGTCTGATCGTTTTCTCTGCTGTATAATCCACCTCTTCAATTGTTGTGAAGCGTCCCAGTCCGAATCTATAACAGAATGATGACATTTGTTGAATTAATTTGCATGAGTAATTTTAGCATGGTGACATCATTTGAAATAAAGATAGTTATTTTATTGTACCTACCTATTATACCCGTGTGGTGGCACAACACTAGCAACAATGCCCCACACTAGCCGAGGCAGGGCTGGTAAAGTGAAGACTTTGTTTCTAATTACTGCACCGCCTACCAGATTAAGCTCCATCCACAACAACATTTGGTCAGACCACTTCAACAAAGTTATGTGACCAAAGCTTGTACTAGGTACCTGACAAAATAAATGCTACTACATAAGTAGGTACCTGATAGAACTATGCGCCAAGTCCTCGTCAGTTCCAATAGCTCGCAGCACGTAAGACGGCTCTAAAGACGCCGATGTACACGCTGAGCCACTAGACAACGCGACGTCTTTCAATGCCATGAGTAAAGATTCACCTGAAAACAAAATTATCTTTAAGTAGATATTTTTCTTGCTGTGCTAGGTATTTCAATATTGTACAGAAAGTACCTAAGTTCGCATAGAGCTAGTGGCCAATTCTTGTTACGGAGTTTTTAGGCCGCCCGACTTAAAAGCCGGGACTAACAATTTAACGTGCCCTCCGAAACACGGAAGCGCTTAGCTCGTAATGCCACTTGCGGTCACTCAACCAAATTGTATTTAATGTACAGAGCCACCTACCTATTATCAAATGCCTTATATAAAATGACGCTTTTGAGGACATGTACAAACCTACTTATAAATCATAATACAAGTTTGAATTCAAATCCACACAACCATCATGTACGAGTACTTTACTGATAATTCTGAAATAGCTGCATTTTAAAGAGTTACACGATAACCTGCACTTATTGTGTTCAATCAATCAATATTCCGCATTACCGCGCATCGCTGATAATGCGTGACAAGACTGACAAGTGCTTTTTTGTATCGCTTACGTTTCTAGTGAATGTTCTTGTAAATTACTATTAATTACAGTCGCCTGCACAACTTTTATAAGGGTGTCATAGTATTACAATAGATTCAAAGGGCAATCACTGAAAATACTATGTAGTACTTAATATGTAATGAAAACATTTCCTGATTTTAGAGCTTTTGTTGTTTATTTCCTTATCGTAAAGGTCTGACATGCTTTGAAAATTTTGTACATACCTAGGTAAACATTATAGTGCAGGCGACTGTACCCACTCACTACCTTTATTTACATTGTGTTACTGTGTAGTTGCCTACTTTCTTCCGCATAATTATATTTATTAGATCACGGAATCAGAAGTAACTGAGCTTGTTTTATCTGTGAATTAATCAACATGCTGAGCTAAGGAGCTGAGGGAAACTATGGGGCTCCTACTAGCAGCTAGAAAACTTCAACTGGCACTAGTATCACCAACGAATCAGCCCATAGATCAAGTCACAAAGCTTGTCTTCATAACTGATAGTGCAGCACTGATGAATGCACTAGACAGATCTGACACCAGATCAGCCAGCCTGGTGCAATGTCACGAAGCACTACAAAAACTGGGTGCCAACCACAAAGTAACAATTCGATGGACTAAAGGCCACGACTCCTGCACAGGAAACCGGAAAGCGGACTCTTTAGCGAAGGAGGGCCTAAAGAAACAACTAACGGCGGAGGATATCAACTTATGTAAACCCACGTCGTTAGAGATTAAAAACAGGCTGAAAACGCACTGTGAAAATGAACATCAAAAACAGTGGGAGCAAAGGCAAGATTGTTGTCACACCAAAAGACTGCTCCCCCAACGTAATAAACGCCTCACATCAACTTTACTGAAAATGGGACGTGAAGACCTTCGAAAAATGGTGGGCATCATCACAGGACACTGTGAGTTGAATAACCACCTTCTGAAAATAGGAGCAACGGACAGCGGCCTATGTCGGGGATGCTTCCAAGAGGATGAAACTGTGGAACACGTGACACTTCACTGCTCCGCAACAAACGAAATAAGACAAAGCTCGGGACTGCGGACGGTCATCGAGCGGTGTCAGGCACTATCATCATCGACCTCGACAGCGCCAACAGCGGCTTCAACAACACCATCGAGGATACTGGAACACTGCTGCCAACACCCCAAAGTCCTTCTCCGGTACTTCAAGGAGCTGGGATGGCTGGGGGAGGGTTAGCAGAGGGGATAATGCACAATACACCCCACCGCGGGACGTCAGTGCAGATCTTTGTTCCCCTAACATTAGAATTAGAATTAGAATTAGATGCTGAGCTAAGCCGTTTTAAAGATTTGAGTTGTTTTATAGAATTTTCTTTTTTCAATATGAGTCAAAATATCTAGTCGTTTTGTTTAGCTACGATGACCAACATTTTGAGCGAGTGACGACCTCGGTGGCGTGGCAGACGAGTGGCTGAGAGACCCGGATTCGATTCCCGCTGCGGGAGAATTATTTGCATGTTCCGCAAATATTTCTGGACTGGGTGTTATTGTACCATGATATTCATAGTTTCTAATACCCACGACACACGGAATCCTACAGTGTGAGGTCAGAACTATGGTATGTGACTGTTGAGTGTTATTTATTTTATTCTTACCTTCAACATAAGCAAAGGACAAGTTGACGCATCCAGGATATGTTTGCTTGGGGTCACCATTTCGAATGACGTGCGTTAGCTTCGAGTTGATTTTGTCGATAAATCTCTGTGATAACTTCTCTATCCACGCATGATCATAAGCAATCTCGCGTTCCGCCAATTCACAGGCAGCACCTGATGTTTACACAAATGGTAAGTTACAAGGTAACATCTCTTTGTTAGGAATACATTACATCACACAGGATATTTTATGTCCTTATTTTAGCCTATTGTAAAACAAGCAAGAATGTAACGAATTATTTTTTGTTCCCTCTGTTTTTCAGGTTTCCTCTTGATTGTAAAAAATTGAATTACATTATGCCTGTGAAGTTTGGCCTGTTTTATTCTGTGTGCCTCCCGACGCTGTATAAATGATCTAATATAGATAGTAAAGTCTTGGCGAGGTGTTCGTATAAAATCGTCAGGAAGGTACCTGGCGGCATCACGGCAAAGCCACGTGTCCAGCGCCTTACGTATAATCACTCAGATTTTAAAATAATAGGGATAACTAGCTTCCACCCGCGGCTTCGCTCGCGTGCTACCAGGATAAAAAGTAGCCTATATGATATTCCAGCACGCATACTAAGGTTCTAAGTTTCATTAAAATCCGTTCAGCCGTTAGGGCATGATTGAGGCACAAACATCGTCACATCCTCACAAACTTTCACATTTATAATATGAGTAGGATTACCAAATCCAACAACCAAAGGAGTAGGCACAGTTCCACTGCGCATTCCCCTCTCCTGGCCGCCACCACTCTGAATCGGTTCTACGCGAACTCGAGGCCGCCTTCTGATGAACAGGGCGCCAATGCCTTTCGGACCATAGATTTTGTGGCCAGATAAGGACATGAGGTCTATGTTCATTTTGTTGACATCTAAAGGCACCTTCCCTAGAGCTTGAGCGGCGTCAGTGTGGAAGAATACTTTCTTGCTTTTACAAATTGCGCCGATTTCTGATATTGGTTGCATTACACCTGTAAATATTATTAATAGTTTAAGTAAGTATTATCAAAACATATAAGGTAACAAAGTAGATACTCCTAAGTACCTACTTTAAGTTTGGAAAGTTTTCGAATATAATAAAACGGGTCAAATGCGAGTCGATTTCGCACACGAAGGGTTACGTACAATGCTAATACAGGCGTGGGTAGATAGCTGGTTCAAACCCCATCTAAGATATCATTTTATGTAGAAGATTTTATTCATTTTAGTCATTCAGGCTTAACATGTTGATATTGTATCCTGCACTGGCAGCTTAAAATTTAAACTTTAGGAGGGATGACGCTTTGATGCAGTTAATGACGCTTTTACATAAAAAATGTTTCATGTCTGTCATGGGGCCTCCACCTTTTATTTTTATTTTAGAGGAAATAGAAATACACATTCAGTGAAAATTATAGCATAGTAATATGATAGAAGGAACTACTTTTTTATGGAACATTGCATTGATTGACGACAAAGTCTGGATCATCGCATCTACCACTGTAAACCCATACATCAACTTAGATAATTTATTACCTGATAGAGCATATTAGTCAAATTTTAATAAGCTACCATTGGTTGATAAAGGTTATTTATTGAGAATCATGCATAATTGGGAGCTTACCTATTTCATTATTAACAGTCATGATAGACACAAGGCTAGTCTCAGGAGTGAGAGCTTTCTCCAGATCTTGTAAGTCAATGATACCATTTGATTGAACGGGCAGGTATGTTACCTTGAAGCCTTCACCTTCGAGTGCACGGCATGAATCCAGCACGCATTTGTGTTCCTTAAAAACCACAATATTATTAAATGCAGAAGCATGTGATTGAGTGTGCACTCAGCTTTTTTCATTCATCTTCAAAGGGGCTGAACAGATTTGGCTAAAACTTAAATGATTCCATTTTTGCAGTATGGTTTAAAAAAAAACCCAACAAGAAGATACCATAATGTGAAGGTAACCTTACTGATACAGTTAACACCATACATATTATCTTGCTCACATCCCTACTGTGGTGGGCAGAGCCACAAGTGAACATAAGAAAGCTTGCAGCCACTTCTGATTTAAATTTCCAAGATAGATATGATGAACCATGGTGACAGGTGATCAGCTCATCCACCCATATAATTGTTTCATCATGTTAGAGAGGATACTATACCTTAGTCGACTTTTACCACATGCTCGGGAAGAGAAGCAGCATGACACATTCTGTTTTTTCTTTACTCCCAGTCCAGCAGAGAAGTAGGGTTAAAACCATATAGGCTGCTTTTTATCTAGGTAGGTACAAAGCAAAAATTTCATAGGTACTTATAACAAGTTAGGTACTTACAATTTGAGTAGTAACAACATGCTTCTTCCTAGGTGCATAAAATCGTGCAACACCTTTCACTGATATGTTATTTGACTCTGTGGCCCCTGATGTGAATATAATCTCTTTGGGATCAGCACCAATGAGGTTTGCAACCTGTTCACGGGCCTTTTCTACTGCTGCTTCACTCTCCCAACCGTAGGTATGTGTTCGAGAATGTGGGTTGCCATGGTAACTGACCAGGTATGGGAGCATAGCATCTAGAACTCTAGGATCCTGAAATTAAGAATCACCTTAATGATTTTTATATTAATTATATGATAGCTAAGGGAGTATAGAAAAAACATAGAATGCGTCCAGCTGCTTTTCTTCCCGAGCATGTCGTAAAAGTTGACTAAGAGATAGTATCCTCTCCAACATGATGAGATACAATAGGCAAGTATTCCCAAGGAGGGTTGACGTCAGGCAGGTGGCCGGTCATAAAACAATTTAGCCAAAACTCTTACAGCATGATCCAAGGATTATGCTGTGCCAACCCCACATAGAGTGGATTAAAGGATAAGGGCAGGAAGATGATGATGATATGATAGCTAAAGCTATACCTAGTATAGTATAAAATGACTACATTGTAGGTTGAATTTGTAATTTTTTCAGTACATTTATGCTCTAACCTAAGCCTAATGACCTTGGAAGCCATCACAGCTAGTGGCCAAACGCATGCTTGATTTTGATAGGTATACTATCTATGAAAAGATAAGGTTTTGATGTCTCCTTACCACAGGTGTTGTTGCTTGAGCATCGAAGTAAAGTGGTCTGCCAATTTCTTCATGCTTCAATGAGAATTTACTATCATCAGCTGCAAAATAAAGTAATTTATTTTATTACACAATATTGCATCACAAGTAATACCTACAGATTTATCCTCTCTAACATGATGGACCATCTATATAGGCGATGTGTGACCTGTCACCATGGTTCACCATTCCTATCTTGGGACTTTGAATCAGGGCTGGCTGTAATTTTTCTTATGATTACTTGTGGATTTGGGATGTAGTTATGATAATATTATGTATGTAGTACAGACAAGTACCTACCTACCTATAAGTATTTACCTTTTGAGGATAGACTTGTCACAATATTATAGGTATGTAAATATTGTCCGAAATAATTCTGTATTGGTAGATGTAATTAGTGCAATAAATAATTGCCTTATCCTAAAGAGTTCAGTAAGAAGGAATACCAAATAGATTATAACTTATTATTGCAGTATATTATGCATTTGCTCAGTCTTGAAAAACCTAAATGATGGAAACGTTAAGTTCGTAGGTACCGGAATGTACCTACCTATGCCGAGGTTAACTGGGTCTACCTAGGCAGGTAGGAGCTTTCAGTAGTAACTACTTAGACCCAAGATGATCAAAGTAGGGTTATTTAGAGACACCTATTTTACTAATTAACAATAAGATGTGAAAAAATAATTAATCCGGCTTGCACTTACCCGAAGCAGAAAGTAGTCTTTGTCCATTTTGTTGAAGTTTGCCAAATCTCACACTATTAGAAAAATTAGGAACCAGGATTTTAGTTATTCGGAACATTTCTAAATCTTTTGGAGTTTTTCGGGTTTTTTGGTTTTTAGCGTCGCTTGCTCATTGCGTTCCTTCTTGCGAGCGAGCGACACAGACCAGACACAACGACGTAGGTATTTATT
This sequence comes from Scotopteryx bipunctaria, assembly GCA_949320045.1. Lineage (NCBI taxonomy): Eukaryota > Metazoa > Arthropoda > Insecta > Lepidoptera > Geometridae > Scotopteryx > Scotopteryx bipunctaria. The sequence goes on from OX439441.1 coordinate 5,674,090, forward strand.
TTCTGATGTCAATGTCAACGTCACAATTTAAAACAGCTGTTTTACGTTTATTATTAACTAGCTGCCGCCCGCGGCTTCGCTCGCGTGGTACCCGGATAAAAAATAGCCTATATGTTAATTCAGTACATGTACTATGTATGTTCCAAGTTTCATTCAAATCCGTTCAGCCGTTTAGGCGTGATTGAGGCACAAACATCCAAACATCCAAACTCACAAACTTTCGCATTTATAAGTTAAGTAAGATTCGTCAACGTCACAATCCAAAACAGCTGTTTTACGTTTATTATTAATTATTATTAACCTACTGACTCTAGGGTTCAGAACCAAAGTGGTGAAATGGAATCCTTAAGGAGCAAAACCGTAGCTCCGTGCGTCCTGCCGCCGCGCCGCCGCCGCCCCGGTTGGTCAATTAATAAAATTATTAACATAATTTCTGAAATCAGCAATGACGAAATTATAAAAAAAAGATTCCCAATCGCTCCCAATCCAATCCCAGGATAATAAATTCCTAGATAGGAAGCCTTTTAAATCAATAGAAATAGAAGTTAGAACTAGCATTCTTATAGTGATCAAATACAGGACCTATTGAATATCAAATGGACAAAGATTTGATATTCAATAGTAGTATTCAAATTGATAGGTGGAATAATAGCTTCTGGAGTAGTAGTAGTAAAATTGTTCTGTGGGCCACAGACTGTGGCATAAGGTTACGTATCCATTTGACAGCCTGAATTATTTGTAAATGTCAGTATCAGTATTTTATTTTGTGTGACTGACAGTTTTCTGTTTCTGATTCTGTTTGTTTGTTTTGTTTACGGGTTTGTTTCTCGCTGTGTAGGTTGGTAATAAAATAATATATTACTAGGTTAATCTAGGTATTCACTTGCAGGTATATCTTGGAAGAATGTATTTAGTGTTCCGAGAGGTATAAAAGTAGCCTGTGTTGAGTGAGATATTAAAAATATAATCACTATTTAGAATGGTTTATTTGCACTTCCCCAACCATCTGACGGAAGAGGAGTTGATGTTGCAAGCAAAGTACCAGAAGCTCAAGAAGAAAAAGAAAGCACTACAAGCATTGAAGGCACCTAAGCCGGAGCCTGAAAAGCCAGTTTTGCCGAAAAGACCCACAGAGGCACGGGATGCCCGCGAGATAGCCAGAAAACTGATAAAAAGTGGTGCTATTCAAGCCATCAAGAGTCCTCCTGCTACACCTCAAAATGCTACGTTTAAGAGACCGCGAGCAGGTTAATTTCATCGTACCTACTCTATTTTCACACTAAAACTAACAATAAATCGAAAAGTGCTTGTTGAATGTCCATCTTTCTGTAGTTGTTTTCGGCAAGAAAAAAGAAAAAAAAAACTGTATATCTACAGCAAAAAATGACAATTAGCAGAAGTAGCTAATTTGTACGCTGTCCCACTTTTGGGCATGGGCGCCGACAAGATTACTGGACAACTCAAAGTAAAACAAAATTTCACAAATAAAAAAAAACCCCTTTTTAAGTACTACTTTTCTTGTAAGATTTGATTACTAAAAGCTATAGAAGTGTTTGTCAAAATTAATGGATATCCTCGGATGTGCGGTGTATAGATATCTAAAGCTGTTAATATTATTTAATTGAATTTCAGGACGAGAAAGGAAACTGAGTGGCTCTACAGGCACTCCTGGAGGTGTAGCCTCTTACCAACCATTCAGTGCATCTCAGGAGCCCCCGCCACCTGAGGAGAAACCAGCGCCTAAAGTCAAATACCTTTATGATTCATTTGTTACATCTAGGGAAAAGTAAGTCACTCAATATCGATTTATTAATATTTCCTAAAAGAAACGTGTATTTTAAAGGTTTTGAACTTGCTTGACCAATTCAAAATTAGTGGAAAAGCAATTTAGTTTTGTCCTCCTGGTTTTTGGGGTGAGCTTAACTGATGGCCAAAAGTCTTAGTCATTCGATTGTCACTTCACCCTTAAGTCACCCATGCAAATTCTAAGTCACATACAATACCTATTCTAAGTTTCATATTTGTTTAGCCATTTGAGTGTTATTTGAATGATAACTTACAAATACCCAAATTACCTAGTATGAGTAGGATTAGTAATAAATTTTATTTAACAGGGGTGATGAGAAACCACCTATTCCCGCTGGTCCCGGAGGAGAAACACCAGCAGCCAGCATTCCACGAATCTGCACCCTGCAGGTCACCGGGCCGCGGATCAGTGAGGAAACTATCAGGCGGCGGCTAGCTGCTTACGAGTTCACTTTCACTCAGGAGCCTGATGATGAGAAGTACATACTAATTTATATTAGTTAATATCTATTATTGAATCCATCAAAATAATTTAGGAACATCAGATTCATATTAAGTTTTTTATTAATTATAAAAAAATAAGTAATGGATTTTAACCCACAATCTTAGGATCGGAAGGCTGGGCTTCTACCACTAGACCATCAGTGATCTTTCCATTCATTTATGATTGCCTTTGAATTTCAGGGCGTTCCTAACATTTGAGAGCACTGAGGCGGCTACTCAAGCTAACACAGCTCTAGACGGGTTGGACGAAGGTTGGCGCGTAACAGTCGCCCGCCGTCCGCCGCAGCAAGGTTCATGGGCGCCGCAGCCCACGCCTCGCAACCCACCGCCGAAAGACGCCAAACGCTCATTGGTCACTTATGACGATATATTCGACTAATGGTAAGTTATCTACCATTAGCTTCGCTCGGTAGCACTAAAGTAACAAGGCAGCTACTCAGGCTAACATGTCTCTAGATGCTGCCGAATGATGCCAAGCGCTCATTGGTCACATATGACGTTATATTCGACCAATGGTAAGTTATTTACGTAAAACACAGAAACCAACAAGCATGCGTGAAAGATGTGATGAGAGTGAATTAAGCCTGAGTAGTATGTCAGGTCTCTGCCTGTCCTTATGGGAAGGAGGCGTGATACGAGTATGTATGTTATGTATATGTAACACAGTATAGACTAAAATATACCTATCCGGTAAACAGTAACCGTAGCTGAAGTCGGCTAAGACATCATTATCATCATCAAATTGACAGCAGTGGTCTAGTGGAAGTGACCCCGGATTAAGGACTAACAAAAGTAGGTAGCTAACTAACTACTATGTTAGACTTATTTGGAGCGAATGGCAATGAGTTTATAAACTCGTAGCTAAGAGAGCCATTGTTATAAAGTTATTATGAAACAAATTGAATCAGTCACTACTATTTATTTTATAAAAAGTATAGTCTCAGTCTATTGTTTATATGTACTTAATAAATTAAATACAATAGAATAAATAATGATAGTGGTTGAAGCCCTTGGGAATGAAATTCAAGTATACAGTACCTAACCTACTATATAATTTAGAAAATTAATGGTAACCTTGTTTGCAATCATTTAATTGACTTCATTATATTTTTTGTAGTTTTCAATTTAATGTAAAACTAGTAGTTCGCCCCGATCTGAGATCTAGCGCGCCATGGCCTCAAACCGCAAGTTTCATATGTGACCTGAAGTTTCTTATGCTTACACACTTTATTCATGTACAAGTTCTCAGACCTTTGTCTATTCTATAAAAAGTGAGATAATAATGTCTTGATTAAAGTACAAAATCAAGACTTTATGTCGACTATAAGGCCTGAAACTGCGTTAAACGGGTGCCCGCGACGGGCACCGGGTGTCTACGCGCGTGGACACGTGGGCGGACTTCGTGGGAACGTGACGCCCGTGACGGTCCCCGTCGCAGAGACCGGATTTCGTAGTGTCGCTAGTTCATGGGCCTAGTACATGCCCGACCACTACAGGTCATTCGCCATTGTGTACTAGTGGGATAGTGGACAATTGCGAGTGGCCAGTGGATCGTGGCGAGCAATGACGATTTGCCGGTTTTTTCGACACACTTCAAAGGAATCGTGGTGTGTCGTGGCCGGGGTGTTCACACAGTGGCTCATTGCACAGTTCGCCCCCCGACCGCTTCTACGTCTATCTTGAGTGGTTCGCCAAGCAGCAATGAGCCTTGCACCATTGTATAAACGCCAAATCGCCCAAGTTATCACTGAGATCGTCGTTCTCTTGGCTCAAATATATTTGCCAATTATCATTTTTTTTGACACACAACACACTACCTATGATTTCTGTGTTCTGTGTGCACGTAATCTCTATAAACCCAAAATGAACTGTAGAGATGTCGTTGCAAACTTGTACATTGATCTGGTAAGAATTTCACAATAAAATTGTTTACAAGTTGTCAATGATTCACAAGTAGAACGATTATTTAATCTACCTATTCATTTGATGTAGCAATAATTATCTGTTCGTAGATTGTCATTATCCCAATAGTGTATGAACTCTCACGCTAATAATTGGATTAGGACTAGTGTGCGTGAGACCAGTCAAGGACCTTTGTACCAAGATGAATCACTGGCAACAATACAAGACGAAACGCGGTTTCATGTTAAACTGGACACGTCATGTTTTTCATTACGGCAGTCGATCAGCTAATATACTTACGCATTAAATAGTTAGGTCTCACTGTATCACCGTTACTTGCATACAAAACGTCGACCTTTCAACCGCTCTCATTATAAATTACACAAAAAATGGGTGTCAAAGTAAATGTGTTGGTTTTTGTGCTTTTGTTGGTGAATTTGGCTTTGTCCAAAACTATTTTAGAAGCTCCTAACCGTGAGGATAAGGTCACTGCAATTTTGACCGAGATGAAAACCTACGGAGAGAATGCAAATATACCTGCCCGTTTTGGTAAATATTATATTGGATATTGTATTATCAGTTTATTGTATATAATAGATCTTATATTATCACGTCCGTATTAGGGATAGGGCGTGATAATATAAGTTCTATTCAGATATAGACAAAAGTTACATAACTATGTGAACTGTGTGTAATAAAAAAATGAATTGGGACTTTGCATTGATTGACCTTGTACATCCACAATTATTCAGATCTAGAAAAATAGACGCCATGGTGATACACTTTCATTTTTATTGGATTCTATCTATACCTATAAATTTTTAAGTACCCATATGTAGTTTCACAAAATGATTTCTTATCGTAATCACTGAATCTTTATGGCCTATTGTTTAACATTTTATCAGATTACTAAGGCTCTGGTGAAACCATATTTCTAACTGTGTCTATTCTCTTATTTTTCGTTCAAAAACAATCTTAAATGAGTGGATTTTCTTGCGATTCTTACGTCTTTGTAACAATATTTTATTATATATAAATAATGTAGCGGGACACCTAAAATGTGTATAAGGAAACACATAAATAAGTATTGCGTTCAGCATTATCATTGTTGAGTCATTCATGACTGGCTGAAAGGTGTTAAGGTCAGTTAGGTCAAGAGGTAGGTCTAGGTACCTAGTAACTTTGTACCTACCTGCCACCATGGAGTATCTACGCTAGACTTGAGGCCGCTCATCATAAATTTTCTTTATCCCTTACTTTTTGACGTTTTTTTTATTAAGAAAGAACATGATATTATCCACAGACCACTATTACTCTTAGCGATATTATGTTTTCCTTCACCGTTCGAGAGCATCGAAAATGGTTACAACAAAATATAGTAATAAACAAAAAAAAATTTTTAAATGCGTGACTATTGTCTTCACCATTTTTCTTCCTCCATTTGAGAACAATACTAAAAAATGTGAATGCATGTAAGTACCTAATGGAATGATGTCTTTCTTTTAGATGATCCGGTCTCCCGTCGCGTAGCCTGTGATTACGAGGAAGCGACAGAAGAAAAAGTATGCCAGGAACATTGTTTACCCAGGGGATACAGCTACGGATTATGTGTTAATAAAACTTGCTCATGCATATAAAATAAATTAGAATATGTAAATTAAGTTAATTAATATTTAAATAAAATGAACACATTGATTTGAGTAAGTATGTAATGTTTTATTTCACAAACTTTGTCCTATGTTATGAAGCTAAAGTTATAACTAAAATTACACAGCCCTGGATCATTCGTATTTGAATCCATCTATCCATCCATCATTTATAGACAAACTAAATTATTTTTATAGTTGTTCCTTAGTGATAGTACTAGAGTCTATTTTATTATGACCGCAAAATATTCTTTCAGCTGAAGCCGAAAATTCGAAATCGTATGTTCTTCCCACCCCTGCCTGACTATTTGAAACGTAGTTCTATGTGACGTACCTAACGTTGCAGCCGCATTTAAATGTGCGTGGGCATTCTATACATAACTATCCATTATGTTACTACAATTACTTCGACTTTTCACATAGCTCTCTCGCTACAATATCTAGGCTTGGCATCTGAGCTTTAGCGTGAATTTTCTCTTCGCAAAGTAAATCAGCTTCTTTTTTTATTTCATTCCAACTGTATTCAATATCTTCTTTGTTTGTAAGTCGGGAACATACTACGAACCTGATCATGTATCTGTCTCTGTAACTCCCAGCTACCATGAATACCTTTTTCTTGTTTGTCAAATTTTTAAGTAACTTCTTATTGATGTTATCTCCGCCTTTCAATCTAAAGCAGACTAGCGCCATTGAAGGCTCCGGTTCAACCAAAAACCTTTCGTCTGCTCGAACTAAGTTTGCAAAATGCTGAGCGAGCGAGATTTGAGTTCTTACGTGATTCCTCAAACCCTCAGCGCCATAAATTCTCATCACCATCCATAACTTTAGCGATCTGAACCTGCGGCCGAGAGGCATCTGCCAGTGTCTGTAGTCTGGTATTTTGATGTCGGTCTGAACATCATCCAGATAGATTCTTTGGACATCAAACGCGTTGATGAGATCGTATCCGTTCTTCACCCACATAGCGGAGCAATCGAAAGCTACGGGCATCCATTTATGGGCGTTAACGTCAAAAGAGTCTGCATACTCGACGCCCTTCATCAAGTGTCTGTATTCGGGGCACATGAACGCCGCTCCCGCGTATGCAGCATCAATATGCAGCCAAACGTCAGCCTCTTTGCACACTGGTCCGATTTCGGTCAGAGCATCAAAAGCGCAAGTTCCTGTTGTACCTAAGTTAGCAATGACGTAACACGGAATCAATCCTTGCGCTCTGTCTTCTTCCATCGCCTGTTTCAATGTTTCTCCACGCAATCTTGCGTTGGAATCAGCTTTTAGTAGCCTCATTTTCATGGAACCTAGTAGCCCTGCTTTTTCGACAGAGGAGTTGCATTGGTCTGAAGTGTAAGCGACTAGCTTGGGTTTTATTTCGTCTTCATCGAGGTCTGGGTTTTGTTTCATTAATTTGCGTACTGTTTTCTCTTTGGCTACGAGTAAACCAACTAATGTGGCTTCGCTCGCTGAGCCCTGAATGACTCCACCTCCTGGTCCAGACGAACAGTTCAGAAATTCTTCGGGTAGGCCGATCAGTTTACCTAGCCAGTTCATAGTCAACACTTCCAACTCTGTGCAAACGGGACTGGACATCTGGAAATAAAAAAACAATCATAGGTAGTTATTTATATCAACATACCTACAATGAAAAGGCATTTTATAATTTATGGAAATGATTTCTCCTTCCTAACATAAATAAAAGGGAACAACATTATGTTGAACCCAACTTAAGGGTGTGATTGCAGCTGATGAGTATAAGATATAATTACCCAACTGAAGCCAATGATTCCTAACCCATCGCTAAGCAAGCCTCCGATCATACTGGCGTAGGACGTTCCTGTAGGGTAGAAGGCGTGGAATCTTGGAGAGTGCCAGTGAGTTACCTAAAAACAAGAAAAATAAGTTATCTACTGAAAAAACTATACAAAATTATGTAGTATATATTCTGGGTTTTATTGACGCTGTGAAAGAATTATTTGTGCTCACTGAAGTGCGCCTTAAAACATGTGGTGGAACTGGAAAACTTCACTAGGTAGGTACTACGCATTGCTATTCGACTAACTTTAGGCTCTCTGTATTTTGTATTCTCAATAAAACCTAGTTCTCTGTAAATATTTAAGTTTTCGCCTAATGCCAGTGATGTTTTAAACATCAGTTGGAGTAAATTCCATCATTCAGGCTGAACGTTTTTAGCTTATTTAAACGCGTTTAAGATCATTCAGGCTGAACGTTTTTAGCTTATTTAAACGCGTTTAAGATCTGTAGGTATTTGTACCTACACATCTTAAACACGTTTAAATAAGCTAAAATAAAGGTTCGCTATAATATTATAACACAGTTACCAACCAGTATTTGAATTTAGAAGAATAATGCTTTCAGAAATGAATTAAGTTCCAGATGTCAATGAGGTGAAATCGGCCCATAATGTTAATTATGGCAGGCTTACCCCAGGCAAGACGGTTTCTTTGAAGTCACTCAAAATATCTTGCCAGTCTTCGGGCTGCTCGGGCGCCTCTTGTGGTAGGATATCCAACAGGTAACCAGGCTCTACCGAGGGTAACACTTCCCTGAAAGAAAAAAGTGAAGAGGTGGGTATAGATAAATAATTTGACTAAAAATTGGAATAAACATGGCTTTTCAAAGTTTTATAACGTGTGCTGGGTTGACGTGTGTTCGGTCAGCTACTTTGCTTTTAGAAATAATCATTAAATTAAAATATTGGAAGGAGAAGGGGGGGGGGGAGGACTTTGCCCAGAAGTGGGACAGCATCGGCTAGTAAAAAAAAGTTGTTAAAAGTGTAGCCGTAGCCGAGTAGCCCAAAAACCGACGAGCATGCATGAGGAATGTAATGAGAGTGAAAGAAGCGAAAGAAGTAGGTACCTACCTATGTCAGGATCGTAATAAATGGACAACCGCGATCTCTGTCTACCTACCCTTATGGGAAACAGGTGTGATTTTATGTACGGTATAGTTGTTAAAAATATTGTGAAGATGGCGGGAATCCTCTGGATTATGGTGTAAGTTCATCACACCTATATAATATTGTGGTACCTACATAAATAGAACGAGATAGGTATAGGTATCTACATAGTTATTAGGTACATTTCTAGCAGTGGCTCTATTTTTTTTATTTAAGCTCTTTCGTCCCACTGCTGGGCAAAGGTCTCCCCCGGGATTTCCAGACATGGATAACAGACAGACGTGAATGTCCCGAGCCATCTCCCACCATCCTACTTATAATTATGAATTTAATGGAATGCTTTTCACGACTGAAAAAGTTAAGTAAGTATCTAAGTATCTAATTTGACTGTAAAATCCAATCTATCTTACCTGAAAGTGTAAACCAAGGAATTAATAAAAATAAAATAAACGAAAGATAATTCAATCATCGCCTCCTTATAAACAAACAAGAGATGAATATCCACAATTAAAATATTCCATCAATTAAACATCTATTTACTAGATAGCGACAACTATCACGCAGGTTTACCTATTCACTATCTTTATACTCCAACTTTATTCACAAGGAAAAGTTTTTTTATTACTTTCGTCATTTATGATTTACAAGATTCGTTATTTCAAATTTTTAAACGACACAAAACGCAAAACACAGATCACAAATCGTGTCAGAAGATCTCGTGGCTTCGCTTGATCGGTACCTACTCGGAAAAAATAGCCTATAATGTTATTCCAGGTCATAAACTTATGTGTATTTAAATGTTTTGCAAAATTCTTTCAGCTGTTACAGGATGAATGAGGAGAACACACATACTCACATTCCCTCAGACAGAAACTTTCGAACGGTAATAAAAACTAAAAAAAAAATGTGATATAAGTAGGATAGGTACTTCTCTGCTGGACTAGAAGTAAAGAAAAAGCATAGAATGAATGAGTCCAGCTGCTTCTCTACCCGAGAATGTCGTAAAAGTCGACTAAGGGATAGTATCCTTTTTATTAGTACGATTTAGGAACAGGTACTATTAAAGCAAGTTTACCCTATCTATCGATTATATTCGTCTTTGGTCTCGTACTAACAGACTAATAATCGCTTCGCAGTAGGTCGTCGGTAGTATCATTTCAAACACAATTTTCCATTGTTGATGTGCCTAGGTACGAGGCAGACACGCGCAAGCCGATTCAATGTAAAAAGCGGTCAAATACACGAATCCTTTATCGTTTGCTTTACAATGTATCTTTGTAACCCTTATGAATTTATAGGTATAAACAATCATGCAAAATAACTAAGTATAATTTTTCAAACAAACTAGTAGGTAAAGAAACTATATAATTGAGATGTCCGAGACCCCGAATTCTACTAATTGTACCTACCTTTTTGTACCTACTAATAAATTACAGGTAGGTCAAGGTCATCAGAATGACGTATTTTAACAGAATCAAAATCTAAATTAAAAACTGTAAAAAATATAATTGTTGTTCTCTATTAGAGTCTAAAATATCTAGACTCCAACTCCATCTAGATTTCAGATCTAGACTCTATCTTATTCTATCCATATTCTTGAGGAATTGAATCCGAGGTTGCTTATCACGGTTAAGAAAGACCTTGAAAAACGTACTACTCTATCATCTAGACGTCTCGAAGCTACTCTATATTTCAAAAAGTTAGTGGCTATTGTCAGTTTCCGGGAGCTTTAATTTTATATTTTCTATCATCCCTACTTTCTTTTTTCTATTTTTGTTTGGTTAGACAAGTAAAGGCAGCGTTGAATGGTCCACTATACGAATGCTCTAGAAAGGCCACCGTTAGAGACGAATGGCGCAAAATTGTGAAGCGAGCCACTACTCCTAAGCTGACGACCACGACCACTCTGTCAAGAGTGTAACGACTAAGAAGAAGAGACCGTGCAGATGGCCACTGCAGCTTTACCGGGCTTTGTTGAGTGACACCTCAAAAAAGGGTGTTAGGGCAATTTGCCCAAGGGCATCTCTTAGGTACAGACTTCGGCTTGGGTTTTGAGGCACATCCATACAAAAATCCTGAAATCGTCACATCAGTAGGATGTAGGTAGGTACTTAGCTGATATGATATTTGCCATCATTCCTAACAGTTTTCTATTATTCTGAGAACATAGTAATAAGGAAGCCCATTAAAAGTATACAATTATTAATTTACGTTGTGTAATGCTGTAAGTGATTGATGAGTTTGACCGAGGTGACTATTCATTATTTATTTATCAAACTACTTACTTAATAATTGTAATCAAATCATTAACAAGTACTGTTAACCTTTAAAAGATTTAGAAATAAATCCCACAAAAAAAAAATACCTAAGTCAATTTCTTATACAAGAAAGATTTTGATTATTTTTTTTAAGTAACACATAGCCACTGTGATTATTTCACCAAACTGGTTCCAGAGAACCATTGACACGTATAAAAGTACTAAATTTAATATTTCTTTAATTAATTAATTTAAATTGGTCTATATCCGTGTTAATTAAAGTCAATAAATAAATAACAGTAAGTACATAGGATTTTAATGTCTTTTTGAATCTGGCTGAAGAGTAAGAGTTATTATCCTAATATTGACTTTGGACTGATTATTCTCCTGTATATCAACGATCTGAAACCGTACTTCTGTTTCTGAATTCTAGGCGCTCGACTTGACTGGTGAGTTTTTATTAATGTCCTATGATTTTATCTTACAAACAAAATTGAATTTCTTACCGGTCCCTAATATTTTCGACATAGTCAGCGAGCAGGTCCACCGCCGCCCGACCGAACTCTCGAAACTGCTGCGCTTCCATATTCACACCCACTTCGATTCACTTCACTTGTAAACAGTCACTTGTTCAGATGAGGTATAGCAAGACAATGGTGGTGCGATCAGACGACAGAGAGCTATATAGCCGCTGGGCAGCTTTCTACTCGACTTGCTGTAGACGCGGATTTACAATTTAAGCCGAAGTCTCAGAGATCGCAAATGAAACAGCTTCACATTAAAAAATTGTTTCAAACGAGATCAAAAATTCAGCTTTTGTTTATGCAGCAAAGTTGAGAACGTATTGGGTTGTTTTTCATAGTAATGTATTCATTAATTTATTGTTCGCTCGTCGTGTATCTGGTATCTGTTCACAGTAGATCTAAAAGAATTCTAAAAGTTGTGACCAGTAGTATTTTTGTAATTTGAACTAAAATCAACTGTTTTTGCACATTCATTTCATTCCCCAAAATTTCATTGATTGATATTCGCAAAGAATCCACTGTCTTCCTTGTGCCACCGTCTAGTATTCGTGATTTCCGTGCTATTCGTATTTGTTATTATTTAATTTAAACACGACCACTTCCTTGAAGGTCCACTACCTACCCACTCTAGTATAAAAATAGTCTAGTAAAAAAACTCTAGTAAAATATAAGGAAGAAATTAAATCGCGTGTTGCGAAAGCAGGTGAAGGACTTTATAGGTGTTTATGAATGGTGATGAAACTCATAATATGACATGCTTATCTATATCGAGCCGGGTATCTAGCAGGGCTAGCGTTTAGGGGTATTCACACTATAATTAAATTAGGCCACTGATTGGGTTCAAATCGATGCACTCAACTGATGGTAATTTTAAGTCTAATAATAACAGAAGAAAATAAACTTTAAATTAAATCAAACCCATCAATTCATTATATTACACAACTTATATGATATAAAAGCTTGTCGCAAGATTTATCATCTACACAAGATAATTATTATTCGTATTCTAAAAAAAACGTAGTCTGCCATCTTTGGGAGTCCACCATATTGCATTTAGAATGACGTCACTTAGCTAATCATACATTGTCATCCATAATTACCGTGTATGCAAAATTTCAGCAAAATTTCGGTTGAGGATACCTGCTTAAAAATTCAGTTGCAAGATTTGAACCGAACAAACATACATACATAATAGTAGATATATATTTACATTGCAAGTTGAATTGAAGCTTTTGAAATATCAGGGCTGTCAGTCTTGTCCACAAAGAAATATAGGTAGGTACTATTGTAATTCGTTATTTGATTTAAGTCGTTTAAGAACACTGGTGGTTTAGTGGTAGCTGCTCCTACTTCCGATCTTAAGGTCGAGGGTTTTGTACCAATGGATTTTTCTGTTCAAAAAATGTATGTGCGCTAAACCAGTACTTTTAACGGTGAAGGAAAACATCGTGAGGAAACCGGCATGTCGCAGAATCTAATAAGTTCGAAAGCATGTGTCAATTGCACTAAGAGATTTCATCCAAATTAATTTAGTTCCTAATTGAGCCAAACAAACATCTAAACATCCCCACAAACTTTTGTTTTATTTTTATCAGGACTATAGCAAGTCATCCTGGTTTGTAATTAAATTGACAATGATAAAAAAACCATAAGATAATTGTCTTAATTGGTTTTTTAAAAATAGCATCTACGTCATAGCTTCCTTCCTCTTTGCACTTCATGGTACGTTATAGATAAGAACCTAATGAAATAGGTTGCCTTTTACAGCTAGAAATTATTAGGTCAGCCCCATGTTCATTTTTTGTTTCTGTTTCGGAAACAGTTTTAAACTACCTACACTTACAAGCTAAATAGTATGAATCTCTAAATTAATTTATTTTTGTATGTTATTAATTACTTATTATTAATTTAATATATATTAAGAAAATGATATGGTGTTTCATATATTTTCGGAAAATGAGGTAAGTTCAAAATCCGTTTATCCCATCGATTGTATCAATCAATTTTGGTCCCAAATGTATTAAATACGGCGTGAGAAAAATCCTTGACTCCAAGCTATGACTATAGTTTGACCGCACACGGCTCAGTGGCTCGGTCAAGGCGGTAGCCGGTACATTCAGAGATGTCTCTGGCGCTTCCGATCTCGCTTCACTACCTATTCAAACGGACTAGCCCTTCCGCTAACTAGGAACTGACGAATAGTTCAACTTTTCAGCCTATTATCGCTGGGCACTGGTTCTGACTTTCACAAATCTTTAGGAATGTTCACCTTTAGGCCCTCACACTACACATCCGATAGTCACTACTTGCTATTGTTGGTGACTCTTTCAGTCCCTTATCCCTTATCTTAGTAGTAGTTTTTAAAATGTATCTCTAAGTTAACTATTATTTTGGTTTGAGTAGTTATAATAAAAACTATTTTCATGATAAATAATAGTGTATGTAATCGTAATTAAAAACTAATCAAAATATTCAAGAAAAAACAATCTATAATAATAATATTCAGTTAGAATTAAAAATTACGTACAAGTTATTGAAAATAAGTAGATAAAACGACTATTAATTTGGAAGGATCAACACAAAACGTCGTTAGTAAAAAAAAAATCGAACCTAACAACATTATTCTGCATTTACCAGATCACTAAGCATTTTCTAAAATGCGTGAACGACATTGATAATGACTTCTCTGCGTTAAAATCCGGAGGTTATTGACTCTATACTATGGTATTTTATGTCAAGGGTGAGCATAAAATGGCTGTGTACAGTGATTCCTATAATAATGCAGACAAATGCTTTAGCTCGATAGATTGTCTGCGGCTTCGATAAAAAGAATTCTATAAGTGCGAATATCCATTCCACAATCTGAAGTAAATGTCACAGAGTATTTTTCGGACTTATCCTGGGCAGGGATAGTGACTGGAAGTGGCAGGATGGCACTAGTATGATGAGCTAGCTTGACGCGGTCCAACCTTGGTATCAGCGCCCTCGAACTTATACGGAACGTGGTCTCGCTGCGTAAAATATGGTTTACGTCAGACATGTTTGTGCCACCTTCCGATAACAGCATGCCCAAGATCATCTTCCCCGTAGTTGTTTCTGAAAATAATAAAAACATTATACGTGGTACCAAATTTTTTTTAAACATCAAATATTGTATTCTTTTTTTACCTATTAACCGATCGAAAACAACCATCATTACATCCGAAGCATGCTCTAGTAAAGCGTATCGCAGTGATTTTATCATCAGTTCATTGCAATGAGGTACCATGAGGATTGTAGTTCGATAGCATTCGCAAGCTTCTCCGCAGCTGCAAGGGTCTATCGGCCAAGTTTGCACTCTCGCCTGCAGAGTATCTATAGCTAGGTCCCATCGTGGCTGTGACGTCACTCTGATGAAGAATTCCCCGATGTCACTCCTGAACCAAATCCATGTGTTTCCGATTTGAGTGCTCAGGCATATCATTTGCAAGTAAAGTTTATGTTCTTGTACTTCTTGACCACTTTCTTTGGGTAAACCACTCAAGTGTATCTCCCTGTCCGTTAAATTAAGCCGCTGTAAGAAAAATCTTGGCTTGCTTGTTTCTTCAAAACTCACTGGTATCGTAGGCTCGACATCTGTAAGGAACACACTAAATTGCCCAGCGATTGCGAAGGGCGATGATACTAAAACATCAACTTTATTAGGACGATAGAGGGGTCCCGTCACTTTACATTTTCTTACTGGATTCAGAACGCCAACATGTCCTTTCAGTAAAAACACGATGTATGTGTCAAAAATACGTGTTTTATTGTATCCGTGGACAAGTAGTATGCAGCTTTCTTCGCTTACGAAATTAGCTAAGTATTTTACACTTAGGAACATTTTCTTGCCATTGTCTCCTGCGGGGGCTTTTTCAACGATAAAGTTATTCCTATTGTTATTCAAAACCATGTAACTGAATATAAGTGATTCTTGACTTGCAGGACATATTCCCACCTGCCTTGTGGAACTCCTCAACAATGGCGGGTTGAACTGGATGGTATCCTTTGGCTTGAACATCGGCAAAGCAACGTAGAGATGAATTGACAAAAACAACATTTGCAAAAAATTCGGTTGCATAAAGTCTTTGCTACTCAACGGGAAGTATAGGCGTAATTGGTTCATAGCTTCAATAACCAAACACGCGTTGTTGATGATTCCGCCTTCTTTAGATTCTTCAGTCAATTCACTAAACATTGTAAATTGATCTGCTAGAAAGGGACAGTAATTCAAAATTGTCGAAACAAGTGCAATGCCGTCAGACAAGTCCGTAGTGATGTTGGTCATTACTTTAACTGGTTTACTTTTACCTCGAAGTTTATTGTGCTGTATCTGTATCTGTTCATTGTACCAATCAACAAGAACTTTGACGATATCTCTGTGTTGAGAGCTAACACAAACGCAATCAAAGAAGCAGCTATCCATAACGAAAACCTTATAGCTTTGTAATATGAAATCAATCCAGCTTTGTTTTGTTAGCCTGTTGAATAAAGTGACGTCTTCTAAAAGTTCTTGCGTTAGTATTATATCAGCATTACATTTCGGTGTAACATTTTCTGAGTAGATAACAAACTGTTCATAGCTTAGAAGGAACTTTGCTTGCAAAACCCATAAATCAGCACCACGGGACCGCATCAAATTGATTATCTCTCTGTATGTGTCATGAATTTCTTTAACGCATTTAAAGGAATCATCGACGCCATGTACGCTAAAAAGATATAACTTTGAAATAAAAACTTTTTATCTACACAAAAAACACTACTATGGATATACCAGCTTCCGCAAGCGGCTTTGTTCGCGTGCTACTAGAAAAAAGTAGCCTAGTATACGCCAACTTATATGTTATTTAAAGTCACAAACTATGTAATAAATATAATATTCCAAGTGGCTCGATCATCCTCTATAACAAAAATTTTAACAACATCACACTTTCGGATTTACCTATAATATTAGCAGAAAGAACAATTTTATTGAAAATGTACTCACGTTATTTTACGTATATGCTTCATTAAAGGCCCCGCTATTCTTCTTATAAAGTTTAAATAAGATACATTAATTCCTTTTGATTTTGTGCCACTTGGTTGAGAAGACAATGCAACCGATATGGCATGAAACGTATCAGGGATCACAGGATACAAGTCTCTACGAAACCCTTGTTGAAACATCCATTTTTCCAAAAAGTGTGTACATGTTTTTAAATATTCGTATAGATCTTCTTGCGAGCTCAATGGGAAGTATGGGTACGGGTTGTCTTCCGGCTTGACCAGAAAATTGGTGTGTAAAGTCAATGCGCAATACGTAAAGAGGAAATTTATTTCCACATCACAGCCGGATCCGCTTTCATGGTTGAAACTCACAGTTAAATTACGTGCATAAGAAGTTTGGCAACTAGCTCTGAGCTCAACAGTCAAGAGGGTGTGGATCTCGTCATTTTCTTCTAAAAGTTCAATATCAGTAAACTTTACCGTAAGATTTGGCTCTTCTTTGGACATACACGAAAACGCGTCCATATCCGACTCCAACCCCATTTGAATTGTTATTGTGCGGACAATTTCAGTTCCAACATAACACGGTGGAAATATTATTCTATAATTACTGGGAATCATTCTTGGTGTTTGCCGTTTTCCGATGAAGGTCAAATTGAAATAAGGAATTGTCATATGCTTATCCAAAAATAGTATGGCTGTAGATACAAATCTCCCATGTCCTTTGGGGTGAAACTTTAAAGTAAGCGCAGCCTCTTTCCCTCGATCTAGTTCAAATTTTATATTACTTTCATTGATGATGGACTGATTTTCTTCGGTTCGTAAGTCTAGCGAAAAGAATGGCGATAACTTTGCGGTTAAAATGGTTATATGCAAATAGTATTTTGATACGTTCGTCATTGTAAAATCAATTTTGTTGCTTCCATTTGGCACATATTCAATCTCGAATTTATCGACTGAAAAACTGATCCATGGCACCGTTATCACACCAGCTATACGACAATAGCTAATATCTTTGTTTATTGATTTTATTTTAACCTTCGGATTGTTTTCATATTCTCTGAAAAAATATTTGATTATATCTGTTTTGTGTTTCCAAACAGTAAGGTACAAACGTTATGAAAACTACTTACTGTTCAAACTCTCCGATATAATGCTGTAGTTCTATAGACCAGGAATTTTGATCAGGAGGTCCTAGCATTCCGTTAATTTTGAATGGTATGTACATTTCATATTCTCTTCGAAATATGTCATAAACTTTTATGAAAATGGTTTTGGACTGTCCACCTTCAACGCAAAATTCAAATATTCTCTGTTTTTCATTTCCTTGAGCAATATAAACATCGAAAATGTTTTCATCCCCTGTATCAAGTACTTCCACCAAAGTCTTCAAAGAGCTAAGATTCTGAAATGTCACTGGCACGTATGCTATCATGTAGCAAGGAATTCGCGCCATAAATATATTTTTAGGGTGGATCAATATTTTAGGTTCCACAACGTTTCCACTTACAGGAAGTATAACATTTTCTTTGTTATTTATTTTAACAAAAATATCAAATGCGAATTCTAATACACAAGAGATTTTTACTATTATTTCAAAAGTTAAAATCATTTTCGGACGAATAGTTCCGCTCATGGGTTCAATTCGTAGACCAGGAATTAATGGTTCTAAAACGTGAAAAATTGCAATTTCTCTTGAAGAGTTTTCTAACTTTACTCGTTCTATTGTTTCTAAATTAAGAGGAATATCTTTGAACATGACGGCAGGTTGCAAAAATTTGATTGCCAGTTTTCTAGTAATGACGCTTAGCTCAATCGGTACAATTTTTATTGTTTTACTTTCCGATACAAAATCAACTTCGTGTGACTTTGTTTTTGTAGGTTTACAGATATAAATGACATCGCAAATCTTACAAGAGTGTTTGGGAATAGATCCTTCCAATGGAAGGATTTCAAAAGGCGTATCCGAAGTCAACTCGTCCCATTGGAAACGTACAGGGATGTTGAAGTAGTTGTAAATCCTTACTGGAACGGAGGTGATGAAACTTTCGGTTGTTATCATTCCGAACTTCAGAAGTTTTTCCTGTATCATCAATGTTGGATTTCCTACTTGAAGAGAATATGGGTGTTTGCGGCTATACTTATTATCTATCAAGTACTCAAATGTTCCAGAATAATTTCCTTCAACAAACCCTAAACAAAACACGGTAACTTTTGCTTCAGCCATAGATTTCATTTTAATAATAGTTGAAGGGAGTTTCTCTTCGGTATAAAGAACACAGTTGTCTTTGTACAGTTCGATAGTAATATTATAGTTTGTATTATTTTTTATGGTCAAAAATTGTTCGCCGTATGTGTTTAAACCGATTCTGCCGAAATCAATAGCAAATGGTAGGAATAATATGTCAAACAGTCCATAAGTCGACACTCGTTCTCTGATTTTTTTACAGAAGTCTTTAGGTAACCTTGGTTTTCTAATTGTTAAATCGTCATCTGTACAATGGACTCTGCCGGTAGTATATCTCTCAATAATTGTTTTTTTTGCATAAGAAGATTTGCATATTTGCAAATGTTTAAACGCAGTGTCTTTTCGTTGTTGATTAAGTTTTATCTCGGCATCATTGATAAAAGTGTAGTGTATGTCTTGCTCTTTAAGTTTATGTAAAGATTCCACTATGATTTCCTTTGGTTTTTTGTTGTAGATAACGTGAATCTTGCTTGTTATTTTGTATGTTATAAAATTTTCATCAGCATTTTCTTCTTTCAACACAATATCGTCATACAAGTCATGCGGGTTGCGTACTCTAAAAGAAATTGTGTCTCCAACTTTTAAACACGCAGGTTTGATGGTAACAGATATTCTTTTCGTAGCATTCGGAGGGATCATAAACTTATGCGGGAGGACCTCGTATCCAGTGGCTCTTACATATTCGAATTTTGTAGCTATTAAACTGGATTCATTTCGTATTCGCACATGTTTTGTAACTGTTGTATTCATAACAACATTACCATAATTAATAACTTTCGGGAAATGTGATAACTTACAATATTCATATTGTCCACTTATGTAATACCGGCCAATTTCAGAATGGAACTCGTTGTTACAACATCGCGTTCCGTCCACTTGTATTAGACGTAGGTCAAATACGAACCTATTATCGAGACTTCTGCGTTTTGAATTGCAGATACATTCGTTTTTAGGATGAAAAGTTATTTGGACGGTAAAGTCGTCGACTTGAGACATGATAAAGGAACGATGTGACGCGGAAATTTCTCGCGCTTCCTCAAATTTCTGAAATTAATTTGCTTCTTGCTGAACTTGTTTAATTTTTCACTGGGAGGGAATACAGAAAAACAATAAAAAATAAAGTATATTACCAACAAGTTTCCATCGCACATGGTCTTCAAGTATGCCGACCTGCTAAGGTCGATTTCCACATCGAGGTATTGTGTCGTTGATAAACCGACAAATGATACTGGAAACTCAACAACTTTGAATCTTTTGAAAACATTGTCGGGATTGTAGCGGTCGCATTCAGCCATAGTGAGATCTATTATTTATTGAATGTATTTACTAGTTAACAACAATAACTATCATAAAATTAGACATAGTTAGTTTAAAAAAATAAAATATTTCTGTGGAAAACGAGAAAAATGACATGCATTGACAGACTAGGGTAGACTTCAAAAGGGATGCCAATTTCAAAGAGGCTTGGGAATGTAATTAGGTTTTTCACAAAAAGGTTTTCAACCCTAAATCTATCGTTTATATCAAAAAGCTAAAAAAGAACGGTACAGAAAATAAATGCGTTATAATTTCAAAATTCCCTTTCTTCGCAGTTATACTGGATGACTAGAAACGAAGTGCCCTCGCGAACGGGATAACGTGCTAGAGTAATATTGTAGATGGATGTAAGTACCAGGGGTGTGTCGTACGACTCTGGCAAATTAGTTCGGGGCGGGGGAGCCCCGCGTTTCCCCGCAGCCCCGGGGTTTATCAGATTCAGGGGGTAAAAAATGACTTCTCAATGGGAGGCAGAGGGCGGCGCGCGTCGAGTGCGGTGAGGGGCGGGCGTGGGCGGGCCGCCACGTGGGCCCGGCTTCAGGCGCCGCGACGCCCGCGCCCGAAACACCCGCGGCACCAAACTACCAGGTGTTCGGATGACAGTGTTTACAGTTTGCACGCTACAGCTGAATGTTTACTGTGTGTAAAGAAGTGTTGAATCGATGGAGACGTACGGAGACGTGGTCGCGGACTGCGAGCGGCGCGAGGTTCCTATGGACGTGACGCTGGACGCCATGCATCATTCATTGGACCCGCCACCACCCGATGTCCTGCTCGCTTTGCTGGCGAGGAACAAGGCTTTGGAAGGTGAGACCCGGGCAACAACATTACTAATAATTCTAATTATAGTTAGGTATAAATACCTAAAATCTTACATAAAATCTTACAAAAAGCTATTGTTTTGTATAATCCATTTTAAATATTATTCAAATTTAAGTATTTTTTAATTTAACGAGGGTTAGTTTGAATCCTCCTTGTTATTTATTGTTATTGTTGTTCCATGTTTTTAACTTTCAGACGTTTTTCAGGTTTTTCCACAGAATTATTATTATTTTTATTTGATACTAAGTACCTACCTAAAAGTACACGTCACAGCACATCCGATTTTGCATTGTGACTAATTTATATGCTAACGAATTAGCTACAATAAATTAAGTAGCACCTAATTAATATAAAAATATACGTTCAGAAAAACAGTATTCAGGTAGCGTTTTGATTTTATCTTTCAACTATGGGCAGTAAATACAGAATTGCTGTAAATAAATAACTTGGAAACCCGATTAAAAACAAATCCACAAGGTGATCTTAGAGATCTGCGTTAATGACAGGTAACAGCCTATTTCCTAAAGGTTCCCAGGCGGAGTCTCATAAAGAGATCCACAACTATGGCGAACAAAAGAAAATCAAACATTGTTTTCCTATACGATTTGTACGGCGGCAAAAGCTTTTGTAATGTCCACATTCATATTATTGTTCATATCGCAAGCTACAATTATCATCTGAGACGTCACGTGGCAGGGTTTTGAAGGACGCATGACACGCGACAGGGAGGCCTACACTTGCCTGCCATAGCTTTGTAGGGCTTCCTATAATCAAGTTGAGTGCAAGCACTTCATCGAGCTTTTTGATTTTTACACCAGACAAGCCCCGTTGTAGATGGCATCGCACTTACCTAAATTACTTCTATGTTTACGTGTCCTATTGAGTTGTTGACCTAATAATACTTATTGATTATTTTGTCCATTACAAGAATATTATGTTTAGGATAGTCATCCCAAACATTCTTTAAAAATATTCTTGATGAAATAATATGACTGATAAATTAGAACCAAATTCCTTAACCAGGGTTTGTACAGTATTTTTGTGCCTGAATACTACCGTTTGGAAGTATTTTCGGTCTATCATGAGTCTCCCCAGACTTAAGACATTCGCTAAAAACGAACAGAATCGAACTTACGACCAATCTTCCTTAGAATAAAGGGTCATTCTATTCCTGGATGAGAAGGTTTTGAAAGATCTTTATTTAATTCGATCAACTCAAAAACTATAAAAATGTGGGCAAAAACTACGCTTATGTTATTACTTACACAATGAATGCATCGGAGAAATAAAAGCTCATTTAAAATGGTTCAAATAACCATAATAACATACTTTAACCCCATATTTTTTGAAAGTCTATGATTACGCGTTTAGGGAGTTTGGTTGCCGTCGGCGGTGTAGTGGCAGCCGGGTATGCGTCCACACGACTTGTGCCACGAGCTCTTGCCATTATAATCCACAATAAAATACAGGGTGTGGTACTGGAAGCTCAAAGATATGATAAAGTAATGACGTACAGTATTTTTTATTCAAGACTAAATAAAGATACCCTACGGAAGCTCTCTGAGAGCAAAGAAGTAAATAATGCCCGTAATATAAACAAAATGCTACCTTAATCATCTGCAACAGATTAAATTTTTCCCTTTACTGTACTATAAGATATTGCTTCTTGCCAAATTTCATGTTAGTACCCTTTAAGTTTTGATTCTCTTGCGATGTTTAAAATATGCGGCAATATGTGGCATTAACAGCCGTATCTATTAATTAGTTTATTAGTTACTTAGAAGTTTGATTTCTTCAAGGGCTCCAAGGAATTGCAGACCATTTGATTTAAATTTCAATTTGATACCTCCACACGTTCCTGAGAAAAAGGGATTGACAGACGGGCAGACAGACAGACAGACGGACAGTGAAGTGATCCTATAGGGGTTCTTTTTTCCTTCTTAGGTATAGAACCCTAAAAATGGAAAATAAATGTAAAGTCCAACAGCAGACCTTCACACAATGAAGCTGATTCGTAGATAAAGTTATTAATTATGACGTTAAAGGTCATCAGAAAATAGAATAAAAGGTCTATCAGAAAATCAACTAATTATGCTCTTACGTTCAAAAAGCTTTGTCGTCAAACCACCTCTTTTTAATTATATTACTGTGAGAAAATGACTATACAAATATTTAAAAAGTTTTATATAAACACGGGAAGAATGTGGAGATGTCTCCTATTATATTATCGCATTAGGACCGGAAGTGGACACGTGTCGACACGTGCTCATCGAATCGACCATTTCCGGGTTTCCACGCAACGGTAGGGTGGTGTTTTGTTACCTCTTTTAACTTTTTAATTGAAAAAATTTTGCTGAATGTACATAACGATAATGAGTTATAAAATGTTATCATTACTACAAAAGGTGTTTTCTAAGTTCTGTTATTGTAAATGTTACTTCTAAGAATTAGTAGGTCTATGACTGAAGATCTACGTTGATATGTCGCCGTCGTAGCGTAGCCGTAGCACCGACCTATAGTTCTTTTCGTAGACCATGTGGAAAGACGCGTTCAAATAATTTATCTATTTTTTTTCTGTTTAGGGTTCCGTAGCAAAATGGTGCGATTTCATCCGTCCGTCTGTAACGACTGATTATTTCAGCAACTACTGCCTGAAAGTTTTAGATTGTTTTAAAATCTTACTTGTCTACTCCTATTGCAAGTTAAGAAAATATAAAAATGAAATCTCTGTCAAATGGTCCATAATTTCCTCGATAATTTCAAACTGGGTTTAGTTGGGTTTCATTTAAAAGAGATTGATTATGTCTATTTTATAACGGTTTGATTTCATATATGGATCATAAACATAAAATGAAAAATTACCTATCAAAAATACCAATTGACTCTATAAAGCAAAGCTAGGTATAATCTAATTGAACGGAACAATTGGATACAGATTTTTCTTTATTAGATTATTATTTTGTTTTATGATTCTACAATGACCTCGAATACCAATAGCCCCTCTCACCTTACATTCCATTAAAACAATACAATTCCACGAAGGGTATAATTCGTAACAATGAATTTATGATCCTTCGCTGCCGGGGCTCATCGTCCGCGCTGCAGGGGGCGACATCTGTCGGCCTGGCTCCCTGACCCCTCATCTAGTACCGACACCAGAAATAACCCCTGTTACGTACTTACCTGGTTATTGATAGTGACTCCCTAGTGGTTATTTCTTTCTACCTTATAAATCCGATAATAGTCCAATCTGAGCGTATGTTGGGCAATTTCGTAAAGAAAATTATATTTTCCTGACGAGTACTATGTTTTTTTATTTATTCGAGAGGAACGCCCCGTGGCTTTGTCCGCGTTAATTTGTTTTATTATAAACTTCATCATTCCGTTAAGCTAGGTGTTCGATTCCAGGAATTCCCTTCTTACTGCACCCCTACCCCATAATAAAAATATGCCCTCCAAGTTTCATGCGCTTAGGACTTATTTTTTAGGCTGTGTGCTGATTGTCAGTCAGTCAAATAGTAACGTAAGAGTTTTATTTATTTATATATTGCCTAAATACGATAGTACTGTGTGGATCTACGAAACATACCATCTGGCAGTCATTATTCCATAAAAATCCTATTGAAAAGTTCCATTCAAAACAAGCAAAAGTCACAATCGTTTTCTTCCATGATTTTGCGTAGGGTTTCTTTGATTACACGAACATAAAAGGCTTCTAGTCGGAGCTCCGTTGATCAGTTTTATCCCTTTGTTAACGTTTTAATCAATCACAGAAATGCCCGGCTGAATGGATAGACACGTGAGGCTGGGGGTGGGTTGAGCACGGCTTGGGCGATTAAACTCATCTCAATGTACATACGTACCTGATACAAAATACAACTTTGGTATTCAAAAGGCACTTATTAATTTGTATTTTAACTTTTATTTGGAAAGAAAGCTCTCTTTTCACACAGGAAGGGTTCCGTACCATCGTACATGTGCATAAATGTTTCTTAAACGCCACCTATTATAGGTGGCAACACGTTCCCTATTAAAATCAAATTACTGACCGTGCCTTAGTGTTGCTTAACTTCAATGCTTAAATTCATATATCATGAAGTGATCAATTCTAAGATCTGACCATGACATATCCACATGTCGACGAAAAGCCCACTTTTTACTGTCAAGCATTTAGCTGGACTGGAGCGTTGTCGTGCAAGTGAGTGATGACCTTTAAGCGAATGGCCCATTGAAAAGTCGCCGTGTGCTTATGATCTTAGTTATGATGGTAATCAAAATAAGTACTTTATATTTTAAAATCAATTTTCTTTTAAGCCAGATTGATGTCATTCGAACCATTTTACGAGCATAGGTAATGAAAGAATAAATTAAAAAGAATTAATTAAATTAAGATGTTGATAATGCTGTGGGCTATACAATATTATCTACCTGCATTTTGTTCTATTGTATTATCTTCTAATTAAATTATATATTGTAGCTGTTTGTCGTCCGGAAATAAAGTAAATAAAAAATAAAGAGCAACTCATACAAAGCTCTTTAAAGGACCTAGGCCTATTTCTAGCCCTAACATTCTAGCCTACAAATGCTTTGCAAGCATACAACTATTTCAAAGAGCATCTCAAAGAGTCATAGGCACTAAACTATTTCCCGTACCAATTACGATACCGTTTATGAGATTAGCACAGTCAATTATGACTATGAATGATTTTAATCTTAACAACTATTTTTTCCATTCTAAATTCATTTCAATACAATAAGGGTGCAGCTTGTAGGGAGCAAATAGGGGAGTCAATTTAAAGCAACGAGACGAGCACGACACGGGATTGGGATTTGTGACTAAATTTTATGGGTATGTATGTATGTTCGTATGAGCTAGTGGCCAACTCTAGCGACGGAGTTTTTAGGCCGTCTAAAGGCCTCTGTCATGGCTTAACGACTGAATTTTATGGGGAAAATGCATGACTTTTAACACCTACTTACCTGTTTTTTTGACTTTGCGGGACGTATTGGCTAGAAGTCATCTTTCATTTTATGTTTTATG
This sequence comes from Scotopteryx bipunctaria, assembly GCA_949320045.1. Taxonomy (NCBI): domain Eukaryota; kingdom Metazoa; phylum Arthropoda; class Insecta; order Lepidoptera; family Geometridae; genus Scotopteryx; species Scotopteryx bipunctaria. Next base: position 5,700,076 of record OX439441.1, read on the forward strand.
GGCTCCAGTAAAAAATTCGACTCCGCTCCGGTTCTGAATCGCCATGTTGTAAAAGTATATTTTTCATTGTATGGGTTGCGTGGTAATTATAAGGTAGCTCGTTTTTAGACTCGTATTTACCATAAATTTGACATGGGCAAAGTTCTGACGTTTAATCAAAGTTTGGAAGTTCTTTACGAGCAAGTTTTGGGAAGATATAGTAGAGATACGGCTTGTTTACAAACAAATACCCAGTTATGCAAGTTTGGTTGTTGTAATAATTTATGTCAGCTATTGTTAATAGAAAACCTACAAATAATTTTAATTTATTTATCACTACTTATAGCACAGTTTATATGTTAAAAAAATTACTGCCATCTTGTATTCGTAGAATATGAATGAAATATTCATACCATAGTGTAGGTAGATACCGGTACTGATCTTTGATCCTGCTACCGACTCCCTACGACCTATACATTGTCATCAGTCCATCGAATGGGGGGCCGCCCTGAACTTCATTTTCCAGTCAGTGGCCCCCATTCAAGAACCTTTCTTCTTCACCGACTATCTGTTTTTCGAGCTATATGACTTGCCCATTGCCACTTCAACTTGCTTGAGAGCTATGTCGTTGTTCTCTTAAGAATTTTCTTGTTTCGGATCCATCAAGAAAGCTTAGGGAAGGGCCAAGCATAGGTCTCTCCATGACTTTGAGCAGAACTTTGAGCTTTTGTAGCTATTATTTCAATTCTTATGTGACAAAACAATTAGCTGGTTCAACTAAAGCGCATTTAATTTGTCTGAAGCGCTTCAAGGCTGTAAACTCAGCAAACCAATTAATAAGACGAGCGATTCTCTTAAATGGGGGCAGAATTAGAAGACTCTCGACCTCGGCTGCTCATTACACCTCTGTATTAAAAGCTGTGGGCCTGAAATATGCATTTTTACGACCGACAGGGCGAGCCTCGTACATGTTTGATGCGGGCAATCTCGGCGCGGCCACCTGAGCCCCTGCCCTGAGGCGGTTCAAATCTTCAGATATTTGCCTGATTTGTTTAAGCAGTCGTTGAAGTACAGATTGGTGCTAAAGTTCTTTTAAGAAGCGATTTTAAGAATTCTAAAAAAACATGCAGAACCTGTATGATGACACAAAGTTTGGTTCGTGAATTTATAATTTGAAGTGGTCTTTGGAGAAGCTAACGTAGATAAAATGTTAATCCCTCTTTCAGGATTTTTTATTTGAAAAATGAAAGTTATACGCGACTGTCATCGTTGGTTCGTAGGCTTGTGTGTATTGCAGTGGGGCGGGTAAAGTAGGGAGAGTAGGGAGGTTTCGAGGGAGCGCTGTAATCAAGAAGAGTACTCGTCCCCAGGCGCCCTCCCACGCGCTCCCTCCACGAGGGCAATGCCTCAAACCTCTATTGACTTACCTTCACCAGCGAAATATTTTCATTTCAGTCTTTGTTGATATGAAAGTCAATACATGCCCGTAGATCCAGACGGTTGAGTAGAACGAGAATTATTTGAAATAAGTTTCTGTTTTTAGGAAATATTGTATCTAAGTCAAAAAATATTCTTAAACTGGTTTACTCACGTGGCTTCGCTCGCGTGGTGTAAGTTTTGACACCCCATTTTACCCCTTTTTGAGGGTTATTCTAAAAACGCAAGCGAAGCCGCACGGCTTGTAGTACTTAATATTCAATATAGAAGATGAAAGGTACGTTTTTTCCTTGCAGTGCCTGTTTTGTAAATACTTACACTTTTTGTGACCAGATGGTGAAAAAAAAATACATTTAAAACCATAATGCCCACCGATACGTAGTGGACCATTGGCGCCCAACAGGAACTTACTAAAGAAATAAACTTGAAAAATTCGTCAGTAAACACAAAATGCTTTGTAATAGCAAACATTTGTGCCGACAATCGAACTGTAATGCACGGCTTTTGTCGAATACAAAAGTTAACCTGTCGACTCGTCCGGTAGATAGAATGGAATGATTTTAGGGTTGCGAGGGAAGCAATGACAAGCCGTAGTCCCCACAATGCATTCAAATAAACCAACATAAACTTGTACAATCCACCCGACACTACAACGCATGTTGGATCTTATGAAGCTTGTCATAGAATTGGTCGATTTTTTGCGAACAGCAAAGTTATGGTGGTTTTGGCGCATAAGTCGCCATGTGCAGTGTGTGCCGTCTGGCGCGCTGACAGCACCAAGCGATCATTATTATGCTCGCAGACGTTGACTTACTGATTTGTTTTTATTAAAGGGCCTAGCAATGACAATGAATCGATTCAAACCCATGATTACCTAAAATACGCCAACTATCATTTTCGCGATAGAAATTGAACTAAATTTGGTCTTGGAAGCAGAAGTTTGAACGATTTTTTGGTAGGTATTGCTGTATATATTACCTATTCTGATTAGACAAAGTGTGTTCGTGCATTCTTTTCTCGATCTGAAGCTGCACATTTTTTAAATGTGGAGTATTGGAATGCACAATTGAGTAATAGATTATAGTTATTATCACTTTGCATTCGCAATAACACTTTCAAAGTTAAGCTCCGAGTATAAAGTCGCAAATCGAGCGATTAAACTGTCTAATAGCTAATACCATTAAGTGATAAATGCAACGGGCCGCGTATGAATAATTCCACTGGATGGATACAATGTACGGCTTTCGCTAAACGGCTCCATATTTTCAAAATCCCTACAGAGCAATAATATTCAATGAGCCGCATGAGATGGATGTATTGTAGAGTATGTGGGGGAAAGAGACGGGAGATGGCAAGGGACATTGGATGGCAAATCCTGGAGATTAGCACGACAGAGCGACATGTGGCCTCACGGCACTTAGCACTCCCCGCGATTGTGTGAGACCCTTCTACACACGTTCGCTACACCTAGGTACCTACAAAATCCATGTATCGTAAAATTGATGGTTATGATTTAAAATAATATTCATGAGGCTGCAAAAGTAGAGGGAAAATAATGTTTATTACTTGGAAATTTATAAAAAAAATATTTTGTCGTGTCTTGCACAAAATGTACATTAAATCAGGCCTTTTTACTAGTCAACATCCTCAACTCTTGTGATAATTTTTCTGCAACCCTTGAATAGATACATAATATTGATAACAAAAGAAGTACAAGCATACGGGTAATTTGCAAGTCCCGACAACTAGACGAAGGACTTCAATAGTCCTCGTATGAATGTAACATTTGTTATTGATACAAAGAGCCATACGGGCTTTGAAGTTTAGTGGCACTTGTAAAGTGATCTAATCGGGAGCGGCAGTCAGTATGACCATGTCTATCTAAGGTTAGGCCGGTCATCACCAGGGCCCATTCGGGTGCATCAGAGCGGAACACACCGTGGAAGCACTATGACGCCATATGTTGAGCGCATTACCGCTCCACTCGCACCCCTTCAAGATTGATGACGATTCTGAATTCAAATGTATTAGGGCATGTAAATGTTATGCGATCACTTAGCCTAATAGCTCGCGAAATTCACTTGTTTTTTTATGCACTTGTTATGGCCGATCCACTAGTTTTCTCCGTTTCATTGAAGTATGCAGATACGGCTTGAAGAATCAAGATTTAATGCGATTCTTTTAGATAATGAAATATTAGATTGAGAGATTATGCTAAATATCGTTTTTTTTTTATCACAATCACCTTTTATATGTTATCCTTTAATCATGGTTTTTATTTTGATGCGACTTAAATAAACGTAAGTAATTTTATTTTAATATTATATTATGTACATAAAGACAATTGTATAGATTTCAGTAAAAGTTTTGTCATACGTCTTTGGCTTCTTAAACTGGTTTCGACAATGTCTCATTTAATTATTCTCACCGACTTAATCGCGAATGTGGAGATCGTTGTCGGGTCGTTGATCCCCAATTTGGATTTCACTTCGTTTCATTAACTTGCTTTCGTAAAGTTCCATTACTTGGGTAAAGTATCTCAATGAGCTAAGCTTTGTTTAAACTGTACCTACTTACTAACTCGTAGAATATTATATTATATGGTTGTACTTACTTAGTAGGTACCCTAAATACTTTGAACGAACTATTGTTCGATTTTATTCTGGATTTCAGAAATTCTTTTTTATTGTCCTTGGTTATCTCATAAATAGACCATGGCGGGAGAATTAGGTGTGTATGAGACTACAAGAACATTATCTACAGGATAGTGAATTTTGAGATACTAAGTAGGTATAATTGTTATTGATTATTGAGAGCACTTATGAGAGAGTTTTAGTGGTAGCGGCCTCGCTTCGCCATGGTCGTGATTTAAATATAGTGGTGCACCAATGGACTTTTCTGTTCCGAGTAATTATGTGGCTATACGTCGTAGAACCTAATAAGTTCGAAAAGGGCCTTTAAATACCTTAAATCCTTTCACCTCACTAGGTCGAAAGAACTAGTGACACGATTAGTAGTAGTGTTTTATTTCTTACTATGGGTGTTCGGCAACTACACCGTTGCATACAAACTGTCACTGTCCCGACAAAGAAGCAAAGCAAATGGTCAAAATCGTTGGCAAAAGTCAGTCAAAGCACGGCTTACAACGTGCCGGTCCTATTTCTGTCAGTTATGGAACAGTGGATTAAGTTCTTACAAAAAGAACCGCTCGTGTTATTACTTACTATATTTATTAACAAATTATGGATCTTGTAGTCCGAAATAAAATATTTTTATTTTTATTTATTTTATATATTTTTTATTACTGCGCCATAGCAATAAAATATAAAATCAATCAACATTTTACAGCAGGTTTACCTTAAACTTGACTAAACATGAACTTGATATCCATTTACTGACTAACCTTGAAAGTAGGTTCTTACAAGAGCACTTAAACATTTAGGTAAAGTTGCAGATCATTTAAACTTGTCGGTATGTATTTTGCCTTTCAAGCTTCTTGGTAGGTATTTAGTTACAGGCCGTGTTTACCAACAAACTATTGGACTCCTAACATTTATACTGGTTTCGGTATCCTACTTATATTAAAATGCGAAAGTTTATGTTTGTGAATGTTTGTTACCACGTATCACCGTAACTACTAAACTGATTTTAATGAAATTTAGAATATGAATTGTTTAAGTTCTGGAATAACATATGGGCAAAATAATTTTAGAAAATCAACCCCTAAGGGGTTTAATCAGGACGGTAAAGTTTCTATGGAAAAACTTATTTCTTGTTTCGATTCACTCAAAACTCGGTACAACTAAACTTTAAAATAAATAATAAAACGGTTTTTTTTTTAATTTTTATTTATTACCCCCCTAGAGGAGGAGTAGGGGGAAGGGAGGTGCAAAGTAATTTTACTTGAAAAGTCTGGAAATTTAGAGTATAAAATCATTGGACAGGTGTTTCAAGAGTTTTTCAAAATAACGTTCAAAGATTTAAATGGGGTATCAACATTCTAGGTAGGTAAACTAATGATTTTATAAATTAAACAAAATATCACGTAAGTCCCAGGCCTGAATTTAGTGCATAAAAAATACAATAATTCTTATTCACAGACAATATATTTTTATTTTTTATAGGAGGCTGTGAGCACATCGTTTTAAGGGGTCGTTTTCACCCTTGTTATACCACCAAAACACTTGGCGCAAAAAGTATAATGGAGTTTAGTAATGACCCCCCCGAGGAGAAACAAACTGTGACTGCCCGCTGAGAGATGGCATTTCTGTTTTATATACTACAGGAACTTATAAACAAAAACATGAGCGCAGTACTACAAATTTATCAATTCGTTAATTTGACTAAAGTAGTACAGCGTATTAGCTAAATGCAAAAGTTTGTGTTTCAATAAAAGAGTAACGGTTGAACGGATTAGAATGAAACATAGATACATGGTACGCGTGCTGGATAAAATCCGAGTACCACATGAACGAGTCCACGAGTGAAATCATAGTTAAAAGTATTAACTAGGTAGAATAATAGATAACTAAATAAATATGTATATCAACTCACAACCAAAACCACATCCATTTGCCAATTGGCAGATATGTGCTGAATTTATAATCCCTTTGATACCATGCATTATAAGTATTAATAATCTACTAAAAGTTCTATATAATGTATACATTATTATCACGCCCGTATCCCTAATGGGGGCCAACCAGTACCTAATCATTACAAAACTTGCAGTCCTGATTTAAAGTCCTGAGATGTATTTAACTCACACGAAACTACTTTTTAATACGACACTTATACAAAAGTGAGAATTCCTAAACTGGTAAGTATTTTTAGTCGAGTACGCGGAGCAAAAATAGGGTTTTAATGAATTATTGTTGTTATGTATAAATGTAATTTGTTGCCTCAAAATTTGTTGCCTTTGTACCTTCAAAACTACCGGACTGATTTTAATAAACGAGTTTTCCGTTCCAAACTAAAAAAATAACTAAGTAATCATAAATCATGTTTGATATTAAACAAAAGGACATAAAAAGTAAAAAAATAAGTTTCTCGATTTTACGTAGTCGAGTTTTAGTTTAATCTAGGTAGTTACGTACTTGTTGTAAATAATAAATAGTTTTTTTTTTTATTTTTTCAAAAAAGTATCACCAACATCATTATGTATCTTAAATTAAAACTAAAAACCTAACATTTACTTTAATACACAAGCCAATTACAGGCGAACACAGCACTGCAATAGCAATAGTTCGTCTACAGTGAATCAATGAAGTGTATGAAACCTACATTTAGATTGTTCACGTGGCGATTCGTTTCCCGGCTCTGATGCGTAACTTGTTTTGCAAGGACACCTCGATCCATTGTTTCTACCTTAAATGACGCAGTTCGATTGCCTAGGCATGATTGCACTCAGCGTGTCCATAGAATAGCCCATAATATTCTAGCAATATTGTTAGTGAATTGTAAGCAATCATATATCAAACTGATTTGCTTTTGCTATACGAATAATTACAAATACTTCTCTGCTGGACGGGGAGTAAAAAAACATGTCGTAAAAGTCAACTAAGGGATAGTAGCCTCCCCAACATGGACCATCTATAATGGGCGATGGGCTGATCTTGGGACTTCGAATCAGGAGTAGCTGCAAGTTTTCTTATGGCTACTTGTGGCTCTGCCCACCCCATTAGGGATACGGGCGTGATAATATACATATACATACGAATAATTATCTAACGAATAAGTGTTTTTAGACTCCCAAACGCATTAGTATTTTGGCAGAATTTTAGTTGCGTAAAAAGTCAAAGAAAAAAACAACCTATTTTATAACGCAGACAGGTAACTTCTATCATCATCATCATAATTTCAGTCTGGTATCACCGGGCAATTTTGCTAACCTCCTCGGTCCTGTGCGTCTCTTATCCAGATTTTGCCGATGACTTTTTCTCGTTTTGATGTAGATTTAGTTTGGTAACAATTTACTCCGACCGCGTCCGCATGAATTGCTCTAACAAGACAATAGAACATACGAATCAAATGTATCACTAATGTCGGGGTCGTCAGGACCCCTCGATTCAATTATCACGGGGGGCTTGCTGATCTCGTGAAAGCGATACTTGTGAGAGATTGCTCTATTGTTTTTTCTCGCGGTTAAAAAGTTACCGGCACGTGCGAGAGTTTTGATAACGTTTGTTATAGTTTAGCTTACTTAATTGTTATACAATTATGAGTTCTAAAAGAAAACATTTTTAATAACATTAGGTACAAAATTAATATTTTTCATGTCTGACATACTTACCGAAAAGAAAAAGCCCGCAAAGGTAGTTACTTTATTTCTATAGTGTTGCAATTCAGACAATAGGTGTCAAACGTCTTGTGGAATTGATTCAATACTTTCAACATCAACAATTGTTGGTTTAGCCCTTAGATGACTCATTTAAGGTTAAACCACCAATTGACTTCATGATTGCAAAAAAATCTTACCTTGTTCCATTACTTCAGTCTTTCTTCAAGATTGAAATAACCATTCTCCTTTTTCGACGCTAACCAGGAAATAGTAAGCCAGGTGTACCCCGTGCGTGTTGCGAATGTATCGCAGCCGTAACGGATTGTTTCCTAAATCCAATTATAGCACCGCAGACCAACTTTTTCGCTCTGATTTCGCAATAAACTGTTCTAAATCAACCTGGCGCGTCCCGTGTGAAAGTTCATTGTTTTTGTGGTAGCCCCACAACATTTTTCTTTTGTGCTAGTCATTCTTATATATGATGTGAAACTCAGTATTTTTATTTGGAAACCTCTATTTAATACTTAAGCAAGTACTATAGTATATAACAATTGTTGTCACAGAAAGATAATACGAATGATACATTCATAAAATTGATTTGTTTCATACTTTTGGATTCAACTGATTAAAGCTGTTCGTAAGTCTTAAATCGCTAATAATTCGTAAGTCACAAAATTTACTAAATCTCTATTTTTCTATTGTCTCTTCTCAGTTATTTTTACTAAAAATCCTTTTTATTTAAATTATAAAATCCCCTTTCGAGCTCCTTCTTATTGTCAACAATGTAAGGGTCTGACTTCGGACGAAGGAAGTCTTATTTGTGTTTATTATACTGTATGCCAATCATAGAGAAATAACAAGCTCTCTTTGAGTTTGAATTCTTTGAAAATAGCTGCCGATGTTGTTTTTTTCTCACTGAAGAGGAAAAACCATACTGACGATTCTTCGTTGCGCATTTTTCTAAACTAAACTAAAAAAATACTAGGTACTATTTCTGGTATATTGTCACTGTTTCTGCAGTGTTGTACATAAATACATTATTATCCCGTATTCCTAACGGGGTGGGCAGAATCACAAGTAATCATAATGAAAACTTGCAGCCATTCCTGATCTAAGAGTCTAGTCTAGTGGTATAAAACGTAGAAAAAATCGAACAGAAGAACTTACTGGTACTATATGTACCTACCGGATTCAAGCCCTTAGGATTAGAAGGTTACTTAGACTACACCACCAATGCTCGTATATTGTCGTGCCTTTATAATTAATAAAAATATGAAAGAGAGCTATAACTCTAGACCAGCCAAATTAAGATTCGTGTTTAATGCTCCTTGGGATAAGATTTTATTGTACCTAATTCTTTTAAAAAGCTGATAGCTAAGTACCATCATCATTATCACTGTCCTCATCAAAGACAAATTAGATCGCTATCAACTTGGTAGAGGTATTGATTGGTCACTAATTGCTAAATTGCGTGTAAATTATGATCATGAACGTAAATGCTTATTTAAATTCGCCTTTTTTCATTCTAATTTAAATATAAAGTCCTAAGTATTCGTTCATAAAGAAACGATAAAAATAATTGTAATCTTTGGGTCTTAGTTGAGTAGATACGAAATATCTAAATATACAAAACTCTTATGTTACTGACTGACAATCAAAGCTCAGCATAAACCATAAGTCCCAGAACCGTGAAAGGAATTCCCGAAATTCGACTCATAAAGAACATAATAACGGAGAAGCTTACCTCGGCTTAGCGTCTAAATGAAACTTGGAATATACATAATCAGTGACCTGGAATAAAATATAGGCTACTTTTTATCAAGATACTACGCAAGCAAAGCCGTGGACCAAAGCTAGTAGCCTATTGACTTAATTTAATGTTAGAGGCATATAATTGGCATTATAAAGCTGACGCAGTAAGCCATATGGGTACCCCTAACATAAAATCACTCACGATGATACCAAACTAATTATCGTTTTAGTATTCGAACGTAAAACAATAGGGTGCCATGATGAGTTCATGTGCATAAAAACGAACTATTGGAATAAATTCCTTCGGGTTAGAAAAATATACTAAAAGTTTCCTTATAATAAAAAGCGCTTTCATATCTTTTCTCAGTAATTAGACGCAATCAGTGGTGTGGCGGTTGAGTGCTCGGCTGAGACGCAAGAAGTGCGGGTTCGATTCTCGCTATGGAAAAAATGTTTGTATGTTCTGCAAATGTTTCTTCTGGGTCTAGGTGTTGTAATATTATGTATTTACAAAAAAGTATATTATAAGTATTCTATCAGCAATCAAGTTTCTATACTACAAGCTTTGTTTAGTTTGAGGTTAGATGGTGCTGTGTAAAATGTCCACAAATATTTATTTATTTTTATGTGATATTTTTAGCAATAGCCACCAATACATTTTATATCAATTTATGATCTTAAGTGTTGCCTTATTTATACTGGTTGTCGGATTTGGATGAAACTTGGAATATACATAGTCCGTAACCTGGAATAACATATACGCTACTTCCTGGTATCACGCGAGCGGATCAGCGGTCGGAAGCTATGTTTTATCATAATTTAAATATTTTCTGCTTTACTCATCCAGCGCTTATTTTCTCCATGATTTTAAATTCCCTGTGAGTTTTGGCGTGCGTGCGATATTATCTGATGGTCAGTCATTACCTACTGCGGTCAGGGGCGAGGCGCCATCTGTCGGGCAGATGCCGCTGACGTCACGCGAAGCCCTACCCGCAGGGGCTTCGCCACGCGCCTATCTGCCGGCCCATCCTGATTTACTTCCCATTCCGCTTCCTATTTATTGCAATACCGAATATTGTGACTCTGGGACCTCATACTTTGTAACTGTAAATAAGCTTTGATTGTAAAAAGTTCATCTGTAGCTACCGCCTGAATGTTGAGCGTTTTGCCTCTTTATGATTGGCAATATGCTTATTTATGTATGATTGTTAGAAGACAACTTAATTTACTCGTATATCTTAGCAGGTCAGTTATCATAAAGACTCAAAAATATATTTTGATATATCTGAGTTGTTGCTGTATAATTTCCTTATTGTGCTGATAACTTTTAAAATTTATAGGTACACTTCGCATTATATTACTAAAAGTTCGTATAGATACGAGTATAGTAGGTACCAAATTATTGAATCGATTTGCTAAGGTCAAATCACGGATCTTGGAATATTTCTGCTTTGCTTGAAGTTCAAAGCAAAAACCATTAAATTCCCCGAGTTAATAAGGTACCTCAATTATTAGATTCTAGGATCTTGAGAATTACAAATGTGGTAACACTTTTTGCTAGGACCATTAAAGGTGAAAAAAGGCAACCGGCATTACTTTGCCTTGCAGTTGGAAGGCCACACTCATTTGTTTTTACATTCGATTAATGAGAAATTCTGTAAAGTACAATAGCAACATGGAACTTATTCAGAACTTTCTTTCCAACCTTCGTTGCCTACTTCTTTCTTCCCTTCGTTTCAAAATAAACACACAGCTAGTTAACTTTTGTCTGGACCATAGCGTTATAAATAGAGCCTATTATACTTAATCATGGTATGATGATAAGAGAATATATTAAATTAAGTTTATCATCATTAATTTTATGAATTTAATGTTTTCAAATGGGTATATACTTCCGTGAAAATATACTTTCATATTTTAATATCAGACAACAATAGATTCGGCTAGTGATTAGAAAATCTACTCTTTGTTATTTGTACCTAATGATAATGATACTTGAACATGATATTTATATCAGAGGTTCATAATGAAAATTACTTACCTGTTATCACTAGGCATGTATCTGAAACGTTAACCTTAGCAAATAATTAAAGTATCAAAACATAGTATACTAGACGGTACAACATAGTATCTTCTATAGCGGTAGAGCCTTTCGTAAGTACCTATTTCGTAGGACATCATAAGTATTCCAGTCCACTGATTGGATAAGCATTGAGAGCACTGGAAGTCTGGTGGTAGTGACCTCGCCTTCCGATCCTAAGTTCGTGGACCAATGGGTTTTTCTGTTCAAAAAATGTATGTGTGCTATACCAGTACTCTCCAACGGCAAAGAAAACTTCGTGAGGAAACTGGTATGTCGTAAAACAAAAAGTTTGAAAATATGTGTCAAGTGCACGAAAGAATAGCCTTTAAGGCGCACTTTAAATCCTTTCGCCACACTGGTTCGAAAGAACTAGTGATACGACTAGATAGATAGACTGATAGGATTGGCTCATCGGAATATTTCTTTTAAATAGTATGTATGTATGTATATTATCACGCCCGTATCCCTAATGGGGTGGGCAGAGCCACAAGTAGTCATGAGAAAACTTGCAGCCACTCCTGATTCAATGGTGAACCATGGTAACAGGTGATCAGCCCATCGCCCATATAGATTGTTCTTTATGTTGGGGAGGATACTGTCCCTTAGTTGACTTTTACGATATGTTTGGGGAGAGAAGCAGCTGGACGTATTCTGTTTTTTTTTTAACTCCCAGTCCAGAGAAGTAAGTTTTAAATTATAATCTCAATAGTAAACTATAGTACAGAATTAAGGTTCCCCCATACTGCTGCCATAATCCCAGCCGGAGTCACACTACACCTTGGTTTTTTTTTAGTCGCAAATGAGCAAGTTAATCATAGAATGCGTTCAGCTGCTTCTCTTCTCGAGTATGTCGTAAAAGTAGACTAAGGGATAGTATCCTCCCCAACATGATGAGATACAATAAGCAAGTATCCTCAAGGAGGGTTGACGTCAGGCAGGCGGCCGGTCATAAAACACCTTAGCCAAAACTCTTACAGCGTGATCCAAGGATCATGCTGTGCCGACCCCACATAGAGTGGGATAAGGGCAGGAAGATGATGATGATGATGATGAGCAAGTTAATGTTGTGTTACTCGAACTGCGTCTTACTATGGCAAGAAGATAGGCAGGTGTCCTGTGGCACGCAAACTCTACCAGAACAGACACAAGGGCACGATGATCACAGTAATTGTGATGATATGTTTGAAGGGCATGATGGTGTTATTGTGATTTATACAGAGGCTTCTGTAGGTCACTGTCAAACTAAATAACAGAACTAATCTGTAATTGGCACAGCTATGTGGAGGTATTATCATCTTGTTAGCCATCAAATAACAAACACATACGAAAACCTAGCCAAGAACATTAAATATAATAAATATCAATAGCAACCTATAGTCACATACAAACTTCGTCCTTGTATGAAAACCGAATTTGTTTGAATATATAATTAAAATAAAAACTGAACCCTTTAAAAAAAGTATCTATATAATTACTATAGCATATCTATATTAGATATCATCATCACGTTAGTTCGTATTTTAGAAGCTAGGCGCACAATATTTGTAGTACTACTGTACATAGTTCTGATCCCGGATTTCCTGTTTATGTGGGTATAAGAAATTACGAGTACACACAGAGCGGGAATTGAACCCGCGCCTCTATCAGCCGAGCACTCGCCCGCACCGCCACTGAGGCCGTCAACATTGCTAAGTCTTTCCACTGACTAACCCCTTAAAGAATTCAAGTCAGTTTGCAACACTGGTGGATCTGTTATTTTATTTATAGATAGTAACAAGGAAATGAATACAATTGCTCGCGTACATTTGCAATGAAATTCTTGAATATAACACCGAAATGTCAAGGACTAAGTGCGTTCGTCTGCAATGTTATGTAGAGCAATACATAGTAAAATTGAAATTGAGTTGTTCAACTTAACACGAACGTTATGAAATGTATACTGTCACCGTAAAATTGTAAATACCGTTAGATCATATCTCGCGAGATTGTAAAGTGTCGAACATCTGCTTAGATCGAAACTAGTAGGTTAGTTAGTGAAAAACTACGCGCGAGACGAGCGAGCGAGGCCGCCGAAGCGCCTGAAATTTAAAGCAGTTAAATTGTAAGCAGTATGTTACTGTTCACAATCTTTTGACAGATTATAATCTAACAGTATTTACAATTTTACGGCTACATATACATCTTGGTGCAGATGACTGGTACCTAGGGGCATGATTATCTATCTGCCATAAAATCTTATACCTAGAAAAGTAACTATAAACTTATACTAAGTATAAACTTTAACTTTATAGTTAAAGCGACTGAGTCATCATCTCGACCCACAAACTTGGGACCTCAAGGGCTCAGTAATAATAATAATAGTGATTTTTTTTTCTGAAATCGTCAACTGTGCCCTTGTGGTCCCAAATTTGTGGGTCAAGATGATGACCGAACCGTTAAGGGACTTGGATCTCTTTGGTTTCGATTGTTTGTACTTACTGGCGCTCCGTCTATAAAATCCTAGGTACCATTGTACACTTAGAACCAATTTTATTATGTAAGAGTTGAAGTATTGTTGCCATTCACTATGTCAAGTGCATTGTAATCTGACTGAGCCCATTGGCATCGGCCAAACAAGATTGATTTACGTACAGAATTGCACTTTTTACCGCAACGAGCATAAAAACGTGCAAAACGGCTTGACAGAAAAAAAGTTGGAAAAAACTTTTAGTCACGGCATCGGCTTTTGTTTATCTAGAATTAAAGAGGAAATGATTTAATGCAATTGTAAGTCAATGAAGGGAATCGTTTATTATGAGTGGTGACTGTCCATTTAGGTAACTACTACTATTAAAACAAATGATAGCTAATTTGAATAAGCACACAACTTGATTACTAAGAATAAAAATGGCTCTCAGTCGCTTCCTAGATAGCATTTCACCAGAAAATCTCAGAGCAAAAAGCAGACAATCATCTGATCGGTCCGATTGCAGCTTTCCAGTTTATAGTTTGTCACTATGAGATGCATCCTAGTGCCATTTAAGATGCATGATATTTTCATTATTTTGCCCACTTCGTCGCGTCGACTAATTGTCAGTAGTAGTTCATTACCAGGCAGAACTAAACGTAAATCAGAAGTAAAAGCATGCGTCACTGATTGTTTCTGCTGCCAAAACCAGTTACTACGAAAAGCTACTACGTAATCTGAGCAGGCTTCGCGTTGTGGGATAATGAGGTACAATTTTAAAAAGAAATGGCGACCTTATTAGGGCGAAAATCGCAGAGGAATGAGACTGGTCGTGTTAGTTACATTGAGTAAACATTTACTATGTTCAGTTGCTCACTTCATTTTTCTTGCGGGTAGTTATCATCATCATCATCAACAACAGGATAAATAATAGATATAAAGTAGGACCAAATACTAAAACTAAAGTGCCGACTGCTGAAAAATCTCGCTCTATAAGGTACGAAACTAAAAAATATTCTCATCTAAAATTCTTATGTATCTTTTAGAGCGTGATTTTTCAGTAGTCAGGTTGCAGTTTTTGAACTAACTTTTTATTTAAATTATTTTTGGGCTATAATTTCGTGATAGTATTTGCAGAGCCTCTTTTTATTTTTTGTTTGGGTTTTATTGTTTTACATTTTACTTGGGTAATATACCAAACTTACACATACTTATCGGCTGCATGCAAGTAAAACCGCGCGCAACAGCTAACAATATATATTATATTGTGATGAACATACATAAAACATACCTAAATTCATACCGGTCAAGATCATAACCCTCCTTTTTGCTTCGCCGTAGTCGGGTAACAAACATGATTTTTCTGTTTCCAGACCAACATGTTTTTTTCATATAAATAAATATCATACATATCTATGAATCAATTTGTATTAATTTATTCGTTATGATTTCAACTTTTATTTGCACACAGCCAATGAAAGAAAATATTTGTTTAGTAAACAAATCCCCTTCAGTTGCCCTTAGAGAAGGGCGGGTAGTGGTACGCAAACTCAGATCAAAGACAAGTATCCACAAACTTCAATGCAAAGAAGATTTCGTTTAAGTGTTAATTTAGTAACTGTTGTCACATCCTACTAATATAATAAATGCGAAAGTTTGTTAGGATGTGAGGATGTAAGGATGTGTGGATGTGACGATGTATGTTTGCGCCTCAATCACGCCGTAACGACTGTACGGATTTGAATGAAACTTGGAATACACATAGTATGTGTGCT
This sequence comes from Scotopteryx bipunctaria, assembly GCA_949320045.1. Taxonomy (NCBI): domain Eukaryota; kingdom Metazoa; phylum Arthropoda; class Insecta; order Lepidoptera; family Geometridae; genus Scotopteryx; species Scotopteryx bipunctaria. The sequence goes on from OX439441.1 coordinate 5,715,828, forward strand.
GAAATAACATATAGGCTACTTTTTGTTTAGATACCACGCGAGCGACGCCGCGGGCGAACGTTAGTTTACTTATAACGAAAAAGACGAGGTTCTCAATTCGACCGTATTTGTTGTTTTTGCTATATTTTGTTTAATTATAACTTTGTTTAATATTGCTCGATATGCCCATCAATTATTCATCGATTTTTGATATTTTCCTGGTAGAGAATAATGCAGAGGTGATTCCATTCTAAGTAATTGCTAAAACATAGGTATTTTTTTATTGTACAATATTTTAAATAAAAAATTTGTAGTGAAACTTATTATTCATTCGCATTCAAATCGCATTAATAATTGGACGGGATTATTTTTATTAGTGCTGATAAAAAAGTAAGTGTTACGTGCGCTCCGGTTATAAAAAATGCAATTATCTGATAATCAACCTAGGCCAAACAATTTTAAAATGCTCATTAAGTATTAAACTTTAAGGGAAACTCATAACTAACTTCGAAAAAACCATTTTGGCACTTTACCCTTTTTTCCTTATCTTGTGTGTTATTGTGGTTCTGTAGAAATCCAGTCTTTAGAAGTTAGCCGCGATCTGGTTTATTGTTTACCAAATATCTACTTATAACATTATTGACACAAGCCGATCATTAATATAGACGAAGGGCTCACTTATTAATTTTAATAAGTGGGGTGACTTTTTGAAGGGGTGACGACAGTGCTCTATGTTTGTTTTATTAGTTTTGATTTTATGGTTTTTGCCGGTACGTTATTCTATAATCTATTATGTAATCAATACTGGTTTATGAAAAAATGCTTAGGGAAAAGGCTTTTTCAAATAATGTTCATCGAGGTGTGTTCATTTTCTACTATTTTACACAACATTATAATTTTCTTATCTGATCTCATTTCCTTCTGTGTAAATTTTACAAATTGAAGAGCAAAAAAATAAGACAACTGACGACCTCAAATCCACCGTCCTCTTTAAAAGTATCGCACTATAAAAACATTCATAATGATACGAAAATAATGCTTTAAAATTTAAAAACAAAATTGGCTTCAATGAAAAATAAGTTGAAACTTCTTTATGACATCCCATAGAAACTAGATATTGTCAAGATGTCAGTGGCTATCAACGCTATTTCGAATAAAACTACAATAAAAACACAAAGTAATGTCATATTTCTAGATTAACTTCATCTTCCTGCGGCGTTCCCTGGTTGCATTTTATTTATTGTTCTGAGGTGCGTCACTACATCATATACCCACCAAGTTTCAAGTTTTGAGTATTGTAATGTTGATTGTCAGTCAATCAGTCAGTCAGTAACGTAGAGTTCTATATATTTAGATGATACGCAACCTTCAAAGTTTCCTTGACTTATGTCATTACCATAACATATTGAGTGAAAATACACGTAAGTAGGTACATACGTTGTCATTTCAATGTTTAATTTCACGACTTTTAAATAGTACTTTTCTCCGACATAAAATTAATATGGGGCCACTTGGGGATCATTCTCTTTACAACAGTGAAAGAGTTATTACAATCGGTTAACTATTGGCGAAGATATCGGTGAACATACCGACATAAAAAACATACATACAGTTGAACATAGAACTTCCTCCTTTTATTGAAGTCGGTTAACAAGTAGTAAGTACATGAATGGAGCCTTTTGGACGTACCTTACGACATTGGTTCCAAAGAACTGCTATTTAATACTCGTGTAACTACACGAGTATTAAATAGCAGTTGTAGGCATGATGGTTTTAGTCATAGCATAAATAATAGCACAGAATAAAGAGTGTAACAGAACTAACAATACAAATTTAAAGTCGACATCGACTTTCATAATGGGGTATATCCCTGCGTCAAGTGCGCGAAGCGTGCCGCCTGCGGTGCGCTTCTCTAAATTGCGTTTTAACCCAATTACCAAATGATATAATTTTTCGGTTCTAGCATAATCAAATAAAGCAGTTATCAAATTACAGCGCCGTTTGCATCGGGCGGGATACTGCCGCTGGTTAACGCGTCGATGAAATTATGCACACTAACGTTGTTTTGTTGCACTTTCGGAATTGAATTTTAAAATGTGATTTATTTGTTTGTTGTGAGTTATGAGCTGTTATTTTAAAACTTTGTTACATAAATACTGTTTTCTAGTCGCGGTTGTGGCATTAAGAAAACCAGAATTCGAATTCGCACACGAAGGGTTCCGTACTATCGTACATGTACATAATTTTTTCTTGTATGGGGCCCCCATTTATTTTATTTTATTTTCATTATTTGTTGTAGTAGTGGCAGTAAAAATACACACTCTGAGGGAATTTTAAAATTACCTATTACGGTTCATGAGATACACCCCGCTGACAGACGGATGGACGGACGGACAGCGGAGGCTTAGTAATAGGGTCCCGTTAGCACCTTTCGGGAACGGAACCCTAATAAAAAGCAGCCTCCGGGCTATCAGTCTAGTTAGGTAAGTAGGTAAGCATTTAATTAGACCGCATTTAAATTTGTTTAGATATTACAACAACAACAAATCCAAACGACTTGAAATTTACTTACAGATCTACCTCAGACAGCCTACATAAATATAACACAATATTATTTATAAAATTTTCTTTTTCCATTAAAACAAATCGATTAACAAGTTCAATATTTATCAACGAAGGTCAACACCCAATGTCCATTGTCGACATCTAATTCTGGTTTCCCATAGAAATTCGATACCGCTGAGAGAACCCAACAAATTTTATCAAACACGATTAGATTGTTCCGATAAATGGATACAAATAAGATTCAAATCTAAACTTTCATAAATACGAATAAATGTTAAATCTAAATTTACTGCAACTGCGTCATTGGAAAATATTATTCCCAGTAGGTAATGATAAAAATATCTGGAATAAGTATAATTACTTACTTATACGGTTTTAGAAATATTACTGATTAAAAAATTGTGTCTTTACGATAGGTTTCAATGTTATTTATAGTTTTTAACTTATTTGACCCTGGGTGTGATACTCGTAGCCAGTCGTAGCCGAAAATCAGACTTGATCAGCATTTACCTAACTGTTGTCTAAGTCGTTTTATTCTAAAGTACATAAAAAATATAGAAGTAAAAGGATTTGTTTAGTTAGATCATCTTAAAAAAAGTCAATATCAATAAAAAAGTTTATAGTTATATTATCCTCCTTAACAGTCATACTTATATTTTTTTTCCTTTCTTCGAAGCATTTTGCAAATAATCTGTTTAGGTGCTTTATATAAGCGTAACTTTTGGAAGAGCAACACAGAATCCATATTTTAAACTACCTACAAAAATTACCCTTTATAAGGGTATTAAGGAAGCACTTGGCTTACCATTTCCGAGCCAAAGCGCGCCTGTCGCATCCGATGAGCAGATCCGATCAGACACGACACAAAACGCAAAACTAAACCAGTAAATCAACTCTTCCTGCTTTGAATAAATGAACTGAGCAATCTGAAAAAATATGTACGTCTAAGTTTAGTATAACAAATTCTATTATATCAAGTCAATTCAATGCTGTTTTGTCCATTTAAAAACGTTTTTTGAAAATTTTCTTTAGTAGGTAAAACAAACTTACAGGGCGGCTAATTTTAATTAGCTCTAAAAGGATGCCTAAGTTGAGCTAAGAGTCCATTTAGGTACTAGACGGTACATTTAGGTATTAGATGGTACCTACATCTTAACCTACGTTGACATGTGTCTGAAAGTCGACTCTTAAAACTGAGATACGTTCTAACGTTAGTTTCAGACAAAAATATCCAACCTTAAAATGGTGTGAATTGAGAACTAAAATAACATTATTTTTGTACATTGTCATCTTGCACCATTCGGTGCAAATATAATATTTTGGTATCAGCTGATGAACGAGTTCATCTACTTGTATTTACTATCTTATAGGAAACCGGTATCGGCATGTCGTAGAATCTAAAACGTTCAAAAACATGTGTCAAGTTTTCGCCAGGAGCCTCTCACCACACTGGTTCGAAAGACTAGTAGGTAGGTAGTAAGTACACCATATACTGTGAATTTTTTGGTGTTAGTTGACGACTGACTTCTATCTTTACCTACTGTAAAGTCCTACTGCCTTTGCTACTAGTCGTGTCACATTTTTTTTCGAACCAGTGTGGTGAAATGATTCTAAGTGCGCCTCAAAGGCTCCTTTCGTGCACTTGACACATGTTTTCGAACTTTTTAGGTTCTACGACATACCGGTTTCCTCACGATATTCTGCTTCACCGTTCGGAGTGCACACATAAATTTTTCGAACAGAATAATCCTTTGGTGCACGACCACATTCGAACTCATGAATTTTGGATCGGAAGGACTACCATTAGACCATCAGTGCTCTTAAACTGATGTCTTTACCTACTGTAAAGTCCTTCTGTCCCTGCTGGAAAGTGAGTGGAGTAGGGAAGAAGCTCGAGCAATGCTGTTGTAACCGTCAATTACCGCCGCGCACGCGCCGATGCCCCGGGGACGCCGCACGCGGCCACCCTCGCCAATCATCGAACATAATGCTACCGGCCGCATCGGGATTGCAGAACAGAACTGTTTTTTTACATATTTTCTCACAGTTTATAGCTATGGGAAGGCATTGAATTTAGATATACCCACAGGACTATATGAATTAGCCGAAGATAATCCAAGGAATGGTAACTAATTCAATTAAAAATGTAAAAGTTGAATCGCCATAAGAATTATTGTAGTAACAAGTAATTAAAAATTCTTACGGTGTCCCGTTTTATTGTATCGTTCTATAATAATATAAAAAAGTAAATGTTAGGAGTTAGTACAGAGATTACGGCTGACAGAAGGGAATGGAAGAACAGAACATACTGTGCAGACTAATCCAATAAGCAGACACAATCACAATCTAATTTAGAAAGAAATGTCGACAAGGTGCCTATGAGAAATTATTAACGCGGAAGATCTTCATGATTTATATTCTACATTAGGCCAGCATGAGACAAATACCTACTATATTGTTCCGGACTTCACATTGCATGACCCACTAGCCCAAAACATAATTAACATTTATAACGATACGATGCTTAAGACGATGCTTAGGACAAAAAAAAATTAACCCTTAAGTTTAACTTACTTACTGTTTATCTGTTTCTATCATAGATTTTAACGACATTTATTATAGCTGTTGGTTTTCCGAAAATAAATTAAATAAATAATCGCACACATTGTGCGAAGTTTCATACAAATATGAAACTTGGTTTTGGTTCAGGATAGAGTGACGCTAAGCATTGATTTATGCGTCGTAAAGTGGTACGGCTGCGCCCCTCGCGTTCACTTGTATAATTTATCGCGGGCGCAGGTCACGCTTGGCCACCTACTAGACCCGATTCTGGTTACGGATATTTTATGGGAAAGTGTAACTTTCTGTTTTCAAGAACAGGTAAGAAATAAAATAAAGTTTTGCTATACTTAACCAAAAAAACTATTAGAACAGACTGGATGAAACAAACTAGAGATTTGGAGAGACATGTGGGAGGCCTTTGTCCGAGAGGTGACTTTTAAGTACATAAAAACCCTAACTGTATGACATGTTTAATACTACGAATTCTGAATTTAAAATGTAATAGAATAAAGGCTATTTTTAATTTTATGTTTATTTTATACTTAACCAAAGAAGAGACCTATTCCTAGTGGGTGGATGTGGGTGGATATGATGATGATGATGATATTGCATAAACAGCGTCATAAGTTTTTAAGTGACAAGATCCTACGAAAGGTGCTATAAAATTGCTATCCTATCTGGTTAAGCAAATCCATGGCCCTACAACTTCCTAAATCTGTTTTACAGAGCTCATTAAAACAATAAAGAATGTATAACTTTGTCTATAGAAGCCATTAATTTCACCGTTGTTCCCATTGTCTTAATTATACCTACTCCATATAAAAGGTTTTTAATTTAAAATATATTTTATTTCTTTATGAAAATCCTTCTCAAAACCGTTGGCTCGTTGCAAATCTTCGAGAAGAAAAGGAATGGCGTGTAAGCGGCGCTCATCTGTAAACACTTCAACACTGTAAAACGTTCAATATCGGTTGGAAATGCTGCGAAAATTTCTTCTGAATCGATCGATGGGTGTAGCTCTTTGCTGCGTATTGGTCGAGGGGCGTGTTGGTTGTTATCAGCGAGACGCTTCCAACCAATGGCAGTTCAGCGGTGATAAGAGGGTTGGGGTGGTTTGCCGGGGTGGCGGCAGTTTACCCGAGGCTGTGAGCCGGGGCGGTCGTGCGATGCTGGGCACCATGATGTACCCTGCTGAGGAGAGCCTGCAGGACATGCGCGTTCCGCCGATCCAGCTGGAACACCTCCCGGAAGTGTTCCTATGTACGTAATGTTGTGAGTGCGTGTGTTGTGCTTTTGGTGCCCATTTTTCATCCTCTTGTATAATTATTATCATTAATCAAGCCCCAAACTTATTAACGGAGTTTTTTATTGGTCTTTAAATATCAGTGATCTAAATATACTAATATGTGGTGTCGACTCTGTTATACTAAACTAAAAATAATTTGACAGATCGAAAAATATTGCCATCTCACATAGACCGAAATAACAAGGATTGTAAAACTGTCAAATTAGTCTCTAAATCACTATCGGCACATGATATAGGTTGAATCTGCCCAAAAGCTCTATTTTGATATGCTATGTAATATTTTGTGGGGTTATTCAATATTTAATTGGATACACAAATCACTTACATTCATTATAATTATCTAGGTCTCGAGTTAACCTACTACAAGTGTTTCTTTTATACTTAGTTTTATTGTGCTTTGTTTTAGGTATAATTGTTATAGAAAACGACTTGCCCTACTTTTATGTGTGCACGAAAGGGACCTTTGTAATTTTTTCACAATACTATTAGTTCGATAGAACTAGTGACACGACTAGAAGTAGGTAATAGTAATTGTACTACCTTATGTTGTAGAATTCCAATACAGCATTGGATTGATGATATCTATATAAGTACTGCTTAGAGAAGTTGGCGAGAGACCTCAAACGTGTTGGTCTCAATTCATCCTAGCTGCGAGATGAAAAACTTTAAATAAAATAAAGCTGATTCAGCAGACGTTAACAATGTTAATAGAAATTATTATTTTTAATCTCAAATGTGTTTTCCAGTTTTTATAATGGATAAAAATATCGAACAAACACTTTGCCTCAAATTTTGCATCGCTAATGAAATTTCGTGTTCAGAGTCACTGGACGAAAACTGGACAAAAGCTTAGGTACGGTGAATCGAACTTATTAAAAACATGTGCGTAATAGTGGGACAGTGCATTTAAAAGGGGTAATGATGCAGTGGATTTTTTTTCTCGATCTGATCGACCATCAACGTCATCAGCTGAAGTTAACATCGCTAAACTGAAGGAAATGGTGACTGAAAATCGTCATTCAAGTTCGAGAGAGAGCCGCTTTACTTTAACCATTATACTTTACTCATCTACAAACACAATTTTGCAGTCCAGTTTAAGGGCTCTCTACAAATCTTATGGATGACGAAATACGGTTTTGAAGATAAAGATAACCAGTGCAGTACATCATACATTTTATCTAGGAATCTTTGCATACTAGGCTTAAACTATAACTGTACCAATGCAAAGATTGAAGTAGGTAGGATAAGTACTTAGTAGGTCCCTAATTTACAAAATAAATTAATACCTAGATAACAATGAACACTGATGGTGATTAAATAGGAGATGCACAAAAATAAACGTCACGCTTAAGAAGAATATCTCAGAAGGTACTAAGAGATATATGTATGCCCTAATTAGAGTAGGTACACTCTAATTAGGGCATACTTAGTTTACCAAAAACATGACTTTAATTTGCAGTCCGATAAAATGGGGTCGTATTTAGGCCCGATTTTACCATTCATACAGAACGGCACTGATTATCTGTGTTTATCTTCAAAACAGTATTTCGTCATTCATAAGATTTGTATCGCTGTTAATTATCTTATTAATGAATACCTAACTTATTATTTATCGTAAATAATTATGGCGAATAACAGTAATTTAATCATTCACGCGTGTGTTGAATTAATCGTGCGACATTTTTTGATCACATTGATGCTGTGTTATTTGTGGAAGTTAAATTCGATAGAAAACTTGGAGGTTTCTAAACAACAATTGGGTATGTTTTAAAAAAATATGTTGACCGTTAAAAATACATGACTCTATAAACTAGTGAATTTCATTGTATATTGTGTAAGTAGTGTCTCAAAGTGAAACTAATAATCTGATTTTTGACAAATTTTTAAAATATTTGTAAAAGTAGGTAGGTAGTTTTGTTTTAGTAGTGCGCAAAATTTAAATTATTTACAATTATTATCAGGAAAACCCATATAATCAACCTTACTTACTTTTATATTACTCTAGCTGCCGCCCGCGGCTTCGCTAGCGTGGTATCCGAATAAAAAATAACCTATATGTTAATCCAGTACATGTTCTATGTATATTCCAAGTTTCATTCAAATCCGTTCAACCTTTTAGGCGTGAAAGAGTAACAAACATCCATACATACAAACTTTCGCGTTTATAATATTAGAAGGATGAGCAAGTTCAAATGTTGTGGGTTTAGGTGAAATATTTCAGCGCTCCGAGTATAAATAGGATGTGTTGTTGCAGCCAGTATCCCGAAATGCGGCGGCTGTCACGAAATGATAGTGGACCGCTACGTGCTGAAGGTATCGGACCGGACGTGGCACGCAGGGTGCCTCCGCTGCGTCGAGTGCCGTGCTATGCTTTCTGGCAAGTGCTTCGCAAGGAACAACCAGTTATACTGCACGGATGACTTCTTTAAGTAAGCTTCATTTTTGTTCATAATTGTGTTCACAAAACCTTCGTACGATGTGAAAGATATTCATAATCCACCCGTCCTAGAAAGTTGTCAAGTTATCATGGCTTTACTTACGGAGAGAGCATTTTATAATTGAGATTTGCTGACAGCAAATCTATGGGATCAGATCATTATGAGGTTGATAAATTGAAACAATAGACCGTACTCAAGATCAATGCTCAAGAGGGAATCACGACCCAAGTTTTATTTGCTGTGAATTTTTCAAAGTGGGCATACCTGACTGTAGATTTACGCTTGAGCGTTTTGCTAGAATACGGGCATACGATTTTACGAAAAACACAACGGTGCCTTACCAATGATATAAAGGTGACCGCACTCGCTAGGTTCAGCATGACGGTTAAGTATGTGTGAGCAAATCGACACTCACAACCGATTACAAACAAAAGGAAAACTGTACAGTTATCTCTTACTCACGTTGTTTTGCCTGACATAAATGCCTGTGCTACATGTATGACCTAGTGTATAGCCAACTTAACGCATTTTATAAGATGATTATTGCATTGTCACGTTGATAATGTTGTTGCTTTTGCGGTTGTTGTCCCAGGCGCTTCGGCACCAAGTGCTCGGGCTGCGGGCAGGGCATTCCCCCCACGCAAGTGGTCCGCCGCGCTCAAACGCACGTCTACCACCTGAGGTGCTTCGCTTGTGCCGCCTGCGCTAGGACCTTGAACACAGGGGACGAGTTTTACCTCATGGAAGACGGGAAGTTGGTGTGCAAACCGGATTATGAAGCCGCTAGAGCTAAAGGTACCTTCTAATGTCCTTTTCCTATTGTATCTTCTAAAACAACTGTTTTAAGTACCTACTGTTTTGACCTTAAGATTTCTCAATAAGAAGGCCCTAAACTAAACGGATAGGAAATTGAATCCGTACCTTCGGTAATTTTCTACTTATTTCCAAAATTTCACCTGAAAATACAACTATTGTGTTATCCATACTTGCTCTTACTTTTGGATCTAAAGCTTTTGATTTTTTTGTCTAATAAATGCGAATCAGTAATATCACTTGCAGTCACAAAACTTGTGGAATCATCAGTACCTTTTATAAAAGCAAAATACTCTAACGCATCAAATGCAATGCCCTGTTAGAAAAGCATTGGAAGTAAACAGTAAATCCAACTGTAGTAGATCCAACCTCCGTAGGTGGCGAGGGCTCTTTAGACGGCGACGCGGCGAGCAAAAGACCGCGAACTACCATCACGGCGAAACAGTTGGAGACATTGAAAAGCGCTTACAGCAGCAGTCCGAAGCCAGCGCGGCATGTGAGGGAGCAACTGGCGCATGACACTGGCCTGGATATGCGGGTCGTGCAAGTGTGGTTTCAGAATAGGTCAGTTGGAACTTTCTATCTATCTCCCAGTTCACACCAGAATAATCAATGTAATTACAACTATCACACCCCTTCAGTCCTATCACACTTACTCACTCATCTATGTATTCTTAATATGCACAAGTAACTTAAAATAACATAACTTAACTTAAGATTAAACTTACCTTCTATTGACTAGATTAACTATAATAATTATATATTTGTTTTTGAAATAAAATAATAGTACCCACCTGTAACCTTATTCATGGCTATGGAAGAGCGGGACATTCTAACACAAGTATATTTTACTTAAAAGAAGATACTAACCTAGTTATACAATTGTAAACAGTTAGAGATTTTTTTTTTCATTTTTCATTTTCAACTTTGGAAACAAAAAGTGTGGTGTTTTATATATCTGTAAAATCGAATAGATTGGCTTCAGAGTGTCTTTATCTTCAGATCCTTCTATTTGGTGAATTGCAAGTCAAATAGGTAATAAATCAATAAATATTGAATAGGTAGCTTCCTTTTTTACAGTGCCTGGTATTAGGTACATCTGCATCTAGTAAACTAAGGTCTTTTACCATCTATAGTAGATGATTTATACAGCGTCAGGAGGCAACTTTTACGCTGTAGTACCAGGGACGAATTAAGATGGAGTAGGCTTGCCCAGCACCTATTCCTTAAGCATCTGGTAAGACCACGGGCAACAAACGTATGTAACATGAGTCATAACAATTAAATATAACATAGAGGCAAGCGTGTAAAATAAAAATTTAAATATTAAAAATTGAAATTAGTCTCGCTTCTAATATAAATGAACCGAGAATTTCAGATATTTAAAATCAATTTTCACCTGTACCAAGGTATATAGTTATCGGTGTCGACTGCACGCTACACAATGGTTTTGATACGGTAACTGATTTTAACAAGACGTAAACGGAGATTAGAGAATTTATTACTTGCTTGAAATTCAAGAAGAGAGAAAAATATGGTATGGCTAGTGGAACGAAAACGACTTCGTTTACCGTGTCGTTTTAAATATCTGGGTATTTAAAAATTAAGATAATAAAATATTGATAAGAGTGTTGTTATAGAGAATGGTTCAAATCAAAAGTGAGCACAATGTCTTTCCATCTACTTCAAAATATGATATCTGACTCGACTATCTTAATTAGAGAACACGAGCCAATGTAGATTTTGGGAATTTGACTGAACCGAGTTGGATAAGTCATGACGTCAAGTTTTAAATTTACCATCCGTTGTCCTTTAGTTTAATGGAGGAATAAGCTAACAATACGCAATACACAATGAAAACGATGATATCTGCATTAGTGTAAAACTTTGTCGTAGATACAACGCCCTGCTCCGATACATTTTTATTTATTTATTTAAGGGCTTTGTCGCATTGCGACCACATCACCCAACTCCGATTCTTAAAAGAACAGAGATCGATCTTAACAATAAGAATTGAAATACTAAAAAGTAAAAAAATAAAAAATACAGAGGACATTAGCTAGAAAACTCTCAAAAGCCTAAAAATTTTGCAGAAATATTTTTCAAATAAAAAAAAAAAACAAAATATCCCTGGAAACAGTCGTGAGTCAGTTTTTCATGGTGGTTAGAACGGTTAGTGAACCTAGGTACGAAGTATGTAACGCCTTGCACATCGCCTCGGCTCGTAAAATCCGCGCGATATCAATGCTCGAGTTCACTTTATGTGGCAAAGCCGGCCAGTTACAGCTTACAAGGAAAGAAGGTGCATAATTAATTACCATAGGCTTTTACATTAATAGAAAGAGCGTTGAAATTAATGGTAATAAGATAAAATAGTCCAACAATATAGCATATGAAGTGCTCCATAGTTTTAAGAAATAAATAATAAAAAGCTATATCCATACTAGAATCTTCTGATCTCTTTATTAACCACATTTTTACCGAATATAAATAAAAAATAAAGAGGAAAAAACAGTCATTTAGCTGGAGGATTAAATGATGATTGAACGATGGTAGGATGATTGGGTGTCAATCAAAACTACAAATTTTAAACCCGACTTCTCAGGCAAATGCCTTGATTATGCTTTTCGAGGAGGCCACTAGGTATATCTATTTTATTTTATTGATTCGACCGTAACGGCATCATCAACCATAAAAAAATATCCTTACAAACTTCTTCATAAAAAAACTTTAATTACCTACCTACCTGCATAGCATGCATTTGGTCAAGCGTGTATAATTATGATAATAGACATGCATCGGGTCAGTTTAACTTTACTTCATTGTTCCAATAATCCGACTCGGCGATACCGAGGCACGTTCTCCCAGAGGATTGGGCGGGGGTACTTTAATTAATCAAGCTCCATGGAATAAACCGTACATACAGCTCTTTGTTCGAGCCCCCCAAGCCCCGCTGGCTTCACTAATAACACGCGATGGGGTGTTTTGTTTATACTACATTACTTATTTGCTTTAATCGAGAGTAATCGAGGCGGTATAACGAGTTTGCGTTATGGAATTGAAAGATCAATAATCGCGAGTAAACAGGGAGGCACTTGAGCACTCAATTATGATTAACCTGCTGGATTTGGATTCTTTGATTAAATGAAATAGACTTTTATGTTTTCAACTACGCGTAAAAATGTGTGACTTTATCGTAAACCAGGATTTCAACCTTCTTCTGTTTTCTAGATGGAATGAATTGGAAATCTAAGTTCTTGGTGTGTATATACACCAAACTTACATACGAGTACGAGTACTTGTGTTACTTATGTTATACTTGTACTTAAACACATATACTTGTGCTTCAATCACGTCGTAACGGTCCACCCGATCTGGATGATATTTAGAATATTAAAATTTGTGACCTGGAATAGCATATAGCTCTTGAAAAACATAAATTTGCAAGGGTGTTGTATATTAATCAACGAATTTTGGCAAATTATTAAATAGAAATTGTCGATATTGAGATATAGGTAATAAAAAAATATTTTTTTTCAGACGAGCGAAAGAAAAACGTCTAAAGAAAGATGCGGGTCGCACGCGCTGGTCTCAATACTTCCGATCAATGAAAAGCGGCGGGGGTTCCCCGCGCCACGACAGATTGCTCGACAAAGATGAACTGAAGATCGACCTGGATTCTTTTAGTCATCACGGTAAGTTTCTATATTTTCAAATTAAAGTAAGTATCTAAAAAACTTCTTTTTCCAGTTAGAGCGTTTGTCCACTACCGATTTCATCGGAACGTCATGCGTTATTTAAGGTGCCTGTAAACGGGCTAGAAAAGTTGCATCTTACCGGCAATTTTGTTGATCAATATAGTGCAGTATATTTGCAACTATATTACTGCAAATTGGACTGCAATAAAGAAACCCTTACTTACTTAACTATAATACGGTATTTCTTCAGAACTGAGCAACGATAGCTACAGCACCGTGGCACTGGGAGGCGAAGAAGGCTCTCCCGCAGGGGGCGGTGGTGGTACTGGCACACGATACGCTGCCACTCCCCCGTATCTCCGCACGCACTCCCCACCGCAACACTACCACTACCCGCCCGACCATCTCGTCTACACTAATATTGGTAACTATAGCATAGTCATCCGTTAAAGCTTTCATCGCTACTGCCGATACTTCCACCAGCCATCGCGTGTGCGGTGACACTACCCACATGACCATTTTGTTCATATTGGCATTATAAAGAATCTGATCATAATTAACAATTGAGGGCATATTTAGGATTTAAAATGCATCAGTTTGGTCATACGTAACAGTCGTCTCCAAATACAGCATCTAAACATACAATTTAAATTCTAGGTCAATCAATGACCGGAGCAGGTATCGGAAACTCTGGAACTGGTGGCGCCTCAGACCTAAGCAGCTCGTCTTCCCCCGCAGCGGGGGGTTACCCTGACTTCCCCCCGTCGCCTGACTCTTGGCTGGGGGAGCACCATTACTCCCCGCGGGGGTTCCCCTAGCGGCGGCCACCGCCGGCGCACACGCAACCCGCGCCGCCGCCGCCGCCCATCTACCCAGTCCTCGCACAACCGCTTGAGTTGGTGGTCAAGCGGGAAATGATGTAACCGTGCAATGACAATATGTGAACAACTGGACGCAAGACATTCTACCAGAGTAATGAGGTCTATAGATAGAAAGTAATACTGCGATGAAATTAAAAAGTGCCACCGGCTTTGAAGAAAGTGTTGCCAATTATACGTCAATTTACAATGCAGAGTGCATTTGATGTATGATAAAAAAAGACAGCCAATTACTTACCTTCATGATCCGACCCAATATCTATATGTATGTAACTGCTTCGTTTATTTTTATGGTATTGTTATGGTCACTGTTACACTACCTGATGGATTCGTATCTAGAGGTCTTTGTAAATAAACCATTGTTAAGTATGTAAATGTTATATGGGTGTGGCACAAGCACTATTTACGAAAACTGTAAATTTTATCAAGAATCTGTGTTATTTATGTATATGTATGTACTATAAAATTAATTGTGTAAATAAGAGTATGTGTATCATCATTAAGTGTATAAATAATCCACGTTTTAATGGTACCTATATCTAGGCTTAATTTATTTTCATCAGTAGGTACTTTGACAGAATTTATCACAATATTGTACATAATAATTACTATAATACTAGATTTAAGCCTACATATATTTAGTTCGTACAGGCAAGTCCATAGTGATTACAATACTTCGTGCAAAATATCTAGTCAACAGATGGTATCATTATAAATATTATACCTACATCTCAAATTTGTAGAAATTTTATTTACAAAAATTGTCCTCAATTACAGTTCCGTAGTGGCTACTCCCCAGTATTGAGACATTCTACCGTCAAGGTCTAAGGAATCTTGGGAATTAGCCGCCTTCTCCTGTATTACAGCGAAATCGTATTCCAAATGGTACGGCATCAGTCTCTGTAGCGATCCAAAGTAAGCTGCATTCGGTCCTCCATTTGGTAATCGACCAGATCCGAACCGAAAATCAGGCTTCAGGGCTTGAGTGCCAAAGGAACGTGCACTACCGAAATGCTTCGACAAAAACGGTATTCCTTTAGATTGCTTCCCTGGTAGGTGAAGCTGTGGACTACTACCTGACAAACCCTTTAAATTCCGCAAGCTGCTAACATTAGACTTTATACCTTTAGATAAATTATCCAGTTCCTTATCGAACAACATCTGGGTATTCTGTTCTAGCATGTACTCCCAGCATTTGAATTGTTCTTCTGAGCGTGGAAGTTCTTCGGTTATTTGATCATCTTCTTTGTCCTCCTCTACTCTTACGCGTATTGCTCTGGCTACACCTCCACGGCAACTTCTTCGTTCAGATGCTTTTGTTTGTGAGCGAACACTGGCGTAGTGTTGGTGGCTTACTGCTTCGCTTGGAGGCCGATCGCTTTGACCACTTGGGGACGATCTATCACTGCAAGGCTTCGGTGGGGATACAGAATGGCAACACGGCTCCAACCTTGAACAGCAACAATCTGATCTGCAAACTGACTTGTTGCTGTTTATCGTTTGTCTCAACTCTCTCATAAGTAAGTCCACATCAGATCTCGATGTGTCGAACCTTATTATCATAACTGATATACAATCCTCTACTCCGTAACTCTGAGCCAAATCTTGCAGTCTTTTGGCGGCTAAGACTGGATTGCGTTCAGCTCTTGCTTCTGTGACTGCTGTTTCCATACTAACAGCACTCCAAAAGTTTCCATTTCCTAAGATTAAAAACTCATCGTCTTCTTTAATGATGGTTTGTATAACGTCCGGGTCTGGGACAGTGTTAGGGTACCGGGTTGAATATCCCAGACGCTTATTATTTTCGATGCCCAGACTCAGGGGACCGTTACGTCTACTCAATACCGCTTTCGTGTCGCCTACATTGGCTAGTCTCAAGCTGTATCGTTTGACGGACTGTCCAAAACCAATCTCCGTAGAGCTAACTGGAGATAAGTGGCACATGATCAAACATGCTCCATTTCGTTGACCTTTCTCTTTCAACTCCCTATGAGCTGACAGAACTACATATTTCATGTATTCACTGACAGTTTCTTTGATAGATTTTTCTTCTAACAACAGGCCAGGTAAACTCGATTGTAGTATTTTCGGTACTTCGATGTCGGTTTCTCCATCTATGATGGCAAACAGACCTTCTTTGTTGCAGAAAGATGGAAGTCGAATTTGGGCGCAACAAAGTTGTAGTGATTTATTGGGGCATTCTGAAAATCCAGTGGTCCAGGGGGTAGTTCCATTGAGTTCCTCGTGATAGCCGCTCTTTTGCGTCCAAGGTAAGGAGTTTCGTCCTGTGACATCAACCAAGCTCAGAGGACGCTGGCATTTGTAGGCATTGAACTGCGAAGGATCAACTTGCAGCTTTTTATTGCAGGAAATATCTAGAAACTTTAACTGTTTCGGGGCCAGAAGTCTCAAATCTATGCTATCAAGTTCGTTGTGTGCAAAATCTAGAATTTTCACTGAAGCACTACACGCAAACATCGGAACAGATTTCAGTCTATTTGAATGCGCTCGGACCACTTTGATGTTATTTAGTTGCGGTAGACTTTCTGGTAATCTAAGCAATGAGTTTCCTGATAGTACCATTTCCTCTATATCTGGCCAGAAGTTGATACAACTATCAGGTAAGGTCGTAAGGCAATTGTAAGCGATGTGTAATATTCTCAATCCTCGGAATGCTATGATAACTTCTGTTACGTCATCACGCAGGCAGTTTGCTGTTAAATACAGCCTTTCTAGGCAATGTGACGAAGGACCACGGGTAGGAGGTAACCGACTCAGTCTATTATTTGACAGGTTTAGGACACAAAGCCTGTCGCATACTGAGAAGAAGTTCTCTGGTAAGGATTGTATGCAATTATCGTGAAGCAAAAGTTCCTTTAGGGGTGCTCGTAGCCGTGGCATTGAAGGTATGCTGGATATTTTGTTATGGGCTAGATGTAAACTATTGAGGCTGGACAACTCGCTACAGAATAGATGTTCGGGTAGTGATGAGAGTTGGTTGTTACTTGCGTGGAGGGTCGTGAGGTCGGAACAACCGCTGAGCCATTGTGGTAGCGCCGTCAGTCGGTTGTGAGATACGTCTATTTCCATTAGGTTTATCGGTGGGACTGTCGTTGTTAGGGTCTCCAATTCTGAAAAGATAACAAATGCTATTTTATATTATGTCGAAGAGCCAAGATGTTAAGTTTTTTTTATTCGAAATATGTATACGCATATTAAAAGTGCAAGTATTAACAATATATTTCTTGTGAATAAGTCTACTCTACTAAAGTTGTCTCTGACGGATGAAATCATCTTTGTGATGTGAAAAGCCTTACTTCAATTATTTATTCTTGAGTAACTTAGTTACTTACGATTATGTGGAACTCTTAAGGTTCGAAGCGAAGCTCCATGCAACGCGAGATGCTGAAGGGAATTGTATGATGCGTTCAGTTCTCGCAGACCACGTAACGCTGACACCACCAGCACTTCCACGGAGTTGTGAGACAGGTCCAATGATACTAAATGCTGGAATCAGAAATGATAAAAATGAAATACTGCCGTTTTGGCTTTTTAGGTCGAGACATAACTGAAATAGATTAATATGACAAAACTTCGATTTGAAAATATTTTTTTTATGTATAACCTTATAACATACCCGCAATCGGTAGGTCGATTTTTAATTGATGACTAGTACTTTTAACCGAGGAACAAGAATTAAAAAACATACTTCTAACATCAGTTCTATTTTCTGACAAGAAAAGAAAAAAAAACATGTTGAATGACACAAATAGAAGGAGGCCTATGCCCAGCAGCAGATAAATGCCAGCTTTGGATGATGATGATAATGATGTAAGGAACTCACCTCATAATTCCCCAGGATAATGCTACCCTTCAGTCTGTTATGCCTCAGGTCCACGTTAGTGAGCGGCGAGCGGTCCGGCCTGTCTTCTTCTGGCGCCATTTCACTGGCTCCGAAGGCACTGATGAGGTTTCTTGCAGCCACGAGGCTGCGGAGCCGAGGCAGCTGCAGTGCTGGGTCCAGCGAACGAAGCTCGTTGTCGCTGACCTGTAGCTCTTCTAATCTGGAAACAATAATAAAAAAGCTATTGCTGAACATTTCAATCTAGCTTTCGACAATTTAGGTAGACTAGCTTTTGACATTATTAGTCATTGTCGAAAGCCACTGTTTTTTTTTCCATGAGTAAAAAATACATCTGTCGATTTCAGATTTTCGTTCTTAAATCTTTCGTTCGTAGATCATTTTCAGCACCAGCTAGCTCCAAACAAAGCTTATACTATGAGACCAGATGATTAGTGCAATCCAAATCGTACTAATATTATAAATGCGAAACTTTGTGTATACGAGTGTGTTCGTCCCCAATCCACTTCGTAACAGCTAAACAGATCTGAATAAAACTTGGAATATTACATAGTCCAGCTGCTTCTCTTCCCAAGCATTTAATTAAATTATAAATTGTACAAACTCCTTATTTTTCGAACAAATACAGTAGCAGAACAATAAGCAAAATAAAAAAAGAGATTGAATTTAAGAATGCCTAAATACAATAATGTGAAAAATTCTGAATATGAGAAATACAATTTTGGGAAACATAATAATGTGAGCAATATTAGAACTTTGAAAATTAATAATTCAGAATGAAACCCTGACATCCTATTACCCTAAATTAAATTTAAAAAATATGATAACCCCTCAAGCGTTTTCAGTTATCCCAATAGGCCGGGAACTTTAATGAAAGTTTTTCATTCGTTCGTTTTTAATTTTGTTCGATAATAGTAAAACTTGTTTAATAATGTTTCATCCTATAAGTGACAATTAATTATTGACCTAAGACGGAGACTGGATGCGTTAAGCTGAAGACAAGGCGCGATGGCGTTCATAAGAGAGGCCTACGTCCAGTAGTGGACTATATAGGCTGATGATGATGATTGACCTCATAAAAGCTCAGTCGACCACGGACCGGGAAACGTATTGTAAGACGCCGGCATTGTAAAGGTCGCAAGTGGTCGGTGAATGGAGCCAGCACAGAATGATTGCTGACCATTCTTATTTGGTTATTTGCTACAAGTAACTCTTTATTTAGTATAAAGCAGGTCTGAAATGATAAAGACGTATCTGATCAAGAAAATGTTATACATAATACAAAAGGACGCCGAGAAAGTTATGCCTATCTACTGCTATTACCTATGTATCTAAGTGGTACTGTAATGAATGAATACATAAATAAGAGAACGGAGTTCAATGCACTTGATACATTCATAGTGCAGTATGCAGTAGGTACCTCAAGTCATTTTATTATTCAACGCTGTAACTTGCGAGATTTTATCACGTCATGGTTGAAATCTCCGTGCAATACCCCCTCAATGTTTCTATGAAGCATCCGGAAGATCGATCTATTCTATGAAGGACAGGCAAAAAAATCTAAATGTCTTCATAAAATGTTGTACAAACGGTTAAAATACAACTTTATCGGGTTCCGAAGTCCGAATCCATATAGGATCACTACTGTGTCTGTCCGTCGGTCTGTCACAGCCAATTTGCTTTGAATCTACTGGATCGAAAGTGGAAATTTAATGCACATAATGCCTTTCTGTGACTCAAACACAACCCCATATTCAAAATAATTTAAATTTCACTTTACATTGTCACTTTTGGGGGTCAAATTAGAAAAAAAGTCTTGTAAATTTTACTGACATAGTGTTTATTGTGAGAGTCACAAATATATACTTTTTATATTTCTAAAATGAATGGTTTCAAAGTTATTTAAGAAAATAGACCAAAATCTACCGTTTTCCCTCCCTATTTCGGAAACTACTGAGATTTTGAAAAAAAATACAGAAAATAGATCTTTAAATTTTAGATTACGGGAAAAACTATAACACGGTAAATATCTCAATATAAAATTAAGGTGTTTATTAGTAGTTTGGTTTTGTAAATTATTATTTGTACTACATATAGACATGTTTTGACAACATATTGATAATTACCTTCTCCATGCAAGTTCAACTCGCATTTGTCAAATTGTTTTGTTTTTATAATGTTGCATATATAGCATTTCAGTTGGACAAAGGAGAAAATATCAACTACCTGTGTTCGCAGAGACTTCCCCACTTCACAGGCTATAGAAAAATGATTTAAGTTTCGATGCTTTTAGGTTCAATTAAGTTAGAAAGAGAAGAAAGAGTACTTAGTTGATATTGATAGTTGACCCAACAGCTCACGGCCCGTGACTTTTGCAATCACACGTAAGAAGGTATTTCTAGATTTTGTAACGTTATGTACTAACTAGTAACTTAATATTGTAACAAGTAACGTAAAATCCATTATGATTAAAACAATTACTAAAAATGGCGCTCACCAAACTTCTGCAGAAAATTCCACGCTAATGAATGAGGCACGCATGCAGACAATTTCACAATTATCACGCTAGGTAAGTTTTCCATAATCACCACATTTATTACACTGGTCCTTATTAGCACATAACCACATTTTAATAAAGTTTAAATTCAAACATCTGAAGATTTGAGAGTGCGTTCCGAGACTGACCAACATGCGCTTGTTGGTCGACTGACCACGGTCCAAGCGCCTCTCCAGCACTTCCAGAATAGGTAGCATAGGTACCGATGTTACACACGCATTGTTGTTTATCTTTGAATGGATCTATACATTTAACTATTTTCTTGCCACACAGTATTTCCCTTCGATCGTCTTTCGTAATGGCTTGGGCAAGTTGCTTGATGAAATTATTTGTCCTGTTTATAATGCTGTGCCCTGTCTAGGCTGTCTTATTGAATGTTTTTTATAGTAAAATACTACTGTAAACTGAACAAGGAAAATAGGGAAAATACTTCACTATTGCATGCATTTAATTTGATAACAAACTAAAAGAAAGCTACGCATGATATTCTAAATTTTTGGTTGCGCTTTCTACCCACTTATGTTTTGGTACATAAACTACCTATCTAAACTATGATATGGCACACAATTGATACAAATAACGCCTGAATAGCGAAAAGCGATACTGATCATGTTTATTTATTTAATTTGCCATAAAAAGTAAACAAGTAAAATAATGAGCACTAACCTTTGTAGATAATCGTCTAACATTTTAATGAAACAATAACAGACAGATGAACCTACTTATTGAAAGAAGTAGGAAGGATACGAATGCGGAAATCACAAAAGCACGTAAGGACGCTTACTATCGTACGATCAAACCTATTCACCATACAATATTACGTAAGTACCTATCTATGTGTAATAGTTTTGTAGAATAGGGCGGTACCTATTCTTAGATTTATTTTAGCACTGGTGGAAGGCCGACTTTGTTGACTTGAGGTTTTTTCATACAAACTTTATCATACCGCTCCGTCCTTTCTTAGTGCACCCTTACGCTTTAAGAAGAAAATACCCTTTAAGTTTCAGGCTTCTAGGACGTATGGTTTAGGCTGTACGTTGATTGTCAATAAGTCAGTCAGCCGAGCCGAAACCGCTGAAGTTAGAAAACTAAATTTTAGAAGGTAGCTTCCTTTTATAGCAAAACCACCCACTAAGGCGGGACTTTTCGAAATTCAATCCCTAAAGGGGTGAAAACGTTAATATAGAACTTTTTAATGTGCGTGGTGCGATTCGCTTTCAACTCGGTTCGGATATTGTAAATGCAAAGTAAATGGACACGTTTTTCAGGATTTCAAAACAGTCCTTAAAAGTAGCAAATGGGGTGTAAAAGTTTATATTGAAACATTTTAAAGGGCGGGTGGTGCGATACTTATAACTTATAAGTAATCTAACGAGTACGAAGTCGCGGGCAACAGCTAGTAGTTTAATAAATTTAGATATCATGCCATTTAACGAATTTAACACTTTGTGTTGAATGAAGTCGCTAGACGCTACTGCAATAAATGTCCGTGTACGTGAATGTCAATCCCATATACTTTTTGCAGTAGCGACTAGACATTTCGTTAGACGCAAAGTAGCTTGTCTAGAGCCTTAGGTCAAATAAAAATGGTAGGTAACTTATATATTCTTTGTTTAATGATGCGCAATCATAAAAGTTATACATATAGTATAACCTTGAATGTAGCTAGTTATATCGAGTAGCACTAGTTGCGCGTTGAAGTCTTTTTGTATGAAAAACTTGTTTTTTTGTGAAATAATCAGAACTTCGCTTTTATACCTACGTAGTTGTTCGCAATAGCACACAAAATTAATAATATTAACGTTATTAATTTATGTGATTCCATTTTCAAAACCGTTCAAAATCTCCTTTTTAAGACTTTCATTTTTAGATAAACCCCTACATCATAAGATGAATATTCCCCCCGATAAAGTTTCATACTTCTAGAACTTTCTAGAACTATGGTTTAGACTGTGCACTGATTGTCAGTAAATCAATCAGTAAAGTAAGAATTTTAGATATAAATAAAAACACCCGAATGAAGAAACCTAGATACCTACGTAAGTTCAAGCCAATCGCGTCTTGATACCTATCAAAGCTCCTCTTCCAACAACGAAGACAGGCAACCGTGAGCGAATCCTTATAAATCATTGAAACTACTAGGCGAGAGTTCACTAACACATTAACAGGCCGTTCAACGGGGTTTTGAGTAACCTATTAATTTTGAAAGATGACTCGTTTAACTAGCGTCAGAGACTTCACTTATAGGCATCATTATCTTCATTTTTATAATAACAAACTTGCTTTATGTCACAAGATGTATAATTTTGTTTATGTTAATGATGATGTGGTGTGTATGTAATATAGGTACCAGCAAAAAAATACGTACTTAGTCATCAAATATACACGACAAAAATCTTGACTTTATGAAGTTCTTTTTCTTGTTTTTATACAGTACTACAACGAACAGTGCGTGGTCGCCGTTAATTCTAGTAAGCTTACTAACTAAGGCCTTTTACCTACTCCATCCTCCTGAAGCTGTATAAATCATCTACTATAGATGTATAGTAGATGATTTATACAGCTTCAGGAGGCAACTTTTACCTTCACAAACGGGATGTTGTAGTGCCCGAGACGAATTAAGATGGAGTAGGCTTGCCCAGCACCTATTCCATCCTCTCAGCTTAGTCGGCCTTATCCACAGGAAAGACAGGGTCAATACGTGCGGAGCTGACTAAGCCGCGGGTTTCCTCACGATGTTTTCCTTCACCGTTTGAGAGAACCGGTAAACTACTAAACGGACCCAAAAACTAAGCTGATAGTTGTTTACCAAACCAAAGCTTAAGAGTTAACCGTGTGTTGATTGTTGGTGAACATCTAAGGTTAGCTAATAGGGGTTGCAGTAAAGTGAACGTAGTCACGCTCCGACGACACTTAGATCGTGATAAGAGACATACGCGGGGCACTCGTCCAAAAAAATTAGCACACAACGGAAACTGAATTAAAAGTTCAGTATGACGACTTGCACTAGTTGTGACTTGTGTCGCTGCAATTATAATCACGTAGCAGTTACCGTAACATTGTCATAGCTAGAATTCTGTTGAGGTATTTATTTTTTCAGACCAACGTGTTAAAAAGTAGTGATGCAACGAATACGAATATTCGTATTCGCCGAATAGTAGGCATTTACCGAATATTCGTATTCGGCGAATACTAATACGAATATTTAAAAACTAATATTTTTGTACGCAACTCTATTTACTGCAGATTTGAAAAACGCTCGTAAAAATATGACGTGTGCACGTGTGCAGAGGGCCTTAAACGAGTCTGAAAAAACTCGCTCAAAAATATTTTTCACTGAAGCCATGTACAGTCGCCTCGGAAAGACTTTTTTCAACGGCTGGAAACATCCAGACTGAAAAAAGAAATCGCCTGAAACCAGAAAATCTACGAATTTTATGTTTTTTAAATAAAAATTTGCCCGTTGTAAATTTTAGTTATTAGAAGAGTAAACATTCATCAAATAAATAAGTCTTT
Source organism: Scotopteryx bipunctaria (assembly GCA_949320045.1). Classification (NCBI taxonomy): domain Eukaryota; kingdom Metazoa; phylum Arthropoda; class Insecta; order Lepidoptera; family Geometridae; genus Scotopteryx; species Scotopteryx bipunctaria. The sequence continues at coordinate 5,740,002 of OX439441.1, forward strand.
TATTACCATGGTGAGATATTCGTATTCGTATTCGTATTCGCCGAATAGTAGGTTTGATATTCGTATTCGTATTCGTATTCGTAAAAGCAGTATTCGTTGCATCACTATTAAAAAGGTTGAAAGTAGGTCTCAAAGAGGCCGCTTTTGTGCATTAATATCGTTGAGGTATTACATAGATATGATAAGCTAATCTTACTTTTTATATACTAGTAGCACCAGCCAAGTTGGAGATATAATTGATGTAAACAAAACGTCGCGTATTTTTCGTTATTACGATGAAATCGCTCTAGTTTTAGGTAAATAAACCTCTCAACATAAGTTTTTGCACCTGAATTTAACTATTAGTAGGTACTATTTAAAAGTCCCATAAATATGTAATGAAAAAGTAAGTTTTGGGTTAAGTATGGGTGGTTTGTTAACATAAATTGTACCTCCAGATTTGCTGAAGTATAGTATGTATAAAAATGTAAATTTTAGGTAGGCACGTATATCTCTGAAATAAGCTTATTATAATATTTTACATTATCCAGTCTCCATTTAAAGGTTGTCTTGTAGGGATCGCTGTTTAGCGCTAAGGCCAGCCATTGAAAGGCGTATTAAATGTTGTTTTGTAATAATAGATAGATAGAAAATGCTCTATCTATTAATTGCTAGGCCGAGCGTTTTATACTGATCACTAACAGTAACCATCCGTTTATAAATTGACGTAAATGGCTCCTTGTTAGTGATTTACACGCAGTATTTAGATAATTATAATAAGTTACCGACTAGAACTTTTGTACTAATAAATTACCTTTATAAACGTTTAAGTAAGTATAAACAAACACGTCAAATAGCTCATTATGGAGAAGTTTTTAACAATTTTTTTTTCACCTACCTGTGTGCCGTAAACAATGTTATGATGATCCGAAATATAACCTAGCCTTTATAGATGTATAATTTTGTACATTTTGATCATGAGGTGCAAAAAATATCGACCTACTGAAATGCATTTTTTAATGTTTATATTATTCGATACAAAGATAATCTACAATGAAATTACTTAACTAACAGGAAACATTACCAAATACACTTTTATTTTCCACGAAGGCAGTAACCTTACATCAATAGAAGGAGCAGGCTGAAGGCTAAAACGAGAGGCGTCATGCTTCGCTGGCGGAGCGTTACCGAATGAGCGGATTGCGTCGTACCTGCGACGATGTATACTTACAGCCGGTAAACACACGAAAATGAGCTTATTATTTTAATCGAAATATACTTTTTACTAGCTTCCGTTAGTTTTTACTAACTACAAATCGAGTGTGAGTGCGGTGCTCCCTCCCAAGACATGTCCCACCTCACCTCATGTCCTCTGGGCCTAGTCGGATGCACTCAGGCAGGACGACTTGATGAAGGCCACCGACAGTGGAATCCCTTTGGCCTCCTACTGGCTCCTACAAACTACATTTAAAACAACTATAGGTCTACCAGGATCTGATGGCAAAAAAAAGTATAAAATAGCGATTTTCATATGGCAACAAAAAAAATGTCATCTGTCAATTGAAATTTTGAGGAAAGTTTTTGGTTTGGCTTCAAATTTCCTTTAAAAAGTGGTGAAAATGTAGAAGAAGAATTGCTAGCGTCAATTTCTTTTTCCCTTTTTGCCATCAGGGCCTATTAGACCTATAGTTGAAACATTGACTCAATAGAAGAAGAATAAGACTAGCTTCCGAAAGAGGCTTACTTGGCACATCTCTTACGTGGCACTAGGATGAAAATTAGCCTTAATGTTTTTCTACTGCACGTGATTAAGGAACAAATATCAAATGCTCACAAAATTTTCTGATTAATAATGTTAGTAGGATATACATTGAAATATCGGGAATCAGTGGACGAACTCGTGAGGGACTGGGGTAGGTACATACTATTGGTACAAACTCATAGGTATTATTGTTTTTTTCCGAACCAGTAGGGTAAAAACAATAAAATGGGTTGTAAGAGGCTGTTCGAACAGTTGACGTAATTGGTGACATTCATTTTGTAAATTGTAATTTTTTATTAATGTTTATTTCCATTTAATCTGACTGTTTTAGTTTCAGTTGTTTTACATACATACATACATATTATCACGCCTGTATCCCTAATGTGGTGGGCAGAGAAACAAGATAAATTAATATATAACATTAAAAAACTTGCAGCCACTTCTGATTTAGTTCTAAGATATATGGTGGCTCTGCCCACCCCATTAGGGATACGGGCGTGATAATACGTATGTATGTAATAATAGATGAGAAAATGAAAATGAAAAATGTTTTATTTCCGTAACTGTTTAATAGATAGATTTAGTCAAAGTTATTGTGACAATAATGAACCAATAAAAATAATTAATAATTTCTTTCTTTCTTTACTACAGGTCTAGCGCTTAACAGATAACTGCCACGCTCTACACTGTGATGTAAAATAAAATATATGTCTTACGATATTTTCAAGTGTGTGGTTAAATAAATTGCTTATTGAGAATATTTACAAACTAGTTACTTTGTCCTACTTTGACAATGCGTTGTATGCTATGTTCTGACAAATCTTTGCAATGATTTTATTTATATGAATTATATGAATATATTCTTTATGCTCAGCAGAATTGGGATCAGATTAATTGCCTTGATATTGCCTTATAATATTCGTCCACTTTATAAATCATTTGTTTAGTTTGAGTCCTAATCGGAGGTAATCATTGGTTGCAAATCTCATGTGCGTTTTGTTCGAGTACACAGAAACCAGAAATAAATATTTACAGAAAATGCCAATATTCCTCCCACCGCAGGAATCAAACCCGTTCCAGATCGTCAAGAACCAGAGTTGATAGACTATAATTTTGTTCAAAAGAACCTTTGAGGTGACTCACTGTGTAAGCTGGCATATTTCCTTTGGCAATTCAGCTATCCTGTTGTCGCTAATGTCGAGATGCGTCAAAGAGTGCAGCGTCCACACTTGAGACGGCAGAGTCGCGAGTGCGTTTTGTCGCATGCGCAACACGCGTACTGTGAACGCGCCCGATGCGTGTTGGGCTAACGCTGGGCCAAGGGACGCCTTGCCGCCACCGCTCAGATCCAACACATTTGGCGGTTGTGTGCTCTGTGTGCCCTGGAATGAGAATAAAACCATATGAGTTACGAGTAGTGGGTTGAAGAGGTTATGATGATGGAAGCATAAGGGTCTCAGCTTACTACACCGTTCTCACCGACTGCGTAGAATTCAGGTAGCATAGTCAATGCACAATGTTTTAAACAAATCTCATTTTAGTCTAAGTCTTAGTTCATTAAAAATGTCTTCTATCTCGAATATTGGATTTTTTTACACTTTAGGGTTAAAAAGGGTCACATGCTGTACCTACTTATAACCCTCTTGTTATCTAGACGAATCCAACGACACCTCCCTTGTCAAAATCCGCCTTGACGTTTGGACTACAGCTTCAGCTAAAGGAATGCACATACCCACATACATACACCCTAAACGCATTACCCTCCTTCTTCGCGGTCGGGTAAAAAAATAAAGCAAAAATCCGGCTATGAAACGGCGAAGTAACCGATAGGTATATCTAGTTAAAGAAAGTTCATTCATTCTAAAAAATCGAAATAGGAAGGCAAACTTATAGGTAGGTACTTCGACTGACCTAATTAATATCTATGGGGCATGTTTATGGGGAAGACTGCCTATTAGATGGTTATGATTATGTACGAGATAGTACCTACAGTCGGTAACGAAGTTCGTAAACATTTGGTGTTTGTTTATACATCATCTTAAATATTTTGGAACTCATACGTAGACTTAGAGCCAACATTTTGGTTTAAAAAAGTGACTAAAGGTACCATTAAAAATTCGGAAAATGTTCGTAAACCTCTATTGCTGACTGTACTTGATATATTTACCAAGATTCCTTACACATGTTAGAATTTTTTTGAGCTTATTTATCTATGTTCTATACTTTGTAATTAACCTGTCCATAGGTAGCATTTATCTCGCCTCTTATATTGTATTGCAATGCAATCGAGGTTAATGCTTGTGATGATGACGTAATGTATCTTTGTTGGCATTTTTTGGAAGCAGGAAAACGAGTTTCGACTCTATAATTTCGTAAGTTTTTTTTATCACAAGATTCCTATTAGGTAGTTAAGCGTAAGGAAGTTTTGAGACACTGTACACATGTACTAATTATTTTTCAACAATGTAAAGTCAATAATCTGGTAGTTAAAGTATCGAAAATAGTCCTAAGACTCTTAGATCACTAGTCTAAGAGGCTCCTAAAATTATTTCATGATATCCAAGGGATAGTTATGTGAACGTCCTGATAACACGTTTAACAACATTCAAGATTGTGAGTATTGCAAAAATATAATATGAACGGATATAGATTTGTGCAAGACTGCAGTGACTGATTGAAAGGAACCTACCAAGGTTTCACATTTTTCCCGCAGCGTACTCGGCTCCAGACTGTCCAAGAACATATCCTCTTGATTAAACACATCCAAACTGTCGACGTCATCGTCCTCACACTTCACATTCTGCTCCACCATCGCAAGCACACAACACTGCCACAACTGAATCAAAATCCTTACGCTTACAACCAGCTCATTGTTTTCCAAGACACTTTAAAAGTGGCTGCGGCGTTGTATTGTCTCGGTACGTAAACACACGGGGCCGACGAACTCCTAGCATTGTTATTCCCAAATACCACGAAAGTCTGTCCTGTCTGCTTTTACATTATTCCGATCACGACTCAATGTCTTGAGACTTGTCCTTGCCGCGAAGCTGTTTTTGAATTCGCGATTGTATCCTGTCGTTGGAATTCTTTGTAGCTTTTATCAGAAAACAATGTGTTTGAGAATCTACATATAAGTATATACCACTTTTCAAGTTCGTAATTTAAAGTGCTCAAAGTTGTTTGTAAAAGCTACCACTCAGAGACAGTATTTGATGGCAAACTGCAAGATGTCAGTCCCACCTCACGACCGCATCTCGACCGTGACTTTTCTTTCAGGGTGCTGCGCACGCAATTTCTAATTAACACATTTTTATGCAGTTCATCAAAATTATTTTCTAACGTTTACACGTGTTATCTCTCTGATCATGATTTTCAATTAGCCAAAAACTCTCACTACATTCGCGCTAAGAGTGAACGTACGATTTCATTTTCCGTAAGATATTAAATTATAAGTTTTCAAGTTAGCAGCAATAACGACCGTCAAAACTGCTTTCCTTTTGCAAGTTTTACTTTCATTTGAACACAATAGTAATTTAGACAGCCCTACAGTGATTGATACAAAATAGCACATTGAAATGTCAAAAGCTTGATAGATTTCAGTGGAATTTCTAACAATTTGCCGCCAGTTATGGACGGTTCGTTAGTTTGAGAAGTGTACCGGAATCAAACCCCAATCATCGGAGAGCACGCTTCTGTTAGAACGCACAGGTTGAAAAACTGCACTTAGTGAAATTACTTGCACTAGTTGCATTCGCTTACGCTACTGACATTATAACCCAATATAGCGATAAAAACATTATAGAAAAACTAGTTAAAACTATAAATTCTTACTTCTTTCAGCCAACAGAACCACATGTTTCTCTCCCAAACAGTCGAAAAGCCAAGGAAGAGGTGATTCATACTGTTTTCTTTCAGCAAGCTGTTTCCTTGGCAACGAGGCTTCACGCACAGCACCAGTCTTTGGGCCTTTGGCGGGCAGAGCTCTATGCTGCCACTGCTTAGTTCTATCACTTCCCATGTTGTTCCTGAAAATTACAATCGAATGGTGAGCGAAGAAAATGTGAAGCATAACTTCAGTGGAATAAATAAATATTACCATAAGTATGAAGTCTCGATCCAATCACATAAGCCGGCCGTGGTTTCCATTGCGGGAACACGTGTCCTTTCAGCAAATAAAGAGTCCCAGATCTTAACACTCCACCAGACCGGCTGGCCGGGCCCACGCACCAGCGTAACGAATGTCGCAATTCAGGATCAACCGCCAACCGCTGCCTCCGAGCTTCAGACTTCCATCCACACGTTGCGAGGTACTGCTCCTGTATCCTCAACGGGTACTCATCATCTTCTAATCTGCGGGAGTTTTCCGCGCCTATCTGCAGCCACAGAGTGAGCTCATCCCCGAAGCCGAGGTTCTTGTTTACTTCTTCGACGGTGGTGTTGAGAGTGACCTTGACGAGTTTGCTCGGCGCGTCTACGGAGAAGGGTTCGAGGCCGTCGAAAACTCGGAGCCATCCGTACTCGTTTGTCTGTCGTTTGAAGCCGCGGGTGGAGGCGAGTCGGCGGAGCGACTTGCGGGCAGGGGGCGATGAGGCGTGGAGACTTGCCTCGCAGACCATGTCGGCTAGAGGCGGCAGGTGGGCGCAGGCGCGGACGCCGACGACGCAATGCCCGCGCACCGGACTCCGCTGCATTACAATTGGGTCGGAGACGTGGTGGGGGTGGGAAACATGTTGCTCGGTCACTCGGGAACATAGCTGAATACAAATCGCTCCCAATAAAATGACCATACTAAACAGATTGGACGTGATTGATGAAGTCGATTAGTTGCGGTGCACTAGACATAATACGTTTTAGGAACAATCTTAGAACCTTTTTTTCATATCTCTTAATTATAATATTTCGAAACTCTTTCAAATATTACAGAATAATTAAAAATATCTTCTACTACTACTACTACTAATCGTGTCATTAACCCATTCGAACTAGTGTGGTGAAAGGATTTAAAGGCGCTCAAAGGCTCCTTTCGAGCACTTTACACATGTTTTGGTTCTTTATGTTCTACGACAAATCGGTTTCCTCACGATGTTTTCCTTCACCGTTTGAGAGTATAGCGCACATAAATTTTTCGAACAGAAAAATCCGTTCGTGAACGACCGGATTTGAACTCATGACCTTAGGATCGGAATGCGATGCTACCACTAGACCACCAGTGCTCACAAAATGTCTACTGAGTACTAAATTCGACTTGCATAGGAAAATAGGTCAAAACATTCTTAGCTGCAACAACGGAACAGAAAGAGCCATCGGTTTGTTCCGCACCGCTAGCCACCCCACCTGCTATGCTGACTCACCTGCTGCGCCCAAATCTAACCCTTCGTTAGCGTAAGACTTATGGTACGGTTCAAAATAACAATTGATATGAAATATTATTAGAGAGTTGGTATTGATCATACGTCCAAAAATTTGTAGAGTGAATAAACTTATGATGAAGTTTGTAACAAAAACCAGCAGAGCATCTTAGCCTACTATTTTTCCAACTCTTTTTATAAGAGTAGGCAAAAGCTTTCATGTTAAAACATTACAGAACATGATTGTACAGTTTCCTGTAAGTAATGATTGAAAGTTGTTTTTCTCATGAATCAGAATTACAAATAGGCAAGGATTCCACATAAGGTTTCCACGACTATGTTACATTTATAACTTTATAACTTTTTAATCATTCATTAGGGTCGTCCATCGCTGTCTATCTAAATCAAAAGTCTAGACTATCAATAACAAAACAGGTACTTACGTAATATCTAGGAGTCTATGTTACTGGAATGTGTAATAAATAACTCTGATCAAGAGACTTGATTGACAGTATGCATATTATTCTAATGACTTTGTTTAGTTCTATTTAATTACCTACTAATGTAAACAAAACACTTGGGTAAACACAAAGCTTATTTATACTAAACGTGCAATCTAATATAATTACAGGATGTAAGGAGACTAATATATGTATATAAAAAGCTTACTACAAATTTAGTTAACAAGCAGAGTACGCTTTGAGTAACTACCAAATAAAAAATCGATTTATGTTTAAAATTATATAATACTTAGGTAGGTATATCTTACTTAAAATGAGGTTTCGATACCTTTAGACCTTAAATCCACGGGTGATTTTTATGTATTTTTTCATTACTGCACTCACAGGTAGCGTTACACAATCCTTGCTTGCAGAAACTATTCACCGTCTGGACTAACTCTGCGCAGTTCGAGTAATAGTCTCGTTGGTAGCAGGCATTGGTGCATAAGGTCCCAGAAACGCAGTTATTAGGACAGTCTTCGCATGACTTGCCCTTTTTGTAGGGGAAATGTGTTATTGTGTCAAAGTTGCCACTGAAAACGTTTATGTTTTGTTTAACTTAAGCCAATTTTCAGCTCTAAAAACTTTTTAATTGTAACAGTAAACCAGTTTGATTTACAAAACACCGTTAATATTTGAGTAGAATAAAATTGATATTGTAAAAAATATAATATCGTCGCTGGAAAGAGAAAAAAGGAAATGCGAAAAAAAATTAAAATTTTAAATTTTCTTTTTCCATTAACGATATATTCTTGTCCTTTTGACACTGAATCGTAACTTTTTTTATTTTTTTTATTACATTATCATCATCTTACATTTGATGGCTTATTTCCTGGAAAAAACTTTACCTACTTACCCAGGACAATAATGGCAGACGTAATTGTAAAATTGGCCCCAAGGACCGCCGGGGCAGTGCGCCAATCCACAGCCGACCTTGTGACTGGTCGCCCACACCATCTGCGTGTAGTGTCCGGTTACTGGTAGGTTCACAGCCGGGTCCGCGTATGTAAAGTTCTTATATTCTATAAACCAATTCTTCAGAGCGAAAAACCTGAAAATTAACCGTGGAAAGTAAAAATGAAGTTTCAATCTTGGAATCAAATTACTCTATATTTTATCAAAACTTGATAAAACCATACAAGAAACATAATTTTAATGTACGAAACACTTGACTGGTTTTCTTTTCTTTCTTTACTTTTTGGTTTTATTTTTATAAATTACTGATTGTCCTTTTCACTTCTCTGCTGGACTGAGAGTAAAGAAAAAACATAGAATGCATCCAGTTGCTTCTCTTCCCGAGCATGTCGTAAAAGTCAACTAAGCGTCGACTAATAAACACCAAGATCGGCAGAGTTATGTGTCTCGTGTGTTTATTCATCCAAGTATCCTCCCCAATATGATGGACCATCTATATGGGCGATGGGCTGATCGTTTGTCACCATGGTTCACCATATCCACCTTGCGACTTTGAATCAGGAGTGGCTGCAAATTTTCTTATGATTGAATGTGGCTCTGCCCACCCCATTAGGGATACGGGCGTGATAATATATTGTATGTACCTATGTATGTGGTCATCTTTTTAATTGATGATTTTTTCAAATTTCCTCAACCAATGCCCCTGTAAAACGAGCTAATTATGACTGTTATAAAGCTTAGTCTATTCATCTTCCTTAAAAGTAGAATAGACAAAAAACTGTAAATAAAACTGTATCATACAGTAAAAAATTATAATTGAGAAACCTGTTAAGTACATCTCATTGTAGCAGATATAGGTAGGTACTTATTACAATTGTGTTTTTTTTCAACAAATGGATTGAATGTAAGGCTATATTATAGTAGGTACATTCAAACAGCTGTTTAAAGGAAGTTAAGCAAGCAATGGAAATAACAAAAAATGTGGACACAAGGTTGTATCACATTTATCTTCTTCAATTCAGTATTTAATTCATGGACACAGTAATCAGGGAGAGACCTTGATTAGCCATCTGTGAAATTCGTGTGTAATTTACTATGAAAGACAATGCTCATAAATCGTTAATTTAGGTGATAGGTGTAGGTACAATCAACAAAAAAGCCATAAAAACAATCACAATGATTTAGCAATTGATAGAAAAATAGAAGATTCTAAATGGAAAAAAAATCATTTAAATGAGGCGCTGTTGTTCTATTATGACGACCTATTTATGTCCGAATCATATATTCAACTAACGGGCGGCGGATGAAAAACTAACACATTTTTTTTAACAACGTTTTTTTGTCAAAAATGTACGTAGCTTTGTTTTTAAACAAGATTGATTTACGGCCCTGGAGGCGTTTCGGATGAGTGCTCAGCTGAAACGCAAGAGGCGCTGGTTCAATTCCCGCTGCGGGAGAAATTCCATGTTCATTAAATATTTCTTCCGGGCCTGGGTGTTTTGGTACCATGGTGCTCGTAGTTTTGATACCAACGACACAGACAATACCTACTAGAGTCAGTACTATGTATGTAAATGTAAGTGTTGCTATTTATTATTATTTACCAAGGTGTCTTCTGCGCTGCCACGAACAGATTCTGGCCACACGTGCCCAGTTGAGGCACTGTATTCTCAGCTGGGTTGTTATGTTGAAGGAACACGCATTGCTCTGCGTATTTCTGAGCTTGGCGAGCTGCGCCCGAGTGCCATGACTGGGGAAATATTTATGAATTTTGGTTTCATTGTTTACAAGAGCATTTTAGGAAGGTAAAATCCAAAGAGTAATAAGGTATTAGCACCGCATGAATTCAGAGTTTCATTTAAAATCGGTCCATATAAGGTTGCCATAATATTTAATTAGCCATAACAATGCTGTCGGTTGTATCTGCTGAAAGTACGGCGCCAAAAGTTCAGCTAAGTAGGTAAGCTCGCGAAGTTTTTTCCGTGCAACGTCATTTCAACTGAAGTGTTACTTAAAAAACAATGCGAGCGTATTTAGCCGAACTTTCAAAAGATGTGTTGCGATACTTAGGATAAGACCTTTGCCTTTAGATTGAGAGGTAACAATCTAAAATCTATTATTTTTTAGTTCCATTTTAGTGGAATGTTATGATAAGATAAGATAAGATAATACTTTATTGTGTATACCAACAAAAAACATAAAAATTACAAAAGTTTACATAATTATTCCGGTATCCACAATTGGCGGCCTTATCGCTAGAAGCGATATTTGAGAGTGGATGAAGCGAAAGAAGTAGATATGTCACGAGCGTATCAAATAGAAATCCGTGGTCTCTGCCTACATGAGAAACAAGCGTGATATATATGTGTTTAATAAATACCATCAGCAACATATTGGACGCGGTTGGCCGTACTTTGGTGCGGAAAAAGTTGTGGTAGAGCACTATTTTCCTGCGAACAATCTCCCTTTTTGGATTCAACGCGCCATCGGGGATATGTTGTGGAGGAAATATCTCTGGAATTTCAAATATAAGTATCTTATTTTTGACAGTTTATAACATACTTACTTGCATAGTCTGTTATATGTTATTATTTACTTTACTTCATTAAGAAAATTCGAGTTCGGGTCAAACTGCGCATCTTGTATGGTTCATGTTGTATAATGTCTAGGTAAATAATGTGTTTTTTACAAAGCACACCAGAATAAGATAAGTATACTCCGACGTTTAATTAGATCCATAAATCAAAAACTAGTAGGTACTGTTGTTTCATCTCGTCTTTTAAAATGCGGAAATGAATCGGGGTACCTTATATATTTTTCACGTTAGTAAGTATTATTTAGACAAAATGCTTTCAAACAAGTACTTGGTAAACGAAAATAAAACATTACTGAAAGTCGACTAAGGGATAGTGTCCTCTCCAACATGATGAGATACAATAAGCAAGTATTCCCAAGGAGGGTTGATGTCATGATCCGAGGATCATGCTGTGCCGACGCCACATAGAGTGGGATAAGAGCAGGAATATGATGATATCTTTCAATGAGCTTTTCACCACAGTTCTCTCAGTGAGCTACTAAGTTTCATGACCTCGGAAAAATAAATACATGACTATTGGATTTTTGTCAAAATCGTGAACCTTATTATTATTGGTCAGAGTATAAGTATGGTAGGCCAAGAAAGTAGTCGATACCAGTTTTGACAAAAACTTCTGTGTAACCAAAATAGCGCTAAGAAATGACATTAGCAACTATCAGAAAATTATTGCAAGAGAAAATCAACCTTGTTATTTTATGACGTGCAACGTGCAAATGAATTTTAGCATTAGCGTGGTAGACTACATTTTTGGCCGACCGTAACTGAATCTTGTAAGTAGTTATAAAAAAATCTAAGAACAAATGAACTAAGAACTAACTCTACTATAAAATGGCTTCAATTAACTGGTTATCAACAAGTTTTAATAAACATAATTGAACATTGCAAATCATATTTGCTTTATTATACTAAATGCTATTTAACATAAGTAATAATAATCATGTATAATAATAATAAAATGAACGATTGCATAAATACACCTTAATAAGTTAATAAACAAATCGAATATGTAATGTTTTTTCAGCTTGCTTATGTCAGCCTTTACTGATTGAAGATAAGGTACTTTACTTATGTACCTATTATTATAACTCGTGGAAGATCTGGGTAAATGATATTTTAATACTCACGTTTCTCTCCCCATGATCTTGAACTTTTCAACTCGGCAAAATTCAGTATAATGAGCACATGTAAGCACAAAATAGCGCGCAATAACATTCTGAAAGAAAACAAACAATCTACGATCAAATTGACATAATAATGAAACACCCAGTTTCGTCACAAAGAAAAAAGTGCCACAGCATCGCGTCAAGAAATAAAAACTGTAGCTTTGAGCTTCAAACACTTCGTACCCTGATTCTTCACAGAAATTTCTTAGTTCCTATGCTTCACTTCATGATTCTAAATAATCACTAACTATACCGGTCTTAGTGTAAATCTTTATCGCCTCATAACCGTCAAGTGCCTTGTCTGATTTCACGGTCGCTGTGTATAAATAAATTAGAGAGAAATGATGGGAGGAAAGCCGCATGTAGCTCATTTGTTTTGCGCTCATAAACAAACCTGCCGCTTTATTCTCTATGACCAAACGAAACTTGACAGCTCGTAACTTGTCTGTGCCGCGCCGTGTCGTGTTCTTTCAATACAAAATTGTCATATAGAATACGATAACACGGTGATTCCACAAACGTGTCCGCGTTACGTTTTGTTTGGTCATCGAGAATGAAGGGGCTGGTACGTAGATAAGTAGATAGGTATAGGGATGTGGGTACCATAACATTTTAAATCAATCATCGTGTTTAACGTCAGTTCACAGGTTCATAATCGAACCGCTGAAAGTCAAATCGCATCATCAACAGCTCACATAATATATCTCACATACATAGGCTTCTAGTTGGTAGTGACCCAGCCTTCCGATCCTAAGGTTGTTAATTCAAACCCGGCCGTGTACTAATGGATTTTTCTATGCGAAAAATTTATGTGCACTATAACGGTACTCTCAAACGGCGAAGGAAAACATCGTAAGGAAACCTGCGGCTTAGTCAGCTCCGCATGTATTGACCATGTCTTTCCTGTGGACAAGGCTGACAAAGCTGAGAGGATGGTGTAAGTGCTGGGCAAGCCTACTCGCACACTATTCGCACACGAAGTGTTCCGTAATACACAAAAGTACTACGAAAAATATTAAAAAAATTACTCGACCCATCCAATTATTGACTGCGCCTAGCGTTGCTTAACTTCAATGATCGATTACGAACGTTAATTTTTATTTCTTGTATGGGACCCCTTTATATGTGCATAAGATATAACCGACTGATAGACGGACGGACGGACGGACAGCAGAGGCTTAGTAATAGGGTCTAGTTGGCACCCTTCGGGTACGGAACCCTAAAAATAAAAGTGTGCCTCATACAAGAAACTCTTTTTTTTAACATTCGTAATCGATCATCAAAGTTAATCAAGTTACTTACGAAGGGTTCCGTAACTTAATTTTTTCATTTTATTTTATTCTTAATATTTGTTGTTGTTGGAGCGGCAACAGAAATACTCTCTGTGAAAATGTAAAGTCTCTACATATTACGGTTCATAAGATACAACCCGCTGACACACGAAAAGACAGACGGACGGACAACTAAGGCTTAGCAATAGGGTCCCGTTGGCACCCTTTTTTTTATCATTTTTTCATAGTTTTAGGTACATATTGATCTTAAAAACTACTTGGTTCAGCCAAAACTTGCCTTTACTGGCGTATGAATATTATAAAACATTAAGTAGGTACTTATTAAAATAATTAATTCCAATTATAAGGTCAAAAATTTAAAGCATCATAGTCAAGTCTTCGGGTACGGAACCCTAAAAACCAAACATCCTACATAATAACATGGTAAGTATTATCATTATATCTAATTGGAATCAAAACAATTTTAAGATTTTATTTTAAACTAGCTGTTGCCCGCGACTTCGTCGCTAGGCTAGGAGTAAAGAAAAAGCGTAGAATGCGTCCAGCTGCTTCTCTCCACGATCATGTCGTAAAAGTCGACTAAGGGATAGTATCCTCTCCAACATGATGAGATACCATAAGCAAGTATTCCCAAGGAGGGTTGACGCCAGGCAGGCGGCCGGTTATAAAACGCCATAGCCACAACTCTTACAGCATGATCATGGTTTGCCGACCCTACATAGTGGGATATGGGCAGGAAGATGATGATGATGATTTTCAAAATTTGAACTTTGTAAAAATATCTATGGAGTTTAAAAAATGCGGTCACTGACTGGTCAAGTACTGACCGCACCCGGTGATACATAACATTCGCTATTTCGGTTCTTCATATAAACCTTCACCCCTAATACCATCCCCTCAATAAGTATTTTTGAAAAAAAAAAGTAGTCTATGTCCTTCTCCGGGATGCAATTTATCTGCTTGCCAGATTTCATCAAAATCTATATAGCAGTTTAGGCGTGAAAGGGTACTGACAGAGTTATTTGAGCATTGATGATAATATTAGTATGGACTCCTATGCAAATTAATAGTTTCTAAGACAATCAATTTTAATAGCAGGCATTCTCGTCTCGTCGCCTGAAATAGATTAAAACAGCTTAGTACCTATGTACTAATTTTAAGGCTAAGTACCTAAAACGTAAAACTTTGGGAGCTAGGAATAATGCAGGACAGTTTTGTTAAATTAAAGTAGGTAATAACTGATAAAGTACTTACGTTCGAAAAACTTTAAACCAGTGGACTAAGCTTGCATCGGACACCTTGCAATAGACAACGACACCACAATACTGATTTACTTATATTTTTGGCAACAATGGCAGTTCCCAGAAACAAATATTTTGATATGTAATCGTGGAATTTATTACTCGACCTTTGGTATTGAAGTTCGAGAATAAAGCGTTAAAACTCGTAAACAATCGTCTTAGATAATCAAAGTTATGCTATTAAGATTTTTTTAATTATAATCTTAGCGTCTCAGATACTCAGGCTTGGTATTACAGACTGGCGCTTCTCTTGAATGTGTGAATCGAAATAAAGTGTTTGACCATGCAGTGCGATACCCAGTTAATGATCCTTGGTGATTGGAACTAATAATGTAAAAAACCTAGCGAGCCAGACACGAACTGCTCATTCTCGTATGTTTGTTTAATAGGGGTCTACTTTTGTTTAAGTAGGTATACTAATTTAATATGTGAATCACGACTATGATTGGTACAACTATTGAAAACATGCATTTAATAATAATACATTGGTATCTTGGTACTTTCAACAAGCTCTTAAATATTTGTGAACATTTCGCACAGCGCCATCTAGCCCCAAACTAAGCAAAGCTTGTACTATGGAATGGACAACATAAGGCTGTAGGATACTTATATACTTTTTTGTAAACATACACAAAATATATAATACTACAACACCCAGACCCGGAAAAAATATTTGCAGAACATACAAACATTTCTCCCGTAGCGAGAATCGAACCCACGCCTCTTGCGTCTCAGCCGAGCAATCGCTCGCCGCACCACCGAGGTCGTCAAAATAGACATTGTACCTACAAATAATAATTAGGTACGTACCGAAATGTGCCTACTCTCCAATTTGTTTATTTTCTTAAAGGACTACTACTAGTTCCACTAACAATGTTTTCAGGGTCACTTTTCCTCCTCCTAGTAAGTACCTCACCTCACAGACCAAGTGACCAGAAAGTACAAAAAAATGAAACGACAAGCAAGCCAGTTCTGAAAGTGTGTACAGTTGATCGCCTGAATCGCGCCAGCTAATTCGTTCTTAAGCTGGATCATCACTAACATCTTGGCATAAAAAAGGCGTAAAATTCTTTGGGGCTTTATTCGCGTTTTTGCAATAAAAATTGTCATATAAATAGAATATAATAACACGGTGACTCCTCAAACGTGCCCGCGTTTGCTCGCGTTACGTTTTGTTTAGTCATTGTGAACAAGGGGGCAGCTCAAAAACGTGCCATCCAAAAGGTCCTATTACGGTTTGGTTTATAGAACGACTAGATAGATAGATAGATAGCGTGGTAAGTCCCCAAGCACATTACTAATTGTTTCTAAACATAATAAAATTAAAATTATCGGCTGTAAAAACTAAGCCTTGTGGTAAACGCCTTTTTTATGAATTCACGCTTAATCATGAACCCGCATCTTATTGTTATTCTCACGTTTTTTCCGTTTGATAAACCGGTATGGCAATTCAAAAAATTGCCGTTTTATGATAGTACCTATTTATAGAAAATATTTTAATATAACTAGGTAGTATAATATCATCACGTAAGATAAATCGCGGAAAAAAAATTACGTGGTTATTTACACTATGCATTTGCTTATTGTTTTATGTATTTATTTATTCTAGTACAACAGAATGAAACAATAGGAATATCATTTACGTGCAACAGTGGATAACGTTCAAACTTTTCCCTTGGTATATCTTACGTGACACAACCTATTCAAGCCAATATCGATGTAGACAAAATTCAAATGGTAACTCAATAATTGACTCAATCAAATAGTTCGGTATAGGTATTCCTTAAACCTAATTTATTTATATACAATGACGTGAACAAATCCGCGGGAAGAAGTTATCTTAATTCATGGGCATTAACCTTTTAATACCCTACTTGCTGTCAGTGACTGCCAACTAAAATGTTTTGTTAGGTAAACATTTGGTAAGGAAGTAGGTTTTTTTTCGTAGGTTTTATTACCTTACTATAGAGTATCAGCGTAGTACCCAATCACGCGTTGAAGTCTTTTGTACTAAGACGTGCTTGAGTTTCCTTTCATATTACTTTTACAACTACATACCTATCAGGCAGAGGTTATATTTTAAAACCCTAATACTTTCCTAAGTTGATAACAATAAAACTGAAACATTTTTTCACTCTTCTATTCTAACTTTATAAATAAATAAATAAACTTTCCTTCAAAGTTCAGATTAAAAGTTGACAAAATCAAATTCCCTGTCCAACTTCAAAGTCAAAACCAGAGTCTCTTGTTCCGTATCCCAAGAAGCCTTGGAAAGATCCGGGTTTATGGCATGAGGCAGCGGCAACTTGAGAGAATGCTGGGATGAGTTGATTGTGATGCTGTCAGTAGTGACGGCTAGGTCGACGTTCTCCTTTTTGTCTCCTGGCATCTTGATGCGGACTATTAGGTTCTCGCAACTGGCTGAAGAGGGCGTTTTCGGGCCGATCTATGAAGAAAGAGCCCATTTAGTATGTGATCGCAGAGGGAGCTCTTACAAATAAGGAAGTTGAAGTGGCAATGGGCAGTACATATAGCTCGAAGAGTAGATAACCGCAAGGGTTCTCAGTTGTCTGACATGGATCGGAAAACGAAGTGCAGGACCTGATGGAGCGATGATATTGTGTTCGATAGATAGAGGCAGGACACACTCCGCTCGTCCTGGAAGTATATCAAGGACGTCTAAGTGTGTCCAGGAGTAGAATTCTATAGGCTGATGATGAGTCAGGGGAGCTAGAAAATTCACGAAAGTAGGTACTTAAGCCAGATAGCATCGGATCGTGCCTTATCATCATCATAATTCTCAGCACGTTTACCCACTGCTTAGGCCTTCCCTATTTAATGCCATTCAGATCTTCGGCCAATCGCATCCAGGACGAAACTAATAGTCTGATTTAACCACTAACCTGAAGGAACACATCCTCAGCCGTGACAGCCTGCTGGTAATTCATCGTGTACTCCGGAGTCTTCCGGCTGCAAAGCCCACCGCCAACCTGACCCAGCTCCTCGGCAGCCTTTTCTTCTTGCTCCTCAAACTCTTCGATGGTCTTTGGTGTCTTGTGCACTTCTTGGGCAGGGATCTTATCACGCGTTGATGTTATGTCGAAACCTGTAACACACAAAGTGGTCTATTTGTGTTATTATTTAAAGACCAGACAATAAATAAATAAATAAATAATAAATAAATAAATAATAAATAAATAAATAATAAAATACGCAACGGTTTGTTAACATAGGTATTTAAATTGTGATTACTCATCTCCAGTTTGGCTGAAGAATAAAGTCGAAATTCCAGGTAGGTAAACATACCAGCAGATGGCAGGTCATCTCCCTGAAGAATCTCTGGCTCAGGAGGGCGAAGCATCTCGGCCAATTTTTGCATCGTAGCTGGAGTGAACTCAACCATTTTGAACACTTAGGTATCTTACACTGAGTTAATAGTGTTCCTATGAGATAGGTATAAATAGCACCTACGCTGCAAATTATTGTGCTATTCACTATTGCTACTTTTCACGTTTTTAAACGTTTTCACTCGTTGACTAGGTACCTATTTATTGATATATTAGTGATAAAGTACTGTTGCTATGGAGATTTTAAGCTGTTTTTGTTGAAGGATGAACCCAAATAGATCCAACTCAATGAGATTTTCTAATAGGCCACTGAACAAATTATAATCATTTCGTTTTAGAATAGGCCTCTAATCTAAACCCTTCCTTACAGATACCATTGAATTGAACTTTTGAACACAAGGCGTAAATAAGGTATTACTTATTATTATTGGACTGCATCGCAAGTACCTATTATCATATCTTAAGAGCACTGGTGGTCTAGTGGTAGCGTCCCCGCCTTCCGATCCTAAGATCATGAGTTCAAATCCAGTCGTGCACCAATGCATTTTTCTCTTCGAAAAATTTAAGCGCGCTATACCAGTACTCTCAAAAGGTAAAGGAAACAGGAAACCGGCCGGCATGTCGTAGAACCGTAGAAAGTTCGAAAACACGTGCCAAGTGCACGAAAGGAGCTTTGGAGGCGCACTTTAAATCCTTTCACCACACTGGTTCGTAACAACTAGTGAAACGATAGAGATCATTATCTTTGCCATGTGTGAGGCACATGTGTAGCTTTCTTGCTACCTAACACATCATTAGGTACTAAGGAAAGGTGAGAGCCAACTACAAAACTACAAGAATTGACTATACTTCGGCCAAACTTGATACAATTATTTATGTACACAAACTGTTGCGCATTTTTCGTTATTAGGATGAAATTGCTTTAGTTTTGGTTAAATAAACCTCGCAACATAAGTTTTTACACCTTGATTTAACTATTAGTACTACTTAAAAGTTTCATAAACATTTGGTAATGAAAAAGTAAGTTTTAGGTTAAGAATGGGCAGTTTGTTTACATAAATTGTATATCCAGTTTGGCTGAGGTATAGGTACCTACTTACTGATTTCTTATCTAACTAAATAAATAAATGCAAATTCTACATACATTAGTTTATTGATGTTAGGTTTTATAATTCAAACAGTACACATAATCCAGGAAGGGATTAAATATTATTTTTGCATAATTATAATAAAATATTTAAGGGAAACCATCATCGTCTTCCTCAGCCATTTCCTTGGCCAGTTCTAAATCCTGCTGCTCTCTCTCACGACGTTCTTCTGCACTTTCCAACTCCTTGCCATATGACTTGGGCGGGTACCTCATAGCCTTCACACTCTGGTTATGAAGATCCAGGCAAAATGAGATGCGTTGGTGGAAAGCTAACTGCGGCTCTCTAGTGCAGTAGATGTCAGAGCTCTCCTTGTTACTCATATACCCCTTTTCAGGGTCAAGTGTAGCCTCAATAACTCCATCGCGAATCGCCTTGGCTACAATGAATTCTGCATCCTCAGCAGAGTCCAGGCCAAGCTTGCGTGCAATATCTTTTGGTGATATGCGAGAGTAGGATAAACCAATCGAGCGAATTGCTGTCTTGATGACATTCTGTCTCAGACGTAAGATCAGGGTGAATGTATGGTCAACACGAAACTGGGGGCCAAAGTTCTCAAGCACCTCTCCAAATCTTTGCAGGTTACCAAGACGCACTGCTTGGGTGAGTTGAAAGTATGGAGCTAAAGCTTTTCTCAAAGGAGCCGTTCGGAAGATGGCCCTTTCTGGGATATCTCCTAGCAATAATTCAACCACAATGGCTAATTTCTGTACAGTCTGGCGAAAACCAACAGCAGCAGTTTGAGGAGCCTTCCTAAGAGCTTGCACTAGGTGCTTGTGGGCATCACTGTACTCAAGGCGAGCAGCCTTTATCCTTCCAAGGTAATACAGGAATCTTGCCCACTCATTGTTACTTGCATTTTCTGGAAACACAGATTTGCTCACCAGTTTATCAGCTTGGTCATAGAGAGAGTAATGCAAATAATTGCGGAGAAGACAGTTGATGAGCACTGCTTGCCCTTCGTAGTCATTGCGAAGGGTGGATGTGCGGAGGCGAGCATGCAACAGCCCTCGAATAAGGTCAAGCTTGTTGTTCAACTCAAACACTCTAGAATGGTAGAAATAACACTTTGCAGCAATCAAATCCAGAGTTCTCCTGTTTTGGGCCGTGACTTTGTTCACTAGCTGTTGAGAACAAACGGCAGCCTCTTCCAATTTGTTGTTATCAAGTAAACGCAACAAAACTAACAGGTGCATGTAGACATCCACTTCAGGGGCAGGTTGCTTGGTAGCCGTTCTTTTGGGGATTTCAATCTCCGCCGATCCTGGTGCGACAGCCTCAACAAAAGTAAGGAGAGACTCTTTGTCAGCGTTTGTAGGGAATACTTGGTTGATGATTCCACGAAGAACATTACCGTTCAACTTACGTCTAGTGCTTGGCAATGATCTCAGAACACGCATAGCAAAACGAGGTTCCTTTGATGATACTGCTTTGTCTATTTGTCGAACATGTTCTCTCAAATCTTGAACGGCCAAGACGTCGGCATCCTTTTTTACTTCTGGTGTTTCCACGTCGCTGGCAGCTTCAGGGCTTTCAACACTTTTCATTTCTACATCTTCCGATGGCGCCATTCTGTGTTTCTAACACAAATTCTCTCGATTTCTGAAATTTATGATTTCAATAAAATCCCAGCAGAAGGACAATCGAAAACTGATTTTTAATTTTTGTTTTGTCATTTGTCAAAAAATGCCGAGTAAGAGTCTCTTTTCCTAGCGTGAATTAGTGAACACTCTCACATTTATCCCTTTTTCTGGGGGAAAAAATCATTGTTTATGGATGATGGTCTAATTCGTGCTACAAGAACTCAAAACATACAGAGCAAACCCGTGCGAGCAAATTATTTCGTTTTCTCTCCCGTAGAACGTACCAAAGATTTTACATCAAAGATAGAAACGGAAAAACAAATCACCTCAAAAAAGTTTTGTACATTAATCAAAGTATTTTAAAAAATACAAAAAATACATTATTGTGCATAGAAATAAATACAATAATTAGTTGTTTGTTTTTTTTCTGATCAATGGCAATAGAGAGTTCATAGACAAACTTGCT
This sequence comes from Scotopteryx bipunctaria, assembly GCA_949320045.1. Classification (NCBI taxonomy): domain Eukaryota; kingdom Metazoa; phylum Arthropoda; class Insecta; order Lepidoptera; family Geometridae; genus Scotopteryx; species Scotopteryx bipunctaria. Next base: position 5,761,402 of record OX439441.1, read on the forward strand.
GCTGGGGCTGCTGTCAACAGAAAATTAAAAAGCAATCGAATTTGAACTCTATTCGGTTGGTTTTGTGGGGCGTTTTCATTTTGCTTGTAACACGAAATGGCGCCTAATATCGCTTGCACATTGTCTGTGCTTTTTCTTCTTTATTTCCTTCATTCATAGATTATAGACAAGTCAAAACTACTAGCATTGCCTGTAGTTGGCTAACCATTAAAAACTTGGAAAATACTGTTTTAGAGCCTGAATTACTAATGTTACAATCGAAAATCCTTGGATTACAACCATCAATAAGTTATAAAAAACGCGTGTGCCGAAAAATCTAAGAAACGGACGCGCTTCGGCTGCAGAGGACCGGTTGATTCTTTACACAAAATTTCAATGTGTTCTGGAAATGGTTTGCAAAGAGGACGTGGTATCATGGTTTAAAGAATTGGAAAGCTATAAACGCATTGATGCAATGTGTACATTGTTAAATATGTGCTTGCCATTCGAACTACGCTTCATCGGAACGTACCTGGAAGAACTCGGTAAGAGGGACTTCCAGGAGTTGCGTGGAGCCGAGCTAAGGGCAAACAACCCCACAGACCTTGCTGCGGATATCGGCGGTGCTAATACAGACCCTAGGACGCGGCGGAAAATGGCCTTGTATGTGTCGCTGCTGCGATCGTGTAATTTTGCATGTGCCACCACACTGTACAATGCCATGGTCAGTCTAGAGCAGAGTGGTCTACTAAAAGGTTTATATGGAGACCTATTAGAGGAAATTCTACTTCTGTACACTATGGCGTTACATCATCCAGCATTTACATTTGATCAAAAGTCACATTTTGGTGATATTTTAGAGAAATTAAAATTGGAAGACCAGCGAATACAGTTTCCTGAGCAGCAAGAGCATATAAATGTAGTACCTGTGAGTGGATGCCATACACAATCTAGTATTACACCCAACATGTCAGTTCCACCGCCTAATTTGTCTAGCTTGGGACTACCACCTGGCTTGATGTATGTCAAAACACCCGGGGTGCAGGTCAGTGCCATAATCATTACATTTTCATTACATATTTATCTTTCTATCAAAGACATAAGTCATGCAACCCCTTTAGTCACCCTCCAAGGTTAGTTTCTTTCTGAATTGGATAAAATTAGACAAAAATAACAGTATGAATGAATTATGGTTTTCACTAATCTTAGAAATAATTAATATCTTGACACTTATTAGAATTCAAATGGTGTTGGTACCTACTCATAACATAAAACATGCTTGTGATGGAATGTGATTTTTATAATGTTTATCCATTGTAAAGGATGTCTCTTGATCATCCCAATTCAATTCCAAATAGAAGTTATGTTTGTTTATCAGCTTGATGAATGCATTGTCGACCTCGTTTTTGACAACCTTGGTGGCGAGGCAGGCAAGTGCTTGGCTGAGACGCAAGAGGGCGGGTTCGATTCCCGCTACAGGAGAAATGTTTGTATGTTCTGCAAATATGTCTTCCAGGTCTGGGTGTTGTATTATTATGTATTATAAGTATGTGTTTACAAAAAAAAGTATTTACATATTCTACCAGCCATCTTGTTCCCCTTGTTCAGCTTTGCTTAGTTTAGGAATAGATGGTGTTGTGTGAAATGTCCACAAATATTTATTTATTTATTGTTTCTGGAATAATGGGTGCCATTATTATTTGCCATATCATCATTACAAACACCATATTTTAATATTTTTGCATGTATGCATGAGTTTAAGAACATATACACATAACAGAATGATTATCTTGCTCAGTCTACTAATAGTGATATGAAACTAATTTGTGTACAAATAGGTTGAGAGAGATATTTGTTTATTTTTGTTCCTTTCTTAGAGTTTAATAGTACTTTACTGCTATTAAACTTTAAAGAAAATACGGAACAAAAATAAACAATTAATGGTTTAATTTTTCTACACTATACAATTACACACCCCACCCTATTTTGTATTAGGAATTTTTGAATATGTGTCAACTTTCAGCTACCAAGTACAGATTCAGTGACTGAACTCAGTTCACCACCGGTCATGACCACTCCCACTGGGATAGTCTCTATCATAGGAGAGGTGACACATCCACCTCCTGGCCTGCCTTTGCCTCCTCAGTACAACATGGGAGAGTACATCGGACAACATGGATGGGCTACAAATATTATTGTTTCTCCAATGAATCCACCCCTAGAGGTAAGTATAAGTACTTTGAAATATTAACCTTGTAGTATGATTATTGAAGACTTTCCGAATCAGAGTCTGATAAGAATCTGTTTTCTTATTAGTTTCCAAATAAATCCAAATAAAAACAAGAAAGTACAGTAGAATGACATCCTACTAATATGCAAAAGTTTGTGTATGAATGTTTGATCACATATCCCCATAACTATGATTTTGATGAACAGGGTGGTAAAGTTTGTATGGAAAATTTTATTCCTTGGTTTGATTTGTTTAAACTCAATAAAAATAAACTTTAAAATAAATGATTATACATTTTTTTAAATGCCTCTGGGGGGGTTTAATAGAGTTCTAAAGTTTGTATGGGAACTCTCAAACGGGTGGTGTAATTTATATAAAACTTTATCTGAAAATTTAAAATACAAAATGAATGGAAACGAGTTTCAAAGTGTTCTAAAATAACTAGGTGTCAAAATTTACACCATGCGAGCGAAGCTGTGCGGGTATACTAGTATTATATATTATTACTTCGATTTAGTGGCTATGATTGATTCAAGATCTGCTATGTTGTTGTGTGCATAAACTTACTTAATAGATAACTTTCACTTAAAACATTATACTAATTTATTAGAAACTGTTGCCTTGTTAATAATACTAATATTAATATTATATATGTGAAAGTTTACATGTGTTTTTCCTCATTCATCTCCATAATGGCTGAATGAATTTGGCTAAAACTTGAAATACACATTTAGTTCATAAAAGTTGCCTTTGAGACGCACTTAGATTCTTTCACCACTCTGTTCGAAAGAACTTACAGTTAAAAGTTTAAAGTTACATGACTATTAAGTAGTAGCTCAAACTATTTAATTCATCTGTTGTGTAATACCATCACAAAGTAATTTACATTTGTTGAAACAGAATACACTCAGAATATAATAATTCACATTTATGCAAATTCTAGGTGATAAACTACCAAGCTTCATCATCGGGTGGCGCGCCGCCTTCGCCGCTGGTGTCGTCTCCGGGCGACAGCCGCGCCGCCTCGCCGCGCTCCCGGCGCAGGCCCTCGCGCGACCGCTCTCCGCCACTACCCCTCCCGCCAGCATCCGACCAGTCCCTACCGCACCTCACCGCTAACTTCGAGAACCTATCAGTCGCTGAGGTATGTATTATCCAAACGTTTTTGATTCCAAGAACACTAAATGATACCTATTGTTCTATAGGTGAGCAACGGAAATCGACAAGTAAATAAAATATGATTATTTGTGGACATTTCGCACAGCATCATCTAGTCCAAACTAATCAAAGCTTGTACTAAGAGAACCAGATGGCTGATAGAATACTTATATACTTATTTTTGTACATACATACTTATAATACATAACACTACAACATCCAGACCCGGAAGAAATATTTGCAGAATTTATATTATTATAACGGGAATCGAATCCGCGTCTCTTGTATCGCAGCTAAGTACTCGCCCGCAACACCACCGAGGTCGTCACAAAAAGCGATGCGATGCAAAATGTGGGCCAAGTGTAGGTCCCACAACTGTTTGGAGTTTTCGAAACGCGATGTTGTCCCTCACTTTGTGCAATGCCCTAGCAGTTAGACTAGACAAGGATCTATTACTCTGTTAGAGTGTTATGTTCAAGTACGGTTCTCACTGCTGCACTCTGCCCCAGAATAATGTATGCTTATCATATTCCAGATCCGTCACAATACACACATGGCAGATGAGAGGTTACGAGAGCTAAGCCTGCAGCAATATCGCTCGCTGGAGAAGCTCAACGGTGTGCGGAGACGGACGGGCGCGTACGGACAGCCTGCGCGGTCGTCGTCCGACAGCGGCTCTAGCGGGACATCGTCGCCGCCTGATACGCCGGCGCCGGCTGCCCGCCGCGTCGCGCCGTCAGCGCCGCCGCCGCCCGTGTCGTATCTATACCAACGACCGTATGGGTACCCTACGCCGCCGCCGACGTATCGCCCTCCGCCGCCGCCTTTTGCAAACGGTGAGCCCCCGCCATACCCCCCCTCCGCGCCTTACGCCGGCTTCGTCCCTGTGCTGTACGCACCGCCGAAGCTCTCGTGTTGGAACTGTGGCGCCGCGGGCCATGCTGGCCACGAATGCAAGGAACCCAGTATGGAGGAGATGACGCGCGCCGGTGGATACCAGCTCGACTTCGGCGGCGCTCCGCCCGAGTCCACAGATAAATAGGACTGGATCTTCACCTGGTAGGTGCACGCATCCTATCGAGGTGAGGCGGGCGGCTTGTATACTTGATGTTGCGCTGTCTGTCCACTGGTACCAAAGTGTCACATTTTAATCGTAATCGGCCAGAGTCGGCGCTGTAGCATCTTTGACGTAAATGTCCTTATGAAACTCTGACAGACACTTGTAGAGCAAATTGTACTATAGATCTATTTGTAATTGATAATTATCGCATGTGTGCTTATAAGCCTGAGAGACCAGTGTTTATGAAGTAGTTGCACTTCCGATTTATTTGTTTGACCAAATTCCCAATTGAAAGGTGGCAAAATTTTAATGATCCACTTACCTGTTCTCGAATTTCATGAAAAGCAAGGTTGCAATAACATTTTATTATGCCTTCAGCATTTTCATGAAAAGTTGTCCAGAAGGTAAGTTATATTAAAAAATCCTACAAAATATATTTCTATGGTTGCAGTACATACGAGTAGGTACTAATACTGTTTTTTATGAACTTATAAGTAATGTAAAGAATTCATTCATTTCATTGCAAAATTTTTGCTTACAATGTTTTTGCATAATATTATTATTATGAGCCTATATCGTCGCACTGCAGGCCAAAAGCCTCCATATCCCTCTTTCACCTTTTTCTGTCAGGTGCTTTGGAGAAGCAATCCTTCATGAATGAGTCCAAGTCATCCCGCCATCTCAGTCTTGGTTTGCCGCGATGTCGTTTACAACCATTAGGAACCCGCTCGGTAGTGGTTTTCGCCCATAGGTCATCCGACATACGGCAGATGTGCCCTGCCCAGTTCCACTTCAAACTAGCTGCTTGCTGAGCAACGTCAGCGATTTGTGTTTTGGAGCGCAGTATCGTATTTTGTATTCGATCGGTGAGTTTTACTCCGAGAATACTGAGCTGCATCTCGCTGGCAAACCCCGAGTGTGGACCTCTGCTGAGCCGTTAAAGACCAAGTCTGGGCGCCCCGTACGTGAGAATAGGGAGAATGCATACATGCTTGCGTTTAAGGGAGAGCAGCAGATTTTTTCATTATAATGTGGGAAATAGTGTTGGTACTTAAATCGGAAGCGTAATTATTTATAACTATCCATCAATAAATATGGGGATTCCATGACTATGAATGTATGACTCGTTAAAGTTTTTAGCTTGTAAGCATTAAAAACTATGCTTGCTTCTTTTGACTTCCAATGTAACCACCAGTTACTTTCTTCATACATTTTATTTAACTAAACAATTGTTATCGAATTGTTGTGCCATACCAAACTGGTATTATTTTGTCATTTATTAAATTTTGTATTTTACAACATGATCCAAGGATCATGCTGTGCCGACCCCACATAGAGTGGGATAAGGGCAGGAAGATGATGATGATTCAATTTTGTATTTTGCTATCAATTACGAAATATAAATCTAATAGGAACTTTTTCATGAGAGACTTGGTAATAAACAATATTACTAGATTATTGATGCATATAATTGAGTTTTTTCTGTGTTAGTTTTTTAAACAATGCAAACATAAAAGTCTGCTATAGTCTAAAGTACGAATCAGACGTGTCACTCTAATGAAAGGTTTATTTGTAAGAACTCATTACGCACTTTTGTTTTATTTCTTGTTCACACGGTTCTTTTCAAGTGACATAGGTAAAAATTAAATGAAAGCCAGAAATGAAAACTTATTATTAATATCACCTTTACCCCCGAATACTCAAACGCATCTCAGAGTTGAGCACGTCTCAAGTGACGAGTTTTTGACAGACTTTCATCAAAAACTGTCAAAAAAAACGTGATTTGAGACGAGCTCAACTTTGAGTCGCGTTTGAGTATTCGGGAGTTAGAACCTCTCTTTAGTCTGCCAGTATCTTTGTTGTAATCTATTTAATTCATTATTTATTCCTAAAGCTTTTTAATCATCTGACATAACATTAGGATTAGCGTTAGTAGTACATTACATTAGTACAAGTTTACGGAGTCATCAAAAATTTAGGATTATTTGATCACCTTACAAAACTGTTATTTATTAATGTATTTACAGTTATGAAGAGAAATAATCATGGAATCCTCAATTGACATGTAAATAACAAATAGGTATTCTAAATCTGATGCAGGAGTACTGATTATTTTCCTCCGACCCAAGACTGATTGCTTTCATTAGTTCATGATTGGGCTTCTAATGCAGTGAAACAAATCGATATTAATGAAGCCACAGAGTGTTGTAGATTACAGGACTATTTGTTTTAGCTAAAATGAAATATAAAAATATGTTTAAAAATAAATGAATAAAAAAATGAAAAAAAAAATTGTATGACTGACCATAAGTGTGCCGTTTTAAAAGCAGACCGTTTGTATGTTTTGAACAAGGGATTACTTTGATCAAGCTCACGATAATGTAATGCTCTTAATTAATGTTTATAATAGTCATTGTAAATAGTTACAAATATGTAAGAAAGTCGACGCGTCTCATCAGACGCGATCATACTTTGTAAATAATTCAATTCAGTTTAACTAGTTCATAAATTAGAGATTGAGTATATTTGTAAATTACTTTATAAAGATTTGAGTGTCCCTACAGAGTATATTTCATTGTTTCTCTATAATTAATCACTGTCACAAATCACAATTTTGCATTTTTAAAGTCTCAGTTTTTGGAGAGAGTTCAAATTAGTAAGATTGTTATTGTTTTTGCATAATGATGAAGACATAGGATATGTTTTTGAATAGAGCCAGATTGACGCGCATCGGTGGGTTCCGAGGCGCCTGCGGCCGGCACCAACTTGCCTATCTATTCGAATTACTTGTTTAAACTTATTTGCGGTGGGATTCTCTTTTGTGTTCACGCACGTGTATTCCATTGTCAATAGACTTAGTTTAGTACGGTCATTAACATTATAATGTTCCTATTGTAACAAGCATTTTAGAGTTTAATTCAACAAGCAATAATTTTGTGTACAAAGTTTTAGATAAATACCGTCACAAAGAGAATTCATTTCTGCTAGTGCGAGATTCAGAAACCGCAAGGGACTAAACGTAGGTTAGACGCATACAATACAATGTTATTTCACTCCTTATGAAGGTTGTATGTCCATGTAACATAATTATTGTGTTATTTATATCTTAACGATTTTATAATATTCGATGCAGGTTGGAGTATTGATAGTTAAAAAGTAAAAAAAAAAATATAAAAAAATAAATTATAATTACATAACTATGTAAGTATGCCTACCTTGTATTTGTAGCACTGCAGTGGTACCATGCAATACGAAATAGAGTTACAGAAGCATATCATTTATGATATTCAGCAATTGAGTGACCTAGAGTGTGACATCTGAGTGGATTTTACCTGTAGTCGGCTCAATTGCTTTAGACAAAGTACATGTACACATGATTCATAAAGTATAGTGGTAATGTAAGTGTTTTAATTTGTACAAACGTTTGTAACACCAGTAATAATATTTTAAAGATATTGTTGCAGCGTTCATGCAGCTTTACCTATCTGCTACCTAGTGGAGTATCAAAATATTTTTTTACCTTGTACAGAATGTTATAAATGTGATAAATAATTTTTGACATAATTAGAAATTGTGATTTAGTAAGGTGTGTAGTAAATGATAAAAAAAACAAAAAGAAAACTCGCTTTACTAAGTATCTTATAGCTGTGTATAATGTTGTTTTCCCACGTTTTTATATTTGGGTAGGTACTTATGTATTTTAAGCTGTTGTACCTTCTGCTAATAAATATCAGGAAAATGAATGTTTCGGCCCAGTGTTGTTAGACCTCTGTATCCCACCAATGCTGTGAATCATTTGCTTCCTGACAAATAAACAACCAAAATCTATAACTTGTTTTGTTCAACCTCAGAAACTACCCCCTAATTTTGTCTCCTATTAAAAAATACCCCGTTTTCAAAAGGGTGGGCTCCCTATCTTATTAAATGAATGGTAGTAGGTACCTATATACGTACTTATACCTGTCACATAAGTCTACTTAATCTGATTTTAAGGGCCGTCTTGGCCTAGTGGATATATGCCGACTTTTGATTGGTATTATAGGTTCAAATTCCTGCACCACCAATGGAGTTTTCATCGTAAGGAAATCCGCGCCCAAGTCTGCTCCGCACGTGTTCATCATGTCTTTCCTTAGTCCAGTCATATTAGGGGTTTCACCTCCAATGAGACATAATAAGCTAGAAACTCTTAAAAGTACCTTCATTTACCTGTGGATATGACTGACTAACTGAAAGGATGGTGCTGAGCAAGCTTAGGTAGGTAGCTACCTACTTCCTGTAGGTATCTTCTGGTTTCGGATTTCCCCATACCTAGGTACTGTTCCAGTAAAAAAAACACTAAGTAATCATGTCTAAAACAATCACATGGTTATTAATAAGTAGATGTAGGTAGGTACCTAAATGTCTTACCTATAATATTTTTTCCACAAATGTAAAACAAAGAACTTCAAATTCTCCAACGCTGATGCCACTGGACATGATGATGACGCCACTAACTCGTGTCGAAGGTACCACATAGGTACCTACCTACTGAGAAAAAAAAATCTAGACTAATAAGAAAGAACACCTTATTCTCCCGGCTTGACCCACAAGACAAGTTTCGTAGCAACTGTGTTAGCTTTTCCTAATTTATTACATAGATACCGCCCTCATGCTCAAAATTTTCTAAGATAAGAAAGCCCGAGTAGAAATAGTTTTATCGGATAGATAAATCAAACTTTCAACTAGTTGAAAGTTGAGGGCGTGTGTGCCGTGCCGTCGCGAAGCTCAAAATATGTGAGTTCAAATATCATACCTACCTACCAAACTTAGAAGTTCGGAGGAGATAATAAGGTTGGGGAGTTAGGAAATTGTTTATCTTCGAACCGGCTAAAATACTTACTGGTTCATAATCCCAATATAGTTTCACCATCCACATAATTTATTTGCCTTTGCTTTTCTTTGTAGGTACCTACAGGAAAATGTTGTACCTACCTACGTTTTTCGTGAAGATGCTTTGAGTCTGTGTGCCCTATGCCATTTTCGGGACTGCTTTGTGTGAAAGCTTTTTGTGTGGTGACGGTTTAAAGAAAGGGAGATCGGGGAGACCTCTTAGGCCTTTTCTTTATGATAATTTTATTGTGCGATAGCTTACCTACTTAGATAAGAAAAATAGGTACGGTACCTACTACCTAGGTATCTATTTCGTTCAGTTCGCGTGGCACCCACTTGTAAAGCTTTTTAACCTTACCAGTTTGACGCAAACGGAGCAATATTATTTTGATGCTCGTCGAAAGCTGTAGCTCAGGCGTAGGTTGAGCTTTCACAATCGCCTTTGATTTGTCGTTGTCGACTATAGGTACTTACCTAGTTATCGGACGACAAAACGGCAACTTCACAGGTAAGACCTAATAGGTACCTTACCTACCTACATACCTACAATATGATAAAAACGTTCGAACGAAATCCAGCCTCTGCATTATTTTGCTACCAGAAAAATCTCGGCTTTGGAGCCACATAAAACGTACACATTAACATACCCACTCAAAGGTACCTCATGTAGTAGGTAGTTATAGGTACCCACCTACCTAGTAGTTTTATGAAGTCATAAAACTAGGTTCCTACCAGCAATGGGTGGCGAGTAGTAGGTAAAATAGAAATTCAGAATTTCAAAGTTATTTATTGGTCGGGTTGAGGAAAAGGGTTTATGATTTACATATAAACTATTTTAGGACCTGAAAAAATATTTTCGGTGTTCCCAAGAAGTATCTTGATAGTTTTTGTTTCCAAAATTCTATAGGTACCTAGTAAAAACCTATAGAATTTTGCTGTATACTTAGTATAATTTATCCGCTTGTTATTATTAAGAACGTAAATAAGTTTTTTTTTAGTTTTAATTTTTATCAATGATTATATATGTAGGTAAGTAGGTAGGTATCTACCTAATATATAAGATGATGATACCTACTTACTTACCTACCTACTAAGGTTTGTAGTCATTTTTGTTTTTATAGTTTATAAACATAAAATTTTCTCATTATGAACTAAGTAATAAAATTAATAAGTGGGGCGCAGCAATTTGCGGGGCGTTGTTCGGGCCACACGAGGCTATCTTCACAATAAATTAAAAATTTAATTAAAGTACAGACTGGTCGCAACTGCTTGATAAACGCTTTTACTTACTTTGCTCTTATTTAGTTTCCCGGTCGTGCTTTTTAACGACATTGGATAAAGATCGTGTTGGACGAATCGATTTTTACATGGTATCACGTAGCACATTAATAGCGCTTATATGTAGCATTGAAAATAGTTGCGTAGCATATTGTGTAGACTGTTTAGAAAAGACCTACTTTGTGGTAATAAACAAACTTTGTAGTAGGTATTGCTATGAAGTTTAAAAGCGGCGGCGGTACCACAATGAGTAGAAGTCTAATTTTGTACTTGGGTTAATACGCTCCATCGTCAAAATGTACTTACAATATGCCATAAGCCACTAAGCCCCAATCTTCAGAAGCTACGAGCTAAAATATCTGTCAAGTTGTACTTTAAAAATACATACAGTAGTACCTACTTCAAATATTGTGCGCCTCGGCAAACTTCGTGCTTTGTATGAAAATCTAATTTGTCCGAATATTATAATTAAAATAATAACTAAACCAACCATTAAAAAAATAAAAGTATCTTACAGTACACAGTATCTAATTATTGAACATTTCTATATTACATAATAACATTATCGTGTTAGTTTTCAGAAGCTAGACGAAAATTGCCGAGGCGCACCATAATGTAAATACCTACAGAAAAATAAACGTATTTACATCAGTAAGTACACTGTACTTATTTGCTGGCTTCAATCCTACACAATAGCACTTTGCTGTTTCTCAAATTACAGAGAAACAAGAGCGCTATGTTAAGTACAAACAGACCTACTTTTATACTATAGGTTAGGTACATCATAATATTTGATCTGCACTATATTTCTTTAGGTAGGTACATAACAAAGCGCTCGTGGCGTAGCTTGCTTAGACGTTCTTGATTGATCGTTGAAGTTAAGCAACATTGTGCGCGGTTACAATTGGGATGGGTGACTGCAAGTGGTATTACGAGCTGAGCGCTTCCGTGCTTTGGAGGGCACGTTAAATTGCCGGTCCCGACTTTTAAGTCAAAGACGTTAAGACATGACGGAGGCCTTTACGCGGCCTAAAAACTCCGTCACAAGAGTTGGCCACTAGATCATACGAACTTATTTTTTTCTTTAAGTAGGTACATTATAGATAGGTATAAGTTCTCTACCTACTTAGTCAAATTGTAAATAGTCAATTTGGATAGTTGGATGTTTATTAAACAAATCACAGAATGCAGGAGCCTCAGATCAAATACTATTTGATCTGAGGCAGGAGCAAACAAAATGTTGAGGGGTGTTCGAGTAAGTAAGTAGGTAATTGCTTTCCCAGATTGTTTTTATGTTTAAAAACTATAGTAGTAAACTAGGTAACCTATAGTATTTTGAAATTGTGTCAAGTTAGCTTATAAAGATAGCTAGATAGATGATAAAGATATCTTATAAAGACAGAGTCCGTTCCGAAGTGGAAAGACACCGACGCCATCGCTACTGCAGTTCGGATGCTTGTTGTCTCAACTAAGTATGATTTAAGCGCAAACTTACCGACTAGTCTCTTCAGGAATTACACGAACTTTAGTGTGAAAACTGTCTCACGCGGACTGAACGTTTGTTGATTTGTTGCAATTCCGTTTAACTCCAGATAAATTTATAATAATGGCTTTTGCGAATAACATCGCAAAATGTAGGAAAAAGTTTGAAAGTTGTGCGTTATTTTTCAAATGTTTTAAAAACAAAGTAAAAGATAATGTTATGTAAGTACTAAGTAGAGAACCTGCTAATAAAAATCACAAGCCATTTAGTTCGGTAGTACATATTCTTAGATAGGTATTCCTCTTGCCAAATCATTATTTTTATATTTGCATAGGTACCTAGTACCTACCTACCCAAGTTGAAAATACAAACAGTAGGAATGCGACATTTATTAAAAAAAAAAACAAAGATACGACAAAGATCCAAATACCTATAGGTACTACTTTTAACTCTAATCCCTTTGTAAATAGATCTAGAATAATGTTTTATCCGAGTGTTTGTCCTTTGTCTCGTAGATGCTGCAAATTTGTACGAAATGCACGCTCTAATCTATGGCAGAGAAAAGGGGAAAATTGAATTCGTGAGCAGCTAGATGGCAGCTAAGATCTTGCAAACCAAGAAGCAGAAACTGAGCAGGCAATTTGTATTTTAAAATAGTAGTGTAGTAGATACCTACGTTACGTAGCGGACTAGGTACTTGTTTTTCTTTTAAATTTGTTGCTTTAAATCTTCTTTCTTTCTAAACCGGATGTACCTACCTATATGTAACGAGGTGGACTTGCTTTCACTTAAGTATATAATGTAGGTACTTGATCAACTAACATAGTGTTAGCTTACATTTATTAAAATCATTTTTAATCTATTTTTAGAAATATAAAACTGTTGCAATTTGTAATGTGACGATAGCAAACTCCTTTGTAAGTACCTATAACCTTTTCTGTAGAACTCATTTGAAAAGTTTACGAAAGTCACATAATTTTTGGACAAATAAAAAAACAATTAAGCATCTACGCAATGATTGGCGGTCATGTGTAATTTTGCATTATTGATTAAAAATAAATTTAAAAGCTAATAAGTAAATCGCCTAAAAGTTAAGGCAATATGTAATAAATGAACTGAAATCATCTAAAATGTATTTTACATTTGATTACCTGAACTTTCCCTTCAATAGGTACATACTAACTAGATATTACTTATGGTGTCACTAGTTCTCTTTAACCAGTGAGGTGAAAGAATCTGAAGTGCACCTCAAAGACACCTTTCTTTTTGATTTATGGTAGGTACCTATAATATGCCTAAACATTTATATAAAAGGTAGGTGCTTTCCTAATCAATGGTAAGTAAGGTATTTGTAGACGTATCCAATCCATAGCATTCCCATTTACCTCCTGAGCACTTGCGTGTCTGTCGTATTAAAGGATTAGATATAATTACTATGTCAGTCGGCGCTAGTAGGTAAAGGAAGTAAAAAAATCTCTTCAAAAATAGAGAAAGTACCTACCTACTTGTTTTATTTTACTGAAATAGTCCACGTGAGTTTTCTCATTTTTTTATTGTAACAATGGTAGGTTTGTCTAAACACTAGGTTACCTATGTAATTAGCTCCCAGTAAAATTTTATTTCATATTTTAATACAAGGTGGCGTGAATTTATATTATTGTTGTCTTTCTTAGGCTGACTGTACTTTTATATTCATAAATGACAAGAGGTGAAACTTTTAATTATTTAGGTACCTACCTCTATGACTACGCTTTCAATAATACTAATTGCGCCATTGATAGAGGTAAGGCTACTCAAAGCTATTAAAAATGTATGCGGACAGTCCTCTATTCAGATTTTGTAGGTACAGTGTACTTAGCCTATTGGTAGGTACTGCCTGCATTGTACTTATTGCCTACCTGTGTCTCATTATAATGATGTGACGTAAAACTCATTTTATTACCTCTAAACGAGCTCCCGTTCCGCAGAACACATTTCTTCACCATAACGACAGAATATCATCATTACCTTACTGTCTCTTTATTTTTATCTCAGCCTAACGACTTCAGTCCATTAAGATTACCTACCTACTCCGTTCCAAAGAATTGTTTTAAACTTTTTCTTGTTCAGTGAATTCAGCAGATGTCAAGGAGGAGGGATCTTTTTCTCATTATACTCGTAGTATAAAGCACTCGTACTTTGTAGATCTTCCTATATTAATTTCGCCTTATTTCTTATTCACTTTGGAATTTGCGTTCCCATAAATTCAGTCAAAAACTTTGGGAATGTTTCATGGGAGAAAAATAGTTTCTTCCTTCATTTGATATTTGGTAGGTACCTAGAACTTAACAATAGTTTCGAATAAACTGAATCATCATCATCTCCGTGCCCTTATCCCACTTTACGTGGGGTCGGCACAACATTATGTTTTTCTTCCTATCCTCTTGGCGCGCTACGAGGAATGCCTCCCTTTCTATCTGTCTCAGTATCACTTCTTTCTTACTCATGTCATCTTTTACACAATCCTTCCATCTCTTTTTCGGTCTAAATTTATTCTTTCTCTGAAACCTACGAAATAAAAAGCCGGTATCGTGTGGTATCGTGTAACGAAAAAAAATCATTCCTTAGATATACTAGTATCGTAAAGATGATTTTTGCTTCTACCGTAACTTGTATCCATCTACTTTTATATCTAACAACCGACCCGCCCCGGCTTCGCACGGGGATAGACATATAGGTACTATTGTGGACTTTTTTGTAGACTTTTTTAAGGTGTACAATACTGTACTACGTACATTATTTTGATCTATCTCGTAGGGTTCAGCCAGCGTTTGCAATGTAAGCGCAAAAAAATATGTTTATTTACGACATCACATTAGAAACCTCTAAATTATATTATGCATGTATTATAGGTACATATAAACCTTCCTCTTGAATCACTCTATCTATTAAAAAAACCGCATAAAATCCGTTGCGTAGTTTTAAAGATCTAAGCATACATAGGGACAGACAGCGGGAAGGGACTTTGTTTTATTTATTTTATACTATATAGTGACACTCTTCTAGTGTAAGTATAAGTAAACTGAATGAAACTAGTGAGAAATCTAATTACCTATGGTGACTACTGTTGGAGTTGTTTGCTTGTGCTTTCCCGCATCACAGTTTTATTGATCGTAATCGGATTGACAAAGATTTATGTCTTCGATAAATCTTTCCACGCTGGCTGCTATACAAAAAATATCAGATGGGAAAAAACCCTTTGAGCTACTGCTTCGTATTAGAATATTGATCAACATCCTGTTCCTTCATGTTTACAATTTACATGAGAGCACACACATAGCCATTGAATTTTAATCAACATCTTCTCTCAATGGATCTACCATGAATTTATCCAGTATATACCTAACCACCGCGACTGTAGTAAAAAATATGTATGAAAATCTTGTCCCACAAACATCATACGAATTACAAAATCAAGGGTTGATATAATAAGAGTGTGGTAAGTAGGATTGGTGGGAGGGGAAGAGTCTCCATTCTGAATTTAGTGTCTACTTATGTTCTGAGGCTCTGTATAAATAAAAAAATAAATATTTGTGGACATTTTACGCAGCGCCAACTAGCACTAAACTAAACAATGCCTGTACTATGGGAACCAGATGGCTGATAGAATCCTTATATTCTTTGTTTTTGTAAATACATACTTTAAAAAAAGGAAGACCATGAAATCTTAATTTATAAACTCAATGGGAATAGATATTTTTAAATTTGTTTAGATAAAAAATCAATTAAAATAACAATTAGTTGATCGAAATGAGCTCTATTTTCTTATAAATTTATTCTTTTATATTGTTAATTTATTGTAACTTTTAATGTAAAAGCGTGTTGTAATGAATAAGTTCGAATTTCATGGTCTTCCATTAATTTAATTTATCATGTCTGATAGAGAGAATTTGATCTTTATGATTGACTCTATCGATTGGTGCCATAAAAGTACAGGATGTTATTTTTTCGAATTTTAGTCGGTTCGATTTCCGGGTGGCAAGCCTACTTTCCAAAATGGTTTAATGCAGGTTTGCTTTTATTTTTTAAAGTAATGTTTCCTTTGAGTAAATTTTGATAGCTTTAGTATTTAGAGTATCTTTCTACCAGTTAGGGTTTCAAAGTTCCACTCTGTATATAGTATATCATCCTAAGTCCAAGCTGAAGAAACTATACCTACTTTACCTCGGATTTTCCATATGTGAAGTTCCACCACAAACAAAACAATGTTATCTTGCTTTCGGAATATTTTATTCGAAGGTAGAGCTTTACCTAAATCCTTCTTTCTACTGAAACTGTCAAATATCCCCAGGGATAGGAAATACAAAATAGGCACCTTGGTCAGATGCGATCTGAAAAATCCCATTTATCTATTCGATAATGGTACAACGGTGATGTATTATGTGCTTAGAAAAATTAAGGGAATACTACCATTCGGGGTGTTATTTTTAGTAGGTAGTATTTGACAGTATTCTTCATAGTAAGCACTACAGTCAGCATCGGAGCATTTGATAATATTGAATCTTAAAAACAGTTCACTGCAAAAGTTATAAGATACGGAGGCCGAAACCCCCGTGATCAAAATCTCTCTCTCTTCCAGACTACTTATCCCCGTGATCAAAATCTCTCTCTCTTCCAGACTACTTATCCCCGTGATCAAAATATTGACAAATATTTAAAGATTAGCGTTCAACAATTTTTAAGGCAAGAGTAACCATTTTTCAACACAACGTGAAAAAAGTACTTTATATAACTCAAACTGTTAATCAACTTTTGTTGCTTACGGTACCTAGCAGCCTTACCTAAAAGAAAGCTACCAATATTGAACCAAAATACATAAAATAAGGCACCATAAATCCTAGGTACCTAAACCTGCTCTATATTTGGTAATGACATGACGTCAGGAAATAAGGAAAAACTTTATTTTCTTTTACGTTCAGTATTACATGGTTATCGTTAGGTTCTAACTACATGTTCCTATTAAGGTTCGACCGAGACTGGTTGTTTGGTTTTGGCTAAAACCGAGCCCGAGAGCGAGAATTCAAAAAAAATTCTGCTCAGACCGAGCAATAAAAAGCAGTATATTTTCTACTAGTTATGCAGAAGTTTTCGTCAAGGCAATCACATCCCACCTCACACGGGTCAAGCTAGCAAAGGTGCCTGTAAGTCGAGAACAAGACCGAGACTTCATTTTTAGCCAAGAATGGCCGAAACCAAGATCTCTAATCCTGCGGTTAAAGGGTATAAACTCGGGTATACTGCCTTACTATCTCATTAAGCCCAATAACTTACGGATATTATGTAGGTATATTACCCCTTGCTCGATGAAAATGTGTAGGTATTTTTATCCATTTTATGTAGGCACTTTACCTTCATGGAAAATCATTCGAATTATATTACCTACCTACTACTTGAACTACTGTGATGTTTGGTAAAATGTCATAGGTAAGTGCGTGAATTTGTTCATAAAAATGATTAGAAAGAATTACCAATTTTATCATATTTATCAAGTGTGTCTATTTCCCAAGAATAACGTTCCAGAGTTCATAATGAACTCTTCCTTCGCTATAAATATTCGTTATAGGTATTCACCGTTTTTAAGTAAACCAAAGAAAAAGCACTCATGGTGTAGTAGTGGCGTATCCTATCCTTTTACCCTAGTCGGCCTTTAGGAGGCCTAAAAACTCCGTTACAAGAGTTGGTCAATAGCTCACACGAACTTACTTAAAAATAATTCGTGTAAGTACGTTATTAGTACTCTCAAATGTATGTAGAACCTAAAAATATCGAAAACATGTATCGACTGCACGAAAGGAGCATTTGAGGTGCAGTTTAAATCCTTTCACCACACTGGTTCGAAAGAACTGGTGACACGATTAGCAGTAGAAGCAAGGAAATGAAAGCTTATTCGCAATAGTGCCTTAAGAATTTTCAAAGATGAGATAGGAGAAACGACTTTACGTGTCGAAGTTACGAGTTGAAAATAGGTTTCGCGTCAGCTAATTTATCCTTGTAGGTACTGCTGTAGGTACGTGGATACTTGAATTGATAACATGCAATGCCTTTGCACATGTACTCGGTCCTTAAAAATATTTATTTTTCTAAGAAAATAACTTTAAAGTTTAATGCTTAAATTATAGATAAGTACCCACCTAATTTCGTTTTTTTTTACAATTGTGCGAATTAAAGCCGACTAAGCTGAGAGGGCGGTATAGGGGCTGCGTATACTGGGTAAGCCTACTCCATCTAACATCGTCCCAGGCGTCCCGTTAGAGTGAGCAAAAGTTGCTTCCTGACGCTGTATAAACAGAGATGGGCGCTTACCCGGTAAAAACCCGACCTTTGGGTTTTTACCCATTTATACCCATTTTTACCTTCCCATTTCGAATTAATACCGGGTAAAAATTCAATGCATCTTTTTTTGAGGTACAACTAATTATATATGCTTTTATTTATTAGTTTTTATTCCTAATTAGCTATAATGATTTGACTGGCCTCACAGGTCACTTGGTAGTAGCTCTTCCTTTGCGCTGAAGGTTGTGGCTGCGATCCCCACCCAGAAAAAATATTTGTGTGATGAATAATAGATGTTTGTTCTGTGTCTGGGTGTTCTAACGTATTTACAAACAAAAAGTATATAAGTATTTTATCAGTCATCTGGTGGAAAAAATGTGGAGAAGAGCAAAGGATGTGGCACTTTTAAAGCCTGGGAAGTTTCACGATGACCCTAAAAGCTACAGGCCCATTTCATTGTTGTGTCACCTGTACCAACTGTTTGAGAGACTCCTCCTCAACCGTCTCAAACCACTTGTGGATTCAAAACTGATCCACGAACAAGCAGGATTTAGACCCGGAAAAGTCTGTTGTGGGCAGAATCTTAGACTCACCCAACATATCGAGGACGGCTTTGAGACGAATAATATAACAGGCATGGTTTTAGTTGACCTAACTGCTGCTTATGATACCGTAAACATCCGAAAACTCCTAGGAAAAGTTGAAGATTTGACCAACGATCTTGGGTTTGTTCAAATACTTGGTGAACTGCTTCGTAACCACCGCTTTCAAGTTCACCTTCTTACGTAAAAAAGTAGATGGCGCAGCGTCAAAAACGGACTTCCCCAAGGGAGTGTCCTTGCACCAACCCTGTTCAATTTGTATACGAACGATCAACCTAGCAGCCCAAATACAACCCGTTTCTTATACGCGGACGACCTAGCTTTGACCACCCAGACAAAAACCTTTGAAGAGGCGGAAGAGAACCTGACCGTCGCCCTTGAAGAACTAGGAGCCTACTACGATGCAAATGGTCTAAAACCCAATCCATCAAAAACTCAAGCCTGCGCTTTCCACTTGCGCAGCCACCAGGCTGATCGGTCTCTCAACATCACGTGGCAAGGAGTTACCATCCAATGTGAGCGCTATCCAAAGTATCTTGGCGTAACACTGGACAAATAATTGTGTTACAAACCACACTGTCAAAAGACAAAGATGAAAGTCGGCTCTCGCAACAGTCTACTACGGCATCTAACATCTACCAAGTGGGGAGCAGCGCCAGACGTTTTACGTTCTACTGGTATGGCGCTGTGCTTCTCCGCTGGTGCCCAGTGTGGCACATGTCTGCACATGCCAAACTCGTTGAAGTAGCGCTCGACGAAACGTGTCGCATAATTAATGGGTGTCTCAAGCCAACTCCTCTCAACATGCGATATTCTTCAGCAGGTATCACACCACCATGCGTGCGACGGGATGTAGCTAGTTCAATGGAGAAATCCAAGCAAGAGAGTGATAACCGACATCCTTTGTATGGGCACGAAATACCTGAAGCTCGCCTCAAAAGCCGCAAAAGCTTTCAGCGTTTCACACAGGCTTCAAATGACCATCCGGCTTCCGCAAAGTATAAGCTTTGGAAGGAGAAAAAACCCCCACCTCCTAATTTTATCACCCCGCAGGAAAAATTACCACCAGGACACGCTCTGCCATGGCTAGTCTGGAAGTCGTTAAATCGGCTCCGCACCCAAGTTGGTCGTTGCAGATTCAAAATGTGCGAATGGGGATTTAGGGAGCCTAATTTGGCACAATGTGACTGCGGTGCTCCGGCGCAAACCATGCCGCACCTGCTGGTGTGCCCCCTGTGTCCAACCACCTGCACAAGGGATGACCTCAATGCCGCTACAGATAGCGCGATTGAGGTGGCCACCTTTTACTCTAAAAACATTTAACGAAGCATCGACACGAGAAGAAGAAGAAGTCATCTGGTTCCCATATTACAAGTTTTTCTTAGTTTGGGGCTAGATGTTGCTGTGTTAGAATGTCCGCCACTATTTATTTATTATTTTATTTGTTTACTAGCTGTGCCCCGTGGTTTCACCCGCGTTTTTCTCGTTTCCGAGATAAAATATTGCCTATATTATAGCCTCCCTCAATAAATAGACTATGGCCCATAACTCATTAATAGGTACCAACTCTTAACATCTTACACACGTGATAACTTTTAAACGAAATATCCGATTGAGATGAAACAAAAAGTTTTTTACTTCTTCATAAATACTCTTGTTAACATAATGCTTAATTTCGATAAAGATCAATATTACGATACATATTTAACGTAGTTTTTTCTCTTCAGACGATTTAATAATTATTTTGAACACAAAATCGGTTATTGTGATTAAACCATGATAGCTAGATATATGTTCTCGCGGACTTTTTTGTAGGTCTTAATGGGATCTACAAACCCGTAGTACATCATTTTTTTCTATCGTCAATAGTTTTTGCAGCGCACGCAAAAATAGGTTTTCGATTTTGCACCTTGTGTTACAAAATAGCAGTTTTATTACGGATCCCTAATTTTGAAAAAAAAACATAGCCTATAGCCTTCCTCGATAAATGGACTACCCAACACTGAAAGAATCATTCAAATCGGACCAGTAGTTCCAGAGATTAGCGCGTTCAAACAAACAAACAAACAAACACTGCAGCTTTATAATATTCTTTGAATTGTGAATTTCTGTATAAACAAAACAAAAGGTGAGTGAAAAATCGTTTTCGTTACGGTACGGTTACGGACGGGTAGGTGGATCTAGGCAATCGGTTAAAAAAAAATTTAAAATACAGGTCGAATTTTTACCCGGTATTAATAAAAAATACCCGGTATAAATGGGTATTTTTTAATTTTTACCTATTTTACCCTTTCCTTCCTATTTTACCCACCCGAATTTTTACCCACCCGCCCATCTCTATGTATAAATCATCAAGTTTAGATGAGGTCTTAGTAAGTTTAGTTAAGGCCATTAAGTTTTTAACTGCTTTTATACCGCACAACCGTACCTACTATAAATAGAAGTCAGAAAAGTCCAAAAGAAAGTGAAGGTTTTCATGTTTTTTCAGTCTCTAATGTGTTCAGAATCATGGTCTGAATGCATTGTTTCAGTTTACGGTAGTAGTCTTATAAGTACAAATAGTAGAAACACGGAATCTATGGAGTATGAAACAACAAAGCAATAACCATTGAAAAATGAACCAGCTGTTACGGAGCAATCGGTGCTAACCTGCTTACGAATATGAAACTTATTTTATTGAAGTCAAGATCTAGTGGCCTTTAAGGTCGTAGGTTCAAATCTCGTCGTGCACCTATGGAGTTTTCTGTTCGAAATATGTATGTAGGTGTATATAAGCGCTAATAACTAAGCTCTTCCAAAATTCGTACAATTCAAATATACTAAAGTCGATAAGTCTAAACAAGTTCATGCGCCATTGCAAAGATCAAATGTTGGTCGGCCAGCTCAAAGCATCCAATTTAGATTATTTGGTATTACTCGGTGCTATGATGTATTCTGGGGTTTAGTTCAGTGACCGTTTCGATCGTAGTCTAGTAGATTTGGTGGCGTCAACTAGGATAAACTGATAATACCTATTTTATAAGTAGGTTTGTGTCGTGGGTATCAGAAACTATGCGTACCCTGGTACCACAACACCCAGACCAGGAATAAATATTTGCAGACATGCAAACATTTCAGCGGGAATCGAACTCGCGCCTCTTGCGTCTCAACCTGCATCCGCCCGCCACGCAATCGAGTCCGTCAGTAATTTTATTTCTGTTACTAAATTCATATTTCTACTTATGTTTTAACGATTCGGTGTTAACAAAATAAATACATATTTATTTCATATGCCATCTTACCCTAAAAACGAAAGAAAGGGTTTTAGAGTGCATTGTGTTTTTATAATAATTTCATTTGAATAGTCACGCAATCTTCTGTAGACCCTCTACGCCGTAGAGGTTCTACGATTGGTTCTAGGACTAAAGATTACATCCTTGCTCAAGTCATACGGTTTGAACATGATCATCATCAGCCTATAGCAGTCTACTGCTGGACATAGGCTTTCCCTAATGAGCGCCATGGCGCCATTTTCGGCTTGACGCATCCTTTCGCAAATCGTCACTCTATCTAGCCGGAGTGCGTCCTGCATTATGTTTGCAGAGTCGTGGTCTCCACTCAAGAACTCGTTTACCCAGTTTGTACAACGATTATTCAATACCTTTACCTTTGTGGTTCACTAAGCAATTGTGCCTTTTGTCTAGATGCAACACAATGTTCTGCTTGACTGAGCGTATGCCTGATTTAGAGCACTGTTCAAACACTGTCGGTTAAAGTAACAAACGGGTTAGATAAATGTTCTATGGTAGCTCTTCGAACCAGTGTGCCTCAAAGGCTCCTTTCATGCACTTGATACATATTTTCCGTTACTTGCTAGTTTCCTCACGATGTTTTCCTTCACCGTTTTAGTTTACGGTATATCGCACATTAATTTTTCGATCTGAAAAATCCATTGGTGCACGGCCTGATTTGAACCCACGACCTTCGGATCGGAAGGCGGGGTCAGTACAACTAGACCACCAGTACTAGATAAATGTTAATGTAGTAGTATTAGGTACTATGCTTGACTGTATAAAAATTTAAATGGGAACGCTTACTCTCCTAATACAGGTCACACGACTTAAAAGGAGAGTTCCCAAACCATGTATTTTTACACTTGTAATATTGAATAAATACGTTTTGCTTTTTTTTTAAGAAATCAGTAGGGCATTATTTGCATGGCTACCTTATTTTGGGTAGTTCCCATTTGTTCTATAGAAGAGATCCAAGAGATGTTACGAACTACCGGTCAATTGAAACCCGTGGGTATTGTCTAGAAGTTCTCTATAAAATATGATGAATATAATGGTGAGTTCACTTAAAGGAAATGCTTTTCGAAATAAACTAGTAAGTTCGTAAGAGCTAGTGGCCAACTCTTGTGACGGAGTTTTTAGGCTACCTTAAGGCAATATTACCGGTCCTCCGATCGAAACTCCGATTGGTAGGAGGAGCGAGAATATAGCGGGAAGCTAGTTATAAATAAAACAAGCCATACATTTTCATATTTTATTCATTCTTTTATGTAATCACCAGAGTTGTACAACTAAACAATCACAGTTGAAAACAAAACATAACTATGTATAAAGGTATAATATAATTAATGTCTAAAATAATATACGCAATTAGGTATGTGCAGTGCACCGGGGCGCCGTCGCGATATCGCATCGCTCTTTTGTACTGGGGTCTGTGCTCTGTCGTCTACCGTCTACTTGATATAGTGAATGGAAGCTTAGCGGATTCATTATACAAAACAAAATAGTTTAAATAGCTTTGGTTTTCTAGGCAGTCGTCAGGGATCGCCTGGGTTTTCCCAGTGGTCCTTTCCATAAAGAGACCAACACCATCCCGGCACAAAAAAATGGAGCAAGTATTTTGACAGGAGTTTGTTTTGCTATTTTGTGCCGGAGCTGTGACGGCCCGATTTGTATCGAGGATGTGGGAAAGTCCTAAGCCAAAATATTTTCCATGTTTTTCTACACATTTTACTTGTGGATATTATCGGACTACGGCGAAATGTTACTTATAACCGAAACCCGAACCCGGCAACATTACATACTAAAAGATTTAGATCTTCACTGCCTAGAAAGCCGCCACATTAAACTAAAACAGCATAAAAGCTGGTAATATTCTAAAGAGCATGACTTTTATGTGATGGATTTGAGCATAATCGATGCTTTCATGAAGCAATTTCATCAGCAAATTGGAACTCTAACCAGTCGGCAATGTTGGCGCGAGCGGTTCGATTGACACGCCCGCATTCATGTCCGATATCTGATCAATCAAAGCCCGGGGGGTACATTGACAGCTGTTGCGCGCTAATCGCATCACCTGTTTTTGTTCAGAATGATAAATGAAGCATGTGACGAAAGGACTTACACCTTGTCTAAGGTGAGCGATAAGTCGCGAAGCGGTGCGACTCATACTACGAAACTGATCTACGCGACAACATAGAACACGTGAAGATACAGAACTACTTGATATTCTCGTAATGTGTCGCATAGTGTTGCTGAGTTTGTCGCTCACAAGACAATGGATTAGACTAGACAGTGGTACACGACGCAGAGCTTAGGAAAGACAAAGATTGTGCGCCTTGACGCGCGTGGAAAACCAAAAGGTTGCATATAAAACAGTTCAAAAACTTACAATATAATTTTATTGTAAAAGACAGAAATATAAAATCGGACCCAAATTACTATAATATTATATTCGTCTATATGAATGATACTGGCAGTGTAATGATATCAAACAATAAAAACTATGAAAACTTCTACTTACACGAATAATTAACGAGAATTGCTTTATATTGATGTAGATATTTTAATATATTATTTGTCATTAGTGCAAACTAGAGGGTGAACTTACGGAGGTAAGTTTAGAAATCTATTTAACCAAGTCTACAAAATCTTAGGCTTTCAAACATACAATAAAATCAGTCATTTTAACGCAATTCAGTATATTATTCTAAAATTTACACTGATCGTTGTTCGATGACCAAGTGAGACAGTCGGAGAAACCCTTCAATTACTTTAATTTTACTATTTAAATTCTTAATATTTAATTTATATATTAATGACTTCTACACGTGCCACGGACCATCTCACTTCGAAATCGATAGAAATAGTATTCTAGCACAACACTCTTAATAAGTTATTGATATTTTCCTAGGTGCGACTAAATTTATAAATGTAAACATACGAATAAATAAAGTGCAAACACTTAGATCTACCGCCGTTAGCTGCGTCCATAATGCTAAGAAATTGGCACAGTCCCATTCATATCCGCGCCGAGCGAACATGCTCGGCGCGCATTCACGCTCCAACATGCTCGCCGCGCACCCACGCTTCCAACCGCTCACGCACACTACCTACCTACTCGCATATTACTATACTCGCATTCACACACACAGCCACACTAACTGAAAACTTCTTGACTATTATTAGATTATCTACTTTTACAGTAATAGAAGTCGTTCCCGAATAGGTATTATATTTAACTAGCACTACACGGAGACATTAGGAGAGGAACACCTGTTAATGTACACTTTGCTTACTCACTAATATTAAGTAATGTCAATAGTTAAATTTAATTAAAATCAGGGGAAGTCGTTTAAGTTTATTACTGTATTTACAACCCCGTTGTTTAAT
This sequence comes from Scotopteryx bipunctaria, assembly GCA_949320045.1. Lineage (NCBI taxonomy): Eukaryota > Metazoa > Arthropoda > Insecta > Lepidoptera > Geometridae > Scotopteryx > Scotopteryx bipunctaria. Next base: position 5,787,035 of record OX439441.1, read on the forward strand.
TTTGAATGAGCATTATGTTATTAGGTATCAACTCGATGTCCAACTGGACCATTACAAGTAGGTATCTATAGTCATACAGTATCATAAAATATAACATACTTACTCATTTATAATCTACTGTGATTTCACGCGGAAGGGCCACCATACTAAGTGATATCACGTAAAGCTGTGGACTTACAAAATATTCGTATAAATTATTCACATTTATAGCACACTATCTACAAACACCCACGGATCACATTCACATCTGGCCCTCCGGCAGAAATCCGCTTATCTCCGTAACTTCCAATAAAATACTGACTCATAATATGGCTAACTGGAGTAAAACCTATATCAAATATTTGGTGAAGATGTACGTTTAGTTTACAAAAACGTCGCAATTAATATTAAATGATTACTTAAGCTAAAATATAGTTAGAAATAAATTTCGTATAAAATTGATAAGTGAATGTTCGCGAGTCGTGCCTTTAATACTCGCTTTATTTACAGAGGAACTCCCGTCGTGAGTGGCGGGGTGAGGTGGCGCCGTTGGGTGGCTAGTGGGTACAATTGACTATAAGTTTGCGCGTTAGTACGACGTAGGGGTCTACAGTTGTTCGTCCTGCTCTGGTCCGTAGAGGTCTGCCAGTTTGTCGAACCGCGGTCCCCAGGCTCCCAGATAGTCATACTCCTGCACTTCGTCGTCGGTACCTGCCGCAAACAGATTGCATTAGGAATCTATGAATTATTTAAACGCGACTTCGGGTTGTCCAATTTTTGTGAGCATGGTGAGCATAGCAGCGCGCCGTAGAAACGTCATACATTTTAAATTTTTCTTTGCATTTGACAAAGTCAATTTTATCAGGAGACCAGGTAATTTTGTGGGAATACAAATAACATAATCTGTGTTTTAACTAATCTCGTCTGCACGTCGTAGTCCGTCCCCAGAGTAGACGCTACCAACAGAGAAACTAAACTTCACTAAATGATCCTTATATGCAGTCACGTCTCTGTAGTTTTTAAACCGTTGTTAGGTGTTATAAATAAATACGATCACATATATAAATCTAACCCCCCCCACTAGGATTCCCTGTGTCATAAATATCAAAAACCACGAGTACCATGGTACCATAACATTTAGATCCGGAAGCTATAGAACATGCAAACATATCTCCCGTACAGTGATCGAACTGTCTCACGCTTGGCTTGTCGGCCACGTTATCAAGCTCATCAAGTTTAGGTATAACTACATTGAAATCCCCTTTTATAATGTAGATAGGTACGTATAATATTTACGAAAAAAAAAAACATTTTAGCAATAAATTAAGTTTTAACGCAAATTATTTCATTTCATTATATCTACTTTGAATTATGAACGGAAACGCTCGTTGGGCTCATGGCGTCCGCTATGACGTCACGCCTAGGTACGAAACTCGAAAGTTCGGAATACAAAAGTTCGCTCGGCTGTCATTGATGAAATATCAAATATTATTCGTTTCGAATTTAATACCTTTTCAATCATCACCCTTTCAATGATCTTCTCAATTCTCTCAGTAACACGTCAAAAGATGGCAGCGCACATAATTTCAACACCGTGAATGTATTTATTGGTCAGGCGGAGATAAAATGTCTCCTTACCAGAGGCAAGCGATGAGAGGGAACCAGCAGTGCTGCCACCGCCTTCATACGCGTAATTGCGCAGATCGTCAAAAGGAGGCGCGTTGGGGTCACTGTCGGCCCTCCGCTTGTGCTCCTCGATGAACATCCCCACGTTGGTCTCGCCAGGCAGCGGGACACCCACGCCGGGCGGCACGCCCACGCCCACGCCCATCGGTCCCACGCCTAATCCCACTCCCATTAACGGATCTAGATCAATAGAAAAAAAAACAGTAAATAAAAAAATATACTCAACAGTGGATGCAGTCATCTGATGATGATGATGATGGTTTTCATCATTGAAAAAACCTGTTTCACGACATCGTCTCAAGTTTTAAGGTTAGTTAAGATTTTAGGTTCGTTTTTTCGTAAGTAAGTTTCGTAGTAAAAAGCCAATCTGGGCCTACGAGGTAACGAAAATAATATTTATTTTGAAATTGCCACATGCCCAATGCCTAAAGACCTGAGAAAAATTATAACAGATGATTCTTCTTTTTGATACTTCTTTTTCCAAACGTAAATTAAATAAAGATAAATTCATTTCTTTATTTCGTTTCTTTGTTATTATAATATTTATTCTTTGAGGATAAATTCTTTTAAATGTTGACCGCTGCGATCTACTGCGATTAACTTATTACGATTATAAAAAATAGTCCCTATTTGCTACCTCAAATCGAAGCTCGTGATCTCCAAGACATTTTGATTAAATTACCACTAATTAATGAGATACTCCGATTAAATTGATTATTTTAGGTTTGAAAATAAATCACCAATTAGGTACAATACTAAATTCAAAGCACTGTTTGTCTGTATTTTAATAATTATTTTAATTTTTGTTAGATTTTAAGAGAACGCTTTGCTGTTAAATAACCTTGTAAATGAACCTAACTCTGCTTGCGTAATGCTTCTTCATCAATCAATACAGCCGTTAGAATTATGTCAAACGAAAAAAAAAAAAATAGTTTTATTCAAAATGGTATAACAAGTTAGATTGGGACTTTTGAGCACAGGGATTTAACTTTATTAAAAATACTTTTTGACCGCGATCTCTGCAATATCGCTAATTAGGCCATAGCCATTATGAAAGGAATAAAAAATAAACCAACAGGCATAAAGGATCCAATCAGATTCAAAGAGCCCCATGACCTTTCGTAAAGCCGCACCCGGGAATAATCATCCTTACCTACGTTAGATCTAAACATTTTTTGCGAGAAATATTTTCGAGGCTGTCGACAAGGCGAAGCGTGATTTTCCGCGGTTGCAACCCTTTTTTTCATAATTCCAGGACATTATTAGGTTATTTTACTTTCCCTTTGTAGTCATAAGACAGCGCAGGCGCGCTAAACTTTTTGGAATTTATTTCTCAGAAGTTACAATTTATGAAGAATCCCCGATCATATTATTGGAAGAGTCAAACATAACGCATAATTTGGATTTCTCCGAATACAACGGTTTTCCTTTACATGCTTCGGTTCGTTTGTCCAAAAATAGTTTCTTATTTTGATAGGATTCCGTACCCGAAGGGTGCCAACGGGACCCTATTACTAAGCCTCCGCTGTTTGTCCGTCTGTCAGCGGGCTGTATCTTGTGAACACTAATAGGTAAAGAGTTGAAATTATCACAGAGAGTGTATTTCTATTGCCGTTATAACAAAAAATAATAAAAATAAAATTAAAGGGGCCCGCCATAAGTTTATGTACATGTACCTACGATGGAACGGAACCCTTCGTATGCGAATTCGACTCGCACTTGACCGGTTTTTTAAATCAGTGTCCCTGTGAAATAGACTCAATGTTGAACCAATAATGTTGTAATATGATTTTTACACAATAACTCAACCATTATTTGGGCTTGTCATCCATTCGTGTCCGTAGTATTCGTTCTATCCTATTAAAATAACTATCCTTGATTTGTCCAAAGCCAACAAATTTAAGTGATGGCAACCCTAACCATAGTGAGTAATGAGTCTATTAAGAAAATAAGTCAGGTTTTGGGGTGGTATTACTGAATGATGTCGGATTTTCTACGGTCGCTTCCCGTCTAATTGTTTGTGATAGATTTGAGTGATCAAATTTTATCTTGTCATTATAAACTGATTGATGTAGTCATCTGTTCCTACGCAGTTAACTCGAATTTAATTGATGACACCGCCAACCACATGGAGTAATTGAAATCTTGAGGCAAAATACCTACCTACTTTATTTCCGTAATCTCGTGAATTTTCATTGCCTTGACACTATCGATTTACGCGATAGACATCATCATCATCATCTTCCTACCACTATCCCACTGTATGTGGGGGTCGGCATAGACATGCCGTGCTGTCTGTTCTTCCGTTCCCTTCTGACATATTTATTGTAAAGTAACAGTAGCTATTACGTAGCAATAAGGTTGAAACTCACATGGCAACTTCGTCGGAGCGTGATCGGGTAGAGGTCCACCTATAGGTATCTGCAAGGGTGTGATGTCGAAGGCCGTCATGTCGTCCTCCCCGCCGCCCTCGTCATCATAATTGATGATGTTTTCACGCACATCGTCATCCGGCCCGGGGTACTTGATGTGGGCTTCGCGGCGGCGGTTGTAAACCACGAACACCAGTACCAAAACTGCAAGATACACTATGTCAGAATTCTAATTCTAATTACATAAGAATACTGAACATAAGAATGCTGAAAAAGTAATTTTACAGGACTGATTTAATTCGTCTGAATTGTAATTATCGAAATGTGTATAAATAGAAATGATAAGCGATTTGGATGGCATAAACTAAAGGCCTGTCCGGCCGGAAAGGCCAACGCAGTGATCAATGTATATTTTATATATAACAAAAATACGAAAGTTCGTGAAGATTTTGGGCGTGGCGCCTGAACGGACCGTGGAAATGTATGAAAATACCTACATTCTAAATTCTACCCAAATTAGTTCAACCTTTAGATTTGTGCAGATTTTTGCATGGTGGTACTGCGTGCGATATTTCAAGCTCGCCATGATTGAATCGATTCGAATGAAGTTTGGAAAATATAAGTGTCGTCGTAGATTAATGTTTGTAGTTGAGTAAAAAAAAACATAAACCCCCACAAATATCTTGTTAGTAAACATATATAGGTAGGTACATATGTCATAGTCAAACATCGAAGCTCCGGCGCTCCTGGGTTTGTCTAGTCAAACCTTAGGTCAGACATAAAATCTTAGTCAAAGTCCAAAGCAATAGTGTTTTTCTTTCTTTGACTAACAAATTTTTGGTTAATCCTAAGAGATACTAATTACCATAAGAAAACTTGCAGCCACTCCTGATTCAAAGTCCCAAGATGGATATGGTGAATCATGATGACAGGTGATCAGCCCACCGCCCACATAGATAATAAATAAATAAATAAATAACACCCTTTGGTATAAATAACACACAATGGTTCTAAAAGTGTTTAAATTACAAACATTCTCAGTAAGTGGTTAGTACTTGTTTCTTTTTCATAAATTAGGTAGGCTTATACCTATAAAGTTATTTCAGTGTTCCTTAAGTTTTAGGTAATGGTCTGTTATTTTATAAATGAGTTGGAAAGTTGTCGCAGGTGTTCATAAATATTTCAAGAGAAGGTTGAAGTTTGGCAACATTTGCCAGTAAACTGTTGCGCAAAAGGCAATAACATAAAAAATGTAGTCAATGGGACACTTAAAGGAAAAATATCTATACTCCCTATAAATAGATAAGTTCAATGTTTATTGGTTGTATCGAGACAGTGTTTTTGTAGTTTTAGATCGATCTTTTGCTAAAGTTAAATAATGTTTGTTCTTTTTGCTTTAGAAGTTAAGTGATTCTAGTCACAGCATGCGAGAACGCTCAAGCTCTTACTAAATATTTGAAAGCACTAATTTCGGTTACAACGTTTCGGCGCTCACCGCAATCTCACCGAATTTGTGGGGAGGCGTTGAGTCAGCATTGCCAAGTGTTTGCTTAAACACTATCCTCTCTATTAAGCTACGTTTCTTAGAAAATACTGCAAGAATTCTTCAATAACTACGGAGTTTGTGAAAGTAGACATTTGCTATTTTAAAATATTTCTGCAGAGATTTTCCAATTCTGTCTCGAAAAATATTGGAATTGTCTGTTCTAAGAGCGACCAAAGTCGATAACAGTGGTAAATTCAGTTTATTTTGCAGTGTTACTCAAAGCACTAAGAGGAGCAAATTCACTAGACGTTTCACTTGATTTATTGTAGGTACTTAAACAACATTGAAATAACTTGTTAAAGGAAATTTTAGTAGCGGTGGTTATTGCGTGAAGTAGGCACCTACTTTTTCTTAGGATGGATCTTTATAAGTGACCTTATATTAAACAAGCTTCTATACTAAAACAATTTTTGGCTACTATGGCACACTGTCAAAAGAAGATAAATAAATAATTATAAAATTCTTGATTGCACAATATAAAAAGCATGTAGGTTCTTCCAGCTGAACTTTGTGAGATCTAGAGAAAATAGAGGTAGTGCTTACTACAACAAGCGTTTTTAAAAACGTGCGACAATCGCAAGATATCAAAAAGTTACTTATTTCAAGATCCGTCCCATCTGAATAAATTTGCCCTTGAAAGTACCATGATCTGTACGAAGTTATCAATGAAAACGAAGCTCAAATTGTCACAAGGATCTTGGCAATATTAGAACGGGAATTGTTTTAGTCATTTCAATTTCCGTTAGCGCGCACGCATTTAATAAAGGAAGGGACTGTTTTAGAACATAATGGAGGTATTATGTACCTATTGTACGTGTATAGAGGTACCGTCATTGTCTTAGCCTTCCGTCCTATCCATGAATATATCAATAGTGGTAAAATACGAGTATAATTTCGAGTAACTACTGATGATTATCATTTTACATCGTCTGTTATGTATTTCTCGCTTGCGTGATACCCAGATAAAAAGTATCATTATCCGAGGCCAGAACGCACCCACTGCAAGTATACCTTCCCCTCATTGCGAGTTTATATACGAGTAGGCCTCAGTTTGCTTTTGCCTTTTTCACGATTCTGCGCTAGCCTAAGCTACCAAAGACATGGGTATTCCAAGTTCCGTCCAATAGTAACCATACAAACAGGTACAACCAAACTTTCGAATTTATATTATACAGACATACATAATTATCATGTGGGCAGAGCCACAAGTAATCATAAGAAAACTTGTAGTCACCCCTGATGCAAAGTCCCATGATGGAGACGGCGAACTATGGTGTCAGGTGATCAGCCCATCGCCCTTAGTCGACTTTTACGACATGCTCGGAGAAAGAAGCAGCTGGACGCATTCTATGTTTTTTCTTTCAGTTCAGCAGAGAATTAATATATTTAAAAATAAATCTCTAGCAAAGGTACTAATAAGTACCTACTCCTCAAATACATTAATTATAGAAGTTACAAATAAATCTGATAAATGTTGTTTTACAAATTGAATTTGTGTGCCAATTCAATGAGTGGAACACAAGATATTTTATGAATACGAATTTGTGTACAAATTCAAATTACTGTTTTACAAATGTTGTTTAAAACATGGTCTCCTCGTTCCTCTATTAGAACCGTAAAGTTGATGATAAAATTATTACGATGAATAGGAATAAATTCACAAAATGTTAACTAAACTATTTCGATCGGAGCTTCGTTACTAACTGAACACCTGCCCGTTATCATTTGCTTACGAAAGAAATTCAAATAAACTGCTGAAAGTAAACTTGTTGATCGCTAAAATCGCCGAAAAAAACAGTTAAGAATGAAAATTTTAATGCAGTATTGTATTTCGACTTTTGTAAGCAAACGAATAAGAAATGCATGCACTTACAAAACAAATGAATGACGGTGCTCACCTAGAAGCATGAACAAACAAACAATGATAGCGATAATGAAATCCCGTGATGGAGTGATGATGCCCGATGCTAGTAGTTCCAATTCGCAGTCGTGGCCGGTGTATCCAAAGGCACAAATGCAGTCGTATCTTCTCGCAGGCTCCCGGTCTATGCAGGTGCCACCGTTGAGGCAAGGGTATCCCAAGCATTCGTTGATGTTGACGCAAGTCCCGCCGCCGCGTGTCGAGCCTCCGGGACACCTATACAATGCGCTCTATACCTCACCGTACGGACACGGCGCGCACTGAGTCCCGTAAAGCTTGCACTACCACTACATAGAGCAACTAACTACACATATAGTGATAATACACCTTTATCAACACGCTTTTGGAATGACAGTGTGAGGTTAAAGTGTGGAAGAATGTAAGCCCTCGTCCTATTTGGCAAGCGATGCAACTATTTGATGTAGCTGGTTGCATCGGTATAACACAATCTGGAATTTCAATAATCTAGGTCACGTGACACGAAATTGGCATATAGGCATTCGTTTGACCGCTTTGCAAATACAATGCAACCATGACATCGTGGGTAATTGTGCATCCGCTTGTCAATTAGGTCGGTGACGGGGTTAGATTGTATTGATAAAGATGATGTATGATGCGATACATAGATACGGATGGTGTGATAGTGCGCGGGTGAGAGTGCTACCGTGAAGCTATTGTGCTCACTCATTATAATGAGGAGGCAGACGAGTATCGCGGCCAAGGCGCCCATGCTGAGTTTCAGCGTGCGGCCCTCTTGCACCAGCTCGCAGTTCTCCCCCCAGAAGCCCTCGGGGCAGAGGCACCGGTATCCTGGCTCGCGGTTCACGCACGAGCCGCCGTTGCGACACGGAAAGTAGAGACACTCGTTCTTGTCTACGCAACCCTTGCCGTCCGGCGACAGTACCAAACCCTCACCGCAACTGAACACCATTCCAAGGCATATTAATACATCTTATAAGCATTAATAGATATATTATTGTTTTTATTAATATATAAGGAACCAAAAGTGTTCATAAAAAGCTTCCTGCCACACCCCCACTTAGGCGGATAAATCGAAGGAGCGCGCGGCTTTTCGTAACTTTGATGTTTTGTTTATCCTCAAGTGGGAATGAAGCAGGTTAATTATATTTTATTGATTTTTCAGAATAGACCAGTAAATAATTTGATATAGAAGGCAAATAAATACAAAACTCAGTGCGGGCCGTATTGAGCGATAAATTAGAAATACAAATTGAAAATTAAGGGTAACAGTAAAAAATAAATAAGAGAGGGCTCAGCAGATCCGACTCAGAGATAACAAATCGTATTCCTGCAATCAATCTGTTTTCTCCATTCAATATTTCAAGAGGGTTGTTTGCCGGTTAAATTAGGCAAATGTAATTGATAAACATAATACAATACGTAAAACCTAAAAAAATACCTACTGGGGATTTTTTTCGACATTTTGTTATATGAATTGAATATCAATGAATTACTCACGTGCATTCATATTCGTTCCAAAGATCGACGCAGACGAACGGCTCAGTGCAGTGCACATTGATGCAAGGGCTGTTAGAGGGACAGTTACGGTCCAAGTTCCTGGCCATCGTCGCCTGTCCCCACTGTGTGCCGTTCATAGCCGGCGGCAAAGGCAGATGCTTGCCTTCCAGCCGAATGTCATCCAAGCAACCCTTCTGGAAATCTGCATACACTTCGAACGTCCGTACTCCGGTGTACTCTGCCTTCCCACCAGCGTAAACACCCTCTTGTTTATCCACCAGCAACCACTGATGACCTTCGAATATGAAAGTCTCGTTGTATCGTCGCCCCTCACCCCCATCTATTTCCAGAGTAGCGGCGCTTCCATAACGGCTGACACGTGCAATGTGCCATTGACCGTCGTCAACCGCAACAGAATTTAGCCACACGTCCCGCTCCTCAGTCCTTAGAGAGTTTAGATTGAATCGGAAATGAAGGCGGGCATCTTTCACTTCAAGAATTCCGTATTCTCGATTGTGCTGGTCGCTCACTCTGAAAAGTTCACCGTGAGGCTCGCGCGTCCTGAATCTCAATTGGATTTGTGTGCTAAATCTGTCCGGTTCAAAACTTAATGCAAACTTCACGTAACTCTGGGGCCGAAAACTAGTAGGGGTCGTCGGTAAATTACACGATGGACCCGTCCACCCCGGCTGGCATTGACATCTCGCTTCCGAAAAACTTCCCACGCATGTTCCGTGTTCCCAACACCTAGAAGTGGTATCGGCTTGGTTACAAATCTCTTCCGTTTGTGGACAGCCGGCGACCGAGTTCCGTGACAGTCCTGGATGTGCCAAGTCATATAATTTACTATTGTGAATTAAGTTTCGAATACATCCATCGAACCCTTTTCCAATGGGCATATATTGCCAGTGATAGTGTGTAGGGTCAAAATGCTCAATATATAATCCACCAATCTGAAGCGGTGCATTAACATTTAGATATTCATTGAACGGCGGAATAGTTCCAGTTGCCTGACATGTAGAGTCATCGAACTCAGGTGGAGTACCATCTTCCATTTCTTGAATATCAGCTGATTTGCAGTAATCGACAATCATCCGAACATTCTCCGTATTCCAAAATATGTCTATTCTGTGCCATTCTCCGTCGTCTAAGGACTTTTTGGCTTTTACTCTGAGTTCCAATGTTCCCGAACCAAAATCTATCAATAACCGTGGATTTCCTCGTTCCAACTCAACGGAGATAAAATCTGAGACCATTATTTCTTCGGGCTCCGGTGGTACAATAGGCCCATTGTAAAGAAGTACACCTTCTGACTTCCTCGTGATGAACTCAAAACTCAAATGAGAGGTATCGCACATTTCCAAAGCTGGATACCAGGCCCAGCCTGTTCCTCTGAAGCTTCTTGAAGTCTGTTGACACCTTGGACCAGTGTATCCCGGTGGGCATGAGCAGGTTAGACCATATTTTCCTTCAATGCACCTTCCGCCATTGTAGCAGGGGGAGTTGCGACAGGTCTCTGCTTGGGTGAAGTTCCTTGCACCACACGTGCACTCGGCGAGGACTTCTACACGCACGCCAACTAGCGCTGTCTTATTTGCGTTGACCATGTATGGCACGTTGCTTATGTCAAGGGTATTCGTGCAAGATCCTTCGCACATCTGATTTTCATAGAGACATTCGTCTATTCCAACCATTGTAATGTTTATACCAACTGCCCTTTCAATTTCTTCCCGATGCATAAGAACAATTCCATTTAATCGGATCGGTTTGTAATAATGTGCACCGTGAGCAGAGAATCGAATGTCTGTTACAGGTGGGTGCTTCTTTCTCAGTTGAACGCTGAAGATGTCGATATTTTCGCGTTCAGTGTTGAGTAAGTCTGCTAATTTGTCCTTGAATATGTCCAACTTGCTCCTCGAAACACTCAACGTCTTATAGTTCCACACCCTGATGAAGTCTTCATCTGATATTCCGGATATTCGAATGGATCCTGAATTTATAATAGCTTCGTGAGATATTTCTTTCACGTATACAGTAACGTTTGCAGGCACATCTGTTTGTGTATGCTTGCGATCGTACACTTTGAATTTCAAGTGGTATCTGCCTTCTTTAGTTTTGTGTCGCATGAGAATCATACCAGTTTCTTCCTCTAATGTGAAGTTTGGATGCTCTGTACTTTCCCAGAAGAACTTTTTGTCTGGTAGGTCCCAATCGTCAAGATCGTAAACATAAACACGACCAATTTCAGTATGTTGCCCTTCAGATCCTTGTCCTTGCAGAAATTGATGAGTGTACACGAGGATTTCTTTGGATCCTGGTTGCATTTTGTTGTCATTTACATCGCCAATAACAACTGTTAGCGTACTTGTACCGGTCATTGCTGGGTTGCCATGATCTTTGATAATAATAGGGATCAAGTATTCTTTCTGTTGTTCTCTATCAAAAGAACGCAACGATGAAACGATAGCCATTCCATCACCGTTGGCACCTTTTTGATCTTGTTCCACTTTGAAAGACGCTCTAATAATGTCATCTGCACCAGGGTCTAATCTGAATTGGAAAGGTGGTCCATTGCTCTTTGACCTATCATCGTCATCAGTAGCTAAGATTTCAGCTACCTTTTTGGGAGTAATGTGTTCAGTCAAGACCGGTCTGTAGTCTTTAAGGAATGTTGGTGCGTTATCATTAATGTCTTGAACTATTACAGTTAGCGTTGCTGTTGCTGTTCTCGGGGGTACGCCATCATCGATTGCCAGTATTTTGACTTGGTGTCGAGGAGTGTCTTCTCTATCTAGTGACCTTTGTATACTTACTGTGCCTTCTTGATTGATTGAGAACTGCCTTTTTCGGTCTGATGACCTGTCAATAGCATATGAAACTTTGCTCTTTCCACCTTGGTCAGGATCAGTAGCTTTGAAAGTTTCTAAACTCTTTCCAACTTCTGCGTTTTCATAAACAGATACTTCTATATTAGCTCTATCGAATTGTGGTTTATTGTCGTTTATATCTCTAAGTTTCACAACAACCCATGAGTAAGCTACATGGTATTTATCGTTGTCATTATCTTCTCCTTTATCATTAACTTGTATCCTAAATCTGAAGCCATTACTTTGTAATTGGTCTTCATAGTCTAAAGGCTGTACAATTTTTAAAGACCCCGTACCGTCATTATTTCTAACCATAGTAAACTTATCAGCACCATAACCACTATTTTCAATAACTTTGTATTGAAACTTGTTTGTTTCATCTTCATCATGAACAGTGACTGTAAGAATTGGCATCTCGGGTAAATTAGTGCCATCTGTTTCATCCACTTCGGTGAACCATTCATCTTTGGTGAACTGTGGAGGCATGTCGTTGATGTCTTTCACCCGTATAGATGCCGTCCCCGTTCCCTTCAACCCCCCTCCATCAGACGCTACTATCTGTATTGAATAATCTGGCGTTCGCTCTCGATCCAAACAACAAACTGCAGTTTTGATCACACCTGTTTCCGGTTCTATTTCAAATATAGGGGAGCCAGTTTCTTCCTCAATTACGTTCTTTTCTATAGAATACCAAAGTTTTGCATTATTACTTTCGGCGGGGTCGTCATAGTCAATTGCGGTCATCGTCATAACAACCATGCCAGCCGTGCCGTTTTCTGTAACGTTTCCGAAGTATACTCCTTGAGGGAAAATAGGGGCATTATCATTGATGTCTTTAAGATTAACTTGGACATCAGCGTATCCTACGAGACCCTCCCCTCCTTCGTCTTGGGCGAATACTGTGAACCTCCACTGTGGCCTTCCATTAGGCTGGTCACGGTCCAAAGGCTGCAATACACAAAGCAATAAACATTTTTGTAAGAAAAAATAAAACAGGTTTATGAAGATTGTTTTCTTTGATATTACTTCTATTTCATACGCATAAGACTTGAGGTAGCAAAATGTTCTCAAACAAAAAAAGAGCTCAGGTAATAACATCTTTAAGAAATATTTGTTTCAATATAAACCCACGATTGTAATAACAAAGTCCGAAGTTTTTACCAAACCCCTCATGATCCCTCTAAACGTACTCGAAGCCGAGGATTTAGTCCATTACCATCAATAATTTGCATATGTTATATTTATTCAAATTGAGCCATAAAAGCACATTGTATTCTAAAGTACCTAACGCAATAAACACTAAGGGCGCACCGTTTTAGAAAACATGTAATTAACATTCAGTGGTCATTCGAGTTTTCTAGTTACGGAAAATACTCGCGTTCAGGTTTATGAGACCGATGGAACGCAATAAATGTGTGATTGCATTTTGCATGCCGAGCACGCAGTCCTGGCGACTACCCCAGTCACGGCTACAAGCTCATACCCAACACTCATATTGTTAAAACTTGCACATATTCTAACAGGAAAAGTTAAAAACACCGCAAACATTTTCCTAAATTAAAGTTTTCTAATAAGTACTCACTTTGAGAACAAAGATTTCTCCCGTTGTGCGATTGATATCGAACTTGCTATTTGCAGGGTTGTCCGGATCAATCCCTTGGCCAGTTAAGAAATAAACGATATTCTGCTGTCTATCTTTATCGCCGTCCGTCGCAGTCACCTAAACAGAAAAAATATAGCTGTAGTTGGAATAATCACATAATGGATTTAGCCAATTAGGAGGAAAATTGTCCTATGTCAAATTGAACTGATTTCACAAAGCGATTATATCTAAAATACAGAAGTATGTATAAACATAATATTTTGGTACAGAAACAGGTTGGTTTTTGTGTTTATTATGACAGTACATGCTGAACAATTGACTCTAATGAACAACAGAAATAGAATTAAGCATTACACAGAGAACGCCACTGGGCATTGGTGGACGTAAAAACGCTATTATTTCCACAAAATACAAACAATATTCTGCAAACCAAATCAAAGTTTGGAAATAAAATATTGCTCAACCTACGTCACATAAACTTAATTTACCTTCCTCAAAGTTATTCAATATGTAGATCAAATATGATTAGATATAAACTTTGCAGTCTTCATCCATACCTTATATTCTTACTTCATTGAGATAGGTATGAGTTTCAGAACTTTTTAGTGACTGGCCTTCTTTGAAGTTTTGTAAAGTTTATAAAACCGTCAACACGATGCCCGAGATTGTTTGCGCAACCGGCTATAGCGGTCCGATGCCGGATGTAACCGAAACTTGCCTCCTTTAGGATCTCCGGACGAAGGAAGTGTGACAACTTTTATCACTATTTGAATAGTGGCAATAAAGCGAGCAAGACCAATCCATGATAAAAGAAAACTCTTCTCTTTTTCTTGACGTCCGACAAAAAGCTGCATCGTTTTATTTTTACGAAATTGTCACTATCAACGGCGGTACTAAGAGGGGAATGTCCAATTACGAGACGGTCAGAGCGACTAGAAATGAAGAGGGTCGACGTTTGTGTAATTACATGGATCATTTGCGAATTTCTCTCAAATTATAAAAAGGTTGTCACTATAGCGACGCGGGACAGACCCCATGATGAACGAGCATTCCCGATTGAGTTTAAATGTAAAGCTGACATTGCTTTACTACAAATGAGGCATAAAGTTACATGTTCTTTTAAAATTTCAGCTGAATCTACTAAATGTCATAAGATCGTTATTGCGAAGGTCGGAAAAATTATAATATTTAATCTAGACAGACTTCTCTGCAAACCACCGCGTCCAACAAATATTATCGAGAATCATGTTTCATGTACGGTAAAACACTGACATATTTATATACTATATCGTTTAAGAAGTAATATTTTACTTTTATTTTACGCAATATTTTGCATATCAATATCCATTGGCCGGGATTCGAATCCTAAGCCAACACGAATATCTATATGTATCATTAAAGACATTATTTAAGTCACAAAAACCAAGTTTCGTACATACAATAATATTTAATAGGGTAGAACAGGGTAGAACAAACAAGAGTTGGTGCCTAGAATAATCAAAATCAAAACTAACTTTCAAACTAAACGATACATGCAAAAAATACTACCAAACCATGCAATAGAAGTCAGACTCACACCTTACATTTATTAAGTACTTACCCTTTAAAGCTATGGAAAAGCGGTACCACCATTGTTAGTACGTAAGTACATTTATATAGAAATTATAAGTATTTTTCGTTGAGAAAGGACGGGACGGGAATAGAAATGGAAGTACAAATGTTAAATAAAAGTGGGCTAAGTATCTTATTCCTCTGAACCTAGCGTCTTTGCAGGAGTGGTTTGAAAAATAAATAATAGGAGTTCTTCAAAGGAAATTATTACACTTTATGAAAATAGGTACCTACCTACTCAAAACGCTACATGTTTAACCTACTTATTTACTTTTAATTTCGCTACGTGTATTAGCCTTTATTTATTCGTACATATATTTTGACGTATTCGTTTAAACCATTATGGCTTATTTTATTGTTTAACAAAGTTGAAGCATTTTTCTCACCTTTTCTTTAAACTACCTATATTTTAAGAAAGCTTAGAGTATAAACTTTGTCTGAAATTCTAGCGCTATTCAGCAGATGCAGACCTATTAGTAGATCGCACTATCTCGCTTCACACCAAGCTATTAAGTGAGGTAGGATTTACGGCGGTGAAGCTTTATGATCAAGCATTATCTACGTTACCTATTCGCGTGTAAAGCAGGTACTAGCTTACCGGCTCATATCAACATTCTCATTACGCTGTCGTTTTTTCACACGTGTAAGCTCATCCCTTATTTATTTAAAGTTAGTCATAAGGCTATCTCGCGGGACGTTGTTATGTTACCTAAAGCCATTCGTGTGTTTTAGTAAAATATGCCTCTCAAACAATGTTGTACACAGTATCAATGTACAGTCCTCTAAGAACCGGTACCGACCTGTTTCATTCATGAAAACGCTCTTATTTCCCACAGATAGCAAAATAATTAATGTAAATTGCCCAAATAAAAATGTTACTGTCGAATCATAGAAACTTGGGTTGCAATTTGGTGGCAATGTAATTTTAAGAGCTGTAAAAGATTTACTTTACGCCTTGGCTTTATTATTTGTTAGGATAAAAGTGAAATATAATTTGAATTGCTGTTTTTATTTGGCTTTGTGTTGAAACTTTTGATGATCAAGCTTTCTTTGAAATGTTTGGTTCGCCCCAGATAAGTTTGAAACACCAAATAAACTTTGAACCATTCGTTAGGAAAATTAGTAAGAAGCCCAGTATCATTGAAACAGAAAATAAAAGGAGTTAGGATAACCAAAAACGTAAACAAAAACCTGTATAAGGGAGTGGGGGAAGGGTCCTGTCTCTTCCAAGGCTTGTGTGACGTAGGCGCTGGTGGTGAACTTCGGAGGCAGGTCGTTGACATCCAGCACGCGGACCACCACCCGGGTCGAGTTCTCGTTGCGTCCGTCAGAGGCCACCAGTGTCAGCTCGTACTGCGCACACGCATAATAAGCACATGCTCATGCACACACAACAACTAAAACTACGAAACCTAAATAGATGGTGATAAAAATAAACAAAACAAAATATAAGACAAATATTTTTTTTATATCCTCTCGGTAGCGCGTTACTTGAATATGATCTAAATGGATGAATGTAATCTACATATTATTTCATAATACTGTCCAATGAAAATGTATTTCTTGCAACTAACTAAACGGCGTTTTATCCAGTCAATTGATCGATTTTGCAGTCCATTTTTTACTGCAGATAAGTCGCTACGTGTTCACAGTAGCCGATTTAACGAGAGCTCAGAGTATTTGTAATATTTCATACCGATAAAAAAGATATGGAGAGATTTATTTCACCGGCAACGTTTTTATGTTTATTTGTGTTACTAAAACCACCACAGTAAATGTTTCGTCAAAGGAACTGTGGATTAATCGAAAAGGAGAAGTTAATTTATGCCGCGCGAAGAACTTTGCTTTTGGGTTTGGAGAAATAAATTGAAAAGTACAAATTTCAAACGCGGCCGCTCCGTAAACTCCCACCCGGCTGCCAAAGTTCGCGGCATTATCGTTATAAAAATTTGAAAAGTCGAGTTTGCAATAAGATTATATCAAAAAATACTTAGACCTCGGCGGTAGAGTAAATAAATATTAAAACCACAGGCAGGTTGTTTAAAGAACATTATCGTAGCGACGGGGGGTATTACGCGACCCACTGAACTTTACTCGCTCCTGCTCCGAGCTTCGACTGATGTTTCCTCGACGATTCCAATATCTTTCGATGATTTTGGTGAAATTGCAGAAATCAATAGGTGTTGATAATGTTAGAAAATGCCTTATAAACCCGGAGTATACAAAATGTAAAAGAAATATACAAAATATCAAGAAAAATAATTAGAAAAATTCGTAGCTGTCCGTAATAATTTTGAGTGCTCCTAAAAATCAATTAAGCAAATATTAATGATATATGACGTACAAAAAAAAAAACTGTTTTATGTTCTGAACCTAACCATAAAACGATTAAAATAAAAAGTCGTGTGAACCTGAAAAGAGTAACACTCGTCATAAAACACCAGGATAACAATTCAGGAACTGCAGACTCGTCGCAATAAACAAGCTAGTTGCAATAAAACGAAACAAAAACAACTAGGACACTAGCAACCAAACGGCAATATAGCGAAAAAAAAAATTGAAAACCCATGCCATGCAAAAAGGAAAATCTACGAGAACCAATCTGCGAATGCGCGTCACTATTAGATTTTTTTGAACTGTTCGATGAACATTGTTTGTTCAGTAGGAATCAAATGCGCGCAGAGGTGGATCGAGCCGGACCTGTAGCACGCGCTTGGGAAGATTGCGGTCGTCCTCCTCGGTGATCTGCGTGCGATAGGTGGGCCGCTCAAACACAGGCGGGTTGTCGTTGACATCCTTCACGTGGATCACCACTGTGGTGTAGTTCTCCTTCAGGTTGTCCGATGCCGCCAGCTTCAGCTCGTACTGTCGTCCAGAGGATACGCAATCATTATTTAATCCAAATAAATATTTCTTTCGATATGAAACTACGGAACATAATTTCCCCAGAGGCAGTAATATGTCGTACCTAATTGTGCTCTTTTTTAGTCTTGTTGAGATAAAAATCAACTTTTGTAATTAGAAAATTAACAAAGTAATTCAAAAAGTATAACAAGAAAGGACAGAGTAATTTAGAACCGACAGAAATTAACTTCATTCAGGTCACTGTTTCTTGATAACGGAGGAAAAACGTAGAAGATATTAAAGATTGCAGGAATCTTTCCCTGTTCGGTGATACAATTTACTGCCGCGATAAAATGTGAATCGTTTGCATAAAGAATGGGTATCACGCGTATGTAAAAATGGTCACTAAATGTTGTAGGTCTATACTTTACTTTGAAATACAGTGCGAGTGCGCGAGCGGGGGGAGTTATTGGTGTAATCTGTCAATGTCGCTCAGCAATTTCCTCACCCCGGGAGGGAAATGTTTGTTCCAAAAGTCATCTCACGCACATTATACAAGTTTTGAGTTAAACAGTTTACACTAAGCGCTACGGCCAGTTTGAAATTCAGCGAATGAAGTGACTAATTTCAGATTCAACTAATGCGCCCCCAAACAATTACAGTATTATCGACAAACTAGTAAACAACAAAGCTAACTTGGCACAGGTGAGTATGCCGAATCGGCTGGCGGCTAAAAGCCAGTGAAATCCCAACATCCAGATTTAGTAGCGCTGAAGGACTACACATTATTGCTTTTATACAAAGGCACACGCGGCTAGATCTGACGGATTTACGCTATATCCATACTATTAGGTACGTTTCTTTACAAGATATCGCTACATTTTCACTCGGCAGTAAACGGATTTACTGATAATGGAAACAAAATGTCCTTGTACAACGGCTGAGAGAGAATAAGCCGACAAATTCAATTTCTCCGACAGGGCTTAACTATTTAACACTGTTCATCTATTTTCATTCTCTAAAAAGTTAGAGTCGTTACGAGTAAAAACGATACAAGCGGCCACTGTAGCCTAGTTTTTAAGAGTTTGTGGTAGAAAATTCATTTCCCTTAAATGGATGTTTAAAATAAAATTATTTATCTCCAAAGTTCCGGTAAAGTTCCACGAAGCTGGGACAAAGAGGGCTCATCCTACAACGGCGCCCTCACCAACACGCCTCTTACAAAATGAAACTAAAACTTGCCAACAGGCGTAGGAAGTAAAACACAGCTTTGCCGCTTAGCGCCCATTTTTGTAAAATATTCACAAACGGTAATTAATATTTCGTTCCAGACATCTTTAAATTCCATTTCTAAAAGAATCGTCTTTAAGAGATTGTAAATGTTATCTTTACCTTACCTTTATTAGATTACAAACCTGAACAACTATAATGACCAAAGTAGGTTTTCCTTTAACTAAGTACTTTAAGAATCTTGATTGTATCATTTGGGATTACGCTGGCGTATCTATTCGATGTACCTACGGAACATTCTTTTCAGAATTTAATCTATGGTTATCGCAATAAAAAGACCAGTTCAATTTATAAATTTCAGAGACTTTTATATATTTCCTATATTAAAAGAGAGCTTTTAATGCCTTATAAAAAGGAGTTGATCCTAACATAAAATGTATGTACAGGATGCTTCATAATCTGAATGAAATAACAGAAGAATGATATGGACAACTAAGTTTGGAAATATTGATATTGTTTTTTTTTTTTTTTTTTAACTTAAGACTACCTAATATATTTAGACGTGTTACTGCAATTAAGAGTTTAGAGAAATGTCTTTTAATATAGTACAACTTCTTACATCCTATCCTACTATACTATAAATGTGATAGTTTGTGAGAATGTTTGTATGTTTGTGCCTCAATCACGCCGTAATGGCTGAATGGATTTGAATTAAACTTGGAATATACATAGTATGTGTGCTGGAATAACATGTAGGCTACTTTTTATCCTGGTACCACGCGAGCAAAGCCGCGGGCGGAAGCTAGTACTGATATAAAAAACGAAATACTGTTAGTATCGCCACACTATCCAACGACCGTTTGACAATTGTGTTCAATATGAGAATTTATAATAAAGGACATATGAGTGCGATGAGATTCTTATGAAGCTCGGTGTCGTATAAACAAGAAGGGCCGGTATCCGTTTTGTAAAGAAGATACTATAAAAGTGTGCCTGGAGATTTATCTCAATGCCTGATCTCGGCTCGTGTATGACTAGATACGACAGCAACATAAGTACGAATTTAGAATATTTGCGAAGACGAGGACTACGAGAACGACAGATACATACATACATAAAATCACGCTTGTTTCCCATAGGGGTAGGCAGAGATCACGGATCGCCATTTGCTACGATCATGACATACTTCTTTCGCTTCGGTCGGTTTAGGGTACTTTTGACCTGGCCCTTTTCCAAACGTCGCTGATTTGGTCCAGGTTCGTGCGTACATGACCGAACCATCTTAACATACCTTTCTCAATCCTCGTTGCAATAACGAACGATCGAGTAATAATAATTCTCTCTCAGAACGACAGATATATGAAAGTAAATTTGTAGCTTCTCTATAAACTTCACACGTCATGTTTCACATGTATTTTCGAATAAGGAAAATCAATAAATTATTTCAGATTGTTTTGCACCTTCTTACCGGCATTACTGCCGTAAACTTGCTAATATATGGAGTTGTAACACAACTCGGCCGTAATATACTTAAACACACAGAATATTATGATGGTTATTAAAATATCATCAACAATTCTAGTGAACTTATGGAAGTGACTTCGCCATCAGATCTTAAGGACGCTGGTTCGAATCCTGTCGTAAACAAAGATTTTTCTTTTTCAGTATTCACAAACGGTGACGAAAAACATTGTGAGACAATGTCAAGCGCCTTAAATTCTTTAACCACTTTGGGTTTACAGTTCTAGAGACAAGTAGAAGTATATAATCTACCTACTGATAAATGCGATGTAGAAACTTACCCTCTTTCTGGTTTCGTAGTCGAGCGCCCCCGCCACGTAGATAGCGCCTGTCATGTTTTTGACAGCGAATGCACCACCTATGTTCCCGCTCGTGATCTCGTATCGAATACGCGACGCTGCAATAAAATAAAATAAACATCCTGTAGGTAGCACTACTTTGCATAAGACTTTACACGGAGCGAGTTATACATCGTTCACAAAAAAAAGCTATCATTTTAGGTAAGTATTTTTTACAACATTTCAAAGATATTGTAATACGAGTAGCTGCGGACGAATCTTGACTTCACAATTTATACGGCCTACATAATTTAGGTGCGAAATGAAAACTGAAAGTAACGCCTGTTTAATTTAAAATTCAAACAAGAATTCTTACCAATATTCTGCATTGTAAAACATTGTACAAAGTTATATAATTTGATACAATAATTTATTTCGTAATAAGTAATATAGTTTTTATAAAACGATTTGGTTAGGTAACATAAAGCTAAGTAATAAATTATGTCTGACTTGAAATAACTTAATTCAGTTCACGCACCATTAGCAAAGTAATACGTGAAAATAAAACATGAGATATGAATCAAACTTTTAATAAAGTTGAAACATAACGGTTCAGCACTCTGTGACAGAATAAAATATCACAGCTTTTTCTTTAGCACGCATGGATTCTCTCGAAATTGAGTGCAAACGTAAATGAAGAGTGTCGTTCGCATTTTACCTACTCGAAATTCATGTTGCTTACACATCCAAAATAATATCACATGACAGAGGTAGGCAAATTCGTTCCCTGTAACCTGCCTGCTATTTCATGTCAAACAAGGTTCATTTCATTTAGGTTAAAACTCGCATAAATAACAAAATGTAAAGCTTTTGGAGTTTAAAAACCAATATTATATTCAATCCAATTTCAAGGTATTTAATCAATTTAAAATCCTCTAACCACATTTGCATGAGTTACGTTAGTAAAATACCAGCATTACACCAATGGTGATAGTTAAACAAAACTGAATGCTCAAAATTAATACATTTATAAGCTCCATATTTCATGATTTATTCAGTCTCGGAGTTCAATATGTGACTTTCAAAGTCTGAACTACGACCGACACGTTTTCCGTTTAGCTTGGTTAAATATTAATTAGATTTCCATTACCAGTAATAGTAGGGTTGGTACTAGAAGATAAAGACGAGTAAGAGTGGACTATCGTAGGATTACCTTCATTCCAGTCTAGTAGTAATCTCGGTGAGTATTTTTGTCCTATTGCCTACTTAGTACTTAAGCTAGACTACTAGATCCCAAGTTTCTCATTACTTTTAGAATGGGGTCGGTAATTCCTTTCATAAATTGACTATCAAATAAGTCAAATATTGCACACGTTGTCACACGACACCCAAAACTCGAGGTTTCAATTATTTTTCCTCCATCTCTTACGTAACTATATCCTCTTTTTAAATATTCTTAAGAGAAAAGACTAACTCGTTTGAGTTTGGTCGACTTTATTTCTTTCAGGATCCGAGAAAATTCGTATTAGATATTCTTTGGCGAGATTCAGTTCCGAGAATAAGTACTTTGATTAGATTGTATAAAAGATTCCAGTAGCTAGGAGCAATGCCTCATATTGACATAGCACGACTAAGGCCGTGTACAGACACACTTACAGTTTGCGGCTCACTTGAGCCATAATTTATTAAAATTATAAATTTATGAAATATGTATTTAGACCGAAATGTGTCAATCGTTAAGGGCATGGCGAGGTCGAAGGCATAGTTTTACAAAATATGCTCCGAGCCGAATGGCAAAATACTGGAACAAATCCTTTGTACTCTATTACTGTGCATTGTTTATTTTTATTTAACAGTACTAATAGTACAAATAAATTGCTTCTTTTGTTTTCGCGTATATTTTCGGTAATAGTGTGAAAATAAGTGTTTCGTTTACAATGATAGGTATACGCACGTAGTAGAAGATAATTAAAAAAAAAAAACAAATTGTATATAAATCTTAACGTTTATATAAATAATGTAAGATATTAATTATTCCCCATTTCTATAAAACCAAATACCAATTTAGTCGTAATTTTCAGCAAACGGCTTAATAAGACCCGGGATTTAAGAACCCTTAAATATTAAATATTTTCTAATAAAATCCTGTTTACGAGACTAACTGATGTTATTGGATTATGCTCAGTTATACAATACCTTTTCAAATACTAGTATTTCGTTAAAATAATTTAAAAATATTCTTGCTAAAATTACAGTTCAGTGTCACCTTTTACCTCCAATAATTTTGCAACAAAAGAAAAATAAGCTCCTCAAACAGTAAGTCTTTTCAAGCTCTGTTAACTTTATTAACTTTTAGTAGTTAGTGAATGTGTAATTTCTATGTTAAAGTTCACGCATGGCGGACATTACAGTTCGTATGACAAACAATGTGAGGCATGTGATATTCGGTCATACGAACTCTGGGCACGTCTTCGGTTAGTGTCCATATCGTTCCAGTGCGTGCGGGACGAGAACTATGCCATTAGATCGCATAATGTCGACTACAACTCAGCGGAATAACTGTGTCCTGTGCTTGCGTGCACCTGCCTTGAAGCCGTAAAACCAAAGCTCCATTGCTTTGCATCGATAATTGCAAGGCGAGTATACAGGGATAAATTAATGAACGTGAAAATGAACACTCTATTATTGCAACAGTATTCTGATCGTGGAGTAATTTAATGTACAAAGGAGTGTTTCGCCATAATTTCGCTTCAGATGCTTTTATTATCATAAAAGGTAAAGAGAACAAACAAGTTAACAATAGCAAGCACGGCGCTTTTCCGCTCCGCCTTCACTCGTTAAACAATTAGAGCAAGCGTTGTTCATATCAAGAAAATGTGATAGGTGCTGGTTAAATATTTCCAAACTTTGGGACAAAATTTGCCACGAATCAATTTCAGAATTTCGTCAAAGAACACAAAAACCGTTGTTATGAAACACCCAAACAGTTTCAAAGTTATACGCGCATGAAAACCATTTTCCACTTTTAGTTGCCGTTTACCAGACGGTATATAATATGGAAGTAATAAATTCTACCGCAAGAATGTCAAAATATACGATTTTTCTTTCATTGAACGTAGTATTCAATAAAGCAGGGCAGCGGCGGGTCGCGGTAAATCACATACCCCACTCAGAACTAATAATATGTGTTCCGAGTAGCAGTTCTTAGGATATACTACCGGCTCCAGCTCTGAGTTACTAAACCATGCAAGTAAACAAAGACAAAAACCAAATAAACGAATCCACTAAGCTCAAAAGTACTTTATGCCCAGTTAAGTGTTTACAAAAGTAGAATGAATACCTCTTGTATTCAATGAGTTTTCCAGTCTGTCAGAACAGAACAGTAGCCAACTACAGTTCCAATACTTACCAACGCAATATCTATTGTAGTCCGAATTTCAACATTTCGACGACAACTTACAATCGACAAGTTTATAATAGGCCTATATTCTATAGTATTTAACCATTTAATCGTAGTACCTACTTGAATAATGTTACCTATTGAAATAGTATGTTGATTCAGACTGGATGTGGTTGAATTTTTAATATGGTCGAATGTAACCGAAACATCGTAAAGCTAAGTCCAAATTACACTAATATAATATACCTATTCTGAGTACCTATATACCTATACATTCAAATATACCTTCAGGTATATCTTCAGATTGTAAATACAGAGAATGTTATTACTTTATTCATGTAGGGTGTAGTGCTCGAAGCATTGTTTTTGAAGATTATAATAACATACGTCAAAGTTTACCATGTTATTATTTGAAGCTTACAAGTTCTAGGTACTAAGATTTTGGATACATACTATGGTTTAATTAGAAGCTTAGACGTAAAGTTTAAGATTTCCAGAAGAACAGCGAATATTACTTTTACATTTATACGAGATAAATGATTGCGATAAAGGAAGTCAGTTTCGCAATCGGCTGGTTCACAGCTACGCACAAACGCGACAATTTCCTTCCGGCTTATCTACTATTCTTTTAAATTACTATTTTTCTGTATCAAAGGGTAATGCAGACTGTGTTATGTCTTCAGATAAGGTGGGTTGTAAAAAAGTGAAATGTTGGGATTTCTCGTCGTGTTTTGATGGCGGGCTCAGCGGCTCAGTCCCAGTCTTGGGGTGTCGTTCCGGGAACGGATATTGACAGCCTGAGGTAAGTTTAGCAGTGAGCAAAGCGAGCCCGTCAATGTCGCTTGCAATGAGCAATTTGACCTCGCTTCGCAGCTTTCCCCAATTTGTCGACTGACAGCACTCTAAAGCAGAGCTTTGGATAAAACGATCAGATCTCACACGCAATCTATTACCCTCACCAACAGTACACTCGTAGCACGTTTGCACTGTTTACTCGCTCCTATTGTCCTCATGATGCCATTGAAAGAAAACGTCGCTATACGCATTTCCCAGAACATTATTTCCAGCTCAAACTTGCCTTTGATTTACCGTAACAATGGAAAGTAACATCCAGCAAAGACAATCTCATGACAGGTAAGCACTCATCTAAACAATGTAATATAATATGTAAATCCCTTTGACTAACTCAGGAGATCTGTACGCCCGAAGTACAACATCTGACAACATAATAATAATAGATTCCGATAAATTCTACGAGTCTCCAACTTCGGAATACGAACTAAGACTATAATTTGGTTTATGGGCTGCTCTATCAGCTCTCAGTAATCTTATCAACATAATTAGATATTTTATTACCGCTATATTATAATTATTTGTCATAACTTGGTGATAGCAATTATACTTCTTACTAAACCTGCTGTCATTCCTGTCCTACTTCCTCCTACCAATATTATAAATGCGATAGTTTGGATGAATGTATGTTATGTTTGTGTTTAATCAAGCTATGACGCCTATACCCATATGCGTAAAACTTGGTATAAACATACCCTTTATTTACTTACCGTAATCAAGACATTATGTCTCCTCCAGGTAGTGTGATATGTGACAGACCGATATTATATGGCCTGAAATGGCATACAGTCTAATCTTATCAGGGTATCACACGAGCTTAGCCGCAGGCGGAAGCTAGTTACAATGCGAAAATTTTATGTCTGTTCTCTATTTTGATAAAGATTGACAGATGTTTTATGTATACGAGAATATTGAGTGTGCTATTGTTACAAAAATATATCTAAAACTGTTCAAGCAAAAGTATACAAAACATTTCAGACACGCCTTTTAGTTTCACTGATGACTCGCCCACTCAATACATCACTTCTATAAAGCTACTAAAAGCATAGTAACCATAAAATTCTCGACGTGACTCCACAGATCCGCCTCTTGCAAAGTGACGTCATGCCTCAGCATTTTTCATAAGCGCGCAGACATGTCCTCAAAAACTCTTCCGCTTCGGATTTACAATAAAAAGTTTCATGCCAGTTGCTAGCATTTAATTAGGCGCGAAATGAATGCGGAAAACGAGACGTTTTTCTGCCATTCAAATGTAGGACTGCCGCATGTCTTAGAAAAGCAGGAAAATACTTCGATACAAATTGGAGGACGGATAGATCAGACTCAGAACTCTAAATCTGGGTTTTGCGGGCATCATCTATCATGATTTATCCCTATCCAAACAGACAATAAAAGATTGTCTGATGCTTATTTCAAACAGGCAGAGTGGCGTGGCTCGATTTTGCACGCTTAGTTTACTTGCGATTACCCTTTGTAGGAACTTTTCGCTTTAGTTTATTAAACGGTGACCCCGTTAAAAGGATTTTACGGAAAATTTCTTAGTAATGATGAAATTAAGTTTTAGTAATACCGTTGAGTGTACAATAATAGTGTACCTACTGTACTCAGTAGGTACACTATTATACGCTTAGGTAAATAGTCGTTCCTAATAAAAACTTTTATTACCTAGGAACGACTATTTACCTAAGCGTTGTGCTAAATTCCATTAGGAACTTATAACTACACCGATACCACTCTTATTTACTTTTTTATGAAAGTTATTCGACAATAGCGTCTAATGTTTAGTTTAACAATCTATTGTAGATTTTATAATATATTTATCATAAACAGTCACATTCAACAAAATAAGTAGGTATAATATTGTTCAAACAAAATTGTAAATAAATTCAATGCGATAAAATAAAGAGGTATATCAAATATTTTTATTAAACGGTCGTAAATTTTAGGGGCTTTAGAATATTGAAATACGGGGTTTTTGTTTGGCGACAAAAGGGCGGTAGTAAATCTCAGGGTTCTGCAAAAACTACTTACTCCGTTTCTTTGAGCTGAAAGAATCATGATGGACTGCATTCGATGTTTTAATGGCTCATTTTAGGGATATTCCATAATTTTCTCTAGCATAACTCTCTCAACAGACTTTTATATACAATTTTCAGTCGATGCTTAGCAGATCTTTGTAGTATTTCATTTTTGTTGCGAGTTTTTTCCTATGTAAAGTGGTTATAACGGCCTTGCATCAATCAATTGTCACGTGACCGCTCACAACAATATAGCTGACGATGTGAAGCGAAGCACAGTGAGCGATTTCTATAAAAACATACAAACAAAATTAATAAGCTTCGTTTTATTGATCTAACAATATTTGAACCATCCCAGCGTTTGAAAAAAGCTTTAGGAGAGATTTCTCGAAGTTTTTGCCAAATTACCAAAACAAGTGAGGTTGCAAGTGAAAAAGCAAAGCTAATACCACTAATCAACTTGATTAAACAATCTTTGCTTTCCTTTTCCGTGTATTCTTTTTCACAGCGGAGTCGGCATTCCTTCAACTAGCGGACATCACTCAAATCTTGTTAAAATTCGGAAGACAGGATTAGTGAGTCCTGTGTAAACAAGGGTACCGTTATCGGCTGATCAGAGAGGCTTCCCGGCCGCTTCTCCATTATGTATGAGAGGCTCCCTTGACCACTACAAAGACATGCTCTTGAAATGAGATACTAAGATACCTATATTCTTACAAGATTTACGATAAGCGAACCCAAAATTAAACAAAGTAATTGAACACGTCGAACCTTATTTGTTATTTTTTTACAAAGCCGTTACCAGAGCTAAAGTGATGGCTAATAAGAACCGTCAATAGTCTCCCGGTTTTGTGTTCCCACTGTTCCCACTAGCTTGGGCCTTCTGATGGTAACAACGGGAATTGTATACAGATAACGATACAAAATGTCACCACTGGCTCCATCTATCATTAATAACTCATTCTATTAACTTCCTGCTGTCCCCACTAATTTTCTATTTTCGCCGTTTAATTAAGCTTATTATTTTGTGAGAATAATAATGATAGGAGAAGATGCAAGAGAGAAACATGATGCGCCGACCCCACCTAGTGGGATAAGGACAGGAAAATGATTGTGATAATAATAAATAAATCATAAAATAAATAAATATTTGTGGACATTTCACACAGCGCCATCTAGCCCCAAACTAAGCAAAGCTATGAGCACCAGATGGCTGATAGAATACTTATATACTTTTTTTTGTACATGCATACTTATAATATTACAACACCCAGACCCGGAAGAAATATTTGGAGAAAATACAAACATTTCTCCCGTACCGGAACCCGAACCCGCACCTCTTGCGTCTCAGCCGAGCCCGCCACGCCACCGAGGTCGTCTGAAAACTAATATTAACGGACACACGCGGTGTGAGCTTTCTAATGTGGGCGGTTTGTAGGGTGGGTTATGGTAATTATTCTCAAACAATATTTCAATGAAACAAAAACTGGAATGTGCCTGGTGCTAATTTTAAATTTTGTTCATTGTTACATTTTTTTTAAATATATGTCATTAGAATTTAAGTTACAGAACCACTAAAAACAATAAATAAGGCTAACATTGCGTGTGCCTAATCCGGAAAGCTCATGTAAATCACCGTATATCTTAACGAGGGAGTTTTAATAGTCCCCTAATACCGCTGAGCCAAGTTAGTCGCTGGGAACAGTCTTGTAATTTACTCCGCTCCACTTTGGAAAATATGCCTGCTTCAAATACAGCCGCTATTTACATTTTAAAACGACGACGCAGGGGCACTTACTAAGATGCGAGATTAGTACTTGTTCGTTCATTATTCCTTATGGCATAAACGCTCGAGGGTGTGGCAGATCCCACCCTCCAAATATTTATAATGCTTTAATTACTTGCTTTCGCTGACTTTGAAGGACTTGCTTACAACACGAGAATACACGTAACTTCGCAAAAGTATCCTAATTTAATATCAAACCTAATAAAATAACAAGCTGAAAAAGATAACCGCTTTATTATACCAGTTATCAAATTTCAGATATTATTCGTGTCGCATTAATTCGCAATGACCGCGACACAGGCGATCATAATCATAATTTAGTACAAATCAGATAAAGTATAAACCAGTAGCGGCAAACTGAGCGAGTATAGGGATCTATTTAAATTCAGGCGAGACGTGTGAAGGAAGGCTAGCGTGATTTATGTAGGATCCGACGCTGTGCCATTGTAAAAGTTTAAATATGAGTGGGCTGTTAGGGCGGGACGGCGCGTCTGGTGCCGGCGCCCTTGATGTCGCCTTATCGGGCTCGCTTAGCGCGGCGCATTGTCGACGTGACTCCATTTAACTTTCGGACGATCTAACGTGATGAAAATCCCCACTGCGGCCCATTACTCCAGCCTCCGACCATATACTGCCCGCTTATTAGGATCCTGACCGGCAGGGTCAGTTTAATGCCCAACTTGATGTTATGGCCTAGTGGAATACGACAAGTTTAAACTGACATTCTTGATTTTAATTTTATAATTTGTAAGGGTAGTTTAATCTCGGGTCGAGATTATGTTATATTCGGAACTAAAACAGCTTTTCATGAAAGGTTTATCTTAATTCCGGAGATTGCATTAACTGGAAAATTCCAAGGCTTCTACAGATTGAATTATGCAATTCAAATAGTGACAAAGTTATTGTTGTGATTTTATTCAAATTAATACTCGGCGAAGTAAACAATTGGCTTTCAGCTTACATTGGGGGAGGCGAGTGCCGCTCGCCTCTGAATTATTCACGATCGTAGAAGTGTTAAGGCGTGTGCGCAAACAGTAATATGCGTTTAATATTCACATTATTACCACTCTCGCACAAACAATCCGACCGGTAGCAAACCCCTTGCAAATGTTGGTAAACAACATTACTAAGTGCCTAATGCATTGTTTTGATTGCGTTTGCAAACGCTTTCAGATAATTTATTCTGTTCTGGACATAGCCAAGTTTGCATGAGAACATTGAATTGGTGAAACATTTCTGAAGACAAAGGACTGCATGCAATATCCGAGATTATCTGTAATCGCCTTTGGTAGTGAACTGAAGGCGACGATTTGTTTCAAAGTATTTACAACAAAGAGGGTTTTGACTTGTAATATCGAGCTATTCAACAACCACCCACTCTACACAAAGGTTGGCTGCATGAAAATGCTAATTAACCTATGAAACTCGACTTAGTAATTAAGTTGTTAACTGTTGTTTTTTCTAGCAAAATACTAGTAAATGTTAATAAAGTTCTATAATTCTCCTAAGCTTGAATTTTGTATTAAAATAAAAAAAGCAGGTGAGTCTTAAACTTTGTAAAATTATACCTATTACCTTTGGAGGTTTGCACACAGGCGACACACTCGCCTATCTCACATCATCTGAAATTAAGTGGCGGCATTTTTCTTCTCTCAGAAAACTGTACTCCCGTATTTTCGTCAGAGTTTTTATCGTGCCTGTGGGATTATGTAAGCGAGACTTACAAAATATCCTCGTTTTAGTGAGGGCCTGTCCGAATTTATGCGGTTATAAATTGTTGGCATGAACAACGCGTAAGCGGCGTGGCAGCGTAAACGCGGCCGGCCGGCGCGGTTCCGCGCCTCTCCGCATGGAATCCGGAAACAATCGCTCTACCTCATACACGAATTATCTCGGATCTCGACACCGAATTCCCAAACCGTAAACCGTACATCAAATATGCGTATAATGCGCGATTTCGTCAGTACAACATCGCCAGTGGTTGCTACAATTAATAGATAATTGATATTTGCGGTAAAGGCGACGGCGTCGACGGCATGACAGATAATATCTACGCTTCTAATGACGGCATGAAAGAGCTTTAATTATAAAAACTTTTCCAATTAGGCGAACCTTTTTATACGACAGAAAGAAAAAACGGACTGCTACATAGAAATTATATTTTTATGGTAATTTTTACTATAAATTTTTGCCATTATTTAGTGTTTGAACGCCTTTAAAATGAGAAGCCAAGTCTGGCAAAGTCGCACATCAAAGATAACACAAAATAAATAAAAACTTCTCAAACAGCTAATAAAGCTATGAAACTACGATTTGTAAAGCGTCATAGAAAGGCATTTTCAAAAGACAATATTTTTAAACACTTTTTGAATATTTTTTATAAAAAAATTGAAATATTTATTTATTTATTACCACAGTTACAAAGACAAACTATATTAACATTAAAAACTTTAAGCTAATCAAAAAAAACTTAATTTAGTTGAGAACCAATTGCAACGCTTTGCAATTGCAAACCATTAGCTATAGGTTAATAATTTTGGGAAATACTATTTCCTATCGATTAAACAATTTGAATTAGAGTAATTTAGATTAGATCTGACTAAATTGGACGACCTCTATAGCTCGGTGAGTCAGCAGATGGCTAAGACGCAAAAGGTGCGTGTTCTTTGATCAGCTAATATTAATTGTTCCGGGTCTGGATTTGTACACATAGATATTATTATTGTGTGGGTCGGAGTGGTCGTAAGCAATTGCTTGTTATTTACTTCTCATTTCCGTTTTCTTTTGTGTTCTGTTTTTTTCACGACACAATATTGGATAACCTCAAACCATATTGAAGTACCTCAGAGAGTTTGCGTTAGTTTGCCTCGTAAAAATACAAGCATGAAATTTGCATGCCAAAATATTCAACCTATAATATCGGAATAGTTTATGCATTCCGTATAGTGAACAAATATAGAAAAGATTGTATGAAAAGAGTTAGTTACTTGAAATATGTAAGAGGTTCGGAGAACGGTGAACCGCACTTGTAAATACGTTCCTTTGAAATGTGCTCAGAATATCTTACAGAAACAAGCACGCATAGTCGCACTGTTTGCTTCGAATACACAGTTCCAGTTAACCCGTAAGACTACGAACTAAATGCTAGATGAAACTGCCAGAGCAATGCGGCCTTTGCTATTTTACTAACAGGTTCGCAGTACACTATAGATTCACTAAAGCTTTAGCCAAACGGTAGCGCCCATTACTTAGTAGAATTTGGTTTCGCTTTGAGTCAAAAGAGAGTAAGCTATTCCTAGATCTCTATATTGACTGCGTATCTAACTGCATCAGACTCTATATAAAGCAAAAATGTATATAATATGTATCCTAAAATGCCTATACAAAGTACAGTGTATGATATTCACGCACAAGTATAAACCCGTGTGTAAAATACGGACTAAAGAAATACATATTTTGTGTCTGTTCAAAAAAGGAAGAAGAGTTTTTAGGTGCAGGAACTAATTTGAAAAATGAACACTTAAAATTATTAACTAATTAACACCTGCCAGCATGATGAAAAATGAACTGCTGAGTTTAAAAGTAAATAAATACGTAACAAGATACATATTTATCTTCATTTTAGATATACGAAAGTGCAAACAATTAATAACAAAACCCTTAATTTCTTTTCCAAACTGTTCATCGTACGTTTTCGAAATACTGCCTGTTAAGTGAAACCAAATTTAGAACACGTGCGTGTGAGTTCGCCGAATTTAAATTACATTTTAGAATGGAAGTTTTGAGCTCGCTCGTATGTTTACACGGCGTTTTCATGTTACCTTTATTACTCAAAATATGATTTACGGAGTGTATACCCTCTTGTTTTATACTGAGAGCATTCAAAAGTAGTTCTGTCCTCTTTTTGTGTAAGTTATCTCTGATATATGTATGTATTTATATAGTACCACGAAAAAAAAACGCCAAATAGCCCAAGTTCCCACTAAGATCTTAATTTAGCTCATTCCATCAAATATGAGTGATTAGAGGTTAATAGAGACAATCAAGACATCCATTTACTCTGTATACTTATTTAATAAAGCACTCGACTCGAAGCAATGCATTGTCTGATGTCCCCTTGTAATAGTATTGGGTTTCGTACAAGTTCGCCAGATTGCTCGATGTTCGCTTTTAATTAGTTTCTGTCGAAGTCCATTCGATGCCAGCGCGGCGTTTCTCAAAGAACTTACCAAGCGTCGGGACTCGATGCTCCAGCTTTGAGAAAAATGTCTAGCTATTAATACACAGATAACGACTTCGCTGCTCAATCCAACGCTCACAAACTTTTTATTATCTGTTTAGCACAGAACCTATTACCTCATTAAACATTTTTGGAACGCAATCCTGCACCTCACACAGATAATGTCTGTAAATGTAACATATCACCACATATCAGGATGATGTCCCGAGTCAGATCGCGATAACAGGGTTGTGGTTCACCGGTAAATCTAAATTGCCATAAACTAGGTAGATTCTAAGCTTTTGTAAAGCACCATCAACGTCGCTAATAAAATTACTTTATTTGCATGAAACGCAAAGTAACTCATTACTATGATAATTTCAGATGGGGCCCATAAAAGAGATAAATTGGTAAGGGTCGCTTAGAATATGAAATTTAAAGAAGCTAATAAATAAAACAACGTAGTGCGAAAGGTCTGTGGACATTACCGCGTAGGACATATTGTGTGAAACTGGCTTGAATATGAGATGGTAACAAATACGCGGGGTGTGCTGCAATCACACGCTGTGCTCTAGAAAATAGCGGCGACAATAAGAAGTAGCGCAGTAGCCTATTCGCGGCATCTGCTGCAGATACTCCATCTACTGAACGAAATAAATCAACAAACAAAAGAAACAACAAACAAGGGTAGCAAGTTATGATTGCGCCCTTTTTCCGTTTTTGGAGAAAACATGCGAAGTTTTTATTGTATTTTCTTTCAAGTTTACATTCATTCTATCAGATAATGCCTATGATGAATTGACTACCATTCTAATGACCTACCTACCCTAAAAATAGTATAGCTACTTTGACATCCAGCGTATTTTTTTGCACTTGCTTCTCATTTTTATACTGGTCGTGGAATTAAGTAAATTCGGATTCATTCGTAAACTATTTGCTACATTTTTAGGGTTTCGTACCCGAAGGGTACCAACGGGACCTTATTGCTAAGCCTTCGCTGTTCGTCTGTCAGCGGGCTGTATCTCATGAACCGTAATAGGTTGAGAGCTGAAATTTTCACAGAGTGTGTAAATAAAAAATAAAAGGGGGGCCCTATACAAGAAACATTTTTAATGTACGATAGTACGGAACCTTTCGTGTGCGAATTCGACTCGCACTTGACCGGTTTTTATTTATAAATCAAATCAGGTTTCTAAAGCACACTATGTTGGGAAACAGAGTAAATTAAACTGAGTATGAATACAAAGCTAACAATGAACCCAGGATTAAAATTGAACATGAAATTACTTTATATTTAAACTCTTTTACAAATATTTGCGTATAGTAATTGCGAATGTAGATTACATAATACATTTTCACAATATGATTATATTAGTTTAGTCAGTAGGTATAATTAGATAGTGTTATTAACGAACTGTATTAAATAAAAAACATTTTACATTAAAAGTACGCTTATATACGCATACTTATATTAAACCTTTATAAAGACACCGAAATTGTCTACCAGAAATCTAATTGATCAGATTGGAGGAACATTTTAAGAAAAAAATGTTTGATGATGATTTCTTATGCAAATGAAATTGCATCTGAACAAGAACAGTTATTGTTCCGTATAACAAACGCAGCGAGCTGGTTAAACAGTGAAGTGCAAATTGCAATCCGTAATCTCACACCGACCGTACTGTTTCGTGATTTATTCGCACTCCATAGCTCTAGTCCACATACACAGTGTTTTTAAAATGCAATAATTTTCCGCAAATCGCTGCGGTAAATTTTAGGATATGAACAACACTGTCGGCTTTCGACATTAATGGCCTAATGGGCATTTATATTTAATCCTCAATGTTTCCGCTTCAGGTTCTGAATACAATGAAACGCACAGTTATATCATTTCATTACATTAGATTCACTAAATCCATACTCCAGCGTAGACCATGCATACTTCCATTATCAAACCACCTTATTTTATTAAAACTTCGATAGAGTTATTATTATTATGATTGAATATTATAGATACTCGATACATAAACTTTCGAATGAATCCAGTCAGAAAAGATGAATGCAAAATTAAATCTAACGAACGCAAACTCAGCATGACTTTCAATTTTACGGTCCATTGAGCTATCACTTAGACATCGATCGGTGGAAACCACTCACAGTAAAGAAACTAAAATGAACAATAATGTTGTGAGGCTTGTGTAAGCTCTTGCACACGAATACGACGTGCCGTAGATTTTGTAACGGCTAATTGAACTTTATGTTAGATATAAAAACCAGTAGACCTCTCTGCTGGACTGGGAGTAAAGAAAAAACATAGAACGCGTCCAGCTGCTTCTCTCCCCGAGTATGTCGTAAAAATCGACTAAGGGTCAACATGATGGACCATCTAAATGGGCGATGGGCTGATCACCTGCCACCATGGTTCACCGTATCCATCTTGGGACTTTGAATTAGCAGTGGCTGCATGTTTTCTTATTGTTACTTGTGGCTCTGCCCACCCAATTAGGGATACGGGCGTGATAATTTGTATAAAAACCAGTTTAGTATCAACTTTATTTTTCAGTATCCAAAAGACGTAATTTTATGATTTTTAGAATCGAAAACAGAGTGACATTGGTGATAGATAGTGTTTGCAATTATGGCTAGGTGTGATCTGCGCCGCGGCATGTCGCGTCGTTTGCGTAGGGCCAGTCTCAGATCGGGATGCAAATTAATTCGCGCCTCCGGATCGGGCACATGAATATGCATGGATGGTCCGCTCGTTTCGGCATAATATCCGAGTGGCCTCGGACGGGTCCGCTTCGGATCTCTACGTTATCACGCATTACATTAACACCGATTACTTGGACATCACGGACATCTTTATGCAAGTGAGACGAGAGAATTTCTAGCAAAAATTTAATGTCTGGAACCTCGGTATATAGCGCGGGGAATCCCCAAAACTCTTTCTTACACGATTCTAGGACATTAAACCATCCAACTGTTTTATATTAACTTTAACGCGAAACTTCGCTCGTGTGGTGCCATAATAAAAATATATTTGTTTAGCCGTTTTATTGCGATTGAGACACAAACATCCAAACCTCTTCACAAACTGTGGAATAATATTAGTAGGGTAAACAAGCTCACCGTATTACGCAAGTCCAATCTTAACTAAATAAAAAATCCTCTAACTAAAACCTTCATGTACTCAGGATTATTTTGACGTCATTAAAAAGGAAGTACATTATATTACTTTAATTTAAAAATACTAGTATAGATACTGGCATGGATCTTGAGCGCTAAACCTCTTTCTCTAACCCTCTCGAAACTCACTCTACTCTTTCGTGCCGTTATTTATACTATTTGCTTAGAGTTATCTTGGACTTGGGTATATTATTTTGGTAGGAACATTTATCAAAAGAAATCATCATGATAAAAGTAATCGTCTCGTAAACGAAGATGAGAATACATATCACGTTACCAATTACTGGAAAATGCATTCGTGTGAAAATGTTTGATTAAAAAGCAGTCAAGAGTGTACATACAGACGGATGGACGTATTGAAATGATAAAATCGCTTTCAAATGGCGTGTTAGAACGCTGTAAAGCGCTTTGATATTTCGGTCTGCTGGGCTAGGGTATAAATACATACCTACTATCATTAAGCGCTAAGGTATAGCTCTCCATCTGAAAGCACCTTGAACGCCTAATTGGCGATCGACTTCGTTCTGATCAGAGCTTTTAATTTTTCTAAAATTCTTTAGCAAATCATGCCATAAAATTGCTTTGAAAAAACAAATACTCGACATAAACAAACCTGCAATAATATGACTTGCTTGCGTGGCATTCACATTGCATATCTCTTTTGAAGATCTGTATTTTCACCATTTGTAGTCTATACAGCGCAACGCTATTCAGTTTTCGAATAAACAAAATTTTCGCAACAATACGCAAGGACGTATAAAAAAGTTCAAACACAGTGAGGTTATAAAGAAGTATTCAATTAAATTTGAGATAGCTAGTACATCGAGTAACTACTCGTATGAATAATCCGGTCGCAAAATTAACATCCCTTGCTGGCGTTGAGCCCTTTATGCTGCTACTGCAAGATACTGATACGCGGCTGATGTTACGAGGATTAGGTGCGTCAAATTATAACACATAACTTTCTCGGTCTCCCAAACCCGTATGTATACGCCTTAAGACGGCACTGTCATAAAATAAACAACAATAACACTCATAAAAAGGCTCTTTTAAACACATTTCGGTAAGCACTTTCAGCATACACTAGCGTGGCTTCGTCAGACCTATATCCTCGTAAAAGTAGTTATTTTTATAGAAAGTTGGCATTACTCCATTTTACCTAAATACAGCAACATCAGTGTTTTGCAAGTAATAACAATTTAGAAATAAGTGTTGCTTGCCAAAAAATTCGGTTTATTTCCTGCGTTTGGTGCGGTCATAAAATTATTACAGAGGGTCGCACTCGTGGCGCTCCAGTCTTAATTGAGGCAACTATGGCAAGTGTCGACGTAGGTTGGTAGGAATGCGGAGTGTGCGCGGCAGAAGATTAAGCGAGCGAGCATCGTCAGCGAGCATGTCGCCGGCTGTTCTCACGTGCCGCAGCGGCATAGCACGCATTCCAGAGCAGCACGGTAACTTCAGTGTTCCATGGTTCCAAGGTACCTGCTCATAGTTGCTTAATGTTCGCTAGTTCATTCATTACTCGAGGTGACGGCAGCACTTGGCACATAGTTTTTGCGGTTGGAAACGTTGCGGCGAATGTTGCAGTTTCTGTTCTATTGTTGTTTGTTTATGGCTCATATAATTAAGCTCACAGATAGAAACACAGCAGTTAAGTTTATATTTTGTTTGGTATTTCAATTCACTTAAAACAATACTAGAAGAACGAAAGGAGTAGGAGGGCGAAACCATTGTATAGTTACTACAAATAGAAAAGATCTAGCTCAAGCTAACTAAACGTTGATTAAACACGGGCCGTCAAATTCTGAAGTTGAGTACTGATTGACGCAACCACTGACTGAACAAGGATTGCGCTTCATCAGTCAGCCTACTCTGTCCTCAGTAAAGTAGCCTGTTACTGAAATGTCTATCATGATTTTAAGTATCCTTTAAGTCGCTGCATTTTGTCATGTAATAATGGAATTTGTCACTAGCCATAGCGCTGAATTATGCAAAACAATATTTGAATCGCAAGATGTATGCAGTGAGAAAATATACCAACTGAATTCGAACAGTATTGTGACTGGGTTCAAATATTCCAAATGCGTAGTTCAAACGCTACACGTAATGAGAAATCAATGAGTACGGAAGTGAACGGAGCTTGTTTGGAAACGAGGGAGTGCACGCTCCTTTCCATTTCTTTCTCTTAATTTAGAGTTTTTATCCACCTTTGCCGTCGTATTTGAACCGGAATTTTGAGCAGGAGTTCTTTACCGACCTAAACTGAAACAGGTTGGAAACAAAACTTGACTGTATTTGTTTGGACCTTAATTTTTCGAACCCCTACGCGCAAAATGTAAATAGCCGTACAAAAAAAAACTTTTTTCTAATTAATTGTTGTAATTAAATTTTGTGTACCTGCTAAAAGTTTCCACTCAGGTAGCACAATTCGGTTGGATTAGCCCTGTGGGACGGAGGCGGGAAATGGTCAATTTGAAGCTGAATCAATTATAGAGTGATAGCATTAAGTCGGATTATGATCGGATCATATCCTGATCGATTACCTACATAACCCGCAATCACATACTATAATCTATTCCGCTCAATAATCCAACTATCCTACTAATATGACAAAGGCAAAACTTTAGATATTTGTATATTTGTGTTTGAATAGACATAGTATGTAACATAGAACAACATATCATCAGGAAGGTGCGGGTGGAAGCTAGTTGAAATATAAATAATGATGTTAGTTGTTTACGAGTATAATCCGGTAGTCAATAGGTACTTTCCGTACGAAAAGCAAAATTTAAAATTGTAGAAGAAAGCGGCATTGATTATAAAAAAGGTCTCTGTTGTGATTTTTAATCAAACTGTGACAATTAATTTCTAGTCCAGCCATCAATAACACAAGACGCACGGTATAATGTGAAAGTTTCAATGGAACTCGATTGAAAGCGCGCTTTTTTCATTAAGTTGTTTTTTCCTCGGACGCCTCCGGCGGAGGTGGGTTATTGGCCCTCCTCAATTCATTACTGCTCTCTACACATGGTGATGTTCGTTTTAATTAGTTTTTGTTACTGAGACTACGATTTGTTTTCGATAAAATAAATTGGTACTAAACCGAGCCTTGAAATTAAGTGAAGTTTTTTCAATCGATTATGTAAACAGTTCTAATGAAACGATCCATTTTTACATATTGGTATAATTTTATCGATTCGTTGTAAAAGTTAATTAAAACTATTTTACCTTTGAGCCATAAAGTCTTCATTGCCATAGATCTAGATCTAAGATGGCTTTTAAATGGTCTTTGGGAGTTATTGTCAAACTTATTCTAAGCTGATTGTGAATTGGAAATCAAAACGTTCCGACTTTTACTAACCCTATAAAAATTACGAAACAAGGCAGAAAAACAAAAGGCGTTGGCCCTGCCAAAACACGTTAAAAGCCGTTGATTTATTATATTACAGAGACGTAATAAAATTCACGCTTTAACTCTTAACATGGCTCGGATATGTGATTTCACGATTTTTTACGAAATCGTATTTGTAACAGTCAGTCATCTATGTGACTAGGTACCTATATGTCAAAGTTTTTCATTGTAAATTGTCAAAGCGATAAGTATCATTATACGAGCTTTGCTACAGAAATGGATAATGAAAAACAAATAAAATAATTTGCGGCAAGCAAAAACTGATGGACGAATTTTGCAGAATATTTCAAAGCGGAATCAGGGCTAAAAGATTACTGCAACAGCCAATTTAAATTTAACCTTTATAAATGACTAGCTGTTGACCTCAACTTTGTTCTAATTGTTGTTTTTTTTTTAGACCAAAGATAGTGTATGTCCTTTCCCAAAACGCATTTATTCGGTTCAGCGGTTTAGGCGTGAAAAGGCAACAGCCCGACAGAGTTACCTTCCCATTCATAGTTATTATTAGTATAGTTTTTTGGTTATATCTTGCAAGTTTTTATAAAGTTTTTATGCTTCCGCTATCAGATGAGGCTGGTGAATCAGGCCTACTCGCACATGAATAATTATACAAGTCAAGCGCAGTCGTTAAAAAGAATTATTCCAGCTAATGTTCGTCTCGACTGTTGGCGGCGAGCGCCAGCCATTTGTCACACAGTCTGGCGGCGGAGATGTTTATTCAAACGAGGAGATTTTATTGCAACAACATAAATCTCCAACTGAAGGAGTGATAGAGTGATGTAACGTCGTAATCACAAGACAATGTGCTTTTTCCTACTCCCCCCCCACCCTAAAACATTACCAGCACGCTATTAATAATTCAACTACACTCGCGTGTGTCATAAATGTTAACGCTTCCACGTATTTCTTTGCCCTATGTAGCGATTATTTATCCGAAACGCAATAAAAGCTGCGCGACAGGACAGGAACAGGCGTTTCGTGTATATTTACAAATGTACAGCGAAAATTGTGTCAATCATGCAGTCGCGGAAATGAGTTCTAACGAAATTTATAATTCGGAGTACACATAAACCTTTGTAAATTTTAAATAGGGATTTGGAATATGTATTGTTAGAAGCGACACGGCAGTAAAGTGCGAGTTATTAATTCAGCCGCGTAATCCTGTCGAGCATGACCGTTACATGTCGTTATCATTTATAAAACTCTATCCTGCATTTCTAACGAGTATACCGCGAACTTTGCCCGCGGGGAAATATTCGAATGGGGGTAAGAGCGCATACTGCATATTGACGCGGCTAATTATCGCGACGAACACCGCCAATCTAGTCCTGCCTCTCCCGGGTACCGCCGCGCCGCACACAGATATCGGAATCTTCTTACGTAACTCATAGTCTTACTCTCCAGGGAGTAGATGACCTGAATAACTAGTTTTTACTGCCAAGAAAAGCTGCCAGCTGGATGGAAATCGGATTTTGATGCTGTTCTACCAGGCATGCTTTGCTAAATATAGTTTTAAAACTATGAACTTAACAGTATAAAGTGTGTTGTTTTTTTTTGAACCTTATAATTAAGCTATCAAACTCCACGAAGCGACAATAAACACGTATATAATCTGTTCATTAATTTCGATTTTATAATCTCAATTGAAATTATGGCAATTATGCAGGAAATTTTCCTGAGTTTCCTGAGCAACATTTCTGCATAAAAAATAACAAACAGGTAACTGGGACACTCCATCCAATGAATCTCTACCGCGGGATGAATTATTTAAAAGATTAATTCAGAGAAAACATCGCGATTACAATATTGTAATACCACTTCTCGGAAACAACTCACGAACATGAATAATACCAAGTAGCCGAACTTATGTAATCATAATTGATTCGCTTATAAATAAAGCCGAGCGAGGGTTATTATTTATACAGCACGTACGAGTTCACGTAGCGAGATAGAAGATTAACCGATCCCAAAAACATTGG
The DNA here is from genome assembly GCA_949320045.1 of Scotopteryx bipunctaria. Taxonomy (NCBI): domain Eukaryota; kingdom Metazoa; phylum Arthropoda; class Insecta; order Lepidoptera; family Geometridae; genus Scotopteryx; species Scotopteryx bipunctaria. The sequence continues at coordinate 5,828,824 of OX439441.1, forward strand.
GCCGCATAAGACGCCTCTAATAACTTATTTGTCTCCACCATTATTGTCTCGGATAATCCGGATTAGGGATTAATGCGACCGTCCCTCCTCGTTGGGTTAAAAAGCAAAAAATATGAAACCCCACTGGAATGAAAACAACATCATTTCATATGTACGTTTTCGTGTTTTTACATATGACCCTCATAATCGAATTAACCCTTTTGCCGTTGCATGTTCCTCAAGACAATGACCCGAATCATTCTACTCTGTTACACTAACTTATTATGTTGATATATTGCCTTCCTCTGTGTAACTCATCAAGTGAGGAGCGCTCCGGCGTGTACCGCGTCAGTAAACACGTCAAGAATAATGCTGAGAAAAATAATGGTGTGACAATAAGCAGTGAGTGACGAAGAAGGATGTGCTATTAGCATTATACACATTTCCAAGTATTTCAATAGGGAAGCGCTCGAAAACGTTCTTTGTTATATTTTAATCATTATGAAGTATTTCTTTTACCGTGTCTGAAAGAAAAGGCTGAACATTTCCGATCTCAATGCAGATATATATACGGAGATTTTTATATAAACTCCAAGTTAGTTTGAAGTTCAAACTAACTTGATAATAAAATACTGTGTAAATTAAAGCCCAATGTATACGAGCGTAATAAGTTCGTAGCGGTGAAGAACTCGTAGCCAAATCGTAGCTTCGTAGCGAAATCGTAGCACCGACCTAGTCTTAATAGAAATTCTAATAATGCGGTCCATGCCAACCTCCACGGTTTTACCTTTGAGTAACAGAAAGAACTGAAAACTAGACTCTAATTTACCCCAAAAATTCTATATTTGAACCAGCAACTACTGGAAATTCGCAAAATTCCCTATTTGCTCAGCCGATGTTGAGTAACCGATATTGATTAATGTTCATGAAAATCTACGACGTCAACGGAAAGCCTTACCTAATGAAATGTGGACAGTTGGGAGTGCTGGTTTATTTAGGGATCGCGTTCTGTTTTACTACGTGTCTATAAAAAGTTTGATAAACCTTTGTACACGAAAGGAATCCACTTTTTGTTGTTCTGGCTGTACTCATAAATCAACAGTACTCAGTATGATTACACTTTGTTAGTTCAGTGTACTTACCCTGCGACTACACTATTGGGCTTCGACGAAGGTTTGCGTTTTGTTGTCTATCCTGTGACAAATGATACGCGGTTACAGCTGTTACTCAACGAGACAACATCGTCAAAGCACGGTAGTGTAGTTGCACTGAGAGCACTGGTGGTCTAGTGGTAGCGGCCTTCCGATCTTAAGGCCGTGGGTTCAAATTTGATCGTGCATCAAAGGATTTTCCTGTTCAACAAAATTTGATGTGCCATACCAGTATTCTCAAACGATGAAGGATAACATCGTAAAGAAACTGGCATGTCGTAGAACCAAAAACACAAATCGAAAAGATCGAAAATTCGAAGAGATTTGACGTGTCTATAAACGGATAACAAGATAAACGAAATTTGAAGCCTTGTTCTTGAAATAGAAATTAATTTCCTAATATTTCCACAGCCACAAAACAAACAACGTGCTTTTAATAGTCTATATCACGTCGTAAAAGTCGACTGAGGGATAGTGTCATTTCCAACATGATGGACCATCTTTATACGGGCGATGATGGGCTGATCACCTGTCACCATGGTTCACCGTATTCATCTTGCGACTTTCAATCAGGAGTGGCTATAAGTTATCTTAAACTTACTTGTAGCTCTACCCCACCCCATTAGAAAAATATATGTGTGTGTATACATTATAAGGTGTAAACACTATCATCATTTTCATTTCGTTAATATAAGATTTTACGCCTTCGAGTGACAAACACAATTCGGAATCACAGTCGCACAGGCTTGTAATCACTTGACGTACGAGCACTATGGTTCATTTACATTGATACAGTGTCTGGCGTCAGTTTTGTAAGGAATTGAGGTCGTGTGTACGATTTATAGCGCAAAACAAGTACTAGCATCAAAAAGTAGTGCTTAAACTACTTTGAAATCAATGTACCGTTTAAAGTGCTTCCCATTTTACCGAAATATTAACTTTATTTACTCAATTGACTGGTTTTCGGAGATAGTTTTACTGTTCACCGTTCAAGTTTATTATTCTATTACAGACTATTCAGTTGTTTCTATGATAATAAATAACCGCGTCACACACAAGTCAATAACTTAGGAAATCAGGTCATCTCATTGCATATAAATGGAAAGCATCCATAAACAACAAGCATCTTAGATAAATGCAGTCGCAAGAACTTAATCACAGGGAAATATGGGACACCCAGGCAATGAAGTACGAAACTACTAAGTAAAGTTGCACAGTATGGCTCGAAACCAAAATGTAGCCGCAGTCATTACCAGGTAGAACTTGCTACTTTCTGTGATCTCGGTAAAAATTACCCACTTCGGCAAACGATTTCATTCAAGAAAACATAATGTTCTACTTAACCAATTTTATTAAAATGGAGATTGAGATTAGATCCAATGTGATTAACATAATTATGCGTAATCAAATGCTTAACCGCGTCTATTCAATTATTTGAATGATCAGTCTTTCATGGTTAGTTAGTTCAGGGAAAATCGAATCCTATTAACACCACTTAGAGCATGCTCTTGAGAATCACACATAATGTGTTTTCGTAATAAAAATTTGCCAGGAATAAATTACGAACGAATTTGTCATGTGCCATGAAACGGCGTGGTATCAGCGTTACGTAATTGATTTTCACGCTTCTCAGCTTGGTATAACTGTTTGACTTCTTGATATTAAATGGAAAGGATTTAGTTTTTGTATAAGAAAAATAAGAATTGGCTTGGGATATAAAAAATATAATAAAAATACAGCAAAAATTCAGAACCTACGAGATTTTTTGAGAGACGTTATCTTTGTCAGATAGAGTGCCGCAATTGGGGTTTCACGGCTGTTGACGGGATGTTCACTGAAACTCATTGTCGTGGAATTGACCGACGCAGGCCTCCATTATTTGAGTAGCAGTTGACCGTCCTTATCTAGCAATGAAAGGAGGTTCGGGAGGCGAGGGATCGCAGTCGGCCGCAGATCGTACGCGTCACGGCGAATTAGCGAAACAATCACTCGGCATGACGTTACGGCCTGCTCAGCCAACCCGGTGGACGCAAATGAGGACAACACTTCAGACGAGTGATGCTTGAGTTCAAGTTGACCTAAATGTGTGATGGCACGCATCTAACAAGCGAAGTGATTAGCGGAACGTCATTTTATAATCTGTGGTCGCAACAAACTAGCTAAAAAGCTTTAGTTTGCGAAAGTTGTAAGTATTGTGGTTTCTCTTTGTTTCCTTGTTCTGTGGAACAAACTAGCGCTTGCCCTACATTGTTGTAAAGATAAAGAAAGTTTCCGTGTTTTACATCCTGAGGGGGAGCTTAAATATATGACGCAATTAAGCGTATGATACAAGATTATATAATTAACGGGTTAATAACGTTCTAAGCGCGAACGAAACACAAGGAAACGGCTCTCTATTTATCAAGTATTTCAGTGGGTTTCCCTAATTTATTCTTCTGTAGCCCGTTGACGTTTTATATCATCCATTAAAAGGGTACGGTCTGGGCGCCACACATGACTCACATTATATATCCTACTTACGAAGTTCTTGCGTATCTTTCGCATAGCGACATACCACATTCTTTTCACACCGAAACTTGTTATTTTTCTTTGTAGTTACAGTTGATATGTGCCAAAATAGCTTTTTCATATATTTTTAAAGCTCAAACATCTAGAAAACATATTATAAGAGTATATTTTGTAAAACTATAAAAGAGCAGTTTAGAGTCATTATAATTTAATTGGTAGCAATTAAATTAAATGGCTGTTAATTTTGGTTTGATACTAAAAGGTCAGTGTAGGTCTACACCTACACTGACCTACCTGACCTACTGACCTTGAGTATCAAACCAAAATTAACAGCCATATAATAACTAAGTCTTTGGCTTCTTAATCGGAAGTTGGGGGGCAAAGACGCATGCGATGAAAGCAAGTTATTAATGTGCCGGGAGCAGAATTAATTAGAGTTGGCGATAGTGCTAGACTTGATTCATAACTTTCTATAGACTAACCTGAAAACTTCAAGTTTGTTTGATAACAGTAACATGAAGGATTTATAGTTTTAATTGAAAGGATTGTCGGATCTTCCTGAGAGACTTGGAAAGGAAACAATATTTTTGGGAACGAAGCGTATATACTCAGCTTACAATAATTTCGATTCAATATCTACAGTTTTTTGGAATTGGTTGTTGGAAGCTTACACAATAACACTTTCTGAGTAAAACTCATTCTCGCTCTGGATTTTACACTCAATTTTATTGTTTTCAGCAAGTTCACACGTGAAATAGAACTAAAGTGTAAATTTTATGTTCCATTACAAGCGAATTCCTACAAGCAAATCCTGATTGCCTATAAATTTTACAACGTACGATTCTAAACCGTATCATTATGTTACCTAAGGTTGATTATGTCATAAGCGGCAGGTTAAGTGCCAAACCTAAGCACTTCAAGCAGGAAACTTGAATGTGCGTGTACACTTTGTAGGTTCGTAAAACGGATCCTTATGTCTTGTGTGTAAATCGTAAAAAACCTTGAACTTCTATCATAAAAGGGCTTCAAACACTCACGCGGTAAGTGATAAAGATAAGTATTCAATTTAAAAAATAAGGACGCAAGACCATCACTGCAAACTCAGTGAAGTAAGCTTATGAAAAAGCTTTTAGACTGGCGAAATATAGTGAAAAGCCTCTCCATTCTGCTATATCTATATATCTACTCGTGTCACCAGTTCTTCGTTGAAAGGATTTAAAGTGCGCTTCAAAGGCTCCTGACATAATACTCTACCTTTTAATAAAAACCAAAATAATACTTAAAAAAAATATTTGCATGCTAGGTCTTGAGACTGAGAGTTTTTTTTTATCACTTCACATTCCAAATTATATTTAAACATATAGTTGTATATTTTTTTAATAAACTTTAAAAACCCGCGTTTTTTTATATATCCAGTAACACTCCCACAATAAAGACGAATCTAACGACATATCATTTATAATCAATATAACCCTCTAAGTTACAGTATTATAAACAAAAATGTTATCTGTTTGCGAAAAACGGAAGTTTATTTTGAATAATAAATGTTTGGATATCTTCTAATCTGATACTTCAGTCTTTAACATTATTCATCAATATAATCACGTTTTCCACGTATAACACATATTTACGAAAGATTTAACAAGTTATGATGAAGATTCGAGATAACTAATCTTGTTTTAATGGAAAAATCGCCAAAACAATTAAATATAAGTAAAGAAGTAAACTGCCCGAGGTTCAGGGTAAGAACACATTTTGCGAAACACGAAGCACAATTTTAATGCTCAAACCTAACGACTACAGCAAGGACTCATGGGATCTGTATCCTTCTAGACAGGCACTTACTGGCAGACTTGTGGTAAATGGCCCGGATCATTGGCACAGCGCGGCTGGTATTAGCTGATTATTCAGAGGCAGCTGTTGCTTACACCCTGTCATTGACGAAAAGTATCATTGAAGATATTTCAGTTACTGCCACTCGACGCCAGACCTAAGTTTCCCGGGAATTTAAATATGCCCATAAAAGCGTGCGATTTATCGAGCAACAATTTTATTGTAATTCGGCTTCACTGACACATTTGCGGTGTTCTCGTTGAAATACCGCTATCGTGCATTTTCGTTTCATGTATTCTGCTGTTCCTAGTACACGAACGATGAAATATAAGCGAAACGTTTTAAAAGGAATCCTTACAAGCTTGAAAATATCATATTTCGATAAAGCATTATAGGTGTTGATATAGTTCAGTCAGAAAGAAGTAGTGGTCGGTACTCTACTTTCCAATACTAAGGTCATCCGGCCGTGTATCAATAGATATTTCAGTTCGAACAAAATATTCTTACCAGTTACTCATAAACGGTAAACTAGAACAAGGAAACCGGCATGCCGCAAAACCTAAAAATATCGAAAATATGACGTGTCAAATGCATGATGGGATTCTTTTTTGGGTTTTGAAGGGAACCTTTCACTACAGTAGTGAATTCGGAGTAGTCAGAATATGATGCATGCCTACTCGTTGGTATTGGTTTTAACACTACCAGTAACATATTTTATATGCAGAATCTATTTCTAATATTCCGTTTGAGAATGGCTAGTAGTACAATGCGGTTAGACTAGGCAGCAACATCGAAACCATCTCATGAACAACTTGCAGTTTCGCTCTAGCTAGGCTCTTTGTAAAGCAGTAGGTACTTGATCACCCAAATAGTGTTATTGAGTAAAACACGATAGCTCTATTAAATAGAGATCGAACGAACTTACCTACCAGTTCTATTCTAAATATAATCTAAAAAAAATTTAATACTTCTCTAATAGTTCTAATCTCTCGGACGAAGTAAAACGAGTATAATATTTTTTTTCAATGTTAATTATTTTACCTTTAAATATTGTTTTATTTTAATAGATTCATAGGCAACATAGTTCATGGCTGGTTTTGTTAAGGTTTACATTGATTCTACCAGTAGCTTCATCGGTTTATTTACAAAAAAAAACTATAGGCTATCTTACAAAGCATCGGGCAGCATACGTGAACAGCAATACATAACTATAGTCTTACAGAATCGTTGCTCAGACGTGTTCTTACACAGCATGTTTCGAGATTAAACTTTGCTAGAGAAATGGCATTTTAAAACTGGATTGGATTCGGGATGTCACGGCGACATCTGTTGGGGACGCTGAGTTTTTAATACGTAAGAATGCAGGCATCCGACGTCGCCCACGGCGTGGGACGACCCAGAATTTTATCGCACATACCATCATGTAAGTACCTATTTGTTACTTACCTACTATCTTCATTATGCTGTCGTTGCTTTTGTGCGGCATATGAGGTGGTGTTAATGCTTGTCTCGTCTACTTTGTTTCAGGGACCTTATAGTGTAGCGGAATTACTACTATTCGTGACAAAGATTAGTTTGTAAAGATGTTTGGATGTTTGTGCCTCAATCACGCCTAAACGTCTGAACGGATTTGAATGAAACTTGGAATACACATGGTACATATACTGGATTAACATATAGGCTAATTTTTATCCAGGTACCTAGCGAGTGAAGCCGCGGGCGGCAGCTAGTTATCATATAAAAATTTTGACAGTATCGTTCAAATTTAAACTGGATAACAAAGGATTCTTATAGCCAGAGGTCATTGTATTTTAGTTTTGTTTATACTTCAGCCAAACTGGAGATACAGTTTATGTAAGCAAACCTTCGCGTATTTTTCGTTATTACGATGAAATCACTTTAGTTTTAGGTAAATAAACCTCACAACATAAGTTTTTACACCTTTATTTAACTACTAGCTGTGCTCCGCGGTTTCACCCGCGTTTTTCTCGTTTCTGTGGAAATACCGAGATAAAATATTGCCTATATTATAGCATCCCTCAATAAATGGAATATGGCCCATAACTCATTAATAGGTACCAACTCTTAACATCTTACACACGTAATAACTTTTAAACGAAATATCCGATTGAGATGAAACAAAAAGTATTTTACTTCTACATAAATACTCTTGATAACATAATGATTAATTTCGATAAAGATTAATATTACGATACATATTTAACGTAGTTTTTTTTCTTCAGACGATTTCATAATTATTTGGAACACAAAATCGGTTATTGTGCTTAAACCATGATAGCTAGATATATGTTCTCGCGGACTTTTTTGTAGGTCTTGATGGGATCTACAAACCCGTAGTACATCATTTTGTTCTATTGTCAATAGTTTTTGCAGCGCACGCAAAAATAGGTTTTCGATTTTACACCTTGTGTTACAAAATAGCAATTTTATTACGGATCCCTAATTTTGAAAGAAAAAAAACATAGCCTATAGCCTTCCTCGATAAATGGACTACCCAACACTGAAAGAATCATTCAAATCGGACCAGTAGTTCCAGAGATTAGCGCGTTCAAACAAACAAACAAACAAACAAACAAACAAACAAACTCTGCAGCTTTATAATATTAGTATAGATTAGTACTACTTAAAAGTTTCATAAACATGTAATGAAAAAGTATGTTTTAGGTTAAGTACTGACGCTTTGTTTACATAAATTGTATCTCCAGTTTGGATGAAGTATATATAGATGGTTAGCTGGTAATTTATTTTGATATGAAATCTTGCGTTGTAGCGGGCTTTCAATTCCCTGTCCAATTTCGGGTCACTGAAACACGTCCTACGGAAAGAATCACTTTTTTAGGGTCCCATACCCGAAGACTGCCTACGGGACCCTATTACTAAGCCTCCGCTGTCCGTCCTACCGTTTGTCAGAGGGCTGTATCTCGAACCGTAATAGGTATAGTTAAAATTTTCACAGAGTATGTATTTTATTGCCGCTTTTTTTTTCAACCTATTTCGTCTTACTGCTGGGCAAAGGTCTCTTATTAGATTTATAGTTCACGAAGTGAAAATCCTATTTTAAACTTTGTAAAAGGATTTTATGCAATCCGTGTAGATAATTTATTTCCTTCATAGAAAAGCATAAAGGTAATTCATATTCGCTATACATGAGCCGTTCTTTATGCATTTGTTTTATACCTGGACTTCAATGAAAATTCCATATATGGCGAGAGTATGTTTTCATGGAAATGCTGTAAATATTTTTTAAGTCACTATTATTCAATCTCGGAACTAAGAGCACATGCACAGTTTGCTTTAAACGATCAGAAATTTTGTTATGCAGTTTAATATAATTGACGAATGTTTCAACTAGTTCCAACGCCGTTTATTCTCAGTAATTGCTCGGTTTGTGGTTCAAACTTATGCTAGAGTCTGGTCGTAATACAAGACTGAACTACGTTACAAATTAGTGGATAAGCAGTACTCCCGAGCCGGCTACCGTTTATAGGGTAGCTTAAAATTAATTAAACATCTTTATCTACTTATTTGTTCTAAGCGTTTGTTATTAAATAACAGATAACCATCTTACTTGGAAAAGTTCTGCCCTATGACGCATTAAGATCGAGTTAATCGTACTAAATCATATATCCATTAGCTCGATAAATCTGTGTTGCGCATTAATTTGCAGAAAACGCGAAAATACTTTAATACACCCGATGAAAGGTATTTATCCAATATTTTAAGAGAGCTAAGAAATATAATAAATGATTGAAAATTTAATTCGACTGAATGTTAGCTCGTAAGCTTTTGTAAGACTCCGGGTTCCGTTAGTTTTCCAAAGATGAATGGAATTTATAAGTAGTCAAGCTGGAAGTACTTAACGAGATTTTCCTTGCTCAGTCATCAATTACCTACGCTACGATTGCTTTAGCTCGACCATGTGGGAATAATGTATCAAGTCACTACATGAAAACACAGGCTTTTTGGAAGGTACTAACTATAGCTTGTAACAAAGTGAAAGTGCTTCTTACATTTACGATAGCAGTATTATTTATAACATTTATCTGCACTGCGATAAATCAATTTCATTATCGAGACATACCTGACTCACGTCGAAAACATATGATTGGACACAGACAACTGTTCGCCTTCCAAAGATTTACGATCTAGTAAAATAACATTTTATTTTACTTTCAGTTTCTTCACTGTTATGCGAAAACTCTACGGTTGAAACAAAGTGGTGACTCAAATACTCTCCCAAGATTTTCTTCATCATGCCAGATCGTCGGACGCTCAACTGAGTAGACAATTTAAAGCATTATACCTGTCTTAAGTTAATTATATTAGCAAGACTGAGGGAATTTGCGACTGTAACGATATTATGAAAAGGCACGGAAAGGTAGGGGGCTTATTAGGGCCAGGTCGAGGGCGAAGTATCAGGAGTGCCAACAAAGCGAAAGGAAAATTCTCCGATATAATGTATCGTAGCGACGGATCTCATCGATCAAACGTGTGGGACGGCACTTAGGTAAGCAATATGCTAGTATGTGCGGCTTCCGTACACTTCTAATGTGGAACTTTCCGATCCATGCATGTGCCAAGTCGTTCCCAACTCGATGACATCCCTGCTACACCAATATTCACAAAGCAGAACTTTAGACAGCAGTGCGACTATTCCATTTCTGTTTCCTCATAGCCCGTGCCATGAGCGGTATAGTTCGCGGTAGTAATCAGATTGCGCGTTCCATTTTGGTCACTTTCACTGATGACATTCATTAGCAAGAATAACAATGAATTTTGGGTAAGCAATTACGGTTTTTATTGCCCGGCAACAAAGCGAAATATTTGGTCGGATGATCAATTTTTAATCGCGTGTTCGCTAACAGATATTCAAATATTGGAACAAAATATTAATACTGCGTATTTGTAGTTCTTGCTTTGGATACCCGCAATTCAATCTAATATAATTTTATAGAACCAGATAATCAATGTTTTACTTTATGAAGAGATTGGGAATCTCTACCTTTACTCTTTTGCTTAGCACACAAGGTACTTGCGGTTGAAAAACACAAAATACGACTGGTAATGTATTTCGGCACGTCCCGAAACTTCGATGTGTACCTTAGATAGGCCAGATTAGGACACGTAAGTCTCAATCCAATTACTGGGCAATGTTGGTTACCTTTTCGAAATAGTTTGGATTCAGAATGTGTTTATAATACTGCAGTTTGTAATACAAAAACAGAATATTCTGAATTGGAATCAGACCTCAAACGTGGAGCGAATAAAGTAGGTAAAAGGAAACGGGTTGGATATTTAAATAACGAACATCTATGGCCATGGAACCATTTCGCGGAAGTAAGTAATAAAAACTTGTAATATAACATTACTTTTTGGTGTTTCTATAAGGTTTTCTTTTTTATAATAAGCTAGGGTGTTTTTTTTCATTAATAACAAAGTTCACCTTTCTTTTAATCCCTGTGTAACATTTTATTTTACACAATTCTACTAAATTATGAAATCCATGAATACCTACGTAAGTAAACGTTGTTAACATCCTTTGAGTTCAACAGTCGTATCACTGCACATTGTAGATTCAGTGCATATTTATTTTGTCTAGAACGTTGAATCGCACTGACCCCGGTTTGCTGGATATTTCGGGAGCAAAAAATACTACAAACCGCAAACTTTATATGTCCCACTCGGAAGCTTTCGAGGAGTTGTTTGATACAGTCGTTTAATTGGCGCAGTTGATGACAAACATTCGTAGTAACCAGCTACTCCGATTTTTTAGTTTTTGAATGCAAACAAATTGGATTTTATTGGCAATTCTCAACAGAAAGTATTTCCTTCGAAAGTCGTCCATAGTTTTGTTTAGACTACTGCACTGTAGTCTAAAAAGTTTTTTACGAGCGTGTGCGCACAAACTTTATGACATCTACATAGTTTAAGTAATAAAACAGTAAGCTTAGTTTGAACGCAACTGTTATAATCAAACATGGATAAAACGTAGCCCTGGTCTATTTGTGAGAATAATCTTTGTTAATCTGAGCTGTCCATCGTGCTGTGGTTTGTACAGAGAGCTGTGAGTCCGTTTGGTTTACAGAGCTATTTTACATAAACATCAATTCATATTGCGATGGCACTAACGGCTCACTGAGGCACGATGGGTGTGTTCTAACGAGACAAAAGTTATCGAATTCATTCAGGTTCGATAGTTCCATACTTTCACATTGGGTAAAGACTTATTATGCTGTCAAACTATTTTTTATAATATTATGTTTTATGTTTAAGATGTTTTCATTCATTTTTTTATTTTAGTTCATAGGCAATAATCTCGTAATTTTATGCATGGACCCAAGTTGTCTGAAATAAAGTTTATTATTATATATTATATTATTATTATTATTGCGTATTGTAGTTTGGCTAAGTAACGATTTATCCTTCACCCTCTTTGCCTACATGGCGGTGCCATTATAAAATTGAGAAGCCTTATAATAGAATCCATCTCCGCGTACTCGACGAACTCGTTTGAAAATGTTTCCGCATTCAAAACTTTAAATTCTAAATAAGCAAAGTACTCACATTCATCGTGGTCTTTGGCGGTGACAGTGAGGACTGTGTGTTGTATATCTTCATTCTCGTCGACTTCCGCCTCGTACAGCTCCTTGTCGAAGTACGGTGGGTTGTCATTCTTGTCGGCGATGCCAATGCGGATGAACTTCGTCACTGCAAATTAAAGAATTGGGTCAGACTTGGAAATATGACAGACATTGGATTTGCTTGATGAAATCCAAAGTAGAATATCGCATCTGCGAACAATGCGTTAGTCTATAAAATTCGTACAAATGAATAAAGCTCACGCAATTTATACATATCTTTGTTCACGGTAGGTATGCTTTGTATTCTAACAATACACAAATATTACAACAATGCACACAAAAAGTAAATAGGGACTTTGAATTAAAAGATACAATCAGAAGTAAACTTTTTCAGATGACTGTACTAATATTCCCCACGAGAAATCGAGCTCAGCTAATTATTAGTTTGCATAGGACAGCCTTTTACGTAAGGCAAGTATTTTGTTTGTTACGCCTACTGTAGATTCTACAGAAATAGCAAATTATCTGTAAGTTTATATTAGTAGTCTGAGCTCTTCTTTACTTCGAAAATTGTACTCGAGTAGGTGCTTGTCCTCCCTCATCATAGTGATTTGACATTATATACATTGATCCAAAAAGTATTTAAATTAATTAATACCAACAATTTGATTTATCTTTATATCCTGAGGTGTACAATATTTCCTCTCTATAAAAGCCCAGCGCTAGGACTTAAATTCTTGGCTTGACTTGTTATAAATGTAATGCTGTATTAAACTAATATTAAACTTGATGGAGTATACTTAACTCCATCAGATAATCAGATTAGTGTCAAAATGGACGGAATTTACACTAAACGAGTAGAGTTTATTGGAGCTTAAGTATTATAAGTTTTAATTAACTTCATCAAACAGACTTATCTTAATAGATTATTTTTGCGTACAAGGTAAATAAAAATTTATACTCATAAATAATAACAAAATGTTTTTAATGCGCTTTCAAAAATTACATATTTTTATAAATTGATGAAATCACCTTTTAAGTAAGAAACACTTGTCATAGGGGATTTCGCTCTTGCATAGGTCTTGATCAACAATTTTTTTCGAAGTTTAAGAATATTAAATCATTTAAAATACACTAAGGAGGTAACTATACTAGGTATAAGATTTAACAGTGTAGTGTGTGTCTCGTAAGAGTCTGGGTAACAGATGGAATGTGTGTGTGTGTGTAAGAGTGTGCAAGTGTGTGTATGTTCGTGTGTATGTGTGTGTGTGTGTGAGTGTGTGTGTGTGTGTATGTTTGTGTGTATGTGTGTATGTTTGTGTGTGTGTATGTTTGTTTGTGTATGTGTGTGTGTGGCGTCTGCAATGGGTGTTTGTAAATTGATTAGGTTAGTAACAGGAAAAAATAATGGGTGTGAGTGAATATCTTTCTGAAATGATTTCTAATAATGCTTCGGTATTTTCGTAACTTTTAGTCACTAACCATTTAATTAATACGGTTTTAGTTATTCTATTATAAAGTTGAGTAGTAGGTATGTCTAAAATTTTGACGTGTTGCATACCGGGATTTTACATTAGCTACGAATTTATCTACTACTTTATAACGCTGTTTTTCAATTAGGAACCGAGTTAAAATTAGTAACGTTGCCGCTTGGCAGTAGACAGAAAGGATTACGTTGCCACAAAGGAACTGCAGAGTGGAGTATTCAGAAACTAACAAGGCGTTTTAAAAAAGTAAATTAACTTAGTTTTTATGACTGGCGCAAGCTCCGTCTTAGGAGCTACTTGTACCTAACAAGTTATACACACAAAGCCCGAGGCGATAATCATAACTTTTATAGGGAAACTTTTTGGCTGCGCCTGTGACGTCATATGATATCGCCTCGTATACTCTTATACAAGTACTCAGGTATATTAAACTGAAAATACCTTTGAGTAAGAAGCGAGATTTTATTCTAAATCGCAATAAAATATTTATTTATTATTAATATACTGGTTAATATGACTGGTCAAGGAAGTGGCACATAAAACCTTTATTGTTTTATAATTATGATAAAGCAAATGATGTTAGCTTTTATATTGTCACAGCAATATGCCAAAAAACAATGACTCTGTTATAATTTGTAACACATCGTTGGGTGCTAACACAAAAAAGCTTTTAATATCAACTGCTTGTTATGTAACAATAACAAATTGATAAAAACCCTTTACAAAAGTAAACTTCCATGGAAAAAAATATGCATGTTTCAAGGTGGTGAACCAAGCTAAAGTGATGAATCTGATTTTTTTATAGAAATGCCCTTTGAAAGTTAAATAACACTCTTCGAGATAGGACAGAGCCTGATCACGTAATCAAGTTCACTCCGATTGCTATTTGTCCACTGTCAAGATAGATATACATAAATGTTGGAGCATTTTCATATCATGAGATTCACTTATATTATAAATAGAAACTCTTTTAGCATGAAATATACTTACTAACCAATTTTTTTTACGCTCAAGTAATTCCATTAAGTGTTAAAAATGCAACGGCAAACAGCGTTAAGGAAGTTTGGCGAAAGAGCCCGATGTAAATAAAAATAATTGGAATATCGAAAGTAGAGCAACAGTCTACCAACTTGCTTAACTCTACAACAAGGGAAATCATAATATTTGATACCATAATAAAAGTTATACATAAATTTTATATAATTACTAAATGTTCCGTAAGTTCCTTTTGTGGAGCGAACTTTAAGTAATAAAACGCAACATTATCCTCAAAAGGTACAAAGTTAACCTTTTTTTCATAAATAAAATAGAACATTGACATAGTTAATAACGAATTTATCTTACACGAATGGATTTTGGAAAAAGCTTTTCTAGCGGCACCCTAATTGGAGGATACCAAATGAGCTTTAATCCGAGATCGTCGAGGGAGCCTTATCGAGAGAAAAAAAGAATTCTAGATGGAAATTGCTTTCGTTTGAGGTACCCCCTAACAATGATAAATTAGGGCACCGCTGCCGGAATGTCCGGCGGCTTTATTAAACATACGGACGCTTTTAAGCTCGGCCCCGGTAAACTACTTTATCCTTCAAGAGGTAAACCGGATAGCATTTAATAGAAAACCACTCTCTCTACTCGATAAGCACTTGTTTGGTACTTCCTCTAGGCGTCGCGATTGTTCGACGGTACTAAACCAAATTTCTCAGAACTTTGTTTTTGAAATCGCGAATATTGGCACTCAAAACTTCTACTCAATTTGTATTCTTGTTGACTGCTAGACGGTGAAAACAGCTAAGGCCGAAGTGATTCTCAGTTTAACTACTGACTTAATTACCACCAAACTTCACTCCTTGATGGCGGTAAGTTGCTTACGAAAAATATGTTTATTTATAGATTCTGTTCCGCACCAACGATCAAATCACTTCCGTGGATTGGTATAACGAAGATATATGAACGAAGCCTTAATATATTATTATCATTGTGCAAGCAAGGAAGAGACGTCAACCGGATATCCGGTATCGTTAAGGATCGGAGATTGCCGAATTTACCCGAGCTAGGGTATATGATGGCACAGCGATTTGTTCCCACGCATTATCGCATATTATCTCTGATGGAGACAGGGTTTATTTTTCTGGAAGCAAAGTATATTTGGGGAACAAAACTAATCAGGCTGTTAAGAGTGTCCAAACGACATTGAGGGTGACTTTTTGACAAACACGCGGGAGGTGGCGTAGTCCCAAACTTCGACACAATTTAGTTAGCGAACTTTACTATCAACTCGAGAACGAACCGTACCCAACAACCCCCGCTCATAATTGAATAACCTATCGACGATAAAATCAACATAAGGATTAGTAGTCGTATTTCGATGATGTTTAATATAGAAAATAGTTTGCCCGGGAAAGTAAAACATCTGCATTTTTACGTTTTATTTTTGACAAAAAGTATCACAATTTTGTTGCATGTAAATGTCAAAAACATGGCATTGTCTCTACCTGTGTCTAGTGGGTAAGTAAAGATAATAATAACTCAAACAACAAAGGCGTGCAATAAGGTGTTTCCACTTAGTAGGTACTAAGTAGTGTAGAGGAAGAGGGAGTGCTAATGCACAGTTACTTCGACAGGTTAATAGACACCTGGTTTATTCCATACCGAAATAAGATCATATTTCCAATCGGAATTTCGCACCAGGGATGTTTTGAAATAATGTTCCAACCAAATTGAACTAGTGATTAAATGACAAACAAAAACCCACATTAGACTGGGTCTACTCTACATGCCTATTTAATAATGCCTATGTAAACAAAGCACTGGTAGTCTAGTGAACTCTCCACATAAAAATCTATTATGACTTACTAGAGATATAATGTATTTTTCTGTTCGAATTTAAGTGCGCCATATTCTAACGATAATGGAAAACATCGTTAGAGTACATGTCCTAGAACCTAAAACATCGAAGACATGCTCCAAATGCACGTGAGGGATCTCATTGAGGGGTTCTTGAATTCTTTTACCACACTGGTTCCTAAAACCAGTGACACCAGTAGAAGAATTTAATCAATCACACGCAGAATTAGTATTCCCCTTGCAGAGCAATCAAACAGCTCAGTAACGAGCTACTAACAAATATCCTCTGTTAATCGTTTCGTGTGTTCAGTGAATCGATGTTCCAATTAGTGTTCATCACACTAATAATAAATACTAAAAATTTTGTGTTTTTCTCACTTATCCCCTTAGCGGATAAACGGACTTGGTTGAAACTTAAGATACACAAGAACATGTAGTTTGTGACATGGAATAACATATAGACTACCTACTTTTAACCCGGAGCAGCGGGGGGATGCCAGTATTTTCATAGATTGACTCTCATATTTCCCAGTAGTAATATGAATAAGTTTATGTTTCTTGCAGACGTTTACGCCGTAAAATATGTTTTACTAGCTGCCGCCCGCGGCTTCGTTCGGACGGTATCCGGATAAAAATAGCCTATGTTAATCCAACACATGTACTAGTAAATTCCAAGTTTCATTCAAATCCGTTCAGCCGTTTAGGCGCGATTGAGGTACAAACGTACAAACATCCTCACATTTATAATATCGTAGGATAGGAAGATCCAAAATCGATACACACTTATGTAGCTATGAAAACAGGTACTGCCGAGCAAGTTTCTCATAGATTTGAGAGCCTTCTGGATTTAGGCGAACAGCTTAGAGCTTTCTCTTCGAGTAATGTTTTCATGAAAGCAGACATAATGCGCTTTCCAATGCACATATCCGTAACATTTCAACATCTTTCATTTTTTACATAATACATATTATCACGCCCGTATCCCTACGGGGATGGGCAGAACCACAAGTAATAATAAGAAAACTTAATTATATTCATAAAATTTATAAATTATTTTGTACATAAGCAAGAAAATTCGAACAAAGTGAGTAACGTCAAAGTACAATGTTTGAAAGTAAATGTTTAGACTTTGCAAATATTTATAATTTTCAATAATAACCGACAGTAATGAGAGCAAGCGGGTGCGGAAGCGAACGCGATTAAATGTATACAAATAATCAAACATAACAAGATAATAAAACATATTTCTCTAGTATCGGTGATGGTACAACTATGAAAAAGAAAGGTCAAGTGCGAGTCATATTAGCATATCAGTCGGTTCCCACCATTGTACATGAACATAATTGTTTCTTGTAAGGGTCCCTTTTTATTTTTGTTACTTGTTGTTATAGCGGCTATAGAAATGCACACTCTGTGAAAAATTCAACTCTTTACCTATTACGGTTCGCGAGATATAGCCCGCTGACAGACGGACAGCGGAGGCTTAGTAATAGGGCACTCTTCGGTTACGGAACCCCAAAAAGGTCCATAAAAGCATGAAACGAGAATACGTCAGATAAACGAATAATATGAGTAGTGTTTTCGATTATTCACGTTCACGCTGGGTATCCAATTATACTTCGTCAAATTCTTTGTTACTTTTGACAGCTGAGAGCAAGAGCTTGAGAACGTAACTGTTTCATTATTTGTAAAAGTAAACTTTAAAATGTGTCGTAAATGAAATAATATAAACTGCTTAATTATATTTATCCACCCTATTTATTACCCAATAAAAACATTAGTATGCCTTAAATGTATGTTTAGAAATAATAATTAATTTGCGTACCGTTATATATCTAGTGATGGGACCGAATGTATTAACTGCAAATTAATTAATCGAAGGTTTAGATTTACTGTAGTTACACGTTTGCTTTAGATAACTAAGCAAATATTTGTATTGTATTTTGAGACCGGACCTAGAAGTAAACTTTAAGCATAATAAACTGCATATTTCGCCTTGTTTCGTTCTGGGATTTTATAAAACAATGCGAAATGTTGAGCAAAAACAAAATAACAACGTGATAAAACGATTAAAACGTATTCATTATAAAAAATCGAATCGATAACGTTTAAGGATATCACAAAAATGTCTGTCAACTCACTATCAAAAGTAAATTAAATGGTTGGACGAAGTACAGGCTCTAATTATACATTATAGTATAGGTGCTATAGGTATAAATTATAACAGATACGAATACATATGCTGTCATGTGACTGTGTACAGTGCCACCCGCTTTCTGTCCACAGTGTTCGAGGTCTTAAAGTTTCGGCAGTCTAATACAAACTTTATTTCTCTGATAACTTCAAAGGATCTGACAGAAGGGTAGGCAAACAAAACAGAAAGGTATTTTCGAGACCCGAATCCCAGCACTTGGAAAATACAAAACTTCGTATTTCCAGTGAAATGAAAAATTAACATCGGAAAACATTTTTTTAAAAAAAATAGTGTTGTAACTATTTGTCCTGTAGGAATGTACGCATCAGGTGTTCTTGGCGAAAATTTTGTCTAGGTTTTATATATTTATATTTTTGGCTAGATTCTTTTTTTACCCGACCGCGAAAAAGGATAATGATTTTGAAGTGAACTGTCAATCTACTATGAAACAAAAGATCCAAAATTATCAGGTCGTAACGCAAGCCGCGTTTGATAATGGAATTCTTTATCAAGAGGTGCCGAGTGGTGAGACGTGCCTTCACGCCGGCGCCGGCCTCGACAGAACGTCGCTCTTAAGAGCCAAGAATAAGACACTGTTCTACGAATACAAAAAAAAACGACGCGATGCGATGCGAAGGTAAAAATAAATTTCATAACCAATCGCAATATCGGAGTTTCGGGCTCTTAAACGTGGGACTATATTTTAATGGTATTCGACGATGTAGATGCTGCTACACTATGAACTGCCTATGAGCACGAAAGAATTTACTGCGGTACGTTTACGTACGTTTTACTATTATATTTTTTGAATCAGTATTTTGATAGAATTATACTATGGTTAAAACTATGCATATGGAAGTGGGATCACTAACACTATCACTAATTGATTTTTGCCAGATTGACGAATTATTTACTTTTCTAGTTTATTGTACACCGCCTTCTTTCTGATTTTGATTATCCTATCCATCCAAAGGTTGTATGGAAGATATTTTCTATTCACGATAAGGCGGGCGGTTACACTATTTAAAAAAAGAGTTAATCTGTCTATCATATCTATCAATAGCCAGTTATATGGGATCGCATCGCTTTTCATCGCTCTCAGCCGTCCTCTTAATACCTTAGTCCGTTAAATAAAATTTAACGTGAGCGCGGTGTTATTTTAGGCGTATTTTCGCTGAACATTTGTCACCTTGCTTGAACACTTCGGGGCAGCTGAATCACTAATGTATGCTAATCTGCAGGGTCATCCGACTAAGCATTACTTTTGCAGATTCCGCTGACATGGATTATTCATACAATTGAACAAAAATGTTTCATCTCTAGAGTCGATCCTACTTTTGGACGCTCGCTAGAGACTCGCTCGAGTTTCAAGTTTGAATTGAAATGCGCATTGTAAGGTTAGCCTGTTCGTATGATTTTATTTCAAAGCAAATTAATAAAAGTGTAGTAGATTTCAATGTTAAAAAGTAAGTTTTAAAAACTAACTTTTACACATTGAAATCAAGCGTGAAGAAAAAATTACTCTATATTGGCTTTACAAATTACTCGAGTCAATCCTTTTCGTGGATCAAATAAGCTTTAAAACCATAAATTGCAATAGATTTTAGCACAGTTAGCGATCTATCTTTTCGATAAATTGGTTCGACGTAGACACCGTGACTTCGCGCCTCTCACTAAAATCTATAAAAATCCAACGTCTTCTGATCGTCTTATCAGATCCCGAACTACTTCAGAAGATAAATGGGGATTGTTTTCTTTCAGAAGATGATTAAAACCAGCGCTGAAATATAAACATTTATTATTCAGTAGGCCCTGGATTACAAATAAAATCGAGCAGAAATCTCAGAAAAATATTACCGCATGGTTTTTCTTCTGAATTGGTATACTTTTAATAGAAATATTATTTGTAGATACGGTTCACTCAATTGAAAATCACAGTGATATAGCTAGTGCTTATTTGTCAATAAGTGGGTACACTTTAATCTGTCCGTCTAAATTCAAGCCATATAAAGTAAGTACTACAAATAATTTTCCACACTACAAATATACAAAGGAACAGTGAACACAAAAACGAAATTCGCGGCCTCGTATATGAATACAAACCGCATTCATAAAAACAAACTACATACCCCATGCATATGCATTCTTTTATTTCCTACGCGGGAAAAGCATTTATGACATCTCGTTTCGTCACGAGGAATCCTCTGCGGAATCTATAGACTACGACCACAAGTACCTTTGTACGCACACATGCCTTGTCGTCATTTGGTATGCTACCTACTGGCACCTTAGTTATAGAGTACAATTATTGGACATTAAAGTATGAAAACGGATAGTTTGATCACCTACCTGCATCTAAGTTAAGGTAGAGTGCGTACTCAGTCCGACATCTCGCATAGAACTAGTGTAAACAAACGGAACTGCTTTCGCACAAGTATTATGTTTGTGCTCGTAGCTTTAGTGTTCATACCTGTTTCTGTTCATTCAACCGAAATGTATTTACCCACTAAACTTTATTGACTGAACATAAAGTCGGAGATTGTTCAGAAAGTATCGTTAGCGTCGATGTACTTTTATATCGATTTTCGATTTTATTTTCCAAACGATGAAATAGTGGGATCTGGGAAAGTTTATCTGAATATTTTTGTACACCTATGCAAATGAATTTAGCTTGGACGAATAATAACTGGCTTTTCCCAGCCTCTGGCTAGAGGTTGTAGTAAAAATATGGCGCCATTTATTTGCGGACGTTATCCTACGAACATCCTATGAAATCGTAGGGTGAGTTAAAAAGAAAAGGCGGGAGTGTCTATTCCGAATTTAGTAAGGCGTTCTGGACGGCATTCAAAAGTATTATACTCTTTAGTTTTAATTTTTCATTTTAAATCAATTGCAATTGATTTCGCTATAGAATTTAAATACAGCTCGGTTTTTACTCGATATTCAACGAAACGTTTTTTAAGTTCAACGGTGTGCATCGCAATAATGCTTTTGGAAACAATAAAATACGAGTAGTTATGTACCGCAGATTTAATTTTTGAATATTTCCATTTTATGTTTTGCGTGTAAGTTAAGAGTGTTGAGATGAATTCTGACAGCGGGAAATGGAAGGAGAATACATGTTAATATGCTGACCTCACATAAAGTGTGAAAAGGGCAGGAAAATGATGTTTGCATGTAAGTAGGTACATTACTTTTAAAGTTATTGACCGTTGTCAGCAGATAAAACTAATTATTATGTTTTTGCATTTTTTTTGTATGGCTTACAAAGAACATAATTAAAAATAATGAATTCAGCCAATATCAAATTCGATTGATAAGGTGTCTAAATAACATTTGAATACTTATACATTGGTATAAGGTACATACATACTTCTTCAAATGTATTCCTAATTCTAAATGTTTTTGATCATGTTGTAGGGAACAACGATGGGGTGGCTATTTATCGCTCCCCTCGAACACACAGCTCGTCATTGAGCGAACTTCCGGAACGGGTTAGCAAAGTTTTAATGGCCCAGTGTAAAATTCCTTAATTGGATTGATTGACGAGGTGTGCCCGCCCAGACAGTTTGTCAGTATTTAAACACTATTAGCATTTAGTCAAACTTTGCGGACGCAATGTAGTAGCAGCGGTCTCGAGTTCACAACAAGATAATATAAACCTATCGCAGGGATTTAAACTAACATCGACTAAGTTTAAATTGAACAGAACGTAAATAACAAGCAATTCATTGAAGAAGTCGGAAAAATAATATACGTTTATAAAAACGTTCAATTGATGTGGGGACATAATGAAGAAATCGCATGTTGAATTCTCCAAGGAGGAAGTCGTATGGTATGATCGCTGTCATTTCCCAGCGTGTTTCTAAACGGTAATACATCAAAGGGCCACACCGACGTGACGCGGGTCTCCATCTAGATTTGCCAATACAAAGGTAAAAACAGGACATTTTACGACGGTTCGTATTTTCACATTTTCCGCAACATGGAAAAATACGATAAAACCTAACTATTCTGACATCAATTTTCCATTCTGCACAATATAACTTTTAATATATAGGATAACTTTAAGGAAACCTGTGTGAAAGAATGGAGCAAAATACTGAAATCTTTTAAAACGTCAGAATTATAACGACGAAGTAAACATTCGACATTTCTTTGTTAGAAAAAACAATTCTCTAGAATGTACCTACCTCTGAGTCGAGAAGCAATCAAATAATATTCAGATGAGGAGCGAAGAATAAAAGCAAAGAATATTTGTTTCTTTTTTTCAAGATACCTTTTCCAGCAAGTGAAGGTATTGGAAAATTAAGAATTGCACAGATTAAATGATTATAATATATAGATATATAGTATTTGTTATTCCACTTGTTGTAAGGTATCTTCTGACGAAAGCTATAAAAAAGTGTGACTATTTCAGACCGTCGATCGGCAGTCGTAACCGTAACTAGTCCCGGGGGCGAAATTTTTGGCGGTGCGAATTGATGTCTTCGCCCAAACAGTTATAGATGTCGGCGTCTTCAATTTATTGTTGACGTGCGAGAGGACCATTGTGGCCCTTCCTATAAATACATAATTCAAGATCTGCCAACACACCTGAGAAAAGAAGGCGTATCGATCGCTACCGATACCTAAGACCTTCTTTCAATCTGTTTAGGTATACCAAATTAATTTGCGGAGGGAAGTTTACCAAGCCGAAACAATTCAACGTGCTGAATCCCGCCCGTCGCATCGCGGGTAACTTCAATGATACTCTGCAAGTTCATTGAGACAGTTAAATCCAATTTTATCTATGTGAGAGAAATCAGAAAATACAATACGAGTGGTGGCACAGAGGCAATATTTGATAAACCGAATGGCCAATGAAGGTAAACGATTTGCCTGAGGGTGAATTAAATAAAAGGCGGATAACAGACAAACCCTCCCACTGTGTGAGCGGACGCCAGTAAAAAAAAACTCCCGAGTGTAGAGCGCGTGCTTCCGACGGCCTCTTGACACGTTTTCATAATGATGATTCACTATATTGCAGTTATTAGCGCATTTATACGAATTAATTGCGAGGGTGTCTATTGTCATAATTTATGGCAACGATAATAGGATTACTGAGCCCAATTCACTTTTATCGGTGGCTACTTTTATGGTGTAGTCTATAAAAAAAGATGATATGAGAAAATAATATTTTTATTTATTTGGGTCTATTGCGACATTTGTATAAAATTCGTATAAAACGAGTGAGAGTAGTAAATCAAAACTAATTGCTTAGTGCTAGATGAAAACTGCAAATATAATAAAAATTGGAAAAAAGGGGAAATAGATGAAATCTACAGGGCATGATATATTGGTAGGGTAACATTGTCCGTGATGATAAGTGTGGTATGTAACTTGAACGCAATATCGGGTTATTGGCAATATTCTCACACTCTTTATGGTGCTCTCGGTGACGTATCTATTCCAAGGGCATATTCGAACGCTGCTGAAAGAAAACTAATTTCAAATGTCTGTGTGCCACCTGGAGGGTTGCATTCTCACGACTTACGAGGTAGCTTACGGCAAAAGAAATAATGGATTTTTGTTCATAAAAGTAACATTCCGTATAGTACAAAATCAAACGTTTAGAAAAGCTGTAAAAAATATTCATAAAATCTATTGAGTTTTTATTACAATCAAACAAACACCAGCAACCAATCGCTTTGATTGTTTCTACCAATGGTTTTTACTGAATGTTATTGTAGTGTATTGTATTGTACAATGATTTTTTCATCCATTCAGTTGACACAAAGGAGAAACGACTCAGTCCTCTCGGAAATAAATAACTGAGAAACATGAAATTCAAGCAAGTCATTGATTTTTGGTAAAGTAATAGTAACAATGAATCGTATGTTCGTATTGCATTTAGCGGATGAAAAGAAAAACAGTATTTGAGCTTTTGAAGGCGGTTTGTCACTGTCACTTTTTCTATAGAGAAAAGAGATGGCATGGATCGATCAGAGATTTTTGAGTATTATGTATGTATACCAGGGATTATGTTTATGAAACGTTTGAAGTTTACGACACATGTATGGTGTGCTTAACATGGGGACGTTATGAATGGAAGCAGTAGCAGTTTGAGCTCAGCTGCGTGGTCTTGAGTGACATTGAAACGTTTAAGCTGAGATAGGTTGGTACTTTATAAATAAAACACCCTCGTTAGAGCAAAATGCGGTCGTTTGAATGGGAGACTTTAGATAAAAGTGGGTTCGCTGACTGGTTGTGGAATGGTCGATTGTGTTGAATTGCGTCGATTACATTTGCGTGCCTACACTTGTCGCCAATCGGCTGCGAGGCCGCTTCTCTCGGATTGAGTTATTATCTCATCTAAAGGAGTTCCTCCTTCACCGCACTGTAAACAAGTCTGGACGCAGGTGCACATTTGCATTTTTTATAATTTATTGTGAACGAAATAAATCTTCAAGGCATCGTCTGTAGCCACTTGCTAAAATTGAATTTCCTCTTGATGCAGTTACACAGTACCGTTATCTATTTTTGGCCCGTACCTGCAAACTTATACGCTTCGTGACTAGAATAGCAAAGAAATAAAAATGCTCGCGGAAATGTTTAGTTAATAATTGGCACCGGTTCGACATTCAGAAATGTTTAGCGGAAATTTAACTTGAAACTGAAAATTAATTATCTAGTCTTTATATGAATTACAAGCTTTTTGTCTGGGGCTTCACTCGCATTCTACTCGGAAGAAAAGTATTTTATATATTTGAAAACTAATGAATAGTAAATTGTTTAAAAAAGCTTAAGTACCTACTATAAAATATCCGATTATATATAAGACAAAAATGCTTGTGTCTAAATAATGCTCCAACTCGTTTAATAAACATGATTTTAAAGAGACATTTTTCCAAAAAAAATGCCAAGCTTATTTTCTTGTCTGTATCTTCCACACTTGGTCGCATTACGAACATGTGTAAATTCATCGTAGATTTAGGACGTGTAAGTAAATAAAAATAAAGTACTTTTGATTTTTATATTATAGGTTGTGTACGATTCCAAGTTTTATTCAATCAACCGTAACACAACACAACGAGCTATTGGCACAAAACAAAATGTTCAAACATATAAATCATCCTCACAAACATTTGGATTACTAGCTGCTGCGGCTTCGCTCGCGTGGTACCCGGATAAATAGCCTATAAGTTATTCCAGCACATGTACTATATATATTTTCCAAGTTTCATTCAAATCCATTACGGCGAGATTGAGGCACAAACATCCTCACATCTTCACAAACTTTCGCATTTATACATTAGTAGGATTAGGATTCAAGGATCATTCCAAGAAATAATAATGGCTCCACGAAAATATTTGAATTATCTTATTTTTCCAACCTACCTTTTACGATCGACCTTGTAATTTTAATATCTATGTAAAAGGCTCTTGGTAAACTCTTCAAAATATTTAATTTAACTTGTTTAGAGGTACAACGGACGAGCTCAACATGTCGGTGTGCTAATAAGAGTACATTGTTGTCTAAGTACCTACCTGTAGATTGAGTTGCATATACTCGTGTATTAAAGTTTGCATCAAGTTTAGAAGCTAACAAGTACCTATGTAGAACGCGGAGCTATTAACATGTCCAAAAGTTTCGATAAAGTTGTCTCTAACAGGATTTCCTTTAGAGGCAACTTTATAATAATAAATATACCTACACTTTCTAGTTTGTGTTAATTTTAGCACGTTAAAGTCAAATGTTAAGTTAACCAAGAATAACAATTAATTAAAATATCATCCGTCTCTTCAGATATTTGGCGACCTCTGTTGTGAGGCGGGCTTGGGCTCGGCTGTGACGCAAGAGGCGCGGGTTCGATTACCGCTGCGGGAGAAATGTTTGCATGCTCTGCAAATATTTCTTCCGAGTCTGGGTG
The DNA here is from genome assembly GCA_949320045.1 of Scotopteryx bipunctaria. Classification (NCBI taxonomy): domain Eukaryota; kingdom Metazoa; phylum Arthropoda; class Insecta; order Lepidoptera; family Geometridae; genus Scotopteryx; species Scotopteryx bipunctaria. The sequence continues at coordinate 5,855,335 of OX439441.1, forward strand.
TTGTAGTATTATGTATTATAAGTTATGATATGATGTATTATAATTATGTATTAAAAAAAAAGTATATAAGTATTCTATCAGCCATCTGGTTCGCATAATACAAGCTTTGCTTAGTTTGGGCCTAGATAGTGCTGTGTGATATGTCGTCAAATATTTATTTATTTTACCAACAACAAACAGCAACATTGAAATGAATAAATAATGCCCTCTGAAACCTTGTCACGGCGCCGCCTCAGTGGCAAATCCGAGCCACATTTACACTTAAAAAGTTACTTGGCGCAGACTTCATTCTTTTTGGTGAGATCGTACTATTAAGAATCTTTACGCGAAATAAAGGAGCATCGAGCGCAGGGATATTTCAATAATTTTCAGCATAAATCTTAAGCATTTTTCCTTATTAGATTGTGCCTAGAGCAGAAGATGGAGCTTGTCGTTAATAAACCGAGTAATAAAGCGGGAAGCATGGACGGATGCAGAGCATAATGCCGAAAACGGCCTTAATGACTGAATGCCTTTTGAGAACGCCTCTGCATCGTTTTAGGCTGAGTAGTGCGCACCATGAAACTGAGGCGCACTTCAAATCCTTTCAACACATTGGTTCGAAAGAACTAGTGACGCGAGTAGTACCAAGTTGCACCAAGCAACGAAACTAAGCAAAGGCTACCACGAAAACGAACGTTTTAACCAAAGAATGCGAGTGCTTTGTCCAGTTCTATATCCACATGTTAGAGAAGGCGAGCAAACACCAGTTTGTCGATTCCCACTCACTAGCGAGCCTTCGCTTGTTTACGTTCGTTTGGTCCATAATCAGCTTGAAACAATATTATCTATACAAATGTACCTTGCTTCAATGTCATCAATGAAAATAAAAAAATGAGTTATACGAGCCATACATTTTGCATCTCATAAACGACACTACACGTTTTGTCTTTCTGAAATCAATAAGCAGTCTTTTCGTTTTTTACCTACTACAACGTAGTTACTATGTTTGTGTATGGATTTTAGGTTCCAAAACAAAATACTTTACTTAGCAAGTTTTGCAAATATGAATATCAGGAAATAGTGACTTTATATTTCATTCAAAATAAACAGACCGAAATCAATTTCGTGACCAAGTAAAAAGGCGGCTTCATAAAGGGCTTAACAAAATTACCGATCGTACGCGTAAGTAGGTATAAAAGGATGAGTTGTATCTGGTAAAGGAAAAATAAGCGAAAATCGTGAATGCGCGAATCGTAAAATATGAATAATAATGTAACTATAATGATTATAAAATGTTCGATGCCCGCCTTTAGTATTCAGAGTGAGATGCTACCGTACATATCGAATGTGGAACGGAACATAAAATCAGTCGTAAAGCCGACCTTCTGTATACTCGCAGTAGTTTAATATAGCAAAGTAAATTAGATTAACCCAAGCCGTTTCTTGGATTTTATTTGACAATAATTTTACAATAAAGACGCAGACACGTAACATTAAAAAGTAATTGCAGGTAAGTTCGTAAAATAATAAAACTGCCATTTTCAGAAAGCAATGAATTTGCTCGAAGAGGGTTATAAATAAAACTGTAAATGAATGGTTCCTTCCATTAGAAAACAAAGGATGGGTTTTTGTTTAATCTTCTAGAGTTGCTGAAATATCTGATTATTTAAAAGACAAGCAAACTTGGGACTGAATAATGCTCAAACTCGTTTCATAAACAGGATTGTAAAGGGATCTTTGTCCTAAAAAAATGCCTGCATACTTGTCCATATCTTCTACACTTGGTCGCGTTGCGAGCTGGGGCCTTATTCACATGACTAAACAAAACGTAACGTGGGCAAACGCGGGCACGTTAATGGAATCATCGTGTTATCTATTCTATATGACAATTTTATATTGCAAAAACGCGACGAGGCGCGTTACAAACAAGTTGCCACCTGTCAAGTTTCGTTTGGTCATAGCGAATAAAGCCTCAGGCGTAAATTCGACCTAAATTTATGACTTTTCTCAATGAGCCTCGAGATTTCATTAATAAAATACTTTATAATTTTAACTATAGATACCGATGTCAATTCACCTAGTTGCGACTTCAATGGCCAAGACTTTGTGTGGTTACATTGATTATGAGTCTACCAAGCTAATAGACCATAATTGTTCCTGTAGTCAATAGAGATCAAGTTGATGGCTTTCAAAAGCCAGTCGAAACTCCATGGAAGCTTGACAACTATAACTGGGACTAAAGCAATAATGATTTAGTGATAGTGACGTAGCCAACCGACTTTCGTCAATTTTTGTCTAGCTTCTCGAATACGAAGTAACGCGATGATGGTATGTACTATTGAGATATTATAATAATTAGTTGCATATTCGGACAAATTCGGTTTTCAGACAGAGCACGAAGTTCGCAGAGTCGCACAATATTTGTGGTACTACTGTAATGTCGTAGATACGAATTCGGTTAAGTACAAATGGTTTTTTCTGTTCTAAAAATTGAAATACAATAATTTAAGCAATACTGTGCCGTGTTCATGAAAGGAGTGCCTATTTTAGGCGCCATTTAATTAGCAGTTAGCAGTTTATCTAGTCGTGTCACTAGTTCTTTTGAACCAGTGTGGTGAACGGATAAGTGGATACATGTTTTCGAACTTCCTTCGGTTCTACGACATGCCGGTTTTCTCACGATGTACCTATCTCTTGACCTCTTGGGAGTACTGATATAGCGGATATTTTTTTTTCGAAAGCTTGACTTGAACTCTTGAGTATATTTGGTGACTGCTCATGCCACTAGTGGTACAGTCACTCACAAAAATAAAGCACTGTTTGAATACTGTAGGTACTATATCTAGATATAGACAAAGTACTTATATGCCTAGGTATATATAAAAAAAGCTATTTTAAAAGCGAAAAGGACATTGCTTAGTGGAAACGGCACGGCTTAAATCAGTACCTAGGTAAGTGCCCAGTAGTTCGCTCTAGTTTCAAACTAGCACTACAAGTGTCTTGTTAACAAGCAAAACATTTATTTAAAATTCAATGAAAACTGTAGTCAAGTATTTCAATTACAACTTTTATTCCCGACTGTGTGCGAACATCAAAGTAAATCAATGAGCCAGTATTTCCTCGTATTTCTTTTAAAAATACTTCCGTGTGTTTTTTATATAAGTAGCTGCTCTGATTCACTGTTGGGAATAAGTAACAATATCTTATATTGTATATGTGTACATTAGCAATTTTTTTTTACATAAATATTATCACGCCCATATCCCTAATGGGGTGGGTAGAGCCACAAGTAACCAAGATTGCAGCCACTCCTGATTTAAAGTCCCAAGATGGATATGATGAACCATGGTCACAGGTGATCAGCCCATCGCCCATATAGATGGTCCATCATGTTGGAGAGGATGTTTTTTGATATTTTAGTAAATGTATTTGATTATGGTCATGATAAAATTCCGTAGGAACTTACCTAAGTAAGTGCTATTAGTCAACACCCAAAATATTTTCAACGGGTCCACCATATCCGAGGTGCACCGAAGGCGCCTACCGCATGGCGCACTTTAAGTGTCAACGATTGTTATTATCACAAACACACACAGCTCTTAATTCACTTATAAGGCGATAATTCATTTTAATGCGTCACATAGCACATGCCATCTGAGTTTCCGATTGCACTATTCCTGGTGAAATAATTATCATAGCATGGGGATTGGGGAGGCGTGCGCGAGGCGGGCGGTGGTCGGAGCGCCCAAGCTGAACTGCCGCCGCGCTGTACCCGCCCCGACGATTACCCCACTAGCTCGCAGCGAAAGCCTTCCTCACATACATTAGCACACGAAATTAATATGTATTTATCTGAACCAAGTAATTTCCTGAAATATACAGTATTTACAAACGGCAGTATTTTAAGCTCGTTATGTTCCATTGTTATGGTTGATCTGGTACTAATTACATTTGTTTTTCATTTACCCGATATAATTGAAAACGTTCTGCTATTGTTAATTTTATATTTTTTAATAAGTATTAAACTTTTGGCACTATGTCAAAAATATTGATACGTGCCAAAAGTGTAATAGTACCACCTGATTATGCCTCAATTTTAAACTAATAATAAGAGGTAAAGGTAAGCGTAAATAATATAGTTAGCTTTATAGTTGTGTAAAACACAATTTACTAAGATAAAAACTCTCAAATAAAAGTTTTTGAAGGTTAGACCCGTGTTTGCTTGCTTTGAAACAAGCTGAATTGAAAAGGTAGATTTTATTAGCGTAGCACTCGAAATGACTCCTTGAAAATTATGTTTTAAAGTTGAGCTGAGTATTTACTTACCATCAGCGGAAGGAGTGGCAAAAATAATTCAAATTCATTTCACAAATAATTACTTCCTGTCCAATACATTTGAAAGCCGTCGTTTTGGAATTTACTGGTTATCCTGTCAATGAAATAACAAGTTGGTTGGTACAGTAGCCAGCTATTGTGACTGCACATCTGCTTACTACTACGGCTCAGGCGTGAAATATCTGTTTTCCTAAAATGTACAATTTTCAAAACGTCTGCGTTTTCACAATGTTAGCACTTCTACTTTGTCAGCTTTCTCAAAATGTCTGCTATTTAAAATGTGTACAATCTCAGGAAGTAGTCTATTCATAATGTTTACATTCCTATAATATGAGCATTACCATAAGTTTTGCTTTTCCGTTATGTTCACTTTTTTATTTCTGTTCTACGATTCAATTATATTACATTGCTTTATTTTCGTAGTTAGTTTGTACTAAAATCAACACTAATAAATGCGAAACTAACTCAGACAGAGTTACTTTTGCATTTATTAGTATTGATGTTTGTCTGTTACTCTTTCAAGGCTAAGCCGCTGAACTGATTTAGATGAAATTTGGTTTAGAGATGGTTAAGAAATGAATGATGGTTTGGGAAGAACGTAGGATTTTCGCTTTTACCTAAAATGATAAAGATATTTTAGATAAATGTTGCATGTTCATGTTCATTCATGACTTTTCTGGAATGCCAAAATTGTAAGAAGGCGGATATTTTGAGGTTGCAGACATTTTGGGAATAAGCACTTTCTGAAAAGCGAACATTATACGAAAACTGTCATTCTTGGAGACAGACATTATAATAAGCTGACATTATGGAAAAGCAGACATTTTAGGAAAAATATATTTTAGGAAAACAGATATTTCAGTCCTGAGCAACTACTACTACTTTTGGCAAGATCAGATTTTCAATTTCGTGCACGATGCAATGAACAATGACATCATGGTGGCACAAACCAGGAATCAAACATTCGTTCTGTTTTACTAAGTGCCACATCATTATCCGAAAACTTTTTGAAAAGCAACGAACAATCAATTTAACTGGCCATTTAATAAATGCGGATTTATGAAGGGCCGTATAATTTAATCGTCGGAAGGTTCCATTAAAGCTGTGATTTTAATCAAGAGATCCAACAAATAATCAATTTACGAATAATGTATAGGATTGAAGCTATCTATGTAATTAATTCGCACCTTGGTCCGGCGATTAAGAGTGACTACACACGGTACGGTGCGGCTATAGCAATCGTAAATCGGCTGTTTTGTAACACATTCGAGTCACCGTCACAGTCATCTACGTTATCCATCCCTTTCATACCTACAATACCTACCTTAGTGTATGATCTTAAATCATCAATCGTGTTATTAATCATAACAATGTCGTCAATGTATCGGGTAGAAGCAATGCTACGCTTTATTTTTCAGATCTCTTAACAGACAAATGGACGTGAAGCGTACACAAAACAGGCATGTTTCTTTGAACTTGAAGACTAACGTGAAGCTTGAAACGTGTGGCAAGAGACATTGTGGTACCTCGCTAACGAACACATTTCCACGACAGATTCAGACGTGCTACATTGATTGTAATTAAGATGTTTCGATACATGTCGGCTACACAGATACACTATTGAGGTCTGAATGTAATTGAATGCATTGACAGATTTATAACTGGATTTGAGAGCAATAGGTACGTTTTGGATTTCAGTTGTCAACCTGAAGGGTTATACAAATGAAAGTTTACTTAGCTTCCGCTCCACGTACCCAGATAATAAGTAGTCTCACAGTTTTTAAGTATGAACTATGGATTTTAAGTTTCAGCCAAATCCGTTCAGCCATTATAGTTATGAGTGAAATGATGAACAACATTACTTACTATATTAATCAGTGTGATACTGATATCACACTGATTAATATATTTAAGTTTATAGTAAGTGAGTATTTTTATCAGTAACCTACCTGGCACGCGTGGTAATATTTCGTGGAATACAAATTCACAAAAAAAGTATTTCCGCCAATCTCCAGTGACTTTCCTAAAGTTGAACATGTAGATCTCACGAGTACGAAAACAGGATTGAATTTCAGAAAAGTGATTGTGTGTTTTTGCTACTGTAACCTCCAAGATGTAACCATATTACGCTATGTACTGAGGAAATGTCATCGCACTGTGTGTACCGTGGTAAATCCTTCGCGATCCGCCCGTCCAATGTAGTGTTTGAATCTGATAAGATTGCTATTAATCACGAAACGAGTTCCGCCAACTTCCATTAAGCCAGGAGCAAATTGCCGTGTGCTATAAACACGGGCGTCTGCTTTTCCCACTTCATCGCCATCTGGCGGCCTCGTGGCGCCCAAGATGCCACGCCATCACACATTATGTCACCGAGTCTACTCTACCGAATATGATATATTGAAGTCATTGTTGAAATTTGTTGTCGAAATTGAATTCAATCTCACAATATTCACAAAAAAAATATCTTTATTAAGAATTCATCCATGTGATAATAACGGTTCTAACTAGCTGATTGTGAATTCTCGTTTGAAAGTTCGTTCAGGGAGATCAGGGAGATCTGTTATTTCACGTGGAATGTGTTAATACTTTTAATGCTACAAAGTATCCGTTTCTAGTCCTATATGTGCTTTTGCTGCTGGTTGTTCACTCAAAAGACAAAAGAGACACTCCTCTCTTTTCTAAGTCAATTGTATTAAAATATAGAGCAGCCTTGTCTGCATACTAAACGATTAATTAACAGGGTCAACAATTTTCGCAAAGGCAAAGACAACAAACAACGAGCTTTTAGAGTAAACCCGAAGAAAACATGGCAAAGTCCGAAATGAAATTGTTTTAATTAATTGTGGCTGTAATTTAATATAATATTAGAGCTTTGTAATCTAAAACCTCACTGCGCGCGTGCAGCGTACTCCACAGGGTATTTAAGAAAATTACTAGTCGTAATGTTATTGTTTAAATAACAGATCGCCGTTTTCGTTTTTATGTTAGCATAGTAGGTGTTTGTCTTGCTATACTGGATTAAAGCCCATGAAAATCTAAAAGTTAGACGTAGGTAGTTTTTTTGCGTTGCTAAAACTGCTGTAAATTCTGCTATCGATATCAAAAATATTGAAATCCATTCCATTCTACTATTCCAAACTGAATTATGAGTAAGCCTAGAGTGCCAATTCAATTGAAATTTCAAAATTGAAAAATTTAGTTTAACGCTCATAAAATATTTCAAACGCGCCTACTATTGACATAAAATAAAACAGAATTCACTAATCCCTACAGAACAAACACGTATATTAATTTGAACAAGTCAGTCATGGTTCAGAATGTGACGCTGCCTTTGGTTTCAAATACAACTCTGCTATGGAATATAATAAGAATTTTGAAAGAACGATTTTATGTTATTTACTTCCATAATAACTCATAAAAATGCGCGAATAATTGTCGCAAAAAACTGAAACAATGGAAAAATTATAAAAGAGAAAGGGTATCTTAAGAATTCTAAACGTTGAGCACATTAAAATCTATTTATTGTTTCACATTTTAATAAGTTAAGCCGAAGAAATAACTACAACACGATTATTACTATTGTTGTAGATTCTAAAAAGAACCAACTATGTTGCCAGAATGTTTTAGCAGAAGAGATATTAAATTCCATAGAACACAGAGCCAAAGTTAGATTCATACACATTTTTGTTACATTGAGGTATTTAGGTGTTAGTATTGCTTCTTCTGGAGCAGTCAAATAATACATACTAGCTCAAAAATATCATTGTTGTTTGAGTATTTTCTTTGCTTTGAGCAAATAAAAGTATTTCTGTATTGACTCAGTGTGCCATTGTGTGACGACCAAAGTGCTGTCTACTTTGTATTATTGTGTCCAACGTTTCTAGTGATGTAGGTACTTAGAGTCACGTCTAAAAATACACGGCTTTTGTGAAAATGCTTATGCTGGCTATTAAATTAAACTGAACCACAAAGAAATGAAAAGGTTGAAAGGGTTCTTTGTGCAAAGTTCTCTATACGACGTACTACGTTTTTGTATTTTTGTTTAAACAGACCGAAATGCTTCTTTGTCGACTGTAAAATATTCTAAGAATGTCTCAGAAGCTACACTGGCGGCATGGGGAGTGATTCCGTACGCAGTTGGTATTTCATCTGGTTCCTTAAAGAAAAAGGTACAGTTCAAAGCACAAGTAGTAGTAAAGTCCTCGTTGCGGGCTCTGTTTTCAGAAAAAGCAAATTGCATAAGATCGAGTCAAGTGGAAGCTAGTAGTTTGCTAACGGAACAGGAACTGGCTGTCCGCCGACTCTCGCCCTACATAATGCCCATAAGCTTGTAGTTTAGTGGTGTGCTGCAAGCACCTCGTTTACGACACTCAGGACACGGAATAAGTTTATAAACGAAGCGTGATATTTTTTTAAGAAAAGTTTATTAGAATGAGAAAAGTTCGGTCTTACTTCGGTACCTACTCCACTGGCTTGAACAACACTGAACAACACAAGCGGAAGATTTTGATTCAAACTATCTACCAAGAATCTTACTGAATGTTTACAGTGACCGCGATTTGGAGTCCTAAATCTTAACCTCAAACCCAAGTTCGCTTGCTTATTCAAGCTGAGAATATTATCCGTCTGAAGCACAGCTTCTTACAGTATTTCTTCGTTTCTTTGTAGCTAGCTTCACCGCAAGCCAATTAGTGTAAATATAAAGCCAGTAATTGAATCCCTTATTTGAAGTAGTAAAGCTCGACTGCGAAGTTATTCACCCTTGAGAAAATCCCTGCAACGCGCGTGCTACTTCATAAGTGTGTGTAAGTAATTTTATGTTCTGCGAAGATATCACTTGAGAGTTGGGAGCTGTTACTAGTACGTGAACTGTATGATAACATTTAGGTTCTGAGTAACAAACATTCAGCATTTTACATAAACTTGTCCGCTTGCAACGCTTAAGATCTAAAGGTAGAACACAGACGTTCCTATAACAATGATGATACGATTTTGTTCAAAGATATCCAGTAGCTATGCTAGAACTCAGGCCAACATACAAACGACCAGTTTGTATGTTGGCCTGAGTTAAAGTAAACTAGAAACGAGTACATTCTATAAGCTTAGAAACGTAAATACCTTTATCGGATCAAATTTACCTATATTCGTGTGTACAAGTACGAGGGCAGTATATCGAAGCTCTTATAAGAGGTAGTAGAGTATATCAAAGTACTAAATATTGGTCAGCGGAACCCATACAACCATCTACATTCTATGGATCTCGATCGTATTCAACTCGGTCAGGAAATACCGGGCTGTTTACGGAGCTCCTTTGGAAAAGCTATCGAGATATATGAAATGGAAGTCGAATGTGGTAACAAAAGAAGGCAATTTAGTTGCTACCTTCTGGATTAAGTAGGTACAAATACTGAATAACAAAGTGACCTTTCAGTGTGTTATTGCTCAATTAACTATATAATTAGAATGAACACATAATACGTTATTTTTATTAGCTTTTAGGGTTCCGTATCCGAAGGGTGCCAACGGGACCCCATTACTAAGCATCCGCTGTCCATCTGTCAGCGGTCTGTATTTTTCTTTAGTGGCAATAGTATTTCTACTGTCGCTAAAGCAACAAATAAAAATATAAGAAAAGTAAAAGAGGGTCCCATACAAGAAACATTTTTTTATGTACTCACAATTGACCGGTCAAATAAAACTATAACTTATTTAGTTATGTAGTACAAAACAACCCATCTTTAGAAACTGTTCTTAAACGTACCGTATTTGCTGTGCCGTTGCTATTTTAAAATTTTAAAAGTATTTCAGTCTGCACCAAGTCAATAATATTGAGAGGTGCTGAAAATGGAATAGTATTAGTATCGAAAAAATTGGTGCTGAATTTAGAACACCTCTATTTTATATTATTTAATATAATGGCATGAGACCTTTTGAGAGATGAGGTAGAGATGATAAGGCCACCTTACCAAACATACAGTTTTGTTACAACAAATACACGGAGTTTTAGTAGACATTCATGTATTGTTACAATGTGTAATGAAATTTGTCAATTTCGCCCGCTCATTGTCCCAGCGCGTGAATTTTATTCGACAAGCTTTCCAAACTTATCAGATTTGTGGTTTTACGAGGGTCAAATCAACGATAAATTTTATTCACCACATAAGTTTATTTATTAGAAAACTTTGTGTAAGTTGATCGAAGTTCACAAAATATAGTACTTTCATGACTATTCAAGTTATTATTACTTTGCGAGCTGTTATAAAATACTCATAGGTAAAGACGGGGATGGTATGTATTCAATTATCATCCTGTCCGTACTGAAATCATAAATCAAAAAGCTTGTGAGGATGTTTGGATGTCTGTAGCGCAATCACGGCATAACAGATAAACTGAGTTAAGTAAAGCTAGAATGTATAGAGTTCGTGACCTAAAACAATATATAAGTTACATTTGGCTCTGGATGCATATTATTACGACCTCAGTGACGTGGCGGGCGAGTATTCGACTGAGACACAAGAGGCGCGGGTTCGATTCTCGCTGCTGAAGAAATCTTTGATGTCCTGCAAATATTCCTTCCGGGTCCAAGTGTTGTATTCTAATGAAACATGAAAATACGAGTACGCCGATAGCATGTATGATGGAATGGCACGCGTAAAATAAATAAATTCAAAATTATTTCGTAGTAAAGCCGAGGCAGAGTCAATATTAACATTGGCGTGCTATTGTAATTTACGAGATAATTGCGGGGATGTGCTATGAATAATAATATTGCCAATTCCTCACAACCTGAGTCAGGGAGATTCTCGATCGCTATATAGCAAACGTCAGCATAAACCCTTATAATAGGGTCCTACAGCATAATACTTTCTTCTCAAATATACCTTTTCATTACCTTTCAAAGAAAAACTTACAAGGATTGAGCACCGGACTTCAATTTTACGAATAGCCCATTTGTATTTCAAAGCTGCTTTTACTTGCTACAAAGTATTCATAAACTATGCTTCAAAGAATATTTTATTTTCTAAGCTCTTTCAGAAACAAAGATGAAAGACAAAGCGGTTAAATTAATTAAATTATTGAAATTACTGCGGGCATAAATAACATCACAGAAGGTAGAGAAAGCCTTAACCTTTTTATGGGTCAAACCCCCGAATACTCAAACGCATCTCAAGTGACGTGAGCATGTCGTAAAAGTCGACTAAGGGATAGTATCCTCCAACATGATGAGATATAATAAGCAAGAATTCCCAAGGAGGGTTGAAGTCAGGCAGGCGGCCGGTCATAAAACACCTTAGCCAAAACTCTTACACCATGATCCAAAGATCATGCTGTGCCGACCTCACATAGAGTGGGATAAGGGCAGGAAGATGATGATGATGATCGTATCTAAGCTAAGTGCGTGTGGAGTACCTAAAAGCCGTGCAAAATTGATGGATGCCATGGTTGTAAAAACAAGGAATATATATATATATATATATCATGCCCGCTGAATGTCTTAAAAGCGCAGTTTAGATGCAAACACTGTAGCTTTGAGACATCAACTATTCACAATCATCATTTCCCTGCCCTTAATTCACTTTATGTGGGATCGGGAACAACATGTATTCCTCTTCCATTTCCCCTGTCAAAAGTCATCTCAACGCCCACTCCTTTCTTACTCATGTCATCTTTCACACAGGTTGTCCATCTTTTCTTTGGCCTACCTTTACCCATATAACCTTCCACATTCACATTTAACACTTCTCTTCACATGGTATTCTTCACATTGCTCCACAACTTATCCGTCACTGGCGCTACCTTTACGCTCCCTCTTATATACTCATTCCTCACCTTATCAATTCTTGTTACCCTACACATCCATCTCAACATTCGCATCTCTGCTGCATGCACTCTCCTTTCATCCACCCCTTTGGTTGCCCAATACTCAGATCCATACAGTACCCATAGCCAAACAGTACGACAGGTGTTATTCACAATAATATGCTTTAATATGAAAATAAATGCAAGAGCAGGTTATTTTATACATCCAGCAGAGAATATTTAAATGTCCAAAGAAAACACAACGACTACATGGCAGTCGTAATTCAATTGAGGAATATTTTTTAAATGAATTTCTGTTATAGATTAATAAAAAAATAAAATAAATAAATATTTGTGGACAATTGACACAGCGCCACCATCTAGCCCCAAACTAAGCAAAGCTTGTACTTTGGGTAACCGGATGGCTGATAGAATACTTATATACTTTTTTTTGTAAATACATACTCAAATATATTTATATAATACTACAACAACCAGACCCGGAAGAAATATTTGCAGAATATACAAACATTTCTCCCGTAGCAGGAATCGAACCAGCACCTCTTACGTCTCAGCCCCGCACTCGCCTGCCACGCCACTTAGGTCGTCTTTACGCCATCTTATGTCATCTGAACTATGTTATTATTTATAACATAGATGTTTGTAAAACAACGAACCTACCTAATATTACGTACATACATATAGAACAATGGCATTTCGAAGCTACACTACGTATAGAATACGATGCCGAGCTTCAATACAAGGCATCAATCTACAATCTACGACCGAACGTGGGACACTAAATTGTTCCAAAATCCCGCTAAACCGCAACCCAATTGTTTGCAGTTTGCATACGATACTAAAACCAATTTTTAAACTACTTCATTTCCATTTAACCTTTGCTAAACAGTAATAAAAAGTAGCATACTCGTATTCAACTTTCAGCCAAATCAATTCAGCCGTTTTGGAGATATGAGTGGGAATAAGCATGCACACACAATCACTCACACATAAAACTTCGCATTTACAATATTGCTAGTTCACTAGTGGGGCTTTCCTCGCGTAGTGTAAATGTTGACACCCCATTTTACCCGTTTGGAGGGTTATTTTGAAAAACTCTGAAACACGTGTCGAATTATTTTGTGCATTTCAATACGAATTTTCAAGTTAATCGCACTGCCCGTTTAAAAAGTTTCCATACAAACTTTAGAATTCGCCTGTACCTCCTTCTTTGGAGTAATTTAGAAAAATACGAAATACTCTTTTTATTATTACCTACTTTAAAGTTTATTTGTACAGAGTTTTGAGCGAATCGAACCAAGAAATATTTTCCCACAGAAACTTTACCACACTATTTAACTTCTCTAGGGAATGATTTTCTAAAATTAAATTAGCCTATGTGTCATTTACCTATTTACATTCTAAATTTCATCAAAATCCGTTTAGTTGTTACGAAAATACGTGGAAAGGTACTTTTAAACATTCACACACATATTTTTGCATTTATAATATTAAGTAGTATATATAGTAGGATAGGATTGTGATCACATGGAAGATCCTCCGACTATAAAATACAAAAGATTACATAACATAATGTCATGTTATATAATTACGGATCATGTAACCGTCCAGCTTGTATGTAACTAATGTCGTGCGTGGACAGGATAGTTGCTTGTTATTCTAGGTATGTTATGTTATGTAACGTACTGAAAACAAATTATAATAATAGATGAGTGTGCTAAATTGTAGGCCTGATTGTACGCTGCGTATCACACAGGATAATGCTAGCTAGCTATGATTGATGATGTTCTGGTGAAGTTTTTGAAGAAGGGTGAGATGTACGAAATCGCATGCTCACATACCACAAATAAATTACCGCTGATGCCGGAAAGAGCGCCTACCCTTCCTCTTATTCGCGATATATAGAACTACGAATATGATATGCATAACTATCACTCCAGCTATGTCAATATAATACAATAACAATCACACATGAATCAGCAAATATGCATGTTCTGAATGAGACTCATATTTGTCCCAATAACAAGTCTTACTGTATCCCAAGTAAAACAATGTTTGGTAGATAAATCTCTCCATCCAAGCACAAAGCGTAAAATAAGGGTTCAGTTACTGCTCAAAAGTAGAAGAACCTCTACGTAAAGTAGTTTAGGAAGTTAGGTACGGAACACGGCTCATTTAACTACACAGCTATCCACATTTGCTTACTATCCCGATTCAATATACGACGCAATGACACTTGTTCGTTTTATCGGCGTCTTTTTAGGTTGTCAACCCACTTGTATTGGTCAAGTGGATAAAACTACTAACAAATAGTTACTATAACAAAAAGTGTACAGACAATTTTTTGTTTTTTACGGTTCCGTATCTCTAACAGAAAAAAACTGAAAACTTATAGGATCACTGACCTGATTGATGTTCGTCCGCCTGTACGATCATGTTAAGTTTATTTTTTCAGGAACAAGTAGAGGTATCATGTTTAAATTATTTGAAATACTACTCCTGCTGGGCTGCTGCCCCTTAAGTGTGAAAATCTTTATTCTTACTTGCAAAGTAAAACGTGTAGGAACCCGTTGAGTCATGAAACTCGTTGACGAGAGTCCTATTTGCAAATGTACGATTTTTTTTTTATTTTACTCATCTATTAGTGATGAAGCTAGTGCTATATTTTCCTCGTAGTTGGAATGTTTTGTGGAGCTATACAGGTAAGTAACTACAGCAAGACGTATCTACAAATAAAAACACACACAGTCACACTTATGTAATGAGCACCAGAGTTATTTATCTAAATGTAAATAAACTATGATTCGTTATGATCATAACGTCAAGATATTTCATATTTTATGGACCGTTGCGTTAGGATTGCTAATACAGATAAACAAGGCAAAATAGAAAATGAATAATCGAAACAAATAATAATAACAAGTTGCATCTATTTTCAATGTAATATACTGAACGACTTTCTTTAAACCGTACAAAATTTTATTGAATGTTCCCCGAACCTTTTTAGATTTAGTCCCGCATACCAATAAGGCAATAAATGTTGATCAGGACAACAAAAACAATTGACTGAAATCTATTAGCAGCCTGTAGTGTAGCAGTACTGTTGATAGTATAAATAAGCGGCAGAGAAGACGCAGAATTGTCTGCTTTTACTAGAACGATGACACTTCAGAGGGTTTATTTAAATTTAATCCAGCGTACAACGTTTCCAGCTACTTTTAAAATGCTTTTGCCTTGAGTCTGCGATCTTTTAGATCCATCAAAATCCTATTGAGGGCAGGACAATGAATGTTGAGTCCGTTTTGTGTTATTTTCTTGTGACGTTTGGGGGCCAGGGCACTTGAATAAAAGATTCGTATATTATCCCGGCGAGCTTGGATAACAATGGAACTGCGACAACGCACCGCTGTAATTCGTGAACAGCCTAGCGACCGCATTGTACTGTTCAACCTCGCCAGCTACAACCTATCTAATTTAAAGGTGAACTTACCTAGCATTCCCGATATTGCGGTTTGGATCTATTCCAATTCGAAAGATTTTTTTCAATTACTTCTTTGTTACGTCGAAAAATCATTTACGCCTTTTTTCCATACATTGTTCTAGAAAAGCTTTCCATATGAGTGAGAACTCTAATAATAATTAAACTTGATCCATCAAAATTACCTACCTGCGTAAAGAATATTTAAAAACGGTAAAGTTATATGTATACCTATCGGTTTCTATAGCAAACTAAGAACTGAAAGTTTGAACCGCAAACACTTTCACAATATTTCAAAGCACCGTAATTTGAATACGATATGGAAAAAATACTCGCCTCTCTAGTTTTTTTAAGTGGCTCCCGGAGCTCCAGGAGCAGCAAATAAAGCAAACGGACACATTCGCCGTTCGCATACACAAAATGATATCCCTCCTCGAATCCGGAATTGGAGTGTAGGCAAATTGTGATCGTCTTCGAAACGAGTAAGGTCACGCGTCAGTGGCCGACATTATTTGTCAGAGTGGATCGGAAAGCAATTTCGCCTAACTCGAGACTATTTGTCACACATAAAACGTGATCTATGGGAGTCTCCCGCCGATACAACCCTAGCTCTGCAGCCGCATCGACGAACTGATTTTTAACATGAGACGTAATAGACTTTTAACTAGTAGACCCTTTGTTTTTCATGTTATGACCACAGACGCCGAACTTTAAGTCGCCCCGTCCTTGGTAAAGCGGCAATAACTTCTGCATAAAAATGCAATGCTCGCAAGGCCGGTGTCGTTTTGCCATTCAACCTTAAATCAAATTTTTCTAAGTAAAACATACAGTACTTCCCTAAAACAAAATTTCGCAATTCAAATTTTCAAAATCTAAACAAATAAAAGTTCTCGGGGGATTAACTAATCCCCAACGGAATATGCTGCAGGAAATACCACTTTGTTTCCATTATTCTCGAAATAATTTATTATTTTGCACGGTGCGGACGTTATAACAAATTGTTCATTATCATCTTTATTTAACTTGTAAAACATATTTTTTGACATTAAATTGGGTATTCATACTATGACAGAATTGATTTATTCGTTCATTAAATTATGTGAGTGTTCACAATGTGCTATAGACGGAGAATTGTAAAGTCAATTTTTCTTCCATAAAATCAATCATACATAGATCACTTGAACACGTCTTAAATCTACGTTGCATTTACACCTGTTCGTAACGCGACCAAGCGTTGAAGATTGTGTAATAATTAAGTAACTGTAAACATTATAAGTATAAGAAAATTAAAACAAATGCAAATTATCAACTAATATTTCGCGAAATATTAGGTTATTCAAATGAAGGCATAGCTCACTGTGCTACCAATACATAGACATTTCGTAGGATAATGTGGGATGTGTGACAGTGTCGCGTCAAACAAGAGCGGCCGGTATACAATGTCAGTCGGACGTGTCAGCTGTGCCGGCGGAGAATGGAATGCTCTTGCAGCACTATACGGGATTTTAGGTCGCAGTCACAAAATTGGATTGCCTCGTATCGGCCACAGTGAAACAACGCCAGGAGTTTGCGATGAAAACTTATTCTACGCGGCTAATGGCGCTTCCACGACTGCGCAGACATATTGCGACCTATAGATAGTCTAACTTCTACCGGATACCACTTCTCGACTTCGCCACCTTTTCAAGAGAAAATAGCATCCTTTGTCAGCTTGATTGTTGATAGAAGATAAACAAAAGTGACGAGCTAGATGGCTTCTTTAGCCTGGGAGGATGAAGTAGTGGTTTCATCAGCTGAAGATAGCACAAAGAGCTTTTTTGTTATACGAGAAAACTTTTAAACTTGAAAGGCACATGCCTTAATTAAAACTTAAAACTGTGAGGCAGACGGACTGCGCGCTAAGGGGAAGATAAGGCAGACTGGATTGTTTGCATGAAGGTTACCAGAACTTCAAGCGTTGTTCTGTTGTCTTTTAACAATATGGGGTTAAGCTCAGTTTGTAGTAGTCTCTGTTTAATTACACTAAGTAGTTGATTGTGCCAGCCCTTCCTGTTCCAACGATGTTTCCACTTGGCTTGGCTGATAGTCGAATAATCAACTCTGCTATGGAATTCGTTGCGACAGTGCATTAGACTTGCTGGAGTCTACAGGAATCGTTTGAGTAGGAATCTAAATGGGTAACAAGGCACAGAGCGTAAGAACAAACATAAGAAGAGATAACTTATAAACCCTCTTCAAAAAGTTAAGCAATATTTAGAATAGTAATACATCTTGTTCTGTTAGGTAGCCAATAAAAGTGATATTAGTTTTATTCGCTATGACGCTATACGTTTTAAATATATACTAAAACAAGACTTCAATGCAAAATAAGTTTAAACACTCTTGCTGCCATACTATAGAAACTTGTAAATTGTATTGTATTATGTCAACTTTGTATTGCAAAAACGCGACGAGCCGCGTTACAAACAAGTACGTACTGCCAGTTTCGTTTGGTCATAGCGAATAAGGCCCCAGGATGTATTATTACAGATACAGATTAAACTCATTGTTATTTATTTATGTACTCCGCTTAAATCTGTCAATGGTTCAACACTGTTTAAAACATTGGTCTCTTTTTGTTCTAAAGTGACAGTGACAAGGCGAATTTCAAACAGTATTTAAACAGTTTATAAGTCAAGCAACATTTGAAATAAGTAAACCCAAAACTATAATCTTACAAAATTACTTTACACGGTTTAAATTAAATGTCAGTAACTAAAATTAATTTAAAGTATTTCATTTTCTACATAGTAGTTGCCAAGTTCCCTTAACGAAAATTACAATTTATTATTACAGTTTGCTACCTTCGTGTCAGTATTAATTATTGGTTTCTTTTTTGAAGATATTGCAAAAGTTTCTTTTGATGCTATGTATTTTATATAATTTTTTTTTCTAAAAAGCTCTGAATATATGGCCGGGCTCGATACTTTGTATAGCTTATTTTAATTAGAAAACTATCAATAGCAAGTGTATTAATTTCCGTCGATCAAATACGATTATTAGATTACGTGGTACAAACGATATTAATTAAATAGATCTATCATTTGAAACACGAGACAGTTGAAAGCCATCGTTTATCTTCTAATTAATACGGTTTCAGTTCTCGCTATTTGCCTGAATGGTTGGTTAGCTTATTCATACCTTCATAATAGAGGAAAATGTTTCTAAGAAATCGATACTATCTAATTGTGATCTGTACATATATATTATCACGCCCTAACGGGGTGGGCAGAAAGAAAACTTGCAGCCATGGTGACAGGTGATCCATCGCCCATATAGATGATCCATCATGCTAACCCTTAGTCGACTTTTACGACATGCTCAGGGAGAGAAGCAGCTGGACGCATTCTATTTTTTTTCTGTCAGTCAGCAGAGAAGTACTATGTTCTGTACCACAAGTAATTTTGTCTGACTGTACCCTTGTCACATTTGTGACCTCTCCACCCCTAAACCGTTGAAAGGATTTCGATAAAGTTTGGCAAGAAGGTTGTTTCAAGTCTGGGGAAAGACATAAGCTACCTTTTCTAAAAAAACAATGTGAGAGAAGTTGCGGGCAGCAGCTTGTACAATATAAACATGTCTTTTATTTCTTTTGAAGTGGTTTTTAATGCAAGGAAAAGAGTTATGTACAGAAATGTTCTCAGTAATGGACGCTTACCAAACAGACGAATGAAAATGCAAGTTCATGCATTTTCCTTCCTTCAATAATATTATCCACACCCGTACCAGATTTCGTATTTCTCACGGGTTTACACCGCTCACCGAAACAAATATTTGTCACATCAATATTTGCTTCGATACACGAACACTGAACATAACTTACTTACGAAACTTTTGATTTTCTAAATAAGCGGCAATCGTTACCTGACATCCGTAATAAAGATGACAAACGGCAATAGAAGTTTTAAAATTTGATTGATTTTGTAACTATTAAATGAAATCACAAAGATCGTTATAAAAATTCTTAAATCTACATTGTATTTCATATTCCTGCCCTTATCCCACTCTACGTGGAGCCGGCATAGCATGTACTCTTCTTCCATTCCCTTCTGTCAGCCGTCATCTCTGTAGGTACTCCTTTCTTAAACATTGTCTTTAAACGACGTAAAAATCAAGCTTATGTGAAAATAATATATGTAAAACGTGAACTGTGGCTTCATATTCATACATTAAGATAAAATATATACATTGATATGAATTTTAGTAAAGTCAGAAACATAAATAGGGACCCAGACCCAACCCAACTCAGGTTGTAAATACAACCAGCCATCCATTTATAGTGACAATGAGTGTTGCTGTGCTGATAATAACAACTAGGCACACCACGAGAACACTTTACTCGATAGAGACATAAAGAAAAACGGTTACGACTTCACGTAATATCAAAGCAGGGGTGCAGATTGATATTAGGCCTCTCATAATCCTATATGGTGCGCGCGCGCGATGATCATACCATATTACCGCAACTCTATTGGTTCATTTAAACATCTATCCGTTGTACAGGATGAATTTGAATTGAGTCGACAAACTTGGACGGTGTTTTCTATGGTTACTTAAGAGTATTTATGGCACGCAGTCAACTAAAATAATCACTTTTATTTAAAAAAATACCAGAAAGATAAACAAATTATCAAGTTAATAGTTAGTAAAGTTGACAAATTATATTGAATTTACCTGAATACATTATCGTTGTCTGCATCGTTTCTAATGAAGAAATTATAGTCGTTTTTTTTTTCAAATTCAATTATTCCTAAAAACGAACCTATTACTGATAGTGAACCAACCATATAGCTTTGTCTACTGTTGTCAATTTCATCCTGTAGATATTAACCCTACGGCTATCTCATTAGGGACAGAGAGCCATTTAAGTTTGGTTGTATCGTTTATCAAACTAAGCACATTATTGCATATCAGACTGAGACGAAGGTATTGCTGAGCGCGCCTAATTTACATATCTTCGTAAACCTACAACGGTAATTTCGATTTTAGCACCTATAAAACTTGATTTAAGCCTTAACTTAGAAACAGATTAAGAGGGCTTTAGTTGGATAACATAATAAAACGTAGAGATAATTTGAGACTGTTGGAAGTTACCGAGTAACACATAGCCGAGTGGTCCTCTTAAGCTCAAGTGATATACTCGTAGACGCCACTACCGCACTCATTTGACAAGATCTAACGATATGCTTCTCTGAGAACAGTCGTTCATTAAATTCCTTTGTAAGAACTGTAAATCGAGTTTACTCAAGCGCATGGTTCACCTTGACGTTTCGCTATTCCTATTTCCCACGCTTTTCTGGAACACCATAAGAAATTGTTGAAGCTTACGAATTTAACTTAATTATACAGAAATACCTTTGTTTTAACGGTATAAATATTTGTAGCAGTCTTTTGTTAGAAGAATTTAATACTTTTTAAAATGCATGAACACTTTCAGAGGCTTTCAACTCAAAAACTCAAGTAGCTATCTTGAAAATACATTTATATGGGAATGTAAAAACTTCGGCAAAAGCGTCTACTTAAAGGCGCATATACTTTTATGATACGTAGGGATTATTCGAGGAATCTGAAAATAGCAAGTCTGTTGCAGAATTACGAACAAAAATAGGTACTTTACCGAAGTTTGCAGCAATTCGCAGCAAAGTAGATGGATATAACTTAAGTTAGTTTGGCTGAATGGTATCTTTGAATCAATATGCGCAACATTTAATGATGTTCTCTTCAGAGCCCATCAGTTTGAACTAATCCCAAATAGAGCATCTTGGTAAAGACCGCACTGAGCTGTCGAGCACTGTTTCGCTTCTAGTTGAACTCCTTAATGATATAAACATGTTTATTTCGTGCGTAAAGCATAGTAGGTACTTACATAAAACGTCTATTAAAAGAATTAAACTGCCAGTTGAGGTGAATTACTTCATGGACATTTACAGCCGAGACGTTTTTCATAAAAATTATATGGACTTTATAACTCAATTTAACTTCATTCACTTGGTTTTGTCATGAGTTTTTATTACATAAATATATTAAAACTAGCATCCGTCTGCGGCTCCGCTCGCGTGCTACCAACCTGAGGAGCTGAGAAAGCCAAGACATTATTCAGGCCATAAACTATTTATTTAAAGTATTTCTTTTTTTTATAGTATTTTATATATTTAAAGTTTCAGGTAAGTCCGTTCAGCCGTTACGGAGACAAACATACACTAACTCAAACATTTTCTCATTTATAATATTACTTGCTGGGTAGGTTAGGTGCCTATAATCTAAATGACACGTGAAATAATAATGTTAATCCATAAACGCCACGTGGGAATAGCAGAAACGCAACATTTGGCGATAATTTAATAAGCATGTCGGAAGAAAAGAGGCTGCGAATAGGCGTAATATAATATCAGTCATGCCATACCATTTCAATACTTATTCGAAAGAGAAATGAGGGAAAATAGAAAAATGTACATTTCATGTCTACGGTTTACAGCTTCGTGTATATAACTTTTTTTATATTTTAGAATTAATTAGTGTTACTTGTTTGTACTTGTGCTAATTAAGAAAAATAAAATAAATTGGCTAAATGTGCTGTCAAAGAAATACGCTTGTATAAACACAGCAGCTTCTGGTTGGCTTGGCTCGCGAGGTAGCAGCATAAAAAGTCACTACTATCACTCTCCAGTACATGAAGCATACCCACCTATCCAAAAACCACGTCTATCAGTTGCTCCGTTACTGAGAGAAAGAACGAACCAAAAATCACACTTTCCTAATTTATTAGTAGGCAAGAGATACGGAAGCAGGGGTTAGGGTCATCCACTAATGTTGTTTCCATCTGATTTGTTTTGTCGTATCCTTCCAGAAACGCGGCGAGATAAAATAAAGAAAGATGAGGCGGTAAGCGGTAATTTAATACCGTTATTCTTCCTTGCAATTCACTAGATCGCAGATTCCGGTAGGTTATAAAGGATGGCTGGATATCAACGTGCGGTATTCCCTTTACCAACTTCAGAGACAACCGCTTTCGCGATTTGTTAACATATTTAAAGTTTATAACGGGAATTCATCGCGTCACTCTTACGAAATCATTTTTACGACATGCTCGGACATCATTTTTACGACATGCTCGAGGAGAGAAGCAGCCGGACACATTCTATGTTTCTTCTTTACTCCAGTCCAGCAGATATGTAAGTAAGAACAATTATTATTATTATTCGGAGTGGTGTGGTGGCCTACTGCAGGGTAAAGGCCTACCTTCCTTCTCTCCAGCCATGCCTGTTCTGGGCCACTGTGGACTACTAGTCTTTTAAGTAGGCATCAATTTCGACTGCCGCGAGATAATTGTCTTATTGAGAACAATAATAAATTGTTTCTAAACATAAATGTACAAAACAATAGGTCTGAAAATTAGGGCTAAGAAATTCAGACAGGAGCTAAACAAAGAGCCATGTATTTGTATTAATATGGAATTTGTTTGAGCTCACTTATTAAGCTGTTGTTATAACTTCGTTATTGTAACTTCGTCGACATTAAAATAAGCCTCTACAAAGGAAACCCATTTTAACTATTCCTTACTCAAGTATTTGAAAAAGAGTAGAGTTAATAGGTTAGTTAAATCAAAATTAGCCATGTTACAAAGATTTTCAGTACAAACATCATCAAGTCCCGTAAAAATGGATTTTTCCGTTCGAAATGTTTTTGTGCGCAAAATCAATACTCTCAAACGGCGAAGGAAAACATCACAAGAAAACCGGAATTTCGAACCTAAAGTTCGAAGTTCTTCGTCCTCATGTCGGATTGCAGAAAATGAGGAACATATGTTATTTATTCAGCACACTGGTTTCTAGTACAACATACTATCCAATTGTATTTTAGATTTAAAGTAAAGTGAGAATGTAGGGTAAATACAGTAGAAATGCGTGCGTTGCGAAGTATGTGTGGTGTGACTTTGAGATATAGAGTGAGAAATAGGGTGAAATGTAGTGATGAAAATTGAGAAAGGTATAATACCTATGTTAAGATGGTTTGATCATGTAGAGAGGATGAATGAAAGAATAAAACGAAACAGGTGTATGAGGCGAGTGTGAATGGTACCGTTGGAAGAGGAAGATCTAGACGTAGTACGTACCTGGACCAAATTGGCGACGTTTTGGAAAAGGGCCTGGTCAAGAGTACCCTTAACCAACGATCATTGTATGAAGAATGTTATGAGAGTGAATGAAGCGAAAAAAGTATGTCAGGATCGTAGGAAATGGAGATACGTGATCTCTGCCTACCCCTATGGGAAACAGGCGTGATATTATGTATGTATGTATTTTAGCTTCCCTTTTTCACAGTTTCCTAGACAAGTCAAGAGCCCCCGTCGCTCCATAAAACGGATTAACAGTTCCTCATTCCGAAACGTCAAGGACCTGTTTATAGGGCTGAGCAAAACGCACATCGTTAATCTTCCTGTCTACCCACTTAGCGGAGTAATATTTTATATTTTGCTGAACACCGGGGGATTAACTAGAGTGGACACTGGACGTCTTAAAACTACCTTTCTGAGCTAGATCTTATAGGAAAATATTCTAGGATCAGATCACTAGGATAATTTACTACATATAACTGACATAGTAGGTGTGCTAAACTTTGAGAGCTCGGGATCAGATAGGTGAAGTGAATTTGTGATATATATGATCAATCAAATTTGTGATAGTATTTAAGATTATAATGTAACGGTAAAATCTATTAGTGCACAACCGGATTCGAACCCACGACCTCAGGATTGGAAGGCGGGGTCACTACCACTAGACCACCAGTGCTCTCTGATGCTGATGTTTGTCACTGACGCGATATTTTCCTATTTTTGCTGGTGGAGACTGGACCTAAGTTTTATCATTGTGTTATTGCCAAAGACTTCGTTACGGTTTTCTATCAATTATTCAAGCTACATTGCGCACTATTAGGATCGACTCAACTGAAAAAAGTAGCATTTTCGCAAATAGCCGAGAAATTATTCGGACAGTAGCCTGATGACCTTCAGAACAAAGATGTGTTTTTCGTAATTATTCAGTAAACGTAACTAAAAATATGAAAATCTAACAAATTCCTTCTTAATTTGTCCATTCATAGATTACTACTATTTTGTAATGACTAACCTATATAAAATAAACACAATATGATGTAACATTTTACGTAAGGGTCGACTTTTGACCTACGAATCGTAAGAAATGAGAATGTACAATAAACACAAGAGGGTCAAACGTATTGCGTTCAGAGAAATAAGTCTTAAGAAGGGCATTGATTAAGTACAAGTATAAGAAAGGATATCCACTAAAACTTAGTACAGTGTGCTAAATCTGCCATAGAATCGTGACAAAATAGTGCGCATAAGTCATTTGTACACGGTGTTAATGTTGGTTTTACATATCTGATCTACCTTCATCTTTGGTGGTTACTCGCTTTATGTCATATTTTTTAAAACTTTTAAAGGTTAGGTTAGTTAGGAATTTAAAATCAAGAAATAATCTCTTTGTGCAATATTTTCCGATTCAATTTTAACTTGGCGCTAAACGAGCTATTCCGTTTTGTATGGCATAGCTGTAAAAAGGTAAATTAAATCATTATGTAGGTACTAAAACTTCGCGGAGATTAATTTGTTCACAAACTAACGTAACGTTACAATGTAATCGATTAGAAGCCACGCTGTGCGAATAATTAAGAAGCAATTCGGCTGCGTCATTAGTGTGTGATCTAGAATGAGCGCTGTCCTAGAGAATTCTCAACAGATGTAGGTTTCGTAACGATCGAAGAGATAACTCTTAGTAGAATAACAGGAAAAATTATTTAGGTTTTGAAGTTGCAACTACTACTTTGCTTTTAGGATACTACTTTTCTACTTTTGCTTTGCAAAGTGCTTTAAGGATTCGACATTAAGAAAGATATTCTGAAATTATTACCTTCTGCTAAATCAGCTAAAAATAAATTGGCAAATCTTGATTGTAACACAATTCAAATGTTATGCGTTAAATCTTAGAGAATGTATGAGTACTTACAGGTCTTTTATGTCTAACAATATGGATGTTTGTTACTCTTTCACGCCTAAACGGCTGAACGGATTTGAATGAACCTTAGAATATACAGTACATTTCATAGTTCATGTGCTGGATTAACATATTATAGGCTATTTTTATACGGGTACCACGCAAGCGAAGCCGCGGGCAGCAGCTAGTATCTAATAATTTATAGGTATTGAAATGAAAATGTTTTTAGCTTAGTACCTCTTCATCTTCTCTTCACAAAACGCTTCATTCTGCACATGTGCGGTGATCAAAACTAGGCTTAGGCACTTTTGGCAATGAGCTCTAGTTTTTGAGCCCATACCGAAATAGTGTGACTATGGTTTTATGTTACTCGTGATACATAAAAAAATATTTCATATGATAAGGCTACATGGAACATTAGCGAGAGATTTGAGACAGCCTCACTACTCTTGGTTTTGCGAGAAAATGATAGCAAGCTTTTCTCATTTATGTATCTGAGACAGGCGGGAGGCAAATGTGCGCGTAGTCTGCGACTTATTACGTCTTAAAGAGAGATATTAATCTATTTTAATGAAAGTTATAATGAGGCACAGTGCAACCGTTATTGATCTGCAACTCAAAGACGCATAAGTGAGACAACTGTCTGGTACGTTGCTCTTATACGATGTTGCAATAACGATGTTTCGAACTCTATTTCTTCACCAAGTATAAAGTTTGCGCGTCTGTTACTCAATCACACCGCAACGTCGCCATTGTATGAAAGCAAAAGAATTCACGAATGAAGCTGCTTACTTACGATAAAAGTAATAGCCAAGTTTTCAACAATAGTAACTTTCAAAACCACGGCCAAAAGTTTCGTTAACAACACGAGCACTGAGAGCGAAATGTAAAAAAATCTTGAAACTACAAATCTACGGATACGGTAAACCTAGTTGGATTCGAAATGCTGATCTTTGTAAGATTTATAGCGAGAACGATATGATCTTGGCAGACTGTATATGTGATGTTTCACTCACCGATAGCAATTTCAGCACAATGGAACAGTGTTCTAGTACCCTAAACTAAATAGTTAATCAAGATGGATTATCCATAAAGTAGCATTAAATATCTATTTATATCCAAATCCAGATAAGATACTTACATTTCACTAGTTTTAAAGAGCTTCTGACCTGGGTCTTAACGCATACATATCGATACAGCATTCTGTTCTAATGGTATGAAAAGTTTATTATAAAGGGTGATGTCAAATGCCACATCGAACATTTAATAAAATCTCATTTTTGTGAAACTATGCCCGCCAGTCGCAAGCTGACGTCGTTTCAAGCAATTTTCTTTACATTTTGTCGCTTAGTTTTTACGAGCGTGACGCTACACTTAGATAACAATTTAGCGAGTTTAGAATATCTCGATTGTTTTAGCTTTTAGCTCGCAATATTAGGTTAGCAGATGTTTTTGTCACAACACGCTTTATATTAAAGTTCTAAATATATTTACGCTAAGCTCTGATTTAAGAGTTTGGGAAACAGCCAAGCGGCTAGAATTTATACAAAATGAATACATATTTTATTAATGTTATCTCTGATAATTATAAAAGAGATAACATCATGTCTTTGTGCAAATGACTCCACACACAGTAACTATACATAACCATATTATACAGTAACTTCAGCTCGAAGTTTTTAGGTTCTGAAATATCAAAAGCATGACATGTAAGTATTTTTTATCGCATTTCAAAAGAGACAAACGCCATAAAAACTCTGTGTATTTTCAGTTACCCACAAAAAGACAGCCCAATTTCATTATAAATGCCGAAAACTTTCGTAGGGTTTTCCAGTTTTTACAGCTGGTATTGCTTGGACTTTTTCCGACACATTAGTTGTTGGCGCCATAGCCTCTCCTTTCATCATTTTTCCTCTTTTTGGTTTAGTTTTGAAAGAAGTCAGAAGTTACACAAAACTTCAACTGAAAAAGCAAGTCGTAAGTAGTGTTTCTATATATAGCTTATTTAAATGAGATGAGTTAGTACCTACATAAAATGAACAGGAACTCGACAAGATTTACTTTTATATTAAAAAAAGATAATTTATAAAAATGAATCAGGGTCCTCAAATTCTATTAGTGTACGCTATTTTTCCCACGTAATATTCTTCACCGCAGAAGGCTCAATAAAAAGAAGGATTATGGTACATATGTTTTTTATTGCGGTTATCTTTCTTATTTCCGTTTTATGGGGCGCTTCCGAAGCATTACTAGTTATAAATTAGGTTTGAAAGCACTTATAGGGGAATTTCCTGGCCTTACACTTACGACAGATGTGTTTAGTTCGGCAATTTTTCGCTATTTTCATCTAATGGGTTTTTATTTATAAGGTACTCAAAACAAAAAGATTATAAATCTGTCAACGATATTATCTAGTACTGTTTCAGCAAGCGTTGAAATCTATTACTTACGTAGAGGGAAGTTGCCTTCGAAAGCAATCTTCATAAAAGCGATCGACCTATTCTGGTACTCATGGTTTATGACCTCTATGTAGCATGCTCCTCATCTCACCGCTCTCTGCTGAGAATGTAAGATAACTTTTAGAAGTACTCATCTATTCTATTTATCTAGTTTCTATTTATTTTAAAAGTTTTCAGACAGATAGATGCTCTATGAAAGTCATGTTGCGAGGAGAGTTATGAATATGAATGTGGATGGATTGTGTAAAAGAGGACATGGTTAAGAAAAGAGTGTATACGAAGATAGCGGATGACAGAAGAGAATGGAAAAGGAGAACATGCTGTACCGATCACACATAGATTGGGATAAGGTCGGGAAGATGATGATGACCCAATGCCCGTTTCCTTTTATTAACTAACGGATACTATAGAGAGGTTGTAAGGCATATGTCTAAAGCGCCATAAGTTTTTTTGCTTAATAAAAAATGTAGGCATGATAATCTACTTATTCGTTAGTTGAATATAGAAGTAAAATCATCGCGTTGTGCCGCGAAACAATGACATCAGCCCTAAACTCAACATCAAACTAGGGCAACAAAATTTTATTTCACGCAACTTGCTCTGTCGTTAGAAGCGTGTTTTGATGCATCTAGGACACAATGTTGCGAATAGTTTTCGACTAAATAAATTCAGGCATGCACCGTCGACGCATCGGTTCGTAACAAATACGCGAAAGCTCGACCGTGCTTTGAATCCGAGCTTAGCAACAGACGTGCTCGAATGACCGATTTCTAGAGCAGGTCTCATCGGCTGAATCGTTATTTGCAACTATGTGCCGACATCACTCAGTTGCTATATAAGACGCTCCACATTATCCCGTGCTGCAATCACCACTACACTAATGGAGGTTGTGAAAATAAAAAGGGACTGACAGCGACAGTAACAGCGCTCTCTAACATTGCTAGTAGCGCGAAAAATTTCAAGAGAAAATCCGGCTATTGGTATGCAAAGTGTACAATGTATGTACGCAGTCAGACTTAAACAGCTGGCGTTATTTACGAGTAAAACATTTTTTTCTGGTTTACCTAGATTTTATATAAATATTGCTGTAAATAAAACGCTTTTCCTAAGTATTCGCTGTACGTTATATTAGAATTCGTATTTCAAAGAACAAGTGGATTTAAATGCGGAAAAATGGGATGCATAATGTATAGTGCCCATTGCAGTGTCGAGGGCGCCTTTAGGAGCGCGAAACATAGCGACAAACGCGAGGAAATTGCGCTCAGCTGCCGGGAAATTGAGACGCTCCTCAAATCGAACTCTTCTCGAGATGCAATCATAGGGTTGTCTACGAAAAAAATCTGTTTAATATTCAGTCCTGATCTAGTTCATCTGGATGCCTATGACGACGTGACCAGCACCCGACAAGGTAATTGGTCTTTTGCGATGTTTCTCGACTACTTCCTTTGTCTGTGCGACATGATACGTGTTATACATTGTTATGGAGGGACATATTTATTGGAGAAACTCTTTTCAATCACGTTAACAGAAAACTTCTGATATTTTATCACTTGCAAGTCCACTCAATTTGATTAAATAATTGCTTTAATGCGTACATTTATAAATAAAAACTATTGTACTTGAACTTGTGTGAACAAACCGAATTAAAAAGTGAAAGTACTTAATGTAAATGTGGTTTAGGGTAGTTTTAGTTATAAGCATTATTAGCTGTTCGAGAAAGGCATTTTCAAGATGGTTATGCCCCGAAAAAACATGTGTCTCTGAAATACACGGTAGTTTATTTTACGAGTTCTATGGTTACCTAAATCAAGTATACTTCAAAAAGTTAAATAACTAATTCTATAACAATAACAAAGCACGGTAATACGAAATAAAATGTCAGAAAACAAGCGTCAGAACAGAGTTTTAACGTGATTACAACGGCACAACACGAGGGTAAAATGTTTGAACAGGAAAATTGCAATGTTTCGTCGAGAAGCTCGATATTGCGGGGCAAGTGCCACACTAACAGCATCACCCCGACAACATTGCAATTGGATGAGCAGATGATATAATTCACACTTTTGCGCGATACACAATTTATTTTCTTTTTACTGTTTATGGGAGCTGGGAGTGCGAATTCGTGACTTTAGGTTTGTTTTCAACAACAATATTGGAGTTATTGAAGCATGAGTTGTGGGTTATTTTTCTGCGCGTAAAATTCAAAAGGACTTTTCGAATACCGACACCTATACCAATCGTTTCATTGTGAATTCAAGTCGGGTGAAATACATTTTCAAACAAAACGAATGATTGGATTCATCACTCGAACTAACAGCATACCTAGCTAAAAATCTTTTCACAGTAAACTAACGAAGTTTCAGCTGGAACCAGGAATTAACACTAACTCTCTAAACCGAAAAGTTAGGTGATGATGAGATTTAGAAGACAAACTCCACATAATGTTAGTTCCTACTGCTTGTAACTAGCTACTGTACGTAATTCAAGACTTCCTTCCAACGATTTATGGTAACAACTCGCTTATAAAAGTTTGGGGTATTCGAACGTCGAATAGTATCATGCTATCAGTTTAACGCCCTATCGAACTACTTATCGTCTAGCACAGCTCAACCCTTACCCAATAAATAGCCATAAAACCATTCAAGAAGGCACAAATGACGGCAATGGTCTCTGATAGAAACATAAAAAACTTTTATACGTCCCGAACGAGCCTGAAGAAAGATGTTCATGGCTCTGAAGGTTCTTATAAATTCTCAACATCTATATTAGTATTAAGTTTTAACTTCAGCTTCCATTTTCTAGAAACGATAGAACAAGAAATTCCTATCGGAAAAATGATCGCGGCAAATGGGTTATGCGCGCTGTACTTCGAAGTAACAAAAAAGTTAAAGCATTGAAACTCACAGAACAAAAGAAAAGTCGTTTCATTTGGAAATATTGATAAATAGATATGCAACTTAGCTATGTACTGGTGAGACGGTAATGATTTCCTCAGTATTCAAAGAGAGGAAGACAGAGTGATATTTTATACCCCAAACTGGGATATCCTACGTTGCGGTGGTGCCAAAGACTCGTGAGCTTCTGCCGGATATGGCCATTTATTTTAAACTCATAGCTGTGTTTGTAGCTTTATAGTACTACTACGACCGTTCCTGCTACATTTCTTACTACGCTCTAATTTTTGCTTCTAGTTATAGTATCTTTCTCTTCTGTCTTCGGTCCTTTTTGACTCACCACAATTATAGCACAGACCTCTTTGCACCTGCCTAAATTTTAAGCTAATTACTTACTACTCGTATGATTATTTTCTGTAATAAGTGTTTTAAAACGCAAATGGTTACACTTGCTCTTTATAAATAACGATAGATCGTCAACGTCCAGTAGCTTGAGAACCTCTGTGAGTGAATAGTTGAGATTTCTCGAAAACCAAACAATAAGCCAGGTTTCATTTGCAATTTTGAGAAACTCAGAGACTTATTTTCGTACAAACATAAATAGCTTTAGAAACGTCATTCAAACGAGCAGTTTCTACAAAACTTGAACATGCTTCAAACTGCAGGTAGATAAAGTCACTCGCAAGAGAAACAACGCAACTAAGTAATATTTGAGTTCCATAAATGAACGTCCTGAGTTTGCATTACGAACGGAATTGCACTGGAGAGTAGAGAGTGGTTTGGATGTTGTATGACAGTACATAATCTTAGTCTGAACTTCATAATAAACAGTATACCCAATACCCATTCGGAAATAATACAATTATGTAGCTGAGTTATTTTAAGAAACAACAAAACGCTATCATTTATGGAATGCTTACTGCCTAAATGTAAGGTACGTGAAAATAGCTTTACCTCATACATACATAATATCACGCCTGTTTCCCATAGGGGTAGGCAGAGATCACGGAGAGCTTTACCTCAGACTACTCTAAGTTGAATGTCCACTCTGATGTAAGTAATTAATTAAGTCAATGTCGCCCGCAGGGAATACAGAAGTGAAACTCTATTATGAATGTATTTTTTTTTTTTTAAATATACATATACTCTTATTTTATTAAAATACAAGGTGGAAAAACATAGGCACCCATACTAGGTATAACCTGTATTATGGCATGCCTACACCTTCCTCCGGACTTATTTAAAGTACATAGGTACATGTACGCAGAACTTAAATATTTATTTTAACTTTCGCAACAAACATGATTCAGAATTTATAGGATTCAGATGAGATTACTTAAATGTTCATCACGTCAGCAGTGGCTTAGGATTTCGAGACTAAACAAAATAAACAGCCTACTTTGTATGAGCAGCGAGGAGGATCGAGTCAGTAAATATTGCGTTATTTACCGATTTGCATGGGAAACAAGCGTAAAGGTCTTCGCCAACTAACCCTTTCCAGAACCTAACCGGCATTACGTACACGTAATAAGACCGTCACAGTCAAAGAAATACATACATACATGTTATCACGCTCGTATTCTTAATAGGGTGGGTAGAGTCACAGAAATACCCCTATATATTCCCACATTTGTACAAAGAGAAGACACGATCGGCGGCATTCTAATTCGAGTCAAATAGGTAGTCTATACTGAGCTCCATTGCAAAGACGCTGAAGTTCAAGCGTCCGAAACGTGACTGTGCAAGAACGCGTATGCAACGGCGTATGAACGCGGCAAACCAGTCGCCTGCAAAACAAATTAATTCATATAAACTGTTAATTTTTGTATGTGTCTGGGCGGTAGCGATCCTAGTATGGAACGGTATACTGGGCGGAGATCATAAGAGACAGATCAGTGAGTAGTATTATCTGAGACAAGCCAGACGCGCGTAAACTCTGCGGATGCCAATCGATATGGATTTCAACTCTATTCGAATCCACAGCTATGGTTATGACGTTTCGGAATAACGCTGTGAACCAGCGAATTACACTGCGGTAGACCCCATTGGATGCATCTCCAAATGAAAACCACAGCACTACAAAAGCTTAGAATAAATATCCTAGATCAACGAATAGTCTAATAAAGAACAATGTTTACTCCGAAATACATTTCGAAACCGCAAAAACGTACTTCGCGAATGTTGAATTTTGATATTGTTACAAGAATATTACCGGAGCTCCTAATTAAAACCGAATCATATGAATGATGGAAATGTAAATTTATCCTCATACTGTTTGCATATTCCAGCGGTCTTGATAACAAGAGGGTTTGAAATGAAATGCTAAAATCCGTGCTGTACATGACAGACCGCAATGTTATGGCTCGGGATGTAGGGTGTTCTGCCACATGGTTATTTGGTATGTTATGCTCGTTTTTGACCACACATTCAATTCCGTCGAAAAATTCAGTATTTTATCTCTTCACGGTTGAGTACTTTTCAGCAATTGGAGGTAAACTGGCCATGTAGAGTGCCGGCCGCCCGCACAATGCTCGCTGGTAATTATGCGAGAAAGGCGAGTGCCGTAGCACAGGCCACGGTTCGCTAGAAACTCACGCAGCCCTGTCGCTGCAGGTTGACCGTTAAATTCAATGTTTACGAGTACGAGCTACGAGTACACCTTCACAGGTGTACTCGTAAGAGTGCAGAGCTTGATGCCACTTTACAGGAACGAGTTTAAGTGGGTCTCGCAGTTGGAATATGAGATTCGTTTCATTTTATTCTCGCATACCAAGTATGCACAAATAAGCGCAAATCACTACATACATGCATACATATTATAACGCCCGTATCCGTAACGGGGTGGGCAGAGCCACAAGTAGTCATAAGAAAACTTGCAGCTACTCCTGATCCAAGAGTTCCAAGATCGATACGGTGAACCATGGTGACAGGTGATCAGCCCATCGCCCATATAGATTCATCATGTTGGAGACGATACTATCCCTTAGTCGACTCTTACGACATGCTCGGGGTGAGAAGCAGCTGGACGCATTCTATGTTTTTTCTTTACTCCCAGTCTAGCAGAGAAGTAATCACTACATGTGGGTTACAAATACTATTTATTTAATTTTCATTTATTCATACTTCATTGCACAACACACTAAAATTGTAAAAATGGAGGGCTTAATGCCTAGGCATTTTCTACTAGCCAACCAATGAGGTGTGAATATAACTTTTGGCGTGCGACATAAAATACAATAAAATTATTTAAGTCTAAAAATATGCCTACTAAAGCAGGCAATTTTTTGAGAGGTAGATAATTCCATAGCCCGATTTCTGTAAGCCTGACTGTAAGTACACTGTAATCAAGAGTCAAATAAGTTTCGTCTCATGGCATTTGTAACATATATAATAGACATTGTGTAGCTTTCATCGAAAATTCTCATTTATTCCTCAGTAATTGAATGAAACATCGAATCCGCTTCAAACATAAAACATGTTAATTTAACCTATGAAAATAGCGCTGATATATGAGTATATTTAGTTAATTAACTGCAATACGTTGCCAGACGTTAAATTGGCGGAGGTTTTCCGCACACCACTTATTTGGTGCATTATTAGCACTTGATTTATGCACTGCATAATAAGGGACTGCATGTTCAAAATTATACATAAACGTTTTCATTCGTCGCGGTTCGGACATTGTTGGCATGTTATTGACACATCTATTGATGTCGGTCGTATCATATGCATCTGACAGTGAACTAGAGCCAACAAACACTATTTGATAATGGAAACCGCGAGATAATCAAACTAAGCTCAACTCTCATAATCTAATATTGATTACAAAGCGTCAAGTAATCAGAGGCAGTCAAAAAGGTTCAGCTTTTTCAGAGTTGAATGACAGGTAGAGTATACAACTCACACCAAGAGGCATTCCTCGTAGCGCGCCAAGATGAAGCGCGCCCAGACGAAGCGCACCTAAGTTATTCCACATAGCGCACCCGTTTAGGCGCGCTTCATTCAGTAGGTATAAATGTTAAGTTTTTATTCCTCGTTGCGCACCCATAACAATGTAGGGTCTAGTGATGGGGTAATTTATAATTGGCTTTCAGCTGACATGTACCCAGCATATTGTATTATTTTATAACCATGCAAGCCTAATAATAATTTTAACTAAGTACTTCATTAAGAGTAGTGATAGAGCAGTGGTTTCATACTCGGATTCACAATTCGGAGAAACCGTGTTCGCTTTCCAACGTGGGGTTACTGTTTTTTTTCTCAAACTTATTAACGAAGATTACATTAAATAATACCTCTGCACTAACTACTTACATTATCGTATGAATTTATTCAAATAATTAACAAAATAAAACCTCTTTGTTTTTAAAAACTTTCAAATATGATATTGTAATGCATACAACATTACAATATCTTGTAATAGGATCCTATTCTATCTATATCTTTATCCTATCCTATTTTAATCCTATAAAATTTACACAAAAACATAGTCGCCTCCACGCGACGTCTAAGAAACAATTTACTCGCGGGCGCTCTAAAAAACATAACAAACTTAAGGCGAATACAATGGAATAAAAGTTTGACCCCTCCCCCCAATTAAAAAAAAAATCAATAACGAACTAAATGCGAATACAATGTAATAAAAATCCTCCCTTCTCATTAAAAAAAAAACCTCGCGAGCTGCTTGCAGCCCGCGCCCAACGCGACCTACTAGAAAATCACATCTAAATTTAATAAAATTATTAAAATCGAAGTTTCTCTAGGCAATGCCCGAGAGAAATTTGGCCATTTTTGTATTCTTGTAATATTGTATTAATTCATTCATTCTTCGCTTTGGCTTTTTTTGTTTTTAGATGTTGGCATTTTTGTGCGAACCGTAGAAAAGTTGTTGCAGTTCTTTTCAAAATATCCCGAAAGCTCAACTAAATTTAACGGTTTATTCCTGTTCATTAACTTGCCCAGTTCTGAGTAATGAGATTCCACATGATTATTCGTCTTATGGATTTCGCCATAGGTAGAAATTTTATCTGACCATAGCTCGTGATTGATCCACTGGTTAACCATATAATCGTTACACTTCGTTACGATATTTTCTTGTGGACATTCAGCCATAATGTAAAGCCATGCATCTTCCAAGTCTTCTACTGGGAGATGCGGCAGCACGGCACACAGTGCTACATGTTTTCTAAAAACACTGTCTTTATTAAGTTCCAATGCTTTTGATTTTCTTTTAAGTGCCTGCCTATAATGAAAATAACAACCTTTTACTGTTACATTAGGAAAAACAGATATTATCCCTCGGACCGCGGCTTCTTCAAAATCGTTTGTAAAAATATCTACGTGGAGTCAGGTATTGCGGTTTTGAGTAATTGAAATAATTTCTTATACATTGACTTTTTCTTATCAACAAGCAAAGCATAAGCTAGCGGCTTAACAATACCATCAACATATATACATATACATATTCCCGCTATAACATAACTCCTTTATAAACTTAACTAGTCGATAACGCTTAATTAGGTAGTTAGGTATGCATTTATTTATTTTAGAATTTTATGAAACTTACAGGTACACAAAACATAATTAACTATCAGAAATATACCTGCTGGGTACATGTCAGCTGAAAGCCAATTATAAATTACCCCATCACTAGACCCTACATTGTTATGGGTGCGCAACGAGGAATAAAAACTTAACATTTATACCTACTGAATGAAGCGCGCCTAAACGGGTGCGCTATGTGGAATAACTTAGGTGCGCTTCGTCTGGGCGCGCTTCATCTTGGCGCGCTACGAGGAATGCCTCCACACCAAATGTCCCGCAGAAGGCACATTTTTTACTACTAAGTAAATAAGTTCGTATGAGCTATTTTCACTACAGAGGCTCAACTATAAACAAGAGTAAAGCGTACTCCACAGTGGATCGCTGTCGCTTTCGTATTTTCAGTTCTAGGGCACGTCAGTTTTCCTTACTAGAAGCAGTGACGTAATAAGCAAAACACATTGCAGGTGAAATACCTAGAGCACTTTCCATTCAAACTTACTTGAAGGCTTCTCAGAAGAATTGGGTTTTCAAATATACTAGCATGCTTCTTATATGTAGTTAACATTCCATTTTGTTTTTGAAACTCTTACCCCCGAATACTCAAACGCATCTCAGAGTTGAACACGTCTCAAGTGACGAGTTTTTGACAGATTTTCATCAAAAACTGTCGAAAAAATCATGCCCTGAGACGTGCTAAACTCTGAGTCGCGTTTGAGTATTCGGGGATCAGTGTTACTTCTCAACAACTTCCAAAGAAGTCTTTAAACGGGGATCAACAGGAATATGAAAATAATATTGGAAGCGGAACCTGGTAAGTTTATCAACAGATGAAACTTTCTGTGGTGCATGTCCACGTGCTAAGCCGCTTGCATGGAAATGTTGGTCATGTGGGTAAGTAGGTTCGTGAAGTACCCTGGAAAGTAGACTACGGGGAAGTGAGTTCGGCAACACTGAATAAATCCAGATTTTACATGTTGTCATAATCTCTGAATGCATCGTCTGCCCTAAAACTAAATACGCTCCAAAACGGACAGTTGAATGCGAGCATTTAGCTCCAGATAAATGGGAACACGGACGACGCCGCCCGGAGCTCTGCAAAAAATAATTATTCCAACCACAATTCTCACACAAAGCCAAAACTCATTTTTAACTAACGTCGTCGCACAAAATGTTGCAGACATTCGTGCTGGAAATACGTTTGAGCCCAACGGGATAAATAGGTTTATATTGCTGAGCACAGCAAGTTCACAATAGGTAAGTGGAACGAAGATTCGTATTGTGTACCTAGATATCGATCGAAGCTTTATAACGACTGTTTTGTTCAATGTTACGCTTTCAATTTGAAAACGTGATTGTCGAGAGGGTAGGATGAGAGCTACTTGACAGAAAACCTAAGGAATTTGTGTAAATTTGAACAAAAGGAAGTTAGATAGGTGCTTACCTAAAAATAACAAGGCACCACCTGGTACCAGACATTCCTTTGTTTTTACTCACAAGTGATTTCATGCTTATGGTCCCTAAATGTGCATTGTCGGTTTTCCCGAACTTCATACTTAAAGTGGACTGCGTATGTTTGTATGTTTGGGGATGTGTTTGTTAGAGCATAAATTTTGAACCGTTAATCCAATCTGTATGAAAATTGGTAGGTCAATAGATAGTGCTATGAATATTTGCTGGAAAGCATATGAGCTTAGTCGGTGGAGGGGTTGAAAAGTTATTAGGTTTCCAGGAGGAAAAAAAGTTTTACAAATGTGTCGATAGGAATGCCATATGAAAGGGCTTTATTTGTACATTCCAAAATGGTTTTTACTTTTATTCTAGCATGAATAGTTTTTGTAATAAACCTAAAAAAATGTATTAAATAATAGACCGTTATAACCTGTGCTCCCTTTTGTTAAGAGTTTCGATGTCTTCTTAGTTCAGGTTAGACTGGACATTAGCATAACGCTATCGTTATGATTTATATACGGTATTGCAGTAACAGTGTTTGCTACATCTCCTATCACAAGTCAGAGTTAACCTAAAGTCTTGTTTTTGTACAGTAATATAATCTAACTTTTTACAGAATAAACTTTAAGACCTAAGTAGGTACCTATTTCTCTGCTGGACTGGAAGTAAAGAAAAAGCAGAATGCGTCCAGCTGCTTCTCTCACCGAGCATGTCGTAAAAGTCGACTAAGGGATTGTATCCTCTCCAACATGATGGACCATCTATATGGACGATGGGCTGATCACCTGTCACCATGGTTCACAATATCCATCTTAAGACTTTATCAGAAGTGGCTGCAAGTTTTCTTATGTTTACTTGTGGCTCTGCCCACCCTATTAAGAATACGGGCGTGATAATATGTATGTATGTAGGTACCTACTTATGTATACCTACTATGTATATCATGAAGGTAACAAGTGCGTGAGATCTCAGATCGGATCAACTTGATAAGTTCTCTGATGGATTACTAACTACTAAGTAACGATAAAGATAATACGATTACTTGAATAACAAGTTTTTCAATGATTCCAAGCACGATGAAACAAAGTACCTAAAAATAAATGTTATAACACTCTAAGGGTTCCAGAGTGGATTGGTGTATTGCATGTCCAATTTGTCCACGACTATTTTAGGACCCTAATAAAATTTGTGTGGACATTTCAATTGAATATCCTTTTGTAGGACCAATGTCCGGGATAATTACAGTAGTTCGATAACGAGTGCGGGAGGCAGGTGAATGGCGCAATGGACACGGAAATGGCACAGGCATCCGGCCGCACAATCGGCAATGCACGACACGGCTAACAACGCTGTATTGACGAGCAAAATATATTGCTGGCTCGGTTCTTTCAGTGTCCGAGATTCGGACTGATAAATTATCTGCGGCCAAAAACTCGCACATTCAAAACACTCCAACTAACTGAGCCACTAAGTTGCTTGAAATAAAGTGATTTTATTTTTTATTTTTATTTAAAGTTTACATCATTTTAAATGCTATTGAAGGACACATAAAAATACACGTCAGTGAACCTTAATACATACACGCTTGTTGCCTGTTTCCCATAGGGGTAGGCAGAGATCACGGATCTCCATTTGCTACGATCCTGACATACTTAACTTGAATACTAGAAAAAACCAACATATGTATTACATTTTCTATTTTCGTTTTTACCGGGTTATAGCGTTATTCACTCATAAAGTATTCCTGTTTTATAACCTGGTTAATATTTTTTTTATTTATTTGCTCCTGAAAAAGCTTTGTTTAACCATATATAGAGATATAGACATCAAGGGAGTATACTGAGGCACGTCCAAATATTACACATATTATTCACCCGCGTGAAAATATGCAAACATTGATATAGATAGTCGAAAGCTGAATAACTGCAAAGAAATCCAAGTTACAAAGTCCAATACTTATCCAAATGAGTAGTTATTTGTGCAGTCAATCGAATAAATCTACTACCGGAAAAAAATAAACAGACCGATACACAATGTTTTTACACGAGAATAAAGAAATTTAAGAAGCGAGAAAAGCCTATCTTATGGTGTTTATTTAAAAGGGTTCAGGAAGGTACATGTGAGTAAAAATTTGAATGTTTTCTTTTCAGGTATGACCTTGTCGCAATGTCGTGAATTGCATTATGGATTTTAGGCAGAGTACGTAAAGCAAAATACGAGTTTACGTGACCTAGTTAGCGAACAATGGCTACAGATATCCATTATACTGGGAGTGATCATGAATTCGTCAAATTCGATGTGGATTGAGTGAGCACCTACTAGCATTATAAGTTAAATCCCCCAAAAGGCTTTTGTTAATAAATAATGCGACTTTAGCTCGCCTTATTCCACATAAAGCTGACATACTGAGGATAAATTTTATTATAATAACGGTATGATCTAATGTAAATTACAATATATTTACATATAATTTTACATGAAACCTTCTTTGTTTATGAATAGCCAAATTGTAGCTTTAAATATATTTAGCCCTCAAAGTAAAGGTTTTACTGACACGAAATACTTAAAATATGTAAACAAATCGCGAAAGTTTAATAAATATCAGATCTTTAGTTTAATTAAATAGAAAATTCATGATTTGAAACTAATTAAAATTATCCTTAAATTGGAGCTAGTCTAGGATTATTAAAAACATGTTTACCTGATAAGACGTTTATTTATAGCTAAGAAAATCACAAAGTCTTCTTCTAGTACACATCAAACAACATCTCCCTCAAAAATGTAATAAGTTACAGAAAACATTGATATTTTTATGGTTAAAAAACACCTACTTTCGTGGATTAGCCAACATTTCGAGGTGTCAAAATAAAAATAACAACTGAGCAAGCCAACGTCGCGTCGTGTAGGGTTCCGTAATCAAAACCTGACAATGGTTTACAGTCTCCTTCCATTACCCGTGGTATATGAAAGGCTGCCTTATTTAAAACACAATTTTAAAGATTTATGCTTTTATTATAAGGCCAAGACTGAGACAATGAAATATACTTATTGAAACATGATTTTATAGGGGTCCTTTGTTGGTCTACGGAATTCTAATGAATGAGTGAAAGCGAGTTACGATGAGAGGTGTAATTCCATCTCGTCCACCCGAGCAGCGAAAAAGTTATTTCTTTTGTGACGCAGTTCAATGGGTGAGAAAATAAATCTCGGAAAAATCTTTTACACAGAAATCCTGTAACTAGGGGTATGTCTTAGGCACTTTTTTCCACAAATATTACATAATCATTGTAATATGTCATGTCTAAAAATTGTGTATATGCATTAGCTGAACCCGCGAACTTCGTACCAACTTAGAATTAATAATACAAATTTTTAAATGTTTTATTAGGTAGTTATGTTGCTATTCGGGGCGGAGACGAATCCAACAAATTAAAAAACATGAAATTGGTCCAGCTAGAGGCTCTTACCCACAGCTCTACAAGGAAAAGGGCTGACGACGACCTGATAGATAATGACATTGTCAATTATCAAAATGTTATAAATGTCAAATCAACTGTCTTTTCATAAATTAATGTCAAAGAAGTAATTATACGTTATCCCAGTTATCCTTTTACATCCTTTTTCCATTTCGAAATCGTTTTACGGTATAAAAAGTAGCTTGTCCTTTCCCGGGATGGAATCTATCTCCTTGCCAGATAGATTCATTAAAATCTGTTCAGCAGTTTAGGGGTGAAATGGTAACGGACAGACAGACAGATTTGCTTACGCATTAATCATATTAGTATGGATTTAAAGTATCGTAACATCATCATCAATAACATTTTCAAACGTCTTCAAAAAGTATGTCAATTTTCTTCCCAGTCGGAACATTTGTACAGAACCTAAGATTTTTATATGTTAAACTAGTATCCGTCTATGGCTTCGCTCGTATAGTACCATCCGGATAAAAAGTAAATTATATGTTCCAGGTCATAAGCTATGAGTATTCCAAGTTCTGAATATGTTAGTGTGATGTCAGAGTTTAAACCTATATGTTCAGACCGATTTTCCATTGCTATTTAGAAGATTATACCTCTTTCCTAGTAACATATCGCTTCCGCTGAACGAAATAAAATGGGACACGAGTGGCAAACAAGTTTATGGCTTAGAATAATCGCAGAGAACAAGATGGACGTTTTGTTTCGAGTAGCTAGCTAGAGCTACGTTGAGAGCTTTGTACGAAATCTGGAACTGGCAACAGGAAATGTACATTAAACTGGACCTCCAAGACAAAGGAAATGAACAATGAATTATTTAGTGCTTATAACTGGACCGTCTGTACTGTGAAAAAGGAGAGGCATACACAAACAGTGCCCTATCTTTGTAACCATAATACACAAGATGCACAACTGTTACTAAGACCCTATTGTAGATAATAATCTATCGGTCACATACCTAATAACATTTGTTTAGTTAATCTTCTTGCCTTATCCCACTCTGTGTGGAGTCAGCACAGAATGTTATCTTCTTCTATTTCCTTCAGTCAGCCGTCATCTTTGTACTCACTCTTTCACACAATCCAACATTTACAGTTTTAATAATAATAAAATAAAAGATCTCAAAAATGCTTATGAGTAATAGAAGACGAGTAGGTATTAGATAACTTGTATGGATATTCATAATCATTTCAGAAATGCTTCTTCTGTGATGTGTAATGGTGTAAAATGATGAAATTTTTTGTTTAAAAATGAGTAAAATTTAAAATATCGGCTATTAGAATGACCATTTTTGTAAGAAACCCCAGTAGAGGAAAGGCGTATGTTGTCACAACCAGTGATGGGACAATATTTAAACAAAGGATCAAAATGAGTTGCTCTGTACATAATAACGTGCCTGTGATGTGGTTCTCCTTTTCGGAATACTAATGAGAAGTTATGAAATCGTCTCTCATAATATTTGCTCATTTATTTCACTTGTGCCATTTCCTTAGAGAAGCGGGAATTCTAAGAATGAGTATAACAAAAGTGTGTCATTCTTTTGCTCGAGAACAAAGACACATATTCCTTCCTAGAGCTAGGTAATTATTAGCCATACTAACTTGGAAATTGGCAATTCACTGCGAGTATTGAAAACAAAAAAGTGACATGATTTTTACTATCAAACAAGTAATCAAATAGTTGAGCCTAACATGTGAAGTTAAGGAATAAACGTTTATAGATAACGTTAAACGTAGAGCGATTCTTCTTGCGTTGGGTCTTAAGAAGGCAGGTAAAAGTCACGTCACGCTCCATTATTTTCAGTTACAAAAGAGATCACGAAAACTAACTTCTCGTAAACTTCCGGCAATATATCGCGCGGCTGCCTCCATTTATACCAGTTCCATCTTATTCGTGTAAGTACGGATATTTTTCTTTTACTTATCTGATCGCTGAAGGGTACCGAAGAAAGGTCCGCTTACCTGAAACAAAGACAGTAATTGATGACTCGCCATAATAAATAATTCGATACAAGGCATTTTATGCCATCTTGTCGAAACGAACATGCCGACGTTGACGGAATAATTGCGAGAAACAAAGTTATGAAAGAAAACAAAAAGAAAATATGCTTACGCATGTAATCCTCAAGCATGACAGACATCTATAAGGTGTATAAGGCGGGCCCTAAACGATCAACTTTGTTCGCATAATGTTACAAATTGCGCAACGTCTTTTGTAATTATGAGTTAGTTTTGAAGTTTGCGCAATAACTGAAAAAAGTTTGTGCGAGTCTGAATATTAGTAATATGATTAATAAAGCGCAAAATTTAAAGGAGATCTCCAGGGTCTACATAATATTGACGCTTAAAAGGGCGTCAAAGTTATTGCGTGATAAATAATAAATCGTTCAAGTTAAGTACTATCAATGTTATTGCACAAATTGTATTGTACAATGTTATTGCAAGTATATGGCCCGCCTAAGTCAAAGGCATGTCGAAACATTATATTTGGTACTTACCTAATAAGAATACACAAAGTTCCGAGGTCAGATAAACAATGGGTCAAACAAATAACAGAGGATGTCTATCCTGCTTTGGGATACAGTAGTCAACACTAACTTGTATATGCGCCGTTAGCTAACATTATGGTGAAATGTAATGTAATCTACAAGCTCAACTTAAAGCCCACTTTTTATTGACAAGCAATTAGCTGTGCCACAAGCCGGTGCTGTGCTATGAAGTGTAATATGTTGTTTATTTTTATTTATTTATTTATTTGGAAGACCAACAGCTTACATTAGTAATGGTATGGTAAACTAGACTGAGAAAAAGAGAAGCCAATTAAAGGTCCTCACGGATAGAAATAAAATAAAAAATAACAATGCGTAAGCAACACGCGCAATTACAAAGAAAGGTAGTAAGTAGTAGGTACGAGTAGGCTAGTTGCTATATGATGTGATGCCCATCAACAAATTGACAATGTACCTACTCTTAACAAAATACAATTATGTGTTTACAAAAGATTAAACAAAAAGAAAAAACCATATACACGTACCTACATATAACACATACGTACTTACCTACCATCTAGCTAATTAAAAAATATGTGTAATATGTTGTCATAAAATCATTCGTCTTAGGAACGTATGAAAAATGTCATTCAAAACTATAATGTTTACAGCCATTTTTCAGGATCCGTACCAGAAGGGCGCCAACGGGATTACTAAGCCTCCGCTGCCCGTCCATCTGTCTGTCCGTTCGTCCGTCCTGTCCATCTGTCAACGGGCTTTATCTCATAAACCGTAATAGGTGGAAAGTTGAAATTTTCGCTGTATTTCTATAACAAATAAAAGGGGGCCCCATACAAGAAACATTTATGTAGATATATATACGATAGTACGAAAC
Organism: Scotopteryx bipunctaria; assembly: GCA_949320045.1. Lineage (NCBI taxonomy): Eukaryota > Metazoa > Arthropoda > Insecta > Lepidoptera > Geometridae > Scotopteryx > Scotopteryx bipunctaria. The sequence continues at coordinate 5,900,208 of OX439441.1, forward strand.
CCTTCGTGTGCTAATTCGACTCGCACTTGACCGGTTTTTTAATAAAACCTCACAAAATGAGAAATGTAAAGAAATACGTAACTGTTGACCTACGTAACCTTTCATTCAACCGGGATTCGATTTCAAATACAACTGTGTAAATATATTCGGTATATTTTGTCGACTTAAGAACTGAACCGTAAAATCGTTTGAATCAAGAACAACAGAAAAGAAGAAAACATACTCAAAAACCTCAGAATACCAAGAAGTAGTGACAGAAAAGAAGAAGAATGTTTATAAAGATTAAGAGCTACGCTTCGTTTTTGTTGGCAATCTAATTAAGGATAAGTTATTGAGCAAGTTTTAAAACTTGTTTTCCGAGTTCGAAAGTTTAATCAAGGTTCCAGCTGACAATTCACGCTCGAATTTAATCTCGGGGTCCCTGTAACGATTATTCAGGAAAATTGCAACAAAACTTGGCAAGTATTTCTGTATTATATCATTGGGGGTTTCGTGTCATACTGTGTAGGTACGGTTTTGATACAACAGTTAGGGTAGTAGGTACTACAAATATTTATTTAAGAAGGTTCCTAGTCTATCTTAAGCTAGATAAACCTACAGCAATACTATTAATACTCTGGACAAATAAATGTGATAAAAAAGCGATGGTTACATTTTCAACTTTATTACCTACAGTTTTTTTTTTGCTTTATTTTACTACTAGCTGACCCCGTGAACTTCGTACCAGAATTAATAATGTAAATTTTCAAATGTTTTATTAGATAATAATTCTACAATTCGGGGCGGAGACAAATCCAACAAATCAAAAATTATGAAATCGGTCCAGCTAGAGGCCTTTACCTACAGTCCTGATCGTTTTACAGGATAAAAAGTAGCCTATGTTCTTCCTCGGGATGGAATCATAGTATGGATAACTAATCTCGGATAAAAGTGGTATTGTCTAAAATGCTAAGACTAAACTCAACTGGCACAACTGAGCTCATAACAAAGTGTTGCCATCTATACCATGACGATGACAAAATTTTGCATTATGACTTCTGTAAAATGTCTTATAAAACTTAACAGAAGTCTAAATCTATTTGCTGAAAACGAAACCATGCAACATTTTACGACCCCTCGTGAGATGGCGCTTTCCAGAACTTAAAGCAGCGCCATCTAGGTTTATGGCAAAAACTTTACTGTAACCTCTGTTAGATGGCGCTTTTCAGATTGAAAGCAACGCCACCTAGGCTCAATTATAAAAACTAGAATGGTACGCCACCTAGAGAGTGTAACAACAAGCCTTGAGGTTCAAACGGAGTCCACTCCGAAGCGTGGAACACGCCATCTGTTGAGGGGTTAGTGTAGCAAATGTTACAGTAGCCGCGCCATCTATATTTTAGAAGAGTATTTAGAAGTAAACAGGTTTTAAAAGTATCCGCTAGAGGGCGCCTACTAAAAATACACAAATTTAAATGTACAAACGATTGTGCACTTATGTAGGTAAACAACTAGTTTTAAAAATATATTTCTACTTTATTAACAGCGATAGTAGCTCCAAAATGATAACATCTCAGAGACAGGTTATACCGTAAAAATGAACAATATTATTTATTCTAGCAAAAACGAAGTAGAAAAGCAAGAATACACTATCGATAACATGGTAAGAAAGAACACCCAGTCATTCAATATCCTGTTTCCTCTATACATTTTTGGGTGTGAAACTCCTTGCGTAAACAAACAGGGTATATTATACGGAATGCCCACTAAAAGCTTCATAATAATAACACAAGGGGGAGAAAATGTGTAGTACGATACTCTACTTTATTTTTCATGTTTATTATCCCACTTATACAGATGTGAGTAATATTTGCGGCGATATGAGACTGAATATTTAATAAGTAAACAAGTTTTATTGTCCGGTAACTACGAGTATTTGTTTAGCGTTCTATCACAAAATGATTTTTCAATGAATGTGTATATTATCTGTTAACCAAATATGAATTCCTGATTGTTTTAGCACGTAATTTTAAGTTTTTACAATAGTACTTATACCACCGTCATAGCGTCATTATAGTTAAGCCTAGTTAGTTAACTGTCATGTTTTAGGTAAAATAAACCGAGACTGTGCGTAAGTTATGCGGAAAATTAAATTATGAGCAACAAGAATGATGCTTATTAGCATTCGCTTCAAACAAATGAAAAAGCATCTAGCTAATTGAATTGTAAGATGCAAAGTGCTCCTACGTTACCTCTGAGGGATTCTCTACAAAAAACTTAAATTCCGCCAGGCTGAGGTAAATGTAGCGTACAAAGAGAAAACGGGCCCGGTCCGCCAATTAGAGTTATTTTCTGTGTCAGAAACAGACGAATGATAATCGGATTACGGTGTGCACGAAAGCTTGGTCCAGACAGGTGGATGGCGAGCGAGCCGACCGCACTGCGCCGGACGACGACCGCTGCGGTTCCATCTTGCGCCCAGATTTGCTAATTAATTCGGAACGCATACCACTTTCCGCTACTATCCACCTTTCGAACTGTCAGATTACGTTTTGTTTGTGATTCTGGGGGCGTTGTTTCCGAGCTGGAATGGACCGGGAGACGTAAACTTGAGAGCGAATCCCTGTAGCGTGACTGGATAATCCTGCGACATGGGAAATCTTATAGGTGTAATAATAGTAACAAGGACCATGAATTTTCATATATTTTTAAAATTATTGGGCACGTTTTAAGTTGGGTAAGCCAGCGTGGAGTCTTGTGTTCTTTCGCGTATAATGCAAAGTAAATCTTGTTTTAGAGGTGCGGAATTTAAAACCAAGTAAGTACGTAAATATCGTCGTCTGTAAATTATTCATAGCATACGAAACTATCTCTTTGAGTCAGCTGTTTGTCTATGAAGGAAGGTGAATAAAAATGTGATAAAATATAAAGTGTATGGAATATTTTTTTTTACAAATACAATGTAGGACAGCATAGATAACATGATACATTATAAAAACCCTTTTCTTATAAATGAATTGTATTTGCCTGTAACCAGGTAGTCTCTTTCCATTTTATTTTATTAAACTGAAATGTTGACGAAGCTGAAGAATTTATTTATTTGAAATACGATGATAAAACACATTTTGTATACGAGCCAGGCTCTGCCATGAGTGCCGATGACGATTGGTACATAATATGCCGACAGACAGCACTCACGTATAGCTCCTCGATTCAGAGAGGTCTAACCTACTTTATACAACCAGCACAGAAGGAATAGTACACTCAGTTCAATTTAAGGGTCCAATACCAACGATTCGTACTAATAAGAAAGAGAAATAGTGACGTTATGCGGGCGTAATGGCGGCACGTAATGACCAAAAATTTTCTCAGGCGTAAACAATGTACATATTATTTATATTTTCTTTAACAGTTAAAATATTTAAGGTCCTAAGGCAAAGTGCTAGCGAATGTGTGAGTAAGTGAATAAACGATGACTAATTTGGCTGTGGTCGTGCGATTTGGAATTCACTCTGAGGTTTGCATGGAATGATCTGCCAGTTCTCTTGGGGCTGTGGTCTAGGGCTCACAAAGGGTCCAAATTACACCCACTCCGTTAGTCCCCTCTCGTACCCTTTGTATATATGCCAGAAATTGTGCTGATCTAGCTGCGTTGTTTCAGTCGGCCTTTGTAGTTATAGATGCCTGCTTAGCCTGCTTAATATTCTCACAGGTGTACAACCTGTACTATCTAGTTTTGTATTTATCTAGGCGAGATCAAAGGAATGCCATATGTGGACGCACTTGTTCGCTTCGTTGTCTCATTCGTCCACTAGTCCCGTTGATAATGATAACCTTTTCTTTTATTGAGAATAGTCTCCTGACTATACTCAATAAAAAAAGAAATAAAAAATCTATAGACTTTAGAGATTATTTAGATGCTTTCAAAGTTGCCTCAATTTTTGAGCAAGGAATACCTTAACTAAAATAAGTACTTTGTTGCTGCTTTATCAAACTAGCTTTGCATTATGTATGAAGTAGCTAAAAAAATTGCACATAATGTAGGGATTTTGTTAAGTCGGTTTTTATTAATTCTGAGCTTCATACTATTATCAACCTTTATCCCTACTAATATTATAAATGCGAACGAATACAACATTAATTATAATATTATAAAAGTAACTGCGTCTATCTGTTACCTTTTCACGTCTAGATCGAACAGATTTTCATAACATTTATAATATTATAAATGCGAACGAATAAAACATTAATTATAATATTATAAAAGTAACTGCGTCTATCTGTTACCTTTTCACGTCTAGATCGAACAGATTTTCATTACATCCTAGAAAGATGTAAGGCACTTGTTGTCTCGAAAAGTTCCCCTAAATTTATTATCACCACCATCAGCCCATAGTAGTCCACTGCTGCTTTACATAGGCCTCTCCTAATTAGTTAGCGAGTCGCAGCATACCCATATATTACTTCATTGATTAAATTAAATGAAGATATATGGTTAAAACTGGGTAGTTATAAATCCGGCAATTTATAAAAACTAGATCTTTCGAGCCAGTGTGGTGAATGGATTTTAAGTGTGCCTCAAAGTGTCTCCTTTCGTGCACTTGACACATGTTTTCAATCCTTTTTTTGTTCTTTGGCATGCCGGTTTCCTCACGATGTTTTCCTTCACCGTTTGAAAGTACTGGTATAGCGCAATACATTTTTCGAACAGAAAAAAACTAAATGCACGACCGGATTCGAACCCTTGGGATTGGAAGGCGGGGGTCACAACCACTAGACCATCAGTGCTCTTAGCTTTTGATAAAACCCTATCATGTGTAAGACGGTCAAATACATCTAGATATATATAGATACACAGATAGTATAGTATGCGAGAGCGAGCATTGTTTCAGGGCTAGTAATCTTAGCCAAGTAACACAAACATGATATATTATAATGGTCCAATAGTGATAAATCTATCAAGGTTTTTTGCGTTTCATGTAATTGAACGTATATTGGATAAATTATTTTACTGTGTATGCAACCTTTTCGCTTTTAGTTAAACGAATACATATTTCATTGTGTTGGGATTAAAAAGTTAATGTGTAAGCAGAAAGTAAGTATAGAACTCGGCAACTTTCAGAGAACATACACTGAACTGAGCAGTTATGGACAGCGAGGTTAAGTATGCCTTAAGGATTATTTTTGCTTGTTAGCTGATGAAACATTACAATTTAAATATATGTTTTGGAAAAAAGGATCAGATTTTCACGTTCACATTAATTCAAATCAGTAATTATTTTGTTGGTCTGGTGATTTTTTTACAACCCTTGACCGAATTCTTGATAAAACGTGCGCAAAAGATTTTTAAATAAAAACCGGTCAAGTGCGAGTCAAATTCGCACACGAAGGGTTATTATTATTATTATTATTATTATTATATAAAAACAGTGCATATATTTATATTTTTTCTGTCACTAAATGGCACAAGTATATATGCCATAGAAAAATCTGGAGTTCAAAATACGTGGCGTAAATGTATACTTTTAAAATGTTAAGATACTTAATAAAATAAATATGAGTAATATAAATTTACTTAACATTCTACTTTTTTATTTAAATTACCCGCTCTGCTGTTCGTGTTTGAATTTCCCTAATGCAGATTCATACATGCCGGCGTCGTTCGTGGCTTAATGAAAGCCGGTCTAGGATTTGGAAAAGTTTAAAGCCACGACGTGGCGAGGTCGAGAGCGCGTCATAGCCCCTTGACCCCGTCGAGCGTCCTCTTGAGACGTGTGCCGCCTAAATCTTTCAATTATTTTTAAAACCAGGGCTGCTGAGCTTGTAATTACTCGTTCATTTTTTTGTATAACGCTTTTCGCCGTTTTCCTTTTGAGATAATTCAGAGGTTATATTGAAAGTACTATTATATATACTGCCAAGTAAATGGGTTCCTTAAAAAAGATGAAGAAATGAAAATAGGTTGCAAAAACGGCAATCGTTGATTTGTTTTGAATTATGATTTACTAGCTTCGCTCGTAAAATTACAAAATTACACTAAGCGTAATATTTTTTTTTCAGGCCACGAATCAAATTATATTCTAATTTCATCAATCAGCCGTCACGCCATGATTGAGCCACAAACAATCGTCTTCACAAACTTTCAGAGTAGTTTTTAGTAGGATAAGATTAATCTTCTTATTTTTACCTGCTTACAAAATCATATACCCAAGTTACGACTTTGTTATTAAGCTTGTAAGCATAGTCAGCCTAAAGTCAAAATAAAATCCGACCATTTATTCATTCACAATAGCACGAACCTAACTACAGCGAAATAAAACAGTTTGAGAGCTCACCGAAATACAGAGTAAAATATTCCACTTGAAAAATTGCTCTGAAATTCTTTTACGACTTTTATTATGTTCCATCCATTAGTAGAAAGCGGTCTTGACACAAGAATAATAAAATTCGAACTCATGTATAACACAATCGAAGAAGTTCTTTGTATGCGAATTAGGAGATTTAAAAATCAACATTTCAAATTAAAATACTCAAACGAAGTGACACTCGACTAAGGAATAACAATAATTTAGAATTCGAGTAAAGGTCCCTTAGCACCAGCTTTTGTCGCCTTGAGGCACTGAACTATTAATTTGTTTTGTGGCGACATTCATAATACTAGCGTGATTCGAAATATTATAAAAATAAGCATTTGTAATAGACTCAATTAGCATCAAAACTTAATGTAGTGCTATGTTAGATTTCAAAGAGTGATATCGCCCAAGCCATTTTGAATATGAATCGATTTAGTTCTCGATTTAGTCTTGGTCGATACTTCTTGGGCGGCATTATGTAGTATGTTTCGAATTTTCGATGTAATGTTCCTAAATGTGATTTATTTGGGTTTGTCTGGGCAAGGGATAACAGCCAAATTATGCTACTTTGTTCGATCAAATGTTCGAAATCACGTTCTACATATTATGTTACGGATCTTTTGTATTACTTTACGTATCAAAGAAGCACTTCGAACCATTTTTAGAATATTACGAGTTTTTACACATAAGTTCGATTAAGGAAAACCTTTTAAGCTTACCTATAGGTACCATATTCCATTTGTTTTATCGGAGATAAATACTTGAACTTATTGCTTGCCCCTGGTTTCGCTCGTGTGGTAACCAGATAAAAATTAACTATTTAAATAAACGTTATTATTATAACTATTCCAGATAACGTCCTATGTATATTCTAAATTGCATCTAATTTGGTTTAACCCGTTTAGTTATTAGTTTTTTAGCGTATTCAAGAATAAAACTCAAACTGAATCGAGAATGAAGCTTAGATTTCTGAACAGTTTTTCATGAAAATTAATAAAGCCATAGTTCAGACCCAAAATGGGCAGCACTTTCTATCTATTCTTCTTTTCTCTAATCAGTAAGCTATTTATACAGTTATGATAAGCTGTTTATTCACAAAGTCACAGGTGTGCGTATAAATTGAGACCGGAGAATTTTCGGCTATCGTATTTTGTATTCTGAGCGTAAGTCTGGATTTTTACATAGTTATTGAATTTTATACCTAAGAGCATCTTAAAAATAATTTGAGGAAGTACCTATGTGTACTATGTGGATTAAAAATAATAAAGAAAATACAATAAGCTTGACTGTAATACCCAAGCTTGATAAATTATCTAGGATACCTACTTATTATCTCAATAGGTAGTTCAAAAAGCCTAAGTTATTTGTGGTACCACTACCACATACATACTTTTATTTTAAGGTTGTAGAAAAAAGATATATACGAGTATATATAAGAAAGCGTTCTCACCCGAAAAAGTTATTTCAGACATAAGGCAAACTATCTACTCCAGAACTACGGCAAAGTAAAATGACGCATGACTATCGTCTTGATTACACGAGCCTAATACATTAGCGGCGAGCTGAACTCTACGAGAACAGTTTTCCTTATTGCCCACTTGGGTGAAAACAAACTTGAAGAAAACATCCGTAATTCGTTGCAGCGCAACCACAGGATTGCGGGCCAAACAAAAGCCTCTAGTGGAGTGAAACAGAAATACTAGATGTAGGTGGCAAAGTATGGCGCAAAGCGATTGTTTTTGTCATCTAAAGGCACAGTGCAACAATAGCAGTTCATGCTGGAGAATTAGTCAACGCGGTAACAACAGTAAAACTGCCATACAACGACCGAGCATCAAGTAAAACAAGAGTAAGTAGAGTTCAGATACCAGCCTGCACCACCGATATTTTACTTTAATTTTCAACTTTATAACAAATAAAAAGCAGGTTAAAAACTCCACCACAATTTGCTGAGCGTCAAATTGCGAGTTTTTATGAAGAGACTGCGCTTTATGCTTCTTGTTTTATCGCTGAAGATGAATGGTTCATACCGAATAAAAAGAGAAAAATGTTTAGAAGCCAGCCACAAATAAAATTTGTCTATTTTTATTTAGACTATATTGGCCCTTGGAATGCGACATTATTATTAATGCTCATTACACGTACATAACAGCCATTGAATAAAGTTGTGAACTGCTAAATGTCACAAAGAAAAGTGCGCTAATGTGATAACTTTATAAAAAGCCGTCGGGTGTAAATGACAACATTTACCCGGACATTAGCGAAATAGCATTTGAACCACAAAGAGTGTAATGCTTGAACAATTTAAACATAAAACTAGCGCTGGTTACCGTAGGCGGATGAGAGCGTTCTGCAAAGCGTGCAGCAGGCACATTAGGAAGATTAAAACTTGTAAAAGCAAAGAAGCGGAGCAACTGTCTCTACAGTGTCACTAGGAGCTACATACCCACGTACATAAATAAACAGTAAGACTACTAATAGGGCTCTTTTAAACGACAGCGACATGCCGCAGCTCTTTGGGCACGGTATTTAGAAGTTTATTGCGATTTATGTAAGCTCTGACACGACAAGAGGCGAGAAACAACATACCATTATTTTAAAATTCCTTTTCTTTTAAGTAAACACACACAATAGAGAGGCGGTTACTATGTCACGCTTTCATCATCATCAATGAAAGCATGATGATGATGAGGATCCAATTTGTGAATTTCTTGTGTGAGTTTTTGTAGGAATTTTATCATTCGAATTTATCGTTTTACTTTATCAAATATTTTATCGAGAAATACAACTCATGCAACTACTAATTTTTTTTCGCAAAGTTTTACAAAAATGTAATAAACATTATTTTCTGAGAAATATAAATGCGTTTATATTTCAAGACTTATTCATCGCATGAGCCATCTTGTAAACAGTCCAACGTGTATCATCTTTCCCTAGTTTTGTAGCGAGAATATTTCCTGAGCCAAACGCGGTCACAGGAATAATTGTGAATGCTCAAAGTCTCGCATCTCGGTGAAGCGAAATGTAGCACTTGTTTCCAGCTCCTTTCTCTTAAAATAATTCTCATAAACATATATGTAATCCTACTTATATTATAAATGCGAAAGTTTGTGAGGATGTTTGTATGTTGCCTCAATCACGCCTAAACGGCTGAACGAATTTGAAAGAAACTTGGAATATACTTAATACGTGTGTTGGAATAACATACAGGCTACTTTTTATCTGGGTAAACGCGAGCATATCACATTTTTCAAAAATCCAATAATGTCGTTTTAGTTTTCATCAAAATCGGTCCCGAGACTCCTTTGAGTACCTTTCGCTATTGCTCATAGTTTCGGATCTGGCCATGCACGCCCACTTGAAAAATTCACCCTGTATATATACCTATATATATATACATATATATTGTATGTTATGTATAATGTAATCTTATACATGTGATGCGAAAGAGATAAGTGAGCGTGACGCAGAAATACAAGTAGCAGGATGTATTTTACCCCGTAGACAATTTAATTTATACGGCGCGCAAACTGGTATTCTTTTTATGCAATACTTTTATCAGTATTTTTTGGTTACAATATTTTATGAATAAACGCTGTAAGGCAATTTGATTAAAAAACAAAGGATATCAAATTAGGTTTGTTATGATATTTCAGCCGAAATGGAACAGTGGGTATCATCAAAATCACTGATCTTTATGTAATGTGACTTGTTTGTTTACTCGTTGAAATACGCCCTATGGTAATGTGAGGTGTAGGTATATTTAAGGTTGCCACTCACTACAATACTGCCGCTCCGGCATCGGTATAGCTTATTGCTTATCAATGAAAATCGGGCTTTAAGTTGTGCTCTGTAGATATTTTACAATTACAAGACAAACTAGCTTACAGAGCGGAAATGGCTTTATCGTATCAATAGTATACTCGTAGAGCACGTCTTAATACTCAATATTTATTGATAAGCTGTTATTTAACGTAGCCGTGTAGTGAGTGATGACCTTTATGTGAAGCAATAACAAGGTTACCCAACTAATCCAGCTCAGTAACTACACACGTGTAAATAATTAAATTATTCATCGGTATTGGTCGGGCTCAGAGCTTGACGTTTCTAAGAGGAGTCCTCCTTCTCCAATAACAATATTATGTCGAGCGATGCCTCGTCCATAAGTCAGTCTTGTGAATTGATATGGACCGATTGAATAATGAAGAATGAAATGGATGATCGTTTGTTCCTAACGTTTTTGGGACGTTTGATTTTCAATTTCTATCGTATAAAGCAAATTAACTAGACTTTATTAGATGTGGTGCTACTAGTAAAAGTCGGTATGTAGGTATTTTGTGACAGCCATTGAGTATTTCTCTGCTGGACTGAAAGTAAAGAAAAAACATAGAATGCGTCCAGCTGCTTCTCTCCCCGAGCATGTCGTAAAAGTCGACTAAGGGATAAAATCCTCTCCAACATGATGGACCATCTATATGGGCGATGGGCTGATCACCTGTTACGATGGTTCGCCATATCCATCTTGAGACTTTGAATCAGGAGTGGCTACAAGTTTTCTTATGATTACTTGTGGCTCTGCCCACCCCATTAGGGATACGGACGTGATAATATATATGTATTGAGTATTTGTATTTGTGCAACAGCATAGAAATATTATTGGGAACGATACACACAGTATTTTCTAGATTATGAAAAAGTATAAACCATTTTCATGCAATGTTTTAACAACAAAGTATTTTATCGATTTGGATAATTTGAAAGTAGTATAATGGACGAGAACACATTTGCTTCGCTAACGATGATGCAGCTTCCTTTTACCAAGCTCACGTAGTTTTAGGCCACCAGATTAAAATAAAAGAGTGAGCTCCACTTTGCGTCCCAATTTTACACGTTTCAATACCTACATTTGGAAAAAAAATTCTAAACGATTTCCCGAGGGGTTAAACACAAAATGGATTTTTCAAATATAATTTAAAATACAACATTGAAACATGACCCGAGGAGGATAAAGCTTGTCATTATTTTTCGAGTGGAATATAGAAATATAAGAATTTTGTTCATTGAGCTGGCTCTTTAGATCGCTCTTCTCTTCACTAGTAATAAACTAATGTTTTATTTTGTTACTACCATTTGTAATGCTAAGTATTCATGATTTGCATCATTTCATATGAGAAATAAAAAGAAGAATAATCCTCCAACCTCAGTACATACACACATACGCCCGTATCCCTACCAGGGTGGGCAGAGCCACAAGTAATCATAAGAAAACTTGCAGTCACTCCTGATTGAAAGTCTCAATGATGAAACATGGTGACAGGTGATCAGCCCATCGCCCATATTGATGGTGCATCATGTTGGAGAGGATACTATCCCTTAGTCGACTTTTACGATATGCTCGGGAGAAGAGCAGCTAGACGAACTCTATGTTTTTTCGTTACTCCGAGTCCAGCAGGGAAGTGATTTTAATGATTTACAATAATACTTATATATTGTCAACTTTAGCCGTCATTTATTTTTGTACGTTTACAGCACTATCATGACATAATGTAGTAAAACCAACAGGGTTCGCCCAATATAACATTCCATACTAGGATCGTGATAAGACTGGGCACAGACATTGAAACAAAATAGAGCTTGATAAAACCGGTCCTGGAACATTTCTTTAACATAAAGAAACTTACAACTAGTACAAATATAATTTACAAAATACAAAAGAAACAGTCGGGCTATCATTTATGCTATATTTATATTTATTTTAAAAAGTATGTTTCGGGATAGTAAAGGTTCTAATGGAACGGTGTTCTGGGCGGATACCCCCAAACTTACCTATAATAAGCCGAAGCAGGCTGGCCGCGAGGATGCCCAGGTCTGGAGAGTTAGCCATTGGTCACTCCCGAGCACGCCTTGCCAGTACCAGCCATCACATTAACCTCCACTTTCACCGAAGAAAATCCACACTATATTTCCATTTAAACTGTATTACAGTTAAGGTCTCTATAGAAACGATCAACATCATAGATTATAGACTCATTATTGAATATTCGCGTTAATGTTTCAAAAAGCCGCGGCTTCAATAATGAGAATGTTTTCCGAAAGAGAACTGGATTGCACAATAACTCATTCAAAATTGGTGTAACTTTTTTAATTTGCGCTACGGAATAAATGCAAGCTTTTCCGTGATTTATTCGAAACAATGTTTGTAATATCTTTAGGAAAGTAAATGGGTATTATTATCTGAAAGCAAGATGGAGATTCGCTTTTTGAGTACGAGTAGGTAGAATAAAACGTTTTGAATATTGCATTTTATAATAATACTAGGTGCCGCCCGCGGCTGCGCTCGCGTGGTACCCGGATAAAAAATAGCCTATATGTTAATCCAGCACATGTACTATGTACATTCAAAGTTTCATTCAAATCCGTTCAGTAGTTTTTGCGTGAAAGAGTAACAAACATCCATACATCTATACATCCATACATACAAACTTTTGCGTTTATAATATTAGTAAGGAAAGGATATGATTAAATACATAGTGCCATAGTTAATTGCTAGCTTATTTGTTACCCCGTTCACAAATATATCCTACTATCTTTTTGTTAATAAATAAACTTTGAGATACAAACAAAAAAACACGCAGCGTACAATCAGTTTGCACTGTCTAAAAAGAATGGCGGAAGTTAGGGTAAAAAGAGTTTTATCTCGTTGTCATGAAAAAAGATAGTATTCCTTTATCTTTTTAACCTTGAAAAAATTACGGTGGCTTGAATAGCTCTACAGAAAATTAGAGGGCGTCGACGTACTGGCCGAGTTATCAGTTTGTTAAAATGCAAATTGTTCTTTTGTTTGCGCGCGTTGATCGACACCGTGTTAGGCAAAAACGCTAAATATTCATTTATAGCCCCCACTACCTTTGTTTACGAGCATACGAGGATACGAGCGATACGTGCTCAAACTAACTAGTTTCAAACTGTTATGAAGGCAGATGCACTTAGTACTTAGTGACGGGACAATCTGTCGTAAATCTCAAGTTGAACCAAAGGATCTTAACTTTCCGAACTCTGGATGGACCCATGAGACGTGATGGAATCGTAAAACCGATAACGGTGGCTAGATGCGTACATTGTGATGCAATCCGAACATAAAAAGGTTGATGGATTTATGCAAAGTGCGCCTTAAAACTTCGGTTTTCGTTTTAAAGTCGGGGTCACAATCAGATCTTCGTAAAATTAATTACCAAGTTATGGCGGTCTAGGGCGCTGCTAATCTGATTGCCATAATACAAGTGGACTGTGGAAACAATTGGCAACGCTCTGCATTCACGTATCCACCGATGACACGCATTGACTATAAAAGCGTGCATCTGCAGCCATATTCCTGAATTTATATCGCAGTCAAATGTGATATACAAACTGGAAAGCACAATGTTTCGGTTTCCTGCTTTCATATTTTCCCTAGTGCCATTTCATCTGAATTATCGCAAACCATCGGCAATAAATTTTTCAACAGACACCTTGGGCCGTTTCGAAATATTGTTCTTATTATCTCAAATATAAATATGTACATCCATATTATGGATGCACTCAGAATATGTACCCGAACATTTACCCAAACTTCAAAATAAATAAGTCGCAAAAATTTAAAAAATATGAAGGACACAAAATAATTTCCTAAGGCTTGCGGCAAAGAAAAAATATGACAGCAGTAATGACCTAATAGAGCCACAGCTGTGTGCTCTTATAAATCAGAGAACAAGAACATGCTTTCTTTGTGTAAGCTTCCTGCCTGTAACAGCGACTCTGAATACAATGATAAAACCGGATACATACATTACATATGTGTAAAAGAGATTTTATCCGAGCACTTTTAGGAGCTATTCAATGGGAACTCTTAAATCAGTTTCTTCCACATGTGTGAGTACCTACCCCTACAAAATAATATATTCGAAAAGTTCGTGAATGGAATACAAACATACTTGGGTCGCCTGGAGTACAGGGCTTACCATGAAAGGACTTCGAACAAAGCGAGTAAGGTCGCACGATACGAACTACTATTCAGAGCGTAATAGCACTTTTGATTTCCCTGACCACTACACCACCATCATACTTCAACCACAGCTACCGAGCTAAATAGCAAAAAACGTTCGAAATATACGAGTATGGCAACCGATTGCTAATTAAATTCGAAGCTTTGACCTCAGCGTCGAGAAATAATGTGGTTATTGTAAAACAGAATAATAATTACTGTCCGAAGCCGATCCGGATGAAACTCTGTACCGATATTGTTAATTCCGATTCCCAAACAACAGTCAAACTGAAAGCCCAAAGCGAGCAATCAACGGCAAAATAGGTTATAAATATCCCTTTGTAGAGATCAGCCGCCGGAAGGCCTGCTTGAACACTCGCTACAACAAAGTTTCGGAATAATAAATTCACAAGAGGATTAGGAGTGAGGATAATTCTGTCACAAAATAAATCACGTTTTTAAAAAACGTTTAAAAAGGGGGTGGTTGCCGTTGTGATTTGTGTGGTGAGCCGTGTCGGGTGGCGGTGGGACAGGCGACGCGAAGGTTCACGGGAGAGCGAGCAGTGGGGCTGTTGCCAGCGGTGGCTCCACGCCTGTGTCGCTAAGATAAAACCAAATATCGGACTATTTCTCATCCGGTAAGTCGCAACTCAAGGCTACGGTATACTCAAAGAGATAGCATAACCCTTAAACGGTCAATTACAGCTCCACCTTCAGGCGTAACGTTACCCATAATGAAAGGGAGAAAACTAGTTTAAATGAATTGAGGTCAGATATTATACTGACCACAGAGTTATCTCTGGACAGTTTTGTTGGGCGCCATTTAAACTTCAACCAAAAACATAAAAATAGTACTGTCAGAATAACTAGGATGAGAAATACAATTTTCATCTGAAACAGTGGCTGTTGTTTTAATGACGAAACAATTTGAAGCTCTACAAAAAATGTAGACGGAGAAGAGTCTGAAATATTAAAGCAAAAAATGTATAGCGTTTTTCATTTAGAAGCCAAGAGATTCCGCAAGACTAAGGATGGAAAGCTCAAAGCATAATAGAGAATGGTAGACATGCACTAGAAGCATCTTGGAAGCCTGCAAATCTGGATTATATCACACTCCTTTTGTTTTAAAACTTTTCACAAGCTCCACACACGCCATGCATACCGTTTGAAGCAAAATACGCGGGCTACCAACTTTTTATAAACAACGAACAGAGCTCTCTGAATGTTTATTATAAACACGGCGCGGCCTAAACGTCCCACAAAAATAAATGTTTCATAACAAACAAACCCCCAAATTCAATTTAGAGTGAAATGAGAATTCTTGTAATTTCTGTTTCATATTTAACACCAAAGACAATGTGAAGCAAGTGTTCGCCAACTTATTAAGTTAATTAGCATCTGATTTCAAATTACTTTGTAATTACAAGCTAATTTAATCACATCACTAAGAGCAATGATGCCATCGAAAGCTATGTAACTTTGGCTTTCACAAGGATAATCCCAGTTAAGTTAGTAGAAGTGCTAATCTTTCGATGAACTTTTACTTAGCTATCTTTTTGTATGTTATCTCGATCAAATATATATTTTAACAAAAATACATTAGTTCCGAGTATGATTTCGAATAAATGGATTGTGCAAAAACAATATAAGGGTAGGTGCTCGTAGCTAATACCAGCCGATACAATATATTTTTTCAAACTGAATTTTATTTTAAATTTCCCGTGGCGCGGCAAGGCAGCCAATGGCGGTTCACGTTATGGTATACAAAGACCCATAAACTTGATTATGACTGACGGGTCAATGAATACAGAATAGCCAGGGAAAAACTTTGTGATCGAATAAAGGAAAACTTACGCTTTACAAAATAAATATTGGAAGTTCACTTATGGGGACAAATATAAAACAAACCAAAGCCAACCCCCGGGGGTTTCTCAAACTAAAGTCATAATACATACATAGATTCAATTTTATCTCAGATAAGTCCCACTGATTCAATATTTTAGTTGTATGTACAAATAAAGTTAAAGAAGGTTACAGCGACCTGATGGAATATTTTCATAATTACACACATGAAATAAATAGACGATAACAAAATTATACTTCTGTTTGGTTCCGTTCTGAGAATTTTGATTATGAAAATACCTAAATCATAATAATCTTTATTTATTTATATTCGGAAAACCAACAGCACAATAATGACATAACTACTAAAGTAAGTAACAGAAATCCAATTAAAGGTTTTCACTGATGGAAACGTGACAGTTAAAAATAAAATGTACACACTATTTAATGGCAACTTCACGAAGGCTGGCGCGTTTTCACTATCCAGATAATAAAGAGGCAATTATAAAATAAGAACAAATAAACAGCAACTGACAAACTGTATGAGGCACCAGGATTACCTAGGTGCTAAAGAAGTTCTGGGATATGCAACGCCTTGCCTTGCTAATGTTAATATTAAATGGATCAATGTCCATTTTACCGACGCGACGTCCAAACGTCCAAGCGACGTTGGATGAATGTCCAAACCGACGAACATGCATGAGGAATGTAATGAGATTGAATGAAGCGAAATAATTATGTCAGGATCGTAGCAAATGACGATCCGTGATCTCTGTGATTTTATGTATGTATGTCAATGTCCAACAACTGACTAAAACGGTTGACAGTTAAACTCGCTCGCATTACGAACGAATTCTGACTGTAATTGGTAGAAGCTCCAGGGACATGAAGAGGAGGGTTAAATCCGAGTGGTCTATGCGGAATATTAAAATAATATTTAAATTAATTTTATAGAGAAAGTCAGGACAGTCAATATCATTAGAAATATTTTTTACCATAAATAAATAATTAGAAATATCACGAGAATTATTTTTTAAAAGCTTAATATAATTTAATGAATCATAAGGGATTTGCACTCTGTAGTATAATTACCCTAAACATCTTTTTGAATATATTCAATACGATTTATGACACTATGTATGACAGCCGCTGATACCTACGTATTAAAACTGTCTCGTTCAATCTATTTACATTGACATAAGGCCAATTAATCAGTAGTGCGATATTTTATAATCTAGATTGTAACTATAACTGTTGTTTCGTTATCGACAGTTCCAAAACGAGTCGATCATACTAAATATGAACACAAAGTTACGATCTAATCTACTACGCGGGACATCAATTCCGGGACTAAGCTACAGTACAATTGCAACATTCTGCATAGGATTCAAACAAGAGACAAATGATATAAGCGTAGTCACACTGGTGCGACAGCAAATAAAGCCTGGTGAGTTCGCATATCCGAATACATTGTAATGTCTTTAGATAAAACGAACGCCCATAAGCCATAGTACATGCTTTCCACATGTTAGTGACATACACATAGAGACATCATTTATTAGGTAGTGCACGCTATGTGCATTCATCAGTGTGTCCTGTCCACTATAAGTTTTCCCAGACTACACTCGTTAGACAGTTGTAAAAAATATGTATGAAAACATGTAGTACAAACATCCTACAAAGTCACTGAAGGAGTGAGGAGGTGACAGATCAGCGTGTGTTCCGTGTACACATTTCCATGTAAACCTACTGTTTTACTACAGTCGCTAGCACTTTTATCACAGAAGATGTCGTAGTTTCTACGGTGCTTTTATAACAGGAGAATGCGGCGGCTGATTGCTATAATTCCAAAGCGCGCTTTGCATATTAAAGACACCAATCACGTCAAAGCTTTCATTATTACAGACAACCTCGGCTCTCGAGGAGTCACATTAATTACTCCTTCGGTTTATCATAATCTATGACGGATTCACTGTCCCAATTTTAGTGAGACGTCTTGGGCTGAGCGGTTTTGACTTTACTAAATGTACTCATCAGTATTGACACCAATTAATTTATGAATCTTGTTCTCTTTTTGCCTAGAGATAGAGTGGCATAGGGTACTTTTATTACGAGCGAAGCCGGAGGCGGAAGCTAGTAATGAGTTCATTGCCATATGGTGAATCATTTTTTTTATTTAAGGGTTGTCGCTTTGTATGGTGAATTATAAAGCACAGGAGTTTAGTTTAATAACTTGCTTACCAATATAATAAGTTTATGACAGCATTGAAATGTAGTGTTTCAATTAAGTCCAATCGAACTGTGCCACGGGCATACTATTTTGGCATGGCAAACTACAGACCTAATTAACGAGACATTGTAAACATAAGCCTATCACGATAACGTGCGCCATTTAATACAACTGACACGATTTGATGAATGGGAAGTACAAGTACCTACTTGGTTATTTTGAAATTCCGGCAGTTTGGGATGTATGTTGATTATTAATTTACAATATGCCCACGGCACCATTAGAGCCGGGTTTTGGCTAAAACTTGGAATAACAAATAGACTAGGTAATAACAAGTAGTCTATTTGTTATTTGTCCAAGTTTTAGCCAAAACCGTTCAACAATTACAGCATGTTTGATCCACAAACATACAATTATTTTCAAATTATTTCGGTTTTATAACGTTATAGTAGGTTTTCAGTATCACACAACTAATAGACAGTAAATGCAAAAGATAGTTTCATTAATCATATTTCCAAACGAGTTCTCATTGTGATTAATAATATACAATTGGATACCAGTATTAGCCATATTGTTTTCACCATTGTACAGTGGGTTTGAATGGATATTATATAGTTAAATAAATAATGCTATCAACACTATCAGAACAACACAAGTGGATAATTTCAAAATTAATTAGTTGCCGAAACATATGTAGAACCTTTTAGTTTTGATACCCTACTCAATCTAGTGGTAAAAGTTTGAAATTTTGAGCCACCACGTCATTTTGAATCCTGTGGCAATGAAAATGAAAATAAAGCACCTATGAAATCTTCAGCGACCTCACTCACCTCACCTTGTAAAAAATGCCCGAAAATATCCATTGAGGAAACTAAGTAAACGGAAATCTCCTACCCGTCAACGTTGAAAGGTCATCAGTTCAGGAGCAAAATGATAGATGGGCTCCCGGTGAACACAAAAGTAACGAGAATGGAAGAAACGTGTGAGGTCAACTCTCTGACATCCGTTTCGGTCACTCACGTTGTCGGGCCCAGTTCGAAATAGATTACGGTTACCGCTTTCCTACCAAAACTTTATTCAACCTGCTTCGCTCCAAAAGAGCTGCTTTGAGTTCAAATGGGCTAGACGATTGTGAGTCGTTCGATCGTCTTCGCAATTGTTCGATCGCTTTGAGAGAACTTCCTTTAATCTTTCCTGTGTCCTGTTAAAAGTAAGAGGACTTAACTAAATGTATCAATTAAAAGTTTCAAATTAATGGTGTCAAAGTACCCGGTGAGTAAAGTATACCTAGATATATAACTGTTGCGTCGAGTTTCCAAACATTAATGTACATACTCGTACATACTATGCCACAAATTCATATTGCGAGACTGGTACCTGGTAAAATTTTGCAACTGCAGCGCAAACATACATGACCAAGTTTGTTGCAATTTGAGAGACAGCATAAATCTTACAATACGCTGCAGGAACTTAAATTGCAGCTGCTTTTGGCGTTGAAAATCACATAAACCGTATCCCAAAAATAGCGCTCCCTAACGGCACAAATTGTTCAATGAGAACAAAATATTGTTGTTAGTTGCAGCAAACGCTCTCTTGGTCCACACATGTAGTGCCCATAAAAGCTGTTATTGAGTGCATTATTTTACTTAGTGTCTAAAGTATGAACAAGCATGACCCGACTTTGCTTTATAATTCAAGACATTAACTTGGTTTTAACAGACGCAAAATAGCTACATTAACCAAATAAGTGAACCCATAGGCGCATGAAATGGCCAATTTTCCACCAATTTCAAGGTAAAAATAAAATGAGAATATTACGATTCCCGTTCAGAGACTGAGCATTTAAGTTCTCTGATAATCGGACGTATTTAAATGCGGTAGAGGCGGCAATAAATTTTCCATTGACGACGAGTCGAAGAATTGAACAAAAACGGTTCTTGTTGAATTCGGGGGCCAACAATGGGTAATTTATCGTGGTTGGCTCAGGCGTGCCGTTTTGCTTAAAATAAAAACGCAGATAGGTATATAGATATAAAAGTATATCTTTTGAGTATACTAAAAGTATTTACTTATGGGATTCTTCTAAACTTTTAACTTAAAACTTGAAGTATAAAATATATCCGGTTCTATAACGTAAGAACATTTAAAGAGTTATCAGAATTTACAACCATAAGTTTCGTATAGGTTTTAAGTTATTCACGTTACATATTAACCTATTATCAATATTAACTTATATGCAAAAAAACATGTCTGGCCAATGTTACCTAAAAAATTTTAAAACTCTTCTGTTTATTAATAAATTGCAAAATTGGTGTTACTTTGTATAAAAGCGCGGTCAAAGTTGAAGCTAGAAAATTCGATATTACATCTTATTTATTAATAAAAATATAACTACATTTACGAGAGGTAATAAATATACAATTTTGCGTTGCGAATTTGCCTCCTTTGCAATTCGTTCAGCTAAATTAGCACTCACTTCTTTACAGATGGATCCAGTCATCGTTCATAAGCCGACACATTTCAGTTTATTTCCTTTTTCATAAAGTAAGGCTGATTTGGCATGAATACAGGAAGAAACTATAGTCTTACCTTTTTATACAAATAATAGACAAACAGGATGACCTGGTCACCTTCGCCTACAAACACCTAGAGCACTGGAGGCGTTGTCAATGCGTTGCCTATTCTGAAGGAATAATATTTTTTTTCTTTATTTATAAAACAACTGTATATAACTAGAAATATCCGGTCATTTAATAAACGTGATCACAATATACTATATGAAGACTTTGGCATAACTTACTGACCTATGATAGACAACGCAGAGCCTAAACCGGCTGCCCTAGAACCTTGAAATCTCGTACAATAAGAAAGGATTTCTAAAACTCTACCCATAAGGGGTTGTAGAGGGGTAAAAACGTTTATATGAAAAATCGTTCTACTAGGTATATGTAATCTCCTAAAAAAGTACAACAGGGTGTCACAGTTCATTTAGGAAATTAAATGGTCGTATCGTGTTGAAAGTCTGGTATTACATAGGGTCACGCATAAAATTAAAATTTGCGTTGTCGGTTTTCTTAAATGACCTCCTAAAATGGTGCAACGGGGTATCACAGTCATTTTTAGAAATTCAATGGTCGTATCGGGTTGGATGAAATATTTGGTTAGCAGTAAGTACAGTTACTTGCATTAATATCATAAAAGAGGTGTCAAAGTTTATATACCTAGTATACGAGATCGTATTTGTTTTTGACGGATTCAAATTTAAATTGCACTTATAGGGAGCTCCAAAGTTTGTATGGAAATTTCTTAACGGGTGGCACGGGCAACTTTTTTCATTGAAAGCCGAAAAGAAAACATGGGACAGCCTTTTTAAAATAAGTAAGTAAGTTCGTACCTATGAGGTAGTTGCCAACTCTAGTGACGGAGTTTTTAGGTATGAAAATCAAAATTCAAATTACCCCATGAGGTACCTACGTCATGGGAGTGAAACCGCGCGGGAGCTAGTTTGAAATTATATAATTTAAAAGACTCTAAGGCTTTGATCTTTAATAACACCACTTTGCCTTCGTTTCAGGAACTTCAGAAGTGATATTAATTCATTTCATTTTTTTTTGTAAACTGTTCCAGTTAAGGTTGAGATTTGAGGTGTCCGTCCAGTATCCAATTTCATAACTGGAGCATAATTGGATGGGCATACAAAATACAAACAAAAGCCGGTCTTGGATCGGTAACCGTACCGCTCTCAGTCGGTACTGGGTGTCACCTCGTATACAGTCTTTTCTTTTGTATGTTGGAATGTATCGGTAGTAGTATGTATCGGTATACTGGGTGGACTTCTTTTATATTAATGTGATTACGGGTCAAAGGGAAATGGAAGAAGCATACACGTTGTGCCGAACTCACATAAAACGGGAAAAGGGCAGCGAAATGATGATGATTACGGCTCAGAGCATATAGCCTTTTTGTGAAGTTATTGTCTTCGCCTGGGACATCAAAATTATGAAAACTGCCAACTTCAACTATACGTTATATCCTTGTGTAAAAGTAATATCTCAGAACGAAGCTTAACGTATTCAAGCTGAGATTACTGCAGTCATAGATTTGTTATGGCCCCTGAACCGACTCAGCCACTTTACGAGTCAGCTCCGTTTCACCAAATCTTCTCTAAACTCCGAAATTACGAGTGAGAGCTCTCACTTTTATGTATCCCCGCCATTATAAATACTATTCGCCAAGCACATTTCTCTAGAAGGAAGTTTATCTAATTTAGTTACTGTAGCAACTCACACATAAATAAGTTCACATAACTTCTTACGTCATCTATCACAAAGTTAGATCGTTAAGAACTTAAGTAGATAGTAAGCCTCTACTAAATTGTGCAATAAACATTGGATCCGACACCTGACGCGTGCGTGTACTCCCATATATTCACCCCAAATAATTACCTCTTCCGATTAAATTGATAGTGATCATTGTGCCCTTTGTTGTGCAAGGAGAATCTATTCAGCGCGTCGCGGATCCAATCCCAATAACCGCTGACGTATAGCGAATTTTGTTTTTTCTAGTCAGAAGAAGCAAAGTCGAAATTTAAGTCACGTAAAACCCCGACGACGTCAGTCGATTATAAAAGTTACCTACGTTTATGCGGTAGCGGATAATCAGCAAATAAATTCGTAGCGTGATGTCAAAAAGTCAACAAAATGTTCGGTGATATTTTCCAACATGTTTTGCCAGCTATAATTTGAAGAACAAGAACAAATACGTCGATGTCGATTGCCGGTGAAAAATACGGTAAAACATCGGTAATGGAGTACCTATAGCTAATAAAAAGGATCGTGCGACCTGTGTCGTGTCGTGTCGTGTGGTGAAAAGAATTACGTGGTGCGCATCAAACAAGCTCCTTTTATATTCTCTGACACAATCACGTCTTAGAACTGTTTAGGTTCTACGACGTAACGGTTTTCCTCTATCGTTTAAAATTACTAGTTACTATTGGTACACTACTGGATTCAAACCTACGACTTGAGGATCAGAAGGCAAGGTCACTAATAAAGAACCAGTGCTGTAACCAGATGGCGAAACGTAATGAATAAGAACACCCATAAGTGTTTTTAATTTATTTATTTTTTGAACTTGTACGCAGGATAATGAGCAAAAGTTATTTAATCCAACTTCAGCTAAGCTCTTATAATTTGTAAAAAGGTTTGGGTGAAAGAGATTTCTGGAACGAAATGTAGGTAATCCGACTTACAAAAGAGATCAAACGTAATTGATCATAGTACTCGTAATGTGTAATGTGGCAGGTACCAAATACGTAAAGGTTTCGGGTCGTCACAGACGTGTAGGTACAGTAATTGGAAAATAAATCGAAGAATCCGAACGAAAATGAATTGTCGGGCCAAACACGCCCCTATTGACTTTTAACTCTCTTTACCAATTCCTTAGCTTACATCTACATTACTCCTGAATTTTTAATTACCTAATATTTGAAGAAAATATAATAAAGGTTCTGTTTTATTCTTCCAGATTTCGGTTTTCAAAGATGCAAACGGTTACTGCAATGACTGACCTGAGCTAGACTTAAGCTTCCATATATCAATTCCAAGGCTTTTCAAGCGTAATACAATATTTAAGCATAAATTTTATGAAAAATATAAACGATTTTTGAGTTATGATAAGACTTGAACATTGTTGTTTGGGCCTGACTCCACTTCAATAGTCATTGCACCACCCAACCCATTTATTTACCGTCATAATAAATGATGACAAACATTATTATAGCCTATGACAAAGACGCATCACCATTTTGACACCATTAGTCAAAATCTGATCAGTTAGAAGCTACGAGGGAATACAAGTAGATGAACCTACTAGTACATACACAGACAGCTAACCTTATAAAAATAACTCTCCTTTTGCTTCCTGAAGTCTAGTAATAATTTGAAAAAAAAAATAAACAAAGTCCGTGTACCTAGTCATGTCATTAGTTCTTTCGAACCAGTGTGGTGAAATGATTTAAAGTGCGCCTCAAAGGCTCCTTTCGTGCACTTGACATAATATTTTCGAACTTTTTAGGTTCTACGCATGCCGGTTTCCTCACGATATTTTCTTTCACCGTTTGAGAGTACTGGTATAGCGCACATAAATTCGAACAGAAAAAGCCATTGATGCACTACCGTATTTGAACCCACGACCTTAGGATCGGAAGGCGGGGCACTACCACTAGACCACCAGTGCTCTCAAGTCCTTCAAAACAACAGGAGTTTTCTAAGATTGGTCTTAATTAACTAACTTTATTCATCTTACACAACAACTGCCTAAGAGAGAAGCATCGATAAATTGATATTATTTTCAACCGGAAAATGTACACAATTTAATTAAAATTAATGAAGCAATTAGTCCATCACGAGACAATGAAACTATTGTCCCGCAAGAATTAAATGTATTGTTTGAAAAAACAATGATATTCGGGCCAAAAGCAAATACATTATCTGCACGAGTGTCATCCCGGCCTCAAGTGCCGTGGGGGGATATTTTGGCTCGCATTTTTCACCGGGAGTCGGTTTTTCAATTTATTTAGCCGAGTGACGCCGTAATTACGAAGCCACGCCGGCTTACCGCATAATCGTCGAGTTTTTAAACGTTTTTTTTTTTAAGAGATTTATTCGATTACACTGAAATATTAGCACGATGGAACCCCAGGGAGCGTTTTCTGCGATATCGCTAATACACTTTCATCGTCTACCTGTCTTTGACGTTCAGGAAATTCTGCGTCGAAGAAAATGTCCCTCAGAGACTGTGTCGTTTTATTGAGTTTTTATGTGTACGGAACATCAGTGAAATTACTGCTTTATGAAATTTATTGATAAACAGAATGGCAAAAATTTTAAAAATATACGAGTGAAGTTGATTTTCAGCACAAATTTAGAGCAAAAATGATTTTGTATGCCTAAAAAATTAAAGTGATGTCTGTCATGCTGCAAAGCTTCGTGTTTAGGTAAAAAGCTACAAAATAATGTAAAAAGATACTTGAAGTTCTTGCTGATAGTATTTTAAAACTTTGCTTTGTTTGTGAATTGCCTTTGTCCTGGAAACTTCATCAAAGTTCTTTGTAAAAACGACAATGAACTAGATTCTTCTTGATAAACACTAAAAATGGTTCAAATAACAGAGAGCAAGTTTAACATAATTTAACGCAAGAGTGGGCATTGCTATAGAACTTGTTGGATACGCGGCGGGCGTCCAATTCTCCTCGCTATAATGCCGCGATAAAAGAGATTGAACTTACTTCGTTCGTAATAAGCACTTCTTGTTTCTCTATCGACCAACGCGTACAATTCATTACAATAAATTCAGGCAAAAATAGCAAAATTCTGGTATTCAATAAAAAGCTAAGCATGCGAAGTTTATGTAGCTTTGCCCTATAGAACAGGTCGCCAACAATTGCTTGCTGGCGCGCCAATATTAAATTACTGGATCGAGAGGTGGCCGCAAAATTTCTTGACTAGACTCTGCAGTTCAATACAGGGCACAAATTCAGGATATTGGTTTCAACGTGTAAGTAGTTCGATCTCGAAGCTTCCGACGGATAAAGTAATCTTTGCCGGCGATAAAAGCCTCTGTTTACAGATGAAAGGGAAGTCAAGCCAATTTGGGAAACTAGACGTTGGATTTCGGGTAACAAAAGCTAGCAATTTATTCGGTTTTGGGTATAAAAATTAAATGTGGTGCTAAAGAAATCTGTTCCCATTTCAGTTGCTGATGCTGATTCGCAAAGATCTTGTTTAAATTCCGTCGTTTTGCTTTTCAGCGTTGGTTTAATACAGTGATAAACAAGGAAACAAACTTTGGATTGCTGTTCATCAAATGTTTTATGTAAATACTTACTAAATGTTATAAAAAATCTAAATACAATCAACCTACGCGGTCAGTTACACAAACTTCTGAAATGATTCTCATACATAATCCACCCATGACTTGCGGCATTAAAATACGTAGTTTTCATTCGTTAATTGTGTGACAAAAACAATAGGGTCTCAAAAGATGCCGACTCGGTCCATTAGCGGAAATGTGCGCCTGGCACAAGATGTGCTATGTGATCAATAGAAGGTCCTAGACGTGGCCTTAAGAGGATAGCTTGTACAGTGTGCACAATGCCTGAAAGCACTACTCTTTACGATAGAGTAATTCTTCGTGAGAAAACCAGTTTGTATTCTTATAGTTGGCTATCGACTTGCAACATGTCACGTAAATAATGTTAATTAAATACAGTAATAGGACCGCCACAGTTGCAAAAACAAAACAAAAACCGTTTTTCAAACGTTATGATGTAGGGAGTGTGAACTCGTGTACCTACTATTATTAATCGTGTCATTAGTTCTTTCGAACCAGTGTGGTGAAAGGATTTAAAGTGCGCCTCAATGGCTCCTTTCGTGCACTTGAGATATGTTTTCCAACTTTTTAGGTTCTACGACATGACGGTTTTCTCATAATGTTTTCTTTCGCCGTTTGAGAGTATTGGTTCAGCGCACATAATTTTTCCGAACTGGAATATCCATTGGTGCACGATCGGATTTGAACCCACGAACTTAGGATCGGAAGGCGGGGTAGTAGACCACTAGTGCTCTCACCTAGTAGATGTATTTAACGGTATACTGTGTTTTGTAATGTAATACTGAACATTGTCAAAGTATGAAATGCCTGAAGTTCTGAGATAACTATTTACTACAGTATTTGGGGAAACAATCATAAGCTAATTTCATCCGTTTTCTGTACGCACTATATCACGTCATTTATCAAGAATCTCATTGGTTTCATGTTATTTATACAATCTTATCAAAGTAACGAGACAGGTGTAAGAGGCCTGTGTACCTGGACCAAATCGGCGATGTATTGGAAAAGAGTTTAAGAGTACTCTACCGACGAGCATGAAGAATGTAATGAGAGTGAATGAAGCGGAAGTATGTCAGGATCGTAGCAAATGGAGATCCGTGATCTCTGCCTACCACTATGGGAAACAGGCGTGATTTTATGTATGTATCTGTATGCCATCAAAGTACCACTATTCGTACGGTAGACAAAATAGAAGCGCCAGTATTCTTGGAAGCTCATGCTAGTTGACATCTACCGAATAGCATGCGATGTGTGATCAGCCGTAACACGAGCGTCAGATGCCAGTATTGCTGTTAATTCCATGTCACTGCGTCACTTTTAGCAGCTGGAATCAGTCTGCATTGATAAATTACATATCCGAGTTGGAGGCAAACTATAATAGGGATATTTGCAGTAATAAAATACCTTTTGACCCCAATAATTTTACCGGAAGATCATGCTGTGTGGTACAAATTACATGTGAAGTAGGTAGGTGTACCTATTGTATTATGTATGCTGTGGATGGATATGCGACGTTATGTACTAATACAGAAGAGTGTGCGTGAGTGAGCTAGCCCTTTTCTTAGTACTACGATAGGGTCGAATTGCCCGAGAGGTACACGGTTCGATTATTATTAATAGTCATTCCGTGGCCGGGTCTAAACGGCACTCGGTTATGGCTACTAAATATTGCATAAATATACCCTATCTGACGCGCCAATCGAACAATGCCGGGTTACATCCAACCTATTATCGGCAGCTTGATAAATTGGATTAGTGATAATTAATTGATAGATGACGCCCCTAATTCTACTAGCCAGGTCACTAGTTCTTTCGAACCAGTGTGGTGAAAGGTTTTTAGGTGCTACGACATGCCGGTTTCCTTCACCGTTTGAGAGTTGAGAGTATAGAGCATATAAATTTTTCTTACAGAAAAATCCATTGATGCACGACCGGATTAGAACCCACAAACTTAGGGTCACTACCACTAGCCCACCAGTGTTCTTATTAGACCACCAGTGCTCTCACTAAACAATCAGTGCTATATTGCAACATAAATTGAGAACAATTGAAAAAGCATTTGGAAAATTACGTCAAGTTTTCACGTCACCTATACCACAATGCCTGAAAACCAAAGTGTTCAATCAATACGTCCTACCTGTCATGACATATGGAGCCGAAACGTGGACACTCACAGTACAGCTAGACCACCAGTTCAAAGTTCCTTAGCGAGCTACGGAAAGAGCTAAGCTCGGAGTTTTTCTGAATATAGGAACGATGTTATCCGACAGAAAACCAAAGTCACCGACATAGCCCAGAGAATTAGCAAATTGAAGAGGTAGTAGGTAGAGAGTAGTTGAAGAGGTAATAGTAGGCTGGTCATATCTGCCGAAGAAACAACAATGGCTAGGGTAAACGAGTTATTGAGTGAAGACCGTGACTCGGCAAACGTAATGTAGGACGCCCTCCGGCTAGGTGGAGTGACGATCTGCGAAAGGCTGCTGGCAGAAACTGGATACGTCAAGCCGAAGATAGGGCGCGATGGCGCTCATTAAGGGAGGCCTATGTCCAGCAGTGGACAACTATAGGCTGATGATGATGATGATGAATTTAAAAATAAAATGTATAAAGAAATAATATGTTTTCTCGATGAGTATTCTATAATTTTAGTAAGAGTTTACTTGTTCTAAGTATAGGAATCCAGATAAAAATGTTTATACAAACACTTATCTCTTTCACATCAAAAAAGAATATCAAATTGTAAGTATTTTCTGATAGTAACGTGTTAGCTAGACGATACTCTAGAAAAAGATTCAATGTGAAGAAATGAGGTTTCAGTTTCGCTTTACAAAATAAATTTATGTCATGAGGTTTTCTTCGTTGTCCGTATTGTTATAATATTTAGGTACCTCTCTAATTAAGCAAGAGCCATAAAAATGCACAGTTCAAGACCCATGTCTAAGTAAACAATGTAAAGCCAATTTAAGCTTAGTATGCTAAAAATGCTCAAGCATGAATAGACACTAAACCACAGTTGTTTTGGATAAAAAAATTACAATGAATCTGTACTTAAGTAATGATTCACACTCAATTGCATTGTTCTTGAATATAGCCCAAGCCTTGCAAACCTCGGAGAGAGCTTCTATTATTATGATGGGTCACGCAGAAATAGGTGGATTTAGTAAGCAAACAAAGATAAGCACACAAAGGCATAATAGGTTTTGTCAAGACCTTACCAGAATTTCAATTACATTCTCTTACGCATACAAAATTCCAGTTTCATTTATACAATGCTGTCAATAGCAGCACTCGATAAGGTGCAATAAAAGACTGGCAAATTCAATAGAATTCTTCGTCACTTTGACTGGTATTTCCATTCTAAAACATTGCATCCGAAGTGTTCGTCCTAAATCTAATTTGCAATGTCCGGAGGGAAATATATTTTAGAATTCGAACTCAAAGGATTAGCGAGGAATTTAATTTGCGAAGTATGATGTAAGTTCTGGTGCGGTGAGCGTCTTGGTCGTTATCGGAGCACTTGTCACTGGGTGGAAGTTCGCGATGTGTGGGCTGCGGGATTCAACTCTTTGCGAACTCGAACAACTACTAAACCACGTAGCGCGCGCGATGAGCGCATCGCCAAACGTTTAACTAAACCTAAAGTTATTTCCTACCGTTTGAAGTTCTACAGAGATATTTATGCAGAGTTGCACAACGTTCCTGTTTCCAATTTATCTGCTTTAGCGGTATCGGAGCTATTTTCAGCAAAATTAGAAAAGTACGAGACTCTTTTGTACACTTTACAAAACCGCCAGGGTCCGCTATTTACCGCACAAGATTATCAACACAATAATCTCAAGATATTTCTGCGGTCGCCACCACCCCGTTGGTGGTAAACAAAAGTAAAGGCCAAGCAAGGAGATGGAAAATAGCGGATGTTGTACGATTCCCGTCTGTCCATTAAACTGGGTCGGGAAGAACGCGAATTCTTCTTCAAAATAAAAAATCCAACGGGCTTGAGAAATATTGCATCACTGCGTCGCTACGAACACTTGAAATGGTATTAGTGGTGTCAGATTAAAGGTATAAAAAACGAATAGCAATAGATTTTAATCTCTCCACAGCTTTTAATATATAGTTTAGTTTTAATAGATAGTACATTACTTAAACCTTTAGTTAAATTCATGTTTGAAAACATTATAACGCTACACGTGAAGACGACACAAAAAATTCCTACAGAAAAAAATAAATTAGTTTCGATTCGCGCTTCAATCAACCGATTGCTCCACGCAATTATCATGTAGCTGCATAAACCAATACTTTCCAACACAATCGTTACACAGTTACGTGGAAACAAAATTTCCAACGACAAAGGGTATCATTTTAATATTCAGCATAAGAGATCTAACGAAGTAGCTTTAAACGTCGGTTTCATGAGTCATAATATAGGAACGTCGACATACAGGTCGGAATTCATGAGCTCTTTTATGTAACGTCACTTGAACTAAGCTCTCAAGTACGAAGCTTTGGAAACTTTCGAAGACTTTCTATATGAAAACTATGAAGTAAGGCAGATATCACTTCTCAAGTCGGTTCATTGTTCGCACTTCGCCAACACAAAAATGCTGACACAATTTTTTAGAGGTTAGGACCTCTAATATCTTGCAATATTGAAATCTTAGTACCTACTAGGGTAGGTACTAAGATTTCAATATTGCAAGATGCCTTTGCAAAATAAACTACTTTCTTCAATACAAAAAGTATGAACGTTTTTCAAAATGGAACGGAACTTTTAGTAAGTGTAAATAAAACCCGATCAAGTTCGAGTCGAATTAGCACACTAACTAATTAGCACGCGTTTTTATTACTTGTTGTTATAGCAGCAATAGAAATACACACTCCAAAAATTTCGACTCCCTTCCTATTACGGTTCATGAGATACAGTCCGCTGACAGACGCACGAACGGACGGCCAGCGGAGGCTTAGTAAAAGGGTCCTGTTGGCACCCTTCGGGTACGGATCCCTAAAAACTAAAACGAAGTTACTCACCGTTCGAATAAATTCGAACACCTCTATCGGTATTATCGTTTATTTTTATCGTTTTAAAGAGGATTTTGAGATAAAAATATTCAACATTAGTCAAAATAAAGTTACAAAAAAGTTAAATACGTCAGGAGCAGGCGATAGAACTGAGACATAGGCCAGAAAAACAAGGGACCGGAATATTGTCAACAGCTCGTCAAAGTTAGAAGATTTCGGGACTCGAAAGGGATCAGAGTTTGAAGTTATGTTTTTATCAAAATAAAAGTCTTTAGATAGAGAAACAAAGGATTATTATCAACGAACCCTGAGTTTAATAGGTAAGTACATAAATAGATTAAAAATTTTGGTTCCGTACCCGAAGAGTACTTACGGGACCCTATTACTAAGCCTCCGCTGTCCGTCCGCCTGTCAGCGGGCTGACCGTAACAGGTAGAGTTGAAATTTTCACATTGTGTACTTCTATTGCAACTGTGACAAAAAAGGGGGACCCTATACAAGTAACATTTATGTACCGACCGGTTTATTTACAACTTCGTTGGTTCTGTGTTCTAGTGCCTGGCTGAGACGCCTGAGGCGCGACAGGTGAGGGTTCGATTCTCTCGGAGGGAGAAATATTTACAAAAATATGTGGTTAGGTGAATTAATGTAATTACGTTCAATAACATTGGTTTGTTCGCAACCCGACTTCACCCACTGCTGGGTATAGGCCTCCTTTTGTGTGTGCCACTCTCCACGGTCCGTTGCAAGTCTCATCGAGAGTGTTTATAGTTAAGCTAAATACACATATAGGGAACCACTGTAGTAAACGGTACAAAAGTAAACCGTACAAAGTACGATGTCAATAAACGACTTAAGTCTGATAGATGGAAGCCAAATACGAGCGCACCTTACGAATACAATTCACTATAGCCTCGTAACATTGTGTGAAGATATTTCTGTGAAAAGCACACAGTAAGTAAGTAATGATCAATCAAGAATGTCTAAGCAATTGAGGTTAAGCAGCTGAGCGGTTCCGTGCTTCGGAGTGTGCGTTAAATTGTCGGTCCCGGCTTTTAAGTCGTTAAGCCATGACGGAGGCCTTTAGGCGGCCTAAAAACTCCGTCACAAAAGTTAGCTACTAGCTCATACGAACTTACTTTCTTACCACACTGGTTCGATAGAACTCAAATCAAATCAAATATATTTATTTGGGAACATGATCAAAGGTTCATATAAGCTAATTGCAAACGATGATAGCTGCAGTAGTTTTATAAAAACTGTGTCGCAGCTACCAACGCCCACCTCCTATAAATACTATAAATAATAATAAATAAATACTTGTGGATATTTCACACAGGGGCTAGATGGCGCTGTGTGAAATGTCCACAAATATTTATTTATTATTTTTTCCATACTCTGACCACCGCATGGGAAATATTCAGCAACATGCTTTTTGAGAGGACGAGTGTGTTATGAAACTAACTTATTAAAACAGTTTTCAAAACGATTGTGTATTGTGAAGATAATCCATATTAGTTATAATTTAAAATGTAACGCCACAATAGCTTTACACTTACAATTCGTAGATAACTAGTTAAACTAGTCTTAAGTTAAACTAGTTTGTATTGTTTAAACAACATTCATTTCCTCATAACAAAGTGCTAGACCGAAGAAAACAAACACGCTCTAACGAAATGAAAAACAAATAGATGAGAGCCATATTCTGGGGCAGTGAGTATTTGGATTGTCATAAATTATATCAGCCTGTATTACGTGTTTGGATTTCAAAGAGGCGGGTTCATGCATTTTAGAGCGGAAAATTAAATTAGTTTTAACAAATCTATAAATTCCATAGAATATTTTTTTAAAGTTATGAACACTCGGAACGCTATTTCTATGAAGCTTATTTTCCTATTTAATATTTACAAAGTTATTCAACAGCTTCTACGAATTTGCAAGAAGCATGAAATATCTCTGATCTCTCTTTTGTTATTAGTTATTGCATAATTTAATCTAACAATTAAGTTCGCAGTCTGTGTTTTGCTGTATAACATCTGCAAATTAAATGCTTTTCACTCAGCGAGTTCAAATTACGTTGAAACGAACAAAGAACAAAAATAGTTTTTTAAAATACATATTTTGAAGCTGGAAAATATTAATTTCATAGTTTGTTTTAAAGAGCAACGGGAAATAAAAAAAAGTTATATGCTTTTAGTTCCATATTACTACTAGTGTCGGTACTTTTTTCTAACCAGTGTGAATGCCATAAATATGACAATTCATGAATACAAACTCAAATATATCACAACACAAAGAAACTTTTCAGAGATTCATGGCAGCATCAATATCAACAGATTCAAGCAAAGTTCGGATTCATGAATGCGACGTAATAATTCTACGTTCACACAATAGTAGAGTTCGATTTGTTACGCAAAGGAGGATGTGTAGGTACCACGGCAAAACAGAGTGGAGGCTCAAAACAAAGGCATAGTCATTCTCCAACGGAGCTGAACAAATTCGTGCCATTTGTTTTAGGAGCGGGACTGAGTAACAGCTTAATACTAGCCGACAACAGGAGGGCAGTCGTCCCGCCCAAGCATAACGATAAACAGCTATTTCTATAATAATTAACGAGCTCATAAACATCAACAAAAACATTCCAATAACAAAGTTAAGAAATCGGCTTGACTTAAGTTTTTCCCGCCCCCATCACTACTCAATAATATGCAAAATTGAATCAAGCATTTACTGAATTGTTACGTAATTGCACACCACCAAAGGTTGAATTAATATTAAAATCTTCAAAAGAATTGATTGTCCTTTTAGTTATAAATAGATGAGATATACCTATGAATATTATATAATGTCTTGATATATATATACGATATCCGCGTTATTTAGCGAAGCAAAAAATATTTATTTAACAATACCACGTTAATTTTCCTTTCGATTGGGACTTTTAAGGAACGTTCAGAGATAAAATTCCCAGCAAAATTGTGAAGCGATCCCAGTCTTTTGTTTGGGACAAACAACAAAAAGATTCTATCTCTGCGGAATCTTGGTGATTATTTCATAAGGAACTTTCCAAATAATATACAAAAAGTTAAAAGGACAATTTCTGAAAGCGAGCCACTACAAGCTGAGCTCATTTAGCAAGGACGTTGTGGGCATGTAAAAGTTAGGTAATCTTGTCAGGAAGGGTGTGGCGGCAAGTTTATATCATAGCGAGGAATATCTCGGCTCTCGTCAGCTAATTAGATTGGTGCGACCGAGTCCCCCTGGAGGATGCAAGTCGCAAGCGAGCATGTATGCATGTTGCGTAACTCTCTAACAACGGCTAGGTAATCAACTCTGGTGCACGTAAGCGCTGTTTAACTACTCTATAAAGGTATTCGCCACACATCACAAACAGGAAGATTAACGAAACAGATGTATGAGGCGAGTGTGAATGGTGCTGTTGGAAGGGAAAGACCTAGACGTACGTACCTGGACCAAATTAGCGAGGTTTTGGAAAAGGGCCAGGTCAAGAGTACCCTAAACCGACGAGCATGTATGAAAAATATTATGAGAGTGAATGAAGCAAAATAAAATTGTCAGGATCGTAGCAAATGGCGATTCGAGATCTCTGCCTACCCCTATCTCAAACAGGCTACTTTCATGTATCAGTTTGCAGTATATTTTTTTAATCTATTGCGCCCCACTGTTGAACACAATTAACCCTATCACGCCATTGATCTTTACGGAGTCTCCAAACATTTTTGTTGAAGGCGTCGAGGCCCCAACCATATATTCGTGGCCGACCACGAAATCACCTTCCGTTGGGTTGCAAGATGTTACAAAATTCGTCATCTGTTTGAAAACATCCGATTGACGTAGCCCAACCAGTTCCATTGGCTCTGGCTACACACGCCAACGAGTCTGAGCGCAAGCATCAGAGTAAGGACTCCTTTCAGAAGCGCCTTCACGAACCAGTAGCTTTTCCAGACGGTTTCGACTCAGCAGATGTTTTTAAAGAATGCTTACTGGTTCAAGTAAATATTTTCATCGACATATTGTACTAAGTCTTGTGCTATTGATGCAAAAAGTACAATGTCACCCACAAAACGTCACACTGTTGCCCATGCAACAGTGAGCGTTTTAAACATTTTTTGGAGAGTTGCTGCAAATAAGTGGGAGGTAGGATATCTCCCTGCTTAACTCCTAAGCTGATATTGGTTCATAAAATAGGTAAAAAAAAAAATATAACGCAAGACAGCCACCGACTTTATCCCGCTAAGTTCTAGGAGCGTGGGTGTTGTTGTTGGCAAATATTTATCAGATCGGGACCGACAGTAAGTTCGTTAATTATCCTTCATACAAGAGTTATTCACTCAGAAATACGGCATTGATCAATTACCAAGGAAATAAACTCAAGGTTCAAACACTCAGGAAGGATACCCCATAATAAAGCACTCAAGAGCGTACCTAATACCACGGTATTACCCCCTTATATTAATAAAATATTAAGATAGTACACGAAGCTACCAGATTTACCAGATGGTTGGTATTCTATTGTTTCGAATCAATAACGTAATAATACGCACAGCTAAATCTAGTATAATTCATAGCTGAACAAATAGAAATTATGCTTGCACACCTGGTGTACGTCAAGGCAAGCTAACAAGATTATTACGAGAATCGCTTTCACGCCCCTCACGAATCTCCATACTAATAACCGACTGTCCGGGTTAATAAATTAGCATACCTACAACGCAGTACCCGCTTGCCAACTTACCTCACATTTCAACTAGAAACAATCCGAACTCGACCGTAGCAGCTTTAAAACAATGCGAAAAAACACCCTTTTCGCTTATTAAGCGTTTCCACATAGGTACGTTCTCCCACGTTGTAAAATGTCACGGGTGCGAGAGCCAGATAAAATATACAAACGAAAGAATGACGTGTTTAAATGCGAATTTCACAAACAAGTTCAGTGAGTCGTGTCTTGATGCGAGACTGGCAAACACAGGCGGATGGACCGAAGCCGACAAATCTCGGAAAGTTAAATCCTTCCTGGAGATAACTAGATTTACATCAATGGACGGATTTAGCCAGTTTAATTCCGAGATAAAAAGATATTTTACGATTTGAAGGATAATCGGAGACAATTTTGTCCTTCTATTTCAGCGGATAACGACTATAATAAATTCCAGTATCCTATTTTCAATCAAAGTTTAAAACTATTTTGGATGAAAATCAAATACTGTGAACATATTGCCAATTTCTCGATTCATGAAGTTTTTATGTTCTTACTGATCGGGTTGGGTAATGTAAGAAATCAAAAGTTTATCTAAGCTTTCCCAAAAGACTAATAAACCGTTCTACATAATGCGCCCACACACCAGGATTACTACAATAAACGAGTAGCTTTGTTAAAACGGCAAAAGTCGCTGAAACTGCGTCGGTCGTATCCTGTTATTATTTTTAATTAAAACTTGGTACAGTAAGTTGCCAAAACTATTTCGGGCAGAATAAAATAATTATAATTATTTAGCGTTTGTTACAAACGCTCGTGATGTAGAAACAACCGGGTCAGTTTCAGAAAATTTATTCCATTATCATAATATTACATACTGTAAAGAAGCATGCTTGAAAGACCCATTGTTATTAAGAGTGTCATTGCAATTAATTTCAGACCATAATCAGGCTCAGTGAACATTTGGCGGTTGCGCTGCGGGAACATCATGCATCAAGTGGTTCACTGCGACCCTTCAACAAACCGAAAGCGTTTCATACGTTTGAGCTACTGTTTCCCTGAATGACTTTTAGTAAACAATACTTTGTTTTCCTGCTATATGTTATTGTGCATATAACCTATGTTGGTCACAGTGTCATACGTCCACAACAGTAAATATGTCATAAGAGAGTTTGCGTTTGCTCTCTACTTAATTAAACCAGGACTAACAACTCTTCGTCTCTCATCCAGGGGATTATTACTGTGCTATAAAATGGACTAATGCCATCACCAAATTGCTGAATAAACTCGGATGATTGAAAGGGAACGAGCATCTAATCGGGTCGTAAACATTTAATTGCATTTGGATAGAGCGCGTATAATACGATGCGGAAAATACAAAGACTGCGTAAGATCTTCAGCAAAAGTTTATTATTAGGGTTCCTTAGTTGGACAAGAAACTTTTATTAGATTTGAAACTCTATATTGGCTGTATGACTTTACTGTTTATATAGTAGGACATAAGTATAAACAGCTATATCAAGATTTTATTAACAGAATCCAATCTCTCCGTAGGCCAAGATTCGTTCTAACGCTGAAGCGATTTACCACCACGACGTTTTCTCTCCCGCTCATCCTGTATGTGTATGTAACTGTTACATTATCAGCTTAAACCTAGGTGCATAAGCGGTGCACTTGCTCTAAATTGCTCAAAACGATTTTTTGGTATCGCCACCCCTGCGCTTGAAAAAAGCCCGGCTAAGCGGTCAGCAGTCATCTGCAACTGCAAAGTTCGAAAACAAAAACAGAGCCTTTAAATGTAAATTTCGCCCGATATACGCTTGGCCGTTTTTTTTCTTACGTAAGTGACAGTAAAGCCTGCTTAGACCCTGAGACAGATGTTGTTTTATTGAATCCCACTTGCATCTAACAAGATTAGCTTGTACTCCGAGCTGAGAAATGTTGTGTAGGCGCTGTCGGGTTAATTATGCTATCCCTGGGTTACGCAAGTAGGGCTCAGTATATTAAACAACATTGTCTCATTGTCCAGGCAATGAGAGACGACCCTTCTCGAGATAACTCCCACCGTCCCTCCATTCAATGAATATGGTGTCAGCATTCTATTGTTCCCCAGTTTTCTATGTATTTTCCTTATCCATAGACTTCAATATCCCTAGAAGCTGTCGGGCACGGTTTTAAAAGAACTGGCTGTTGAGCTCTTGAAATGTCATCAACGTCCAAGCGTTATCGTTTCGAGTATACTAGAATACCTACTCTATTGTCAAACTATTCTATGCCACTAGTGCGCGAGATCAAATGACAAGAATAATTGGACGCGTGAGATAAGCTGCTTCTAACTTTGTGTTACCGCACGATATATTATCAGAGCGTTGGAGAATTCGCACAATATGTTGGCAAGGATTATACCTTATCATAACAACCACAAATCTCTATAACAGCGGAACAGCGGTTAGCTATAAGAGCGATTTATTTCAGATACGTCGACTATTTCAACAATCTCATCAAAGTATTATTATATTGATTAATCAAGTGAAATTACCTACATTAAATATTAATGTATGAAAGCGCTCGTTCATGATGACACAGGTATTTCAACATACGAACCAAAGACGTTTTCCAGCAAATGTCAAAGAAATAATTAACTTTCGCCACTCCTGGCGCCTTCAGATAGTCGTTATTTTATTCAAAATAATACAATAGATACATATGTTAAAGAATTGTCAATGTAATCGTCAATCTTGTTCGAGCTCTTTTGTTCCGACTGTGGTATAATAGGCAAGTAGGTATTACTTCTCATGCAGCTGTTACACTTTACGGGCGAACTTGTATATTATGTTCCGACCATCATTGTAAACTTTACAAACGATCCTCTATTAGGCCGTGAGCTCATTCTTGACGCAATATTCAGTGTCGTGGAAAGGTATCACTTTCAATTCAATCAACAATATTGATTGTTACACCAAACACATTCGAAAACCAATTTTAAACACAATTTATTTAATGATAATATTGTTAATCTGTAACATCAGTTTCTCCACATTAAATATAACAATATACAACGTCTGATGAGCTGGATCAGGTGAGCTATCTATAGACCGTTTGCAACGGCCTTTAGATAGCCCGACCGTTCCTTTTGTATTTTTTAAATATATTTATATTAGTTGTAAGTTTCTTTCTGTTAATAAAGATTACTTAATTCATGTATATACAACGTCCTAATGAAATTGGCATAGATATTTTAAACTATTGTTGTTAGAGTAATTAGTTCAAGCAATGATTACCCATTTTTATGGGATTACCCAGAGTAAAAAAATAAATAAAAAAACGCTCTGTTCTTTCTTGAAGAGGTGACTTTAAAACAACCAGTAGATCCCGTTTAAAGACGTTTATGTAGTTCCTTGAAGCCCTAAAACTTTATTGAGCTGCTAAAACCGTCTTCACTTTCTAGTTTAAAGAGCTCGCATAATTTACCCGCTCCAGAGGTTTGTTTACCTTAGGAAAATCGAGAATGAAATCCTGTAACGTTCGATTTTTCCCCCCTTTTTATTTGAAAGTTCCGTTCAGCGAGATAGGTAATAATTTTGGTTTTTGCTGGTCACACTCTGGCTTGGCACGGGCGATTTGTGAGTGTCAGTGTCCCTCTCAAGACGGATCGAACTGTCAATGTCGTTTGAGTTCTTTCTTTCGTCTCGCTCGGTCAGAGCGAGAGGGCAAGGATCTTTTTGACGGATCGATGTGGAGAACGTGGCGTGGAGCTTTTGATGAAAATCGTATTTGCTGGCTAATATATCCTGGCTTCTGTGTCTGGCGTAGCGGGAATCCTCCACGGGAGAACCCACGCGTGTGATTCCTTCGGGCGCACGTGTTTTGTGCGTATTATCAGCTTTGTGCCTCTGGTAAGAGTCTTGAACTTTTGATCTTTGATTTTTGGTCTTCCTCGATTGCCGAGCGGAGCTCGTGGGACATCCTCAACCCTGTGCATGAATACACAAGGGCAGATTTGCTAAGGTTGCACCCCGCTTCGCAGGCTAAAGAGCACTTTCGCTTACGCCGGGCTATGAATTTTCCAGAAAAGAGGTGCTCCGTACGGGCGCGACCACGTGGCGAGCACGTGTCGCAACCTTTCTACCTGCCGCCTTCTGGCGCACGCTGTCGTCGGCGAGGGTCCAGAGCGCCAGCGTCCCCTGCTGTGCTGCTGTGACAAGACCGAAAGTCCTGGTGTGGCGTTTCCCTGCCTTTTTGTGACCTTGTGGTGGCTGGTGTCAGTCGAGTGAGTGTGTCTGATAGGGTCGTTAAATCAAGCGTTCCTGTAGGTTCGCTCGCGCGAATTTCGTCAATTACGGAATTTAACAAACCAAATATAACCAAAAACTCTATTTTTGTGGATCGTTGAATCAGCGGTGAGGTGCGGTGGACTGATACTCCTGAGTAGGCCGTGACTAAGTGGGCATCCGGTTGATTTACAAGGCAGAGTAGATCAGGGCAGGTCATTAAACCCGTTTATTGTTAATTTACATTTTAATTTTTACCCGTTGTGATGAACCAAGTGTTGGAGTGTAATTTTTTGATCGTGGGATATGTCAGAGCTGACTGACGAAGGTAAATTACAGTAGTATTGTGTAGATGAACGGTGGATGTACTGTGAATGACGGCGTTGTAGTTTGTAATAGTCTCGTCTATGAATTGTAAGCGTTTCAATAAGTTTATCTTTTATTTATTTACTCATAGTAACTAGGACAGTAGTGTGTAATAGATGCGGCTAAAAAGAACTGTAAAACCTTTCGATAATTTTCTTCCTTTTCTGGTAATAAAATTCCTGTAATAAACACTTGATAATCAACACTTTAATCTTTATATTTTTGTGTAGCATCCTTTCCTACCTAGGGGGGAAAAATAGCTCACAATCCTGATTCTATTTTGCATTTTTTATAAAAAATAATATTTGCGCTATGTACACAAAATGGTAATCAATTATACGCTACCTAATTGGCTGTTTTATCTAGACTGGTTTTCATTTAATCGAGCATAAAAGATAACACTGTATTTGTATCCGTAAAATAATAGGACGGCGCTCTACCTCACTGTTGGAACAACTAGTGATAAGTACCTACGTAAAAAATAACAATCTGCTTAAAACATAGATACAAAAAAAATACTAGGTAATTCAATAAAACATTAATTGTAACAGAGTTTACGAATCAGTTTTCCCGCGAGGTCTAAACCGCACAAACGGTTAACGTATGAGATTTTTAAAATCAGCGCATTGATATAAAAAGAATTGGCGAAAGCCATTTTGTAAATGATATGTACAAAATCTGGAGCACTTCTTAGTCGATTACCCGGCCCAGTTCTGCACCATTACCTACTGCCACTAAAACAACGGAATGTATGCAACGTGGAAATTAGGTCTTGTATTTTTCCGTTGCATGTTGTGGCTTTTAGGTGAGCCAGGTAAGCTTCCGTGATATAAACGGATGATGCCGGCAGTTATTTTCCATTTCCCGAATTATGATTGGCACCTCTGTGCACCAGCTACTATTACGCTACGAAATATTTTACTTTTGTATTTTTCACGTAAAAATCTTTGCAAACAAACATGTCTGTAGACGAATATAATATTTATACACATTACTTATTCTTACTCCACTCAATCTTATCTTTTTTGAATCACTAACATTCAAGCGTCACTGTTCAAAGTAAGCTGATTGAAAATTCCAAAGTATTAACTTCATCTGCCTCTTTACTTACTTTTTCTTTTAAAACGAACATTTTCTATTTATTATTTGAGTATTTTTTGCGTTATGTTTCTACCGGTCTATGTTTTAATAGAATACTGAATTTCGCATCTGCTACTGTGAAATCTGCAATTTCGGAGTCGGTAACTGAAGCCAGCGTCATCCTTATCGGTCGTTAGACTAAGCCGGTGCAAGTGGTCGGATATAATGGGCATGAAAGTAAGTGGGCTTGCTAAAAGCGCCCTTTTCAAAGACTTTTTATAATATTAATGAGACGACTGAAATTTGGAAGCTTTCAACTTCATAATGATCGTGTAAAAAAGACAGGTCGCGTTCACATTACGTTCTAAGTCGTCCGCAGTCATTTGTTCAAACTACTTACCGCAGATAGTATAGGATTGACACCTATGCGTAGTGTCAACGCTAGATTCAAGATAGTATAGGATGCTAACTGATGGCTTGTGAGCATTGATGGGTTACTGTGGTAACCCAAACAGTGAGCGTAACGTCGAATTTCATTAAAACACCCGCTGTTTAGTAACCCTTCGATCGCTTTGATCGCAAACTAAACATAAATATAGGCATAAAATACATGTATAGGTATACAGGAATTCGTACTTGAATACGGACTCAATTTAGAGTAACTCGATCACGTATGTATACCCAGCGAAACAAATACAGTTATTTACCGTGCATAAACACGCATTTGCACAGCACAGATATTGATCCACAGCGAATAAGCGAACAGAAGAAACTGAAAATTATGTTGATTATACAAAGGTATATTTTGCGTATATTGAAATTTAGTGAATTTATTCTCATAAAATACATTTTACGTCACGATAGTAAGTTTTTAATTAAGTAGGTACTCGTTCAATGCTCTCCAGCCAAAAGGTTCACTAGAAGTTTCAAAAACATGATACAAAAACATCTTGTATTGAAAAAAAAATTACTTTAAATTGAGAGTATTGATTCCGCAGTTTTTCTTACTTTCGCGATGCTTTTCCACTAGTTCTTTCGAACCAGTGTGGTGAAAGGATTTTAGGTGCACCTCAAAGGTTCTACGATATGTCGGTTTCCTCACGATGTTGTCCTTCACCGTTTGAGAGTACTGGTACAGTGCGCATAAATTTTTCGAACAGAAAAATCTATTGGAGGTCGATCGGACATGAACCCACGACCTTAGGATCGTAAGACGGGGCCGCTACCACTAGACCACCAGTGCTCTAAAATGGTGAAGGAAAACAACGTGAGGATATCTGCATGATGTAGAACCTAAAAAGTTCGAAAACAAGTGCACAAGAGGATGCTTTGAAGCGCATTTTAAATCCTTTTGTACTGGTAATAATATAAATTACGAGATTTGAGTACTGAGAGTGTACCGAAT
This sequence comes from Scotopteryx bipunctaria, assembly GCA_949320045.1. Lineage (NCBI taxonomy): Eukaryota > Metazoa > Arthropoda > Insecta > Lepidoptera > Geometridae > Scotopteryx > Scotopteryx bipunctaria. The sequence goes on from OX439441.1 coordinate 5,943,383, forward strand.
TAGCACTTAATAAAGCAATCGCGTTTCAGCGGCGTGATGGATGACAAATAGCTATTAATGTCCACCGCGGATCCTATTAATTCGAGCGCGTGACGCTCGCGAGTCAAGCGGGGGATGAACGCGCCCTCCCAATAGCTCATTTAAGGCCTGTTCCACTGACAGCGACACGTGCCAACTTCCTATCGAACAACAGATAGAAATAATAAATATATATTTGTGGTCATTGTACAGAGTACCATCTAGCCCCAAACTAAGCAAAGCTTTGGGAACCAGATGGCTGATAGAATACTTAAATACTTTTTTGTGTAAATACATACTTATAATACAACACCCAGACCTAGAAGAAATATTTGCAAAGCATGTAAACTGTTCTTCGTTTACTCTTGAGTCTCAATCGAGCACTCGCCCGCCACGCCACAGAGGTATTCGATGTATGTTACCATAGCAACGTTGTTCTTCTGACAGAGAAATGCAAACAAAGACGCTTTTCGACTAAAAACAATATGCATCATTGTACTGTCTGTTGCTATGGTAATGAACGATCAGACGCCCGTACGTCAAATATTGGAATCGGGCAACAGTCGCGTACAGAACGTAAAGTCGCCAGAAATAACGCGAATATATTTCATAACTTTTAAAATAGTTTCACAGCTTTGCAATAAACATACATACATATTATCACGCCCTTTTCCCCTAATAGGGTGGGCAGAGCCGCAAGTAATCATAAGAAGACTTGAAGCAAAGTGATTCAAAGTCCCAAGATGGATATGGTGAACCATGGTGACAGGTGATCAGCCCATCGTCCATCATGTTTGAGCGGAGTTTTTAGGCTGCCCAAAAGCCTCCGTCATGGCCTAACGACTTAAAAGCCGGGAACGATAATTTAACGTGCCCTCCGAAGCACGGAAGCGCTCAGCTCGTAATGCCACTTGCGGTCACCCATTCCAACTGTGACCGCGCACAACGTTGCTTAACTTTAACAATCAATCAAGAAAGTCTAAGCTAGCTACGTCACGAGCGCTTCACTTGTAGTAGTGAAACAGGCCTTATAAGCGTTCCAATCAATCAGTTTGCAAGTCAAACAAACTACCAATCAACTGAACACCAACGCCAATATAATACCTCTACATAAATTGGATTGAATACGTGAAAGGTAACTAGTTGTAAATGTAATGAATTATATAAATGCGCGAATACAAATAAATAACTATTTGTGCTTTAGGTATTTGTGATTTGAATATAACAGTCAAATTTTTATGTACTAGCAGACGCCCGCGGGTTCACTCGCGTAGAGTAGATGTTTTTGGGTGCATCTAGTGTTTGAATAGCATTGACACCCCGTTGCACTTTTTTAGTGTGCTAAACCTCTAATTTCGTTATCGTTTTGTATTTAAAGAATCAAAGCAAGTTTCACACGATACAGGCTTGGCCTAGTGTGAGGTAGGTACGTTGTAAACTCCTAACCACAAAAAATACCTGTCAGCATTTACATTTGTTCTGATTTGTCTGTATTGAGTACAATTATTGTGTGTTTGCTGAAAACAAATTTATTTTGTATTTGTATTTACTTACGATTTTAATCACTTTAGATTTTAGCGGTTCAAAATACTTTATTCTTTTAAAAAATCATTCAGTTCTTCTTTTAACTTTAAAATTATTGTTATACCTACACCAATTGTAGTAATTTTATATATGGAATAAAATCGACACATAATATGTCGAGATATTACACGCCTCTCAAAGCAAAGATGAAAAGATGCAGAAACAACGCAGTAAAACTTCTGCAGAAACTGGCAGATCCTGTCAAATAGTTTCATAAAGAGCTAAATCTCTTTAAGCGTGTAAACACGCTGAAGCTCAATCTCAATACATAAAACTTTTACGTTACTGTTACATTGTCTGACTGACAATTAATAGATAGCATTTAAATATAAAAATCTTGTGTGAATCTTAGAGGATATCTTCCTCTTATAAAGGAAAAATTCACATCCAAGGATGTGTAACGGGTTGCCAAAGCTTGCATGGGCTTTGTACTTAAAAACGTACAGCAGTACCACAAATATTTGCGCCTCGGCAAACTTCGTGCTCTGTACGAATTGGTCTGAATATGCAACTAATAGTCAACTAATAATAACTGAACCATCCCTTTAAAAGATAAGTATCTATATAAATATTGTAACATCTCTATATTACATAGTCATCATCGCGTTAGATCGTATTTGAGAAGCTAGAAGAAAATTGCCGAGGCGCACAATATTTGTGGTACTACTGTATATGAGTGAAAATAGGTGTAGCTAGAATTAAATTTTTCAAATCCATATTAATTGTTCGTTTTAATTATTTGTTAAATCTGTGTCATTGTACTTACGAGCGTAACTATGTGGGCCTATGTATCAGATATATGAGAGCACTGGTAGTCTAGTGGTAGCGGCCTCACCTTCAGATCCTTAGGTCGTGGGTTCAATTCCAGTCGTGCACCAATGGATTTTTCTGTTCGAAAAATGTATGTATGTGTGCTAACAGTAATTTCAAACGGAGAATGAAAACACCGTGAGGATACCGGCATGTCGTAGGACCTATAAAAGTGGGAAAACGTGTGTCAAGTGCATGAAAGAACCTTTAATGCGCACTTTACTTTCTACTACAGTGCCAGTGGTTGATAAAACTTGAGAAACAAATTTGGAAACGACAGCAATACGATTATGGCACGCCTCCACAATGAGCTCAAACAAATGAAATAAGTCACTTGTCAAATGCTACAAACTCGTAGTACGTGCTACGAAGTCCGTAGCATGCTACGAGCGTAGCATTTATCTTATTTACGAATTATATTTCGTTTCATTGTACCGACTGTCTTCCTACTGAGAAAGAACAATAAAATACGAAAATTTCTTCAAATCAAGGGATTTTTTCTATTTATTTCTGTAAATACACCTCGATTTCTCAAAAATATTAAAGAATTATCGGGTGCTGTCATCACATTTTAGTATATTTATCTAGTCGTGTCTTTAGTTCTTTCGAACCAGTATGGTGAACGTTTTTAAAGTGCACATCAAAGGCTCCTTTCGTGTACATTTTAGTTAAACTTCAAGAAAATGTTTTTCCAAGTTCAATCAAAAGTCGAACAGTGACATTGTATCAATCCAATAGCAATCCATTCATGCGAAACTTGTCTCTCGTACCTATGGAATGTCTACCAACTCCAGTGAAAGAATTCAGGTACGGGATCCGCATGAGAATACTGCTCCAGCAAATTTACTCTAAGAAATGTATTTTTCTCTTAGGAAGTATTCACATTACCCTCAGTTTGTAGCTCATTGTGAGTCATCCCGTTTAATACCATTTAGAGTAAAACGTTCACACGACGCGTACGTAGATTGCTGTCAGAAAAACAAGTGACAGTTGATATGACATTGTGTTGATATGACGTACGTGTGAAAATGCCTTTAGATTCGGAAAATGCAGGTTTAGTTATTTGAGTTATTGGTATAACAAAGGAACAGAAACTTGTACAACTTTGCACAGCCATTTGCAGTCGTTTTGTGGCATTTTCTCCAAGAATTTAACTTTGAAATTGTAATTCCTTTCTCGAGAATTATTTAAATTAACTGATTATAATATTTTGAGCAATTATTTGCAAGAACTTATAGGTGAAATTTCAAGATCATTGAGCTTTGCTTAATTTACTTAGCTTGACAGTATTAAAACGGTAACACACGTTCAAGACTGCTTCCTAAAATATTTGTTTTTATGTAGAAAGAAAAAAATCTAGTTTTTCTATTATAAATTGTAAACACTTGTTCGCACTGACTCTTGTCTTAAAAAAACTAAGGCCTTTGACATCCTACTATATTATAAATGTGAACGTTTGTAAGTATGTTTGTGCCTCAATCAAGCCTAAACAACTGAACGGATTTAAATGAAACTTGAAAAATACATAGTATATGTGCTGGAATAATATATAAGCATTTTTTTATCCAGATACAACACGAGCGAAGCCGCGGGCGTCAACTAGTAATAGATAATTTATACAGCGTCAGGAGGCAACTTTTGCCGACACTAAAGGGACGTATAGTGCCCGGGACGAATATAAATGGCGTAGGCTTGCCCAGCACCTATAAGCTCCTTTCAGCTTAGTCGGCCTTATTCACAAGTACAATACACGTACATCTTTTTTTATTTAATTACAATACACCGGGATTTTACGCCCGTTGAGTTTTTTTTTCATATAAACTTCATCTTCGGCTTGCGACTTTTAAGGGTCGAATTTCGGGAATTTCTTTCTTAGAGCTTCCCTACACTATAAGATAAATATACCCATCAAGTTTCATGCATCTAGGACTAATTGTTTAGGCTGTGCGTTGATTTTCAGTCAGTCAGTAAGAGTTTCATATATTTAGATTAATTCGGCAGGTATCCCAAGAGAAATAACGATAACACAAGCAAGAAATTTTATTAATTAAAATTTCGGACCGGAGTAACAAAGGTACCCGACAAAAACCATAATCACTGTTCTTATTAAAAGTAATTTTCGAGATTAATTATAGATATCAAAATGTTTTTTGTTCTGTTCGCGTATTTGTTTTTACGACAACCGGTGGGAGCATGTGTTTTTACCGAATAAATTTGTTTAGAAAACGTTCCTGATATGTTTCAAGAGTACGATAATATGTAAAATACAGAGACGAGAAAACATTATACTTGTAAAAAGGCAAAATGTGCCGTATTTTTTTTTAGATTTATTCATTAATCACTTTGATTGAATTGAATGAAGATATTTTGGTCTTAAGACAGAATTAAACATTAAGAAAAATCTAAATATATTTAGTTATTCTAAAATAAAGCCGATTATAAGAATTAAATAGGTCGAGATGGTCACCTTGTACGAGTAGTAAGTTTGTACAGTTAGCATCAGAAGTTGATTTGACATCATTCAAATTAGTAAATCAGAATCTAGCGATGCTGATTGTTTCAGAGTGTTGTTTTTTCAATTCCAAGTACATACTGCATGTAATATGGAGTTAAAACATTGCTTAACTTCATCAAATTCTCTATCCTAAGATACTAAATTACGACAGCTATATATCGGTTAGTTTTCAATCATAAAAAGGATTTGGAACTTTGTTTGGACATCATTTACTTTTGATTATGACTGTACGTGATAAACTCTATGACACATACTTCATACTTGTACTTTTTTTTTCACAGATAATTCTACCCTTGATCTTTGACACGAAACATATCTCTGCGGTACATGAAAGCAATTTCACCTTTTGACTTCTCAAAGACTTTGCTTAAGAGGCTTCTGTAATGAGAATACCTACTACTATATCCAATTACTTGGTAGACAAACACTAGATTGAAACGAAACATTAGAATGCTGAATACAAATCTAAAGTTCTAATCAATTCGAAGGTTTTTTCATTTAAATATAAACTGTAAAAAGTAAAACAATTGGGATTTTATAGTCTGGACAGGGTGAACTCCAAATAGAAGTTCGGAATCTTGCTGAAAATGTACGTCTCACAAGCTTCCGCGTGCGGCTTTGCTCACGCGGTACGCGCATAAAAAACACACTACATCTGTATTCCTTTGATTTCATTGAAACCCTTTCAACGGGTATGGCGCGATTGAGGCACAAACACATCTTCAAGATTTAGCGTTACTAGCCGATTAAAAAACGTTATAGTTGCGTTTTGAAAACACTCCCGTGTTCCAACCAGAATTCTAACTTCCTCACTTACTATCAGATTTATAATATTAGAAATATCAAATAGTGCAACTATTGAACCACAATCCTCTAAGGACTACTTTCACTTTTAATAAAAGCTTAAACACTGCTTAATTTGATTTTGTACCAAATTACCACTATAAAAGTTTTAAGAAAAGGACCAAAATGACTTTGGAAAGTACGTTTACAATCTCACTTTACAACACCCAGTGGAGGTAACATAAAACGCTCACTTAGCCGCTGTTTGAAGGAAAATACAAAAAACACAGGGTTTTGTCAATGCTTTAGTTGGACACCGGACTACAAGCTTACAGAAGTCATGAGAAAAAATTAATATAAGCTTAAGCCGCTTGAATTTTACTTCTCACTTTTATAGTTCGTATTTTTTTTCTGTGGTGCAACATATCTATTTTGGGACTTTGAATCAGGACTGGTCGCAAGTTTTCTTACAATACTTGTGGCTCTGCGCACTCCTGCAAAAATACGAGCATGATAATAAGTATTAACGTATTATTCCTTGTTCTTCCGGTCGTGGATGTAATGGTTTATACTATTTAACATATAATTTAATTGAACTGCTTTGATTAAATCATATTAACATTTGAGCATGATTAATTTTTTTGTAAAATTTAACAATTAAAGAGTATAAACCGACACCCAATGTAAAACGTAGCTGCGAAACTACATATATTTTAAGAGAACGATTATTTAAGATATAGAATTAAACAATAAATTCTGTGAATTATTGAAATATTTTATAGATGTAGTTAATTGTTAATCTGAAAAAGCTTGCATTTAAGTACTCGCAAATGTAAAAAAGTTGTTTGCACTTTCTTAATGAGCCGTGCAGCACTTACAACTTAATTAAGATAAACTAGTGACCTAGTTAAAGAGATAGCCCTTTATTTACAGCAGGAGATATTTTATTTTATTTTAGGATAATGTTTGGCAGCAATTATTTTGTGTTACTGAACGTTTTATCAGTAGCACTAGTGTTTGCCTTGTTTACCGTCGAGTATTACACTATTAAATTTTTTCACAATGTTACATAAAAACATAAAAAAGTCGAAGAGTACATCGAGAATACACATACCTACATACAAACATAGACAACCGGTCAGTTTATATGAGATAGTGAACAGTCATGTCATGACATGATGCCAACAACTTTTTTAAGATCAAATCCAAGTTTCCCCATTCATAAATATTGAATACGTAAAAAACACATAATTTACAAACCCGAAAAACAAGTTTCTCTTGAAAAGTTTCAATAACTCAAACTTATTTTTTATGAGCATAAAGTTTTCCGTTTTTTACTGTTCACTGTTTATGTCACAAAGCACTGTCACTAATCACAAGCAATCCAATTTCGGCACGAGTAGAACTCACGTTTGGCAGTGGCAAGGGCGCGCGTTCCCGACGCGACTCTCTGTTCCACTGCCGCGCGGCGCCCGGCAGCCCCGCGCAACGCGCATACAACGCACGCAGTGTACAATTAAATTTAACAAAATCACATTATATTACTCCTTGATTGAGGCAGAATCACAAATCACTCATATGCAGAAAGTATTTCACAAATCCCTCGAATAAGTCGCTCTTCTCATTCATTAATTTAAAAGCTATCGTACGTTTATTTGTAAGAAAACAAATATTAGCAATCTTCAAAATAAAGTACCAAATATTATGAACCAACCAAAGATTATGTACAATTTTAGATGCAGTGAGCTACACACGTCTGCTTACGTGTATCTTCAAGACACCTCACGTAGAACAGAGCAAAAACAACAAAGTTAACCGAACTGTGTCATGTCTATTAGGTAGGTACCTATCAAAGGAAACGTGTGATATTTCGTGAGAATATTATGAATATTATAAGTATTATTCGTGCTAATGTCCAAATTATACATATTGTTATAGGTACCAGACAGAACTACTTCACAGCGAACAACTTTTGGTTATTGTCGGGTATCAAATCGTGCAATTAAACTTTTGGGGTCAAACCATAGCAGCGTGTTCAGCAGATTGTCATCCCCACACGTGCATTCGCAAACAATAACATCCTAAACAAACACGCTGATAACGTATCACAAAGCTGAAACGTTTTATTTTCCCGCAACATGCCGAACATTCCTAATATCGCTTTAAAAACTCCGAAAACTACTCTCATTAGATACGCCTCTGTTTAACTTATATTCAATTTATGCTGATAAAATTGTTCCTGTTGTTGACTCCGAAGAGGATAACGACCGCTCAGGACCAAGTGGGGATACAAATGTATTATGTCTACCAATCATTCACAAGACCGAAACCCACAAGAAAGGGTAAACTACTTTAGAGATAAAATATTTCTAAATCAATAAAAATAAATCAAAAAAGAAGAAAAGAAAGTGAATTGAAAAGAAAGCTAAAAAGGGAAAATCATTCATCTTTCATCCTACTTTGTTAATAAGCTGCAATAACTTAATAAAATGCACTTGTCGTTATGGTCGCTTTTTTGTTATACAAGAGAGTAAATTAAATTAGTTTTGGATGCAACCCAAAACTTTACCAAGCTCACTCAACCTAACCCTTAATTTGATTTGAGAAAATATTTGGTTACAAATCAAAGTAATTTATGAGATTACGACAAAAAAACTGTACTTAGAACTTGCTTTACTTTTTATGTTCTTTTAAAAAAATATTCTCCTTTAGCTCAAAGAAACTCACGTATACGGTATTTTTATCCAATTGGTTTCGATTCTGAAGGATTTATTTACAGCAATCTCTTAGATATTTCTCTTCTTGAAGGCTACAAATGTGCTATTCGTCAGGCCTAGTGATGCATGCTACGATAAAAGCCCGGAGCCATGTAGTGGAATAAAGGCAGCATTGTCAACAACTGAATAACAAACTTTATTATACCGATAGTGAATAATTCAAACTGCTCATGAAACTGACTTATTTGTACCAATATGTTAGGCTTATCTATTCTACCACAAAACTCGAAACTCAGATAAACTTTGAACAATACAGTAATTTACAATGTATCGAAACGACATCAGATTCTGATTGAGTACATCCCTTTATTTGTGTAGGTAAGCTTCTGTGGGTGTGTTGGTTAAACATACTAACAATCACGAGAGGGTAATCTTAAAAGCTACTGTATGTATAAAATATTGCATTACAAATCACGCCATGTATCTTATTCCGTTGCTCTTTGTTCTACATATTTATAATAGTAGTTTATTTTCAAAAGAAGCAAATAAGATTGTAAATATGATATGATTTCTTATTAATTGATGAATGATAACGCAAAAACCAATATTTATTTTGGAAGAGAACAAATTGCCTAAACTCTATCTCCGCCTCTATCAGATATTAATTAGGAGAGGGCATTCTCATATTGTTTAGGCGAGAGCCTCCGGTCAAAATAAATAGTGTTCCATTAGAGGCGGGACTGGCTGTCCGCACTGGACATTTCCTCCCCGATCGTGAAAACAATGCGCTTTGCGCTTTTTGCTGCCGCCGGAAGCTCCTTCCTTCGCTTTCAAATGTAGAATGATTCGCTCCGATATGCTGTGTCCACTGCCCGAGGCGTCTTTTTGTTTATCGCACACAATGGACGGTCAATCCCGGACCTATACAACGAATTGAAACAAAAACTCCCAGCTTTAATGATCTGCAAATATTTCCAATGAACTTGCAGAGGGCACGAAGGCATGGCGTTAAATAAAGAATTATCTCATCGTATTTAATGAACTTTTTAATTAGGTTATGTGTTCGAAGTTGGAATCTCAAACACGTATTTGAAATATTTTATTTTTTCTGCTGGCGCTCAGATAGTTAAGTTTAACGTTCGATTTCAAATATATTATTTTTATTAGTTAGTGATTGTGTTGCTGGGGTTGGTAAATAAATTTCAATCTTCAAAACCAGCGAATTGTTTAGATTGATAATGATTCAAAAATCATTAATGTTGTGTTTTCCAAAACTATATACCAAGTGTACAACAAGAGCATAGGATAATTCAATTAGATTCTCGACATGAGGTCAGGTTATTCAATTCCCTCTAACACCTTTATTGAATTTTTATGGTTATTCTGTATCATGAATCATTTTTTACGACTCGAACGCGTAACAAGTTAAAAGCTTCATAAGAAACTCGGCTGTGAACGTATTAGGAGTAAATTTTGTTACATCCCGTGGTATATGGAAAAGGCGGTATCAGCAAAAATAAATCCAGATTTTTAAGATCAAAAGCTTAAACGCTTAATGTAACGTGTATCCTACGAGTACACGACGAAAGCACTTAAAATGAGCAACAAACACGATTTTATTGACAAAAAACATACCTACAACATTTCGAATGCTTTTAAAGAATGAATAGCTTACCTTTTCAGTATTATATTGTATTTTGCTGGCTTACCTGAAACAAACAGGGTCATTAGTAATAATTTATAATAGTATAGTACATAAATAATCTCTTAAAAATGTAAGAATTTGTATTAAGGTACGTTAAGACGTATCGAAGTGATCCCAGTGATTATAAGGAATAAAAAATGTTGACTTTGACACTATGACTTTGACCTAGCACACGATATTTTGTATAACAGAATTTAAAAATAATGTGTGTACGACAATTTTTCTATCTAAAAATTGGCACTACGAAAGTTCACGAGTAGATACTGATAGAATTGTACACTGCCAATTAAGGAAAAAAATTACCAAGGGGTCAAAAAGTTAAAAGTAAAGGCCGCATACGTTCTAGGAAAATAATCCCTAGCACGACCACCATAAGTGACATTTTTTCATGGTTTTGTACCGCAAAAAGATAAATAAATTAGAGCATGGTCGTGTTGGATAAAAAAATATGTTATTTTCTATTTCTGTAGTGTTCTGATTCTAATATCTAATTAATATAATAATGTTAATTACCTACCTATTAATAGACGCATAGATACCTCTATCAGTAAAGCGCATTTCTGGTTTACAGTAACAATAGCAGGGAAAGAGATATAACTGTGATTCTCTATGGCGGACTACCAAAATAGAGAAAATCGTTGTTTTGTTAAATGTGTAATTTATATATCTTTCTAATACTGTTTACGTAGACTCAGTGGGCGTAGTTTATACTTTTAATTAAAATTATATTTTATTATCTAATCAAAAACACAGTCCCGAGTTAAAACTTTTGAGCTCGAGGCTATAAAATAAAATGCAAACATTAAAACGCAATAAACATTCAATAATGATTGATACAATGTAATTATCTCAAAAATTCAAACGCAAATTATAGCTTAATTAAATTGGTTTACCACGGTTGGTCTGATCCAGTTCCGATACCGCAAATACAAGCCAGTTTAGCTGGAGTGATTGACTGTTTTGTAATCACCCCTTTGTGATTGATAATTGATAACTGCGCTCAACTGTTCAAATTCATTCCTTCGTGTTTATGGTATCAATCCATTATGTTTTATTAATAACATTTATATTTTATTAATTACTAGCAGCCGCCCACCTGCTGCTGGAATAACATATAGGTTTAGCAACCTATATGTTATTCCAGCACACATGCTACGTACGTTCCAAGTTTCATTCAAATCCGTTCAGCCGTTACAGCGTGATTGAGGCACAAACATCGTCACATCCTCACAAACTTTCGCATTTATAACATCAGTAGGATAATATAGGCTCTTTGATAAGCTCTTTAACCCTTTCACTACACTAGTAGTAGTATAAGTAACTGTAAGTAGTATTGCCGTATACCAGGCCAATAAAAATTTTGGTATAATTTGACATTTACATGAAAGATGAAGTAACTAGTTTTTGAACGAAATCATGCATTAATCACGCCACGGAGGTCGTCAAATAGTGTATAGTAAAATATTCAATAGTGAAATATTTAAAAAATTATCCAATTTTTTATCCAAAAAAAATTACCTCTGTGGCGTGGCGGGCAAGTGCTTGGCTGAGACGCATTAGGCGCGGGTTTAATTCGCGCTGCGGACTAAATGTTTGCATGCTCTGCAAATATTTCTTCCGGGTCTGGGTGTTGTAATATTATTTATTATAAGTATATATTTACAAAAAGTATATAAGTATTCTATCAGCCATTTGGTTCCATAGTACATGCTTTGCTTAGCTTATATGTCCTCAAATATTTATTTATTTATTTATTATATTTACTATAGAAAGAGCGTGTCTCAAATTATTGTTGTGATAATATTGACTTGATCTACAAATACGCGACTAGGAATTAATCAAGGCTACCCCCAGTTCCGTATCTATGACAATTCTTAGGTTTTCTGTTTCTCTTGTTCATCTTGTTTAGTAGGTACCTATAATTTTATTTTCTACAGAACTCATTATGATTTGCCAAGTTTTCTTCAAGTCTGAAAGGACAGCAAAATAAAGAACATTTTTTTTTTCGTCTATAACAAGACAATTACGATAGGACAGTCCAGCAGTGAGTATATAGCGTGATAAAAATGGAACACGAATCGGAAGGTGCATAGAATCACCGAGGAAGCTAGAAGACGTACCGTCACAGGGCCGGGGCCGGGGCCGAGGCGAGCCGGATAAAAATATGAACTATAGCGTGATAAAAACAGAACACGAATCGGAAGGTGCGAATCACCGAGGAAGCTAGAAGACGTACCGTCACGGGGCCGGGGCCGAGGCGAGCCGGATAAAAATATGAACTATAGCGTAATAAAAACAGAACATGAATCGGAAGGTGCATAGAATCACCGAGGAAGCTAGAAGACGTACCGTCACGGGGCCGAGGCCGAGGCAAGCCGGATAAAATACGATGGCCGAACAATAGCCAGCACGGAGACGTCAAAATCATTATTTATTGTTTCGTTAACGAGCTCGAAAGAAACGGGCCGGATTCGTGGCTCAATGCCGGCTTGCGGCGGACCTGACTCATGCGACCGACGTTTTTGGCTCACGGATTGTTTTAACCAGTTAGGTTTTTATTTTCATGAAGACAAATGGGCATCGTAATGCTTCACCCACAAAAACAGTTTAGATAAAAACGTTCAATAAACTTGGAAATTTACAAATATTTATATACCGTCTGACAAACCCCTTCACCATCTCTCTAATGCCTGGATCCTATATTGTCCCTCACAATGTTTTCCTTCACCGTTTGAGAGTACTGGTATAGCGCACGTAAATATTTCCAACAAAATTTTGGAAATTCGGTTGCTCGTTGCCACCTCTTCCATAAAAAAAAACTCACGACCTTAGGATCAGAAAGCGGAGTCACTACCACTAGACCAATGCTCTCATATTCTACTAAAAGACAATTGATCGTTCTATACTTTTTCATAAATGTATGGAACTTTTCAATAACAACGGTGCTATGGTAAAAACGAGCCGTCGCGCGTCGCCAATAATAGAATGTTGGACCCGGGCATAATTTTTTTCTTAGCATATCTACTAGGATGGCCAATATGAATATAATAATAATAGTAGAAAGTTTACGAATCTGTGCATGCAGGCTGAGGGTATATTCAATATCGATAACGGAAAGGCGATTATTGAAGATTATGTACAGCGATGCGTTACGAGTTTATGGGGATACTCGCGCAAGTAAAGCTTTAGCAAGAGCCCGTAACGTTGCCCAGTGCATCGATAATCTATGCATGTAATGTAGATCGGCTTTATATGAACAACTTACCTAAGGACGACGTTTACTAAACAAAGGTACTCGTATTATGGCACCGTTGAAAGAATAATTTGGTGACGTTTTGGGGACAGACCAAAACCGACCTTTAATTCATGAAGGGAACCACAAGACATGTATACATACACTGAACTGACAGGTTAAACATTTAGAGGTTTATTTATATGATTGATTTTTTGACATAGTATATCTATTTCTGGGTAAAAATAATATTTTTTTGTTAAATAAAACTACTACAATATTCCAGAAGCCAACGATTTATTTCAATAACTAAAGAACAAGGTACATAATCAACATAGACTAAAATAATACTTTGCTCTACTACACTTTAAACCACGACTCACTCCGATGCCAGCTCACAATCGACTGCCCGTGTGCTAACCACAATCCACCATCTTGACTTTATTATTTTAAAACTGATTAAGTACTGTATTCATTTCCGTTCATGGCTTCTCAGCCAATTTTGTTCACAATTTTGTTGTACTTCAATTTGAAGTACAACAAAATTTGAAGTAATACCTAGCTAAAATCATTATAAGTTACAATACAATTATAATTACACTAAACTAAATTAAATTAAACAATAATAAATAACAAAAGTCTAAAATATTTTAAAACTTAACATAATGTTTAAAGTAGTGCCATTTCCGTTCTGTTACAGCAGTACCTACTACTACTAGTCGTGTCACTAGTGCTTTCGAACCAGTGTGGTGAAAAGATCAAAATGAGATTACGACTTTTTTGGGTTCTACGACAAGCCGGTTTCCGGTTTGTTAATAGTGACAAATAGTGACCGGACAAATCTTAAATAGTGTTTAAAGTCAGCAATGTTTATAAGTTAAGCTACGTCAGATTTTAGATCTCTGAACTCCGCTGATAAGATTCAATCAATAAAATACTACACTGTATTAAAACCTCGTTAAACATTTATTTTAACGTTTGACTAAATATCAAAAAGAATCGCTTACATTTTTTTAAATACATATTTTCGTCCATTCTTTGTTGTTATTTGATGTACAAAACCTTTTGAGTTTATTTATTGTAAATATGTTTTACTACAGAAAGCTGTGTTGCTCATTCGTGATCATGACTGGCGTAAAGTTCAGCGAAGCTTTGTAGACATGTGTCGTATTTGGAATGACTAATATCCTCTTACGAACTCCACATAAAAAGGGTTCTCTGTATCGAATGCAAAGGTACATTTTCATTTTGTACGTACCCAAGTTCCTTACGCGACTAAGATGCGCATTTTATGTAATGCTCTTTAGAGTTCGAAGTCACACGGTGAAAATGGAACCCTTAATTTCGTTGTGCCCATTGTCCAAGTCCATGTTTATCTCTTCGTTCCAATTACTAGTTCAGATATACACGTTCCTATTACGTTCTCTCGAAAGGCGGAATGAAGATACTTTTTATTCTTACTTTGTAATTTTCGTATATTTATTAATTTAAACTCCATCATTAATGATTCAAAGGAATATCGTAATTCTATAATCTTATTAATATTTAGAATTATTTAGAACAAACTTCTGTCAGTAGTTTCGCTCGCAGATGTTATTCCATGTAATGATCAATTTTTTTTTATAAATGGATAAAACGATTACATATCTACAAAAAACGATTTATTTATATTCCAAGTTTATCCGCATCCAAACCTTCGGCGCAATCTTCATGGAGCCACTAAACATTATAATAAATAAATAAACACCTACCAGTCACATACATAGTCCTGACCCCAAACTAGGATTCCCTGTGTCGTGGGTATCAGAAACTACGAGTACCATGGTACCACAACACCCAGACCCGGAAGAAATATTTACACAACATGCATACATTTCTTCCGCAGCTCCACATAGAAAAACCGTATCGGATTTATATTATTAGCACAATGAGATACTAAATATCAGCTTGAAATAGAACATTATCTTTTAATAAAATGAAATAACAGAGATCCTAATGTCACACCAAAAGTTACGTAATCACATAATATCCACAATGGAAAAACAGTGTCACGAAAATACTGTGATTTCGTTGTTCCAGACTTTTAGAATCCTTTGTTCGCATTAAATGATAACACATAAAAGAAAAAGTTTTTCTATATTTTTCTACTTCAGTTGCGGTATCCTATACTAGCAATTAGTGAAGTTTTACAGCGCGGAACAAAGCAGCTGGCGTGTACCACTGGCCAAACAAAGACTCCAATTTCTGTTTATATGCAAACTTGATCCTACCGCATTGTATATACAACTACAGGAAGACGGGAATTCCAACATTAATATTATTAAGTAAGACTTTGATAAAATAGATAGTAACCTCGTTAAAGACCTGTCGCTAGCCTGCCTGATGGAGTAAATATTCCCCAGCGACGACCGAAGTACCTACCCGAGACTGATGGATAATTGACTAACATAAATAAAACCGATAAAATGCAAGTCAGGTCGAGCATCGATTCAGAAATAGAATTTCTCGTCTACTTCTTGGTTCGAGAGTCTTCTATCGAATTGTAGTATGATAGTAATAGCTTCTATTAAAAAAATGAACAACGATCGAGTGTAGCACTTTATACGATGCGAGTGTTACGAAACTTAACAAAAACTATGAACAAATATTTACCCGACTGCATAGATTTCAGGTAGTATAGTGCATTTGCCATATTTGATTTTTTGACTCATGATGATACTCAGGCAAAGAAATGCTCATACCCACACACAAACATACATACATACACCCTAACACATTACCCTACTTCTTTGCAGTCGGGTGAAAAATGCAAAAAAAACAGCTATGTACTTACATAAATACTTGACTAAGTAAAGAGACACCCATAAAATACATATTAAAAATACAACTTTGTATTGTTATAAAGAAGCATAACAAAATCTTTACCTTTCTGAGCCTTGAGTAGTCAGGGCAATCTCCAGTGGCAAATTAAAAAGTGAAGGAGTTTACTATCCTACTAATTGATTGAGCGAGCGAAGCGAGTCCAGAAACAGTCTTTCTCATTGGTAACTTGAGCGATTTGACCTTGCACGCTTGAATGTACCAAATGTGTAATTATGTATGTATTACTTTTTGAACCGTAGATTCAATCAGCATGAAAGCCAATAGTATAATATATTTAGAACTACAAAAATATTCTTCACAAAAATTACTTTATTTATACTTTGTATTTCCACTACTGCCGTGCTCAAAATCAAGCAGTAGGAAAAACTTAAGAACAGAAGCTTTATTTGAAAAACAGATGTAACTTATTTCAACTCTGTTAAGAGCGTCATTGAACATCGTTGAAACTAATTTGTGACTCTTGGATATCAATTCATTTGCGCAATGACAGCACTATTTCAGCACGTAAGCGACACACACCTAGAAAAATGTTTTCAGCTCTGAAGTGGGTCGCGACGTTTTTCCTCAACCGGCAAACTTCTCCTCCTTTGTAGTCCAAAGTTTTTCAATTAGCAATTAGTTGATTAAAAAACGCGAAAGCGTCGAGTGCGGCAGAGTGACGCACACATCTCACGATTACGAGGATCGTAAAGACATTTTACACGCATCGGCGGCTGAGTGCCGAGTTCGTAATTCGTTGAGGCATCCGCCGCGGAGACAGGAATGAGCTAACTTTCAGGAAGCTGCGACCGGATGAGAAAACATGCGAGAAGTTCCTGCCAAGTGATAGACAAAAACGGCTAAATATATGTCGGGACTTACTGAAACACATATCACGGCGAGTTTCAAGATATGCCGTGAATAACAATGCCAGCCCGTATACTTTCACAAGTCGCTAGTTGTAAACGAATTTTAGATACGATTTATGCTCACGAGGAAAGTTGGTTATTTATTCGAGTTATGAATATGGACAAAACAGTAATTAGTACCGTGTTAGACCAAGCAACTAACAATTATATAACTCTAGGAAAAAAATATAACATACGGCCCTTATTTTGCATACTATTTGTAACCATATTATTAGCGTAATACTCAAGAAATGTGACGGACGTGCAATTTCGAGCAAATAGCTCAATAAGCGTCAAGAAGGGGAGTTAAAGCAGGAACAAGGCCAGCATATGAAACATGTCCCGTCGGTAGAGTCGTAATAAGTACCGCTCAACTTGCTCATAAATAAAAAGGAGAACCGTCATAATAGGCGCTTCGGAGACGTCAACGGCAGCTGTCGCACGGACGTATTCAGGCGCGATTCGCTAACTTCCGATAAAAATATCCTGCCAGCGACCCCACACGACTCAGACAAACATCCCGCGCAGTGGAACTACGAGTGTAACATGCAAAACAACATTAGCCTGCGTAATACAACCTTGGAGGGTTCCTCGAGCTATCAACCAAACTTTTATTCGCAAACTTGTGAGCGCCATCCATAAGACAGAATGGTGTGCCTCTCTCGGCCCGGAGATTATTTTATTTTAGAATTTCACCTCTTCCGCAGATTCTTTGCAATTTATCAAAGAGATATGTCGAGGGGAGGAAGCGGCGACGATGACGTCGCACGCGCCCAGCGCCCGCCGCCCGCTGCTGCTCCTCTCTGATAAATCATCACGTTCTAGATGAATTTATCTCCTATTGAAATAAGCATTAAAGGTATTTCTTTTTTTATCTTTCTCTGCAGAAATATTTTACACAATTTTCAGCAAGAATAATAATCAACTTTAACAATGATCCAAACATTTTTATAAGTCGTAATGTTAAGTTCATTCATGAAGCACTCGTTCAATTGGAATATATTTAACTAAGAGAGCTTAGTCAATTAGAGATATGATAATATTTGCAAAGTATTAAAAGTCATTAGACGTTTGGACGTTTGGGTCATTAATATTTAAAGAAAATCCATGAGCAAGTTAACTTTCGAGATGGAAGTATAAACCAATATAGAATTCAAATAGCGCGGCGTACAATATTAGTAAATTTAAAATGAAACTAATTATTAAGTATTCAAATTCAAGCCACGATTTCAAATTGCTTAAAAAATCGTATTTCATTGTGATTGCAGCTAAGAATTCTGTTAATATGCATCAACAGTCAAACCCACTTAGCTTACAAAACGATTTCGGAGAGGCTAATTAAGCTGAGCCAAGACCCTTGTCAGTTGCGAGGTCTTTAAATGAGCAGCGTATGGTTCTCATTATTACTTTTTCACTTGATTAATGGCGAATAATACATCTGCGAGTGAATAGGCACGTTCAAGCAAAACAACATTCGGAAACATAATCAAATTCAATGGTGC
This sequence comes from Scotopteryx bipunctaria, assembly GCA_949320045.1. Classification (NCBI taxonomy): domain Eukaryota; kingdom Metazoa; phylum Arthropoda; class Insecta; order Lepidoptera; family Geometridae; genus Scotopteryx; species Scotopteryx bipunctaria. Next base: position 5,962,019 of record OX439441.1, read on the forward strand.
TAATAAACATATCACGTAAACTCGAAAGCAAGTGGATTTAAAGACGGCGTAATAGATATAGGTAGTCGTTAGGTAGAATGATCGGTTTTCATTTGACCCGATTACAAGCTGAACAGAACAACCCATACCTATTTATAAGGAAAGCTCTGAACTAAACAAAGAATAATGATACCAGGGAGCCAACGACGTAATTACCATTATCATTAGGCATTATTTCTGTAACAAATACGGTAGGCAAGCATAGGGACCGAAAAGGGTTTGAGGCGGGAATATCTAAAGCTACCTAATCTTAATTAATAAACAAGCAAACAACAGGTCGAGTTACACAGAAGGGCTTAGTTTAGGTAAGTACCTATTTAAGCAATAGCACGTTTCGTGTTTTGAAGTTTCGGTTCTCACGGTCGATCGAAGCCGTGGGCGAGTCAGTCGCGGCGCGCTGTTCGAAATATCGCTGGGTCGGTTGCCAGTCGGTCACGCGCTCCGGATCTTTCGGCGACACGTACAGCTACCCTAATTGATATTTGCTCTAACGAAGACGTACTCATCTACAATTTCAATAGCACACAGCCTTTACACAACACATGGGTTGATTTAAAAGCGGAACGAGGTCGCGCTGTTTCTCCCGCCATATTCGGTTTTATTAGCAACATTTTAGCAAAGATACAAGTCAAAAAAGGACTGTGATTCAGATATATCTGCGCACGTGCAAAAATAAATCTTTTTATTTCGAAAATCGTCAAGGGAATTGATTAAATTGCGAATGAGACACGTAAAAAGAGTGCATGACAACTGCTTTACACCGTTTTTAATCGTTCCACGAAAGAGACATTCCAGCCCTGTGATCAGTCGTTTTAATTAAAAATCTTGCCATAGACGCATGTCTGAATTCCGAGAAACAGCTAAGATTTTTCTTTATTTTGCTCGAAAGGTTAAATGAATCTCATTCTGTATTGGCTATACGAAAAGGATTTTCTGGTGTTGAATTCATAGGAAAGGACGAGAAACCCCTGAGCTGTACATAATAATATGTATGACCGTAATATCATATACCGGGCGCAACAAATATAGGTATGAGAAAATTTTGGTATAAATATTGGTAAGGAATGGAATAACCGGGTTCGATAACCGCCTACGCAACGAACGTATTCTATTTATACGGTTGTATGATTTTTATTAAAATACATGTCTGTAAGTACAGAAAAAATCACACGTAGGTAATTGACTACTCATGTAAGGATTTAGCAAACGAACATCCTTACTTACACAATCCGACACAAATTCTCCAGTAAAATTTGATTTTATTCAAGGTAGAGTTAACAAATGCGAAAATATATTCTCGCAATTTTTCTACGAGGCCGCATATTAAATTAGACTGAAAGGAGTAAAATAAAAATGTAAAGCGGATCTCAGCAGAAGCGGAGACGAAAAAATGGCCAAGTTCGTCGCAATTCACTTATTCAGAATTCCGTATATTATATTTTTACATTAATGGTTCTCAAATTCGCTGTTTTCTTCCAGGTGTATGCTGTACATAATGTCTACTATATACGAATATTTAAAAACTGATACTATTACTAGCTCTTAAGCTGTGAATACGAAACGGAGAGAATTCCTAGTTAAGTGCAGTGGAGGATCGATCGCTTTCAGAAAATGAAATTTAGCGTCGAGGAGTCGTACTACGACAGCAACCGTGTTCCTGAGTGGCACATGCCTGTCTGCTTCACTGCCTTCCTGTTCTATTTATACCTATATATAATATATATAGAAGAGTAATTTCACAGTAAGAGTATATTTCCCAGTATTTTACATAAGCAATTATATTACGTCAATAAACTTGAAAAGCATTTTCTATTATTTGTTAAAATACCCTTTTCTTCGCCTTGTTTTCAGAACATTTTTGTTTTGTTGTTTAAAACGCCTCGAAAAAGCAAGAGTAGCGCCGGAAGACCACCTGCCAGATGGGTCGAAGTCACAAGAGTTGGCCACTAGCTACTTACTTACTTTAGTTATAGTAAGTAATAAGACATAGTAACAGATAAGTTCAATATTTAATTGCCGCTGGAGAGAAAAATAAAAACTTTTTGTAACAAAGCCTCTTTAGAATAGATATAGTATTATACACTATTGCAGATAGAGTATTCAAATTATTACATCAGCGCCAGAGAACAAATTATAAGCTCCGCATTAATTAAAAACTTGATGCAATTGTTGAACCACTGTTCTCATTATAATCATTACATTATGTTAAAATATATTTGTTTAAATCAGTATTAATACAATTTTTATACCTAAAGGTTTTTGGTACTGCTAAATGATATCTAACAAAAACAATAGTTAATGAGATGTGGTTTTACCTTACTTGCGTACCTATATCAGTGACATTGAAGAACTAGTTGAAGTATGTCGGTTTACTACGCTTAATTTACAAAGATGGAAAGACGATCTTATAACGGTGTCTGGGCAACTTTGAGCACTTTGGATACTGATTGGCCACTGAAGTCGGTCGCCCTGGAATTTTATGAAAAGTAGACGTGTAAAGAAATGATAAAAATTCTGAGTATAGGAAAAATACAAAGAATATCTTAAGAAAAATTTAAATAATACAAAGATACAAACAAATCGGCTATCCTAGAAAAATAACTTCCAGAAATTATTATTTCCAAACACTATAAAAAATACTTTGTCCTCTACAAACAAAGAAATAGAAAAGCGCGCTAAGTGCACAGCATCCTTACATCCTAGGCACCCTTATTTACGAGCTGTCTTCCGACCACCATCAAACGGTTTACGACTGTACAGCGATAAGGGGCGTCGCCAACGCAAATTTATCGAGAGCCACACACAACTCGATAGAGTCCGAGTCATAAAACGCCACTTCAATGCATAAACAATAACGTGGAGTCCACGACTTTAAAAGGCGAGTGACAGCAATAAAAAAAATCCCATCAGAATTTTACAACAAAAACGTTCTCTCCATGCCCCAGAAAATCGTAAATGGTCTGACCATAGAATTGTTTTCGTCAAAAAAGCGCGCGGACAGCAGCGTTTCCAAGTGCTAATAACTATTCTAAATTTAATTAATGGCCCTCTTAAAAGTTTCAGATAATAACGTTCAAGAGGCGCCAGCTGTTGACGAGTGTAATAGCTACGTTATGAATTTTAATGTCTGCCCGTCGAAAATCAGAATGAATATTGAGCGCTGTAAAAAAAGGATAATATAATTAAACTGGGAAAAGATGTTTGTGCTCCGGAATGGCTCAGCAACTCTCGGAAAGGAAATTACGAGGAACACTGAAAAATAATTAAGATTGAATCTCATTAGATCTGTACATAACAACTCATACTCTGTAGACCGACATTTTCTCGTGAAGTATACAGTGCCCAGACTACTCAGTGTGGGCACTTACAAATGCAAGGTCTTTTCAATTCAATCTAGGATCAATTATATGTTATGGCACAGCTAAATCTACTTAGGTACTTCAATTCAAAAAGTAAAAAACGCATTCAGAATATGTTATTACTCACTATAAAAATAGTGAACTATTTTTATTTGGAACTATTCCAAATAAGACAATAAAACCAAGATTCTGAGAGAGCATTACGCAAATGTCAACCATCATTAATTGTTTTACTGAGGCAACGAACCTTGAAATTGAATTGGATATAACCTAATCTGGGAACTTCAAATATATTAGGGATTTTGGAAGTAAGACGGAGCGGAACGTGTGTATGCAAAAACGACAAAGTTTCCATGAAACTTGGCCCTATGAAACTACATACTCTATAATAAGAAAATAATGCACCATCTAATCAGACAGCATAGGATATTATGCAATCTACGTCACTCAGACAGTTTACATCACAAAGCAATATTAACTAAACACGCCCAACGTCTACAACTATAATGGAGGAAGGTTCGAGTAATGTTATAAATGGTTGGAATTGAGAAGCACACGCTATGCGCCAAGAACAGATCGTCAAGCAAAGTAAACGGTTTTATTAACTTCCATATAAATCGGAATTATGGTTTTCATCTGTCAACGAAGTCATTTCAAGAGACGTAGTTGAGAGAACATAGTTTATATTCTATTAATATTGAAAAAGTTTCACAATATTAACCTAATACAAAAAGTTTCTGGACAAAATGCTTATTGTGTTATTATTATACTATCTATCTAATATGCACGTAATTTCATCAAGTTTTTCTGAGAGTACATGGAGTCTGAATTTAATTCTATTCGCTACTGATGTGCTAAGAGGTGGAATGTAGTTATATCGCCTACTTATAAGTAGGTATCAAGCTCGTTGCCAAACAGGAATGTGTATAGGTATATTACTACACAAACAAGCAGACAATTTGTAAGTCTGCATGTAGGCACGCCTCCAGTGACCGAGCAAAGTCAGCACAATGAGGGTACCCACGGAAGGAAGTGGTTTGAATCACATGCGGGACTGTAAGTAAACATAATTCTTTTGACGTTTAGCAGATTAAATTACAGCGTGGTGACAATCTGTCCTGTCTGTGAGGCTTACAACTTACGAGCGGCTCACGTGACCCTAATATTATTATAGCGTGACTAGCAGTGACCAGTCTGAAATAAAACTTATGAGCAGAAGAAAATATCTCAAATAGTCAATAGCTACCAAGTGAATAAAAAAATATCTTTTAGCGTGTGAGTAATGTAATGAAAAAGGTGCTACTACGAATTGAATTAACTAACTACACTAAGGCCTTTTACTTTCTATAGTAGATGATTTATACAGCCTCAGGAGGCAACTTTTACCTTCACTAACGGGACGCTGTAGTGCCCGGGACGAATTAAGATGGAGTAGGCTTGCCCAACACCTATTCCATCCTCTCAGCTTAGTCGGCCTTGTCCACAGGAAAGACATGATCAATACGTGCGGAGCTGACTAAGCCGCGGGTTTCCTCACGATGTTTTCCTTCACCGTTTAAGAGTACTGGTATAGCGCACATAGTTTTTTCTCACAGAAAAATCCATTGGTACACGACCGGGTTTGAACCCACGACCAGAAGGCGGGGTCACTACAAACTAGACCACCAGTGCTCTGGTACTACGAATTGAATTATTAGGCTTTATAAAGGATGCTGTTTTTGCGGGCTGGCAGATATTGGCCGAAATAGTGGCATATGCAACGCACATGTCACTTCAACTTATAATATTCCGTCGTGGGCACAAAGTAAGCTCTGCCGGACCTTACGCCGCAGAATAAGCAACATACTTCATTGTTTAATGGCGGTACGATATCTTAAATGCCTAAACCCTTCGAACGTTGTGGTAAAGATAACTCTAATTAAAATAATTGCACGGCACGGTATGATTAGCAAAGCTTGTAAAACCGAAACTCATGAGGATCAAATTTGAAATATACATATTTGCAAAACATGGAGAGGTGTTTCTGAATAAATAAATAACCTTTATAACAATTTTCACGCTGATACAGTAAAATTATACATGTTGTAACCAGAAGACTTTGTATGAGTTTATTTAGTACAAATTAGATATCCTTTTATCCTTCTCACTATCATATTCTAGGATTAGTATCCTAATATAACTATAAAAGCGAAATATTTGGATATAATATTTTGATGTCTGGATGTTTGTATTATTTATGCTTGTTCGAAAACATGTGTCAAGTGCATGAAAGGAGCCTTTGAGGCGCACTTGAAATCCTTTCACCACACTGGTTCGAAAGGACTAGTGACACGACTAGTGGTTGTAGTATTTATGCTTTGAGTTTGTGTTTGAATCAGGCCCAAACGACTAAAGGGAATGGGACAAAACTTAAAATGAGAAAGTTCGTAACGTGGCATATAGGTAGGCATAATAGCATATAGGTTTCTGCCTTAAAGGCTACAGATTTGGAGCCTTTGAGGTGCACTTTAAATCCCCTCACCACACAGGTACAGAAGGACTGGTGAAACGACTAGTAAGTAGTACAAGTAGTATTCAACTACCACGTGAGCGAAGCCGCGGTTTGAACTTTATGTGCAACGTTATGGTTTACTTAATATGTATGGTGTACAAATAAGTGTGGGGAAAGGATTAAAATACGAATCAAAGACCTTTCATCTACTTGAGACATGTCTCGAACTTTTCGGGTTCGAATGGGTTCTGTGGGTTTTTCAGTATGTTTTCCTTCACCATTTCAGAGCACTGGTACGTATAATACGATGCAACATTATACCCCCGAATATCAAAGGTCCGGCAAGAAAAGGTCAGAGGTCAAAAGGTGTGTGCTACCCGTGGAAACAACATCAAACGATGGGTAAACTAAGTGAGAGTGGATCTTTATTTTATTTAACTAAATGGCAAAAAGATCAAGTTATCCGTAAATACACGTAACTGTTTCCGTTTTGCTGCAGGGTTTATTCGTATTATATTCCAATTCAAAAAGTTACAACGTCCTAATATTTGTACATATAACCATTATGTACTTCTTTACTTCTCAGCTGGGCTGGGAGTTAAGAAAAAAAAAACAGAGAATGCGTCCAGCTCCTTCTCTCCCCGAGCTTGTCGTAAAATTCGAGAAGGGATAGTATCCTCTCAAACATGATGGACCATCTATGGGCGATGGGCTGATCACATGTCACCATGGTTCACCATATCCATCTTTGGACTTTTAATCAGGAGTTGCTGCAGGTTTTCTTATGATTACTTGTGTCCACCCCATTAGGGATACGGGCATGATAATATTTATATATGTATGTTCGTCTTTGAGAATGAAATAAATAAAAAATACTGGCTAATATTTAGTAAAAATGTACATACATAAAATACACACATACAATTATGCCTGTTTCTCGTTTGCGGGCGAGTGAATGAATGTGTGAGTGTGTGTGAGTGTGTGTGTGTGTGTGTGTGTGTGTGTGTGTGCGTGTAGGTGTGTGTGAGTGTTATATATATTTCTCTACTCATCTCCGTAACGGCTGAAAGGGTCTGGCAGAAACTTGGAATACATTTAGTTTATGACCTAACATAATAAGAGTTAGTTAGTTTTAATTTGACTTTTCACTAGAATTTTGTAATGTATGTATGTATTTACGAAAAAAAAAAAATTAAGTATTCTATCAGCCATCTGGTTCCCATATTACAAGCTTTGCTTAGTTTGTGGCTTGATGGCGCTGTGTGAAATGTCCACAAAAAATTATTTATTTAGCTATGATTGGAAAACCCATGAGTGACCCAGCCCTGGCTCATTGATTTTTGTTTTGAATAATGGCAATTTTCACCCTCACGGATGTGCCATACGATTGCTATTCCAAATCCACCAATGGTGATTCATGGGAACAAATTGATGATATTCACGTAACAAAGCTGTCTCTGGAGGCTGGCGTACTGCAATCATGTGGCCGGCTGCATTACCAATGGCCAGCACGCAGTTACGTAATGAGTTACCTTCAATGGGGGGGTAATGGATTTATACCAAATATACCTTGAACTAGCTTCCACCGCATAAGTTGCTTTCTTATCTTGCATCCTAGCTTTTGAATTTATAATATGAGTAGAATGCACTGATCGGCTTGGCAGCTGTCACAACCAGGGGTCGAAAGACTAGGTACGCCTCTGGCATCGTGCTCGGCCGGCTGCCTTTGTGTACTCATTCGAATGCCGCTCATATCGCCACGCCACACTATGCCAATAGCGCGAACAACACTCCATATTAAAGCTCCAAATTGCAGTTTAATTTATTCAGGACGTGTCTCGGCAACGGAATCGCAATAACAGGCAAAACAATACCACCGTTTATTGAGGGATGTTTGATTACACTCAAAGTTTCCGCCCGATAGCCGCCTTTCCATAATCGGATCGTCATCGTCCCGGCACAAAACAGCAGAGATTGTGACCAAAAGTCAAAAGTTCGTCAGAGCACGGCACGCGATGGTCTTGCCGGTCTTATTGCTGGCTAACTCCGGTTATGGAACAGAGTAGTAGGACCCCTTTAGACAGCAATAAACTACAACTATGTCAACAGTAGCTGTCGAGCAAGTAGTGGTGTAGTTTTGTTGGTAGTTCTGTGGAAATTATTCGTACATGGACGGCTGTTTGCCAAAGGGTAGTGTAGTGTGAAGAGAGTAATAGCTGAGGAACTAGGTTACTGACATTCGATGCCTATTTTACAAAGTTCTGTTACTGGAACACACAATCCAACATGATTCACAGTATTAGAACAAACAAAAGTTTGTTTCTCAAAGCAATCAAATATTCTGCTGAACATAAATTTTATTTTCCATAGCAGTTAGCGGGGACCTGGCAGTTGTCCCATCCAATATACTAAACTACAACCTATATCCAATAAAATTACAATACTAAGGACATCAAATCCGCAATGCTGACGTCATTGCGATACCTCTAATGCAGCCACTCCAAATACATAAAAGTTAATTTGATCTGTTTGCTCAACCCATAAACAGAAGACTGTCGAAGTCTTCATAATTTTAGAGATAATCTGTAGAATGGAGTTCGACTATAAAACATCCAAATGGCAAAAGCGGAGTGCGGAAACCACATCAATTAGTATTAAATACGAAACTTCTAATCTCTCTATGGAGCGCGAATACGGCTGTTGTAGGTAATTTACAGAAGCTTGAGCCTGGGAAATAGGTGAATTATTAAACAGAAAAGTGCTCCCCGATTCGATATTATGTAAAGCTCACATTTAAACCAAAACTACACGTCGAACGTGCAATATGAATTTATTTTTACGGAAACAAGATTATCTGAAAGCTTCATACAATGTGGGCTTTGTTTTGTTTAGCTAGTTTTAATACAGAATATAAAATATACTTTCGCCACAGAAACTTTGTTGTATAACAAAATGAAGCTTAAGCATGATAATCTTATCATTGTTATACAAAATAGTTTGTGTTCGTGGGAAATGTATCAACGTATTTGTCTTAATCTATCTTCGTTAACACGCGAGGTCACACAGTGGCATCAGATATAGATGATTTTCTAGGCTGCTGCGTATAGTCTGACGCTCCATTACATGCATCAGCTACTTTATATGCCGCTCGACTCGAGGAAAACCACTGATACGAAAGCTTACAGAATAGCAAAGAATGACACCTTCCGTTCAGTTATTCAATCCTACTTATATTATAAATGCGAAAGTTTGTGAGGATGTTTGTGCCTCAATCACGCCTAAACGGCTGAACGGATTTGAATGAAACTTGGAATATACAAATTACGTGTGCTGGAATAACATATAGGCTACTTTTTATCCAGGTACAGAGCGAGCGAAGCCGCGGGCGGCAGCTAGTATATTATAAATCAGTCATTGGCGTGGTCCAAACAACTTTGTGGTAAAAAGACCCCTCATTTTTTTGTAGGTCTAATAGGTTTTTATTTGTTTTAATGCAGGTCCCAGGGTTTCCTTTTGAGATCATGTTGATAGAATTTTTCGTATTTGTATATTTTTGATAACAGAATGTATTTTAATGTAACTGACATATTGATTCCGGCTGAAACAGCAAAATGATGTCGATCCTAACCTCTGACCTGTCGATAAAGTTTTAACAAAGTATAGCTAGCGAGGTATTTCGTACGAGGTCTGTAAATACATAATATTAATAGAAGTAAAATTGTTTACTGGAGAGTTGTACTATGTATTTGGCATTAGGTTGTGTGGGTTCGACGCGAGAACGAACAGCCAACAGTTCGACGTCGGAATCCGTGTTTGTTCCACCGAGATAGCGAGATCGATTGTTTAAAACTAAATAAATTGTTGTTTTACTTGTACCGTACTGGGTATTATTAAAGGAAAGAGGTTTCCGCTGAAAATGAGAAACTGCGATTTTAGGGTTAGATACAAGAAAAATAACAGTGGTTTCGTTAATAACAATTAATGGATGAGTTAATAAATTTATCATAACATTATAGTTTTTTTTTATTAGAAAGAGTATTTAGATCCGCGGTAGTGACATCCACGACTGATCAAACATAACAAACAAAGTTATTTAGTAGTTACAAATAAACTGAAGAGGTTTTCGAACATAATGAGAATAACATAATAATCAGTCATTGGAAATTAATGAATGCATCTACAACAATGCATTTCTCATTCGTGTGAGGCGCAGTAGTTGCTGGTGCGAAAATGATACGAGTTTGCATAGCACGTTGTATCGCTGGCGCCCGTATTAATGAACGAGAGTACGGCACCAAAGGCGGGCGGTGCAGCGAGGCTGTCTCGCTACCGAAGTAAAACTTGTCCGCTATTGTTTCGGTAACTATAAGGTATATCCACGAACCTCTAAGTTTAGACCTGAGCAAACTGCACCTCGAAAACGGCTCGCACTTTATAATTTTGTCTCGGTAAAACTTATATCAAAACTTGCACATTTTGCTATGCATATCTCTAGTTAAACTGTTAATTTGAATAGTGCAGTAGAGTGCACGCCGTGACCTATTTCCCAAGTTTAATAAATTTTCATTATGTAAAAGCGGAAGCCTACAATGTGACGAAAGAAAAATATAGAAGAAGCTTTTACTTAAACACTTTAAAAGGATTATGAGGTCTTGTGTGGTTCGCGATTTATCTTCTTAACGACTTCCGCAAAGTGACGCGTCTGCGGATTCCGAAGGAGTCTGAGTTGGCGCGGCGACGACGACGCGCCACGCAGTGAGAAGCTCACCACCGCCGATCCCATTCTCACACACTTTTTCATCATTTTTCATCGCGACATGCATATTCAACACAACGATAAATCATTCGAAGCCATTCCCCCGCAGCCAAATGGGATGACCTGACTGTTACGGCGCCGAAATATATACCACACACACAAAAAGTGTAAGAAAACAAACGAAACCGTCGGAATACAACGTTAATAATTACCTACCCTTTTGAGGCGTTGATAAATAGGCGTCATTATTATCACCAGAGGGTTAAAAAATGGTCCCCTTTTGATATTTATACAAATAGCTAGCCGAGGCGAATATTCCTTTTACAGAAGCTTTTTGATTTTCTCTTTTCCATTCATGTCTACGATTGCTATTTTGTCACCCATCATGCTTTAAAAACGTTTGAGTTTATTTCTATATCTACCGAGCCGGCCAGCCGACAATACGAAGTAAATTGCTGATGGCATTCATTACTACCATTGAGCAAAAGAATTTTAAATATACCGGAACAAAAATTGCGTATGAAAATAATTGACTATTAAGAAATTAACTTCCACCCACGGCTTGGTACCATACATGTATACATATTTCAAGTTTTATCTAAGTCAGTTTAGCTGTTATTACACTAAGAATAAGCCACAAATATCCCAAAGTAGACCTAGCTCAGAGAATTAGCAAACTGAAGTGGCAGTGGGCTGGCCATATCTGCTGAAGAACCGATACGACAACCGCTGGGGTAAGCGAGTTGAGTGGAGACCACGACTCGGCAAACGTAATGTAGGACGCCCTCCGGCTAGGTGGAGTGACGATTTGCGAAAAGCTGCTGGCAGACTGAGTGACAAATAGGGCGCGATGGTGCTTATTAGGCGCCTATGTCCAGCAGTGGACTGCTATTTATAGGCTGATATTATAATATTAATAAAAATATATATTATCGTAAGTACATACCTACTTCGTAATAGATAACGATAATCATTATAAGCTCGGTTCTACATTCTTATTATAACAAAAAAAACTTGGATTCAGCGAGCACAAGACCGCCTCTACCGGCAAATTTGTTCGTTAAAAACAAAGCGAGTATTTTAAAATCCAAGCAATTTATCAGCTTTTTCTTGGAATATTATAAAAAAAGAAATATTTTTTGCTACCTCACTTTATACTCTGCGAGTCAAGTGAGAAAACGAGGTCTATCACAAAGGTGATCGATACGATCTTTCATAACGGTACTCCTCGGCACGCACGCTTATTAAATGGGGGAAAAAATGTATGAAATTTTACCACCTTATGTTACATATCTTGACAAGCTGACTTGGAATACTGATACATGTGTGATTGTGGATCTTATGCTCCGCTGTGAAAGAAAATATAATAAATATTTTGTGAAAAAACGCTGTGCCACAACAAGCTACCTATTATTTTGTAGATCACTGAAGTATATATATTCTTTTGCATCAAATAGGATAAATAAAACGTAAACCAAACGGTAAAGGAGTAAAAATACAAAATACAAACTGATGTATCTGTGGACGTTGTAAAAAATCAGAAAAAATTATATACGCACTTGCACTAAAATACGCACAACTTTTGTAACTATACAAACAGTGTTGGAAAGTGCGAAAGTTCGTCAATAATGAAAAGTTTTGTGTGTGCTAGTAAAGGAGGATTTATGTGCTAAACTAAAAGTATTACGTATAAAATGACGAACTGGTAATTCACAAAAATGACTAAATAAAATGTTACGATGGTAGAAAGATAGAGTAAACTAAATCAGTCTTAACTAAATTTGTATGCTCTTCTAGCTTCCGCTCGCGGCTCTGCTCGTGTGGTACCTGGATAAATAGGATAAAAGTAACCTACATTCCAGCATATTGGTACTATGTAGGAATATACCAAATTTTATCCAAATCCGTTCAGCCGTTATGGCGTGATTGAGACATAAAAAGCTTCACATCTTCGAGCGAAGCGAGCGAAGATCTGGCGCTGATTTTTGTTTGTTAGAACAAAAACCGTCAATCCAATCTGTATAGAATTAGGTATGTCAATAGATTTTGCTATGAAGATTTGCTGGAAAGCATATGAGCTTAATTGTTGAAAGGGTTGTAAAGATATTGGGTTCCCAAGGGGGTTACCTGAGCTCCAATTTGTTAGAGTTTCGATGCCTTCGTAGTTCAGGTTAGACTGGATAAGAGCGAGATAGCGGTATCGTGATTTGCAGTAGTTGTGTTTGCTACGTCTCCTATGCTAAGTTAGAGTCGACATAAAGTCTTAATTTGTACGGTAATCAAGACACTGCATCTATCATCTAACTAAACAAAACTTGAGGATTGTGGACATCGCGAGCAAGATCTCATTTCGGAGCAACCTACTAGTAAAATTAGTAGGATAGTAGGCAATGAAACAAAGATAATAAAAACCCATCTCTAGATCATTTCGGGGTATCCGTGTGATTAAGTAGGTAACATTAGTGACGGAGTTTCGTGGAAAATTGATTACACTGGGATCGATAAAACAATTATTCATAAACTCTCTGTGCCAATACATTCACGCTGCGTACCACAAAGATTTCTGATTCCGGGTTATGTTAGCGATGTACTACATACAGTATATCCCTCGGAATTAATTTTTATCACATTCTATCGATAGTAATCATTTGAGCCTACGTGAGTGCATATATTTTTATTGATATTATGTTTATCACTTCATTAGTCAGTAATGACAAAAGATTTTATCATGATTGACTGATTTATTGACAGCCAACGTAGAGCCCACCCTGATCTTAGAGACCTGAAATTTGGAAGGCGCATTCTTTATAGCACACGTAAATGTACACTTAGAACAGATTTAATCGTATTCCTTGAACTTTTAAACCTGGAAATTAGCACAATAACCTTCATAATCAATCTAAATACTATAAATAAAAGTATTTTTGTAAATATATATTATATTTTAAAACTACTTCAACCTACTAAGTTTTTACTTGTCCGGGGTGTCAATGCTAGTGTGTCATCAAAAGCATCTCCTCTAAATCTACTCTACATGTGTGAAACCGCGGAAGTCTACGTCTGCTAGTTTTAGCATCACCATCATCATCAACATCATCTTCCTGCCCTTATCCCACTCTATGTGGCGTAAACATTTTTAAGGAAAAAATACTCCCCCATAATACGCTTACGTACGTAATAAACTTACAAAAACTATTCAGAAAAAAAAAATTATACGCGCGAGCAAACTACCTACCTACTAAAATACAGTAATAACTTCCATTTTGTTGTTGAATTTGAATTAGAACTTGAATAGTGTGAATTAGGCACATTACACCACCAGTCTTAAAACTCAGACTGATACCGCAATAGTTTACAAATAAGAATTCCGAACATTGTTGTATCAAGAAAACAAAGCATGATTAAAGTTACGCTCGCAAGATAATAATTGCTTTCCATTCTTCGCGAACTGGCACGATGTCAAAACTTTTAACCCCAGAAAGCGTCACTGCTAATAGAAGCGAAGTCCTAAGTATTCTAAAACGAAAAGCAAAAGATAACCGGGATCGCTTGTTCTGTGAAAAGTTTTACTGCAACGAATAAATTAATCCGGTTTTATTGAAGCCCAGCAAAGTTTTTCATTTTCTAGACTTCCGTACGGAACAAAGGGGGAAATAATATATGCTCCGTTTTTATTCCACTTTGCATACACATTTAGAACGCTGATAAGTTTTCGAACAAAATCAATACATTGATAGTTATTTTCTTACCGCATTGATGAATCAGTATTTTATTTGAGGTGTGCATTTCTCAGTAAATACTAACATACAATTTTGCATGTTAGTATTCATGGGGGTCAAAACGGTTTGTGTTATAAAAAGTATCAACACTGCCGAAGCATCGTCCGTTTTTTTTTTCAAACTTGTCTGATAGACTACCATGACTTCAGATTACATTTTCACGAATAAATTTTTTTCGAAATAAAATTTTACACACATCTCTATTAAAAAATTATTGGCTCTTAATTTTTTTTTTTACTTAGCCTATACTGTTTCACTGCTGAGCAAAGGCCTCCCCCAAATGCTTCCACTTATGCCAGTCTTTTGCGGTTTCCCACCACTCCTTGTTAAAGCAATCGAGATCGTGGCGCCAACGCCTTCTCGGCCGGCCTCGCTGTCGCTTTCCATCAGGCACCCAAGGAGTGACGATCTTTGCCCACTTTTCGGGATGCATCCTACTAACGTGGCCCGCCCAGTCCCACTTGAGCTTTGCTGCTTTGCTCCCCACGTCGGCAATGCCAGTCATTGAGCGCAGCATTGTATTCCGCACCCGGTCGATGCGTTTTAGGCCAAGAATGCTGCGTTAATGGCTCTTAATTTAAGATTTAAAATTAAATAGGAATATCATACATACATAAAATCACGCCTATCACGCTATACGTTTTCCATATGGGTAGGAATATTAAATTATAAGAAATATGAATCTAAGTATCACGTACTTTCAAAAACAACTCTTCTGATCTATTTTAGTAATACTGGCGACAATTTTGCTTTGTCAACGTGACCTTTCGAGCTTATAAGCCAACATCTTGCCTGTTCATGATGGAGTGAGTGATTTGGCGAACATAAAGTTGGGGTAATAAGGCGTGACACTACCTGCGTGTTGCTCAGACCCCGTGATTTGTTGGCAGAAGGCGGCCAAACCGCGAGCATAAATTACTTAATTACATGCGTACAGATAGGGAACTTATTTACCGAAGTGTAATGAGCTGAATATGAAAGCATTTTGAACCTCATCTGAAAACACACAAACGGAGGTGGGTAGATATTGTAAACCAAGACGCATTAATGACATAAATAATCATTTCGGAGTAACACTTCTATGTGATTGACCTATTTTAGGCTGTGGGTAAGAAACTCCTAACATTTCCAAATACCCTACACGCCTCATCCGACTCTTAGGAGCTCAAACATTAAGTACACGATGGACGATTAGGCAGCTTATTCGTGATTTACATAAATAGACTCCGAAATGTAAACGACAAACCGTGTATGTATTATGAGAAATTCTAATAATTATACGCAACAGGATAAATGTGAGTTTATGGATGAGGGCGTCTCCTTACACATACCAATAAACATACATTACGATCCTCTCACAAATTATAATGGGGCGATGTTCAATTGAAAACGGAAATTTGATTTCCAGAGGTTACGACCGCTTGTGTAATTGTGTATCATGTTTATTTGTCCAAAGTTTCAGTATGGGACAATAAACAATAAAGTTAAACTGACTGGCATCAAGGGTCAATCTCAGTAAAGTTGTTACTGGAATTAGACACGAATCCCACGGACCCAACTTCGTCCGACCGAAGGTGAATCTCCCAGTCTCGACCATAGTTTAATACCATTAAAGCCTTGCGAATCGCCCTCACGTAAACCTGTCCACGGATCGGAAATAGTTTTTGAAATAAAAACTTGGTTTGCACCTAAATCGTCAAAGACATGGAAGCCATTCCATTATTGCACGGAATTAAAACAATTTCGCTTTATCTCGGAATGTGAGGGTAGATTAGGTTGAATGTTTATTTAGAGTGAAATCTGTGCTGTAACTCTGTCGGATGGGTCGACACAACCATTTAAACAAACTTGAACAGTTTTAATTGAAGAGCCCTCGTCATGGACCGAGCTCTACTACGCACACTTTATAAGCTTCTAGTTCAACTATTCCGTAGGTACTCTTGTTAACCACATTACAGTCTGTCCGATATTCTGTTTCCATTAACGAAATTATATCCAGTTCACTAATTCGTTCATAGATTCATAAAGTGAGTTTATCGCTGGATCTCCTTTGGGTTGATATCCGGTCGTTTAGTAAATTCTAATTTGATTGATTGAGGAGAATTTTCAATGTACCGGATGGGTTCAAGCGCTCCCAATCAAATTAATGATACGATGGAATTCTAATATGCCTGCTAATAAAACTAAGGCAGCAGTTTACCAGTTTACCAGGGTACCCACTTCTTGCGTAATATAGTTGAACTATTCCTTATTTCTTTTTATTTATTATTCTGTAATTTCTCTATAGCACTACTACTCTTTATTTCATAACCAGAATTTCACGAAGTCATTATGAATTGTGTGTTGGAAATGGTGTTTGAAATTCGTTAATTGCTAATTAATGGAATCGCGTCAGCTCACAGACGTTGAAAGCAGATCGATTATGTAAATGAGAGGCTTGCATTCGACGATAGCCGAGGGATCGCTCACAAAACGAGCGAGAATTACTTCGCCGATGAAGGCTGACGCAAATCACGATTTGCGGGAACATCTTCCAAAACTTCACAAGACTACAATACCCTCCATCCCCTCGACCATTATCAGCCGGCATGATTCACATAATTTCCGAAACGAATCAAGTAGG
Source organism: Scotopteryx bipunctaria (assembly GCA_949320045.1). Lineage (NCBI taxonomy): Eukaryota > Metazoa > Arthropoda > Insecta > Lepidoptera > Geometridae > Scotopteryx > Scotopteryx bipunctaria. The sequence goes on from OX439441.1 coordinate 5,979,066, forward strand.
CTCAAGACGGAAAGGAAGGCGTGATTGGTATGAGGTGACAACGACCAGAAGATATCGGGAAGAAAATTTGATGCGATCGCTGTGTGGCAGAAAATAAATTGAAATCAGCTATGAAAAAAACGAATACGAAACAAAATGGACAAAAGACAACAAAATCATCATAGATTCACCACGAAGGCTCGCAATTTTATTATCTAATGCTCATACTAAAGGCTGTAAATGATAAGTAAATTGACTAAATCCTTGGTCTGACAAACCGCACTAAATAACATAGGGGAAAATATGACATCAAAAGAAAAATGTAAGTTATTTTCTTTAACATCTACAAAGAGATGTTGAAAATATCATCTCTGGTTCTTGTTGGGAATTCTATCAAAGTTTCAAAGAATATATGGTATTTGTTTTGAACGTGCACTGGCAAAAGTATACCTGAAGTAGTATAATGCTTTTAAAATACTGGTAGAACAACCGTAATAAAATTACACATGAATGAGCTTATTTAATTTATAAAAAACAAAAAATCTTTCCTCTTTAGTGTAGATGTCACATTTGTCATCATCAGCATCATCCACAGACTGTATTTGCCCACTGCGAAGCATAGAGCTCCCTTTGATTGTGCCATCCAACGCGTTCCCAAGCTAGCCATCCATTTGTAGGTCATAAATAAATGTCATCTGTTTGTAGTAAAATTACATACGCACCTATGACACTTTATACACTGATGAAATCTTTCGTCTTTATGTCGGTAATCATTAAAAATTCAGGTTCCGTTCTGCGGAGTTTATAAGCTTCGTAAACTCTATTGAAAGTTTGAAGGTTTTGACAAAACTTTTGACGTTATATTTTCTTGCGACCGAAAATACAAATAAAATTACAAGTTTTAGGAGGGCTGCTCGATGAAACGACATAATTCAAAGCAATGATTAGTTTGTTAAACCGGAAACCCCTAGTAGATGGATGTACTTTTATTAATGATGTCATCATTGATGTTTCTAAAAAGTAATGTTAAAATTAAAGCATTTATAGTGAGTACCTACTCGGAAACAGCAACTATTGCAAGAAGTATGATATAGTACTGTAGACTGTAGATATGTACATTTTGCATTCAAGAGATGCATAGCTTATGAACACCGATGTCAGCAGAGGAACGAGAACTATTCGGCGAAGCCTGAGGTTACCACTGGAATGCTAAGTCTGATTTCAGGTGACCAATCTGCTGTGAATTTATACCTAGATTTTGTGGTTTGGAAATTATAGATACGACGCTGTGCAAGTGTGAATCGTCTACAAACTCCGTTTTTTGCTTTATAGTTCCGTCTTATACCTCTTCACATTTTTAGTAATAATTAATATGTATTTTATCAACAACACTCGCTCCCGTTGTTTTCAAAGCTCAAGATGGATATTGTGAACCGTATGGTGGCAGGTGAACACCCTATCGCCCATATTTAGGTGGTTCATCATGTTGGAGAGGGCAATATAATATATTTATCCTGAATACAATTGTATTACAAATAAAATAATAATAATAGAGATCTCACTAGATACTACTTCAATCCCATCAAGTCTTCAAACTCACATACGTTTATAGATCTTTCTGTTTTATTCCAAATATTCTTATGATTAAGAATAGAGCTATCCTGCTTTTAAGTCAGCCTTTGTATACCGGTCTGCAACCATAAAAGTAAAAAGTTAATCGCCCAACCTGCGCTGGCACTCCTCACGTGCGTATTACAAACGTTCCACCACAGAGATAATTCCCTAGGAAAGCGAAAAAGTCGCAAGGGCCCACTTTACGGACACTCCAATTCCGAAAATAAATGACTCAATCAAAATAGAATAAGGAAGCTTAGTGAGAATTCTCAAAAGCATGGTAAATAAAAAATAAGTATTGTTCCCTTTGCCGACTCGTAATTTCATTGGCATTCTGTACGTATCTACGGCTTTGAGAGCAAAGTTTTCAAATAAAAATACAAAAGTATGTAGGTGGCAAATTAAAAATCTCTTTCAATAGAACCCTAGACGATAAACGTGTTTGACTAACGCAGTGCATAATTGGAAAGCCAGAAGAGACTGTTCTAGGTCTTCAACTTTACGGATACATTTTTAGCTTTTCCTAAACACGTTTACGTAAAGGATATTATTAAAATTGGTTCTCGTAAGTTGGATTTTATAAAATTGAACTGCTGATAGGTACGAACTGAATAAGGCACTCGTACTCGGAAATAGATACAATACTTGAACATCAACGTGAAATAAAATCTAGTTGAGTTTAAGGAACAACAATGTTTGTTTGAAAATACTTCGTTTTAGCCACGGTAGTACAAAGATAAAACCGGCCAAGTGCGAGTCGAATTCATGTATTCGAATTCACATATTATGTACATGAATGTTTCTTGCATGCTACTTATTATAGGTGGCAGCACGACGTTCTCTATTAAAATCAAGCAAAAAAAAAATTCAAAATGAAATCCGTCTCTTCTATGAGGACCCCTTAATTTTTAATTTTATTATTTTTTATCGTTTGAAAAAGAAATACTACAAAAAAAACGTGCAAAAAGTCACTCGACCCATCTAATTATTGACCGCGCCTAGTGTTGTTTAACTTCAATGATCGATTAAGAACACAATTTTTTTTTCTTGTTGGGCAATATAAATATTTACATACTCTGAAAATTTCAACTCTACCTATTACGGTTCATGAGATACAGCCCGCTGACAGATGGCCGGACGGACTGCGGAGGCTTAATAATACATAATAATAATAAAAAACCAGTTACGAATATAATTATTATGATTGTGAGTCAAACATAAAAATCAATGCGGTTTATCTTAGACAAGACGTGTCCTACTTAATCAAGTTACTACAATAAGCTAAAAATATTTTTATTGTAGCTTCCACCTGCGGCTTCGCTCGCGTTGCACTTTGATAAAAGTAGTCTAAATCCAGATCACGCACTATGTATACTCCGAGATTTATTCAAATCTGTTCAGTCGATACACCCTTTTATTCGGTGAATAATGCTTACAAAAGTCCATACAAAACAAGACGTTTTCCCGTAAATTTTGTAGTTGTAAATTCAATCTATCATATACATAGGTTCCACGCCACACCACCACAAATCCACCTCACAATATCGACAACTAGTAATCAATTTGCCGTTTAATATCGGAAATGTTCACTAATCTGATATAGCATGAAATACTATCAATCATCGGAAGGCAACGCTCCTAGCACGGTGCCTCGTTCATCACACTCCGCGATCCCTTAGCTCGTAAGTGCCTTAGCAAGCTGGTAATCAGCTTTTGCACGGAGACATTGACGGGAGCGGACACAACTCTCATATAGACTCTCTCAGATAGACTCAGGGGTATCAAACACTTTTTATTTTCGCCCAGAGACTGTCCGGGTCGGTATTTTATGTAAATTCTTATTTTCTGAAGTAGATAGTAACTTTCTTTTTAGGCTAATTCTATGCTTCAAGCATTATAAATAAAAAGTATCAAGTTTATAGAGACAGTTTCCTGTTCACATAATCTTTTCCTCCTCTTTGAGGTAAATCTCCTGTAATCTGCCACGTTCTGCCCACGTTTGCAATAAAATTATTAACGGTTGAGCCTGAGGCAATTAATTAAAGTGAAAAATATTACATCTGCATTTTAAATCATTTATCGCTACCCAAAAACATTATCTTCCCAGTAATTAAAAGGTACTGCAATGACGAAAGTTACTTTGTTTGATTCATAATCAATCATGCCGTAATTGATTAACAAACAAGATTAATGTATAGAGATGTAGAGCCGAGGTTTTTCCACGTGACTGAGTTCACGATCAAAGGCTGGCTTTGGTTCGTAGTATGTCAATAATATGGATCTCTAGTAGTGTTGCAAAATTCAATCATGCTGTAGTGAAGGTACGTAGAATTCATATTCTGCGCTCGGAGCTCAGCATATGCAACTGTTACAGTAAAGAGTGTATTAATATAAAATCAGTTTGTATTTCAGTAATAAACTTATGAATAAATAGGGCTGCCACGCTCGTATGAATTTTTATGAACGTAAAAGATTTTTTGCTGCGACCCCAGGAGAAAACATCATTAACTTTTCTTTTATCCTTTACGATAAAACAAGGACGAATTCCTTCCATTTTTCATAGAAAGACTTACGATAGGAATTTTTACTTTGTAAGTGTTATCCGGAAACCCTATCGATCGTTCACATTTCAGTTGTTAAGTAACTTTCAATAGTAGAAGCCGCCAATAACTTTGAAATTGATACATTGGACAGTGAAATAAAGTTAAGAACATAGTTATTTAAAGCTATTGTAGAAACGTCATTATTTTCAGCATTCAATACCTACTAATAAAATCTAATGAGAACATTAATTTTCACCGGTTTAGAAGTACTCATACATGGATTGCGTGCTTGTAAAGCCACTAACACGTCTATTAAACATGGCAGCGCTCGGATAATTAAAATTAATGGGTGCGACTGCGAATCAAAGTATGTAAAACTATGCAGCATTATCAATATGAATGGATGTAATAAGGTTGGAATACGGCGAAGAGGGCATATCCTCGACAGCGGTCGACGTCGCGACGAGGGCTACGATATTGGGATCCTCGCATTCATCTGACCCGGGACACGGCTTTATCAAACACGTTATTAAACTCCCCGCAGATGTACCACACAGCGAATCTATTCGAGTAAATTACCTTCGTGGGTACCGTAGCTACGGCACCTTATCAAATCCTCACACAAAATAAAATATTTTAACGCTTTTATCCCACGTGCCATTCAAAAGATTGAGCGCCACAGTTGTGCATGAAAATGTAATATCTCATCTGCAGCCGGCTCGCCTTCCGAAACGTTTATCGATTTGTGAGGATTCAAAGTCATTCTACAATTTTAAATTTACTGGAATTCAATAATATCAAACGGTTCGTATTGTCGGACTGCTGAAAGCGCAACTTTGTTTAATTGCAATTTAGAGTAAGCTCAGCCGCCACATAAGCCGTCGAGGTCGAGGGTCTGCGGGAAGACTACAGCCTTCGGACGAAGTGCACTTATCCACGTCTACGTATTGTTTCACTAAATAACAAAACATATAAACAACACAAGCACTGAATGTTTTCAAAAATCTCTGTGTTCTCAGATTTATTTAAATGATGAACACTCCATAATTACGTTTACTGCCAATTTAATATTCTAGTTCATTCCCTTCGCCATTATTAGGAAGTAAAAACCATTTTCCCTCATAAGAATGCTTATTAGTCTTGAATACCGCCACAGGGCAGACTCCCTTCCCTTCTTACTTCACCTACTGAGCATTGGCTCCTGAAAATCAATACTCTGTCTTGAGGATGTTGGTATAATATGTTGATTTGCATATGACTGGCACGACGTGAAGCACTCATGGTTATTTTATCAATAATAGGTTTCTTAGAATGCCGCGTCATCACGGTACACGTGTCACGTTAGTGTTTTAAACGATCGAACAGGTTACTACATATTTCGTTCAATAAAGAGAAAAGTCAGTCAAAACGTGCCTTAAAACGTTACATAAACTTATTACTTGACCGTATAGCATGAAACATTTTCAATTATGAAAATCATAATCCCAAAACAATAATAACCATCAAAAATGTTGGTGGCATGGTGGACAGGGTAATGGAGGAACGCATTAGCTACCTACAAGTACCTACAGGCTTCGCAACGCAACGCGCCTGAAATAAATGCACTAATGATTGCCGGGGCCCATAACGACCTTTTCTCGATTAAACGACTATTACACTTGTTTCCGCTGGCGACATCTCTCTCATGGTACCCGAATATTATGATACATAGATAATTATGTATGACTACTCCAAATTTCATACAAATAGGATCAACCATTTCAGCGTGATTGAAACTCAAATGTACAAAAATCTAAACGACGTGCCTCGGTAGGGTACGCGTCTGCCTGTGGTCGTCAGGAGTCTGTCAGCAATATAGGACACCGTGGAAAGTTACCTTTTCACATCAATACGAATAATTATCTAAATCGTAAACATAATAGGTCAAATTCGTTGTGATTTACCGCAACATTAAACTTAAACATTACTTTATTTGTCATCTGTAAGTGTCTGGGTAATTATTTATTCACAGCAGCCGGAAATTAGATTTTTAATGGCGCCGTTTTATCATTCGAAAATGAATAATGAAATATAAATATTCCTTAAAATCTGTACCATTTGTATAATTTCCTCTGGCAAAGCGACGTGGTTGTACGACGATGGAACTTGTTCTTGCAATAATCCTCCATGTCTTGTTTCAGTTTGTGCTTAGCCAGCCAGACGCCAATAATTACGTGAGTAAGAAATTCAATAACTAAATTAGCCTTTTTTTCGAGAAAGGTATGATTACAATTTTACTCAGAGTGCCCATCACACAAAGTCCGTCAAGTGAAAATAGCAAATGGGTTCTTCCGGCCAGCTTTCTTTCCTTCATCTGTCTTTGGAATATAATAACTCAAGATATTAGGTCAATTACGCTGAAATATCTTCCCGGGAAAGGAATTTGTCTAATTAAATGACTCTGAATATTTATACAATTTACCTAGCAGAACATATTTATGATTAATTAGACATATGGCCTTTAACTTTTCCTATGTTTGTTTCAGGGTCCGTACAAATTTGATTGGCAGCAGATCGAAAAGTGTAAGGGTCCTAAAGCGGATAACTGTGGAATATTTGAACTAGAGAATACTCAGGATCCAACTGATCTTGTTTTTCGATTCGATATGTCGAAGGAATGCCCGGTGACAGCGGTAAAATCCATTCTACGTTATTCTGTATTAAGAATCTTTTTATATACATTTCATAAAACTATATTATTCGATTATTTGTTGCATTGCAGGCAAAAATAGCAGTAGCAAATCGACATGACAACATCACAAAGCAATTGTGGAATTATAACGTGAACAAGCCGTGTCAACATTTCGTCCTAGGACCGTTACTAAAAGATTCTTTTAATTTAACCAGCGCCTGCAAAATCACTAAGGTACTATTCACATAACTCCTGATTCTGAGAATTTCAATCTATTGCGTAGGAATTTAATATAGCCTATAAGTCTCAGAAATAGTGTAGCTTTCTGTCAGTGAAAAAAATTCAAAATCGGTTCAGTACTTTAACAGATAACCCTACTAATATTATAAATGCGACAGTTTATGAGGATGTGAGGATGTGTGGATGTGTGGATGTGACGAGGTATGTTTGTGCCTCAATCACGCCGTAACGGCTGAACGTATTTGAATGAAACTTGGAATATACATAGTATGTGTGCTGGAATAACATATAGGCTACTTTTTGTACTGATATCACGCGAGCGAAGCCGCAGGAAAAAGCTAGTCCCCTATAAAAAACATAGTCAATTAGAAAGCGCTATTGTTGCGTTTTGAAAAACCTAACCAGGAACAAACATTCGTATTTATAATATGTACCTATTAGTAAAATAGAATGTCCATTTATTTCAGCCTTTGTTCACAGGGGACGTACACCATACATATAAATCTCGTGGAAAAGTCAACGACGTTCCTAGGATCTAATTTCTTCTACGGATCTTACATTTTTAAAGTTACCTCTTTCAACAGGGCTCACAACTTCTTCTGCGTTTTAACATGGGTTAACATCGTGAAACCAATGTAAAATGTTCCTAGCATATTATTATCTCTTCAAGGTAGTAGAGAGTGGGGAGTTATGAATATTTATTATTGTTATTATTTACTTGTACCAAATACTTCATTGTTTTAAATACAAATGTAATGAAATTATGTAAAAGATTAACAAATATTGTTCTAAAAGCCTTCACCTACTACCTCGATTCTATAACCTGGCCATTACAAGGCCGACAGAGTAACAAAATTTTCCGTCTGTATACAACGTTTGATGTCCGTATGAAAATGTTGACATCATGAAGAGGTTAAGCCAGGTATGGTAACTTTCTGACCGTCGCGCCCATAGTAAGCTGAACGAATGACGTCCTCTTTCGGGAGAAGTAGATACTCAATTTTTAGCTCTATTGCCGCTACTCTAGAGCTCAGGTGTGTAAAACTTCATTGTGCAACAACGGCCACGTACCGTGTATAAAAGGTGGCCGCTGCGCATACCACTGCGCCTCAAGCACTATCTCGTTTCAAAAACGGCCACGTGGCGTGCGTAGCCTGTGTCAGACCGGTCACGGAACGGTACGGTTACAAAATAATTAAAAACAAATATCGTTTTGGAACAGAATACAAATATATTTATTTGGAACAGAAAACAAATTAAAACTAAACCACAAGCATAGATTACTTAACAGTTTTTGATGAAAAATTTACAACGAACCTACTCGTATGCTTGAATCGTGATTCATGCCTCAATACGGCCTTAATAAGATGGCTAGAGAATGTCTAATAAATGGCACAAAGACCACTAAAACCAAGAAAATGATTAAGATCGCGGCAACTAATAATTGGAAAGGAATGCACAATAAATTTCTGTGGTCGAGCGTAGATAGGAAGACTAACTCTGTTGCTCACTGGCCCGGCTCGCTTGGAAAGGAACTGGGAATTCGATAGAAAAATCCGATTGGAATCCAAAACGTGATTTGTTGCCTATAGGTACCCCTCGAGCGGCGGTTTAAATTTATCCCAGCTTTAAAGACTCTTCCGAACAGGAACCGTACTATTTATGAATTGGAAAACGTAGGTGTCTACTACTACTTTACTACTCTAATTATGTTCCAATTTACTCGCAGTCTCTTCCTATATCTGAGGACTTGTCAACATTAATCTATCGTAGAGCCGCGTATATAACTAATTTCCGTGTCGCGATTAAAATGGTTATAAATAGTCGCCCGGGAGTACTTTGAGGCCGTCAGCGTTGCCGCAAAAAAGGAAAAGGGAACCGCATTAAACTGCGTTGAAAATTACGACCGCCGGATGTAAAGAGATGTGCAGATTATTTAATTATGTCAGCATTTCGGTAGTCCAATCCTGAGTTGTATAATTTCCTAGAATTAATTATATTTTTGTATTGTACTGTACTTTTCCTAGAAAAGAAACATGAGATTTAAAAATAAAAATTGTTTGTTGAAAATGCAAAGTCTTCTGGATATGAAAATTTACATTTTTTCAGAAAAGTATCGATATCATTATTCTCTTGCAGGGAATGTAAAATATGGATAAAATCAATATATTTACATTCGCTGTTCATTGCTTTAATCAAATAAGTAATTAACATCAAATTTGTACAGCAGAAAAGATTAATTAATTAAAACATTGTCCATAGCAGAGGATGATTTTACACAACTTCCACCATTTCGACGAACGAATAAAACTCATTTCAAGAGCAAAGTAAACGTGAAATCGGCGCTCAACTTTGTTTGTGCACCAAATTAAAATATATAGAAGTGTACCTCATCCGCCTTTTGTTTTTCCGCTGCTGGACTCAGCGTTAACTCACAGAACTCCTACCACTTTAGCACGCCAAAACAATAGGTGACGTGGTTTCATTTAAAACATGAGTTCTCATGATCTGTCATAAAAAATAATCATGGCGCGTTTGCTATATGCATAATAAAATTTCATTTTACGCCTTTACATCACGTTGCAAACAAAAGAGATAGCAACATTTTTAGCAAGGCTCTAGCCATAAGATATTTTAAAGCGGAGCGAATGACAGGGTAATATTGAGGGTAGAGCCATTCCCTTAATATATTCTTGATGACCTAATAAGTCTACAAATAGCCTGTTCAAACAGCAGATTTGTTAAATAAATTGCGGTAATAGCGCTAGGTGGCGCCACCTGAGCTGGCGGACGCTAATTTCCTAAAGCACAATATAAATTACCGAAAACAATGAAGCCAGTGGAAGCCGGCCGCAGACTTGTACACTCCAAATTATAATGCACACGCTAAAGGATTTCTTGCTTTAAATATGTGACTGCGACTACGAATTTAAAACTATAGCGGCAGATTTTACCCAAGTACTTCTGATATATGGACACTGGCCACAGTTACAAAGCTAACGAAGACAAATTATATTTTAGAAGTAGCAGATATTTCTGCATGAACTGAACAAAATGTAGCAATGGGCCCGCCCATTGCCATGCAAGCAATGGGCAGGCCCGTTGCTAGCCACACTGCACGAAAGTTAGAAATGAAATTGACCCACTAGCTAGATTATGCTTTCCTTCTGAATAGAACCAATTGTTACCATAATAAGTACATGTTTTTTTTCTAGTGGTTAACAAGGTTCGATTCCTGTTTTAGAGAGAAATGTTTGTATGTTTTGGAAATGTTTATGCACCCGCATACACGTGTATTGTAGGACCATGGCATTCATTGCATAAATAGTTTATATATGACATACCATCGACACAGGGAATCCTTAGTGTGGGGTCAGGAATATGTAAGTGACTGTTGGGCATCATTTATTTGTTTATTAATTCAATCAATTGAACTTCAGTGTCTATGCCGCTGTTGTTAAGAAATTCAAAACAATATTATCAGAATGTTCAAAATCATTTCACGACTTTTAAAGTTTTACTTGGCCTCAGTTCGTCGAGTCAGCCGGTTAATTATTACCGGGCACAATGAGTCGTCGAAGGCAATCTACTTCAGAAATGAGTCGACAACTTGAGGTTTTATGGTAGTCTTGATAAGAACTCGTTAAAGAGTTTAAACTCATCAAAAACGCACGTTTTTCCTCTCAGTTTTTCGAACACTTCCAAGTAAAACATAATTCCTGTTGTGGTAATTATAAAGTTACTCACATTCTCATTTCTTCCTAGAATATGGTGAATAGATAGCCTAGAGCTATGTGCATTTACTTCAGTTCAAAAAGCAACAGCATTTTAAGGAAACTATTTAACATAAAGGCTACACAATATTTTATCGTGATTAATATGTTGGCGGTAACATCATAATAGCTGGAGAGCAAGTGAAAAGTTTACAGGCAATGCACTTATTTCTCTCAAAAGTTGTACAGCTCAGTGAAAATAAGTATCGTTTTCTGTTAACATTTTGGCAACACGCCTGTTCCACTTACAAGACGTATTAAACATCCGCACTTGACGGTAACAAATAGCTCATAACGCGTTGAGGGACAGGACACAGACATGAGCAGGGAACAACTTAATTTATTTTAGCACAAAAACGACCTTTTAACATGTTAAAGAGCTCGACTTCTTCCTTTTTCGAGCTATTTTTAAAAAGTTGGGATTTCTTTAAGTTGAGAAAAAATTCTTGACCTGACAGCAAAATGCAAACACGCGGCGTTCATTGTTAAAGGTAAAACCGTAGAGTAATATATTTACTTATTCACCTCGCCTACAATTGGAAATGAGAATAAGTAAGATCGACATAAAACACCACGAAGAGGCAAACGGTTGCTTTGCGGCCAGTAGGTTGGTAATTTATGTTTAGAATGTACTGGGTTGCGTTTACTCTTCTTTGCCATTTATTTAGAAACAATGTATCTACAATCGTGGTATTTAAAAAGAAAATTTAAAGTGCGCATTCTAGCTCTCTTTTGTTAATAAATTCCAATAATATTTCGTAATTGGAGACCCAATTGTTAATAACGAACGTATGGATGAAAACTCAGGAATCAGGCCTTGTGAATACCGATTGGTGTGGAAACAAGCTATTTAAATGCGTAACCCGTCATTAGGCAGGCGTCGCCGAAGCCGGAGTGATCCCGGACTGAAGTACTTCTCTAGATGGCATCGCATAATCGACCTGTTAACGTTTCGTCCTACCACCTACTCGTACCCGAATCGCCCGACCCTGTTAGGCGCCGTTTATTTTTACAGCCTAGTAAGCGAAATTCGGATCCTGACTGCCGGAACGCAGCACAGTGATCGATCGTTGCCACTAAGATTCGGAAATTTGGGGTTTACGAAAACCCTACCTTGAATATTTGTCTACCTCGTAAAAAGCTTGTGGACAGGTCTGTATTATCTAGATCGCCGCTGAATACTCAATGATTCTAAATTCTTTTCAAAAATTGGATTCCGTTGTTTAGTCTACTTTGAAGTAGGATTATAGTCACGTACCAGTGTAAAGTTTGCAATTTCGGACTCTAAAGCCATTTGCTGTCGCCAGGAGACGATAAGACGATCCCGAGCTGCGGTCTACCGTCGCGGCAACACAGATAGAAATCTGAATCACCCAGCTTAGTGAAGGTCGGACTTATTTGTGTAATCTAGCAGAAATAGAAAATTGATGTACCAAAGAAACAAGCTAATATCTTTTAGGTTTTAAATCCATCGTCCCGCAAATAAAGTTAGCGGCTGAACAAGATTGTAAACACTCTCCACTTACCTTGTTTTTTTCTTTTTTAATTTTGGACTTACCTGAAAAGAAAAGAAAAATACTTTTAGGCAAAAACTCTTCTATAAACATTGTTCGCTCACCATTGTTTTAGGATCCACTTTTCGAAGATTTTTGGAGTACACTTAGACATTATAAGGATTCTTCAAAATTGTTTAACGTATAAAATATATTGTAGACAGCGATGAGAATCACACTACCAAAAACTAATAGCAACTAATTGCTGTTAGTACACAACGTAATGATGCCTTTTTGCTATTAAACAATACGAAGCAAAATGTAAAACTCATTATGCTTGAATTTTCCTAGCCATTTCGCCGCTCAAACAGAACACAGCAATGTACTCATTATGCCTGCCTGTTCATTACTTGCCATACACAAATAGTTCCTTGGCTAATAAAGTGTTTTCGAAAGTTTGTAATGAATTTCGCTTATATTGCAACATTTTGGAAGTTAGAACATTGAGAGCTTATTAAATAGGGCCATTTCGAAATTAAGTAAGACTGAACAATATTTGAACAGGAAAAAGATAATCAAAAGAGCTATTAAGGGGGTGAATTTTAAAATTCTCTTAATTAAACATCCCTCGCACGCTTTCTTTATAGGGTTGCTGGCATTTCTTTATTAAAATGTTATTTAACTCATAGTCGTAAATTATACAAATAGGTACTAGCTTGCATTCTTGACTTTGCTCGCATGGTACTTAGAAAAAACCGGTCAAGTGCGAGTCGAATTCGCACATGAAGGGATTCGTACGATCGTACGCCCCCTTTTACTTTATTTTTATTATTTGTTGTTATAGAGGCAAAAGAAAAACAACCTGTGAAAAAATTCAACTCTATTACGGTTCATGAAATACTTCTCTGCTGGATTATGAGTAAAATACACAGAATGCGTCCAGCTACTTCTCTCCCCGATCATGTCGTAAAAGTTGGACCATCTATATGGGCAATGTCACCATGGTCCCACCTGTCGCCATGGTTCACCATATCCATCTTGGGACTTTGAATCAGGAGTGGCTGCAATTTTTCTTATGATTACTTGTGGCTCTGCCCACCTCATTAGGGATACGAGCGTGATAATATACATACATACTCGTACATACAGATACAGCTCGTATTTTACGATTTGGGTGTTTTACGATTTTAATGATCCCTTTCTAAACTTCATACTGTATGAAACTTAAATTATGATTTTTTTATCCCGATTATTTTAATTTAATTAAACTAGTAAAATGCTCACGGGTTCAAACATTTTTTAACAAGTATTTGTTTAAAAGAATCAAACACTAGACTGCGTAGAATTTAAGTAGTATAGAGCATCTGCCATATTCGATTTTTTACATTATGATGACGATAAGTTTGTACCTACCATTATAGTCTAAGTCTTAGTTAATTGAAAATGGTTTCTTAAAGCAGCTATATTGGATTTATTTTCACTTTAGTGTCAAAGAAATATATTATACTGTACTATGACACTCTCGTCACCTAGACGAATCAACCAAAATCCAGCCAAAATGGCCATCTTTGACAAATGAGGTATTGTTGTCTCATTTGTCAAAGCCGTTCAGCCATTTCGGTTATAGATGCAGCCAAAGGAATAGCCAAAAGCCACATAAAAAGCCACATACATACATACAACCCAAACAATTTACCCTTCTACTAAGAATAAACGAGAATTGCTTCAAATTTTCAGTCAACTTTTAGGATTCAAGTCAAGATAAACTCTTTGTAGTTCAAGAATGGTAATTTTACCAATAGGTTGAAGTTGCACCTCATTACATAGTTGGAATCGAAATCCGATGATAACGATATTTTATTGTTACAAATGTTTGCCAAAAGTTGTCTTAACAGCCACGGGAATTGAACTCATCGATAACGTAGATCCTACTAATATTATAAATGCGAAAGTTTGTGAGGATGTGTGGATGTATGGATATGACGATGTATGTTTGTGCCTCAATCACGCCGTAACGACTGAATGGATTTGAATGAAACTTAGAATATACATAGTATGTGTGCTGGAATAACATAAATACTACTTTTTGTTTGGATACCACGCGAGCGAAGCCGCGGGCAAAAGCTAGTTTGTTTATAGTCAGAAATACAGTTTTTTCAATTTAGGTTTAACAAACGTGAGAATCGAGATATGCATGCGGGACGTCATTTTTCACGCTTTATTTATAGTGATGGAATTGCTATATTCGCGGGCTAAACATAAATTCAATAAATCTTCAAACTGAAGCCACATCGTTTGTTTCGGGCACGAAAGTTGTGGGAACGGTCGACCTATTTTCCGACTAACATAACATAAGGCATTTTAGTTGGGATCGGGATTACAATGATCATCGGATTAATTTCGTATCCTTGTCCACCACTTAAAAAACTTTAATATTTAACAAAGCAGTGGAATTAATAATACGGATTTACGAAAGCTTTTTCAATAGGCCGTTACTTATTAAATTTATTTAGGCCAGTATTGTAAAATTAAATTTTCAATGAGACACGAAAATGTTGCCTGTTTTAAAATATAAAATATATCGTGGAAACAAAGAGCGCAGCATTTACTAAACGCAGTGGGTACTACTTATAGAAATCCTGCTCGAAATTGCAAAGGGATGCACCAGATTTTCTGTTTTAGAATACATATTAGAACCGCAACAAGTCAGAAAAGCAAGATACAAAATCTGTACTTATTGGATGAATTTTATAGATACCTATTTTACATCGTCTGATTTCTGAATACCTAATATAAAATAAAATAGCTGACCGGGTCCGTCTGTTTGTTCGCTTTGTTTTTAACCTCGCAAAGGATTTTAATATGATGTTCACTATCATCGATATCGGCAAATCATATTAAATATAGAGTTATCTATCTAAATAGATTATGACACTTATGGTGCCACTAGTTAGTGATTTATTTGAGCCTCTAGATATTTTTTAAATACGTATAACTTTTCTAAACACAACGTGCTATAATCAGTAACAATCAAATCTTAGTTTGAATCGACAATGTGTTTTTTGTGCATTATTTTATATTTTCCCGATACGATGGCACTAGAAGCAGTTATTAGGGAACGAATGCAATATCAAGTCTTAAAGTGCATTAAAAAAGCAATCACGGAATAAAGTCAATTGGCTGCTGCAGTCCCATGGAATCGCCGTAATCCAGCGCAGAAAGGGTTCTTAGGCGATCCCGATTATCCTGCAGTCATTAGGGGCCATCTGCGCAGCGTCTTCAGGATTATACTTCCATTTGGTTGCTGGTTTCCAGCTTAGACTATAGATAGTTTTCTGCCATTACCAGTTACAGCAAACGCGGGGACATTGTCTTTGACTTTTTATTATCAGAAAAATATATTTTTTTTTCTTTTAAATTCGAATGAAGTTTTGTGATAGTAAAGGACAGAAAAAAAGAATATAAGCCAAAAAAAGTGAGTACTGAATACAAACAAATACAAAAAAAGTGATAGAAAAGTTTGGAAAAGGAAGATATGCTATGCCGACCAACGTAGTGTGGGATCGGAAAAGTTCACCCATTATTGTTTCATCGTTACCTTGTTCAGAAAGTTAAAAATAAGCCTTGCGAGAGTTATTTATGAACTCATTCAAAAACCTTGAGTTTTTAAGGATTCATTCTGGGTTGTTATTTTTTACTACACACTATGTTTACTTACGATCTTAAATCCCATAAATTTAACCGACGGTATTGCCTGGATAGCTCAGTCGGTTAGAGCTCGACTTTGGTAAGTCCGAGCTTGGGTACAAGTACAGGTAAACTTTTTGGGAGTAATTCAAGATTGTAAACTTTGGAAACAGTTTCAATAACCCTTGCGGCTACACTATAAAGCTTAGGCAACGGTTGAGTCCTTTGTCTATTGTGTAGTCGCAAAGTTACGAATTTATTCAAACTTTTAACATTCAAAATGCCTTTTGTCAAGAAGATACGAGGAAACAAAAAGTTTCCAGAAACATATTAGTCAGTACCAAAATACGTGTTTGGAATTTCTGGGTCATGAATGATATATGTATGTACATTTGAGGGTGTAAGTTTCCTTTATGCTAAGCAAACACCACTTGTAAGAATACAGGTGAAACAAAAAGACGTAAGAGGCTACACAAAGAACAGCTATAACCATCCTATAGAGGAAACAAATGGGAACTCCCTACAGTACTGTACAATATATGTAAATCCGGGAAAGCTGCTAACGTGGAACACTCTGTTTTACCTAACTACATTTAGTGGAATGAAAAATATATGAACAGGTAAACTTATTTTACAACTATTTCACAGAAATATCGTTTTAGCAAACAAATTTGGGTTCGAAATTACATATTTTACAGCAGCTTTTTATCTACAAAAATATGTTGACCATCTTTTAAATCCTGTGTGTATTTTCACGGTGAAATTGAGAAAGGTACTATTTACAATTACTAGTAGAATGAGAAAACAAGCGTTAAATTTTCCCTGCAAACTTCACCCCCTGTGGTTAAGTTTGAGAATTAATTTCTTAGTGCACCAAGAAGATACTACAGTCAGCAAAAAAATTGAAATATTCATAAACTCTACGAATCTTAAAGTGCTATAACATAGAAACTCAAATGTCTACAAAATATTTTTCTTAAATATTATGGAAATTTTGTCAGTTTCCTAATACATTTTACATTTACAGAACCGATAATAGTAAACTATACATAAATACTTAAACTCAGTGCCTAAAATCAAGCAGAATTATTCATATTGCAAATATTACACCAATAAATTTTGGTTCATCATTGAGGTTCGTCGAGAAATGTTTTCTTATTTTAACTCAGTTCAAAAGAGCATCTTCCTTTTGAACCCGGTTAAAATAAGACTTGAAATTATGTTTATATTTGGCTGTTTCTTCACGCACAACGTATAATTTGTTTGAAATGGAAAATATATTTGGTGGTGGAACATAAAAGCCTTACTAAGTATAAAAGCAAGCTTACATTTTATCAAAATTGATTGTGCGAAAGGTGAATATACCTTATTAAAGTTTGTAAATAAGCACGAGCGTAAAGTTTTGTGAAATTAATCGCGGTCTTTCATAAACAAGGTGAGACCTCGAGATAAACCCTGCGTTGAATTGCCCAACTCCGCGGAACGAATGGAGAATGCGCCTTAACACAGAAATAACCGTACATTGTACGTAGCCACTATTCCTCGGCATAACATACGGGTTAGTTGAGTGAGAATTGTCTTAGTGAAATCGCTTTTCATGTGTGAGAACCTTGTGGCCTGGAACACAAGACTTGTACGGAGAAGGTACACAACCACTGCTCTGAATTTAAAACATATTTTATCTACGATTATCTACCGAATCTACTTGATGATTTGAGAATATATCTACCGTACTTCGGATACAGCCCTGTCCCTGTTCACCACAATCTACGGATTCATTATTTAAAACATTTTTTTTTCTGTACTCGTCTTATAAAACTAGATCACTGCAACGTCTGTTGAAGTGTACACCAGTTAAAATACCAACAGTAGGTCATTTAAAAAGTAAACTAAGGCCTACCATCTATATATGATTTATACAGCGTCAGGTAGCCACTTTTACCTTCAGAAATGGGACGCTGTAGTGTCCGGAACGAATTAAGATGGAGTAGGCTTGCCCAGCACCTATTCCATCCTCTCAGCTTAGTCTGCCTTCTCCACAGGAAAGACATGGTTACGTGCGGAGCTGACTAAGCCGCGGGTTTCCTCACGATGTTTTCCTTCGCCGTTTCAGAGTACTGGTATAGCACACACAAATTTTTCGCAAGAAAAATCCATTGGTACACGACCGGATTTGAACCCACGTCCTTAGGATCGAAAGGCTGGATCACTACCAACTAGACCATCAGAACTCTCTTTAAAAAGTAAAAGATGTTCAGAATTGATAGTTTTCTGTTATTGCCTTAAAACTCAACCTTCAAAGACAAGAAACTAAAAAGAACGGTCAACACTGTATCTGGGGACAAAGATATTACTATGCTCACGACATTTTGACCCTAATAGCATTTAAGTATCCTTTAGGTCGTAGAGGCACGTTTGACCTTTGTACGTATTTAGAGACGAGTTTAGCCTCTTATTCTGTAAAAACTTTTGAGCCACACGGATCTACTTACTTAAACATAGCTGTATCCCTAACAGTTCATGTTTTGAATATTTAGGCAACGTTTCCAAATGAGTTCGCTTCACTTTCTGTTTATCAGATAATTGACTTTTCTTCATAAAAATAATAATCGCCTGAAGTTTTGCTGTAATATTTCTTACAGCTAGCATTTATGTTTTGATAGTAAGCACTAAAATAAGTATACTGTAACAAATAAAAACAAAATTATTTAGTGCGCAATTAAGTGTGGTAGGCGTATAAAAGCAAATTGAAAGCAGTAGAAATGGCTGTAACAAAAGCCACAAACGAAATTATTCTTACACTACAAAAACTGTGCTAATGGGCCACGCGTTCTATCCGTACATTTTGCAAGGGTACGATGAAACAATACAATTCTATAATTTCCCCCAAGTCATTGTTGTGTAGTCACGCGCAGGGCGCCCGGCACCTGTCTACCGCATTTGTCGTGACTCGGGGGACCTCACTCTTAACTATTCCATTGTATGTGCACCGCACACAACTACATTATTTTTTTTCCATTTGCCTTAACCAAGCGAATGAGCGGTTTGTGATGACACATGAGAAAAAAGTTGATACAGCAACTTGCAAAAACCGTTTATCGTGTTTACTTTAGTCTGGATTCGACGTGTTTTTAATTATAAAATGGGTAGACAAAATACGATGGCCGGGTGAATTAGTACTCCAATCTGAAGCCACCTAATCAAATTCCAACTCGTTAGCCAAACTTAGAAGAAGTACCTATCCAAACCGTGAGCTAGCGAAGCGCAAAACGAGAAAAGTTTTATTTTAAAATAACATGGGATTTTTTGTATGTACGATCTCGTCGTCAGAAACTTCTATTCCCTGTACACGTTACGTTTAAATCACTCACTTCACTTCCTTATTTTTTACATGTTTACAAAAAAATAACAGAATTTATTTGAAGTTTTCGCAACACAGGGAAATGGAAATGAATGGCCCATAAAAAAAACATTTGTTTTTGCTTTCAATAAAACGGGCCCTTTTGTACAGGATACAACAATAACATAATCTAAGCAAATTCCGCCATATAGGAAGGACTCCCCTATTAACCCTCGATTTACGAGCAGGTAACACCGTATATGAATATTGCCATTTCAGCAAACAGCATAATTTATTATGATTGATTCGTTTAACCGTGTCCCGGCGCCCGAGAGATTCACACTGATTTATCACATCGATGTAAATTACCACTTAGGTAATTTGCGTGTCATTGAGCAAATAGACGGCCTATTATATTATTATTGATTGCCAAATAACTTAAGTAATAGTGACTAAGAATTTGCTAACTTTACTAGCTACAGTAATAAAAATTAAACTGGTCAAGTGCGAGTCGAATTCGCACACGAAAGGTTCCGTACCATCGTACATGTACATAATTGTAATGCCACCTATTATAGGTGACAGGCAGCACGTTTCCTATAAAAATCAAGCAAAAATGTAAAATGAAACACGTCTCTTCTATGAAGACCCCCTTAATTTTTAATTTTAATATTATTTATGTAAAAATCGGTAAATTTTAGATCGTTTGAAAAATACAAAAATACAAAAATACTACAAAAAAGTGTGTAAAAAGTTACTCGACCCATCTATTTACAAACCGGGCTTAGTGTTGCTTAACCTCGATGATCGATTGCGAACGTTAAAATTGTTTTTCTTGTATGGGGCTCCCTTTTATTTTATTTTTATTATTTGTCGATATAGCGGCAATGTAAATACATACTCTGTGAAAATTTCAACTCTATCTATTACTATTTATGAGATACAGCCCGCTGATAGACGGACGGACGGAAGGACAGCGGAGGGCTAGTAGTAACGGGACCCTCGTTGGCACCCTTCGGCTACGGAACCCTAATAAGAATGTTAGAAAAATGTGACTATTAGTGCTCAATTATTATGGGTACTTCCCTGTTAATAAAGTTTTAAGTACTCGATTTAAAAAGAAAACCTGCCTTTAAATTAATCGTTAATATTTTGATTTAAAATAAACATTGTGAAATTTCGTAAAACGAAGATAGCGGTTATTTCGCTGCAAAACAGAACCCGTATTTTGTACAACAATACGCTTATCTGATTGAAGTAGCTGTTTGTAGCTTTAAGATAAAACCGAGAACCCATCACCTTCAAGTCATAATTTGGAGTAAATAGAAACAAGAACTTGTTGGATTATGCATGATCTTTGCTCACTTCTAGATTGGGGAGCGGAGACATCCGACAGTGTGAAATGTTTGACCCTCTCCGTGTTTCCGTAGCAGTTTCTATTGATCTTCATAACTTTTTCAAATAAAACTGATTGAGGTATTTCCTTCGATATTTCAGTTGACTAAGAAAATAAAACCCTCAATTTTTATTCTGACCTGAAAAACTAAGAACTTCTTTGAATAATCGTCTTCTTTCGTGTCGTTGTTACAACCAGTGAGCAGTGGGTAAAGACACTTTTGGCTACATGTACAACACTAGTGGAAAGATCGCGGTTTCACTCGCTTAAAGTAGATTCTTTCGAGTACATCTCGTGTTTGAACAGCCTTGACACCCCGTTGCACTTCTTTGGTAAACCGTTATCATTTTGTATTGCCGTATAACTGTCAAATCAAGTTTCAAGCAAATCTGACCACCCGTAAATAAATCTCATACAATTTAAAACAACCCCTGCACCCCGTTTCGGGGGTAGTTTTGAAAATATTTTATCATAGAATTTTACAAAATGTATTTAAGATTGTCTACGCTAAGTTTCAAGGTTGAATGTTCAAGGAATACGATTTTTCATACAAACGTTTTTACTTAAATCCTTTCTTAGTTAGTGTACGTCGACGTGCTATGAGCCATCTGAGTATAGGCTCTGCGTTGTCTGTCATAGGTCAGTCAGTCACGACAAAGTACATTTTACATAGTATTGTGATTGTGACTATCCGTAATCATAAATATTTAAAATCTCATACGATTAACTGCAAAATAAAGAAAATTTTTAACCCATTTTAAAAATATAAACGTAATGTACACCTTTAATAGAACTAATCCCGGAACTAGCGGTTGAATAAAACAAATGTAGCTGCAAGCACAAATGTAGCTATGTATTTCCTGAGAACAGATTACGTATGATTAAGCAATTTGTGCACGTTTGGTTTATATTTGAGGCATCTCTGTAAGTGCTTTGACTGCTGGAGGAGCTTAGAGTGTATCAGAGGCGTCGCCGAGTCACGCTCGGCACTAAGCCGGTCTCAGACGGACTACGAAGCTCTGTTACATAGTGTAAACTCAAGCCCCATTTACTGTGACAGGTTGGAACACAGGACGCGCATTTGCTCATATCATCATCATCATCATTTCTCTGCCCTTGTCCTTTTTTATGTGGGGTCGGCACAACATGTATCTCTCTTCCATTTCCCTCTGTCAGAAGTCATCTCAACGCTCACTCCTTTTTTACTCATGTCATTTTTCACACAGTCCATCCATCTTTTCTTTGGCCTACCTCTACCCACATATCCTTCCACATTAATATCTAACACTTTTCTCGTCACATGACATTCTTCCCTTCTCATGACATGTCCATACCACATATATTTGCTCATATCATGTAATGTAATATATTTTGTAATATGTTTTGTTAGCTACAGTTGAGAGATCAAGGTTTGTCATTTCCACCTCTTAAGACATAATCGTATGTAAAGACAATTCCCTAAACAATTTTATTAAAATAGGAGGTGATTTATCAAAATTTCAGAAGAAAACGCTTCTTCAAGAAATATTC
This sequence comes from Scotopteryx bipunctaria, assembly GCA_949320045.1. Lineage (NCBI taxonomy): Eukaryota > Metazoa > Arthropoda > Insecta > Lepidoptera > Geometridae > Scotopteryx > Scotopteryx bipunctaria. The sequence goes on from OX439441.1 coordinate 6,001,332, forward strand.
AATCCACGATCACCAATAAAAGCTGAAGCGGTATTACCTACGCATTTACTACAGAACATTACGCGCCTAACTACAATCTATAAATTTATTATAATAACGCGATAAAACCCCAGTCGACACTGGAAAAACAAGAAAAAATACATAAACGCTCCGTATGGCGATCATATTCGTGGCAATAAGTAACCATAAAGCCGGTATTTCATATAAGCGAAGTGCCTTGCTGTTACGACTTGCCGAGAACGTGAGTGGAAAGATGGCTTGCTGAGACAGCGTTTATTGGTACACCTGCTTACAAAAAGCATTTTCACCGAGTGGTTTAAAAAGCCAGTCAAGCTAGGGTAGGTAGGAACTATTGTCGATATCTGCAAACTGTCGGAGTTCCCTCGGTTCGTTTCCGGGAGCAGTTGAGGGCACATTGGGAGGCAATTTGCCCCAGACACCTGCAAGACCCGTAACACCACAACGATTGCTATTGAATATTGCGACTTCTATTTTTGCAAGCGAGATATTTTCTTCCTTTTTATTGCACTATCCTTTGCTCACAGAAAAGATGCGAATTTGTCGCAATATTTCTTTGGACGTAGAAATAAATCCGCTTTAGATTTTATAAAACTTTTTTTATATTTGTGTAAGTTTCCTCGATTGTTCTAAAGTGCTTGTTTTATTTTTTATTTTATTTGTTTTGTCTACCAACGAATATTACAATATTTTCATAGCAGAGAAAACATTAATTCAATTATCATAAGGTATTGATTCCACTATTCGTAGAACTCAGGATTCTCTAGTGGACCATTAACGGTATATCAGCCACCTACTGGTAGTTCGTAACAGTTGCACGTGAGCTGAAAATCCTAACTGTAAAGTGGGTAAATTGAAGACAGCGGAGCAGTATCCTATATTTTAACACCTGCCACGGTGGGAGCGAGTTCCCAACAAAATTAACTTAAATCTTCAAGAGATTGCAGACTGTAAAATTTTACCTTTCGGATAAAATTAATGCACGATTTCCCGTACACAAATGTTCCATTGAAAATTAATTCGGGACGCTTTTGAAGATAACATTCGTGGAATCTTGATCTTATCTTCAGAGTGACTAAGTCCGGAGGATGTAAGATGTCCTTTGTAGATCGTTGTCAACGTTTACCTCAAATGGATTGACCGAATAAGGAGTAGTCGATAATGTTTGTTTTTGAGTTTCTTTTGAATCGGCATTACATAGAAAAGATACGCTGTTTAACAATAAACAATAAACAATTATTTAATTCACATTGATTATGCTTTTGAGCGACGACGTATTTTATATTAAGCACTAATATTTACATGAAATACGTACGCGTCATAGGTGGCAAATCATTTCTAAAGCGGAATTAATTCACATAGGTTTGGCATATGGCATAATTGATATGAAGATGGTGACTTTATGTATAAAGCTAAAGCCTTAATGGTTTCCCTTTCAAAACCGGACGGTAATACGACTGGCACAGTCACACAAATTTCCTTTTGAGTACATGCTTTGTACAACGTTTGAAACCCGTATGAAACGCAGTTGTTCAATATGGTAACCGTTCTGCTGTCTGCAGCAAGCGCACCAGAATGGCCGTACAGGAACACAAAATTATTATTATTATTATTATTATTATTACTATTACTATCAACCTATCTTATCCCACTGTAGGGTAGAAGTTTCCCACCTTTTCCAGTTCTCTCTGTCTTCTGTTGCGGTGGGCCAGCGTGGAAATGAAACAAAAGCGCAAAAAAATGCGTGTGTAAGGGCGTATGAGTTTTCTTCTCAGGCTGATTGATGAGTGCACTTTATAGCAATGTAGTAAGGACACTGACGAGCACGGTCAGTGGTTCTGTAGCTGTTGAGCAATTAGTGTCCCTACTGCTTTGTAACAAAGCAGACTCGCCAATCATCACAGCCTGCGGGCACGATCGGTCCGTATCAAGACCTGCACGAGTACCGTGCTTTGTCTTGTTGTCCACGGTCCGGTATAGTAGGTGTCAACTAGAATGTAGTACCACAAATATTGCGCGCCTCGGCAAACTTCGTGCTTTGTATGAAAACCGAATTTGTCCGAATATATAATTAAAATAAACTGAACCAACCCTTAAAAAATAAGTATCTAAGTACATAATTATTATACCTAACTTCTCTTTATAACATACCATCATCACGTTAGTTCGTATTTCAGAAGCTAGACGAAAATTGGCGAGGCACACAATATTTGTGGTACTACTGTACGTAATGTTTTCAGGACGGTCAATCATACTATGAAACGGGGTCGTGAGGAAACCTTAATATGAATCCGAGCTGTAATAAATCAAGGCTGTACATTATCTGCTTGCAAATGTCGTCCATCCGCAATACTGAGACCCGTAATTGCAATGGCTGGACAATTCATTCCAGTAATTACTATTCTTGTTAAGACGCTTTTACTTCATTAATTAGCGAAACTTCAACCACCCTCAATTTACTTTTACGATGAAGAATTTGAACATCATTCAAATTTTACTCTTAACAATCTTACAAACCGAGTTGGGAACTTTCGCTCGTCATTTTCATTAGGGAAATGTATAGGTATTCATAAGATTGTAGTAATTTGTTCTGAAGGTACCATGTCCAATTTATGATCGAGCCTTCATTATTATATTGTAATGGAGCGACAGATGGAATTTCTAGGTATTCCCGCAGTACCTTGAAATCTTGGATGTAAATTGACGAGCTAATAGATTAGTAGTTAGATGAATTGTCTAGCAATATTGGTTAGAATATTGCTAGACTTACCGGTAATCTTATTTTTTTAAACGTGTGCGTAAGAAGTACTCATACAAGCTTACGAATGATTAAGTGATGATGAAATATTTTCCTAAGTGTTTCAGCGCGATTAATTATGCAAAACTTTCCAGACGGCGGGCAAATGACCATTTTGTTCTAGATAACTAATTCTAAACTAACAATTGGATGGACAAACGTTTCAACTTTACTCCTAAAGGATGATTCGAATTAAGGCCGTTTTGGTCGCGGTTTGACAAACTCAATTCCGAAACAATGGAGGTTCATCCTACGACTTGGTTTGGTTTATTTCCTCGACTACCAGAACAAATTAAAAAGCTACAACAAAAAAGTTCATCTTTCAAATAATTGTTTAATGTTGTAGTATAGGTAACCGGCCTTTACCTACTGTTGAATATAGGCCTCCCTTTGCGTGTGCCATTTTCCATGGTCCGTTAGCCTCATCCAGGTCCGGCCCGCGACAAATACCTAACCGTTACAGTGCATTAATCAGCAAGTTATTTCGCGGGTAACTTGTGCTTCTTACTGTACATACAACCTTCTTCACAAGCCATTACCTACCCGTCCATTCATCGGAGCGACTCAACCCGCTTTACAAGCTAGGTAATTAACAAAACCTTGAACTTTAAACATTAACTAATTTACCCGCCGGGAGTTAAATCCTGCTCATATAGATATAATATACTACGCTTTTGGTCGAGGGTAAGATATATAGGATACTAGCTGCGGCCCGCGGCTTCGCTCGCGTGGTACCCGGATAAAAAATAGCCTAATGTTAATCCATCACAAGTACTATGTATATTCCAAGTTTCATTTCAATCCATTTAGCCGTTTGGGCGTGATTGAGGCACAAACATACATCGTCACATCCACACATCCTCACATCCTCACACACTTTCGCATTTATAATATTAGTAGGATTTCATTTTCATATTTATCACGCGTACCTACCCCAAGTGATTCATTCGGAAGTGATAATAAAGTCTTGATAATATTTATTATTTTACCAACAGCCTAGCCTTTACTCAGATAAAAATATATTAGTAGGTTCGTTTATCTGCAAAAGAGCTGTGTTTTTGTAGGTGGCATTATCAATCATACCATTTCGGGCGACATAAGTGGACCCTCCTCGTACGAGCTCAAAGTTCCATTACTCACTAAGCCACGCCCGGTGCTGATACCCTCTCCTTCAGCCACTATAGCTATAGCGAACTGATATCCGTTACATGTACAGGCTGAACAAAGAGCGGCAGTAGGCGAGCGAACATCAGATCGCGGCAATAATATGAAGTGGGACCATCAGAGTCAACAATTTCATGAGCTAGGTATAAGAAAAATACTTTGGCTATCATGAGCTATGCGAAAAATACTCTAGGTACTATCTCGATTGTCTCGCCTCACACATTGTGCTTGGTGAAATAACAGATGATTGTAACGTAACCTACTTCGACTATTGTATTTACTTAAACTGAGTTATATACGATACGTAGCTCGGTGCTCTTGCAAAACGACGTGTGTTCGCGAACAAGTATGTAACTTGCAGATAACTGGAGAAAAGTTATAGCTCAAGTTAAAGGATTTGCACCGAATTCGAAACAGCCATTGGTAAGTTCGTTGCCGATTTAAGCGGCGGCAGCTGGTAGCTTACGCCGCTACACGAAAATAAATGGAATGGAATTCTAATTTTGTCGGTATTTAACACGGTAACGGTCCATAAAGATCTAAATGGGAACAAAAAGGCTTTACCGTAAACGTCGATGTTAGAAATTAATTATTATTAGAGTTTTTAATTAGAATTGCCAACGAAACCTTCGAATAATTCAAACGACGTTCTGAGACTTTATTTTAATTCAATTATTCTTAACTACTGGCGCGATGGCTCTATTTATTCCATTTTTAGGGTTCCGTTCCCGAAGGGTGGCACGAGACCATATTACTAAGCCTCCGTTGTCCGTCCGTCCGTCCGTCTGTCAGCGGGCAGTTTCTCATGAACTGTACAGGTAAAGAGTTAAAATTTCAGAGTATTTCTATGCCGCTATAACGACAAAACTTAAAAATATACAACTTTTTTTAACTTTCGTTATAGATAAGCGAAGCTACCTATTTAAAAAGTACATGAGAGTAAAAGTCACATTAAAAACATTACATGTACGATGGTACGAAACCCTTCGTCTGGGAATTTGACTCGCATTTGACCTGTTTTATTTTTTAATTGTTTTGAAGCTGTTGTTTTAATATATACAATATTATATTAGGTTGAAAGCAAGCAACAAGTAAAATAAAATTTACAATATGGTACTCGGCACATCTCGAGTCAAATCTATTGAAGTCATGTAGGTCAGTGCATGTCATGGAACATCTACTGGGCAAACTGCCAGTTCGCTTGTCCATAAAACTCCACTAGATAGATAGCTAATAAAAATTAAATTATAATTTCAAATTAAGCAAGTACTGCGAGAACTATGTGAAGAGTTTTTATGAGGGGCTAGCAGAGTGATTCCTGAAACTTATGGCGTCTATAAACCCGCTCGAGTTGAGTAGACGAGTGGTCGATTTAACAAAATTCTGCCCTCCTCGCAGTCTACAGAAATCTTCCGAATTACCGAGATCGGTCGTGAATGGCTGATGTAATGACGTCGAGAAATTCTGTGTAACGTCCCGATATCATAAATAAAATGATTTATTCGTTGCTACAATAGCTGCGCTTCACAATTGCTCTTTTAACGGTTTGTTTGCATTGTTACCCGGAAATATATGGTGTTATTTTGAAATATTATTCATGATCGTAAACCTTTACGTGCCACTGCTAAAGACCATTAAAGTTTAATTTCAGATTTATATTCGGTAAAGTAGGTTCCGAAATCATGCGAAATTAAGAGTTATAATAATGCATCAGTAATATTCAAAAATCAACATTACATCTATAATTAATCAAAAGTATATCCAGTGGAATCATAAGCGAATATAAATTAATGAAGAGCGATAGTGAAATCGGCGACAGTAATACTCGGTTGGAGTGCATCGGGTCGAGCTCTCATCATGGATTCCCGAGGGCGCGTCGTTAAATGTAGGCCACGAAGTTCAGCCGGCCGCCGCCAGCCTGAATATTGCTTTGTCACTTGGCGACGTCGCACAGCTTCCCTAAGCCCAAGTAATTGGAAATACTTGAAATAGACGACTTAAAGCAACATCGCGCCGCTCCACCCGGCCCGGCCCGGCCCCGGAACATCCCCTTTCGACGTCTCGCCAACCTAACAATATTCACGTAAATCGAACAACTGTCGTGTTACAGGATTACAAATTTACGTCGACAGATTTATTTGAACAACTGTAACTAAACAGACAATTGGCACCTACCGAACTAGAAGGATTTTAAGTCGCTAGCTGGCATTGCTTGGAGGAATATTACAAAAAGCCAACTGTATTAATAACTAAACTTGCTGCTCAGGAATTAGTTGAGGTCGAGAGACATACTTGTACAAATAAGATACAGTTTAACTAATTTTGAAGCCCGAATTCAAATTGTGTCTACACACCTAATTATGTTATTTTATAAACCAATGTATATTTTGTTCCTAAATAAACAATTTGTATTTGTATTAAGCCGCTGATTTTATTAGAATACAATCATGTGTCACAGTTAAGTCGGCAACTCGCCGACTTGTTCCACCGTATACGTCGGCCGGCGTCTATACACACAGTTAACGTAGTCAACTTAACTTATAAGCCAAGGTCTGTAGTAGATGATTTATACAGCGTCAGGAGGCAACTTTTACCTTCATAAACGGGACGCTTAGTGCCCGGGACGAATTAAGATGGAGTAGGCTTGACCGTCACCTATTCCATCCTCTCAGCTTAGTCTGCTTTGTCCACAGGAAAGACATGGTCAATACGTGCGGAGCCGACTAAGCCGCGGGTTTCCTCACGATATTTTCCTTCGCCGTTTGAGAGTACTGGTATAGTGCACATAAATTTTTCGCACAGAAAAATCCATGGTTACACGACCGGGTTTGAACCCACGACTTTGGGATCGGAAGGCAGGGTCACTACCATACCAACTAAACCACCAGTGCTCTCTAACTTATAAAAAGTGTTATGATAAACCCAGCGTCGGTATACACACTCACGATTGTATTCTTTGAGACAAAAAAAAACTTCCAAAAAGACTTCTCCTGACATGCCATTGGCACTTAATCCTGCATAATATGGGAGCCTAGAAGATAGCTAACGCAGAGGTATCAACATAATTATCCTTTTATAGTAGTGTCCGTAATCGTAGCTTCAAGAAAAACTTGATTATAAAAGTCATTGATTCAAGGGCGATGCCATCTTCCTCGTTATAAAAATTCTTGAATAATTCACCATCCGTAATGAGGAAGGAAATTTAAAAAGTTTTGGGACATTTTTCATTTAGCGTTTTCCTTTTTAGTGGAGTCATCCCATATTTTCTTAAGTAAGCTTCAATAAATCTGCGTATAAGAATAGATAGAGATAAGTAGATAGACCGTAACTAGATAAATATTGGGTTATAACATAATCGTAACTTACAATTTAGAATAGAGGGCAGTAATAGATAGATACTACAATATAGTACACCCAAATAATTTACACTGATGCAATAAAGAAACTAAAAATATTGTTTTGTATTTTCAATTAGAAAACTTATAAAATGAAGCTTCTAAAAATCGACAATAAATATTCATCTACATGCACTGAAAAAGACAAAATAAGCACGAAGAGACACCGAAGGAACTTATAATAAAAATAATTTCTATAATATTCGAAGTTATTAAATAATCAGAGAGCCAATGTTGTAAGTTAGTGCGTCTAATTCAATGCAAATGTGCGGACAAACTTCAGCAAAACCAAGAGTTTATTGCAGACAAATATGAGACGAAGGTTTAATTATGACGCTCCCACAAAGACTAAGACTTAATATTTTATGAAAGCACTCGTTTCATTAGATAGAAACTAGAGTAATAATAGCTGGCCTTTGCAAAGAGCTTTCTTAGGATAAAATCCAGGCGCTGTGATTGGTGAAGATATGAGAATAGACATAAGCCGTGTTATTAAGAGCTCTGTATTGTTGGTTCAGACTGCAGAAACACCTTAGTCCAAGGCAAATATTTTTATATTGAAACTAGCTTCTATCCACGGCTTTACTCGCGTTTGTGCCCGGATATAAAGTAGCACATCGTTATTCTGGGTTACAAACTATGTAGGTACATTCTTAGTCCTCATTTTCACAAACTTTTCAACAAAACATTTTCCATATTAGTAAGATTTGTAAAAAAACTTATAGGTACGTGGCTCATTTTTGTCTATTTCCCAATCCATTTTATGGGATGGACGGTATATACAGATTAATGACTGAAATAAAAAATTAGTTAAAATGCATCAAGCAAAAAGAGTACAAAGGCATTCAAGACTCCATAATACAACGTATGGTATGAGCACATAGGAACATAATGAGATATATGAAGCACTTTGTGAGTTAGCACGATGCTTGTGAGCATGGCCGTAGATCCCGCACCCTGATTAAATTGTAGCGTCTCCGTAAAGGATTAATTTGGGCACTGTTTAACCTAAGGGTTATGACATGACACGGAAACCTTGTTATGTGACCGGGGACCAAACAACAGAGTATAGGATTAGACCCACACATCTGTGACAGAAGCACAACCAAAGCCCCATGTCTAACAAATGATTATACAATAGATATGGTATGTACAAAGACTATTGTTTGAGCGTATTTCAGATTCCGCTCACGTTAACCTAATATCGTAATAAGAACAAATATTTATGAGTAAATCGACATAGAGCGGATTAATTAAACAGCTGCAGTGCCGATATCCACTGTAGAGATTGCAACAACTCGTGAAAACTCAATGTGAGTCGAACTATATATGATGATACCTATGAAAAAGTTCTTTCATTCCGGCTACGTCCGACCGTCCGCTGTATTTTATACGGCATGCAAAAAACTAAGCTTCGTATGTTGTTTATTTTTATTTTGGTCAATACTACAGGTGATCGATTGTTGGTTCAGCTCTAAATTTTCGAATAAATTCACGAATGAATGCTTTATTTGTCACATTTGAATTGCGAAGATTGTCTTCTTTGTTTGAATAAGTATTAAAGTCAGCTTTTTGCCAGCAACATGGCAGTAATAGGATCATGTTTCCCTTCAAACCCTCATTAGGAAACGAGTTCGCGTGTTCAGTAGGTAATTAATTGTCGCAAATCTTGCTAGAAATCGAAAACCGCTAGGCTGGCGCGACGTGACCGCGCGCCTGGCAATCAGTATGCGCGGCGCCACACATACCGCTCGCCTCGTCTCCACACACCACCACCGGCTGCAATATGCTGAAATTGGTACGTGGCCAGGAGACACAATATTCACATTGAATCCGCCATTTATTTCGGAATAATATCACCTACATACCGTTAAGCATTTATCGGTAAAACTACTGCATAACGGCTTTATTCGAGTCACGACCGCGGTAAGTATTTCTCGACCATACTGACAAAATCCAGTATTACAATAAAATCAGCGAGGAAAAGACGCGAGAAAATACCCAACCATTTTTGTTCTCCTAGTTCCATATAAATTCCATTCGAATTACATTAAGGAAATTCAGTACATAGCGGAGCACTAAGATCCTCTGTTCGGCGTCATTGTATACGTGAGATAGATATAGGGATGAGTGGCTTAGCCGGATTAGGGTCCTGGAGGCTGATTATTCCACCGGTTGATTTACGATGACGCGATATGCCCGCACCCCCTGCTTACCTAATAGAGAACTACACGAAAACGGACAATTTATAGTGTCGCACATGCCGATAGGATCATTTACCGCAACGAGAAACTGTGAAATATGAGAGGCCGTGTCGAAGCGTGCTTACGGACGAGGGTGAACAGATCCCGACCTGCTCCGCCCTGAATGGAGGTCAACTACGAAAAGTTTCCGACATTACGTATATTTACAAGAGAGAAAAAGACATTTAAATGCGGGCCGCGGCAGTGATTAGCTTAAAGGACGGGGTGCCTTTCGGCCCGACCTTACATCGCACGTGAATTGAAACAAAACCTAGCGACGGACATTATCTTAATAAGTACCTTTTTTCTAAGCCGTTTGAATGAGAATCCGCTACAGAATTGCAAAATTAGCTTTATGAAAGTCAAATGAGGGCTTTGAGATTTTTGTAACATCATACTTTACATTGAGTTTTATCAAAAACTCGCATATTAACGAAATTATTTTAAAGGTAAATATTAGCGACACATATCATGTAACATAGGCTTTATTTACCGTCCCTAATGAATAAATATTTAATTACGTAGGCATTCTGGTGGAAAAATACATGCTATTTAATGTTGTAATGATCCATTATTTATTTAGGACTGGGCCCTTAAAACCTGTTTCTGTTATGGTTTCTGGCAAGTTTAATTTTAATTCTGAAGAGTAATTACTTAGACGGGACGAGAGACGTTGGAACAGATAGGTCCGAGTACGTACCTGAGTTGGGTTGGTTGTCGGAGTTCGGCCGCGCCGACGGGGCTCCGTCACGCGCCTCCACCTCTAGCGCGTAGGCTCCCTGCTTCTCTCTGTCGAACACCACCTTCGTGAAGATCTCCCCCGTCTGCATGCTGATCTCGAAGAAGTCCTTCCCCTCGTTCCTCGGCGAGTCCACGATGTAGTAGTACACCTACGATCAAAACAAATGTCGGATTTATTCATAAGGGACAAACAAAATACGATCAGTGTCCCGGGATTTCCGTCCCTTTGTTTTGCTTTATTATAGGTCCGTTGTTACGATGTTACAATTGTCGAGATATAGACAATTTTTGAGAGAAAAAAGGTTAATGCAGTGATAATGGTAAAGCCCGTTTTATACGCTTTGAGTTATCTGAATCCTGTAAGGATATTAGATAATGCGTTGGTGAAAACGCTGTTCTCTTTCAATTCGATAACCCATATCAGGAAATGATACAATGAGCTACTGGAGTTATGTGGGAAAATTGTTTCAATATTGGCGGCTTGAGGGTTAATGTTTCAATGGTTCCAGTAGGTATATTATACGGATGTGCCGCCTGACAGTCATCAAAATACAGAACTCATTCAGGGCACGGTGCCTGACGCTGTCATATCTGACACGTGTCCAATTAGATTCATATCTTTTACGGAAAATTGAGATGAAAATTATGTCGAGCGGTAAAATATACGCGGTTATTTTAAAATAAGGTGAATATAATGGTTTTGGGCTTCGTATCGTTTAATGATGAATGAAAGTTATTATTATTTTGTGGTATACTTATTTTGTTACTTGAACACGATGAAAGAATAGACAAGCGCAATTATTTTCATGTATACAAGATCTATCTCGCACGTGAGGTTACTTTCAAGTACTGTGAAAGTTTCACATTTCAACACCTAAACTTTCAAGAAACGTGTTCCTGTCTTGTACATGGTGTATGTGTTTTTCGCTATAGCTAGTAGGTATTTGCAATGACGTCATTACACAAGTATAACGCCAGCATGTGACAGGGCGAGAACAGAAAAATAACAGGAAAATGAAAAGAAAGCACGTGAGCCCTATAATGTTTTACAAATAGACGCGCCATACACAATCATCATCATCTTCCTGCCCTTATCCCACTCTATGTGGGGTCGACACAACATGATCCTTGCATCATGCTGTAAGAGTTTTGGCTAAGGTGTTTTATGACCAGCCGCCTGCCTGACGTCAACCCTCCTTGGGAATACTTGCTTATTGTATCTCATCGTGCGCCATACACAATCATTGCACTAAAAAAGATTTCACATTTTAAAGTCTTTGCACACCGTATCATACCATGACCGTGCTATGAACTTATAAGGCACGCAAAGAAACATGACACGGATTGTATGCCCACAAGAATGTATTAAGCTTGCAGTGACGGCGTTGACATGTGTAGACGTTAGAATGACTGGCGAAAGTCAGCCAATTACCTTACTTTTCTCTTACCAAAACAGAGCGCTGACAACACATCTACACATATAAGAACATCTTAGCATGAGCATCGCAATATGTAACTTTTATCCTGCTCGAGGAAGGTGAATAAGTAAAAAGTTGATGTTGCTAGGTAAACTTAACACCGAAATTTCTTTCCGGCATCTTCACGGATTTTCCTCGGAAATGTTAAAGTTAAAGATAAACATTTTTTTCGTCCGGTATACACAATTAGTTTGAAAACTCAAGTAATTGAGCATGTCAAATTTCATTTTCATTAGCATAAAGGATAACAGAAGGAAGGAACGATAAACGGTATAACTTTTGCAACCGTTGTGCTTTAGCCTTAAGTAAATGTTTAACTAGTAAGAACTGAACTTGAAAGTTTAATAGCCATGATATTTACTTGGGAAATAGGTAAGGTCGAGATGGGAATAGGTTTGAGATGAAATTCAACAAAATGCTCAAGGAATTAATGTTGGAATCTCAACAGAGATTTAGTAGATAGTACACGGACAGCAGATAATTCAAACATTCGTTGTAGAAACTGGGTATAGCTGCAGCACGAGACAAAATCAATATTGATTTGATCAGTCACCGGCTAACGAATTCAGTGAATTCTAACCTACAACCTAATTGAATGTCCTAGATTCTTCGTTTAGCCACAATTTTCTTAGCATTTCATGTCTTGTAATTATTACTGTCTCCTAAAAGATACTGTCTCTTTAACGCATATTTTGTTTAGGTAAGTTTAGCAGAGGCAAACTTTTTCAACTAAAAACCTTGTATAGCAATATTGTTTTTAAACACTCACTCATTGTTGTATTAAGTATCCTCATCACGGTTCTACCCGATTTCAGAAGTTAAAGAAAATACAAGAAGTTTAAATTAATCAACGTTACAAAAATTCTGCCTACAGAACGTTCAAGCAACCGCAGTTTGTGTAAATCTCTCCGTAGCTGAATGCAATTCAAACAGATGTTCTAACGCAGCGTAGAAAAATAATTACGAGCAATTATCATTTGTCACTTGAATTGCGAAATCAGTATAATTGTAGAACGCTCGAACGCCTTCTTCAAAATAAAAAACTTTCTGATGCTTAAATTTTTCTGAAATTTGTATTGTTAAAAAGCTAAATTCATCATTGTAGCGGGCAAGAGGTAAATTTATTTAAATCATTTGCCTGTATAGTACATGTTAGTGACACGGTATTCGACTGTTTCTATACCCAAAAATCTTGGTTTTATTTTTTTATCTCTTTGAGATGTTTTCACTAACGTTTTAATGTAATATTATTATTACTTTTAGCCTGTTTTGTCCCACTGCAGGGCAAAGGCTTCCCTACTTCTTTTAGTTTTTTTTTCTGTCCTTTAACGCAGTGAACCAGTCTAGAAGGGCTATATCTAACTCGTCCCACCATCAAAGTGGTAGTCTGCCTCGCGGACGTCCTGTGTTGGACTGACAAACAACCGCTAGCTCTTTTACGTTAGTATATTTATATATTTTTTCTATAGTGCTTAACAGTAAGAATATCCAGTAACCCTGTGTCCACAGGGTTCGTCGGTTTGTATGAAGATGTTACTTCTCTCTAATAGCAACTTAGGAATAATACCTCGGAGCTAATTAGCGATGCGAGTAACAAACGTTGAACCGCTACAAGTTTGGGACCGCTGCATAAATTTTAATGACTGGCTTTCAAAATAACTTTAAATGTGGTCCCTCATTATAAAGGTAAATATCTAGGGAACTCGTTCGATTTCATTTTTTCGGCTCATTGAATGCCAAATTCACTAAATAATCAAAATTTCGTAGTAATTATTAACACACTAAATTCTGTACCCAATGAATTTTATTGCTGATATAATACAAAATGAGTAGATACAAGCTTTATATATGACAAAAGCATAATAAAAGCTAAAAGCTTTCCGTGTATTTTTACGACTGTACCTACTCCATAATCCTTCTCTCAACTACGACACAATATCATTTATTTAAATGAACTCCACAAAAACGTTATATGACATGTTTTGAGCGCAAATTTAAAACACTCGTATGTATGCTAAACGAAGGCAATTCGTTTAATTATTCACAAATTGCAGTGCTACTGGTAGAAGCGCAATCACTACTAAAAATTGCAATTTTATATCTAGAGCTCGCAAAAATTATAGGCACCGTAAATTGCGTACAGCGAGATCTAACTAGCGATCCGGTTTCACGTTTCAGTTCCGCTGAAATCTAAATATATTTAACTCTTACGTTACTAACTGACTGACCGTCTGACAATCTACCCACAGCCTAAATGAGTCCTGGTAGCATAAAACTTGGAGGGGTTTATTCTTATGGTGTAGGGATGCAGTAACATAGAAATTCTGGAAAATCTACTAAATGACGCAGCGGGAAAATGAAGTTTGTGTAAAAACCAAATGCGGACTAAGTCGCACGTCACAACTAGTTCATCATAAAAATGTATTTCCTAGTTTTTCCGGACTTTCTATATTTATATCTGACAGCACCGCACCGGTAGGCACATTTGCACAAAAACACACATTTTGTTTGGTTTATTCCGCGTCTGCGTATGTGGTCGTGCATAAAATATGAGTGAGTTGTTTACGAGTACGATTATGAAAGAATGCGCGCCATATTCTGAGTGTTATTGCAGATAACTCATCACTTAAATCTCGTCTGCAGTTCAAACTCATCTTTATTAAAGACATTTGGAGGGTCTATTCATTGATTTATGCCAGATAAAACAAAACGTTGACTTAATCCGTACTTTATTCTTAACCGTTCTCTCTTATGTCAATTTACATAAAAAATAAGGCATATATCCTAAAAGTAAGACATGAACTTTAAGTGATTTAAGCAGAGTGATAGTTATATAGATAGAAACTTGTTTATTACCCAAGACATAAAAATGAACATAAAATGCGAAATTAATGTTTTCATCTGGCAAACCTTTGTGTAATTCAAAAAAGGTAGTGCTTTGACATAAAAAAAATTGTAAAACTATATTTGTTTCATTTATCGGGCAAAAAGTGAGAACCTAAAACATAAAGTATCAATCTGCAGCGTGAAATAAAAGCAGTATTTCCCGTGATTCCTATGAGAATTAAGGTCTATTGAAAAAATTTAAAAAATATTGAAACTAAAAAGTTCATTTCAGGTTTTGAATACTCGTAGGTGCGAAAAAATGGGTAAATATTTTTTGTGCATTGCCATTGTTTGAATAATATCTATTGATGTATTTAAGACAATGAAAAACATACTACGGACTGCAAATGCGTAGTTGTACCCATCAGAAAGTTTATTATAAAATCTTACAATAATATTTTTCAAGATAGACGATATAATATTTTTATGTTACTGTCATATTAACAGTAATAGGTACCTGTTCCTAGAAACTTCTGGCGTCAATTTATTACTTAGCGAAACATTATTCAATTAGGGCTGCCAGGAAAATAACATCATCCAAAAGTATTGCGAGATATTTAGTTTATAGAATGTTTGAATGTGTGTTTCTACTTCTTTCATACAATCGGTATTAATTACATAGAATACTCGTAACTTAACTCATTAAAATTAAATAATGAGTCTGGCTTCAAACGCTTTGTATTAAATGAAAGGTGCTTGAACCCAGAGTAGTTCGAAATATAATCTACCATCAAAACTACTACGCAAAACCGAGAGCATCCTTTTGAGAGCATTGTCTTATCTGTCATGGTTAGCTCCAAGCACCGATCCTGGCATACTGCCAGCGCCAGTGACATAACTGAACCTCAACTGTGTTTTATGAATCTTCCTATCTTCCTATTTATAAGCTTTAGTATTATACACCGACTTAGCTATAAATCATAGCCAAATCCCACTATTATACCTAATAATCCAAAAGTTTGTGATGATATTCGGAGGTCTATGGCTTAATAGCGAAATACTGTGGCGGCTATCAATTTATTTATCCAATTGACTCTAGATTATGTCCAAATAACTTGTGTAATCAATGTATTCATGTAATCGAATATTTTATAAATTATAATTACGGTGTCCGGAATGTTATTGTGTAAAAATAAAATAATAAGCTCTTCCGTGTTTCAGAGGGCACTTAAAATTGTCAGTCCCGGCTTTTAAGTCGTTAAGCCATGACGGAGGCCTTTAAGCGGCATAAAAACTTCGTCACAAGAGTTGGCCACTAGCTCATACGAACTTTCTTACTTACTTACTTTAAATAAAAAAATTAGGAGGGAGTATTATTGTGCCTACCAGAGGCAGTACTATAAAAAAAGCTAATAATACCGATGTGTGTATAAAATTGTATCTTTGATTTTCTACTCTTTGATACTCACGGATATATAGACAGGCCGTAAATGGCACAATATTATAAGTACCCCATTAGTATACGGGCGTGATAATAATGTATGCATTATATAGGTATTTCTATAAGTACATAATTTGTGAAAGGGAATAACATAAGTAATTTTTTGTTCCGGTACCGAAGTCACGAAGAAGCGAACGGAAGCTAGTGTTTATTGTACGGATTTTGCAATGATGTGATTGCGATATGTCACGTATGGGTGCTAACTTGCAAAATGTGGGCATGTGCCAATTAAGCAAATGTGTGGAATACATAATGTGGATTCAAATTGGTTCAAGTACAAAACTATATTAAATTGTAATAAAACTGTGAATCTTATAAATACATACATACATACATATTATCACGCCCGTATCCCTAACGGAGTGGGCAGAACCACAAGTAATCATAAGAAAACTTGCAGCCACTTCTGATCCAAGACTCCCAAGATGGATATGGTGAACCATGGTGACAGGTGATCAGCCCATCGCCCATACAAGTCCATCATGTCATCTTATAAATAAAAAGGTTATAACAACAATAACAGTCTTAATTATAACTTAAATATAAACAGATAATAATAGAATTTGCCTCTGACTTAAGCCCTACAAAGAATTTGAAAGCCGGAAATCTGTGAAAATGTCAACCGTGCTCATTAATACTCACACTTGATATTTTTTTTTAATACCAACACAGGTTGAATATAGAAACCAATATTTTGATCAATAAAAGTTCCTAACAGAATTAATTATTTTTAAAAACCTATTTTGTCCTACTGCTGGACATTCTTCTGTACGAAAAATTTATGTGCGCTATACCAGTAATCACGCTATAACAGTGAAGGAAAACATCGTGAGGAAACCGGCATATCGTAAGACCCAAAAAAGTTCGAAAACATGCGTCAAGTGCACGAAAGGAGCCTTTGAGGTGCACTTTAAATCTAACTAGTAGTAGTCGGTACTGTTGGGCAAAATAGAGATAAAAGAGTTTCCTGTTGTGGTTTAAATGCATCCAGAACATCTTACTGCATTTTCCTTAACCGTTTCAGCGTACTAAATAGTATGAATGAATGAATTAATGAAAATACTTTATTGTACAGCTTACACCAGCATAAAAAAATATATAAAACTAAATACATTAAAAAAGAGTACAATTGGCGGTCTTATCGCTTAAGAGCGATCTCTTCCAGATAATTCCAATAGTAATAATAAAACTAATTGCAACAAGACTGGATTCGAACCCACAGGCCTACAAATCTTAAGGCACTACCAGTAGACCACCAGCGTGCAATTATATATTTAAGTAAGGCTTACACTGACAACCCTAGACTAATGGCGACAGATTTTCGTCAGGAATTAATCAGACGAATTACGCCTACACCGAATAACATCTAGGTTAAGCTACTAGGTAATCCTCTAAGTGATTACTTAGAGGTAATGTTATCCTGGAGGATAAGGCACTTATTAGGCATTATCTTTATGGATTTTTCTATATTTAATGATGTTTTCGTATGTCTTAAGATTTTCAAATGGACAGTTAATACACAAGGGTTTCAGTTTCAATAGAAAACAAATTGCCGACTGAATTGGGTCATTCATTATAATGATTACTTGTTTAGAAAGAAACTTTGTGTATTTAATATTTTGTGTTTCTGATGCCGGAGTATGTATATACTTTTGCGCCATTATTCAAAAATGAAACAATACCAACTTTTCGCTCCATTTAGTTACTTTTTGGTTCATTCTGACCCTCATTTTGCAATACTAGCCTTTTCTCAGCTGGAGGGCAGACCTACCTACCGACCTGTCTACTTTTTTATTACGAAATCCTATCTACATACCTATTATTCATTTATAAATTAATCCTTACCTAGGTACTGTAAGTACTACTTACTTTTTAGTGAGGGGGATTTGTTTTAAAACGCTTTTTCTTGTCAGCTGTCTGTCACACAACACATTTTATTAATGTCATTCATGAATGATGTCAAAACGGTACGGGAGGGTGCGTTCAATTCGTGAATTGTAGCATATTACCGCGTGAAACTCAATATAATAAAGTTAATTTTATTCTTAAGTTCGATTAAATTGAAAAATAATAATTATTCCATTTATCTACCCCTATAACCAGCTATAATCTTACCTATATTATACATGCGAAAGTTTGTGAGGATGAAATAATAAATGATATCCCACAGTAAGTTATTTCCCCTTATTAGGATTACCTGTATTATTAGAAATTACGAGTACTAATGGTAGCACAACACTTAAAGGAAGAAAAATGTTTATAATTTTATTATCATGCACATTTTTTATGTCGCGGGAATCGAGCCTGCACCACTCACATCTCATCATCATCTCATCTTTGTCCACTACATAGGCCTTCCTATGCTTGTGTCATCCAACACGGTCCTGTACTAGCCTAATCCATGGAAAGTAAAGTTTAACAAAGAGTTGTATTCTCTTATTAATTCTAATAGTTTGGAGTCTAGAGACCACGTAACAATTTTTTTTAAATATCGATGGTGATATTCAATACACCCCTACAAAAAAACGAACTACACAATATAAAAAAGCGAAAAATGCTGTTTCGTGGTCTCTAGAGTCTAAACTATTAGAATTAATAAGAGAATGCATCTTATTGTATAACTTCACTTTCCCAATTGTATGTGTGTATTCTGTACTGCTAGTAGTTTCTGAGAGCACTGGTGGTCTAGTTGGTAGGGACCCCGCCTGCCGATCCTAAGGTAGTGGGTTCAAACCCGGTCGTGTTTTTCCCATGGATTTTTCTGTGCGAAAAATTTATGTGCTAGTGCACATAAATTTTTCGCACAGAAACATCCATACTGGTAGTCCAGTACTCTCAAACGGTGAAGGAAAACATCGTGAGGAAATCCGCGCCTTAGTCGGCTCCGCACGTATTGACCATGTCTTTCCTGTGGACAAGGCCGACTAAGCTGAGAGGATGGAATAGGTGCTGGGCAAGCCTACTCCATCTTACTTCGTCCCGGGCACTACAACGCCAGCGTCCCGTTTGTGAAGGTAAAAGTTGCCTCCTGGCGCTGTATAAATCATCTACTACATATGGTAAAAGGCTTAATTTTTTTTTGTAGTTTCTGAAATCTACGACATATAAGTACTCTTAAAGTGCACTCAAAATGTATGTGACTATTTAATTGTTTTTTCTATTAGTATCGATTATCACTACGTTTCTCACCTGGTTGTTCGGGAACGTTCCGTCCTTATCTATCGCGTTGACTTGCGTCACCTTCGTCCCGATAGGCTCTCCCTCTAGCACGGTCTCCTGTTCTCGCTCGGTGAAGAGTGGGATCTCATCGTTGACGTCTTCCAGCATTATGTAGACTGTCGCTTCTGAAGCCAGCTGCTGAGCTCCGTTGTTCTGTTCAAAGCGTTGAAAGTTAAAACATACATGAATCACTAAGGATTGTCTTAGAAAGTAGGGGAATCTTTGTTTGCGCCTTGAAGGATCAAGAAACAGACGTTATTATGCTTATTTTTTTTTCGATCTATCTGTTAGAGACTACCTTGAAAGTATTCGAATTTCCGGGTATACCATTATAAACACCTTCTTACAGTATTGGCCATACTTAGAAAGGATTTTGATTTCATTAAATATGGGCTGACCACCTGTCACCATGGTTCACCATATCCATCTTGGGACTTTAAATCAAGAGTGGCTGCAAGTTTTCTTATGATTACTTGTGGCTCTGCTCACCCCATTAGAGATACGGGCGTGATTATATGTATGTACTTATGTAGATATTGAATATGAATCAACATTCAAGTAAAACAAATAAGATATCGATATAGCCAGTACCAAATGCAGAAATAAACTAATAATTCTCAAACATAAAAAAAATTACTTACTTCAACTCTGATGGTCAAATTATATTCTTTGATACTTTCGTAGTCGAGTGGATGATTAACTTTTATGTCCGCCCAAGTGAATCCATTATCGGCTCGTTGTTGTAAATAAAATGTGTGAAACTTGTTTGTCTGAGCCGTAGAGCCGGGCATCAGTCGGTAAAACACGGTCGGATTGTTCTCAATGCCCGAGCTGAAATACAACAATACATTATACAAAAACATTCACAAAAGTAAAATCACAAAGCTTCGATACGCACATGACAACACAGAAAATAGCGAGTTTTATTTAAGTAGCCATCTTTACTGGGGCGACAACAATGCCTACTAAAGACAGGATTATTGTAAAAAATGGTAAAGGTCGACCCGGTCACAATTCTTTATTAAGCTTCTTCTTACTTTGGAGCAACTTGTTTTTCCGAGCTACTAAGGAAACATTTAACCTATTATAGGTAACATTAGACCAGACAAATTGCTAGCTAAATACACAAGATGTTTTGTGAATTCTAGATGAGAAAATGGAGTTATATGGACTAAGCTGAATAAATATCGGAAATCTACTTTATATTATAGGCAATTATAAGTAAAATTATATTTTTTAGAAAGGGCAGCGACACTCTTAAAGTAATGAAAACCACACTGCTTTCTATATTATGCAAATTGCCATTTTTTATTGAAATGTGACCTGTCTCTAGAATAACCTTTTGTGTATGGCGTTTTATGAAAATATATCAGAAATCTAGCCAGCTTTGTACCATAGGTAGCTATTAGAAAATGTGGTTATTTTTCAGAAAGGAATGCGCTACACTTTATTTTGAAGACCACACTGCATCGTATAATTATTTTATGTAAATTACCCTTTTAACTAGGGACTGAAACTTGGTCTGTCTGTACAAATTTACCTCCGTGAGTATATGTGAGGATTGGCGTCATACATTTGCAAGGCTTTGATTAAAAGCAAGCATAGTCTAGACTAGAAATTGCCATATTTAGTTCTCGCAATTTAATTAACACGATCAACATAGTTTCAAATTAATCAGGCAATAATTATATCTAATTTTCTTGGTAAATTAAAAACGTTTTTCAGTAAAAGTCTCTTAAAATAACACTTTGAAAATTATTTTTTTTAGAAGAAAACACAGTCTAGGTTTTAGGAAAAAAAATTATACTTACTAGTAACAAGTGCTCCAAAGTTAAACTATGGGTAACTCGTAAAAAGCGTTTCCTATTATGATATAATAAATTCCTTTCAGGTCGATACCAGGTATTCTCGAACGTTTTATTTGTATAGGTAACCTACATGCGAGCACTCATGTATTTCAAAACCACTGAAATTTTTAAACGGGTCATTGTTATTGTATGATGAGCGGATGAAAAAGATTTTTTTTATAATCATGCTAATCCTTTTTTAATAGCCAGGGAAGAACTGGCATTGAAAAGTAAGTCTGCAAAACAAATTCTTTGACTGTTCCATTCAGACTCAAGAACTCCGTTTTTTTTATTTATTTAAAAAAAATAACAAGAAAGTTAAGTTCTTCCCACCCACGGGACCCATAGGTACCTCGTCTGCCCATTACACACTCGCGCGATGGAGACTTTTACAGTTCTCTGGTTACGTTTTTGAAATAGTAGGGTACCTATACTATTTTCCGGGAAAACAAACATTCTGAACACCTTGTATAAGAACACAACAGAATTGTGACCAGAGTAAATTAATTCCTTAAAACTAAAGTTTTAATAAGGTGAATTAGTAATGGTATTGTCTTCACGTTGCCACTGTGAGTAAGTTTGAAAGTGTTGTTTAGGACGAACAGATAGACAAATAGTTGTGAACCAAACTTTTCGATGGCCGGCACTCGGTGTGGTCGATGCACTAAGAAATAAAATGCAGAACTTGAGTCAGAGCCAGAAATAGAGAATACAGAACTTTAGGCTAATATTAATTTAACTGGTTGAGATAATCCGAATTATCAACTACGGTTAACTTTAATTTTAGCAAAAAATAGGCTACCTATAAAATACTAAATAAATTACATTCTTAAAGCCTTGCATAGATATTTGTAAAAATGATGCCATTATCTTTATCACGACAAAATTAAGTGTTTTGTCGTGATAAAGATTAATTCGCCATTTTGTCACTGACTCAATTGTATTTGTTATTATTTGTAGTTGCCCGCTGCACAATTAGTATTTGTCCACTTGGTGCCGTTATTTTATGCAAATTAGTAAAAATACTTCCGGTGACATCTTATTAAGTCGGGTTTTTATTATAAAAAAAATGAAATGATTGATAAACATTTAAAGCGTTTTGTGAGCAAATTATGATAACAGAATTATTTTAATTTCTTTAATTTACTCGATTTAGATTATTATGTAAGTTTTAAATAAATCTATTCCATGAACAACAAGACTGAACAAAAAAACGTAAGATAAACGCCAACTAAAAATAATGGCAAGCACTAAACATTTTGAATCACTGAAAATATTTTGAATTTACGTTTTAAAACTACTCTCTAAATATTTAGACATGCGTTTACCCGATACAATGATTTAAACTTTAGATTACTGAAGGTCCAGTTTGCACTGATGACTCAGCCTACATGCAATACATTGAACACATATTTTTAAATAGGTACCGATTTCATACCTCTCACATTAGTTCAAAAATATCTATTACATGCCAAGTAACTCTACTCTACTGTATAGATATTTTTGGACGGATAAAGCAGGTTATGGTGATTCCCGTTCCACGAAAGCAGTGATCCCTTCTAAATGCACGCTAGTGACATCGCATATTCGCAACGATGTTCATTTCAATGCACGGACATGACAAGATCGTAGTCAATCACCAAGTGAAAGTCGAACGAAAGGAGACGCGCGCGTCGCAACCACCATCCCTTTTCATCTCTCCACTCAAATCGCACCAGAATATTCCTTGAGCAATGTCAAAAAAGCATTTTGATGCGGTTCAAAAAGGAAAGAGAACGCCAATCAGTCGCTAACACTTTATCTTCATTATCAACAAGGAATTTGCAAATCATGAAAATAAAGCGACAGCAATCGACGTTGTTACCCTGTGACGAAGCGGAAACAAAACAGAAATCTTCACTTCCGTTACCTCTTCGACAAAAATGAAGGTTTCTAAAATGAATAGGTGCCAATACTTTTGTATCAAAGGAGGTATGAAAGAGAGGACTCGTTCATGTCCACGGGCGGGGCGGGGCGTGTTGCGACGCGGCGGCGCCGCGTGCGTGACGGGGCTGCGTGCGGTGCCCGATGCCCGTGCTGACTGATACCCACGCACCTTGCTTTCACGGACACCACTTTGGCACCCACGGGCAAATTCTCTCTTATGTAGATCGGGCCGTACACCGTGTGATCCCACACGGGGGGATTGTTCGCGCGATCCACTACGTCTATCTGGACCTCCACGGTACGTGACAAGGGCGGGAAACCCTTGTCCTGAGCCATAGCCTCCAACTTGTACGTTTCTCGCTAGCGGGGAAAGAGCCGACGGAAACAGACAAAACCACGTCGTTAGTAGTGTTAGGAGTGGAGGAGCGGCGGGCCCGCGGGCCCGCGGCGCCTTATACCAACCTTGCTTTCACACTGGTCACTACGGTACCCACTGTGACATTCTCTTTGATGTGAACGGGGCCATACGTGGTCATGTCCCAGATGGGGGGCTTATTGTTCCTGTCTACCACGTCTAATTCAACGTCCACGTCTGCGGAGGAGGGCGGGTCGCCTCGGTCGGAGGCGCGCACGCGCAGTCGATACCTGTCCCGCTACAGATACACGGGTCAGAGGTCAGCGAGCGGGGGGAAACAAAACATAACACAACTCAAATAAACACATAAATACTCATCGCTAATAAACAATTAAAATAATTCAACATAATAAATCCAATAAGTATGTATCTTACGCTTCCTCATTACAATATTATTTCATTGGCTGTTACACATAGGTGTACGTAAGTACAATAGTATTGATCTGCCATCCGTCGCCTTGCATTCAATAAGCAAAATGAAAACAAGAGAAGAGATTACAGAGAGGTAGGTAGGTACTACAGGTAGGTTATGTTAGAGCCACTCACGTCATCCCTCGCACGCTGTCCCCATCCGCGCGTACTCGTACTTACAGTAGCATTCCATGTAGCCAATATTAGTGGTGCAATAAATAAATTGGAAACAAATGTTTATCGTATTTTACAGGTTCTGTCTGTACAATGAGGAAAGATAAACTGTACATTAGGTATTATTAAGTACTTTATACAGTTTTAAACTAAACTAATAATAAAAATCAAAGAACTGAAACAGAAAGCAGGCAAATGCATGCGGCACTGCATACAAGACATGGCGGAAAGGTCGGGTTGTCGTAAGAGGGTTTGGCGACCTCGCAAGAATTACTACAACGAAACGACACTCATTGAAATGGATATATTACAAACGATGGACGTTACGGGTTAGCTGTACTGTACAAGTTTGGATTGAGAACGTTGCCCCTTTCACAGAAGGAATATGTCACAACTGGCCCGATGGCCAAACTGCCTTGCGGGCAATCTGACCATCGCTATTAAAACTAATTATTATACAAGTTATATCAATATTGTGGCGCCCTGTAAAAAATTTCAAAATTATCATGATAATACGATTCAGGTGATTATATTACATGAGTAGTCGTCTACACAGCAAGCGGGACAGACGGCCGGAGTCGAACCGGCCGCTGTGCTCCGCGAACTAAATCAGAGGTTAGTAACAAAACATGTACTTAAATACTGAAAGGTATGTTTAAAAGCGTAAGCTCTCCAAATTAATTTAATCGGTTACAATAAAATAAACTCGAAACTAGTCAGTGCGAAATATACAAAAGTGCTGTTACGGAAACTGTACATGTTTTAGAACTAAACATAGGTTTCAACGGTGAGATATTTACAGCAGTATCTGTTGTAGTAAGGTATTATACACAAGTCGATTATCGTAAGATAGTCAATGCAAGATTGTGCTGCGGAAATGAATATTTTACAACCCTATTTCACCGCGGCGAGAGCGAGCCGAACTGAGCAAACCAACTTCGTAACATTGTAACTAAAGTGACCCAGAAAATGGTTTACCCCAAGTTTACGATTCATTTGGTACTATGTATAAGCATTTACGATCTGTAAATCTTACATCATAGGTACTCTGTTCCACGTTATAACCAAACGCAAACGCACTGGAGTTATTTCACGTAATCTTACTAATATTGAAAATCCGAAAGTTTATGAGTAAGTTAGGATCCTGGACAATCCTGGTCGAAATACGGGGAGGATTTCCCAAAACAAAACGATAGCTTGTTCTAATATTGACCCCCATTTTATCCCTTTTTGAGGGTTATTTTGAAAAACACTGAAATATGTGTGCATTTATTTTGCATTTATAGTACCTATTCTGACCGAGTTTCAAGCAAATCGCACTACGCGCTAAATTAAAACATTACAAATGTTTTCACATCTTTTCTTCCCTTTTCAAAGTTCCAGCTACAGTAGTTTGGCCTGTGCGTTGATTGCAGAAAAATGCTTAACCTACTAATATTATAAACACGAAAGTTTGTATGTATGGATTTTTGTTACTCTTTCACGCAAAAACGGCTGAACGGATTTGAATGAAACTTGGAATATACATGGTACATGTGCTAGATTAACAAAGTAAAAGTCGAATAAGGGATAGTATCCTCCAACATGATGGATACAATAAGCAAGTATTCCCAAGGAGGATTGACATCAGGCAGGCGGCCGGTCATAAAACACCTTAACCAAAACTCTTACAGCATGATCCAAGAAACATGCTGTGCCGACCCCACATAGAGTGGGATAAGGGCAGGAAGATGAAGATGATGTGCTAGATTCACAAAAGGCAATTTTTTATACGGGTACCACGCGAGCGAAGCCACGGGCGGGCGGCTAGTTTATAATATAGAGAAGATAATTAAATTCGGTCTATTTTAAAATCGGAACGGTTTATAGTACAAGATGTTTTTATCACTGTTTTAACAGTATTATGTTTTGTAATGGGAGTATGTACAGAGTATAGTTAGGTTCGTTCGGTTCGCTCAGGCTGCAGTGGTTGTTGGGTTCGAAGGTAGTGCGGAGCCGGCGCGGGCGCCTGCGGCAACTGAAACTAATAGTGCTGCAAGAAGAACAAGCCCCGTCGGCGCCCGTTCAATGGACAACTACTCCTCCAGCCAGGATTGAGTTCACTCCTCTCCACAGCAATTTACAGCAGCGCTCAATTTGGAACTATTTACATATCAAACTTAAAGTAAGTGCCAATTGAATCCTAAGGCCTGTAGGTAGCCATCATCCACCAAACTTTGTGGTAAAGTTTCCTTTCATACTTCCCTCTTATCATGTAACTTGATACTATCACAGGACTTATTGGGCTTTTAGGAGAGGGTTACCGTTGTTATTGAGCTTTTTGTAATTTTCTTAGGTAAGTAAAAATACAGGCAAAATGTTTTCCAAAAATCTTACGGAAATTTAAGCGGATTTTTAATAAAACACTAGGTTGTTTTCACACACAGCATTCAACATAATCGAAACATAGATATATTAGGCTTCATTCTCAAGCCTTGAAGTAAGTCGAAAAAAGCAGCATTTTTGTGCGCTCCGCATAGTAGGTACGCATCGGATCAGCATAAACAATCACGGTAAACATCTCTTAAATACCCAAAATCATCTCTTATAATATGTATGTGTGTGACTCGAATGTACAGATACTTACGTCGAGAGGCTTCTTTAGCACGATCCAACCCGATTCGGGCTGGATCTCAAAGTACTCAATATCTGCCGGGTTGTACGGAGCGCTCAATGTGTACACTATAGCTCCATTATTATCTGCATCCTCATCGGATGCAGACACCCTCAATATATTAGTGCCAATACTGGCGTCTTGTTTTACATTCTCCACATATTTCTGCAAGACATCATTAAGTCAGTCATCTCCTTCGGATCTATCATGCAAAAGTGATTTCATGCGTCTACGTGCAACTAACTACATGTTCTTACTTGTCTGTCGAAAAGTGGAGGGTTGTCATTCACATCCGTGATTTCGACGGTAAATGAGCATACACCTTCTAGGGACGGCTCTCCTTGATCCGTCGCCTTTACCGTCACTGATACAAACTTTCCATCATCACCCTCTCGATCGAACACTTTATTCGTCGACACTTCACCAGTCTCTTCATCTACAGTGAATTTCGTGCCTTTTTGATTCGGCTGTTGTACTATAGAGTATTTAACTTGTCCATTCACCCCTTTATCTTCGTCTGTAGCGTGAACTTTTATGACTGGACTTCCGTTTGGAGCACCTTCTTCGACTTTTGGAAAGTAAGTTGGACAGTCCTTGAAAATCGGCTTATTGTCGTTTACATCCGTGATGAATACTACCACAACTGCTGTGGACGTGTGTATAGTTGCGTCTCCGTTGACACAGCAAGCGCCATCGTCCATAGCGGTAACATTTAGTTCGTACTTGTCTCTGTCTAGGGAAATGGCTTTGTTGTGTAGTCGGATGACACCGGTTATTTCTTCTATAACGAACTGGCCGGAGCTTGTACCGCCACCGACGAAACCGAATCTTACATTGTCCCCGTCTTTATCCGATGCTACTACTGTGGTAACTAGAGTATTCGGTCCAGCGTTTTCGTCTACATTCGGCGTGTACACTTGTTGAGAGAACTTCGGTTCTTCGTCGTTCTTGTTTTTGGTATAAACACGCACTGTAGCTGTTCCTGTCTTGGCAGGCTCACCTTTGTCTTTGGCAGTGACAGAGAACTCATAGTAAGCGTTGTTGTTGTCAGCGTCTAGTTGTTTGTTGTTTGTGATGATGCCGTTCGAGTCCACGCTGAAGTGATCATCTGAAATTATTCAAATAGAAATATTAGAAAGCAGCAACGTACGTATTCAAATCGCTTCTTTTTGAAAAAACAGATGGAAACTCAAGAGTATAACTAATAATTTAATATAAGTACAAGCTTTTCCGCAAAGTTCTGGTATTTCACGTTCTAGATTATACCCCAGACCTTTGTAAGGGCGGTTTACTATTCTCTCCATTTGCACTATAAGTAGTCAAAAGACTACCTACTTTTAGAAGGTAATTTTAAGATTTGCATAAATATTATTTACCAGTTATTATTGCAAGCTGACAGGTGACAAACATTGAAAAGTATGTCCGAAAAATGTAGCAAACATTTATCAAAAGCAAAAGTATTACATATATCAAAGTACCAGTACTGCCATCTTTGTATTACTCTATGCTTCGTACCAACAGATGGCGCTAGCAGTGTCAAAACGTACACTCACCCGAAACAAGATATTCAATCTCGGCGTTCTTTCCGGAATCAGCGTCCATAGCCTTCACCTTGAGGATGCTGGTGCCTAAAGGTATGTCTTCGTCGACGTTGTGTGCTTGGTAGTCTGGTAGCTCGAACTTAGGAGCGTTGTCGTTCACGTCCGTGACTCGGATTGTCAACTGAAATTGGAAAATATAAAATGAAATATGAACGAATTATCCAAGAAGCTAATGGATGTGACCTATGTGACCAAAGGGTAGGAGCTTACCTCAGACAGAGGATAAGTATAGCTATCCAACGAGGTAGCGTCCAGCCTTTTGGGGACCTTACCAGCGGTCGGGGACCTGAGCTCTGTTTTCTATCTGTAGGCGAACTTAGATAGAAAACGTAACTCATTTTCATTATTATTATTATTATTATTATTATTATTATTATTATTATTATTATTATTATTATACCTACCGGGTAGCTAAAAGTTTTTAAGTTTTAGATTCATACATAAATAAATAAATTGTCAAGAAACCAAGCTGATTGCGCCCAAGGTCCGCTTAGGTATCCGCTTTTAAAGAAAAACAAGAAAATTTAAAAACCGAACCACAGGTGTATACCTACCTACCAAAAATATACCTAATGTGTAACCACTGATTTAAGGAGAAGTACACAGCTACGTCGTAACATTACCATCATAATATTTAAAACCAGTAAGGTATTCACAGTTGGATAAAGATCTCTCATAAAATATTTACAAAGGCTCTTTATCCGCCTCGCCTCTGAAATTCAAACTTCCAGACAATCACTAAGCTGGAAATGTTTCGTGACGTATTCGTACTTTGACAAAAAGATGCAAACCTCAACGGAAGTAGAAAACCCTCCGGAATCCTCCGTGGCAGTGACCACGAGTGAGTACACATGAGGTTGTCGCAGGTCCTCAAAGTCTAGCTCCTTAGCCAGCTTGACTATCCCTGAAGTGGGGCCAATGTTGAACGTCCCTGCGCCCTGCCCTTGCGCCTTCAGAGTGTACCGGATCTCACGGTCGGCGAACGACTTGGCTTTCACTGATATGATGCTGGAACGAGGAAGATTGATTTGAGATATATGTATTTGTTGTAGTTGTTCCTAAAATCTTTAAGTTTTACTTCTTTTGAAGTATTTTGAAGTAACGCTCAACAAAGACATTATCATGGCGATAATAGTACCTAAGTTAGTCTACTTTAAGACTACAGACAGACAGACTACTGAAAGACAGCTTGTATTTAAGACGTATTTTCTTAGTACAATTTAGGCATGACCTACTTAGGTATTGAATATTCTAGTGAGATCAGATAAAAGTTCACCTCTAGTTCTAAGATAACCTTAAATAGATGTATTCTTTAAAGGTCTGACCTTCGATATCCCTCCTCATGCATCGTCTTTCAGAGATCTAGATAAATGAATGCTCCTAATATTTATAAAACGACGCTTATCGAATCTTTATCGATCCCAAACTAAAACCCGATAAAAAACGATTTTAACTATTCCTTGTCTACATCTTATGTCAAAATTAAGTTCCATGCTTGGGTTCCATGCTAGGCATAAACGAACTTTATCGAGCACAAACTTCGGCACAAGAGTTAGCCTAGCTCATACGAACTTACTTACTTATCCATCCATTCAATAAAATTTGACGATATCGTTAAATAATCGATAAAAAAGTTTCTTGCTACCGGGTCGACGTGTTGTCCGGTACCTGCATGTCGAATATGTCGAGTTTTACTGTCAAATTTAGTTTATCGATCGTTTCATGCTCGCACTGCTAACGTGACTCAGACAACCAATATCATCGAAGGTTTTGGACACAGATTAATAATATGTAGGTTTTGAATTGCTCATAATGTTTTTCTCCATAGTTTGATACTGTACAGTTTCAAAAAGGTTCCACGGTGTATTTGAATAAAGAATGTGACGACCTCGGTAGCGTGGCGGGCGAGTGCTCGGCTGAGACGCAAGAAGCGCGGGTTCGATTCTCGCTGCGGAAGAAATTTTTGCACGCTCTGCAAATATTTCTTTCGGGTCTGGGTGTTGTAATATTATAAGTATTCTATCAGCCATCTAGTTCCCATAGTACAAGCTTTGCTTAGTTTGTATATGTCCTCAGATATTTATTTAATTTATTTAAATGAGCTGATTCAAAAAGCGAACACGGTGACTACGAGTAAATTGTATTACGAATTGATGTCAGTCAGACAACACAAATCAGTGGTTTCTTGGAATAAAATTGGTTCTGAAAACGCTTTCATAATTAAATTACAGCGTACTCGTTATTTCTACGTAGGTAAGCAATAAGTTATTCATGACAGAAAACGTTGAACACCAGTGAGAACCCATCAATTCACGATAAATTCGCTCTTAAACCTTTTTCGTGAAACCTTTTTGTTTATTATTTTGTACTGAGCACAGGCAGCTAATTAATTATTAACACAACATTATCGATACAAGTTTTTCTAATGCTTCCAGTATCGGTGCATAACAACTCATATTGAGATTTCTACCTAACCTCTACTGGGAAATTACTACGAATGAATATTTTAAGCTCATATAAAAAAAAATTGGTCACCCGAAATGATAACATAGCTACATCAAAAAGCGCCATACATTTTTTGACAATTTTGCTATGGTAATGAACGATCCGAAGTCCGTTAGAAGAATATTGCAACAGGAGGATTAACCAACTCCAACGTGACATTATTTAGATCATAATTTGATGTCGTCTTTGATGTCATAATTTGTGTTGTCTGACTGACATCAATTCGTAAAACAATTTAGTCACCGTGTTCGATTTTTGAATCAGCTCATTCTTTTATTTATAAGCTTTTGTAGCGTCGATATGGCGAAAGCTCAATTCTCGTTCTACATACTCCGATGAAATCAGATTTCAGATTATATATAGTCTGTCATAATTAAATGTGCAGTGTTCTACCAGCTCTGGGAATCAATTGAGTGTGATTGTCCTGTTATGTGTGCTAGTATAACATACGGATAGTGCCTGTCTGTCTATTACGATGTCAATTTACAGATGTGTTGGCTTCCGCGTTGAAGTGAACTAAGCGATTGAGTTATGTGATATTTTCTATTAGATTAGTTGGAACTTGGAGCTTTCAACTCAAGTTTTCTTCGTAGGCTTGATTGAGATACATTTGAAGCGTAGTTTTTTATCTTTAGTACTGATATGCTATCAGGATAATACTAATACAGGGAGTATGGATGAAATCTTTTTATGGAGAAAAACCGAAAGAATCTATTGTTATTTATGATAGATCATGATGAGTAAACAGTAAATTACAGATACTGATAGCATTTATTTATTTTCCTAGATGGAATGGGTAATACACTAGGAGTAATGGGTATGTTGATCCCTTAAAGGGCCTGGTTCTTTGACCAAAGTGTCACTAATATTTAGAGCTCTTTTTTTATTTCAAAATCATGGTACAATGCAAATGTTCTTACTCAGAATCCTTTTTCTGGTTCTCAGCTATCTCAGCCTCATAGCTGGGCAGGTAGAACTGCGGGGCTCTCTTGCCGCCCACGATACTCAGCCGTTCTTCAGGCGTGGACTGATATCTCCTCTCGTCCACTCTGCCGCTCTGGAAAATGTACAAACTTCTGTTTAGAATATGATTCACAACTTAGGTTTTGAAGAGGTCTTATGAAAAAAGTTGACAGGTTTTTTTTTAGTCATCATCATCCACAGCCTGACTTTATCCACTGCTGGACATAGGCCTTCTTCTGTTTGTGATATTCATCACTATCTTCGTGCTATTTTCGTTCATCCAAGGCCCACCACGGCTTTGACTATATATTTCTCATTTCGTTTTTAGTATGAAGTTTTTAGGATTTCGTACCCGAAGAGTGCTAACGGGACCCTATTACTAAGCCTCCGCTATCCGTCCGTCTGTCTGTCAGCTAGCTGTATCTCATGAACTGTAATAGTAGGCCAGTCAAAATCAACACAAAAAAATGTCATTAGTTCAGTCGGTACGTGTCTTGGAAAATGACCCTATCGATAAATGCTTTAAAAAAATTGCCCATCTTTGACTAGCTGTATCTCCGCAACCAAAATTGACCTAGAGTATAGTTAACATTGAAATTTTCACAGAATGTGTATTTTAACTGCCGCTATAACAACAAATAATAAAATAAAATAAAATTTATATGTAAGGGGCCCCATACGAGAAACATTGTTAATTACGATGGTACGGAACCCTTCGTGTACGAATTTGACTCGCACTTGACTTTTTTTATGTTCTAAATCTTCTTGAAAGAGACGTCACAACTCACTCACCCCACACAAGAATGTCACTGTACAAGACGTGTTGTTGTGCAGGAATTGCTTGGGTTGAAAACAATAATTCACTCATGGTTGATTCTATTTAGTTCAACACCCATGACTTGAATTATGGTTAGAGGAAAATAAATGTGTGGATAAAATACACGGGCTTAGAAATCTAATATTCACTGAGACAAAGAAACGATGCTGAGATGGTAAAAATAGCTCGTTATGAAGACGTATCAAATATCTCTCCACGCTTTCTTGGAAATCTTTATCTCTTATGATATCACTATTAGCTAATTGTTGCTTCAGATAATATTGTGTAGGGGTTATCGAGAGATTTCATTTCCACCAATGTACTCAAGTTGTCTTATAATAATAGCTGCTATTAATGCTACGAAAAGCTACTACGGTAGGTACTAGTAAATACGACTTACGACGTACAAACTTTGGGTACTCATGTATTTATTATCTTGGGACTCGACTCAGACGAAGCCGACAAATATTTTCTAAACTGGCGGGAGTAGACGAACGAGCAAACAACTTTTAAATTAAAAGGTTTCAAAGGGGTATTGCTACTGACAAGCATTATAGAAACTTGAATTATTGTGAGTAAACTTATTTTTAAACGATCTACATATTTTGAGAGAGTGGTGGTATAATAGTAGCGACTTCCGATCTTATAAGGTTGTGAGTTTGGATCCAATCGTACTATTTTTTTGAAAAAATAATGTGCTTTGTACCAGTTGGTAACTTACTGTCAAATGTTGGAGAAAAATATTATGAGGAAACCGGCGTATCACAAAACCTAAAACGTTCCAGATCAAGCGCAGAAAAGGAGGCTCTTTGAGTCAGACTTTAAATTATTTCACTACCATGGTAGGTAAATAAATTCAATGTGTATTGAACAGCACCTAGAACTAAAAAGATTTAAAGCCAGCCGCCAGCTTTAACATTTCGTTGGTATTCCTGAAATTATTCTCCTGATACTTATCTTTGAATTAATTTAATTTCGCTTTGTAATAGAAGTACCAAAACGTCCAGATGCTTGGACGACTGATTTTCTACCTCGATAAGCTGAATCAGGGAACCCGAATTTCTCTAAAACCGGGGTAGAAAGGGGTAGAATTACTAAAAAGGTAACTAAATCCGTTGAAACACGAATAAAATATAATACCGGCCGTATAATTGGACTAATCAATACTACAGAGTACAACGACTGGTAAATCCTTATTTGTCAGATAAAAACTAACGTTGAATAGCAGCTTTTGGATTCCGTAATTGCTGCGGCGAATACAAACATTCAATTTACTGCGGCGGGCATCCCATTTCATATTCAT
Source organism: Scotopteryx bipunctaria (assembly GCA_949320045.1). Taxonomy (NCBI): domain Eukaryota; kingdom Metazoa; phylum Arthropoda; class Insecta; order Lepidoptera; family Geometridae; genus Scotopteryx; species Scotopteryx bipunctaria. Next base: position 6,035,329 of record OX439441.1, read on the forward strand.
GGTCCACCATCGAACAGAAACGAATGCAAACGGAATTATCTCAAATATTATCCAAAATATGAAATCAAATGAGTCGAGTTAAAACGATATTGAACTTATATCGCGTGCTGATTTTTTTTACTTTTACTAACTGCCCTGCAAAATGGAATAAGGGATATTTTTTACTCTCGGATGAGAGATAGAGTGGGAATGAGATATGCGCTTTCTCTAATCTACACCGTGTTGAGAGTGAATGAAGCTAGAGTAGGTAGTATGTCAGGACCGTAGCAAATGGACATTCATGATCTCTACTTATCCCTATAGGAAACAAGCATGATATAATGTTAGTATATGCATTTTAAAGATTTACCTGATCCTCAGCCTTCACATAAAGCACGTATTCCATATCAAGTTGAAAGGGATCCGTTCCTCTAGTCCTGACCACACCAGAACGTTCATCCACTTCGAACCTCCCTCCGGTCCGATCTCTCACGATGAAGTAATGGATATTGTGATCAGTATCAGGATCTCTGGCTTGGAGTGTGAAGACTGGTGTATTCGGTGCTGCGTTGAGCTGCACCACTGTCTGCATTGGCAGTGGCCGGTTGATGAAGTAAGGGGGTTCGTCGTTCACGTCTTTTACGTGGATGATCACGCGTTGATTGTCGGTGTCTGAAACGTGAAATCAAAAATGGTATTAGAGAAATCGCTAAACGGTCTCCTGAGAGACGCGTAGCTGTCATAGAGATACCCAATAAGCTCTGCCATCATCATACGTATAAAAGATTCTGTAGGGATCATCCCACTTCCCATTAATAGTGGGAAGGGGAAGACCTAAGCGCGCGTACCTGGACCAAATCGGCAACGTTTTGGAAAAGGGCCAGTTCAAGAGTACCCTAAACCGACGAACATGCATGAAGAATGTAATGAGAGTGAATGAAGCTAAAGAAGTATGTCAGGATTGTAGCAAATGGAAATCCTTGATCTCTACCTACCCCTATGGGAAACAGGCTTGATTTTATGAATGTATGATGATTTGGTGGGATATTCCCGGCCCTCCGATCGAAATTCCGATTGGTAGGAGGAGCGGGAATATTTTTTCCCATTCCTCCGATTGAATGGTTTTTGTTTTATCACCTAGTTTATTCCGCCAAGTACAGTCCAGGCCATAATGTACTGTATTTTTGACTTTCGAAATAATATAAAACGCTTAAGCTTTTGACACTTAAGTATGATAGATGTTCTAAGAATAGCTATGTATTATGATTCTCATTAAACTTCGGTATCAATGTAATCGGTTTTGGTTGGGCAGAAGGCTGAAGGATGCCTGTCTGTCGCCCAGGTAATGAAATCTCAATATGGGGTCATATTTTTATCAGTTTTTTTCTACATGATTCGTGTATTCCCTACACAAAACAAGCATACTCGACGATGGCAACGTGGCGCGGACACAGCTCAGAGAATATTACAAAGTATTCGTAAAGCAACCTATGTTGCCAGGTCTTCGCCATTTGTGTATAAACCGCCACTTAGCGTTTATATGTTCTGATATAATTAATTTGATTTCCCACCCCTATAGCGGGAAATAGGAATGGTTTCATTTACATTTTTGCCCTGATATAATTTACATAGTACTACGTACAAATAATTTTAGCATAACGTACAATACATATTCATGGATATCTCTATTCAAAGGCAAAATGTTTCCTTTGTGAGATCTAAATGACGGCAGGAAATGTTAAAACGAGCTACGAAAGAGAAGCTAAAAGACACTATGTAAATGTTATCCAGTTTGTAGTTTTGACGGTGCCCAATTCGCTAGTTTTGGAGTTTCCGTTTTCAGAGACAAAGCTGGTACAGTTAGTGAAAAAAGTATGCTTGGAAATGTTTAAGATTGTCAAAACAAGAAGATCTACGAGTAGGTATCTACTTGTTTTTATCGATTAAGGAAGTAGGCACATATTAAAAGATATGTAAAAACGGAAATGCATTTACTAAATCCTTGTTTTCAAATTCTCTACTTTTGTCGCTAACTGTACTTACTGCAATGAGACGATTTATGCATATTTCATGTCGATTCCGACTTCAGGATTAAATTTATACTCTCCGAGTCTTGACTCGGGTCGTTAGCTAGAACAGGGTAGGTACATAAAATATACTCACATTTCAAAGCCGCTGTTCCGTAAGCATGAAAATAAAACGATTTTGTGTTACTCTCTGTATCTCTACTACAAAAACATATACATATATAACAAGTTAACAATGTGCAATTTATAAAACATGTTAGAATACTTCTCGAGTTGTAGAAAATTGCCACATTTTAGGTTTTTTCTTGTTCATATTCAAAACTTTATTTTTAAATTTTGTGCGCCCTACAAGACATGTTGCAAACGCCGCATATAATCAAAAATAGCCTTAATTCTTTTGTACCCATGAGGCAACCGTCCACCCGACGGGAATCCACACAATCCTCAGTATAAATCCGCCGTTTGGTGTAATCCCATTTTCATGGATACAGTTTCGTATATAGTTTTACACGCAACTGAACACTCTGAACATTACAATACATTGACCCTTTCAGGGCCGGAGCTAATGGAGAGACGGGACAGCATACAAAAGTTTAAGCTTACGAGCTCTTTACAAAATCATATGTAAAACCCGTAAATTCCCGAACACAAACGCGGAGGTTATGTAGCATCTTAACAGTTTCAGCGTACGTAGGTAGCTTATACACTTAAATGGAAAATAAGTTTTTATAGGGTACAAGAAACCTTAAAATCCGATCCTCGCTTCCGCTACGAGTCTGTCCTTAACCACATCTTAGGATTTTATTCGGTCGATGTGTGCTGGTAATAGGTAGCGTTATCTCCTTAATGAACATCTAAATGGTTATTACACATCCCAGGAAGCGAGCCCCTTAATAGCTTTCAATATCGGTCTGAAAACCTATCGACACACTTATCTCTCCATATTAAAACTTGAGTGTAGGTGATAATGGCAGCGTTATACTACTTTTTAAGTGTAACTTAGATTTGGATGATCCTTCAGCACAATATCTTGCAGAAATAGTGAAAGAGTACGCAGTAGGTTAGTCTTTATATAATCAGACCGAAAGCTGAAACAGTGCTAAACAGTGATAAAAAAGACAAATAAAAACCGCCTGTAGCAGACCTAATAGTGCTACGGAACAGCTTCACTTGCAGCGGTTGTTATTTTCCACTGAGAATTAATTCACGTATTTCACATTTGTGACTCTTATTTGACGAGCGAAATGCTTCTTCCCAACCAAACATCAGATAATCATATTAGACTACTGATGGTGAACGTAACATTGAAAGAAATGTGAAAAATCGCAGAAATGGGACACAATGCATCCACGAAGCTTCCGAATAAAGGGAGAAAACCATTTATCTCAATTTTGTATGATGATAAGCTACGACGCAAAAACGGTATCCCATAACTCAAGGTACTCTGACAACAACAAAGGCGAATGCCCGACTAGGGGTAGTCCGTAGTATGTGTGGAAGCTACCAAAACTCTGGACTAGCGCCAGAAATCCCAACATATGTACACCCAATCCTCACGCGAGTGTGCTTAGATATTTGTATGTTATGTAGGCAGTATTTGTTTTGGGCCCGCGGGACCACAAATCTTTTCCGTCTTTGTTTACCTCTCCGCTATGTACCTTGAATACAGACCATCCAATAAATGCAATACGTTTTACATGTTTTGAGATTATTTATTCTCTATAACAAGAGTAGAAAGAGAAAATATGTTTTGGTTCAAACCAACTAAAAATTCAATTTCATTACTTGACAAAAGTTGACTGAAAATTCAACTCTAAAAACTACCTAAATCACATCGGCTCCACCTCTACGCTACGTTCATCAGTTGGCCCCCAGCCAGTCAATGATAATATCTGCCTGTGCCAAGACAAAAACCTCCCTTAAAAGACGGTTGTGTCAACTCAGGAGCATTTATCCGCACTGCAAAACGAATTTGCGAAATGGAAACTGCAAGATAAGAGAAACAGGTAGATACTTTTTCAATTTGAATCGGGCAGCGCTTGATTGATCCAATATTGAGTACTGAAATTTCTGTTCTTGATTGTTGAAATAACAGAGTCGCTTTCTCGCAAATGACACTGGTGATGCCGTGATCTAAAGCAGGTTTTAGTAGCGTGGTGTGAGGCGAAGGTGGGCCGGTGGTTGCCGGCAGGTGAGAGGGGGGCCACCATTAACCTCCCTGGAGCACGCTGGCATGTACTGCGCATGCGTGCGTACGTACGTACTCTACATCTCTACAACCGCGTGTTTTCCTCGTGACTGATGCAACGTAACGCCAGCGGTGTGCCCAATGATAAACAAACGTAGTTAATCTGTAAGATCTGCTACTACTAATACTACTACTACTACTACTACTACTACTACTACTACTACTACTACTACTACTAGTAGTAGTCGTGTCACTAGTTCTTTTTGAACCAGTATGGAGAAAGGATTTTAAGTGCGCCTCAAAGAAGCTCCTTTCGTGCACTCGATGTTTTTCTTTGTATTTTTGTTATACGACATGCCGGTTTCCTTAGTTAAATTGTTCGAATATAAAAATCCATTTGTTCACGACCGGATTTGTACTCACGACCTTAGGATCGGAAGGCGGGGTCACAACCACCAGTGTTCTCGTTACTATTTGTACTACTATAAAAGTTCAATCTATAACAAATCTCATCCGAAATTAATGAGGACGATTCAGGGACTGATTTTACTTTGAATGTTGAAGTGCAATGGGTAAAAGCATTTCATTTCTAGGAGCGATATTGTATACAAGTAATTTTATAAATACTACTAGTATACAACTAAAATACTTAGTATAAAGGCCGCGGGCGGGAGCTATGGTTTTCATAAAGCTACCCAGAATATAGCACTAAAAATGCAGGAGTAATAAACTTCCTAATTCAGAACTATGAAATGTGTTAAAACTTGCCGGGCAGAGAGGCGCATGCAAAGTGGGTATTACTCGCAAAGCGCTCGATATGGCCATGGGTGACGCGGTGCAGACAACGAACCGGTGAAACTTTAATAAGTTGTCTGTCTGCGGACTCTGCGATGCGACCGTAGCCCATCCAGGAACTAATACTGAATCACGCACTCGCCATTTGAAACTATCCACACATCTATTGAAACTAACTTTGAAACATGTTCTCCTCAATACGGCGAGTTCCTTGAGTTCCTCAGAATATTATTTAGATCAGAACCATATACTCCAAATTACCTTGCACAAGTTGAGGGTCATGCAAAGCCAAGAAGTGATTTCTAAATTAAAAAATGGACGGTAGTGCAGCACTCGCAATAGAATAGAAATTGGCTCCAGCCACGATTGTCTTGTCTCGGATTGAAACAGTGAACGATGTTATCCATTTCTGGAGACACTTTTAGCATCTTCATTGAATCAAACACTGCTTTGAATCTTGGTCTGCAGTTAGGAAGCTGAACGGAGACACTACATATTGGATATAGGTTCTAAGACTCAGATTTTATTATACTTGGAAAGAGCAGAATAGTGCAAAGTGCTTTATAGGATGATAATGTTATCTACTGCATTTATCCAAAGTCTCAGAGATTGCAGATTTCACCACCATTGCAGGATATGACACTTCAAAACCAATTGCTTTACTATGACCATGCAGAATGAAACTTGTAAATCCCGAACTTGTAAGTCGCGGTCTGCAATTTCAAATCCAATAAATCCTGTGAGATTTGAAAGTATAATTTACGGAGCAATCCATTTTCTGGCCACTTAGAAGTTATGAGAACTTTGTTTGTAAATTAAATGAGATAAATTACCGTTGCATATTGCTTAGTCATTATAAATGTTGATTTCATGTGTGAGTGTTTTTCCTATCTTGGAATTTGAAGAACAATTTTTTGTAGGTATTTTTTATTTAAATTCCATGACGCACGATTTATCTTATCTCAATATTAACAGATAATTGCATATTTTTTGCCTTTTTAGCTGCGTGTATTATATCCAGAATTGGTTTAGATTTGAAACATTTGAAAAAAGTTGACCTGATTAATCTTTCTTGAATAGGTACTTAATCTTCCATTTCTTGAATACTTGATATATTTACGTGAAGCTTTCGAATGATATCTAAGTAATACTATCAATCATTCAAAACTTTGCTTAGGTACGCTAGAATGCAAAGGCGTAGATAGTACGTAGAGAAGATTGGAGGATATTTTTTACATTAAAAAATACTTGATGTACCTACTGAAGAAAATTTATAAACTGAAATTGTGGCAATTTCTACCTCAAGTTTTACCAAACACAAATCGCCTTATTACCTGAAAAAAGAGAAGCGTATTTTAGTACAACGATAAACGTTCACATAATAGAGCGGTACATTTTTCAACAGAGGCTTCACAATATTTTAACTAAAGCAACAATTTCTCGGCATTTGCGTAATAAATCAGGATATTACCATAATTCAAATCAGAGTTTTCCGTGACAAGCGTGGCCGCGACTACCTTAGCGACTTTTGATTTTGTAAAACGTTGGTAAATTGTTTCAGTTCCTTGATCTTTTTCTAGTTAAGTAGTAGTTTGACGGTGCGGTAAAAGTAGGCAATTATTGTGAATGTATCTACATAGGTATACATCAAGCCTATGGCGTTTTATAAATAGACGTGTCATACGCCAAATCAAATTCTAATAAATCAGAAGTTTGACATTTGAAATGTAAAAATAAAATACCTGCATATCTTTAGTACCTAAATGGATACATAAATTGAAGCTAAGGAGTACGAATCCAAATTGAATGGCTATTGCGTATTATCTAAACTAGCAATAGACCAAACGTTGAATTTCAAAGCAACAAAACGTAGTATTTCATTGCAATCAGCAGTCTGCAAAACTGTCAAACACACCATCATATTTCGAGCGAAACGAGTTTTCATTGTGAGCTGAAGCGATCTAGTTTAGCAACGGCCACAACTGCGGGTCTACAATATTATGTTTATGGTACAAAGCTTACGGCATTACCTACAGTATGCGGCCTGGCTCTAGCTCCTTGCCAGTTTCATTAAACCCGCTAAATTGTACTACGGTCTTTACTCCTTTGAAACTCCTTCTAGTTGGAGGAAACAATCTTACCTTATTTCCTCTGCATTTATCAATAAGTCCTTGATTTTCATCAATTGTTACAAATCGTAAAGTAGTTTTTAGGGTTTCGTACCCGAAGGGTGTCAACGGGACCCTTTTACTAAGCTTCCACTGTCCATCCGTCCGTCCTACCGTCAGCGGGCTGTATCTCATGAACCGTAATAGGTAGTAGTTAAATAATATGTAGTAAACCAAACCTCTTCATACTTTTGACTTTAACAATAAATAATAAAAATAAAATAAAAGGGAGCCCCATACAAGAAATATTTTTTAACTTTTGTAATCGATCATCCAAGCTACCTTTTTAAAAAGTACATTTACGACGATACGGAACCTTTCGTGTGCTATTTTGACTCGCACTTGACTGATTTTTCTTTATAGTTTGTAACAAATAGACAGACTGGTGCATAGATGAAACATAGATTATTCACTTTACATGTTACAATTCTTTGCTTTTTTTAAGGACCGTCAATTAAAAGCTCTAAACAAATGATAGATTTCGCGATAACCAAAGAACCATAGATTACGGGGTAGTAAGGGATGTATTGCGTCAGTGATGTGGGTTCGCGGAATTTAATTTTATATGTGTATCTATCGGGAGCAGCTGCTAAGCTAGAGTATGAAACAGCTCAAAGGTCTTCTAAAAATAAGTTACTTGTACAACATTCCTATTAACATACTCCAATATCCTTTGCAAAACTTACGTATTCGTTTATTTACCGGCTGGTACTCGAAGGGTAACCGGTAATGTTCAGCAAATCTTTTGTTTCCACGAAATAATGAAATTAATAGTATGAACCAGTTTAAAGTACTTATCAATTATTTTCAACCCATGTTCACTACACTAAAACATAACGTCACTGGCATTTCTATGAAATGGAATTGTTACCGCGAGCCACAGTAGCGTAGTAATTGCATTCATGAAATACTAATGGAGTAGTAATATAATAAAGGTAGAGCCATTGACCGTGCTGGTAACATGGCGAGTGAAGCCCTACAACTTTGGTTTAATTGCCCTCATGGCAGCCCGTATTGCAATACAGCCCCAAATGACCCAACAAATTGACCGGCTCACGCGATTTCTTGCTTAGTATATAAATTGTATGTATTTCCTATTCCCGGGGTTGAAGGCTTTAATGCTATCGAAATTAATTTGTGAGAAAAGCGGTGGGTATCCTAGTAAAACGTACGTAATCACTTTGTATTGCGCAAAATCTTCAGTGTTTTTGTATCAACACGAACATGTCTTTTTCTTCTTCTTAATTAAGTATGGGTGATGTGGTCATAAAGCCCTTAAACAAAATAAAAAAATATATATGTCAAGGATGTAATGTCACCTTAATGCTCTCCCACACTGGTTCTGAAAAACTAAAAACACCTGAAGTAGTACCTGCGAGTAAAATATCTTCGGTCTTAAATTTGAAGTCTAAATTGAATTCAGGTATTCAATGTTTTACCAGCCTTCAATAAAAGTGGTGATATCAACTTGTTATAGGTACTATATAGCATTATAATCAGAACTACGGTATGCAGACTTCGATCAACGATCGAAGTAAGCAGACAAGCAATATCCAAAGTATATGGTCTCCTTTTCATAAATAGAACCAAAACTCTTCATACTACGAAAATTTGTCTGATGTGAATCTACAAACAAGTTTAATTTCACGGCGACCAAGTTTTGTACTACGGAATATTCATTTATTATTGGCTCGACCCAAATAGTATTATTTCCATAACTAAGTGCACCAACTATTGCTGACTTTGATATGCTAATAGTCGAAAATGTGTCAGAGCCAGACCGCAATGTAATACTAATATTAATTAGCTACGTTTACAGTTCCAACTAACCACAATCAGATTATACGGAAGGAAAACGCTGGAATCTAAATATTAATTTCAGCCGCTCCCGGTCTTTTTCTTTTCCAGAATATTTGTACTTTAAGTGGTTTTAATAAACAGATTTAAAATAGTTAATTGATTCAGGCGTGACTTTGCGAAAGTTCATTTTAAGATAATAATATGTGTATGTTAAATTTCTAGTACTAAACCGCTTAAATCTTTATAAAAATCTTACCAAAATGCAGACAAATGCAGCACCTGCCTGCACGCATTTAAAAACCCGATTGCCCCATCTGTGCTAGAAGTTTGTGCATACCCCAAAATGAATTTAAGCTGCTCACAGACAGACGCGGTCTGCGGCAGCGGACGCCAGTCATATGTTCAGTTGCTCGCACATTTTTTAATACTTTCTCAGTCTGCACAGTTTACGCAAACACAGCTGAACGCCACCGCGGCCGATACCGCGGCCGCTACTGTCTGCGCGAAGCTTTATGGAGTAACGCAACGCTAATCTTTTGAACCTTCAATTTTACTTTTTCTTTATACACAAATTTTTTGAATGAACTAAGAACAAAATAGACAAATTCATCTATCCTAAGTCTAAGTTAATTCATCATCATTATTTTATATCGCAGCTGTACTACCTAAATTCCAGTCAGGTTTCTTTTTAATAAATACTTGTTGTCATAAGTATATGTCGAATCATATTCTTAAAAGTTTAAAAGACTTCTTGTAACCCTAGTCGCGATTTCAGCTTGTTAGTGGCATGTGCCGTATTTATAATCATGCGTCCGTGGGCCTATATTATCAACGACAATGTTTCGGTCTGGTGGCCGTGCAGTGTGCAATTTTACACCGGTATGGATGCACTTCTGCATTTAGAAACCGTAATAGCGTCAAGTTGACATGAAACCGTAACAACATAAATCGTGGTCTATAGATAAAAAATTGTTTTATAAAAGTAGGTTGGTATGTTAGAAAAGTACATTGTCCATGTTTCATTGTCATAACCACAAGTCCCTGTCGTGAATACAATAAACAGTAGTTCTTGAAAATTCGTCTTTTTTAGGGCAATGATGTTGATGTATATCGCGTTTATTTGTAAAATTTATAGGATAGGTAAGTAAGACAACAAACTAGTTTCCGTTCGCGTCTTCGTTCGAGATGTCCTCCTCCGAAGGCCTTTAACCATTTATAGTAGGTGATTTATACAGCGTCAGGAGGCAACTTTTACCTTCACAAACGGGACGCTGTAGTGCCCGGGACAAATAGATGGAGTAGGCTTGCCCAGCACCTATTCCATCCTCTCAGCTTAGCCGGCCTTGTCCACAGGAAAGACATGGTCAATACGTACGGAGCTGACTAAGCCACGGGTTTCCTCACGATGTTTTCCTTCGCCGTTTGAGAGTACTGGTATAGCGCACATATATTTTTCGTACAGAAAAATCCATTGGTACACGACCGGGTTTGAACCCACGACCTTAGGACCGGAAAGCGGGGTCCCTACCAACTAGACTACCAGTGCTCACCAGTGTTCGTTCGACTTGTAGATACTTGAATTAACATACATTTACATACATACATAATTATCACGCCCGCATCCCTAACAGGGTGGGCATTAAAACTCATCATATTTATGCAACTATTAAAAGTAGTTCAGCCGTGAAAGTACAATAGGTATGCAAGCAGTCAATACAAAGATCCAAACGCTTATAATACTAGTGGGATTACATCTTAAGACTACCTTTTGATCTAAGGTACTTAATGTGATAAAACATCTTAATCTTGGAGTTGAGCTACGCGTTTTAAACTTTTCAGACAGCGGCGAACTTTATCACTTTAATTGTTAATTTACATTTCAAAACAAATCAAATCACTTGCCTACTAAGCTCTTGTAGTTGAGTATCTCAGGGCCTTTCAAACGGAATAATGTGTAAAATCAAACAATGAACACACTGCCCAGATTTGTTTATTTTTTTATCAACAATCTATCACACAAAATTAATCTTCCATCGCTATTAATTTTTCATGTCTTTTCAGGGTACATCTACATTTTCTTACCGGTAATAATATAATAATAATAATAGGTAATAATAGGTAATAATAGCCAACGCGAGTATATAAAAAAAATCTTTCATGACGTCATTTTGTAATATTCCTCTTAGTATAGAGTAAATATATTACTTCTCTGGTGGAGTAAAAAAAAACATAGAATGCGTCCAGCTGCTTCTCTCCCAAGTCGACTAAGGGATAGTAGCCTCTCCAACATGATGGATCATCTACATGGGCGATGTGCTGATCACCTGTCAGCATCCTGAGATTTTAAATCAGGAGTGGCTGCAAGTTTTGTTATGATTACTTGTGGCTCTGCCCATCCCATTACGGAAACGGGATACGGGCGTGATAATATGTATGTAAGTATGTTATTATCTACATAGCGGTCAAGTCATAGTACAATATGGTGCTCCTGATAATAACCAACCCGTCGTATTTGTTTTAGATTTATCCAAGACCTTTCAGATTAAATATTTGCGCTGTTCCTAAATGTTTCCATTTCATCCGTAGGCTTTATATGGGCGTTAATAAAACATGAATGACGAATGTTCCTAAACACGAATACAATATGTTCACGCTATCACAGGTAGCAGGGGCACAAACAATTCGGACAATGGTCAAGCACGAGCACACACGCTACAGATCATGGTGGTAATGTGGCACATTGTGATTGGTCGATGAACTTCAGAGATTGAAATTGAGCACTGGTGGTCCAGTGGTACTGACCCCACTTTCCGATCCTAAGGTCGTGGGTTCAGATCCGGTCGTGCACCAATGGATTTTTCTGTTCGAAAAATTTATGTGGCGCACTTTAATCCTTTTATCACACTGGTTCGAAAGAACTAGTGGCACGACTAGATAGATAAAGATAAAAAAATACGTATCTTGTAGAGCCAAATGGCTCTACAATGGCTGTTTGGTTCAAAGGATTTTTAAAGTAACTCGAAAGCCCTAAACAATTTCTAAATCATAAACATACTTCTTGCAGGCATTCACTATTCAAAGTTTAGTAAAGACGGGAATTACATTATGTGGTTGTACCATAAAAAAAGTCGATAGCCGACCAAACAACGAATTATTTCGTCTAGGTGCCATAGCAACCGCCGAGACTTATTCTACCTTTAACATAATCTGTGGCATAAACAAAGAACACGAGCACCCTTAGTATGTAAGTACCTACCTTTTTTTAACTTTTTCAATTTTAATAGTATGGTTTGAATTAATACTACTAAACTAGTAAATTTAATTTACATAATCAATTATGTAGGTACTTGTTCGTACCTTACTTCAATGCATATAGGTCATTTTATGACACCTAATGTATCTTATGGTACCTAATATGGCCTGATTAGGTCACACACATACATACATTATAATCACGCCTGTATCCCAAACGGGGTGGGCAGAGCCACTAGTAATCATAAAAAAACTTCAGGCACCCCTGATTGAAAGTTTCAAGATGGATATGGTGAACCATGGTGACAGTGACAGGTGATCAGCCCTTCGCTATTATTATATCCTTTACACACATTCCTAGTAATTGCTACTACTAGACGTGTCACTGATTCTCGAAGCGGTGAAAGGATTTAAAGTGCGCCTCAAAGGCTCCTTTCGTGAACTTGTCACAGGTTTTCTAACTATTGAAATGCCGACATGCCGGTTTCCTCACGATGTTTCCTTTCACCGTATTAGAAGACTGGGATAGCGCATATATTTCTTTTTCGAATAGAAAATCCGTTAGTGCACGGTCGGTTTTGAACCCAGCTTAGAATCGTAAGGCGGAGTCGCTACCACTAGACCACCAGTGTTAATAGTTAGTAGTTTTTGCAAGGAGTATCTACACTAGAGAATGTTTATTGCTACAGCGGATTGCGGCCTCACGTAAGTACCAAAGAGTGCATTACTTACTCTTCGAGATGAGCCATCGTAAGAGCTGGCGGAATGGACAATTTCACATGCATTGCACGTTTATGAATAGGGAATAAAATTTAAGGTGCATGGCAGCTATGAGGATCCAAGTTTTATACAAAAGCATAGCTTTCTTAGAAGCCCGAAATAATATTATAAATACGTATATATATTGTCGGTGTAATGATGAAGTTTCCTTCATTTTCCCCTCTCCAATGCGGTTCCTTTTACTTCTTTATACGACATGGCAGCGGCTTTCTCCTTTATCTGGCTGATATAACTAATTCTTGGTCTTCCTCGCTTTCCTTTTATGATCGTCTTTATGAAGGTCATGTCGTATAAGATGTCCAAACATTTTCCCTCTTCTATTTTGAATCGTATTTATTAAAATCCTTTTCTCTTCTACTCGTTTTAAAACTGTCTCGTTAGTTATTTTTTCTATCCAGCTAATCCTCTCCATCCTTCTCCAGCACCACATTTATAAAGACGTAAACTACTAAAAACCTTACGACGTAATATATCAAAGAAGAATCTATTACTGGCTTTATAAGTCAAACTTAGAAGACACAGTACCGTACACAGACCTCAACATCGTGAATCTAGCAAGAGGATGCCAACTAGGCACTGCAAAACAGCCGCACATTGGAACAACTTCAATGATTCAGCCCATGATTGTAATTTCCTAGCTAGTAGAGTTAATTAGAGTAGAGGTACTCTACTATTATCTAGTTCGCAATGAATTCTGCGACCCGATTCCCCAATTTCATTTGTTTATTTTCATTCAGCAAATAAAATGAGTTAAGATAAACAATGTCAAAAGTTTCAAAAGAGGAACATAGAAATGACGCAAGGTCTTTTTTCATTGTCGAAATTTTTACAGAGTGTGTATTTCTAATACCGCTATAACAACAAATTATAAAAATAACATGCTTCCACCGTCTGATGAGCTGGATCACGTGAGCTACGAGTATCTATAGACCGTTTGCAACGGCCTTTAGATAGCCCGATTGTTTCTTTTGTATTTTGAAAATTATATTTGTATTAGTTGTAAGTTTCTTTCTATTAATAAAAATTAAGTAAAAGGTGGCTCCTAACAAGAAACATTGATGTACAAGTGCGATGGTACGGAACCCTTCGTGTGCGAATTCGATTCGCACTTGACCAGTTCTTTTCTGTCAAAAATGGTATGGCCCTTTTCTACAATAGCAACGTTGCTGTGATAATAAACAATCAGTCGTCCGTTAGCATAATATTGTAACAGGGCATAACTCAAACAATATCCTACCTTAATAATTAAAAAAGCCGGTCAAGTGCACTCGAAGGGTTGCGTACCATCGTACTTGTACATAATTGTTTCTTGTGTAGGGCCCCCTTTTTTATATTTTATTATTTGTTGTCAGAGCGGCAATATAAATACACACTCTGTGAAAATTTCAACTTTACCTATTACGGTTCATGAGATAGATACAGTCCGCTGACAGACAGATATACGGACAGTAGAGGCTTAGCAATAGGGTCCCATTGGCGCTCTTCGGGTACGGAAACCTAAAAAATTAGGTAGTTCCAAAATCCAAGTGAAAAAAGGCAGTAGTAGGTACCTAATACTGCCAGTTAGTGTCGGGCCAATACAAAAGGAAATAGGAACATCGAAAAACAACCTAAGCAAAGGAGCATAAATTATTGTGCTAAAGTACGCTGTGAATGACGATAAACTGGTGGATAGTTTGAAGCACCTGCCGGCACGTGCCGCCTAATGATATAGCGCCGGCTACCGGTAATGCCGGTCCACGAACCAACTACTTTTAACGCTTAAATATACTCTAGTACTGTAACTAAGGCCTTTTACCATCTATAGTTGATGATTTATACAACGTCAGGAGGCAACTTTTAACTTCACAAAAAGGACGCCGCCGTGCTGTAGTAGCTGGGACGAATATACATAAAAAATCATTTTATTTTATTTAAAAAACATAGATGAAGTAGGCTTGCCCAGCACCTATGCCATCCTCTCAGTTTAGTGGGCCTTATCCACAGGAAAGACATGGTCCATACGTGTGGAGCTGACTAAGCCGCGGGTTTCCTCACGATATTTTCCTTCACCGTTTGAGAGTACTGGTATAACTACCTACTATGTTGCTGTACAGGACACCAGCACTCAGCAGTTGAATAATTGCTCTAAATAAGCTATTGGGACACAAATGGGGACAGCGATGTGTAATTTTATAGCACTGGGTGTACAATTTATTCAGGAATGCACCTTTAGTAACGTTTCGGAAATAAAATAAAAAAAATTACCCAGCTGTTTATTATCATGTGTAAACATGTCTCAAGTGCACGAAAGGAGCCTTATTGTGGTGCACTTTAATACTTTTACTACACTAGTTCGACTACCACTAACAGTGTCACTAGTTCGTTTGAACCAGTGTGATGAAAGTATTTAAAGTGGTCAAAGGCTCCTTGCGCGCTACAATTTTTTTTTTTAAACAAAAACGATAAACTGGCCAATAATTTAGGGGGTAAATTGCAAGAATCTATAATAGACTTACACTTAATAATACACTTCTCATAGCTACAAATATAATAAATTTGGATAAGTTGGCACGTAAAGGTTTTTTCCCGTCTCTAAAGTAGGTACGAACGAGTACCTCGTGAAGGTTATTTCAAACCATAAAGACTCCCACTACCGACCATTTAATATTAGTTATCATACCGTGAAATTATTGAACCATAATTCAATTAATCTAAATCTCTGCAAGAGACATCTCAAATCATAAATAACTCGATGGCGCTCGAAATTCGCAGTAGCGGGAAATTGGTTGAGTCGCGAAAATTCGGAGCGAACGATGGGACACTTTCATTACTGCGATGTCCGGACCAACCGGCACCGGTTCAATGTCCGGTCCTCTCTATTTTTAACACGACCACGCTGGACTATGGACACAGTCTTTAGAGAACAGCTTAAACCCGTCGCACATGCCCAACTCGCATTGGTTGTAGCGAACCACGTGCGAGTGGCATAGTGCCGAATGCCGTATTTGCTTTCACGTGTCAACGCAGGCACATTTTGACAGAACTTCCTAGTTTTGTTACTAGTGCGAGTGCAGGCATGTCGTCTTAGTCCTCTGCATACACTCACAATTAGAGCTATACCGAATCACCTACATATCTTCATGGTAATCTTTACGTCAACTTCCTACTTCAGTGGCATCGAAAGCGTGGAACAAAGCTTCACAAGCTCGCTACTAAGTACTACGACAAAATTAAATTCAGAAAGTTGTGATACCTCAGCTTAATTTTAAGTAAAATGTTCGAAGCACTTATAAATTCCGAGGATTTCTTTTACACTTATTTATAAATTATTTGTTTTATTTTTAAATCAATTTACTAATTTATAACTTATAAAAGAGTGACATATCATTAATCTTAATTATCAATGCGATAAATTTAATGGGAAAAATATTATTATGTACGTGCTTTTCTGAAATATTTGTCATTGAGTTAGAAATTTCTACCTCTAAAGTGAGTGATGTACCTATTCTAAATGAACTGTGTTTCAGTAAGTGCACGTGTGTGAGGGAACGGCTACAATGCGCCTATTCCGTACCCAACACAAACACTCTAACGTACCTAACACAAATGTTCATCTAATCGAATTCCATCACAGACAAACTATAAATAAAAACACAACACTTACTCTAAATGAAAAGTACTCTGACAGGTTGTGTTTAATCTGACGATGAAAGCATGGCGGCAGTGAATTGTAGAACATCATAAGAAAAAACAAAGCATTAAAAATATGGATGGCCAGAGGTACCTGCGTGGTTTCACATGCGTAGAATTAAAATACATATAGTATTCAGGGATAGCTTCGCTTTATACCAGTGAAATAATGTTCAGGATCGGTTCAGTAGTTTCCAGTAGGTACAAAACAGACAGTTATAGTAGAATAATGATAGTGTAGCCAAGATACTTTCTTGTATGCCTAGTAACCATACTACATACATTTAAGTAGGAGGACTAATACTTTGCTGATATTGGACCAACACCTCGTAGGAATAAGACGCTAAACTAATTAACATCAAGTTACGTAAAAGTGACTCTTAATGAAGCCATTAGCGAGCAAGGAGGCTATATAGCTAAAGCTACACGCGAAATGAAGCTTGAGAGTAGGTTCTTAAGAAAAATGCACCTAATGCGTATTTTAAACTTTTACCTAGAATTTCTGAACACTGGAAGCTAGCTCGCTATAAAAGTAATAACGAACTAATTTCTGCAACAGAAGACCGCTCTAAACTAAATTTATGAAGCCGAAGGTAAAAAGACTGCAAATACTAAGTCGAAGATAAGCAATTTGTCCGGCGAGGAAACGAAAATGCAAAAGTTCGCCGCACGCTGCGCTGAAATCAATAATTTCGTCTCGCGACCTCGCTCCGCGACCATTCTACTTCAATTTCAGATAGCTGCTCAAAAAATAAATACCTATTTGATGAATTGAGAGCCTTTCATGGAGCTATCTCGAGTTTCAGTTTTGGTTTGGTTATCAGATCACTAAAGACATCTATTATAATGTCATCTATATCGAGATCTATTAATGTATAACATTTGAACAACATTGCGCGTCCATTGCTACGGACCCTGACCTATGTCACCTTTCAGGTCTGGTGACGTCACAAAACAAGGTTGTCTAGGTTCTGATTCTAGGTTCTTATATAGTGTTCCTTCTGTAGCAACAATGCATTCAACGTACCGTCTTATGAAACTGACTAGAGGTATATGTCGCTTATTCCAGGATGTTCCATCAAGATTTTCTGACATAAAAGCTCACGGTTAGATGCAGTTTCTAGAAATATAGAGCAAGAATTCAAATTATAAAATATGGTACAGGTTTTAATTTTCAAACATGAGCCAATTGCTAAATATTGCGTTATTTCACAAGGGAATCTCCCTTGTGAAAGAGCACAATATTTGATTTTGGAAGTTGTCAAGTTCAACTTGTGTGGCGTAGATGTGTTATTTCATTAAATTCTTCCAATTCGTTTGACGCATAATGATACCTACCTTTGTGCATCAATAGTTTCTCAAACAACTAAAATTTCTAATTGCCTCCTTAAATAATGTCAGGGAATTAGAGAAGAAAACTACCGTATAAAGTTTTGATTCAGGCTCGAGTTTAGCTCTAAAATACAGCGCAGTGTGGCCGAAGCTCAGTTGAACGTAGTATTGAAGGCCAAGTTGGCACCGTCACACGTACCATTTAACGTTCGGAACACGCCCGCAACTTGAGCAAAACATACGAGGCTAGAGAAACTTACTAAACTCATCAGTTGGCCTCTGAGCACGCCCGGTAGCTTTACTCGCGACCAAACTTTCTTATATTACACCAAGTTGCTGTTATATCATCTTAACGGAGGCTTCACAAGAAAACTCATAATTTTATTCTCTTTTTTTAATGCATACTTTGAAAAACAAATTAAATACCTATACAAATATCTAGTGAGTTAGATTCAACATCTTTTTTGCTGTGTAGGTAGGTATTCAAATGAGGTACCGTTTCTCTGAAGCTTTTACAGTCATTGATACGGACAATTTCTGAATTCACACGACAGCCGTACAAGACAAATAGAAAAGTATATCTGGGGAAACGTGTATGTTATGTATTCACTAGGTATCGCTGCATGTGTAGCGCCCCAGCCGTTGTCGTCTCAAAAGGGCGTTTTAGAGAGAATGCGTGCAGCAACGTCGGGGCTCGAGGGACGCGATTCCGACATTTCAAAACTTTTCTTCCATTGAAAAATCACTCCCCTTTTCCATACCTCAACCTTCTCCGGAATCACTTCGGAATATCACCTCGACGGGAAAAGCAAAATGTTCTTTCTCAATCTTTTCGTAATAACAAGACGGTAAAATAAGGACATCAAAATAAAGAGTGCATTCTCGCCCACTTTAGCGAGAAGACGGAAAGCAATTTACTTGGAAAGCATTTTACATGGGCAGGCGACGACAAAGCGGAGGTAATAAACCCTAAACCAGAGTAACGAAAATATAAACCGGGGTGTTCCGGCGTAAACATTTGAGCATAATACGAGCACAAGATATTACCTACTACCAATCAACCAAACATATTAGACTACAATTAAAATACCTACCAATGAATTGTTACACCTTAGTACCAAGTAGGTCTTATTAACAGGTAGCGACATCACGCCATCAAAAGATCTTAATTTAATATCTTTTAAAATAGAAATAACAATAAATCTTTTATAAAAGAACGCTGTAAAAAATACGAGGGAGTTATCTCGCAGTAACATAAAGCATCTTCGTGCATCTTTTTATGGCCACGTAAAACGTTAGAGAACAATATCTAGTTTTATAATAATATCATATGTATCCACACTATGATGGCGTTAAGAGGACAGGATATGATGCTGTATGTGGCTATGATGATCCTTTGATAAACTACATAGTAAAGTGTCTATTAAACTAACATTTGAGATTTAGAGGAGACGTAGCATAACAGCCGTCTATTTTGCCGAGAGCTCCGTACCTACAAACTAGGTTATTATATTACAATATAGGTACTATAGTATCGATATTTCAGTTGCCTCTACGAAGGTAGAACAAGTTAGAAACTACAAGTTATTCCATGGCAGGTATAGCTCTCAAAGTTTACGGCGGTTGCTATTGAAGCAACCTTATCGCTGACAAACCCAGTTTCAGAAGTAGGTACTTTGCTAATAGCATGGTATGTCACAATTTCATCAAATCGTGCCACGATTCATATTCTTTATAGAATTTTGCTATTAGAGCTAGTTTTTACAGTTCTACTTCAAATGAAAAGGTTTGTGAAAGGTTAGCTAGTAGGTAGATGAAAAGTTGGGATTATACGATACGAGTATATAAACCAAACCCATATCTATAAGTACTTTAAGTAGTTGGTATATTCCATGAAATATTCTTCTGAAAAACTTTTTACCGGCCATTTTCCAATTAAAATACATTTCCAGCTAAGTCTACGGAAGTTCTATTCTCGACTTAATTCCCTGGCTACCCACAACTTCTCAATAAAATGCTTACGGCTGTTGATAGTTAATTAGATATCTTATCTTTCACTCCTGAGCTGACTACCTACGGCCCAATGGATTACAAGTACCCAATGCTATCTCTGTATGTTAAAGCTAACATTTTGTACCTAATAATATCTATATATCTAAATATATAAAACTTACGTGACTGACTGACTAATAATTAGGGCACAACTTAACCATACGTTCCAGAAGAATGAAACTGAGGGAGTTTCATAAAACTTCCTCTTATGGTGTAGTGGCGCACTGAGAAAGGAATTCGCGATATTCATCTCCTACAGGACGCAGTGGGAAGATGAACGTTGTATGAAAAAATTCAACGCGGACAAGGGGCGTTCCACTAGTCTATATAAGTTACAGTAAAATTATAAGTTGTCACTCAGAAAAGTCCAATTACGAGATAAAAGAAACCAGGGAATACGGTTCGTAGTATTGGAAATATATATCGAAGTTGTTCAGAGAGCTCAATCGAGTGATTATTAGTAAAACGGAATAAGCCAGGTCTGGCCAGGTTGGCCTAATTTGTCTCTTCATAATGAATTCAGATGACATTGGACTTCTAAAAAAAGCTAGAGCTAAAAGTTGTTAATGCAAGAAGATTTTTGTTTTGTTTTAAAAGTTGTACCTTCGTTATATTATTGCCAAGTCAGCGCAGGAGTAAACTAATAAGCAGGTAACAATGCCTAATCAAAACTTCGCCACTTTGCACCGCAAACAAGCTTACCGCCTCCTCATTCCGGTATTAGCCAAATTTAAATGATCTCCTCTGCTAAGTATTATTCATGACCCAAAAATTTGTGCTTTGTCTGACCTAATTGCGGTTTATGAAAACATTTTGTAATGAACACAGCTCTACAGCTATTTTGTATGTTCTAATAACAGTAGACTACCAACAAACGTTTTGGATTATTTTGTCTCTATGACATACCGTTGAATAACTAATCTAAATCTTTTTACCATCTATATTAGATGATTTATAGAGCCTGAACTTTTACCTTCACAGACGGGACGAATTGAGATGGAGTAGAATTGCTCAACACCTATTTCATCCTCTCAGTTTAGTTGGCCTTGTCCACAGGAAAGACATGGTCAATACGTACGGAGTTGACTAAGCCGTGGGTTTCCTCACGATGTTTTCCTTCAACGTTTAAGAGTACTGGTATAGCGCACATAAATTTTAATAACTAAACTACTTTCCTTTTATCATCAGATCACATATTTATGAATAACTTCTCTGCTGGACTGAGAGTAAAGAAAAAATATAGAATGCGTCCAGCTGCTTCTCTCCCCGAGCATGTTGTAACAGTCGACTAAAGGATAGTATCCTCCAACATGATGAGATACAATAAGCAAGTATTCCCAAGGAGGGTTGACGTCAGGCAGGCGGCCGGTCATAAAACACATTATCCAAAACTCTTACAGCATGATCTTTGGATCATGCTGTGCCGACCCAACATAGTGGATTAAGGGCAGGAAGATGATGATGATGATGATGATGACATATGTATTTATGACACAATTGGACAAATTAGAACTTAACTTGGAACAGTACGTGACGCGCTAAGTCACGGGCGGAAGCTAGTATCAGATATGACTAATTGGAGATGTGAAAGAGGAAACAATCAGCACGAGTGGAGAAGCTCGTAACCCAGATACGGCTTACGGACGAAACAGATCAATGGACATTGCCAGTGTCTGCTATCGCGTAAGCCACTATGAAATAAGGTGTCCATTTCTAGAGTGTCTACTACTGATACCTACCAGTAACACCAAATAACAAATACCTTATGATTTTGAAAACGCGCACTCTTGTAGTAATTTTGAGTATTATAGATCAGAGGTATGTAAGAGGAATCTAGCTCAAGCCACTAGTAATTAACTGGAGCATAAGTGAGTACATATCTGTTACTAGAAGTTGCAGTGTACGAAAACAAACAAGCCAACCTGACCGACCGCATGAAAACAAGCGAGCGAAGAGCGGCAGGATAACAATACGAGGGTCGCGCCCGGCAATAATAAAACCCTTATTGATTTTGGCGTCGAGAACAATCAATCCGTGGCTGTGTCGTCGCGCATCGTCCAAATCGACTATATCCGCCCTTTTTTAGAAGATTGTAGTTATATCTTCTCTACTAGTGTTGCCGAAATAGCCAATGAAATCAGATTTTTTATATCCTGACCTTTAGTGAGGCTCCATGGGCTTCCATTTGCCAGATTTGTCGTATCTTTCATTCTCAAAGGATCGGTTTTCTAAACCCGTTTTAGGTGTTATGCCAATATTTATAATAAAGGTAAAGAGCTATATGTTTACTCTTGAGGACCAGACAGATCAAAAGTTCTTTATTATGTCCGGCTAAATCCTGACAACTGGCAACCCTACAGAGTCTATCCATTACATTGATGTAAACTTGTTTGTTGACCAATATTTTTTGTAGATGACACGGGTTATGTATCTTGAAAGAGGAAAGTGCGAATTTCATCAGCTCAGGCGATGAAGATTTCTTTCACCAAAACAAACAAATATTTCAAGTGAATGAATAGAGGTTTCTAGATATTGTATCAGCTACTTAGTATGATTGATTAGTCTGCCCTTGTTGCGACTCTTGCGACACGAACATTATTGGTTGTGGAGAACAATCACGCAGCGACAATGGCACCATCCTCGCAGCTTACATTGATTATGTACATCCGCCCTTAGAATCAATAAATTCGATTCAAGATAAACAGTTACAACACATCCAAATGTGTCTTGTTTATGGTACTAAACGTAACAAACGGACTAGGCAGAATCGTCTTCAGTGAATAAACAAACGCAGCATAAATAGGAGCTGTTACAAGCCGCAAACGAGGCACACACACCCATAGCCTTTTACCGCGGTATTCCTACTCCCCCTTCTAACTTTGCACCAACTAACTACTGTATTGTCTGTGGCCATGCTTTAACCATACTACCCCATGCACTGCATTGCGGAACCAGAACTATAACTCATTTTTAGAACGCGAAACCGTCGTTTTATATCGTTCATATTGTTGAATTGAAATTTTATGACAGGATTAACGAAGCGTGATGTCGTCTGCTGAAACTAAATTGATAAATGTAAAGCGACAGGGCTAGTTAGTTTAATCTAATTAACGTGTAGCAACTATTTGCTTAAGTGAATTTAAGTTACCGCTGCTTCATAGTCAAATTAGATCCCTGCTAGACAAAAGAGTAGGCACTTTACCTAACTACATTGCCATTATTTCAATTTATCTTCAATGTTTTAAAAAACCCGTGTACCCTCACCCTCATCTTCTATTCATGTCGTTCACACGAAGGACTCCACTTGTCATTGCTTATTATTTGGTCCCAACTCATCCGTCTAGGATGCATTTTATAGACTTTATGATTCCTTTTTTTTCTTAACGAAATTCTGCGGTGGAAACAATTCATACTTATAGTTCAGATCATCGGCATAAATCTGATTGCAGCTCTTCGATATATTGTGAAAGCTTATATAACAGTCGAATTGGCGAATGTTACGTACACTTTGACCTTTTGGAGAGCTTTCAGTCGCGAGCATTGCCCATCCCAATGTAAGATCTACAACTTATATGGCGGTCATAATTCTTAGGAATACTCCGATATATCACATCAAGACCCCTCGATAACTTCTTCCATGTTTCCTGTTACTATAGGGGAAGGATACCAATGAATCTTTTTCCATATTCTCTTTAAGTATTAATATGAAAAGGGTCCACTTAGATGATGTGCAATATTGCGTATTTTATTTCATAATAATGACTATTTATTAAAGTCTGTAGCTAAATTAAAATTTTCATATCCTATCTATAGTTAGGCACAATTTTATAAGTTATTTTGCGTCAATTTCAAAGTTTTCCACGGCAGATCCCAAATAATCCATTAGGATTATTAAGTATCGATTTCATCTTTATTATGTGAAATATAGGGGATATCTAATAATCCCTATCAGCTGCAATTCTATAATATGAATAATAAAGGTAATCACGAGTCAAAGATCAACGTATCACAGCAGCCCAGCCTCCGGCCTCCAGCCACATATCCATGTATTCGAGGCACGAACGAGGATTCTCAGCCAGATAATAGCGTCACAATCCTCGACCATTTTATTAGTTTTATAATGTTAAATTAAGTGATAAACTGCGTTGTATCTGTATAATGAAATACTATGTTTAGCCCGCTGATTAAAGTAGTAGAATAATTTAAATCTCCAAAAGCTAAATTACACTTTTAGAACAGATAACGCTGAAATTGCTTAAGTTTTTCAGACCGCACGTGTATATAAATTATCAAAGATAAAATATCTCATAGACGTTGCGGCTCTTTTGATTCACTGCTTATGGAAACAAAGTGAGAGGTTACCCTTCTTCGCAATCGGGTAAAAACAAAATGCACCTGTCACATCTTGAAGGATCGAATCAATCAACTAAATTAAGCCATCTGAGTAATGAAGGTGCGTCACGAGACGCGTGATAAAATATATTAACGTCGATGTATCTCAACGGCTTAATACCTTATCGGTTCGGGAGAAATTGGAGCCGGCCAAGCCACCCTTGAAATCGCTTCCCCGTCGCTTTGAGGGCGCTAAGGGTGCAGGGGTGCGGGTGCGGGGCAGAGCACAAAGCCGCGGCCGTTGACACGAATCTCCCGCACTATGTTTATATATGCCATTGGTATTTTTCCTATGCGTTTACGCGCGAACGGCTGCACACGGATGGACGAAATGGACCAATTGTTTAGATACGATTGAACTGTGAGATAGAGAGTGATCGATAAATAAAACTACTTATCCCCTGTTCCAATATGGACGACGGATTGTTCAATAACATAGCAACGTTATTTTTCTGACAAAAAATGCATCGCGCTTTTCGGTTGATAAAAACGTTTCAACTGTTATGATTGATGAATGAATATGAATGATGAATTATATTAGAACCGGATAATAATCGTTGACAATCGGTAATTCAAATTAGAATTCTTGACGACAACTGCTGATTGCTCTGATAACTGAGATCGTCACACAAATGCTGCATTTTCTTTAAACAATTTCACTATCAGCAATCGTAACCGAATTTCGTCAGAGGAAGGATAAGTCAGAGGAATAGCTACGTACAGACCAACGTAGAGATCGCCGTGAATGCCGTAATCCCGAGACGCAACGTCATCGTTTAAATTTAAAACCGCAATTTTAGCGCCGCCGGCTTCGCTTCTATATTTTATTTACATGCTGAATGTCCCACAGGAAGAGGTGTTAACTTTATTTTCTTTTCACAGATGCCCACTTTATGGATTAAAATTATTGGCTACTTGGCTCTTTTTATTATTGGCCTCTTTTATTGCCTTTTTTGGCAGCTTTAGGTACTTCGTACCTCTCCTTCGTAACCTCGTTTCTTGAGCCTCAGTCGAACGATTTTTTATGTTTTATCGAAACACGTTAAAAATGGGTATTATAGTAAAAATGTCTGATGAAATATTAAACGAGAGTTTAACATGCATTTTAAATGGCCATTAAATCGAAGAGAGCAGTCAATTTCAATTTAGATCTAGGTCAGCTAAAAAATTCCAACCTAATTTTCATTGCTGTCTCGCGGTCTCGTCGTCAAAGTACTTAGGTGAGAATCTGCATACTACATACACGAATCTACATACGAAGTAGGACATGCTCATCTTATTCAAAGAAAAGCTCCTTGGGAGAAAATGTAAAGAGTCTTGCTCATCTCATACCTACCGTACCATGTATACCTATGTTAACTGAAACTTTCAAAGTAACACCGAAAGAAATTGAGGCAAACAAATAGCAAATTAAATTCTTCTTACGTTTTACTCGTGGTCGTTTGTTTAGTCTAAGTTTATTGTCATGTGGACACGAATCAAGATGTGCTTCTGAGAATTATAAATCAGCACGATTTGTTGTTTGACTGGGTTCAATTTTGGCACAATCAAAACTTTATGAAATATTCATAAGGAAGCTCGGCTGAATTCTTCGTTTCTTTTGTGTAAAACATTTATTTATTTGAGACCAGCTTTAGCCCCTGGCTTCACTTGCGTTTTACCCGACTAAAAGCAGCGCATAAATTATTCCAGGACATAGGTATGCATATTTCGTTTCATTGAAATTTGTTCAGCCATTACACCGTAATTGAGGCTCAAGCACGCAAACATCCTCACATTTCAGATTTATAATATTAGTATTTCAAAGTAGGTACTATAATTAGGTCGATTTTGTTGTGTATTTTCCTAAACTCTAAAATTATAGCGATCCCTGTTATCTCAATGTATAATGAAAGGGACACCAGTATTTTTAGGACTGGCAAATTGAATTAAGTTTTTGAAAATGCTCAAAACAGCTGCAAAACAGAATCAATACCAGTATCTACCTATATTCTTCCAATCCTACATAAATCATCCTACTTTCTACTTATATTATAAATGCAAAAGTTTGTGACGATGTGAGGATGTTTGTGCCTCAATCACGCCTAAACGGCTAAACGGATTTGAAACTTAGAATATCCATAATACGTGTACTGGAATAACATTTATAGACTACTTTTTATACAGGTATAAAAAAGGAGCAAGCGAAGCCGGGGGCGGCAGCTAATTATATTATATGGCTATCCAACTAACCGAGTAGCTTTTATATATAATGACTCTTTAGTCCATAAATTCCAGGAGATAATAGATTAACGATCTGGAGGGTCAACAGTTTATTCCAGCATAATTATCCCGAATTAAACAATTAAACTGTAAACGGATATGATAGCCACTA
Source organism: Scotopteryx bipunctaria (assembly GCA_949320045.1). Taxonomy (NCBI): domain Eukaryota; kingdom Metazoa; phylum Arthropoda; class Insecta; order Lepidoptera; family Geometridae; genus Scotopteryx; species Scotopteryx bipunctaria. Next base: position 6,062,140 of record OX439441.1, read on the forward strand.
CGAGCCAGAGTGTGTGATAAATGTAAGCTATTTTGTTATAATGTGAAATGAATTTAAATTTGCTGTATGAATAAATAGTAAATATTTGTGAACATTTATTATTTATTAAACCTATCATGCTGTGCCGACCCCACATAGAGTGGGATAAGGGCAGGAAGATGATGATGATTTGTGAACATTTAATACAGCGCCATCTAGCCCCAAACTAAGCATTTATTTAGACCGGAATAAATATTTGCAGAACATACAAACATTTCTCCCGTAGGGGGAATCGAACCCGCGCCTCTTGCGTCTCAGCCGAGCAATTACCCGCCACGCCACCGAGGTCGTGAAAAAAATATTTATATAAAAAATGGTGTGTTCATTTCACTAGTAGCGTGAGAATTAACCATTATTATGTAGATACCCCAACTCTAGAGAACCCAATCCTATCCTTGAGTATTCTCCTTCTTAGGTAACTTTAAGGCTTTTGATATACTACACAAAGCTTGCACCCTATTTAGAACTTTAAACAACATATCTACGTATGTTTATGTATGCTGTTATAATTATGGTAGATTCTAACCCTCTAACATTTATGCAATCCTTGTTTAGAACTTTCTGTCCTATTAGATGATACGTGAATAATTATTTTGGGATGTTGGTATACTTGGTCTAGCTAAACTTTATTCAGCAGAATCTAATTTAATTAAAAGAGTTTTGAACGAGAGCTATTCGTCAAAAGTTGAAAGTAGGAAAATGAAAACGAAGTATACAAAAATCATTTATTAATTAATATGTTGATGTGAATCTCGCTTCGCTTGAAAAAATACATTTAAAGTAGGTAAGTATAGTGACTTGTGAAATGTGAAGTGTGTAATTCATAAATCATAAATAAGAGCGAGCAATTTGTTTATTCATATTGTAATCCTACGTAAACAAAACAACAAACTGTAAGCCAAGCCGTAGGAGCGGAAGATAATTTCCTCATTCATAAACATGAACAGATAGCACACACAAGTCCAATACAAGCTACAGCCGGATTACGCGAGGTGTGAAACGGTTAAGATGCATGCAACTAACGAACGCTTTGTAATACTGTAGTCTTCACAGCACTTGCATTGATTATATCGTCATGACTATGAAGATTGGAGATGTGCTAAAGCCGCTAAGCAAACAGAACGCAGTACCGTGAACTTGTAGTACTATCGTGCGAGCAGAGATCTGTCGAGAGATGATCTCAGTCACAATTTACAATTAAATGCCCTCACGACGTAGAGCAGTTTTTTGAAGTAAGTGCCGAGTGAGAGTTATCGTCGCTCCAGATCATCGGCGCAGTCACGATACGCTATTGTGAGAACTACCTAATGGAGACGACGGTAACGTAACAGGAAGAAAATGACCTGTTTCGGCCATTACTCAGCATTTTGATGATAGTGGTTATTGTCCTAAAGTAGCCATGTTGTAAAGTCTAGTTATGGACCGACAATACTTATGAGACTAGCAGACGCCCGCGGTTTCACTCGCGTAGAGTACCTAGATACTTTTAGGTGCATTTCGTGTTTGAACAGCCGTGACACCCCGATGCACTTCTTTATCATCTAAATTTGTTAACTTGTTTCAAGCAAATTGGACCACCCGTAAATATTTCCCATACAATCTTTATCAACCCCTGCACCCCGTTTCAGGGGTAGTTTTGAAAATATTTTACCATAGACTTTACTAAACGTTTGGAAAGGTATTTTATGCTATGTTTCAAGTTTGAAACCTCAAGAAATATGATTTTCATATAAACGTTTTGACCCAGAATTTTCAAAAGTCCTTTCTTAGTGTATTCTACGTGCTAAAAGGTATGCACCCTCCAATTTTCAAGCCTCTAGGACCAGCGGTTTAGGCTCTGTGTTGTCTACCATAGGTCACTCAGTCACGACAAAGGATTTTATATAGTAAATTGTGATTGTGATTATTGGATCACATTTTTAAATTAGAAACTTACACAAGAGCATTGTTTCACAAACGATAAGATAGTAGCAATCTAAAATTAATTTCCGAAAGAGCTAGACTAACGAAACAGAAGCCATCTAAAGCTCGTAACAATTTGCGACGCTGTCTCAGTTAAGCTTGTATTCAAAGAGCTGAAAAGCTTCTATATGTGCCTGAAGAATTCAATTTGTGTTTGCTGCAAATTGGATTTGCAATCAGTGTCTAGAATTGCAAGTATAAGGTGAACAATGCAGAAACAGTTAGTAAGTATCGATCGGTTACATGTGACCACACCGCACTATTGTACCGGCGGTAATCGACCTCGCTTCCTTCCGGAGGCCTGATGTCCACCGAGAAAAACGCCGGTTTAAAATCAACATTAGCATTGTTTTTACTGACAACGGTTTCTAATGGTTATAACGGAATGAATGGGCCTACTTGTAAACTAGTCTGTCTACTTTTCCAAACAGCATGTTTTGACGATGTCCAAACGTAGTATCGTGTACGACCTTCAACTAGTTAAATTCGTCAAGCTACAATAGGGCTAAGATGTTTTTGAGGATTCTCAGCGCTAAATTAATCTAGCACTTCCTTCGGAAGATCTAATATTCAATGTCCCATCAGTCTTATTCGGATACCTAACCGAAGAATTTATTAAATTTCTATGTAAAAGATATATGAAAATACTAGTTTATCTGCGCGGCTGCGCTCTCGTGGAGTAACTTTTGACACCCAGAAACTTTACCAGCCTGTTTAATCCCCTTAGGGGTTGATTTAGTGCCCGAAAGGAGCCTTTGAGGCGCACCGTAAATCATTTTACCACACTGGTTCGAAAGAACTAGTGACACGGTTAGTAGTAGTAGTAGCAGTTCGAAAATTACATTATACTTATACGTTATTCCAGAACCTAAACTATCTACATACTAAATTTCATCAAAATAGGTTTAGTAGTTACGGAGATACGTGGTAACAAACATTAACACACACAAACTTTCGAATTTATAATATTAGTAGGGTGGAAAACACTCTTACAGGTTTATTCCAGCATCTGCATCAATTTTGATGTATATTTCTGCTCCAGTTCATAATGTTTCCAACACGTAGCGAGCCGTTGATTAAGCTAATTACTGAACCATTGTAGCGATATATAATTTTATATGAGTTCTGCAAGCGTGGCAAGGGATTTGCAGCTGCATAATTTTCGAACTTCGCAAAATTAAATTAAGTATAGACCATAATTAATCGGCGGTTTTTATGCAAAATAGAGACGGGTTTATTTGCATAAAAATATGGTTGTTCAACTATTTTAAGTAAAATGTAAAAATAAAAACATTGCTTAGGTATTTTTCTCATCTTATCTCTTTCCACACGCTCTGCGGCGCCTCAGTCAACGAGCTTCATTTGTTCTAACTAGAAGACAGAAAATTGCAAGGAAAGGATCGCGAGCTATTGAGCACGTTTCTAGGAGTGTTTCACATCGTCGTGGTGTCGGGTTCTTGCAATTGTTCTCCCGACAGCCTACATGTGCCGCGCCCCTCGCCGATCGATGTCTGACCCCGTGCAATGTCGCCCTCGCCTTTTAACACCCCGTCTCTTTGACTGGGCACGAGATAATCACATCAAAAAATGTACCCAAGCTCCACTGTCATATTTCTCACAACAATAGCTTCATGCGAGCGAGTCGATTCATCTTAGAACGTGTTTGAGCTACAAATCTCCCGGTTCCATACAGGCTGAAACTAATTTGAAATAGCAGTGTTCCTATTTGAATAGCTCTTGCACGTTACATTTCCATATCGAAGCAATCATAGTCACAATTCAATTTATTCAAGTTCCATTTCCGTCTCACGCCCACTACGTCGCTCATCCATCTATACCGAATGCACTTGTTAAAAAAAGCAAACGAAAGCTTGTACATTTGTAACTAGATAAACACATCGTGGTACCTTTTCCTTGCACGGTATTGTTCGCTCGATACGAGAGTCTATATTTATTTGTTACGTCTCCTTGCGCCTCGTCTTATAATAAATGATTCGGTTGTTTGAATAGGAAACCTTATTATTTTATCATCACTTCTCATTGCGGGATACAATACAATAGCTGTAACAAGTATAGATCGATCCAGTCAATTTGTAGCCAAATCTTTTCTCAGTTCATATTTGTACAACTATTTTAAAGTGTGCCTATTAACTATAGATCGGCTACTATAATAATAAAGCTACAAAAAAGCAAATTTATATTTATACAAAAAAAGCGTGACCATTCTGTTCCCCATAGATCTATGGCGCGCACGTGTGGCGCAGTATGCGTACGCGGCGACCGCCCGGTGGAGATCGCATTGTTGGAAATTTCACGATCAATATAGGATGTAAATATTTCGACAATGCTCGAAAAGGGTGCGCCTATACAGCGGAACCCGTTATTTTGGGCTTGGGATTATTGATTTAGAATGCAGATCGATTTCAATTGAGCAATCGATGTCTAGAGAAATGCACATTATTGAACAGGTATTTGAATGATGTTTATTTATTGAATTCATCCAATGATATCAAAATAAAGTTTCTTGTCACGCTTTTTATAATGATTCAAAAAATATATGAATGGTATTTAACTTTGGACGAATATTTAACTTGTAAATAAGTACAATCGTAAGTAGAGTTATTTTCTAAGCTTTTTTTTTCAATATAATAATAATATCCGTCGACGTGGATACTTCAACGATCCTAAATGAAATGAGCGACTTTGCAAAAGCTTACGAACAAAGCTGGTTAAAGCTTAGATTGAAATCTAGATAGCAAATTGCATGGGACATGTGCTATATTCAAAGGCACCGTCTACATTCACGGCATCGATTAGACAAAGGCAAATTGTTGAATGTGTTTTTTGTGTTCATTAAGTTGACGGAATCTGCGGGTGCAGGGACTCTAGAGCGGGCGATAATAGGGTTGTCAGTGTCATGTTACGTGCTTCGACACATTCCCGACGATATCACCAATCCAATACCGAATTAGCTTTTAGAAAAAGATTAAGAAAAGGGAAATGTTTTTATTGTTGTTTCGTTTGATGTGGTACTCGTGCACCCAACGTTACCTAGAAATATTCAGATAAAGTTGAAGTTATCCTCAAAAATTGTTTTAAAAAGTGTTATGTATCAAGTAAAATAAATAAATAATGAACTCCTAATGCCACTTTTCTCTCGAGTGTCACTAATTTTAGGGGATTAGGCCAGCCCAGGATCGCGAAAAGTGCAACTGGCAAGATCAAAAAGGTCCATTCATAACATATACACCCAGCAATAGATATCAGCAATGGCAATAATGCGAACAGGGTATAAATACAACATACGTTTAATTAAAACAAACATAGATAGCATCTATTTTTACTACCTTACAAATATGAATGAAACTAAACTAACAACGTAGATGAAAGAATGTTCAAAATGATCCTTATGTAATAAAATATATTGAATAAAAAGGTTTTATTTTGTTAATTATCTATCTAGTCGTGATTAAAGGCTCGTTACGTGAACTTGACAGGTGTTTTTGAAATTTTGAGGTTCTAGGACTTACCGGTTTCCACACGATATTTTCATTCGCCGTTTGAGTATACCGGTTTAGCGCACATATTTTTTTCAAACAGTAAAATCTCAATGGATTTTACAGTCGCAATCGCAATGATTATGAATTGGTTTAAAAAGGCGCGGGTCAAATGCCAGCCCTATGACGGCAAGCGTGTACTATAAAAAGTCGGCAAAGACGACGAGGGAACAGAGCAGTGTCGCACACGTGCATCCGCTCTGCACAAAGCTATTTCAGTGCAACGCTAATACCCATGACCTTCAATCAGGCTTCAAAACATAGCTTAGAAGTTTATTTTATAACTTAACTAGCGACCTGCCCTGGCTTCGCACGGGTGCATTAAGAGATAGACATTATACCATCGCGGACTTTTTTGTAGACCTTTTTAAGGTGTACAATACTGTAGTACATTATTTTGATCTATCTCGTAGGGTTCAGCCAGCGTTTGCAATGTAAACGCAAATAATGTGTTTATTTACGACATCACATTAGAAACCTCTAAAATTATCAGTGTTTCTCTACTATATTATGCATGTATTGTACATATAAACCTTCCTCTTAAATCACTTTATGCATTAAAGAAAACCGCATCAAAATCCGTTGCGTAGTTTTAAAGATCTAAGCATACATAGGGACAGCGGGAAGCGACTTTGTTTTATACTATGTAGTGATAGTGAATAGTGTTGATTTATTCTTAGCTAGAAGAAATAAGCTGGAATCTATATAGGCCTAGGTACCATTAGGCCAAATAAAGGAGGATAAGCGAAATGTAAGGGAGCTTTTGTTTTGTACACTAGCAGCATCAACTTAGTATGACTCGTCCTAAATAAATCTATTTTAGTGCAACGCTAATGCCTTATGGCTTTGAGCACCAGCTTTTAGACAGGTTTACTTTGAGTCAATTACCAGAGAGTATGTCTCTGTAACTCGAGATGAGTCATCATGCCAAAGGTTTTATGTGAAAGAAAGTTTAATTACTATCAATCAACCAGCACGCAGATCGGTAATTAAAGAACGCTTTCACACAAACGCGTTTGTAAGGAGCGTATGCTGTTGTGTGCCGTCCATGTGACCGATACAAGGCGTATCTATGACTAAAAGCCTTAACACCATCACACCTTGATTTAATGACCGAACGTGTTGAGTTATTAAATATCATCTTCATTTGGGCTCATGAGATAAACATTTTTTATTTGGTGTCCGCCGCCCCCGTCGACCCAAGCTTAATTATGATATCAAAAGCTGCATCGTCAGCTCTTTCTGTCTCATACACTGTGAGTATTTCTGTCCTTTTCAACTGCAGGATGAGTCGATCCATGCTGCATCGCCTGCATCGCCGATTAAACACGTTTCTATGCGCGGCCTCGTATTTTTATGTAAGCGTCTAAGCGTTGATCCTCGTTCCGGGCCCTTCGGAGAACAACAACGATCGAACGGTCCAAATCCCATTTCTATATCATCTCGGGCCGTGAGACATTAGCGGAATGACGCGGCAAAACGACTCCGATTATAATTTTAATGATATGGATTCAATTACAATCTAACTGCAGATAGATTAATAAATGATTGTAGTAACGTATCGACGGATTGGATTTGATAACGGTCCGTTGAGATACGTTTCCGATATCTAGAAAGGGTACGAGATGGGTACGGTGAGAGGGCGTGAGAACGCTGTACCGGGTTCGGAAGCGCTCGTGCACGCAAATGAAGTGCAATTTAGCCTGAGGCTGGATTGTGGCTTAGACAGATCCGCAGGTAGGGTCGCCTTGGGGTTAGTGAATAAAAAGTAGGCAATATATAATGTCTATTCCAAACAAATCAGTGCAGTTGTTTGAGCGTGGTTCAAACACAAACACAGAAATATCCAAACTTTCGCCTTTATAATATTAGTAGGATTTCAACTAAAACGTAAAAACTCCGACACAAGAGTTAGCCACTAGCTTATACGAACTTGCTTAGTAGGATTTCACGAAAACCATTTTATAACACACTATTTTATAATGCAATATTTCATAACAAAATATCACTAAGCCCCTGAGTAAAGTTTGTGTGCTAACATTCGGCATTCGTTCGGAAGGAAATACAACCGGCAAGCCCATCTGATCAAGATCAATATCTGAATCAGTAAAGTAAGTAAGTGCGTCACGAGCGCTTCATTAGCTAATAATAGCTTCACGAGAGCTTCAGTAAAGTTATTTGAGCCTATCTTTAAAGATCAACTTTTTTGAATATTCAAGAAAACGTAAATGATTCATCTAAGTTTGCCTTCATCCAGACCTGGACAAATACTAAGATGCTCATGGACTCAGAGTGGGCTGAATAGCAGAGCGCGGAGTCACGAATTGCATTGTTGCAGGTAATTTCATTAGATGAATACTTACTAAGTACTCAGTAGTGTATAGTTGAATCTAATTTCAAGTAATCTTGTAGCTTCCTTAACCTTCTTAGTTAGTGTCTCTTTAGCGTGGGAACTTGGAAATTTTGGTCGTTCGAACTGAGCTTTCAACATAAATAGTAAGCAAAGCCCACAGAAATACACAATCCCTAAGGAAAACATGCGTGAATCCATGTCTATGTCTATGCTTCTTCGAACTTTAAGGTGTACTCGGATGTGATTTCCAACAACACAACTAACAAAACTTTATCAAAATCTTCGTTAGAAGTTAACTGGGACCTTTTTATCTAACGTTTTATTTTTAATAGTTCACACATTCCCTAGACAGATAAGAGCGAGAAAGTTTATATCATCTCCACATCGAGTATTATCTCAGAGATAATCAACATTAAGACGAGAATTCTTATACGTGTGGGGTGAAAGGTTACGGTTATTCCTCTCACCGTACGTACTTACAAACACGAAGTAACGAGTTTGTGTGTATTTTTTTGTTTTTCAAATCTATACTAATATTATAAAGCTGTAGAGTTTGTTTGTTTGTTTGTTTGTTTGTTTGTTTGTTTGAACGCGCTAATCTCTGGAACTACTGGTCCGATTTGAATGATTCTTTCAGTGTTGGGTAGTCCATTTATCGAGGAAGGCTATAGGCTATGTTTTTTTTCTTTCAAAATTAGGGATCCGTAATAAAATTGCTATTTTGTAACACAAGGTGTAAAATCGAAAACCTATTTTTGCGTGCGCTGCAAAAACTATTGACAATAGAACAAAATGATGTACTACGGGTTTGTAGATCCCATCAAGACCTACAAAAAAGTCCGCGAGAACATATATCTAGCTATCATGGTTTAATCACAATAACCGATTTTGTGTTCAAAATAATTATGAAATCGTCTGAAGAAAAAAAAACTACGTTAAATATGTATCGTAATATTAATATTTATCGAAATTAAGCATTATGTTATCAAGAGTATTTATGTAGAAGTAAAATACTTTTTGTTTCATCTCAATCGGATATTTCGTTTAAAAGTTATCACGTGTGTAAGATGTTAAGAGTTGGTACCTATTAATGAGTTATGGGCCATAGTCCATTTATTGAGGGAGGCTATAATATAGGCAATATTTTATCTCGGTATTTCCACAGAAACGAGAAAAACGCGGGTGAAACCGCGGAGCACAGCTAGTTATGTATAAAGTCTTATAAAAGATAAAACTTTGTAAAGTACCGCATGCTAATATCCATTATATCCTCAATTTCGTAAACATTTTCAATAAAAATAACTGAATGTTAAACTAAATTAACATTTAATCATCGTAAATAAAATAATTTCTAAATTAAACAACATTTTTAAATTGCGTTGCCTGACAGCAGGAGGCTTGACATGAGATTGACCCCTGCAGAGGTTACATTTTAACTCAAGTGAGAACAAAATTGAAATAATTAGATTATTAATGTCTTAAAAACTATGCCTTATTAAAGATTATACGAGTCCAACTTGTTTATTGAGGGTTCCTCTCCATAAATACGTTTTTTTACTATAAATATCCTACATTTATAAATATTATAAATGTGAAAGCTTGTGAGGATGTTTGTGTTTGTGCCTCAATGTGCTGGATTAACATATAGCCTATTTTTTATCCGTGTACCACGCGAGCGAAGCCGCAGGCGGCAGCTAGTGGTGTTATTTCATGTGACAAAAGAAAACAACGATATCTAAAATAAAGGGTGCCTCATTACTATTATGGTAACGGAACTCTAAATATGTTAATATACATCAAAGTGCTATCTCATTATAATAAGGTAAGATTACACTTAACATTTGACTTTGTCAATCTTTAATTAAACTGATGATAATGAAATTAATTCAATCTCATTAAGTAACTTGACCGTTCTGCCCTCTCGTACTTGATCTTTGTCAAATAATGCAGATGGTGAAACGGGAACACGCAAATATCCAAAACAAATTTTTGAATTTAGAACGTGAATCATCAGCCGTGACAGCCACAGGCCGTGGCGAATGTCAACTTACCAACCTGTCATAATCATCGGGGACGAATCAACTAAAATAGTCATTGCACGAAGCACCGTTAATAAAATAAACTACGAAACAAAGTTTTCCCGTCGACGGTGAAGTAGTGTAGGTATTAAAGTATCTTTAATCACCAAAATAAATAATTGCCTCAATTAAACGCATGAAACACAGAAAAATACCCAAATGATAGAGTAATTGCGGAAATATATTCGAGCAATCAATCACTAACTCCATGGATGCGAAATTTAAACACACAGGAATTACGAGCACCGCGCTCTATAATTCGAAGTGATAAATGGACCATCTGTGTCAGTTATTCTATGATTCACAAGCTATAAATGGTGAAGTTTAGAATGTTTGAACGGATTCGGATGGCGGTTTGCTAAAGCTTTTGCCTTTGAAAAAAAAAACTGTTAACTTCATAACTTGCAACTCTATACAGCTCAGCTGTGTACATAATTGCTCAGTAAATAGCTAGTTTGTAATAAGTAGTTTACTTTTACGCAATTTGAGATATTTCAGTTATTATATAATGACTGTAATTATTTAAGTCATTTAGGACCACACAGGATACTCTTCTTACTTTTTCCGACCAGTTATTTGAAGCATTATCTCTGCCTTTCTCACGGCCAACGAACAAATACTCGTACCAAATTCAAAACCTTTTCTTGGGTAGATACGTGGTCGGTCAAGCTATGCCACGTTGTTCCTTGTCAGGGGTCAGAATCACATTAATGTCCCATATTCCCTGAGGCATCACACGCGCTGCTGATAATTGTAAGTCGTACCTACCCCAATCTCTGAGGTACAATAAATCTCAATGAAGCGGCAGTACGAACGTCCCTAATTTTCCATCTAACGTTAATAAATTAAGCACATGTTTGAACATTTACCTAGGTGCCTAAATTACTGCATGTTCTGTTAGCTTGCTGAATATATGGTCGTATAATTCAACACGTTTACATACTCGTAGCTCCGAGGTTTCTGATGTAATTTCAGTGAGCTATGCATGTAATAACTTCTACTAATCAAAGCCTCAAGATTAGAAGACTAACTACAAACAAAGAAAATGAAAGCGAGCTTCGGAGAGCTCGACACGTATGGGTAACAACTGTCTATAATTAGAAACTGAATGTGTTTTGGTCGTAATTCTCAGGGCATGCGGTGAACTCGCCTATGACCCTTCGCATCTTCGAACACGTCTAAGGTGTTCTACTTGAGGTTTTTCTACGTAAAGTATTTACCTCACCGATTTCAAGCGCAACTTAAACTAAATAAGTTGCACTTGGAATCGGTGAGATAGTTTTTCTTTGTGGAACTAAAGTATCAAGGCACACAATACTAGGTGTCTTCCTATGAGTAGGTATATTCTGCACCCACGTTATTTCTGACTACTGCTACGTTATTTCACACATAACTGACTACACTGCACTTGTAGCATCGCACCGACAAAACACGTACCTAAGTATATAATACGTCTGTTTCCCTTGAAGTGACTTTAAATATTATTTCAGCTTATAGGTACAAATAATTTATGCAAGCCGAAAAACACGCAAGAATATTCAACCTATTATTAGAATTAAAACACTGATCTCGTCTAGACCTTTTCCAACATCAACAGCAGTTGTTTACAAGGGTCTGAGTTTGCGCGAACAATAAATATGCCAAATGCTGAGTCTAGAGTTTTTAGCCCCTGTTTTTGCCAGCTATGGTTGTAAGCCGTCTGGTGGCTGAATGTCAATCATGGGCGGTGAGTGCTCTCAACGAAGCTTGCGAAACCGAACAATGCGGAATGAAGTAGTCGGTCGACCGTAGTTGCATGCTGCTCATGACTACAACCTGACACCTACAAATGAAATCTTTATAGTTTATTGCGAACTTTTTAAATCTATGGCAAATATCCGGCACTTTCCGAAAGAATAGCTTCTGCTCTGGCGGAAAACGTAGTACCCTGCAGATTGATAGGTAAACCATAAGTTTGATTTACAGAGACTGACCTGTGATAGCATAGGTACAGATAAAAATACATACAATAACACACTTATTATGTCTATATCTACCTAATGTATGTGATGTGTATAGTAAGTAAGAGTGTTTTATGTTTAACACGCAAGTAAACAAGGTGATATCAGAGTGATCTGACAGTTCAGTTCATCTGAAAGGTCAGTTCATATAGCTATAGTTATAACACCTTACCGAGAACATATTGATTGTAGTCATCAACCGCGATTGACGGGGATCTATTGCTTCATTAATCTACCATAATCATCGACTCATTGTTACTGCGGAACTATCGCATGCTAGTTTACGAGATCAGATTAACGCGTATTAAACGGCCTCGTTATAGCTTTTGGGGTAAATTTTACGACGGTAGAGAGAGTTGCGAGTAGTTTGGTGATAAACTTACGTAGTAAAGCTATGGGTATTTTTAATTGTATGGCACCCTTAGTGGCACTGGTGATCTAGTAGTAGTAGAGTACTGTTGGTCTTCTGATCCTAAGGTCATGGGTTCGAATCCAGTGAATTTATCCGTTGTGAGCAATACTAATACTCTCAAACGGTGAAGGAAATCTCTTGATAAAACCGGTACCTACTCGTATTACAAGACATGTCATAAGTCAAATGCACGAAGCGAGCTCTTCGCTTTTCATTTTCGAGGCTCCCTTTAATTCGTTCACCACACTGGTTCAAAATTGGGGTGATAAGTATGACCTCCGGACAGAGTGCTTGAGGCAGGGCTATAGGTACCTAAAGAAATATCTTCTTATAACAATATACAGAACAATGTTCTTACAATCATTTGATTGTAGTGAAACCTGATAACAAATACAGGTAGACAGTTGATTAATCTAAGCCTAACGGACGAAAGGTTGAGCAAACGTTATGAGGAATGGGATGGCATTTAGACAAACACGAAGAAGCATTTATGTACTCGGCGAATAAATATCACATTAGGCGTGTTAAGTCTTCAAAAAGAGAAGAAGAAAGATAGAGGCCGTATGTTTTTTTTTATCTTCGAGATTTTAAAAACGTAACTCTGTACGTTGCGTAAATATTGTGAAATATTATAGCGAGATTCATTTCTAGTACATTGTGTATGTGTTTGTCCAATACTATCTTAAACACTGCTGCGATTTACAGGGCAACATTGCAATTTACAGTTACAGTAGGTTTCATGTTCTATGGGTCTGGTACCAAATGACGTTAAAAAAATAATAGTTATTTAAAAATACTACAAATAAATTCGAAATAGAAAAATTATAAAAAGCTACCGCTATATGGCGGTCTTCAATTCCAGGTAACCAAAGTTAAGTGCAACGAGGTCAATCCGCCGTTTACTAAGAGCAAATGACCACAATCAAATCACACTTAGAGTGAAAGCCCATAAACGGCTACCTTTACTTGCCATGATTTGATCTGTAGGCGGCCCTGTGTACACTACAAGTGTTTACAATGCGTTAGAGGTAATAGGAGAGATGCCTACATGAACGCACGATCATAGAGCAACGAGATCTTTGTTCCGATATTGTGTTAAGTGCCTCAACAAACATCTATCCGGTTTGAACTGATTCAAACTCGAATCGGAACCGTTGGAGCTCGTTTGGACTTTCAAACACATTTTAATTTATTAACTTAGTTTTCTTCATAACCATAGTATTTCCATACAAAGTACCTATAATAGGCATTCGAATAACTTACCAACGCTCGATTTGACAATAATTTAATAACAATGCACCACATCTTTACACATATAGTATGTACAAGCATATTTTTTCAAAGTCTAAAGAAATTATAACAAAAATACCATTCCCCCTGCTAAACTAATTTCTTAGCTCTACAATAGCAAATATCGAACCCCAGCTGTAACCAGAATCAGGGTTGACCGTGACGACCACAACACGGAGTCAGATCAAAATTAATGAGAGGGGTGATTCAATTGAATTAACAGTTCACCCAAAGCCTTTGCAATTCGAAATGTTCCTACAATATTTTACAAGAAATTAGACTCAGTCCCTTGATATTCCTGACAAGTAAATAAAAGAACAAAACGCAATTTTATCCCATGCAACAGTTGCGTTGTTTTAATTGAAATTGTTATTTTCGTAATTAAAAGTCAGACACATCTTCATAAAGAGTGAAAAAAGAAGGAGGTAAAAGCGAGCAGATGTGATCTGTGGTCGGTGCTCGGTGCGTTATGACGCGGCTTGACGCGGGGTCAGCGATAGGAAGTGCGCATACGTAATTGCGTTCACTGGACACAATGAGGGGAATTGGCCAGTGCGCCGATTGTTGTGCGACCGACGCCCGCACCCATTGCCATTGATTGAATGAGTGAATTTAACAAACGACGCAAACGGTCCGTAACCGGTACGCGACGCTCAACAATTTCATCCATAGCAATCAAAATATCATGAAGTTAAATGAAACATTGTTTATTTATAATAGAAATTTGGAGCATATAAATAATCGTTACGATTATAAATATCTAGTGTGTACTGTGTAGGTAGGACTAGGTAGATATGTTTCCATTTCGTCGGGCCGAAATTGCATCGCTGCTGGGCCAGTCTAAAATGGTTTCCCGTTCGGACCCCTGTCCGGATATGCCAATTTCTAGCCAAACGACGGCACAGGCCGCAGACAAACGCTACTACACTAGCTATCGCATTCAATTATCGATTCGACTTGACACTGCAGTAACACATTCCCGATATCGAGCTAACCACGAATTCTATTAATGGAATCCTTTCTAGTCTACTTGATTTGTTTGACATTTGTGTGTACTAATACTCTAATTGTCATTTATTTCGTCTGGCTGGGACACACTGTATTGAGTCAGTGACAGCGATTTAGCAACCCTAGAAAGTTTCTTAAATAACCCTATTTAGGTAGGTAGGTATCTGTCTCATCATCATCTTCCTGCCTTATCCCACTACATGTGGAGTTGGCACAGCATGATCATTGGACCATGCTGTAAAAGTTTTGGCTAAGGTGTTTTATGACCGGCCGCCTGCCTGACGTCAACCCTCCTTGGGAATACATCACTTGATATTTTCAATACTAATAAACAAAAAATATTCTAAAAGTCAATTAAGAATAACCGACAACCAATCTAACACAGGTCATTTTATAAACAAGCAGACCAACTTCGGGCGCAAATTATGTGGTTAGATATGTTTAACCAATCTAACATTAAAATTGGCGGTTCGTAGCTAAGTACCTAACTTAGGTATACTGGTTTATAAATACAACACAGATGAATTAAAAATAAACTGCACTTCCAGGTAGTTCTATTATTCGTTCGTTCTTAGGTCTTGTAAGTAATTGATAACTCTTGGGGATCGTCCGAGGGACGCTCCTCGCTCAGTTGCATTGCGCCATCATTTTTGCAGGATTAAAATGCCACCTCCTGACTCGTTGCGCACCTGCACCGCTTTATTACATTCAAGAAAATATTATGACAAAGTACAATTTTATTCACGAAAGTTAGCTGCTCTGGCTACTCATAAAATTTTAATGCAAGAAAACCGGGAAGGCAAAAGGAAGGCAACGTTCGAGAGGAAGTAATGCAACGTTTATTACGAAAAATTAAAGCGTATAAGGTTTTGTAAACACTTAAAAGCGTTTGTCCGACTCAAAGAGAAGCGTTGATGTAGGAGCGAATTAATTTGCCGATAGAGTACACTTTTCAGACAAAAGCTGCTTTGACGAGGTTCTCGAGCGCTGCGTGCTATTGAACGTTACTTTCGCCTTCTACGTGTTGTTTTTCCGCAATCAATTTTGTTCAAGTTTTTTTTTATTGGTCCTGTGTCATAACAATAGATTAATCTGATAACCAAAATATTTCATCACGTTGTGGTAAAATCCTAAAATGCTATAGTAAACAATCATGATGATTATAATCCTAGAGAATTGGGGTGCTCCGCTGCGCCTCGGGCTCGGCCACCCACTACGGAGCTTACCCAGAATGTAGTAATTAAAACCGCTCTTGATTTATTTTGATAAAGCAGATAACACCCAACTGGGGCATGATTCGGCGTCTCAAGATATTCTATAAAGATTTATTAATCTTGTAGGTAGATTTTGGAACGTGCGATATTCTACTGAGTTCCCACCCAACTAATGTTATCGTGACAAATAGAGGCAGAGTTTGTAAAAAACCCATATAATTATGATGAAACAAAATGAACATCGAACTAGGTAGGTATGTATTTTTTTTAGATATACTTTCGTACTATAATAGTGGCATTCCACATCGATTTCGTGTCGTGATTGTCATGTCACGGTGACTATGTTTGAGATGGTGAGGCCGTGCGACAGGTCTCCGATTATCAACGCATTCTGCACGGTAGCAACACAACCTGCCGCTTCTTGACAACTACTGTGTCTATTGGAAATTCCGATCGCAGTACATAATGATGATGTCGCTCGTGCTAGACCGGATCTCTAACAGGGTGTGCGACACGTGTTTTGTGATTGATGACGTGGTGAGTAGGATATAATAAAGCCTTTTGATAATGCAGTTTACATAAATCCTGTCCATATTGACAATCAATAATGCAAACGAGATATGTCTGTCTATGTCAAATGGAATTAGATTGATTCACATTCCTAACTTTGACAAGGACTATTCAGATCGCATATCTCAATTTGATGACCAGGAAACCCGTCGACGTCATGTCATGCTCCAATGAGCCATTCGATGCGACAGGTGCACACGGCAAGCTAAAATTACAAAAAGTAAAGGTTCTCTAAAATGTTGCGGTTGTATAGCGAAGACTAAGCTGATGTTCAGTGTTTTATGACAACCCTTTTTGTTTACCCAAACATACCTTTGCTAATGTGAGCAACTATAAACTCACAAATGGCTTACCAGTACCTAATCTATCATTAAGGGTGGCCTGTGGCGCATCACAAACAAAAACAAAACAACTGTTCTCGGGACCCAAACTACCTTATACCTGTCGTGTCATTATCTCAATTTTTTCCACTCTCGATTAAGACATTGAGGTATTATGACATAATCATTTTGTAGATGTGAAGGAATGTAAGCCAATATGAAAATATCATAGTTTTGTTACAAAATCTGTAAAATCTATGGAAATTCATATTTTGGTGTCGGTCTTTCGGTAAATATTGCTGATTTATTACGAATGCCTCAAATTGTGCTGAAATCGGTAAAGTTGAAATAAAACTCACCTCCATTTCCAGCGTTCGTGATGGTCACCCAGAAGTCAATGGTCTTCTCAGGCCCCAACTCTTCATAGTCCCACTTCTTTTTAACTTTCACTACACCAGTTGCTTCAACAGTTACCCACGGGTTTTCGTCCCGGATTTTAAAAGTCTCACGGTCAGTTTCCTTTTCAAGGGTAAATACGTTACGTCCTTCAACTTCACCATCGGCTTCGGTGAACTCGATGCGTTTAGTGGGTCGCACAGCGCGGGTGACGCGGCGCTTCTCGCGGCGAAGTGTCGGCAAGTCCTTACGGTCGCGCACCACAAACTCTAGGAATACCCGAGCAGGCTTACTCTGCCGCGGTGGAACTCCTGTATCGTGTGCGATCACTTTCACTTCTGCTTCATGACTGTCTGGCTCACCAGCCAGGATCAGCTCTCCTGTCTGAGGCACTATAACAGCCAAATTACTTGGTGACATCAGGGAGTAGTACACTCTGTCGTCATCTGCATCGTTAGCTTTAACTTTTCCAATGTTTGAAAATCTCTGCCAGTGAGCAGTGCCGTTCGGTCCGTTTTCGTCTTGAGTACCATTGACGGTAAAATAGTAAACTTCTTGCTCAAAATAGGGAGCATTATCGTTTTCATTCACAACATCAACCCGGACGAGGAGATTCGCCTTGCTGACGCCGTGCACATCAGTCGCCTGAATCACTAATTTGTACATGCTCTCAAGTTCAGTGTCTAATGGTCGAGTTGTTACTATTTGGATTTCACCTTCAGTGACAACAGATCTTACTTTTTGATCGAAATCGCCTTTTTGCTTATCGACTAAAGCAAAAACGCGGTCTTCGTTTCCTTTCACTATTTTGTAGGCGATAGGTCCGACGTCGATTAACGCCGTGGCTTTGATGGGGGGTAGGTCGACGACAGTCCCGGGCGGTGAGTTTTCTGCTATCCCACCGACCAGAAGCCCTGTTGTAGCGAAGTGCAGCATCCGCCGTCGATCTACGACGTAAAGCTGAAGCGAATGGGCCGAACTGCTATACGGCGTCTGTTCGAGGATAGCGAGGCTGACGGGTTGGTCAAGCAGGGGTGTGAGGTCTGCTGTCGTCATGAGGAGGCCGTTGTCGAGTAGAGTGAAGAAAGAGTTAAACTCGGGGTCGAGGAGCGTGTAGCGGGAGTGGTTGCCGATGAAGTGCTGGACCTCGTGGCCAGGCCGCACGTCGTGGGGTAGCAGAGTGAACGCGTGCGCCACGCCGAGCGCGCAGAGCAGCGCGCCGCCCGCCAGCACGCTGCGAGCCATGGTTGGCTTTCCTTAGCGGCTGCTAGGCTAGTCCAACATTTCACACCTACAACAATTCTTAACTTAAAATGTTGGACAGTGTTATTCCACTGCTGCACTAATTGAAGGCAGTGGTCAGAGTTAACGGTGAGTGAGATGAGTGATGTTAAGTTTTCAGGTTTTGACGACCACATGTTTATTCGCATTGGCAGGTTGGTGTTTAATAAATAGAAGGTACCTACCCGAGGTTTATATTGCACACCTACAGTACCTATGCTAGGTACCTAGCTGCTCAATAAGAAAGGGCAGAACAGTTAAATAAAAACTTATACCTAGGTAAATAGGTACCTAGGCACCTCACCTAAATACCTAGTAGGCAGGTAGGTACTTTCGTGGCAAGTCAAAATTCAATGGCTAAATAATTAATAAATAAATAACACCAAGGGTCTTGTGACTGATGACGATTTAAGAAACAAATAAAAGGAGTGCATAAGTGCATCGGATGCTCTCTAGCGAGGTAAAACAAGGCTTAACATAAATCTTCCTTTCTTTGCCTGCCTGAATAAACTAAGTTATTCAAAATCAACCAAGACCTAATAGGTATTCAACACCTACTGAGGCTTGAACATGAACGCTCAGAGCTCAGAAATATGCATGGCAGAACTCCTAGTCTTACATTCCACATAGGTACCTTATCTAGGTCTTAATCTACCGTAGTGCCTGCTTACTAGGTTAGATACCGAAATTAGTGCGTTAAATGCAGATGGAGGGAGCAGCAAACAGCAAAATGGAAACATGTGACGGCAGCGTGGTAGATGGCATGGCGAGGAGCGGTCTCGGCGAGTACGGCGATGGCGTCGCCGTCGGGCGGTTCGGTTCTACGTAGGGCGGCGGGACGCACACATGCGATGCTTTATTTAGGCGGCAGCCGAACGCCGGCGTCTAGCGACCCGCGCTGTCGCCGATCAATACCCCCGTTGCGCCGTCGCGCGAGCCACTGCACGCGATTCTAGCCCCTAAACACACCATCGTTCACGACACCATCAAATATTCACATTCTCATTTCGCTTGAATAAAAGCGTACTCCCAGAACTCACAAATCTGAAGGTACCCTAACCTACTCATGATTCGAATCCTATCCCAGTGTTGCTCCAATGCTTTCATAGGTAAATAGATAGGTATCTAATCTACAAGACTAATTAGTTGGTAACCTATTGCAAATGTCTTCGGTCGTGTAAAAACCTACATTAAACTCACTTCTGTAGGCTGAAGAATATAGGTATTTACCTATCCTAATATCTAGAGATAGGTATTATAAATCGTCAAAATGTTTATGAATTATAGGTACTTATCACTGAAACCACATCCTTGCATTTTCTTATTGAGATCTCGTAAGAAAAATTTACCGCAACGATAAACATGTGGTCCGAAATGTAAACAATTTAGTAAAATGCTTGTAATCAACACATTTCACTAACCATACACAATAAAAACACTGTTTTATTTCATAAAAAACGGATACGTACTTGCTGAAGTCGTTATGATTTTATATCGATACCGTAGCGTTAGACAGTTGCGCGCGGAAGCAACGGACACCCAAACGCGACGGCGTCAAAATGCGACTAGAGGAATTGACGAATCGCGGGGCTCGCTCGGCGCGCGCGCGTATCGAACGCGCCCCACCCGGCCCGCCACCCCCGCTTTTCAACCCCTGCACGCCCCTGGCAACTGAAGCTTTTTGAAGCTTTCTTTCTTCACTCACCCCTGTGATATTAGACGCAGACACGTAAATAGTCTACCCATTTCTTTAATATAAGATTGTGATGTGAATCTTAACTTTAGACTGTCTAGGTAGGTATCGTGAACAAGACCAAACATTGTTTTTTCCTAGTTCATAATAGAACAACGGCTGCATAAGTAGAGTTACCTATATTACCTATCTATAATATCTAACATAGGTACCTAATATTACTAAGATAGATAGATTCTTTACTCACAACATTTTCATGAAGAAAATTTAGGGTCACAAATTTTATCATTTTTTATGTAAGTAGGTTTTTACCTAGGTAGGTGCTTGGGTAAAAACATCGACTGCAGTTCTACCTACCTCACTCACAAGCGGTACCTAATTAAATTGATAGAGGAACTCATTCAACAGCAGTCAGCCAGCACCAAAAAAATTGAAAGCCAAAATAATTTTCCAATCAGGAAAATATTTTAACAAAATGATTCCCTGTCGCTTCATAGATGGCGCTTTGCCAGGAACCCCGTGAGCCACAGAGAACACAGACTAATAAAGATGCTAACGCAGAAAGCAAACGGTCATCCTCAGACGACGGCGACGGCCCATCGAACATATCGACACAGGATAACACTGTGACGATGATAACGATGTGTGGATGTGACGATGTATGTTTGTGACTCAAACACGCCCAAACGGCTAAACGGATTTGAATGAAACTTGGAATATACATAAAACGTATGCTGGAATAACTTAAAGGCTAGGTACGTTTTCACCGGGTTAAAAAAAAAGCGAAGCCGCCATACAATCATACATCAAATCAAAAAGTCCAAAAATACCTATATGGTAGGTACCTACCTACCCGTCTATGTCTATGGGAAACATCCTAGCGCCACCTAGGATGCCTTAAGAAAATTAAACGTTTTTCTTTCCTTACTATTAAACATCAAAATAATACGCCATCTACCTAGTTAATATTCTAATCATTTAATCGTACAATCTATTCCTGAAAACTGTTTTTTTTTCTGTGATGTAGGTAATATAAGTGTAAATTTTGTTTGATTTTTTTTCAACTAAATCGAAAAAAAATGCAGTATTGATCGAAACACAACCCTCGTTAACTTTAAGAAACTGGGTCCTAGTATCAATTCTTGAAAATCACCAAAATGGTCAATTTCCTTTGGTTTGTTTTCAATTTCGTGTTCATAAAAGTCATTTGGTGATTTCAAAATGTAATTAAATTTTGAAGTATAAACCGTGTTGTTTCCTGCTTAGAAACACGGTTCAATACGGTAGCCTACAGAGGTTTTTGTCACCAAGTGTGACGTCACAACGCCGGAATGCACGGCGCATTGCACAACGCAAATTTCTGCGTAGTGACAAGCGGCGTGAGACGTCGATTTTACGTATGTGCGCCAGCCCTAAAGGAAGCAGACAGGCTAGGAGTAGTAGGCCAGGAATTTCTACAATAAAAATAATAAATACAAAACATTATTATATTAAAACAGTAATATCATAGACTAGTATAAAAAATAGCGAAAGCTAAAGCACTGAGCAATTTTGTGACTCTATAAACAGTTGGTACATAAAATATATTTTCCAATAACTTACAATATAGGTGCTATATTTTATACAAAATATGTATAATAAAGGATTTAATCTTACTATATCTCGCACTGTGTGCTGCTTACATTACCCAAAATCAAGTGACTTAGTACTAAATATTGTGCGTAAATTGTTTGGGATTTGCATTATCACTAGAGTTTTTGTATCTGATCTCTTTGATGGTGAGTTGTTTTCCTTGATGTATTCTTTGCAAGTGACTTCGCATGTCATAGGATCTTGAGAAGGATCGGTGACAAACTGGACACTGAGTTTTTCCAGCATGAGAATCTTTGTGCAGAGTCAATGACGTTGGATGCTTGAATCCTTTTGGACACAACTGGCACCGAAACTTTGCCAGCTCAGAATCTGCAAATTGAAAAATATTTTTTTTTAATCTTAGAAAAATAACCTATCACAATGACACAGCCGATTAATCAAATATACATTTACATAAAAATAGAATTGAGACACTAAGGGTGTTTTTTTCACTTCATATGCTTACTTCTGGAGTGTTATCAGTTCTGTGATAAAAAGTATCTGTTTTGTTACAAAATAATCAACAATTTGATAACAGACTTGAATGAGGCAAAACTCATATAATAAATTTCATATTTACCAGTGCTATTCTTCTCTGTCAAATCCTCGGCAGATGTGGATTGGATGTCGATTTGCATTTCCTCACTCGGTGGGGTGACTACATTTGGCTTAGAACTTGTACTTTCTTCAACGTTTGCTGGTGTTACTTTAACAGCATCATTTTCTAGCTCAGACACCAGTTTGACAGGGCTCACAAGTGGAATGTATTCCTCCCTTTCAGTCGGCATGGTTGCCAAATTAATGGGCTCATCAGAGAACACGGGCACAATATCCTCAGAAAATCTGCTTGACTTGCTTAAATCTAAGGATGTTGTATCAGTCAATGTTACGGGCGTTTTAGATGATTCATCCTCCATGTTATCAGTCAATCCTTTCACTTCCAAAAGCTCAGCTGTATTGAGAAATGATTCTAGTTGCTCTTGGAAGATATTCACTTCACCATGATACATGAAGTTGACGATAGCATTCAGATCTTCATACTTAAAATTTCTGAATATGATTACAGGATGTTGGCAGGGGTTCTCCTTGAATATTTGTTTGAAGTAACTGCTACACGCAGAAAGCAGCATTTTGTGCGCTCTTATTTTCCCACCATCGCAGCACAAAGTCACGTCCACCAGATCGTTCTCAAATCGGAGAACATTGAAAGCCTCCGTTACGTGGGATACGTAATTATTCCAACGCAAAGAAAACTGCGACGCATTATTCATAGTAAAAACTTTATCTCTTTATCCCCAGAAGAACGTAAAGAACGTAAGAGAATATCCAAAAATATTATTTTATCCACTAAAAAACAAGTTTACTTTCAACTTTCACACACAGAGGCTGCAGGCTGCAGCTAAGGTTCGGTTGTCTTGTCACTTGTCTGTCTCTCATTCATTCATCCGTCACTGTCTATCAGACAGCATCGTTAATGAATCAATGTCTGTAAATTGATGTCAAAGTCAAAAGCACAGTTTTTCCAGGTTTTCCCAAGTATCCCCGGAATGCCCTGAATTTCCTCGATTTCTTTTTCTCCAGCATTGGTGGTCTAGTTGGTAGTGGCCTTCCAATCCTATGGTCGTGGGTCGTGTAGTACCAATCCGGTCGTATAGCAATGGATTTTTCTGTGCAAAAAATTTATGTGCGCTATACCAGTAACGGTGAAGGAAAACATCGTGAGGAAACCCGCGGCTTAGTCAGCTCTACACGTATTGACCATGTCTTTCCTGTGGACAAAGCAGACTAAGCTGAGAGGATGGAATAGGTGCTGGGCAAGCCTACTCTATCTTAATTCGTCCCAGGCACTACAGAGCGTCCCGTCTGTGAAAGTAAAAGTTGCCTCCTGACGCTGTATAAATCATTTAATAAAGATGGCAAAAGACCTTAGTTTTTTTTTCTCCACTACGGTAGGTAGGTAGTAGGTACATTTGGTCCTTCGGAGGATACCCGGCTAAATATTTTTTTTTTTCGTTTACGGTCCGGTCGACATAGGGTGGGTTTAGTTAGACTAAAGGAACAAAAAGCAAGAGTTAGAACAAGAACGTTCTTTTTTATTTATTTAGTGTAAATTATATCGTTTTAGCGTTTACATACACCAAAAGAATTACACCATTGAGCAAGAACAACAAGCACTAGAATTCTTGCTCACGGCTGACGCACAGGTGGGTTTACGTGGTTTAAATAAAATGGGCTAAACGAACATACCTTCAACCGAGTGCTCACATTCATCAAGTCTACGGTCGGTATAGTCGTTTTCATTTAGCCTTCCCTGAAGGAAGGACTGCATTTCTTTTCATCAATTAACAAAGGTATAATAATTTAAAAATAAAAAAAATAATGTGGGTATTGTTCCGAGATTCAGTACGCACCTCAGCACTGTAGGTACTTACCAAGAGAATTTGAACTTTACAAAAGCAATCAAACCGCCCGCGGTGGTCAAGGTGAACGCGCGTTCTGATGGACGGAGTTCCATTGTTTGTCAAAAGCTGGAAAAGATCACGACACAATTGTTTATTTGCATGCTCACTGTAAAAAACACTGAACTCCAGATTTTTGACCGTTCGCAGTGTGCGCAAGCGTGAACGCGAAACAGAAAATTCGGTACTCTGACCGCTAGACCGCCGGCAGTGGGGCCGGCCCCCTAAAGTTTTGTTCGGAACAAACAATCAACGTCAATGTCTGCTTTAAATAAATGTTAATGTCATTTTAAACTACAACCAATTCTTCAGTCAGGGCTCCTGCATCCTTCCTTTCCTTGGAATTGGAAGAATTTATTGTGTTGTTTTGTTTCGAGCCTTCATCGTACAGTTATAGGACACAGTACCTACTTTTTAGGAATATTATAGATCAAGTGTTTTGTTTACTTGATTAGTGATATAGATAGGATTAGGTACATCTTTTATAAAATAGTTGTGAAGACAACTGTGATACACTACAAAAATGGTATATTTTCCCATTCTTTCTTAGACAGTGGTATTTTGTAAAGCTAACAATCCAAACAGAACTTACTATATTCTTACCCGTTCATGCTTAGTTATAAGCTATGACTGAACAAGAATATTCATAAATTAAGTTGTAAGTGGATAACCAACCTATGAGGATTTCAGACCTTTAAACATTTCATGTTATTTTTCAGCATGGGAGAGTGAAAGTCAGGACATCAGAGGAAGAGAAGGCTAGAAAAGATAAAGAGAGACAGGAAAAACTTAGGGTTTTTAAGCATGTTATGCAGAAAATTCTACATAAAGTGAGTAAACTGACCACTCAATTCTTTGTTCATTATTCATAATAGATGAACCAAATGAGTCACTTGAATTAATATAGTTGCATCACCCATACACAAATTTTATAAGCAATCTGATGATAAACATTTCTTGATTCAAGATTTAACTTTTCAGAGAAAGGAATCAGAATTAGATAAAGAGTTACTAGAACTAACTGGAAAAGTATTATCTTCTAATCCAGATATCTACACTCTGTGGAATATCAGGAGGGAGATACTGAGCATTCTTAGGTAAGTATGTATTACCTAGTCCTCAAGAAAATTACCCCCTTTCTCTTCATCTTTGCTTACTCAAACTCACAGTTACAAACATTTGAAAACTATTTCATGCTATAATTAAACACATAAAAAAAACTTTATTTAAGACTTTGATAACACTCAAAAAGTTTTTAATCAAGCTATGCAAGGAACATTTTTTTGTGCCTCTCGTTGATGATTGCTCTAGCAATGATTCATTATCTGTTCAGAAAAAATGAAAATGAAGATGAGCTCTCCCAAATATTTGATGCAGAACTGCATTTGACTGAATACTGCTTAAAAATCAACCCTAAGTCCTACTGTGCTTGGCATCAGAGAGAATGGGTGCTCACAACAAGAAGCAATCCAGATTGGGACAAAGAACTAGCACTGTGTAATACTTATTTGAAACTTGATGAGAGGAACTGTAAGTTTATTTCTAGATTGGTCCTGATCCTCTAACCAAGCCACTTTTTGTCTGATGGATGACTCTAGTTGCTACTGCAAAAATGGCATTGACAAAAGCAATCCCTTAGTGATTGTGAACACTTATGTCAATCACATCTTTTAAAGTAGTGTCAACTTCATTAGGCATGGTGAAGCGCTCGTGGCGTAGCTTGCTTAGACGTTTTTGATTGATCATTAAATTTTAATAATAATTAAAGTTAAGCAACAATATGCGCGGTCACAAATTGGGATGGGTGACCGCAAGTGGCATTACGAGCTGAGCGCTTCCGTGCTTCAGAAGGCATGTTAAACAGTCGGTCCCGGCTCTTAAGTCGTTAAGCCATGGCGGAGGCCTTTAGGCAACCTAAAAACTCTGTCACTAGAGTTGGCCACTAGCTCATACGAAAATACATACATTAGGGATGGTGGTTCGGCTAAATAAATGATCCGGTGTGATTTAAAACAATGATAAAACTGTTTTGATTGATGTTTTTAAATAAATCTCATTTTTTCTAGTTCATACATGGGACTACAGAAGATTTGTGGTGGGTCAGTGCAAGTCGCCATTGAAAAATGAATTTGACTACACTACAGAGAAACTACTTGACAATTTCTCTAATTATTCGGCTTGGCACTACAGGAGTAAAATGTTGGTTGAATTGTATCCTGATTTAAAAGGTAGATTGACTCATCATCATAGTAATACTATGATAGTATAGTGTATCTTTGTGGATTTAGTGATTGCCAACGCCACCTATCCATATCCTCTTAAAACTCAACTCTGTTACCCCTTGAAAGATGGCGTAAATTCTAGTATATTTAATGCCAGCGCCATCTATAATTTAATACCATGTCCTCTTGAAACGACTCTGTAATTCTCTGACACATGGCGCTAACTAGTATCTTTATTTTACTAATTAACTGGAGGAATTGTTGATAGATGTCGTTATTTAATTTTTCCTTTTGAACAAAAGATTTCTCTTTATGTTTCAGGAGGCAGACCCATAGAAGACAGTCACCATAAGCATGAACTGAAAATGGTTCAAAGTGCGGCGTTTACTGATCCAGATGATACAAGTGCCTGGTTTTATCAAAGATGGCTTCTTGGTAACTTATTTGTATTTTACTAGGCTAATGAATGAAGCCCTACTAACCTTACACTGGGGTAGGCAATGTGTGCGCTACTCAATGATGTCACATCTGTTTAGAAATTATTATTTTTATAGTTTCGCTTACTCAGGCCCGGATCCACCATTGTGGGCACGGTAGGTATGCCTATAACCTTAATTGATGCCGATAGGCCAATATGTCAAAATCAGTGCATTAAATCGATTGTGAGCGAGTCCGTAGTTTGACTCCCATTTGGCCGATTGTCGGGTGGAAACAACATTTTTATGAGGGCTGGATCTGCGCCTGCACATCTTGGTTCAGAAAAGGAAACCAGTATTAGCTGAAGTGCACGGGCTTAAGCCGAGTGCACGGCAGTCCCTACCTAAATGCATTGGGTATTATTAATAGTCTGTTATGTCCCACTGCAGGGCAAGTAATTTGGGTTTATAAAACGGGTATTTCATGTGATAAACACCCGTTTTGTGATAAAACAGACTACCTATTGCAGAGAAATGTTTAGAAATGTACAACAATAATTACAATTTCACTAAGAGCACTGGTGGTCTAGTGGTAGCACCGCCGCCTTCTGATTCTAAGGTTGCAGGTTCAAACCCGATCGTGCACTAATGGATTTTTCGATCCGAAACTTGATTATTATGCGCTATACCAGTACTCTCAAACTGTGAAGGAAAACATCGTGAGGCTTAGACAGCTCCATTTGATCATATTGACCATATTGTTCCTGTGGATAAGGTTGACTAAGCTGAGATGATATTATAGGTGCTGGACAAGCCTATTCCATCTAAATTCGTCCTGGGCACTACAGCGTCCTGTTAATGTAGGGGAAAGTTGCTGACGCTGTATAAATCATCTGATATGGATGGCAAAGGCTTTAGTTTATCTAACTAAAATTTCAGATGCAGTAAAAACAACTATAAGCCTAGTGGTGTACACAGTAACCCCATTCAAAACTACATTTGCATTTAGTAAAGCAGTCAACGAAGACTTTGTGATTTCTAGAGTTACTTTACTCATCAACAATGAAATTGTTGAGGGAGAATGGGTTCCATGCACAAACAATCAATATGATGTTCTCTGGATATTCAAGCATGACATAAATGTAGAAAGAGACTTGGAACTGAAGGTAGCCCAAAATTTTATACTGCCTAGTATTACTTTACTATTACTGCTAGTCTTGTCAAGTGGTGAAAGGGTTGAAATTAAAGTGTTTGTATTGGTATAGTGAGTAACTAATTTTAACTAACTGAATAAATCTGACTAAGAATTGATACCCAAAGATAAACACTGTCCAACAAACAGTTGTGTATCTTCATCTATTACCTATAGGTACCAACTACCTTTCAAAGATGTAAAAGTAGAGATGGTCATTATTATTTTTATTTTCAGGTTGAATTTGAAACTGAAAATGGTGTAAAAGAAGTTATCCCTGGTGTGAAGCACAATCAAGCAATTTACGTCGGAAAAAATGTGATAAGTTTTCAGAGAAAATATGCTGATCCTGTTTTGGAAGAGTTGAAATCCCAGCTTGATTCATGTCGTCAACTGCTGGCTTTAGAACCAGATAGCAAATGTAAGTCATTTCATGCTTAGGTCCTTACATCTCACACTGTCAAACAGGTGCGGTCCGAAAGAGGGGGGGGGGTCACAGTAAATATGACCCCCCGCAAAATCGTACACGTCAAATTGAAAAATCTTCTAAAAATTTACAAAATAAAAGAAAGCCATTTTCTGCCCCTAGCCGCGATGCCAATAAAAATTTCAGGCTGCGACCGCGCTTGCTGTCAAAGTCAACACATAGTAAATCCTGCTAGATTATAAATGTGAAAGTTTGTGAGTATGTTTGTGCCTCAATCACGCCTAAACGGCTGAACAGATTTTAATGAAACTTGGAATATACATAGTAAATGTGCTGGATTAACATATAAGCTATTTTTAGGCTTAGTATTTGAATTTTATACTAAACTTCTGTTTTCAGTTACAATGCTAACAACCACAGTTTTTCTACACTGCATTGACGCCAAACTTTATCACAAAGAGGTGATATCAAATCTGCAGAATTTGAAGACCATCGACAAATTAAGAGCCGGATATTACACCGATCTTATCACCAAATGGAGCATTGAGGAGCAGCTTTCTTCAGACTTTACGAACAACACTTTACAGATGAAAGTGAACTTTGCTGATCGATTGATAAGCTTGCCGCATCTACAGTACTACAGCTATTGTGAAATCGTAGATTTATCTAATCAAGATTTGACGTCGGTAGTGTTGCCTTCGTTGGTGGTACTTCAGAATTGTAAGGTCAGTCTAAATCTAGTAAGATGCAAGCTGTGCAGACTTTAAAATAGAAAATAGGTCTAAAAATAATAAATACATGTATGCAGTTTAAGCTAAATTAACGCATGTGATGTGTAACGCATGTGCGCATGCTTTTGTGCTATTACTGTAACCTATTGTAAGGTATTATTATACATAGGCGTATAGCTTATTAACATTTTTATTTTTTCAGAAACTTTTATTGAGAAATAACAAACTGAAATCATTGAAGAGCTTCCCATCACTTGAATTAGAGGAGTTGAATATAGAAGGCAATAATTTACAAAAAAGTGAAGTTGAACAATTTAGGAAGGATAGAAGTTATCTAATTATATTTTAGCCTTTTACACAGCAACTTTAACCTTATCTACGCATGTGGCATCCCACACCAAAGGCCTTCTCTTCTCCCAAAGAACTAGTCATCTCAGTCGGATCTTTTACAAGGAGAGCAGACCATTCTGTTCAAAAATAGCTGGGACATTGACACTGGTAAACGCTCGACGAATCTTTAAGACTAGCGTGCGTAGAAATCCTACCGGAGGCGGCTGACTCTAATCCGTGGAGACCAAGCTGATCACCAACGAACCACACTGACAGTGATGAGGGGCGCAGCGCCGCGCACTCAACCGTAGACAAGCTGCAAGACCAAATGTGACAGGGTCCATTTAGTAGTAGTCTTGTCTTGTCCAAGTACTAGTATTGTGTGAAGGAAGTGCCGAACGAGAGACACGATGGCACGATCTGCGGAGCACGTTAAAATCCGCGTCAGCTAGCTAAATTTCAGGTCATATTTTTTATATTGTTTATTTGCTTACTTTTTTCTATTAAGTACGTAACTGTTGTAAGCTTTGGTGTTTAAATGATAAAAAAACGAATTAGTAGCAAAGATGAATTTCCTTAGACATTTATTAAGATAATACATAGAGTAAACCTACAGATTATATAGATAATCTATATTCTTACTGTACACTTACCTAAACTTTTCAATATGTAATGTAAGTGATTTACATTTTAATACTTATATCAATCGTTTATTTCTACAATAACTAGGGTAAAAATAATATATCAATTCACAATATTTCAAACAATAAGAATTTTTAATTTTTAAGTACCTACCTATCTTCTATCACATTACACCGTGTCTGTTGTATTGCTACCTCACAATTAAATGGTTTGATACATTAACATTGTCTTTTATTATAGCCAAGTTGGTTCTACTAACTTAGTAACTTTCAGTACTGTTTCACTAACAGCTTTAAAAACAGTATCATCATCTGTACACAGTCTGCCACAATCTTCACAAAGGATTGCAGGTTTCTTTGATGAACATAACTTTGCTGCGTCATCTACCACAATTTGAACTCCTTTGCTTGTTTTGCAAGTTTCATTTTCGGTAACAGCACTTTGTGTTGGATATTGTGGATGATCATCATCACCTTCAGAGTCACTCAAAAAGTTTCCAAAATCAACATCTTCATTATCAACAACATCACCAACATATCTAATACTAAGACTTTCTTTTGATGCAGCTTCATAAGTTGTGCAGATCTGTTGTACTTGATCAGTGTTCAGTTTTCTTAGATCTTTGCTGTTACAGTACAAACAAATAGTCATTAGATCCTTTTGTTGGATATTTATGTTATATGTACTTAAAATTTTATGCAACTGTTCAGCTATGGGGCCTATTCCAACACTAAGTATAGAACTTTGGGGGAAATTATTGTTTGGTGTGTTTTTAGGCTTCGTCACTATGATAAGTCGATCACTGGAACTAGCTAAAATGATCACATCATGCCAAAGCATTGAAGATGCCCTGCTAATGGTATCAATTCCACAATATCTTAAATATGACATTATGTTTGTCAGCTTCATATCAACCAGAATTTTAACATCAGCAGGAGATTTTGCTTCATAAGTGGCCAAAAGTGGTTGATTGTTAGCAGTTTTGGGCTTTTTAACAGTTTTCTTGTTGCCTTCATCCATAATACAGTTGCATATTGCTTCAAAGTTGATTCCTTGCTGCTGACTTCTATCCTGTAGGTAATAATAAATCTTTATTAAAACATCAGCATCTATAGCAGCATACCTTATCTGTGTTTCTCTCAAAGGTCGTAACTCCCAGTTGGAACATTGTTCAGACTTTTCCAAAGGGTTTCCAAAACATGTTTGCACAAGTGCACTGAGGCTAGCTCCTTTATCACTGCAGTCAGGTAAAGATAGCTCATTATCCACTAGGATTCTCCATAAAATGCTAAGATCCAGAAATCCTTCACCCTTCACTTTGATATTGCTCAAACCAACTATAGAAGCTTTCATTTCTCTCAAGTCTTGTTCGAGGCCAAATCCTAGCTTGATTATTTCTGCATTCTCCAAGAAAGATTTATAAAATGAGTACCAAAAGCTTGCATATTCTGGTTTATTTAGCAGGATAGTATCAATCAAATAAACCATGTCTTTAGTGCCAAGTTGTATCAGGGCTACTTGACACTGTTTAGCTCCAAATGATGGTTTCCATTCGCAATCCAAGCTTACAATATCAGTATGTTTTATCAGTGAAATAAGGTCATAAAACTGATCTCCAGTCTCAATTATAGTTATTTGTTCTCTGGTCAGTGGTGATTCATAGAAGTCTTGATTATTCACTTCAGTCCCTGTATCCCAGTTTTCCTTAGGCAATTCTTCTAGAAATATACCTCTTAAAGCAAGTGGCAGATTTGTTTCAGGTAAATTTAAATATTTTGCCCATTTCATAGCTTCAGCTTTATCATGATCTATTAGCAAATCCAAAAATGAATGCACTGATTCAGAGTTTTGCCTCAGCGAATCTTTCACTAAATCTTCCCAGACTGAAGTAGTGATATTGTGTTCAATATACTTTCTGTACACCAAATATCTTAACCCACTGGCTGTTCTATTATTGCTAAGGTTCTTGCAAGTTTCCACTGGAATGTTGAATTTGTTGCACAATCTAGCAACTAGTTTTCCAAGTGGTTTGTAGTGTAGCTTTTCAAATTTTACATGGCTAATATTGTTTTGTTCTGCATAATCTTGAACAAAATCAAGCACCTTGAAGTCTCTGTGCAGTAGTTTATCTAAAAATAGTAGGAATGCTGTGATTTGGCTGGGAGCTTCGGATAAATATTCATCAATCATGTTTGGCTTGTCAAGCAAGACAAGTGGGAATAACAAATCCTCCACTGGAATATCATCAAATAACTCCATGGCTATTACTATTTGTGAAGCTTGTTTAACATTTTCATTTTTTATCATATCTTTTACTATAGGGACAATAGATTCTTTTATAGTGACCATTTGGTAAGCTTTCACCATGAGACTTAGAAAATGCTGATTTCTTTGATAAACAGCAATATGGAATGCAGGCATTTTCAGTGAGTCTTCTGCATATATATTATTTGCCTTTGAATATTTCAAAAGAATTTCGATTAGAAAATATGGTAGAGATTTTGGCTTGCTATCTTTGTACTCTTCACACTTTATGACAAATACTAGAGCGATCCTGAAGGCATCATCATTCCTAAATCGGAATAAATCTTCTATTCTACTCTCCATATTGGCACTTCTTCTCCATGTTCTCCAAATGAGTTTCAGTTGGTCTAACCAAGCTCGGGCATTATCATCCAAATTAATGTTCAGTCCCATTGAGATCAAAGTTTCTTCCAAAGATGGAATTATTTTGATCGACTGGCATTTCGAAGTAATTGTATCTATTTGCGATTTTTCCATTGTGAACTACAAATCAAAACTTTATTTCGAAGAGATTTTTCCAGTTATCACAGCGGTGAAGTCAGTTCATTTTAATTCATGATTTCTCAGCTCACAAACTAAAATTCATTTCACACTTCAATAATTTCTCTCTCACACACACACACACACACACACAAACCAAACGTAAACAAAATGGGGTTACAACTGTCATCTGTCACATTTCAACCATTAACAAATGACATACTTAACTTTTGTCAGTCAGTGACATTTATTATAGAAAACGTGCATATTATTATTAGATGATTCATACAGATAGTGTCAAGCAAGAGGCAATTTGCCTACAAACCGTTCACTGTAGTGTCCATGATGATATTTTGTTTATGGGATAGACTTGTCGAGTCATTGTCAGGATTCCTCACTATGTTTTTCTTCACATGAGAGTATGTACTGGTAAGCACTCGGGCGTAGATCCAGCCGTTATGAAAGGTTCCATCAGCCAAGTGCTCACGATCGATACCAAAAAAGTTGGTTTGCTGTTCTGAGGTCAATAGGTATATTGCAAGTTTAACAATATGTGTCGAGTAGGATGCTTGAAAGAGCTTTGTTTGAACATTTCAAAATAGTCTCTAATTTTTTTTACCCAATAGTAGGTACAGTTTTGGAAATTCATAGAATTTTTTTTTTATTGGTCGATAATTAATTATTTTCGTTTGCACGTGTGAAAGGAGGTGCTGTTATTGGTGGTCTCATTGGCACGTCACGTCGCCGCGTCGGTCGATCGTCGGATGTATGGCCGCGCTGGATTACTATCTCCAAGGATTTGCTCCATTCCACTCCATGCTAGACCTACAGACAACGACGCGACGACAGAGCTTGACAGCTCCTGTAAGCCTTAATACCCCACTCCTCCCCATTCCCAGATTCACAATAGGTAAGGATAAAAGAGGGCGATGGGAAATATGCCCGGAGCCCTTACCTGCAGTTCTAAAACGAGCGAGCTGTGAATATCATGAATATTGATTCTAAAAAAGACTTTGACATTGACATATCGAAACAATTTTGCAAGTCTTGTTTGATTGAAACTTATTGCTTTCTTCGGATTGAATGACAATACAAAATTGTAATTGTGATTGTCTTGTATTGGTTTCAGAAAATCATTTACTTTCATTAGATCTTCATCTAAAACCTATTAAACAAATTAATTGTGTTCTAGAAAAATAATTGAGAATCATGGAGTTAAGTGCTGAAGGAAAAACTCCAGAGTACATGGCGCTTGCGGGAATAAAATTCAAGCTATCCTTACCTCAACTAAAAGGTAACCAGCAGCTGAAAGAAGAACTACTTCAAGGTATAAAAGCTGGGAACATGGCTCCGTATTATAAAGAAGTATGTGCAGACCTCGACTGGCCGTTTGACCAGAAGTTGTACGATGACATGGCTAAAGAAAACCTAGACAGGTTATCTAAGTTCAAAGAGGATGATTCCGAAACCCCAGTTTGGCAAGATCGGTGAGTCTTATGGTGCATTATGCCTAGCTATTATTATTTGTTCTACATACCTGCTCTAGCTAGATCCTTTATTTCTTTATTATTGTTCTGAAAAGCAGTGCCCTATCAGCATCTTAGCTGAATTTTGCATCTAAAAATGCTGAATTAACTTAAGGTGTATTTCCTCTCAAAATTTTTGATATTTATGTTTGATTGTTATAGATTGGACTATCTCTGCTCGATTGGAGACAAAGAAGCTGCCACTGCCCTCGCCACCTCAAAATATGAAGACTCAACACTCACCACCAACAGGCGTCTGGATGCTATATTTGCTTTGTTCAGAATTTCATACTTCCATGGCTGTAATGTCAAGGAGATGGGAAAGACTATAAACAAGGTAACCTTCATTACCTCCAAAAACTGACAAACCATGCCTGATTTCTGGGTTCGATTCCTGCTACTGGAGAAATGTTTGTATGTTCATATTGTTACCGGGTCTGGGTATTGTAGTGTTATGTATTATATGAATGTATTTAAAAAAAAAGTTTTTAAGTATTCTATCAGCCATCTAGTTCCTATAGTATAAGCTTTGCTTAGTTTGGGGCTCGATGGCGCTATGTGAAATGTCCCCAAATATATATTTATTTTCCTTACAAAACATCATTGTACTTCTGTCTTTTACACGCCCTCCCCAAGTATGATTGATCTCAATACTGACTAGCAAGTTTCTCAAAAACTTAATAAATATTGTCCAATTGCTTTATAAGAGAGAAAAAATAAATTAATGATTGGTAGATTGCCTGGGTTGCCACATCAAGCCTTGTTTTTCTTGCCCGCTTAATTAATAAAACCTTTCTCATACATTTTCAGGCTCATGAACTTGTAGACAAAGGTGGTGACTGGCGTTCAAGGAATAAGCTGAAGGCTTATGAAGCCATTTACTGCCTTGCTGTGCGGGACTACAGCCGTGCCGCCGACCTGTTCATTGATTGTGTATCAACATTTGAATCTTATGAATTGGTTGATTTTGGTATGTATCTGTCTTTTGTTATGAGTGACTGGTAATTTATAAAAGTTTGGTAAAGCAGGAGATACTAAAAATGTGTTTTACCACTACCTAAATTACGATTATACTTTATTAATATACAATTATATCACTTAAATTTAAAGTAGGGAAGCTAAACAATCCACAAAAAAACAACACAAAAATGAGTTTTTACTTAGTTTTTTTTTAAGATGACTGAGAGCCTCAAATATTGATGCTCAAAGGGATCCACTTCATATGACTAATAATTTATTTTAAGAAATGGCTATTATGTATAACTCTATTAACTTATTATGGATTTAGTATGTGTGTTGATTGTCAGTCAGTAAAATAAGTGTTTTGTAATATATAAATCTGCAATTGGAAGCTAGTGTTACATTAATAAACACCTGTATTTTCACCAGCAACTTTGAGCTTCAAGAAACAATATCCTCATCACCCTTTCTCATTGACCACCATGATTACAGGAACAATAATTCAGTACTGCGTATTGGCGTGTGCGTTGGCTCTGGAGCGTCACGCACTTCAGTCCGCGTTGCGACGTCAAGGCGCCGCGGTGCAAGCCCTGCGCTCTCGCTTCCCCGAATTGAGGGAGTTGGTGGAGTCTCTGCATGAATGTAGATACGCTGATTTTATGAAAAGTCTAGCTTGGGTATGTAACATCCTGTTTATAAACAATGTTAATCTTAAAAGTGCTGCGTATTGGCGTGTGTATTAGAACTCGTGCGCCACCCGCTTCAGTCCGCGTTGCGTCGGCAAGGCGTCGCAGTTCAGGCCCTACGCTCTCGCTTCCCCAAACTGAGGGAACTGATGAAGTCTCTATAGGGCCTACCTAACGTCATGTTTATAGACTGCACGAATTCCAGATGCAATTTGCGTCTGGAATTCTGTTGTTACAAGTGCTAGTGAGTTTTTGCTTTGCTAGCAAATGCGGTATAAAAAGAGCAGCAAAAAATTATACATAAAAATGTGTAGGGTACAACACAGAAATTCAGAATTGACAATTACTCCTTCCTGCCAATCCGTCTTACACACATACCTTACAAGTTTTGATACATGGGATGGAAAATAATTGTAGGTAACGCGGCATGACCCAGCAATTTTGTTAACTCATGCTTGGCAGCATGCCATAAGAATAATTTTAGGATTGTTGAATTTGACCTGTCATAGTTTTTGTTTACTTATGTACTACATAATTAATGTTGTAATGGAATGTTGCTTAGCCTCCACTGTTTGTCTATCCGTCTGTTAATGGGTTGTGTCTCATCACAG
This sequence comes from Scotopteryx bipunctaria, assembly GCA_949320045.1. Classification (NCBI taxonomy): domain Eukaryota; kingdom Metazoa; phylum Arthropoda; class Insecta; order Lepidoptera; family Geometridae; genus Scotopteryx; species Scotopteryx bipunctaria. The sequence goes on from OX439441.1 coordinate 6,098,931, forward strand.
TGTATGTATTTCTATTGCCGCTGTAGCAACAAATAATAAAAATAAAATAAAAGAGTGCCCCATACAAGAAAAAAGAAAATTAACATTCGTAATCGATCATTGAGGTTAAGCATCACCAGGCGCGACTAGCAATTGGATTGGTTGAGTGACTTTTTGCACATTTTTAGAGTTTATAACGGGACATTTTTTATTTTCCGTAACGTTTCGAACGCGTTGCAGCGATCGGTGTAACGTCGGTAAGATAAAAAAGGTACGTGATTAAGTCTCGTTATAAACTTTAAAACTTAAAATATGTTAACAAATCGCAAAAGTTTAATAAATACAATTTTTGTAAATTTTTTGGTAGTGGTTTTGTGTATTGATTTTTCAAACGATCTGAAATTTACCGACTGTTACAAAAAATAAGATAACACCCCAATAAATTAAAAATTAATGCGTTCCTCTTAGAAAAGACGTGTTTTATTTTGCATTTTTGCTTGATTTGAATAGGGAACGTGCTGCCACCTATGTATATGTACAACGTGTAACATAATGTCCCTATAAGCCCGAAAGGGGTGTATTCAGACCGAGCACTTGAATACATTGACGTGTGCAAAAGTTCAATACATCATATTTGAAATTCCAATACAATTAAAAACAAATTATTTCATGAGAAATTTGTGACAACCCTATGTGTTTGTTTACCATTTGCGTAGGTAACAAACACACGCGCACCCTCCTATCGCGTCGGACCCACACATACGCAGACAATTGAACGCGCGGCAAGTTTCAAAAAGTACCTAGGTGTAATCACCAAAGTTTTCGTAAGAATTTGCAATTTTTTTAATTCTACGTAGAAATTAAAGTCGAAGATTAAAATCACGATATCTTTCACACATAAAAAAACAACTACCTACCTACATCTACCTAGGTAGTTACCTAAGGACCTAGGTACAGGAAAAGTTAAGTTATACCTTTTCTCCCTTCTTCTTGGTTGGCTCGGAACACGGCTAATTGACATGGTAGGTATTAGGTAGGTATGTAGGTACCTAGGTTGGTATTACTGGTACACATTCACATTCACAATCACAAAATTATTTTTGTCATTTTTTATTAGTAAGCTAGGTACTAATGGGGTACCTACTAGGTAGGGTGATAGGTTAGGTACCTATCATCATACCTACCTATCACTGAATTTTATCACTGTTGACACACACAGTAGGTACTCGGTATCCATCAAAGGGAAGTAGGTACAACACACCACCGAATTCCCGGTCTTCCCTCACTGGTGCGCCGGTGGAAAGATCCCGTCGAGAGAAGACGGTTCACCAATCCCAGAAAATAGCCCGTAAGATGGCAATGGCCGCCCTGGATAACGCTCTCTGTAGAGCTGACGCGCCGCTACTAAGCTATTAATTATTTGGTGCTGCTCCAACACACACACACAACACCATATCATAATACTCACCGTTTGAGTACAAAGCCGACATCGTATCGTTAATTAGTTACGCGAACCGAGAGATTGCTTGTTGCAGTTGTTGCAAGGAACGAATGCTAATTGCGACTGATAAAAACCGATCTGTTTTGCGACCAAAAGTAGGTACCTATTGCCGAAAGCCGAATTTTTAGGGTTCCTTGTCTGGGGTAACCCACTAAATACCGATTGGGAAAAAAAAAGGAAAAAAACTTCACCATACATCTACTACTACTACTACTATGTCGTCGTGTCCGTGTCGCTAGCTCTTTTGAACCAGTGTGGTGGAAGGATTAGAGTGCACCTTGAAGGTTCCTTTCGTACACTTTGACACACGTCTGTGACATGCCTGGTTTCCTCACGAGGTTTTCCTTCACCGTTTGAGAGCATTGATATTGCACACATAAATTTCGAATCGAAAAATCCATAGATTCGAACTCACGACTTAAGGATGGGAAGGCGGGGTTCATACCAATATGCTACCATGTGCTCCATCCCCATTTGCTACTAGGTACCTACCTACTTACATAATAACCTACCAACAATTACGTAGTTCAATCAAGAAAAGTAAAAAACAAATAAACCTACGGAACCAATTTGATTTTATTAAACAAACGCTTGCGGTGCGGTGTCGGTTGACGGTTGCGGATTTTGAATTTAGCAAAGGCACCGACAGCCAATTAGGGCGAGGTGTCATCCCACTAGTTGTTGTTGTTGTTTCAATGCAACCAATGACAAATAGGCTGTTCACGATGAAAATGAAGATTAGTAAGACAGATAAGTCACAACCTTTGACTTTAGTGCCCAAGTAGGTAGGTACAAAATTGCATTGAAAAATGCTCCAATGAATATTGGAATAATACATCGTTGGAAAAACTAAAGTGGAATAGGGTCACGGCTTTATCCTCAGGCACGGTAGACCTCTTCTCATACTTCTTGTTACCTACTCAAGATGCTTTTAAGGCCCGAGTAGGTAGGTACAAAATTGAGTAGGTATCACGGCTTTATCCTCAGGCACGGTAGACATCCTCTCATACTCCTTGGCACCCACTGAGGATACCTTTAAGGCCCAAGTAGGTAGATACAAAATTGAGTAGGTAAGGTACCTATCTCCTATACTAGGTACTTAACAAAGAGATCTGAAAGGATGTTTACGGTGCCTAGGGATTTTAGTCGTGATGTGACCTTACATTTTAATTACCAATAAATACCAAGGTACCACTAGGCCTTCAAAAAAAATAGAAATTACTTATTAAGCCACCTCGTTATTAGGTAAGTAGGTAGGCATTTTACTAATGGTGTCTGTTCTGTTACCTGTTTCATCTAGAGTTCACACTTAAAGGTCAAAAAACAGCTGTAAATAGGGATGCCTCATGTTGTGTCAAGTTACGTATTGGAGCAAAGTTTAAGAGACATTTCATGAATGAAAACCTTTGAAATTTTAAAAGTCGTTGAACAAACGTTGTTCGCAATGACGTATAGAACACCCCCGTTTCGGGCTTATAGGGGCATTATGTTACACGTTGTATAAGTGGTATACATTCAATAAACATTTATGTACATGTACGATGCTACGGAACCCTTCGTGTGTGAATTCGACTCGCACTTGACCGTTTTTTATTTGTTGTTGTTAATCTGATAAGGATTTAGTCTTTTATTAGAACATATTTATTTATTGACGGGCTAGCTCCAGTGGCCGTTACAATGGTGAAAAATTACTTGAAAACTTCTGACCTTTTTCATGACTGATGCACATGCCTTGAGAATTAAAACGCCCAGTTCATCAAGATTTGTGTTCACTTCCTTAGGTGGAGACCCAGATCTGCGTGGACCCTGTGTTTCGTCCCCACTACCAGCATTACATTCGCGAGGCTCGCATCAAGGCATACGTGCAACTACTGCGCGCCTACCGCTCCCTCAGTCTTGACAACATTGCAGACACATTCGGAGTCACGCGCGACTTCGTTGAAGAAGAAATCGCTAAGTAAGTCTTTGAGCGGAACTTCATTATCTTGCAATTTTCCGTGCAATTAAGATGCCCTTGTTGGTACAAATTCCGGAAAATTTACAACCTAAAGGGTTAGCGCTGTTCATGAAATTTGAGTTTAAGGACAAACATTTTCGGTCAAAATCAAATGTCTTTTGACTGGGACAACTATTTCGGCATATTATTTTTTTCTATGATACTAGTGTGAATTGGTACCGTTGGAAGGGGAAGACATTGATGTACGAACCTGGACCAAATCGGCGACGTAAAAGGGCCGGGTCAAGAGTATCCTAAACCGACGATCATACATGAGGAATGTAATGAGAGTCAATGATGCGAAATAAGTATGTCAGGATCGTAGGAAATGGAGATCCGTTATCTCTGCCTACCCGGGAAACAGGCATGATTTTATGTGTGTAATTTTTTCAAATAGTATTTTTGTGGTTTATAGTTTCACGGCCGCTGGTCGTCTGCAATGCCGCATCGACGCTGTGGCCGGCTGCGTGGTAACAGGTTCAGGCCGCGGCGCCGACGCTGATCGCTCGCAACTCTACCAGGCAACCATCCGCGAAGGGGACCTCCTCCTCAACAGAGTCAAGAAACTAGCCAGCGTTATCAACTTTTAACTTGTGTAAGCATTGAAGTACATTATTTTCATTGTATCGTAATTAAAGTATAAAGTATGAAATTGTAGTATTGATTGTAGATTAATTAGTTTTATATCAGGACCGTAGCTATTGGAGATCCGTGGTCTCGGAGAAATACGCTTGATTTATAAAATAATTAAAATAATAAGTTGTATGTAGATAGTAACTCTGACTAACCCTTTTACTCAATAATCTTTGATCATGTTCCCAAATAAATATTTTTGATATTTGATAATCATCAAGAATAGCAGCCCGTGATTTTATGCTGTGGAAAGTTCTGTAGTGATAATATAGGTTTTAAAATATACCACTTATCTGCTGGACTGGGAGTAAAGTAAAAACATTGAATGCGTTCAGCTGCTTCTCTCCCTGAGCGTGTCGTAAAAGTCGACTAAGGGATAGTACCACTCCAAGATGATGGATGGGCGATGGGCTGATCACCTGTCACCGTACGGTTCACCGTATCCATCTTGGGACTTTATATCAGAAGTGGCTGCAAGTTTTCTTATGATTACTCGAGCTCTGCCCACCCCTTTAGGGATACGGGTGTGATGATATTATGTATGTATGTTAAAATATACCTATGTTCTCACTAGCAACCGCCCGCGTAGTACTTACTTTTATTGAGAGCACTGGTGGTTTAGTGTTAGCGGCCACGTCGGTCGTGCCTAATTCTATCCTATAGCCGTGGGTCGTGAGGTTGTGGGTTCAAATCCGGTCGTGCACTAATGGATTTTCTGTACGAAAAAATTATATACGCTATACCAGTACACTCGAACGGTGAAGGAAAACATCGTGAGGAAACCGCCATGTCGTAGAACCTAAAAAGTTCGAAAACATGACAAATCCTTTCACCACACTGGTCCTATAGAACTAGTAACTAATATTGTCGTAGACAGTTTTTAGACTCTACCACATAGTCAGGTATTGAATTGCTGGTTTCATAATATTGAATTATTTCAATTTTCTTATCGTCACTCGTGTTTCAATTACAACATCCTCCTATTTTTTTCAAAATTATTACCCACTGGTGACGCCACTATTTCCTAATACCCCTGACGATGTACACGAGTGATTTCGACTTCATAGCTAACGTAACGTTCGTATTAACACCGGCCTTTAATATCATAATAAAATGGTCGTAAAACAGTTGTCAACTAACAACCACCAGATTTAGTACCTTGTATGCTTTATCGATCGTAAACGCTTTTGGTTTATGAATTATGGTCCCAATTAATGTTTCTTCTAAAGTATAAATTCTGGTTTCACAAGATTTATTATTCAAATATTTATATCTCATAACTTTAATGCGGTTTGTGATTAGGTGTGTTCGTTATTATGGTCACTCTAATCAAGGTAAGTAATATTTTATGTTTCTTTATATCTTAGTATTTAGTTTTTAGGGTTCCGTACCTGTAGGGTGTCAACGGGACCCTATTACTAAGCCGCTGTCCGTCCGTCCGTTCGTCTGTCCTGTCAGCGGGCTGTATCTCATGAACCGTAATAGTTGAAGTGATGAAATTTTCATAGTGTGTGTTTCTATTGCCGCTATGACAACAAATAATAAAATAAAGAAATAAAAGAGGGTCTCATACAAGAAACATTTTTAACGTTCGTAATCGATCATCGAAGCGATACCCATTTAAAAAGTACATAAAATAAAAGTCATATCAAAAAAGTACATATACGATGGTACGGAACCATTCTTGTGCGAATTCGACTAGAAATACTTACAAAAAACCGGTCAAGTGCGCTTGACCGTTACTTTTTGTTGTAGCTGTAGATTTTGTGTTGAATAGTGAAGTATAAAACGTGTGAAAACAAAAAGGATCGGGGTGGTAAGGATAACATAAAAGAAAAGAGTGTATTAGTATAATTGCTTTTTTTTAAATAATTTGAATACTTTTTGGACATTTACATAAACATTTAATAATTTACAATGATTATTTATACTGACAATATGACATGACACATCATATTCATGGCTAAATACTACTCTCTAATACCTATTTGCAACTCGAATAATAGATGTAGGTGCTATTAGAATTGTCTCTAAACAACTAAATTGTTGTACAAGGTATATAACCTTATAAGCGTTTAATACTAAGAGTGTATGCATGATTTATAAATAACTAGCTGCCGCCTGCGGCTTCGCTCGCGCGGTACCTGGATAAAAAATAGCCTATATGTTAATCCAGCACGTGTACTATGTATATTCCAAGTTTTATTCGAATCCGTTCAGCCGTGATTCAGGCACGAACATCCAAACATCCTCACAAACTTTCGCTTTTATAATATATATTTATAAATAATTTATTAGGACATTTATACACAGATAACTAGTAAACGCGAACGTATAAAATACATAAATTGTTTAAGAAAAAATAATTATTAGTAGCAAGTGAACTAACGTGCCTACTAAGAAGCATTGAGACAAATGCATATTTGGAAATATATCCTTTCCTACGGTGTAGACATAATGTCGTCAGTCTGAGTAAGGTGCTGGTGTAATGTAACTACTCACATACCCTACAATTTTTTAAGTAAGTTAATCTATCTTTTTGACAAACACCAGTCGCTCATAATTTACAAAGATATGTAAGTATTTCTAAAGCAATAATAGCTATGACTCTAAACACTTATAACTATGTAGACCTCAAATGCAAATACTTTTAAAATTTACATGATATGAATATGTCATTAACCTCTGTTACCATTAAATATATTGAATAAGTGACAATAGATTTCTAAGTGCTTTATGCTACCAAACGGTTAATTGGAATTTTTTTTGAATGATGACCAGCAGTTACGCTGGCTAAACGACGAAATTAACTGTTTGGAATGTGGACACAGATAGTAATCATGCATAGAGCACTCCTGCCAGCACATTGTACAATATAATTATAATGTCTCTAATAGATAATATTTAAATTTTCAAGCTTATAAACTATAATTTTATTAGAATAATACTATGATACAATTTATTTACAATAGCTTTATGAAATTATTTAATTTTTGGGATATAATTTATATTTAGTTTTTGATGTCAAAGCACAATGGACTGCATCGACAGGTGTCGCTGACGACATCAGAAAAGATAGTGTTCGGTGAACGGTCTCCGGTTGCAAGACACAGCCTCTAAAATGTGCACTATCACAGAGTATGACATAAACTGGAGCCCGCTCGTACGCAGGCTCCTGATTGCCCCAGGCCCGTACTCGTGCATATAACTTACAACTAATTCTAGGCAAATAACACATGGAATAACAATATTACATAGCGCTACACTTTGCATCGTTATTATTCTAGAACGGACGTGCGTCTCGTCGTTCATCAGTCCCTTAAATTCACGTATCAACTAAAGTCTTTGTACAGTATTAACACGACACTGCTGCTGAGATTCGAAGCTCGGAAGGTCCGCAGTGCTGGGGTTCCGCCTCCAATGCAACATTCGGTTTGTGGTGGTTTTTGGAATGTAATTAGGTGTTCGAATTTCGATCGGTTCAGACGGTGAGGCCTTCGGTGCGCGCGGGCGGTGGGAGTGAGGAGAGGGGGTGGGGGAGCTGGTGGTGCGGGGCGGGGGGTGAAGGTTGAGCTGATGGAGGCTGGTGGGGAGGATGCGCGGGGGGCGAGCGATAGTCTCCTTCCTCGCGCATTTGACGGCTGCGTTCAGCAAGTTCCCTTCCACGTTCAGCTAGTTCCCTCATTGCAGCTTGTCTTTCATCTCCCCCGTCTCCGAGCGACGGGGGCCTCTCAAGGGGAGACGCGGCGCCGGCTCGGGCGCCTGCGAACGCTCCGAAGCCGAGCAGTCCCGGAAATTTTCCCACGCCGTTCTGGCCCGCGCTTTGCTGGATCACTGATATTTCATTCAACTGTTGGACAAAACATCTCACGTTACAACCATGCTAAAAAAACTGAACATTCCTTCATTGATATAAATGGGTTGTTAGTTTTCACCTATTTATGAGATCTAAGGAGTAGTCAGGCGTGTGTAATTCGATATCGTCATCATCAGCCTATGAAGCCCACTTGTAGAGATAAGCCTCCCCAATTTTATGTGCAAGCGGTGGCATTATCAAAAATAATATAAAGGATCTGAAGATTTGAGGAAATTTCTAGTCGCGAACATATCTTGAGGGTACCTTTTGCTGCATGCCGTTGAGGAAAGGCGCGGGTAGGTACGGGTAGAAGAGATCTGGGCGACGCAGTAGTTCGTGAGGCTCGTGCAGCGGCCTCGGAGGCAGCTCCAGAGACATGCGCCGGCCGCGGCGGGACGCGCCTCCGCTCCACATGTGTGTTCCCATGTGCACCTGGATATTACCACATTTTTTATTTTTAAACAACTTTGTCATCATCAGTTTTTCCCTACTATCCTCTCCATCTTAAGGTTGTCTGGATGAAATCGCTCTAAGCGGTAGAGGACCTCTAGTACAGAACGTGCGATAGTTACATACCTACCAATTTGTTTAGTAATGCCCTGTTCCTATAGTGATATAATCAAGTAAATTATTCATAGTTACATAAAAGAGACGTACTTTTATCGTCAAACAAATCTGACTACGGAATCTGATTAGGTACGCATGTTTGTTACTGAAATATAGGAACCCAATAAGTCATTGTCTCTCCCTGATCTTATCGCACTTGTGTTGGCAAGGCAGGTATTTTGCTCCAGTCCCCCTATTACAAAATTATACTATACAAAGGCTATACGTCGTAACAATAATTTCAGCATAACTGCTGAGCCGACTACAACTAGAAATAATTCGCTTTTTATAACAGCTAAACACGAAGTGTTGCCGCTCACCGCTAGATGGCGCTAGTAGTGAAATCTATAATAGAAAATAAAAAATGAAATGAAAAATTACCTTCAGATTTCCTTTGGTAGTGAACGCCTTCTGGCAAACAGCGCAGCGGAAGGGTTTGTCTCCCGTATGCGTGCGCATGTGGATCTGCAGGGCTGATGACGAGGAGAAGTTCTTGCGGCAGACTCCGCAAAGATGCTTTGAGGACACAGTCGGTGGGGGGTGGCTCGGTCCTGTTGGCACTGAAAGATAAAGAAAATTATTAGGTAGTTGTTGGAATACGAAAAAGTTCAAATAGACTAACCGTTAGTCACTAACGTATTTGGGCCTTACAATACGTTTCCTAGAAAATATGTAGCAATTCAAAGTTTTTCCAGACCTGTCGTATTTCACTTCGGTTTTTGAACTGAATGTTTCCGGGAAGTATCGATTCTATTGATGGAAAGTGGTATCTTGTATCCATTGAAAGTTTTTAATAATGATGTAATGAACAATGGTCATGGTCGATGAATATCAGTTTTTGTTTCTTTCAGACATTCTAATTAGTTATTTTTATTGCTTGTTATTATCGAATTTTCATGGTAGGTATTGATTGCTGAGTCATTTAGTCGCCCTTGATACAATTCGGTTGCGTTCTTGAAATTCCGTCATTGCTCATATAATGCAAATTATCGGCGTTTTTGTTCGGTAGTCGTTTTTACTCTTGTGGGCTTCTTATTTCACAAGCATATATCATTTTCCCAATAGGGAGTGCAATGGAACAAGTATCTTATAAGATGAGATAGGTATGGTTGAGTCGTAATGATAATCCATAGCTCTATTTTACCCATAGCTGGGTAGAAATTTTTTGTTTGAGCCGGTGACAAGGGTACCTGTGATTATAATAAAGAGTAAGGTAAGTGGGGTTTCGGTAGGTAACTCTCAAGGCCGACTAAGCTGAGAGGATGGAATAGGTGCTGGGCAAGCCTACTCCATCTTAATTCGCCCCGGGCCCTACAGCGTCCCGTTAGTGAAGGTAAAAGTTGCCTCCTGACGCTGTATAAAATCGTCTACTATAGATGGTAAAAGGCCTTATCTCAAAGATAGTGGGGAGTTGTAGGCTTGCCAATAAAAGACGTGACTGTTATGGAAATAATGAGAAAGAATGGAAGAAAGAAACAGATAAATGACAAGGAAACAGACTTACAGCTAGGTCGTTTCGGCAGCGGTGGCATGTCCATAGGCGGTGCATGCGTCATCGGCGGCTGGGGCATTGCGGGCGGAGACCTCTTCAGATCCATCTTATCAGGCGAGGATCGTCGCTCGGGACTCTCCCGCCCGTCGTCAGACATGCCAGGCGCGCTCTTGTCGAAGCCAGGCGGCATATCTCGGATCTTGTGAGTCAGCATGTGTTGCTTCATGTTGCCCTGGAACGGGATCCAATTTAGAATATCCGTTTGCTTGACGTAAAAGCGGAGCTAAGCGGTTTGGTAGAGTTACGTTATTTCAAAATTGAAGGAATGGATGTTAGAAAATAGGTTTTTAGTGTACATTTGTTGAACTAATTGAAGTCCAGTAAAGATTGAGATCTAGATTTTTTTAAGTTTATATTTTAAGAGGATTCAGAAGAGCAATACGTTTATGAACAAGTATTTTTATTTGAAGAAACTAGCTGGAGTAGTCTCATTAAGATGTAAGCATGTCTTAAATCATCGAAGTTTCTCGAAGTGTTGTTATTGCTATTTACAGCTTGAAAGCACTAAATAATTAACATGTTGAAATATTACATACATAGCCTCTAATTACTGATCTGTTTGAATGAATGCAATTAGGTATCTAGTGCCTACCTAATAGAGTTTATTAGGTTTATTCAAATTGGCCTCATAATTCCAAGAGCTATATTTTTTCTAAATTATTTGCATAAGTATCTACCTAAGTCTTAGAACTAATCTACATATTTAGGTTAGACGCCTGGCATAATGGAATGTATTTCATCACCTACGTTGGGAATTAAGTTTAATTAAGCGTTTAAAGCGTTCCTTAGTTTGTTTAGTTTTACTGCGTTATTATTTTCGACAATTGAATTCAAATAATAGTGATTTTGGGGGTTCATTGTAAAAAAACGAATAAAAGAGTAGGCGCTCTACCAAGACCTTTGCATACATCCCTTATATCGTGATCGATTGATGATAAACACGTATCAAAGAAAATATCCGTAGGTGCGTAGATGCATACATCTAACAAAATAGCTTTTAACGGAATGGCTTCATAGCATTGGTCGTGGTAAAGGCGGCAAATGACTCGGCACACGTATTTTAAATATCACAAAAAAACAGACCCAACATTTCTAACACTAATAAATTTTAGGAAATCCAAACCAAATTGTGGTTGAAATGTTCAGGTCCGATTCAAAGTAACCGACGATTGACAAAGCGTTATCTAGTTTCAAATAAATTAACCAGCCGATTCATAAACTTGATTGAACGTTATTAGGGAAATGTTTGGTGCTTTAGTCGGATTCATTTTCTAAAACTAGAGCAAAGGAGGACTAACTGAAAAGCGTATATGTGAGCTGCGTAAAGGCTTGTGCAAGTAACCAGTATAGTGACGAGACAGTAAAATGGTGTACTAGTAACCGAGTGAGTGATAAGAATCAGCCGAGTCTGCCTATGCTCGAAAAATGGGTAATTTTTTCGGAGGGATCTTTATGGTGTCTTGAGTTCAGCGTTGCCAGTTATCTCGCCAGTGAGAGCATTGGTGGTCTAGTGGTAGTGACCCCGACTTCTGGTCGCGGGTTCGAATCCGGTCATCAAAGAATTTTTCCGTCCGAAAAAATTAGGCGCGCTGTATACTCTCAAACGGTAAAGGAAAACATCGTTAGGAAACCGGCATGTCGTAGAACCTAAAACATGCGTCAAGTGCACCAATGGAAGTGAGATTTTGAGGCGTATTTTAAATTCTTTCACCACACTGGTTCGAACTAGTGATATGTCTAGTAGTAGGATCTCGTCACTGTACTCGTTACGTGCTAAGGCAGACTGCAAGTACTGTCATGCGTCTCCATTCATACCGGGTACACGAAGGCGTTCCAGAGGTCCAAAGCAGTGGCGTGCGGGGGGCGGGGTGCGCGCGCGCGCCTTCCGCACCGGCAACCGCCGCCACTGCTCTGGAACCACAAATACACACACACGTTAAACACGGGATAAAACAATGTTACAGGATGCGATACTACGATCAAATACCAAAGCGATCTATAAGTTTTGTAAGCTCCTGCGATTAGAACTCACAATTTGAATTAATAAAACGTGACGACCACGACTAATGCAACAATTGAAACGTCCGTCGGGAAAACAAAACGTGATAAGGCCGTTTTATGAATCCAAATTGTGTGATCTTTGTTAAATCTAGTGCAAGAAAGGAAAAGAACTAGTGATACGACTACTCGTAGTGGTAATAGTAATCTTTGTTTGTAAAATAAGTTACTTAAGTAAACCACGTAACTATAGGTAGGTCCTCTAAGGAACTGACTCCTGACAAACACGCTTACGCTAGTTTAGGAGACAGGGTCTTATACAATAATGCATTTATGTTGGTTTTTTAAAAAAAAACCTTAAACTTTGTACTGTTTATTGGTTTGGAACTGTTCATATTATCAGACCACAATAAACTCAGCTTTATAAGATCACATCCACATCACTGAGTCTACTTTTTTTATGTGACTTTTAATCAGTGTGTGTCATATCGATTCAAAATTGATTGATGTATTTGATGGGTTAGGTTATAATAACACTGAATGAATAAATCTCAAAACGGAGGTTCCATAGGGACTGAAAATATTTTTATTGATCGTAGTAACGCAACCAAGGTCATACACAGCTTCATGCTCAGATGGAAAATAAGGTAAGACACAGATTTACAAACACAAAGGGTTTTTGTTGATTGGGATATAACAAAGAAAACATGCCAATAGTCTGAGATATGGCTAAACATTCATTATTTATCCAGTTAGGTAAAGCGTTGATGAACTTTACCAACGGTGCCTAGATATTCGTAGTTTATTTAGATATTCAGCACCAGTTTAAAACATGAAGTTTAACTCGTAAAATGTAGTGAAAAAATATTGATTAACTTGTTAAAGTGTGTCGAAATGGTTGTATTGTTGAATATTATGTCAAAATTGTTGTGGGGAAAACTCAGATCACTAAAATATAATATAGATACCTCTAATATGTAGGTCATATAAAAAAAACTGGTGTTTGTTATGGCATTAAAAATGACGGTAAGTAGGTAATGTTTTATAATAATAAATATCTTTTTAATTATAAGGTTATTGATAGCGAAATGCACGCGTTTCCGGTTATTCCTGTTTTTAAAACATTATATTTTCGATAAGCGAAGTAATCGTAAGACGTGATTCGTTTCATGTCAATTCATATTTTGTAATTGTGTTTTTGAAGTTATAGGGCATCTTCTTCTTAATATATAAAGCTCTTACGTTATTGACTGACTGACTATACTGGCACAACATAAACCTTAAGTCATCCTACTTCCTACTAATATTATAAATGCGAAAGTTTGTGTCAATGTTTCTTACCACGTATGTCCGTAACTACTTAACCAATTTTGTTGAAATTTAAAATAAAAATAGTTTAAGTTCTGGAATAACACATAGGCTAATTTAATTTTCGAAAATCGACCGGGGTGTGAGGAAGTTTGGGAACATTTTAACAGGCGGTGCGATTAACTTGAACAAAATAAATTGGACACGGGTTTTCCAAAGTAACCCTCAAAAAGGGTCAAAATGGGTGTCAAAGATTGTATGGAAACTTTTTAACGTCTGATGCGATTGGTTCGAAGCTTGGTTAGGATACTTTAAATACTTACAAAATGGACGCGTGTTTCAAAATAACTCAAAAGGGGTAAAATGTGTCAAAATTTACATCACGCATGCGAAGCCGCGCGGATAAACTAGTGGAATCATAAAAAATACGGGTATATTCATAGTGTAGGGAGTGCACTAAGAAAGGGTCCGAGTGCCTGAAATTCAGTTCCTAAGTGCAGCGGGAAGATGAGGTTTATGTAAAAAACGCAACGTGGACAAGAGCGCGGGGCGTTTCACTAGGTTTATATATTTTTATTCAGGGTTAATCGCGTAATGTGAAGCAGTCAACTTTACTCATGTTGACCACTCAGCCGTAACCACTACGCAATGGTACCAGTAACAAATCAGCGTAAATATTTACACGACGATTTGTCCGTAGCTTTAGAAAATGGGCTTGATTGTACCTTCGGTCGTTGCGGAAAATATTTTTTGATATTTACAATTTTAGTATTGGCATTTTTGTGTTTCTTAATTCAGAAGACAATTTTTTGCCTACCGTGTCATCATTAATTATAAACTTGTTTTAAACATAGTTTTATCTAAAACGTCACACCCACCTAGACTTAATTAAAATGTAGTTGAGAATGTTCTTATTGACTATCAGTCAACAGCCAAAGTTTAAGTCTTAAACCTGATATTTGGTGATTGTTATTGTTGAGTCAGCCTAAGGAAATTTGTTTTAATTATGATTTCCAATTCCTGATCCAGCTCCTATGGAGTATAATTATATACTCATGTCATTCATGTCATAAAATTAATCTATGGTAAGGAAAATTTAATTTTCAAGAAAATAATAAAATAAAACGGCACGAATAAAACCGCAGGATTTCCACTAGTATCCTAATGATTTAAATAATTATCGAGACTTCACTATATAATGTTACCTAGACTTACATAAGATCCTTTTAAGTTATCATTTATACAATTTATTCGTTACTTTATCTTTAAACTTACATATTTATATAATATATTTTATTAATGGGCCAATAAATTTGTAATATATAATAGCTTCTCGTTGCTGAAACTAAAATACCATCAATTAATAGTTATAATATGTTGATGATTTAAATATGAGGCTACGTTACAAACAGTCAATATTGATTTAAATGGGCTATTTCTATGCTTTGATGATGGTTATTAGGTACTATGATTTTTAAATTATAAATTAATGTCAATCGATTAGTAATACAACGGATAGTGGTTCTAATACAACGGATAGTGGTTCGGTCGGAGTCCGAATGTTGAATAACCGACGTAGGCATAGCCCGAAGCGCCGGATAACCGGCAACCGGATATCCAGTAAAAGGAATCGTGTAATCTCGCGTTTTCATTTTGTAACCTGTAGGCGAAACTAAAAGAGCTGGCATGAACTAAAATGTATTCTTAAGGCTCAGGATTTCTCACACATAATTATTTTATTAATTATCCTAACTAACTGCTTAAAAATCACTTTAATTAAGAAATGTTCTAGTATTTAAAAAAAAATACATTTACATGAAGATGACAACCGGCTTGCTGTGCAAAAACGAGATTTAAACTATCCGGTATCCGGCCGAATATGTGACTGTCATGGCCGGGTGCCGGAAAAAACGGATATCAATTGCATTTCTAGTTTCGATGCCTCGTGTGATAGGTATTTATTTTATGAATACATAGCTAATGGTAGAATGGAATCCAGAACGCAGATGAATTCTTACAAGGTACCTTGGTATTGGTGTTTAGTCAAATATTATTCACTAGCTGTAACCCGCGACGTTGTCTACGTGTTAGAAGATTTTTTTGGAATTATGTTATCTGGGAACGCAAAATGTCAACATCACGCGGTATTCCCAGGCGGCCACCCATCCAACTAATGTTCGCGCACAACATTGCTTGACCTCGCTAGTGTAATAATATGTTTCTCATACAAACTTTCATCCATTTCACCCCCTTCAGGGTTAGTTTTGTAACAAAAAGTAGCCTATGTCCTTCCCCGGAATGGAATCTATCTCCTTGCCAAATTTTATCAAAATTACTGACAGACAGACAGAGTTACTTTCGTATTTATAATATTAGTATGGATTATGTACCAAACCCACAGCTAAGTAGCTATGTAAAGGGCATTGGAAAGCAACGTTCATGCTTTATCCGTGTTTGGCTTTCGGTAAGCACATTTAAAATTACAATAAGTGTCGTCGACCGGTACCAGCGATAGTTCACGCGCTAACAATTTATCTATTGTTACTATCTTTCTGCGTAAAGAGTGTTCTATCATATGCTATCAACCCTTATTACCGATTACTACTTAGATTCTATCTATATAGAATACTAGCTGTTGCTCGCGACTTCGTTCGGATTGTATTGCGGTCATTCACCCATCCAAGTACTGACCGCAACCGGTGATGCTTTATTATTTCGATTCCCCATATAAACTAATTCTTTATATCACCCCCTCTGTAAGTATTTCTGAAAAAAGTAGCCTAACCTAAGTAACTCTGTCTGTCTGTTAACTTACAACGCTTAAACTGCTGAATAGATTTAGATTTTTAGCGAGAGATTTGTTTACATCTGGGAACAGATGTAGGCTACTTTTTATCTCAAAAAAAAATTACATTCGTACGAAGTCCAGGGCAACAGCAGTAGAGTTTATATTCTAAAGACTTTTCAATGTCTTTATTTATTTTCAAACGACGCGATTATTTTGGCTTACTCAGCTGCCCCTATTTCATTTCTTTACCAAATCTGACTTATACAGGGTGTCCCACGGCTATGCCACACGGAGAGAAAGTAACTTGAATACCGCAAATTCGAAACAAAAAAATTCGAACTGCATTAAAAGATTTTTAAATAATTGTCTGTCTAAACCATTCCTGATTAACATTTTAAATTAAATTTCATGGTCTTCCTTTGAATTTAAGATGCTATGTTAATAGAAAAAATAAAATCTTATTATTGAGCCTTTAGATCGGTATAATAAAATTACAGATGTTATTTGATTCGCATTTGGCGGGTTCGATTCTCAACGCAGACAGACCTTTATTTAAAAATCTTTGAATGTAGTTCGAATTGTATCTAAAATCAAAATGAAGTCTGCTTTCAGTAAAATTTTCTATCTACGGTATTTAAGGTACTTTCCCTCTGTGTGGCATAACCGTGGGACACCTGTATAATGGAGAGCCCAAAAGTTTTAACAATAAAATAATCTTGAATTTCGTTAAAACTAGCTTTTGTTTTTCAGGAAAGCCTTTGTTATTGCTGAATTATTAAAATAATAACTGAATTAGGTAAAACATCAATCTCGCTTGAATCGTTACTTATAAATCAGTAAATACCTATACGACTAGACTTTCCTGTGAGCCGTCTGTGGTTGATTTTACCCAACGCTTGAGTTGTTACTTGTACTTTAGAAGATTTCAAAACATGTATCTGTACATCTCAATAATGTATGTACGTAGACTGTTGTAAATTTTTGTGGTGTTCAAATGTTATTCGCGTTGCTGTTTTCTCAATTATAGAATAAATTGTAGGTATTGAAAACGATTTCCTTGAACCCAATTGACTGAGAATTACAGCTTCAGTGAGTCGTGTAAATGTAGAAAAAAAATATAAATCCCATTAGTTAAAAAGGTCGTTTTAGTATTTCCTTGTTATCAATAAACAAACAACTTCGATTTAAATCAGTTCATGTTTGGTTTTAGCATAGTTTATATAATATACCTACATATTAAACTATATTTGCCATTACCATATCAGTGATATGCACTGGTGGTCTAGTGGTAGTGACCCCGCAAGGTCTTGGGTTAAAATCTGGTCGTGCACCAATGTATTTTTCTGTTAGAAAAAATTATGTGCGCTATATCAGGTAGGTACAAACGGCAAAGGAAATTATGGCCGTGAGAAAACTGGCATGTCGTAGAACCTAAAAAGTTCGAAAATATGCGTCAATAATGCGTACATAATAATGTGAAATTAAGTACACGAAAGGAGCCTTTGAGAAGCACTTTAAATCCTTTCGCCACACCGGTTCGAAAGAACTAGTGACACGACTAGATTAACCACATCAGAAGCTGATATGGTCATCAGCTTCTGATGTGGTTAATTGGCGTGCTTTATTATAATGCACGTGATTTTAAATACCGCTATAGCATGATATAAAACTATTAAATGAAACGCATTTTTTTGTATTATGACTCGGATGTCTAGAGAGTGAAAGAGCGACTTAGGTAAGTACTTACAGGTTAGCATATTTGTTAGATGTGCGGGTTTTATTCCCAATACAGTGTATGATAAAATGTGTAGATCACCAAATAAAATCTAATTACCTATATTGCATTTTGCGGAAACAATTATAACATCGTGCGTTTTATTAGTCGTTTAAAATTTAAAATAGTTACTAAGAGGTTAAAACCATTAATTTGAAAAGTTCGAAAACAGGTCGATGTAATCAGAAAACAAACTGTAATGTTTATTTAGACTTGAATTTATATTGCGTATGCGTGAATCATTTTAAAAATACTGAATCGCCACGTTACGGAGAGATATAAAACAGATAGTTCCACGAACAGGAAAACAAGATTAGACAATTCAATTTTTCACACAATATGATTGTCTAAGTACTCGAACGATTTCCATGTTTCTGGAGTGGAGCGCCCTGTGACTTTGTCCGTGTTGGTTTTTTTGCAAACAATCTTTGTCTTCCCGCTGCGTCCTCTGGGAGTTGAATTTTGGGAATTCTTTTCTGAGTGAACCCCTACACAATAACAGGAATACCACCTCCAAGTTTCATGATTTACTTATGGTTTAGGCTGTGCAGTAACGTAAGAGTTTTATATAGTTAGAATATTGAAAAAAAAAACGCAAATATGAGATAGGAAATATGATACCTAGAGAATTTAACGGAAATAAGCTGATTATGCTCTCGACTCGTAAATCGCGAAGAGCCAATGTGTATTGAAAAATACTTAATCTGCAAACTGGTAGGTATTTCGTACACGTTGAGTTTTTTGGGAATGCCGCTGTCCGCCAGCCAGTCCAAGAGTTCTACAAGGTCAAGTTTATTAAAGAACATACTAAAATTCTGTTACCGCGTCCTATGCTAACACAGCTCTTTACCATTTTATCCTTTAAGATATTGTCAAATTATTGTAAAATAAATTACGAAGGGCGTACCGTACAGTGAAGGCTTCTGAATTCCATACGGCTGGCCTAGAGCAACATTAATACCTATTATAAATCCGACTACTATTCCTTAATTAGTACCTAAAGTCCACTTAACTGTGATCATAGTTTATTGAACACTAAGGCATTTATAAGTAGAGATTTTTATGTGGTGACAAGCTTCAAAAAAATTATCGAGAATTCTATGGGTTACTTTGGACTTGAACCCTAAAACAGATGTACGGCTATAGCTATCCCCAAGCACGGTACCTTAACGTCCTTGTCACACAAATCATACATTACAAATAGGTATTATACCTAGAGTTACTTGCCCAAGAGTTTGCTCTATTAAAAGGGTCTAGAAATAAATATTTATAAACAAAATATCAAGTTTGAAATGATAATAAAATTTAAGTCTTGTGGTATGAAGTATGTTGAAGTTATCTGGGATTTTAGGTCACATGTAAATCATAGGCACGTTGGCGTATTTATCAGAAGAGCTAATTAAAGCAAAGGCTACGTTGGCGTTCTGAAGCCTTTAAACTTTTAAACCGCGGCGCCCGTCGTAAATAATCTATATTTTATTGATAAGACCCTTGGACACTTTAGGAAACATACGAAAAATGTTACTTTGTCAAGCATAAATAATCTTTTTATGACGAGAAGCGTAGGTAAAGGCTCAAGGATTTATAAGTAATAAATATTTTACGACGTGAATTAATATTCCGATCGTTTTCCGTGACGTTGTTTTTATGACTTATCATTTTTGTGGCGCAGCTCGACGCAGTGCACCGGCGAGTCGTGCGGCCGCGCAAGCGCAGCTTTTACACACTTGAAATATTAGCTGATCTCGGTATAATTATAAACGCCATAAAAATGCTTTTAGCAATCTTTATTTATTAAACGCAGAACTCATTTTAATATCTAAAACGGCCATTTATAAAATGTCATTCGTCAGATAAGAATTTGGTAGGTAAGCACCGTACGAGTATGTGCTACGCTGATGTCGTAGACCCGAAAATTAGAGCTTAATAATTTTTTGTATGTATATTTTTGTTATAATGAAGTATCTATTACATTTTATGTAGATAGGTTTACGATTCGGTATCTTATAACTGTTCCTATGTGAACCAGTTTAATAATAATTAATTTCTAAGTGGAATGTAAACTATTAATAAGCTTTAATTTTGATTAAATCTGAACAAACGAGCCTACAAGTTTGCGAAGTTAGTCGTCAATTACGCGGATGTCGGCGTTGCTCGGATGCTCCGGAGGAAGACAACAGCTTAAACTAATGCGAACTGGAGGCGTCGACTAGCGACTTGTAATTACTGCCTGCAAAATTAATGCACTGAAACTTGGATGAAATGAAACCGGCGCATGAAGTTAGTCCTCCGACGGAGACTCGAGCGCAGCGACACTTGCCGAGATGTGTCGACTCTCGTCTCGGGTTAAACTTGGAATTCGACGCCTCGGTTACATCCATGTTATTTATCAAACACCCGACTATTTATGCCCTACCAGAATTGAGCGTATCGTATGGATACCTACACTATCGTAGCCTACACGGCGCACACATTTGACAACTAATTTAACTACATCAAACAATTTATTTTATATTCCAAAGATTTTATTGTCAATGGATTTCTTTAGATGTAGTGAAAATTAGTGGAAATGTCGTAAACACGCATGCTAACGCTATTTGTGTAACAATAAAGTATGAACTGGCTGAAAGCCAACGACACTCAATCTGGACTAGTAGTATGTAGGCAGGTTCTTCGTGAGTATTATCTACCTGATAGCCATTGATCTGTATTGTGGGACGTTATAACTGTTGTAATCGAATCAATCAACCATTGATACTCAGATAGAGTAGGCGCATAAGGTCATGCAATTGGAATAAACTATGTTACGGAGGAAAATTGTAGAGTATTGTAAAGGGCCAATAAAATGTGCAAATGAGTTACCTTTGTGGAGAAGCCGCGATCGCAGACGGTGCATTTGAAGGGGCGCTCCTTGGTGTGGCTGCGATAATGGATCTCTAGAGCCGAGTTGCAGGCGAACGTCTTGTAGCAGATGTTACATGTTGTGTTTCCGCGCACTGCACACAAACAAACACCGTTCAGTGGATTTTCCATGTCACTTTATATGGGCTCGATTTCGGTCGCACGATTAAGTAGAGCGGATGGTTAGCATTGTTCAAAGTTAATTCGGTCAATCGTTTTTCGGTGTGTGATCTGAGAGCCCGGTTATGATTAGTTGGCGAGCGAGGAAAATGCAAGGAAATGGAAATGCAGGCGACCGGGGCGGACGGTAATACGGAAAATGAGGTCCCGCTATCGCATACCTGCGGGAGGGAACGCGAGTCCGAGTGGGCTGAAAGGAGATCCTCCGAGGGCTCCGAGTGCGGCCAGCGGCGTTGGCGGTGACGGCTGCGGCGAGTGCAGCGGCAGCCGCGGCGGCGTCGACAGCGTCGACATCGTCGGCGACGGCGGCGAGCCACGCGCCGAACGCCCGCTCTCCGAACCTGTCGCCGATGGGAGGGAAGCCGTTGTGGTGATGGTTTTTATTTCGCATTCGGACGCCGAGGCGCAGACGGAGAGCGGCGAAGTTCGACGATCCTTCATATATGAGTCGTCGTCGAACTCCCGATTTGCGGGCTCGTCCCGGCCGCTCTCATCGTCGGTCCCGCGGGAGTCCGCCCGTCGGTCGCCGGGAGTGTTGGGAGTCGGAAACATGGGAGGTGGAATGGGACGGTGTGGAGAAAAGTCATTAACGTCGGACTCGTTGCTTAATGATGGAAAACTGTCGCAGTCTATACTCCCGAACTGATCAAATTGTCCGTTGTTCCGTTCACTAGTATGAAGACGGACATGCTGATGCAATGTAAAGGGGTCAGAAAATTTCTTGTGGCACACTGGACATTGATGCAACATTTGAACGGGAGGTTTAATGCGATGAACGCCCATGTGAGTCTTCAAATTGCCTTTAGTCGTAAACGACCTGCCACATAATTTGCATCGGAAAGGCCTCTCGCCAGTGTGCGTTCGATAATGCATTTGCAAAGCGCTTTTGCAGGAGAGAACCCGATGGCACACTATGCACTCGTTCGGGTCGGACAATTTATTATCTATGTTATCTACTAATTGTTGCAATTTCGCCGTATCGGATGTTTTTGTTACTTCTATTAAACTTTCCCAAGAATTGTCATTGCTACCCGGTCGCGGTAAGAGAGAATTGAAGAAAAGAGGGTCGCGAGTCAAGTCCACGTCGACAACATTTTGTGGAGTTCTGCGGAAAGGAGTCAGGCTACCAGAGGAAATACTACTGGGTGGTGAATGGGGAAATAATGGAAACGCGGGAAAGGTACGAAGTCCCGTCGCTATTGAAATTGGTCCAGATATCGGTGAATTCTTACTTGAGAGATTTTCCGGTTGGTCTGGATCGGGCTTGACATGTGGGCTTTCTCTGCCGATATGCTCTTCGTTGCTGTACTTTGAGTCCATGCTGCAGTCGTCGTAAGGTGAGGTAGAAGGATATCGATCCGGTTCCGTGTCTTGTGGTGCCTCATTGTCCTCTGGCTCCCGTTTAGGCGTGACGCGGTCGGTGTCTTCAAAGCTTGAATCTCGTTGACTTTCCTCGTCTTGTGGTTCAGATTTAAATACATCAGGTGCAGATCGTGTGGGGCTCGGCGCGGATGGCTTACTGAGATCTGCCGGAGCATCTTGTTCTTCGCGCAATGCGAATAATGGGTGCGGTGGTAAAGGCTTATCACTCATAGGACGAGGCGGTAGCAAATCATGATGCGGTGGTCGGTATAGGGGCAAGCTAGGTGGGAAAGGGTTTGGCCCACCCGGATTAAACTGCAGCGGATGAGGAGGCATTCCGGGAATTGGCCCCGGAGATAGTTGCGCTAATAGTGGGGGATGGTATTTGTCTAAATGTTCCGGAATCGGGTTAGGATTCATCTGCACATGTGGAAACTTAGATGTATGTCTTTGGAAATGAACTTTAAGGTTCCCTTTTGTTGTAAATCGAGATCCACAAACGTTACATTTGAACGGCCGCTCGCCTGTGTGCGATCGTATATGAATTTGCAGCGCAGAGTCACTTCCAAAAACTTTCCCACAATATCTGCAGCGGTGCTTGAAGAATGGTTCGTTGCGTCCTCCGGTTTTCCCGTCATAAGGTGACATTTTTCCGGATTTGCGGAATGCTAATTCATCGGCAAGATTGTTCGCCAGGAGACCTTGAGAAGCGTTATCTAGCACTTCTTGCGCTCTCTTTTGCAACATCTCTAGCGTGTTTGGCTCGTTTAGGGATGGCGGCGGATCATTGTTCGTTATGATCGTAGATGCTAGTGACGACGATATGGAGCTATAAGGCGGGTGGGACATCAAGGGCGGAGATGAGGTCGGAAGCTTAGGAACGGAAATCGGCTCCGTTTTGGGAATGAGATGCGAATGCGTCGACGGCAAGCTTTGGCTAGTGGGAGGTTTGGATATGACAGGTGTGGGCTCCCGCGGCGGACGCGGCGGTGACGGCGACCGCACTGGAGGCAGCACTGGGACGGAGGAGTCCGTCTCACTTGGAGGTGGACTCGGCGCCGTATCATCTTTTCTCCTCGTTAACGAAAGTTGGCTTTGGAGCTGGCGTATTAATTGCAGTTGGAATACTTGTTGATGTTGCAACGTGAATAGCGTGCTCTGTAACACTGCGAGTTCGTGCAAGGCGGCTTCATTATCGGCGTTGTTGGCCATCGCGGTTGCGGCAAATTGTGCTACGGCAACTTTAGTGTTTTGAAGTGCCTCGAGCGTCACGTGGCCTGCGACAGGAAAGGGCAGGCCGACTGCAGGCGGCACGTCGGCTTCGGGCACTTCGGCCTCGCCGTCCTCGAGGCTGTTGTTGTTTTCAGCGTCTTGTCGATGCCGTCGCACTTGCTCTAACCGTTTGTTCGGGCCATCCATTTCCTCATCTCCGGAAACGACCATCTCCTCGGGGTCTGAGTGCATTCGTTCCTCTCCCATTTGCATCGCTTTCTCGTCGCATAGTCGCTTGTGATAAAGAAACTCGTGAAGGTTCTCGAACTGCTCCTGACATCGCGGACACATGTGAGGCTCGTGTCTGACCCTGACTTCGTCAACGGCATTATTGATATCATCTTCTGAACATGACCCTGAACTTTCACCTAGAACAAAGAAAAAAAATATTATGAGGCTGTGTCTATCTAGTCGTGTCACTAGTTCTTTCGAACCAGTGTGAAAACGTCACAAGCTCTTACATTTATATGAATGGTAGTTTGTCTCTGATTTATTCAACAAAATCAGGGAACTAAGAATTGTTGATATCAAAAAATAAACGTTTGCAATAAGAGATTGAACCACAGCACATCCTACGACCTATTCATACGCTTGTATTATAATTTATGTAGTACTAACTTCCACTCGCAGCTTCGCTTGCGTGATACCAGGATAAAAAATATATAGTATAGCCTATATGTTATTCCAGCACACATACTATGTATATTCCAAGTTTCATTCAAATCCGTTCAGCCGTTACGGCGTGATTGAGGCACAAACATCGTCACATCCTCACAAACTTTCGCATTTATAATATTAGTAGGTTAAGATACTTCATCGCGCGCCTATGGCTATCTATAACTTCGCTACCCGGTGAAAGATGGCGCTAGTCATCTATACGTAATGTTGACGATGAATTTTACTGTTTTTAGGTAGGGATAGGAATGATGTTATTTATTATTAAATATATTCCCACCCTTATACCTAGGCAACTTCATTATCTAATTAATGTGACTTATAAAAAAAAATTGTATCAATTTAAATTAAATCATTTATGTTAATTATTCATATTTAGGTGCTTAATATTTTAATAACTACCTATCTATTTACAGTGTAATGTATTTTGATATTGCCATTAATTTTTATATAATAAATAAACCGCATTAAATTATTGACTGTCACAATCTCCCTGAACTAAATCATCCAAGCTTGAGTTAATTTGTATTACTGATCTGGCTATGACTATTAATTTACTCAAGTAGATATTATGACGATATTGGCAGTAAGTACTTACATCAGGAAACGAAAAAAATGTTTAACCCTATCCACTGAAAAATTCACAATATAAATTGTATTTTCTTTAGAGTAGGCACACTTTTCTTTGAGGCTGTTATAAGTGTTTTCATTTTTTATATTTTCCAAATATATTTATTAACTGGGTGATGGGCTGATCACCTATCAGCCCATCGTCCATCTTGGGACTTTGAATCAGGAGTGGCTGCAAGTTTTCTTATGACTATTTGTGGCTATGCCTACCCCATAAGGGATACAGGTGTGATAATATTTAGGTATGTGCGTATGTAGTTATTATCTGAAAAGGGGTTTAATAAACACTGAATCTGAACGCGTTACTGTTGGTCCCCGCATGCTTGTATCGCTTGAGGCCGATTGCAAAATAAGAATATGACTACTACAAGGCTTGATACAAATATTGGAATAACTGTGTAATCATATAATCATAAACAAGTAAATCTAAAAGAGTCCTCTTTAGTTTTTGGTCCCATTTAGTATCCACTAAAGGCACGCTTGCAGAGTCCACCGGAGCCTCCATACACAGTCTAACTTCACATATTTGAGTTGTTGTCATTTTTATTATTAGGAAAATTTAAACATTTTTAGATTTTGACTGTTTATCTAGGAAATAGTTCTTCAAGAAAATCTTCTTAGACCATTTGTTTGATCATATTATAAAATACCTACCTTTTTAAGTGATAAGAATGGTAATTGCTGTATATACCTTAGTGTTTAATTAAAATATAAAACCAATACTGGGTGCAATAAGATTGCGCCCGAAAATTGAAACAGTGCATTCAGACCACGATTATTACCAGCATTAAGGTTGAAAAACATGTTATGACGTAGGTATTTCTGTGGTGTGAGTGAAATCTTAGCCTAAATATATTTTTATAAAGCTATCATGCAGGTAGGGACCTTCAGTATTCTGGAGATGTCTTTTATGCCATAAGACATTTTAATTATTTTGATTTTAAAGGTAAAAAAAAATAAAGTTTCATCACCATTGCCAATCATGTCTTCCCATATTTTGATTGGGTATTAATATTCTAGGTATTATGTACTTTTCTCTTAGAAAGTTATATCTGTGAAAGTATTTTTTGTTGGTTTATTAATGACCTCGAATCGTAATAGACCCTTTTCGTGATTAAGGCGAAAAGGCGTGAGACAGAGAGATGTTATCTCTTCAAAACTCTCTTGCATAGCGATGGCTATGGGTGGAGGCAAACAAAATAGTGAATAAACTGTGAAATGCGCAGGTATAAGTGAAAACTAGCTCCCCTAGGGCTATAACTAAAATAAAAATGTCCACCAATCACAGTAAAAAAAATGTTGTAATAGGTATTGGTTTCTAAACAAATTTCCTTGTTACAAAATTTGAAAAATCTTGCTGTGTCCTTACCCGCGCGGCTTCGCTCGCGTGGTGTAAATTTTGAGGGTTATTTTGAAAAACTCTAAAACACGAGTCCATTAATTTTGTATTCTAAGCAAGTTCCGAGCCAATCACACCACCCGTTTAGAAGTTTCCATACAAAATTGATACCCCATTTTGCCCTTTTTTAAAGTATATTTTGAAAAACCCTGAAACACATGTCCAATGATTTTGTACCTACTCTAAATTTCCAGACGAATTTTCAAGTTAATCGCACAGCCCTTTAAAAAGTTTCCATACAAACTTTAGAACTCCCTTGCACTGATTAATAAAAAAAAGTTTTGTTATTTATTTTCAAGTTTATTTATACTGAGTTTTGAGCGAATCGAACCAAGATTTTTTTTCATAGATGCTTTACCACCCTGCTTAACCCCCTTAAGGGTTGATTTTCTAAAATTAAATTAGTCTTTATATAATTTCAGAACCATTTACATTCTAAATTTCAAAATCGGTTTTAGTTACGGAGACACGTGGTAACAAACATTCACACGCACAAATATTTGCATTTATAATATCCTACTATTCTATAGTAGGATTAATTTTGTTTCTAGTCTCCGCCCACTAACCCACTTCATAACCGCCACGGCCCGGTACAAAATCAAAACAATCCTCTTCAGTGAGCTTATGTCAATCGGTGGACTTCTATGGGTCAGCCCAAAATAAAGTCAAGACTTTTTGATGAATTTGGAATATGTACCTAGGCATTTTTCAATAACCTCTTGTCCAATTGGTTTTTGGTTTTAAGAATCGAATCTAAACAAACTAAAGTCATGAACATGATAAGTGAATCTTGATGGATTTTGAATTCATTTTATGGTATCGGGCTAATATAAAAGAAACTTACAACTAATACAAATATACCTAATTTACAAAAACTAATAATATTGGAAAATGTTATTCACTTAATTTTCATAATAAAATGTATGAACTTGCTATTTATAATTAAATTTAAAGTAATTTCTTCTTCGTTGTGTAGTATTGGTTTGGGACACACTGGAGTTACCTATATCTGCTACTCATTAATAGTTTTTTGAACATATTTTTTATCTTTTCACATTCAACATTTGTTGATTTGAAGTTTTAACTTTAATTGCGTTAATACATACATGTTATCAATAAATCAGCCGTTGAGGTCATGATATCATGGCAAAGCATGAAAAGTACATACAAATATCCAAAATAAAACTTTCACGATGAGAAATGGAATGAAAGAAGTTAACATGTTCTTCGATCACTTTAAGTGGGATTATAGCAGGAAGATAATGATATCAGCATTTAACTATTAGCCAGTAACATATAATATTTCAATTAAAAAAACCAGTTCAACCCAAATACCTACCATCGACATGTTAATATTAATATTGAATTTTAAAAGTTTTTTATTGAACTTTCTCCGGCTTAAAAAATTATATCTATAGTTTTATAGATATTACCTACTTAACATTATTTTAGATGCCGCACGTGGAATGTGGAATTTAAATATTGGTGAAAAAGGTTCTGTGTAGTTATAGTTGTGAATTGCGAAGAAGTGAACACCGCCACAAAAGTGAGTTATAATCTGGGATAATGTGGTGGCGAAGGATTAAATATCGGGTTTGTTGCAATATTCCGGCTTAGTGCAGTTATTTGTAAAGAGAAGGATTAGTGATGTCTGTTTGTTGGTATTTTGCTCGCAAGCGGCACCGGCCGGCCGGCGGCGGCCGTTCAAAGGCGATACGTTTGCAGTGATCCGACCACGAGCGCCCGCCACGCCGGCCGCTCGTCTTACGCAGAAATACAAAAAAGCTATTATGACTCTAAGTGTTCTGCCGCTTCAAATTTCCTGCTACGTATTGTCCAATGTGCACCCATGTTTTTCTAATTTGCATGATCTCCATCTACCTGCTGTTAAATTTACGCTTTAAATATTTTAGGAAGAGTTGGATAATTAAAAACCTGATGTGTTGCACCTTAACGCTTCGTCGGTGAACTGAATTACTTTGATTTATTGATAGTAATCATGGACAGGTCTTCAAATACCAATTGCTGGCAAGAACCTAGGTATGTGAGCCATTAACGATATGAATATTATTGCCATTAAAATACTTTGGTCTATAGTGTTTTAAATCGGAGCTAATTAATCTACGGCCAGAAAGTTAATAATTTTATATTCAAATAATTATTATTCATTATTCAAGGTAAATGAACGCTGATATGCATAACAATCTTTCATTTTAGCCCAAAACAGAACCGGATTAGACGCTTTAACGACTTTTATTTATTTATTAAGCGAGCAAACAAACACTGGATGTGTATTTCATAAGAATATGAATAGGCAGGTTATTTCAATCGTTAATAGATAAAATGTACATAATAAATATTTTATAGAGCAGCCATAAAACCAGCAATGAGATAAGATTTGGTATAGTGGTCAGTATAATAAAATTTGACAGTGTGTCATTCTCATAAAATAAAGACATTCCATTTTTATTACAATAAAACTGTCACGTAGTATATACCTTGTTGATTAATTTAATTAGTAGGTAGTTATCTGCATTTAAAAGAGGCGGCCACATTGCATCTCATTATAAATATTGACATTTGATCTAATATGGAAAAAAGAAACAGGTTCACTACATCGGCAATTTAAATTGTCATTTACTCATAAGCTTTTTCGTTAAACTTTTTATCTATCATCTGAATGAAAAGTATGTGGTTAAAAACATGGTTTAATACAAAATTTCTTGAATTCTATAGTAGTTCTATAGTCTATGAATTCCTTTAACGATATGATTAATCATATTCGAGCGAGCTATTCAAAATAATCTAAAAGAAAATTATTCTTTAATCAATAAATCACCTGTACAATTGTTGGCTAAATTAAAAGTTTAACAGGTTATCATAATTTTTGGACTTGCAAGATTTAAAGAATAATTAATACCATAACAATTTTATTAGCTAGTAATAGCTCAGTAGTTCCTGAGATTACCCCCTATAAACAAAATGTTATACTTGGTGTTCCATCTAGTACTTTTTAACATAATCATGCATTCTATTTTAATAGGTATCTACCTACCTAATTTCAATGTATGAGTGTCTTAACATCAGTAGAATACCATATGCTTCTATAATTCCAGAAATTCTGAGCGGAAGTAAAACTAAACTAACTTTGCCCCAAAGTAGATTAAAAAAGCCACATAAATCAAAGTGTAGCTTCTTCAGTTTTACACAAAAACAGCTGATTCAGATTTAATGGTGTTTAACATCTCTTATTGTGTGGTGACAGTGGCAGATTAGGCGTAAAAGACAAATATTTCAAAATAAAAACCGATTTCAAACTAAAACCATCGAGTTTTTGTTTCTTTCACACTTTTTTGAGAGCCTGTTTACACAACCATAGAAAATTACTAACTTTGTTGTAAAATAAATATATTTTGCCAATTTAACCTGTTTCTTTCAGTAAACTGACATGATTCACTATTGTTCTATTTTTTTATTTGTTGGCATTCCTGCGGTTAAATATATTGATAGTAGATTTTCTGAGTAGTTTGAATACAATTTTAAATTTGAATTTGAATTCTGTGTTATAGATAATGGCGTTGGTAAATCATATCTCATATTGAGAGTTGTGTTTCACTAAAACATGCCTAAGTTTCAATACTCACAAGGAATAAACAAAAAATAACAAAACATGAACATCATACACTGCACTGTTTACTCACCGCGCTGGTGACGATATTTATTGCTCACTTTTTGGTGGATACCAAATTTTATAGTGCCTAACTGATTCATGGCTGGTATGAATTTGTATGTGAAGATCTTCGAAAACAAAGTATAGACGGAAAGCACCAATTTTCTCCTCAAAAATGTCACTGATCCAAAACATGTGTTGAATGAAACGGTAGAATCGTGTGTCATGTGCTGTGGTGGATTTTGGTATTGTATTCGTAAGTACCGATGGAAACGCGTCTGACGCAGGCTGGCTTGACGCGCGGCATGTTGTGTCGCGCTGGCTGCGCTCAATGCCGGCGCATGGCAGGGCGGCTGGTGTCGCGGCGGCGGCGGCGACGGAACACTAAGCACGCGCGGTACAGTCGGGGGTTCACTCGCGCGCGGAGCCGGGGCCTCTACTCGGCTCGCTCGAAGTACGGACTGGTATGGAGGTACGGACACGGCGTGCGACCGGGCGCACCACTCGCCATCTGAAGCGGGACTGAGTGCGAGGCGGCGGCGGGCGGCGGGCGGCGAGCGCGCGCGCGCACCAGGTATACGGTTATGACAGGGAGGCGGGGCCGCGCCCGACTCATAAATCAAACTTCGCCCATTCGCACGCGCTTCACGGACCCCCTCCACCATATTCCATATTCGGGGCGGGGCATATTTTCATAATCATAACGCCTCATATTCATTCATAAACGATATGTGGCCGCGAGACCGCCGGCGCTCTACGAGGCGGGTGGTGGGCGGCGCGACGCCCGCTAGATGGCGGGCGACGTTGGGCCCGCGAAGCCTCCCACATTCATTAATTGAACTTAGACGTCATAATTTTTTGTTTGTTTTTAATAAATTATTAATTTTAATTGCCGTGTGATAAGCTTTTGCTAATTTATATGGGATTTGTTGCATCCCATGTCAATAAATTTATAACTGCTTGAGCCGGTTTGGTTGTCTTCAGAACTGGTTTGAACAACAACATAAAGAAGTGCGTTCTTATTAGTAGACCACCCTGTGCTTTATTAGAAAAATATTCTTGAATTTAAAACTTTTGTAATGAAACAAGTTTTTAACCTAATTAGTTTTTAATTCATAAAAAAATGTGAGTGGTTACTCTACTCTATATTGATATTTATTGTTATAATGTGAACTTCTACACTTCTATATCTGCAGCCACACTCTACAGTCATACAAAATCTCTAACATTAGTCCTCCAGTTCCAAAATACAATGTGTATTCGATACAAACTGAACCATTTATCATTTCATCGTTGTTAGTAAAAAAACCATTTCTACCATTGCGTAACAAATTTACTGCCACCGACATCCGTAACTAGATCCATTCAGGGCGTACGATTTTAATTTCTGAATCAAATTTAGTAGGACTCGTTATGAAAAAGCCAGAGGCCGGAGCCATGTCAATCGCTTTGTGTGCTTTAAATTAAATATAATCTACTAGCATCCACCCGCGGTTTTGCTTGTATGATCCAGAATAAAATGTAGTCACAACATTTGTGTGATCCAAGCTGCATTCAAATCACATTGGCCTCACAAGGCTTCACATTTATAATACCTTGTTTATATGTTCGTTGGTTCGTCGCCAACCCCAGCCCCTATCGACACATAGAGGCACAAGATACTACAAAACAAATATAACCGGCAAGCCTTTTGCTTCAGGGTAAATTTAAATACGTAAATAGTGTCTGTGCCAACATATGCCAACCATCCTACACTGGTTGACGTTGGTAGTAGTTGGCCGAGCAGGGCCAACGTTTTACGTGTGACTGCCGTGCTACCCTGTAGGGATCCAATATTAATGTGATAGAAGCAATTTAGCCGATTCTGCCAGTCATCAGAGTGGGCCATCGGGTCGACAAAACATTCACGAATACGGTATTCCAGTGTCATTCAATAGGCACATGATTAGTGTTCCTGTTTTTTTAATTAACTGCATTGTTGAATTAGGTACCTTATGATTGATGTGGAAGCTATTGCTACCCAGAAGAACAATGTTTTGTTCATAAATCATTAGGTCTACTGGGTTATAAAGTTAACATTACATACATACATACATTATTATCACGCCTGTATCCCTAATGGGGTGGGCAGAGCCACAAGTAAACATAAGAAAACTTGCCGCCACTTCTGATTTAGTTCTAAGATGGATATGGTAAACCATGGTGACAGGTGATCAGCCCATCGCCCATATATGTAGGTCCATCATGTTAGAAAGGATACTATCCCATATACCTAGTCGACTTTTACGAAATGCTCGGGGAGAGAAGCAGCTGGACACATTCTATACTTTTTCTTTAGTTTTATCTCCAAACCTACTTTAAAACCATCACGAAGTCTACATACCTATTGGTTTATTACCGCATAGTAGTAGATAAGCCAATGACTCCAACGAATGTGTCTATTGTTCTAATTTAAATCAAAAGATGGCGCTGTTCGGGCCGTGAATTAGTTTTTCGATGAAACAGTTTTGTTTTTTTCTATTAGGTACCTACTTCCTGCATTAGAAATTTGATCAAAGATTAATGTTACAATAATATTAACTTAAATAAAATTTTGTTTATTTAAAAACATAATTTTGACTTTAATATTATCCGGGCAAAGGAAACCAATGCCTATTACGTTATTTATTGAAATGATAATGTAGGAAGCAGGTGCTAGGTTATTTTTTAGCATAAAAGGACACTGCAAGGTGCCCCGACTGGGATCAACAATACTATTAATACTTTACAACCGATTTAAATCAACGTCCGTCTGAAGAATAATAAGAATAAGAATAAGAATAAATTTATTTAAACAAAAACAGATGTAGCGGTACATAATACTATAAAATAACTAAAGTAAATAAGTAGTATCATACTATTGCATAAGAATGGATTTGTACACCCTGGTTAACCTCAGTTCCCCACACTAGGACTAAAAAGCCTGTATAGCAGGGTCACAGCGATTCGCCGCATACTTTCCTCGTTATGACAGATGCCTACATTACACAATGATTTAAAATATATTATTAAATTAACTAAATATTCTCAATCGTAGTAATAATTATCTTGATAGATAGAAAATGCAAAAGGAAGCCTATGGCAAAGACAGGCTGTGGATGATGATGGTGATGATTAATACCGCGAAACTGGCTATGAAATAAGTTAAATTTTCGGATAATATTGTTGACATTCTCATTATCTAATTCATGATGATGATGATGATGACACAAAAGTAATTCTAAATAGATGCTATAAAATACCTAATTAATTTTCCCACAGAAACATTCAAACATTGAACTATTTCAGTCCTGAGAGGTTACACTCCACGCCATAACTTCCATCTACAGTAGGTAATTAGTCGGCTGCTATGTTGTTTTTAACCTCAGTCGACTAAATAATTCCTGTTTATGATGACATCTTATCCCTTATGAATTTAATGCGAGTTCCCTGAAAGTATCGGTGTTATTCCAAATCCATCAGCATTTACAGGAATAGCTCCGGTAACACAAGTCACATACGATTTAAATACACAGATTTTTGAAAACGTTCTGTTTATTTAAGCTAAAGCATGCGCCGCTCGACGGGTTCCTTCGAATTCTGAGGTTTATTTTGTTTGTGGTTATCGTTACGAAACGTTACTTTTTCATGCATAACGTTTAGTATTCAATCTTACCAACTTTCAAAACAAGATTCGTTGTGTTGACTCGACAAATCTTTGTTAAAAAGCTCGGCTGTTTACTTTCATAACTTTTCAAGCCAATCCCGGGGGGGAAAGTGGAGTCAAGTTGAGAGGAAAATACGCGTTATGAATGATTCAGAATTCGTTTGCGGGTTTCATTGCCAAACGAGGGTGAAATTTTTAAATGGATCGTCAAAATTTCGGGCATTGCATAAATGACCAACGGGTCGTCACTGGTGTGGGTCGGGGCTGAGTGGCGAGCAACCAACGCGCCGCGGACGCGTTCATAAATTTGAATATAGAAGTGAGTTCTAATGGCGTCGCTGTTTATTTTTACTGCACCCCCAGAGCCGAACGCCCGAATGCGACGCCGAATTTATTTCCATGCATTTTAATATCTCCCTCTGAATAGCTATTGCCATTTTCACGCGGTTTTATTGCGAACTCTATAGGCTGTTATGTTCTTTGTTTTGTTAGGCCGCTTTACGATCGAACGCGATGGACAATATTGGTCGATGGTGCCTCGTAAGGCTTCGGGGGAGCGAGTGTAATTAGTGCTCGAGTGGGGTTGCGATAACATAACCGTAGTGAGGCGATAATAAGCGTTCCCAGTAATCATGTAAATTTTCTCATTTGAAGTACTTTCTGAAAGAATTTCTCGGCAGGGTTTGTCAGAATTAAGTCATTAAATTTAGACGTTGAGTGATAGGAGCTTGTGCAAAGGGCACGCATCGCGGAAGCGCACGCAGCGTGCACACGAAACTTTGTATTGCTTTACGCTTGTTCACGACCGACCATCTGATCGTACCACGGGAACTCGAACGATTCATATCGACCACTTAAATACCTACCTATATAGAAACGACAGAGCATGCCACTCGCAATTACCTATCATGATATAGAAACTCGGAGTAGACATATATAGTATGTGATCCGAAATCTTAGCAAATACCTACCTTGGTAACTCTTATCCAGGTACCATGCAAGCGCAGCCGCGGGCTGCTAGTAAAGTATATTTTTTATATCTACCTAATGAAACCTCCGTAAGTCGGTTAAGCATATGTTTCTTGACCACCTACAATATTAGGTAGGGGAGTTAGTTGTAACGGGGGTAAGAAGTAACAGCGAGATTTATCAGTAAATATAACTCGATTAATTAGAAATAACTCTTAACATGATTCTTATAACCGACTCTATGACATAAGCACAGCTAGTGACACATAGGTCAGTTTACCGACCGGTGGTGAACAGACGCACCATTTTGACCATATTATTAGGATTTTTGACTCATAAATTTTGATTACCTATAGTTACGTTAATTTATAAGAATTTTTGAATTTGTGTTGGTCTGGAGGCATTGTCCATACATTAACCTTTCGAATGTTTTAACTATTTCCGAAAAAACAAAATTGCTTTCATTTTATTTTAATAAAGTTATTGAAAATGGGGTAGGTTGTAACAAAACTTCATTGTCCCGAGGGTATAAATTTGAATGGTAAACATAAAAAAACTAAGTAAGTAATTATATTTTGTTTTAAAATCAGATATTTTAAAAGGAAGTCCAATAGAGCATCCAGGAGCCAAATAAATATTTTTTTTGGTGTTACAACTTACCCCCACACCTGTTATAGCTTGCCCCATTACGGTGTAAGTTGTAACATCCGACTTGTTTTGCGAAAATCGCCTGTGTGCCTAATCTAATTATCATTTGGATTAAAACTTAAATGCATACGATAGACGAATATATCAGTTATAAGACTTACTAGTATTTATCAAAAAATAATTAATACTTTTTAAATAATTGCGGTTTTCCTAAAAAAATTGTACTTTGCCCCCTCCTCCCCTGTATTAATTTAAACTTTTGTATAATGCGCATGATTTTCTCTATCTCAATTTACTAATACCGTACTAGTTTTATTTTAATTACGGGATCTTAGTTCTGTAAATCGTGGTAAGAGTTGTACGAAACTTGTGCAGCGCTCAGTCGCTTACAGGCTTCCTCGGCGTTGACTTTGCGCCTTGTTACTGTTTACTTGCTTCAAAGCCTTCAACTGTAATTGTTTAAGTTGCTGTACCAGATAATAAGCACTTGAGATTAGGTTTCTTGCGTGTTTTTATTTAATCTGTACTGAAATACCTTACGGACCTACGGTTAACTAGGTAGATATTTCATCTGTTTTAGTTGCTATAAGAGTATTTTTTAAGAGTAGATAAATTGCAATCACTCATCTTTCCTCTTCAAAAAGAACGGTAAACAGTCAACAATATCTGTTAAAAAATAGGTAAAAGTACTTTATTTGAGTCCATTTCAAACAATGTCATCCTATAATTCAAAATCTACGCTAGATCTGGTATTATTTCACCCCTCTTCTAAACTCAACTTTGTATCTTATCTACCCACATAAAAGAGAAGGTACACGCTGCCACCAAATTTGCTGAAGTAAGAGCGCACAGTTCCGCAGTCAGTTTCCAACTTAACTCGGGCCAGAGATACGAGGCCGAGGTAACCCCACATCTTGCGTGTCAAGTGTTTATTATGTCCACTTCCCTGACGCTGAGATGAAATTTTAATACAGTAAATTATCCAGAAAAAATATTGTCGACGCGGATCGTTAACAACCCTCACTTTAGTCGTCAAAACAACTAAAAGTTGACCATGAACATGTTAACGTAAATGTATTTTGGCGTAGGTATTTGTTACTGCACCTCCTATGGTCCTCATTACGATGTTTTTGTAAGACATGTTGATGTCCTTATTATGCTCGTTTCATAAGAAAGCATGTTTAAAATCACAAACCTTATTTTATAAGTTATGTAAGCGTTTACCCCTTGCTTGTCTGTTTGATGGTAAAATCGTTCGGTATCTGACGTGTTTATAACGAGAAGGCTCGCACTAGCCGTGGGAACTTGATTATGTTGAGGAACTTAGGTACTTACTGACACCACAGACTTATAGTGTAGATTATGCTGAAGTGAATACGCAACCTTTGCGTTGTTTGGTCTCTCATAAAAAATATCCTCAACAACTCCACCATACTACGAGTCATGTTAAAAATAGTCGTCATTTACATTTACCGTAAATTTTCTTTAATACAGAAAATAGACCGACATATAAATACAAAATTAGGCACTACTTTAGCAACATTAAACTACAAAAGATTCGAGAGCATGAGATCTTAAATTATAGAGGGGGGAATGGGGGTGCTAGGACGACTCGCTTGAAATATAAAAGTGTCCGGGGGCACTCAGCGGCCGGACTCTCATATTTTGTTATTTTATTTATATTAAAAGTAATGGTTCGCCGCACGGCATAATGCTCTAGACGGTTTTTGCGCATTTTTCTCTTTTCTCTGAGTCGTATATTTTCACTTAAATGACATAGGTACGTGACCCTCTCTTTGTTAGCCAACATTGATGTGCTATAATGCGTTAACGACTTTAGGGTTTTGCAGAGTTACGAGTTGGATGTTGTATAAAGAATAATGTAGACACATAGACTTTTTCGGATCACATTAATCGCTTCTTTTAGGCAGATCTAAACATTTGTTGGGTTAAATGTAAAGAAGTAACGTTTATATAAGTAACGAATTTTCCGCGCAATTTTATGAATGGTGGCTTGACTGAAACAAAGGTACCTAAAAGTTACGACATAGGTGTATACTTTAGAATTTCCAACAGACATCGCTACACAAATACAAACAGTATAAATTTACTTACAATAGTTTTATGTTATCATAAACAAGAAATACAAACATCTTC
This sequence comes from Scotopteryx bipunctaria, assembly GCA_949320045.1. Taxonomy (NCBI): domain Eukaryota; kingdom Metazoa; phylum Arthropoda; class Insecta; order Lepidoptera; family Geometridae; genus Scotopteryx; species Scotopteryx bipunctaria. The sequence goes on from OX439441.1 coordinate 6,136,470, forward strand.
ACTATAATGTTACGTTCCAAAACGGCTGGAGTTGTGGACTGAAAGTGACCGTTCGTTCCCGTGGCGATTTGGTCCTAGTGCATTGGGCGATAGAGGCCAAATCTGTACGGTGTTTAGCGTTGTAGCAAGTGCGGGTTGGCAGCAATCTGCACAAGCAGAAGCGAGGTGTAAGTGAGGTGCTGTGGTGGCACGAGGCGGGTTCGCTCGGGCACGCCGTGGCGCGGCGGGGTAAGGTCGGCTTCGGCGCGGCGCGGCGCGGCGCTTGCGGCGGCGTCGTTCTTCCGGGGAAGGCGCTATCTCGGGTGCAGCGGGCGGCGGGCGGCGAGCGGCGCAGCCACCACCCCCTCGTAAATAACGCGCGCTGGCGAGCCGGCGAAGCACCCGTGCCAGATTCTACAGCTAGAAACAGTTAAACGCTCATAATTTCGTGCTGGTTAAGCTTATCTTTGTCTCGTGTACGAAATTTTGCAGTGCCGCCACCGTCCCCCTTGCGAGTTTTCGTGGACATATTTTATTTGTTGCAACAAAACAGAGCGTTCAGTCGCGTCCGGGGCCAAAGTTATAATTGTCCTTCGACATACCGTTGCAGCTTCTGCATAAAGTTTCTCGACGACATTACATTGTTGAAGTAACTTCATCTGGTTAATGCTTTAAGTTTTCCCACTCGGCTTATTTGGAAATCAAAGTTAGTTTAATAACGTTTACGTAGAAGTCTGTTATAGGTACGCGCGCTCAGAATAACTATCGCTCTATAAATATTGTTACTTTATAAAAAGGGATCAAATTGTACCTACTTGTCCAAACGGTTTTGTGAAAACGGCTTTACGGATTATTTGGAGCGTCTTGTTTCCATTCGGTATATTTACGCATATCTAAATCTTATAGAAAGTTTGCACGTAGTGGAAGGCGCGCGGCGCGATAGTGCGGGGTCGGGCGCGGGCGTTAAGCTGGCATCATCCCGCCTTATCGCAGCGCGGGATTCATAATAATTTTAATACTTGCCTCCCCCTACTGTCGGGTTTCCGTCGCATACTTTTATAAGCGGTTTTGCTCGGTCTTGTCTTCCCCGCGGATTCGCCCGTTGACACCCTCGCGTGCAGCCTTCTGTTTAGACTGCGCGGATATCTGTTACTGAAAGCTCCTGTGGGAATGTTTACACTGTTTTTAGTTTTGCTTTGATGTTTGTTGGAGTTTTGTATGAAATGGTTTCATTTAAATTTGATGGAAGTACAAATTGCAGTTTGTAATTCGTAATGTTCTGCTTACGAATTTTATATACGAAGTACCTATAATACATTAAATTAAAAACGCTGTGATAATAATGCGGAGCCAAACGTGGATCATTGAATTAAAATAAGCGTTGAGCGAAATGCTCTACCACAATAAAATGCATTAATTGTGGCAGAAACGCTGACGCAAAAAGCTCCCTAATTACAGACTATGCGAGATCAGCCAATTTGCCAAAATGGATATAACAAATGACAGCAGTAATAGAGGCACTTGAGTGGAACATTAATAGAGAGGCAGGTAGCCAGGGCGGGAACACTAACGAGCGTTTTTATCCAGGGCGGGCGGATGATGGATGGCCCTACTTCCGGCCGCGACGTCCGCACTTCCGCCGCTTTTGTATATTTATCAACATTAATTTCAATGTTTTGTGAATGTTTGCTGATGCCATACATCGTTTTGGTTTTGCCTTGAGTTATGGGCGAGTACAAACTGGTTGGAAATATATGTACAGTAGTACCACGAATATTGTGCGCCTTCGCTATTTTCGTCTAGCTTTTAAAATACTAACTAGCGCGATGATGATATGTAATAAGAGATGTTACAGTAATTATGTTGATACTTATTTTTCTTAAGGGGTTGGTTCAGTTGTTATTAGTTGCATATTCGGACAAATTTGGTTTTCATACAAAACATGAAGTTTGCCGAGGTGCACAATATTTGTGGTATTACTGTATGGTATGGTATATTATCGTTACAACTGCATAGTCGACCTAAGTAAGTCTGCAGTTTACATTCGTTTATGTACTTGGGAAGTCTAGATAGGTCAGGTACTAACAACTAGCTGTTGCCCGTGACTTCGTCAGCGAGGAATACTTAATGAAAAAACAGTGCAAAAAATCAACATCAAGTGTTCCCTCCCATCCAAATACGGTTCGGGTTCCCCGTGCAAACTTTCATCGCTTATCTCACCCCCTTCAGAATTATTATTGAGATAAAAGGTAGCCTATGTTTTTATCCAGGATGCAATCTATCACCATGCCAAATTTTACCGAAATCAGTTCATCGACTTAGGCGTGAAAAGGTAACAGGATAGGCAGACAGAGTTACTTTCGCATTTATAATATTAGTATGGATTCTTATGTCTAAATGAAAAGCCGAAATTCAATTCCAAAACATAATAGAAATTTCATAAAAGTTCGATGAATGCTATGCTCGAGAATAATAGGTACCTATAAATCAAAACTTAACTTAGAAGTTGAAAAAAAAACGAATTGGTTCAATTTCAAACTATTTAAGCCATTAGGTAGGTAGGTACCTTTTTAGTTTTCCTAGGAGGTCTATATATAAACAAATAACACAGCACGCTCCCTGCAAAATAACCCTAACAAAATTGCAATGTAGAAATATCCACTAATGTTGATGGACGTGTCTAATCGTTGGTTTATTATCCTCAGGGGGGCGAATATCGACCCTGAGCTATTGCCATAATAGTTATAGGTAAGAATGTTGACTTCGCTTGATATTTTTTGCCCCTATCAGCCCTAGAAAGAACAAAAAAACTTATTTTGACTGGAAAATTCTTGTTTTGTGACAACACCATTTTTCTTTTTGTTATGTCCTTATTTTTTTTGTTTCAAGTGTTTGCCAAAAAGTATTGTACTACTTAATTGATTAATCGTACTTTATTTATTAATGTTGTAGTATTATATATTGAAAAAAAAAGTATATAAGTATTCTATCAGTCAATTTGGGGCTAGATGGCGCTGTGTGAAATGCTCACAAATATATAAAAAAGTATAAACATTTTAATTACCTACTTATACCTAATAAGTGACTATAAAATCTTACATTGATCTTACATTTTACACCTACATTGGGAATTTTATTAGGAACTTGACTCTAGGTCGGTTTTAAAAGGCAAAATCGAATCGCTTCCCATAGCAGATATCTAAGAAAATGAACATAATCTTCATGTTTTATGCAGTACCTCACTACAAATCCAATTAACTACGCGCATTCACTAAATCAATTATTAGTAAGCAAACAAACCGTAAAATGGTTTAAATGGATGTTTATGCAAACAGAAAATGAATTTATAGTTCATAATGCGATTACGAGTTGCTCTGCGCACACATTCACGTAACGTACTTTATAATATAAGTATTGAAAGGCCTAATTGAATTTATAGGCACGTCTTCAAATGAATATGAGTTGGACATTAGCCGTGTTTATGCTTAACTAATGCGCCATCCCGGCTACGTCTGGTTTGACCATCGACGCTTGCAAATATGGCTGCGATGGTACGCTATTAGTGCAGACTACTTTTACCGACTGTCCTAATTGGCATGTAATCGTACGATCAAGGATATACGGGTATTCAAGCGATCAAAACATTTGCATCAAGTTTTTTGATTTTGCTAATAAACTAGTTTTTAGAACTTCCACTTTAGGTAAAATTACTCTTCAGATTTGGTTGAGAATTCGTTGATTTGAGACTTTTATCTAATGGCCAAAAATTTACGATTAAATTGTATGGCCTGTAAGCTACAGCATGCGTTTACATATATCTAGTTAAATGCTTCAAGTTTATCCTTAAAACATTGTAACAAACATACCCTCAGACAGTTGTTCTAAGTACCGCCTCATCAAACATTCATCAGGCCTCCGCGAACGGTGAGAACCTCGTAACATAAATTTTGCGTATTATTTACGTTGACAAGCGTGCGTTATGAAATTATAATACTCTGATTGATATGCGAAGAGAGTATGATCGAGACGTGGCCTTTGGGAGGACACGTACTATTTGTACTATCAGCAAAATCAGCAAACAAGTTAGTAACAAAATTAGTAAAAAAAAAATTCAGTAAACAAATACTAGGAAACTAAACAAGACAAGAACATAAAAGTGCTTACTGTTTGAACACGGGTCATTACTAGGTACATACCATTAAATAACATTATCTTTTAAATCTTACTTCCATTTAGAGTTCTGCAAATAATATTTTTCATGTTGTAAGTTCTGAGGTAAGTTCACTGAAAAAAACATTTAGTGCTTTCCTTTTACGCAGTATGGTAAAGAGTAGATCAAAATAATAGGAGGTATACATATTTGTATAGAAAGAAAACATCTTGGTTCTGCAAACTGTACAGTAAGGGTCTTATGATTCAATTGTAAGTGATACAAGTTTTTCCATAATATTGGGAACGCCTATTGTTTGTAAACGATTGCTTTTGTAACAATAGTTTGTTCTTCATAAATTGTGTGTTGTTTTGTAAAAGTATTTGGATCATGTAGTGGCTAGACATTGAACTATTCGATTTTTTCTTTTGTAAAAAGTTTTTTTTAACCTTACCTAAAATATTTAGATTAAAACTTGTTTAAGCTTGTTAGCTTGTTAAACTTTAGTACTACGTACGTTAGTCTTATGTTCTGTGACCAAGACTATAAATACTTTGCTTAGTTTTTATTAAATATAGATCAGTCTTGAATAACTAGACTAGGCTTATCCTCAGTCAGTCAGAAATAAAAAATTATGCTTACTCTCACAGAAAAAATAAAATAAGCTAATTTTGACTGGAAAATTGTGGTCTACTTTCCTTCACCCATCATGCCAAAGTACCAGTTTGCGGATAGATTCGCGCGAGTCAAAATAAAGCGAGCCAATCAATATTAACACGCCGCAAACAGCGTAAATTGTTGCCTAATGCCATATACTCACACATGCACACGCGTCCGTGAACTAGCTTTTGCTATCCAGGGTGCTCTAGGTACCTACACTATTAGAGGAGATGGTTCACTTTACGTCTGATCTATAGTCTGTTTATGTTTTTGTGATTTTAAATTGTATTGTAGTACTTTAGGGAACACTTTCTGCATGGGTAGATTACACGTTGTTCGTTACATAAGGTTCAAACTATTATTATACCGCTGTAGTATAAATTCAAAGCTGCTTTCTTTCTTTTTTCTGCTTCTTATGAAAGGTATTTGTCGAGTTTTAATAGATTTAAAACTCGTTTGTCAACAGTTTAGTAAAACTTCAGGTGTGGCACAGCGTGCATCAACCTGTATGGTTAGAATATAACATTTACACAAGAAGCACACGCTCACAGGTACAAGTCTTCATGTGCGCGAATACGTTAGCATGCACGCACACCACACATCGCCCGGCCTGTAATAACTCGGAACCACAATAAATCAATGTGATTAATGTCATTAAGCACTGTGTGCCGGCCTCTCTATATTCCGTCAATATGCACTGTTTTACGACATGCCGCGCCACGATAATTAGTCAGCTTTGTTAGGACCGTTGACGAATGTTATGTTCAATCAGATAGTTCTGAAAATTAGACCAATGAAATTATGGATACAAACGACTTCTGCAATACTACCGACGAAAACTCCAATGTGACATGAGATCAAAGAGAATTTATAACGGAGCGTTCATAAACACGTCGCTTGTGCAAAAAATGATCTCTGCTTCTTCTCAAACCTGGATGTATGAGTTTCCACGGTCGACGTCGGCGCCCGGAGATTTATAGCGTTTTAACTTTTCTCGGGTTTCTGGAGTCGCATGTTTATCATACGTCTGTTTGATGGATAGGACGTAATTATAACGATTAGAACGGGATCGCAAATCATGGGAACAGCGAGGACAGGCTGCGCTAGTTGACAACATTATCGCCGCTTCAGATCTCGATTGTTGCTCGGGGTCCTTACGGCTGTTGGCTTCGATCGGAACGCGCGGCCAGTTTCATACTTTATTTCATCTCTCGTTCGCGGTGAGTGATCGCACGATGCGTGGTTGGTTACTCTGTTACTAATGTACGGAGTATCGATTCCGTGGCCCATTTAGATCGTTGATACCGCAATTGGCTGACGGACAGGACTCGCATTGGACACGTTCGATTTGAAGGAAGGAATGTCTTCAATACGCGCTCGCTCAGCTGATTGTCCTAAATTGATTGCGTCTTTCAGGTTTGTCATGGTTGGACAAATTCAGAACATCGAACTCTAATGGGAGCAGCAATATGATTTTTTTAAAGATTTTATTAAATAAATATAGTTACTTTTCACTCCATAAAAATATTGAAGTGACGGTTTTTTACAGCTAGGTATAGGTACTAAGCTAAGTTTCGATAAAGTAAAGATAAGATTCGAAGCTGCGAATAAAACCTATTAAAAGTATTGAAACATAATTGACAATGTATATAAACGGCGCTTAGATCTTATCCAAGACAGCAGTACTGAGTTGCACAGGTCATCGGATTTTATAGGCTGTCTATAAAAATAGATTTTATGGGATAATTTGCTTAGTGCCTGGTTCTGAGGACTGCATAGCGATGGCCATTGTGGCTTCAGATGCCGATGACCATTTCGGTTGCACGGCTCTCTGCTGGTTCGCAATCAAATAAATATTTCGGCACAATTAAGAAAACGCCGACGAGGGTAGCACTCGTGACAATCGACTAACAGTGACCTGTGGAGCTGGAGACTCTCGGCATTAGTTGTGCCTAGAAATGTTTTATTAAAAAAAGAGGGTATTTATTTGATGTTGGTAATCTCAGAAACTTTTGAATGGATTCCAAAAATAAGAAACAAGAAGTAAAAAGCTACACTATCTCTAAGTGCTCCAGACTATGTTTATTCCTATGCAAGTGATAGAATATGGGTACAACGATGTATTGATTTTTTTTAAACTAAAAAGTATACTTTTTAAAATGGTATTTTTTAAAGGATTGGCTAAATTATTGATCATTCAACGAAGGTTCTTTCTTGAACTTTAAAATCATTCGTGTAGTGTGTGAAAAGACTCTTACCCGTCTATAACGAAACTATTGTACCTACTTTTTGAATAGTTTTTCAATGCTTACCCTGTTTGTTCACAAGTATTACAAAGACTTTTGTCCGAAATACGCAAATTGGGAAAAGGAGTTTCACTTTCGGTCGAGCGCTAGCGGTGGCGACTCCACTCCACGCATTTCCGAGTGCGTGCTCTGAGCTCTGCCCACATCCGCTGAAGTATTTTGTTTATTGCTAATGCGAATTTATTTTTTATTGCTTTTTATTTATCTTTATTCAGCGATTGCGGTTTATTGTATTAAAATAAATAAGAATTCTTGACTTTTTAATTTTATTCGAGACTGAGTACACGACAGCGCCGCGAGGAGAGAAAGAAATAAATTTTAATAAGCGTTTCTTTTTTAAGGCGTGATTCTTCAGTTAAAAGCGATTTATTTTTTATATAAACTTGAAGATAAACCGTATTCATTAGAGATCGACTGAAAAGGGACTAAAATAAAAATAAACGTGGTCAAGATGGTGTTGTCGTGGAGTTATTGTCGTTAATCAGCCTTCTCCTGGAGGCACGTTGATTGGCTCGCTGGCTTTGGATGTCATTGTTCTCCTTATTTACATTTCTCGTAATTATGCCGATCATACAGTCTGATTGTATACTTTGTGTTCATCTGCCACTCGTGCTACAAGAATTCTGCAAATTCTTGCTTTTCAGACTTGGTAAACCAAATTAAATGGATTACAAGCAGTACTCGTTTTAATTAATTATTACAGTTACCCGTTTTCTATTTGTTATTACTAATGTCAAAAGAGCTCCTTAAGCTTAAGCCTAAATAGGGTCCTTTTTATTTTTGTTTTCAATTTTATAAGGTTTCTACGAATTTGTTTTCGTGAAACGAAGATACCCAATCAAGTTGTACCTACATTCAACGGAAGTGCATAAATAATGTTTATCGATCGATCATCGGCTGGTAGTGACGCAGTCGTTAGATTTATGCCTTCATTGTCAGCGTCGTAAACTAGATCTCTATAAAAAGAGACACTTCCTATTTAAAATTTATATTAAAAGACAATGGTTGACAAAAACACGGCGCCTCCTCGCGATGCAAGCCCGGCTGGCCAGCGCTGCGGCGCCAACTGCCAAATCTCTATCGACCGCGCGTAAATTACGCCTTTTTACCTGGATTCCTGTTTTGACATATTTAAGGCATTAGTAATAATTATGAGTGCTCCCTTCGGCGAGGTAAGTGATGCCAGTGTGCGTGCCAGTTAGTTTTGACACTATCTTAATGACGAACGTCGGGTGACAATAAATATTGAATTCTTATCGGTTACCTATCCGGCCCTGAGTCAGGCGGGCTTGGATCCTAATATAGACCCCCCAAATGGCGTCATTTTAACTTATTGATTCCTGTTACGAAATTTTGTATTTAACGAGAATGCAGATAGAATTATAGTAAGACAACATAGCTGGACGACATCAGTAGGTGGCTAATTGCGAGTATGGGGTGAGAAGTTGGTAAGGGTCGCGCACATCTGCTGTTTTCGTCCTCCTACACACTGAGCTCCCGTTAACAAGCGTACTTCGATAGTTTTAATTGCAACCCGATATCTCTGCACTTTTATGTCATTGTAAGCAGTTGGAATGCTTTAATGTTTGCGACTGTCGATCGTATTTTCAACCCCATCAGATTCAGACAGTAAACTCTCCGTATGAAAACCGACATAAAATTTTTTAGCTCTGCAAAGCGATAAAATCCGTCTATTGCCAACACAGGAAAAAACTGAATACAACCGAAAAACCGATCATGTGTTTTGGGTGGTATGAATAAATCAGAATATAGCGACGCGACTGGCGTAGGCGCCTGGGGATCGGGGAGATCTCCCGACCGAGTTATAAAACATTTCAAAAGGTGAACTGAAAGATTCCTACGTAAATATTAAGGGTTTACGATGGCTCATTCAGTCATTAGAGCTCGCCTTTTGTTTATAACCACGCCGAAGAGTCGTCGCGGGTGTAAGATAAAATCGGTCTCGACTCTTCATTATTTATGTGAATTTTGACAGAGGAGACATGAGCCAAGTCACAGTAAAATCACAATTTATGGCAAGTGCGGAGGGCACACGGTCGTAAATTACACGTCATCGAATTAAGACAAAAGCTAGTGTCGATAAGGCGCGCGATTAGGGCACGCCTCATTGTTCTGATGAATGCAATACTGATATAGCCAATATTTTTTCCACTTTTACGACTTCACTTCGAGATTGGTTTGCTTTGTAGGTAAGCGTTTGTTTTACTTATATGGTTGGAGTGCAGAATATGTGTGTGGCCACTGACTTTTAACTTAAAATTGTTAAAATATATGTTTATGTCCTTGAACTTTATAAACATTTTAAATCATTAAGTATGATCAGTTGCAATTAAACATTCTGCGTACAGGCATCGTGTACATCATGTATTTGATGTGTATCTTAGGTCTGTTTCCATCGTCATTAATATTATTTAGCCAAATAAAATTACGCCGAATAAACATCCAAAGTCCATTGTAGACGGAAATAGAATTTATACCCCGTAATAGGGGTAAGGTGCACGAGGGTGGATGAAATACAGTTAATGATAAATCCACAAATGAGATTTGCCGGACGTCTGGCCACTCAAAATCGAAGTTCCATTGTCATTGAATACTCACCTTTATATTACACAGATCAACTCAATACTGTATGTCCATAGATATACACATGGTGATCATTTTAAATCAAATGTCAGAAGGAGGATTATGCGATAAATTAGCAGTAGGAATCATTTTTTATGTTGTAATGCGCTCTACTGCCTTGATCTCTGTGGTTTACAGAATTCTAGGTGGTGGTTACATTTATCTCAATGACAATAGCGACAAGTTGAATTACCGCTTCTCCAAGAAAGCTTTTTTCACGCAGTTTACCACTATTATTGTAACAACAACGTCTTGAGTGGACGTAAAAACTGTTAAAAAAGGTGTAACCAGACCCGTCAGAAAAAGTCAATTGAAAAATTGTTAGTCATGGTTTTGACGCGGAATAAGGACAGTAGTTGAACATTGGATTCGATGGACTTCCTTTAACCAGAAGTTGTGATTATTCATCACACAAATTGTAAAGTCGTATTTAAAAAATGTTCTTACTCCTTTCATAATCTAGTTATTTATTGCGGGCAGTTTTTTCTTACCTACAAAGTTTTTCTGTTCCGGGTTGTGTTACCTTATTTTTCATGGTGGTGGCAGAGCCCTATTTCAGAGAACTTAAAATAAAAGAGGCACCGTCGCCTACCAGTAGGTTCGTTAGCGTATTAGCTAGATCATGGCCTGAAGCGACAATTGTTTCTTTTTTTGACGACCTCAGCGAGCTCTGCTTTTGTTTTCCGCCTTTTCTTTAAAGGCGGAAAACAAAAGCGAGAGGTAAAGATTCCATGACGGGATAAATGATTACATGTTCTGCAAATATTAACTCCTGGTCTGGGTGTTGTGGTTCCATGGTACTCATCGTTTTTGATAACCACCACCCAGCGACTCCTAGTACGAGGTCAGAACTGTGTGTGCCTATTGGTCAATCTTATCAATTGTGACGTGGCTATATGGTCCGAACACGTCTTGAGGGTTTTAAGCAGTTTATTTTTTATAGGTCCTGGGTCCTGAGCACCCTGTAGAGGTAGTGTAGGTGTTGACGATCCAGATGGACGCGGGTCAACAGCTGCGCGGTAATTAAGCGGTGGCTGGAAGTGGCATGCGTCCACAATGCCGTTCAATTGAATGAGAGTAATCTTTGCACCCACGCGTCTTTTGTCCGCGTGGGTGGACCGCTGACCATCGGATGTTGCACGGTAAGTGGCTCTACTTGATATTTTGTATGATATCTGCTTTCGTTTTTTTGTATGTTTGTTTTCAGCGGGATTAGTTTAAGAATATGTATTCAAGTATGTTTAGGTACTATGTAATAATATAAAAATTTCGAGTAGTCCACTGCTCTATATTTTTAATTTTTCCACTACTGTAGTCAACTTATGATAACAATCAGACGAGAAATGATATAGGTAGATAAATGCATAAAAACTCTTTGAATTCACTAAGCAAAGGAATTAAAAACGCGTAATAAAGTTACTCAATTGTCGTACTTGTAGGATCTGTTATAAAAGAACAAAGTTCTCTAAAATAGTAAAATACCGGTCGTAGACAATGTATTGATAAATAATAGCAAAACGGTTTATTTTCGACAATAATTATCTTTTTAATTTGTGAATTTACACTCAAAATAGCTCACAATTTTTTTTCTACACTATGCCTGTGTATAAAAACCCTTTGTCGTTAAAATAAACATTTCTTTGTTTATATAAAATTGCTACCTTAAAAAGTATTTTGAACATGTCCCCTAAGTTTTTCCCTTTTAAAGTAGAGCATCCTTCTGCCATATTAACAAAAGCAAACAATTATTGCAAAAATTGCTCTAATGATAAATTGGTGACCGTTTCTAATGTCCGGGGCAAAGAGTGATCTGAACCCGTGGTCATAACGTCCTCCATACACAATAGGACTCTTTCGATGATTTATATTTTAATTGTACTCGGGCATTCCGTTGAAGGCTTTTATAAAGGTAATAATTCTTTGCAATGCTCTAATATGGGCGATCTCAATCACCTGGTATTATTTTTTCTGTAGAAGTTACAGTTATAGCGGTCAACCTCCCTCATAAGTTGACGACCTCGATGGTGTGGCGGGCGAGTGCTCGGCTGAGAAGCAAGAGGCGCGGGTTTAATTCACGCTACGGGAGAAATGTTTGTATGTTCGGGAAATAGTTCTTCCGGGTCTGGGTGTTGTAGTATTATGTATTATAAATATGTATTTTCAAAAAAAGTATATAAGTGTTCTATCGGCCATCTGGTGACCCATAGTTCTTGAACTATGGGCTTTGCTTAGTTTGGGGCTAGATGGCGCTGTGTGAAATGTCCACAAATGTTTATTTTATAAGTAGAGCGCAGGAATTCAATCATTTATGAATGTCTAGCGTAACGCCTATGACTTCGTTCGCATTATCATCATCAACATTTCAGCCTATTCTCACCCACTACTATGTATGGGCCTGCTTCTGATGAATTTAAATAATTATTTCATTCCTTAACAACTGTTATATTGCATATTATACATAACGGAATTCTGTTTTTATTAATCTACAGGTTCTGATGCAAATTTCCTAAAAAAAAAACAAAGGTTCAATAGTTTTATGTAGGCAGAGTACCTATGACATTACCTACCTTGAGACAATCAGACAATAACAGTAGCAGAACAAACTAATAGTGGTCTCTTTTCAAATATGCTGCTCTACGACTTTTATTTATTTTGCAAGTATTCAGAGATAGTCAACCTTTTGCATTGTTGAAAGTCACTATTTATTTGATAACGAATATTTTGACAGAGAGTTGACTAAAGACTGTTAACTGAAAATATGATTAAAAAGGGTTTCTATTCATCGGCACATCTCAGTTTGACTAATTATAGTTAATACCAAAATGGAATGCTAAGTGTGCAATTTTATATAAACTTAGCAAACAAAACTTATATTTACCTACTACTTATTATTGCATTCTTCTTCCTCCATTGACAAGTTTTCATTTCCAAAAAGAAGAAGTAGACTATTGCTTGTTTTCGCATTCAAATATGATTATTTAAAACGTAACAATCAAAATGTACATACAATAAAATTACTGCAAATAAGTTGTAAAATTGTTACAATGTTTACGACCTCTGAAACCGCCGAAGGCGCGCAGGGCTCCCGTCTATTGATAACAGTCGGGGAGTAACTCTAATATTAAAGTTATTTATTGTAAATTGTTTCCTTTCCCTCCTGCAATAAAGTAATATCTATTCTACCATGACTTTAATAGTAAAGATGACTTTGTTTCTTGGCTATTTTTTTTTCCTCCCTGATTTAATATATTGATCATATGAATAGGAGTCTATTTCGTGTTGAATAATACCGTCATTATAATCCTTGAAACTTATGAATGTATTACAGAGAAAGATGTAGGTAGAGCCACTTTGAGACGCACTTAAGATCCTTTTACCACACTGGTTCGAAATAACTAGTGATACGACTCGTAGTATACATTGGGTAAACTTAACCATTTCCTGTTCCCATATAAATTCATTATGTTACAAACTAAAACCGAGGAATATGTTTAATGTAAAGCAAGTTGTGTTCGTGCAACAATGTCAATTTCTTCTTGGCACGTCTTGATGAAGCCTTGTTTGCCAAGTTTTCATTTCTAATTAACTTGCGTTATACCGAAAGGTGCCGTAGGCATACTAATTAGGCCTCTGTAATAGGATAGGAACATGCATACGTATTCGTACATACGTTTACAACAAGCTTTGATTATTCTACGGCAAGTGAAATTGGGAGCTCATGTGAAAAATAGACTGGATACAAAAAAATAAATACTACGTTCCTTTTTTGTTTTAATATTATGATAAATTAAATGCGATGTAAGTTATGAGAATAATTGAAAGATGGAAGCTGTTATAAGTGAACTTGGCGGAGTTTGCGAGTGACAGTGAGCAGACGGTCGCAGCGGTGACAATACAAACGCGAGGGGAGAATGTTTGCTCGTCCTCGTCGCGGTATGAATAAAGATATTCCCGTTATTTGTGCTACAGATGTCATGTAATTTCATTGTGTCGCACAATATTTAGTGTAAACACGGGGAGCCGAGATAACATCTCATACTTCCGATGCGACCCGCATACAAACTATAAAAGCAAATTTTATGATACAAAAAAAGTAACGCTAATAAGGGATTTATTCGCAATAATATAAAAGAGATTAGTCTCTTTTATAATAAAAACGTTAAAATTTGTGAAGCACAACAATGAAATGTGACAGTTTCGGCTTCGGCTGACGCTGTCCATTACGAATTTCACCACAAGATAAGCAATGTTTTTTAACGGTTTCTTTATAAAAAATACTAAAATACCTTGCCAAATTTGTACGACAAGACAATCGTAACGGATGGCTCATCCTTATTTTCCCTAAATTCAAAAGCTAATTTATAATGAATGGTAGATTGTCAATTAAAATTAAACTCATATACCGTAAAACAGAAGTCTCCATACACCGGTGAATATTTTATAATTCTGTCTATCTAACTTCTACATCGAACTAATATCTAACTGAACTCGGCCAATCTAAACTTAAATTGGCACATTACCTTTCACAATGAAATCGCATAAAATATGTATGACTCAGTCACAGTGAAATTTGCGAACCCACATCGAAACACCGATATGGTGTTAATAAAATCATGACAGTCATAGGCAATCGGGACAAGCCCAGCAAACATGAGCCCTCCATTAAATGATAATCCCACCAATTTATCGACTGAGCAAAAAATATACGGCATTGTGTTGCGACTTGTCGAACATGAAAATTATTTTATATAAACACATTGAATATTCTCGGGTCGCGACCTCTCCGACTGGCAGATTACGCGTTTTCCCTTCCCTACTCGTCATCTGCTGACAATTTTTTAAATAGGGCGACCGGTAATGGAATAATAATAAACTGGAATTTACTTTTTGGTCATCACACAATCAGAAACAGAAAGGGGTGTGAACATATTGGTCGTTGTAGACTGTTTTCATTGTCGTCAGTCGGACCAATACTGTGTAATCAACGTTTGGATAAAATGAAATGGAGTTCAGCGCCTGAGCTATTTGTCGCATGTTTGACAGCAATAACAGGGTTCGCCGCGCATTAGAGCTACCATATGTCGGTCATATCAAATTTATTTCTATTATTTTATTGGTTTGGTCGCCAATGATTGCTTTCATTACCTTTATTGAAAGTCACAGAGTAAATTTAAATTTATGGTCACCGATATCTGTGATAGCTTGATGACTATAACAAAGTGAACAAAGCAATAAGGGTAATAAATAGCTTTCACGTATTTCACGATATCATACTAAATTATTATCGTCCACCAAACTTGTTTATCAACCAAATTTTGTCGGTACGGTGTAGCGGTGTCAATGTAGCTTTAAAAGACGTTCTAACGTTTTCAAATTTAACTATATTAAAGGAATACAATAGATCCATCAGCGGTATGGGATTAAAATCATCCATCTAAATAAGGTTTTTAAATAAATACTGCTCGGATAATAGGAACAATGCAATATTTTGTCAACTGCCGACTCCGCGAGTAGAGAGTGCACGATTGCGTGAAGCGGAAAATCCTCGGGACATTCGAGGACATTTTTTGTGGGTTAATATCCGCACGACATTGTCAACCGGCTATTTAATACATCGAGTAATACAATACTTTAAATACGACTAGATTTGTGCAAAATTTGAAATTGTCACACTCAGTGATTTTCTATGAGACGATTGGATTAATGTTTCACAATTGTGATAATGCTTACCTGGTCTTTTTCTAGTTGAAATTCACTGCCAAATTAAGAGATTCTTACTGAAATATACCATGACTTGCACCTTGACATGCATGATAAAGATAAACAGAACAAATATCTTGGTAATTAATCATAAAATTAAAAAAAAAGTCATGCAAATACGTATATTATTTTTAATAAAAAGTATTTCCTTGCGAGTATGAGATGAGAACGTCTTCCGAGTCACCCCCATACATTTCCCAAATTGAATAGCATCACAGAGCTCCAATGGCAGTAATTCTCTATTGAGGCGCAATAAAACAAGATATGACAAAAATATCCGATTTCATAAAGCTTTGGTTTCGTGACACGTAATATTATATTATTTAAGGGACATTATTCCCTTTGTTTGTGATTCCTTTCCAAGGTTTGTGTCACTGAATGAATCGGAGCACACTAAGCGAGAATATCAACTTAACATTGATTGCGTAGGTTCTTCATAGATCGATTATGTTCTTTAGATTGTCATTACCTACGTCTTAAATTATTCTTATGATCTCTACCTAAACATATATCTCCTAGTACTTCAATGTAGGTATGCAGGACATCGTTTATCAGTCCATAAAACGTCTAGTCCTTCGTAAAATGTTTGTTGCGTCACTCAATAACCTCGCTGCCAAGTCCATAATACAACCCGTGTGCTCAACTCAATGTAAGCAGGTACTTGTACTTAATATGACAAGAGAAATTATTGCTAAAGAGCTCTCGGGCTCAATGGAAAGGAAATTGAACGACAATTATGAAGCATTAGCTCAAAGGACAATGGCGACATATTTTTTGTAAGCGTCCCACGTAAAGATTTCAAAAGTAAATACACAATGCTCATACCTTTATGTTTCGTCAACCATTTTAATTAATTAACGGTTGTAGGTAGGTACTTTTATTGTAAGACGGATTATATAAAACATTTTTGTTAGATATTTGTAAGAAATGTTGACCTAGATTTGTGGAAATTTGATTTGCACCTATTGCAAGGAATAAATCATAACTATGTATAATATTTTTCTTAAACTGTAAAACGCCTTTATGTCTTTCCTGAATATAGAAAGAGAGCAAGATCATAGCATGAGTGAGAATTCGCGAGCCCCTTTTATAGCAATAAAAATAACTTGAGCCTTATTTATTTTATACATGCATACATACATATTTCATTGAAGACTAGACTATTTCTGATATAAAAAATACTAATACTAAATTGAGAGACATTTTTTGAAGGAGACAGAATAATAGCCAATACTTTATTTAGTAGATAATGATCGCTTTGAATGTGTATGTAGGTGTTTCTTGCCTTCGTAACGAAAGCCACTTATAATGGTACTTGAGTTTAATGATTATGATTCGTAATATCATTATTGTATGATAATCGCCAATTGTTCAGCAGTTTAGGCGTGAAAAGTTAACAGACAGACAGACAGAGATACTTTCGCATTTATAATATTAGTATGGATATTTTCTTAATAAGATCATAATGAGTACAACCGCAGAGGTATTGTCGCACTAAGCCGGCACGTTAAATTGTCGGTCCCGGCTTTTAAGTCGTTAAGCCATGACTGAGGCCTTTAAGCGGCCTAAAAACTCCGTCACAAGAGTTGACCACTAGCTAATACGAACATACATACATACATAGTACTAAGCCGGCTTGTTAGTTTGACTCCTTACAAGTTGTTATAACTAGGAACACGCGTGACGAGCTGGTATCACGTGATCGCGCACGCGAGCACGATGGATTCACTCCTCATCCCTATAGCACAATTATAAATGCGAAACTTGCCGTGTTTTTTCTTTTATTTGTCAGTAAATCACGCAAAACTAAAGTTTTTTATGTTGGCATTTTATCACTTTATTTTGGTGCTTGTTCTCTTAAAACAGACACGAACTATGCGGCATTATAAACTACCCTGAGTTCTATTGCATAATACAACAAAATCTTTTAGTTATTCGTGATTTTTTATGGCAATATTATTGCGATGTTGTGTTCTGTATTATGCAGCCGATCCCTAATCCTTTTTGAATGTGCTAAAATGGGAATGCCCTGAGCTTATTTTGGGTTATGTCATTCAGTTGGAATATTGGATGTTGCGTGTTGTAGAAAATACGTGAATGAATTTATTTATATCACAGAAAGGTCAGCATTTTGACTGACATGCCACCTGCTGAAAGGGTATATCGGTGTGTTTATAATTATACTCGGTTAAAAACATCTCCCATTTTTTCATAATTAACTCGGGCATACCATTCTTCATAACCCAAAGATATGATAATCTTCTAATTAAATGTCCAAAATGTCCAATCTCAATGTCAATAATGTTTTTAATGAAAATTCTATTCCACTTCCTCAATATGACTATAGTAAGCAAACGTTTTACTTTACTACTTGTAACAACGTTAATGGCTTTATTTTTACCTCTTGAAAAAGATGGTGTGTGTGCGTTGGCAAGGCATTGTTGCGTGCAGAGGCTGCGTGAGGCGGGCACATTCGCGTCCGCGCCTCACATCGCACCCTAATTAATATAAGATCTCAATTAAATCGCGACACATAACGAGGAGCGGAATTTTTACACACCACTTAATATACCGCCTGCGTTTTGTCTCCAGAATAGGGCAATATCCACACAATCAGAGAACTCGTTTGTCGATGTCGCATGCGACCATACGAAAATAGAATAAAATGTTTATTAAAATTTTATTATCACATGAGGCGAGGAGAAAGCAACTGGTTGTTTTAATCAAGTGTCGTTATCTCTTGATGTAAGCACAGTCAAAATAGACAGGCATTTAAACAGGCAGCCCGCTGACATAAACTAGAGACGGTTTTCATGGATGTCTCGTTAACTCTCCTCACAATATCATGCCATCAAATGAGACGTCTATCTATTGCGAACTTTAAAAATAATTTTAGAAGCTCGTACATTTAAAAGCTCATCGCTTCTTTTCTTTGAAGAAAAAATAAAGTTATTGCTCCTATTACAAGTGAGCATAAAAAGGGTTCGTGCATTAATTTTCGAGTCCACTTTAATTGACATTTTTTTATTACATATGGTCAGACAAAAGTAAAGTATACGATGGCTGGTGTTATAAATGATACCCAGTGGTACTTACTTTATACGAGATGAGCCGAGCTTTCGACGCCGAGGCGCAAGGTCTTGACCAAGTTTTGAATCGTAATATTTTGGGCTCAGATTACAGATGCCGATAACATGTCATCTCACCTTTAAACGGGGCTGGATTTAGAATTAAGTAAACTGGCCAGACGATATGTTATGGTACATTATTGGTGCGAGCAAAAGATAATACTTATGAGATATTGTCCTCACATTCTCATCTGCAGGTATGATTATTTCTTCAAGAATATTTACCTAGTTTATACCTAAGTACCTAATGTCGATTATACCTGCAAAGAGAGGAACCCAGAAGGATTATTGTAGAACAAAGAAATTTTAACAAAATCTTTCTTTGTATTGAAAAAATCCGTTTTCTTACATTCTACTATGATTTCGGTCACGTGATAATTTTTTAAAATTTTGTTTCGTTACTCGTAAGTTTATCGAAAATGTAGCTATATTGGATGTGCAATAATGTTCATTCAATCGGAGATAGTATTCTCTGCCTTACTCCGCACCTGTGGCGACGGCGGCCAGGGCCACACGCGGGGCGGGGGGGTGGATGCTGTTTCATTCATGTTGTTAGATCGGACCGCTCATAACTTAACTCCTAATTTATTCGTCTCCATAGCCAGTTATAGTGAGCCTTTACAGATCTAATAAGATATAATTTAGGCAAAAAAAATATTTAATCGCTGTGAATAAAAAAATCGGTCAAGTGCGAGTCGAATTCGCACTCGAAGGGTTCCGTACCATCTTACATGTACATAAATGTTTCTTTTATGGGGCACCCTTTTTAATTTTATTTTTATTATTTGATGTTATAGCGGCAATAGAAATAGGTACACACTCTGTGAAAATGTCAACTCTATACCTATTACGGTTCATGAGATACAGCCCGCTGACAGATGGACGGACCGACGGACGGCGGAGGCTTATTAATAGGGTCCCGTTGGCATACTTTGGGTACGGAACGGAAAAGGAAAATTATATATTTTATAATATATTTTTATTAACGGTTAAAATAAAATTATACAACACAAATGAAATAACAAATTTCTAAACTTATGAGTACACGATACTGACATGGATCTTGAGCGCTTATATCTCCTTCTCAAATTTTCTTTCACAACCTCTCTCCTACTCCTTTTACTCCCCGTCTGTGCGCGGTAAATCTGTGTCAAAATGCATCTTCTGACTCTACAACTGATAACTCTATAAATCAATGGACTCGTCGTGTGACTAAGTGACATGAAAGCTATCATGGACCCTTTAATTTACGGAATCAATTAAATGCCCTTTTACAAAACCAACAAGTGTATTTTCAACCCATTCATAAAATAGGCAATAAAACCGATGGTCCTATGTTCTTATACAGCGTAGGCAACAATGGGAACCACTCAAAAATATCGAATTTCATTCCCAATCGTCAAAGTTTCCGTCGCCTTCAAGAGTTGAATCAAACTTTTTCTTTGATATTTATGTTTGTCTTTAATTTTTACTCCTTCACCGCTGTCCATTTAATATCGGATTGGGTCCATGTTAACGACCACTATATAAAATTTTATTTCAACGCATCTTGCGTTGTTTTTTCTGTATTCAACACATCGTTGGATTTACTTTTTATTAATCACGATTGGATAACGAAATAAATAATTGAATATTATGTTATGTACTTATACCTGTCGATGTCGATTTGAAAGTAGATAAAGAGTAGGAAATATTTTAGAGTTCATGTAATTTTCTTTACTTTATTTGATGTGTGTTCGAGGGTCATGAAACTCCATGCTTCAGTTTTTTTCAAGCGCTTGAGACCTTAATGCAATTTAATGATAATTATAATTACTTAAATGAGTTGTTATTTATCTTAAATTAGCATACAAGGTGGACATAATTCTAGAACAGGTAGACAATTATTTTACAATCGCTTGTACTTAATTCTGTGTTCGGAACTGGATTGGCCGCCTACGCCAATAAACAATTTCCATCTTAATTAATGAAATAGTTTCATGTAGATATTTTATTTTGTAGATTAATGGAGTTTTTAATTACTGTTTATCCACCTACACATTCATAGAGGTTAGCTACGAAGTTATGTAATGTTTTTGTTATGATTTCCTACAAAATATAAAAAATCTAAATCACTATAATATAAGATAATAAAATGAAAATAATCTCTTATCAAAAAAGGTTAAATTTTAGAATAGGTACGAGTAGATAAGGTCAAATCTAAGCATTGGTAAAATAATTATCGTTCTGCTAGATAATGTGAGTACTTACCTAAAGACAAGCATGATGTGACGCTGACTATGGTAAGAAAAGTTTAAGAAAAATAAAACAATGAAAACTTAGTTTTCATATAAGGTTGACAAGAGTGAGAATAACACAAGTAAGTTTAAAATGAAGCATCGTTGAAGGGCGCCAAGATTTGTGCGAGCTATCTCTGGGGAGCGCGCATTCGTGTAGGCAGATAGGGAGCACCGGTGCGGCGGTCGCGTCGCCATCGCGCCTCACTCCGCGCCCCGACCCCGCCGCACACTACACAAATATATCCATTTAATGATTACAATTTCTCGTTATAATTTATTTAGGACGAAGCATAACAAGTTTTCGAATCAAACATGTCGCCCATAAAGATGCTGCGCCGAGGGTTGGACCCGAACCTGTTAGTTCTATAACGAATTTTTGTTCCAAAACGGGTCAGCGATGAAATGGTCCCTCATATCATGTATGTAAGAATTAAAACCGGTCGTTACATCTTCGACTAGAATGATCGTTTTGAAACCGCTCGAAGCGACCTTCCGAGGAGGTAAAGGGTTTCAAGAGCGTGTGCCGCCGCTAAATGAAATATTTCTTCTACGGAATAAATTAAAGTCGATAGTCGTATTCCTGTTGGTTGGCCATAAAAGCATTCTTATTTGGTCCTTAGAGGGGAATGGATAGATCGCGATCTGGCGTAGAGTGTGAATGAGAGCATTACGATGAAAGGGGAGGAGGAAGACGCGGAAAGAAGTCGTGGATAATTCTTTTATTGTTGAATATGTGCTCGTTAGCTGTGGGCTGACGAAGCGCTAACATTGGCGTCTGTTAGTGTGCGAGACGTGCGATAGTACGACACACCAGTGGGCCGCAGCACTGGCACAAGGCACAGCACTAGTGATGGTACTAAATAATACATAGGTATCGACATTCGCGTCTGCGAAGAGCGGCGGGTACACGACCGGATCAACATACGGCATCGACGGCAGATTGAACGATAGTTCCCGAGGAACTGGTTATCGTTATGGGGCGACTGGCGGATGAAATTTATTGGCAGCGCGTTGGAGAAATGTAGCGAGCGGAAGGGGATTGCGATTTTAATTAGGTAATGAATGTCGATGCAGATCTGCATATCGCTTTAACGGCTAGATTTATCCATTCGCTGCGTGTCCGTGTTTCAAACGCTTTGACTAAATTCCCAATTTACGGGTCTGTCAAAGCATAGATTGGCAAATAGATGATTCTCCTACTACTCGGTTCCCATTTCGAAATAATTTATTGAGTGTAGTGTATATGCACGTAGGTAATAGGTTTAGAATTTAGATGCTTTTACTTTGACCTAGATTTCAAAATGTATTGTCAGGGTTAGGTTTTTTCTTAGGTCCTCAATGTAGTTTCAGATCACTCACACTAACAATTTCCCGACGAATTTTATCCGTAGAGAGTTTAAATGATAAAAATAAACAAAACAAAGGTATGAAAGGGGATCTTTTGGACGGCACATTTCTCTTCAAAATTGACGGTTTTCAGAAGCGGTCGGTTTTTAACGTTTTAATTAGGGGCGCACATTACGGGACGCCATCACGTTCGCCCCTCGCTCTTTGGCTTACATTTTTGTACATTTCCGTCTATTTGGGGAAATTTTTATTTTTCGACCAGTGCGCGCTATTTTTGAGTCGCGTGCAGCCGGCGCGCGGTCTCGCTGGTAAATCTCTGTGGGAAACTTGTCTAACCACTGATCTTGCTCAATATACATTTTTGCCTTACTTCCATTTGAACTTAAATGTAAACTTCTTTTGTTGGTAATTTATTTGATAATGATCACGTCATTAAATAAAAATAAAACTGAAGTTAGTATGTAATTTTTAAATCAATGACAATTAGAGCGTAGGAATTCGTTTTATGGAGATGTAAATGTTAAAATCAACACTGTTTAAAAAGTTAATTTATTTACTCCAACAGAACAGGAAACGAATAACGTGACGGATAGTGGCGATGAATGACACCTTCCTTCTGTTGCGGTAAAAAACAGTCCTTTCGTTCTAAAAAATGCATTCGTTTGTACTCCGTCATCGATAAATTCAATTTAAATATAGAAAAACAATACGTTTGAAATGTCAATCAAGCATTATTCCAACCATTTTTATTTTTCTGTTTCCTTTGTATGGGTTTCTGTGGTTTCCTACGTTAATATTTTGTCCTCTTAAAAATCCAAAGTAAAATATTAAAGTAGCTTCATGTTCTGATGTCAACGTCAAGTCGCGTCACTCGAGTCACGTCATTTGTCGTCGTTAGCGATGACGCATGGCGCCGCTGACCTCGGCTCTGACCCGCTCCATCATTCTTCCATCAACAGATACAATTATGTCATTTCAGACTCAAAGCTCAGCGATAATAAGATTTTGAAGTATTATTTGGTCTTCTACGGGTTTAGAAATAATTATCTTTAATTGATATTTTTCTTTAACAGCTTACCTACTCAGAATCGTTCTTGGAGCAAGCAGTCATAAACAGGTGACAAAATAATAACAGGCAGATGTCACCATTCCAAATATTTATTATAGCTTTCTTTTCTCAGAAAAGTTATATCAATAGTCAGTCATTTTGCAAAGAAATTTTTAAACCTCCCACTGTGGTACGTGCACAAATGCCAAAAATCTATATTTGTGTAATGACTTTGTATTGAGTAACGACGACCACCATTCACTCAGTCTTAAAACTGATTTATGACGATATGCAACTGAACAATCGATCCGTTTTGACTTATGATGGTGCAGAGCGAGGTTTACTGCTACCCTTTGAGGGCAGTCTGAGACAAACCCTTTCAAACGGGGTAATAAACTTTTTATTATATTTGCAAAACCCGACTAAACAAAAATGTCGTGCACCCTGCCGCTTCGCTCTGTAGCAGCGCCAATTAGTCATGTCTTAGAAAAAAACGTCGAATATATTCCAAATTCAGAAACAAAAAATTACACGTTCACACAAAATTTATGACTCGACCGGTGGTGGCCATAAGCATTTTGTGCTATTGTCTAAATTTTAATAAAATTTTAACACTTTGTAAGGTTGTCTTTATTACACTTCTGTGGAAGACGTACCTATTTTATTATCAGTACTATTACTCGGACTATTGATATTGTTTGTATAGCAGGTAGCCAAATGCCGTTGTTATTACGCAAATTTTATTTCCTCTTTAAATTTACTAGGTACCTAATATGTACCTATATGTAAGTACATAATTACAGAGATTATGAAAAACAGAAAACAATACAAATATTTTCTAGTGCTGATAATTTATTGCGACTCTGTACACATTTTCTATTTACCGTTATGGCATACTTCGTGATTGTGATGGTGTGTCTATTATAGCGTTATGGTTATTTATTCATAACTAACTAACCCCGCGAACTTCGTACCGCTTTAGAATTAATAATATAAATTTTCAAGTGTTTTATTATGTAGTTATTCTGCTGTTCGGGACGAAGATAAAACCAATAAATCAAAAATCATGAAATCGATCCAGCTAGAGGCCCTTACCCACAGCCCTGCAAGAAAAAGAGAGCTGCTGACGACCAGATTGATATGAATGGCATTGTCAATTATAGAAAATTTATAAATGTCAAATTAACTATCTTGTCATAAATTAATGTCTAAGAAATATTTATACGTTATCCTGGTCATCCTTTAACATCTTTTTTCCATTTTGGGATAGTTTTACAGGATAATTAGTAGCCTATGTCCTTCCCCGGGATGGAATCTATCTCCTTGCCAAATCTATTTAAAATCTGTTCAGCGTTTAGGCGTGAAAAGATAAAAGACAGAGTTACTTGATAATATTAGTATGGATGTTTTATCTTTAAGTAGTATCAGTGGCTGTATAATGTAATAATTGAGTCCTCTGTTATAAGGCGCGTTACTGCAATTGGCAGCTGACACATGTTTCACACACGGCACGCGTCTTCAGACATTCGATATGACATTATACTATTTCTGTAGTACGGTAGCCACGCTATGTGATGTGACGCGATGCACCGGGATGCGCCCGGCTGCATTCAAATGGTGCGTGGAGATGTGTGACGTAGGCACGAGTGGACTGCTAGTAAACCCTCGCTACTTCCAGGCCAACGAAATCTGTAGAGACGATCAGGCCATAAGATCAGGCTATCAGTATTCATAGTAGTGTTTTGGATTGTATTTTGTCAGACTTTACATGTTATAATATATTTACCAAATCCAAGTTTCAGAGTTCTTACAACACTTTGTATCAGTAGTAGTAGTTTAGAGTGTATGTTAACAAACTTTACCTACTATTTATGATATCCAAGTTTCAGAGTTCTTACAATTCTTATAATAATTATGTAAAAAAGGCTTGTAAATAAGTATCTATGGCCGGCTATTTGTAGAGTTCCGCAAATTTATCCTTAAGAAACACATTTTTATTTTTCGATATTATAAAGTAGTTTTAAATATGTAGGTAGATATATAGGTATATATATAATATTAGGTCGTAGGAATATTATCAACAAGCTAAATGCGTCTCCAACATCTTGTTCTAGTTATTTAGTAAAACCAAAAATGTATTTAATTTACCGCATTATGCAAACCGAGACTTGTCTTTCGTTATTCCTCTTTAGAATCCATATCCGAGTGAAATAAGTTTTTGTCTCCTCACGACACGCTTCTGTGACTCCTGCCGTCATTTGCATTGTTCTCTTGCAGCCTGCGGTTTTAAACTATATGAATCCATACCACAATGCACACCAACTAACTATATTTTAATAATACCACGGACATTTTTGTCTAAAAAGAGAAAGTGCTGTAGTGTGCGGAACTATCCGCTCTGTCATTCTAAATCACTATCTTTGTTATGCAAATGTCCATTAATTTTACAGCTTTTCGGCAGTCTGTGATGCTAGTCATTGTTGCTAACATGGTCCAAAACATGTGAATCTTTCCGAGAACTGTTCACTTTTATTTTTCTTCAAAAGAAGAACAAGAGGTGTAAACGGACATTGTCTTATTTGAAATTGGTACTTAATTTATTGCATTTTAATTTATTTGGTATTCGCTACCGCGGCGGTTCGGTAGTGCCCCGTCCCGTCTAATGAGCAAGCGTGTTCGACTCAATTGCACACAGCCCTCTTATTCACCGGCAATTTATTTCATTTTTGCCTCTGATCGCGCCTTATTGAGCGTCTTTTTATCTTATTGCCTTCGTGGGTCTATAATATGCATCCTGTTACTTGCAAATGAGACACACCAAACATGTTAGTGTTGGCTGGCTCATGATGTTGGTACCTAAGAATAATTAAAACTATCTACTTTATGCATTACTTTTATTGGATTTCAAAGAAGCTGGTGGGAATCTATCGGGTTGGTTCTTTTTATAAATCCTTATTCACTGTGTAGTTATACATATTGTCTGTATTAAATTGGTGGCATACATCGCATTCTTCCAAAGTGAAATAATTTGCGGGACTTACGATCGTACGTTTGTAGACATACACCTAGGAAATAGTATTATGAGAGATATAAGAGTTATTACTATAATAACAATTTCTGATTCGTTGCCAAATGCTTGTCGGATACGACAGGATTAAGAGTGGGATGATCGTATGATATTTGCTGCAGAAATATAAACAATAAATTTTAAGATAGTTTTTCATATAAAACATACTACGTGAAGCCGTGGGCGGGACAGTAGAGTGGTTCGTAATGAATAATAAATATTATTTTGATAAAAAAATTACCTACTTATTTGAATGTTAAGGACATTGCCTTTTCTTTATAATATACTTATAACACCCATTTCAATTAAATTACTAATAAAGTAAAAATTCTTTGTTTGATTTTACATTTCAATTACTCCGTTCGAAGTAACTAAAAAAGTCTATTATGTATGCAATAAACTACATGGGAATGAAAATTGTCTATATTGTACAACTTATAAGTACTTAAGTTTATACCTGTGTATTAAAATAGAATTATATCTTGCATATCAAATAATAAAAATAAAATATAACGTGGATGTAATTTTTGCTTGTTTTTGTAGTATTTTATAACGTCCCAAACTCTGGGGTAAAACCGTAAATTAAATGAAAGATCCGTCAGTTCGGGAAGGAGTAAATCAAGGCGGACGGATTGCCCCTAATAAAAATTATAAGAGGCACAATGGTCCGAATGTGCGTCGGGACCGGCAGCGCAGTAAAATCTTGCTATGTTTGTTTATGGTGCACTAAAATATGTTATAAACTAGATAAGTATAATCTAAATAAACTATCGTATAATTAGTATCATGATATTTGTATTAAGTCCCTTCGAGATACGCTCTCTGAAGGTTCTTTTATTGACACAGTTTTATGATGTCTCTGGCTCCGTTCGTTCATAACATCGCTTGGGGGTTCAAGCGTGTTCTTTTAATTTAAATACTTCTTGCATCGTTATAGTCATTCATACGATAGGTATAGATATAGGTATTGAAAAGAAAACTTGATTAAATAATTAATCTTTATGAAGAAATACAAATAAAGTTACGGTGATATTTCTTTGTCCGGGCAGCCAATGGTGCGCGGTCGACATTGACGTCTGCTGCTTAGCTTTTTGTGCTCTTATTATGTTATTTTGGAGGCGCTTTTTGAAAGATCTTATTTGTTGGTTCATACCTGGTCGTAAATCTGGGGACGGGTATGAGAATGAATATAATAATAAGCAGGTGTGCCAACCCTTTTAATGTATTTTATATTTTTATTGGTACAATGGTATATAACCCCATGATGGTGGATATAATTTTATTTTGACGTTTGACGTTTAGTACTGAAACTTAAGTTAAACTCTCTTTAGCTTAAAAATGTTGATACACCACGATTCTGTTTCTAATCATAGAGTTATTCTTGTTCCAAAAATAGATTATTTTCGTGAGTTTATACCTTTATGTTCGGAAGATGCCCCATTTATTACATTCACAAATGTAAATGAACGCTTTCGAGGTACTCGTTTACGTGAGAATATTTGTACTTATTTTATTTATGGCGGGCGCAGGCGAGGGCGATGTGTTTAAATATCTTCGAATTTTAAATACGAGTTCACTCCGAGTAACTCTGAAATCCATTAGGTTAATATTGGTTATCTTTTGTAGATTAGTGATGGAATTTATTTTGAATGAAATTAATTTGTTGAAATTCCCGTTGGATATCAGTGGATTTATAGAGCGTTATTTGTTTCATATAAAATGTTATTCTGTTAAAATAGATCCATATAGAGAATCTAAATAACTTTGTTTTACAGACAACTTGATTCTTATTTTATTTTCAATCAAAAATGAAAATAAATTAAGTAAAATATTTTTATCTTATCTTAAAATATTATATGCCCGATGTAGACCTATGTGAATTTTCTGAGAACACAAACACTCTTGGCTGTTCTAAAATCACTAGGCGTATCATAAAATTAGGCGTAAAATAAAAAGAAATGTCAAAACGTAGTATCTCCATAATTTAACTGAATATTCCGCACTTCTGTGTAATGACTCATTAAAATCGGCCTGAATTATGGCTTAAAAGATGCTCTTTCTGATGTCAACTTTAAAATTTACCGATGTAAATTATTAGTTGAAATATTCTTGACGATTACAAACGCGCTAACGAATTTATATCTGGGCTGTCTTTGCGTACTTTGTGAAGATTATATCGTCTGAAATCAGTATTTTAGGATCTTTATTGAATTTAAAAAGAACTGTGAAAGTGAATTTGCTGATGGTTATAAAGTGTAATGAGGAACGAAATGGGTAATGTGATTTTCCTTTGTGTAGCGATGATAGCCAATATTTTATAGTAGACTCTACTAAATTGTTTGTACCATTATAAATTTAGTACTTATGGGTAGGTAAGTACTTAATGTTTTTTTTGTACCGAGGTAGGTACCAGCTCAAACAAATGTTGTCCATTTAACATTATTTATGTAAATGTACTTCTTCAATGTCTACTACAAATAAAAGGAAATGAATAGATCGTTTATTTAATGGACGCTGTAAGTGGGAGTGTGCATACATTTTTTGGAGTTTCGTAGGTTTCTGACATACGTACATCAACACGACACAGATTGTCTGCCACTTCGTAAAACATAAATATTATCTCGAAGAAGGCCGTTCTCTATCGAACTTATTTTTCCGTCTGCCGACAGTTATTTCATATAAATTAATGGCGCGAGTCGTCACGGCGCAGACGCCGAGCTCTATTTATAAACTGACGAATGAGATGCGCCGAGCGCACGCGCACGCGTCTCGTCATATTCCAATTACAAATAGCTGTCATCGTTTTTACATGCCCAACATGTTCTTTTTCTCATATTCCTACTGGATCATACAAATAAGTATCAAAACTTCAATAAACACATGCTCTCTTTCATGCTACGTACGTGCTACGAACCAAGCAAGAACGAAACGGAAAATATCTTGTAATAAGATTTAACGTCGGTCATAAAAAATAAAATTATGAATTATGATATTTAGAGAGGGGTAACAGCATCTCTGTTTCTC
Organism: Scotopteryx bipunctaria; assembly: GCA_949320045.1. NCBI lineage: Eukaryota > Metazoa > Arthropoda > Insecta > Lepidoptera > Geometridae > Scotopteryx > Scotopteryx bipunctaria. The sequence continues at coordinate 6,165,861 of OX439441.1, forward strand.
CTAAGACGCGTCTTGGAGAGAGAACGAGACGCAGGGCGGCGCAGCGCGTCGCGCCGCCGTCGGAAGGGTTATTATATATGAATTATGATGACGCCGTAACTCCGTCGGCGGTAATATCGTTATGAATATGCTGGGCTCCGCTCGCCTATTGGCTTAAAGCACATCCGCCTCGATTGAGCGGGAACGCCTCCGGTGGGCTTTTTTATTCCTTTATTGACATTCAGTTATGCACATTGCGAGTGGCGATGCACAAACTGTAATATTTTGCCTGGCAGAGAGATAAGTCGAGCGAACTGGCGGCCGAACCGAACATTTGGGATGCAAATAGGTACGAGTGACTGTCGTATGTAAACGAACTTATGCTACTCATGCGGTATAGGCTCCCGGGCCCGCTATGAGGCCCACTCAGACGCTTCCTGCATTATGTCAATTTGCATTTCAGCTGGATACCTACACGTTGCGAATACCAGGGTAGATATGACATTTGCATTAATACGTATGTACATAATGTACTCATTTCTGTTGGTTACTGTATGTATTACTTCGTTTGACTACTAATAAGCTGTAAATGTTAACGGATTGTTTATTAGATTCTCACGATCTAGTCATTTTCCTGTTAGATTCAAATGTTTTGAAACACCACCGATTGGAAGGTCGTACTCAGTCTCTATCTACAATACCTACGCTACTTATCTAATAGCAATTATCTACGTATTATAATGTCACAGGCGGCATTTATCCAATTACCGACAAAAATAACTTAACACATCGCCGTAAGCTTTGAAATAATGCGGCGTCGTCAATTATGTACTTACCTAATTGGAAAAATCAAATCACTCACTCCTTTTTAGGTCATAATCGCAATAATAAAGCGATACTATATACTCGTATAAAATGTTGAACTTATTGTACCAAATTTAAACATTATGTTAAATCAGGAAAAATAGCGATCGAGGTGAGGACAATTCAGCGTGGACATGTCCTCGATAAAGTGGAAAATTCAGCGCCAATATGCGGTCGGCGCTGATCCTGGCTACACAGGTAGGTAGGCATTCATTGCTCCGTGGCCGGCAAGCTTCCAAAAATGTACCGCTAACATTCTGCCTGGTTCACTTTTATGTTTTTGAGCTTTTTATTGATATTTAGCTATTTTTATAAACAGAACCTACATAATAAAAAACTACATCAATATCTTTAAAATAATACTATTCTTTCGGCGGCCTCGGTGGTGTGGCGGGCGATGGCTCGGCAGAAACGCAAGAGGCGTGGGTTCGATTCCCGCTGCGGAAGAAATGTTTGCATGATCTGTAAATATTTCTTCCGGCTCTGGGTGTTGTGGTACCATGGTACTCGTAGTTTCTGATACCCACAACACAGGGAATCCTAGTGGTCAGGACTATGTATGTGACTGTTGGGTGTTATTTTTTTTTTATTATTTATTTCATCCGATTCTCTTTAGGAGCTTTGATCTTAAAAGAGGTGGTCAGGGACAAGTCTCATTATATTTGGTAAATGTTACAGTAGGTCCATATCTAATCTGGTCCACACACAGGTATATTCAGAAAGTAATTCTACATTCTTATGTTAGAGCTTTTTGGAAGTATTCAAAGCTTGAAGTCCTTTCATAGAGCTATTTTGTCGAAGCTTTCAAGAGCATAAACAAACAATGCGGATTTTGGTTACCAACGTAGGTAATTAAAACTTATTGCGTACTAATAATAATGTTATCCTTTTTACCCGACTGAGAAGAAGGAGGGTAATGTGTTTGGGGTATATGTATTAGATATGTGGGTATGTATGTGCATTCCTTTGGCTGAAGCTATAGTCCGAACGGCTGGACGGATTTTGTGAAATGAGGTATTGTTGGTTTCGTCTAGATAACAAGAGTGCCAAAGGTACAGCCTATTGACACTAAAGTGTAAAAAAACAATATAGCAGCGTTAAGGAGCCATTTCCAATTAATTTAAGGTGGTACAAAACTAAAAACGTCGACTAAAATGGTACAAATTAATCACCATTATCATCATCATCATTGTGTACAAAATCAAACATGTCAGACCTACTATGCTACTTTAATTCTACGCAGTCGGGTGTTTCGTTCTTTTAAATAAATACTTATTGATATCAGTGTGTACAACCATTTACCAACACCTTTACTAGATATGTACATCAAATGTTACCTATAGTATTCAAAGTGAGACTGAAGAAATTATTACTGGAAAAGGCTTATTATTCTACTCATGATTATTTAAATGATAAAATATTGACTTCTAATTGAATTAAAAAAATGACATTATTACTATTAGACTTCGTAAAATTTAAATAAATTAATATTATATAGTAAATATTGCATGCGTACACTACGCTGAATATGGCTGCTCTAAAACTGCATCGCAAAACATCTGTACAAACCTATATTACGCAATAAATGATTTATTACTATGATTATGATGTGTTTTAATCTGAATTGTGCTCTAGTTCTTTAAAATACCTACCCATTGTTTGTAAATTAATCATTAACTTGAATTTATTAAGTAATGTACGTACATAAATTCCAATGCAATGTTGACATATTTTCCTCGATAAATAAACCTGAAATAGCGTCGAACACCGTGCACTTGTACCCCTTTGAAGTTACTCCGTTCTTTGGCTGCAATAACTCCGTCGCGATACTAAACACGTGTTCGCACCTGTCGTCGGTGCTGTATGTCCTCTGTATGACTAGATAAGCGGACATTATGACGATGCGGGATATATTTCCGAGTGTCGGGTAAAGTGGGTTGTTCGACCCGGAGTGTGGTTCGTGGCATTCACCTTGTTGGCACCGATCCAGTCGCGCCCGCTCTCTCTTCAGCGTCTGCTGGCTATATCACTCGATTCAACTATGAATTGGGGTGAATTGTGACGGATTCTTATTAGCTTTTTATTTGCTGATTTGTCTTTCGGCTTTCCGATTGGTATCATTAAAATCTTAAGTAAATTACTTATAAGATTATTCAGTTTGAATGGATGTACAGAAGAGAAATGCTACCATAAATAACAACAAAAAGCACGCCATTTCGAAGTTAACAAAACATTTCAGTGTAACATACATATTCATTAAGACATTAATATGTGAGCGAGAAAGACGTAATAAAGTGATTTGCTTGTTACCGAGACAAAATGCTGGTATCTCTACGACCGCCGTAGCCTTCTGGGAAAGCTGGGAATTTGTCAAAATTAAAATACAAAGGCCCCTCTTACCTTTATGTAATTAATAAAAAGCGTTGCGTAAAAATAATTGCCCATTGTGTGCGGGTTATGTACGCCGTGAAATAAACATTTAGAAGGCTTATACAAGTATCTCTTCAGGTTGTTGCTGGCTATTTATTAAAAACTCTCTAATCATCATTACGGGTAGTTATTATTTTGCAGAAGGATGCAGCGAGCAATGCATCGGCTATTGGAAGAGTGTGATATTGCGTGTTTCGTTCTCGACGCTAACTTTGTAAACACAACAAGTCCATGCTTCACAATCAAATTGTATTCCATCACTGTGAGGCTCTTCATGCAAGACATTTTTAAATGTACAAATAGGTATATCCGAGATGTTAATAGATGCATACCTAATTAGAGTCTTCCTTTCGAGCTTGTAATTTAATGTAGCAAGTGTTCGGAACGATTCGAATAGGGCGAATGTTCTGTCGGAAGTTAGCAAATTATCACTGGCTCGTAAAATTAACGCTTCTTATCGATCGAGAAATGATTTTAGAGTAGTTGTACACGTAGGAATTTAAACACTCTTGGCATATGAACAGAGATCTGAATCGTATAACGTGTGTGATCGAAAGGACGAAACTTATTTAAAAGGTAACAAAATGTTTTCAATTTTATTGCTGATTTTATGTTGAATTCTTTAAAAATGTGCATTAGAGTGCGTGCGTCGGTGTCCGTACCCACACAGGCGCAGAGCGCGGCTGGCAAGCCGTAAGTCGCTCTCGGCGCAGGCCGTAGGGTGCAAACCGGCGAAGGCGCACCAGAATCTCAAATTTGCCTGCTGGAAGTGGCAGTTCCAAGATAAGATCTCACGATGCCGCAATAAAAAGCGCCTCGTACCTCGTCCGTTGCGTAATGTGCATTCAAATTGCATTGTGCGAGAACTAATTCGCCTTAGGCCGATTCGCATGTTACGATAAACACATGTTTCGATTAAGTGTTACGCTAATGTCGACCCCGCGCTTATTACCCACTCGGCTCTTGCCGTCGGTCGCCTCGCACACTGATAGAATTGGTAGGCTTTTGCTTTTTGTTATGTGCGCACATAACATTACCCCGATGAGAATAGAAATTGTAACTTGATGTGATGGGTATTGCTTGCAGAATGAGGCTAATTGGATTTTGTAATTTATTGTACGTTGGGAAATCGTAAGAGTATTTTTTACGAAACAAACTTGTACCTAATCGCGTAGTAAGTCATTGGAGATGACATAGGTAATAGCGGATGTTATCGAGCTTGAGAGTTGTTCAGAGGGTTCTCCGAAGAGACATCCGTTGAGTGTGAGATAAGGGTATGACAAAAGCTATTGTTCTGTACACCAATTACTCGCGGGCTGCGAATTACCTAAGCCTCATATATAAATTAACCGGCGGCAAACAGCGGAAAGATTTCTCTAGTTATATACGCCAGCACAACAATTATTCGTAAATCACTTTACTATATGTTGAAATTTACGAGAACTCGCTCGGTGGAGCCAACCTCGGCTGTAATATTTCGTTCCTTTCATGCGAATTCTAACTGATGGTCCCAGATAGTAAGGTTTATATTGTTACCGTTCCGTCCGCGTTGCTAGGGACGTAAAATTCCACAGCGAAAGAGAATATGCATGGCGATTTCGTGATGAATATTCATTTCCTACGGGGCATGAAATTTATTGTGTTTTACATTTATATTCAACTCAGCTGTCTTATGTAACGGTAGCGACGCGGGATTAGCGAATTGTGAACGTTCACATTACTATTGTGTCGCACGATTCTCATTCGTGAGCGGTTAATTTTAACCGTCCTTAATAAATTAATGAAAACTCCGCGTGACTTTCTAATGATGTGTGGAGGCGATTGAATACCGTTATTCAATAAAAGAAGCTAATCAAATGGGTTTTGTGCCAGCAAAATTACAATATGCCATTACCTATTTGCTTGCATGTGCACAATATAAAATGACTGGTCGATCGTCCTTGTCATACTAATGGACAGTTTGTTTTGTTTTGATATTAATGTGCGGCAAAACAATATTGTGAAGATTGACAGATCGCCTTGGCCGCTAGGTTCCGGGGAGTATCGGTTGCTCAATTTATTTGACATTTGAAATAAAATTTGGGGCGTAGCAACGTTGTTAGTCATCGGAGATCGAACTTTGCGAACGACACACTTGGCACCTGTCGAATATTTAGCGCATAAATCCATAGCAACAACGGTTCGATCGGCCGTTCGCTTGATGGATTCTGAGCTATATTTAATCAACGCGGGCGCGACACTTCGCCGCATTGTTTTCTCGATTGGATCGCTCGAGCGTCTATCGAAACTTTATGAGGTGTCGATTGAGATTCATTATATTAAGTTTGCTTACAGTGTAATACCTAACACTTTATATTGGAAAGTAAGTGAATTTGTAGTGGGGTTGTTGGGCGGGCGGCGGCGGTCGGGCGGGAGGCGGGCGCGGGCGGCTCGTGATTGCAGCGGCCGCGTCAAACAATTGATTAGTCGCATAAACTCGGTTTGGCGTGCGCTAACGATGCATCATCCCGGCTGATAATTAAATTGTAAATTAGCTAAGCCGATGCTAGCTCGCAGCCTCCGCCCTGCGGTCGTGTGCGCCGCTGTGGTCGCTGTGTTTGCCTTCACTTCTGATAACTTTGCTAGCTTATTCGACCATGTAAATCTCTCGAACTACATACAATTAGAGATATTATTTTCTTAGTTCTCTGAATTATTTGATCGCTCACTTGAATTCAACTGAAGCCTCAATCGCTAGATATTTACTAACTGAACACAGTACCTACGTGTCTACCAACTGATACGTTTACTCAAAAATGGCTACGGGCTTTACGCGTTGATTGCGAAAAATTCAATCTTGTTTCATGGAAATTTAATTTAACATACAAAATGAAAAGCGGCTCGTGTTGGATATGAATCGATGTGGGCCGACTGACTGCTCGTATGTGTTTGTGGATGCGGTACAGCTAGAGATGTGAAAATTCTGCTTCGGATTGTTATTCATAATAATTCATAATGCACAATTTATTCATAATAATTATTATTTGCATGTCGTGACAAATGACTGAATGTGATGCACTTAATGAAATTTAAACAACTGTAACTATGTACACCTACCATGTTCAAAGCAAATAAATGCCTTTTTATCTTTTAAAAGATTTAGTATAAAGTTAAAAAAAATGGTAAGGTAGTAAGACGGACTTTTTTCGATAGACATTATATTACACTTAAAATGTGTAGTCTCACAACAGTGTAGTGAAGTAATGAATTTTAAATCTTTTTTTTATATTTTGAATTTGGAGTCCTACTATTATTATGATGACTAGGTAGAGATAGGCCAAAAAAAAGGTAGATTGGAGTGTGTGAAAGAGAACATAGTTGAAAAAGGTGTGAGTACCTACCGAGATGACGGGTGACAGAAAGGAATGGAAGAAGAAAACATGCTGTGCCGACCCCACATATAGTGGGATAAGGGCAGGAAGATGATGATCATTATTATGACGAAAGTCAATTAGCAGGTTTTTTTAAATGTGAAACGAAGTTGAGAACTGGCTGGTAAACACTAAAAAGCTGTTTCTTTTTGTGTTGTGTAGAGATTCGGTTTCTGGTTACTAGTAAAAATTTGTTGCATCCCTACATGCAATTCTGTGTGCATATTGTAATCAATTGCCGAATTGTATCAATTTGAATTCGCAATTTACAATTTTGACGCTTACGTCATTATGATTGTTTTATTATTCAGCATGTTTTAATGAAGAATGGTCCAAAAAGTTATTCATTAACATTTTCAATTGAAGGACAGTATAATGTTTACTGGGAAAATAAGAATAAATGATAAGACGGCAACCATAATTTGAATACTTGCTCGATAGTTGAAAATAATAAAAACCTCACAAGGGGTTTCTTTTTGTAACTAAACTTTATAATTATATATTTTGACCTAACTTATCAGACTTACAATTATGTTAATTGTATGAACTTGGTTCGTTTGGGCTCCGTCATAATAATATCCTTCTTCTATATCCTTTGTCTTAACATACAATATACATATCGTACTTTTATTATAAATGCGAAGTGCGAAGTTTGTGAGGATGTTTGGATGTCTGTGCATCGATCACGCCTAAACGGCTGAACGGATTTGAATGAAACTTGGAATATACATCCGGGTACCACGCGAGCGAAGCCGCGGGCGGCAGCTAGTATGAAATAAATGAAAATGTCAGGAAGCAAAATTAAGCACAAAACCTATTTATTATCTAATATTTTCAAAAATGAGATCATCATATTCAACCATACAATACTAGGAATCGATGAGTAACATCTGACGAGAGCGCGTGTTGTGTTGTTCGCGGTTGGTGAGTCGCGAGTGTCGCAAGTGTCGCGAGTGTCGCGGCCACATACCTGCGACTGTGAGTGCTGCATCGAACATAAAATATATTAATAGCAGTTCGTCGCACCTATCGCGGGGAGAATTTGCGTGCCGATGCCTTGTCAATAATCGTTAATAGATATTTCAGAAGACAATGCAATCGGCTAAGTATAGCTCGGCGTGACTAACGTCCCGTCGAGCGGTGGCTGCGGCGCGGCGGCTAAACACATGCCCAACTGTCTTAATCTTATTATGGCGACGATATTTATTTATGATCCAACCTGTTTGACAGCCGACGCTTTATTTCTCTATCGCCATCTATTAAGACTTTCGGTAGTTCCTTTGCATTCTAATTGATAAAAAAGGTCACAATTTCGAAACATTAATTAATCTATTTTTATCATTGACAAAAAATTGCGCGTAGGACCCATATGCACGCAGACGTCGGAAGTCGTTACTCACAGTTATGATGCGAACGACACCAGTTTCATAAACATTGTTTTTCTTCGTTTCGCCCCTAATATTTATATTTATCAATCCATCTACACATTTATTTATAGTCCAAAATAGTGAGCATCCGAGGGTGCCCTGGGGGCGCGCCGTCATTACGATTTATTGTTTTCTTTGGACATAGTTTGGGGTCCTACGCGGGCTCCTCAGCTGGATTTTAAGATTACTTACTGCTGACCAAAAAGCACCAAACGTTTCCCATGAGTGTCTTGTAGGTATAAGAGCTTTCAAAAGGAATGGTTGTTTCTGAGCTTATGATATGATATCACAAGGTACTTACATGTATGTGAAACTAAGATCCACGCATCTTCTGAAAGAAAAAAAATTATCAGTTTTTTTAATTGCTAGTTCGGCTTTCAAGAAAGTAGGTTATCATGCACTAGCGTCGACTAAATTTTGATTTGTTCCATAACCTAAAATTGTATGTAGACACTCGTTTATTTTCGTAAGGCCGCTGTGTAAATATGTATTATCTATTTTTAAAGTTCGCACACGTGGCCGCGATTGTAGAGATTGGGAGATTATTCTCAGGATTAAATATTGCAGCATTACGCTAAGGGCGGGAAACGTTCATAACTCATTTGTATAATCTGTGAATGTTTATAGTCAATAACGAGAATCGTGAGGTGGCAACGCCATCTGTGTGTTGTAGAAACGCGTGCGCAGATTGAGCTCTGACGACCTTTGGGTCGCTGAACTCTACTAAATGTTAGGTAATGTTTCATCGCGAATAGGTGTGAAATTAAATGCCGATAATGTTTGTTTCGATTTGAGATATTAGCTATTTAGGTAATATTTCATATACGAGTGTTGATTTTTAGGGTTCCTTACAGGATAAAAAACTGAACCCTTGTATGGTCGCTTTGTTTTCTGTCTGTCTTTGTGTCGAACGCGTTTTTATACCAAAAATAACTTTTACAAAATATATTGCTAGTAAGGGTATCGGAAACAGCCGAAAACACAATAGTTTGTACGAAAACCCCAGAAAGTAAATCTTACTCTAACATGCCTGGATTTTTTTTGAGATAGGAAACTGGTTAAATAACGCCTACGCTAATGTAGATATTATTTTATACAATTTCCTTATAATTTTTGAATATATTTTATTGAATGATGGTATATTTAGATGAAATTAATCAGTGATTGGTAGAGGCAGTTGAAAAGTAGAGATATTCGCGATACATATTTTACCCAAATTCGTGGCAGACGTCTGTAATCTATCTTGTCAAAGATCAAGAAACATAGTCAGTGAAATAACACGGCACTCTACTCAATACTTGACATATTTATGTATACAGTAGGTGCAACTCGGGACATATGGCGCGGCAATTTATGAAGCCGAGGACCCATTACCATTTTAAATATTATTTTTAGGGAATTTTGTGTCAGATCTCGCTCGTCGCCGGCCCGTATATTAGGAGATGTGATCCTCTGATTAAGTCGCCCTGATATTTGTGAAGCTGCGTGCGCTCAAGTTTTCTGTTAATTAAGGAAACGCTGAAGTAATAAAGTGATTCGTCTTACAGTAATAGTAGAGTATTTTTAAACTCCCCTTACATTGTGCATTACAGTTTTTGAAGATATCTGTTGTAAAATACAAATAATCGTAACGTTCGTTTCTAAGAGATAAGCAATTAAGTCTGGGCGAATGGTCCTAAACAGTGCGTTTGTGGATGGTGTAAGGCAAACAAAGCTGGGTCAACCGCGCCATTAAACTTTATGAAACGGAAGCCGTAAGCGGCATGTGTGCCACCCGCTTCTCTATCTGTCAATACAACGATCGACGCGTGCGCAGCTCCTACACCACTGATCCACCTCAACCCTTACGAACGCCACAATTTTAGTTTCAAGGTAAACATCGGATTGGGGAAACTGCAAGTCGAACATATGGCGACAGGATATGTTACATTTACATCGTTAGTTCCAGGAAATAAATAAAGATGCTTGACCTAAACTGCTTTTCTTTTGCAAATCAGTTAGTGTCGATATCATGTTGAACTTCTTATTAATTAAGGTAAGTATTTCTGCTTTGAATGCTTTCCGACTGGGGCTTTGGAAGTCCTGCCTAGAAATTGTATGTACAAAAAACCCATGAAGCATCACAATGACTGAACAAAGTCACCACATGAATTCGATAATTTACCTTGTTTTATAATAATAAGACGACCTCAGTGGCGTATAAGTACCTAAATATTTTAAAGAATGTATTTTAGTACAAGATTTGTTTAGTTTGGTGCTAAATGGCGCTGTGTGAAATGTCCACTAATATTTGTTTATTGATTTATTATATTTTTTAATGAATTAATTTTTGAATACTTCGATAGTTTCGTTTTTAGATTATACTGGGTGACGTGAGGATAAGGATAATGATGATTCTACGTGTATAGAATAATAAATGTTGGTCAACAACTTGTTACGTGTTACTTATAAAACATATTCTTTGGGACAGGTACTATGAAATCTCTGTTTATACCATAGTGTTGTGAAGCACTTTTTATTCATCATTATCAAAGACAACGACCACTACAGCCTTATTCAATAACCTACTTTAAGGTGATTGGGATCTGGCCCACGCTTTCTCCAAATATGTTCAAAATTCATATTAATATTCAGCGCCACGAATGTTATCATAGTAAAATTTTTAAACATGTTGAAATGCTACTCATTCAAGTGATGACAAGTTGTTCAATCATAAATTATAATAAAGCACCGGCGACCTATTGAAATATTGTGAGTGTCGCTCAGTGGGTCGTGACGATGTGACCGGACACTGTGGTTGACATGTACTGTCGTCCACAGATGCAACAGAGACGAGTTCACACGCCGTGAAGTAAAAGTAAAGGTGTTTTTATCTTTAAAATATTATGTGTCTAGCTTGGCGTTTTCAGTGATGCCAGTGCTAAAAATTACTTAGTTGTGAAGGTAGTTATTCAGAGTAACTGCCTATAGCAATTTCATTATACACTATCTGTGACCCGCAACGTTGTGTGCGCGACAAAAATGTATATATCACCAGCAAGAGGCCCTTACCCACAGCCCTGCAAGAAAAAGAGAGCTGCTGACGACCCGATTGATATGAGTGACATTGTCAATTATCAAAAGTGTATACATGTCAAATTAACTGTCTCGTCATAAATTAATGTCTAAGAAGGATTTATACGTTATCTTGTTTATCCTTTTACATTCTTTTTCATCCGTTTTGGGATCGTTTTACAGGATAAAATGTTTGTTTAGCAGTTTAGGCGTGAAAAGGTAACAGACAGAGTTACTTTCACATTTATAATATTAGTATCGATTTGACGTTGAAAAGTGTGAGATTTCAGCTGCAGTAGTCTTCTAAAGTTAACCACTGTGTTTCTTTCATCTGTGTTGTCGGCATCCAGCCAGACATATTTAACAATTCAACAACCACGATTTAACAACCTGCGAGTTGTTTAGATCACAAAATCGATAGTAAAGCTTCTGTTATTGACTGTACATTGCTATACAAGCTGTATCAAACGGAAATATCGGATTTATCATCGCTATCTGTAGATAGCTATTCATAAAAAGGTCACATTGTTTATTATAGGTTGTCATTTTGTTACAATATTAGATAGCCTTAAGTTAGTTAATATTAGTAACCAGTTTTTACAAAACTAATAAATACTATCACTTTTTTTAAAAGTACTGAGAAAACTAGAGCGCTGGTGGTCTAGTGGTAGCGACTCCGTCTTCCGATCATAAGTTTGTAGGTTCAAATCCAGCACCAATGGATTTTTCTGTTCTAAAAGCTTATGTGCGCTATATCAGTACTCTCAAACGGTGAAGGAAAAAATAGTGAGGAAACCGGCATGTCGTAGAACCTAAAAAGTTCGAAAATATGTGTCAAGTGCACGAAAGGAGCCTTTGAGGCGCTCTTTACATAGGTCACACGACTAGATACATAGATTCATTAAAAAGTAGTAAAACACTAATTCAACTTATCCCTCTTGATCGAAGATTCTGAACCATTGTTAATTTAACTTAAAACAAGTTAAAAAACAAAAGAAAATACGCCTTCAATCGAATGGTTCTGAGTGAAACCCTTCAATGAAAATCACGATGGGACCTACTGAACCAAATCGTAACAGGGTCACGAAACCCCCCGTAAGAAATAAGTATAACCGTATTCAAAGGAAATATAAATGGTGTCCAAAGGCGAATATGCGGCGATCCCTCACACAAGTGGGTAAGACGACCTGAATTTTTAATGTTACACTCAGACCGTTGCAAACCGTAACAGTTTTCTTGTCATTGGTAGAGTGGAGATGTGAAATAAATTTTGCAGAGTGGCCCCATCTTTTCGTCTAACATAAATCTTTAATGCGGACACAGGGTACACTTCATATGTGGCGTGTCTAATGCTATTTGTGTGCAAAGTATGAGGCTTTTACTTTGAGACCCAAATATTGAGTCCACTCATGGACGGCATACTAAATTAGAAGGTACTTTGGATAAAGTATAACGCATGAATAAATTGAGTTGAATACGTAAGTACCTACATATCTAAGTACTTTTAAAAATGTCAAGTGAATTACACTAAGTTTTATTGCAAAACTGTATTGATAAGCTACAATTTTAAACAATATATTTAAAATAAACCTTGAAGCGTAAATTTACTTCCTCCTCGAGGCCGATAATATAGACAAGATTAAAACAATAGTATCTATTAGTTTTTATTTTTTCGCGCTATCGAAGGTCATGCTGAACAATACACAAAACAAAGTAGACGCGGTTCGTCTCGCCATATAATTTCAGTAATCAAACGCAACGTCACTGCGAGGCGCGGTTCCAAATCGATTAAAGCGTTCCATTTCCGGTGTTTTTATGGGGAATAATTATTGGAAAACTGATCAAACAATCAAGAACCACTCGTTTCCGTCATCGAGTGGTATTATACAAAGAAATTGGTTCATAGAGCTGTGAATAATCTGTAGACACAGCCAACTGTGACGCTTCCTCGATTTTTATTACTTGTTTGATAATTTGTTCTTACAATGAATAGTTTTTCCTTATCAGTCATCGCGTCGGAGGCCGGTCTTTGTCGCACCTGCTGCTTCTGTTATGAAAGCAACGGCGGATTTAATTATTGAAAGATAGTTTTTATGCTACTCAAAATCGCGGACTAGGGAAGTAGATCACCTCGATGATTACAAGAACTTTTTGTCATTGTTTTTGAGAAGTTCGCACTGGACCGTTACATAATTATACCGGATCATCGTTGACGGGAAACGTTTTGTAAGCGGAAGTATGGCTTATGAATCGCGATACAAAAGCTATATTTGAACAAAATCATTAAAAAATACGTTATGGTCTCGTTTAAATGATAAATATTATATTTATTTGAGTATCAATGTATCACGATGGAGATTATAATAAACATCAAAGTGTCACTGGAATGGGAACAGGCGCGCGCGAGCAGACGTCACGGCACGGTGTAAATGAACACGCTGCTAATGGACTATTAAACCTCCTGCTGCTAATTATTAATATTTTATTTTTATGACCCACCTCTGTCCAAATTTAACGACCACTTTCCGGCTAGACTATTATGTTAATACTCTTAAATGTCAATATTTGCTCAGCGCTGATTGAAGCGGTCGCGGGTCGACAGTTTTGACAATGTGTCATAATAAACGGACCCTGTTAGCGCGATATAGTGTTACAAAATAACCCCATATTATGTTACTTTATAGATGTTATAACTGATATGACTTGTCATATTCATATATTTTTTTTAATGTGAAATATGATATTATTTGTCATTCAAATGTGAGCTCTGATATTACACCTAATATTAACGAGTCGAGAGATTTGTTCCAAATTATGTCGGTTATGAACTATTTAACACGTGTTCTAAATCATTTTCATGCTCGATCTGTCAAACTTATCCGAGATGTCAAGGGTTGACAGCAGTTCGTGGCATCCGGTTCGACCTGCGGATAAGCCATTACGATGTGGGACACCGGCTACGAAACGTTCAAATATGAACTAAAAAGCTACACCATAAAGACACATTTGCAGCGCATTTTCATAAGGCACATATTGCTATCCAACCACTTATTACTTGGACGTCACTTTTCACAAAGCTTCAGCATAAGTTTGCGATGTTTGAATTTTCAACTTTCTACGTGGCAATATAGAGTTGATTTTTATTTTAAGCGAGTCATCGTAACTTCAACAACGGAAGGAACAGCTCAGTGTGTGGCTCTACATTTGTGTTATTAAATGATTTATGGAGGAGGATTACGGGGAGTGTTTTGCCGAACAATTTTGAAAGTTATTAGTATTAGATGCTGGGTTTGATATTCCTTGTGGGGTTTGTTAGTTAATCATGCGCGGTAGCCGTGTGTTGATCTCGGTGTAATTGAGTTAACTGACGCACTGATGACTTATTTGACAGAGTGAGTCGTAGGTACGTTTCGTCCGTGTGTATTATCATAATCTACGAGGGATCAGATGAAATGTTTGTTATTATTAGTCATAGTTAGTTAGTAAAGTGAGGTTTTGACATCTAGTCAAACAAGGATTGAGACGTTTAAATGGACAGATGTTTTACTCAAGCTTATTTGTTTTTACTTGCTAATAAATAGAACGAAACTGCGACTTAATATAAACGCAAAATGCTGTGTTCAATAAACTATGCAGATACAATTAATAATGCCAAAAGACAGGAGAGCTAAGACGGACCGTCGGTCGTCGGTCGATTCATCCAGTGCGCATTATGTTACCACATCGATATCAAATTGATAAGTAGCTCACATTCGCAGGCGGACGAGCAAAGCATTATGAAATTGGCCGTACGTTAGACGCCGTTACTTCCGATAAAATATGACCGTTCCGCCCGCTCATATCTGTCGAACTACACGGAATAAAGAAACAAGCGATACCTGCGCTAGATTAGACATACCAAAACCAGACCTTGTTGCTAAAAATAAGATACTACTGACTAATTCAGTATTATTTTATTTTATTTATTTGGGTTATCAAACAGCTACAATAACAATCTAATGCGAACATAATACAAAATATGCAGGAAGAATATTGTAACCTACAGCATTATCCATATCTTAATTTACAAAATTCACACAAAGTGCGCCACTAGAGGCAAATATAAGTAATCAATAAAGACAATATTATGCTTATAAATATTAAAAATTAAACTAAATTTAAAACATTTCATCAACATCATCATCCCCATCATGGCTTTGCCCACTGCTTGGCTTAAGCCTCCTTTTGAATAAAGTACCTACTTTAATTTACGAAAATTAACTTTTTGAATTTTCATCAAAACATGCAAAAATATGTTATCTCTCTCGATGTCTATGAGTATCTGCTAACTAGCACGAGGATTTCTAAGAAGTTTACGATCACAAACACAACTTTTTAAACGACTATCCATCAAAACTAGTTCTTTCGAATCTGTCTTTAAAATAAGAGTGTGATTTAATTGAAGATGCAACTACAACTAAATATACTGGTGATATCCTGCGATCTCCCGCAGAATTGTGAAATGCGTGTTACTCAAACTTATCGCATCCTCCGAATCCGTTTAACATTGTTCGATTTCCGTGGTCTAACTCGGCATTTTCTTAGTAAGCTCACGTGCTAAGCAACAGCCATCATTTTGCTTACGGTGATCAATAATTCCAACATTACCTGTTTGTTGCTCTCATGTTTTTAACCGGTTCCGATATCTCATTTAAGTGATTGCTATATAAATAAACGACTGGTGGAAATTGTTATGTTTTGATATTTTTTGTTATTTTTAGGAAAGTGCTTGTTACCAAAAGTGATGACATAATGATGAAAAATACACCTATGTCGAAACTCATATTGTTAATTGCTCTTACATATTTTTCACTTGTCGGTAACAATATTATAAAGTAATTAATTCTTAATTATTGGATAAGATATGAAGTTGGATAGATATCTCTCACATTTGACAGTTTAGGTATTATGAATTTATTTAAAGGAAATAAATTAAATTTAATGTTCTAATTATAAAAGCAAAGACTATAAAAATCGCATAATCATCTATCAGCAAGGTCACTATTAATAATTTTTAAATGGTTTTGTATTTGGTAACATTTTTTGTGTTTCAAAAGCTGTCAACTAATGTCCGTGTTTCCAAATAGTGTGGTATTTTATTGGCCATAAATATGTTTATGATATTTGAACGATTAATAAACGAGATATCTCTGAACATTTGGTTTTTAGTCTACTTGGCTAATATGGCTACGAATAATAAGTATCAAAACCATATTTTTTGTCTGTTGCAAACTCATTGCCATTAATCTAAATACATTAGGTATATAAAACTCTTTCGTTACTGACAGTACAGCCTAATCCGTGAGTCCTAGAAACATGAAACTTGATGGTTCTCTTATGGTGTAGTGAGTACTAAGAAAGGAATTCCCGAAATTCAGCTTCCAGAAGCCGTAGCGGGAAAAATATTGTTTGAAAAAAAAAGTCGAATCGCGGACAGAGTCGCGGGGCCTTCCTTTAGTTGAAAGTAAACAAAAAAAAAGCCCAGTCAAGTACGCGTTGAAGTCGATTACGAAGGGTTCTGTATCGTACATTCAAAAATATTTCTTGGATGGGGCCCTCTATAATTTTTTTATTTTGTTATTTTTATTCTTTGTGTAGCGGCAATGCACTCTGTGAACATTTTAACTCTACCTATTACAGTTCATGAGATACAGCTCGCTGATTTGACGGACAGCGGAGGTTTAGTAACAGAGTCCCGTTGGTACCCTTTAGGTACGGACCCTTAAAACTATTTTTCTGCAAACCGTATTGCACAACACGACCCAGCAGATAGCGTAATGAATAAGGCTCAATCCAGTGGTTAGTTTCGTATCTCTAACATCAGATGCATCGCAATATATCGCAGTACACAGTGTAGACGTAGATACAGTATGTAACCTGCTGACTATGCGTCAAGTCTAAACTCCTACGCATTATGATGCTTAACTTCTATTGACGTGACTAATATTATTAATGTGAAAGATTGCGTGTGAGTGTTCCTGATTCCATTCATTTCCGTAATATCTAATGCCCGATTCCTATATTCTACTATCAGACAACGCATAGTAGGTTACCATAGCAACGTAATTTTTGTGACGAAAAATTTAAAAGTGACCTTTTTCGCCAAAAAAACAATGTTGCTATTGTATGGCAGCCGTTTGTTGAATACAGGAATGGGGCATAAACAGATTTGCCTGAAACTTAGAATACACATACTTTATGACCTGGAATAATACATACCTACTATACTAAACTAAGGCCTTTTACGATCTAGTAGAAGATTTATACAGCGTCAGGACGCAACTTTTAACTTCACAAACGGAACGCTGCAGTGCCCGGGATGAATTAAGATGGAGTAGGCTTGTCCAGCACCTATTCCAACCTTTCACTTTAGTCGGCTTTGTCCACAAGAAAGACATGGTCAATACGTGCGGAGCTGACTAAACCGCGGGTTTCCTCACGATGTTTTCCTTCACCGTTTGAGAGTGGCTGATATACCACACATAAATTTTCGCACAGAAAAATCCATTGGTACACGACCGGATTTGAACCCACGACCTTAGGATGGGAAGGCAGAGTCACTACCGGTACTCTACTATTACTATAGCGACACTTTTGACACCATTTTGAAAGTTGTGGAATGTAATCTTAGTTCAAGCAACTGTACCTACTGGTTCTCTAGTTGTATTGTGAGTATATTGCAAGGGGTAGCCAGTAGGGGAACAGCCAGTCGGTCAGTAAGGTCAGAGATTTATACCCCCATAAGCCGCTTCCTCGTCGGTAAAACGTTCAGATAAATCTATCGATTTCATTTCCACCGTTTGTTTTTAAGACTTTTCTTAATCTGCGGTTGGTTATGTCCTAATCTATAAGCCTGTTGGTCGGAAAGCACTGGTGGTCTAGTGGTAGCGGCCCGCCTTCCTATCATGAGGTCGTAGGTTCAAATCCAGTTGTGCATTAATGGGTTTTTCTGTTCGAAAAATGTATGTGCGCTTTACCAGTACTTTCAAACGATGAGGGAAAACATCGTGAGGAAACCGGCATATAGTAGAACGTCACAATGTCAAGTGCACGAATGGAGCCTTTGAGGCGCACTTTAAATTATTTTACCACACTGGTTCGAAAGAACCAGTGACACGACTAGATAGATAGTCTGTTGAAATTCGTTGCACACCTACTCGTTTTCAGCAATACTACTCATTGTACTTATTTGAGCCCGACATATTTTACTAACGGACAAGGGATCGTTCATTATCATAGCAATGTTGTTTTATTCGTCAAAAATGTATGGCTCTTCGACGGATAAAATGTTGCGGAGCTGTTGTTCGTAGTATAATATAGGAATTGGGCATACCTATATCGGGAATATTTCTAGTTCGTGATCTTTATTAGAGAGGATATAGGTTATGTAAATAGTGTGTTATTCGACCCTAGTGTGAATCCGACCTTGTAAAGAAATTGAGTTTTTAGTTTTGTTACTTCAGTTAGGTTTATGTAGGTAAGTAGTTGAGTTTTATTATAAGTAAAGATCAAGTTTTTCTTGGTTTATTTATTTTTGTTGTTATATGGGCGATGTGGTCGCAAAGCGACAAAACTCTCAATTAAATTGAAAATATATATATATTAGAGAGTAAAGTAACAAAATGTTTTACTAGTATAAACACTCCGATTTCTTCTGCATGGTACTTGAATGAAAAAGTATAAACTGTTTGCTTTCAGGGTCATAAGCTGTCTCTAGATTTCATCGAAGTGATTGAGCCACAAATATAAAAACATTCCCACAAACTTTATAATATTTAAGTATACCATCTGATAACAAAACCAGAATTGTCTATAATGAATGTATGATTTATAAAGTTTCATGCTAGTTATGCAGAATGGGAATGTTAATATAAACTAAGATACTATCTAATCTAATAAATCATAAACAAATGTTTCCGATCGGAGATCTGTAGTTTTAAAGGTTATATAGTTCGATTAAAATTATTCGTAGCTCATTAATTCTTTTTTACCAGACTGCAAAGCCAAAAAAATGAGGGTTATGTGTTTGACCTATATACATACATACATACTATCACGCCCGTATCCTTAATGGGATTGGCAGAGCCACAAGTAAACATAAGAAAACTTGCAGCCACTTCTAATTTTAAGTCCCAAGATGGATATAGTGAGCCATATGTCAAAAAAAAAAAACAATTTGTTGATCATTAATATGCTGTTAGATTCGTCTTTACTGCGCGAGTGTTACGGGGTATTAGGTACATACCTATATTAAAGCGTTTTGACTGCTTCGGTGGCGTGGCGGGGGCTCAAGCTGAAGTGCTCAGCTGAGACGCAAGAAGCGCGGGAGTTTGCATGTCCTACAAATACTTCCTTCGGGTCTTGATGTTGTGGTACTTACTTATTCGTGTCACTAGTTAAATAAATATTTGTGGACATTTTACACAGCACCATCTAGCCTCAAACTAAGCAAAGCTTGTACTATGAGAACCAGATGGCTGATAGAATAATTTTATAGGTAGGTACTTTTTTTGTAAATATACTTATAATACAAAATACTACAACACGGAAGAAATATTTACAAAGCATACAAACATTTATCCCGTAGCGGGAATCGAACACGCGCCTCTTGTGTCTCAGCCGAGCACTCGCCCGCCACACCACCGAAGTCGTCGAGGGAGTTCTTTCGAACCAGTGTAGTTAAATAATTTAAAGTGTGCCTTAAATGCTCCTTTCATGCACCGTGGTACTCTTGGTTTCTTCACAGACAAAAGATTTTCACATTAGTGGAATTAGGACGGCCGAACCGCACAGATGCCGTTGACACCAGAGCGTTTTGTACCAGCCATGGTGGGCGCCTATCGCGAGTAACTAAAAAGGTGTCG
Source organism: Scotopteryx bipunctaria (assembly GCA_949320045.1). NCBI lineage: Eukaryota > Metazoa > Arthropoda > Insecta > Lepidoptera > Geometridae > Scotopteryx > Scotopteryx bipunctaria. Next base: position 6,185,928 of record OX439441.1, read on the forward strand.
TTAGTGATGGCATTCAAACGTCATAAAGATGTCAGGTGGCTGTTACCTGATTGTGACTATCGACGTGTAATAGGCCGCGCGTAAAGTATAGATAGCAGTGGTTTATTGTGCTCGTTTTCGGTCAAAACTTGTATTTACATGATGTTATTCGATTGTCACTGCTCTGCTGGTTTGGAAGTAAGCAAAAACATAGAAAGTCCAGCTTCTTCTCTCTCCGAGCATGTCGTAAAAGTCGACTAAAGCATAGTATTCTCACTAACATGATGGACCATCTATATGAGCGATAGGCTTTCACCATATCCATCTTGGGACTTTGAATTAGGAGTGGCTGCAAGTTTTCTTATGATTACTTGTGGCTCTGCCGAACCCATTAGGGATACGAGCGTGACAATTTGTATGTATTCAATTGTCTAGGAATACTATTTTGGACATAGGTCTTGAACAAAGTTGTTGCTCAATTTGTTTCATAAATGGTTTTAAGGCAATCTATTTAATAACAGAAAAAACGCTGTCGTAACTGTTGTAAATAATTACCATTCAACCAAATCATAATGGGCCAAACCATTTAAGTCAGCTATAACTATATGAAAAATCTCATTGAATTACATAAACTTATTTTAGGTGATGTAAATTCTCCAACTTTTTAATATAATAGCTTTTCACATATCGCTTGTCTTGCTGACAGTACCGTCCTATAATCTCTTCATAAGTCACAGCCAACCATTGTCAAGGCTTATCTGGTAATTTTTGATAGCCACCAGTCACTTAACACTTTGAATTGTTTCGGATGGTACTTTATTTATTTTAATGGCACCTCGGCCCTTAAAGAGCATTCCACTAATCAAGGAGAGAGCACTTTCAAATGAATATGATGAGTACTTCGTGTAATTGATAGTATTCAGTTTAAATAAAAGGCTCTTCGAAATTATAGTAATCTTCGCGTTAACTTCAATGTTATTTTTATTCCAAACATAAAACAAATGAAGAAGTTGAAAAAGTGCTCACGTATTCAAAGTTACATGCTGCAATGTAAGTAACATGAAAATAAAATATGAATACCATAAAAGTATTCCGAAACTCTGTAATAGAATATTTTTATTCCGCTCCCCCAGTGGGTACAGATAATGTTTATGCTTGATTTGTCATTACAATCGGTTAGTGGAAATTTTAATTTATGCGCTTGAGATTGTTTCTTTTTATGTTATCGCTGCTTTTTTATTTGACAAAAACCTTATTTAGTTCGCGGAAATTACGAAAATTGCTTTTTGCGTACTAAAAAAAAAGAACAGATGAACAGTTATTCGATAATCTACAAGCGATTGTACAAGTTGTTTTATTGCCGAATTACTCGCATTGCCTGCGATCGATATCTATAAGTAGCACGTTTGTGAAATATTATCCGATTGATGTCCATGACTAATCTTTCATACTGCCGCATTCGCTGCGGTTACAAATTTAATCTGAGGAATGACAGAGCTAAAATTTGATGTTTTTATTTCAATCAAATCTTTTATCTCGAGTGATTTATGATGGTTCAATGAAGCATGTAGCTGGTATTTCGTTAATGTGTTAATAGGCACATAATTAAAATCTGTATCTTCTTGACCTTTACGGCTTATCCATCTAGTAAATTGTATTTTTAATTATTCTTGTTAGTTTATAATGAAGAGTCAGCGGCAGCTATCGATTGTCCACGGGCCAGCGGAAGTGGAAATTTGAACCCTGCCACGGCTCCTACAACCGTGACTGAACCCACAAATGTTTTACCTCACGTTTGCTTTTTATACCTCTCTACTGTTCATTGTCTCAATAGATTGAATGGAAAGCCACAAATTCAAATACTTACGGCATTTTTCCGGTCTTGACATTAATTTAAGTTTACCTCGGTAAATGTAAGTAGTAATATTGCCGTTTCCATAAAGCACGTTTTAAATTAAGATGCAGTAGCGTGTGTGTAGTGGTATTTCCAATACAGTCGTCGTAGCAAAATACCGGACAGCAGGCGTGTCGGTACAATACTTATCTCGATCAAGGCGTTCCGAGAAAAGAAGAGTCTGCTACCAAATATCATGACTGTCGTCTTACAAATGAGAAAATTTCGCTCTAATTATTTATGAATGTGTTATCGTCATATCTCCAGAGCTCACGATCCAGCCTCCCGCTCCGTGCGCACGACACGAGCAAAACCGCAATTAGCAAATGTGGCTTTCTTTGTTCTCCCGTACGCTCTGGCATCGCATCGCTTTGCATCTATTACCTACTACAATACAAGTATGCGCGTAGTGGCGCGGCGTCGATGTCGATGTCGAGCGTCGTTAATAGACCTCCATTACTTTCATTAAGGGATATCGGCGGACAGTGGTCGTATCGAGATGTCGGCGGGCGTCATGCCACCGACACATGAAATTAAACGCGATGACGCTATCTGAGCGCGCGCATCGAGCGGTCGCGGCTCGTTCTTCGCCGCTGCCGCTGTCCGCTATCCGCTATCCACTATCCACTATCCACGCCGTCCCGCGCTCGCTTAATTGCAAAATGCCAATGAATGTCGATAATATATTTTAATCGGTACACCGAGCTCTCATCGACGCGATCCTAAATCTCGTTATGGACACGACTCGAATACCTAGGCATATGTTATAAATTACGTTTCAGATTATCATATGATCCAATCGTAAATTAAGACAAGATACATAATTAAGGCGAATATATAAAATGGTTGGCATTTCGACGGGAGCACGTTCGATTCCGCCGAGCGATATTCCCTCCATTTTGAGCTATCAGTCCCTCTTAATAAAGTGTAGTTTGATTCGTTACATTTAATTGCGATTCAATCGCCAACAATATTGAAGGAGTCGGGAGTGCGGGGGCGGGACGGGCTCTGAATGTCACGACAAGATTTTTAATTACGTCCGAGATATCATCTAAGAACTGCACTCGATGCAGCGGAGGACACATCGCGAAATTACAATTCAATAATTATTATCCTCGCAGCGAAATATTTTTAATTAATGACGGTTTAACTGTTTGTTAACATGAAAGTAACCGCTGGTAGGTGTCGTTTAGCGGTCGGCGCATGTGGGGTGGGTACAGGTGAACTTTGGATCACAGGAATGCATTCAAAACTGTAGCTAGTAATGTAACTGATCTTTATAAGAAAAGTATCTGGCCGCCAGAGTGGTCTATCGTGGTTGATAGCGGTAAAGAAACAGATCCAAACACGAAGCTCGCAAGTATTGGCTGAGTTGAGCGCGACAGGCGAGGGAAAGGTTGCCGAACGGCTGCTGGTAGATGCCGCCACTCTGATGCCGTCTCGAATATGATCCCAGGTTATTTTCGTTCTTCTAATGCATCTTCGCTGTCGTCCGGAGCACAATTAAAAATACAAAAAGTGAAACGTTTGTTTCAGACGTTCATTGTCTCCGTTATTAATAAATTCATTTTACTGAGTTGAAGTCGACGTGTATTTTATTCGCTTTAAGTGGTTTCACATTGTTTTATATTTATGTGCGGTTATTTTCGGCGGAGACATTATAATGCAGTTTGTGGGGGAAGATGTGAAACGGCTCACTCTTGCTCCATTAGGGATATTTGAAACTTGAGAGTGCACTCATAAATTCACTTTGTTGGTAATAATATGCGGCACGTGTTCTAAGAATAACCGTACATTGTTTAATTATGACATTTTTATACCACTAAAGATAGCATACTTCGAATTACTTAATTTTACACTTAACATAGTTCTTAACAACTTTCATAGTACCTATAAGATGGCCGCATTCCCACGTCCTTGTATTTTTTCGTTCTCAAAGAAACAGCGAAAGACACGTCGTGGCTCTAGCAGTGCATTTACTTTATTGCTCTGATATTTTACAGGTAGTGCTCTTAACTTCCATATGTCCCGCTTTTATAGTCCACTGTACGCGTTATGGCCTAATGTCACGTGATACTCTGATTTGAGTCTTATTTCGTGTGTGTCTCTATGTAGAGCTCACATAAAAACGTAGATTACTGCCGAACTTTTTGGGCTTGGTTTTGACTAGCCGTTGAAATAAACTTAAGTATCCAAATGAAACAAGCGCCTACTTTGAGGTCATTGTAGTCTTAAAATTGAGGCTTATCAACTCGACTCTTTGGAGTTTTTAAGGTGCTTGTGTTTTTTCAATTATCTTTGTGAAAATGATCAAAACAAAAGGCACTGCAGGCTCATGAATTTCCCATTTAAAAAAGGATAGAGGCCACGCAACAAAGTGAAACAAGATCCACTCTACTAATCCGACAAAAGCGAGCCTTGTTACCCTTCAAATTTATTTATAAGAAAACTCTCGGACAAGTCGTTAATACCTATAAAGTAGGGGCGAGAGAGGCGCGAGCGAGTTTATAACTCACGTACCGAACTTTACTTGCCGACACATAAAATAATAGGTGTAAAAACTTACACGGGAATGTACTCAGTGAGCGAGATGGACGGCGGGCACGGCGGCCGAGGCTCGCGGTCTGCTCCGCGCAGGCGGGCGCGCCGCGCCGCCGACACTCGCGGAAATTATCCGCAACATTCATTGCTGCTCAAAAAGATGTTTAAGCTTCGAGGTTGCGCGGCTGCTGTTAAGATATCAACTGATTTATTAGATTAGCCGGCAGCCTCGGTGGCGTGGCGGGCGATTGCTCGGCAGAAACGCAAGAGGCGCGGGTTTGATTCCCGCTGCGGAAGAAATGTTTGCATGATCTGTAAATATTTCTTCCGGGTCTGGGTGTTGTGGTACCATGGTACTCGTAGTTTCTGATACCCACAACACAGGGAATCCTAGTGTGGGGTCAGGACTATGTATGTGGCCGTTGGGTGTTATTTATTATTTATTTATATTTTATTAGATATTCAGTTACACTTCTATGCGACAACCATGATTGTATTTTACTGATTGTAGGTCCCTTTGTTGATGTAGGGTACAATGAAAACACAAGAACTGGTATAATTATTACAGTCGTGTCCAATCAGCTGGCAGGTGTTTGACACACGACAATGGACGAACCATAAGGACCTACAGAAAAATAATGAATATTCCGGAGCCCTAGTTAATTTGGAACGTTAATCAGTACTATAGGGACGGCACAAGAAATATATTATCTTGCATAAATCATGGTAATGAGCACCTTTCGAGCATTTCGTATCGCCATTAATTCAGATATCAGTGCGGAAACAAACGTCGGTTTATCCCGCCATCTGTGGCGCATGCGCGCACCGGTAATCGTTAACCCTGAGGTGATATTATTTTGAATATCCATTTCCTTTATGATTATTATTCGAATCACCCTTAACCGGGGGCTCTAAAGTCCAGTTTACATAGTATTGCATCGTACGTTACCTAAGCATAAAGATGTATGACACGAATTTGAATTGGGAACAGATATTGTTGTGGAGCGGCGGTAGCGGCCGCGGGCGACGGGCACGTGCGTATACGCACCTTGCGCAACATTCTGTTTGTGAACGTAAAATTAAGTGCTATTTTATTTATAAGATGTTGTATTGCCTATTCCACTTGTTTATTGGTGATAACAACACGCCTAAGTACATTTTTTTGGAACAAATGACTTGCACTTAAGTTTTTACGATTTCGATTTAACGCTCACTCCATGTTTCACACATTATTACTAACTGCATGTTTCATTTTCTGCTTCTTATCGTTGGAAAGTAACCATATTAACGATAAGCACTCATAAACTTTTTATTGAAAATGTATTGGCAGGTACCCTTCCGATAACGTAGGTAATGTTTTTATTTGTTTCCGATTTACATATCTGAAGATTTGTTGCACTGAACGCTCTGAAGCGTCTACCTGCAGATCTAAAAAGAGCATGTAGAGTCGATATGCAAAACTTGGGCACGCGTAGTCCCGGGATGCGGCTGATAGAACGACTCATTTTTAGCATTCATGCGAACCTGTTATCCTTCCATTGACCGAGGTCAATCAGCGACTATATCCCAACTATAAATTTCATTTAATAAGACACAAATACAACTTTATGCTCGTTTTTGAATCGCCAACCAAAGAAATTTAAATAAAACACTTTTATCAGATTCGACAGGTGAAGTTGTTTTTATTATTCGTTTTGACTTCGCTGTAGGTTAAGGATTAGCCGGTAACTAATCGATTAGCGATACGGAACGGGAAGTGTCCTTTTTTGATAAATTGTGCTTTGCTATTGTTATCTAGCCATATTAATTAGGCACTTTATAATATAATGAGAGTGTACCTGTATCTCCAACAGTAATATATACTTAAAATAGGTATATAGACTGTAACTTGCTTTAAGTTTCACATATAATTAAAATAGTTTGATAAGATAAGTTAGTAATAATTCATAATGGATATGGAAGAGCGGAATACTCTGGCACAAGTACTTTGTACTTTAAAGAGGGTCCCAACTTTGGTTTATACTATTATTGTATTTTTTGGCTAGTAAATTATTATATCGACATTGTAACCATAAAATAATTGACGAATAATATGCTTGGAAAGAATAGAATAAATAAATATATTAGAATTTATATGTGTGAAAGGTGTGAGTGCTGAGATGATGAGCGATAGGAGGAAATTGAAGAGGGAAATATAGTGTGCCGACCCCACCTAGGGCCCCGCCTATAAGGGCAGGAAAATGATGATGAATGATGATGATGATGATGATGCTTGGAAAGTTGGAGAGTATAACGTACTTGGATACTGTCAACTGCTACTAACAAGAACTCGAATTGAACAGTTGGAAGTAGTTCTAGCTTAGCATGAGGAGAACGTTGCAGTCAATAATAAATAACCTACCGCACCATATATCGGATAGAAGTCGATGGTTTAATATTCATCATGTCTTAATCAGCCTCGGGAAGCCCACCCACGTCTGCGAGCCACCATTTCTCCACCATCAGTGTAGCCATCGTCATACTAATTTAGCCAGGCTCCGGTTGCCAGCAGACTATGTGCAATAAATATTTAAGATTAATCTGATTGGCTCTGGGGCTTGTTAGAATACTAACGACTGCGGAGAAATGCCGAACGCTTGTAAAACGTTGTCTAATTGTGATGGTGGATGTGATTACTGCTGGTGGTCAAGTTAACTGGATCTGTGATTCTGAAACTATCGGTATCCAGACAAGAAGGTAGGTCGGGGTACCAAATATATAACCAATACCACTCTATCAAAGCTCTATAAATGTTTAGTCATTGTCTTTCATATCAGCGACTAGCTGTTGCCCGCGACTTCGTACGCGTGTAGTACATTATTTTGTTTTTAAATCAATAGTTTTCGCAGCGCACGTCAAGGTAGAAAACCCAAAAACTATTTTGGGTTTTCTACCTTTCTAACTGAAAGGCTATGGGTAAAAGTTGTTAATATCCTATAAAAACATTATAAGTTATGTACATGTTTAGTATATTACATGATAAACATAATACTCGTCAATACATCAATGAATGAAATATTTTAGGATTTTCTATAAGAACACTTCCCAAACAAGCATTGTTGTCTTTATTAAAAGAAGCCCGCGTTGGTTTTTTAAAGACCTTTTTCAAAATTTAGATTAAATAATTTTACAAAGCTCTGCTAATAGAAAGGTTTGTAAGAGATTCCTCAGACTTACGTACCTATCGGGTTACAAATTGTGTATCTAAGATCGATACCGCCGTAATGAAGAGGGCTTAGCATTTAAATACATTTGCATATTAGAATGCGCTCACTCTATCTGAGTACTACCCAGTCAGTACCGATTGAGCGAGTGCACCGCTCCGACTGACGAGTTTAGTTGACAACTACTAGATTCGATAACTGGGGACTTGATAGTGAGATGCTATGGCTGTCGTTTTGTGCCTTTAGTGTTGTTTGTTAAAATGGATTACATAATTTATTGTACGTTGTACCAAGTTAAACGAAGATTAGATCAAAGAACATAACGCATTCTTTGATTATTGTGATATATCCTACTAATTTTATAAATGCGAAAGTTTGTAAGGATGTGTGGATGTGACGATGTATGTTTGCGCCTCAATCAAGCCGTAACGGCTGAACGGATTTGAATGAAACTTTCAGAATACATAGTATGTGTGCTGGAACAACATTTTGGCTACTTTTTGTCCGGATACCACGCGAGCGAAGCCGCGGGCGATAGCTAGTTTCTTACTATTTGTTTTTTTGTGTCAAATTTATTATTCATTGTGTACAATGAAGTGTAATTCTATCTATGTTTTTATCTGTTTGTGTATTAGGTATTTCTAGATAGATTGTTTGGAAAAAAACTAATGAAATAGTAAGAATTCACCCTGGTATATTTTACGATGGAGATGAGTAATGTTTCTGGGTCAGCATGCTTCGTTACAGCAAACTATTGATGCAAGGAGAATTACATTTAACCATACGAATATGCATGCGCTGACCTATTTTGTACCCTGTTACTATTCCCATACCATAACATAGGATATGTCCTATTCAGCCTTAGTTATAGGTGAATAGAAGCTAGGTCGTAGCGATGCGCACTCCGATAGCAACACCAATTAATATGCAATGCCGTGGCACTCGTAAACCAGTCACGAACATATGCCAATATGCCGATGCAGTTAGGCAGAGGCTATTTGTATAATACGGACGATTTACTTTGTGGTACCGCGTCTTGGTCCCGAATCCAGATTGACTGTGACTGTCTTCCTTTTCATGTTATCGATCTAAGTGTATCAGCATTTGTTATTCATATGTATTTTTTATTATGTAAGTAGATTCTATTTGCTAGTTTAGCCGAAACTTCTTTTTTCGTAAAATAAAGATTGTATGGAGTATACGTTTTGAAAACTAAAAATAAAACGACTTCAATGAAAAATAAATAATAATAATAAATATTTGTCGACATTTCACACAGCGTCATCTAGCCTCAAACTAAGCAATGCTTGTATTATGGGTACCAGATGGCTGATAGAATACTTACATACTTTTTTTTATAAATACATATTTATAATACAAATACTACAACACCCAGACCCGGAAGAAATATTTTCAGAACATACAAACATTTCTCTCGTAGCGGGAATCGAACCCGCGCCTCTTACGTCTCAGCTGAAGAGTCACCCGCCACCGAGGTCGTCAAAAATAAAAACTCTTTGGTCCCATCCTATAACGCCAACCACCTGTAGGTATGTTACGATGTCACTGGCTATCGACACTCTTTCGAATAAAATTGAGTAAGTTGTCATTTCCGAATTTTAATTTTAAATTTTAAAAGTACAAATTCTTCAGATATCAAAATATGGGACTACCTTGGTACCATTCTCTATACAACACTGAAATAATCAAAAGAATAAAATAAATTCATAATTGGTGGAATAATCGAGTAATAAACATACAAAAAACACAGTCGAATTGAGAACCTCCTCATTTTTTAAGTAGCTTAGAAATCAAATACTACCAATTCCGAACCTATTTTTCAGTTTGGATAAAAAAATAAATGCTTTTTACCATCTAGTAGATGATTTATACAACGTCAGGAGGCAATTTTTACCTACACAAACGGGACGCTCTATAGTGCCCGGAACGAATTAAGATGGATTAGACTTGCCCAGCACCTATTCCATCCTCTCAGCTTAGTCGGCCTTGTCCACAGGAAAGACATGGTCAATACGTGTGGAGCTGACTCACCGATGTTTTCCTTCATCGTTTCAGAGTACTGGCATAGCGTTACATACATTTTTCGCACAGAAAAATCCATTAGTACACGACCGGATTTGAACCCGCAACCTTAGGATCACTACCAAGTAGACCAACAGTGCTCTCCAGTCTTGGATAAGCATGCTTTCATAAATTAAAAACTGCGATAGTCGACGAGCACTGCTCTATCAAAGTTTAGTATGCATGTTATCATCGCACGTTTATATAAGATTTCACGTGTGGCATCACATTAGCAGTGGTTAGTGCAGAAAGTGCGCATGGTAATGCATTATCACATACATGTCGCGACTGCCGCCGTCCTATCGCGGCATCAGGCGCCACCGCCGGCTGGCTCTGGCATACTCCTGAGGGATCCTCATTTCATTTACTAATCATTATTGTACCAACTAATAATTTAGCTTGAGAAAATAGCTAACAAATCATACTTCATACTAATATTATAAAGAGGAAAGATTTTTTTGTTTGTTTGTAACGAGTAGGCTCCGAAACTACTGGACCTGTTTCAAAAATTATTGCACCAATAAAAAGCTACATTATCAGGAACTAGTATAGGCTATAATATATTTTCAAAAAAAATAGGGATCCGTAAGAAAATTGCAATATTGTAACCCAAGGTAGGAAACCCAAAATAGTTTTTGGCGTGCGCTGCGAAAACTATTGATTATAGAACAAAATAATGTACTACACGCGTACGAAGTCGGAAGTACTTGTAACAGCTAGTAAATAAATAAATAAATTTTTGTGGACATTTCAGACAGCGCCATCTAGCCCCAAACTAAGCAAAGCTTGTACTATGGGAACCAGATGGCTGATAGAATACTTATATACTTTTTTTTGTAAATACATACTTATAATACTACAACACCCAGACCCGGAAGAAATATTTGCAGAATATACAAACATTTCTCCCGTAGCGGGGATCGAACCCGCGCCTCTTGCCTCTCAGCCGAGAACTCGCCCGCCACGCTACAGAGGTCGTCGAAGTACCATGATTACGATAGGAACATGCATTAACATAATTTTGACGTTTAAGATACTGGCCATGCGTGTACCATTTCAAATTCAAAAGCTGTGCAGTGATGACGATAGATATTGAACAATCGATGACCACTTCGTATTGCAGTTTGATGTTAGGTGATCTCAGATAAGACATCTGTTTACAAAACGGTTACAGACTTCAATTGCTAATTTATAGAGCCTTTCTCCTCGTACATAATATGATACAATCTTAATTTCTTAATTGCAAATGCGACAAGTTGTAGCTTTGCATTGCAAATCCCAAACTAATTCAGACTAGGTAAAATCAACTCCAGGAAATTAAAGTAGCAGTAAAGAAAACGCCACAGTTACCACGATGTAGATAAATAGATGCACAGATGGATGAGCTGCCACAAACTCGAGCCAAGTATAAGCAGGTAGGCTCGCGGACGTTAAAGCTTGGAACGCACAGCATAATAATTAGTCATTAGAAAGTAGGCAGCGAGGGAGCCGGTGGGAGGAGGGAGGCGGGAGGGAGGGCGGGGCTCGTCTGTTTCAGCTTATCTGAAATTACATCTTTTATGGGTATCCGCGATTATTCCGCGCTGCAGCGGGTTGCGGCGCGTTACTACTGCCTGGAAAACAACTTCACATTACCATCGGTGTTCTACATAATCCCTACTATTGCTTTTTACTGCACGACTACTTTCGCGCCTCAATCGCCTCTTTGTCACCCATTCATTTTCACGCAGGACGAGTTTCCAGATTTCCAATCTCTACTTTGCCATGTCTTTATGCGTGTAGGTATCAGGACTGTTTAGCAAATGCCTTCTGTAAACGGTCGTTTACATAAACCGCTACGTTGTCTTCTAATTTTCAAATGCTTATTTACCAGAAATTGACACATATTGCAGTAATGGACAAATTTATTCACACATAAACCTGTAAATTACCATTCAATTCGATATTACATTGCAAAGGAAATTTATACACAGATCTAAAACGCAGAACCGGGCAAATTCTAATATCCTTGTTTGTTACACAAAAGCGCTGCTTACAACAACAGACAAACAATTCAGTGGAGCTAACTTGAATTCATAATCAAGTAATTTATGTGCACGGCGAATAAATTAGTCGCTCCAGCCCGCGCGCCGCCCATAACTTACCCCTATAAATTGCCCTAAGCGGGCCAACTTCATTTTATCTCCAAATACTAATAAGTACTTGTACTACCTACGTACGTGGGTTACACCATTTATTTTTATTTTAACCAGTAAATTTCCACCCCGATATGACCGTTTTATGATGGCGTTACGTGATCACCACCTGATAAGCGCACACTAACGTAACGCGGCGATAAACAGCCACTAGTGTGACTTTAACCACGAAAATGTGACTTACGAGCATTGCCTCAATGTGTAACCATGACTGAATTACATTTTTAATGTTCTCATTTTCTGAACTAGGGTGATTGGTGTCTCTATTTTGATGAAGAGGTAAAATGTGCTTTATTTTATTCACCATTCAAATGAGTTTTATACATATTTTCCCGTGGCAGCACTACCTCTACATATTACGTTTCTATTCGTACTGGCGAGCTCACGTATCAGGTAGCACCTGCTTTGCATAAGGCGTCATGTCGAGAACCCCACGATTAGGTGTAAATTTTGCGATTAAAGAAATAAAATAAATTTTAATTATACACGTTGTGTGAATTAAATAACTTCTATAAACACTAGATCATTTAAGGCAAGACGGGTTAAACTAGGTTTAAGTATGTCAATAAACTTTTCCCCACTCTCGAATTACAACAAAAATAAAAAAAAACAACTTGACGTTCGACTTTTGTACAAAAAGGAAATATTGGAATAAGCGTTGTAAATTATAAAAAATTGCCTGCCTTCTATTATTATTATAAGCGATGCGTGATCCAAGATCTGGTTCTTATTTAACTCAACGGATCAGTAGGTATTGCCATTCAGCGTGGCAATGAGCCAGCGTCTTGGGCACACTTCCACCGTCTGATGATCTGGATCAAGCGAGCTATCTATAGACCGCGTGCAACGGTCATTAGATAGTCCGACTGTTTATTTTGTAAATTATATTATTATAAGTTTCTTTGTGTTAATAAATTATATCTATAGTTTGGTATATACTTCTCTGCTGGACATGTCGGAAAAGCCGACTAAAGGATAGTATCCTCTCCAACATGTTGAACCATCTATATGGGCGATGGGTTGATCACCTTTCACCGTGGTTCGCTATATTCAATTCATCTTGGGACTTTGAATCAGAAGTGGCTGTAAGTTTTTTTATGATTACTCGTGGCTCTGCCCACCCCATTAGGGATACGGGCGTGATAATATGTTTGTATTGGTTTGGTTTCATTAAACTACTACTACTAACTAAGTCATGTCACTAATTCTTTTGAACTAGTCTGGCGAAAGAATTCAAAGTGCGCCTCAAAGGCTCCTTTCGTGTGCTTGACACATATTTTCGAACTTTTCAGGTTTTACGACATGTTAGTTTCCTCACGATGTTTTTTACTTATACTACTGGTCAGATACCACATACCATATTTTTCGGACAGAAAAACCCATTGGTGCACGACCGGATTTGAACCCATGACCTTAGGGCCGGAAGGCGGAGTCGCTAACACTAGACCATCAGTGCTCTTAGTTTCATAAGTCCTTACGATATTTTAACTACAAAATGCATTCGTTAAACATTCGTTAGTATAACAAAGAAAACATTTGAAACTGAACTTGGTCAGTCACAGCCGACCCCACAAAAGGTGTCACGGTGTCCGAAGCGTCCTATAGAGCCAACAATAAAATTAACATAGTCGAAAGCGAAGTGTCACGGCACAGGAAGTATTGTGTAATTTGTAAGCTTTGTGATTAATAAAGTGTACTAAGTGTGTCCCGAATAGGACAGATTAGCGGCCACTTTATCACATCTATTCCGAGTTAACGTCGCGTGACGGATCTCGTTTGAAACTCATAAAGAGTCCAAAGCAAAATATACTTGTAGATAACGCTTAGGTACTTTACGTCTCGGGCCCTTTTCCACTTGCCAACTTCAGGAATCGCCCGGGAGGGTAAACTCGCAAGTTTATTTAAGTTTACTACTATTTTGTAATTAAATTCTCGCTTTATAATCGAGTCAGTGGGTGTTGGGGTACTTTACGGGTTTTAAGGAGAATCTCTTCAGTCAATTAATTTATGTCGTCCCAAGAAATATGGGACGAAACAAACTTTATCTACTGACATAACTTCTCTCTCGGAGGTGGAGATGGTTAGATTGTTGAAATTGTTCTTGGGGCAGATATTTGCGAATCTTGAAGATTCAAACTTAGAATAACCTGGCCCTTTGAATCAACACTGTGCATTTAGTTAAAAAATGACTTTTCTTTACCTACCTACTCGGTACGACTAACCCAATAATGATGTAGGCATCTAAGTTAAATTATCTTGTTAACACTTTTAAAGCTGACTGTATCTAAAAGGTTGGTTTATTTGTTTTAAAATGGAAACTACAAAATAATGAATCCAAAATGGACAATGGACAACAACATCGTCTAGCTCACATTCGGGCAGATTGATGGAATTGCGCTGGCCTTATACGAAGAACAAATGGTTATAAAATAGTCTTTATCAGATTTTACTTTGACCTTTTGACCACAAATAAGCACAGAAATAAAAGTATATTCGGTTGGTTTTATGGTTAATATAGTAGACAAAAGTGGGTGCTTAACTTTGTTTCATGGTATTATTAGTATCAATTCCAAAGGTTTTAATATTTTTGCCATGCGTTTTACTTATTGGCACATCACATTACGTGCAGTAGAAGTATTTGACGTGTTCTATAATAACACGAGTATACCAAACCAATTTTAATAGTCATTCAAAAATTCAAGGCTATCAAGTGTAACAATGTAATGTAACTAGTAATTGCATCTACATATATTTTATGGTTACCTACCTAATCGTTCTACAATAATTTATACAGGTTTTGCTTACAAAAATATTGTGTTTGATCTATCACGCAAAATATACCTATGTAAAATTTCGTTGTCTAGCACCTAAGTTGTATGACAAAAGTAAGATGCATACAATAAATAACACCCAACAGTCACATACATAGTCCTGACACCACACTAGGATTCCCTGTGTCGTGGGTATTAGAAACTATGAGTACCATGGTACCACAACACCCATACAAACATTTTTTCCGCAGCGGGAATCGAACCCGCGCCTCTTGCGTCTCTGCCGAGCAATCGCCCGCCACGCCACCGAGGCCGTCAAATAATGTTTATTTTATCTACAAGAATAACTTACACTCCCATCCGCCATCCCCTACCTTCGCAGAGAAATGTATTTTGTAAGGATTATTGCAACATTGAATTTACATAACATTTTCCGTCATTTGCTTATCGTTCACATGACAAGTCTCGTGCATTAAACATGAATAAATTTGACAAGTTTTAGCAAAAGTCGTGGTGTAAAATATCCATTCAGGAATGTGCGCGAAAGGCGAGAGCGCGAAGTCGAGGTTTACTCCGATGAGTATTTGAATAATCGAGGAATGTTCCAAGTCCATGGCATTATATGATAATAATTTCACGCGCGAGTGCTTCGCGCCAGTTGCCAGGACTCTGCCCCACACCCGGACGCCTTCAAGGAATGTGTTAAAAAATTACCAACGTCACAAACTGAATACAATAGCCACGATACATATTGAAACGACAGCTTTTTTACGCTTTCAATATTTTTAACCTCACTACTCGATTCTCCCCCGTCATTTCATAATTAATTGATACTACAAACGTTAAAAACTGGTGAAGTGTTAAATAACCGTGTAGGGTTACAAAGGTGGGGCAATATTTCAAATTATACTCGACACGCCATAGGGTTGCATAATTTTTCTAAAACTGTAAAACAGATTTCTTTTTATTCATAGCCATATCAAAAAACATTTTACCCACCTATCAGTCAATGATCTCTTGATAGATCTTCAACATTCATCTCTCAAGTTCGTATTCGTGCGAATAAAGTATGTTTTTCTGCTACACGCTCTATTGCAGAATAGACGGTGCATGAAACCTTATAAAATCATAAAAAAATCTAATTACCTTGCCACGTGGTAATATAAGTGTGAAGTTGTTAACTTAAGTATCATAATATGGCTAATTGGTATGTGAACGAGTCGTAAAATTAGTTATTCATAACAGTGTGGTTTTTAGATGGTGTATCAGTAAACGAGGCGATGTTATTTTACGCCCCTGTAATTATTAATTTGTGTAATGGCTGCACGATTATTGAGCTCAAGCATGCTTTACAAATAAAATACGCTTGTTGAGTAATTCAGGCTAATACCTTGGATAAGTACATACAGTAAACAATTGTTTCTGGATGACATTTTATTTCAAGCAACATTTATTGAAGCGCATTTTTCCCCATACCTCATTTAGGTAAATTTAGAAATTATTTAAATAACTAGGATTTGTGCAGAAATTATTATTTATTCTATTCAAAGAATTGCTTGTTTATTATAATTTCAATGCAATTGTTTCATAACTAGCACAGTTGGATTTGCTACTACATAAACAGAAACCACGAGACATAAACACGACAGCTAGAAACTAGCAGAGATACCTGTATTCAGGGAACTTGCAATTTTCATAAACCACTGCTAGATTGCAATGCGCTCGCAGGAAATACATTTGCTTGCTAATTAAAGATGCAGTTACTAATTTTCGTTCACCACACTTTCTTACACCGACACCATCAACTAGAATTAAATATAATTTCATGCTTCATGGAAAATAGCTATTACTGTTGATATATCTATATTTGTTTGTCTCGCGATAAGCTTCAACTAAGTACGGCTAATTTATACACTTCCTTTTGTAAAGATAATGCTTGCTCTTTGTGGTAACTAATACACATTTTAAAAAGCGAATAACTATAAAACTATAATTAACTACTAACTTCATGCACCAGTAAATGTAGACATTAATTTCCACACTAGTTTATCTATTTGGGCGCACAACCCGCCTTTATCTGTCATCGTTGCTCACATACTGAGTTCTGTATGAGCCTCTTCAACGATAAAGCTCTAGGGGATATCATATTAAATTACACTAAGCATAAAGTTTATTTTGGGAACACGGACAAAAGCCGAATAAGCCGTTTCGGCGCAGCTCGATGCGGGTGGAAGGCGACTTTACGTATTGCGTTTACTCGAAATTATTTTAATATGCAAATAAGAAAATGTAAAGGAGAATTGTGTTTCGACGTTGTTGGTAAAGTCGGTTACGCAGACGTATTCTTTAAATTAATGTCTGTGTGAGATTAGAGTACTGCTAACTGCGTTACATGGAGCGGGCTTACACCGCGAAGCTCGCTCGTTTGTTCCGAGAAACAGACAAATGAAAGCACATAATTACTAGGCCGCTCCGTTCTAAATGCAACAAGGATTAGAATTTACATGCTCGTGTTAACAAGCACGCGTATGGCATTTTATGACTTTGATATTTAAATACAGGCTTTGATTTAGGTCTACTATTGCAGCCGAACGCCGCGTCAAGCGTCGAGTCGCGTCGTCCTTGACCCGGAAGTTATTCTAAGCAATTATTACTCGGAATATGAAAGCTTAGACCTGCCTCATACCGACCATAGAGCATGGAGTCCTGTCAGCTGACGTTTGTCTCTGCTTCAGTACAGCGTGAATAGGAGACCGCAGCCATATTGAACTTGCTACATCTTGCCAACCACTCGAGAGATACCTGAATAGTAAAAGGTTGAATCGGCATCGGATATGGCATGGCATTTTCCTCTTTTGCATATAGCATTATTTATCTATCGGTTGACTTTCATGCACCTTACATCGTCATAAATATCAAATAGCATTGAAGTTGCGGTTACTTTAGCTCACGATTTTAAACTATAAAGTTAGTAGAGTAGGCAATGAAGATGTTCTTAGAACTTTTGGGTAGATAACTTTGTTGGTATTTTTAGATCGTTACAGAAAAATAAACATATTTATAGTAATTATTACATATCCCAGCAGTGTGACACAAATAGCTGATAATAATAATAATCTATTGAAAAGCTGACATGTGAACAAGTTGTACCGGGCGAACATAGAAAGGTTTCTTGCCGAACTTCGGAACCCTAAAAACCACACTCAGACAGGTGCGTGAGATTTAAAAGTTTTTCGATCTGTGCTGTTCAATATACAAGATCGGGCATATGGTAAATGCAATCTTAACGAACAGACGTGCTTAAAGATTTAAGATTATCACAATGGACGACAGATGACAATCTAACCCGTATGATAATTAACGTGTTCCGTTCTAAAGTTTGTTTTGATCGCAATTAGCGAGTATAAGCAGCAAGGCAGAACTGACAATCCAACGAATGTCAGTGATCCGCAAATATGAGGTGATGGATAAACTCAAGCTCCTGTTTTACATACAATGGGGAAAAATGACTAAAAAACCCTTCAAGCGGTTGATGCTATGAAACTCTAATTAAAGCTAGAATGTTTTGTATCTTTCCGTGGTGTGTTATGTTTTGATAGATTTATAATCTGAGAACTTGAGCACAATAATTTGTACGCTCTTTGCTAACAGTTATTAGGATCAATCACACGGAAGGCAACGTTCGCTGTGGGCATTGATGTCGATAGTGTGTACAGATGATAATAGCTTCCCGTATTATTTGTAAATTAACGGTCTCGAGTTAGCAATGAATTTGTGGCTCTACCATGAGTTTTCACAGACTGCTCGCTAGCGACGGCATCGGCACTAAAAAATTTGAATGAGAATTTGTACTACGAATATCCCACGAAGTCGTGGTTGGGGTGAAGTTAGGCTGATTGACGGCGAAGGGTGAGTATTCTTTTTAAATTCTACTGGTTCCAATACATTATTTTTAGGGTTCTGTACATGAAGGGTGCCAACGGAACCCTATTACTAAGCCTCTGCTGTTCGTCCGTCTGTCTGTCTGTCTGTCTGTCTATCCGTCCGTCCGTCCATCTGTCAGCGGGCTGTATCTCATGAACCGAAATGGGTAGAGTTGAAACACAGAGTATGTATTTCTATTGCGGTTATCACAACAAATAATAATAATACAAGAATCATTTAAGTACATGTACGATGTTACGGAACCCATCGTATGGTAGAGCTAACCGTTCGCGCTTTAGCGTTTTTCTCGTGAGGAATCGAAGCGTAATTATAGGCGGTGCAGCGATTAACATCTGTCGACTATTAAATAAACGGATTATAAGGGTTCAATCAATGTAAGTAATTATTCTTATCCGTCGGATGTTCTCAAAGCGCCTTCGCTCAGTTGTGCGGAATAATTTTCACATGATTCGCGAGGAAATCAAACTGCCCTACCCGTTTATTAGGCAGTCACATTGACGTGACTGCCTAATGTATACGGACCTATGTTACCTACAGCGTAAATTATAGACAGCAACCATTATGTAATTCTGCTGCAGATATCCTTAGGCTTGCTTGCGAATTACGATTTAAAATAATACTGTATTGTTCTTGATTTAATGGACTTAGGTACAGTTATATCTGCACTTGATTTATTTAATCGTCATGAATAGTTGTACAGCTACTGAGTTACTTACATTTCCCGTCGGATAATCAATCACGGGATGATTCGATAGAGGTATGTGTGTGAACGCAGGTAAAGAGTTCTGCGTCGGCTTCTGTGGCTCTTGCAAAAAGCGTCGATGGTAACCGAACGATTATAATATATTAGTTGGTCTTTAATTGCGGCGATATAATTACGTCGGTGGGGCGTGCATACGTGATGATATCCCGCGCAGCCTCAACTACCGCCGCCGAGATATTAAGAGGCATAACTTTGCCACAGTCTAAAACTAATGCGTAAAGTCTTGTTTCAGCATAAACGTATGACTGAAGTTACACAAGTGCGTAAAAGGATGATGCGTCAGAAACAGCAAAACTTATAAATACTTACCGTTGGTTTATATATATATTTTTTTTTTCGGACGGAATATAATGCTGTGGGTCTCAGATGACCGCTGGCAGCGTTACCGGGCTTTGGTGAGCGCAGAGGGCGCGACACCGAGAAAAAAGGTTTTTGTGGCAACTAGCGCAAGGGCACCACTTAGGTACGAAGGGCACCAGTTAGGTACGAAGGGCACCAGTTAGGTACGAAAATAGTTGGTTTATATTATATGTGTGATTTTTTTATACCACTAAGCTGGCACACAAGCATACGGCCCGTCAGATGGAAAGCGGTTACCGCAGCCTATTACGTTTGCAACACCAGAGGTATCACTCACGCATTGCCGACCCTGAAAAAATCTCTTCACACCCTTTTTGAAGAAACCCCTGCTGTACTCGTTAGGGAAAATCATAGGGAGTTCATTCCACAACCTGCGCGTCCGCGGGAGGAAGCTCCTTTGGAAAATTATAATATTATTTTTAGTAAAACGCAGCGATTGAAAAAAGTATGTGCGCTATACCAGTAGGTAGGTTCTCTCGAACATTGAAGGAAAACATTGTGTGGTAACGGCATGTCATAGAACGTAGAACCAAAAAAATTTAAAACATCTGTCAAGCGCATGAAATGAGTCTTTGAAGCACTTTGAATCCTTTCGGCATATTAGTGGACACGACTACTACAGTGTAGGCACGAGACAAGCAACTCACTACTACTACTTTCGAGGCACTAGTTCTTTCGACCAGTGTTGTAAAAGAAGGGTTCTTTCGTGCAATACAGGGAAACCTAGTTGGGAATTGGAGCTCAACCATGTACAGTGTCTACCTATGCACTTTAATAAAAAAAAGCTATATTATTTTTTATTTTA
Source organism: Scotopteryx bipunctaria (assembly GCA_949320045.1). Taxonomy (NCBI): domain Eukaryota; kingdom Metazoa; phylum Arthropoda; class Insecta; order Lepidoptera; family Geometridae; genus Scotopteryx; species Scotopteryx bipunctaria. Next base: position 6,206,466 of record OX439441.1, read on the forward strand.
TTCATTTTGGATTTCCAACGAATGTTACATAATCTCTTCTATGTGACTTAAATCTAGTGTCCTTTCAATGATAGGTGACCACTGCATGCACATAAAATTCGTGAATATGTATGTCTATTGTTATCCTGAAAGAAAGGTGACAAAATGCAAAAACATAGTGGGTAAAACGAAAATAAAACAATGGTAACTATAAGAATTTACATTTATTTATGAAATGAACTGGCCGTAATGCCATGGGCTGTGGCTCCACTGAGCCGATCGAATGTTTCGCGATAATGAGCACTGGCCGCGATCGAAGTGTCATTAGGAAGTCTTAACCGGCAATGTGCGCCCTCGAGTTATGCTAACCTTCCCTTACCGAGGAGATTAATCTTCATAATTACCTGCATCGAGAATAAATACGCCAGCATTAGTAATAACGCAGGCTTTTTCGTCCAGCCTTATGAGATGGCGATCAATTTGTTTGCTCCGATGCGATTAAGAATTTTTAAATTACGGGTTCAAGAAAATATATGGCGACATACAAAAAGTTTCACTTACATTGTAAGCGGAGTTCACATGGGTAATAATTGGAAGATAAAATTTGTGTCGGAATCTAAAGGTTCGGGGAATGGCATTAGCGGCGATCGGATAGTGTCGGTGCGGGCCTAATATCCTAATGATTCAATGAGGTGCTACTGCTCCGTGGGAATGTACGGATGACATAATGTGTTTCATTTAAAACTATTATCTCCTCTTACTTCTCTGATGGATTGGGAGTAAAGAAAAAATAAAACGCGCCCTGCTGCTTCTCTCTCTGAGCATATCGTAAAATTCGAGTAAGTATTCTCTCCAACATGATGGACCTATATGGGCGATAAGCTGATTATCTGTCACCATGGTTCACCATCTCGTGGCGTAGGAAGCGTTCGTAGCGTAACTTGCTTAGACGTTCTTGATTGGTCGTTGAAGTTAAGCAACGTTATGCGCGGTCACAATTTGGATTTGTGACTGCAAGTGGCATTACAAGCTGAGCGCTTCCATGCTACGAAGAGCACGGTTAGCCATGACGGAGGCCTTTAGGTGGCCTAAAATCTCCGTCACTAGAGTTGGCCACTAGCTCATACGAACCTACCTACCATATCCATTTTGGGGCACTTGGATCAGGAATGGCTGCAAGTTTTGTTATGATTACTTGTGACTCTACCCACCCCATTAGGGATAAGGGCATGATAATTATTTATGTATGTATTTCCTCTTACCTTTTGGTGCTATTTTTATAACAGTTAGTACTTGAAAAAACTGACCTTGTACAGCGAGTACCTATAGGTATTATATGAATGTTCCGCCTATAGCTCTATTTATAAGCGTAGGTGTATTTTTCATTTTATTTCCTCAGAACATGAAACAGTCCTACCGAGCTCAACTATCGAATAATCGTGTTATGGTAATCGTATTGAGGTATTTAATTGTGTACATTCCGAGTTCAAAAACACGGGACACCTACGTACATGGTTAAAATTATGAATTAATCCCGATAGGCGGCACCTCTCAGTCGCGCGACATACTTCGCCCAGATAAGGGAAGGGCTTATAAATGACTCTTTATTAAACGTGAAAGGAGCGACGTCGGCTAATGGGCCGATCATGCGCTCCCATTAAAGATTATTTAATATTCAAAAGCGGCCGGAGATAAATCACGATCGCCCGCCATGCTTCTTTGACTACACTGCACTTTTGAGAGGACGGAGTTAGGTTCGTTTCTTGTTCCAATTCATTCATTAATTAAATTAATTTACATGCTGCATATTTTTAAAAACTTGAGGGTACATTTATAGTTATCAACATTATGGTTATTGCCATTTTACAAAAGCAACATATTATGACAGATATATCAATATTTGTTCTTTTTTTATATCAAGACGTGCTAACTTTATACTGTTTATTATTAGGGTTACATATCCGAAGTGTGCCAACGGGTCCCTATTACTAAGTCTCCGTTGTCCGTCCGTCCGTCCGTCTGTTAGCGGGCTGTACATCATGAACCGTAATAGGTAGAGGGTTGAAATTTTCACAGAATGTGTTTTTTTATTGCCGCTCTATAACAACAAATAAAAAAAAATAAAAAAGGGGGCCCCATACAAGAAACATTTATGTATATGTACGATGGTCCCGTACTCTTCGTGTGCGAGTTCGACTCGCACTTGACCGATTTTTCATTTCATCTCAGGTCGGTCCAGATACTAACATTTCTGTCAAATTATAAATGTTTTTTCACGCATTTGAATGAAATGAGATTGAAGTAAACAAGGTTTGAAATGGTAGCGGCGAGACTAAAATGGCATCAGACGTTGTTATGAGCGTAAAAGTGTCGCAAATTGCCCGTACTCGTCGGCTAGTTATGCCACAGCTCACAGAGAACAGCTAACTAAGCTTGGGCTTGTCATTACGAGTATTTAGTAGATATATAAGAGTCGTATTCGTATTGTTATTTTGGTGATTTTTCAGAATAGGTAGGTATCCCAATAAGATCTCTAGCTCAATTTTTCAAAAACAATAATAACTAATGTGATGATATTAAAAGTATTCATAAGGCACAATTCAATTATGTTGTATTAAAAGTTTCGAGACCAGAAGAACCTTTATTTTGGTTTTGAGTAGTATACATTTATGAGGTATGAGGACGTATATATTTTAACTAGCTTACACGCGCGGTTTTGCTTGCGTGGTGTACATTTTAAAAATGTGGGACTATATTATGTAAAGTGCACGAAATTACTTTCTATGTACCTATCTGACACACTTTACCATTCACCGCACCAATTTTTTTTCTTTACCATTCAGATGCCTTTCAGAGCTAACATACCTTAACCGAGAGCACTGGTGGTCTAGTTGGTAATGACCCCGCCTTCCGATCCTAAGATGGTGGGTTCAAATCCGGTCGTGTACCAATACCAATAAAATTTATGTGCGCTAAACCAGAACTCTCAAATGGTGAAGTAAAACATCGTGAGGAAACCCGCGGCTTAGTCAGCTCCACACGTATTGACCACGTCTTTCCTGTGGACAAGGCAGAGTAAGCTGAGAGGGTAGAATAGATGCTGGGCAAACTTACTCCATCTTAATTCGTCCCGGGTATTACAGCGTCCCGTTACTGAAGGTAAAAGTTGCCTCCTGACGCTGTATAAATCATCTACTATAGATGGTAAAAGGCCTAATTTATTATTTATTAAACCTTAACCTTACCTTGTTAGTTCATAACAAGGTGAGAGAAAGAACAAGGACAAATTAACCTCACACATTAAATAAGCTCGTGGAGTTGACCGGCTAACGTCATAGCTTGGTGGCTATGTCTTGCCTGATACCGTGTGTGGTCGCTTGATAACCATCGAGATATCCGCGAGGCTTCAATCGTATAAGGCAGCGTGTGATGCCATAACGCTTGTTCCATGATGTTTACTACGATACTGCGCTTTGGCGGGACGATTTATTGAACCGCCAATGATCCTTAGTACCTTGTGTACTTATAGTATATCTTGCTACTGAGTTGTAACTTAGTATTTATTAAACTTTCGCGATTTTTTAACTATTTAAAGTTTATACGGTTAAGTTTTTTTACGCTTTGAAAGGTCCTTAATAATTATCATATGCGTACGTACCTAAAATCAATTGTTACATTTATATTTTTTATCCCGTCGGCACCCTTCAGGTACGGAACCCTAAAAAGATACGCGCTTAAGTCCCGTTATAAACTTTAAATTAGTTTTTACGTGTTATTGAAAAAACTGATATGTGAGTATTTATTGAAATTTAATCTCAATAGTATACGGGTATGCTAGCATGTCGTAAAAGTCGACTAAGGGATAGTATCCTCTCCTACATGACGAATTACGTAGTACCACAAATATTGTGCGCCTTGGCAATTTTCGTCTACTTCTGAAATGCGAACTAATGCGATGATGATTATGTAATATAGAGATGTTACAATAACTATGTTGATACCTATTTTTTTAAAGGGTTGGTTTAGCTAATATTTTAATACTGTTATAATATTATTAGTTGCATATTTGGATAAATTCGGTTATCATACAAAGCGTGAAGTTTGCCGAGGCGCAAAATATTTGTGGTATTACTGTATAACATTTTATTAAGATGCAACATCAAACTAAAAGCTTATAACCGTCGCATACCTACTTTAATACATCTAACTAGAAATCGATATTCTGATACAAAGAAAAGCCATCCGTACTGGTGTATCAAAGTTGTCTCATAAGGTTATACCCGCGTCCGACCTATAGACATTTCTATTTTTCGGCAACAAATGGCAAAACAATAATTCGTACCCTTGCGCGAGCTAATAACAATAAAATAGAAGTTCGATCAGTAAACGCGGGTCGGTGACTTGTTCAATCAACGCGAGTCAGATTTATTTTTATGAAAATTGGCATAACGTTGGCGGGTCAGCGGGCCCGTGTGCCCAGTGGCCCCGCGAGACCGCACGCCCGACCGTTTACTGCATATCGTTTCCGACCGAAAGAAGGCCGCCTCGAAAATATTACCAGCGGTCATAACTTTTTATATGCAACGATGACATTGCAGAAAGTGGCGAGGGTTGATCGAATTTTATAGAGCTGTTACAATTTTACCGTATCGAAAAAGTTTTTTCGTTTTTATCTAGTCCTACGTAGGTCTACGCCGTAGACGCTACGACTTTTATTTAATGTCAAATTTATAAAAAATTGTTATCACGAAGCAATAATTTAAGTGAATTGAGTTGTTTTAATATGAATGAAACACCTGTAAGCTGTCTAACTGTTGCGCATGTGTACCCAGTTTGTGGGTAACAAATGATTGTCTATTTATTTAATTTATCATCATCATCTTCATAATTTCCATGCCCTTTTCCCACTACGTGGTGTCGGCACATGTATTCTTCTTTCATTTTTCTCTATAAAAGTCATCTCAACACTCCATCTTTCACACAGTCCATCCATCTTTTCTTTGACCTACCTCTATCCGCATAATCCTTCCACATTCATATTCATATCTAACACTCTTCTCGTCACATGACATTCTTCTTTTTTTTTCATCATTTTCTATTACTTCATCATTTGTATATTACTTTGGCACAGTCGAACCATTACTAACACACCTACAACCCCTCTTAAAACATGTGAAAACCTCAAAGTCGATGTAGTGTTGATGTGTCAAGCGGGTGTCGAACTCGTAAAGACGTTTCTCTATTATCGTCCACTCTCACGAGGCCCTTACCTTGGGGTCGTCAATAAGACTCTACTGTGCTTTCCATTTGTCTGTATCGGGTTTCCATATTTGAGATATTCAGTAACTTTGTACATACGTAGGACAAGCGAAAATATTTATTTCTCATTGATTTTTTATGATAGCACCAGAGACGGATAAGTTGAGGAGTAAGCGTGGTATAGATATGTCATGAGAAAAGAAAAATAAAATGTGACGAGAACAGTGTTAGATATGAATGTGGAAGATTTTATGTGGGTAGAGGTAGGCCAAAGAAAAGATGATATGAGTAAGAAAGGAGTGAGTGTTGAGATGACTTCTGACAGATGGAAATGGAAGAAGAATACATGTTGTGCCGACCCCACATAAAGTGGGAAAAGGGCAAGGAAATGATGAATAGATATGATTTTATATAAAATAATTTTATCTATTATTTTTTTTTATTAGTTGTACTAATCTAATGTGACAATATAATGACCTCGGGACGTGGCGGGCGAGTGTCCGGCTGAGACACGAGAGGTGCTGGTTCTATGCGCGGCTGAAGATAATTGTATGATTGCTTGTTCTGCAAAAATAACTGAGTATGATAATAAATTGCAATACCTACGTGGAAAACTACTGAGCATAGTAACTTGCTAATGTGCTTATCATTTTGTAGCTGTTTGACGCACTGTAGACATAGTAGTAGGTACCTATGCGGGTATTTTTATTAATATTCCTAAATACAAAAGAGCATAAACGTACAAGTTCCTGACATTTGATCCATCGACGATATTCAATTTAAATTGAATGAATGATGATACATTTTAATGTTTATGAAATTAGTATTAGTAAGTAGGTTACAACATTATAATATTTTTACATTGTATGTTTTGACATTATAAATTTGTACTTTGTACCTACACTGGCTGTAAAATAGATACATGACTAGGAGTATTTTACAATCGAAACATCCAGCGTTGTAAAGCAAAACTTGTTTATAATAAAACAGCATTTCGTAGTTGCAGAGAACAAAACACGACATAAAGTTTTACGTGTAACATAAATCTAGGAGTTATTCTCACGGGATGATAAGGTGGGGTTCGTGGATTCAACTCTGACTTGACTGCGTTTGCTCGGCCGAGAGTTGATGGCCGACCGGGGCGCGGGCGGGCCTGCACCCCGGGAACACTTGTTTTATCATTTACATACAATTGTCACCAGACTTTAGTTACAGCAGTGCTGTTATTTTATTTATTTTTCTGTTTCTTAAAGTTGTCTTTATAGAACATAAGGTCATTTAAAAACTACACCTATTCATATTACATTGACATCACAACGCGTATCGCGTTTTTATCGCATAAAAGGCCAGATATCAGAGAAAAAGTCTGCACAGAACTTCAATATGAGATCCTCTTTAGAAGATAAGGATTTTATATTCGTTTGTTCAATAGTGCGCCCCTGCCTCGCGGCTAAGCCTGAGTTTTCAATCTTGCCGGTTATCATTTTACCAAAGCAAATCTTCCATAATATTTGCTCGTCTGAGGTCGAGGCAAGAACTCTTCGAATTTCATATTTATTCGCGGAAGCAAACACCACCCGCACCCACACGCCGGAACTGATATTATTGTGCATTCCGTATAATATTGTTTGCTATTTGCCACATTCGCTGTTTGTTTTCGTCTCTCATATGAAAGGGGAGCTATAGACGCGCAAACAGATGGGTGACAACCGACCTCTCAAAGCTTTTGTACCGGGAAATGCTATTACGGTGAAATTGTAAATTTTATTTCTGTCTGAGATGATAGTTTCAATATTCGATAGAGAGATACGATAAAAGCAGAATATGTAGGGTTAAATCACTATACGTGATCATAGGAGCGCAAACATTGTGTACGTTTCGGAATATGAAAGCGAGCAATCCATTAAACCGGAGCGGGACCTGAATGGCGGCCGGAGTCTCCGAGACGCGACTCTGCCTCTGATAACCCATAATACGCTGATATTTTTGCGTTGCTCATATGTTGGAAGTAATGGCTCGTACTTGCTAGCTGCTTGTGGACATTCCTCTATACCCATCTCCAAACGTCTCATACATCCTTTTAATAAAACACTAGCATTAAACTCTATATTGATTTCACTTCATGTTTTACTTTTAATGATTATAATACATAAATAATAATAAATAACACCCAACAGTTACATACATAGTCCTGACCCCACACTAGGATTCCCTGTGTCGTGGGTATCAGAAACTACGAAACATTTCTTCCGCAGCGGGAATCGAACCCGCGCCTCTTGCGTCTCTGCCGAGCAATCGCCCGCCACGCCACCGAGGCCGTCTACATATATTATGTAGTATGATGTTTTGGTAGATTCTCACTATACTTACCTAAACAGTTTTGGTGATTGCGCAATTGGAGAATCTGCCACTCAACGATGCACATTAGATAATACAAAGGAAAATTCAGTGAAATTCAATTGCAATTAGAACGTCAATGGGTTCTGCTATTGAATTACCCAAATGAGCTTTGTAGTATTGGTATGTTGCAAGTGTTATGTTAGTAGGTACGCTAAGCTCAGGATTCGTATCCACTCTATACCATACTATGAATTGGAAACCATAATATATTATATTTGGCATATAAAAGGCTCGCTTATCTAAGGGGTTTGACTGGAAACGAACATAAAGGGTGATCCTCTGTGACAAATACCGTGATATACCGAGCGACAGTCGTAAGGGAAATATTTTTATAAGATGAAACATTATTATTTTTGGGGGCGAAAGGATCAGAAGTTCCTACGATGGATTTGGCAACGTCGCCTTTTGCTTTTGTCAACTAAATACGTGGTTAGTTCATGTTTGGCTTTGACTTTGCCGGCTTGTCAATTTTGAGAATGATACAATTTTTATTGTTATTTGAAGACTAAAAATAGTGAACAATTAAATTCTGATCGGGTTGAGCTTGGACAGGAAACGGTTAAACATTTAAAGACGTTAATAAAACAAATTAATGCGCGTTAACCCTAAAATTGGACAAGTTCAATGCAGAGGTCGTTACCACTATAGGAAATTTATCCTCGGCAAGTATTAACACTGAAATCCGTTCGTTGTATTCAGTGTCATTAAAGTTGCAGTATGCTGTTGAAGTGAAATGTGTTTTATGCGGTTAGGATTAGGGTGGAATTAGGTTGAGCTCCCAAAGGCAGCCAATCAAAACATACAAGGAGCATATTGATTCCGAGAAGTGTCGCTGTTAACGTGGAGGCTGAAGCTGAATACATTAGCCAGCGGCGTAATGAAGTCTCGTTGGTTGTAAACAAACATTGGGCGGGGGGGGGGTAGCGCGGCGCGGAGGGGGGGGGGGGGAGCGGCGGCGCGCGTGGCCCGGGGCGCGAGCGCACCCTGTCACACGCTTACACGAATTCTATTTCCACTACAGGCGTCATGCCTTAATTAACTGCTTACTTCTCGCACCTACGATATTGAGATATCGTCACGATGCCACTGTTGTTATTAGCCCACGTGGAGGCTTATTGCAATCTGTTTCTCTCTCGTATTCTGGCTTAATATCGCTTTGATAGAACTCTGGTCGACTTGATGAATCTAGTCTAAGCTTTGTGACGGTTTCATTACTCTGTGAGCGCTTTGAATGTGTCGTACAGATATTAATAGCGGTAGCAGATGGTATGACAACAATGTAACGGATACCCTCAGTCAATGACACATCTTCATAGGAATCTGAAGGAGCCCTGTGGAAAGTTATGGGTGTTCCATTTTCGTAAATAAACAAGATTATTAAAGAGAAGCCGAAACCACATAAAGTGAAGCGCCAGCTGCTTCTTACCGCGCCTTTATGATGAAAGAGGTAATCTTAAAAACCTGCCGGCCACTGTATCACGTTTCCTGTTATGACTTCAGATTTTAATAGCCCTTTGTTGGACCTTTTTATAATAAAGAAGCGCTAACAGCTCTAAATGTGCCTGTGAAGGATTTTTGTGATATCCCCCGAACCGTGTTCATGTTTTATTGTCTATTCTTATATTATTTTGAATTTTATGATGCTTCACACATTGTTTATGGAGGATGTGTAAATATCGTGATTGTCTTTTACAATTTTAGATAACGAATGTTTGTATTTTTAACGTCGCTGGTGCAAGCTACAATAGCTTTTTATAACTATTTTTCATTTTCCAACTTTCTAACGTGAACTGTTTAATGCAATGTACAAAAACACAGATCCCACCATTGTGGGATCTGTGTTTTTGTATCAATTTTTATTTGCGACTGTACCTACATCATTATGTAGGTACAGTCGCAAATAAAAATTGATTCGAAATCGCAATAAAAGTAACAATCGCTCGACCAGTCAGTCGTCCGTTTGTAATACTTGCATATAATCGAACGATCGGCGCCATAACTCCGCACTTTTCCTATCACACTCTTCTCATGCAAATAGGATCACCATTATTGAAACTTTTGAAGATAAATATTTAAATGTTTATGTATTGTTTTAATATTCCTTATTTTATGATTGACTAGGTTTCGCCCGTGGCTTCGCTCGCGTAGTATCCAGACAAAAAGTAATCTATATGTTATTCCAGCACACATACTATGTATATTCCAAGTTTCATTCAAATCCTTTCTGCCGTTACGGCGTGATTGAGGCACAATCATCCACACATCCTCACAAACTTTCGCATTTATAATATTAGTAGCATTATAAGTCTAGAGGCCTTTGCCCAGCAGTGAAACATTAAGGGCTAGGTACTAATAATAGTAAGTCAACTTGTAATCGGCGTAGACTGCTTAGTTCTTCATAGATCCAAGTAACAATTTCACCTGTCACTTTATTTACTTTTTAATAGTTATACTTCTTTGTTTTCTATAAATAGATTATGTGAAAAATCTACTATTTCAGGTAACAGTTCTGAGTTTTCAAATGAAAATTTTATTAAAGCCAGTGTGATACCGGCTGCAACCTCCCAGAAGACTAAACGAATCCAAACGTTTGGTGAACCTACATGTAAATGGAAAAGCGCGACGAATGGCTCGTAAAGTTCGCTATTTATTCTGTTTACGATAACCGCGGTTTTATAAAATTTTATTACCAAACTCGCCGGAGGAATTTCGCGTATGTTGCTTGTCGCTGTCGCGTTGTCGTCACGTTGTCGTCATGTGTCCGTCGCTGGATAAAATCTGTCTGCGGTCCGTTACTGGGAACAGGTGAGGCCGGCCTGATGAACCGCGCGATAATGGGGCAAAATTATGCACATTCACGATACATCTGAAAGGTCAACGGGGCTCTCCAAATTGGAAGATTGATAGTAATGATTTTGTTTTATTAATTCTGGGCACAAATAACAGTTCTGGTTAAAATCAGGATACCCATTACATTACGGTAACTTATAAATCTTTTTTTTTTAAGTGGCTAAAGTTGCCTATGCGAGCAAAAATATTCAACAACTAATTGTACTATAAGCTGATGCCACCTAAATCATCTGCAATAGATGTAAAGGTCAATGATGATGACTTATAAAACTTACCAAGTGCCTCTTTGTACATTTATTTTTATAGCACCGACTGACTCGAAAATGTTGTTTTATTAGCATAATTAGCAGTGATAAATGAGATTAAACTAAAGTTAGTCATAAATATAGCGGGTTTTATTAAACTATAAAAAATGTTGGTTCTTAACACGTATGTATTATGCAAGCTATTTAGTTCATCTACAATAAATCTAGCATCACAGCATATTATCGGTTAATTAATATACATCACTAGAAAATGTTACTAGAACATACTCTTCTAATTGCTAACTGTGGTAATTTATTATTTTAATAGTGACCTTACTTCTATTAAAATGTTAGCAATTGAATTGAAAATATAGTAATAAAATGAGAATGACGGCTTTTTGGCGAGTATTAGTCATTCTGGCAGCGAGTCAAAGACAGACAAATTAAAATATAGCTTCGTTTTATGATTTCGACTATTGTTTTAGAATAATTATCAATACCGCCAATGTGCTCGTGCAAATCCTCCGAATTTTCCAACGTTACATTCTTCATTTTGAAAGCGCACGTATAAAAAATCATTTTGAACAATTTGCTGAGTTTAAGATCACGGCGAAAAATATTATGTTGTTAACATTCCGTCTGAGATAATGTTGATTTTTGGCACAGATTTTTTTATGTGGCAATTTTATAGTCGTCAAGATACAAGAATCATATTATGAGAAAACATAATTGATTGGTAGGACAGCTGCTGTGGGTTGCCATCAACCACTTTACATTGTTCTACGAATAGTCCAGTGTATGGCATGACTTATAGCAAACAATCGTTTACGACGAATGTTCCATTGGCACGGTTGTGTGCACATCATCGCAGTACGCCCATTCAAGAAAATTAAACATCTTATTTACTAACATCCTTTTTATGTAAAAATTGGAAATGTTCAATCAAATTAATTTGAAATATGATTGTGTTACGAGTGCTTTGTAAAATCATACCAATTTCAAATTAGTAGTTCGCCCTGTGATGTACATAGATAAGTAGGCAACCTACCTACTTAGGTCTAATGGTCTATTCTATTCTATAAAAAGTTAGAGTAGATATAATGTCTTGATTACAAAAAAAAATCAAGACTTTCTGCCCGACTTGTTGTAGGAGGCGTAGCAAACTACGAAGACATTAAAACTCTAACAAAAGGAAGCTCAGGTTATAACGGTTTTACTTATTTCAAAAACTATACATCCTAGCATAAAAAATAACAACCAATTTGGAATGTACTAATAAATCCCTTTCATGTGGCACCCCACTCGACACATTTCTAAAACTTTTATATTTTACTTCTTGGGCACCCAATATCTTTACAACCCTTTTACCGATTAAGCTCATATACTTTCCAGCAAATTTTCATAACACAATCTATTGACGTACTAAGTTTCATACATATTGGATTAACGGTTCGAAAGTTATGCTCTAACAAACATATCCACAAACATACAGCGCTAAATCACCCAAATTGTCACTGAGAACTTCGCTCGCTTTGCTCGCTCGATCAATAACGCCATATTCAATAATAAGGTACTTTCTAGTTAATGTAAGTATGTAATTACAAAGACATTCGGTCAATCACCATAGACATTAATAGTCACATGTTATGACTTAGTTGCGTACAGATTTATGGGATCACTAAGTGAAGTAGCTCATGAAGGAAGGACTTGTTTGTATTACGAGCGGTCTATAAACACATCTTAATTTCTCGTTGAATAGAGGCTATTAAAATGAAGTTTAAAAATATGGAACACCAGATTTTATTTATGTTCTTGGAATTTATGGGTATGGGGGAATGCGCGTATACAGCACAGGCGTATCCAGCGGCCGACATCGCGTATGACAAAGCGCTGATGGTTATATTTTCCAGACGATTTATTACATTATAAGAGTGGCACTGTGTGCCGTTTATACGCTTTCAGATACATAAATAGTAGTGATTTTATTTTGATGTCTTACAAGACAAGCGACGACGTGTTTAATTGTTTAGACGTGTCTCTTAATACCGTGACCTATTATTAGTCACAACAGTCTTCATAGGAATATAATTTATAATGCAGCTTTATGACAGTGTGAACGAATTAATTATCTGTTAATAATGTTTGAAATTATATAAGTTTCAGTCATAGTCCTGAAAGATGTTCTCGTAGTAGCGATTATGCTGAAACAAACCGTTTACTGCACTCGAATGTTTTTTTGTTTGTATTGTTTTGCCAATAGGTACTGTTATGAGGCAACATATGTACCTCCATTGTTGTTATTACTTTACGGTTTCAGGGAGCAACAATTTAAGTGAACATTCACACAAATCAGACATTTCATTGCACATTATTTTCTGTGCCATTCTCGACACCTCATTGTTTTGAGTTTTTCCTGCGAAGCTAAATCAAGCTCTTAATTGATATAATATCGTTTTAGTGGCCGCGTAAAGACATTACTCCGAGGCGAGAACAAAAGCAGAATATCGTGTTGAAACCGCAAATAATTGTATCGCAACATTCGTACGCATAATTACTTCGTCGAGTCATTTTACCGAAAAGGTGATGCGAAGTTTATACTCAAAACCGTTAAAAAGTTTCGTCTTCATTTTAAGCTTTTATTTTTAGAGTATGATTAATCATTTGCCTAATGACATGCAGATTACTTTCATTCTATACTCCGATCGCAAATAGAATTGTAAATAAATAAATAAATAAAATAAATAAATAACACCCAACAGTCACATACATAGTATCAGAAACTACGAGTATCATGGTACCACAACACCCAGACCCGGAAGAAATATTTACAGATCATGCAAACATTTCTTCCGCTGCGGGAATCGAACCCGCGCCTCTTGCGTCTCTGCCGAGCAATCGCCCACCACGCCACCCGTAAGATACTACCGATACCCGTGAGTCTACTGCTCCAAGTCGAGAATAGATCAGCTGATGTATGGGAAATCATAGCAAAGATCGTAAACGGGCGTAGTGGGGCGTAGTGGCATATTTCATATCGCGTAATGGAGAATTTACAGGCTGTCAGACCGAAATGACTCCCAATGGCGCTCGCGACTCCACGAACTTACACGCCTTGCAGGGATAATGTGTAAGCGCAGATTTCATATTGTATTTTGTGATTTGTTTAACTTCGTGTTCAATTGTTTTATGAATTATACTTTTTTATTTATACAAATATTGTGTTTGTATAATCGTGATCATTACGTACGTGTGCGTATTTGTACCTACACAATCTTGATAAACAAGGTGTGAAAGCTCTATTCTAACGTTTATATTTTGTTAGATAAAGTTACTTTTTATCATCATCTTCCTACTCTTATCCCACTCTATGTGGGGTCGGCACATAGAGTCGGAGTTTTGGCTAAGGTGTTTTATGACCGGCCGCCTGGCTGACGTCAACTCTCCTTAGGAATACTTGCTTATCGTATCTCATCATGTTGGAGGATACTATCCCTTAGTCGACTTTTACAACATGCTCGGGGAGAGAAGCAGCTGGACGCATTCTATGTTTTTTCTTTACCAGTCCAACAGAGAAATTACTTTTTATCATGTAAATATTTAGCCATAGAAGATTTAAAAAGTGTTTTTGCACATCCGTAGTTATGCAGCTGACGGCTAGCAATGCCCGTTCGGTCAGCATTATTATTTATGCCCTCGAGAAAACTACATTTATAACAATATTACGCCGGACCGCGCCCGCCCTCGGAAAATGATTTTCCCATTTTCTGAAGATTGCAGGTGTATTATATTTCATGAACGTTATTTATGGTGAGACTTTTATTACGAATGCGTGCGATGTCTCTATCCGTTTTTTATTGCCGTCGAATTATTTGATGGAATTCTTATTTTGTGACAAATACTGATAGGACTATTTATTGGCTGTATTCTGTTATTGCTATCCGATAAGAAGTCGAGGATATTGAATTCTTTGTTCGATATATGAGTTTGTGTTATTGCTTAGGGTTCGTTTTTATCTTTGTGTGAAACTTGTAGAACAGCAACATAATGTATTATAGTTGGGTGTTTATAATTTTACGTAGATTCGGAATATCCCCTGAAGACGGATATATCCGTCAAGTGAGGCACCCTCGAAGACCGCGGGTGAAGTCCGAGGTGTTACGAGACTCGCGGGAATAGCCCCGCTCCGATCAACTCTGTCCATAACCAATAATCGTAAATAAACTCCACCATCCGCGTCTGCGAACACAAAATCATTCCGAGATTATAAACGAAAATTGAGAAAATTTCCTTATTGCGCGACCATATGACGACAATCTTTACGAAGCAGATACTCGTGATTGTTTAAGAACTAATTAAAGAACATTTAAATATGTCATAAGTGAAACAATTTTCAAAGTCGCCATGCCATTTGTTGTTTTTAGTAACAAACAAGGCAAACTTTCATGAAACGGACACTGGCAGAATTTTGACAACCACAGAAGCTAAAAATAAGAAATCAAGTCAATCAAGACAAAAAAAAGTTAAGTAAGGTTTAAAGGAACCGTAAAAAACGCAATATTAAAATTTTATATTTTTAGTATTCGGTTTTTTTTATATTGCCTGCGGTTGTTTTTGTTTTCGTATTCGATTGAAAGAGTTAAACTACGTTCCCCGAAACCACCGAATTTACTTGAAATGCCATTAAACACAAGTAAACACAAGTGCCTAGACTTTATTATCTCGTAGTAAAATGTACTGACAAAATAATAGCATAGGTATATTTTGGTGCGATATAAAATATCCTCAAACGATTGGCTGCGTTCGGCCATCGTTTATTTTTACCTGAAGCCCGCGATCCTGCGCATCTCTCCCTATTAAATTTTGTTTGCATTTATTTTAAAGGTGCGACGCTCGAAGAGACGTGGTATGTGAAAAATTACACCTCAGTCCAATATTTATGGGTGATATTCGGCAGCGGTTCCTTTGTAGGCTGAGGGTGTATAAATAACACCTCTTATCGCGTGGGAGCTTACCCTTAAATGGGATTTATTTTAATTATTTATCAGCATTGCTGTTTGATGAAATTTCTTTATATTTTATCATTACTGTATGACCTGAATACTATTATTCACCTTAACACTTTTGTGATTTGAGTCATTCACCTTATTCAAACTTGGTTTTTATTTTTAACATTATAAAACGTTTACTTCTTCCACAAAACATCCTTAATATGTTACACAATGTTTTTCTCTCTTTTGATCAAAGTTTCAAATTATCTTTTTTCATACATTATGTGACATTTGTAAAGCAACGCCATGAGATTGATGAGTTCGATATCATCAGCACTAAATCAGAGTAAGATCTTAACTTCGCACGCTATATTTTGCTAAGCACGCAAAGAAATGAATAAATTATGAGCAGTAAACGGAGCGAGCGGCTATTTTTGTGTGCATAATCGCTGTGTATGACCATAAATTAGTTCTATATTTGGTGGCGTTGTTTTGTGTACAGACAGGCCGTCTGCACATTCGTGCGACATCAATCTCAATACCGAAATATTTTTCCGTCTGCGCACGGCCGCTCGTAGGTGTTTGTTTATCTATATTCTATAGTTCACTTTATGGGAAACTTCTGTAAAGGGAATCGATTTGTATAAACTTCCACTTTCGGCTAGAGATCACAGCCCAAATTAACATCTCATTTTATTAACGAGTGTCTGAGTAAATATAATTTTGTCCAAAATTAATATATTTATTGAGTTGATCGGTAACATTTCTTTGATTTTGGAACTTAAATAGGTACTGTGTTAGCTTTAGTGTATTTTAAATGACATATTTAACGAACATTGTATTTCTTTCCTAATTCAATTTTAACCATCATTTAACTTAGCAAAGTTTAGACGAAACGTTATAAATTTTTCAATTTATTTATTGCATATTGCTTAATATAGTGATGGACAGATGCTGACCCTTGACGGCAAGAGGACCCCATTAATAACGGTAAGAAAACAATTTGTCACGTACCAAACCCCTGACCCCTAAAAAGATAAATCCATAAAACAGATATGAGTAGTTTTCCGCGTTACTTGAAACGAATGGGCAGGACTTGCGATCCGGAATAACGTCTCGATTACCTCCAGTTATATGGTCTGAGTTACAAGAAACGTTGTAATACGTCCCCAACTTGTAGTAGCTCGAAGATAGCCAAATGCCCAAATAATATAGTTATAGTTATACCTAAACACAAAAATATCAGGAACGCTAACTTAAGCCTCTAACCCCTGTTTACTCAAACGCATCTCAGAGTTGAGCACGTCTCAAGTGATAAGTTTGACAAATTTTCATCAAAAACTGTCAAAAAACCGTGACTTGAGACGTGCTTGCTCAACTCTGAGTCGCGTTTGAGTATTCGGGGGTAATTTAGACGATTTATTAAGCTTTTAAGAGCGCATCTTCCGCTTTTGCGGAAAATAGACTTATACTGGCGCTGTATTTACATAATAAGAAAAATAAATTATTTATAGGTGATAAAGTTTTGATCGGAAAATAGTCGCTTACATCTTGTACCGCAGCGTTATCAGCTGACTAGTGGAGCGGCCTCACGAGGGGAAAATGATTGACGGCTTCGAGAAAATTCATTTTGCGGCTTGTTGAGGCTCCTTCGTGACATTGACGAGCCACTTCAGCACCTGATTGCCTTATCGAGGGCTGTTGCCACTCTTGCCACACTTCATTTCACTCGTTTTGTACGAATTCACCACTCATTCGAGGATTTCACTCCAATCTATTGTTAGGTTTGGTGAGTGCATGGAAATTGTTCACGTTCAGTTAATTCGCATTAAATGTAATCAGATTACCAATAGAGCTTGGATGATCAGTGAATCGACAAGTGCCTGGCATTTGGTTAGTCGAGTCTTTGCTTCCATTCCATTTTCGTTGAGCGAAGTAAAATTATCAAACGCAAACATTGTTTGTTTGCTCGCTGTAAACAAATCAAGATAGGACATTTTTATGCTCATTCAAATGTCATATAATTTTGCATACAATATTTTCTTGGGGAGAAATGAGAACGAGCCGTGACAGGGGAATTTAATAATGACAAAATAATACAAGGCAAGTTTAAGGGCAGCCCTTTCTGCTGTCCGTCATACGTAGCGCTATTCATTCTACGTAATATTTCTGAGATGTTTACCGACCAACTATTCGCTAATTTATTCAAGAGCAACTTAATTGTTCTCTACAAAGCCGTCGCTGAATAGATTTGAATGAAATCAATCAAATAATTTGGTGAATAGTTCCCATTGCTTTACCGCTGTTTAAATAATAATCGAATTGATTCAACACAATGGGGAGAGTTTCTCGGAGTTAATCGCGGACACGATGACAAATGCATATCGCTTCATCTCGCGCTCCGTGATTAATGTGTGCGAGTCGAGCGCGCCTAGACAAAACCTACCGCCTGCGCGTACGCATCCTACCACAGCACTCCTTCACTCACCCCGGCAACGATACTACACACTATATTGTAAGCAACGCCGCTTATTATTTATCAACACACAATACCAACTTAATCAAACTTGAATCAAAAACAAGTACGAATATCAGACTTATTACCATGCAGTAGAATAAGAATCGCCTCGCCAGCGCGCCGCGTTCTGAGCCGATACAATAATGCTCGCCGTTATTGTCACCAGAGACAATAATGACATGTTCTAAATGTAAGCACTATAGTTTGATCTAAAATTAAGTGAGATGAAAGAGAATTTTGTGCTTGATACAAAAAAATATTAGTGAAGTAGAGTATTGTCTGTGCGCGGCGCTTTGTGGGGACAAAGCCATGTTAACACGAGCGCATTCCGCTCGATTAGCATCATAAATGAGAGTGTCGGATCTAAAGAATAGCAGGTGTTCTCTATTATTATAATTTGTCATTAGTTCTCAATTCCCATCTTTCTTAATGTATGTCATTTTGTTCGCCACAAGGGCTGATTAACATTGAAACTGTTCTTTTTATGTCACTCTTGTGACAAAGTGAAGGTTTCTATAATTATAAAACAACTTTGCCATTGTGTAAGGACTGTTGAATTGACGAATGTGTCAATTTAATGAACGTAATCGTGTCAAAGCTAAAGGCGATGGTAAAAATGACTCATTATATTATTGTCATTTTGAATTTTTATTAGATTGTTTATGTTTATATGCGACTTTGTTCTATGGGTATTTTTATTACCTACATTGTTTATGTTTTTGTACTTCGAGCCCTTTTTCATTATTTTTATGGTTAACTTTATAGGGAAATAAGTGCCTCTAATACGATCATTAAACCGTATGACTTCCAATTATTATAAAGACAATATAAACCACCTGACATCTTCATCACACCTACACGTAGATTCATATAGTCCAATGAGGTCCAATGTAAACCAACAGTTTGTTTTAATGAAGGTTAAAAACCCAATCAATTGTTATGTTATTCCCATTTTCTTAAGACTCTTTTGCCGCTTGAGCTTGGCTATATTGCCAGAGGCGCATAACATAGGTACCTGTTTTACTACTCTTCGGCTTCATATTGAAGAATGTTTTCACTTATAAAGCTGTCAACATTCAAGGAATTTGAATAAAATTACAAACATCATTAAGAGCGTCGTGATCACCCTGGAGGTAGTTTCGCTTTATTGTTGTTTCTCAAATGAAACAACGCTTTTGACCGTTATCTGAATAACAATGACCAAATATAATCCAAATCTAAACGCCAGGCCTCACCCGGAATACCAATGTTTGGATCCTGGTCGCTTGTGAACCAGCGACGTGATGTGTCACCATTAACCAAAGCTGCATTAATGAACGATACTTGCACTGGGAATTACCTTACACATACATTCCAACTCGTTTCTTCATCATAAGCCATCACTTACACCACAGTCATCATCTGAATCTATGAAATCAATCACCAAGCCGCGCGAGACACGTGTATAAATATGGTGTCATTTTTAGCTTTCGAATTCATTCAAGAGTACCTAATATTTTTATGTGCATAGTTTAGAATAATCTTGGTCGGACGAAGCGGCAGTTATGCCTTATTAGCGACGGTTTATGTTCTTAAATTATACCATTTCATGTGTACGGTGTATGTTTTATTGAAATGGATATAATTAATCGGGTATTACGATGCTGGACGTTATAACCGGAGGTGGGTATACCGCTGTGCGCGACTGCTTAGGCTCTAGCTCGCTTTTTATAAATCGGATCCGCAACCGAGCCGCTCTTTGGACAAATATTGACATTTATGCACATATTGCTCCATATACGTTTTTTATAGTTGTAAAATATGAACCTAGAATGGTTTTTGTTTGGCTCTTTAACTCGATATTCTCTGTAAATGGCGATAAAATTAGCATAATTGTATGTCCCTCATTTTAAATACAAATTATTTGTATGTTCAGTTACTTAAACGCGGTTGTTTACGATGCTCGATGTTTAGGAAGGCATTAAACATGCCCACACGAAATTCAAAGATTTCCGTTATAAAAAATCGGATAACATCTTGCACCAACTTAAGAGTGTGTATTAGCGGATTTGCTCACAAAAATTGATGCAGAACTCTGTTGTACGTCAATGAAATGTGTTTATTCAAAAAGGAAATGAAATTTTATAGATTTTTTTGGTTCCTCAAAGTGAAAAATACGATTCAAATAAATCTTAAAAAATATGCTAGATCTCGGGAACCTTAACATATTTTCAGATAATTTTTACTTTGATAGATAGCTAATAACTATTTATTTTGCTGTTGAAACCAGTTCTTTTATTTATCTTGTAGTTTTCTTGTAAATAACAATTATTAATTATTGTATATAATATTTTGTGCGGTATCATTCGCTGTGTTACAATTCGTAGCGCTATCTCTTTTGAAATCGGTCTAGACACGATGGTACGGCAGCCTATTAATGAAGTAGTCTTCGATTTTTGGTACGAATTAAACTTACTCATATACATACTGATTATAATAAGTCACACTGCGTATCGTTTTAAAATTGTTTTAGCAAGTTATTATAGCACACTCGTCCTCTCAAGAGACATACTGGTGAATATTTCCCACGTGGTGGTCGGCGACATCGACACGTAGATCTGATAGCGTAGACAACATCCCCAGAGCTATCGCTGGACGGGGCATCGACGAACAGAATTATCGCATTGCGATACCACAGCTTAGCCTAATTGCTCTACAGATATTATCATACTGATATTAGTGCGAAAATCTCATGTTCGGTTTCAATATTCTACCAACGGACAACGGATTAGCCAATGCCATAGCAATAAATAAATAAATATTTGAGGACATATCACACAGCACCATCTAGCCCCAAACTAAGCAAAGCTTGTATTATGGGAACCAGATGGCTGTTAGAATACTTATATACTTTTTTTGTAAATACATACTATAATACTTAATACTACAACATCCAGACCCGGAAGAAATATTTGAGCATACAAACATTTCTCCCGCAGCGTGAATCGAACCCGCGCCTCTCGCGTCTCAGCCGAGCACTGGCCCGCCTCGCCACAGAGGTCGTCGGCAATGTTGTCATTTGTCAAAAAGCGCCATTTATATTTAACAGAAAAATAACGTTATTATGGTAATGAACGAGCCTTCGTTCGTTAGTAGAATATTGAAACCGAGTATTAGTCAGTGTACTTACTGGTAGTGACCTCGTATTCCGACCCTAAGGTCATCGAATCCAGACGCACAGTAATAGATTTTTCTGCTTGAAACATTTATGTGCGCTATACCAGAACTCTCAAACGGTGAAGGAAACCATGGTGAGGAAACCAGCATGTTGTAGAACTTAAAGAGTTCGAAAACATGTGACACGAAAGGAGCTTTTAAGACGCACTTTTAATGCTTTCCTCACCAACCACACCGACTAATGGTAGTGGTAATAAGTATTAATACAAAAGTCTTAGTGGTAGTTTGTCGGTCAACCATTGCCCTTATTGATTGTACCTTGGTACGACCAACTTCAAAAGCACCTGACCTGAGAGCAAGTTTCATATTTGAGTAAACAATAAAATTATTTAAATAACTTCATGAAGGCATCATATATCTACCTGTTTATGCGCTCCGAATGAAATGAGCCATTACAAGCCAAATATAACCACGAAAAAATGCTTAATGTCCACCGTATGGAAACTATTGTCGTGCTTTTAAAATGACGCGACCGAACAACAACAGAAATATAAAAGTCTTTATATCACAATTAATCACCACTTTATTGGAAGCTGAAAGTTATGCAGAACGAATATTAAAATGAGGCTTTATGACTTTGAAATAAAGTCGATATTTCAAAGTTTTTATTTGCGGTAGCAGGAAATGCCGCAATGGAGTCGTGTCAACAAAAAATCTAAAAACACGCATCATGCTGCTAACTGCGATTTAACTCATTTCATATTTGAGTGGACTTTTGTTGTCGACGCCACTTTATTTTATAGCTTAATTAATAGATCGGATTTTCGTCTAAGAATAGGTATTGTTTTGGATGATTTCGATTTTAGAATTTCATCATCATCAGCAAGGACCCCCAGCAAGGAGTTACTTAGCTCTACATCTTTTGTTATTATAAGCTGAGAAGGTGGTATAGGTGCTGAGCAAGCCTACTTCATTCTAATTCTCCCCAGGCACTATAACGTTCCGTTAGTGTAGGCAAAAATTGCCTCCTGGCGCTGTATACTCATGGTATATTCCTTAGTGTTTGTTATTATAGTTTTTGTTGAAATTCACTGTGTCTACATACGTTTACCACCAGAATATTTGCGCTTAGTTTATCTATACCTATAAAAGAGCTTAACCTGACTGACTGACTAACTGATTCATCACCGCCGAGCTGAAGCTAGAAAACTGAAACTTGGAGGGTTTGGAACCTTTATAGCAAAAGCACCCACTAAGGCGGGATTTTGTGAAATTCAACTCCTAAAAGGGTAAAAATGTTAGTATTAAACTTTTTAGCGCGTGGTGCGATTCTTCGGATACTGTAAATGCAAAATAAATGGACACGTGTTTTAGGATTTTTCAAAACAATCCTTAAAAAGGGTGTCAAAATTTACATGGGAACTTTTTAACGGGCGGTGCGGATGGCTTGAAACTCGGTTTGAAATCTAACGCGTACGAAGTCGCGGGCAACAGCTAGTACGAGATAAGCATGAAACTGACATAGTCTCTGTACGGTATAAAAATAGTCCTAAAACGGAGCGACCGTTGAATTATTAAAACTACAAGTTCGGAGACTAAACGGCTAGGGCGGTCATTATATCAACATGCATGACATATTTGTCTCTAATGATGATAAATGACATTGTTTAAAACGCTCCCATTCAAGGTGTCTCAATAAATTAATCTGTCTCGTGTCGGACCACAGTGGAACGGCAATTAAACGGCCAGGGAAATTACCACACAATGTGCGTTGTATATCATCACATGACGGCATTGCGCATACTGCGAGCCGGCCTAACCACCCGTCATATTCCAGCTAAGTCCACAGGTGGATAAGAAAGGAAAACAACTTTGTGGTTTTTTTAAACTTCCACAAGTGCAGGTCTGTCCCTGAATAGTTTCACAAAGTACCTGCGTTCCTTCAAAAATGTTATTCAAGTTCTTATGTGGGCATGTGTATCTTTAATATTCGGTCATGCTTCTATCTACGAGTATTTTAGACATCTTTAAAATATTTGAGAATGTCTACTGTACCTGGAGATTTTAGCACGTCTATTTTTAAAGCCAATGTAAATTAAATTTCCGCAATCTACTAACATTTTAAGGTCTAAGTGGATTAGATTTCTCAACATCCTGTATGTACATAATGTCAGGTGCTTTGACGCGCTATGAAGTCTTGCCGGAATGCCTGTAACGACCACTGCGATAACTTATACGCCACACGTCCTAGTGCACTTTTAGGAATTTCATGCACTTATGAGAGTTGCTGATCTTTTGAAATAAATAACTCTACAAAAAAGCCGGCTAAAATCTTAAGGTGTTTTTTTTATGTTTTCGTTTCGTCATTATCTCAAAATCATCTTTAGCGATGCTTTTCTAATTCATCATCATTATCATTCTCAACCCGTATCTACCCACTGCGAGGCATAGCTTGTCCCATTTTATGCCATGCAGATCTAGATTCGGCCAACCGCATCCAGAACTTCCCCTGATTAAGTACCTATTTTTATTCGTAGCCTTGTCTTAAATATACTTAGGTACTTTAATATATTGGTGTTAAAGAAAAGGTTTGATATAAGATATAGGATGAAAGATTTTAGCCGGAAAACGCTAAAAAGCCGGACTTGAGTCGACACTGAAACATCTACACAGGAGAAAGAAAGTGTTAAATTAATTAGCACCAACGCGCACGGACTATGACAAATGGCCCCCACTACTCGCTCCTACCTATAAATAATATTATTTGTACCTACAATCATCAGTGAAGAATGTCTTCTTCAGTTATGGTTTCGTGCAGTAAAGGAGGCCTTTTCAAGAGCTTTTTCTTTCACTGTGCTGCTAAGTCATGGGATGGCATAAAGAATGGATAAGTAATTTAAAATGAAAAAAGGCATCTGCAGAATCTTGCATTACTTAAAATAATCGAAAACAATGTGTTTCTATCACCTCTTATGTATCACGCAAAATCATTTGCAAAATTCCGCATGCAAAATTGCTACAAGAAACCTCAGAGAATTAGCAAAAAATTAGAAGCTCTAAAAACTCCTCAAATACCTACTGGTAAGTGTATTTGAAAATAACAAAAAATATAATATGGATACAATTCAATGGTTCTACCAGACAACGACCTTGTTATGAGTTTAAAGAGAACAAATATTTATGGAAATGCTTATATCGGTACCGATTCATAATAAAATGATGCCCATTGTCCATGCATAGGTAATGAGGTACTTTCAAGTTATCACGCGGCTCAAAACGTGAAGGTCTGGTCAGTTTATAACAATCTTATTACACTTTCATTAGATGAAACTTACGTAGATATTGATGATATTTTGTTACAGAGCGCATCTACATATTCATCATCACCGTCTCGCTGCCCTTATTCAAAAATGTTTTTCCTTCCACGCCCATCTATCAACACTCATGTCAATATTCACTCCTTTCTTACTTATTTTATTGTTCACGCAACTCATAATCTATTATTTGGTCTACATTCCTTGTATCTGTACACATTCATATATACCTTCTCTTTTATCACATAATATTCATCTATCTGCTTGACATGCTCATATGTACTAAATATCTATTATTGTTTCATCGAAAAGTATTTTATTCTTCTTCAAAACGTAAACTGAAACTTTTTGCAGCTTTCTAAAGCATAGTTTTACTGATGCACAACATCATGTAAATTTTTTCAAGGATCCTGAAAAAAAATTAACACTCACTCAATAAATATCCTAATCGAGTTCAATTTAAATTATTAAATAGGTACTTGTAAAAACACTATGTTGTTGGATAATTGTATAATTACGTTATGTAGACGTATTTAATCTAGCTATTATATGAAAATCAAAAATAACTATCCGATTTAAAATTTAAAACCATTGTTATACAATACTGAAATATTCAAAAACGTATCGTGCAATTTTACCGAATTAATGAGCCTGTCAGCCCGTCGAACAGGAATACGCGACGTTGATTAAAAGTATTCATTAAAATCACATATTTTCGGATTTTTCCAATCCTATATTCGTAAATGTTTGCTTTGTAATGACTGATTCAATAGGATTGACGCAAATTTCATTCTCATTTAAATAAAATTTCAGCCTGGCAACAAATTAAATTAATTTAATACCTGCCCTGCTTCCTGTAATTCATTAATTTCTCTACAATATTTTTAGTGAATATCCATTTCATGATTTCATAAAGCTATTGACCTTTTTCTTACTGACTACACAGTAACAAAACATGCACAGTGGCTAAAACAATCTTGTAAATATGTATAAATTCCTATGAATTGTAATAACGACATGTTATGACGCAAATAAGGATTTTATTTGGATGATATTCTGCCCCCAGCGCACGTACAAAGTACATGCGTTCATCGGTGCCTAGAATTCTAATGGCGTATGGTCTCGTCTGATGATATCGACGAATTCTTACCCAACACCTTTACTTGAGCCCCCCCGCCCCTCCCTGTTCCTTACTTTCAATACTATCGATCAAGTATTTGGATGCGTACTTAGAGGTCAGTGAAATTTGGTTATTGCATGCATAGACTTGCGACCGAGTTTACAGACACGCACTAGTTTTATTACCCTCATGTTTCTAAATGGCCCTCATACTGTTCAAACGAAATTATTTATATTTGAATACATGGACAGATCGTTTCCCAATCAACTGTTGACCTAAAAAGCATTTGTGTAATGCAGTGGAGTGTTGACAAATTATGTAGATATCGGGATGTTATCGGCGCGTATTGTTGCCGACGCACACGCACTATGCATGCGACTATTAGTTCTTTAAATTTCCCTCTTCCAGATATTTTAAACGTTTGTACAGTAATACCACAAATATTGTGCGCCTCGGCAAACTTCGTGCTTTATATGAAAATCGAATTTGTCCGAATATGCAGCGAATAGTCAACTAATAATAACTAAACCAACCCTTTAAAAAAATAAGTACCTATCTACATAATTATTGTATAATCCTGAAGCTAGACGAAAATTGCCGAAGCGCACAATACATGTCTTAATACTGTACACTTTTCTTATTTGCACACAAACATAAAGTACATAAATATACGGTACGGTATGTAACCAATTTCATTGATTTCAGTATTGACAAAATTCAGTTGTCTGAAGTTATGAGCTAGATTTAGATTAGTTACCTACTGTAATCTTCTATAATATAAAAATGAATCGCAAAATGTGTTGGTAAGCGCATAACTCAACAACGCCTGGACCAATTTGGCCAAATCTTTTTTTAAAATGTTCGTTGAAGTTCAAGGATGGTTTTTACGGCGAGAAAAATTAGAATTATTGCTGGAAAAACCCTAAAAATAGATTATAGGCTATTTTTCAACCGGGTACCACGCGAGCGAAGCCGCGGGTGGCAGCAGCTAGTTTTGAATAAATCCCACTTTGACATTGGAAATAGAACTTCGAAACATTCATATACGTACTCAATTCTATACTAAACGTATTAAACAAAGGCTCTCCTCCTACAGAAAATGAATTTACAAACCCACACAATACCCAACAATGCTCATCAATAACAATTAAATTAATAAAATGGTTATAAAATGCTCCAGCGACTATAAATAACCACTATTATTGGTCGTACTGTAATTCGAGTGTAATTGATTGTTTACTTCCATTTTACTTCAAATGGAACCAAAACTTAGGTACAATGATGTGAATCATACTGCTGTATACATGGTGTTCTTTAAATGTACAGTCGATTTCTCTTTCGTGCGCCAAATCATCGCTTATAAAGGTCACTAAGGTATATTATGTTATCATGCCCGTATCCCTGATGGGGTAGGCAGAGCCACAAGTAATTATAAGAAAACTTGCAACCACTCCTGATTCAAAGTCCTAAGATGAATATGGTGAACCATAGTGACAGGTGATCAGCTATAGAAATGGTCCATCATGTTGGAGAGGATACTATCTTTTAGTCGACTTTACGACATGCTCGGGGAGAGAAGAAGCTTGACGCATTCCAGCAGAGAAGAAATATTAGCATAGGTATATGATATATTATATACTTTAAATCCTTTCACCACACTGGTTCGAAAGAACTATTAAAACACTTTGGGTATCTAGAGATAAGAATACTTTGTAGTAGGTAACTATTATCAAAATGTTGACATACAGCATTTCTTTAAAGCGTTAAGATTATTTGTAATGCGCACTAATTTTTTTATAAACAACAATGCCCACATTAATTGCATTTGCGAAATGATGATTTCTACAAAACTATTAATCAACGATAATATATTGAACAAAACATTTTTGCTGCCAAAAAAAATACAAATTAAATGTTAGAACGTTCGGATGCAACCGCAAGTGCCTGGGTCACCTTTGAATTTTATCATTGTTTTAATTGGATTGTAATTTATGCGGTGTGTAGGCATGTATAACAAACATGATTCTTTATTTCAAACAGTTTTGCTACTATCTACAAGTACCTACCTATTAACGATAAATGACTTAGGTACCTAGTAGGCATACCTAGTACCTATGCTTCATCACCTATGGGTTTATTGCATTAATTTGTTACCATTTGATATTTTGGAACGTCTTATTATATAATACAATGAAAAGGGCAAAGCCACAAGTTATAAGGAAACTTACCGTCAATCCTGTTCAAAGTCTTATCAGCATCTTAAAATAACATGTCAGCTTGATTTACACGATATTTGGTTTAAAAATAAATGACGTGAAATAGGACACGCTGTAGATAACAACTGTCTATTCGCTGATCAGCTGTTAAGATGTTGATTTACGTGGGTATAGAACGCAACCAATTATGTTATTAGTGGGCAATTTATCGTTCGTCACATTAACATATGGACGAGTTATGTGGAAGAGAGCCATTCGTCAACAAACACTAAAGCTCTTCACTTCAACTGCAAGTGGATACCATAAAATGATTAAAATACGTTTTCAAACGTAATATTTTTCTTCGTCGCAGGTAATCAAAGTAGGTCAGAAATGGTAGGTAGGTATTTATTTTCGTTTTTAATTCTTCGCTTGATAAGTGGGTGACCCAATTACAATGAAAAGATATCATAAAATGAAAAGGTTGACAAAGATGTCTCCGTTGGTTCCTTCTCGTGATGAGTATCACCAATAATTTTCTTATTCCTCTATCTGCGGGTCAATATTTTCTCATGAAGCTCGACGTTTTGTCACACAAAATAACGTGTTTTATTGTCGAACGTGTTCGCTAAATGTTTTACGGCAATAACAATAAAGAAAAACAAAAGCATATTGTCTTCTCTCTCTGAGAGCATTTTCTTACGAAAAAATTACAAACGCTTTGTTTTATTAATATTTATTAGTCGGTTCCAAAATACTTTAGCAGTTAGGATTCCGCTAATATTTCTTACATAATTAAATCTTCCATGGCGATTCTTAAATACTTTCTTTACAATGCACAAAACGATGTAGTTTTTCATTGGGATTTACTTAATTGAAAGACAATAAAGTCCTCCGCAATACAATGGGAAGAATTCCAAGCTTTTTAAGCAGTTCGATATTTTCGAAACATTTCGATAAAGAAATTAAATCTTATTGCAAAGATCACTAAACCCTTTCCTACTATCGCACTGGTTCTTTCTCAACTGCCACAACTCCTTTTGTAAAACTCAAATAATTTTCATCTTTTGTGTATTCTAGTGTTCTCCATCGGTAAAACTTTCAGGAACACTGGTGGTCTAGTGGTAATCCCAATGGATTTTCAGTTGGATAAATTGATGTACTTAATAAATACTTAGATTGATACTCTAACTTGAAAAGTTAGAATCTAACGAAAGTATTATGTTAAAAGCACGAAAGGAGCCTTTTTGAGGCGCACTGTAATTTTTTCAACGCACTTCTTAGAACCTAGTCCTAGATTTAGAAGAATTGATGTATAAACTAAGAGTTTCATTTAAATTGTTTGTATAACGAATGAGCGTTTCCTAGAAATGGCATCTGTTTTAAATAATATTTTCATATTCGCATCAGCGGCGCTCGCCGACCGTGATGACTGATACAAATGCCCTCTGTACACTTCTGCGTATTCGATAAGCATCTCCTCAAACAACAGACCTTATTGATTCCTGCTCATAATCCGATAAATAATTCCATATTACTGCAACCAATGAAATCAAATAGGGAAATAGTGCACACAATAGATTTTGCTGATTCTTTTGCAAGTCTATTTGATTGCGTAACTAAGTTATTTAGAGGCTTATTACCTACTTGGTTAAACGCATAGCAAAAGTACTAACACCAGAATAGTCTAGTTTTATCGGCCGTACTCACAATAGCTAGTTATACATAAATTAGTCAAATATCCCAATTGAATGCGGATACTTTAAATATAATAATGCTGTAATTTATTTTAAATGCCAAGTGTCGGTCGGTATTCTAATTTTAGAAAACTTTGACCCGCGCCTATTAGCATATTTCTGTTAGCATCGAATGCACGTACTTTGGAACGCGAAGGAAGAATATCATAATAAAATTGTTCTAATGAAATATGACCGAATTATGTTTGATATTCAAATAGTTGAGGGGCTTCCGCTGGGAACCGTCCGGTCCGTCCGCTGCGGCGGCGACGGCCGCTCAGCACTGCTCGTATTTTACTGCTACAACCGGCTGAATAATAACACGCTACATTAGTTTCCCATTATGCCTGCGAGACAATAAAATTTGCCCAATTTTACGATCACATTAATAATTTTATGAATGGAAGCAAACGGTTTAAATCTTCGCTGAGACGAATAAAAAGTGATTCTGTCGGGTCGATTGGGGTCGTATCGTGGGTGCTAAACGTAATGGGATGGCGAGTGTCATCGTGCAGTTATTGTGAGGTTAAGGTTGTTGGAGGTGGTGTAGCGTGCTAGAAGGGTAAATGTACCAACACGGCGTCTTCCGCCGGCCGGTTCCCAGGGTATCGCTTGCACGGACGCCGGACGCTGCCGATCGCTTTTGTACTTGCTTAATGTACTTACCCGCACCCTACATCTGTATCGATTATGTATGTGATTTATTGACATTGTTTATCGATACGTCAATTATCGATAAATAATACTATTTATCGATTAATTAGGTAGGTATATAAATAACAGCTCAACTCAATATTGCGATAATGGTAAAACAAAATGTATGTAAATGACATTCACTTGCACAAAGAGATATAAAATGTATAATACTAGGTGGAAACTTCTAGTTCAAAGAATTTCCAGAAGCATTTAATAATAATAATTGCTAACTAAAACAATTATTGTAATCTACTACAAAAAAAATAGAAACTAGGTAAATAACCATAAACATTTGGTAATTACAATTTTATTGTTAAGTAGGTGTTGTATCCAAGGCAAAGTTATCGAGGTCATATAAAACAAATTTAAATAACATAGATATCGATGAAGTGCCTCACTAGCGGTGGAAAACAAGGATGTGCAAGACAACATGTCTATCAAGTTACGCGAAATGAAACCGCAAAATCAGCGCCGGCCGCAAAACAACGGAAGCCGCGAGGGTCCCCTACTCTCTCACGAACTATCTGTCACCTTATTCACACACCATAGTCCATACCTACCTACATGCACCTGCGCGCGTCTAGGTAAACAAAATTGAGAATACTTACAAGCAGTTACAATATTAAAAAATAACCTTATTCGATTCAGTACAATAACTCACTTATATCACTGTGTGAGTCAGACAAAACAAAAAAACAAAACAAATATTTTTATACAACCAACAAGTAAAAATAATTTCAAGGAGATCCCTTCCACTTTGCATAAATAAAATTGTAATAAATCTTTTATTACTCTCTATCTATTAAAACCATTCTTGCATAAAACAAATACTAATTCAGTTTATCTGAACCAAATTGCAGTCATAAAAATGAAGACCATTTATGGCATTATTCGAAGGCATATCGAAACTGGTGCTTTGTGTATTGAAATATACTGCAGTGCAAAAAAATGTTTTTCGGAAGTTTTCCTTATTGTAACCAACCTAAAATGTCAGTTATGGGTAATATAAGAATATATCCGTAATTGATGTTACTTGCTAAATAGGGCGCTTATATATTTTATATTTGTATTTGCCGTTTATTATGAAACATCATCAGAAATCATTAGATTTGAACACCACACTCTGTAATAACATTACAATTATAGTCAAAGTCGTTTTTTAAATTCATAACACGTCGCAGATATTATCGAAAATACAAGTCGAATCATAACGACATTCAAAACAGACTTTCTAAATGTGTTAGTTTTTATGGCCCGCTGTGTACGTGAGAAGTTATAGGTTTCATTTGCGGGCGATAGACGACAATTTTCAATTTTCTTGCGCGTGCGTCCCATTTGAATATTTTAATTTGGGGGGCGGCGCGACTATTTCAATTTATTTTATGAGCGCCGCTCCAGAAGGGGTAGGCGACGCTCTCACCGCCTCAGATTAGTAAATATTTGATAGCTTTATTGCTCGGCGTGATATATTTATACATGTTTTAAAATAAAGTGAAGTCGAGCTGGGTGCATTGTGGAACAATAGCAATTTCAATATTAATAACGGTTAGGAAAGAAAGAAGAGTTAAGTTAACATTTCAATTTCATCTCAAGCACACAATTATTTCAGGTATAGTGAGATCAAAAGGATCAATTTTACTTCTTCATGTAATAAAAATAATATTTTCAAAAGAAACTCAATTTTATCTAAGTTCTGATGCTCCATGGCAGTGACCTTGCTCTCCGATAAAATAATTATGCGCTACAACTCTCAAAACATAAAGAAAATCGTAAGAAAACTATTCGTAAAACCTCAAAAAACCCGAAAACATGGTGTCAGGTGCACGAAAAGCGCACTTTAACCTTTCATTATACAGATACCTGAGTAATCGGTAAAATTTTAAATAAACAAAAGTACCTACTATAAGCACGCTGCCATATTACCTAGGTACTGTTTTTAAGCAGCATTCTTATCAGATACAATTTCTTTAGGTATAATACATATAAAATGAAATAGCTAGACTGTAATAGCCGTGTTCCACCTATAGATATACTCGTATAATATCGCTTTGTGATGGTAGGTATGATAGGCAGGGGCGCTCTGCCATGTTTAACCTCACATAACTGTTCCATCTAATAGAATTGCGAGCTCGTTATCTGCTCAGATTAAAATATTCAGTATTTGAGTGATTTCACGAGCGAGTGAGCGGCAAAGGGTTGACTAGTCGTTTCGCCCGCTTTGAACGCTCGTGGGGGGAGAGATTCGCCTCCCACTATGCACAAGGAAACGGGGGCGTATAACTAAATATTTGCATAGATTTTCATAAAACTACATCCGTTCACTAATGTGATCCCGACTACAAAATAAAGAGTGACACATGCAGTTAACCCAATTATGGCCGCACTGAAAATAGTCACGATTATTTAATAACGAGTTACGTGAAATAGCGTTCAAGCCGCAACAGTCGCATAAACAAATGAATTGTCGAATTTCGCTGGCTTTTTCCGGCGTCTGCCTCCATGAATAATTCCATTTATATAATGGCACCGACCGCATCAAATATTTCATTCCGAGTTTTGCATATTTAATATCAACACAAACTGTTTCAGAATACTTTACAGGCTATTTGCTTTCCATTCTGCTCCAAAGTGTCTACTGATTTTCGTTTGTCAAAACACACCGTAAAAACAAACATATTTCAGTCGCACTTCGACGCGAAACCCAAATATCATAACTATCATCAATATTAGATATCAATTATCTAATGAATTGTTGAGTCATATCTGCACTGAATAGAACCGTTACGGTTATATTCTACACACGAACCGGCGGATGCTGTCGACAGATAAATATTGCACTCCACCCATGGAGAGCTAATTTTATGAGTGAAATTAGTTATTCACCTGTTGTTGCCATTTATTATAGAACACAATGAGATCGGCAGCGGAGCGAGCCGACCGCCCGGCCGCGCCTATACTATTATTTGCGTATAACTGCCTACATCAAAACCAAAACTTAATCGACTATTCAAACCATTCATTTCAATCACTATATTTTGGGAATTGGGAAATGATTTATAACAAGAGTAATTTTGATACAATAGACCTTTTCGCCACGTCATCCGATCCAAATTTTACTGACTATCGAATCCGAGCAGCATCCTATATTTTAACACTCATTTATTGGATGGATAAGTTTTAAAAATAAAAACTGCCTCACGATCGACTGAGATGTACCCTTGATGGGCAACTTTTTGTAATTTTGTAAAGTGATCGATTGGCCTGGGCCATATAATTCATGGTGTACGTGACAATCATTTTTTGAATCGCATTCGATAGCGACGTTTGCGTCCGCTGCGTGAATCTATTCTGCCTAAACTGGTATTATGGGGAGTTAGAGAATGGTTAGAGAAACTTTGTCACGTACTTAATGGTAGTTTATAGGTAATAACAACTACTTAAGAATTAGTATTTCTCAAACTTTCGCGATATGTTAACATATTCAAAGTTTTACAGTTTTCCCGACGTATCGAAAGTGTTACAGCTATCATGGCCACGGGATGATGTCATCCCTTTAATACTTAAGAATTCTAATAAATAGTTCTTCTCTCAATGAAAACGAACACTCAGATTCAAATGCCGCCACCGCCATGCTATTATGAGTATCAAATTAAAATACCTTGCATTTCAACTAAAATTTACTTTCGAAGAAGTTTACGCTATTACGTCAATAATAAGGTACATATAATAACGTCCGTATGATACTTTTACATACTACATATTTTTTATAGAAAATTAAGTGTATAGTTTAAAAACGGTTTTATAGAAGCGAAATAAATATATCTGATACGGGTTTCTTCGCGTTGTCCACACATAATCGAACCGCATTCGATATTCATCCGTGCCTAATCGATTACACCGCGCTACTGGGCATCGCCTGCTACACTCGAGTACTCGAAAACATTTTTCATGCAAAGATAAGCTTTATTTCTAACGTATTTAGACCTAATTCGCTACTTCTCGATCCTTCAATGGTTATGCAGAGGTTTCTTCGAGTATCAGTATTTATAAATTTTATATCGAGTCGAACATTACTTGGCACCTTAATCGTTGCATTGGAATCTTTCCATTACGTATAACACCTATGAGAGTTTATTTCATATTTTTATTATTATTAATTAATTTATCTGCCTCCTTTCAATTACCTTTTTAATCAGTGAAATACTTAATAAAACTGCGTGGTTTAATAAATATCTTTAAGAAAAGTTACGACACACTACACTTAACTGATGATGTTAAGGTAGTCAGTAATCCGACTTATAAACTTGAAGTATATCACTATAAATTTTAAATTAACTTTTCGAGTAATAAACAAAACAGATTCTTTCCTACGATGAAAAACAGAAGCACGTAAAAAGGATGGCTTGATACCTCATCGGAACCAGTCAATATTATCACAATGAGAATAAATACCGAAATGTCTCGAGTCGCCACACTCCGTGACCGGGGAAGGCACAACAGGAGCACGAATCGTTTTGATACTTTACAAATAAAAAAATAAGTCTGAACAAATATTATGTAGAATTAAAAAGGAAAAATCTATTTTGTGGAATCTTACGTAACTGATTGACTGACTGAGCCTAAATCATAAGCATACAATTTAGAGGGTATAGTTGTCTTATGGCGTAAGGGTGCACTAAAGAATAAGGAATTCTCGAAGCCTTGCTCCTAGAGACGCAGTTAGAAGATTAATTTTGAATGAAAAAGTTATTTTATGGGCAAAGTCGAGGGACGCTCCACTAGTCAATAGAATATGCGGTCTTTTCCATTTCTCAAATATATTATCTAGAAATATTATGAAAGCTTGGATAAGTATTGAAAGCAGGATGGTGGAAATTGAAGAAGTAAATTTAAAGTATCAAGTGAATATTGTCCTAGTTTGTATATTGGAAGACGGGGAGAAGTTATTATTTTCTGTACAGTGGTCATTAAAATTTTTGATTAACTACGTTTGATCCGTGTCGATACCATGACTAGGCAAGTCCATACTGTGGTCCTTCGAGCCGTATCTAAACGTTTTGTGTGCATTTTTTATTGAGATATTGAAGAACATTATCCTTGGTAGTATCAGGAATGCAGCTAAGTTCCTTTCATTTTCGATGTTATTAAAAACATTTCATTTTAAAGTGTTATCTCCCAAATAATCTGAAATATTATTTACCTATTGATACGCCAAAATTGAGTTTCTGTGTGAGTAAAATAGTTTGTTAAGTTTTTTTCTTATCTGGGATGCGATGAAACGTTAGGTACACATTGTTTAGTGTACCATCCTGAACGGCGTATCATGGTCATTGGGATAGTGGCTGATTTATTGTCGGCGATATCTATTTCAGAATGGATTGACCAACATGTCGTGTATGGAGCAAACATCACAATTGGCCCCACCTCGGCACGAGCCTATAGAAACTATCCATTCGTCATCCATTATTCACGGCCTAAATTGCACAACTTTAGAGCGCCATTTCTAAATGACATCTAAATCTGTTACTGTATTAACATTGTGAATAAAATTTATACAATCAATCTACATAAATGTCCGTGAGCGTCCGTCCATTAGTCAGCTGGAGTACAAAGGGCACACGTACGTCTCGTAAATCAGACGCATGTACCTACTCGCATTGAGACCGCTTGCCCAAATCGCACTCAATAACCGATGTATGCCAGCGGCGAGATGCTTCGTGCCCGTGACTTCTGCCGCTCTCCTGCCTACAGAACTTTCCACCCATTACCGACCCCAGACGACAAACATTTGTCATTACGGGGTCATGCCATTAATTTTAACTTCTTAATTTTAACTTTTCCGTCTTGAGTTGCTGTTTGATTTGTTTGATAGGTTTACCGGTGGCCAAGTAAAGTATATGAATTCCTAATTAATGCGTTATTGTTGGAGTCATAAACAACAAACAGAATAAATTATGGAAATCATACAACAATGAGACATTTCATTACATTGCGCGTGCTCTGCAATTTGCATCATCGTCCGGTGATCTGTAATAACTTTGTCACAACAAAACGGATAATTATTCAGAGTGCATAATAAATACCCTAAACGGTTATTAAGATATTAAATATTACGTTTGGGAGCGTGTTCGGGTCGAGAAGGGCGCGCGCCGCCGCGGGGGGCCCAGCGGGCGGCGCTACCGGGCCCACTCGCGCCAACTAATTGTAGCCGAGATAAAAAAAAACTAATTGTTACATTGACACGCTTGCCGCTTGACCCTCGCTACCACCTGACACCTCGCTATCAAAAATGCCAAACAGCGTGAGCCTAGACTCGCCCGAATTTTTTTGGTTTTGTTTGACTTTTCAATTTTTTATGAAACTAACCCCCGAATACTCAAACGCATCTCAGAGTTGAGCACGTCTCAAGTGACGAGTTTTTGACAGATTTTCATCAAAAACTGCTAAAAAACCGTGACTTGAAACGTGCTCAACTCAGAGTCGCGTTTGAGTATTCGGGGGTAAAAGTCTAAACTCTAAATTAACTTTGATACAAACGTTATACTTCCCAATTTCTTAGAAAATAAAAAAATAAAAAACAATAAAAGATAGTTAAATAGAAATAATATTTAAATGCATTCAATTCTTTGATTTCTTACATCCTGCCATAAAACATAATAGATTAAAGCACCTTCATAGTAAAGTATCGAGTTACATGAAACCGCTTCAGAAAGAGCTTATCTCGTTATCTGTTAAATATTGTCGCCACATCTCAAACGCCCGGGGAGGGCGCACGGGCAAGACTCTGGAGGTGTCGAAGCCGGCTTCCCTCATAAAGTAACGATGAGAATAAAATAAACAAATACTTATTTGTGCATCATGATGTTTTCGTGTGAATAAAAATGAGAGGATCCGTTGAAATATTTGAATAAAAGAGTGGGACATCATAAAAGGTCGGTGCTGGCCGGCCGCGAAGCCACTGCGCTAGATGCCGCGGGCAGATTGCGTCGGGCCCGCTGTGCACCCACCACTATCATTTATATCATTTCATTGCGGCTGTTTACATTTCATTCATAAGCCAGATTGTACTATCGTAAAACCTAACTTTATATTACTTTTATTATTCCCTTCTTAACATTTCATTCGACGTTTCCCGAGCGACCAACAAGTGCAATATATTTTTAAAATTGAATTAAAAATTTCTGCGAATTGACAAAACGTGAATGTTCGCATTTTTACGCCTACCTTTACGGACGGAATCGGTATAATATTTCAACCTTGTATAAAAGGAAGAATTTAATGAGTCAGGTCAGCCATTAAAATATGAATATAAGAGACACTGCTATGCTGTGAACAGGGATCGTTTTCATTATTTTTTATTTTAATAAGCCTTTGGCGTGTACGTGTCGCCGAAGCTCGCACGTTACTCCTTATTTATTGACCTATTAGAGATAACATTAAGATCAAGATGCACGGCCAAGGACCTTTGTTATAAAAATGTCTGCTTCATTATTCTATAAAAAATAAGGAAGGACATAACATGGATACAACACAATTTATTGCATGGAAAAGTCATAAACAAACATGGTTTATAACGATTGGTAAGCGGTTGATTCAGAAAAAGACGCAACTTGCTAATCATGTAGTTCAAGATAAATTATATAACATATACTTATAAAAATAGGTAGCTAGTGAGGCATTCTCTACGTAGGGTTTTTTTGTAGAAACTTAGTCTTCCCACTGCATCTAGAAGCTGAATTAAGGGAATTTCTTTTCTAGTGCACTATAAGAGGAACTCTCAACCCTAACAGACCCCTCCAAGTTTCATGCTTCTAGGATTTTTGGTTTAGGTTGAGAATCGATTTTCAGTCAGCCATTCGGTCAGCCAGTCAGTAAGAGTTTATTATATTTGGATAATTATAGATTGAAGGGCAGAAAAATGAAACTATGGATAGGTAGGAATATAATGTTACTCGAAGTTAGGGTCTTTGACTATGAAAAACGCTATTTTATTTTATTAGATATGTTGATTTAAAATCATTGTTACATTGAGACAACGTGTTATTCATATGTGCATCACAAGGCAGGTCCACATTATGTCTTTCGTAGGCAAACAGATGGCGGCATCAACTCGTTATAATTTTTCCCAGATTTTTTAATCCGAGTAATTTAAATCAATACTCATTATGGCCTTTCAAAGGACCGTCATCTCGATTTTTAACGTAGGAACAAAGAACTTGTTTTATAATCTGATTTTTAAAGGCATCTTAAGTTTTATGGCCCTCCCGACTTGATAAATAATCAAAAACGTCGACAAGGCCCATAACGAAAATCTGTTTTAAATGTGTGCCTCAATGAAATAACTTTGCTGATATAGATCTATACGATTCTTAGGGAAGTGACAAGTTTTAGCGGCGAGCTCCGAAGTGAACTCAAGATTTAATTAGGTAACCGTTATATTTTTATCAAATGTTAAAATGTTATTTTCAATCCATGATAAATGTTTTCTTCTGTTATCTACAGCGGCTTTCGCATTTTAAGAAAATAAGTAGGTACTTACAAACATCTTTCATAAGATATTGTCTCAAATGGCGAGATTCGATAATTTTGTTAATTCGTATCAGAATAATATTTATAATACAATGACAACTCTGGCTGCAAAATAAATTGCTAATATTTTTAGTGGCAATTCTCAATTCGGTGATTCTGTGAATCTATATGATAACTCTGGCTGTAAAATAAAAAGAGAAATACTAAATCGTTTTTAGGAATGTATCGTATCTCATCTATTAGATAATATTTAATTTATAATGCCAGTACAATAATGAAACAGAAAATTTGGATATCGGAAGTTCGCAATAAACTTACAATACCTACCGAACACTCATTTATGACACCATAACCATTCGCTATTTAAATGTAAATACGACACGAGATTCTGAATAAATTAAGATAAATAAGTGAAAATGATTTGACGGCTCCACACTCAGTGTAGAAAAGGATCCTAGAGTTACTACCTGCTTACTTCATGGGCGGTCTTGAAATTTGTATTTCATTGGCAGACCACGTTCATAGATAGAGATAATTTTGGATCTTAGATTGTTAACCGTAGATTGCAGAGTGAAGTGCTGTAGGGAATCTACATTTTAAAGTGACTGAAAGAAGATTTTTCATAGTACACCTGGTCTACGTAGGTACACCAGAAAGGAAAATTGTGAAGAAATAGGTGAATTTTGAAAAAATACTCCCAACTCTTATTTGAAGCAGAATTATTTACAGTTTTTCTAAAGACTTTTTACAGTGAACATCTTGGGTGGTATCTGCCACTGTCACTATGTGTTTAAACAGCTTCACTACAAGTATTTCGATTCTACACGAACGAAATGCAGCCATTTAACTACTTGTCAAAGTCAAAAGCTCAAAATATTTTACTCAATACCGCCCTGCCCGCCGTATTGTTTTATGTTTTGTGTTGCCCTCCATGAGAAATGTAGTTTTAGGAACATGCATTAAATAAAAAAAAATAATGAAAAAATTATTTACATAAATTTAGCTATGTATAAACAAGTGTACAATGACCAGGCGCCCAGATTCCATACATTTGTAAAACATCTCTTTTGACCTAATTAACTGACTAAATATTATCTAATTACTGAAAAATATCGATTTCCAGTGTAAAAAAAGTAAAAAGAATGAAAACCTTTTGAAAAAAATGAGAAAATCATCAAAACCAGCCTATTATTGTTACTTGCTGACTATCTGAATACACCGACCTAGATGCATCTACAACTCTATAACTCTAGGTCTTTAAGCAGCATAGCTCAATTCGTAAAACGCATGAAAAGATAAATATTACCTATAGATAATTTATGTGTTATGCTACCTATATTTCCATTTAATTTGCAATTCTGCTACTAACGAGGCATTGTACTAATTACAATTAATTCACTTTGGATCCACGCAGACACATTAAAATAAGTTTTAATTTGCATTTCAAGCAAAATACCTCATTTTATGACGAATAATAATATTGGAACTGGTTTTAATTCGCAAGAAGGTTATTCATTTACATGTTTTTTGAAATTTCATTTACGTAAAACTGATTAGAAACAGGCACAACTGAATTCAGCATTCACATTTTTACGCTGTACAGTTCCTTTTAGTAGATAGTATTTAGTTAGTAGATACCTTACCAAATATAGATAGTACCTAAGTAGTTTCGGTGAGGATGTAATATCCACAGAAAGGCTAGGCTATTCGCGTTCATTAATCAGCGAGAAATGTTGGGCATTTCTTATTTTTAAATTCGCTCCTGTAAAACAAAAGCAAGAAGGTAATAAAAGTAGCGTAATAAATATCCAAGAAAGTTGTTTTAATTTCTTCTTTACACGGAGTAGATTAGGTACCAGGCGCGATCGGCAAAACTTCCTTGTTTTTAATTTTCTTTAAAACATCCGCTTTTTTTCTCTCATTTTATTTTCACTGAATAGGTGGAAGGCTTTCTTACTTACAAAACAAATATATTTTTCGAAGGATGTAAAAAGCCGTATTATGCCATTTTGAACTCTAATTACTTTGTTTGAAGTTCTATTATCTGGCAGCGGAAGGAGCTATTTTACCTTTTTAATTGCTAAGTAGAATTCTAACTTTACCGGCAGCGCTTCAATTGTTTTTAGAGATCCGTAACCTTGATTCGATAATACCTTCTAGATTCTTTGGTTTCAGTCAATTATGTTATTGAAATTATCTCAAGAAAATGCTTATTCATATTTGTCAAGGTTTATTAAATGATGGCCGAGTATGCTCACCAAAAGGCAGACCCCCAGCTCTGTGTTCGAATGGTATCTTCAACGTAGTCGGGAAACAGTGAAAATCGCGAGTCGCGAGGGAAGAGAAGAATGGGTACAAACTGAAAAAAGGATGATGATTCGTTGTATAGTTAGATAAACACTACGGCTGTAGAGGATGATGATGATTACGATGAACAAGAAGCATTGAATAAGTTGTCTGTTTGTCCTTAGTGACGTAGGTCGTACGTCGAAAGTCGTAGGTAAAACTTCAAACAATTGCTTTTTACTGAACAACGACGATAAAATTGAATAATCGCCCGTCGCAGACTAGACAATGTATTCTAATATCGACCGAGTACATTCTCGATCATGGGAAAATTACTGATCTTCGTAACAATCGTAGGGAGTGCGGGCGAGCGCCGCGGGCATCCTTATCGAGGACTTCGGAACCCATTGTGCGGCATATTCCTCACATTCACAATACTATTGCCATTCGACGAATACTCTTAAGATTATACAGATTGCAGGCTTTATTGAAACAACCGTTTGCTAGATGAACCTGTGGGATGTTCGAATGGCTGATGGGAATTTATGGGAAGTTTAAACCACACAAGTTGGGCAATTTCAATGCAACAAATATTAAAACAAATAGGCTGTTGAAATTATCAGTCGACGACCTCAGTAGCTTAGCAGGCAGTGCCTGGTTGGGACGCGTAAGGTGCGGTTTCAATCCATATTTCTTTAGTTATTTTGTAGCATGGTACCCGTTATTTTTGATACCCACGATACAGGTAATTCTAATGTGGTATCTGGACTATGTATGTGACTGTATTAAAAGTATGTATTTACAGAAAAAAAAGTACCTATATACCTAAGTATTCTATCAGCCATCTGGTTCCCATAGTACAAGCTTCAAGCTTTCCTTAGTTTGGTGCTGTGTGAAATGGCCACAAATGTTTATACCTATAGGTAATTAGGTAATATACCTAGTAATATTCCGTGTCACAAAGCAAAAAAACAACTGCTGGGTGGAAAGTCGTGGCTGGTAACACTCTTTTATGAAGTTGGTTAAAATTAATTGTAATTAAAAAAACATTCTGAGCCAACGGTATAGTAAAAGGCGTAGGCCGTGGACGGACAAGACTAGCACGAAACCGTCATGGATGTCAAAAACACAGGGAGATTTTGCCCAGGCGTGGGCAAAGTCTGTGGATCATGATGATGATGATGAACGTTTTGTTGATGTACTCACCCGCTTCACTGATCATAAAACTGATCCAGTTATAGTTTGCGAAACTAATGAAGCTGTAAACCTGCTCTCTTATAATGAAATATTTCACTTTGATTATTAATGTCGGCCGTTTATTGGGGCAATGCTGATAAATAAATATTAATGATCTCGTACATTATTTTCTTTGATGTTCATTGTTAGTACCTACTTACAAAAAGCTATATGGGTGGGAAGTCACGCGTGATACTTAGGTACTTACCTAGTCTATTCGTCATTCCAGGTTCATAACTTGTTTTAGCCAAATTCGTTAATCCGCTACGGAGGTGAGTAACAAACATACTGTACGTGTACATACTTACTCAATTACAAACTTTCGCATTTATTACATTAATATGATAACCAGAAAAAAACGAACATAAATATAATTAACAAAATACAAAAGGGGAAGACCTAGGCTTCAAAGTTTTCATATTTGGGCAATTTGAGATCCTCGACCAAATTTGTATGATAATCAATCAATATTTGTAGTAAACTGAACGCGACACATATTTGAATTGGACTGTGAACTTCACATCTTTCAAGAGTAAATTTTGTGGCCACTATCAGAAGTAACTAGGCAATTCAAATACCTTGATCAAAATTCCCTTTACCGCTAGGTATAGCCAAGTGGTCAAACACAAGTTGAAAACAACGAGACGTCTGCAATGTTACGGCCGTCATTTGACAGCTACCGCTGCTTAGGTAACCTAGTGAAACTGAATAGTTAAAGAATCTATTATTCAGTATAGATAATTGAAAAACATTTTTATTTGGCACATGCCCACATTGGTATCGATTCTGTTGAGCATTTTCCTAATTTAATTTGACAGTTCTAAAAATATTGGCGTCCCTTTCTTATACATTGAGATAACGGGGATCGCAATAATTTTAGAGCTATCAAATTAAGTTAAGCTTAGGAAAATACACAACAAAATCGACCTGATTATGCAAGTACCATTCCATTTAGTTTATTTATTATCTGTGGGCGAACCCATTTACCACTTCAAAAATTAAGGTGTGTGCATCTTGCTTATATTATCCAAACACTATCAGTTGCAGTTCACGCTACATACTTTTTATTATCATTCACACTACTAAGTAGCCGTCAAAATACCCCTTTGCATCAAAAACTTTTAAATTATACCAAGTGTAAAAACCAGTTTAATCCATGAACGAGAGATACCTATACGGGTAATTAATCAGCTTCGTATACCTAGTTAAATTGCTTTTTAGGCGCCTATTAATTAGAACTGAAAACTATTGCAACGTTTATTGCGTAATGTGTACTTCACACCTTTGCAGTTAGGTATTTGATTCCATATTGAATAGAAAAGTAGTTTTTTGCAACTGGCAACTTTACTAGGTACCTACTCGTTAAATAGAATCAGGATCAAATTGATAGAACGAGCGAAGTTCTCAGTGGACTGGCAATTTGATTTAGCGCTGTATGTTTGTACTATCATAATTTTTAAACTGTGGGTTCAGATCGGCATGAAATTTGGTATTCAAAGGGATAAGCCATGAAAATTTGCTGACGAGTATATATGTAAGTTGAATCGCTGTAAGATATTGGGCTCCATAAGAGAACAAAAAAGTGATAGGTACAAACATATCAAATGGTAGCTACCCAAAAAGTTTACAGTACCTCAAAGT
The DNA here is from genome assembly GCA_949320045.1 of Scotopteryx bipunctaria. Lineage (NCBI taxonomy): Eukaryota > Metazoa > Arthropoda > Insecta > Lepidoptera > Geometridae > Scotopteryx > Scotopteryx bipunctaria. Next base: position 6,250,614 of record OX439441.1, read on the forward strand.
TCAAAACGAAATTACTTTCAGAATCCCATGGTTCGTCCAATAATAAACCAAAATATATATTTTTATAACATTAATTAGAATCCGAAGCTCAAATTAAGCACAATTAAAGTCATAATCGAGATAATAACTGGACAATAATGAATTCTCTGGACGGACTAATTTTTATAACTATAATATAACCTAGGCGCTACAATAAAACAATCATAAGCCTTAATTGGGTAAAAGCTACGCAAATAGTTGTATAATCGTTCACAAGGGTGGTCCTTTCGTTTTTTTCTCTAAGATTCGTAGTTCGCCATATTAAAATGTAAGATTATAAATTTTCCGAATGAACGCGTGTATGTTTAATGTATGACGTACGTACATGACATGTCTCAGGCTAATTAATGTAAGCACTGCGCAGGAGTTAATTAATTGTCGGCTACCCATGTAGCTCACATGAAACATTTATAAAATTCATAACAGCGCAGCTAATTATGAAACATGGACGCGCGCTCGCTTTGCGCCACCCGCCGAGCCCAGCCCGGCCTCCCGGTAAAAACTAATTTCTACACCGGATTTACTCGTTTATTAAATTACTCATGTACTGTAACGGAATGCCTGCTACAGCCACATTGTAAATACCGAGGTTTTGTGGCTTAGCCGATACTCATATGGGAAAATTTATTTTCATGGCTAACTTTATGAGTATCTTTCCTCGCTCTAAGATTCTTCTGTCAATCGAAGATTGAGAAGAAATCTTGCTAAGACATTCAGTACTTACGTTACAGATTTAGAAATTCTGTGTGATTCATATAATTTAGCTCATTCAGTGGACACCAACAATCTTGTTCTTCGTAACCATAAAATGAGATTGTAAAGAGCCAAATCCATCAGTGGTTCGGCAAGAAACGACCGTTAAATATTTATCAGCGATCATACTAAATGAGCACTAAACCGACGAAATCAATTAAGTACTTTTTTGTAGTCGTCAGGCTTCCTGACCGCTCCAGGATTTTTCGAAGACGTGGCCATAGTCAGGACAGGGGCAAAAATTGCAGTGTGTTCTTATGTACAATCCTTTAGCACTTAGTCTAATAAAAAAATCTTACAACAGTTTTGACTACATTAGGATTCTCCTCCAATGTTTGTTGTTAGGAGATCCCACCTTCCTTTTTAAAAAGAACATTACCCTAAAATGTACTAAAAAACGTGAACGTAAACCGATGATCTTAAGATCGGAAGGCGGGTGCACCAGTGCTCTCAAAAGTAAAGCTGATGAAGGGGGTAGTCAGAGAAAAGACAAATAACTCTCTTACCCTTCTCCCTGACTCCACAACCGACTATGACAGAACCGCGCGTGGCCGACTATCCGACAACACAATGTCGTGTTGTCGAATGTTTAATTAATTCTTAAATACAGCTTTAACATATCATTTCTCCATACAGGAATACATTACCTGCGTTCTTGTTAAACATCGATAGTGACAAGTTTTTGAATAATCAGTGCTACATTGTCTTCGTAATTATTGATATTTTGGGCTCATTAGCAATTTTCTAAAATACCTTGAGAGATTGGAAGTTTTTGATATGTGGTGCTGGAGAAGGATGAAGAGGATTAGCTGGATGGAAAAATTAACTAACGAGGAAGTATTTAAACGAGTACATAGCAGAGAAAAGTATTTTAGTAAATACGATTCAAAATAGAAGAGGGAAAATGTTTGGACATCCTATACGACATGACAGCTTCATAAAGACGATCATAGAAGAAAAGCGAGGAAGAGGAAGACCAAGAATTAGTTATATCAACCAGATAAAGGACAAAGTTGCTGACATGTCGTATAAAGAAGTAAAAGAAACCGCATGGGAGAGAGAAAAATGGAGGAAACTTCATCATTACACCGACAATAGCTGGCTCTTAAATAATATAAATAAATGTAACAGTCGGCATTTGGAACAAAATAAAGGAGTGTTCTTTATTTTGTTCCGAATGCCTAAATATTTTAAGTACCTACTTGACACGTTCTGTCACGGATTTATCGTCACAGTTACTTTTAGGTGAAAATATAAATTTTTAGATACCGCAATGGAAGGAAAAACCAATACGTGCTGGGTCATTTGCCGCTCTTTGCATAAACATCACGTCTCTATGTTTGATTTCAAATAGCTCTACTGCTCTTTTTAGTCTGGTTTTTAGAACGATATCTACGTAAAATCTTGCAACCTTTTTAGGGTTCCGAATCCAAATGGTGAAATGGAACTCTTGGTGTGACTTTGATCGTTCGTCCGTTCGTCACTACTGATTATTTTGACAACTATTATAGCTATCATCATCATCTTCCTGCCTTATCCCACTCTATGTGGGGTGGCACAGCATGATCTTTGGATCACTATTATAGTTATCTTGATATGACGGTACTTAAAAATCTTACTTACCCACTCTTATAGCAAAGGAGTAAAAACCAAAAATGCTTTTATTTCACTACCAAAGGGTACATAGGGGTTCATTTAAAGCTGATTTCACTGGACTGAGTTTGTTTGTATGAGAATAATTGAACGCATTCTGAAAATTATTTCACTATACATAAAAAGCAACACTACCTATCTCTGAAATCTAAAAAATAATTAAATCACTTTTTCATCATCATCATCATGTACACCCTGTTTTTGCCCACTGCTGGGCATACGCTTGTGCCATCCAACACGGTCCTATGTTAGTCTAATCCAATTACAACCCACGATCTTGACTATTAAAAACAGTTCTAAAGGTGTATATTAAAAATATGTAATAAATCATCAACCACCTTCAAGTCTAAATCAAAGCAAACAAGTTAATTTACGTATAAGCAAAGACCCTTAGTAGTATGGTCTTGCCATCTTGGCGCGAAGTTTTGCATAATGTGGACACCTTACATCAAAACAAGTGTGCAGTTGTAGAGGGGATGACCGATTCAGTCACTGTTAACCGACCTGCAAAGGAAAATTAACTTTATTTTGCACTACTCAGATTCAAAATTTGTATAAGTCAGGAGTCATGAAGAGCTAGTTTAGTATCACCTATAGGTCATATTTTTCATTTAGCATGAGTAGGGTGACAGCAGGATAGGAAGTGGGGGTACGGGCGAAATAGACTTTACTTAAATGGAATGTGATATAACGACACAGTCTGAAGAAAAATACTTTACTTAAATGCAATTTGATATGACTAGGTATAATTTATTTTGTAAATAGTCATAGTAGGTATAAATGAATGGAAGACCGCTAGTGGCTTCTTCTAAGCAAAGTAAAAGACTTTTGATCCGGGCTAATCTTCGAGCGAACAAAACCTTATACACCAGATTCAACCGCAGCTCTTACAAATTTCCATCCAATATCCAGAACCCATATTCAGAATCAGTTTCAGTTTATTGGAATCGAATGTTTGATCGTGCCTTGGATTCCCTTGAGCTTATGATCATTGAACCTCGTAACTCTTGTAAGTGAGACTTGTGTAGTGCAGACTGCTGTGTGTTCTGTGGCGAGAGGGGAGGGGCGTAGGGCGGGCCGAGGGCGTGCAGTCGCAGGCTGCATCGAGTGACCTCCCTGCACTCTGCACCGGCCGGCCCGAAGACGAACAACTTACCGCCGTCGCTATCACTGCCACTACATATTTCACTGAAAATATGTAATGTTTTAGGCATGATGACAGACATCTTCCAATATCTTAAGGCATGTGCAAGAAATTTGATAAATACCTACAAAGACTTATGATTGGGTAAACTGGAACGCCGTAATTTTTTGGTTTATGTAAGTAATTAGCTTTTATAAGTTGAACATAAAAAAATACCATTAAACATTTTAACAAGCATTATTTTAAAGAACAAGATACAAACTGATAATGATTTTTTTATTTAACTCAACAAAAGCTGATCAGCTGATACGACAAAATTGGAATTTAGGTATGAATGAAAATACTTCCCAGTAACGCCATCTATGAGCAGATAGCGGAACTTTAAAAACTACGTTTCTTCGGTGATAGCGAGTAAAGCGTGGAGCAAAGCGTGTGGCCAAAAAGCAATATAAATAAATATTTATTTAATTGTTTAACACTATAAAAAACGTTGTTGTAGATATTTAGTGGTTTTCTCTCTTTGCGTACATTATTTAGCTTTTGGTGAAACTCATTTTGATGGAAATATTCACAGCTTGCGCAGAACCTTCGGGGTTGCCATAAAATGAGGTGGTTGACATAATTCGGCAAACTAAATTTTCATCGGAAACAGCAACGATTTGAATAGGCAATATTATATCAGGGTTTGACGGTTTGACGAGCACAGGGCGTGCGGTTATTTACAACTATGCCGGCGCATTACAATTTGTAATTGTAACATCCGCAGATACAACGCAATTTACATGCAAATACATTAATACTAAAATGAACATCCTGTCCCATCGATTTGCATATTTTTAATCATATCAGGTAAACAACAAAGCTGTCATTTATTATACGGATGACGCGCTATTGTTAGGATTTCCTGTAATCGTATAAGTAGTTAAAATATTCATAAAATTGAATCAAAGCGTCCTCATAAACAGTAATGATGATTATACGATTTATAAATGCGTTTTTTATCAGATGTATAGGTAGGTAAGTATGCAATAATTTGTATGTTAATTATATTTTATTACATCGTGTTATAGTTGAGAAGACTATTAATTGTGGAGCATGACGAAATCCATACTAATATCTATTATAAATGCGAAAGTAATTATGTCCTTTTGTTACCACGACTAAGCCGCTGAATAAATCTATACAAAGGCAAAAAAGAAACAGTATTTGACAAGAAGATAGGAGAAGGGCATAGGCTAAATTTTGTCTTAAAAATACAATGCGGGCAAGGCCGCGGGCAACAGCTAGTGAAACATATTTTTTAAGTACCTATAGGTATTAACTTAAGTAGTTACTTAGGTACCGTACATTCAATAAAAAATCTCTTAATAAGTTTAGTACAAATAAAAATGTATGTTTTGAATTATACCTAGATATTATTGGTTTCCTAAATTCCTATCTTCTTACCTCTGTTTTACAAAGCCAGCTGTTTCAACCAAAATACTGTATCATTGAAATAATTTATACTGGGGCTTCTGAGTAGATAACATGTGTGCAACCTGCATTTTATATTCAGTGACTATGATAAGATAAAAATAAACAAATTCATTACTTATTTATACGACAACACTAACCTTTATGTTAATTTAACAAAAGCGGGTAGTTTCAATTCTCATGTCAATTTTTTATTAGGTTAAAGCTAAACATTTGAAAAAAAAAATAGTAACTCCAAATGATAATGCTGAATTTATTTATTTTTCCACAAATAAGTAATACAATTTTATTATTCGCAAATTAAGTTTTATGACGAGTAAGTACCTAACAACATGCATTTTTCACGAAAGTTCCTTAATATTTCGTTTACCTACCTATTATGTTAGTTTTAAAATCGTCCCGGGCACTATAGCTTTAGTGTAGGCAAAAGTTGCCTTCTGACATTATAAGAGCATTAGGTATATAAATAAATGGAGACTACCCCATTATGAGTTTTTTTAGTTAAGACAATCAACACTATAAAGACAATGTTTTGTACAATTTATGGTACACAAAGAAAGTGACAAATTGTGTTATAGATATAATCGCGACACCTGCACGGAAGCGAGACGACTACACAAAAACTACATTAGCTAACCAATTATAAAAAAACACAAGTGTTGTTTAATTGAAATTATTCAAATAGAAAATATACACCTTATTTTTTTTGTGTGAAACAATGTGTGCACTGCCTTACAAAGATTACATCACTGACCATAGTTTCAAAGTAAACTAGCTTCTGCCCGCAGATTCGCTCGTGAAAAACTCATAAAACGTAGAGTATGTGCAGCTCCGTCCTATATATCTGTATCCAAATATTATATCAGTTGGCCCGTTGCTGTTTGAAAGAAGGACAAACCAAGAAAGGGTGGACGAGGATGGATAAAACCCCATGCTACACTTGTCGCAGTTGAATTTCTCTATGCATTCTTATAGAATGGTGTCTAATGTAACCACTGTTCATATCGATTTGTTTTACACATATTTCGTAATGAGACTACAGATTTCAGGAAGCATATGAATTGAGACGTTATTATGTAGGAAGTGAAAGAACCAATAAGCAGACCACATCCAGATGTTTCAAATTATTTCTTATGCAGTAAATCTCATTTGATTCAAAGTACTCGTGCATTATAAACATTTGAGTCTGAATAAACATACAGGCAGGTAAATCAGAATGGTAAATGACTAACTGTAATATAAATATCAGAAATAGTAAAACTAGCATCGCACGGTGAAATCAAACAATCTTTCAGCTGCTTCCACAAAGCTTTACATTTTAAAATGAATCCGGTGGAGATCGTAAAATATTCGATAAACAGGGCGTGTATGTTTGCTTTCGCCGAGTTTAACATTGCTATTAAACAGTCGTGAAATGGACAGAAATAATCGGGTCGATCCGTTATATCGCATCATTCGTATGACGGCGGCGTGTGAAGACGCTGCGAGCTGCCTCGCCCATTGCTATGCTGCTCGCCGTCCGCCACTTTGTTACTAGGACATTTACCTTATTCACCCAACGCTGCAGAGATACATGATTGACAAATTATTCTAAATTTTGGAGAGCTACCGTTTTATAACTCTCATCCATTAGGTTGGTAGCGTAATTGGTAGAGCACGTACTGTGTCACAGTTGCGGCTGAACGCGGTGGCGGTGTGATTGTTTACTTCACTTGGCTACAGACGTGGTCGGTAGAGCAACGCGTGCGCAGCGTCCGCGGCGACCAGACAGCTGATTTTTTGCGAGTCGCGACGCGAGCCCGCGCCGGCCCTACGTCGCCGATTCTTCAAACCCTGAAACAATACTGGGAACTAGGACATTTCGCCGACAACGCATACTCACCGCTGCATGCAAATAAAAAACAAAACTTCCATAGTACACATTAATAACATTCTCATCAGATAAACGAACGAGGACAAAACAGTAATCCAACATGATCCACGAGCGTATGATATAGCGACTTAGGTAGATGATAGATTCGATAACCCATGTAAGGGCGCCTCATGAATGACCGATCATTGCCAAGACTGATAAGCTCATGAGATGTATAGCGTAGTAAGTAGGTGAAGAACGTTTTAATCGTCGCAGAAGCTGCGGGTGCGCGGCGGCGGAGCGTGAGGGGTGCTCCGCGCCTCCCGCAGAGTGGCTCCGGATCCGCTACTTTTTACCCGCGCATGCTCGGCTCGTGTCTTTTTCGCTCTTCCCGATCGGAATTCGTTGAGGGATCGCCGCTGCCGGTGGCAGACGTCTTGTGACATGTCAGCGGCTGTACGTGCACTGCGTACGAGCCAATTAACCAGTCATCTCACCTGCATCCACCACTCGGCCGGAATCTTCGCACTGTACTGAGACGCCTCTGAGGAAGCTCGTATTTATTCAAGGAACAGCCTTGAAAATACTTTGGACAAATCGTTCATTGAATTCGCTAATTGTTAGTTTTTCTTCAGACACGAAAGCGGAATTTATTTTGCGAAGATATGTCATGCTCATTCTTTAAACACCTTGTCTTGTGAATGGATCTGACTTTAAAGTAAGCAACATGCTGAGCTAATGATCCTGATGATAACAGAGTCCTTCGGTATTATTATTGGGATTCAAGAATTCCCTATGCGCAAAACATTTTTTCAAGACGTGCTTAGATAAAAGCACAACGAAATAGAAAATATAGCAGATGTTGACGCGTCGAGGTGGTAGCATAACAATGACAACCCTTACAATGGAAACTTATGTTTGACAAAAGGAAAGGGCAAACGTCGTCGAACGGTGTGAATAAAATAAAAGAAATCATGGAGACAAATCCCAGCAACCGGAGTAGGTTCAAACAAAAAGGGGGAGTTAGGTTGATGTTTCTGAAACACACATAGGCATTGAATCTGTTACTTTGCTCGAAAAAGAACTTTACTATTGTACGTATTTCCTGGTACTTTAATCAAAACGTGTCAAAACGTTTAAAATACGGTGTAAACTTCTTAAAAGCCAAAGTAGTCCAAATTGATCATTGTGCGGTGCAAGTATGGGTATAATATCGTGACAATTATGGAGCAAGCAAGCGAGGTGTCGACAGTAGCGCTCTACACGTGTTGCCGGCTACTTGCATAATGCGTCCAGGGCTAGCTACCTAGAGATTACAAATTTATTGGCCTGTGTAACCCATATATCTATATAAAAAAACCTAGTTTTTGTCGTAAAGTACGGCAAATATGTTTCTGTCCAAATGATGCTAGGCATCATTGCTGCCATTTGACAATAATTTATCAACATAACTAGCTGCCGCCCGCGGCTTCGCGCGCTTGGTACCCGGATGATAAAAAGCCTATATGTTAATCCAGTACATGTACTATGTTCCAAGTTTCATTCAAATCCGTTCAGCCGTATAGGCGTGATTGAGGCACAAACATCCAAACATCCAAACTCACAAACTTTCGCATTTAATTTAATATAAGTAAGAATGTTTAAAACCTACGTAGAAGTTCATTTCTCGAATAAAGGCATCGAAGAAAATTACTGACATCGTGAAGCTACTTTTACTATCGGCCTGTCATCAGCAACATGTCAAACACATTTTCAAGTGTTACTTATATGAATCTACATGGTAAATTGGGTAATTTTATCACCTCACCTTAGTTTGTAAGTAGTTTAGTAGATGAGTTATATATATAAGAGATTGAATATATAGTTACTAAATATTTTTCCATGACTATTCCTACAAGGCTAGATGTCCTCTGATGCATGTACTAGTGTAGGTTTTTAATGTTTTTAATGTACTTATGAACATAGCCGGGAATCATTGGATGAGATTCGCGAGGGATCGGAGAGAATGGCGTAATAAAGAGGAGGCCTATGCCCATCAGTGGGCGGAGACGGGCTGAAATGATGATGATGAATGTACTTATTGAAAACATTAAATATGATAGGTATAATAAGCATTTTGCCTGCATAATTCATGAAATATTGAAAATAAATAAAAAATAGAGTCCGAATGCCTTGGTGGTAGCCCTTGCGAGAACAGAAAGGAGCCGCTTGCCTTTCCATTGAATCAAATTCATATATTTTGAGATTCAGTCGCCAATTTTATTTGTACGGTTAGCAAAATACATATTGTTTGAAAATAAAACTATTAGAAGTAATAAACAAGTGACTGTTATGGAAATACTCATAATTTCATTTATTTTACGTAACAACCTAGTTTTGAATCACCATTACTTAAGGCCTTTTACCATCTATAGTAGATGATTTATACAGCGTCAGGAGGCAACTTTTACCTTCACTAACGGGACGCTGTAGTGCCCGGGACGAAATAAGATTGAGCCTATAGGCTTGCTCAGCACCTATTCCATAGTCTCAGCTTAGTCGGCCGTGTCCACAGGAAAGACATGGGGTCACTACCAACTAGACCACCATTACTTACATACCTACTTACATACCATGTTGCAACCTTCTACTAGTACCTAGTGGTCAATCAAGTATACAAATTAAATTCTCTGTTATTCGATATTTCGTTTCCTATTAACATTTATTTTCAGGTAAGATTTACTGTGCTAGTTAAACATTTGGTGAAGATAGGTACCTACGGATCTGCTTGCACTACGTAGATATTTTATTTTTAATTCGTTCTGATTCTAAGACAGTCGCCTGCTGTGATAATAACCGATGCTGACGGTACATTCCGCGAATTGTTTTATTGGATTATGCGGTGAGGCCGCGAAGCAGCTATAACTATTCAGTGTCGTCTTTTGTGTTATGGAAAAACTTGTTCTTGAACCCATGTAGTGTGAAATGTCCTTTATTTGTGCTGTTTAATGTTACATATGTACACATATTATCGCGTTCTGTGCGACTGTCATCACATCGCGGCGCGCCGACAACGCGCGTTGTTAGCGCGGACAATGCGTGAGCCTACTTGAAGCCTTCACCATTATCGTTCACACTTCACACTTTTTTTTATTTGCTTTGTATGTGTATTATAAAGGATGCTGGCTCTTTATTTACTTGCACAATACAATGCAATTGATACTTACTAGGTTTTACAAAGGTATAGAGAAGGCACGATCTCTTTCTCTTCCGCATACTGGAAATCGTTGTGTTAAGTAAATATCAATGTATTGAATAATGCTATAAAATGAGTTTTGTGTGGTTTACCTATGGTAAAAAGTAATTATTAGGTACTTTTACTTACATTTTCGCGTAGACAGAACCCTCGCAACCTTATTCGAGTTGCCAACGCCTAATGTTTATTTGGACATATTTATGGCTATAGTTCCGCTTTTTGTGCAGATGGAAATATGTGTGGCGGATCGCACGTCTGCGTGAGATTTTGGACACCTCTCCGCTTACTAAATTTAATATCGTCGGCTTTTGCGGCGACGACAGGCCGAATAAAAAAACTATGAAATCGCCATTGTGTCGGCGACACGGATGGCAGTTCGCGCCTCTGACCACTCATGAAAATTATTTTGTTTTTATCTCAAAATGTATGTTTATGATAACACCTGTTTCGCTGATGCCTCCGCGATCGGTGTCACTCGGGGCTTGTCTCCATTTTTTGCCAATTTAAAGACTATAAAGACGCCCGCATCGCCGACTAATTTAACCACTGTTCGCCGAATTACGCATTCGTTTGCTCCGCTTCCAAAGATAATACACTTTTATTTTACACTTTCGTCTTATGTTCTTATCTCAACGATTATTTTATATCCTTCATTACATTTTGTTAACATTGACATACAAACTCGCATTATGGTCACAAGTATTGATTTGATTAAAAACCAGTATTACAAGTATATTTATAAATTCAATAAATTGCATATTTCTCAATAATTTTGTCTCGTAAAATGCTCATAAATCTTTGGTATTATGTCAACAATAATGATGGTGTCGTCAAAGGCCAGCCGCGGCCGCGGCCCCAGTCCAGCTTTTTGCATAATTACGTCTCGATGGACGGAATGTCGTCCCTATAATATAATAACAAAGGGAGATGACCGGCTATGATATTATTGCAGAATTTATTGCTGCTTTATCCGTCGACGGTGAGAACCAAGAAGGTCCAAGCCTATTGTTTTTGCTACTTTGGTTACCAGAGGTCATAGGCATTTATAGTCTGTAGGCAGGTATTAGTAATTTTGTAGGTTTACTGATATTATTTTATTCTACGATTCAAATAATATGGTAATTGTGAACCAAGTAAACGCATGGACATAGATTAGACACGGCGAGCAAATATGTCTATTGCCTGTTCGCATTGATAAACAACATGAAATCAAAGATAGTGGGGCCCTCCTTAACGCACGCTACGAGTTATGTATTTTAGTAACACAATCCATAAGAAAACACTACAATAATCGTACGTTTCTCTTGACAATGTTCCTTTGAATAAAGAGAGTTAAGGCGTAGATACAATGTCGAAGATTTGTTTACTCAGCGCTAAGAGGCCAGCTTTGCGTGATTACCTCGGCGGCAAGTCCGCTGGGAAAGTAGACTTTCTGACGCAGGACTGAAAGAAGAAATCCCTTTAAAGCAGTATCAACTCTGTATCTTTGCGTAGATAACGCACTCGCGAGCGGTCTTGCAGGATTAAATTAGTACGTACTCAAATGTCATCGTTCACTATGATATCGCAATCAAAGTTGACGTGGGAAATATGCTCGTTTGTGACTGAAGGTGCAACGACTGATGTCCATAAATTGTACAATGAATTATAGAACTACTCTTGTCAGCGAACGTGCATAACTCAATCATAATCAAAGCACGCTCTACGGCTGCAGTGACGTTCGCTTTATTCGGATGCATAATAAAATGTTATCGTTATATATAAGTCATAAAATAAGTTGTCGGTAAAAAGTGAATCGTAAATGGTAAGTGCGTGTCATAATAAGTGGAAAAGCTAAAGCAAACAGGTAACACAGTATGCAGTGTCCGGGTGCGCATACGGGATGTGAACGGTACGGCCCTACCTTCCTGTTTAAAATCCCACTTTTTATAAACTACATGAGACCGCATTCACTCACTTCTTTGGTACTTATAATACTTGTCTAGAATAATTATGATTGCATATTGAGTTTAATTTGTAAAGGAAATGTTACTTACTTTTATAGATGTTCAACTTTGCGTACGGTCTTATTCAACGCAAAAACTTGGGAACCGTTAGTATTTTATCGATTAATAAGTTCACTGTTGAAATATACATGTTAAATATAAATTTACCCAAATACAAGTAGGTTATTCAGTATTTAACATGCTGCATTTTAAGAAGATAACATAATTATGTTAGGGATTTTAGTCACCCATGCAAAGCTTTAAAAATTGATAAGTAAATACCTACCTAAATTACCTAGTTAAAAACTCAAAGCCTTGTTTGCTCAACAGAAAGCCTCCGAAAGGTTCATGATTATATTTTCTTACAAAGAGCCAGTACTTTCCTTGCAAAATTGACATCCAAATCAGATTAATCCAATCAATGGAAATTTATGACGCACCCGAGAAGCGGACGGCTGCGATCCATTGAGAGATCCGTAGCCCTCGCTAATCAGTTCCGAGCCAACAAAGGAAGGTAACTGACGTTTCTTTCTCTTGAAGATATTCCAAAATTGATACACTGAGTAATCGTAGATACGTGTTAACATTTTAATGATCCTAGTCATCGCCAAAGGACGCGCAGCAAAATCGTTTTGAGTCCTGTTCGGAAAATTATTCGGAAATTTGCCAACGTCTTCGAAAATCACACAATGCGTGTTTTTGCAGCAATTACGTGGACGTGAGGAGCGGTCGCCTTCTTTGCAAACATGCCTTTGATTTATATGTCTGCCTCGGCACGGGATGAGAGTAAAATATGAGACGACCCATCAAATATTCAGCCTTTTTGGGACTCGGGAGCGACTCTTAATGCTCATTATAATAAAAATACTATAGCTCATATTGAAATACACGTACGAATGCAACCTATAGGTATGCCATCTATAGTGGCTCCATTTTGGACTGTTTGCAAATCTGGTTAATTTGGTTTTGATCGTTATGTTACCTAGTTATTAAAATTTTGTTAATAAGTATACTAGATACATACGGTAGGTACCTATGTTTTGTTTGTACTTGATGATCGAGTCATTCGTTATTTCAATTAAACATTTTCAGACTTTAAAACAAATATTACAAATAAATAATAACACCAAATAAATAAATAATACCCAACAGCCACATACATAGTCCTGACCCCACACTAGGATTCCCTGTATCGTGGGTATCAGAACATGCAAATATTTCTTCCGCAGCGGGAATCAAATCCGCGTCTCTTGCATCTCAGCCGAGCACTAGCCCGCCATGCCACAGAGGCCGTTACAGTCTTTATATTTTTGTTGCTATGAAAATCTATTCTACTTACGTATTGATATCTGTTGGTACTTGATTCTATAGCAAATTTCAAGGTCGTTAAACCACAGAGTACTGGCTAGCGAAGTCCAACAGAGTTAAAGTTCAGTAAAGTATCAAAACGTTTCGGTCTGGTTCCCGCACGTTGGTTGTATTTCATCAGGACTTGTTGTCACATGATCCGCGGGGAGATTCATCTTTAATTGGGTGAACGAAGCTGAGTGCTCTTTGGTTCTGGCCCTGGTACTGACTTTTGGGTTATCTGTGACTTTATTAGGAATCTTGGAACGTCCGAAGAAAAATCACGCATCGGTAAGTCAAGCTTTTAACTTGACCAAACCATGGCTTTAGGTATTTCATTATAAGTAAGTACCTGTTCTATTTTATACTATGTAATTTGAATTCCATTATATCTTCAAAAGTTATCCTATAACAGAACACTGGTGGCTTAGTGGTAGCGGCCCCGCCTTCCGAATCTAAGGTCAAATTCGCTCGTACATCAATGGATTTTTCTGTCCGAAAAATTTATAATTATGCGCTAGGCATACCAGTAGATACTCTTAAACGGTGAAAGAAAACATCGTGAGGAAACCGGCATGTCGTAGAACCTAAAAAGTTTGAAAACATGTGTCAAGTGCATGAAAGGAGCCTTTGAGGCGTACTTTAGATCCTTTCACCACGATGGTTCGAAAAAACTAGTGACATGACTAATAGTAGTATGTAGGTACCCTATAACATACGATTATTATTTTTTAGCTCTCACGATCAGAATGATTGCCCTTTTAGGTATAAATCTAAAACTAGTTAGCACATGATACACTGTTTTTATTAAAATGTTTATTAAATACTGTCTGCCTTGAAATGGTAGAATCAGAACTAATAATTAGCAGGAAAGTAGGTACCGGGAAAGGAAACCCTTAGACAACCATTTAGCAATAATATTATTTTTTATCATAGACAGTTGTACATTAATTTATCTCCTCTAGCTTTAAAACTAACTATCGTCTATCGTCGACGATTCAACTTTGAAAAATATCAGTTCCTAAAACGGAATCTTAACTCCAGTCATTTACAATAGCTAAATATGAAGTATAATTAACTAGGTACTAGTGTAGTCAAAGATGCCTAGCCAGTATCTACATAGAAACTACACCGGGTAAATGTATACTGTAGTAAATTTCATGTCGCACATAATTCAATTAAGAGTCGTGGATTGAATGACATAAAACTTGTGAGATAGTGCAATAAAATACTTGGCAATTACAGGTCAAAGACGGAGGCATATAACTGAAGTGCCGACGGATCTCCGTGGGACAAATGCCTCTTTTTAATGACAAAATGTTTTGGCGACTTTACGAAGATCTATACCTACTGTTCATATAAAGTGTCTCATCTAACCTGATCATTGAAAAAAAGGGTAAAAGCATTATCAATTGTAATCCACATTGATATTTGTTGTGAAGCTTTTTCTTTGTAAATTCGCCATTTAGAAGTATGAATAATTTAGACTCTTTCATTAAATAAACTGAAGACTTTCTGTCCCGATAAAAAATATCGTTATAAGGGTTCATTATTGACTTCAATTATTATGACAGTTTGCCTTATATGAATGGTTAGCTCGCAGTGGTCATCGGCTTAAAAAACTGGCATTCGTCTCATGAAGCCTTTCTATATAAAGCAACTTGATAACTGACAAAAAAAGCTTTATCGAACATTATCTTAGCTATCCTGATGCTAACTACATTTGTTGTGATAACGTCACATTAGTCACGTTACTTTGTAAACAGGTTTAGATGAATATAGGGACAACACTTGGCAAATAATTTCAAGTATTTCATCACACTTTTCGTTCAATAACCGATTCCAACATTCTACTAATGGATGACGATTGTATATTTGACAATAAATGGAAGAAGCTTACCTGTACGTGCCTTAGGTTTTGTGAGACTGATGGTTAAATGTTATATGATTATAATTATTGTATAAATATATAATGTTTGATGTTAATTGAATCTAATTATCCAAATGATTTAATTATTTAATACAATTATGTTTTCTTATTAATAAATATCCTATACCTCGTATTATTTGTATTAAATTTTATTATTTATTATAATTTTACTTATATGCCCATCATTTTATTTTTTTGTTTTTATTTGTTATTTGATTTTTATTAACATAACAACGTTGTCATCTACCAAGAAGCGTATTTTTTTTGTCAAAAAAACAACGATGCTATGGTAATGAACATGTCCGTCGTCCGTTGGTAGAATTGGAACCAAATATAAGATGACGTGGTAACTCATAACGACGCATGCAACAATTGTGTGAGTTTTTATTTCAGTTTTAGGTTAAAAAATAATTGCAAAAGAATGCAGATTGGTTGAGCGTAGATTAGGTTATTGATCTTAAAGCCGAATGTTGAACAAGGGCTTGCAGCCGCCCGGACGACCATGTTTAATTGTAGCTATTAGACCAGATGGCTTATTCATTTGTAGAGCAGTCGGTCGTAGCGCTCATGTCGTAAACTGGCGATTCGTTCCCGTTCTGATGTTATTGTAGCGTTTTGTCTATGCTCCGCGATTTTATTGAGCATTTTGTTGTCTCTGTGACAGACTTTTTGATCGTACTAAGCATTCCTTGTACAAACATGTTACCGGAGTCTGATTGCGTGATTAGACGAGATGGTTGTGCTCCCAACTTTATTCTTTTTAGAGTTCAGTACCAAAATAGAGACGTAACCTTGAGATTTCGTCCGTTCCACCGTAGATTACCTACGTGTACAAGTGGAGTATCATTTAAAAGAGCTTAGTTGGCCCATTCTAAAACTTCATATATTTGGCACGAGTACATACGGCAGTTTCTGATATACCACACAAAAAGATATAATTGTGTTCTTTTGATCGTTAGCCACAATATTGGTGTCCGTCCACATGTCTTAAATTCATCAACGCTTCTCAGTACTATGTTACCAGTTTCTAAATGGCATTTCGTAAACAATTAAACAGCTCTTCAATACAATAGAAATATCTAGAAGGTTTCGCTTATCTTATGCATACCAGTGCCCTAAAATGTAAAAGGCAAAAAAGCTAATTCATCACAGCCTGATGCATATGACATTCCGAAGGCCGATCAGCGCATTCGGTATTGCTCCAATGCACAAGTGTCTGTAAAAGGCGAAGCCCACATCCCATCCAGGACATGCTCCTAATCATACGAAACACCGTCTCTACATCGGAACTTATATCACAATAAATTGCGTAATAAGCATGAGATTTATTTCTATACTAGAATAGACTGTATTTCAGTTAGTTCACACTTCTATAGTTTCTACTTGTGTTTTTACGCGTAGTACGATCGTCTCCAAGCTTGGATAAATACTCTATCTACTGTACATACATCGATAATAAAAAAACGTATTTCAAGATTTTTTGATTCTCATCCCAAAAGTCTTTTAACAGGCTGGATTGAGCATGGATGGAGCAAATACATACTACGGCTAAAAATATTCTCCAAGGAAAAGTAAAATGGTAGAGGATTTTCAATAAACCTTTAAAAGGTGTAACATACCGTACGCAAGCAAATTCACGCGGGTCCAAATAGTAATAATAGAATCAATTTCCGAAACCATGAAACCATGAATGCTGAGCACCACCTAAAACGATTAAAGAGCATTCCTATCGTGATGTCATGTAATCTACCTAACAAGGCTACCCTCGATAACTTACTAGTGCTTAGAGACCTCCGGCCTCAGAGGGCTCATCCGTCAATGAAAGCAGTGACGAAGTAATAAATTCCGCGGTACAAAACAAGTCAATTAGCATTTTCATTGCAGCTGATTGTAGTGATAAGGACATGTTAGCACTGTCACGCCTCGTCAATGTACGCCGACTTATAGTGGAGAGAGTATGCTGTAGTGAACCAACAGGTCAATGTCAAAGGCGTTGAAATAAAAAACATGACTTTTATTAGAAATACAGTTTCAAACATAATTGAATTTCTTAAATAGATACACTGTTGGGAGCTTTTATGATTTGGTCCATAGGACTATACTCTGGGTTGGATTGGAGATTGCTTATAAGTTAAAGCTTAAGATAAAATTGTGAGCTAGTTGTTTTTGATATGTTTGTTTACCTGCTGGTTATTGTGCGTATTGCATCAACTCGTCTCTCAACGAATTCAAATTCAATTTTGCTTACGTGAGTGGTAAAAATAAATAAAAGCAAACGAAGCTATGATACGAGCTGGTAGCGAGTTATTGGTCCCCGTACGCCGCAGCGCTCGTTCAATTTCTCTAATTAATTAACGATCCTTTAGATAACACACGCTGACAACCTTATTTGTGGCGAACAAATCTTTCAAACATAAATTCTAGTGTACATGCTCTAAACTTGTAAACTCTATGCACGTCTACATGTACTCCGCCCATAAAAGATAAATTTATAATCCGGCCGAACGATACACCTTAACTTCACCAATATTCACAAAATATGTGGAATCGTCTCGAAGCTAGAACTATTGACATAGATAAACCATTTAAGTATTCCCATAATGTTTTATATGGCAAGTTTATTGCGCATACTATATCTAAGAAAAGTGTTTACTAATTGAAGATTCACTGCGTGTACTAAATATTCGCGAAAGAATCACCCGACAATTTACATTTGTCACATAAATAGAAGAAGCAAGCGGCCTCATTAGGCGAGAGCGAGCAACACGCCGGTATGCCTCCCGCGCGTTGCTGCTTTCGCTGTATTTGCGCCCGCGCCTGAGACTCGCAAGTGTGCACTCTGCACTAGCTGAACAGGCTCCTACCAATAATATGTATTTTGTCAGGAAATTTCCACATAATTGCTCGGGAGACTCCGATAATTTTATTCATTCTTTTCCTAGGGGTTAGAAGGGTTAGCACGACTCCAAACGTTAGATTCACCAGCAGCCGAGCGTAAGGAACACTTTGGGTCATTAAAATATTTTTTCTGCGGTCCTTCTTATCTCTATTGCTATGTCTCGACTTAAGTAACGCAGACAAAACTAAAATCTATTAAAGTGCGTAATTTATTATAGGTTTACACTATCTATATGAAGGCGAGCCTGTCGGAGGGTCCTACGGCTTGAACCACAACATAAGCATGGGTCGATTTGTCCAACTTATCTGCTATCCTTTATGAATATTTTTTCTTGTTTTTATATGAGAAGTTATGAGGGTTTTAGAGAGGTATTCTTTTATTGCAGTAATTAAGATATGAATTCAAATTGAAGCTTTTAACCAAAACTTGATGTTATCCCTATGATATTTCTTATTTTAAAATGGTTATTCCTATATTTAAAACACCACCACGTTAAAATAGATACAGATTAGGTTAGGATTAGTAAACATACGTCATACATTTTTTATAAAGGGTGCGTAACGCTATCTGTAGCTACTACAAGTGAAGCAAGCCAAAATCGTCACGATAGTTCAAAAAACGACGCCAAAGCTCAAAAGAAAGTCTCATCGAATCAAAATTCAAAGGATGGAATTATCAGCATCGATCCACATATGAATCTGGCACATGGTTACCATATCATTATAACGATTCATTTTACGGCCTGGGAACTTTTGCCCGCGGACATGCCACAAAGTTGCATTGTCGACCTAACGCTAAACGCTCCAATGATTTCTGAATGGCAATGAGGCGGCTAAAATAACTGTTGGTCTGTTTGTACCCACTGTTTCTAGAACTAGGACTTAGTCAATGACAATGTGATCATCATAAATACCTACGTGACTCTCAGTTTTAACAAAGTATAGAATTATGATATTAACATTGATTTACTGAAAAAATATGATTCTAAATTGATTAATCTATAGGTTAGGTACCTATTTAGCGTATGATGCAGACCATGTTCTAAATACCTAATGTGTGAGAAAATAGTTTCAAAGTTATGAAGGCAAATGACACGCGATAAGAGTTAAATAAATTCAATGACTCTTCACAGGTCGACATGCAAGTAAGGAGCTAATAAAATATTCTATAAACACTGCAATACAGACGCCGATGGGCGCTTCTGCGAAGTCGTTTGGAAAGCAGGCTGTGATTTGCAAGGTCACGCGTATAACACGGATGTTCCCGATATTGAAATGTAAAGACGTGCTTTATTCACCTACATATCAACACATGTAATTTGTTTCAAAAGATCCTCGCCAAGAGACAGTGATCCCGTCAAAATAAACCTTGCGCAACAGACGGAAGCCACTGTTTCGCTCAGTGAAACGCGGCTGGCGAATGTTGCCCAATACGACAGCACTATGAGAATCAAATACTCATATTGAATACGAATCGGACGAACGGTACGACACTTCGTATGGTAAATTCTGTATTGCGAATTATTAAATTATTTATGCCGCATATCGCGGTGCGCCGACTGCCGATCGCGGAACCACAGTATCGGGAATCCCTGTTCGCTACTAATGCAATAATTTGGCGTATTTTGCAATCGCGTATTGAATATTGAATAGTTGGTAAATAGTTTATGTTCTGAACGTGGATTTCAGAGTACGTGATCCGGCGCGGCGACTCATTGTGAAATTGCGCGACACATGGATAACATACGCTAACAAGTTCTCGTTTCGAATAAAATGTGTCGCTGTTTAGATTCATATCTGATAGTCAAATGATGATCATGATCAGTATCTAATTTCTCTTTATTTCTTTTAATGTCATTAGGGAATATCTCCAGTGTGACATGAGTGACGATATCTTCGATTTTTCTACGGTTCTTGAGGCCTCTATAATACTGCGGGTTGTTAATACCATTATGAGTGCATTTTATAGCTCTAAACGGAAGCTAGCTTTATAACTTTACTGCCATCAAGCACGATAACATGATGAGTTTCGCGGGTCTTGAAGTTCGATATCAAAATATTGACATATCGACACAGGTGATAGGGGACAACCCTTGCTCTAACATCAATGGTATTACTAGAAATAAAGTTATGAACAGATCGTAAATCTTAGTTAGCTCGGTGTCATAAATAACCTCAATGATTAAAACATAAATCAAAGTTAGTTGCGTCTACCGCGGGATAGCGCAAGGTGAACGAATGGCACATGGCGCTTGCTAGCAGCATTAAAATAAATCATCTGTCTTTAGTTGCCTTACACAGCTAATTATCTACTTACCTGCGTCCGTATGATATTGTTTTTGCCTCATCAAGTACTTACCTACTTACCAATACTTTTCTTCCATACTCGTAAATCAATGTCGCTATTAATGGTGATAGAAGCTTTATCATCTATTGACGGTTGGTTAACCACAAAATATAATACCTTGGTCTTTCAAACAGTCATATCCATATGAATCCAACAGTTTGTATCGCGTGTGTACAATCACAGGCAAAATAGAAATGATTTAATTTCGTCGGTGAGTGGCTCGGAGGGAGCTCAGAGTGCGGCGGCGGCGCTCCACCATCGTTTGTCATCTACCATCGCGTGACCTCCCTGTTGACTTAATGGAGTGCTACCGAACAAATTTAAAACACAGCTTGTTATAACTTACATGATTTATAGGGGCTTGCGAACTTTATAAGGCGTTATGAAGTCATTGCCGAACCAAAAAGTAGGCGAATCTGCTTGATGGAGTTCTTATTCATGAACCGGCTTATCATGACTTTTTTTAGTTAGCTTGCCCTTGCGAATCAAAGGACCGCTCAGTTTCAGGTATGTGGTCAGTAGATGAATGTACATAAATTTCAATGCCTTCTAAGAAAATGCAAATTGTGACTACCAAGGTATCAATAACAGGAATGTAGCCCAGCTTGGTTATACATATCCGTTTGATAACTAGATTCAATTTGTATATCAGCTCGTGCCTATATAAAATTAACTCTTATTTATCTCCTGCGTGGCATAATGTGATATTTCCTGTGAGCAGAAAAAGTACCTACTTAAGTCTTGATACCCACTACTATACTAACGGGTTATTTTTCCTTCAAACGGTGGTCTTGGCATATAATAAGGCAAGCCAGCTTTTATATGAACTTTTTGTAAGTAAATCATTTTCTTATTTCAAAACCATTAACTAGGTAATCACTTTTGACGTTGATTGTACTAAGTATTGATATTGATGGTTAGTTACTAAGACTGTATACGGTTAGGTACATACCTACTTGTCAAAAAAACTGTAATCTGGCTTTGCCTTGTTTTGTAAACGCAACTGCTCCCAAGAGTTTGAAAAGAAGGCAAAAATATTGAATATAAGAAATAAATGCTGAGAAAACAGGGTCTTGCAGAGTTACCCCGGGGCGCTGTGGAGCGGGGGTCGTAATTGAAAAATAAAAGGCCGTAATAATAGAATTTACATTACGAGTACGTGCTCTCCAATGACAAATTCTGCTGTCTGTTTTTGTCAGGAGAGCGACATTGACTTGCATGTACCTACCAATTTGTAGATCCTACTCCCCGGTCTTTTTCTAATCACTCACAGAAGTTACTGCTGAAATAGCAATGTTATGTAATTCGTAGCTGTGTGTACATTATCCGACTATAAATAATTTTGAGGTCAACCAAATAATACCTTATTCTGTAACTCCTCCTGTAATAAGAATCTATTTTAATCATGTGTTTATAATATTGTTATAATTCAATTATCTCGAAACTGATAAAGTACAATAGAAATCTAGTCTAGTAGGAGTTAGAAAATATTCCTTTTATACAGCAGTTTTATTTGGCCAGAGTTGCGTACAAACTATTACGAAAATAATCATGATTCTGAATCGAAGCTACGATGTTTGCTTATGTAAACTGGGTAGCCTACGTTCCAGATAAACTATGAAATGCTCGCGGTCACATGCCTAAACGAAGTTTCCAAACATTTGTATGCAGATATTGACATGCGCGTACTCAGAACTAGCACGGGTTTTGAGGACAATGTGTGCAAACATATTTTGTTGGTCAGTGTTTCTGAAATGTGAAATTCCATTTATTGTCAGAATTATCAGATCTGTTTGGAATGTTATTACCCATGTATTAAATATCCCTCCCGAGTTCCGATGTAGATAAGCCTATTATTATACCTAAACAATACCCACAAGACAAGTGTAGATGTGCTACTGAATAAAACTTAAAAACATATCGAAGTATTCATGATTAATCTTATGCGGTGTTTAGGTATAAATTTGTATATTATTGTATTTACCACAATATTTATGGACCACTGTAAATAAATGTTATTGCTTTTCTTCAAATGTTTATTGTCACAGTCAATAGAATAATTTATTATTCTTTATTTTTTAGCACATCAAACTTGTTGGGGCAAGGATATGAAACTCATGGCGTTTTGCAAAGTGTCTTAAAATCGTCCAATTTCTTCAATTTAACAACGTATCCTCCTAGAACTTGGAATCGAGTCGGGAGTGTCGGCCCGAGCCTTGCTGTTTTCTTTAAGCAGCCAGTTTTCACGACCTAAATGACTTTTACCCCCTTTTTACCCTATTACTCCTTGATGCGCACCTGTTCATGCTAAATAGGATAGTTTCGTGCCAATATTTCTGCACAATAGTTTGTCTGAAACGTGGTGCTAGTTATCTGTGCTTTGTATGTAAGTAAGATGTGAGTATTCGCAGGAGCAGAGGTCGCACTAGTTGCCGCATTGTACCGTATTTCCTTAGATTTGAATACTTCGAAATGAAATGAAATGATTTATTTGCGTGAATTGTGGTACACAGAAAACTTAAATAACTAATTTCACACACTTCGCTAGGAAACCCAGCATGCAAAAACGACTTTATGACATATCATACCACAAATATTTATTTATTTATTTATACATATTATCACACCTGTATCCCTAATGGGGTGAGCAGAGCCGCAAGTAAACATAAGAAAACTTGCAGCCACTTCTGATTTAGTCCTAAGATGGATATGGTGAGCCATGGTGACAGGTGATCAGCCCATCGCTCATACAGGTGGTCCATCATGTTGGAAAGGACTTATGACTTTCATGACATTTGAAGTAAATTTTATAAATATTACAATTATTGCAATTTCAACTAAGTAAATTAAATTTAGACATTAATTAACAAATTTATAGGTATAAGCAATTAATTTTAACTCAGTAAATCATTAACACTATAAAAACATTTTTCAACCAGACATGTATACAATGTTGTTTTAAATTTATTAAATGGTAAAATAATTCTCTAGTTAATCTAGGTATCTTATTAAATATTTTATACACATTATGTAGCCATGTGACTTAGAACAGTTTTTCGAACTGGAAGTAATAATTTAGTAATGTCTCTGGATTTAACTTTTGAATTTATTTGCTGTGTTCAACAACAAAACAACATACTTGAAA
This sequence comes from Scotopteryx bipunctaria, assembly GCA_949320045.1. Classification (NCBI taxonomy): domain Eukaryota; kingdom Metazoa; phylum Arthropoda; class Insecta; order Lepidoptera; family Geometridae; genus Scotopteryx; species Scotopteryx bipunctaria. Next base: position 6,274,415 of record OX439441.1, read on the forward strand.
TATATATACACTGGGCAATGTAAGAAACTTTATATTTTTAATAGTGGTTTGCATGAGTCAAGTGGACTAGCAACACTTGCAGCTCTAATGCATTTTTTCGCATTTTTTTTCTAACTATCCCTATCACTTTGATGGGAAAAAATCCTACAGTAATGACGTAAGCAGAGTACAATGGCTACCTACATCTAGAGCAGCGTATGACCGTTCCGAACAGTTTGATTCATGGTTTATTCAACACAGCACGTTTTGCATAACTTATTATGATGATAGAGACTGTACTGGAACGCTCCATACATTTTAATATTTTGTGTGAAAACTGTCTGACAATGACCATATAAAATATCAGAAGTTGGGAGAAACTTCGCTATTTGAATCAGTAGAAGTTATCACGGTAGATCAGTGACTATAAATAAATGCTCATTAATGACTTTCAGCCGGATTTGGCACCCGACTTCGGTAGCATGGCGGGCGAGCGTTCGGCTGAGTCGCAAGAGGCGCGGGTTCGAATCTCACTGCGGGAGAAATGCAAATATTTCTTCAGGGTCTGGGTGCTGTAATATGATGTATGTATTTACAAAAAAAAGTATCTATATTCTATCAGCCATCTGGTTCAATATAATGTCCACAAATATTTATTTATTTTATGTGTATTAATTCTCTTTGACTATGAAATACAAGGTAATAAGCTACTACCCAAAATACAGAGGTGAAAGATTTGCGTGTCACATTCGACCGGAAGCTTGCTTTCCAGTTCCATTACCATATCGCTGCAGTTGCTAAGGAATCATACAGGAGACTGGGCTTTGTGCTAAAAAATAGTCGAGACTTCGACAATGAAAAAGTCATACGACTTTATTCAGTGCTTAAAGTCCGAAGCAAGCTAGAGTTCAGCTCCTGCATCTGGAATCCTCATGAGGTCACTTACATTCTTCTTTTAGAAAAGGTATAGAAGGCGTTTTTAAAGTGCCTGTACAATTTAGGGTTGGTATAATTCCTTAAGCATCAGAAGAGCAAATGACCAATAGTCGATCATTATGCAAAATTTTCGCAACATGGTCGACGCTCCTGACCTGCATGGTGAGATACTTCGGCTATTGTGCCTGATAATTATCTTCGGAACAGGCGGCATAGACTGTTGGCTGTCCCTTTCTGTCGTACCGTTGCATGCGCCCGCAGCCTCGCATTCTCATCGCTCTCAATAAGATCACAGCTACCTTTCCTGACTTAGTTCTCGGTGTCGCGTTATCTCCGCTCACCAAAGCCCGGTAACTCTGCCAGAGGTCATCTGCAACCCACAGCATATACATCCGTCCGAAAAAAAATCCTGTATTAGATATATTTGACGATAAATGGAAGGACCTTATTTGTGCGCGTCTGAAGTTTTGCGGGAATGAAGAATGAATGTTTTATAATTAATTTAGGTACCTATATGTGTTGTTAAATTTACTAACGAAATACTACCTATGTATCAGATTATGAGTATTACTTAATAAGTGCTTACCACAAAGTTTTCTCCTTTGAAATAATAAATATTATAATTGCAACCTTTAATAACAGAATAATAATGAACCTCCATTCCGAGCTATCATCAGTGTATCAATCAAGCCTCCATCTTGTCTCAACCCACAATTTATTGCATCTCTTCCTCACATTTGCATATTATCTTAATGATGAAGAACCATCTCTTCACTTATCGCCATATTCCAATTAATGTTGGAAATATGCGTGTGCTGTGCAACGCCATGTTTTATTAACCTTTCATAATGTCCTTAATCGAGAGTATTAAATCAACTTTAATGTGTAACAGTTGAGGTAAATATTTTGTAAGTTTCGCTTTAATCGCTGGAATATATTAGGGAGATAGCTTTGCTCTTAGTCGTTATGGTCATCGGTGACTTCGGACGCGGTTGCGTTTTGATATACTGCTGTGTAGTCTTTTAGATTTAGCTATGTGACAGTAGGAATACCTGCTTAGTGCAAACCTAAACACATCTACAAACTAAAACCCAACCAAGTAAAAACTGAAAACTTATTTTTTGCATAGAACTTACGCACACGTCCAGCTCTTTCGTTTGATCACAAATACATTAGTAAAGATTTTTCCCTGGATATTAATATTCATGCCGGACTATATCAAGACCCCATTTATCAAACTTTGTCAAGTTGTTAGAACTACGAGGGAAAGTTGGACATACAAAAAGATACCAGTTAAACTCATGTGGCGTGGCGGGCGAGTGCTCGGCTGAGACGCAAGAGGCGCGGGTTCGATACCCGCCGCCGAAGAAATGTTTGCATGTTCTGCAAATATTTCTTCCGGGTCTGGGTGTTGTAATATTAACATAATATTATGAGTATGTATTTACAAAAAAAAAAGTATATATCGTCACTGGAAAGGCAAATTTACGTAAGCGCCAATCGAGAAAAAGCCGTTTGAAGTTCATTTTTTTCGTTTTTTTAATCATAACTTTCTACCTAATTATCGAATTTTGATGACGTCAACGTAAGATTTCATTCTTTTTTCATTTTCTATGTCCAGCAATTCATATTATTGTATTTGGACTGCTATTTTAGGATAATAACTCAATATGCCTATTTGGCGCCATTTTGGCGCTTACGTAATTTTGCCTTTCCAGTGACGATATGTATTCTATCAGCCATCTCGTTCCCATAGTACAATAGTACAAGCTTTGCTTAGTTGGGAGCTAGACGGTGCTGTGTGAAAAGTCCTCAATTATTTATTTATTATTTATTCATATACATGTAGGTACTACCTCCTTTTGTTCCACATAGTGTAAAAACTAAGAAGTTCCTATTTTGTTAGGCAAAGAAACGAAATCCAAACAATAGATTGTATCTAACAAACACCAAAGGCGTTCATTGAAAATCTTAACGCGCAGAATTACTGACATTTCAATAAAATATGTAAGTAGTTTTATCTGAGGAGTAGGTATGCGAAATGTGTGTAAAGGCGGCCGCGAGCCTCCATAATTTTATACTGCGCGGCATAAGCGTATGCAATGGAAATAAAGCTTCGTCTACACATTAGTGTTTATTATTACATTTATAGGTAAACAAGAGCGATGACAATTTCTTACGAATGTCGATGAAATATCGATTAATGTATCATCAAAGGTTTTCTTCTCTGCTGGACTGGGAGTAAAGAAATAACATAGAATGCGTCCAGCTGCTTCTCTCACCGAGCATGTCGTAAAAGTCGACTAAGGGATAATCCTCCAACATGATGAGATACAATAAGCAAGTATTCCCAAGGAGGGTTGACGTCAGGCAAGCGGCCGGTCATAAAACACCTTAGCCAAAACTCTTACACCATGCTCCAAAGATCATGATGTGTCGACCCCACATAGAGTGGGATAAGAGCAGGAAAGAGCAGGATGATGATGATATATCATCAAAGGTTTCGCTTTTTCAAGTGGTAAGTTTCCTAGTTTAAGGGTTTCTTGTATTATTACGATACAAAAATATACATTATAAGCCTATGGTACCATATTTCATCGCAAATCCTTAGGTATCTGAATCTAGTCTGAAAGCAAGAACTAAAATAAATATTGCTGGACATTTTACACAGCGCCATCTACAGCCCCAAACTAAGCAGCTTGCTTAGACCATATAGCTGAAAGAATACTTATTTACTTTTTTTTTGTTATACATTCTTCTGTAACTCGGTCAATGACCACGTTTGGGCACCGTAGGTTAGGACGGGCAGGATACACAATGTCGACTCCTTCGAGAGAGAATGGTGGGAGGCCTCGAAGGACAGAGATGGTTGGCGGAGTTTGGGGGAGACCTTTGCCATGCAGTGGGACGATATAGGTTAATAAAAAAAAAATCTTATGATAACACTCAGACACAGAACGAACATCTATGAGTGTGAATCAGTCTTAAGCATATGGCAATAGTGAAAATAATATCAGGGCGAGCGCATGCCTTGCCCCAGACACTGCTATACCACACCTAATTAACCAAAGACGTGACGACCTCGCATTATAAATTTTAAATCTCTTAACGCCGCCACAAAGAAGTAAAATGAATATCGAAAGTAAAAATAAAAGGAATGCAGCAAAGCCTTATTTATCCAAAGCATTTTATATTGCGCTGACAATGGGACACCAATTAATTACATTTAATTATAGTAGTGTATCTGTTAAGACATTTTTTTGTTAAAAAATGAGTATGAGGCTTTTGAAAAACGTACCTATCAACTTCAAACTAATTCATATACTAACGCAAATCAATTTTAGTTTTTATATGCTATCTAAAGTAATTAAAAGAACGGAATCTCGTGATAAATACTAGCAGTCTATGCTAAATATCATTATGGATACGACCGTAGGTAATTATTGTACTTTTGCAGCGTCTAATCATTCGTAATGTGTGTCTAGGTACATTTGTGATTTTAGCATTCCGTAGCATAAAAATCAAAACCATTGAAGACTTTGTCGTCTCGAATTTGTAAACATAATGTTTCACCTGAATCTGTCGTAGCTAAGAATACCAACAATGCTTAAAAGTGTGCTAATATGTATTAAATCGCTTTGTAGTGTATATTGTCTAGACAACTATGATTTAAATAAGTTTATAAATCTCTGGTCTCTTGTGAAATTGATAATGGTGTTTTTTTATGTATTTGTGAATCTTAATCAATGTTTAATTATGAGAAGTTAAACAAAAAACCTTACTGAACCTATTGAAACTCGCTCTTGTCCAACTTTTTTTATAAGATCGCGTAATTGATTTTGGACCTAACTGCCTGGCTAGCTTAGGCATCTATCAAAGTTCCATAATCGATGCAGATGTTGATGAGGCGCGGCTCCAACGTAAGATGCTAATCAATTTATCCGATCCTTTTAGAGTGTGACGATGCATTGCATTTCTTTTATGTACTTACGCGATCTCTCGTCCATAAGCGAAGAGCCATGATGTGTTTTATGGCAAGCGCTAGATTTTGCATGTAGCAAATATCAGGTTGCTTATGCACAGGCGTAGGAACAAGTTGAGATGAGAACCGTTCCGTTTAAAACATTATATCATGAAAAACAGGTTTAAGCTTACAAAAAAATTAAGTATATTCAATAGGTAAGTTCTTCTAAGTGAGTAGGTACGCGTATTTGATAAATTAATAAAAGTTCAGAAGAAAGAAACAGAAAACGTCACATATTCTGAGAATTCATCTGCATACCTTCTTCATCTTGTCATATTCATACAGCTTTAGATGGTGACCAAGCCACCAGTCAAAACATTTCATTCAATAAAAGTGTTTCTAGGATGAACTTGATGGAATTCAATGGGTCATATAATCATATGGTCAGATATTTTCTATAATAATTCGTGTAACAGTTTCGGTGTGACCGAGGCCGCAGTCATAACAGAGTGATGGCGGTTAGAGCCCTGCATAAATGACTCCCTGGCAGTTGTATGGTAAGCAGGAGCGCTACCGATCATCCCGTGAAATATATAAATCGAGGCGTTATCATCTTCGACGATCACCGCGGACGGCTCGGCCGAGCGAGACGTGAAATAAATATCCATTTCCATACTCAAATGCGTCCAAGAGTGGAGCACAAAGAGGCAGCATCAGTCCCTATCACCCGACACTCCGCGACGCACGCTGATCTATAACTCCTTATTATTATTTGAACGAGATCTATTGATCTGCGAGGTGTGGAACCTTCGATCCGATCACGCGAAGATCATTTTGTTCGACTGGAACGACCGCTTTTGAACTAACTTGACGTTACAATGGCGGCCAGTGACGGCAATGATTTAAAATCTGTTAACAGGACGATTCTCTTTTTAACGATTGGTATACAATTTCCATAAATGGCTTTCCAGATTATCTCTGTATTCAGAATACGTTTCACATAATAAGCTATAACGCTTCTTGCCATATAGATGAGTCCCGCGTCGACTAGCTCTAATGTATACGGAAAGTGAACAATGATATGAGGGATAAATGGCAAGAATGAAGCTGAAATCCCCATCGTAATGAGGTCTGGTTCAATCCGCCTCCAGGTATTATCTCTATCTCGAGTAATTATCTCGTGCAAATAGCTCGCCTAACTGATTCATAGAGAAATGAATACTTCTATCTAAACAGAGATTGCAATAAATTGAAAAGGTAAAAGTAGGTATTTATTAAGTTGGTATAGGCACCTACTAGAGCCATTTCATTATGTGGCGAAATACAAACAGATTTATCAATTTCATATAGAACATAATTACTGAGGACAAAATATCTATCAAAAACATGACATCTAATTCTAGGCTTATTGTATACATTTTACCACGCCTGTGTCCCTAATGGGGTGGGCAGAGCCACAAGTAGTCATAAGAAAACTTGTTCAAAGTCCCAAGATGTACCTATATGGCGAACTATAGTGACACGTGGTCAGCCCATCGCCCATATAGATGTTCCATCATGTTGGGGAGGATACTATCCTATAGTCGACTTTTACGACATCGAGGAGAGAAGCAGCTGGACGCATTCTATGTTTTTTTACCCCTGGCCCAGCAGATAAGTATTGCTTTTCCTATCGCAGATACCGCAAATCTATCGAGTAAAACCTTTAAATTGATTTGGATTGGTATGTGGCACAAAGCGTCGTAATCTAGTGTCGAGTATCCCGTGCCAATCATCGGTGATAAAATAATGGCTCCTCACAGGAAACGCGTATTCGCAACCCGCTCATAGGGGCTTTTAATCAACACTTTATTGTTTAATGACCCCTCGTCCAACTCTAAATTAAAAGGGTGACGGATCAGACCCTATTGACGGATGCGTTATATGTGAGCGGATTTAGTCTGAATATTTGATGATAGATAATAGCAACTGCGGGACTCGGTTGTGGATTCCTATGGATGAGCTATGCGTTCTCCGACAGCAATTTGCTAATTGTCTGAATTGCCTGATTATGATTATAACGGAACATGTATCGCGAAGGATACTGTGTATTGGATTATAAAAAAACTAATTATTTTGTTGCATTTAATATATAGAATCAACCTATTACTTATTTTAGGATTATATAAGGAGGTACCTATTAAATAGATATTTTTTTTTAAGATTCATATAATTCGATGGAACGATTCCCTCTGAAAGTTTTTACTCACGAGAAGTTGTTACAGTGAAACTCATTTTAATTATAAAAAACGGTAAAGGGCCCCTATTTATATATGTTGTTATAGGCAATAGAAATACACACTGAAAATTTCAACTCTCTACCTATAACGGTTCATGAGATACAGCCCGCTGACAGACGGACGGACGGACGGACAGCGGAGGCTTAGTAATAGGGTCCTTACGGGTACGGAACCCTAAAAAGCTCTGTTATGATTAGTATAAACTATTGGTAATGTTTCAAAGCTGAAGTCCATCAGGTAACAAGTGTAAGTGTATAAAGTAAGATTATAAGTGCTTACGTTACATTACTTCAGGCAGTAAGCCGAGCGTCGCGTGCGCTCACTTTGTTTGGATGACTTCAACCATGTCATAAAAATACATGGAGTTTCTTGTGAAATTATTTTTTAGTCCTTTCGAACCAGTGTGCTGATAGGATTTTCTTAAGAACCATTGTGGTGATAGGTGCACTTCAAAGAGGCTTTTTCCGAACACATGTTTTCGAACTTTTTTTGTTCTACGGCATGCCAGTTTCCTCACGGTGTTTTCCTTCATCGTTTGAGTGCTATATCAGTGTATAGCGCACGTACATTTTTCGAAAAGAAAAATCCATTGTTGCACGACTGGATTTGAACTCACGACCTAGGATCTAGGATCGGAAGGTGAGGTCACTACCACTAGATCACCAGTGCTCTTTTATTTGTAACAATAAGTAGGTACTATAGATTTCATAATATGTGTTTAGTTTCAAAGTAAAATAATTTTTAAGCTTTATACCCACACTATATTATAGTCTATTTACTTGTTCTTTTAATTTGTCTTCGATCCCAGAAACATGTATAAAAATGAAATAACCGTTGAATGATACTATCAATAACTGCCAATACTAACAGTCCGTAAATGTATGATAGAATAATCACTACAGTGTGCTTCCCAAAATCGTATAAAAGCACCATTAAATCCATTTTCTCAAAATTTTGATCGAAAACGGCGACTCCACAGATTTCTGCTCACAGTATTATAGGCATTTGATCCCTGACTTTTAATGCTTCACCCCCGGCATTAAAATTATGTGTATATTTGTATCACGCTTGCTATTGTAGGGCTTCTGCGCCGGGAAACGGACACCACCAGCCAAGGTCTTCGCTACAAACACACCACTGAGTTAACTGACTGAAGTATAGTTAGTACACACTAACTGGACGTAGTTCCGCTGAAAGGACTCAATCCACACTTTGGTCAAAAATGAGTTAAATATACCAAGATGGTCCTAAAGGTCGATTCTATCACCTCGCAAAAAAGATCCGTAATCGGATAAGGCTAAGGTCGTTTTTTGAAACACGAGAACCAAGCCACATGTATGGCTGGTATTTTTTGCAAAACACTGTAATAACCCAGGTTACATGTACATGGATCCTTTTTAGGAAATCCAATCTCGAAGAATATGGTATTTAAGTAATTTAGCAGAATTGTCTCATAACACCTGAATCATTTCAGTTTTTCCGAATGCAATAACATTGTTGAATCATCGTCTAAACTTTAAAATGTCATATCTCCAAAGTGACATTTTGTGGATTGAGTCCTTTCAGCGTAACTACGTCCAACTATTCTTCAGACAAACTGGAAATACAATTTATGTAAACAAACCATGGTGTATTTTTCGTTAATAAGAGGATATCACTTTAATTTTAGGTAAATAAACCTCCCAACATAAGTTTTTACCCCTTGCGGTCACAATTGGGATGGGTGACCGCAAGTGGCATTACGAGCTGAGCTCTTTCAGTGCTTCGGAGGGCACGTTCAATTGTCACTAAGCTATGACGGAGGCCTTTAGGCGGCCTAAAAACTCCGTCACTAGAAGTGGCCAATAACTCATACGAACTTAGGTACTTACTTACCCCTTAATTTAACTTACAAGTTACTACTTAAAAGTTCCAAAAACATGTAATGAAAAAGTAAATTTTAGGTTAAGTTTGGGCGCTTTGTTTGCATAAATTGTATCTCCTACTAAGTATATAGTCTACTAATCGAGATTAATATTATGATAGGTACATATATTTTAGTTGGTAAGAAGGTTATAGGCTTTTTATATACTGTAATGTTATAATTATGAATAAATGAATTGAATTATACGTTAATCTATATTTTATCTCTATTTCGAATGTTATTAGATGAAATATTTATTTGTAACAGCCTGACACAAAGGTAAAAAATCCATTTAAATAAATAAAAATAAAAGAAATGTTAAAGTACTGAAACAAGTATGTATGTACTGAATACAAAACCTACCAACTGTACCTAATATTACAAAAAGGTCCTAACTCAGCAATGCAGGTTGAAAACAACTTACGCTAGTCTTCCGTTAGAACCATGTATAATGAACAATAATATATTAACACTTTATTGTACACAAGTAGGTAGGTACACAGAGTAGTAATTTGACCACCTGAACAACTTCCACATGATAGACAAAAACAGAAAGACATTATTGAGTTGTTCATGGATACATGAAAGTCATTACCTGCCTCTGTTAAGTAAAGTCGAACGAAAGCAAATTTCTAAGAATATCTTTGTTCCTAGAATCGCAAAGGGTTAATAACTGTAAATATTTATATTCAATAACAAAATAAAGCACAGCCCCCGGCGCTAATTACTCGAAACTTGATATCATTCATTAGAGATCCCTAAATTATTGGCGCTCAGTGGAATTCTTAATTATATCTCTTATATTTCCAAGCAAAATTTAGCCCTAAGCGACAACGAAGCAAAATGATATGTTTGTAAACAACGAATATCACCGGTATATTGTGTTAATTTATATTTTCTCATAATATTCTGTATGCGAAAAAGTGGCTAGCTAGGAATTTCCTATGTTTTTTCAATGGCGTTTTGTTTGATAAGCTAGATAGCTAAAATATAATTGTTCAAGACAAATAAGATGGATTGCCAATCTTGGACGAATAAGCCGTCCAAGTTGCCAACGCATGATAGGCAAACTAATGTACTGTAAACCCAACAATATTTGGAACCTCCGTTCATCCTTCCCATTATAAAAAACTTCAACTTGATCTCTAGCTCAATTCTCACGTGTAATACTTAAACAATATTAATTATCCAGTTCATAAAACCCGTGTTAAACGCTTAGGTAATGCGTTAAAGAAGCTCATCACCCCTCCAATTAGTTGGATAATGGCGTTCAAGTTATTATTTTAATAAGTGGGGGAGGTCGGTGTCAGGTGTCTGCGCGTGCCGGCTGCCGGCCGATGACTGACATCATCACATTTTCAAACAATTACTTCAAACTCTATTTAAATAAAAAAAATACTTGTTCAGACATAAAACGCAAAAGACACGCGGACAACTGCTAATGTTAAAACTATGTAGCAGAGTCAACATTCGTCTACTATGGATACCCGTATATAAATCGAATCAAAAAAGTCTCGTAGTTGTTAGGTTACCTGCTAGACATTTTTTTATTATTAAATTCTGTGAGATTCTGGAACATCCACTTTGAACTTGGGCAAAGAGAACAGAGAGAGCAAAAGAAATTTTAAGATATTTGTTAGCCAAACTACCTCTTAACTCTGTACTTAGCAAACATTTGAAATAAGAACTTTCGGTGTGTGTCTGTGTGTGTGTCGAATCATACTTGACCGGTCTTCTTTTAAAGTTAAAATTGTGCGAGACACGGCACATATAGTTAAGCCACCGGCTTTAGTGTTTAGAGACTCTTAAACGAGAGAGGTTGTCAGCAGTTCATAAAGTTGCAACAACTGTATTAAACACATAATTAAATAAAAGTGTATAAAACACACAAAACAAAATATGCAAGCTTTATTTTCATCTAAGTAACATTGAATATCGTGCCCTCAATGTCTGTCTATTCGAATCATACAAATGTAAGAAAAAACCAAGAACTTCTTTCATACAATTTTAATTCACTAATTCACCCCACGGCGCTGCGTAAGTAATTACAGTAAAAGGTCTTGAGCATGAATGTTATGACGGTGTTTATGAAAAGTATTTCACTCTTAGCAAACGGAACATTCAAAGTTTCCTTTCAGCCTTTTGAATGGTTACCGCACAATAACTTAATCACCCGAATTAACTTGGATGCCAGCGTTTTATAATCGCGAAGAGCAACATCAGACTTGCGAAATGTTTTACTTTATGTTTAGCCTTTTTGACATGATAATAATTCGGAGGGAAGAAGTCGAATTTAATAGCGAGTTAAATGATACGTGCCCTGATTGGAAAATGTATGCTTATTCAGGTCGAGCGGGCCCTCCGTCCCTCCGCACGGCTGATTTGAAATGAATGGTAATAATGGACGAACATCCCGCTCGCATCGTTTTGTATGATTATTCCAGATTAATTATTTGTTGGAATTCTGTTGGCTAATTTTTCGGAACGGCATTTTTCCGCTTTGACTGACGTTTTAATTCTAACTCATCGTGGGTTGGTGTTTCTATAGTTATGGTGTACCTACTAGCTAATTGAAAATGGGGTTACTTGGAAATAAATAGGAGAATACTTGTAAGTTATTGAATCTTTAAATTATGCTTGTTGTCCTTGTAATCTAAAAATAACTTTTGAAATCCGTAGGTACAGTATCGTGAGCCTATCCCATACGTAAATTGTTGTATAAAAATGTCGATCCTAGGGAATTGCTATTGAATCACGTCACACCGGTCCCCAGGGCCGCTGGCTGATGCGAATATCAAATCGCTGCCACCCCTTGACTCCATAATTCCCATCCATTATGCGACAAGGGAATGTGCCACCTATGTCCATCAAATGTCACTTAGTCTCATGTCAAAACTTATACAAAACATAACTCAAACCCTACTGCTAAGTTACCTTCAAACAGCAAGAAGGCTAAAAATACTTACCTTATTAACCGTGCTATTTTCTTCATTTGGCGTCGGATCTATACTTCGTTTCATATTCGCAAATGAAAATCAATTTTATGAAGGTAGTGGAAGAGCCAGTTTCGTTCGGCGAAACAGCAGTGTTTGTTCTCTCGCTGGACTCTCCCAAGGGACCCGAGCTGGCACATTCTGACGACTGAACTAAGTAGAGAGATAGAACAGAATTAAGCCGGCCAATTATCCCGTATTGGATTTATTGGTAATCACTGCACGAATGGGCGCGAGGGTGCGATCCGAACCAACTTTTGATGATGCCTCCATCGGCATTATGAACAAAGTTGTTGCAATTTTTATGTAGGTGGATTTATTGTTTGCCTGCCTCTTGTTTCACCCTCGATTGTGTGTGTACAGATAAAAGCAAGCCCAGAAGCGTTTTATTACAAATAAATCAATCTTTCATCAAAGCGCCTTGCTGTCCGGATTAGCCGCCTTATCTTCGGAAGTATCTTCTACTTTTGTTCTGTTTAATAAAATTGATCCTTTTATTAATGATTCGCTTTATTTTGAGTCGCTGTTCAGGTGCTAATCAATGCAAACAAAATCATGTAGCTATCCTACTTAAGTACTATAGGTACCTAAACATATTTATTAAAATTAAGATGATGATGAGACTAGGTATATGTACCTCATTACTACCTATATTGTACCATTTCTAACTTCCATTGTAAACGCTGAAACATCGATGAATATTTACTAAGATTATAATATTGTTGACAGGAGCTTATTTAACGTTTTTAACTATAATGTATGAATTTATCTGAAATAAATATTGACAATTTAAGTTTTATCGTGTCCACTGTCCCCATCTGGCGCGTTGTCTCAGACCTCGAGGGTCATCGCGATTTATAACTTGAGCCCCTGGAGACAAACAGCCGAAACGATGAATTGCGACATTTCGATCAACTCTCAATATTGCTGGTAATAAGTTTTTCAATGAAAAATATATTTAGCATAATAGTTATGTAGGCGTCACCTCAATAGTGTTTTTTTACAAAATTAACGTATGCAACAGACTCAGTAAGTTACTTCGCTCGCGAACACTTAACGATTACAATCATTTACCTAACGTCTGTAAGTAAAATCACAGAATGCATATTAGTTGGTAAAACAAAACTAATTTACCTATAAGTGAAAAGTTGTGCAAGTAATAAAACAATATCTCCTTGAAATCAAAATATTTGAACACATATAATGGAAATTAAGTTTTCCTATTTTCAGTATAAATACCCTTGTCACAAAACTGTCGAGAAGCTGTGCGTTAAAATGCCAAAGTAGCATAAAAGAAATTGATATATTGATATAAAAGCAAAAATATGTTCAGAGCGTACCAATTGATAAAAAATCTCAGCCCATACATCATAGCCGTCAATCCAGCGGATAGCCCCAGGGGCATTGCGTAAAAGTTTTTCTACACTTTCATACTTACTATTCACAAAAAATATTCTACATTATAATTTACATTTATGTGAAGCGTCCGCGACTTCACTTAGTTCATACTTCTTAGGAAGAGTTTTTATATTTTAAGAACATCTAAACTTCTAATTTGTGTCTCAAACATAGCAATCAAGAACAGCATTAAAAAAATATACTTCTGGACCAAAGGCTAGTAGGAGACTAAAATATATACTTCCAAGACAATTTATTTTTTGCTAACTCCACTTAACAAAATATAGTAAAAAATAGAATTAGTATTTCAAGTAGGCATCACATTACTATGTTAAGGAAAGCGTGAATCAGGAACGGGATTAATAATTTATGCGGCTCGAAGTATTTATTTCCATAGTGTAGCCATTACCAAAATATATTGATAATTATTGCAGATAAAGTGTTACCCTCATAATAATAATGTAGGTAGGTACCAACTTGTCTATTCAGATCACATGCTAAATCGATTGAGCTTCGAAAAAGAAGAACCTAAATGCACCATCTAAACATCTATAGCTTATATATTTGCAAACAATTTTGTAGTAATGTACCTATTTAAAGTATTTAGTATGACGGATGATCAGTTACATTGTTTATACTTCTGCTGGAGAAGTGGTAGTTATTTCTACTGGACCTGCAGAGTTAGTATCAGTTGACGTATTAACGTCAGCAGTTACATTTTCAGATGAATTTTGAGTCAGTTTTGTAGGGTGGTTTTCTGGGGCTTGTGTTCCATCTCCAGATGCAGTAACTGATCCAGCATCATCAGAGGTTTCTGTAACCTTTTCTTTATCTCCCGGGGCAGGTGTTCCATCTGCTGGATTGCCTGATGGATCCTCTGTTCCATTTTCTGGTGAAAGCTTTTTGTCTTCTAATTCTTTTGAAACATGCGAGTCTTTTACATTATCGTCTTTTGTTTCAGGTTTATTCTTCTCAGCATTCATTATCTTCGAAGGACGAGTTACATCTGCATATAGTTCAAAACTGTCGCTATCTTTAAACTTATCCTTCGCCAATAATTTTGTGGATAATGTTTTAACCCATGGAGGTAAACTAGTTGTTGGTGCACCCATTATCCATTTACTTACACCGTAATGAAGGGGTTTATATTTAGAAAGATCTCTGTTGCGTATACACGTACATACGCATTTTTTATCAGCGTGAGCGATTTGATATCCCATATCCATACATTTTCTAATGCACAAAAAGGCTTTCTCAAATACTTGACATTCTCTTGTTTGTTGAAATCCGTAACGTAAGGTAAGCTTATCTTTGTTTGTAGCTAGAAAATAATAATTATGACAATAATGTTGCATGTGGCTTTTTTTGTGACAAATAAATAGGTAAGCACTTAAGTATGCATAAATAATAATAAAACAGTTGTTTTTTTTTTATACTACGAGTACTATTGAAAAAATGACTACTTACCGTTTACTTTATGTTCAGAATCGTGTAGTGAGATCTGAACTGAATCTGTTAAAAAATAACAAGAATATTTATGATAAAATGATGTAGATTAAAATCCTTATTATTGGTGAAAAACAAGAATTGTTTCCAGCTACTATAGTTCTTCATGTCACTCCTTTAAACCAGATAGATAGATAGATAGAAAATTCTTTATTGCACACAAGAATGTACATAGGCGAACTTAATGCTAATTAGCATTTTCTTCCAGCTAACCTTTGTGGTTAGAGGATAAAAGTGCGCCTCAGATTGTGATTTTAAGTTCAAAACAGAAAACAGTAAAGATTTCATACCATTTATTAAAAAAATATAGTGCCAATTGAGACTATATTTTTAAACTACATATTAAAGAAAAATAGTGTGAGACACCAGTTTCTATAGATTTTCTTCAAGTATTATCGATGGCTTCGGTGCCGTAGCGGGCGAGTACTCGGCTGAGAAGCTAGAGGCGCGGGTTCAATTCCAGCTACGGGAGAAATGTTTGTATGTTCTGCAAATATTTCTTCTGGGTGTAGTAGTATTATATAAGTATATATATTTACATAAAAAGTATTAAGATTCTATCAGCCATCTGGTGCCCATAGTATAAGCTTTGCTTAGTTTGGGGCTAGATGGCGGTGTGTAAAATGTCCACAAATATTTAATTATTTACTATTCAAATATAAAAGAATACATGAATAATAAATACTCCAAGAAAATCTATAAAAGACAAAATAAAATATTTACCATCAGGAAAAACATCGATTGCGTTCACAACATATCTTTTAGATATTATTTCTATTATTAATATGAACAAAAATATAATATTCATCGTGTAAGCTAACAGAGTAGCTTTGCCTAGAAATGGTAATGTGTTAAAAGACATAAAAAAGAAATTCAATTAACAGTTAAATATCTACAGTACAAAATTAATTAATAAATACTAACAACAGCCATAAAATAAAAATATCCATCCATTACAATAGCAATTAACAGGACTGCAGCCTGATATTTTAAACTAGAAAGTTGGTATGTATGTTTGTTTATGGCTAACCATAACGTACGGGTAAACCGATCTGGATGAAACAAGAATAAATGCATTTGTTAACAGAAAGAAACTTACAACTATTACAAATATAATTTACAAAATATAAAAGAAACAGTGGGGTTATCTAAAGATCGTTGCAAACGATCTATAGATAGCTCACCTGATCCAAACTCAGACGTCCACCGTCCACGTCCAGCGTGCCCAAGACGCTAGCAGCATTGCCACGCTGAATGGCAATATTGATCCTTAAGCCGATTATGAACCAGATCTTGGATCACGCGTCGCTTTGACCAGGCGCCCTAAAAGAATTTTACCACAGTCTCCCACAGGGTCTCAATCACAAAAGGCTCATAACATAAGCCCCGTTGAGGTTTGTATATTTGCGCCTTTTGAGATCCTCAGCCGAATCTGCCGCCACACCGGATCTAACTGAAGTCCCCGGCAAATGAAAACGCGCAAGGGTATCTACGTATGTGGCGTCCTTCACCAAAGGCTCTAGAGAGGCACCCTCTTCTAGAGGAACCAGAGGAACGTTGGGCCTTTTACCGTCTTCACGAAACAGACCATTCAGTTCAAGTACGGCTGGAACGTAAACACTGGTAAACGCTCGACGAATGATGTCATTGTAACATAAGTGGCTTGTGTCCTGGAATGGTAGGTATATTAAACATGCATGAAGAATATAATGAGAGTGAATGAAGCGATAAAAGTAAGTCAGGATCGTAGCAAATGGAGATCCGTGATCTCTGCCTACCCCTATGCTAAACGGGTGTTTTTTATGTATGTATTAGGAATCTCCTCCTTATATTATCACGCCCCTAATGGGGTGGGCAGAGCTACAAATAATCATAAGAAACTTGAAGCCACTCCTGATCTAAGAGTCCCAAGATGGATATAGTGAATCATGCTGACAGGTATATATAGTACCCCCCGTATATATAGTATACGGGCGATGGGCTAATCTGGGATATCATCTGGGATATCACTGGAATAGCATGTTCTCCAACATGATGGACCAGATGGTCTTAGTCTACTTTTACGACTATGTATAGTTCTCCGTGGTATATTAAACTATTTTTATTCGCATAACGCGAGGGAACCGTGGGCCGAAGCTAGTCATACTAATATTATAAAGAGTAAAGATTTTTTGTTTTTTTATTTGTTTGTAACGAATAGGCTCCGAAACCACTGGACCGATAAAAAACTTTCGTTTTTATAATACCTATTAGTAACAGAAACAAACTTACAATTAATTCAAGTATTTACAGATATAATTTACAAAATACAAAAGAAACAGTCGGGCTATCTTAATGCCGTTGACGATCTATAGATCGTTTGCATCCTCCTCATCCAGATCGTAATTATTTAGATTAGGACTCACAACTTGCATAATATCAGATTCAGATTATAGTTCTTTACTGACTAGCTAATTCCCGTGGCTTCGGTCGCGTTGTACTCGGTTAAAAGTAGACTTATTGGCTGGTTCCATACTTTTTTACAGAAAACGAAGTTTGTATTGTAAGAAACGATCGTAAGTAGATTGAAACATGGGCTTTAGTCCATGTCTAAATACTGTTATAAGTCACTCTGCGTCTCATAAACTATTTGTATGCAAAAATCATGACTAAAGCTGAAAACACACTTATACTAGTCAAACGCGTCGAACAAATAGAACGAAACGAATTTTAGTTCTTGTCGAATCGTCCAAATCTGAAAGAACCACTGAAAGGCCTCGTTGACTTCAATTCGTTCGTCGCGCTCGGCTCGGATAAGTGTGCTTTCCCCTTTAGTCAAGTTTAAAAGCGCTCGCGGGGTAGCTTGCTTAGACGTTCTTGATTGATCGTTGAAGTTAAGCAACGTTGTGCGCGGCCACAATTGGGACGGCTGACCGCAAGTGGCATTACGAGCTGAGCACTTCCATGCTTCGGAGGGCACGTTAAATTGTCGGTCCCGGCTTTTAAGTCGATAAGCCGTGACAGAGGCCTAAAAACTCTGTCACAAGAGTTGGCCACTAGCTCATACGCACTAACTTACTTTACCTTTAGTCAGCTCCATATTAACCCTGTTTGTTCTGTCGATAAGAAGGGGAGACGAGTATAGAGTCCACAGATGCTGAGCAAGCCTATTCTATCTAAGAAATAGTGTAAGCAAAAGTTACCTTTGACTCTGGTCCGCCTGATGAAATCTTATAAAACATCTTTGATAAGGCATTGTATCACGACCTTTTCAAATATTCGTTGAAAGTTGCGTTCATAACAAGTCAATTGACAGCCTCGCTGGCGTAGCGGGCGAGTGCGGCTGAGACGCAAGAAGCGCGGGTTCGTTCCCCCTTCGGGAGAAATGTTTGAATATTCTGCAAATATTCCCTCCAGGTCCGGGGTATTGTGGTACCATGGTATTTGTAGTGCCTGATACGACAAAGGTAATCCTAGAGGGGTCAGAACTATGTATGCGACTGTTGACATAGGTACATATTATCACGTCCGTATCCTTAATGGGGTAGGCAAAGCCACAAATAATTATAAGAAAACTTGCAACCTAAGCAAGTCCTAAGACGGATATGTTGAACTATGCTGATAGATGATGTACATAGCTGTTTAGTGGCATTTATTTATTGAATGAAGCATTACATTCTCTAAGGTAAAACTATAGACAATAATAGGTATAACATGAACAGCTAGACATTTCTTCAGTCAGTTCTGTGCTGTGTTGTTGGCCGCCTCAATAGGAGCTTCGGTGGTATCGGACAGTGCCGTCTCATTTCCCAGCGTTTCTGTCGTTTCAATAGAACTACTGATTGTTGTCATATTCCCCGTAACTGTTGTAGCTGTTGTTGGATTCTCATCCATCTCTGCTTTAATTACTGCTGTAATGCATTCAGCCTTCGCTTCAGTAATTGGTGCGGTTGTGGTTTTTCTCGTAGTAGGAGATAACGTCCCGACAACACTCCAAAGCGATGGGCTCTGAGTAATTGGCACCTTTCTAGTTGTACCAGTTGTCATCCATTTGAAGTAAGTTAATGGATGCGAAGATTTTTTCTGGTGGCATGTACATTTACATTTGAAATTCAGTCTGTAAATCTCAAAATTCTTGCTTTTACACGTTGTCATGCATTTAAACACTTTGATATACTGCCCACAACCATTATTTAAACTCAAACCATATTTCCTTTGATCACCATTATCTGTTACAACCGAAATATTTGAAGCGTTCGTGTTTTCATTTTGTACGCCAAATTCTGAAGTAGAACTAAAAGAAACCAATGCAACAATCAACACCATAGAAAGAAACATTATGTATGTCGTTAAAGAACCCACAAGGTCTTAAAATTTACGAATTTCATCGTTAATTTACAAGTACACATTTCTTATACTCACCAAAGTATGAAATTAAACAGTTTAATTCAATCGATTCTATAAAATTTGCTGTATGAGGTACAATCAGTTTCAAAAATTTCTAAATGGTATCCAATCATAAATAATGTACGTAAATTCAGGTAGTCGATGGTAATAGGGAATCCTAATCTGATAGCAATTTGATGACAGAATTATTTATACACACGTATATTGCCTACGTTATTTTATAAAAAAAACAATTGTTGTTTGTATAATGTGTGTTATGAAAAACTTACATAAAATTATCTATATGTTTTGCAGAATAACATTTGTAGCATCTTCTAACATCTAATTAATAAATCAGGAATGTGTTAATGACGTTGATGCTGTATGCGACCTGAGACAGAATTCTCCGAATCGGGCTCTATGGCCACCCAAATGATGATTTCATTATCTGTATGATTTTGATTGATGCAGCAAAAGAAACTACCGACAGCCGAATTCTTTTCATAACAGACGTATTTGCTTTGTTTATTACTTGGAACTAATTGATCTGCGGCGCCACCGTTTTTGATCGACCACAAACATTTTTGTAAAAGCCGAAACAATTTTATGTTTGAAATTAAAACATACATAAATAAAATGTAATAAACTATAGCTTTTAACAAAAATACGACGAATGATATATAAAAGTATACATTTTATTAAAAAGCGCAATTCATTTATTTTTTGTATTCTTACCAATTTACAGGTCACCGTATTTTGAACGTTTAATAAGCAGGTGCCTTGTTATAAAAGCACGTTCCATTATTTTCAAAACCAAGTGAATATAACAAAGTTTTCAATTGATATTCTGGTATTGTTCATACAGGGGCATCATGGATGGTTATGACCGTAAACATTTTATGACGTGCAACAATCTTGTGCTCGCTGAATGGTGCGCGCGTCGCCAATGCTTTGTTCGTACGGAGCAGACGGCACAGGCGACGTCCATCAGAAAAAACTAAGCATTATCATGGATGGCATCCGATCCGAGAACATTTATGACGGAGACATAATTTTGTCATCGGACATCACCGAGCCCATAAATCAGACTGGAACTCCGATTCATAATCATTCTTATTAACCGATACAGCCGGTCTTCAATCTTCATTTCATAATTAGTTTATAACCAATTTCTGAATGTAAAAACGATCGTAAAGTTCAGTTGTTTATGTGTAAGCAATAAAATAGGCATTCAGGAGAGACAGTGAGTCCGAGAAAGGTGACAGGTCCCCTCGGCTTACGCCAACTACGGTACAAATTGCGATATTAAGCACAAGGCGTGATGAAAAAACACTAGCTGAATATAAATTAGGCAGGAGGAGCGCCATAATCAATATAAACGATGCTAAAGAAGATTAGAAAAATCCTGTAAGAAAACAAATTTCACAAGATCGAGTAGAATCGTGGAAGACAGGGCATTTTGTATTTTGAATTCGTTACTATAAAAAGCACATAATAAAAACACCGAAACTCGATATTAGTGTTGTAAAGATTTGACAATAATGATTTTTTTTATTGTCATCTTACTTATCCATTAGGTTTTTATTGTTTTTGAAGGCTTTAGAATTAAGAAATCGAATGATCGCGCTAACACCCGTAGAAAGCCCTGTAATGGTTATGGTCAAGAACTAGTTTTATCAATTGTCGAATAATAGATTTTATTTTTTTATTTTAGGCGTATCCATACCATTCAGTTCGCCCGGTGAAGTAAAACGGCCCTAAAAATCGTGTTAAAAATGTAAAGACGAAATTGAATTTGATTCCGATACATAAATTTTACTTTAGACTAGGTAGGTACCTATTTGTCTCTTGGATCAAGCGGGGAAATAAGTGAATGTTAATTAAATTTGTTTGTCCGAAACAAAGTCGACTGAGTTTTAATTGTTTCTTCGATTGTTGTTTTATTGGTATTAATTCCTATCTTTTTTAATTATTCTAATTTTGTGTGATAGTTACTAGCAGAACCATGGATTTGTTGACCTATTGCGCTGTAGGGGTATATTTTTTAATATCAGAGTTACAAACAAGTATTTATTGAGAACTGCCGCCTCCAAAAAATTGTCCACTCACACCAAAAAGTCGCATTCAAAGTTGCATTTAAACGTATAAGTTGTATATACTCGTATTTTTGTAATCACCCATAAAAACACCGTTTTAATACCCGCTCGATAAGTTTAGAAGTTTTTTAAACATTTCATTTTAATATACCCAATCAAATCGGGTTAGCGATTTAGTCGTTACGAGAGAACTATGTCTTTACATTCATAGATAAATTATTTTTTTTGGCATACAAGACACAACACAGACAGAATGACAGAAACAATAAAATAAAAAAGGACACATTATAGTAAAAATAAGAACGTAGGTAGATATTTACGTAGGCTAGGGTATTATACAATAGAAACAATACTACTACCCACCTGTGTGATGGGTAAGGTACTGCTGGCCGAAACTGCAGTCAGTTCTGGGCTGTGTGCGTGTGGGCCAAATAGGTCCCATCTCAACTTAATGCCACATACCTATACATACAGGTCAATCACAACCCTCCGTTTTGGCTTCGCCGCAGTCTTTTTATCAGTTTGTTTTTATATACGTATTTTTTTCTACATTTTTCGTCATTGATTAATTCCTTGAGGTTAAGGTAAAATTCTCTGCTGGACTGAAAGGAAAGAAAAAGCATAGAATGCGTCCCGCTGCTTTTCTCCCCGAGCATGTCGTAAAAGTCGACTAAGGACAGTATTCTTTCTAACATGATGGACCATCTTTATGGGCGATGGGCTGATCACCTGTCACCATGGTTCACCATATCCATCTTAAGACTATATCAGAAGTGGCTGCAAGTTTTATTATGTTTACTTGTTTGTGGCTTTGCCTATCCCATTAGGGATTCGGGCGTGATAATATGTATGTATGTAAGGTAAAATCTATCGCTTGTGTAGTTGGGTATTAAAATCGATGGAAATAATGAGTTAGAACAACAGACATAACGTGCTTTACGTTTGTTTTGTTTATATAAAGATTCTTTGTGTGGTGTGTTTTATGGTTTTCTGTTCAACCGATTTGTATACAAATGAAAATAGATTATAGCCAGTTTTTCTCGTTATTAGTAGCCATAAATCATTGCGTATCCGTACCGACTGCTCCTCAAAATAAGATCTGAAGTGAAATAAACCAAAGCTATTGTTACGTAGCAGGTATCTTTGTACTAAAAAGAAGACAGACTCAATATTGTTTATTTTCTCTTTTTCCACGAAGAAGTTATCATCATCAAACACAGCCTGAATCACCCTTAGTATTCAACTATATAAACATAGTTATGTATAGTGACATTCGTCCACGTTGAGTTTCTAATAATAATAATACAAACTTCATCTTCCTACTGCGTACTCTAGTAGTTAAGTTTTGGTAATTCTTTTCTTAGTGCTCCCTTACACCTAAGAGAAAACTTTTCAAGTTTCACGCTTCTAGAACTTAAGCCGCGTTGACACAGTCAAAGTCTACTTGGTCAAACATTGGGCAAACTAGCTTTGATCAAAATTTACTTGAATACCAGTTGACACCATATTGACTAAGATACTTTGACCTCGGTGGCGTGGCGGGCGAGTGCTCGGCTGAAACGCAAGAGGTGCGGGTTTGATTCCCGCTACGGGAGAAATGTTTGTATGTTCTACAAATATTTCTTCCGGGTGTGGGCATTGTAGTATTATATAAAATAAAGTAAATAAGTTTAGTATTCTATCAGCCATCTGGTGCCCATAGTATACCTAAGCTTTGCTTGGTTTGGGGCTAGATGGCGCTGTGTCAAATGTCCACAAATACTTCACAAATATTTATTTATTTATGACATACTCGTAATTATGGTTTAGGCTGTGAGTTGTGGTATAGTATTCTGAGAGTTTTATATATTTAGATAACCTTCATACGACACATGTGATTCACAAGACATGAGAGAACTCATTAACCTAAATATGATACGCATTCAAATCCAAATAAACACCTTCGGGGGCTCCCCCGTATGTATCAATCTAAGTTAATGCTCTGAATTCAAATCTTCCGTATCGCATTAATCCGTGCGAGGGTCGTGCCGTAATAAATTCTGTATAATACGTACGACACGCGTATTAAAATAAATATATAAACATGCGACACCCTCGGGTGGTGGTAAAAGGAACATCAATGAACTGCTTGGCACTGGTTCCTTCAGTTTGCCTTCCTATTGATCAGGTTAAACTAATAGGTAGTAGTAATAGGTAGAAAAGATCCTACAGAATGTTTTTTTTTACTTGCTGTTGTTTCATTGTCGTGTGGATGTCGTGCCCTAATGCTCTTACTTCTTTTTTGTTCTATGCCATTTTCAAATATTTACTAATATCAAAGTTTCCTTTAGCACTATCAGTACTATATTGCACATGAACAGTGCACGCTTTTGCTGATTGTGGATGAAAGAAATTCATCAATTAATTTGTCTAAGTTACAGACAAAAACAGTCCTTGGAATATATTTTTTTGGATTCATTCCGGTCAGCCGTTTGGGCATGATTAAAACGCAAGCGTGCAAAATGTCCAGACTTTTGCATTTATAAAAGGTTAACTAAATAGCAACTAACCAGTGTTTTCCAAAAAATGTATTTTTTTTATATTTTATACTAGCTACTATTGCTAGCTAATATTGTTATACTAGCTGCCGCCCGCGGCTTCGCTCGCATGGTACCCGGATAAAAAATAGCCTATATGTTAATCCAGTACATGTACTATGTATATTCCAAGTTTCATTCAAATCCGTTCAGCCGTTTAGGCTTGATTGAGGCACAAACATCCAAACATTTCGCATTTATAATTAAATAATTTTGAAAAAAAAACATAGCCTATAGCCTTCCTCGATAAATGGACTACCCAACACTGAAAGAATCATTCAAATCGCGTTCAAACAAACAAACAAACACTGCAGCTTTATAATATTAAGTATAGATAAAACATATTTACACTGAAATTTCATATGTTATGGAGTCCCAAGAGTCAATCACTCGCGAGTGCCACGGCTCCTAGGTAGGTGTACGTATTTTCCATGACATTATCGTTACAATGTAGGCAGGTACTCTATTCCTAAGCTACTCTACCTTAGTAGCTAAATCACACTAATGTTAAAAATGAGAAAGTTTGTGTGTTATTGAGTGATAAAGTGAGTGTGTGTGTATGTTTGTCCCCACTCATCTCCATGACGGCTCAACGAATTTGGTAGAAACATGGAATACACATAATTTATAACCTGGAATTACGTATCGGCCTTTTACCCGGGTAGGTACTACGCGAGCAAAGCGGGAGAATTGCTGGTACCTAGTAAATAAATATCATAAATATTGTTCTTTGTACCAACAATGTAATCAGACCAACTCCGCCCCTTTCTCTAAGAACCGTTTAATTTAAGAGAATTCCCAAATCGCGCTTATAATTTATAATAACAGGGAGGTCCCTTAGCGAACATACCGTTTTGTAGATAGGTATCTATCAAATTACGGCACCTTCCCCTCCAGCGCCATTGTTGTCTAACACGGAAAATATTCATTTGAATATTTACTTAACATGGATAATATTTTAATCTTCCCCTTTGAATTATACATTTTCCAACGGAGACAATTTCACGCCCGTTTCAACAAAACGGTTTAACTCCTACACCGCCTGCAATCAATTATAAGTTTAATGAGCCAGCGATGGGCTGAGCTTAAGGCTCAAATTCGCTTGGAGCTCTGTCGCAATATCAATTTAACAAGATATTCCTTTTGTTAATATTCGCACACGCTTTATCAAATTCTCCAGCGGGGGTGACAATAAGCCGCTGTAAGTACTCTCTCTGACATATGGATAAAAGCTTTCATTTCACTTTCGGCTCTTTTGAGTGTGATGTACTTAGCAGATGAGTGTTGGAGTTGGCTACCTCTATGAAATATAATTTATCAACATTGTATTTTGTTCAAAAATAAAAATACACAAATATTTTTGCTTTCTGATGACATTCCTATGTCAGTAGGTAGATTAGATGTTAGTAGACGTTAGTTAACAAAACAAATATTGCCTGAATGACATATTGCATAGAATGAAAGATAAAAGATTTTGAATAAAAAACCTAACAGTATTAATTTTAACAATGTAGAAAGAATTAGATACACTGAAGTCGAAATGAATAGACCTCTCAGTTATTCGATTACTGGCTCAGCCGGGCGCGGGCACACGGTAGTATCAAATTATATCATAATTCTATTGTGAAAACTGTTAACTGTCTCGCGACGCCCTCCTGACAAAAAAATGGTGCAACGGGGTCTTGCCCTCGCCTGTTTAATAACATAATAGCACAATTCCCTCGCCGCATGATTCAATTTGGATTTCCTCCAGCCTCCCTCGTGTAGTCTAAAAAATGACAACTTCATTATATTGTTCTCGGTCCCCCGGGCGACTTGTTTGCCAGAAGGATTATAATGATTAATTCCGTAAAATATTAATACGCATCACACCCGCGTTGCACACTTGCCAATTTTTTGAAAGGGCTTATTGAGATTTTAATGCAAGTGCGCTTTTGTTTGGAATGATTTGTCAGCCAGTTGTGGCGATTAGCTTACCCGAGTGATTTTACACTGTGACAAAAATATAAAAAAATACTCTCTAGAATAAAATTCTTTAACGGAAGAAAGTAAAAACTTAATGAACCACTTTACACTCCTTCGAACGATAAATAAATAAAGTCCTTTTACCATCTAATAGTAGATGATATATACAGCGTCAGGAGGCAACTTTTACCTTCACTAACGGGACGCTGTAGTGCCCGGGACGATATGCAGTGCATTACTTGGGTGTAAAGTCCTTATCGCATGGGCAGTTTCTTTGAGCCTTCTTTGTCTGCGCAGAATAAAAACTTCATCACTCTCCCTTAGGAATTTAATTTGCAGTAATGGAAGTGTTATATTGACTAAACAGGCCAGAAGCTCCCCTCGCTACAGTTACAGTTATTAAAATGGAGAAATTTATTATTAGCATTTCGCCGTTTCACTATTTACATTTTAATTTTATTTGTTCTGTGATTCCATTAGTCACGACCTTATGCATTCGTTCAATGAGTTTGTAGCGATTGTGAGTTCAAGATGGATTTGAAATAGAAGTCATTAATCAAAGTGATCTTTTCAGTATAGGTACTCGTAGAGTGGCATTGAGTGTAACTATGATTATGATGACAAGGAAAACTTTACACATAGATTATCGGTCTGTTATATGAAAAAACCTTGGACAATAATGACTTGATTATCGAAATATTATCGACATATTATGTCTGAGGTATTATGAAACAGAGTACCTATCTGTTAACATTCTTTGTGTGGTATAAAATAAAACAGACATATTTTATAAACTAAGATTTAACAGAAAAAAAATATGATTTAACCTTAACATGTTCTCATAACTGGGGTAAATATAGGAAGAAACCAGATAAAATTAATCGTCAAGATGATGTTTTACTCACCCCAGCAGGGGATAATTTTTAAATTCATGTAACAAGGCGCACTTGCACCCGCGACCCTGAGTATATCATTTATAGTCCTTTTGTCGCCGAAATTATATTTACAGAAGTGAGCAGACAATTTCACGGTCTCTTCTCCGCACCCCAACACGTCGGACTAATCAACGAGTATCGACATAGTGTAGACACGCTCACTCAGCTAACCATTTTTATAAGTAACTACTGAGGTTTGTTCGAAAAGTTATTTTATTAAATAAATAAATATTTGAGGACATATCACACAGCAACATCTAGCCCCAAACTAATCAAAGCTTGTATTATGGGAACCAGATGGCTGATAGAATACTTATATACTTTTTTTTTGTAAATACATATTTAAAATATATACCACAACACCCAGACCCAGAAGAAATATTTGCACAGCATGCAATCATTTCTCCCGCAGCGGGAATCGAACCCGCACCTCTTACGTCTCAGCCGAGCTCTCGCCCGCCTCGCCACAGAGGTTGTCGAATTGACCCGGTAGACTTATTTCACTTGAAGTAAATCACCTGGGTGCATTAAATGCTACGCACGGTAGACTTAGTGCACCTGGGAGAACTAACACAGCTTTCAATAAAATTGAAGCCCCAATCCGCTAGACTTAATTCAACTGGCTTCATATTCCAACTCTTTAGCGAACTCAAGAGCGTTGAGTATCTGGCCTAATAGGTTACTGATTATATTCACTTCAGTCAGTTTAGGCTTAAACAATTTTTTTTTGAAGGAACCAAACACATTTTTTACCACTTAAAAATAACAATGATAATATATCTACATATCAAACAATTAAAACAAATCATAATTTTATCAGATGAGCTATTTATGGATCGCTTGCAATGTTCTTTAGATAGCCCTGCCCTACTGCTTCTTTTGTATGTTTTAAATTAGTTATAAGTTTCTTATTAAAAGAAGAATCGGAATCTTCGTGAGAATATTTATAGGTCATATGTTTTTGGCTCAATCGCGCTATCAATCCATACCTATAAAAGAGCATAACCTGACTGACTGAATGATTCATCATCGCGAGGCGAAACCGCTGAAACTAGAAAGCTGTAATTTGGAATGTAGTTTATTTTTATAGCAAAACTACCCACTCAAGCGAGATTTTTCGAAATTCAACATTTTATTTTTATTTTGTTTTATTTTGTGTTTTGTGTAATAACTCTGGATCTGTGAGTCTGAAATAAATAAATAATTATTATAACACGAAAGGAATTAAATTCAATTATAGTTATTGACAAATAGAAACAGACAAATCTTTAAAAATAAGAATCAGCATTTACCCGTTCTTTACCCACTTTATGTGTGGTCGGCACAACTTGTATTCTTCTTCCTATGATAAATCAAAAGAATCATATCCATGCTAATACATCCTCTCATCCCCATACCAATAAAAGGGTGGTACACATGAGCGTGAAAGATTGTCCACATGTTGTGGACGCCCAGGGTCCGCTTCGATCGGCTTATCGGCGCGCATCAAATCAGCTGATACGCTATGTCATTTCCGTTCCACCTCTAATGTATCACTGTGATCAGTCTCTTCTGGAAGCTGACATAGAGCTAAGTATTATCAATATTCTGTTTTCATACTATCATCCAACATATTCATCAGATATATTTTGCAATATTGTTCTGTGATGACATGCTCTAAATATTTGAGTTATAAATAAAGCAAGTAGTTTTTTCAATAAACTAAAAACTCGACTGCGTAGAATATAAAGCTGACATTACATTATCCAATTTGCAGAGCGCTAAATTAGTGCTGCAGAAAAGCTATAACTCGCTAGAAGCTAGTTATGAAACTTCCTTCATTTCGGCAGTGATCGTCGTCCAAAACGCACCGCTAAACGAATGAATATTTATCATCAAAACACCAGAAAATTGGTATTGCTTTAGTATTTTAACTTAATTTTTATGAGTAAAAAAGACAGAAAATAATGAGTCAAATCATTATGTATTGCTGAGAAAAAAAAATGTCTTTGAATAGTTCTATATACATTTTTCTTTCGCCTGTGATTGCAACATTTTGTCCTAATTGTCTTTAACACAGACCAAAAAGAGAAAAAGTATCCGTTCGAGCGGGCACCGACTGACTCTGAACTAGCATCTAAGTAGCAACTAGTCCCTATCTAGTGCACCAGATGAACAAGCGTGGCAAAGCCATACGGTCGCACTAGATTGGATGACTGTCTAACTGCCTTCACACAATACAAATTCAACACATTAGCTCACCTAGCGCTCTGCAAATTGGATAATGTACGCTTAAAGGTGACATTGTAGAGCCGCCACATTGGATTTATTGACACTTCATATTTTCTTATGTCAATCGAGTGAACCAGACGAATCTAACGATACCTTATTTGTCGATACCGATCAATTTGGTACCATTTTGGTTCACAATAATTTAAAAATAGCTTCTTATTGCCGCGTTATCAGATTTTTTCACTTGACACTCGTCATCCAGACGAATCCAATGACACCTCATTTGTCCAAATGTTCAGGGTGCAGCTGTAGCTAGAATGCACAAACATATACATACATACATACTCTCCAAAAACATTACTTTTTTTTTGAAGCCGGGTAAAAAAAATAAAAAAATATCCAACCTATCCCTCATCCCACCAACTGGTGTCGGCATAACATGCTCCCCTATTTCATTTTCTGCTATCACTTCTCATCTTAGTACATCCATCCATCTTTACTTTGGCCTTCCTCTCAGTACATAGGCGATTTGCACCGCGGTTCGAATCGCTCGTAGTGCGAAATGAGTAAAGACCCAACCTATGTATCGATCCACATTCATATTTTAGTACCTAATAAATGTACAAAAATGATTTTATTACCATAAGTTACAATTTATTGAACCGTTTGGACCCCAGAACGATATAAGTCGCGTGTCCTCTTCCTGAATTTGACAAGCAAATAAATTGTGAGATCAAAGCTCATAGAGCCTAGAAAAATATAGTTTCAATAGGGGCGGGTACTCGAAGTAAGACGGATCAGCGGAAGCGGAAGTGACAACGGAGAGGAAGCGATGTACGGTGCCGGATGAGCCCACTTCCGGTGTGCGCGACGCCTTCACTTATCTCAGCAGGGTGTACAGAAATTGACCCATTCCACGTCATATTTACGCAAATAATATGATAGATCATAAAAGTAATGTTCAGAAAAAATATGCATCATCATTATAAGAATGAATGACGCAAGAGTAGTATGTCAGGATCTTCTTTTACTTCTTTGAGCTTAGCAGAAGTAGAGGCTTACCCCTACGGGAAACAAACGTAATATTATAAATAAATAAAAAATAAAATAATAATAATTATGTGTGAGACACTTAATAGAGCTTGAAGCTCTAAGCTCTGATGTATAATTTGGTTCAGAAGCAAAGTTCAGAGTGCTATGTAAAAATGCACTAACCTAGAAGGTATTCCTCGCTCCTAAACTATTACTTTGAGAGCATTGATGGTCTAGATCTAGAGGTAGTGGTCCCGCTTTCCGATCCTTAGGGATTCAAAGCCGGTCATGCATAGATTTTTTTGTTCCAACAATATATGTGCTTATACCAGCTCTGATAAATGGTGAATGGAAACATCGTGAGGAAACCAGCTTTCTGAAAACCTAAAAAAATCGAAAACATGTGTGTCACGAACCTTAGAGGCGCTTTAAACTCTTTCACCACACTTGTTCGAAAGAACTAGTGACACGGCGTAGTAATAGTACTTAGTTACAACTTACATACAAATACAACATTTGTTTCTACCGTTACGTCCGTACAAATCGTAGATAAGAATCTAAACAAGTTGATAACAGATCAAATAATAAAAACTGACATAAAACCACAAAAGTAGTTATGATACGAGCTGCGGTTAACAAGTCATTTCGAGGCAAATCGGGGGCATCGCGTGTTACTAAAATTAATTTCAAGTCGGTGGTAAAACAGGGGTGGGTCGTAAGAAGGTTCCAACGTGTGTTTTGTTGACTGCTATTCAGCTCCATTCTTATTCACTATACATTTTAACCCTAGCGAAGTTATTGGTAATCATAATAAGGTGGTGTGACGCAAAAGGCAGACACTGGATGTGTCAAGTCAAAGATGGCGCAATGGTGCTCATGTCTAGAAGAAGACTGCTATATGCTGATGATTAAAGACCGGATTATATGCAAATTTAGCACCTTTTCAGCAGTAGTTACATATTTTAGCAAAAATTTTGAAATAATGCATATTTAGGCTGGATCTTGATCTCGTTTAGTGACACTAGAGACATCCGATCGCTAAGCACGCGGCTATTAAGCGATCGTAGACTTAATTTGTCTACATAATATTTAGAACAGCACTTAGTCTTAAGTATGTTTTTTTTAAAGGTAAATTATAAATTTCATTGTTAAATATATTTTCCATAATGGATCTGCACAATGGATCTACTGAGATTCATCCATATTTTCGGAAATACAATTAATATCGTTGACTATATAGCTTTTTAAAAATACGTCTTTTTTATTATTTCATGCTCCATATTTTGGGCTTTTTATGTTGTAGGTATATAATCCGGTCTTTACTGATGATAACAATGAAGTTATTGGTACCCCGATAAAAAGTAGCCTATATGTTATTCCAGTACACAATACAATTTATCATAATCTAAAATATAAATTTACAAATCAAGAGATATTCATAAAGCTTCAGCTTATCAGAAGCTTATTTATTTAAATTATGGGCTTGGCATGACTTGGAAATTCCTGCATTAGCCCTGAAGTCGTAAAGAAGTACATGTCGCTGAGTGCAGAGCTGTGTTGTGTTAACAACTTCAGCTAGTTCCTCTAACTATCAGCGACAAAGGTAACCAATTTTGCTCCGAGCTCCCGATAGAGATGGACGAAGCGTATTTATACATTTTCGCTATATTTCCTAATTTGTTATCTTTAAATTTGTTTAAGGTACCTTTCTATACATACATAATTATCACGCCCGTATCCCTAGTGAAGTGGGCAAAGCCACGGGTAATCATAGGAAAACTTGCAGCCACGCTTAATTCCAAATCCTAAGATGGATATGGTGAACCATGGTGGCAGGTGACCAGCCTATCGCCCAGATAGATGGTCCATCATGTTGGAGAGGATAGTATCCCTTAGTCGACTTTTACGACATGCTCGGGGAGAGAAACAGCTGGACGAATTCTATTTTTTTTTTACTCCCAGTTCAGCAGAGAAGATCCTACCTTTCCTAAATGATACCTACTTTGATGACTTAATCAAACTCTTATGACATAAGTTCTATTAAGTAATATGATAAAATACAAACAACAATATTATGTCATGTATGTTTTATTACGAGGATACTGTTGTATTAAGTAAAATCATTAATGCTCACAAAACACTCCCTGGTAATATTCACCAAAAATGTCTTTAGCCATAGCACATAAATACTTGAAATCAAATCCATAACCTGCAAAAGTTGCTTTGATTTCGATAAACTTAGGATTCTTCGACATTTTCTTCATAATTTCCATAAATTCTGGTGAGTTAATATTTTCAAATAGTTCAGCTACTTCTGGACTTGTTTCCAACTTCACTTCGAAGAGTTCTTTCATTTCTTTTATTGGTAGAGTCGCGATTACATCTTCAATGAGTCCTGTCATTCCAGTTCCTCTGAGGAACAGGCCAGTTCCCTTTGAGACGGCTAGTTTAGGTTTTTCAAAAGGAGGTAATTCTAAAGCCGTGTTGATAAAATTAATGGCTGAGTCAACGTCGTATCCTTTATCGGCTAAGAACATGAAAGCCTGAAAATTATACAAAATTACACAATAATGAGACATCTTTGTATGTAGTCTTAACATTACGCTGTCTAAACCTGCATTTTTGCAACCCAATTGAGCTGGTAATAAGGAAGGGAAGGTTTTTGAATGTTGTACCGTATAAGGTACCTAGTATATTTACCTCTTTGAATTCAGTCATAGATTCAAACTCCCATATAATCTGTTTAAATTCTCCGCTGAAAATAAAGGTCATGAAATCCAATACTTCAGGATCGTTTAGATATCCGAAAGCAACTGCTACAACTCTATCCAAATCTATCAGCTCAATAAAATCCTTAGCATGTTCTCCCCATGTTGATGATATTCTAGAATCGAAATTGATAAATTGGATATCTAAAGGTACACTTGCAGCAAAGTTTCCTTCAAAACTCAACGCTAATAAGAACACAATGCTTGTTATTTTCAGCATCTTGACTATACACTTAGCTAAATCTGAAAGAACTGTAGGTTGATTCAAGTGTGGATTCCATTTATATAGTGAATCCTAAGTTACGAAACTGTATTAATTAGGTCAAATGTTATTAACGTTTTCGAAACAATGCAGTATTATCTCAGTAAACCGGATTAGATAACTGATTATTGCGTCTAAGTAAATAAATCAATAGCCGATGTATGTATTCAACTCATAGTCTCTTTATATCTTATCTATTCCATTCACGGATGATTTGGTCATCATTTTCATCACATCGTTAATCCATCGGTATAGTTATATTTACGCAACCTGATGGTGATATTGGTTTATGGTATTTTCCACGTATCACGCGTTTAGGTTTCTCATTCGTAGTCAACGTGCTAGTCATTTTACAAAAGAACCAAGGTAATAAAATAAGGTAAATAAGCCTACAACATTTCTTGTAAAATCCCCCCGACCAATTTTTATTATCTATTTCCTATTATGTAGACAAAATCGAAAGAAGAACATTAATGCACAATGAGAGAACACTTGTGTGCACAAATTATTTACAAAGCAATAACGATTGTATTATCATTCAGGTAAGAATTGCTGCGATTATTATCCAGAGGTTTACTTGATAGGCAATATTCCGAGCACTTAGGCACAATTACGCAAGTGCAATGAGCAGAACTGACAATCGTGCGACTGCGATCGGACGCTGTCTATCCAGCCGACATGGCTGGAGGCTCCACGTCAATCTTATTACTAGAAATTGCTATGTTTTCAATCACATAAAATACAAAACAACACGTAAAACTTAAGTTTAGGGTTCTTCATCTAGGATTTTATTTATTTTTATCAAGCGCATCGCCTGCATTCGACCCGGGTATCGATTTCGTTGCATATAGTACGAAGCATGAATGATAAATTAATTTTTAGCTACAAAACCAACAGTCGGTAAATACACCTGCCCGTATACCTGCTAAGAATCTCTGTAGAAATTGTTTTGCAAGTAGTACAAACCATCAACGAAAATAATACTTTAGACATGCTACAAATACCATATCTCCTTCATTAGACAGCACTAGACCCACCAAGTGGCGTCTAGCTCTCACCGTCTTTTCTGAATCCCCAACGTAGTGGGAACATAATAGGATGCTAAAACAGATAGGAATCTAACATGAACCAATAGCCATATTTCATCAGAGGCCAATAAAGTCAGTTATTTTATACGCCTAATAATATCCAGACACTAATAGTCCGAAGAAATTATCGGCACAGCCCGAAGGGAGCGATGCACAGTTCAAATTGGCATTTTATATTCATTGTAATGGAATTTAAATTGCTGCATCGGATAGCTTCCTTAAAACCATTTTAAACTCGTTTACTGCGAGTAAACTCTCGGTATAGTCACGAAGTTTCATGGTATTTATTAATTTGTCGTTGTTTGGGTACTTGCCTGTATTGGCGACAAGTTGCTAGCGATCGGGAAAATCAGTTGCATCTAACCACGCGCTCTGCAGTTTATAACAAGTTTAATTCAAGCTTTCCTTATAATGACCTAGGTATGAGTGGCCGAGCACTGGTGGTATAGTTGGTAATGACCCCGTCTTCCGATCCTAAGGTCGTGGGTTCAAATCCGGTCGTGTACCAATGGATTTTTCTGTGCGAAAAATTAATGTGCACTATACCATTACTCTCAAACGGTGAAGGAAAACACCGTGAGTAAACCCGCGGCTTAGTCAGCTCCGCACGTATTGACCATGTCTTTCCTGTGGACAAGGCCGACTAAGCTGAGAGGATGGAATAGGTGCAAGTTGGGCAAGCCTACTCCATCTTAATTCGTCCCGGGCACTACAGCGTCTGTGAAGGTAAAGTTGCCTCCTAACGCTGTATAAATCATCAACTATAGATGGTAAAAGGCCTTAGTTTATGAGTGGCCGTTTTTCCGAGAAGATTTTCGTGAGAGGGTTATCCTCTCTCTATGACAAGATGGTTGTCAAGTTGTGATTTTATGAGGACTGAGCCGCGGGGAGCGATGTCACCTGGCACCGCGGCTGCCGGCGCGGTGGCGGCGGTGGCGGCGGTGGCAGGGTGAGGATAGATAACGCGGCGCGTGCCCCGCAATCCAATGAGCTCGAAACGGCCTAAACATTCAAATTGCAAACCGCCCGCGCTCGCCCGTATCAAATGTTGTTTTATAGCTAATTCCCAAATTCGGTTATGGCCTATAAACGATCCACTGGAATAATTTAAATGCGAACCCGCCTGTATAAAGTGCGCACTTTACTCCAAAATTAGGTATTTGTATGTGAAATGCGTTCTGTGAATTTACCATCGATTTTATTTTACGCGGAGTTATCGCGAATGAAAGTTTGTCTTTGCATTATTCAGTCAACTTTAGAAAGCAGTACCCCCTCGCACGTAGCTAAGTGCCCCAAACGATGACATAAATGTGTCATAAAGACTCATTTCTATGCAACGGTTTAAAATGAACATGTAAAACACATTAGTCAATGTGCTTTCGAAAGTTTTGAAACGGCTGCAATATAATAAACAGGTCGGTTTTTAAGACTTTTCCCTTGTTTCCGAGCTAATTTCCAGACGGACATTTCCGCCCATTCAATATGAACTATTGTTCATTGACTCACTCCGTTTTGCAAGACAATCGACTAAATTGCTTGACAGTTCAACGGTACTATCTTTGTATCTTCTAATTTTGCTTGTGAATTTTTTGTGTAAAACTGTATTCTCGGTACTTATACAATGCTGTTAATTCTGTTGTTCATTTTACCAACTAAACTTGACAGCATACTTATACCGTTCCTTGATAATGATCTGTTAATATTAGGTATAATTTTTAAAACTGTCAAGTAGTTAAAGTTTTTAGTTTTTAAGGGTTGAAACCTATGCACGATAAATCTAGTTTATACATCAGAAATAAAATCGGTCAAGTGCGAGTCGAATTTGCACACGAAAGGTTCCGTACCATCGTAGATATACATTAATGTTTCATGTATGCCACCTATTATAGGTGGCACCACGTTCCCTATTAAAATCACGCAAAAAATAAAATGAAACACGTCTCTTCTATGAAGATTCCCTTGTTTTTTAGATCGTTTGAAAAATAAATACACAAAAATACTTCAAAAGTGCAATAAGTCACTCGACCTATCCAATTACTGACCGCGCCTAGTGTTGTTTAACTACAATGAATGATCGATTACGAACGTTAACATTTTGTTTCTTGAATGGGACCCCCTTTTATTTAATTTTTCGGCAATTATTTGTTGTAATAGCGGCAATAGAAATACATACTCTATGAAAATTTCAACTCTCTACCTATTACGGTTCATGAGATACAGCCCGCTGACAAGACGGACAGACTGACGGACGAACAGCGGTGGCTTAGTAATAGGGTCCAGTTGACACCCTTCGGGTACGGAACCCTATAAATATACCTAATACTTAATCTATACTTATAATAGGAAAGCAATGTCAATATTCTATTTGTCGGATTAAATCCATCCACATTGATCAATTGTAACGGTGTCCTAATAGACGAAAATTTAATCACGACAAATCGAATGCCACCTATTTATGAAGTCGAATGACTTAACAGGTTTTTAATACGATTCACACGTTAGCAGTTATAGTTAGTTAAGTTTTTGTACCGATACATTTCACGGTGAGATGTATTCAACTTTTATTAAGTAAGTATATTAAATGTGATACCACATACCGCCGCTGCCGCTCTGATGGGATCTATTATTGTTGATCCACGGATGAATATTCAATCATTATGCTACCTCACTTCGACTTGATGGATTCTCTACGGACATAAAAACATATTGGTCACACCGCGTCAATCCTAGTTATAATTATACCCGTGTATATCGCTTGGACTATTCCTAGTTAGCAGAATAAAAGATTCAAAACAGATAAAGGCACGCAATCTGAACTGAACACAAAGAAAAAGTTACTGCAGGTTTAAGATAAAAACAAAAGCTACTTTTAGGTAATCACAGCGCAGAAGCGCTTTAATTATAAGGCTCTTTCGACTAATCTATAGAAAACACAGAAATCAAAGTATCTGTGCAGAAGCCAGTATTTTCCAGTCGAAATGAGTGCAAAGTGCATACAAAATCGTGATGTGGCCTTTTAATCGGTTTCACGTTCATTCCCGCGTTAGTTTTTGTATTCGAATTTCACTTTGCCAATCTCCGAGCTTACTGCAGTCTGAGACGCGTTATTCGCCTTAGAGGAAAGTGAGCTATGCGTCATCGGCATAGGACACATTTCAGCCATGGAAATGTGGGAGAGTACTGTGGAAATAAGATAAAGTGGCAGACCTATTTTGTTTTGCTGGAACCTCGCTCCAATTTACGCGAGGCGAGGTGGCCATTAGCATAAGTCCTGCGCGAACGTGATGTGCGCGCGATTCGCAGCGCCCCTGGAGCCTCGGCGTGACGCTGTGCCCGCGCACCGCGTCGCCACCGCCGGTGTAATTGCAACCGCGCGACACATTTGTTTACTATTGTAAGCCGTGAAGATGCCATCGCGCCGCAACACTACAACCAACCTTCAAATTAGCGCGCTAAACGCTCCGCATGTCCTTTCTTTTATAATACTTTTTATGCAGCTGAAAGGTGAAAAATTCGGATTCGGAAGTACTTTTAGTTTTAACATAGGTCTTATCACAGTTATTATATTACTGATTTATGTTCATTCGTTATTATGCAATAAATCATATTAGAACTCCTAAGTTAGGTGGGTTGCATTCCGTCTCTCAAATGGTGAGGAATTTTCCGATTATATACTAACTAAGAGCAGTTACCTCACTGCTAATGATGCTATTCAGGCTGGGTAGAATGTAGTTATTGAAGACGTAATGAGCATTCGATATTAAAATACGGTTCTCCACTTTCGATGGCCGGTCATTCATACTAACACATACCTTCAGTAGTGGCTTTAAATCAGGGTTGACACAGGACAATACTTTTTCCTATTTCAATGCTCATCTTGAATCATTTTTATGTTGGATTCTTAGACGATATTAAAAATCAAAGTCCAATCTCTTATTTCATAAAATGTCTATTATTATTTAAAATGATTAACTTGTAAAGAAATAATATTCTATTTCAATCAAAGTAAAAATATATTGTATACTTCCTGCAAAAAAACAATTATGTGTATGGTTCGTGTTTTTAAGTCGTGGCAGCCCTGAGTGGAGGTAAGTACCGGCGCACGCGCTCACTCGCAAACCATCATTAGAATGTAGTATCTCGAGCGATTTTCCTACTTTAGACGCGGTAATGTCCATAAAAACACCTCTAAGGAAAAACGCATCGCATAAAAATATTGGATCCTTATAGCCAGTGCCATTTCTGAAAATCATACGGAGTTGCCTGAGCGAGTCGGGGCACATATTTTTCCATACAAAGCCGAAGTAACGAATCCGAGAAGGATTTTAATGCTGTTAATGTGTTTCTCGCAATATACTTACATCTATGTAAGTATCCCGTATTTTTGCATACACTTGCTGTATATGCTAATGATTTGTGCTGACTTTATGTGGCATTTTTATATGTTTTTATATTTAAATGTTTCACAGTAAATCTGCATACATGGCAGTTATAAATGTTGTTCCATAACAACTCTATAGTTGGCGCTTCTCAAAGTATAAATACATACTGGCTAGGTTTCTTTCGGCTTTAGGGGTTATATCTACGGTCATCCAAGTGCCAATTGGCTTTTTATATATGGATGGTGATTGTCATCGGCCTCGGCTTTAAACACATTTAACACACAAACAACCTTATACTAAGGCCTTTTACCATCTATAGTAGATGATTTACTCAGCGTCAGGAGGCAACTTTTACCTTCACAAACAGGACGCTTTAGAGCCCGGGACGAATTACAAACAGCCTTATAAACATTTCATAATACTTACCTAAACTTGAGATGGTAACTTAATACTGTATCCAAATTTAGATCATCACAAACAAATCCATTAAATTAAATATACCGCCAACAAAATATCTAAACGTAGCCAGTCAATCTAAAATGGTTGCTCGAATGCAGGCAAAAAATTAAATTGATTATGATTATAAAACTGAATGCCAGCTATCGCCGTTACATGACGTCCCGTTTGGTGGCATCATACTGTGCAAGAAAATAAACAAAAAGCTGTATTTCAATACATCCAAAGTGGGAGACGGTCATTAGATCCATGCCATAACTGATACATCCTGAATAGGTAGGTGGTGAAGCGTGCCCCGGCATCTAGCTTTTCTTACTTAGATTTGTCCATTCATTTATTGTATTTCATGTATTTATTATACGCAGTTTTTTAGGATGCAATCAGAAAGTAACGGAACATGTTATCGAGAGTCAAAGCATACAAGTTTCGTTGATCACTTGCTAGATTTGATATTTCTGATTGAGTAGATTTAGGTATACAGTTTTACCAAAAACAAATTTAAGCAAATATCAACCAAAGATAATTTATTCGGAGTAATTGGTATGTGTGTCTCGGGGTGATTGCTTTAATTTGAATCTTCATTACTAAATCATTTGATTAATAAACCGAGCCATGACATGTAAGACGCAACAGAATGCCAGCGACATTAGAAAGCGCACGAATCTTTCGTATTACAGTCACGACCAACGATTGTTGAACTACACAATGTAAGTGGTTGGAAAATTTAAAATAATAATTAGTCAAAACTACCTTCAAAATGGTGAGAACTAGTGGGAGCACAGGGTGGGCCGCGGCGGCGGTCGGCATACAAATTAAAACTGTCAGATGTCTCGCAGTCAGGACTCTCACGGAAGCGATTACCCTCGCTAAGACAATACCAGACAAGACATGCATCTATTACCCTTTTTAAGCCGGTAACTGACTGATGCCCTTTGTATAGTGCTCGATAATGAACGATCCCCGATCGTGTAAACATTGTGTTTTGTATTTCAGTCACGTCAGGCCGTGTCTTGTAGTTTTGTAATTACGGCAATAACTGGTTAATGCTCCAAATTGTTGTTTATTTTGTGACTGTTAGGTGGAGGATTGTTTGTTAAATTTTACTCTTTATAATTAAACATAGGAACATCATTTTCTCCTAAAACTTTATTTATGTAGTGCACATAGAGCAAGCCCAAACTAAAACATATCTTTCCAAATCATACTTAATATTAGAGCAGTCAAGTATCATTTGATATTCTGTCAAAATTAAGTGCAATAGTGCAAGACTTTGGAGGGCGAAACCAACAAATGAATAACATAGAAATGTACTCGCGCACCCCTACGATGCTAAGCCCTATGCAAAATAAAACACTCAATTGACATCTCTGAAATTTATTAAAAATTCAGACGGATTTAACTTTAAACAGGGGTTAAACGATCAAGTAAAAGGATTGCTTTGTAATTTATGGATTATCTTCACGGTGTACCTAAGTTATTTTCTATTATTCTTTCATACATAATGGATTGGTGTAAGACAATTTATTCTACATTATGTGTACACACACATATTGTAAATTATGTAGGTAGAGTAAAAACCAGATTACTCAAACAATCCCGCATTTTGAACCCTATACGACACTCTTGTAAAACTACAGTTATGATTTTAGTATCATATTACTTACATATTTATCATACCTCCTTTGCACCAACTCTACCAAGCTATAAAATGAAACGGTCGCACACTTGAATCTAATGAATGAATTTCATTGTAACATTAGCAAAGATGGCGGGTTATCTGTTTATGATGATTAGGTGGCCGGCCGTCGCTAAGCAACGGGGTGGCAGTGGTCAGCTGGGGGGGCTCCGTTCCTCATACTAGAGTCATTCGTGCGAGCCACATACCCCGACCCTGATAATTATTCTCGTTGTACAGACCGTGTTAAGTTTAATGTTACTTATACTTGCTCGACAATGTTGGGTTTTGTAGAAATTAGATAGATGTCCGGTAGTCACAGAACGGTACTGTCTAATTACTTTGGAACCTTTATACGTAGGTACAAGACAGGAATATCTATTCATCTAGTCGTGTTACTAATTCTTTCGAACCAGTGTGGCGAAAGGATTTAACCTCAAGACTTCTTTCGTGCACTTGACACCATGCCTTAACATGCCGGTTTCATCACGATATTTTCCTTCACCGTTTGAGAGTACTGTTGAAGAGTAGAGAATTTTTTCGAACAGAAAGGACAGAGGTGGGAGCCGCTACCACTAGACCACCAGTGCTTTGACTGAAAGACAGGAATAAAAAATAAAGATTTTCGGTATTTCGCGCGCTCGTAAGCCTAAACTTGACATCCCTAAATTTTGACATTGAACCTTAATATTGGTACGTCACGTGATCATCATAATGTCAAGATGCAGTCTACATAGTTTGTACGGCAGTGTTTATAATTAAAAAAAAAACAGGCAAATTAAATCTAAGTATTGTAAGTAGGTGTATACCGAGATAATTATGATCTTCTAAAGAATGGTTTTCCTCAACAATTCGGTGCTCCTCTACGGTAGAAATGAAGGGATTCAGATCCTAATCGGGACGTCACGGTCAAGGCGGGTCATCCGATTCTATTCTCGGTTTAAATAGCGAACATTTATTTAGTAGTAATGCACCTTTGGCAAACAAAGAACTGTAAACAGATTCCTAGATGTCTGTGGCTTGTTTCTGCGAGGCAGAACTCAGAGAACAGAACCTTTATCGAAGTATCATGAAAGAACTAAAGCTACCAAGGTGTAAATACCTCAAATGTTAGTAAGACTGGAGAACAGAATCAGGTAAATTATTATGATTACACAGTCATGGTCTTGTTTATCCATAGGTATCCATACTTATTATAAATGCGAAAGTAACGCGTGTCTTTCTGTCTGTCTATTACCTTTACACGTCTAAACTGTTAAAAAAATTCGCTAAAATTCAATGCAAAAAGTCGCAGAAAACTGCTGGTTTTTTATAATTAAATTTAGTTCCACTTAGATGATCATGTAACCAGTTTCTGAAATGTTAGCTTACGTACAATAGCCTAACATAAAGTGTTTCTTGTAACTTCGAGGCGGGCGGCTTCCTTTTTTATTCCACCAAAATGATCAGTCATAGGTAAGCAACTCACATTATCTGTCTATAATGCAATAAACTATCGCAGTATCGAGTGCGTTCAACTCAAACGCGGTACTATTATTAAACGGAATTCGATTTAAAGCCGAACCCTCGTCGTTTGTGAAATTGACATTTATTCTTCGTTTTTCATTGTTGCTGCAGCCGGTTGGATCTATTGTTAATTAGCTTAAACGGGCCATGCGCGAGCTGGCTTTACGCGCTCAGTTCTATCATGATATCACCTTGCAACAAGTGTAATTCACCTATGCTTTGTTTTTTAAATTCAACCCATGCGATGTTAAACAGCACATAATTTATTATATTCTTTTTTTGTTAACTTGTTCCTACATATTTTGAATAAATAAATAAATATTTGTGGACATTTCACACAGCGCCATCTAGCCCCAAACTAAGCAAAGCTTGTACTATGGGATCCAGATGGCTGATAGAATACTTACATACTTTTTTTGTAAATACATAGGTACCTACTAACAATACATAATACTACAACACCCAGACCCGGAAGAAATATTTACAGAACATACAAACATTTATCCCGTAGCTGGAATCGAACCCGCGCCTCTTGCGTCTCAGCTGAGCACTCGCCCGCCACGCCATCGAGGTCGTCATACTTTATTCCATTTAGTTAAGGCTATAGGAATACCTAGGTATTAATAAGGTTTAGAGCTTACTGATAGGTGGATTAATATTATGTAAGATTTAAACCTATAACAGAAATGTGATAGATTTGAAAAATGCTCGATGATTTGCAGATACTAAAGAAAATCAAAATCACTTTGTGAAAACTAAAAGATAGCAGAAGTAGCGCTTATTCACGATGCGGCTAATGGCAGAACTAAACCATAAAGGCATCATCTCTCAGCTCGTACCTGTAGCGCCATCTGTTGGCGAATAGAATCTTTTGAGCTTTCTAAGTTAAGGGAAATTGAAGAACTTCGCGCTTTATACTTCTGGTAAATAAACTGTAGGTACTTTATTAATAAGCTCAGTGTCGTTAAATGATAATATGCTAGTTTATATACTATTTTCTGAGTTTTTCCTACTTCTACCTAGAAATTCTTTTATTGCGATGTTTATCATTAAAAAATAGATAAAAAGTACCTAATAATAGTAAAGTTTTATAAACTATGGAAACAATAAGTAATTTAGCAACAAAATAACGCAATTCCAACTCATTATGCACTCTCATACCGACTCGCTAAAATGTTCGAATCGACATAGTGGAGAGGCGACGTTATTACATACGAGAGTTATTCGCTCCCCATCAGGCACTTCACCTAGAGTTAGGACAAATTAATAAAAACCGGAAAATCCAGCGTTTTATAGACTTAAATGACTGACTAACATGTCTGGGTTCTCTATATTCTCAGAATCAAAAATAAGCTAGTAAAATATTTAAGTGTTTCTTTTTTACGGTAAACGGTAATTTATCTAAAAAGTTTCAGCCTTGGTTTTCATCATGTTTTCATAAACAATTCGCGAAAAAAAAAACAGTTTTTTTTATTTCCACCTTTTTTATTGCACGTTTCATACTTAATGAAGATGTTATTTTTATTTTGTTAAGTGTGACAAAGATGTTGAGTTTGGATATGGATTAATGCCCGGTTCCAATAATTTATGGACGACGGATCGTCCGTTACCATAGAAAAGTTGTTTTTCAATTAAAACGTTTATGCCACTGTTCGACAGATAACAACGTTGCTATGGTAATTAACGATCCGTTGTCCGTTAATGCAATATTGGAGCCGGGCATTAGTCCGGCCAGAGGTTCCAAAAAAAGGGCGATGTATCGTGGCAACTCTAGCCAGGCCTCGATTAAAGCAGTAAATACTTTGAGATTAATTATCTCGTAAACAGTCGGAGCCAGCGCGCTGGCTCAAATCGCTCACCTACGCCGTGAGCGCGATACAAATTCAACTTTTCCAATTAAATTTCGTGAGGCATTAATAATTATTTGGGTACATCAATTTGTTTCGTCGCGAGAACGCTGGCTGCCGCGTGCCGGCTGAAGATTTCAGCTGCACACGGTTAAGTTAGTAGAGATGTATCTAAAGATACATTTCTGTAACAAAGATACATTTATGTTGTTAAAAAATATCGCTTCATTAAGTTTATTTTGTATTTATAAAACAGTTTAATAAACCTTACAGTAAATAATAACATCTGAATCTGATATTTTTCCGCTCCGCTGTCCGTCCGTCTATCTGTCCGTGCGTCCGTCTGTCTGTCAGTGGGCTGTATCTCATGAACCGGTAGAGAGCTGGTAGTTAAGGTAGAAAGCGGAAATTTTCACAGTGTGTATTTCTATAACAACAAAAATAGTAAAAAAAAATATCTTTTTTATTAAGAGTTCTGTACCATGGTACAGAACTCCTTTTTTCATTCTCTACCGATTTATTAGAATTGTCAGATATTAATGTAGTTGTGTTGCTTTATTTTAGGTAAGAACTAAGCATAGCTAATTTATCTTTTAACAAAAACTTATAAAAACACATTATGGAAATCTCAAGATACGTCTTGGCATCGATTTACCGTTGGCTCGCGAGTCTTAACTTTGGAATTAATTAAATTAAACTTTGAAATGAAATATTAACACTTCAGCGTATAAAATTTAATACTGTAAAGTTATAACGTGATTATTTAACTCTTGCTCGGCAATTCTCAAAAACATCTGGGAAATGGAAAATTAAATTGTAAGCGATGGCAGCGCCTCTCCCGGCTTCTCTGAGAC
Organism: Scotopteryx bipunctaria; assembly: GCA_949320045.1. Lineage (NCBI taxonomy): Eukaryota > Metazoa > Arthropoda > Insecta > Lepidoptera > Geometridae > Scotopteryx > Scotopteryx bipunctaria. The sequence continues at coordinate 6,319,391 of OX439441.1, forward strand.
GAAGGCTTTTGTTCGTAGCCCGGCCTCGGCGTGCTCGCCACTTCGCGCAGAGAAATTAATTTTCTTCGTCTTTATGTAATTTAATTATAAACATTTCAATATGGCGCTTGGGGAATTTCCGCTTCAGAGAGAAGTTAAATAGAAACGTTTGATACTTATCTTCTTATACACTTCTGGGATGATTGTGCGATTTAACCGAAATTATTTCATTTCCTTAGATCTGAATAATTATAGCGCTACAATTTTAATTAAATTCATTATCTGCTTTTAGTGAATGAGAAAGTATAATAATACATCTACTTTATATAAGCAGATACTTGACATAAATACTAGGTGACCTACTTCACTTGTTCATCGAAATCGAACAAATAAAAATAAACTATGAGATTGTGATCTAAATAATTAGTAGCGCTTTTTAGTTACCTACCTTTTTGTAAAGCGGCCATCATTCAATGGTATTCCATCTGCAAAATTAAAAAGTATCTATTTGTAGAGAGTGCAGTTAACAGATGCCACTATATAGCGTTCATGCAATTTTGCTCTTAAACCGTTCACGCTTCGACGACGAGAGGCGAGTGGCGACATCAAACATACGCGCAAACCTTTTGCCAGCTTATCTCCCATTCACTATCTGAATCTTCGCCAAAATATCTACAACCCAATCCTTTGTTCGATGTTTATTAAATTTCATTTGAAGTTTATACAACAACACTTTTGTCGGTTACTTTTTGTTGAGATTTGGGACATTTTACGGGTGGATTACCTCGTAATATCTGCTTTTGTGCGCACCGGCAGCGATGTCTTTTTATCTGCCTCCGGCATTATGGTTTGCTGTTGCGCGTATTATGTCATAACAGACAAGCACTCGTCTGCTTTTTGTCGTCTAATTTTTGTCCCAAATTGAATTCTTATGTTGACAATTGTCGTAAACATCCTGTCCTTTGTCGATGATAGGCTATTATAGGCTCACTGCCTTGTTGGCACTAAACAGAACGTCTAGGTAGGTACTACTCTGTAGTCTACTTACTTAAGACTTTAATTTTTGAAATATTTGAACTTTTGATTATTTTAGATGCGCAAGAAAAACCTACTGGATTGCCTAAAACAATCTAAAGTACTAAGGGCTAAAACATTTTAAGTTCAACCTTCTTTTTAGTTAGGTATACTTGTTTAAGTTCTCAGAGTAGTTGCCTTCATCTCGTCACTGAAATTGTTTTCTACCAGATTCGTAACTGCAACAATAACATTGGTCAATTGGAGGCCAAATCCTCACCTTAGATTAAACAATCCAGCCCTACGGCGGTACTAAAAGCAATAAGACTTACAACTCCGCCCCTACCAAAACAATCCTGTATCTCGGTGTCTTCACTAATGGCGTAAGTTCGACAGTCGAAGTTAGTTGGAGTGTTCTACGGCTGCAATAAAGATAAATCCAGCAATAATATGTTCGGTTGGCCTTACGTGTAGCTTGGGCTTCGCTTGGGCACGAAATTGAATTTGCATGGAGTCTTAAGTCGGTGTCGATTGAGACGCGCGGTCCCGTCGCCGGGAACGGCTCCGACTGCTGGGGTCGGAATTATCTATTAAGTGGACTGAAATTTGGATAATCGCTTTCATTGCCAAACCATATCATTTCAGGCGAATATATGTTTAGACATAAAATCCTTCAAAAGAAAAATGGTTCTGTTTCTGCAGCAAATTGGCACGGCGACACAGAATTTAATTTCTGCAGAGTTGGCTAAGAGTTTTTTACTAACCTAAAGAGTACATCTGCTGTAACTCGTTCCTTGATTAAGTAGAGTGAGCCCGAATGATGGACAAGCGGCAAATCCGTCAGCGAGTCTAGTGGGTACTGGGTACAGCAATCTTGTAGTAGAACTCCAGTAATCCACGCCCGAGGGCAGCGCATGGAAGGACGTTCCTTATCCCTTGATCCCGTTGTTTACCAGACATTAAGCAGATAACAAGTCCGCGCCCAGATACAGTCTCAGATTAAGCCCCTGCCCGTAAGCCGAACTTCGATTAATTTCATCCAATACTTACTGGGAATGCTTAATTGCTCGTAATGTGAATTGTTATTTACTAGAGAAAAAGTTAATGCCTCATTTGGAGCTTACTTTGCTTTCGAGATTTTTAGAAGCTTGTTTAATGGCAGTCCCCGGAAAGGTACCCTTAAAACACCGCCCATTAAAAGGAATAACACCTACCTACAGGCACAAGAACGCAGGTACTTTGAAGATTTCATTATCAATGCATTGCATTTCTGTTTACTGTCTACTAAATTCAGCGTCTTGTTTTACGAATGTAGAGACAATTGCCGACTCAGCGATTGCTACGACTTTTTCGAAAGGCGTTTACAGCGGTGAAGCTTAGATTGACTAAGATGCTTTCGATCTAATGGAATCTCAACTACATCCTATCTTACTAATCCTACTTAAACAGACAAAATTTTGTAAAATTTATCGCTGAGATAATTTGGGATAACACTTGAAATAGACATAGTATGTAACCTGGCATAGCACATAGCCATTTACGAGCGAAGCCGCGAACGGAAGCTAGTTTAAACTAAATATAATTATCTATGGCTTATATAGGCACTGACGATGTAATGAACCAGAGACACGACCAATGAACTCATTCGCCATCAGATCATTATCAGGTTTTTAAAACGCACGACCAAAAAAAAAACTATTTGGTCCGATTTTGTGCTTTTTCGATGCTGGTCTTTAAATGTAAGTACAACAACGATGTTGTCTAACCACCTGCAAAACATTTTATATTCTCTTTTCCGCTACTTTTTCAGGGCCTTATTTCATCAGCTTTTACCAAGTCTTGTCAAGCCCAACTTCACTCCAAAACCTTGTAGGTACCTGATGGGTATACTTAGTTTAATATTTCTATTCCATTTTAATTAAATCCGAGAACATATGAGTACATAAACGTACTCTTCGCAAATTATATTACCGTTCACGCCTCTCCATTTAATTTGGTGTCGTGATTCAATAAAAAGATATCAATTTCACACGTATCACATGCAGTCGGGATGGGGCCTCGCGCATATTGTGCAAACAAACCACTCGTGCATGAAATCATCCCCAAATGATACAGCATACACCCCGCACCCTAAACATTTACTGAGATAACTCCTTCCTCGGTTTCGTAGAAAGTAGCGACAGTCATGTTTGGGCCATTATTGTAACGCAAAAATGACAGAGTTTATAATCTTACTTATATATTATAAAATTAAAAAGTCTTAGTTTGCTTGAAATTACCGGCGTAAAGCTCAAAACGCAACAATGGCGCGTACTAATTTTACCTGTGCTGCCATATAGTACGAAAGTTTGTGACGATCGATGTTTGGATGTTTGGATGTTTGGATGTTTGTGCCTCAAATACGCCTAAACAGCTGAACGGATCTGAACGAAACTTGGAATATACATAGTACATGTACTGGATTAACATATAGGCTATTTTTTATCCGGGTACCACGCGAGTGAAGTCGCGGGCGGCAGCTAGTTTACTCATAATGTAGCTTCGCTCGTGTTGTCCCCGTACATAACGTGTTTTTGTGTTGTCATACCATGTCACTGATAAATGATAAAATATTTGTAGACTTTTCACACCGCGCCTTCTAGCCCCAAACTATGCAGAGCGTGTACTTTTTGAATAGATGGCTGATATAATACTTTTATACTTTTGTTTAGAAATACATACTTATAATCGCTTAAATAAGATCGCTTTTAGGGATAAGGCCGCCCATTGTATTATGCATGTATATTTTTCTAAGTGCCTAAACATAACACATAAAATAGATACAACAACGAGAAACATAAAAAAGACAACATGTCTTTTTTATGTATTTCTTTTTGTGTAAGCATGTGCAATAAATTCATATTGTATTGCATTGTAATACTACAATATCCAGAACCGGAATCCAGAAATATTTGCAGATCATGCAAACATTTCTCCCGCAGCGGGAATCGAACCCTCTTGCGTCTCAGCCGAGCACTCGTCCGCCACGCCATCGGGGTCATCAAGTCACTAACAATATATTATATTGTAACGTATGTTTTATTTCAAGTCACTAATTGTATTCCAAGTTTCATTCAAATACCTTCAGCTGTTCAACGTTTGGACTTAGATATGATATTATATAGTAGAATAGTGCGAGTAGGATCTCGGTTGCCAATTTTTAAGGGAATTCAAATTTAGTACCTAAATAACAATAATATTCTGTAATCACTTTGCTATGAATGATTTACATGTATATTCCATTTAGGTATCTGAAGTGTATTTTGTAACATTTGTGAGTAGATTGAAATTCTCAATACACAAACACAAGTCATTTATGTATGAATCAGATTCCTAAATCTGAAAGTTTGTGAGTAGAAAGTTTATATTAGAAGGATAGTACTGTCAATAATTTTTAGGAATTAAAATTTAGCAAAATAACAATATTATTCTGTAATCACTTTTAAAATTTACCTTCATGGATTTGTAAATTGAATTACAATAAAATTGATAGACATGCAAATAAGTAGATTTTACATGCAAAATGGTGTAGGCAACTTACTAAACTTTAAAACGTACATTATATTCTTTATTTGAAGTGATTTGTGTAGATTTAAATTAGACAAATCATTTAGAATAACAATGAAGAGAGAATTCTTACTGGATTACGAAGAAATCCACTACTAACCTTATACACATACATAGTCTATCTTTTCTATGTACTTCATCCAATCAGACCCATTCATTATTATTCAGTTGGAATATAGTCCAGGCCTATCTAATCAGATTGTCAGGCCAACAAGACGTATTCCAATATTTGTGTTGGGCGTCTTAAATCGTATTACCTCTAGTAACAAACAGGCAGGTTATATGCCGACTGATGGAATCAAATTCAACTCGTGTACTGCTCTGTATTGAACTACCAAAATACCCACTACATGGGTGACATGATAAGTAGATTAGTATGCCTCAAATTCGTAAGTTACGATCACGTTAAGCTTTCTTGTTAGTGCAGACTTCTGGTGGTCGTAACTTTATTGTTTTTTTTTCTAGAAAAACAAGCAATGCATTCTTTTTTTCATCAATTGGTTGGAAAAAAACAGTAATCCTATGTTTTTTCCAGGAATCGGAACGTAACAACTACGAGATACTAGCTACCCACACAACCATGCGCCACCGCTACATGAAATCCACCTACTTTTTTACATCGACAAAAGTAAAACCCACTTCGTTATGCGTAAGTAGTAATGCTGTATTCAAATATTGAACTATGCATAAATTACTAAGTTTCTTTGATAAATTAAACACTATGTAAGCAAACATCAGAGTCTTGAAGGGACATTATTATTAATACAACTTGTTTACCGCACTCACCCGAATGACTAACTGAACTACGAAGTCTCAATCTGCAAACACAAATATAAAGCTAATTAAAAAGTTTCAAACTAAATTATGAGAGGGGCTGCGTCGATGGCCTCCGTAGCTCAGTCACCAAGATTGTCTCCAAGATTTAATCAAGGGGGTGTTATAGTCGGGAATGTGCATTCGCGGCGGCGCGGTGACCCGGTCTTGGAGCGCCCTGCTTGCTACAGATGCAAATGTTTACTTGAGACACTTCAACAAACATCGGTGTTGTTCAGAGAATTTAAATTAGTTATTCATATAAGAAATATCAAAATATGCGAATAGCAGTTCAGTAATGGTATAAATAAAGTACCTACTGCCATTGCTTGACCGAGATATGGGTGTTTCCGTCGAAAAGGCAGTATAAAAACAAAGCATACGGTCCCTCTAGACTATTAATTCAAGTCAAAGCTAAAATGCGACAAAGGCAAGTCAGCTCATAAAATTTATAGGCGATCGAATGAGATAATATGGTCGACGTTAAGAGCAGCTTAGACAGTTTGGAAATTTAAATGTGAAGTAAGTTTTGCGAGATTGCGCGGTATAAATCAGCGCGGCAACGGACGCGGGCGCTGCGCGGCAAGGCTGCGGCGATAAATCCGCGCTCCCTCGGGCTTCTTACCCGCGCTCCGTCTCACACGCGCCTCCGCTCCACTCGCGGGCTGCCAGGCCTCACCTCACATCACCTCACCTCACCTCACCTCACCTCGCTACAAATGCTACGTTTGCACTTCCATAGTGCCGAAATACTACAGAAATAGTCTCCTCTGCTAGAAACAAAGTTTTCTCTTCATCTATTCTCGTTTGCCAACTTTTCAGATCTCGAGCTAAATAGATACATTTATTCGCGAGACGAGTTTGCATACCTGACAAGTTTTAACATTTCTCACTTATCTCATCTGTCAGAGCAGTAGCAGCCGAAGTATTTTCCTCGACCCTAATTCTTTTTCACGCTACATTTCAAGAATCTTATTTTTGTAATTACAAAAATGTCTAGTACGGCGACGTTATCCTTAATTGCTGGACATAAAAATTCCATTTAAATTTTCCTTTTAACGATCGGGGAGAAGTGTCTAATTGTATAATACACTCGTTTGCGTATTTTTATTGTCGGTACAATAATTAGAACATAACGCGACTTCTCCCTTTTGAGCAGGTTTGTAATTAAACTTTTGCTGGGAGTTGTAAAAGAATATTGTGAGATGCGAGCGCACCTTGTAGGGGGAGCCTGGGGGAGGTGGAGGGGAGGAGGGCTGGTTATTTAAGAAATGGAAAGAAAAGCAATTTACTGCTTATCAGCGGAGTAGCGACCGGCGGCGGCGGGTCACTGCGGATTAAAAGAATAACATTGTAAACTATACAGGGTTGACTTGTTAAAGATATTAATATATTTTTTTGTGAAAGTCTCTCTTAATCTGTTTTTAAAACTAAGAATAATGATTCTAATTATTTAAGTCAGAAAATTCAACTTTGTAGTAATAGAATTAAAGAAATAGTTAATTTATCAGCAAGTTAAAACTACGAAATGATTCGGCTATCGAACACTCCCTAAAACAAATAACCGTATGAACTGAACAGTTCATTGTCACAAATATGCGTGACATAAAATGTAAATGATTAGGGTGCATTTTGACACTGCCATGCTGCAAGGGGTGAGATGCAACCCCCTGTATTTGCTCTGTTTTGCTCCCAGAGATGTACCATCAACGAAGTTGATAAGTATCATCATTGATGTTAATGTAACACTTGAAATATTTCAAGCGTTAATGTGACAGATAAAATCGGAATCACAGATATGACCATTTGAATGGCTTTTTATAAGCAAGAATTCAACTGAGTGACTCTTGGACTCATATTATACAAACATAAACAATAAACAAATAAAAACTATTGAAACATAAATGAATGATGATGAAACAAAATATTCAAAAAAGATATTGTAATATGTTGTAAATTTATTTTAGGAGGTTGTGTCCGTACTTCATTCATATTTATAGATACGAATATTGTGCTCTGAACATGATCCAACTTAACCAGTATTTACAGACTCCTGGTGGGCGGATCACCGAGGGAGTTCAAAGCCAATATTTATTAACTGTATAAATTATACTAAATTTACGCTCAATCACTTATAGCCAATATAAATTCCGCCGTTGTTTTTTAAAACGCTTTGTCAACCTATCCATCAGTGTAAAAATTCCCTGCTGATCCCCTTAATTTAATCAAAAGATCGCTTAGCCGGGAAGAAAAACAGGATGACTTGACGTAACATAAAACACGTTCACGTAGTAAGCTGATTACCGGCGCTTACCGGCACCGATTCGGTTATAGTTACATCAATACCTGCCTATGGTACGATTTTACCAAATCCATCATCGGCCAAAGTATGGTCTGACGTCATTGATTAAAAATGTCGATGGAATCGAATGGACGATGACGGTTGTAGTATTGTACGTACTATCTTCTTTTAACATACGTTTGATTCAATCGGCATAGTTCAGCTGATGACGTCCGACTATACTTCAGCAAATGACGGATCTGGTGAAATCGTACCGTATGACATAACCCGACATGCTTTGATTCAATAGTCAAAAGAATACATTTACCAAGTTAACATAATATTTTTAAATAAGAGCTGGCAATCCACTTTATCTGTAAATGTACCCATAGGTAGATATCAATGTTGGTAGGTAATATAAAAATTTCATCGAACGGGGGTCGTCAGGGGCGGTCTAGCAATATCCAAGTCGACTCGATTAACGAATAAATTACAATTTGACAAACAAAACCCCCGTACATGTGGGTTATTTATCACCGATGGATATGGACCCATTTATTTACCTACACTAAGATCGTCTCATACACCATACTGTATTTAATATTGTATATAAAAAACGAATTCTGACCAAAAACACACATGTAAAACATTATATTATGATGTAACTTCACAAAAGAAAACACATTTATTATCAATGTACCTGCTAAAAAGATCCGCCCAAAAATTTACCATTATCATTTAAACAACCAGTAAAGCCGAACCTCCATTACTGTGCATTCATAAAAGATTGAAATTCCAACACCTACAACGTAAGAGATTGACGACAATTATTTACATTATAGAAATTTATTTGATCGCAATAGGAGAGGGGCTAGGGCCCTGCAGGATGTAATAAAATTTGCATACTTTTAATCAAGGACCGTGTTGCGGAGAAGTTCTCCAATAACGGATCGCCATCGATCCGCTCTGGACCTTGTTCCCGCATATATCTGCTTTGTGGTGGACGATAAAGTTTACTTATAAATATGTATCATAATTAAACTTGTCTGGTGTTAGTTTCCTAATTTTAAGCAGTAATATTTTTGAAAATTATTTTACTTACGAAGTATATATATGCCTTTGTGAAAACTGTATAACTTTTGGTAGTGATAAATAGCGCTGACATGAAATTAATTCAGATTCCTTCGAAGAGCCTTCCCCCCCCCCCCTCCCCCTCCTTCGCAGAAATATTGAAGTGTCGTTTCTTTGTCCCATTAATATTCTAAATCGGTTTGTGTAAATAATGTAAGTAATATCGACTCGCCTCGATGCTGTAAGAGGATTCCCGTAGCGCAGTTTGCAATAAATTAGCCGTTTTCTAATATAAAACGACAAAACCCCGACGCTCGCGTCACGGAGCCGCCGCCTCCGCCGCCGCCGCGCCCGGGCTCGCCTGTCCATCCACGCTCCGCATTAATCGTGTTTAGTTAGCGGATATTGGCGGTGGAAATTCAAATGCAATCAAATGAAAATAGAATTGGTAAAAAGCAAAGAAAACAAACCGACAGGCGTCAGTCTAACGGGAGAGCCTCCTCCCGCCCTCGGGCCCGCACGCTGACCGTACTTACACGATTTTAAATTGTACATATCTGAAATTCCGATCTGTCGCGCACCCACCCCGCGCTATGAAATGAAACAAAATAAAAGTGGAACGACACGGTGCGCACGGAAAAAATCAAAATCGAAATTAAAAATAAAAGGTTTTTCCGACGAGCTGAGGGAGGCAGATGCAATGTTTGCGGCCGTCATTCGATGCAGGCCACAATAAAAACACGCGCTCGACTCCTACATATAAATATGTGCGGTGGATTGATTGCAATTGAATGTGTGTGGGTGGGTGTGCAGGAATCGAAGGTGAGCTCGCTAAGACTGTAATCGGTTTTGCCGGGCCCGAGGCCGGCGGGCGCTCACAATTAAACTTTGTTTGTACATGTGTCGCTCGAGATTAGCCGCAATGCTCTTTTTAAGTGGACCAACTCTAGTCCCGCATGCAATTTAAGAATCCAGAACACGGTTTCGACAATTACCGTCTCAGTGCTCACATACCTACGGCTTTCTAAATGGGGGGACACTTGCGGGAATTTGTTACTTGTATTCTATTGTTGTAGAATACGTGTAACAAATTAGTTTAATGCCGTAACTATTACAAGTTTTTGTTGAATCGATGTATATGTCCATTGCCATTGTCCATGAATGAATACAGTTCGTGGTTCTACGGCGTAGCATTCGTAGCGCCGTACGTCGCCTTCATAAATCATAGGGAGGGGTGCTGATTGCCCTCAATTATGGCATTAGCTTCCATGCGTAATTTGCCGTCGTCGGTAAGTCTTCTTTTGTGGTTAATTTATGACTAGTATTAATTTATTTCGGAGGGCAAAACTGAGAGCAAAACAACACATTTTATATAAATAAATAATTTATAAATAACACCCAACAGTCACATACATAGTCCTGACATTAGGATTCCCTATGTCGTGGGTATCAGAAACTACAAGTACCATTGTACAACACCCAGACCCGGAAGAAATATTTGCAGAGCATGCAAACATTTGTTCCGCAGCGGGAATCGAACCCGCGCCTCTTGCGTCTCTGCCGAGCAATCGCGTACCACGCCACCGAGGCCGTCACATTTTAATTTATATTGGTTCCTTTAAAAGTGAGTTCCATTCAACCATGTTCTTGTTTAAAAATGATAATATTTTCAATTTTATATATTACTAACTGCCGCCCGCGGCTTCGCTCGCGTGGTGCCCGGATAAAAAATAGCCTATATGTTAATCCAGTACATGTACTATTTATATTCCAAGTTTCGTTCAGATCCGTTCAGCTGTTTAGGCGTGATTGAGGCACAAACATCCAAACATCCAAACATCGTCACAAACTTTCGTACTAGATGGCAGCACAGGTAAAATTAGTACGCGCTATCGTTGCGTTTTGAGCTTTACGCCGGTAATTTCAAGCAAACTAAGACTTTTCGATTTTATAGTATAAGTAAGAAGTAAGAGAGTAAGAATGGTATTTACTAAAAAAATATTTAAGATACTTAAACATGGAAACCATTAGCGAAAGCATGTACAAAGATTAGTCTCAATAAATCATCGTAAACCGAGCGCGCAGTGAAGAGCTGCAATCGATCAATCACCCGCCGCATAACAGTTACAACCGTGAAATCTTCGGGGGCAAGACAAAGATAATTCCCGTTTAACTTCCTCTTCCAACTTATCGAATAATTTAACTGAACATTTATTTTTGCGCGCTCATCAATCAAGAGAGTTCTCGCTCCGCCGATAAGCCGCGTCTCGACGCCGAGAAATGACTAGGCATTACATAAATCCCTTCGGATGATGAAAAGTGAAGTCTAACAGATAAGAAGCTGCAAAAACTTGCGATGAGAAATGAATCGCGATTTGTAACCGCCGCGGGCGCTTCCCGCAGTCGCGGAACCTCCCACAAACAAGACGCCGCGCCGCCAGCTACCTGCAAGCTAACTACGTTAATCAGCTGCCCTCCTAGTGAAGAACGCAGTAACAATGTCAAACACGTTTTGATACGTGAGTGAGAAGAGAATGTTGTATTTTGTTAGGCGATTCCGAATATGTATTTAACAAATTTTTGACAAATATGCTAGTTACTGCGTTCTTCACTAGGAGGGCAAAGTACACTCACGTGAAATTACATAAACTTTTAGATCTTTGGTAAATAAAATGCAAATATCTTCGTTATTTTCGTTTATTGTGTTAGTTAAGTTTGTGTCTGTACGGGAGTGACATAGACACTGCGTGACTAAACTCCTTTTAAATAAATAAAGATATAAAAAATGTGTTTATATTATCAACTAGCTGTTTCCCGCGACTTCGTACGCGTTAGATTTCAAAACGAGTTTGAAACAAACTGACACCCCATTACAACCCTTGTTGTTTTGAAAAATCCTGAAACACGTGTTCATTTATTTTGCATTTACAGTATCCGAACCGAGTTTCAAGCAAATCGCACCACGCGTTAAAAAGTTTCATACAAACGTTTTCACCCCTTTAATGGTTAAATTTCAAAAAATCCCGTAGCTACCTTCAAAGTTTCAGCTTTCTAGCTTCAGCGGTTTCGGTTCGGCGATGATGAATCAGTCAGTCAGTCAGTCAATCAGTCAGGTTAAGCTCTTTTATATGTAGGTATAGATTAAACGTATAATTAAAGTTATAACCAAATGTACTCTTCGAACACAAACTCTTCGAATCACCCCTACCAAAGTCAAAAGTGGAAGAGAAACAGCAAAAAAGTTAAATCGAAAGTTTCTTCGGAGAAAATCTCGCGGCGGCCATTATTAAGATAAACAGTACAATACATAAGCCTATCTCGACGTTTATTTTATCACGGGTTCACATCACGCGCCGCTATTCCCTGTTATGATACGGCCCGTACCTGAGTGGAGCTGAAAGAAAAGCTATAAACCTGTTCGGAGCGTTTCTTCCGGCGCGCCGGAGCGTCGCGTACGCGCGCCGACTGCCAAGCGCGCCCATCCTCCCCCCCCCTGGCCCCCCTCGCCGGCGCCCGCGCCCGCGCCCGCTGCCTACCCGCAAACCCCCCACATCGCACGACCATATTTTCCACTTTATATGTGACAGTTGAGGTAATATCGAGACTCTCGCCGTCCTCTGATTGGACGAAAAATACACATTAAAGGAACCTGACGGTTGCGAGCGAGCGATTCGAAGCTGTATTCCCGTGGAAAATGTCGGAAAATATTGTATTATGGGGGTGGAAAATTGCCACCCTTCCTCCCGCTCGCTCGACTCCGACAAAAACTGTCGAGTATTTGTTTTTGATGAAAACGATTTATTATTCTACGTGGGTTGGAGGCAATAAAGATAAGCCGGCGAGGTGGCGGAGCCTTATTACGGCTAACCCTCGCCTTTGTTTCCTTATAAAGAATAATAAATGAGGCCGCACGCTTATTTACCAACTTCCTTAATTATTTATTTATGCGAAAACATTGTTGATATTTGTCGGATGCATGAACTCAGTTCGGGATGCTAGCAGGTGAGAAGGGTTTTCTTGCGCTCATCTCCCGGAAACAAAATTCGTTATTGTACTATACGCCAAGATATACTTGACATGACCTTTTCTCCTTTGGGGTAATAAGGGTTGAGTCCTTTGAAACCTTACAAAAGTATTTTTAATAATTCAGTCCACACGGTGCACGGTATCAGGCAGGGCTGATAGCTTTCACACGATTTCACAAGATTAATATCTGTCGAACGCAGCCACAATCTGACACCCAGTAAAGTCCGCATGGCGAAGATAATATCGTACAAAACAAAAATCTAACTGCGGATGCGGCTAATATCGCGCAGCAGGGCATAAATCATGAGGCAGTAAATCCCGACGCTGGCAGATAGCAATCGGCATAACGGTAAAGCCACAATTTGCATTTACACCCCTATGCTGGGATGCGACAATGCGATGTCCTCTCTAGTCAGGCAGGTCATTCTAGAGAGTGACGAGATTACCTAGCATAACTAGATAAAAAAGAACAAAGTAGGTAAGTTATACAAGTATAATAACCCCTACCAGAACTACTACTTTCAAAGTCACTATTGGTGGTTCGTCTTTCAGTAACATCAGGGCGTGTTTACTATGTCTAAATTTTGCGACTCACAAACTCACAAGGATCCTATAAGCACAAAATGATATTAAGAACAGAAAGAAACAAAACCAGAGCGAAATGTGAACACGTACTAACGATTGTCTCTTTAATTATCTTCCAAACTACACTAACTTAATACTTACATGATTCAGAAAAGCTTGTATTGTAATATATATACATCCGTCAATATGTAGATGTGTTGTAATTTCTTTCTTTAACGGGTTAATATTTTTTTTCTCACTTGCTCGGAAATAGCTTTATTACTAAAAAAATCAGTATGTCAATCGACTCTTTTCTGTACTCTATGAAATAACACGCCGGCAATTTGCAACACGAAAATGATAGAAATTGCTGAGCAGTAAATATTTTTAGTTAAATGATTTTAGGTAGGACCGCAGATAAAGCCTCCTCTAAGTGTTTCCACTCTTTTCTATCTCTTGCTTTTCTTGGCCAGAGTTTTCCTGCCACTTTTGATATCGTCATTCCATCTGGTAGACGACCTTCCTCTTCTTTTGCAGTCACGAGGTGTCCAGTTTGGTCCACATACTCTACGTAAATTGCTTTATTTCCGGCCTGGGCAGTTACGTATTATGTAGTTATAATATTACTTGTTTCAATATATTTTTATTGTACCACAACGCAACCCCAAGTATATACCTACATAATCGTAAAGTATCATTGAGGAGCCCCGCTGTGCGCACGCGTCTCTAAACGAATCATTTTGTTAGATTTATTAATATCATCGTTGACATGTGGTCACATTGACAGATTATTTGCTTGTTTGTATCATCTGCCGTTTTTTTATTAAACCACATTAAGGGCCTGTTTCATACCCACTTGAACTTTACCAATTGTCACAAAGTGAACTCCAAACTTTGTAGTAACAAGTATTTATTTTAAAAAATCAAAAACCCGACTGCCAGATCTCGGGCGTTACTCAATCTAAAAGTTTGGTACTGTTTTTTTATAATTCCTCGTTCTAAATGTCATTTAGACATATTAGTTTTAATTAATATTAAATTACCCTATTTTAATTACAGTTTTTGGCTTTAGTGCAGTCGGGTAATAACTGAGTTACTTAGTCTAGACTTTACTGCAATCATTTCAATTTCTTTGAAACGTTTGATAATTCTGAGCAAAACTAGCGGTACTAAGTAACATTACTAATGCGCGATTTCTATATTTAACTAACGGATGTATGTAGAGATTACCACAGGAATATTGCCTGAGGTGGTGTGCAGGAATTTGCATATTTGTCAAAACGCGCAATAACTTATTAATAATTCCTATGGTAATATACCTACCTACATAGATCCGATATTTACATACAGAATTTAAACTTTAAAAAAGTACGCTATAGATCAATTATATTGTATTATTTAATACAATATCATTGCTGTAGATAATGAAGTTTGAAGTATTTCCGAAACAAATGAAACAATCAGTCATACAATCAATAATAGCCAGTTACAAGTCTGTTGAATTTGTAAAAACAAATTGCGTTGGCTGCGTTTCCATGACCCTCTGTCTGGGCGACGTTTAAAAATTTAAATATCGACAGGCCACCCCTCCTAAATGAAATGAGCGCACATCTGAAAAATGTTTTAAAATACTTTGGTTGTAAAATGATGCTACTCCACACTGGTTGGTCGGCACATCAGACGTTTTAGAACGGAACTGCTATCTGTAGGGATGGTTTTATGCTGTCTGTCAGTTTATTTTAATATATTTTTTATTATTTTCCTACAGAGCTAACTGGTCCCAATCACCCATATCTAAAATATCGTTGTATATAAAAAAACTGAACATAAAAAATGTCATAGCCTGAATACCTCAAAAAAGTTCTATAAGTACTAATAATTTAGCATGGAAGATGCAGGCAAGTAACCATGCTTTAGCTATAGGTATTTTTTGAAAATTATCCCTTTCCATTTTATGATCTTATAGATAAAAGGATTTGGAACATTATTCAGTCCCAAGCTTTTTGTCCTCATCGAGTAGGTATAAAATTTGTACGTTTATTGAGAATAGACTAATATCAAATATATAAAAAGTTCTACGTATCTTCGTAGAGCTTCGTAGACACTTCGTAGTGCTATGTGAAACTATGTTAAAATAATAATAATACTTATTTATTTCAGATAAAATCAATCCATGAAATGGAAATACTTACTAAAGTAATACATACACTAAAGTAATATAATATAATAAAAATAAACAATCATTTCTTATTCTCGCTGTGGTGCACAGATATCCATTGACGATAAAAGCAAAGTGTTTTGTTGTTTTTATCGTAATGCTTACGGTATAAGACCTCCATTGGCAGACTAAATATTGTTTTAATCGACACATTTGATGAAAATTCATAACAGTCACGCATAACGCCGTCCACAGCACCCCCAAATGACGCGTAGCGGATGCGGTGTAAGTTAACTCGTACTATTTAACCATCCGTTCACACTGCGATGAAACACCCTCGCTTGCCGCCGACAGAGACGCCAACACTCTTCCATACAAACTGAAAGAGAGAGAGAGAACATTCAGCAGAGCATAACTCATAAATAAAAATACAATATGGTGAGCAAAACATTGAATTATGCCGGTATTATGTCACATTTGGCCTTTGTGAATTAGTCAGTGCAGCGCATCGCTGGGGGAATAAGATTGGGTGTTTGTCAGTAATGTTATAACTCGACTTAATCAGCGTACGGATTTATTATACAGTGTATAATAAAGCAATTTGTTTGACAATGTGTCCACATGTTCTACAAAGCTTATTTGACAAAATACTGAAAATACCTATCTCTTTTATAAAAGTGTGTATATTACAAACTTCACTTAAGTATATTCAATAATGTGAAAAAGAAATCGTTTTATTTGATGAATGCAAAACATTTGATAATTGAAAATGCCTAGTGATTAGTATAAAACAATTGAAAACTTATCAAAAAGGTACTCTACCTACTCGATACTGAACCCGAGACCATTAAGGGGAAGACGTCTGTCTCGATTCAGCAAAATCATAGAAAAGCACATAAATTGGCAAGCATTAACATTTCCTTTATCCTCGGTGTCGGAGTATGACGGGGGCGCTCCACTGGGGCGGCCCAAGACAATAAATTTACATATTTCACCCCTCAAACAGACCTTTTTTGCCATTCCACAGAATTACGCACATATGGGAATATTCCGTTGAATATATCAGCAGTAAGGAGAGATACATTCAGAATAAAATTATCTACCACGAGCGCCACATTTGCAGATAAAGAGCCACGCTTTGACGCCCAACATACGGGGAGGCCATTTGAATGGGGAAATTCTGATTTTAAACGTAGTAGCGCGATGAAACGTTTTGTCATTATAATGACCTGTAATACTTTATTCGTTTGTTTTAAAAAATATATCTAGGAAACTTTCTGATGGCCTTGGTGGCGTGGCGGGCGATTGCTTAGCTAAGACGCAAGAAGTTCGCATTCGATTCCCGCTACGGAAGAATGTTTGCATGTTCTGTACATATTTCTTCCGCGTACATGGTACCATAGTACTCGTAGTTTCTGATACCCACGTTTCAGGAAAGTCAGTGTGGGGTCAGGACTATGTATGTGTGTTTATTTAACGATCAGTACAGTTAGCATAATCAGAGAGCACTGGTCTAGTGGTAGCGGCCCTGCCTTTCAATCCTAAGGTCGTGGATTCAAATCCGGTCGTGCACCAATGAATTTTTCTATTCGAAAAATTTATGTGCGCTATACCAGTACTTTCAAACGGTGAAAGAAATTATCGTGAGGAAACCGGCATGTCGTAAAACTTAATAAGTTCAAAAGCAAGTGTGCGAAAGGAGCCTTTGAGACGCACCTTAAAATCGCTTCACCACACTGGAACGAAATAACTAGTAACACGACTTAGCAGCATAATCAGTCGGTCTTTAGCCGGCCTAAAATTTCGTACCAGAGAATTTCGTCATTACCTTGAGAACTTTATTTCTAAGACGTACTGTCCGTCAGAACACTCTAGCATTGCATTTATTGTTTCAGCAAGTTGCTTTTGCCTGATCATTTTACGAACTACTCGCCCACCTA
Organism: Scotopteryx bipunctaria; assembly: GCA_949320045.1. NCBI lineage: Eukaryota > Metazoa > Arthropoda > Insecta > Lepidoptera > Geometridae > Scotopteryx > Scotopteryx bipunctaria. Next base: position 6,336,843 of record OX439441.1, read on the forward strand.
ATACAAGCACGTAAGACCTTCACGTTCTGCAATGCGACGCCGGCAGTGTAAAAGCCTCTTTAGTAGCACTCGCTATTCATCGCTCGGTAGTACTAATACTAATTGAATCTACTCCTTTCAATTACTGGCTATATTCGTATATTACGGAGTGTCAAATAGATACATTGGCACATATGGAAATGTAATTTTGCGGTAGAGCCACCCTTCAAAGGGTCAATCAAAATCATTTTCACAGTCCACTGGAGGTGCGATCGGCGTCAGGCGCTTACTATCACCAACTATTTTTAGTGAGTTCTATAGTGTGTATAGTTTCATTTTCGCTACAATAATGTCTATTTAAGGGTTTTTTTTTATTATAACACCGAATTTATAATTGGTACCTTTGGTAATTTTATTTTATATTGGTAATTTTATAACTACCGATAGTTTTATCTTTGGCGCCAAAGAAAAATACACAACTTTTTGCTATGTAAAAGTACACAACAAAAAGTTAAAAACTTGTCAGAACTCCATGGAAAGAAGTATGATGGATAAAAGACTATCCGATAGAATAAAAATTAAAACAAAAATAAAGTCATAAAAACAATAATAAAGCTATAGTGGAAATGGTCAAGCCATACAATCAGAGGAAGTGAAAAATGGTCAAAATTAGTCATGAATTGGAAGTGACAAGATGAGAAAACGTATAGATCATTTAGACGGTGGGTTGATGACATTAAAGCCACGAAAATGGACAAGAGTAGCTATTGATAGAGAGAAATGGCGACAATTGGAGGAGGCCCTTGTCAACTATTAATGTCTTTCTTAGATTTTAACAAATTTTATCGTTATTGTAAGTCCGTTGAGTTTAATTTAACAAATTACAACTGTCCTGTGATTTCTTCATTGGCAATAAATAAATTCGTGTTTACATAGTTCCCAACTAAAACACATAAAATGGACATCGATTTAAGTTTAAACAAACGACGCTTGAGCTCCGAAGTATAAAGCCTCTCAGCGCTTAGACAATCGGACGTCCATTAGCATGGACGCAACAGCGGACGCTCTCAAAACACACCAGCAAATTCGTCTATTGCCAACCATAAGCACCTATCCGTTCTAAACCCACATTGAAACAATCGTATTACCCTCGCCGAAATACGGAACTATAGTACGTCAGGAACGTACGGACTAGACGGAGGACACTAATACTCATTAGAATTACATGGCGGAACGGTCGCTTCCCGCCGCCGCCACGCTGCCGCCCCGCTCACGCTACCGCACTAAGCTCGAACTCAAATCAAACTTTTTTTAGACTATGTGAACTGATTTTGCTGATATCAAATGTTTCGTCGCGAGCTACAGGCTTACTTAAAACAGGAATCGGTGATTGTATATGAACATTAAAAGACCATCGACTTGCATCAATATTTTTCTATCTAATATACTTTTTTCCAAATAATTGCAATTCTCTAAAATATAAGCAACATCGATCCCTCTTAAAACTTCTAAGACTCTGCTTTTGTCTGCCTCGCACCAACTATGCAGCATTGCATGGATGTTCTACCCTTACCTCCTCACATTTTTAGCGGGCCTTCACAAAAACACAGTGTATTAAAATAATGGATGTAATCCTTGACCTAGTTCATTCAGTCGTTAGTTAATAGTTTTGTATCTAATTTTCATGGAATATCGATCAGAGTAGTCTGCCATGTTCGTTTAAGGTACTTTGTTTTGTTACGAAGATATTTTATTGGAAACAAAGCGCTTTCGAGAAGGTAAGATCTTTCTTTATAAATAAACAAAATCAATCGTCGTAAGCTAGGTCCAACGAATGATAGGAACTTGGTCACATCAAAATTCATGAACGGATATTCTAGAGAAATGGCACGCCTAGAAAATCGTTTTATTAAATCTATCGTGCTGCAGTTTGCAAAGTATAAAAGTCTATCTGGAAAGAATTTAATAATGCAACATTGCCACAAAAAGAAATCAAAAAATCAATCCAGAATTCCTACAGCGATTGTATCTTACAATGTGTGGCGATATCTGGGAAATATCGCATTCTGTGCACGAATTCCACCACAATCGATAAGAGATGACCGCTGGCCGCGGGCGGCCACCCCCAGGGGGAGTCTGTTATTTGATTAGTCTTACCGAGAATGAGCTCTACTTAATGGGGTGAACGCTTGTAACTGGACATCGTATAATTCCCACTAACTCTAACAACACAGGAAAAATAATTAAAACGACTCCACTGAATAGATTCACATGTAAACCCGAAAGGCGCTCATCCCATCATCGCTTAATAGACACGCATTTCGACATAAATGAGTTTCGCTTTAAATTAATTAGTAGCACATTTTCCATTATAAGGACAAATGTAAAAGCGACCGCTTAATAGCGCGGTACAAAACTCGCTAGTTTTCGTTCGCGAGAATAGGGCCGGAGAGAAATTGCGGATAGACATAATCAGTCTTCTGGCTTTGAGGCGGCCTCAGCCTCTAATGTGCCGCGCGCCTCTTCATCTGATGAATAGGCTCACGCACACACGAACACCCGTTGATTGAATTCAATAACATTGCTGCAAATTAAATTAACACACGTTTCACCCACAGAGATAAACCTACCTACACGCCAGAGTTTATTTCTTGATACTTGTTCGGGACATATTTATTCTAAACCTCAAAGTGGTCGGAATGGTCCCGGCCTACAAATGAACACTCAAGGAAAGTTTTGCCGAACGGGAGGTCGGCGCTGTAAGGACGGGCTGTAATGACCCGCTCAGATCTTACAAAAGGCAATTACAATAAAGTTCCATTCGCACATGGTCGTTAACTGGACGATATATCTTGGATTCCCTGTCAAAGCTGTTCGCACTTGTTTCATCTTGCGCAGTCTTCAACTATGTGACAATTTTTATTCTGTTGAAATATACTGACCCCTCCAAAAAATTGTTTTTTTTCTCTCCGTCCATTTTTACGAACCTACATAAATCCAAGAAACTTAGTTCAGTAAGTTCTAGAGTATAATAATATTTGGAAGTTCAATCTGATCATATCATGTTTGTACGTGAATAACAACAAACGTATGCGTAATGTAGATGTGTGGCAGCTCCTCCTGCCAGCACACTTTACGAGCGGGGGATTAACCCGAGTAACGAGATTCATTAATTCTTGTCGTTAAAATTTGTCGTTCTCGATTAATAAGGAAGTCGGTACGTACTCGAGGCACGTTATTATCAGTGGACCGCAACCTCGGGACCGGCAACTTCCCACTCCGCTTTATTTACACTATCGAGTAAATTAAACTCGAGTGTCGGAGAAAACTTTAACAGAAGTTTGTGTGTAATAAGTGGTGCAACAACACGAGTGGAAGAGCAAACGTCGGACGCGGTCTCCGCTCCGCACTTCGCTCCCACTTAACTCTTTGGGACATATTTATTCGACCCTCCGGCGACCGCGGCGACGCCGCCGCCTCCCCGACCGAATTAACCTAACGAATCAAAGGAGCCATTAAACACCACCTGAGCGCTCCTTACGTACAATCACGTTATGAATGCCCACCGCAACCTCGATCGATAACAAACGCTTGTTAATTTTTAATCAGTCTCGGAAATCGAAACAAAGAAACCTGCTGTTATTCGCGTCCGTTTTCTCTGTATGTAATTTTTAATGCGGGGTCAATCAGGGAGCTATATCGTAGATCTCCGTCGGGCCGAGACCGTAACGATAATGAATCGGCGCTGTAAGAGCGCCGGACCGCACTCACGAATTATTAATAGCCCTATACACACAATACACAAGTCCAGCCCATTAAATTGGAATTTCCGTAATCTTAAATATATAGATTAGGGGAGGTAGGGCACTACAGCGATATTATATTGAACTAAGTGCTTTGAATTCGGAATTAGTCCGATGGTCACTGCCGTAATTCTCTTTCAATTAGGAGGTATTACTAATTCATAAAGACAACGCTGCTATGTCCGCGGCGACCGCATTTCCTTGTCCTTTAAGATGACCCTCCCCTAGAGGAGGCGGAGGACTTGTCCATTGTTTGTTTTGCCTACCTGAAACCCTCTCGCAATTGTCCACTAAGTGTTGATTGCTTGTAAACAGCGTGTCTTGTTTGAATAAGTTGGTAAGGTTTCCATATTTAGTGTGCTCGCATGGTATCGAAGGCACTTTTGTACGTGAATGTTTCTTGTTCTTCAATCAGATGTCTTGGTTATGTAATGTTTCTTTATTCTTTAGAAGTCCCTCCTGCCATTAGTTGGGTACATACCTATCGTATACCTCCGTATAGGTTACGTCATAAGTTTATTGTGCGATTCCAGTCCCATGCGTGGAGGGAATTGATAAGGCGCTCGAACCTTTGCCTCTATTGCTTGAAATTTATTGCTGTTTTGGGTTTTTATTGTTCCGTTTTACGGCCTCCTCGTGTATAAATCGTACAGATAGAAGATGAATTCCGTGCTATAGCGACCGCTCCTTTTATATCGCACACTTTCGGTGATACCTTTACATATTTTATGTATTTCCCTCGTATAAATTGCTAAACATACTTTATATTGCGAACGGAAAACCAATCTTCTAATACAATCGTAATAAAACAAACTAATGTTATGCTATTTCCTCCGCATACATTACACCCTGTATCTACGAGCGTACTAGGATTTTCATAGAGGTCCATCACGACGACCCGAGCGTATACGATATATCACAGGAAATTATGCTTGGGCTACGTTTCAGCGGCGAGGGGGACAGAGACGGCGCGCGAGGCTCGCAGGCTGACCCTCGGCTCATAATGTACGGTCCGGTTAGGTAGACGACTTACGGGAAATAGGTACCTACGAATATGTAGCCCCGACCCGCCGCAGCCCGCACCCCGTGCATGAAATGCTTATTATACGCGGCACGTACACCACCCCGCGTTTTCAGGCACTGCCGCCGCCGGCTCACTCTCTCCCGCACGCTGACCGCCTCGCCAGACAGGGACATAAGACCGATATTATAGCAAATCGAGGATTGTTATGTCCGGTCCGGCAGAGGTCGGCGTAATATATGGCCACGGTATTCCGGGAATATATATTAACGCGAAACTCGCCTCATACGAAGATCTTGTGCGATGGAAACAAATGGAGAGGAAAATTTTGCGTTGAAATTCATGTTAGATGAAACGACCAAAAATGGCGTGCAAAATTACAGCAATATTTTATGACTAAACTAAGAATAGTTGATGTGGAACTGTTATTTTACAATTCCACACTAATTTATTGTTTAAATATTGTTACATATCAAATAATGTGTTATATAGGTACCTGCTCGTCGTAGTAATAGAGTCGCTACATCTGCGGTCAAGTGGATGATCGAGTCGGAATGGAACAAATGAAGACTGATCACCTCGGTGCAGCCAGTGGCCGTGGAGGGCGCTAGGTGCAGCAGGGGACGACGCGGGGCGGGGAGCGGGGGTGCAAGGAGGTGCAGCCAAGAGCTATGACACGTCGCACTAAGTGAATGATGACTCTGCGAAACTCCGATACGTATACTAATCTCTTTCAAGACACATAAAATGTCGATACTCTAAAAAAGTACAGCCTTTGTAACGGAACTGTTTGATACATACAGATTTGGACTTACAAGTCTGGAAAGGTTCTGAATTTTTTTTAGCAACGGCCTTTAGATTGCACAACTGTTTCTTTTGTATTTTGTAAATTATTTTTGCATTAGTTGTAAGTTCCTTTCTGTTAATAAAGTCTTGTTGATTCCCCAATTTTTTTATAATATTTAAATCATAGTCTTGATTTGGATTTTGTGTTTTACAAACAAGTATTAGAGAAGTTTTTATTAAATTGTGAAAGTTTTAGTAGTACAACTAAATATTACAGAAAATCACCTCACCACCTGCTGCATTTATCGACAAAAGTAAAATGATGTTAGTTGAGCCATCACATTATCGATAGTCGGTTCGCAAAGATGGATGAGCTAAAAAACACGATAAAATCGAATCATATGGGGATGCATGCGGTGATTATAGGGGATCCTTTTCCACTGATACCCTCAAAAGATTTATCGTTCAAAGTATCTCAACATTTTGAAGAAGGCGCTCCAGTTGGGTGTTGCAAAATTCTTTCTGCTTATAAATACAATCACGCCCTCGCGATAAATGTCTGGGGGCGCAGTCACCCGCACCGCCTAAACGAATTTAAATAAAATCGGGTATTAAAATCTCCAGGCGATCTCGCAAAAATATACCTATGTCAGGAGAGATTTGAGCGGAATAAAAATTCCTCGAGCTCGTCGCTTATCGAGGGGCGGGCCTCCTGTTTTCTTTTATGGCTGTCGTAAGGTATAATCTTCAAGAAAAATGCGATATTTAAATGAAGTAAATTCCTGGGAGGGGATTTCCTTAATGCCAAAATTTCTCAGTTGCAATTTCTTATATTAATTCGTGGAAAGCTCTCGTTTGAACGTGCGTCGTACCGCTTGCAAAAATATTTATGTTACATTTCATTATTGTAATTTTTCCATTATAAATATTCAGTGATGATATGAGAAGGATCTTTGTTTAAACATATCGTTATCAAAGCGTCACCTCGAGGTGCGCACAATATAAACATTGTGTCATAATGAGGGTAGGACGAGGCGCGTCGCGTGCGCCGCCGGAGACGCGGGAGCTCTGACACGTGCCCGCCACGCGCGACACGTCTCTAATTGCCCTTCCATACAGATTGTGACAATATTGGACAATCCAGTGAAAATAACACCGCTCTTATTGCACCGAACATTGCTCGAGCCGACTATAATCTCTCATTTTAATAGATAAGTGGAGGCGGAGTCGTGTGATTTGTTAACGCTCTCTGCTTATTTAACCAGTAATACTACTGTAATGGCTCCGAATACGAGCGCGAATTGTATTTTTATACTGTTATTGTTCACAGAGGTCTATGTATCTCAAGAACAAAATTAAATAAAAAGAACTCCAGACAAAACTGTGGCCGTTTCATTAAAATTAAAAGAAAGTTAAGTCGCGACACAAGACAAACTGCCGCCTGGAGAAATAAAGAGAGCGAAGCAAATGAGAAGAACTCATTTGGGCGGCCTCGGAATCGTGTTCGAGAGGATAATAAAAAAGGAAGCCATCAGTGACACGCACAATAAGCATCAACCTCAAGAATATCATAGATAACGGCGAGCCGGCGCGCCGCAGGGACCTCATTAGGAGGCCGCAGGGAAATTAAAAAGAAACCAAGATCTCGGACTCGATTGCGAGCCGGGAGAAACGAGCGGCCTTCCTCTCATAACATTACATACAGCCTGCGTCGATTTTCCGGACGATTATCATTTTGTGGTGCGTAAGTTAGACCCGGAAAAGTAGTTAATGGCAGAATGGAGGACGAAGGCGAGCGAGGAGCAGCATAAATCAGTCTGGAGCAGAGATGAATGTAATTACCGTGCACGACGAGACAAATCGGATCTGCGCCGGCTTCGGCAGGCGAGGTCACCGTCTCCGCGAAGCGCGCTTCATAAGTGAAGTACCTGTCCCTCGCTCACATGCAACAAGAGCCACTGTCACTACCTGACTATTGCAAATATTTACGATAAACATTCATTTCATCTTGTTCTAGAACATCATAGGTACTTCAAATATCAGCAGAGCCAATGCTCTGCCGGTATTTGAAGTATGTATCATACTTAGACTTGTGTTCATTTTAAGGATTGCTAGCTATAAACGCGACTTTTACATCACTAAGAAAATACAAGAGGAAAAGTATTTGAAGAAAAACAATTAATTGCCTTTTTCCAAGAACAAATTTCAAGTCTTCGAACTTGCTCAATTCGCTAGAAAGAAACCTATAGAAATCTTGCATTTATGCAAAACAAAGGCAATCAAGGCCCGGACGAACAGAAGAAATGAGCTTCATTAAGCGCCAGAATGAAAACTTTAATAATGTAAGATGCAAAAAACTCGACAAAAAATACTTAAGAAAATCTGACGACATAAAGGCTGTTGTAACCGGGGACTCGCCGTAAAATCATTAAGATGCTAATAAAAACTTCCTTTTGTCGCGCAGAGATGGACTCGGGGAGGAACGACGACAAAAAATATTCAAATAAAAACTCAATCGAGAGAGTAGAATGGAGACGGTGCCCATGATTATTCTTCAAAACATAATGAAGAGAATTAATGTAAATATTCTTTTTACTGGGAACTTTCCGCCCTCCGGAAAGTTTTATTTCACGGCGCGTCGTTTAACAACCGTCCCTACTTATTGACATTCAATTCGGGGGAAATTGATTTATGAAGATTGTCGCCTTAATTGTAAAAAGATTTCTTGTGAGAGTTTGAATCTGCTTTGAATCTGCAGAGCTGTAAGTTTGCGTCCGATTAGATTGTTTAGAGTTTGGAACAATGGGTCTGGAGCGTTGCATTATTGAGTGGCTTGTGACAGCCGGGGGGCAAAGAGTGCAGCTGCACTTATTACCCGGCAAGCGGACGACAAGCGGAACAAATGCCCATAATTTTATTCATTATCTCTATCAATTATTTACGAGCATATAATGGAATATTCAACCATCCAAACCTAATGATTTGTAAAACTTTAAAATTGTAAGAAACATTAATTACGCCATTTAAACCAACTTAAGTTATACAGGTACTGGAAAATTTTATGGCCTGTATTTTTCGGGATTTAGAACAAAATATCCGTAAATAATTGGAATCTCCCCCGAGGAGCCGAGGAAGGGTCCACGCGAGGTCCGGCACCTTTTTACGGTCGATAAAAATAATAAGTCGGCGTCCCTCCCCCTCGCGCCGCACGCCCCTGAACACGCCCACGTAGAAACAACCACTCATTTTTTTTTTCTTCATACACCTTTCATTTGTCTCGAACATAAAATAAAAGTGTCCAACACCGCCGCACACATCTCGATTCCCCGAACGAACGTTTTCATTAACGCGCCGCGGCGTATATCCACGACACGGCGACACCACAAACAGACATTAGGCCAAGTTACACACATTAAAAGTTCCCGAATCGACACCCAATATGCAATCACATACTTTATACAAAATTTATTGTACCTATTACAAGATTCACATTAAACTACCCTGAAAATCTTTAACCTAAGCTTTAAGCTTATAAAAGCTCGGCGCTAATGGCCGGATACCGGAAATTGCGCTCTCATATATCTCCCAACAGATTTATGAAAGTACCCACACATGAAACGATGTCTCCGCGCGCGCACACACGTCACGACGTAGCTACGGGCTCTCATAAACGCACACCGACGCCGATGTGCGGTCGGAGAACTTTGACACTTATTAATTTAAGGGGTCATTAAATTTTAGAGTAACTAAGATAGTTTGAGGGTTATTTAAATCGAATCTGAACGGCAAAGTCGTTCAGGCGAGGTAATATAAGCTCTCTGCCTCGTAGATAGTCTTCACACATGGGCTAATGCTACGCGCGTAGCCGCACAAAGTGCTACGCCGTAGCCGCGTAGCGGATAATCCGCGTCCAGCAGTGTGGTCTCACGCCCATGCCCGCCCCGATATGACTGATGCTCTTTCCCTGTCATGTTTATTACATTTGTCAGATCTGCATACATATTTCAAAAGTAGCTAATAGGGGTATAAATCCCACTTTGTTGTGACAATCAAAAGAGCACTATTACAAGCTTCTGCTCTCTCCATTTATTTTAAATGTTTATTTTTAAAAACATGTGTTTGCTATGAAAACTGATTTGTTTAAGTAGGCCGAGTTTTGAGATCGAACTTCTATATAACTATCAAAGAGATACCTACTCATAATGAAGTATAGCAATCCCAATCCAACTGTGTCGTCATAGCAGTAACACAAACCAATAATGGAGTGAAACACAATGCCACTACACCGCCAACCTAAGTCAATCTTCGAAAGGATATTAAGTATATTCTCTAGTGGAAGCTGTTTTTTTAGGATCGTAATCTTTTCCGTGTATCCCGGCTCGGCCCTCGCCGACACGTACCGGCCATTGTGACGTCCACTGCGTCTTCGGCGCTTCTTATGAGCGTTACAAGTGCTTTCTAAATAATCTAAGTCCAGTCGAAGAGAGCGTATTGTATTGACATAGTGGAGTGGTGGCCGGCGGTATAATGCCGCGTCGATGTGTGCCGTTCGTGTGCACACACACGCGCGTGTCCACGCTTGATAGAATAACCAAGTCGTCCGGCGCCTCGGAGTGGGGAGGGGCGCCCCCCCGAGTGTCTTCAAGACTGGACCTCCACCCCCCCACCCCCCCCTACTGCCCACTACACGTCTTCTGTAGCACTTCCCGTAGCCGCATCGGACTCTAATGGCCCTTTATGTTATGTTGGAGAGGAACGTTTCTATTATTAAATACATACATAGTATCACGCCCGTATCCCTAATGGGGTGGGCAGAGCCACAAATAATCATAAGAAAACTTAAAGCCACATATGTATAAGTATATGTGTGGTATGATTCATACACAAACATCCAAACTTTCACTTTTATATTAAGGTTCAATTCAAACATGGACATAGCTACTTCACTACTTCGCTACCAGAATGTACAGAATAAACGGTTACTAGCTGCCGCCTGCGGCTTCGCTCGCGTGGTACCTGGATAAAAATTAGTCTATATGTTATTCCAGCACACATACTATGTATATTCCAAGTTTCATTTAAATCCGTTCAGCCGTTTAGGCCGTAATCCAAACATCCATACTTACAAACTTTCGCGTTTATAATATTAGTAGCACTGGTGAGCACTGGTGGTCTAGTTGGTAGTGACCCCGCCTTCCGATCCTAAGGTGGCGGGTTCAAATCCGGTCGTGAACCAATGGATTTTTCTGTGCGAAAAATTTATGTACGTTATACCAGTACTCTCAAACGGTGAAGGAAAACATCGTGAGGAAACCCGCGGCTTAGTTAGCTCCGCACGTATTACCATGTCTTTCCTGTGGACAAGGCCGACTAAGCTGAGAGGATGGAATAGGTGCTGGGCAAGCCTACTCCATCTTAATTCGTCCCGGGCACTACAGCGTCCCGTTAGTGAAGGTAAAAGTGGCCTCCTGACGCTGTATAAATCATCTACTAGATGGTAAAAGGCCTTTATAGGAAGTAGGATACCAAAATAAAGCCTTTCAAATGGCATGTATTGGATGGAGCATACTTACGTATCTGTATGCTGCCTTCTTATACAAAACTTTCCACACATCATTTTGAAATGTTGTTAATAAATAAAGTCAAAGTACAACTGCTGGAGTGAGGTTGCGGGTAGTTTATCAAGTTGCGAGCCGAGCGGAGTCTACAAATCATATTAACTAGGATGCAGTGCCTCCGTGTCTGCGCGCTGCCTAATTCACGAGCCAACTAACTAGCTGGACGCTCTCAAAGCCTGCATTGTAAATGACATTTATAATGCACTTATAAAATACGGAATGTGTTTTGGTAAAAGAAAGATTTTAAGGGTTGAAATTCAAATCAATAATTTGTCATCAAAGCAACTAAGCACTAAGGACTCAAAGACAAATTCTATTTTTATGCATATTCATTTAAGTAAACAAAACTCTTACAGCATGATCCAAGGTTCATGCTGTGCCGACCCTACATAGAGTGGAATAAGGGCAGAAAGATGATGATGATTCATTTAAGTAAACGTTGTTTCACTTTGGGTTTAAAAGTTATTATTTTAATGGGTAATGAGATTTATAACAAATTATATCATTAAACGTTGGTTGCAAACTCGTTTTTCACGTCCGTATTATAAAAATATCCAATGTAATATCAACCGTTAATTCTTCCCCATTAGATCGCACAAAGATAAACAAAACCGAACATCGAAAGCACACATACGAGTAGAGTTCAAACAGCCAGGTACTTCAAGCAAAAGTTATGTGAAATACTTCTAACGTTCGCAGAGGCTGCTATGAGTAGATTTACAATAAATACACCAAACAAAGAAAAAGGAATCTGTGCTGCGGGAAAACTTCGCCTTTTGTGCGCCAGTACCTGCTAGGGAGGGGATACTATCATTCGTTTCCTCTCGAATTTTCCTATCTGGATGCTATAAATTATGTTTAAAACTGGTTCCATATTTGTATCTACATACATACATATTATCACACCCGTATCCCTAACGGAATGGGCAGAGCAACAAGTAATCATAAAAACTTGCAGCCACTCCTGATTCAAGAGTCCCAAGATGGATATGGTGAACCATGGTGACAGATGATCAGTATATCGCACTTATAGGTCCATCATGTTGGAGAGGATAGGATAGGAGGATCCCTTGGTCGACTTTTACGACATACTCGGGAAGAGAAGCAGCTGGACGCATTCTATGTTTTTTCCTTACTCCCACAGTCCAGCAGAGAAGTAGTATAATATGTATCTTTGTGATTTATTATACCTCTATTACCAGATAGCACTGGTGGTCTAGTGTTAGTGACGCCGCCTTCCGATATTATGGTCGTAGGTTCAAATCTGGTCGTGCCCCAATGGATTTTTCTATTCGAAAAAATTATGTGAGCTATATAGATAATAGAGTACTAGACTTTTGGAAAATATCGTGAGGAAACCGGCGTAGAACCTAAAAAGTTCTAAAATATGTGTCAAGTGCCTCGAGAGTAGCCTTTGAGGTGCACTTTAACCACACTGGTTCGAAGGAACTATTGACACGACTAGATAGATAGATTATTATATCATCCAATTTATCATAATGCGTATTACGGTGACCTCTACGATGAACTACTAGGACAATAACACAACTCATTTGTATTTTGTAAACTAACTCTAAAATTAATGTAAATAAGTACCTACCTAGATATACATAAAAACGGTGATATCTATCATTATAATCAATAATTGTATATATCATATAACGTTTTTATTGCATATCTCTGGTAATTATTTATAGCCATGTCTTGCCAACGTGCCAAGTCCTTATAAATAGAACAAAACTATTGACATTTTATTGGTAAAGTGCCCAATTTACAAGCATAAAGTTGAACCAAATATTCTACTAGACGTAATTTATCGACATTTCGATGTTGTTTCGATGTTGGTCGCAGAGAACGTCACTAGATCTCTGTTCCGGTGGAGTGCGCGCTTTATAGATAAATATTTATACGAAAAACTTGTATTGGAGTGGTACGATAATGGTAAATTAATTTGGTGGAGCTGTTATCGATTGGGGAAACTACGAAATATAAGGAAAGTTCGAGTTTTTGTCGCAGTTTTACACAACTTTCCTAATGGGCTTGCTCCTTTGTAACGCTGTCAAATGAAATACCATATTAAAGTAAGTAGTCGACGAAATGTGACCTATAAATCAGCTTAAGTATACCTAACTCATACTCTACTTTGTTTATAAAGCACACCTATGTAAACGTGCTATGATTGTACGGTACTTGTCCAAATGAAGACCTAAACTCAATTTTAAAAATTTTACATCGCCACAAAAACAAAACACGACAGTTGGCTGCATAAACTACCAATTTCCCATTTCAAAAAAGTTGAGTACATTTTAAGTACCTCCTCGAGAACAAGACCTGTCTGTAAAATCCATGATTGGCAATGCAGTGCTTCGATATCTGAGGGTTCCAATCGAGTGCCGTCGCTGGCAGCAGCCCCGAGGCACCTGCGATATAATTGGACTTCAAAACTGAACGACAGAGCCCCAATACTTCCGCACCGCTGACTCGCCGCCTTCAGTGTTGCTAGCTTTTGTCCCTCTTAGACTATTCCACTATTATGCTGAATGAGATAAATAACATTTATTTATTACTCCAAGTAGTAGTTTAGAGAGGCAGCTTTTTTCAGTGGTTGTGGATTTATGGTGCTTATTGCTTATTAAAATATTTGTGATTATAGTTTTCTTTTTATTTCAGACTTCGAAAGCACCAATAAGTTATCACTATTTTTCATATTTCATTTCTGAATATTTAATATGTGCACATGGTTGAACCATATTAATAGCAGTCAGTTTTGTCTCTTTATAGGTACTGTGTTCTATCCGACTATAACCTAAACACGATTAAAATTAATGCTTGTTTTATCACTTTTCCTGTAAATGTGAGAAAAGGCTAAAAAGGCTGTTAAACGATGAAAATTTAGATAAAAGATGTGGCAACCCCACCCTTCTGTTTACTTATTTTGTCTGCGTTGTCTTTGCTGTCAGGGTCGGGCTTTGTGCGGGTTTCCATCAGACGCATTATATTGAAGGTATCAATTCTCCGCTGACTAGTTCAATAAGCGCCTTACGTGAGCTTACTGGCTCGATCACGGAAAATGATTGCTTCTCTATGCTATTTCAGCACAAATTCGAGTTTCAGGGGAGTTTGAGGAGAGAAATGTATGTACATTTTACAAGAGAATAAGGTTGTGATCACATGACGCTCTCAATCAGTGACTAACTGTCAGCCGTTGTTCTGTCTGCAAACTGCCTAATATACGCGTGGTATAAACGCTCTATTTTAAATAGTATTGAGCTCTAGCTGATGGCTCACAGTAAACCGCAAACTGAGCTTAATATAAACACACCTTAATTATGTCACAAAAAAAAATATTTATATTTTTATAAGAATATCAGATTTTTCGTGCGTGGTCAATAGTTTTTCTTGTTACTTCATAAAACAAAAACTACTCATACCTAAATGAAAAATATAGATAATGGTGCTTTTAAGGGTTTCAGAAGCTGCTTTTATAAACGTTTCAATTTGAAACTCATGTTAGGTAGCTTCAATTCTATGCTACCAAATAAGCCACCAACTAAGAACATCGTGTCTGTTTAGAGTCGACCAGCTCATGCAAATACAAGCCGGATGTGAACATTCTGGTAAAACCAAGAAACAAATAAGCTAGTATCCTTTTACTAAGTCCACCTTCATTCCTAATCTATGTGAGCAAAACCAAACTAACCAATCAGGTCACGTCTTTGCAACGTAAGTAGGTACATACCAAGTCTTGTTCTCCAAATTCCTGAGACTGTCTCATGCAAATACAAGTGTCGTTTTCGGCCACTCAAGTGAAATCAAGAAAGAAACCCGGCGGTGGTCGTCGTTCACGCCTCAATCAACAGCCGGTTACGAGCCTTTGTGGAGTGCCCTCAGTCACCACACGGACTTCAATTCTCAAAACGTTCGCTCTCAATTGCCCGATTCACTGTGTACCGAGATCCTTTAAGATCAAGGCACATCGTTTTGGGAAACACTAAGCAAAGTATTCGGTAATCTCTCTATTACTTGTTAAAATAAGTTATAGCCTATATTCAAAGTTATTTCATAATACTGAAACAGCTTTCATTAAAACGTAAATCCAACATACACAAGAGATATAAAACAAAGCATTGTTGAAGTGGGAGTGGTGTTATTCCTCATAATAAGTTCAGTTAAGAAACGTCTGACGTCCATAAGCCGCTGCAAGCGACTTGAGACCGACATTCCAAATATGAAAATAAAGAAAATAAGCTCTCCCTGACCGCGCTCCTCCAATCGCGCACCTCGCTTTTATTACATCCATAAATTCATCATATCGCGGCGTCGTCGGGGTTCGCCATTGGCCGCGCGAGTGAAACCGAGAAACCCTCTCGCTCGCACCTCCTTCATATTAATATTGAATTTTTCTCGACCCCCCCTCCCGCCACCCCGCGGGAGGCTCTACACTTGCTCGCCCCCGTATTGTTGTTATCTTTAATGTTGTGGAAAACGCGTTTTCTTGTGTCGTTAACTTTTATATTGCACGAGTGATACTTTTACGAGTTTGATACATAACTTATGTCTTTATTTTTATAGCTTCAATATAGCCTTAGGTATGGAGGTAAATAGTAATTTCGATAAAAACAACAAAAATATCCAGCTATAATTATGATCATTTTTCGTACATACTCGTAACTCCAAATTTCTATAATGATTATCAACACAAATGATATTCATTCCTTCATATAGCTTAGTAACCAAATCAAAACAGAAACAAAGAACATAATAAATTAATCAGCTTCAAAGAGGGTCGGTCTCCCCTTTACCATTTTGCTTGTGTTGTCTGCCTGCCAAAATTAAAAACAGGAAACAGTAAACGGTCCGTCTACGGTGTACGACGATGACCTTTTAGCGTAGGTATTCATCTACCTAGCTACCTACTCATCTGTCTGGAAGGGTTCAATATGTTTTCTAAATAAGTAATTGCTAGCAATAAATTACTTACGACGCAATAGCCAAAAGATTTGTTACTAAAATACTATAAGGAACTCTGTAAATGAGTATTCATGTTTTATAAATACATAGGTATATATATTCTACACTGAATTTAGTAGAGCCACTAACTAGAAAACCTACATAACATTTGGAAAGAAATGACGCGGACACTCGAAGAAAGTCATAAAAGTTTCCACATCTCCTAAGCACATGGCGGAATAGTCCAAACTTGCGTCTAAGTACGTACCAAAACAGTTTTATAGTTCACTAACTTCCATAAAAGTACGCGTTCGATGCAGAAACGAAAATACACGGAATCTCTTAAAATCCCTCCCTTATATTTCAAAGCTCAAAAGAAATCGCTAGCAATATCTGTCTGAAAAATATATCGGATTGCTTTGTCGCAGCTTTGGAAATCGAAATCTATTTTCCTTCAAATCTAAGTGAATCCCGTGCGGATTGGAAATGTACCCTTTACCTACCGCCGGGCGAGCCAATTGATATTCCAACAATACAATGTATGAATAAAATATAAACTGAGATCCTATCAGCCGTGTTGCGCGATCGTTCTATTTTATAAATTTTCAAAATCTTTGTTTGCTTTTTCAAATCAAATAACTGTAGTTTTATACTGAGAATACGCTCTGCCCTCTTATTCTCGATGACCAAACGAAACTTGACAGCTCGTAACTTATTTGTGACGCGCCGCGTCGTGTATTTGCGATACAAAATTGGCATACTTATAAAATTCGATAACACGGTGATTCCATCCAGAATAAGAGGGCAGCTGACATGTTTATGACACAATTTGTTTCAGTGGCCATTAATTAAAAAAAAGTTTTTCAGTTCGTATTATTCGTACAAAATGATACGAAACAAAGCGGTAGCTGTAAAAATAATATTTTTTTCTTAAACAATATGGTGACGAAAAACTAAAAATAACCTCAATAAAGTACATGGTACTAATAAACGCGCTGCTGTAGGTAGGTCGGTATCGTAATTTTCTTTATTGTTCCTTACCGCGACGGGCAGTAACGAACGGGGTTATTCTCAACGCTGAACTTGTCGTGTTTGCTTGTCATTGCTTCGGGTTCTTTCGGTCAACCCACGCGATGACCGTGTAAAGTGAACATGAAAAAGGCCTTTGGTTTACTGACTATATTGATACAAAAAAAAACTTCATAGGTGATATAAGATATTTTTAAGAACAAACCTCGTGTACCTACTATTTATTTTTATATATTTATAGGAAAACTTGTAGATATTGACAAACGATGTTAACAAAAAATTATATAAAAAATTACCTACTGTTCAAGTCGCACACTATTTATTTCATACACATGGTGTGATTGTGGTATTGAAAATGTATATTTCAACTAAAATAACTACTTACTCTATTACAAGTTTTTTCATTAATTGGTTCAAGGTACATGAAGAAGACTAGACTTACGTAGTTTGAGACTTTTCTGCGATATGGGAAAATTGTGCTTCCATTGACTAAATAGATTTATTTCTTTTTGTATGTATGTAATATCTATATTTTACTTAATAAAGCTTTACTAGGTACTCGTAAAGCTCGCTTAAATAAATATTCAAAAAAATAAACCATGCAGAATGAGATAATATCTTCTGTATTGCGTAGAGAATAGCCCCGCTGGACGTTATTCGCGTCCCCTACTCATTTAGCTGTCGGAGAGTTATTTAATACTGCGAGTGACCCCAGTTCTGTTCTTGCCGTGGACGCTGTAATGTATTGAACACATCTGCCGGACGCCGGACACCGCGCCGGACGCCTGCTGGACACTCACTGCGCAATAAATCCAAGAATTTAAATTAATCTCGTTTGATTGGTATTGCTACATGCACATAAACATTGCAAAATGAGAATGAGCAAACCCGATTTAAATCTCTCAAAAGTGAAGTGTTCACAGCTTCGAATCACGAACTTTTATGATTTGGTACTTGGAACTTTACTACCCTCCACAGAAATGATAAACAACATTTACTTGGACACTCCTTTCCATTACTTACACACAATTTAAAATTTAATTCGGTGATGTCCCTCTACACTAAAAACGAACTTCAAAGAAATAAAAAGGATAGTTCAAAAATGAGTATGAACCCAGTGTCCGTAATCTTTCAACATCTTAAATAAAATAGTCGGGCCAGTGCTATATGGCCGGTATCCTATGAATTAAATATGAGCGCTTTATTCGATTCCCGAGTCCCTCGATATCTGATAATAAAAAAGAAATTTATCGCGTACACACTAGTGGCAAAGGCGGAGGCCGAGTCTCATCGGCCACTATTTTTTACGGCGGAGTCGGCGTCCTTCCATCGGCAATCACTTCATAGCGACCCCTGTCCGAGCGTTCGATGACAGAATTATTTATCAGTTTGAAAAATGACGGGAAATTGAATGTAGTCGCAATGTTTACAACGCATTTCGGAGCGGAGTCCTCGGGGGCTCCATCCCTCGCGTTCCGATGTCCACTTTTCAAAGAGACCGCTCGGACGAGGGTCGAAAAAGTGTCCCCAGAGTAAAAAAATACAAAAAAATGTGTATAAAATTGTATCTTCGCTCAACAAATGTTGCATTACGTTTGTACGGTAGATTACAAAGACATGTGTAGTGAGACGTGGCGGGCGGAGAGGTCGGCTGATACTTTATTCATTTTGTGTAGGTATAATTGTTTTTGCGCTCGGAGAGCGAGTGATGCCGCCGGCGCACACTAGTATGACGCAATCTATTTGAGTGACCGGAGCCATGTGTCCGCCCGTGCACAGCCGAGGGACGCATCCACTTCCTACTCCTATATTGAATTATCTCAATGTAATAAAATAACTTTGAGAAACTTCGTAATCTTGAGCGTCTCTACATTTTCCTACTTGAGCCCGAAAAACAATCTCGCTCGTAAATTTTCATAAAAGAACCTGCTTACCTTAGTTTTTCTTGTACTACATGAGTGCTTAAATAATGGCTAAATGTTGATAAAGTATTACAAAGGAACAACTTGCCGGCCATTGTAGGGCTAGTTTTAATATTAAAGGTAGTATTTGGCATTTTATTCCAGTCGACAGATAGGTCGATTACCTAATATTGGCATGTGCACATACCTACGCCTATCGCGCACGTATGGATGGTTGTATATGGATATGTATGCGCCCATAGCCCCTCGTAAAATTGTTTTATTCGCCCCATACTGCGTCGTAAAAGGCGTAATAACGCGAGGAGGTATCGTGGAAGCAATTACCGATCTGTTATAGTTTGTTACAAAGGCGCTTGTTTATTATCCTTTTATTATCAACGCATTTGCCGTACAAGGACGCTTTAATTCAATGCGTTAAAGGTTAATTAGAGTATGTTTATGGGTTTATTCTTAGATACGGCAGTAACAAGATGAGGTAAATAAACCTTATAAGAATCAGAACTCGCTGAATTTTAATAATTCAGATTGAATAACTTGCAAATAAATTAAGCTTCCCACCAAATTCACGAGCAGCGTAAAAATAGATCCACGTAAAATTTACTTAAAGTAAAAATACTAGCAAGCAAAGATCACCTTTAGATTGGAAACATTTCGCCGGTTTCAGTGCCCATTTTCTTACAACACCCACCGAATTGCGAGAAACAGAACGCCCAGTAGTAAATCAAAATTTGGTAGGTTCGACAAAGTAGAAGATGAAAGTTGCGCAACAAATCCTTATCCGAGTTTCAGGTCACGATTCTGCAAAATCGACGAAAATAAAATCAAACGTTCCGCCGCTCGCAATCCAAATGGAAAATGTGATATTGGATAGAAAACGCTGAAATGTCATCATAAGACGCGCACATTCGCGAGCGAGACACATTCGTTATATATCTTCTCTGTTTTATTTTGATTTATAAATCAAACACAGGGAAAGTCAATGTTGATCCATAGAGCATGCTAAAAACGAATTCCTAATTCTTTGGAGTAATAATTACATAACAAAGGTAAACAAACCGTACACAACGAACCCCATTATAATCATAAGCGATATCATAAGCCGCCCGCCCTACGAGGAAAACTCCGGTGCACATCGCGCCCGCCTACAATATCATAACGAGCGGGGATTGGCCGTTATGAGTTGATATAATATCATAACATAACGCCATTGGCTGAGGGGAGGTGAACGCGACCCTCGGAAAATCCGGAAATTGTCGTGAAAGGTTAGTGCACTAGAAGTATGTTATAGTAGGTTTTACGTCGATGTGTGGCGACCTCAATAAATATGTCGAGCGGGGGACGGCGGCGGTCGAGTATGAGCGGTAGGAAATGCCGACCGCCCGAGCCGGATCGATAATAATACTCGGCCATATCTGCAGTGGACGGAATTGCTTGAGAAGAGCCGGGCGCGCGCCGCCGTACAAACAATATAAATCATTTTCTCGGCGCTAAAGTCGCGACCGCACGCGGCCCGCCGGCTCACGTGGCGACCTCGCCCACACTACACACTGTTCACACCTTTGCGATTTATCGAATGCAACATTACTAGCCGAATTTTCAGATCTTTTTCTTTGATATGCTTTTTTAATGAGTACCTACCATCACAACCGTAATTTAACGCATATCTATGCAATGCAATGCATATGTATGGTTTTATACAGGTATTTTTTTAATGATATCTACGCTTAAATCTACGTAAATATTAAAATAAATATGAGAAAATATAATAGAATTTTCATGCTTTTATATTGCTGGATGTTGCTTGAATTTCAGAAGTGAACGACTCAAAGCGACACACTGGATCGCGTCGCGTTTAAGTAAAAAAGTTGTGTGGTGTGCATCCGGGATGTGCGTGCATATTTCGTATTTCACTGGCACGCTTGGATTTCCGCTTTGCTATTTGCAGTTATTTAATTTCCATACGCTGTTTCCTGTTGCTTGAATAACAAACGGTTCTGTTTCGAATTCAATTTTGTAACCATTGCGGCTTCGCATAGTTTACCATTGTCTAGTATGTTATGTTAGATTATGTAATTGCAACATACTTTATGAATTTTGCATTTCTGCAAAATACAACCCAAAATACCTAAGCTACTTGGTTGACGGAATCACATAGATCGTATAGCCAGCATACCGATAGGGGACAATACGTCGATAGTGCTGATGGCAATGCGGTGCGGGCGAACTTTGCACAATTTATCAAATTGAGTTACCGAGGGGCAATATTGCGTTCGCTCTGCAATATTGCAGCGCGTGACCGCGTCTGCAATACGCGCTCAATAGGTCGGCGGCGTCGGGCGCCGGGCGCCGGGCCGGCACGTCCGCCGCCCGCCCCCGTCTTCGCAGGCCGCCGGCCGCCGGCGGGGTGGCGGGCCCCGAGCCCGACTGACCACCTAGATATTTAGCTAACAATGCCTCGCCACCCGCGGCTCCGTCCCGCTCCGTCCCGCTCCGCCAGCCGCGCCCGACAGGGACCGCGTCTCCGGTCATCGCTATATTTATTGGCGACGCTCATAAGTACGCGGGTCAGGTTATAAGTTTCTACGAAATGAATGGCCGAGGCACGTAGGAGGCAAGCGCCCGTTGCTTAACAAGAAACCACCTACACCAGAACTTGGCATGGGGCCACCCCACGGACACGGTGGCGTTATAATTAAAAAACAAAAGAATACAGAGCCACTCAGCCTCCACCGTTCTTCGGACTTTTATGCGAAAAATGCAACGACTGACAATTAAATTCAAAAGAAGAATGGAACTGACTTTTTATTCAAAGTTCTTTTATGACTTTCCTTTCCACTTTACTGTTATTTACTGTAACATGTTCGCTACAATGTTTATTATATAAAGTAAGGTTTCTTGTTTTTAGGTCAAAAGAAATTGCGTGAACCTGTGACCATCATAAGACGTCAGGGTTTCTGATCCATAAACTAATGGACACGGTGGTTTAACAATAAAATACTATTCGATTCTTTGCTACTTGTAAATGTATATATAATAGAACTAGCATAACATCAATAAACGGTTGAAACCCCATCTAATGCGTCCAACATTAATCTTAAAGGAACCATCAGTCAGGCCCATACCGCCGGTCATCACAGTTCATGTGGTCCGCTCCTATTACGAATGCCTTCGAACGCGTAGATGACCGCACGGTTTTATAATACGAAGGCGCCCCCCCCCCCCCTCGACCCTCGCCCACCCTTGACCATCGACCGACAATTGTAAATGGCACATAAAATAAATGAATGTGCAGCGGGACTCGCCTCTGCAGCAGACAATATAAATTACGAGCGGACGATTATATTCCGGCGGGAATGAAGCGTTTTCCTTCAGATGTGCTTCACAAGGGAAGGCCGGAAGGCTGTGTGAGTCAGACTGGCCACTAGCACCGCCCGCCACTCGCCCGCTCTCGTTAGCCGTGCGTGTAATTGCCTACTGTTTTTAGGGAGGCTTTGATTAGATGGATATTTTGTATGGATTTTATGGTTTGATTTTTAACTCAAACGCATAAAAATATGCAGGTGGTGCTGCTTGTGGTACAAAACACTAGCTTAAAGTATGTAAAAGTACTATGAACTTGAATATTTAGGTGGCAAGGACTTCCTGTATTCAACTTCATAGTAAGAATAAAAACATCTATAATCCAATGAAAATTCTGCAAACTCCTGATACCTTAAAAATTCTTAAAAAGAAGATTATCATCAGTAGCTACCCAACTTAATGTTTTATAATTTTCGGAAAGCTATTGTTTTCGGAGGGTCCGGCTCCGTAATATTTTAACTGTAACTAATGGCAAATTTCCAATAAGTGAAATTTATGAGTTTATTAGGGCGGCCCGCTTGCTGATCCTGATCACATAAGTAACGCGGCTAAATTACTTTGCTTCTATGGAATTAAAATTTATGCTTACTTTCTTCAGAACTTGATCTCTTCATCACCATTATTTTTATCTACAGCCTGTCTTTTCCTACTACTGGACATGGATCTTAATGCCCATGAATTCATATTCAAGGATTTAGACAAAAAGATTTTTCTCATAGGTACCCTGAAAAATTACACAGAGATGACTTAGCCTCTTCTGGAAAATAATTTTTCCTTCATTCCTTTCAATAGTTCATCAGAACTTTCCGCCGTAGCCATAGCGTAACTAGAAGGCAAACCATGATTAAACAGCAATTAAAATTTCTTTATGACTGAAACGCAAATACATTGTTTCACCTGCTGTATTCTGTGGTTTTACTTGTAATACCACACGCGAACCAGGCGCTGGCTGGTTGGAGCATAAACTTTAAGTAAGTAAATTATCATTTTATTCAATATGAAAAAAATCCTCTGCTGAGAATCGACTGTCTTTTCCGCGCGATAATTCTCTTCTGTTTTCGATAATTTTAATATACATAAGGTATCGATTATTATACTCGACCCTCGGCCTCATACTTTAAGAATACCTACACATGGAAATAATGATTTGATCCTAATTACTAAGCAACAATAAACCTCGTAGCCAACGTTTATAATCACGATTCCGTGGAATGAGTCATTTGATAGCAGACCAGTCATTTGGTCAGTGTCGCAAAACTAATGACACATAATGACGGCTGTACTGGAAGCTTGGGGTGGCTTCCCAAGCTTCGAACGATCTGCTGTTCAATTAAAGATCTTAATACAATGGACTAAGGGTTGATTCACATGCATAGAAATCAGTCAAGGTCTGCTAGTTATCCACCCAGGGAGGTCTTGTGCAGTCGATGACCACCTGACCACCCTGTCAAACTAATTGGTGCTCACTGGAAACAAATAAAATATTCTGATTAACTTAGTATTGTATTGCTACTGTCACGAAAAGTTTTCGAAGCGTTCTTAGAGCTCAATATTGACCTACAATCACCTACACATTTTTGTAGCACACTAATACTGCAGAGGTAGGTTACCATCTACATGATTCTTTTTACAAACCTTTAGATAGCTTGACTTGTTACGTTAAAGTATTTAAAAAAAAAATTTTAGTCAAATCTTACAACCTGATTTTTAATCACTTCCTCCAAAGCGAAAATCATTGAAGCATACCTATCAAATGATGCATGAGGAGAGCACTGGTGGTCTAGTGGTACCGGCCCCGCCTTTCAATCCTAAGGTCGTAGGTTCATATCCAGTCGTGCACCAAAGGGTTTTTCATGTCGTAGAACCGTAGAAAGTTCGAAAACATATATCAAGTTCACAAAAGAAGCCTTTGAGGCGCACTTTAAATCCTTTCATCGCACTGGTTTAAAAAAACTAGTGACACGGCAACATAGATAGATCTATCAAATACTATTATTAATAATAGATAATAAATTGTAATATTATGGTGATAAAGGACTGATCTGATGATGGAGTCAGGAGCTGTTTAATTTTGGATATTTCGATTTATGTGCCAATCACATCACACGGCAGCGCGGAATAAAATGGAACTTGGAATGTTCATAGTACGTGTGCTAGAATAACATTAGGCTACTTTTATGTAAATACATTTATTAACAGAAATAAACTTACAACAAATATAATTTACAAAATCCAAAAAAAAAACATTGCAAACGGTCTATAGATAGCTCACCTAATCCAGCTCATCAGACGGTGAGAGCGTGCCCAAGACACTGGCCATTGCCACGCTGAATGGCAACACTGATCCGTTGAGCCAAATAAGAACCAAATAAGGACCAGCTCTTGGGTACTTTTTATCTGAGTAATGTGGGCGAAACCTCGGGCGGAAGCAAGTACCGAGTGTGTGCTGTTCGTTTTACTGCGAATTATTATAACTACCTATTAGAAAACACTTTCTCGCATAAAAACTTCATGGTAAAGAGCACGCAAAACAAGTACCTACTGCATAGTGCAGCGCAGTGTGGCCCACTGCACTGATTAGATATAAAATTATAGATGTGCACTGTGCAGGCGCACGTACGCGGAAAATAACGGATAGTACGCAGCACAGTTATGAGCTGATCGCCCGGCAGTGGATCACTGTCAAGGCTAGACTTGATATTCGAGCTAATAATCGACGTAAAAACTTTTTAGGCGCTTCGCCTGGTGCGACCACAAAAAAAATTATATGTAAACCTTTAATAGGACGTTGCCTTGCCTTTTAGAGTTCCGTACCCGAAGGGTGCCAACCGTCCGTCCGTCCGTCCGTCTGTCAGCGAGCTGTATCTCATAAACCATAATAGGTAGAGTTGAAATTTACACAAATTTTCTATTGCCGCTATAACAACAAATAATAAAAATAAAATATAGTCAAATATAAGATACATAATTTTATGTACATGTACGATGGTACGGAACCCTTCGTGTACGAATTCGACTCGAACTTGGCCGGTTTTTTTATTATGATTTTGTATTCTACACAATATGAGCGTAATAAATGATACCGAATTCTAATTTAATGTTGATACATCTATGTACAATTAATTTAGGTATCTAGGAGTTAAGATTACTGAAAAATATTACATTTTCAATATATATTTAATCCATTGCTACGAAAGGTTCGCTACGTTTTTAATTTGACTCTTTTCAGAATCATTATGTAAAAGTGAATATTGAAAAGCGCATAATCACATCATTCCAATGTTCCTGCCCATAATTGGAAATGCTCTTTGATTTCATTAATTCCGCTGCGCATGCAGTGCACACTACAGACGCATGCATTACTTTCACTCCGACTGTCTTTTACAGTTTACTTATTATTTCGATTCCAATAAACATATTAGACAATTTACAAACACGGATATTTTCGGCTTGCACTCAAGTAATTTTATTGTAATCGCGTTTTATTTCAATTGTCTATTATTACATTCCTTTTCTTGTTTCTCTTTTTTTCCATTTTCCAGATATCATATTAAATAAATTATGATAATAATTACCATGAGGTAGGTACATAACATATAATGTTCTTTGATAAATATACCTAAACGTTTTCATGTCTATCCGTCATCTCGAGCAGCGTAAGAAAAGTGTTGATTTTATCATAAGTATTTATTTTCTAATCGGGCGCCGTGAGCAGAAAATTTTCACTCTTTCTCAGCCGGATGTTTTTTTTCTAATCGATCGATACATTATACAGGATGTGTTTTATTAGAAGGGGGATATCGGAGCGGAACGAGGTCGGTGCGCGGTAGGTGAGCGAGACGTGTGCGGATCCAGAAATGAAATTGATGAACTTTTCTCGCACCAATAATGGCTTTGGCACGTACCAAAACTTCCTCACATAACGCCGTACCGTAGGGCTGCTTTCTGCTCGTGTAATCTTTCATAGTGCTTATTTATGAAAGAGCTTTTGAATTTTCTCCTTAAATTCACGAGTGTTGATTCAATTCATAGTTTCTATTTGTCACTTAAAATAACCTTAATTCCTAGTAATGTCTTTGAAAGTATCTTTTTAAACGCTAAACTTGTTCCTACTAGATACTGCTAGTATATTAACTACCTACGTTCTCGTTTCAGATAAGTCGAACGAATGAAAGCAAGATTTAAAAGTAGATGATACCTATGTGTAACCAATTATTGACAAAACTTACCGATTACGGTCTCGTTTTAGCGATAGTTCAGAGTTATATACCTACCATCATCATCATCATTGACAATTCAGATCCCACTCTAAATCGCAGACCACCCATCAAGAAGAAATATACCTAAATTATATTTGATTTCACCACGCCTCACTGCACTTGTTTGATTCATGAATTTAAAATGCTGAAATAAATTTCTAAGTGTCATGTTATCCGTCTAAATTACACATAATTGTAACAAATAGGTATGTAATTAATAAACCCAGTTCAAGCATTGTAATTTCGGTCAGATTTTGTATTTTTATGTTTGGTTGTAACTAAATTGAATGAAACTTATAATAGACAGTTTGTAAAGTGTATGAGCTACTTTTTAATTAGGTTTATACATGAACGACGCCGCAGGCTGATATAAAATTTGTCGATTGATAAGGATAAACTTCAGCGTAATTTTATTATTTACATACATACTATCACGCCCATATCCCTAATGGGGTGGGCAGAGCCACAAGTTAACATAAGAACTTGCAGCCACTTCTGATTGAAAGTCCTAAGATGGATATGGTGAACCATGGTGACAGGTTATCAGCCCATCGCCCATATAGGTGGTCCATCATTTCGGAGAGGTTACTATCCCTTAGTCGACTTTAACGACATGCTCGTGGAGAGAAGCAGCTGGGCGCATTTTATGCTTTTTGTTTACTTCCAGTCCGGCAGAGAAGTATTTTGTTATTTATTATTCATTTATTGGTAGATAAGAAGAAAAAGCGTAGCAGACTCAAAAAAGAATCATGAAAGGATAAAAAAGAAAGCTTTGTTATTTAGTAAAATCTAATAGGAACGATTAATTTGGAACGTAGCAGCCCTGTCCAACGGACAACGGACGGCAAAGCGGAGGCGACCGGCGGGCGAAGAAGGGAGCACATTCAATATAAGAGAACAAAATAGGTTTATGTCGGATACTTTGACCATTCGCCCGTGAAGTAACTTTGCTGAAGCTATATGAGCTTTGGCGTTTCAGAATGGTACCACCTGTTTAATTTTTTTTATCCAGGTAGAAATTTCTATAATTAATAATTAATTATATCATAAATGCGAAAGTTTGTGAGTTTGGATGTTTGTGCCTCAATCACGCCTAAACGGCTGAACGGATTTGAATGAAACTTGGAATATACATAGTACGTGTGCTGGATTAACATATAGGGTATTTTTCATCCGTGTACCACGCGAGCGAAGCCGCGGGCGACAGCAAGTACTTAATAAAATTATACTGACTAAAACCCACCTAGTCATTTTAAAAATTGTCTATACCTAGTTATTAATTATTTTACCTACCTAAGTACCTACTAATTCTTAGTTTAGCAATACTGGGCTATTAAATTAACCGATATCAATGAATATATTAGGTCTTAAGTAAACTCAACAGTCAAATATACAGACTAATTAGGCACTCAGCAAATGTAGGTGCTGTAAATATCTAATAACTACTGGTCTGTTCAAGCCAATTCACCGATACATCAGTAATGCAGAGACACTCGTAATGGCTTAAATAATGCCGCATTTACTCCGAAATCGGGTTTCCCTGGGCGAACGCTAAAGGTATCCAGTTCCACAACTGGATCGTACTTAATAGGACCGGCACAGTTACAGAAACAAAGCTTCAATCTCAACTAAAAACAATTCATATGAACGAAAAAAAATGTTTGGTTTGCTGGTAAGGCGGTCTCAGTTACTCGTATCTAGTATATAATATAAAGATATATTTCTGCCCTACTAATTGCACTTGCAGTAATCGTAATATTATAAGTAATCGTGGTATTATAAGCAAAAATGATATTATAAGGGGCTAAATCTACATCTACATAAAAAAATAACTTTCATTATATTTTTTACTATTATAAGTATAACATGGACATGCTGCAGAGATATCTAAAAAATATGATTATCGCGTTTTTCTTGAAACCGCCATTTTGAAAGTACTGCATTTGCTATTACAAGGGCAGATTTACTGAGTAGACATCGGTAACAGTATACATTGAAAATCAGGGGCTAATGTATTTAAAGATATACCTACTCTGAAGACATCGGTAACCCAGGAAAATCAGGATCCTATTGCGATGAATGTTCTATACCACAACCCTTGAAGTTCCATTTGCTGTAAGCTGTAGGTTCTACCAATAATATGCTTTCCACGTGAATTGGAGACGCAGACAGCCATCAAGTATTGAATGCGATGGACACCTGACTCGATGGTAAGGAGATAATATTAGCAGGATGAACGCTGGCGGCCCCATGAGACCTCAGATCGCAATGTGTATTAGCAGAGAAGGCCAATCCATAGAGACTGAATATATTGTGGATCTAAATCTGGAAACATTAGACAATTGGCACCTTGTGACGGCTTCAGCTTTAGGTAGGTACAAATTGTTTAATTTAAAGCACAAATATCTACACTTGTTAGTAATGTTTCAATAGCGTTACAATGTATCATAGGCGCGGTAAAACAAAAAGTTAAACACGAACAAAACAGCCAATAATTAAAGAAAACAATAACTCATATCACATAAAACACAAACGTTTCCTGAGTAATAAATCAACTATGTGTACGTCGCAAAACTAAACTGACACGCAATTCCTGGAGCAGAAATGAAGCCAACGTCACCAGAGGCCCACCGCTTAATCAGCGTCGGCCGCCCGCCCTATATTTGCGTATGCAAAGAGACGTAGCCGCATTAACGATGCCATATAGCCAGCGTAGCGTGCACCGATTGGGCAAACACATATCTGCATTATAAACAGGAACGGGCCTCGCAAACGCGCATGTGGTCGGCCTTTACCGGGCGCACGGCTAATCAACGAGCTGACCTTCCTAGTTCCGCCGAACAAACGCCACACCACTACCCTCCCTGTAAAATGGCTACTGGCTAGTTGCATAGTTAGCCTCTACAATCTAACGTTTCATTAGAATTACGTACCTACTGACGTACTGCATTTTGACGGACAAATTGATTCAACTGTTTTTCAGTTAGGTTACTGAGCATAGATTCAACCATTAGGTTGATATGGCAGGTGACCTGGCCAACGAGAAATCTGCTATCTCTGTTTTTGAAACATATCAATTTTATTATAGACTTTAGATTATATGAGACTCAAGTTTAGTCTTCATCACTAGCAACCTGCATCACGAATATGAACGAAACATCAGCGTTACTCTTTGAAAGGCTGCTAGTAAATTATGGTGGAGGTTTAGATTCCTATTAATTAATCAACTAACAGACGACGCGACGGATATTAGATCATAGCAAATCTGTAAGAAATGAACACTATACTTTTTGTTATCAATTTTTTTACTGCTTTTCTCGTATTAATAAGAAAACAGTAAAGGGGAGAGCTCTGAACGCCAATGAAAGTTCTATGTAGGTACTTAACTTTATAACGGTACTTTCCCCAAAAAAAATTTATTTCGTTACTTTATGTCAATATAACTGCCTGCGAGTTTTGTTCTACCTAACCCGACTAAACAAATGGCTTTTAGTATAATCTCACAGAGCTTTTTAATGGGAGTATTATGAGCAGTGAGTAAGAGTTTTCTTATAAATCTCGTAACACAAACCAAACCAAGCGTTAAATCAAACATACGAAGTATAAAACATCATAAACAGGATAGCTATGTTGATATGTTCAAACACGATTCGTGTCTGTGCAGTGAATCGTTCAGAACTTTCTACTTTCCACGTGCATGCCCATGCCCGTAGCACTCACATTAACGGAAAATCTCTCGTGCATTTCTCGGACTCTTCTCCACTAGAGCGAATAAAGAAAGCGGCTTAGTAATAATTAAATCGACGTCTATCTAAATACACGCATGTTCATTCAATTTGCACCAGGGTATCAATTCTTCAAAATCACATAGTGATAAAAAGTCATGAAAATGGTCCATCTTCATTGATTTTTTTCAATTTCGCGGTTTTGAAAGTCTTTTGGTGACATCAAAATAAATAAATTTTGAAATCACCAAATGACATTTAAGAAGATGAAATTGAAAAAAAGCAATGGAAATTTACCATTTTGGTGATATTAAATCATTCGGTGATTTTCAAGAATTGATACCCAGATTGCGTTATTTAGACGACGATAATCATTTCATAATAAAACGAATCTGAATTTGTAGGTGATCTAATTTCGTTTATAGGCTTTTAATTTACATAACGTGACACATTTGTGTTTGAGCACTAAAATGTTATTGTTTTATGCTGTAAGTATAATGGCTAAAGTGGTAGTAGGTAGGTACCTACCTGTGTAGGTACTGTTTTTATTCTATAGGAAACGAAATGCAGGTTGATATTACGTACCTACTTAGGTAGGTATATTTTTAATGGAATTAAAAATGGACGTTCATACAATTTTAATTTTTTTAATTCAATCATAATCATCATTTTCTTAATTTTCGAATTTTCTAAAAAAAAATAATTCCAGGTATTGTCGAAACTTCTTGTCGAATTTGAAAATGAAACCAAAATAAGTGTTCCTTTTTTTTATTAACTCTTACATCACTTTAGTAAATTAATTTACATTAAACGTACATACAACCGTAGTCACAAATAAATAAATTACATTAAATAATTTACTGACATAGATTTGAGAACGAAAGTGGACGACCAACTCGTCTGAGGGGGATGCCCATGCGGCGCGTCCACATGGACGGTACTTTGGTTTGAGATTATTTGTGTGTAGGCGCAGCGGGTCAGGCTAGGCCACCTGGCAGTGTGGCCAGAGGCAGGTCAGCTGGAGCGTAGAGCCCAGTCGGTGGAAATTGGCTGCGGTTCGACTGTCCAGCTAGGAGGTTGCAGGCGTAGTCTCAGCAGCGTAAGTGTAGGGATCCACCGTGCCTGATTTCGCTGGCCTCACCACATATAGGTTCCGCCTTCGAATTAAAGACTAGAATTAAAATAGAAAGAAAATTAAAGCACAAACTCTCGCTTATTATATATATTTTAATAGTAAAATAGCAAATTAATGAAGCATTTATTATCTGCATCAATCCAATCATCAACAAATCTGCAACACTTTCTTTTAAACGAGTAGATACTTATAACGGCGTCCTTACCTATGGTGTCCATCTGCATGCACCTGGAAGGTAGTTTCTCCGGTGGATCCATCATGGCTGAACAGTTTCTTCAAAGCAATGATACCAGCAATTGTCAGCGCCACCTTGCTGGCGATGAGAGCTTTACCAGCGATGGCCGCGAGTGTCTTCAGCGCCATGCCTCCCACGATGCTCATGGTAGTGAAGATACCGAGCAGGAGGTACGGCAGGGTCTTCTTGCCTGTAAAAAGTAAAGGATGCTAATAAATATTTTTTAAAGATTGCCATAAAAAAAAGTTTCCATAAAAATTAGTTTCCAAGTATACCTCGGCCTCTTCCTTCAGAAGCGAGGTCCATGGAGATGGTGTGTGTTCTCATCAGCTGCTCGAACTTGTTAAACAGCATAGAGTCAACTTTCTCTTCAGGTGATGTTCCGGGGTAGAACCGAGGCTCCGCAACCGCTGAGGGTGCGTCAGCCTGCTTCACCAACGTCAGACCATCAGTGAGCTGAACGCTCTCCTGTACAACACAAAACAAGTTAGATAAACACCTGAACGCACTCTGCACAAGTAACGCACTACACTTGAACTTGCTTCACCTGCTCCACTGCCCTCGTAAGTGCCGACAAGGCCTTGCCCTTCAGGCACATCGACATGTGCTTTTGTGAACTGCAGTCATCGTAAACTTTTTGTAAAATTGAGAACTCCGCCGAGGGCCACCAGCTGTCCTCGGCGCGGCCGCTGTCGATCTCGTTCTGCGCGACCTCCTCCGTGTCCATCCTGCGGGATCTCCGTCCGTGAACATGACCGGAGGCGATGGCGACACAGATGGCCGATACCAGGTATATCCGGAATGCGGTACACATTTTGATTAGTTTCACACACAGCACTAAAACTAATAATCGACGTATATGAGGGTGGTCCGGCAGCGACTGACGGGCGGTGCAGCGGGTGAGGGCTTATAACCGTGCGCCACTTCTCCGTCGAGCACCACCAAACATCCGCTATTCCGCACCAATTCTCCGCACGCGCACTTATGTAACTGAACTTGAAAATGATCGAGAGCCATTTTCCAAGTGAATTTCTCCGATAAAATGTACAGCAAAAAGCGAGACACACATCTTTTACCAATGCACAGTGTGCAGTCAGTTAGGTACTTGTGTATAAGCGCTTCGTTTACGTGTATGAAAAAGCGCAATTACCTACAGGTGACTTTGCGTGCACCGTGAGGACGGTGTGGCGTAGTCCCACATTTCACTTGGCGGATTTCAGTCAATAGTTTATTGTGGTTGCATTAGAAAGTGTTGCAATTGAGGATTCTATGACCGTGTGCGCAGGGTGCAAGGTTGGTCTGCGTGAGTCATGCGTGAAGTGCAAGTTCGAGGCTGGCCCACCTCAGGATATAAACTATCACTGAACGTCACCGTATACGGAATTACGCTTTATTTGCAGGAAAGTAAAACTGTACTGGACCGTGTCAGAGTACATACATACCTATATAATGTCATATATTTAATTGGAATGCCTCGCATGTTTTATAAATAGTGGGTTGAACTAAAAAAGTTAGATAATTAGATTGTACAGGAATTGAAGGAAGGATTGAACACTTAACAAGTAGTTACATGAACCTGCTTTACCTAGGTAGGTACTTACAAGCAGATCGTTATAGGAAGCACTAACCTATTCCCGTTACTATATAACTGAATACAGCATTGTATGTGTTCTTAAATAATCCATACTGAAATGGGTTTGTCTTTTCGATGAATTTCTGAAAGATCAGGAAAGACAAAGTACTTAAGTGGGTACGGGGAATTCGGGAGACTTGACCAAGATACAGTCATGAACCACAGCGATTATCTCGTTTCAATAAACGCGCCAATGCTTTACTAGTAGTTCTTCTCTGTAAACTGCATTTTAATGTTCCAAGCAGAACTTTTAGGTACATTCCTATATTAAGTGTAGCTGGATCCTCCACAAACTATAGGCGGAATTCGTATGTGGTGCGGACGAGCAGAACAGTCAATGTTTTTGTCAAGTTATTGGACATTGATCTGTTCAATACTGGTATTCCCAAGGCAAGACGATGCTTAGCACAAAATTTCTTTAGCCCTAAAGTTTAACTTATTTACTGTTTAGCATAGTGATAGAAAAGTTTGTTAAATTGGTGTTCACATAGAATAACTATTCTATTACTATCAGTGAAAACCTGTAATTGGCTCTCTGTTTCTATCATAGATTTTAACGACATTTATCATAGCTGTTGGTTTTCCGAAAATAAATAAATAAATAAATAAATAGTCTGTGATGCCAAAACCTTTTAGTGTTGAGTAGGACATACGTGAGGCACCTCGTTTGTCCCATACATTCGCTCAGAAATGTCATGGACCTCATTTTCAATCGTTGTACCACCTCACAATTCGTGTCACACTCACCAAACGACGTCACGTGCGAGCGCGAGCGGGACGAACGAGGGAAATACAAATGTTTCATTCGAGCGAGTGAGGAGTGAGTGAGCTGATGTATTGCGTGATCGAATGACAGATCGTACGTTGAAATGACATCACAGTGGCGTATGACGTAAGTAGGTAATTGACGTAGCTAAAAATTGAATGAATTGCTTGAAGTTGATTGATAAGAAACCTACAACAAAATTAGTTTTGTAACCGTCTCAGTGGTGAAAAAGTGTCAAAACTTTTGTTTATATCTGTAAATATGAAGTAGGTAGATAGATTTCACATTGTAGGTAGGTACGAGTACATTAAGTAAGTACATTTATGTAGGTAAGTAATATAATATGTTTGTTCTTCTTTTTGTTATCGTGTCAATAGTTCTTTTAAACCAGTGTGATGAAAGGACTTATAGTATAAGTGCGCCTCAAAAATGCTCCTTTCATGCACTTGATAGTTTTCGAATTACCAACATAGTACCTACTACCTAATTTATCTACCTACCTACTCATCCTAACCTAATCCTACTAGATACTTAGGTAAGTACCTACTGAACTAATAGGTAGGTAAAAAACATTGCAATTAGGTATCGAGGTAGGTACCCAAATAATCTACTAATACCTACCTACCCATCACTACATACAAAACATCAAAATTATCTAGGTAGGTACCTACCTACCTACCTAGGTACCCATTTTACTACTTGATTACCTCTACTTACTTTGGGGCTAGAAGATGACCAGCATTATTATTAAGTATTATTTTAGGTACTTACTAAACACTACATACCTGAACCACAGATAATATAATAGGTACTATACTCCTAAACTAATAGGTAGGATAAGTAGGTATCTAATGTAAAACATTAAAATTATATCTACCTAACCTACTTAACTGACCAAGACATACCTACCTACATTGCTTGTCATCTAACCTAATCTATCATAGGTACAAACAATAATAGTAAAAAGAATTATACTTACTCATCAAGTAAAACGCCTCACTTTTAGTGACAAAATGAAAACATGACACTCATCAAGACACCTCGTACCTCTTCTCTTGTGACATGACATGACAAATGCGTAGATTGAACGAGCGAAATAATAATTTTAGGTAAAAAGGATCTGATTCATTAAAAAAAATAAACCACAGGCTTATCTAAACATTAACAATCAATTTAATCATAATTAAACAAAACTACTACAATCAGATTGGACCACACACATTGAAAATGATCTAGATTACACATGAAAATGACATAACCAAAACACAATATGACTCACGCGTCCTTCACACAGAATTACACAAAAACAATAAAACTCTACTGTCCATGAGATGTTGCACTGTCGAGCACCACGAGCGAAGTGACCGCAAGCCTCGATTCGGCCCGCTATTTGTAGGCGGTCGCCTTGTCGTTTGCCTCCTGGTGGGGAAGTTGCTAACACGGCCTCTCCTGACGAAGGGTCGTCCTCGGCCCGGTCGTACGGTGTCGATCTACAGAGACCAGCGCCAGCTGCTATCGAGGGTCCGGCTTCAGGGTCTGCAACTAACAGAGGCATGGATCGCAGAACACTTGATCCCTCATCTGTGAAAGAACAACACATATTTAAATAGGCGCTCAGTATCTTTAAAACCGCCACCTAATTTTTCATCCTCCGTTCATAATATCTCTTTCACTTAATTCATACATCGAACAACATTCATAAATTTCAAACTCAATCTTACAGACTTCACCTCAGAGACGTCTCAAAATAATGAAAATAGGGCCCTTTTACTCAAGCAGTCGTATCTCTGGACGTCGCCTACTGCACCGTCTTCAGCAGCAGCCGCGCCGGCTTCTGTCTTCGGCACTTCTGACGCCAGACGCACCAAGCATCTCCCTCAGGTTAACACACTCTCTGTGCATTAACCTGTGTGCATTACCACCTTTAGTAATCGCCCAGTCACCACCCTTGGTAACTATCCAACACCAGCCAACCACCTTATTCGACCTGACATATATAGCAATGTCGTCTGTTATCCACTTACAAGAGGGGGGACTTTTTCATATCTACTATCCTAGGGGGGACTATACCTACCTACTACGAAAAACACTAAGGGGTTGGTTGGTTAATCTAACTATGGGAAAGGATAACAACCGGCAAAGCCATAAATGACGTTTTGGTCTTATAAGAGGTGTGGTACTCGCTATCGAAGAACGCGGCACACGTCTCCGAGCACCACTCGCCTCGCCACGGTACCATGTACTGCACGGCAGCCAGAGTCGTTCTCCCGTAGCCTCCGCTCAACAGCTTCAGCTCGTGACGACCGCAGAGTCCAGCTTCTCTGTGGACTGAGAACACTTTATTACGTAAACAAATTGACGAGGTGAGAGTCTTTCTCTATTTGAATACTCATCTTATATGGCCTGGTTATCCTTCACAGCCGTCGAGCTCTGCTCCGCGTGATCTCACGTAGACCCTCACGATTCAGCCTTGTGTTCCGAGCAGCGACGTCAAAACGCGCGAATAACAGGCGTCGTCCCTTCGGTACCTGTTTAACTGCTAACACGGCCTCTCCTGACGAAGGGTCGTCCTCGGCCCGGTCGTACGGTGTCGATCTACAGAGACCAGCGCCAGCTGCTGTCGAGGGTCCGGCTTCAGGGTCTGCAACTAACAGAGGCATGGATCGCAGAACACTTGATCCCTCATCTGTGAAAGAACAACACATATTTAAATAGGCGCTCAGTATCTTTAAAACCGCCACCTAATTTTTCATCCTCCGTTCATAATATCTCTTTCACTTAATTCATACATCGCACAACATTCATAAATTTCAAACTCAATCTTACAGACTTCACCTCAGAGACGTCTCAAAATAATGAAAATAGGGCCCTTTTACTCAAGCAGTCGTATCTCTGGACGTCGCCTACTGCACCGTCTTCAGCAGCAGCCGCGCCGGCTTCTGTCTTCGGCACTTCTGACGCCAGACGCACCAAGCATCTCCCTCAGGTTAACACACTCTCTGTGCATTAACCTGTGCGCATTACAACCTTTAGTAATCGCCCAGTCACCACCCTTGGTAACTATCCAAAACCAGCCAACCACCTTATTCGACCTGACATATATAGCAATGTCGTCTGTTATCCACTTACAAGAGGGGGGACTTTTTCATATCTACCATCCTAGGGGGAACTATACCTACCTACTACGAAAAACACTAAGGGGTTGGTTGGTTAATCTAACTATGGGAAAGGATAACAACCGGCAAAGCCATAAATGACGTTTTGGTCTTATAAGAGGTGTGGTACTCGCTATCGAAGAACGCGGCACACGTCTCCGAGCACCACTCGCCTCGCCACGGTACCATGTACTGCACGGCAGCCAGAGTCGTTCTCCCGTAGCCTCCGCTCAACAGCTTCAGCTCGTGACGACCGCAGAGTCCAGCTTCTCTGTGGACTGAGAACACTTTATTACGTAAACAAATTGACGAGGTGAGAGTCTTTCTCTATTTGAATACTCATCTTATATGGCCTGGTTATCCTTCACAGCCGTCGAGCTCTGCTCCGCGTGATCTCACGTAGACCCTCACGATTCGGCCTTGTGTTCCGAGCAGCGACGTCAAAACGCGCGAATAACAGGCGTCGTCCCTTCGGTACCTGTTTAACTGCTAACACGGCCTCTCCTGACGAAGGGTCGTCCTCGGCCCGGTCGTACGGTGTCGATCTACAGAGACCAGCGCCAGCTGCTGTCGAGGGTCCGGCTTCAGGGTCTGCAACTAACAGAGGCATGGATCGCAGAACACTTGATCCCTCATCTGTGAAAGAACAACACATATTTAAATAGGCGCTCAGTATCTTTAAAACCGCCACCTAATTTTTCATCCTCCGTTCATAATATCTCTTTCACTTAATTCATACATCGCACAACATTCATAAATTTCAAACTCAATCTTACAGACTTCACCTCAGAGACGTCTCAAAATAATGAAAATAGGGCCCTTTTACTCAAGCAGTCGTATTGTGGTACTCGCTATCGAAGAACGCGGCACACGTCTCCGAGCACCACTCGCCTCGCCACGGTACCATGTACTGCACGGCAGCCAGAGTCGTTCTCCCGTAGCCTCCGCTCAACAGCTTTAGCTCGTAACGACCGCAGAGTCCAGCTTCTCTGTGGACTGAGAACACTTTATTACGTAAACAAATTGACGAGGTGAGAGTCTTTCTCTATTTGAATACTCATCTTATATGGCCTGGTTATCCTTCACAGCCGTCGAGCTCTGCTCCGCGTGATCTCACGTAGACCCTCACGATTCGGCCTTGTGTTTCGAGCAGCGACGTCAAAACGCGCGAATAACAGGCGTCGTCCCTTCGGTACCTGTTTAACTCTGTTAAGTGGAGAGGTATACCTACATCAAAGTTGCTAACACGGCCTCTCCTGACGAAGGGTCGTCCTCGGCCCGGTCGTACGGTGTCGATCTACAGAGACCAGCGCCAGCTGCTGTCGAGGGTCCGGCTTCAGGGTCTGCAACTAACAGAGGCATGGATCGCAGAACACTTGATCCCTCATCTGTGAAAGAACAACACATATTTAAATAGGCGCTCAGTATCTTTAAAACCGCCACCTAATTTTTCATCCTCCGTTCATAATATCTCTTTCACTTAATTCATACATCGCACAACATTCATAAATTTCAAACTCAATCTTACAGACTTCACCTCAGAGACGTCTCAAAATAATGAAAATAGGGCCCTTTTACTCAAGCAGTCGTATTGTGGTACTCGCTATCGAAGAACGCGGCACACGTCTCCGAGCACCACTCGCCTCGCCACGGTACCATGTACTGCACGGCAGCCAGAGTCGTTCTCCCGTAGCCTCCGCTCAACAGCTTCAGCTCGTAACGACCGCAGAGTCCAGCTTCTCTGTGGACTGAGAACACTTTATTACGTAAACAAATTGACGAGGTGAGAGTCTTTCTCTATTTGAATACTCATCTTATATGGCCTGGTTATCCTTCACAGCCGTCGAGCTCTGCTCCGCGTGATCTCACGCAGACCCTCACGATTCGGCCTTGTGTTCCGAGCAGCGACGTCAAAACGCGCGAATAACAGGCGTCGTCCCTTCGGTACCTGTTTAACTCTGTTAAGTGGAGAGGTATACCTACATCAAAGTTGCTAACACGGCCTCTCCTGACGAAGGGTCGTCCTCGGCCCGGTCGTACGGTGTCGATCTACAGAGACCAGCGCCAGCTGCTGTCGAGGGTCCGGCTTCAGGGTCTGCAACTAACAGAGGCATGGATCGCAGAACACTTGATCCCTCATCTGTGAAAGAACAACACATATTTAAATAGGCGCTCAGTATCTTTAAAACCGCCACCTAATTTTTCATCCTCCGTTCATAATATCTCTTTCACTTAATTCATACATCGCACAACATTCATAAATTTCAAACTCAATCTTACAGACTTCACCTCAGAGACGTCTCAAAATAATGAAAATAGGGCCCTTTTACTCAAGCAGTCGTATTGTGGTACTCGCTATCGAAGAACGCGGCACACGTCTCCGAGCACCACTCGCCTCGCCACGGTACCATGTACTGCACGGCAGCCAGAGTCGTTCTCCCGTAGCCTCCGCTCAACAGCTTCAGCTCGTAACGATCGCAGAGTCCAGCTTCTCTGTGGACTGAGAACACTTTATTACGTAAACAAATTGACGAGGTGAGAGTCTTTCTCTATTTGAATACTCATCTTATATGGCCTGGTTATCCTTCACAGCCGTCGAGCTCTGCTCCGCGTGATCTCACGCAGACCCTCACGATTCGGCCTTGTGTTCCGAGCAGCGACGTCAAAACGCGCGAATAACAGGCGTCGTCCCTTCGGTACCTGTTTAACTCTGTTAAGTGGAGAGGTATACCTACATCAAAGTTGCTAACACGGCCTCTCCTGACGAAGGGTCGTCCTCGGCCCGGTCGTACGGTGTCGATCTACAGAGACCAGCGCCAGCTGCTGTCGAGGGTCCGGCTTCAGGGTCTGCAACTAACAGAGGCATGGATCGCAGAACACTTGATCCCTCATCTGTGAAAGAACAACACATATTTAAATAGGCGCTCAGTATCTTTAAAACCGCCACCTAATTTTTCATCCTCCGTTCATAATATCTCTTTCACTTAATTCATACATCGCACAACATTCATAAATTTCAAACTCAATCTTACAGACTTCACCTCAGAGACGTCTCAAAATAATGAAAATAGGGCCCTTTTACTCAAGCAGTCGTATTGTGGTACTCGCTATCGAAGAACGCGGCACACGTCTCCGAGCACCACTCGCCTCGCCACGGTACCATGTACTGCACGGCAGCCAGAGTCGTTCTCCCGTAGCCTCCGCTCAACAGCTTTAGCTCGTAACGACCGCAGAGTCCAGCTTCTCTGTGGACTGAGAACACTTTATTACGTAAACAAATTGACGAGGTGAGAGTCTTTCTCTATTTGAATACTCATCTTATATGGCCTGGTTATCCTTCACAGCCGTCGAGCTCTGCTCCGCGTGATCTCACGTAGACCCTCACGATTCGGCCTTGTGTTTCGAGCAGCGACGTCAAAACGCGCGAATAACAGGCGTCGTCCCTTCGGTACCTGTTTAACTCTGTTAAGTGGAGAGGTATACCTACATCAAAGTTGCTAACACGGCCTCTCCTGACGAAGGGTCGTCCTCGGCCCGGTCGTACGGTGTCGATCTACAGAGACCAGCGCCAGCTGCTGTCGAGGGTCCGGCTTCAGGGTCTGCAACTAACAGAGGCATGGATCGCAGAACACTTGATCCCTCATCTGTGAAAGAACAACACATATTTAAATAGGCGCTCAGTATCTTTAAAACCGCCACCTAATTTTTCATCCTCCGTTCATAATATCTCTTTCACTTAATTCATACATCGCACAACATTCATAAATTTCAAACTCAATCTTACAGACTTCACCTCAGAGACGTCTCAAAATAATGAAAATAGGGCCCTTTTACTCAAGCAGTCGTATTGTGGTACTCGCTATCGAAGAACGCGGCACACGTCTCCGAGCACCACTCGCCTCGCCACGGTACCATGTACTGCACGGCAGCCAGAGTCGTTCTCCCGTAGCCTCCGCTCAACAGCTTCAGCTCGTAACGACCGCAGAGTCCAGCTTCTCTGTGGACTGAGAACACTTTATTACGTAAACAAATTGACGAGGTGAGAGTCTTTCTCTATTTGAATACTCATCTTATATGGCCTGGTTATCCTTCACAGCCGTCGAGCTCTGCTCCGCGTGATCTCACGCAGACCCTCACGATTCGGCCTTGTGTTCCGAGCAGCGACGTCAAAACGCGCGAATAACAGGCGTCGTCCCTTCGGTACCTGTTTAACTCTGTTAAGTGGAGAGGTATACCTACATCAAAGTTGCTAACACGGCCTCTCCTGACGAAGGGTCGTCCTCGGCCCGGTCGTACGGTGTCGATCTACAGAGACCAGCGCCAGCTGCTGTCGAGGGTCCGGCTTCAGGGTCTGCAACTAACA
This sequence comes from Scotopteryx bipunctaria, assembly GCA_949320045.1. NCBI lineage: Eukaryota > Metazoa > Arthropoda > Insecta > Lepidoptera > Geometridae > Scotopteryx > Scotopteryx bipunctaria. The sequence goes on from OX439441.1 coordinate 6,378,582, forward strand.
GAGGCATGGATCGCAGAACACTTGATCCCTCATCTGTGAAAGAACAACACATATTTAAATAGGCGCTCAGTATCTTTAAAACCGCCACCTAATTTTTCATCCTCCGTTCATAATATCTCTTTCACTTAATTCATACATCGCACAACATTCATAAATTTCAAACTCAATCTTACAGACTTCACCTCAGAGACGTCTCAAAATAATGAAAATAGGGCCCTTTTACTCAAGCAGTCGTATTGTGGTACTCGCTATCGAAGAACGCGGCACACGTCTCCGAGCACCACTCGCCTCGCCACGGTACCATGTACTGCACGGCAGCCAGAGTCGTTCTCCCGTAGCCTCCGCTCAACAGCTTCAGCTCGTAACGACCGCAGAGTCCAGCTTCTCTGTGGACTGAGAACACTTTATTACGTAAACAAATTGACGAGGTGAGAGTCTTTCTCTATTTGAATACTCATCTTATATGGCCTGGTTATCCTTCACAGCCGTCGAGCTCTGCTCCGCGTGATCTCACGCAGACCCTCACGATTCGGCCTTGTGTTCCGAGCAGCGACGTCAAAACGCGCGAATAACAGGCGTCGTCCCTTCGGTACCTGTTTAACTCTGTTAAGTGGAGAGGTATACCTACATCAAAGTTGCTAACACGGCCTCTCCTGACGAAGGGTCGTCCTCGGCCCGGTCGTACGGTGTCGATCTACAGAGACCAGCGCCAGCTGCTGTCGAGGGTCCGGCTTCAGGGTCTGCAACTAACAGAGGCATGGATCGCAGAACACTTGATCCCTCATCTGTGAAAGAACAACACATATTTAAATAGGCGCTCAGTATCTTTAAAACCGCCACCTAATTTTTCATCCTCCGTTCATAATATCTCTTTCACTTAATTCATACATCGCACAACATTCATAAATTTCAAACTCAATCTTACAGACTTCACCTCAGAGACGTCTCAAAATAATGAAAATAGGGCCCTTTTACTCAAGCAGTCGTATTGTGGTACTCGCTATCGAAGAACGCGGCACACGTCTCCGAGCACCACTCGCCTCGCCACGGTACCATGTACTGCACGGCAGCCAGAGTCGTTCTCCCGTAGCCTCCGCTCAACAGCTTCAGCTCGTAACGACCGCAGAGTCCAGCTTCTCTGTGGACTGAGAACACTTTATTACGTAAACAAATTGACGAGGTGAGAGTCTTTCTCTATTTGAATACTCATCTTATATGGCTTGGTTATCCTTCACAGCCGTCGAGCTCTGCTCTGCGTGATCTCACGTAGACCCTCACGATTCGGCCTTGTGTTCCGAGCAGCGACGTCAAAACGCGCGAATAACAGGCGTCGTCCCTTCGGTACCTGTTTAACTCTGTTAAGTGGAGAGGTATACCTACATCAAAGTTGCTAACACGGCCTCTCCTGACGAAGGGTCGTCCTCGGCCCGGTCGTACGGTGTCGATCTACAGAGACCAGCGCCAGCTGCTGTCGAGGGTCCGGCTTCAGGGTCTGCAACTAACAGAGGCATAGATCGCAGAACACTTGATCCCTCATCTGTGAAAGAACAACACATATTTAAATAGGCGCTCAGTATCTTTAAAACCGCCACCTAATTTTTCATCCTCCGTTCATAATATCTCTTTCACTTAATTCATACATCGCACAACATTCATAAATTTCAAACTCAATCTTACAGACTTCACCTCAGAGACGTCTCAAAATAATGAAAATAGGGCCCTTTTACTCAAGCAGTCGTATTGTGGTACTCGCTATCGAAGAACGCGGCACACGTCTCCGAGCACCACTCGCCTCGCCACGGTACCATGTACTGCACGGCAGCCAAAGTCGTTCTCCCGTAGCCTCCGCTCAACAGCTTTAGCTCGTAACGACCGCAGAGTCCAGCTTCTCTGTGGACTGAGAACACTTTATTACGTAAACAAATTGACGAGGTGAGAGTCTTTCTCTATTTGAATACTCATCTTATATGGCCTGGTTATCCTTCACAGCCGTCGAGCTCTGCTCCGCGTGATCTCACGTAGACCCTCACGATTCGGCCTTGTGTTCCGAGCAGCGACGTCAAAACGCGCGAATAACAGGCGTCGTCCCTTCGGTACCTGTTTAACTCTGTTAAGTGGAGAGGTATACCTACATCAAAGTTGCTAACACGGCCTCTCCTGACGAAGGGTCGTCCTCGGCCCGGTCGTACGGTGTCGATCTACAGAGACCAGCGCCAGCTGCTGTCGAGGGTCCGGCTTCAGGGTCTGCAACTAACAGAGGCATGGATCGCAGAACACTTGATCCCTCATCTGTGAAAGAACAACACATATTTAAATAGGCGCTCAGTATCTTTAAAACCGCCACCTAATTTTTCATCCTCCGTTCATAATATCTCTTTCACTTAATTCATACATCGCACAACATTCATAAATTTCAAACTCAATCTTACAGACTTCACCTCAGAGACGTCTCAAAATAATGAAAATAGGGCCCTTTTACTCAAGCAGTCGTATTGTGGTACTCGCTATCGAAGAACGCGGCACACGTCTCCGAGCACCACTCGCCTCGCCACGGTACCATGTACTGCACGGCAGCCAGAGTCGTTCTCCCGTAGCCTCCGCTCAACAGCTTCAGCTCGTAACGACCGCAGAGTCCAGCTTCTCTGTGGACTGAGAACACTTTATTACGTAAACAAATTGACGAGGTGAGAGTCTTTCTCTATTTGAATACTCATCTTATATGGCCTGGTTATCCTTCACAGCCGTCGAGCTCTGCTCCGCGTGATCTCACGTAGACCCTCACGATTCGGCCTTGTGTTCCGAGCAGCGACGTCAAAACGCGCGAATAACAGGCGTCGTCCCTTCGGTACCTGTTTAACTCTGTTAAGTGGAGAGGTATACCTACATCAAAGTTGCTAACACGGCCTCTCCTGACGAAGGGTCGTCCTCGGCCCGGTCGTACGGTGTCGATCTACAGAGACCAGCGCCAGCTGCTGTCGAGGGTCCGGCTTCAGGGTCTGCAACTAACAGAGGCATGGATCGCAGAACACTTGATCCCTCATCTGTGAAAGAACAACACATATTTAAATAGGCGCTCAGTATCTTTAAAACCGCCACCTAATTTTTCATCCTCCGTTCATAATATCTCTTTCACTTAATTCATACATCGCACAACATTCATAAATTTCAAACTCAATCTTACAGACTTCACCTCAGAGACGTCTCAAAATAATGAAAATAGGGCCCTTTTACTCAAGCAGTCGTATTGTGGTACTCGCTATCGAAGAACGCGGCACACGTCTCCGAGCACCACTCGCCTCGCCACGGTACCATGTACTGCACGGCAGCCAGAGTCGTTCTCCCGTAGCCTCCGCTCAACAGCTTTAGCTCGTAACGACCGCAGAGTCCAGCTTCTCTGTGGACTGAGAACACTTTATTACGTAAACAAATTGACGAGGTGAGAGTCTTTCTCTATTTGAATACTCATCTTATATGGCCTGGTTATCCTTCACAGCCGTCGAGCTCTGCTCCGCGTGATCTCACGTAGACCCTCACGATTCGGCCTTGTGTTTCGAGCAGCGACGTCAAAACGCGCGAATAACAGGCGTCGTCCCTTCGGTACCTGTTTACAAAGTTGCTAACACGGCCTCTCCTGACGAAGGGTCGTCCTCGGCCCGGTCGTACGGTGTCGATCTACAGAGACCAGCGCCAGCTGCTGTCGAGGGTCCGGCTTCAGGGTCTGCAACTAACAGAGGCATGGATCGCAGAACACTTGATCCCTCATCTGTGAAAGAACAACACATATTTAAATAGGCGCTCAGTATCTTTAAAACCGCCACCTAATTTTTCATCCTCCGTTCATAATATCTCTTTCACTTAATTCATACATCGCACAACATTCATAAATTTCAAACTCAATCTTACAGACTTCACCTCAGAGACGTCTCAAAATAATGAAAATAGGGCCCTTTTACTCAAGCAGTCGTATTGTGGTACTCGCTATCGAAGAACGCGGCACACGTCTCCGAGCACCACTCGCCTCGCCACGGTACCATGTACTGCACGGCAGCCAGAGTCGTTCTCCCGTAGCCTCCGCTCAACAGCTTCAGCTCGTAACGACCGCAGAGTCCAGCTTCTCTGTGGACTGAGAACACTTTATTACGTAAACAAATTGACGAGGTGAGAGTCTTTCTCTATTTGAATACTCATCTTATATGGCCTGGTTATCCTTCACAGCCGTCGAGCTCTGCTCCGCGTGATCTCACGCAGACCCTCACGATTCGGCCTTGTGTTCCGAGCAGCGACGTCAAAACGCGCGAATAACAGGCGTCGTCCCTTCGGTACCTGTTTAACTCTGTTAAGTGGAGAGGTATACCTACATCAAAGTTGCTAACACGGCCTCTCCTGACGAAGGGTCGTCCTCGGCCCGGTCGTACGGTGTCGATCTACAGAGACCAGCGCCAGCTGCTGTCGAGGGTCCGGCTTCAGGGTCTGCAACTAACAGAGGCATGGATCGCAGAACACTTGATCCCTCATCTGTGAAAGAACAACACATATTTAAATAGGCGCTCAGTATCTTTAAAACCGCCACCTAATTTTTCATCCTCCGTTCATAATATCTCTTTCACTTAATTCATACATCGCACAACATTCATAAATTTCAAACTCAATCTTACAGACTTCACCTCAGAGACGTCTCAAAATAATGAAAATAGGGCCCTTTTACTCAAGCAGTCGTATTGTGGTACTCGCTATCGAAGAACGCGGCACACGTCTCCGAGCACCACTCGCCTCGCCACGGTACCATGTACTGCACGGCAGCCAGAGTCGTTCTCCCGTAGCCTCCGCTCAACAGCTTCAGCTCGTAACGACCGCAGAGTCCAGCTTCTCTGTGGACTGAGAACACTTTATTACGTAAACAAATTGACGAGGTGAGAGTCTTTCTCTATTTGAATACTCATCTTATATGGCTTGGTTATCCTTCACAGCCGTCGAGCTCTGCTCCGCGTGATCTCACGTAGACCCTCACGATTCGGCCTTGTGTTCCGAGCAGCGACGTCAAAACGCGCGAATAACAGGCGTCGTCCCTTCGGTACCTGTTTAACTCTGTTAAGTGGAGAGGTATACCTACATCAAAGTTGCTAACACGGCCTCTCCTGACGAAGGGTCGTCCTCGGCCCGGTCGTACGGTGTCGATCTACAGAGACCAGCGCCAGCTGCTGTCGAGGGTCCGGCTTCAGGGTCTGCAACTAACAGAGGCATAGATCGCAGAACACTTGATCCCTCATCTGTGAAAGAACAACACATATTTAAATAGGCGCTCAGTATCTTTAAAACCGCCACCTAATTTTTCATCCTCCGTTCATAATATCTCTTTCACTTAATTCATACATCGCACAACATTCATAAATTTCAAACTCAATCTTACAGACTTCACCTCAGAGACGTCTCAAAATAATGAAAATAGGGCCCTTTTACTCAAGCAGTCGTATTGTGGTACTCGCTATCGAAGAACGCGGCACAAGTCTCCGAGCACCACTCGCCTCGCCACGGTACCATGTACTGCACGGCAGCCAGAGTCGTTCTCCCGTAGCCTCCGCTCAACAGCTTTAGCTCGTAACGACCGCAGAGTCCAGCTTCTCTGTGGACTGAGAACACTTTATTACGTAAACAAATTGACGAGGTGAGAGTCTTTCTCTATTTGAATACTCATCTTATATGGCCTGGTTATCCTTCACAGCCGTCGAGCTCTGCTCCGCGTGATCTCACGTAGACCCTCACGATTCGGCCTTGTGTTCCGAGCAGCGACGTCAAAACGCGCGAATAACAGGCGTCGTCCCTTCGGTACCTGTTTAACTCTGTTAAGTGGAGAGGTATACCTACATCAAAGTTGCTAACACGGCCTCTCCTGACGAAGGGTCGTCCTCGGCCCGGTCGTACGGTGTCGATCTACAGAGACCAGCGCCAGCTGCTGTCGAGGGTCCGGCTTCAGGGTCTGCAACTAACAGAGGCATGGATCGCAGAACACTTGATCCCTCATCTGTGAAAGAACAACACATATTTAAATAGGCGCTCAGTATCTTTAAAACCGCCACCTAATTTTTCATCCTCCGTTCATAATATCTCTTTCACTTAATTCATACATCGCACAACATTCATAAATTTCAAACTCAATCTTACAGACTTCACCTCAGAGACGTCTCAAAATAATGAAAATAGGGCCCTTTTACTCAAGCAGTCGTATTGTGGTACTCGCTATCGAAGAACGCGGCACACGTCTCCGAGCACCACTCGCCTCGCCACGGTACCATGTACTGCACGGCAGCCAGAGTCGTTCTCCCGTAGCCTCCGCTCAACAGCTTCAGCTCGTAACGACCGCAGAGTCCAGCTTCTCTGTGGACTGAGAACACTTTATTACGTAAACAAATTGACGAGGTGAGAGTCTTTCTCTATTTGAATACTCATCTTATATGGCCTGGTTATCCTTCACAGCCGTCGAGCTCTGCTCCGCGTGATCTCACGTAGACCCTCACGATTCGGCCTTGTGTTCCGAGCAGCGACGTCAAAACGCGCGAATAACAGGCGTCGTCCCTTCGGTACCTGTTTAACTCTGTTAAGTGGAGAGGTATACCTACATCAAAGTTGCTAACACGGCCTCTCCTGACGAAGGGTCGTCCTCGGCCCGGTCGTACGGTGTCGATCTACAGAGACCAGCGCCAGCTGCTGTCGAGGGTCCGGCTTCAGGGTCTGCAACTAACAGAGGCATGGATCGCAGAACACTTGATCCCTCATCTGTGAAAGAACAACACATATTTAAATAGGCGCTCAGTATCTTTAAAACCGCCACCTAATTTTTCATCCTCCGTTCATAATATCTCTTTCACTTAATTCATACATCGCACAACATTCATAAATTTCAAACTCAATCTTACAGACTTCACCTCAGAGACGTCTCAAAATAATGAAAATAGGGCCCTTTTACTCAAGCAGTCGTATTGTGGTACTCGCTATCGAAGAACGCGGCACACGTCTCCGAGCACCACTCGCCTCGCCACGGTACCATGTACTGCACGGCAGCCAGAGTCGTTCTCCCGTAGCCTCCGCTCAACAGCTTTAGCTCGTAACGACCGCAGAGTCCAGCTTCTCTGTGGACTGAGAACACTTTATTACGTAAACAAATTGACGAGGTGAGAGTCTTTCTCTATTTGAATACTCATCTTATATGGCCTGGTTATCCTTCACAGCCGTCGAGCTCTGCTCCGCGTGATCTCACGTAGACCCTCACGATTCGGCCTTGTGTTTCGAGCAGCGACGTCAAAACGCGCGAATAACAGGTGTCGTCCCTTCGGTACCTGTTTACAAAGTTGCTAACACGGCCTCTCCTGACGAAGGGTCGTCCTCGGCCCGGTCGTACGGTGTCGATCTACAGAGACCAGCGCCAGCTGCTGTCGAGGGTCCGGCTTCAGGGTCTGCAACTAACAGAGGCATGGATCGCAGAACACTTGATCCCTCATCTGTGAAAGAACAACACATATTTAAATAGGCGCTCAGTATCTTTAAAACCGCCACCTAATTTTTCATCCTCCGTTCATAATATCTCTTTCACTTAATTCATACATCGCACAACATTCATAAATTTCAAACTCAATCTTACAGACTTCACCTCAGAGACGTCTCAAAATAATGAAAATAGGGCCCTTTTACTCAAGCAGTCGTATTGTGGTACTCGCTATCGAAGAACGCGGCACACGTCTCCGAGCACCACTCGCCTCGCCACGGTACCATGTACTGCACGGCAGCCAGAGTCGTTCTCCCGTAGCCTCCGCTCAACAGCTTCAGCTCGTAACGACCGCAGAGTCCAGCTTCTCTGTGGACTGAGAACACTTTATTACGTAAACAAATTGACGAGGTGAGAGTCTTTCTCTATTTGAATACTCATCTTATATGGCTTGGTTATCCTTCACAGCCGTCGAGCTCTGCTCCGCGTGATCTCACGTAGACCCTCACGATTCGGCCTTGTGTTCCGAGCAGCGACGTCAAAACGCGCGAATAACAGGCGTCGTCCCTTCGGTACCTGTTTAACTCTGTTAAGTGGAGAGGTATACCTACATCAAAGTTGCTAACACGGCCTCTCCTGACGAAGGGTCGTCCTCGGCCCGGTCGTACGGTGTCGATCTACAGAGACCAGCGCCAGCTGCTGTCGAGGGTCCGGCTTCAGGGTCTGCAACTAACAGAGGCATGGATCGCAGAACACTTGATCCCTCATCTGTGAAAGAACAACACATATTTAAATAGGCGCTCAGTATCTTTAAAACCGCCACCTAATTTTTCATCCTCCGTTCATAATATCTCTTTCACTTAATTCATACATCGCACAACATTCATAAATTTCAAACTCAATCTTACAGACTTCACCTCAGAGACGTCTCAAAATAATGAAAATAGGGCCCTTTTACTCAAGCAGTCGTATTGTGGTACTCGCTATCGAAGAACGCGGCACACGTCTCCGAGCACCACTCGCCTCGCCACGGTACCATGTACTGCACGGCAGCCAGAGTCGTTCTCCCGTAGCCTCCGCTCAACAGCTTCAGCTCGTAACGACCGCAGAGTCCAGCTTCTCTGTGGACTGAGAACACTTTATTACGTAAACAAATTGACGAGGTGAGAGTCTTTCTCTATTTGAATACTCATCTTATATGGCCTGGTTATCCTTCACAGCCGTCGAGCTCTGCTCCGCGTGATCTCACGTAGACCCTCACGATTCGGCCTTGTGTTCCGAGCAGCGACGTCAAAACGCGCGAATAACAGGCGTCGTCCCTTCGGTACCTGTTTAACTCTGTTAAGTGGAGAGGTATACCTACATCAAAGTTGCTAACACGGCCTCTCCTGACGAAGGGTCGTCCTCGGCCCGGTCGTACGGTGTCGATCTACAGAGACCAGCGCCAGCTGCTGTCGAGGGTCCGGCTTCAGGGTCTGCAACTAACAGAGGCATGGATCGCAGAACACTTGATCCCTCATCTGTGAAAGAACAACACATATTTAAATAGGCGCTCAGTATCTTTAAAACCGCCACCTAATTTTTCATCCTCCGTTCATAATATCTCTTTCACTTAATTCATACATCGCACAACATTCATAAATTTCAAACTCAATCTTACAGACTTCACCTCAGAGACGTCTCAAAATAATGAAAATAGGGCCCTTTTACTCAAGCAGTCGTATTGTGGTACTCGCTATCGAAGAACGCGGCACACGTCTCCGAGCACCACTCGCCTCGCCACGGTACCATGTACTGCACGGCAGCCAGAGTCGTTCTCCCGTAGCCTCCGCTCAACAGCTTCAGCTCGTAACGACCGCAGAGTCCAGCTTCTCTGTGGACTGAGAACACTTTATTACGTAAACAAATTGACGAGGTGAGAGTCTTTCTCTATTTGAATACTCATCTTATATGGCCTGGTTATCCTTCACAGCCGTCGAGCTCTGCTCCGCGTGATCTCACGTAGACCCTCACGATTCGGCCTTGTGTTCCGAGCAGCGACGTCAAAACGCGCGAATAACAGGCGTCGTCCCTTCGGTACCTGTTTAACTCTGTTAAGTGGAGAGGTATACATCAAAGTTTCGACCTTTCGTGGGCTCGGCTTTACCTGACCCTGACTCACAAACCCTGCCAAGATATTTGACCATCATATGACTTACGAGAACGAGACCAGCGATAGCAACGGCGATCGACGCTTTATGAGCGTGATCGAGATTAGTACAGAGAACGAACCCTACCCCCATAATTGCGTCGTGGCATTCGACCTACTAATGAACTTCCAGATCGGGATCTAAATAGACTACGGCGCGAACTACCCCTTTTGCGCGACAAAGTCCGCAAACGGTGACGCACCCTGACAAAAGAACGTCTTTGGGTAGATTGACAGCGGGAGACGCTTCGTGATCGGACACGGAACCTACTGCGCGTCATTGTTCTGCTCCGACGTGGTGCTCGACCATAAAAGACACTAGGTGACAGAGACCGTAACTTACAGCGCGAAAGTTATCGCATGGATGACAGAGTTCTACTACGAAACCGATACCGAGAACGGCGTCGTGTTCGGACACGTGAGTCACCTTGTGTACGATGTTTCGTTCTACCACGGTCTTTATTTCTAGGCATGCTGAGAATTTACCAAGGTTACGTAAACAAGAATAACAAAGAGAATGCAACTGAGAGAATAAAACAACAAACTGCACAGAATCTGGCTATCTTTTCAATGTGTGGGTAGTTCCAATCTGTTTACTCGAAATTTGTGAGCTTTATGGATTTTATTATCCCTCACTTCTGATTTTAGGTAAAAAGGATCTGATTCATTAAAAAAAATAAACCACAGGCTTATCTAAACATTAACAATCAATTTAATCAAAATTAAACAAAACTACTACAATCAGATTGGACCACACACATTGAAAATGATCTAGATTACACATGAAAATGACATAACCAAAACACAATATGACTCACGCGTCCTTCACACCGAAATTACACAAAAACAATAAAACTCTACTGTCCATGAGATGTTGCACTGTCGAGCACCACGAGCGAAGTGACCGCAAGCCTCGATTCGGCCCGCTATTTATAGGCGGTCGCCTTGTTTGCCTCCTGGTGGGGAAGTTGCTAACAATAATACCTCACTACCTCGCACGAGCTCGCAACATGACATTTTACAGTATGTGACATGACATTTGAAGCATGACATTGTCCCACCTCACGAAATAGAATGAGGGCCTCATACAAACTCATTTTGAAACCGTGTCCTACTCAACACTACGGTCAGCTGTTTTTGATGACCCCGCGGTGACACTGACATACGGCGCGCGCGCATTTGCCGCCGCCGACGTTCCGAAACCTGATCTCGTTTGCTGTTGCGAAGGCCTATCCCGTCGCTCCGCCGTAGCCGCCGTATTCATCCCGGTTTGTCGCCGCGACCATCCCATCGAATTCTGCCGATTTTGAGTACGCGACCCCACTGCATTGCACGTTACCTCTGCTACGTCGCTTTTGCAGGCCTGTCCTCCGCGTCCCTCCACCAACGCTGCATTGACTTCTGCCGCTTCGAAGGCTACCGCCAATCTAAGTGCCTTGTCAAATGGCAGATCTTCCTCCGAAAATAAACGCTGTCGAATGGTTTCATTTGTCAACCCACACACTAACTGGTCTCTCAGACTTTCTTGCAAATTCTCACCAAAACCACAATGTTTAGACAGCCGTCTGAGCTCAGCCACATATTCCGCAATCGATTCTCCCTGTGCTTGCTTTCTTTGCCGGAAAGTGTACCTCTCAGCCAGAATGCTCGGTCTTGGCTGTAGATGATTCCGCATGATCCGTACCAGGTCATTGAACTTCTTACTTGCTGGTTTGTCCGGAGTGCACAGAGTAACCAACAGCTCATATCCTGCGCCTCCCATCACCGTAATCAGAGTAGGTACTTTAAGCTCCTCTTTTACGTTATTCACCAAGAAGTACTGCTCCAACCTCTCTGCGTACAAAGTCCAGTTATCGGAATCCAACTGAAATGGACCGATTTTTCCGACTGACATCTTGAAAGATTTGATCTCCCGTCTTCACACACGCAGATCCAACTCGTCGCCAATGTAATATATTGGGATTAGGTACGGGATTTCAATAAATAAACTCCACATGAAGCACCAGTGAACACATATATTGACGGAATGACCATCTTTGGGGAATGACTACCCACAAATAACAAAATAATAACATAACGGCGAAAACTACCCTAAACACATACATTACAAGTTTATCTTATCAGAGAAAATTCTTAGTCATGTTTTACGGCCGTAGCCCACCAGGGGGCGCAGCAGTTAGATTTTTTTGCCCTGAAGAAACTCAATAACGCTCTTTTTCTAGACTTGCTTTTGTTATAGATGACTCATTTTTTATTACGTCGTGGGATTGAAAAACAAAATATTTCTTGTCTTGGCTTTAGGAAGAAACTTTTACTTCTCTTTCTTCTGGTAGTCCGTGCTAGAACCCGATCAGTTCTGAAATTCTAAAATTCTTTATTGTACACGCACGAAACGAAACAAATACACACAAAACATTAAAAAGTACCTACATTTACAAAGGTGAGCTTAACTCTTAAAGAGTTAAGCATAAGTTTTTCCTATTTCCTTATTTTTTGGCCTTTCCTGTTTTGTGTCGAGCCTGCCTATTGCCGCGCTAAACGAGCTCGACTAAAAAGATGCGAAGGATCCTGTCTTCCCAAACTAGAAAGAATTAATTCGTTTAACGGAGATCTAAGGTACCTAGGTACCTAAATTCCGCGCCACCACTGAAGTCTTACGGCAAAAGCGGGAAATTAAGCTCATTTAGTTTTAGGAAACATTTAGTTCTACGATAGCAGCGACGCGTCTATCAGACTTCAGTGGTGGCGCGGACTCTAACCTATTTAAGTACTTAACTCTTCCAAACCTTGGTTCCAAACTCGAAACAATTTCCAAGGTTCCAAGGTTCCAAAGTTTTCAAACAATAACTTTGACATGACAACCAAATGACAGTGACAGCCGTAATTTGTAAAGCCGTAAATGACGTAATTTTTCAAGTATCAAATCCGTGGGCACCACGGCAATGTGCGACTGACAGTGGTCAGGTCAGGTCAGTCAGTCAGTGTTTTGCTTGCATAGGTTGAAGACATAGAGTAACTAGGCATTAGGCTGAAGCATAGATAGAGTAACTTTTTTTTTATACTGGCTGTGGCTGGATAATTGTTCTGAGGGCTGGATGGAAGAGAATCTAAGAGAATCAATCAATAACAGTCAGTTGGCTATACCTACTTTGTTTTGTTATTGCTTGCATTGCATTTAGTGATGGGACTCGAATCGAAAATAAATATTCGAATCATCCGAAAAAAATCGAATCATGACTCGAATTAACCCTTGATTCGAATTGATTTGACATTTTTTAATCATCATCATCATCAGCCTTTAACAGTCCACTGCAGTACGTAGGTCTCTCCAATAACAACCATCGCTAGGCGTACTGCTCGCGTAACAGATAAAAGCTTTCTTTTATCTGATTCGAATCAACTCGACCATTCGAATCAAGCGATGATTCAAATCAACATACAATCTCATTCGAATTGAGTTTTATCTGTCATCATTCGATTCGAATCAAATGTGATTCGAGTCCCATCACTAATTGCATTGCATGCATCGTTCGATAACTTCGCATTGTGTTCGTGATCCAATGTGAATGTGATGGTATTGTTTGCATTAAATATCAATTAAATACACAGCTCAGTAGGTACATTGTTTATTCAACACACTTGTACAACAAAACATGAAGACAAAACCAGTCGAATTGGGTTTTCCCCAAAATAATCCTGGAGCAGTTAGACATGGGAACTTCATAAACTATTATTCATTCAACAGTGTGGAAAGTAGACTGGAGCACCTCGATTACAAAATGTTCCCAACGCCAGAATCCGACAAGATTCTGGTTTTAGACGTGGGATGCAACTCGGGCGACCTCACCTTTTCTCTGCACTATTACCTGGAAACGAGGTATGAAGATTGCACTATTGAAATACTTGCTATTGATCTGGACCCTAGTCTGATTGCAAAGGCCCGTGAGACGAATGAAAGAAGGACTTTCATTCAATATGAAGTAGGAAACATTATGGATGAAGATGGCAGGAGTGTAGTACAAGAGTATCTTCAGAAACATGGCAAAGAACGCTTTGATTTTACATTTTGTTTTTCTGTTACTATGTGGATACACCTCAATAATGGTGATGAAGGATTGCTGGAGTTCTTGAAGTACATTCAAGGTATTTCAACTTCATTTATTATAGAGCCTCAGCTGTGGAAATGCTACAAGGCTGCACAGAGGAGGCTGAAGAAAGCTGGTGGCTCATTTGAGAATTTTCCTGCACTGAAGATAAGAGGACAGGTGGATACTATCATTGAAAACGCTTGTACAGAAAATGGTGATTTTGTGAAGATTTTTGAAACCCAAGTGACAGCTTGGGGCCGCAAAGTTCAATGCTTTCGCTTAAACCAGAACTTGTCGATCCCAGCTTATGTTGGAAACCGTATAGCATATATTTAATTTTCTCTAGTCATTAGTTTGTAAGTTTATTTATTATTGGTATCTAATCAATGTCTGTAGTTCTTTAACATCTGGACACTCCATAGAAATGAAGGGAATACTTACTACTATGCTCCTGGAAGTGACATTTGTATATGAATTGAATAGCTGAACAGCCAGGAATGCAGCTACGGGATGAGGTATCTAAAGCTTGGAAGTAGTGTGGAGTGTCCATTTTATCATAGTACTTACTAGATGTATGTGGTTCTGTAGACTTCTGCCTAAAAATGTCCAATACATTCTTAGGCAAAGATAATTAATAACGTAAATATAAAAATAAACTATATAATGTAATCAAATTTCTGCCTCAAAAATGTGATTAAGTTGCTTATAATTATTTTATTTATATGGATAATATGGTATTTTCAACAAAATTATGTACTTTGTGAAGAATAATGTACACTATTCTTAAAATAAACTAAAGCTTGTAAGAGATGATCTCAGAAACTACTAACCCTATTTATCAACAATTGTCTCTAGAAATAAAACTACCTGGGTAGATATTAATCTAAAATAAAGTTCTGCATTCCATTTGATGTGTTTTATTTATTTCCTTATCCCTATGAGAAAGATTTTAAAAAGTCACAATATAATAATTATACATGTTGTCTACAAAGCTGGCTTACCAACACAAAAAAAGTACATTTTACTGAATTAAAATAGTAATTACTGTAGGTACATATATTTAAGTGATTAACATTAAATTGTACTTGCACATAACAATCTAATAGGCCCACTAGATCCATTCTGGACAAAGGCCTCTCTTGCCTTGCTCCAATCACCCCTCTGTAGGCCAGTTTACATTGAGACATACTTATTACTTATCCTACAATATTATAACTGTGAAAGTTTGTGAGAATGTTTTTGCCTCAATCACGGCGTTACAGCTGAACGGATTTGAATGGAACTACTACTAGGCTACTTTTTATCCGGGTATTGTGTGAGCGAACCTGCGGGCAACAGCTAGTTAATGATAAACATAATTTACCTATGCTAACATAAATCTATGATGTGGTAACTTCTTCTGTGCTAGATTCAAACTCGAGCTTCACATTACTTCCAACATTTTCAACATCCATCTCAGACTCAGGAGCATTTAACATGTTGAGGGTGACCTGTAACCAAAATTTTTAATTTATTAGTTATATTCTTTTAATTTAGGATAAGTATAGCTATCCAACGAGGTAACGTCGCCAGCCTTTTGGGGGCCTTACCTGCAGTCGGTGATCTGAGTCTGTTTTCTATCTGTAGGCGAACTTAGATAGAAAACTGAGTCCATTTTTATTTCTTATTATTATACCGATTGCCTTAAAGTTTTAATGTTATTGTAGTTTGTCTTTGTAACTAATTAAACCTAGTTATTTTTCAAATTCAATTAGATATATCTTTATTTTGTTTTATTTTTTTTACTTTGTGTCTTTCCTTTTGTGTACAATAAAGTGTTTATTATTATTATTATTTACAAAAATTAGGTTATTAGATTTAAAATGTTTAAGTAATCATTTTCACCCAGTGTGATACTTCACAGTAGGTATTGTATTGGACAACCACACTTGCCAGCTTGCATTTTCACAGAAATGAGTTGTAGGGTCTATTGCGGACCCTAAACATAGCTATGATTAAATTGATAATGGATCAGATCGGGAAATGATGATAATGAAAACGACCGCACGTTGCCGTAGTGAGTTTAAAACTGATTTATTGTGTAATAAGTAATGCTAAAGCACAATGCATTTTGCTGAATGTGCGGGTTGGCCCGTACATGAGTACTATTTGTAAAAGTATCTACTAATTTTTTGCTCCTTGGAGCTGAAGCTGTTAATTTCATCATGTAAGCTAAACCCTATGGCCTAACTTTAAGGTCTTTTATTATCTATTATAATAGATGATTTATACAGCATCAGGAGGCAACTTTTACCTTCACTAACGGGATGCTGTAGTACCCGGGACAAATTAAGATGGAGTAGGCTTGCCCAGCACCTATTCCATCCTCCTCCAGCTTAGTTTACCATGTTTGCTAGAGAGATTTGATCCTTATGATTGACCCATCAACTGGTACAGAATGTTGTTTTTTCGGATTCTAGTTGGTTCGATTCCTGGGTGTGGTAAACGTTTATTCAATGCAGTATTGCTTCTTTTTTTTAAATAAAGGAATGTTTCCTTTGGAGTAAACTTTGCTATCTTCAGTATTCAGAGTACTTTCCCTACAGGTGGCATCATAAAATTCCACTCTGTATGGATCATGCATGACATGAGCTAAGTATAATTGCTAATTCATCTGTACATTTTCCAGCTTATAGATATTGTACAGAGACTAATACTAATGGGCTATGGTATGACTGAACCAATCAACATCATTATGCATCATTGCCCTTAACCTATTCTATGTGAGGTTGGCATAGCCTGTCCCCTTCTTCTATTCCCTTGTCAGCTGTCATCTCTGTTTTCACTCCTTAACCATTGTGATCTTTCACACAATTCATCCACCTTTTATTTTGGCCTGCCAACCGTCATCAAAAATATTGGATGCATTCTTTTACAAGCAGGATTTTGGATATAAGTTACTAGTTGTTGTACCAAACAATGTGGATTTACTGTTCTGAGGTTGTACCTGTTGAGAAATGGGTGCAGAATGTTGTATGTTATGATGACTTGTAGGTGTGCTGGCTGCTACTGATCTCTCTTCTGCTATTTTTCTCTTGACTGGTGTTTTTTGTGTGCTGAAATAAAAATTCATTTTTTACTCAGAATAATAAAAATGAAATTTACTATTTAGGATGTGTACCATATGCCTGATGAATTGTGGGCCAAGATTATCAGAGTGGGTCCCATGGGGGTTGAGAAATCTTGTGGTCGGCCAAGTAGAGATGAAGGGTTAAACTCAATGGTTACTCTACAAACTGGCCTAGAGGCCTTAGATCAGGGTGAGTGAAAAACAGTGGGCTCCAGCAGGCTTGTTACTGGCTAGTCCACAATGGCCCATAACAGGGATGACTGGACAGAAGGAAGGGCGGCCTTTGCATGCCTTGCGTACATGCATAAGTTTGGATGTATGATGTTTGTTACTCTTTCACGTACATTTCTTGTATAATATTGTGCCATATAAAGCTTTTTTTATCTTTTACTGAATGGATTTTAAGTGAACTTGGAACATACCATAGTGCTGGATTAACATATAGGCTATTTTTTTTCCGGGTACCACGCGAGCGAAGCCGCGGGCGGCAGCTAGTAATAATAATGTGGTTGTATGAATAGTTTGACTTTAATAGGTTCATGCTGTGCCAACCCCACATAGAGTGGGATGAGGGCAGGAAAATGATGATGATGAATAGTTTGGCTTTAACACTAATACAAACATTGGTGGTGAATCTGCTATTGGATGTAGAAGCATTGTCATTTCTGCAAGTTTATTGAAAGCTGCACCAGCTTCAGTGAATATTTCACCAACCTGAAACGACAATTATTTGAAGGAGTTATGATATGCTGGTTGTAGGAACAATACCTATGTTTATTACAAGTTGAAGACCTATTAATTTATTACCACTGGTTCTTTCTTAGTTACTTAGGTATATCTCATCAAGGTGATGGAAAAGTTCATGCCAGTGTAGGAAGGAAAATAAAGGTTTATTATATGCAACTTGAAGGTATTTATAAAAGTTAGGTAGATAATTCAAGTAGTACCTTTGCAGCTGAGTTATTCATAGCTAAAAAAGTTTCGAGTACCTATGCTTAAGCTGAAATTTTTCTTTTCCGATTTATAGATAAACAGAGTTTATTTCTTCTTCTTCTTCTTCTTTTATTTTTTGGCCTCTGCAGCTGTGTTTGCCACAATTTTGCCAATGTCGATGTAGACAAGATTTAAAACGGTAATGCGATGGAGGTTTGAGAAATAAAAAAAAAAAGTCATTAAGGGAGACTCAACTGAAATGTTAAAGCAAGTTGATTTTTGGTTTGGCCTGAAAAAAAAAAACATCACAAAAACATACACAACATTAAAGAATTAACATAAAATAAGTAGAAATATATTAGATAATAGGTAAATACGTTAGAAAAAGTACAGTTATAATTTGATTTTATTTACAGAAATAAATTTACATAATAACACTATAAAAGGAGTATATACAAGGGATAATAGATGTTTAGAGAAGAAAGGACGAGGGATATCATGAGAGACGATATCATACAGAGATGACCGCAGCCTGGGGCAGGAGAAAAGAATGTGTTCAACATCACCTTCATCCAAACCACATTCGCATAAGGAATGATCCCTGACCCTTATTTTAGAGAGAAAAACTGGCGTACAAACGTGACCTAAGCGAAGGCGACAGATGGTAGATGTAGTAGTTTTGTTAGCCTTGCGATATTTAAAGAACCACGGTCTAGAAGGAATCTCAGGTTGAATACCAGCGTAGTGTTTGCCTTTTAAAGCCTTGGACGCAACCCACATGCGAGACCATGACGTAGTTAAATGGGAACTAGGGACTAAACAAAGATCTTGAGAAAGGATTTTTAGATGTTCTTGGGAGCCTGTTTGAATAGCTTGTCTTGCACATGAGTCGACGATTTCATTACCAGGTATTCCGGAATGACCGGGAATCCAGGCTAAGATAATATTTATGTTTCGTTCATGACATCTAAACAAGGCTTCTCGTATTTTAAGGATAATAGGGAATCTGGACTTGGATCGGAAAGGGTTAGAGTGTATAGATTGGAGAGAGCTTTTTGAATCTGTAAATATTATAGAATTATTAAGATTATGGGATTCAACGAAAAGTACACTTTCTAAAAGGGCTACAGTTTCCCCTGTAAAAACAGAAGCAATCGATGGGCATTTATAGCTAAGGACAATATTAGAAGAAGGAATCCAAACAGCTGAGCCTACATGCTCATTGTCTAGTGATTTTGAGGCATCGGTAAAAATAGGGAGCCATCCATGATATTTATTAGCCAACTGTTCGTTAAATGTATCACGAGCGAACGGAGAACCTTTAACTATACCAAAATCAAGGAGAATATTAGGTTGATAAATTAAAGCAGCATAAGGTGCAGCAAATAACGGCATTATAGAACTTTGAATGACAGGATATGGAAGGTGGGAAAATTTGTTGAAACTCCGAACAAGACATGGAATTTTATCTTGATTATGCTCTAACAATGGTTCCATACATTCAGCGAGAACATTGAGCTTTAAAATAAGAGGGTGTTGAGAGTGTTGTATTAATTTAAAAAGAAAACGGTCTGAAAGATACTGTCTCCTGAGACAGAGAGGAGGGTCGACACATTCCACCTGCATCGCATTTATTGGGGACGATTTCATTGCACCAAGAATAATTCTTAAGCATTTTGATTGAATTTTGTCTAATTTCTCTAGGGCTAATTTAGTGCATGGATCTAAAAGAAACGAACCGTAGTCCATGTGGCTGCGTACAATAGCATTGTACAATAGCTTTTGACTATATGGATGAGAGCCCCACCAAACACCTGACAAAGCACGAAGAATATTAACATTCTTTTCACATTTCTCTGAGATAAAATTAAAATGTGGAACACCTGTCATTCTAGAGTCTAACACAATACCTAAGAATTTAGCGCTATTTTCTTGATGGATTAGCTGATCACCAACAAAAAGATTAATAGAAGGAAGGGATCTTTTCCTAGTAAAGACAACACAACTACTTTTAGAAGCTGAAAGTGACAAGCCATGTTCAATTAACCATTCCTCTAACAGTTTAAGGGCTGTATTGAGATTATCACGGGTGTTTTCAATAGAATTCGATGAGATATATAATGCCAGGTCGTCTGCGTATTGGAGAACTTCACATAAAGGAGAGATGCGTTGATCTAAGTCATTTGTGTATATACTATAAAGGAGTGGGCTGAGAACTGACCCTTGGGGTAAACCTTTCCAAACGATCCTTTCAGGTAAGAAGGAGCCTTGGGATTTGATTAAAATCTTTCTTTCCATAAGAAGATTGCAAACAAAACGAACGAGCTTCTCGGGGACGCTCAGCTGGAGAAGTTTCTTCCTGAGTACCGGAAGCAGGACGTTGTCGTAAGCGGCTGATATGTCAAGAAAGACTGCAGTTACGAATTCCTTTCTGGTCAGTGCAATACGGATGTCAGTGGTGATTATGCTTAGACTATCAATAGTGCTCATGCCCTTTCTAAAACCATATTGTGATTTAGCTAGAATACCACTGTTTTCGACAAACCATTCCAGTCTAAACTTAAGCATATGCTCCATAATCTTAGCTAAAACCGAGGATAAAGCTATAGGCCGATAGCTATTAGGATCCGAAGGATTTTTACCAGGTTTAGGTATAGGGATAATAATTTGGGTCTTCCACTCTTCAGGAACGACTCCATATTCAAAAAAACTATTGATAATATTTAAAAAGTATCTTTTAATATTATCCGGAGAATTGATAACAAAAGAATAGGGAATACCATCGATGCCTGGAGATGTATCTCTAAGTCCATCGAGAGCCTGTGAGAGTTCGTTAAAGGTAAAATTGTGGTCCATGACAGAGAGAGAAGGAAGAGGAAAAGGAGGAGTAGGCAGAGAATCTAAGAAAGGTACATATTGCGGGGATAATTTGTCACAAAAAGCATCAACCCAAGAGGAAGGGTCGTTGGCTGTAACAGATTGGACATTGTGTGATCCTCTAAATCTCTTAATTTGTTTCCAAACTAATGAAGGCGGTGATCTAGGGGACAAACTTTCACAGAAGTTCTTCCATCCTTTTTTCTTTTTGAAAGATAAAACTTTCCTAGTTTTTGCCGCTAAACGTTTGTATTCAATAAAATTTTCACTAGTCATCGAAGAGTTGTAAGCCAGCTCCGCATTTTTCCTATTTTTAACTGCAGTAGTACAATCAGAATCCCACCAAGGGGATGAAATCTTACAATTAAAACGAGCTTGTTTCTTGAGAGGGATTTTAGCACTGGCACTGGCAATAAGAGTATCAACTAATTTAGAGTAAGCTAAAAGGAAGTTGTCAGTATTGTCTGTCTGTAAAGGTGGAAGATTTGCCATGGAGTTATCTAAATGGGAGGAGAAGGATGCCCAATCAACTCCGGAAAGTTTATATTTTAAGCAAGGATTAAAGTTGAACTGTGGTAATACACGATTTGGTATGTTGACAATGATTGGAAAGTGATCACTTCCGTATGTGAGAGGCAAGGTTTTCCAAGAGAGGAGAGAGGAGAGTGATGGGGAACAGACAGTCAAGTCAACAGCACTTCTTGGATCTTGTGAGGGAAGGACTCTTCTAGTAATAGAGCCATCATTAATAACACACAAATTAGTTTCATCAAAAATATCTAAGAGCAGACGAGCAAAAGCATCACAATGGCCAGAGCCCCATGAAGTATGATGAGCGTTGAAATCACCCAGCAATATAATAGGAGGAGGAACAGAGGAAATCACAAGAAGGATATCAGGAATGAGGGAAGGAATAGGATGGGGAATATATATAGAAACAAATGAAATATCCAATACTCTTACAGCTACTAAATTAATGTCTAAAGAATGAAATGGAAGGGAAATTTGAGAAAAGGGCAGTGTACGCCTGACGAACAGGGCACTACCTGCATACCCGTCAGATCTGTCGTCTCGGAGACAGGCGAAACCAGAAATCCGAAAATGGGTTCCAGGCTTTAGCCAAGTCTCCGAGACGGCAACAACTGACGGGCGAATTTTAGATATTAAGTGAATTAGTTCAGGTTTGCGTGGGTGAAGACTTTTCACGTTCCACTGAACAATGGAGACTGGATCCATTGTTACCAGTTAATGAGAAGATCTGGGACAGTTTATGGGCAACGTTGGACGGTAAGGATGAATTGGTTGTTGAACACAACTCGATTAAAATGTTGAGAAGAGTTTCAATAAGGAAGTTTTGACGATTCTCTGGCTCTGGAGCCTGGGGTTGGGACATAAAAGCATGTCCATTAGGAAGGGATGACGAGGGAGAGGAAATAATGTTTTGATGCGAAACTTTGTCATAAGATTTACCTAGTGGGGCTCTGGGGCGAGGCTTAGCGTATACATTTTTGACATAAGATCTATGACTGGGGTTATTGACATGGGGTGATGAGGCGTGTGGGGTGGGGTCAGATGGAGAGAAAATAGTCTCAGCGACTTCAGAATATCTGCGAATTTTAGGGAAATTGCATGCAGCTTCCTCATACGAAATTCCATTTTGCGACATAAACATTTTGATAGATTTCTGTCTGTCAAGCTCTGGGCAGAGCTTGCTAGAGGCAAAGTGTGGACCGAAACAATGCAAGCAAAAAGCCTTCGACTCTTCAACATCACAGCCATCACCAGTGTGCTCTTTTGAGCATTTAAAGCAACGTGGTTTGGAACGGCACTGGGCCTTAACATGACCAAAGCGACAGCAATTCAGACATTGGATTGTGGGAAGTTGGTAGGTTTCAACAGGGAGGGAGGTATGGAAAGAGAATACCCTTTCGGGTAAAACTTGACCTCTAAAGGTAAGGACTACGGACTGGGTGGGGATCCAGCTTACTTTACCTTCATCAAATGATTTACGATTAAGTCTCCTGGCCTTTACGACGAAAACGCAACCATTTGGAATTTCCAAACTGGTTGCGAATTCCTCCATTGACATGTCCACCGGAACATTACGGACAAGACCCATTCGTGAGATGTTGAATGTTGGAATGTTAGCTACGTATTTATATTGGCTTAGCATGGCGGCGTTGTCCAAGAATTTATTTGCATCCTTATGTGAACGGAATTCTACAGAAATTCGATTCCTACCTACCTGTTTAATGCCATCAGAACAGATATTAGTGACATTCTGGTTCTTTAAAAACTGGCCAAATTTAATGGGTCGAATAGTTGTACCTGCGCTAAGGTCCGGTTGTTCTCTAGAGACATGGACAATGAATGGGCCCTGATCTGAGGAGGAGTACTCCTTTACCCCAACGATCATTATAGGGTGATGCCATATTGTTTGTATAGAGGCTGCGGCCATGTCTGGGGAGGTAAATGTTTTTTTATTATTATTTATGGAAGAACTCATGTCCTCCGATTCAAGTCTGCGTTTGGACGCGGTGGGACGATTCTCATCGCATATCATATCAGGATCGGGAGGATCAGGCGGGCGATCCGGAGGCTCCGCCTCCATCTTGTTGTTTTTTTAAAAAACCACGAGGTTGTTTACAAGTACTGTGTTAATAAGGAGACAAACTATGTTAAAACATAAATTATCTATACCTTCACCAACACAAACCCACAACCACTACTTTTAAATCAACTTGCTGTGAAGAAAATCGTTAATTAAATTAAACTCAAAAAACCTCACTGACTCGACTTTACTACTCCAAATCCTGAGAAGAAAAAAACGAGTTTATTTCAACCAAAGCAAGTTTACAAAATTAGTGTAATAAATAAATAAATGTCACTGTCAAATACTGTCAATGTCAATCACTGACATACAGTTCAGATTAGTATTTTATTGTTCTAGAGAGTATTAGGCTGAATATTTAATATAGCTGGCTGATAAATATAGCTAGCTGTTTTCCTGCTATCAATAGACTAGGCCAAGAGTAGCATACCTATCTGACAAACAAAGAAAGATCGAAACAAAGGAAAAGGCTGCTTGCTCAGTGATGTGGCGCAGCCATCAACGTTGTAAGCAGCACAGCACCAATTCCAGATAACCATGAATTCGAAGAAGACTCTTTTGATGAGAAAGCCGACTTTGAAAGTATATTTTCTTTGTAATGTACGATTGTATGTAGACTAGACATTGTATATTGATATTTAATATTAAACATATAAATGAATTTGTTTTTTTTAGTTTAGCAAGTTGGCCCTATTACCGAGTTGGTAACACTAGTCTAGAGTCAGCCGGCGCAAGCGCACCAGACTGGTGCCACCCACAGAACACTATTACTCCTAGCTAGCGATGAAGTAAAAGTGTTCTGTGAGTCTTATTCAGTATCTTGTTCAGTGCCTATTCACCATAGAAACAACAATGTGTTTTACACGTTTTACACCAGCACCATACCAGTCAGCCAGCCAGTTAGTTCAGTTCAGTCAGTACACTACACAGACTTTTGATTGACCTATCTACGGTCTGTTTCCTTCAGTAGTAGTCAAGTCAGTCATTCATGTCATTCCATCAAGCAATTTATTTATTTTGTTTGGTTCTGGAATTCGGACAACCGACCTTGTTCCATGTGTTGTGTGTGTATCTTCTAACGTGATTTCCCACAGAAAATAAAGATGTATGGATTCCCACGACCACTCATGCCTAACGATGTACAATGGAATCAGCATCATGCCCCTCGCAACCCTCAATGGAGACCATTCCATCGACCGCGTGCTCCATTCCGTCCCAGTAACCAGGAATTTAACCACAGACCGCCAATGCCTACTGGTGGCGAGGAACATTGGTGTGAGACCTGCGACAGAGGGTTCCCAAATGAAGATCTACTCAGAAAGCATAAGTTGCAACATCAGGTATCCGCATTATGATGATTTATTTATTACTTAAACTACTTATTTATTTATTATAAACATAAATACAACCTTACAGATACCTAGGTACTAAGAAGTCATATTTACAGACACATCAATCACAATAAAGTAAAAATTTACAAAAATATGTATCTATAAATAAACAATATGTACAAGAAAAAAAAACAACTTAAAACAATATAGTACAAAAAAAATATTAATATAAATTTCAACATATTATTATCTACTAAATCACTACCTATAATCAAGAACTGCTTTCACAAAAATACAAACAAACCCGTTTAATCAACTTCCATCCATCCGCAAACACATCAAACTGAGGATGTTTGGTGATGAGCGCATTTAGATTGCGCTGCGCTCGAGAGATGGGTGATTGCTGGCAAAATATGGTGCGCGCCCACACGGGCTCAAAGAACCTGACGCGGCCCTGTCGGAATCTGACGCGCTGCTCGAGGACACTGAGTCGACTTGCTTCGAGTGAAATAAACTGAATGAATGAATAACTTGTAGTGACAAAAGATATTCTTTATCCATTCCTTGTATAATAAATTATAAATATTTGTGGACATCTTTACACAAAAACACTGCGCCAACTAGCCCCAAACTAAGCAAAGCATGTATGTACCTACTATCAGATAGCTGACAGAATACTTATATTCTTTTTTATACACATCTACTTATAATACGTAATATTACAACACCTGGAAGAAACATTTGCAGAATATGCGAAAATTTGTCAGAGAGAATAGCGAGAATAGAACCCGCACCCCTTCTCAGCAGAGCACTCGCCCGCCATGCCACCAAGGTTGTCTATGCAATCTATCTCCTTGCCCAGTTAAATTGAATCTGTTTGGCAGTATAGACATTAGAAAGTAGCAGTCAAAGTTACTTTTGCATTTTTAATAGTCTATGTTTTAGCTTTTACAGAATATAAGGAAATGTGTATAAGGGGTGGGCATCTTAGAGAAATATTGGCACTTTTATTTACAGAAATGCAACATTGATGGATGTCAGTTTATTGCACATCCAAAAGTGATTACTAAACACATACAAATGCAGCATTCATCGGGACTTTACAAGAAGATAGCTAAGCTGAACAACCCTGAGGAAATAGAGAAATGGAGGGAGGAGAGAAAGAAAAAATATCCCACCAAAAACAACATTGACAGAAAAGCAGCTGAATTAAAAGAGAAAATTCAGAGAGGAGAAAAAATGAACCTTGGTAGAAGAGATTGGCACAGCAAAAGAGAAGACAGTAGAGGCTCCAATTCAGGTACTTATTGCTACCTCTCAGTTATGCATAAGTGTTCTCTGTTGTCCTTAATAAATATATATATACATAAATAATCATTTTAAAATTACAGGACATGGAACGAAAAGGACCTACAATAATAATAATAATCAGCCTGCACCAAAAGTAAGGAAACAAAACAGAAGCCAAAAACCTAAGATCATCCCAGCACCTGAAGAAACCAGATCACTTGCACCATTCACTGGTATACAATCTTTAGTGATGGACAGTGAGGGTGAAGATGAAAAGAACTCAAATTGTAATGATTTCATAGATGATGAAATAGGAATTAGTGATGATGATTTAAAAACTATAGAAAGTGTTGAAACAGTTGAAAAACCTGGCATATGTAGTGCATTGTCAACTCTTATGTGCGAGTATGGCTCATCTGATGAAGATTATGATGATACTGAAAATGCTAAAGACAAAGTAAACAGAACAGATAAGTCTCAAGAGAAAAAGTATATCAGAATACCAAAGCAAGAAAATAGAAACAAAACTAGCCACGATTTGCCAATAGAAAAGAAGACAAATGTAGTTGTAATAAAAGATATTGAGAAATTAATACTACTAAATAATGGTTCACAAGTTTCACATGGAAATAAAACAGAAGAGGTGAAGGTACCCAAAAATAATGCTGTAAAAAGTAATATAGATAAACTTGAATCAGTTCAGAAAAATGATGCAAATGTTGAAGAGGATAATGACAGTGGGCCAGAAGAAGTGACTGTTGTTAAAAATGAATCAGCTAATATTTTACAAGAAAATATTGATAATAAGATTAAGAAAAAAGTTGAAGTAATAAGAAAGAAACCAGTTTACAGGAAGCCCAAACCAAAGTTACCTTCAACATTAATTTATAGACTGCTAGCAAAAGAAATGAAACAGGAACGTAACCAAGTTCTGCAGTGCATTAGGTACATAAGAATTAACAATTATTTTGATACATAAGATGTAATTTGTGGTACAACATTATACAGAACTTATTTGTACATAATACATTTTTTTTAATTTGGCGTGTGGCTGATCCTAGCTAGGCCACAAAAAAACTGGATAACATACTGATGAGTACCTATACCGCGGAGTTTCAGTTTCGCGTCTATGAGATATGTGTGGCTCAGCTGTAACGTATTTGCAGCTGAGCCACCTGGATCTCTTGAAACGAAACGACGTACTTCTTACGTAGGTAACGAAAAAAGGATTAATCATGAAGAGGTACCTAGGTAGGTATTTACCTAACTGCAGTCACCTGGATCTAAACGAAACGACGGACGTAACGAAAATCTCCAATCAGGCACTAGTAATATAGTAGTAGGATCAGTTTTCTCGTGGTCCAACCAAAGGAGTCATTCATAATGAGTTTGGTCCTATATGGTGAACCATGGTGACAGGTGATCAGCCCATCGCCCGTATAGACATGTTCCATCATTGGAAAGGTCTATCCATGCTCGGGAAGAGAAGCAGCTGGACACACACTACTTCTTGTTCTTTACTTCTATCAGTATAAGAAATTAGAATAAAACAAGTAAATTAGTTTTTACAGTTTATTTTTGTCCTTAGCTACTTAGGACTGTGCCGGAGCCGCGGGGGCGGCGGCAGGCGCAGCGGCGGTGGCCGCGGATTCCTCGCGAAGGCGATCCTTCTTGAGTGTTCCCATGAACGCAGCCTTGTCAGCCGGTGTCTGGAAGCGACCATGACCGAACTTGGATGATGTGTCTATGAACTTCAGGTTGATCTTCTCAAGAGCTGCCCTCTTGGTGTGAACGATCAGGGACTGTAAAACAAAATAGTAGTTTAGCATAAATAAATAAGACTAGTTGTATAGAGTTTTGACCCTAGGATTGTTGTGGGTTTCAGAAACCACAAGTTCTATGGCAACACAATACTCTGAGCTCTAAAAAATATTTGCCTTTTTCTCTCACAGTAGGAATCGAAACCACACCTCTTGAGACTCCAGCCAAATTCGATCTAAAATACCTTTATTTATACATCGAATTCAGCTAGAGTATAGAGATAGTCAATGTTCACAATACCTCAAGCTATTATATTTTTTAGATTCTTTTCTTGGAATCAAGAATTACCTTTCTCAATGTGATGACTCTCTTCTTAGGTCCCATGCAGCAGCCTTTGATCATGATAAAGTCATTGTTGACCTCACCATAATGGGGGAAACCTCCCATAGGGGTGATGGACTTTTCAGACAGGTCATATTCAGTGGAGGCATTGTTCTTGATAACCTTGCCATCCTTGGTGTGGATACCTGAAACAACATTTATTTTACTATCATTTATCTCGAAAATTGCCAAGATACACTATATCTGTGGTACACAACAAGCAGATGAATAAATTTCTCATAAAATTTTGCTATTCAATTATGAGGTGAGAAAAGGAGAAGTGATCTTAGAACACTAACCTTGACCAATACGGTAGATTTTCTTGTTCATCTCTGTCCTGTGGTGGTAGCCCTTCTGACCAGCACGAGCTACAGTGAAGGACACTCTTGAAGGATGCCATGCTCCAATACAAGCAACCTTGCGCAGACCCTTGTGAGTCTTACGAGGAAGCTTCTTTGTGTGCCAACGAGATGTCACACCTGGAAAGTGAAAACTCTGGTTAGTCTTATTCTAAATATTCACATAATGTTTGTAAGAGATAATATCATCAGTCCGCCCTAGAAAATCTTCACAAGAACTCAGGTTCTAACCGTATTTATAATTCTAGTTTGTTTCATCATTTGATAGGACATACATAATTACACATATACATAATTTAGTTGAGTTCAGGTTGACATACCTTTGTATCCTTTGCCCTTGGTGACACCAATGCAGTCAATCATCTCATCAGGAGCAAACACAGAGTCAATAGGAATGGGCTTTTCCAAATGTTCCCTGGCCCATTTGACTTTGTCTTCAATGGTTCCACCATTGACTTGGATCTCCATGATGTGAGCCTTCTTCTGTCGCTGTTTTAGCAGCTTCATTTGAGTATGGGCAATAATCCTGACTACACTGCAGTAGCGGATCATTTTCTTAAAGTCCTTCTCAAGGGACTTCTTCCCGAGCTCATCCTGCCATTTCTTGCTGGACTTGGTGAATGCCTTCTTCTTGCATTTGTACCTAATAGATCACACATCAGCGATACTGAAAGAAAAACCTAGCAGCCTCATCGTTGAGCGGAGACCACTTGGTAGCAATATGCTTTGCGCATATCAGTATGAAGCCCTCTTTCGGTGAGAGGAGAGCTATGACAAATCATTAGTAACAGAATCTATGAAACGATTTCTACTAGTACTATTGAAGGCAATAAAATGTGCCTCAAAGTGACATATCACAAAGTTATTTAGAATGTTTGCATCTCAATCCTGCCTTGACAACTTTGAATTTATTTATTTATTTTATCCAGCAAAACCCTAAGATGCATAGAACCAGGCACATGAAAACTACTAAAAAATCCAACAATTCATATAAAAATTGGCCTCAACATTATACAAACTTTAGTAAATCTTACCAGTTCTTATAGAAGCGACGGCGACAGTCATCGCTCATATGCTCGGCCCAGACAGTGAGGAGGGCTCTAAGACCGTGAGGAGTGTTGATGTATCCAACGACTCCCACACACACCATCGGAGGAGTCTCGATTACTGTTACAGCCTCTACGATCTCCTTCTTGTTGATCTCTGGAAGAATAATAAAAAAACTGTCTCAGAAACATGCCATGTCATTCCCTCAAGAAAAAATCCATTGATGTACGACTGGATGCGAAACTACAAGCTTAGGATCAGCAAGCAGAGTCACTATCAATATAAGTGCTTTCTATCAGACACTTTAGTCTAGAACCACTAGTTAAGTTAGGTTAGAGCTAAAAGTAAGTTCGAATGAGTTAATAGGCACTTCCTGTGACAGAGTTTTTATACCGCTTGAAGGCCTCCGTCATGGCTTAACGACTTAAAAGCCGGGACCGATAATTTAACGTGCCCTCCGAAGCACGGAAGCGCTCAGCTCCTAATGCCATTTGTGTTCACCCATCCCATTAACTTCAACGATCAATAGACGAATAGGACTTACTTGATCCAGGACGGTCGGGTTCACGGACCACGTGGGTCATACCGGCCTTGTAGCCGATGAAAGCAGTTAGATGCACAGGTTTGCTGGCATCATCTTTAGGGAAAGCCTTCACCTTGCCACGATGACGACGGGACCTCTTCTTGGGGTAGAATCCCATGGACCCATGGCGAGGCGCCGAAAACTTCCTGTGCGACTAGAACAAAAAAATCACGCTAATAAGGTGGCACTTTCAAATCTTACAGAATGGTAAATGGTTTTAGTCAGTCCGCCCTAGAAAAATCTTCACAAGAACTCAGGTTCTAACCGTATAAATATTTTAGAGTTTGTATCATCATTCGAAACACCTAAATATGCACACGTTCACGGTTATTGCACGAAAAAGCCAAATTTACGAATAAAGCTTAAAAACTATAGACAATCAATTGATTTCTTATTATACAGCAAACAGTTTCAATAATTTACCATGATCTGTTCAATAAAATTGGATTAAATTATTTCCCAAAACTAACCATGTCTGAAGACACTCGCAACAAAAATGGCCGAGTTGAACGATATGAATGAATGAACTAAAAGTAAAGAACGAACGAAAAACTTGATTCATTCATAGCAATCTTAAACTAGGGATGTGCGATGTGCAATCAGTGCAATTTCTAGTTTATAGCTTATATTTAGGTTGTGATTTTTTTTATAAATAGCCACCAATAAACACCAAACACAAAGAAAAGAAGAGGGGTGAGAGAGGTGCGAATAATGCCAGCTTAAAAGGAATCAAACTTTTGTGCCTGACGGCTACTAAATATTTCGTGGCTGCTCAGAGGAGCTAAGCGCCAGGGAGTGTTATGGCACCCCTACGGTGCTTATTGTTACGGTAACTTATTACTTTTTCTTCGTTCCCCTCGTAAATGGTTTTTAAATACAGTTGCCACCCGATATCGAACGTAAGCGGTTTATTAATTTGTTTAATGTCTTTTAAAGTGACTATTTAGGTGTTCTAAAAATAGATAAGGAAGTTAAATTACGTATTTCTACCTCGGGTATTAAATATTTTTGTAATTTTCATTGATTTAATAATTTAGGGTGCTACGAATTGAAGAAAAATTATCTCATCCTACATAGGATACTTTTTTTCGATACTACTTCTGAGTACAAAACTTTCAATTCGAAACCGTGTCCCTACAAATCTGGCTGCCACTGCACACAAACATAAGTATCGATATCTCACAAGCATTGATTCTTGTTACGTATGATACGTATCCCATCCTAGCCGATCGGTTGAAGTAGTACATTTCTCTGCTACCGCGGCGTTAGTTTCACTTTGTTTCCAAGATGGATGGTAATTTTTGATTGTAGCGAAATGATTAATCTTCGAATTCACGCAATTTCAAAAACTACATGATCTACTTGACAAATCAAGACAATTTAGTGTAAACCTTTAAAAATGACAATTTAACAGAGTTTTGTGTACAAATTTTGGCTCCACTATGGTGCTATTCGCCAGACACAAAAGATTTTCATGGCATCTCTGCGGTGCCATCCGTATAAAATCAGTGACAGATTCCACTTTTAAGTAAAGGTTTACACCCCTGAAGTCCTCGAATTCTCGCAATATTCCCAACGAACGCTGTAGGCATGATCTACGCAAGAAATTTAGACACTTTTGTTTAAGTAAACCTTTTAAAAAATGCCATTTTAACTGAGTTTTATGGATACAAATTTTGGCATCGCAACGATGCCATACACCAGATGCAAAAGATATCAGTGGCGCCTCCCTGGCGCCATCCACACGGAATCGTATTATGTTGTGTTATATTTTTTCCGTTGTACTTGTTTTTTCAGGCCAAACCAAAAATCATTTTACCAACCATTGGAATCAACATAAAATCTCATTCGAATCAAATGTGATTCGAGTCCCATCACTATGTGACACTTGTGACAGAGACAGGTCAAAAATTAAAAGAAGAAGAAGTAAAGTACATACCTAGTTTATTTTATTTACTTACGAACAGAAGCCAAAAATTAAATGAAGTAGTTGATTTATTATTATAGTTCTGGGATTATTGATTAGTTTTTGCATATTTTACCTTTGATCACCATTTACTACCAATAAAATAGACAATCTAAGTATACTCCGACCAATGGCTGCTCCAATGGAAAGGATTCAAGTTCTCGATGATATTGAAAAAGACATCATCACATGCCTTCAATGTTCAGGTGAGGATAATCAAAACCTATATACGTAAAATATTGCCGTCGTCGTGCTCTATGCTCATTAGAAGCCTAAGCATTTCTTGTAAATTGGGTGCCTAAATCCTACTATATTATAAATATGAAAGTTTGTGAGGATTTTTGTATGTTTGTGTCTCAATCACGCCTAAATGGCTGAACGGATTTGAATAAAGCTTGGAATATATATTGTGTATGTGCTGGATTAACATATAGGCTATTTTTATCTGGGTATCACGCGAGCGAAGCCGCGGGCGGCAGCTAGTCTATTTATATATTTTTTCATATTATTGCAGCACAAGCTTTACTGGAGCTCAGCAAAGAAAAGTCAGGACAAAAACAAGCTGAAGCTAACACTACGCAGTTCCTTAGAACCCTCAGCCAAGTAGAGTCCAAGCTGAGTGACCAAATCAACTATTTGACACAAGTGTCTACTGGCCAGCCTCACGAAGGTTCTGGTTATGCTTCTCAGAAGGTGCTGCAAATGGCCTGGCATCGGTTGGAACATGTGCGCTCTTGGGTCAATGAGCTGGATCGTTTGAAAGCATCACATTTGGCTACAACAACTAGAACTCAGCCTGGGAGTGTTCCTAATGGCAATATGACTTCATCAGGGACCAGTACATAAATATTTGGATAGTAGTTAGTCTTAAAACTATAGTAATCTTTTTGTCTTGCTTTTTTGCTTTGATAGACATTTTGAATTTTTTTCGGAGGACATTTTTACCTTAGCATCTACAAATTAAAAATTTTAATAACCCACAACCTTTCATAATCTACAAACCATCTCAATCACATTAGCTTTCAAACAGAAAAAACTGCATCAATAAATTGGTCCATTCGTTTAGGAGCTACAATGCCACAGACAGACACTGATACACACTAAAATTTTATAACACCCCACTTTCATCGGGAGTTAAAGATGCTTGTATTCATATATAAATAAAATAGGATTGTTATCGTCTATTGAAAGATGTAGTGATGAAGATTGAGAAAGGTATGTTAAGATGGTGTTGAATGAAATTAAGATTAACAAAACAGGTGTATGAGGCGAGTGTGAATGGTACTGTTGGAAGGTGAAGCCAATTTGGTCCACCAAATGGGCTACATTTTGGAATAAGACCGTCAAGAGCCCTAAACCAGCGAGCATGCATAAGGAATGTAATGAGTGAATGAAGAGAAAGAAGTGTCAGGATCGAAACAAATGGAGATCTGTGATCTCTGCCTACCCCTATGGGAGACAAGTGTGATTTTATGTATGTATGTTATTGCCTATTACAGAAAATCATAGGTAAGGAAAGGGCCTGACATCTTGTTTTTTTTTATGGAAGATACTGCTCACCTCCGCCCACAGACACCTGCAACATCATAGCA
The DNA here is from genome assembly GCA_949320045.1 of Scotopteryx bipunctaria. Taxonomy (NCBI): domain Eukaryota; kingdom Metazoa; phylum Arthropoda; class Insecta; order Lepidoptera; family Geometridae; genus Scotopteryx; species Scotopteryx bipunctaria. The sequence goes on from OX439441.1 coordinate 6,412,175, forward strand.
GCTACAAGTGCATTGCCGTCCTTTGAGTTTTAGGCTAGTTTCTTGAAGGTCCCTTCGTATCAGTCTATAACTGGTGACAGCTGTTTCCATACAGCAGTTGTGCAAGGTAGAAATTTACATGTGAACTGCACAGCCTTACAACAAATAACACATTTTTTGGTATAGCACCTACTTTCTTTTTAGTTCCTTTTCGAAAATATACAACCTGTAATAGGTATTCTTTACATAGTAAGCTGGGTTTGGACTGGCTGTACCAAATGTAGGATACAGATGCTGATGTATCTCCATAAGTTTGGGAGGATGTTTCTGCCTTGTAACAACTGAACGGGTTTAAATAAAACTTGGAATATATCTACATAGTTTGTAAGTATAGAATATATTGTAAGATAGTATGGGGTAACAGTCATTTTATATTAGAATAAAAAAATTAACTTAGGTACTTCAACAAAAATTTATTGATAAAAACAAAATAGATATTTACTTTTGTGACAATTAAACTCAAAAACTGTATTTATTACATAAGTGTGTATGTATTATGTGTATATATTTTTGTAATCTAAATATTTTTGGGTCAATACTGGTTATGAAAGCTAAAAAAGATCTGCTGTGCCGACCCCACATAGAGGATAAGGGCAGGAAGATGATGATGATGACTGGTTATGAAAGCATTGGTAAATAATTTATTCTTATTGAGTCATATCCATACACTTAGAATAACTAAAGCAATTGTTTATGTAAGAATTAGTACATTGAATAAATTATGTTCACAGTTTTTTGCTTATTTATATCTTTTTTTTATGCCTACTGGTTGGAAAAGACATGCATTATACAAAATCTAAATTGTGATGGTAACACAAAATGTATACTTAGGTATTTGAGTACCTAATATATAAACATTTATCACATAAATAAATAAAGTTGAGATAACAATTATATTTACTTGCAAACCTAAAATGATAAATTGCACTATATCACATGTGAGCTTAGACTTTTTACAAAATAATCAACAAACAATTTTTAGATACATACGTGTCACATTTATTTCAAACCATTTATAATTTGCTATGTACAACAAGCTTTTACTCACTTCCTGGAGTAACATAAATTGTTCATAATTAAGTAAATAATTGGTCTGCAAAACTAATTATCTAGTGGGACATACATAGTGACATAAATTCAATGTAATTGGATGTCCACCAAAGATGAGCGGAGAGAAGACATCTTTGATGGATACCTGCTCTTAGCCTCACATTTTAATCATGCTTTGATACATTATAGGTCTTTGCCATTGTCCACTTTCCACAAGTTCATGCCAACTGAATATCACATTGAAGTTCACTCTAATACTTGTCTTCAAAGTTAAAAAATTATAGAAAGCTATGCTGTTATTGTAAATAATGCTTCAAAAACCAGCAATTATATAAAAAAAGAAACTTTTATCTATTAAACTAGGCACTGAAATAAAGCAATGCTAATATTTATTACATAACAACATAATTAATTCTTCACTACAGAATATAACTTGTTAAAAGTGCTTTGCGAGGGTTGCATGATAGTGTCCAACCAATCACTCCTCTTTTCAGCTACGTTGATTTGCATTCGCCTTTGTGAATTTCTCTATATCATCAAGAGACCGTTTGGCTTTTGTTGATATATCGTCCATAGATCTTCGGGCAGTAGTTGTAATATCATCAAGGGATTTTTTGGTCTGAGACAGTAGTTCATCTGTGCTTTTACAAGCAGTGTTGGCAAGTTCTTTTATTTCTATGTCTATTTTTCCTATGACCCATTCTATGGCTTGTCTTCCTTTACCAGCATTCAAAGATATTCTGTTGGCTAGTAAATCTTCCATATAGCTGCTGAGTGGTACTCCCTGAAAGATACACAATATTAGTAAATAAATTAAATTTAGTGTGGTGATACAAAATATGCTACTATGTAAAATATACACACCTGCACTGTGACCACTGCTTCCTGTTTCAGCAGAGTTTTAGAAGAATCTGAAGGGTGTGGTGTGTATCGTACTGTTTCATCAACTGCTATAAAGTTGCAGAATGTTAGGTTTCGTGTTTTCAAAGTCATCTCTCGCACATTGGGGTTCACTTCAGACTTTTCAGTGGCATAGCATATTTTAGCTGTTCCAATAAGCTACAAAATTGAAAATGCATTGTAATTACAAAACACCTAGGTACCTACTTAGCATTATACTATAATTTTTATAAAAAGATTTTCCCGAAATATTTCTGATACATTATAATAATAAAATAAATATTTGTGGATATTTGACACAGCACCATCTAGCCCCAAACTAAGCACAGCTTGTACTATGGGCACCAGATGGCTGATAGAATCCTTATATACTTTTTTTTGTAAATACATAGGTACTTTTAATACTACAACACCCAGACCCGGAAGAAATATTTGCAGAACATACAAATATTGCTCCCATAACGGGAATCGAACCCGCACCTCTCGCATCTCAGCCGAGCACTCACCCGTCACATCACCAAGGTACCTACACATTCAGTAGGTACCTACCTACACATGAAATCAATTTGGTGTTTAACTTTATAATGTAATAAGGGTAGGTAGTAAGTTTTATACCAATATCCTAGTACACACCTACTAGATTTTGAAATAAAAGTAGTGTGTTGTAGCATTGTAGGTAATATATATATAGGTAAGGATAAATTTTGTATTGAAGATATCACATGATTTTTGCTATTTATATGTAGATATAATTAGAACAAAGAAATAGTTGCACAACTACGAGCCAGCAGTAATAGATATTTCCACAATAACATACATGAGAAATTGCATTAGATCAAGCAAATTAACTCCAGGTCGAAATCAGTGTTAATAGCTCCTAATGCAATATCTTTGATAATCTCAATAACTTTGACCTTTGCTATAAAAGCTGGTAGGTAGGTAGATTGTTTTAGTTTGGTGATCAGCAACACATAAAATAGATATGATAAATAAACTAGGTACGTTACTACTGTCTGTATACTTACTGCTTGTGCCCAACGCGGAAAAAACCACTTAGAACTGACGAGTCTATGCGTAATTAAAACTCCATCAGTGACCTTCCGCTCCACTACGTCAGTACCAATGACTGCCGGGTTCATTGGGTTTGGGTACTTTCTCCATGCTGCTTGGGTCACGGTTTCCCATGGATGGCTATAATTAAAACGAAATTTAGAAACAAATCGAATTTTTCTATGCCTCCAAGTTGCGTCATAGTGGAATTCAGATTATTCCAACTTACTTGAAGGTGTGTTCTGACGTCCAAATCTTCATGATTTATCTAAATTCTACCTTTGTTTAGTGGATATAAGAGATAATACTTTATCTCATTCGATATCTGCCTATTTTTTTATCATTCATTTCACATTCACTAAGCACGGAAGCACAAGCACGCCCTTCCACAATCACACCAACTGACAAATGGACGTTCGTTTGACGTTTCTCTTTGATACTTCTGACAGCATCAGTTGACAACCAGCTAAATTTACACTGACGTTGACGGTTTTTCGTCTTTACATTGATTTATTTAAATAATTATTGGGTCTCGAATTGGGTCTTCAGCAGCTCTATTTTTCTTCGCAGAGCTGCGGGTAAGGACCTCTTTGATTTGATTTGATATCCCAGGGACAGGGTGTCTTTTGACTTTTGTTCAATGTTGTCTTAATTAAAATCGCATTTTAGAGCGCCCCTTGGAAGAATAAATGCCACAGAACACTATTACTCCTTAAATGCGCTCAGACAGACCACAGACGCAGACGCAGCATAGATCCACAGAGTACCTACCTCATAGTAAATAGCACAGAGTGCGTTTTTTTTACGGTTTTTATTTTACTTTACATGAGTTACGGCACGGACTCACAGCAAGCATAGCGAAATAGCAATGTCTTTTGTTTATTTTTAAGGAAAAAGAAAACACATCAATAGGTGCCGTTTTTAGTAAGAAATAAGTAAGTACGACTTCATTTCAGGGGTAAGTGATTTCCACCAACTTCCCAAAATACCTGGTCATACTGACTGGCGAATATTATCCACTTTATCCAGTACCACCTACATAATGAGCAATTTGTGTACTGTAAACGACCTTGACCAGGAATCAGGTCAAGGCTACTATCACTAGGTAGAATACGAAAATTCATTCTAATTACAGATAGCATGCCTTGTTTTTTATTTATCATGTCAGCGCTACCGGCATCTTATCTATCATAATGAACTATGTACTTCAACAGTCTTACTTAACCTATCGTCTTTTTTATTAGGTACCTATCTATGCATTATAGATAAGATAGCTACTGGTTCATTGTACATTTGAAATAGAAATCTAAAATGACTAGTGAATCAGAGGAGAAAACGCTTCGCTACAGAAGAGCCCAAAGTGTTACGAGAGCTGAAGAGATTACGGAAAAGGAGAAAAGAGCAAGAAAATCACAGCCTGATAAACCGTAAGTAGTCACTAATACTATTTAGTGGTAAGATCATTGATCCATTTTTATTATCAGTTTGAGCAACCAATGACCTCATAGATAATGTTGAAGCTTAATGATTGCATTCAAACTGGTAAAATTATGTACTTATATCTACCTACCTACCTATTCTAATTTCTAATTTTTATTCTCTTACAAAAATTTGTCAAGATTTCAAACTCTTTTTCATGTGGATGTGAACCTTTTCACATCCTGTTTATGTTTTAGAATAACATCAAAAACCGGAATACATTGGTGACTTTCATTTTGCTGTGTGCATTATGCTAATTTAATAGGTAGGTAATTATATTATAAGCGTATTGTAGTCAACCTTATTTATCAATAAGGTAAATATTTCAGTTAAGAAGGTACCATTCTATGTTTTATCTTTCAGATGTCACAAACCAAGAGATTCCCTGTTCACATGGAGTTCAGAGTTTACAAACTTCACTGGTCTGGTGAATTGGGGGTTCCTTATGCTGTCTATTGGTGGAGTGAGGCTATTCCTTGAAAACATTTTGAAGTAAGATTTTTCACATTATATTAAACTAGTATAATCACATGGCTCTGAATGCATGGTACCTAGTACCTTCCCAGAATAAAAATACCCTATATGATATCCTGGGTCATAAAAAATATGTATACTGAAATTCAGCCATTACATAAATAAATGGGAACAAACGCACAACCCAACAGAGAAACTTACACATTTAAAAAAATAGTGTGATATTGAAAAGTCAAAAATACTTTCTTCCTTAAAATTGCTGAGATCATTTGGTACACATAATTTATTTTGTATTAAATTTATGCCTGTTTGTAATGGAACCAAGCTTGGAAGATACCGACAAGAAACCATGCTGGCAATGTTTTTGGAAAATGATCCCTTTAATCTTCCTTTGTAGTACTAAATAAAAGTAGACTATGCTATTCCATTGTCAGAACCTATGTATATTCCAAGTAAGTTATTTGAACTAATAAAATACTCTCAATTTTATTAAGAATTATAATAATTAAGTGTAATGTATGGTTTTTAGGTATGGATTCCGTGTAAACCCAATTGAATGGATTGTAGTGCTCACTGGTTACAATGAAGGGGAGAAATATCAATATCCATCTTTAGTTTTATTGATATGTGAGTATTATATTCTAGTTGCCTGAAATTCTACTTAATCTATTAAAAAGGATTGGCAATTGTTGGCAAATTTTTTTAAGGTTCCCAACTAAAAATTTGCCTATACAAACATGCCACAACTGCTCAATAAAGCAGTATTGACTAGAAAATCCTTACAACTAAACAATTTATACTAATTCAGGTTTTTCTTTCATTTCAGTTTCTGTGGTACCAACGGTATTAGCACTACTGCTTGAGAAAATAATTGCGTTGGTAAGTTGTATCACCAGGTGTGAAAAATATTGATGTAGAAATAACAGATTTTCTATTTTGTAGATACAAATACTAGGTAAATTCAATATAAAACCACAAACAGCAGAAGTAAATAGTAATGATTTAGGCTAGCTTGAGCAAATGAGTTAATGAGGGAAAATCAAAAGATTTTTTCCCGGTTACTTCCTAAATGGCATTTTACCGGAACACCAGAGAGCCATAAAGAGCAAATGATCATCTGATTGGTTGAATTGTGTGATTGACTTCCGATTTAATATCTGTGCCTATGGAATACATCCTAACACCATCTAGGGGTGTCTTAAGCAACTTAATTTTTTTTAAGAATATTCATCATTGGGATATGTCTATAATGTTACCTAGCCAATTATAAAGTCTTTGTTTACTTTTTGTCTGTATTGAACATAACTAAAGTATGAGCGTGTGTAGTGTAGATATCATTTTAGTTTATAGTAACTTCATGTTGTTTTAGAATTTGATTCCTGAGAGGATTGGCCTTGGTTTGCAAGTATCCAACATTTTGTTTGTAATAGCACTGCCTGTTATTTCACTGCATTTCAAAGGAAACTCATTTAGTTCAGGTATTTAGTTTTTTTTTCTATATTTTTTGTTGCATGTAATGTGTATTTACATGTGCAGATTTATTCAAAAAAAATTGTTTTTTCAGTTGGAATGACCACAAATTGCTTAACGTATTTGATAATATTCCTGAAACTATGGAGCTATGTTCAAACGAATTACTGGTGTCGTGCTGCAAAGAAAGCAAAAGCATTGAAATCATCGCTTAGGCGTCAGAGTTTATCTGCGCCAAACTGGAGTAAGTACTTTCACGCTATACAATGTAACTATGAAGTGAGAATATACTCCACAGACTAAATTGTGAGTGGAGCCTGAGTCAACTGTCATATTATACTAAAAACATAGTATTATTAGCTCCAGCACATGTACTATGTACATATATTCCAAGTTTCATTCAAATCCATTCAGCCGTTTAGGTGCAAACATACAAAACATCCTCACAAACTTTCACATTTATAATATACTAGCAGCCGCCCGCGGCTTCGCTCACGCGGTACCCAGATAAAAAGTACCCTATTATTATATTTCCAGCAATAATTCTAATTTTTCTCGCCGTAAAAACCATCCTTGAACTTCAACGAACATTTTAAAAAAAGATTTGGCCAAATTGGTCCAGGCGTTGTTGAGTTATGCGCTTACCAACACATTTTGCGATTCATTTTTATATTATAGATATATGTAGTAAGATGGTATTTCAAAATAACGATATTTATTGTACTCTGAATACAAATCACACAAGACTTAATTTTTTAAAAGAAATAAATGCCTTATCCCTCATGTGTAAAAAAAAAATATTTGTGGACATTTCATACAGCGCCATCTAGCCCAAAACAAAGCAAAGCTTGTACTATGGGAACCAGATGGCTGATAGAATACTCATATTTTTTTTTAAATACATACTTATAATACTACAATACCCAGACCTGTTAGAAATATTTGCAGAAGATACAAAAACATTTCTCTTGCGTCTCGCCCCTATAAAAAAAAGGTCGGGTATGGCCGGCCCGGCATCGAGGCTTTCAAATTAATATAATATCTACTTAATATACACCGTCTTTAAAAGCTATTTAAGCAATTGAAAAAAATATGACCGTAGTGCTTGTTTTATTGAGTATAGGTAATGGGATGTCTATTTCTATTGTTAATGTATTTTTATCCCTATTAAAATAAAACTACGAATCTTAACTGATACTGTCATTGAATTTACAGACGAACTTATGCACGCTGAACATGAGCGTAAGTCGATATTATATTGTTTGCACTTTGTTTTCGCACCTTCCCTAGCTTTGTTTTTCTTCAGTTTCTTTCTTTTGTGTGTGGCATTTCTTGTATTTTGGAGTTAACTTTTCTGGTAGTTGCTTTAGTTTTGTGTGTTATCTGCAATACTGTCATTCTGTCTGTTTTGTAATAATTACGAACCTTCTGTTTCCTGGTGGTAGGTACTTCTATCTATATTCTTTGACTAACAACATGTTGGATAACTATGAATTCTCACAGTATATAATTCTTTCTTTTTGTTGTACCTTTTGTCCTTTTGATATCAAATGAAATAGTACACTTAGTTAACTTTACTAAACAAAAATTGTGGCCAAAACCCTGTTTTGCATAAAAATTTTGCAGCAGTTGAATATTAAGAAAAGGGTTATACTGTCTAAGTACATTTGGGCGCTCTGAATGGATTTCTGGTTCAAGTTTAATTTATTACCATAGTCATCCATCGTTTGCAACTTAAAAAAACTGGTCAAGAAGGGTTCCGTACCCATCGTACATGTACATATCAATGTTTCTTGTATGGGGCCACCTTAATTTTATTATTTGTTGTTATAGCGACAATAGAAAATACACACTCTGTGAAAATTTCACCTCTACCTATTACGGTTCATGAGATACAGCCTGCTAACAGACGGACGAACAGTGGAGGCTTAGTAATAAGGTCCTTCGTGTACGGAACCCTAAAAATGTACTACCACTATCAATTGTGTTTGCAACCATTTGTGATGTAACAAGTATGTGGTTACGCAGAGAGTTTCGACGACGACAAAAACGGCGACATAGCGGCTGCGCGGCTAGTGAAGTACCCGGACAACCTGTGCCTGCGCGACCTGGCTTATTTCATGTTGGCCCCCACCCTATGTTATGAGTTGAACTTCCCACGTACTGCACGGTTAGTTGCATGATGATCTAATGCTGGGTATAGACTAACGCAATGCAACATGAAATGTACCATCACCATCGGCTTATAGAAGGCTGCTAGACATTATGACGCTCCAATGTACTTCCAGGATGATTGATTTTGTGCTGTCTCCATGTTGCATTGTGTCAGTCTGTACCCAGCACAATTAAATAAAACAAAAAACTCGACTGCGTAAAATTACCTTTTGAGTCTACGTTTTTAGTTTGTGCCATCTTAAGTTAATTGAAAATAGCCTAGAGCTTTTGGATTTTTTACACTTTAGTGTCAATAGACTGTACTTATGACACACAGACTATATCTAGACGAAACCAATAACATCACATTTGTCAAAATCTGTTCAGTCGTATCGGCTACAGAGGAAGCCAAAATAATAAATTGAAAATGGCTTCTTACAGCTGCCATGTTGGATTTTTTGACACTTCGTATGGCCTACGAGACTCGTCGTCCAGACGAATCCAACGGCACCTCATTAGTCAAAATCCGTCTAGCCGTTCGGACAAGTTTGTGCCAAAGGAATGCACATACACACATACACCTTAACACTGACTGTATTAATGTCGAATCTAATGAAGTGTAGAAATGTATAGAACAAAATACAGAACATTGTTTAACAAATTTTAGTTCCATAATGGTTACTAGATGGCGCCCTCTACTGCTCCTAGCCCTGGGAGTCTTTACTACGCTCTCTGTATATACTACGCCATTTAGTATACAATTAGAAATATAGTTTGTAAATAATTATTTTCCTAAAGTTTTCATTTAAAATGTCAACAGTCTTTGTTTACAAATTAAGTTTGTGTTGTATGTTTTTTTCAGCATCCGCAAGAGGTTTGTCCTAAAAAGGCTGCTGGAACTTGTTTTTGGTATAAACTTGATATTCGCGTTACTACAGCAATGGATGGTGCCTTCAATAACCAACTCTTTGGAAACTTTCTCTAGTATGGACCTCATGAGGATCACTGAGCGCCTCCTAAAGCTAGCGGTACGTATCTATAACTTTGTTATGCGCCAGAGCAAGATCACACTAGTATTATAAATGCAAAAGTTTGTGTGTGATTGGCTGCGTTCATTTCCGTAACAGCTAAACGGATTTGATTGAAACCATACATAGTTTATGATCCAGAATAACATAATATTTATCTTGTACTGGTATGTACGACGCGAAGGCAGATGCTAGTATTCTTAAAAGTGTATTGAATTGATTGATGTGCATTTTACCTACTGATACTTATTTCAAACTAATATCACAAAGTCTTTCATTACGATGCTATAAACACGTGTCCATTTCAGGTGCCGAACCATCTGATCTGGCTGTGTTTTTTCTACCTCAACTTCCATTCATTCCTGAACCTCATGGCCGAAATCTTACAATTTGCCGATCGCAAGTTCTACGCCGACTGGTGGAACGCTACCAACCTGAAGACGTTCTGGAGCACTTGGAACTTACCCGTGCATATGTGGGCGTTGCGTCATCTCTACATACCTATCACTGATTTGGGCTATGACAAGGGGCTCGCCGGGCTAGCTGTATTCTTTGTATCTGCCTTCTTTCATGAGTATTTGGTGAGTAACTTCCTATATTTTATATAGCTATGAAAAATTTGATGACCTCGGCGTGGCGGGCGATTGCTCGGCTGAGACGCAAGAGGTGCGGGTTCGATTCCCACTACATGAGGAATGTTTGTATGTTCTGCAAACATTTCTTCCGGGTCTGAGTGTTGTAATATTATAAGTATGAATTTACAAAAAAAAAATGTATTTCTATCAGCCATCTGGTGCCCATAGATGTGTACATAGTACAAGCTTCGCTTAGTTTTGGTCTAGATGGCGCTGTGTCAAATGTCCACAAATATTTCTTTATTTAATGGCCTGCTGTGATTCGAACTATGGCTATTGATGCTGGTTCGAATCTCGTTGGTTGGGTAAGGGCCGGCGCTTAGAGAGAGCTCAGTATGGCACGGTAAAGGATTTATTCGTGGAGAAATAGTTTCAATCTTAATTCAATGATCACTGACATTCGTTTATTTCGACACGAATGGACTGAGACGCGTAGGTTACTTCATGTCGTTAAAGAAATGTGAGTGCTAAGTAATTGACACAAGAGAATCTAGCCCGCGCAGGTCCTAGTAACTTTATGATGAGCTTTTCCATAATCATTTGAAGTATTTTGTAGGTACTTCGTAGGCGGAACTGTTATACGGAATGCCGTTATGTTTTTGTGTCATACTCAGATTCTTAATCTTCGCTTTGATTTTATTAACATTTTGTACACAAGAAGATTTTTTTATTTTCTTTTCTGATGATCTCTTTTAAAGCGTGAGTGATAAACTAATCTGCTATAATTATATTAGTACTATACAATTTTAAACCCGCGACATTGTCTGCGTGCTAGAAGATTATTTTAGAATGATTTTGTAGGCCACCCACCCTAGTTGTGGCCGCACACAATATTGCTTAGCTTCAGTAGTTTAATGATGCATATGCTAGAAGGATATCCTGATATACTTTTTGTTTTACATTTCACAAATCCCCCTAATGGGAATTTTAGGGGGGATTTGTGGAATAAGCCATATGAATATCATGGAATGAACCGGGCGTTCATCTCAAAACGCGTTACATATCGCCTGGTATCGCAGTTTTCATGTAAATAATAACCATATGTGACTTTTATTTCTATTTCAGGTAAGTGTCCCGCTTCAAATGTTCCGTATTTGGGCATTCCTCGGTATGATGGCTCAGCCGCCTCTGTCAGTTATATCCCGCCATGTGGAGGTAGAATTGGGACCCCGTTGGGGAAACATCATTATATGGAGCTCCCTTATCCTCGGTCAACCACTCTGCATTATGATGTATTATCACGACTATGCATTGTTGAATTTCCACAAGTAGAAAAACATTGTTATTATTCATAGTCGGGTAGAAAATAATCAATGTCATGTCAGCTGAGGCTTCCGTTATTTTACTAGATATTTATATATTTTACTGTAAACTAAACATGGCCAAAGCTTTATAAATGTTTGAATAACCGAATATGGATAATCAATATCTATAGACTTCTTGCAAATAATTTACTACAAACTTTATTACGGTACCTACAAACTTCTAATCCAGTAGCAGCGTACTGACTGACCGAGCAGCCTGGTGAGGTTGCCGCGCGAAGCAAGTCCTGACCAAGGGAACATTTGCCTCGCACAGAGGCAAGTGGAAATTTGCGAGGCTGCTCCGTTAACCAGTACGCACTATGCAACTATTAGGCGTTGAGTGTGCGAGGCTGCTCCGTCAACTATAAGGCTTTGATCGCCATTTATTTTGAAGTTACAATACTTTGGGACCTGTCTTTGTGCCTTTATGAGCATTTGTAATGCGAAGTCTCGATTTTATATTAGACAAGGTAACAAATAATGAATATTGTAGGTATTCATCAGTGTAATTGCGTTATAGCATTTTTCCGAAACAAGCATTTTCAGAGTAGGAATAATGCCAAACATACATGATTTATTTTACAAAATAATTTAATCATAGTCAAGGGGCATTTTATGTATAATTTTGTTAGATCAATGTGTATAAAAGTTTTTAGAAAGATGGGTTGTAGCGGTGTTAAATTAATGTATTGCGTTTTTTTTATAATCTTCGATATACCATACAAATCAGAAATTTTATTATAAAGACTGAATTATTGAAATGTGATAATTTCGCCATGTCACGTGCTTTTAGATATCTATATATTTTTTAATATTTTTATTAAACATGTGCAATAAATATTTTTATAATTATTGATGTTTATTTGGATGAATTTTCTACTTGTGTATGTTATATAATTACAGAATATAAAAAAGATATATAAAATAACTCTGTTACATATTGTAAGATAAGAAAACACGTCATGTATAAGTACAAAATAATAGATTAAGAATATATGAAGATGTTCAATGTTATCTATTTTGTAGTTCAGTAATTTTCTTGGTACAAAATATGTAATACAAAAACTGCTTACATGTAAGTTATTTATAACGTGTCAAATTAATTTGCGCGATCAAATTATTGTTGACATCGTTTTTAGTTTCATTTTGTGTAATCGAAATAATAATTTAAAATTTATTTTATGATTATTCTTAAAAGGTTTTATTGACATTATGTACCTACATGTATTTTGTATTTTTATATCAATTCCATTTTAATTACCTACAAAGTTTTAATAAATTATTATGAAATGTTTTATAAGTTTTTTCTTTACGCTTATCTCTTTTCCCTGCATTATACAAAAATGTTAGCAATTACCGTAGGGGAACCTATCTACACTTTCTCTCTAAACTCGCTGACGTACACTCAAGTTGACCATGCTCGCTGCCGATAAGGGTTTGATACTTATAAACCAGTGCATATCACCTATGACTTGATGGTAGGAACATGTGTAAGGATCGGCGTACGTTTATCTGATCGCCTTGACATTGCGTTGTGTAATAAAATGGAAAATTAGCTCTTATAAGTAGATAAATCATAAAGTAGGCAAGAATATGAAGGAACTACATTTTTCTGCTGTTACTTTGAATGTAATTTAATTATTATTTGGGGCTTGGTGATTCAGTACCATAGTACCTACTCGTAGTCTGATGATAGTTACCCACGATACAGATTCCTATGGAGTTAGGACCTATGTGGCTCTTTTTATTTGAATTTATGGAATCATCATCATTATCTACAGCCTGACTTCACCTACTGTTGATTTAATAGACTCACTTAGAATATAGAAAAAGACCCATAGTTTGTGCCATCTACCGCGATCCTGCCTTAAACCCCACGTCTGACATGTTGATCAAAGTCACACAAAACTTCACAGATCGCTAATTTGGCATAATATCTATAGCTTCTAATATTTCCTTTTTCTTTGTGTTCTTTGTTGTTTTTTATATTGTTTTGTTTTCTTTAATATCACGCTCAAGCAAGCTATTTATAGGATCTATGTGTGAGAACATAAATAAATAAAACCCAACAGTTCTGATCCCATACTAGGATTCCCTGTGTCGTAGGTATCAGAAACTACGAGTACCTACTATCGTGTGGTACCAACCACAACGCCCAGACCCGGAAGAAATATTTGCAGAACATGCAAACATTTCTTCCGCAGCGGGAATCGAACCCGCGCCTCTTGCGCCTCTGCCGAGCAATCGCCCGCCACGCCACCGAGGTCGTCAATATACCTACTTGTGAATGGCCTTTAGTTTTGGTATACGGCTGTTAAATACTGTTTGTTTTCCTTCCACGCTTGGTCGCGTTACGAGTGTAAATGCAACGTAGATTTAAGACGTGTCCAAGTGATCCCAGTGATTTTGGCCGTCTGCTCGTCTCACTACCGGACATCCTACATTCCACCATTTTTTTTGTTGGTACTTTTCTACATATAAGAGGTAGGCTATAAATAGGCTACATCGCTAGGAGTAATAGTGTTCTGTGGGCTACATTCAGACCGGGATTGGCATCGAGAGCGACGCTCGGCCGAGTACTTCCTACGAGTAGGGCGCGGAATCAATTGATGAAGAGTTTCCGATAGCTCCGTGAACGTGTCTGCCTGCGGGCTGTCTCCACTCCTGCCTTATCACTGCGCATTGTTTAACGAACAATACAGATTGCACGGGATTTTTACTAGCTTTTTAAAATAGAATGTGATGAGAGTGAATGAAGCGAGAGACTACCGCCCGCGGCTTCGCTCTCGTGGTACCCGGATAAAAATAGCCTATTTAATCCAGCACACGTACTATGTATATTCCAAGTTTCATTCAAATCCGTTCAGCCGTTTTTGCCTGAAAGAGTAACAAACATCCTACATCATACAAACTTTCGCTTTTATAATATTAGTAAGGACTTAAAGATTAAGCAAGTGTTCCCAAGGAGGGTTGACGTCAGGCAGGCGGCCGGTCATAAAACACCTTAGCCAAAACTCTTACAGCATAATCTAAGGTTCATGCTGTGCCGACCGACCCCACATAGAATGGGATAAGGGCAGGAAGATGATGATGAGTAAGGACTTAAAGATGTTCACAAAAATTTTACTTAATAAGTTTAAGAAAAATTGCGATAATCATAGTGTGCATAGGTACCTACTAGAAAAAATATACCTATCTACCCACAATTAGGCTAGATAAAGTTAACAAAATCCAACTAAGTTTCCAAATTAAAGTTCGCGACCGGTTGATAGTGTTCAATATAAAAAAGAGTCGCCTGCTTGATAGTAAAATCCGATGATTGCGACATGCCTTCCCAAGTTGCGTGCGGTTGAGTAAAAAGCTGTTATTTTGATACTACAAACAGTGACTACAATTTTTTCATGAATTTTGTGTTTATTTAATTTGTATTTAATTGTAATAGGCCGTTCAGTTTTGTTATTAGTCCCATTTGCTACTAGGTCATGTTGCTAATAGGACGTTATGCTAATATGTCGTTTTGCTATAAGGACGTTCTGCTTAAATGCCCTTTCGATACGAAACAGAATAAACCACAGATACTACATATTCATACTAATTTCATAGAAAATATCGTTTGCTGGGATAGGGTTGAGGCAGTGCGGCGCGGTGCGGCGACCCGTGGCCTGACGCAGCCGCGGCTGTTTGCCGCTGGTCAACATTGTTAGCGCGCCTTCCCGAGTAGGTACTACCAACCGTAGTTGCCAACGTTGCCACTTTGGAGAACCAGCCAATATTACACTGCATCGAAATGTGATCTTTACATTCTAGGTAGATATTTATTTTTTGAAAACGAAATACAATGCGTAGCAGGCTTAGCGTGTGTAGTGTTGCGTAGTGTTCATTCCTGAGACAACGCTTCAAATGACGCGTCACTCGTAGTCCAAATTACAAAATGCTTACTTCCCTCAAGTACCTTATAATGTAGGTGTAGATCATCATCATCTTCCTGCCCTCATCCCACTCCATGTGGGGTCGGCACAGCATGTTCCTATGTAGGTGTAGATATATAGAATAAAATAAATGGATACTTAGTCAAATTGTAAAAGCTATATCGACTAGAATGATTTGTACAGCTTATAAGCATTGCATAATCTCTTAAAATTGGCCAAAATTCCATTCGTAGCTGGCAATACCTCCCCCCTTTACCCCTCCCACCAGATATTACATGATTAGCCGACACGTATCCCACTTGTTTGTAGTGCCTTTGTTAATTGCTCGCTTACAAAACGCACATCTATTGTTCTAAGCCAAACAAATTTGAACGCGTGTAGGTACCGCAACGCAATTTAATTCAGTAATTTTTTTATCAAATATGTAAAACAAGAACGTAAATAGGTAATTATTAACATCCAACAGTCAACCCATAGCCTGATCGATGATAATGTAATATGGAGATACCTACTAAGTACAATAATTATGTACCTAGATACTTATTTTTTTAAAGGGTTGAGTTATTAGTTGACTACCTATTAGTTGCATTTTCGGACAAATTCGATTTTCATACAAAGCACATTTGCCTATTGAATATTTGTGGTACCACTGTACTTACAACAACACCCAGACCGGGAAGAAAACTTATTTGCAGAACATGAAAACATTTTTTCCACAGCGGGAATCGAACCCGCGCCTCTTGCGTCTCAGCTGAGCATTCAGGTTGTTTCGGGCATTTAAGGGTTGTTTTGAAAAACCTGAAACACGTGTCTATTTATTTTGTATTTATATTATCCAAACCGAGTTTCAAGCAAATCGCACCACGCGTTAAAAAGTTCCATACAAACTTTTTCTCACCCCCTTAGGGGTTGAATTTCGAAAAATCCCGCCCAAGTGGGTGGTTTGGCTATAAAGGAAGCTTCCAAATTTTAACTTTCTAGCTTCAGCGGTTTCGGGCTCGGCGATGATGAATCCAGTCAGTCAGTCAGGTAAGCTTTTTTATAGGTATCAGTGATCAGATGACATTGTGAAGACTGAGGGAATTCATCCGATTCTATTGAACAGGATCGGAAAGAATCGTGTGCAAAAAAGGAGTAGATCATGTACTAAGTAGATGGCGCTATTATCAACTAAGTAAAATTAAGATTCGATCATTGTTTATTTTTTATTTATATTATAAATTATATAAATAGATCACAATCACATATATTTATAACAATCATATAAAATTAACACTTGTTGAGGAAAAATGGTCGACCTGACGGTAGGATGGTGATTTTTCTCTGGGGGAACGTCAGTCAGTGATTTTTTCGAAGGGATTTTGCTTAGTGTTCTGGGGATCATTCTGGTAGGTGCGGGAAGGTGAAACGGAATTTGAAGATAAGTATTTGTTTTAATTACTTGTTATTTACCCTAGTCCCTTAATTGTCTTTAGTTCTAGATCTTTAAACGCTTACGAGTACAAAAACCTAGTGATCTATCTAAATGAAAGAAATAATAAAGGTAGTGAATCCTTGCAGTAAGCGGTTACATATTGTTCTCGACAATATTGCTTTAATTTGTTTAATTTTGCTCAAGAGATAATTAATTCTTTTTAGATCAAACCCCGTTTGTGTAAAGTTTTTTCATTTAATTTCGCATTTTTTTACTGACATGCCTGGTAATAAAATATGTGAGTAACTACTTAGGTAACCTGCCTAACTATTAAGTATGATAAAACATGGAATTAGAATAGGTTTTGATCAAACGATACCTATTTGGGTTGATAACCTGAATTATACTTTATAACATTTGTGATAATATTCTCATAATTGTTTTAACAGTACCTATACCCAACAGTGAATGGATTTGAGCTGGTATGATGACGATGATGATGATGTACCTATGTATCTAAATATGAATAATAAAACAATAACTAGATCTGATTCCCAATTGTGTACCTAACTCAATTACATCACTAATAGGCACATCGTTTCAATTATTTAGGGTTAATAATGAAGGGCTGTTTAGAGTTCACCCCATTCCGTGATTAAATGTAATCTGAATTATGCTGAATTGTTGCCCTCGGAGCGACCACGCGTAAAATCACTTTGTTCTACAGCTAGCCACCTTACTGCCGCTGCTTTGATTTATAGCTTTGTTGATTTATGATGTTATTATTAAGAAAACTGTTGCAATATCTACCAAACAATATAGGTACTGATTTTACTAAAGAATGATGCTAGATCTGAACAAAAGTGGAATAAAATATGGCTGATTATATGTCACCATGGTTCACCATATCCATCCTGAGATTTCAATCAGGAGTGGCTGCAAGTTTTCTTATGATTGCTTGTGGCCTTGCCCATCTCATTGGGGATGCGGGTGTAATAATTATGTTAGTATGCATGTATTTCTTCTAGATTGTTATTAGATTTCTCAGTTACTTTCATTAACACACCTTTAACTTATAAAAAAATCTAAAGTAAATAAGTGAGTGTTACGAAAAGCGTAGAAGTGCTACGCATGTGATACGTTTTTTAAAATAAATAAATAAAATTAGTTTATTATCAGACAACGACATAGTTCATAGATTTTTAGGTATTTAAGTCATTGTCATGTATTTAGGTATTTGATTAAGGAACTCCCTTTTTGTAGTTTGTTATTAATCAATTTATTTAAATGTAAGCATTTTCTTAGAAAATACTTTGTAGTGTTTTAATATCGAAATACCAAAGAACACGAGTGCTACAGATAGAGTATTAAAGTGCTACGAATTTAAAAATGCTTTTCTTTTCCACAACTTTCATGAAAAATACATTTACCTACCATAGAAAAGTTACAAGTAAACTAAATGAAAGAATATTTAACGTAAACTAAGTATTCTAAACATATTCCACAGTCACTATCAGCTTTGTAAAACAATTGAATTACTTATCAACATCTAAAATACATCTTATAATTTAGAGGCATAACAAAGTATAAGCAAGTAGGTACTTAGCTATAAGACAGCGTGAAACTGCCCATGTAAGCACATAATGAACCTCGTATGTGTTTGTTTCGTAATGTGTGTCATGTTGTGATTATATTGTATTACGATATTATCCCAGTGTTAGCGAACTTATGTTAGTGAAAATAAAGGCTAGTGGAATGCGCGCGTCGCGAGTCGTCATTGGGCCGGAGGGCGGAGTTGTGCCGCCCTGAGCGCGGCAGTCTCATCCCGGCCGGCGTGCGCCCCGCACGGCCCCATGGTGGAGCACGCGAACGGCGATTGCTCCCACGCGAGCGACATGCAGACCCTGCCGCCGCAGCCGCCGCAGGCGCCGCAGGCACACCACGACCCCGACGAGGACCACCTCGCCGATGAGTACGTGCAGAACTTCGAGCTCGATCACCTCGAGGACCACAACCTCGTAAAGCGCGAACCGCCGCTGCGCACTGGATGGCACGAGAGCATCGTGGAGGTGCCGCCAGCGTGCGCGCGCGCCTGCCGGCCCTGGCCCGACGCCGGGCCCTACCCGCAGCCGCATGTCGCCGTCGCCGTGGACCCCAGCACGCCGCCCGAGACGCCGCCCGCGGCGCTCGCACGCAGCCCTTGCCGCGCCGCGCTCGTCGACGACGTGCTGTGGCTGCCGCACATGCGGGAGCCTCTCGACATGCGGACCGTGCCCTGCGGCAACTTCGAGGAGTGGGACCGCCGCGACTGGCGCGAAGAGGGCCACCACATGCAACAGGTCGGAATGCGTCCCTCGAGCTCGTGCTCGGCGATGTCCCCGCGCGGCGGCATGCACGCATCCTACAACCCGGCTTCGATCGGCGATGACCTCATCAGCGACGACCTGCTGATGACGCTGAGCGTGCGCGAGCTGAACAAGCGGCTGCACGGCTTCCCTCGCGAGGATGTGACGCGGCTCAAGCAGAAGCGGCGCACGCTTAAGAACCGCGGCTACGCGCAGAACTGCCGCAGCAAGCGGCTGCAGCAGCGGCAGGAGCTGGAGATCACGAACCGGTCGCTACAGGACGAGCTGCACATGCTGCAGCTGCAGGTGGCGCGCGTGACGCACGAGCGCGACGTGCTCAAGCAGCGGCTGGCTTTGTCGGGGCGCGAGCACGCGGTGCCGCACCACGCGCCGCCCACGCCGCACTCGTCGCCGGAGTTCTTCTCGGAGCTGTGACGGCAGGGGGCGGCGCCGCGGGGCTCCTCGTGCGCTTGGCAGCGCTACTAGGCGCCGCCGCCGCCGCCGCCGCCGCCCCCGCCGCCCGCACGGAGTCCTACGACTGCAGTGCTCGTGCTTCTGTTAAGTTTGAAGTTTAAAGGGATATTCAAGTCTGGCTTGCTGATTTGTTAAAAATAACACAAAATATTTTTTTTTCTTTAAACGTTTTATGAGATTTATAAAATGGTATCGGTATCTATAGTTTCAATCGAACAAAGGCAGATTGGCGCGTTATTTTCGACAGGTCAGCGAGTCTGACTTGAGAAGCCATTTAATTATCATCAGTTCCAGTTCAATAGTTTATTTTATGGTGGAACAATAAGGGCATGGATTCCAATAGGAACGGCTCGAACACCGTGTTAAATGTATGGTTGTGTCGTAAGATATGTTAAGCTTCGTTACTCTTATGTATTACTAAAATTAAAACTATATGCGTAAGATAAAAATGACTCAAACGACATTTATCTTGTAATTGTAAATAAATAGTTACATTAAAATTATTATCTTTAGGAGGATTTGTGTTTTCCTAATAAAATTATGTAAAAATATAAATACTTTTTTATTTAATCAGTCCGAAGTCCTATATTTAGTAGGTAGCCGTATAAAAATGTGGGTGCGTAGGCATCCTTTCCAAGGAGTTGAAACTTTCTTAGATAGCCACGACAAATAATAATATAAATAATATAAATAATATAAATAATATTATTCTCTTCATGTTTAAATGGGATCGTAAATAAAAAAATCTTCATGCTTCAACCAAGAATCTAGCATGCATAGATACAATGCATTATAAACACTTCATATACACACATTCCTATCAAATGGCCCAGCCGGTTTTGTTCATGTTTGTAAGTAATATGAGAGGTAGATAGAAAAACAAATATTTTGTCGTTACCCTCATGAAAATTTGTTACCGTCGATTCAATAGGCTTGGCCGATAAGCTGCACATACCTATGCATGCATAGGTAGGTAGGTACATACTCTCACTTCAATACTTGCATTATAATTGAAATTTTATCCCAAAATACCCAATGATAAGAAGATGATATGCTTTGTGTTTTAGTCGAATTGTATTTAAATACCTAAACAATCGGACGTACCTACTGTTTTTCAGGAAACTAAGTTTTATGGACATGATGGCACAAACTTAGGCATAGGTACTTTATCCAGCTTTGGGTGAAGTGGCCATGGAGGATGATGATGGTGATAGTTTTAGCGCTGCGCTGTTAAATTCAATGGAAACCTACTGAAGCTGTTTTATAATTTTGAGGATCATGTATTATTGTGTTTTCAACATACTCCTGTAATGCCAGTGATAAACATGTTGTAGCTCGCACGAAAGCATGTTTGCCAGTCATAGATAAATATAATAAATAAATAAATAATAATAACACCCTACAATCAATACAGTTCTGACCCCACTAGGATCCCCTGTGTCGTGGTTATCAGAATTTACTAGTACCATGGTACCACAACACCCAGACCCGGAATAAATATTTGCAGAACATGCAAACATGTCTCGCTGCGGGAAACCAATCCGTGCCTTTTGCGTCTCAGCCGAACACTCACCCTCCACACCAAGCCTTGGTGTCAATCGGTCATAATCGGACATAATCTGCTTAAAAAACAAGCCTCAGGAAGTTACCAACATACTACTCTTTTACGCAAAAACTACTGAATGGATTTTAATGAAACTTGGATAATAAATAGTACATGTGCTGGATTAACATATAGGCTGTTTTTTATCCGGGTACCACGCGAGCGAAGCCGCAGGCGACAGCTAGTAGCATATAAATTCTTAGGAAGTTTCCAGTAGGTACATTTACCACGTAATGTACCTAAGGTTTTATTCAGGTGTCACAGATTGGGTCCATTGACTTTAGTTGTTGCAACGCAAGTTTACCACAACAAGCGATTGCTTAATACTTGCGGAAACGAGGTCGACTGCAAAAGTGTTTTTATACTAACGTTAACTACATATATGATTAAGTCTTTATGTTTCATCCTGGGAAGCTGTATTTGTTTATTACATACATACATATTATCACGCCCGTATCCCTAATGGGGTGGGCAGAGCCACAAATAATCATAAGAAAACTTACAGCCACTCCTGATTCAAGAGTCCAAAGATGGATATGGTGAACCATGGTGACAGGTGATCAGAACATCACCCATATAGATAACATAAAATCCTACTATATTATAAATGTGAAAGTTTGTGAGGATGTTTGTATGTTTGTGCCTCAATCACGCTTAAACGGCTGAACAGGATTTGTATGAAACTTGGGATATACATAGTACATGTGCGGGATTAACATTATAGGCTATTTTTTATCCGCGGACCACGCGAGCGAAGCCGCGGACGGCAGCTAGTAAATAAATATTTGTGGACATTTCATACAGAGAAAAATGCAAAGGTAGGTAATATTTATCATAGATGAGTAATTAAAACTTGACTTTGTTGTGACCACTTGCATACCTAAGATCGTAGGTTCGAATCCAGTGCACCAAGTTTTTCAGCTTGAAAAATGTAAATTATGCGTTATAATACTAGTAGGTACCTACAGTATATTAGTACCACAAATATTGTGCACCTCGGCTAACTTCGTGCTTTGTATGAAAACCGAATTTGTCCGAATGTGCAACGAATAGTGCAAGGATAATAACTGAACCAACCCTTTAAAAAAATAAGTATCTACATAATTATTGTAGCATCTCTAATCTCTATATTACATAAAATATCATCATCGGGTTAGTTCGTATTTCAGAAGCTAGACGAAAATTGCCTAGGCGCACAATGTTTGTGGTTCTACTGTACTCTGAAACGGCGAAGGAAGCGGCAAGTCGTAGAACCTAAAAAGTTTAAAAACATTTGTGTCAAGTGCACGAAAGGAGCTTTTTTGAGGCGCACTTTAATCCTTTCACCACACAGGTTCGAAATAACTAATGTCACGAGAGCACTGGTGGTCTAGTGGTGTTGGCCCCGCCTTCCGACCCTAAGATCGTGGGTTTAAATCTAGTCATGTACCAATGGGTTTTCCAGAGAAATGGTTTTTCTGTTTGAAAAATACTAATTTAAATCGCATTAAAATCAACCTTGTTGTTTTATGACGTGCAAATGAATTTTAATCTAAGGGTTAGACCACATTTTTGGCCGACTGTACCTAAAACATCTCCTATATTATTAGGTACCCATATGAGAATGTTTTGTGAGTCACAATCACCAGATTACAGTTAAATTGTAACTTAATCGTGTGGAGGAAATGAATTAATCTAACTATAAACAAGAAGCTAACAATGTTGCAGTTGGTATGAGAGTGATAAGTTGTGCACGATAGGAGCCCATTGAAGGCGTACTTCAATCATTTTACTACATTGTTTCGGAAGAACTAGTGACATGTGTAATAGTAGTAGTGATAAGTATACCTAATTAACTTCCGCCTGCGGCTGCGCTCGCGAAGTTACCTATAATATTATAACGGACTATGTAAGTATACAAAAACATACAAACACAAACTTTCGGATTTATGATATTAGTAGGAAAGCAGAGAGATTAAACGACATCATCATCATCTTCCTGCCCTTATCCCACTGTATGTGGGGTCGGCACAGCATGATCCTTGTATCATGCTGTAAGAGTTTTGGCTAAGGTGTTTTATGACGGCCGCCTGCCTGACGTCAACCCTCCTTGGGAATACTTGCTTATTGTATCACATCATGTTGGAGAGGATACTATTCCTTAGTCTACTTTTACGACATGCTCGGGGAGGGAAGCAGCTCGACAGAGATTAAACGACATACCACCTAAATAAATCTATTTATTGTTATAAAACAATAAGTTTTTTTTTGAAATCAACGCACAGGCCAAACCAAGTTGGATTATAGAGGTTTTTACATTATTCGTTACGGCTAATCGGTTCACATGCGTGCCCATAAATAAATTGTATGTAAGAGATTTTTTTCAATTTGAGTTTATATCGTTTTAGCTCAAACAATACAAAAAATCATATTACCAACTATTTCATTTTTGTTCAACAAACTTCGAAATACTAAACTAATCAGTCATAGTAAGTTTGAAAATGTAAATGTAAATTTTACAAAAAATATGATTTAAATCATAGAGGCTGTAAGTAAATTTTAAATTAAAGAGAACAATTATTTATAGCACCTATAAATACAGAAAAAACATCGGCTGAAATAAAATATCCTAACAAAAGATTGCCAATTTCATAATGATAAAAACTGAGACGTAGATACTACGTAGGCCTCGTAGCAGCGTCTACGGGAAAATCAGCGCTACGGAAAGCGAGGGGCGTGCCCTGCGAAGTCACGCCCCGCAGAGAGAGACAAACTCGCGCCGCCTACCCAAACGCAGCATCACCCAAAATAACCCTTCACAAACTCCTTCCACATTCTTATCACAACGAACTAGGTATCAATTTTGTCTGATTTAGTTTTTGGAAGCTTCCACGCGTTTTGTAGACTGTAGTGGTATATCCTAAGTACAGCCACCTACAACCTCTTAGTGCGACCTATAGCTGTACATAGGTCGACGTTGTCATGCAAATGGAGGCCTGTTAATGAAGTCGAGGAGAATTATGGGCATTGTTACTGCGGCCCGGCTCTATAATGGCCCATTTTGTAGGCGTATATCATTATAATGTATGGCGCTATTATTTCTAGGATGCCATTGGACTGCATTTCTGACCAGCTATTTATGCCGCTCTTATGTAAATACCATTTACATAAGTTAGCTGGTGGCCTCAGCAATTTACCTACTATGCATAAAGTGGTATAACTTATGCTTAAACGCTGAAGTTGGCATTATGGATTGTTTATTCATAACTACTTAGTCAGCTTGAAAAGTAGTTCTCCATTCGTTTGTTGGTAACTAGCAGTGGCCCCTGACTTCGTACGCGTAAGATTACTTTTATAAGTAAATGCCCCATTTCACCTCTTTTTATGGTTGTTTTAAAAAATTCTAAAACACGTGTCCATTTATTTTCCACTTGCTGTATCCGAACTGAGTTTTAAGCAAATCGCACCACGCGTTAAAAAACTCCATACAAACGTTTTCACCCCTTTTTACCCCTTTAGGGGTTATATTTAGAAAAATCTTGCATAAGTGGGCGGTTTCGCTATAAAAGGAAGCTACCTTCCTTTCAGCTTTCTAGCTTCAGCGGTTTAGGCTCGGCTATGACGAATCAGTCAGTCAGTCAGTCAGGCTAAGCTCTTTTATAGGTATAGATTTTCCTGGTTATTTAATGATACTTAGATAAGTACATTATTTTTTAGCAGGACGGGATGCTGGCAGGATGATCCATATTAAATAATCCATTATTTCCTCTAACCAAGAATTTCGAGTTGTAATAAAATTGTAGTAATATAAACAGCAATAATCTTAT
Source organism: Scotopteryx bipunctaria (assembly GCA_949320045.1). Lineage (NCBI taxonomy): Eukaryota > Metazoa > Arthropoda > Insecta > Lepidoptera > Geometridae > Scotopteryx > Scotopteryx bipunctaria. The sequence continues at coordinate 6,437,329 of OX439441.1, forward strand.
TTGCTTGCTTGACTAACAAACAATCGTATTTCTAATACATGACCATAATGACCAACTTTCGGAAGTTCGAGTTGTTTACGTGGTTGAAGCGAAAAGTTATTTAGAAGTACCGGCATTTTGTCATTTTTGTTACTTGCTACTCTTTTTTTTTCTTGTATTCATGTAGATACAATTAGCCCAACAAAACCAAAATACAAAAATAATATTAAGATTTCTCTGTAAGTGAATATTGTATTCTTAAGAGAAATAAATTATCTTAAACCAGAACTTATTGTTTGATTGCATTGCAGTATTGATCATCGTCTTCTGAGCGAACTAAGCTTGACATCTGGTTATTTTCTATCTACTGTCTGCTTTTACGATCTGTGGTATGGCGATTGAAGACCCTGAAAGGTCTTGCTGGTAAAATACTTGGTGATGGTGATGGTGATGGGGCTTGCTAGCTTGCAGTTGCAGCCAGCTCCTTTTGCACAATCAACAAGGAACAAACAAAAGCTTTTGAATTTTTGTTCTAATTTACCACTGAAAACGGAAAGTATGGAATGGTGACGTCACAAGCGACCTTGCTACTAGAAAAATGTGCCGCGTCGCCAGCTGCGGCGCCGCTGGCTCATCACTAGTCAGCACTCCGGCTTCGGGCATCGCTCCCTTGTTGTCATTCATTCTGGATCCGTCAGTACTGGCTTTAATTTGCTTTCCTAGTTTACAGGAATTTCTTGAGGCAAATACAAAGCATTGATTTAATGTACCTAACACTATGACACTTGGGAGTTATCAACAAATTGTACTTTATCAATAAAAACTAAAAGGTAGGTATTTTGGTATCCAATTTACTAGTCGCTTAAGGTAACTAAGTTGTTTAGTAGGCAAGATATAGGCCGCTTTATAAATTCTTCTCTAACGATCACGAAGAAAGTTTCAGTCTCTTAATTCCTCTACCATACTAGCATTTAATATTATTTTAAAATAATAAAGAATAACTTACTAAAATATTCCTTCCGATTCTAAGGTTGGGTTTAAATCCGGTATGCACCGGATTGCGGTTCGAAAAATTAGGTGCACTATAATACCAGTACTCTCAAACGGCGAAGGAAAACATCGTGAGGAAATCGTAATGTCGTAGAATCTAAAAAGTTCGAAAATATATGTCACTAGTTCGAAAAAAAAAATGTAATTGTTCAAAAGAACTAGTGACACGACTAGATAGAATAATATTAACGAAATTTGCATTATGAATGTGATTTATTTTGTTAAAAATAAACCTATTTATAAAATGTAAAACTTCAAGCGCTCGTGACGTAGCTTACTTAGGCGTTCTTGATTGATCGTTAAAGTTACCCAAATATGCGCGGTCACAAATTGGAATGGGTGACCGCAAGTGGTATTATGAGCTGAGCGCTTCCGTGCTTCGGAGGGCACGTTAAAAAGTCGTTAAGCCATGACTGAGGCGGCCTAAAAACTCCGTCACTAGAGTTGGCCACTGGCTCATACGAACATACATACATACAAGTGTAAAATTTTATAATTAGGTACAGATTCTGGGTTATATAGTTTCATTATTATGCTTTCCAAACACCTGTTTTGGTACAGCAATGCAAGAGTATAAGAGCTGAAGCGAGCTTACTCGACGCTGAGCCAGCAGAATACGGAAGGGTCGCCGGTCGATACCCCGCACTGGGTCGACCAACTCTCTACTCCGTCTGTTTTCCTGAAGCTATTTTGAAATATTTAAAGGTTTTGGTAGCTTTTCACAAGAATCAAGAATACTCTGACAAACTAATTGAGCAAGACTCTTACAAAATTGATTGTATTATTCCTAAAATCCTTAGAAAGTTGGTCTACAAGTACTCTATGCGTTTATTTGTGTTTGTAGTTTTTTATAAACATAAACATAAAACGTTCTGACTAATTGTGCTAGTCTTATAGACAGTCTCACGACACAGAGGGGACTAATTAGCACTAATTTAAACCAATTTTATTATTTCATATTTTCCATTTCTGTTCTTCCGTTTTACCCATTGTTATTTTTTTTGCGTATTTGTTTTGTGTTCTCTGTGTATTGTTTGTCAAATAAACAATTTCTATTTCTATTATCTATTTCTTATACAAAAAGAATTGCATTATTCCAGGTTGTTCCTCTAAGCTGCGGGTCTAAAAAGGTCATATTGAGCAATTCATCTGCTAGAAATTCATTTCCCAAATTCATAGCAGATCCTTAGCAATTCCTTTAACTTTCGTAGGTATGTAAATGGGCATTTTATGTGCATTTAAGCAATTAATTTATCAACAAATTCATAGTCGCCGTTGCCAAATTACCACGCGAAAAAATTAAAAACCGTAAATTCATAATAGGATTATATTATGATTCATTCAAAGTAGCCTTTTCCACCCTCTTGTTCTACATGTAAAAAATATTATTTCCATTGCTACGCCGTAACCAGGAGGTAAAAAAGTGAAATGTTTCAGGACACATCAATGGAAGGATTGAAATATTTTTGATAACCTCCATTTACTAGGGTCTGCAAAAATATCCAAGACACTCCGCCGAAAAACAAAAACAATTTCAATAAAACCGTATGAAAGTCGAACAACACACAATAGCAGAAAAATGTTAGCAAGCTATTTGCTTACACATTTAGACTATTTATCAAATCCATCTTGGGAATTTGAATCAGGACCACTCCTGTTTACAGTCTAAATAATATGTAATAGTTACCAACTTGCAGCCACCTGCAAAAAACTTACTTACTTTATTAGGGATGCGGGCGTGATAATTATGTATTTAGTTAAGACTGTACCGATTTCCGCCCGCTGTTTTGCTCGCGCGGTGTACCTGCATAAAAACCTGCAACAACTATATTCTACATACTTTGTTCGAGGTCCCGAATTATATTATTCCTAATTTTCATTCAAATCTTTTCAGCTATTACGCCGTGATTGAGGTACGCACAAACATACAGACATCTTTTTTTAAACTCTCGCGATCAGAATTTATAATTTGGATTGTAAAATCGTGGTGTTCACGGGCCAACACCACGGCGGTATTTTCACGCGATAAAAACCCGTTTTATAAGCCAAATTATACAAACATCCTCAAAAGTAATTTATATTAGTATTTTCATAATATAATATAATATTTTTATATTAGTAGGATTTTAATGGATATATTTTATAAATACTGTATTTTAGCAGCGCAGAACGTCTATAGAGTCTGGAGCGATGGCCGCAAGGCTCATGGCTGGAAACGCTTACGCGATGCTGAGCCAGCAGAAACGGGCAGGGTCGCGGGTCGATATTCCCGTATTGGGTCGCACACCATCTTTATATATCTATTCCTGTACATTTTCGTATAATTTAGGTACGAAATGCTAAGAAAGTAACCATAATTAATAACGAATCTCTCAAAAACCGAGATTTCTCGTCTGAGTGCCAAAAATGATATCTTACTTGTGATGCATTTCGATTCGTTTTCCTATTGTCATGCTTTTAAATAAGCATGCTTGCCTTCATATACTACTTAATACCACTTTTTTTAAGACTGCCAGCACAAAGAGCACAGTAGGTACATATAGAGGGTTGGTAGGTACAAGCAGAAAGTTAATAAGAAGTCTTCACGATTAGTTACAGAGTAAACAGAATGAAAGTACCTAAACCTACATATCTACTAATGTCACTAGTTCGTTCGAACTAATTTGGAGAAAGGAAGAGAAGTACGCCTCGAGGAAGCTCCTAGGTATATGAGTAGAGTAGTGAACGGATTCATTATTATAAAATCCTTTAATTAATAGGTAACTTATAGTATAAATACATCAGGCTCCTCAATGATCATAAACTGAAAGTAAAGCCATAAATATAGTACTGACATTACCTACCTTTACATAACTTATAAAATGCCGAGGACGGATCCAGCCAAGTATAATAATAATAAGTTCACGCGGTGCCGCACGTGCAAATAATGCTAAATCATGGATTTTGCGAGCGAATGTAGGTGGTGTCATATTTTACATTATTTTACCTTATAAGCAGATTTACTGCGCCAAATAAACTGAATTTAAACCGAAGAAATCACGTAGTTAATCTGGTACAACGACCTCAGGCAGGGTGAACGAGTGGGTTCGATTACCACATCATCGGACAAATACCAACTCGCTGAATATGATTTTGTTTCATTTCCAAAGTGGGTATGTAAAGTAAAGCTAATTTTAAACTAGCTAATTGTCAGATGTAGCATTTGAAAACTTTTGTAAAGAGCAGGGATATAATGATACTAATGTCTATTAATTTTGAGTATAATTTTTACTTAGGTAAAGGGATGAAATTTTCGAAGCACACCTGGAAGGAAAATACCTACTCAAAATACTGTAGATAGAAAAAATTACTCTTGTTTTTAAAAAGAAGCAAACTGTTACGCTTGCCACACCTGGGAATCAAACCGACTAAAATCCGAAAAAAAGCAACATTCTGTACTCTAATGGACCAATCGATAGATTCAATCATAAGGATCAAATCTCTTTAGCAAACAGGAAGATCATGAAATATTAACTTAAAAATTCAACCTTCCAAAATTCCACCCCGAATGTTTAATTGACAAGTAATTAATGAAAAATAAGTACTTATTGTTGTTGTAAAGCTACTGAGTTAGTAAACATAACCAGCCAGCTGACAGAGATCCGACGCGATGCTGACTAGGGCTGACGAGGGCTGACGCCGGCGCCGTTGAAACGCCAGCGCTGCAGGGTCACGGAGTCGGGACATGGGACTATGCAATGCAAGCTTGTTGTATTATGAACTACTTGTTTTCACTTCACTCGCGTTGAACCCGGATAGTAAAATGACCACTTACCTGTACCACTGACCACGTGACTGTATCTACTTAAATATATTTTTTTAAGTTACCTAGTTCGACTCGGAAGACATTCGAGCGGTCAACAGCCGTCGGAAGTTCAACATATGTTTTTGCTCTCAAGCCCTATGTATATTTTTTCATTCCATAACTTTAATTTGAACCCGCTTAGCCGTTGTTATTACACAAATATCCTCACACCTTCACAAACTTTTGTGATTTTTATATATAGGTATTATGTGTATTTTTATATTTAACGTAAAACGTTAAAGTAGGTATATTTTTAGGCTTAAGTATTTTTTTTTATGTCACACGCCTACACGATACCAGCTGTATACCACCCCGTTAGTTGGCTGGTAGAAAATGCCTTTTCATTAAGCCCTCCATTTGTACAATGTTATTTTGTGTGTGTTGAACAATATAGTGTTCATAATAATAAAACAACTTATAGTGAGATGTACCTATAATTGAATATGGCACGTAATATTTATTAACATCTTTGTTAGTTTTGGTCTGTACAATGCGTGGCTTATTCCCAGAGGTCCATGGTTTATCCAAATACAAAATCAATAATATATTTAAGATGCTCAGTTCAAAATAATACCCAAAGTGCACTAACCTAATGAAATTGTTATTAAACCTCATGAAAAATTTGAAAACTTGTATTGTCTGTGGAGATCTAGATGTAGCGGGCTCGGGCGGGCGGGCAGCGGGCGCGGGCGGGCGGGCTCGGATCGCTAACTAGGCACTATTGCCAATCGATAGGTCGTTACTTGAGCTGGGCGGCAGCCCGCCCTGGCGCGATCGGCGGACACGCGCGACTCATCACTTTAGATGCTGCTACGTCAGGTCACTCTCCTTTTCTCGATGTCCTTCAAATTAGCTTTGTAGGTCAGGTTTTCGGTTCCACGTGGTATTGTTGACAGCCTTGTCTTCTACTACGACCACCTGCCGGATTGGAAACAAAAGCTACCCAGATAAAACTTATTCTATGTGTTAATCCAGCCCAACGAGCATTCAGTTAAATGCTCGATGATCCAGCCAGTGTAGGTACCTAACTATAATTGGGTTAGTTTCAAAATTTGGCATTTTGACACTAAAAACACAAAATCCCATCTGAAGGGAAAATTATGTTTATTATTTATTCTGTGTAATCTTTCGATTAAATTTCTAGTTCTCTTCCAGTTATTGTATGAGCCTATGTTGAGCATTATTAAGCTAATATTATAAATGCAAAAGTTTGAATCAAGTATTATAAAGAATAGGTACCTACTCATAAAAATGTCTAGTTGACTTCAATCTACTTAGTTGATGACTTGTATAAAGTTGTATAGAAATCCATATCAAAAATTATTCTACAAACAGCAAATGTTATCCAAATCCGTTTAGCCGTTACAGAGTTCAGTGGTAACAAAGATACACACACTCTCTCACACGGAAACTATTAGACAATTTAGTGTGATCCACATAATTCAATTCAATTCAATTCTTTAGTTCACTTCTCTGTCATAGGATTCTTAGTGTCAATTTGGTTTACAAGAAGTTACAAAACTTCTTGTCAACCTGTTTTATGAGAGAGTGGTGCCTGAGAAAAGACCAACGCTATCACTCCGCGGTTCTGATACGGTAGGACTGTAACGAAGGAAATACCTAGAATTCGACATAAAGTAAGCGTAAGTTGTAATTTAAAATTTGAATTCACGATTTTACATATTATTTCCAAAGTATAAATTCCACAAATTTAAAGTTTATCGGTATCATTCTCTATACACTAGTGAAAGAATCGTCAAAATCGGTTAACTATAGGTGGAGATATCGGTATAAAAAAACGTACATACGAACACAGAACCTCCTTTTTTGAAGTCGGTTAAAAATAATCTCACGACAAGTTTTTATATCATATAGGTAAGTTGTGTAATGTAATAAATTGATGGGTTTGTTTTAATTTGAAGTTTGTTTTCTTCTTTTTAGAGTAGGTATTTAAATACAAGCTTGTTTTAAAATATTTTTTTACTGTAAATTCATTATATTGGAACCCAGGGCCCTGACTGTCCGAGGAAGTAACAATTACAAGAAATCCTAAATATTGGGTATGGTAATATAGTAATAAGAGCCTCAGTATTGAATTGAGCATACCCACTATTATTATTGTAACCTTATCACTGAGTTCATGGAAATGAGTCGCCAGACGCATAAACAAGCTATACCTAAGTAATTACTAGAACTCCTTGCTCAGCAGACTTTCACTTATTCTCATTAGATAGAGAGCTAGTCAGACATCGAGTTTATCAACGGAATACGTATTAGGTACTAAGTAGAGTCACATCATAGATATAATTTTGGCTCCGAGCTGGGATTCCGAGAACAAAAACTGGACATATATTTCTAGAGTTCCTCGATGAACAAAGCGCTATTGTATTGAGACGGAAACTCCGAAGTAATATGTCATAATAGCAAAAACTAGCTTCCGCTTTAGGCTTTACTCGCGTTGTTCTCAGATGAAAAGTTGTACATAATATTGTGCATAAACCATGTATATTCTAAGTTATAATCAAATTAAAACCCGTTCACCCATTACGCCGTGATCGAGGCACAAACATACAAATATCTTTACAACATTTTAGATTTATAATTATGTATTTATGTTCGTATGAGCTAGTGGCCAACTCTTATGACGGAGTCTTTAGACCGCCTAAAGGCCTCCGTCATGGCTTAACGACTTAAAAGCCGTGACCGACTGTTTTACGTGCTCTCCGAAGCACGGAAGCGGTCAGCTCGTAATGCCACTTGCGGAAACCTATCCTAATTGTGGCTGCGCACAACGTTGCTTAACTTTAACGATCAGAGAACGTCTTAGCAAGCTACGCTCCGAGCGCTTAGCTTTGGATTTATGATATCAGTAGGATAGTCTTGTTCGCGGTTTTCAATTTCCACCAAATATTGACAGTTATCGGCAGGAGGCCCGCCATTGCGTTTAGAAGGGGTTAGCACTGTTTACCTATGCAAAATCTTGACGAGTACATTCTACATTCGTCTTCCCGTGTGTTTTATTATTCGTTTACTCCGGTCGGCGAAGCTCGTAATCGGCGCGCTGTTTGCGAGGGGGATCTCTGCTGAGCCCCGCAAATATATGTCGTAAGATTTAATAGACATGTAATGGATATCTGGATGACGTTTTAAGGATTTGTGCAAACCGAATATGTCATTCCGCTATTATTGGAATTTTATTTGCTGGATTTTTGGATCAAGATAATAACATATTTGAACGAGTACTCATTGTTATAAGAGCTCTTTATTCTCTTGGCAATTTATTTATATTACTTTTATAGAATAGTATAATAAATCGGTTATATTGTCTAGCTAGACTATACAATACAGTGCTAGAGGAAAAATACAAGGTTGAAAGACTAACCCCCGAACACTCAAACGCGACTCAGAGTTGAGCACGTCTTAAGTCACAGTTTTTGATGAAAACCTGTCAAAAACTCTTCACTTGAGACTTGCTCAACTCTGAGATGCGTTTGAGTATTCGGGGGTAACCATACGAAATGAGGTTAAGCTTTGTCTTATGTCAAGCTCCTAATCTGAAAAGTATTTATTTGGTGTCACAGGGAAGCACTTTGAATAGGTGCGTGATTTAAGCGCGGTTTAAGCATGAATTAAGTGAATTACGGCACCCTTGTGTCGCGACGCCCCGCTTGCCTGGAGTCTTGTTTAACGCATCGCGGGAGCCGCATCAAAGACACTGATTTTTGATGATGTTGTAAAGTGTGGAGGCTGCTTTGCGCTACGATAAGGAATATTGGTGGGGATATATTTTCGTTAGTCAAATAAGCACGATTTTAAGTACCTACTTAAAGTCCTGCTTACTAATTAAATTTTTTATCAGATAACATTTACTGAGTCTGCCGCTGGACTGGGAGTACCTAAAGAAAAACATAGAATGCGTCTAGCTGCTTCTCTCCCCGAGCATGTCATAAAAGTCGACTAAGGGATAGTATCCTCCAACATGATTGATAAATGATAAAGCTATGACGATGATGATTGCTGGTTAAATGAAAAATAAGTAGTGAAAGTAAAAAATATCCAGTTCCATACTAACAAGTCGTCGTATAAGTGAGGCGCGACGGTGAGACGCCGCGGGAATCCCGACGCGATTGTGAGCAAACGAACCGACGAACATGCTGTTACCCCGCACCTGTCGCCGCTTGTGCTCTGTATGACGTGCCATTGCAAACACTTGTATGAAGAATATATATTAATGGAAGAAAGCGATTTTGTCGTATCTCAAAATATTCAATTTTACACCATAGCCAAAAAAACCTTTATTTACAGCAATTAGTCGTGTGAACAGTAAAAAAACTAGGAAAATAATAAAGGGAGTATCATAAAATTTTTCATCGTAGAAGGACGAGACATAGACCATTCGACGCGGCTTTTTAGTAGAGAAACACTGATAATTTTAGAGGTTTCTAATGTGATGTCGTAAATAAACACTTTTTTTGCACTTACATTGCAAACGCTGGACCCTATGAGATAGATCAAAATAATCTAGGTACTACAGTAATGTACACCTTAAAAAGGTCTACAAAAAAGTCCGCGATGGTATATGTCTATCCCCGTGCAAAGCCGAGGCGGGTCGCTAGTTATTGGATAAAAGACACAGAAACCAAACAAACTAAAATAAGTAAGTATGTAGAACTTAAGTATAAACAATATCACAATGGTGCTCTAATTATCCTCAGAAAATAAATAATATCAGAATGTGACATCAATTGCATCAAAAAGTTGGTAGGTAATCATGGCATCGATTTCTGTAGAACAAACAGTCGATTGTCGGTGTGTCGAGTAATCGGTGCCGAGGCCGCCTGGCCGGAAGACGCGGCGCAATAATTGACACAATTGTCACGTCAAAGAGATTTACAATAGAACTGAACAGTACCTAAACAAGAACTTTAATGCGATCATCTTTTCTACGGTTTGCAATTTTGAGTTCTAAGTGGAGTCTTCGTAGAATGGATTTGATCATATCTGCCCTCTTAGTGAAGAACGCAGTAACTATGTCAAACAAGTTTTGATAAATGAGTGAGATGAAAACAGATTGTTGTATTTTGTTAGGCGATTCCGATGTATCTAACTAATTTTTGTCAAAATGCTAGTTACTGCGTTCTTCACTAGGAGTGCAGATATCATCAGATACCTAAAGTTGCATCGTTTTTGATTTGAAAACCCTAAAAACAGGGGGAGAAAGTTACCTACTCATTTTCATTCATAGTTAATACGTGTTATTAATGGGTTTCAATCAAACGCAGCTTAGAGTTATCGGTCACGGTTCTAGGTAATGCATTACCAACTGTAGGTAGAGCCAACAGGATGTCGCCTGTTATTTGACACCTTAGGTAGTGGCACTGTGTTACAATGTTGGGACATTGTTGCTACATAAATATTGAGGCATTGTGCTATATGATTTTGATGGTTAGTAACCCAGAATTATAGATTTTTTTATAAATTATCTTCCTTTCCTAATCCCACTCTATGTGGGGTCGGCACAGCATGTTCCTTGGATCATGCTGTAAGAGTTTTGGCTAAAGTGTTTTAAGACCGGCCGCTTGCCTGACGTCAACCCACCTTGGCAATACTTGCTTATTGTATCTCATCATGTTGGAGGATACTATCCCTTAGTCGACTTTTATGACATGCTCGGGGAGAGTAGCAGCTGGACGCATTCTATGTTTTTTTCTTATAAATTATCTTTATATACATATAAATTATTTATCCACTTCTGCTATGACTCCTGTAGGTAAAATTAGCTGAATGTAAGAAAAAAAGAAAAGAAAAAAACGTTCAACCTAGTCGACTGATATTGCTGCTTGGTTGGATATAAATGTTTTTTTCCATACTGTCAAAAATCCAATATGGCAGCTAAAGTATGTACCTCAATCACTTATACGCAGTCGAGTTTTTAGTTTTTTTATAAAAAAAATATAATGATCTTTTTGAGTTGACTGTACCGACTACTTGACCTGTGTCTACTGTTATCGTTTAGGATGTTTGATACATTGTATACCTACCTAACATAAATCACGATCCAAATATAATAACAATCACGCAAACAACTGTCTCACGGGCCAACGGATCGTGTTCACAATGCCATGGTTTGTCGGCAGATCGGGTTCCACACGCCCAAGGTTGAAGTTTCATAACATTGACACCATTGGAATCCCTGCAAGTACCTACCTTGGTTTACATTGTAGTATAGGTATTTGAGCTTTGTCCAAATATGCATACGGTACCGCTTTGTAACTTTATAATATTACTAGTTTACTCGTGCGGGTTCCCCTTTAGTGTAAATTTTGAACAACTAACTAATTTCAGTTAAATGCTCGATGATTTTGAAACATCATAATATCCTTTTGAGGGTTATTTTTGAAAATTCTGAAAAACATGTCCATATATTTTGTAATGTCCAGATGAATTTTCAAATTAATCGCACCGCCCGTTAAAATGTTTCCATTTTAGAACTCCCTTGCGCCCCCCGGGGGTATATTTTTAACTATACTTTTAACATAAACTTTTTCATTTATAATTAGTAGAATAGGATAGTTGAGTTTATTGTGTCAGTAAGTAGGTCAATCTATGTACAGAATTCATGACTTTAGGGCCAACCCCTAACTTTTGTAATTCCTGCCGAAATCATGACAATGATAGGTGCCAGTGGATTGCAATGGCGAGAAAGAATAACGATATAGACTAGAATACCGTATTATTTGGTAGCCAGTGTTATACTTCTCTGCTGGACTGGGAGTAAAGAAAAAACATAGAATGCGTCCAGCTGCTTCTCAACCCGAGCATGTCGTAAGAGTCGACTAAGGGATAGTATCCTCTCCAACATGATGAATCTATATGGGCGATGGGCTGATCGCCTATCACCATGGTTCACCATATCCATCTTGGAACTTTTGGATCAGAAGTGGCTGCAAGTTTTCTTATGATTACTTGTGGCTCTCTCTGCCCACCCCGTTAGGGATACAGGCGTGATAATATGTATGTGTATGTATGTATGTTATTTTTAGAATATTAAGAAAATTGCAGCCCACACAAATGAGACAAAACAATAGTTCAATCAGAGTGTGGTCAGACGGCACGGGTGGTAATCGCAGGTTCATTGGTTAAAAGCCGTCGCACAAACTCAAAACAATCGCCTCTAATGATCGAACGATCGACTAAACCACTACAAATGTTACAAGGGGTGGATTTCCCGATTTCAGATAAGTAATTATACCCAAGTGCTTGCTTACATATTTTTCTATATGATTTTGACATACATCATCATCATCATCATCTTCCTGCCCTTATCCCACTCTATGTGGGGTCGGTAAGAGTTTTGGCTAAGGTGTTTTATGACCGGCCGCCTGCCTGACGTCAACCCTCCTTGGGAATATTTGCTTATTGTATCTCATCATGTTGAAGATGATACTATCCCTTAGTCGACTTTTACGACATGCTCGGGGAGGGAAGCAGCTGGACGCATTCTATGTTTTTTCTTTACTCCCAGTCCAGCAGAGAAGTATGATTTTGAATTACGAGTAGGTACTATAATAATCTAATCCAATGTATAGGTACAAGTAACTTAGATAGGCAGGCGTTGAGCCAACGCCGACGAGGACTAATCCAATCACGTAATTGGACTTACTTTACCTACTCATAGATGTTATTCCTCGGGTAATGACCAGCAAACTAACAACGACAGAAAACTTTATGATGATTATCATAATCTTACAGTAGTAGGTACCACAAATATTGTGCGCTTCGGCAATTTTATTCTAGCTTGTGAAATACGAACTAACGCGATGATGATTATGTAATATAGTTATGATGATATGTAACTTCGATCAAATAAACAATTCAAATAAACACTGTTTATTTGATCGAATATAGGAATGTAATTACAATAATTATGTAGATACTTATTTTTTTGAGGGATTGGTTCAGTTATTATTAGTTGACTATTAGTTGCATATTTGGACAAATTCGGTTTTCATACTAAGCAAAACACGAAGTTTGAAGATATTTGTGGTACTACTGTACATACCTACTTACTAAAAAGCCTAAAAATATTGCTCTTGGTCAATGAGGCTATTGTCTAATAATGAGGGCAACAAATTGAAGGTACAGAAAATATTTTAAATTAAAATTAGATAGATAACATCTCGCGGGCAGAGCGACAAGTACCTAATCTAAAAAAAACTTGCAGCCACTGTGTTCAGGGAGAGAAGCATTTCTTCTTTACTCTCATCTTTAGGCAGGTACATATTTTCACAATGATTCATGCCTTCAAGTTTTACGTGCTCGGTAAACACTTCAAAGATTCATTACTAAAATAATTAGGTAAATTAAGGCATTTAGGTTGTTCCGTCAATCCGCGCCAGTTCAGAAATGGCGAGGGGCGAGAAGGCGTGGAAACTCATGACGTTGACGAGTCATTAGTGTCACTGGGGAGCTTCCGAACTTTTGTAGTCGGATGAGGATCATTTTATCTATAGGACTCTTAAGTTGTATTAAAAACCCAGAGGTTAATTCAGAGGCTTTTAATACTAAGTGAAGAGAGTGAGCTTCTCTGCCGGACTGGTATTAAAGAAAAAGCATAGAATGCATCCAGCTGCTTCTTTCCCCAAGCATGTAAAACTAAGGGATAGTATCCTTTCCAACATGATGGACCATCTATATGGGCGATGGGCAGATCACCTGTCACCATGGTTCATCATAAATAATCCATCTTAGGACTAAATCAGAAGTAGCTGCAAGTTTTCTTATGTTTACTTGTGGCTCTGCCCACCCTGTATGTATGCACGAAGAGAACAAAAGACAGGCACGATAAAACTCATAGAACATAATAGCCTTTGACAAGTAAAAACACCTTTGAAAGAAAATGGTGTTCAATACTTCCACAGTAAAGCCTTTAGCGTTCACTATGAAAATTGCCTTCGTTACTTTCGACAGTGTGCTGCTGAAGGTGAATAAAACTAATATTTGTAAAAATACGTTCAATTTTTGTTAGAAAAAGATTTATTTGCAATATAAAAGTAATGATCCCAATCCATTACCAAATTATCTCACAAAGGAGGACAATAAATATAGATATCTGTTTGTATCGACGCAGCGAGCGGAGACAATATTTAGTGGGCTACTCCCCTGGTCCTGCCGAACGGAAACTTATAGTTTTCTTGAGGCGCCCGTCGAATAAAATACTGCTGGTCCGGGCATAAATCAGATCGTGTCGCGGCCGCAGCCGGCGCGGAGTCGCCGCCGCCGCCGCCCGCGCTCCGCTACATTTTAATAACAGGACTCCTCCGCTATAAATGCTCACTGACAGATTTCATTTCAGCTTTCTCATATATTCTGATCCTACAAGAGGAAAATATTACTTTTACTGATCAGCAAGATTTTACAGGATTTTTGATAATAGATTTCATATGACTCTTTCACTTTACCCTACTACGTATCCGGTTTAACAAATAATTTTACCTACATCTGATTCTTCAAATCAAACAAAAATGCTTTAACTAATAGGTATATCCCCGTGGAATGAATCTGGAATCGCTCTAGCAGAATACTTTTAAATAATTTATTTTGACTGGGAAATGGCGAGTTTCAATAAGTGCGTAGATATGTATCGGAGGCGCGACGACCAGGATGGTTTATGGGCAGTTTTATGGCGATCGCCGCCAACAATAATGGTGACCACGAGGGTGTCGGGGACATGCCGCAGCTGTTTTTTACACGTTTTCTGCAACCTTTACCTCAATGCGTAGGAATATGAAAACTGTAGATTTGTTTGCTGTAGCGACCTCTGTATATTGAGTTAATAATTCTATTACTGTAGGTACAGATTTTTTGTAATTGTATTTGAGATGAGGCGCATCGTATACCATAAAAATCAATGGTAAGACAGCAATATCAACTCTATACCAATTTTATAGGTATTTAATTTTATGCCTGTTTACATAAATAACGTCGCGGAGCAACAACTAATAACAATGCAGGTGCTTATTTATCTGACATCTTTACCTCCCTTGGTAAAAATATCAAAGACCTAGAATCCACTAAAAGAGTCTCTCTCCACAGTTTTTCTGTGCTGGAGTGACCACAGCTATTACAATAAAAATATTAAAAACCGCATAAGTAAGAGGCGGAGGTCGTCGGCAGTTCGGCGCAAATGTCGCCCCGGACACTTACATTATTCCTTACTGCCCCTGGCCGGGGTGGCTGGGGCTCCGTGACTGCCCCTGCACCTATTATCTCAATACTTTAGATAGTCACCGAGACATTCTTCGACTTCGATCGTTTCACCAAATGACCGGCGGTCATTTACTGGGATCCGATTAGTCATGATTGTGTTGTATTATAAAAATATAATCCTCCCTCGCTTCAGTAAGCGCAACTGAACGTGGACCGTCTTAACTTGAAATGAAAAGGATTCAGATTCATCAAAGGAATGTCATTATAGACATCTCATGTACTTGGACTTTGAAGGATTTTACAGAAATTGAATCAGTCTTAGGAGTAGTTCTAAGAAATTAATCATAAGGATTATTTTCCCTCAATGGATACGAATGGTTTAGTAGAGTTGGAAGTTTAGATCGAAAGATTTGACGAGAAATACTTATGCTTAGAGGGAGTAATGCCGTAGGTTTGTTTAAGGTGAGTATCAAATAAATATTTGTAATAGGTATGTAAGTTAAATAACAGTGGACGCAACAGGAAACTTTCGCAAATTGCAGAGTTGTGAAATTCAATACGACACCTTGCATTCGACAACAATACGATTCACAGTATTGTTTCCACATCGCTTGTTATCCATCTTATCTTTATTAGTTTCTATTTAGAATACCTACTGCACATAATAAAAACTAATATTAAGAATTTAAGGATTTCGATACTTTACAAAAATAAGTCATGGCCAATGAAAGATGATTAACAAAATAGTACCTAATCTTTGAAAAGAAAATATAGGGTATATTTTTAAACATAAATAAAAATTTGAAAAGCTGTGTTTGAAACAATCAATAGTGCGATTGATGCGAGTAGGGGAGTACGTTCCGGTCGGTTGTGCTTATCGGATGAAGAGATTGGGGAAAATGCCGTTCTGCTACATTATACTCCTCAATAACCTTCAGAAAAACATGCCTTTATTATTCAGGTGTTATTGTTGCAAGACTTTCTTCTTCTGCAAGAGGTTTTCTTAGAAGTAGTTTAAAAAGTGAAGAAAATGGTAATTTCCATAAAGTGAGTAGACTACCCAGGAGTGACGTGAGATCAGTTTTACAGGCTCTGATATGGGTTACGTCAAAATCAATCACTATAAAACATAAATTGTGAAAGGGCACAAAGAGTTCGCCACGTTTAAAATGACATTAGCGTCATACGGAGACGTGCTCGGGAGCCGTGGCGTAGCTTGAAGCGCCTCTCTGTACGAGCCACGCTTCGGTGAACCCTGATCCTATCATAACGCAATCGCATATCGCAAAATTCTTATTGCGAAACGGTTCCAACTCAATCGAGAGACACAATTTCAACCCTAAACGGGACGCATAAAGCAGAACTTTCAATTGATTGTGGAGTTACAACCATGTGCGAGGAGAGCACTAAAATCTGCAGATATTTACGTTGATAGCCTTCCAGCGAAGAAGTGGAGTAGATACGTGAACTCGATCAGGGACTATAATAACATAAAGCTTTCGTTATTTTTTCGATAAATGTAATGTCTTTGGAAGCGTCTACACAAATAAAATGTAGGTAAAAAAATAGGTACAATCGATTTTTACATCTTAATTAAAAACGTATTTCTGGAATCCTCTAAAATGATGGGACCCTGAAGAGTAGATACTTAATCGATTTTAACAATAATTGATTGGGACTTACAGTAACCGCATATACCTTTTAAGAAAAATATGAAAAAAAAAATCCTCGAACCCATAAAAATATCCCCCCAAGCTTCCGCTCGCCGATAATCCCTTTAGCGAGGGAAAAACTTCAAAAGTTAGTGCGGGCGTCGTGGGGTACTGAATTTTCTGATCTCTATTAAATTGTTTCAAATCGTTTAACTTGTCGCGGCTCAATCAGTGCGGGGGGCGTGAGGTGTGCGCTCTGCGGTTCGGCGGCGGCGGCGGCGGCGGCGGCACGCATGACTGTCGCTCTTTCACGGTTGCTGCTCAGCATAGAGATGCATTGATTCACACATTGTACATCTCAGAAGCTTCTTTTCTTATTTTGTACACTGTGTTTTTAGCCTTCAACAAAAATAACACATTTACCTACCGGTTTCTATTAGAGCTAGATCGTAGCAACTACAAAAAACACGTTTCAATTGAAAAATACTACTGAGAGAAAGCTCAAAATGCAAACTTTGAAATTACTATTTTAAAAAACCTCATTTGTTTTTAAGAAACCACATTTTTTTAATCAAAGGAATAGTTCAGTAAGAGATAGTTCAAAGGTCACGTCAATTAATATTTTATCTACAACATGATATCGCATGAGCATAAATCTTTGATAGTTGCAGAAGGTAGGGTGGGCCGCATCACGGCAAAACTGATTTATTCACTGGTGATATTTTATAGCGCAGTTTGTTCCGGCCGTTATTGTATTAGGGCGACTGTTTGTTACCGAAGCGCCTTCTACTGTCTTATGAAATAGACGAGTCACTTTTTCTTTAAAGAAACAAGGTGGCGTGAGTTTATTTTCCACTCTGGAAAAAAGAAAAGATATTTTTTATATGAATGATTGTGCTGGGGCGGCGTTACATTGTACATATTGATACATAGGTGTGTCAATCAATATGTACAACTATTTATTCATTGGTCAATATCATAAATCCACCGATTTGTAGGCAATGTCTGGGACATTTATTAACAGTAATTAAGTAAGTGCTGAAACAGGGATCGATCTCTAGTTGGGGAACAAAAAGGTTTCCCTTGAGGTTTCCTTTGTCTAGGACCCAAAATACATATGTTATATTATGTAGATAATATAGAAATCTTCTACATAATTAGTTATCAACTTATCAGTTAAATATAACTTTATGTATAGCATAACTTTAGTTATGATATTATTATTTACAATTGGCATTCATTAAAAAAACTTCATAACCAGCGTACAATAAAAAATAAACGAAATCTGACTTGTCCCCCAATTTTTTTTAAATTGCGTGAAATTAAATTTAGAATACTCTCAATCCCTCTGGAGTCTGACAAATAGCTGGGAGCGGCGCGCGATTTAGCCACGCTGTAATTGGTTTTTTAATGCGGTACTCGCAAAGTACCACCTTCCGCTTTATCAAGTGAATACATTATCAAATCGTTAGGCCGCGGTCGACGCGACCCTACCGCTATGAATAAGAATCAAAATGCGCTTTTGTCGCTCACACGCCAACGCTGCTGGGTAATAGTAAAAAATAACAGTATTTCTTCTAGAGTTTCACATACTTTCTTTATGTTCGATATAAATTTAATTTTATTTATTTTATTGACGCAGCATCAGTTCTTCTGTTTGTAATTTTAAACAAAAACATGTTCGATTCGAGCGTCGTTTGAAGATAATAAAAGAAACATCAAATAAAAATACATTAGGTCCCCTATCTGGATAACTAAATATATGTTATAATAATAATATTATGTCTATAATAGACATAAAAAATAAGGTATTGCTGAGTTGTGATAAATTTAAAATTAATGTTAAGTTTCATAGTGAGTTGCGTTACCGTTTAAGCTGTAGGTACTATGACCGCGCCACCACACCACAGTAACCACATCGGAGGGGATGCAAATTAGTGATTCCGCTGTACGAATTCGCATTTTAACGGTAGATAAATATAAATTAAACCATAATACCTACTTATTATTATGACTACTGGGGTCAATTATAAAGTGGTTGAATATGATTGATCAGACCCACCCACCAGTTTATTGCAATACAAATGAAAATGAAAGAATTTATCTACCACGACAAAAAGCATTATTGTTTCTGTTGCCTAGGATATAAAGGAGTATGTTCTTTAATTCTATCCTAAGCACTAAATTGAGTATTCAGGGTAGCCATGATCCCGAAACCCATTGTCCATTGAAACTCGTAAAAGCACCGTGTCGATTTTATTGGCCCTAAAACAGTTTTGTTGTGACAAAAGCTATTATACTTTTACAGAGCGTCGTATTTGTATCCACAACTGAAATCGTCAGATCTGAGTTTATTACTCTTCAGAAAAAACATGAAAAAAGCGTGGTGGATCTATTATCCTTCCCATAAAGATAGCTAATGCTGTTAGTATGGGAAATATACTCGGTAGATCGGGCTCTTCTCTTCGTGGTTAAGTGGCCCATTCGCGTGCAAACGAGCACGTGCTTTAAAAATAATAAAACCCCTTCAAACAGTAGCGAGAGAGTACCAACGGAATAGCATTTTTCGGAAACGCTTTAGCTTTGAAGTTTTATTCAATGGCTCTCTAATAGACTAATGTATCCGGGTTTTACAGATTAGGGTACCATGGTCCACGTTGAATTTTTACGTAGAAAGTTGATTTGCTATTCTAATAGTTTTTATGTAATATTCTGAAAGTTACCTACATATTTTTCAGTGCATAGTATAAATCACGTTATTATATTTGAGTTCATTCAATTTCCAAAAAAATACCTACTACTTTTCATAAGACAACTGAATACCACGTGTCATATACTTTTTCATTTTGTTGAACACGATTCAAGTCACGTAACAGTCTCGTAGCTGTGATTACATTACAATACTAACACGGGGTTTTGGATATTTGTGGAAGTCATCGGCTGACCAAAGAATGTCCCACAGTGTAAACAAAGCTTAACTAACCGTAAGTTGTCTTCTCGCCTTCAATGTGACAAGCTTTTGTTTACATTTTACTTGAACAATAGTTTTTGTCTTATGCCTCAATTTTTTTACCCACTATCTTATTTTATGCTATATTGCTTATTATTATATCAAGTCGTGTTTTAATTTTCTGCATAGGGGTTAAGAAAAATCACCAGCTGGCACTGTTGTTTAAAGAAGGTGTTTGGGACGCAAACAGGAAAACAGCAGAAACATTTACCTAATTTTACGATATGGGTATCTGCAAGCATCAATTCCTGTTTGAAAGAAAACGGGCCCGTATTTCCTTTTATTCTATCCATGTGACGTTCTATCTAGTTAGCGGGACACACGGGGAAAATGAAATATAGAGGCAATCCAAATAGATTGTTATCTACCCACGTGTTTACCGGCGGCGCCGCGGCACGTTCGCGCTAACAAGCGACCCTCGCGCCTCTAAAACACGGGACCCGAACTGACAGCCAGGCCCTTAGCGCATACCTACAATGAAATTTGACAGTTTTGCTTTTGACAGCTGTCCGCTGCTTTTATTTCTGTTCAATAATGCCCTTTTAGATACAGAATTTGCAATAAAGAGATACCGGTTATTGTAATATCAAATTTATTTCCTTACAATTAAAATCCAATAACAAACAAATTAATATTTATACAACAAACAAATGTTCCATAAAAATTAATGGCCACTGCATTTCCGCTATATTAATTTGCTACATGGAGATAAAACTATAAACGCTGGTTAATCCCATGTATCATATCGGGGTGGTCATTGATTTGCTGCTATCGGATGGTCTCGCGGTGACTTATTGCCGGTCCCCTCGCGTCTCGGCCATTACCTCCGCGGCCACCTCAGGGACAAGTTCCTCTAATAACCGTACCTCTAATACACCTCATCATTCCCCACAGCCACACTATTCGTTTCCTGACAAATTGAGCGTGGGTGTTGTAAGTCTACGCTTATGGCCTTCACTTAGTTAAGTATAGGGACTCGTTGTGGTGCTATTTAGTAATAATTTTAATTGGTTGAATACTGTATTGTGCCGGTAGACAAAGTGATAAGAGAATTACAAGTCGCCATTACCATAATCTACAGCGCGAGCGCAAAACAGATAGCGGTAAGATGCTTAGTTCAATTAACTGAGAAGAGCTTTACTTTCTACGACCGCTACGCTCGTAGCGCTCTACGAGTGCGCGTAGCACCCCTATCTTTATTGAAACAAATAAAACTTTTGAATTATAATGGTTATTTTTTCATACGTAATTAACCAAACTAAGTATTTAATCACACAATCTATAGTAATAATAATAAGTCTTATTTCAGCCAACTTAAAATGAGTACAAAAATACACATTTCGGTCCACAGCTATGAAAATAAGTACCTGAATTAATTAATTCTACGATGTAAATGAGGGAGTTTGTGAGTATGTTTGTGCCTTGATGCGAAAAGGTCGAGGGGACTTGAATAAACTTGGAATATACATAGTCCGTAACATATAAATATCGATATTTTCAATGACAGTCTGTTTTGATATTGACAAATTTTCAAAGAGTGTAAATAATTATTTAAGTTATAGTAATTTAAGGTAATTACACTTTGGAGTTTTTTCTGTGAGCATTAATTCATTTATATGGAGGCTACTTTATATCCGGATGAAACGAGAGTGAAGAAGCCGAGGGCGGAAATTAGTCACGTATAAATATGGATATCGCTAATACAAAATGATGATAGTTTGTTAATTTTCATGCTAATATGGCGATTCATATGGTTTACAAAAACAAACATGCCACTGATAAAATGTACGTAGCTCGTGTAACGTAGGCGTGAGCACACACGATTGCCCGTGATTGGATTAGGTTTGTCCTGCGTTGACGAGCCCCGCGGGACTGCCGGACCCTCGGCTGGCACTTACAGCTCACGGCGATGCGTTGACACTCACGATACTAATAACACCACATATAAAAATCCTAGAAAGGTCCGGACGTCATGAAAAACAAAATTGCTCTTTTTATTATTCTTTAGACGATGCCCGTAATAAACTGCATCGATCCTTTTATTTTTATTCTTTCCAGTCGATAAAATATATCTGTCTCGTGTCCGACTGGTGAAACTATTTAAAGAAATTATTAGGTGCAATTACGGATCTTGTTGTGCGTGATTGGAATGCAAGCTGGGGCGAGGGGTCCGACGACAAATTCTTACAAATTAATACGTCTATCTGGGAACGAGTCGCGACCGATGCGATACGTGTGGAATACTTTATTATCTCAAAGCTAACACAATTCTTTATCGTGAGTGTTCCAGAAGAAAATATTTTTAATCCAAATCACAAAAAACATTGCGTTCCTAATTTAGGAGTGGAGTATGATAATGATTATTGATAATATAGCGTTTTATTGTATACAATGTCGCAGCACAGCGAATTTCTGTTTCTAATCTGCGAGTAAAATCTGCAAAGTCAGCGCGACAGTGCAATATGCGCCCGCCCGCGCTCGCTTCACACTCGTTGTTTCGAGAGCAATCGAGGCGCCAATAAAAAAGGCGATCGTCGCCCCGAGCCAGGGCACCGACTTATTTACAGAACACCCTGCAGTCGCTATTTATTTTATTGACTGCCATTTGCTCTGACTTTTATCGTTACTACATCCCGGATAAAACAACGACAGGTAGGACCTCCGAGATAGGACCTACTCATATCGGATCCCCCTCACTTCAATCAGAATTGTCATTACGTGAATCTACTAAAGTCTCGTCCTGTCAACTCTCGTCCAATATCTCGGAGAAATAACTGTTTGCATTAAAAATATTTCATTTTAATTTTCTATTAAAATTCAACATTATAACATTGCATTGCAATAAAATAATACTCTCGTTCTTATTGTGGGGTGGCAATGGCACTGACGTCGGCCATTTCATTTGATAATATTCTGAGTTTAAAATGTTATTCTTAATGACATTACAAACTGACGAAGTCATTTTAGTTCGGTGATTTTATTTCCAAAAACCCTGGTAAAAAACAAAAGAAAAGGACATGTATCGCGATTATTTTATTACCCGGCAGTATCACGACAGGGCAAGGGCACGGCGGCGGTCACAGGCAAAGGGTGAGTCCCATTTTCCACACATCATTGCATCGGGCCGCAGATTTATTTGCATGCGGGCCGCTGACCAGGATCCATTACAGCCATTACGGGCTATCTGATCAACCGGCACGAGAGTTATAGCGCTCTTGTTTTTCTTAACTACATGAAAAATGCTAACAAAGAGAAAATCAGAATATTCGGGAAGCAGAACTAAAAGAATTGGCGTAGGACGGGTTATGGTTTCCGCTATATTTCTTTTTATTTGGGGTGACCAACGGCATTGGTCGATTTTGCTAGCGAATATTGTGGTGGGTTGCTGAGGGTAAATCAAATTAGGATATTTCGATCATGGTTTTTGACGGCACACTTTGAACTCTTAAAACATAATCTTCTAGTTATATATCCAGGTATATAATGTGCATCTGTGATACATAATTATCAAAAATAGACGATAAGTACCTAGACGTGAATCTATTCAGTATAGATAAATACATTAGGTAGATACAATATTTCTGAAACTCAGAACAGAGTTGCGAAAAGTTTTCCGAACAGACGGCGTTTCATTCAGATTTATGCTACGCGTCCGGCCGTAGCTTTGGCATTCGAGAACTGTTCAATACAGATAATGAACGAGACGGAAACTAATAAATCTACTTAGTCGACAAACTTGCCTAATAGAGTATCGAGAAAGAAAATAAACATTACTTACTTATCAGCTATAGAATTGTTCGATCGCTTCGTATCGTAATGAGGCAACGGTCTGGTGCCATTTGAACCTGCTTGGTGAGGTTTCCGCTTAAGCGTATTAATCTGAAATTAGGTCGCAGTTGACACCGTAATGTTAAGTAAGGGTCAGTGCACGCTTGTGTTACTTGTGTGACATCTATTACGCATTGACATAGTCACCTATATTTTGAAATTGGAAATAGATAGTGAACATTAAAATTCGAACTTAAGTAGTTAGCTTAAAATAATATTGAAACTTTCTGCATAGGTAAGCTACATATTGCATTGCCTTTGTCTTTCGAAATACCCAAATAACCTAAACCAAATGCCATGGAAGTTGATAGGAAGAAAAATAGAGACCCCTAAGGAGGGAATTTTATGGCAAAACTGGCATCGTGATTATGCAAGAGCCACAATAATAGTTAAGATATTCTTGACCGAATAGGGACAACTCCGATTGGTTTATTGGATGGCTGTCAATAGGGTAGGACAAGCTTACTAATATCGATGAAATGGTTTTATATAAATTCTCTACCCTACAACTGCTATGAAGTTGAGTTTTTTGTATGTTTGAATACTTGATAGTACCTACATAGTTTGTCGCATAACTAACTCTGGTTTGCGTGCACGGTTATAAAATGAAAACATTGTAGAGAAATAATTAATACATTTTAACAAAATTCAATTTATCTCTCTCTTTTATTTAGTGAAGTTACATTTGAATATCGATATTGCGATACATCACTGGCTCTAACATTGGTATACGATGGACACGACAAATCAAGTCGCGAGCTGCAATGGGGCGGCCCCGCATCGACAGGGTCTGATTTATAGCGGAGCCACGATATCGCACCCGCTGCCTTTATAGAACTCTGGCACCTCACTACAAAACCATGGGGTCATGGGTCGTCAGTACAAATTGTTTAATTTTAATTTTATGTCAGGCAATAAAATAAAATTTTAAGTAGGCTACTAATATTACAATTTAATATGATTTTTTTTGCTACACCTAAGGGTTTATTAGATTTTGTATGTTAAGATAGGGTCTCTCTTGGTAACTGCGACACAGTTTTTAATAACTACTGCAGTTACCATCGTACTTTCACGAATACTGTTTACGATATTGTACTTGTTTATACATTTTTACTTGCTATAAAAACATGGGACACAAAATTTACAAGTTGGCACAGAAAATCGGTATCAAAAATACCCCAGACCAGTTTTTAAATTCAAACGGGTCAAACCATAGCATTAAATTCAAGTTCTCTTTGCAGAGGACGTTTAATCGGCTGTTAACGTTCGGTGACCGTGGTAAATCTCTGGTAATCCAGCGCAGAACAAATATAGTTGAGAGGCAGATAAGGTGCGTCCGGCCGCTAATGTGCCATTTGTATGATGATGCCGCGGCCGGCTCCCTCGGGCATGCCTTCTAAATGTCCTCACATGAAAGTAACGTCACCTCAAATTGCTGTTCGTGACAGTTACGCATCTTGTATATAAACGTTTGCTGACTGCTAAAATGCTGAGGGTAAAAAGGTTAAATAAATTAACCAAAAGTATTTTCCCTTATTGTGCTAATAATTACCTACCAACCTATCATTGAAGACTGAATTTGCTTAAAACATTTTTTTGTAGCTACATAAGCCTCTGTTTGTCTATTTCCAATAACTACGTAATAGGTATTCACGTGAATTTAATACTATATGATCTATGTCATTAGGTAGATACTTATAGATAATCTAGGTCAAATATGTCGTCGTATCCTACGAATAAGGGCACAAACGCCATTGGGCCTTTTTATTTTTATTGCATTTTTGGAATCTACACTATCATTTACATCTAATCAGTTCGAAAAAAGTTCAAAAATAAATTTATTTCAATAAGTTATTAAAGTTTTAAACTTGGGGCACAATTACATTGCTGAGTTTTGCCCGGCGAATAAGGTTCCAAACGCCACTGGTAGCTGTGTTCCACGCGCGAAATGAGTGATAAACGCAACTGTGGCTTTGTTCGTCGGAGATTACCGCGAAATGCGGACATGCGTGTGCTGCGTATTATTGTGAATATACAAGTTGCATTTTTATCAAACCTAATCGGAAATAAACTAGATTTTTTAAGTTTTCTAGTGTAACTTTCTTCATTTGCCTATCGATTTATTACTACAAAATATAAGTACAGGCTGTAAAAAGACTACTCCCGACAACATTGGAGGGTGAAAGTACTCATCAATCTAAACAACTTTTCATGGAATCAAACCTTTGATCGCGCTATTCCATACGTCATGTTGACTTAGTAGGTCATCATCAGCCTATAGCAGTCCACTGCTGGACATAGGCCTCCCCTAATGAGCGCCATATTTTTATGCCTTATCATTAGGGGGTTAATGCCCATAATCCCCACGCTGGGCATGCGGGTTGGGGATCGCAGAAGCACAGCTTCTCGCATCGCCAACGCTGCTGCCCGTCGACGGCCCGGGAATTTAACTGTGCCTTAAGAGCTGCACTATACCGCAATCAGCCGTTCGCCAGAGCCTCGCTTGTGATTTAGCAGGGTGTACCACGGGCAGGTGAGGTTGGCTTGGGTCCTTAAGATGTGAGTCAGAACCCCATACACCCCAGTCCAATGTCTGCTTGATAGCAGCAACTGACGCTGAAATTGAAAATCCATCACAAGCTCCATGGTTAGAAGTTCAATATCTATCAGTGTATTCTCATCATCTCATCATCTACCTGCCCTTATCCCACTTATGTTGGGTCGGCACAACAGTTGTTTTTCTTCCACTCCCCTCTATCAGCCGTCATCTCAGTATTCACTCCTTTCTTACTTATGTCATCTTTCACGCAATCCATCCATCTCTTTTTCGGTCTACCTCTACCCTTGTATCCATCCACATTTATATTTATCACTCTTCTTGACAGATGATATTCATGCCTCCTCATGACATGCCCATACAATGCTAACCTATTACTCCTCAACTTCTCTGTTACAGGCGCTACATTCAAACTTCCTCTGATATACTTATTCCTTATCTTATCCATTCTCGTCACTCCACACATCCATGTCAACATTATCATTTATGTTGCATGCAATCTTCCTTCATCCATCCCTTTAGTTGCCCAACACTCCGATCCATACAATACGACAGGTCTCACGACTGATTTGTAAATTTTCCCCTTAATTTTAAGGGGCATTCTGGGGTCGCTAGTTGTCCCCGTGACCTTTTGCCATTTTACCCATCCCGCATTATTCTATTTCTCATAATCCCGGTCTATATCGCCGTCGTTCTGGATTTATGAGCAGAGGTATCGGAAGTCGAAGCAGACTGGAAGGGATACTCCATTTAAGGCAATAGGGGAGAAACTGGATGGACCACCGAAATCGCAGCACAGGTGCTCAGTTTTTGTTCTGCTGATTTTCAGTCCGACACTCTCCCAGTCTCTCTTGCCAATTTTCCAGTCTACCCTGGACCTCAAGCGCAATGTCGTCGGCTAACAGTATGAACCAGGGTGCTTCCTCCTGTATGTCTGACGACAACGCATCTATCACCAGGAGAAACAAATAAGGGCTTAAAGCCGATCCCTGGTGCAAGCCTACAGCCACATTGAACTTATCGGTAACTCCAGCTTTGGACCGGACACGTGTGTTTGCTCTATCATACATAACACGTACAAGTTGCACGTACTTCTCAGGCATTCCCTTCTCTTTCATAGTCCACCACAGAACCTCGCGAGGCACCCTGTCGTATGCCTTCTCTAGGTAAATGAACACCATATGCAAATTTTTATGTGCACCTCTATATTTCTCACTAAGTTAGCGAAGAGCAAATATGGCGTTCATTGTTCGCGTCCAGGCATAAACCCGAATTGGCTCTGTGATACTTCACTCTCTTCTGTCATTCTTCTCGCTATTACCCTCTCCCAAACTTTCATACTGTGTGACATAAACACAGTTCTGTACATCACCCTTGTTTTTGAAAATGGGCCACAAGTGAACTGTTGCACCATTCTTCCGGGATCGCCTTCTCCTGTAACAACTTGTTGAAGAATAAAGCTAGCCACCACCATGCATCCACTTTCAAAAACTTCCATACTTCAGCTGGTATGTCGTCTGGCCCTACAGCTTTCCCATTCCTCATACCTTACACCGCTATTTTAACCTCATCTGTTTCACCACAGCCATGTTTGCTGGTGTTCTAGGTAAAACACCATTCCAATCATTCTCCTCATTCATCAGCTTTTCAAAATATCCCTTCCAACCTGTTTTTACTTCCTCATCATTCGTCAAAACCTTTCCTTTCTCATCTTTTATGCATTTAATATATATAATGTCCAAGTGATCCCAGTGATTTTAAGGAATAAAAAGTTCTAACTTTGACTTTGACTTTGAATGTCCCTTGCAGTCTTTTCTCTCGCTTTCGCTAGTTTGTAGAGGTCTTTCTGTCCGTCAGGGCTTTCCAGAGACTGGTACAGTTTTTCCTGTACTTTGGCCCTTGCTGCTCTTTTAGCATTTTTCTTACACTCAACATACATCTTCCTCTTGATCTCTTTAATTTCATCATTCATAGTTTTAACATTTTTCCATTCCTTAAAAACTCTCGGAGGATATAATTATCTAAGGCAGTAGTCAGAAGCACGTCCAAACATAACATTTGGTACATGCCCACATTTTGCAGAAGTATTCCATATGTGACAGGTTGCAAGCCCATATAACCGCTGCTAAAATTTATAATTTTAAACATGACGATAATCTTGAAAGACCATAAAAAATAATTAACTGTCATCAAATCGTCCTTCATGCTCCTCTCATCACCTTCTACTTATGACTCCTTTACTGTTAATGCGGTTCGTTTGTCGAACTCTATTCCAATGCAAATACGCCAAGCCTCGTCCATGGGAATCTTCAAGTCTAAAGTATATCACCATTATCTTGCTCTGCAGAACAGTCATCAAAATTGAGCACCTGTAGGTATTTTTGTAGAATGTTTTATAATTACGTAGATATTATTTGTATTTATTTATGTATAATAATTATTTTTCTTGTAACTTTTCTACAGAGCACTAACTCCGTTTTTTCTCCAAACTACACAAAGGTTAGCTGGAAGAAAATGCTAATTAGCATTAAGTTCGCCTGTGTACATGTTTATCTTGTGCAATAAAGAATTTTCTATCTATCTATCTATCAGCACCCCGCCAACTCCGGGCGAACAAGGGCACCAAGGCGTTTAGGTTAGCGTCGACAACCAAAATCGCCGTGGAAAAAGGTCACTAAGGCGCTTAGAACCAAGCCAACAAGAAAATAATACACGGAACAAGGTCCTAAGCGACAAAAGTGAGGTAAAACGTAGTGTTATATTAAAAAAAAATACTCGGAATGGTAAATCGAACGTTATGAAAACAAATAAAAAAATAATTTCATTAAAAAGTTTGAAACTCATCGAAATAATAAGAAAAAACCGCCTCCTGTAAAGTTAGTGTTTTGCAATTGTGCCCTTATTCGTAGGATACGACGATGTATAAATCTTTAAAGCAGGACCGTTGGGTCGGTCTAAGTAAAAAAGGGGCGTTGAATAATTGCTGGGTACTACTACTAGTCGTGTCACTAGTTTTTTCTAACCAGTGTGATAAAAAAAATAAAGTGAGCCTCAAAGGCTCCTTGCGTACACTTGACACACGTTTTTAGGTTCTACGACATGCTGGTTTTGTCAAGGTGTTTTCCTTCACCGTTTGAGAGTACTGGTATAGCGCATATAATTTTTTCGTGCAAATAAATCCATTGATGTACGACTGGATTTGAACCCATGACCTTAGGATCGGAAGTCGGGGCCGCTACCCACTAGACAACCAGTGCACTCTTTAACCAATTGTTGGGTTCCCACAGATAGGTAAGTACCTATTCATCATCAGTCTTTTCATCAAAACTTTAAACAACTGCTTATGTAGACAGGACCTACTTTAAAAGCTTTTTATCCGACTGCAAAGAAGGAGGGTAATGTTTTCAAACGGTATTAATGGCATTGTCTGTATTTTTACAGGACTTTGTTGACTATTGATGTTATCTCTTACAAAAATCCACATCGCGCAGCGGCCATGTGACTGAAACGGGCGAGTGCAAACAATGGCGTTGTTTGTTGCTCGAAAAAATGTACAGTAGAGGTCAGTTAATTTGCATGGCAAATGTGCGCTTAGAATGTGCCGTCACGTGCGGTCATTCGCTCACAAGACTGGCACTTTACAATGTAAACTGCGGTAAAAACCAACCGTGAAAATCAGTTTTTGATAATACTCTTAATTCAACTTTGGTAAATGTTTAGTGCTCGGTTCCAATATTCTCCTGTCTAGTCGTATCACTAGTTTTTTCGAACCAGTGTAGTGAAAGGATTTAAAGCGCGCCTCAAAGACTCCTTTCGTGCACTTGACACATATTTTGGAACTTTTTAAGTTCTACGACAACGTGCCGGTTTCCTCACGATGTTTTCCTTCATAGATTGAGATAGTACCTACTCTAGTGCTGGTATAGCGCACTTAAATTTTTCGAACAGAAAAATCCATTGATTCATGACCGGATTTGAACCCACGACTTTAGGATGGTAAAGAAAAAACATAGAATGCGTCCAGCTGCTTCTCTCCCCGAGCATGTCGTAAAAGTCGACTAAGGGATAGTATCCTCTCCAACATGATGAGATACAATAAGCAAGTATTTCCAAGGGGGTTGACGTCAGGCAGGCGGCCGGTCATAAAACACCTTAGCCAAAACTCTTACAGCATGATCCAATCGTCGTGCTGTGCCGACTCCACATACAGATAAGGGCAAGAAGATGACGATGACTCTAAATTCACCAAAATAATTGATTTTCTAGTAACAGGGGTTTAGGTACTTCATGATAAAATACTCAAAGCAATTTTAATTTACCTAGTTCGGATGGTGCGGGGATGAGTCGGCACTCAGTCGCGTCATTAGCGGTTATCACTTCATTCCGGGTGAAAAAACTTCAACAGCCCTCAGCGAATCTCACGTGCGCTTTTGATTTATTAATTTCCGCCTTCATAAATATGTTGGATGCCTTAATAATGAGCTAGGTACTTAGGTATTCATATTTCACGTTACCTACAATTTTGTAAACCATGGCAAATGACTCTGCGTATCCTTCGTACTCGGTACTGCGTAGGTACCTACCTACCTTCAATAGGTATTAGAAAGGAATTGGTTCTTTCTTTACGCATAGAAACCGAAAGTTTATAGGGTTTCGTACCTGAAGGTTGCCAACGGGACCCTGTTTCTAAGCCTCCGCTGTCCGTCCGTCCGTCCGTCCTTGCTTCTGTCAGCGGGCTGTATCTCATGAACCGTACCTAGGTACCTACTAGGTAGAGAGTTGAAATTTTCAGTGTGTACAACAAAAAATAAAAAGGGGTCCCCATACAAGAAATATTTATGTAGGTACATGTACGATTGTACGGAGCCCTTCGTGTACGATTTCGGCTCGCACTTGATCGGTTTTATTAATTTTAGCCGCAGCAGGCGTCGTCTGAGAAAGCACATAAGACTATAATGGGCATAGTTTGCTGTGTGGTCTGGTCAGTGTTGTGTTCGCCTTTAATTGACTTGTATAAGTACTAGATAGTAAACCTAATGTTATGTTTTTAGTTTTAAGTTAAGATACATAGATAATGCTGTTGGGGATCCTTTTTTGAATAAATAAATTATAAATAGTTGATACAGCTGATGAATGAAAAAGGCAAGATCGAAGTAGCTCTAAGTAGGCCATAGCTGTTAATATTTCTTCTGGGTGTCACTCGTAGTTTTTGACACACACGACATAGATAAATAAACCTACGGCGAGAACCGAAACTATGTGTTATTTTATTATACTTAATTGTGCTATTCTATTCAGCTGGTCCATCGTGCCAAGGCTGCGAGGCTGCGAGGAAGGATTGCAGAGTCAGCAAGGCGCGCGATCGATAACCGGCCTGGTACGCATCTCGTCTGCCTACTCGAAGCCCTTTTGTTCTTTGTGAATGCAATTTAAAAGTGAAGGACCTTTCAAACAGAGATACCTACTCAGCCTGGGATCTTATAATTATGTCCAAAAACACTAATTAGTAACGAGTAGCTTACCTTACGCTATGACATAAAAAATGTTGGACCTGAGTTTTGAGTTGGACGTGGTTTGATGGCTATACAAGAGCTATACTTAGATACGTCTAATTTTCTTAGTGCTAATTGTACGGCTCTTTAAATATTATTTGAATTCCCTCGTTTAAAAGCAAAACAATAAGAATTTAGACCACTTTTTGACAATAATTTTGGCTAAGTATCTATTTATACTACGAGTATTATAGGTAGGTACCTTGTGATTTCTCCTTTATTCGCCAGAAGGTATAATAATGTGCTATAAGTCGCAGTTTCTGGCTCGTTTTGAATTGTCAAAATTACATGCTTCAATATTGCGTGTTTTGCTAAAAACTAGGTTGTGTTTTTACTAATTATGTAAATAAATTAGTCTTCTTTAAACTATTTAATAGCAGAATAGATTATTTGTACAATAAATAATATAATCTAGGTACCATTGAATAATATCCCTAATAAATGATGTGGTAAATAAGTGAAATAACCTAACCCTAGTGTACAGAATAATTATTACTCCCGGAGCCCTAGTGCACAAAAGGAGCTTTTGAGGCGCATTTTGAATCTTTTCACCACGCAGGGTTCGAAAGAACTAGGGGCTAGTAGTAGTTGTAGTAGGTACTAACCTAACCTAACTAATAGCTCTTTTATTGTGAATGCAAAAGTTTGTGAAGATGTGACGATGCTTGTGACTCATAATTTAATTCTAAATGGCTGCACGGATTGAGTGAAACTTGGGATATGCATAGTATGTGTGCTGGAATAACATTAGGCTACTTTTTATCCTGGCAATAGGCGAGCGAAGCCGCAGGCGGCAGGTAGTACTTAATAAGTTAAATAAAAGTGAGCATTTTTGTGTTTTATGGTTTTAATGCATTTATTTAACATAATATAACTGTCATGAGCTGCCCCTCCTAATGTAGCACATGAGTAGGTATGCCTTTAAGCCACTGTTGCAAATCTGAAACGAGGCAGAAATCATTGTTATTGTTTTTATAGGTAGGTACATACTTTCATGTTTTTGGAAATAAAGATTATATTCTACTAATATAATGAAAGTGAAAGTTTTTTCAAAGAATCTAATAAAGTTAATTTATTTTAGTTCGCTGATGCTCTCACAAATACTATTATGTAATACCTACTAAAATAAATAGTTGATTAAAATATTACCCTTGTTTGATTTAATTCCTCTCTTGTTCAGAGGTAGGAAATTTGATGTAGGTTGGCATCATTCAAGGCATTCACCGCTTACTCTATGCAGAGGCTTACAGGTGCTAACCAAGTTTCCCACTGGCTTTTGATAGCTACTGATGATCAGGAAATTGAGGGTTGTAAGTATCTGGAAAAATACAGTAAATATAGTAGGTTTCAGTCTAACCTAATACCTAACCTAGGTACCATTTTATTATTGTTCAATAAATTAAGTTTATTGACCGCAAGTGGCATTGCGAGCTGAGTGCCTCCGTGCTTCGGAGGGCACGCTAAATTATGGGTCCCGGCTTTTAAGTCGTTAAGCCATGACGGAGGCCTTTAGGCGGCCTAAAAACTGTGTACATCTGGATTGAGAGCCCAATTTTTAAATCCTTGCGAAACGAAGTAAAACTTATAGGGAAATTAGTTAAAAATAGTAAAAACCTAAAGCAAAGGGCCATAAATTTCTTAAACGTGAATTAAAACTGTTATGATTAAATAACTTGGGCCCTCAGTCCAGACGCTTGCAGAAAGTGCATGACCTAAATCTCAGAAAGTACTATATCTGGATTAATCATTCTTATTTAGGAATTTAGTTAAGATTTTCTTAAATATTCTAAGAAAATTCCAAATCTGTAGAATATGATATTACAGATTTATAGCGGTATATCTAGGGCCCTCAGTTCAGTAATATCTTTAGTAGTGGAATCTGCAAAACATGAATTTATTTGAGGAAATACATAAATACGACTCCAATTTATATTACTTAAATACCTCTGTGAATTAGTTAAAAAGAAATAATGACTAATAAGTTAATTGTTAACAAGTAAACGATAGTTGAATTTTACTAAAACGTCTGAACTGAGAGCCCAATATTTTCTGCTTTGTTGACTATGCTCGTGCTCATAGATTAATGCAAGTTACAATAAGTGTTTTTACTATTTTTTAACTAAAATATATAATATCGTCTGTTCTTCTAAATACCATACTTTAAGAGATAATTGGTTTTGATTTTTTCATAGAAGACAATTTTGTAGGGTAGATATGATTTTGTTACTTTTTTGGACTGATCAGTATATTAATTGTTACGGGAGTGGCTACGGGATTGGAAGAAACGACTGCTCTTCCAAAATGATTATTGAAGACACCACACACTGATGTAGCGTTCACAGGGTGCTCGTCTCCGACGTAGTCCTCTTCATGTAGAGTCCACGTAGAGTCCTCACAGAACTGACATAGTCCTCTTACGGCACTCACTTGACTCGCACTTCACTTTAATTTTACTTCACTAGTAGTTTCTAGTTGGTAGTGACCTCGCCTTCCGATCCTAAGGTCGTGGGTTCAAATCCGGTCGTGCGGACCAATACTCTCAAACGGTGAAGGAAAACATCGTGAGGAAATCCGCGGCTTAGTCAGCTCCGCACGTTTGCCTTTCCTGTGGAAAAGTACGACTAAGCTGAGAGATAAGGAAGTTTAAGTTTTTACTGAGAGGTAAGTAAGTTTAAGTTTTTACTAAGTTTCTTATGTAAGTATAG
This sequence comes from Scotopteryx bipunctaria, assembly GCA_949320045.1. NCBI lineage: Eukaryota > Metazoa > Arthropoda > Insecta > Lepidoptera > Geometridae > Scotopteryx > Scotopteryx bipunctaria. Next base: position 6,471,715 of record OX439441.1, read on the forward strand.
GTTTTTTATTTTCTCTAAGTTCAAAGAAATACAAATTATATTGATTTTATTTTTGCAGTTTTTCTTCGTTTCAAGTCCTTGTCTTGATCTTGCTAAATTGCTAATAATAATAAATAATAATTATTAATCTTGCTAATCTAACTTGTAGGTCGCGTGGGGGCGCGAGTTGCAAGCAGCTCGCGTGGTTTTCTGGCGAAGCTACTCGAAATAGGCCCTCCCATACGAATCCGAAATAAAAATTCCACACCCCTCAACCGTTTCGGACATTCAAGCAAGAGAGGGTGAAAATAGGGGCGGGAGGGGGGGAAATTGTTGTGAAATTTTACTTGCCATACTATTCCTTATACGAATCGACCAAACGCCCCACTCGCAGTTCATTTCGGAGATGCGTAAAAGAGGGGGTGAAAATTGAGGAGGAAGGGGGTCAAATTTTTATTTAAAATTACTCGCCATCTTATTCCCTATATGAATCCACCAAAAAAATATCCATCCCACTTGACATTCAGACAACCATTCGGCGGGGGGGGGCGAGGAGCGTCGAATTTGGGGGTTTTCGGATTTTTCCTCCACTCCCAGTGACTCACCAAACATACATCATCATCACCCATCTCGACTCCTTCTGGGAGAACAACCATGTCAATGAGTGAGTGAGTGAGTCAGTGGTAATCGAGCTGTATATAGTATAAAAAATAAGATAATAATAGTATGACTTTCCGTCCAAAAAAGTAACAAAATCATATCCACCCTACAAAATTTTCCCTTCCAAAAAATTCAAAACCAATTATCTCTTAAAGTATGGTATTTAGAATAACAGACGATATTATACATTTTAGTTAAAAAATAGTAAAAACACTTATTCTAACTTGCGTTAATCTATGAGCACGAGCATAGTCAACAAAGCAGAAAATATTGGGCTCTCAGTTCAGACGTTTTAGTAAAATTCAACTATCGTTTACTTGTTAACAATTAACTTATTAGTCATTATTTCTTTTTAACTAATTCACAGAGGTATCTAAGTAATATAAATTGAAGTCGTATTTATGTATTTCCTCAAATAAATTCATGTTTTGCAGATTCCTCTACTAAAGATATTACTGAACTGAGGGCCCTAGATATACCGCTATAAATCTGTAATATCATATTCTACAGATTTGGAATTTTCTTAGAATATTTAAGAAAATCTTAACTAAATTCCTAAATAAGAATGATTAATCCAGATATAGTACTTTCTGAGATTTAGGTCATGCACTTTCTGCAAGCGTCTGGACTGAGGGCCCAAGTTATTATTTATACTATATATAGCTGCAAATCCACTCACTCACTCACTGACTGACATCATTGTTCTCCCAGAAGGAGTAGAGATGGGTCAAAATGATGTATGGCGGAAGTGTTCAGGGAGTCAATTCCAATTTGGGAAAAATCCGAAATCTTCGAAAACTGCTCCTCATCAGGGACCTCACCTACTGCCAGACGAAACGACAAGACCAAGATCTCTCCTGCTTGCGGAATGTGGACATGCACCCTGGTCGAATTCGATGTGCGGTGAAAAAAATTCAAAATGGCGGAAAACAAGATGGCCGCCATACAAACTTTGACCGACGATATCTCGAAAACTAAAAGCGACAAGTAATGGGTGCTCGAACAAATGTCATAGAGGATGGCGCGATGCAAATGCCGAAAGTGTCAGTTTTTTTTTTTTTTTTTTTTTCAACAGCAGCGATTACGTCCCTCGCGAGCTGCGCGCAGCTCGCGCCCGCAAGCGAAAATACTAGTTTAATCATAACAGTTTTAATTCACGTTTAAGAAATTTATGGCCCTTTGCTTTAGGTTTTTACTATTTTTAACTAATTTCCCTATAAGTTTTACTTCGTTTCGCAAGGATTTAAAAATTGGGCTCTCAATCCAGATGTACACCTAAAAACTCCGTCACTAGAGTTGGCCACTAGCTCATACGAACATACATACCATACATAATAGGTATCTATTTACTTACTTATTCATATCAAGTGCCTATCAAGAAAAAGCAGGCAATTTGTGGTACAGTACGGTCAACGGATCTAGGCACTCGTGAAGTTAGCCGTTTCGAGCAGTAGACAGTATGAAAAACTTCATTGCGCATGTCAAACTGCTAATCACGAGTGTCAAGATCCGTTGACTGTACTGTACTCGCAGTTTCTGATACCCAAGACACATAATCCTAGTGTCCCTCTGTATTGTGGGTCATGTTTGTACGTGAATTTAGAGAGTTCTATATTTAAAAAAATCAACATTTTTTTATGACACAATTTTCCCAAATTGAACCATGTAGGCTCAGACCAAATAAAAAGAAAAGACCCCGCGCCGCGAACAACAAAAGTGAAGCCGCCATTTTATCTATGTGTGTGGTTTCAAGGTTGTGTGTTCCAAGTAACCTAGATTCACAGTATAATAATTAAGAAACGATGCTATTTGAAGCACTTACAAGTGAAAAGTGATTCCGTGAGACTTTTTATGTGATTTGCTGCTGTTTTTACAAGTTTTCACTACACAGGAAGGCATAATTCTATTTTTAAGACTCGTGACGTACTAAGAGCGATGAGCATGGTTTTAGTGTAGGTGTGTGCGTGAGCGTGTATGTTTACTTGCAGGAGCACGGTTTTGTGTGGCTTCACTTTTGTTGTTCGCGGCGCGGCGTCTACTCTTTTTATTTGGTCTGAGCATGTAGGTAAGTAGTTGTGTTTTATAGTAAACAAGTCATACCTGATTAAATCAGCTGGAAGAAGGTGTGGTTGTTCACGAGTTTCCTGAAATAAGATATAATATCTGATGAGTTTCAAATATAATAAAGTAAACAAACTATATCTCAGTCTTATTAATCATAGGTTTGGAATTGTTTGTTTGCTTCTATTCTAAGAACAAGTCAGTCTTTTTTAAATCTTAATTAGTATGATGGATCACTAGAGTCTCTTCCTCATGAGCTCCTCCTCCTCCTAGCTCATCTGCACAGGCAGCAGCGCGCGGATCTGACACAATCCCACCTACAACTTCGCACCTCCAACTTAGTCTTACGTATATTCTTGATCTAAATAGGAATGATGGCTCACCAGATTCTCTTCCTCATGAGCTCCTCCTCCTCCTGGCTCATCTGCACTGGCAGCAGCGCGCGGATCTGGCTCAGCCCCACCCACATCTCCGCTACATCCAGCTTCGTCTTCGCGTTTATCACATAAGTCTTCTCGAGAGCACGGATCAGTTCGCCAACAGCGTCGTACTGACGGACTAGGAGACTGGAAGGAAGAAATATATTATTATTATCATTAGGAGTCTGTAATATATCTGCCAGTTTCATCATGTTACATGAATTAACATATAAATAGTGTAAAACATAAATGGCAACGAAGATACATTTTTTTTTGTTTGGTACCTGGAACAGAGATATGAGTAAAATTACCTGAACATTTCTCTGACGAGTTTGGGCGTCTCGATCTGCGACTCCTCGGCCCAACTGACAATAGTGCCGATCAGGACTTTACGAAACTTCTCTTCTGGAGTCTTATTTGCCGGTTCTTCTATGGCCTGTAGGTACAATAAATAAATAAATAGCACCCAACAGTCACATACATAGTCCTGACCCCACATTAGGATTCCCTGTGTCGTGGGTATCAGAAACTACGAGTACCATGGTACCACAACACCCAGACCCGGAACAAATATTTACAGAACATGCAATTTCTTCCGCAGCGGAAATCGAACCCGCGCCTCTTGCGCCTCTGCCGAGTAATCGCCCGCCACGCCACAGTGGCCGTCAAATTATTATAAGACACTTTTATAATAAAAATTACTGTAGATTCAAGTTTTTTTTTTGCACTAGTACTGAACCTTTCGTGTGCGGATCCAACTCGCACTTGACATTTTTTTTTTAATTATACTTTCACTTATTCTAGTTCTCTTTCAACTATAATTAACCTTTCACACCTTCAACTCTTTCTAGTTCTCCCTAAAGACTTTCGCTCCATAGATAAATGTTTTTCAAGAAATTCCAAATGTTATTTACGTTATGATTAGTAATAGTTACCTCAGACAGTGGCTCTTGCAGAGCGTTGAGAGACACATGCACCATGAGGCTCTCGTGGATCTCGTTCATCCTGACGATGAACTCCTCGCCACAAGGAAAATTCTCCTTCCAAGATTCTTCTTCCTGGTCCATGTGCTTGAAGCCTGTAAAAACATCATAGTTACCTAGTAGATTTCGTAAAAGGCCTAACCTCCAAATACTCAAACGCATCTCAAAATTGAGCACGTCTCAAATGACGATTTTTTGACAGATTATCATCAGAAACTGTCAAAAAACCGTGAGTTGAGACGTGCTCAACTCTGAGTTGCGTTTGAGTATTCGGGGGTAAGACAAGTAGGTATATAGTTGAGCTCGAGGCTTAGGACAAGTATATAGTCAAGTTTACTCCTTTTACTCCATTTACTCTTTTCTAAACTAGTAACACCTACCAGGTAGGTCCGACCTATTACTCAATTAACCTTTTGTTAGGGTTTCTGAAATGTATAGCGAATTATGTATGTTGTTTTACCATTATAATTATATAAAAATCGAAGAACTATTATTTAGTAACTATTATTAGTGTAACAGTTTTATAAAATATATAAATTCCTCAGCTCCCAAAAACAGAATGTCCTTCCAAACTCATATCTCGTTACAAGTTTCAAAAAATAGCTCCCCGATTTGGTGGCAAAACGCTTATCCAATCACAGCCCGAGCGGCTCTGTGAATGGCTAGCGTCATTGCTGCAAAACTTCAGACCAATCGTGGGGCTTAACAATAGAAGTGTAAATTAAAAAAATACAATAAAAATGAATTAATCCTACTGATATAAGCTACCCATAATTTAAAATATCAATTATGCCAATCAAATACTTATTATATACATACCTAATATAAAACAACCTTGTCCTCGTGGTGTTAATCACCGGAAATGACATCTTATAAATACAATTGAAAAACTTTCCTACATTAAAATAATAGTTCTTCGATTTTTATATAATTATAATGGTAAAACAACATACATAATTCGCTATACATTTTAGAAACCCTAACACTTTGAATTTATAATAAAAGCGTCCATTTTAATTGCGGGTTCCTATCAGACGGAATAGGAAAAAATAAGACAACGATGTTTTTATGAAACAAAGTATTAATAATCAGTCTTTTATAAATAAACTATATAATATCTAATAAAAAACAGCATAGAAAATCACAATCTTTTAAACAAATTTTTAACCGTATTCTGGTAATAATTTATAGAAACTACTCAAAATAAAATTAGTCTTAAAAAAAAAACAGGAATACAAATATCTACGAATATTTAATTTTATCTACATAATCATTATAGGAACTATCTTATTTTTTTTTAGTGTAAAGTTCCGTAAATTAATATCCTGAATTTAGATGTTAGTTAAATTAATATAAAAGTCAATTTATGATTTTAATGTAAGTCACTGAACGACTACCGGTACGACATCGCCGCCATCTTGTTGTTTACGAAGGATTTGTATAAAAGCGCTTAGCCTGTCGTATCGGGCGTCATTGCTCCGTTGGCTTTGCGTGTTTCGACATCGTGCTGATAACTTGTGTTTGAGTAAGTACCTATATCGTATTAATACATTAGTGTTCTGTGGGTAGGTACGTACTTTAAACACAAGTTATCAGTACGACGGTAATGTACATTACCTAGGTTAGTTACATTATATTTTAATGTGTTAATTCGATATTGCTATCTTTGCTGCCTATGCTATCTTTGCTGCCTATGCGATCTTTGCTGCCTATGCGATCTTTGCTGCCTATGCGATCTTTGCTGCCTATGCGATCTTTGCTGCCTATGCTATCTTTGCTGCCTATGCGATCTTTGCTGCCTATGCGATCTTTGCTGCCTATGCTATCTTTGCTGCCTATGCGATCTTTGCTGCCTATGCGATCTTTGCTGCCTTTGCGATCTTTGCTGCCTATGCGATCTTTGCTGCCTATGCGATCTTTGCTGCCTATGCGATCTTTGCTGCCTATGCGATCTTTGCTGCCTATGCGATCTTTGCTGCCTATGCTTAGCGAGCCGAAATTTTTAACTCAATGTAGCTTTAAACCATCTCTAGAAGTCTTTAGAAGCTAGCGAGCGAAGCGAGCTTCAAAACAATGCGAGCGAAGCGAGCCAAATTTTTTAACTCAATGTAGTTTTAAACAATTTCTGGAAGCCTCTAGAAGTTAGCGAGCGAAGCGAGCTTCAAACCATTGCGAACGAAGCGAGCCGAAATTTTTAACTTAATGTAGCTTTAAACCATCTGTAGAAGTCTCTAGAAGTTAGCGAGCGAAGCGAGCTTCAAACCAATGCGAGCGAAGCGAGCCATACTTTTTAACTCAATGTAGTTTTAAACCATTTCTAGAAGTCTCTAAAAGTTAGCGAGCGAAGTGAACTTCAAACCAATGCGAGCGAAGCGAGCCGAAATTTTTAACTTAATGTAGCTTTAAACGATCTCTAGAAGTCTCTAGAAGTTAGCGAGCGAAGCGAGCTTCAAAGCGAAGCGAGCCGAAATTCTTAACTCAATGTCTGATGGTTTAAATGCTTTAAACCATCTCTAGAAGTCTTTAAAGCTAGCGAGCGAAGCGAGCTTCAAACCAATGCGAGCGAAACGAGCCAAATTTTTTAACTCAATGTAGTTTTAAACCATTTCTGGAAGCATCTAGAAGTTAGCGAGCGAAGCGAGCCGAAATTTTTAACTTAATGTAGCTTTAAATCATCTGTAGAAGTCTCTAGAAGTTAGCGAGCGAAGCGAGCTTCAAACCAATGCGAGCGAAGCGAGCCATATTTTTTAACTCAATGTAGTTTTAAACCATCTCTAGAAGTCTTTAGAAGCTAGCGAGCGAAGCGAGCTTCAAACCAATGCGAGCGAAGCGAGCCAAATTTTTTAACTCAATGTAGTTTTAAACCATTTCTGGAAGCCTCTAGAAGTTAGCGAGCGAAGCGAGCCGAAATTTTTAACTTAATGTAGCTTTAAATCATCTGTAGAAGTCTCTAGAAGTTAGCGAGCGAAGCGAGCTTCAAACCAATGCGAACGAAGCGAGCCGAAATTTTTAACTTAATGTAGCTTTAAACCATCTGTAGAAGTCTCTAGAAGTTAGCGAGCGAAGCGAGCTTCAAACCAATGCGAGCGAAGCGAGCCATATTTTTTAACTCAATGTAGTTTTAAACCATTTCTAGAAGTCTCTAAAAGTTAGCGAGCGAAGCGAGCTTCAAACCAATGCGAGCGAAGCGAGCCGAAATTTTTAACTTAATGTAGCTTTAAACGATCTCTAGAAGTCTCTAGAAGTTAGCGAGCGAAGCAAGCTTCAAAGCGAAGCGAGCCGAAATTCTTAACTCAATGTCTGATGGTTTAAATGCTTTAAACCATCTCTAGAAGTCTTTAGAAGCTAGCGAGCGAAGCGAGCTTCAAACCAATGCGAGCGAAGCGAGCCAAATTTTTTAACTCAATGTAGTTTTAAACCATTTCTGGAAGCCTCTAGAAGTTAGCGAGCGAAGCGAGCTTCAAACCAATGCGAGCGAAGCGAGCCATATTTTTTAACTCAATGTAGTTTTAAACCATTTCTAGAAGTCTCTAAAAGTTAGCGAGCGAAGCGAGCTTCAAACCAATGCGAGCGAAGCGAGCCGAAATTTTTAACTTAATGTAGCTTTAAACGATCTCTAGAAGTCTCTAAAAGTTAGCGAGCGAAGCGAGCTTCAAACCAATGCGAGCGAAGCGAGCCGAAATTTTTAACTTAATGTAGCTTTAAACGATCTCTAGAAGTCTCTAGAAGTTAGCGAGCGAAGCAAGCTTCAAACCAATGCGAGCGAAGCGAGCCATATTTTTTAACTCAATGTAGTTTTAAACCATTTCTAGAAGTCTCTAAAAGTTAGCGAGCGAAGCGAGCTTCAAACCAATGCGAGCGAAGCGAGCCGAAATTTTTAACTTAATGTAGCTTTAAACGATCTCTAGAAGTCTCTAGAAGTTAGCGAGCGAAGCTAGCTTCAAAGCGAAGCGAGCCGAAATTCTTAACTCAATGTAGCTTTAAACCATCTCTAGAAGTCTTTAGAAGCTAGCGAGCGAAGCGAGCTTTAAACCAATGCGAGCGAAGCGAGCCAAATTTTTTAACTCAATGTAGTTTTAAACCATTTCTTGAAGCCTCTAGAAGTTAGCGAGCGAAGCGAGCCGAAATTTTTAACTTAATGTAGCTTTAAATCATCTGTAGAAGTCTCTAGAAGTTAGCGAGCGAAGCGAGCTTCAAACCAATGCGAACGAAGCGAGCCGAAATTTTTAACTTAATGTAGCTTTAAACCATCTGTAGAAGTCTCTAGAAGTTAGCGAGCGAAGCGAGCCAAATTTTTTAACTCAATGTAGTTTTAAACCATTTCTGGAAGCCTCTAGAAGTTAGCGAGCGAAGCGAGCCGAAATTTTTAACTTAATGTAGCTTTAAACCATCTCTAGAAGTCTCTAGAAGTTAGCGAGCGAAGCGAGCCAAATTTTTTAACTCAATGTAGTTTTAAACCATTTCTAGAAGTCTCTAAAAGTTAGCGAGCGAAGCGAGCTTCAAACCAATGCGAGCGAAGCGAGCCGAATTTTTTTACTTAAACTTTCGCATTTATAATATAAGTAAGAAGTAAGATTTTAGTTTCGATGATGTAGATTGTGTGCTTATTTACCTACTATAGACTTCGACTTTGAAACAAGACGAGACACTTACCTTAAAACTGAGTTCATCTGTTCTCTGGGCGGACAGCGGAATTCCCTGGTCTTCTTGGCAGCCACGGCGCTCGGCAAATCTGACTGCTTGATTTCTTGGTAACGTCTGAAAGCAAGAAAAATATGCGTACATAATATTTAATCAGTTCAAGCTGGTATTATTGTTTCTGGTGGCCACAAGCATTGATTGATTGGCTTAGATTCCCGTTGCGGGAGTATTCTATCAGCCATCTGGCTCCCTTTGCTTAGTTGGGGGCTAGATGGTGCTGTATGATAATGTCCTCAAATATTTATATTTATACTAGCTGCCTCTCGCGTCTTTGCTCGCGTAGTAGGTACCCAGATGAAAAATAGCCTATATGTTAATCCAGTATATATCCGTTCAGCCGTTTAGGCGTGATTGAGGCACAAACATCCAAACTCACAAACTTTCGCATTTATAATATAAGTGAGATTTATAGAATTTTTTTTTTAAAGCAGGGTTATGCCGATGTTACCTCAACTGATCGCTCTGCAGATCGCCTACGAAGTCGTGAGCAAAAGCTATGATGGCTTCCACTCTATGCCTCAGTTGTATGTCGTTCAGATGTTGTTCCTGTGCTCGTCTTTTCCTTCTATAGGACATAATTAGAAACATTTATAGAAACTTCAAAAATTTATTTACAAAGACAATCTATATTATCATTAAAAACTTTCAGGTAATCGGTGTAATAATAAGAAAATAGAGTGATAGGTTAGCGTGGGCATGTTATGCGGAGGGAAGAAAGTCGTGTTACAAGGAAAGTGCTGAATATGAATGCGGATGGATGCACGGACAGAGGAAGGCCTAAGAAAAGATGGATGGATTGTGTGAAAGAGGACATGCGTATGAAAGGAGTGAGTACTGAGATGACGAATGATAGAAGATGGAAGAGGAAAACATGTTGTGCCGACCCCACCTAGTGGGATAAGGGCAGGAAAATGATGATGATGATGATGATGATGGTGTAATAATATTTAAAATAATAATGTTTAATTTTTTAATAATATTTATTTATATGTATGTATATATTGTATATATTTTTGTAGATATATATTATTTGTATATATTTATATTGTGTGTAGTATATCTTATTAGTTTATTATATTTGTAAGCTTATCTCTATGTTTTTCTTTTTTATGTCTCTGTACACATAACTTCCACTTGTGTTAAAGCCTCTCCCTTGCCTCAAAGGTTTGCTGGCAGAAAACTCTTTAAGAGTTAAGCTCGCCTTTGTACATGTACTTTTTAATGTTTTGTGTGTATTTGTTTCGTTTCGTGCGTGTACAATAAAGAATTTCAGATAATGGAAACTTGTGGGTAAGGCAGTAAAAATTTTATGAATTGTAACTTTCAAAGGTGGGATCCCACGTCTCAGGGTTGATCATGATGAGGAGCTTCTCAACGTCTTCATCTCGCATCATACAGACTAGAAGGAGACGGTCTACCAGTTTGATCAGAGGTCTGAAATACATTAAAAAAGTTTGTTTTGATGTGTTTGACTTAATTACAGCTTAACGTCTGAAGAATAATAAACTCTTATCGGATTAACAGGTTGAGTTGCCTATGAATATTTATTTATTTATTAAAATGAGAGTTGGCCTGATGATAGGGGTAAAGTACTTACAGGAAGAGTGTACTCACAGGAAGAGTATATTATCAGGAAGAGTACTAACAGGAAGAATGTATTGTCAGGAAATTATACTCGCAGGAAGAGTGTACTCACAGGAAGAAGGTATTCGCAGGAAGAGTGTACTGTCAGGAAGTGTGTACTCACAGAAAGAGTGTACTGACAGGAAGAGTGTACTCACAAGAAGAGGTTCTCATTGGTGCCGCCCACGGGGTCGCGGTTGTGCACCTGGTTGGTTGTAACTGCGTCCGCCAACGCCTGCATCACGAACTCACGGACCACCTCCAGCGGTAAGTAGGGGGAGTAAAAGTTGCTGATCTCTGTTATACTCTCTCTGAAACAAGATGTTTTGAGAGATGAAGATAAATTGGGACTGGAAGATTTTCTATCGAAATAACAACATTCAGTACCTATTCGTAGGAATTCACAGTTAAAATTACATGTGTCAGAACAAAATTAAGTTAACCTTAGTTTGGGGCTAGATGGCGATACATATTTGTCGGAGATTAATTATAGCGCCATCTACAATCACACTGCAACACTGACTCACTGCCTACAGAACGCAAGCGTGACGTCACAGCCGAGTCATGCTTGGATGCGGCCGTTGGAGCTGGCGGGCAGTCTATTTTTAGAGCTCGTGCCGAGCGGGACGTATCTGTTCTGCCTACTTGTTTATTCAAGAGTTACTTGGTATTTGTACTGGACGCTAATAACTTCGTACGATTATACCGAGTGTGATTTTTTTCTCGAGGTTACCCATTATGTCGGAACCCGACGAGAACACGTGCCCACTGAGCCCTACAAATCGGCCACCTGGGACATATTTATATTCTTCCGAATGTCTGTGAACACGAAAGCAAGCAAACTCACGTGATATCTTTACAGATATCACGTGAGTTTGCTTGCTTTTTTCATTCTTCATCTGCGGTCGAACACTCTCTGTTTGCAGCGAGCGGAGGCTGTGCCCCATCTCTGGGTCTTCGTACAACGCCTTCAGTTCCGGTCCCAGGGGGATCACGAACTCGTTTTTGCACACCTCCCTGGAAAAAACAAAAACAAGCAAAAAAAGTAAGAACTTGTCTGTTATATAATTATCTTCTTGATTCTTAGACATTATGGGCATGCATTATTATTATTATTATTATTATTATTATTATTATTATTATTATTATTAGCCCATATCGTCCCACTGCAGGGCAAAGGCCTCCCTATCCCCCTTCCACCTTTCTCTATCCTGTGCTTTGGAGGACCAATCCTTCATGAATGAGTCCAAGTCGTCCCGCCATCTCAGTGTTGGTCTGCCACGATGCCGTTTACCACCATTAGGAGCCCACTCGGTGGTGGTTTTCGCCCATAGGTCATCCGACATACGGCAGACGTGCCCTGCCCAGTTCCACTTCAAAGTGGCTGCTTTCCGAGCAACGTCAGCGATTTTTGTTTTGGAGCGCAGTATGGTGTTGCGTATTCGGTCAGTGAGTTTTACTCCGAGAATACTGCGCTCCATCGCTCGCTGGCAAGCCCCGAGTGTGGACCTCTGCTGAGCCGTCAAAGACCAAGTCTGCGCGCCGTACGTGAGGATAGGGAGAATGCATACGTCAATGAGCTTGCGCTTAAGGGAGATTGCCTGCATGCATGCAGGCAATAAAATAACGAACGAAACTAAAGTTCACACAATCACTTTAATAAAGCTACGATCTCAATAATTAAATTTGAATACAGATAAGTACTTTAAATTACAAAACGGAACGGAACGGAATGACAGAAGTCAAAAACTCGTCACTTGAGATTGAGACGTGCTCAACTCTGATGCATTTGAGTATCCGGGGGTTATACTATATGCTTCTCTCCCCGAGCATGTCGTAAAAGGCGACAAAGGGATCTTCTCCAAAATGATGGACCACCTATATGGGCGATGGGCTGATCACCTGTCACCATGGTTCGCCATATCCATCTTGGAAGTTTGGATCAGAAGTGGTTGCAAGTTTTATTATGTTTACTTGTGGCTCTGCCCACCTCATTAGGGATACGGCGTTATAATATGTATGTATGTATACTATAATATTGGAAAGCTTTAGTTTGCTTGAAATTACCAGCGTAAAGCCCAAAACGCAACGATAGCGCGTACTTTACCTGTGCTGCCATCTTGTATTTCATAATTCTGTTCTTTTCCAGATGCTGTTCAAGCGAAGCTGGTGTACTCACATGGTAGTGGCGTGCGACTCGAGATGCATCGCAATGAGGATGTCGTAGAAGCCCTGGCGTAGTGGACCAGACATGTACTGAGACTGTATTGCGTACAGCAATTGCTTCTGATCCACGTGTTGGCATAGTGCGTGGGCGGCTCTGAAATATAACAATTTAAATGTAACAATCTAAAACACACGCACACAGTCATGCTTACACATATACACTAAACTTCTTAATATGCACATGTAACTTAAAATAACATAACTTAACATAGCTCTTTTATTGTGAATGCAAAAGTTTGTGAAGATGTGACGATGCTTGTGCCTCATAATTTACTTCTAAATGGCTGCATGGATTGAGTGAAACTTTAGATATGCATAGCATGTGTGCTGTGAGTATTTTTGTGTTTTATGGTTTTAATGCATTTATTATTACTTATTATACCTACGCAACCCCATGTACCCATACATTAACACTAACACACACACACACACACACAATCTCATGATTTCTGATTTATTTAACATAATATAACTGTCATGACTCATCATGAGCTGCCCCTCCTAATGTAGCACATGAGTAGGTATGCCTTTAAGTCACTGTTGCAAATCTGAAACGAGGCAGAAATCATTGTTATTGTTTTTATAGGTAGGTACATACTTTCATGTTTTTGGAAATAAAGATTATATTCTACTAATATAATGAAAGTGAAAGTTTATTAATTAAAATTTAAATTAATTTATTTTAGTTCGCTGATGCTCTCACAAATACTATTATGTAATACCTACTAAAATAAATAGTTGATTAAATATTACCCTTGTTTGATTTAATTCCTCTCTTGTTCGGAGGTAGGAAATTTGATGTAGGTTGGCATCATTCAAGGCATTCACCGCTTACTCTATGCAGAGGCTTACAGGTGCTAACCAAAAGTTTCCCACTGGCTTTTGATAGCTACTGGTGATCAGGAAATTGAGGGTTGTAAGTATCTGGAAAAATACAGTAAATATTGTAGGTTTCAGTCTAACCTAATACCTAACCTAGGTACCATTTTATTATTGTTCAATAAATTAAGTTTAGCTAACACAATACTTACTTTGACTTCTGTTGTAATGCTAGAACATCTCTGAGGCCCAGAATTAACTAGCCTGCCTCCAAGAACGCCGCACAATACCAAAACAACTCTTTGGCCACCTTATAAAATAGCACGAAAAATTTAGGGTCCAGCTCAGCAGAATCCCTTGACAGTCTCCTATTTATGTGTGGGCGTCGCTGGCGCCAGCATATCATACGTTGTCTTCGAAGAACAACGTCCATTTTTATCACTCCGTTAAAATATTATGTATATCCAAGTTTTTTTCAAAACAAACAATGCAATATGTCAGTCAATATTTTGATTGATAATTCGTTCGGAAACAAGTTGTGGTTGGTTTGATGTAGCTAACCATTTTACGTTATATATTTTTTTTTTGTTCTCTAAACTTTAAAATCTAACGAAAGTATTAGTAGAAAGAGTTTAGCAATTTTATAATTCAATATTTATTTACTTGAGATTAAAATTGTAAACAAAAAAATAAAATCAATCTAAAACCGATTGTTTTCCGAAAGACCGGATGCTTGATTTTGAACGAATCACGTAAAACCAAAACACGGTCATAGACAACTAGTATTATGGCATGCAGAATACAGTTTTTGATTTCACACCATGGCGTGTCTCGTTTGTGTTTAGAGACACGATGACATTTGGCTCGTTACGTGGCTCGTTTTCTTTGGTCATCGTGAATAGGGCCCCAGTATCGTGATTAGGTCGTTAGTAAGTTTTCGGAGCAAAGAATATACAATATAGCTGCATATTTTAATACATAGACATATTATATATAAGAACTAAAAACTAAACGAAAAGCAAAATCTATTACACTTTTACACTACGAACTGAAAGAGTACCTAAGAGCCGTTGCTAATGAGTTTGTTTTGAATTTACCGCCACATTTAATGACGTCACCTCCTTATGCTACGGCCACATCGTAATATCTCCGGTGGCGATCTTTTTTGCAACATGAGCCACATGGAAACGTACTTTATTATAGTGACACAAATGTAGTAGTAAAAGTTTATCCGTGATCTAGGGAAACTAATATTTTTAGGTTAAGAGTGAACGTGTATGAATATATCTACGAAATGTGATACATATTTTTTTACGATATATTTTTAGTGTTGACTTGTTTATCAGTTTATCAGTTTATTGCACACCAACAGATATAACATGACAGACGTATCTAAACGTTATACCTACACAATAAAATTATCTTACAGTACCTACACATAAATAAATATTAGAAAGTCAAAACAAAACAATAGCATGTATGCCTGTAACGGGCGGTAGATGGTAAGGTAGTGTGGCCATAGCTTAAGTCAGATAAATACTCTTGCAAACTCATATTTGTAATATTCTATTTTTAACTACTTCAATCACCACTTTAATATAAATGTAAAAGTTTGTGAGGATGTTTGTATGTTTGTGCCTCAATCACGCCGTAACGGCTGAACGGATTTGAATGAAACTAGCAATATACGTAGTATGTGTGCTGGAATAATATCTAGGCTACTTTTTATCGAGGTACCACATGAGCGAAGCCGCAGTCGGTAGCTAGTGCTTTTAATAAATATAAATCTCGCCGTTTTTGTAAATGTTTGTGTTTAGGTGTCGGCTTGATGTTGCTTGACATTTTTTAATCTGTGGGCACACTTGATTCTATTTGACAATGTGTCGAACGTCACTCGTCAGTCGTCACGCACGTCAAAAATGAAAATTATTAAATGTCAACAAAATACGCTGTGATGATGATGGGTCCGTGATATTGTTTGTTTGTTTGTAAGAAATTCTCGTCTCAAAAATATCTTGAAGTCATTAAAATATACAATAGCAAATAACATTCAGCAACCGTACCTTTACAAAATTAATCCACAAGTTCAAAAGTTCAGCCTGGTAGTTTATTCCAAAGTGGTTAGCCTTGAAGTAGATGTCACCTATTAACTTACATGAGTGTTGTTTATTTTACATTTTAGTGATATCTGTTGCGAATTCACGATTATATGGCTTTGTTATTTGACTTATGTTTTACAACAATCTGGAAGAGGCATGTCTTATCCACGTATTCGGGAGAAAAGTGCTGGTTTAGTTATTGTCAGCTGGACTTACCTAGTGGTGTTGTGTGCTGCGTTTACGGCGCCTTGCGACAAGACCCGGAGAGTGTTCACAGAGCAAAGCGGCATCATCACAGATGGCCCGAGCAACTCTAACTACACACAAGTCAGTTAATAGATAGGTATATTTAGATGATAGCTTTCAAGACAAACTCTACTAATCTCATTCACATTTTAGGATTCCCATTGCGAATGGCTCATCAAAGCAGCTAATAAGACTCAATATATTACCCTGAGCTTCATTCGCATGGGCACTGAGTGCTCCTATGACTATGTGTTTGTGTATGATGGAGACTCATTTGATGCTCCGCTATTGGGAAGTTTTAGTGGCAAAACTGAGCCACAAAATGTTACAGCATCTAGTGGATTTGTAAGTATTTATCTACGGCTAAATAGTTTAAAATAACAGAGACAATTTTATTAGGTACCTAGTCAGTCCTCTTTTATACACATAGAAGCAATCTTCAGACTAAGCTAAATCATTCAAAACAATACAGCTAGTTGCTATTGTAGACCCTCAATCATCTAAATACATTTATGTTTGCAGATGTTAATATTGCTGTACAGTGATACAAACTATGTATTGGATGGTTTCCGAGCAACATATGCTATTCACAACTGCCCCAACAACTGTACAGGCCGAGGGCTTTGTATGACAAACAAGTGTTTCTGCTACGGAAATTGGGGTGGGTCCGACTGCAGTGTAGAGCTCTGTCCTAATAGCTGTTCTGGCAATGGACACTGTAAAGGAGACAGATGCTTGTGTAAGAAAGGGTGGGTCCTTGTGAATAATAATTGTTTTCATGAAATAGAAAGTTAAAATTCTTAGTTCAACTGGGCTTAACAGCCACACTACAAAAGTCTACATAGTTTATGTATGATACAAGTAATAAAAATAAACTTGTTTTTGTCCAAAAAAATACTTTACAGCCATGTAGGTGAGCATCCTAATTAGCATTATTTAGGCACACTAACACTAACACGTTTTCATTATAACATTATTTATACACAGGGAAACTTATTTATAAGTAAAATTCAAGTTTATTCAAAGATGGCTTTTGCAGATTATCATGGTTTAATATACAGTATTTTTAAGTTTGTGTTTAATTTTAAAATATATTGTCCAGGTATTCAGGTGAATCGTGCTCATTGAAAAAGAATGACAAAGAAGGCAACAGTTGGCACTGGCTCTCTCATACAGAAAGTGGCATGACTAAACGAGCAGCACACACAGCTGTTTATGTCAACCAAACTGACTCTCTATATATATTTGGAGGATATGATCTGAATAAAGTGCTAGGATTACTTGAGATATATAGGTAAGTTTGATAACCATTACTATAATGCAGATCTTAGATTTCCATAATATTAACTAAGTAGTTGATCGAAGATATTATAGCTTAATTTAGAAAAATCTTGCATGGAAATTTTTGTTTTCTAAGACTGTGGATTTCATTGACAATGAAATTAACACAGGCCAAACTGGACTCATTATAAAAGCTATGAAGATAAATTAGCTAATTGGTATAAGTACTCAAAGTTTTGAATTTCTTTCTAACTTTTTTGTTTTCATCGTAACATAATCACATCAACATGGGAACTCTAGAATATAGCTACATTTATCAATGTGACATGCAACCATTAAATGCTTTATAATTTTGTTCAAGTGATACCTGCACATTATTTGTCATTTACAAGGCATTATGACTGGTGGTGTGATTATCTATCATATCATTCCTTTGTTTGTAGCTAGGCATTGCTCTTGTAATAATGTAATAAAGTAAGTAATTGGATATTAGCTTCCGCTCGCGGCTTCGCTAGCGTTGTATCTGAATAAAAATAGTTATTCCAGCACACATACTATGTATATTCCAAGTTTAATTTGAATCCATTCAGCCGTTACGCCATGATTAAAACACAAGCATCTTCACATCCTCACAAACTTTGTCATTTATAATATTATGTTAAGATCATATCAGATAGTTTCCATCCACTTATGTAGTACATGGATATAACATAGCCTATATGCTAGGGGTATAGTATAATCTACCTATGTACCTACTACCTATATCAAAGTTTCATCCAAATTCTATAATTTGTTTAGGCATACAAACAACCAAACTTTTACATTTATAATATTAGTAGGAAGTATAAGTTCCAATATCCTTACAAAGTTGCTATTGCACCTTTTATCAGTACTTATTTTGTATTACATAATTTAATTGTATTATTGCTTACAGGTTTTCAACTAGTCAATGGTATGACGAAAACGGAAAAGTACTAAGAAGATATCCAACTATTGAAGAAATCGACAAATCTGTATTGTCTTTGTTCACCAAGGTAAATCTTAATAATCAGGTGATTATAACGCATTTTGCGACGTGATTTACAAACTGATTGTCTCTTAAAATTCAGTTATCTATCAGTTGAATAGTATAATGAAAGTTTTTATACTATCAAGGTGAAATCTATTTTCCTATACAATTACTTTGTATTGTAACTCTAATCTGTAACAAGTCAAGGTCAGAATAGTTCAGCTACTTGTATAAGTTTACAACAATGATTTATTCTATAAAAGATAATTCAATTTGCACAATAGTGTTAATGCATTTTCAGGGCAACATCGATGGCAGCTGGCAGATAGGAAACAGAAGTTCACTATTCAACCTATTACTGTCTTCATTTTCAAACAACGACAAGACTCCACTACCCTTGCCTGTAATGCACACCCACCCTCCAACACCTTATTCAGAAAGCTATTTACACTTTACTGAACAACCGGAGTTTCTAAGCGGAGCTTTAAAATCTAACACTACAAAGCCAGAACCGAGATACGGGCATGCGGCTTGCGAATACGGCAGCGGCTTCGTATTATACGGTGGGAAGCTTTCTGATGGCAGTCTGTCTTCGGAACTGTGGTTCTATGACGCGGTGTTAAATCGCTGGACGTTGCGCGCTGTAAATTCGACGCTGACCCCGCCTGGGTTGACGAGGCATACGCTGACGGCCGTCAAAGACGAACTATATCTGTTTGGCGGGAGTACTGTTGATGGGGAGTTTTCTTCAAGGTATTTTTCACTACTTTCCTAGCATTTAAAAGATTCTGATCATTATGTGGTGACATAAATGTACATTCTCCTTTACAGTATGTACAAAATAAAGTTGTCCGACGCGAATACTGAGTCCTGGGAGAGAGTTCAAGTGAGAGGAGGCAAGGAGTTGGACGTGCGAGTAGTGGCACATACTGCAGTTTACCACTCCTATACCAACTCTATCCTTGTCTACGGTGGGGTTGTCGCTAGCGTTGCTAGGTAATTCATCCTACTAAGTTACCTAACATGAACAGAGCACTGGAGGGTGGTCTAGTGGTAGCGGCCCCGCTTTCCGATCCATAGGTCGTGGGTTCAAATCCGGTCGTGCACCAATGGATTTTTCTATCTGCCATGTGCGCTATATCAGTGCTTTCAAACGGTGAAGGAAAACCTAGTAAGGAAACCGGCATGTCGTAGAACCTAATAAATTCGAAAGCATATTATGTGTCAAGTGCACGAAAAGGGCCTTTGAGGCCTTAAAATCCTTTCACCGCACTGGTTCGATAGATCTAGTGATATGACTTGTAGTAGTAGTATTTGTGCTTAAGTAATGACGTAAAACGACTTGATGTAACTTTGATACCAAATTATTATCTCGTTAACTCATGGGTGGAAACCAGTCGGACTAAAATAGATAATCTGATACATGTATACATGACAAGTTGCTGGTTTATGGACTTTGGACGTAATAAAAAACTTGATCTATAGATTTATGAAATCTGCAACTAGTTATCATGTATACTGGTTCTTTTTTGGACAGGTTTTCGAAGCTCTCCGATCGGATGTTTGCCTTTGATATTGACTACAAACATTGGAGTGAAATACATTATCCTAGAGCGCACCTACGCGATACTTACGTACCGAGGGAAAGGGCATTTCACACATCCACTGTTATTGGTAAGATATACCTTCTATCCATTTTAAACAAGCATTTTTCAATACATTAGGTAGGCAAATAGTATTTTGTAAAACTATTGGTAATTTGAAATTAGTCCTTTAAAATGAATTGATAGCAATTAGACCACTGACCAGAAAACAAACACATGCAAAACAATCATCATTTTACTTTTGCAGGAAACTATCTAGTTGTTTTTGGTGGGTACTCACATCGACACAATCGCGAGGAGATTTGCTATGACGGACAAATGTATCTCTACCACCTGGGCTGTCACGCTTGGATACCTCTAGATGTGTTGGGGAAAACCCGCAAGTTTTACCCCAAAAAGCAGGGAGTTTTCGCACACGCGGCAGCTCTGAAGCCTCCTTCCACTTTGCTTATTGCTGGCGGATATCACGGGAATGTTAATGGTAATATCGCCGGGTACAATTTTTAACCTATTTCGTCTCAATGCGCTTGATAAATGCTAAAGATTAGACGATGTGTTAATATTTAAATTTTTCGATATTTTATTAAGTAAATTCGGAAACTGTAATTTGTTTATTTAATCGTTTCTAGACAAAAAAATATTAAAATCAGCAATATTATGATAATGGTCATATATAAAAAAATATTCTTGCAGGGGATTTGTTAGCCTATGTAGTACCAAGCTGGCAAGCGGGAATCACGAACAGACACCCAGAGTCCTCGTGTCAAAGACATAACTCACAGCCTGAGTGTTTGGCGGACCCTGAGTGTGGATGGTGTTCTGCTGATGACGTAAGTAGATCAAATTCGCTTCTTTACTGAATAATACCTAAACAAAAACAGCAGTACACAAATTTCTGACCTCACACTAGGACGCGGGTATCAGAAACTACGAGTGCCATGGTACCACAATACCCATACATAATAAATGTTTTGGGTTCATTGGCTTTGATTTGATTGATGGTACTTGCAGTGTATGCAAACATTACTCCCAGTAGTCAAACACCTCTCAGCTGGCCTGGCACTCGGTCGTGACGCTTCTGAGGTCGTTAGAAGGGGAATTTGCATTTTATAAGCAGCAATTGATCTAAAACATTTACTGCCTAAAAATTCGTTACATATCCTCATATGACAAATTCTTTGTGTGAATTCGCCTCATTTTTCTTGTAACGAATTTGGTTGAAAACATTGGAATTTTCCTATCTCAAGGTTACCCTGAGACATTTGTTTATTTAGAACGGCCAGTACTTTTTTGCATTATGCTGTGTAATTGTTTATACAAATGCTAATGGAACTTTCCAGATTTGCTACGGCCGGACGATAGGGTCAAACTGTACAACGAACCTTCAATCGATACGTTGCGGAGGTATTTGCCCCGCGTTAGGCGACTGCCATTCTTGCCTTATCCATGGCCCGCCGCTCAACAAACAGAATAGTACGAGAACTCCGATACCCTCTGTTAGCACTAAACTTGGCTTGCAACAGTGCAACTGGTGCGTTCAGAACGCGAGATGTCATCATAAAGATGGTAAGTCCTTCGAATCATTCACAAGGATAATACTATAAATCCGGTTAGGTGCATGCAAGAGCTACCTGTACCTATACTGTTGATGCTATTTCTTGAGTGTTCTGTTTAGTGATAATGTATGTAATAACTAACTGCCGCCCGCGGCTTCGCTCACGTGATACCCGAATAAAAAGTAGCCTATATATTATTCCAGCACACATACTATGTTATGTTAATTCCATGTTTAATCTAAATCCGTGCAGCCGTTTAGGCTTGATTGAGGAATAACACATCAGTATGTTTGTTCACAGATAACTATGGCGTATGTGGGGAGGACACCCCATCAGAGAACCCCGGTTGGTGGGGTACCACCGGCACTGAAGTGACCACCCCTGACGAATGCAAAATTCTAGACAAGCGACCTGGCCTGACATTCCTCAGATACCAACAACCAGCTGATTGGAACCACCCAGATGGCGTCTCAGTGGTGAATGCTACTACGGTAGATTGGGGTACTGGAGGTGGAAGCACTCACATATTTACCGGTCCCAGCGAAGCGAGGTTACGAGGCTGGCTACACATTCCCCAATCCTGGAACGGTACCGGAGAGACTCTTCATATTTGCGCGGGATATTCGAACATTTCACTTGCGCTTGGCCTTCAAACAGAGGCGGTAGCAAATTTGACAGCACAGCCGTCTGCATGCTCGCTCGTCGATTGGCCCTCGCTGTTTCCCGGACGGTTATCAGTGGATATGCACGCCAATGATTCGCTACACACAGGGCTGTATCCCTCACACCATCATGCTAAAATGGAGCTGCTTCATAATAAATCACAAGAGAGTGCAAAGGTAATATAATTAGTCTTTTTTTGTGGAAAAATATATAAATGCTGCACTGAATAGTTTTATATTCCATTTTCTTTTTTTTTAGGTGTTTACATTCGAGTTTCTAGAACCATACTCGGACGGAAAATGCTCGAATTACGACAATTGCTTGCTGTGTCTCGCAGACGCAGCGTGCGGTTGGTGCGAGTTGACGGAGCGTTGTGAGTCTCGGAGCGTGGAAGAACGCAGTGTCTGTGCCAGCGACGGAGAATGGCGATACCTTACATTACAGCCGGCGGCTTGTCCAAACTGTTCTAATTACATCAGCTGCGAGAGATGTGTGACGGGGGATTATTGTGAGTGGTGGGCGGACGAAGCGCGGTGTGCAAGACGAGGCCGGGCTAGTGGGGCAGTCTTGGATGCTGCCGAATGCCCCGCTCCTTGCCGCTTACGACTCGATTGTGAGCACTGTCTCGACGAACGCGGTCGATGCGTGTGGTGCGAGGCGACCCGACAATGCTTCAGCTTCAGTGTTTATACCAGCGAATACCAGTTCGGCATGTGTCGAGAATGGTTGGACCGAGCATCTGCGCCGGCGACTGCGGTAGCCACCGGTGACCCTGACCCTCGTCGGGGTGGACAATGCAAATCATGCTCACGACACACGCAATGTGCTACCTGTTTGCGGAGCATGGGTTGCGGCTGGTGCCATTCGTTCGCTAATCCTATAGTCGGCGCGTGTACGGAAGGAGACTTTACTCGTTCGCATCTCGATTGCGCTTCTCTACTCAATGTGACATCACCAGATGCGGGCTGGGCGTATGCGCAATGCCCTGATGTAGACGAATGCGGGCTCGGGTTACACGACTGTCACGAGCACGCCGACTGTAACAACACGCACGGATCCTATACCTGTAAATGTAAGCAAGGATATATCGGCGATGGAAGAAAGAGTTGTATGAGGACGTGTTTCAACAACTGTATCCACGGCTACTGTCTTGGCGCGCCACAGTACATGTGCAACTGTGATCTTGGGTGGACGGGCGCTGACTGTTCGATCAACTGCGGATGTCACAATCATTCTACATGCAAAGGTGGCGTTGGGCGTTGCGATGAATGCCAGGATTGGACGGAGGGCAAGTTCTGTGAGTCGTGTAAGCCTGGTAGCCATGGTAACGCGACCACGAGCCAAGGTTGCCGGCGGTGTGACTGCAACGATCATGGCGACGAATCCCGAGGATTTTGCGATGTCGCTACCGGCGAATGCATCTGTAAAGACAATACAGAAGGACAGAACTGCGAACGCTGTAAACCAAAGTTTTACGGTGATCCTCGACACGGGGGAAAATGTTATTATCAGTGCGAACCGAGAGGGATGCTCGTTGCTTCTCAAACTGAAGGCATAGGATCATATAAAACAGATCCAGATATCAAGTCCATTGGGCCTTCGAAAGAATGCCTGTGGATAATATCGGCAGAGGACATCAAAGATGCTATAATTCAATTCACTATCAACTCATCCACATTCGACGTGCCTTGTGATGAGAACGCAGTCTATGTTTATGATGGCCTCGGAGGTGTGCCGGATTTGAGTAACAACCAGCAGAGTCAGCTTTTGGGAGTGTTTTGCAACGGAGCGTCTTCGGGGGTAGTAGAAGCACGGAGTGGAAATTTGACGGTACATTACAAACAAGGGCAACAGGATCAAGGCTTTGAAGGAGTGTATAAAGTGCTAGCATGTGACGGCTATTGCACTTCACCGAGAGTCTGCAATAAAAGACATTGCGCTTGCGAGGAAGGCTACGCAGGTACGGATTGTGAAACGGAGATCTGCAGAAACAATTGCAGTAAAGCGATAGAAGCAGGAATTTGCGACAACAGCTACGGTCGGTGTCTTTGTAATGATGGCTACGGTGGTGACGATTGCTCGATAAAACTTGACAAAACACAACTGGTATTTACGGAGCTCTTCAATTCTGAATACCTATCAGATGGACTGGATCATCTCAGGTCTCAACTACCTCGGTTTGGGCATAGTTTGGTTGCAGATAGGAGAGGACTGTGGATGTTTGGCGGTTACTCACTTTCCCATGGACCTCTGAACGATATTAGATTTTTCGATACGAAGAATAACACCTGGGAGCAAGTCAACGTCGCCGTTGAAGCTACACCAGATGCTAATATGCCAGAAGGGCGATATTTCCACGCAGCAGAAATATACCACTCCAAACAAAACATATACATTTACGGCGGTTTAAGTCTGCAAGAAAAGAGTGGCCAGAATAAAACATTGGGTGATTTCTGGCAATTTAGTTTGAAGGACAAGAGATGGGACAACATTAAAGGCAAAGAACTTCATCCGCCGCCTTTGGCTGGACACACGATAACATTGCAGAGATATCAGGATTACGAGAGTCTGGTACTCATTGGAGGATTTTCACTGGAAAAAGGCTTCATGGCGGGTACTTGGGAGTTTGACCTTGATAATGAGAAATGGTTGAAACTGAACTGCGAAGGCGCGATACCAGCTGGGATAATTGGACACAGCACTGTCTACCACGCTCCTTCACAGAGCTTGTATATCTACGGTGGAGTATTGTACTCCTACAATGGCACAAGTTTATCAAACAAGCTCTTTGTTTTCCACTATCCCACAAAAAGATGGAGCGAACTACCAACGTTCCCAAACTTGAACCATTACTACGATAATCTTCCTCAAGCCACATATCTGCATTCTGCGGTGACAACTAACGACTACATGATCGTGTTTGGAGGAAGATCTGATCCGGATCACCGATCTGACACGCTGATCGCGTATATTTACAGCTGCAATCAATGGGTCAGACTTGTAAAAGGTCAGTACCTCCCGTCAGCTGTTATTACTGTCAAAGTTTTATCCTTGGCTTATTTTCTGCTTCTTTTTCAGGTGTGAGCATAGTGGGACACCCACCGCCGCCTACAATCGCCCACGCAATGGCGATCGATATGGAAAACGAAAACGATGGTTACATCTACATCATAGGCGGTTGGACCGGCAGTGCGCATTGCCAAGTCACACGGATTTCCCTACCCGAAGACCTGTGTTCATTATGGAGCTCTAGTAAATTAGAATGTCGCAGTCACATGGGTTGCAGTTTCTGCAGTACTGGGAATTACACCAAATGCTATTCAGTCGAGAAGCCTGGGTGTGAAGGTAGCGATCGGGTGTCGACGAATTCGGGTGCTGCGTGCGACGCTGAGTTGGTCGCGAGACGTTCTTGTGAGAACTTCACGACTTGTTCATCATGTTTGGCGGCTTGGCCGCTCTATACTGAAGAGAAACCCGCTTGTAGATGGTGTGAATCATGCGCTGCTGCCGTCGGTAAGTAAACGATTGACAATAATAATTAGACTCCTTTAAAGTGCTACAAATGATACAAATTCTGTTGGTTTTAGGCGAGTGTGTCCCTACAGACGAGTCCTGTACTAGCATGAAATGCAACGCGGGAACTACATACATCAGCGACGTTGGACAATGTCCTGAACTAAGATGCGTTGCTTCCGACTGTGAAAAATGCGTGTCGAACCAGTGTACTTGGACAAGGCATGCCATTAGAGAAGGTACTTTAATTTCCAACACTTTGCCAAAGTGTAGTTGCTTATTTTTGCATAGCTTATTATGCGGAAATTACAATTTATGTGTTACAGGTCAATTGACGAGGATATCAGAAGACCTCACAGAACAGTTCAACTGGACATGCGCCCAAATAGAAGAACCCGGCCGGGTCAGTTTACGTCCATCAACAAAGGAGGAATGTCCGAGCCGCTGCCATCTCAACACTGACTGTACCACCTGCCTTAGTTCAGAAGGGGCAGAAGGCGGATTTTCGGAATGCCACTGGGCCACTTACCTTGGGAAATGTATATCGCCGGCGTATCAACCTGTTTACTGTGCCGGCGGGGTATGCGGCCTAGTTTTGACGAAAGCTGATAAAAACAAATGCCCCGCGCCGTGTGGAACCTTCGAGCAATGTTCGGAATGTTTACACCACTCACATTGCGGGTGGTGTGCGCTAGAGGGCGCTAACGGTGAAGGAGTCTGCACAGAAGGGTCTATAGACACGCCCCTCGATTATACGACGAGGACGACCTGCGCGGCGGTCTATGAGAATGTGCATCAGAGTAACAGTACGAATGATACGTTTTCGTGGCATTACACGCGGTGTCCGCCTGAGAACGAGTGCGATAATAACCATCATCAATGTAAAGCTGATTCTGAGGTAGACACTATCCTGCAATATTTACGTTCCTTTGTTCATAGAACAGCTTATAAAATGATTGTAATTCCAGGTGTGTCGCGACTTGCCGGAAGGCTACGAGTGTCTTTGCGGGGCGGGCCATAAGCGTGTTTCTGGCGGCGCGTGCGCAGCCGTTTGTTCCCAGGGTTGTGTGCGCGGAGTCTGTATACAACCTGACGTCTGTCGCTGTGAATTCGGGTTAGAATTCTTTCATACTATTTATTTAGGAGCCTAAAACTTTGTGAGGATCTCGAAAACTTTGAGTATACTTTGTTCGTGATCGCAGAGGCACATGCTGCTTTTGGTATCAGTAACACGCGAGCGAAGCCTCCGAAGCAAAGGCCAAGTCATGATCTTTCTAGTTCTTACGATCCAATGATAAATACTGGTAGACATTTGATACAGCGCCATCTAGGCAAATTGCTAATCGACTCGTATGCTTACAGATATGTGGGCGCAAACTGCACAATACAGTGTCAGTGCAACGGACATTCGCATTGCGAGGGGCCCGACAAGCTGGATAAATGTATTGAATGTCACAACAACACCATGGTTCGTTGATCTTTCTTTTTTACTCATGGCATATAAGTAATATGCTGGTTCATTTTGCACTCTACAATGATGCATTCACACTACACGCGATTGCTGGCGACAATTGAAACGGGTCTTTATCGATGATAAATAAAATATTTTTGCATGTGCGTCACTAACTCTGCCTCTTTACTTTACACACGAAGGATTCCGAAGGCTAAACTTATAATCTTGTGACAGGGCAATCAATGTGAGAAATGCAAGCCCAACTTCGTCGGAGACCCCACAAACAACGTCCAATGTGTGCCTTGCTCCAGCTATTGTTACGGACACACGTCCATTTGCACCAGCGACGTTGACGCTCCGTCGACGTCCCGTGACGCCTCCGCCCCGGACGTGGAAGATATCTACGGAACGGCGACGAAGGCGAGATGTGTTCGGTGCGCTAATAACACGGATGGACCACGGTGTGAGAAATGTATTGATGGATATTTCCGAGGGTCGGAAGACTTTAGGGATCCGTGTCGACCGTGAGTATTTTTGATTTGTAAAGACTCGTTTTGTACAGTCAATGTAACTTATTAAATGTTCTGTAGAAAAAGTAATAATACTGTAGGACGTTGTTCTGAACGCACCTCTGACTGCCCTCTTTAACATATTCTTAAGTCTTGAGCACGTCAGCAATTTAGACAGGAACTAATTTTCAATGAAAGTTACTTACAAGAAGCCATTTGTATTCATTTGATCTCCTAGTTTATGTTTGTTATTATATCATACATGTTAATGCTATTGTCAAACAATATTATCTCTACCTCTCTTTTTTATACTCCTTTGTCTATACTCCAGATGCGAATGCCACGGGCACGGCGACACTTGCGATCCGGTCACGGGCGAGAAATGCAACTGCGGTAACAACACTGAAAGTGACATCTCCTGTCAAACTAGCTCCTCCAGCAAGAATTCCGCGCAAGAATGCTGGCGCTACCAGTGCGTCAAGTGTAAGGACTTGTATATGGGAGACCCGAGGAACGGACATCAGTGCTATAAGACAATCAATATTGAGAATAAATTGTGCTTTGATGGGAAGTCTATTGGTGAGTTTTGTTCGCAAATACTTCAAACTTCAAGGTTGTGCGACCTTGGGTAATTAAAATCCTGTGATATGTGTGTGGACAGCTCATGAATGAATGCTTTATTATGATAATGCATCCATAAAAGCATACATATATGTACCTATTATATTTTCAGCTGTTACATATATTTTTTTTTCTTCTAGATGAATGTCAAATCAAGCCACGCCCTCTTTACCCCGGTCAGACAGTCTTCGTCGCTGTGAACCCAAGATACATGAACGTAGACATCCGAGTCATTGTAGACGTCACTCAAGGCGCAGTCGACCTGTTCCTCAGTCCAAACGACAGTGCATTCGTCGTTTCTGTAAACGGAAGCACTGGTTCACACAGCGTGGAGTTAGACCCTTCGTATTACAAGCAACCATACCGAAAAATGCCGACCTTTGACGATCAAGTACCGGACAAACGACGCCTGACTCTATACTTTGATAAGACAGAGTACACATTCGCTGACTACACGGCTAAAGATCTAGCTACTTACGTCACGGTGGATAGAAGGAATATAGTGCTTAGAGTGAGACAACTGCGCAACCGATTGGTTCTCACTCTGCCGCAGAATGTGCACGAGTTGACGCATACGAAGTTCTACATAATAGTTCGCGCGCGTCACACGGAGGAAGGCGCGGCTAGTTTTGGAATAGTGTTCTTCAGGCAGGACCAACTGCACATAGATCTGTTCGTGTTCTTCTCGGTGTTCTTCTCGTGCTTCTTTCTCTTTCTGGCGGCGTGTGTGGTCGCGTGGAAAGCGAAGCAAGCCGCCGACGTTAGGCGCGCCCGGAGAAGACACGTTGTTGAAGTGAGTACTGAGAGCCGCTTCGGCACAGCTATTTGCTTGCTAAAGAATAGTGTCCTGACCTATGTACGGGGTCGGTATTTCCTAAGAAGTATAAATATGGGTGTCTTTAAATCGAGAATCAATAGGTTCCTATTGGTTCCTTTCCTATCTAGGTAAGCATGCTCCATCGTAGACCACTTAACATCAGGTAGCGTGCGGTCAAACGCAAACCTATTTTAATTTAAAAAAATGTACAGTCATACTTTTATAGAAAGGAGTTAAATTACAATAACGTGAACAAATACTCCCTAATTCAATAGGCATTAACATTTCATTAATACTTCTTCCCGGTCTGGATGTTTGGTACAGTGGTACTCGGAAGTTTCTGATACCCACAACACAGAATCCTACTGTATGGTCAGACTAGTGTTATTTATTTATTATTAAAAAAATATTTTTACTACTACTTTAAATGGTTGTCTGGCAATTTTTTGATATTCGCTCCACAACTAATTTGGCTAGTGTATCATCATATAAGTGTTTTTTACAGATGCTGCATATGGCGAAGCGTCCGTTTGCTGCCGTGACGGTCATGGTAACGGGAACCATGTCTGCGGGCGGCGGGCGCCGGCGCCGCGCTCCTGACTTGCGCCCTATCGCTATAGAGCCCACTTCGGACGCTCGCGCCGCCGTCACTACTGTATTAGTCAGGTAAATTACTATTTGGAACTTTTCCCACCCATTTGAAACTCTGTTTGGGCACAATCCATGTTTGCTATGTAGTGGGTTACACCTTTTTTTTCAGATCTGGATCCAGAACCTTTACTAATTAGTCACATCATTTTGTCTAACGAAATCTTCTGATGCTTCATGTAAAAATGCACCGACTGGCATAAGCGATTGTTATAATCATATTATGTCAATCCCCTATAATTTTGCAGTAGCTTTTAGCAACTTCGTGACCCCACACTAGGATTCCCTGTATCGTGCATATCAGAAACTACAAGTACCATGGTACCACAACACCTAGAACCGGAAGAAATATTTGCAGAACATGCAAACATTTCTTTCGCAGCGGGAATGGAACCCGCGCCTCTTGCGTCTCGCACGCAATGCCACCGAGACCGTCGACGCCGTTAGACGCAAGAAGACTTGGCTAAAGACGCTATTTATATCACGTACGATCAAAATATAAAAGAAACCTTAAAAACGGTGTTGCATTGGTTACAACATAAACATAAGAATCTAGACATTCCTTTGGAGCATTCCGTTCTCGTCAGCCTTACCGAAGACTAGCGGAGTTCCTAATGATACATTCCATTGCAGGCTCCCCGGAGGTTCCACAGCGCCAGTGCGGCTCGCGCTCGCGTCCTCTTTAGTACTAGTGTCCCGCGCCGCTGCGCCGCGCCCCCGCGCCCGCCGCCCCCCGCCCCTTGCCCGCCTGGCGGCCCACACCTAGCCGACCTACTGACTATACCATCAAGGGGTTATCAGGTGAAACAAAAGAGTAGCGAGTACCTTGCCTGGCGGCCCACACTTAGCCGACCTACTAACTAGTATACAAGGGGTTCTTTGGTGAAACAAAAGAGTAGCGTGACCCCTCGGCCCTCGCCCGGCCAACATACTACCTGGTATAAGTATCATCAGAGGCTACTCAGGTGAAACAAAAGAGTAACGTAACCCCCGTACCTTGCCTACCCGCCTGGTGGCAAACCTAGCCAATCTGCTGACTATACTATCACGGGGTTATCAGGTGAAACAAAAGAGTATCGCACACCTAGCCGACATATTAACTAGTATAAGTACCATCCAGGGGTTCTTAAGTGAAACAAAAGAATAGCGCGACCCTTGCTCTTCGCCCGCCTGGCAAATCTATAACTAGCCATCCTTCTAACTAGTATAATTATCATCAATTCTCAGGTGAAACCAGAGTAGTGTGAAAGCCGAACCCCGCAGCTAGACTGTCGCAATACTGCGAAGCTTCACGTTTTGCGTCCTTGCCTATCTTGTGACAAATCATTTACACCTGTCATTCCACGCGACAAGTTCGCCGAAGCCCGATAATGTAGCCGCGGGGTTGTGATAGGTACCGAAAATGTTTATCACTGTGCATGTCAATAAAGGTATGAAGTGCTAGTCGAATGAAACAGCTGCTAGTTTCGATTCGCCTAAAACAAGCCCAAAGTTCTAGCACAAAAAAAATTGTCGTCAATACCTTATTGATAGAACATGCATAGGTCTAATATACTGCTGTATCCATTACCCACTCTGTCCTATAGACAAGTGGAAAATCAAACTCTTAAAACATTGCATTCAAGCTCATTATTTTGATTTTAACTATCACAATAGCTGAAACATATATCTTTTATAAGCGTAAATATACATATACCTATTGTTGCATTTTCTGAATCGCACTGCCAAGATTGCAGTTCTGCTCAGTGAGTCTCAGTGCTTAGGTACAGATGTATTCTGCATCCTTAGTTGACCTTTGCTTGAGCTTTTATTAAACCGGGAACTGAAATTGATTGCTAAAAAATTTTAAACATTAACACTATGTGTTAGCAGCTAAATAAAGAGGTAGCAGATTTTTATAACTTGTGTGTCCATGGCCATGGCGTAGCATTGGTAATCCCTCGTAAGCTTTGTATAAGTTTCGAATTGATAACTATTAAAAATGTTTTATTCATGATTTATTTTACAAAGGTTATATTTATTATTTCATTCATCTAAGTATATTATTTTGTATGTATCAGAATATTTAAAAACTATGACAAATTATATTTTATGTATTTAAACCGCGACTGGGCGATATTTTATTGTAGGTAAAACGTGATATCCTCTGAATCTTTATATTAGATTAGTTTTATGTCCAGTGCAAAGAGATCATTGTAAGGAGAGTAATCCCATAAATCCGTCTAAAGTAGGTACATACATACACGTGATAAAACTTATTGCAATCTAAATGCGGTGATGCTTATTCAAAATTTATTACTAAGATAAAATAACTGATTTTGCTCATTGTTATTTGCAGAAATTATGAATACATTATTTTGATATCAAATACCGTAAAAAGTGCCATGCATTGATAGTTATATATTGAAATAAATCTAACCTCATATGGCATCTCAGATATATCTTGAAATATTAAATGTGCTTTAAATGTAGTAAAATCTATTATCAGTGCCGTAATACTACACCATGTTTTTAAGTTTAATATATATTTTTTGTATTTTAACATTTTACATGTAGGTGTTAAATGTTGAATTATAGGTTCCACTTATACAATAATTGTAAAAGATCCACTATTCATTGTACAAAGTCCTATAGCTTACCTATTTAAAAATCATTCTGTTTTGCAATCAATGAGCCAAAGTAATCAAAATTGTCAGTAGTTGGTTGTGACTAGCCTGAAAGTTCTGTTGTCTATTTCGAAATTTTATACAATGTTAAAAAAGTTATGTTTTAAAGTGTCTGTATAAAAAGACATTATTATTCTATGAATTTGTTACGTTTGTAGAAAATGTAACAAACTTATCAGCTGAATTATGTTGTAAGTTGTATGTTCCTATTTATGAATCTCTTGTGATTAGTTTATTTATAGTAAACAATTTATTGGCAGCTGTTTTGAAAGCATTCCATAAATTCGAAATACTTAATTCATTATGTAACTGAAAATGGGAGTTATCTCAGAGATGCATTTTTAATGAATACTGCTGATTATATAGAAAGTAGTGTCCCAACAGTGTATACTATAATTAATTGCTCATTCACTGCAGTATTGTGTAAATGGTTTGATCAATTACTTGATGTGTAAGTAGAACTATGTTCAAATGTAGGTAGTTTTAATTTTAAATATTTAAGAGAGTACTGATATCGTTAATAGCTTACTTTATTAAGTTAAATTAAATTATATTTGATCAAAGGTATAACCATGTCCAAATTACATTCCATTTGTATTGTATATAAATAATAATTTGATTTTGTATGTAGCATGTAATTTAGAGGATATTAATAAAAAATATATTGAAAATACTGAAGAGCTTTAAAGGTGTTGTAATTTTATTGCTCATAATTTTGATTCATAATTTTCACTTCAATACCTATAGCTTTTGAAAGTGCATTTATATTATTTCTCTTTGTATGGAAAGGTTTCTGCTATTTTATTTATTTTGTAATCAAAGCCAGAATATACTCTAACAGTTTGTAAATTTATTATCTTGCAGCTTTGTAGAGAAGTGTGTGGATGTGGATATATTTTCTTATACTTAGTAGATAGCCCTAGTTATATTTTATATTTGGCACTTTACTGAAATATCAGTAACCTGTGTAAAAGGTAGCTTTGAAGATATTGGGTGTCTATAGTTGAATATACCTAAGCATAATTTTGTACTTGCTCAAAATGTATCTTTCTTTAGTAACTACCTAATTTTATCCTATTTATTTATCAAAAATACTTGCAACTTTATATACACTTTTTACTATAATAATCATTTTCTTTAGATAAATCTGTCACTTCACTAATAATAAAGAACTGATGTTCAAATTAACTGCTGATGGTGGGAATTTACTTTAAATGTTATGTATTTTTTCTGCACATGTCCATGACATACTCAAATGGCAATATCCTGATGACATTATAGATATGGAATGATCAGGAATAGAATATGGCAGTATTATGTGTAAGCAATATATATTTTTTGTTTATATGATATTAATAAATGTATAAATGTTTATAAAATAAAATATACTGTTGGTTGTAAGTATTTTGTTTTATTTAGTGAAAATGTGCACACTAAATTGACTTATAGTTATAACACTTTCTTTACATGTACTTTAATTTAATGAGTTTAGGAGCAGTAGTAGGTACCACTTAATTAGTATTTTTTATAATAGATCTTATCCCTAATAACAAAAATAAGTGATTTTACTAATCAGTGCGTAAATTAGTTTCATTGCTCTTTTTGAGCAGTGAGAAGATGTGTTTTGATTTTTTGTAGCAACTCTTTTTTCACTGTGTCAGGAACCAACGCTCGAGCTTTAGGTGTTACTTTTGTTACTAATGTGTCAAAATTGATATGGTTACTTTCATGTTCCTTTACTATTTCTCGGCAAAGCATTCTCACTTGATCCCTCCATCCACATTCTATTAGCCTTCTCCTCAGCAACTCCTTGAATCTGTGAATGACATCAATAATCTAAGGTAAGGACTTAGTTTCTACATTCAACAGTTTAAGTGCCTAGTGTAAAAAGATAAAAGATGATTTCTTTTGTTTAAGAGTTATTTTCTTATATTATCTAGAATGGGACTGTGTAGGCTTGTCCAGCACCTACCTACGCCATCCTTTCAGATATTACATGATGAAGATTGACACTAAATTTGACTGGTACTGGTAGGTACCAATTGGTATAAGATTTTTTACCTATCTCTATCTCCACTCAAAACCATGCGCTGATGCGCTATTGTATTATTCACAGTCATTGCACCTGTAAAATGTAGAAAATGCAATTATTACAATTATTGAGAAAGCCGACCGTATACCTACACCCAAATGGTATACCGTATACCTAGACCTATACAGCCAGAACGGATTGTAGATGGTTGCAACTTGCAGCATAACTTTCTTTGCTTGCAGGTATAATAGGTAACAGTATTTGTAACTGTGTATTATGATAGAGTATTCCTACCTTGGCTGTCGAGAGGACATAAAAAAGCAGTACGTCCTTAGTCAGATGAAAATAACAACTTTTGCTATGTTTGAACTTATAAAAAATGATGAAGAATCTTCATAGAACAAACAACGAAACAACCATGTGAGAAAAACAAAACGAAAACAAGAAACCAAGGTGACTGCTGACATTGACAACATCAGATGTTTTGACAAAGAAAGTTTTTCCCTAAGGTAACGGTTTACTCGATCGATTTTTGTTTAAAATCTCGTGGGAATGAGACATTTTCCCATTTGAATTAGACAAGCAATTCTGAATAATAATTCAAGTAATCAATCAGTCAACCTTATGTTCACATAAACTTGCTTGTTTTAAGGTAAAAATATGAAACCTGAAAAGTGTGGGCATTTAATTTGGTTTCATGTTCCTACCTTTTTGTGGTAGGTACATAACCGTTGTTTTTTTTATACCTAAGTGCTGTATTTCTCTATGGACCTGTGTCTGAAATAGTTTTTATATTATCTATTTCATAAAGACATTCTGGGACTTTCAAGCCTCGCACTCTGCTCATTTTACATTATTTTTCATTTCATACTGCTGCAGCCTCAGAACATATTGTTCTGAGGCTGCAGCAGTGCCAAATGCCAATGCAATATCAATGTGCATTGCTTTGGAAGGAACCTTTAAAAAAAGAACGAAGTCCACGCGCTGTCAAATTGGTAGGAATGATGAAACTTCCTTTAATTTTCTTTATGTACTTAGTACTCAGTAGTACTACTAATAATTTCTTACTTTCTTATTAAGTAACAAATTAGAAATACTTACTAGGTAGGGTACATAAACAAGTCTTGTCTAAAAGAGCAATTAACGGCCTCGTTTAGTTAAAAATAAATATTACTCGGCCGTAAATTGCTGAGCAGGCGGTACGGCACGGCCTGAGCAGTAATGTATTATTTTATTCTATTTTACGTACTTTACTGCCACTGTAAGTCTTAGCAAAGCTTGAGCCAGTACTAGCACACCAGCTACCACAAAATAATGATGGTGACGGCAAAAGTCTTGTTGGTGCCTCATTTCATTGTTGCTGGCAGACGAACCAGAATCTTTATAAAACTCCTACACTTATTTGGAGCCTGATCAGGGCTTACTTTTATAAGTTTAATAAAATTAAAATTAAATTTATATTATATTTATTTTATATTTTGGCTTCTTTATAAGCTACAGAACCTGAAATTCGACTACAATGCTACATAAGCTGTGAAAAATGGCGATATCAGTCCCGGCCACAGAACACTATTACTCCTAGTCCTAGCGGGTCCCGGCGTCGTTGGCAACACTCACTGGTCACTATCACAAAATGACTGCCTTGCCTTTTGTGAGACTTGTGCAAAATTGAACTATTACTATTCGTACTTTGTATTACCGGAGTGTGTTGATAATTTACAAGAAATCCGAAAAAGTCATAGTAGTAGAATTATCGTTAGTTACATACATAATTTTCCGCGTGTGCAATGAATCGTGTTCTTGTTTTAGATTCTGTAAATGAAGATTTATTTGTTTGCGGTTTGTGTAAATCTATTTTCAACTGTTTAGATAAATATGTGGACCACAAACAAACTACGTGTGTTTTCGGCGATTGTCAGTGTCCTGACCCGACAAATGAGGCTGTTACAAATGAAATCGTATTTTCGGAGACCCCTTTAGAGACTCCACCCGAGCTTGGAACTACAGCTTGTAACTCTATCGAAAATATAGTAATTGCTGTACCACAAATAGACATTACTCTTGTACCGGCTCCGGCTAACGATGAGTACACATGTGGCATTTGTGGAATGTCATTCGCAAGAAAAAGAGATTTCCAGACTCACATAAAATCCCACTATGTAAAACCACATCAGTGTCTCGTATGCGGCAGATGTTTCACCCAAAACTCACATTTACAAAGGCATATTTTAACGCATAGAGTGCATCCGGAGATCCTTAGTGAAAACACACCTAATTGTTCGAAAGAGAATATCTTGAATTATTCATGCCCATATTGCCCAAAGATGTATTCTAATCACAGCCATTATCGATCCCATTTAACAAAGCATCAAGCTTTAAAAAAATACAAGTGTATTCAGGGTACCTGCAAGGCACTTTATGACACTCTTGAAGCCCTCCTGCATCATGTTTCCTGCGCTCACATCACACAGCTGTATGTGTGTCATGTTTGCTTTGAAACATTTGAGACATTGGAGAGCATCGCCAGTCATGAGATTGATCATGAATCTGAGGATACTGTTAAAATAAAACAATATACGTGTTCCCAGTGTAATGCTGCTTATTCAAAACCTGAAGAATTGTCCATGCATCTATATACAGAAAATCATAAGAAAATGTGTGTCCACTGCAAGAAAATATTTCCAACTGATAAAAGACTGCGCTTGCACTTACAGACACACAAGAATGCAAAGCTGTTTCAATGCAAAATCTGTAAAAAGAGCTTTCATATGCCGAAGAACTTGGCGACTCACATGCTGTTACATCGCCCCAAAGAGTACAAATGTCCTATTTGTAAATTATTGTACACCCGGTCTGACATACTACGGAGACACATGAAAACACACAGTCAAAATAAATTCCAATGCCAGTACAAGGACTGCCAGAAAGAGTTCAGTCGAAAAGATAAACTGAAGCGTCATTTGAGTACCCATAGTTAGTTTACAAAATATTTTTATAATTACAAGTTATAGTCGCCAAAATGCTTTATTATGTTTTTTTACTGATTTCTTATTTTACTCCTGTCTAAATTCGTTGACCAGTCCAGAAGGAAAAAAGTGAGAAAGCTAAATTGAAATGAATTATAATAGGTAAGAGACTTCAATTTAAGACAATAGGATTTATTTTCATTATGTTGTAATATTATAGCTCATGTCACCTGTCAGTATAAACCCACTTTTATGGCTTCACTTACGGGGCTTACATTTAATTAAGTTTCAGTCTGTACTCCACATCATAGCTCTACACAACTTGTCATAAATATAGATTTTTTTATTCAGAAAGTGACTTTTTAACAAGGAAATGGAATTTCATCCATTCTTTCTCTTCATTTTTGTATCAAATAGTATTTATTTTGCACATGTAAGTAAAACCTAATGGATTCAAATATAGGTATTGACTTCTACAACAGATATGTTGATTTTATCAAATGCTTTTGTGATGATAACTATAAGCATTTATAAGTTCTCTTTTCAGAATTAAAAAGTGATTAATGTGAATAGTGCCACAGTAATCTAATTATGTTAACAATTTCAGGCGCGGCAGTTCCGTGTAACAGACCAAGTTTATTTGGATATTCATAGAGAAGACAAGCCTCTAGGAAGAGTCGTGATCGGCCTGTTCGGAGATCTAGCTCCGAAAGCAGTTAAGAACTTTAAAGTATTAGCCACAAAAGGCATCAAAGGAAAGTCTTATAAAGGGACAAGGTTCAATCGCATCATCAAGAGGTTTATGGTGCAAGGTAAATTAACTATTGGTTAATTTATATTGGAACTGCTGAAGTTATTTAAACCCTACTAATATTATATGGCTCCATCAAGCATTCTGTTATATGCTCAATGTATGGCACACACAACGGGGCAGTGGGTAAAGTCAAGTTGCGAATGATGATGAATTATTATAAATGTGAAAGTTTGTATGTTTGTGTATACAAATAGCTAAATGGTTTTGGTTGAAACTTGGAATATACACAGGAGCTGGAATAGTTGAAGGGTTTTTTGGGTACCACACTAATGAAGCCACAAATGCAAATATGTAGTTATCGAGTAGTAGATTTATGAATAGTAGTTACCTACTTATTGTAGTTTCACATATTATGATATGCTTGTACCCAAGTATATGCAAGCTTTGAAGTTTTTTATCTGGGCACTTGCCAGTTAATTGCAAGTGTGATAATAAAGTTTTCTAACCTGCATAAATTGTGTTTAATTTTTAGGTGGCGATGTTGTCTCTGATGATGGGTTAGGCTCCATCAGCATATACGGCGAGACATTCGAAGATGAGAATTTGGACACCCAGCATACTATGGCAGGATTCGTATCAATGGCCAACAAAGGTAAATATAAAAGTCTATAAGACTTCTAATAATATCTCTGTATTTGTGTCTCTTTAGGATCATGCTGTGCCAACCCCACATAGAGTGGGATAAGGGCAGGAAGATGATGATTTGTGTCTCTTTAAAAATATATTTCCATTCCAGGGAAAGATACTAATGGTTGTCAATTTATAATTACCACTACTGGAACCCCTTGGCTGGACAAGTTGCACACTGTCATAGGCAGGGTAAGTGTCATCAATCACATATCAGGACTTTATTATTTTTATACTGTACTAGCTGCCGTCCGCGGCTTCGCTCGCGTGGTACCCGGATAAAAAATAGCCTATATGTTAATCCAGTACATGTACTATGTATATTCCAAGTTTAATTCAAATCCGTTCAGCCGTTTAGGCGTGATTGAGGCACAAACATCCAAACATCCAAACTCGCAAACTTTCGCATTTATAATATAAGTAAGTTTGTTACTTTAAGTAAGTAGCGGAATACACAGTGTCAAAATCCTACATTGATTTTCAGTTTCAATAAATTTTTTGGATCATTTGTTACATCTTCTACAAATAAGGCATCTGAAAGTGTTCCTGTTATTTTACGCAATTTTTTATATCTTTTACTAGCAGCCGCCCGCGGCTTCGCTCACGCGGTACCCAGATAAAAAGTAACTTATGTCCCATTCCAGCACACGTAGGTACCTACTATCCTCATTATTCATTATAATATAGTGTACGCTAAACGATGACTAAAGTATTGCCATCTCTTACCATTTCATAATGACAAACAGTGACAGGGCTAACTTTAAGCAATGGCTAACTTTAGAGAACGAATATGAATAATAGGGTATGTAAGTATATTCCGTAGTTTTTGCGTGAAAGAGTAACAAACATACCTAAATCTAAAAATTAATAAATTTTGGTGAATTTAGTAAACATTTTGAGAGTTAAGGTAAAATTTTCAAAACGCAACGAGACAGCGCGTTCTAGGATTTGATCAGAATTAGCAGCGACATCTAGTTATCAGACGTAGAATTACGTCAGAACTCCATGAATAATCAAGATTGGAAACTTATTAGACCAGTAATAATTTATGCTTCCTTTCACAGGTAATTTGACATTGACAGTTCCTTTTCCATATGTTTTGTATCATCTATTACTAATCTTTGGTATCATCGCTATCATATGTCAAAATAAAAGTATTCTATTTTTCATGAAAAACATGCCAAAAATAAAGAATTTACAGGTAATTATGACATCAACTAAATGAGAAAAATCGGCTCTTTAATTTGATATAGGTTATGTGCAGTTTTAGACCAAAAATTGATTCCTGGTTTTCATCCCTTTTCACCCCTTTAGAGGTTAAATTTTGAAAAATCCCTTCTTAGTACACCCCTACGTACCAAGGTTTACCTACACTGAAAATTTCAAGTCTCTACGTCCAGCGGTTTAGGCTGTGCGTTGTCTGTCAGTCAGTCAGTCAGTCAGTCAGTCAGGACAAAGATTCTTATAATATAAGAACATTAGAAGAGGAAGAAGATTTCACGAATGAATTTTGAAAAGAAACTCGACTTGTCGTTGCTCCGGCGTCAGCGGCACTACTGATCCGCGGTCGGTCGACACTGGCATCTGCCGCTCGACGACGCGTCGTTAGCTTCGTGTCGCTAACTACGGAGGGAATTTCATAGAAATACATAGAAACCAGAAGTGTCGCTGCGACACGTCGTCCGCTGCTGCCTCATGTCGTCCGCTGCCAACTCGTACCTTTAAAGGCCTAAAGTGTTTCCGTGATACATAATGTGATTTGCTGATGTTTTAACAAGTTTCACTACACAAGAAGGCATAATTCTATTATTAAATTTTAAGTTTACTAGATGACGACTCGAGAGCGATGAGTTTTAGTGTAGGTGTGTGCGTGAGCGTGTATGTTTACATGCAGGAGCACAGTTTTGTGTGGCTTCACTTTTGTTGTTCGCGGCGCGGCGTCTTTTCTTTTTTTTTGTCTGAGACTAAAAAGACTAACGGAATATATTGAACTATTTTCAGGTAGTTGATGGACAGAACGTAGTCCACATACTGGAACACACTCCGACCGATGTGGACGACCGACCCACAATGCACGCTTACATCGCCGACTGTGGCATTGTACCGACCCCTGAACCTTTCTACATCTCTGACGATCCTTACGAGTAAGTAATTATAAGCTTATATGCTACACTTTTGCCACTTCTAGTAATGCCCGATCCATGTTCCTGCCAACCAGCCTATTGTTCGGAAGTTCGAGTTGTTTACGTCGTTGCAGCGATGTAAAGTTATTTATAAGT
Organism: Scotopteryx bipunctaria; assembly: GCA_949320045.1. Taxonomy (NCBI): domain Eukaryota; kingdom Metazoa; phylum Arthropoda; class Insecta; order Lepidoptera; family Geometridae; genus Scotopteryx; species Scotopteryx bipunctaria. The sequence goes on from OX439441.1 coordinate 6,512,589, forward strand.
ACCGGCATTTTGTCTTTTTGTTGCTTTTTACTTTTTTCTTGTATTGATGTAGATACGATTAGCCCAAAAAAAAACAAAATATAAAAAATAATATTAAGATTTCTCTGTAAGTGAATATTAAATTCTAAAGAGATATAAATTATCTTAAACCAGACTTTTTCGATACTGCGAAACCGCTGGCGCTGCACCCATCTACGTGATACTTTCGTTGAAGCCAGATAACGTAGCCGCAGGGTTATAGGTTCAAAGGAACCAGTGACACGAATACCGGCATAGACACTAATGTTGAGGGCTGCGTTTATTAAATTTACGGCTATATCACTAGGATTTGTGTTGAAAGGGGGTAGACAGACTTAAAACTGCCACAGACTACATTCCATATCCACACCCCCTTCGAACACAGTCCACGGAATCCAGAACAAGTGTCTGCAAGCAATGTCCTAGCAACCATATTATTATGTAACGATAGATAAAGCAATGCATAAGATTTTTTTTAATTTCCAGTATCTGGGCATGGCTCAAGGCATCTGCTGTTCCTCTGTCGATGTCTTTCTCAATCCTCGCTTTTTTCCAATGGATGATACGGAAAATGGAAATATGAAGTTCAAAGTACTTACGTGCGTACTTGTTTAATTGTTATATTATTTTGCGCCTAAATCTTAAATGTATAGCACTGTATAATCAAAATAATTATATTAACCATGTACTTATATTATTTTTATGTTCGAAGTAGGATGATACCTTTTATATTAATATGTTATATATATATGGTTAAATAAATATTTTTAACTTCTAGATCTAAGTACCTATAACATGTATCTAACCTGTAGTGAGAGAAAATAAATACTTATTATTATACCGTTTTCGTCTATCAGTAGATATAGTAAGTAATAGTATGTACCTACTACATAATTAATTTATTGCATGCTTAATTATATGTAAAATAATAGATTTAAAAATAATAAATCATTTCATAGTAATTATTACTATTACTTTAATTTCACACCTATAAAATACAATATTTTTAATTTTAGTAGGTCCCTTGATGTTCATGATTATATAAAATTAGGTAGTTTAAAAGCTATAATCAGTTGTTCTTGATTGGCTTTACAAAATTCGAATGAATTTCAGGTGAAAATTACCTAAAGATTAGGTATACCCTATTTGCTTACAATAAATTAGGTAACAGAGTTCCCTCAGTGTACTTAAACTGGATAAAAGATCTTATCGACGACATGTGAAAAGTGAATAAAATAAAGATTTAGTTCTAAGATATTTTATAAATATGAATTTGACTAGTTAGTTGTAAAAGATTAGCTTAGAAAATAATGTTGAGGTTTGTATAAGGCTATAAGTTCGATTGACAAGTTCATCAATGATGGGACAGCAATTAGAACTTTCAAGATATTGTTGGAAGACAAGACATCCATTAAACACTTGGCTCGTAATATGCTAAAATCAGCTCAAGTTGGAATCTTAACTCATATATGGATCTTTCATCAAAAAACCTATGCTGAAGTCTAATTTCAATTACTTACAGTTTGAAGACACGAGACAGAGTGATGGTGTCTTGCAGACGTCATACGCCACACTACTTAAATACTAATTACTTTGTAATAAAACAACAGCAGCCAGGAATAGTAAAACTGGAGTGACGCTCATAGTACTGGCGGCGTCAGGAGAGGTGCTGGGCTTAGAGCCCCCAGTGGAGCCCGAGTCGGGGGCTCTTTGTAGGGCTGCGGCCCCGCAGGCCTTCGCACACGACTCCCACAGCCGGCACACGTCACAAGCCGAGCTTGGTACTGGCTGGAAGAACTGACGGGCGCGATGACCTGTATAAAAAAATATTGATACTGAATAATGGTATAACTTATGGTAGAATGATTTGGGTAAAAAGCAAGTCGTTTGATTTCGATGTGAATACCGAATAGCACGGATCGATAAAGATTGGGAGAAAGAGAAAAGTTTAGATGTGAAAGTTCAGTCAAAGAATTCGGTGAGATTGTGTAAGGCAAGGGCTGACCACATGTCCAGTCGATCTGACTGTACTATCGAACCACGTGGCAACAGCCAAGACAAAGACGTTTCATAAATGATATTAGTTAACTCTTGGCATCAAATCCCTTTTACGAAAATTTAAAATAGCTTTACTTACTGGAGTCATAGAGATCGGTAAGCGTGGCCCAGCCTGGTCGCTGGCGGGCGGTGGGCAAGGCTCTAGGCGCCGCGAGAGTGGTACAACGCTCGCCTCGCACCGCTCTCACCCACGCCACCACTCGAGCCCCGCGTCGTTGTAACCGAGCGGATAACACGTGACGTACAGACTGAAAATACCAAGATCTTATAGCAGTCGCCGAAGAAAATGCACTTCTAAGCATAAATAAGGAGTAGAAGAGAATGGTCTCTAGTTCTAAGGTGGGAGAATTTCTTACCGTGAGTTCAGTCAATGTGTTGATATCAGCCAAGTATCCTGAAGGCAGTTGCACAGTTAGAAGAACAAGTCCACTTTCCGTCTCATTGCCTTGAGCGACAAATCTGTAAATTTCATAAAATTATTATAAAGCCACTCATGTTTAGTTGGAAGTTTGTAAGTCCTGTACTTACCCGTAACAAATAGAGAGTTGCAACCGATCCTTAGTGGAGACTTGGTCTACTCTAGGGTCGAGAGTGTATCGTGGCCAGGCTGCCGTCACATTTGTACTGCCCTTTGCAGACATGCCTACTAATGCCAGGCCACGTCCTTCTGTCACGGCGCTTGCTGATTTACTGTTTCGAATCTGAAGAAACAATGTTGTGCTCAAGACTACTGTAATTCAAGCTAATATAATAGAGATGATGCTTCTCTCCCCCGCATGTCGTAAAAGTCGTCTAAAGGATAGTATCTTCTGCAATATGATAAACCATCTATGGTCGATGGGCTGTTCACCTGTCACCATGGTTCACTATATCCGTCTTGGGATTTTGAATCAGGAGGAAGTTTATAAAAAACCCTTATATAAGAACGAATGCGATCCGATAATCGACGGTGTCGGAGGAATCCAAACCACCGTATATTTTAATGTAGGTAATAGTTAGTAATCAATGAGCCGCACGCCTGTTCTTATTTTAATTCTATGAATATTAATATCTGAACTTTTCGGGGGGGTTTGAACCCCCAAAACCCTGCCCCTGGCTACGCCCGTGGGTGTGATAATATGTATGTATAATAGAGATAGTTTTAAGTCTTACCGATTGCGTTTGGATGATGAGAGCGTTGTTTTCACCAATCTGGAATTGTCTACTTTCCTCCGAGCCGGTTACGTTTACCGAAACACGTAGTTTGGTTGAAGATCTGACTGTTTCTGCAAATTGTGCCAAAGCATCAACCTGAAAGAAAGGTCTCAATGAAACTATTATCACCCTATGGTTGCTTTACCGTTTAAAGAAGCTTCTCAACTTCTTGGCTATATTACTTAGGTTGTGTGTTACATACCACTTCAGGATCGGGGTCCACAGGACTGTACGCCTGCAGCAGGTATCTGACCACAGGCACGGTCTCGTCGACCAGTCTCGCAGCCAACATGCCTCGAAGCGCCCATGCGGCGGTGTTGGCTTCCATACTGTTGCCTTTAAGCCACGGATTGCGCCATTCAGAGCCGGAGAGACGACGTGACCAAAATAATGTGGATCCTTAAGAAAGACAATATTATGTTGATATAATATCAGTTAGCTTTTGAGGATGGTTTGTCTAATAGGCATTTGGATAACATTCGCCTTCAAAGAAGTAAAAGAAGAGAAGACTTATGTTACCAGAAGTGTTAGCGTATTTGTCCATCATCTGCAACGCAAGGGTAGATTGAGTGTTCCTCGCAGCAGCCAAAGCTCCACTGATGACTGCCAGTGTGTAAGCATCTAACGCTGGATCTAGTCCCTGGGTGAGGAACTCTTGGGCTCTGATGATGTTGTCTTTGTATAGAACGTCGCTGCCCTGAAAAACAAAAGAAGATAATAGGATGATCAAATCTCAATGGCTTTAGGCAAGTTTCGATTTGAAGTTTGAGTGTACCTTAGTTTGGATCAAAGCTACCAAAGCATGCGCTGCAAGCGGCAACGGCGCCTGGGCCCTTGGATCTGTTCTAACTGACGGGATCGGGGCTCGCCAGCCGCCCTCAGTCAATTGCTGCTTTGCTAGCCAGATTGCCGCGTTTGTGCTGGCTATGGGAGACACTTCCACGAAACGAGCGCAACGAGATAGCCAACGGAGAGCTACAGATGTCATCCTAAAGACAAGTTTGAGAGACGTTATCATAAATTCAAATCCTAATCAAGGGTACATGATCTTACTACAAGAATTTGTCAAACGGGATTTGACATTGAAAAAATCATTACCTATCTATATCTAAAATGTAAGCCAAGTTGATTAAATAGGGTTTACCAAACATCGCCCTCTGCATCATCATCTGTAACTGGCTTGAAGGAGCCGTCAGCTTTGCGGTAGGCCATCAGACGCTGGTAACCAATCGCTGCTAGCGACCGAGCTTCTTTCGTCAGCGCTACTTCTTCTTGTCCTGTTGTCTGCGATCAAAAATACCAGTTGAAAAATATTTGTATAGATTTTTTGGAGGACACTTTGATTGCGGAAGAAGGTCGGTCTATAAAACCAACATAGGGCTAAAATCTAAAGACTAACCTGTAAGTAATCAAGCAGGACACATGCTGCCGCCAGTGGCCGAACAGCGTGAGCCGGGTCTCCAGCTGCTGCGGGTGGCAACCTCGTAGCTTGCAAGGCACTAGACACTAAGTCCCCTGTTGCCAACAGAGAAATAGGTCCAGGTTTAATACCAGCAGGTGGGCTCAGGGTAACATTGGCACGGGCAACGCCACGACGGGCGTCGAGCAAACTCCAAGTCCAAAGGTCCTCTTCATAACCATCCTGGAATAAGTAAGTTTGTTATGTTATAGTTGCTGTTTTCGAAAAAGAAAGTTTAATATAATGTCATGATGATTTGTTTTAACCTTGACGTCAATAGTTCTAAACAGCGAGTCTGACACTCCACTGCCGTTGGCTTCTACAATGACCGGCGCTTCTCCGGTTCGTACAACTGTTATTAAAAAGGCGGTGCTGGCGGAACCCTTGGCAGGAACCTTCACGCGCTCTCGACGGAACAGTTCGATTTCTGGAAATATAAACCAGTTACATAAGTTTATATTGGTCATGGCTACTTTTTACTAGCTTATGTATATTAAGCAAAAGGTTACTCACTTTTCGAAGAATCCAAATTGTTATCCAATGGTTCGAATTCGAAATACTGGTCGCTGTTATAAAAGGTGACTTCAATAGAGGTGTCTACAGTCAGGCTACTCTTCAATATCACAATGGCCGCTAAAGTTTCTCCTCTCTGCAATGTCTCTGGCAGTTCGGCGGTGATTGAGAGAGGGATGGAAGTGGTAAACTTTTCCGGTGTGGCCAATCCGAGGCCGAGGGTTGGGTGAATGGCGAAAGCTCCGATCGATAGTTCAGCTGGTGATATGGGTGTCCAACGCTCTTTAGCACCTTTGCCATCAGAACTGAAATAAAAAAAAGTTTCAGAAGCAAATAATTTAAAAGTCAGTTAAAAACAGTGCGAGGATATTAATTATTTTTTATCAATTACCTAATTTAGATTTACATTTAGATTTAATCATTTAGTTACAAAAGCTAATTTAAATGAAAGGTTCAAAGTTTTTTCTTAAATCATTATTAAATAATTGGAATTTAAAATAACAACGATCATTTTGAAATTAAACCTGCGTCGCATATTGTATTTACGCCTGGTCTCAGCCAAGCATGGTAAAAAAACCATACTTTAACAAATTAAAAAGTAGGTAGTCATACTTGATTGAGAAGTTAGCGAGCATCCAAGTATTTTGCGGAGTCACCGATAAGTAGTGACGTGGTAATGGAGGCGATGGCAGACGACTGAAGGCGTAGGGACCAGCCAGAGGAGGCCTGGTTCCAGTCTCCAGGGATTCCATTGCATGTTCTCCTGAGTAGTAAAGATGAGGGTTTTATTTGGAACATAATTGAATCTAGTCACAGAAATTCCTATTATGGGTCAACACTCACCTTCTTTGCTCTTAATTATCACGCCATCAGTCAGAATAACAACGCCTGCATTCTGAAAATAAGACGTCACGTTAGTTTTGTGCTACAGAAATGATTTAAAACGTTTAGAGAAACCTACCTTGAAGACATCAAGAGAAGAGTAGCCTCCCAAATCGATACCCATTCCCGGGAGATGCTCTTCGTTTTTGAACATCGAATGCATCAGGCCGTTGAAACTTTCCACTTCACGTTCGATCTGAAACAACCAATAGGTATTTGTACCAAATAGTAGAACGCCCTGCGACATTGTATGTACGCGTTGAGTTTTTTTACACAAACTCATCTTCCTGATATTTCCTCTAGTTCGGGAATTCCTTTCTTAGCGCACCCTTACACTAAGAAGAATTTACCTCCAGACTCCTTGTCTTCTGGTAGCCCTTCAAATCCTATCCACAAATAGGTATCCTAATTAGTAGTTGTCTTACCGTGTGCATATCCAGTCCGTGACCAAGTCCATCTATTCCCGCTAGTCCTGCCTTGATAGCGTTGGAGTCTTCGCCAAGAACAGCAACCAGAGACCCTGGCTCACCGGACACTCGAAGCTCCACAAGAGTATTTGGCTTTGGCGTGGGTCCAGATGCTGCTACTGGTGATATTGAAACCTGTAAGTCATACTTTTTTATATTCTACTAATTTATTGGCCATTTCTGTCAGTAAATAATACAGCGAATGATACTAAATTCCTAAACAGAAGATACCACATTGTGAAAGAAGTATTTCATTTCCCGTGCTTGTCTTTTCATTAAGCTTTTTCCATACTTGCATATATTTAGACGTTTTATTGAGATAATAAGCTTCCTGCTTATAGTGCTTCCAAATTCAGATTCGACCAGTAGGTTATTATCTAAACAACTGACTGATCAATAAAGCCTCACTTCACTCTCCTCTCCTTGATTTATTTTATGTTCTCTGAAGCGCTTGTGGCATAGCTTGCTTAGACGTTATTGATTGATCGTTGAAGTCAAGCAACGTTGTGCGCGGTCACAATTGGAATGGGTGACCGCAAATGGCATTCCGAGCTGAGCGCTTCCGTGCTTCGGGGGGCACGTTAAATTTTCGGTTCCGGCTTTTAAGTCGTTAAGCCATGACGGAGGCTTTTAGGCGGCAAAAACTCCGTCACAAGAGTTGGCCACTAGCTCATACGAACTTACTTATTTCATGTTCTTTGGGCTTACCTGACGCGATTAGGTTAATGTATGTTGAAATGATCCAGTAGGTTTACGTAATTTATTAATGAGTCATACCTTATTCTGCAGCAGGTTTCCTTGAGGAACATACACGGCGGCAGACAGGACGGTGTTACGAGCTGCGTCGAGTCGCGGATACCAGGCTAATAGCACGCAGCCGGGGGCCATCCGCGGTGACACTGGCACAGTGATGTCTACGCTACGACGCGCTGAAGTCAACTGGAACAACATTGTGATTGTGGTCATGTTTGGTCAGTAATCATCCTTGAACTCATCCTTACCTAGGCAAGCTTTGAGGTCAATATCTTACTCATTAAATTAAAAATTGATAAAAAGTACCTACTGTATGGGTTGGGTTGAAATATTTTTCTTACTGCACAGTCTGAGGCATGACATTGATTGGGGTTTCTGCTTATTTTATGTTATATGAGAGACCTAGTCAATGAAGCCTTTATAAATCAAAAACATCAGTGATAAACGTCGTTATTACGAGTAGGTAATAACGACTTACTTATTAGCGTCTACTCTCATATCAGATGATCTACTAATCGTTCCTGAGAAGAAGGTCTTGACACAGTCAGACTGACAGACAGACAAAAAGATAAATGGAAAACAAAGTGACCCTATGAGAGTAGACGCTATGAGAGTTCCGTGATTTTCTTTTGAGGGGTGAAAGCCTAAAAAAGAACAGTACGAGCGCGAGTTTCCAAAGTTCACTTACTTCTAAAGTCTTAGCCAGCAGAATATCCCCCCGACCAATGACGACATAGTGTACCATGTCCATAGCGTCTGTGGCCGTGATGCGCGCGCGCATCTCGTCTTCGTTCGAGGAGCGAGCTAGCATTTCGATCGTGAGGAACTGTCCATTGGAGTACTCGGTCCGTTGCACGTTCACCACGCGTTCTGTTACTTCTTTGTATCTGACCTAGGAAAGTAATGATAGTTGTAATTTGTTGAAATGACAAAATATGCAAGCTTTTAGACGACCTCGATGGAGTGGCGGGCGAGTGCTCGGCTGAGACGCAAGAGGCGCAGGTTCAATTCCTGCTGCGGGAGAAATGTTTGCATGTTCTGCAAATATTTCTATCATAATATTTATCTAGTTTGGGGCTCGATGGTGCCATGTATAATGTCCACAAATATTTATTTATTTTATAAAGTAAAAGCATTCATCCACGGTTCCACTCGCGTGCTATCTACATGTTTTTCTCCTAGCGAAACCGCGGGCAGCAGCTAGTCATCGGCATCATCATCTGCAGACAAATCGCACCCACTTCTGGGCATAGGCCTCTTTTTGCTCATGCCACTCTCAACGGCACATCAGCTAACATAGGTAATTAATAATAATAATGTGTAGTTTCATTTATATAAAAACTAAGGTTATTTCATCGTACCACTAAGTTGAGAGTAGAGTTCACATGTGCTGCATCAGGTACGTATGTGTAGGTAGCAAGTCCTTTCTTCAAGCCCAAGGTTGTGATATTCACAGGGGCCCCATCGTCCCACAGTCGTTCCACTGTCGCATCGCCGTCAGTTTCCATTATCTGACCAGAGGGATCTACCAGCTCGATCTGAAATGATACAAAACTTTAGTCCGTTGTTTGAAGTGAAGGCTATTTGAATGGAAAGGTTCTTAATACACTTGAAGGACAGATCCCTGTGATACAGATAAGCTTCTAATCGGTAATAGCTAAAGGTCATCAATATATATATTCAACTCGGCAGCAAATAAATCAATCTGATTTATTGCATCAATTGAGCATTATGCCTCAAGTCACGTTCCAAAAATAACAATACAATAGGGTGATCAAATAACCAACCTGGACATTGAACGGTAAGGTAGGCTTGAAATGTCCAGGTGCTGTGACCTTCAGTCTATATGGCGTTCTGAGGAGTAGAATTCGTGACGTCACATTCTGCTTGATCAGTGTATTCTTTTCTTCCAACACAGCTTCGACGACCAACGGTCTGGCCGCATCTTCAGCTAGATCTAGGTCGGTTTTGAGGTCGAAAACTACGTCTGCTTGGCCGTCGAATTCCACCACTTTCCTGGCAGGTGACGACACCACGGGCTGAAGTAGACCGGAGAAGAAAACGGCGTAGGATGAGATGGTTAACTCGCCTTGGACTGGTAAGCCGTTAAAGTGTCTATGACAAAGAAAAAACATGTAATTACAGTAACCTTAGATAAAATAAAGCTTAGAAGAGCTACTTCGTATCGGGTAATCTGTTTCTGTGAGCGTTAGCGAGAAAATTTGCTGATGGTAATCTGTCAACAGTTAAACGGTAACGTGAACAATACCTACATTACACTGAATGCAAACAAAATATAGTCTAATTATCACGCCTGTATCCCTAATGGCGTAGGCAGAGCCACAAGTAATTATAAGAAAACCTGCAGCCACCCCTGACTGAAATCCCAAGATGGATTATGGTGAACCATAGTGACAGGTGATCAGCCCATCGCCCATATAGATGGTCCATCATGCTGGGGAGGACAAACATGTTTCCATAATAATTTATGGTAAGTAATTACTATTGTTAATAGCAAAACTGTATATAAATATGCTCAATCATTCTTTTTATTAAGCTGATAACACAAACCGACAAGGCTTTACGGATTACGCCCTCAACGGAACATTGTTTTTGCGCAACACGTAATTACATTGTGAAGCTGGTAATGAGATTTGTAGATGGAAATAACAGCAACTTTCCCTTTATTAAAAAAGAGAATAACTCATTTCTTCATCGGGAAAACCATTATTGGTTGTCACAATCGATACTTTGATGTATTACGAGTAATTTCGTTATTTAAATTGTTCTAACTCAATGAAAGAAATTGAAAAAGAAATAACAACAATGGGGCATTTTCCTATTATGGTACTCGTATGTCTCAACAATGGGTTGATTCATAAAATAGTGTAAATATGTAGGTACTTAGCCGTCAGAATTCAGTGACGAATCGAGTGACAAAGCCTTATTGAGCTTTCTTGAATAATGAATAGCTCTCATGAGTAATTTACAAAAAACAGTTGTTTGCACATAACCGGGTGAGGACGTGTGTAAATTCATTTTTATCATCGGTCTATCGGCGTTGCTTACACAGTTTTAGTTATACTCCTAGTTGGAATAATGTTTGTAGGTACTTACTTAGCAGTAACATTGATGTTGAACCGTCCTTCGCTGAACAGCACCTCTTTAGGCAAGTTCATTTCCATTTGGAATTTCGGCAGAACATAGTCAGCCACCAGGATCTTCTTCGAGTACGTCTGGCCACGGGCTTCCACCTAAGACAAACATTTTCATCAGGCTTTTGATAACAGTAATAAGGTTTTAGAGAATTTAGTCTTTTTGAATCTTAGTTATGAAAAATACTTTATTCGTAGTCATTGAGCAAAAAAGGTCTGCCTCCACCTCAACCATACATTACCAAAGAGTTTGTATGTAACCAATAATTATGCAACTTTGAAGTAGTCTGAGGTCATCAGTAGTGGGTGGTTGCGATGTGTATCTCGAGGTTGGTGTCCGTTTCCGGATATTATTATCGTTTGTTTAAGGAGCTAAATAATTAAAATTAATAAAAACAAGTTGCGAAATTGGAAACAATTACTGTGTTTATCAAATCTTCTGATTCAAGCCGACACTAATAGATTTTTTCCTTAATGGTTTGCGCACAAAATGCTTTTAAATTCTCACCTGAATAGTCCATTCTCCGAGTGCTGGTTCGTCAGCCAAGATCAGCTCATCTGTGATGAGACCACGATCCAAAGCCACCCCCACCCATTGCCTTATTGGTGATCTTCCTGCGTCCAAAATGCTCACATCCACTCCTCCAGACAAAGGCAACAAATATCTAGAAGAATAAATGATTAACTCGTCAAAGCTTTCTACAAAAACGTGGGAAAATACTTCTATAACTTTTACCTATTGCTTTTGTTTATATGAACTAGGAACTCAAAGGTATTGAATTCATTAACTATATTTTTCATCTCAAGCAACCTGTATGTTGACTGGACTTTACAGTGTGCACAGTCAGCCAGTCAGTCAGACACAGTCACAGTACAGCCATGTTTACCAGCCAGGTACAACTGGTGTACCTACTATAAGGTGTAAAATAAGTATGTGGTAGTCAAACAGGCATTTCAATATTCTGCCAGAAACTCGAGGCTCTTCATATGCCTGAGATACCTACAGTCACCTACAGCGCATGCACATTCAGATGAATTTTATACTAATGCAATTGCTTCTGATTGCCCTTACTAAAACGGTAGTGAGGTTTAATTATTAAATCACGCATGCCACTTCATTCAGAAGGTTCCCAGACACGACTTCGACTTGGGAAGTGCGTAACTCTCGCATTATGGTCGAGGTGAACGACCGAGTCGTAATCACACGTAATCTTACCTGCACGAACTCGACTCGTATCGGTGATGGTATCGAAATCGAAAGTGTCTTTGCTTTATGTTCGAGTGATCGCAGTTGACTTATGATTCGTTTTCCTCAATACGTGAGGCAATCAGCGTAGGATAATTACAGATTCCAAAGCAGTCAGAATAGAGTCATAGATTCATATGAACGAGTGACTCATGCAAAAATGTCACCATAAATGGTCTGACCTAACATAGACTAACCACTTAAAACATTTATTTGAAATTCTCGCAACAAGACATCAAGACATGGACACAGACTAAACATATTTCTTGCAATATCCTAAACCTAGAGTCAGTGAAGTTTGTCTCCAACAGCTAATTACTTACTTGTCTAAGGCGATGACCCTGAAGTGAATGGTGTCGCCTGGCTGGTACACTCGCTTGTCTGTCTGCACGAAGACACAGAAACTCCGCGGTTGGTAGGCTAATGGCGCAGATGATGAGAATAGCGGGCCTGAGGTTGACCGCGCTACCAAAGCATACTGACCGGGGCCTGGGTCGCCAATCTACAATTACATTCAATTTGGTTTAGTTATCTTACCTACATTTTGTTTTGCTCCAAATCAATAATATTAATTTTCTATAGGTTAACCACTGTAAAGTTTTGTGGTCAGTGGTAGAGAGAGTAGGCTATAGTGGTTATATATTTTGCATTGAAATTGGAAGTGTTTTGCGGTAGGTCCTCACGATTTTGTCCAGTAACAAAGAGGTTACTAGAACATTGGTTTCTTTCTGACACGTTGTCAATTGAGAACCTACTTTCAGTATAATTGTCTTGCATTTAAAATTCATTCAAGTTATATATTCACCATAAATACACCTTTACGTGGGAATTAATTGAATGTTATTTTATATTGCTTTCTTATGTTTGGATGAAGAAAGTATGTAATTGTCTGTTGCAACTCACTTCAAGCTCTATGATCCTAGAAGCCGCAGCTTGGACTTGCACCTCTCTTCCTTGCGTGAACTGTTCCCCATTCGCTCTCCGCCCTTCCACAGCCACGTATAGGGAATGGGCGCGGGCGCCCCCTGCGATGGCCACGCGGTATGAACTGAATGGTCGAAGCACCCTCGGCCCTACTACCGAAATGCTGTGAATTTCAACGCAGTTATTAACAAAGCTATTGCTCTGCTTTGAATCCATGAGCCCTTTTGTCTAGGGGCCAAACCCCCGCCTTCTGATCCTAAGGTTGCGGGTTGTATATATGTTAGGCAAACTTACTCCATCTAAATTCGTCCCGGACACCACAGCGTCCTGTTAGTAGTAGTTAGACAAAAGTTTGCCTCCTGACGTTGAATAAATCATCTAGTATAGTTGGTAAAGGCCTTAGTTTAATTTAATTATCTACCATAGTAAACGTAGCTTTGGTAACTGATGCATGCAGTTCCTGCCCAACTCTCTAGGCCAGTCCCAGCACTCCATGCCTTGTTTATCTCTACTCGCATCATAAAAGTCAGGCGTGAATCCAAATAACTACTTTAATGTATATTTTCTTATGTATTTTTACAATATCAAGTGTTCGGTAATTCAGAGTGGTTAAGTTCACTTACCTTTGTACGACTGATGGGGCGGTAAAGATTGCGAAGAGGCAGACAGCGATTTTACGGAACATGTTTCTGAAAGTTATGAACATGTTCTAGTGTCCATTTCTAGTGAAATGCCTCTAGTAAAAATTTATCTTTTGCATCGTAAAACTTTTAGAACAAGTTTTAAAATCATATTGGAATTATTCACGTAAGGACGTGGAGTTGCTGACCAAAATGTTGTTTTACTTATGCACACATTCGAAATACTTATGAATAATTCACTGATGCACCAAGCTGAATTAAATATACATAAATATCGCAATTGTTTACATTTCCGTCCATGAAAGGGAGTCTTAATGGCCTTCTGAATAGTCATGCTCTATATGGCAACCTAACGAAGTTGTGTTATTTAGAAAAATGCAAAAAAGTTTATTTATGCATAATATTGTGTCCATTATAAGGTTTTTTTAAGAATCACAAAGGAATGTACCTATGTAATAGGTATGTGGATTGGTATCGCAAGCAAAATATATTTTTGTACAATAGTATGAATTTGAATCAGAATTGTGATTAAGATAAACTATAGCGAGTTACATAAAGAAATTATAAACTGTAAAATAAATTCCCATACTTGATTTACACATTAACATTCGTGAGGTGTGGTTTATGGATGTTCATACACTTAGTTATTTACTTACGTATTGCTTACTGTCCTTGTATACGAGTACAGGTATACATATGAGTCAGACTCACTATGTCAACATTTAGTGTAGGCGGAAAGGCCTTTTCAGCTCAATATGGCAAAACAACATTGAAGTTCTTTAGAAAAAATCCGATTTCCGAGTTACTCTAACTAGAGACTTAATTTGAATTGTATTAATATACTAAAGTTACACATGCGACTGCAGAAGCACGAGAAATGAGTAAACTGGTAACTTTCTCTAGACTCTAGAGGCATATTAAACCACTTGCGGTTAATGCTACTCCGAACAAAACAATCGCTTCACTTCTAGCTCAACTCCATTCAATATTTTATTCTACTTTGACTAGCTCTACAGAAAGTCAGACAATACATATTTTTTGTATAAATTAAAAATATACAAATATTTATGTATATAAACATAGATATTAAATAACGATGATTTAACACAGAACTAGTATCCAAATCCAGTTTCTAGGTTTAAAAATAGAGATTACGCAGCTAAATACGTACCTATGGTTATTTACACTTATATTTGACCTCACCTGTCAGACACTTCAGTTACATAAAACACTAATTTATTTACTTGAAACTTAACACTATATCACAGATCGTTACATTCGGATGCACATCGTTTCGTGGCGCGATACGGTCGCGCGTGTAGCTCTGTCGGAGCGGACTGGTTCTGCGGCGCCTACGCAGGTGGGGCGCGGTAGAGCCTTGCGAAAATCCACCACAAATACTTACCCACAGATTCTATAACGGCAACCACAGATGCTGCAGCAGTTTGTACCCAAAGTACCTGCACCCACTCTTCAAGCGATAATACGTACTTGTCGATATCGTGAAATTGCTTTGAATAACTTGTCCATTGTCTAATTGTTTCTTCGATCTTTGTATGGAAAATCAACAAATCTTATGGAATTTCAACGTGCGACTGTGTTGACATTATTTAGCATTCACGGCTATTGCGTGACCACCTTCGAATGCGAGGACAATCGTTTAAAATTCATACTTAAAACAATGGTTTTCTGGTATGCAAATCGATTGAAACTTGAGCAAAATCAAAGTAGGTAGGCAGGTTGGTGTACGTTCCATTTAAAATAGCAACAATAAAACAACTTTCCATAATAAAGGTATAGGATAGTTTTGAAACTCATGTCTCCGAATATGGAGTATCTGCTCTGTTGTAAGAAACTGGTTGTTTATCGTAAACGTGTTGCACACATCAGCGATGCCTGATACGAGATGCCCGATGCTTGCATTCCTAGGAACCTGTTTAGCACAATCTGGCGTACGCTGTTGAACCTATAGCTGCCCTACAAACAATAATAAACTTCCTACGCTAGTACTAGTCGCTATGCTTAGACTGTAGAACTAAGAAAAATACTAACAAAACATCAAGATAAGCTTCAAAATACCTAACTGCCTTAAAAAAGGTTTGACGAGTACAAAAACTAATCGGCAATCTTCATGCATTTTGAATATGACCTCGCAAGTTTTGACCAAATATGCTATGGAAACCTGTTTGTAACCATGTTTTGTATACCAAGAACTGCACCACAGGTTATTTTGCATCTCTTATGTATGTATTTGTTTTGAATAAGCTTAGAGAGGCTCATAAAATAAGATATCGTTATTCGATTAAATTCGTGCATGTATTGAAATGACATAACATTATGTGCTAGTTTAATCGGCAAGGAATGAGTCAATTGGACAAATATTAGTCGAAGTCGAATTGGGAGGAGTTGGGGCTTGAGTTTGGCTCAACGTCGTATCCTTCGTGCGAATTTGCGCCGCCAGAGTCGCATTGTCAGATAAAGCTGATGCTAAGGCCTTCTCCAATTTCTCCGTTCCAGCCCTTTCAGCTTGTAAAGCTGCCCTCACTTCTGCCAACGATTCATTGTCAGGGTCCGCGGGTACTTGAGATTTGGATGTGCTATCATGTGCCATTCGAAGTTGCAGTTCCGATATTATCGATGATAGTCTTGATATTTCCACTAGAAAAAAAAATATCGATCTTGGATTTCATACACACAAGTAATTTTTTGTTCAAATGAGAGTCCGATAAAACAAGTTGTCCTTGAGTGTAAAGTTACATGGCATTTGTGTGGGCAAGTTGTTTGTTGTCGGTAGAGTTTACAAAATAGTTGGTAAAGTTTTCAAAGGTGAATGGTATTCAATTTCTAGGACCTACAATTAGCAGCTTGAAGTTCTCTGGTGGTGTGTTGCAGCTCAGTCGAAGCCAGGCGCCGTTCTCTAGCGTGGGCCGCAGCGGCAAGGCGAGCTCTTTCACGTATTTCAGAACCACCAGCCGCGCATCTTTCCACTCTTCGCAGTTCAGTTTCGAGCAGTGATGCCTCCCTGTTTGATAAATGGGTTCACCTAATTGTTGGCGTAGTTGACAACTATATTTCTTAACATGAAATTAAAATACTACTTAAATCATTACTAAACGGATGTCCACCATTCCTCAAGTCTATTTATAAATTTTAATATAATTTCAATTTTCTCCATACAAAAGATAGCAACGCGCTCTTATCAAAAATGGTTTAAAATGATCATTCGTAAAAGTTACCTGCGAGTTTCTTCGGTAATCATGACAATGCGGTCCTGTAGTTCCGAATACTGTCTATGCAAGGCAGTCTGTGCTGATTGCAGTGGTCGTAGCTGTTCGAGCTCTCTTTCTAGCGTGTTTATTTGATTTGACATATCTACGCATTTCTCTTCGAAAATCATTTTTTGGCGGTCCTAAAACAAAGTCGCAACGTATACTAAGCTTCAATAATTTATTTTAGTGTGATAGAGTAGGTAAGTCTACCATATAGAATCCACGAGATTCTTCAGTGTCTGACCCCT
Source organism: Scotopteryx bipunctaria (assembly GCA_949320045.1). Lineage (NCBI taxonomy): Eukaryota > Metazoa > Arthropoda > Insecta > Lepidoptera > Geometridae > Scotopteryx > Scotopteryx bipunctaria. Next base: position 6,529,416 of record OX439441.1, read on the forward strand.
GCCTTTGGGCCTTCTATGTTTTTGCTGATAGAAAGAAATGTTTAAACTATTATTACCGCTATTTCTAGCTGGATCTTGAGTCCAGTGACTTGTTCGTGAACTGCAGAGAGTTCAGTGGCTGCCTTTGTGGCTCCGGCAGTTGCGGCAGCGGCGCCATTTTGCGCCTCCGCTGCCGCTCTTTGAGCAGCCGCGCAAGACGCTTCAGCGGCCTCTGCCCTTGTCGCTTCAGTACGCACGGCTTCACGCAAACGACTTGCAGATGCCTAGATATTTGTTCATAGACATTATCTTGCCCGTAACCGTAAGGGGGTGGGATCCATATGTAATCATAAGAAGCCTTGCAGCCACTCCTGATTCAAAGTCCCAAGATGGATACGGTGATATACGGTGACAGGTGCTCAGCCTATATCGCCCATATATCGATCTAGACCATCTGGTCTACCATCTTGGAGGGGAAAAAAGATATATTTGTAATAAGGTGAATGGCAGATTTTGTTTGATATTAATGTATCTTAGTATGGAGTTAAGGGTAAGTAAAAAGGCTGTGTTCATTTTATGCATGGATACTAAAGTTTTATGCATAGATTGAATAAGGTTAGTTACTTACCGAAAGAGTGCGAAATTCACTTATAAGTTCCAAAAATTGCTGTTCTAGGAGTTCAAATTCTGTACTAACACCCATTTTTGAAAAGTTATAAACAGAAACAAAGAAAACAATCCTATTTTTAGTTGTCAGTTGTATTGCGCTCAAATTATGAAACAATCGAAACATAATTTAAATTTAAAAAAAGAACGCCGTTTTTCGCCTTGTACATAAAGTGAAATTCAGTTTTCTTTTTAATTTTTCAGCCAGACAACAGCCAGTCATTTGCTATAAAAAAATAATTTGTTACCTTACCAATAATAACTTCAATCGCTAACAAGATTTGGTTTCTTCGAGCAATCAAAGTGTCAATTATTTTGTTGACTTGAAGATGAACAAAGAGACCGCGGGGGGAATATTAAAGCAGGGGGTGTGTTGTTTTTCCATGGGGTGGAGTTCAGTGCTTATAAAAGCACTGGTAATTGTTTTTACCGATCCATTCTTATTGCAGCCTTCTTCTGAACTGGAAAGGAAATCAGGTGAGTCTCTCAAACGTCAGATAATATTGTTAACCGTGTACATTTTTTATACTTATGTTACAGGTTAAATATTCATACATAAATTTTCTAGTACTGTAATCCTGTTGATTATTTAGGTACCTACATATCACTATCCTTCTACTATACTTCTATTTGGACCAGTGTCGTCTGATCTAATCCACACTAATAATTTTATTATAAACTCAGACCAAATAAAAAGAAAAGACCCCGCGCCGCGAATCTATGTGTGTCGAAGGTTTTAAAGTTGTGTGTTCCAAGTAACCTAAATTCATAGTATAATAATAAAGAAACGATGCTCTTTGAAGTACTTAAAAGTGAAAAGTGATTCCGTGAGACTTGTTATGTGATTTGCTGCTGTTTTTATAAGTTTTCACTACACAGGAAGGCATAATTCTATTTTTAAGACTCGTGACGTACTAAGAGCGATGAGCATGGTTTTAGTGTAGGTGTGTGCGTGAGCGTGTATGTTTACTTGCAGGAGCACGGTTTTGTGTGGCTTCACTTTTGTTGTTCGCGGCGCGGCGTCTTCTCTTTTTATTTGGTCTGAGATTATAAATGCGAAAGTAATTCTGTCTGTGTGTCTGTTATCTTTTCATAGCTTTTCACGCCTAAACTGTTGAACAGATAAGGAGATAGATTCCATTCCGGGGACGATTATAGGCTAGATTTTATCCTGTAAAATGATCCCAAAATGGAAAAAGGATGTAAAATAATAACCAGGATAACGCTTAGATTAAATAAATAGACATTTATTTATGACAAGACAGTTAATTTTACATTTATAAAATTTTCATAATTGACAATGTCATTCATATTAATCGGGTCGTCAGCAGCTCTCTTTTTCTTGCAGGGCTGTGGGTAAAGGCCTCTAGCTGGACCGATTTATTTTTTGATTTGTTGAATTTGTCTTCGCCCCGAATAGAAGAATTTCCTATAAATTTATTTTATTTATTTATTTTTAGCCTGTGTTGTCCCACTGCAGGGCAAAGGCCTCCCTCCCTTTTTTCCAGCGTTTTCTGTCCCTAAAAAGCATTAAAAAAATTGCATTATTTAGAATTAATAGGGGGTACGAAGTTCGCGGGGTCAGCTAGTGACATATAATGCATACTAGTGTTGTTTGAAGTAAGCAAAATTTTTGTTGTTTCAGGAATTGCAAACCAGTCAAAATGCGCGTTGTTACAACAGTAGCATTGGCGGCTACGCTGTCTATGCTATTTCTTCGGTGCGAGGGAGCTAGTATCCACTTCTCCGTGCCAGAAGATGATGAGGATTATCGAGTCCAATCTATATATCGAGACTACGGGATACGCAGGGCGATACGAAACGACGATGTCTTCGATGACTACGGACATATGAGGTTCGGAAGATCAGACGAATGATATCAACTGCGGAAGACGCGCAAACAATACTACGGATGGCGGAAAACGGTTTGAACGGCAATAAGTGATGGCGGAATTGATTCTATTCAATTTTATGGCGTGGAATATAAAAAGGCTGGAAGATTTATATTTCACGTCAATATCAGTAAATTTAGTTCTGTATTTTAAGGTTTATCTATCCCTATGTCTGTAAATATAAGGGAAGGGAATAGGCTGGCAAAAAAAAAGTCTATTATATTTAAATGAATGTAATATAATAAATACATTTTACAACAGTTATTTTATTGCAGTAATGCACAGTTATGATTATTTTTCACGATGAACTGGTATCATTTAGGTACATTAAATTTCTGTTTTTGTTAAGGCATTCGTTCACGTCATTTCAACTAAGTACATTTAAAATTTTAACATTTATTTTGTAAATAATTTTACTCTCGAAACAATTTCTAATCAAGGCATTTTAAATTTGTCTAGAAGCAAGCTTACATTTTTGCTTTCCTACTAGTAGATCCATTTAACAATTTATCATTATTTCGTTGTACTATTTTATTGACATTACTCGTACATAAAAGATCTATGGCATGTTAGCTTGTGTACTGCCTTCATTCCTTCACTTGCTGAGACTCTAGTTAACATAATCTTATTACAACATTAGGCACACATAATATCACTACTCTATATTAACCAATATGAGACTAGTTAGTTCTTTCCTAACCTAAGTTATAATTTATTTTACTATGTATTTATATTTTATTTTTATTTAGCACACGATAAATGGTTAATTGTACTTGGTGAGAATGAAGCGTATTGGAAATTTGAATCTTTGAAATTAAAATTTACTCATTTTTTATATTTTATTAAATTATAAACTTTTAGCATAAATACATAACCTAAAATAAAGAATGTGACAGATTATACATTACTTAATGAAATAATATTGAATTAATGTACAATGAAAATGTCCCATTGCTGATGCTTAGCGTGTAACTCTCGCGATGAGTATTTCGATAGCGACAGGTTACTTAGATGATATCTTTCTTCTGGGTGCTTCCGAGGAGTGCCTGTAAACAAAAAACATAGATCATTGTAAGGATAAGATCTCAGAATACCATCCAACCAAAGCTGGTCTATACTATTTTTAACCTTATTCTCCTATAAAATAAAGCTGGATTTAGAATGGTTACCTTGTTGACGAAATTGACGATGGCTGTAGCTGGCTGTTCCGGCTCGAGCTCGGCGAACACGTGGCATTGGTTGTCGGCCCCGGAGGATGACCGCGCCACGAATGCGAATATACGCCTGTTGATAATACATAGGTACATAATTACGCCTGGTGATAATACGCACACATACATAATATACGTGAAAATTTGAAACAACGTCTTGGCTTGGATGAGGTTTCTAAAAAAAACTGCTTGCAAAACATCAGACAATGTGTTGGCGCAACGCGAGGACCAATTGGCATACGTAGAAATTCATAGTGTCCAAATGGTGATACAACTGGGCATCGTTAATTTCTTTAAGAGACAAACCTATTTTTGAAGATTACTCACTAAGGCCTTTTGCCATCTACAGTAGATGATTTATATAGCGTCAGGAGGCATTTTTTACCTTCACAAACGGGACGAATTAAGATGGAGTAGGCTTGCCCAGCACCTATTCCATCCTCTCAGCTTAGTCGGCCTTGTCCACAGGAAAGACATGGTCAATACGTGCGGAGCTGACAAAGCCGCGGGTTTCCTCACGATGTTTTCACCGTTCACCTTCACCGTTTGAGAGTAGGTACTGGTATAGCGCACATAAATTTTTCGCACAGAAAAATCCATTAGTACACGACCGGGTTTGAACCCACGACATTAGGATACCAACTAGACCACCAGTGCTCTTTGACGATTAACAATGGGTATTATTGACTGTATTATTTAACGACCTCGCGGCAGACCACGGCGAAGATGGAGGGACGAAATTGATGCCTACTTAAAGGACTGGCCCACAGTGGCCCAAAACAGGGATGACTGGAGAGAAGGAAGGGAGTCCTTTGCCCTGCAGTGGGACACAGGCTCCTAATAATAATAATAATTATTATTGACTGGTTATTAAGACTTACTTTTCACTCTTATTCCCGTTGTCGACGTACATGTACCGCCTCTCATCAGGGTCGATACCGGCGTACGAGACGCCGCTAGCTGGGTAATGTCTCCTGAAGAAAAGCTTGCGTGCAGAGTCGGTCAAAGTAATTCCACCTCCAAACACTTTGAAATGCACCATGTGTGCTGGTCCCTGGATAACAAGACAATTTGAACTTGAACAGGCGAGCTAGTGAACTAATGGGGATGGCATAACAGTAAGAAATGTAATATAAAAAGCCTTTGTCAAACAAGATGAATGAGAAAAAAAGGTATAATGTTATCCATGCTTGAGTACTTCAGAAATTAATTCATCTTTTCCCTGCCCTTTCCCACTTTATGAGGGGTCGGCACAACATGTATTCTTCCTCTATTTTCCCCAATTAGAAGTCATTTCAATACTCTCTCCTTTTTTACTCATGTCATCTTTCACACAGTCCATCCATCTTTCCTTTCTTTTCAGAAATTAATTATCCAACTAATATTCTAAATCCGGAAGTTTGTGAGGGAATTTGTATATTTGTGCCGCCATCAAAGCTTAACGGCTGAACAGATTTAACTTAAACTTGGAATACGCTTAGTTCGTGACATGGAATTAACATGTAAGTTCATTCTTCTACCGATCATGTAATAGTCAAAGGAGTAGTATTCTCTCCAACATGATGGAGGCATCTATATGGGCTGATCACCGGTCACCATATTTCACCATATCCATCTTGGGACTCTTGGATCAGGAGGGGCTGCAAGTTTTCCTATGATTACTTGTGGCTCCACCCTCCCTGTTTGGGATACGGGCGTGATAATATATATGTATGCACTTCTTATCGGGATACAACGCTAGCGAAGCCGCGGTTTCCCTATTTCTTCCAACTTTTTTTAAACAATCTGCCTACCTGTCTAGACATAATATCAACGATAGTTGTAATACCTTCTTTTGCAGCAGGCTGCTGACGGCTCGCTTGACGGCCGCTGGTCCGGTCAACGCCTCAGTGTTCTCAGAGCCGAGCAGTAGCACGTGGCAGGCGGCGCCTGTGGCCAGCAGCGCGCGGGCCGCTGCGGATGAGTTGCCTCCGCTCCATGGATCACTGAAGTAAAGGTTAGTTAACTTTAGATCTTTCGTTCAAATCGGAGATGGCTGTGGCTACAATGAGCGAACTACATACATAGTTCTGACCCCACACTAGGGTTATATTGTGGCGTGCGTATCGGAAACTACGAGTATTAGACTGTCAATTAGACTATACTGAGTATCTACATCTGGGTAAGATTGCATGAGTCGCTGATTGCTGGTCTTTTAATAAAGGCTGCTGACTAGAATGGTGTTCAACATGGCTTAATGGTTTCTGAACGGGGACTGAGTATTCTTTCTAATCATGGTAGGTACTTTACGAGCCACGCGTGTCACTACAATAGTTAAAAGATCACAACTCATTGGTCAGAATGAGTTGTGATCTTTTAATCTGGGTGCTGACAACGAGCTAAAGACTACTCGTTAGTATAGGCGCTCTTTCCACGTCTCGAGTCAATAAAAAACCCTTCTTACTGGTCTGGAACTCCCAGAGGGACCGGCAAAGTCAATGGCGTCACAGCGTGCTGATACTAGCGCTGGCAGCGAGATGACGACTAACTCGTCAGCAAAACCCGCAGCTTCACATCTTGCGATGCGGAGATCATAAATACAGTTGTACTCACCGGTCGGGAAGTCGCAAAGGGACCGGCAGAGCCAATGGCGTCACAGTGTGTTGATAAACAAGCGCTGACAGCGAGCTGAAGACCGGTTCGTCAGCACAACCCCTTAGCCTCACGCCTCGCGACGCGGGTTCTATGAGGAAGTGACGCACTCCGCTAGCGCTACCGGCTCGGACAGCGAGGCCAAAGGCTCCAGGGAAGGAGTTCGAGTCGCGGACTATGAATGAGCCTTCCTCCAGTGGCAGGAGGGCGGATATAGCTGTGGGAAGAAAATTATATTCAAAATTCGTATAACGTCATTATACGTTAAAATTAAGAAACGTTGAGCTATTCAAGTTAGGCTAATGCATCCTTTCATTATCGGTCCAATCATACATCCAACATACGGCAATCATACATCAACATAGCCTAAAGCCAAGTGAGTGGCTATAAAATGAGCCGACAACCACGTAACCATATAATACCCACATGAACCCTAAAAAACTACATTTGAACATCCGTGCGAAAACAACACGTAGCAAAAATTTTGTACTGCTGATGTTTATTTGTTTTTAATCTAATCGGGCATTATGATCTAAAGCAAAGATAACAAACCCTAGGCATGCCAAAGTATTGAATTGAACTGTAGTTTAGTTCGATACCAAAATCAACAGCTAAACTCACCGTCGTCTCTGGAGATGTTAGGTTTGTACCAGTAGTGGCTGGTGTCCCTTGCGAATCTCACTCGGTCGGGCGCCACGTGGGCCGGCTCGGCGCTGCCGCTGACGCTCGACCGCCGTGATGTCAGGCTGCCGTTGCCGTTGAATGCGCGGTATTCAGATTCGGGACTGCTTTCCCGATCTTTTCTGTAATACAAATTGGGGGTGTTGACGAAAAGAATCGAGTGAAACAAGGTGGATGTCCAATGGGGAAGGATTCAAATATGGATTTGCGGCTTTCATGACAGTTTCATCGAATTTGTAACAGCGAAAACAATGCTTAACAACGCTCGTTTCTAATCATCTGACATATTGCAGCCAGAAGCGTATCCTACGTTTCTAATCAAGCCATCATATCTACTAAGTTTTTATCAAAAAGTAAGTTTGTATGAGCTAGTGGCAAACTCTTGTGACGGAGTTTTTATGAAACAGGGTAATTATAATGTTTAATGGACGGATGTCCCTAGAACTATGGAAATTTATGAAAATGTATGCATATACCTGATAACCGTTGGCGGTGGTTTTGAGCCGAAAGAAGGCATGGGCGAGTAAGGAATGCGCGGTGCGTGGGGAGGGCAAGTGTGCTGGCTCAACTTCGTAAGAGGCACGTTTTTGGACTCCACACTGGATCAGCTAAGCGCCCCTATTGTTATACAAATGTATGCATTTTTACCTGATTGATAACTGTTAGCGGTGGCCTTGAGCCGTGGCGCTCAGAGAAGGCGTGAGCGTGTTCGGGTAAGGAGACCGCTGGTACGTGGAGAAGACGGGCGTACCGACTCGCGACTCCTAGACGCCACACGAGACATGCTGTTTCTATTTCTATGCAAATGTATGCATATTTACCTGATGACCGTTGGCGAGCATGGTGGCCTTACGTTGAGAGACGGCGTGGGCGTGGGCAAGTAAGGCGTGCGCGAATGCGTGGGAAGACAGGCGTAACTCCGTACGGGACCCGCTTAATCTGGACTCCACACAGGACCAGATATGTCCCTATTATTATACAAATGTATGCATATTTACCTGATGACCGTTGGCGAGCGCGGTGGCCTCGCGCTCAGAGAAGGCGTGGGCGTGGGCGGGTAAGGCGTCCGTGGGTGTGTGGGAAAGGCGGGTGTGCCAGCTCGTGACTCCGTACGAGACTCGCTTCTGGACTCCACACGGGACCAGCTCTCCGCACGGTCCTGGAAGATATTCATTCTGAACGTATTCTTGAACATTCACGGTCGATCACCTGCGCAAGTTCGCCATAGAACTTAGAACGGTTCATTGTTAATGAGTAGTAGAGCAATATGTATATGCTCAAAATGAGATTTGCAATCATCGCAGCCAGACTTCACACACTATGCTAGCTGTCATCAAATGTAATGCCGTACATTTCTGCTATTGTGTTTAACGATTTTGCTCGATGATAAGTGGCTTGGCTAGAGGCTCAGTAGATCTGCTGACTGACTTGCCGATGGCTCAGTTGGTTAGACCACGGCCACGTCAGGGATAAGATTGCGGGTTCAAGAACTTACAATGGTGTCAGTGGTGATGGGCTCCGCTAGCGACAGTAATCCCGGCGCGGGAGTGTTCGGTGTACTGCTTGCACTCCATTCGCGCATCGTCATCTTTTCAAACATGAATTTCTTAGATGAGGTTCTGTGAACAATATTATAATATGAATTACCATTACGAGTATATGATGATAGACATACGTGGAGAAATACCACCTACTTAACCCAATTAAAGGTAAAGTAGGTGAAGGAAGACATCCTGAGGAAGCAGTCTTCTCGTAGAATCTAAAAATTCGAATTCACATTTATTAGTTGTTTTCGAACAAGATACTCTTTTTATTTTGTAGAAACTTTGACTTTGACTTTGACATTCCTATAAACTAAACTCCCAAATGGCTAGACCTAGGTTACCTATGAGTTTTATGATACCTGTCCGGAGCTTGTGGGCTGATGCTGTCAGTCCTGAGAGGCGTTCGCGTATGGACGTGCAGTGGCACGCTGAAGTCGTCATCGTCGTCTGCGAACGCCGTCGTGTCGCTGGTGTAGCCGTCCACACTGCAACGTAAGCGTCTGTTCTTAGCACTTTCTTCTTGTAGTGAAGAGGCCAGAGGATACAGGGTGTTTACTATCATGGCCGCAACAAGATTGTATCACATTCACGTTTGCATGTTAAGATGTAATTTAGTGGGCATTTGAGTCAGAAAGTCGCTGCGATAGTGGAAACCCGCTTCTATTACTACATTTCTTTGGCCAAATGCGAAATTCACAAATAGAAATAGAAATATTTATTTGTATGTGATTTCAGATTAAACAACAACTGACTAAGGTAACATAACATTTACCTATGCAAGGCAGTTAGAGCTGTGTAACTGTTGTTGCAATCAATTTTAATAAGTTTCTATTCGAATCCATTTAATATGACCGCATAATTATTACTTATTGCTAAGCCATCATTTGACAGCTGGTTTAACTGTAGGTATGTGTTTTTTTTAAGACACGTCGAATCTTGTTTTATTTTTTAATATTCGACTATAAGAAACTTATTGTCCATAAAAATACGTAATCATCCAGTCAAAGCGAGTTCGATAATTCTGTAGGCCCTATTGCAAAAAATCTTACCGATGACTAGCTGAGCGGCGCACTTGTCGGGAAGTAGCCGTGTCCCACTCGAGCGGCAGTCGAGCGACCCGTTCCCTTGCTTCTTTCCTCTCCCTCAACTTCTGCTGTTGTCTCTGTAGCCAGGTCAGTCCAGAGCTGGCGCTGTCGATCCCACTGTCGGACCGACGAGGCTCCCTCGCCCGCGTTGTCTCGTGCCATCCTAGAGTACTGTTCGAACGCCATGTACCATTCTCTGGTACGCTTTTTCTGGGTGGCCGATCCGCCCACTCCACCTCGCCATTCAACCATCTGTTGACAAGATTTATTGCATTCATAAAGCGCTCCGGAAGCTATACTACTATTGCGTGTCACAGATCCTTTGAATCAATGTGGTGAGCTTTAATTGCTTCTTGCGTGAACTTAACATAATGCCTTCAAGCTTTTTGGTTTACATTTGGTCCTTCGCAATGTTTTGCATATATAGTTTCCGAACAGAAAAAATCGGTACAAGACCGGATTCGAACCTTTGGAGAAGAACGCGGGATCTCTATCATCAGTAGACGTAGGTACATCAGGTACTAAGATGTTCAGGTTTTGATCTGTTTGCTCAGGCGTTATTTTTGTAAAGACTCACAAGGAATTGAAGGTTTAGGAGATAACCTATTATGGATGTGGTAAACAATGTAGGTATTTCATTCATTAAGCAGAGTGTGCGTTCTCGGTATCTAGGATAGTGGGTGTGCGGCGCGGATGCCTCGTTGTTACTCAAGATTAATTAGAATAATTCTTAAGGTTTTCCGTTTCAATTGGAATGCCAATTTGCATATCTTTTTGTAACACATTTAAATGAAGATATTTTCAGCCTTGAAGTAATTTGTTGGTGTGAATTGCTTACTTCTAAATATGTACAGTAAAAAAATACTGAACATCATTAGAAAGTAACAGTAGAGCATGTGGTGCGGTGTCGGCGTCGTGGTGTCGCGGCCGTTTATGGCGGCGTTTATCTCGAAATAGTAACTTGTTTGGGTCATGGCGCGACGCAATCACACGCCACACCGCTCCAAATCAATCCCAGAATTGCGAACCTCCATTTCCGACGCAACGCTAGACAACCGGCTCTTGTTTGACAAGTCGACAAGTTGCTACAGCTCGTTTCGACCGGCGACGTATTTATATACTTAATTAAATAGGTACATTAGTTAAAAATATATTACGGTCAATCTACGACCAAACATGGACTGTTTAGAAAGGACTTTCAACCACCATTTACGAGCAATAAATTATCGTTAGTCAGTTCCGAGAATGGTCACGTCGAGTCTATAATTTGAGTGGTAACTTAAGAAGCTATTCATTCAGTTAGGCGCCGCACAAATAATTCGCAATACGTAGACCATTTATTAGGGCTCGTGTGTGCGGTTAATGTTGCGGAACGAGTGGAACAGTAGGTACCGGGTTCATTCCCGGCCCACGCCTATCTTCGCTCAATTAAGGACGTTGAAGCTTCCGTTTCTGGGTTTGCTTTAGTAGAGTAATGAAACAGGCTATGCCAACTAGCTGCTTTTCGTATCCATAAAAACTTACAAATGACTGATCGGACCAACTTTTATTGGATGACAGTGCGTGCAAGTCCATTACGAAAATAAAGTTGCAAATTGAAGTACATTCATAAAGGTAGGAAACGCCCTGACAGAATGGCACCTTGATTGTGAAGGCACTCCATAAGTGACACGACCACAATGCATTGAATCTGCGTGATTGACAAGACCGATATCTGCTGGATATCTATGAAGTGCCATTTATCTTTGTGTCGATCAAATCTGACATGGGCTTAGTACAAAGGAGTAGCATGTGTTTATTGTTTGACTGAACAGCACTTGTAGGCGTGGGCGTGTAAAAGGTTTTTTAATGTTTTCGGAGTAAAATATGCCTAAACATCGCTTATGAAATAGAGACTGTTCTTTGTTTGTATTTCGTTGTGTCCATGGTTTTTGTTAATTTGCTTTTGGCAGTGAGTTTATTTCACAATCCTGATAAATTACATCAAATTTTGTTTATATTTTGCATTTCAAAATAAATGTCTAAGAAATTGTTTGGAAACTAAAATCAATATCAGAGATTGAGTAACAGTCAACATTCACAAAGTATGCAGGTAACGTAGTTGCAGTTAGGTAGGTACTAGTATGTTATCTGTGAGTCAGGTAAGAATAGACCACCACGACTTTGTGATAAATGTAAAGTATGCATTCTTAGAACGTCTATAAGGTACCATTTACTTATAACAACAGTGCTATTGTTTATTGCATTCCACGAGGCAATTTATTTAATCCATACAGTTTCGATCCTAATGTACCTAACTATACCATTAGGATCTCGCTTGATATATCACGATTATAGACTTTGTAGTTTGCTGCATGCAATATAGTTTGCTACTTTGTGATCTAATTTGTTGTCAAATCGTAAGATAATAACCGTAATTAGCTCCTGGTTACACAGTTACCTAGCAGTTAAGTGGTCGATAATTGTACCCTATTAATATTTTGATGTATAAATAATCAGGTACCGCTTTTGAGATCTCTGGTTTTATCGAGTCACAAACGCTTTCATATCATAATAGATCTGATACACTCACCTATACAATTTAGTATGGATTCATATCGATACTATATTCCTGTTTAAAAGCCATACTTAGCTTGTTTGTGTTTTATTGTATCGCATTTAACTGGAGTAACCAATTACCACCCACGAGATCACTTTGTCTGCGATGTCTCCTACGCTCTAAATAATTTTAGGTATCAACTAAATTGCAGAAAAAACTACGCAGTAACTTCAAGGCGCAATAAGTAAATAATTTATATACCTGCTGTTATTATAAATTATGAAGTAAATAAGACGATAAGGCTGTCTGCACTTTACGTTGCGCTCTGTCTCACTATGAGTTTTGATCTTCTTGGAATCTTATCTACCTACATAGCCTCTAGCTTAGCACGTAGAAGTCAATATAATAATGTCTAAGGGAGAAATAATTGCATTGATATGCAAAAGTAAACCTTATCAACCCTATACGTTTGTAGAGCTTGCATTATAGGTACTACTTATAGGCACTTACTATGAAGTTGGTATATTTATGTTAACAGAGTCACTTGTTGAGTTTGTTAGTGTATGTTTATGGGCAATTTAAATCAAACCTATAAGGAAGGGCTTGTGTAAGCCCTTCTTTATGGTCCTTTGGCGAAGTGGGTCAGAACACAACGAAACAAAATAAAGGGACGTACCTACCTACGCAATGAACATTCCTCTTTTATACCGTTGATACTCTTATAATCAATTTCTGAGTTATTGTTATGTGGACATTTGTAAATGGTTTTCTTTGACGTATTATGCGTTGGCAGACCGTTTAGTTTGTTTAGGCTAGCGTGGTTTTTTTGATTAATTTGTGCTCCTTACCCAGTTTTAAATATAAAATCGACGTTTCAAGGTTGATCGTATTGGAATATTTATTTTGTTGCTAAGAATAACGTAAATGGTTTGGTCGAGAACGTAAACACTAGCATGTGCTGTAGGCGTCAGAACGTGGCCTCCACTCCCACATCGCAGGAACATATGTTTACATCGAGCACCAGAAGCCCTGTTTAATTGCTTTATATCATAGTTTTGTTGTGAATCTGTTTCCCTTTGCCAACGGAAGTGTGAACTCTTCTTTAGAACTAACGAAAGGGATTTTTCTTTGTCTCTCTTATAAACAGACAAAACTTATAAGAATTTCAACACGTCAAACGATTTGGTATTGGGATCTGTGTTCCGTTTATTTCAAACAGAATATATCAAACGAACATTATTATCAAGTCAAGGAATTAAATCAATTTGTATCCTTCAAAAGCTTTTACATCGAAACGACTTAATTTAGCCCTGGCGCGTAAATACAGATCTCTCGCAACGAAACTGGTTTCGCGAGATTCTTTTATTTATGGAAGTAAATTCCATTTAAATTCGCTTTCAAAGTTGGAAAATTAAAGAGTGATGAAAATCATGTTACCTTCCATTGGTGAGGGGGGAAGCGGGCGGTGCCACGGTGGTGGTGCTGGTGGTGGTGAGGTCCTCGTGGGTGAACTTGCGGAGGGTGCGTGGGGTGGAGGGCGGCGGCGGGCGCGGGGTGCGCGGGGAGGGCGCGGGGCTGGCGGTGCGCTCGTCGTCATCATCCTCGATGGGCCGGTAGGAGGTGTCAGAGCCGAGGGCGCGGCGCACCAGCTCGGGGCTGGCGAGGCGGTGTGGCGCGCGCAGCATCCCAGGCCTCACGCCGGGCGCTCCGTAAGTAAAGGGCGCGGAATCTGCGCGCGCGTGGTACGGTATGTCCGGCTGACGGGCGGCCTGCGACTGCGGCTGGCTCTGCGGCGCGTCGGGCAGAGCGCTCACCGTCCGAAGCATGTCCCCCAACAGCGCGTCCAGCTCATCCGGCGGGCTGGGCGCGGCGCGCCGCCCCGCGGACGATATCCCAGAGTCCATGGACGCGCTCAGCGGCGACGCCGGTCCGCGCACCACCGTCGCGTATATGGACCCGTCCAGGGGACCGAAAGTGTGAGCGCCCTCCGCGCCCTCCGCCGTCTCCCCGCCCGACCCGGATCCTTCCGCGCTCCCGTTGTTATCGCCTACAACAAAACGTGAGAATGAAGTCCATTAGCAACGGCGAATCGATAGATTATCGCTAAATCAATTACGGCTTGTTATGAATTTCAGCGATGTTCACTACCGTACCTAACTGACTCAAACCAAGTCATAGTATCTACGTAGGTGTTTAGCGTCAGTTTAATTGCAAATTGCTTTTAAATTGGATTCGATTCGCCCCAATAACTAGCGAAGTCTCGCTCCGGGCTGAAATTTGTGTAATTTACTGCGACGTTACATGGTCCAGAAATGTTCCGAATTAATTAGCACGTTCCAGGCTTTTATAACGTGTAACGTGTTGAGCTCGACATGGCAGCGGGATCGTTAATTAAATGTCGAAGGTACCTATAAAACATTCAGTTGTGCAGCTAGTCGACCGGCCGCGTCTCGTCCACATCCTAAAAAGGACCAAGAAAGCTCCCGTTTTCCCATTCCCCGTTATCCCGTCAGAGTCGGATGATGACACCGTTTTATGAGGGGATTCTAAGAACCATTCCTATTTATGGGTACTTAATCCAGGAACATAGCAGTTCGAAACAAAATCTGCGATCAGTTAAAAGTGATGATAGAGAAAGAAAATTATTCCTAATAAAGGAAATGGAAGTAGTTATTATGAAATTTTCGATTAGTTTGCGAAACTGCAACAATTTTTCATGATTAATACTATTAATCAACGTCTAAAATCAATGACAAGTTTGATCATCTTAAGGTGATGTCATGACACCCAAAAAGGAAACAACCTTTAGTTAAAGATCCACAAACACTGCCAGCCTAGTACTAGTAGGTAACTTTACTATAAATTGCAAAGCTTCTTACTCACCTAACTGCACAGTAAGTACAAATCACAGTAAGCAATATGTATTTAACTAAGTAATAAGCTGACAGACGTGTGAAACTGTCCAACCGTGTAAATATCTACTCAATGTAAATAGTAAGAGCGGCTTTGACACCGCTCACGTCGTATTTACATAATGAAGACGTGGAGCAGGTTAACGTCTTTTTAGTTACGACCATTACTTTTAGCGAGCGCCATCAGTTAGAGAGAAACTGGGTCGAACGATGTTCGAACTTCAATTTCGAAACTGAACTAAATGTGAGGTTGTCAATAACACAATTAGTGTAAAGATATCAACGTCAGCGTCTGGTGACCGTCGGTGTCGGGCTCTGTTAAGGAAGATGCGGTTATTTCTGTGTTGTCAACGAAAATAACGCGCTCTGGCGCGAGGGCTACTGTTACGAAATGTACCGCCGCATCGGCAGGAAGAGGATGTGCCCACCGTCGCGCTTACTCTCGCCTCGCTGAACCACCATGCATCATTAAACTTCACTAACTTTAATATCCTCTCTATTTTGATGTATCGGCAACAATTGGATAGCATACAATCTTTTTCACAGAAGTAAAACGCAAAATCGTCTTAATTAAATTTACATCCGGAACCATACAAGTGTATTTCGGAATTTAATTAAGATAAGCACCAAGGTGCTGGTTATGCCTTTAACACATCGGGATTTTGCTTATAAACTCCTTTTAAAATTTGTCAAAAGTTAAACAATGTTTAAAGTAGTGCCTTAAAGTAGACCTCCCAACCCTGTTTAATCGGCTTCAAAAAAGGAGGATGTTCTCAATTCGGTTGTATTTTTGTTAGTTATAGGCAAACAGTGACAAGACGAATTTTAAACAGTGTATAAGTTACGTAATCTTTATACGTTGTAAGCACTGCTCGTGAGAAATATTCACAGGCCTGTCTTAACGACTGAAACGTCACAAGAACCCAAATACGAAAAGCTCCTAGTTCGTTAACTAATGAAAATGAGCGTGACCGTGACGCCGAGTTTGAATCCGACTTTCGCATCTCACGCTCAAACAGAAATTGGGGAAATTAGAAAACATTCGTGTTCGATAGTGTTTTATAAGTGACAGTTGAAACGTAAAATGCAAAGAATATGCGTTATTGACGGTGCAACATTGCCGTGCGAAGGTGAGCGCCTGGTGAGTCGCCGGTGGTGTGATGTCATCACAGTTCCACCTTGGCTTTCTGCGAAACTCTAAGCTCAACCGCATTATTATTCAGCTCTGCCCGTTTGGTTATCGCTCGTTATACGTTAGCTCCAAATTGCAACCAGTTTTGTCTTTTTTTTCCTTTTTATCTTCCAAGAATGTTATTTTGGTGGCCATTAAAATATTCAATGCCATACTTGGGCTTAAATTTTTAAACAAACATTATGTTATGTTCGTTGACTTTACTCACATAGAAAGCGGCGTTTGTTGGTTCTCGTAACGGTTTATATCTAGATTAACGACACAAACACACGTCCACATCAAGTACAACCACGGTATTGACTGCCCATCAAATTGAAAGCTCGCGCGATAAATTATTGCTGATACCTAGTTACTGGCCGCAGGAAGGATCATGTATTCAAACTGTCAGTATGTCAGGTCAGGGGTAACTAGGACCACACAAATCCTACTCACGCATTTATTTATTTCTCCTCCGTCACTCACTCATCGGCAATCCGAAATTATATTTGGTAGGTGTATGAAACAAATTCACTAATAAAAATATTTTGAAGACATCGCTGATCGCATAGCCAGCACAATCATAGTATAGTGCGATACAAGTTTTGATGAAGATGAACGATGTAAGAAAAAGTAATTGAAGTTTATTTCGGTCGGACACGCAAAAGGCTAGATTAAAGTAATTAAGACAAGTTCTGCGAGTTCTGCGGGACCACAGGCAGTAAAACTGCAAACATGACGTCAGTGGTCCCTCGCGTGAGAATCTAAATCCATTAGCTACGGCCCGATGCCATCCATGTTCCAAATAAAACAAGTAAACCCTCTCGGGGCTACAAGCGTAATCTTATTAGCTATACTTTTTGCCGTTTCTTCACGGATTCGGGGAATTTGTAGCATATTGTTGGTACTGAAAGGAAAGTAGTGTAGGGCTTGAAACATATCTCACCATCTCTACTGTTTTAAATAGGTACTGTACCAGACACAATTGTCAGCACGATCATTTCACTCTGCTCTATCAGTAAATCAATTTGTGTGAACTCATATTCTAATGAGATTCGCTTGTGGCCACGGCCTATTCACTTTCATTTAATCGAAAGCGAAATAAATCAAATTAATCACGAGATATTTCACTCGTAGGGCCCGACATGCCTAATCTAATCACACGTCCATTGATCTATCCCAGCTCATGACTTGCAAACATGTTACGTGAGTCAGTGGTCTCGATTCGTTCGGTTTGAATTAAGTTGAAGTGTGTCGGATCGCGTTGGCCCTAAGGGCCTGTCTGTCGCCGGAGCGGGCGGTGGACATCCATCAGCGATTCACCACGCAGGTCAATTAACCGGCCACAACCGAAACGAACCTAGTTTGTCGCCAACTAATGCTTACTATTGTTCGCTTCACGAGTCGGTACCTCCATTGTACAATGAATGAAGATCTATGCGTATTTTGACTTTTCTTTTATTTGTTTTCTCGGTTTGAATAGTATCTGTTGTGTACTAAAGCGTACTATTGTTCACTTTACGATGGTGTCATGAAATAAATTATGTCATTCTATCTATTTTTATTAAGAATATAAAGGACGTCTAATTGCTCTATTATTTATACGCTAGCCACATCTTTGTTACAATTTTATCTAACAATCGGAAAAAACTACAAACAGAACGAGCGGCAAAAAATAACACATACATTATCGCGAGTAAAGATAGTATTGTTCTACTTACCCCAATTATGATTTCAGCTTCTCAAAAACTTCCGAAACCGTATATTTTATTTCTGTTCGTATTTTATGAAGTTTGTAAAGAGACGTGGTTTATTTATATTGTTGGAACGTATGAATGGAAAGCGCGGAGCGTGCCGGCGCGGAAGGCGGCTAGAGACTGGGCGGGCGGCGCGGTCAGCCCGACAGAAACTAAACTACTCGCCCTAAAATAGAACCACACCTGAAACGCCACAGAACCGCGACCTGCCCGCTAACTGCTCCAGTTCGACGCTTTGTCAACATTGATGACACATTATAACTCACTTTGCAGAAACACTTCACTTCCTGTACATTTCCCCGACTATTCTACAAAGCATTATCTGCTCTATAAAAACCCATTAGCAATACAAGAAACAATACTTTAGCAGCGATAAAGTGGCTGTAGAATAATTTTAGATATTTTTTATTATCGACTGAATAGCTCGTTTAATTTTTAGAATTGTGAAATAAAGTGCTTGCAGTATAATTTATTTTCACATGTGTTTCTTTCTAAAGTTGGATGTTGAAAGAATTGCTATCAGTTTTTACATAGAGACATTATTTATCAGGTAAATTATAAAAAACCTTGGCATGACAGTTACTTGGAGTTATTTTACCTCATATTAATATGTAAAGTATGGCTAGTGGTTGCTGGAATTAGCGGTCATGCATTTTAACGCAGGATGTTCATTACAATTTCTATTGCCAACAAGTTTGTAAACTTCAGTGAGCTTTACTTTGTAGGTGATTATGACTAGCGGATGTGCAACTATGGAGTTTGGCGCAGTTTAGTCATGTAGCTATTATAAACAGTCGCTATTTTATTACGTATTACTTCTGCTTCATCGCCTACTGGTACTTAAAGAAAAAAAATATAATAATTAGTACCGTACTACTTACACAGCGCCATCTATCGGGACGGTTTAAAACCACAATCAAAAACAATAGCTAAACACTGATAATTTGCTGGCTGAAAACTGTAAATAGAATCAAAGTTGAGCAGGGAAGGAAGTAACCACTGCTATGTAAATGGAACAGCAATCATTAGATATGCCAGTTTTGTCGCCATTGTAACTAACGTCACGATGTCACCAAGTAATAGATAAAAAATAATCAAGGTAGTAATTATCATAGTGAGCAAATGGACGGTCACCTTAGCGGGTTGTAAATACAAATAGAGGGTAGTTTTTTAAAAGCTGTAAATATTCAAGATGTGCACAATAAGTCTTACTAGGAACATCACTAATGAGTTTCGCAGCGGTTTCGGCTATTTTATACAAATTGAGGGTAGTTTTTATTAGCTTGTATTTTTTGGTCAATAAAACTTACCAGGATCATCATCAGTGAGTGTGGACAGCGGCCGCAGGTGTTCTAATGAGTCGGCTCTGGCGAGTGCGTCGGGCGCGGCTCGAAGGGGTGCTGCGGGGGTAGGGGCGGGGGCGGCTCCCCCCGCCCCCTCCCCCCTCGCGAACACTAGTTCTACTGCTCCGTCGCTGGGGAATGATGAATCTGTGGATAAAGTGCTCTATTAGTACTAGAAGGATCAAGAATAGCTTGCCTATAAGTTATTTGCATTTTTTCTTGGTGTTAGGCACAATAAAGGAGCTTAACTTCTATGCCAAAATTCTTCAAAAGAGATTACTTGTCCGATTTGTAAGTATAAGTTACACTTACGTGAGATCTAACTTGGCATAATTTTACATTAAAATTGTTTTATTGCGGGGTTACTATTTAAATCCATTCAGTAGAACAATCTACATACCATGTGCAGCGTGGTCCAACTGCTGTTTGGTGAATGAGAGCGTGTGATCGGCCACGGCGCAGGTGTGGAACTGACACGCGAACACTAGATGGCGCTGTGAGGCGTGCGCGTGCGCCGGTCGTCTGTACGCTCTCACTAGTACGTCGCCGCGCAGTGCCAGCTTTCCGACCCCTACTGTCCAACCTCCACCGTTCACCATGTACAGTCCTGGAGGAAATTAACAAATATTCAAAATACAAGTAATAAAAAGTTTATTTAATAAAAGGGAACCGAGTGAATATTTAATTAAAAATAGCTTTGTATGATTGCGTGATTGCGGTGGAGGGGCAGTTATAAACTGAAAGCACTAGCCTGCTTTTTCGAAGCTTCCGCGTGCTTTCAGATTGTAGTTCGGGATCCAAGTGTCTATGTCGACCTCGGTGGCGTGGTGGGCCTGTGCTCGACTGAGATGCAAGAGGTGCGGGTTCGATTCCCGCTACGGGAAAAATGTTTGTACGTTCTGCAAATATTTCTTCCGGGTCTGGGTGTTGTAGGTAGTTATTTATATAAGTAGTTATTTTCAAAAAAACGTAAGTATTCTATCAGCCATCCGGTACTCATAGAACAAGCTTTAATTAGTTTGGGGTAGATGGCGCTCCACAAATATTTATTTATTTATGTAGTGTTATTTACCTATCATTATAATGCTCCTCAAGTCCAATTTAATCTCTAAATTGGACGATTGGACTTCTCTAAATACATACATACATATTATGACGCCAGTATTCTTAGGAATACTGGCGTTATAATAGGGTGGACAGAGCCACAAGTAATCATAAGAAAACTTGCAGCCACTCCTGATTCAAAGTCCTAAGATGGATATGGTGAATCATGGTGACAGGCGATCAGCCCATCGCTTCTCTAAATTGTTTTGGATCATAATAATACAGAACTAAGAGAAGTCCTAAAGGTGGGCATGTGTCTGAATGGTAGTACCTAACTCAATATTTTTTTCGACTGTCACTGATCTTTTAATTGAACAGATTAGTCTAAAACGAAGTGATTATTTGCCTAGTGATTTAGCCTAACTCTCCAATTTGGCAACAAGTTCCAATTACCTGATGTATAGACGCAGATGAAGTTCTCGTAAATCTTGAGGAATGCAATAGTTGGCGACGCGGCTGAGGCTAGGGAGCCGGCGACGCTCACGTGGGTCAAGTGCAGGGGAGACGCGTTCACTCTGATCTGACCGGCTAGTAAGCCAGCGAATGTATCTATATATCTGTGGATGAAAGAAAGCAGTGTTTTTCATACAATATAAGCTAAAACTCAGTTTAAAATCATCTTGGGATCTTCGGTTCATTTTTAGGGAAGAAATCTTTGAACTAACGGCCTGTATGCTATCCTAATGCTCTATGTGTATTCCAAGTTTCATTCAAATCCGTTCAGCCGTTACGCCATGATTGAAGGACAGACATCCTCACAAACTTTTGCATATAAAGAGGATAGATTTTTTGTTTGTTTTTATTTTTGTAACGAATAGGCTCCGAAACTACTGAACCGATTTTAAAAAATCTTTCACCAGTAGATAGCTACATTATTACGGAATAACATAGGCCATAATTTATTAAAAAAAATAGGGATCCTTACTAAAACTCCAGTAATGTAATCCGAGGTGTAAAAAAAATCCTAATTGGTTAAATACCCGTGCGAAGCCGGGGCGGGCTGCTAGTAAATTATATAGAAATAGGTAAAGTATAATCACCGTTTATTGGAAGGCAAATGGAACACCGGAACTCTGTCGTCGAGATATCTCCTCATGGCGTATCTGTCGAGCGCGTTTTCCGGCGCGCCGCATATCGCAGAGTAGTGCATATAGGCCGCTACCAACACTCCCAGCCTTTCCCGATTTCCCCTGCGAAATGAAAAGGTTTAATTTAATAGCACAAGCAGTTGGTCGGAGTAGAAGGACAGAATTCTACCTCAATAGTTCATCAAGAACAGATTCAAATACATAGTTTCTTCACCTTATGTAAAAAACAACGAAGAAAAATACCGTTACTATCTACAAGCAAAACGAATCGCTCGTGGCGTAGCTTGTTTAATCGTTCTTGATTGATCGTTGAAGTTAGCAACGTTGTGCGCGGTCACAATTTGGATGGGTGACTGCAATTGGCATTACAAGCTGAGCGTTTCTGTAATTTGGAGGGCACTTTAAATTGTCTGTCCCGACTTTTAAGCCGTTTAGCTTTGACGGAGGTCTTTAGGCGGTCTAAAAACTCCGTCACAAGAGTTGGCCACTAGCTCATACGAATTTACTACAAGCAACTTACATGCAATTTAGGTACTCGGTAAAGCTAGCTTGTTTTTAATTAGAAACAGAGTCAGAACAAAAGCTCGTCTCAAAAAAATATTTTGTCTTGTTATTCTTAGTAAAGAGTTATTTTATTGTGCAGGATCCGTAAAACAGTCTCTGGCGAAAATGTAAAACTCACACCTTAGCCAAAACTCAAGAGTATGAAAATAAACCACCTCCGTTCCCTTATCGCAAAAATAACGAGGGAATGAAGTTCAGTAAATAAAAGCGAAGAGATTTACAATTTACAGTCGCCGCTCCCGGCAAAAGTAGGGTGAATCCGTTCAAGCGACTCTATTTAATTAAGGACCTCTTTACGTGCGTTCTGGGTCATCCCGTATTCAGTTTTGTTTGTTAAAAGAGATAAAAAGTAGTCTCATTGAAATCCTCATTTTGCTAGAGCAATTAGTGCAGTTATTTTAATAGAATAGCTTGTTTAATTCAAGTTAGGAAAAAAACGTCTTACATAGTGTAAGTTTCCTATATTATGTGATCGGCTAAAATGGTTATAAACATGCGGGAATTTTACTAGGCTAGATAAAAAAATAACTTTTTGGAAAAAAGGGTGGCACTTAAAGGAAGCTTAAAGGATGCACACAGAAAAAAAATTAGGAAACTGAGTCCTCAAAGAACTCAAAGAAACGAAATGATCTATAGTAACTTTGGCTGTAGCACTTACCATGCTAGGAGTATAGCGACGTTCTTCGGATGCGCGGCTAGCCAGCTTTCGATATGTTTGCAGGCAGCACATAGCCGTTCCAATGGTGGCGCCAACTCCCCCGCCCAACCAAGTGACCTGGCGCGTCCAAACACACTCCTGGCCGTGTGACCCTCGCCCGTACCTTCTGCACAGCTTACTTCAAACACCTAGAAATTTAAAACGAACTCTTCGGAAAAGACTCATTGATAAAATAAAAAACAGATTAGGCACCTACTTAAATCCTTACTAATATTATAAACGCGAAAGTATGTATGGATGTTTGTTACTCTTTCACGCAAAAACTACTGAACGGATTTGAATGAAACTTGGAATATACATAGTACATGTGCTGGATTAACTTATAGGCTATTTTTTGTCTGGGTACTACGCGAGCGAAGCCGCTGGCGGCAGCAAGTGAGTAATAATATAAACAAAATAGAATGAAAAAATATGTATATAATACGGAAAGGTTTTAAGAGCACTGGCTGCATTCCCGCGTTGTATGACCAAAGAAAATCTTTGCACAAGGAATAAGCCAGCACTTTAACACCGCGGCGTCAACTAACAAAGGTGTTATATTTTTACAAAAGCTTTTGTACCACTGCCCCATTGAAGTCGATTATAAATTCATAAGTTTTGCAAAATGTGGGCATGTGCCAATCGTGATCTTTGGACTTGTCTTTAACTACCCTCTCAGACATTCAATAATCTCGAGTGGTAGGGGATTTGAGAGGATGAGTAAAAATTCCTCGAGCTAGTTTTCTATCGTAATTCGGTAAAACTGGCGCGATTGAGCTACTGCAATGCGGGAACGTCAATCAATCCTGCGATAAGTTTTTAAACGCGATGGTGAGCAGTTATTGTGGATATCTACGCGTGAAACGGAAACGTTGTCAAACGCATCCGTTTTGCTGACGTGCATTGTTGCTACCACTGAGTATGCAATCGCCTAAGCGTCGGTTTAAATAGGGATCTGTATAGAAATTGCACCTGAAATGTAAAATATCTAGCAGCTTATTACAGTGATTCTGTGCTATTTGATTTTACAGCCTCCATAGGGTCGACTGTACCTTAATACCTCACCAATCATTTTTATTGACGGCTATTTAAGGTCTCGTTTCCTGGCGGCTCGAGTAACATTCTGCAAACACGACCCGTTCCCTTCTTTTCGTAAGTGCCCACTTTACTCACCGACACTTTATAGGTCCCATGTCAAATACACTTTATTACATCGTGGTTATTGCTCACTGTATTATGGAACGGACGTTTTATTGGGATGTCTTTGACTTATCTATTATCGAGTTCTTGTTTATAGTCATGTTAGATCAGTTAACTTGTTAATATAATAATGTCGTTACGCTCCTTTACGACATGTTATTTTGGACATTAAATCATACTAGCAAAAGACTATTAGAGCATTACAGATCAGAGGACCAAATACTACGATTTACAATATACTACGATTTAGAAACAATGGTAAATCGTAGTATTTACTCCTCTGATCAGATAAGAATCTATGATTGAAAATAACAATAGTTTTGTTCTTTCGATATACGCATAACTTATTATATAGGTACCTATTCTTATGTATTTGAATGAATCTGGTCATAACCCTAGCTAGACCCTAAATAAGTAAAATATCTAGTACTAGCATCTCGCCCCAGCTTCGCACGGGTATTTAACAAATTAGGATTTTTTATGTCATTTTTTTCACCTCGGGTTACAATATTGGAGTTTTAGTAAGGATCCCTAATTTTTTTGAAAATAAATTATAGCCTATGCTATTCCATAATAACGTAACTATCTACTGGTAAAAGATTTTTTAAATCGGTTCAGTAGTTTAGGAGCCTATTCGTTACAAACAAAATAATCTTTCCTCTTTATAATATTAGTGTAGATGTAGATTCTCAGGTAACGTCAAATACTCTAGATAGAATCTATGGAATCTAGAGTCTAGCTAAAATATGGTAATCTTACCATGAAGTGTTCTCCATGCTTGTTGGTGAGCATATGAGCCGCCTGTGCCTCGGCGTGAGCGTCTCGATCCGGCAGGTGTAGCGCCAGCATACGTTCAGCAACATAGCACAGGTCGAGTCTGGAGGCTGGACCGCTGGGGTAGCTCGCTGAACGGGCCCCGCTCTGGAGAGAATAGAGAATAACACTCTTAAATGGAAAGCAAGACTGCAAAGCAGAGCTAAAAGTATACATATTGCTGTCGACTCTCGCACTAATATTATATACAAATGGAATGCCAAGCGACTTTGTAAGCGCTCGTGGCGTAGCTTGCTTGGATGTTCTTGATTGATCGTTGAAGTCAAGCAACGTTGTGCGCGGTCACGATTGGGATGGGTGACCGCAAGTGGCATAATGAGCTGAGCGCTTCCGTGCTTTGGAGGGCACGTTAAATAGTCGGCCCCGGCTTTTAGGACGTTAAGTCATGACGGTGTCCTTATGTCGATTGCTCTTGTAGGTGACTATTTCTTTGAATATTGCTCTGATGGTTGTATCAACGTTGTAAAATAAAGTAGTAAGCTCTATAATACCAAATTGCAGCTTATTGACAAGTTTAGTAGCTTATGTTAAAAAGCATATTAACTTATAGCTTACAAAGCTGATCATGACCATAAATGATGAGCGCCATTAACAATAACTGGTTGGAGGTGAACATAATAAACTTAAGTAAACAAGGCTTTGAGATATTACACGATGAAGAGTGAAAAAGCCCTGCATTGCTTTGCCTTAGCGTATTTATGTCAGATCAAACATAAAATCGTAGGCGCGCCAGATCCGAGAAAGTGTCACAAACTGTGTAGGCGCTGGCCACGTACAGCATTACCATGAAAGCTATTCTTACTTGGCACTTAATCCGATTAGTGCGGTCGACAGATTATGCTTTGCTTACTTATGTAAAGAAAATTAAGTCTATTTAAGCTTACAGACATGTATTTATGCGGACCGCCAGCCAGCAAATTGCTCATTATAGATGATTTAATGTGATTGCAGAACGTACCTAAACCCAACGTTTTCCGTACGTTAAACTCGTCGAGTATAGCTACCCATCGAGCATTTAACTAATAGAGTAGTAAAATGAGCCATCCAATTGCACAACTGATATGATGATATGCACCTGTATAATAACAATTCACGCTCGCACTGAATCAGTACCAAACCAACAAGTGATCTGTGTGTGTGTCCGTCTCCCGATACTCGAAAATATTCAAAGTTTGGTTTTATAACCCATAATGTCGTATTGTTCTATTCGGTGGTGTGGAAAAAACAGCAGGACATCGAATTTTAAAACAGACGGAATCACGTTTCATCGGTAAGCATCAATAAACTATAATTTTATTTCAATTTACAACCATTTATCACGGCTCAAGTTAAACTGGTCAAATAAAACGAAACAATGGACGCTTGTCTATGCGTCCTGCTCTTACCTAGGTGTAACCTATATTATGCCATCCTTTTTATTCATTACACGTGTTACTAGTGATGCTGCACTGTCATAATCAAAATTAGTATCGATATTTATCAGAAAAGGTTATTTATGACAAACAAATAAGTACCCAGATATAATAAATTGAATAAGTACATTTGAAGAACGGGGCGTCCTCTAGTTTATATCTATACTAATATTATAAATAGGAATTAAGATTTTTTGTTTTTTTGTTTGTAACGAAATCCGGGATCCGTAAGAAAATTGCAATATTGTAACCCAAGGTAGAAAATCCAAAACAGTTTTTGGCGTGTGGCTCTGAAGTTACTGGACCGATTTCAAAAATTCTTTCAACAATAGAAAGCCCCTTTATCAAGGTCTAGTATAGACTATAACAAATATCTTCAAAAAATTAGGGATCCGTAAGAAAATTGCAATATTGTAACCCAAGGTAGAAAACCAAAAATAGTTTTTGGCGTGTGGCTCCGAAACTACTGGACCGATTTCAAAAATTCTTTCACCAATAGAAAGCTATATTATCAGGGTCCAGTATAGGCTATAATATATTTTCAAAAAATTAGGGATCCGTAAGAAAATTGCAATATTGTAACCCAAGGTATAAAACGAAAAATAGTTTTTGGCGTGTGGCTCCGAAACTACTGGACCGATTTCAAAAATTCTTTCACCAGTGGAAAGCTACATTATCAGGGTCCAGTATAGGTTATAATAAATTTTCAAAAAGTTAGGGATCCGTAAGAAAATTGCAATATTGTAACCCAAGGTAGAAAACCAAAAATAGTTTTTGGCGTGTGGCTCCGAAACTGCTGGACCGATTTCAAAAATTCTTTCACCAATAGAAAGCTATATTATCAGGGTCCAGTATAGGCTATAAAATATTTTCAAAAAATTAGGGATCCGTAAGAAAATTGCAATATTGTAACCCAAGGTAGAAAATCCAAAATAGTCTTTGGCGTGCGGCTCAGAAACTACTGGACCGATTTCAAAAATTCTTTCACCAATAGAAAGCTATATTATCAGGGTCCAGTATAGGCTATAATATATTTTCAAAAAATTAGGGATCCGTAAGAAAATTGCAATATTGTAACCCAAGGTATAAAACGAAAAATAGTTTTTGGCGTGTGGCTCCGAAACTGCTGGACCGATTTCAAAAATTCTTTCACCAATAGAAAGCTATATTATCAGGGTCCAGTATAGGCTATAAAATATTTTCAAAAAATTAGGGATCCGTAAAAAAATTGCAATATTGTAACCCAAGGTAGAAAATCCAAAATAGTTTTTGGCGTGTGGCTCCGAAACTACTGGACCGATTTCAAAAATTCTTTCACCAGTGGAAAGCTACATTATCAGGGTCCAGTATAGGCTATAATATATTTTCAAAAAATTAGGGATCTGTAAGAAAATTGCAATATTGTAACCCAAGGTAGAAAATCCAAAATAGTTTTCGGCGTGCGCTTTAAAAACTATTGATTATAGAACAAAATAATGTACCTAATACACGCGTACGAAGTCGCGGGCAACAGCTAGTATTAATATAATTTCAGTCAGCTACTTGAATTAAAATTTATAATGGTTGTTCTATTAATGACTGTAATTAAATAAATAAATAATAAATATTTGAGGATATATCACACAGAACCATCTAGCCCCAAACTAAGCAAAACTTGTACTATGGGAATCAGGTGGCTGATAGAATGCTTATATACTAGGTAGGTACTAGGTAGGTACTTATACTTATACACCATATTATAACACCCAGACCCGGAAGACATATTTGTAATAAAGAAACCTGAATTATTTTTCACCTTTTATTGAATATGACGAGAAACAAGCAGTGAGAAGAATTTATACGAAATTAATTCACTTTAAAAACCAGTAACAGTAACACAGTAAGATATTATGGGGAATTACTGAACTGTTTTACAATAAACTTCCAGAAAATTTTTGCAAGTTTTTCCTTTATTTTCCTTAATATAAAAAAAGCTTTATTTCATTAATTATAACACACTAGCCTTTGCCTTTGAAATCGGTCCAGTAGTTTCGGAGCCACACGTCAAAAACTACTTTTGGTTTTCTACCTTGGGTTACAATATTGCAATTTTCTTACGGATCCCTAATTTTTTTGAAAATTTATTATAGCCTATACTGGACCCTGATAATGTAGCTTTCTACTGGTGAAAGAATTTTTGAAATCGGTCTAGTAGTTTCGGAGCCACACGCCACAAACTATTTTTGGTTTTCTACCTTGGGTTACAATATTGCAATTTTCTTACGGATCCCTAATTTTTTTGAAAATTTATTATAACCTATTCTGGACCCTGATAATGTAGCTTTCTATTGGTGAAAGAATTTTTGAAATCGGTCCAGTAGTTTCGGAGCTACACGCCAAAAACTATTTTTGGTTTTCTACCTTGGGTTACAATATTGCAATTTTCTTACTGATCCCTATTTTTTTTGAAAATTTATTATAGCTTATACTGGACCCTGATAATATAGCTTTCTATTGGTGAAAGAATTTTTGAAATCGGTCCAGTAGTTTCGGAGCCACACGTCAAAAACTACTTTTGGTTTTCTACCTTGGGTTACAATATTGCAATTTTCTTACGGATCCCTAATTTTTTTGAAAATTTATTATAGCCTATACTGGACCCTGATAATGTAGCTTTCTACTGGTGAAAGAATTTTTGAAATCGGTCCAGTAGTTTCGGAGCCACACGCCACAAACTATTTTTGGTTTTCTACCTTGGGTTACAATATTGCAATTTTCTTACGGATCCCTAATTTTTTTGAAAATTTATTATAGCCTATACTGGACCCTGATAATGTAGCTTTCTACTGGTGAAAGAATTTTTGAAATCGGTCTAGTAGTTTCGGAGCCACACGCCACAAACTATTTTTGGTTTTCTACCTTGGGTTACAATATTGCAATTTTCTTACGGATCCCTAATTTTTTTGAAAATTTATTATAACCTATTCTGGACCCTGATAATGTAGCTTTCTATTGGTGAAAGAATTTTTGAAATCGGTCCAGTAGTTTCGGAGCCACACGCCAAAAACTATTTTTGGTTTTCTACCTTGGGTTACAATATTGCAATTTTCTTACGGATCCCTAATTTTTTTTTAAATTTATTATAGTCTATACTGGACCCTGATAATGTAGCTTTCTACTGATGAAAGAGTTTTTGAAATCGGTCCAGTAGTTTCGGAGCCACACGCTAAAAACTATTTTTGGTTTTCTACCTTGGGTTACAATATTGCAATTTTCTTACGGATCCCTAATTTTTTGAAAATTTATTATAACCTATACTGGACCCTGATAATGTAGCTTTCTATTGGTGAAAGAATGTTTGAAATCGGTCCAGTAGTTTCGGAGCCACACGCCAAAAACTATTTTTGGTTTTCTACCTTGGGTTACAATATTGCAATTTTCTTACGGATCCCTAATTTTTTTGAAAATTTATTATAGTCTATACTGGACCCTGATAATGTAGCTTTCTATTGGTGAAAGAATGTTTGAAATCGGTCCAGTAGTTTCGGAGCCACACGCCAAAAACTATTTTTGGTTTTATACCTTGGGTTACAATATTGCAATTTTCTTACGGATCCCTAATTTTTTTGAAAATTTATTATAGTCTATACTGGACCCTGATAATGTAGCTTTGTACTGGTGAAAGAATTTTTGAAATCGGTCCAGTAGTTTCGGAGCCTATTCGTTACAAACAAAAAAACAAAAAATCGTTCCTCTATAATATTAGTATAGAAAGTATAGATAGGCTATACCTTATATTTCCTTAATAAATAAAGTTAGTATTATTTAGGGGGCTAGATGGCGCTGTGTGAATTGTCCACAAATATTTATATATATTTAAGATTCCTTTGATTATCGAATTTATTTCATTTATTACTATATTTTTTTTAAGTACGGAAGTTCCATTTTATAAAGTTTCTAGTTATTATTTCGTACACACACGCACAAACACACACATAAACATAATACATTTAAACTTATTTGTATTCCACTAAACAAACATTGCTATCGATATTTTTTTATTTTTTATTTTTAGAATCGATTAGAATAGATATCGATATGAATATTTTATTGCACAGCTCTAGTTCAATACTTGACATTGAGTCGGCCAATCAGAGCGCAGGGGCGGGCCCACTGTTCTGATCTGTTTTGGCGGAATTATTTTTCGAACAAAACGAATAACATTACCCCTCTATTCAGTTAAATGCTCGATGTAGCTACCAAATCCGGTCAGGTTCAGCTGATTTGCAAGATAATTATGTACCTGTTTATGCACATAAGTAATCATAATTTAAAGTTCTTACCGGTTCTCTACCAAATGTAGTCGTTGCAGGAGTTGCAGGAGCGCTCTTTGCTCGAGTCTGCAACAAATAAAATTATTTAAAGTAATTTTACGTTTAAATTTTCAAACTTAAATTTAGAATAGGATCTACACTCCTTGGGATCACCTATATATAGCATCTAACAGGTACGGAGTTGGTAAAGTCACGTCATTTTGATCAATAGGGATGTATGTATCTAGGTAGTTACTAAAAACAAAAGCAAAACATAGTAGTAATATTCTTCATTTTTTACATACAAAATAAAAAATCTGTCGAAATAGGTAGGTAGCTCCTTTTTTTCTAAGTCTGTATACAAAATCATAAAAAAAAGCAACATTATTGTATTACTAAATTCATTAAAAACAGCTCTACTCTCATTATTAACATGTTATTTGCACGATAAAACAAACCTTTGAGTAGGTGGCCTCCCCTGAGGTCAGCTACGTCATTAAAATGAAATCAAAAGTAGTAGGTAATTTAAATCCTCGTACGTTAGTACCTATTTTTTTTTGAATGACGACGCTCGACCGTGTCTGATGGATGGAATTTCATTCTGGGTTTTATTTCACTGAGAGCTTTGATGTGAGCGGGACGGAAATGTGTTTGTATTGTAATGCTTTACCTAATTACCTACGTTACATAGTAATATAGTAATAGTTAGTATAATTTGTCTACGTGAAGCAACCGGAGAAATATTAGTCTACTAGCTGCCGCCTGCAGCTTCGCTCACGTGGTACCTAGATAAAAAGTAGCCTATATGTTATTCTAGCACATACACAATGTATATTCCAAGTTTCATTCAAATCCGTTCAGCCGTTACGGCGTGATTGAGCCACAAACATACAAACATCCTCACAATCTTTCACATTTATAATATAGTAGGATAGGATTATAAAGTGCAGAAATACTACCAAGATAAAAATGTAGGTACCTAAACCACCAAAATAATGAGTCCTGAAATTGAAAATTAGATTCCTACTTAATAGGTATATACTTTTTTAACATCATACATCAAAAATGTTCTTTTAAGTGATACTGGCTAAGATAATTTTATTTGATACATGATTGCCCTATCTCTTTATGTTAAGCATCCAGAGACTCTGTGTCAAGAATCACTAGGGGAACTATCGCGATCGGATTCAATAAGCTGATAAATGAAGGCTGGACGAAGTGTAGCTTAAGTGATTACTGCAGCTTTTGTCGGCTAGATACGCTGTTACTTCGTATTAACCGCATTACTTAAAAGCCACTTACACAATAGATACTTTTAACGTGTATGTAATGTGTCCAAGATAAAGAGGATAAATAAATACCGCTTTAGGATTTTGTCAAACTATGCTTATTTTTATCATTTTTGATTCCCAGATTTACCCCCGAATATTCAAACGCGACTCAGAGTTGAACACGTCTCAACTCACTGTTTTTTGACAGTTTCTGATGAAAATCTGTCAAAAAATTTGAGCCATTTGAGACGTGCTCAACTTTGAGATGCGTTTGAGTATTCGGGGGTTAATCTGCTCAATTTTTTTCGAACCAGCAATTACCTAGGAACAGAATTGTCTAGGGTGTTCATTTTTATACACCTGAACTTTAACGAACCATGTTCTTGTCCCGATGGTCGCCGCCGAGGCTTCTGGAGCGATGGTTGCGTACGTGACCCCGTTGTAGGTAGAACACAGCGCGCCATAGCGCGAACGCCAGGCGGTGCAGAGCGCGCGCCGCATCCGCACCGCACACGCGGCTCACACGCATCCTCACTAACACCATTCACATTTTACTACTTCACTGATATTATGCCCTGGATGACTCTATTTTCATAGAGGTTACAGAAACGTCGCTCGTCCAGTCATCCAGCAGCGAGATGGGCTGACGATTTGGCATCCGTCGCGGACTGGACCTGGATGAGGCTAGCAACGGACCGTGGAGAGTGGCACACTCAGGGAGGCCCATATCCCAGCAGTGGGTAAAGTCGTGTTGCGAATGATGATGATGATGACTATAAGTCTATTTTCAATCTGTCGGTAACCCAAGTAGGACCTAAACAACCTAGGTATACAGAAGCAAGGCAACTTCAAAAATAACGAGATATGCCGGTAACGAGGAAATACTCGAGGTGGAAAGATACCTCTTTCAAACTTCCGCAAAGATGTCGCTCGGATGTCAACAAAAACAAAGGATGCTTTGAAAGAGTACAGGGACGTGCTCCGGATGAAAAAGTTGCAAGGATGAGTGGCCGGTAAGCTCTGGCGCCCGAAGGCATCTGTCCTGCCTGCACTGCGGCACGCCACACATTCCTTGCAATAGGCAAAAACACTATCTCATCTAAAAAGCTTTATGAGTTGAAGACACTAATTGATAAATTAATTAACATCCACGCACTGGTGTGTTTCACCAAACATGGGAAAATATAAAAACTTATTGTACCTAAAAAGGAAAAACTTTTCCCGCCAATCTGTGAAAATGACAGCTGTTATTCTGTCATTTTTTTACAATTCCCTTGATGGACGGGCGATAGTTATTTGACTATACTGCCTAGTGTTAATCTGTCAAGAGTCAGTTTTATTATAAGTTTCGATTCAAAATGGTGAAATACGAAATACTTATGATGCGACTTTATGACCATATGGACGTCCGTCCTTTCGTTTGTCACAGCTGATTATTTCTGCTAATTGCAAAAACATAAATAAAAAGTAAGTTCGTATGAGCTAGTGGCCAACTCTTGTGACGGAGTTTTTAGGTCGCCTAAAGGTCTCCGTCATGGCTTAACGACTCAAAAACATAAATAATAATGGTTGATATGAGATTGATACGTAAGAGTATTAAAGGAAATATAAAACAGGCTCAAAAAAAACTAAACGAATCGAATGGCCAGCAACAATTTTATTTAAAAAGTACTGTTTAATACTTATCAGGATTCTCTGGTTCCAATAAGGAACACTAGCCAATGCCAAATAAAATATTTAAATATGTTCCTTCTGAAATAAATAATAAAACCTATTTTCTGAGTAAATAGGTAATAGCGACACCAGCTCAACGTTACATAATAAACTTAGTTTACGACTTTTCTTAGGTACTTTTCGTTCTTTAGAAAACAGCTGCGGCAAAACCGCAGCCATAACCCTGACCTTCCTCGTAAAACGCAAGATTGACGCGTGAGGGGTGAATGACCCCGGGGGTGGCCTCGTCTAAATAAAAGACAGTCACATGAACCGAAGCCAGCGGTCACGACTAGACGGAGCATACAGCACAATGCATCATTTTTCTTTTCATAGATTTCAATGGAGAATAACATGGACCATTTGAAAATGTCTATTCTTTTTCACGACAAGGACACAAAGTATATAGGTAGTTCATAGTTTCTTACCTAAGTACCTATGTATCTACTTAAAGTAAATGGAAGTCAGTGGAAATTTCTTATCAGTGAAAATAAACTACGTTATCTCATGATGATACATTGTGCTCTACATTTTCTACCCAACATAACTTTACTTTTCTAACATCCCGAATACAATAGAATATTCATACATTATATTTTTTTAAGATATCTCCAAATATGATATGATGTCACTAAAACCATTCAACATTAAAAATAAACACAAAACCATGAAAAAAAAACAGAGATTATGTTCTGAACGCACTTTAGATTTGTGTGTTCATAATCACACGCAACACGCACACGTCTATGACTGCAGTTTATTTTTATTATGACAGGTATGAAATTATTATGCCAAGTTGTATCAGCGTTACGCACTCGCGTACTGAAGCTTCACTGGCGGCGGCGACGCGTCGCTCCGCCGCAGCATCCCGCAGTCGCCTCTCTGGCGACGCCCGTTGCCAGGCAACGCCTGAACACATACTGCCGTTGCGACTGCCACTCTTTTGGGGTTCTTGGAGTTATAGAAATAATCACGAAAGAGGGTGGGTATTGATTTATGAGGTTACAATGCCGTAAAACTATAAATCAAAATTGTGAGGCAAGTCACTTATAAATCACATTGTATCTTGTAAGTAAAATACTACCAACATTATGCAGATGTAATTTAAACTAACATCCACACTTACACACTCACCCCCATATTAACAATGTTTTTTTTTTATTCTATGTAATAATTAGGTATGTTTTTATTGTAAAGAGTAGGTATTGATTAAGATAATAACGGTTGGGAGGGGGGCGCTGGAAACTGCTAACCAGTTTTTAAGTTAACTAAGGCAATTTTCAACGTGTTCCAATTGTTTCTTCGTAATGTTGTATTATTTTTATCAAATAAATTATGTTTATTAAGTCAAAGCTCCCCTTGCTACGGTACTTATGTATTTAATTTGATGTGTTCAATTATTATTATTTCGGAAAATATTAATATTTAGATTGTTTAATTCTGATATTTCTAGCATACAAGACGATTGAAATTTTCTACAAAAGCAGGTGACGTAATTAGCTTGTTCATTCATAATACGAGAGACAGGGCGGCGAGGGCGGGCGGCGCGCGTCTTCCGTAAACATAGCGCAGCGTGTGCCGACAGCAGACATCATGGACTTGTGTAAACCCAGCTTTATTATGTTCTAATATCAACTTCCGGTATTCAACTGTTCTGTTTTTAAATGGTAAGTTTAACACGGAAGGAGTATGTAGGTAATTTTATGATACTGTGGGTATTAAGTTGAGTTTTTTTTTAAATAATGCATAGATGACACGTATTGGCAAACAATCGCACTCAAAACCTCTATCAATGTATGTATATACCTACTAATACTATGCACTCACTCTCCGGATTTTCCCCTCGTGCCGTTTAAATAGAGACGTGTCCCTAAATGTATGATAAGATTTGAAGCATCAATACACTACGACCTTCCAAGAAGTCTATACACAATCACAGCTCATTTGTTAAAGCAAGCAGGTATGTGTACCTATATCAATGACAACATACCCGAAGCTGGCCACTAGCTGGTTAGATAAGCAAATATTGCCTACGTCTAAAAGCAACTAATCCAAGCGTAACGTCCAGCGGCAACCGGAGTCCAAATATTTACACGACTATTTACACATTTAATTTCTACTAAATTTACTTTCTCCATAAACTTCAACATCTGTTTCTTTTTGAAAATTTACTAGATGCAAATATTTATTCTGAATGCAACCTGCATCTGCTAATAGACTGGGGCTCTGGCTTGGCTTCTACTAATTGATTACTTTATATAAATAAAAAGTTGAAAGTGATGAATTTATGATTACAAGCTTATAACTTAGCATACGATGTTTATGATAAAATATCGCATTTATCAACATTTTGCCTTTCCAACAGGTACAGGGGCTAATTTATTCATGAAGTAAAAGCGGGAACAATTTATCCTGGCTATGCTATGATAAACACAATTTATCAGTAAGTAAAGAAGGAAGCATCGTGATTCCGTCAGTTCCCTGAAGCCGGGAGGTGGTCGCCGCGGGCGCCGCGCTATCGCAATACTTATCGTGAGAAACTTTCGCGATCTCCGCCCAATCGGTTATCTAACATTAATCCCCGACCCTGCGGTCTCTTTGACCGCCAGTTATGGCCAACAGCAATTTGTATTAATTACGCTCTATCTGGGCATATCAGACCGCAGTTTGGTGCTGTCAATTATCCAAATAATGTATTCAATCAGACGTGTACAATGATAAATGGAGAATGTCACCGTGTCCGATAAGAAAAATAGCTGTGATGTTTATATCGAATGGTATCGTGTTACAAGCTTACGAGTCGGCAGCTCGGACAGGTTGTCTAATTGGAAATGTTTTGATTGCTGGCGATATCGGCCGATCTGGGGTCTGAGGGTCGGACGCGCCGCTGTGCCCATTGTTTAAGTGTCGAATTTTATTTATGGCGGGTAAGCCCGTGATGGCCAAGCTCCGTCACCTGATGCCGCTGATCTCTATCGCCTCGCCAGCGGGTGGTCCTCACTTCGCCAAAGGATAATCTTCCTTCTAAAGTATAATGAGGTGTCTTATCAGCGTAATATCGCGTGTCATTTTAATAATATATAATCTTTATTACTAAGCATATCATATTGTGCTTTATTTATGACTCGAAAAGCTTTTCAGTTCGACGAGCGCCCGGCCGGCGCGGCGGGTAGAATAAAGCCAACGCGTAGAGCTCTATTAGGTACTTCGATTATATCGCTTTGTGGGTATTCGATTTACCTACCAATTTTTTTCTTGTATCTAGTTCTTTTATTTTGTTCTGTGAGCTTCTTCATAATCTAGGCTGGGTTGTGGTTACTGGGATGACATCATAAAGCTATAAATCTCAGCAGCATTCCTACAGAATGACGCAACTTTTACATCATTTAGAGGCAGTCTAGCGAATTTGAAAAATAAATTATCATTCAAGGATAACAGGAATCGCCGCAGGTATTTATTGATTCACATCAAAGTGACCCCATAAAACTGTCAGTAAATCTTGACGGATGGTAGTAAAGTGTAGAGTTCGTTTTGGTGGCTGGCAATGATAACTTGTTTGCCTGCTGTGCAAGATTTTACAAGCGAGATTACCTATTTGTTGGTGTCATGCCCTTAGACATCAAAGGTATTTAACCTATGCCAAAACATATTTTAGTAGGGATTATTTTAATTCTGGATGCGTCATGCCGAAGATAGTGCGTGATGGCGCTCATTAAGGGTGGCCTATGTCCAGCAGTGGACTGCTATAAGATTCTGATGATTATTTTAATTCTGGGATATTATAGTAGGTATTTGAATTATTGCCATAAAAGAGTAGGCATAGGTATGTACTACATCGGTAGGTACAATGAATGTACATACATAATGTATATTCATTGTAGGTACCTACTGATGTAGTTCATTCATTTTTAGAATGCAATTTTCTAAAGTCTACAAAAGTAAACTAATACGTCGTGAGATCTCAGGCCAGTGCGAATAGCCTACTACTTTATTATAAGTAAATAAATTATCAGTAAATGACATTGATTCTCCTGATTAGCGGTGTTCTGCAAAGGTTTGTCCCATACATTTGCATCAACAAACACGCGTCCTTATGCAAAACGCATTAAAATTCTATAAACACTTGGCACGGCTCTAAACACTCGTTCACGTTGAATAGATAATGCATGTTGCGTAATGTTAATACAGTCACTCACAAAAGTAAACATTTTTCAATTCTTTCATTTGTAAAATTCTATTATTTCTTTCACGTAATAGTCAATTGCTAAGATGTTACCTTTAAAATAAAAAAGGCTTTCCAAATTCAAATGTTATCTTATCTCTCGCTGATTGTACCTGAATAATTCTAAACTATAAAGTCATTTTCTAAGATATAGTTAGCAGAATGAGAAACAGATGTTTGTGATTACTTGAAATACAGAAAGCAACAAAAGTTAATGAACATTTTCACTTTCAGGAGTAGCAGATCTGCTTAAGTAACAAAATATAGTGTGGGTGGACCCTATTGTTGGGTGTATTTTCCTATTGCGTACAGTGTTAACGAATATAGCCCCATTGGTGCTATATGATAGGTAAATATTCAATAAGCACATACATACATATTATCACGCGCGCATCGCTAATGGGATGGGCAGAGCCAACAGCAATATAAGAAATCTTGCAGCCAGTTTTCATTCAAAGACCCAGGATGGATATTGTCAACTATGGTAACAGGTGATCAGCACATCGCTATATAAATGGTCCATGATGTTGCAGAGGATACTAACTACCCCTTAGTCGACTTTTACGACACTCATACTCCCAGGGGGAGAAGCTGGATGCATTCTATGTTTTCTTTTTACTCCCAGTCCAGCAGAGAAGTAATAAAATATATAATGAATAATATATTAGGTAAAAGTGACTACAACAAATGCATGTCTCCTATCGTGCCTCTCTATCAGCGAACCAGCTTGTAACTATTATTTAATCTGGGGTCTTGCCTTCGTATTCTAAATAATTCAGTTAACTTCGGGAGCTAAAATACGTTCTCATCAGATCTGCGTATTCCTTCCTTGAACGCATGCATTATTCATACCGGTGTGATTTCTTTCGCGATTTCGTATTTCTCGAGAATCGTTTTAGCACAATTTTTTGTAGCTGGCTTCGTTTGCGCATACACCATCTTTAATTATATTTCCATTATTATATCATTATAATCATCATCATATATCCTAAAACGGGTGAAAAGAAAACTTGCAGCCACTTCTGTTTCAAAGCTCCAAGATGGATATGGTGAACCATGGTGACAGGCGATCAGCCCATCGCTCATAAAGACAGTCTTTCATGTCGGAGAGGATTAGTAGGTACCCTCTCCGACATGATGGGCGATGCCTCTCTTCCCGAGCATGTCATAAAGTCGATTAAGCTAGGGTAGTCCCTTAGTCGACTTTACGACATGCTCAGGAAGAAAGGCAGCTGGACGCATTCTGTTTTTAGGGTTCCATACCCGAAGGATGCCAACGAGACCCTATTACTAAGCCTCCGCTGTCCGTCTGTCCATCCGTCTGTCAGAGGGATGTATCTCATGAACTGAAATACGTAGCAAGTTGAAATTTTCACAAAATGTGTATTTATATTGCCGCTATAACAACAAATAATAAAAATAAAAGGGGCACCCATACATGAAACATTTTTTTATGTATGATAGTACTTTTTCTAGACTGTTTGTATATCTGGATCATCATTATCATCAACAATCTTTAGCAGTCCACTGCTGGACATAAGCCTCTCCTGATGAGACCTATCTTTGGCTTGATGCATCCAGTCTCTGCCAGCAGCCTTTCGCAGATCGTCACTCCACCTAGCCGAAGGGCGTTCTACATTACGTTTGCCGAGTCACAGTCCCCACTAAAGAGCTCCTCAAAGAACTCGCTTGCCCCAGCGGTTGTCGGTTTTTCGGCAGATATTGCCAGCACATTGCCACTTCAGTTTGCTGATTCACTGAGCTATGTCGATGACCTTGGTTCTTTGTCGGATAGTACCGATAATGATACTATCTGAATCGCGAAGTTTAAATTACTTTCAAAAACGAATCTTACAAACAATCAGTTTAAGGTAACGAAAATCATGACTAGTGTTGTATAATATCACTAATTCTACCTACTCGCAAATATTTATATCAGTAGATAATGAAATTGGCGATTAGGTGCGCTATTATGAAAATGTACCTAATAGGAAAACTGAAGCTACGCAGTATAGTATATACATGTGCATGCATACACAGGTATTTCATACTGGGTATAACCTCCGCTACCTTATCTATCACATACCTAGCTACTAAGCACCTACCTCCTAGTTTATCGCGCAATTTCTAGTCTATCGGATTACATAGAACGTGATAATGATAAGGGACGTAAGTTCGTAAACCATAATAATTGTATAATAACTTAGTGCAATGTTACAATATCGGTCTAATCCAAA
Organism: Scotopteryx bipunctaria; assembly: GCA_949320045.1. Classification (NCBI taxonomy): domain Eukaryota; kingdom Metazoa; phylum Arthropoda; class Insecta; order Lepidoptera; family Geometridae; genus Scotopteryx; species Scotopteryx bipunctaria. Next base: position 6,569,458 of record OX439441.1, read on the forward strand.
ATACGTAGAATTTAAAGTTGACAATATTTTGATTAAAAAGTGCTACGATTTGGACTACGCTACTTGCTACGGCCTACGAGCATGATAGTATTTTTACTAATAACATGTAAATGAAACAAGTGAATAATAGATGAGTAATAAAGAAGATATAAAACTGATCATGTTTTTTTTCTTTTTCATCCACTGTACAGTTATATTACGCCATAATATACTTCACTGCATAAAGTGTTTGTCCACCGTGGAGTCATACCCACGGTTGTTACACCATACCTTGCTCAGTAGAGGAGTGGCACGTAAGCACTACTTTAGTCGAGAGTCCATGCGAACATTATCGGTTGACAATTATGAACATTAGTTCGGACCATTACCATATCGGAAGTAGGGATGTCCCACCAATTCGCGCTACAATTACTCCATTAGAGTGGAACTTGGCTCTTCCGCCCGTACGCCGAGCCGATATCGGAAATTCGTAACGACCTTTAAGTGCTTTCTAGGGCATCCACTGACATTTCGCACCCTCGTAATATTCGAAACGATTAATTTTGAACTCTGTAATTTATAGTTTGGCGTTGCTTTACACTTTACACATGGACTTTAAATTCGCGACGTATCGCATGACGGGAAATGTAGGCTAACCATTCTCTACTTGAAGGAAAAGTATTCTGTAATGTCTTTCTAGGAGGACAACTTTAAAAGATGATTGATCTTTTAAAGTTTTCTTCAGATATGCACACGTAGGTAAGATTTGCCGTAGATATTGGCTTAGATGGAGCAAACATTCTTAGCCTTGTGCAAGAGCAAATTTAAGTAATGTTGACTAAATCAGTATTATTGTAGCTACAGCCCGCGGCTTCGCTAGCGTGGTACCCGGATAAAAAATTGCCTATATGCTTAACATAGTACATGTACTATGTATATTCCAAGTTTCATTCAAATCCTTTCAGCCGTTTAGGCGTGAAAGAGTACCTAACAAACATCCATACATACAAACTTTTAGCGTTAAGCGTTTTTATTATTAGTAGGATTCTGAATATAATTATGTAACGTAATCTAACCTACTCTTTAGATAGGTACTTATGTGCCTATGTGTGCAATAGAACATTAAATAAATAAAATAATAATAATAAATATATATGGACATTTCACACAGCGCCATCTAGCCCCAAACTAAGCAAAGCTTGTATTATAGGAACCAGATAGCTGATAAAATACTTATAAGTACCTATACTTTTTACCCATAGCTTTGCTTAGTTTGGGGCTAGATGGTGCTGTGTAAAATGTCCACAAATATTTATTTATTTATTATTTTAATACATACTTATGATACCTACATAATATTACAATACCCAGACCCGGGAGAAATATTTACAGAACATGCAAACATTTCTCCCGTAGCGAAAATCAAACCCGCACCTCTTGCGTCTCAGCCGAGCAACGAGGTCGCCTGGAGATTTCTACAAACACCTAACCTACATTGCATTCTTATAGCATTGTATTTTGATGTAGATTTTACAAGAAGCTTAAGTGCAAATCGGAAGAAAGTACTCCGTTGACGTGGGTTTGGAACGCGGGCGTGGGTGCTAGATGTTTATTGAAATAGGAATGGCCATGTACTCGTTCTAGCGCCATGGTCCCTGGCAACTTGCACAAACGGCCTTAACATCCGGCCCAGTTCGAGCCCTCGACCCTTCGCCAAACATTGACCTCAGAACGATTGTTATTTTATGGAAAGAGTTTTCACAACCATCTACTATTGGTTGTTTTTTCTTTCCATACTATTTTATTAGCGCTTATAACCAATATATCAACTGACTGACTCTGACAATTCAAGCTCTAGTGTACACGTACAAAATCTGAAACTAAATACGCAGTGACTTGAGACTGAGAGACGCATTGTCAGGGCACTCACCTCCGGTCCATAGGCGCCAACAAACAAACACAAAGCTGCACTAATGAAATATAACAACAGAAAATGTCGACTCACTAGCACTACCTATCTATCCAGGTAAGTATAGTCGTGTTCATAAATATTTACGCCATAGAACGCTTTCGCAAAACAATTTTGCAAAAATGACTCTAGTAGCAGAATAGCCCTATGCCTGTATTTGCCTAGCCGAGGGCTACAGGATTTTGATTTACTGCAGGTTAATGTAAATCTATGGTTCGAAAGCCGACGGTTTCTATGTAGGTAAGGTAGGTTGGATTTACTCGTGCGCAAACACGGACACGGCGTTTGACGGTTTAATACCACGTCTTGAAGGTGAGCTATTTGATTCAATTATCTAAAGCGTTATAAAATTGCCCTCACATTCATCAATGTGATACCTTGGACGAGTAAAAACATAATATTACGTTGTCGAAATTATTCACGCGATCGCTTCCTACCATAAATAAGTATCCAGAAATAAATCGATTGAGATGACGTTGTAATTATATTCTGACTAAATTAAACTGAAATTGATTAAAATCCGGAACATCAGTTATTTTAATCTCATGACTCGTATAACTCAGCGTTCCTAATGCTAATAAAATAGAGCTCGGTGTAGCGATAAAATATTTAGATATCTATTTACTTAATTAATATTGTGAAACAGAAATACCACAATGAAGGAAGGTAGGTATTTTATAGGTAGGTATGTACACAAATGGCTGAGACGTGGCGCGAATATTTTCTACTCGAGAATTTCGCAATTTTCTCTAAATGGTGTCCGCAACGGCGCGCGGCGTCGCTTATGTAAGTAGGTATTTAAAATTTACTTCATACTAATTATAATAGAAAAGACAGGCATCCGCGCCACATTTCCGCCACGTCTCCGCCACTCGCTTCATTTATCTGTATGAGACGTCAACGACTATCAAAACAAATGTTATATAGATAAACGCTAATGTTGATTGAGTAAGTTTCTGGACTAGAGATTAGAGATTACCGATGACAGAAAAGATTATTATTAATTTTATCTACTGATAGCTGTTTTATCAATAACCAATCATTAATTTGTTGTTTTTATTTTTTTTAAATGATTAGAAGAAATATATATCCAATTATTTTTATTTTATTGCCTCGTACTTAAAGATCTGTTATTCATTGTGCATAGGTACCATGGGTTCCACCGAGGTATCATGGTAAGGTACTCACAGTGACCGTGATAGTGTCGTAAATGCCGTTTTGATCGGAGCGTTGCGGTGCGGTCGTGGTGACAGAGTCCGAGGGTATGGTGGCGAGGAGCGACCGTGCAGGCGCAGGCGACAGTGGCAGCGGGTCTCCATTGCGGGCCCACGTCCGATGGATTTGCCAGCTCGTGTCCGAGAAACGGGCTCTATCCTGCAAACAATAAATAAACTTATAAGGTTAAGCACTAAGCAGACTAACAGTGGAATTCATAGTCAATTTAGGAGCTAGTTTTTGGACGAACATCGACTATGAATAATTGTACTATTATGCCCTATTTATAGTGAATTACAGATTTAATTTTTTGTTAGGGAATGGTGGAATACAAAACAACCATAACAGTCGGTTAAAAGGCTTAACAAGCTATGATAAAACCAGCTGTTAGTGTAACTACACTAACAGTTGGTTTTATCATACTCTGTTAGTTAACAGAGTACCTGTGATGAAACCAGCCACAAAAAACCACTATAATGTAAAAATTGACCCAGGCATTACAGCGTCTTATTCCTATAAACATTATGCAGATTATCTACTAATATTGGATAATCCGCTAACTCATGAATGGCCTAATTTATTCATCCTCTTCTAAAACAGCGCTCGCCGTCGTACCGTACCGTGGCTTATTTATTTATTTATTTATGTATGAGCTCTAGAAAAAATACCTCTAGCTAAACAACCGTAGATGCTAATTGAGTTAGTGTAAGCGAAAAACGACATTAGCCACGCTATTAGCAGGTGGATGGTCCATTCTGCAAGCCTCATCAGCTTTCAAATCCGGCTCGAAATGATAATGACTTCAGCTTTTTGCGCTCTTATTCATTATGCCGACAACATTCTGCTCTAATTTTTTTAATAAAAACGAAGTGACATAATTTAAAATAAAATAAAATATACGCTTTCGACTAACATTCCCAAGATGATAGTAGACATGCACTTGTAACAAATTCAAGCCCTAACGCCAGATGAGAGTTTGCAAAGAAAGAAAGTATCAACATTCATGAATTCTTCTCAGTTTTCCTCTGATTGCAGATGCTAGATTAGAACCAATCCGTAAATTAACACTTTCTCAACCAAGTTGCATTCTCGTCACGCGCGTCTCAGCTAGACATCTAGGTACACAAACCGCAATCGCACAGGATACATAAAACTATTTATATATCGCAAAAGGCGCTTGGCACTTTTATGCTCGACACGGTAGGTATCTTAATGACATAGTTCCAAAATGAAAGCCAGCTAATTTATACAATGATGTTTAGATTCGGTGAGCGCACGATTGGTTCGATCGTGCATAAAAATTAGTCTTTGAGGTTTTTCTTGGTACAGTAAGTTTAGGCTTTCAATGCCTTGTGGTACAAATGTTGAACTATTTTCGGAATTCGTATTTGGAACCAAAGATAAAGTCTACTGAATTTTGCGCAATCACAAGTCACCTCGATACAATTTTTGTTTCAGATAACCATTGATTTATGAGCCGAACGCACAGAGATTCAATCGAGTTAATTGCTATGAAATTGAATAACGATACGTTTGATAACTTCTCAACCGTCGCTCTCCGTCAGTAAAATTATAGAGATTATTGATAAATTACTAAAAGCAGCTGTGGTCTTAAAGTAAACACGTTCACAAACATGTGTTTAAAGAGTTATTATGTAAGAGTTAGTTGGAAAAGATCAAAGTTTTGACCTTACAGCGATGATCTCAGAAGTCATGGCATATAATAATAAACATTCAATAAACATAAGAATATACGAGCGCGCGCTGCGCTATTTGACATTATATTTTATAGTAGTAATAGAATGTACACCATATTTTTATAAGCCGTAAAGGAAGTAACGTAAACCGTGGTGCAGGTACCTACTGTTTCAAAATCTCCGCCCTACATCGTGTAAAAATAGCACAACGGACTAACCATCAGGTAGATAAGATAATAAACAACCCACGTGTGTACATCGGTGTTGCAGCGGCCGAGGCGTCATAGCAATTACTGTTTGTTCTGTGGTCGGTGCGTGGGCGCACTACCTTGATGCACTCCACCTTTCGTTACTTTCAACACGTATCGGCGAGATAACAGGGACTTAATAAAGCTATCCAGGGCCCGCGTGAACTGCTTGTTCGGTGATAACTTACGTGTTCCTTTTTGGGTTGCGCAGATACCTTATGGTTAAACATTGTGTAGCTTTTTACAGCATGTTTTATGAATGAAACCTGTTTAATGACAAGTTCAAAGATAATATTGCCTCGACTCACAATGGCATTAACATGTTAATTTGCTTGCAATTTTATCGTCATATTCACCTTCGTTCTAGCATTTCATAATATTGATTTGGTAATGTAGTGTAGCTATGTATAACAAATAATATGATAATGTATAAAGACGCGTACACACACATTCTAGGATAGTATGTGTAGGTACATCCCTATTCTTTATTTGATTTGCATGAATGAACGGGCTTTAGACCTATATAGATGTCTATTTCCTTGCCATACCAATAAAATTCCAGCTGTATGGGAATAACTGAGTTTGTATGAGCTAGTGGCCAACTCTTGTGGCGGAGTTTTTAGGCCACCTAAAGGTCTCCGTCATGGCTTAACGACTTAAAAGCCGCGACCGACACTTTAACATGCCCTCCGGAGCACGGAAGCGCTCAGCTCGTACTTTACCATAAGAATAGATCCTACGATTAAATTGAAACTTAGATGTAGATGGCTAGTGAAACTCTAGATTCAGCCAATTAGTGCAAAGTGTTTATTGCTGCCATTTACTTACCTAGTCATATGGTAGGCATACTATAAGTGCATGCAAAATAAGGACAACCTTATAATTGTGGACACATGTAAACATTTTCGTACATGGTTCTATGGCACATCACTAATTCGTCGCCGTTACTTAAAGCTGTTCAACAGCAGCTGTAACGGGTAACATTGTTTGACAAAGACACTACAGATAATGATTAATGAAAATAGGTAAGAGGTTAATAGAAACTTAGAGAGGTAACTTAGCTCAAACACTTAAAATTTACCCATCACTATTTGTCACTATTTAATAGTATGCGATGGCACTATTTTAAACATTGTTTAACTTTACATTTTGTGATTTTGATACGTTTATGAGTGAACTCCTAAAAGTACACTAAATAAGCCTTTACCTGCATGTGTGTCATTGTTGGAAGTTTGGTATGGGAAGTTACGAGTTTGTTTGCCTACTAGGTACTCGTACACTTTCTTTGGAGAAATCGTAAGAAAACATCTATCACATTCTCATTATTTTTATTTTCATGGCTTCTGCAATCACAATCAGTTTCAACTGTCAATAAATTGATTAGAATCATGTTAGGGTTTTTGTAAGTAAGTATGCGTGGTTGTGTGGTAATAAACTCATTAAACTTAAGAAAGGTATTGGTTAGGTATAGATAATTATAAACATTGAAAATTGTATTGTTCTAGACAGCATCAGAAAAGCAAATCCCTACATCCTAGTCTAGACAATCGCTTTGAATCAACAGTCTGACAAGGCCAATCTTATCGTTAAAATCTACACTGTGTGTACAAGATACGAATCTACTTTGCAATTAAAATTTGGTATTTGCATAACTAATTCCGTTTGAGAGCAGTGGACTGTACATTGGACAATCATAAGTAATAAGTAAAGACTCTTGGACGAATTTCGTCCAAGGTAAGAGTCTATCAACGGCACGGCACGAATGTCGGCTGGAAAAAGGATTAACATCGTTCGTACTAGAAATCTGTCTATAAATTAGGCCTATGTCCACAGCGAACTTCTTCAGGATGCTGATGATAAAACGCGTAGGATTTTAGTGGATAACTTAGTAAAACAAGGATATGTCTTATTTAACTTTTATACTAAGTACGTCTTCGAATTCAAATACTCAGGACATTAACATTAGCTACCAGATGGTTGCAAAGATAGAACATTCCAGCGACTTGTCGTGATTCCGCTACTACTTCGCGTTTCATTTATCCTTTTGTCATCTTAGCAAGGACAAAAGCCCATTACGACTGTTTTACGAACGACTACACACATGCATGCAAAAATATGCATGCATACCTTCCTACCGTCATGTTTGTAAGATACTTCAATGATAACATAAGGAAAGGCCCCGCCACTCACCCGGTTGTGGCCACTTGCAACTTTGGAGCTCGCCTAATTAGAAATAGTAAAAATTCTGTGCAAAAAAAATTGTCTTTAGCAAAGAGTTATAATACATTTTTTTTCTGTTGCACAAAATGAAAACAAAAATTTAGGAGGTTTCCCTCATCCCATATATTAGAGTAAATGCATTACGGTTTTACTAATCGACAGCCTAATAGCCACCAATATTCATCACCAGCACAAATACCATATGTGGTAGGAACTATGGTAGGTACTCGTAGTTCCTGTTAACGACACAGGTATTCCAAGTGTGGGGTCAAAACTATGCCTGTTGGGTGTTATTTATTTATACTGGTACAAACAACTCATCCCATTGAAAAAGCGGCAGGCTATCTTTGGGATAGGACCCCATGTTTTGGTAGAGTCGGAGACAAAAAGGGTCAATACAAAAGGGTATAGGTAACATTAAGTACAGTAGTGTTCAGAAGGTTAAGTTTAATTTGTCCTAAACTATATCCGAGCTAATTTGGAATTAAAATATAATTTTATTCAAGTTAGAAGGTTAATTAATTAACAAATTATTTATATAATTGTCTATTTTAAGTATACAGATAGTATACAAAGATAAAGCTCACGTCTTAGTCTATATTAATAAGGTAAAATATTTGTTTATTAATTAACCTTCTAACTAGAATAAAATAATAGCATACTATGAACGCTAGACAAGTAAGTTCCTTGGGAGAAGAGGAGGCCTTTGGTATGGGAGGCCACATGCGTAGATAGGTACCCTTTCGCGTTCTCATTTGCCGGGGACTTTAGTTAGGGCCGGCGCGGCGGTAGATTCGGCTGAAGATCTCAAAAGGCGCAAATATGCAAACCTTAACGGCGCTTATGTATTTGAGCCTTTTTGGGTTGAGACCCTAAGTCTATGGGGCACCGTAATACACCGTTTTTGAAATTATTTCAGGGGGTCGAGCTGGTTCTTATTTGGCTCTACGGATCAGTATTGCCATTCCAAGGCCAGCGTCTTGAGCACGCTTCCACCGTCTTATGAGCTGGATCAGATGAGCTGTCTATGGACTGTTTGCAACGGTCTTTAGATAGCCCGACTGTAGATTTTGTAAATTACTTATATTTGTATTAGTCGTAAGTTTCTTTATGTTATTAAAGATAAATACTTAATTAATCTGTCTCGCTATCTGCGTTGTATAACGGCAAATCTATTACCGTAAATAAGTTTAAGTTGCTATCACACAGTATCTATTGTAGACGTGGAATAAACTAAGTAGGAGGTACATAATAAATATGTATTACTCGCTTTATTATGTATGAGTAAGTAATATTTAACATTGATGTGTGGATTTAAATAAAATTAATAAACGAGTTTGCGATCGTACTTTAGATTGATATAAATAATTAGTTAACATCGTAGTTGGTAAACTAAAATCTTTAAATTTTTAAAATGAAGTTGGTTATCGGTACGTATTTATATTGTACGGATAAATTATGTAAGTAGGTACCTAAGCTAATCGAATGGGTCAATGTAAAAATAAACGTGTTTGTTTAGGTATAACATGGGTTTTTACTTTCATTGATAAGAAAGAAATATTACAATCATAACAAAGTTAATTGGGATAGGTAATACAGTATAAATAATAATAACACCCAACAGTCACATACCTACATAGTCCTGACCCCACACTAGGATTCCCTGTGTCGTGGGTATCAGAAACTACGAGTACCGTGATACCACAACACCCAGACCCGGAAGAAATATTTACAGAACATGCAAACATTTCTTCCGCAGCGGGAATCGAATCCGCGCTTCTTGCGTATCTGCTGAGCAATCGCCCGCCACGCCACTGAGGCCGTCATGTTTAACACAGACGTCTGTTTATATACCTACCTGTTTAAAAACCATGTTACTATTTGAACCAATTTTTTATAATAATTTATTAAATAATACTTATATCCCAGGTAAAAGTACAACACAATGGCAAATTTTCAAACATGAGTGGGTATTATTAGTGTCTGTCTGGATACGAAGATCTTGTAAAGTCACCAGTCTAAATCCAGTGAATAAAGTCCAACTGTGATCACACTGTTACTACCTATTTATCTGAGCTTTTAGTACCTACAATCCGAGTTGTTAGTAGCTGAACTGTACCTATCTAAATTTACACTACAGTACAACCTAAAATTTAGTATCCGTTAGTAAGCATAGTAAGAATAGCAACAAAATAACCAACGCACAGAGCCACATGTCGAAATTTGGTCAAAAAGCAAATTTAATGCTACAGAATTTTACAATAAAAATTGAGACTTGATCTGCACTTACTTTGGTCGTGGTGAACTTGTTAAAAATGAACCTGTGATATGAGTACGAGTTCCGTACCAGTGATGCTCTTACAAAAGAGCAATGGATTCTCAGAAATAAAGTAACGATTGTAGAACGGTCGCCCGCGGCCCCCGTCTGATAAGATAACCTTGCTTTTCAATTTGCTTTGCTAAAGACTCGAGCGTGCTAATATGACGCTTATCAATGATCCACGACACATTCGTATCTACCTAATGGAGGAAAACTGTTAGATTGTTATCCTATCTGTTACAACAATGTTTACTTATACAACGAACACACATTATGCTAAAATTACACTTTTTAAGTTTTAAATTGAAATGAAATGGAAAACAAAAACTTTATTGCGAACAATTTCGGTGATACCTAATACAGTGTAGGAATACATTTTTATAAGGAACCAATTGTTAGCGAAAGGCGGCCTTATCACTTTATGGCGATGTCCAGACAACCAAACTGGATTTAACTAAGCTAGACTAAATTGTTGATTTTATGAAAATACCTTTTTCATCTCTCGGAGTAGATCTAGTATCTCCTCATAGTTCCAAGAATTGAGTATCACGTCATTAAATTTTTACATTTGTTAAGATCGTGTTCTGAAATTAGTACCTCGTTTTCAAAGGGGTCGTCTGTCCGCGGAACCCGTTTCTTATCAGTGCTGAACGACAGCCTTCTCTTGAACAGCTTCATGTCTACCTCGCCGTCGCCGGCTGTCACTTCTCTTTCAATCTCCTAACATATTTCTTGCACTTTTATCTTTGAATGTCAAAGTTAAGTTACTTTTATTATTACAGACTCTGACCGAGATTTTTTCACAAAACCCACGGAAGTTTTTTCGCGCCTAAAGCGTAGTGGACACTAGGCGATAGAAACGCATGGTGTGGTGCGGCCGGGCCGCGGGCGCCTTGCACACTGCCCGCGCTTCGCTGGCTACGCGCTATGGCCCTCACCTTCGCACCGCAGGGCGTCAGTGTACCCGCCCCTCATAATCCCAACATCAATCATCATCAGCTGCTATTAAATCCTTTTGTAAATCACCGCATAAACCTACATAACACCTTTACCTAACTATCGTGATACATCATGCCACGAGGCTTTTCACCAGCAATTTAATCTTGCGTAAAGCATCCACTAACTACAACAGACCACTTAATAGACAGTAGCTAATATGTAGCATAATGGTTCCGATAAAAATAAATACCTACTACTCACTACTATCGAATTTCTATGACTGAACTAGGAGAAGTAATTACGCAGCTCAGGTAGTCAGTAACCTACAGCCCAGCATCCGCTGTTACCATAAACAAACCACGCTAAAATTGGACGGCTAGAGTTAGCTTACTGTTTGACACATGTCAATTAAATAGTACGCAGGAGTAAACAGAGGATTTAAACAGAAAGTATGTTTAAAATACAATAATAAATTATAGCAATTAAATCTTTTATTTATCTCTGATAAGAACTCTTTGTAGGTAAGTATAAAAGAGACTAAGTAGGTAAGGAAGTAGAATAATATAATCCATAGATACCTTTATTTAGCGTGAAATTTTGTTTTAGTAGCACAATGTGGTTCAATCATCGCATTATTTTCAATTGTTAGCAATTTGGCTTACGGCTTGCGTTATGACCGTCATCTGTTTCACTTATTTTGTCACCATTTGTCATTGATGCAGTACCGGAGCTACACTTTCACAACTCGCAATTCATCATGAAATGTATTCTGTTGCCGTTACGTATTTACTGTACTCACCCCAAGGTAAAACTTTATTGAAATTCAATAAAACTTTATACCTACTCAATTTTACAAACAATACAATAAAACCTTGAGAAATTGTAGCTCTTTTGAGTTTGTTGTAAGAATGAAACAGGAAGAGGAATGTGAGTCGAGCTCGGAATGTAGCGCTTGCAGCGAGCCTGTTAATATTTGTACTGTCGTTAGAGCTTTCTAAACCTACGCCATGGGTAACTCAGACCGAAGGGTCAAACTTTTAATAATCTTTTATTTATCGCGCACCACAAAACAAACGAAAAGACTTCTCTAGGCGATTATCATAAATTCGGCGTTTGACGTTGTTTATTGCATTCCACCCAATTCGAGTGGAACAGATGCTTTATCGACCACTTGTGTAGGTATTTATAAATCGAAGGACAGTCAATAACCGTATTTTGTTTTCGTATCGTGATGTTATTGCGGGTTCAATACAATATTTCACTTTATCTGACCCGGAAATTGCCAAAATGGCGCGAAAATCACGTGAAATAGCGGCGTGCGCCACGTTTTGCTGTCCCCGATCGTGCCACTTTCTTGTTCTCGTCCCGTAATCGTAATGGGAAGTAATTCTGGCAATTTTCAGCCTCAAACAGCATCTTTATATCAGCCATATCTCGCAGCTCGTTTCCCTAAAGCCGAACATGCGAAAGTTAATAATCGACATCCAAAGAAGCCTCCGAACATAATCACCGTTAAATTAATTTACCGATAGGTTGAGGTACTCACATATTTGGTCGGTGTAATCTTTATTGGTGTAATCATTATGTTAATTTATATTTTCTCCGGTAAATTTTACGTTGATTTTATTTAATCGGGCCTTTTTGGACATGAAATATGACAAGTTCCTTACAGCGTTCTGTAGCTGCGCCAGTAGCTGGGCCGTGTTGGCGGGGTCCGTCAGCTCCACCGCGCTGGCTACCTGCAACAAACAAACATTCCTGCTCCATTAAGTGGGTCAATTGCCCCGAATTCCCAAGGGAAGACACATTCACGACGCGCTACCATGTTGGAATTCCCGACCAAATTACTTTCGTGAAAAGGATTTCAGTGGTGAAAATACAATACCTGTAAAATTATATAACCAGTAGGTGGGTGGAAACAAGCCGTATATGCACCGTAGATTTGTAATTGCGACTTTACAGAACTTTATAGGTATTGTCACTTATAAACAATCTGTAATTATACTAATTATTACCTAGCTAGATCATTATCTTGAAACAAATCGAATCGTAAATTAAACGTGTCTCTGCTAAATAAATAGGCAAAGACAAAGCATACCTACCTAACATTTATAATTGTTTCAATTAAATTGTAGCCTAGAGCCATGCAATTTATAAAGCAAAATATTTGAAACAAAGCTTCATAAAAGGTCAAGTGGGGTTTGTCCTTACAATCTGGCGTCTGCATCATGTACGAGCAATAGAGAGAGATATTTAGCCGCATCGGCCTTGTGAAGTACCTTGTACCGTCCGTTTCGCGAACTGAGTTGATACGCCTCACCTTGCCAAAACTGGCCAGAGAGCATTTAAAATAGAGAGCTTTGTATACAGATAGAAACGAGAGTGACATGAAACAAGCATAATAAGGCACAGCAGACAACATATTTTTTAAATCTGTGGTGCTGCGAATCCAGTTAAGTCGTCGTTCAGCGATGGCTGGTGGTATACAAAAGTAACATAAAACAACAATCAACTGTCCAGTTGATTTAGTTATACACACCTCTCATAGAGTTAGTTGTATTCTGCTTAGTAGATATTTTTTATGCTTTTTAATAATAATAGAGTAGGTATTAGGTAAGTACCGCAACATTTGAACACGACACAAACTCCCCAGATAGAAATAAAAACAAGGTAACGTCGCAACGCTCGTAGTGTCGTAACATAACTTTGAAAGAACGTCTGGTTTTACTGCATCCCCCGGGACCTTGCTAAATAACCCGAAATAAAACTCATGGAATATTGACTTCAACTTTGCTTGACTTGAAATGAAACATTCGAAAGCATTTCTTTTACCGAATACTGTTTGTAAAAATTAGTTATGTTCTGCAATCTATACTAATAAACAAACTAAAAGGCTCTATTGTTAATGTTTCTTAAGAAATCAAGGGAAAGTTTGAGAGAAAGTGGAAAATGGTTCATAAATGGTCATAGGCGAGATTATCCGAGTGTTTACGTCAGGTGCAAGCGAATCAAATCGCTTCGAGGCACCAATTTGTAGCTATTGTCTAGTGAAGCACTATACCACAGACTTTCATATCACTCCCTACATTGTTTAGGTAGGTCTAGCTTTTTCATTTTTAATTAGAGAGATTTCTAACTGAACAGCTATGCCAATAGTAGGTACATACAAATCGATATACAATACAATACCTAGATAAGATAATAAATTTTATTTTGTCACGAACATGGGTTGTAATTTAAAAAGACAGAAAGGTCGAAATGTTGCATCGATTTGAAAAATATGCTTCAGCGTAGTTACTTAACCTTATTCAAACCATTCGTTACTACGACAACGGCAACATTAGTTAATACGAGTATATCAAACTACCTACATAGAATTTTGATGGCGATGCATGATGATTTATCTTCAATAGTACCTTTTAAAGTCAGCGAGAGAACTCTGGAGACTTATCCAGAATAAATTATAATATTCGCAGGTGCTTAGAACTTGTACCTTATGTAGGTATGTATTACTAAGCAGAGGACACACTCTCTAAGGTGAAATGTATATTTATGAATATGGAAAATCACGTTTCAGTAAAACGGTGCTTGCTTGTGCCATTCCAAACATGTGACCTCTTTGTAACCATGACAATCCAACTCACAAGTATTTTCATGTTTCGATCTTACGCTATCTTTAAAACCCTGGTTTTATAAAACACGATTCTCAAACTACACGGAGAAGATAATGAATAATAATTTATCTACCTAATTGTTTTCCGTGTAAGCACGTCAAAGAATCTCACGACACGACACATGATGTAATAAATGAGTGAAAACAGCCTCGCTAGTAGAGACGTGTATGAAACTACGGCACAAATTATAGGGAACTCACAGCACTTCTTCCTAGATGACAGAATATAATTTATAGGTAAACGAATCGTAATGAAGCTGTTAATTTTAATAGCTATAAAATTAAATTACTTTACCGTTTATAGTACATAAAACATAGAATGCGTCCAGCTGCTTCTCTCCCCGAGCATGTCGTAAAAGTCGACTAAAGAATAGTATTTTCTCCAACACGATGGACCATCTGTATGGGTGATGGGTTGACCACCTGTCCTCATGGTTCACCACAGCCATCTTGGGACTCTGAATCAGGAGTGACTACAAGTTTCCTTATGATTACTTGTGGCTCTGCCCTCTCCATTATGGAATAGGTACGGGTTTGATATATGTTTATAAATGTACATTAACATTCCCTAACGTTTTTCTAAGAAGTTACAAAAAAAACAGCTGGGCTATCTGACCGTTGCAAACGATCTATAAACAGCTCAACTGATCCAGATCATTGTCAGCTTACTCAGGGCGCTGAACATATTGCCACGCTGCATGACAATCCTGATCAGTTGAGCCACAGCTTTTGAATTGCATCTTTTCAACCAGACACCCTGAAATAATGTTGGTATCGCTTGTGATTCATATGTCAATTCGAACAACAAATTAAGATTTAGTCTATTGGGCAGTCGCTTCGCAATTTCGTGCTATGGCCCTATGTAAATATTTCGTTGCAGTTTGATTTTCTTATAGTCATGTTGAATTTATTCGCTAATGTTTAACAGTTTGTAAAAAGACTACAGATTCAGTCAACTTTATTGCTCACCCGAACTTTATGTCCACATCATAAAAAACATATTGACACCATATTGAATACAGAGGCGCCCATTTTATTTTTATAACATTAGTGGCTAAACAAAAAGTATAAAAGTTAGCATATAACTCCTATGGCTAACGCTGCGTTGACACGATCAACAACAACAAAACAAGTTCCTATGACAAAGTGCATTTGATGACAATGATCTTAGTCGTGGACGTTGCCACGGTGGTGTAAGTATTTTGTGCCAATGTTTAGTCAAATGTATTGGTCAATTTTACACGAAGCAAATAGTAAAAGTGTGAAGAAGCATTAAAAGCTTCCGGGCTTCAAAATAGATCGTGGCCTCTAGCCGATAAGGCTAATTTCCTGCCTTTCCGAGCGGCAAGCCCATCATCCATTACTTTCCATTAGCTTCGGGAATTCATCACATAGATGTCCATACTGGACTTCGTTAGGATTTGGTAACAGTGTCAAATGATAAAAAATTGCCATAGGTAGACAATATTAGTCAAAAAGTTTGTGAGGATGTAGGTAAGGATGTTTGTGCCTCAATAAAATCGTAACGGCTATAGGTACAGTCAAAATTAAACTTGGAATATGCAAACGGGAACAAAGCTAGCGAGGTATGTTACAGAAAATATCTAAATAAAGCCGGTCAAGTGCGAGTTGAATTCGCACACGAAGGGTTCCGTACCACCGTATATTACATAAATGTTTCTTGTTTGCCACCTATTTTTACATTATTATACAGCACGGTTCCTATTAAAATCAAGCAAATAATGCATGATGAAACAAGTCTCTTCTATTCCCCTTAATTTTTAATTTCATTATTATTTTTGTACAAATCAGTAAATGTTAGATAGTCTGAAAAAAAAATACACAGAAATACTACAAAAAACATGTGCAAAAAGTCACTCGATCCATCCAATTACTAGTGTTGCTTAATATCGATGATCGATTACGAACGTTTAAAAAATATTTTTCTTTAGAAGTCCCCGTACGGGGACTTCTTTTATTTTATTTTACTATTTATTGTTATAGTGGCTATAGAAATACATACCTACTCTGTGAAAATTTCAACTCTTTACTTATACGGTTCTTGAGATACAGCTCGCTGACAGACGGACGGACAAACAGCGGAGGCTAATAGGGTCCCGTTGACACCCTTCGGGTACGAAACCCTAAAAACATAGATTTCAGTTTTTGGGCCATTTTGAGAATAAAAGCCAACTCTTCTTTGGATTGGATAATCTGAATCCGACACTAAACAATCGTGGACAATCCAACTGTCAGAAGGTAACAAATACTGGGCATCGGTCACTGGCACCCGAATATATTTCATCCTCCCAGCTAATGAGGTTTTGTGCTCCTATTATCTCGTGGTTATACGTTACCTCTAATTGGTGCATTGTTTACTACCATGCTTATCAGACGAAGAAAACCAACATTATTTTTAGTTTGTAACCCTTTCTATTCAGTAACCCGAAAGTAGTCCGCACAAGGGCAATGCGGGTTATTCACTTCAAAGAGAATAAAATCACTACCGTTTCTTTGATGAAACCTAGCATCACAAATGCTTTTACGAACAAGACGCGAGCTCAGACTTCGATTTCAAAGATTGAAAAGCGATTGAGACCGTTTTTGTTTTAAAGAAGATGTTTGTTTTAAAAGGGAATAGGAATTCGGCAACCTCATTGGCTGACCCAAAGACGTATACCACTTTACGTGCCGCAGTGCTGTAAAAATAAACGGCACTCCCTATCCCAAAGGAGACGATCGGCCCCATTTGCGTGAACTGATCGAATCCAGAACCACATAACCATTATTTTCTTAATCAGAAAACCACACATCAAAGAAAATCTTTAAATCGTAAATACCTAAGTACCTACCTTTAATACCTAAGGGCACAGCCCCGTTTTAATCATGTTTTAAATTACCTTTTATTCGTCTTAACGTATTCAAATTAAGTCAGCCACTGACGGACAGCTTGACCGGTGTATAATTTCCATAAGTATCTTTTTCGTAGCTGTAATTTGAAAACTCGGCTACAAGGTAGGGTAAAGAATTCTGGTATCATAATGTGTAGTTACATAGGGTGAAAAAAGTACGGCTTTCAGTACGTAGCTTTTCTTTATTATGTACTTATGTACTAGTGCTAATTCAAACTACCTACTACCCTCCCTCATAATATTCTTATATAAATTAAATGGTTCATACCATTGGATGTTCATACCCATAGATATTTTGACAAGCTTCTTATCTTTCTTGGACACAAAGGACAATCACAACAGAAATAGTAGGTACCTAAATAACATACATACTCAGGTAAAATTAGAATGTTTGTACTCATAAAAGTGTTAAATAAACTTTACACTTAAATAAAACAATATGAAAATCTTTTTTGCGTGACAGTAGATATCACGTTCAACTTTTTTCCCGCGAGTATAGGTTCAAGAGGTGTCACTGCTGACAATTTTCAGACTATTTGACAGCTCTTGATCTCAGTTTAGAGCTGAATTCCGTTTAGTTTGAACGGTGAATTCGGCCCTTACTCGTAAACATAATCTTTACTCTGTGGGTCTGTTATTAATTACGCGCGCGGTGGTCCTCGTTCAAACAGCAACTCTGTCAAAACAGTTTCGAAACACGCAGCACTTTACATCTCCGACGTACGTACATAATTATGGGAATTCTTTTCTTAGGCCACTTTCCACCAATGCAAAGAAGTACTTACTAATCGATGGCTATGTCGGTAACTTGAGAAGTTTTCGCTAAATTGATTATTTTAAGCCCTTTGTAAAGGTGTTGTTGAACTCTTGGTTTAGTTTCTGGCTGCATTTGCTTACAAAACAAATTTTATTTCGAATAAATTAATTTTGTTTAATTAGGTCCATAGGCTATTGAGATCAAAAACTACTCATTTGAAAGTCTTAGGG
Organism: Scotopteryx bipunctaria; assembly: GCA_949320045.1. NCBI lineage: Eukaryota > Metazoa > Arthropoda > Insecta > Lepidoptera > Geometridae > Scotopteryx > Scotopteryx bipunctaria. The sequence goes on from OX439441.1 coordinate 6,587,617, forward strand.
TTCCGTCCATCTGCCCGTCTAACCGTACATAGAGTAAAAGTCATATTAAAAAGTAGATGTACGGAACCTTTCATGTGTGAATTCTACTCGCACTTGACCGGTTTTTTTTATATAAAAACCTGTGTAAATACTTGTATCAGGTACCCATTTAGTAGTAAGTTAATTTCTGTAGTTTAATAAAAGATTAGAATAGAAAGTGGCAGAGTTATATTTGCCTATTTTCGTTTCAGTACAACGTTAAAGTTTTCAAATTATCACGCCAACAAAGACAAATTCCTTTAACTCCTTCCTAGGCACAGCGCGTTAGTCTAACAAAACTATGCAAAGCAGGCTTTTGCGACAAATTGCACTTGAAATTGCACTTGGGAAAGAAAAGTCATTGTTGCAGCTTAGTAACTGTCACATAATTTATGGCTTGGCTTTGAGGAACCAGTCGGAGCCATCTCCGTATTACTTCAGATGATTTTATAAAGCGAACTAACTGCAAAAAAATGTACTTAACTCGTTGTACTTTTCAGCCAAATGCCGGCGACATAAAGGTTTTGTAAAGGAAAAGTTTTTGTAAAATTTGTGTATCTCTCGGAATATCTTCTTAAAATTACCTTTGTCTCAGAATGATTGTAATTTCAATCGTAAGTATGATGACTCGATTACGACATTACAGAATTACCTGTAAGCTGCCTGCAGATGGTATTGATCACGAGAGTACCTAAAGGAATGCAGGGCTGCGCTGGCTCACGAAGAATACAATTTATATAGGAACTAGTAATATTTTCAAGGTGCTCATAAGTTTTATTTTACTCCCACACATATTTTAATTTATCATCAGCATAAAAACGCTTTTTACTTGATGCATGCATAATTTTTGGCAGTTCTGAGCCAGTCGCGTATAATTTGCCCAGCTTCCTTTTAGGTATTTAAACGGAAATGCGTGATATTAAATTGGAAGTTTACGTTATTTTCTTGCAATAACTGACAGGTGGGTATGTCTCAATTCGCCGAAATGATATTGCTATCCCTACAAATTGAGGTGTAAGTCAAAATGAAATGTCGATTGGCGGCTTTCGAACATTCAAAAAAGTCAGGGTTTCAAACATAGCGGCAGCAACTGTCAATAAAATTGTTGGTCGTAATAGTAGTCGTAATATTGTGAAAATGCAAGCATTATTTATACCTCAGAAATTTATACACACATACCTATTATCACGCCCGTATCCCTAACAGGGTGGGCAGAGAATATATTGATCAACCTGCATAATATTGTAGATACGTTAAAATACATAAGTAGATACCTTCTGAAGTAATCTGGAGATCTGACGTTCCAAAGAAGAGATTGTGAAAAATAAAAATGTATGTAATAAACTGTGTATTAAAATGTAAACTCGAATTGCTTTCAACTCTGTTTATCGCAACATATCAAATGAAGCGATTAAAACGTTCCACAACGTTAAGTGTGAAATAAGGGCGTCATACAACTAAACGAGCCACTTCAATCTTTATAAATTGTACATTTATAACTCATGATCTTGAACATGCATTTTACTTACATTACTTACATAAATGTCATTAATATTCAATAGCACAAACAACTAACATTTGAACAATGGTAGCTAATACGCCTACTCATTCAACTTTTTCTTTTCATAAGACATTAGAGATTTTATCAGATTATTCAATTTAAAATATCATTAATGTCGAATGTTTGATACTTGATGCGAAATGACCTACCTAACATCAATCAAAATAATCGCATGTAATTTATGTAACGTGTTTTTTATCAATAAAACAATAATCATAACCATAATTATTGAATTGGTTTAATTTGCCCATCTATTCTCTGCTCTCATCTGGTAGATGATGGACCCTACAGTTTCACGAACGTACAAACACCGTTGTGGGCCCTATTAGTCAAGGCCCATTAACTAAAAACCTCATATTTTAAGCGAGGCGTAATATTTTTATATGGGAATGTTTCTCAACAATCATAAAATAAACTGGACGTTCCATTGTCATTTCACCGCAGTTATAACAAAACTTTGCTTTGTACCTCATAATACCTCTTACCTAATTATCCATTAAAATGGGCATAGTTCAGTAGCTAATTTCCCCCGAGCATCATCAATTAGGTTTCACAAGACAAGTGTGTTGTCTAGCACTCATTATTCAGAACCTTTACGATTAATAGAATTGTGTCTTGGATGAAGAAGTACCTCAATAGACATTTTGTCGACAGATTTATGACTTCGATGATTGCGAGATCACAATGAATGACTAGACATACATAGTACACAACACAACAGCATTACGTGCACAATCGATGAGCCATCCTGTATATTGGTATTGTTGGCTTCATCGTGGGTTTTATTTGTCTAGATTTAAGTTTTTCCTAAACAGTGACTTCACAAAGAAGTTCCAGAATCATCAAATAAATGCGAATTCAAAACCCGATCATTAATTTGAAAGAATTCGTCACGATTTCCAATAAAAAATATCTAATAAAAATTTAGAACGGTGCTAACAAGAAATCGATTAAGTACTTATCACTTTTTCAGATGATCGTGTTCGAAACGAGATATAACTATAAAGTTAGTCTTGAATGCTCTATATTTTCGAGCTTATAACCAAAGCGATAAAGTCCAAAGAGTCAAAAGCTTATCTGCAAACGGTTTATAAAAAAACGGCAAGTCAGGACGGTTAGCAAAGCGAACAGTCGGCATGCGATACTGATTGGTAAAAGTACCTACGACTTCTTAAAAATCAGCCACCGCTATTTACCTAATGCTTTAGGTGGAAAAGGTAGTAGGACATCCATTTAGGTATATTGCAATTTCACCATATTACACCAATTTCATGTATTTTTTCAATTAAGGTGACTGGTTTTAAGTACATAAAAAGTTGGCTCTTGCGTTTGTTCGTGTTCTAGTCTTCGGAGCGAGTGATTGAGTGCAAGTTCCGGGTCATTCGGAGCCGATAGATGTTTTGTACGTTACGAGACAGTCGACCGAGAAGAAATGTCCCGCTTTTGTTTTCGATGGATGAGGTAAGACTGGTTTTATTCCAACAAATTTAAAATTCGAACCATAAACAAAAAAGTCAATGTAAGAGAAAAGATTGAAGAATGAAACATCCCTATTATTTATTTTATCTAAAATTTTCAACATTTTATCTGAATATTCCATTCTTTCATATTAATACAACAAATAAAAAACACATGTCATAGATAAATATTGAATTAAGCATTTAACTAAAGGAACTAGTTTAATTATTAACTAGCGCTATCCAAAGATCGGCAGTCTACACGCAATGCCCGTTATTTGCCATTAATTCAGTGGAACCCATAACACAGTTTGTAAAGATATTGAGCCAGAGAAAGCTTTTACTGTAACTTAATTATGCTACCAACGCAAGTTCGGAAGAAAACAACAAAAGCTTGAATAAGATAGCTGAGTATTTATGTATAATACCAATCTATCAGTAACTGTATAAACCCACGACAGCTATCAAAGCAAATATCTCTACTAACTCTTACAAGATTTACTGCATTACAAAACAATTGTTTATTATACGAGCGTTTAGAGACAATCAATAAAACAGACAAACGTTTCCCGAGTTTAAGCAACTATTTTACTCGATAGTTGTAGGTTTCTAAATTGCAGTTGTAGATGTGGAACGGTACCTATAATGTATTATTTTAAATTTGAATGAATACAGTCCACATGTTGGTAAAAATTCAAACGATGCAGCACGATGCGGCCACGACCATAAACTTGGCGCCGCGTCACCGCAATTATGCAAACAAACTAACACAATCAACGAATACCGCAGGATATAAATAAACAGACGTCTGGATTTATCTCAAATATGTCGTGGATCGCCACGTATGTCGGCAACTTTCTCTCTTTCTGAATTTTAACGCGAATTTCGTTTCCGACGACACGTATTGACTTCGAAATCCCAAACAACCGAAACGACCTTGCATTGTTGCCGATCCGTTCTTCTTAGTATGAATTATTGCCCATAGGGTACCTAAACTTACCTTAATCGTAAATCGTACCTGTTCCTAAATCTTACTACTGGCATTGTACAGCCCCTTACAGACTTTCAAAAACCCCTAGTGGATTTTTAGTGAAGTTTTAGTCCGTGTAATCGTTCGAAAACAAATGAAACGCTGACCGATTGATTTAGCGAGAAATATTGAAAAATTAAGGTATTTGGTAATTTTTCAGGTACTTTTTGGTGTTATTCATGGTTTCCTGCATATCATGTTTATGTGTGTTACACACAGTATAATTATTAGTAAAACTATGATTATTTGTCGATATTTTGCTCTTAACTCGATCCGTATACACATTGCAAATCGGAAGGCAGGAGCTTCAAATTTGAAGTCACCTGTGCGCTTTAATCATGCCACTCAGTTTGTCCAAAATCGTACTTTGAACTGCTTTTTAATAGATTTTAGAAGTGAAAAAGTAAATAAAAAAATAAAAATAAAAAGATTTTATTTCGGACTACAGAATCCATAATTTGTTAGTAAAGCACTTATAATTAGGGTTAGTTAATACTAAACTAAATATTAAATACTTCTACTAAACATTTTTGTAGATCACCCTCCTCACGAAGCAATGCCACGTGGGAGAGGTGATGAGTAAAGTTTTAATGAAGCCACAGGGCTAGATGATAGTCAGGGAAGTCTTAAAAGCTAAATTGGAGCCAAAGAAGAAAAAAATACCAAAATATGTAAGGTAACACAAACATTTAGAAATTAGTTTAGAAAAATATGCCATAAAATGCAACAGATACTGTCAAGCTGTGACTTCAAAACGCGTGAATTTAACTCGTCAGCTAATTGCAACACCGTCGCTTAAATATGTGTGATTATTAAAAGTGATAATTTATTTAGAGTACGAATTAACATAAACATGGTACAATTGGGGACAAAAAATCCTAAATCGAACTTTTTCGACTTTTTTTGCTATTATATTTGGGGCAGAGCTCAAGTGTTTTTAAATAATTTGATTAAGCTAATCGCTGCTCAGATAAATGAAGATTTAATTTTCGTACTTTCTGTTTCTATATACTTTATAATCGCGATTCATTACAATTAACGAAACATTTGAACTGGTACGATTAAGGCAAGTTTACCCTGCCTAAAAACTACGTAATTCTAATAAGATAATATTTTTAAATTCCTACTCTCATAAGAAACAGTTTAAGAAAAAAACCGTAGGTATCTACTTTGTGACTTGCCTGACCCCAAGTTTGCAATCGGCTCTCAAAATGTTTATCTTAAAACAACACAGTTTGAATAAATCTTGGACATTTTTAATTCTTTTAAGCGTGTTGTGAGATTCTTGCACCTTTACAGACATTTTATTTTGAGTGGTCATGTAAGCATCATTAGCTACTATTGCCGCTGGCAAAATAACCTGGCTCAAGTTACATTCTAATTAACCGTCATTACAACCTAATAGCATGTCGGATTTATAAAATGAATTGTTCAAACATGTATGTAATAAAGGCGAAATAGCTGATGGTACTTCGATAAACCGCAAGCCCATACGGATTTATTTGCGCATGAGGCTACATCTGCTTTTTATCAAATAAGCACTTACTCTAAGCCCTAGCCGATGTAATCCCACCTGCTGAGAAGGATTACGCGGAGACGATAATAGATGTCATTATAGATGCAGAGTCGAGACGAACAAGAAATTGCAATATGAGCTTTGCGTCACGAGCGCTTCACGCCGCAGTTAATCTCCGAGGGCTGGAGGTTGGAGCAATGTCCCCGGAAACTGGGTGACAATCAAAGTATCGACCCAGGGAAGGTGTTCGCAATAGCACTCACTTCATGCTATGGCCGAGATAGCACAAAATGAATTTTCATGGAAAAAATAAATGTTGAGATAATGGGCCACTAAATAATGATGGCTTTGTTTGGTATAACGATAAATCTAGAAATAACGGAAAATATGTATTGGGCCACAAATAAATTATAACAGCTAGTCTCTTCCGGATCCGAAATGATAAACACATTTTCAGAGCTTTCTCATAAATTAATTTTGTTTGGTTTGTATTTTCGTTTGTTCCATCCAGACTTTAAAAACTGTATGAATAATATAATTCGCCTGCCATATTCATACGTAAATCCAGCAATTTAACGGGTTTTCCGAGAAGCGGGTGCTATCAGTCATCGGTTCCAGCGAGCTTTACCGTCGAAGGAGCCCTGTGGTATCCGTTACGTAAACTCACAGGCATAGTCTTAAGGATAGTTACTGGCTGAAGGGGGCTACTGGCTTTGCTAGCTAGATCTGAACTTTTATTTTCTCATGTCTTCAAGCTCAATATTCTCCATTCAGAGTAATCTGACCTGAAGATCGGGGATACGATATCCTCATTCTCCACCTTTTGGAGATTTGGATGTTTGACTGATTCTGATTCATAATACTATGTCATTAAGGCAACAATCTATTGATCTGAATCAAAACTAGTCATCTGAAAGACATTCACTCACAAGAACTCTAGAAAGACATGCTCATGCTCTACAAGAATGGTTCATACGTCATGGATTGGTTATATGTTGCAAGTCCCAGCCCCTGGACACCATTCCGCAGTACGTCCATCCCATAACCACATTCCCCTGGCATGTCAATCAATCTCGCCGGACTACGCAAATAGGCAAATGCTTATCATAGCCACGATTACAACACAAGGAAGTAATAAAAGCGACCGGCTTAACAAAATGACTGCTATTTACCTAGAACATGGGCGTAGATTTGGTTTGTCTAGGCTTTATAAATAGCTATAGAAACTTTTCAGCGAAAGCTCACTGTTCCGTACCGGAATTGATTTTTTTTCACATTTTTGTTTTATTTATTGTGATGATGATAATGAGTGCATTCTTAAATTGTTGGTGTGGGTAGCAATACATTTCCTGTGCAAGCAGACACAATTTGGAGGGTAGGTCGAGAAATCTTTTTTGACCTATCTGTTTTCTTATTGGCTGGTTGGTTTGACGACGCCTCTCACGCGCTCTCGTGAAGGAATCGGCCAACGAACATTCCTCGCTCCACCGTCATCGGAGACGAACGTTTACGCACCCTGACTGCCGTTTGCCCCGATCTTTCCCACGCGCCCGCGCCGGTATTCTATCGCGTTGTGTGTGCGTGTCTACGGTCCTTCTTTTCGAACAGACGACACGATCTGTGAGACCCTTTCACCAGCCCTGTGGATTTCTACAAGTGCGGACAATATCGGTGCTATCTTGGAAGGCCCCCGGACTCGAGTCAGCCGTGAACCCAGGTACGTCTTTCCAATACCAGCCACTGAATTTCCCGTACATACTTTTTGGTCCTTCGAGCCGGATATATTTCTTGATTCCTCCAGATTGTGTCATCTTTCATTGGTTTCATTGCTACACTACGTGTACATTTTGTAATTTTCCGTTGGTCGTTTTTGCTCATCTTTGCTACGCAAAATGGCGGACGACGCGGGAATTGAACAAGATATTTTCGAGCGAGATATTATTCTAGAAGACATTAAAAGAACGTTATTATTTGCTACTACTGATCAAGTTCAATTCAAATCAAGATCTACTGATCTAAATGCTCAACAAAGAAAGTTTAGTAAACTTCAATCTAAAATTGAAAAAGCGTTGATGAAGTCGAAGTTGTTTAACAAAGACGAACAGTTAAAAATTCGTAACGATTTTAATGATTGTTATTATGCTATTTTAGTTCATGTAAATAATTTGAAAGAAGCCAGTCAGGAATTTAGGCGCATGAGTCGCACTAACATTAATTCAATGCCTCATGCACATAATCATAGTTTACATTTACATAAATTGCCAACGTTACCGTTGCCGTCATTTAGCGGTGAATCTACTGATTGGCCCTCATACTTTGATTTATATCAAGCGTTGATTCACAACAATGATGCCTACACGCCAGCGGAGAAGTTTCGTTATCTGTTGTTAACTTTAAAAAACGAACCTCATAATTTGATAAAATCGATTCCCATTACAGACGAAAACTATTTAGTTGCGTTAGATATTCTTAAAAATAGGTACGAAAACCGCCGAATTATTGCTTCGAAACATTTGGATCGCATTCTGGACTGTAACACCTGTACCAATGAGTCATATTCCAATCTACGAAATTTGCTAAATGTATACATGGAAAACATTAAGGCTCTTGAAACGATGCGTTTCCCAGTGAATGAATGGAGTTTCATTTTGTTGAACGTTTTGTTGCGAAAAATTCCTAATACCATTCGTAAGCGTTTTGAATTATCTCTTTCAAAACCGTCCGAAATACCTAACGTAGATGTGCTCATTAGGTTCTTAGAACAGGAAATTTCCACATTTGAAATTATGACCGGTGGTGAATTGAAGGAATCAAAGCGGATAGATAGCAGTTCTCGTTCCCGCGCAAACAGCGTGGATCCATATCGATCGAATGCGCCCTCCGGGTCGGGTCCGCGTCGCTCGTTTGCAGCTACCGAATCATCCGACGTACAAAGCGAGAAGCAATGCATTTTGTGCGATGCGCAGCACATCCTACCGAGGTGTTCTAAGTTTTTGAATATGTCTCCCGGTGATAGGTATAATTTCATAAAAAACAAAAATGTTTGCTACAATTGTTTGAATGTTGGTCATAGTCTCGTAAACTGTAATTCCAAATATACATGTCGATCGTGCAATAAACGACATCATTCATTATTGCACTTTGAGAATCAGGTAAACAAGCCTATTCATTCAAATCAGGCCGTCTCTTTCCCTCCTTCGGAGAAACATATGGTTGTCGCGTCTGAACCCGGCCCTCCTGCCGTGCTACCTCAAACGACCGCCGTGAACCACGCGATAAGCGCGAACTGCGAGTCGTCCATTGCGCCCTCTACGAGGAAATGGACCGTAATGCTTTCTACCGCGCTCGTCAATATACACGTTGGTACGGTGAAACATCAATTACGTTGCTTAGTTGATTCGGGAAGTCAAGCTAGTTTTATTACGGAGGCTTGTTCTAGACGCATAGGCTTGAGCTCTAGGAATATTAATATTCCGATTTTTGGTATCGGTGAAGAAAAACCGATTTATCCTAAAGGTATAGTTACGTGCGTTATCAGTCCTCGAAATCAGGATATACCAGCTATTTCAGTGGAGGCTTTAATTTTACCAAAACTAGTTTCGACCCTGCCTAGAATACCGGTACCTATAGATGCGTGGCCGCACATCAAAAATTTGTATTTAGCTGATCCTGATTTTAATGCTCACAGCTCTCAACCCATTGAAATGCTTTTAGGTGCAGATATTCTATCTCACATTTTGCTAGGAAACATTGTCAAAGGTCACCCCGATGCACCGATTGCAATGAATAGTATTTTCGGTTATTTGTTGATGGGAAAGGTTTCTTTCGATGTAGCGAACCCGCCGCCACTCCAGGTGTGTCATAGCTCCTTTTTCGAGGACAACGACCTTCAAAGGTTCTGGGAGCTGGAGGCAGTTCCAGAAGAAAAAACCCTTTCTGCTGATGAACGATTGTGCGAATCCTTTTTCGAAGGATCGCACACACGTGACGAATCCGGGCGCTATGTAGTGGCCCTTCCATTCAAAAGTGCACCTATACTAGGTCAATCCCGTGACATCGCTCTCTCGCGTTTTCGAAAATTAGAATATCGTTTAGAACGTAATTCTGCCCTGAAAAGGGAATACCACTCGTGCTTACAAGAGTATTTAGATTTGAACCAAATGGAACTTTGTGATCCCCCCTCCAAAGATGATACTTCTCATTATTATATTCCGCACCACTGCGTGGTCAAAGAGTCTAGCGAAACTACTAAGGTTCGGGTAGTGTTCGATGCTGGTTGTAAAACCACAAATGGTCACTCATTAAATGATCTTTTGCTTACCGGTCCGAAGCTTCATTCGGACATTGTTGATATTTTGTTAAAATTTCGAATTCATAATGTCGTGTTTACAGCTGATATCAAGGCTATGTACCGTAATATTGCGGTTAGAACTTCAGATTGGGACTATCAACGCATACTTTGGCGATCCTCTCCTGACGCACCCATTCGGGATTATAAAATAAAAGTTGTTGTTTTCGGCGTGAGCTCATCTCCTTATCTTGCTTTACGTGTGATGCGCCAACTCGCACAGGATGAGGCTGAGAAATTTCCGCTCGCGTCAGCAGTTTTGATGGACTCCGTCTTTGTCGATGATATTATTACAGGAGAGGCCGACGAGGCCAAGGCACTCGCTCTGCAAAAACAATTAGTAGATGTCTGTGCAAGCGCAGGGTTCGAACTTCGAAAATGGCATAGTAACTCGCCGGCGATTCTCGCCGCAGCGCCCTCACCTCACGGTGAGCGGCCGGATAATGTTTCGTTCGCACTAGTGGAGAATGATACTTCAATAAAAGTACTCGGACTCCAATGGAACCCTTGTTCGGATGGTTTCTCATTCAATGTTCAATCTTCTGACTCGACATGTACTAAAAGATCCATTTTGTCGGAAATCGCAAAAATCTACGATCCCCTAGGTTTATTATCGCCTGTGATTTTGTATGCAAAACATATTATGCAATTACTGTGGATCGCTGGGACCGGGTGGGATGAGTCACCGCCCATTGATATAGTCAACGCGTGGTCAAGCTTCACCAGTGAGCTTCCGCTCTTAGCTGAATGTTTTTTCCCTCGTCACATTTTCGACAAGGCTACATCGATCGAGTTGCATGGCTTTTCAGATGCTAGTGAACGAGCTTATTCTGGATGTGTTTATGTTAGGTGTAAATGCAGCGACAACAAGATTCGTGTTTTTCTTGTGTTGGCAAAGACGCGTGTTGCGCCATTGAAGCGTTTATCTATCCCGCGACTTGAACTTATGGCAGCCCAACTGTTATCTAAACTAATAAGAAAAGTAATGCTCGCTTACGGCGACCGAATTCATTTCGATCATGTCTACGCATGGTCAGATTCCACGATTGTGTTAGCATGGCTACGCTCATCACCACATGAATGGAAAACTTTTGTGTCCAATCGTACCAGTGACATACTGTCACGAGTACCAGCCGGTTGTTGGCGACATGTGCCATCGTACGACAACCCGGCCGATTCAGCCTCCCGAGGCATGCTGCCCTCGGTGTTTGTCAAACACGTTTTATGGTTCTGTGGCCCTAGTTGGTTAGTTGAAGAACCAAAATTGTGGCCTATGCTCATTCAAGGTCCTGTTACACAGGAAGAAAAACGCAATCCTCCTCTTCTCGCAACACCATCTTCTGTAGGCGAGCTCGAGGTATTTTCAAAATTTTCATCGTTAGGAAAACTGGTTCGTGTCATATCGTACATTTTTCGATTTTATCATAAATGTAGAAAAACTCAAACTTCTTTCCCTGCGCACATTACTGTGCCCGAATATAACTCTAACCTAAAGTTAATAATAGGTAGAATTCAACAGTCCGTTTTCGCGGACGATATAAAAAACATAACACTGGGGAAACAATCCTCAAGTCAATTGAAACGCTTATCTCCGTTTTTAGATAAGGACAACTTATTACGTGTGGGCGGGCGATTGCATAAATCTCTTCTTTCGTTTGAATCTAGACATCAATTGATACTTCCTAAAAAACATCATTTAACTACGTTAATTATTGATGATGCACACGTCACCCATTTACATGCTGGTCCCCAGTCTACGCAATATTTGTTGATGCAAAAATATTGGATTTTATCGGCACGAAACATAATCAGACAGCGTATACATAAATGCATTTCTTGTTTTCGAGCGCGGCCGACTCACACACAGCCACGCATGGCTCCTTTACCTAGCGTACGTATACAATCAGCGCGTCCATTCTTAAAAACAGCTGTTGATTACGCCGGACCATTTTATGTGCGCGCTAATAAGGTTAGGAACGCTAAAATAATAAAATCCTACGTTGCAGTTTTCGTTTGCATGAGTGTAAAAGCGATACATCTCGAATTAGTTTCAGATCTTACTACTGAATCGTTCTTAGCTGCGTTACGACGTTTCACGTCTCGTCGGGGTTTATGTACGGACATCTACTCTGACAACGGCAAAAACTTTGTTGGGTGTAATAACTACTTACAAGAGTTATATGCATTTCTAAATTCAGATTCAGTTCAAAAGGCGTTTCATGAAAAGGTATTAGGTCAAAACCTTACTTTTCATTTTCAACCCGTTACCGGGTCACATTTTTGTGGATTGGTAGAAGCTGGTGTAAAAAGTTTCAAACATCATTTGTATCGTGTTCTTGGTACTCGCACACAAACCTACGATGAAATGCATACTCTTCTTTGTCAGGTTGAGGCAGTGTTGAACTCGCGCCCTCTTTGCGTCTTGAGTACTGATTCCCAAGACCCCTTACCGCTGACTCCAGCACATTTTTTGATAGGCAGTCCTATCACGGCCCTACCGGACGTTTCGTTGACGGACTTTAATCCTGATAGGCTTACTCGATGGCGATGGATCCAACAAAGCGTTCAACACTTTTGGAAACGTTGGAGTTGCGAGTATTTACATGAATTACAACAATCTCAAAAATGGTTTCATAGTCGTGGACCTCCAATCCGTGAAGGCATGATTGTTGTTGTGCGTGATGACAACCTACCCCCTTTACAGTGGAGGTTAGCCAGAGTACACGCTCTGCACCCGGGCAGTGATAACATTACCCGTGCTGTCACTCTTAAAATGGGAAACTCTTTTACGAGGAGACCCGTCGTTAAGATTTGTCCGCTTCCTTTAGATTAATAAATCTACTTTACTAGTTGAGCATTTAGTTAGTACCTAAGCAAATATTATATATTTTTGTTTTTCCTTTTCCTTTCATATTTCTTACTTTTTTTTGTGTATATTTCGTTAAAACAACCACGTTCTTTTAAGGTGAGCGGCTATGTTCCGTACCGGAATTGATTTTTTTTCACATTTTTGTTTTATTTATTGTGATGATGATAATGAGTGCATTCTTAAATTGTTGGTGTGGGTAGCAATACATTTCCTGTGCAAGCAGACACAATTTGGAGGGTAGGTCGAGAAATCTTTTTTGACCTATCTGTTTTCTTATTGGCTGGTTGGTTTGACGACGCCTCTCACGCGCTCTCGTGAAGGAATCGGCCAACGAACATTCCTCGCTCCACCGTCATCGGAGACGAACGTTTACGCACCCTGACTGCCGTTTGCCCCGATCTTTCCCACGCGCCCGCGCCGGTATTCTATCGCGTTGTGTGTGCGTGTCTACGGTCCTTCTTTTCGAACAGACGACACGATCTGTGAGACCCTTTCACCAGCCCTGTGGATTTCTACAAGTGCGGACAATATCGGTGCTATCTTGGAAGGCCCCCGGACTCGAGTCAGCCGTGAACCCAGGTACGTCTTTCCAATACCAGCCACTGAATTTCCCGTACACTCACTAACTATTTAGGGGTTAGATCTGGCATTCTACCAAAACTTATTTTTTATAGGTCACAAGTTATACGAGGTATAATAATTTTCACAAAAATCATGACGTAGAACCTAATAAGTTTGAAAGCATATGTCAAGTGCACGAAAGGAGCCTTTGTGGCTCACCTTAAAGTCCTTTCACCATACTGGTTCAAAAGAACTAGTGACACGATTAGTAGTAGTGCCTTATTAGAAGATTTTCGATGTTACTTGTAGGTTGCGCTGATGTTTTCGATCAGTGTTTAAAATAAATGTATATGAAATTATCGTTTCTAATACTGTGTTAAAATATACACCAGTAGGTAGGCAAGTCAAATACAACAATATTGAAAAGACTGAAGAGACATGAGCAACTCGCCAAACAATTGGAGGAGATGCCAATCTTCGCGTTTGCATATGAGCGATTACTGTATCCTCTTTCTATTCTGAGATCTCCTACGCAAACGAGACTATCCATACCCCAACAATTGTCGTTCAGAGAGTATAAACTCAACCCAATTTAAATAAGTACCCACAGTCCATTTATGGTTAGCGATTGAGCGTCTTTATAAACATAAATTTACTTATCATCGTAATAATAATGTATCATTATATCCAAACTAGGTGCATGGTTATAATTCCGATGCAAGGCGAGGTATTCTCGTTGTTAACTTCGAAGGCAAATACAGATTTATGGTGATACTGGTTATTTCGAAAGCTGGTAATTATTCATACAAATTGTTACTTAAACCGATTATTAGTGCAGCGGTAAAGAGAGCTATAATGGGTGTTTTAGCGTCGGTACCGCACCGAACCGCCGCCCGCCGCCCGCGGCCGTTTCGCCTTGCATAGTGTTCGACTGAATCATATCTTATGTATTCATAACTTATTCATAGACAGAAACTATAAAAAGTCATAACTAATAGATCAATTTGATATGTCAGTAAGTTGGCTAGATTTTTGCAAATTCTTAGAAATAAAACATACCCTTTTATATTTTACGTAGGTAACAATACTTTGCATACACAAACAACCAAAAAATAACAAAAAGTCGCCATCTTATTTTCATAAAGAGCCGTGCCCTGACAACTAAGTACCACAACTTACAGGCTGTCCCTACAAAACAGAAAATACCATTGCTTTACGACTTTAAGGAAACGAAAACGTATTTTGTTTGCCACTTCTTATGTTGAAACTATCCTTGTGTGAGTTGTTTCCCTTTCTTTGCAAAACTACTCTCTTCTATGATAATTAACGTATTATAGAACACCCCGTAGCTATATGTCAATGCCATGCATGCGAGTATGACCCGCGTATATCAAAGGCGAGCCGAAGCACTCTAGGCTCTTGCCATTTTATTTGTTCGGTGGATTCCTTTGCTAGCGAACACTGATAGAAATGAAATATGAAAATATAATTAACAGAAGAAATCCATTTAGATTTTCTAGTTACAACTGAATTCTTATACATCATTAAAGTTCACTCATTGAGTTTCAGAGCTTATTGTATCCGCTGGAATGAATTTGTGAAGCCTTTTAATATTCTTAAGTCAGAAGAAAGTGTATGAATTTCATATTTACTTCAAAATAATATTTGTACAGCATAGCACTCGCACATCTCAACATTCCCCCTTTTAAATGCAGAACGTAAAATTACGTTCAGCATTTAAAAGGGGGAATGTGGGGGGAACGATCAGCGCTTCCGTGAGTTAAGTAAACAGATGCATATCCAAAATGGAAGCACGTACTTTAACTTGTCGCATATTCATTGTTCATATAAGCTTTGGATAAGTTTCGGGCGCTACCAGTTTAAGTGAAATAACTTCTAAAGTCCGTGTGCAGTATAGCAACCACCGCCTTATAGGACACATTTATTTGATTTTAGGAATTTGAAATTATATTCTGACAGAGTTCTCAGGAAAACAAAGTTCCTGTAATATGGCTAACGTTTGTCTCATGAAAACCCTCATGTTGTATATAAAGTTTGTGTATCTTTGGGAAAGTAGCGGAGAGATTACAGTAACGTATGAGTACGCCGTATCATTGTCTCGGCATCTTTGACCTGAGGAGTCGTGATCAGCTACACGCCTCGATACAATATATGGGTTAATATTCCAGCTGGCATACTTTGAAAGATTACTTCAATATTTCATTCGATATACTGTCGTCAGGATATTGATAATCTTGGCAGATGCATACTATCTATACTGCCTTAGTAGGTATTTGTTTCAGGAATATACCATGTAATCAGTACATATATACTCGTATTAGAATATTAAGTATCATCATCAATATATACCTATCAGTATATATTAAAATGTAGTAATTTTAGGTTCTGGAATAAGTAGGGTAGGGGTTTCAAGGTAGATAAAGTTTCAATGTGAACTTTTTGACAGGCGGTGCGAAAACTCGGTTTGAATACTTAAAATAAGAAATCACTTGTTTTAGAGTTTTTCAAAAAAACCTGCAAAAGGGGGGTAAATGGGGTATCAAAATTTAATCCAGGCGAGCGTAGCCGCGCGCGTAATCTAGTAATACTACATAAAAGTGTTTGTCGTGACTGACCTATTTGACAGACAACGCAGAGCCTAAACCGCTGTTCCTAGAGACTTGAAATTTCGAATGTGCATTTCTCTAATACGTTAAAGGATTTTTTTAAACTGCCCCTATGGGGGTGAACAGGGGTAAAAAGTGTGTATGAAAAATCGTTTTCCTTGAAGTTTGAAACTAGAAAACTTAGCATACATTTAATAAAAGTCTATAGTAAAGTATTTTCAAAACTACCCCTGAAACGGGGTGCAGGGGTTGTTAAAGATTGTATGGGAACTTTTTAACAGGTGGTCCGATTTGCTTGGTGACAGGTGATCAGCCCATCGCCCATACAGACGGTCCCTTAGTCAATTTTTACGACATGCTCTGGGGAGAAGCAGCTGGACGCACGCATCTACATTTTTCTTTACTATTTCTTTATAAGTATAAGTATGTATTTACAAAAAAAAAGTATTTAAGTATTCTATCAGCCATCTGGTGCCCATAGTACAAGCTTTGCTTAGTTGGGGCTAGATGGCCCTGTGTGTGAAATGTCCACAAATATTTATTTTATATTTATTATTTAACATAAGTACAATAAAAATAATATTTACCCGCAGATCTGAGCTCCCTGACGAGGTAGAAGTGCTGCTGCTGTCCAGCCGGTGCATCTGGTATGAATTATGATGCATCTTGCCGAACTATATAACAGCTCACTTGTTTTTACAAATCGGGTCCTCGGTCCTAAGTCGTCACTCACTTGAGTCCGAATTAGTAGGTTCTCTTCCCTACATTTCCATTGCATTCACTTAGATTTCTACTTCATTTAGCAGTTATTAACATACACTTATTATCTTTTGTAATCTACGGAAGACCGCTACGTCACTACTGTAAAAGATACGAAGGATTACAAAGATGGGATAGACAGGTGCTTTGATACAAACAAGTATTATGAAACTGGATGATTTCAGAATAACGGTAAGACACAAAGCACAGTCCACAACACCTGCACATTGAGTAATGGCATACGTGACTCAAGTAGGTACTGGTTTATCGGTAACACTGGAAAACAACAGTGTTATCATTCACAATCTTCAGCGGGTGATATTTGGAGTCTATTTTATTTGATAAGCGTTTTCACCTTGAACGGGTTTTGGTGTTTCGCATAAATTCAATTGCCTTCTGACGCAAAATTTTCCGGGTTGCCAAATCTTAGTGCCATGGCAGTTCTTTTGATAAATATTAGACAAAAAGCTGACTCTAATATTACAGTAATACCAACATACTATAAATGATTATCATTTACAAAGGTACCAGGCGAATAATTCAACCCGTCATAGCGTCCTTGCTCTATGATTGCATGCGCCATAAATCACAGAGCATAATAGCTCCGATAAAGCCCAGCTAATCGAAAAGGCTGTTGGAATCACATTTGAATCGAAAGAGGACGTAAATCAAAGTAAACCACAATAATAGAACCGGTAGTGGCTGAAGTAATGTCACAGCAGGTCGCGATCAGGCCTCCAACTCGACGATTTCCATTTCCTGGCTTATGTTTACTAGCTATTGCATAACTAGGTTTAACTAAGATATTTCTATCTCTGAGTACCAACTTACAACTGCTGATTGATTGATAAACTTAGGTCAGATGCTCAAACGAATACAAACATAGATATTTTGTATTTAAACAAAACTGTTCTTACCGCTGCATAGGTCAATACATATTGTATGGAACTCGATCGTTAGCTTGTATGATTTTATTTTCATATCTACAAACGTTATTTATAATCACCATGTACGTTCCAGCGTAGAGTCCTTATTCGGATAAAATATTTTCAAAGCACAGATTTCGCGAGTTCGACGGAGTGGGGCCACCGGTGCGCGGCCGGGCTATTTCTAGATAAATACTGTAGAAGGATTTAATTTGATTCGCAAGGGAATTTGCGATTGCGTACCACGTATATCGTGAAAGTGGTATTCGCGAGCGCGTGGGTCTGGCAGCGCGCGCGGCGGCACTGTGGTTAGGCAAGCGGCAAGTTCGCGCGCAACTGCGAGCGTTGCACCTGAGCCCGCGCCCGCTGGACCTTCCTCCACCCATTAGGGTCGATCTCATCCGCACTCATACACTTCCACGTAACTACCACATTCCCTTCCCCGTGCCATCAATGAACATGCAGCTATTTCTTGCAGTACCTTCCATGTAGCGGTTATCCTCTGGCAAACTATATAAAACCTTTATTTGATTAAATCCGTTGTCAAACGTCACTCTAATTGACTCTGTCAGATAATATCCTGTATTACACTCATGATCATTATTTAGGTAAGAACCTACTCAGCTTACTTTCTGACGATCTTAAGATTTCTCGGAAGCATTCGACCAACCGGCGCTGAGGCTGACTCCGTCATTTGCATTGCGCCTGCGTACCATGTTTCACTCACGCGTCCTGCAGCTTGTCAAAGCTCTCACGGAAATGTGACAACCTCTATAAATTCTATAGTAAAAGAAATGAAGAAAGAAGAAAGTACGGATTATCTGACAACGCACAACCTAAAGCACAGCTGAGACTCATTGGTAATTGGTTGAGCTGGTCAAAACTAATCACCTTTGGCGCCGGTAGAGTCGTGTATCTCAATCAAAACAATTTCACCATTATCGCTTTGGGTTAACTGGGTAACTGCTGGCCCACATAGCAAAACTATAGTTACTGCTACCGGCGATTGTCTACACTGAGTTATTAGGTGTCTGGATACGCGTTTGTTTGCACAAATGTTTCAATGAGGTGACGTCATTGCTACTTGGACCGTTAACTGTGAAATAACGGGGTAACACGATTGGGCCCTGAAATATAATCTTTGAAATACGTTTGTGTTATGATTTGCGAGCTTAGAGTCGAATCTCGGTGAGATCGCAAATATTATTGAGAATTTGACTACAGCTGCGTTGAATAATTAAGTGAACTCTCGAAATCAAAATATTATTACTGGTTGGTAATGAAACTTTATCCTGAATCCTTTCTAAGTTTTGTTTTTTAACTCTATATCTCCAATTTACTTTTTATAAATATTATTCGCAATTCATATGTAGCTTCTCATTAGATATCATAAAAAATATTTAATCCATCAGTGCTCTAAAATATTTGACCGTAATCTCTCAGATCTTGTCAATTTCATTTTTAATTAGGGATTCGTGCAAAAAACACAATCAACGCCAAATTTATCAGTTGTAATCTTTTGAAGTCGACCATACCTTTTTAGCACCTACTGTTAAATAAGGCTAATTAACAGAATACATTAAAATAAATGACCTGCTCTCACTCAAGTGCTGGTACCGAATTGATTGTATCTTTAAGGGACATGATATTTTACTTGTTGAGGATCTTATAGTCAGCGTTTTGATAAAATTTTGTATTGTCGAACAATTTTAAATTCTAACGAAATGGACTTTATATATTTTAGTTATAGGTAATTACAATAAAAAGCTGTAGCGATACATATAAAGATATTTCTTCACATTTTACACGATAAAACCGAAGAACTTATTTTTATTTTTAAAAGGAATAAAATTATAAATAAACTCATCGTAAGAAAATTTTATACGGTCATTTTTATTTTCTACCATTACATTAAAATGTATCGTGCATAAAAATCAATGTCTCGATGTGTGTCGGAACACACGAAAGAACAAAAATAAAACCAAATGAGATATAATAGAATAAATCAGTATAATTATAATAACATTAAAAACTTTAAGGTAATCAGTATAATAATAATAAGAAATAAAAATGAGCTCAGTTTTTTATCTGAGTTCGCCTACAGATAGAAAACAGAGCTCAGATCACCGACCGCAGGTAAGGTCCCCAAAAGACTGGCGACGTTACCTCGTTGGATAGCTATACTTATCCTTTGTCCGAGGTAAGCGCCAGCCCTTTGGTCATTGGTCATATCTATTAGCTTCTTGGATATCTCCTTGAAAAGAAGCCACGCCTCCGGACCCCAGGGTCCTAAAGTTTCCACGCCAAAAGGCATAAATATGTAACCATCACCTAAGGATGCATATTTACGCCTTTTGAATATTTCAGCCGCTGCTGCTGCCGCGCCTGCCGATTTTGATGTCGCCGTGACGTGAGACGCAGCCAGTGTATCAACGCAAGTTGCGTCCCACACCAATGGCTTGCCACGACTCCAAGGGATCAAAGACATACCGTCAGGCCTTTTGCCATCGTCACGTGCAATACCGTTCGGCTCCAGAATAGCCGGCACGTTGACGGTGGCTAATGCTCGACGAATAATGTCATTGATGCTGGCGTGGCGAGACTGACGACCCACACTGCGGCGGCAGGAAAGACCGTGGTGGCCTAGCCGGTCGACGGAGTTGCCACAACGACATTGATGAGGTTCGTTAGTCGTGGCTCCTATTCTAAGGCTAACTGCTAATGAAAAAGTTGTTCTATCCAAGAGCGTGCCGATGTTTGCTGACGGCAAAGCGTGCAGCCAAAACCCAGATTCCCTAGTGCTAGAAGCAATAAGGCGGGCCCGTTCTGCCGGAGTTGCAGCAGAATCTAACAAATTTTTCTGCAAACTTCTGCAGATTGGCTCATCCCATTGCCTCTGTTGGTGTAGTTTCTCTAAAATATATATTGTTAAATTAATATATATATATTTAATATATATTTTCTCTATAGAATAAATGTAAATATATAGTATTGCATATTGTGATCGATACGAATATTTCCAGAATGTATTTTCATTAGCACTTTTATCTACATACCTATATCATAATCTCTATATTTTACTAGATGTACTTACACAGTTTCACTTGTGTTGTAACAAACAGCTTAAAGTACTCAGGGATATGTAGCTTAGATATATACGTTACTCCTTGCAAAGAAACAAACATAGAAACTTTGCCTCCATAAAATAAAAGTATACATTTTTATGACAAGAACGATAAAGAGGACTTTTAAAAATATTATTGTAGAAAACAGGTTCGTTGTTCACATACGTGTCGTTGTATCTATGTATATCCGAGTTAAGTTTGGATTTAAAAACGAGAAAATAACATTTTGAATATAAGAAAGATTTCATCTATTGTCACAAGTATCACAATAAAAGTTTTGTGGGTATTGCTTTCGATACGAGAATATCACATTTACTTTTACTCCTACACGAAGTAAACTTACGATCGTTTTACGATTACATTTACATTTTAAAAACACATAATAAGAGTTTACAATAAAATTGGTCTTTGTTCCGTTTATGACTGAATGTAATTTGACAAATTCGATAATTGTTTGTACCACCTACCACAAACAATGTGCCTAGGTACTGATTATTCTGTAGTACCCTTAAATTTTAGATTTGTTCTCACTAAATTAAATTCACAACTTCACCACCGAGAGAGATATACGATATTAATGTTGGTCACCCGAAACATGACTGATAGTAGCCGTTAGAACTCCAAGATAAGTTATAAAAACTTTATGTGTTTCGTCATAAAATAGATTTATGAACAAATTATTTAAAATATCAATGCCAGACAATCAAAAACGTGATCTACATACGTGGTATACGAATATATTGTAAAATTTAATAGTAGAGCAACATAAACTCAAAAATATGTTCCAAGTTCGTATGAGCTATTAGTGGCCAACTCTTGTGACGGAGTTTTTAGGCCGCCTAAAGGCCTCCGTCATGGCTTAACGACTTAAAAGCCGGCACCGACAATTTAACTTGCCCTCCGAAGCACGGAAGCGCTCAGCTCGTAGTGCCACTTGCGGTCACCCATCCCAATCGTGACCGCGCACAACGTTGCTTAACTTCAGCATTCAAGAACGTCTAAGCAAGCTACGCCACGAGCACTTCAAAAAAATATGTTCTGTATGTGCACTTGTACCTGCAATACGTCATTGGTCGTAATACGTACGTGTAACTTCAAGCATAATATTCAAAAAACAATGTATCTACTTGTTTACCAAAGTGGAAGGTGACATCAGCAGACGGATGTTCCATTAGCAATGCAGATTAACAGTTCTACGAGGAAACGACAGCGTCGAAACTCAAAGAACTACCAAACATCGTACTTAAATGTATTATGCAAACTTGCTCTACAAAGCAATTCTACCAAATATTGATGAGTGTGTTCTGAGTAAATAATATTATACGTTTTAAAAACTAAAAACAAAACCGACTACAGTGAATAAATGATAAAAACTACATTTTAACAATATTTATATAAGAAGAATGTGATGATAATTCATGAGAATTATCATTGAAGCAATTCTACTCCGTATAAAAATCGTCCTAGGGAACTTCATATAGGTGGTAAATCTACATAACTAAGGGACGACCTCCAAGCAAGACCTAAAAAAATGTGGTTGGTGGAAAACCCCAGTATCCATTTCCATAAACAAACCAGGCACAGAAAGCACAGAAATAAAACACAAACAAAAACCTGTTCAACGGTGCGGTGTTTTGGGTGTCAACTTGTAATTCACACATCTATATTTTTTGCATATGCCAGGCCAGGACAGTAACGGTCTTAGTATGGAACGATAAACGGTATACTGGGCTAAATCAAAACATTCAGCAATTCAGCATTCTCTTCAAAACTGCGCGAAATACCCGCGGCTGTTCTCGGCACATAAAGCACCTACCATGTTCTCTGCGAATAAAGGACCATGATTAACATCTATACGATGAATTCCAGCTTTCCCACTAGGGAATAAATAGTAACTGCAACCTAGACAACTGGGTATCGTGTCGATTACAGAGAAGAGAAAAAATCCAAAACTACAATGTTCGTAACGGCGGCATACCCCCGAATATTCAAACACATCTCAGAGTTGAGCACGTCTCAAGTGACGAGTTTTTGACAGATTTTCATCAAAAACTGCTAAAAAACCGTGACTTGAGACGTGACAACTCTGAGTCGCGTTTGAGTATTTGGGGTTAGTAATAGGGTCACGTTGGCACCCTTCGGGTACGGAACCCTAATAAGACATACGAACTTTTGTTTCAACGCTAATGCGATGCAAATGAAGACCTAAACATCTCTAACTTACTGATTTGAACTACGCTCCTATATGGCTGTAATGTGCTTTTCTTTGTCAACAAAAATGTAAAATGTTGTGGAGTACAAATTCAAAGTGACTTGCTTCGTAAGGGCTTCTTGTCTAAGGTAGACGCGGATACTTAGTAGTTGATAGATAATCTGTGGCTTTACAGCGAAGATAAAGCGTTATGATTGTGCTCCTACTGCAGCCGCTGGTATCTTATTGCCATCTCGATTATAATGTACATTGACTTTAGTGTTGGTATTTGCACTATGTGCTAACAAATACTACAACTAACATAAGCTAGTTCAATAAAACATTAATATTGGAAATATGACTACATATACATACATATTATGATTTATGACTATTATACATTATCCGACCCCACATAGTGGGATAAGGGTAGGAAGATGATGATGATGATACATATTATGTTTTGACGTTTGGTTTTGACTAGCTGTCCTGCGCGGTTTCACTCGCATAAGGTAAGTACTTCATGGGGTATTCTTGGGGATAGGGATTTCTCCATACAAAATTAAACATCAAAAAATCAACCCCTTAGGATGTGAATTTTCAAAAAAGCACACATAGTGCTTATACTAAATTTCAGAACTCTGGGTCTAGCAATTTTAGAGATTTTGTGACAAGTGCGTCAGTGAACTTACTGCTACTGCTAGTTCCTTCGAACCAGTCTGACTAAGGAACCAGTATGGGAAAAGGATTGAAGAGAGTGCGCCTCGAAGGCTCCTTTCATTCATGTTTTGATTCAAAGGTGGAGAGTACCTAAGTACCTACCTACACTTCATTATATTGACATATCCTTCCTATCAATTTCCTACAAAGGTGTGCAGAAAGATCTGCCTATCCTTGTTTATTAAGACTCTAAAACTGGAAAATTACGCGCAAGATGGGACTAAATTAAACCAGGGTTATTAATAAGGGTAAAGAACGCCGCTCTATGATTGCCTAATTCACGTTTAATCTGGCGGAGGCGGTGCCCGGAATACCGCTTCATAACAAACTTGAAAAGCGTCTGATAAAGCTTTCAGAAATGCTACACTTCTCATAACTTGGAGATAATAAGCCTTTAACAGGTGATTTGGACCCTTTTACCATTTTTAACCAACTTCAAAAGAAAGTGTTCTATTCGGCTGTAGGTATTTTCTTTCTGATCTCTTCTAATCAGTTCTGGATAAAGTCTGACTGTGGATAGTGATGATAAAGGTCACGAAGAGAATTAAAACTACAAGTATTTATCAATAATGTTCTTGGCGACGCTGATCGATCAATCAATCAACACAGGGTTTCTAATCAGAAACATGGCATGATCCTATAATATGAGTGTGAAAAGTAGCCAAAGTTGATGGGCATCAGTCAGCTAATGTTAGTAGGTAAGTACTCAGTAAGTCTGTTTGTTTTTTTATTATGTATATAAAAAATACAAGGAGAACTGCTACGTCGGTAAATTAAACTAGCTACGTTTCCTGCCAATTTGTTTAAGTTATTTATTAAACCGTTTGACCACTATAAATCGTAATTATTGAAAGACATGATTCTGATGACTTTATCCAATCCAACAGTCGTCGGTCCGCTAATGAGAATTGCCCCAAGACGAATTATGTATCTTGAACTATCTTAATTGAATTTGACATCTATAAATTTTGTTTAATAGATATTGTTTGGTTACTCCAAATAACAAAGTAATTTGACTTGCCTACGCATCAAGAGTGGTACCATAGTAGTAGAAGAAATGTGCATCAGACTACAGATGACTTCTCAACATGAAGTATATACGAAAAATGCTCGAAGAATCAATATTTAATTCATTATTATACAACGTAACTGTAATTTATGGAAATTAGCTTTTTATAATAGGGTTCGATAAAATGAATTTAATAAAAAGTGTGTGTAAAACCCGTGACGAATGTGCCCTTCTCAATTAAGAAGCCAATTTGTTAGGAAATATTCGTATAATGGGTGTGCGTTCTTTGTGTAAAGTGGCCAATTTTGGAGACGTGGAACAATGGGAGCGTGACCGGCGGCTGATCGCCATCAGTTCACTGCACAAACATGGAATAGGAACTGGACTATTAACCATTTTCTGAATATGTTAGCAGACTGGTCCAAAGAAACATTCACAAAGAAAGCAGATTTGGCACTATCTACTAAATACTTACTTTCCATTTTCCTTCGCCCATTAAAATCCTGTCCCTATCCTATCCTTCTGACTGTATTCGTAGATAGGTATAAGTAAATGTCTAACGTAGTTAGTAGAATTAAAAAATATGGATCTACACTTTAATTAGGTTAGTTAGGATGTAACTTCGTCACAGTCCTACCGTGTCAGATCCATGGAGTGAGAGCACTGGTGGCCTGTAACACAGGTCTTCAAACCTTTGTCAGGCACCAGTCTCTCACAAAACAGGTTTAACAGAAGTTCTGTAATAATTTAAACGAAATAGCCACTAAGAAACCATTGTGTGGGAAATTAAATAAAGATAATTGAAAATAGGGTTTGACTGTGACTTCTCTGCTAGACTGGGAGTAAAGAAAAAGCATAGAATGCGTCTAGCTGCTTCACTCCCCGAGCATGTCGTAAAAGTGGAATAAGGAATAGTATCCTCTCCAAAATGGTGAGATACAATAAGCAAGTATTCCCAAAGAGGGTTGACGTAAGGCAGGCGGCCGGTCATAAAACACCTTAGCCAAAACTCTTACAGCGTGATCAAGGAACATGCGGTGCCGACCCCACATAGAGTGGGATAGGGGCAGGAAGATGATCATTCAATACAAATTACTGTGTAGAATGGAATGAATTGGTTTTTTAGCACACTAATGAGAATGAAATGAGTTTTTAAAACGCTAGTTAGGTAGGCAAGTACGAAGAGTTGTTATTACTGTGTACCTGTTTTCTGTGTGAACGGGAGCTAAATCCGAAGTACCGAGGCGTTGTCACGACTGCCAGTGATATCATCCAGCGGGTAAACTAATAGGCGAACTGATCGCGGGAGGAATAACAATTAATGCGCACTTTGTGCCACATGTTGGGTTACGGCTGCTCTACCTCAATCCCGTTAGTTGTCAAGCATGGTCTGAGTGATACATATTTTAGAAAACCTCTCTAATAATGGTTAAATATTTCATAAAATTATCAATGAATTCTACATAATTATTAGTCAATAATTCTCAATCAATTAGTCTTGAAGATTTTCTCATTAAAATGAATCTCACAAACGACTGCTGCTCCGTCGACAGCAAATAAAATTCCTTGTTATTTTTTTCGGAGAATCGTGACGAACTATTAATTTGCGCTCTACCTGTAGTTTTACGACTGGCTTAATGATGTATTTCAACCGTTATCGGCTAGCGCGACTAAGCTTCTACTACCTATTTGTCAGGCCTTATATGGCAGAACACCTACCTACCCTATTGAAAATGTAAAATGATCTTACAAAAGAATTGGTTATAGCGACATCTAGTAACTGTTCTGTACATCAAAGTCAGGTCTATAGTCATGCGTGATTGCGCAAGCGCAGCGCTCATAATGATTAATTGCTTGTAGTAACAATGTCGAAGAGTAGATGGCGCTACTAAGGTTTAACTAGGTAAATTCCAGGTTTGTAAAAGACTTCTTAAATATTGGCATTCAAAATAAAAACATCCAACAGTCACCTAGGTACATAGTCCTGATTCCACACCTAGGATTTCCTGTATCGTCAGTAGGTATCAGAAACAATGAGTACCATGGTACCACAACTCCCAGACCCGGAAAAAATATTTGAAGAACATGCATGCACAATATTTCTTCCGCAGTGGGAATCAAACCCGCGCCGCGCCTTTTGCGTCTCAGCCGAGCAATCGCTCGCCGCGCCACCGAGGCCGTCAAATGGGCATTATTGGTATTGGTATTATTATATAGATAAAATATCCAAACAAAGCTAGGTACGTTACTTACCTTGCTTTCGCATGCTGGATGGCAGACGTATTTACACACTGAAACAAAACAATATAGGATTAGTAACCTGCCTGTTTAAAGTCGAACTAGACATTTTTTCCAACATGGGTCATTAGCCGCAAATTATTCTTAAGTAAACCTTTGCCAGAATTTTAAGTTCGAGTCATGCGATATTGAACGTGACATGAAGCCAATTCTACCATTGTGTGTCTCGTCAATATATACCTCGAGTTATTTTAATACCTATCTAAGTACCTACTATGTTTAACATGACCCCTGAATGTTAATAAGCACCGACTTACCTATGACTTTCAACGAAAATCATGTTTAAATCCAAAATTGCCTTTCCACCCTGTTTTAGTATGAATAGAGCTGAACTTAGCAACAAAGTTCGGTACAAGCCAAGCCTTTGAGCTCAGACTTACAAAGTAGATACCTAACTAACAAATAAACTGTGGCTTTCAAATATCTTGTTAGTAAACACATCCAAAGACGGCTTTTCATCCAATTCCTTGGGCTTTGCTACCTAATAGGTAACTTCCCTTAAGATTAACGCTGAAACTTCTATCGATATTCAGAAAAGTAGTTCCATTACTTTTCTAAACAGGGACTTATCGATAAAAGTTTCCGATAGTTTAGAATGTTACATGGCTAGCTAAACTTAGTTACGTTACGATACTAGCTAAAATATGCACAAAGATTTTCCTCTTTTAGGAAAAAGACGGCTTGATCCAAATCTGTGCTCTCTCAGTCAGCAAAAAAATCGGTGAGCGCTATTCCGACGTCTGGAATTAAAAGGGGGAGCCGTTACCTGGCAATGGCTGCAAATAGTAGGGGGATGAAAACATAGTCTAATCTAAATAAGTATATAAAACTCTTACGTTACTGACTGCCTGACTCACTGACTGACAATCAACGCACAGCCTAAACCAGTTCTAGAAGCATGAAACTTGGAAATCTTGTGATGTAGGAGTGCACTAAGAAAGGAATCCGGAAATTCAACTCCTAGAGGACGCAGCCTATATGTCTGAAAGAGGCTCAACAAGGAAAAAGAGCCGGGGCATTCCTCTTCGAATATTATAAAACTCTTACCTCTGCAACAAGAGCCTTGATTCTGCACGGGCTGGTGGCACCAGTGGCATGGCCGTGGTTTCCGGAAGGACTTGCTCCGGAATGCGTGTGATTGCCCCACTCCCTCCTTCTGCAACAAACAGTCAATATAATAATCAATAAGTACTAAACGCAAGGCAAACCTAATGTTGGACGTCCTACGGCTAGGTGAAGTGATGATTTGCGAAGGCTGGTTCTGAATTTTCTGGCAGAGACTGAATTCATCAAGCCGAAGATTGGGCTTGATGACGCTCATTAGGGGAGGCCTATGTCCAGCAGTGCTCTGATGGGGTATTATTAGACAAATAATACGTTGAAATGTTGCAATCGTGATTATATCGTGTTATACTTAGGCAGTTGCTATTTTATTATGTGGTCTACGGCAGAAGTTGCGAGTAGGTTTATGACGAGTACGTTATTTACTATAGCATTAGTCAATTTTAGGAACGTCGACGTTCTCTGCATTTCACATTTGGCCACATACCTCAATCATTAGAAAGCCTAGGTATATTATCTACATATATATTATATAGATGACATTTCACATTGATTTGAACCTGGAGATTATGTTGAGAAACCCTAAAGTGTGTGAGGATTTTTGTATGTTTGTCGAATAACATAAGTTGGGCTACTTTTAATTTTTATTCTGATACAGCACAACCGAAACCGCGGACGGCAGCTAGTGACCTAGGCTAGTGGTTATAAGCCAGGTTGTCGTAAAATATTTGTTCTTGCCACAACTGAAATGAGGTATCTAAGTTTAACGCTTCCTTGTTTGGCCGTGCTTACTTTCCCACAGGTCAGGGTGAACAAACAGCTTGCGGCTGTGGCGGCCTCGTCTGGCTACGATACTTTTAAGCTGTCCATCTTTTGACATGGCTAAGCTTACTCCGAAACAAGCTTGATTGAGACAGGTGATGAGTCCTATCCTAAAGAACCATTTCCAGTAGGTATTTTTTGTCAAGGGATACAGATTTTCGGTAATATCTTTCTGCTTGAAACAAATATTTTCTGATACTTAATATAATTGGTTCATCCAACTAATATTATAAATGCGAAAGTTTGTGAAGATGTGACGATGTTTGTGCCTCAATCACGTCGTAACGGCTGAACGGATTTGAATGAAACTTTGAACATACATAGTATGTGTGCTGGAATAACATATAGGCTACTTTTTATCCGGGTACCACGCGAGCGAAGCCGTGGGTGGAAGCTAGTATAAAATATAATGTATTGTATGCGTGTGAGATATGAACAGTCAAGAACTGCAGTTATATTCAAAGTCAGGACCAGCGTTTAACACGAGCGCGTGAAATGAGCTCCATTGTCCAGACTCTATGCAAGGATGTAAGCAATGCGGTGCTCCGGGCGATTTATGGTCGACCACCGGTACCTGCGCCGGCGCACAAATACTACAATGGTCACCGGCACGGCCCTTCAAGCACGCGCTCTAGTAAAGCTCACGAGGTACCACGAAGTGCTATTGTTACTTGACTCAATTCAATGCAGTTTATTTCGTTTACTTTCAAAAAAGAACATTGGTTAAACTCGCTACAGTTCAATAATAATGTTCCAGTTTCTAATAATACAAGATTGCCGATAATAAAATGCATTCTGCTTTATAAAAAGTTTTTCATAATCCAATATTTTTATAAATCCCGTTCAATGGACACAGTTCCGCAAACATTGTATTTTCGAACATCAGCATTCAAATAACGACTTTCTTCCGAACTCAACTTTCAAAGAAACAGTCAATTTGATCTACGCTAAAAGGATTTCTATTTACAAACAGAACACAGAGTGGTTGACAGGACAATGCGTGAGTAAATAATTAGTTTCTATTCAATCTCTACCACGGCTTGTCGCTCTGGCGCCGATTTGCATTCAATAATGCGAGTCGAGGGTCGTGATCTTATCTATGAGGCCTGACAAGTTTTACACTCGTTAGCAAATTGTATCTGACAGCTATAAATCAGCCAGAGATAAGCATTTATCTAAATGAATGATACGAAATCGTAAAGAAGTTCATTCAACAAAATAAGCTTGACGTTTTCTGGTGAACCGAAATTGTTAGTTTTTTTATACCACTAAGGTGGCACACAAGCACACGGCCCGCCTGATGGAAAGCGGTTACCGTAGTCTATTGACGCTTGCAATACCAGGCGAATCTATTACTCACGCGTTGCCGACCCTGCAAAAATCTCTTCACAACCTTTTTGAAGAACACTCGTTTGGGAAAACCCCGGCCTAAGCGTTCGCGCAATAGCTTCACTTGAATCATTTTCTCAAGCTGTCTTAATGGGAGCTCTTCGCGTCAATCGCGCCACATGTGCAATTTACGATAGTAAACCCGTTCTTTGTAGAGTGGTTCTGATTATACAGCATGACGTCACGGGTTCTGCGCAGACGCCAGGCTCCACAAATATTGGCGCCACATTTGCCACGCACATGACTGGCCGTTGTACTCGAATGGAAGTTCAAAATAAACTGATGCCTTCTCTTATCTAGCCAGCGCCGTACACTCAAGTGCTTTAAACTGTAGCACAAATTACTTTTCTCCTACCAACAATTCTTTAAATACTTTTACCTTGCGAACTAGTCAACAAATCAGCGTCTTAGACGAAGCTATCAGAATGTAAATTTGTTATTTTAAACCATGAGTTACAAACGGGTTTTCTTCAAGTCTATTCCGAAAAATGTTTAGAATGCGCATAAATAGGCTCAAATAACAACATCACACATGCAGCGTGCGCCGCCGGCGCATCTATAAAAACGCACGCACACGTACGATTTCAACACGTGGCCGACTGCAGGTGCTCGTGAGCAGAAATCCCAAAACACCCGCCGACGCTGGCTGTCCCGTGACAACCGAACAAAACAACAATACATACAGCAACGGAATTTTGACACAATAAAACTATCCCATACGCTCCATTAACTAACTGAATCAAATTTCATTCAACAGCTGTATGCACTTTCAAACAATGAAGCATCCAACTGTCCTGACAAATAGGATATCTCTATCCATTCCATTGATGGACGCATGTAATGTTAAAAGTTACGCGTGTAGGCAATGTTTGGCGCAATAAAGATGGGGTGCTTTCCAGTTTAGATAACAGAATCCGAGATGCATAGAGGCTGTATCAAAATGTGAAGTAACAATGGGAGTTGGAGTTGGAGTAGAGTCCGTCCCGAATTCTCGGAAACGTATTTATGCCGCTGTTATTCGCTCTATACCTGCATAATTAGATTTGAACTCTGCGGCGTACCATACCCTCGAGATCCGACACACCCTATCGAAACAATAAAGGATATACATTGTTTATTTAACAAAAGCCGAAACATTGCTATGATTAAAAAATCTCATTTGCTGTTGAAATGTGTTGATGACAATAATAATTCGAACTTCCTTCGTGCCTTGTAACAACAAACTTTTTCTAATGTCTCTTTTAGGGTTTGAGTTATATCTTCCGATGAATGTTCTCGGGGTTCACCCACGGCATTTCAAAGTTTTTGTTTGTAAAAAAACGTATTGTGGTTGATTGGGGTAGGTAGGTAGGTGTGCTATATAATCCGGATGGCGGTTTAGATATCAAAGCTGTTCTAGAGGAAATATGATTATTTATTGATTTTAAATAAATAACTCTAAAACTATGAAGGTAATAATAAGTTATGTTTCATATCAAACTCCGTCTAGACTTGAAGAATTGAAAAAAAGTTTATTTCTCAAAAGAATTCAAAAAAGCAATAGAGTCGGACAGGTGACTTTTGATCGTAAAACGTACCTATGATTGAACTCTGGGGAAGACAAAAGGGGCACAATGTCGGAATGAACCTATAAATCAAGTAAGCGGTGCTTTTGAAATAACCTCCATTGTCTTGTAATGAATACTTGATTCAACGAAAAGACAGAGCACAAAATGTCGTGCGTGATGCGTATAGATAACAATGAACAAATTCAAACATTGCTACAACTATAACAATTTATAGTACTAGGTAGGTTAGTAATTAGGTACTAGAGGCTAGGTACTAGGTACTTCTTTTTTAAGTTTTCATATCAAGCAAGCAATATTCGCTTACGATAAATATATTTTAAGTTTTTACTTCAATTTTACAGATGCAAAATTTCTTGTCCAATTGCTATTTGCATGACATTTCCATATCCATGACGCTCTACCTATACCTAGTCTTTCATCATCACCTAGGTATTTGTTCATACAACATCTTCCCGTGACTGGTGATGACTTCTACGCCCACGTATCTATCGTTTGTGTAGGCATGCATAGTAAAAAAGCTAACAATAATTTCGTGACTCATTCATAAAATCTCTAAGAAACGTCTTTGATAAGGGATGTCGTTCTTGTCCCATTTTCCTCGGTTATCTGTTTGTTTGTCCGTAGGTAGGTACCTTTCGCAAGAGCTTCGGAAACACTTTTAGAGCCAAAATGTACAAGGTTTTTATTTTTAATTACAATAGTTGAAGTTTTAACCTACAACGAATACTGTCGCGGTGTTTTTTAGTAGCATGGAATTACTGTTCCAGCCACCATTACATACTAAGAACAGAACTTAATCCGATAACTGGCAGCTTTGGTTTTGCTCCATTATGTCTTTACGCCTGTGATATCAATATGGTACCTATGAGTCAATGTGTTTTTTTATTTAATAGTAATTTGAGAGCACATGTTTCACAAACCGCTCCAACGTTAGTCATGCAGGTTGCCAATTACAATTTTGGGGCTTCGCCATCTGCGGTAGTCGCTTTCTCGCGCTCTTCGTACGTGACATCCGTAAGGCGCTTCTGGTGATGACTATAAAATTATAAATTGAAACGTCTGACTTTCTGTTGTAATAAGTAAGTTCGTATGAGCCAGTAGCCAACTCTTGTGACGGAGTTTTTAGTCCGTCGTGGCTTAACGACTTAAAAGCCGGGACCGACAATTTAACGTGCCCTTCGAAGCACGGAAGCGCTCAGCTCGTAATGCGGTCACCCATCCCAATTGTGACCGCGCACAGCGTTGCTTAACTTTAACGATCATTATGAACGTCTATGCAAGCTACCCCACGAGCGCTTCCGTTGTAATGTGTTAGGTGAGGTGTTCAAAGAACTATATGAACACACATAGTTTCTGATTATATTATAATCTTTGAGAAATAAAGGTTCTGGAATTAAAACCAAATCAATTTCAGTCACAAAGAGCTCGTCTACACGTTATAGGTACCTTTATATTTGTATTATATTTGTATGTTTATTTGATTATAGGAAGATCAGAAACTTCTGATTTCATATTCTTAGTTTTTTTTCACTGGTAGAAAGTAACATTTTCCTTGCTAAATTTTAAATCTATATTTTATTCCTAGTTGTGTGAAACCTGCCGGGTTAAACTACTTAGTATTGTAATAAACAATGTTCTTCTCATATTATGTGGAAGTCTTTATTTGTAAGTAAAGCCGAAGACCAGCACTGTCTTGTTTTACAAAATTGTCTCACGCCTTCGTGGCTGGTACCCGGCAGTTGGCACCGACATCGACACTCCGACTATCCCTAGCATTTCATTACGTTTCTAAGTATTTATTGAATATGTACATTAATTTGTTTCGTGAATTAAACAAATTCGCTTGTTAGCCGTTCCTGCAAGTATTTTTTACCTATCTGGCTAACTATCTTCTTACTTCTTACTTATATTATAAATGCGAAAGTTTGTGAGGATGCTTGGATGTTTGTGCCTCAATCACGCCTAAACGGCTGAGCAGATTTGAATGAAACTTGGAATATACATAGTACATGTACTGGATTAACATTATAGGCTCTTTCTTATTCGGGTACCACACCGCTGGCGACAGCTAGTTATTTTTATAAATTATCAACTTCTGTTGGTAGGTAAATTAACATAGTCTCTCTGTAGGTAGTAATTTAGGTGCCTACTGAATTATTGTATGAACGTAGCAGCAGGTAGAGCAATTTTACTGCAGTCTAATTACCTACCTGTATTATTATTAGGTAGGTATTCCGCAGCACAACCTTGATGCTACATAAACAGGCACATTATTATTTATGTACTTGAGCTCTATCAGTTAGGTAAATCGTGCACATAGTTTGTTATTCTGATAAAAGAGGTAGAGCGAAAGAATTCAGTTGTGTATTCATTTTATATTTTAATGCGGTCTTGCTTTACTTCGTTGTACTATTATAAAAATACAACTAAGCAAAGGTTTATTTCAGTACAATCTTAGCTAAGATTAGTTTGCACCACAGATTACAAGTAGTTTCTACGTAGCTCTACGTGTAGAGCATGAGATTAGTAATTTCGTCATTCAGAAACGTAGCAGAGTGGCGCAGTGGAAGCGTGCTGGGCCCATAACCCAGAGGTCCGTGGATCGAAACCACGCTCTGCTAATCACATTTTGCACTTTCTATATTTTTACCTTCTTTTTAGTTTTTTTTTCGCTTTTCCATGCTTTCAAACATTCTAAAGTTGCGCGTTTCTTTTAGATTTACTGCTACATAACACCCCAGTTATAAAATAACATTGTCTTTTCCCCTCACCTGAGTGCTGATGATGACCGAACACTCCCTTTTATTAGGGGAATCACCCTTCATAGGGGTGACTAAAAGGTGAAAATAACATTAGTTAATGACTCAAAATATTTAAATGAAACATTACATAAAAGGCAATTTCGATAAACTTTTGAACTGGGTATCAGTCGGCGCATTGTAACAACTGATATCATGCCTCCGCGCGAAGATATTATGCATCTGCTTCAATGTGATCATCATTACTTCTCTAGGTTGGGTTATCTGATGTTATCAGACCATTCACGAAAAGTTGTAGCTGATATAGGTGCTTTGCCAGACTACCACTATAAATTCAAACTATACCTACAGTCACTTAAATTGTGTTATTAGGTAGATGCCTAAACATATCCTTCACAATATCTTAAAAACCGTCATCTTCAAAAAGTGTCTACGACTTTTGTACCTACTTTAATGGAGTTTTTTTAATAGCCATTGGGAAATTAATGTATTCTATCGCATGCAAGCGAAGTCGCGTGTAGCTCTGATGCATCTATAAACATAGTCTATCTAACGTGGAAATGTGAGCATGTCGTCTCCCCGCTGACAACTCCCCTATCCAATAAAGCGCGAATTATCGAATTTCCTGCAGTTTACGTACCGATTAGTGTCTAGCAGTCAACCATCGATGTGGGTTACCATACATTCAAACTAGGCAGAGTAGGCAAGTATATATTTCGGCGATTCATCAGACATTACTAGGCTCTTGATCTAGGTTTATACCTATTCCTATGAATATAAACGAAACATCTTCAAATTAAGAAACAAAATTATAATTTTCAAATGCCACGAGAAAATTCAATCAAATGTGATGTGGCAATTCAGTAAGATCTAGAAAATTACTACTGCAAAGACTAGACAGGTATGGAGATAATTTTAAATGGACCATTAATTAATCGAATTGCTACGTCGCGTCGGTCCTAATACGGTCTTGCGGTTATATCTCGCATGATTTCAATTCGAATATGCATTACTCTCAATGTAGTTTTGCCGTTGGTAATTCTATTTCTTTGATTTTATGTTCTGTAACCTACATAAAGCTTGGTACGTACCTAGGTACATAGTTACGTCTCGAAGGAATCTCGAGAATCTGAACTGAGAGTAAAATACCCGGATGAAGTTAGGATTCTATTGTGCAACACATCAGCTTTCAGCACATGTGAATAAATCTGTCTGAAATATCGCTCAAAGAGCCTTTAGTTCCCTATTTCGATGTAATCCAAATGTTTGAAATTGACCAAATGGCAACAATTGGCAACAATAGGCACTCCTAACTTTCTAATTGCTTTTTGCTTTATTACTTCCATTCCCCTCTACAAAGTCCTTTGTAAACTCTCAATTAAACTTTGGATAAAAATAGGTAATGAAAATCTTCAGAGTAGCTCTACCAGCTTGACACAACTTATTTATTTTCACCAAAGACAACAATAATTTTCTTATCATCAAAGACATACTGAAAACTGAAAAATATACTAATAAATAAAATAGATATATATGACATGAATTAGGCTACATATTTACAGGATAGGATCTATAAAGACGAAATCTACTTCTAAATAAGGTACCCCGCATATTCATAATTTTCTTATATTCATGCAACATGTGCCTTTTAAATACTTTTTAAGGAAGTTGTGCTAATTGCAGATACGCGACCACCCACACCGTGGATAATGCAAATTATGTAAGTACTTGTGCTTCGTGTTTCTTGTATTCACCAGTAAATCTCGGTGGGCTTGAATAATGTGTCCGGACATGACGACCCATGATGACCTGTCCTTTTATACTCTCTTATCACATTAGTGTCATATAATGTTGGTATTTAGATGTTTTAATATTCCGAAAGCGCTAGAGGTGTGATTCATAAATCAATGCTTAATCTAGAATACATGTACAAAGTATTGCTTGACACACAATAAAATAATTAAGGTGTGTCCTTGTTGGTAAGAGACTAACAAGATGATCGAATCAAGTTTAGTTGCAGGGGAGAGCTAAATTGTACAATAAGCTCATTTTATATCGAATAAATAACTCCCTGGACAAGGTCATATTCATTCTCCTGGTTAAATCCTTTAAAATATCAATAAGAGATCTATAAATCATCATTGAACGCCTGCGGAGAAAGGTTGTCATTAATTTAATTAAGTCTACACCATAGAATTGGAGTGAATATGTTTTAATCACGTTAACGAACCCGCTGAGGCCGACGTGGCTCGGTAATGGATCTAATCGAATGCAGTCGTGGTTCTATTACCTCTATCACTCTACATTTATGATCTTGAACATAATCGTCCGTGGAACTGAATCTTTCATCATCATCATTTACGTTTTTTCCCTTATTATTGTGGGGTCGGCACAACCCGTATTCTTATTCGATTTCCCTTTGTCAGAAATCATCTCAACATTTACTTCTTTCGTACTCATGTTATCTTTGGCTAAAGGTAGCTTTATTATTATAAAAATCTACGAGCCACCTGGATTCATGACAAACATCAATTTATCGGTATCTCCAAGAGCAGGCCCTTGTTTTCCCGAATGATGTTCATTGTTTGCTAGTGAAATGAGAACAGCGGCTGCCTCGCCGGTATGGTTTGCGGCTCTGTTTGCTCTCTGTGTTGAAATCCTACATGACGTCACTCAGTATATGGTGCGGTGTGCTTACGCAACATTAATTACACTCTATATTATTTTAATTTTAGATAGTTTTAGGCCAATTTATAGCCTTTCTACATCAGGTTACAACCGTGAGTAGAAAATAACTGGTTAGTAGTATTAACAATGCAGCGCTGCTGATTCGTAGAGTCTAACTTATGATTAATGATACCTACTTGCCTACTTTGTCTCATTACATTCCATGAAGAAGCTAGGTAATAGAGCTAAAATTCTTTATTTTTTTCGGTACAGACAGTTTTGGTACGGCGAACACCAATTTTAAAACGCAAATTCAATTAAAACACTTTAATTAAAGTTAACCAACACATGACGCGGGTATCTACCACGTTTAATGTCGGCTTGTTCATGAATATTTAAAAATATCTTATTAAGTACCGGCATGGTGAATAAATGTGCCGAAACCCCGACACGACACCATTTGCGGCGCAAACCAATTTAAGTTTTTGGTAATGCTCAAATATTTTATAATAGAAACAACAGACATTTTGCAATTTCAGGGAGTTTATTTTAGGCGATTTTAGAGGCAGAACGCAGCTAAGTATATTTTGAAATAAAACAGAAAGAGGAAAATGAGGCGGCGCAAACAAAACGAATCACAGATTAAGTATTGATCCAAAGAGGAACATTTTAGCTTTAGAAAATATCACCATTTCTTTATAGCATCATTTTATAGCTGGCTTGGTATATTGGGTTCACTACAAGATAAGCTTGAGTATTACCATAGGTATCACCTGTGTGGGTAGAGAGTGTTTGCGTTGATACTATACAGTGACAAGTTAATAGCGTGAAGTGGCAGAGTGATGAGAACGAAGGGACTTGACGAGGGGACTTGATCACCAGAACCCCACCCGTCATAGACTCTGTCACTTATCCAGCGGTCGACGACAAAGTAATAGATAGTAATAAATTACTTTAGAAAATTAACTAAATTGATTTTCAGTCATGCAGCAAAGATTGAAAAGAGGGGTGAATGAACTTTAGTAAAAAACATTAAAAGGCCAATTTTCTATTTTTACTGCAATTTATAGCTTGTCTTGGTAGATTAATTTTGTTAAGAAAAACATCAAGCTGTTTTACATTTTTAATTTGCCTAAAATTAACTGCCAAGCCAAACCTCACGCCCACAAACGCTTTTATCTTGTATCGTAGTCTAGTATAGTATTGTCGTTCCATACCAAATAACCAAATCTGTCTCCAAACTCTGCCGAACAAGGGGTCAATGACAACCATGACAAATGAAGCTCGGCAGTTTTAGAGCATGCTTATACTTCGACAAATAATTAGATGAATTAATCTATGTTTTATTTTGAACACCTAAAAACATGTTGTTTCAGCTAAAATTTTCAAATGCAAAAGTGAAATGAGGTTGCTCAACTATTTTTTGCATTAGCATTATTTACACAAAAATGCTTTCAATCAAGTATAACAAATACAAATAGAATATTACTGGATTATTTCAGATTTTCAGCTATATTGGTTTTGAGTTTAATACTTTTTAGGGTTCCGTACTCGAAGGCTGCCAACGGGACTCTATTACTAAGCCTCCGCTGTCTGTTCGTCGGCCCATCCGTCCGTCCTTCTGTCAGCGGGCTGTATCTCATGAACCGTATTAAGTAGAGAGTTGAAATTTTCACAGTGTGTATTTTTATTGCCGCTATAACAACAAATAATAAAAATAAAGTAAAATAAAAATCATTTTTTGTGGCCAAAGTACATCCCTACCATCCCTATCCCTACCTAAAATGGCTTTACCCTTAAAGCCATTTTAAAAAGTACTTACATGTTCGATGGTACGGAAACCTTCGTCTACGAATTCGACTCACACTTGACCGCTTTTATTCGATTATTGCTCTTTCAATTAGCTCTCAATTATCTCAGTGAACTGCTAAGTTTCACATGACTATTTAATTTACGTTAAAGGATGGCAGCCCACCAATTGTCAAAATCGTGAATGTTAATAAAAACTCCGTCTAATTCTTTATTTCACTTCTGACAGCTTACAGCTGAAAGCTTGAGAACGTAACGTAATCGTGTTCCATGATTTTAAAACTAAACTTTTAAATACCTGTTATAAAATAAATACTTGAACTGCCTTATCACTTATTTATCTGTCCTATTAATTACACAATAAAAACATTGAAAGGGTAGTTCAGGTAGGTATGAGGAAGTTACGCGATATTAAATCTAGTGTTGAGTTTTTTTATCCTTTTTTGTGATTATCACCCCAGGTAGGTAAGTATGTAATGAATGCCAAGGGACAAATGAGCAAGTCTTTAGAGACCCCCATTATCTTATGTGGGCACCCAACCAAATAGCTGCTTTCCTTTTTCGATTCACTATAGAGACGTGGTGATATTTGAATTCATGCGATTAACTTCTACCTACGTTCTTTTAGTCACAAAACCGTGAGAAATCGAGAATGCATCAAAATAAACCGGAATTAATAATAAAAATCTAAAACTAAATTTTACTAGAACTGAAATCTAGAAAAGGCGAGTGAAAAAAGAAAAGAAGGGAAAAAATACAATATCAAACAGTACCCTTAGAACCATTTGATTACGGACAAGACTATAAAAACGTTTTTACTGCCATGTTCAGTCCATCCGTGTGAACAAAATCAGTAAAATATGAATTAACTTGTTCCTGCACTCTGTTTATTCTTTTCAAATCTAAATATAATCAGGAGATAGAACGTTCAATTTGTATTAAGGAATCGAAACTGGTCGATATTTATCTAATAGATAGGTACACTGGGACCTCCCACGTAGCTACTCTGGGAATCAATGCTTACTGACCGAGTACAGGGTTCGTCAACTATTTGGGATAATTGGCTTCCATCCAACTGTGAATAACTTAGATAGTGAACAATTAAATTAACCAGTCACTTCACTTAACTCAATTTAAAATAATAGACTATTTCTCAAATGTAGAGTTTTTTACTAGCTTAGCTCCTAAGTATCGAGAAGAGCGAGTTCCCAGCAGGCCATTTCAATGTCTATTATAGACAAAACATTGTATGCTCACCAACATCTCATGTTTCAAGTTTTTTGACGGAGATAAATTATTGCCCTTGCAGTGGGGTTAAGTAATTTTATTTCCTTTCACGGTGATAAG
This sequence comes from Scotopteryx bipunctaria, assembly GCA_949320045.1. NCBI lineage: Eukaryota > Metazoa > Arthropoda > Insecta > Lepidoptera > Geometridae > Scotopteryx > Scotopteryx bipunctaria. Next base: position 6,628,055 of record OX439441.1, read on the forward strand.
TTAAATAGTAGCTATAGCCACTTCAAAAATGCCTGCGGGACGATTTGTTTACTAGAAAATAGTCAAGGGTTATTTTGCGGCTGCATTGTGTGTAGTTTTAGGTCCCATAAATCATTTCTCCCCGCACTCGAAGTAAGTCGAGAATGCGCCAGGTGGCCGTGGTTATTTTTAAACTACAGTTTATGTACCCAATGAAAGAGTAAAAATTGTTTTATGTTTTCCATTCATACGTTTGATTCATAGCTTGGAGCAGTTCGAATATTTTTTCTATTGAGTTTGTGTTGCCAATGGTAAAATAATAACATTGAAAAACTAGCGCGCTGGAGTGTGAAATACAAACAAACAGAGTTCGGGTTGGAGGACCTTCGCTGCCAAAACAAATAGAACTCTTGGTCGTGAATTTTTAAATAGGTAAAAATTATAAAATCCTAAAAATTCAACACTCTTTGAGTTTTTATTACATGTAGTTACCAGAGGGCAACAGACGTCAGACAGCTGGCAGGCTTGTTTCACCAACCGTGAATGTTTTTGTAGAGCCTCGTGTTTGCACCACTGTATTTTCAGCAACGAAATTGTATACCTAAATGTAACTAAACACTCATTGTTGTTACCAATGACCTCCAAATTGTAATTCTGATTGTATTATTTTACCTACCGATATGATAGAATATACTTTGTGTTATAAATTACTTAATTTTATCGTTTTACCCAAAATCTGAACAAATTACGGTAAAAAAAATTATAACCTAGGCGCACAGCTATACCTACAATCAAATACCATCAGAAATAAAAATTGTAAGCTCATTTAATCCTTTCACCACACTGGTTCAAAAGAACTAGTGGCACGACTAGATAGATAGACCGGGTATACACTCTAAACACCATAAATCACTGTAAACAGATGCATAAATCCTATAAATTATCTGGAAATACCTGCTTAACTATGATTTTACCCCGTAGGTGCTTTGCGCAAGCTAGCACACCGCAATTATGGTAGTTGAGTGTCCTAATTTCTCGCTGTATGTAACACGGCGAGCATTATCAGTAATGAAGCCCTCCCGTTGGTTAGAAGAATCATAGGTAGGTAGGTACCGGTGCTGTATCCACTGGGACCGCACTTCCGGTCAGACGCTTTGGTTCTTTTACCCGCACACTGACTATTGCGCAAGCATCCGCTCGCAATTCAAATTATGAATTTAAATTAGGAACAAAAATGATTGATGCCATTAATTTCACTTCCAACGCTTGTATCGGCTCATTTCACAAGCGGAAAACTTTTAAAATAAGGCAAACTCTTCACTGCGCCGCACGTTACTTACAATTTGAACTTTGAAGAATTAAGTATCAAGCTTAGGTTCCCTAGTTGAGTGGATGAGACATGAGAAAATATTCCCTATGAAGTTCTTATATTGATTACAACCATTAGCTTGTGAAGAGTTATGATGACAGCTCACTTCGAAGTCCAGTCATAACGTCACAAACAATGTTGGGATAAAAAGCTCTGTCTGTCATCGGTTGAATGTGTGAGAGTAATCTCGTTCCCAGCCCGGGCTCAGTGTTGGAACTTTAACTAAGGACACTGCACTAACTTATTTAATCTATGGCTCGAATAAGGAATGTTCTGTGGCTGTAAATCATCCAATATGTTGGTTTATATTGTTCGTATGTACTGTCGACGAGAACTGACTTTTGAGAAGAGTTTGGTACAATGCATTTTGTTCAGAATTGAATTGTAAAAAAATATTGCAAGTTCATTTGTCAATGTGTCTGGAACTTTTATTTAAAATAAATCAATTAAATCAATCAATATTTAAAAAGCATGATTTTTTTATGGATAGAAACTTCTGTCGCTGACTCTACATGGTGTCTGTAGGACTGACGTGTCCCCTCTCACCGCTCTCTGCTACTGACATTAATTTATTCACTGATATGTTCACACATTGTAAATTTATTTACGTATGTAATTGTTCAATAAAAATAATTTCCATTTTAGTTCAATGCGGGTTGGTATGTGGGAATCTTTGTCTTTCATACGTAGGTACCTAAATCTTGTTCTCTACCAAATCTTCGCATTTTTGAATGTTCGAAAACAAAAGAAAAATAACATATTTTGAAAAGGAATGTTTGTAATGTGAAAAAAAAAAATATTTTGTCCTCGACATGGGTACTAGTAAATTCGCAGATTGTACGTCGATCCGATCAAATCACATTCACTAGCGTGTTTTTAAATGTTATTATAGTGGCTGACTGGTCAGCGTTGGTAGATAGGTACTTCAATAAAAAATACTCACAAAAAAGAAAAACACAATGAATGAACAAGCCACTCAACAACAGTGAAGTATACTCGAGTCTTGGCTCCTACTGTTTTGAAGTGGATACAGTCCAGACTTTAATTCGATTTATCAGCCTTGAGTAGAAAGAATAACAATGTAATTTTACTTTGTGAAAAATATGTCTGGTTCAAGAAGGTCAAGAGACAATATTACTTCATTGTAAAAAGAAGATTCATGAGCTCTGAAAGACAACATGGTGCGTAAAACAATAATTATGATAAAGTCACGCACGATAATAATAGGCAGTTGGTACAGAGGGCTTTATTAGAGCTATCTCAAAGGGACCGCCTCTGAAAGCTTTTATTGTCTGAGATACAGTGATCGACACGCAGCCCCATATGCTCCTAATTAACTTACAAACGTACAGTATACCGTAATTATTTAATCTAGCTGCAGATAACACGCGAATGGACGCACACAACCAACCACTTTAGCTATGAACTCAGATTATAAATAAGAAGGAAGTAGAACTTGCAAAACGAGAATAAAAAAATCGGGTAGGCACCTCAAACACCAACAATCAAATAAAACGTTGTCCAAAGCGTGTGTGAATCAAAATTTCCCGCTTTTATTGGGTTCTTTCTTCAATTTACTTACTAATTTTACAATAACTTATATTTTTAAATATATAAATATTGCCACCAAAGTATTTTTGTATTAATAAATTACTCTGCTATACGTTATGTAGGTACGTAAAGCAGTATCCAATAGAGATCCAGAAGATTACCAATTATGAGCCCGCAGCATATCCTAATCCAATTAACCCTTCAGATCAAACAAGAACATTCGGTACTGAATGTATAATCTGCCATTTATCTAATTGGAACCCTCGCAATTGATGGCGGCCTTGTTTCCTCTGCGGGACAAATGTAGGTTCGTTATGTAGCCTGAGGTAGAGAGCCTATTTGAGCTTCGGTCTATTTTATTGAGGTAGCCTATAATATTTCCCAGTACAATATAGGCATACCTACAAAGTTACATAGGTTCTTACATGATATGTCGAACGGGAGCTATCGAGAACTATTTATTTTTGTAAGCAAGTAGGTTTTTCAACCAAGAACTTGGTAGATAGAATACATAGAGTCTATCATTTTTGTCTTTATAAAATACTAGCGACCCGATCCGGCTTCGCACGGGGCTAGACATAATATGTCTAGCCCCGTGCGAAGCCGGATCGGGTATATTATACCATCCATATATATCATATATTATACCGGCTAGTATATTATACCATCGCAGACTTTTTTGTAGACCTTTTTAAGGTGTACAATACTGTAGTACATTATTTTGATCTATCTCATAGAGTTAGCCAGCGTTTGCAATGTAAGCCCATAAAAATGTGTTTATTTACGACATCACATTAGAAACACTTTGTTTTATACTATGTAGTGACGTAGATCCTTTACGCAGCTCATCTACTTTTAATTCACAAAAATTCTCTAACAGAAATTGAAACTCTTTTTACGCCACTTTATTTCCCACTCTGACCTGCATCTTTGCAAAGATACCTATATCTACAGCGATATAGGTGGGTTCGTACCCACACATGCTTTCTAAATTCCTATGTTTGTGTATCACGGAAATAGGTGACAATGAACTTGCGGGATATTCGCCGCGCAGTCGTGGGCGGCACTTGTTCTTGCGCAACTATTGGGAAGCTACCGCCTTCAAGCTAGCCCTTTGCCTCGCTTGCGACAATGCTACTCGCTGACACATTAGCATTCTACCGTTAGCTCTACTATGCGCAGAGTAAATAGTATCCGAGCTCTTTATAACGTGGGAATATATTGGTTCATACCAAGCCAAGATGCTTCATACTATGTATCATACACGCGCTCTTTAGAACCGAAGCTATATAGCTTGTACTTCAACGCTACTGCCCAACAAGGTAACGTTGTTAACAACACCAATGTACCTAGAACCTATTTATTATTCTATGCCACTATTCGACAATACAAACGCAAGCGAATAACAGCCTAATTAATATGCGTCCTAGGGCCCAGTTAGAGTAATTAACGACTGAAAATGGTACTGGATTGCATCACTTGGCCTTTGTTTTCAATTTAAGCATAGATTCAGATTTGTAATCTATGTTTTTGAACGACAACGCAACAAAAATGAATTCAATATATAAAATATTTGAATCGTAATCCTACTAGACATAACCAGCCTGCGTCAGAAAGGCGGGGTGTAGGTACCTACCTACCTAATTCTCAGCAGCGAAAGAAAACTATCCAGGGATTTGGCACCTAGCTGTTGTACAAATACCTCAAAACCTTTCTGTAGATACCTCAACCAATAATGTTAACAGGTAACAGAGAACGAGAAGACAAACCTCTGAACACATAGCAAAAACAGTAATAAAATATTTATAACGTGCACATCACTGAATGGTGGCCCCGAGACGCTCATCGGCCAAGAGGCAGAGCACCCGCCTGATGGTCGAATGACATCAGGACATCGTAAACATAGTTGGAAATAAGTGGATGAGACTGCGCGAGGGATCGGAGAGATTGGCGTGATAAAGAGGCCTATGCCCAGCAGTTGGCGGAAATGGGTGGAAATGATGATGATGACATGGCTTAAAACCTAAGTTTAAATGGTGTCTGATGGATAAAACTCAGGGATATCCGACATCCTGGCATCAGGATTTCCCACTACCTGTACCAAATCCTCAATCCTCAATCCTCAATATTTCATTTCATTCGATTCGGAGAGGTAAACCCGCCTTTTTGATGCAGACCTCATCCAACATAAAAACGACATCCCCTATTGAATAACAGCAGGTTTTAATTAACTAAACTTTCTAATACTCACCTATTTTATTAATCTCAATTCAGGGAGCTAAGAGTTGAATCAACATCATAAGTTCGCATGCGTCAAATTATCATCCGCAACAATAAGCCATACTTAGTCGAATTCATTCATTCATTCATGCTCCATAATTTATTCATGTATAACTTTAGTACTTAATTTTGATCTTCTGGTTCGAAGATAATTTGTCGTTAATTGTAGGTAAGTACGGTAGGTATTTTATGAAGTTATAAATTCCTAAAAACTAGAATTTATTTTGAAAAATACAAAAATATTACCTGCAGTGCGAGGTTCAGGGGTCCACTAACTCTACATGTCGGAGCAGGGGCCTCGTACCCCCACAAGCAGTTCCACGGCATATTAGTTCATGTTCACAGTACGCGACACTGGGTCATGTTTACATCGCACTCGCTGCAGCGCGCGCGGCTTCGAAGGCAGACAGACTGCGACTGAGCCGAGCGCCCGGTCCAGCTGATACCATAGGCAAGTTTTCAGTATTGAAATACGATGAAAACTCAATGAAAGGTTTGAAATGGAGATTTGGTATTCGTCGTCTGTAGTCAAATGTTTGCCACGAGGTACTACGAAAAATGTAGAGCTGTACGCTCAACCTTGATATACCTAAGTCATTTTCTTTTAGTCCGAAACTTTACCGAGATATCTCGCCCGAATTTACAAAGGGGGATGTGAAACCAATGGCATAAATTGCTCTGTGTATGCTACACTTTAGTAATTATTTTAAAAGTAGGTAGGTACATATTTATAAGTAGGTACTTCGCTAAGAACATACAATAGTAAAGTCCCTCAAAGGTGACAAAACATTTTGCCCAAAAACCATCGATCATTGACACCGGAAAACCACCCGTCGTCGTTCTATTAAATGTACCTACAGGGTGGCAAAAGAGTCATTTTAGCACTTCCGATAGGCGAACGATTTACGTTTACGCGTACCTTTCATAAATTAAGAACTATTCAATTCTACCTGATATATTTGAGTAGACATACAGCTTGTTACTGGTATACAAAAGTGCTTGGAAATAACTCTACTTTTTATAGCTATTGTATGCAGTTAGAAATTTAATCTAATTCTATGCAATTCCAAAAGAAATGCAATAACTGCCGGTCTACGTTCCTACCCCTTATTGTATGAAAGGCTTCTAGTGGTTTAATTTCTCACACGTTCAATTTACTTACCTACTTTTTTATGACCCATCAAAAAAGCGGCAACTTTAATAGACAAAATGTTAGACCCTCCGACTTGTTTAAGGAGTGGTTGTGATCGTGATGCACTCAATTTATATCACATATTTTTATGGACATGACATTAAGAGCTTACAACTGATACAACGCTTTAAATCCATTAAAATGCATTCGGGATTATGTCCGCTACCAATATTATCGTGCCGGGATTGTCCTATAACTTTCGAATGGTTATGCATCAGACCGTCACTTATGGATAGTCAATGAACTCATTAAGTACAACATTCATAAACTTCTATCAAAACTGTATTGAGATATATTTCACAATCATAATTCTGATTTCTTACTTTGCCGCGGTCGGTATTTATGTTACAAAAGATTTACGACCACTTAAGTACCAACCTAGCACATACCCTACATTAATACCTGCGATTGTCGACATCAGTTAGTTACCTGGTTAAAGTGAGAGTCACCTACATCTTTTCACAAGAACTTTAAAATGTTTGTTTAGTCAAAATGATAACAAAGTTATCCTAACTTGTAGCACTGACCTGAGGTATCAAGTGTAGAGGAGCCGAGACCACAGGCGGCCGCACACGGTCGCGCGACCACGGACAGCTCCAAGGCATGCTTCACCGGTCTTTGCACTTCTGACCTTTCAGTACAACTTTCAGGACTTCACATAATATATCGTTCCCAATAATGAATATACAAATCTTGTAAATATTCAATATTTTTAGATATGAATAGGTCAAGACATTGTTTACCGATGGATGTCGTAGAGGTGTTACGTTCGCGATAATGTGCGTGCAACAGGATGAAGGACGCAATAAACGCATGCGTGCGAGCGACCGGGCGCGCGATACTACACTAGGCCTACGAGCTACGGGAGCCCGGGACCCATTAGCCCTGGAACACCCATACCCCATCCCGACTTCCCGACGTACACCCCCCGCTGAGCGATGAAAAAACGCTGGTAGGTAAAATAAATATTAGAACGAACGTAATGAAATGTGCGCGCCGTTTGTTTCAGCAATTACTTTGATTTGCGTTTTACGTTTATATTTAAGAGAGCAGCTGCAAAATATCTTTAGTAATGTGTATAAAAAATACAAACATCCGCCCGCGGATCTCGAAAGGACCGGGGTAAAAAGTAGGCCGTATTATTAAGGATCATAAACTTTGTGTAAGTATTCGTAGTTTCAGTTTTCAAATCAGTTCCACCGTTACGGAGATGAACGGGAACAAACACACAAAAACATTTACACAAAAAAGGTTTCACATTTTATAATACTATGTAGGTACCTACCTAGTAGTTCACCCCGAAATGATAATATCTCGCTCGCGATGTGCACAATTGACGGAGATATCGGTGAACATAATTAGGTACCTATCTACATAAAAAATACATAGTCGAACATTTTAGAAATTGGTTAAAAAAAAACACTATCGGCGACAGTTGGGATTTGAATCCACAATCTTAATTTTCATAACACAATGTCATTACCTACATACCTACCACCAATTGTTTTGTATTTTTTACAAAATTGTTATCAAAAATGCAACGATAGCGTCATCTATATAAAATTAAGACTTTATGTCGCCTGTATCTAACTTGTTATAGGAGACGTAGCTTTCCAGTACGTAGGTAAATCTTCATAGCACAATATATTGATCAAACAAGTTTTATACAGATTGGATTAACGGTTCGAAAGTTATGCTCTAACTAACATATCCACAAACATACAACGCCAAATCGGCCAAGTTTCACTCTATCAATTAGTGTGATTATTCATTTGTTTTTCCTATATTCTTTCATGTTCGGTAGGAACTATTCATCAGAATTACTATACCTACCTACTACCTATGTAGCACTAACTAGACTAATAAGAACCTGAACCGAAGTACAGTAAGTAATTATAACTTTGAGCCATTTGGGAACTTTTTTATTGGTATAGGTATCCCCAATAAAAAAGTTATTTTAGAATCCAGCATTCGCAACTTAAAACGAAAGAAATAGATTTTAATCTGGATGTAATTTAGATAGAGTGATTCACCTTGTTATTGGATCGCATTGTTCAACAGCCTTGTTTTAAAATGCCGCAGTTTTTTAATCACTCAGATTGTGCATTGCATGATGTAGACCAGTTAGGTGCACTATCAATACAATATATCTGCAGTTAGGTCATTCGGGTCCTATACCATTATGATTCTAACCTAATTCGTAGCAATTTAGTGCAAATTTATCTGACCTCATCCAATTGATCATCGTTTCATGAGCTGTGGTAATTATTCAAATTTAGCGTTTACGTAAGCCATGTTTTTAATTTTAGCAACGTGTTAGGGCCTTCTGGCTGATTTAACAGGTAGATTGGGAATTGGGTAAAGTTAATTTACATACCTACCTAACTTTTCTTAGTACGACTCTGGTGTACCTAAATATAATGTGGTAGGATTTTTCTAATTACGATAAGTACCTAGGTACCTACCTAAAATAAATCAACTGTTTACCGGAGTTGAGGTGATTACCTAGTATGTAAACATAACATTTAATTGTACCTATAGAACGTAAAAACAGAGCCTAGCTATGTTAAAAATTGGCTCTATTTTTCTATGTTAATTTACAGACATCTGAATTATTAATTTCCAAAAACTATTTAAGACTCGTAAAGTACCTTAACCTAGTCGGGGTTTATATAAGCCTTGACTAGGCCCTTTGGCGGTCCAGGCCCCAATAGCAGATCAGCATTATGGCGTAGCAACGTCAGCGCCCTGGGCTTGCGTACATTTGATCTAATGATCTGGATCAGTTGAGCTATCTATAGATCATTTGTAAGTGTTCAGATAGCTGAACTGTTTCTTTTGCATTATGTAAATGTTTGTAAGAATTCGTGAACGTGAACTTAACGTTATCAGATAAAAAATTCCAACCAATATCAAGGTCCTTATGAAAATATAAAAACTCACCTCAACAAGACACACCTGAAGCTCGTCGCTCCGTTTCCGCCAGGGCAGCCACCTCATATCAACGAAGAATCCCACGAAATACAGAACACTCACTACTAAAACTGCAAGAAAACTCAATTCCGTTATAAGTTCGTATGTCGGTAAATGAAACATTTCAAAATTTTGTGCTCGAAAATTTGATGTGAAAAGTTCATTGTAATTTTTCACTAGAAATATTAATGGTTTCCACACAACACAAGCGTTGTCAATTGTTCTCTAAAAGTATGTGGATGAGTAGAGGCAGTGTTGAAGCATTATTCTTTATTCTGTGGCCGTATGGAGAGTTGTTAATTTAGGTAAATTAACAGTGTTCCAACAACGTTATGTAGAATTGGATCGGCAGGATGAATATACGGTAAATACATTGGCATGACGATCGTTTTCCGGAAGAAGTATCTCCACCTCTATAATGTAGACCGGCAGTATTTCAACAAAGTTTATTTGCTGCTTTGAGGTATTTCATGTGAAATTCTGATCTAACCTACCCTACCCTAAAATAGTACATTTTGTTTCTATAGAGATAGGAAGCATAAAATAAAAGTCCCTTCTTATTTGATATTAATATATTTTCGAATCTAAAATGTACAAAAAATACAACTTAAATGTTATGTACTCATATGCCTGATTTTCGATGAATAATATTACAATTCGAATAACTTCGGAGATATTGTTAATTAGTACAAGAGGTGTTTGTTTTAATTGACAAATACCTTTCGGTAGATGACCGGGAACAAGCTACTAGGAACGAAAGAGGCACGAGCCACACCCGCGCCTCTTCTCTTTGTTACTCTTCATTTACTCTATGTATTATTATAATTATAATTAATTTTGTAATATCCATCTCTTTGCCAAACATAATAAATTCGACTTTGCTAATATCAGGGCGGTTGTGTGAAGGCTTCGATCGGATGTACCCATAATGCTACACATTACTATTTTGTATCTTTTCCAAAATAAACATAACGACCTATATTATTTTTATCATTTAATCAACCATTACTTCGTAACAACTTTGGTTGTGTATTCTATTCGTAAAAATATAATGTATTTAGCTATTTACAATAATAATAATATATGAACATACATACATACAATGCTTAAAATGCACAGCAACACAAAAGTCCTTAATCAGCTAGATACCTGAAGAACTAAATAACACAGACATAGCGGCCACCCACATAAAAGACGTAATGTAGGAAGCTCGGACTAGTTCTATTTATCAAACATAATTACCACAGAATGTATTCTCCAACAGTACATTTAATCGATAATTTGGCATAAACAATGCAAAAAAACATGCAAAGAGTAAAACTTTTCCGAAGTTCTAAGCAGACGGAAGAATAAGAGTAGGTAGGTACCTACCATACGAATGTACTTTCTCAAGCATCCTTTTTGCGAGTGACCAATATTTACAATCACTTCAGCATTTTAGAAAAACATAATTAGTAGTGTAAAATCTATAACAGAAAGCTAGAACTAGCAATATTCACATAATAACATACCCTTGCTAACGGACGGCAGGCCAAGACAAGAGGCACGATTTTATACAAAAAATAAAATCAATTGTACGGGAATGCCTCGTGTGTTAGCAACTGTCATCCAATAATAAATAAATATTATATCACAAGTGTCACCTCCAAACAGAGGAATTTATGAAAACCCTTTTACTTCACGTACGAGTATATAGCTAAGAAATAACAATAACTCGATTTGTTTAAAAATTATTAAATAATAAAAATTGATAACTAATTATGTTTTTCTTCAGAAACAAAGACTCCCGTACACATCCATGTTTACATTTATAATATGCTAAGTGACGTTCATTCCATGCCACAGAGTAATATCAAGAATGGTAAAAAAATATTTTATATTTTACTTTGATATAATATCACATTGTTAGCAGTCCAAATACTTTTTCTGGGAGTTTATTGGATGGAATTTTGGACCCTATTATTTGAAATTTTATTTTGCTTATCTTACTCTGTGACATTGAGTAATTTTTCGTTTATCCAATCTTCCTATTATTACATAGAATTCAAAATTATATGTAACACTAATATACCAATTTCTCCTGAACTCTATATAATTGTAAAATCTATGATGCTTATAATAGCTTCACATTATCTTAATCCCGAAAAGTTATAAATTTAGAATTGGCCAACCCAATTCTTAAATCTAAAAGTAAACACTGAAAATAGATACCTATTACGTAGGTACATATAGCACACACTAGCGTTTTGTAATATTTAAGTTTCCACGCATACCGTAGCAGTTTTGTACAGTTATTTATTTTAGTTTCATTTATACCATACGATCAATCCACTACACAGAGACGAATATGATTTATCTAGCTTTAATTATGATTTGCCTACAAGTAATATCCATTCAAAAGCCTATAAAAAGTTAAATATTATATTATTTTAAATATAATTAAGGAATATTCCCTTCGTTGATCGTATAATAGACTTTAGAATTCAACAGTTGTAGGTCCTTCGCAGACATGCAAGCCATAGTTTCCATTTTACATCATTAATCTTGATTTTAACTTACGTTACTTGCTGACGGGGTGGTGGATAATCCGTAGTCCATGTAAGCACTTATTTATAGGTACGTGAAGGACAGCACACCAAGACAAACGATACTGACTCGTACCTACACTCATAGATTAATTTGAATGCATAGCGCATCATCAATTTCACAGTTTCGCACATTAGAAAACGAGGTAGAGATATATCGCATGAAATCTTGTATTATTTACAAGAAAGCGAATGATAGAGAATTGAGCAAAACAGAGGACATGTCATGAATTCTTTGACAGCTCAGTGGCACGATGATTGTTTCTACCCTATGTAGATTGAATATTGATAGGCATTTCGCAGTCATATTACTTGTGTTGGAAGACAATGCTTTATTTATTTCCTTCAACCCTTTATAATTTGCAGTTCTTACGTGTGAATAGTGAATACTATCAAGTTTATTCGGATCTTCTCTATTCTTTAATTGAATTCAGAATTATTTAATAGTCTACCGACGTCGCGACTTACTTTAACTGGTATTACTAGGTACACATCACTACGAACTATTATATAATTTTAAGTATTACTGTTTTATTAAAAGGTGACGTTGAAAAAATATTGTTTATCTATGATTTGAGGCACATATGCATTGTTACGGCGTGACATCGCTATTAATTAAACGTTTATGGTAATTCCAATATTTATTCATGCAATGGACGTGTTTCAAACATTATTCATAGTCTTGATTACATACATAAACTAGTTTTTATATTAATCGTAAATCTGCAAAAAATATAACCTTTGTGTTGTACATATATTCGTCATAGAAACGTTGTATCTTAGTGACGGCATTTAATGCTGATCATCTAGCGACTCGATAAATAACTTCAAATATAACGTATGCACGTACGACTTGGCTACCCTCGACTATTTGCTTTATTTTCCACTTCAAGGCCATCACTTGTACTCATTTGAATTCTATCGAAGAAGACAATACTGTAGTCTCTCTAACACAACAGACATGGAATGAACAATAATAGTATTGCTATACGATCGGGATCTGTAAAGCTTTTATTATCTCACTATTTATAATATTTACTCCGAGAAACTGTTATTAATTTAAAATATAACAATGAAGAAAATTTTGGTCATGACTACGCGTGAACTATTTATCTCGTAATGGTACAAAAATATTTTTATTCGTATGTCCTACAAATTTTATTAATTTTAATGGTTTCGCGGATTACTCTATACATATTTGTACGTTCATTATTTAGGTAAATTAGTCATCACAATTTACTCTTATGTGTTTATCTACGAACTATATAATTTATGGTTGGAGTTCGTTATACAACGCAGAAATATGAATTAACTTAACTTACTTTTATGAAATACCTAAAGTGAGCGAACCCCCTAAATTGTTTAAGTACTTTATATCCGCTTAAGGTATAATTACTAGGCGATGTATTCGATCAACTGCAAACGTTTTTCGGTAGGTGCAAATATTCTCATTGCAATAGTATTCCTCAAGTTCTCCGACGATAAACTTTTTGTGCAGATGTATTATTGTTTCTATATAAGGGTATTAGGCGTATCTTATGGTCCCATGTGGAATTTAGGGAGCTACAACAATATTACCATAGACCTACACCTTACACAAAAAGTTATAAGTATTACAAAATACCGATTTTAACACACCACTTAATTATTTTATTTTTTTAATTACTAGTGTTGTGCAACGCTATTAACATTTTAAGCTTTACTTCAAACAGTAAATAACTACGTAAAGCTCAACCAGTTTAATTTAGTTTTTTATAAAACATTTTCACCAATTTTGTTCATGTGTGAATAGATCACCAAATGGATCAGAAAATTAACAAATTTAATGTATCTAAAAGGACCCGTAACCCCTTGTATGTAAAACAAAAATTTAAGTGTCAAATAAAGTCGATATTTACGAGTTTTTTTACTGTTTAAAGCACTATTATAAACTGTACGTGGTGTCTAAATTTAGTACATTACTTATAATGACATCCAACATTGATGTTATTAACAATTTGAACAATTTATACAGAAAGTTTGCTACCATCAAAGTCGTTTAGTTTTGAAAGGCTTACAAACTTGCAACACATGTTTGTACGTCGGCAAACTTTACAACTTAAAAAGGGGCTGGTTTAAAATGAAGTGCAAAACTTGTACATTTCATTACATTCTAAAATAATATAATGTACAGTATACGCCCATTCTAAAACTATGAAATATAGGTACAATAATTCAGATTTGTGGCAATGAAATAAAGTAGGTAAGTTGTGTGTTATCAAGTTTACCAGATGCATTTTATTTCAAGTTATGTAGTCATTTGACAAACACAAAAGAGCAAAATATGAGATTCGATCATTGTTTGATATTGTTTTGTTTGTGTTTATTTTAGATAAAAATGAAGATTAGGTTGAATAAAGTTGTTTGAAAGCAAACCAACGAGGTCGAAATCTGGTGTAAGCCACAGTTTACTCACTATTCCTAAATCTATAACGAGTAGATTATATCCCCCGCACATTCTCAAACATTGACTCAATCCTAGATTTCATAATATCAATTTATTATCAAGCAAGTACTAAAGCTAATTCTGCGACGAAGGTAATAGCGTCAAAAAGGTAATAATTTTAAAATTGTACACGAATTAAGTTAGACATAAACGCTAATATCAAATAGGGGGGTTCACACCTAGTCTCACACATGCTGGTGTTGTCTTCACAGACAGAGTAGTGCAATAGTATTACTCTACAACAACAAACCGCACTACTTTGCCTAGGATCAAACACGAATATTAAAATTGATGAAATCATGTTCAAAATGGTAAAATTAATAAAAAAAAACATAAAATACATCGGCAATGTAATCATTTTCAAAATCAATAAATGAATTCAAAATAAAAAAAAATGTAACAGAATGAAATGTTTTAACAAAATATTTACAATAAAGCAACAGCTATAATTTAACAACATATTATTTACAAGTAAAAATAATATTCTCCAAAAGAGAATCCTTCCATTCGACGTCATGTGATCTAATCATATACTAGGTATAATACAAATTACTTTGTCATAACAGGTAACATTTGACTTTCATACTATAATACATAACGTTCACAACGCCAAAATATGTGTTTAATCTACATATACAATATTGCACGCGGTATAATTCTATTGTACATTGTGTATGTATGTATATACTAATGCGTACGAGTCAATCACATACATACGTAAATCACTATTTTCGAAATAGGAAGCTACCACGAATTTCGTATCGAATCGTATATCGTTTAAAATATAGTAAAAGTACATAGAAATAGATATTTTATGATCCTATTCAACTTCCTCTTAATAACTTAAGTTCTAAAAAACATATTAACGAAACAAATTTTTACAACTCGAAAATATCACTAGCTCTACTATACTACAGAAAAGACGTTTTATAAATACGTGTACTATATTAGTCTCACGATCGTGAGATTTACAGCCGCAGAGGTACCACGTAGACCGTAACTCGGTACGACGGAATCTATGTACGTCGATTTATCGTCCAGCCGAATGTAATAAATGCAAATGTCAGCGGGAGCCGAAGCGAGGGGTGGGCGCGGGGTGGGGCGGGGGAGGGGAGGGTCACTGGTGTCACTGCGACAGGAGCTTCTGCAGCAGCGAGGCTTTAGAAGCCGAGGTGGGCGCCACGCCGCCCGCGCCGCCCGCGCCCGTCTGCGCCCCATCACCGCCCGCCGGCGCCGCCCCCTCCGCCGAGCCCTCCGTAGTACTCTGCCACACAACACAATGTCACATTACAGCGATCGACACTCCAAACCAGACAGGCACGATGGAAGAAGAGAAGCAGGCAATCACTCCATTACAGCGTTCGAAGGTTTGAGACTTTACGGGTGGGATGGCTTTCGGACAGACAGTGCAGATAGAATGAACGTTTTATTTATCCTTGACTGAATTCCATCATTATAAACTAAACTAGTCGTCTCTTTTCATTGAATTCGAATGCATTGAGTTTTAAAAGACCCTGTATTTTAATTATTTTTTATCATTTTAGCAAAAACTATTGCAAGTTTCCAAAGCTTTAGAAAATAATTCTCACTACCTTTTTATCAGCGAGGAGAGATCAGAACTTTAATCACAAAAGCAGTGTGCTGATGTTAGTGTAAAAACTTCAACTCATTGCAAGAATTACCTGCATGAATCGAGAGTTGAAAGTTGTTATTGAATAATGGTAAATGGTTTATTTTGATCGTGCAACAATATTTAATTTTATTATGCTCCAGTATCAATATGTAGTGGTTCGGACGAGTTTTGATCACTACTCGCCATTTTTTCTAAAAATTGACTTCAAAGAGACGTCATCATGCATTTTTTATCGAATTGTATATCTACAAAACTGAATGATCGAAATAACTCTTCTATCAACTTTATGGAAGCGTAAAATAAGCACTCTAACTATGGCAAAATTATAACGCTTTTCTCATACTAGAGTCACAAAACCTTCACCACACATCCGTCTGCGCATGCGACTTTTCCCCAAGACTTATTCGAAAAGCTTAGGTTCCGTCCACTATAAAACCTACAAGCCCGTAATTCACATGACCTGTCAATTGGTTCATCTAAAGAAAATAATAAAGTACTTATATAAAAGTTGTTTTCACTATGAAGAAATATTAGACATCACATCACAAAAGCTTGTTCGTAATTCAGGAATATACCAACAATAGCATCCATGCAGCAAGATAACTCAAAAACACTCAAATAAGTTCATCTACATTGAACTTATGAGTAGTCATATTAAAATTAAAACGAAGTATTGTTGGGTACATTACTCTAAATCAGCGTCTAAGTATCAAGATGATCGACTCGACAACACACGCAGCAGAGCAGACTCAATACGTAGTATTTATAAGTAGGTCTACAAAAATAATGAAAACCGATAAAGTTGTGAAGTGACTAGATGATTTTGTAGTCGCTTGTCGCGTCCCAAGCTTACCGCGGTGCTCTGTTGCGACTCCCACGAGCTAGGCGCTGCCGGCGCTCTGCCCCCCACCACACTGCCGCAACCTACGTACGCACACACGTATACATTGGCAGTGGCCACCCTTACACTGACAATGTTCGGTACCGCACCCAACCGCGAGTACCAAGATCGTTCAGTCGGGTTATAATCAATTTGTTAAACAAAAATATCGATCGCTAGAGATGCAGAGTATCACGCATACCTGTCATTATTACAATATTGTTATGTTACAACATCAAGGATGGATTTGTGACGTTAGGAGTCGATTAATTGGAATGTTTTCAATCCAATGAATCGGCTCCTGAGATTTGTCAGAGCGAGACAACGATATAATCACAGTTGTTACTCACCAGGTGCTGACATGTCGAAACTCATGAGATTTTCCATGTCTGGAGGTTGGAGCGGGTGCAGGTCGGGGCGGGCGGAGCGCGCGCCGACGACGGCTCGCAACTCATTCCGCACGTACTCGGACGTACCCCCCCCACCGCCGCTACCCACCCCGACACCCACTGAGGGACTCCCATTACCCGTACCTGCAACGCACATCATCTTTACCACTGCACAATCCGTCCAAGACAACATCACATCGACACCTAGCAGGACCCTAAATTTCAAACCACTCTGTATAGTTACCGTATCCAACATGCGAATATAATGCGTAAATACTTGTATAGAAAATATCGCACCGTCACATGTACGACTGCGGTCTCTACGGATCAAAGAAGCGAAGATGTCGAGCGCAGAATGCAGAGGGGTAACATGCACAGCGATAGAGTTAATAGATGTATGCTACTCCCTGAGAGTAATAAGTAAGCAAAATCTCACCTGGCGGCCTCGCGGGTTTCATGTCGGGCTACCACAATGTCTCTGGAGTTCCGTGTTCTATTATAACGTGTGATCTCTATTGGTACGCGAACGAGACGCGTGAGCCGATGCCGCGGCGGGTACTCACACTGCATCTGATGGTCGTGTGGCGGATGCGGTGGGTGCGGCGGATGCGGCGGATGCGGCGGGTGCGGCGGATGCGGCGGGTGGGTCGCGTGCGGCGTGCAACGCGCGTACTCGCCGCAGTAGGCTGACTGGCCGGCGCCGTCCTCATAGTAGCCGCCCACTGCCACACACGCCGCGTTAGTGCGGGCCGGCGAGCCGCCCTCACCTACCTAGCCTTAGCCTTCCGTGCGACGCAGAGCCGCGCGCCGGTCAGACGTCGGCGTCAAAGCCCGACACGCGACTGCCACGTAACTGCCGCGTCAGTGAAACGCGCCGGTAACGTCACGCTTCGACGCCGGCGCCTGACGCGCCTCGACGCGGGCGAACGGTTCGTTGTACCGAGAGGTGACAGCGTCGCATGCAATTAGTTCAAATTCAGCTGAATCTCGAAAGATCGCACCGATCCCGGAGTGACGCTAATCTAGTCGACTACGGGGCATGCTGAGGAGGTTCCTCTCGTATAGGTCATGCGTCGATGTCGAATTGAAATCTAGTCTATTCTACCTTACTTGAGGAAAATTTAGTATCTCAAAGCCAAAAATACCATTCAAAAACCATTCGATCATAGACCGTATTCGTTAATTATAATAAAATAATTTGCATTTTCTTACATAATAATACTTTGAAATCGAAATAAATAAATAATAGAATGCATTAGAATAGTGCTATGGGAATGAAGCATAGAATTATCTAAAGTTGTCATCATAATACAAAGAAAATTCCTGAGTTATTTTAATATGCGTTCCTATGACATGCACTAGACAGAGTAAGATTTAAAATAAATGATTAATATTCTTACTTAAATTAATCTTTGGGGGCTACGAACTATCCAAGCGGCTATTCCGTTCTATCATCCGATCAGCCTGCTTATTATAGCCTCAACCGTAACCATCACATGCATTTATTGTAGCTTAGTATTCAAAAGGTCTATAAAATTTCGAAAATACAGTGACACTTTTTGTTTCTGGCACAGCTCATCAGAATTAGCTGGTTCAGTGTCGGTATGCTATAATGAAATTGGCGATGTCGTTGGGTAATTCACCTAGGTGTGGGCGCGGCGGGCGGTGGTACGGCTGCGGCGTCATTGGCGTGTGGAGTGCCGCAGCTGTGTGGGTGGACACTCCTCCGCTGTGTGCGTAGCCGGGTGAACCTCCCACCTGTAATACATAACCTACTACTATAGTCTACCAGATGGCGCCACTAGCACATTAAAACGCGCTATCGTTGCGTTTTGGAAAATCCCGTACTTTAGTCAGGCTTCACACACTATTACATAGATTAATCAGTGTGATGTTATTTAAACCCTCTGGCTACATTATCGGATTTTGGTAAATTTTATAGTGACATATGATTTGTCACGGCATGGCATCGACAAGGGCGCAAAAAGTTACAGCAAAAGTGTAGCCGCAAAGGAGATGTTTCACAAATATATGAAACCTAGGCCTGATCGATAGCCAAATGCTTAAACAAAGCTTAAACCTTTTCCCATTGTATTTTTTCGATTATTTTGCTTTACATACATATTTTAATGCATGTTCCTAGAATACCTTTCTCACGGAGGGCAACACAAAACAAAATATAAAATTTAATAGTAAATAAAACTGCTTTCGTTCTCATAGAATTTTCTGCAAATAATTATGCTTCAAATTAGAGTTGGTAACTTGGAACTCGCTGTATTTTGCACCATTTTTCTTTCTGGTGTACATAGACCAGGCCAGCTATAAAACATCTCCTTTATGTGGATGAAGTAGGACAATATGATAAGCCACGATTCAAGGACATGAAGACTGACACTGCGTGACTATTAAATTTAGCATTGTTTTTTCGAATCATGCGCTCCGTTGTAAAAATCTAATCACTATTGTTAAAACTCTGTTTTGTTGTTTTGATCTCTATTGTAGAATTAATATATCACAATGATATGCATTTTCTAATGTTTTTATAAGATTTATACTTACGCTAAGTTGTCGACTCAGCATAGGATTTTGTTGCGTGGACGTAATTTTAATTGTACCATAATTCGAACCCATTTGATCTGCAATAGAATACATTCGGTCAACAACACTAAAGGTATAAAAGTACAGCAGCAGTGGAATAAAACAGAAAGTAAAATACTATGACGTATAGTATATTTGATTAGCATCTGCCCGCGGCTTCGCTTGCGTGTTAATAGAATAAAAGCGTTTAGTCTTATGCGACGTCCTACATAAGCGATTCAAAGCGAACGCGATTGCAAAACGATCCGATGCGGTGACACGCTAATTCAATGCGATGCGGTGTGACGCAGCGACTCTGTCCTACGTGCACGAATCGTCCCGCACCACTGCCAAATAAGCAAAAAAAGGGCAACGCGAAAATATCAAGCCACCTAATCGATTTGCTTAATTTTGTGCCGCGCTGCACGGCACCCCACGTGCGTTTGATCACGTAGGCCATTTCAATAGTTATCAACTATTTGTTTTCGCGCCGCGCCGCGTTGTTTCGCGTTCGCGTCAAGATCGCTCACGTAAGACGCCGCGTTATTTAAATCGTTGATTTAACCACATACATCCACAACACCCGCTCAAACTTTTTTATTCATAACATTAGTAGGATAGATACTGACTTGTCTGATATAAATTATGATGGTAGTCCCCTCGTGTGAGGGTGACATTAGGCGGCGTTTCTGACACGAGTGCGTTTATTGTTGACCCCAAATCCGGCTGAGGCTGTTCCGCAGCCTGAAAATAAATAAACTTACAATTCAGATACAACTTAGACAATAAATTAACAAATATTATAGATATCTAGCAAGATTCGAATATGGCGAAAATAATAGGTTATACTGGGTATACGAGACCTCGGTAGCAAGGCAATCGATTTTAGAATGTTAGCTGTTGAAATATAATGGGTAAATAAGTAAGGAAAGGTTGAATAATCTTATTACCTCAGGCGAGACGAGCATTTGCTGCGAGCGTTGCATTTGCAGGAGACGAGCTCGCTGCTGTAAGTCATCCGAGCCGTTGGGGTGGGTCGTTGGCTTTGCTGACGCCACCTTGAACCAAAAAGCAATTAATACAGAATCTTGAAATACTTAAACGACCTATTCGGGGTAGTTCGACTAGTGGAAAAAGTTATCTTTTATTGAAGGAGCAGTTAGAGCATCCACACTAATGCGCACCGCGAAGATGATACAATGCCGAAGCGGCGACGACAGAAAAGTGTTCGACGAACAGTAAGCGTCGGAACGATGCTACTCCAACATAGCAACGCGTAACCCGCCGCACCGTATCGTGTGGTGTCTAGGGGATTTCTATGCTAAAACAAGAAAAAAAACTAAGTAAGTGGAAGCTTACACAGGAAGTAGAGCTAAGGTGAATACCTCAGAAGAGACAAGCATTTGCTGCGAGCGCTGCATCTGCATTAGACGCCGCTGCTGCTCCGCCACGATGCCGGCCGCAGCCGACGCGGCGCGGCTCGCGTACATCCCCTGTGCTCCCGACATCGACATTGAACCCTAAAAATCAATCATAACATAATAGAAAGTAAACTTCGTAAGAAATTATATAAAAATATCTATTTACTAAAGTTTTCAAAACTACCTACAATAGTCTTAGGTACAAAATCGATGTCTTACCCTTACCGGGCTCTGTACAGAGTAGACTGGAGGAGGGGCGCCCGGGCTCGTCACGGCAGGGTTCACTGTCTCACATTGCATTAGGCTTTGCCTAATTGCATTGACTATGTCCTTTTGATTCGTACCCTGCAACAATAGACAATCGCTGTGAAGTAAACGAACAAAATTGCAATTAAGGCCTCATAACTTGGGAGATGGGTGTCGAAAATCTTAATTGTTCGTATAAATAGTCATCGAACTTGGCTGATACACTGTCGTGTGTCTAGATAAAACCAGGTCGTATTCTAACGTTAACTATCATAGAATTGAAGCATAGTTTCTAGCTATTTTGTCTGATTTTTGAATAATTACCCGTAAATTGGCACTGGCGTCAGAATCCGGCATGCTATTGACCACGTCGTCCAATAGGTCTGACAGCATCTGATCACTTGGAAGTTCACCTCCGCCTACGACCACTTGGCGAGTCCCACCACTGGAAAAATAAAACCTTGAGAATTCTGAACTAAAAAAAATTACTTAAAAATAAATAAATAATATTAACCCTTTCCGATCCATCATAGATCGCTAATTACGTCCATAAATAATAAACAGGATCTAAATTTAATATTTAAGTATGGGCCACGTGCATTGCTAATGTCGATATGAAAATAACAACACACATGTAATTTACGCGTGGTTCTATTAGCCGATAACTGGTAACCGTAAAGCTACATAAAAACGATCAGAAAAAAAACAGAACCTAAGCAGAGCGTTCGGCGAAGTTAGGGGTGTGTTGCACTAGGGTTAGAGAGAGGTAAGAAGTGTCAATATTTGTATGCCCACGGCTCCATTATCGGGCTTCAGCAAACTCGTCGCGTAAAGTGACAAGTGCAGCCATATGATTCTCACAAGGATGCAGAAAAGCTTCGTAACTTACGCAACAGCTTGTGGCGCGTGCGAGTAGTGCTGCGAGGCGGCGTAGTGCGGCGGCGGAGGATAACGCGCGCCTTGAAGGCTGCCCTGTTGTAGCACCATCTGCAGGTGACTGTGTTGCAGCTCGCCGCTCCCTCCGTTCACGTTCATTCGTGGACTGAAGTTAAAGAAACATCTTTATTAGCAATTTTTTTTTTCTATAGTTTATCAAGGTTAGTTTATCAAGCGACGGAAGTTGATAAACATTTTGAATCAATATGATTTGTCATAGTATAGACAAGGACACAAAATGCGAAAGTTCGCAATATCACGAAAAGGTAGCAAGAAAAATTAAAATTTGTAAGCCCCATTCCTTGTATAGGGACCCTATTTTTATGATGTAACTAAAATTTCATATTTGCATCTTCAGACATTGGCTTCTTGCCAAATTTCATAGGTTTTGATTATCTTGCGAAGGTTAAAATACGGCAAACATGTGGCATTACCAGCCGTATTTTTTGATTGCGTTAACTTAGAAGTTTCATCTTTACAAGGGCTCCATTGGACGTATTTGATTTATATTTATATTTAAGGGTTCCTTTTTTCCTTTTGAGGTACAGAACCGTAAAAAATAATTAAACAACACCCAATTTTCATTAAATGTCTGTCGCTGAATATCTGACCGTGCGCTAACGCGCCAACACATTTCGATCGAATTTATGTGCTTCGGCACTTAGCTTTTAAGTATGTATTTAAGAGAGACACAGTATACTCACTGTGTGTTGTTGTTGGAGAGTATGGTGGAGAGTGTTGAGTGATGCATGCGTTGCGGCGGCGGGTGCTGCGGATGCGGCGACTGCTGTGCGTGCATAGCGGGCGGCGGCGCGCGAGGCCGGGGCGGCAACGCTCGCAAACTGCACAAACAGCAACTTTACTTATAGAATAGAAATATCTTATTTTTTGACTGAAATTTGACTGAAAAGTCAGTTCATATTTCTTCAATAACAAATAATAATATAATAATTAATATATTTTATTTATTTTCTTCACAAAAAGTTTCTTAGCATTCAAGCTGACAGAGAATAAGGTTAACTGTTAGGAAGAACCAAGTAAACCTGTTCAGTGAAGAGCTGGTGCCTGAGATAGGTTTTAGTAAAAACCTGTAATACAGGTCACCAGCGCCCCACTCCACGGATCTTCCAAGGGCCATCTTACAGAGGTTTCCATACCATTATATATACAGGGGAAAACATATGTACTTATTGTCATTAAAATACGCGGGAGGGGAAAATGTATGGAAATCCATTGCATACATTGCAAGGTCACGGGAGGGAAAAATGTATGAAAATCCATTTCTAACGCGCTTAGCTGGCAGAAAAGTTGTATGGAAATCCATTGTTAACGTGCTGTTTTTTTTTGTAATATACTGATATTAGTACTTAAAATCTTATTGATAGTAAAAAAAACTTAAATGAACTATTATTTTTTTTATTATTTAATATGCTGATTATTCCACTAATGCTATCGACTTAATTTTGGAATAGGTGAAGGTACAGGGCATCCATTAATTACGTGAGGCGATTTTGGCGATTTTGCTCGACCCCCTCCCCCCACCCTAATCTCATGAGAGATTTTTCAAATGCGTATTTTTAATGTAAATAAGTTAATTTGTGCTTAATTACGTTGGATTCATTAAACAAAATTATAAATAGCTTATTTTTTTATATACCGACTTCAAATTGGAATTGGAACAGGTGAAGTTATCAAATGTTTGACACTTAAACCAATGCTCATGAATTGGAATAGTAGCAAAATCTCGAAAACAAACATTATCAACGTAACCTAAGTATTTTAGTACTTACTTGGGGTTAGGCAGAGGCAGAGGCGTGGTAGGAGTGGTCTGCTGCTTAGCGAGCAGGGAGACTAGTATCTGGTTCTTCTGGCAGAGCGGGCTCATGCCGGGGCTACTGCTCGTAGCGGGGCTTGGCGCGCTCGACGTGGCGGCCGACGAGGCAACCGACGCCGCGCTCGATGATACCTGCTGTTATTACAAAAATATGTATTTACTAGCTCCCGCCCGCGGCTTCGCACACGTTTTACCCGCGCAAAAATCAGCTTATATGTTGACGGCCTCGGTGGCGTGGCGGGCGATTGCTCGGCGGAGACGCAAGAGGCGCGGGTTCGATTCCCGCTGCGGAAGAAATGTTTGCATGTTCTGCAAATATTTCTTCCGGGTCTGGGTGTTGTGGTACCATGGTACTCGTAGTTTCTGATACCCACGATACAGAGAATTATTTATTTATTTATTATTTATGTTGTTCACCGAAATAACATATAACAAACTTGGAATATACATAGTACGTGTACTGACACTTACTATGTATATTCTAAGTTTCAGCCAAATCTGTACGGCCGTTACGGCATAATAAAGGCACAAACATCGTTACATTTATAATATTAGTAGGATATACAGAAAAAAACTTAAAACCATTAAATAAACTATAATCATAGCTGTTAACTGTACAACACAGCTCTACTACCTAACGAGCCTACTCAATTAAACGCTAGACCCGTGACCTTGACCGCTTTGATATTTTATTCGTGAAAACTTCATATTTCTGCTACATCATCTAAGGATTGAATTTTGGACATTTCCTTCTACACTGCTACACTATAGGAGGAAAATACTATGCAAGATGGTTGTCAGTCAGTAGAAGAAACGTAAGAGTTTCATATATTTAGATTTGGAAAAAGTTTACCAACAACACACGCTAATAGAGCCGGAATAAGAAATATTGCTATAATATTTTTAGGTAAAGTCGCCTGCAATGAGATTCATACTTTTCAGAACTTCGAAAATCGAGTCGCAGCATAACATCAAATAGTACAGTAGTACCATAAACATTGAGTGCCTCGACAACTTTCATCTAGCTTCTGAAATATGAACTAACGCCATGATGATTATATAATACTAGCTGCCTCCCACGGCTTCGCTCGCATGATACCCGGATAAAAAATAGACTATATGTTAATCCAGCACATATACTATGTATATTCCAAGTTTCATACAAATCCGTTCAGCCGTTTAGGCGTGATTGAGGCACAAACATCCAAACTCACAAACTTTCGCATTTATAATATAAGTAAGATAATAGAGATGTTACATTTATAATGCAGATACTTATTTATTTTAAAGTTTTTTTTGGTTCAGTTATTATTAGTTGACTATTAATTGCATGTTCGGACAAATTCGGTTTTCATACAAAGCACGAAGTTTGCCACGGCGTACAATATTTGTGGTACTACTGTACCCGTTTACAAATTTTACTACGTGTGTTGTTCGTGTAACAGAGGTTATAAACAATTCCAATATCATTGATGACTGTTGGAAAATGCAATGAGTCCTCCAAGTATGTATTGTAAAACCTTATCTATTGCAAAATGCACGCGACAACTCAGCGCTGTAATCAAAGTGCATGTAAGAGCACTTATCATTAAGTATTTAACTTTCTTTGCACTTGAGTTTTTTACTGACCATTATTTGTTCAAAACTTTATGAAACCGTCAAACGCTTGTTCGGTTTATTAAACTAAAAACAAACCAATAAAAGTAAAATCCGGATTTAGGGATTAGAACGTGATATGAAGAAGTTGCAAACGGCCTTCAAACACACAAATTTTCCCACGACCTTGTAACTGTTGTCTAACTTGTTATCCTTACCTGTTGGTTTTCAGGCGTCGTCCGTTTGACATTGAGGGTCATCCCTTTAGCTTCGTCAAACTTGCGCTTGATGCCGCCTATCCTCTCCAGATAGTTTTCGTTATCGCACGCCTGCGACCGCCCGTTGTTTGGGCCGTTGCTATTGGAAAGCAGCTGCGATAGCACGCTAGTCTGCGACACGCCACGATTCTCATTCGAATTCCGCCGGCTGTCTTCCGCATCGTCGTCCGTTTTTTCACTCAGCATCTGCAATGTGTGAAGGAATATCGTCAGATAATAAATTATAGACCAATAATGACAAAATAAAAACCAATTAGATGCCATTTACATTAATCACGTGACATACACTTATGACACATCGGTAATTCATCTTACGCGCCAAATTGCCAAGCCGTAGCTCGTAATCAAGGTCCGTTGCCAAAGAAGCCCAAGTTTAAAGACGAAGGTCGACAGCATCTCACCGTCTCTTTCACGTTCAACACTTACCCTCACCTTACTCAACAAGTTAGTGTGTCCGTGTTGATGCGAATGCGAGGCGGGCGACATGTGCGAGTGCTGCGAGGTCTGCGGCTGGTGCTGCGCGTGCTGCGCGTGCGGCGCGTGCTGCGCGTGCTGCTGGTGCGAGGCGTGTGCGTGCTGCAGGTGTGGCGCGAGCGGACGCGCCAGTCCGCCCGCCGAGTGCAGCGGCGACAGCGCCGCGGCCGGCGTGTGCGGCGTGTGCGGAGTGTGCGGCGTGTGCGGCGTGTGCGGCGCGGACGTCTCGCTGCCGGTGGCCTCCTCGTCCTCCTGCTGCAGCAGGTCGATGAGGATGCGGTTGTTGGGCTCCTGCTTCTTGCTGAGCAGCGCGGTGCGCAGGCGGTTGGGCTCCTCGTGCAGCGCTGGCGGCGGCGGCGGCGTGGCGGCGGGCGCAGAGGGCGGCCGCGGCGTGCCACCCCGCGAGACCTCCGCCTTCACCTCCTTGGGCTCGTCAGCGGCCATGTCGCCGAGCAGCGAGGAGGTCCAGGGGTCGAGGTCGAAGTCGCCGATAGAGAAGTGCGGGTCAGCGGGGCTCGGCGGCGGGCGGTAGCGCGGCTCGAGCGTGCGCTCGCCGTTAGCGACTGACGGCAGCAGCGGCCCTCCGAGCGGCGGCGTGCGGCTACCGGGGTCGCCGGGGTCCATATCGTCGTCGCCGAGCACAGAGTGCGTGGACATGATGAAGTCGGGCTCGCCCGAGGAGGGCTTGGCGCGGAAGAGGCGCGAGCGCGCGCTCACGCGCACTGCGGGCCGGTCGGGCGCCACGCGCAGCCGAAACGGCTCGCTGACGGCAGGCGGCGCGGGCAGGCACGCCGCCTCGGCCAGGTGCGACGCGACGCGGGCGCGGTCACCACTGTCCACTAGCTCCAGGTACCGGGTACCAACGAGAGACACAGGAGAGTTTGAAAAGTTTTCCACTCCACTTAAATCACAAGCTGAAAACGAGAATGTTAGATAAGCAAGATGTCTTACAAGATTCCGACGAATTCAATAGCAAGCTTTTATTTTATGCGAGAAACAAGAGAAAAAAAAGGCTGCACAAAAGCAAGCTGCTTATCCTTTTCTAAGTTTGTAAAATAAGTTATCTTATTGTTAAAATTTGAAACAAGCATGAACAGAATAGATAGGTGAGTGATAATTACATAGCACTGAGAAGTTGCAGTCCAATCGGAAGACGATGTGATCCTGCGGCTTGGCGGTGATGGCGGGCGGGCCGCCGCCGACGGGGATGAGAGCGGCCGACGCGTCCTCGCAGCGCCGGATGACGCACATGACGGAGCCGGCCTCCTCCGACGAGCCGCGCACCGGCGACGCGTGGATCACTGCCTCCACCACACTACAAAATACATTTACTTTTCAAAAACAAAAAGCATCTCACTTCAGAGAAAAACGCGAAAAATTTCTAAAGCGGAAAGCGGGTGATAGACATTCGAGTAAGTACACGTACTTGTGGATCGACGTCCTTTTTCGCCTGCGTGTCGTAGGCGTACTTAAAAACCGCTGAGTAAGTTCGTCGCGGATCCAACAGGTTTGAAATTTTGCTCGTAGCCCGCCTTGGTTCGTACGTCTATCATCGCCGCGAGCCGCGAGCCTCCATTTTGTCTATGAATTCGAATTGGCTGCGCGTATTGCGGCTGCGGTTTTCTTTTGAATGTGCGATATCGCGGAAAAGTATGAGCAAGTCTATACGTGCGGCACTGACGTCGAGCTGAGTAAGTACGTGTACTTTAAAACAGCTATTTTAAAGCTCGTACGTCTATCACCCACTTAACCTAACCTAATAGAAGTTGACGTTTCTACGCATGTGCAAATTTGCATTATTTTTCTAACTCGGGATAACAGTGGTCTGAACATCTACACTCTTTAGGATAAAAACAAAATTGAAATCGTCTACAGAAAATGCTTCGATATATCGTGGTAGGTACCAAGAGATGATGACGGTTTTTTTGTTAAGTTACTAGTATACGGGAAAAGTAGCAAATCATTTGAGAGATACGACTCGAGTCACTAAATCCTTCAGTAAATAAAATAACACTCAACACAATAAACCTGACCCCACATTTCCTGTCTCATATCAGAAACTACGAGTACGTGCATGGTACATCCAGATAAAACAAATATTTGCAATATATTGTTAAATAAACATGATCCGATCCCACTTGAAGTGGGACAAGAGCTGGAATATGATGATCATGATGATAGAATTAGACACTAGAGTTAACTATCCGATTCATGCTCGATTTCTAATTTCATTTTCTTCTAGTTATAGTTACACTAAGCTAGAAAAAGAAAGAAACACTTATTCTATTGCATTTTTTCTGTCTACAGATTTCCGTGCAACAATGGAACAATGTGCAAGTTAAGGAGTCGTCAAGGTAGATAAAAGGTCTAAAAACATTCATGAGCAATGTTGAGCAATAATGCTGAATCATCCAACGACCTCAGCGGTGGGTGGTGCGACTTGTAAGGGAGAAACAAGAGGCCGCGGTTTAAATTACTAACTTATATAATGCTATCAAGTAATATTAAATTATGTTAATGAGAGAGATTCTAAAAATGCATGTCATTTATCCGTCAAGCTTACAATGTACCCCTAGCACTAATTAGACAACAGTTGTCCTAGCAAAAATTCCAATTTTTCGCACTCTCATCAACTCCTTGCCTATCTACCTAAGTGGGGTAGACACAACACTTTCCCAACCTGTGATAAACTAATGTGAGATAATCCAATTTATGCTAAGCTACTAAGGGTCGATTTCACCGTACAAACTGAACTGCGATTAGCTCCGAACTGAGTTCAAGTCCTGTCAAATTATTGAAACAACGTACCTGGAAGACTAGCCGACATTATCAGCCCAAGAAAGAACTGAGTGAAAAAAAGAATGGAGGCCTTTGCCCAACTGTATGAACTTGCGAGACAATAAGTTTATACCGATATTAAGTCCCATAATCACTTTGATCATTGGCCTTTGTTTCTTGGAATTCGTCAACAAGCAATAAACCAAGATAGCCGGTTGCGTAACCCTACTTCTAGATATCTCACTATATCCTTGCCATCAACGTACCGGTTTGTTTTAAATTCACATTCAATTGGCATATGTTTCCTTAGCCAATCCATTTGCTTTATATCACCATGTAATAAACATAGATGGTAGGTGTCATAAACTATGCATAACTATGTAGATCAGCGCGTCACAGACAAGTTTAAGAAATGACCGAAAACATTTGAAAATGAACTTATTACGAAAACTGGATATACAGATTTGAGGAACAGGTGTTTCGGTCTACGTCTCAGCTCTATTTACTGTCTTTGGTTTAATAAACATTACCTAAGGAGACGGAACCCGCCCTCGTACATGGGGCTCGATGCGACGCTTATCGGAAATAAGGATGGCAAAGGAAAAGCTGGTAGGTTCGACACATGATTAGGTATGTGAAAACAAAGCTGGCTGCTTCGGTATGTAAGTTATACACTTTTTAAACTAGATTTTATCAATTACCTATATTACATTTTATAAATCGCCCTAGAAAGATGTGAGGAATCAGAATTACCAGTTAATCCCTAGATACTTTCAATTATTTCAATAGATTGTGATAATATGAAGAACGCATGTGATGATGGATAGAATTTCAAAACGTAAAACAATAGACACACGATACATGATAGGAAAATGAATACGTAAATGTCGAGTAATCGGCCTCTTATCGTTCGAACGTCATGATCAGTACAACTATCACGATGAAATAGCAAATTATCTTTATCAATAGCTACATGAAACAGTCAAGTGTGAGTATATTCCAGTAGTCTACCTATAATCTAAATTAATTTAATAATTTAAGTGTGATAATGTGACATACATTTGAATTCTTACCTGGGAGATTCAGTCTCATCGGGTTTAACAATAAGACTCGCCTGAATGGCTTGGAACTTGTCCACTTCTCCGGAGCTCCAGTTATAAGTCTGTATGCACCTCAGCAAAGGTCTCAGTTTAGCATGATCTTTGACATGTACAAGTGAGAATATAGACTTTTTGTACAGCTCAGTTCTGTCCCGCAGAATGAGATCTTTTATATTTTCCGTCACGCACTCGATTTCGGCCTTGGCGTTTATCTCGAGTAATATCCACCCCAAGCTGGCGGTGTAGTGTTTAAGTGCCTGTAAATTTAAAAAAGTATATTTAATTTAACATTATAATACAACCCACAAATCGGAATAGTGATGTCAATTCTTTAAGGTACCGTGAAGGCACTTAAAGCTAGAGAATCAAAGCTGTCAATAAAACATGTGAACCTCAATGAGCGTGGTGAGTTCAGAGTAGTGTAGGCTTGGCTGCGGCTGCGTGGAGCTAACCTCCCCAGCCTGAACGGGCGACAGGCACTGCGCGGCACGCAGCGGACACTCGCTGGGGCACTCTCGACGGCGCTTTAGAACCTCTTGGATCTGACGCGTCGCCTCTCTCACTATTCCGTTCTTGTCTGGTTGCTTCACCTCAGCGAGACACGTACCGAGTAACTCCTCGAGCTGATTTATGGTCTCGTTCTCGAGTTCTCGACGCTTCTTTTCGTTGTGGCACTTATTTCTGGAATAAAGAAAGAAATCACTTTAATAAACTTCATATTACTCTAATAGAATACAAGGAATACGCACGTTTTGAAATAAAACAGTAAACAATACAACACACCGATCAATACCAACGAACGTGTTTACAAAGAATTCTAAAATTATGACACACATACGCTCATGTCAGAAACACACATGCAAAATCTTTTAGAACCAAACACAAACAAAGCTCCGAATTGCATCTGCATGTCACTCCGAATCATAACATCCATAAGACGCAGTAAATAATAACACCTAAAATATTATAATGGATTTTTTAGTTTGTAAACAAATTACATAAGACTCGAGCAATACCTTTGTCAGGACTTAAATTTTCTTGAGTATGCTGATTAAAATGCAGTTTGTTTGATTGAACTGTTCTCGTTTTACAAAATCAGCAATTCGTTGATTGGCATAATATTTTTTGTTTACTTTTAGT
The DNA here is from genome assembly GCA_949320045.1 of Scotopteryx bipunctaria. Taxonomy (NCBI): domain Eukaryota; kingdom Metazoa; phylum Arthropoda; class Insecta; order Lepidoptera; family Geometridae; genus Scotopteryx; species Scotopteryx bipunctaria. The sequence goes on from OX439441.1 coordinate 6,659,751, forward strand.
TTTAAGTACATTGAACAATATTATTCCTATTCATTTTCTATAGAATAGGTAATAATGTATTTTTGAATTCGCGTCCTATTTCTTGTCAGAAATAGGATGCGTAAATAAATCAGAATAAAGTATAGTAATAGCCACTTAGGTTAGTAAAGATTTTTTTTATTCTATAACCTTACGGAAAGACCTATGTGGACTTATAGAAAAATATCCGAAAACAGTACCAAAAACATTTATTCACGAATATAAATGAACTGAAACGATGTCAGGCGAATTTGTAATAGAACAGTGTTCAAGGAAACAGTGTTCATTCGGCAAATAAATATGTGATAGTGATAGTAAAGTAGTTAGTAACTAGATTACTATTATTATACACTGATGTTGGTGGCGAAGCGATAAAGCTATTCGCACTAGAGCTTTCTACACATTATTCTAGAGTTTCGAACCAAAATTCCGAAATTTCTGTAAAATAAATTTATGGTGTGACCCTGTCCGTCCGTCCGTCTTACACGGTAGATCGTTTCACCAACTACTACAGTTATCGACTTGAAAGAGACTTATAACATATTTTATGAAAGAAAAATAACATTTCAGAATACAGTAGTAGTATTATAGCGTAGACAATTTATGAGACAAAAGTGCTCTAAAACAATTTCATTAGCATTCGTCAAATAGAGACGAATGGCTGGGCTAATATTCAACTTAGGCCTAAATATTTTGTAAATTGTCTGCTAACGTCAATATTTCACGTTGCCCCACAAAGAGGTCTCATGTGATGAGTATTAGTTTAAACTACGTTGGCAAGATGTAGGAATCGGCGTCATCAACGTGTGGTAAGTGCTTGGTGTACTGAGGCATGAGAGAAATACATATATTATCACACCCATACCCCTAACAGGGTTGGCAGAGTCACAATAAGTAATCATAAGAAAACTTGCAGCCACTCCTGATCCAATATTCCCAAGAAAAATATTAAAAAAACAACTCTTAACTCTGAACTTAGTAAAGCGAAAAAGCTGCAAGTTCCAGACCCTCTCGCAAGTCGATTAACAAGCTTATTATTGATAACATACATACTATGTGGTGAGTGTTTGGTGTATGAAGCGTATGAGAAAAATACATACATACTACCACGCCCGTATTCCTAATGGAGTGGGCAGATATGTATATACAAGTAAACGTAAGAAAACTTACAGCCACTTCTGATTCAGTCCTAAGATGGATATGGTGAACCATGGTTACAGGTGATCAGCCCATCGCTCATATAGGTGGTTCGTCATGTTGGTGAGGATACTATCCCTTAGTCGACTTTTAAGACATGCTCAGAGAGAGAAGCAGCTGGACGCATTCTATGCTTTTTCTGTACTTCCAGTCCAGCAGAGAATATTATTGATAACAGCGCTCATGAATGGCATCTTAAGATTGCATCAAAGTAAGTAAGTAAACCGCACTCCCGTCAGCAACTTTGCGGATACCATTCCATAATAATAAATAGTTACAGGACGGTCCATTAACTTAGCCAAGCCTGCTTTTGATTCGCATTGATTTTTTTGGAAATAAAATATCCATTCAAATCAATCAAGATACATTGTCCATACTGTCATTATTTATAAAATATTCCAATATGTTCAAAATATTCACGAGTCTCTTAAATCGTTATACTCTTTACTCTTTATTTAAGATGAAATCTATAGATTCAGGTTATGACAAAGGAAAAGCAAATAAGGTAAATATAAGATAAACAGTAAAATAATAAAAGGCACAATACCAACTTATAATGACGTTTTGAAAACAACCGACTTCAAACCGAGGAGTTTTATTCCGTTTATTCCGAATCACAATTTAAAACAAGGACTTTTATATGATAGGATAATATAATTATAATAGATAGATAGATAGATAGAAAATTCTTTATTGCACAAGAAATAATATGTATAGGCGAACTTAATGCTAATTAGCATTTTCTTCCAGCTAACCTTGCTATAATAGCAATATTACAGCAAAAAAGTGCTACTTAATTGTGAGTTTTTGATGCAGAAAAAATAATCCAAAACAGACGATATTTTTTTGTTTATTTACCAAAACTCTTTGATAGTTTTTTAAAACAAAACAAAACATTATAATCGGTCAGTCGAACACGAAAGAAAATGAAAACAGCCGACGTATCGATAACAAATTCCTTTTGAAGTCGGTTAAGACAGTATTACGACATAAATGTACAACATCAATAATAAAATAATGCATAAATATTTTCTTACCAAAGATTTCCGTATAAAATTATGCTTTAATTTTAATCGGTCTCAAACAATACCTTTTGCAAACAAACCATTGATGAAAGAGCTCTTGTTTAATTGTTACAAAGTCTGTTACTTTTCTGAACGTTGAAGGCATGAATGCAAAACCCTACTAACATCATAAATGTGAAGATGTTTTTAAGTTCGTCTCTCAACCACCCTGAAACCTGGGAACGGATCGGGATAAAACTTGGTGATGAGATATAATTGGAGGTTTGCTAGACACCGAAAGCTCAATTTCATTTCAAAGCTACGATATACTCAATTAGTAAAGTTACAACGAGCTAAATTTTATAGGTACTTTCTTTTACTTTTTATACCAATTTTATTAATAAATTTCCTGATTGTCCTTACTGATATATTCATACGAATAAGCAACATAACTTCGGCCAAATGCGGGACGCGTGTGTGGAGAACCAATACACTGTACCTACTCGTTTATTCGTAGCTGTATTTTTCAATAGCAAGTCAAAAATGTTTTTGTTTTTGCATCTGTCAGTTTGAATTTTGAATAACGATTTACTTTTTTATTTCCCTTTGTCTACCTGCCTCAACCTAGTCCAAAATAACAATGGAAACTCTGACAATTTTATTATTAATACTGCTTCCTTTTTATAATCAAACTACGACAAATAATAATAGTTTCAATCTGAAAACTTATTTCAAAATCGTTTTACTGCCGATTTAAGTCACGGAAATCTGAGCAAATTATTCACGTCTAAAAACATTCCAAGCGCATGATACGTACATTTGAGATTGCGGCTTATGGTCAGACTTTTTTCTAATCTTCTTTTCCGGCGCAGTCACGCTCATCTTGCCTTGCATCCCCCTCCATGTGTCTCCCAGTTGGAGGTCACAGGATTCAATTCTACAGAAGCAGCAAACAAAATAAACTTTTTAATAAATTACTATGGCTTCAAATAATGTCAAAAAGAGTAAACTAATGATGATTAACATAATTTATATTCCGTTAATATCTACAATGAGCCCCGAATACGTTCGTGCTATAATAATCACTGTGCAGTTAGCTAGGTAATTGACTAGTCGCGTAGATGATTCAATCTAGTATGTAAGTCTACTTCAATATAAATGTAATAAATGCATGTGATAAAGGAAGCATTTTGCAATGATAAAAAATTCTAAATAAATGACATAATAAAAGTAATCTAAAACCTTATAAAAATCGAAAGAGTGCTTGTTGTCTGCATGGACCTATGAGTCATGTTTGATATTGTTACTAAAGAAAAAACGTACTGTTCAAGTTTCAATTTTAAAAGTATTTACTCAGGTTTTAACAAGCGACCAGAAAGGTATGAACGAACTGGCAAAAAGTTATAGGTAAGGATGTGTACACTGTCGTAATAAAGTTAGTATCAAGGAATAGTACACATTGACGCGGCTGATATCAAATGCCAAGTACAGAGCAAGCTGAACCTTAGTGCAAAAGAGGGACAGAGATACCAGTTGAACGACGCCTACCGAGGAGCCCCACTCTACGCAACCTCACTGCGACGGCCGCGCAACCTTGAAATAATAATGTTCGGAATAACAACAACGCGCCGCAAGCGTGACCAGAAATAGTATATTAAATAATTCTCGAAAATGTTTGAAGTCTCTATCTAGTTCCTAGTACCCACATCCTGTCTATCTTCACTCTGTACATTTTGTATCATAACCGGAACGTAGACAATGAGAATCATAGAGATCATCATAACTCCATCACATCCACTTTTGCACAGTATATTTTCCGATAGATTCTTTTAAAAGAATTGGCAGTCCCAAGAGGTGAAAGTTTGATTATATTGTCAGCGCTTCGGGGCCGAAGGTTTCGCCTTTTCAATCGTTACTTAACAGGTATTCGTCATTCAGACTGTTAATTTTGAATGACTTGGTAGACGGCAAAATACCAAATAGTGCTCTCAATGTTAGATTTAGTACACAGAAGTGGAATAAAGCATATTAAAAACAGATTAGTCTAACATAATAAGGATTTGTTTTTTTTCTGTTCCAAATAAATATATTTGTATTTGTTCGTGCATTCTCCATAAAACAATACATTTTTCCATTAAATTTTCATGTCATACCATTCAAAGTTCACTGCCTAAATCAATGACAATAATAAAGTTAATTTTTTAGCCCTATTTCCTAAATTAGTAAATTATTATTTGATTCACAATTCTGAGAACCCGCTCATATTTTCATTTTTGGGTGTTTCTTAAATGTCACAAGAATTCTAGTTGTTACAATACAATGGTACTTTAATCAATCCATCAAAACTTTAAATGACTCACCGGTGTTCTGTGTGTATTATTTAGGAGCAATATTGCGCAAACTTGTTATATTTTAGCTTTTAGGTACAGAGAACACGAAAAACGACAAATACGTACATATAGGTTATCTTTTGCTTAGCGCAGTCAAGTAGAGGAGATGGATTTTGTTATGCTGCATCGCGCGTTGAAGTCTTTTATATGTGCACATTGCTAAATTATTATCGTAAACTTCCGCCTAACTTTTTAGGGTATTCAAGAAATTTCAGACTATTTATTAATTTATCAATTATACAATTATTATTGTCTGTAATTGAAAGGAGAAAGGGATCTTGTACATTTATTATTTTTCAAACGAAGATGTGTTTCATTGATTAACTTTAAATCGGATATTTCTGATGTAAGAAGCAATCATACTACTGACTAATATACTTATAGTTTTGTTGAATAATGTTGTTTTTCTGTCTTCTTTCTTCATTCAGAATCACTGTTTCTTTCTTATTTATTATAGAATATGACTTACTTACACAGATATCCCAGGTTATTCTAAATTCTTAAATAGATATTAAAAAAAAACTTTTGCATATAAGTACTTATTTCTTGGTATTTGAACTGCACTAGACACTAAGATTCATTCGAAGAATTTGTGCGTTCAATTAAAACTGAAACTATAAAACTAAATCATCATGTTGAACTTAAAATTCACATCAATATAGAACATCTCGTTATAAGTTTTATGAAGACACGGGCACGCTAAAACTTTTTGTGCCGGGGCAGTTCAGGGTCGAAAATTTAACAGGTGGTGGCATCAACACAGCTTTTGGATATTACAAGTGATAATGAACGCTTTTGACAAGACCACACCACTTGTGTCATTGCTTGCTCCATCAAGTAGTCCCATGTGATCTCTGAAAAAGGATTACTTACGTCGATTTGCGGGACGAATCTAAAAGTGGTATTTAAAATAAATGGACATAATGAAATATCGAAACTTAAAAATTACGTTGTTAATGTAATAAACGTAATTTTAATATGACAGTGATCAAATTCGCTGAGCAATCCGAGTTCATTTATTAAGATCATATTTAATAGCTTCGTCACCACAATAGACGGCGTAAAATTTACATCATAATCCAATCGTTTTTTTTTTAACGTAAAGAAACGTACAATTTTGTCGGAGCCGACATTGATATTACGAAGGAAGCAGTGAAATAAATTGAAGTGGATGCGTTAGGAGCAACACAATTAGCTGCTCTGCTTGTTTCCGGAGAACCTGTTGCTGTCCTTGAAATGCGATTTTGATCCGACGACTGTGGGCTTTGCACGAAAATAGTATGTTATACTAAAATGTATAACGTATTATTTAAAAAACGAAACATTTGCAAAGTTATTTATTTAGCACAATGTTCTCTATGCATGCAACGTAATAAATTCGTGGAAGATATAGGTAGGTAATGTTTTTTTTTGGTAATACAAAACTTGATGATTGACTTTGTTTTAATATTATTATTTAAATAGATTGTGGGTCGTGAAGATTAAATCAGACTTGTACTGTCCGTTTATCATTCATTATCTTCAGCTCGGTGCTACCATTGTCATCGGAACTTGATAGGTATCAAAAACACGGCTTAAATCTGCTTGCAAGATAAGAACACCCAAGTTCAGTTTGACTAAAAAGTAAATATAATTAAATATAAAAACCGTTAAAATATAGCACGCATGATTTTATACCAATCCAAGTCAGTTTCCTACGTCTTTAGTGACGTCACTCACCCCAAGCAATTTATTCAACAATAAAAAGCACTAAAGACGTTCGTCATGGACATGCTTGATCAAAATGTTATCAGATTAATGTTATATAAGTACATACCTACCTTTACCTAACTGCTCATACGAACTGCAGAAACATAATAATAATGTAAATTGAAATACAGAAGTTTGAGACTCAATCTTGATAGAATGAGAATATTATGGAAACATTATATTATTTCTTAATGATGATTAAATGAATCATCATTTTAACATTCTAGTATTCTATTAAGAAATAATATAATGTTTCCAGGTGTCGTTGTTCCGGTGAGAGCTTTTCCAAAACGCCATCGGTGTACTAATATTTCTGTTCGCTTGAGTAACACCTATCTAACAGCTTTCACAGCATGTTAGACATCAGTTTTTTTTATAATGATGCGATCATTAAACAATGTAGGTGTAACAGTAGGTTATTTTATTGAAGTATATTCTAAATAAGTCTTTGCAAGCATCATGCGAGTTTCAAGGTCGCTACAGTTTCGTCTGGCTAAATGTTCGACAATTTATTTTTCCCTAAGACATCATTGTTGTTCTATTTATTTATTTAGCCTTGTTCGGAGTCCTTCTTACTTCACAAACAAACGGTGATGGCTGTGCTCAAACAGGACAAATCGTTTGACAATGTTGTTATATTTTAAGGTTTCGTCATATAGAACGAGTTTTTTGGCAATCTAGTGTTGTTAGTTAACATTCTTACTTTACTGGATTACCAGGAAGGAAGTGCAAAAATGCCTGTACCTAAAAAACTTAAGCAATTGTAGTTACAATAGAATTTTATATCACTGTATTTATAGGCCTTCAGATTATTATCGCACTAAATATGTGTTTTCTCTGCTGGACTGGGACTGGGAGTAAAAAAAACATAGAATGCATCCAGCCGCTTCTCTCCCCGAGCATATCGTAAAAATCGACTAAGGGATAGTATTCTCCCCAACATGATGGGCCATCTATATGGGCGATGGGCTGATCACCTGTCACCATGGTCCACCATAATTAATAATTATGGTGGACCATGGTGACAATGATAATTATTAATTATCCATCTTGGGACTTTGAATCAGGAGTGACTACTTGTGGCTCTGCCCACCCCATTAGGGATACGTGCGTGATAATATACATACATACCTATATACTAAAATAAGTGTAAGGTAAATAAGCTGAAGATATTGATTCAGTCTTCTTGACGAAGGCGTGGAAACGAACTTGCGCAATTCGCTGATTCTCAAATCGATAGTAGGGTGGGAGTAAGAGATTTAAACGTGCATTTAAAAATAATATATGTTTGTGTAAACGCTTTTGAGAGGATATCGAGGTTTTAGTGGAGATAAAGAGGGCGGGAGGACAAAATTATGTATTTGAGCAGTTACCAAATGTTGGCCAAGAGATACGCGATGGCCTCGAGGCAGACTACCTGCTCAATGGTGAGGACGACTGTGTAAAACAGTAGCGTGTAATAGAAGATATCTTTACTCACCACCTGTTACCTGTTACCAGCAGTTCAGATAAAAATATAAAAAAACTACGAACGTCAAAAAACCTTCAAAAATATAAAAAAGGACCGCTGTAAGGTATAGAAATAGGTTATGTAAACAAATCTAGGAAAAATCACTCTGATTGGAGATCGGAGTCTGTTTTAATTAACCCCAACGGTCACCGCACATGAGAGTACTTTATCAGTAAAGACATTATACCAAAATCACTTAGTAATAAAGGTTTTGTAAATAGCAGTTCTGTGGGTATTACATTTATTTATCGGTAGTCATTTTATTTATTAATCAAATCAGAATTAAAATTATTTATAGAGGTCAACAAGAAATCTTGCAAATATAAAACATAAGGATTATTTGCAAGCGTTGATTTATATGTAGTTCTTATCATTTATATTTACTAAATTTATCTGCACTAAGTGACCTGTGGACATTCTTGGTGTCAGTGTTTCATGTCATTGGTTTTGTTTTGTTGCTCAAACTGATTAATACATAGATATTCAATCTTTCTCTATGATTAAGTAAATTAACATTCGACTTTGTATTACCATAACTAATGTGATTATTACAGTACTTTTTTATTATTTAAATAATTTCTTCCTTCAGAACTGTTCTATTATTACGTAATACCTTATGCTTTATCATCAGACCCTGCCGAAACAAAGCGCAGGTAATCATCGATGTAGGTACATGTGTGTGTATGAGAATTTAAGGATCGGTTTTCACGTTAATTTAAATTTTGTACCAAATAGTTACCACTCAAGTTGATCTGAAGGTGAAGACGAGCGGTGTACAACGAAACATCGCAATGGAAATACAATATTTTACAATTACCTCCAGGGATTTGTAAAAAAAAAATTACTAATTACCTTGGATAGGTGCTGGCAGTAATATCGACACCAAAGAAAATGTCAACAAATTCATCAACATCCGACTCAGGTGTTAGCGAGGGGGGCAATGTGGCCGGCGGCGTAGCGGCCGCATTGACCGAGTGGGCCCCGCAGTTGAAGGGTACAGGTTCTGTTTGCACTGTTGGAAGCATGGCTACAGCAAACACCAGTCCACGCCGGCAGTAATCCCGAGACGTTGGTCTCCACAAATTAAATTAAAACAACAATGTTTATATCCGCACTCAAACATACACTGCATTGCGCCACGGTCGTCGCGACGCTATTTTTTAATATGGAGGATTCCAGAAAATCACACACCCAAACCGAAAACCATGAAATACACTACCGAACACTGAATTACGTGTCTTTAAAACTGCAAAGTCCAGTAAGAACAACATGCAAAACCTATATTACGTAGTGATATTGCAATTTCCTATCGATAGCCGTGCGAAACGTTCGCTACAAAACGACGATGAAAGTCAACTGAAAGACGAGACGTAGATATACACACATCCTTTTCGTTCGCCGCTTTACAAATTTATCAACACAGACAGAGTCAGGACGGCGCGACGCAACGCGACGTGGAACAGCTCCGACGACGATTCATGGTGACGAAGAACGACGAGACGCGGCCAGCGGAGCCCGGCCGGGGACTCGAAGCCAGCCTGAATAATATAGTTGGCACAGTCACACCCACTTTAGCACTAACTTAGCTAGATCACTTGCGATCTCGCTCTGTATTACGAATTTAAAACTTCGCCGTCGAATAAAGCCGATGGTTGCCGAAATACCACGATGTATAAAATAAATTATAAACTAAAAAAGTGTTTGCTATTTGATTAGCAATCTGTTTGTTATAGATTGAGGAGCGAATATTAGTGCAGATTTTAATTGTCTGGGATTATTGTATGCAAATGCAATATACCGTCCCTAAGTATTTTGTTTTGAGATGATAATGTTTACATCGCTTTGTGTCACAACTTCATAATGTTAGTATTTATTGTACATAATTATTATGCTTTTATATAATAGTAAAATGGGGTAAAAACTGATACAAAAAGTATAAAATACGTTAGTGCTTGTATTGTATTTTTACTACTCCGGAAAAATGTTACGTACGTCACTTTTATTGCTAAGTAGGTTTTGGCAAATAAGTTTGTACAAAATGATTGAAATTCTCTAACAATACTAAAAATCGATCAACCGATGTTTTAAATTCCGCTAATATTATAAATGCGAAAGTTTGTGTGTGAATGTTTGTTACCACGTACTCGTATCACCGTAACTACTAAACCGATTTCGATGCGGTTTTTTGCATTTTATTAGTGTCATTTCAGGGAAGGTTCCTAAATATGTTTACGGCCATAGCCTACCACGGGGCGTTGCAGTAGCTAGCATAGTTTTTTGCACCTCTGAAATGGTAATGTAACAGACCATTTCAGAGGTAACAGTTGCAAATGGTAACAGACACAAACACAAATATGGGTAAAAATGAGGATCCAGAGGGCACCTTTGATGACGAACGATGTGAAGAGCTGTCTCCAAATAAAAATGGGCTAAAGCTAGTAGAAGAAGATATAAGAATCTTACTTATCTTACTTATATTATAAATGCGAAAGTTTGTGAGTTTGGATGTTTGTGCCTCAATCACGCCTAAACGACTGAATGGATTCGAATGAAACTTGGAATATACATGGTACATGTACTGGATTAACATATAGGCTACTTTTTATCCGGGTACCACGTGAGCGAAGCCGCGGGCGGCAGCTAGTGAAATATAAAACACTGTAACATTTATAATAAAACATGGAAAAATAATAGTTTGATGACATTTTAAGACTAGACTAGAACGACGATCAAATTTTCGTTTTGTGGAGTATTGATCAGTTTTATTTAGAATGGGTAATTAAATTGAGTCATATTTCGTTGTGACACAAAAAGTGTGCCGATACTAAGGCCCATAGTCGCGTGAGCATTCTCCTTTATACATCATGGTTGTAGCTTATAAGAAACATGCTTTGGTAACTTATACAATGAGATTATCGATATTAGGTAATGATCATCATCATCACCATCATCATGTCTAAATCTAAACGAAGGCGCACTTAAATTCTTTCACCACGCTGGTTCGAAAGAAATAGTGACACGATTAGTAGTAGTAGATCAGGTCTAAAATATGAGTGCGTGTGCTTGTTAATTCGTATAAATTCCAGAGTATAATATACATTTATATACAGAAGAGACAGTTTATTTTACGAGTAAATGTAATCAAGACATGTTATAAGACAACATACCGTGTGGGTACAATTAAAATAATTGCAGGCTTTCTCTGTATCTCATCCTTAGTTCGGTTTAAGTTTTATTTAGCAAATCTTTGTATTGGGTAGGTATTTATAACTTACTTTTTATTGTTTTATAAAGGTATACCATAATAATATTCTATGTCCATATTCATCTAAATATTTACACTTAGTCCTTACCTAACTGAATATTGATCTCCTACAAAATGATTGCATAAGAAGTGATTCGTTATCATCAAAGATTGATATCATCGTATAATGAATTCTGTCCAAAAGTGTCGTCCTCAACATAACTGGGCAATCTCGCTCGGAACGACGCGCACCGACGCCGACGGTACGGCTACACCGATGACGTATGTATGAAAGTGAAATGGTGCTGTATTCGTGTCAAGTGCACAATTTAGATAACAAGGTCATTTTATTGCAATATTCAATAAAAAAATGCTTTATCTAAATTGTTGACTATTATAATTGCTACCAGTAGTTTATTAAGCTAGGTTCAGAAAATAACTTGCATAAAAATTTTATGGCAAAATTACATATACTTATACATTTATATAGCTTAAGGCGCATTATTAGAAATAGATATTTTAATTAATCTAAAGTAAAAACAATATGCATATAAGTTAGCCTTATTGTATATCTTATCGCATTTTAATATTATAAGATTCAGTAAACAGTAGTAAACATCAAGACAGACTAGACACATTAAATGTAATTTTTGTTATTTGTCCTTATGGCATTTACGCCATATTTTAGTTTTTCAATATAAATCGTGAATCATCATCATCATCTTCCTGCCCTTATCCCACCCAATGTGGGGTCGGCACAGCATGATCTTTTTTGGATCATGGTGTGAGAGTTTTGGCTAAGGTGTTTTATGACCGGCCGCCTGCCTGACGTCAACCCTCCTTAGGAATACTTGCTTATTGTATCTCATCATGTTGGAGGATACTATCCCATAGTCGACTTTTACGACATGCTCGGGGAGAGAAGCAAAATATAAAATATATAAATCGTGAATGATCTTACAAAATTCAGTGGAAATGAGTAATTGTTAAATGGTAATATAAAGGGGCAGTGGAGGAAGAGTGCGGCGCGTGCAGATATCGTTGCAGGCGGCCCCGCGGTGCCGCGGATCTGTGTCAGTGGGTCACGGCAATGACGTGGCACACGGCCGCCCGCCCGCGACTCGTGGCGCGCACTTCATTCTAATTCCGCTTCTCAGCTCCGGTTCTCTACTATTTGCTCACCTGTACGCTACATAATCTAATAAACCATCCATCCTAATTACAGGCATGGATAGGTAAATAATAATGCTCGATCTAAGCAACGTTTTATGCCGATCGCTCCATAATTGCATACCTATATCCATTCGTATTACATTGTTGACATTGACCGAGTGAATCATATGAGCACGAAGACTGTGGTCTCATTCAAACGATTTCGATAATTCAATGAGTCTAGAGGGTTTTCCCAACACGAAAACTATTGGATTCTACATTTAATGTCTTTTTATGTTTGTAACTGACCTAGTTATTTAAAACACACGTTATTTACTTTTAATTTAAAACGTCATAAATATAGGATTTCATATTTTCTCAGTAGTAAAAACATTAAAGTTTCGTTATCTTGAAAAACCTTATTACTTTTTTAGAGTGCTGTACCCGAAGGGTGCCCTACGGGACCCTATTACTAAGCCTCCGATGTCCGCCCGTCTGTCCGTCTGTCTTTCAGCGGGCTGTATCTCATGAACCGTTATAGGTAGAGAGTTGAAATTTTCTGAGTATGTATTTCTATTGATGCTATAACAAATTAATGAAAATAAAATAAAAATAAGAGGGATGCAAGGGAATAAAATGGGGATACAAGAAAATTGATTTTTAAAGTACCTACATAAGAGTAAAGCTCATATTAAAAAGCCCCTTCGTGTGCGAATTCGACTCCCTCTGGAACTTTTTTGACTTTTTTCACATTTTTCTTTTTAAATTAGCTGACACGAACTATCATATCAATTCAGTCTTTTAACAAAGAATAATTTAATAATTGCCAAATTTTTATTAATGTCTTAGACCTCACCATTTAACAGTCCGTTAACTTTAAATGAACATCAACAACATCATGTTTACCAAGAAATGATGAGGTGCCACCTCAAGGGAGCCAAGTGATCTGATCAAATGAAACAACTAATGAGAATATAAATGGCGTAATATATTGGATGGGGACAGCGAGCTCCCTTTGGACCATGTTATGTGCCTATTTACGTCTTGTGTATGGGGACATTGATATTATGAGTAAAAAAGTAATATTGGTTGCTTTTATAGGAAACAACCTCCCGCGATTTCATGGCTAATTATGTGGACATGTCAGTAAATAAAATGAGCATGACCTAACTGAATTTTCACTTCACAGTAACAATAGGTAACTATTAATTTATTGTTTTTTTGAAGCCACACTCTTCGAGTATAATGAGGAATACATCGTTGTGTTCTCCCTCAATCTCTCTAAAACATCTTATATCATGCATATGCCTCTTAAATGGAATAAACTAAAAATTATTTAGTTAGACTCGAACAAGGGAAAAACTTTGTTTCAGAAGCCTTCCTTTTACTTTTTTATAATATTTACAAAAAACCTAAACGTCTTGTTATTTTTTTCTGTCGATTTCCGTATCACTCTCTATTTTTTTTATTACATTTTTTAATTCATAAATTAATATAAAATTTACATAGTTCTCCTGTAACGTATCCTGTATTCGCTTTCAATTTCGCACAAGCGTATTGCATGATTTTGAACTTTCGTATTCGCTTTCACTTTCGTAACTAACGCGAAAGTTTTTTTGTAAATGTTTACGTCACACCGAGTGACGTTTTCTGCGATAGACTGTCTCTATTTTATAACCAGTATATTTGCGCGAAACGCTTGTCCATATATAACTTCCGCAAAATATTTAACTATTTAGAAATATTAGTTAACAGAGTAGAAAAAAATATTATATTGGTAGTTTAATTACAACTTTAAACAAAACTGCTATGTCTAATCAAGTAATCACACAAGAAAATAATTAGGCAGTCAATTTTGCTCAACAGACCCGACTTTTAATTATAACAGAACAGAACCTACCGTCTACCTAATTATTTTACGTGTGTAGAGCTTCGTGTATGCCCTGTATTTCGCAAACGTTTTGTTGTGTTCAGCCACCAGAACATTTATTTTCATAACTGATTACACTTCATTTTAGCTAAAATCATAAAACCATTAATCCTATACAACCATATATGGATATATATACAGGATGCAAGTAGTACAGCCATTCAACGGATAACCTTAACATTATTGAGTGAGGTTCACTTTATCGGTTTAAAAACCACGTTGTGCTTGAATTGCGTCACATTTCAGCACAACCAGCACCATTACTAATAATGATAACTGATAAAATTATTTGATCAATTTCCGGTACGCGCGAATCATTCGTTCGTTGTCACATTGAATATTTTAATTCACCATGACTGCCAATGATCAAGTCGTGTTATAGTAACCCTGGTTCCACCATGATGAAAGAACTAGTATGGCGAAAGGCGCCTCGTTAAGGCTCCTTTAGTGGTTAGTACACTATTTTTTGTAATAGCACTAGCAATCCACTCTAGCACTCCAGCTTCGCTAATGCAGTGTTATAATATGGCGTAATAAGTGTCCGAAAAATTATCTAACAACAGTGAAAACCGTATCAAAATCCGTTGCGTAGTCCAGTCCAACTTGTCCATCCACAAGCGACCAGGGCGTGGATAGGGACTTGATTTTGATACTAAGAGATACTAAAATGTAATTTATCGGCCTTTAATTATTCAATTAGGATATTTTTTATTCTAAGGTTGCGTTGAGATAATTCACACGATCCGACACGAGCTACATAGTCTATCCAAACAGAATTCAATTAGTTTGTGATTATACATCGCTAACTTGTAAATAATCACATAGTAGTGCGACAAAAACTACCAAGTGTGTTCAAGCTCTTAGTCCTATGCTTTCAACCTGTCAAAAGTTCACAACCTTCATAATGCATTAGATCTTTGAACCCAACATTTTCGTTACATCGCCAGCAGGTTTATATCTAGCTCCGAGTTGAATACGCTCTCATACGTATCTTTACCTACACGTGTATGTTCTTGTTTTCTCTAGGAAAATGTTCTTTATCCAGGGTGGTGCAGAGGTGTTTTGGAAATATACGAAGTCTAAGTTCTATTTTCATAATAAATCATCAAATTATCGATCCTGTAAGGCAAACAACGTACTTAAATGTAACAGTGTAAGCGGTTGATGAACGTACAGCCGATCGAAGATGTTAGACCATGTGAGTCATGTGACTATAATATAAATTAGTTTATTGTTGTAAATTCATATCAAATCTTTTGAGATTCAACTTCTCATCTAATTCAAAGAAGTGTTTTAGTCACGGCAACTTCGTTGTTAACGTCTAAACATTTTACCCTTTTAGTTCATTACATTACTGAAATCCTTTATGAAATAAAGCTAATGGTTTGTATTTTACCTTCAATTTTATATTTATAAATGTCCGTGAAAAGTTAAATGAAATTGATCAACCTGTATTATTGTAAACTGACTAGACAATAATTTACAAGGTTGGTATAAAGGATGTTAAAAGATGATGTTTTTACTTTCTCACGCTGGATGGATATAATGTAAGGTATTCTATCCGCAAAGAATCCCTGCAAATACGTTGTTGCGTCACGTGGGCGGACGGATCGATCGGGTGGGCGGCTCGGCGCTTGCGCGAACACTCTTCTCTCCCTATCGACCAGTAACTTTTGAACGCTTTTGGGGCAGGTTAGGCCTATGCTCTAGGGTCAAGGTCACGTTACGTGTACTGAAAGTGTACTAAAGGATTTGTTATATCATGGACAAGGCAGTCATTAAATATTGGGGCTTAGACTGGCCCGACCCTTCTACGTAGCAAACGTAAAGATGTTAGCCGAATTTGAAATTTTTCAAACATCGACCAACTTTGTCTAACAAAACAGAGTTCAGCAGTCTGAGGGTAACATTTTATTGAGTTTATACAGTAATGTTTTACGATCGCTGTTATAATAAAAGCGTTTTTTTGTGACATCAACAAAGAGCGTGCATCTGAGTTGTCAGGGTACTTAACACGCTCCTAGTGTATGAGATGACCGTCACGCAATGGTATAACAAGTTAAGCTTAATAATTATTATATTAGTAGAATAATAGTGTGACTTTCTAACAAATTTCCTTAAAACGACGCATAGAGTAAAATTTGAACATCGCGTGAACAGAAATTACCTTTTGAACCTAAATCTGATTTTCTACAGTTTAGTGAACACAAAACAACTAGACATAATTGTTTTAGGAAAATATTATATTGGGTAAAAATAATACTTTTAAGCTTATCTTTATCCGGTCTGAAATTGTTGGTATTAAGTGTTACTATTAGCTTAGAAGCTTAGCTCAGCTTTGAAAAATAAACTTGGACATTCCCTATAGTTATAGCTGCTAAGTTCAAATCAATGAAAAATAATGTTATCTTGGTAAAACCTTCTTATAAAAACAAATTTTTTTTGCTCTCAGAAGTTTAGCCGGTGTTACAAACATACTTATCATCTTAAAATAACATTATTTTAGGACGCTACCTAAGCACGAAAGAAAAACAGCCTGGAAACTGCGCAGATCTCACACAAGTAGGTACATAGCTCGTACGAAAGCATGAGTGATACACAACGTACGTAACTATGTGAAGTACGTAACCAAGTGGAGGGCGGTGCTAGGGGCGCAGGCTTCCGCCGCGATTGATCGCAACCCGGCGCGGTGGTCGGAGGCATGCGGCGCGTCTCCGGCGAGGCGTCGCCATGGCAACCCACGGCTGATGTTGTCCCGAAATCAATGCTACTGAATTCATGATAGCGAGACGTTTTCTCGTGAAATTAATGTAACGAGTTGGCATATTGTCAGCAATTTGTTCGTGAAGGCCATTTCTTTCTCCGCGCTATTCAGTTGATAGAAATCCATAAGTCCCTTTAGTTGCTTTGTTACAATCTGGTCTGTGTTGACTTGATATAGAAATTTAAATAAATTAAGTGCTTCGTCATATTAAGGAGCGCACAGAGACGGCTTCTAAATGGTATGAAAACGCGTGTCAATATACTCTGACCAAGGCCTACTAATCAAATGAGTTCAATACAGACGCTCTGCAGACGTTATCCGCCAGAAATAATTCTTTATTAAAGAAGATGAATTTAGAAAAACGATGCCTGCTAAGATATCTTAGTGACATCCACTTTAAATACATATTGCGTCGTACACATTTCAATTTCACAAACATATCAACTTAGCAGTTACTCTATCACAGGCATTTCGATTAAACATTTTTATGTGACAATAATAACTATAGAAAGGAAAGATAAAAACGACATTTTCATATATAAGATAGCACACAAATGTCACGCTAAAAAGCATGTCTCTTATGTTTGCGACACATTGAAACCAGCATAAATATGGTTATCATCACACTGTTTATGGTAACTGGAGAACGGTCGTCTTATTCTTCATAACAATGGCACGGAACATTAATTTTCATTCGTGTCTTATCGCGATCGCGATTCATCAACTAGCGAATGAATTTCAATGAACTTCGAAGTTCAAAATGATAGTGTCAGTAGGGAAGTGTCTCTCTTTTAGAACACCTTGTAATAAACCACGTTTAGGAGTACACCCAACACTAAAAAATATCTAAGTTTAAATAATTTAATGCTTCAGCATTAATTTGTTAGTAGACAAATGATTACTTATTATTGCACGTATTCAACATTGAAAGTACAGGTTTTCCCGAACCCTATTTCATTCACAGTGAGTACATTTATGTTACTATTGAGAAAGTATAATGATTATGGCGCTATTTAAACCGATCGATCGGTCGTCTCCTAAAGGTGACATAAAGGTGTCCGTGTTATTTGAGGGTGTCTACACTGTCTACACACTAATGCTGGCGGAAAATGCTGGTAGGTCGGGCCGCCAGCACATGATTACAAAAATAAAGCCGGCGACATAACAACATGTACCTGTGACGCCGAACTAAACCGACCATTTTGGGATGTAGACACCCTAACATTGTATGGCAAATCGGAATGAGTTACAAAAATTTGTTAATACCGTAATTTTAACTGTATGTCATAAAAAAACTACGCACCTTGCATCTTCGATGGCCAAAACAGGCATGTATAAGTCATTGATATCGATGGCGCCTGAGAGCGCCGTATTCTGTCGATCCGTGGCGATGTCCAATTTGATTCAATGCTGCTAAGAAATTCTTCTGAAACAAACAAAATGTTATATTACTTACCTGTAAATTCTAGGCTAACCGTCTAGAAAGCAACAGTAACAGTTCAAACCAACGATTTTTAGGGTATTACAAAGTCCGTCCATCCATCCGTCCGTCCGTCTGTCAGCCGACTATCTTATATTATAAGAATCTTTGTCCTGACTGACTGACAGACAACGCACAGCCTAAACCGCTGGACGTAGAGACTTGAAATTTTCAGTGTAGGTAAACCTTGGTACGTAGGGGTGTACTAAGAAGGGATTTTTCAAAATTCAACCTCTAAAGGGGTGAAAAGGGATGAAAACCTGGAATCAATTTTTGGTCTAAAACTGCACATAACCTATATCAAATTAAAGAGCCGATTTTTCTCATTTAGTTGATGTCATAATTACCTGTAAATTCTTTATTTTTGGCATGTTTTTCATGAAAAATAGAATACTTTTATTTTGACATATGACAGCGATGATACCACAGATTAGTAATAGATGATACAAAACATATGGACTGTCAATGTCAAATTACACTACATTCATTAGCGTCTAAAAAAAATTGTTGCGATAATATTTTGGACTGTTAACACTGCAGGTGGGTTACTATGTGGTCTTAGAGCAGGACAGTAGTTGAACTGCTCGACTTTTTTGTGCTTAGTAGGTACCTAACCTACGTGTGCTGGAATGGGACATAGGGTACTTTTTATCTGGGTACCGCGTGAGCGAAGCCGCGGGCGGCTGCTAGTATCTCATAAACCGTACACGGTTTATGAGATATTATAATAGATCAAGAGTTGAAATTTTCACAGAGTGTGTATTTCTATTGAGAGCACTGGTAGTCTAGTTGGTAGTGACCCCGCCTTCCAATCCTAAGGTCGTGGTCGTGTACCAAAGGATTTTTCTGTGCGAAAAATGTACCTATGTGCGCCTGTACCAGTACTTTCAAACGGTGAAGGAAAACATCGTGAGGAAACCCGCTGCTTAGTTAGCTCCGCACGTATTGACCATGTCTTTCCTGTGGAAAAGGCCGACTAAGCTGAGAGGATGGAATAGTTGCTGGGCAAGCCTACTCCATCTTAATTCGTCCCGGGCACTCCATCGTCCCGTTTGTGAAGGTAAAAGTTGCCTCCTGACGCTGTATAAATAATAAATAATAAATATAAATAAATAAATATTTGCGGACTTTTCACACAGCGCCATCAAGCCCCAAACTAAGCAAAGCTTGTACTAAGGGAACTAGATGGTTGATAGAATACTTATATACTTTTGTAAATACATACTTCTAATACATAATACAACACCCAGACCCGGAAGAAATATTTGCAGAACATACAAACATTTCTCCCGTAGCGGGAATCGAACCCGCGCCTATTGCGTCTCAGCCGAGCACTCGCCCGCCTCGCCATCGAGGTCGTCCAAAATCTACTATAGATAGTAAAAGGCCTTTGTTTGTATTTCTATTGCCGCTATAACAAATAATAAAAATTAATAAAATGGGGCCCCTTACAAGAAACTTTTATATACATGTACGATGGTACAAAACCCTTTGTGTGCGAATTCGACTCGTAGTTGACTGGTTTTTATACAAACGCAGCCCGGTGACCATAAGCGTGAGAAGAAAATCCACCTTAATTTTGTGTCGAGACGCTGACGCGTGATGCAGAGGTATGCTTTTTAAAACTTTAAAACGACAGCACTACAATCTTGCATCGCTATCGCTTTTGCTGCATCGTCGTCTCATCATCACACGTCGCACCTGACAGACCCAAGTAGTTGTGCTCTACGTACGTAGGTACGTACTAATTCAAGGACTTAGTATGTACCTACGTACTTACTAAGATTACTTCTTTTTTGTAGTAGTATATAGGAAATAAGGAAAGTGAGTATTGCTTTTTTTTCGTAAAATGCAAAGACAAAATAAAAGGATGACTGATGATTTAATTAAAACTCAATAGCTCCTAAGTTAATTATGCTCTTTATAATCCACTTATTTGGTTCTCAAAAAACGGGATTGCTTGGGAAGTTTTCTGGGAATTTGAAAATTGGTTTTGGATTGGAAAAGTAGAAAACTCCGTTTATTGATTCCAGATAATTCGACGAGGAAGCTTTTCTTATGAATTTCCAGGAATGAGATCTCTAAGTTTTTTGTGTTAAAAATTATTTTGTAAGGATTTACTTTATTCAATCGCCAAATAAAAATAACTTCATCTGACGATTTCTTGGCGTAGAGCTCCTTCCTAGGTGAGCTCCTTGGTGTGACTGGCATAACTAGGTATTGTAAAATAACCTTCGATTTTAACCTCACCTGAAATGTTAAAACTAGTAAAACAATTACATACGTTTTAATTATTTTATGTAATAGACAACGCACGAGTAGTCGAATATCTTTGTTTTACGTTATGGCGTTTGTTGCTTGTACCGACCAAAAAGAACTTACATAGGTAAATGAAGTAATTTGGATATTCATGAATTTAAACCTACTGAAATAAATGATTAGCGTCTATTTAGCTATGGATTATTTACAAAACAGGATTACGGTCCTTTGACTTCCCACCACGCCTTTGGAAAATATTTCCAGACTATGCAAATCTTGAATATGGCAGTAAGTGTAGCATTAATTTTGCTTAAACTCCATTGTAGTAGAGCGGGAAAGATTTGGTCTGAGCCTGCTGCTTTGAGCTTTGTTTGAAACTTTCTGACCGGCCAATCGAGTACTTCTTTCTTTACAATTGTGTTGGCTAGTTCTCAGTTCGCTTCGCTCCTTAGGATGTGTTCATCATACGACGACGAACAACAAAATCGCACATTGCAAATGCAAATGGTGGAATGGGAATAGTCCCATTCCACCATCTGTCCATCGTAAGAGAACATGCGCTTTCATAGCTGGTAACTATAGTGTCGACTCACTAGTCACTTCAGCGTATGTTTTATTTCGTTCGGTGTAAGTTCCATGTCAGGCTCAGTCTTCGAATGATTCTTGAGGGCCTTGTTCGTCACGTATCCTCATGAAGTGATTGATTTGTGCGTCTCGGGTTTCTTTATTTGATCGGTTCAATCCTGCCTGTTTTAAGGCTGAATCTGATTCGCCTATGGTCCGAGCATGATGCTTCGGTTATGGCAACATACCAATCTTTTATGAGCTCAGCTAGTGTTTGTGGCTAGAGTAATATCAATTATTGTCCTAGCCCACGATATAACGAACGTGGACTCCGACCCTTTGTTTAGTATAGTAAGTGGTCTGAGTACGAAGTCTAGAATGTCCCTGCCCCTCTCGTTCATGTCTATATAACCATGCTGAAGGCATATGTGTCGCAGCCTAACCTGAGCTTCCTGCAATGCATACGTAGGTTCTCTTATTCGGGCGGTGGCGTGTCCACCTTTCCATCCATATAAATAGAGGCTATAATTATGGTGTTAAGAGTATGTTCACAACCGGACGATCGTCGGTGTACAAGTCAAAGTCAAAACTTTTTATTTCTTAATATCACGGGGATTATTTGGACACGTCTTAAATCTACGTTGCATTTACACCAGTTCGTTAAGTGTGTTACTAGAGATGCTTTGATTGTGGAACACACTCAAGTACGAGTTTTGTTTTGCGGGCGTTGAAACTTACCCTTCCTCTGACGATGTAAGGTTCCTGGACCAGTGCTATTGTGTGTGGTTGCTCTTCAAGGGTTCTTCTCAGGGTGGCGAACCCAGTGACGAGGTGTTGGATATTGGCTTGTACGATGTTTAACTTACTAACAGTGTTTGTAAAGGACTTATGAGATTTGTACGTATTCCCTTTCGGGGTTGGAGTTTTTGAGTGTTGTTGATTGACCCGTGAGACCTTGTTAACAATCATGGTAACGGATGTAAAAGAGAGTGGGTGTTATGGGGGGATGAAGGGCAGAGTAACTCGTCCATCACTGAGTCCCCCTCCCCTAACTCAGAGCTGGCCTCTACCGTGGCTCCCGCACCCAACTCATCCCTGCTTGTGCTAGGTGCGCTTAGGGCGGGTTCCACTATAGGTACCTTAACGTTCGCTGCTTTTGGCCTGCTTCACTGAGATGTAAATGGTGGCAATCTTGTAGTTCAGCCTAATCCTCCTTTCTCTGAGGATTTCCATTTCGTCCACATGTATATCGAAGACCATAATGTGGTTCATGATGCTGCCATCCCGCTGCATCCGGTGGGCGAAGATTGGCCATGATTTGATCCGTAACTGATCGTAATAGAAAACGAGTAACCTCTGGATTCTGTCTGTCGCCTTCGAAATACGGAATGCTCACTACGCCTTTGTGATACCTAGGTAGCTCATGTTCGCCGACAATCCGATACCCGCCCTGAGTTGGTAATTTTTTTAATATAATTACTTACAGCCTGTGGTTTAGTTTTTTAGGTTTCTACGACATACTGCAATGACTATCTTTACTAAATACTTTTTGAAAGTTCTGGTATTATGCACATAATTTTATCAACTTTAAATGTACCTGATAAAAGGTTTATTTAAAGGAGATGTTTCATAGCAGGCCTGGTCTATGTACACCATGCAGAAAAATGTTGAAAAAAATCAGTGAATTTCGAAAATAATTATTTTCAGAAATATGTTCCAAATGCGAAGACTTTTCACAATAGTAAGTATAATAACCTGGTATAATATTTTCCTGGGTGGTAGCTGATACTGTCCCTATGTATTTTGACAGTTTTATGATTTTGAGAGCTTCATTACTACCATTTAGATTCTACGTGAATGAAAAGCAGCCATTTTACTTACTTGTCAAAATCAAAAGCTTTGACTAAGGTTCGAAGAGCAATGCCAGCAGAGTTGACTTTAGTGCATTGGAAAGATCTAAAAGAGCTACATTTATTTTTACTATATGGTAGACAGGTACTTAAAAAATGAATTTATTCCAGTACCTTTTGTCTTGGTTTAAGCATGCCCTCAGTCTCAATTCAATGTCTTGGAAGGATCATTGAAAGCACTACATTTTACTATTGTACAACAGCTAGCATATACAGGTGATAGAAACAATTATAAGACGGTCTTTGTACCAGACGTAAGATGACATATAGTGTTCCCACTAGTGCATCGGAACCTCAGTTCAGTTCATCGATTCTTTTGGCAGTCCCCAGAACTAGGGATGCCTAGTGCGATTGGACATAGTAGTAATTCAAAGAGCTACATTATATTGTATGGCATCAAAAAATCCTGCTCACAGAAATAGAGTTTAGAGCTTTTTTAAAGACTAGTCATCTCTTTTGTTGGAATTTCTCAAGTTGAGTTAGGCATTCTATACTACCCTGCCTATCTAACAGGTTTTTGCTAATGAGCTTAAAAATAAATAATACAGGTTCTAAATTCTACAACCGGTACTTCACTTTAATATGCATTTTACCTGTGACATATAAATTCTTATTGATTCCTAAAATTAATCAGGGTTCTTATAAGTATAAATGACTAATTAGAAAAAATACAGTACCTAGTATAGAAATCTGAACAAAAACATTACCTAAATGTGCATAAACAACTAAACTTAATTTCACCACCAGATAGATCTAAAATTAAAGTTTTCCTTGTTATCTTGATTTATAATAAAGGGACGAGTAGTTTTAGGTTTTGTTTAGAAAAGTAGTACACAAAAGAATCACCACGATTGAGTCATAAATAGTTGAATTTGTTGAGGGCACAAAAAATAACCTAGCAAATGATATGATCAAGGCTAAATTGAGACCTTGACAAACTAGAAAAGTAGAAAATGCTTATCATAAAAATGTAAGCATAGGATTGAGGATAATGATGGGCTATGTTATGCATGGAGCCTAGTGCTCATCAAAAAAGCTAAAAGATACTAATACCTACAACCAATGCGTAGATATATAAAAACGAAGAAAATACAATTAATGACGTCATTATACACTGACAGTCAGTAAACATCTAAATTCTAGCCCATGTTGATGAGTTTTTGGCTTCCATGCATTATATTATAAGTTCAGCTCTCTTACCAGCCCAAGAACTTGATGTAATGCGAGACTTACCAATGTTTGTTATTGATGATTATCTGCAATACTTCGAGCAGATTTATCAGGGATAACCGCGACCAGTGGTTGACAGCAATAATGCGAAACTAAATAACATGGCGGCATCTCGTCGCAGCCGGTGTATTCGCGATAAAACTCATTTGCGGCGTTTATCACATAATATTACTGTACACAACATCAAACACTTTAGTACTTGAAAACACTTTTTCCTAGTGAAGCTAAATATTTATGTATAAATCACACAGTAAAAGCAAAATGACGTAACATTCTCAACCTTCACGGTCGCATAGCAAGTTTATGTATCGCTTGTCGATAAAGTGTCCAACACTTTGTATTTCAATTTATGCAGCACTGAAATAACAACAAGCATTTAACCAATGAACGAAAACAATTAACGCACTAAACAGTTCGTTAGAAAATGGCAAAAGAAAATCGAACGCGATACATCAACGTGACACGCAGTCAAGCAAACTCCTTTCCTTGTCCTTCGTCCTCCTCGCTCGCTTGCTCGCGCTCTAGCGATGTTTTTTTATTTGACAGAAAACAAAATATGTTGCCTGTCATAAAAAAATATTGTCAGATTTTCTTTACATTTTATGTGGAGGTAGTTAGTGAAAACAGGTGTAAACCTTTGAAACCCCTGTAGCAGAAAAGATGATATAATCTGAGTTTTTAAAACAACATTCAGTTTTCTTAAAGTATTTTAATGTTTCGAATGTAAGGGCTCGAACACAATGCGAAGAGGGTTAAACGATCACACTACTTTACCAAACAAATCAAACTGTCAATGTCACGCAGTAAAAAAAAACGTCCCTAAGGTGTTTCCGATGATTAGATGATTCACCCGATTTTGTGCGAATAAGACTCAGAACAATTAATTAGATGACGACAATATTGATAAATAGATAATATATTTGTGTTGTATCTAGGTGTACTTCCCTTCCAGTGTGCTCCGACTTCCGGTAGCTCGGTTCAGAACGACCTACACGGGGATGTGAAAAATAAAACGAATGTGGTATGAATGAAACAGCGACAGGTCACGGGGAAAACTTGCGATCCTAGAATGCCCCTCAAGATTAGGGGATTTACAAATCAGTTATAAGACCTGTCATATTGTATGGATTGTTGGTTTGTCATATTGTGTTGGGCAACCAAAGGGACGGACCAAAAGAAGACTGCATTCAACAGAAATGAGAATGTTGAGATGGATGTGTGGAGTGACGAGAATGGACAAGATACGGAATGAATATAATTATCAGAAGAAGTTTCAAAGTAGTGCCTGTGACGAAAAAGTTGAGAAGTAATGGGTTATCATGGTATGGGCATACCATTTGGAGGGATGAATGTCATGTGACGAGAAGAGTTGTCATGTGTTAGATATGAATGTAGAGGGATTCAAGAGTAGAGGTAGACCAAAGAAAAGATGGATGGATTGCGTGAGAGTTGACATGAGTAAGAAAGGAGTGAATCTGAATGAATACTGAGATGACGGTTGATAGAGAGGAGTGAAAGAAAAATACATGTTGTGCTGACCCCGCGTAGGTAATATTATCTCATACTCTTATCCCGCTTAGGGGTATGAGATGATGATGTTATGTGTTAAAAAGTCTTCCGTTCACCTACCGACATTTTCTTTACAAAAATTGGGGTATTCGTTTGAGCCATCGAGCATTTAACTAATAGAGTAGTAAAATGAGCCATCCAATTGCACAACTGATATGATGATATGCACCTGTATAATAACAATTCACGCTCGCACTGAATCAGTACCAAACCAACAAGTGATCTGTGTGTGTGTCCGTCTCCCGATACTCGAAAATATTCAAAGTTTGGTTTTATAACCCATAATGCCGTATTGTTCTATTCGGTGGTGTGGAAAAAACAGCAGGACATCGAATTTTAAAACAGACGGAATCACGTTTCATCGGTAAGCATCAATAAACTATAATTTTATTTCAATTTACAACCATTTATCACGGCTCAAGTTAAACTGGTCAAATAAAATGAAACAATGGACGCTTGTCTATGCGTCCTGCTCTTACCTAGGTGTAACCTATATTATGCCATCCTTTTTATTCATTACACGTGTTACTAGTGATGCTGCACTGTCATAATCAAAATTAGTATCGATATTTATCAGAAAAGGTTATTTATGACAAACAAATAAGTACCCAGATATAATAAATTGAATAATTACATTTGAAGAACGGGGCGTCCTCTAGTTTATATCTATACTAATATTATAAATAGGAATTAAGATTTTTTGTTTTTTTGTTTGTAACGAAATCCGGGATCCGTAAGAAAATTGCAATATTGTAACCCAAGGTAGAAAATCCAAAACAGTTTTTGGCGTGTGGCTCCGAAGTTACTGGACCGATTTCAAAAATTCTTTCAACAATAGAAAGCCCCTTTATCAAGGTCTAGTATAGACTATAATAAATATCTTCAAAAAATTAGGGATCCGTAAGAAAATTGCAATATTGTAACCCAAGGTAGAAAACCAAAAATAGTTTTTGGCGTGTGGCTCCGAAACTACTGGACCGATTTCAAAAATTCTTTCACCAATAGAAAGCTATATTATCAGGGTCCAGTATAGGCTATAATATATTTTCAAAAAATTAGGGATCCGTAAGAAAATTGCAATATTGTAACCCAAGGTAGAAAATCCAAAATAGTCTTTGGCGTGCGGCTCAGAAACTACTGGACCGATTTCAAAAATTCTTCCACCAATAGAAAGCTACATTATCAGGGTCCAGTATAGGCTATAATAAATTTTCAAAAAGTTAGGGATCCGTAAGAAAATTGCAATATTGTAACCCAAGGTAGAAAACCAAAAATAGTTTTTGGCGTGTGGCTCCGAAACTGCTGGACCGATTTCAAAAATTCTTTCACCAATAGAAAGCTATATTATCAGGGTCCAGTATAGGCTATAAAATATTTTCAAAAAATTAGGGATCCGTAAGAAAATTGCAATATTGTAACCCAAGGTAGAAAATCCAAATTAGTTTTTGGCGTGTGGCTCCGAAACTACTGGACCGATTTCAAAAATTCTTTCACCAGTGGAAAGCTACATTATCAGGGTCCAGTATAGGTTATAATAAATTTTCAAAAAGTTAGGGATCCGTAAGAAAATTGCAATATTGTAACCCAAGGTAGAAAACCAAAAATAGTTTTTGGCGTGTGGCTCCGAAACTGCTGGACCGATTTCAAAAATTCTTTCACCAATAGAAAGCTATATTATCAGGGTCCAGTATAGGCTATAAAATATTTTCAAAAAATTAGGGATCCGTAAGAAAATTGCAATATTGTAACCCAAGGTAGAAAATCCAAAATAGTTTTTGGCGTGTGGCTCCGAAACTACTGGACCGATTTCAAAAATTCTTTCACCAGTGGAAAGCTACATTATCAGGGTCCAGTATAGGTTATAATAAATTTTCAAAAAGTTAGGGATCCGTAAGAAAATTGCAATAGTGTAACCCAAGGTAGAAAACCAAAAATAGTTTTTGGCGTGTGGCTCCGAAACTGCTGGACCGATTTCAAAAATTCTTTCACCAATAGAAAGCTATATTATCAGGGTCCAGTATAGGCTATAAAATATTTTCAAAAAATTAGGGATCCGTAAGAAAATTGCAATATTGTAACCCAAGGTAGAAAATCCAAAATAGTCTTTGGCGTGCGGCTCAGAAACTACTGGACCGATTTCAAAAATTCTTCCACCAATAGAAAGCTACATTATCAGGGTCCAGTATAGGCTATAATAAATTTTCAAAAAGTTAGGGATCCGTAAGAAAATTGCAATATTGTAACCCAAGGTAGAAAACCAAAAATAGTTTTTGGCGTGTGGCTCCGAAACTGCTGGACCGATTTCAAAAATTCTTTCACCAATAGAAAGCTATATTATCAGGGTCCAGTATTGGCTATAAAATATTTTCAAAAAATTAGGGATCCGTAAGAAAATTGCAATATTGTAACCCAAGGTAGAAAATCCAAAATAGTTTTTGGCGTGTGGCTCCGAAACTACTGGACCGATTTCAAAAATTCTTCCACCAATAGAAAGCTACATTATCAGGGTCCAGTATAGGCTATAATAAATTTTTAAAAAGTTAGGGATCCGTAAGAAAATTGCAATATTGTAACCCAAGGTAGAAAACCAAAAATAGTTTTTGGCGTGTGGCTCCGAAACTACTGGACCGATTTCAAAAATTCTTTCACCAATAGAAAGCTATATTATCAGGGTCCAGTATAGGCTATAATATATTTTCAAAAAATTAGGGTTCTGTAAGAAAATTGCAATATTGTAACCCAAGGTAGAAAATCCAAAATAGTTTTCGGCGTGCGCTGTGAAAACTATTGATTATAGAACAAAATAATGTACCTACTACACGCGTACGAAGTCGCGGGCAACAGCTAGTATTAATATAATTTCAGTCAGCTACTTGAATTAAAATTTATAATGGTTGTTCTATTAATGACTGTAATTAAATAAATAAATAATAAATATTTGAGGATATATCACACAGAACCATCTAGCCCCAAACTAAGCAAAACTTGTACTATGGGAATCAGGTGGCTGATAGAATGCTTATATACTAGGTAGGTACTAGGTAGGTACTTATACTTATACACCATATTATAACACCCAGACCCGGAAGACATATTTGTAATAAAGAAACCTGAATTATTTTTCACCTTTTATTGAATATGACGAGAAACAAGCAGTGAGAAGAATTTATACGAAATTAATTCACTTTAAAAACCAGTAACAGTAACACAGTAAGATATTATGGGGAATTACTGAACTGTTTTACAATAAACTTCCAGAAAATTGCAAGTTTTTCCTTTATTTTCCTTAATATAAAAAAGCTTTATTTCATTAATTATAACACACTAGCCTTTGCCTTTGAAATCGGTCCAGTAGTTTCGGAGCCACACGTCAAAAACTACTTTTGGTTTTCTACCTTGGGTTACAATATTGCAATTTTCTTACGGATCCCTAATTTTTTTGAAAATTTATTATAGCCTATACTGGACCCTGATAATGTAGCTTTCTACTGGTGAAAGAATTTTTGAAATCGGTCCAGTAGTTTCGGAGCCACACGCCACAAACTATTTTTGGTTTTCTACCTTGGGTTACAATATTGCAATTTTCTTACGGATCCCTAATTTTTTGAAAATTTATTATAACCAATTCTGGACCCTGATAATGTAGCTTTCTATTGGTGAAAGAATTTTTGAAATCGGTCCAGTAGTTTCGGAGCTACACGCCAAAAACTATTTTTGGTTTTCTACCTTGGGTTACAATATTGCAATTTTCTTATTGATCCCTATTTTTTTTGAAAATTTATTATAGCTTATACTGGACCCTGATAATGTAGCTTTCTATTGGTGAAAGAATTTTTGAAATCGGTCCAGTAGTTTCGGAGCCACACGTCAAAAACTACTTTTGGTTTTCTACCTTGGGTTACAATATTGCAATTTTCTTACGGATCCCTAATTTTTTTGAAAATTTATTATAACCTATTCTGGACCCTGATAATGTAGCTTTCTATTGGTGAAAGAATTTTTGAAATCGGTCCAGTAGTTTCGGAGCCACACGCCAAAAACTATTTTTGGTTTTCTACCTTGGGTTACAATATTGCAATTTTCTTACGGATCCCTAATTTTTTTGAAAATTTATTATAACCTATACTGGACCCTGATAATGTAGCTTTCTATTGGTGAAAGAATTTTTGAAATCGGTCCAGTAGTTTCGGAGCCACACGCCACAAACTATTTTTGGTTTTCTACCTTGGGTTACAATATTGCAATTTTCTTACGGATCCCTAATTTTTTTGAAAATTTATTATAGCCTATACTGGACCCTGATAATGTAGCCTTCTACTGGTGAAAGAATTTTTGAAATCGGTCTAGTAGTTTCGGAGCCACACGCCACAAACTATTTTTGGTTTTCTACCTTGGGTTACAATATTGCAATTTTCTTACGGATCCCTAATTTTTTTGAAAATTTATTATAACCTATTCTGGACCCTGATAATGTAGCTTTCTATTGGTGAAAGAATTTTTGAAATCGGTCTAGTAGTTTCGGAGCCACACGCCACAAACTATTTTTGGTTTTCTACCTTGGGTTACAATATTGCAATTTTCTTACGGATCCCTAATTTTTTTGAAAATTTATTATAACCTATTCTGGACCCTGATAATGTAGCTTTCTATTGGTGAAAGAATTTTTGAAATCGGTCCAGTAGTTTCGGAGCCACACGCCAAAAACTATTTTTGGTTTTCTACCTTGGGTTACAATATTGCAATTTTCTTACGGATCCCTAATTTTTTTTTAAATTTATTATAGTCTATACTGGACCCTGATAATGTAGCTTTCTACTGATGAAAGAGTTTTTGAAATCGGTCCAGTAGTTTCGGAGCCACACGCTAAAAACTATTTTTGGTTTTCTACCTTGGGTTACAATATTGCAATTTTCTTACGGATCCCTAATTTTTTTGAAAATTTATTATAGTCTATACTGGACCCTGATAATGTAGCTTTGTACTGGTGAAAGAATTTTTGAAATCGGTCCAGTAGTTTCGGAGCCTATTCGTTACAAACAAAAAAACAAAAAATCGTTCCTCTATAATATTAGTATAGAAAGTATAGATAGGCTATACCTTATATTTCCTTAATAAATAAAGTTAGTATTATTTAGGGGGCTAGATGGCGCTGTGTGAATTGTCCACAAATATTTATATATATTTAAGATTCCTTTGATTATCGAATTTATTTCATTTATTACTATATTTTTTTTAAGTATGGAAGTTCCATTTTATAAAGTTTCTAGTTATTATTTCGTACACACACGCACAAACACACACATAAACATAATACATTTAAACTTATTTGTATTCCACTAAACAAACATTGCTATCGATATTTTTTTATTTTTTATTTTTAGAATCGATTAGAATAGATATCGATATGAATATTTTATTGCACAGCTCTAGTTCAATACTTGACATTGAGTCGGCCAATCAGAGCGCAGGGGCGGGCCCACTGTTCTGATCTGTTTTGGCGGAATTATTTTTCGAACAAAACGAATAACATTACCCCTCTATTCAGTTAAATGCTCGATGGTTTGAGCGCTTACTTTGCTGGCAGATTTTTTCTGTCTCTGTCAATGTCAAACTAAACTTTGTCCGAGCCTCGGAACATTTATTCTTCCAAGGTCCGAGCCGGCCGAGTTCCTCCAACTTGTTTAAAAGTTGGAACTTTTCACTTTTGGAAGATTTCATTTCAATTTTCAAGAAGATAATATAATCATTTATGAACTTATCACTATCTGAAGTCTTTGATTACGTAGTATAAAAAAGGTAAAAGCCACAACTGATAATTAGCTTTGTTTTCTTGAACTGTGCCTTGTTTATGATTGGTTTAGTTTCATCTTATAAAAATCGTCCGGGAAACTTAAAATAAATCACACCGATTTATACCTACCCATCCATCTCTACAGAGCAAATAAAGAGATCGCAGAGAATCTGTTTTTTTTTATAGGTAGGTACCATTTGTTCATAATGAGGATTTTAGGTAATTGGTAGGTAGTACTATTGGTATTACTGGCTAATTGCTAAACCCTTCTTGGTAAATTCTCCTTCTTTTTTTAGTGAATTTAACCATTTATATAAATCTTTAAACCATTTTTTTATTTTGTCGTCTACTGTATTGTTCTATAAACCTATTTTTTTGCTATAAGTGGAAACTTTTAAATGGCCTTAAGCAACCATGTAGAGTTACCTCAATTGGTTATAATTTGATTTTTCTATACTATTTGTACCTAGCTGTAAGTTCCCCAAAAACTCTAAAAATAAAATAAAATTTATCTCCCTGCCCTGCCCTTATGCTACTCTTACCCATGGGTCCGGCACAACATACTTTTCTGTAGTTAAATGGAGAGCTTGTAAACTTTACTTACCTACTTGTAAAATTGTTCCTGTAGTGTTACAAACAATCTCAATCTCAAAGGGCATCACCAAAGTTTAGTCGTAAATCTTGTCTTCCTAACTGTAAATAGGTACCTGCAATTTATACTTTAACCATCCTTCATCTACATACATATACCTAGACTTGCTCCCCCCAAGCTGTCGGTTAGTTACACTCTGGCTACCTACCTACAATAAGAAGACACTCTTGATGCATTCCATGTCTAAACTGCCTGTTCAATAAGTTGTTTCTTTAAAGCCTCAAGAATATGGCACTGGAGTCTACTCTACGTGAACTGTCTGATGGCCTGCGATCATCACGGGTCACTGATAGAAAAAAGAATGCCGAAAGCCTCAAAGAATTTCTGACTAGGAATGCAGTTCCTTCACTATTGACAGAAAACACTTTGAAAAAGAAAGGATACACATGGAATGATTTATTTGATGACATAAATGAACTGATTCTGAAGGTACCTATGTTATGTATTTGTATTATATTCAAATAATTTTGGAAGTGTATATTGTAGTGATGGGCCGAAATTAGTTTTACATTCGGTTTGACCGAATTTTGACAGCTTGAGCCGAACTTCGGCATTTGGCCGAAATTCGGTTTAAATGCCGAACATTCGGTACAAGAAAAAAGTAAAATACCTGCATGCACTATTATGACTGATATTAATATGTAGAAATCATATCATCATTAACCGCAAAATAAAATTATTAAACCTTTATATACTCATAGTCATTAAAATAAAACTTATATACTCATATACTATTATTGATATAGTAGTAGTTTATATTTATATCTACTATTTACTTTTAAACCGAAGTTCGGCGGAATTTTTTATTTTAACTGAATGTTCAGCCGAAGTTCGTATTCGGTTTAAACCACATTCGGCCCATCACTAGTATATTGTTGAAACATCATAACTTATTAATCAATGAAAACTTTTGTCCTGAAGTGCATGCTATACTCAAGTTTTATACTTGGCTGTAATTTCTTTACACTTCATAATATTGTGTTTCCACATAATTTTACAGGAAACTGAAAAGTATGAAACTTCAAAAACCTATGATAGTGTAACTGGACCTCTTTGCACAAGCTTGTTACATTTATGTGTTGCTGGTTCAAATAAAGGTAAGTGATACCTTTCCTCAGAAGAATAAAGTTTGGTCTATGTACATTTTAATATCACCTTATCTTGTATAAAGAGAGCCTGGAGATTTGGGAGAATGTCGTCTGAGTTTGGAAATATAATTGTGAGCCTGTTTGTTTTTAATAATTTATTTCTTTTACCAGGCCGAGCACACATCAAGGTAGACAAGATCACTGATTCTTGTTTGTTAATACTGAGAGATAGCCGTCTAAGGAATGCTATTGGTGATGCATATCTAAACCTTTTGTACAAATATGTTCTGCCGACTGAATACTATTTAGGCTTTATTGCCCTAACCACATGGGAAGGTATGTGATGTAATAAGTGTAATAAGCCATGTTTTATGGTTTTATTTATTTAATTATCTTTATATTACACTGTCTACTTAAAACAAATATAATAATGTCACACAAAATTTATGAAACAAACCCACTTATTGTAAATAGGCTGTACTTAATATGATAAAATGTTTTTTGTTTTAGAACTGCTTGATGTTTGCACATCAGCTAGTTTGTCAAGCACTTCAAAGCTTGACAACTTCACAAAGCTGAGGTTAATACTGCTTATAATAAGGAACGCCACAAACTACTGTCAATTTGTCACACCTCTGAGGGAGTCCCTCTCAAAATTAAAGAAATATTTTATAAAAGTTGCATATGACAAAAAAGCTCAGGAGGTCACTGTAGAGATTATGATCTTAATACTTGAAACAGTATGTATCCTTCTAATAAACAGGGTGGGGCAAAATTTTACCTCATTGAGGGCAGCTGCCTTTTCTTTTGCAGTTAGAAGGTTTTGTTGTAAGGAAACCAATGTTTATACTGTAGAAAAAAAAACTAAAATATTTTCGGATTTTGGAAAAAATTTACAGTCTAGAAAACGATTTGACGACGAAGTTACTTTGGGAAAAGTGTTCCTGATGGGCAATAGCGTCCATTAAGACTAACTTATTTTTTCGACAAATGTCATTTTCATAGCTGACTTCAAAGAGGTAAAATTTTGCTCCATCCTGTATATAAAACCTAAACTTTGTGATCACGGCGTACCGGCCAAATGGACTTGAACGAAATACATTATAACGCCCGTATCCCTAATGGGGTGGGCAGAGCCACAAGTAAACATAAGACATCTTGCAGCCACTTCTGATTATTTTGAACGAAATATCTCAACTGTTTTTCAGCTTTCAGCAGAATGTCGTTTGACTCTATGCAATTTTATAGAAAGTGTTTTGGGATCAACGCTCAAGTCTTATGATCAAAATATGGATCACAAGAAAAAGGTAAGCAGCCATTCATCCAATTTTTTTAGGTCGTATCTGAACAATACTAAGAAATAAATAACACCCTATAGTCACATTATGTACCTGCTTCTGATCTCACACTAAGATTCCCTGTGTCGTAGGTATCAAAAACTACAAGCACTATGAGACCACAGCACTCAGGCCCAGAAGAAATATTTGCAGAACATGCAAACATTTCCCCGCAGCGGGAATTGAACCTGTACCTCTGGCGTCTCAGCTGAGCACTCGCCCGCCACGCCAGCACCACCTAGGATATACGAGTACCTACTTATGGATGAATGTATGAACGAAAATTCTTTATAGCACACCTTACAACTTATGTCTAACTATGTGTAACGGGCGGTCTTATCACTCAAGCGATCTCTTCCAGACAACCTTTTATCTACTTCCTCATTTTCCTTTTCGGAGTTTCGTTTTTCAAAAGTTTAATTTAATATTTTCAATGAATTGAAACGTAATGATCTGCAGTATCATTATTTATTCAAAGCTCAATGGTTTTGTTGCCAGTCATTGCTGTTCCAACTGCTGCACCAATCTGTGATCTTCCATCACCCTCAAGGCAGGAACTGGACTCAGGAAGGCAGTTTGGCAGGCAGCTGGGAATGTTGGAACAAACTGCTAAACAACTTCTCAGAAATCATATGCCTGGAAGTGGCATATCTTCAGAAAATTCGCAAGCCCAGTGATGGTTTATTGAAACAGTGCACACATTTCTGCAATATGTCTGCTGCTGTCCTTTTTCAAGTATGTAAACCTTTAGAAAACATTCCTTGTGTCTTTACCTTTGGTGGCATGCTGAGGAAACTTTGGCGCCACTGGCGTGAAATCTAACCAATCACAAGTAAACTGAAATAACCTATCACTTCAGATAGCCAGAGCAGGGATTATTTATTGAGTTTATTCAATGATTATCACACCAATATCATGAATGCAAAAAGTTTGTATGTGTTCCCACTCAAAGTTATGAATGTAAATTAATCAATCTTAGGCAATTTTTATCTGTTTACCATGTGAGCTAAGCCGATGCCGGAAGCTAAGTAACTTCATCTTAACATGAGGTGAAACTAACTTTTACCCATTTCTATATGATATTTTCAGGTATTCTCAATGACTGAATTAGTTGAAAACGAAGCTGCAAATTCATCAAAACGCATGAAATTAAATCATAATAAGAACAAGACTTTCAATGACATCATTGATGAGCTACGACAGAATCACGTGCCATGGTAAGCAAAAAATAATACTCATTATAACATAACTCAATTATCAGCAAGTAGCGTGAAGTGTTCCATTTTCAATTGCCGAAATTACTATTAAAAAAGAAATACTTTTAAAATGTTTTTTTAACAGGCTGGGTATTGTTCACATGTATGTCAAGAACAACGTTTCAGCAATATCCAATGATGATTACATCTCATTGACAAAAGTTCTAGAAATTTTAGTGACAAGTAACACTAATATAAACTGGAATATCGTTGAAGAGCTTGCGTGCTTGGTACTTGCTGGAAATGTGACGTTATACGCAAGCTGCCGGAAAGACGAATGTGATAAGATTTTGTTATCTCTATGGAGCTCTTGTGTCAGGCAAGTACTTACTGAATACTTGCCCAGTTGTGCATAGTACCTATGGTTATAAAGATCCAATGGTTGACTCTAAAATGACATTTTAGTATAGGTAAATATAGTCATTATTGTTTTCTAAGGCGTTACTGTTTATCTTTGTCATAGATTTATAATGTTAGGTATTTATTTCTGAAATGATGGAATACTGCGAATCGCTTCAAGACATTTTATCATTTTACCTAGAACATTAGTAAACACTAGTTTGTAAATGATAATAAATATTTTTGGACATTGCACACAGCGCCATCGCGCCCCGAACTAAGCAAAAGTTTTACAGAAAGGTCCACGGATCAAGGCCGTCGTGAAGTTAGCCGTTTCGATGCGCAGTAGACAATTTAGTATGAAAAAGCGGCACTGCGCATGTTATGTCAACGGCTATGTGAACCAGATCTTATGAAACTTAATATTAGAACACCCAGACCCTAAAGAATTATTAATTGCAGAATGTGAAAACATTTGCAGAACATGCAAAAATTTCTTCCGCAGCGGGAATCGAACCCTCGCCTCTCGCGTCTCATTTCTCTGTCTGATCTATCGCTACGCCACAAAAGTCAAAAGTAGGCTGCTTACTACAAAAGACACGTTCATTTTACAGAAGTTCTCCAACATGGAATGTATCTCATAAAGCCATACATAGCATAATTCAGAACCTTTTGACTTTAGACGTTATAAAGTACCAAAACACGAAGGCGCTATTCAAGTTTTACGTCGACAAAGGAATGCCAGTCACTGACCAAAGCGTTATGACGCTCAATACACTTTTCAATAAGTTTTTTAGCAAATATAGCTATGAAGATGTTCGGAACAAATGCTTCCAGTGGCTGGTAAACGGAGATTTCATCTCTGTTGATGTAAAGTGTACTAAAGAACTGCTTTTGAGACTAATTTCAAAGGAAAATATAAATCCGGCCGCCAAACAAGATTCTGGTCAAAATGCTTTGTATGATACATTGTTCAAATCAAACGAGAAATGCATTTTGTTCAGCGAATTTCAACTAGACATTCCAAATCTGTCAACCAACGAAAGTAAATTAAAAGATGCGTTTGAAGCTAATGCTGATATAGACAGAGAAATACATAACTATTTCAAAGAAAAGATAGTTTTCTGCATGGAACAACTTGAAAAGAAAAACATTTCGTTGACCGAGTTTGTGAAGTTCATAAATGTAGCAGTAAATTACTTGGATATCACGCTAAAATGCAATATTCACTCCAACGACGAAATCAGAAAGATAGAAATCTTTCGTTTGCTGAAACGGGCACTATCGGAAATGTACATTTCCTTAGAGAGCACATTGAAAGGTGGTAATCAAATCTCGTCGAAAATAGAGTTGTTGAAACTTTTGAAGAATATATTAATGTCTGATTTGGGACACTTGATGGGCACTGAAGTGCGTACAAGTGTACACAAGGAATTCTTCATCTGTATGAATAAGATTCTTATATCAGAAACTAAAGCCGCCGACGACGATGTAATATACGCTGGCGATGAAAAGGAAACTAATTCTATTACACTGAAGCATTGCTGCGTGTTGGTACTAGCAGCGTATTGCATAATGAAAGTTAACTATAGGGACGAACTGCTGAACTATATTTTGGATCCTAAAATATACGACTTTGCAACAGACTCTCAGTGTGTTTTCCAATGTCTCGAATTGCTAAATGACTCTAAAATTGGCGACCCACCTTCAGGTACGTTTCTTTACAGATCGCAAGTAAGGTTAAAATATTATTTGTTCTTAGGCTTAGATGCTACGCAATGTGTTTATTTCTAAAGTATTTAATATGTATACGTTTTCAGAATTATTGTTCACCTTGATGCAGTTTATGTGCAGAGATTTGTACAGGGATCCAAACGCATCATACTGCATATTAAAACATTTGATCAAAATGCTGGACACTATCTGGTCGAGTGAGAGTACAATGAAGCAGAACTGCTTGATTATGATCAAAAGTTACATACAGCGCTGTGAAAAATTACATTACCCGCCGAGCGTTGCAGCATTAATATACGAATGTGTTGCGAAAATGGCAATGCTCAATAGAAAACATAATTTTGGTATTGAGAGTACGTTCGAAAATGCATTGATGGTTAAAATCAAAGGAGATATTCATAATCTCCGCCTGTATTGCTGTTATTTAATGAAGCTTTTTGTCGGAGAGTTTTCCGAAGACGAGGCTGACTTCTTCATAGCAGAGCTTCTTGAAATATTTGTGATCAAAGTAAGTATTATATCACTGAACTACTACGGTTAAACTAAAGGAAAATGTTATATACCCTGCCTAATATTTTAGGTTTCTGATAAGCAAGACCACGTATTGAAAGACGAATCTGCAAACAGGACCTCTACGGTGCTTCATTGCTTCTTAGCACTCGCACAGACGAAGAAACCATTAACTCAAAAGATTGTCACAAGTATCTTACAAATTCAAAAGGACAAATCTTTGGACAAGAGCTTGGTCAAAAAAGTACTTGAAAAAGTGGTTAACATGATTGGAGTCAAAGATTTTGATAACTATATCGACAAAAATATTGTCTCAGTACTTTATTTTTGGTTTTTGAAAGACAATAACATCAGTGAACTACCAGTAGATTTACTCGGATTTTCCAGTTTGGAGCTATTCCTGAAAAAGCACAAGAAATGGTTAATTTCAACAGATATATTGTGGCGAAATGAAGGCGATATCAATAGATGCGGTTTCTTGAAGAAGTCTACGAAATCATCAGCACAGATAATCGAGGTAAAAACTAGGAATCTTGATACCTCAGTAAGTCAGCAATAATTCTTAGTAAATTTCATTTTTAATTTCAGATGTGCTTCTGTAATATTATCATGTTATGTTTGCCATATTTGGCTATGGAAAAATACCACATAAACTTCATTGGATCGGAACACCCTAACAGGTTTAAAAAATCTATGGCTAGTGCGAAGAAAATGTTCCATCTCTCTGGACAGATACTTGAGAATGAGAAATGGACCAATTTGTTTGTTGAAAATGTTGGTGACTTGGTACTTCTAGCTGCAACCCACCTTTGTGATCGTGATGAGGCAAGACAGACCTTTGATGTGAAAATACCTGAGCAGACACGATGCTATTACTTCCCGAAGAATGTATTTGCAGCTATACTCGACTATATTGGGGTAAACTCATTTTATTAACATAAAATTATATGTATTTTCAGAGAGCAATCAGTAATTAATTAATGTCTGTTTGCAGGATCTTACTGATGGAAATATAATGATGTATCTTTGTGAGAACCAACCTCTAGCGATATTCCAAGTACTCTTCAGTCTATGGAAGACTGTTTTGGACGAAAATGTATACGAACTAAAAGTTTTGGCGCTGCACACGTTTATGACTTTTCTTGACTTTGTACCTCTAGGCGTTGATTCAGATGCGTTTGTGTGTAACTTTGCTTGCATAAGTTTCGCTCACAGTATCAGAGACTGTCATGGTTCAGATGAAATGAAGATGTTCATAAAAGGAGCAGAGGTACTTATAAAACGATTCTTACCGGACAAAGTGGATTTGATTCGTAAATCAGTCTCTCAACTACTGACTATTCTGGTGATCAAGAAAGAAGAAGGTTTTGAAAGGGAATGTAAATCGCTTTTTGACTATTTGATGGTTGATATGAAGCATTATTTGAGAGACAGCGAAGATGTTGTGGATTTCCTGACTTCAATGTCTCAAGGGGCTGGTGATAGTGTAATTTGTTCGACAATGCCACTATTTTTGACTAAACTGAAGACG
The DNA here is from genome assembly GCA_949320045.1 of Scotopteryx bipunctaria. NCBI lineage: Eukaryota > Metazoa > Arthropoda > Insecta > Lepidoptera > Geometridae > Scotopteryx > Scotopteryx bipunctaria. The sequence continues at coordinate 6,699,959 of OX439441.1, forward strand.
CATCAGCTAAGCTTGAAGTATCCGAGGCAAGCAGTATTTCTTTTTACTTTTTATTTAATTCATTTGCAAGATGTTTCGTATTTCTTTTTACTTTTTATTGAATTCATTTGCAAGATGTTTCATTTTTCATTTTAATCATTAATTGTTTTTAGCCCTCAAATGTTATTGAACCTGCGACATTTCCTCGCTTCGAACAAACATTACGTGAACGCGATGTATGAAGGAATGAGTGCCAAAGGTTTCTCTGAAGACTGCGGTTCCAGTTCTGTTTACCAAATTGTACATTTGCTGAACAACATTTTGAAATCGTCACAATATGATGACAAGGTAAATGCTCAAAATTTTATTCTTCTCTATCTCTCTTAGACGGCAAGATGCGGGTTCAAATCCTGGAGGTTTTATAATAAATTTTATTTATAGATTTGTCAACAAAATAATGTTTTTTTTCTTCTGTTATTATGTTCCTTCATCAGATAACAATCGAAGCCTGCCATTGCCTATCAGAAATTGGGACCTACGACCTCAAAACTCTGGTGACTGTACCACCAATAGCTACAAATAAAGTTGTGGATATAAACCCGAAGCAATACATAGCATGTAGTGTGGTGAAGTCTCTCTCTGAAGTGATATTTGACCGGGATCCGGTTGTGACTGGCAAAGTCGCCGAGACATTAAATAGTTTGCTGAAATATCGGGAAGGAAGCGATGCATTGGGTATGTATTTCTTTAACTTAATTTAATTGGCAACCTTAGGTCAATGTACAAAGGAACTACTGAAAGAAAGTTTGTGAACTTTGAGCTTAATTGAATTTGCCGACGTAGAATTACAATAAGCAATATCTCTTTCAGACTTGGAACAAGTCAACAATGAAGTGTTGAAGCCTTTATCATCAAACAATGACACTCTTTGCGAATTCAAAATGAACAGCAGAAGTTTTGATCAGTATTGCTCGGATTATCTCGACGGAATATTCATAATGGCAATGACAAGTAACTGGAGCGCGAATGACACCCAAAACCATTGTGATTGGCTAAAACAAGTTACGACTACCCTCTTGAAACTGATCGACCCGACTAATAACTACTTGGATAATTTACTGCAAGTTTGCTTCCACAAGGTAAAGCAAATATCCTGCTCTCATTAATTAAACAAGTATTTTCAAGAGTTTTAAGAAAAAATATACTAGTTAAACCTCTACACTTAGAACAGCATAATTTAACTAGTAAATGCCTGGAGTAAAAAGTAGTTTATAGTTATTCTGGGTCAACACAGTAACACAGTTTGTGTGTTAGTATATCCCAAGTTTCATTCAAATCTGTTTAGCCGCCACGCCGTGATTGGGGCAAAAACATACAGACATTTTCACAAACTGTCGATTTCATAATATTAGTAGGCTGTGTAGTATCTGAATAATCAATAGTGTACTTTTAATTACAGCCAAACATATGTCAAAAGCTACTACCACCTCTAGTAGGTCTTATGCTATACTGCTCATCAGAAAAGTACATGGAAACTCTGAGCACACATATCAATAACTTCTTCAGCTATATCTGGGAGAAATCGTTCAACAGCCAAGTCGACGCAGGGGATAGTCAGATCAACATCAGAATCAGCAATACGTTGGATATTGGCCAGAAAATGATCGTTCAATACATGCTTGATGTTGTAAACTTTATTCGGCTGCAACGGAGCTATTACAAGACTAGGTAAAGTACACATTAACAAAATTCTGTTTTATACCCAACTGCGAAGGAGGGTAATGTGTTTGGGGTGTATATATGTGGGTATGTGCATTCCTTTGGCTGAAGCTGTAGTCTAAACGGCTAGACAAATCAAATTAATAAATGAAGTGTCGTTGGTTTCGTTCGTCTAGTTAACGAGAGTGTCATAGGTACAGCATATGACACTTTTTTGACACTAAAGTGAAAAAATATAAATATGGCAGGTTTAGGGACCATTTCCAATTACCTTAAGAAAGAAAAACGTAGACAAAAAAAGGTACAAATTCATCACCACCATCATCATCATCATCATGTGTCACAAAATAAAATCTGTCATATCTACTATGCTACCTAAATTCTACACAGTCGGTTTTGTTATTCTTTTAAATAAGTACTTGTTTTATATTTTACATGACATCGGTCGTAGTATGTACCTACTCAACTCAGTGCTATTTTTATTGGTTGACACTTTGTGTGCATTTAAATTTGGTGATGATGTGTATTTGTTTTTAGAACACTCAACACCTCTTGTATAGAGCCTTATTTAACTTACCACACTACGGAGACCATTAAACCCTATCAAATAAAACTTAAAGTAGACATAATATACAGATTACATTTCGTTTTTATGAAGCAGACATCTCAAATGTCCAGGCTTTCGGGGTTATTCTGATGATTAACTATTGTCATTGCCCAGGTCAGACCGCTCAATAGAACCACTGAACTACCTCCATCTGGAATACAACAAGGTGTCGTGGGCGGCTGCCGTGGCTGACCAGAACCTAGCTTCGATATACTACGGCGAGCTGTGGGCCGCGTCGAGGAACGGAGGCGTCCCGCCCTCGGCCCCTGAAGCCACCACACTGCTGCCCGGAGGGGCTAACATACAGCAGATATTTAGAAAGGTGCAAAATTATTTGACGGTCTCGGTGGCGTGGTGGGCGATTGCTCGGCAGAGACGCAAAAGGCGCGGGTTCGATTCCCGCTGCGAAAGAAATGTTTGCATGTTCTGTAAATATTTCTTCCGGGTCTGGGTGTTGTGGTACCATGGTACTCGTAGTTTCTGATACCCACGACACAGGGAATCCTAGTGTGGGGCAAGGACTATGTATGTGTCTGTTGGGTGTTATTTATTTATTTATTATTATTCAGACATTTTTTATTTATTTAGAACAACAAATAGCTTATGCAGTAATATACAAAATATGCGTAAATGCGTATTCTCTTGATAAAGTAACATGGGAGCAAAAATTTTATTATTTCAATAGTCAGCAGCATTTTTTGACGACCAAAGTTAAGATTATTATATCAAACTTTATGGATATAATATCTATCTATAGCGCCACGAAGATAAACATTCCTTTTTATCCAACGATAAAATCGTCTTTTTTGCCTTCTACTTACTGATCCTTGAATAACTCACTTTCGATATTCTACCTTACTTTCAGTGCTATGTATCCATCGGCGAGTTAGATGCCATAGACGGCTGCGGGACCGCCCATCTCACAATAGAGGGAGAGAAACGCAAACATCTAATCAACACCGGTCAATACTCCGACGCTTTGCTATTACACGACATAGCACTGTCCTGCGGCAATCAAAACGACTTCGATCTACAATGCGGTGCGGTCAGGTCGCTTCATAAGTCGGGAATGCATCATTTAGCTCTACAGTACATAAAGTCACTGCCTGAAAACGATGAGCTGAATGATATCAAGTATGAGTGCTTGTCTTTTCTTGGTAAGTTCGTTTTGTTGGATTACACATGCAGTTGATAGGGTTCGCGGCGTCATTATAACTAAAATCTATTAAGTCCAGTAGGAAGTTTAGGGAAAAAAGTGATTATTGTTATGTTTCTCGATGTTCCCATTTTCAAAGACGTGTTATCGTATAATAGATTGATGAAGTATCTATTTTATTAATATTGTGGAAAGAGTCTCATCCATTAGAGAGCATTTTTTTTAAATATTCTTAATGACTTACCTACTTATTCTAAACTTCAGGTGATTGGAGTGAGATAGTTGACACACGAGATTTAGAAGAAAAGTCTAAAGAACCGAACTGCAATCCACATTCCATAGTGAAAGCATTCCATTACGCGTGTCTCAAAGATTGCCTGAATATACAAGTCACACCAGAAGTGGACGACAAGCTGATACTTCCATTGAACAGAGCAAAGTTAGCCGTGTCAAGACTGTGCTTGAATCTCAATATGGAGAACTGTCAAAATGTATACAAAGTTATCGGAAAACTGCATCTATTCACTGACATCGAAGACTATTTCTCAGTGAGAACAAATAAGTTAACCACTGGGGAACTTTTGAATAAATGGAGCGTGGAAAAACTGCCTGCTTTCAACGATTTCAAGCACCTGGAGTCTTTGATAACGCAGCGTGTTCTAATATTAGAACACGCTGCCAAATCTAGCTCGAATATTCATAACGAAATTGTAGATCTACAGATACAATATGCCAGTAAGTAGGATTGTAATTTGCTTTTTCAATCGTTCAAGAAAAAAACTATTTACACTTGCTCACCAAAAACAGTAAATATTTTCATAAACTAACTCATCAAATCATCCCTTTCAGGATTAGGGCTGTCAAACCACAGAGTACAAATGGCGCAACGCCTCGTAGCCGTAGTCAAGAAGTTGCATTCTGCTGAGGAAATATCGTTAGCAGAAAGCGAAATATCTTGGGCGAAGGGACATAAAGAAATAGCATTGTCGCTATTACGCAATATCGTGTCGAATCAGTCTGAGGACTTGCAACTCACTGCTAGATCCTTAAGGTAAGTTGGTTTTGACTTTTGGACCTTGAAAGGTCCAAACCGTTGTTTTGCAAACATTGAAAGTGGGGACTTTTCTAAAAGAGCTGAGACGCATAAGGCGCGGGTTCGATTCCCGCTACGGGAGAAACGTTTGCATGTTCTGCAATTATTTCTTCTGGGTTTGGGTGTAGTATTATGTAAATCCTATTCTTACTAATAAACGTGAAAACTATGTATGGATGTTTGTTACTCATGTACGCAAAAACTACTGAACGGATTTTAATGAAACTTGGAATATACATAATACGTGTGCTGGAATAACATATAGGTTACATTTTATCCGGGCACATCGCGAGCGAAGCCGCGGGCGGTTGCAAGTATATATTTAAAACAAAAGTATATCTATCAGCCATCTGGTTCCCATAGTACAAGCTTTGCTTAGTTTGGAGCTAGATGGCGCTGTGTGAAATGTCCACAAATATTTATTTATTTATAATAGAACATTAAAAATTACAGTAGACTTTTAACAATCCCCAAATCTCTCGCTCCGCCCATCGTAAATTGTTAGTCTAAGTAAATTGTATTTTTCTTTCAGACAATACGCTTTATGGATGGGAGAGTCAAAACGTGACAATGCAAGGGATATTATTGACAAGTATTTGCTGAAAAGTCTAGAGGTACTAAACAAGCAGGATCATGTGGAAACGAGACTGAAAGTGTACCACGACATCGCTAAATATGCCGATACTGAGTATAAACAGGTATTTAAAAAATCTACTTTTATTCATATCTATCTTGGGACTCTTGAATCAGGAGTGGCTGAAAGTTTTCTTATGATTACTTGTGGCTCTGCCGTTAGAGATACGGGCGTGATAATATGTAAGTGTGTCTACATTTTTAGACAGGTTGCCTTATTTTGTAAGCTTGTCGCTGTCATCTGCTGCTGTTCTCATTAGGTTTTTCGCTCACTCGATGACAAGATAGGCAAAAATAAGCAAAGCACATAATTAGACTAGCAAACCTCAGGCTAAGATGAGGAGGCTGTCCTTTACGTACAAAAGATACGCACTGTAGGCTTGAAAGGGAAATCATTATTTATAACGAAATCCGCCCTAGTAAAAGTACCTTTAGCTTTATTTCCATTGGCCATAAACTATGTGTATTTTAAGTTTTAGCGAAATCCGTTCAGCCGTTACGGCTACGAACAGGAACAGAAACACTCACACTAACTTTTGCATTTATATTATTAGTGTGAGAGGACGGATGTTCAAAGTACTCTTGTACTAGCTGCCGCCCGCGGCTTCGCTAGCGTGATACCCGGATAAAAAATAGCCTATATTTCAATCCAGCACATGTACTACGTATATTCCAAGTTTCATTCAAATCCGTTCTGCCGTTTAGGCGTGATTGCGGCACAAACATCCAAACATTCAAATATCTAAACATCCAAACATCCTCAAAAACTTTTGCAAGCTTTTGTATTTACAGTTATCTTATAGTAAACTGTAATTGTAATTTTTTTTTGTAGGTAGTGTCTTATATGAACTCGGCCATTTTTGAAAACAAAGTAAAAGTTATGGAGAATTTGAAAGGTACAGCCACTACCCTTTCTTTGAAGTCTCAACAGCACACATTGACCAAGTATGTACAACATTTGACTTATCAACTTTGACATATACAATTATAAATTTAATAATCATGGATTTTTTTACAATTTTCTAATGATTAGGGTGTTGTACCTTAAAAGAAAATAAAAACGAACCTATAATCCTTTTTTGTGCATCTGTCTGTTTGTCATATGTATATAGCCTAATTATGCTTAAGTTTTTTTTTACAAATTCACATTTGTTTCAGAGAAGAAAGGAAGGCCTATTTTACTAACGATCGCTTTAAAGCGCTGGATGAAGTGGAAATTGCTAGTACTAAAGCTGAAAGGGAAAGCTTCCTATGTTTAGCTATGAGGTATTTACAAAACTCTAATTTTTAAACCTTTATCGGCACCATTATTGAAAACACAGTTTATTGCTGTCGTATTGGCCCAGTTGAATGTTTCTCCACTTTCATTCGAAGGTCATGGGTTCACCCCAGCTAGGCACCGATGGATATTTCATTTCGAAAAATTAAACCGTATATGTGCAATTATGGGTCGTTATCATCCCGGTTATGGACGGAGACCCTAAATCTCCAAGCTCTAGAGATTACATGATGAGGTCTACTGGGTTAGTCAGAGGCATGTCCAAATATGTTGAATTACATTGACATCTCCACTTTTATCTGGCGACATGTTATTCCAGATACTACATGCTCTCTCTAAAACAATGCGAAGAAAACAACTTATCGATATTTAGAGTTATATCGCTTTGGTTAGAGAACCCTTCGTTCGAGTTTGATGAGTCTGAGGAATGCAAGTTTGAGAGTCTGCTGCTCGCGATACCTTCGCGCAAGTTCATAACCGTGCTCCCTCAGTTAGCGCCGCGACTTACGAATGAACGCACGCCTTTTGCTGAGAACTTGAAGAAAATATTGAGTAAGTATGATGTTGAGTAAGGTTTCCAAGACCACGGACCGGCTAGACCGGTGGACCGATGATGTTGTAAAGGTCGGCGGTGGATTGAGGCAGCACAAAGTCTTGTAGAAGTAGATTGGGAAGGCCTATGTTCAGAGGTGGACTTCTATTGATGATGTTCAAAATCCCTGAAAAAAAAAATTACATTAATCGAACCTTTATGTAACAAGAAGCCAATCTATACATATAGATCTAATATTGATGGACTACCATAATATCTTTTTCTAATTTTTACTCTTCTCGAATCGATAGAATTTCTGGTAGCAACATCATAAATGAAACAAACTTACAAACCTTTCAGAGAGATGCGCCATCGAACACCCACACCACACGCTCCCAATAATATTCGCATTGAAGAACTCTGACAAGGACAAAGTTATATTGAACACGAGTGCCGCCGGCTACACTCCCGCGCCGCGCGCCCAGGAGCCAAGGACAGAGGCGGCTGAGGAGCTTGTGAAAGAAATAGCAGCTACCAGCAGAGATATGAACAATATTGTAGAGCAGATGGAGAAGATTTGTGATGGTTCGTAAGATTACATTACTGTCCAGGCGGTCTAGCCAAGATCATTTCTATTCTCTTTCCATTGTAGAAAACGATTGGTAGCCGAGCAGTGTTGCCACCTTGCATATTTTTAAAGTGCTAGGTCAAAAATAAAATGTCATCAGATTTCAGAAATTTGGATTAAAAAAAACACTAAAACTAAACATTATACAATTTTACGTACCTAGGTAAAATACCTACGTTAAATTCTATAATTAATAAGATATTACTAAGTACTATTTTTTCTGCATCTCATACATACTTGTTCGTTCGTTTTTAATTTAAACTAGGGTTAATCCATTAGGATGGTAAAAGGCCTAAGTTTATTCGGGGAGAATAATTTACCATACGTCATCCGTTAATTATATATAAGAACTAGAATGAGCTAAGCATTTCGACACTTATTTTTATTTGTATAATTTCACAGCAACTATAAGCTTCGCTAACTACAAGCCTAAAAAAAAGGAACCCAGGCAAAGAATACCCACCGCGGAACAATTGCATAAACTGAAGAACTTGAATGCAATACCCATACCCACGGTAACTATACCGGTGCGGAACGATTGCAAATATCTCTACTTTCCAAGTAAGTTTATTTATTTGACCTCGCTGGCGTGGCGGGTGAGCGCTCAGTTGAGACGCAAGGGGGTTCACGGGTTCGAGGAATATTTGCATGTGTCAAAGCCAGGCTGGCGGCAAAAGCCGGCACATGATATATAAAATCATGCCTGTTTCCGATAGGGGTATGCAGAGATCACGGATCTCCATCATCATCCATTTGCTACGATCCAGACATACTTATTTAGCTTTATTCACTCTCATCACATTCTTCATGCACGCTCGTCGGTTACTCTTAGTGTACTCATAGGGTTCTCTTGACCTGGCCCTTTTCCAAAACATCGCGATTTAGTCTAGGTACGTGCGCCGAGGTCTTCCCCTTCCAATGGCACCGTTCACACTCTGTCACCTGTCTCGTTAATCTTCTATCATTCATCCTCTACATGACCAAACCATCTTAACATACCTTTCTCAATCCTCATCACTACATCTTCTTTCACTCCATATCGCTCTCTTATCACTCAATTTCTTTAAGTCACCCTACACATACAATTAAAAAAAAATATATATTATAATGTGGTTTTCAGCTCTGATTTCTTTTGAAAACTACTTCGAGTTAGTTGGAGGTATCAACTGCCCAAAGAAAGTGACATGCACCGATTCAAGTGGACTAAAGAGAATCCTACTTATAAAGGTACCTTTTATATACAACGTGTAACATAATGTCCCTATAAGCCCGAAACGGGGGTGTTCTATACGTCATTGCGAACAACGTTTGTTCAACGACTTTTAAAATTTCAAAGGTTTTCATTCATGAAATGTCTCTTAAACTTTGCTCCAATACGTAACTTGACACAACATGAGGCATCCCTATTTACAGCTGTTTTTTGACCTTTAAGTGTGAACTCTAGATGAAACAGGTAGGTAACAGAACAGACACCATTAGTAAAATGCCTACCTACTTACCTAATAACGAGGTGGCTTAATAAGTAATTTCTATTTTTTTTTGAAGGCCTAGTGGTACCTTGGTATTTATTGGTAATTAAAATGTAAGGTCACATCACGACTAAAATCCCTAGGCACCGTAAACATCCTTTCAGATCTCTTTGTTAAGTACCTAGTATAGGAGATAGGTACCTTACCTACTCAATTTTGTACCTACCTACTCGGGCCTTAAAGGTATCCTCAGTGGGTGCCAAGGAGTATGAGAGGATGTCTACCGTGCCTGAGGATAAAGCCGTGATACCTACTCAATTTTGTACCTACCTACTCGGGCCTTAAAAGCATCTTGAGTAGGTAACAAGAAGTATGAGAAGAGGTCTACCGTGCCTGAGGATAAAGCCGTGACCCTATTCCACTTTAGTTTTTCCAATGATGTATTATTCCAATATTCATTGGAGCATTTTTCAATGCAATTTTGTACCTACCTACTTGGACACTAAAGTCAAAGGTTGTGACTTATCTGTCTTACTAATCTTCATTTTCATCGTGAACAGCCTATTTGTCATTGGTTGCATTGAAACAACAACAACAACTAGTGGGATGGCACCTCGCCCTAATTGGCTGTCGGTGCCTTTGCTAAATTCAAAATCCGCAACCGTCAACCGACACCGCACCGCAAGCGTTTGTTTAATAAAATCAAATTGGTTCCGTAGGTTTATTTGTTTTTTACTTTTCTTGATTGAACTACGTAATTGTTGGTAGGTTATTATGTAAGTAGGTAGGTACCTAGTAGCAAATGGGGATGGAGCACATGGTAGCATATTGGTATGAACCCCGCCTTCCCATCCTTAAGTCGTGAGTTCGAATCTATGGATTTTTCGATTCGAAATTTATGTGTGCAATATCAATGCTCTCAAACGGTGAAGGAAAACCTCGTGAGGAAACCAGGCATGTCATAGACGTGTGTCAAAGTGTACGAAAGGAACCTTCAAGGTGCACTCTAATCCTTCCACCACACTGGTTCAAAAGAGCTAGCGACACGGACACGACGACAGTAGTAGTAGTAGTAGTAGTAGTAGATGTATGGTGAAGTTTTTTTCCTTTTTTTTCCCAATCGGTATTTAGTGGGTTACCCCAGACAAGGAACCCTAAAAATTCGGCTTTCGGCAATAGGTACCTACTTTTGGTCGCAAAACAGATCGGTTTTTATCAGTCGCAATTAGCATTCGTTCCTTGCAACAACTGCAACAAGCAATCTCTCGGTTCGCGTAACTAATTAACGATACGATGTCGGCTTTGTACTCAAACAGTGAGTATTATGATATGGTGTTGTGTGTGTGTGTTGGAGCAGCACCAAATAATTAATAGCTTAGTAGCGGCGCGTCAGCTCTACAGAGAGCGTTATCCAGGGCGGCCATTGCTATCTTACGGGCTATTTTCTGGGATTGGTGAACCGTCTTCTCTCGACGGGATCTTTCCACCGGCGCACCAGTGAGGGAAGACCGGGAATTCGGTGGTGTGTTGTACCTACTTCCCTTTGATGGATACCGAGTACCTACTGTGTGTGTCAACAGTGATAAAATTCAGTGATAGGTAGGTATGATGATAGGTACCTAACCTATCACCCTACCTAGTAGGTACCCCATTAGTACCTAGCTTACTAATAAAAAATGACAAAAATAATTTTGTGATTGTGAATGTGAATGTGTACCAGTAATACCAACCTAGGTACCTACATACCTACCTAATACCTACCATGTCAATTAGCCGTGTTCCGAGCCAACCAAGAAGAAGGGAGAAAAGGTATAACTTAACTTTTCCTGTACCTAGGTCCTTAGGTAACTACCTAGGTAGATGTAGGTAGGCAGTTGTTTTTTTATGTGTGAAAGATATCGTGATTTTAATCTTCGACTTTAATTTCTACGTAGAATTAAAAAAATTGCAAATTCTTACGAAAACTTTGGTGATTACACCTAGGTACTTTTTGAAACTTGCCGCGCGTTCAATTGTCTGCGTATGTGTGGGTCCGACGCGATAGGAGGGTGCGCGTGTGTTTGTTACCTACGCAAATGGTAAACAAACACATAGGGTTGTCACAAATTTCTCATGAAATAATTTGTTTTTAATTGTATTGGAATTTCAAATATGATGTATTGAACTTTTGCACACGTCAATGTATTCAAGTGCTCGGTCTGAATACACCCCTTTCGGGCTTATAGGGACATTATGTTACACGTTGTATATTCATAAAACAATCTATTTTTGGGCTGGTGTTAGCAACCAGTCAAGTATGGAGTGCTTGGACGAATAAACACACGGGACACGTAACTCTGCCGAACTCGCCTTTTACCCCTCTTGCCACAAACCAAGCCTTTTTGCCTTGGTAAACGAAATTGTCTTGTCAGTGTGACTTGGGTTCTCGAGGACAACATATCAGAAAAAATGACTAAGTGCGCCGTTTTATTTAGTAGTGTGTTTATTCGTCCAAGATGGAGTGCTAACTACTCACTCAAAATGTGGACATGTGCTAATATGTTAAGAATGTTAAGAAGTACTTACTATCTCTTAAAAGTAAGTATTTTGAGCCTGATGATGAGATGATTTAGAACGTACTTGTACCATATGGGCACTACAGCCTCCCATTAGTGTTGACAAAAGTTGCTTCCTAAACTACTACGGCCTTTGCCATCTATAGTAGATGATTTATAGTGTCAGGAGGCAACTCTTACCTACACTAATGGGACGCTGCGCTGCTGTTGTGTCTGAGACGATTGTTTTAGATGGAGTTAGCTTGCCATCACCTATACCATCCTCTCAGCTTATTTGGCATTATCCACAGGAAAGACATGGTCAATACGTGTGCACATAATATATAATCTACTCAAATATTTGACGAGTCAGAGGGACAGTCGACTTATCTATTTTTTTTTTAATAATTTAGGGAGAAGACGATATGAGACAAGACGCAGTTATGCAGCAAGTATTCACTATCGTGAACACACTATTAGAGAAAAACCCTGTTACCAGCCGAAACAAATTGCTTATCCGAACTTACAAGGTTAGTATTACATCTGACTTTATTATGCGGGTCGGTGTCCCCAATGTATTTTATTACAGTGTTTGAGGTCATTTTATGTAACTCTATCTTTGTAGCCTCATACTTTGTTTTACATTTTATTGTGGTAGATAGTTACAAATTGTTCTTCTTAGTCATAGATTACCTAGGTTATTTCTGTGCTCATAATCTGCTTTGCAGAATATTTGTAACTAGACTTGATAATGTAGCTTTCTATTGGTGAAAGAATTTTTGAAATCGGTCCAGTGGTTTCGGAGTCTATTCGTTACAAACAAAAAAACAAAAAAATCTTTCCTCTTTATAAAATTAGTATAGATGGAACGCCTAGCGACTTCCGAGTAGAGTTATTTTTCTCATACATTGAGTCACCTAGATGATCCCCTAAACCATAGAGGAATATACTCCCGAATACTCAAACGCGACTCAGAGTTGAGCACGTCTCAAATGAAAATGATGAAAATCTGTCAAAAACTCGTCAGTTGAGACGTGCTTAACTCTGAGATGCGTTTGAGTATTCGGGGGATAACCTCCTTTCATGCTTCTAGGACTTATGATTTAGGCTGTGCATTGATTGCCAGTTAGTAACGGTTTCCTCATAATGTAGGGAAACGATGAAGCGCTCATGGCGTAGCTTGCTTAGACGTTGATTGATCGTTGAAGTTAGGCAACGTTGTGCGCGGTCACAATTTGGATGGATGACCGCAAGTGGCATTACGAGCTGAGCGCTTCCGTGCTTCAGAGGGCACGTTAAATTGTCGGTCCCGGCTTTTAAACCGGCCTTTTTTTTTTTTTTTTTTTTTTTTTTTTGGCAGGTGGAAAAATCTGCTCCCAGACGAACCAGCTGCGATAAGGGTCGCAGCTGGACAGTGTGGGGTTGTCGAAATCCGACGACCCACTAAAAAACCACCTGGTGGCCAGCCTCGATGCATGTCAAGGGGCTCCGGGATCTCCATACGGAACGCACCGGTGCCCCTCTCGCATCGTGCTCTAGAGCACTGTCCCGGTAATGGCACCCACAGCCACGCCCGGCACCCTCGCGTGCTACGACGAAACTTGCCACAAGAATCGCCGCCCTCCCGGGATCCGTAGCCGGTAGACGGAGCCCTCACTCCGCTACCGCGGACCCAAAAGGTCCCCTGTTTGGCAGGGGATACCACTCGCCCCCTCACGGGGCAGGCGGTGCGGGGCGGCCGTTAGCGCCCCGCCGCCGCCTCCTCCGAGCGGGATCGGCCCTCTCCCGATCTCGCTCAGCTGCCTCTTTCTGGACCATCACGGTCTCACAGAAAGAGGCTACGGCCTGCCACGCCGCCTCATCTGCCAGCATAGCCTCGACTACGCTCGGCAGAGAGAGATCCTGCCCGATCCTGTTGACCAGGATTCCGCGCTCCTGGCACCACGCTGAGCACTGCTCCAGCGTGTGCTGCGCGGAATCCAAGTCCCACCCACAATGGTGGCATTGTGGTGTCGGTTCGCGTCCGATCCTATTCAGATACTCACCGAAGCAACCGTGCCCGGTGAGTACCTGAGTAAGTCGATAGGTGACGTACCCGTGTTCCCTCCCCAGCCAGGCTTCGAAGAAAGGCGCAATGGCGCCGACGACGCGTTGGCGCGAGCACCGCGGCTCCTCGAGCCGCTCGCGCCACATACCGAGCGCACGTCGGCGCTCTTGCGCCCGCACTTCAGCAGGCGCAGTTCCGCTCCCATCATCCTGTCGGAGACGGACGTACACACGCGCGTCCATCACCGCCAAGACGTCCAGGGGCGGAAACCGCGCCAGGATTGTTGCCGCCTCAAAGGATACTGTGCGGTATCCTCGTGCGATCCTGATGGCTATAGGACGCTGTAGGCTATTGAACAATAACCTACAGCGCCTAACACCCGCCAGTCTCCCAGACCAGACGGGTGCTCCGTAGAGAGCCATCGATGGCACGACCCCCGCATAGAGGCGGCGCACGCCCTCCCTGGGTCCCCCGAGATTTGGCAGCAGTCTGTGCAGAGCACCCACTGCCCTCTGAATCCGGGGGACGGAGCGGCTGAAGTGCTCCCCGAAGTCCCAGCGTCCGTCCAAGGTGAGGCCTAGGTACCTCATGTACCGCCCCACCTGGACGTCCACGTCACCTACGCGAACCGACAAGCTGGGTGGTTCCCTTCCCCTCGGGAGTTTGTGGAACCACAGCGCCTCGGTCTTGTGAGGCGCTATCCGCAGACCCAGCTCGTGGATCTTCTCCACGACACATGCCACCCCAAGCTCGGCGAGCTCCTTGGTCCCTTCGAAGGACTCCCCACCGGCTAGTACGAGAGTGTCGTCCGCATAGCAGACGACTCGTACGCTGGCGGGGAGATCGACGCGCAGGACCGCGTCGTACGCGAAGTTCCACAAGAGGGGGCCGAGCACGGACCCCTGTGGAACTCCGCAGTACACCTCCCTCTGGTGCAATGTACCGTCGCTGCCCACGTACTGCACACACCTGTCCCGCAAACCGGCCTAAAAACTCCATCACAAGAGTTGGCCACTAGCTCATACGAACTGACTTAGGGAAATTAAGTATAATTAGTAGTAATACGTATCTATAGAACTGCTTTATTTTGTAGGTGGTGCCGATGTCGAAACAATCTGGCGTGCTGGAATGGTGCGAAGGTACCATAGCCCTGGGCGGGTATTTGGTCGGAGATGGCAGAAACGGCGCCCACGCGCGGTACCGACCACAGGTCAGTAATTATTTCTCATTTATTTAAACGTATACTTCAGCCAAACTGGAGATACAATTTATGATAGACTAGCAACAGCTATATCGCGGGCAACAGCCCGCGACTTCGTACGCGTGCAGTACATTATTTTGTTCTATAATCAATAGTTTTCGCAGCGCTCGCCAAAAACCGTTTTGGGTTTTCTACCTTGGGTTACAATATTGCAATTTTCTTACGGATCCCTATTTTTTTTTAAACATATTATAGCCTATACTGGTCCCTGATAATGTAGCTTGTATTGGTGAAAGAATTTTTGAAATCGGAGCCTATTCGTTACACATAAACAAAAAAATCTTTCCTCTTTATAATATTAGTATGATATATAGATAGATTATTTATTTGGCACACAAGACAGCACAGACAGAACGGAATGAAACTCTAACCAAATTGAGGAAGAAAGTCCGCCATCACTTCAACAGAGCCATGAACACAAACAACGCAAAGGACTGGGAGAACTACAGAGTAGTAAGACAAGAGCTAAAGCGTGAAGTGAAGAAAAGTCGTAACAACTCATGGAAAAAATACAGTAGCGGAATCGCTTCGCACAGCGAAACGGCTCGATTAAGCAAAATACTATCAAAAGACAAATCAATTAAAGTAGGATCACTTAAAAAACCGGACGATACATACACAGTAACGGAAAAAGAAAAGTTTGAACTACTACTAGAAACACACTTCCCAGGTTGCACCTCCGATGTGACCATGACCATGGAAGCATGCCATGAAGAACACATCCCGAGGACTGAAGACTGGGATCTAGCCAACACAATCGTAAAGGAAGAAGTACTCGAGTGGGCGATAAGAACGTTTGAACCATACAAAGCTGCAGGCTCAGACGGAATCTTTCCTGCTCTACTACAATGGAATCTAAATAAAATCCAAGCAACGCTCATCTGTGTATTCAGAAGCTGCATAGCCTGGAAATATGTGCCAAAAGCGTGGAGGGAAATCAAAGTGGTCTTCCTTCCGAAGCCGGGAAAGTCAGACTACACGCAACCGAAAGCATTCAGACCAATAAGTCTAAGTTCATTTCTACTGAAAACACTGGAGAGACTATGCGACAGACACATACGCAGCGGACCGCTGGCTGTGAACCCAGTTAACAACAATCAACACGCCTACCAATCAGGCAAATCAACAGAGACTGCACTACACCACGTAGTACACAAGATCGAGAGCGCACTAAACTGCAAGCAGTCATGCTTAGCAGCCTTCAATACAATACAATACAATACAATACAATATAACTTTATTGTAAACACAAATTATAGAAATAAACAAAAAAAAAAAAAATTAAAATAAGTATGAAATCGACATTGAAGGAGCCTTCGACAAAACTACCTTCTCCAGCATTGAGAGAGGACTCAGGCAACAAGGGGTAGAAGAAAATCTCAACAAATGGATAAGCTCCATGTTAGCCAGCAGAATAGCCCGGATAGACAACTCAGAATCTACGGGCAGCCTAGTAACAAAAGGGTGTCCGCAAGGAGGAGTTTTATCCCCCCTACTATGGGTCTTAGTTGCAAACGACCTCCTGGACTCCCTCAACAAGGAGGGCATCTATACAGTTGGCTATGCGGATGATCTCGCGATCATGATATCGGGCCTATTTGAATCCACACTATGTGAAAAGATGCAGAAAGCACTACGTATGGTAGAGATATGGTGCAAAAATCACAGTTTGTCAGTGAACCCAGCGAAAACAGAGCTGGTGCTCTTCACTAGGAAGTTAAAACTGCCACAACTGAATCTTCCAACACTCTTTGGAACAAAATTAGAATTGAGCAAAGAGGTCAAGTACCTTGGAGTGTGGCTGGACAACAAACTCCTTTGGGGCAAACAACTAGAACACACAACTACAAAAGCCACAAATGTGCTATGGCAGTGTAGACAAGCCGTGGGGAAAGACTGGGGATTAAACACGAAACTCTGCCTCTGGATGTACACTGTCATGGTACGCCCCGTTTTAACATACGGGGCGGTGGTTTGGTGGACTAGAACAAATCTTATTACAACCATAAACAAGTTGCAACAAGTACAAAGACTCGCCTGCTCGCTAATCAGCGGGTGCAAAAAATCAACACCCTCAGCAGCACTGGAAATGCTCTTGGGCCTAACGCCGCTTCATCTCCACATACAACAGGAGGCGATGTCTGCGGCGCTTCGAATAAAGTCCACTGGCCAATGGAAGGGAGAGGCCATACCGACAAATCACACCAAAATTCTAAACAAGGCCCTACAAACCATTCCAGAGGCGTTGAATGGGTCTGACAGAATAGCTACGACATATCTAACCAACAAAAAGTATGAGATAGACAAACAGCAGGGACAGATAGAGAACCTCAAAACCAACAAGGAGATCTTGTACATTTACACGGATGGTGCAAGACGTGGAAACAAGGCAGGGTGTGGTCTCTACTGCCCGGATATCGGACTAGCGGAGGCTCGACCACTGAGCCACACAACGACTGCCCTACAAGCGGAAACTATGGGGCTCCTACTAGCAGCTAGAAAACTTCAACTGGCACTAGTATCACCAACGAATCAGCCCATAGATCAAGTCACAAAGCTTGTCTTCATAACTGATAGTGCAGCACTGATGAATGCACTAGACAGATCTGACACCAGATCAGCCAGCCTGGTGCAATGTCACGAAGCACTACAAAAACTGGGTGCCAACCACAAAGTAACAATTCGATGGACTAAAGGCCACGACTCCTGCACAGGAAACCGGAAAGCGGACTCTTTAGCGAAGGAGGGCCTAAAGAAACCACCAACGGCGGAGGATATCAACTTATGTAAACCCACGTCGTTAGAGATTAAAAACAGGCTGAAAACGCACTGTGAAAATGAACATCAAAAACAGTGGGAGCAAAGGCAAGATTGTTGTCACACCAAAAGACTGCTCCCCCAACGTAATAAACGCCTCACATCAACTTTACTGAAAATGGGACGTGAAGACCTTCGAAAAATGGTGGGCATCATCACAGGACACTGTGAGTTGAATAACCACCTTCTGAAAATAGGAGCAACGGACAGCGGCCTATGTCGGGGATGCTTCCAAGAGGATGAAACTGTGGAACACGTGACACTTCACTGCTCCGCAACAAACGAAATAAGACAAAGCTCGGGACTGCGGACGGTCATCGAGCGGTGTCAGGCACTATCATCATCGACCTCGACAGCGCCAACAGCGGCTTCAACAACACCATCGAGGATACTGGAACACTGCTGCCAACACCCCAAAGTCCTTCTCCGGTACTTCAAGGAGCTGGGATGGCTGGGGGAGGGTTAGCAGAGGGGATAATGCACAATACACCCCACCGCGGGACGTCAGTGCAGATCTTTGTTCCCCTAACATTAGAATTAGAATTAGAATTAGCACAGACAGAATGGCAGAAACAATAAAAGAAAAAAAAGAAAGAAGCACACAATATCTATAGTAAAAAAAATAAAAACGTAGGTAGATACTTAATGTAAACAAACCGTCGCGTATTTTTCGTTATTACGATGAAATCACTTTAGTTTTAGGTAAATAACCCCCGAATACTCAAACGCGACTCAGAGTTGAGCACGTCTCAACTCACGGTTTTTTGACAGTTACTGATGAAAATCTGTCAAAAAAAATCTTCATTTGAGACGTGCTCAACTTTGAGATGCGTTTGAGTATTCGGGGGTAAATCTCGCAACATAAGTTTTCACTTTATGCATTAGGCATGTTCCTCGCGATTAAACCTACTAAAATATACAACGTGTAACATAATGTCCCTATAAGCCCGAAAGGGGTGTATTCAGACCGAGCACTTGAATACATTGACGTGTGCAAAAGTTCAATACATCATATTTGAAATTCCAATACAATTAAAAACAAATTATTTCATGAGAAATTTGTGACAACACACGCGCACCCTCCTATCGCGTCGGACCCACACATACGCAGACAATTGAACGCGCGGCAAGTTTCAAAAAGTACCTAGGTGTAATCACCAAAGTTTTCGTAAGAATTTGCAATTTTTTTAATTCTACGTAGAAATTAAAGTCGAAGATTAAAATCACGATATCTTTCACACATAAAAAAACAACTACCTACCTACATCTACCTAGGTAGTTACCTAAGGACCTAGGTACAGGAAAAGTTAAGTTATACCTTTTCTCCCTTCTTCTTGGTTGGCTCGGAACACGGCTAATTGACATGGTAGGTATTAGGTAGGTATGTAGGTACCTAGGTTGGTATTACTGGTACACATTCACAATCACAAAATTATTTTTGTCATTTTTTATTAGTAAGCTAGGTACTAATGGGGTACCTACTAGGTAGGGTGATAGGTTAGGTACCTATCATCATACCTACCTATCACTGAATTTTATCACTGTTGACACACACAGTAGGCACTCGGTATCCATCAAAGGGAAGTAGGTACAACACACCACCGAATTCCCGGTCTTCCCTCACTGGTGCGCCGGTGGAAAGATCCCGTCGAGAGAAGACGGTTCACCAATCCCAGAAAATAGCCCGTAAGATGGCAATGGCCGCCCTGGATAACGCTCTCTGTAGAGCTGACGCGCCGCTACTAAGTAGCTACTAACACACACACACAACACCATATCATAATACTCACCGTTTGAGTACAAAGCCGACATCGTATCGTTAATTAGTTACGCGAACCGAGAGATTGCTTGTTGCAGTTGTTGCAAGGAACGAATGCTAATTGCGACTGATAAAAACCGATCTGTTTTGCGACCAAAAGTAGGTACCTATTGCCGAAAGCCGAATTTTTAGGGTTCCTTGTCTGGGGTAACCCACTAAATACCGATTGGGAAAAAAAAGGAAAAAAAACTTCACCATACATCTACTACTACTACTACTACTACTGTCGTCGTGTCCGTGTCGCTAGCTCTTTTGAACCAGTGTGGTGGAAGGATTAGAGTGCACCTTGAAGGTTCCTTTCGTACACTTTGACACACGTCTATGACATGCCTGGTTTCCTCACGAGGTTTTCCTTCACCTCTTGAGAGCATTGATATTGCACACATAAATTTCGAATCGAAAAATCCATAGATTCGAACTCACGACTTAAGGATGGGAAGGCGGGGTTCATACCAATATGCTACCATGTGCTCCATCCCCATTTGCTACTAGGTACCTACCTACTTACATAATAACCTACCAACAATTACGTAGTTCAATCAAGAAAAGTAAAAAACAAATAAACCTACGGAACCAATTTGATTTTATTAAACAAACGCTTGCGGTGCGGTGTCGGTTGACGGTTGCGGATTTTGAATTTAGCAAAGGCACCGACAGCCAATTAGGGCAAGGTGCCATCCCACTTATTGTTGTTGTTGTTTCAATGCAACCAATGACAAATAGGCTGTTCACGATGAAAATGAAGATTAGTAAGACAGATAAGTCACAACCTTTGACTTTAGTGCCCAAGTAGGTAGGTACAAAATTGCATTGAAAAATGCTCCAATGAATGTTGGAATAATACATCGTTGGAAAAACTAAAGTGGAATAGGGTCACGGCTTTATCCTCAGGCACGGTAGACCTCTTCTCATACTTCTTGTTACCTACTCAAGATGCTTTTAAGGCCCGAGTAGGTAGGTACAAAATTGAGTAGGTATCACGGCTTTATCCTCAGGCACGGTAGACATCCTCTCATACTCCTTGGCACCCACTGAGGATACCTTTAAGGCCCGAGTAGGTAGGTACAAAATTGAGTAGGTAAGGTACCTATCTCCTATACTAGGTACTTAACAAAGAGATCTGAAAGGATGTTTACGGTGCCTAGGGATTTTAGTCGTGATGTGACCTTACATTTTAATTACCAATAAATACCAAGGTACCACTAGGCCTTCAAAAAAAAATAGAAATTACTTATTAAGCCACCTCGTTATTAGGTAAGTAGGTAGGCATTTTACTAATGGTGTCTGTTCTGTTACCTGTTTCATCTAGAGTTCACACTTAAAGGTCAAAAAACAGCTGTAAATAGGGATGCCTCATGTTGTGTCAAGTTACGTATTGGAGCAAAGTTTAAGAGACATTTCATGAATGAAAACCTTTGAAATTTTAAAAGTCGTTGAACAAACGTTGTTCGCAATGACGTATAGAACACCCCCGTTTCGGGCTTATAGGGACATTATGTTACACGTTGTATACTAGAATGTGTGTTGTTGTACAGAGCTTGTGCTAGGCCTATAGCGTAAAGAGCGTGACAAAAGATCCTTTCACGTAATACGAATCTTTTTTCCATTTATTTTCTAGGATATTTCCTGTGTGGTCGCTCGTAAGAAGCTATCGGACTGTCACGACACGAGAAACAGAACTAAGGAGAAGTTGGTGGTCTTCATGAGGATACTGAAAGAGTTCCGACCTGTCTTCCATTTCTTCTTCACCGAGCATTATTTAGATCCGGTGACATGGTATGAGAGGAGACTAGCCTATACCAAGAGGTAAAGCATTTTCCTTTGTTCCGCTGGTCAACATATTTTTTTCTTAGAGTTTTCCTTATACAACTTAACTTATGTTATATCTTAAAAACAATGGCACTTTAAAATTGAATGATACATCAAAAGTAAACCCAAAGTTTGAACTTTTCTTTGACTACCTTTGACTTTTACTACATAATGGGACACTATCGGATTTAAACACGGGTTATGTATGCGGCTGATTAAAAATCAATCAGTAGTTTTTAATTTTTATTAATAATGCTATTTATTTCAGCGTGGCAACAACATCAATGGTTGGTTACATAATGGGATTAGGCGACAGACATGTGCAAAATATTTTGATTGACAAGAGGACAGCAGAAGTTATCCATATTGATTTTGGTAATTTAAATTTAATTATATTTAAATAGTATATAAAAAGATATTATATTAGTTAGCTTTTTTCAATTCTTAAATAATTTGACGACCTTGGTGGCGTGGTGATGAGTGCCCGGCTGAAACCCAAAAGCTACGGGTTCGATTCTCGCTGCGAGAGGAATGACTACATGTTCTGCAATTATTTCATCCAGGTCTAGGTGTTGTGGCATCTTGGACTCGTAGTTACCTACGACACGGAATATTAGTAGTCGGATTAGAACTGTATTCTTGTTAGCTTTTATTTATTTATTTCATTCCGAATGTCTTTCTAGGTATCGCGTTTGATCAAGGAAAAACTCTACAAACACCAGAGACTGTGCCATTCCGGTTGACTCAAGATATGATCGCAGGGTTTGGATGTAGCGGAGTTGAAGGAATATTTCGGAGGTAAAACAAATTTTTACATCTTCCCCTGGTAAAACAATTAAGATAAAAAAATAAGAAAAAAACAAAAAGAGTATGATACTACTACTAAGTACTATTCGTTTCACTAGTTCTTCCGAGTGTGGCGAAAGGATTTAAAGGGCGCCTTAGAGGCTCCTTTCGTGCACTTGAAATATGTTTTCAAACTTTCTGGGATCTTCTACGACACGCCGGTTTTCTCACGATGTTTTCCTTCACCGAGTACTGCTATGATAAAATTATTACTAGTAATAACTGCTGTTCTAAATACAAGTATTGTTTCAGATGTTGTGAAAAGACAATGCAGCTGCTAAGAGATAACTCCGAAACTTTACTCACAATTCTGGAAGTGTTACTCTGTGATCCGCTATATTCATGGACCGTTACTAGTGGCCAACAAAATGTCTCCAATAAGGCGAATAGGAGCATACATGGTAATTACTGTTACATGGTAATGACTATTCGTAACTTTATACAACCATGTGTTATACAACCACTGGGGTAAACAAGTTCTTGAGTGGAGTCCACGACTCTGCAAACGTAATGTAGGACGCCCTACGGATGGGTGGAGTGACGATTTGGAAAAGGCTGCTGAAAGAGACTGGATGCGTCAAACCGAAGACGGCACATTAGCAGCTCATTATAGGCCTATGTCCCGCGGTGATAAGCTGATGATGATGATGATGATGCGTGATATCACCAAAGGATTAAAGTTTCCAATCTACATCCAAACTTAGAGTTAGTATCAGAGCAAAGAGATGTATAAAACCAGCCAATAGAATAATGACAAATTACCGTCATATCATTTTAACGCGGTTCTATTGGCTAGTTTAAACATCTATCCGAACATCTTTCGTGGCCCTAATGTATCAGTTTTTTTAACGTCATGGCTATAAGGAATTCATCATGGCCCAATTAGTTAAACAAAATCATCTAAGTAGGTTACTTGAGAAAAATACAGTAGTGCGAAAAAATCAAGGCGTCGATTTGTTTCAATTTTTCACTCCCCACTTATGAGAAGCCTAAAAATATTACCGGCCCTTTTTATTCTGGAGGCGATCCAGAGTCACGGCGAGAATCCCCGAACACACCCGAGAAGCGTGAATGTGATAGGTTTCTCGCCGTCTCGAAGTCTTGCAAAGCGTAACCTTGCGCTACTAATACTTTAATGATTTATGTTTCAGGAATGTGCGGTACAAACAGCGGTCTCGCCGAGCGAGCGTTGTTAGCTGTCAGCAGTAAACTGAGCGGGACGGAGGGCGGGGTGTCGGGCGGAGTGGCCGTGCCGGGCCAAGTCGCTCGCCTGCTACACTGCGCCACAGACAACACCAACCTCTGTCGCCTTTTTCCAGGCTGGCAACCTTATTTGTAATCTTACTTATATTATAAAATTTAAAAGTCTTAGTTTGCTTGAAATTACCGGCGTAAAGCTCAAAACGCAACGATAGCGCGTACTAACTTTACCTGTGCTGCCATCTAGTACGAAAGTTTGTAACGATGTTTGGATGTTTGTGCCTCAATCACGCCTAAACGGCTGAACGGATCTGAACGAAACTTGGAATATACATAGTACATGTACTGGATTAACATATAGGCTATTTTTTATCCGGGTACCACGCGAGCGAAGCCGCGGGCGGCAGCTAGTCTATAATATAAAAATGAATCGCAAAATGTGTTGGTAAGCGCATAACTCAACAACGCCTGGACCAATTTGGCCAAATCTTTTTTTAAAATGTTCGTTGAAGTTCAAGGATGGTTTTTGCGGCGAGAAAAATTAGAATTATTGCTGGAAATATAATAATAGGGTACTTTTTATCTGGGTACCGCGTGAGCGAAGCCGCGGGCGGCTGCTAGTATTAAATAAAATAATAAAGTGAAACCGATGGACCCACCAATGATCATTGTGATTTGAGAATAACTGTGATTTTTATGTACCTGTGTGTGCCTGTTTTATTGTAATGATGCAATTATTGTGGATAAGTGAATAAAAACGTTGATGTTTAGTTTGTTTTTAATTAAGTAATTATTTTCTTTACTTGCTCCACATTTAGTAAAGTCTCATGCTATAAATCTACACTAATTTCCTCCAAAAGTCTACGTTCTCCATGAAGCCTAGCAGGAAGTGATTGACTGAAGCCGGAAACACGAGAAACGCAGATGTAGTAGAAAAAAGTCGAAAAACCAGCAGTGATGTTGTCATTTCTGTCAATGACAAAATGATGACAAACCATGCACGGCGTGTCTTGTTTGTTACCATGGCAACCGATATATCAACAAACAAGTGACCAACCAAATCAAACTTAAATAATTTGCTCAAACTAAGAAAATATTGTATCTGAGAATATGATAGTAGTAGTAATAATATAAAAAGCATTGTGGTGCTTGTTCCATGGCAGAATTGCACGTACTAGGACAAATACAAGGTGCTTCGAACTTCCAAGACAAGTCTTCCTTGTTTTGTCGTTATTCTTTTCAACACGGTGAGTATTTCGCTTTTGTTTATTCATCGTATGACTAAGCGTAGGTAGAAATATAATATTTTGATTATAGGTCCAAACTGGACGGTGATATCGGGATGTCCTGAAGGCCAGACTGTTGCTGGTAAACCTGATTACAATAAATCAATAGTTTGGACACAACCGCTTGATGTGCATTTCGTTACCAGGGGTATCCAAGGTAAGGGTGAATTATGTAATAACTGCAGTCTGTAAGTTTTCGTTACCTAGCAGTTTGAGCATGCAATATTTTACTTTCTTGCATAACTTTATCAGTGTTTCATTGTAGGTTGGCCAAAATTAATATTTCAAGTGTTTTGTCTTGATGCATTTGGACGTTCTTGGTCAGTCGGCTATGGAGTTTGTAGCCTGCCGTCAGTTCCAGGAGCTCATTCTGTACAAGTGCCTTGTTGGACTCCGTCTGCCACCACACTGACCGATAGATTGCGACAATACTTCCTTGGTGGTTCTCACCAACTTATACA
Source organism: Scotopteryx bipunctaria (assembly GCA_949320045.1). NCBI lineage: Eukaryota > Metazoa > Arthropoda > Insecta > Lepidoptera > Geometridae > Scotopteryx > Scotopteryx bipunctaria. Next base: position 6,725,134 of record OX439441.1, read on the forward strand.
GAGTGATATTATTAATTCAGGAGCTGATAGGTAAGTTATTAAATAGTTTCGATGAAATACCTAGATACAAATCCTATTGTATGTATATATTTACCTACTATAACCAGTGTTAATTTTTGTTGCAGATATAAATTAAATACTCAGTCCACAGGTGTAATCAAAGTGCAAATTGATACTATATTAAGAAACTTCAGCAAGTTTGGTGTAGAATATAAGTGAAGATGAAAATTGTTACTTATTTGGGATTTACCCTACTCTCTATACTCATTCAATTCAGTGTCATGGATTTCATTCATTCCATAACGCAGCTTGATGAAAAACTTAAAGTTGCTAATGCTAGTGAGAAGAGGCAAATTAGGGATGTGTTAAAGGATTTAGATTACAAACCACATGCTCTATACTACCAAACACAAAAAAAGAAATTGGCAAAGGATGTCTCTGTTAAGCTTTACGATAATACTACTCTCCCCGATATTTTGACTACAACTGAAACTACATCTGGAGTATTTGAAATCCTCTATGATGACAGCACATCATCCACAGAGGAAGAAGCATCCTTCACCACTGAGCCAGTTTATGCTAGCACTGAATTTGATAATGTGACAGATATAACATTATTTGGAAATACCAATCAAACAACTAAACCAAGCGTAACTCCGAAGAAAAAGGAAAATAAAAATTGCAAGTGTAATTTTTTGGTAAGCAAGTGATTTTAACTAAATTCCTTCAACATTTAGGTGCTTGTGTTCTAATTACTGTTGACTTTTATAATGTTTACAGTATGGAGTATGTGATATCAATTGCTGCTGTGATGTTGATTGTTCTGAAGTAGAATTAGCAATGTTCCTGAATTGTACCAAAAAAATAACACCCAAGCTTCACCGTGATGATGTCTGTTATTCTCATATGTTTTATTTTGGCCATGACAACCCCATCACCACAGTCCTGAACGATTGGTTTTGCATTGTTAAAGTCAACCTGCCAGCAAGACCTGTTAAAAATATACAAGTAAGTTGGTGCCAGTCTAGAGATTAAAATATTGTATCAAGTTGCTTAATTTACTTACTAGCACAAGCTACTACAGTATTAATGTTATTTCAGATTCATCCATTTACAGGCAACAACTTCTTCACTTGGAAAGGCATTGAGAAACCTCAGTTGCACTATGAGTTCACAAACAAGGTCTATGAATATGGTGACCCTATATGGCTTATTAAAAACGAATCAATTTATTATGTTGGTATGGCAAACATTTCTGTAATAAGACATTATTGTAATTACAATTTTTACTTTTTTGTCTAATATTCTCATTGACTGTATTGAATATGTTACAGATTTACCAAAGCCAGTAATGAACAGCTATTGTTCTGGAAGAAAGACCATACAATTTCTAAAGAACCACAAGTTTAGTTGCCAGGTCAAAATTGCTGATTTGGAAATGTTTCAAATCATGAAGAGTTCTGAGGAGACAAGCGTTATAAGTGCTACCCCACTTTCTATGAATAGCACGTATTTGGTAAGCACCAGAACAATATAAAAAATGATTATTTTAAATAGTTCAAAATATGACAAACAATAATCAATATTATTTTTTGTCATATTTTCCTCAGAACTGCTCCAGCCTTCACTGCATAAATTGGACTTTCATCATCTGCGAAAACCTTAGTTGCGTAAATTACAATAAGACAATTCATGAGCCAGTATGCACAGAAAACATTTGCACAAACCTAGCCTTGAAACTAGAATACATCTTTAACTATCATGACTCGAAGATAACAAACGCCACTATCAAGTTCCATGTTCAGAATGTACCACTACATTTACTTTACTTAGCCCAAAATATAGAGGTAAGGTTTGTCTTGGCCAATGAATCGATTGAGCGTGTGCTGAAGTTGAGTGGCAGTCCAGGTTACAGAGAAAACTTGCCTGTCATAATATCATACGCAGAAAATAACTACACGGATAATTTTTACAATAAATTGTTATCAAAGACCTATATTACACTCCCTGATAGTAAAAATGGAGCTTGCGCCGCATATAACTTGTCAGAAAATTTTGTCTTATTTAGAGTTAACAGAAGACTGAAATGCAGATATTACTACAAATACTCGAGAGTTCAAAATAGCACTGAAGTGTGCAAAAGTATTCAAAGTAATATGAGCAAATTACTGGAGTTGAAGAACAAAGTAGCTGTATCGCCACTTGGAGACCCCAAAAACCTCAAAGACAAAGAATGGATACCAATGATTATAAACAATTCAGACAAAGGTCATCCATATGGAGAAATGTCTAAGAAATCTTCCAAACTTTATTGCTACAATATCATCACACGATACTCGCTTGTATTTACTTATGCAGAGATTGACGGCGATTATAGAATTTTGGGCATTAAGTTTTACACTTCTGCTAGAAACGCCAGTTTTAGCCTCGACGATATTTCTGCCGTTGTTACTATAGATGTAAACTTCGTTGATGTATCAAAACCTAGTGTTATTCAATATGCATCAAGTCCTAGTTTAAATTATCATTTGCCTAACGATTTATTTCTTCCATTTCCCTCAAATGAATCTAAAGTAGTTAGCCTAAATGTGTTTTGTTTGTTATATTGCTGTGTCGCAATTCTAGCCAGCAAATAAAATAACTGTTTTTAATAACTAATGTTTATTATTACCTTGAAATAATTTAAATACTTTTGTTACTTCTATCACTTCTAACTTGGCATCCCCTTCAAGGACTAACGATCTTGAGTCTGACGGCCTGCAAATAAAACCCACTTTAGACTTCAGTTCAACTACACGCTTTATTAGAATATTAAGAGTCTCAAAGAGAATAAAAGATGGTGATAAAGAATAAAACTTTAATAAATCTGCTTCGGACAAGACAACAGAACTATCGTAGAACATTACGCACGGCACGATCTAGCTCTACTAGGGGTATTTACAATATATTTTTACAATTGTAAAGACACTAGATTTTTGAGTAAATTATTGCTATGATCTCACTTTCACTTTATTTTAGAATAGAATTCTTGTTCTTTATCTGTCATTACTCATTACGTCATATTTCTAGTACAATGGTGTTGATTTTGGCCTAAAAACAGAATCGACAGCAATATCCTTTACTATTTTTATAAATTACAAATATCAAATGAGATCATAACTGCCATTAATAATATATAATTTATAGATCAATAATTTGATAATTGATTTACATAACGATCAGCTTTTAAAATATAAGATTTTTTTTGTTTAACTTATATTAACTGGGAAAGTTTTCTGATGACCAGGATAACAAAAGCTGGCACCGTAAACGTCCTTAAAAACTTGCAGATAGATTTGAAACGCAAATAATTTTACTGTTTTAGCTCTGAATTAAGTTTGTCTTATACAACTGGCTTGCTTCGAATCGGGCTTTATGAGTATGCCTGCGGAAAATAACTGCACAAACCTTATTTATCGATATAGGTACTCATTACAATGAAGCGGTTATTATTACAAATAACCTACAAGCTTCGCAGATGATCTGAGTGTAAGTAAAAATATGGCGGAGATCCCCACTAAATAGCATGGAACCTGCGCTATAAACACGCCCTACTTTTTCGTGCACGCATGGGTCGACTACGCAATATCCAAAAAATAAATTTGAATGTGACGGGGCGGTATAGACGCAAATATTAGCTCAAGGGAATTTTTTTAGGAAGATAGGTACTATTTCTTCATTGTGGACATGTGTATGTCCAAACGCTCAACCAAAGCGCTCAAGGTCTATTCTCCCAGACAAACCGCGTAGAACAGATGTTACGAATCACACCGTATACCAATAAACCATGGTCTGTGCATACGCCATGCGTCGCTCCATGGCCAGTAAGTATTGGAGGCGAACCTATGCGACGTATGTGTAGACTTTGCGGTCGTCGGGCGTGCGCGCTAAGTACTCGCGCTCAATGAGGCCCTCGATACGTTTCTTTATGACCACCGGGGACGGCAGAAAGCGGGCCCGAAGCTGCTCCGTCACTTCCGCCACTAGGAGCGTGTGCTGGAAGAAATAGTTTTAAATAATGAGGCCCCATACTGCTGCACATATCGCAGCGAGAGTGTTGCAGCAATGTTAAATAATACCGCATACGATATAGTACAAAATGTACTAAAAATTAATATAGCAGAATTGCGATAGGGCGTATGGGCGGCATATGGGCGATGGGCTGATCACCTATCACCATGGTTCACCATATCCAGAAGTGACTGCAAGTTTTCTTATGTTTACTAGTGGCTCTATCATCCTCTATCATCCTAATGGGGGTGGCCATTAGGGATATGGGCGTGATAATATGTATGCATGTATGGAATATAGTTTATGACATTAGGCTATTATCTGAAATATATTTATTAATTTTATTTATCGTAAAAAATCGACTAAGGGATAGTATCCTCTTTGAAATGATGGACCATCTATATGGGCGATGGGCTGATCAACAGTCACCATGGCTCACCATATCCATCTTGGGGCTTTGAATCAGGAGTGGCTGAAAGGTTGCTTATGATAACTTGTGGTTCTGCCCACCTCATTGGTAATACGGGATGATTATAATATGTATGTATTGTATTATTTATCTGAATAAATACAACGAGAGCTATTTTCAGCAATTTGTAGCGTAGTCATAGGTACATTATGGTCTCTAAGTTGATGTGTAGTTGTATGTACTACATAATACATTATTGTAGCAATGAGCACGTGTACTTACCGCCATTTTCTTGCGAGCCTTCATAATGCGCACGATGGCGGCTTCGATCTCGTGCTTGCGATCCTCGTCCACCTTGTTGCGGGTCTCGCGCCGCTCCGGCTCCGACTCGCCCTTGGCCGCTACCGTCTGGATCTTAACTCTGCAACACACATTTTGTTTTGTTGTATGAAGACTGGACACACACGACACTGGTCCATAAGAACTATATAGTTTGTAAAATAAAGGATGATACGTGTGACATCGGAATCATGCCCATGAAGTTACGTTTTTCATCATCATCATCATCATCATCAGCCTACATCAGTCCACTGCTGGACATAGGCCTCTCCCATGGCACGCCACTGAGCTCGATCTTCAGCTCTCTTCCTCCAATCCCTGCCCGCTGACTTACGGATATCATCGCCCCACCTAGTTAAGTTACGTTTTTATTACAGTCAAAATGTAAGCGCGGAAATATAGCACATAATGTGCCGGCCCCGCCCATTTAGGGATGTTCCAATGAACATCCATTGCATCCATGCATCATCTTTACCACAGACTACTTCAGATAAATCGATTGTGAAAATGTAAAAATCGTAACATCGCTTTGTTTATCACATGAAGGTACAATGTTAATTCATAAATCAATTCATTTACGACTTACGTAGGTACATGACTACAACCCTAGAAATGTCACTGTGACACCTGTCCCGCGTATCATCCTATTTTACCCGACTACGGCGAATCAAAAAGGAGGATTATAATTTTGACCGTTATGTAAGTATGTATATATGTATCTGTTCCCTCATAATTACAAACTATAGTGACACGTGTGTAAGATGCGAGGATACAATATGAGCAGAGTTTGAATGGTACTGTTGGAAGAAGAAGACCTAGGCGTACTGTACGTATCTGGACCAAATCGGTGACATTTAGAAAGGTCAAGGAAACAGGCGTGATTTTATGTATGTGTGTATGTACGGATGCATACCTATGTAGCTTGGACGTAAATGAGTCGTTGACGTAGAATTGATTGGAGGGTTCTATCTCCTTAGTCTTGGGGTGTTTGATAAGCACGCGTTGTGTGGCCTTGCCCATCGCCAGAGACTGCAGCGCGCGGATCAAATCCTTCTCTGGTACGTCTGTCTCATTCAGAATTTCCTGCAACCACAACCATATTTACTGATATATTATGTATATTATACAGTTAGGAGCCTTTGAGGTGCACTTTAAATCTGTTCACCACAGCGGTTCGAAAGAACTAAGTGACACGACTACTTGTGGTATACAGTTAGTACTGTCTTAAAAGCTATGTTAGGTCTGACAAGACAAAATTGCTGCAAAAATGTAAATAAAACTGGAAACATTATATCGAGTCGCGCACATAGATAATATTCGCAAAACTAGAGCAGATCGAACGATCGATGACGTAGAGTGCAGGTCTTCAGAGTCCAGCTAGAAGATCTAGATAGAACATAGTTTTTAAGTCTAGATAAAGAGTTAGCTCGTAAGTCGGTCTCGCTTGTTGAGGAAAGTTGAAACCTGGATGACGTATCGAGCAGGTCTTCAGGGTCCAGCTAGAAAATCTAGAAGAGAGAGAGATAGAACATTCTTAGGGCTAGAAGGAGACTTACCTCGTAAGTGAGCCGGTCTCGCTTATTGAAGAGCAGCAGCACGCACATCTGGAAGGTGGAGACCTGGATGATGTGTCGTCGCGGCGGCACGTGCGCGGGCGGCGAGCGGTTGGGCGACGTGCCGACGGCGCCGCGGAACGTGGCGTGTAAATCCGCAGAGCCGAGTTGCGGCTGGAGGGATAGCTGCCGGCCCGAGTGCTTCGCCAGGTAGAAACTGTACAAAATAAACATTGTTATTGCGGAGTTAGTGTAGGAACGAGAGGACTGGTGGTCTAGTTGGTAGTGACCCCTCCTTCCGATCCTAAGGACGTGGTTTCAAATCCGGTCGTGTACCAATGGATTTTTCTGTACGAAAAATTTATGTGCGCTATACCAGTTCTCTCAAACGGTGAAGGAAAACATCGTGAGGAAACCCGCGGCTTAGTCAGCTCCGCACGTATTGACCATGTCTTTCCTGTGGACAAGGCCGACTAAACTGAGAGGATGAATAGGTGCTGGGCAAGCCTACTCCATCTTAATTTGTTCCGGGCACTACAGCGTCCCGTTTGTGAAGGTAAAAATTGCCTCCTGACGCTGTATACATCATAGATGGTAAAAGGCCCTAGTTTTATTTAGTGTAGGAACGGCACAGATGTTTCTTTCGGGGTCTTGGTCTCCATTTACCTACAAAATGTGCAGATAAAAACTTTTGAAAGATTGTGAAGTTACATGGTAGGTAAGCTACTACCGTGTAAACCAGCAGCATCTCTGGTGTTCTATCTTTATAAAATAACAGTTTGTCGTTAAAATCTAAACTGTATAATTTGCCTTAATTGAGAAACGACTGTTCAAAATTGTCAAAACAAGAAAATTCCTTAGCATGATGTAAAATCTAATTTGGCCTAAATATAGAAGGTAAAAGTATTAGTTTGAATCATACCTTCTGAAGACATCGAATGCGTTGCGCGGCGCAGTGGGTATGTTGCATTTGGGCGTCGCGCTCTGCGTGGGCCAGAAGCCAGTGGTCAGGACGCGGACTGACAAGTCTACGCCGTGGAGATTCGTCTGCACAAACATTGGCAATTAAATAAATAAAGTTACGAAAGCGTTGGTGAACCAACACAGTCTATGGCCCATTTATTCAGCTGTCCCTTCTGCCCTGCACGTGAGATAATTTGAACAAATACCACTCCCAACTCTGTGTAAGTGCCAAAGTTCTACTCTAAAATAGTATAAATACCTCTGTGAATCATTGACACGAAAGAATGACCAAATAGCAGTCCCATGATCGAAATCTAAGATAAGTAATATCATTTTCAATAACCACATCATTCCACCGCTGCTTTAGAGTAGATAGCTATGTTACCTTGCATCTTACTACTCTACTACTAGTGTAAGCTTTCGACTTCTAACGACCTGGGTGGCTAGCGAGTGCCCGTATGAGACGCAATGTTCGGTTCCCAAGGCGAGAAAAACGTTTGCATGTTGGGTGTAGTGGCACTATGGTACTCCTATTTTCTAAGGCCCGTTGCCCTGAGACACGAGAGCCGAGGCACGGGCGCATATAAAATAAATAAATAAAATTCGTTTATTTCAGGCACATTACAAGATACATAGCTCTATTTTAATGTGCTATGGTCACATTAAAATAAAACATACAAAATTTAAAACAAATCATAAAAATAAAATAAAAATAGATTAAAATAATCTAGATCGTAAAATCTTACGGGTCATCCATTATCATCATCCATTCTGTCCATCTGGACAAAAATAAGAAACAAGTAGGTAGTATCTACCTATTTCCTATTTCTGTCCAGATGTACAGATATCCAATGCTTGTAAATTGGATTAGGTAAAAAATATAACGAGAACTAAATACATTTGAATCTTCAAAGATTACGACGAGACGCGCCTAACACCGACAGGACCGGGAATCTTTGTATAGGGTCAGAAGACAGAAGTATGTATACGACTGTTCAGCGTATTTATTATGATGAAACTCACCCCAGCGGAAAGCACATGTTCCTTGAACTCTTCCATGATGGTGTTGGACACGGTCATGTCTTTGAACATACCCTCCAGCTTCGACGTGAACTGACAGCCACACTCAGTCTGCGAGTATAATAAAATTCATTAATAATTTGTAAAGATTTGATTTGATGAGCTGGATCAGGTAAGCTATCTATAGACCGTTTGCAACGGCTTTTAGACAGTCCGACTATTTTTCTTGTATTTCCTAAATTATATTGGTATTAGTTGTATATGTTGTTTCTGTTAATAAATATACTTTAAAACAGGGCCTCAAGTTCATGACATACATTTAGAATCTCCAAATTGTTTGAATATGTCAAATGGATTAGTCAGAGATGGAAACAATTAAACAACGGATTTTTAAAAGAGCGTTATCAATTCGCATAATTCTATAGAGTACTATAATTATATTACTTTGTATATTTGATTTAGCAATAACGGAGTTACAATTAGCATTTAGCTACTACTGACAACTATGAACCGAAAATGTGAAAATATTATGTACTACCAAAACTACACAATAAGAAATAACAATCCTGCTTAAAGTCTCATAGATCTGCAAAATTCTTTATCACTTACTAACCAGAAAACGAGGAACAAAGCAAAGACTTTAAGCAAGATTGCCTAAAAAACAGGACTTACAAAGAATATGTCCTTGGTAAAGAATTTTGCAGATATATGGAGGGAAGGGTACAGGGTATAACTAAGCACAAATCGGGTTCTCGATTTGCGAGACGTCACCAATTATACAGTGGAAGTCTCGCGGCTCCACATCTTTCAACATACCTTCTTTCTGGGGAATTGTGAAAGCGAATTGTCAATAAATAGCTCCGCTGAAAGGATTACAACTAAAAGAAATAGAGGTTACAAAAATCTTTCAGAACTGGGAATCCCCCAGTCTTGATACAATTACTGATTGAAATCGTAGACGAATAAAAAAAACCTGATTGTATTAGAATAAAACCGGCGCCGCCGACGGATAATAATTTTATGTGTTCATGGACTGACAGCTTTGATAGATTCTGAGGTTACTAAGATAACTGCTCTTGATTATTATTGAATGTAACAAATTAAAAATATATATAAATAGGATTAAATAAAAATCCCGGTTAATTAAGAGTCGAATTCGCACACGAAGGGTTCCGTACCATCGTACATGTACATAAATGTTTCTTGTATGGCCTCCTTTTATTTTTATTATTTGTTGTTGTAGCGGCAATAGAAATACACATTCTGTGAAAATATCAACTTTACCTATTACGGTTCACACTCGTACATCCCGCTGACAGACAGACGGACGGACGTACAGCGGAGGCTTAGTAATAGGGTCCCGCTGGCACCCTTCGGGTACGGAACCCTAAAAAGCTTTTTACTTTTATGTGTACATAATGGTAGAAAATTAAGAGTCAAGGCTCTAGACGACCTCAGTGGCGTGGCGGGCGTGGCGGGAGTGCTCGGCTGAGACGCAAGAGGCGCGGGTTCGATTCCCGCTACGGGAGAAATGTTTGTATGTTCTGCAAATATTTCTTCCGGGTCTGGGTGTTGTAGTATTATTATAAGTATCTATGTATTTACAAAAAAAAAGAAAATGTATATAAGTATTCTATTAGCTAGTTTGGGGCTAGATGGCGCTGTGTAAAATGTCCACAAATATTTATATTATGGAAACTTGTAATTAGCCGTCCCATATTATGTAGTATCCTGCTGCATAGTATATATTTATCTAGCTGTAAGTTTTCAAAAATGTATAAAAAAAAATATTTAAGGCTAATTGAATGCGTTTTCAAAAATAGTTTTTATTACCTTCAGTTTAGAGATCATATTTTTCTCGCTGTCGTCAGACACGGATTTGTTGAGCAGCAGCCGTTTGGCCAGGTGTTGCTTGTAGTAGCGCTCAAACACATCCTTCTCTTGCAGAAAACGGAACAGAACCATTGTCTTGTCTAGCACCGCTTCTATCTCTTGCTCACTCATCTGTCAGAACAAGAGTAAATTTAAGATCTGAAATACAAAACTGTAGCAGTGTTATTAAAATGCCGAAAGGTAATAACGAAATGGTGAAAATATTTCTTATATATCTCTTGGGGTATTTTTACAACTACTTTCAAAAATTCCTCATGAAAGGGACCTGAATCGGCAACCCTGGTCTTCCGTCAACCGCGGCCATGCCATCGAGCCAAATTTTGGCAATTCGGCGCTGAAAGTAGTGAATGTACTCGGAACTAATGTTAGAGATGCAAAACTTCTCAAATTACGCAGAGTCGTTTCGAACAACATGACAGCCATTTGTATGTCTTTTGTTACACGATACCCTCGATTAGATGAAAGAGCTGGCTCCGAATTGGCGCAAGAAATTAGCTATTATTTGTATTCCACGTTATCCAACAGACGAAAAGTAAAGAGTAGGAGTAGTTATCACTCACTCCTTTCTCCCCCTTCTTGAGTTTCCCATCGATAAAGAGAGAGAGGAATTCTGGCGACTTGTTGTTGAGATTGAGGAAATACTCAAAGTCAGACGCGATCATGTGCTTGAAAATCTTGTCGTTGTTGAACGAGTTCTGCAGGAAATGGTCGAAACGGTCCTTCAGATCCAGCAGGTTCTGAAAATAAAGAGCTATGTAAACTATGGAAACAAAACAGAAGTTTTTTATTTATTACGAAGAAGTGCTCTTTGATGGTTCGTCTTGTTAAATGTCAAAAGATGAATCTGCAAAAATTAGTTTTATTAAATGTGTCCAGCATAATTTGCAAAACTAAAACAGTAAGACTGTTTTGCGTTCGGACTAGTCACTTCCACCGTTGCGCTGTTATGCCACCTGCGAATGGGTGGGCCTGTGTACTTGTGTGAGTGTGTACTTGTACTAATGGGTCACACCATGTACTTGTGTGTGTGACCAGTGTATCTGTACGAATGGGTCAGCCTGTGTACCTGTACGAATGAGTGGGCCTGTGTACTTGTGTGAGTGTGTACTTGTACTAATGGGTCAGACTGTGTACCTGTGTGTGTGACCAGTGTATCTGTACGAATGGGTCAGCCTGTGTACCTGTACGAATGGGTGGGCCTGTGTACTTGTACTAATGGGTCAGACCGTGTACCTGTGTATGTGACCGGTGTATCTGTACGAATGGGTCATCCTGTGTACCTGTACGAGCGTACGAGTACAAGCTGTGTCTGTGTGACGTGTGTATGTGTGTACCTGTACGAAGGCGATTGCGTTGGTGTTGTGGTGCGTGTCGGTGACGAGCGCGCGGCCCTGCTCGCGCAGGTGCGCGGATACGGCGTCGGCGACGGTGCGCAGCCCCTCCGTCACGCGCGACAGCAGCTTGTACACACACGCCAGCTCAGACGTGCGAGTGTGCATCAGCATGTGGACCACGCCGCTGTTCTCCATCTGGGGGAAGTTATCCTCGATACATTATTAGGCGGGAATAGCTGAACGAGCGGCCTCGGAGACTGCCGCGAGCAAGTGCTCAGTTACGCGTTTGATGAGGCATGTCCACACTAAGCGAGCACTTGCTTCTCGCCGCAACCTAGAGAGCCTGCTCGTTCAGTCAGTGTGGTGTTAATGGTGTACTGAGAAAAAGTGGTCGCGTAACACATTTTTATGGAATAGCCGATAGTCCTGGACGATGGAATTCATGGATCATTCATTAGGTCCGTACCGATGATGCGTAGCTTTGTGCTTAAGTCAGAGCAATTTTATTGATTTTCAAATCCATTCAAGGGAAACATTTAAATTTACAAATCCTCAATGTATGCCAGTTGTGTGCCGTGCTGATCTCCTTAAATCTGCTCTATAGAATAGTGTCGGTTGTTACCTCGACTATGGTCTTCATGTGTCTCTCGATGAGTTCGTGCTCGAGCACGGCCACGATGCGCGGCTCCGTGCTTTCGTCGAGATAGTGCCGTGCTCGCTCCGCCTCCTCAGAGATGCGCGCCTCGACGCGGTTTATGTAAACTGCCGCACTGTTCTCCGCCAGAAACTTCTGCGATTCCATCTTTAAACATAACATTACATTAATATGTCAGCAAAAATTTGAGGCGCCGATGCTCTATCTAACCCTTTCGTAACCCACCCAATGCTCTTTCGCCTAGCGCCCAATATTCGTGCCAGTATCTGTTGGTATATCATGAAAGTTCTCTAATTTACACCTATTTGTACGCGACCAAGCGTGGAAAATACAGGCATGCTTGGTAATTTTTATATCTTGTAATATGTAAACTGTAGGCTTTGTGTGCCGAAGTTATCGGGGTCAAGCCCCTACGAAACCAAAATCCTGAATCCGCTACTGAAGCAGCTATAGGCTAATGATAAACCATGACTTACTCTATAGAACTCTGAGGACTGATGCAGGAAGGGTTTTTCAAAGTCCTCCTCGTAAACAGCGCGGCAGTTGATGCCGAGCACCATGAGCATCTGGCAGGCGTTGCGGATGGCCAGCCGGTCCACGACCTCGCCACGCCGCTCGCGGGCCACCATCTCCAGCAAGGTCTGCCGGAGGTGGTCACGGATGCAGCCGTAGCGGACCACCTACAAATACTCTATTAATTAGTAAACTGGAGTCAAATTAATGTAAAGTTATCATTGAAGCTGGACTGGGAGTGAAGAAAAAACATAGAATGCGTCCAGCTGCTTCTCTCTCTCCGAGCATGTCGTAAAAATTTACTAAGGGATAGTATCTTCCCCAACATGATGGACCATATGTATGGGCGATGGGCTGATCAGCTGTCACCATGGTTCACCATTCCATCCTGGGTTTTAAATCAGGAGTGACTGCAAGTTTTCTTATGATTGCTTATGGCTCTGCCCATTTCATTGGGGATGCAAGCGTGATAATTATGTATGTATGTAAACATTGAACATTGTAAGAGACGCCACATGACGATATAGACAACGTAGACGGGCAGCAATAGATAAGGCTGGCGAGGGACCGAAAGGAATGGCGTATACAGATAAAACATAAAATAGGATTGACATCAAAATTGGTTGTCACTCAGCATTATGTTATACCTAGGGGCTTCTAATAGCGCGGTCCCGATCACTTTTTGTTAGATACGACCGCACGATTTCATGCTTCTGGTTATATGCCCTGCAAGCATGCAATTCGTCCGTATTTCGGACTTCGGCCTTAGGGATAATACCATTTGGCTTGGGATTTCACAGTTTTAAAAAACTTGTATTCTACATTACTTATACAAGATGTTTTTATTATGTTAATTCCTATGAAATCTGTTTACCAACAAATACCATACTTTAAATTTCCAGTAATCATTTTATATTTTCATCAAAAACATACCTGATCTCTAAAGATAATAAGTCCCAGGTTGTATACATTGTCAACTTCGTTCTGTTGCACAAACACTCTGTCCATGTACATAAGAATATCACGGATCATGACCATGCTAGTTTGATGGTCCGTCCAGGCGTTATTTAAGGTTTGAAGGAATCCATTGTGTAGAGAGTGTAGGACGTCTTCCCGAACCTAGAAAAATAATTTAGAGGATTAATCACCATTTGTGGGGTCGGCACAACATGTTTCCTTCTTCTATCTTTTCCTATCACTCATCATCTCATTACTTACTCCTTTCACACGCATGTCCTCTTTCACTCAATCTATTGTCTTTGTTTGGCCTAGGAAGGCCAAAGGAAAGGATTGGAAGAGGATTAATTTGTAATTAAAGGATAGCTTAAAATAATATATTTCTAAGAATACCTACTATCTAAAATAGTGATATTTTAAGTAAGTTTATCATGTAACCATCACAGAGAAAATAATAATACTATAATTTTCATTTTCATCTATGTCAAAGAGAGTTAAAATAAACATTACCAAAGTTGGTTAATATTATGCATTGGAACAGAACACATCAGAGAGTTAACTGTTACTTAAAAGCAATTAAACTTCTACAATCCCTGGATGCTGTCTTTATTGTCAACAGATACAAGTCAATATATTGTATTTTATTTTAGGTTATTTTAATCAATGATGCCAAGGTCCCACTTCTGTACCATGATTCATATACTTAATATGATTCATATAACTGATGGATACAGCCTGTGACTTTTTAGACACTAAAGTGTAAGAATCCAATATGGCGGTTTTAAGAAGCCATTTTCAATGTACTATGACTTGTTAGATGTACTATTTCAGTAATGGTAAAAATTCATCATCATCATCATATGACAAATTTAATATGACAGATATACCTACTATGCTACACATTCTATGCAGTCGGTTTTCTTGTTCTTTTAAATAAACACTTGTTAATTTCCAAACCTTTGTTTCCAGATGTTGGGTGACCACTTCCTTAAGGCCGGTGTACAGTCTTTCACCATGCTTATGTAGTACCATGGTGTATGCATTGCGGTATAGTTCTTCGAATGAGAGGCCAGAGTTGTTTTTCTTTTGTATTTCCTGTATGGCATTTTTGAGTAAGCTCCATATACTCTCCACATACTTCTCATCCATAGTCATCTGTGAAAAATATTACAACTAGATGATGCCACTAAATTAAAAGAACGCATTATTGCGTTTTGGAAAATTCACCCATAATTGAGACAGGATCCTTTACTTATGAATTTTGGAACCATAATTATTAGTAAGATATAATGGTGAGTTATATTATATAACACAAATTCTGTCCGCAGCTTTACTAATTGGTACTCAGTATTCACTATACACATAATTGACGGCCTCGGTGGCGTGGCGGGCGATTGCTCGGCAGAGACACAAGAGGCGCAGGTTCGATTCCCGCCGCGGAAAAATGTTTGCATGTTCTGCAAATATTTGTTCCGGGTTTGGGTGTTGTGGTATCATGGTACTCGTAGTTTCTGATACTAACAACACAGGGAATCCTAGTGTGGGGTCAGGACTATGTATGTGACTGTTGGGTGTTATTTATTTATTTAATTTTTATGTGCATGCAGTGGTCACCTATAATTAAGATAGCACTAGATATAAGTCCTCTAGAAATAAGTTCAGCATGTTTGTGTACCTCTTATTGGTGATCCAATAAAATAAAACAAACATGCTATTGGTAACATTTCCTCCTGGTCAGACCAAAGTACCCTTAAACAGTCAATTTACACTCTTAGCAGACATCTTTACAAATATAAAAGCTACTAGCTGCGTCACGCGGCTTCGCCCGCGTGGAAATTGATGTGTCGCAAGTGGAGAACAATATCAGATTCTGTTGTTTTTTGTCTAAGTTTCAAATTCACTATAATGTTAACACCATGTTTTAAATTTGTTAATATGTCAACCATGATACCTACCACATTTTTAAATCAAATTAGGTTTTGACAATGAAGTCATTTGTTTAAGTACATGGACGAAGATGAAGCGCTCGAATAAATATAAAATTTAATTATATATTTTAAAGTTTATACCGAGTTTTGAATGAATCGAACCAGAAAACATTATTTTCCATATAAACTTTATCACCCTGTTTAACCCCCTTAGGGGTCGATTTTCTGAAATTTGATAAACCAATATTTTATTCTGAAACCTAAGCTATTTACATTCAAAATATCATCAAAATCGGTTTAGTGAATACATGGTAAATTGACACACACAAACTTTCGCATTTATTATATTATTAGTAGGATTAAATAGAACTTTAAGTTTGGCTTCTATATCTTTTATAATATTTGGAGACCTTTGTCATACATTGACCAAGTGACAAGCATGACCATAGATATTTCCAATACATGTTTCCTTCAAAACATTTTGTTCATTTAGGTAACTATTTGATCATACTTTTGTGACATCCCTTGAGAAGGGTAGTTAAAACAGGATACAAATTGCCAAAACAATGTCATCTAGTAGTAACTACAGGGGCATTAACTTCTGCCCCATTTTCCTGCATTGCAATCTGACCTAACACAGTGACCTAGTTATATCATTTCTACCCTACGAAGTTTGTTAGTTTGCACAATGTGGTCCAATAATTTTAACTGATTTGGATAAAACTTGGTGATAGTTTAAGACCAGCTGTACTGTACCAACTCAATCCAGAAACTATGCGAGTGAAGCTAGTTTATCTTCACAATACTATTGCACAATGTTAGCTTGTAATTTTTTGAACAGAATTGTGAAATAAGATAGTGAAATTGTGTCTAATCCTGGACTTTGTGACTGTATCATCATCATCATCATCATCTCCCTGCCCATATTCCACTTAAATGTGGTCATTCATTCCCCCTATCAGACGTCATCTCAGTCTTCACTCTTTTTTATTCTTTATTTCACAAATGGTTACCCTTTACATATTTGTCTATACTGTAAAATCATGTGGCACTAGTGGTTGCACCATAGCCCGATATTGAAACTGCAAGGTGACTAACCCATGCATCTGGATACATTTGGTAGTAAGGCTCAGAATAGTTCCAAACTTGAAATTTTCTAGTCATCTTGATTTGTTTATTTACAAATGGTATTAAAACATTTTATTAAATGAAAATAAGACATCCAAAAGCTTAAAGTGCAATTACAAATTGAATATTATGTTTGTTTTGATTTTCACAGCTGTCAACTGCGACATATTGGACACAAAATTTGGATTGAAATGATTTGATTCTATTTTTGAATACATGACATTTATGTTTTCATAGACCTGTTGGCACCTCTTTAGTAGGTATTGGTAGAACGAAAGATAAATATCACCTTGAGATCAAAGAAGTATCATTATCATGTGATTTATGAAAACTTTCTCCAAGTCTAGATAAACAACTTGATAAACAAGGAATTGGTAAATAGAAACAGAAATGCTTCTCGTTTATTTATGTAGTAAGTATGTACCTACATGAATAGTGAATAATATGGTTTACAAAAATACCACCAAAATCATCTAATGTCCAGCATAGGAAACATTTTAAGGGCAATCATTGCTATTTTTACTCTCCTATGTAGGTACATACTCCAATATTGGCATCTAAATGTGGATTGACACAACCAAAAACAAATGATTAGGTCTGATTAAAATGATACCCTTCCAAGTTATCATCGCCTTACACACATGTTATTTACTACTTTGACATTAGTAAGCGTAGGTAATCAACTTACAGGAAAAGCCCTGATCCGCATTTTGCCAGGTTTGTCTTTTGGCAGAGTGCTCTTCATCATAGCCGTCGTAGTTTCACCAACAAAACTTAAAATTCTTATCCGAGATTCTTTCACAGTTCATTTGTTGTAGCGAAAACACATTGTTACTCTCACCTAAACCTGAAATTAGGGATCAGTAAACAATCGGAGCAAAATGGTTATTGTATCGTATCGAATCGACTCATCAATTCATCACACTGGTCACAATTTGAGGATTGAGATTTACTTCTCGTCGACAAAGTAAATTGTAAGGAATATAGTCAAGCTACAAATTAACAAATTAAGGTACCAATTCAGTGTTTTTGTTACAAAATACGTACCTATATATCGTAATTTTATAAATTCTTATGACAAGTCAGTCAGTCATGTCATGATTAAGAATGAAATGTTGCCAACTTTACCTACCAACCATCCATCCAGGGTTGCCTTCCTTAACCTATGGTGTAGCCATCTTCGAATATAAAATTCTACCACTGAGACTTTATGATAAATGATTAACACAAACGTATCATCCGAAGTATGTACAGCTACCTTTTCCGAAGACCTACTCATGTATTTATGGCTGGAATACACATGCTGCAAACTAGTTTTGAGCAGATGCTATTTAGTAGCCAACAATGCTTAGCATAGCAACAATGCATTGCTTGGATGGATTGGAAGAAGATGATTGCAGCATAGGAAGCTAATATACGAATTAAATTTATCAAATAATCAAGAAACAATAATAGAAGTGGGTAACGAAAAAACTAAAGTTGAAATCAGAAAGGGAGTAAGGCAGGGATGCTCATTGTCACCGCTCATATTAACATCTTTATAAAAGCAGCTAGGTACTAAGAAAATATCTGAAGTTTCGAATAGGGGTGTCAAATTAAACGGGGACACAATTTTATTAAGTTCATTAGATTCGCAGATGATGCAGCAGCTAGAAGAGGAAGACCCAGAATGTTATATCCTTATTCCTAAATTCCTATTCGTTATAGATATGAATATAGAGGTGAACCATGGTGACAGGTGACCAGCTCATTGTCCATATAGTTTCTCCAACATGATGGAACATGGCTTAGACAACTCTTACGACGTGCTCGGGCTGAAAAGCAGCTGGACGCATTCTATGTTTTTTCTTTACTCCCAGTCCAGCAGAGAAGTAATATTGCTGTAAAAATTATATAAAGTAGGTATGTAGGTAGGCACTTACGCGGAAAAATAAAAAAGCTTTTTACAGTTTCACAACGCAATTTATTTATAACTCAATTTTTATCCATTTTCATTATCATATTATATTAATAAGTAGGTAAGGTAGGTAGTAGGTAACTTACAACTACTCGTACAACCAACTTACAATTTGACAATGGGTAGGTTTTAGGTTAGCTATTAATCCAAAAAATATATCTACTTATGTAGGTACCTAACTACACAAAGGGTTAGGTTTGAGCTTGGACGAATAATTCGTCCAAGGGTTTGAGCGATTTGGGTCTAAGTGCTACCATAAGCAAGAAATAAGTCTTATACCTACTTACTTACCTAATACATTGTGTTTTCTAACTCAATCTATTTATTATGATTAGTATTAAGTATAATTTATAAAAAATTCAGTTCTATCATTATACTAGGTACCTACATTACTGTCGCGACGCGACATATCTGCTGAAGTTCGGCCTAAGCATCGCGTAGCTTCTTCTGATGTGTCTTGCGAGCGCATTTAGCCGAACTATTTATTGGCATGGTTGCTCTGTACCTAGGTAGGTACCTACTTCAGCAATGTGTCACGCTCGCAACACAGGTCGATTCGAATATAGACTAGACATGGCTGAATTGCAAATCAAATGTCAAGGATCGAATTTTACATAGTAGGTATGTTTTCTTCTTACTTTTGATTTTTAAATCGCTGACTGTGCGTAGGCCTGCGCAGGCATTGTGATGATACTCTACTAAATTAGTAGAGTATCATCACATTGTTCTATTTAATTTCATTTATCTAATAGTAGTAGGTACTAATAGATAAAAGAAATTAAAACCTCACTCAAAATTCGAAACCAATTTTAACTTTGCTGTATTTATTTAGGCAAAACACTTCAATTTAGCTCAAAAGGAATTCTTTGAGTTTGATCACCTTTGTAAATGAAAATAATAAATTTGTTTAGGTAGGTACATTACCTACCTACTTACTGTAATTATTAAAGATGCCTAGGTACCTACATAACATTAAGTAGGTAGAGTTAGGTAGGTATGTAGGTACTTTAGATGTATTCAATACCTAATAACACTATTTAACTAGAATAAAATTATATCTACCTATGTACTTACTACCTACTTAAAACTCGTACTCGTAACCCACAAAACTCACTAATTTTACATAGTAAGTATGTAATATATTTGAATTTAAGTTTTGTATGTCTCTTTTATAGGAAAACCTTTTCGTATTTTATTTATCTTTTCTCCAACATGATGAGATACAAATAAGCAAGTATTCACAAAGAGGGTTGACGTCAGGCAGGCGGCCGGTCATAAAACACCTTAGCCAAAACACATCCAAGGATCATGCTGTGCCGACCCCACATAGAGTGGGATAAGGGCAGAAAGATGATGATTTATCTTTGAGGCCCACTTTAATCCTTTCATTACACTTATTATAAATAACCAGTGATACGAGTATGATGTAGTAGTAGTAGGTATAAGAAATATCAGCTCTTACACGTACTCAACGATGCTTATTATGTTCATTAGACTAGATGCCGCCCGCGCCCTTAGCTTCGCTAATATTAATCAAGCACACGTTCTGTACCTACTTACCTACCTACATTATATACATTTATTTCAAGTTTCCTTTAAAGCCGTTCAAGCATTACAGCCGTTATTGAAGCACAAACGTCCAAACTCCAAACATCCTCTAGTAATTTGTAGTTATATTCTACCCTATGCAGCGTTAGTAAAACTAACCAGGACAATATAGAAATTATATGTAACTAATTTCAGTAATACTATTTATTCGTTGTAGTTGTAAGAGGGGTGTGCTTGGACTACCCATCTGAAGAGCAGCAGTGTTAGACAAGCCAGCGCGAAGAAGGACACGAGGACTCGAAGGTTTTTTTCAGAACGCTGGTCTCGCTCGCTGGCTCGCAGCCGCTCTATCAGCCCGTTCTAGAAATTAAAACAAAGATAAGTAGGAAAGAAGTGTCGTCAAAAACATAATTTAACATAAGTAGGTCTACTTTTAGATTATGAACGATGATGTTTCAAACGAAGTATCTAATAATTACGAAGATTTCTTATTGATCGAGCGAGCAAAGCGAGCGAAGATCTCAGTAGCAACTTGGGCGATTTGGCGTTGTAGGTATGTGATATGTTTGTTTGGGTTTGTTGGATCTGTTTATTATAGCATAACTTTCGAACCGTTAATCCAATCTGTATGAAACTAGATCTAGGTCAATAGATTGTCTTATGAAGATTTTCTGGGAAGCATTATGAGCTTAATCGGTGCAGGGATTGTAAAGATACCTATTGGGTTCCCAAGAGGTTAATAAGAAAGTATTACAAATGTTTCGAGTAGGGTGCGATATGAAAAGGCTTTGTTTGTACCTACCTACATTCCAAAACATTTTTTATTTTTATTCTACGATGTTTTTTGAAATGTTTTTGAGATACAGCGGAAAAAGTTTAGAAAACCGTTGTAACCTGAGCTGAGCTCCCTCTTGTTAGAACTTTGATGTCTTTCTAGTTCAGGTTAGACTGGATATTAGTACCTACCTATGGGGAAATCCGAATCAGAGATGTGGCAAAAAAGTACAGGAAAAGTGGCTTAGGAACCATCGATACTTTTTTGGTAAAATCAATCTTGGCAGAGTAATTTTTTTTGGCCAAGTGTGAGTTAGCTATGAAAATGGGCGATGTTGCATAAATATATTTTTTATATCAATGAAATTCAACAATCAATCAGTTACCTCTAAGGTTCATTTCATTGTATCGGAAAAAAAATCGGGACAGCCAGAAGTTGATATAAACGAAGTGTGTAAAGTACGATAAGCTTGAGATCTCAGTTCGGGGCGAACTACTATCTTGGTACAATACATACATCTAATTAGGTAGATACTATAAAATGTTGATGCTGTCATAATAAAATGTTGTATTTAAAAGGCTTTATTAAGCTTTCATAAATTCTGAGAGCTTAAAATGCCTCAAACAAAGGTAAGTATTATAATTATTTTTAAATTGATCGAGCGAGCGAGGCGACCGATCTCAGTGGGCGGTGGGTGGTAGGCAGAAACTTAGGCGATTTGGCGTTGTATGTTCCGTACGAGAAACCTCAGGGCGCGAAAGCAAATCTTGTGGATTGTGGACATCGCGCGATAGATATCAGTTTGGGGCGAAGGACGAACTACAGTTTAAAAAGAGACAAGCACTCTTGTCTTGAGAGCAATTTAAAATTTGTAGCCAGTTGCGCCTAAGCGCCTCGTGAGCAGAGACACGGGTGATAGCTTCGTTTGATTTATCTAGTCCTAAACTCGGCTTATTGTAGAAGTTAATCGCCACTACTTACCTACTTAGACATTCAGTGAAATCTCCTTACAACCCCTTAGACCTATATAATATCGTCACTGGAAAGGCAAAATTACGTAAGCGCCAGAATGGCGCCAAAATAGGCATATTGAGTTATTACCCTAAAATAGCAGTCCAAATACAATAATATGAATTGCTGGACATAGAAAATGAAAAAAAGAATGAAATCTTACGTTGACGTCATCAAAATTCGATAATTAGGTAGAAAGTTATGATTAAAAAACGAAAAAAATGAACTTTAAACGGCTTTTTCTCGATTGGCGCTTACGTAAATTTGCCTTTCCAGTGACGATATTGTGGATCAAAGGCGCCCATTCATTGAATCCATGAGGTAAAAGCACCTTTTGTTTTCTAAACATGAAGTGCTCTCTCATACAAAGGAAAATATTTAAAGGAACTGATGAAATACAAAGGAAGACAGCAAATATAAAAAATCAAGTAGCTACTTATCTACCTATACCTATAAAAGAGCTTAACCTGACTGACTGACTGACTGATTTATCATCGCCGAGCCAAAACTGCTGAAGCTAGAAAGCTAAAATTTGGAAGATAGCTTCGAAATTCAATCCCTAAAGGAGTAAAAACGTTAGTATGGAACTTTTTAAGACGTGGTGCGATTTACATGATGAGATTACTTTTATAAGTACCTGACTTCGTACGCCTACTTTTATACTTTTATGTTGCTTAGATAACTTTTATAAGTTAGGTTAGATACTTATAAAAGTAATCTAACGCGTACGAAGTCGCGGGCAACAGCTAGTCGTCTTATAAAATGGCAATATGATTTCATTTGTCAGCTAAGTGATTAAATTATTAATATTATAATAATTAATTTAATCACTTATATCTAAAAAGTTACTTAAAATCTATACAGATGTGTACCTAAGATACGAAGTGTGTAACTAATACTAAATCTGTGGTAATGGCAATAAATGTAGGAAGTGATTCAATCATGACTTCTTGCCATAACTTCTATGCTTGGTCGCGTTACATGCGTAAATTCAATGTAAAGGAGATGTTTCACAAATGTATATAATCTAGGCCTTACCGGTGTACCTACATTTGTATAAACATAGCTAAATATAGGTACGTAAAACCTTTTTAGGTTGTCTGTTTTTATTATTTTTCTCTATTTAATGCATGTTCCTAAAATACTTTTCTAACGGCGAGCAACACAAAACATACAACAATATGGCGGGAAGGTATTGATTAAAATGATCAGACAGCTGTTGCCTTTGAAAAGTAGGTAAAATGGATACATTTGTTCGTTGTATGTGTTGTTGTAAAAAGTTGCTTTCTGACGCTGTATAAATCATCTTATATTATAAGAATCTTTGTCCTGACTGACTGACTGACAGACAACGCACAGCCTAAACCGCTGGACGTAGAGACTTGAAATTTTCAGTGTAGGTAAACCTTGGTACGTAGAGGTGTACTAAGAAGGGATTTTACAAAATTCAACCTCTAAAGGGGTGAAAAGGGATGAAAACCTGGAATCAATTTTCGGTCTAAAACTGCACATAACCTATATCAAATTAAAGAGCCGATTTTTCTCATTTAGTTAATGTCATAATTACCTGTAAATTCTTTATTTTTGGCATGTTTTTCATGAAAAATAGAATACTTTTATTTTGACATTTGACAGCAATGATACCTCAGAACGATAAATACATGATACCAAAGATTAGTAATAGATAATACAAAACATATGTAAAAGGAACTGTCAATGTCAAATTACCTATGAAAGGAAGCATAAATTATTACTGGTCTACAATAATAAGTTTAATAAGTTTATTGTAATAAGTTTCCAATCTTGATTATTCATGGAGTTCTGACGTAATTCTACGTCTGAAAACTAGATGTCGCTGCTAATTCTGATCAAATTTTGACGCGCTATCGTTGCGTTTTGAAAAGTTTACCTTAACTCTCAAAATTTTTACTAAACTCACCGAAATTTCTTAATTTTTAGATTTAGGTATGTTTGTTACTCTTTCACGCAAAAACTACGGAATATACTTACACACCCTATTATTCATATTCGTTCGCAAAAGTTAGCCATTGCTTAAAGTTAGCCCTGTCACTGTTTGTCATTATGAAATGGTAAGAGATGGCAATACTTTAGTCATCGTTTAGCGTACACTATATTATAATGAATAATGAGGATAGTAGGTACCTACGTGTGCTGGAATGGGACATAGGGTACTTTTTATCTGGGTACCGCGTGAGCGAAGCCGCGGGCGGCTGCTAGTCTACTATAGATGGTTAAAGGCCTAATAGTTTTTGTTCGCGTAGAATCAAAATGTTCGTAATGAAGCTGTGAAAATAATAAAATTGTCAAAATACTTATGTGATAATGACAGCTACGAACGTTACCATTGTAAAGACTTCGCATCATCATCTCCCTACCCTTATCTCACTTAAGTGGGGTCGTAATTGTAAAGACTTCGCATTATAATATTTTTTCTGCAAATAATTAAGGTTTATTAGAGTTAGAGTATTTTTACGAAATCAAATATTTTTTCTCCGTTTTTCTGCCTGGTGTACACAGACCAGGCCTGCTATGAAACATCTCCTTTACGTTCAACAAATGATCATAGAGATTTCGATGAATAAAGCATTTTGAGTAACAGTTATTTGGTAGGAATGTCTAAATAAATCAAGGCGTAGTTACCCATCCGCCGTGTGACGCTACCCAGGAGCCGGGCTCTTCATGCAGTAGGTCCGCGATGGCCGCCGCAGGGGCTGCCACCAACTCTAAGGCCGGTTCCCCTTCAGCTGCCTCGGCCGCCTCTTTAGCCAGCGCTCCACAAACGCAGTACACTGCTGCTATCTGTAAATGCACATGGTAGACTCATTATATCAATCAAAGATTCTGCCTGGATACAACTAATGAACACCATGGCTAATTCTACAGTATCTGTGGCAAAAAAACAGAATTTTAGTGTGTAGGTAACTGAGTGCCTGAAATTTAAATAACCAGTTTGAGGCTCTACGTAGCGTAGATCTTTTACGATAGTATACCGACTTTATTTTCTTTCTTAGTTCGAGACTAAAACTGATAAAGTCTTATTGAACAAAAAGATTTAAAGGTACGGTGTTGGTTTTCGTAGTAAATCTACGTCGTAGAGGGTCTACGCTAAAATATTTACAGATATTACAACAAAAATACGAAGAAGAATTTTCTGATTTGAATAACTTTACTATGTATTTTATAGCTTAAGCTTCAGAGGCAACCAAAAGCCCGGTCGTGCGTTATAAGTTAAGCAGCAGATGTCATGTATGATGTAGATCAGCTCAAGTTTGATAAAAATATTCTTTTTTGAAGACGGTCTATCACTTTGAAAGGAAACTTTATGATGATGTACGGAATGCGATATTTTATATAACCGCTGTTGCGAACGGAATTTGAGACAAAACTACTAATATTATTGAATGCGAAAGTTTGTGAGGATGTGAGGATGTTTGTGCCTCAATCACGGCGTAACAGCTGAACAGACTTAAATGAAACTTGAAACATACACAGTATGTGTGCTGGAATAACATATAGGCTACTTTTTATCCTGGTACCACGCGAGCGAAATCGCGGGCGGAAGCTAGTAATATATAGGTAAAAGGTTAGCTACATTTTGTTAACAATTGTTTAAATTGTAAACACAAGGTCGGAGTGGTCACGCCTTTGGATTGTTTCAGAAATACCTACAAAAAGGCCACACTGTTCCTGGTAATACATGTATCTACGGATTTATGAATCCCACTAATATTATAAATGCGAAAGTTCGTGTGGACCCAGACGAACTGTCGTATTCATAATTTAGAGTGTGAGTGGGTGACCTTATGTATATTTTTGTTCCACTCATATCCTTTACGGCTAAACTGATTTATCTGAAACGTGGAAATCGTGGAATACTTAGACATAGTTTATGAACTGGAATAACTAGGCTACTTTTTATCCAAGTATGTACTAGCCAGTGGGTTAGTTTAAGCGCCGCGGATGGACGCTGTTTAAATGAGGAGTGATTACCAAAATAATTAAACTGTAAATGATAAAATCAGCAATAGATAGACTGACGGACGGACGAACGAAGTCGCACCATAAAGGTTCCGTTTAATCATTTTCGTTAGGAACCTCTAATTTAAATCAACGTAATAAATATTTGAGAGCACTGGTGGTCTAGTTGGTAGTGACCCCGCCTTCCGATCCTACGGTCGTGGGTTCAAACCCGGTCGTGTACCAATGGATTTTTCTGTGCGAAAAATTTATGTGCGCTTTACCAGTACTCTCTAACGGTGAAGGGAAACATTGTGAGAAAACCCGCGGCTTATTCAGCTCCGCACGTATTGACCATGTCTTTCCTGTGGGCAAGGCCGACTAAGCTGAAAGGATGGAACAGGTGCTGGGCAAGCATACTCCATCTTAATTCGTCCCGGGCACTACAGCGTCCCGTTTGTGAAGGTAAAAGTTGCCTCCTGACGCTGTATAAATCATCTACTATAGATGGTAAAAGGCCTTAGTTTTTTTTTAATAAATATTATAGCTTAGATCATCAATCATGATTCAAAGTACCTAGGGGTCAGGTGCGAGAACCGGTCAGGTGCGAGTTGAATTCGTACACGAAGGGTTTCGTACATCGTCCATGTATAAACGTTTCTTGTAGGGACCCATTTATCGTTTTTATTGTATTATTATTTGTTGTTATAGCGGCAAGTATTCCCAAGTAGAGTTGACGTCAGGCAGGCGGCCGGTCATAAAACACCTTAGCCAAAATTCTTACAGCATGATCCAAGGATAGACGGTCTTTCTGTGATAGACGGACGAACGGACGAACGGACGGACGACAGCGGAGGCTTAGTAATAGGGTCCCGTGGACAATCTTCGGGCACAGAACCCTAAAAATAGTATGAAAACCAATGAGTTATTTTCTCACTTTCGCTGCATCATATTGACTCTACAATACTTGTAATGTTATCGGAATTATTTTCATCGTACGATAAAGTACGGTTTGCTACACTCATCGAGCATTTAACTGCTCGATGGATACACTAAAGGATGCGCTCACTATGAAGTAAGTGTGACGTAATCAATAACAATTCTTAGTATTCCGTTGTGGCTGCTAAACTTTTAACTAGGTAACTAACATTTTCATGTGAATTCATGTGTTTGGAATAATTAACGAAGTTGAATGAATGAACTTTTGAAATTGGAAGTTTGTTAAAGTACTCACCAATTAGCGTGGCTGTGTTTTACGCAAACAAATAAAATAGAAGAATGTGAGTTTTGCGAGCGACAACGGATGCAAATATTTATTAGTACAAATCCTTTATAAATATAAAAAATAAATATTCAAAAAGGATATCTTATTTTCAGCCCTTCTAAACTACATTCACGGTCGTGTAACCAGTGCAGCCACAGGTTGAGATATTATTCCATTATTTATCGAGAAAAGTAGTTTCATTTCATTTAAATCTTTTCCAAAAATACAATCACCTAATTTTTATAAAGGTAAGCAGCAAATATTTAAAATAATCTACCCGAAAAACCTTTTAGTTGAATATTTAGGTGTATAATAATTAAGATTACTAATCAGAGGTTATTAGGTCGAAGGTCGAACCGAATTATTAAGCTTATCTACATATCTTACCAAAATCTAAACAGACAAACTTAAATAAGAGCGAGTACACATTGGGCGCTTTCAAACGCGAGCTTTATTAACGCTCCTTTTGCTCAATCGCGCGTCAAACGCCCGTTCACATATTTTCGTACGAACGCGCGTTGCGCGGGCGTCATTTGCGCACTACGAGATACATGAGCCGCCATCTTGTTGTAATTTGATCGCGCTCTTGACACACGTTGAAAATGGAGATCGAACATTTTGATACTGATTTCTAACTGAGCCAGAAATGCACACCCTACTAACGCTTGCCGAACGGCGTGCTGAGCGCGGCGTATGTTATGTACGCTATAAACGCGCGCTCAACGCAGCGCTGAGTGCCTAATATGTACCCGCTCTAAAACGCAAGCTAGCTCCCGTTGTATAAATGTATATTCTGCCAGAAATTGAGAAAATCAGAGCTCTCAAACCATTCAAGCAGATCAAAATTCCACGATTGACCGTAAAAAGCTTTCATAAAATAGCTGCTTCAAAAATACTATTTTTTTATTAAAAGTAAGCATGAATTTTGTTGAGGGCTCCATTTTATTCTTAAGCCAGCCTGTTTACTTTTAGTTAATTCACGAGATTCACTTTTTACTGCTTTTTTATAGTACTTATAATGCTTTTGTATTAGTAGTACCACAAATATTGTACGCCTCGGCAATTTTCGTCTGCTTCTGAAATACGAACTAACGCGATGATGATATTATGTAATATAGAGCTGTTACAATAATTATGTACATAAATATAGGTAATATATGTAAGGCCTCTTACCATCTATAGTAGATGTTTTATACAGCGTCAGGAGGCAACTTTTACCTTCACAAACGGGACGCTGTGGTGCCCGGCACGAATTAAGATGGAGTAGGCTTGCCCAGCACCTATTCCATCCTTTCAGCTTAGTCGGCCTTGCCCACAGGAAAGACATAGTCAATACGTGCGAAGCTGACTAAGCCGCGGGTTTCCGCACGATGTTTTCCTTCACCGTTTGAGATTACTGGTATAGTGCACATAAATTTTTCGCACAGAAAAATCCATTGGTACACGACCGGATTGAACCAGGATCGGAAGGCGGGGTCACTACCGACTAGACCACCAGTGCTGTCAATATAGTAATAACTATGTAGATATTTATCATAATAATTGTGTACTTAGATATTTATTTTCTAAAGGGTTGGTCTAGTTATTATGAATTGACTATTAGTTACATTCGGTTTTCATACAAAGCACAAAATTTGCCGATGGTGGTACGTATGTACCTACTATCTGCATCAAAATCTTGTTTAATTTGAAATCGTGATTCATTTGTTTTGGTTTTGGTTATCCGATCTCACCTTTGACCAGGTAATGTTTTCTCTGGTGATGCGCCTGGCCAACGCCAACGCCAGCTCTGCCAGCGCTGTGTCCGATCGCAGCATCGCCGAAGGGGCTCTCGTGGCCTGCCGAGCTACGTGTCTGAAGGCATCAGGCCGTTTCCTCTCGAGCGCTGCACAGAGAGCCCTCAGAGCCGTCAGGACCCCACTTTCAGTATTACTGATAGCCTCTTCACCGCATTCCGTCTCCACCATTCGTTGCAGTCGTTTCATGACTATTTGCTGAAAACAATGAGTAAGTAAGTACTTTACATATAGGCAATCAATACAATCAATCTTTTAAAGTCAAGAAGCACTCAGGCTACGTTCGTTCGAACGCACTTAAACGCTTTGCAAAATACCGTGCAGGAACTTTTTAAAGAGAGTTATTTGTGTGAAAGCTGAGCGATGTAAGCACAAACTTTAGTAAACAGATAGCGTATATAATACTTAATACAATAAGCAAGTATTCCCAAGGAGGGTTGACGTCAGGCAGGCGGCCGGTCATAAAACACCTTACACCTTAGCTCTTACACCATGATCCAAAGATCATGCTGTGCCGACCCCACATAGAGTGGGATAACGGCAGGAAGATGATGATGATAGCGTATAGAATACTTGTATACAACGTGTAACATAATGTCCCTATAAGCCCGAAACGGGGGTGTTCTATACGTCATTGCGAACAACGTTTGTTCAACGACTTTTAAAATTTCAAAGGTTTTCATTCATGAAATGTCTCTTAAACTTTGCTCCAATACGTAACTTGACACAACATGAGGCATCCCTATTTACAGCTGTTTTTTGACCTTTAAGTGTGAACTCTAGATGAAACAGGTAACAGAACAGACACCATTAGTAAAATGCCTACCTACTTACCTAATAACGAGGTGGCTTAATAAGTAATTTCTATTTTTTTTGAAGGCCTAGTGGTACCTTGGTATTTATTGGTAATTAAAATGTAAGGTCACATCACGACTAAAATCCCTAGGCACCGTAAACATCCTTTCAGATCTCTTTGTTAAGTACCTAGTAGGTATAGGAGATAGGTACCTTACCTACTCAATTTTGTATCTACCTACTCGGGCCTTAAAGGTATCCTCAGTGGGTGCCAAGGAGTATGAGAGGATGTCTACCGTGCCTGAGGATAAAGCCGTGATACCTACTCAATTTTGTACCTACCTACTCGGGCCTTAAAAGCATCTTGAGTAGGTAACAAGAAGTATGAGAAGAGGTCTACCGTGCCTGAGGATAAAGCCGTGACCCTATTCCACTTTAGTTTTTCCAACGATGTATTATTCCAATATTCATTGGAGCATTTTTCAATGCAATTTTGTACCTACCTACTTGGGCACTAAAGTCAAAGGTTGTGACTTATCTGTCTTACTAATCTTCATTTTCATCGTGAACAGCCTATTTGTCATTGGTTGCATTGAAACAACAACAACAACTAGTGGGATGGCACCTCGCCCTAATTGGCTGTCGGTGCCTTTGCTAAATTCAAAATCCGCAACCGTCAACCGACACCGCACCGCAAGCGTTTGTTTAATAAAATCAAATTGGTTCCGTAGGTTTATTTGTTTTTTACTTTTCTTGATTGAACTACGTAATTGTTGGTAGGTTATTATGTAAGTAGGTAGGTACCTAGTAGCAAATGGGGATGGAGCACATGGTAGCATATTGGTATGAACCCCGCCTTCCCATCCTTAAGTCGTGAGTTCGAATCTATGGATTTTTCGATTCGAAATTTATGTGTGCAATATCAATGCTCTCAAACGGTGAAGGAAAACCTCGTGAGGAAACCAGGCATGTCATAGACGTGTGTCAAAGTGTACGAAAGGAACCTTCAAGGTGCACTCTAATCCTTCCACCACACTGGTTCAAAAGAGCTAGCGACACGGACACGACGACAGTAGTAGTAGTAGTAGTAGATGTATGGTGAAGTTTTTTTCCTTTTTTTTCCCAATCGGTATTTAGTGGGTTATCCCAGACAAGGAACCCTAAAAATTCGGCTTTCGGCAATAGGTACCTACTTTTGGTCGCAAAACAGATCGGTTTTTATCAGTCGCAATTAGCATTCGTTCCTTGCAACAACTGCAACAAGCAATCTCTCGGTTCGCGTAACTAATTAACGATACGATGTCGGCTTTGTACTCAAACGGTGAGTATTATGATATGGTGTTGTGTGTGTGTGTTGGAGCAGCACCAAATAATTAATAGCTTAGTAGCGGCGCGTCAGCTCTACAGAGAGCGTTATCCAGGGCGGCCATTGCCATCTTACGGGCTATTTTCTGGGATTGGTGAACCGTCTTCTCTCGACGGGATCTTTCCACCGGCGCACCAGTGAGGGAAGACCGGGAATTCGGTGGTGTGTTGTACCTACTTCCCTTTGATGGATACCGAGTACCTACTGTGTGTGTCAACAGTGATAAAATTCAGTGATAGGTAGGTATGATGATAGGTACCTAACCTATCACCCTACCTAGTAGGTACCCCATTAGTACCTAGCTTACTAATAAAAAATGACAAAAATAATTTTGTGATTGTGAATGTGAATGTGTACCAGTAATACCAACCTAGGTACCTACATACCTACCTAATACCTACCATGTCAATTAGCCGTGTTCCGAGCCAACCAAGAAGAAGGGAGAAAAGGTATAACTTAACTTTTCCTGTACCTAGGTCCTTAGGTAACTACCTAGGTAGATGTAGGTAGGTAGTTGTTTTTTTTTGTGTGAAAGATATCGTGATTTTAATCTTCGACTTTAATTTCTACGTAGAATTAAAAAAATTGCAAATTCTTACGAAAACTTTGGTGATTACACCTAGGTACTTTTTGAAACTTGCCGCGCGTTCAATTGTCTGCGTATGTGTGGGTCCGACGCGATAGGAGGGTGCGCGTGTGTTTGTTACCTACGCAAATGGTAAACAAACACATAGGGTTGTCACAAATTTCTCATGAAATAATTTGTTTTTAATTGTATTGGAATTTCAAATATGATGTATTGAACTTTTGCACACGTCAATGTATTCAAGTGCTCGGTCTGAATACACCCCTTTCGGGCTTATAGGGACATTATGTTACACGTTGTATATATTTTTTTGTAAATACATATTATACTTATACCTAATATATAATACTACAACACCCAGACCTGGAAGAAATATTTGCAGAACATCCAAACACATCTCCCGTAGCGGGAATGGAACCCGCGCCTCTTGCGTCTCGGCCGAGCACTCGCCCGCCACGCCACCGAGGTCGTCTCGATTTTATCTATCTATTATGGCTGAGTTTACCTTTTTTGAACACAAGGTGGATCTTCGTATCTGTGTTTTGATGTACTGTAGGCACAGGGCGCGTCCTTGGCGCACTATTTGTGGTTTGACGTGAGTGGGGGTGGCGAGGCACCAGCCGATGGTCGCGGAGAGGCGGCGGGAGACGGCGGCGGCCGCGGCGCTGGACACCATCGTGCTGAAACGCCGCTTGGTGCGGTCCAAGGGAGACAGTGATCGCGTCGGCGATGATCTACGACCTGAGGAAAAGCAAAGTTTTGGACCTGCATACCGCGGCTCCTAGTGATGGTTCCAACTTTAAAAGGATTGATTGCTCTGCAAGTGTACCCTGCCTATTTTCAGGCATCGAACTACAAAGTTAATAATACCTAACCTTCAGGGGAATAAAAAGGAACATACAGTTCCAACTCAAAAAATTTAGAATACGACATTATGATTGAAGAACTGGAATAACATTATTGTTTCCTTTTTATCCAGGTAAAATTAAGCGGACCCGTCTCATTAAATTTGGAAGAAGTCTAACCTAAGGATAAAAAAATATTTGTCGCCTACAAAATCCAGTTGTAAAATATTATGTCTCAAAAAGCCTACGCATACTTTTGAAAGCACTAAGTTACAGCCTTCAATTAACTTTTAGTAATAAAATCAGCATTTTTACACCGAAATTTGCATTTTCCGCGCGTTACGGCACAGGTAATGTTTGTTCGCCCTTTCATTAATACAAAATCAGGGATACAAGAAATCTTTGTTTCCGGTGACCTTTTTTGTTATATTCTGTTTGATTTTCATTAATTTGGGTGATAGTAGTTGAAGTTTAAGAGGTTGCCGTATTTTCTTACCTCTAACTTTCTATATATATATATATATATTATTTAAGAGCTAGCTCTTGTCGGTGTAATGATGAAGTTTGTACTTGCATCGTTACTTTTTTGGGAGATATTATTCTAACTTTCTAAAACTCATAAATGTTATATTACTTTCGTTGGGTATCTAACTAATCAAAACAAAATCTAATCAATCTTCGTTATAAAATAACAAGTAATAAAATATTTATACGCGTAGACGTACATCGTAGAAAACATGAAACATTAAAAAGTTAAATCTTCGTTCGTGCCTTTGGAAACTTATTTTCGATTATCATTTTATAAAAAAGTTATTTGAGTCGATATTTTACAGAAGCGATATCGGTGCTTGCTATTATGTTTAAAAAATGTCTGAAAATCAAGTCAAGTGTCTAAAAACTGCGTGTATATGCTTAGATATTAGGTAGGTAGGTATTCTTAGCCTAACCTAGAGGCACCTACCACAATGTTATACCTACCAAATTCTATCGTTAGCGGTATGAGACTTCTGTCTTAGCGTCTGTAATTTTTCTACTTAAGCTAAATTATTTTTTTGCTGTATCTTAGCGCGGTCCTTGGTCCTTCTTATTTCGACCATTACCCCGACCGCTGGAACGGTAACCGGACCGTTACCGTTCCAGCAAAAAAACAAAGTAAAGGCCTGCAATTGGTTTACTTGTATTTTTTTAATTGCATTTTTGTACCTGTGACGATCCATTTATAAAATAACACCCAACAGTCACATACATGGTCTTGACTCCACACTAGTAAACACAGAAACAAGTACCATTGTATCACAACACCCAGACCAGGAAGAAATATTTGCAGAACATACAAATATTTCTTCCGTAGCGGGAATCGAAACCTCGCCCGCCACGTCACCGAGGTCGTCGTGTAGGCTTAGAGAGTCGGTGGAGACTCTATGAAAAGGACGGTAACAAGTTTTGGAACAACAATACTTACTTTGCAGTCCAAGCAAGCCATCAGAGAACCCTGGCAGGGCACTAAGAGGCGTGCTAAGTTTCCTCCTCATCCTGATAGAAGGTGTTGGCATAAACTCGTCGTCTTCTTCTGCTTCGGGCGGAGTGACATGTATAGCTATGTTGTCTTCTTGTGCCTTCATTCTGCCGCCTCCCATTTGCCATCTCGTATCAGTTAGCGGCCCTATCTAAAAAAAAATAAAAAATATTGAATCACTTTTCAGTTTCTTGGCGTGGGCATTGTAAGTAAGGTACGTGTTTCTTTTTCTGTTCTCTTCGGATGTTTACGGTTCTATTAACATCATAGGTTCGATTTGGTTGATATTCAAAGTACTCAACTTCTTAACTTATTTTCCAATGCTCGCGGAAAAAGTAGCTGTATGAAAGCGAGGAAACGTGTTTATATTTGTTTGGATTGCATTCAAACTAACGGCCCGTGAGGAAGTTCAGTCAATCTAATCTCGACAAAAACAAGTTAGGAAAGTAAGTTCCTAACTTTGTAAAATAAAGTTAAGCAAATAATAATATGAGTTCGTGAACCATGATTTCTTAGGAACAGTGATCGTGTTATCGTGTGATCACAACATGTCACGCTTTAAAATCAAAGAATTAAATAAAAAAATATACCTTTAACTCGCGGGGCCAACTCTACTGTGTTTCTTGCGACAGAGTGTTTAAGTCAAAGTTTGGTCTAGCAAGCCACATTAGTGTGGTGTGAGCGCTTGATAGGAAACTTTAAATAAGTTAGCTTTAATTGTAACTATAATATCAGTAATATTATTTAAATAAAGTAGCTAAATATTATAATTTATTATTAGTACCTATGTTAGTTAGGGTCGCCGTCATCGAAATCGATGAGGAGGACTATGTATATAGTTCTCAGCCTATAGAAAAAATAAACACTGGCTTATCCAAACAATACATTCACTGTGGTAGTGTAGGTTCATTAATTTATTTGCTGGTTCTACAGACAGTCTGTAATGTACCTACAGATCTCTTTCCGTTACAGACTGTTGTTACTTTGAAGTTCATAGCAGTAGAGGTAGGTAGGTACTTATATCTAACGATGTCATCTTTCGATTTCCTAAAACTTTCCTCTCAGGAAATCGGATAAGGGAAAAACCGTAAGGTAGTTTGGTTATAAAAATGCGATGGTTAGAATAAAATCAGGGTAGATACAAGTTTACTTTTAGAAAGTGTTTCATATTTCTTATACCTACTTATAAAATTTCTATCAAAAAATCCTGTGGGATAAACCCTGTTTTTGTTAAATTAACATAATGATACTGTACTTACGCGGGAAAATGTGATTTAGAGAACCCTCTTAAAAAGGATAGATGTCACAGATATGCATAATTATATCCAAAAAATATTTTTAAAGATTTATGGAGCCCTATTACCCAAAGAGCTTCTATAATTTCTCTCGTCTCTTCTATCTTTTAGGATACAAAACCTTTTAATTTAATAATAAAATAAATATGAAATACCTAGTGATTATTGTTGACGGTCTGTGTAACATAGTCCTGCTAACGGCCGGATAAAAATACAGTATAATTCATTATCACCAGTAAAATGAATAAACAATGAAGGTTGGCTGGCACGTTTGTTACCTTCTTTACAAAAAATATCGAGATGAAATGCGCCAATCGGCTGATGGGTCACGAAAGCACGCGATATTATGGTAATATTTTTTATTTTTATATTGGAATGTTAGGTTTTTAGAAAACCGGGGGCATCTATCACCATTTACCGTGTAAAGATAGGCCCACCTCAATGTATTTCAGATATTAGGATTTTTAAAAGGGGATATTACCGTAGTAACGGATTTTTCAGCAGCGTTTACTAAGTTGCCTATTCCTTCGGGCGCCAAAAAGGTGATTTGAGAATATATGTATATTTTTAAATATCAGCGGCTTGGAAGAATAAACAGACATCAGTGGGTACCTTACTTATATATTTCAATTATGAAATTCTCAACAAAAAAACAGGTACATCTGTTTTATTTTTCTACTAGCTGCCTCCCGCGGCTTCGCTCGCGTGGTACCCAAATGAAAAATAGCCTATATGTTAATCCAGCACATGTACTATGTATATTCCAAGTTTCAATCAAATCCGTTCAGCCGTTTATAGGCGTGATTGAGGCACAAACATACAAACTTTCGCATTTATAAGTAAAATTTATCCATCCATTTATTCATACATTTATTCTGACAGGTTAACTGTGCATCACTTTCAAATCAAAAAAAACATTTGAAAATGGATGAAATCATAAGAATTTTAGGCTAAAAATAATACCTTCAATACTCTCACAAAAAGGTTTAAAACAGCTCTAACTTTTGGTGGTACCATTGGCTACGATATTATTAACCCTTTGTTAAAATAATACCCACAAGCTATTCTTTATCTAACAAAAAAGAATAACTTGTGGGTATTATACAGAGATTGATATTTTTAAATACATGTAGATTTATTATAATGCTCCATCTGCTTTTCCACGCTTTGATTGAGGTGGAATGTTAGGAAGACATCGGCTAACGTTTTCGGTCATCCTTTATTTAAAATATTGAACGCATAAGTGCAAAAAAATCATTATTTGGTCTGGTTAATATGACCTAACAAGTAACCGGTGTGCAAGTTTGCAGGTCCCACCATTATAGTTTCCATTTTTTTGCTGGAATTTGAAAAATTCGTAAGCACACAGTATATACCTACAGACCAGTACTCTTTGATTACTGAACAGCAATAATAGACTACTTCAGATAGTATAAAGTGTATCCAAACAGTAGGGTGTTACACCTTTCATTACTTATTTTTCAGCAATGTTATAAAAAAATAGAATAAACAAATAAAAATAATTTTAAAACAGTTTAAAATCGACATGAAACATCGCAATAAAAGATGAAAAGCTCATTCCTCTGGCAAATTCTCAACAACGCAGGCATGTTTTCGTGAAATCGTTTGATTTTAAATTGCTGTTCTTTCATTATGTTGAAATAACGTTTTCCGTAGATAAGAATTTATTTAAGAATTTACTGGAATCTCTAAAAAAATTTCGAAAGCAAAGGAAGGACAGATATGACCCCTCTTGAAAAAAGTGTCAGTTTAACCTAGTACTTTTTAGAGTACCTAACCAAAATGATGAACGTAAACCTTTTAGGCGCGACTTCATTCGTCTGTCCATCTTTCCATCTGTCAAGACTGAATAATTCAGCTGAAAATAAAGTTATGGACTTGAGCTTTAAGTGCTCCTGACTGTACCACATTTATAACAATAAATAACAAATAACTCTACCTGTAAGCCTTGACACTACGAACTCTAAATCTTGATAAAAAGTCTGGATTGGCTTAGCTCTACTCGTACTAGTCATAAGTTTTTAACAGTGAAAGCATTATGAACTTGAGTCTTGGCACTCAACTTTACATGCAATGTTTTTGGTGGGATT
The DNA here is from genome assembly GCA_949320045.1 of Scotopteryx bipunctaria. Lineage (NCBI taxonomy): Eukaryota > Metazoa > Arthropoda > Insecta > Lepidoptera > Geometridae > Scotopteryx > Scotopteryx bipunctaria. The sequence continues at coordinate 6,762,719 of OX439441.1, forward strand.
TCATTTCTTTATGGCAGACGGTGTAGATTTTTTGGGCTCTAAACGGTACGATACTGATTATAAGCTCATCGCGGCTTTTATAAAACGACGTTCGAAAAGACGACGAAACGCTTCCAGAAAAGGGAGGTAGTGCCCCGCTTCTTTTGACTCGGTTTGGCAGGGGCATAGATATTGGAAACTGAATGAAATCTTACATACAGAAACAAAACTCGCATGATATCAATAGACAGTGGCAAGTATCTGATTATTTCTCTACTTATATAGTGCTTGCTATATTCTTTTTATTGGCTGTCATGCTGTCACATAAAACTATTACTCTATTTAGAGTTTATTAAGTAAAATAATAGGCATTTTTCTCTCTCAGAACCTTTGGTGAGAGAGTTAAATCGCACTTGACTGGTCCTTGTTTTCTTTATCTGTATCTTGTCACATGTTATAAAAATAATCTCAAAGCCTTTTTTGTGACGACATTATAATCCTAATATTATCCTCAAGCAGCTTGGGGATACAGTTCTGAATCGGTACATTTATGTAAACACACGCTCGCGGCTTCGCTCGCATTGTACTCGGATAAAAAGTAGCTTAAATGTTATTTCAGCACATGTATTATGTAAATTCAATAATATTTCATTCAAGTCTGTTCTGCCGTTTCGGCGTGATTGAGGCACAAACATACATCCTCACATTCACACTTCCTCACATCCTTAAAAATTTTCGCATTTATAATATTAGTAGGAAGTAGGATTAAAAAAAATACATGTGACATCAAGTTATGTATGCTACTTCAAACATATCCTAGTATTTTAGTTTACGGACACAAAATGAAACAATTCAACGCGTGGTGGTGGGCTAGTGCTCGGCTGAGACGCAAGAGGCGCGGGTTCGAGTCCCGCTGCGGGAGAATTGTTTTTATGTTCTGCAGATATATTTACCTGGCCTGTGCGTTTGTGGTACCATGATACTCGTAGTGCCCGATACCCACGTTACAGGGCATTCTAATGTGGGATCAGAACTGTGTATGTGACTAACAGGTGTTATTTTTTATTATCCTATTTTTTTATTTAAGACAATATAAAAAAGTATAATAACATTAAAAACTTTGAACTACTAGGTATCATAATAAGAAATGATACTTAAACCTATGGTAGTAAGGCTTAGAATTAAGTATCTACATTGTTTTGTTTTAAGTAGTAGCGAGAATATTTAATTCGAATTCAGCGTGTTAATTATAGGGTTTCAACACTGAAATGGAACAATGTTGAAAATCTTATTGTTTATATATACAATAGAGATGAAATTCCAGTAAACTTCTTAACATTTTGTGTCTTTGCAACATTGATGGTCTCAAAAATTTAAATGTTCATTTGACTCGTAATCATTTCAGCCCACATTCACCCACTGCTGATGCTGGGTATAGACCTCATCTGTAGTACTCCATTCTTTCTGGTGCTATACCAAGCGAATCTTGTGGATTCCCACTGTCTTTACGATGACATCACAGCAGGCATTTTGTTTTAAAAGAGTTATTACAAAACGATCGTCGTTGATATTAAAATTTGTTCTATGTACTTAGTATTACCTTAGAGCACTCGTGGTCTAGCGGTAGCGGCCCCGCCTTCAGATCCTAAGCTGGGTTCAAATCCAGTACTAATGGGGTTTTATGTTCGAAAAAATTATGTGCACTATACCAGTACTCTCATACGGTGAATCATCGTGAGGAAACCAGCATGTGTCAAGTTCACAAAAGGAGCCTTTGAGGCGCACTTTAAATCCTTTCACCACACTGGTTCGAAAGAACTAGTGACACTACTAGATAGATATATCATATTTACCTACACAAAAATTTACTAGCCTATGTTTTCACGACATTTGCCTCCTGTTTATGAAACTAGGAAATCATTATTTCTCTACCTACGTTCAACATGCTCTATGGTTGCAGAGATGTAGCTTCGCTTTAATTAGAATAAAACGGAGTCCTTTGTTGGAGCTAAGTCCCAAATAACGTTTTAAAGATTAACGTGACATGGCCTGGAATGTCGTTATCAGGATGTACTGAGGAAATTGAGAAATGATACTGAGCTCTATGGCTCTCCAAGTAAGAAAGAAATGTTTTAATGTTAGGTGAATAGTTATTATTCACGTTGACTCCATAAACTTGTTTCTTGACGGTTCATTTTAATACCTACTCACTTACTTACTAGTCGTGTCACTAGTTTTTTTGAACCAGTATAGTGTGGCAAAAGGATTTAAAACAAAATGTGATTAATAATTCCTTATAGTGAGCTTAACATAATCTATAAGTGATGAAGGCCCATTCTAAATAAAGTCAAACTATAGGATAGGCACCAACTTATGTAGTTTAAATGGTCTCGAAACAATATATTTATCGGTTTAGATATCTATATATAAAAGAAATTCGTGTTAGTTACACCACTTATAACTCAAGAACGGCAGAACAGATTTGGGTGAAAATTGGTAGGGAGGTAGCTTAGAGCCAGGAGACGGACATAAGATACTTTTTATCTTTTTTTTTATGTAATTGACGTATAATGACAGCTATGTAATGACGTATAGATGACACAGATGATAACATTCTGTATTATATTTAGTATCAGCATTGCACCCGTGCGAAGCCGGGGCGCGTCGCTAGTATATTAATAAAGAAATTGAATAATTGAATTGAAACTGAAACTGAAACTGAAACTGAAATTAAAATTGAAATTGAAATACAAATAAGAACCTTACCTATTCAACGCAAGATGACTGAAAGTGACAAAAATGGAGTTGAGAGTTTGAAAAGTTTGGTTGCAAGAAACGTTAAAACACCCTCGTTAGAAACATATTGTCTACTTATAAAAGGTAAATTGTAAAAAGTATTAACCCAGGCAAACCGTCCCTTGTGTTCTATTTCGGTACCAAATAAACCCTGTTCATGTATGGGATACTACATAAAAACATTCCTGTAATTTTCTTAAATTAACTCAATAATAGGAAATGTATTAAAATATCGTTTAGTCGCAGCTGCAGTGTAATGGACCCGTGACCCCGAGCGAGTTGTCACCGTACTACTACTTCAATTTGCCGAATCTTTCATGACTGCATTTTGTAAGATTCCTCTTAATAATATCAGCTCCGGGCAAGCATTGGCTGATTTGAATCTTAGTAAGTTTATGTAAATAAACCAATATCAGTCTCTAAAATTATATTGAGAAGGGTAGGTAGCCTTAAGGGTGGGTATACGCAATACTAATAAATGTTTGCTGTGGACCGTGAAATTAAATCTAGCGATTCCGTTTCGGTCACGATATCCAAAGTTTGAGACTGTTCATTTGAACTTTCATATGAATAGCGCAATTCATGTCTGTTCCATTCAATAAAGGTTTGAAATAATTTTCTTCTTTTCATCTATTTGCATTTTTTTTTTGAATATAACGCTCAGACGAAGTCGCAAGTTTGACGTGCGTCAAGTTATTTTTGTAAGTTTATTAAAAGGGGATTTTAATGATAAGATAAATTACTTACGTCTATTAATGTTTAATTTCACGTTGAAAATGTATAATTAAGTACCATGCATATTTTTTTGTAAATAATATGATTACCAGTCCTACAATATGAATTAGCAAACGTACGCAGTGCTTCGATCGAATCTCGAAATGAAATAAAAGTGCGCGCCTGCATACTGCCACTTGGGGTACATTATGATTCATAATTTATGAGTGATTATGAGCAAAGTAGCTACAGTCATCACAGCATATTAAGTACGCGCGGCCTTATCAGTTTTTAAAAACACCCAAATTGGTTTATTAAAAAAAACTTTCAAGATAAAGTTTAGTACGCAATGGAGATTTCAAGACTAAAAAAAGCAGGATAAATTTTCACTAACAGCTTCCTCAAATAAACATAAAATATGGCCAAGTGCGCGTCTCAGTCTCTTCTTCTGCCCATACTGGCTTAGAGCATTTATTGAAGCGATTACCAACTCGACTATTCGTGAATCATTAAAGCCTTCTTAGCTAAATGTGACAAAACCAACTAATCATACTATTTTGCTACTATCCAATGATAAAAAAATACTTCTCTTTCCCCAGGTACCGTTGCGGAATGAAGTTTTTATATCGTAGGTACTTTGTATGTGCCACCAATTATGTACCTAGTACTGGATAAAATTTAAGGAACTATAGGACTAGCCTGCAAGAACTGACAATGGTAATAATACTTTATGATTCTGACTAAAGACAGACGGTCAGACAAACAAATGGACATAACAAAACCATAAAGATTTCGTTCGAACCGTAAAAGGGTAGTAATTATTTTCAGCTATAATATTTATATTTACGGCAGACATACCCTTGGCTCCATTAGGTATTTTGAAACATCTCCTTTTCGGTAGGTAGGTACTTTTATTTTATTTTGCGTTCGCAAAACTCTGCTGAATGAAATAAAGCAAATTTTCCTCAAAAAACTTGAAATATGAGAAAGGAGAGAAAAATTCTAAATGGACTTAGGTCATAATAAAAAATCTATCGATATTATTTTACACTAGATTACCCGCGCGGTTTTGGTTACGTTAAAGTAAAATATGTGGTAGCCAAAAACTCCATAGCTTAGTATACTGTCGGTGAGGAAATTTTCAGAATCAATGTGTTTCTGAGATTACCCCTGTACAGTATGTAGTTATGTAAATATGTAAATACACTTATGTTAGTGAACATAAATAATTAATGTAACCACACTGGTATGCCCCTTCTACGTTTTTGTTCCATCCAATCCATCCTTGGTTGCCTGGAAGAGATCGCTTTTAGCGATAAGGCCACCCAATGTTATTACCATAATTTTCTTTTTTTTTCTATTTTGTAAGTTCAATGTGTGGTAAGCAATAAAGTGTTATCTATCTATCTATCTATCTATAGCTAAGTGTATTTGTTTAAAATAACAAAAAACCCGACTTCTATGCAGTTAGGTAGCATAGTAGGTACCTACATCTACCAAATTTAATTTTTCGACACATGATGATTATGTTGATGAATTTGTACAATTTTAGTCTAAGGTTTTAATTTTGTATCTTAATTAGTTCCTTAAAGGAGCTATATTGGATTTTTTACATTTTAGTATCAAAAAGTGTCATAGGCTGTAAATATGACAAAATAAGACAAATCCAACAATATCTCATGTCAAAATCCGTTCAGCCCTGTTCAGCCGTTTCGGTTTCAGAGACAGCCAAAGGAATAGATTGAAAATGGCTTCTGACAGCGGCCATATTAAATTTTTAGACATTTCATATAGCCCTTGGACACTCTCATCATCCAAACAAATTCAACGACACCTCATTTGACAAATTCCGTCCAGCGGTTTTGACTGCAGCTTCAGCCAAAGAAATGGACATACACACCCTCCATCTTCAGATTCGGGTAAAAAATAAACATTATGCAAACTCATAAAAACTTTTCATTGTGTAGATATTTATCTAATATTCTTCCTACTAACAAGTTATACATAAACATTTTGTCAACAGCCCTTTTCATTTAGGAAACAAAATAACAAGATTTAAACTAATAACTTCCTAATCTCTTAGATAACAAAACAAACTCTGCTACTTCAGTGTAAAATTGCCTTGATTTCATTAGCCTATTACTTTGAAAAGTTAGGTAAGTATTAAAGTAGTACCTATGACGTTAAATAAATAGACGCGTCATAGTAGCCTACGTCAGCATCATTGCGAATGGGCGATTTTCAAAGAATTCCTATCAGCCGCAACTATGACCAGTGAGCGACTGAAAGTCACGTTGCTTTTATCTTGCCAAAATAGAACCCGGTAAAACGAATCTGCATTATACTCGTACATACTCATTAGTTTCAAAAGAGGAAAACTTGATTTCCCCCTTTCAAGTCTGTTGAATGATGTACTGGATCAGGTGACCTATCTATAGATCGTTTGCAAAGATAGAGAAAGAGAAGATCTTTAGATAGCCCGGTTGTTTCTTTTGTATTTTGTAAATTATTTATTTTTTTATATTACTTGTAAGTTTATTTATGCTAATAAACTGTCGAACCTCTCTCTTGTCGATAAGCTTGAATTTATTGCTTTGTAAATGTAGCTTTTTAAAACTTACCTATGCCTACCTACTTTATTACCTTCTTATATCGTCTTGATACTTTTCCAAACATAAAATTAAATTGGTATGATACTTCTTACAGCCAAAGTTGATCCTTGGTTTCAGAGTTGTTGTGTTTGGAAGAATTTGGATATGAATTTATGTAGGTATACCTAACCTTTATAACTTTAGTACAAAATGTTTTATGAATGTTGAGTAAGGTGAATAATATGTAGTTGAATATACTGATAGACAGATTTTCTGATAAACACACCATCTCTATCCGTAATACGAATCTCTATTTGACAGTGACAATAGGAGATAGAGATTTTGACAAACTTTAAGATACTCTATGGTAACTTATAAATGGAGCGAATCTAAGTACTTACCTATAATTAATAATAACGTGGGCCGTAAATGGATTAGGCTAGATAGACCGTGTTGGATGCCACAAGCATAGCGAAGCCTATGCCCAGCAGTGGGAAAAGACAGGCTGTGGATGATGATAAATGATAATAACATTCAAGAGTCACGTATGTATATAGTTTGGTTTCCAGAGTCGTGGGTATCAGAACCTCCGAATTAAAAAAAAACAAGTCGAGAAGTTAACGTAAGTTCACCACGCCTGACACCTATTACTCGTGTAGAAAATGTCCCACGTTCACGCCATATCCGCCAATTGTGTATAAACGGCACCTAAGTGGGTTTTTTGTTATAAAACATGTAACTACTAGTATTTCTTATAGATATAAAGTGCATTGACGTAACTGAAGCATAAAACAATATAGGTAACTCTCAAAAAACCTGCGAAACCTTACCATACGCACGTGTCACGTAATATTTGATTTCAAGCAGCCACTCCATACCTAATCAATTTGCAGGCAACAACCGAGCAAAATGAAATTACATTATCGCACACGACTGGTTCGCCTGCCTTTCTGAAAAAATATATGCCTCTAGCACCATTTTCCAAACAAAGGTGGGTCTGTCAAATTACGCCTATGCTCTAAGAATCCTAGTTACCATAAAGAAAAAAAATATTTTATTACATATGCACTAAGTTTAGCACGTCCAGAAACGGTCCCCGCGCGCCTCGCACCCCCCTCTGTAAACTACTTTTAGTAGTGAGCTGATTATTGGGGCGAGTAGTAGCTGAGTAGTATCTGTGCAGATTTAACTTGCACAAAGCAAGAAGTTCACCTTAAGTTTTTATTTTATTTTTTACTTTAGCATCAAAATCTAAGTGTTTTTCAATAACCAATAATGTAAATATTTCTCTAGTTCCTAACCAGCTTACTGTTGGTATATGATGAGTAGTATCATGACTCATAAAATGGTCCTACTAATATTCATCATCATCAGCTTAAAGCAGGATTTTGTCAACATCATTCCACCGACTATTCTAAATTCTAACATCCATCTACTAAACATAGGTATGATATAAATATCACCACACCCCAACAGTTGCAAAATGACCAAGTAGTTTTGACTATAGGTCTACCAGGATCTGATGGCAAAAAACAATATTAAATTTCTTGCTTGCGATCGAAGAGGTTTCTTCGACATTTTCACCACTTTTTAAAGGAAGCCAAACCAAAAACAATTCCTCGAAATTTCAGTTGACAGATGACATTTTTTTGTTGCCACATGAAAATTGCTATTTTTTAAACTTTTTTTTGCCATCAGATCCTGGTATACCTATACACACTAGAATTTTCTGTGACGTTTGTATCAGAAACTACGAGTAACATGGTATCACAACACCCAGACCAGGAAAAAATATTTGCAGAACGCCGTCGAAGCCTTCAATCGGGTCGCGACTCGTGGTCCCACTGGGATTGTACCACTCAATGCCAGTCCATCGGACCGAAGTAATTCACGATTTTAAACTAAAACTTGTGCTCATTCGGTCTTGTGCAATCTTCTAGTCGGTATCGTTTGATGAAGCACTTGTAGGTGTTGGTTTTGAACGCCCTCCGGCATTGTTGATAAAGGTGCGCGAGTTAGCACGTGTACGAGTTTTGAGAAACTTAAGTCTTAAACGTAATTTTAGTAAATGAAATTTGTATGAACTGAATAAGCTGTGTGAAAACAATATTTGTATATTAGTATTTCTTTAAGTTTAATTTTTTTTTTAAACCAATTTTAATGGCTTTTAAATCGTCAAGCCATGACGCAGGCCTTTAGGCGGTCTATAAACTCCGTCACAAGAGTTGGCCACTATCTCATACGAACTTAATTTAGTATTTTTTTCAAGAAAATATTTTAATCGGAATAATTAAGTATAAACAGTATATAAGGATAAACACAATGTACAAAGAACGTACGATGAAACTACATAAGCTAGAAAACTTTATGGTAGTTTCAAAGTTTAGGAGGTTTGAGTCTACAATAACAATAGGTAAGTTTATGAAATCTCCTATAGGTAAGTTTAACCAATAAAATACAATATCCAATCCAACAGTCGTAAAAAAACACAATTGAAACATCGATAATAGAAGTTTAAATTCATCTCAAATGGATTAAAGGCCTAGCAGGCGACCGCGCTGATTTCAGTTTTCACCCCTACTTCCCTGATGGTTTATGCAACAATATTATGTCTCTGCTGGACTGGGAGTAAAGAAAAAACATAGAATGCGACCAGCTGCTTCTCTCCCCGAGCATGTCGTAAAAGTCGATTAAGGGATAGTATCCTCCAACATGATGAGATACAATAAGCAAGTATTCCCAAGGAGGGTTGACGTCAGGCAGGCGGCCGGTCATAAAACTCTTACAGCATGATCCAAGGTTCATACTGTGCCGACCCCACATAGAGTGGGATAAGGGCAGGAAGATGATGATGATGGTTTATACAACACTCATAGGAGACAATAGATATAATAACATTGATTTCCAATTTTTGACGACCTCGGTGTCGTGGCTGTCATGTGCTCGGCTGAGACGCAAGAGGCGCGGGTTCGATTCCCGCTACGGGAGAAACGTTTGTATGTTCTGCAAATACTTCTTCCGGGTCTGGGTGTTGTAGTATACCTAATATTATGTATTATAAGTATTTATTTTAAAAAAAGTATTTAAGTATTGTATCAGCCATCTGGATCCCATAGTACAAGCTTTGTTTAGATTGGGGCTAGATGGCGCTGTGTGTGAAATATCCACAAATATTTATATTTATATTTATTAATATTAATAACATTGTGGAAATCAACGGAACTAAACATTAAAAGTAGTCGATGCAAAAGGTATATTGGTAAGTTTTATCGGTTTTTTTCAGTGCCATATTGTACTAGTGCTAAAAATACTGGAAGTATGCGTTTTAACTGTTATTTCTAATACTGATGTTACAAATGTTTCCTTTTCTTGGCGTTCGTTCAGCCTTCCAAATTGAATCAGTCATAATATTCTAAGAATCCGAAATATTATTATTTTAACAACTGAACTCCCCAACTTTTTGAGATCTCGTTTTTCTCTTTAAACGGATATTCGTTTTTGTTTGTAAATGAATCCTCTTGTATTTTTATCAATTTCCGCTTCTTCTCATCGTCAAGATCTCATCTCTTCTGTCGTCATCTTGATCATTGTAATGTGTTAGATGTTTGTAAGGTAGGTACACAATACACCTACTTAACCCAATAAACAAAGCCAAATGAGTTAACGTCTTAGGCCTAAAGTCTAGAAAATAATTTTAACACATTTATAAAATTTCATAGGTCTTCGTACTTACCTCGTCAGTACCTACACTTAAGTATATTTTTGGTAGGCTGTGGTCTCGACTAGTTAATTATATTAGTCAATTATTCACAATAAACGACTGTAATAAATCATTATTTGTGAGCTAAAATTCACGAACCGGTCTCGGTGTTATTTTTATCTTGATTAGTCATTACCAACTGAAAAGGTCATAACGAAATTTCAAAGTTCTAATGACGTTGCGCAATGTTGATTTTTATCAAACTCGAAGAAAGAAGTTAATGACGTTCATTGTCGATATTTTTTGATTCACGAAGAACGGGTAAAATCAAATGTTCATAAGCCATACGTGATTGATTTAGGAGATCTAAAAGTTGCAGGATTCCATTGTATTAAAATTTTATCCAGAAACTTTACTCAACCCGATATCGATAGCTCGACCATGAATGAATCGCGCAGGTAATGTTAATACGACAATTCAATGCTGCTGATAACCCTCGCACAGCCAGAATACCAAATTAGGATGGCAAGGAAATGACAAACATCTGACCTAGTCACGGAGGTGAGATGTGTATCAGCCACGCATTTAGCAGACAATGCCTTCTCATTGTAGGTAAATTAAACAGTAAAAATATGCAAAAGAGATAAGAGCAAAACGAATGTTCATTTAAATAAAAGTCGAGATCCATTAAGCTAAGGATTCACTGAAGTAGTTTACCCGTCTTGACTATTTAAGTAAGTACCTATTAGCAATTTGAATCAAGGTTTTTAAGAAAACTTCAGTTAGTTCAGGCATTAATATCGATGCAGTTAAAATGTGCGTCGAGTTGGTGCGGTATCAACAAACGTCCAAAATTTTGATTTATACTTAGTTGAATTAGTGGTTATTTCACTTCAGAAACAATGGTTGTTCATGTCATCACAATATTTTCAACTTTGTAAAGATCGTAGACTGGCCTGTCTACGTTTGATGAATAGGCTTCGTTTAGTTTGATAGAACATTTAATTTGAATTAATTTAGCAGCGTTTGTGTCTGCAATTTCTTAAGAGATTTTTTATAAAAGATGATTTATGACTTATAAGTAAGTATCTGACCGTAAAACAAGTGGTAAAGTACCTTTTTTAGGGTGTTGGCAACAAAATATTTCAAATATACCGAGATTATTATGAGCACCTTGACCGAATTTTCTCTTCGAATAAGTAAGTATCGGTCCACTTCTTTATCTTCTTAAATGTTCTAGAGATTTAGTTTGTAATCTTTTCAGACAACAGTTTGGTAATGTTGACCGAATAGGATTGAAAAATAACTAGCTACTTTTACTTGGAAATGGACCACCTTATCTTTATGCATGTTTCATAATATTACCTGTACTGATAACCAAACCATAGTCCAAAGACTCATAATACGTGTGGTTACCATAACTACACATATTATGTGATCGTAAACAACTGCTAGTTTAGTGTTAGTGCCTTCCAATCCGAAGGTCGTGAATATTTATTTGTGTGCGTTATACTAGAACTCTCAAACCAGTTGATGAAAACATCATAAAGAAACTAGCATGTCCTAGAAGGTATATTCAAAACCATTCTCAAGTGCTCCTAAGTGTTCAAAATTTATAAATATAAGGTTATACAGCTTAATAATGTTAAACATTATTTTGTGCATAGGTAAGTATTTGTAACCAACCCTGAGGGACATAGTCATTTATTATCCTTCCAAAAATATATGACTACCTTTTTCCTACTATTGCCTTTTCGATAAGCCTTTACTTACACAAATCAAAACAAGGATATGAACATTTTGTTTACTTTTCGAGCCTTAATTTCACCAATACTGTAACCTTCTGTCAACCCTACGAATCCTACGAAAATCCGGATTTGTTGTTTTTGCCGATTCGTTTTGAGCTTACAATAACTGCCATTATCATTACATATTCATCATGATTGTATTGTTTCAATAGTACGCCACAAATAATAATAAATAAATCAATATTTGTGGACATTTCACACATCTAGTCCCAAACTAAGCAAAGCTTGTACTATGGAATGGATATCAGTTGGCTAATATTATAGAATACTATATACGTTTATTTTTTTGTAAACACATACTTTTAATAAATATTACTACAACATCCAGACCCGGAAGAAATATTTGCAGAACATACAAACATTTCTCCTGGGTAGCTGAAATCGAACCCGCGCCTCTTGTATCTCAGCCAAACTCGCCGTCTCGCCCGCCACGCCACCGGGGTCGTCATTTATTTATTGATGTCCATTTTATGGTGGACTTTGGCTTAACTTAACCGCTGAAACCACATGGATATTTCGTACCTCATATCGACGACCGGAAATTAAAAAACATATGTACCTACATATCCCCTAGTGGCATAATCCACGTTCAAGTGAACCCATGTCAAGTACCGTTGATTTGGTCATTGAATAAAAACATTGTTTTTATGTATTTATGTGTGTGTTGTAGGTAGACTTATTATTCTATTACACACACAGTGATCTGCATAGCTTATTGAAAAATTACATTCTGAATTAATCTAAGTTCGGCAACGAACATAGCTTTGTTCACATAGAGCCATGAGCAAATCAACATTAAATTGAGTAAGTGCCTATTCTACCCCACATAGGTTTTGATTAATTTCAAAGGTTCGTAATTCGCAGCCAACTAGCCAAGTTTAGATAAGATTGCACTGCTAGTTTTGGATCGGGTTCTCGGCTCGGTTGAATTAGAGTCTCCTAATTATACTCCCCAACGTTCGTATAGATAAGAGACGAATTCTAGTAGCTCCTTAGGACAAAGACAGTGACAAAGCGAACTTGGTACCTGACTTGTCGTTTATAAACTCAGACCAAATAATAAAAAAGACGGCGCGCCGCGAACAACAAAAGTGAAGCCACCTTTTTATCTATGTGTGTGTGTCTCTCTCTCTCTCTCTCTCTCTCTCTCTCTCTCTCTTTGAAGGTTTTGAGGTTTTGTGTTCCAAGTAACCTAAAATTCATAGTATAATAATTAAGAAACAATGTTATTTATAGTACTTACAAGTGAAAAGTTATTCCGTGAGACTTTTTATGTGATTTGCTGCTGTTTTTACAAGTTTTCACTACACAGGAAGGCATACTTCTATTATTAAGACTCGTGACGTACTAAGAGCGATGAGCATGGTTTTGTGTGGCTTCACTTTTGTTGTTCGTGGCGTGCCGTCTTTTCTTTTTATTTGGTCTGAATGTATAAACATCACTTTTGGAGTTGATTGTCCTTAACTACTACTTCGGAACTAGCGAAGAAGTTTTGGAAGAAACGAATCAACCAAGAAATTAAATTAATGAATACCAAACAATTATATTTTAATACATGCATCCTTGTTAGAAAAATCCTCCACAAATCGGACTAAACCTTTTTGGCGTGGGTATAAATTAACCTATCTCTATAAAGGCAAAAAAGTTGCCGTCAATATTGGGTGCGGTATTAGTGCCTCATAACTTTTTAGGTGGAGCTTTTTCCCGAACCTCTCTTATAGGGAGAGTGTTATTGGATGGAAGATAAATTTTGTTTTAGTTAGGCAGGTACTTATATGTTTTTAGATATTACATACAAATACATTAAAACAAATTTTAAACTTGGATATGATTTGGTGTTCTATGTATAACTTCTATACCTTGGCAGAATTATCTCACTTATTTTATTATGCTTTATTTTGTTACTGATTTTGTATTGTATTATATTCTGGTATTATTTCGGATGTAAACTCTTCCAATGTACACAGAAAAATTTTGTTCTTTTCTGGTTAGGAATGTAATTTTAATCAAGGGGTTTAGGTACCTACTAACTAAAATCGAATCATAAGTATCGTGTCGTATCGTAATACCTAAGGCCTTACTCATTTTTCCACTGTTTTGTTTTGCGGATAATGGCTAGAGACATTAACTTTAATCAGTGATTTTGAATTTAATCTTACTTATATTATAAATGCGAAAGTTTGTGAGGATGTATGTTTGTGCATTAATCACGCCTAAACGGCTAAACGGATTGAGATGAAACTTGGAATACACATAGTACGTGTGCTGAAATAACATTAGGCTATTTTTTATCAGAGTATAATGTGAACGAAGCCATGGTTTGCATATTATGTCGATAGATGGATATTGGCATATACTTTATTGTCCTGTTCCTTTATTCAACTAATGGACGACGAATGGTTGATTACCATAGCGACGTCCGTTTCTATCGAAAAGCGCCATATTATTCATTTTATGTTGCTACGAGTATGCTACGATTCGTCGTCCGATAATTGAATATAGGAATCGGGCATAAGATACTAACATATAACATTGTTTTAAAAAAGGGCGTCGTCTAACTAAATGGTAAAATATTGCTTTTTCTGGGTACCATGCAAGCGAAGTCGCGACTTTGTTGCTAACTACTAGTAAAATGAGAACATGCATGATATTACCAAATGTTCCTCTTCTAATGTTTGTACTCTGTGATATGCCATTTATAATCTCCTTGGACATTAAAAAAAATGATAATCTCGAGAGACAGGGGATTTGAGAGGGATTTCTACCATGGTGAACTTGTAATTAATTACCGGTAAAACGGGGTGTCTTTGAGAAACAGGGCGACTTTGATGATTACTCGATAAGTTTGATATTTTTAAATTTTCGCCGTAAAACGAAACGCAATAAATATTGTTTTTTTTTTGTGTTGGCAAGACTGATATTTTGCCGATCATTCGACAAAGTGTCTGTGCAGAGAGGTGCCTGCGTGTGAGTATAAAAAATTATTTATCATTACTAATAAAAACACAAGAAATTGTTGACCTGCAAAACTTCAAATGTACAAACACAAGTATTTAGATTTGATATCTAGTAAATGCACAGCGTAATTGTATGTTTCTTTGTGAATATACATATTCTGCCGTCATCGAATTGCGGTCGCCATTTTAATTTTAATGACTACTTTTGTAAACATTGATAGACTATACGAGGCGACATTGATAGCTATCAATCTCGGAAAAAAACCCGGCTGACAACCAATTTTCAGTCATCAAGAAGAAACCTCAATCTTACGTGCCGCCGCTACGTGTGAAGAAAGGTTTTGATACCTATCCCTTTCTTTTATTATTCCACCATACTCATTATCAATTTCACCCCTTAGATCAAAGTAGCCCCAAAAATATTAAAAAAATCATATTTCAAAAACTACAAGTTCCAATTTTTTTTTGCGGTTTATGTTCCTGATCGGAGTGACTATCAATATTAGTTGAAAAAACAGGTGGTATCAAAGTAGCCCCAAATGCATTTTAATTTTATAACGGGGTTTTAATTTTTTTTTTTCAAAAATTCAAATAGCTAAATTTTTGTTTTTCGCTTTATACTAAAGCATATAGTATGTCCATCATTCAACAATTTTGTATACATTTTTACGTTTGAAATTCTAAATGTTACACACATTTTTAGTTAAAAATTAATCAATGGGGCCCCGTTTTACGGTACCTGTGATTATGTATAGGTACGCAATGAAGGTGATTAGTTACCTAACTAAACCTTTCATTAACCCGGATCATTAACAAATACCTACTTAATTAGCGATATGCGGATTTACATCAATACACATCTCAAGCCGTAGAGCGCATCTCAGTTGACAGCGATAATAGCAGGAATATACAATTACCTACCTATATACATACAAACTCCATGATAGGTAAGTACTCTAAGTAAACTACCAAAATGGAGCTAAACGTTATGTTTTGTAAAATGTGTAATGAATATACTTTCCAACGTAAAAGTCTTGTTTGAGTATCAGTCTTAATACTAGGTAAGTATGAGGCATCTCAACTAAACAGAGTGTATCAGTAGTATCCACTATTACCTAACTAAAATGTAGGTAGGTATATACATAGGTAACTATTATGTACACCTACGTACATATACCTTTTATTCATCATCGAATTCATTCGCAACTCGACTTCACCCACTGCTAAATACAGGCCTCCCTTTGTGTGTGCCACTCTCCACGGTCCGTTGCTGGCCTCATCCAGGTCCGGCCTGCGATAGATGCTGTATCGCTAGGTCATCTCGCTGCTGGACGACCGACGTTTCTATAACCAGTTCTTGGACGCCATTTAGTGAGCGCCTTATTCCTACTATCATCACCTTGTCTTGACCAAAACATTTTGTTCATAACTTAGGTAGGAACTCGATCAGTTTTATTTCTCAGTTTCTAAACTGTTAGACTTTTTGTTGATACATTGTTTACTTCATTTAGCAGCAAGCGGTTTGCGTAGTTAGTAGATCGGAACAGGAGACTAGGTACTTACTTACTACGTGTGGGAAATGGACCAATCACTAGCTAAAATAGCGTATCTAATTAGTCTGCAAAATTCCCAAAAGCGATTTTGAAATGACGAACAGTTTAGCGATTTCGTAATGTTTGCTGTGGTCAATTTTTGCTAACTTATTACCATAGAATAAATAGCAGTAGGATTATAATTAACGTACTTCGACTGCTGTACGTAATTAACGAATTACGTACAGCAGTCTGTAGTCACCTGCAATACAATACAATACAAATAGGTATATTTATTGCCAAAAAAAAACACAAGTTACAGTGGAATTTGCTGATGTTCCCCGCACGAGGCAAGCCGGGAGCATTGCGGGAGGTTTACAATAAAAAAGAATAAAAACGATTGCAGGTGAAGTATTAGGATATCAAAGCACAGAAACAAACAACAAGATAAATTAACCAAAACCATGACAGAAGATAATTTCTAAAAAATAATAACAAATTACTGAGTAAATAAGATGTGTACATTTTACTTTTATAAAGATGAAACAGCATTACAATCATGATGAGTCAGGAACGTGACTCGGAACGGAATTCGATACATGTTAATGGGCAAAGGGCTTTGCCCCGTTATACCGGCCCAGGCATTTGTTACTAAGGGCCTTTGCACACCTCGTTTTTTCAATGCGCTGACGACGCGCGTTTTTTATGAGCGCGTCCTCTGCAGATTGTACAAGTTTGTATCGATACAAAGCAAATGAAACGCGCTTTAAACGCGCGTTCTTTCACAGATATGCAGGATCTAATCACTGTATTTTTAAGAGTTAACCCTGGTCTTACAATTAATACAAGTTTTTGGAATGTTGATTAAGACATTCGTTATTAATTTTTCAAATGTTGTTTTGTAATATTGCTACAAACGCGCGCTTACAGTGCGTTTGTATAAAAGGTTACAACGTGCCGGCGGCATTAATTGTGTTCTACGCGCGTCGTCAGCGCGTTCAAAAAACGTGTGTAAAGGCTCTGTTAATAAGCCTCTGATAAGACTCAACTAATGGCACTAGATTAGGTTTATCTGAGGATATTATGATACAACTAAAATAATACCCATCATGAGATAAATAACGTGGAAAGTTTTCTATACTTAAAAGCTTTGCCGTGTTTTAATACAAAATTGTTTACTTTGTTAGGTTTTTTTAGATAGGTATATAATGCTTCGCGTTGCCTCCTTGTGTGTGACTGATGAAGTGATGATAATAGGAATCTTAAGCCCGTTTCGTGAAAAGATAAATAACGTATCGCTGAGGTTATGAGGAAGATGGTTCATATCCTCAAATAATTCCATCGAACAAAATTCCGTATTAAATGTCATTGCTGTTTTAACTGACTAAATAATAAAAATAGTATCCATGTGATAAATAGCTGATGTATTTGTAATTTTCTTCTGTTTACCTTCGAAATGTTCGTACATATTACGAGTATGTCCGTCCATTACCGAGCTAGACTACACACACAGTCACTTCCGCTAAGCAAACAAGTGTTGACAGCTGCACGAGTAGAATGCTGCACTGCGGCGCTGGCCCAGCTGTTGTGAATTTCAGATGTAATCTCCATAATTTATATCGTTTTATGAAGA
Organism: Scotopteryx bipunctaria; assembly: GCA_949320045.1. Lineage (NCBI taxonomy): Eukaryota > Metazoa > Arthropoda > Insecta > Lepidoptera > Geometridae > Scotopteryx > Scotopteryx bipunctaria. Next base: position 6,780,429 of record OX439441.1, read on the forward strand.
AGTGGAAAACCCAGATTTAATTAAGAAATTCTCAGTAAATATAAGGATGCCTCAAAAAAGGTTTTAATGACTCGATAGATTTTGCATTGTTAAAAATATACCTAGTACCTACATAACCTGGTAGGTATGCTTATAGTTAGAGGTACCTACCTCTTTAAATAAAATCTACCTAAATAAATACACCTAAATATAGGTAGGTACCTAAGTCTAGTACTCATTACATTTAATAAAGTCCTATGTTAGCGACTCCAACCAAACCTTATTATTTTCTATGCTCTATCCGTAGTACTTACCTACCTATCTTTTACCTTATTATTTCTTTTCAGCATCTACCTAATGTGTAGGTACTATTTGTAATGACAGTGTCTGGTCTGATGAGTGTGATCTTGCTATGTTATCATTTTTCTGGGAACTAATAACCTAGATCTACTCTTTACCTACTTATTTGTTCCATTAAATTTCTGTTTTGTAAAAAAATAAACCTGCCTGATTTTCCTACCCCTGAGAAAATATTCCTAAATGTTAGCAAAAACGAGTAGAAAAAATGTTTGTACAAATATGATATATAATAACATTTTACCTAATGCTATTCCAAGTCACGCTAGGCATTTGGCGACAGCGCATGCGAAGGCGCTTGAATAATCTTATTTCAAAACAAATTACCTACATATCAGACAGACTATACAACGAAACTTTCCTCAAATTCTATGACAGTTAAGTAGTTAAAATTAAATAGTGCCTAGGATTACCAAAGCAAAGCAAAGACGGTCACGTTGGCTTTTGTTGTTTTTGAATAAATTACACGCGTAAGTACTGGGGAACAATAGATAGTTTGTAATGTACCTATCTTTTAACATAACAAAAACAGTAATAGAATCCATGGCAAACATTCACTGAAACAGGACAGGAATGATTCCTACTTACTACAGATAGATGTAGAGATCTCGCTAATACGACGAACTCTACCCTCTTAAGTTGATTTATCAAAATGCTTTACTGTACTAGTACGGTCGGCCAAAAATACAGTCTACCACCCTAAGGTTGAAATTCATTTGCACGTCATAAAACAAGTTGATTTTCCCTTGCAATAATATTCTAACAGTTACTAATGCTCAATCTTATCGTTATTTTGGTTACACAGGACGTTCTGTCAACTCTGGTAGACCACTTTCTTGGCCCATTGTACATAGCCCTTAGCTTAGCAAAGACGGATAAAGTGACCCCAATCTAATAAGTGTTGATCAATCACTAACTACTCAACCGTCTTAGAGGCTAACTACTCTACCATCTGAGAGTAATATACTGAGAAATTAGTGATGGAAAGATAGGAACTTTGGTAAATTCAGAAAGATTATACCTAATACTTTTTCATTGCAGAAGTTACTGAGAGAATATTTTATAAGTCTCTCACCCACCAGCTCACTAAACCAATGCATACTTTAGATATATTATAAGGGAAGAACTATTTTCAAATTCAGTTTGCTTTGACATTGATATTTTTTCCAATGCGGATCATCTTCTATTCAAACGCCTTTGACGGAGTGGGTGTCTAAACATTTTTTGTTTTAAAAGAAATCTTTAGGTAGGTACCAACATAAACGAGAGTGTGAAGGTACCTAAATATTATTTTATATTCCGTGGCTGAACTAAACTCATCATTTCGCGACATATTAGGAAGGTTAAGTTGTCGACACGTCGTTACTTGTGCCTCATACATAAAGAAAAGAGCTTTAAATTCGCGTTGTCTCAATTCCGCGTAATTAGTCTTCTGCCTAATAAATAGTACCAGACATGTTTTTAAGAGCTTAGTACACAGAATAACATAAATTATGATTAGAGCTCTTTTACTATGTTACCTACCTACGTTTTTCAAAGCAATGTTCACGACAAGACATTTGTCTAAGTTATGGAGCTTCGATTATAGTTATGGAGATTATCACTGAACAGATTTCAAGTGTCAGATTGAATGGGAACTTAAATGGAACCAGTTTAATCTTCTGAAACGTATGCGTCTCGCTCTTACCTACTTGGAGGTTCTTGTGACTATTTCAGTAGCAATTGAGTCAACTCGGTAGGGTACCCTCAGATAAATATATTGTATCGTGAATAATGCTTGAAGTATCATTTTTTTCAAAGCAGGTAGGTACTGTTTTTGTAAAGTTGGTATTGTATTTACCTGATGCATGTTTCTGAATCTTCTAACGATGCGAGTTTCATCGTCACTTTCATTTTCACTTGAGTTCGTGGAGTCGTAAACTGTCATCGTTGTCAATAAAATCAGACCGCTTACAAAATCACCTTCACAAAACTGAAGAACGCAAAAAACCTATGTACGTCTCTAAAGAGGTAAGTATTTTAGAAAGGTTATATATATAATGCCTATTCGTCGTGACGATAATGATAGAAATGGGTCTTAAAGACTCGTGACGTTATTTTATTAACTTGAGTTCTTAATTGCTTTTTAATTGACACTTTGATCGTTCCAAAAATACCTGTGCTATTTCACCTTTGTAGCTGGTAGTCTATGGCTTCAAGTATTATTGATTCTCGGAATAAGTAAGAAATAGGTTGTCTATTCTTTTTATTTCCATTTTCCGTATCTCATGAACCGTAATAAATAGAAAGTTGAAATTTTCACAGTGTGTATTTCCATTTCCGCTATAACAAATAATAAAATAAAAGGGGGCCCATACAAGAAACATTTTTAATGTACGATGAAACTGAACCCTTCGTGTGTGAATTCGACTGGTTTATTGTGAATCAGCAAACCAAACAAATTAATACCTACCGTACCACTCTAGCATATGTAGAGGTAGGTATTTTATACCCACAAAAGAGCAAATCAGTGGGTTTATCATTAGCAGACAGATATGTTGTAAGATGCATGTGAGTGCGCAATAATAATCTACCTAAAGGTTAAGTACAAGGAATACAAATACCATAAGTATAGCTGTACTTACGTACATAAATGTCCTTATTTATCATTTATTTCTTGTAAAATTGTAGTTTCTGCATCTTTCTTAATAAATACAAATGAGTATTTCTTAATATGCAGACAGGTACATATATGTACCTACCTATAGCATGATTACTTATATATCTACCTACTTATAATAATGATAATGGCGTCTGTAATTTTATGGCGACAGGTAGACTTTTTTTATAACCCAAATTTTTTACAGTTACACAAAAAGTCAGTATTGTGATAAAGGGACAAACCCAGAGCATTTTTGTGAAAGAATGTAGGTAAGTATTTTTATTAGGTCAGCTTGTAAAAAGGTTTTGTTTATAGTACCTACCGCCTAACAATACCAAACACACATAAAAGTGAAGGTAGGTAGGTAAGTACGTCTACGGAAAACGACGCGATTGAATCGAATTATTCGCAAACTCGCGTCTCTGGTCCAGGCGCGGCCCGAAGGGGAGGGGGGGGGGTCACAGGGGACATGACTCCCCCCAAAATCGCCAAAATTTTCTGCCCATAGCCGCGATGACAATAAAAATAGGAGGCTTCCATTTGTTTAATAATGTGTGCAATAAAATTGTGTATTGTACAATAAAATCTGATTTGCTCGACATATTCTATTATTAGTGACCCCCCCAAAATATCAGTCTGCGACCGCGCCTGCTCTGGTCACATACTTTCTGGGTCAGTCTGGACACAGGGTACTCAACAAAACGAACTCTTGGACCTCTTTGAGGCTCAATTTAATTATGCATTTTGTGACATCATGGTCAAAATTTTGACTGAAGGTCGCTGACTGAAGAGCCTACATTGGTTTGAAATCTTTATAGTATAATGATTCACAATTTAAACACTGTTGTTTTTGCAGAAAGTTGTAGCAAATGAATTCATAATGTATGAAACTCAATAAGTAATCCAATACTTTTTAGGGTTCCGTGCCCGAAGGGTGCCAACGGGACCCTATTACTAAGTCTCCGCTGTTCGTCCGTCTGTCAGCGGGCTGTATCTCATGCAACGTAATAGGTAGAGTTGAAATTTTCAGTGTGTATTTCTATTGCCGCTATAATAAAAATCAAACTAAAATAGGGCGCCCCATGCAAGATACATTTAAGTACGCGTCCAAATTACCCTAGCGATTTTATGGAATAAAGTACTTTTGATTTTTTATTTAGATTTTTGTACATATACGATGGTACGGAACCCTTCGTGTGTGAATTCGATTCGCACTTGACTGTTTTTGTTAATTATTTTTGTTCCTTTTTAATGTTCGTACTCTGTCGTAGGTTGCTACTGAAAATAATGATCTGACGTTTTTTGAAACGCAAGACGTGTGGGTTTTATGTCCATGTTTACATAATATCCTGTTTAAACCTAACTTTTTATACCTCCCCACAACACAAGGGTTGACAGTCTTTAAACGCTATTAAACGAAGTTGATTAAAATTTGCTTTTCTGAGATCAGGACTATTAAGGTATGTGGCCGTTGGGTGTTGTGTAGTAATTAATTGATAAATAAATAAATTAATTTTTGTTGCAGAGCATACAAAAATTCGAAATCGAACCCGCACTTCTCGCGTCTCAGCCGAGCACTCGCCCGCCATGCCACAGAGGTCGTAAAAATCAGGAAGATCACAGATATTTATTACGCACTACGTTAGAGTGCTTCCTTCATTACCGCATTGTTATCCGCTAATCGATTCCCTAATCAAAGGAGCACTTCGATCACCGTCGCAAACGGCAATCGTTTACCCCCTCGAGCGAAGTCTGCCATAATGATCAGAGATGGCTTTTGTTTCCGCCATCCCATAATCCAGACGCGGCTGGGACCAAACGAGCGTCATTTCGGTTGCATAATCTTACTTCTTACTTATATTATAAATGCGAAAGTTTGTAAGTTTGGATGTTTGTGCCTCAATCACGCCTAAACGGCTGAACGGATTTGAATAAAACTTGGAATATACATAGTACATGTACTGGATTAACATATAGGCTATTTTTTATCCGGGTACCACGCGAGCGAAGCCGCGGGCGGCAGCCAGTAATCTTGTAAATATAAAATAGGCATATTATACCTAAATGCGAAAGTTTTTGAGGATGTTTGTACGTTTGTGCCTCAATCACACCGTAACGGCTGAACGAACTTGAATGAAACTTTGAATACTTACTATAGTAAGTGTGCTAGCATAACATATAGGCTATTTTTTATTCGGGTCCCACGCGAGTGAAACCGCGAACAGAAGAATGTACCTATAAAATATTGCATTGTATTGTTTATAAGTTTGGTAAGTGTCCAGCGCATTTCAAACAAGGTTTCAAATAGATGAAAACAAATGCAACCGAAAATACGCCACTGAAATCACGTTCATTTATTTATTGGCCTCTTAATACCCATAGGTTTGGCAGGTTTCACACGACGACAGAAAATAAGTTTATAATAATACGAACAGTTGCTGAAAATGTATAGCAACGCTATAAAATTTTTGACAGAAAAAGTTATTATAGCACTGAATGATCCTTAGTTCGTTAGTCAAATATTGGAACCGGGCATTAGCCCGCTTTTATTCTGGTACCAAGCGAGCGAAGCCTCGGGCGAATGCTAAAAGCCAATATTATACGAGTATATTTTCCGAGAAGTATCTTATAAATGATTCAACTGTATCCTGTTGCTTTGCTACATTTATTATTTATATTATGGTTTAATATTTTTATTCTTATCTAACGAAAACGAAGTGATTCCGCACTTTGGTGAAAATGTTTTTATCAGGAATAGATGTAGATTTTTTTTCAGTAGACTTCATAAACAAAATTAGACAAATCACCAGAAAAAATTGTAACATTGTATAATTATAATTACTTAAGTTCAATGGACGTTAGAGTAGGTTACTGTATAAGTTTCAGTAGGTAGATAAGAGTAGCTAGGTTTCTTATTTATGTATGTACCTATCTGATTGGTTACTTACCTACTTTTTATATCACTTAGTAAGTGACTATCCTCGGTTTCATATAAATAACACCCAACAATCACATAGGTGCATAGTCCTGACCCCACTAGAATTACGCCTGTATCGTGAGTATCAAAAACTAAAAGTACCATGATACCACAACACCAAGAAATATTTGCAGAACTTGCAAACATTTCTTCCGCAGCAGAAATCGATCCCGCGCCTCTTGCGGCTCAGCCGAGCAATCGCCCGCCACGCCACCGAGGCCGTCAGCAATCGCCCGTCATGTAAGACATCGTGTCTACAAACAAATATATTTAGAAAGTTAGTCTTTGACTGAAATCATTATGTAGGTATTGTAATTGTACATAATCTAATTCCACTTAGGTACCTAGATCTTGTTTGTGTCAACAGTCAGACTTAGCGATGCCAATCCCAGGCCTTAACGATGTGTTTATTATCTATTTTCTAAGGCACTTTCCCAAAGCATCTAATACCTATTAGGAATAGGAAACCAACGCAATTTCAGATATCCGATTTGATTATGTAATATTTGCGATCCAAGTAGGTACATAAGAGTACCATTCTGATGATAAACGACGAAAACAAATTAAACTAGCTTTGACGTAGAATATAATCGATCTGAACTTGCCGGCTGATAATAGGTATGGCACTATTATTTCAATTGTTTTGAATGAGTTGTGAAGTCAGAAGAGTCAGAATGACGACGTGAATGATTTTATACATTGTATAGAAATAATTGAGGTTGTTATTATGGAGAATATTTGAGTACCTATCGACGATTTTATTCTTCGTAGATAGGGTTACCAGATAAAAAAAATTAAAAGTCCATTGAAAAAGATTTGATTTACATTGAAAAATCCTGAGATATCCAAAATCCGGCCGCAATCCTAAGAGCCTAAAAATCCTGAGATCTCAGGACAAATCCTGAGATATGGTAACCTTACCCGTGGATATGGTTAGAATCCGTCTGGATTTGTCCGGCATGACCGGATTTATTTACTTTTGCCTGGCTGAGTAATAAAACTTACATAGGTAAATTATTTGTTTGTTAACTTCTCATCCATTTCAAATAAAATATTATTCTTGTCTATTAATGTGTTTATTTATATCTATTCTTTTAATTTGTCTATTATGTATAATTATTCTTGCCTATCTTTGCATTTTGTGACTAAAATATCCGGACTTTTATTGAAGCACTCGTGGAGTAAATACTTACCATCAAAATGTTACCCTTCAAATACTTACCCATAAAATACGCTTAACTTTACTTTAATAAAGGTTCCACCGGTAGCACCCTATGACGTAGTCTTAGTGAAGGGGTGTAACTCGCATCAAGAGCGAAGTCAAAATATTACTCAGTGATGAAAGTGGATTAGCATTTGTGACGAAAAAATGTGGAATACCTTCCTCCAAAAAAATTATTGAATTAAACTGCGTGTAACAGAAAAGGTTTAAGAAAAAAATAAGAGTGTACAATATTATATACGTCTGTACCTACCTTCCTACCTACCTACAATAAGCTTTTGTGATCCTTTACATCAAAGAAGACAAAGGTTACACGAGTTGGTGTAGGTGTTGTTGTATGTCGTATTCAAATCTTATATTATGAGAATCTTTGTCCTGACTGACTGACTGACTGACTGACTGACAGACAACGCACAGCCTAAACCGCTGGACGTAGAGACTTGAAATTTTCAGTGTAGGTAAACCTTGGTACGTAGGGGTGTACTAAGAAGGGATTTTTCAAAATTCAACCTCTAAAGGGGTGAAAAGGGATGAAAACCTGGAATCAATTTTTGGTCTAAAACTGCACACAACCTATATCAAATTAAAGAGCCGATTTTTCTCATTTAGTTGATGTCATAATTACCTGTAAATTCTTTATTTTTGGCATGTTTTTCATTAAAAATAGAATACTTTTATTTTGACTTATTATGACAGCGATGATACCAAAGATTAGTAATAGATGATACAAAACATATGGAAAAGGAACTGTCAATGTCAAATTACCTGTGAAAAGAAGCATAAATTATTACTGGTCTAATAAGTTTCCAATCTTGATTATTCATGGAGTTCTGACGTAATTCTACGTCTGAAAACTAGATGTCAATTTTCAAGATGATCAAATTTTGACGCGCTATCGTTGCGTTTTGCAAAGTTTACCTTAACTCTCAAAATTTTTACTAAATTCACCAAAATTTCTTAATTTTTAGATTTAGGTATGTTTGTTACTGTTTCACTCAAAAACTACGGAATATACTTACATACCATTATTCATATTCGTTCGCTAAAGTTAGCCATTGCTTAAAGTTAGCCCTGTCACTGTTTGTCATTATGAAATGGTAAGAGATGGCAATACTTTAGTCATCGTTTAGCGTACACTATATTATAATGAATAATGAGGATAGTAGGTACCTACGTGTGCTGAAATGGGACATAGGGTACTTTTTAAGGGTACTTTTTATCTGGGTACCGCGTGAGCGAAGCCGCGGGCGGCTGCTAGTTTAAATATATTTTAAATATATGTGGACATTTCACACAGCGCCATCTAGCCCCAAACTAAGCAAAGCTTGCACTATGGGCACCAGATGGCTGATAATAAATCTTTTAAACTTATTTTTCTTCTCTTTTAAATACATAGGTACTTATAAAATACTACAACACCAAGGCCCGAATGATATATTTGGAGAACATACAAACATTTCTCCCGTAGCGGGAATCGAACCCGCGCCTCTTGCGTCTCAGCCGAACACTCGCCCACCACGCTACCGAGGTCGTTTATTCTAAAATTATCGACGTCTGGTATATGGGTTGCTTTGTTCTTTGTTTTATGTGATAATTGTTTACGTGTAGCGATGCAGAGGTACCTTGGCGGATGTAGAAAAAATATAGTAAGTAATGCTAACGCACGATTTTATTAGGAAATTACTTGCTATGGTATTAATTAGGAAGGACTAACTAACTTGCCACTAAGAAGAAAAGGTGAGCTAGGTAAGTATATCGTTCAATAAATCTTTATTTATAATTCCTTGATATCCTTATTATGTAAAAATAAAATTATTGATATAGAGGCCTATTAAGTTGTCCAAAACAAATAGGTAGGTTTTATCAAACCTACTTGCGTTATGTCAAAAATATAAACAGTCAAACTAGAATGATTGCTATGAAAAATAAATCTTTCTATTAAATTATAATTATCTATATCGTGGTTATTAACCTTTTCATTAATAACTATTTAGACTTTAACAAAGGCTGTTTTGATCCACTGTATAATGTAGCACTGTGACCAGCGGAAGCTGATGTTCGGTATTTACACATTGACATGAAAACAGTACTATCACTGACATGAATATTACATTTACGTAAAGTACCAACGCAGCAGTCAAGTTCCCAGGTACCTGGGAACCTGGAGTGTCAGAAGTAGGTAATAGGCTAGGCATGGTATGGGCAAGTCATGTCATGCGGAGGGAAGAGAGTCATGATACTCTGATTTTATAAAAATAGCATCTACTAATTAGATTTTCAAGATTGAGTTTTTCAAAGTACCTGAAGGTCTTTTGTCAGTTGTATACGCGGGTGGTTGGCAGATGGTAAGTAATTTGCGTTGAAAAAACACGGACAATTTAATTACCTGCCCTTGGGTTAAATGAGAAATTTTGATTACACTTTCTACAATGTTGAGATTAAGCTTTCTTTACATACCTTTAATCCTAATTTCTCAATAAAATTCCTCTATCTAGGTGAGATAAGGTTTCAGCAGTAAAACGTCCATCAAATGTCAAATAATCCATTACGCATTTGTGGGTGAATCAACTTTTAAGGCACTCCTTTTAGAACATTTTGCACGAGCAAAAATAAATGAGCGAAATATAAGAAGAATATACCATTATCTATTGTAATATTTATCCTATTTTTATGCTTTGTAGTTTGGCACGACATCTAAGCTACTTTTACTGAGTTATTTCAGAAATACTAAGGGACATGCCTTTAAATTTTCCCCCGAGTTACAATTCGGAGTATCAAAATATGAAGTAAAACAAATAAAGTATAAAAATCAAGTAAACTAACATTATTTATTCAGACATTTCAAAATGAAAAATAAACTCACTACTTAGACATTCGTAGGTACTCTTAACTAGTCACTTAGGTAGGGCAGGCTACTTTTACATCTCACGTGGGAAATTATCAAAACAGTGTTTATTTATTTGCAGTATTTACCAAAGTTAAATTAAAGTCACATACGCCATCTTGCTTTCGCCTCCAACTTCGCTCGCGTGGTATCTACTACCTACCCGAATAAAAAGTATTCTATGTTACTCCAAAGCACCTAAACTACTTTTATGAAAAAAAAAAATCATTTCAATCCGTTGCTCTGTTACAGCATGATAAAAGGACAAACCTGGAAACATTCAAACATACTTTCGCATTTATTATATTAAGTAGTAAGGATATCGATATTTCATACGTTGACACGACATTATATCAAAGTTACAAAAATTTTAAAAATCCTGAAACATTATTTTCTCTCTGTACGGTATTTGACTCACTTTGTACGTTGGAAGTGCCGCTACGCCGCGTAGGTATTTAGAATTTAAAAAATCTAAAAAATGTGACATCCTTTTCCACCCCTTTTATTAATATTATGAAGTTCAGTCGGAACCTTTCTCTTTTTTATCTTTCCTCTATGCATTCTGTCATTTTGTATGGTTGTTACAGACTGTACAGTACAGACATAGATTATTAAAACAAACATTATATCGGGGTGACTGGGGAAGGTTGTGCAAGTTTATTTTTAGTGTTCTACCTACCCCCATATCACCCCAATATGGGGTGACTTTGGGGGTAGGTAAAACGTTTTTTCACGTTCACGTTTTCTTTTGAGGGAAACTAAAAGGATTTTTTCAACATCCGTTTATTGTTTTGTTTATTGTGACGATAACACATAATCAAGAATCATTATCAATGAAGTAATGAAAAATAAGTTGAAACTCCTTGGTGCCATCCTATAGAAACTAAGTAAAAATAACTAGTACTTACCTACGTTGTCATTTCAAAGTTTAATTTCACGACTTTTAAATATTACTTGAAAAATATAAAATCACTCCGACTTAAAATTTATATGGGACCATCTCGGGACTATTTTCTATACCTACAACAGTGAAAAAAATCATTAAAATCGGTTTCACATTGGCGAAGATATCGATGAATATACCTACATAAAAAAACATACTGTCGAACATAGAACCTCCTCTTTTTTTGAAGTCGGTTAATAATGTATGTTCTGTTATTTATTCAATAGGTACTTACATAACTCAATTATAGTTAACAAGTAGGTACCTACTAACTGTTAACATCAAAATTAAATCCTTCTGTATTATAAATGTGAAAGTTTGCGAGGATGTTTGTATGTTTGTGCCTCAATCACGTCGTAACGGCTGAACGTATTTGAATGAAACTTGGAATATACATAGTATGTGTGCTGGAATAACATATAGGCTACTTTTTATTCGGATATCACGTGAGCGAAGCCGCGGGCGGCACCTAGTGATCTAATAACCTAATTTATGAGATGATTAATATGACGTAATGTGTTTTGTATGCAAGAAGATCCATTAGATTATCATTAAATCTTAAAGATTGCCTTATTAGAACAACAATGCTACATAAAGACCTCCTGTTTAGGCAATTGTATGTAATACATAGTACTTACCTTATTTAAGTTTATGGAATGGTCTTTCTTTGTTCCTCATCATTTAAACGTTATAAAGCGTGTTACTGGATGTAGAACGAATGTATTTTATTTCTAAGAATCTGCAACATGATAAAATGGACGTAATGAAGCTCTGAAATTTTACTATAATGTTAAGTTTAGTTTTAATACATTCTTCTTTTTTACTTTTCATTAGGTTATTGTTTAGGTTGCCAATCAAATATCGCTTCCAGCGATAAGGCCGCCAATTGTGGATACCAGAATAATTACCTAAGTAAACTTTTGTAATCTTTATATTTTTTGTTGGTATATTGGTATACACAATAAAGTATTATCTTATCTTATCTTATCTTACTTTGAATACTTATAACTTACTTACTCTAGCGCCTCTTTAGTCAGAGAGTTACCTCCTGACGTTGTATAAAACACCTAATAACGCACAGCCTTAACCGTAAGACCTTAGAAGCATGAAACTTGGAGGATATATAATTCCTCTTGAGGTCTAAGGGGTACAATAAGAAAGGAATTACAAAAATTCTGCTCCTAGAGGACGCAGTGGGATGTTCATCATCATCATTTAAGCCCACCTGTGCCCACTGCTGGGCATTAGCCTCCTCTTTATCGCGCCATTCTCTCCGATCCCTCCGAGATTAAGTTAGAATAACAATCTTATGCGAATAAAGTCGCAGGGCGTTCCACTATTTAGTATACCTAGTAAGTAAAGGCTTTTTCCAACTTGTGAGTTACAAGTTGTAAAGTTACCTTGCCTTACGCAGTTTGGCCGGTATAATGACTGGTTTGAAGTTTGTTTTACAAGTCATTAAACCCAAACACCAACTATTTAGGATCGGCAAAGTGTTTTACCTTCCTCTAGATTGACAGCTGTAGGTAGTAAGATAATACTTTTGACTTTCAACATTGAATCGCGAAGGAAGATGGATGGTTCTAATCATTTTTAACTTTTAAGGAATAAGTAAAATTAATGGTTTTATTATAGCGTCGAGCTGCTTCTCTCCCCGAGCATGTCGTAAAAGTCGACTAAGGGATAGTATCCTCTCCGACATGATAGACCTTCTATATGGGCGATGGGCTGATCACCTGTCACCATGGTTTACTAGTATCCATCTTGGAACTTTGAATCAGAAGTGGTTGTAAGTTTTCTTACGATTACTTGTGTCTATGCCCACCCCATTAGGGATACGGGTGTGATAATATTGTATGGAATAACTTTGAATTGTTTACATTACAGAATGGAAATCAACAGCGCTCTGGTGATATTCAACGCTGCTTGCCATTGTGTTCGAGACACAAGTTGCCTTTTAGCTGTGTACCTACTGTCTACATTATACTGACCGAGATGCCTCGTGAGGCTGCCTCACGAGGCTGCTTGGTCAGTCAGTATGTAGGTAGTAGCGTTTCACGATACAACTTACGCTTTAATGCAACGCGTGTCTTCCGTATGGGACTTGAAATACGTAAATAATAATAACCATTGAGTTATTTTTTGTTAACAACTGATACGTAACGGGCATCAAATATTCGTGTTTTGTTTTTGTATTTTCAGTTTTATCTCTTTGTATATCTTTGATGTACCTACTTACCTATTTTAAATTATGTTACCTACATAAAAAAAAACATTAAAATAACAAAATATAACAAGTTTCACTACGCACTTGTAAGGTAGGAAGGAACGCCCTAAATACTATCTTAGAATGTGATTTGAATCTACCTACTAGACGTTTACCGCTTTTTATACGGTCTCCGGTTGCATTGCGGGCATTTGCACTTACCTTACTAGTTTATGTACTCTTATACTATATATCTAGGTACTCGTAACTAGTTGTGCCACTAGTTCTTGCGAACCAATGTGGTGAAAGGATTTCAAGTGCGCCTCAAAGGCTCCTCTCATGCACTTGAATTTCTAAACGAACGATGTTTTGCGTCACCGTTTGAGAGTATCTACTAGTAAAACTATCAATTTTTCGAACAGGAAAATCCATTGGTGCATGACTGGGTTTGAACCCATGACCTTAGAATCGGAAGGCGGTGCCTATTAGGTACTTTGTTAAACTTAATCAATGTTTTTTTTTCATTAGTATTGTTATTCAGCGTGGCAATGCTGCTAGCGTTTTGGGCACGCTTCCACCACCTGATAATAATCTGGATCGGGTTAGCAATCTATAGACCGTTTGTAACGGTCTTTAGTTAGCCCAATTGTATTTTGTAAATTATATTTGTGTTAGTAATTGTAAAGGAAATGTTTCACAAATGACTGAAACCTAGGCCTGGTCGGTGTACACTTAGTATGCGCCTAAGCATAGCTAAATTATGTAAACCTTCCATTGTATTTTTTATTACTTTACTTTATTTAATGCATGTTCTTAAAAAACCTTTCTCACGGACAGCAACACAAAACAAAACAATTATGGCGTGGCGGTATTGAGTCTAATGTTTTGACAGCTTTTGACTTTGACAACCTAAACCGAAATGTTCTTTTATTGAATTTATCAAAATCATAAAACTATCAAAATACTTAAGTTACGAACCATTTCACAGTCATAGTCGCCAGGAAAGTAGGTTACCATTGTAAAAAAAATTGCCATTTTTCAGTCCGATGTTCATAAACCATTTTCCTCAAAAACTACTGAACCGATTTCGATACAGTTTTTTTTGCAATTTATTAGAGTCATTTCAGGGAAGGTTCTTTACGGCCATAACCCTGGGTGGTAAAAGGGGGCGCTGCAGCAGCTGGTATAGTTTTTTGCACCTCTGAAACTCAATGACTAGGTATTGAACCGATTTCGATGCAGTTTTTTACATTATGTTAGTTTCATTTTAGATAAAGTTCTTAGATTATGTTGTAGATAAAATTATTTCTATCGTCGTAGGTTATAAAAAAAGTGTGTAACTCGTGTTTGAAGTGGAAGTGATGATCGGTTAAGATGACTTAACAGTTTTTGTAAACTTCTATAAAAAGCAAGTGAAATCACATCTTTGGCAAATGGTCGTGATTTGACTAACCTAGCGAATTTAAACTAATTTCATTAACCGTATCAAGATGTAAATGTTGACATAGTTGTTGCTTAAGTACATAATTCAGCTTGCTTCTAATGAATTTGACTCGATTTTAACTACCTATAAGGTATTATAGGATTGTTTGGGTACTACTACTAGGAATCAGACGTGTGACTAGTTCTTTAGAACCAGTGTGATTAAAGAACTTAAAATGCGCCTTAAAGGCTCCTTTTATGTACTTGACACATTTTTTTTGGAACTTATTAGGTTCTGCGACATGTCGGTTTCCTCGTATGTTTTCTTTCACCGTTTGAGTATACTGGTATAGTGTATATAAATTCGAGAAGAAAAATCCATTGTTTAGGTAGGGAATGCAGAATCAATACCGTGTTAGAGAACCGGGATTTTTGTTGGTATAATTTTACGGGGGCTAGATTTTTGGTAGGTACCGTTGAAAAGTTGGTTTGATTTCGCCACGAATGTTTATACTTGTCACCTAAGATAGAAATTGGCGAAAATTACTCTTACAAATGAGTTTTACCTTTGTAATTATATTTTGGAGTGAGTGTGAGGATGTAATGTAGCAAGCGTTTAAAATAGCTGTCGGCACCTGTGTCACCATAATGAACACTATATGAATAATTTAGTACGCAAGTTCAAAAGATTTGTATTCAAAATTTATTTACTTATGTTATGAAGTCATATTTTTAATGAATTTAAGTAGTACATGATTTCAGTATTTTCTGTTTTTTTTTGTAATATAGGTAGGTACTTAGTAAAAGTACCGCTTTAAACTCAAATGAGCCTTACAACTTTGAACGTAATACCTACTATTATTGCAGTACTAGCTCATACGAACTTACTAACTTTTTTTGTGACTGTGGTTGACAATATCACTTAGCTAGTGAAAAAAAAGAAAAGATTTTGGCACCATCTGTGACGACTCGAGCCCGTGATATACCAGTACCAACTTCGAGCGAGCATTGCTCCTTACTCATGCATGCCTTTACCTAACTGTCTTTCAATCTTGTAATTTTAGCATTCAAGTAAGTTCAGTTCTTATACAGTCATTTAGCTACATGGGTATTCTATAAACTTTCCAGACTTTATAACGGACTAGCTGTGCTCCGCGGTTTCACCCGCGTTTTTCTCGTTTCCGTGGAAATACCGAGATAAAATATTGCCTATAGGTATTATAGCCTCCCTCAATAAATGGACTATGGCCCATAACTCATTAATAGGTACCAACTCTTAACATCTTACACACGTGATAACTTTTAAACGAAATATCCGATTGAGATGAAACAAAAAGTATTTTACTTCTACATAAATACTCTTGATAACATAATGCTTAATTTCGATAAAGATTTATATTACGATACATATTTAACGTAGTTTTTTTTTCTTCAGACGATTTAATAATTATTTTGAACACAAAATCGGTTATTGTGATTAAACCATGATAGCTAGATATATATTCTCGCGGACTTTTTTGTAGGTCTTAATGGGATCTACAAACCCGTAGTACAACATTTTGTTCTATTGTCAATAGTTTTTGCAGCGCACGCAAAAATAGGTTTTCGATTTTACACCTTGTGTTACAAAATAGCAATTTTATTAATTTTATTTTATTTTATTTTATCTTTAGGCGTTTTTGAGTGATCGTTAAAGTTAAGCAGCGATATGCGCGGTCACAAAATGGGATGGGTGACCGCAAGTGGCATTACGAGCTGAGCGCTTCCGTGCATCGGAGCGCACGTTAAACAGTCGGTCCCGGCTTTTTAAGTCGTTAAGCCATGACGGAGGCCTTTAGGCGGCCTAAAAACTCCGTCACTAGAGTTGGCCACTAGCTCATTATGAACTTACTCTTTATTACGGATCCCTAATTTTGAAAAAAAAAACATAGCCTATAGCCTTCCCCGATAAATGGACTACCCAACACTGAAAGAAT
Source organism: Scotopteryx bipunctaria (assembly GCA_949320045.1). Classification (NCBI taxonomy): domain Eukaryota; kingdom Metazoa; phylum Arthropoda; class Insecta; order Lepidoptera; family Geometridae; genus Scotopteryx; species Scotopteryx bipunctaria. Next base: position 6,797,036 of record OX439441.1, read on the forward strand.
CATTCAAATCGGACCAGTGGTTCCAGAGATTAGCGCGTTCAAACAAACAAACAAACAAACAAACTCTGCAGCTTTATAATATTAGTATAGATTATTATTTTTGATGTACAGGGAAAAATACTTGCGAAAATAATTATATTATTTGATTAATAAATTCCAGTTTAGGTACAAATAAGAGATAATTTTTGTCCAGATAAGAATAACATAAAAACATAGGTACCTACTTACCTGCTAGTTCATTGTCAATACAAAAAATAATAGGCAGCTATGTACCTACTAAATACTTATCAACGACTTAGGCACTATTACTAGATTCATTACATCTTTTAAAGCAGTTTGATGAAAAGATTAGAGTGAGCTAAAAAATCCTTTGTACAAAAACACACAGCTGAGATTATAACGTTATAGATCAGTGGACTAAAATTGCCTGTTTGTAAGATTATCTATATCTCTTGCTCTGTTGTTTTTGTGATTCTGCAGGAGGGTATTTACAAAACAGCATACATATTCGTACAATGCGCTTGTCCCTTGCCACCAATACATAATGCATTCTTGTAAATCATAGAGTAAACTCACGCACTTTGAAGGGATTTCTGTTTCTCCGAGTTCCGATATTTCGGGATCCTGGATCTAGTTGCGGCCTTTTACTTTTACCACAATGTCTTCCGCAACACCACAGATAAAACAGGCGGGCAGGTAGGTAAACTTTTTGTTTGTCGTCCGACGAAACTTCGATGAAGTGCAACGCGCGTGTTATGGTCGCGCTAGGAACGTGCGTCGCGCGCGGACTACGTTTATCAACTAAACACATTAAAAATGCCGGTCTGTATGAGACCACTTTTCTCAGCAGTTTTTACATTATCTAAATAGCACAGTGCATTGTTGGTTTATTGAGCGCCAACAAGTCGCTGGATTGTGTTGAACTGAATATAGGTTTTGTGCTAAAATTCATTGATCGTCTAGGACACAAGATAACATCAATCAGTACGACCTTGATGTCATAATGATAAGAGGAAATCAATTGCAGGTAAGCGGTAGATGAGTTCATAGTTCTTGTGAGTTACCGCACGAACGAGCTCCAAGGACAGACGTTAAATTATTACTACTAATAATTCATTTATTGTGTGAATTTGCCACAAATCATATACAGTTTTGATAGGGTACCCTCTGCTTTTGTGTCTAGTATTTATTGTAACGCCTTTACAATATTTTTTTACTGAGTTGACTATGAGGGAGTACCTAAGTAAAGTTAGGTTAGTTTAACCTACCTTTCTTTTCTTAACTAATTCATAACCATCGGTTTCGAGAGCGAAGCAGGAAATGTTCTTTTTATTTAAAAATTTGAGTATGCAGTGCAAATTGTACAGAATACTTTTAATAATTACTTATGATGTTAATTGTTTTTTTATTAGTTTTGGGTATTAAGAAAAAATGCATAAAGCATGTAATTTAGGTAGGTATTTGTCGATCAACTTCATAGGACATACTTAAATATAAGTGTTTTGCATTTCGAGGTAGAAGCAGAACCCTTAGTGATTGAAGTAGACTCGCACTAGTCGATTTGAATCCACGTGACTCGTGATTGCATGGAGCGAGCAAGCCATTGAATGACCAATAGCTAGTAGGGCCGAGCGATTTGTTTTTATAGCTTTGCAAAAAACGTATCAAAAAATACAAATGTGACTGAGTTTGTGTTTCCAAATGTAAGTATTAGGTAGGGGAGAGAGGGAAGACTTGACCAGGGGGAGACATGAACCATGACAAATGTCTCGTTTGATTTGAATTTAAATAGGTACGTTGACACCTCTCTTCCCGGTATGTGCAATGCATGCTCAACTAACAGCTAGCTATGTACCTATGTAGCACCACATTGGCAAACTCCAGTTCGGTTATGCCCTACTGTACGTTTTAGTAAGTCTCACCAATTAGATACCTATCTCGTTGTGAGATTTAAACTATGGAATGATACATTCATTTATTTATGTACTTACTCACTTTTTGTAAATTGGTCAACTTTCCCAGTTAGTCGGGAGAGTTCAACAAAATATTTTTTGTTTTGAGGCTCACTAAGGTGCATCACGCATGGTGGCCAAAAAACGGTGTCGCAGGGGAGAAGGGATCGACTGATGTTTCATTCAAAAATAAAACGAACTTTGGCGCGCTCCATTTTGACTGTTTTCATTTGTTTTACGAAAAAATGGTGGTGTACGTGTACTGATGGTGATCGGCTTACTGACCATTTCACCCTATGGTGCATATACACTTTTCGTACAGAAAAATCCATTGATGCTCGACAGGATTTGAACCCGCGACCGGAAGATGGGGCCGCTACCACTAGACCACCAACATTTTAATATTGACGTTGTACAACTAATAAAATGCTTGCCTTAAAAGAGGCAGAATACCTACATGAAACAAATGTAAGCATATTATGCTATCCAATATCTTTTATATTTACATGTATAAAACAAATATACTTTGACTTTGACTTTGACCAGTGCTCTCGTTTTTCTGTAGTAGTGGTTTATTTATTCTAGAATCTCCCTATCCACATACCTAGTATGTATATGTTCGTATGAGCTAGTGGCCAACTCTAGTGACGGAGTTTTTAAGCCGCCTATAGGCCTCCCTCATGGCTTAATGACTTAAAAGCCACATATCTAAAAACGATTTAATCTAAATTGTGGACTTTGAAGTACTTACCTAATTTATTCAATATTCAAATGGTCAGTTTTTTGGATTCTTCAGAGTTTTTCGTAAACTCATCAAACTGGAATAGAAACGTCATATACTCGTACAAACAAAAATAAAACGAAACTAGGCACTTACGACAAGTTTTTACGGTCGCCTAGATAGGTGTAAGAATTACCTAGGGTACATAATATTGGCTTGAAATTGACAAATCTTTGTTTTTTTGGCACCTTTAAATGGTGGCGCATCTATTTAATTTTTTTACGACTGACATGGTGGCATGGTAGGTAAAAAACCTGTCTGTCGTTTGTAGCTTCGTATAAAAACAAGCTGGTCGCAGCGAGGCAGTGGCCTGCATGTAATGTGTGTAAATAAAACAGGGATTAAAATTGAAAAAAAAGCACTTGCTTTTCTGTTTTTGAGATAATACTGGCACATGAGTGTATATCTGTAGTAAGTTTTTCCATTGAGTGAGCGAAGGGCGAGCGGCAAAGGGCGAAGAGTATTATTTTATTTGTCTACCTTGACTTTTCCTTCTTTCATAAGTACTAACTAGCATAGTGTACAGTGTCACAGATAATTAGTAATTCTAAATACAAAATAGACACCCACGCAATTTCTGATACGTCTTACGCCCACAATTTCATAGAATGCTCATGAAACATCAAACATAAGTATATTTTACTACACACCCTAGCGAGTATAATTTCGGATTTATGATAGGCTACTAACAAAATGTTAACTCAGAAGCAACTTATTGACTTATTTGAGTTAGTTTGAACTGCCCAGGAATTCCCCTCAAAAGTACCCATGAAATGTGGCGAAGACGACAGTTCTTATCGAAGTTCTTCGTGTCTCGAATTTGTAATAAGTTATTTTCCTTGTGAGGCATGTGATTTGTTTTTATGAGATAAGATAATGAGGTCTACGAAAATACTATTTCATAGTAAGATTAGTGCCAGAATCTTCTTCTAAACGGACGTCTTGTCCGTCGTCTGTTAGAAAAGTATTGAAACCGGGAATTGATCGGTAATTATAGTTTTTTTTTAATGAAGATAGATGAGTATAAATCCATGGAGGTAAAAAATCTTAGGGGGAGTCCGGGAGTCTTGACCAAAAGGGAGACATGAATCACAATGAATATCTCATTAGAAAATACGCGCTAATGCTTTTCTCTAGGTTTTATCTAATAAAAAAGTAAAACAAAATCCGTTGTTAGTGTTCGTCTTATGCAGGCTAATAACAAAAGTTGCTTAGAATAATTCAAGTAGATTCCAGAGCTATAAATAATTTAAATATTTGCTTGGTAGGTACCTATGTTTTTGTATTCAAGGTAAGCGACGCAAAATAATTCCAAAAATGTTCTTATTCCTGAAGGATTACTTCTTATCCAGTAAATCGAGTCTGGAAACTAAAAAACGGTTGCGTCTCTTGGAAACACGACTTGCTGTAACATTTTTTTTGTAAACAATTTAACTTTTGTTTCTAATAGAATGTTTTAAGGTTTTTTCTTTCAGGCAGACGGCTAGTCCTAGTAAGACCTTATTGCATAGTCTTTAGTGAATTTATTTTTTGATATTGTTCAAAAATCTTCCGCTTACTCACGGCGCCATTTTTCGAAGCCTCATTCGAAAAAGTTTGAATGTGATCTGAGTCATTCCGAGCCATAGTTTTTTGCTTCTAACACCGAGCAAGTAAACACTACGTTGCTTTTGATCTCAGAACAATCTTTTGATAAAACATGTTAGGTGTTGTTAAGGCTCTAAGGTTTTACTTATTCTACTCGTAAATGGATATTCCTTTTTAAATATTCATTTTTGTATGTATTAGGGTTGTGCTAGATATACCTACTCGTATAGGCTTTTGATTATTGAGTGTTATCTAGAGATAAGCTTTCAAGCGTGCCAAAGACTACTGTTTTGTTTGGAAGGTAGGAACCTAGAAAAACCTAATAATATATAAAACCTATAAAAAAGAGTGAAGCGTCCAGTACACACTTGTTCGAAGTTCTTCGCCAAAGTACTCGGAAAATTCGAGGATCGAAGTACCGTACGACTCTACATACTAGCTCAACTTTGCGAGGAACTAGTCACTCATACGCTAGGCGAGGTGGATGACGTAGCGGCATTAGCTTTGTGCACTATTGCGTATTTTAACACGAAAAAAAACAACAAGTGACCCATTCATTTTCCTTGATAGAATATCAAACAAAAGTTCTCACAACAAATTACAACTAATAATATCCAAAGCTTTACAACTATAATACTTACAACATACATGAAACAACATAGGTACCTACCTACAACAAATTATTAAACTTAAATAAATTGAATCCTTATTATAATAAAAATATGTGTCTACTGGTACATAACTATCTTAAAAAACTATTTGTTCAGCCAAAGCCTGCCTTTAAGTTAATTAATTCAAATTTTAAAAGTCAAAATTTAAAGCATCATAGTCAAATAAAAAAATAATAATAGGGTAGGTAAACAAGTAGGTATATAAATTCTGTCTTAAAATAAATAATACTTAAAACCAAACTTTATAGTCAAAAAGTTCATTTAAGCTTTTTTCAGCAATCCATCGTAATCAAAACAAGGTATCAGAATAGGAGCTTTTAGGTATGTGGTATATAAATAACATAGAACATAAATAAATAAAATAACATCTAGAGTTAAGCTTATTAGGGCATAGCACAAAAAAAAACCGATTACTACACCGAAGGTACCGAAGTTATTCTGTGACCGAAGTAAGGCGAATTGTAGAGGGTCACTTCGTTTCTCGGCTTTGGTTGTTTGACGAGGCGAGGCGAGGTTGCCCGAAGTGAAACGAAGTGCCTCTCTACACACTCGTCTTCACCCAATTTCGATCAACTTCGCGAGTAGTATACTGGGCGCTTTAGAATAACTTAAAAATACCTCTCAGTGGATGGAGGTAAAAAATGTACGAGAGTGATTCCCCAAGCGAAGGGTTACAAAGTTTTGGGTCAATTCGGCGTATATACTTAGTTACGTAAGCAGCGGTTTATACAGACATGGACCCGGCGGGCGGCTTTTCGAATCTCTTTCAAGACTTTGTACTTTATAGTCACTGTTACCGTTTAGAGGAAAAACGACCGCGCTACGTTTACGCCACGCCTCTGCCACTTTTCTTTAAACAGTCTCTAAGTAAGTAGGTACTTACTTTTATTATGGAGCGAGTCTTTGGAAATATGCCTGAAATGTTGCCTAAGGCTTCAGTCGAACATTAGTACATTGTTCAAGTGAGGAGAAAGTAACCGATTATTAACAAGGGTGGTTTGAGGCCCGAGGCGCAACTGAGGGCCTCAATACACATGAGTTATTAACAATCGCACTTTTCCCGAGTTATACAGACATAGTTACACATACTACATCTATGAGGAAAATAACTTGATTAAAGAACGCGAAAACTTTATTAAAAATGTTTTATATTTTCAGGTTATAATATTAAAATCGGTTAGCGACCAAAGAAGTTTAAAGTTTTTTTTTACTATCAAGAAGATTTTAGGCTGGTGATGATGATTATGTCCAGCAGTGGACTACTATCGGCTGATTATGTTGATAGGTCTAGCAGTATACTGCTATGGGCTGATGATTATGAGATTTTAAGTATGTATTTAGTAATATAACAGGAGAGAGTAATATTGAAGAGCACTGGTGGTCTAGTTGCTAGTGACCCCGCCTTCCGATCAACCAATGGATAGGTACCAATGGATTTTTCTGTGTGAAAAATGTATGTGCGCTATCCCAGTACCCTCAAACGGTGAAGGAAAACATCGTAAGGATTGACCATGCGTTTCTTGTGGACAAGGCCAACTAAGCTGAGAGGATGGAATAGGTGCTGGGCAAGCCTACTCCATCTTAATTCGTCCCGGGCACTACAGCGTCCCGTTTGTGAAGGTAAAAGTTGCCTCCTGACGCTGTATAAATAATTTACTACAGATGGTAAAAAGCCTTAGTCTTTTTTATTTGAAGAAATATCAACTGACTTTCCGAGGAGGTGTACATACTCACTGACTGACTGCTGAAGCTGCTGAAGCTAGAAAGCTGAAATTTGGAAGGCAGCTTCCTTTTATAGCACAACTACCCACTAAGGCGGGATTCTTCGAAATTCAACTCATATTGGGGTTAAAACGTTAGTATGGAACTTTTTAACGCGTAGGCCGCGTAGGTAATGCGATTTGCTTGAAACTCGGTTCCGATTCTGTAAATGCAAAATAAATGGACACGTGTTTTAGGATTTTTTAAATAACCCTTAAAAAGGGGTAAAATGGGGTGTCTAAGTTTTTATTGGAATTTTGTAAAGGGCGGTGCGATTGGCTTGAAACTCGGTTTGGATACTATAAATGCAAAATAAATGGATATGTGTATCAGAATTTTTCAAAACAACCTTGAAAGGGGTGAACTGAGGTACCCATCAAGGTTTGTATTGGAACTTTTAAAGGGCGGGCGATGCGATTAGCTTGAGACTCGGTTTGGATACTATAAATGCAAAGTAAATGGACGGACAGGTGTTTTAGGATTTTTCAAAACAATCCTTAATAAGGGGTAAAATGTGGTGTCAAAGTTTTTATGGGATTTTTTTAGCGGGCGGTGTGATTTGCATGATATTTGGTATGGATACCTCTTTAAACACCTAGGTACATACAAAATAAATGGATATTAATTTTCGAGTTTTTCCCTCCCTCACCCTCAAGGAATTTGTTACCTCATTCATAATCAAAACCATTATAAATCGCAAAGTCAATCTCTGAAAATGGCCGGTGTTGACTTGAGAGAAGACTGTTTCTACAACGGTCAATTTTACTTGGCATGTTCAAGGGTGAGCTCCGCCTGTAATTTAGTAAATACAACATTACGCGGGCAACAGCTAATATTGTATTCTCAAGACGGGTTTTCCATAATTCAGAGTTTTCCCTGAAAACGTATACTTATTTGTAAAGATGATATTTGCTTAAAATAATTTTCGTAATAACAGCTTCATTCTCAATTAACATCACCAAAAGTAACCCTCTTTTAATTTAATGTGAATTGCGATGAGACATGACTGTTCATATTAATTAGGTAGGTGCTTAAAACGTACGATTATCTGCGAGGAGAACGATTATTCGATGGAGTTTTATAATTTCTTTTCTATTCGCTGTTATTCCTTTCAGAGTTTACCAACGAATTATTCAATCCAAACAAACTGTAGATGTTTGAGCCTTTTTGGTAAGTATAATTAAAAACCTGTTTCATTATAATTTTTAATGGAAAAAAGCCTATCGAAAAAGGACCATAATGGTCAGACCGATTCTGACAGACCTGTAAGTTTTGTTTCGTCATCATCATCAACAACCTCCACCAGTCACTGCCCAACTGCTGGGAGGTTTATATGTTTTTGTAGGTAATCCAACACGGGTATCCGCATTCTTTCTATCTAGTCGTGTCACTAGTTCTTTTGTACCAGTGTGATGACTGGACGGCCCGCATTTAGTTTCGTTCATAAGATCCACGTCTTTGGCTATTTTCGTTTCCATCTCGCTAATTAGAAAATTATCATACCTTTGCATAAGATACCTATGTTTACATTAAAGTGATCATAAGCGTGTGCTCTAATTCTTATAAATCTAAATCTGGATGCAGACCAAAGGGACGTAAGCGAGCGTAGGCGATTGGGAATCAGCACGGACCGATATTACTGACGATCACTCCTCAAAATAAAACAGAACTCCGCCGAATCTTGCAAACCTTTACTCGCTTTCGCTCACTTGGTCCTTATTGTAAATGTTAGACTGTGTGTCATTTCAGTAATTTAAAATATTTTATGTTAGGTACTTTGCTAGGTACCTACGTATTATACCTAGGTACTTTTCTTCCGTTTTTGCAGGCCAGCTCAGGTGTTGACAAATTGTTATTTGCAAAAGAAAAGGCTCCTAAAGAGTCCTTTATGAAGAACACAATTTCCTTGGGGTGATTATTTTAAGTCGTAATTTCCGGCATCCTTTTTTATGAGGTTAGAGATTATTTATTATTTCTCAAAGAAATTTACATTTCACTTACAGAGAAACTTATATCAATAATGTACCTATGTTGAAACGCTTCGGATAAATTAGAGTAAAGTAGGTACTTAGACAAACAGAAGTTTTACAAACGTTTCTGACGTTGGCTGGACGTGGGTAAATGAGGGGAACATAAATTGACCTATGATATCTTTTATCACTGCCGTTAACAGATTTTCCCGATACCTTTTGTATGAAAAAAAGGAGATATTTACTCTTGGAAACACTCAACACGAAATCTAAGAAAATACTAGGTACAGATGAAGTAGTTGAGATGTAAAAGAATCACGGAGGAAAAGCAGTCTTTCTAGGTAGGTATAGAAGTCTAAAATTTGACACCGGTGTTTGAAAACTTGCAGCCACTTCTGATTAGAAGTCCTAAGATGGATATGGTGAACCATGGTGACAGGTGAGTAGCCCATCACCCACAAAGGTTGTCCATCATATTGGAGAGGATACTACTACTATCCCTTAGTCGACTTTTACGACATGTTCGGGGAGAAAAGCAGTTGGACGCATTTTATGCTTTTTCTTTACTTCCAGTCCAGCAGAGAAGTTATTTAATAGTATTGGAATTTAACATAAAAATAGCATCAGCATCATTATTTTTCTAACATGACCCCCAAAAAGGTGCAATGAAGTGCCAGAATTAAAAATAAAAAGTTCTAATGACATAATTCCTATCACTTATCAGTTCTCAATTTGTTACTAGGCGAAGCATACATTTTTCGAAATGTATCTACCTCCTATAGGGGGTGTATTGTATAAGATAGAGTATAGGAATAGTATTTAATTTTAATATTGGGATGAATTCATTGTTATTGTGTTACGCTTAGAACAATAAATACCTACTTAAGTACAATATCTAATGGTTTTATACCTACTTTAACTATCTATCAGCACTTTTGAAGTACCTAGGTAATCCTGATAGGTCCTTGTAAAGCAAGTAAGTTGTAACATCGAGTGTCTGCGGTTTGGAGTGGAGTTAGTGTGAATGCGGCCGAGGCTTTGCAAACACTCGTACCGCATCCAACTTTTTTCATTTCATTTTTAAATAGCGAGAGAGAGTGACCTTCTTCCTCTAAGCTCCACTTGAAATGAAACTAGATCTACTTACATCATTTCAATAATAGTGAAGTAAAGGTTTTAAGCAAATAACATTATTAACAGAAAAAAACTTACAACTAATACAAATATAATTTACAAAATACAAAAGAAACAGACGAGCTATCTAAAGGCCGTTGCAAATGATCTATAGATAGCTCACCTGATCTAGCTTATCAGTAAAGGTTTTTGAGTGAAGACATTGCACATACAATTTGACATGACACCAATTTGTGCTTGACTTGATTTTTATGCCCCTTTCTGGAACCATAATACAAATGTACCTAACATCGCCAAAACGCCAAAGTTTGCCATTTTTCTTATTACTTAACCTAGCCATTAGAACATTGAGTCAAGTAGCTGGATGGATCTAATCTAGAAAAGTTTTTTTTACGACAAAATGAAATGGTTAATACCTACTTACATTTATGTATAACTAGCTTTCACACGCTTCTTCGCTCGCGCGATATCCGGAAAAAAGTTCCTAGCCTGTATATTATTCCAACACACATACTATGTATATTCCAAGTTTCATTCAAATTCGTTCAGCTGTTACGGCGTGATTGAGGCACAAACATACATCGTCACACCCACACATCCTTACATTCTCTTCCTCATCCTTACAATTTTCGCATTAATAATATTAGTGGGATTACCTACCAATAAATTGCAAAGTTAGTCTAAATTACAGCAATATAGGCACTAATTTAGGTAGTTGGCGTTGCCTCGCTGATTTTTCAAAATATACGATTACCCCTTTTTGTTATGCTATAAAAACCAGTTCTAGATATCATAAAAAGTGATTGGGTATGTATTTACCTACTGTAATATCTGGCTGTGTGTGTAAACTATACAATCGTAAATAAACTCAACAAGGTCGGATTTATTTGGCGGCGTGACTCAATGGAACAAATCAACCATGGAATCCAACAATTAATAGGCCTGGCACCAGCAACAATTTCATGCGATACCAACGAAACTCAAGGCGAGAAATTATAGACATCATAATGTTATAGAGTTCCAGTTTTGGTTTAAATTCTCGGGGTAGTTTTTCATAATCCTCATTTTGGTCTATAATTTCGCATGTACGTATTTTGTGTTTATTAAAACCAGCTACAATACATAAAAGAAATTTTCGACGTAGGTAAGGGAAAGGGAACCTATCTCTGTCTGTAGGTACCTTTATGGCTGTCAGCTCTTACCGAAAAATAAACTCGATTTATCCTTGGATAAAATTGGTTTTGCCTGTGTTATGCAATTAATAGACTACAATATTCTACTAGAATGTGAATCTGTTGAATAAGTAGTTACCTAGAACTCCATAATAAACATTTTCATAACCTTCGTTCGATTCATCTCTTTGTATCCATTTCACTCATTTATGTTTCAAACAATTACCGGGGCCTTTTGAAGCGCGCCCCTAAAAGCTGACAATGCGGATATCGCATCGCCTAGGTACTCGCTTCGCATCCAACCTACTTGAAACAGCATTCTCATAACATGTCCTAAGAACGATTGCTACCGAATTTTTTTAACCGACTTAAAAAAAGAGGAGGTTCTATGTTCGACTGTATGTAATTTTAAATTTAATGTACGTACGAGTATGTTCACCGATAAATCCACCAATAGTTAAACGATTTTGATGATTCTTTCACTGGTGTATAGAAAATGGTGGTCCTTTATAAATTTTATGTCGAAGGGATTTATATTTTTCGGCGAAATGACAACGTAGGCCTACTTATTTTCACTCAATTTATTAATAAGTCATGGAAATTTTCAAGGTTGCGTATCATCTAAATATAAGCCGCTTACGTTACTGACTGACTGATTGACTGACAATCAGCATTACAGTACTCAAAGCATTAAATTTATAGGGTATATTCCTCTCATTATGTAGTGATGCACTCAGAAAGGAATTCCCGAAATTAAACACCAAGGGAACGCAGCGGAAAGATGAAGATAATATAAGAAAAAGCAAATCGAACAAAGTCAGGCGTTCCTCTAGAAATATAACATTTTCTTTTTTATTCCAAATAGCGTTGATGGCCACAGAAATGACCTGTTAGTTTCTATAAGGGGGCACTAAGGAGTTTCAATTTATTTTTCATAGAAGTTGGTCTTGTAATAGTTTTTAAAACGTATTAGGTAGGTATTTGTCTAGGCACTTCTCACTGATGCTATTTTGGAAAAAAAGGCCCGTCCAAAACCAGTTTTTTACAATACGAGTAGTACCTATTAGTATACGAGTCTTATCGATTAATTTGACGATGACTATAGAAATTTTATGTCTAAACATTTTTTGTTGTTTCTTAGCCTACTAAGAAACAACAAAAAATGTTCAAAAAGTATTCAAGCTGACAGAGAATAAGATTAACTGATAGTTTCAGAAGAACCAAGTAAACCTGTTTTGTGAAGAGCTGGTGCCTGAGATAGGTTTTAGAAAAAACCTGTAATACAGGTCACCAGCGCCCCACTCCACAGATTTTCCAAGGGCTATCTTACAAAGGTTTTCAGATCATTATACAAAACTTGACAAGAATAAAAATTAAACAGAGAAAAACTAAAACTAATGTTGTAAATGTTAACTCTGTTGTACAATGAATAAATAAATAAATAAAGCGCCGTCAACCAACACTAGAGCGGTTAGGGATTTATTTGTTGCATCATAATCCGCTATGATGCAAGGTGACGAGACGTAAAAGATCACGTAAACCCCGTTTCCCCTATTTTAGCAAAAAAGATACGTTCCTACGTATCTTTTATGCTAAAATAGGGGACGGCACCGGCACCGGCACCTGCGGCACGGAATCCTGGTGAAGTAGGTAAGTAAGGTACCTACCTTATAATATTTTTAATGCTGATAAAGAGCATACCTTAAAAGGTAAACATAAACGACGTTTTCCGCTAAATATGTACCTTAAGTAGGTACCTACCTAATTGCCTACTTACTTTATTTTGTATACGAAAAGCGATCCTTCTTAAATTAAAGCAAAAGTTTTAATTATAAGCATACAATTCGATACTCGGTCTAGCCAATTTTAATTGGAGTGTGTATGGCTATCATTAAGCCTAGAATTTATATAATAGTGAAACTCTGAATACTAAGATTTAACAGAAATAAATTGACAAATAATACAAAAATAATTTTCAAAATACAAAAGAAACAGTCGAGCTATCTAAAGGCCGTTGCAAACGGTCTATCATACATAGCTCACCTGATCCAGCTCATCAGACGGTGGAAGTGTGCCCAAGACGCTAGCCGCATTTCCACGCTGAATGGCAATACTGATCTGTTGAGCCAAATAAGAACCAGCTCTTGGATCGCGCATAATTTAACACAAAAATAAGGTTCGCGATCAAGACCCGTTCTGACTATAAATTAATTGAATAAGTACGATCCTTAATCGCCTATTTTGTGACTTAAGTGCTTTTTCTCTTCCCATTTAACTTGATTTTCCTCCATTTTTAAAGGGTCTACGTGAAGTAAAAATAATGAAGGTTTTGGTCGCGGATTTTGAACTTTTACACATTTTATATAATACATAGGTACATAATTATCACGTCCACGTATCCCTAACAGGGTGGATAGCCATAAGTAATCATAAGAAAGCTTGCAGCCACTCCATCGATCCAAGAGTCCTGAGATGGATATGGTGAACAATGGTGACAGGTGATCAGCCCATCGCCCATATATAAGTCCATCATGCTGGAGAGGATACTACTCCTTAGTCGACTTTTATGACATGCTCGGGGAGAGAAGCAGCTGGACGCATTGTACCTACTTATGTTTTTTCTTTACTCCCAGTCCGGTAGAGAAGTAGACACACTTTAAGACTAACAATATTTACCTATGCTATTTAAATTCATGTCAGTCAATAGTTTTGGCGACCCCTCATTGTTTTTTTGTGATATCCTGCTAACATTATAAATACTTACGAATATGTGCTTGTAGCGAGTGAAGCCGCGGTCGGAACCTAGTTTTCTTATATTTGCGTCAATTCTGAATTATATGTTAGCAAATGCTCCTTTAGTAGAAGTAATTTATTTTTTATTTGTTTTCTGTTCCAAATAAATATATTTGTATTGTAACAAAAAAGTACCTTCCTACATACTTTTATAAAAAACATTAGTAGGCATAAACAAAGCAGTTAACATACATTTTGTACAGGCTACTTCTTACTACATCTTAATATTTATTTGTAAATCTTTTTATTAGTACCTAAGGTAATTCTTATTTTAGTTCATAGCTCTCTCTGGCCCTAACGACAGCAACATCACAGGTGCTAGAGGGCCTAGACACAGTTATTTCATAATTTAACTATGATTTAATTGACGCCCTTGTATTAAACAATCGGTAGGTATAATTTTGCCAAGCTCAAGCGTTCTGAAAGTCAGCAAAAATGTATGCTCTCGTAAATCCTTTTTAACATCAACACCCCGTAAAACAGTTTTATGAGGCGGATTTTGTGATCTTCCGAATAATTTGTTTTGCTTTCTTGGAAATTAGAACCTACCCAACCAAGTCTATGGTTGAATATTTACGACGTTTTAATACATACGCCTACATTTTCATTTTTATTAGATTTTTTTACAAAAGTAAACTTAAAGGTACCCTTGGAAGGGGAGACCTAGGTGTGCATAGTACCTGGACCAAATCGGCGATGTTTTGCGAGGGCCATGTCAAGAGTACCCTGAAGCAATAAACATGCATGAGGAATGTAATGAGAGTGAATGAAGCGAAAATGTCAGGATCGTAGCAAATGGAGTTCCGTGATCTCTGCCTACCCCTATGGGAAACAGGCGTGATTTATGTAGGTATGTATGTAAACTTAAATAGGCTCATATAACCATGTTTATACCTTTTTTATTCTTCAGGATTTAATTCTTCAACAGATTTACTGTAAAATTACTATTATGCCAAGTTTCGATGACAATGTTATAGGTGACAACGAGTGTTTCAAGCAAAAGATCTCATACAAACTTTAATACCCTATCGCAGGGGCTCAGTAGTTATTGAAAAAAAAAACATAATTAGCCTCTTGTAAATTTTAATGAAGCACACTTGTTCTTTCAAGTTTGTAAGTTCAAGTAACGTTTTCTACGCCTTAGGGGAGCAATTTTGGAAAATCCCTTCGAGTTAGTGATTTAGATATACAGGTAGCTTTACAGAATTAGTATGAGCTGTGCGTTGGTTCCACTAAAAACCTTAGTCTTACAATTAGATGATTTATACAGTCAGGAGGCAACTTCACTAACGAAACGCTTTAGTGCATGAGTAAATTTTTAAATTATTATGTCTACTATCGAGTATTATAATAGGCAATGTTATCCGGCCAGTATCGTTCCAGCTCCATACTACAAAAGTAATTCGCGCACACTATTTGCACGGCATGTCAAGGGGTCCTTAAGCGTCCTTAGGCATGCCGAGCCCTGCCATAGCTCACGCCGGGCCTTATATGTATAAGCGTTTAAATAAATAAATAAATAATAAATAACACCCAACAGTCACATACATAGTCCTGACCCCACACTAGGATTCCCTGTGTCGTGGGTATCAGAAACGACGAGTAACATGGTACCACAACACCCAGACCCGGAAGAAATATTTGCAGAACATGCAAACATTTCTTCCGCAGCGGGAATCGAACCCGCGCCTCTTGCGTCTCCGCCGAGCAAATCAGTATATAGTTGAGAGAGGTAACCCCCTGATATTTGCTGATGTAAGTGTATACAAGGTGTCCCTATGCGTAAAGTGTAAAATGTAAATCAGGCGCCACATAAACATGTGCCGCTTCGCGCAAACGTTTTGTAGACATTATCCATTTTATGCACATTACATAAAAAGTTCGAATAATGCTAGATTATACATCAGAACGACATTACTATAGAGTGCCCTCGAGAAAACTCACTTCTGTTTAGATACAGCTTATTTTTTTGTTGCAGCACACCCTGTTTTAATAATGTTTGAAAAAACAAGGACACGACTAGTAGTACCTGGCTGGTGGTCTGCCTGGCGATCTATGACCCTATGATCTAGCTATACCTACAAATAAAAGGCACAAACATCCAAACTCACAAACTTTCACATTTATAATATAGTAGGAAGTAGGATGGCTAAGAACCATCTCGATCACATTAGCTTTCAAGCAGGCCCATGGTCCCATCTTTACTTTACCCTTTATTATGAAGTTTATATTCTTTTAGGTTAGACGAGTAGGTGGTTATCCTGAAACACTCTGTATTGTTTGTTATTTATCTTAACTTTCTAGTCCTCTGCGTTATAAGGGTTTTGTAGAGGGTTTATGTGTTTATATAACCAGTATTTATTTAAAAAAGAAAAAAAAAACCGCCTGCGTTTTAGCTCCCATATTAGAATTTTGTCATGATAATAAATTTGTACCATTTTAGTCAAGATCTTTGTTCATTGAAAATGGATTCTTGTAGCCGTCATATTAGGTTTTACTTACCTATTGTGTTTTACCTTTGTGAGAGAAATTAAATAAATAAATATTAATAGTAAAACTAGTGATTAATTTGTTATAACGTAAAATACGCAACGGTTTGTTTACATAAATTGTATATCCAGTTAGGCTGAAGTATAGGTACATACTCCCCAAACACATTATCCTCCCTCTTTACAGTCGGGTAAATAGGTTTGAGAGTCTGGGCCAAGCTACACATCAGATCAAACCATTATTATGCACCTAAGTATTATTGCGTGACTGTCCCATTATATGGGATGATGATGTTTGGTTATTTCATTATTTAGTAAATAATCAAAGGTTTGGTATTACTAAAGATATATTTAGATACAGTACCAAGACAGATACTGAACATATAATTTGTAAGTCTATTTTTACCTAAAGGTTTTACGGGCGTGGTAATAACTGCTGAAGTCTATGGTTTGTGGATTGTTCCTACTATCTATTACTCGCGTCACTAGTTATTTCGAACCAGTGTGGTGAAACGATTAAAGTGCGGAGAAGAGGCTCCTTTCGTGCGCTTCACATATGTTTCCTTTAGATATACTGAGTTAAATTTTACGGACACCAAGTCATAACGCCTAAGCATTTTCATCGGCAGTGTTACTCGCATAAAAGTAAAAACGTTACACCAGGAGTATAACATAAATTCACTGTATAAAATGCACATATATGAGAACACTGGTAAAGGCCCCGCCTTCTGATCCTAAGGTAGTAGGTTCAAACACGGTCGTGCATCAATGCAAAAATAAATTTTTCTGTAAGAAAAATTTATATGCGCTAATACAAAGGTACCTACTTAGGTACTCTCAAACGGTGAAGAAAAACATCGTGAGGAAACCGGCGTAAATCGGCGTCAAGTGCACGAAAGAAGCTTTTGAGGCGTACTTTAAATCCTTTCACCACACTGGTTCGAAAGAACTAGTAGTAGTAAGTACATACCTACTACATAAACCCTTGGCGTATTAAAGTATAAAGTTATTACCGTGAAGGTACCTACCGGCAATGGACAAGAACCCAATAACGGACACATGAATATTCTATGATTCATAATAGTGGTAGGAATAATTCATCAAAAATTACATCTGAAGAAAGCTGACATTTCGATTTATCGTTTCACAAAGTGACATATGGGATTAGTATTTTCATAATTATAACAAACTAGCTTCGCTCGCGTGGTACTCGGATAAAAAATAGCCTATATGTTAATCCAGTGCATGTACTATGTATATTCCAAGTTTCGTTCAGATCCGTTCAGCTGTTTAGGCGTGATTGAGGCACAAACATCCAAACATCGTTTCAAATTTTCGTACTAGATGGCAGCACAGGTAAAATTAATACGCGCTATCGTTGCGTTTTGAGTTTTACGTCGGTAATTTCAAGCAAACTAAGACTTTTCAATTTTATAATATATTAAGAAATTAAGAAATTAAGAAATTAAGAAATAAGAAATTAAGAAATTAAGATAATATGAAGTAACACTTGAAAAATGGCTTTACAGTTTTATTTTAACTTTTAGCTTGGAAGAATTTATTGTTCCGAGCTTTTTAGGTTCAGTGTTTGACTATGGTTCCCCACTCTTGCTGGTAACTCGATGTGACATTCATGACGGTCAAATTCAGAAGTTGATTTGCTGTTCTGCGGTCAAACTAATCTCTCTGAGTAGTAAACTACATCATACAGCTTCAAGCTAATAAGTACTTAAGTAACTAATAATTCACGTACATTAACTTAGTAGACCCCTTAGATCTGAGGAAACTTACCTAAAGCGTATTTACTTACCTATACAGTACCTAAGTAAACCGATGTACAACTCCATCCACTGCGCCGTGGCATGCCGCGCTATCTGTCACTCTCTCAGACCAAATAAAAAGAAAAGACAACGCGCCGCGAACAACAAAAGTAAAGCCACCTTTTTATCTGTGTGTGTGTGTCGATGGTTTTGAGGTTTTGTGTTCCAAGTAACCTAAAATTCATATTATAATAATTAAGAAACGATGTTATTTGAAGTGCTTACAAGTGAAAAGTGATTCCGTGAGACTTTTTATGTGATTTGGTGTTTATGTGAAGGTATAATTCTGTTTTTAAATTTTAAGTTTAGGTACTAGACGACACGACTCGAGAGCGATGAGCATGGTTTTAGTGTAGGTGTGTGCGTGAGCGTGTATGTTTACTTGCAGGAGCACGATTTTGTGTAGCTTTACTTTTATTGTTCGCGGCGCGCCTTCTTTTCTTTTATTTGGTCTAAGTTCACTCTAAGTAACCAACGCGACTCTGTTGAAATAAAAGAATGCCGGTTCCAAAAATCATTGGTCGATTCAAAAACCATTTGTCCACGAAAAAAATCCCATGTCACGCCATGCCAAGCCACGCTCTGTGAACGCAAGCCCTTAGGTAAGTAGGTACTTACGTATATCAAGATTTGAATTTCTATAGACGGGTTAACCCATCTTTTAATAATTCTGTGACCATGGATAACTAGGTAATTACAATGCTGGCTTTTATCCGGAACCGCTATTAACATTGGACTCAATTGTTTGAACAAAGGGAATGGGCAGCTTCTATAGCATTTCAAGTGGGCATATTAGACCAGTGGTAACTGTAAAGGTTGGTATGGTATGAATGTTTCCCGCCATTTAGTCATTACAATGCCGAGTATTTATGGGCAGCGCCTGGTCACTTTGCTAGTAATGATACAAAGGTGTACAATACAGTATATGATTTGGAATGAACCTTTGATGCACGACACGACTAGAAGTAGACTAGTGTTTCAGCCAGATTTTCTGAAAACCTGTTTATTGTACTGAATACGGATTAAGTGAACGAATACGGGCGAAAATTAGCGAATAAAAATTACCGACGAACATCGATATTTGCTTGGCTTATCTGCCTCGAGGAAGACTACCTGCCTGATGGTCAGACGACATTGTAAGTGCAACACAAGAGCAGTGGAATCGTCTGGCACTAGTCTGCCACGAGTGACGAGATTAGTAATAGAGGAGAAACCTTTACCTAGCACTGGCTGTATAGATCGATATGAATAGACAGGTATGGTTTAAATAGTTTTGTCGAAACTGAAGGACTTCGCTCGCTTTCGCTTAGTAGCTTTCGCTCGCTTGAGTTCAGTTATTCCGTACCCAGCTTACCTGTAGGCTTTATTTTAATCAGATTATAGCAGCTATGCTTGCTGTAAGAGTTTCGTGGGACGTTTCATCAGTTTCAGACTCGTTAGCCGGACAGTGGGCTAAAAGTCTGTTTATTAACTTTGCAAAGCTCCGGTCGATAAAGCGATTATCATAGTGAGTGGCACAAAGCGCTTTTCATCGCAATAATTAACAGAGATTAACAACAACTCGCCAGATACCAACTTGTTCTGCGTACTTTAAGCCGCAGATTTAGTTATAGTTCGACGGCCTCGGTGGCGTGGCGGGCGATTGCTCGGCGGAGACGCAAGAGGCGCGGGTTCGATTCCCGCTGCGGAAGAAATGTTTGCATGTTCTGCAAATATTTCTTCCGGGTCTGGGTGTTGTGGTACCATGGTACTCGTAGTTTCTGATACCCACGACACAGGGAATCCTAGTGTGGGGTCAGGACTATGTATGTGACTGTTGGGTGTTATGTTATGTTATGTTATGTTATGTTATGTTATGTTATGTTATGTTATGTTAGTTGCTAGGGGCGTTTACTGTAATTTAGATTGGCAGACGTTAGGTGGTTTATTTTTCATTAACTTCCAGCTTTCATTTTTCCTTTTTCTCCTAAAGGATCGCCTAAACAACGAATGTAGCAATGTGATCATTTCCCGAGTGACAAGCAGATTTAGGGTGACAAGTCTGAAACCTATTGGCTTTAGGGTCTCCCCGTTACATAAACGGACCGTTACGGTATAAAAAAGTACAAAGTAAAAGGTTGACATAAGTCAAATCTGTAAATTCCTGTTAAGATCCGTACGGGGGCCGGTTGTGGACTAGGATAGTGAGAGACTACGAAAAAGCGAATCGCTATAGGTATAGTGAAGGCTTTTGAGGGCAGGTTTTAGACATGAGCACGATTTCTATTACAAATATAATATACGACGTTTTTATACAAATATCATAGCAAACACCGTATTTGTGTTGCAGAAGAGGGCTGTTCGAGCAGTTTATAACTTGGGTCTTAGGGAGTCATTGCGTAATAAATTTAAAGAAATAACTATCGACTCGCCCTGGGTTATGTACCTAACTATCCTTTGCCTCTTATTGTGTAGGCTTATCAATGTATTTTCCGCTTTTACGACGACATCCCTGAAGCAATTTGGTTTCAAATCCCATACATTTCTACTGTATCCAAGTTGATTGCTGAGCCGTGATTCGTGACTCGCCTTAGCCTAGCTAGTGTTATTTATTTCAGCTATAGTCAAATACGATTGACGATTCAAGGATTTTACTTTTTTAGGGTTCCGTACCCGAAAGGTGCAAACGGAACCCTATTCAAAGCCTCCGTTGTCCCTCCGTCTGTCCGTCCGTCCGTTTGTATGTCAGCGGGTTGGCTCATGAACCGTAAAGTAGAGATTAAATTTTCACAGTATGTTATTGTATATTTCCGCTATGTCAAAAAAAATTAAAGGGGGCTCCACACAAGAAACGTTTATACATTTATGATGGTACGGAACCCTGCATGTGCGAATTCGACTCGCACTTGACAGGCACTTTTTATTTTGAACCTTCATCTTATTTTGCTATTAATATTGAAAAAAATTGGGTTGTGATAATATTTTTTTTATATGATGTGGTATTTAACTCGCCATTTGTGACGTATATGTCTGTAAGATCGGGTGGATCGAAAAAGTCGAATAGCTTTTTTACTCGCCATCGAATTGAGTTGTGATTTCGTGTACTTTCCTCATTTCGCGTACCCCACGCGGGCGCACGTCTTGGAGTTTTGGCCTCAACCCGGTGTGTGAGACCGGGGTCACAGATTTTTGAGAAGTATTTTTTTTGTTTTTATGTTAGGCACGATAACATTTTTAAGTTTTTTTATACAGTTTCTAGTGTCATAAGACTAATAAAGGCTGATTTAGGTTTAAAAAATGTTTTGTTAAATGTTTTGTTATTTTAAAATAGTATTAGAAAAAAATGATTATTTCTAGTGTTCTAAGTACATAAAAGTAAAGATTAATAAACGATATGTGGTTTATGATATATTATTGTTTTATTCTTAAAAAACATGTCTTTTTAATATTTGATCAAGTAAAAGTATCATTGAGTATTGCTAATTAGGAAAATCGTTGGTTGAAAACTCCGGTGCGTGAGACCGGCGTCACAAAGTATGTAAGTAAAACTTACGTCACAAATGGCGGGTTAAAACCAAACTATATTTTTATACTGAACTGAATCTGAAAATTCTATCACTGGTTGGAAGCTACATTATCCCTGAGTTTTACATGCTATATTTTATTCCTGGGATTTATTAAAACCGCAAGCTATTATTTCTTAGGATTTAAAATGAATCCTTTATCACTGGTGCTTTAGAGATTTATTCAGTCTGAAGCTTGAATGTCAGTACGCAGTAAATTCATTTTTTTTCTGCAAGTTCGCAGTTTAGTTCAGCTTCTTACAAATCAATCCTTAGGATTTTCTGGGTAACCTATTTTGATCGACTGAATATTGCGCCGAAATAAAATATATGTTTATTAAAATATTTGATAAACACGAGCTGATTCAAATACCTAAGCCCAAACAAAGACATTTGGATAGTCCCAACCCAATCGCCCTTTTAGCGGCATGAACAACTTCTGCTCAGTAATATCAAAGAGTTGTTTGTGATATTTGAGAAAATCGTTTAAATAACCGATTGTTTAGTTATTCGTAGTTGATGATTATCTCAACAATTAGTTGGAGTCACTTCGTTTTCAGGCTAAATAGCATAACTAAAATGTATAAACTAAGGCCCTTCTTTACCTTCTATAGTAGACTTGGATAGTAGATGATTTTATACAGCGTCAGGAGGCCACTTTTTACCTTCATAAACGGGACGCTTTATGCCCGGGACAAATTAAGATGGAGTAGGCTTGCCCAGCACCTAGGTATACAACTCTCTCAGCTTAGTCGGCCTTATACACAGGAAAGTCATGGTCAATACGTGCGGAGCCAACTAAGCCGCGGGTTTCCTCACGATGTTTTCCTTCACCGTTTGAGAGTACTGATGTAGGACATAAATTTTTCGCACTGAAAAATCCTGGATTGATCAGGGTCAGTACACGACTGGATTTGAACCCGTCGCGGGTATCATATGGATCGGATTATTAGGATCGGAAGGCGGGGTCACTACCAACTAGACAACCATTGCTCAGTATAAAATGTATAAGTGCCTATAATAATACCAATGTATTAAATACCTAAATAATTTTTATTTGCCCAGTTGTCGATACTGAAATTTCATCTCAATCAATAGTTGATACTAATATCTATCTGCCTGCATTGCTCGTTCGATCGATAAATATTTCAACAATTTTTGATTCAATGACATTTATTTACAGTCTTACGTACAACTTGACAACAATAACAATATTTATTAAATATTTAAATGGAACAATCATAATAAAACACATCAATAGTGAATACAATTATAGTAATGTAACAAACATGAGATTTTTTTTTTACATAATTTATGTTTTAAGTTATTGTACTGCTAGGTGTATAAGCCTACTTTCGAAAATTGAAAGTGCAAAAGTGCATTCAGACTACTAATCATACATTAGATCCCATCGTAGCAAATGGAAATCCATGCGTAAAAAAACGCAACATAAATAGCTTCATAATCAAATATTTTGCACTTTTTCAACATTTTTGGCTGAAAGGGTTCCTAAGATAAAAAATATTATTTTTTCCTGTGATATGACGACTATTTTAAACAGCTATTATTTTTAGATAGATACCTGACACTTCAACATTCGGGAGACGACTTATTACAACTAGTATAATAACATTATAATAAGGGTATTTTACATTTTACTTACATTATACATTCTGCTGTTTGAGAGTAAAAAGTTTCAACCAAATTGGCAAATACATCGAAAAGCTATAGAACTAAGACAGCAGATCTCTTAATTAGTGTCGGCGTGCTAACCTCGGTTAGACGCCCTTAGAGATGAATACAAAACAAATCGAAAAAGATCGTAGCCTTAAAACCACAGTTACTTACTTAAATAAAAAACTCTCCTATTTCTAGATTAACATTTGGCATGGCTTTTCAAAACTTTTGTACTTTATATTTACTTTACATTATTATTTACTTTACCTATATTTCGTAACTTCGTCATTATATAACTACGTAATGACGAACTTGGATTTAAATATTTTATTATTCCGTACTACGGAGGGCACGTTAAATTGTCAGTCCCAGCTTTTAAGTCGTTAAGCCATGACAAGAGCTGGCCACTAGCTCATACGAACTTACTTACTTATTATTATACCTAGTTTCGTCAGGTGATTTTAACCAATCAATTATCAAATAGGACATACCTGCCTAGCTCTGTAGTGTCTGGAAAACAGGCGGCTTACTTATTGTTTCAATCAGTTTAATTCAGTGGATTTTCAAAAATGGCTTTCTTCGCTTAAATAATCATGTTGTAATTTGTTGCGATTGTAATTTGGTTTTGTTTTACCAAATCAATTTTATTTATTTTATTGTAAGTATTATGTATTTGTCGATTTCAAATAGAAACTGATTGCAATTGAGTTACCAATACCTACATATTCACTCTCAGTGTTTTGCGAAACATAACGTTTCATACGATACGAAACGAAACCAAGATCATATTTTTATGCAACACCTCGATAGGAATCGGGTAGTATATAGGAGGGCAGGTATTTTCTAAGATTTTCATTTTATATTCAAAAATTTACTTTTGGCAAAATTGAACTCGCATAGGTACGCTCGTAAGCCGCCTTCGCTTAGAAGATCCAAGAAATCCATAATACAGCTTTACGAACTAACGGAATGACGCGACTTTATTTGCGTGGATTTTCACGAAATCTTTCCTACAAAATGATGACTGTACACAATAATCCTTCACAGACCTTCTGGCCTTGAGGCCTTTGATTGTCAGTTAGTCAGTTACACAAACATTTGTATAAATATGTAGGTTATATACAATACAAAACTTCTGAGAATTTCCTAATGTTAACGCAGCGATAAATTTGAGCCCATAGGGGTAATTCCACTCAAAAACTTGAACTTTCAAATTGAGAATTAACTAGTGAACCCCAACTTAAGAGGCTACCACACCATCGCGTCTAGACCGATTTCGAAAGAGATAGCGCTACGGATTTCGGATGTATGACAGAAAGACAGAGAGTGAGATCGCGCAAAATATTGAAATCAAATAATCCGCCAATTCAAATAATTGTTAATTACAAGAAAACTACAAACTGAATAAAAAACTGGTTTCAACAACTGAAGAAAAGTTATTACCAAAAAAAAAACATATCTGAAAATAGGGTAGGGTTCCGAGATCTAGATCATACATACTCAAATAATGGACTTTTCAAGATTTTTTATTGTTTTTTTTTTCTTTTATCGTGTTTTCACTTTGAAGAACATAATAAACACATTTCATTAACAACAGAGTGCTACGTCGATTTTGGCGATCAAACTTGCTATGGCACACTCTTAAGCCATTTACCCAAATTTACGCAGATTTATCGCTATGTCCACTTGTACCTAATAGAATTACAAAAATAGTTTCAATTACAATAAGAAATATACCTACGCCTAACTGAAGAACTTTGACCTACGTAAGTTATCTTATGTACATTTTAGTCTGATAATGATACTCGTTACATTTATAAAGTATTCAATCTTTGATACAGTAGATAGAGGAGTTCGTTGCCTTATCATTAGAACTCTAATTTGTTAACATCTTCACATCTTATTTATTATATTTTATGAAATTAAATTAAGTTCAATAAACTTTATGTGTATTCAAATAAACTTTGCGTTATAAACTTGGTAGGTACCTACTCAAAATAATTAAATCATGGGGACCCTTAGTTGCCGTAGCGCCGAAGCTACGAATCTACCATGGTTTGTTGTTTAACTGTGGGACTTAAATTAGTTAGAATAATATCTGAACAGAAAATGTAGTCCTCGTTTTGCGTTCGAGAATTCGAAGCAATTTAATATTCACATTAATCTCAATATTTAATTAGTTTAAGCTCGTAAAGTTTCATTGATATACAGTACGAATGTATAAATAAGTTTTGGGGCGACAATTTATGAAACAAGTTCTTGTAAGAGTTCGACAGAAATGTTCACCGAATTTAACGAGAACAGCAATTTAATGAGCACCGAGAGGCCTAGTCGTACAAGTCCTTTTTAGAGATGGTCGAGACCGTGTAGAACCCACTACTGTCGGTCACCTCATCAGTGCTCTCCGTCAATCAGGAAACGTCGGTATTCTCAATCTTGTAGAGAATGCGACGGCGACGCAAGTCTCATGATTCTCCGTTGGGTGCCATCGTGACCGTGCTGCAGTTGGCGCGCGTGGAGCGAGTCGAGCTGCGCCGCAAACCTACACCTACAGGGTTCAATACTATCAGGTTGTCACCTTTCTTTTTCCCGTGGCAAGTGCAGAAGAGAAGCTCCTTCATGCCTTTTCTGAAGTTCTTGGATAAGAACGCGTAGAGGAGCGGGTTGATGCCGGAGTTGAAGTAAGTTACGAGGAAGGTGAGTGGCGTGAGCAGCGTGCTGAAGTCGCTGGGGCCCTCGTACCCGCTGGACCAGTACTGCCACATCTTGCGCGCGTGGAAGGGTAGGTTGCACACTGCGAACGTTAGCACCACCACTATGAGCATGCGCACGACGCCGCGCCGCGCGCGCAGCACGTTGCGCGACAGATGGCTCAGGTGGTGACAGTTGCGACTCTCTTTTTCCTGCCGACTTGCCTTTGCCTTCACGGGAGTCGGGGTCGCCAACATTTTCTGTGAAATTTTCAATAAGTTGTCATTACGAAAATATCTACCTAATCATAATTTTTTTGCCTTTGTCCCACTTTGGGGTCGGTACAACAATGTATTCTTCTTCCCTTTCCCTCTGTCAGAAGTCATTTCAACACCTTCCTTACTTACTCATGTCATCTTTCACACAGTCCATCTACATATCCTTCGACATTCATATCTAACACTCTTCTCGTCACATGACATGAAATTATACCTAACAATCAAGGCCTATTTCGAATGTTACCTTTTCTTCTGATGTGCCAATGAACGTCCTCTGTGCCTCGTATGTAGGAGGAGTTGGTTTTTCAGGCCGTGGACATTGCGTGCCACAGCACTGGACCCGCCCCATGCTCTGCAGAGTGTGAGAGCTTTGCCATAACCCTATGGCGATTCTTGTGTACAGCACCTGCCAAAAGAACATAGCGTCAAACAAACAGAACTAAGCTCTCAAAAAAAAAATTATTTGAAGATATTAGACAGAGTGAATGGCCTAATTCCATGATAGAAACCGAGCTTACAATAGTCGTTTACCTTAGCTACATATTAAATTTTGTATTAAATCCCGTGTAATCCCGTGAAGTTGCTATCGAATTCGACTTAGACTCATTACTCTGGGAGTCTAGAGGAATGTTGGGTTAATACCCCGTTGGTAACTAGTTTATAAGTTTGGCGCGAGCCATCAACATAAATAAAACTATCTAGCTAGTAAGTAGTTATCACTAATACCAATGCTTTGCGTTAATCTAAAAAAGTTTTATAAGTTATCTGGATACTATACATATGCTTGTGACATAACTTAGAATATAATATGATTTCAAAAAGATACAAGAAAAAAAGGTTGATTCGTCGTGGCAAAAGATTGAGATATTTTTTTCGTACCGTTACAAAGTGTTTGTGACTCTTCGATTGATCTAAGTTGTGACTTCCCAAATGGATCATTCAACTTGTTAACAAAATCAACAGAGGATATCCAATTATAGGAAATTGAACTGGAATGGGGAGCTATTTGTATTTCAAAACATCAAACAACTGTATTGTTTAGCTGCGTTTAATGACTTTCTAAAGGAAATTGAATTAATTATATTGAAAAGCAAATCTACACTAATATTATAAAGAGGAAAACTTTGTTTGTTTGTTTGTTTGTTTGTACTGAATAGGCTCAAAAACTACTGGACCGATTTTAAAAATTCTTTCACCATTCGAAAGCTACATTATCCACGAGTAACATAGGCTATATTTTATTTTGGAAAAAAATAGGGTTCCGTAAGATATTTGGGTTTTTCGGACACAAGGTGTAAAAAATCAACCAGAAAAGTTACTTATTTTGCGTACGCTGCCTAAACTATAAAAGATAGAACCATAAAATGTTCTAATTAATTGTAGATCTTATAAATATCTACAAAAAAGTCCGCGACACACTATACCCATCTATGTCGAGTGAGGCACAGCAACCATTTTTTTATTTAAAAATCTTGAATTTTTTTTGGACTACATTTAAACGCGTTTATTTTACTCATGCTATTAATCCTTATCAAAATAAATGATTTCATCACTAAGAACAGTTTATGGAGATAATATTTGGTATTTGAATGATTAAAATTGGACGTTTGGTTTTGAAGTTATGGCGAAATTAAAATATTACGATTTCTGCTGCACGACCGCTGCGTAGGGAGCCGACCTCGCGACTGACCGTGTCTTTCCTGGGTAGGCTTTTTGCAGCGGTAACCGACATCCACGCGGGCGGAGCCGCGGGCGACCGCTAGTTAAGAATAAAAGGACGGTATTTAGCTTAAAACTACTAAGTTGTGTTAAACCGCTGATCTGTCAAATTGTGTAAAACATGTTAGCAGTTATAGCACTTGAACTAAGATTAAAAGCTACACGCTGAACTGCGCGTGTTTGGTGCACTACGTTTGAATTGTCAATCGGTTCATACGAGTAGTGTTGGGATGCGCAATTGCGCTCAGCCGAATAAATTGAACTTCGCACCTTCAACACATCGAAATATATGAAATAATAGACAAATTATAATAACATTAAAAACTTTAAGGTAATCAGTATAATCATAATAATAATAAGAAATAAAAATGAGCTCAGTTTTTTATCTGAGTTCGCCTACAGATAGAAAACAGAGCTCAGATCACCGACCGCAGGTAAGGTCCCCAAAAGGCTGGCGACGTTACCTCGTTGGATAGCTATACTTATCCTTTGTCCGAGGTAAGCGCCAGCCCTTTGGTCATTGGTCATATCTATTAGCTTCTTGAAATAATGAAATAATTATGAAATACAAATCATCCAGAGCCAATTACATATATTCTACTGCTGGGTGTAGGCCTCCCGTTGTTTTCGCCAAATAAATAAATAAGTGTTCCTCCTAAGACCACTTTTGCTACTAAGAAACCTTTATTTATTGGCGCTTTTATCAGTGAGGGACATTATTAAAATGTTTTTTTTGTTAAATAAAATTTTTCTTCTTCTTTTAAGAATCTCGCCGGTTTCGTGAATTTTCCATTTTATAAAATTTTGTTAATTAAGAAGAGTGTTGGTTTGTTGGCTTTGTAGATATGTTTTTTTTTCTTTTGGTTAGCAATTATTAGTCCTAGGTTATTTGGAGATCGACTTTTGCCCAGCAGTGGGACATTATAGGTTAGTAAAAAATAAGTTTGAGGGGTATGACCGAACTTTATTTTGATAGGAATGTAACGTCCCGTATGCAGAGCTAAATGCAAACAATTAGGAAAATGTGAGCATACGTAGGTACACCAAACGTATTTTTGGACGTGCCTCTGATTGCCCCTTCAGTATATAAACGAGGATAGGTTTCCAACCTGATCCATACCATCCACAGTACCATGCTAATATGGATTTTATGTGGAGATTTTATACTTTATTAAATAATTGTTACTTCAAGAAAGTGTGCTACGTCGTAGCACGGTCGTAGCACATTAAAATAGATTTGAATGACCGACTTTATCCGCTTTGAATCTTTTTTTCATGCAAACTTCATTGTCTCCCCTACGTCATCCAAATACCTATCTTTCTTTTTTATTAATTATATTAGTAGGATATTTATAATAGGAGTAATGAAAACGTGTTAGATAAAATACCGAAGAAAGGTTCGTTTTCCCTTTGCAATCATCATTAATGGATAATTACACTGATTGTAACAGAATAAATATACCTACAAATTGCTTGATGTATATTTCCACTTGACTTGAATCCTCAATTAATAATAATATAAAGTAATAGAAGGGTTTATACCCTTTGTTCTTCAGAAGTAGAATGGATTTATTGATTTAATAATTAAGAGTAAGTGATTATTAAAATGGAGCCTATTGATATTTACCTAGGAATTAGTGATTAATATAATTTTCTCTAAAAACTCAGGAGAAAAGGTTTCACAAAAAATTAAACCTACCTAATCCTAATTGAAGATCAGGTGCCTACAATGCCAAAATGTTGAACCGGTACAGACTAATCTAGCCAACCGATGCACTACGCTTTGCTAAAGCCCCACAATGGTGAAAGTTAAATTGAAAGAGATAAAGCAACCAGTAGGTAAAAGTTGTAACATGAAGCTCGAAGCAGAACTCATTCGAAAACGAATAAAAGTGAAAGTTCACTTATTTTTCAATTTAACAGTAAAAGATAAAGATACTTTTCAAAAAATTGTGAATATGCATACATGTATATATACATACATCATATGTTTTTTCTTAACACCCAGTCCAGAAGTAATTTTGTGAATATGCATATCATAGATATCAATATATCATATGCATAACTTCTCTGCTGGACTGGGAGTAAAGAAAAAACATAGAATGCGTGCAGCTGCTTCTCTCCCGGAGAATGTCGTAAAAATCGACTAAGAGATAGTATCCTCCAACATGATGAGAAACAATAAGCAAGTATTCCCAAGGAGGGTTGACATCAGGCAGGCGGCCGGTCATAAAACACCTTAGCCAAAACTCTTACAGCATGGGATCATGCTGTACCGACCCCACATAGAGTGGGATAAAGGCAGGAAGATGATAAGATATTATATGCATATTTTATTAGTTTTAGGTTTTAGGCTTAGTAGTATCATACAAAGTAGCGGTTAGCTATTCCAGGACACGTACGTGTATGTCTAAGTAATCCATGTTCCAGCCGAATCGGATAAGCCGTTTGGGAGTAATTCAAGTACAAACATACAAATGTCCAGTAGGATTGAAATAACAAATATCCAAAGTTCATCAATTTATCCGGTTTTAGCTAGCTCAAATGAATGGAGTTTTTCGTGTTTGACGAATCGACCGTGCAGTCGAATTCGTTACTTTTCTATCTTCTTTATAGCCGCGATCAATATTCGTCTGTATTGTATGATGCTGTATATGAAAAAGATTTCACTCAGTCAGGAAAAACAAGCAACCGCTTTCGAATATCACCAAAAGGTTTAGGTATTTTTCCGTTCCTTGAATAAGATAGCTAACGTTATAGTGAAGGGCAACGGAGTAGTGGCACAACTCTACTCATCTCAAGGATTAAAGTGCGCTTGATGAAGGCTTCTTGTGTACTCTTAGAACATGTTTTCGAACTTTTAAGTCTCTACGACAAGCCGGTTTCCTCACAATGTTTTCCTTCACCTTTTTAGAGTACTGGTATAGCGTACAATTAGGTCTAAAAATGTGTGGTAGGTATTGCTTACATAGCCTAAATAACGAAACTGGTTAAAACACTTTGAAGAAAAATAAAAACCCAACATTTGCTCCGTGACATTACGGTAAACGGTCGGTTATTAAATTCAAGTAACAGATGGTTCGTAGCTCAGAACAGCAAATCACTTTTTCTCTGAGGTCCGTAAGTACTGAGATTACCATATCAACGTAGTTTTTTGACAAAAAATATAAAAGGTCTGTTAGTTGAATATAAGACCATAGGGCATAATATAATGTAATAATTGTGTTATTTTTGTAACAAATAACAAGAAACATATCATAAGTCATAACCAAATTATTTTATCATGAGCTGTTGTTGTATAAAACAAGGTGAATTTTTAAATAGACCACTCACAAGTTGTTTGACTGAAGTGTGGTTCAAATTATTTACAGGTAGTAAAAATGTTTTGCTAAAAACATTATTACGCAGCGGTTACCTAAAATTGCAATTTGTAATAATTTTTAGCTTCTGCGCGGAGCTTCGCTAGATACTAGAGTAAAATGTGTCTTTTATGTTATTCTAGGTCACAAACTATTGTATATTCCAAGTTTCATTATAATCCGTTCATCCGTCACGGGCCTAACATCAAAAACTGCCTTACAAACTCTAAAACATCCGAAGTTTTAGGATGCTGTAATACAAGAAGTATGGGAACAAAAAGATGTTATATATTTGTTAAATGAAAAAACAACTAATCAAGTGCGAGCCAAATTCGCACACGAAGGGTTCCGTACCATCGTATGTACGATGTGATGATGATACATAAATGTTTCTTGACAAGTTATCCCACTAGGATTTTATTATACCGTAGGTAATGACTACAGTGAAAGAGTTATTCCAAATTCCGTGGGAATGGCCGTAATACGACGGCAATAGCTTCTAAGTAAAAATGCATTAGCATGACGGCACACGCCCAATACAAATCTTTCAGGTAGGTTGTTCACAGCTGTTTTGAATAACAAATTTTAAGATTACGCTATTCGTTTAGAATTACCTACGAAGCCAGATGATTCTTGTCTTTCATTTTAACTAGAATTACTCGCGCCGTCGTAAAGATAACGTGAAAAATAAAGATTCAACGAACCGAAATAGGTTTACTACCAGTAATCTAATTATAGAATGCAGGGTGTGGGCCTGTAATAAAGTACTCATCTCAAGTACTACCTACGGATTACTCGAGCGCGAACGAATCTTTTCAAAGATTGAGAAAGTTTTAACGAAAGCGAACGAGAACTAAATTTCTTCGTCCTAAGAAGCTAGAGTAACAATCCACAGGTGTCGGTCAGCAGTTTGCCTAGTAGAAAGTGCGAAATATCTGGAATTGACAAAAGCTATCGAAATTCTGTAAAATATAAATGTTCTTATTTTATTCACGACACAAATTAAATTACCTTAATATTTTACCTTTGTGACAGTCCAAAATTTAGAAGTAGAAAGGTAGAAAGTAAAACGAAATAATAGAATTGCTTCGAAGCGATGCTACTTATTTAGAGTCTGATTCGATACGTCAGATAGGAACGCCCATCGTTGCCGTTCCTTTTGCTTGCATTCTGTACCGAACATTACTACAGATAACAAAATCGCTGTCTATAGAAAAACAAAATCAAGTCTTTGAAAACAAGTTAATAATAAAGACAATCATACATAAGCAAATATTTATGACCTATGTTTCTTATCCTTTGAAGGTTTTTTTCTAATAAACGTACACGCAAAACTTACAATCAAAACCTTTCCATCCCACTATAAATCTCTTAGAAAGAAGCTCATAAAAATGATAATAACTCTCAGAATTTGGTGGGCATGTTAGGGTAGACCGGGGCAAAAGTTGGGTTAAGAGTTAAGAGAAAAAAAATCATATTAGGAAAATTAAACTATTACTCAATAGCAACATTCATAAATTAAGTATACTGGTATATATATAAATAGTTTTAAAGGCTTAATCATTTCATTTTTTGGTAACCAAGAGCAAAATAATTCAATCAAATTGAAAGTGGCATAGGGTAAAACGAGTACATATTGTCGTTAGACTGGCAGCGTTCACAAATATGCATTACATCATTCTCTTCGTCAATTCCAGCGCAAGAAAACTGAACCTAGCCTTGGCCATTTTGATTACAATCATTTTAACTGATTTTTTCCTAGTTTAGTTATGTAAAAACAAGTACCTACATTTTGGCGCGCGCTGACTGGCGTAAGCCGTGTACAAGACGCGCACACTAGCACATTTCCCATCTTGCCCCTAACTTCGTTTTGCCCCTGTCTCCCCTACATATATCACATTGATTTTGATGAGGCTATTTCGATCCTGCTGAATATGATATTACCTTTGTGTGGGTAGGGTTTGCCTTCTAATAGAAAAATAAATACGCCACGATCTAAGCGTCGATCACATGTAAGAGCTTAGGTAGGTACTTGACCTACTTACACCATTGCTTAGTAATAGTATATCCTTTATGTCATTGGCATTTGAAATGACAAAGACATACTCTTAAACAGCCAAGAAATATTTGTTCTGCTTCTAAATAGACATGGGATAGGTGATCTGAATAATAATGACATACGCCAGGGATGACTTCTGTGCGGGTAATATGGTGTAGAGGGGGTAGAAATTGAAAGTGTACCTACCATATTGCAGACATATTAGACAGGATAACCAGACATATTAGACAGGATAACGCTTTTAAATTCTCACTTCTGTTTTCTCTGGCTGCCCGGGCGGAGAATTCAACAATGTCTTGACAAAACATTTCTTATAATCGTTGCACAATTAAGCTTTGGTTCAGGAGCGGCCTTGTTCAATTCATTTATTGACGGAACCGTAAAGGTACCTACATTATTGTACTTATTTACGCAATAAAAAAATAAACTACATACCTAATCAAACTTGGAATTACCTGAAGACAAACTACTCCATTGCCTAAGTAGCTACCTAGATTATATTGTTCTTGAAATCATGTCGTAGCATCTATAAACCCACCAATATCCTTTAAAAATACATTAATGATTGAACAATGAACATCTCTATTCTACGGGAGTCGGTTATGTTGTCACTTACCGTCATCACACACAGCGGGGTCACATAGAGCAGACCAAAGTTCACCATGTCAAAAAGCTTAGAGTTATATTTCCTCCTTTGAGTTATACAAATGGTCTCCATACGTCCGTGACCAAGGTCATTCGTTATGGTTTCCACCCAGATGAACTTGGGGGCACTGTACGCTGCACTCGTTATCCACACACCAAGAATTACCATCTGCCAACGAAGTTTACAATCAAGATTTACTTTGAAAGTATTAACAATAAAGTATGTAACGTAAATAAAATAATAAAGCAAATGGTGAGAAGTTTGATGAGATTTTCGTAGTTTTCCATTTAGAAAATTAACAATATGTGGTTTTCGCACAAACTTTTAGTGGTTAATGTGAGCTCAAAAGTTTATGATAATTGAATAAATTTATGGTACAGTCAAAAAAACTTTCAAAATCTCATCAAAAGATTAATAAAATTGAACCATTAGCAGTAATGGTGTCATTATGTTGACAATAATTTTATTGTATTTGCCCAAGAAGCTCACAAATAGGTACTTATAAAAAGAAAAGCGCTGCTTTCTCCCGGGAGTCTTATATTATGTATCTACTGACAAGCATGTCCAGAAATATGAGAAATTTACTGGACATCTCACTGGGGAGAGGTTCCGACCTACCTACCTAACTAAAGTATTTACTAGTTACGTACGAGCCATTTCTTTTGACGCTACCTATTTTGTTCGCTATTTTGACGGCCTCGGTGGCATGGCGGGCGATTGCTCGACAGAGACGCAAGAGGCGCGGATTCGATTCTTGTTGATGAATGTTTGCATGTTTTGCAAATATTTCTTCCGAGTTTAGGTGTTGTGGTACCATGGTACTCGTAGTTTCTGATAACCACGATACAGGGAATTCTAGGATGGGGTCAAGTATCAGGTATCACCCAACAGTCTGACTGTTGGGTGTTATTTATCTATTTTATCTGTAATCACTCACCCGTAGCCTGGTGGATGTGAGTATTTGTTTGCAGGTGATTGGGTGAATTATCGCGAAATAACGCTCCGTGCAAATAACCACCAGGATGAATATCGACGCAGTGTAGCTGAGGGAATGTACGAATTGGTACATTTTGCAGAGGAAGTCTCCGAACACCCAACTGAAATTGAAAAGACTGTTTAATTTTGTTCGCTGTGAAGTTCATGTACATCTTATAATGGAACTTCCTCTTGCGTACCCGGAAAAAAGCCTGGGTAACTTTTTGGACTTTGAACCAACGGAATTCTTAAGGAACTTCTCAAAGATCAGAAGGCTTAAATAGAGGCTTTCTGATGTATGTTTCCGAAACTCGTTCTCATTAGAATACAACGGGTATTCAAAATATTTGTTGTGTCAAACAAACAGAATTCCATCTGAGCCTTTATCTAACGAATACAGTATAGGTACAATAGGAGTAATTATAGCGCAAAAGACAATGGAATGTTTGTACAGTCAGAAACTGTTTCGAAACTTAGCATCTATTATTTTACCAAGAATATTTATTTCAAAGTGTTTAATTTGATAATAGAACCTTCTTTTTCAAATTTAAAGCCTTATAAAAACGAGAAGAGCTGTTTTGTAATTTTCTTTTTGTATTTGAGATTTGCTTAGTACCGCGCGAAGACTGTAATATGTACCTTTCTACTGTGATCTAAAGATCAAAAGTTAAAATAACAATCCAAGCAAAAAAAACAGTGAGCCTCGCTGGAAAAAGGTAGATGATGTAAAGTATCTGATGTTTTCAACAGTATAATGATGTTTTCACATACGAGTATTTAATTTGATTCAGGGACATAAGAATCACAAAGTCCCTTAAAGCAAAATGACTGCAACAAAAAAAAACAAGTTTTTATTATTTTTATAAAAATGCCCTTTATGAATCAAACTCTACTATTGTTAAATTGTTCCAATAGGCCAATCTCAAAGCCATTTACAAATTCCGATTGCCATTTTAACATTATTCACACAATATTTACAGTACAAGTCTCCCAATTCACTTACCTCGGTATAAGATATATGGTCAAATTTTGGAAGACGCAAAACACTCCAACACATAAATCTGCCACCGCCAGATTGGCCAAAAAGAAGTTCGTTATCGATCGTAGCCGCCTTGATAATGTTACTACGAGAATCACGAGCAAGTTCCCTGAAAACAAAACAACCTTTAGATCTTATTAGTAAAACTGTAGGTAGGTACTTGAAGGCAAAACATCTGTGCATTGTTAATACGGCCTGTAAAACAAGTGTAAATAAACAAGCTGATTTTCCGATAACCCACCAAAGTCTTTAAATAACCTAACACGAAAACAAATAAAATCCAAAAAAAATCAGTCATAAAGTTAAGTATTTTAAATAAAACATGTGGCACGCTAACATAGTTTAGGGATAGATATTGCTATTGATTCTGTTGTTCAGTTTTATAAACTAAATCAAATTAGTCTAAAACTAAGTCGTCCTTGTTAACTACGAGTAGATCTATAAGAAAAAAGAGGAACATGTAGAAAGGTCAAACTAGGTTTAGCTTATGCATAACCGAATTCATAAAATTATGTCCCCAATTCCCTAGCATAACCCGGGACAATAATTAAACTAAGCTAGACATGTATTTCCAGGCAAACAATGCAGAGGCATGGGATATGCCAGCTGAGAACATAATGGTATTTACTTGCACCACTTGCGTGTGACAGATCTACAATTCCACTTCAACTCAAATCAAAAACTTGATTGTTTCTGAAACGAGCTTTCAGCAAATTGATTATCCGGCCCATGACAGATATTGCTGATGTCAAGATAATTAAATAATCTAATAGATAATCAAAGCGTTTAAATCTTTGGAGTTCATAGTTACGATACCTACACACTAATTTGTACTCAGTGCCGGAAGAGAGAACTCGGGAATAAAATATTTTCACCTTTTGGTTAAGGTTTCGAAATTGGCGATCCTCATCGGCATTTTGCTATTGAACTGCGGATGAACAAATAAAAAAGATCTTGATTGAAAATTATATGATCAAAGTAAGTGGTTGGCGAGAAGAACCTTTGGAGTTGATTGGTTGTTTCAAAGGTTGTAGAAACCGTAATCGTCTTGTGATGATATCCATTGGCAGCTCATATTTTGTAAAAACGTATTTAGATATGTTCGAGACGCAATCTTTACAAAACTTTGTTGTGTAAAACCTGACAGCAGGTGTAAAAAACATATTTGTTATAAAAACATTATTTGCTCATAAATTAGGCTAACGTGAATTCGTTCACGACTTTATAATTTAAATAATGAAATCATCGATATTGAGATCAGCAATCTGAGCATCACCAATTTTATTCCAAGTTATTTTTTTTTACTTATTATTCATGATATTGAAATAACCAATCTATTATTATAAAGTTTTTGTTTATATTTTGACTACCTACCTACATCAAATTTGGCTAGAAGATAGACGTAATATTTTATTTTTACCGTCATAAAAATTAATGAACACAACCATTCTATAGCTAATATCTATGAGCTTTGAGCCACACTGTCACAGAAACTTGTTATTTTTTCTATTTAAATACAATTTGCAACAACTGGTCCCAACATTCTATTCCATTTAGATATTCCGTAGAACATTATGTAACCAGGCCACGTCATAAAAACATGTTACTAATGCGGATATGCGGGAAATGGCTATCAGACTCATCGCCACTTGAACTTTTAGCCATTTATTTATTTAGGTATAATTTCAAAGAGTTTACAAATCCCTCAAAATTATGCCTAAAAATCTAACATATTTATTAAGAGAAAGGAACTTACAACTAATCCAAAGTAATTTATTATGTTATGTGTATGTCAGATCGATCGGAATGTATACATACTTTATTAATTAATATTATGATACCTAGTCCATATTTATGAATGTGTACGCTCGTTATCAGATTACCTAAGTAATAACGCATCTGGTGAACTCTGAGAGAAGGCCAGTGCATTCATATTACAAACTAGGAACCAATCATTCAATGAACCTTCCAAGCAAGACAAGTTTGCTATAAATTGTGTTCGGCGCAGATGCTACGTCAAGGCTCAAATATTCCCTGAAGAGATAAGAAAATATTGTGAAAACATGGAAGTATTATTTCAATATTATTTAGTAGGTACCTAGCACAGATTGCTTCTGTGTGTGAACCCCCCATTCCATAACTCGACAGCTACAGTTTCGGCATTAAATAGCAAAGCAAATAAGTTTGACTAGAATTTTTTTGCAAGAACAGGTTTTTTTGTGCCGGGATGATGACGATTCGGTTATAGACGGCCTCAGTGGCGTGGCGGGCGAGTGCTCGGCTGAGACAAAGGAGGCGCGAGTTCGTTTTCCGCTGTAGGAGAAATGTTTGCAAGTTCTGCAAATATTTTTTCCCAAGTCTGGATGTTGTGGTACCATGATACACGTGGTTTCTGATACCCACAACACAGGTAAACCCAGTGTGGGGTCAGAACCATGTAAACTGTTAGTTGTTATTACTATTTTTATCATGGAACGGGATATTGAGCGTAGACTCCAGGTCGTAGGTATATACCTACATATATAAATAACTCCCGTTTTGCCGCCCTCGTCGGTAATTACATTCCGCATCCGGTGATGCATCTTTTATGTCATCGTTGATCAGAATAGTTAATCCCAATTTATGCCCCGACCCAGCAGATGATAATGGCATTTTTTATGAATAAAGTATTAACTGCTGCTACAGAAAACTGGGTTGCCTTTTACAGACAAATAATAACAAGTAGTTACTTACTACTAGGTTATATCATTTAGTATAGGTATCTCATTATTAATGCAAGTTTTCTTATGATTAGGTACTTCTGTCACTGTCTCTGCCCACCCCATCAGGAATACAGGCGTGATAGTAGGTATGTTATGTATTGTACAGCTAACCAGCTAAGTAGGCTTTTCTAGCTAACGAGTAGAAGTCGGATTTGTGATTATAGTTAAATATGTATAAGGTTTCTGATGCCTACCACCCCGTACAAATATCATACCATTACCTATCACTACTACTACTAGTCGTGTCACTGGTTCTTTCGAACCAGTGTGGTGAAATGATTTAGTGCGCTTCAAGGCTCCTTTCGGGCATTTGACACATGTTTTTGAACTTTTTAAATTCTACGACGTGCCGGTTTCTTCACGATGTTTTCCTTCACCATTCGAGAGTAAAAATTAATTGATGCATGACTGGATCTGAACCCACGACCTTAGGATAGGAATGCGGGCCTCTACCACTAGACCACCAGTTCTCTCATTATTTAATATACCCATAGTACTATAAGTACTATGGGTATATTAAATAGTACCATAGTTCCATAGTTCTTGCTGGACTGGAAGTAAAGAAAAAGCATAGAATGCGTCCAGCTGCTTCTCTCCCCGAGCATGTCGTAAAAGTCGACTAAGGGATAGTATCTTCTCCATAATGATGGACCACCTATATGGGCGATGGACTGATCACCTGTCAGCATGGTTCACCATATCCATCTTAGGACTTAAATCAGAAGCAGTTGCAAGTTTCTTGTTTACTTGTGGCTCTGCCTACCCCATTAGGGATACGGGCATGATAATATGTATGTATGTTAGTACCATAGTTGAATACTCTGCACAGCAAAAAGGTAGGTACGAAGAGTCGGCTACTAAAATGCTTATAAACAAAGACGGTCGCACAAATAAGGGATGTTGACTTTGGAACCCTAAAAAGGTACCAACCACACGCTATTTCAGTTCATAACTCAGTTTTACATTTCATAATCCCTTGGTAGGATTCAATGAAATGCGAAACAAATGTGCTTTACATACATTATATTCTTGCTTTCGTCTTGCGTATTTTGTAAGAAGGGCCCTGAGAACTTAAGTATTTCCCATTTATAGACATTTCCTTTGACGGGTTGTTACCGAATTACAACTGTGGTAAGCAAGTAAAGTGCTGGCCTGAATCATGTGCCTATTTATATTTTAATATATTTTAAGTCTTACCTATTCATTCATATCTACTCTTCGTTTACTTTATATTTAAATATTTTATAAATCTAACCTAATGTCTCAAATTGTTTAGATACGGGTTTATTTTTAAACCATCTGAACAATTTGAATTAAAACATTAAATAGGCACATGAAAACATAAACAAAAGTCTCACCCACTTAGAGATAAAACCAACCGGTAATATCGTAATGTCATTTGCCACAATAACCGATTACGATCGGAATTGTCGCAGCAGGGTGGGCGAAGATTTCTTACCTACATGTAAACTTTAATATAATAGAAAATAATATGGTAGTGGTACTAACCAAAGAAACAACAACAAAAGACGAGCGTGTACAGTGTGATGAAAATAGCTCTAACATCAGTCCTGTCAAAAATGTACTCGTCATCATTGAAAGGGAATATGGTGTCATTGAGTGCAGACACGTTGACGGCATCTTCTGAAATATTGATGGACTCTGTCTTGTTGAGTGGTCCCCATAGAGCCTGTTTGTACTCCGCTGCTATGAATAGCCTCACGCCGCGCATGCTTTTTGATGTCTCGTCTATCATTCTGTTTTTTTCATTTTCGTGAAAACATGGCTGTCCATTTTCTGAAACAATATAATTGTGCCATTTTAGTTTCGTGTTTGTTCAGAGCTTTCGATCGCTACTGCCGCCGGCCCAGCGACAATCAACGCCGGTTTTTAGCTAGGTAGGTATGGTTAAAAAAAATAAGCCGGCGCCGGCGGCGAAAAATAGTTACACAACGTGCCGACAAAAGTCGCCTTTGGCTTTCCAAGCTGCCATAAGATGTTCTGCTTATTCTTGTGACAATAATGTTGCCTTAGGCTTTATTATAAAGATAACAGTTAAAAATATTTATAGTTAAAATTATGCACAAAATGCCTGAGTACAAAATAAACAAAACCGGTCAAGTGCGAGTCGAATTCGCACACTTAGAGTTCCGTACGTGTACATACAGTAGTACCACAATTATTGTGCGCCTCGGCAATTTTCGTCTAGATTCTGAAATACGAACTAACGCGATGATGATTTGTAATATAGAGATTTTACAATAATTATGTAGATACTTATATTTTTAAAGGGTTCAGTTAATATTTTAATTATAATAATGTATGTATTGCAAATTCGGTTAACAAAGCACGAAGTCTGCCGAGTCGCACAATATTTGTGGTACTACTGTAAATGTTTCTTATTCTAAATTTAATATTATAATAAAAAATATATTTTATCTTAATTATTTGTTGTTTTAACGGAAATTACATGAAAATTTCAACTCTCTACCTATTACGGTTCATGAGGTACATCCCGCTGACAGTCGGACAGACGGGCGGACGTACGGACGGACGCATAGACAGACGGATGAACAGCAGAGGCTTACGGAACCCTAAAAACTAAAACGAAACTACTTTGAAGCATCATATTTATGAAACTGATCTCTGATTCGAAAACGTAATAATCATACCTTCTCGGATACTTCCCGTGATTTAAAATATAATACCTTCCTCAGGTACCTGAAAATTCGTTTATTCAAAGATTCATTTCATAGCTTAGTTGCTTACGGGTCACTAATGATGCATAGGTACTTTGTACCGTAGAAATTTTCAATTATAATAAGTCTGCCAGTTTTTCGGAGTATGGACGGACAAACGAACATGGTAAAACTATAAGGGTTTCCTATGGACTCGGAACCCTAAAATAGTATTTAGGTGAACTGGTACAA
The DNA here is from genome assembly GCA_949320045.1 of Scotopteryx bipunctaria. Lineage (NCBI taxonomy): Eukaryota > Metazoa > Arthropoda > Insecta > Lepidoptera > Geometridae > Scotopteryx > Scotopteryx bipunctaria. The sequence goes on from OX439441.1 coordinate 6,838,843, forward strand.
GTAATCAATTCAAAATATAACAAATTAATATGTTTCGAGAAACGAAGCCATTTGTTCATATTTTCCTTTCACATGAAATTATTTCTGCTTTTTTGCTACCAGTGGAATGTTGACTGTAAATACGTCGGTGGGCCAAACAAATTTCACTTTTCAGTTACATAACATTACGTCACTCTGTACTCTTAGGAAATTATTAATTTCTTCATAATATATCTTCATGCACGTTCCAACATTTTGTTCAGAGCTGGTTTTACCCTCATATTATATATAAGACCAAAAATTATTTAATCAGAATGTCACCACTTCAGGGACAAAGTCCCATTAGGTGATGTTTAAAAATTTAAAAAGTTTAAAAGGCATGAAATTGAATCAGCTAGTTTCCTTATTAAGTTTACTTATGGCTCTGCCCACCCCATTAGGGATACGGGCGTGATATGTTTATGTATGTATTTATGAAATTATACGAGACCCAAATAATGTGAACACTAAAAATTAAATAAGCGGGAGTATTTATTTATCCACCATCATAAGTAGGTATTTACTTAATGACATTGTTAGGAAACGATTCGGTCTGTTTGAATTGAACGTTAAAATAATATTAGTCTTTACATAATCATAATGACTTGCATTTAATAAGACCAGACTCAGGTAACCATGTTAAAAAGTTCCAAATCATTTTTCTTGATTGATGTAACTTCACACCAAAACTGAAAAGTTCTCCAAAGTTCTGTAACTTTCATTTCATGATTTCAAACAGATAAAATTACCTGAAGAGTATTTTGGAATCACTTTATAGCTACCTAACCACTACAGTGTGAAATCGATAACCTACTTTTGATGATTTCGGTGGCGTGGCGGGCTAGTGCTCGTGTGAGACGCAAGAGGCGCGGGTTCGATTCCTGCTGCGGGAGAAATATTTGCATGCTCTGCAAATATTTCTTCCGGGTCTGGGTCTTGTAATATTAGATATATTATATAATGCTATACTCAATAATTGGATAAATATAGTGAATTGCCAGTTCTTAGTGAAGGATTACAAAAAATATACTAATAAATATTAATCCTACTTAATATGAAAAATGCGAAAGTTTGTGTTGGCCGCAACACACAAACCAACTATGTGTGTTCGAGTTTCAACCAAATCCATTCAGTCGTTACGGACTTTCACATGATTGTTAAATACTGATTACATAGAAATAAGTGAGCAGCATTCATTGTTACAAAATATTGATCACAAAGGAATGTGATCACCGATTACTGATATAAAAAGCTGTAAGACGGACGTTAATGTTTTCATTGCTCTATTTATACACATGCGCGTTCTGGTTTAATTAAAATCCGCCGTTTGCCGTAAATCTAATTCAAAGATAAACGAGTTGTAGAACAAATATTTAGATTTTGATCAAAATATTATAACTAAACAATTCAGAGATGAATTGACTAAAAAGCTCTCAAGCTCTGCCTTGAACGATTCTCAATTCAAATTAATAGGGACAAAAGTTCTCCAGAGTAATTGAGTAGTTCGAGTGAGGTTGACATATTGAGAATAAATAGATTGTTATATAAATCTCTCTAAAAAAATAACTCGTAATGATATGTTTTGTTAGTTCGCGTATTACTATTTTAAGATCATTTTTAGTGTTCCCTATCCGGAGGGTACCAACGGGACCCTATTAATAAGCCTTCGCTATCCGTCCGACAATCCATCCGTCTGTCAGCAGGCTGTATCTCATGAACCGTAATAGGTAGAGTTGAAACTTTCACAGAGTATGTATTTCTATAGCCGCTATAACAACAAATCATAAAAATAAAATAAAAAGGGGCCCAACATTTTTAAGTTTCGTAATCGATCATCGAAGCTAAGCAACGCTAGGCGCGGTATTTCTGTGTATTTCTATTACAAACGATCTAACATTTACTAATTTCTACAAAAACAATAATAAAATTAATGGGGTCTTCGTAGCAGAAACATTTATGTTCATACATGTACGATGGTACGAAACCCTTCGTGAGCAAATTCAACTCTTACTTGACCGGTTTGGCTCGTTAATAGAATATCCACTGTTGTAATTAAGCCTCCCACATTTATATATTTCCAAAGTGATTGATTCTATACGGAAAACGGCTCCCAGCAACCTTTATAATTTCGACTTTCCATTTATGTTTTTATTCAATTGTGATCTCACCGAAAACTTTCCTGTCCCTTGATAAATGTTATTAAAGATTTCAATTATTCTATCGAATAAAACCATGCTAGAGTTTGTAAGACATTTCAAATTTAAATTTTTAAAAGAGCTTTTTATAATTGTTGATATTTCCTGGGATTAAATATCCCTGGGATATTTAGTAACAAAATAATACTATGAATTTAGATTCGATCCGGATATATTTTCATAATCGGAACATTTTCACAGAATTTTAAAGTTGTGTATTTTGTTTGCTTCACAATCATTTAAAAAGCCGAATTGATTCCACTTTTGACACATTGTCATTTTACAGTATATCTAGTCGTCATCGAAATAAGCGAAACCACGGGAAAATTTAAGTTTTGAGTTGAATAACGTTATTTTTCAACCGACTTTTCTTACATTCATTCCCTTGAATAAAATGGGGCAAAATAATAATGGTGGCATCATTAAAATTGAGGGGTAGGTATTCATTTATTAAGCCACGGTGTAATGTTATCGTTTGCGTGTTGCGGCTTGAGAGTCTAGATGGGTAATGGGGACTTATAATTAGATTATAAAGCTTAGGTACCTATATTTTTTAAATATGAAAACCGTTTCAAAAAAAACAAGTAAAGTTAAATAATACATTTCATGTTTATAATAGGTTACAAAAACTAGATGTGTACTTTAGAGTACTTTTATTGAAATCAAGTTTTAAAAAGGACATTTTGTACTCTACACTACAGTCATGTAATGGACACAACTTGTTTACACTTCAAATAAAAATAGATGACAAAAATATGTATGCAATTCTTTCCATAATGTTAATGGTTTTTCGTGGATCTTTGATTTTATTATTATAATATTACACTGTTGTAGGTATGGTAAATAAATATAAATCATTATAAACTTGCAGTTCGCCCCGAACTAATTACCTCTGCGTGATATTCATAGATAAGTGGGTACCTACTAAAGTAAACTCGTTATAAGTAAGTCGTTCGCACGCGGTTTTTTATCATTCAGCCTGTTACTTGTTCATTCATACAATGTTTGTGATCGATCTCTTTGATGATTGGATCATTTACTAACAATAATCGACATTCCAAATTTAAATCACTTTTCGTTCAAAGGAACGAAAAGTCTTATTAGTCCCTAGGGATTAAAGAGCTATTTGGGTCCTTGGTTACGAGGGACCAAGCTCTTTTTGAATAGATGTGATAAAAGTATATTTTAAACCATACCTACATAAAAAAAACATACGACAAAGTAAATAACACATACATATTTTTGTATGACGTAACTAACAAACTAGACCATCATCGTGAGTGGCTTATGGTCGCATTTTGCTAAATTTAACGTTATCAGTAAAAAAATGGTGACCATTGCAATTATCCGCAATGGACGCTTTCTGAAAATTAGTAAGGTAAACTTTTCCGACAAGATTTGTTATGCAGCCAATTTCAATGGTCAAATTCTGCTTTTGACAATATTTCCGCTTCTTAGTTTTTTCTATAGCCAATGGTTGGCGTGGTCTCCTTTAGCACAATACATGGGTAATAACGGTACATGGGATTTGACAATTTGATATGTCGAGTTTGAAATGTGCTAGTTCACATTATCATTATCATTATGAATACTATGACATACGTATCTGTGAAGTTAAAAGAAAACTAGATCTTATAGCACTTTAAACCAATATATTATTATCTTGTTTCCTATTTCTGTTCTTCTGTTTAACCCTATTGTTATTTTTGTTTTGTCTAGTGTTTTGTTTGTGTTCTCTGTGTATTGTGTGTCAAATAAACAATTTCTATTTCTATTATACCGTAAGCATTAAAACTTATTTTTGCAAAAATCTACGGTGGTCGCTTTCTGCTTAACAACGTTCAATGGAGCTTTTATTTTTGTTTTCTAAAACAGCTCTATAATTATAGCAAGCTTTGGTAGGTATCTAATCTATCAGAAACGGGCCGCAATCTTTTTTGGTAAATGCACTGAAAATAAAAAGAATCATCTCAAATATCTAAGCATATTCCTTTTTGAACATTACTTTATGAAAGTTTCCACTCAATCTACTTTATTGTTATCAGCCGATTTGCTGCCCAATCTTTAGTTTTACTGTGGAATAAATAATACTGTCGTTTTACTGCTTCATTAACTTTTCACGAACATCTTTACAATTTGTTTCAGTTTTTATACTTGTAGGTAGTAACTTAATACTTTTATTGCATCTGTATCTTTGTTTACTTATCTGTACTGATCTTTGCTTTATAATTAATTGACATTCTGTTTTTTTTATTTAGTCCTTCAAACCGCCCAGGTTTCCACACTCAATTTGTTTGAGGCTTCAGATACTAATAAGTATTTGAAGTATCAATTGATGAGTGATGAGATAACGATACAGCGCAGTACCTACTCAACAGAGGCGTTTGTTGCTGCCGCTGCAGTTTGCATAGATTGCTTATAATTGGAAACTGGATGGGCTGCACCGCAGTGCAAGTTTTAATCTAAAATATGAGTTATTTATTACTATAAGCGTATCATCATTATCATCATCACCCACAGCTTGAATTTACCCACTCCAGCGTAAATTATTTTTTGGTGAATAGCAGTTGACGTGATTTTGCGTACTCCGAAAATTCAATTCAATTCTCGCTTGTCCACAAAACATGTTTCGGCAAATCTTGAATTCAATTCAGCCAGCGAAAGAATCATTTAAATTGGTTAACTGGCTGAAATATCGTATAAAGAATAAGTAAAATGATACTTATAAAACTTATAAAAGTCGATTAAAAAGTGACATTTGAAAATATTGTTCCTATAAGCAAAACCAACTTTATTAAAGCAGAGGCTCAAATATACATCGTACCATTTGAAACAAAATTTGGTTTTACCTACAAAGTGAACATGAGTATGATGATAACCCTTAGGGCCCTAAGGCCGCGCAGGATTCTTTGATCTTAACGTTATAAAATATTGACGTTTGTACGGTCGGCCAAAAATGTGATCTGCCACCCTAAGTTTGATGTTCATTTGCTCTTCATAAAGCAAGGAGGTTGACTTTTTCTCGCAATAATATTCTGACAGTTACTAATGCATTGTCTTAGCGCTATTTTGGTTACACAGGCAAACTTTTAGACTAATTTCTCGGCCCACCGTACTCGGAGCATTTCGCTCGAAAACATTCTGACAAGTACCTGTTTGCTAAATTATGAAAATGGTGCTATCTCTGTGGCTTTACACAGTGACACATGATGATATATGATATGTTAAAAAACTTTTTCTGTCTTTATTTAATAATGAACGAAACTATGGAGGAAACTGTCTTTGCGGGTATGCATTCGTCAAGAAATCATGCAACACACGATTTAGGTAGGTACCTACTTTTATTAAAAGCCGGCATCTACTACTACTAAGGCCTTTTACCATCTATATTAGATGATTTATACAGCGTCAGGAGGAAACTTTACCTTCACAGACTGGACGCTGTAGTGCCGGCATAAGTAGTAGGTAATTAATGCACTACGTTTACCACAACATATTACCGTATTAAATTCGGTAATATAATTTTAATTAAGTTAACGTAATATAATTTTTATTAATTTTCTGTTTGAAATAACGGTTTATATACGGTATATACGAAACCGTTATTTCAAACAGAAAAATATCTGGGCTGGGTATGCAGTACCCGGGTACTGTTGTTTAGGTAATGTGTATTATTTTTATACTTTCAGAGGTCATTAAACAAGTACAGGCTAAGATTTATAGGTAATATTAGGTACGAGATTTCTTCATCATCAAATATTCTAAGGTTTATAAATGACAAACGAAGACGGGTGATAAATTATAAAATTCGGATTTGACAGTTTGTGGTAAGCATGAGTTTTGTAGGTAATGAAATCTTTTCTTTATTAAAATAAAGAAATATGAATCAAAGTCGAAACTAATAAAAAACCGGTCAATTGCTAGTCGAATTCACACACGAATGATTCCGGTACCTACATTTAAATATGTTTATTGTATGGGCCCCCCTTTTATTTTATTTTAATTATTTGTTATTATAGCAGCAATAGAAATACATACTCTGTGAAAATTTCAACTCTCTGCCTATTACGGTTCATGAGATACAGCCCGCTGACAGATGGACGGACAAACGGACGGACAGCGAAGACTTCTTAGTAATAGGGTCCTGTTGGCACCCTTCGGGTACAGATCCCTAAAAAGATTACTTATTTATTAGAACAGTTGTTTCCTATGAATTATAATTAATTTCCACGAACACTCACCCTCCATTAAATGTCCCACAAGTTTAATCGAATAACACAGAGTTTGTGAGTTTATGAAATCTCTTGTGACCTCGCTTCACAGTTTTCGTTGCGATCGGACATGGTAATGCAAATTTTCAAAAGCACAACAAAGCAAAAGTTTTCCGGAGACCAATTGTTAAAAGCAAATTTTGAACGAGAATGGGGGAGGGCCCACAAAATTATTCCATTTTTCTCACGTTCCCGTTTAATATTAGAAATAATTGAGTCTGTACAATAGTACCCACCTACTTTCGAACTAAAGTAGATAGAACTTTCTTTGTCATCATTATTTCCCTGCCCTTTTCCCACTTTATGCGGGTATTCCCCTTCCATTTCCCTCTTTCAATGAAATATTTTTTTATGTAAAATAACCTACTAAATAATAAGAATAAAATACTCTTAGAAACAATATCTCGTAGGTAGGTACCTACCTACTTACCCAATCGTTCTATTAGTAGGTAAGTATTTGCACTTTTACGATTCAGTAGCTTCCGAATGCGGCTCTTTTTGTCTGGGTACCTACCATGCAAAACGATTGCATGGTATGTACCCAGGCAAAAAGTGGCTTATAATGTTATTCCAGCTATTCTAGGTACTATCTAAGAATGAAAACCGAACACCTGTTCTGCGGATTCGGTGATCCATCCAATTTCTCACTTATTGCCTTAGACGGTGTATCCCTTCCAGACTGCTCCGACTTTCGGTACCTCGGCTCATTAATCAAGAACGACGGCGATATAAACGGAGACGTAGCGATAAATGCGGGATGGCGACAGGTCACGGGGACAACTTGCGATCCAAGAATGCCCCTTAAAATTAAGGAGAAAATTTACAAATCAATCGTAGAACCTGTCGTATTGTATAGATCGGAATGTTGGGCAACCAAAGGGACGGATGAAAGAAGACTGCATGCAACAGAGATGAGAGTGTTAAGATAGATGTGTGGAGTGACGAGAACGGATAAGGTATGGAATGAGTACCTATCTATATCAAAGGAAGTTTTAAAGTAGCGCCGGAAAAGTTGAGAAGTAATAGATTAGCATAGTATGGATATGTCATGCGGAGGGATATGAATGTCACTGTGTGACTAGAAGAGGGTTTGATATGAAATAGGACGGATACAAGGGTAAAGGTAGGCCAAAGAAGAGATGGATGGATTGCGTGAATGATGATATGAGTAAAAAAGAGTGAACACTGAGATGACGGCTGATAGAGGGGAATGGAAGAATAAAACATGTTGTGGCAACCCTACTTAAGTGCGGTAAGGGCAAGGAGATAATGATTAATTGATAATATATAATAATATTTCAAGTTTCATAGCGGGCGTGATTGAGACAAATTTAAAACATCCTCACATCGGTTAAAATCTTCACAAACTTTCGAATGTTATTATTATTAGTAGGATTACCTAGGTGGGGGAAGTCCAGGCAACTCAGATGAACTGCCATTTAGTAACGATTAATAAAAAGATTAGTTATCACTAATAAATAAATCACTTTATAACAGGGACACTTCCCGCCCTTTTACGGTACTTACTTCAAGTTTGTTTAGTTGTACCATTCATGGTACTAGCGATACATCAATATTTATGACGGTGCTACTGATCCTAAATAATTGTCACTAGTACCATTAATGGTACTAAGGATACAAGTTGTGTAACTTGTACCATAAATGGTACAAATCAATGGTACTACTGACACAAAGGCCTTTTTTGTACCATGAACAGAAAACGAAGAAGCCGAAATAAGTGTTATATACGAGAGTGTTTTTTTAGCTTTTAGAAGACAGCGTAAGTACGCTGTCTTCTAAAAGCTAAAAAAACAAATGCAAGTGCATTTCATAGATATTTTATCACATGTAAGCACCTAGGTCTTAATATTAAAAGAAAAAAACTATATTTTGGTCTATAATAATATCGTCCAAATCGAACAATCGGTCCTTCCTATTAACAATATTGTTTAAAAGTTTCATTGGTCTTGACTGGCTCTGTTCTAACGTTTAGAAGTCCTAAAGTACCAACAAATCGCTTTTTCCGCATCACTTATAAACAATAAACTTGGGTTTCTAATACAATTTACATTATATTGTATACTTACCTAAGCACAAACAGCAAAACCCTCTCAAGTTTGTCCACCATTTAAGCCTAGTTTATTCTTCTCAGGATATCTCGCGGTATTTCTACCTATATAAAATAGCTAAATTTCGGCTAAGACAGTGCTCCGCATTAGTCTCTGTTTGTTGAACATTCAGCGATAAATCCCTCTTTCTTAAAAGATTTATTTTATGCTAGAGTAAAAAGAATATTGTTCTCGGCTCTGCATTATCCCATCATTGAGACTCCTGTGGAAAAAATGGATTTGACTTACGCCAGTCACGTGGAATGGCGCGAACGAGACTTAATTTATTTTAATGATTAATTTTTTTTGTTATTTGTGTTCACTTTTTTTATTATGTTTTTCATTTTTTTTCGTAGGTAGATTAGTTACCTACTCGATTTTTTTTCAGTTTTAGTGTCACAAATTTGATTTTAATTTTAAACGTTTTTGATCTGTTGCATACATCACAAAAAATATTTAGTGTTTTATTTTAGTATTGTACAAAGGTTTTTGCAGGACAATGCGGCCAGCGTCCTGGACACACTTCCATCTGACAATTACCTTGATCAGTTGAGCTATCTATAGATCGTTTGTAGGTAACTGTTTTATTTTATATTTTGTAATTGTGAGTTTTTTGTATATATTTATTTAGGTATTTACTAGTAGTTCGCCCCGAACTGAGATATAGCGCGCGATGTCCACAATAAAATTGATGGAGATATCGGTGAATATAAATACAAAATATGAATATGAATAGAAATATATAAATACCTACAGTCAAACATAAAACTTCCTACTTTTTTTAAGTCGGTTAAAAAATATATATTTAAAACATTGACTTATAAGGCCACAGCTGGGATTTGAACCCATAATCATAAATATTCGTAACACCATGCCATTACACACCACAAATTATTTGTATTTTTTGCATTTCAACCAAAAACGTAAGGATAGCGCAATCTACTCAAAATCAAAACTTTATGTCGAATCTAACTTGCTATAGGAGACGTATAGCAAACACTCTAACTACCTACTGCAAATCACAACGATATTACTATCTAGCTAATATCCAGTCTAGTATGATACACATAGTCAAGTAGGTATCTACTTAGGTCTAATGGTTTATTCAATAAAAAGTAAGAGTTGATATAATGTCTCGTTTACAGTACAAAATCTAGATTTTATGTCACCTCTAACTTGTTATACCAGTATGAGACGTAGCAAACACAATTACCGCGATACCGCATAAATCACAAGGATAGCGCTATCTAGCTAATGTCCAGTCTAACAACGAAGCTGACTAAGCCGCGGGTTTCCTTACGATGTTTCACCTTTTAAGATTACTGGTATAGCGCACATAATTTTTTCGCACAGAAAAATCCATTGGTACCTACACGACCGGGAATGAACCCAAGACCTTAGGATCGAAAGGCGGGGTCACTATCAACTAGACCACCAATGCTCTGAACTTGAATTTACTAAGTGCTACGAAAACAAAGTTTAAAAATACCCATTTATGGCAACCTTCAAAAGATCAGCTCCCCACCTCCACCTCCCGCTTTTATCGTGCTTCTGAAATTAATCCTATTTCCTGTGTAGGTAGGTACTCCAGCATTGAGCTTTCATTGATTTTTATCTCAAAATATTAATTCAATGTATGCTGGTACGTCAATCACGCAACGCGTTGTAAGTTATGTAATGGGAATTTCTTTATGTACGTTTTTTACGTTTATTAAGTACTAGTTTTTTTCATATTGTTATTAAATAATAACAATATGAAAAAAACTAGTAATAACAGAAAGACACTTACAATTAATATGTTTATAATTTACAAAATACAAAAGAAACAGTCAGGCTATCTAGAGGCCGTTGGTTTAATAATTTATTAAGAATCACGCTGTAGATACCTACAGAATATGTGATCCACCCTACGAGATACACTCCTAAGAATGAACAATGAACAAACTTCGAAAGCAGCACCTTTGATATTAGTTTCTAAAACCCATTATCTAAAAAAAACAACAAACGCCTGGTTGTAATGCGGAACAAAAATAACTGGCCGTTTACGAGTACGAACCATTAATTTGAATTGTGTACAGTTCGCTGTTGTGAATGACGGGGCAGACGAATTTTTGTAAATGTTTAGCACGAAGTGTTTTGAAACAGCTGTTACTCTTTAAGAGTAGGTACGTAGCGATCATTAAAATTTTCATAGTTCGAACTCCGAAACTTATAAAAATTGTAGGTAGGTAAACTCATCAGTACCATAGAGGTATGGCATACCTATACCTGTTACAAGAGCAAATTTTATACCTACATCTATCTATCGATTAGAGTACAAACAGGCCGACCATCCTTCTGGCTGTATTTACCCACAAAGGTAACAAAATATATTAGCTATACTTATTTTTATTTTTAACTGTAATGATTACAGAATTAATATTACATTTTGGGAGCACTGGTGGTCTAGTTGGTAGTGACCCCGCCTTCCGATTCTAAGGTCGTGGGTTCAAATCCGGTCGTGTATCAATGGATTTTTCTGTGTGCAAAATTTATGTACGCTATACGAGTAGGTACTCTCAAACGGTGAAGGAAAACATCGTGAGGAAACCCGCGGCTTAGTCAGCTCCGCACATATTGACCATGTCTTTCCTGAGGACAAGGGCGACTAAGCTGAGAGGATGGAATAGGTGCTGGGCAAGCCTACTCCATTTTAATTTGTCCCATGCACTACACTGTCTCGTCTGTGAAGGTAAAAGTTGCCTCCTGACGCTGTATAAATCATCTACTATAATAGATGGTAAAAGGCCTTAGTTGGGTAAAAAATAATGGTTAGACACCAGAAATGTGGCAGAACTTTATTAATTTGTGACCAATTATTCGACCGACTTATTAGGTACTTTTAGTTATATGTAAGCATGTTATCGTTATCAACCAATGCAAATTATTTTTGATTCAAGTATGCACCTCATTAAAAATGCAAAGTAATCTTGTTTCTTGTTCCTTTAGATAAAATCAGTAAAGAACCGAAATACTGTAAGTATAAACAACTCCAAGGATTATTACGTATGCGTTTATTTTCAAGTCCCCAGGCTATAAGGGTTTCATGAAATATTTCCTAAGAGCAACCTCTGATAATAAATTTGGGTATAAGTATTAATTTATATTCGCCTGAGAGGGTTTATTTCGAAGCTTTTCCCCTATAGGCCTCTTATCTACTAACAGGTGTATGGTTAACCAATTGATATTAATTACTTAGCTTTGTCGTGAGCTTAAACCGTTATTAAGTAGGTACTTAGGTAGAGTTCGATTCTCCGACACCACATTTTAGAGTCACACTCCCGTCACAGACAGAGTCTGCAAAATTGAAAATCGTAGAACTGAACTTTTGCCAGCCGCCATAATTAAGTAATTTATTAGCTCGGGACTCTACAAAAGGATCAACAAGGAGCTTAATATCTACAGCCTTACACTATACAAAATAAAAATTAAATTGCTAGCATGGCTTCAGCCGCTTTCATACGATTCTACTGAAAATGTTCGCACATTATTATTAATATAATTCACACACACAAGCACAGATTACTGCGCTTGTATGTGTGAATAGTAATATATTTTAGTAGGATATCATGTATATTATATCATCGTTATCGTGTTATCATCACTTATTATGTTATTTAGAAAGCGTGTTTTTGGTCCAAAATAAACTATTTTGATGATGATAGAATAGATATAATGTTACAGATCTTATAGAGACGATGTTCTAACAGAATGCCAACAATGTGAGGCCGACAAGACGTAGTGACATATTAAATTGGAAATGTATAAAGTACATAATAATGACAGAACAATAAATATGTTCTGAGATAATGACGGAAGCGTGTTCTAAACTTTAGACATCCCGTTTCGAAAAGTAAAGTATAAGTAACAAAAAGGTATCTACATACCCTTATTAATTCAAAAAGTTTAAACTGTAGTGTAGAGATCACGATAGAGAAGTTTTCACTTTTTTATATTGTGTACTTAATTCGTTCACAATATTTTTAGAGTTCCGCACCCGAAAGTGGCCAACAGGACCCTATTACTAAACCTGTGTTATCCGTCCGTCCGTCTGTCAGAGGACTGTATCTCATGAACCGCAATAGGAAGAATGTTTATTTGTATTGCCGCTATGTATAACAACAAATAATAAAAATGAAAGGGGCCCCATACATATTTTATGTACGATGGTACAGAACCCTTCGTGTGCAAAATCGACTGGCACCTGACTGGTTTTATTTTAAATACTGATGGTGACATTCAGTACCTACATCCCCCCAGGGCTGAATAGTCTCAGAATAAGAGCATGACTATTGTAACACTAGTGTTACCCTGTGTATGTAAAGTAAAGTAAAATAAGGCTCGGCAACTGCCCTAATCGGCCACACAAAGAATAACCGAGGTAACATAAAATAGCAGGTTTATTGGTGCTTAGTTGAACTAACAGGCATCATTGCCGAATGCCTGGGTTACCAACACCCATGCTTTATTGAGCTTTGACACTTTTGGCACAATGATAGCAAAGGAAATCCAAGAATATACCTAAGGTACAAACTGCACAAGCAGTGGAACAGGCTACGATAAAAATTAAAAACAACCTTTATTGCACAACGAAAGTAATTAAAAAAATATAATAAATAAATAATTGTGGACATTTCACACAGCGCCATCTAGCCCCAAACTAAGCAAAGCTTGCACTATGAGAATCAGATGTCTGGTGGTATACTTATATATATATATTTTTGTAAATACATACTTATAATGCATAATACTACAACACCCAGACCCGGAATAAATATTTGCAGAACATGCAAACATTTCTCCAGCAGCGGGAATAGAACCCGCGTCTCTAGCATCTCAACTGAGCACGCGCCTGACACGCCACCGAGGTCATCAAAAACGTAGTCGACGAGGTTCTTCACAAAACCGTTTCATCACCTCGGTTTTAATTACAATCATTGTAGGTAAGCTAAGCACTGGTTATGCACTAAGTACTTACAAGTGAGAGCACTAGTGGTCTAGTTGGTAGTGACCCCGCCTTCCGATTCAAAGGTCGTGGGTTCAAACCCGGTCATGTACCAATGGATTTTTCTGTGCGAAAAATTTATGTGCGCTATAACAGTACCTAATGTCAAACTGTGAAGGAGAAGATCGTGAGGAAACCCGCAGCTTATTCAGCTCCGCACGTATTGACCAGTCTTTCCAGTGGACAAGGCCGACTAAGCTGAGAGGATGGAATAGGTGATGGGCAAGCCTACTCCATCTTAATTCGTTCCGGGCACTGCAGCGTCCCGTTTGTGAAGGTAAAAGTTGCCTCCCGACGCTTTTACGACTATTAATTATCTACTGCTTACCTATTAGATGGTAAAAGGCCTTAGTATAGGTACACTAAGCATGCACAGGCCGTTTAATCGGTTTTCAGTCATCGTTGACTTCAATCACGTTATAACACGACGCAGTGTAGAAAAGGACCTCTCTATGTTACTTTTACTTATTATTACGGGAATTGTTTCCCAATCGGTTTGCCCGACTGCCCGTAAAACTCACATACCTCACTACATAATAAGTCTCTGTTTAGATACTGTTACGATTACAAGCTTTATTTAAATTGAAAGAGAGAAAGTTTAGGGCACTTTGAATTCAATCGATCAGTAAAACTTTATATTGAATAATTTTGGAAATGCTTGCATACTTTTCCTTGAACCTTTTTAGGAATTTATTGTAAATTGCTTTGAATGAATCAATTATGTTTTCAATTATTATATTTTCGACGGCTGGGTACGTATATAAGAGAATCTATCTGCAGCCCAGTTTTATTTCATTCTTGAAGTAGGTACATCATTTTAGTGTTTAAGAGAAGTCGTTGTTATCATTTGACACCATATTAGTTCAAAACTAGTAGTATTATCATTATCTAGGTTTAAAGCCTGAATTTCGTGCGTTGATTATTAAACTTTCAGTAATACCTACCTACTTTAGCAATATTTCTAACATAGGTAAGAGGCATCATATAGGAATGAACTTAAAAATTAGAGTAGTTGAGCAAATGACTATAGGTAAACGAATTATAATTTATGAGGGATGACCAAGTTCCATTATCTAGTGAGCACATTCTTCATCCGACCCCTTCGCAAACTACTGAATATTATTTAATTTGAAATCAACATCACAGAGTAGGGTAGTGACATTGAAAGTTACAAAACCTTTTTGTTGCCTTTAAATTGGAGAAAATGGGAGCAGGGAACTTTGTGTTCTAAGTTTTGGGGTTTCTTTGCTTGAAAGTGACGCATCCGCAAGTTCGGGCCAGATGTTAACTATTTACTTTTTACATTTTAAGCTTTGAAATTTAGGTAGGTATCTAAGTACTATTATTGTGAATTAGTATCCTCCAACATGATGGACTATCTATATGGGCGATGGGCTGATCACCAGTCACGATGGTTCACCATAATTATCCATCTTTACTTTAAATCAGAAGTACTGCGCACCCCATGGATATGGGCGTGATAATATAAATGTAGTATTCGGGCGTTACTCACTCTAAATGTTGGTTATTGTTTATTTATCATTTTTCATTCCAAATTACATACTAATGTTCTAAAACTTTAATTATTTCACAACAATGGTACGAAAGAACTAGTGACATTACTAGATAGATAGATAGCGTAGTAGGTTCAATTCACACCCAGGAAACATTGATGAGATAATGTTGTATCACGACAGGGTTTCCCATGGCGAATCATGCATGACCACGTTATTAAAAGTTAGTGACGATATACTTAAATATCAGTACCTAAACAAAAAAACTATATACGAAATAATTTTGTCATTTTTCACAGAAGAATATACTCCTGCCTACATGAAAAATGGCCTAGGCGTATAACAGCGTAAGCTAAAAGCTTTACTAATACACAGATACTACTTTATTGGCAGCCGATTTCTTGGCAAAGACAACAATAGTCTGGTGATTTATTTCTGAACATACGTAAAGACTACAAATATTTTCATAATTTTCGAAGTTAAATTTGAAACATTGCGTTGTTACCCATTCCGTATGCTTGCCTACCCAACTCCCTGACTAACTTTAATCGCCTTCATACGTGGAAAACTTCCGCATCTCAATTTGGTTTGTGAACAATTTTAGAAATGACATTTTAAACACTTTAATTAGGAAATTCTAGACATATTATTTTCATTGCAATTTGAATTCCATGTTAAAATTATGTAGTACCTAGACATCACAACAAATTATGCAAACTGAAGTTCTTGTTAATAGGTAATAGGTATACAAATTGTATACAAAGCAATTGCATAATTATCTCATTTCAATACACGATCCAACATCACGATTTCTCGTACTTATGTACAGATATAATAGGTAATGTACCTATGGCAAGGTAAAGTATGCATGCAAATGTCTCTGTAGAAGCCTTGCAGTTTGTTGTTTTACCTTGCTTGTGTTTCATACTGCATGAACTTCAGCGTTGCAAAGTGTTACAAACTGTCTCAAAAGTGACAAACGAGGTACAAGTACACCTACTAATTCACACAAAGTGCCATTTCATGCCGTTTTACCCCAGACTTGTACGCTGAACAGTTCGCTTCTCTTGATTCATGGACGAAATGTGCCAAGATGAGTTCTAACTGCATCTATTCCGACCAGTTACTTGGATGTTTTATGAATAGGAATATAATACCGTAGTACCAAAAATATTAAGCGGCTCGGCAATTTTCGAGAACATGCTGTGCCGATCCAACATAGAGTGCGATAGGGACAGGAAGATGATGATGATGGTGTTGGTATTTTGCGGAAAACATAAATATCCAGCATAACTTGCATCGCAAGATAGCCCAGTTTAAAACGCCGGAGTTTCCGCTGAAGCCAGCAAAAACTAAACAAACAAAAAACTGCACCTACAGGCTTGCAGTATACTTCGTGTCAGAGAGAGTGGCAAGACATAAGCGTTTTTAAAATAAAATATTATTATGCAATCAATCTGTGAAGATTGGTGGAACAACAACGTAGCGATCATTTATACTTTGATTGATTTGCCACTCGATGCCTCGAAATCAATTAAACAGGGTATTCATCGAAAACAGAGTTGATAACACGTCAGCTGTACACATACCTAACACGTGCCAAGACATTACATTGTAATAAGTAGCGAACTATCAGCCCAGTAAATGATTTAGGTTAGTCATGGCCTAATAAACTACACTTCGAGCAGAAAAACAAAGAAATACAACACGCCAGAGCAAAAGTAGAGCTAGTGTATTGCGGTCTCTCATAAAATGAAAACTCAAAGCTCTTTCTTCAAACACGAAGTAGAAATGTAACAGGTTTTCCAAAAGAAACCTCAAAAAGGGGTGTCAAAGTTTGTACGGGAACTTTTTAACAGGTGGTGCGATTGGTTTGAAACTTGGTTACAATATTTTAAATACAAAATTAATGGACACGTGATAAAGAGTTTTTCAAAATAACCCTTAAAAAGGGGTAAAATGGGGTATCAAAATTTACACCACGCGAGCGAAGCCGCGCGGCTAAACTATTAAGTATAAAATACTGAAACTATTTTTGCCAATAACGTAAAAAAATAATCTTATTGATTTAAGAGCCCTAATAATCCCAGTTAGTAGGTACTTATAACAAAAAGCCCTGAGGCCTAGTGTTTACGCTTAACTGCTTTTCAGGCCATTACATATTCCTGGGCAAACGGCTCTAGCATCTTAATAGTCTAGCGATACTAATAATATAATCTTCTAAGTAAATTTAAGGTAGAATGTAAATTGAATTATCTTCAAGCAAAATCTATTGTTATTATTTTTGTCTAAATTAAATCTAGTATAACAATTACATTACAATTTTGTGTAAAGAAATAAAATTACATTAAAATTACATCCGCTTACAGTCGCCAAAATGCATTTTTTTACTCTTTATAGCCTATACTTTCGTCATCTGGACAAATCCAACGATACCTCATTTTGTCAAACTACGTCAAGCCATTTGGGTTATAGTTTCAGCCCTTTTCAGCCAAAAGAATACATAGTCATTGCATATTTATTTTTTTATTATCAAACAAAGTGAACCCAAAAATGAAAACAACTCACTTTTCCTATAAAAATAACTTCTAACATGACTTATCGATAACTCTGAAGGTTTCAGGCTTCGCCTCAGTGGCCCTAGATAAAACTCATTATTTCAAATAGTTTGATTTCTGCATTATCCCATAAGGCAGGGAATCCATTGTAGGTACTATGGTTTCAGGACAGCTTGGACCGGACCCTGGCAATATCCTTTAAATTTCATACTCGTATCATGCAACATTGCCGTACACAAAAACTTTTATAGAACACAGAATACGTAATAAAATAAAGTTCTGAAACACGGGAATGAGTAACGTGTTGTAGATAAATAAATGTGAGAAATAATGAAAGGATTTTACCGATATTGCTACAAAATCGTAAGATATAAGAGAAGAGAAATCGTAAGATATAAGAGGCTTAAATACTTCAATTTTGTGAAGAGTCTGATTCTGACATAGTCTTCACAAGAACCTAAACAAACTTCTTGGGTTTCCAATCTAAAGCAAGGTCCAATCCACACTATTTGTTTATTATTTTGTTCAACGTCTAAACTGGGCTGAGATTTGTACTCTTTTAATTCTTAAAGAATATAAAAATGGTCTCTTTCAAGCGACATTTTTCCGTGTATGTATTCCTAACTTTTTAAGTACCTAGTTGGTTAGCTACCCATATTTCACTCTGAGATTTTTGGACTCAAAGTTATTCATATTTTCTTGGCATCGTGAGTGACCAGAGTCTATAAATAATAATAACTAATAATAATAACTAATAATAATAATTTCGAAACTAGTCTAATTGTACAATACGCCTCATGTTTTAATTTGTTACACTTAACATGATTATAGACTTGGTCGACATCGATCGAATGTTATGTAGGTGCTTTGACTAGGCCCATAGTATCGATATGGACACCTGTTATTCTCATAAAGTCTCAACCAACCTACGCAACCAAAGCAACTGCAGTACTGCCCTCCTAGTGAAGAACGCAGTAACTAATGTTTTGATACGTTAGTGAGAATAGAATGTTGTATTTTATTAGGCGATTCCGAATATGTAGCTAAATATTTTTTGTCAAAAATACTAGTTACTGCGTTCTTCACTAGGAGGGCAGAGTAGGGCACGTCAAAAGCGCAAAGGCTTTTATAACACAACTAGCTGCCGCCCGCGGCTTCGCTCGCGTGGTATCCGGATAAAAAATAGCCTATATATTAATCCAGTACATGTACTATGTATATTCCAAGTTTCGTTTAAATTCGTTCAGCCGTTTAGCCGTGATTGAGGCACAAACATCCAAACTCACAAACTTTCACATTTATAATATACTAGCTGCCGCCCGGGGCTTCGCTCGCGTGGTATCCTGATAAAAAATAGCCTATATGTTAATCCAGTACATGTACTATTTATATTCCAAGTTTCATTCAAATCCGTTCAGCCGTTTAGGCGTGATTGAGGCACAAACACCCAAAGTCACAAACTTTCGCATTTATAATATAAGTAAGAAGTAAGATAACAACGTCAACGAAACGTAACTGTCACGTTGCTGCCACGAAAGACCTAAGCAAGGTGTATAGGTACCTTACCTACTACTTATCTATTCTACACCTAAACGTTAAACCAAACCAAAATATATATAAAGTGTCTAATATATCGGTGGACATAAAAACACTTGCCCTAAATAATACTGGGGCTTTGTTTGTTAATCGCATTTTATTATAATTCACAGTGCCACGAAAGTAGCACAATTTTTGCCTTGCAAAATATATTTTCAATGGCCACAGCAAAGCGTCAATTGACTCGACGCCAACGTTTTTAATGTTATTCAAGAGAGGTGAGGTAAACTACAATCTTGTTATTCAACGCTGAAACTGTGGCCGCGAATGGCCGCAGTTGTGATGTGTTACGGATTGAATATGATGCCAAACGAAATGGGTGGGAAAAGAGCATCTTAACACGTTCCGGCTGTTTTTTTTCGCATCATAAATTCCATTTCAATTTGCTTAAAACATGTTTCGATGGCTCGTAAATAAAACGCATAGGTAAACCATTTAGTAATCAGGCCAGTCAAAATTTTGTACTAGATCTAAAAATAGGCATGATCATTCCCCCCCCCCCCCCCACTCTGATCTATCGCACCGCACGTCGTAAACGCGTAGCGAGACTTCAGATGCGGTTTACTAAGTTTAGAACGTTCATTTGTCTTTATAGAGTGATCGCCATGTTAGCACTCAGAAAGTAGCCTATGTCAGTGACGTAAAGTTAGCAGACTACCAATAATGTAACCCAAAACCACCGCCCCCATGCCTGGCCGCGCGGTCGTAGCCACGGTTCGTGCGCCACAACGTTTAATAACGAAACTCTGAAATCACTGGCGTAATACCTAACTCAAATTAATTTCCATAATTACTGACACGCAGTTTTCTTGCGGGCAGCCTCACGCTAAACGAGAATAGGCAGGCAACAAGCGCCTACCTGACAAATTTGTTTCTGAATAATATTTAAAGTTTTATAACCTGTCACTCAGTTTGTGTTTCCAGGTGTTTCCTTAAAAGCGGTAACTGTCATGCAATGATGACAATAACAGGCACACAAAGGTTGTCATTACATTTTTCACAATGAACACAAGCTCAAGATGTGAAGACGCTTTGTAATGCAAGAGAAGGTTTTCAGTAATAAAAAAATCTTTTCATTTATTTTTGCAATTTCCGAGCCTATTTTAACGACGCATCAAGTAAGCGTGACTTAGCTCGAATCGACGATTACATTACGGCATTCGATCACAAAGGAGGAATATTTGTGGGCTATCCAGAATTGGAATCAAATTGGATCTTACAAAAGGTCCCTATCCAATTGTTAATATAAGTATTTAATGTTCAATGAATTATTAAAAATCCATTTAAAAATTAAATTATCACAGAAAACAATAGGTAAGTATTATTATCAGGAATAATATCCTTTTTAATAGTATATGTTTTCATACTATTAACAGAAGAAAGAGAATCTCACGAACAACTGTAATGAAAATAAAAACTTATGCGCAACTTCATCTATAAACGTGTAGACTGAAACTAAAATTACTTCCTTCCTATTTACTTACCTTCAAGAAAGGATTTATTCAGTAAAAAGTAGGTAAATCCTAGAGCCAAGTGATATGTTAGTGGAACCAGCAGATGGTACCTACGTGATATATCTTCCGCAAACTTTCCCCCTCACATCTTTGAATTGGGGTGTGGGTTCTAAAAGTAATGCGGACCACGTTTTGTCTTCACAGAGAAAGAACAATGCTTCAAGTTGTTGGTTTAGGCTCAAGATATTTAATTGGATTTTTAGGATTCCGTACCCGGGCTGCCAAAGGGACCCTATTACTAAGCCTCCGCTGTCCGTCCGTCCGTCCATCCGTCTGTCAGCGGGCTGTATCTCATTAACTTCTCTAATTAATCGTCTTTTGAGAATTTTGAACTGATTTCTATAGCCTTTGAGACTTTCAGACCGTGTTATTGTAATTTAGGTTTCAGTTAAATTAGAAAATGTTAGAGCTTCTTCATTGAAAATACGTCACAATTAATAAAACTATAAAAAAAGTCAATAAAATCACAAAGATCCTTTATATTAAGTATAATTAGATGTATTTTAAGTTAAGTTCAAGGTACCTATTTATTATTTAACCAGGAGTGGACAACTTTTAAATAAGTAATAAATTGTTATAACGTTATATTATTGAACATAAATTAAAAAAGCGGCAAGAAAACACGAGGGTGGCATTAAGGTGCTCACGTGTACATGTACTTACTACGACGTCATTGTTCTTTCAATAAAACTATCAATGCTTGGAAGAATAAATACACAATGTCACCTACCAATGTAATTACATTCAAAGTATTAAAACGCTGTAAAATCTCTTTGTTCTATACCATAAAAACCCTATTACTAAGCCTACGCTGTCCGTCCGACCGTCCGTCCGTCTGTCTGTCAGCGGGCTGCATCTCATAAACCGTAATAATTAGAGGATTCAAATTTTCATAGAGTGTGTTGTTTATTTCCGCTATAACAACAAATAATAAAAATAAAATAAAAGGAAATATATATACATAAAAATAACATTCATAATGGATCATTGAAGTTATGTAACACTAGGCGCGGTCAGTAATTGGATGGGTCGAGTAACTTTTTGCACATTTTTTCGTAGTATTTTTGTGTATTTATTTTTTAAACGATCGTAAATTATATTTGTACAAAAATAATATTAAAATTAAAAATTAGGGGGTTCTAATATTATAGAAGAGACGTGTTTCATTTTGCGTTTTTTGCTTGATTTTAATAGAAAACGTGCTACCACCTAATAGGTGGCATACAATAAACATTTATGTACATGTACGATGGTACGGAACCCTTCGAGTGCGAGAATTCAACTCGCAATTAACAGGTTTTATTTTTTCATAAGTATTATTTTTATTATTATAGGCTTTTACCAATATACCAACCAATATTTTTTATTAAATTAGGTTACAATATATAAACATGTAAAAATAGATTTGATCCTCGTTACACTACAATGTCATAGAATAACATAGAATACCGGGTAGCGACAGGATTGACGTCTCTGTCCGAACTATCTTCAAGCATCACACACATCTTTTGCCACTTTTACGCGCTCAAGACATGTAACGGTATTTATAGCTAGCTCATGATGACAAAAGGATTTTTTTACATTCAAGATCGTCTTGATAGTACCTACTTACTTTTCGATTAAACAAGTCAGCAATAAAAATTAATGAGTTTTTATATTCCTTTTACTTCTCGTAAATTGGAAAAATAGAGCATTTAATCATTTAGTTAGGTACTTAAAATAACTAATAGGCGGAGGCGAAGCTTTCATTGCAAGTCAAAGTTTAAATTCTCAGTTGAAAGGATCTCTCGATATAGGCTGCGCAAACTATGTTGTTTTAATTCATCATTTGGAGCAAGTGGATTTTTGGAATTAAATTTCCATTTGTAATTTGGAATTTGGAATTAAAGTCCCAGTATTCGGGTCCACCACCACCTTTAGGTTGAAACCTACTCCCCAGACCAACAAGGCTTTCATACTCGATAAACTTTTGTACTCATTATGAAGTAAAGTACTTATATAATAACTGCTTCAAAATGTTATTAATAGCATTCTTATGTATACCAAAGTATAAAATGGTAAAACTTACCTGTTTATAAACAATAATTCTTCTTTTTTTTACAGGTCCTTAAAATAAATTATATATAAGCAAACAACACTGTCAGTTAGCTTTAAAACTTGCAAAATACTTTTGTATTCCAACAACTTCAAATATCAAGGAATTAAACTTTGTAATTTAAATAATTATAGCACACAATTAGGTAGGTACCAGTTTATATTAGTTAAGAAAGTTTCGTATCGTGACCACTTCATTCAAAGTACCTAAGCGTCGAGGTGGCGGGCGAGGAGCGCAGAGAAAACGGTTTGCCTGCGACCGAACCCAAGCTAGCCAACACGAACACTGACAGTAAAATGTGAGGGAAAGCGCACCCTTTCAAGCTTTCACAGACACGCCAAGTGGACGTTCCGAATTGCCGAACTGATTGATGGACCATGTTAACACTACTGCATGGACAGGATCAGGAAATTTTCGAATTTGTATCATAGAGGTCTTGTTGAGATTGCTCAAAAAACTGTGTAGGTGTTAACTTTTAATTTTATTATTATTTTTGTACAAATCAGTAAATTCACAAAAATACTACAAAAGCAAAAATGTGCAAAAAGTCACTCGACCCATTCAATAACTGAGCGCGCCTAGTGTTGCTTAACTTCAATAATCGGCTCCCTTTTTTTAATTTTATTTATTTGTTGTTATAGCGGCAATACATACTCTTTGAAAATTTCAACTCTACCTATTACGATTCATGTGATACAGCCCGCTGACAGACGGACAGACGAACGGACGGACAGCTTATTAATAGGGTTCTGTTGGCACCCTTCGAGTACGGAACCTTAAAAAGCAAAATAGAATAAGAAAAACAATATTGAAATGGCGCATAGCGATTTGTGGTAGGTTTCTTCTTCAATTGACAAACTGAGATTTATAAAAAATATTATTCCATTCCATCAACAATCTTTGATCTTTGCTTTACCTGTGTATTTAAGAAGTACCTTTATTTAAAATGTACCTACGATGGTACGGAAACCTTCGTGTGCGAAATTGACTCACACTTAACCACATTTTTGAGATAATGCGAGCGCGAAGACGGACGGAAACTAGTTGATATTATATAGTATAGAACCTACAACCTAAACTAGCATAAATTGCTTCAACAATCACCCCAAGGCAGGCATTATTATGGTAAACGCAATTTATTTTAAATTTTATACTTCTTTCCACACGTTTCCGATATTGAGATATGTTTTTTAAAACACAATTAAGTATGTATCTACATACATACATATTATCACACCCATATCCCTAATGGGGTGGGCAGAGCCACAAGTAAACGTAAGGAAACTTGTAGCCACTTCTGGGCCTTTTTTTTACCTACTCCCAGTCCAGCAGAGAAGTTAGTGGATATCTAACTACGTAATATTCAGCTTTTACTTCATATTTTCGAACATTTTAAATAATAGGTTTTCAGATTGTAAAGTATAGGTAAAAGTTCAATTCGCTATCAGTCGAATAAATCATTGACAACTAGATTTCGCGGTTTTATTAATCAGCTTTTGGTAAATACACTGAATTCCCGTATGTGGCGTCGTAGGCAGGTACAGTGATATATGTTTATTGTGTGGTACGCTATTATTGCTGCCTGTCATTTAGATGAACGGATGTCGAGGAAATTGTAACTACGGTTTCCTCTTTTGTGGTTCCTTTTAAAGAGTTTATTAATATACGAAATGGTTAGCAACCTACTTACATAGAATATTAATAAAGTATTCACAGGCTATCATTAAAATTGCCAGTGCGTAGCATGTGCCGAAAATAATAATTATCAATTGCCAGATGCAAACACTATTTCGATAAAAGCATTATTTATAAAAGAGCAATCTTCTAATTCTAGATATCGACCTTGGTTTTCAATATCCTATACACCTGGGTTTCATGACTTTCTAGCAAGTAATCGATAGAAATAACGGCTTATCTCACATCGGAACATCAAATGCGTTGAGTATAAAGCAGTACTGTTTGTAGGCCAGTCGGCGATAGATAAAAAATACTTACCTACATGCTGTTAGGCATTTAATATAGTTGGGCAGCTGCTGAAAACATGAGATATCTCACAGAAAGACATATAGGTACGATCTTTTATTTTCATACTTTCTTTATTTTTAGAAAAATAACCGAGGAGCATGTACCTATGGAGAATGTTATGAGAGTGAATGAGGCGAAATAAGTATGTCAGGATCGTAGCAAATGGAGTTCCGTGATCTCTGCCTACCCCTATGGGAAACAGGCGTGATTTTATGTATGTATTTATTCCTTCGCAAGTTATTTTATCTTACCGACGATAACTGAAGTAGTGTAATAGCAATCAAAAGTGATGTCTTTGATAAATGAAATGGTATAATTTATCAAAACTTATTCGTCCAAGATCGAAACCGAAGTTGGTAACTATTATATAATCTGTGCAGTGCTATTAGCCATACAAATTGCTTCCGGGAATGCTGTTTATTTTAGTTCAAACCATGAACAAAGACGTCCGAAATATGAAGATTAACGGAGCTAGTTTTTTTACTTTAGAACACGATCCCAAGGCGACTAAACTTGGCACAGGTCATAATTTGTTATCTATCAGTGTTTTTAAGTAGGAACATTTATGTGACACGGTTCAGTTGTAGAAATAGTAGATAGTATGGGGAAATCCGAAACCAGAAGAGATACAGGAAAAGTGTCTTAGGAATAATTTACTCTTCATTTGTTAAAACAATTTTGTCATAGTAAAATTATTGGCCAAGCACGAGTTGGCTGTCAAAACTGCTGATATTGGCAAATAAACTTTTTAAATAAATTGTTTAATAAAATGTTAAACTTGAACAACTTCTGCTGTCCCGATTTTGTTCTTCCGATGCAATGAAATGATTCTTACAAGTAGGTAAATGAGGCAATTAGCATTAAAAAAAATTTGTTTGCTAACATCGTCCATTTAAAATCAACTCGCGCTTGATGGAAAAATTTACTATATGCCAAAATTGTTTTCACAAAAAATGAGCAAATAGTTCCTAGACATTTTGCCTGTATTTTTTCTGGTTTCGGATTTCGCCATATTGTGCCAGTTATAAAAAAAAACTCTCTGTGTAAGGCTATTATGATAGATATAATTTAATTCTGTTTGTGATTTGACAGCATTTGAAAACTTTTTCACTGATAGAGATCTTTTCCAATTAGACCCTTCAATATGAATGAGATTATTAAATGCTGAGACTAACGCTATCTGGGATCATCTTGGATTAGTCCTAAACTCTAATCTTAGACGTTTAGCTGTGACAAGCTCCTTAGGGGCTGATGTGAGCCAGCTTAATAGTTTGCAAACAAACGTTCAAGGCTTGCAACACTGGTTCTGATGTCCACTAGGCAACATTTGGATAGCATTATCTCAAATATTGAATTATGTAATTAACTCTAACACAAAAGTGAATGAAGGAACAAAACATTAAATAGTTTGTAGGTCAAACAAAAACCTTCACTAAAAATAAATTATGGTAAAATAAAAATAAATTGTTTAGGTGCCTATCAGAGTTCAATAATTTGGTGATCCAAAAAGAGGTTATGAGAATTGTACTTTTGTAGGTTTTAATTTTGTACTTTGCCACCTCGTATAACAATTTTTTGACAAAATTCCTCCTTTCATTCCAATTTTAAAATTAACTCTGGGTAGGACTACGTAGCTCGGCACAGCTCTGCGTGGCTTTACGAATCTCTACGTAGCTTCGCGTAGCTCTACGAATCTCTACGTACCTTTGCGTCGCTCTATGCGAGGTCTACGAATACCTACGTAGGTTTGCGTAGCTCTGCGTAGCTGTTTGTAGCACCGTGTGTTCCCGCGTAGCCCTTCATAGACCAATGTTACTTTACTTACATATACATAACCCTGAAGGGATATCCATCATAGCTTTGCTTAGCACCGTTAATCGTAGCTATGGAATAATATATTTTTTCTTTTATTTTTATGTATTTAAATGATATTTCCTCATAGAAAATATAGGAAAACAAAAATCGTTTTGAGGTTTTGTGTTCCAAGTAACCTAAAATTCATAGTATAATAATTAACTACAACTAATGCATTAATGCATAATGCAATAGCATATGCAGCAAAAAAAGCTAAATCCTTACAGTCATATTCGGATCGCCTTAAGTATTTTAAAATATCATCTCTTGAAAAACGACGAACACAACTTGATTTAATCTTTCTTTTCAAAATTTTAAATAACAAAATAGATTGCCCTCAGCTATTAAATAAAATACATTTTA
This sequence comes from Scotopteryx bipunctaria, assembly GCA_949320045.1. Lineage (NCBI taxonomy): Eukaryota > Metazoa > Arthropoda > Insecta > Lepidoptera > Geometridae > Scotopteryx > Scotopteryx bipunctaria. The sequence goes on from OX439441.1 coordinate 6,865,998, forward strand.
GAGTCCCACGTGGAATTCCTCGTCGTCCAATCCCACTCCTAGCCCCACCACTCCGCACTACTGTTCTCGGCATTAACTCCCCCATGCCTAGGATTAGCAAAGCTCTCCATAGTCATTGTGCTGAAATAGACATATTCTCTACAAATATTAATAAGTTCCGCCAGTTCTTGTCTGAGAACTTGCCGAACTCAATTATCTAGAAATTTAAATCTGAATTTAATTTTAATTTTAATTAATTTTAATCTATGTATAAATCTGTTCCTTTCTTCTCTTATTTTGTTATGTTATCCTTTTATTTCTTATTTGCATGCGGTGTTTATCTGTAATTAGTTGTGCAATTAGTTTGTGTATTTTATATGTATTTTATGTAATGTAAAATTGTAATAACTGTAGATAAACCTAATAAATAAAATAAAATAAAATAAATGCAAGTCAACCAATATGAACTTTCCTGAAATACTCAATAATTTTATAATTTTTCAATAATTTTATGACCCCGCCTTCCAATCCGAAGGTCGTGAGTCGGTCGTGCACCAATGAATTTTTATGTTCGAAAAAGTTCGAAAACATGTGTCAAGTGCACGAAAGGAGCCTTTGAGGCGCACTTAATGCTTTCACAACACTGGTTCGAAAGAACTAGTGACACTAATAGATAGATCCAGCTGTGAACTTTTAGATATAGGCTGATGGTGGTGAGCTACGTAGGTACTGACAGCTTGGTTTGCTGGTAGAAAACTCTGTTAGAGTTAAGCTCGCCTTTGTAGGTAGGTACATGTACTTTGTCATCATAATTTTCCTGCCCTTATCTCTCTCATGGGGTCGGCACACCATGTTTCCCTCCTCCACATGGGCGTAGCCAGGTTTTAGTATCGGGGGGGTTCAAGAAAATAAAACGACTAAAAGTACATGAAATAACCCTTATATAAAAAAAATATTACTTCAGTCGCATTGCACGCGTGGGATACAAAACGGCATTAAAATATACGAAGATTGCCGTTTGCGATCCGATAATCGACGGTGGCAGATGAATCCAAATCACCGTATATTTTAATGTAGGTAATAGTTAGTAATCAATGAGATATGCCGCACGTCTGCTCTTATTTTAATTCTATAAATATTAATACCTGAACTTTTCGGGGGGGTTTGAACCCCCAAAACCCTCCCCCTGGCTACGCCCGTGCTCCTCCATCTTCTTCTATCATTTGTCATCTCAGTAGGTACTCACTCCTTTCATACGCACGTCCTCTTTCACAGTGAATATAATTATCTATAATGAAATACAATTTCAAAATTCAGACAGGTAGGTACTTAAATAATTATAACTAAATTGTAATACCTTTATATTTCCCTGCGAAGCAGTTTGTAATTCAGTAGTTGTAAAAAACATTACCGTGTTTGCGACTTTGTGTATTTTGAAAATTACCGCTAAAGAAATCTAACGAACGAATGAATGAACTGCCTAATTCAATTCAATCCATGTTCACTCACTCGTTTGTTTCGTTTGTATAATACTCAGAATTGTTCTGAGGTATAATAATTTATTACCTGTGGGTTTGTAAAATAGGGAGGGGAGTTTGTGCTTCAATTTTTTATTTAGTAATCGACTACTAAAAAAAGTATAGAAAAATATCTTACAGAATCAACTGACTTTGATTTCTAAAACTAACGCAACGTCTTCGGCACGCTTCCACCGTCTGATGAGATCTCTCACCTCATCTGGATCAGGTGAGCTATCTGTAGACCGTTTGCAACGGTCATTAGTTATCCTGACTGTTCTCCTATTTGTACCTACTATTAGACGTATCATGAAAAACTAACGCAATGAGGAACATTTCAAAAAAACACTTTTATCTTCGGCCCTCTAACTTCGTAATTAACCTTTGACAGAAAAAGCCAAAAGCAAACGATCATCACCGGTAGGTACGGATAACAATAGTTATGTACCTATTATAAAAATGTGTTCATGTGAAATGTGTGTACTGTAAACATTACACACATTTTGTCAAGACAATATTCACAAATTATTTATGGTTACTATTATTATGTGAAAATAGGAATATGTTATTTTTTATTTTGCCAGTGTTATTATTAACATCAGGTAGAGTGTGGTCAAATGCAAACCTATTTTGGTAAAAAAAATATTTAGTATAACATCGATATCGTACATATTGAAGGATACAATGATTACGAAACATCGAGTTTAAAGTAAACTAGAGCTTCCCAACTCTAATCTGCTGTCATGTTAGATAGATGTCAAAGTGACATTATACAGTTAATTGACATTTAAGTTTTTTTTATCTGTGGTGTGTTTATTTTTAGAAGACCGTGAAATTCCTAATTGTAACTAAAATTGTATGTATTTTCGTTTTATTTCATATTTTAGCACTTTATTTGGATTACATCCACAATAACGCATCTTCACAAAGCATAAAACTCTAAAGAGATCTTGTTCTGCCCTCATCAGCACATGCAATTCAATCAGTTTCCTGTTGTGCCTTTTGGGGATTCCAAGAATAAATTCCTTACATACGCTGGCTTATTGAATCAACCAGTAAATGATCGGATAGCTGACCTAGTCCCTGCGTCGATCTATCCAACCATATTCAAAACGAGTGCTTAAAACATTTCAGAATATTATCATGGTGCCATGGTAAGACAAGTAAAATGTCTGCAGAAAGTTGCTTAGTAAAAGCAATCTATTCATTCAAAGGCAAAAACAACGATGAGCTATGTTTCAAGAAAGGTGATGTTATTACTGTGACTCAGAAAGAAGAAGGTGGATGGTGGGAAGGCACTTTGGGTGAAACCACTGGCTGGTTTCCTAGCAACTATGTGACTGAATTTAAAGGTAAAATTCACGTGATTCGATATTTTTTTAGCCCTTTGATTAACCAAATGCATAATACCTAAATGACCCATCACAGAGGTACCTAGGTGCATAAAATCTCAGGAATGCAATGAATCATGATTTTAAGTGATTCACATTGTAAAAGTGAGTAAACTGTAGGTACTATACTAATCTTATTCATTCCTATCTTGTTTTAATATTATGATTATTTTATGGATTAGACCCAACTGGTTCTGTGACAACATCACCAATTAGAGCTGCATCAGAGATTCAGGCCTTTCGTAATGTTGTCCTCAAAGACATTATTGACTCGGAGAAGGCTCATGTGGCAGAAATGCAGGGACTTGTCAGCAACTTCTTACAACCTCTGGAGAAAAGTGAAATGTAAGTGTTTTTTTTTAATTAATAACAATAATAATTATAAGGAGGATAATAATAAGCGTCAGATGGCAACATTTACATTCACAAACAGGAATTAGGATGGAGTAGGCTTACCCAGCATCTATTCCCTCCTCTCAGCTTAGTCGGCCTTGTCCACAGGAAAGGCATGGTCAATATGTGCAGAGCTGACTAAGCTGCGGGTTTCCTCACGATGTTTTCCTTCACCGTTTGAGAGTACTGGTATAGTGCACATAAATTTTTCGCACAGAAAAATCTATTAGTACACAACCAGATATTTGAACCCATGACATTAGGATCGGAAGGCGGGATCACTACCAATTAGACCACCAATGCTCTAACAATAATAATACTAACACTAGAATTATGTCATGGGCATCAGAAACAGACAATCCCCTGCTAAGGCACTGAGGTTAAAATTATTACTATAGATTCATACCTAGTAGAAGTAAATAAAACATTAGTGTTTTCGACAGATGCTGGTATTAATTTTAGTAATAATTTTGGCTTCTATTTTATTTTTAAACTCTAAAAGCTATAATTCTATTCACACCTGCAGGCTTACAAGAGATGAATTCCGGCAGCTAACAGGCAATATCAACGAGGTGCTTCAAACACATGAACAGTTCCTAGCATTGTTGGAGGAGTGTGCAACAAAGACTGGGCCAGATCAGAGAGTTGGCGGACTGTTCCTACAATGGGCATCGAAAATAAAGGCAGTCCACCAAACTTACTGCGCTGGCCATCCAAAAGCTGTGTGCATTCTTGATAAGTACAAGTAAGTGCCTACATTTTTAACTTTCATCATCATATCAAACTGATTGCACCCAACCTTGGGTACAGGCCTCCTCTTTATTACACCATTCTCTTCAAACCCTTGCAAGCCTCATCCACTATCTATTGATCCACTTGTGTCTCTAGTCTTTTGAACCAGTGTGGTGAAAGGATTAAAAAGCGCAAGAGGCTTCTTTTGTGCACTTTACACAATGCATATTTTCAAACTTTTTAGGTTTTATGACATGTCGGTTTCCTACCGATGTTTTCCTTCAGCAATTGAGAGTACTGGAATACCTCATTAGCTTATTCTCTGCTGGATTGGGAGTAAAGAAAATCTCTACCCGAGCATGTCGTAAAAGTCGACTAAGGGATAGTATCCTCCGACATGATGAGATACAATTAGCAAGTATTCCCAAGGCAGACATCATGACATCAGGCAGACGGCCGGTCATAAAACACCTTAGCCAAAACTCTTACCTCACGACCTTACATAGAGAGGGATAAGGGCAGGAAGATGATGAATGAACTGTGGGTGGCCTAGTGCCACTATTCGGTTATCACCTTTGTCCATCTCCCATCATTCTTCTAGCCAAGTGTCCTGTCCATCTCCACAATGAAAAAAGTTATATAATGTTCCAGTACAAAAATATTCAACACTTCTGTTACTACTTTCAGAGAGGAATTGAATACTTGGATGGAAAACGCTGGTGCTGTTACTCCGGGTGTTTTGGTGCTAACTGCAGGATTATCAAAACCGTTTCGTCGACTAGGGAAATACCCGGCCATGCTTCAAGAACTGGCCAGGCATGTGCATGAAGCTCACCCTGATAGAGGGGACACGCATCGCGCATCTGTTGTTTATAAGGATATAGCTGTGAGTCAAACTTCATATATCTTTATTACCCTACGTCGTATTTGCTCAGAAAACAAGACAACAACAAGACCAGGAAACCATACTTGGCAATATTTTTTTGTCTTCTAGAATCTAGATGATTGTTTTATCATAAACTTTTCTTGTTATAATTTTTCATTTATTAACTGTAGGATGTTTTTGCTTTGCTAGTATAAAAGAAATCTTTAATAAGCACTTATTTGGCTTTTTTTAATTAGGCGTATTGTAAGAAGTATACAATTTATAGTTTGAACTTTCAGTTTTATTAACACTGAAAAAGTTATAAAATCTTTAATAAAGTTACCTTAATAGCACAATAATTAGACAAGACTGCTAGTCTTGTCTAATTATTGTGCTATTTGGTTTCCCTCCTATTTCAAGATTCTATTTAGACTGAGATAATGAATCAGAGATGACGGTGATGCTATAAATAAATATAGAAATGGAAATCTGTCTTTTGGTCCCATGTGATTGAAATACTCTGAGTAGTAGGTAAATATTTCATAGATTTTCTGCTATATTTAACTTTGAATCAATATAGCACTAGTAGCCAATATCACTGAGGTGCGAATTTGATATAAGACGGGATGTTTGCTTTATCTTTGCTTGATCTTTAAACATTTGATTTGGATTTAGTGTTGTGGGATTATTTTTGATACCTTTACGTGACTGACACTCACACACGAGAGTTAGAACGCTCTTGTGACTCGACGTTATCGAACGCTGTTATCAAAAGATGAAAAAGTCGTCGAGCCATAAAGAGCGCGTACTTACTCGTTTGTGCGTTAAGTGCACAATTTCTTGTCTTTTTTCTGGTTTACGACGCGCCGGTTTAGCTCAGAATTTATTTACTTTACCGTTAATATAACAGCGCGGATATTTTTTTCGGCCTTAAAAGTCCGTACACACCAGATTCGGATCTTAAAATCAAAAGGCATGGTCGCGACCACTGATCCCTAAGGGTTCACGCACGTCGCGCACATACGGACGGGTATTCATAACGTATGAAAGTGTCGCGTGCCGATGCGTTGCGGTTAGATTGATTTGCAATTAGGCCATAAAAAAATCTCATGTATGGACATGTTTACTTGTAATGAGACTCGCCTGTATATGCTAGAGCTTTAAGGCTTCATTCAGACACGCCGGCAACCACGGGATTGCAAATCTGGCGATAATGGTACCGCCATGATCGCCAGATTTGCAATCGCGAGACTTGAATACCTACATAAATAAAACCCGCGCGGTACCCACGCAATCCTGAAACCGCGTTGTTCCCGCCGTGTCTGAACGAAGTCTTAAATTACAAACCAACAAAATAAAATTTTTGTTCGTTTACAGAGTGGCTGCGCCGCGCTACGCCGTCAAAAAGAACTCGAGCTTCAAGTAGTGACGGGAGAGGTCCGCGGATGGCCGGGCGGCGAACTAGCGGCCTTAGGCGATGTCTTGCACATGGGCAGCGTGGCAGTGGGACCCTCGCATCAGGACAGATACCTTGTACTGTTCCCGTCAGCGCTGCTTTTGTTATCCGTCAGCAAAAGAGTGTCTGCTTTTGTTTATGAGGTAACTGTTGAACAATGGAAACATCATTACAATTTTTAGCTTATAATGGTATTAGGATATGATTCTCAATGATCAATGGTTACTTGAATGACTGTGGCTAACTTGTCCATCGATATTGGTTGTATGATGGAACTTGTAGATCAAGTAATTTAAAAGGTAGGTTTTTGTCAGACCTAAGAATATCACTGTTTTATGTTATTTATGAAAACTGGAACGTGAGAGTAGCATACATTTTCAGAAAATAATTCTTCCAGTGTTTTATTGTGCTCGTATTTTCTGATACCCTATTCACAGGAAATCATAATGAGGGTTCAGAACTATTGCACTTGGGTTTTAATATTCTTCAGTCATTTATACTTTTAGATTTCACATCACATACAATACAGGATTCACTTTCATCAATAATATTCCATGTTTCTTTCTCCAGGGTTGTCTTCCATTGACTGGTATAACAGTCTGCAAGCTAGACGATACAGAGACAAGGAAAAATGCATTTGAGATTAGCGGGCCTATGATCGACACCATAGTGGCCGTTTGTCAAACACGGGCGGAGGCCGACAACTGGGTCAGTCTACTGCAAAAGCACTCTAATACGAGCAGTCCCTCCCACGAGCCAAATCAACCGCAGTCTTTACCTCATGTAAGTATCTACAGATAGTTTCAAAACCGATAGAACACAAATAAAGAAAAAAAAAGGAGACTACTACAAGAAGTGTAAATGAAACTCTTGTGCCTGTTACATAATATAGGATTATACTTTTGTCTGGTTTCAATTAGATTTCAATCAAAGTTGTTTTATTGGAGACCGTGAAACTATGTTATAGCAGATGTTTGGCACACGTGGTGTTTATTTCGAGTGCCGTGATTTGATCGCTCTGCGTATATTGTCTGTTTTATGACTTTTTTATTATGTCTAACTGTCATTGCCAATGATAATTTATCTATGATCTAAGTAACATATATCATAACCATATTACTTTAAACGACAACGTTTAAGCCACACTAAGTGATAATAGTTTTTTTTTTTGGATCTGAGATGGATTATGTTTTGGCAATGGCAATTGTAAAGGTATTATAAAACTAAGGTATTTGATGTTGTTACATAGCTGACCCGCTCTCCCTCCGAAGGGGCGTTGTCTAGCATCAACACTAGTCGGCGCAGTTTGTATCACGTGACCCTGCCGCCGCCCAGCTATCCTTCTGCGTCCCCCTACTATTCACTTACCAAATACTTTGCGAGACTCGTCAAGAAAAAGGTCATCACGAAACAGATGCTACGCAAGCTCCTGCATGAAAGAACTTGGGCGAAAGCGTTCGAACTGACGGGAATGCCAGTGATGCGGAGACATAAGAATCATATCAGACTTAGGATAGAGAACGATGGGACCATCGGCACAGAAACTGAAGGCTCAGACAGCGATAGTGAAAGGGAAAGCGACACCACAGAGTCTTACACGAGCTCGAGTTGCACAGACATAGAAGCGCCTAACCCAGGCAAAATTCTGAGACAAAACGCCTTAGAGAATCCCAGTCCCAGAACAATTACATCATCTTGCAGCAGTTGGGGGAGTAACTTTGGTTACGTGCGCTACCACGACAATTCTTCAGATCTGCATTTGGATGAATCTCAGCCAGTCAAAGGTGATTGTACAAGGGAGATCTTTCAAGGTGTACCATACAACATACACAACACCGTCAAAACTATTGATGCGAATAATCTGTTGGTTCCGACGTCATTCGATAGTAACGGTAACCCGATATTTATTTTTCCACATTCCGAAAGCGGAGAAACCTCTAGCTTTGAAGTCAGATCCTATAAGGGCTGTGAAGATTTGGTTAATATGGATCAAAATACACAGATTGACGGGTTGGGCAACGAGGATACTGATTTCATACCGACGAGGCGAAGCTTTCCACATATCAATCCAAAAATTGACCCTGCTCCTAAACCTTGGAAATCAACTGAAGAGAATTACACCCGCCAGGAAAAAGACGAAAATGATGAAACACTCTCGGTGGACGTTTTGCACTCCCTAGACCCACCTTCACCTAAGCAAAGATCCAGTTTCATCGATTCTGTGATTCTCGACCCGCCTCCAATGTTTCGCAATGAAGAAGAGGACTTGAAAATAATAAATGTCAATCTGAACGCTGACATACCTTTCCGGAAACATTCTCTCAACTCGGATAAACGACTCAGGCGATCCATCTCTAGATCAATGATGGAGACAGAGAGCTTTAGTCGCAATGAAGGAGCGCACATTCAAAGAATGAGTTCTCAATCAGACAACCAAAATAATAACCGAAAGTGTGAATGCTGCAACAGATCCTTGTGCCCCAGTCCTAGATCATCGGACTCGGGAGTAGTCGGTAGTTGCAATTTGGCTTCGCCGGAGCTAAACATGCACGGAAACGAATCTGACGGCGCAGACAAAAGAACGTCTGATCATATTTTACAAGAGAATTACGACAATGATCGTCGCAAAAAGTTGACCCTCTCAGAAATAGAAGCGGCAAACTTTGAAGATCAATGCAGGTGTACATCACCCTTTGGATCCACGGCTAGAACCTCATGCGTCACCAGCGTGACGTCAGAGAATAGTCTCGATGTTATGGATCTGTCCAACACAAACTTGACGTCTACCTTTTCTGCTACACCGCCGGTTCCAACGACGCAAATAAAACGGACCTCTATACGCAGAAATATCGAACGATACGTGCCAGAGATCAAGGTGAAGCCAGATCCACCTCCTAGGATATATCGTAAACCCAGCACGCATCTAGAAATTCCTAAGAACGTCCGTCACCATCTGCCGTCTCAGTGGAGCACGCTTAACATCACGGAACGCACGAAGCCAAGTCTCCATTACCATATGCGTATATTCAGAGAGAAACCAGACAACTCTAGCATGGAACGAAAATCACGCATCAACGCACCTAGAAACCGTGATGTATTTGGAAATAATAATGTGGATCCGAATTACAGCGAAGTTCGTAAAACAAGGTCGCGAAGTGAAGACATGTCCAAAACGCAGAAGGGTTTATCCGAAGCCCAAAGCGGTTTCGTGGTGTATCGTTCAGACTTGTATGCACACTGGTGGATGAAAGCAAAGTTACCCATTACCGTGGTCACCGACTCAGGCAAGGATTATTCTTTTGTAAAGAGATACTGTTTTGTGTATCACTGGTTTGAAGATAATGCTGCCTTGAAGTTTTGTAATCATTAGATTAATACTGTCATAGTTACCCCAGTGTTGCAGTGCTTTACTTGATCATCCTTGCCTGTGTTTATTCATCTACTAACCAAAACGTCACCGCAAGTAGACTCCATAATTTAATACTAACATATAAGAAAATATATGCATGGAGAGGCTTGATCACCTATTCTTCCCAAGAACTTGAACACAAGCTATAGAAAAAAAAAGATGTGATGTGTTCTTATTTTACTGACGAACAAACCCATTTGAATCTGGGTTCAGCATTGTAACATACTTGTAATCGCCGTTGCCGTTTTCCGAAAATATACTTGTATGCTGAAGAAAAATGTGACCATTATTCTAGTGTTAGTAATACAGGCTCCTTCATGACATTGCGTTTGAAGTATACTACAAAGAATTTTCAGTTTATTGGCGTCTTTGCAAACGCTTTATAGGTGTTAGAGTGAGTGATGCTGTCAAATATTTCATAAACTGACGGCAGTGACTCGCCCATTTGTAGTTGCTAACTTTGAAGCGAATTTCTGACGAACGCGAGTTGATTTATGGGCCCCAGTTGCGTAACGGAACTTTTCTTACAGATGGCCACGAGCGACAGCAATAACTCGGATCTCTCCTCCGGCCTTACCAACCATAAAAGGTCACATTCATTCAACAATCATCAAAGTTACACTCAGCATTCGCAGCAATCGCAAAAAAGTAAACAGAAAAATCAATCCGCCGGTTGGCTGCTGAATTCTTGCGACTCTCTCGACCAATCGCCAGCGAAACCTAATAGAAGTGTCATTGGGAAGAAATATTCATCTGTTGATTTCATTGACACCTCAAGTTCAAACTACATCACCACTAAAGGTACCTTAAATTGTAATTACAATCAATTTTAGTTCTTTTTTGTATTGTAATTTTTTTTAATCTATTGGTTGTCTATGTTATACCTATTTCTTGCTCAACTTTTTCTTTGAAGTATTTATAAATTATAGCATTTGTTTTGCAGGTTGGAGCATTACATGCCTGCGACCGGCCCCGCCCTTGAGACCTCAATCATTCGCAGTTGGTTCAGATGAGAACATAGGCCCTACTCATCCTTACGCGCCGCACCAGCGCAAGTCTAACTCGTACGAGGAAGACGCGCTCATCCTCAAAGTGATCGAAGCTTACTGCACCTCGGCACGGAGCCGTAACGCTGTCAGTTCCGGTGAGTATTTATACCTACCCGGTGGAAGTCTCATAAAACATTTGTGATGTCCGAAAATTCGCGTATCTCGATACAAACTGCTAATTTATCTATGACAATATCGGAATATTATGAGGGCTTAAAATTGGGTTGCGTTTTGTAATGCACTTAATTGGAATGAACAATAATGTAAAGCTAAGGATTCACTAACACGCGTGTATTTATCATGCAGTACCCAATATACCACTGGAGTTAATCGAGTCCACCAGGAGAAGACATGCGAAGTCAAGAAACCGTATTATCAGTTGGTTCTTAGAATGAAAGATCTGTATTCACACAAAAAGCCAAATTTTCCCGCTAGTCATTATTATATGTAGCGCTTCATAATCTGCTGTTGGTGTATGATAATGAGCCATTGTTCATGACATCATTGTAATTAATATTACTCAACATACTCGTGTAACTATCGGTACCTATTTATCGCACTCTTCTCTAAGTGCATGAAAGTGCAGCATGCTTAATTAATCTCATTCGATACATATTCTTCTCGTAGATCTGAATCATTACCACTTTGAAAAAGTTGTAGAATAGTACCTAAGAAGTATATTTATTTATTTGAATATGAGTACAAAGTAGCTAGTCGTAAAGTTGTAATGGTAGTAGTGGTATTGTGGTATTGTAGTCAAATATTTATTGAGAACTAAAAGATTGGGTTAATGTTCAGATGAAACGAAGAATCTCTCTGATCTAAACGCATTTTCTGCTATGTAAAATACAGCACTTTGTACTTTGTAAAACAATCTTTATGCACTTGTTGATAACCACACTATTGTGCATAAATGTATAATGTAACTAACAAAATCGTCTGTAATAATATCGCAACGATCAGCTCTGAACAACCGCATCCGGCCGGCACCATGAACGATAACCCCCGACACGCTGGTCTGAATGTTTCTATTTTGTTACATGCGGCTGCCTATATATCGCACCTGCAGTGGACTGCGGCCACTTTTCTGTCGGTAAAGTACAATATCACGCAACCGCCACTAACATACCCCACTATAACTACACTAAACTGCCGATCGTGCAGCGAACCAACACTCCCGAGTATCTCGGGTGCGCGAGTAGCAAGTCCTCGAAGGTGAAGAGGAATAAGAGTTCGTCAGCAGCGGACGTGTGTCGGAGTGGGGAGACGCGGCGGCTGTTGGCGGAGCGTCGGTTGGACGTGAACCACTCGAACCCCACGCTGTGGCCGTTGGTGCAGGAAGAGCGGCAACGTCGCAGCGGCTCACACCCGAGCCTGCTCACGCCCCTCCGCCCCTCTGCCCCCGCCCCCGCCCCCGCGCGCTCCGCCCGCTCCTCCACTTGGTGTTGCGGCTCCTTCGTCAAACAGCTCACCAAATCCCATCATTTCGATTGACATAAGTAGTCGCAGCTTCGTGTGGCCAGCTCGTAATCGCGACTCCGCTGGCAGCAATTAAGCTAGGGGGTGATTAGTTAACTTTGTTGCATTCAATTTCAATTTATCAAAAAAAAACTGTTATCAATACACATTTAACTGCTAGAGTAAAGCAGATCATGCCCAAGCGCGCAACAAGAGGTTTTGCTCTAACAGGCTAGCGTGTAATGTCATCGGCAAGTGGTTTGTACGCTAGACGACCGCATTATTACGTCTAGGTGCGTTGTTTGATCAGCAGCCGATTACCTTTGTAAAGTTACAATCAGTTTTTACCAATTCCCTGTCATAAATGACTCCTTTGCTATATAAATAGCCGTCATATTTGACGGTTTCAATTGGCAACCTTAGCTAGAACCAAAATTACATAATCAATCACTCCCTAGCTAGATGGTGGCCTACTGTGTAGACCTAGCTGCTCGGATCGCGAGCTGTCCTTACGAGGCTTTATCATGCTCAAAATTTTGTTCCTACAAAATGCTACATATCAGTATTCGCTGATCGCTCGGATTACGGCAAATCATCTTCCCGATCCTACCTAACTGTGAATGATCGTTGAAGGCCGGTGTTTCATGTTCATACTCAATTATTAACCAAAGCTGATCCCATTGACTAATACCATGTTATGGTTTTATTTTTGTTTTCTTTACAATAAATAAGTCATGCGCATTGCATAATTTAGGTATAAGCTTTTCAACTAAATGTAAGAGAAACAAACTAGAAAGTATCAAAAAATCGTATTTTTAAATCGTACAAGTGCCATTTATTACAATGCGTGTTATCTATGTGAACATAGATTTTCGTAAAATGCATGTTTGCAGTATTATGTAGTGAATAGAAAGAGAATTATTTATATTGCTTGTTATTATATAGTAGACTTGTATAAGTAATGTAAACTATATTGGTGCATTATGTTAGTGGAATGTGTGCATGCCTTGCTTACGGTAGCTAGTAAAGTCTAATATTGATTTTATTCAGATGTTTAACCCTGAATTGTTATAAAGTACTAAAAAAGTAATAAAATTTATGTCATGTGAGTGTGAAGATACCATGCCGTGTGCTACGCTATTATTTATCTTTTTATTACGTCATTGTTTGGTCGATTTTTGATTATTTAATAGATAAACTGTCACTACAGCAATTAGAGTAGAGATTTTTGTAAAAATAGTAAATTTTGTAACCGGACTAAAGTAAATATAGGACGACTCTTACCTATGTACGCAACTGCGCCAAAAACCCATGCAGGTTTTAAAAAGGTCTTTGCTCTACAATTATTTGTATTTCAACTTTGCATAAAGGAAGATAGCTCTACCTAAATACATATTATTATGCATTACCCTCTATATAACAAACAATAAAAACATTACTGATAAGCTGACTTTGTAAATAAATGGTGCTTTTTTATTCTGTATGTAATAGTAATCGTCAGAATATAATTTACTTATAATTTTTCCGTTGATTCATCTGTGATATATGATTCGTTTACACCCGAATTGCATAGATAACAGCAAAATTATTTTCAAATGTTCACGACCTACTTGTTCTGAAATTATAATAACAATGAATTAAATAACATTGAATGCAATTTAAGTTTCATACTACTAATCAGATGAGGTACCGTAACTTAGACATGAATTATTCTGGTATACTTAAGGATGGTACTAATACCTTCTAGTTAGCTGACTATGTTTTTCATTTAGCCTTCGATGTAATGTGATGCAAAAGAAAATAACTTGTGGGCAGTAGTAATATAATATTACCAATCATACTCATATTATAAATGCTAAAGTTCGTGTTACCTCTTTTCTCTAAACCGGCTTGGATTTGGAGGAAGCTTGGAATAAGTAGATATACGAGTACATAATTTGTAACGTGGACTAACAGGACTAGACTACCTACCCGCGTATCAGGCTACTGAAGCTGCGGACGTAAGCTAGTGTTTGTTAAATGTTTGTACATTTAATATTCTATTCATTTTGCCGAACACGAAATAAACTCCGAATTATGTTCAGTAATAGTTTACGAGTCATAACAAAAGCTTATAGTATACCCGGGCCTGACCAAGTGGAGCAACAAACACTCCTAATGAGGCAAGTAAGCCGAGTTATTAGATTGCGTAAGTACTGCGTTGACTACTTACTGCGCTTTATTCCATGCGAAATAAGTAATATTGAGAACCGTGATTTTTATAAAAATGCCATAAATGTTCCTCTAAATGTTAATTGTTTCGTCCACCACATGATGTTTAAGTCAACCGGTGCTGGTGGTAGTAAATAATAAACAATTTATGGTCAGTACAATAAGCGCGCGTAAAATAAAGACGAAAACGACTATACCAACCTAAAAAGAAAGCTACTGATTCAGCTACTATTGAATTTAGGTACTTATTGCTGATTAAACCTAGGATTAGCCGCTCTTCACTGAGCTAAGCCATAGCACAAATACCGAGGAGAGGACTAAATACGTACTCGATCCGAAACGAATTAGGATAGCTAAAAGTAACAGAATCGACGAAGCTTTTAATTTATAGCAAGTGAATTGCTGAACTGCAAGCTATCGCCGCCACTGCAAAATTGTGTAAAACCACTTGAATTGTGATGACACTCCCATTACTTTTATGCCCGTGGTATACATGCCTGTAGCGAATACTAACATGTGTATGTAACGCAGGCTTGCTAGTAGCTTGTATGCTTGTAAGAGCATGCTAGGATATAAAATAATAATATAAACCGATTTCCCCCCTAGGGGAAGTAAGTAATGGGAGGGCTTTAACTGGCACTTTAGAAAAATTTCTTTCCAAAAACTAGCGTGCTAGTCCTTGCTTGAGTAGCGCGTTGACGGCAAATGCCAGTAGCTGGCATGCGCCGGCCGGTTTGCCAGTACCTATCATGCCGGCTAAAGCTGTGTGTATCACGGCCTTTCTCATAGTTCGTAATCAAAGCGGGCAGACCTCTGAACGTAGAGCGGCACTACCCGTCGCGTACCATTCATTTATTATTGAACAGGATAGCGCAATGCATTTGTTTCAGACTACTTGCACTTACACTACTTGCAGCATTAGTTTTAGAGTTTATGTGCAGACCCAGTCTAAACCAATGCCAACAGCAATATTGCTCAAACTTCGCCTCGCCTTATAGCCTCACCTACTTACTAATTAATTTTAATGCTTTCTCAGAACATTAGTTATCTACGTGCTGCAATGAAATAAGCCTTTAATTAAATCCAATCTTTATTACTCTACTTTCTTTCAAACAAAATTCGTTATGATCGGAAATGGGAGAACCCTTTTTCGACATCAATTATTAAACTGTATCAATAAATCTGAGACTAATGCAGTAAAGGTGTTGATAACCCATCACAGCTGGCTATAGCCCTTCTTAGTTTCAAAAGAATAATATCCGAATAATTTTAGCATTATGGTTTAAAACTAAACGTGTCTCTCATTTATAACAAAGGCATCATTAATGTGTATGCTAGAACATGAACATCCATCGTAATTAAACAGTCGCTTCTTTGAAAAAAATCGGCACACATTAATTGAAGTGGAAATAGTAAAAATCCCAGTTCTCTCGTGTCCGTCGCTGATTACTACGACTTGGTAATCCAATTTGCTTAAAAATTCGTCTCTGGGAATTGATGCCACATATGTGACGAGATCGCAAAATATAAAATGTATTTTGGACTGAAAACTCAAGCCACAAAATTACAAATTATGAAAGTTTGCATGGATCTCTCGAGGATTATTCAGGCATAATATGCAAATGCATTTTATTACACTTTTGTGATTGCAATATGAGTTTGTCATTACAAAATTATTTGGGACTTGGGTTAATGTAGCATTCAATTTAATTGCAGAAGCATTCCGTAGGTGAAAGTGTTGACATTGTAACGTTCTTCTAGCCCTGAAAGAGCATTGACATGCTAACTATTGATTCGTTAGCGGCGCGCTAAGGGTTAGAAGCGATCCTCCCCTCAGACCCTAATTCTTTTCTCTCAAAGACAAGATACAATGTTGACTATTTTATAATTCCATTGTGTATTTTCAGCCCTCAATTCAAGACCTCTTTGTTTAAAAAAAAGAGTAGGTACTTATTTATTTGCAGTTGTCGATTACAAACTTAAGAAGTAAGAAGTAAATGATAAAAGAATACCGCGTAGTGTCCGCACGTAGGACACTTTCAATATCGTTGTGCCAAAACAGAGGAACTTTACCTATTATAATTATGTCAAAATTATGACGCTTATAATAATTAAAACAGCGACATATCAAATTGCAGCAGTCCTAGTAATCTTGAGTCGATGAAAACTGTCACTAATCCAAGTTCCAAAGTCATTAAAAACGTTCCATTGTCAAACTATGCCTTTTTATGCTAGGTGGTAACCACAAAGTTTGATAACAGACGCACCTAATATTACTAACATTTTAGGTGAGGTTGAGGTACCTATAATTCCCAATATGCTCACGTTCGTTTCGTCCAGCTGGTTTAAATAAAATCAATTCCAGCTGCAACTTTCTATTAACAGAAAATCGGAAAATAAACTTGAACTTGATATGTCGGAAATGTCACACCAAAAATATAGCTCGAAAATGGAGGCCGCGGCTGCCACATCTGCTACAATGAACTAAGTTCGGTAGAATCGATAGAAATCTGTAGACAGTGCCATTGTATATCAAGTGCCAAACCTTTGCTTTTCCCTCCATACTGATGAGGTCCCAATATTTTATTTATTATACTCAACTCGCTCGGGGTATCTTACACCTATGTATGTTTTTGTA
This sequence comes from Scotopteryx bipunctaria, assembly GCA_949320045.1. Classification (NCBI taxonomy): domain Eukaryota; kingdom Metazoa; phylum Arthropoda; class Insecta; order Lepidoptera; family Geometridae; genus Scotopteryx; species Scotopteryx bipunctaria. Next base: position 6,883,096 of record OX439441.1, read on the forward strand.
GTAGGTAGATGATAAATTATTTATTTGTAACCGTTGTTGTAGCAGAAGCATCGCATTTAGTGATGGATTTACTAACCGGCGGCTATGTAGAAAGTTACGTAGCAATTGTTGATGAAAACTTTTACCAGCTTACAAAATGTAATGCATTTTTTGACGTCGATGTTTTTATGCTAACGTAATAAGATAAAGTGTTTTGTTTGCTTTTCTATAAGTGAACCCCATTATGCCTTCCTAAAATTACGTTCTTTCACATAATAGGGTTTTACGTCAAATATTTATATATTTCAAGAATTGTTATTAACTATATGCTTAATAAGTATTTTATTATCGTTCTCTGCATAGTTTACATGTTGTCTTCATAATTCGATAAACCTATTTGTAACGCTATGTATTACTTATATTTTATTTATATGATTATGTTTATACCTAGCTCGTACGAGAACATTTGAAACGAAGATTGTTTTCATAATAGAAGTTGTTCTTGACTTTGAGGAGTGTTCAGCTAGGTATACCTATCGTTAATGCATTGTATGTATTTAAAATTTAAGTAACTATTTATATTGTAGGCGTGTGTTATTATAATATAATATTTATTTTTGTATCGGATTTTATTGTAGTTATGTATTGATAAGATTTCATAAATAAACTTTCTGTAATCATAAAAATGTTATTGAATCCTTCCTCGTCCGCCCCTGTTTTTCATTGTCTTAATCACTAAATCAACTAACAATTGATCTTAATGAGAATGTCACTTGTAATGGATGCACTTTATGAAGTCAATAGATCGTGTCAGTGAAATAGTAATGTAAAACTTTTATTGAAAAATGCAAAAGTCGCACTCGATGGCAACGAATTAAAATACGCACGATAGACTGTTTGTTTTTTTTTTCTAAATGAATGAACTAATCCTGATACCTAAGTTCATAGATCTAATTGAAAACACAAGCACGACTACAGTTCGCAACTAGTTACTTATTACAGTGCATTTAAATGCAGTTTTGCTTCTTTTTAAAAATGAAGGATTGTTTTCTTTAAATTAAATTTGCTATCTTCAGTATTAAGAGTACGTACGTTTCCTCCAGGTGGTATTATAAAATTCCACCTTATATATATATATTCATTGAGACTTACCTGCCTAGATTTTATTCGGAAACATATTATCTGTTTGCTTGGGACTTGTAGCTATAAGGTGGGTATCTTAATATGTATGTGGATTAAAAGTGAATCCAGTGACATATCAGTGGCCTTACATTGTTTTTTCAGAATGCGACGACGAGTGCCCGTCGATAGAGGCTTTAGTGAGATCCCCTTCGCTGCCCATACACTCGACGTCGAACCACGGCTCGCCGAGCTTGTGGGCTATAGTTATGCGATTGCAAAATGAGATAAAAACCCTCAAGCTGGACGTGAAACATTTGCAAATACAACTCCACGAAGAAAAACAAGACCGAACTCTTGCCATTTCTGCGCTGCAGTCGAAGAACAATTTCATGGACGCTAAAGAAAGTAAATGTTAGTGTAATTCAATTTTATGTGATTACCAAGTATTATAGTTGCCGTATTGCCTTAGTTCGTATTTCATTTGCCTGTTCTTCCATCGCCATCGTATAACTTCGATAGGATTAATCAGGAAATTGCTTTTCTCAGCAAATATTCCTGCGAATCGCAAGAATATGGTTTGATAGCTGGCTGCACAAACGTAGGAATTCCGTTGTACAATTGTTTGTTTAATTCATGTAGGTAGTGCGCAAAAATACGACTGCATAAAACTTAGCCATTGAAGTAGTGAAGAGGTGCGCGCGATGACCGCTCGGTGCAGCTCGGTTCAATGAGTACTCATTCAGATGACTCAACACCAGTATCTGCAAAAGACCGCAGGCACAGACTAACGTCCCATAAAACCTACAGCTTAACAATCTAATAAAACCCCCTCTTATCCTACTTCCTACTATATTATAAATGCGAAAGTTTGTGTGTGTGTGAATGTTTGTTACCACGAATCCATTTGGATGTTTAGAACGTAAATAGTTTACGTTCTAGAATAATATATAGGCTAATTAAATTTTCGAAAATCAACTCCTAATGGGGTTAAACAGAGCGGTATAGTTTCTATGGAAAAATGGTTCGATTCGCTCAAAACTCGATACTTACAAATAGACTTAATAAATAATAAAACATGCATTTTTTTTTCAAAATTGTCCCTGTGGGGGATTCAAGGGATTCTGAAGTTTGTATGGGAACTTTAAAACGGGCGGTACGATTTACTTGAAATTTCGTCTGGAAGTTTAAAACACAAAATAATTGGACACGTGATTCAAGATTTTTTGATATAACCTCCGTTAAGGGGGGTCAAAATTTACACAACGCGACCGAAGCCGCGCGGGTAAACTTGTATAAAATATAGAAAGATATTTCAATAGTTTACGGAACGGGTTATGTTGTAGGTACCTGGACTGAGAAGCCACAAATTTTATTAGTCAGGGCCAAAAGCTGACCGTAAAATTTGGAACACGACCGAAAGTTTGTTGAAAATATTTTAGCTAATACTAAAATACTTAGCTAGATGTAGAAAATTCTAAATTCGAAACGTGAATTGTACTTACCTGTCTTGAAATTACGATATGGAACACCTTAATATCTACTTGTTTAAAGTTTTAATTCAAAAGATCGATAACCCGACTGCGTAGAATTTAGGTAGCGTAGCAATAGGTCTGACATATTTTATTTTGTAACACATGATGATGATGATGGTGATGAATTTGTAATGGTACCTACAGTTGCCCTACGATTTTAGTTTTATACCATCTTAGGTAGTTAAAAATGACTTTTCTTTCTTTCTATGACACTCGTCTTTCAGACAAATCCAACGACACCCATCTAACGGTTTAGGCTACAGCTTCAGAAAAAGAAATTGAAATACCCACATACTACATAATACCTATCCTCCTTCGCATTAGGGTAAAAATAATCTGTATTTCATAACTAGCTCCAGATAAACAGGATCAGTTTAAAAATAACGAGAAAATTGTTTTGACCATGTCAGATACTAGGTAACAAAATTAAAAACTGTTTAATTAAAACTGCGTGTTATATTTTTATACACAATGTAAACAAGAGTCCGTAAAATTATTTTGTAGCAAAATAGTATAATTATATTCACTACTTCACAAGTACATATTCAAATACATCACCTAAATAGCATCCGACAATGAACGTACACATCTTTGGTATTTTTCAATCAATTTATGAGTACTTATAGGTAAGAACAGTCGATAGGTATGGACGAGGGTTTACCTACAAAAAATACTACTTAGGTTGGTAGCATAGATTGTAGACGTATTTATGAGATAATTTTAATTAATGACTATGATATCGCTTAGAAATTAAATTAAATTCTAGGCAATGGCACATTTAACTAGCTAAACATATCCAGTATATCTCCGCCATGCACGATTATACGACGAACTTTATGCACTATTTTCCAACTGAAATTCGAGAACAAACCAGGGTTCAATCACGTTTTTATAAAGCCTCAAAGAACAGTTTTTGAGTTTGTTGAACTTTTTCAGGACAAATAGGTCAAATGCACAATAGAAATGTGCTGAAAATACTGAGTAAGTATGTTATTATTCCTGTTTAGTTTCTCAGACTTCAGTAGAAAACACTTGACTGAAACGTACAGCTTCGGCGTTCACGGTTCACGAGACTCTGATTAGTGGGCTGCGTTGTTGTTTTGTTGGTAGTTGGCGCGGAACCTGTAGCGATCTCGCCAGCAATGCACTTTGTTGCGAATCCTAGACACGTCTGCTGCGTACGTCCGACAGCAACCACCCACGTACCGCACGCCCAGGTCTAACCACTCTTGGATGAACACCTCTACTGGCTCGCACTTGTCGCGATCTATCCATCTGTAAATCAGTAAAAATTCAATTAATTTCTACCCGGAACTCGATACTGTGATAGTATGGTCTTGAGAGATTTTCCCAACTGCACCGAATCGAATCGAATCGAGCTTCCGCTTCGGGGGAAATTTTATATTTTCATCCTCGAAATTTTGTCACTTATTTGTTATAAAAAGCTCTTTCAATTTCGTTTGTAGTTTAAGTTCATTTGTGTTGTGTATTTCATTGAACGACTGGTGGTCTAGTGGTAGTGGCCCCGCCTTCGGATCCTAAGGTCGTGGGTTCAAATCCGATCGTGCACCAATGGATTTTTTGTGTGAAAAATTTAGGTAGGTATGTGCGCTAAAATAATAGTTATTTTTTGATAATATAAGATTATAAAGTCCAGGACTCAAACGGTGAAGGAAAACATCGTGAGGAAACCTGCATGTTGTAGAACCTAAAAAGTTCGAAAAAATGTGTGTCAAGTGCATGAAAGGAGCCTTTGGGGCGCACTTTAAATCCTTCGCCACACTGATTCGAAAGAATATATGTAAAAAAATATTTGTGGACAAACAAAAGCCACTTTCAATCCGCAAACAAAAGCAAAGTCACTATCCAACTGTCAAGTGAATAGTGAATGTCAAAACTATTTTTGTAAACTATTTTACAGACTTCACCAATGGATGGATACCAAACGTGTGTGCCACAGTGGTGGTCACCCAACTATCCGAAACAAGATGGATGCGGCTGCGTTTTGGCAAGCTATCGTGTCAATAATTTTACTATTAGGTATGTCCGAAGGAAACCTTCCAAAATTGTTGTAGTTTCGTTCCTTTCGTTCATCATGTAGTGTGAGATCATGATGCCATAACTTTCAAACGTCTTAAAAGGGTTGACAGCTTCAAAAAAAATGTTTATTTATTTTAGTTTTTGTCAATCGAGGTGGACTTACCCTATTTGCGGGTTATATTTTTCTCCTGAGTTGGGGTAAACTATAAGTGGAATGGGCGCCTGAGGTCTGTCGTCGTTGATCCCTTTTATCAGGTTAGTGATGAAAGACGGAGCGCAGCAGTTAATGCCTATTGCCACTAGTTGGTCGGGGTTGGATTTCCAGCATTTCTTCGCAACTTTCTGGAAACTTTCACCATGTGCTATGCTTTGGTCATCCTGTGGAATAATAGATTGATTATCTAAAACATAAGAGAACTTCACACAAGTGTGTGACTACACTATCTAAAGTTGTTCATGCCCATGAACAACAACCAGGTATACATAAGAGATAAGACACCAGTAATATTAACTCGTACCTTGCAACTAAAGGAAAGCCAGGCCTTGATACTAGGGAACTCTCTTAACAAATCGCATAACATCTCCGCTTCTTCTTGGCAAGGGATTGTCTCCAACGCCAGCATATCTACACCAGCTTCTACGAGTGCCTGAATTCGCGGCCGATGCCATTCCCGCATAGTCTGAAATGAAATTGAAACGTATTTTACCCAACTTAAAAAATAATTCCACTTATCTTATACAGGTAATATTGACGACCTGGATTCCCGCTACGGGAGAAATGTCTGTAAGTTCTGCAAGTATTTCTTCCGGGTCTGGTATTGTAATATTATGTATTATAAGTATGTATTTACAAAAATAAAAGTATATAAGTATTCTATCTATCAGCCATCTGGTGCCCATAGTAGGTACAAGCTTTGCTTAGTTTCGGGCTAGATGGTGCTGTGTGAAATGTCCACAAATATTTATTTAAATATAGTTCTAAAAAGCAGCAAAATTAAAAATGTTCACAAATTAATAAAGAGTGTAAAAATTTCGGAACTTCATGTTTATTTCAGATAGCCATTTGTTCTAGGTTTCGTTAATTAACTGTCCACCCCGGTCAAATGCTGTCGGTACAGAAAAAAACAAGAGAAATGGAGTGGGAGTTTTTTCATATTGCCGATGTAAATTTTAATTTGCAAGCAACTTTACGGCCCCTCTTTACGATTTAGCTGGGGGCTTTCAATGGCCTTTATTAGGCTATGCATTCATGGCTGACCCTCATGGTTCAGTACAGACAAAAAAGGCTCGCCGTGGTTTATGTTATACTAATAACCATATTCGCATACCTTCTGTCTGCTTTCTTCGGATTTATGACACATATCCATTAGGTAACGGTACGGCAGCATACTGATAGGTGTAACCTTTTTAAGTTTTCAGCCTTTCAGCTGGGTAAACCTACCTATATGGCTACGAATGTCTACCTGCAACTCTGTTGTGGTTGAGTAAGCTCCGAGGCAAATATTTTATTAAAAATTGCTTTTAACACGAGCAAAGTATACAAAGCTTCTAACGCCCGTTTATTAAACCTCCGACACCCTAGTTAACCTTTTCCACTGGTTTACTGTATTTTTTATACGGAGGTAGATATTCCGTTGGAGCTTGTACATAGACATACCTACCTTTAAGTATAAAATGTAGGTGCCTTTCTCAAAATGGATGTAAGTGGTATTTATCAAATAGACTCCAAATACGGTGCAAAACAAAAATTGCATTGGTCGAAGTTTTTCTAACATTTATTAAGATTGCCTTCACCTTCACCTTTGATATTTTAGTGGAATTGATTCGGCGGTCCGGAATTCCCGATGCTATTTTCTAAAAGCGCCCTATGACTAGATATGGAAATAGATGGAGACCTAATAAATTAAGGTCGCCGCCGCGGTCAGATTCATATTTAATTTCTGGTTGAACTTTGGTTTGTGGAAAATGGGTTTGTAAATAGATTTAGTTTAGAGAAAATTGACTTACCTGAACAGGAGTGGTATCGGCGTAGCTACCGTCATATTCGGACCCGTCGTGAAGATGAGCTCCGTATGGGCCCACCGATCCGACCACCAAAGGCAAATTCTCTAAAATTATAATTTATAATGTAAACTCAAAGAAACTCAAGTTTGAATGTAGACGACAACAGTGTCGCAACGTTACCTACATAACGCACAAATACCTTTCAACCCTTGCAAAGTGTAATTAATGCGTGCTTGCACCCGACCCTTGCGGGTGCCAACCCAGAAATCTTTTGTTTGGAGTAAAATGCAAACATTCTTGGAATTTTATAATTTTGAATCATAATTTCCATCCTTGAGGATGTTCACGAAATTACCTTACATTTTTATCTCAAGGCAACATACTTATAATAAGTTATATCTGCCTTGCTCTTACAGGTCTGCCTACCATCTAAGAACATAGATGTCGAACCTGCTATCGAACACCACGTGAGAAACCTTTTTAATATCTGGTTTATTTAATTTTAAGTTACTTCGCTAAATCTCGAGGGAAGATGCCATACCTACCTAGCTTCGTAAAAATGAAATTTTGCAAGAGAGCGCCTCGTTTGTCAATTTCATTATACCTTTCAAGGCTTCCACTTAGTCGAGTTCTGACATAGGTACTCTTGTGAAGTCATTAGAAATTAGGAGGTTTATCTGATGAGAATCTAGGAAACATTTTTACCATCATGAAGGTAATCTTGATATTCTTCTATGTATAGAGACCGGGCTTTCTTCGCAAGTTGTACAGCGCGCACGATGAGATCGTAGCCCTCCTCCGCGGTAACTCCCAGGTGCTCCACGAACCCCTCGACCGTCGCCTGGTACGTATTCGTTATTATCAAGTCTGCCCCCGCTGCGAACACACCACACGATCAATTCCATAGCCGGCCTCAGGTGACATTCATAATTCGCCGTCAGCTAATAAGAACAAATGAATCTCAAAGATTAATATCTCGACTAGATTACATCTCTAATCCTTTTCCCATATTAATGTCCGGAGTTGTACAGTACAAAAGCTCTACACCCGAGTTAATACTGCCAAACTAGCTCGATAAATATCGTTGAACTACTTTGTTACCTACAGTTTACTGAGCAGGGTGCGGGTTAGAGGCGTAAACAATTAATGTTATTAAAACTTGCTAATGCAACTCAAAGCCGACTTCCTACTTCTCTAATAAGGAAGTGGGTTGGTAAAAGGAGCCGTTTTCTGTCGAAGAAAATAATTATGTAATAAATAGAAGACTTCTCACGGGCTGCGAATGGAAAGGTATTAGACAGACAAGGTGATTAATGGCGGCAACAACGCTGCTCTAGTTTCTGTAGAGCGCCTGTTTTACAGGCAGGTACTTGCGGCTCCTGCCGCCTGCCGCCTGTACTATGCAAATGTGAAGTAGTTAGTGTATGAGGGAGAAATAGCAGCATCGCTTGGCAACTTACTGCGCCGTCAATCATAATAATCACAACGCCAAGACGGAACAGCTGAGTCTTGGGCACCTACTAGCTCTCAACACATTACAAAATATAGGTACCTACCTACTCATACCTAGGTAACAAATCTTTCACGACTCCATCCTGCCGTGTTCTATCCATAACGGACTTCGATCAAATAAACAGTTTTATTTTAACTGTTTATTTGATTGAAGATAGCGCATTATAATATTATATTTGTAAATGTACGTACCTACCTACAATGTACCAAAGTGCCTAAGTAGAGTAAAAATTGAATGCATCCTTTCCCGTTACAAGCGTTAAAAGTGTCACATTTTTGTAAGAAAAATATTTGGCCATTATTTTATACTTTTCCATATCATGTCTCGTATAAGAAGCAAAGCAAGGCAGTAGGCTTTACCCTCCAGGGAGTTATTTGCTTGCAGACACTTTTCAGCTTTTCCTTATGAAAAGAAACGGTCTGTTTTGTGGCGAAGAAAAGCGCTTTCAGAGGACGATGACACGAGACGAGGTCACACTCTCGCTGTCAGATGCAAGAAAATGATGAGCACAAGCGGTCTTAGGTGTAATTCTTTAAAGTATACCTCTTTAAAGCATCTACAACATAGTACAATTTACTACATTTTTGTAGGTACCTAGCTACATTAGGGCTGCCTCTGCCTACGCACCTAACTTATAAAGATTCAAATTCGTTTGCGGTTTCAACATTTCTCTGTTTCAATCTGTTTAAACTTGGAGATGAGGACAACGCAATTACCTCACACTCACACATCAAAAGGGTTTGTTGCGGTTTAAGTAAATAAATGGGTAGGAAGGGATGTAGTCTAGCTAGACAATCGAACACCGCCTCATCTAGCTTACGTTTTCAAACAAGCGATAGTTATGTGGGTTGATAGGTCTACCTCGAGTTTCTTGAAAGGTCATGTGATACCCTTCAATCTGATCGAAGCTAACATTTGCGTAGATATAAAAATAGAAAGAACTTATTTTAACAAGGTAAGTCACTCGATCACATAGAAAATAATTATTATGAAGTCAGATAGGTTAACTGACACAACAGCGCACCCACCTTTCAAACTCACTTACAAAGGCCCATATTGAAGTTTTACTGATTTCTTTACGAATGGACCGTAGGTATTAATTCACTTGCTTTCTTTACCACAGGTTGATAACCTCATTATGATATGATATGGAAAGTTACTTACTGACCTATCGCACAAAAGTTATATATACCTAACTTATCACAGCAGGTAGGTACCTCAGGGAAAACTGTGAAATTAGAAATCCTTCATGCAATACCTTTCTACCTACCTACTAGGCTCTTTTCAAGCCGCTAAAACCGCTAAATCTAGCTACAAAAGTTAATGACTAAGAAAGCACTTGAAACTCCAACACGATTAGCTATTTCTATTTCAAACATTGTTTGATAACCAACATTAGGTAGTTCACCTCTCAAAAAGTCCAAGTGGGTATTGACGACCTCGTTGGGATGCGTGTGTAAGAAGCGAGCGCTCCACAGCGGGTCACCGTCTATAACATGCCCTACGTGGCACGACAGCTGGGTAGAGAAACCCCCATCTAGTACAACGATGGTCGGCGGCTCCGATCCTTCAGCGGGAGGTGTCATCGTGACCTGAGAAAACACAAGAATTATTTAAAGATTGCAAACATCGATCAAACAAACTGTTTATTTGATCGAAGGATTGCAAAGAAAATCTAGGTACGGTTCCCTAATAAGTCTTCAATTGACCTAACAAAGAAAAAATATTCTACGATTGTATAATGTACAACAACATCGTTTTGTTTCCTCGTTATTTTGATATTCACGTAAATCATTTTTACCTACCAAATTTCTGAATTTTACGTAAAAATCTTACGCGAAAACGGCTATAAACGGACCCCTGGTGTAATGTCTTTAATGACCCGCATAAAATGAGACGATTGACGTGGTTTATAGCTGCCAAACGTCTGAAGCCAGCTCCCATGAACATTACAGTGGAGTGGCTGCTATATGCATTTCTTTAGTTTACTTTTTACAACTTATTTTCACGTTCTTTTCTTAAATTAGTTTGTGTAAATTTAGTCTCAAATGGGTCTCTACGCCCTTGGTATAATAAAGAGATGGGATATATTGGTTCTAGCTTACGTAGCCTTACTTATGCTAGAAGCTAGGACCAATAAATCCCTACTCTTGATTTACATATTCATTAATGTTCTTTTTAGGGTTCCGTACCCGAAGGGTGCCAACGGGACCCTATTACTAAGCATCCGCTGTCCATCCGTACGTCCGTCTGTCAGCGGGCTCTATCTCATGAACCGTAATAGGTAAGTATAGAGTTGAATCTCAGTGTATTTCTATTGCCGCTATACAACAAATAGGTAATTAAAATAATGGGGGGCGCCATACAAGAAACATTTAAGTACACAATATGTACAATGGTACTGAACCCTTGTGAACCGGTTTCTCGCACTTGACCGGTTTTTTATATTTTACTCAATGCATATAGGATTATTATTTATCTTTTCAATAGAAAAAAACATGTCTTATTACAATGTGGACCTCAGAACAGCAAATCAACTTCGTTTATATGTGGACCACATTTTACCCAACTTACTAAGAGTTGTTGATAAACATTGCTTGTGATTATGACCAATGGCCGCCCCTGAAGCGATCGACGTCATTATAGGCTTGGAAATGGAACGAAAGGTAGAAAGAGCTTCGCAAACAAAGGAGACGACAGTTAATTAAAAACCGACTGAAACTAGTTAAAAGTCTCTACCATTGGTGTTCAAGGATTAAACTGACTTCTCCATTTATCAAAGAGTAATTGTAAAGAGAAGCTAATTTGCGTCAAGTTCGACTAAGTTTTGAGCTCCGTGGTCATACTACCTATAGTTGAAAGCTTTTGCTTTTTGAAAGAAGTTTATTATAAAAAATGCAAGATTCCAATGCCTACATACGTTAAACGTCTAATTATCAAAACGATATAAAACCAAAGTTGGATGAACACATTTATAGCAAGAGTCTCTTTATCACTTGAAACAGCGCGTAGGTAGGTATTGTTGTTACTGGGTAGGTTAAATAAACTCGAATACGATAAATCTCTTCGACCTGCAACCTATCAGTACGTGATACGAATACCAAAGGGAGGTCATATTATTCCGATATGACACTAATTTCATATTACTTACCTACTTATTTACATTGTTTTGCGTGTCTGTGTAGGTAAGTATACCTACCAACCCGAAGGGGGATTTTCGTATTCTAATGTTTTGTCGAACTCTTAATTGTTTTCAAAGTTTCCGAGCTTTCCCCGAGGCTTCAAGTTCTTAAATTTGTTTTAGAATTACATAAAAATGTGAAGGACACTCTAATTAAACATAAATCACTATGCGAAAAACTCGAAAGCCTGCTTTATAAGCGGTGGAGACATTTTTGCAAGCGAAGAATTATCGTTTTTGGCGAGAACAATATTTTATGCGTCTTGACATACACCTGAGCTCAACGTGTTGAAATGAGTTATTACTGTGCCTAATAGCGCATAGAGACAGCTATTTTGAAGGTAGAGCTATTGCTTTATTTAGTGTGCCCTCCATGACTCCGAACAACAATACTGAAGTATGGCCCTACGAACGTCTGATGTAAAGTATCAATATATCTTATCTGCAGATAAACGTAGAATAGGTCTGCGCAACGATAAGATTCTAGTCTTGTCTGGGGTTGACTTGAGGTGTGTAAGTGATCTCTATTTGGAACTATCGATAACACGATATCGCTACTAATATAATTATTATATACTAGCTGCCGCCCGCGGCTTCGCTCGTGTTGTACCCGGATAAAAAGTAGTCTAAAATGTTATTCTGTCACACGTATTATGTATATTCCAAGTTTCATTCAAATCCGTTCAGCTGTTTGGGCGTGATTGAGGCACAAACATACATCGTCACATCCACACATCCTTACATCCTCACAAACTCTCGCATTTATAACATAAGTAGGATTTTCTTTCTAGAAATAATTTGAGAAAGATATCTAAGTACTCATTTACGAATTCAAAAACTTAAATAAAATCATTATCACCCCTTTCCGGATAGATAACATAATTTACCTGTTTGGAACTAAGAGACACTCTGTATAATTTGACATTGTGATAGATAGTTCATGTGTATTAATGCTGGGAATACGAGTAGCATGTCTAACCTACCTCTAGTTAATAATGACGGTAGGTACCTACTAGTTTATCTACAGCACGATTAGATAGAGCAGACACATGTCTGGAATATATATTATGAGTAGGTACCTACTGTTGCTATGTAGATGTTTTTGGTGTAGATAGGGTACCTAATAAAACCGGTTATCGACAGAGTGAGTAAATATAATAGCTATAACAATATTTTCGATGTGTTCAGTGAATAAAATTATATAGTAACATAAACTTTTAACTATAGAATAGAGTCGTATGCAAAACGTTACATGGCACTTATACACGACTAGCAGACGCCCGCTGTTTCACTCGCGTAGAGTACCTACCTACCTAGATACTTTTGGGTACATCTCGTGTTTGAATAGCCTTGACACACCGTTTCACTTCTTTGGTAAAACCTCTAAATTCGATATCATAAAGTTAAAAAAATTGCCATACAATACAATCTTTAACAACCCCTGAAGACCGTTTCGGGGTAGTTTTGAAAATATTTTATCATAGACTTTTATTAAATTTATTGAAGAGTATTTATGCTAAGTTTCATGTTTGAAAGTTCAAGGAATGCGATTTTTCATACAAACGTTTTTAGCCTTTTTCACCTCCTTAGGGGTATAATTTCCAAAAATTATTAGGTACGTCTACTCTACGTGCTATAAGCTATGCACCCTATTTATGAGAGACCCTATTTATTAAATATTTTTTCAAAAGCGATAAAATTGATATACCTTGAAGTAGGTATTTAAATAAAACGTCTGAAAAATTAACATGAGCACAACTTATGAGGGTAGAGGAGTAACATTGTATTTATTCTGTGGTGGGGTCAAAATGATTAGATAAAGACTGTTAATTATAGGTATCTTCATAGGAACTTTACAGTTTATCGCTTGCCTACATTAAATAGGTACCTACATGCTTCAGTAGTAGATAACTGCTAAACAAATAATAACCTTAAATTTATGGAAACGCCCCATTTTATGCAGATTAAATTTCCCTTAGCTAGTAGAACTCAAAACAATTTAGTTTTGTAGGTATATTTTCGTACAATTTAACATAGACCTTGAATAGTCAACGATTGTTTCAATCTATTAATACATCACGGAGGGACCAGTGAATATTTCTAGGGCACGTGTGGGTCGAATGTGATGGTATCGTTCGTACTCGAGAAACTCATAGGTAACCTTGTTAACGTTTTAGTCCTCGAAACGCAAATCATAACATTTTTGGGATGATTAAAATTGACGCGCTCTACAATTAAACCAAAACAAATGAATTATGTTGATACAATAATAAGGAAAATCGAAACAAAAACTGTTTTACTTCTGACTTAAAAAGTGTAGTAACTACCTCTACCAAAAACAAAATATTTTTGTTTGAAGACTTTCACATAATTGCGTCTGACCTTTTTATAAGCGAACTTCGTCGTACATAACCAATTAGCAAAATAAAGACGAAACTTGAAGGTCGAAAATCATCACTCAATCAACTTTAGATAAGTCATTCATTTAACACACTATTATTGAATCGTTTATTACCACCTATCAGTCGGTCATACCTACTCGTAGGTACATCCTAAACGCGAAGATAATTTAAGTAAACAACGTATGGAGCCATAGCCGACATTATTCGAGGTCGCACGAAAATTAATTGTACCAACTGAATCTAAAGCATAATTATGCCATACCTTCATTTTTAGGATGTTTTTAGGTTTCCGCACCCGAAGGTTGCCAACGGGACCCTATTACCTACTAAGCCTTAACTGTCCGTTGACCATCTGTCATGTCATGTCTGTATTTCATGAACCATAATAAGTAGAGTTGAAATTTTCAGTGTGTATTTCTAGTGCAGCTATAACAACAAATAATAAAAATAAAAGGTGGCCCCATAAAAGGAAGAAATTTTTAATGTATCGTACATTTCGGTAAGGAACCTGTTCTTCATCTGTAAGTATAAAAATGTAAGCAATTTGCATTTTGAATTAAAGTCTATAAATTCATTTAAATTTGACGTATAAAATGCTTGTATTATTTCCCAAACAAAAATGTTTTCGTTTGTCATACTTAAGATTTTAATAAAAATGTATACTCACGATGTGATTATGTTTCAAGGTGCCGAAGGAAAACTGTCTAATAACTCGAATAAACTAAAGAACTTAGCCGGTTGCGGATAGCAAGTCTACAAAAACATGATTACAAAGCGACGCGCAAGCAAACACTGTCGTGAAAAACGCTCGTGCCGTCCTTTGAGCTCTACAACGCGACCATTCTCTTCAAAACACTATTTTTTTTTTATAAAAATTTAGCGTGCGTTTTACCAGATCCGATCCGTAAGTTTAACACGCCTAACTGGCGACTAGATGAAGACTGAATATCAAATTTGTTTGAGCGCCTCGGATAGGAACCTACTCCAAGAATAAAATTATCACAAATAAATGTTTATTTATCGTTATCCGCGTGTCATTAGGTAGGTGTTTGCTGAGCATTAGATAATTTTGTTTATACCTACCTATAGCAAATTTTCTAAGCGCTTGTGATGAAGGCCAAAGCTCAACTGATTAACAAAATAAACACATTACCTTATAAGTAGGTACTAAACAAAATTATATTTTCCTATCGATATAGGTACCTACCTAATGTCGGTCGTTTAGAGTTCAGATGAAGTCTGAAGATGTTGCAGCAAAATTAGTGCAATGCAGTATTTAATTTTAATTTACCAAAGCAAATAAATGATAGCATAGGTTCACGATTCATTTCTAGATAAGCTTGATAACTACCTAGGTTTTCACTGCGTTGACACACTGCGAGGACACACTAAAAAAATAAAAAAACAAAGCACAAATGAGACACACTTATACACGAGAGTAGACGCAGCTATTTATGAGTGTGATGTTCTTAGTTTGAGGGATTCGTTCGTGCACGCAGCGTAGTGAGTACCCCGCTATAGATAGTAGGTACTACTTAATAATAGAATTATCAGCGCGGAGCAACGCACTCGTTCATCGCCTTCACCTTACAGTTTTTATTTGTAATACAACATATAAAACCAATTTAACACAACTGTAAACGTTAATAATACCTACTTACGAACCTACTTACTATTTGTACACTATATAGTAGGTGTTTAAATACTTTTGAAAAAATACTTACCAGGTGTAAGAAATCTACCCAAGTGCTAATAATTATGTCAGCTGCCGCTTTCATGAGCTATTATATTCTCGTTAGGAGGAAAACCTGACCTGCTTTTCTTCACCTGACCTCCCTACAAGGCGTTTTCGATTATTTGTGATTTTATTTATAAATGTTAATACAAGAAAAGTAAAATTAAAATTATTACAAAACCCGACACGACGTTAAAAAATGAGTCATTTAGAACAAAAACAGGTCTTTTAAAAGAGTGTTATCAGGTTTCTTAAGTGCATCAAAACCAAACATATCTAAAAACGTTATCTCAAAGTATACTAACATAATGCAAAAAACTGAATCGAAATCGGTTCAATACCTATAGTTATCGAGTTTCCGAGGTGCAAAAACTATCCTAGCTGCTGCAGCGCCCCCTGGTGGGCTATGGCCGTAAAACATATCTAAGAACCTTCCCTGATATGACATCAATAAAATGCAAAACTGAATCGTAATCGGTTCAGTAATTTTTGAAGAAAATGGTAACAGACAAACACAAATAAATAAACATACAACCTCTTAGGCCAAACGCATACACCTTCTCCGTTTCATTGTGTGGGTAAAAATAGCAGGTAATAAACCACTGGTGGTCTTTACTAGACCACCAGTGCTTACCTGCTTTATTTACCTTTTATTACTACTACTTAGTGACCCTGCCTTCCGATCCTAAGGTCGTCGTGAAGGAAAACATCGTGAGGAAATCGGCATGTCGTAGAACTTGAAAAATTCGAAAATATGTGTCACGTGTATGAAAGGAGCCTTTGAGGCGTAGGTACTTTAAATCTTTTCACCACACTGGTTCGAACTAGTGACACGACTAAATAGCAGATAATGCACAAGTACGAGTATATTAAAATTATTATTATTATGATTTAGTCGCTTATATCCTATTACAGGGCAAGTATAAATTAAATTAATCAGTAATAATTGCTCTACTTTAATATCAGAATGAAGTTAAGCCATTAGCGCGTATAATCAACCGAGATATTCGCTGTGGTTTGTCTCCTCCCTGGTCATGTCTCCCGGACTCCCCCTAACCTCTGTCGAATTCCCCACGGTGACACCAATTTGCTTTTACAAACACTTCTTGGTGCCTGCCTACTTATCGTCGTTGGGCATTATCAATAACTTTAGTTTTGCATACTTATAAGTAACTTATGATAAATAGTGTGGTAGTTATTATTCATATTTTGCATGTTTACTGTAAACATTCCCCGCCAGATGGACGGACAGCGGAGGCTTAGTAATAGCCCCATCGATCAAATATTTGATCGAAGAATAGCCCTAAAAAGTTAACCAGCTTACTACTGTATCATAACTAACTGTTGCCTGCGACTTCGTACGCGTGTAGTAGGTACATTATTTTGTTCTTTAATCAATAGTTTTCGCAGCGCACGCCCACAAACTATTTTGGGTTTTATACCTTGGGTTACAATATTGCAATTTTCTTACGGATCCCTAATTTTTTGAAAATATATTATAGCCTTTACTAGTCCCTAGACCTAATGTAGTAAGAATTTTTGAAATCGGTCCAGTAGTTTCGGAGCCTATTCGTTACAAATAAACGAAAAATCTTTCCTCTTTATAACATTATTAGTACCTATATTAGTAGATATGATAGTAGGTATCCTCAAGCACTGTAAGTAGACATTTCAGATATTCGTAGTTAGAAAACAACTAGGTGTCGTTCAAACTAAATAAAAAACAAAGGTTTCACGTAGGTACTTATGTTTTTTGAAGCGGATATCCGTTGCATCTCTAGATGCGTTTCTGCATAATGAAACCAAGCTTGCGGAGATTAAGCCTGTCCTGAAACCAAAATGGTCACAAAATTAGCATCGGTTTACGATTGTACCTAACATGATGTGCCTCGTACAGTTCGAAATGTGTACTGAATTGAAAACCAACTCACACACTCACACCACATCTACCGATATCCTGTATGTACCTAATAATATCGTCAAGCACGACACTACAACGTGTTTAAAAAAATTACAATAATTTACAAAATAAAATGCTTTGGAATCGAAAGTGTTTCTTGGCAAGCTACCGGTAGTATCAGCCTATTTATAAAATCTAAACAGATTTTTTAAAAGCAGTATTATCAAAAATAGATTTGGTACAAGGATCATAATTTTTTAAGCTTCTTAGTTGCTTTATTTTAAAAATATTAACATTGAACGTACTATTTAATTTCGTCGAATCACGTAAAGAGACATATAATAAATAAAGTACTAGAAGTGAAGTGCCGAACCACACAGTCAGCCAAGTAAATAGGTACTTACTTAGTCATTTTTCACGTAGGGATACCCACTTATGCACACATTTTATATTCAGTAGTACTACCTACCTATACATAGGTACTCTCAAATTACGTGATAATATCTGGTAGGTAGGTACCTATATCAAAACACATCTGAAAGCTACACTTTTGCTGAAAGGTACCACTGTCGACCTAAAGCGGTTCACGAAGCTAGATCGTGGTCAAGGTGAAAATAGCGCGCTTACAGTCTACTCATATGTATTAAAACTGTTATCGGCCACTCACACCAATTGAGGGAGCAACTATTTAAAAAAAATCTAAATCTCTGCGTAGGCGTTTTGTAATAACATTGCTTGGCACGTATTCAACTCTCAATCCTTACACAAACTTGACGATGCAATATGCCCGATGAAAATTGACCTAATTTCTCGCGTCATTGCTATAAATGGGCCTCAATTAGGTACCATACCATTATATAAAATGACCATCCGACTTATTGGTGTTGATGTTGACATTTTTGCCAGACACTCTTCTTATACGAGTATACTAATTTTGATTAAACTTGTGAAATCTTACTTATATTATAAATTTGAAAAGTCTTAGTTTGCTTGAAATTACCGGCGTAAAGCTCAAAACGCAACGATAGCGCGTACTAATTTTACCGGTGCTGCCATCTAGTACGAAAGTTTGTAACGATGTTTGGATGTTTGGATGTTTGTGCCTCAATCACGCCTAAACAGCTGAACGGATCTGAACGAAATTCGGAATATACATAGTACATGTACTGGATTAACATATAGGCTATTTTTTATCCGGGTACCACGCGAGCGAAGCCGCGGGCGCCAGCTAGTGATTAATAAAGCTAACAGGTAGATACTTACCGAGATGGTCACCTGGGTATACCACAAACTATTGGACGTAATTATTATATCATAATAATTCAAGTCTGCCACGCAATACCACAAATAGTGTTCGCGTTATTGGCATTATTGGTCCTTGCACTTATAACCTATCTGTGGCGATGGTGGATACCTAAATTCTAACCTTTGGTCTAGCTTAAAGTCTAGAGTAAAAGTAGCTTAATTTATAAAATAACACTTAAAAATATACCTAATTAAATGTAGGTATATTTTGTACCTCCATTGTCCAAACTAGGGTTTTCTAGGCCGTAATTTCAGCCAGCACTAAATTAAATGGTGACTTAAATTAACAATTACATACGTTACATAAAATCACGCCTGTTTCCCGTAGGGGTAGGACGAGATTACGGATCTCCATTTACCTGACATAGGTTATACTTCTTTCGTCGGTTTAGGGTGTCTTTTTCCAAAACGTCTTCCCCTTCTAACGGTACCATTCACACTCACCTCATACAATTGTCTCGTTAATCTTCTTTCATACATCTTCTCTACATGACCGAACCATCTAACCATTCCTTTCTCAATCCTCATCACTACATCTTCTTTCACTCCTCATCGCTCTTTTATCACGTTATTTCCCACTCTATCTCGCATTCACTCTATTCAGATGTGTCTTCTGCCACATACCCAACTTTCATTATCATACATAAGTGTCGACACTATTAGTGCTCTGTGTACAGTAAATTAATTTATTTATCCTAAATATAAAACTTTCAAATGAAATGTATAAAACCTAATAATAAATCTTTAGCGTCTACAAAATAAAAACATTTTTTTACGAAATGTAGGTATAAAACGTCAGAAACACTACGATTGATGGGCAAACTCGGGCTTATTTGAACTTCAGAAGTACAAAATAATTGTTTTATTTTAGCTAGTACCAGTTCTGCAACCAAATCACAATGGTTGTCTCATACAAGTCAATTACGCCTATCCGACGCCTAGTTAGCCCGGAGCTACTGATACAATATGAATTCGGTAAGAGCGGGTTACAGTTTGGCCAAAACTATTAAACACGATTATGGCCCGCCGTTATTGAATTAAATTTCAATTGTATTAGCTCGAGGGTACGGTGAAGTCTAGGCGGGCTAGTGTAGCGCCTCACTACACCTGACAGAAACCACACCTGAAACAATCCAAATTTTGAAATAAAACCTTACTATATAATCAGGAGAAAACAATTGTTGCCGCCAACTTCACAGCGCCTTCCTATAAATACCGAGCGCGCGCTAGGCTCTGACTCACTTTTGCTCCAGACTTCGACAAGGCAACATCGCGTAATATTGTCTGTATTGGTTTATATAAGCTGTTACTCTGTCTAAATTATTTTTGATTGTTATTTTGAGGTTACATTGCATGATTTTTGATTTTATTTGAATTAATTAAAGTTGTTAGGTTCTTGCTCTACTTTTTTTTTATAATAAAATTGTACAAGCCGCTTACTTCAGAAGTGGGATGGGACTCCATAGTCCTGTCCCCGCTCTGGCCTAAAGCGCAAATTACTTCGCAATTAAGTTAATTTCTGATTAAAAAAAAAACATGGCTGAACGTCTTACCGCCCGTGGTAAAGCCAGAACAAAGCGTGTGACTAATAATAATGATGAACTTCATGAGACTCTAGGAACCATTTTGGCACGTCTAAACGCGCTTGAAGAAAGTAGACCTTCTACGAGTGCCACGAGTTCTACGCGTGCGTCTACGCCGCAATTGCTGCCACCAGCGGTGCCTTCGGCAACGTCAGCGCCTTCGCTGGCAGAGTTCGCGACCACGGCGTTCACGACTGATGACAGCATTAGCAGCGAGACGCTTGGTAGTGAAACTTCAATGGACGTCACCGAACGCCTCATCGGAGCGTTAAGCGCATTAAGCAAGGTCAGGTCCAACCATTTTTATATTTCCAACTTTGATCCCAGTTTGCATGACATCGATTCTTGGTGTGAGGAGGTGGAACGAGCACGTAAAATCAATAGCTGGGACGACAACGAATGTTTATCCCGGATTGCTAACTGCTTGAAGGGAGATGCTCGTAGTTGGCTCAACGATTGGATAACCAACGACCGCACGTGGTCAAATTTCAAAACTGAGTTCAAACCTCTATGCTCACGACGAATCGATTATGCAAACATTCTGTATGATGTGATGAGTACCAATTCCGATAGTTATTCTACCTATGCCGAGTACGCCAGGCGCTCTATTTTGCGTCTCGGTATTGTAAAGGGATTAAGTGACGAAATAACTGCCGCTATCGTGATACGTGGAATAACTGACGCACAGGTACGTGCTGCCGCCACAAATGCGCACTTACTGCCCAAAGATCTTGTTGAATTTTTGTCCATCTACACGAAACCGAAAACAAAGTCCAATATAACCTCTGTTTCTGCGCAATCATCCGCAGGTAGGAATTCCGATCGAAAGAGACCCCATAACAAATATGATGTGAAATGCTATTCTTGTGGTGGTTATGGTCATACTAAACACTTGTGCACAAAAAAGGCCAAGGCAGAAGGACGAACAGACTCGGGTGCTAGCACTAGTACTTATAATGCAGGCACAGCTAGGGAAACAGGTGCTAGGCAGACACGAGGACCGTGCTCCTTTTGTAAAAAGCCGGGCCATGACGCCGATACCTGTTTTGCTAAACAACGATCCTAAGAACATAATAAAAACAATGTCATTCAAGGCATACCCACTGACGTACTAATAGATAGCGGATCGCGTCTCTCTCATCTGTCGACTCTATGCTGAAACATTTTAAATGCTCACGACTACCCACACATCAAGTTTTGCGAGGAATAGGTGATCAAAATATTGTGTGTGATAGCTTCGTGACTCTGGTCGTAGAATTTAGTGATATCTCTCTAGAGGTTGACATGTTTATCGTCCCTAAAAAGTGCATGAATGTACCGGTTTTGATAGGAACAGATGTCTTAAACCGCGAAGGGGTAACATACATTCGCGCAAACAATCAGCAACGAATCACGCGAATTCCTAGCTCAAGTAGAGACCAACAACATGTGATGCTCGTTAACTCTAGCGGACATTTAGAAATCAAGACTCCTCTTGAAGGTAGAGATCGTGAAAAGTTGTTGTCTGTAGTAAACGAATTTAAAGAATTCTTTATTGTTAATACTGCGACATCGACTAAAAACAGGTAAAATGCACATTGAATTAACTAGCGACACACCGGTATGTTATAGACCGTACAGACTTTCGTATGTAGAAAGGTGAAGGTAAGGGAAATCGTTCGAGATCTACTGGACAAGGAAATTATTCGCGAATCAGTCTCCATATGCCAGCCCGATTATTCTTGTAAAAAGAAAGATGGTAAGGACCGCATGTGTGTAGACTACCGAGCGTTGAATGCAATCACGGTGAAGGATCGCTTTCTACTGCCCTTGATAGAAGACCACATTGACCGCCTTGGTAAGAGCAAATACTTTACCTGCTTAGATATGGCGACTGGTTTTCACCAGATACCTTTGAACAGCGACTCTATACCTAAGACCGCATTTATTACTCCTGAAGGTCATTGGGAGTACCTGAAAGTTTCATTCGGTTTAGCCAACGCGCCAGTGGTCTATCAGAGGATCATCACCAACACCTTTAAATCGGTAATTGAGTCGGGAAAAGCGTTAGTTTACATCGACGATGTAGGTATTGGCATCTTCTATAGATGAGGCTATTGAGGATGTTCGCGAAGTGCCTCTCACTCTCACCGCCGCAGGTTTTTCAATAAACCTAAAGAAAAGTACATTCGTGTCTACAGAAGTTGAGTATTTGGGACGTACAATTTCTGAAAGTCAGGTTAGACCGAGCGAGAATAAAATCAAGGTTTTGACAGACTCTCCTATACCCACAAATGTAAAACAGGTTCGACAGTTACTAGGTCTCGCCGGGTACTTCCGTCGATACTTATTGTGTGTGACCGCGGACGTATGTTCAAAAGTACAAGTTTTCAGACTTGGATTACTGGTATGGGTAGTCAAATCCATTTTATAACCCCACAGATGCACAATGAGAATGGACAGGTTGAGCGCTACTGCCGCACTCTACTTAATATGTTGCGTATAGAGTCTTCTAAACCGAATAATATTGAACGTGCAACTAGTTATAAACTGTACTGAACAGAGAACCACCCAAACATCACCATTACAGTTACTCATAGGAGTCGAGGCAGTTACGCCGGTTATACGTTCACTCGTTCGTGACGTTGCGATAGATGACTCTCCCCAAAATCGCGAAGGTCTAAGGGAGATTAATCGACAACGTGCTAGTGATTTACTTGACCAACACAGGCGAAAACAAGACGAGCGCGATAATGAGAACCGAAAACCAGCAAAAGTATTTCAACTTGATGAAATGGTGTTTGTAATTATAACCTCTCAGATTACAGGCAAGCTGGACTCGGGGATGTGAGGACCGTATCGCGTAAAGAGAGTTCTGCCGCATGGTAGATACGAGCTACAGCTGATTAATGGTTCGTATGGTAAAACCACTAGTACTGCAGCCGAGCATATGGTTGCTTGGCGAGGAGAGTGGACCCCCGAGTCTTGTGCCACATTTTTTGACTGTAAGTACGTTGTCCGTACTTGTTACCATTTGAGAGCAATTCAAAGTGCGGGTTTTAATCCCGTTGTGTTTGAATTGGTATTTGTGAGCACATATTCAAATAATTATTTTCTGTACATGTTTATATGTTCAGGTTGTCTGTTTTAAAGACGGTGCAGCATTGAGCCGTATGCTCTGCTGGGACATGCTAACTTTGTGCCTCTGTCGTATACAGTGCAGCATCGAGCCGTATGCTCTGCTGGGACATGCTAACTTTGTGCCTCTGTCGTATACACTGCAGCATCGAGCCGTATGCTCTGCTGGGACATGCTAACTTTTTGCCTCTGTCGTATACACTGCAGCATTGAGCCGTATGCTCTGCTGGGACATGCTAACTTTGTGCCTCTGTCGTATACACTGCAGCATTGAGCCGTATGCTCTGCTGGGACATGCTAACTTTGTGCCTCTGTCGTATACACTGCAGCATCGAGCCGTATGCTCTGCTGGGACATGCTAACTTTGTGCCTCTGTCGTATACAGTGCAGCATCGAGCCGTATGCTCTGCTGGGACATGCTAACTTTGTGCCTCTGTCGTATACACTGCAGCATTGAGCCATACGCTCTGCTGGGACATGCTAACTTTGCGCCTCTGTCTGTTGTTCAGGATATACAGGTTTTCTGTATATCTTGGTAATGATTTAGAATGATGCTAACTATGATGTTTTCTATGCTTTCAGCTGAGGAAAACACCGCCGCTGCCCCATCTCAGTCTGTTCCAGTTACTGATGGAGACCAGCGACGGGGTCCACTCGACGACGCCATCAGCGTAGCACGCGACGCGAGTCCAGAGATCGACCCGAGGCCACTTGCCGAGCTTCGCGACCGTGACACTGCAAGCAGCCTCCCAGAACTTTGAAAATCGATTGTGGTTGAGGTCAACCACTTGTCAGGAGAGGCCGAATCAGGAGAAAACAATTGTTGCCGCCAACTTCACAGCGCCTTCCTATAAATACCGAGCGCGCGCTAGGCTCTGACTCACTTTTGCTCCAGACTTCGACAAGGCAACATCGCGTAATATTGTCTGTATTGGTTTATATAAGCTGTTACTCTGTCTAAATTATTTTTGATTGTTATTTTGAGGTTACATTGCATGATTTTTGATTTTATTTGAATTAATTAAAGTTGTTAGGTTCTTGCTCTACTTTTTTTTTATAATAAAATTGTACAAGCCGCTTACTATATTTTAACTGTAGGTAATTGTTCATTCCTAATTATACACATCGTTGTAGTCATGGTTTGAGTTCCATTAAACTATATTCCTTAAAAAACTATTATATATAAGTATCTACTTACGAAGGTAGAAACTGCTAAGTGCACTTTATTGATAGATCTACAACAGATTTAACCAATAAGTGATTTATCGGGTGTTTTGATTAAAATCTGCGTTGATTGTTGAGGTTGATGGTGCATATCCAGTTCCATAGCGAAAGCGTAGTAGGACAGTCATAAGAAAAAAAACATAAACAAAATCGGTCTTGAAACGATACGATGATAGCTCATAACAGTTAATTCATACAATCTACATTATTTTGTGTGTGTCGGGACAATAACTGTCCTAGTATAGAATGAAATCTGGAAGAACCTTTAAATGATACAAGAAAAAACAAAAAAGCCGCAGGGCATTTTTGAGGTCTAAGCAAAGTTGTAACTCTTGTAACTCGGCAAAACTTTTGTCGGATGTGTTGTCAGCTTTAGATAAATGCAAGATACGGATACGACACAGACGTTACCAGACAACAACTTGTTTATCTCTCGTTAGTTGTATGAAATAATGGGCCCGATATCAGACTGACAATACTTACCTACTTATCCATAGTACTTATAAAAGTTTATATAGTTTGTACTAGACATTGTTCTTATCGTTAAATACATTCTGATTTTAGATAAATTTGTCCATGCTCCAGGCAGTCTAACACTCTAATAAACATTATGCACACAAATCTACAAAAAAGCGTTGTAAATGGCGTCAAAAACGAAGTCGCAGGTACAGCTAGTATTTGAATAAAACTGAAAAATCTTTAGAATTATTATAACGTCAATTTATATTGAAGAGCTCTGGTAAAATTCCCTCGAAATTAAGTTGAGTAGGTAAAAAAAGCTGTCTGTTAAAATTTGAGGAAGACTAAATTCATTTTAGTTCAGTGAAATGCTTTTTCTTTCAATTTGAAACCCCAGATTCAGATTTTACTGCACTGTATTAGCATTCGTACAATCCAATTTCTAGTTTAAACAACTGAATTGAATATTGAAAATGTGCTGCAAAATCTGTTCAGGGAACATATAAGTTGCTGATTTGTATGTGCAGTGGGCATAATATTGTGAATAATATATCATATTATTTACGATGGTGATTGGAGAATATGTATCCCGTAATCCCAGAGCGCTGCGCACACTGCAGATGGTGTGTCGTTAGATGAATACCTATACATGCCTACCCTCCCACTGAATGCTCTTGAAACAAACATATAGACACGTGTATGCGAAGGAAATAGTATTGTGAAACGTTTCTTTGTATTTACAATGCATCATTAGATATTCACGCATAATAATTCCTCTATAATATACTAAAATTACCTAAGTATAATTACTAGAATACTTTTATTACGTAGGACGATGAGACGTTCGAGATTTTGTTTGGATGACTGATATTTAGCCGAATGCTTAGATAAGTTACTAAGATAAGTTCTGTCCTAAAGGTGTTTTTTTTCAAATCCTATGTCTGACTAAAAGGTAACCCACCCTTTTTACTCGCTCTCCCTAAACACAAACACCATGAATCTTCCTAACGGCAAATGGCTCAATAAATATTCCAAACAAGAGTACTAATGTCAATTTTAGTCGCGAATCACACAAACAAATATTTGAAGATGTTTTTCCTAAAACATCGTCGTAGTGAAGTGAAGTCTTTTGAGATTCGTGAAAGAACTCTCGTTCCACGTTTCTGTGCGAGTAGGTGGCGCGTTTTACGACTTGCATTCGAGAAGGAATCTCTAGAGCAAATTGCGCAGAAACCATTTCGTTGCACCGGCGATAAACACTCATACCGAGGAGATGATATTGTTTATATAACAAACCATAGCTAGGCGTATAGTACCTAAGTACTGTTCAAACCGAACTGAGATCTATCCATATTCCGCGTTGTACTCGTAGTAGTAGTATTGAGGGAGGCTAGCTTTCTACACACTCTTTACCTTTATATCCCTGGGCTGACTGACTTACTGCTTTTAAAATACAAAAATTGCCCTTAAATAAAAAAAAAACTAGTTTTTAATTAACAAAAAAAATGTCGTTGTATTAACCTAAACTACGATGAAACAAAACAAAACATTATTTTTATTTTTATTCTAGAGTAGTAATAAAATTACTTTGATTCTAGAGCAGCTAACAAAGCGTTTTCATAAAGTTGCCCCAGATATCTTTGTTCGCTTCGCTCTCTCGATCAACAAGACTTCTGAGGTACTTGCAGATATTAAAATTGCTATTCGAGGAAAAATCCAGTAAGTCATCATGACGAGGCACCTGTAGCCATTACAAAATTTACAGCAGCTTATACTCGGCTTGCCTATATTTGCGACCCGGGGAACCTTCCAATAAATCTTATTACAATGCTGATACTACGGTGTTCAATTGCCTCCTAACATTATTACATTTTAAATGTTCGTAAATCAATGCGGTTTCTTCCTCACGTGTCGTTATTTGTTATTGAAATTCTGGTTGTATATTGATGCAGTGTTTATCGAATAACACCTGATATAATCAAGGCAAAGAATAACAGTTTACGTCTACAGTGAGACTTACCAGTAGTGGTTATGGTTATAACCTACACATTTTGTTTACTACCAGTGTGTATACTTTAATAACGTAATAACCTCGAGATATTTAGTAGGTAAGCCTTATTATAGCGTCATCCAGGATCTCAAAGTCCAGCGTACCCTCGTCACGGTAAAGGCCTAATATAATTGAACCGCTAGACTTGTTAGTTCTAAACGGATGTACGTACGTTACGTACTAACCCTCTATCAATTTTCATTAAATGTTAATTAAATAGTTGTGACACTGTGCTCGTGCATAAAGATGTCAGGTTAAATTTATTTATACACCTTCATGAACAAATATTAACATAATTGTGACGCTCGTGGGCGACGTAAAAGCTCTGAAGCTCTAAGCATGAAGTCTCAAGGTCAATGTAAGGTCTTTAAAATTATATAACGATTTCAAGGAACTCCGAAGCAACTGATCTTTTTCAAAACATGTTTGTATAAAGACTCTTCTGTCTCAAAACTAAATGTATGTAATCTGTACACTAACCGATTCTTTGTCAGGCCTATATAAGATCATGTATGAAAACAACTGAAATTACTAACTGAACGGTAACAAGAGAATGTGTAAACATGTGGATGTGGATATTTGAAATTATATTGTTCTGCGCCGTGGCGGGGCCGGACATGGCTGGTGCCAACATCACCTCCTGCGAGGAGTTCGAACGCGGGGCCCGCTTCAGCCCCTACGATGTTATCGATTCCATGTGGAAAATATTCTACTATTGGGCGGATAACACGGAAGTTTATCCAATTGTGTTTTCGTTGCCTGCAAAAAATGTGAGTACTATCTAATCCGTAGTCGTGGTATTGTGAAAAATAAACATAAACTTTCATGAGATGGGGATGAACGTTGGTTGAGATTACTCTAACAATTTTATTCTATCCTGGATTTTCAGTTAGGGTTTTTGCAAACTACTCCGATCCGAACTAAAAAACCAAAGCAAAAAATTATAAAGCTTAGGTTTTCTCCAGAGATTTAGCTTCAAACATCAAATAGTGCCATTCTTGTCCTTGGCCAGGGAGTCTATTGCCAGAGCCGTCCGAACGTTAAAACTTCTACCGAACGTTTCGTGTAAAGTTTTTTTAACTGTCAACTGTCATTATCTATAACATTCCAGAGACAAAAAACAGTGGCCCACGAATACAATAAATGCATTGCTAATCAACAAAGAACATGCTGTAAATTTTACGATCCTGTCTAACAAGTTTTCATTTGTAGAGGCTGCACAAGTTCAAAGAAACAATAGACGTTATTGACCCAAACCTCGATTTGGAGTGGACTAAGGCGACCTTGTTCATGAACCCTAAACCAGGGACAGAGGTTCTGTTCCTATACGCGGGGACACCGGGCGCGTTCCGGGCCCTAATCAAAGTAGAACAACGAAAAGGTATATATTACTATTTCACCTACTCTAAAGATCTTTAGTTTGACATAGTGTGATCTTAAAACCTTAAATCTTCTGAATATATAAAACTCTGTAAAAAAATAATTAATGTACAGCCTAAACTATACCTAAGTCCTAAAAGCATGAAACTTGGAAGTATTCCTCTTATGGTGTAGGGGTGCACTAGGAAAGGAGTTTCTTCCGAAATTCAATTATAGAGGACGCTACGGTAAATGCAATTTGTATAAAAAAAACTCTACGAGAGCAAAGTCGCGAGGCGTTCCACTAGTTTACCATATTACCCAAGATTTACGTACAGATGAGTCTGTTCCCGAGCGCATAAACATCAGGCAGGTCTCAAGTTCTTGTGAAACCAAGACTGGTCAAGTGTGATTCGACTCGCACATCGAGGGTTCCGATCAATCAGATCTAACTCATTGCTAAGTTCAGAGTAAAGACTTTTTTATTTTCATAATTATTTAACGAAAACGCTTCAAATGTGCATGGAAATGATTATTAAATGGGTAAACGAACCCTTTCAAATGATAACCCGTTTGCTAGCTTTAGTAGTTGCTTCAATAATCAGTAGTGACCCCGCCTTCCGATCCTAAGGTCGTGGGTTCAAACCCGGTCGTGTACCAATGGATTTTTCTATGCGAAAAATTTATGTACGCCATACCAGTACTCTCAAACGGCGAAGGAAAACATTGTGAGGAAATCCGCGGCTTAGTCAGCTCCGCACGTATTGACCATGTCTTTCCTATGGACAAGGCCGACTAAGCTGAGAGGATGGAATAGGTGCTGGGCAAGCCTACTCTATCTTAATTCGTCCCGGGCACTACAGCGTCCCGTTTGTGAAGGTAAAAGTTGCCTCCTGACGCTTTATAAATCATCTAAGTACTATAGATGGTAAAAGGCCTTAGTTTTGGACGAAGTCGCACCATAAGGGTTCCGAATAGTTCCGATTCACCACGTTGGTTCGAAACCCTAAAAAGAACAGCCAAACAATAAAGGTGCGACAAAGTTGTGATGGCTGCCCGCGCCCGCCGCCCGCGCCACACCCGACCCCCGCCATTTCCGCTCCTAACTTTCCCGTCTGACTTCGCTGTAATGATAATAAACAGGTCACAAATTTTACCAAGTTTTTATTTTTCACGGGTTTCCCTTAATGACCTATAAAGCACTTATTTAATTTTAAATGTCTTGGTAATTGAAAATTCTCTTATTGTCCATATTCAAATCAAACCTAATTTATTTTGTCTTTCGATCTATTTATTGATTGGTTTATGTCGTGATATTTAAAGTTAATTTTAGTAAAAGTCCATTAATCTTTGAAAGCACTGGTGATCTACTGGTAGCGGCCTTCGGATCCTAGGGTCGTGGGTTCAAATCCGGTCGTGAACCAATGGATTTTCCTGTTCGTAAAATTGGTGCGCTATATCAGTACTCTCAAACGGTGAAGGAAAACATCGTGAAGAAACCGGCATGTCGTAAAACCTTAAAGGTTCGAAAATTTGTTTAAAGTGATAAATAAATAATAATAATAAATATTTGTGGACATTTGACACAGCGCCATCTAGCCCAAAACTAAGCAAAACTTGTACTAGGGGCACCAGATGGCTGATAGAATACTTATTATTTACTTTTTTTGTAAATACATACTCATTATATATGTATACTACAACACCCGGAAGAAATATTTACAGAACATACAAACATTTCTCCCGTAGCGGGAATCGAACCCGCGCCGAGTCTCAGCCGAGCACTCGCCCGCCACGCCACTGAGCTCGTTAATTTTAGTTATCGTATAATAGTTTTTCTGGCCTTTATCAATTTCCTCATATTTTCTGACTACATATTTAACATAGGTATCAATCTTTATTTTTGGTCGAATAAGTACCCACTAGTGTAATTTCCTGTAAACATTTCAGTCCGCCCGTATCCGATACCCCAGATCAAGTTTGCGGACGTACGAATGAAGTTGGTTGGCAGGTACTTGGGCATGATGTGTTGCGAAGACCTCTCTGCATATGCTCTGGCGCCAATGGATATTGTCCCCACTACAGAATCCGACTGTGTAACAGCAGCCTCCACTTTGGGATACCGAGGTGAGCAAGGACGATCCTACCTCTACCTGAAAAGGAAGTTTGAAGACGAACTTTAAACAAGGCATCCAGAGTGTAACCTAGTCTAAAACTAAGTTTGATTTTTCAATTTAGATTCATTTACGGAATTTTGTGAATTTGTGAATGATATATTTATGTCAATGCGATTGTCTCTACTGTCTCTACTATAATAAAAATACTTTACCGATTGTAATTATATTTTATTTCCAAATACTACTGAGTAGAGTCATACCTATTGACAAGAGTAACCTACGTTACGTTATGTTGTATGTAAGGTAGGTTACTCGTATATCACCTATGGTTTAGTTTACGTCTCTACACCCACCATCTACCAAGTTTTGACATAGATTTTCATTTCCGTCTCGTCCTTCCATTGTGGTTCTACGTTTTAGTGAATAACGTCGGATAAGGGATAGCACAGTCCCAATATACCTATAAATCAATTATCTACACGCAATATCTTACTTGCGTCCTAAATAAAATATCACAGTACCTTCTACTTTTACTATTACCTTCACATTTCAGTACTATGTGGAATTCTATCTTTTTTTTCATACATACTTGAGGAAATCATATACCTATGTTTCAAATATGATCCTTGGGCGCTCAAAAATCTTGTAGATTAAACCGAGAATGTCATCAAATACGCTTTAAAGTTATGAAACCACATTATGAAAGGCAAACATAGTTGTTGCAAATATACAACGCTATCTAGAGACCACTAAACGTGCATAAATTTTGTGTATGCTATCTGTAGTGTAGCTATACTGCATTCTCATTGTTGACGCATCATTAAAATTACAAATGCCCATTTTGCGTATTTGAGGTTTGTTTTCCTACCTAAGCTATACTGTGCATATTGTTGGAATACTAAATAGTATTATGTTTCTGGAACACAAAATGGAATTTAGTGAGTAGGCGAACCAAATAGAAACCAAAATAGAAAAATGTTGATAATGCATTCTCTCGTGTAATGTGTAACGTCGCCTGTAATAATTTAATGTTGCAGCTTCAGGTACTCGCTGTGTTTTACAGCCACTAACAAAAACTAAAGGAAAATGGTATTTTTTATATATTCGCAAAGATACTGTAAATCAGTTCGCTCTTTGGTAATTTGCAGACGAACAAAACAAAATGTAAGTACCAAGTTTAAGCTTTCAGGTTTTTATTACGAAACGTTTTTCTCGCTTTTTTCGTGTCTTGATTTATATAATTTTGTCGCAAACTTCGAAGTCGTCCATCACAGAATATTTTGCATCATTAAACGTTGTTACGTCATTCCAGATCCTCTTTTGCAATATTCTGAGGCATGAAAGTTATCTAATATGGGTTGCTTTCTGTGGTAAAAAGCTTCAAAGGTACCTACCTAAAGGTCTACCAGCTCCACTGAAAACTCAAATAAGCTCACCATTCGAGCATTCAGAAATAATATTTACCTGGTTTGGAACACTTGCCTGCCAGAAAATAAATAGGTGAACATAAACTCCGAGATCTGCATTCAATAAGACGTCGTTGGCGAGTGCCTCGGGCTCTCCATATCCACCAGAACAAATTTATTTTTCTCCGAAGCACACTAGACGTCAACAAATAAGGTTATTTTTCAATAGAGAGCTTTTATTCATCACTTTACAGGTGATAAAAGACATGTCTTACCTAATAGAAGATGCCCGTTAGTGTAGTAACATCTTAGATGGGTAGGCATATATACATAGGGACGAAAGAAGATTGATCAAAGAGCGCGATAAAAGATCACAAATTATATCAGTAAACAAAAAATCATATTGATTAGAAAAAATCTACAAACTTTACGTTTTTCATTTACCTAGGTAAGTAGGTGCCTGGAGTACCTACCTAACCTACTCATTATTATTGTACGCTCATTATTTTTGAATGTACAGAAAAAAACAACCATGCTATTAGGTACGTATGATGATCACATTTCTTTGAGTTACCTAACACCGTAATACATTATTAGCGATGAAAATAGAGAAAGATTTCAGGAGTTGCATTCATTTAAAATCCTGTGTATGCGGTAGATACTAAAAACTAAAAACAATATTATTACTAGTAGTTCACCCCGAACTGAAATTTCGCACGCGATATCGACAATCCGTAAGTTTTACTTTCTCGCCTTGAGGTTTTTATTACTGTATGTACCCTACTTAGGTGAAATGCTCTATTCTATAAAAAGTTCAAGTAGATATAATGTCTTGATTACAGTAGAAAAGCAATACTTTACGTCGACTCTAACTTGTTATAGCAGACGTAGCAAACACAACTGCTGCAGATCACGATACCGCTATCTAGCTTATATCCAGTCTAACCTGAACTACGACTACTACTACTAAGTACTGAAATGTTCCGATTCGTAGGTAAATTTGTACGCAATTTGATTCAGCAGCGGATTCGTATTACAATGATTTCCAGCAAATCTTCATAGCAGTATATTGACCTACCAAGTTTCATACAGATTGGATCAACGGTTTGAAAGTTATGCTCTAACAAACATACAGCGCCAAATCGCCCAAGTTGCCACTAAATATAATTATCAACTTGACATTTTAATGGATTTGGTTTAAAATTCCTCATTATGGTTTAAAAAGTAATTACGATAAAAGTCTCTCTCATCTTGTCTCGTCCCGGTACGCATTGCAACCTGTCATTAGTAGGATAAATTATTTCCAGTTACCTTCGGCTCGGTATTATGTAGGTTCCGGAGAAACATCATCAATCTAAATTGAATCACGGAGGAGGAAAACACTACCTACCGGGTCGAAACTCGATCTATGCGGTATCGGCATAGAGTTGTTGTTTTGGCCGACACATAGGAATGAGTTTGCATTCAAATGCTCTTTATAAATTGTGAGCATCGATCAACGCCGCAACTGTGGTCCACAAATAGGGACTTCTCATTCTAACAATGAACTTATTTAAGGTTATTCGTAATGGCCACGCTAATAAAGAACATGCATAAGATAAAAAAAATCCATTTATTCTAATGGGTTTTAAAAAATGTTTACTTTTTTGGTTTATGTTTAAAAATGTAGCTGCGTTGTAGAGTTTAATAAAACACTATCAAAATGCGGGTTTTTGACGATACAAGAAAGTCTAATAAATTGAGAACAAATATAATCTAGCGCAACCTCTATAATACTGGGTAAACAATGAAACCAACCAGCAAGCATTGTCCGTACAAGTCCATACCTTTACACCAAGTAATACCTCCATAAAAACGGGATCTTCCTAAGTCGAGTGTAAGTCCGAGAAAATATTATGAGTCTGATAAGAGTCCTTCCTGCACGTCTTTCCATTACAGTATCCGAAGGAATTCCTATTAGCGAAGGTTGTTTTCTTTCTGACAGAAACATAAAAGTTTTCTCTTAGGTATATTCCTTTTGGTTTTCTCTTTCTTGTTTTTGCTCGAAATTCCTAATAGGTTTTTAGATTTGAGGTCCTTTGAATACAGAGGATTCTTAGATATCAGAGTATGCTTTAAAATGATATTGTCTCCTCAAACAGAAGTCGGTAAATAACATTGTTCTAACAATATAAAGTTAACGGCCAGTTAGATCGATAAGTAAGTACCTACTACTGCAGCTCAAACTAGAGCATACCATCGTGAAACAATTAACAACTTTACACTGTTATAATGTAATATCGTCGCAGGTAAATGCCATTAACATTTTTATTTCACTGAGTCCTTTTACGCCATAAAACGTAAAACGTTTTCACCTTACTCAACGCATAAAACTCCTTTACATTCGAACCGATGAATACCTACTTTGTACCTACCTATTTTCGTAGCTTTGATTTTCTGTACAGCACGAGGTGGATAGGTACATTATAATTTTAATCCAGCAAAAGTGATTTATTATACATTTTATTACCTACTAAGACAGTGTTTGTGCTAGAACTTACCTTTCTCCTTGATAATAGTTTAACTCAGGAAGAGTTTCCCGCAAGTATATAACTTGCATTTCCTGCGTCATGTCGTTGAATTACAAGATTGTTATTATTTTCTACAAACACTAAAATGTAATTTAGTTTTTAAAGGAAATAATTAACTCTTCAAAATGTGTAGTAAGTAATTTTTCTTGCAATGCAATTTTGTTTCTATAAATTCAGTATGTATGACTGTGGTTTTTTAACAAGGTATCAAGAAACCATCATATAGAAGTTTTGTTAACAAAGCGTTTGGCCTAAGAATAAATAAAATAATAAATATTTGCGGTTATTTCACACAGCACCATCTAGCCCCAAACTAAGCAAAGTTTTTACTATGGGCACCAGAGGCACTAAGAGGTTGTATGTTTATTTATTTGTGTTTGTCTGTTACCATTTTCCTCAAAAACTACTGAACCGATTTCAATGCGGTTTTTTGCATTTTATTGGTGTTATTTCAGGAAAGGTTATTAGATATGTTTTATGGCCATAGCCCATCAGGGGGCGCTGCAGCAGCTTGCATAGTTTTTTGCACCTCGGCAGCTCAATAACTACTGAACCGATTTCGATGCAGTTTTTTGCATTATGTTAGTTTTATTTTAGATAACGTTTTTCGATATATTGTAGATAACTAATTTTTTTATCGTCGTTGATTTTTAATAAAGAAATATTTTTTTAACCTCTAAACTCTAACTAACACTAAAATAAAATTAAACTAACTTCATGCACCTACCTCTGAAAAAGAAATATTTATACATCCATATTATCACTTCTGATTTAAAATCAAAATGATGGATCACCTTTGGGCGACGGGCTGATCACCTGTCACATGGTTCACCATATCCATCTTAGGATTTTAAATCAGAAGTGCAAAGAAATATAAAGCTGGAAAAAACCCTATAAGATGAATTTGATTTTTCTTGCATCTAAGGCATGATTAAAACCGTAAAAACGGTCGCGTCTCCACGTTTAATTACGCGAGGCATGTTTTAATTCCTGGCACATGTCCTGACATGTCCTGTTCATTATGTTATTCATTACGCACTGACTCTGTGGGATACCGCTAAATTAACTTTCTTTGTTACCGACAATACAGCGTGTTTAAGTAATAAGTTCTTTAAAATTTAAAGGACCGATAAGGACTTAAAATTTTAGTTCAACAAAAACCTTCATTAAGCCTACGAACCTTATAAAAGTAAGCATAAGTATAGGTATACCTAAGTGTGTACGCTATTCCAAATCACGAAATATAACCTATTCCAACATTTATTCAAATCAGCATTTTACGTTATGTAACTCTTCATACTTCAGCCAAGTACAAAAACTGCTAGACCACAAGAAAAAGACATCGGGGGAAGGCATCCTACGCTTTAATCTATCATCTAGCGACAGTGTACAAAAGAAAACTTTCTACGTAGGTTGCTTTGTCTCTAATATTTAAAATACCAACCTAGGTTCTATGTAATTTTTATACCCAGTTAAAATCCATCAAGGACTCGTTGGAATAGCTTATATGACAATACAACGATCTCGGTGGCGTGGCGAGCGAATGCTCAGCTGTGACGTGAGAGATGCAGGTTCGATTCCTGCAGTAAAATAATAAAATACATACATTACCCTCCTTCGCATTCGAGTAAAAAATACGAAGTATTTTCACAAGAAAAGCTATAAAGAATAACACCTCACTCATGCCTACCTAGTTCTGACCCACACTAGGATTCTCTTTTACTGACACCCACAACACAGGAATGTGGCTGCTAGTTGTTATTACTAGGTACAGATACATTTTATCTTAATTTTTTTGCTGAAAACGTATAGTAGCAGAAGAGCTACGAATAATAACTACGGCCTTATCATAGAGATTTCTTCCATTCATATTTAAGACTGGCCTGTCTGTATATAACTTAGTAAACAGATACAGGCAGGTAGGTACCTAAGACGCAAGCATATTCTGTGAAATGTAACTGTCAGTAGGCTCAGGAGGATTATGTTAACTAATACACGTGATGGTCCTTGTAATAGAGTTACTGTGTCCTCGATACCAGTAGCGCTACCATGAACTTACCCACACTATACTCGCAAACGACTGTAGTACGACTAGTCGTGTCATGTTATTTGGAACCAGTGTAGTGAGAGGATTTAAAGTGAGCCGCAAAGTCACTTGACACACTTTTTCGAACGTTAGAGGTTCTACGACATGCTAGTTTCCTCACGATGTATTCCTTCACCGTTTAAGGGTACTTGTTAGCGCACATAAATATTTCGAACAGTAAAATCCATTAGTGCACGACCGGATTCAAGCTCACGACTTTAGGACGTAGAAGTTATTAAATCAAAAATTTAAATATCCCCCGACCCCCGATCAGAACACCACAAATCAATCGGACCTGTGAAAGTTGGAAAAAATATTTTGCCAAGTAGGAAATAAGCTGATGATCTTTATAAACTATAGCTGAGAACCATCTCGATCACATTAGCATTCAAACAGAAAAAACCGCATCAAAATCGGTCCATTCGTTTGGGAGTTACGATGCCACAGACAGATACGACAAACTTATAACACCACTCTTTTGCGTCGGGGGATAAAAAAGATATGAATTAAAACTTACACAGCGTAACAGAAAAGATCATAATATACTCAACCCTGCCAACCGAACCGTCTTACCTCACTCTACTTAATATGACTTTCATAGGAAAAGTTTTCATTAGGTACTTACTTTTACTACTCGCTAGTGAGTATTTTCTGTGAAAACTCGTATTAGTAGAGCTTAGATACTTACTACTTAGGTATGCCTAGACAAAGGATTTATAATCACTACTCTGATAGAGTATGCCTAGCAATATATGAGTGGATACCTAACCGCTGTGACGGCGACAGAGAGATGGAAGCATTTGAAACATTTGAAATGTGGTGACATAGGAGGATGGAGTGGATCAGCTAGTTAATGATAATGGAAGTGAGAAAGGGGTTTGATTTGATGAAGACCATTCAAAGCGGGAAAGGGAAAATTATCAGATATCTTCTACGGAATATTAGCTTTATGAAACATTTCAGAGTTAAAATTGTAATTGAGGCGAATTAAAGGAAGAATAATGAATTATATGAGCCAGATAAAAGAGAAGGCTCAAGGAGATGAAGTAGACGCTTTGGAAATACAAAATTTAAGGAAATTGCATCAATGCAAGAGTTAAGCTCTTTTTAAAATAACTCTAATGATTGTTTTGTATATAGGTATATATATAAAAAAACAATAGTTATACCTATGTATTTACTGATAATAATTTTTATCGCCATGTTTTAAAATTAGGTGTCGTAGTCAGAGGGTCCATAAAGTTTTATTCGTCGCTAAAATAGCTATTGCTGCTATAAAGCACGCTGACACTGTCGATTTACTCTACAATAAAAAAAATCATTCAATTTAAGAACAAGTATGACAAACTAAAACCCGACGGAGTCGTAGATGCCACAACTTATTTAATACGTTATTAACTTTTTTATAATAATACTAGCTGCCGCCCAAGGCTTCGCTCGCGTTGTACTCGGATAAAAAGTAGCCTATATGTTATTCCAGCACAAGTATTATGTAAATTACAAGTTTCATTTGAATCCGTTCAGCCGTTTAGGCGTGATTGAGGCACAAACATCCAAACATCCCCACAAACTTTCGCATTTATTAGTAGAGTTCAAAGCCTTAAATCTGCTTTAAACTAACGGTAATATCTTGTATTACATATACTATACTGGAAACATTCCCAAAAAATAAAATAACAATAGCATCTAGTTAGGGCGGGTTATCAGCGAGTGAAATCTCTGTGTGCCGCAACTGAAAAGGGTGTGAAGCATTCATAAGCGTACACGTCAGTTAGGCGACCCAAACATCTTTCAACGCGCTCTCAAGAGGCGCTCACTGGGCGCGTGTCATCTACTTCTTACCTTTCCGCCCTTTCCTTTCACACGAGAATCCCAAAAGTTACATTTCTTAGAATATTTTCACATCTCTCATAAAACTTCCGCCTTACGATACGAACCCGTTACTTAATTCTATTTTTTTACATGAACTCCCCCGGATAAACATTTTATTTTACGCCTAATGAACATTTTAGATTCCGTAAAAGGGTGTTATTGTTGGCGGTTATGAATAAAAATGGTAGGAAGGGAACGAGGTTCCGAGTGTGCGGGCATTAAATCATCCCGAAAAGCCATTCGGACACAAAGGATATGGCCAATAAACAAACAGGACTTGCCGCCGATAGCCGGCTCGCGTACCGTGGCTGGCTAACTAAGAGCTCAATTTATACTTCGTGCTTTTGTTCGTTCATTTTCCAGATGTCCCATTTAAGGACCTTTATCTGCGAAATCGCGTCCGAAATCCGAAATCTCATTTTCTTCGCAGAGCCCACCTAGCGGGCCTAATGCAGCTACTAATAAACCGGTCACGTCAACGTTATTTATTGTTATAACAACAACAAAGAACAAGAAACTCACGTCGCCGGCCCTTTTTAATCTTTAACTTCTTTTGGATATAATGCTTAAAAGTTATTTGTGACAGGATGGTACTAATCTTATGTATTCTGATTTAGATTTGGCAATCTGTCTGACAACTAATGTGTCCATTAACAACAAAATAGGTAATAGTTTGTAATTTTCATTGAATTTAATTTATTGGCTTATTTTCATAAACCGTGTAAATTGTATTGAACATTGTTCGAATATTAACATGTATGATCGTCAAAGTCGTGTTTATTGTGTTTAGCATAAATCAAACGAAATTCAACACAATCAATGTCCAATTAGAATATCCCTACATGGTTTTTGTGTTAAATTTGCTGAACATTGTTTCCTTAATTAATCACGTATTCACAATAATTAAACGAGACTTAAATGAGAAAACCGACCATCACAAAGCGTTTGAATTATTGCACAAAATAATTGAATCACGCCAAAAGCTGGCAAACGCGTAATGATCGCGGCAAATTTAATTAAGGTCATTAAGTATGTCGTAAAAACGCACGGAGCCTATAAATGATAATAATATATTTCATAGGTAACCATTACGACGAGTAAGGAAAATAATCTTTCAACCTCTAATTGTTTGGTAAGTAAAAAATAAATTAAAGAAGTAATAAAGATGTCGACCTGAAATAAAAAATCATATTCATAATCACATAACAATATTCTTCAAAGACTTAACTGCATGTAATATTTACTAATTAAATATGTATAATTTTAAACCTGCCTAGAAATAAAGAGTCATTGAACATAGTTCTGTGTGAGTGTGATCATTTAAAATAACCCAGCTAATTAAAATTAAAACCCAGAAATTAAAAAACCCATCGATGGATAGTAAAATCCCACCGCAACTGTTACGAGATGCAATCAGCGTAGCGCAGAGACCCCAAATTATGTGACGCTATTTAAAATTGTGTCAACATGATAGAGCGTGGAGCTTGAACGTGGCTACGGCGGCGGCGGCGGCGGGAGCTACCAGTGCTGGCTCGGCCGACCGCCCTTCGGTCCGGTAAATACAGCCTCCTCGCCTCCCGGTATGGATTATTCGCAGCTAGCGGCAAACGGAGCCAGTGCGAGCCATGCGATTCCCCCGGCCGCCCGTCTGAGCCCGAAGCGGCCCACCAGACACGCGTAGCGCGTCCGTAGCGAGCGAGCGAAAGAACCTTAACCCGTACCGCCGGGATAAAGCTAATAAAAGCATGCCATTTGTACGTGTCTCATTATTGTGTTCGAATGATGGGACTAATGTCACACTTAAAAATAATGGAAAGCACCTGCAAAGTTGCTGAGCTAAGTGTAAAGTCTGTGATTTAAAATTTGTTGTTATTAGTAAGTATTAACTTTTATTCGTGTTTATAGTTTTAGTTTGCATCTATTCGTAAATCTTTTGTTTTGTAAATTTATATCTGCATAAAAACGTTGGCAGCTGTGTTTTTCAACTTTAAGAAAATCATTTTGGTATTATATTGTATGTTGTGTGTAATGAACATTGCTTAGTTCTTAACCAAGACAATGTATTTTTGTTTACGTATGTACCTATTATAAGATTGAAATTCTCATGTAAAATATCGCTGAAAAGCATAGGATACATACATATAAACTTTTATCCAACTTATTCTTTATATGAAATGAAAACGGATCTGATGATAAACCGTGTTCGTCTGTTCAAAATTAATCTGAAGTTAGAATTTAAGTTTAAGCACGATTTAAAACTACTCCAACTTAATAACGAAGCTCAGAAGAGCTTACTCCTCTGAAAATGAATTCCGTCATCCATCGTCGCCGTAGCCTAGACTAGATTGGCGCTGAAAATGAGCAAGATTTTGTTAATATCTAGCGAAATCTAGCGCTAGGATGAAAATTAACCATTTTGTTACATGCAGACTTACTGCAAGGTTTTATTATTGATTATCTTTCAACTATCCATGGAATTTTACCAAAATCAATGAATATCAGAAGGCGGTTCAAGGTTATATTCAAAACTTTTAAAGTAATACTAAAGTTCCTACGTCTCCCTTTTCAGACCCAGAAAATACTTTTGAGAGTATCTGTTTTATTACCACTAAAATATGTGAACGGGTCTTATGGAAATGAGAAGATACCAGACAAGCACTGCGAGATAGGCATAGCTATAGACTTCTGGCTATAGATAGTCACGTGTTCTAATTACACCTTCATCTTGCCTAATTGCTATTAATATCCATTACCTGCTGCAATATTGCTTATGTTGTCCCATTCATCACGATCGACCCCAGACTAATACTGTACTGCGATAAGGGACAAACAACGGGCCCTACTCTGAAACAAAGATTAAAACTTAACTTGAAATGGATTATGTTCTCATTTATTTGCGCCGCGGCAGTATCTCCATAAATCTTCAAGATATTGGAACAATAATTAGTTAACTTTCTTTATGTAGAAAATGACCTTTTGTTGGGCTGAAGGATTTAAAAATATATATTTCTATTTGGTTTGTATATTTGTGTGCTATTCAATGAATCGTAATGATAGCATTACTAACGTCATTAACAAATCAGTATGTAAGCTCAAACAATGCTTTGTATTGTTTATAACAGATAGTTCTATAGTAGCAGACCCATCAGATACTGAATATAATACATATTAATTGAGTAAATTTATCAGAGAACAATCAGTCGGCCCGTTCCGGTTTTCTCGGCTATTATAAGAGGGTTGAACATGAACAACATCATAATATTTCTACCTATTAGGTACTCAATTCGATTATGACATCAAATCTAGCATTTGTAATAGGATTTACACTAACTTTCAAGCATTATACATGTACTTAAAAGTATATTGGTATGGATCTATTCTCTCGCATATTTTGATCCGAATGCGAAGAACAAGGGTAATGTTTTTGGGGTTTATGTATGTACGTGGGTATGTACATAATTATGTATGTATGTATGTGCAATGCAATGAGCATTCCTTTGGCTGAAGCTGTACCCTAAACGGCTAAACGGATTTTGACAAATGAGGTGTTGTTAGATTCCTCTAGATTTCCTCCTCTTATACTAAAATGGAAAACGAACTACGCGTAGTACCCACGCAGTTTGCGGACAGAACAACTGTTTTGACGGTTAGCCACACACCATGAGCGTAATGTGAACACGCCCTTACTTGCGAATCTGTTCAGCCGTGATTGAGTGACTTAAACAAACACGAACGTTTGCACACGGTTTGTGTATGTTATCATAAATACAGTCCGTTTCTTCGTAAATTAATTTGAAACTAGCTACTCATAAAGGTGTTTCTTCTTATGTAGTTCTTGATAGGCATCACGCATTATCAAACATCGTATGTGCGCTAATCATATGGTTATCTACATATTCTTTTGAAAGACAAAAATACTACGAAACTTTCAATCCTAACGCAAGATAAGAGGGAGGGAATATCTTGCAGAGAAGTAGGTAAGTACCTAATTTGTAAAAAAAAACCGGCTGACTGTTCTGGGCTGATTTTTAGTGTACAGTAGTACTACAAATATTGTGTGCCTCGGTAAACTTCGACCAAAAAAAACTGCAACCAATTTGCAGTTTCCTGTTTTTAATGTTTTGTATGACTTTAAGAAAAGATTCACGGTACCTTTCATTGTCACTCTTGATCTAGGGCACAAAGTAACATTACAAGTTTTGCGTGAGGGTCTAGCCTCTTGAGATTTACTTTTGCTGAAAAATGTATACATATATGAAATCAGGTCGTCAATAACTTTATACCCATGATGATTTACTTATGAAATATTATTTTTACACTTTTAAGATTGCATCTAGTGGCCACTTCGATTCAGTTTTGATATCCTATACTGTCGTGACCTAAACGATTGTAATGGTACCTCATCCATGAAATCCATCCAGTATTAATTGTTTTGACTATTAGTTTACCACATTTTACGTCTTACTTATCTTACTTATATTATAAATGCGAAAGTTTGTGAGAATATGCGATTAAACAGATTAAGATGAAACTTGGAATATATATAGTATGTGTGCTGGAATAACATATAGGCTACTTTTATCTGATTACCACGCGAGCGAAGCCGCGGGTGGCAGCTGGTATTCTCGTACAAAGATACACGTAAAACACATAGCCAGCCTATCAAGTCAGCCGAGCAAGGAGTCGTGGATACATTGACCTCCATATATGATACGAGTAGAAGACTTTTAACAGAAGTCACCTATCCCTGGCTACACGTAAGTCTGGATGTTGTAGAATTTCACGAAAGTCATCCTCTTATCTAATGATGTAACCGATGGTAGATCATGGAACTCATCTATGTAGATAAGTCGATTTTGAGATACTAGATCTAGGCCGAGGACTTCCACATTTTTAATGGAAATAGATATTATATTTTTACGGTGATACTGCAAAGTCTAGTCACGTACAGTGAACTCAGCAAAGAATTTTAGATTTATTTAGTTATCTATTAGGGAATTTGAAAGAGGCTTGTTTTTTTTTCAATATTGAGCATGCCTTTGCATAATTTTGCTATCCTGCCGCAACGCTTTGCATCTGGCAGACCAATAGACCTGCCAATATAAGAATATTTGATGAGCACCGAAAGTGACCGAAACCGTAAAAACTAGCTTTCAATAACACGCACTATATGCATATAAAACCATAGATATTCAGGATAGTTCATAAGAGCTGATCCAAAACATCATTCTTTTGAATTTTTTTATTTTTTTTATTTTTACTCTTATCGAATTTCTTGGTCGCGTTACAAACAGGCTTTTATTCTCTACGACCAAACGAAACTTGACAGCTCGTAACTTGTTTGTGACGCGCCACGTTACATTTTGCAGTACAAAATTGTCATATAGAACACGATAATACGGTGATTCCACAAACGTGCCCGCGTTACATTTTGTTTGGTCATCGTGAATAAGGGGGCAGGTGTAAATACAACGTAGATTTAAGACGTGTCCAAATGATCCCCGTGATTTTACGGAATAAAATAAATTTGACTTTGACTTTGACTTTCCACTAAGTACTTATTTTTTTCAATAAGTACTTTATGTTAAAGAATGCTATGCACTACGTGGCAACACAACGTATGTATGATCGAGGTTTACTCAAAACAGTTTTATTGGGTCGAAAGTTGGCCGCTTTCCACTTTCCCATCTTTCAAATTTTATAGTTCGATTCATAACGTTCATACGCCCATTTGTTACCTGCACGTTTTGCAAATACACCGATTAAAGAGTTCAAGCTTCAGGCACATTCTGGAAATCATTTCACTCATATGGGAAATGTTCAAACGTGCTATGAAGTTTATGTACACAAATTTGAAAACATGTCCTTTTACTGGCAGGTATAATTAACTCTGGTGTTTTCTGATTTTTTCGTCGACGGTACG
Source organism: Scotopteryx bipunctaria (assembly GCA_949320045.1). Classification (NCBI taxonomy): domain Eukaryota; kingdom Metazoa; phylum Arthropoda; class Insecta; order Lepidoptera; family Geometridae; genus Scotopteryx; species Scotopteryx bipunctaria. Next base: position 6,927,575 of record OX439441.1, read on the forward strand.
GTAGTAGGTAGGTTCTTTCAGTAAACCCGCCCAATGGGAACTCTGAGGTAAACACTCCGCGAGGGGCTTCATTATGTTCCAACATTTTCCGGCTAAGCCCTTATCATCAGATGCCCGTATTTTTATCGGAGTCGGTTTACTTTAGCATCGATATTATGCAATATACTTAAGTTTGTTACTTGTGGATCTCTGCTTTTACCTTTATTGAGTAAAAAATAATTGCTATTATTGTCTTATAATTCTCTACCGAAAATGTTGTATAATTAATTCCTAATATGTCAGTCAATATCGATACAAAAAAGGCAAATATCGCAAACGGCCGAACTATAAAAAAATCGTAGATACATGCGCGTTTGCGATATTGGATATCGATATTGACTGGCCTATAACGTATTTAGTCAAAATGAACACCAAATCAGTGTCGTTTGTCAAAGGGACATTTCGGCAAAGCTTTTGACTCATTATTAAACCTGTCCCTGTATAAAGAATGGTGTCCGGAATTCGGCGATCAAAGCCGGCAATAAGAGGAGCTATCTGTGTCAGTTCGTGTCTCGGAGTGGGCTGCCGAGGCGCACTACCGATTATTTTTTCTGGACGAGTGAGCATTTTTCTCGGCCGCTTACAAATGACCGCTTAGGTACTGAAATCCTTCTTCCACGTTTTATTTTTCCTTCTGCAGATATTTCCATTATTCTGTTAATGGAACGGTGTTCAGAGCCGCCGAACAATGTAAGCCTACATGAAGGAAGGGTATTTGTATCATGTACCTATAGATAGGCGTAGCGTAGATTTTTGTCACAATAATATGTCAGATAGAAACCGTTTTATTTGTAAGCAAGAACCGTTAACGAACTGAATTGTCCAACTACTACGCCCAAATAAAATAAATATTCGATATTCCCTCAGGGACGCTTAATTGACGAGGGTCAAAAGTATCGTCTGTCAGTCTCTCGTCGGAAATCAGCTTATCATGCTAAAAGGTCTCTTAAATGCGCTTTTTGGCATAATTAAAGCATTAAATTACCTATAAACCGTTGAGATCTGTATGTGTTAATTTGTATTTTGTACCAGTAGTAAGAATTCAGAATATTTTACGAAGTCGAAGAACTTATTTAATGGCTGCTTACCTACTTATATTAGATATTATTTTTAGGTGATTAAAACTCTACGAAGTTAGTAAAGTTAGTCTATCCGTACGGAGGCAGTTGCTTACTTTCGCCAAAGAAATAAGAAAGCTTTCATCCTTTCATCACATTGTAATCTTTTGATATCGCAGTTACTCGACTTCTCGTAAGCATTTAAAGATTTTCTTTTTACACTTATTTCTAAGTCAAGAGTTAAACGAGTAGAATGGCCAAAGTAGGTTGTGAAACTTATTCGGGTAATTCACCTATTTTGTAGCCTATACCTATTTAAAAATCGATCTGGGATACGATAAGTTCCAATTATTTAGAATTAAGATGGGATTACCATGACATAGATCAAGCTCTTAGTATATTCCTTGCTCTTACATACGTCGAAAGACTCAAACAATGTTATGTAAAAATTAAACAAATACTTCTTCAACCGTATTGGCTTGATAATATAACTGATAAAATATACGTAGGCGTCCTTAAATAATCCAAAACTCAATTGCTCCAACCAATAAATCCAACGGTAACATCTACGATAATGAAATATGAGATGAGCATTCAACACAAAAGCTGTATTGGCATAGAAGGAGACAAAACAAACATAAAACAAAAATGGCTTATTCACGTCGTCGGCCAACGACGCGAGACGACGTGCTCAGTCTCCACGAGATGTTCCATTCAACCCGCAGTCGGCAGTCACCTTACCACCCCCCGCAACCATTGTACAAGAATCGCAAGCCGCAAAATGAATACTACACCGAAACTTGGCTTTGATTGAGCTATTTTATAGGTCGTGAGAGAACATTCATCGTTGAGCTACATCCAAGCCGCAAATAGGGTAATAAGTTTATTTTTGCTGCACTAAACTTATTGAATATGATCTTTTTTAGTTTTTAGTAGACGACTATTATATCTGAGAGGGTTGAAGAGCGTTCAAATTAATGTGTTAGCTTTTCCGATCTAGGTCGTTATGGGAAGTACCTAGTTCAAATGACAAAGTTTTTGAATAAAACGTACATGGTCATTTATATGTGTATGACCAAAACGGATTCAAAATGGTGTGGCGTAGGAGATTTCTATAGAGAATTATGTAGCATTTAACGCCAAATTAATCAAATTACTTGAACGAGTACCTACTACAAACGTGACACAAAACTTCAGAATAGGTACATAACCTTTACATAACATTAGTAACTTCAAAGTATTTTACTCACGTAAATGATTAAGGAAAACGCTGAGTAAACACTTATTACGACGCGTTAACTAAAATATTTTATTTTTTGTAACAACGTTAGAGCTCCTTAACTGTGACGCGATGGTAGATAGAAGCAGTGAACTACGAGACCGGATATGGCCAAAATGTGCTTTACCATTTATGAAGAGGGCAATAAGGTTTTTTCTGGCACAAAAAAACTCGATTATCTCTCGGTTGCCACCGTTTCTTTAAATAACAAAGCCTCAGAAATATGTTTTCTAATAATTTCTTTATCGGTTTAGTAATGTGCTTTTGCAGCTTTACGTAAATAAGGTACAAAAACAACCATCCAATTCACCGTTTTGTCGTTAGGAAGTGGAGGGGAGTTCTATTCAGGGGAAAACAAACGAATAGCTTTAAAAAATATGACCATACTATATTAATTTCGCTATAGCAGATTAAAAGCAAACTTTCAAAACATATAATTTGACCCTGAAACAGTGATTAGATTAATCCCAATAACGCTCCTACTCTTCTATCTATAGGAACTGGACTAAATGAGTAGGTAGGTAAAGATTAAAAACACGACATTCATAATAAACTTTGTAAAAATTCATAATTAATGTTATGGTACAGCAGCTTAAAATAATGAATAAGCTCCCTAACTAAATAATCCGAAAGCAAACTGAAAGGTTTATTTATTCATCAAATATGAAAATAACAACGTATGGTGATGCTCGCCTCAATGAAACCAGATAATGTTGCCATGTTTCCAAAGTATGTATTTGCATGATACTCACAAGTCGGAAAATATAATTTGTGTGTTTGCCCCCATGAAAGCGATTTTCCGACATAGCTTCTTATGTTACTCGTTGCAAAAGGAAATTTAGATTAAAATTTCTTGCGTTCTCCAGGTGTCTGTCAGTAGAGTATTGAAATTTAAATCATTTTAGTGATGCAAGTTTTTGGAAATAATGCACAGTAGTTAGACATCTATAATCGTCACTGACCTACATTATACTAATACAAATGGAGGCCAGTGATCATAAAGTTTTGAAGTTATAAATTGAATAAACGTGCTAGATACGAGTACGTAGATAAGTGTCTTTTGTTATTCATGGTCATACCTCTGCAAACTATTAAAAGTTATGATTTGATATGATATTACAAGATATCAATCTAGTTGAAGCGATTCGCTTCTGAGCATAGCTTCATATTCCAGCACGTTCTGGATCAAAGTTCTACCGATAAAGACTAGCTTTCAAACAAAGTTTGGCCGCGTCGATGTTAACGAAACATTATTCGCCAATTTATGAATCTATCTTAGTTACAAAGTTGCATTTAATGATTAGTCTAGTAAGAACCAATGATGAGCGAGTGCATTATAGTAGGTATAGTGAGTATCTAGTTATGGTATCATTGATTTTTGTTCAACTGAAAGCCATAGGGAACTTTTATCTGTTTTAGTTCGCCACTGCAACAATCATGATTCAAGTGGATACTTTTAAACGGCCGTCGCCGTCTCCTTCTCGGAGCTCAGTGCGGAGTGACAGCCGGGTGTTCCGTCAGCCGCGCGTCATCCAGGTGAACCGCGATGCTGCTACAATGGTGGATGGGGAAACTAACGGGCCCGGAGGCTCTGGTGCTGGCCCAGCCTCCGCCGACTGGGAAGCGCGTCACCACGCTGCACACTTCCGCTCCAGAACCTTCAGCGATGGCTTCATCAGGAACACCAGCCTCGAACTGCTGCTAGGCGTCGACTGCGAAGCGTGCCTCGCACTCGCAGCACAGCGACAGTGCCTCGACGAACACATATCAAAACAGGACTTTGACCTCGTCTGTAACTGCAACGTTCAACAGAACAATTACGTTAACTGTCATCGAAACATCGGAGACCAACGAGGCCACACGCTCAATATTTACGACTTAGAAAGGATCAAAAGGGACACAGGCCGCAGCCAACTGACTATAGGCTCGCATAGAAGTTTGGATCGCAAATTCAACAAGAGCAAAACTATTGGAGTGTCCAACTACATTTCGAAACAATTGATTTCATACGACCCTCGAAGCACTCTTGTCCAAAAAATAAAAAGAAAGTTATCTAATTTAAAAAAGATAGGCGGAGACGCGATATCGAAGAAGCATCAGAACGCGGTCCAACTGGCAGAGATAACATCAGGCTCGACGAGCTCTCTCAAGAAACTATCGATGCTGTCGCTGGCAGACAAGCAAAGGAGGGTAAATAGTCAGACTTGTATTTTTTCTTCGGCGGGAACACAAGGAAAAGACGATGTTAAAAATACAGTATCGACTTACGCGAACTTTTCTGGGAACGTAGACCAATGTTTTGATAGACTGAGAGACTGTAATGTAAGCACTGATGTAAATAAGAGACCCGTTCCGAAAATGGTTAAAATGCGGAGTTTCGATAATAACGCCGAACTGATCGCTAGGAATTCACCGGCTTTGGAGATGAAGTTTTCAACGTTGGATAATCGGAGTCGATGTAGGGGTATGAAAAGGCAAATGTCATATAACGATTTTCCAAGTGACCGCTTCAGAGATAGATTTTCGGAGAGTTGGGCGCGAGAGGGCACACTCGAGTCTCAGAGCACGCGGAGTGATTTGATGGACGACGAGGGGCAGACGTTTATAGACGGCGACGTCATCGTGTGCGGCGGCGGGCCGCGCGCGCACCACGCGCACTGCACGTGCGAGCCACGGCCAGACGCGAGGGTGCCCTCGCTCTTCTATGACACACACGTAAGAAATGATCAATACACATTATCATCACTATGCTATTGGAAACCTGTATTACTTACAACCAATATTATCTACGGTTTTTTAAGTCAATCTTAGTTTAATAGCATCACAGCTTTAAAAGTTAGCTAAAGAACAAATAATTACTTAAGTAATTTGCTCTGTGCTGTGTCAGAATTTTAAGTCTGGGCACTTTTATAATTTGGAAGTAGCGTTCAAAAATGTATATTGTAAAATCTTATAAAACATGAACCTAGACTTAAATTATTCCAAATGAACCCTAATGACCTGAGAACCGCTCAATAAATAGCCCTTTATAATAAGTTATAAGAATTGTCCGCACTTAACAGATTACAATCAGAGCAAATGTAACCTATTTCTATTTGGCTGGTTTCAAACAATTAGACCCTTGATCTCTATCTTTTAAATGTTTCCGGTTGATGACTAGACCCCGCATAAAATGTGCGAATTATCATCATCATCATCCACAGCCCGACTTTACTCACTGCTGGGCATAGGCTGTTCTGATTGTGTGTGATCTATCACGATCCTGTGCTAGGATCGTCCATCCACGGCCCCGACAGTATTGTCTGCCCATCTTGTGCAAGGACGACCCACATTCTTATAGCCACACCTCGGCCACCATTCAGTTAATAACAAAGGCCTTTTACCATCTATAGTAGATAATTGATACAGCGTCAGTAGGCAACTTTTACCTTCACTAAGGGGACGCTGTAGTGCCCGGGACGAATTTTCGACGTTTCGAGTTTCCTCACGATGTTTACCTTCACCGTTTGAGAGTACTGGCATAGCGCACATAAATTTTTTGCATAGAAAAATCCATTGGTACACGACTGGATTTGAACTCACAACCTTGGGATCGGAAGGCGGGGTCACTACCAACTAGACCACCAATGCTTTTTTTCCAGTTAATAGAGCGTATAAATTCCATAGACTAATAGCAGCTGACTAATAGAGTAATGTTGCGGTAGAGCAAAAAGCGCGGCCCGCCGGCGCCGGACGTGACGGACCGCGGGCGCGGCAACCCGCACTGCACCGCGTGCAAGTCGCCGCAGTGGCTGCCCACCGGCACCACCTCCACCACCAGCCATAGCTCCACCACCACCGGGAACTCCTCTCGTGAGTATTCACTTTCATCATCATCTTCCTGCCCTTATCCCACTCTATGTGGGGTAAGAGTTTTGACTAAGGTTTTTATGACAGGCCGCTTGCCTTACGTCAACCCTCCATGGGAATACTTGCATATTGTATCTCATCATGTTGGAGAGGATACTATCCCTCAGTCGACTTTTATCTACACTATAAAGAGTAAAGATTTTTTTTGTTTGTAACAAATAGGCTCCGAAACTACTGAACCGATTTAAAAAAATCTTTCACCAGTAGATAGCTACATTATTACGGAATAACATAGGCTATAATTTATTAAAAAAAAAATCCGTAAGAAAATTGCAATATTGTAACCCAAGGTATAAACCCCAAAATTGTTTTTGGCGTGCGCTAACAGGCGGTGGAAATGGTTTAAAACTCGGTTTGAAATCTAACGCGTACGAAGTCGCGAGCAAAGTTATCTTACTTTGTCTTACTTATAATATAAATGTGAAAGTTTGTGAAGATATTTGGATGTTTGAATGTTTGGATGTTTGGATGTTTATGCCTCAATCACGCCTAAACGACTGAACGGATTTGAATGAAACTTGGAATATACATAGTATATGTACTGGATTAACATTATAGGCTATTTTTTTATCCGGATACCACGCCTGCGAAGTCGCGGGCAGCAGCTAGTTAAGATAAAAAGAGGAGTGGCTGCAAGTTTTGTTATGATTACTTGTAATTCTGCCCTCTTCATTAGGGATACGGGCGCGATAATATGTATGTATTTTATTATTAAACAGAGTAAATGTCAATTGTACGAATGGAGCGTTTAAGGTGCACTTTAAATCCTTTCATCACTAGTGACACGATAAGAAGAAAATTATGGCACGTTAAGTCCCACTGCAGGAGAAAGGCTTCTCTTATTTCCACTTCTCTCTCTTTAGTGTGGATCAACGACCACGCAGCAGACCACGGCGACGCTGGAAAGACAAACTAGACTTCTATAGAAAAAACTTTAGTTTACGAAAACTGATAAGGAAATTATGAAACCGTCCGTCTTATTAAACGTCAAATTTAAAAGATTTTATAATTCAGTGCGGAAATTAATGTATCTACTAAGGGAGCACCTAAGTAATATATCCAAGAAACTGCGAAGCGAACTTTAACTTTTTCTCTTAAACCTTACATAGCTAAATAAAAAAAGAATTACCTAGTGTCATGTCATGTCATGGAAAAACAAACGGAAAGAGTATTGAAAAAGTATAGTCAGTGAATGGGTACAATATGCAGTGTCTACTGTATTTGGAAGCTTGCTCGACAAATGACAGATTGTGTTTGCAGCGATGTACGGTATTTCCGGAAGCTTAGTCAAATCTCCACACAACGGATTTGTTCAGGACAGTTACGGTTAAATGAACTAATCATAGAACAAAGCCATTTTTACCAGGATTAGTTGAATTGTGAAGTAATGCCTGATTAGAATAAAATTATAACATCTTGTGCCTTGGGGACAAACTACAGGAAATTTGTATATTTCACGTCAATTTGCAATGATCTCCTGTGCTCTCTCAGATCGCAATGCCATGACCGAATTTTGTTCCACTACGTACCTATTGATGAGAAATGTAATTTCTGTAGAAAACATTCGGATATTTATAAGATATTTTAGTTACGAAATTCCTAACTGAAAACTCGGCGAACATAAAAGCGAATTAGAAAAGGGTTCACTTAAGTCAAAAATGTAACGGAAATTCGTATTGTATTACAATTTTCCCTTTTTGTTCTTGCAGAAAACAAAGTAGCTGGCTCTAACTGCCAGTTTCACTTTTACCACTCTAGTAATTAGTTATTGGAATACTGGCGTGAGTAACGCTGATGTTTTTATTATCTGAAATGAAAAATGTTATTTACAAATTCACAAGCAACATTTCCAACGTTAATCTGCTACATCCGCTGTGATGTTCGTGTTTGACAGCGAGATTATCGGAAACCCTGTAACGAACGGACGGCCGATATCAATAGATTTTTCATTAAATTTAACTATGTACTTATACGTTTTCTGGGGTCTATTTTGTTTTATTGAAGAGTATGTAGGTATCTACTTCAAATAAAATGGTTGCGAAAAGTTATTTTAGGTATATCAAAAACACCTTCAACTTCTAGCTTCTTGCCAGCGGCTTCGCTTGCATGTTACCAGAATAAAGAGTAGCCTTGGTATTCCAGGTGATGAACTATGTATATTCCAAACTTCATCCAACTCCGTTTAGCCGCTACGTCGTAATTCACAATTTCAAACATTTTCACAAACTTTCGGAGTTTCAATATTAGTTAGTGGAATAATCGATGCATGCAACATTGTTGTTAACCATTCAAGATAAGAGCTCGTTTTACCAGCGATAATCGGGTTAAAAAGTCGCGGAGCCGTATCAGCTCGCTTCGGGACAAAGCAAAAACAAATTAGTTTACCTAACACACCTTGTCTGTATATGTTTACTTAAATTAAGATGTCTCCACGTCGACCGATGTATCATCAAACGGAACCGCAAACAGATACTGCTGTTGATTAATATCAGAAACTCACAGATTAGGTTCTGATTACATGCTATGTTGAAACGGCAATGCAGTAGCTAGGTACTATTTTGAGCATTAGCCATGTCCTATTTGCTTTGCTGTTAAAATTAATGCAGCCGTAGCTTACAACGGCTAGTTTTACCCAACATAATACCCGGTACCCGTAGTAATTCATCAAAATTTAATGTCCCGAAATGTTTTCTAAAACATAATACATTTTAAAATGACAACATTTCAGTCCAGATTGAAATATTTAAATATTATAAATGTGTAAGTTTGTATGTTTGTGCCTTAATCACGCTTAAACAGCTAAACGGATTTGATTGAAACTTGGAATATACATATATGTGCTGGATTAACATATAGGCTATTTTTCTATCCGGGTACCACGCGAGTGAAGCCGTGGACGGCAGCTAGTATTTAAATATTGGTGGACATTTCATATTTAGCCTCAAACTAAGCAAAGCTGGGAAGCGAGATTGCTAATATATACTTTTTTGTAAATACATACAATATCATACGTAACAAAAAAACACCCAGACACAGAAAAAAATAGATACATAAATACATTTATCAATTTTCATAGTTTCATCACTAATTAGTTTCAAGTTGATATGTTTTTGTAAGGAAATAATTTTCGCTCTACGCTTCTCGTAGGCTTTGCTTCAAAGGCGTTTTCTTGTAATGCGTCTAACATATATAAAATACCTTTCTATCCCACAATAAACTGAAATAGATCGGAGAGAATGGCGTTACAAAGAGGCCTATACTAAAAGAAGCAGTGGGTGCAATGGGGCTGGCTGATCGTGATGAAAGAGAGTAGAATATGTTGCTTGTTTCTAGCATTTTTTTTTCGCTACGCCTTGCGTAGACTTCGCTACGGAAAGCGTCTATTAGCACCACTATCATTCCTAAATTCTTTGTTTACTAAATCTACCTTTGATTCGTGACATTCCGACGTCAGTGGATTGGATTGCAGATGATCACAATCTCACAGTGGTGAAGTTGGTTTCATTTATCAACGCCACTTTGAAATAATCTTCCGCCTCTACGGCTCTACTTTGTGCCGCAGTGGACTTACACAGGATTTAAATCTAATAGAAAACTGGGGAATGTGATACTTTATATTTGCACTTACTTTATTTCTTCATACTTTATATTCTTGCTAGAAAAGATATTACCTACCGCACTTCGCCGTACTACCTTGGTACAACCTCACCACATTATATTAATGAAAACATTCAGTAGGTTCAAACATTCAAAACTCTCGTCTACGAATATTGTCTTATTGGCCCGACTTAAAAGTAATACCTATAATCCTACAAAAGGTTGGGTATATTTTAAACTAGTCGGCCATAGTATAATTCCATATATATTTCAAATTGGTTTAGCCCTTACTCCGTGGTTGAAGCACAAACATACAAACTTTCTGATTTATTAAGAGCACTGGTGTTCTAGTGGTAGTGTCCCCGCCATCTGATTCTAAGGTCGTGGTTTCAAATCCGGTCGTACCAATGGATTTTACTGTTCGAAAAAATTATGTTCCCTTTACCAGTACTCTCAAACGGTGAATGAAACATCGTGAGGAAACCGGCATGTCGTAGAACCGAAAACTTTAAAAACCATGTGTCAAGTTCACGAAAGGAGACTTTGTGACGCATTTTAAATGCTTTCACCACACTGGTTCGAAAGAACTAGTGACACTACAAGTAATAGTAGTCTGATTTATTATATTTTTAGTAGAATTGTTTCTACAAGCTTGTAGCTCCTTGATGAAATGGACCACAAAGTATAGGTACAATTAAAATATCAACTCGACACCCTTGAACTTCTCTGTTCGATTACGTTACAAGAGTACCTACCTATAGTTGTTGATACCTGGTATTTCAGATGATTTATCTTCGGAGTATGTACTCGTTTATATCCTAGTCTATAATATAAAAATGAATCGCAAAATGTGTTGGTAAGCGCATAACTCAACAACGCCTGGACCAATTTGGCCAAATCTTTTTTTAAAATGTTCGTTGAAGTTCAAGGATGGTTTTTACGGCGAGAAAAATTAGAATTATTGCTGGAAAAACCCTAAAAATAGCCCTCTTCTTTTTCCCATACAAATGACGAATGAACAGGACGAAGTCTGTCGGGTCAGCTAGTAATATTATAAATGCGAAAGTTTGTGAGGATGTTTGTATGTTTATGCCTCAATCACGCTGCAACGGCTGCACGGAATATTTTTTATTCGCTCAAAGCCGCAATCGGAAACTAGTCCTACTATATTATAAATGTGAAAGTTTGTGAAGATGTTTATAATTAGAACCAGAAGGGTGATAGAATACTTATATACTTTTTTTTGTAAATACATAATACTCCAACACCCAGACCCGGAAGAAATATTTGCAGAACATACAAACCTTTCTCCCGTAGCGGGAATCGAACCCGCGCGAAAATCGAAAACTTATCAGCCGAGCACTCGCCCGCCACGCCATAGAAGTCGTCAATTCTAGGGATACTTCTATCAATGGTCTTAGCTAGAAATATTTTAGGTCCATAAAATACCGGATCGTAACCGCATCCATCATAGAGTAGGTTAGGTCCGGTATATTGTTTGTGCATAATCCAAGTTCAGGTTTCTCAGTATGGCACCGGCGCTGGTGCTGCGTGGCAATCCTGGTGCTAGTGGCGGGTACTGCGTGCGTGGCGGGCCCCCTCGCCCTCCGCGCGCCCCCCGGCGCCCCCCTCCACGAGAGACTGAGACTGGCTGAACGACTGCTGCATGACACACCGCTTATTGACGGGCACAATGATCTACCTTGGAATATAAGGAAATTTTTACACAATAAAATTAAGGATTTTAGGTAAGTAAACAACTTTTCATAAAGGTTTTGAAGAGTGTTCATCGTCACCGTGACCAGCTGTGATTAGTGACTTACTGACAATCGACTCGCACACAGCCGTTACCATAAGTCCTAAAAGCATGAAACATGAAAGGTATTCCTTTTATGATACAGGGGTGCACTAACAAATGAGTTCGTGAAACTCTTAGAAGACGCAGCGAGTGTGTATAAAAATAAAAACTCAACACGGACAAAGTCGAGGAGTGTTCCACTAGTTAATGTCAGTCTCATACATTTTTAAACGTAACATCTAGCAACTTCGTTAGACGCAAAGTGACTTGGCTACAAGCTCAGGGGTTCATTACCGTTTTCCTAGCAACATTTTCCTTTAACCTTTTTGAAAATGCCTAATGATACCCGCCTGCATCTGATTTGAACCCATGACTATTGCATTAGGCGTTAGAGTTGATTTTAACTGGAGCTTCTTTTTTCGCTGCTCGACGTTTTTCCACTCGCAGCGGCAACGGAAATAAAAAATGTCTAGTATGCGAGCATGTGTTGTGACGAAAAACCGTGTAACCGTACAGTGTGAAGCGAGAGTGCAAATGCGGCAAACTGTCACATGTCGTGGCGCCCGTCCACTGCAACAGCTTTATAACAACTTTATATTCTTGTAACTTGTAAATGATTTCTCTTTGTAGATTCAAATAAAATTTATAAAATGTAATCTAAAATTTTCGAACCAATTTAATTCCAACCCACATCTTCATCTAAAATCGGAACAGGAATTCCGACCAAGCGATAGCTTGAATGATGCTCATAATATTATTATTGCATATGCTTAGACGAGTACATGTGAGCTTTTCAAATATTACGTCTATTTTATGAGTTCTAGGATTTATTGATAGTATAAAATCCACCTCTACATATAAATAGCAACTAGAGCTTATCGTATTCCCTAGCTGAATAACACAGCATAAATAAATATCAAGTAGGTAGAATATTTCTAAATACCAACAACATGAAGGCATTTCTTAAACAATATACCTATACGGAATGTTATTTTCCGTACTGATTCTCCTCCAGTGTGTTGTGGGTATTCGTACAAAGTGGACCAACAAACCCAACTTGCTACAGATTCGCTAACGACTTCATAGAACTCCCGTAGTTACAAAAGTAGTACCTACTTTCTAAAAGAAATTAAAGTAAATCAGCCCGTATTCGATTTCTTCGTTTCACAATTTATCGCTCGAACTAACAGGTGTCTCAAACACAAGATTAATATAACAACGAGTCCTGGCGCTCGGAGCGAAACAAAGAAATTATACTTTCTTACTTTTTGGCTAATGTTGAATGTTGACGGACGTTCTGGCGCTGTGCCAGGCCGTTACCGACGCGCGTGTGCGACGAGATTTGATTCCGCACTTTGATACATTTACTATATTTTCTTATTGGTTATGTATGAACATTCCTAATCTCGGTTGAGAGGACACGTAGGACAATTTCCTTCGGGATGCGAAATGTCGATCCGAAAGCCAAAACTGTCAGCCAGTTCAGTTTCTGAACTAGCTGTCAGTTTTACCGCTTTGGTTTTATACAGTCTGTTACACAGGGTACACTGAGGTACACACGTAGTGGTTTTCAATTCAGGGTCTCCGCTCACTACCTCGTTCCATAAACAAATCGCCACCGTCCTGGTACAAAAAACCGGTCAAGTGCGAGTCGAATTCGCACACGAAGAGTTCTGTACCATCGGATACATAAATATTTATTGTATGGCGCTCTTGAAAATGAAATAAAATAATTTCATTTTTATTATTTGTTGTCATAGCGGCAATATTCTAAATAAGGCCCTACAAACCATTCCAGAGGCGTTGAATGGGTCTGACAGAATAGCTACGACATATCTAACCAACAAAAAGTATGAGATAGACAAACAGCAGGGTCAGATAGAGAACCTCAAAACCAACAAGGAGATCTTGTACATTTACACGGATGGTGCAAGACGTGGAAACAAGGCAGGGTGTGGTCTCTACTGCCCGGATATCGGACTAGCGGAGGCTCGACCACTGAGCCACACAACGACTGCCCTACAAGCGGAAACTATGGGGCTCCTACTAGCAGCTAGAAAACTTCAACTGGCACTAGTATCACCAACGAATCAGCCCATAGATCAAGTCACAAAGCTTGTCTTCATAACTGATAGTGCAGCACTGATGAATGCACTAGACAGATCTGACACCAGATCAGCCAGCCTGGTGCAATGTCACGAAGCACTACAAAAACTGGGTGCCAACCACAAAGTAACAATTCGATGGACTAAAGGCCACGACTCCTGCACAGGAAACCGGAAAGCGGACTCTTTAGCGAAGGAGGGCCTAAAGAAACAACTCACGGCGGAGGATATCAACTTATGTAAACCCACGTCGTTAGAGATTAAAAACAGGCTGAAAACGCACTGTGAAAATGAACATCAAAAACAGTGGGAGCAAAGGCAAGATTGTTGTCACACCAAAAGACTGCTCCCCCAACGCAATAAACGCCTCACATCAACTTTACTGAAAATGGGACGTGAAGACCTTCGAAAAATGGTGGGCATCATCACAGGACACTGTGAGTTGAATAACCACCTTCTGAAAATAGGAGCAACGGACAGCGGCCTATGTCGGGGATGCTTCCAAGAGGATGAAACTGTGGAACACGTGACACTTCACTGCTCCGCAACAAACGAAATAAGACAAAGCTCGGGACTGCGGACGGTCATCGAGCGGTGTCAGGCACTATCATCATCGACCTCGACAGCGCCAACAGCGGCTTCAACAACACCATCGAGGATACTGGAACACTGCTGCCAACACCCCAAAGTCCTTCTCCGGTACTTCAAGGAGCTGGGATGGCTGGGGGAGGGTTAGCAGAGGGGATAATGCACAATACACCCCACCGCGGGACGTCAGTGCAGATCTTTGTTCCCCTAACATTAGAATTAGAATTAGAATTAATAGCGGCAATAGAAATATACACTGTAAAAACTTTAACTCTACCTATTACGGTTCATGAAATACAGCCCGCTGACAAACGGACAGACGGACAGCGGAAGCTTAGTATAGGAACCCTAAAAAGCAAAGCAAAATATTTGACAAGGCTCTGTTTTATTTTTTGTGTCGGCTATCAAACGAAGTTGTGGTAGGAAGACCTTAAAGTGGTAAAATACACTAAAGCTGCAGTCTAATGTCTATAAACAGTCCCCAGTTAGGTAAAGTTCAAAATGAATATGACGCTTCTTTGGCTTTAATTGGGTGATTCCCCCGGTGCGGCTGTAAAAGCGTTTTAGTGAGAAACCACTGTTTGAAATCCCGCATCGGGACAAATGCTTGCATATCTGCAAATGTTCTAACTCTTACGATTGGTAGATACTCTAGGTATCATGGGACTTGTAGTGTCTAACACAGCACTCCCTCTAAAGCGGGGTCATTGCTATTTATGTGACTGCTGCGTGTTATTTATTATTATTAGACAAACACGATATTCTATCCCCTTGTTAAATTATCCTTTAGTTTAGATTATCTATCCTCTATCTACGTCGGTATACATTCTCATTTTAATACGATACGTGTTGATAGATTGATCACGAAATGGTATTATTTTTATACAATTTTCTCTTCCACCTGTAGCTTTGCATGCGTAGTACCTGCGACCATAAAAGCAGTCAAAATATTCCATGTCACAGACTATTATTAAGTATATTTCCCCCGAATACTCAAACGCGACTCAGAGTTGAACTCGTCTCAAATGTCGAGTTTTTGACAGATTTTCATCAAAAACTGAAAAAAAACCGTGACTTGAAACGTGCTCAACTCTGAGTCGCGTATTCGGCGGAAAGAAATTAAGTATAATACGAGAACTAATTTAACCGAGGGAGAAAGCCATCTGTGAAGTTTTATGAAAATTATTTTTGTCTTAGTTTCGACGAAGACTTACGAACCATATCGCCGTGGGCGACGAGCTCCTGGAGCCACACTGACCTGCCGCGCCTGAAGCAGGGGAGGGTCTCCGCCCAAGTCAGTTAACTATTTTCATTTCACTTTGTCATCTTACCAGTTTAATTCCACAAGTTATTCCCTCTTGCGTCTTACCATGTCCCATCCATTTATAATTCATGTATACAGAGAGCAATGAATTGGTTAGATAAAACAAATGTTACCTTATTACAATTTGCGATATCAAACTTCCACCCACCACTTATACTCATAATGAATGATTCACAAGTAAGTTAACTGAATACAAAATTATCTCTGAGCTGCGGTACAATGGGCTGGATTCGATTGATAATGCTGTTTCAACTTCGTCGCTCAAGAGACGAGTGACGAATATGTACTTAATGTTAAGTAATGTTGAGTAGCAGGTAGATAATATATACCATACTCAATTTGGATAATTCTGTTAATCATCATCATCTCATGATCCTCCTGCCCTTATCCCACTCTCTGTTTCTCTCTCTTCTCTCAGTTTTGGCTAAGGTGTTTTATGACCGACCGCCTCCTGCCTGACGTCAACCCTCCTTGGGAATACTTGCTTATTGTATCTCATCATATTGGAGGATACTATCCCTTAATCGACTTTTACGACATGCTGCTAATAAATGTGCTTATTGAACTTTAAATAGCCTATATACATATATTTATTATTACGCCCGTATTACTAATAGGGCGGGCAGATCCATAAGTAAACATAAGAAAACTTGCTGCCACTTCTGTTTTAAAGTCCTAAGATGGATATGGTGAACCATAGTGACAGGTGATCAGCCCATCGCCCATATAGATGGTCCATCATTTTGGATAGGTCTATCCCTTAGTCGACTTTTACGACATGCTCGGAAAAAGAAGCAGCTGGACACATTCTATGCTTTTTCTTTACTTCTAGTCCAGCAGAGAAGTAAATAAATTAAATAAATATAAGCGCTATTAAAGATCTCCTGTAATGAAATATATATTTCTCTTTCGTCATTTTTTGTATCTTTTTTTGCACAATAGTGTTCCTGAAAAGCCTAATGTGGTGCATTGACTTTTCCAAAAAACTTAGTAATTAATGACTCTCCGATCCTCTACGAACCACATTCTATAATCATAAATTATACCAACATGGAAGCTGCTACTGGGAATCAGTTACTATTAGTTTGAAGTTTGTATACTAAGTTAAAGTTAGTTGTTTACCCTAGTGGTTTAATCCTTAACAAATCTGAGCTCATGTTTGCTTCACTAAAGTTGATATAACGTGACCGCGTGTCCGCGCTTCCATATTCCGAACGTATCTCGCTACTCGTGCGTGATATTTAATCAACTGTGTGTCAGTACGATGTGCAGAGGAAAGTATACAAAGAACACATAATAATGTTTTCAATAACGTTGCTTCTGCCTATTTGCCTTTGAAACACATGTCTTTAGATGCAATCACCATCCAGACCGCATATTCGATTCGAAACAGCTAGACATTTGATATAATGGGCTTTTTTGAAAAATATAAAAGATCTTTGCCTACGGTTCGCATCGCGTACTCTACATTATTTTCTCTAAGGTATGGTGTAAGCATCCTCCGTTCGTATAGAGGGCGCTGGCTACGTGATATTACTCTGATAGTGATGTGATGTCGACAGTTCTGGGCTGCGTACGTGCCGTGCGACTCGCAACACCGGGACGCCGTGCAGCTGACGTTTGAGCAGATCGACCTTATACAGAGACTCACAGAGAAGTACCATCCACAACTCACTCTGTGTACTTCAGCTGAGGGTAAGCATAATTGGACCAATTTTGCACATGGATAAATGTAGGTTTTGAGTTACATATTTTATTCAAATTAGTTTAGAATTTATGACGTGATACAACCAGAAACATCAAGTTTTATATAGGTAGAGGTGACACGGTATTATTGTGGTTGTCAGCCACGGTTTTCATATAAAGCTATTTATTTTGAACAATATTTTGTACAATGTGTTTTATTATCTCGTTACTCGGATTCGAACCCTTACGATCAGAAAGTGAAGTGGTCCCCATCGGGCAATCTTTTATAACCATAGTCAGATACTGACTGTGCGTAACTACACTTCAGCTGTATGTTAGCAGTTATGCAGCTAGCTTTATCATTTACATCGTTATTGTGCAATAAAGGTACTTTTGAAATGGGAGTACCACCCACCTCCCTATCCCTGCCGTTAAGCGGTAATGCCTGCATTAATGTCTTCCGTTATGAAGGGCAGGCTTGCCGGATAGGTATTTGGAGACCAACGATTGTTTCAGGTTCAGGGTTATTATGACAAAATGAGTGGCATATGTGCCGTACAAATAAACTCTTTACAACGTGGACATTACTGGATACCAATTTGTTTGAATGGTTGGCTGGGTAGTGGGTATTTATCAAAGGGTATCAAAGGCACAATGCTTACCAACCGGGCCTTTGTATTATGTGAACCTCTATTGTAGTAAGTTTTTGAAAAATTTGTTCATGGATCACAAGTTTATGTGAATGGCACAAATGCAACTAAAATTTTACGGGTCAGTAAACCTCCGATCGATAGTGTTATGAAGCACAAATGAGCTCAAACTACAAACCTCGTGGACACCAAACCAGCCATGTCCTATCTGTGTTGGGCTATCGATTGATGCATCATTTGGAACGATAACTATGCCTTAGTTTGCAGCTATTACAGCCTAGCGATGCCGTTGACGGATGACCGTCAGCGAATAGCTGTCAGCTAATTCTACGAGTATAGTACTTACATAATGTAGGTGATGCGCCACCCGGCCGATCGCAATTGAGATTACACAGGCGCCTAGGAAACTCAGCTTTAGTCTTCACAGATGTGCCAACCATTTCCATACAAACGCTTTTCTACGAATGTTCCGGAGTTTTGTTTGTGGCTTTGTGAATCGAGTAAACTGTATAATCCTTCAGATCTGCCATGTTGAAGGGCTTCCATCAAAGGGTTCGCGGGAGCAAGTATAGGATGAGGGTCCTTAGGTTAACAGAGGTTAGGCGCCTGTAGAACAAGACAGAAGTTAGTTCGAGCTTTCAATACTTTCAACAAATACCTACTAAAAATGATTTAAGTATAATCATAATCATAATCATAAATAATTTATTGCGTAATATAGGTTTGTACAGATGTTTTGCCATACAGTATTAGAGCAGCCATATTCAGCGTAGTACGCATGCAATATTCATTATATAATATTAATTTATTTGAAACGAAGTCTAATAATAATACCTAATAATGTCATTTTGTTTTGTATGGTGAAGTTACCCACAGTTTCATCAAATAAGCGTACGGCTTTTTTATAAATTCGAAGGGCAAATGTCCATCCACATACTTTTAATTTTCCCGGTAGGTCGTCACTCGCCCCAATCCATATTCCAAACCAATTAAGAGATTTAATGGAGTCCTTGTAGGTACTACGTCATAAAATGCGCGATATGAGTATCTATTTTCAACGGATGTAACACACCTGCCTTCATTGATGGGATTCCAGAGCGGAATCAATTAAAGCATAGACATGCTTCACACAGCCGGTTTCACCTGACAGTTATACCCAATACGCCTATTATGAGGTATTCTGTACCCTTAGCACCAGCTTCTGGCATTATCAGACTACTATCGAGTCTATCACACATAATCTGGTTTTTTGTTTGACCATTTAATTCTACTTCTCTTTGACATTATACTCGTTCGACTTTTGAAAATCTCTCCAGCGAGTTTGTAATATCAACTGGTGCTAAAAGCTTTGAATATTTGCAGAATTCCCTTATGAGATATTCCGAATATTTGTAGAATTATTATGCAGCGGAAAGCTTTATTTGCTCGTAAGCATCTGGGTACCCTTAATCGCCTACATGTATGTAAATAAATAATAAACATTATGCTAAGCAGCTATAGCGATAGTATAGCGAAGAAAAACAAGAACGGTCAAGTAAGATTCTACTCACCCACCGTGATTTCCGATCGATGGGTGCTACTGGTTTGAAATATTGATCCCCTATTATGTATGTAGGTATTTGTATCACATTTTTTTCCCCATTTTAGAACCCAACATCCAAACAACATCTTCACCGATTCGAAAGACATTGTCTAACAAACATACAAACCTACAAAACCCATAGACAATTACACATAGACATAAATCGTCCAAATTGCCACCGAGATCTGGCTCGCTTCGCTCGCTCGGGAAAATATAATTTTCGCAAACACACGTCAACCCTCATCGCAGAAGGCTGAAAAATGTTTACACGAGTATTTTCCAGCAAAACTTCAGACAGCGTACGTATTTACATGAATCTTGAAGCGATGAAAAACCGCGGTTTTGTATTCGTATCAATCTTTGTTAAATCTTGCCAGACTGCTCACTTTTTATCTAGGCAACTCCCTAGTGCTGTAGCGTAAACTGTTAGTACAATGAAACAGAAAAATACGTAGGAATAATGTAAACATGCACCAAACATTTGCATAATTATGTAGTCAGCATATTTAATAGCTAACTACAAAGACCAGACCAGAGAATAACTTATGCTAGGTAGATATTAGGTAGGTACTGCATATTAACTACTGACGCATAATTTCGCAATTCATTGTAAGAATGCACATCAAGGCTAATATACAAAAAAGCTTTATTATTGTACCTAACTATAGATTTTGCTTATAACGTCTATAAAATTTTCAGAATATGGTAAGTAACAAAAATTACTCTAATACGATTGTACCTACCTCCTGCTGTACCTCAGAATATTTAATAATACCTACCTGTACTCACAAGGTTCTGCTGGAATATGATTTAGTGCTCGGGAGTGGGTAATTAAATTACTACACATTTGTGAATCATTTAGTGTTACCCTGTGAAAGATGATGAAAATATTTTTCATTCAAATTGGCTTCATAGTTTACTTTAGACTAGACGATCTTGAAATAAAACCGCTTTCAGAAGGGCTGCGGTAATTCGTTTAAAACAATGTAATTTAAATAATTAAGCACTTGTTAAGTACGAACCCTTGTCGAGATTAGGAACCTGGAAGTATTCACAAAGGGAAATATCCTTTTCAATAGAATCGTAAAGGTTAATTAAGTAATTCATGAATTACTGTAGAGAATCAAAGTACCTTCAGACTAAAACTAGATTGATAGATAGATAAATACTTTGTCTAAACTACTCGTCTCATAAGTTCTTTTAAACTGTAATATTGTCGTGTAAGAATTAAAGTACGCGAAGCCTTTTCGTGCAAATGTCTTCAAATATTTTTCATTCAATGACATGTCGGTTTCGTCACGAAGTTTTCATCCACCGTTTGATAGTACTAATTACCTATACCGCAAATTCATTTTTTGAAGAGCACGGTCCTGTAACTGCACCCTCGACCTTAGGATTGGAAAACGAATTCACTACCACTAAACCACGAGTACTCTCATCGAGGTCTACTAAAAGTCTAGATAAGTAGAGATAATAGTTCTTCCCACAAAGGCAAGTACTAGGTTCAAGTCATAATTAAGTTATTTAAAAAAATTACTAGCAGGTAATCATGTGAGCAATTATGCTCACAACCGCTTTTCTACTCGGAGCTTTTCATTTCTTACACGCCGTCGAACAAACCCATAAATTCCCATTTGTGGAAATTAAGATATTAAACGATTCCTTACAATAAAAACTCGAACAAAAACACACCAGCAAAATTTTCATGATAAATCTGTTAAAGAGTGGATGCAAAACATCCAGGACATTTGCATGAAAACCTCATTGTTTTGCTTGGCTAATTTAAAAATATACCTTAGGTAATTAATTAGACTCAACGAATTTCTTTTTCTTTGATTGTTTTTGTTATTTAAATTAACTTCATTTTAATTAGCGATTTGATTCATTTAGCATGATGAGAACAAGAGTTTTCTAAAATATGAGTAACACCTACATAAAAAAGGACATACCTCTCTATATACCTATAAGTCCGCGACTGCATTCAACAGTCCATAACTGAGGTATTATTAAAAGATGAATACTTTAAAATGAACACGTTGAAAATGAAGGAAATAAAATAAAAATGCAAAGCTTGGTCTTTGAACCGCCAAGCGCCAGGATCGCAGTGCTTTTTGTACTTATTTAATAACGCCAGCGCTCTACCTACCCACTGTCTATAGAAGTCTGCATAGTTAATAGCGGTAAACTAGGTAGGTGGCTGAGCTTTATATTAAACTTTTACTCTAAGAGTTACTTTTTTAGTGTAGAGGTCACGGACATTTCACTAGCGTACTGGAACTAATTATTAGCTACCTACTCGTGCAAATATCCGAGAAAATACAGCCTTTCAGAAACACGGGATTCGCGGTTATTGCCAGTGAGAGCCAGTGAGTAATGTTTTGGTAGGTATGCCATTATGGGAATTGGTATGGCTGCATTCGGCTAAACTTTCTGCAACATTCAACAAATAAACTTTCCTTGGCAAATACGAACTCTATTTTCAAAGAGCATTTTAAACTTTGTAATACTTTGTTGGGATTCTCGATTCCTGTTGACACCCGTAAATTCTGCTTTACCAAATAAACAAGTGTGTAAGACCTAAGTATGGCCCGCAGCGCTCTGATGAGCTTTTTCTTCAGAGCCGACATTGATAGATGCGTTATTGGTTAATAGCGTGCGATCAAAAGGTATTTTTAAGGTCATTTCAATATCGGCAGGTTGATGAGTTGTTTGCAGGCATGATGAGGACCAAACCCAGTTAATCTCAAAGAAATCCCTGTTTTAATTAATTCCAATGAACAATATTAATCAGATAGATTGTATTGTGCAGATAATGTGCCACGAAAACCCAATCCACCATTATCCCCGCTTCGTTGATATCGTTCGTATAATAATACTGTATACAACACTTTGGTCGAGACGAGACTCATTGTGTTATTACGTACTCGTAAGTAGGTAAAGATAAATGTTTTGTGTATGTTCAATCTCGCTACTGACGTGATAAGGCTAAAACTGACAAAAAATAACTAAATAATTCGTATCTACGTGTAGCGTAGGTACCTATAGCCCATTTTTTATGCTGTGGGCGTAAAATATTTTTTCTACCGATTGATAATAAATAGTTATCCTAACTAAAATAGTTTTTCCCAGATATAGTAACAGCCCACGCGAACCACAAACTGTGTTCTCTGGTCGGTGTGGAAGGCGGACATGCCATTGGTGGTTCACTGGGTGTGCTCCGGACGCTCTACCAAGTTGGCGTGCGGTACCTAACGCTGACTTCCACCTGCGATACTCCTTGGGCAGAATGCGCTGTTGCTGATAGAGTCGAGCCGTCACCCAGAGGAGGTCTTTCGCCTTTTGGAAAGGTAAGCCTGACCCATATTTCTATGTTTATTACTCTGCCCTCCTAGGGAAGAACGCAGTAACTAGCATTTTTGAGAAAAATTAGATAACTACATATTCAGAATCGCGTAACTAAATACAACATTCTGTTCTCACTCACGTATGAAAACAAGTTTGACATAGTTACTGCGTTCGTCACTAAGAGGGCAGTACCTCCTGTGATCTGTGTTTTTGGTGTTCTCCCAAATATACTAAGTACCTATTCCTTTCGATGTTTGACTATGCGTGAGCGCTAGAGCTGACAGGCGCTGAAAAGATTTGCGTTCACTTTACATAAAACTCCGTGACCTGCTTGCATACTGACGCGGATTTCGATAGGATTGAAATTTTTCATCTTTACAAAGCAAAGAAGAAATTAATGTAAATTGTTCTAAAAGATTTTTATCTACAAACATCTGATAAATAATAAATACAAGCTTCTATTGTCATTTGTGCAAATAACTTTTTATTGTAGGTATATATTTTTCTCGAAAGCAAAACAACCCAACTTCGATTTCCGAGCAGTTTATCGGAAAATACTTCTTCTCTAGTAATTTTCAGCAACAGATACGGACCAATTGCAAAAGAGAAAGTGACTCAGCCCGTCTTAAATTTCCTTTTTCGCCATGGCCACTTACGTGATTCATTTTTCCTTCAGTGGATTTTGAAAGATTTAAATCTGAAAATGCAAATTAACAAGACTTTCCGAGTCTGTTTATCCTCTGAGTGGAAAGGGTTGTAACTAAATTATGCATTCTCAAGAATCGTAATCTATTTGAATATCTGGCTCGTTTAGATGTATCGTGTGGAGTGTACAAAAGGATTAGAGCATGACTCTGTCGCAAGGTGAGCGAGCTGAGTGGAGTAGCATGTTCGAGTAATATTGAAACGTGCAAGTAGTCAGAATGAAGGCATGAGAGATCGAGACGTCGTCACCCGTCGTCGTCGCGAGTAGAACGAGTGTGCCATAATCATAAACATCCTGCGCACTGCAATATTTCGCTTTGTATGAACTCCGCCTGCTCGGTAGTGCACTTCTTTGTTTACCTTCAGCGATACTTTTCGAAATATTTTCTTTTGTCGGAACCACTCACTGCGTGTAACGCAGGCACACGTAAGAGCCATCATTACATAGCGATGGAAGAAAAACACAACTTCGGCATTGTTTTTCAAGTAGACATTTAAACAGAAGTAGGTACCACCTACTCAAATAGTTCTTCGTTAGGTATGTTAAAATAAATCCAGTTATAGACTGGATGAACAGCTCTTAAGAACTTGTTCGTTATAAGTAGGCAGTTTAATCAAGCGCATTGTTAGCGTTAACGCTAGCTTTATAAAATCATTTTTCTCACTTATAATTTGTCCCTAGCAGAGTCGTGAATTCTCAATCCGGGATGTTGAAGAAGTTTTCAATTAATTAAGCAAACTCGGTATACCTACTTACCTTCCAAAGTGTCTGGAACAATAGAGCTCTTTATAATAAATATTCAAACAGCCAGACCTCACTGTATTTGCAGTTTATTTAATTTTTAATTCTATGTTAAACTAGACGCCTATCGTAGAAAGAGTCGGATTCTGAATTTACCAAATGTTCGGAGGTTTTTCATTCACCTGATTAGGTAAATGTTAGGCGATTAACACACACGCATGAGCGCACCGCAATTTTGTTACGGCGCCGGCGACACGACACCCCGATTCAACTACTTGATACTAGGCTCGTCTCTTTTTATGGCGGCGCCGCTCAAAATGTACTAAATCGTGAATGCAATTTTGAAAGATAATTTTTTCGCAAGACGCTCGTTGATTCTTGTCTCACAGTACGACTGCATGCAGGGCTTCCACGACCGCGGCAATGTGAGCCATTCAAAATAATAAACCGTAAACGATCATTCTGTGATAGCACTATCTTTTAGCAATGTTCGGAAACTGCAGCCAGTCTCGCTCGTCCCTGTGTATTTAATGCGCGAAGAAATACGTAATTGCATTTCCGCCAGGCTCTCGTCCTGTCGCGCCATTTGACTTATCGCTAAGTCGCACAGCAAGGCGACGTGTGTACAAAAATTTACAACCTTTGCACGGCATTGATAGCTAATCTGGAACACGGTTCGGTAATGTTCATTTTGAAATCAGTTTCTGTTAATTGCTGTTTATTTTGTCTTTATATCTTTAGATATCTCTATTTATCGAGAATGGAACGAGCTAAAAGGTCCATGGTTGAATAGACACGCTAGTTTGCTGCAAGGAAAAACTCAAATTCTATGAAAAAGTTAGGCTTTGGCCTGCCAACTTAATTAACTGTTCGCTCGCGCGTCGCCGCTGGAATTGTGTACCTGCTAGTAGGTATACGTATGGCCACTGGCCGAGAACTTTCAATTGCTAATAAATATCACAATGCCTGCCTGTTTCAGCTATTTTTCCAAAACGATTATTTTAGTACTAGCTAGATTAAAGCGTAAATTAAAAACAAAATTCGTCAATACCTACTAAGCTTACTTTCTTCTGTATAACGTGTAAGTTACACCTGTACTACCACTGACTGATTCACTAACTCACTAACTAACTTTCATTTCACACAACATTACAACCCCTCTATCCTAACCTAAACCTAACCTAACCTAAACCTAAGCTAAACCAAACCTAATCCTAACCTAAACCGAACCTAAACCAAACATAACCTAAACCGAACCTAAACCTAACCTAAACCTAACCTAAACCTAACCTAAACCTAACCTAAACCTAACCTAAACCTAACCTAAACCTAATCTAAACCTAACCTAAACCTAACCTAAACCTAACCTAAACCTAACCTAAACCTAACCTAAGCCTTACCTAAACCTAACCTAAACCTAACCTAAACCAAACCTAAACCTAACCTAAACCTAACCTAAACCTAACCTAAACCTAACCTAAACCTAACCTAAACCTAACCTAAACCTAATCTAAACCTAACCTAAACCTAACCTAAACCTAACCTAAACCTAACCTAATCCTAACCTAAACCAAACCAAAACCAAACCTAAACCTAACCTAAACCTAACCTAAACCTAACCTAAACCTAACCTAAACCTAACCTAAACCGAACCTAAACCAAACCTAAACCAAACCTAAACCTAACCTAAACCAAACCTAAACCAAACCTCAACCTAACCTAAACCTAACCTAAACCAAACCAAAACCTAACCTAAACCAAACCTAAACCAAACCTAAACCTTACCTAAACCAAACCTAAACCTAAACTAAACCAAACCAAAACCTAATCTAAACCAACACTAAACCTATTACCACTCCACTCCACTCCACTCCACTGCTTTCCGTGCGCACGGGGCGCCCTCTTCTCTTAGTATAAAATAAATATGGATTTCAATACCCTCATACATCATTCATGCGTTCAATTGACCCTTTTCCGAGAATTTCCTTTTGTTAACTAAATATTGAAATTTATTTTACGTTGATGTTCTCTATTTGGTGAGGAGAAAATAAGTACATCACCTACGTAGGTATTTACATAAATCAATTCATGAAATTATTTACCTAATTACTGTCTTTTAACCTAATTATGATTATGAAATAGATTTCCACTTAAACCTTAAATATTATTAATGCGAAAGTTTGTGTGTGTGAACGTTTCTTACCACGTATCTCCGTAACTACTAAACCGATTTTAATGAAATTTAGAATGTAGATAGTTTTGATTCTAGAATAACTTTAAGGCTAATCTGATTTACATTTTAAAATCAACCCCTACGTGGATAAAATAGAGGTATAAAGTTTCTAAGGAAAACTTTATTTCTTGGTTCGATTTCTTGAAAACTCGGTACAAATAAACTTTAAAATAAATAATTAAACACGTTTGTTTGCGATTTACTTGCAACTTCGTCTGAAAATGTTAAGTGCCTACAAAATACAAGGATACGTCTTTCAGGTTTTTTCAAAACAACCCTCAAAAAGGGGTAAAGTGGGGTGTCAAAAGTTACAACACCCGAGCGAAGCGGCAGGGGTAACTTAGTTCATATTCATCTAATGAATAATTAGTAAACTCGACACTAACACAATATAGATTATCACTCCTGAATTGAATATGCTTCTGCATAAGCTATTTCGATTTGATTTTATGCTCAGCTACGGCCCAAGCTTTAATAGGGTGCAATAGCTGATTTCGCTCACCAAAATCGACGTAGAACTCTGTTTTTAATTCAAAAAAAAAATTTTTTTTTTCCTAGATTCCTCAAAGTAAAAACTAGAAAAGAAAAAATCTATATACTTATATATAATATTATAAAGCTGCAGTGTTTGTTTGTTTGTTTGAACGCGCTAATCTCTGGAACTACTGGTCCGATTTGAATGATTCTTTCAGTGTTGGGTAGTCCATTTATCGAGGAAGGCTATGTTTTTTTTTTCAAAATTAGGGATCCGTAATAAAATTGCTATTTTGTAACACAAGGTGTAAAATCGAAAACCTATTTTTGCGTGCGCTGCAAAAACTATTGACAATAGAACAAAATGATGTACTACGGGTTTGTAGATCCCATTAAGACCTACAAAAAAATCCGCGAGAACATATATCTAGCTATCATGGTTTAATCACAATAACCGATTTTGTGTACAAAATAATTATTAATTATCGTATGAAGAAAAAAAAACTACGTTAAATATGTATCGTAATATTAATTTTTATCGAAATTAAGCATTATGTTATCAAGAGTATTTATGTAGAAGTAAAATACTTTTTGTTTCATCTCAATCGGATATTTCGTTTAAAAGTTATCACGTGTGTAAGATGTTAAGAGTTGGTAGGGAGGCTATAATATAGGCAATATTTTATCTCGGTATTTCCACGGAAACGAGAAATACGCGGGTGAAACCGCGGAGCACAGCTAGTATGAATATAAAATCTTCAAAAATCCATGTTTAGGTTTTGAAGTTGAAGTTGAAGAATAGGTTTTGATCTAAACATTATGTAAACATTCTCGGGAACCCTACCATATTCAGATGATTTGATAGGTATAGTCGGGTCAGTATATAGTGGCTATATAGTCGGGTCAAAAGAATAGGTCCGATTTGACTTTCGTCAAAATACTATAGGGATGGGACCGAAGAATCGGTTGCTAAACAAGACGATTCTTGAGTCATTTAGATTAATTGTGCATAAAGTTTGTAATCGTTTAGTTTGATTTAGGTTAAATAGAAATTATAATATTATCCGTTCTACCTGGTTACAAACATATCAGTTTTATTTTTAAGAAAAATATTGGCATTATCAACATGTAACAACCTTAATTTTTGTCATAGAAATGTAAGATAGGTGAATAACTTGTTAAATTAACTAGCACATGGTAAAATGACGATTACGACATAACAATTACTAATAACTATAAATATAATACTTTCCTTTATAAATAAATCTAGTCTTATAAAAGTTTCGATTTTTCGTTACAATCGATATCGCTTGGTTCCGAAGTGATTGAAAACGATTGCAACACTAGTATTTTTGATCTGTCACTGCAACAAAGAACTTATGGACACAGCATTTAATTAACGTCATGTCGAAATATTGATCAACTATTATCTAGTTTGTGAGAGTAATTTGTACTGTTTAAAGTGTAACTTGGTACTTATGAATGATACTCAGTGTCATTATGTATGGATAACCTAATACCTAATAATTTGGCATCATGTGGTTGATTTTTTGATTTCTTGTATAGACGTTTGTACAAGTTAACACAGCGAACAACAAGACGAACGTCAAATCGAACCATTAATAGAACCTATTATTTTGACTCGACTGTAGGTAATAACTATTGTTACATATTATTTTTTGTTATTGAAACTAATTTTTTGATTCATTTTGTCGTTTTCATGTTAATTACCAATTGTTTGATATGGCAGATTCTTTGATATCAATATTTTGCGCAGTCTCACTCTGTCTTTTATACACCCGAAATTTGTAGCGCTATCTTTTTCAATTCGAAATCGGTCTAGACGCAATCGTATGGTGGCCTCTTAAAAAATGTTTTTACGCTCTGTTTTTAAAAGCACATTCTGATTCAACAATCACACTTAGCAATGATTTAGGCCGTTCGGACCGTATGATTTCATACAAATGAGGCGCCGGCACGCGCTCTCCCCGGAGAGCGACCGCAAATGCTCGCGGTCACCATCTACACATTACAAGCCCGACTGTTCATTTTACAGAGGTTTGTTCTGTTAGTACTTTGCAAATAAATGTGTGTAATTTAATATCTAGCTTGTTCATAAATTATTCTGAATATTAGATGTTGTGTTATGGCTTTGGTTTCATTTTAGGTTAACGTAATAATTATCATAAAACATTATACTTACCATTCTTGTGATTTAAATGTCGTACTGTTTATTCAGGAATGACCTGAATAAACAGTTCAATATTTGAATTTGTTTAATGTTTGGTGGCTATCGATAAGCTCTTTTCACAACAAACTGGGTTCCGTACCAATAGGTTGACTAAAGGCTTACCATACACTCGTACTAGCTGATTTATACGTACAGAGCGTCAGGAAGCAATTTTTGCTTACACTAAGATGCCTAGACTAAGACGCTGCAGTACCTGGGACAATTTTACCCAATACCTATAGATAGGTATCATTCTCTTAGCTTAGTTGGCCATGTCCACAAATAAGACATCGTCAATACATACAGAACTGACTATGACCTCACATTTTTTATAAAACTATTTTTTTGGTATAATGTCCTTCGGATCGAAGCTATGCCTTGTACTAGGTTCCCATACCTTTTTAGGCTGAGTTACACAGCAGTAAGTAGAGTAAGGGCGTGGCATCATCGTCCACAGTGATTTTCTCAAACAACAAACCAATCCAAAGCGGCGATGCAAGGTGCCACTTGAAGCATTTCCGTTTATTTGTGATGTATGTCCACAGGTGGTAGTGAAGGAGATGAATCGTCTCGGCATGCTGGTGGACCTGTCCCACGTGTCGGAGCGTACGATGCGAGACGCGCTGGCCGTGTCCCGAGCACCTGTTCTCTTCTCCCACTCATCAGCGCGCGCCCTCTGCAATGTGACGCGCAACGTGCCTGACTCAGTGCTGAGACTCTTAGCAGCAAATAAGGGCCTTATAATGGTCAACTTCTACACGTCCTTCCTCACTTGCAAGGACACCGCTACCGTTCAGGATGCTATAGGTATGACTATAACTTCAAAAGTTTCAACGCAGACTTTCTGTAGCAGTTTACAAGTTTTTTTTAAAAAGAACTGAGAGAATCTTTTATTAGGGTAAAACTTCTTATCCTAAATAAACTTTGTCTTTGCAAGTTTTGAAAGTAGCAATGTCAAAATGACTAAAGTTTATCTTTCCACTACTGTTTGATGTCGTAATTAAACGGGAAAACGTAGACCGCACCCACGATCTAGAGCTGCGGCCAACTTGACTAGAACATCAGTTATTATAGGGGGAAATAAGAGGTTTGAAATAGAAAATTCTAAAATAATACACTGGGGTTCTCGTAGCCAACGCCTACGAGCATTATGCTACGCGGCTTAGTATACTCAGAACTGGCTTTTATGGGTGCTTGATAGCATTTTAAAAATATATCTCCGTTTTCTCTGTATGCAAAATTCATAAAAGTGCACAGAGAGCTTAAAATCATAACATTTCTGCGAAGGAAAACTAGTGCTAAAGTCACTACGAGTGCTACGAGAGTGCTACGCGTGCTACGGTTTTTACTAAAATTTGATAAAATTCTACTTGTATGTTTTTTTCGATTGGAGCTTTCTGTTTCATAGATTATCTAAACTTATGATCATATTTGCTGACATATTCAAATTATTAAGTGCAAAATAAAAAAAAAATCTTATGAAATATAAAATCTATATTATTTGAAATCTTGAGGATATTTAGGATCAATAACTTGATTAAGATATCTTCGCCTTTCTAGGCCGTGTTAGCAGTTTGATGCCGGTGACTTCGCTCATTGATTATATCTACCCTGCTAGATACACTATTGTATTTAAAGATTTTTAAGAAAAATAAAATATTGTCCATCTTAGGACTTTAAATCAGAAGTGGCTGCAAGTTTTATTTTGTTTACTTGTAGCTCTGCCCGTATCCCATTAGGGATACGGGCGTGATAATAATGTATGTATGTAAAATATTGTATGTTTCCAGCACAAACGGTTTCGTCCTGGTCTTAGTCTATACATTATTTACTAATATCTAAGCTTTGTGTTTTTCTATAGAAGATAAATAAACATTAAATAAATATTTGAGGACATATCACACAGAACCATCTAGCTCCAAACTAAGCAATGAATTATGGGAACCAGATGGCTGATAGAATACAAAATATACTTTTTTTTTGTAAATACATAATACTACAACAGCCAGACCCGGAAGAAATATTTGCAGAGTATGCAAACATTTCTCCCGCAGCGGGAATCGAACACGCGCCTCTTGCGTCTCGTCCTCCTCGCCACAGAGGTCGAGATAATTATCCCTTTCTTATCTCATATTATCCCTAAAATGAATAAGGGCATAATTATTTTGCAGCGCATATAAATCACATTCGTGACGTGGCAGGTGTAGACAGCGTGGGACTTGGCGCCGGCTACGACGGGATCAATTAGTGAGTACTCGCATTCATCTTACTTATATTATAAAATTGAAAAGCTTTAGTTTGCTTGAAATTACCGGCGTAAAGCTCAAAACGCAACGATAGCGCGTACTAATTTTACCTGTGCTGCCATCTAGTTCGAAAGTTTGTAACGATGTTTGGATGTTTGTGCCTTAATCACGCCTAAACGGCTGAACAGGTCTGAACGAAACTTGGAATATACATAGTACATGTACTGGATTAACATATAGGCTATTTTTTATCCGAATACCACGCGAGCGAAGCCGCGGGCGGCAGCTAGTTACATTATAATTTCAGTTGAACGGCGTACAGCGTACTTTTAGCATGTGTAGACTTTTTTTTTAACACCCAACAGTCACATACTAGGATGCCCTGTGTCGTGGGTATCAGAAACTACGAGTACCGTGGAAACATGCAAACATTTCTTCCGCAGCGGGAATCGAACCCGCGCCTCTTACGTCTCTGCCGAGCAATCGCCCGCCACGCCACCGAGGCCGTCAACATTAAATTATACTTCGTCCTACTTCGTCCAACCATTTGATTTATTTTTGACAGTGAGTTGACAGACAATTTTGTGTCATAAAGCGTTACCGATTCGATTAATTATAACAATCGACTTTATTTGTAAAAAAGTTTAAATAGTACGTTTTAAACATTTGCGATTAGTTAGCATATTTTAAGTTTATAACGGGACTTAATTACGTACCTTTTTTATGACCACGATCGCTGCAATGCTTTCGAGACGTCGGGAAAATAAATAAAACCGCGAGTGCGAGTCGATTTCGCACAAAAAGGGTTCCGTAAACTCGTACATAAAAAAATGTTTCATGTATGGGGTCCACTTTTATTTTTTATTTTCTTTTATTTTATTATTTGTGGTTATAGCAGCAATAGAAATACACGTGTGAAATTTTCAACCCTCTACCTATTACGGTTCATGAGATACAGCCCGCTGACAGACGGATGGAGAGACGGACGGACAGCGGAGGCTTAGTAATAGGGGCCCGTTGGCGTTGGCACCCTTTTGGTACGGAACCCTAACAAGGTACGTGATTAATCCCGTTCTAAACTTTAAATAAGTTTAAACACATTACATTTTGTTTTGTTTTATAAAATCCCAGAACGAATCAAGACGAAACGCGTATTTTTATGGTTAAAGTTTAAAATCAAGTCTTAAAATCGGTTTATGCCGTTAACTTCTGATGAGTCCGATCTCAAAATACAATAGAATAATATTAGCTTTGTTTTGACATAGCAAACAAATGGCATACAGTATTCAAATACCTATTTGAAATAATGACTTCACAATTTTTTTATTCCTATGTCCGGCTTCTTGAACTGAAACCGCGGAGGTAGTTTGCTGTATAATGTTAACTTTTTAATTCCTAATGTACTATGGAGGTTTTGCAGCTGATGTAACTACAGTAAGTCTAACCGATAACTTTCGGTCCCACCATTAGGAGTAATTACCTTTAAAAGTTTTCATAATGTAAATATTTTTTTATTTTATGAAAACTGAGACATAATTAATGTTTGTATTGGGTAATAAATATCATCATTTCCTTTTATCCCACTAGGTGGGGTCGGCACAACATGTTCCGTCTTCCATCTTCTTCTATCACTCGTCATCTCAGTACTCACTCCTTTCACGCGCATTATACTCTTTCATACAATCCATCGATCTTTTCTTAGGCCTTCCTCTGCTTGTGTATCCATCAACATTCATATTCAACACTTTTCTTGTAACATGACTTTCTTTCATGCCCATACCTATCACTGGCGCTACTTTTAAACTTGGGTTATAAATATACCAGATAAATTATGATTAGGCCATTTATATTTCTTTTACCACGCATTTCGAAGTTTACTTTAACAAATCATAAAACAGTTACGTTCTCAAGCTCTCAACTGTCAAAAGTAAAATAAAAGATTGGACGAAATATCCTTTCAAAATTTATAGCCAGGATGTATATCAATACTTCATCCAATCCTTTATTTAACTTTTGACTGTTGAGAGCTGAGAGTTTGAGAACGTTTGAGAGGCGCGGGTCCGACTCGCATTTGGCCGGTTTTCTTTTTCTTTAGACCAAGAGCGATTTAGTCGTTTTGCCAAACAAATGATTTTAAGTCATTTATTTATTTTATTTAAAAAATGATGTTTCATGATTATGTTTAGCGGCAATAATATAGCCGTTATACCTAATCTGTGACAATGTACAAAGCCAGGATAGGTACATTTGTCAAGGTAAAACATAATGTTAGCTGACATCTGTTATTCCAGATAATAAACAATGTCCATTGCAAATCTCAGTGAAATTCGTTCGGCAAAGAAAAATAGAACAAACCTGAACAAATATATACACACAGTCACTCACACAAACTTTTACATTAATAATAAGTATTGTGGTGATCACCTCTTCTCCAGTTTCCATTTTGTTCTTTTTCATGGTAGTTTCTCAGTGTAATGTCTTTTAAACTCTGTGAATTATCGCTTCTTCCACGCGACCTAATGGGGAAAAAGTCGAAAGTTCGACCTTTGGTTACCAACTCCGTTTAGTCATCTATTCCAACTAGTGTGCTTTGTTCTGGGATCGAACTACTGGGATTCTTTAAACTGTCTTATGTAATCGTAGTTATTTAATGGTAATACAGATATTATAAAGTATTTTGTGTTTAATTTTTGAGCGTCGTAAAATCAATTATTCAACTTTTCGGTGAATTTCCAGAATTAACTACATATTTTTACTATGGGTACCAACTTCCTTAAAAAATGCAGTTTTCAAGAACATGCTGAGTTTATTTTACTTCTTAATTTAATATTTTGTATGGAAATTAATAAAGTCATTTTCATTTTTCAGCACACCACAAGGCCTGGAAGACGTGTCCTCGTATCCCCTTCTATTCGCGGAGCTGATGGAAGAAGGCTGGAGTATAGACGAACTGCGTAAACTAGCGGGACAGAACCTGCTGCGCGTGATGACAGCTGCGGAACGCGTCTCCAAAGAACTCGCCTCAGTCCACGTAACTCCGTACGAGGAAGTGCCTCCGCGCGCGTTCGACGCGCACAACTGCTCTAGCCAAGACTTATAGGCCAAACGTGAAGGCATGTAGGCCAAACACGAGGACATGTCGACCAAACACAAAAATTCTGACGTTCGTAATGGATTATAATACACAATCAATATTATCACGATATTCTCGAGTATCACGTTATTGATGCGTTTCGCAGTATTATGATAATATCACAGAACCTTTAATATTTGTGATATTGTTATAAAATCGTGATACCAATAGTATCACGCTATTATTGATTGTGTAATATATCCCAATGTAAACGTGTTTTGACAGTCTTTCAGCCAATCAGAAACCAGGGGCTTTGTTTTGTAAATGAAATGAAACCTAATAACGTTATTAGATTTTACTTCACTACGCATTATAACATAATGAAGTTTGTACTGATGTTGATGACGTTATTGGATGATCATTAAAGTTACGAAATATGCCCCAAGGTTTTGTGCAAGAGGAACTTCAGGAACCGAATCGAAACAAGCAGTTATTTACGTATTGTAAAATTCTCAAACTTAAAATGTAGAGCTGAATCCCCCTATGCAGTCGCAGTTGTTATTGGGAGCCAGATATAGATCTCAACTATGTATGTATTAGTTATAATATTTTCTTTTACTAGTATTGTATTACTTATCAAAAACAAAATGAGGAAAATAAACCAACACAAAATGCTCACATATTAACAACTGCAACTAACTTCCAAGCTTTAATATTTAGTCAAACAATTTTAATAAGTAAGTAGTCAAATATGTATAAAAAAATATATTTGTTAAGTAACTTTTTAAGTCGATAGTTATAATTTTAATCGTCCGATTAGACTTTTACCCTTTTGAAATGTTTTGTCCACGATCTCTAACTTCGGGTATGACCCTTTATTTGGTAAATCATATTATTTATCATAGGTGGTGAGCAAGGGCGTCGCCAAGTGGGGGTTGGTGGGAAAATCTGTCCCGTCCCCTCACCCCTTAGAGATAACTTAATCAAATCAAACTGGTCAAGTGGGAGTCGAATTCGCACACAAAAGGTTCCCTACCATCGTACGAGTACATTAAAATATGTTTCTTGTTTAGGACCCCCTTTTATTTTTTATTGTATTTTATTATTTGTTGTTATACACATTGTGTGAAATTTTAACTCTACCTATTACAGTTTAAAGATACAACAGCCCGCTGACAGTCGGACGGACGGACGGTCGAATGGACAGCGGAGGCTTAGTAATAGGGTCCCGTTGGCATCCTTCGGGTCCGGAATTCTAAAAAAGGTCACTGTGTAGTACCTACCTATAAATTATAGTCTTGTAGGTACCTAATTTAAAAAAAAACCTCCATAAATGGCTCATCGGCTGGCGAAGCTCTTGGTAGTGAGTCGAGGGCCTGTCCCGTCACTCCAAGAAACAGGGGGCTCAGGATTGATAAAACAAACTGAGTTTATAATACTTACCTACCCTGCTACTGCGGCTTCAATATCGGGTTTCAACGAACTTGTCAACCTGTCAGAGTGACAGGTGCAGCAATATGATTTGTCACGTCAAGGAAGCAAAACGCATTAAAGTCGTTTTCAGGAAAGAAGTAAACAAATTCTACGGCAGTTTCCCGTGACACGAAGACTAAAGCGCCCTTTTGCGGGATTTCTTTCATGAAATGGACTCTAGCTTCGCTGTATTGCGATGGTGTAGCCGCTGAGGGAAACACTTCTTTGTGTGTGTGCTCGGCGAACGAATGGTAGAAAAAAATAGAGAAAATAACCTATTGTCTCAACTCTAGGCACATGACGGGTTAAGAGGGAAAGATGGAAGGATAATGATAAAAATAATTTAATTGTGATACGTTTAGTTTTTCTTCGCTTATTTAAAAAGTTTCTAGGTAGTAAAATGAAATTTATAAAAATCTAGTTTTTTTTTGTTAGGATAATATTAATTCAGTAGGTAAGTGGGTTCAAAAATCATACAAATAACGACATTCCATGGCCATTCCACAGTAAGTGCTAAACAAACTAGTGGAAAAAATTTTCAGCACAAATTAATTAAGGTAGGTACCTGCCTACATAATTAAGTTATGAAATAATAGAATTGCAATCTACATGTACTCATTGTATACTTAGAATTATTTAAAAAGATTTCTTTTCCTATTGACGACCAACAAATCTTAGATTTAGATTACGTAGTTTTAATAAAATGCAGTGGGTAGGAATTTCGATTTTTTTTCCAGAAAACCCCACTGGGCAGCTTCGTGGAGATTTCTGAAATTACCCATTACTTACCTACCTACTTGTTAGTAGGTACGTTTTAACTGATTTTAATGTTTATTATTATTAGTTTATTGCACACCCACAGATATAACATGACAGACGTATCTAAACGTTATACCTACACAATCAAATTATCTTATAGTACCTATACATAAATAAATATTAGAAAATCAAAACATAACAATAGTACTTATGTATTCCTAACAAATTAAAACTACTCACTAAAATCTAAAAATAACACAAGAGAGAAAGAAAAAGAAAACAATAGTTATAACCAATAAAAAATAATAATAATAATAATATCACAAAGTTTCAAAGGAACATCAAACTATATCTTACTCTGATAATATGAGATCTTACCATTCTATATAAATAAGTGTAGGTACCTAAACCTACACTTATTTATATACAATACTACATGTAATACAACTAAGTAGGTATTAAATATTAAACTCAAGTTGCTCACAGTGCATCAAGCATAGTCTTTGAATAGATGTCCAGTTATCCGAGAAAATATCAAATTGTACGTGAGAGGCAGTTATGTTGTTTAGATGCCGCTGTGCTCTACATATCGGGGACTGTTGCCGAGCTACGGTACGTGCGGGTGTCACCGCAAAAAGTGGCACTCTCCCTGGCCGGAATCTTACGCGGTTTTCTGGTACACATAGTCGACTAGCCTCACATAACAATTCTGGACAGAAAAGAAGTCCCCGCAGTACACGGCATAAAGTTACAAGTTGATTGGATAACCGGCGCGTTTGTAAGGAATTAAATCCTAATGTACCCTGAAGGTATTTGGTAGGGTACATAAACGGGTAATAGCCGTATATTTTCCGGTACAGGAATCGAAGAAACCGTTTTTGTACTTTTTCCAGCATTAAGGTGTAAATTCCTTGATATGGGTTCCATACGCAAGCACTAGTTTCAATTTTGGATCTTATTAGGGCTGTATAGAGGAGCTTGATGGTGTTAATATTATTAAATTCTCTACAATTTCTAGTTAAAAATCCTAATCTTTTAAAACAGTCAGTTGCTAATTTGTTAATATGTACATGAAAAGTCAATTCAGTGTCGAATAGGACTCCTAGATCCTTAACGACCTGTTCTCGTTTTAACAGCACTCCATTTAGATGGTATTGCATATTAATCGGTCGTAAAGATCTGCTAAATGACATAACTAGGCATTTATTCACATTAAGGTGCAGACGATTGATGTCACTCCACAATTGTATCACATTAAGGTCTCGCTGCAGAGCATAACAGTCATCCATGGAGTTTATTTCTATAAAGAGCTTGACATCATCCGCGTACAGTAGGCACTTGGCGAATTCAAGTTGTTTGGCTAGATCGTCAACCATCATTGTAAAGAGCAGGGGCCCTAAGGATGAGCCCTGACTTACACCAGACCTAGTGAGATATGGGGAGGAATCATAACAACCTAGACGCACAAACTGTTTACGATCACGTAAGTAATCGGCAAAAAGCTCAAGCAGTTTAGGGGAGAAGCCAAAATCACTGAATTTCTTGAGAAGAATATCATTATCAACTTGATCGAAAGCCTTTTTAAAATCAAGATACACTACATCCACCTGTGTGCCTGTATCTAATTTCGCTGCAATGTATTCAACAAGCGTAAGTAAGTTAGTACTGACTGAACGACCTCGCCTGAAAGCGTGTTGAGCATTATTTAGAAATGGTTCAACCTGTTTAATTAAACTAGTGTGTAAAATGGTCTCAAAAAGCTTGGCGAAAGGCGATAAAATAGCAATAGGTCTATAGTTTTCAGCTAAAGTTTTATCTCCAGCTTTCAAGATGGGGACAACACGTGACTGTTTCCATACATTCATACATTCTTACACCTATAAACACCTATAAACACCTATAAACCTATAAACATAGCATACATTCTTACACCTATAAACTGAGTAAACACAACATTAATTGCATATTTGTACTTTCACTTTCTCGAAGTGTTTGTATTCTTGATTCTATAACATAAGTAGGTACCTAAAACGTTACACTGCATAGGTAGATAATACTAGTCATAATACCTATGTATACATACTTACCTATATTAGCATTGCCATTTCAGAAAGATGGACCAAATTCTCTGTAAATAATGCATTGACTATGGAACAATTAAAAACGACTTAGATGCTTCTGTTAGATTACCTACCAGATGAAATAGGTATGTATCGAGTAAGAATCTACTTAGGACTGCGTAAAATCGTATTTTAAGTGGGTAAGTACCTATTATTATCTATTTAACTTAAAGTTTTAAAAGCTATTTATATAATTAGCATATTGTTATAAGTAATAGGCAGGTAAATGGGTAGGTAGGTGCCACCTATTTATGAATTTTGAATTTTATGAATTTTCTTCCTAGGGCAATAATACGTTAGTGATGTAGGTAGGTATGTTTAGGCATAATTTTATTACCTAGATGATTGTAATAATAGATGGATCCTAAGACTGAAAAATGTTTCAGATAATGTTAAGTATTTGCTACAATACAATAGGTATGATTTATTGTACGTACCTATATAATTCAACGTACCTATATAATATTTTGCGTAAGAGGATAGGTACACTCTTGCTTACTTATCTTCGAGTTTTACTAAGATTTGACATTATTTACATAGTAATACCGACATATCCATTAAAATACTTGTATTAAGTACTTATAAAAAGAATTAAAATGTAATTAGGGGGTAGGTTATCCTAAGGTAGGTAGTACCTACGTGGTTGGGTTGGTTGGTAGGTACCTACCTACATAATTTTTAGACTTATTTCTAGAAAATTGATCTAGCTTCAGTTTGTAGACGAATTCTGCATTTTAGTACTTACTTACTACCGACTATTTATAACATGTACCTACTTAATTGTTTGTATTCTCTTTGCTTCGTGCACACCTATGAACGTGTGTAAAAAATAAATACAATAGTGTTCAATTCTGGCTTTTAAATACCTGAAAATTGTGCCCCTTCACTTTTAAAGGCATCTAAGGTAAATTTAATTACACTTGGTTGGTCATGTTCGTGTCGCTATTTCTTTCGGACTAAGTGAGTAGAAAAGGATTAAAGTAGGTATAAAGTAGGGGGATAAAGGGGACACACGGTGAAAATACTTTATTATTTCATCTATAATACACAAAACCCCTCAAAACCCTTACGCGGGATGTCAGTGTAGATCACAGGTACAGAAATAGAACACAACCAATTCCCCACAGCTAAATAGAAAAAATACCCTATTTTCCCATTATGTACATTGGATATGGAAATGCATTAACTAGCAACTCAACGTAGGACTTGAGAACTCAGTGCAAGAGCACTGGAGGTCTAGTGGTAGTGACCCCGCCTTTCAATCCTACGGTCGTGGGTTCAAATCCAGTCTTGCACCAATGGATTTATCTATACCAGTACCTACTCTCACACAGTGAAGGAAAACGTGAGTAAACCAGTTTGTCGTAGAACCTGAAAAGTTCGAAAATATGTGTCAAGTGCACGAAAGGAGCCTTGGAACTTCACACTTTAAATAATTCACCACACCGCCACCACCGGTTCGAAAGAACTAGTGACACGATTAGTTAAATAGAACGTGGGACTTATGCTTGGGAGACTTGTCCACAGTCCACGGTCTTGTCCATGTAAAACAAACGATTAATTGTCACATCATAGCACAAGTAGGCACAAGTTCAGAGCTATTATTCTAATCTGTGATTTTCATTCACTATAATGCTATCTGTGGGAAAACGTAGTGAAGGATTGTCCTGTCCTAGTGGCAGTGCTGCCAACTTAGTGTGTTTATCGCTGTTCAGCGTCAGATCTTTAGTTAAATTATATTCCGTCAAATGAAGTTCTTACCTAAGTTAAAGATTTTAAATTATACAGACAGACTCATATGCCCACCTCAGATACGAGCGTGATAATTATGTATGTATGTTAAAATAAAAATAATACAGATTAGGTACGTACAGCTGCTACATTTTGCATTAGATTTATAGTGCCGATCGATGGCAACACTGTTTGCTTCTCAAGTCTGACAGACAACTCTGACAAGCACAGAGCACTATTACTCTTTGCTGACAAGTCTCGTTTATTTGCGTTTTTACTTTACGAATTTGATGCGAGAAAATTCATTGTTTTCTAGTGAAAAGCGCGTGAATTTGATCCGTAATCAATGCCATACATTTTGATCAGAGGAAACCTTGCATCCTACGGACATAAAAACCCTTGGCGTGTATTAGTATCCGGCTTGAAAGGTAAAACATTACTTTGAATCTGTACGTGTAGGTACATTCTAAATTAATTTGTCCTTTTTACCTCCACTCGTTTAACAGCTTCCTGTGTAAAATCCTGCTTTGGAAGACACATAATCCGATAATTGGCTTTTTTGATTGTCTACTACCTACTTAAAAGCGACAACATCTTCAAAAAGTGCGCACTTACAATTCCGAAACATAAATAGATTTATACCTACCTACCTTATTGATAAAGGTGTGCTGTAACGTAAACAGATATACAATGTGACACCTATTACACAACATTGTTTGTACTTGTTTAAAAATTACCTATAGGATTTTATTTTTGGAGGCTCAAGGCTTATCACCTTTGCCTAATTTGATTATCTGCCTAATTTGACTATCTAACAGCTGGTGACATAGAGCAACTCAAGAGATTTGCATGCGGTGGCTACTGTGATGACTCAACTATAGTCTACTTGCAGCATCCTTGCGTAATCCTGAGCGCTCTTGAGGTAGGTATTTAACAATATAACAACTATTGTTTAATGCATAATGAAAGTAGAAAATTATTAACAAGTTCCTCCTTGATATAAATGACTTAAAACC
Source organism: Scotopteryx bipunctaria (assembly GCA_949320045.1). Classification (NCBI taxonomy): domain Eukaryota; kingdom Metazoa; phylum Arthropoda; class Insecta; order Lepidoptera; family Geometridae; genus Scotopteryx; species Scotopteryx bipunctaria. The sequence goes on from OX439441.1 coordinate 6,969,337, forward strand.
CTTTGTCCTTGTATGTTTTATGAACTTTTTCAGGTTCTTGGATACAAAGTTGTCGCTTCAAGTTCAACAGCAGTGAAACAAGATTATAATGAGTACATGTGGACTATGAGAAAGGAATTCTCTGAACCAGAACCATCAATTATTGTGGAACAAGACAACATCACCAACTTTAGCAAAGAGGCCATGCACTTGGGAAATTACCAGCATCAGACAAAAGAAGATTAAACAGGCAGTAAAAAGTAACAAAAAGATTAAGTAAGAATATGGACATCAAAAACACGCAAAATATCTCAACAAACAGCTTGGTTGTTGACAAATCTGAACCAGAAGCCGATGGTGTACTTTACTACATTGCTGTCAAGGGATCTCTGCATGCATTCGATTGTGCAGTCTTCGGACTGAAGGAAGAAGAAGTAAAAGCTCTGGAATCTAAATACCCAAGATCTATCATTGTGAATGGGATTGCTTTCAAAACTAATGTCCTAAATGTAATCAATTCGCTCGTACAGCTTGGTTACAGGGTGCTATCAAGCACCGGTGAATCAGAAATTACTTGGACCATGCATCGTGAGGTTTAAACCTCAACAGTGTATAATTATTTTTTGTTGCTTTAAAATTGGTTTATCATCATTTCATCATGGATCACAAAACAGAATGCAACCATTCAAACTGCACAGGTGCCAGTGCAAATTCATCAGTATGTCAGAAATTGTCAGAGATGGATTGGGAAAGAGGTCTGTGGTATGCAGGTAAGTCATACATTACATAATTAATCTCATAAAAGTAATTTATTAGCCTACTAATTTCCACCTGCAGCTTCGCTCGTGTGGCACCAGGATAAAGAGTAGCCTTCATTCAAATCCGTTCAGCCGTTACGGCGTGATTGAGGCACAAACATTGTCACATCCTCACAAGCTTTCGCACTTTTAATGTTAGTAGGAATTTCAACTTTTTTTCATATTTTTCAGCTTTCAATGGAGAAAAAGAAAGAGTTCAGATGTTGATTGACAAAGCCAAGAACACTAAAGATGTGGTCACGGCTCCAGACAATGCTGGCTACACAGCACTGCACTATGCTGCAAGGAATGGCTATGTAGACATCTGCAATATATTACTTCAATATGGAGCTGATGTCAATGCTTTGACTAAAAGTGGACTAGCCACACCTTTGCACAAAGCTGCCGCATCAGGTAACACTTTTTTACCTGTGTTTTAGTACCCACCTATTTCTTTAAACTTGAAATTCAATGTTGTTAACAGGTAAAATAGCAGCAGTAGAAATATTGATTTCGAAAGGAGCAACAATCGATGCTCAGGATGTTGACGGTGAGACTGCATTACACAAAGCAATGCTGAACAAAAACATTGAATTGGCCAACATCTTGATCAAGGCTTGCCCACAGCTCCAGAATATAAAAGATCGCAAGGGCCGCTTGCCATCTGAACAAAATAACTGATATAATTTTGATAGCTTATAAAAAGAATCAACATTATTTTTTTCGTTTCATACTTGAATCTAATTGGAACAAGTTTTATGAATTGTTTTTGTGAACTGAACCCGATCCAATGACAAATGGAGACTGAATTGTTTTTAGTTTATATTGGCAAGTTATAAAGTAAGCATTATTTATTTTTATGTAGTTATGTACCTAGTAGGGCTTTTAATCATAGAAACCATAAAATCAAGCTTAAAGATTTCTGACATGGAGTACAGCTTTTTTCAATGTTTCACATGCATGTTCATTGTCCACATTGTTTAAAGTACCTACACTTTGATGTTTCTTATTTTTGACTATAGATATATCTAAAAATATCACTAGGCTAAATATTACTTATGTAAGAGAGAAAATGAAAAAATATTCAGAGATACATACATGAAATAATGTTATAGTATTATTTATGTTTTGTTAAGCACATTATGTATTACAGTACCTACATTATCAAGGTATTTTAAGTAGTAGAAAAGACAATTAAATGCAGTTTTTGTCCATTTATTTGATACATTTGGACATTTAGATTATTATCAGTATAAGAAGGTTATACACAATGATTTATTATCCCTGCGCTAAATATAGGCATTTAAAGATATTTTGTTGACTAGATATAAAGTTTATTTATTTAAATAATAACATTAAGACATGTTCCTCGTTTTGAGTCTGAACTACTACACATATTGATTATTAATGGATACTTTATATAATGTAAAATGCTTTTCTTGATAATCATCCTAGTTTCGACAGTTGTAATAAATAATTTCATAGCAATAATTTTACTCACTTTGTTGTTTAGTTCAATCCTATGGCATATTGTTGTCGAACCTGGTTAAAAACTATTATTAAAATGCATGATGATGGTACACATATTATACTTATATTTATATACATTTTGTGAACAGACCACTACTAACTTATCCACTTGAGTGAAAAAAAAAAGAAATGTTAACTCAGCCTATAACAATGATTGTCAAATCCACACTACTCCAAAACAATCCTTCAATACAAGTCTAGTAGTACTAAAATTAATCTAGTCTGATTTGGTATGTCCGAATTTTTATTTCACTTATAAGTTAAATTGTTAGATGTTCCAAAACTAAAAAAACATTTTATGAATGTTCAATAATTTTCTCTAATATTAGGAATGTTATTCATTTTTAGGAATCTTTGATAGTTTATTATTGGTAACACAAATATTTTATACTTATTGTTCACACATGAACTACAATATTTCTTATAATTATAACAATTTTAATAAATAAAACTTACATAAAAAAAGTCTTTTAATTTATTTTGCCTACTTAGAAAATATAGTTTGTACAACTAAGTAAAGAGATCAATGTAGATTACACAAAAATAATACTGACTGGATATGATTAAGGCTTAGTTACGGTTACATGCTTCTGACTTCTGTCCAAAACACAAGCCACTGAGCTTCTGATTAAATTGTAGAATGTAACAAGTTATTCATTAAGAGCCTCCCTTTTCGAACGTAAAAAAAAGAACCTATTTTATCAGTTTCTTTGTTATTATATGAAATAACGATTCTTTACATTTACTTTTTGAAGATAATTTATTTTAAATGTTGACCGCCTCTGCGGTTAACTTGGTTTATGCGGTAGTGCGCCTTAGCATGGCTGACTAGAGAGAACATCATAAACAAAACAATGTTAATATATATTGGGTGGTATTCTTAAAAAAAAACACTATCTCAAATGATAACACACTTGACTTAGTAACCTCCTTTAGAACATCACTACCCTCTCCCTCCCATTTAGAAAGGTACTTATCTAAAAATACCCAATAGTCGTTAAGAGACTTCGTTATTATCTTTCCGTTTCAGCATTCTGGTTCTGAATCGTAAAATACCTTAACCGTTAATTTGATTTACATAATATGGGTTATTTTTGGCCGTCCTAACTCCGTCCGTTCGATGGTAAAAATTCGTTCTTACAAAAACTAAGTAGAAAATAAAATATACGGTTTACCGCTTATTCCGTCAATTTCATATAAATACTTACAATTACTTTACCATAGTGCGCACGACTTCAAAGTAATAGTGCAGCTAACATACAAATTTATCAATAGACAAGAGTGGTTCTACGGCTGTTTTCCGGGTTATTTTTGAAGAGTAAACATATTTGTATCTAACGATTTTATATGGTACGATGGGCAAATTTGTACCCTGAAACAGGATGAGAGTTCTAATTATTATCCCCACACGATAATCAGTATAATTTAAACATTGAGTTCTTCCATCATCAGAAACTTCTTGATCATATCAGGTATAGGAAGACTCCCCACATAATCTCTCAAATTGATATCACCCCGTGCATTTCTAACTCTAATCCTGCATATATCGGCAAGGCTGAGTGGGCTTTTGAACGTTTTGGTAATCCATTTTGCAGTTTTATTTGGGTTATTAACAAGATTTAGTGTAACCTTATTGTGACCAGCCTTGATGAGCATATTTGCAAGTTTGAGACCTTTCCTATTGCTGGCTATGATCAAGTTGCCAAAGACATTAGTCAGCACTTCACAGAGGTTGACGTTGGCTCCATACCGGACAAGCTGCATCGCTATGCGGTCCCTGGAAGTAAATCATAAATTTGTTATACATCAAAAACTTAATTGATCGGTAGAACAAGATTTTCGAATCGATCTGCTACTGTGACTTCTTTTACACTTGTCTTCTTCTACTATATTCTCAACTGATATTATAAATCCAAAAGTTTGCAAGGATGCTTTTGTGCCTCAATCACGGTGTAACTGCTGAACGGATTTCTAATATTGAAACCTAATAATCTACTTTTTATAGCGAAGGGAGCGAAGATCTTACTAATATTATAAATGCGAAAGTTTGTGAGGATGTGCCGATGTATGTTTGTGCCTCAATCACGCCGTAACGACTGAACGGATTTGAATGAAACTTGGAATATACATAGTATGTGTGCTGGAATAGCATATAGGCAACTTTTTGTTTGGATACCACGCGAGCGAAGCCGCGGACGGAAGCTAGTATGTTAATAAAATGTAATTTACTTGTGCAGCAGGATAGCGCGGTTGAGGGCGGTGTCGCGCGTGGAGGCGCGTCGGTCGAGGTCGATGGAATAGTCGATCAGCAAGTTGAGCAGGCGCTCGAAGTCGTCGCGTCCCTCGCAGAACTCCACGGCGAGGTGCAGCGGACTGGCGCCCGTGTGGCTGTTGCACGCGTTCACGTTCGCACCTCAACACAAACATTTTTATTGATCAATCACAATTAAGAGCACTGATGGGGTGGTCTAGTGGTAGCGGCCCCGCCTTCCGATCCTAGGGTAGTGGGTTCAAATCTGATCGTGCACCAATGGATTATTCTGTTCGAAAAATGTATGTGCGCAATACCAGTACTCTCAAACGGTGAAGGAAAACATCGTGAGGATACCGACATGCCGTAGAACCTAATAAGTTCTTACATATTTCATGAAATAGTTGTATTTTAGACAACCATATTTTCATGAAGTGGTCGGCCACGTTTGAATCTTCAAACGCTGATTATTCATTAATCTGGCCAGGCCATAATTATAATGATGTGGGCAGCGGATATTTTCCATTTAATAAAATGGTCGACCACATCATGAAGTGACCAATTCTAAGAATTGGCCACGACTATCACGATATTTACATTAAATAAAATCAGTACAGGACCAAATGAACACTGGAAAGCATATAATACCATATTTATTTACTTGCTGTTTCAAGTTTGTTATAAATATATAAGTAATAATGAACTGAACACTCAACATTCTAACGTCACACTAGGATTTCCCACGTCGTCATGGATATCAGAATATACAAGAAAATATTTTTTTACAGAATATGCATTTCTATCGCACGGGCATCGAGCCCGCACCTCTCACTTCTCAGACGAGCATTCGCCCGCCCCGCCACCGAGGTCGTCGAAAGAAACAAGTTTTGAGGCGCAAGCCAGACAGAAGGGGTGTTCTCCACCGTCGCTAAGAAAATAGGATCTATCTTACTTTGCGTCTTAGATTTAGTTGAGGATTTGGCATACCTAGAAACAAATCGACGCCAATGACTCATGGTTATGTATTACTCAAGAAATTAATTACCTTTCCGAAGCAGAACATTGACGTACGGATAGGGATCATCCAACGTCATTGCTAGTAGGAGAGGCGTCTCGCCGGCAGAGTTATGCACATTTATACCGCACCCGTATTCCGCTAGCAATTCCACCATTTTGAACTGAAAATAATTTGATTACATTTCTTAAATTCTTTATTGCTAGCTTTTGCCACTACTTTCGATAGCGTAGTACCTACCAGGATAAAAGCAGTGTTGCATAAAATGAGATTTGGAGCATAAAGTTTCATTCATACAAACATCCCGCAGCTTTTGCATTTATAGCATTAGTAGCATACATAGATCAACTAATAAAGTTCCAATAAAAATATTTGAAATTTATATTTATGGATAAAATCATTCAATCTACCTTCATGAAATGGTACTACATGTAGGTAGGTACTTACTTTTTCTTGTCTTATTGCAGTGTGCAACAGACATTGGTAGTGCGTAATGCGAGCTCCGGACGCCAGAAGTGACTTAACAGCGTCATAATGTTTGAACATCACTGCTTCACAAAGAGGAGTGTGGCCTAAAAACAAAAATGTGCGTCAAGTGGACGAAAAGAGCCATACATATTTTAATATTAAACTAATGAAATTGCTATGGTTAACTACCATCTGTCGCCTGTTAGTTTAAAGAAAACCGCATTCATTCCACAAATGAAGCAGATGTTTCTGAGTCATCTCTATCTCATCACCTCATCTCTCATCTTACTTATATTATAAATGCGAAAGTTTGTGAGTTTGGATGTTTGTGCCTCAATCACGCCTAAACGGCTGAACGGATTTGAATGAAACTTGAAATATACATAGTAAATGTGCTAGATTAACATATAGGCTATTTTTCATCAGTCTACCACGCGAGCGAAGCCGCGGGCGGCAGCTAGTCTTTATATAAAACAAACCGGTTAAGTACGAGTCGAATTCGTACACGAAGGGTTCCGTACAATCACCGTAAAAAATGTTTTTTGTATAGCTCTCTTTTATTTTTTAATTTTATTTCTATTATTTGTTGTCGTAGCAGCAATAGGAATACACACTACGAAAATTTCAACCTATTACGGTTTATGAGATACAGCCCACTGACAGACGGACGGACGGACGGACAGCGGAGACTTACTAGGTATGGAACCCTAAAAAGATAAACATACCATCAACATCTCCAATATTGATATTGGCTCCCTGCTCAATGAGAAATTGAACAATAGCATTGTGCCCCTGTGCTGCAGCTATGTACAAAGCAGTCCTATCCTTTTCATCTCTGAGATCTAAACTTGCCCCATGGTCAGCTATCAGTTTAGTCTGAAAACATCACAGAGAAATATCTTATGATTAAAACTTATCACATACTTTAAAAGCACTTGTGGTTTAGTCTAGTGACTCCTTGCAACCCCTAGGTCGTCTAGGCTACAAATCCGATCATGTACCAATGGATTTATCTGTTCGAAAAAAACTACTGTGCTCTATATAATACTAATAAGGAAAGCATAGTGAGGAAAATGTTGTGGAACCTAGAAAGTCCTCAAACATGACTGTTAGGTACACGAAAGGAAGCTCTTTAAAAAACTTTATCCTTTCACCACACTAGTTCGAAAGAAGTAATAACACATAGTAGTAGTAGTAGTACCAAAATTTTACAAAGGATTTTCTTACCAACATGATATTGTGACAAGCAGCAATATGAAGAGCCGTTGTCTTTATTGGTGTTCTCAAGTTGACATTGCTGCCTGCTTCCACCAGCACCTTAACGACTTCCATACGATTGCTAGCCACAGATGAATGGAGTGGAGTCCACCCATTACTCCCTACATAGTCTACTTTACACCCTGAAAAAATAATTAATTTGTAAGTAAAAAGAATCAGTTAGTAGTGTTTTTTGCCCCAACATAATTAAAATAACACTATGTCCAATAACATGTCCATTTCATTCAGCTGTTATGAAGTGATTTGAGCCACAAACATTCTGTCAAATCTTACTAATATTATAAACGCGAAAGTCTGTAAGTATGGATGTATGGATGTTTGTTAATCTTTCACGCCTAAACAGCTCAACGGATTTGAATGAAACTTGGAATATACATAGTACATGTGCTGGATATAGGCTATTTTTTATCCGGGTACCACGCGAGCGAAGCCGCGGGCGGCAGCTAGTTTATAATATTAGAAGGATTAATAAGTCACTATCCCACTGCAGGGCAAAGGCGTCTCTTCCCATGTGCTAGTATAATACAATTAACTTACCTGCTTCAGTAAGTGCTTTCACAATTTCAACATGATTTCCATCAGCAGCATAATTCAATGCAACTTTCCCGAACGCATCTTGTTGGTCGACACCGCAAGTGTAGTCTGATGCTGCAGCTATGGCAGATCCTGTGCTCTCCAGTATTGTAGCATACCACCTAGAAATAAAATATTATTATACAAATATTTTATTCCCAAAAACCTATGAATACAAACTTAGTGATATTCAATGTGTTACATGAAGTCCTTCCCCAAATGTGTAACATACATTCTACTTAACCAAATATAAGTTATACTAGTTAAAATACATAGAAGTTACTTTTATACTTTATTGATTAAAAATATTTTTTTTGTAAAAAACTCATCATCATTTTCCTGTCCTTATCCCACTAGTTGGGGCACAACTACTGAACACAACATGTTTTCCTCTTCCTTCTTCTCCTATCGTCGTCATCTCAGTACTCGCTCCTTTCACATGTCCTCTTACACACAATCCATCCATCTTTTCTTTGGCCTTTCTCTAGCAGTGTATCCATCCATATTCATATTCATCACTATCATACCTATACCATATAGGCTATACCATGCTAACCTGTTACTTCTCATCTTCCATCATACAAATAAGTAAAGACATTTATTCCCAGAAAGAAACTATGGATATAACTATTTACAAAATACAAAGAAACAGTTGGACTATCTAAACAATGTTGCAAACAGTCTATTGATAGCTCTTCTGATCCAGATAAATAAATAAATTAATATTTGTGGACATTTCACACAGCGTCATCTAGCCCCAAACTAAGCAAAGCTTGTACTATAGGCACCAGATGGCTGATAGAATACTTATATACTTTTTTTTTATAAATACATACTACAACACCCACACCCGGAAAAAATATTTGTAAAACATACAAACATTTCTCCTGTAGCGGGAATCGAACCTGCGTCCCTTGCGTCTCAGCCGTACACTCGCCAGCCACGCCACCGAGGTCACATGAAAAGTAAAGTGGAAGAAGAGGGAAAGTAAATACTAACTTGTACATGGTGGTGACAGACTCATCTTCACTGGTGGCTGCAGCCACATTTCCTATGTCTTCATCCCATTCTAGATCTGTTTGAGGAGAGGTTGGTGTCAGCGCCACTCCAGTGTTTGCCATCTTCTGGCTTTCCTCTTCATGTATAGGCTGGACTGTGCTATCATGTTTTATTATTTTTTTGGAGAATTTCTTACACTGGGTTTTTGTGTCTGTATTATTTAGCTTCTGTGTGGTTTTGGACACAGCTTGTATATTTTCACTAGCAGTGTCAGCAGTTTTAGAATTATCTTCCTGTTCTTTTTTGTTCAGGGGTTTATTTGTTTTATTGAGGCTTTCTGCAATTAACATCTTCGCAATGTCGGTGTATCCCTTGCAAGCTGCTGCTCCAAGACAGGTTTTCCCATCGCTGGTAGTCTTGTTAGGATTAGCCCCTGAAAATAGAGAATAAAGTAAGTATGAATAAAAAAATTATTTTCGCTTATTTTTTTGTAGTTTCCTTCTTACCTTCTGACAATAACTGTGATACTGAGTCTAAATCCTGTGAAATAACAGCTTCCATCATTCTGTTTTCCAAGGAAACCTCCATTTTTGGGAATATTCAAAATAAACTCAATAGCTATATGCGATTATATGCTGAGAAAATGGTATGAGTTGGAACCTCCACAAATCTAAAGAATCTGGAGAGCTTTAGCTATTTTAGTGATTTTAATCATTTCTAATTCATTGCTTGCTAATGCGTTCTTCAGTGCAACTACAACGCACAATAAAAATGATTTTATGTGTAATTATGTAGGTACTGACTAGACTACAATCATACAAATCAATTTTTCTACTAAAATATTCAACAGACACTAAATAACTCATAGACACAGAACAGAGCACAGAATAGACTACTTATCTCAAAAAATGTTGTTGTATTATCTATGGATTTGTTTTTCATCTCATTCGTGTGATACTTTTTTGATCACACTCGTAAGTTTACAACTTGCTAACTCTCGTTGTATACGAATTGAAGTTTTAGTCATAGCTGAAATGATTTGGTATCTTTAAAGAAAACTCAGACTTTAGATTAGGTTATGGGTACGAGAGTAAATCTTAAAAATCTAAGATCTAACAGGATCTAACGTTTTTCAAAGGTCACAGATGATTTTACGGTTCTTTGATTGAATATTGAGCCTATTGTGCACTTATTTTACAACCAACAGCCCTGTTCTGCTCTGTTATAGGAAATCAATCAAATGTGTCAGATAATGTCACATAATTTACTTCAAATCTTGACTTGATCTTGACGTAATTATTTGATCAGGCTGTGCCTTTATAATAAAAGTACTCTGTCTGTGGTAGTTATTATTTACTCAGTGGTGTCGGTCGTGTGTAGTTGTTGTATTCGTGTTGTTGTTTGTTGGTTGGTTCTTTGGTTGTATTGTATGAATAAATATTTATTTACATTAAAAATCTCTCACAATGGGTGAGAAATCTACACCCCTCTTAGCAGTTTTGCAATTACTAAGAAAATATAATCTAAAGGTAAATATGAATGGAAACCAAAAACTTATTGATAAGCTGTCTCCAATTATTTCAGTACTATTTGAAACAGTGTTAGATTCCCTAATCTTCACCGGTCTTTTCAGGGTACTGAAGAAATACTAAGGAAAGAAGCTAGCCTTGGAAATGCAGAATATGAAAGTTTAGATTTGCCAGAAGTAGAATTAGCCAGCATTCTCACTTCACATCACACTGAAAGTGATCCAAATAGTTATGATTTTGCTTACGATAACTTGAAAAAGTTTATAGAAAACTCCTTGGATGTTTACAAGGTAAGGTCTAATTAATTTGCAGATGTCCAGCCAGAGTTTATAATTTATTAAGAGGTACAATTTGTTTGTTTTTAGGGGATAATCTTAAAAGTGAATCTGAGAAACTTATCTTATATCTCTTATCCCTGAGTGTTATAGCCTATTTTATTTATATGCAAGTGAAACCTAAGTAGGTATCTTGACCCGCAAATAAATGTAATGATTTCTATATTATAAGCAAAAAGAAAACTCAATTTCCAATATTCATTTTCAGCATGAGTTGTCAACCTTATTATATCCAGTGTTTGTTCATATGTATCTGAGTATGATATTATATGACCACCTTGAACATGCCCACACTTTCATGGAGAAGTTTGGTCTAGAACAAGAAGACTATTACCAAGAAGATCTCAAGAGACTATCAGTTGTGAAAAATAAAGATCAAATCAAAGGAAATGAACTTGCTGAGATTTACAGGTAAAAATGAAATAGATTGTTAGAAATTGACACAAAAATAACAAGTTTCTTGAATATTATCAATAACTAGCTGAATCCTGTGGCTTCGCTTGAATGGTATTCAGGTGAAAAAAGTCTATTATGTTATTGCAGCACGCAATCATAATAAGTCTATTCCGAGTTTCATTCAAATCCATTATATGATTGAGGCATAAACATCTTCATAAACTATGATGGCCTCGGTGATGTGGGGGGCGATGCTTGGCTGAGATGCAAGAGGCGTGGGTATGATTCCCACTGTGAAAGAAATGTTTGCATGTTCTGTAATTATTTCTTCCGGGTCTGGGTGTTGCTGTACCATGGTACTCGTCGTTTCTGATACCCACAATACAGGAAATCCTAGTGTGGGGTCAGGACTATGTATGTGACTGTTGGGTGTTATTATTATTAAAAAAAAACCTTATAATACCCGGATTGATAATGTAATTGATTTGTTTATTTTCAGCACCAATAAATTTGTTGTTCAGCTGTCAAGAGAGACATCAGCACAACTCAAGCGCTACCTTCATGAACAGAAGAGTTCCACTGTGATTATAAATATTATCAACAACCACATACAGTTAGAAGTCCATGATGGGCCGGGCCGCACTCAGGCCCAAGTGCGGGCCACTGCCGGGGGGATACTTGGTGAAGCCACTAGAAATGGTAATATTTGTTTCACAACTATCTCATTCAAGGTCAAACTGCGTAAAAAACTATGATTAAGTCTACCTCTGAACACCAACCTTTATAAAATGAAACAGCCACTGGGAGAATAATTGTGACATCAGGCCACAGAAGCCAAAAATAAGAAGTAATTTCTCTCTAATGTATGCCAGTGATTTAACTTGCCTTATTCTCTATTAATAAGGTAAACTTAAAATTGGTTAGGTTCCATTCATAAAGTGGTTTTACAGCTTTGTTTGATCATCATTAACAATCTCACTGAACATTCCAAGTTTCATCCAAATCAAGTTGTTATGTCTTGATTGAGCTTCAAATATACAAACATTTTATTATTCTATTAATTCCTTGTCATCAAACTAAAGGCATATTTTATAAATCTTTAGAAAACCGCACAAAAGTTTATTATGGGCTATTGAAGGAGCCTGACATCCAAGTGCTGCCTACCCCAGTGGAAGATGAGGAAGAAGTGGAGGAAACTCCAGATAAACCCAAGAAGAAGAAGGCCAAGAAAGATAATATCTTCATGAAGAAACCCAAATCGGACCCTAACGCGCCGCCAAATGACAGGATTCCTTTACCAGAACTGTAAGTAGTACAGATCCCGGGACGAATCTGCGTAACTTTAAAACTGAAGTTTAGATTAAATTTCTAGATCCACTTAATTCTGCTTTCATCATTGTATCAAGTTCCTATTCTCACTATGCTCATGTAAATCGCATACTCGGCATTTCTTCGACCTCTGCGGTGTGGCATGACTTAAGTGTCAGATAGTGACGCGTGAGGTGCGAGTTAGAATCCCGCGGCAGGAATATTTCGTCCAGTTTTAGATGCTCTGGTACAATGGTTGTACACGAAGTTTCCTTATTCATAGCTTCGTCGTAACTTCCTATCTAGTCTACTTAAAAGAGGGACCTTATATTGTAAACTGTTACGGATTTTTTTCATTTTCATTAAATTCTCGTATTTGAAGCGCTCGTGACCTTGCTGACATTCTTGATTGATCGTTGAAGTTAAGCAACGTTGTGCGCGGTCACAATTTTGATGGGTGACCGTAAGTGGCATTACGAACTGAGCGCTTCCGTGCTTCTGGGGGCACGTTAAATTGTCGTTCCCGGCTTTTAAGTCATTAAGCCATGACGGAAGCTTTTAGGCGGCCTAAAAACTCCGTCACAAGAGTTGGCCACTAGCTCATACGAACTTACTTATTATATTCTCGTAGAAAAGAAACTGACAAGCTAGAAAAAGGCAAGGCGATAAGGGAGGCGTCGAAGCGTGTCGCATTGGGGCCAGACAGCCTGCCTTCAATATGTTTCTACACGCTACTCAACAGTGGAAACACAGCACTATGCACTGATATATGCGACGACTCCACGCTTATGGCTGTGGGATTCAGCAATTCCACTATAAAGGTAAACATACCAAAAAGTACCTACTTAAATTCTAACAGGCACAGTTAATATTGAACATCATGCTTTAGATCGGCGAAAATATGGTCCGCGAACGATTTCAAATTTATCGGGCTACGCTTAGTCGCCGTTAAATTTTAATAAAGAAATGTTTTTTTTTTTATTTAATGTAATTTAATATGGGCTAATATAATTTTGGAAAATCAATCTCTATTGGGATTAAACAGGGTAGTAAAGTTTCAATGAAATTTTTTATTTCTTATTCCGATTTGCTAAAACTTGGTTAAAAAAAGTGGACACGTGTTACAGGGTTCTTCAATATAACTAAATTAAAAACGTGGTTAGATAGATAATTGGATCATTTAATAAGACTTTGTACAGCATCTTTATCACTTATGCCAAGGTGACATTTTGACGCTTTCTCCATTATAGACCAGTAAATCCAAGTCCTTTTATGATGATTTGTAGGTTTGGACACTGACACCTATAAAGTTACGAGGAATGAAGTCTGCAGAAAAATTACAAGACATTGATAGAGAAGCAGGTAAGTTACAGAAAATTACTTGGACAAACAGATTTATGCTGCCAATGGACTTATTTACTATGCTTACATTAATTATACAGGTGACGTATTGGTCAGGATGATGGAAGAGCGAGATAGAGACACGTTCCGCACCTTATTCGGACACTCTGGACCTGTTTATAGAGTGGGGTTTGATCCTTTCAAAACGATGCTGCTCTCCTGCTCAGAAGATTCTACAGGTATATTAAATTTCTGTTATAAGTGTTCAATCAGTGCGTCCTACCTGTTGTGACATACGGAGCCAAAACGTGGACACTCACAGTACGGCTAGTCTAGTCCATCAGTTAAGTCGCTCAGCGAGCTATGGAAGAAAGAAGCTATGCTCGGAGTTTCTCTGAAGGATAGAATTAAAATGTATGAAACAATAAGCATTTTTCTGCGATCAACGCACAGAAGCTATATTTTATTTAAAACTTCTGTAGTTTGACCTGTGTATAATAGCTTTAGGTTAGAACCTAAAGCTATTATACACAGGTCAAACTAAAGAAGTTAAACATCGTGAGGAAACCGGGGCATGTCATAGATGACATGCCCCGGTTTTCCTTTACCGTTTGAGATTACTGGCATAGCGCATATAAATTTTCGAACAGAAAAATCCATTGGTGCATGATCGGATGTGAACCCACGACTTTAAAATCGGAAAGCAGGGTCACTACCACTAGACCACCAGTGCTCTCATAGGGGTACAATGGGGTGTCAAATGTTTTTATGGAAACTTTTTAAAGGGTGGTGGTTTAATTGGCTTGAAACTCTGTTCGTATAATTAAAATACAAAAAATAACCCTCAAACGGGGGTAAAATTGGATGTCACAATTTACACCACGCAAGCGAAACCGCACATATACATAAGCATTTTATATAAAGTGTAAAAAAATCCTATATGGCGCCTGTCAGAAGCCATTTTTTATTTATGATAGACTAAAATAGTACAAAATATTCCATTTTGAGAATACATAATAAGATAATGCATACATTTGTAGTACGGCTATGGTCTCTACAATGCTGGACGTGCCTAGTGGTGTACCGCGGGCACGGTTACCCAGTGTGGGACGCGCGCTGGTCGCCGCACGGACATTACTTCGCCAGCGCCGGCCACGACCGCACCGCGCGCCTCTGGGCCACAGACCACCATCAGCCGCTGAGGATATTCGCGGGACATCTCTCAGACGTCGACGTAAGTATGAGCATGAATTTGCATGAAACATATTTATCAGCCTATTTAAAGGCCGGCAACGCACTTACCATCAGGTGAGCCGCTTGATCGTTTGCCCTCTCTTATAAAAAACGCAAAATTCCACATTCAGAAGTGATGTCTGATGATTTCAGTGTGTCCTGTTCCATCCGAATTCGAACTACATCGCAACCGGCTCTAGCGACCGCACTGTCAGATTGTGGGACAGTTTGACCGGAATTCAAGTTCGCATCATGACAGGACATAAGGTACTTAATTATTTAAAACGGCAACCCTTTACTGCGGCGTCGGTCGGCGCACACATGTAACCCACGCTCACAGCCATGACCATTTGAGTAGGTGACATATGCATAGCCTCAGCCCCAGATCTACGATATTTTCTAACCGGGGCAGAAACTTGATAATGGCGCTTTCTTTCTCCAGCATTTGAGATAAATAAAAAAGCTTCTCTCCCCGAGCATGTCGTAAAAGTCGACTAAGGGATAGTATCCCCAACATGATGGACCATCTTTATGGGCGATGGGCTGATCCCCTGTCACCATGGTTCACCATATCCATCTTGGGACTTTGTATCAGGAGTGGCTGCAAGTTTTCTTATGATTACTTGTGGCTCTGCCCACCCCATTAGGGATACGGGCGTGATAATATACATACATAGATACAAATTGATTATAGCGCTATCTGTGTCGTGTGAATGGAAATAATAGAATAGTGTGTTTCAGTCGTCAGTATACACGCTGTGCTTCAGCGTGTGCGGGCGCTGGCTGGCGTCAGGCGGTGGCGGTGGCGAGCTGGTGGTGTGGGACATCGCGAGCGGCGCTCCCTGCGCCGCGCTCCCCCCCGCGCACTCCGCACCCGCGCACGCGCTCGCAATCAGCCGCGACGGCACCGTGCTTGCCTCAGGTCAGTACAACTGACTTAGTACCCGCTGGCAGCAGGGGCTATATCCCGATTTTGTAACACTATTGCCTCGGCATTGGTCGTCGCAGTCGTCTACGTCATCCGTCCCTTTCACACCTAAAGTGCGTGCGGATTGTGAGAAAGTGTGTTACAAAAACATAGCCCACAAACAATAAACATATCCAATACTCTGGTAACACAGTGTGTGTTCATTTGTTTCAGGTTCTTTGGATTGTACTATAAAATTGTGGGACTTCACGGCAATAACAGATGAAGCTGCAGGGGAAGATGCATATAACTCAACCAATCAAAAAGAAGAAAAGTTTTTGTTGCGTTCATTTGCGACGAAAAATTCCCCTATAAAAGGCTTGCATTTCACTCGACGCAATCTACTGCTTGCATCAGGATCTTACGAAGGAAGTGCTTGATAGTACCTATTAACCGGAACACTGCTGCCAACATCCCAAAGTCCTTCTTCAGTACTTCAAGGAGTTGGGCTGGCTGGGGAATAATGCACAATATACCCCACCGCAGGACATCAGTGCAGATCTTTATTCCTAACGTTAATTAGAATTAGTCCTTATTAACCGCTTCCGTGCGGCTGGCGCCGGTGGCGGCATGGAAATATTTTGCGTCTGGAGTATGGCACCGGAATCATGCCAAAATTTGTACCTATAAAACTTTGTTAAAATGGCATTTTAAAAAGATTTACTTTGAACAAAAGTATCTTAATTTGTCATGTAGATCATGCCTACAGCATTATTTTGGGGATGTTGCGTGAATTAAATTGACTTCAGAGGTTGTACATCATATACTTGTAACAATCACTGGTATTAAATATAAATACAAAATCCAAAATTGAGTATTAATGTAACTTAAAAGGACACACCATAATTAAGATTTATCTACTGGCCCCGCACTAGGATTACTTATGTTATAGAAGCTAGTCTCTTCCTACATAGGAATTAATGTAGTGAGACAAATGTTAACATCTAAAGTAGTTTTTTAAGAAAATATAATAGGTACCTTATCTGCTGCCCAAAAAGAAAATAAATGTCATATTTATAGTGAAAAAATTAAACAGGTACTGTGATTATTTTCCTTTAATTTATAAATTGATACTGATGTTGCTGACAATTCATAATATTTGAAGGAAATATGACCTTTCTGCGGTAATAAATTGTATCATTAAGTTTAAAATAGAGTCATTGCTTCTGGATAGTTGAGTTTTCATTGCTTGTTTAAAATCTTCTTTCACTCCTTTGTCAGCCCCACGAGTACCAATCCTCCTCTGTCCCAAATGTTGCTGAGCATTGGGGAGAATATCTAAGACTATATTATTATCATGTTCATTCCACATAAAGCTGAGTTCCTCCAGTATATCAATGTGTATTATATATGTGGAAAAGTGATGATAGTGAAATACACCTTTCTGTCTGATAATGTCCATAATATGTATGAAAACAGACTCTTCCTGAGGCCAACCCAGTTGCATTAATACTAAAATGTGTCCGTATGTTACATCAGATATGTTTCCAGTGCTCAGTAACATTCTTATGAGCAAAGTGCAAAAGTAATGCATAATTGCAACTTTAGTTAGAGGCAGAAAATGTAAATGTCTATGTTTCCCTCCAACTATTAACTCGCCGTCTAGAACTCCTTCAGTAGTTGGTAAATGAGGTAGAGCTGCTAGGATGCTCTCAATGCAAGCAGAGTATCTCTTTTGGTTATAACTGATAGATACTCTCAAGATGCTGTTGGTGAGTGTGTTTTCTAAACCAGATTGTGAAACATCATCATATCTTCCTCTAAACAGTGCCATTTCATCCGTGAATGCCTCTGCCCAGGGCTTAGTTTGTAGTTGATTACATAGCTTGTTGAATTCTCTTGAAATAACATCATTATTGTGCAATAGTTCCCAGCAGTTAGCTGCTATTTGAAACTGATTGGATGACATACCAGTAACTTCTACATCACCCTTCCTTCTTTTGGATGGAGGTAGATCTGTATCGGATAGAGCCTCAATAAGAATGTGATTACCTTTTAGAGATTTAAATTCATAAAGCGATCTTAAAAAAAATGTTACACCACAATATAACAACTGCCTACAATCTTCATTGTTACGAAGAGACAATAACTTTTGAAAATATGCTTCTTTATTCAAACTGTTGCTGTAGTTGATAAGAAAAGGATCCCAGCCAAGTTGTTTGCCCAACAGATCCAAGACTCCATGTAGCCTTTGCCATGGATCTGTTATATCATGATCAGTTTCATCATAAGCATAGGAGTTGTAGAAATCGATGGCTTTGACTAACAATCGCTGAAGCAGCCTTGGAGATTCCAAACTGCTCAACAATGGCAAGGTTTCCACAACTAATAATCGCGCATATCTATTGTCATAAAAAAATTTTTCAGTGTTGATCAATGTTTTCACCAAACTATCAACTCCCAGCTGAGGAAATTTTCTTAATAACAACACAAGTAACTTGCAGTGTTCCATCATATCATCACTGTTCTCCACACTAGTTTTCAGGATAGTGAGCTGAATATCAGGGGTTATATTATCAAACATTTGACTAAGGAAGCTGCCTTCTGCAGATCTTAGTGCATTAGCAATTGCCGATATCTCCGGCAACAGCGCGGTGATGTTTTGTCTTGATACCATCAAGGAGCTAAAACATTCTGCAGCTTCTTGAATGTTTCCAGACTGTTTTTCCATCAAATAAGCTTCGAATTGTATTTTGAAATTTGTAGGAAATAAGGTTTTCGCAGTCAACATCCAGGCCTTCGCAGAGTATATATTAACTTTGTGAGCATCTTTCGCTTTCGCAATAATATAGTCTTCATCGCTTAGGGAACTTTCTATTCCGGGCATATTTATTTTGAATAGAACGACACAATAAATAAAATTAAGATTATGTACTCCTAGTAGTGTTGAGTAGGACATACGTGAGGCACCTCGTTTGTCCCATACATTCGCTCAGAAATGTCATGGACCTCATTTTCAATCGTTGTACCACCTCACAATTCGTGTCACACTCACCAAACGACGTAACGTGCGAGCGCGAGCGGGACGAACGAGGGAAATACAAATGTTTCATTCGAGCGAGTGAGGAGTGAGTGAGCTGATGTATTGCGTGATCGAATGACAGATCGTACGTTGAAATGACATCACAGTGGCGTATGACGTAAGTAGGTAATTGACGTAGCTAAAAATTGAATGAATTGCTTGAAGTTGATTGATAGAAACCTACAACAAAATTAGTTTTGTAACCGTCTCAGTGGTGAAAAAGTGTCAAAACTTTTGTTTATATCTGTAAATATGAAGTAGATAGATTTCACATTGTAGGTAGGTACGAGTACATTAAGTAAGTACATTTATGTAGGTAAGTAATATAATATGTTTGTTCTTCTTTTTCTTATCGTGTCAATAGTTCTTTTAAACCAGTGTGATGAAAGGACTTATAGTATAAGTGCGCCTCAAAAATGCTCCTTTCGTGCACTTGATAGTTTTCGAATTACCAACTAAGTACATAGTTTTTACAATTTTTGTCGATAGTACCTACTACCTAATTTATCTACCTACCTACTCATCCTAACCTAATCCTACTAGATACTTAGGTAAGTACCTACTGAACTAATAAGTAGGTAAAAAACATTGCAATTGGTATCGAGGTAGGTACCTACTTACCCCTTGCCCAGGTAGGTACCCAAATAATCTACTAATACCTACCTACCCATCACTACATACAAAACATCAAAATTATCTAGGTAGGTACCTCCCTACCTACCTAGGTACCCATTTTACTACTTGATTACCTCAATATCAATCAGTTATCGTTCATATAACACAATTTAGGTACTTACTAAACACTACATACCTGAACCACAGATAATATAATAGGTACTATACTCCTAAACTAATAGGTAGGATAAGTAGGTATCTAATGTAAAACATTAAAATTATATCTACCTAACCTACTTAACTAAGTGGTGAGAAAACTATTTAACTAACCGATCATCTACTGTTAAAATAGACAACATTTACAGTGAACCAATTACAACAACTCAGGGCACAGCACAAGGATCTGTTTTAGGACCTCTTCATTTCCTGACTTATGTCAACGAAATGAGTAACTGGGCATTTTCAAAAAAATGTTCCCTATCTCACAAAATGATGTATTTTTTAAAGTATTTCGTTGTATGTTGTGTTTGGTATCTTTGTGATGGGAAATAAGTATATTTTTAGAAAAAAACAATTGTTTTAGGCTCAGAACAGGAATACTGTACAAAATATCAAAACAAAAGGGAATGTCTAGCAAATTTACATCAGGTGTGTGACTACATTCAATGCCAGAAAAAACATTAATAGTTAGTAGAATAAGGTTATTTTTGTTTGTTTAATAACTCAGCTAATGCTAATTTAATTAAAAAAACACAAAATGTTCTCATTTTTTATATTTGAGCATATTAATCACGCAAAAAACAATTCAGTTTTGTGACCTCCGTTACTGCACCTATCGTAATTTTCTTTTCTTATAAAGGTATATTTTTAAAGAAAAATCTTTAACTACTATTAAAAATAATAATTTTGCACTGGAGAAAGTAATTTACAAAGCATAAAACGCAAAATCTACTTTAATAATCAACATATTCTGTGCCATAAATCGGGGGACAGTCACCTTACTGAAAAGTGAAAAACAGAAAAAGTGAGTTTACATGGCGCGAAAATGCAAGCATAGAGAAATATAATAATTTCGTTTTATTTAAATCGTTCATGATTACAGAAGGCTCACTACTGTATTCCTTGATTTTGGTTGTCTGGTTGATTCTGGTTGCTTTTCTTTTTCTGTTTATTGCTTTTTTCTTTATGCTCTCTCCATTTTTTTCGCTGTCTTCTGCTTCTGTGGGTGTCATTTCTGATATTTTATTTTTTTTTGTATTTGATTCCTTCTAAATTTCTTTTACATTGTAATTTTAATTCTTCTGGGCGTTCTCTTTTGAATTTTTCTCTAGAACGCTTAGTCTT
Source organism: Scotopteryx bipunctaria (assembly GCA_949320045.1). Lineage (NCBI taxonomy): Eukaryota > Metazoa > Arthropoda > Insecta > Lepidoptera > Geometridae > Scotopteryx > Scotopteryx bipunctaria. Next base: position 6,990,317 of record OX439441.1, read on the forward strand.
TTCAGCACAATTAAAGGGCATTTTAATAGTAGTTCTTTGTACCTTAAACAAAACATACATTCATATAAACAAACTCGAACATTCACACTATTATAAACGTAAAACAATCATAATTAAACGGTATCCAAACATCACAGGTCGTCATTATCAAAGTCACTCTTTAATAATTATCTATTCTTTTGAAATTTGTCTTGGTACCTACTCGGTCAAAACCTCTCAAAAAATATTTTTGTAGGTCAAGAAAATCGCCATGTAAGCTGTGCTTTACGGGTTCAGGCATGTAGTGACTTTCTGTTCCACCTATACGTGACCGCTCAAATAGTCACCAAATGGTGGTCACATTTAAGTACCCTCTGTTATAAAAAACTGTTTTACAAATGATTTACGATACTTATTCGTTAAAACTTTTGCTAAACTGAGTAAGAGTAAAATTCTCAACATATTCTGTTATAAGCGACAAGATAAAATATCATAGAACACAACAAAATATGGTCACTTACCTGAATCAAAAAATTGGACCACGGACCGGCTTGAAACACGTCTCCTTTTTCTGAGCACTTTCTTACACTGAAGGCTTTGAAATAATTGTCTATTGGAAACACTTAACCACGAAGTTTCCTGTAAAACTAAACTTTTCTATCCACGATATTATATTTGTTAGAAAACTGGTCACAAAACTGAATGTTCCGGGAATTACATGATTTTGACTTTATTTTATTTTCGATTTTTAAGCATATAATACATTATATTTAATTATATTTCATTTGAGAACATAAGAATTGATTATATTCAATAAGATAAAATCAAAAATGAGGGCATCTTTCATACAAAAATGTTATGAAATAAGCCACTGAATGCTTAATATTTCGTGAGGGACAGCACAAAATCACGCACATTTTACTTTAATTTTGTTATTTTATTAAAATGTATTGAAGATTATGTTATGGTTTGTGTTTAAATTACAAATAGAGTATATGTGTATTCATCGTAATAATTCAAAATGATTAGATTAGCCATAACTTCATAATTATTAGCAATTGAATTCGAGGGACAGCCAAAAAAGGGGTATAAACATTTTTGTGAAAATGCCCAACTGCATTAACTATTGCACCTGTTATCAGTTCGCCGATGACACGTGCCTCCTTATAGCGGACAAAGACCCAATAAAGGCTAGTGCTCTCTTGCAACAAGACCTCAACGCCGTATCAAGATGGTGCCACGATGCTGGCCTCGTAATAAATCCGAATAAAACCAAACTACTTCTCATTAAATCCCCTTTTATTAAATGTTTCTCTATCATAAATATATGTGTCCATAACCATAATTGTCTACAACCATAATTAAGACAATTTTTAGCAAATATTTCTTTACTAAAAGATCGTATCCCATTCAAAGTCAAGCTAATGTTATATAACTCTCTGGCCGAATCCTATATCCAATATGGAATCAGTAGTTATGGTCGTACATTTAACACATATCTTAATCTAATATACAAGCTCCAATTAAAAATATTAAAAAACATTGTTTCAAATAAAATCAAACAGCAGTTTTATGGCAATGACCTTGGCCTATTTAGGCATTGCAAAATCTTACCAGTTCATACGTTGGTTAAATATAGTTTACTGAAAGAACAATTTTTTAACGAATCACTTCAAAAAGAAATAAAGCACCCTGTATACACTCGTGCAGTTGCTCAAAACAGGTTATGCGCACCGCGCGCGAACAATGGGTACGGCGAGTAAATTAAATGTACTTACCTTGCTCCAATATTTTACATAGTCACTTTACAGCTACCTACATTATTACCATTAGTATAATTTAATTACCTACCTAGTTAGTACCTAACAGTTGAGTAAATCTAAGACTCATATAGCATCTACTTTACAAACCTTAGTGGTTTCCGTGGTGCTATTTTAGTTGCTACATTTTTGTAAACTTTTATTATGATAAATAAATTTAAAAAAAAACTGACCAAGACATACCTACCTACATTGCTTGTCATCTAACCTAATCTATCATAGGTACAAACAATAATAGTAAAAAGAATTATACTTACTCATCAAGTAAAACGCCTCACTTTTAGTGACAAAATGAAAACATGACACTCATCAAGACACCTCATACCTCTTCTCTTGTGACATGACATGACAAATGAGTAGATTGAACGAGCGAAATAATAATTTTAGGTAAAAAGGATCTGATTCATTAAAAAAAATAAACCACAGGCTTATCTAAACATTAACAATCAATTTAATCAAAATTAAACAAAACTACTACAATCAGATTGGACCACACACATTGAAAATGATCTAGATTACACATGAAAATGACATAACCAAAACACAATATGACTCACGCGTCCTTCACACCGAAATTACACAAAAACAATAAAACTCTACTGTCCATGAGATGTTGCACTGTCGAGCACCACGAGCGAAGTGACCGCAAGCCTCGATTCGGCCCGCTATTTATAGGCGGTCGCCTTGTTGTTTGCCTCCTGGTGGGGAAGTTGCTAACACGGCCTCTCCTGACGAAGGGTCGTCCTCGGCCCGGTCGTACGGTGTCGATCTACAGAGACCAGCGCCAGCTGCTGTCGAGGGTCCGGCTTCAGGGTCTGCAACTAACAGAGGCATGGATCGCAGAACACTTGATCCCTCATCTGTGAAAGAACAACACATATTTAAATAGGCGCTCAGTATCTTTAAAACCGCCACCTAATTTTTCATCCTCCGTTCATAATATCTCTTTCACTTAATTCATACATCGCACAACATTCATAAATTTCAAACTCAATCTTACAGACTTCACCTCAGAGACGTCTCAAAATAATGAAAATAGGGCCCTTTTACTCAAGCAGTCGTATCTCTGGACGTCGCCTACTGCACCGTCTTCAGCAGCAGCCGCGCCGGCTTCTGTCTTCGGCACTTCTGACGCCAGACGCACCAAGCATCTCCCTCAGGTTAACACACTCTCTGTGCATTAACCTGTGCGCATTACCACCTTTAGTAATCGCCCAGTCACCACCCTTGGTAACTATCCAACACCAGCCAACCACCTTATTCGACCTGACATATATAGCAATGTCGTCTGTTATCCACTTACAAGAGGGGGGACTTTTTCATATCTACTATCCTAGGGGGGACTATACCTACCTACTACGAAAAACACTAAGGGGTTGGTTGGTTAATCTAACTATGGGAAAGGATAACAACCGGCAAAGCCATAAATGACGTTTTGGTCTTATAAGAGGTGTGGTACTCGCTATCGAAGAACGCGGCACACGTCTCCGAGCACCACTCGCCTCGCCTCGCCACGGTACCATGTACTGCACGGCAGCCAGAGTCGTTCTCCCGTAGCCTCCGCTCAACAGCTTCAGCTCGTAACGACCGCAGAGTCCAGCTTCTCTGTGGACTGAGAACACTTTATTACGTAAACAAATTGACGAGGTGAGAGTCTTTCTCTATTTGAATACTCATCTTATATGGCCTGGTTATCCTTCACAGCCGTCGAGCTCTGCTCCGCGTGATCTCACGCAGACCCTCACGATTCGGCCTTGTGTTCCGAGCAGCGACGTCAAAACGCGCGAATAACAGGCGTCGTCCCTTCGGTACCTGTTTAACTCTGTTAAGTGGAGAGGTATACCTACATCAAAGTTGCTAACACGGCCTCTCCTGACGAAGGGTCGTCCTCGGCCCGGTCGTACGGTGTCGATCTACAGAGACCAGCGCCAGCTGCTGTCGAGGGTCCGGCTTCAGGGTCTGCAACTAACAGAGGCATGGATCGCAGAACACTTGATCCCTCATCTGTGAAAGAACAACACATATTTAAATAGGCGCTCAGTATCTTTAAAACCGCCACCTAATTTTTCATCCTCCGTTCATAATATCTCTTTCACTTAATTCATACATCGCACAACATTCATAAATTTCAAACTCAATCTTACAGACTTCACCTCAGAGACGTCTCAAAATAATGAAAATAGGGCCCTTTTACTCAAGCAGTCGTATTGTGGTACTCGCTATCGAAGAACGCGGCACACGTCTCCGAGCACCACTCGCCTCGCCACGGTACCATGTACTGCACGACAGCCAGAGTCGTTCTCCCGTAGCCTCCGCTCAACAGCTTCAGCTCGTAACGACCGCAGAGTCCAGCTTCTCTGTGGACTGAGAACACTTTATTACGTAAACAAATTGACGAGGTGAGAGTCTTTCTCTATTTGAATACTCATCTTATATGGCCTGGTTATCCTTCACAGCCGTCGAGCTCTGCTCCGCGTGATCTCACGCAGACCCTCACGATTCGGCCTTGTGTTCCGAGCAGCGACGTGAAAACGCGCGAATAACAGGCGTCGTCCCTTCGGTACCTGTTTAACTCTGTTAAGTGGAGAGGTATACCTACATCAAAGTTGCTAACACGGCCTCTCCTGACGAAGGGTCGTCCTCGGCCCGGTCGTACGGTGTCGATCTACAGAGACCAGCGCCAGCTGCTGTCGAGGGTCCGGCTTCAGGGTCTGCAACTAACAGAGGCATGGATCGCAGAACACTTGATCCCTCATCTGTGAAAGAACAACACATATTTAAATAGGCGCTCAGTATCTTTAAAACCGCCACCTAATTTTTCATCCTCCGTTCATAATATCTCTTTCACTTAATTCATACATCGCACAACATTCATAAATTTCAAACTCAATCTTACAGACTTCACCTCAGAGACGTCTCAAAATAATGAAAATAGGGCCCTTTTACTCAAGCAGTCTTATTGTGGTACTCGCTATCGAAGAACGCGGCACACGTCTCCGAGCACCACTCGCCTCGCCACGGTACCATGTACTGCACGGCAGCCAGAGTCGTTCTCCCGTAGCCTCCGCTCAACAGCTTCAGCTCGTAACGACCGCAGAGTCCAGCTTCTCTGTGGACTGAGAACACTTTATTACGTAAACAAATTGACGAGGTGAGAGTCTTTCTCTATTTGAATACTCATCTTATATGGCTTGGTTATCCTTCACAGCCGTCGAGCTCTGCTCCGCGTGATCTCACGTAGACCCTCACGATTCGGCCTTGTGTTCCGAGCAGCGACGTCAAAACGCGCGAATAACAGGCGTCGTCCCTTCGGTACCTGTTTAACTCTGTTAAGTGGAGAGGTATACCTACATCAAAGTTGCTAACACGGCCTCTCCTGACGAAGGGTCGTCCTCGGCCCGGTCGTACGGTGTCGATCTACAGAGACCAGCGCCAGCTGCTGTCGAGGGTCCGGCTTCAGGGTCTGCAACTAACAGAGGCATGGATCGCAGAACACTTGATCCCTCATCTGTGAAAGAACAACACATGTTTAAATAGGCGCTCAGTATCTTTAAAACCGCCACCTAATTTTTCATCCTCCGTTCATAATATCTCTTTCACTTAATTCATACATCGCACAACATTCATAAATTTCAAACTCAATCTTACAGACTTCACCTCAGAGACGTCTCAAAATAATGAAAATAGGGCCCTTTTACTCAAGCAGTCGTATTGTGGTACTCGCTATCGAAGAACGCGGCACACGTCTCCGAGCACCACTCGCCTCGCCACGGTACCATGTACTGCACGGCAGCCAGAGTCGTTCTCCCGTAGCCTCCGCTCAACAGCTTCAGCTCGTAACGACCGCAGAGTCCAGCTTCTCTGTGGACTGAGAACACTTTATTACGTAAACAAATTGACGAGGTGAGAGTCTTTCTCTATTTGAATACTCATCTTATATGGCTTGGTTATCCTTCACAGCCGTCGAGCTCTGCTCCGCGTGATCTCACGTAGACCCTCACGATTCGGCCTTGTGTTCCGAGCAGCGACGTCAAAACGCGCGAATAACAGGCGTCGTCCCTTCGGTACCTGTTTAACTCTGTTAAGTGGAGAGGTATACCTACATCAAAGTTGCTAACACGGCCTCTCCTGACGAAGGGTCGTCCTCGGCCCGGTCGTACGGTGTCGATCTACAGAGACCAGCGCCAGCTGCTGTCGAGGGTCCGGCTTCAGGGTCTGCAACTAACAGAGGCATGGATCGCAGAACACTTGATCCCTCATCTGTGAAAGAACAACACATATTTAAATAGGCGCTCAGTATCTTTAAAACCGCCACCTAATTTTTCATCCTCCGTTCATAATATCTCTTTCACTTAATTCATACATCGCACAACATTCATAAATTTCAAACTCAATCTTACAGACTTCACCTCAGAGACGTCTCAAAATAATGAAAATAGGGCCCTTTTACTCAAGCAGTCGTATTGTGGTACTCGCTATCGAAGAACGCGGCACACGTCTCCGAGCACCACTCGCCTCGCCACGGTACCATGTACTGCACGGCAGCCAGAGTCGTTCTCCCGTAGCCTCCGCTCAACAGCTTCAGCTCGTAACGACCGCAGAGTCCAGCTTCTCTGTGGACTGAGAACACTTTATTACGTAAACAAATTGACGAGGTGAGTCTTTCTCTATTTGAATACTCATCTTATATGGCCTGGTTATCCTTCACAGCCGTCGAGCTCTGCTCCGCGTGATCTCACGTAGACCCTCACGATTCGGCCTTGTGTTCCGAGCAGCGACGTCAAAACGCGCGAATAACAGGCGTCGTCCCTTCGGTACCTGTTTAACTCTGTTAAGTGGAGAGGTATACCTACATCAAAGTTGCTAACACGGCCTCTCCTGACGAAGGGTCGTCCTCGGCCCGGTCGTACGGTGTCGATCTACAGAGACCAGCGCCAGCTGCTGTCGAGGGTCCGGCTTCAGGGTCTGCAACTAACAGAGGCATGGATCGCAGAACACTTGATCCCTCATCTGTGAAAGAACAACACATATTTAAATAGGCGCTCAGTATCTTTAAAACCGCCACCTAATTTTTCATCCTCCGTTCATAATATCTCTTTCACTTAATTCATACATCGCACAACATTCATAAATTTCAAACTCAATCTTACAGACTTCACCTCAGAGACGTCTCAAAATAATGAAAATAGGGCCCTTTTACTCAAGCAGTCGTATTGTGGTACTCGCTATCGAAGAACGCGGCCCACGTCTCCGAGCACCACTCGCCTCGCCACGGTACCATGTACTGCACGGCAGCCAGAGTCGTTCTCCCGTAGCCTCCGCTCAACAGCTTCAGCTCGTAACGACCGCAGAGTCCAGCTTCTCTGTGGACTGAGAACACTTTATTACGTAAACAAATTGACGAGGTGAGAGTCTTTCTCTATTTGAATACTCATCTTATATGGCCTGGTTATCCTTCACAGCCGTCGAGCTCTGCTCCGCGTGATCTCACGCAGACCCTCACGATTCGGCCTTGTGTTCCGAGCAGCGACGTCAAAACGCGCGAATAACAGGCGTCGTCCCTTCGGTACCTGTTTAACTCTGTTAAGTGGAGAGGTATACCTACATCAAAGTTGCTAACACGGCCTCTCCTGACGAAGGGTCGTCCTCGGCCCGGTCGTACGGTGTCGATCTACAGAGACCAGCGCCAGCTGCTGTCGAGGGTCCGGCTTCAGGGTCTGCAACTAACAGAGGCATGGATCGCAGAACACTTGATCCCTCATCTGTGAAAGAACAACACATATTTAAATAGGCGCTCAGTATCTTTAAAACCGCCACCTAATTTTTCATCCTCCGTTCATAATATCTCTTTCACTTAATTCATACATCGCACAACATTCATAAATTTCAAACTCAATCTTACAGACTTCACCTCAGAGACGTCTCAAAATAATGAAAATAGGGCCCTTTTACTCAAGCAGTCGTATTGTGGTACTCGCTATCGAAGAACGCGGCACACGTCTCCGAGCACCACTCGCCTCGCCACGGTACCATGTACTGCACGGCAGCCAGAGTCGTTCTCCCGTAGCCTCCGCTCAACAGCTTCAGCTCGTAACGACCGCAGAGTCCAGCTTCTCTGTGGACTGAGAACACTTTATTACGTAAACAAATTGACGAGGTGAGAGTCTTTCTCTATTTGAATACTCATCTTATATGGCCTGGTTATCCTTCACAGCCGTCGAGCTCTGCTCCGCGTGATCTCACGCAGACCCTCACGATTCGGCCTTGTGTTCCGAGCAGCGACGTCAAAACGCGCGAATAACAGGCGTCGTCCCTTCGGTACCTGTTTAACTCTGTTAAGTGGAGAGGTATACCTACATCAAAGTTGCTAACACGGCCTCTCCTGACGAAGGGTCGTCCTCGGCCCGGTCGTACGGTGTCGATCTACAGAGACCAGCGCCAGCTGCTGTCGAGGGTCCGGCTTCAGGGTCTGCAACTAACAGAGGCATGGATCGCAGAACACTTGATCCCTCATCTGTGAAAGAACAACACATATTTAAATAGGCGCTCAGTATCTTTAAAACCGCCACCTAATTTTTCATCCTCCGTTCATAATATCTCTTTCACTTAATTCATACATCGCACAACATTCATAAATTTCAAACTCAATCTTACAGACTTCACCTCAGAGACGTCTCAAAATAATGAAAATAGGGCCCTTTTACTCAAGCAGTCGTATTGTGGTACTCGCTATCGAAGAACGCGGCACACGTCTCCGAGCACCACTCGCCTCGCCACGGTACCATGTACTGCACGGCAGCCAGAGTCGTTCTCCCGTAGCCTCCGCTCAACAGCTTCAGCTCGTAACGACCGCAGAGTCCAGCTTCTCTGTGGACTGAGAACACTTTATTACGTAAACAAATTGACGAGGTGAGAGTCTTTCTCTATTTGAATACTCATCTTATATGGCTTGGTTATCCTTCACAGCCGTCGAGCTCTGCTCCGCGTGATCTCACGTAGACCCTCACGATTCGGCCTTGTGTTCCGAGCAGCGACGTCAAAACGCGCGAATAACAGGCGTCGTCCCTTCGGTACCTGTTTAACTCTGTTAAGTGGAGAGGTATACCTACATCAAAGTTGCTAACACGGCCTCTCCTGACGAAGGGTCGTCCTCGGCCCGGTCGTACGGTGTCGATCTACAGAGACCAGCGCCAGCTGCTGTCGAGGGTCCGGCTTCAGGGTCTGCAACTAACAGAGGCATGGATCGCAGAACACTTGATCCCTCATCTGTGAAAGAACAACACATATTTAAATAGGCGCTCAGTATCTTTAAAACCGCCACCTAATTTTTCATCCTCCGTTCATAATATCTCTTTCACTTAATTCATACATCGCACAACATTCATAAATTTCAAACTCAATCTTACAGACTTCACCTCAGAGACGTCTCAAAATAATGAAAATAGGGCCCTTTTACTCAAGCAGTCGTATTGTGGTACTCGCTATCGAAGAACGCGGCACACGTCTCCGAGCACCACTCGCCTCGCCACGGTACCATGTACTGCACGGCAGCCAGAGTCGTTCTCCCGTAGCCTCCGCTCAACAGCTTTAGCTCGTAACGACCGCAGAGTCCAGCTTCTCTGTGGACTGAGAACACTTTATTACGTAAACAAATTGACGAGGTGAGAGTCTTTCTCTATTTGAATACTCATCTTATATGGCCTGGTTATCCTTCACAGCCGTCGAGCTCTGCTCCGCGTGATCTCACGTAGACCCTCACGATTCGGCCTTGTGTTCCGAGCAGCGACGTCAAAACGCGCGAATAACAGGCGTCGTCCCTTCGGTACCTGTTTAACTCTGTTAAGTGGAGAGGTATACCTACATCAAAGTTGCTAACACGGCCTCTCCTGACGAAGGGTCGTCCTCGGCCCGGTCGTACGGTGTCGATCTACAGAGACCAGCGCCAGCTGCTGTCGAGGGTCCGGCTTCAGGGTCTGCAACTAACAGAGGCATGGATCGCAGAACACTTGATCCCTCATCTGTGAAAGAACAACACATATTTAAATAGGCGCTCAGTATCTTTAAAACCGCCACCTAATTTTTCATCCTCCGTTCATAATATCTCTTTCACTTAATTCATACATCGCACAACATTCATAAATTTCAAACTCAATCTTACAGACTTCACCTCAGAGACGTCTCAAAATAATGAAAATAGGGCCCTTTTACTCAAGCAGTCTTATTGTGGTACTCGCTATCGAAGAACGCGGCACACGTCTCCGAGCACCACTCGCCTCGCCACGGTACCATGTACTGCACGGCAGCCAGAGTCGTTCTCCCGTAGCCTCCGCTCAACAGCTTCAGCTCGTAACGACCGCAGAGTCCAGCTTCTCTGTGGACCGAGAACACTTTATTACGTAAGCAAATTGACGAGGTGAGAGTCTTTCTCTATTTGAATACTCATCTTATATGGCTTGGTTATCCTTCACAGCAGTCGAGCTCTGCTCCGCGTGATCTCACGTAGACCCTCACGATTCGGCCTTGTGTTCCGAGCAGCGACGTCAAAACGCGCGAATAACAGGCGTCGTCCCTTCGGTACCTGTTTAACTCTGTTAAGTGGAGAGGTATACCTACATCAAAGTTGCTAACACGGCCTCTCCTGACGAAGGGTCGTCCTCGGCCCGGTCGTACGGTGTCGATCTACAGAGACCAGCGCCAGCTGCTGTCGAGGGTCCGGCTTCAGGGTCTGCAACTAACAGAGGCATGGATCGCAGAACACTTGATCCCTCATCTGTGAAAGAACAACACATATTTAAATAGGCGCTCAGTATCTTTAAAACCGCCACCTAATTTTTCATCCTCCGTTCATAATATCTCTTTCACTTAATTCATACATCGCACAACATTCATAAATTTCAAACTCAATCTTACAGACTTCACCTCAGAGACGTCTCAAAATAATGAAAATAGGGCCCTTTTACTCAAGCAGTCGTATTGTGGTACTCGCTATCGAAGAACGCGGCACACGTCTCCGAGCACCACTCGCCTCGCCACGGTACCATGTACTGCACGGCAGCCAGAGTCGTTCTCCCGTAGCCTCCGCTCAACAGCTTTAGCTCGTAACGACCGCAGAGTCCAGCTTCTCTGTGGACTGAGAACACTTTATTACGTAAACAAATTGACGAGGTGAGAGTCTTTCTCTATTTGAATACTCATCTTATATGGCCTGGTTATCCTTCACAGCCGTCGAGCTCTGCTCCGCGTGATCTCACGTAGACCCTCACGATTCGGCCTTGTGTTCCGAGCAGCGACGTCAAAACGCGCGAATAACAGGCGTCGTCCCTTCGGTACCTGTTTAACTCTGTTAAGTGGAGAGGTATACCTACATCAAAGTTGCTAACACGGCCTCTCCTGACGAAGGGTCGTCCTCGGCCCGGTCGTACGGTGTCGATCTACAGAGACCAGCGCCAGCTGCTGTCGAGGGTCCGGCTTCAGGGTCTGCAACTAACAGAGGCATGGATCGCAGAACACTTGATCCCTCATCTGTGAAAGAACAACACATATTTAAATAGGCGCTCAGTATCTTTAAAACCGCCACCTAATTTTTCATCCTCCGTTCATAATATCTCTTTCACTTAATTCATACATCGCACAACATTCATAAATTTCAAACTCAATCTTACAGACTTCACCTCAGAGACGTCTCAAAATAATGAAAATAGGGCCCTTTTACTCAAGCAGTCTTATTGTGGTACTCGCTATCGAAGAACGCGGCACACGTCTCCGAGCACCACTCGCCTCGCCACGGTACCATGTACTGCACGGCAGCTAGAGTCGTTGTCCCGTAGCCTCCGCTCAACAGCTTCAGCTCGTAACGACCGCAGAGTCCAGCTTCTCTGTGGACTGAGAACACTTTATTACGTAAACAAATTGACGAGGTGAGAGACTTTCTCTATTTGAATACTCATCTTATATGGCCTGGTTATCCTTCACAGCCGTCGAGCTCTGCTCCGCGTGATCTCACGTAGACCCTCACGATTCGGCCTTGTGTTCCGAGCAGCGACGTCAAAACGCGCGAATAACAGGCGTCGTCCCTTCGGTACCTGTTTAACTCTGTTAAGTGGAGAGGTATACCTACATCAAAGTTGCTAACACGGCCTCTCCTGACGAAGGGTCGTCCTCGGCCCGGTCGTACGGTGTCGATCTACAGAGACCAGCGCCAGCTGCTGTCGAGGGTCCGGCTTCAGGGTCTGCAACTAACAGAGGCATGGATCGCAGAACACTTGATCCCTCATCTGTGAAAGAACAACACATATTTAAATAGGCGCTCAGTATCTTTAAAACCGCCACCTAATTTTTCATCCTCCGTTCATAATATCTCTTTCACTTAATTCATACATCGCACAACATTCATAAATTTCAAACTCAATCTTACAGACTTCACCTCAGAGACGTCTCAAAATAATGAAAATAGGGCCCTTTTACTCAAGCAGTCGTATTGTGGTACTCGCTATCGAAGAACGCGGCACACGTCTCCGAGCACCACTCGCCTCGCCACGGTACCATGTACTGCACGGCAGCCAGAGTCGTTCTCCCGTAGCCTCCGCTCAACAGCTTTAGCTCGTAACGACCGCAGAGTCCAGCTTCTCTGTGGACTGAGAACACTTTATTACGTAAACAAATTGACGAGGTGAGAGTCTTTCTCTATTTGAATACTCATCTTATATGGCCTGGTTATCCTTCACAGCCGTCGAGCTCTGCTCCGCGTGATCTCACGTAGACCCTCACGATTCGGCCTTGTGTTCCGAGCAGCGACGTCAAAACGCGCGAATAACAGGCGTCGTCCCTTCGGTACCTGTTTAACTCTGTTAAGTGGAGAGGTATACCTACATCAAAGTTGCTAACACGGCCTCTCCTGACGAAGGGTCGTCCTCGGCCCGGTCGTACGGTGTCGATCTACAGAGACCAGCGCCAGCTGCTGTCGAGGGTCCGGCTTCAGGGTCTGCAACTAACAGAGGCATGGATCGCAGAACACTTGATCCCTCATCTGTGAAAGAACAACACATATTTAAATAGGCGCTCAGTATCTTTAAAACCGCCACCTAATTTTTCATCCTCCGTTCATAATATCTCTTTCACTTAATTCATACATCGCACAACATTCATAAATTTCAAACTCAATCTTACAGACTTCACCTCAGAGACGTCTCAAAATAATGAAAATAGGGCCCTTTTACTCAAGCAGTCGTATTGTGGTACTCGCTATCGAAGAACGCGGCACACGTCTCCGAGCACCACTCGCCTCGCCACGGTACCATGTACTGCACGGCAGCCAGAGTCGTTCTCCCGTAGCCTCCGCTCAACAGCTTCAGCTCGTAACGACCGCAGAGTCCAGCTTCTCTGTGGACTGAGAACACTTTATTACGTAAACAAATTGACGAGGTGAGAGTCTTTCTCTATTTGAATACTCATCTTATATGGCTTGGTTATCCTTCACAGCCGTCGAGCTCTGCTCCGCGTGATCTCACGTAGACCCTCACGATTCGGCCTTGTGTTCCGAGCAGCGACGTCAAAACGCGCGAATAACAGGCGTCGTCCCTTCGGTACCTGTTTAACTCTGTTAAGTGGAGAGGTATACCTACATCAAAGTTGCTAACACGGCCTCTCCTGACGAAGGGTCGTCCTCGGCCCGGTCGTACGGTGTCGATCTACAGAGACCAGCGCCAGCTGCTGTCGAGGGTCCGGCTTCAGGGTCTGCAACTAACAGAGGCATGGATCGCAGAACACTTGATCCCTCATCTGTGAAAGAACAACACATATTTAAATAGGCGCTCAGTATCTTTAAAACCGCCACCTAATTTTTCATCCTCCGTTCATAATATCTCTTTCACTTAATTCATACATCGCACAACATTCATAAATTTCAAACTCAATCTTACAGACTTCACCTCAGAGACGTCTCAAAATAATGAAAATAGGGCCCTTTTACTCAAGCAGTCGTATTGTGGTACTCGCTATCGAAGAACGCGGCACACGTCTCCGAGCACCACTCGCCTCGCCACGGTACCATGTACTGCACGGCAGCCAGAGTCGTTCTCCCGTAGCCTCCGCTCAACAGCTTCAGCTCGTAACGACCGCAGAGTCCAGCTTCTCTGTGGACTGAGAACACTTTATTACGTAAACAAATTGACGAGGTGAGAGTCTTTCTCTATTTGAATACTCATCTTATATGGCCTGGTTATCCTTCACAGCCGTCGAGCTCTGCTCCGCGTGATCTCACGTAGACCCTCACGATTCGGCCTTGTGTTCCGAGCAGCGACGTCAAAACGCGCGAATAACAGGCGTCGTCCCTTCGGTACCTGTTTAACTCTGTTAAGTGGAGAGGTATACCTACATCAAAGTTGCTAACACGGCCTCTCCTGACGAAGGGTCGTCCTCGGCCCGGTCGTACGGTGTCGATCTACAGAGACCAGCGCCAGCTGCTGTCGAGGGTCCGGCTTCAGGGTCTGCAACTAACAGAGGCATGGATCGCAGAACACTTGATCCCTCATCTGTGAAAGAACAACACATATTTAAATAGGCGCTCAGTATCTTTAAAACCGCCACCTAATTTTTCATCCTCCGTTCATAATATCTCTTTCACTTAATTCATACATCGCACAACATTCATAAATTTCAAACTCAATCTTACAGACTTCACCTCAGAGACGTCTCAAAATAATGAAAATAGGGCCCTTTTACTCAAGCAGTCTTATTGTGGTACTCGCTATCGAAGAACGCGGCACACGTCTCCGAGCACCACTCGCCTCGCCACGGTACCATGTACTGCACGGCAGCCAGAGTCGTTCTCCCGTAGCCTCCGCTCAACAGCTTCAGCTCGTAACGACCGCAGAGTCCAGCTTCTCTGTGGACCGAGAACACTTTATTACGTAAGCAAATTGACGAGGTGAGAGTCTTTCTCTATTTGAATACTCATCTTATATGGCTTGGTTATCCTTCACAGCAGTCGAGCTCTGCTCCGCGTGATCTCACGTAGACCCTCACGATTCGGCCTTGTGTTCCGAGCAGCGACGTCAAAACGCGCGAATAACAGGCGTCGTCCCTTCGGTACCTGTTTAACTCTGTTAAGTGGAGAGGTATACCTACATCAAAGTTGCTAACACGGCCTCTCCTGACGAAGGGTCGTCCTCGGCCCGGTCGTACGGTGTCGATCTACAGAGACCAGCGCCAGCTGCTGTCGAGGGTCCGGCTTCAGGGTCTGCAACTAACAGAGGCATGGATCGCAGAACACTTGATCCCTCATCTGTGAAAGAACAACACATATTTAAATAGGCGCTCAGTATCTTTAAAACCGCCACCTAATTTTTCATCCTCCGTTCATAATATCTCTTTCACTTAATTCATACATCGCACAACATTCATAAATTTCAAACTCAATCTTACAGACTTCACCTCAGAGACGTCTCAAAATAATGAAAATAGGGCCCTTTTACTCAAGCAGTCGTATTGTGGTACTCGCTATCGAAGAACGCGGCACACGTCTCCGAGCACCACTCGCCTCGCCACGGTACCATGTACTGCACGGCAGCCAGAGTCGTTCTCCCGTAGCCTCCGCTCAACAGCTTTAGCTCGTAACGACCGCAGAGTCCAGCTTCTCTGTGGACTGAGAACACTTTATTACGTAAACAAATTGACGAGGTGAGAGTCTTTCTCTATTTGAATACTCATCTTATATGGCCTGGTTATCCTTCACAGCCGTCGAGCTCTGCTCCGCGTGATCTCACGTAGACCCTCACGATTCGGCCTTGTGTTCCGAGCAGCGACGTCAAAACGCGCGAATAACAGGCGTCGTCCCTTCGGTACCTGTTTAACTCTGTTAAGTGGAGAGGTATACCTACATCAAAGTTGCTAACACGGCCTCTCCTGACGAAGGGTCGTCCTCGGCCCGGTCGTACGGTGTCGATCTACAGAGACCAGCGCCAGCTGCTGTCGAGGGTCCGGCTTCAGGGTCTGCAACTAACAGAGGCATGGATCGCAGAACACTTGATCCCTCATCTGTGAAAGAACAACACATATTTAAATAGGCGCTCAGTATCTTTAAAACCGCCACCTAATTTTTCATCCTCCGTTCATAATATCTCTTTCACTTAATTCATACATCGCACAACATTCATAAATTTCAAACTCAATCTTACAGACTTCACCTCAGAGACGTCTCAAAATAATGAAAATAGGGCCCTTTTACTCAAGCAGTCGTATTGTGGTACTCGCTATCGAAGAACGCGGCACACGTCTCCGAGCACCACTCGCCTCGCCACGGTACCATGTACTGCACGGCAGCTAGAGTCGTTGTCCCGTAGCCTCCGCTCAACAGCTTCAGCTCGTAACAACCGCAGAGTCCAGCTTCTCTGTGGACTGAGAACACTTTATTACGTAAACAAATTGACGAGGTGAGAGACTTTCTCTATTTGAATACTCATCTTATATGGCCTGGTTATCCTTCACAGCCGTCGAGCTCTGCTCCGCGTGATCTCACGTAGACCCTCACGATTCGGCCTTGTGTTCCGAGCAGCGACGTCAAAACGCGCGAATAACAGGCGTCGTCCCTTCGGTACCTGTTTAACTCTGTTAAGTGGAGAGGTATACCTACATCAAAGTTGCTAACACGGCCTCTCCTGACGAAGGGTCGTCCTCGGCCCGGTCGTACGGTGTCGATCTACAGAGACCAGCGCCAGCTGCTGTCGAGGGTCCGGCTTCAGGGTCTGCAACTAACAGAGGCATGGATCGCAGAACACTTGATCCCTCATCTGTGAAAGAACAACACATATTTAAATAGGCGCTCAGTATCTTTAAAACCGCCACCTAATTTTTCATCCTCCGTTCATAATATCTCTTTCACTTAATTCATACATCGCACAACATTCATAAATTTCAAACTCAATCTTACAGACTTCACCTCAGAGACGTCTCAAAATAATGAAAATAGGGCCCTTTTACTCAAGCAGTCGTATTGTGGTACTCGCTATCGAAGAACGCGGCACACGTCTCCGAGCACCACTCGCCTCGCCACGGTACCATGTACTGCACGGCAGCCAGAGTCGTTCTCCCGTAGCCTCCGCTCAACAGCTTCAGCTCGTAACGACCGCAGAGTCCAGCTTCTCTGTGGACTGAGAACACTTTATTACGTAAACAAATTGACGAGGTGAGAGTCTTTCTCTATTTGAATACTCATCTTATATGGCCTGGTTATCCTTCACAGCCGTCGAGCTCTGCTCCGCGTGATCTCACGTAGACCCTCACGATTCGGCCTTGTGTTCCGAGCAGTGACGTCAAAACGCGCGAATAACAGGCGTCGTCCCTTCGGTACCTGTTTAGCTCTGTTAAGTGGAGAGGTATACATCAAAGTTTCGACCTTTCGTGGGCTCGGCTTTACCTGACCCTGACTCACAAACCCTGCCAAGATATTTGACCATCATATGACTTACGAGAACGAGACCAGCGATAGCAACGGCGATCGACGCTTGATGAGCGTGATCGAGATTAGTACAGAGAACGAACCCTACCCCCATAATTGCGTCGTGGCATTCGACCTACTAATGAACTTCCAGATCGGGATCTAAATAGACTACGGCGCGAACTACCCCTTTTGCGCGACAAAGTCCGCAAACGGTGACGCACCCTGACAAAAGAACGTCTTTGGGTAGATTGACAGCGGGAGACGCTTCGTGATCGGACACGGAACCTACTGCGCGTCATTGTTCTGCTCCGACGTGGTGCTCGACCATAAAAGACACTAGGTGACAGAGACCGTAACTTACAGCGCGAAAGTTATCGCATGGATGACAGAGTTCTACTACGAAACCGATACCGAGAACGGCGTCGTGTTCGGACACGTGAGTCACCTTGTGTACGATGTTTCGTTCTACCACGGTCTTTATTTCTAGGCATGCTGAGAATTTACCAAGGTTACGTAAACAAGAATAACAAAGAGAATGCAACTGAGAGAATAAAACAACAAACTGCACAGAATCTGGCTATCTTTTCAATGTGTGGGTAGTTCCAATCTGTTTACTCGAAATTCGTGAGCTTTATGGATTTTATTATCCCTCACTTCTGATTTTAGGTAAAAAGGATCTGATTCATTAAAAAAAATAAACCACAGGCTTATCTAAACATTAACAATCAATTTAATCAAAATTAAACAAAACTACTACAATCAGATTGGACCACACACATTGAAAATGATCTAGATTACACATGAAAATGACATAACCAAAACACAATATGACTCACGCGTCCTTCACACCGAAATTACACAAAAACAATAAAACTCTACTGTCCATGAGATGTTGCACTGTCGAGCACCACGAGCGAAGTGACCGCAAGCCTCGATTCGGCCCGCTATTTATAGGCGGTCGCCTTGTTTGCCTCCTGGTGGGGAAGTTGCTAACAATAATACCTCACTACCTCGCACGAGCTCGCAACATGACATTTTACAGTATGTGACATGACATTTGAAGCATGACATTGTCCCACCTCACGAAATAGAATGAGGGCCTCATACAAACTCATTTTGAAACCGTGTCCTACTCAACACTAACTCCTAGTATGCACTGCATACCATAGAGCAAATAATCACTACATACCATAGAGAAAGTAAATTACTACTACATACATTTATTAGACTACTTACTACATACATGTAACCTTGTAACAAAGTGTAAAGGCTAAAGGTAATGAACGTAGACATAAACTCTGTCTACGGTAATTAATAATTATTACTCCTAGCGCTCCTACCGGAGATCTAGCGAGGCCTTACGAGTCCAAATCTGTGGAGGGAGAGGTATCCATGGACAATGTCATACGATTTAAATCACTTTATCTTATCTGTGTACTATGCATGTTTGCTTTGCTTCGCTGATTGATTTTGATTGGCGACTCGTGGACTCGTAAAAATTGTACCTGTAAATAGCCAATCAACTAATCAACCCGACCGAGCCAAGATTTTTATTTTATTAATCATTTTACGTAGGTAGGGTAGGTACGTGCATTACAATCATAAAGATTTTAGTAATTTTATATTTCATTTGCATCTAAAAACGTTCGTAGGTGTACCATATAAATCTGATGTTTTTATACAGTTTGTGACTTGAAAGTTTAGTGTTTTGGCAACTTTAGCCGCAAATGCAATAGTTTCAATGATTAACAAAATGAACGATATTCATGCTTTTAAAAGATATGTGATAGCGGAACTAGCTCCTGACCATGTATTAGAAAGTATATTTTCATATCTTGATCTGAGTGATCTCCGCAACTGTGCAGTGGTATGCAAGACTTGGTACAGAATACTCACTGACGAAAACAACGATGTATGGAGAACCCATTGTATGAAGAGATTGGCTGAAGAAGTTATAAAGTCTGATTTAATATCTTCTGTACATACTTATAAGACGAAACTCAGAGCTTTCCACCACGCATGGAATTCCCACGACTGTTCCAGAAATATTTACATCAAACCAAATGGGTTTACACTACATAGGTAATACTCTAATATTTTTTTTACACCTACAACCAATAGCCAGCGTTGCATGATAGCTGGATACCTATGCGGAATAACCTGCATTCTATGAAAGAACACAGATATGTATATTATCATCAGTATTCTAGGCTCTCATTCAGGACATTGCTCAAGCATGATTTTACTCAAGAATAGTTTTCGTCAGTTTTCATGGAAAAATTACATTAATCAAACTCAAGCCGAGATTCTAATATCAGTACTGTTCTTGAATAGGGTTTAATCTGCTTACAGGAATCCAGTTGCACAGAGCACTGATGCATGCAGGGGGAAAATTGGTTTTCGACATGGCCGGCATTGCTGGGAAGTGATTTGGGAGGGACCCTTAGGAACAGTAGCAGTTGTTGGCATCTCTACAAAAGAAGCTCCCCTGCAGTGTCAAGGATATGTTGGCCTCCTAGGATCTGACCAACAGAGTTGGGGATGGAATTTAGTTGATAATCATTTATTACATAACGGAGAAACACAAGGACATTATCCGCGTCTAAATAATTGTCCCAAATATCAAGTAAGTAAAGGTTGTTTCATACTCTGATGTTATCTCTTTATTGTTATTAAATTCATACTATCATATGTTAATTATTTAAAGGTTGGAGAGCGGATCAGAGTTATTCTCGACTGTGAAAACAAAACACTGTCTTTTGAAAGAAATTACGAATTTTTAGGAGTTGCATTCAGAGGTAAGTCAAGAGCAACATCTTAATATAAAAAACACCCTGATTAATGTAGAAGTAAAAGATACCTATTTCCTTAGTAGGTATGCAAAATTATTACCTCTTACTGTGTGACAATATTTTCAAAGAAATCATGTCACAAATAAAACATACTTCTGCATTTTTCAGGCCTTCCCAACAAGAAACTATATCCAACAGTTTCAGCTGTTTATGGAAATACTGAGGTGTCCATGGTGTACTTGGGACTACCTATAGATGGCTGAGATTAGCTGAAAGGAGTTTAGAAAGGTTGAATTTTATTACTAGTCAAAACAACAATGTGATATTTTACATTTATTTCAAGACAAACAGGTGTGAATAAATGCAGTGTCAGTGATAATAAGTATAAAAATCATCATGCAATAACTAGCAGGTTTGATTGATTCTTTACTGGTTCTTCTAATCTTATGCCAGTACAAGAAATATTGCCATCCCTTTTTTATTAGGTAGCTTCCGCACACTGGCCCAGCATATTTGACATAGCATCAAATTGTCAATGCAGAGTAATTTATTTGTATTGTATATTTGCATTTATCATATTATGTTAAGAAATATTAGCCATATAAAAGTGAACTGATAGTTATATGTAGCGTCTATTGCAGATAGTGCAGACAGCATCAAAAGTTAATGAATTGTCAGAAATGAAAAATAAGTTAACACTACTTTTAAAAAGTATGAACTTCATTTTCTAATGCTGTTTTTCTTACTCTCTGTGGATAGCCGACTGCGTGTTAAATTGGTTCAGTTATTTTATAAATTATACAGCAAATCATTATTTTATTAATAACAATACCAAGAAGTTATTTTGATACTCTGTCAAAAGTTATGTGGAGTTGAAATTACATAAAGATTTGAATAATAATAATTTTAGCTCTATCATTCCTAGTGAATTCTGCACAGAAATGAAACTACATTATGTTTATTTATATTTTATGTATTGAGCTATTTGTGCTTCTATATTAACATGAAATAATCAATTTAAAAATGTAGTAATACTGAGACATTGGATTATTTTAATATTTTTCAGATAATAGTTTGACAGTGATGACATGGGCCTAGGTTGGTTGTTTTGGTGTGTAAACATTCTTAAAATATATAGTCCTACATAAGTTGGTAACCCTAAAAGGCGAAAATGTTAAAATATCAAATACAAACCAATTTAGATAGAATTGGGAATGGATTCTATTCCCAATTCCATCTAAATTGATTGATGATACTTAACTTATAATTATTATTAGTATCCTCACAAATTTTCCCATTTAAAATAATAGTAAATAGGTACCTAGAGAATGATTCAATAGTCCCCATTTTTTGTGAATAACTTAAGGCCATGGGTTGGTATTACTACACTTTTATCACATTGTATAAAAATTAATAGATAATTGAGAATTATTAATTCTATATTTTTACATACAATATAATTTTGTAAGCTTAAGACGTTAGTTGTGGGATCCGCAAGGTGATCAAAATGAACCCAAATAACTATACATAGTTAGCCCAACATCAGTTTAATCTGCAGTTACCATGATTTTTATTGTCTGAAATTGTCATTGCAGCTTGTATAGCACATTTCTGAACTTCAACAAGAACTGCACCAAAATCGTTATGCAAGATTTTAATTATGTGTACAAATTATAAACCAGTTATAAACAGTATCTTGTTTTTCCGACTAAACGCATTTTACTTCCTTATTTATCGTGCTTGATGTACTTGGACGATTCGGCCAACTTGATGTACAATATTATTTTATTGGTTGCACCTCGGCTTGGCCGCAGTGGCCTAGTGGCGCGGCGGCTCCCACTGCCTTAATGTACATGCCTTAACAATCAGCACCACAAAGTTCTTGCTAGTAACTTGCCGGTATAGAATTATGTATAATGTTTAATGGATTAAAATTAATATGGTGTGACTTAATACATTCTTAAAAATCATAAAGCTTTATACACTTTATTGTGATACTGCAATGGAAATAATAAATTATGCTTTATTTTAGCAGAACTTATTTACCAAGCTTATAAAATAATTAAAATATTTTGAAAGTCGACATCAATGCTGAGGTATTTTAAAATTATAAATTGTACCATGTGATACATAATTTTATTTAATTCAAGCTTAATTTTCGATTATTAAAATGTTATTACTTTAAAACTTAACATTGGTGGTCATAGATTGATAACTCGTATCAAAAATCTTTTGAAGCTACATTGAATAAAATGTAATAAAATATAGTTGGTACATATTTCGAGAATTTACTTATTAAGGAAGTTGAAGATGTATATACGCTTTAAGATACTTTTTACAGATATATTGACTTAATAAACATTTAACGCAACCATAAACAAAAAAGTATTAAAAAAACATAGGTATAGGTACGACCATGCAAGCTATGACCATCGACATTTAGAATGTAGCATAAATTATTCGTTATACATAAACAAAATGTAAAAAAATCTGGTTTATAACAATGGGTCTCTTATGGTTTTACACAAGAGTCTTGTACCTAAATGCATAGTTTTTTCCAACTATGTATCCTCATCCATAAGTCTATCTATATGTACTATTACGTATATGTAGTATGACCTATTTTAAGTGCATCGAACGCGTCAGCTACATTGTTCACGTTCTCAATCAGACAACAAATTGATTTTATAGAAGAATAAAATATAGCAAAGAACATAGTTACGCGATCGCTAGAATATCAGAGATCTTGATTTTAAGTTACCTACGAACTTTTGAAATCAATACTTAGATGATCAGTTTTAGTCTAGCTCAATTTTCTGTCTAAAGATTGAAAACCGTAGGCTCTATCTATAGATAGAAAATATTTATTAGACCAGGGAGCATTATGTACTGGACGTAGGTAGTTGAAACGGTTGATAACCAACGCAATATCTGATACCAGCTGATCTTACCAACAAGCCAACAACTATAGCAATGAGCATAATAGAATTAGGCGGATAAATATTTAATTTACCTACAGTACTACAACTGCGTATTATTCGATTATAATTACTTATTGTTTGTTATATTATTATAAAGCCTAGTACAAATTGTAATTATAATAAACTTTTTGTTAACTAAATTATAGTTTTCTTATTCCATAATTTTGTTACTTAATCAGAATAGTGCCAATTCACAACATTAAAATTGGTGTCAGTGTTTTACAGAGTTGCATTATTTTTTAAACAAACATTATTTATGATTATACCTATCCTACATCCTGTTTATCATTTTTTATAGTTGGATAACAAGCAAATCAGGTACCTAATAGAAGTGTAGGTAGGATTTTACGAAATAACTTTTAGGTAAGGCAAGTACTTTACCTATCGAATATTTATTTAGGTTTAGTATTAACTGGAATTGTATACCTTTCTCTCGGACCAAATAAGACCTTTCTATCGATTATTCGATTAGAGGGTGTTGGCGGACTTTGTTTTTATGACGAAAAAATGAGGTACTTACCTGGTGCCCGGAATAATTATTTAAGTTATTTGTCATCACTACTTATTCTTGCACGATGGTATCAGAGTTATAGGTACCTAGTAGATTTTTTGGTAAGGACAGCAATGACTGCTTTCTTTCGCTTTTAAATATCATGTTTTATTGACTTTCTAACTTAGTAGTAAGTGCAAACCTTGCAACAATTTCTGAATATTATTCATGTAAGTAAATAAATGGGTAAACGAGGTTTGGCTGAGCTCAAATTAGGTAGGTATATTTGAGAGCGACTGCATTTAGGTGCTCTTTGCATCAATGTCCTCCTAATTCACAGGTTACGTAACAGGATAAGAAAACTGATAATCTTGTAAAATTTCAATCAAAACAGACCGATTTAAAAAAAAACAATTGTTTTAATGAATTTTATTATTATAATGCTCGATGTTATAGGTACATGAACTTCATAATTTGCGGGTTGGATACGGGTAAGTACATCAAAAGTATTTCATTGGTTTGTCATTAGAAGTCAAAGAATATTTATAATTTATGGCTAATGGCACCACATGACATTTAAAAAAAGTTTGTGTGTATTTTATAATTATCTAAGTAGGTATATTTTATAAGTAATTTTAATACTTTTATGGCGCACACCAACAACTGTTGTCACTTTTTCAGGCTGGTAGAAAATGCCTAGGCATTAAGCCCTCCTTTTGTAGTTTTTTTTTCATTGTGCAATAAAGAATTTATAATAATAAAATATGTGTATACGGTAGGTACTTAACTACCTAAAAAACTTTTGCGGCTCGTTGTTTACTTAAATTTTGTATCTATTAATTCTCTACTTTCATTCAATTTTTTCTTTGCCGTTACGATTTTAATTTAAATGATCATTGTTTTTATTTCAACTCTGCAGGTTACTAAATTTAATAATTGATCCAGTAGGTAAAGTATTCTAGCGTCTAATATTTTCTCATTTAGCTGAAAAGGAGCTTTTCCATTTCTTAATACGAACACCAACTCTAATAATACTCGTTATTGCTAAATTTTTTATCACATATTATCATCATAAATAATATCACATTGTTGGTATCTGTCTAATTAACATTCAATTAAATTACAATAACAAGAAAAAATAACAGCTTAGTAATAATAATTTATTAAATAAGTATACATATAAATGTATGTAACAAAACAATATTATTTTATAATTTATTTGCTAGTTTTAATAACAAGCATGGACCATGCTGCATGGCGTAGGCAAGGCACCTACCTACTTTACTGCATCAGCAGCGGTACATAGGTAGGTAGGTATTCATATTATTCATGACTTATTTCAATTAGTGATGTTAATAGACACCTGAGGCCGGGAATAACATATATCCGGAATACCTTTCTAAATCCAGAAATACAAACAAACTACTTTTACCTCACATTTACACAATATTGTGTGCAGATTATGTCGTTTGTATGCAATTCAGTGATTTAAGATTTTATTTTTTCATGATACAGAAGACCGGATTAATACGAGAGTGTTTCTACGGTCGTTCTTTAAGATTCAGGGCAGGTACTTTAGGTACTGAAAATTCTGAGGAGATTCGGTATGTATTATATATAGCAGCTTTTTAAAATATTTTGTTTATTAATTGGCATGGTGTCAATTTCGTCACATAGATAATGTCAATGTAGCAACCCTCAGAACAGCAAATCAACTTAGTTTATAATCAATACCTACCTACATAAGTACCTAATTTAAAAATACCTACACCAGTAAAACTCTCGACTATCCGCACTATAAAAATGTACCCAATAGGTAATGTCATAATCACCAGTCGTCCTTTCGAATTACTGACGGAACATTTACACATTCACAGTCCACATGCTGAATAAGATATTTTGATCGTGCATTTCTATATTTTAGTTGTACTACCTACAAAGTAATGAATAAGCTAGAATGATGATTTGCTAAAATATCATTTCGAAAGCAAATCAGAGCCAACCGTAAGTAATTAATCCAGCCGATCAAGCCGGTTTAATGAGGAAATACGATATTCTGCGTTTTCCTCCTTATATAAGAGCTTGACCAAAATTGTATTCGATGAAGAAATAGGGGAATACTTGCTAACTCATCCATCGCTACTACCTAGCCTAGAGGTACCTAACCTACCTACTTAGTCAAACCTATGTTATTGCAGGCAACTGTAAGGTACCTACCACATCTTTGATTCTAACCTTATGCGGACGAAAAGAGTACCTATCAGGACTCCTATTTTTCTACAATTTTAATCTACAAGTGGGGTTACGAGATTTATGTGTCTATTAAATTATTGTATCATATTCATTCACCCTTACATTAAATGCTACTATAACCATTCAAACCAAATGGACGCGATGAAATATTTACCATTTAAAGATTTTAAATACTTAAATAGAGATTCTACTACCCTGAAAGGGATTACAGCCGTGAATATAAATATTGATAAGTGCAATGCGAAGTCATAGCTAGGCATTAGTCAATATGTTGATCGGTGAGTGGTTGATCCATAAGCTTCGCGTCTTGAATGTAATCCTTCATATGAGGCTTTACTTTCGTTGGCGGAAATTTGGTGAGGCAGAAATCAGCAACAATACAAAAGAACTTGCATAACAATGGACAGAGAAGAGCCTGGTGGGTTACAGCTGCGATCCGGTACCACGGCCCGTCGAACGGATCCAATATAGCCGGACAGAGCATGTGGTTCAAGTTTACTTGCGCAGGCTGAAAAAATAAATCTCATTATAAATATGATAATTATAGATATTCATAAAGATTTAGCAATTGTCAGGATAGAACCCTATCTAATCTACCATTAAAGTCGGCCATGCTACTTGGTAGAAAAAAATATATTGTTTGTAATTCTTACTTTCTTACTTATATTATAAATGCGAAAGTTTGTGAGTTTGGATGTTTGTGCCTCAATCACGCTTAAACGGCTGAACGGATTTGAATGAAACTTGGAATATACATAGTATGTGTGCTGGATTAACATATAGGCTATCTTTCATCCGTGTACCACGCGAGCGAAGCCGCGAGCGGCTGCTGGTAAACCTATAATATAGGTATGTGACTGTTGGATGTTATTTATTTAGGTAGGTACATACCTATAACATATCCAATCCAATCTACATTATAGGCCTGATTAATTGGTACGCATTATTCCAGATACTTACAAATAAACTGTAAGACAATAGAGGTCATTGGAGTTTACTTGGTTTATTTATTTAGGTGAAAACATGCATTATAATATGTCCAATGAACAAATAACAATAAGATAGGTATTTTATGTGACTGTCGAAGTAATAATACTTACAATTGCTATTATTTGCAAAACTATGAAGTGGTATATCATGTTGAGGCTGTAACTGAATATAGCCCAGTTTAAATCCCATAGTGGCTCTATATTATACACACCTATAAAAAAAAATATATATAAATAAAGGCACTGCCTGAAAAATCATTTTTGATAATTAATTGAAATTCCTAAATTAAATCATAAGAATCATCATCATCATCCAAGCTTATCTTTGCTCATTTACTACATCCCACATTTCTATAGTCATAATTTATGCTATTACTTACCACCAATTCTTAATAAGTAATATGGTATCACAAACATCATGCCATGTTGAATCCAATACAACGCAGCTTCTGCGAAAATCTGAAAATAAATTTTATTTAATATTATTTTGAAGTCCAGTAACTTAAGCTTTCATAGTACACATTAAAAATATTGTGCAATTACTATTTCAGAAGTTAATTAACATTAAAAATTAAATCAATATCACAATTTTATATTAACAGAACTTACAGTTCTTGAAGCAGTTTCAGGAAATAAAAATGCTAATAGGGGTCCATTTAAAAGATTTAAATGAATTCTAAAGAGAGCTGTAACTGTCTTGCTTGGAGGGGCAGCCAATAAATATATCTGGAATATAACAAATAAATGTATTTAAAACATTATAAATCCTATGAAATAAAATAAAAATACACATCAAATACATACTTGAATTAATGTAGTCACATGGCAAGGGTTTAATAAATAGATGACCGTGCGAGAGGCAAACTTGAAACCAATTTCCATTCCCCATAGTAAGGCCAATAGGATAACTAAGAGGCGTTTGCCTCCTCTATCACTTTTTACATAATTTATGTCATCTGGTATTTTCAGTTTTGGATAAGTTTTAATCTGAAAACAATATATCTATGTCAATACATACATCATGTAGGTACCTACCTACATAGTAATATTACATACCTAAATAAAACAAAAACGCTATTAATAATTCAATACACAAAACCATTAAATATTTCCAGAGCCATAATATAATGCTAATATTTCAAGATAGTAGGAATATAGTTTTTTTACAATTTATTAGATGAACACTGGACGAATACCTAGGCACTTTGTTCAACATTATGTTGAATATTTAATTAGATTATGAAGCCTGAAACATAATTTATTGATTTTTTATAGAACATACATACCATCATGGTTCACAATAATGATGTAGGTTCAACATACTAACCATAACATAAATGCTGATTGAAGTAACAATTACAGTTTCAATGATTTGCCTTTGGGGAGACAGATAATAGGCACATTCGGGCCCCACATTTCTTGGTACAGCTTTATTTGCACCAATATACGCCCACTCGAACATGTTTTTGACTTTATCCTATATATATATTATTTTACACTAAAACAAGCATTTTATCGATAGCTAACAGCAGGAATAATCACGAATACGAATAGATTTCAACCGTACGTTTATTTCCCGCGATTGACAGCAAGCGACGACTACACAGTGCAGCAAACAGCAGCGCACAGATATTAAAGCCAAAACGCGCAGTCAGAGTGTTGCCAGCAGTCAACCTGGAAAAGCTCCGACCCAAGTCCAAAACGGGCTCAGACCAAATAAAAAGAAAAGACGGCCGGCCGGCGCGCCGCGAACTACAAAAGGGAATATACCTCGGAATATACTCTGATTATACTCTTCGGACTTCTCGGATGCTGATTATACTCGTCACAGTAGCCACTATTTAACAACCGAACTGAAGAATATACATTCGTGTCTATGACACTTTCGTTCAAATTTCATCAAAATCCGTCCAGCCGTTTCGGCTTCAGCTTGGAAGACTAAATGCGGGTAGGTACAGAGGCAGCCAAAGAATAAATTAAAAAATGGCTTCTTACAGCCGCCATGTTGTACTAAATATTTAAAATCCATGCTAATATTATAAATGCAAAAGTAACTATATCTGTCTGTCTGTTACCTTTTCACGCTTAAACGGCTGAACCGATTTTGATGAAATTTGGCAAGGAGGTAGATTGCATCCCGGGGAAGGACATAGGCTACCTTTTGTTGCAAAAATAATCCTGAAGGGTATGAAATAAGGGATGAACGTTTGTATGGGGAATCCGAATGTTAAGCAGGGTCGGGCGAGGTCAGCACTTGGATGGGTGACCGCGTGTTGTTGACTTTTTGTACTTTTTTTACTAAGAATTCCACGCTGACGAAGTCACGGGCAACAGCTAGTTTAAAATAAAAGATTAAGTTTCATTTAGTTTTTTACTTACATTTTATTAACATTATCTACAATGGCAGTGCTGATCGATGTTTCACTACCTACTCATTTTTACCTTCATACATATATAACTGCATAAAAAATCTATTTATATTCACAGGGCAGAATGGAGGTAATAATGACTAATTAAATTACATAAGGTATGTACCTATCTTTGTATTTAAAAACTTTCTTTGCAGGTACCTACATCGGATCAATTTGTTGAAGGAGTTTAAAGTTTTGAAACATTTATCTTTTGGCACACATGAACTTCTTTAGATGTAAATGGATCGTAAAATATAACAATAAGTAGCACATAGCAAACTTGAATTTACAAGACAGTAATTTTATGAATATGAACATAGCCAACACAAAGTTAAGGCACTGTGTGAGCTGGCCTTCCTAACATTTATTAATAAATGCTATTAGATTCATTTTCTATTTTATTAGTCTGCTTTGTAAAGAACTGCTAAAAAAACTGCAACAGCATAAATCAAATTAATACAGTATCTTATGAAACCTACCTTAGGCGTAGAAGTTAGCGTAGTAGGTCTAAGTTACGAGTTAACATTATAAAAAAAAACTTAGTTTTAGATGGCTTTGGTCTATATTGATGATCAGGACTTCCTAACCTATGACTTAATATTTTACATTAAGTAATTATAGTTATTCTTAGATATCTAGTTGCTTTTTCTGATTGATTCTGGTTCAAAGTATCTTTATTAATATTTACTGGAATAAATAGTAGAAATTTATCGATTTATTATTAGTATTTGGCAGTAGATGTTGTAAAATTAATTATTAAATAACTGTCAAACGAAGGTATAATGTAACCAAGTATACTATAATAATGATATACTATGTAGTGTTTTTGATGCAAACAGCGCATCGTGATACTTTTTCTAGTAGACTTCCTGATTTTAATGTCTGCCGCTCAGGCGTTGCAAATTGTTGGCTGGTTTCAATAGTAGTGAGCCAGAAGCTGAGTTTATTGGCGAAGTGCTGGCAGGTGCCGCCCTCGCCGTTGCACTCTATGAAGGGGCTCGCTCTGAAGTCCTCCAGACACGAGCCTGGGCTGGCCAGCGCCTGGCCGCCACCCTCGCCGCCCGCTCCCGTGTGCTGCAACACAAACACGCATTCAAATCAAAATCACATTTCAATAATGTGGCTTATCAATAACGTGATCAAGAAATGACCGTTATTTAAAGTTTTAAAGTTGGCAGTTAAAATATAACAGTTGTCTTCGACCTTTGGATTGTGGACAAATCATCGACTCTGATGACGATTGGTCTAATAAACACCTTCAAGAGATTTAGGTCTAAGAGGATATGTTCAAATCTTTTCACTTACCATAACGAAACTGTATCCTATCCAAAGCACGTTCCATCCTCCAGGGCACTGCGGGATGTTCAGGGTCTGGCTGTGTACAGCGATAACATTAGCTGGAACTTCGCAGACTACACATCTTGAAATGTACTTCTCGATTTCATATCCTTGCACCGGCATCATCGGGATCGGTTGTCCGGTCGATAGCCAGTAACTCCGGTCGTTTCTGCTGGCGTAGTTGCACACGTCGTTAAGGTCACAGAACATAAATGGCATGGTACTGAATTTCCTGACGCACGAACCGGCTAATCCTAGGTCTTGGTTGTGCGCTTTCTCATTACCGTCAATGTACAGGAGCGAATATCCCTCCCAAAGCTTGATATGCGTGGGCTCGCACGTCGGCACAACTTCTCTCTGACTGTGTCTGACTAGAAGAATGCCGGTTAAGAAGTCCGTAGTGGCGCATGGGGCGCCAGGTGCTCCTCGAATACCTTCCCTTCCCGTGAGACCAATCTCTCCCTTCTCTCCTTCCAGGCCCTGCATTCCCCGAGGTCCCATCGGACCAATCGGTCCGGGGGGTCCAGGGAAGCCGCGGTCACCTTTCTCACCAGGTCGCCCGTCGTAGCCAGCGGGGCCCGGTGCTCCATCTTTACCGGGCAGGCCTGCGAGTCCCGGGGCACCTTGAGGTCCCGGTTCTCCTTTGGGTCCGTAAATAAATCCAGCCGATTCTCCCTTATCTCCTTTTAGACCTTGCGGACCGGGCCTGCCCATTCTTCCGGGTAATCCAAGGTCTCCTTTTAAGCCCTGCGGTCCTTGAGGTCCGATCTCACCGTTGATTCCGTCGAGTCCTCTATCGCCTTTGTCACCTTTTAAGCCATCGCGTCCTGGTACTCCAGGGAATCCTTGGTCTCCCTTTTGTCCGGGTAAGCCGTAGCCTGTAGCCCCCTTGTCGCCCTTTTCTCCAGGCGCTCCGTCGATGCCCCTCGGGCCGGGTGCGCCGGAACGGCCGTCGACGCCTGGGGCTCCTGCGAGCCCCTCGCGGCCCTGATCACCCTTCTGGCCTCTCGGGCCGGGCACGCCAGGAGTACCATCACGTCCCGATGATCCCGGGAGCCCTTGAAGACCTCGTTCACCCTTTTCCCCGGGAGCACCCTGCAATCCCGGTCGGCCATGCTTGCCTGGGATACCCGGTAATCCTTTCTCACCCACTATGGTCAAACCGCTTATACCCATAGGACCTTGAGGTCCGGTATTACCTGCAAACAGAAAGTAAATTAAAATTATGCATAAGAATGATATTGTAATAACAGTATGTGTCGAATCCGTGAAATTTACCTTTTTCTCCCTGAGCTCCAAAGCGGCCAGTTTCTCCCTTTATACCAGTAAATCCACGGTCACCCTTCTGTCCTGTTAATCCTTGAAGTCCCTCAGGACCACGCTCTCCCTTTTGACCTTGAGGTCCGGGCATACCTGCCGGTCCAATTTCTCCCTTATCGCCCTTAATGTCGATCGAAGGGCCAGGAAGTCCTCTGTCACCTTTCAAGCCCGAGAAACCAATGGGGCCTGGTATTCCTACAGGTCCAATCGGTCCTCTTTCACCTTTAGCCCCATCTATTCCATCATTTCCTCGGAATCCAATTTCACCTTTATCACCCTTTTCTCCTTCTCTACCCGGGAAACCAACTTCGCCTTGCAACCCAGGAGCGCCGTCCAGTCCGGGAGCGCCTGGTTGGCCCGAGTCTCCCTGCAGTCCTCGATCGCCCTTGAGTCCCATGAGGCCGGGCAGGCCAGCGTCTCCTTTCGGCCCGGTGGGTCCAGGCAAACCATCAAGTCCAGGCATCCCGATATCTCCCTTTTCACCTCTCTGTCCAATGAGACCATAGCCGGGTTGACCAGCGTCACCTTTGTCACCTTTATCACCGTCTGCGCCATTAATACCATCCATTCCTCTCAGACCGTACAGGCCCGGTTCTCCCTTATCTCCTTTATCGGAAGCAAGGCCAGGCTCTCCTTTAGGTCCCATGAGACCAGAGGGGCCTCGGTCTCCTTTATAACCCGGTGCACCCGGAGCTCCCGGCATGCCCGGAGCTCCCATGTTTCCTAGGTCACCTTTAGGTCCAGGTGCTCCAACCGGCCCAATAAGTCCCGGGGTTCCCGGTAATCCTGGACTACCCGCATAGCCAATGTCTCCTTTGTCTCCCTTGTCTCCCGCGACGCCGTCGACACCAGCGGGCCCAGGCGCTCCAGGGCGGCCGCGCGCTCCGGGGAATCCCTTAGGACCGTCCAGCCCTTGTGTGCCCGGTTCTCCTTTGGTTCCCGGTAAGCCGATGACACCAGGCTTTCCTGCTAGTCCTGGATATCCTTGCTGTCCTTTGAGACCGTCTCTTCCCGGCATCCCCGGAGGACCTGGCAAGCCCTGAGGTCCGACTGGTCCAGCGTCACCTTTGAGTCCCATGACGCCGGGTGAGCCTGGCCGTCCAACGAGTCCTTGATCTCCTTTCTCTCCCTGCAGGCCGATGGAGCCGGGCGGGCCATCGTACCCTGGTGTGCCGGGTTGTCCTCTTGGGCCTGGCTCTCCTTTCTTGCCTGATAAGCCAGGAGGTCCAGGCGGGCCGGGCATAGAAGGCCCAAACTCTCCTTTGTCGCCTTTCATGCCTGGAGTGCCTGGGAATCCCCGTGGACCGGGTGCACCGCTCGTTCCGGGAGCTCCGATGGGGCCCATCTCTCCTTTGTCACCTCGGAATCCTGTGAGACCGCGCGGACCGACTTGTCCCGGCCTGCCGGGCAAACCCATATCACCCTTCAATCCCGGACGCCCAGCAAAACCTTTGTCTCCCTTTTCACCACGATCACCTATAAAGAAATGTTAACAAATAAATTAATAAAAAAGGTTTATTGTTTTATAATTATATAGATGGTTTCATGACAAATAAGGTAAGTTACCTGGCACACCCTGGGGCCCGGGCGCACCAGTTGCGCCGCGGTCTCCACGCGCTAGCTCTGCGATGTTAGCGGGACACTGGCCGGGGTCACCCTTCAAACCGGGCCTGCCGGGGAACCCTTTGTCTCCTTTCTCTCCAGGCTCCCCAAACACACCCTTCTCTCCCTTCACAGAAGTTCCTTTCTCTCCGGGCAGTCCGTTGGTTCCGTCGATACCAGATGTTCCGTCAACACCTGGTGGTCCCGTGAAACCTCTGTCACCCTTCGTCCCCGGCATACCCACATGTCCCCGTTCTCCTTTCAACCCCTCGACTCCTCTGTCTCCTTTAGGTCCAGGTCTGCCTTGAGGCCCACGGACACCTTTAGCACCGGGAGCACCTCTTGTCAAATTGTAAGGGATTTTAGCATCGGCACCCTTTTCTCCTGGAGGTCCACTGGGTCCATCTTCACCTCGTTCACCCTGTTGGTTAAATATAATATTTTTAGGTTTCAATAAATGTTTAAATTGTTATAAGGGAAATCTAAGAACAATCATTTACCGGCGCTCCTTGGGCTCCGGCTAAACCGGGTAGACCGTCGTCACCGCGCTCTCCCTTCACACCCAGCGGGCCGCTTGGGCCGCGTTCGCCAGGCTGCCCCCTGCTTCCCTCATTTCCTTTGTCTCCCTTCAATCCCGGCCCTCCAGGAGAACAGGTGTTACATCTACCGCCTATATCACCCTTAGCACCCGGAGTACCGGGGAGGCCGTCAAAACCTGGGCTACCCTTGTCTCCTTTCTCTCCGGAAGGTCCCATCTCTCCGGGGCTACCGGGCGTACCCAAGGTAGAGTTACCAGGAGTACCTCTCAACCCAGCATAACCCTTGTCTCCCTTATTTCCTTTATCACCGTGGTATCCTGGTTGTCCAGGGGTTCCTCTATCGCCCTAGAATAAAAACACGATTAAAAAAGGTTGGAAACTACTCGCATGTTCAAAAATAAGGTTTAAAGTATGAACTAACGGGAATGGAGAAGCCGGCATCACCAGTGAATCCTCTGGGTCCTTGCGGTCCTACAGGGCCGTCATAGCCGCGAGGGCCGATGTCTCCTTGTACCCCGTCGCGGCCTCCCTCACCCTTCTCCCCCTTGCGGCCCGTGGGCCCCTCCCGGCCGGGCGTGCCTGGCTCGCCCTGGCCGCCCGGGGCGCCCATTGGCCCGATGTACCCACGCTCTCCCGACTGTCCGTCTGTGCCCTTGGGACCCGCAGGTCCAGGGTTTCCCCGAGGACCCATGGGCCCTGGCGGCCCTCGAGACCCGCTGCGTCCGCCGGCCGGCCCCTGCACTCCCTTCAGACCACGCGGCCCAGGCGTGCCATCTCTGCCTGGTTCTCCCTTGCTTCCGGGTCGCCCGTGTAACCCAGGGAGCCCTTCGGTTCCTCGATCTCCTTTTTGACCCATCGGTCCTGGAGCTCCAGACATACCATCGCGACCCTGTCAAAAATTATCATGTTACAAATGTCGATAAAATTGCAAACTATATTCATTATTTTGACAATAAATACTAAAAATAATTGGTATCTTCTCTGCTGGACTGGAAGTAAAGAAAAAGTATAGAATGCGTCCAGCTGCTCCTCTTCCCGAGCATATCGTAAAAGTCAACTAAGGGATAGTATCCTCTTCAAAATGATGTACCATCTATATGGGCGATAGACTGATCACCTGTCACCATGGTTCATCATATCCATCTTACGACTTTAAATCAGAAGTGGCTGCAAGTTTTCTTATGTTTACTTGTGGCTCTGCCCACCCCATAGGGGATACGGGCGTATAATATGTATGTATATATTATTCAACTTATACCCGTTCTCCTGGATTTCCGCGAATTCCTTTTTTCCCTTTTTCACCAATCTGGCCGGCAAGTCCAGGTTCTCCAGAAGGACCTGAATCTCCCTTTTCTCCCATCCTGCCAGGTTCTCCTTTATCTCCCTTCGGTCCCATGTCTCCTTGAATACCCTTGATGGCTCCTTTGTTCTCTTGGGATGGGAGGGTCACCGGGGGGCAACTAGGACCTCTGTCACCTCTGTCACCTCTGTCTCCCTTGTCACCTTGAATCGCCTCGCCTTTAGTACCTTTTGCACCTTTATCTCCTTTAAATCCATAAGGCCCCTGAAAAAAATATTACTTTTTAAAGTATCGCTAAAACAGCTTGATCTTTATTTAGATGAAAAAGTGTGGTCACCTACCTGTGGTCCAGTACTTCCTTTGGGTCCGATGAGACCGGGCGCGCCGGTCGGCCCCACGGGTCCCTGCCGGCCCTGCATGCCGTCTGCACCTGCCTCTCCCTTCTGTCCCTTTTGGTAGTGACCGATGTGGGCCGCTTCTCCTTTATCTCCTTTGTCACCTTTGTTTCCAGGATAACCTCGAGGTCCCGGGAAACCTTTCGGACCAAGTGGTCCTTGTTCACCCTTCAAGACAAAAAGCGTGTGGTAAGAGTACATTTTATTTTTACTGAGTAATTACAGTTCAAAAACTTACATCTGTACCGTTGCAACCATCTCTTCCGGGAATACCAGGGTGACCTGGGTCACCTTGGGCACCCGGTTTTCCACTTAGTCCAGTATAACCTTGATCACCAGGCTTGCCTCTGTCTCCTTTCGGTCCGCTAGGCCCTTGCGGCCCCATTTGTCCTTTTTGACCTTTTGGACCCTGTGGACCCTCGGGGCCATCGTGTCCTGGACCTCCTCTCGGGCCAGCTAGACCTGGACTACCTGGGAAACCCTGCAAAATATGATATTCATTAGTTATATATCTTGGTTTTTTAAGTGACAAGATCTTACTACCCAAAATACACCATTTTTATAACCGACTTTAAAAACATTCACAGTGCCTACTCGTAACTAAACGTAACGTAACTTTTAAACGTTTTAATTACGTTTATGACTATATCTATGTCCCACGTTTATAACATTTTACATATCATACTAATTAGTCATTTAAAAAAAATCTTACTCTGCTTCCTTTCTCGGCGAAGCATTTAGGCACGCAACAGCCGGGCGCAGTGCAGTTGCGCTCTGAAGGCGGCACTCGTTGCTTGGTGACGGGGTCGTATACTTCGAAGTTGCGAGGGATGCCGCTCGGTGGGTATCGGCGCGGCGGCGGTGGCGACGGCTCCGGGTACTGCTCCCATTGCTGCTGCGGCCGCGACGGCGGATAATCTGGCCTCCGCGATAAACCGTGCTCTTGGTTCGACGACCAAGATCCAGGCCAATCGGTCCCGTAAACGTTGTTGTTGTTCAAGTAATCTTGCTGAAAATTGCAATTGTCCACGTGAATAAACAAATGTATCAAATGCAAGCCGACAGTTTCAGGATATTAAGGCAAATTCAATAATTTTGTGTAGAAAACCACTGAAAGTATTTAATTGGTAGGTATGTTACATTATTTAGACCAATAGCTTGTCGCGAAGTGGTTTGCCGCTTCGGTCTGATAATATTGAGATAGCAGTTTGACCCCACTGTCGGGTACTACAAAATCTAAAAATATTTTAGCAATAGCCGATAGGTCCTGGTTTGTACTTACTTAACTAACTGATTTCTATAACACAGCGGATAGCGTTCAAATAGCTGGCGATGCAATAAACTGGCAAAACTACGCAGTACCTACATTTACACAGAAACACCGTTTCCGTGTAAGTTGAGGAGGAGGTTGCGGTGTTTTTTACACGACTGCCAACCCGAAAGAACCATCACACAAATTTTTGCTTTTTTGTATTTATATTGTATTGCGCAAAAAGCAGACAAACACTACGTTATTGGGTAGAAGAAAACAATAAAACTGCTTATTAGTTTTGTCTCAAAAGTGACGAATATCAGCTATTCAAATAGGTACATTGGCGGGCCGCGAAGTAGCCCGCGGACAAAAGGTTATGTAATTTTGGAAATGGGCTCCTGTTAACTTGTTGCATGCTCACTATGCAAACCTTTAATATCCATGTTTATACTGGAGGAGAGCTCTACCTAGAGGTATAATATGAATTAAATGTTCTATATATTTTTTCTTTACTTCCAGAGAGAGAAGTATTGGGACTTTGAATCAGGAGTGGCTGCAAGTTTTCTTGTAATTGTTTGTGGCTCTGCCCACCCCATTAGAGATACGGGCGTGATAATATGTATGTAAATGTTCTATATCAAAATAGTTAATTTATTCATGGCTAAGTTGCCAGATTATAACGTATCGTTGTCAGTGTATTCTGACAGACCTACAGATTATAAAACTACCCGATCTAGATCTGGATGATGAATAATTCTGATGAGCTTGATTAGGTGAGCTATCTATAGACCGTTTGCAACGGCCTTTAGATAGCCCGACTGTTACTAAATTTGTAATAGTTGTAAGTTTCTTTCTGTTAATACAGTTATACTTTTATCTAGATCTAAATAGGCAACTTTTGAGTGACATCTTTATATCTATTATATTAGTGTACCTAGAGATTATCGGAATGTAAAGCAAATAGTGACAACGAAATTAAATAATGATATGGATGGTTTATTATGTCCCACGTAGAGTCATCTTACAAAAAATGCTGACTTTGCGTTATATCAGGTATCATGCAAACACTATGCTTCGATGTGAGCCTACAAGCCCGCAGTTTTAATTCCTTAATCATTCTTACTTTTAAGCTGAAACTGTAATTGTTATAGGAATGTTGTAGGTAATTTCATTACTACACAACCACAAAAAATACCATTTCGTGATTTACAATAAGTAAAATATAAGTTAAACTATGGCATGTGTTCATAATTATTATTAGAATTATTACCTACTCTACCCTACCTACATTTTTTCATATTACTGCTCTACCCTATTTAGATTGAAGCCTAAAACATGATGCATTGAAGTTTGAAGTTATTTTAACAATAAAACCGGTCAAGTGCGAGTCACACGAATTTACACACGAAGGGTTCCGTACACGTACATAAATGTTTTTTTATATGCCACCTATTAAAGTTGGCAGCATGTTCCCTATTAAAATCAAGCAAAAAAAATGCAAAATGAAACACGTCTCTTCTATGAGAACACCCTTAATTTTTAATTTTGAAGAAATACACAAAAATAATACAAAAAAATGTGCAAAAAGTCACTCCACCCATCCAATTACTAAGCAAGCTTAGTAATTGTTGCTTAACTACAATGAACGATTATGAAGTTTAAACTTTTTTTTCTTGTAAAGAGCCCCCTTTTATTTTAGTTTTATTATATTTTGTTATAACAGCAATAGACATTATGTACTCTGTAAAAATGTCACTCTACCTATTACGGTTCATGAGACAGCCCGCTGAAAAACGGACCGGACGGACAGCGGAGGCTTAGTAATAGGGTCCCGTTGGCACCCTTCGGGCACGGAACCCTAAAAACCCGATGTTGGCCCCTATATATATTTCTTTATAAACAACAGAAAAATTATATGAAATAAAATTAATCACTTAAAATCCTGACAAATATTTCGGCGCGTCATGAGAAGGCTGTTATAATTTATATTACTATTTTAAATAGTTAATTACTTATTTACATTCATATATCGACACCTTTACCGCTCCAACAAGGTTTTCTTTATACACTGTATTGTAATACGGCTCAAAACGGAAGCTTTTTACAGTCACCTCGGAAAATGCGTAATACCTGTTTGATCTTTTCACTCGGACGTCTGCGGTTTGAGGGGATGTCTGTCTAGTCTACCATAATTTGCTATTAGGTACAATCATGTTTTCAGATGTATTTAGTCTTTACGCAATTATGTCGCAATACGTAGGTATGTTAATTAAGACTGTCGGGATGAAATTAAATAACGAAACATCAAAGGGGTTTCCAACAAACCTTTGTGTAGTAAAACATTTCGGCAGTTCTGTCAAGCTACAACTATTTTTTTTTCATAAATTCTCTTTTTTTTCAGAAGGTAAAACGGTAGATCAAAAAGTTGTATTTTTGAAAACTTCGGTGATAAGGACAGTAATTGTTTTTGTTAATTTCTTAATAAAAAGTTTATAAAAAAATTGTATTATAATCATTCTAATACCGTTTATTATTTATGATTAAGAAGGTGTATGATCAATCTTTCTAAAACATCAATATAATGTTTTAAATTTGCAAAAAGACTTGGTAATACCAATTTAAAATTATTCCTTTCAAATCAATAGTATCAGTAACTCCGGAAATAATTAGCCGTGGCAAACGGACGGACAAAATCGTACCATTTTTGTGCGGAACCCGAAAAACTTGGTTGCTAATTCAACGAAGAAAATTAAGAAGTTAGCTAGTTAATCAATTTTTTTTTTGAAGTTTAGTTTCGTAGTAAAATAGCGATATATGTGAGGATTCCTATTATTGAGAAGAATTCTAATTGTTTGTAAGGTCTTTGTTGGAAACTATGGCAGACA
Organism: Scotopteryx bipunctaria; assembly: GCA_949320045.1. Taxonomy (NCBI): domain Eukaryota; kingdom Metazoa; phylum Arthropoda; class Insecta; order Lepidoptera; family Geometridae; genus Scotopteryx; species Scotopteryx bipunctaria. The sequence goes on from OX439441.1 coordinate 7,030,099, forward strand.
ACAGACACCGGAGTAAAATAGCAAGTGTTCAATTTTCCATATTTGATTTTGAATTTGAAATTTTGAGTAGGTCACACATTCGTAGACTACTTCACTATATTGTTGGGTAACGTAGGTCTAGGTAGTTATCTAAACCTAGATGGGTAAGTCCCTACATTTTGTTAATCATGCGGTGCCTTCCAAAACAACAGTGCTTTGTAAAAACGGACAAGGTATCAGTTTTAATTATTAAGGAATATTATAATTACTGAATGAGTACATACATAAAGATGTTTAATGTTTAAATAGGTTTGCGCAACGCCGACGCATTACATCCGAGCGACGATAAACTTTGTCGGTCACCTCTACATACTTATAAGTTCCAACCAGACATATCGCACACGGAATAAAAGCTTTTTAATAGATAGTTATAAATTTTTCTGCGGTATAGTTTAATGATCATAGATAAATTATGTAAGTTTAACTAGATTAGTATTACAAAGGTTGACTATAAAAAAGAAAATAAGATTGACTGTGAGATTTAGAAAAATCGATTGTATGCAATTAGTTCTTAAAAATACGCCAAAGGTTTATTTTTTAAGGTTCGCATTTTGAAAACATTGCAAAAAGACGAATGCAAGCGGACGACCGGCCCGCATCGTCCGCTGCCGTGCGCAGCTACATTCCCTAATTCCACTAAAGTTTTTATCTAACGCGCCCTAAATCACTTTCATTAAAATGTATACATTATTCCATTGTTTCTTTACTAAATACATTAAAAACGAATACTTACTGTGTTCACACCAATCAGGGGAGCTAGCGCAGCTAACAACCTGAGGAAAAATTGAGAAAAAAATTTAAGCAATTAATAAAAAAGAAATCATTTTTGCGTTCGAGGGCAAAGTTAGCTATTATTTTTTAATCAACTAATGATTTAAATCGTCCTTCGGTATATTTTTGGAAATTTTATTTTTTGCAAGTTAGATATAAATGGTGGCTTACCACAGTACTAGTTGCGCCATGGCCCGGACCGCGCTGCGCGTGATCCCGTCCCGTGCGCGCGCGCCGTTTGTGCCGGGACACTAAGGAAAGAGGAGAGCTCGGGCGGCGGCCTGGGCACCCCCGCCCGACGCCCCCCGGCGGGCGCCTGCCGCCGGGGCTGTTGCGAGGGCGCGCGTCCAGTAGTGCGGCGCAGCCATGACCGGTCCGGCGCGCGCGCGCCTCCTCGCGCTCCATCTCGTGCTCGCCGGCATTCTCTTTGACACACCTGCTCCTAGTTCAGCGGTAAGTGCTAAATAAACAACTTATCACACGATTCACCTGAAGCGATCAGGCACCCATGTGTTATTCCATACAAAAGACATCAACGCGCGCCGCCTATACACACTTTGAACCCTGATTGATATTCCTGTTTTATTTAATGATCTTATTGAAAACCGTTTCATAACACTGAAAACACGGAGTCGTTCTTTAGTTTCCAATGACATTGCATTGTGTTCCTGTCATTGTGCGTGTTAAATGCACGGTAGTTTTGGGAGTCATCTGGTGAATATTTACAGTAGGCACCAACTTAGTTAAAACTTGTTCCTTATCATCACAGAGATACATAATTCACGTTATAAAACTGAAGTTTTGTATATGTATGTAAGCTTATCATACTGAGATATACCTTCCATTTTTTTGGAACCCTTTCATGGTCTTTTAAAGTTACATGTAATTTTTTTTTTGACTAAAGCCAAGTTGGTTCGAAGTTAATGGCCATTTTAATTGTATTTATTTTGTAATTCTTAAATATTCAGGATTCACATCACATAGGATTAAAATTTCCAGATCATAACCGGGATTTTATAATTACGGGTTTCCTAAGTTTAAAGGTGTTTATATAAAAGATTAGCTACTGACCACGGCTTTGTTCGTGTTGCACCAGGATAAAAAGTACCTAGTCTGTGTTAAACCGGGCATTAGAAAGAAACTAACATAACTTTCTTCTGCATTTCTTTATCCGTAACAGAGTTGAGTGAGAACAAACATACAAACTCTCGCATTTATGATAAGGATCCAATGATACAACATTTTTGATTTAATGTAATTAAACTAGGTAAAATAAGAAAAACTACAACGCATTACTTTCTTTTCTACAAATTAACCTCTAAATGCTTAATTTTATATCGATAAAGGTATTTCATTTCGTATAACGATGGCATGGGAACAACCCATTGTTGGGTTATAAACGAGTCTGTAAACAATTTGCAACTTAGCAATCGGCCAGATTTAAGTTGTGTGGAGCCTACTTAATAAATGTATAACTCAGAAAGATTCTGAGTATGTTTGGATGTTTGTGTAGGCTGGACCGATTTGATAAAATTCGATAAAAGTACTAGGTAAGACAATTTTTTATCCAGTACCATGTGTAGCCGCGCGCAGAAGTTAGTAAGCAATAAACTTTTGGTTTGCGCTTTGCGCGTACGCTAATCAATATTTAGTTTCATTACCATTTCTTAACGCCCAGTTCCAATATTTTACTAACGGACGACGGTTCGTTCATTGCATATCAATGTTGTTTTTCTGTCAAAAAATGTATGTTGTGTTTCAACAGATAACAACGTTGCTATGCTATAACTGCTGATAGCTTGGTGACAAAGCACGTGTAAGATCAGCTACTACTAGTGTGGTAAAAGGCTTTTTTTGTGCACTTGACACATATTTTCGAACTTTTTAGGTTCTAGGACATGCCGGATTCTTCACGATGTCTTCCTTCGCAGTTTGAAAGTACTGGTATAGCGCACATAAATAATTCGAACAGAAAAATCCATTCGCGTCCGGATTTGAACACACGATCGAAATCACCTTAGGATCGAAAGGCGGAGCCGCTACCACTAAACCACCAGTGCTCTCAGATCAGCTTACAGCTAGGGATAGTAGGGTTTCGTAGACTTATACGCTGACGCAACTACATTTTAACTCGACTGTACTTTGGAAGAGCCAATAGGTTTTGACGATCTCGGTGGCGTGACGGGTGAAAGGCTGAGATGCAAGAGGCGCGGGTTCTATTAGCATCACCCATTCTCGTGGCCAACTCGCGCTTGGCCAAAAAATGAACTTTGCCAAAATCGTTTTCACAAAAAAAAGCAATGTTTTCTAAGACACTATTTTCACCTGTATCTCTTCTGGTTTCGGATTTCCCCATACTGTCCCGCTTAAAAAAAAGACTGTATTGTAAGTATGTATTTAAAAATAAAAACCGGTCAAGTGCGCGTCGAATTCGCACACGAAGGGTTCCGTACCATCGTACACAAATGTTTCTTGTATGGGGCCCCCTTTTATTTTTTATTTAATTTTTATTATTTGTTCTTATAGAGGCAATAGAAATACACACTCTGAAAATTTCAACTCTACCTATTACGTTTCAAGAGATACAGCCCGCTGACAGACGGACGGATAGACAGCGGCGACTTAGTAATAGGTCCCGTTTGCACCCTTCAGGTACGGAACCCGAAAAAAGTATATAAGTATTCTATCAGCCATGTGGTTTGCATAGTACAAGCCTTGCTTAGTTTGGGCTTATTAAATGAATGTCCACAAATATTTATTTTATGAGCCTAGCCATCAGTTTACAAATTCTCACATTTTTCGTTATTCCGATAAATCGGTAATTAGTAACCGGTAGTTTTAGGTGAATAAACCTTGCAACATAAGTTTTCACACTTTAATTTAACTAGTAGTACTACCTAAAAGTTCAATAAACATGGAATGAAAAATTAAGATTTAGGTTAAGTATGGGCAGTTTGTTTACATAAATTGTATGTCCAATTTGGATGGTCAATTTCACCGTTCAAACTAAACGGAGTTTAATCCTAACCTGATTCCAAAAGCTGTAAACTTGTATAAATCTGATATCAGTGACAGTTCTTGAACTCAGTTTGGAAGCTGGATGCCGTTCAGATTGAATGGCAAAACCGGCTCTAAGGTATTTGTTTATTTCTTAGAGTACCTATGCTTAGTGCTTATCAAGTTCGATTATACAAACGGCTGAAAAACCTACTTTGTTTTATTAAGTACCTACACAAACGCAGAATTTTTAGAGTTATATAATTTTGATTAGGTATTTTACATGTATATATTTTTCAGTTGATTTACTTAAATTAATGGCTATTATCAAGATTTGGTTAATGTTGAATTTCTTGACCTCATATTCCGATTAGCCATTGCTACAACAAAAAATAGCGGTAAACTTTGATGATAATAAAGTACTTACTTGGATACAAAGGCTATCGTCTGTAAAACACTGATGTCATCATTAAAATATACCTACTTCATTATAAGTTTGATATCTGCATATTATTTAATACTTGTATCGTAAACTTCCAGCTCTATAAATAATTTATGACAGTAATAATAAATAGTAACAGTCGGTGTCCATGCGGAAAGAAAAGAAAAATTAATAATATATCAATCGATTGATAAAGAAGTATGCGCAAAATAACATCAGTAGCGTTTAGAGGTTAATCTAGAGTTAAGTGGTTAACTTTTAATTCGGGCACAAAATACAAGTTAGAAGAAGAATTGTACACCTAACTTGGTGACAAAAAGTTCAGGTGTACAATATAGAATAGATTAGAACAGAAATTGTTTATTTGACACACAATACACAGAGTACACAAAACACTAGTCACAACAAAAATATCAATGAAGATAGGGTTAAACAGAAAAACAGAAATATAAAACATGAGATAATAAATTGGTATAGATTTGAGCTAATTAGCCCCCTCTGTGTCGTGAGGGCCAAACAGGTCCGGTCTCAGCCATTGCAGCTCAACACATTCGTGGGAAGCAGAGCTGGTTTTCAGACTGGGCCTGAAACGGTTGACCCCACAAACGCAAAACAATCCCTGTATGATAAACAATATAACAAAATGAATAAGAAAAAAGAGAAAACAATATTGAACAAATCAATTCTATTATACTTATTCGAATTGATTTGTTACTAATATTACATACTAATTTACTCATAATACTAATGAAATAAAATATTTAAATATTTTATCACAGCATGATCCTTGGATCATGTGCCGACCCCACATAAAGTGGGATAAGGGCAGGAAGATGATGATGATGATTATAAAGGTACCTAGTGCTATTTATATTTAGAGAATAAAAATATTTAATGTTATAAATGAACAGAAAGAAACAATAACTAAATTATATTTGTGAAAAGGTGTGAAAACGGAAAATACTGCCAGGACAGTCAATATTTGTCAAGTCAATCAAGTCAATAATTGTGCCCCTGGTCTTTAAACCACCCTGTAAAACATTTATATCCTAAGTTTATTCTACGCCGCATATTTAGCTTTTAGCATGTTTGATTTGTAGCTATTTGGCTCTTATCTTTGTTCTGATACATCTATGTGGGACGCAATGACCTAAAATACATAATTCAAAATTGATAATGATTCAGATTGAAAACAAACACAACGATGCCAGTTGCCTTAACTTTTTTATATTTTGAAAGCTTGTTTATCGCCTACAGAACCCTGTCGCGCACGTGTGGCTATGTCGTACACGCATTTACATAACCGTTTTTTGAGTTTTGAAGTCCAAAAAAACTCTTAGCTCCAACTAAGCTAAGCCGTACAGACAGACTCCTTCACTCGGAATCCTTTACTGTCAGTGGTCCGACACACTTACCCCCGAATACTCAAACGCATCTCAGAGTTGAGCACGTCTCAAGTGACGAGTTTTTAAAACTGTCAAAAAACCGTGACTTGAGACGTGCTCAACTCTGAGTCGCGTTTGAGTATTCGGGGGTTAGCCACTGATAGACACTATAAAACTTAAAATACCTCTAAAAAAATACAGAAAGTATAAATCGCTATAAAAATGTTGGACGTCCGGCAGGGAGATGGGCAGACGATATAGTCAAGATCGTAGGCCGTAGTTGGATGAGGCTAGCACAGGAACTTGTTGGATGGCACAAGCAATGGGAGGCCTACGCCCAGCAGTGGGCAAAAACGGGCTGTGGATGATGGTGATGATGATACAGGAAAAAAAATATAAATATTTGTGGACGTTTCACACAGCGCCATCTAGTCCCAAACTAAGCAAAGCTTGTAAGGGATACTATGGGAACCAGATGGCTGATACAATACTTATATATAATATTTTTTTTTGTAAATACATACTTATAATACATAGTATTGAAACACTCAGACTCGGTAGAAATATTTGCAGAACATGCATAAATTTCTCCCGCAACGGGAATCGAACCCGTGCCTCTTGCGTCTCAGTCGGGCACTCGCCCGCCAAGCCACCGCGGTTGTCATACATTGGGATACGTTAAAATACATTGGGATAAGTATTTTTAGAGCTTATTTTACTCCGTAGAACATTATGTGAATGCTGAGAGATACAGGTAGAACTGCTTGGAAAAGGAAGATTCAATAAACATAAATGATTAAGAACGAAGTTGATTTATGGTTGGTATTGCTTCATTTAAAAATCAGTTTAATTGAAGAGAACTTCACTTCAGTATCTGATGTTACGCTAACCTTTGCACTAAGTATTATCATGACAATTTTTATTTGGTACATAATATCAACCGGCAACAACAATTGTTATCATTAAGTAGCCTCGTGACCCAAAAAAGCTTACAGTGTCTTATTATTAATTCACCAAGACATCCTTGTAAGATGTAAAATTATATACTCTATTATGTAGGCAGTGACGGTTAACCCTTAATCAAATTAAGCAATTGCCTAGGGCATCACGTCTGAGGGGGCACCAGAAGAAGCACATAAAAAATCCGTCCTTAGGGTATCACGTCTCACTCTCACGTTACATCTCATCATCTTATTTTATAAAAAAACTAATGTTTTTAGGCGGTAAAGGTTTAAAGACCGATTCTAGTTGACATACGGATAGGGGGGCCCACAGGCATGGATTGCTAAGGGCATCAAGCAGTCTTAATCCGTCACTGTAGGGTACATAATTTTAACCGACATCTAACTAACAAAAATATGATTAGATTAGATACATATATTAGATACCAATAAAATTTGTGCTGAAGAGAACAGATTTTAAGCAAAGAAGTTTGAGGAAATAAAATCTCCTCCGGTAGTAAGAGGCACTTCCATTTCTTATATTGCTATTGATACATTCATCACACATTCACATGTCATTAACTCTACATAAGCCCGTACGATACAGGTTGCAAGTCAATCGCCGCTATTAGAACATTAAGGGGGTAGTTAACGGCACGTCTACTCCTAACATTGCTGGTGACATATTCACATATTTAGTACAAGCATTTCAGATCAGAGTACATTATTATGTAGATCCAGACGAAAAGGTTGTAAGACAGGCACCGCTTATTAGAACACTAAATGGGTAGTGAGAGGCACGTCCTTATTTAAATATTGATACATCTACATAATATTATTATCTTTCACTATTTTTAATAATTATCAATGAACTTAGTTGGATTGTGGATTACTTTTGCACATATTTCTTTATGAACAGATAGGCACCCCCCATAAAAGGGGTTAAAGGGGGAGGTTTCCGATTTCTTAATTTTCTCGTTGTTTATATGCAATTCCTAGCATACCAAATTTCAGCCTTCTAGGACTTCAGGAAGTACCCAAGAGGTTTTGATCATCTGTGAGTCAGTCACGAAATCGACGTATTTCAGATATCAATCAATCTGAAACCATAAAATAATTCGTCGAGCTTTAGCCACCGTCAACATGCCAACTATTCTGGAGCCGAACGGTATTGCACATGACGATGGCAAAAGGCCTGACGGGATGTCTTTGATCCCTTGGAGTCGTGACAAGCCATTGGTGTGGGACGCAACTTGCGTTGATACACTGGCTGAGTCTCACGTCACGACGACCTCAAAATGACGAATCAACGACGGCAGGCGTGGCGGCAGCAGCGGCTGAAATATTCAAAAGGCGGAAATATGCATCCTTACGTGATGGATACATATTTGTGCCTTTTGCCGTGGAAACTTTAGGACCCTGGGGTCCGGAGGCGTGGCTTCTTTTCAAGAAGATATCCAAGCTAATGGGTGTGACCAATGACCAACGGGCATAATGTATGACTTCCTAAAAAGGAAGCATATACCAACATTAGATGGATGTCGGCTGATATAATGATGATAACGAGGTGTCAAAGAATTTAAATATATATAAATCCTACATTGCTGACTGACTGACTGACTGACTGACTGACAATCAACGCAAAGCCTGAACCATCAGTCCTAGAAGCATGAATATTTGAGGGTATATATTTCTCTTATGATGTGGGGGCTGCACAAAGAAAGAAATTCCTAAAATTCAACTCTTAAAGGATGCAGCGGAAAGATTAAGTTTGTATGAAAAAAACTCAACGCGGACAAAGTCGCGGGTTGTTCCACTAGTAAATAAATATGAGTGGTCATTCTTTAAAATTTCAAAGAATAAATCCAGTATTGTACTTAGGTATTGAATCGATACTGGACTTGTTGTATCATAGATTATGTAGCCATGATAGAGACGGCCTAAAAACTCCGTCACAAGAGCTGGCCACTAAGCTCATACGAACTTACTTATAGATATGTATAGTCAGACTCCTCCTTATTGATATACATAATGCCATGTCATTTTCCGTAGATACTATGATGCCTAATTGTAAAAAAGTAAATAAATGATATAAATAATAAAAATAATATTTATCGGTATGTATAAGTAGTTACTTCCTATCCAAAGCTAGTTATCAAGTAGTAAAAAGATCACCCACAGTTTGAATCCAAGTTTTAATATTACAATTAGCTTTAAAAACGTTATTCTTCGAATAGTTTATCTTATCTTAAAATACATAATTAAACTAATTTTCGTTTTTAAAAGGTTATAACCTTCGATAACTGTCCGAATGAATGACGCCAGATTAATTCGATATCCTATTAAAGACGAATCGACCTACTTAACTTATAATTTTTGATATCCCTTTGTACATACCTAAACATTATATTACGACCGCATCCCTAATGGAGTGGAAAGAGCACAAAGTAGTCCTAACTAATCATAGAAAACTTACAGCCATTTCTGATTTAAAGTCTCATTATGGATTATGATGAACCGTATGGTGGCAAGTGATCAGCTCATATATGTATGTAGATGGACTATCATGTGGGGGAGAAAATACATACCTTGTAAGTAAACTGATTCACAATAATAAAATACATTTGTTTAATTTATTTTATGCTACAAAGACAAATTATAATAACATTAAAAACTTTAAGGTAAATAAAATAATAAAATATATATTTATAACAAAGATATGGTAGGTGTTTTAGACAAACGCTGGTACAGATATATAATGTGTAAATGTATTTTCCGTGCTTTTTCTATGTATATTTTATGCAATCGGTCAATTGTGGGTGGACTTATATACCTGAATAAATTAAATTACATTAAAGTAGGCGTCTCTAAAACCGTAAGTAATTCATTTAATAAAACAGCCAGTTCGCTGAAATCAAGTTCCGCTGGTCATTTCCAGGAACTTGGGTGTACTTAGCAGCATTAATTAAAACCAATGATACATGCATATGTCATAAATTGGGTCAAAATCAGCTTCCATTGACAAAGCTTTGAAAACGGGGTCGTGGCACAAACATCAGCTTCGCTTATCAATGTTACAGGAAGCTGCTATCAACTTGTCGTTAGGTATATAACACAATTTTTGCAATTATTGCCGAAATAATTATAACACCCACGATTTGGTATCTGAATCGGAAAATGCTAAGATAATTAATTGCAATTTACTTAGATTACAATTCTTAATTAGGGACCTATCTATGTATTATACTCTACCTATATGTATTAATTTATTATTATTAGCATTACACTTTTATACAACCTGGAGGGAAAGTACTTTTAATACTGAAGATAGCAAAGTTACTCAAAGGAATAATTCCTTTATTTTTGAAAAGAAGCAAAACTGCATTTAAATTTTTACCACACCCAAGAATCGAACCGACCGATTTAAATCAGAATAAAACAACATTCTGAGGTGATTACTAGTAGCCTATGTTATTCCAGCATACGTACTAAAACTATTTTTGTATGTTCCAAGTTTCAACCAAATTCGTTGAGTCGTAACGATAAAGCGATTCTATTCATTTTATAAAATAAAAAGTATACCTAGTTCAGGCCTCAACGCCCACAAGCAACTCATTCAAAGCTCAACGGTGGATAAGTTAGTAGGTAGGTAAAATCATTAGGTACAAAGATACGGTATTGGCCATGCTGGGTATTCTTATTCCGGGGTGAGTCGCCCTGTCAATGTACGAGTTCATTCATTACATGTTTATCGCCGTGACGTGCATGCACCGAACATTGAACCCAAGAGGAAGTATTCTATGTTCCTCAATTTTTACGCTTTGTTGATATCGCCTTTCAAATTACATTGATGTTTATAGGTACGTACCTAAATAGTTAGGAAAGATCTTTCTTAGACAATTTGACAAAAGCACCGACTTCATAAATAAGGCAACAGGAAGGAGCTCGAAATATTAGCGGAATGTTTTGCAAATAGGGCAGGGTATATAATAGGTGGATGCCTACCGCAAAGTATTGCGATAGCAGTTGGTCACTCACAAGTCGGGTTTTATGGTCGCGAGCATTGCACTGAAAGTTATTGCTTACTTCCAGTAAAGTGAAATAGGTCAATAGTTTCAGTACGGCAACAAAAGCTAGTTATGTGAACGTTCTGCCATTACTCTACTCCTCTATATTTAGCAGAGGTCGCTGACAGCACTGTGTACAACCTATCTGTATTATGAATAGATGAAGATTCAGACGTACTCGAGGCGTTCTAAGTAATTTTGCTTAGGTAGATACCTACTAGCATTGATTTCATGCTAGTATAGTATATACAACATTCCATTTACAAAAATGTAATGTGATATGAATATTACGTATACGGAATTACTTAGTAAAGCAAACAAAACGCAATGTGCTCAGTAGAAAAGAAACATTTTTACCTACTAAGTTCAGGTTTTTTTTGAGTCAATTGCGCGATATAAATAAATAACACTCAACAATTACATTCATAATTCTGATCCTACAACTACAAATTCTGGTTGTGGGTATCAGAAGCTACTCGTATGAGTACCATGGCACCACAACGAATAATGGATATATTTACAGAACATGCAAACATATCTCCCGCTGTGGAAATCGTACCTGAACTTTTCATGACTCGGCGGCCAAGCCACTTAGGTAGTCATATCATCTTATAATATAAAAATGAATCGCAAAATGTGTTGTAAGCGCATAACTCAACAACGCCTGGACCAATTTGGCCAAATCTTTTTTTTAAATGTTCGTTGAAGTTCAAGGATGGTTTTTACGGCGAGAAAAATTAGAATTATTGCTGAAAAAACCCTAAAAATAGCCCTTTTCTTTTTCACCGTTATAGTACATGTACCGGGTACCACGCGAGCGAAGCCGCGGGCAGCAGCTAGTATATCTATATTTTTGATATAGCGAGCGAAAATCTCAGTGGCAACTTGGGCGATTTGGTGTTGTATATTTGTATGTACTCGTATGTATGTTTGTGAATATATTTATTAAAGCATAACTTTCTAACCTTAATCCAATCTGTATGAAACTTGGTAGCTCAATAGATTGTGCTATGAAGATTTGCTGGGAAGAATATCAGCTTAATCGGTGAAGGAGTTGTTAAGATATTGTTGAAAAAAATATTGAGCATCATTTCGAACAAGGTATATTACACGTAACGTAGTAGGTATGATTATTAAACCTATTCCATCCTCTCAGCTTAGTCGGCCTTGTCCACAGGAAAGACATGGTCAACACATGCGGAGCTGACTAAGCCGCGGGTTCAATTAGACCACCTGTGCTCTCACCCTATTTAGAGAATTGAATAATAATGTATAAATTGTATTACCTAATTTTCCTTATTTTTAAATAATAGTAGATTAATGACAGCATCATAAATTAGGTACCTGGAAGTCACCATGTTCTTTCTGTTTTAGTACAAAGATTACTTTACTCAGTCTTTACATTGAACTACAGATAATTAAAGCAGTTTGCAATTTATTTTTAATATTCTCACACATTGAGAAGCCCTTAGCCATAATTCAGACTCTTATTTTTGCATCAGAATTTAGCTACAGTTTAAATTTTACTACAGCAATTCTTTAAAAAAATTTAAAGGACGAACTGACTTAATGAAGTACAGATGTAGCTTTTAGATATGCAGAACCCTAAATCGTGTAAAAATAAATGATTTACGTCATGTCAGAGCTTAGTTTGTTGTATGTTGATGCGGCGTGACCGAAAGGAATACACTCTGGCATCGGGAACGCGTTTACGAGTCTTCGGGGTCACCAGATTCCCGCGAATGCTCGTAAATCTACCGCCCGCTCTATATATTTTAAAAAGTCTGCATAGTTACTATAAAGATCCAAAATAGATGATGACCGGCTAAGCTAGCCTTTGTAATTAGCAAGAGCAACAGAAATTGTTAGAAAATAAACTTTTCTGAGAAACCATGCAACAGGATGTAGAAGTGATATCAGCCAAGCGACAATTTGTCTTAATATTATTATTTAAGTTAATGTAATAATAGAGTACTTTTCTTTTTAAAATAATTAACCCCCGAATACTCAAACGCGACTCAGAGTTGAGCACGTCTCAACTCACGGTTTTTTGACAGTTTCTGATGAAAATCTGACAAAAAAAAACGTCATTTGAGACGTTATCAACTTTGAGATGCGTTTGAGTATTCGGGGGTATATCTCGTTATTTTTGTCACCGTGTGAAAATTAACAAGAATGCTCTGTAGGTACGGATATGTTAGTTTAATTATAAAAAAAACAGTAATAAGTAACACTTTATAAAACATATAGCACGTGTTGCGGGGGTGTAAGGCAGGAGGGGCGGGGTGCGAGGGACGCGGGATGTGCGAATGGCCGTTATCGCCTTGGACACTGCAATGATTGTTTATCCAACCCGTTCCTTGAATTGCACTAATGACTCATTCGCTCTATGTATAATCGCTTGCCACCATGCTAATGTTGTCATAGTGTAATCATCACAAAATCGGCTAATTACGGAAAAATGTTTCATAATGTGACACGTACAGAGTTACAAATAAAAATATTTTCTTAACCAGGTGTTATTCCGTAGGGATACAAGTATTTAATTTCTGTGCTAATTTAGCTACTCAAATGAGACTGTAAAAAGTAATTTTGTCAGAGGATTGTCCTGTATTTTACCCACGACGAAACAGAGAAGGTATATGCGTTTGGCCTAAATGTTTGTGTGTCTGTTACCATTTTCCTCAAAAAGTAATGAACCGATTTCGATACGCGTTTTTGCTTTATGTTAGTTTCATTTTAAATAAAGTTTTTATAAATGTTGTAGATAAGTAATTTTTAATTGTACTGAGGTTTTTAAAAAACTATATTTTTTGTTACTTGTATTTTCATAGTGTCAGTATGTAGGTTACTGGTGCCAAGCCTGGGAGCTAATAAACAAATCTATGATTCTATCAACAGCTGTGAAGATGATATAATGCACGAGATGGTAACACACTAATTACTTAACAACTCAGCATCATTTGGTGCATGGATAATACTGACTTCACATTATGATATGATATAAAAAGTAGACCATATGTATACCTACCTTTAGTATTTCAGCACACATAGGTACTACTACGCATATTCCAGTTTCAAATTCGTTCAGCCATAACATCATGACTGAGGACGAGAAGAGCTTCACAATAAATGAAATAAAATGACATTTATTGCATAAAATGTGGTCTAATTTAGATGTCACAGTCTTAATAGTACTTAAATAATAATTTCCAACACATTTTGCTTATATAGTCAGCATGCAATAATTAGAATAAAATAATCTCAATTCATCTTTTCTCAATTCTTGATAGCCTCGGTGGCGTGGCGGGCGATTGCTCGGCAGAGACGCAATAGTCGCGGGTTCGATTCCCGCTCCGGAAGAAATGTTTGCATGATCTGTAAATATTTCTTCCGGGTCTGGGTGTTGTGGTACCATGGTACTCGTAGTTTCTGATACCCACGACACAGGGAATCCTAGTGTGGGGCCAGGACTATGTATGTGACTGTTGGGTGTTATTTATTTATTCATCTTGCGTTTAGTTCTGGAAGGCTGACTACGAAAGAACAAAATAAATAATCTATAATAAATACCTACGCTAAAAAGTAGAGCAGACGCCTTTAAGTCGAGTTGTTAAACAATAACATCCAATTAATATTCACTAATAATAAAATTTAATGGTCACTACAACAGTAAATAGTTAATTTAAGCAAGTCGTATACCCATGAACGACATTCGAGTAGTCAGCTACATTGCGTCGTCATGCAAATTTAGCCGCGCTTTCAACTGCAAAATTGATACGTTTCAAATGGCGTCTTAACAACTAAGATGGTGACTCGGGCACCTAGCTCCAATTCCAAGCAAAGAAACAAATATGGTATGATTTACATAACAATTAGCTGGAGGAAAAAATGCTATTACAGAACAAGATAAATGTTACAGATGTACTACTAGTCGTGTCACTAGTGCTTTTGATTCAGTGTGGTGAAAGGATTGAACGTGCTTCTTTATGACGATTTAATGTTTTTTGAACATTTAAGGTTCTACGACATGACGGTTTCATCATGTTGTTTTCCTTCACCGTTTGAGAGCACTGTTATAGCGCACATAAATTTTTCAAGCAGAGTAATCCATTGGTGCACGACCGGATTTGAATTTACGTCCTCAGAATTGGAAGGGTGGGCCGCTACAGATGTAGTGTAGGTACTTACTTCTTCAAACTATGATAACGGCAAGAGCAAAAATAATTCACACCCGTTTCAAAAATAAAATATATCCTATAATATTCTATTAGTACATATAATCACAAATGTGTTTGTACATTTGTTTGTTTATTGTAAATTTTTCACGCAGCAACGGAACAACGTATCGATGTTCTTTTGGAATTTTTTTTTTCGTAGATTTATTTGATCGAAGCTAGATAGCTACTTTTTATTTGGGTACATAACATACCAGCATGTAAAGCCGCGGATGAAACTTAGTAGAAGATAAAGTAAAAAAATATATAAATAGGTATAGTTCTAAATATCTTGTCCATCAAATATTAAGCTTAATCTCTCAAAAAAGCTCTGTGTATTATAAGTATGTACTCTGTTGTCGAATAATTCAACACACGATGATGCAATCTCATGAATTGATGATATCATCCTTGAATACGGACATAATTTTCTGCAAAACTCATTTCAGTGACAAAGTTGATTGCATTCAATGTTTTAGATCTAGATACGGCAGAATTATTTTTAGTAAAGAACTATAGGTACTTACAATTCTAAAATACTTTAAATAAAATATAGGTATTAGGTACATTAACCATTATATACCTAATAGGTACCTACTTTACAATATATTATATCTACTAGGCTGTCACTCAGGACAGATGGACAGAAAAGAGACTTAGCGAAACTGTAAAGGTTCCTGAACTGACAGTATCGGCTGGGAAGATTTGAACAGCAATTAAAAAAACGTAATGAATAAACGTAAAGTATGATTACCAATTTGGTTTGTTTCACAACCTCTGATTATCTAGCCTGGCGTATAGTTTTGTCTTACAGCGTTTCAAAAACCATAAAAAATTCACCAATTATTTTTTTTATCACAAACCTCATACACGGAGATGGCTGGGAATTTAAAGTATGCATTACATAATAAGTATGAATAAAATTAATCTAGTAGTTCGCCCCGAACTGAAAACTCGCGCGATGTCCACAATTAGCAAGTTTTGCATTCGCGTCCTAAGGTTTATTGTAGGTACTTACACATTTTATTTATATACAAGTTTTTATTAGACCTTTGTCTATTCTATAAAAAGTAAGGGTACATATAATGTCTTGATTACAGTACAAAATCAAATATATTTATTTGGGAACCTGATCAAAGGATCTTACCTATGAACTAATTGCAAACGATGATAGCTGCAGTAGTTTTAGAAAATCAAGTCTTTATATCGACTTAACCGCGTCTAACTTAAACTTTGAAGACTTCGAAACTCTAACAATAAGGGCTCAGGTTACAACGGTTTTATAAAATGTATTTTTTTCGTTGTATTTCGAAAACCATACATTGTAGGATAAAAGTAAATACTATTTTGAAATGTAAAACCCTTTCCTTGTAGGTACCCAACTCGACACATTTCTAAAACTTTATTTTTTTTACCCCCTTAGAAACACAACATCTTATAACCCCTTCACCGATTAAGCATTGTTAAGCATAACACCTATTATGTAACAAGGTTCACAGACAAATAAATGATTTATGATTTATGATTAAGCTCATAATATGTTTCCCAGCAAATCTTCATAGTACAATCTATTGGCCTACCAAGTTTCATACAGATTGCATTAGTGGTTTTAAGTTATGCTCTAACAAACATATTCACAAACATGCAACGTAAAATCAGCCAAGTTGCTAGTAAAACCTTTGCTCGCTTCGCTCGCTCGATCAATAAATTCCTGATTTCTTCAAATCAGCCAGTCCTTTACGAATATGCAATAGGTACCATACCATATGCACAAAATACTTTTAATGGCCTTTCAGAAGAGGAAATGGATTAGGTACTCGCTGTTTGTAGGCTTGTAAAGTATGTCAGAGGTCCACATGATAAGGCACGTTCATTGTTTCTTACCAAGAACTTAATGTCACAATCAAGTAACATAACTGGCTAATCTGTTATACAACAAAGATGGTTTTAACCAATTTTTAAAAGCTCTACAGCAAGAGCAAAAAAAAACACAGCCTTCTCAAACTAGAATTTTTCTTTTTTCAGGTGGTGTGTAATCAGACGGTATGCGACTGCCAAGGATTGAAGGGTGATCGAGGCGAATCAGGTTTTCCCGGCATTTCCGGACCACAAGGCGACTATGGACCAGACGGGTCTGAAGGACCTATCGGAGCAATCGGGGAGACCGGCGACTATGGAGGTCGTGGAGATTTTGGCGATAAAGGCGAAAGGGTAATTTTATATATTATTATTTTAGCTATATTATTAAAATTACTTTTGTAGGCGCAATTAGATTAAAATAATAATAATATTTAAATCGGACGGCCAACGTGTTTTATATTAGTTTTTTTTATTTTCAGGGAAAGAATGGACCACCCGGGCAACCTGGTTACGAGGGGCTGCAGGTATAAAAATACAATCATGTATACCTATTTGCTTAGCAATTTCTTTATTCCTGAAAAATAAGAAACTTATTTTATTCAGGGTCCTCAAGGCCCGCAAGGTGTCGAGGGCATTGCTGGGTTGGATGGGTGCAGCGGAGTTGACGGTATAGTGGGGCCTCCTGGTTACCCTGGTATTCCTGGTGACAGAGGACCACCAGGACCTTATGGAGAAAAAGGAAACCAAGGTTTGGCTGGCGAAGGTGGAGTCAACTCTAGGGGCGCGAAAGGTGACCAAGGAGTATTTGGCCGGCCGGGTAGTCCGGGACCGATAGGCCCAAAAGGTTACATAGGAGACAGCGGGGCTCCGGGCGAAGAAGGTGACCAGGTAAACATATTTGCTTGTCAAAATTATTTTATAAAAATATGTATAAAAACGACTACTACTAGGTGGATTAAAAAGTTCGCGACCTAACCAAGAAAAAAAAGTGTAATGCCTACAAAAATATTTTTATTTTAAGACACAATCTCTGTCTAGCTCTAAATAGTGGAGCGCCGCGTTAGGTTTAAAGTTTAAGTCAAAGTAAAAAAAAATGTCTACCTTAAAATCACGGGGATCATTTGGACACGTCTTAAATCTACTTTAACCTCTTTAAACCACGGAACCCGAGACCACTGAACGGATTTTTGTAAAACCTTTTGGAATGTGTTATAAAACTAAATATGTACCTACATACTAAAATGTTTACCCATTATTTTTATCCAAATAATTTATTAATAAATAAAATGAATAAAATTAGTTTTACCCTTTTTTGAGAGTTATTTTGAAATACTCTGAAACACGTGTCTATTTAATTTTATTTCAAGTATCCAAACCGAGTTTCAAGCCAATCGCACCGCTCGTTAAAAGTTTACATACAAACGTTGACACCCCATTTTACCCCTTTTTAAGGGTTGTTTTGAAAAACCCTGAAACATGTCCAATTATTTTGTACTTTTAATGTTCAGAAGAAGTTTAAAGTAAATCGCACCGCCTTGGGACCTTGATGGTCGTCACTGGTTTCGCCACCTTATACGACATCACTCTTGTTTTTTTTATTAGAGACATCCTGAGTGATCAAATGACATAACATCGTGCATACGTAGAAACGCCAACTACTGTTAGATGCTATAAAATGGCATCAAGGATTTTATCTTATTTTTAATATGTTATTTTAGTTTACTTTTAAGTTTTTAACACGCATTATTTGAAAACCGCTGCACTTGTTCTCACTAATCTCTCTCTAACTTAAAAATCACAAATTTCTTCTACAGTATTTAAATGTTGCACTGTGGCAACCAATAAACATAATGGATATATAAAAGGAGGGAAGTAGAAAAACATATACCTATAGTACCTACTTTTATGTTAGGTCGCGAAATTTTCAACCCACTCGTCTATCGTATACGAATATTAATTAAATTTTCTTTCACGATTAAACTACTGGAATACAATTGCTTATTCGTTTTAAGGGTTCGCAAGGGCCAAAAGGTGAGCCGGGATACAGAGGCGATGTTGGTGATGAGAATGTTGGTCCTCCTGGTGAAAAAGGTGACCAAGGAGAGGTCGGAGAGCCTGGAAGACCAGCATCAATAGTAGTAATCGATGAAGTGCGGGAAAATATTACTATCATAACAAAAGGCAATAGAGGACCACAAGGTTTCAAAGGAACACAGGGAGTCAAAGGACTCAAAGGAGACCGCGGATCTATGGGAAACACGGTAAGATTTGTTTTTCGATAAATAAACATTAGTAAACTACTTTTATTGGTCTTATCCTTCATTTAGTTTTTTATTGCATAATTTTCAATATTGTTTAAGACTTAGTTATTAGTTATTTTATTATTACAATCACGTTATTTATGTAACAGGGGCCATATGGCCCTAGAGGCATTCAAGGATTCGAAGGAGAGCAAGGTGATGATGGACCGAGAGGTAAACCTGGCCATAGGGGTCCAGATGGCCCAGCTGGACCAAAAGGAGACAAGGGAGCACCTGGAACAGCAGGACAAGATGGCGATGATGGAGAAGACGGAGAAGGAGGTGAAGACGGTAGGCCAGGAAGTCCTGGTATCCAAGGTCCGTCAGGCGAACCAGGAATATTTGACGAAACGCTAAACGAGCCTTTGCTACCCGGACCAATGGGGCCACAAGGTGAACAGGGATACCCAGGTCCCGTAGGAGCACCTGGATTGAATGGAGAACGCGGCCCGCCTGGATTGATGGGACCCGTAGGATTACCTGGTACTAAAGGTTTTCCTGGAAGAGATGGCAATCCTGGGCAATCACCTAAAGGAGAACCAGGAAATCACGGTTTTAGAGGTCTTCCCGGACTTAGGGGCCTACCGGGTCAATCCGGTTCACAGGGCATCATGGGCCCCAAAGGATATAAAGGTGCGACAGTAAAGGGACCTCCAGGTGAAGATGGTGTACCAGGGATGGATGGTATTCCTGGACAACGGGGAGACAGAGGCGACGGTGGTGCCCAAGGGCCGCCTGGATTTCCAGGATTGGGAGTGCGTGGAGCTGGTCCACCCGGAGATGATGGTCCACCAGGTCCTCCAGGGCCCGTTGGTGACCCTGGTCAGTCAGGCAGACCAGGTAACCCAGGATTCAAAGGAGCACGTGGTGACGATTGTCCTTACTGTAGATCCGGTAAGTTATGCTTTGCAGCAGGGTAGGTATATCATATTAAAATATTTATTTAAACTAGGTTTTAATCGGATGTGGTGATCCATTTTAGGTTTACCCGGACGCAAGGGACAAAAAGGTGACGAGGGATTTATAGGTCCGAAAGGATACCCGGGGCGTGAAGGTTTACCAGGAGCAAGAGGAATGAAAGGCGAAGGTGGCTGGCCCGGATTACCAGGTGTAACAGGAATAAAAGGAAACAAAGGACAAAGTGGCATTGCTGGACCTCAAGGAGCTAAAGGACAAAAAGGACGCTTAATTAAACCACCGGAATCACTAACTCGTCCTTTAGAGGGACCACCTGGTGATCCTGGTAAGATTTAAGATGTATTCAGAATTAGGATAACAATACATTTTCTGCATGCATATAATCTAATACGAGGATTGATTTATTGTGAATAGGGAAAGTAAAATTTAATAAAAAGGTGCATACTCTCATTCATTCTAATAGTTTAGACTCTATAGACCACAGTACAGAAGTTTTCACTTTTTTATATTGTGTAGTTCGTTCACAATATTTTTTTAATACGTATTGTGACATTCAGTACATCCCTACGGCTGAATAGTCGTGATGTTCATAGCTCAATAGCTTCGTCTTTTTTTTTATTCATGAAATCTATGGAGCTTGGAGCATGCATGGCTATTCAGTCGTAGACATGCACAGAATATCACTATCGGTATGTAAAAAAAAAAACGAATTACACAATAGAAAAATTAAACCAGTCAAGCGCGAATCGAATTCGCACACGAAGGGTTCCGTACCATCGTACATGTACATAAACCTTTCTTGTATGCCACCTATTATAGGTGGTTTTATTTTATTATTATTTTTGTACAATTCAGTAAATTTTAGATCATTTGGAAAAAAAAATACATGTGCAAAAAGTCGTTTAACTTCAATGATCAATTACGAACGTAACTATGAAAGTTTCAACTCTACCTATTACGGTTCTTGAGATATAGCCCATTGACAGATGGACGGACGGACAGACAGCGGAGGCTTAGTAATAGGGTCCCGTTAGCACCCTTCCGGTACAGAACCCTAAAAAGTGAAAACTTCTGTAGAGTCTAAATTATTAGGCTTAATAAGAGAATGCACCTTTTTGTAAAACTTTCAGTCAACATTTTTAGTTTGTACACTTTATTGTCAAAAAAGTGGCATAGGACGTATCTATGCCACTCTCGTTATCTAGACGAATCCAACAACACCTCATTCGTCAAATTTAGCCGTTTCGGCTACAGAGGCAGCAGAATTAATAAATTGAAAATAGCTTCTTACAGCCGTCATGTTGGATTTTTTGACACTTCATACAGCCTATGACACTCTTGTCATCCAGACGAATTTAGCAACACCTCATTTATCAAAATCCGTCCATTACCACGCGAGTGGAGCCGCGGGCGGATAGTATAATTTTGGGCGAGTGTTATAAATGTCAATTTTCCTTCCCTAATGAGTTCGATGCTTTCGATAGAGGTTGGTGGGAGAAGGCTTGGGCCAGGGATGTATGGGAGAGACCTTTGCCCAGCAGTGGGATGATTTAAGTCAATATAAAAATAACCTCAACTATAATAGTTACTTCATGTGAGTCGTATAACATAAGTCAATTTATTTTAACAGGTTTTATTGGACTTCCTGGTATTCCCGGTGATGCTGGGCAGCCTGGTTACCGTGGTTTTGACGGGCCAAAAGGTGTGAAAGGAGAGCAGGGTGATTATGGATGGCCCGGTAGACCTGGCAGAAATGGAACAAGCGGATATAATGGATACCCTGGACGGAAGGGTGAGCCAGCCGATGTTCACTTCTCATTTATTGTTGGACAAAAAGGAGAGCCCGGTATTAAGTAAGCATAAATTATCATAGTTTTAAGTTGAGTTTACATAAATACTAAACCTACATAGTGCAAAGTTTTCACCTTTTTGTAAAACTTTTAGGGGAGGCATTGGAGACGTTGGTGAAGATGGACTGCCGGGAGAGACTGGTGAAGCAATAAGCAGTGAATACAACGTTAAAGGCGAGAAAGGATATCCGGGATATCCAGGAATCAAAGGTATAGTTGCGGTGGTTAGTGATTTAACTCTGAAAGAACTCAGAAATCTTAGAGATGAATCGATCATCAGTAGAATCAAATCAAATCCATTATTTTGTTGTATTTCGTTCAAGAAATTAAACTGTGTCTTTTTTTAGGTTACCGTGGGCCTAAAGGAGAACGAGGAGAAATGGGTGATGATGGATTCAATGGTATCCGAGGAGACCAGGGTCTTGATGGAACAACTAGACAAGGACCCAGAGGTTATAAGGGTGCAGCAGGTGTCCGAGGTGACGTGGGATTCTTTGGTCAACCTGGAAGCGCTGGTCAAATGGGCCCTGTTGGTTTACCGGCAATTAAAGGACAAAAAGGATCGCGAGGTGAACCTGGAATTGCTTCGATATATGGTGAAGCAGGATTGAATGGCTACGACGGAGAACGAGGCGAAGTTGGAGAGCCGGGCTATTCTGGAACACCTGGTAGGGCAGGTTTAGTAGGACCCAAAGGTATACCTGGCTTACCAGGAGATATAGGCCCAGATGGCCCAGCAGGACCTCCAGTAAGTATTATTGCTTCATTCAATAGTCTAGAGTCTTATAGTCTATGCTTGTGTTTATTAGGATTGTCAAAAATATAATTATAGTTATTACTACAGGATTACTACATAAATTACAGAACCATTAATTTTCATAAGATCAGGACTAGATAAAAAAATACTTGTTATGTATCGTATTCTCTTTATTTCAGGGTCGTAAAGGATTCCGCGGTATAACATTGATGGGTGCTGTAGGTTTAAGAGGATATCCAGGAGCTCCGGGTAAACCCGGTCCCCTAGGAGATTGGGGTTTACAAGGACAGAACGGTATACCCGGTGATACAGGACCTAAAGGAAGAAAAGGAGAGTCCGGTCGGATAGGAGCAAGGGGTTGGCGAGGTGCGATAGGTCCTGTCGGTGTCCCAGGCTTCCCAGGGCGACTCGGAAGGCCTGGTCAAAGCGGAGAAACGGGAGACCGGGGGGAACCAGGTGCTCCGGGATACTTTGGTGAGCCAGGAACTCCAGGTCAACCGGGACCTCCGGGGTTCAAAGGAGAGCATGGTGACACGGGGTCAATGGGTTTACCTGGCATAAATGGCCGGCCAGGGTTTAAAGGAGAGATTGGTGAAATAGGATTACCGGGACCCCGAGGCCTGGAAGGAGATAACTCCCAGAAGGGTTTCAAAGGTGATGCAGGAGAACCAGGTTTACCAGGCGCTAATGGACGACCTGGTTTCATAGGACGCAGAGGGGAGAAAGGTGACACGGGAGCGAGGGGCGCTGACGTGATTGGACCTCCAGGGCAAAAAGGCGATCAAGGTGACCAAGGATACCCAGGCCAGCACGGCTACCCAGGTGCGAAAGGAGAACGCGGTTCTTTTGGTTTCGCTGGTCTTGTTGGACAAATAGGAGACAAAGGTTTTCCTGGTTTATCTGGTTTCCCTGGCAGACAAGGATTAAATGGCCGGCAAGGATCTAGAGGATTTATTGGAATTTCAGGAGCAAAGGGTATTAAGGGTGATCGAGGCATGTTCGGAGAACCGGGGAGAATGGGTATTCCTGGACTTCCTGGGGATAGAGGCTTTATAGGATTACCTGGTTCGAGGGGTCCACAAGGAGTTAAAGGAGTAATGGGAGATACTGGTATTAGCACATACTTACCAGCTACTAAAGGCGATATGGGTGATATGGGGATGGAAGGGTTACCTGGTAGCCCAGGAGACTTTGGAGAACCTGGATTCTATGGGTTGCAAGGACTTAAAGGTGAACGTGGTGAGGAGGGCTACCAAGGAGAATTTGGTGATGATGGTTATCCTGGAATAAAGGGAATCGAAGGTGATCGTGGACCAATTGGTTTGCCTGGTTTGGACGGACAGTTTGCCCAAAGAGGTGAACAAGGTATACCGGGAATCGATGGTTTACCAGGGTGGCCAGGCCCAATGGGTCAGAAAGGTGCACCTGGGGAATACGGAGAAAATGGTCCCATAGGTCAACCAGGTCAACCAGGCTTAGTTTTCCAAGGACCAAAAGGAATGCCAGGAATGGATGGATTCCGAGGACGTATAGGAAACGCAGGTCGACCTGGTCAGCCAGGAATGGAAGGTGAGCCTGGTTTCCCTGGAGCGAAAGGACAGGTGGGAGATTTGGGTGATGCAATCAGTCCCAGAGGCGAACCAGGAGATTTAGGTTATCCAGGTGCCGACGGATATAGAGGGCATAAAGGAGATACCGGCGATTTCGGACTAAACGGCTATCGGGGGCCTCAAGGCCTGGCCGGTATTAAGGGCCAGATCGGTGACCAAGGTCCTGAAGGATTATCAGGTCTTCTCGGAGTTAAAGGTTTCAAAGGTGATCAAGGCGATACCATCCCGGCATCTCAGATATTCCCAGGTGAAAGAGGTAATATCGGTCAGCCCGGTTTTGACGGCCTTCCCGGAATAGATGGAATGCCAGGAGAGTTCGGCATTAGCGGTTTACCAGGAAACAAAGGTCAAATGGGTGATGTTGGTTTCCCTGGGGATACTGGCCGACAAGGTTTTCCAGGGTTACAGGGAATAAAGGGATTAGCGGGAATTAGAGGGCTTGAAGGGAGTCAAGGTCCGCCTGGTGCTCCCGGTTATCCAGCCCCTCCACAGCCAGTGCCACGATCCAGGGGTTTTTACTTTGCTGTACATTCACAATCTAGAATGATCCCGCAGTGTCCACAGGGCACATCACCGCTTTGGGAGGGATTTTCGCTAATTCACATAGTAGCCAACGGCAAAGCTCATGGACAAGATCTAGGTTGGTTTTTTATATTACTTTGCTTTTTCTTCTACTTTCATTTATTTTTATTTTTTCTTACAATTTCTATGAACTAGCCTACCACATTCAAATTTAACGTATCTTTTACAGGTACTGCTGGCAGTTGTCTACGCAGGTTCTCTACCATGCCTTACATGTTCTGTAATTTGAACGAAGTGTGCGATTTTGCACAACGCGAAGACTACAGTTTCTGGCTATCTACGCCGGAGCCAATGTCTACAGCGATGACACCTATACCGGCTAGAGAAGTCGGAGCTTATATTTCAAGGTGTGTTTTTAGACTTAACCAATCGTATTCATTTTACTTTCCTAGATTCAGTATCTAGGACCTAGGTACTCAGTTGACTGAATTATGTATTTCGTTTATACAGATGCCAAGTCTGCGAAGCACCAACTAGAACAATTGCAATACACAGTCAGAGTAGTGAAGTGCCGGCGTGCCCTAATGGCTGGGATGAATTGTGGATCGGCTATAGTTTCCTAATGGTACGAACGACAATCATTATGTACTTTGCATAGTTTGTCTTGTAGTCATAACATTTTGTAAGCTTTAAAAAACCGAGTCATTGATAAATGCTCGCACACGAATAATGTGTAAAAAAATAGAAACGGGACCCATAGGTGTCTGTCACACAATTTATTCTTTAAGTAGGTATTCAATAATTCGTAATATATTTACCACACTAGTTTACCTGCGCGGCTTCGCTCGTGTGGTGTACATTTTGACACCCCATTTTACCCCTTTTTGAGGGTTCTTTTGACAAACTCTGAAATACGTCCATTGATTTTGAATTTAAAGTAGGTATACTAGTCAAGTTTCGAGGCAATCGCACCGCCCGTTCAAAGTTCCCATACAAAAGTTGACACCCCATTTTGCCCCTTTTTAATGTATATTTTGAAAACCATGAAACACATGTCCAATGATTTTACACTTTAAATTTCCAGACGAATTTTCAAGTTAATAGCACAGCCCGTTTAAAAGTTCCTATACAAACTTTAGAAATCGCTGGTGGTAATTTTGAAAGAATGTGTTTTATTATTTATTTTAAAGTTTATTTGAGCAAATCGAACCAAGAAATATTTTTTTCTACAGAAACTACCACCCTGTATAACCCCCTTAGGGACGATTTTTGAAAATTCAATTACCTTAAATGTTATTCCAGACCCTAAACTATTGACATTCTAAACATCAAAACCGCTTTATTAGTTGCGGAGATACGTGGTAACAAACACTCAATCTCACACACTAACTTTCGCGTTTATAATATAGTATGATGAATGGTAAATAACATGATTTACCTGTGAGCAGCACACGGCGGGAGCGGACGCGGCCGGCCAAAGCCTGATATCCCCCGGGTCTTGCCTCCGCGACTTCCGCTCGCGGCCATTCATCGAGTGCAACGGCCTTGGCCGCTGCAACTACTTCGCTACGGCAGTCTCCTACTGGCTCTCAACCATCGAGGACAGCCAAATGTTCCTGAAACCCGAACAGCAAACACTGAAGTCGGATCACGTGTCTAAAATAAGCAGGTATGTATTGGTCCGGTAAAACTGCTTTAGATAAACCCATGTGATAAATCCAGGTTTCGAAATAGTACCTAGGTGCTAGGTAGGTGCCTAATATGCCTAATAATACCGTAAGTTTGTGCCTCAACAGGCGTTTTGAAAAAAACTTGGAATATGCCAATAATCATCATCATCATTGGCCTTTACACCATCTATTACAGATGATTTAGGTGGCATCAGGTTGCAGAACAATTAATTAGAGTTGACTGCCCGTTTAGCCGAGCCGGGTTTTACCACAAAAAAAACAATCAACTTTGTTTTCAGATGTTGTACGGAAGAAAAATCTTACCTTACTGTATTTTCAGATGTACGGTGTGCATGCGAAAATGGCCAGCCGCAAGCTCGCAGTACGAGGCTGGTACCGGCGACATCAACAGTGTCCCGCAGGTACAACGGCGGCTGCCGGCCTCACAGCCGTCCTACCGCCCGCGCCGCCCCTACCGCCGGGGGCAGCCTGGACAACGCATAGTGCGCGGCAGGCGTCTCAACCTCTGAGTCGTTTGACCCCTTCAGGATAATACACCATGATAGTACCTACCTACTACATACAACTTTAAAATAGTTTTATGCAACCACGGAATCTAATAGTATATTAATTTGACCTCGTAGAGTCGGTAACTTGATTTGTAATCCGTGGAAACGGTTCTTTCAAAGAACTTCTTTGCACATATATTCTGAAGTACTATTGATTTCTTTCTTAGCTTATTCAGAATAAATACTGAGCAAACTCAATCTCGGTTATCCAGACCTACACATTATGCCACTGCCATAGTATCTATTCATACCTAGTCTATGAATTAATAGTTATACAAAATAGTATGTTAAAAATATGTAGGTGCCTAGCTACAAATCTATGTAATATATTAATTTATAAATAGGTAATAATTATAAACGAAAATTTCCAGAGTTATATATACATAACATGTGCCATAAAATAAAATTACTCACAAGGCATTAAATGCATTTGTTTATTATGTAGGTACTTGATATTTTTGTTGCTTGTAATAGAAAAATCAATAAAAAATATATTTCAAGAGTGGAATGTTAGGAATATATAATGCATTTTATTTTATTTTATCAATAGTTAAGAGTTTTATACCTATATACCACTTTTATACATTGTTCAACAGTACCTATGAAGCTACTTACAAGCTGAAATTAGTATTTGCATGAATCAGTAACAGAGAAAACTATTTCTAATTAGATAATATAATGTAAATAAAGTGTAAGTCTAATGTCTAACTGAATAAAAGGATAAAACACATCATGTTAAGACTTTTATTTATAATACATAAATATACATGCTGTATTCATACATAGTTACAAAGATTTTAATAAATGACTACTATATTACATCTAGCTTGACTTTCGAAGTGTTGATTAAGGCTGAAATATTTCACTGTCAATGAAAAAAAAACATGAAGATTTGCTTCTTAGGCGCATTCCGAAAAATATTACTAGACCCATACTATTCTATCGATTTGGACACAGACTCTAAATGTTTCAGTTTGTGATCATCAAGATTTGGGAGAGCCTCATAAGTGCATATAGTAACACCATGCCTATGCCCCGGCGTCCATTCTCCTTTAAGACCAATGTAAAAAATTTTTGTATTATCAGCTCCAAAATTACTTGGGAAATGCATAGTCAAATGTGTGACCGATGAGAATGTCACAATCCTGCAACAAAAATTTTTAACTAAACAAACCTTAAAATTGCAGTCTATTTGTAATTGTGTTGTTTCTGGCAGCACACAAGAAAAAGTAGGTAAATATGTAACTTTTTAATTGAATAATAATTATAGCCAGACAAAGTCCAAATGTTAATAGGAGAATACATACTTAGGACGATATTCTAAAACCCCCTGGTGATCTTTCTGCAGCTCAAATGTTTGATCAGGTTCCATAGAAACATCATCAAACGTCATGTGGGGCTTGTTCTTGAATCTGTAAAAATCATTAGAACTCGTAGGAGTACATTAATTCTATACTACTATTATTAATTATAAATACAAAAAATTGTGATGTTGTTTGGATGTTTGTGCCCTAACTGTTACATGGATTTTAATAAAACTTATAAAATACAAAGTACATGACCTGGAATTACATATAGGCTTACCTACCTTTTATCCAGGTGTAGTGCAAGTAAAGTTGCAGGCAAAAGCTAGTATCTAGTAAACATCTTACTAATATAATAAATGCGAAAGTTTATGAGGATGTGACAATGTTTGTGCCTCAATCACGCAGCAACAGCTTAACAGATTTGAATGAAACTTGGAACACACATAGTACGTGTGCTGGAATAATATATAGGCTACTTTTTATTCGTACCACGTGAGCGAAGCCCCGAGTGGAAGCTAGTTATAAATAAAAAAAATATTCTTGGACATTTCACACAGCGCCATCTAGCCCCAAACTAAGCAAAGCTTGTACTATGGGCACCAGATGGCTGATAGAATACTTAAATACTTTTTTTTTTAAATACATACTTAATACTACAACACCCAGACCCGAAAGAAACATTTGCAGAACATACAAACATTTCTCCCATAGCAGGAATTGAACCCGCGCCTATTGCGTCTCAGTCAAGCACTCGCCCACCATGCCACGAAGGTCATCAAACATTGACAAATTATACTTTTTTTTTAATTTCATTCTATTCTATTCCAATCTATGTGTATCATATAAACCGTTTCAATCATGGACAGCACGGAAACAATACAGAGGATGACCGTGACTCTCCTGCTGTCGAGCGTGGGTGCCACATAGCAACTACAATTTATTTATTTACTTACAATCTTAATTTTGATGGGTGTGATTCTGAATCTTCAGATATTATTTTTATACCCTTTAGTTTGACATTTCCAGTAAAGGGGATATTGAATAGCAACTCTTCATCTGCATCACTTTCCACATACTGTAAAACAAGCAGTGCACTATATTATGATCATATTCACACAATCACACTTATGTAATAGGATAACAACAACTATCCTATGAATATACAATGCACCTGATTTTAATTTATTTTAGTCCATGTTGATATTGATACCGTTTTGGATTTTTCTTAAACTCAATACAGTTTGACAGTCCTAAAAATATTGGCATCCCTTTCTTATACATTGAGATAACAGGGATTGCTATTATTTTAGAGCTATTAAATTAAGTTTAGAAAAATACACAACAGAATCAACCTGACCGTCCCTCCCGGTAAAGGACCTCAGGGTAAAGGTACATTACTTCTATACTTTAGCCAAACTGGAGATATAATTTATATAAACAAACCGTCAGTACTTAACCAAAAAACTTACTTTTTTATTACATGTATATGGAACTTTAAAGTAGTACTAATAGTAAAATTCTGCCCTCCTATATCTAAAACATCGCTAAGCCACAAAACCAAGTTTTGAGATATGAGCGAAAAACGCGGTAGTATAAATATATATTTTATCGTAGATAGCGCTGTTTTTGCTAGAGCTATTTCCTAAACTAAAAACGCTAGAAGAATGATTCTAAAACAGATCGATAGAGAATTTTTTTCTAAGTAGAATGGCATCAAAAACTCAAAATCGACCCCCTGTGGCTTAGCGATGTTTTAGATATAGGAGGGCAGAATTAAGGTGTAATCACTAATGTTGTGTGCAACGGTTTGTTTACATAAATTTTGTATCTCCAGTTTGGCTGAAGTATAGGTACCTACACTAGCACTATTATTATATGTAAGTACATTTCAATAACTCACTTGAGTTGTATCCATACGATTCTCCCAGGACTTGAATACAGTTTTTCCGGATCCATCAATACTTTCGTTAAGACATTCAACATTTTCTTTGTCAATTTTCTCGAAAAGATTGTACTGGAACCCTATTTCTTCATCGTTTGATCCATGATCGCAATTGTGATGATGGCAATGATGATTGGACATTATTACTATAGATTTGGTTATTATCAGATAATTTAAAGGTATTTTAAAGAAAGGAATACCTGACCGCTACCTATCTATTTTGTTGAATTCAAAGTAGGTGAAATAGGTATAACATAACTTGAAATGTTTGATTGAGGCAGAAATAAAGGTTCATGGAAAATTATGAAACCAGAATGAACAAACAAACAATTTCAAACAAAACAACAATACCATTTCATGCAACACGAAGTGATTGATTCTCAACTCAAATTGATTATTAACTCAGTGGATTTAACATGCAAAGTCATATGTCATAGCTGACAATTGTGACTGTCATAAACTTACCCTCTTCACCTGCACTTGGTAGACTTGGTGAAAATGAAAACTATTATAAATTCTTTAAAAAAAATCTTATACCTACTTTCTTCTGTTTTTATGAATGTGTTTAGTTTTTTTGTAATACAGTCTCAGTTCAAAGTTGTAAAGAATTATTTAATTACATATTTAATTTAATTTTTTTCATCCCACATTCGTGCGGTCTCCTCCAAACTTTTTGAATTTTTCCATCCAACTAACTCATGCTAGGGGTATAAACTGACACTGACTTTGAAAAATGAGAGGCTAGTGACAGCGAAATGCCGACTGACAATGACAACGGCAGTTTTCGATACCTATTTTGTTGAATTTCAATTCATCCATTCGCTCGCTCAAGTTCCTGCTTTCCTTTTCGAAAAAGAAATATTTGCTCGCGATCGATCCGTTTGTTATCAACTTAACAGTATCATTTCTACCAATACCTACGAGATTACATTCGTGAATTTATTTCTACTAAAATAAATATGTCTTTGACGTCTAAATATTGTATAGTTCTAGGATGCGTTGTAGTTTTTCTAACATGTTTTGTGCTATCTGCTGATAACTACGAGAAAGCTAGCGAAAATGAAGGCGAAAGCCTGTCAAAAATTGGCCAGGGTGTTGGTCATACCATGAACATTTACTATTGGTATGTACCTTCTGGTAAACTGCATCCATGCTATTCTATAATCACCGGTCGTGTTCTCACAGTAGTATATCTAATTACCTACCTGAGTTTATTTGAAGGACAAAGTATAATTACATAAATTAGATAATTAAATAAGTACATTTAGGTAAAAATTATGTATTTTTACAGTTACTCCTGTGGATACCGGAAAGTATTTGAAGACTATGCTGGAATCATACAACAGAAATATCCTGAAATTTCTGTGGCTGGTTCTAACTATGACCCTCCTGGTTTCAACATGTATCTATCTAGACTTATTGTTAGTACCTTCAAAATTATTGAATTTGGAGCTTGCTTCAACATATTTCGCTATTCAGCATGAAATGAGTATTTTTTTATTGTAATAATCATGGTAATTTTTCAGGGGTTTGGTAAAATGATACTCATCATGTGCATCCTTAGTGGTGTGAACATTTTTGCCTGGCTGAATAAACCTCAACCTACTTGGTGGAGCTGGTGTCTTGAGAACAAGCTGTATGCATGCATGATGATGTTTTTCATGGCTAACATGATAGAAGGACAGCTGGTTTCGTCTGGAGCATTTGAAATCTCTCTCGACAACATTCCATTGTGGTCCAAGATAGAAACTGGCAGGATCCCACAACCGCCTGAACTATTCCAAATAATCGATAACACTTTGCAGTTCTCCAAAATGGATGGGTCCAATTCAAACTTTGCCCAATAACTTTGTCGGTTAAATATAATTTAGCATTTAAATGATGGTAAGAGGGACTGTGGTATTTAGATTTAATAATAAACTCTGTAAAGATATGTATTAATTTGTAAGTAATACATATTTGACATAGTTTTTTGTGGCATTTCAACTAGCTACATTCCTATTGATTTATTATGTTTGCTCACCAATATTTACTCATACTTAAACAAACCAACTTATATTTTATCATGCTCTTGTTAAATTATATCAATATCTTTCAACAACCATTATCTTTCTATTGAAAGAATATACAAAGTAGTGGAATCCAAATGTATAAAGATGCCTTGCTATTCTTTTTCAAATTATTATGTAAGGAGTTACTCATTGTAATTAGAAGCATGTACATTTTTTTAAACTATTTAAAGACATATTATTCATTAGTAGTTGTTTTTTAACATCTAGTCAGGAACTAAACAATAACATTTTTGTGAAACTCTTTCATAAATGAATAATAAAGATAGTTAATAACAAATTAATGTAGTTTGTATTTGAGTAGTCTCTATTTATCTAGTAATGTCACTAGCTCTTTCGAACCAGTGTGGTGAAAGGATTTAAAGTGTGCCTTAAAGTCTCCTTTCATGCACTTGACATATGTTATCGAACTTTCTATGGCTCTATGGAATGCCGGTTTCCTCACAATGTCTTCCTTCACCATTTGAGAGTACTGGTACATCATCATCATCATCCGCAACCCGACTTTACCCACTGCTGGGTATAGGCCTCTCTTTGTGTGTGCCACTCTCCACAGTCCGTTGCAAGTCTCATCCAGGTCCGGCCTGCAACGGATGCTATATCGTCAGCCCAACTCGCTGCTGGGCGACCGACGTTTCTGTAACCGGTTCTTAGACGCCATTCAGTTACCGCCTTACTCCACCTGTCATCACTACGCCTTGCCAGGTGACCTGGTACAGCGCACATAAATTTTTCGAACAGAAAAACCCATTAGTGCATTACTGAATTTGAACCTACGACCTTAGGATCGGAAGGCGGAACCGCTACCACCAGTGCTCTCTCGTTAAGTCCATGGTGTATTCACCTTAACTCTACCAAAACTCAATCTTATTAATACAGCAAAACATTGTAACAAGATTGTAATCTTGATCCATGTATGATAATCTTGTTAGAATTTATTTACATGTCTGTCTGGTTCATGGTTTTACAATCCAATTTAGTATGTAAGTAAGCAGATTAGAAAAATAAGTGGTTGTGTCTACTTGTCAAAAACCTAAGAAATAAGCTACTTACATAATTTAGATTATAGGGAAAAAAAGACCAGCTATTGGACGGAAACATTTATTTAAATTAATTGCATACTTATTCTTGACTAAGCAATAAAACAGCAATGGTTTTGTACTTCAATACCAGAAATCATATCCATGAATATTGCTAAGTAGTTAACTTTACATTTCGCTCTTGACAAAAGTTTATTGACATTTGGACGTACTAAGCCCTCGGAAGAAATATTTGCTGAACGTGCAAACATTTCTTCCGCAGCGGGAATCCAAGCCGCCTCTTGCGTCTAAGCCGAGCATTCGCCCGCCACGCCAGCGCCACCGAGGCCGTCAAATGTTGTGTTAGTTGAGCTGCACGTGGCACATGGGGCACGAGTGGCGCAGCACTAGTTCGTGCTGCTGCGCGTTTGCGCCGCACGCGAGGCAGCGCCAGGCGGCGCCGGCGCCGGCGAGCAGCGCGCGCCCCGACACCGCGCACACCGGGAACTGGCTCGCACAGCCGGGGCATGTCGACATCCTTCAATACAAATGTTACAATTTATTAACAGAAAGAAGTTACAACTAATCATCATCATCATCTTCCTGCCCCTATCCCACTCTATGTGGGGTCGGCAGAGCATGATCCTTGGATCATGCTGTAAGAGTTTTGGCTAAGTTGTTTTATGACCGGCCGCCTGCCTGACGTCAACATCTTGATGGGGTTTTTTTTTGTTTGATTGCTGATATAATCGAGATATTCACTTTTTTGACACTAAAGTGTAAAAAATCCAATATGGCAGCTTTAAGGAGCAATTTCCAATTAACTTAAGATGGTTCATAAAAAAAATGTATATTAAAATGGTACAAATTCTCCATCATTATCAAAATCAAATATGTCAGATCTACTATGCTATCTAAATTCTACGCAGTCGGGTTTTTTGTTCTTTTAAATAAATACATGTTATTAGAAATAATTGAATAAACTTACTGTACGGTTTGTGCAAACCGCACAAATTGCAACATGTTCTCGCGGGTCAGCGTTTTACGCCACGGCGTGGTTTTCTTGCCAATGCAGGGCAGTTGCAATCAACCACTAACAACGACACACACTAGGGTACAGACCCTACACTTACCATTCAGACATGCTAGCTTCACAATGAGGACACTCTATCATATTGCCTTTCACATCTTTAGGTCGATGTCTGGTGAACACTTCCACAGCCAAGCTCTCGAAAACTTCAGGCTGCAAATAATCATATCATATTATTAATACTTATTTTTAAAATATTGATCATATTCCTAATGTATTTCGGGTGCTACTTACGTTTAAAGCTTCCAATTTTATGAAAGCTTTAGAGCAGAGATCAAATGCTTTCGCTTGTATCGCAATTACTGCAATAGTGCACCAAGCCTGAAAATATGAGACTTCAGTTTTATTACTCCCAAACATTGTATCTGAAACAAGCTTTGAACCTGTGACCTTAGCCTCACCGCAGCAGTGTTGTAACCAAATGAGCTATCCAGGCAGTAGCCGTTTCATAAAGCAGGGTCACGGTGAGGCCGTTATTATTAATATTTTTAGGAGTAATATAACATTGTAATAAACTATCAGTGGTAGGCATTAGCGTTAGACCGCAAAACCTGGACAACTTGAGAGGAGACTTTTGCCCAGCAGTGGGATGATGAAGGCTAGCAACAACAACAACAACAATTTAACATTGTAAACAAACATATCCCTATTGTGTGGTCAACACTATAAAAAATGTACTTTCATATTTCTATGCTCGCGCCGGCTTCCTAGCAGACTTTGGACTGAAGATTGCTTACGCTACGCCTTTTGGTTGGTAGTTCAAAGAGGTTGCCTCTGATATGTCGTGTTCAGTGGCTGTGTAGAGTATAGTGGTTGTGGTATAAAGGTGACCTGTAAGTGTTGTGCAGCGTGCAGCACAGGTAAGGCGTCGTGCAGCCGCGCGGCGGCCCGCAGCGCGGCGTCGGGTCGCGCGGAGGGGCCTGTCGCTGCGGCCGCGCGCGCCGCCCACGCCTGCGCCGCGCCCGCGCGCCAGCAACGAACCGCCTCGCGGCTGCGACTACCCTCTGACAACACAAAAAAATATGAAAATCCTTTGTTTGCAACAATATCCTTTTCCCAGGGATTTTCTTAGCAGGCGCGACCTATAGACTTCTAACTGGACTGGTTTCGGTAGGCATAGAGAATTATATCGTACCCTGTACGTTTCTTGTTAACCAGTGCAGTACAAGTATTGTAAAATCTGTTGACTGCATTCGCTGATTAACTAATGATAGTGATGATGGCGAGAATGCACGCAATTGGTGGCTGAATGAGTAGAAAACCCGCGGGAAAAATTTAGAACGCATGTTTATTTTATGTGGCGCGACCTATACATATGAATCTGTTTTTTAAAACTTCTAGCTTCCGTTAGCTAGTTCGTTCGCGTCGTGGTACGGTTGTTGCCATGAACATTATTATCACGCCGCATGCCTAATGGCGTGGGCAGAGATACAAGTGATCATAAAAAACTTGCAGCCACTGCTGATTAAAGTTTCAAGATGTTTGTAATTACTTGTACAGAAGTTCAGAAGAAAATGTTATTTGAAAAACTTCAAAATGTTCGTGAGTTTCTGCTCCTACTGTACCGTAGAAAAAAATTGCCTATAAATTCCATCCACGTCTTTATGTATACTCCTAGTTTCATCTAAATCTGTTATTGTACAATATAGTCTGACCAGGGAATTGATACCTTTATCTGAAACTCTAGCTAGAACCTTTTTCTGGCAAAGCACCAATCGGACTTACCTACAGAATTTTGACTGTAGAGATGACCAGCTAATATATAAAGCTTCTTTATTCTCATCGGTGACGCATTCTTGGATGCCTCGATATTTGCTAACTGCATAAAAAAACGTTATTATATTTACGACCGAAAAATTGATACCAAAAATAATGATTATCTATCACCAATTTTACCTGAAAAGCCATGGCAGCTGCTTGCAACATCCTACCATTTTCCTTTAGTTGCATAATGCCTTGTATAGAAGGCGCCATTATGGTATCAGTGATTTCATCTGCAACATTTTGCTTTCCCGCACTTTCCTAATATAATAACAAGAGATTTTGTTAAATTCTACAAAAGGGAATAGACCTACTTGTGATTCAACCTATATTTCTTACTAGCTGCCGCCCGCGGCTTCGCTCGCGTGGTACCCGGTTAAAAAAGCCTATGTGTTAATCCAGTACATATACTATGTTTCCAAGTTTTATTCAAATCCGTTCAGTAGTTTTTGCGTGAAAGAGTAACAAAAATCCATACATACAAACTTTCGCGGTTAATAATATTAGTAGGACTATTTAATACCTTAGAAAGCCGAGGGGAACCTGAGTAGATCTTATAAAGGGTCTCATTATCCTCCAATGCCATGTAGCATTTCTTCAGGCCTTCCATATTGTTACTCATTGTGTAGTAATCACGAGCACCATTCCTATAGACAAGCAACACAAATAATTATAAAAAATGTAATCAGCTAAATAGTATTTTCTATACAACTTTCTTCTTTTTTCAAAAAAAGCTCTATGGCTATGAGAAATCTATATTTTATTACCAGTTTTGTCTGTCAATGTAGTAATCTGCAATATGGCTGTAGGCTTGTTTGATTTGCGCTTCCGTAGTGCTTGCAGACATCTTCATCAGTTCTACTACCCGAAACCAATGGCCTAAGCGTTTACGAAGAGCTATCGCCAAATCACTGGAACCAATAAAGCACATTATTTTTGTAGACTACATTTTAGAACTTTTCGGATTGAAGAACGTATGTGATGAGTAGAGTGATTATATTACATTGAAAGAAGTATGTCAGGTGGAAATCCGTGGTTTCTATCTACCGGACGTGATATAATGTATGTAAAGAAATGTTACCAAAACTTTCAGCACGTCACTAAAATTAATTAATTAAACGAAATACAAAGGTAACACGTCTCTTGAAAAAAAAAATGTCTCATTCATACCGTCTATCTTCATTATGATAAATCTTCTCAGCGCCATCAAAGTCCTTGAAATAGGCTAAGATTTCAGCTTTCTTCAATGCATTGGAATGTAACGCGTTCAGGCGTGATACGAAGCGTATTCCCGCGTAATCGTTCCGCCTTACAAACGCGGCCTCTGCTGTTTCTAACGCTGATTCCAATTCAAAATTCTTTAATGCTGCTTCGGCCAAGAGTAACCTGAAAAAGTATAACTAGTGGAACGGCCCGCGACTTTGTTGAGCGTGTTGATTATTTTTTCTTTTCGTACAAATTTCCCGTTGCATCCTCTAGGATTGATAGATAGGATAGGTTTAGGCTGTGCGCTGATTGTCAGTCATTTAGTCAGTAAGGTAAGCAGGTCTGAATAGAGCCCATACAAACTGTCTGGATTTTCTCAGATTATCTATGAACTTTTCGGTGAATGAATGTTATGTTACCATAGCTGAGGATGCGGGTTGTCTTTTATAAAGTTCTCCGCCTCCTTCAGGCCGACCTTCTCGATGAGTTGCCTTGTGTCACGTAGCGACTTCACTTCAACCTGCACTATGTGTTGTGGGGTGCACTTGTCTGTCATGCTGTCCAGTAGAGCTGTCGTTATTTCCAGTTCCTGGAAGACAAAATTAGATGTTGCGTACAATCCTTTGCAAACGTTTTTGGTTTCGGCAAGTTTAATACTTCCACGAATTAGATGCTATGCTATAATAAAAGTATAGGTAACAAATTATTTTTTTCTAGTGGGGACATTTTGTTCGGTTTTAGCAACTAATGTGTATGTATGCCTCACTATAGTTTGCCATTTGTTAGCGCTGTGTAAACCTCATCTAAAGACTGTTTGCAAAGTCACTTTGCCTCCAGCGAAGTCACGACATCAGGTAAACGCCATGTGCCTGGGCGTAGCGGCTACCTGATAGGTACGATTCTGAGTTCTGACGTATCACAATGCCATTACGTGACTTCAAAATTGTTAATCAATTCTATACATTTTGCACTTCGTTAGACGAAGACTAACTTGACTAACGGGGCTGTTTAAAAATGTGACTTACCTTAAATTTACACAAATACCCTTGCATAGTCAGAGGCTCCTCTGGCTCCGCGTCTCTCATGACGTAGAGGCGCGCCTTCTCTGCGACGGCCAACATTTGAGGGTTGTCTGAGGCCCACAGCGCGCTCCACACGTCCTTACGCAGCGCCTGTCCGATGCTTATGTTGTTCGCCATGTCAGTGTCGAGGAGATACAGCGCGCCTGGTTGGTCGATCACGAAGAATTTGCTGCAAACGAAAATAACTCACGGTTTTATCCCCAAGCACAGATATATGTATTGACAGAGACTGTTTTCCTCACGATGTTTTCATTATCTATACTCTCTAACGGCGTAGTGCACGAAGCTTTTGGGCGCACTTTAAATTCTTTCACCACACTGGATATAAAGATAGAGACTTTGATGGTATTCTAGTCTTTTGATATATTGTCTTTGGAGGTACCTAGTTAGGGGCAAGTTCAATAAATAATGTGTGTTTTTCGTGCTTGAGAACATAGTCATAAAAGTGAATATACCATGTCGCGCTCGGTAGAACCAGTTTAACGATTTTATAGTCAGGTAAGTATAAACTTAGCGTACGCGTCTTTACCAGTAAAACTTTCAAACCTTGAGTTGGAGTTCAATCCTAATTTGTAAGGTTTGGAGTTCATGTTGATGGACGTGATTTTCTTGAAGTTTACTAATGAGAACAGCAGTATTGTTCCGGAATTCCTGCCGATCAGTAGATAGTTATCCGAACAAGTGATGCAGCAGATAGTGTCGTCTTGGAAGCCACCGTCACCTGACGACATTGGCGATCCATCGGCGTGATACAAATGTTCAGACGACCCTACAATGAAAATCGGTTTCGTCTTTGTTTCAAACAGATTTGCATCTTGATAGTAGTGTATTAGGTTCAAAATCTGTTGTTACTTACGCGGTCTGGAAGGTGTGGAGAACTTCCAAATAACAAATGATTCTTTAGAAGCAGCGATGGCGATTGCTTGACTGTTGATAGTCACGTACACTACAGGGATACTGACTGCTTTAGCTGAAATTATAAAAAGAGTTTTATTTATAAACATTTTATAGAGGTAGGTTCATAATAATTAAACAAACTTATGCCAAAATGGAGCTTGATACCGACCATCACACTGTATTCCTTGCTGGTTGGATATGATGAGAGAAGACAGGGTGGCTATGATACAATATTCGTCAACACCGCACATATCTATGACATCTGGTATATTATTTACCCATGACTGTAAAAAAATATAAAATATTAAGGCTGGTAAATAAGATCAAAATTATCGTGTGATTAGTGTACCTGGATAACGCACTATAAAAAGTCTATAATACAATTAAAAACTTTTTTTATTCAGACCTTAGAACTAAGTGGTAAAGCAAACAAGTTCGTATGCGCTAGTGGCCAACTCTTGTGACGGAGTTTTTTGGGGCGCCTTACAAGGCCTCCGTCATGGCTTAACGACTTAAAAGCCGGTACCGACAATTGTATGTATGTTCGTATGACTTGAGGTTGTGGCCAACTTTTAACGACCGACAATTTAACGTGCCCTCCGAAGTACGAACTAAGTGGTGGCAAGTTAGAGATTGCCACCACTTTGATCTAAGACACGTAAATAAACGTATGTTATATCAAGAGTCAAAACAAGTAATAAATGGCGCAGCCGGGCATTTACTGTATTTGCTAAGCTGCGCCAAGTAGCACCATTTTTTAGAGTAAATTTTCATACTCTTATAAATAGGTTTCGTGCCAGTGTTAGTGGTATAAATCTATAATATCATACCTGATGTGTGACGGTATCCCAAAAGGTTAAAGTCTCAGTTCCAGAGACAAACGCTAGAGTGTTGCCGTAGAACGCATACTTGTGGTCTGGTTTCACGTTGGCAAAGTAAATGAACGAGTCGATAGCGATAGCTAGGCGCAGTGAGCGCTTCTCCCATGACAGAGCTCGCATTGAACCACCCGGCACGCGAAGAGTTCTTATGTGCTAGAATAAAACAAATTATAATAAATAATAGGTAGGTACTCAACTACCCAAACATAATTTTGACCTCACACCAGAATAATCAGAAACTACGAGTATTATGATACCACAAAACGCCAGTAGCGCCAGTGACAGAAAGACTGAGGAGTAATAAGCTAGCGTGAAGGCATATGAATGTGCATGAATTTAAGAAGTAGAGGTAGGCCAAAGAAAGGTATGAAAGAGGACATGGTTAAGAAAGGAGTGAGTACAGAGATTATGGCTGACAGAAGAGAATGGAAGAAGAGAACATGCTGTGCCGACCCCACATAGAGTGGGATAAGACAGAGATGATGATGATCTTACCTCTCCATAAGCGCTGAAGAATTGGACGACATTTGTTTTGTCAGAGGTGCATCCCGCCACCGCCAAAACGGACCCATTGTGGTTCCAGTGGCAATCTATTGCAGTCATGTTGGTCTCTACCACAACACTATCTGTAATTGAAAACAAATCGAAAATAGGTAACATAACTACTGAAGAAAAGAGGGTCCGTACGTTGGGATCAACATTACTTATTACTTTATATTTAAATGGAAACCAGAAACAAGACATGGCTGAGCAGGCAAGAGAAATGCGATCTATGGGATTCAGGTAAATTAGAACGAGTTTTTATTCTAAATTACTTTACCTTCTTCTATACAATTCTTCATGAGCAGCATAATGCCGCTTTTGTAGCATATAGCCAGCACAGGCCTGTTAGATGGAGCGCTGCCAGAGAACCAATCCATTGAGATCACCTCCATTGATCCTGACACACCATGCACTGCCACCGGCATCTAAAATTAGTCCATTTTCGAAGACTCTTGATTAAATTGAATTTGTTCCTAAAATCTAAACATATTTAAAAAAAAACAGTCACGCTATATGGTCACATAAAATATTTCTAAGCATATAAGACAGGGTGTCTTATATGCTCAAAGTCAAAGTCTGACAATTCTGTGGTTCTACCATAACTTCTTCCAGACTGTGCTAAAATTATGTATGAAAAATATGAGAACTATAATTATGAAAACTATGTATGAAATCCTATAATTTTTTTGGCAGAGGAAAAATATGTTGGCAGAGGGGTGATTATACATATACATTCTGAATTTATAACTATGGTGCTGTAGAAGTTTTGGTACATACATTTGGTACATGCCCACATTTTGAGAGTGATACATACTGTGAAGTTCCCTTGGTCATCATAAAGGTGTAATTCCCCATTGGTAAGTGCAAAGAGCAGCATTGAATTGTCAGGTGACCACTGGACAGCTGCTAATCCAGTACCTTTGATATCCTTGCCCCATACTCTGGAACCATCAACTGATCCAACAATAACTGCACCTGGGTGTGAAAAAAATAAAGCTCAATAAGCAATTATTCAGTTCCTACCTTTATAAGGTAAAGGAACATAAAAGGAGACTCTTTATGCTAATCTAAAATACTTTGAGACTTCAGATTTGATAGAAACAGTGATACAAATACATATTAGGTAATAGAAGTAATATACAATTTACTTTAAAACATTCTGGAATCCTGTTTACACCAGTTCTAAGAGTTGGCAACAAACAAACATAGCTAAAAGATCATTTGGTTACTGAAATGTGTGTATTCTTCTAAATAATTTGTTTATAAAATACCTACCATCTTCGTAAGCAATGCATATTTTTTGACCATCAGATCCCCAAGCCATACTGGTAACAGTTGACTTGTTTCTATTGTTTATCATCTCTTCATACCAGGAACCCTAAAATAAAATATATTATGTATATATAACATAAGGCTGAAAGAACTTGAATGAAACATGGTATATTGGTGACCTGGAATAACATATAGGTTACTTCTATCTAGGTACCTACCATGCAAGCAATGCTGTAGGCAGAAGCTAGTTGTACATAATTTTTGAAAAGTTGAATCAAAATTAAATAAAGTAATAAATTATTTACTTTGTACAGCATCCAAACAATAATGACCCCATGTTCATCACTGGTGGTAAGTTTCTGGAATACTTCATTCCAAACGGCAACACACAGCTGACCCGTGTGGCCTTCCAGACTTAGGTTCATTGAAAGATTACCACCTCCACCTGGTTAACGTAGTATATAAAGTTTGTAAAATGGATTTTTATATTGAATGCTTATAATAAATGCCATAAAATATTACCAGATTCCAACTTCAACACTTTCAGCATTCCTTCTTCGCCACCAACTGCAATGTATCCTGAAGAGTGATTCCATGATATACAAGAAACATTTGAATGTTTTGGTATAGCAATCTGAATAAAAAAGTTTAGGAAGTGAAATGATGAGCATGAGTTTCCATAGAAACTGAACCATAACATAAGATAAATTGATCACCTTTTTGCTCATATAGATAAACATTATGAAGATTTAATAAATATATTGTCTGGTTTGAGTATAGGTAATAATTTCATACACAATTTTAATTGCCAGAAACTTATTTACAAGTAGGTACTTAGGTTACAGATTTTACGAAAAATATAGACGAAAAAATTTTAATATTGATTGTGATACATTAGACGCATTGGCTGCTATATTTTTTCAGTTTCTCTTTCGGAAACAATTCATAAAATATTGTTCTTCACTTCAAGCTTTTTCAAACTTTTTGTTTTCGTTCGATTCAAAACAAAACAAAGAACGCTAAACCACAACTTGAACAACTGTCATTGAATGACATTGACATATGTACATTTTTTTGCCAGGAGCAATAGCCACTCTTTTATATTTGCGTTAGTGGTTTGTGCCAAGTTAATTAGGTCGTTGGTTTGTTTCTTTATTTATTCTTCCAAGTTTGTAATAGAAGAAAGATTATATGGTTTGACTTCGGCACTTTTCTCGGAAATGTACTGCGTTCTAAAATTGTACATCGTTTTTATTTTATAATTTAGTCTGTTAGAGCTGTTATAAGTTAGCATCCTTATCCTTAATAGTCTGTGTTTTGAGTCGAAGGAAGTATTTTATGGTTTGTGTCTCAGAAGTTTGTGTTGTTTGTGGTGATAGAAGGAAAAAAAAAACGGCGCTGAACTTTGAAGTCAATCGACAGAAACAGGCATAAAATCAATAAATGTTGTTTTTGTAAGGAGACCAGCTAAATTAACTAATTACACTCCACTACGTTGTAACTGATGCCATCAAGAGTAAGAAAAAAAATACCCGAACCAGCGGGTTCATATGTTTGTAATATCGAATAACACAGTAACAGCGTCAGCTGTTTTATTATTTTACGAATCTGGACAAATTCGTTTCAAAAATTCTTTTTAAACGCATTAGAATGTTAGGGCGAAAGCAAAGCCTAAAAGGAGAGCAGGTGCTTGCAGATTATGGCCCTGAAGAATCTCTAAATGAGAGCGCCGACATAGAATGGGTAAATAAGGTGAATGAAATTATAGTTTCCAAATCTTTCTCTGCTCTTCAAAGAATAATTCACTTGAAAGTGCTTGTGCATATATATATATATATTGTAATCATCAAAAGAGTGCAGATAAATTTCGTCCTATAAGATTCTTTACTTTCTTCAATGTCTACTTGTTATTTTATTATGAATTACTATAATGTGGCCGCTGAGGTAACAATTCATGTTTTCATTACAGCTATGGGTTAGAAGAATATTAAGGCTTTGCGCCCTTTTAAGTTTGTTATCTGTTTCTTTAAATACTCCAAAATCTTTTGAGAAGTATCCATCTCTGCAAACAGTTACCTTTGTGGTGGACTGTAGTGTCACTCTTCTGTTTACTGCTGAGATGATAGCAAAAATGCATATAAGAGGAATACTCAAGGTAAATAATAATAAGGAATAACACCTGACAGATACATACATATTTCTACACTAGGATTAACTGTGTTCAGAGTACAACATCTAGACCTATCTATTTTTATTCATCCAGACTTTAATGTTGACTCTACTCTACAGAGAAACTCAATACTTGTGTAATTAATTACTGCCTTAGTATATAAAATACTATAATAATTCCAAAATAAATCTTGTATCAGCTCTAGTGTTTCCACTGTTTAAAATGGGCAATATAAAACAAATCTATATTAATTCTTACAAAAGATGAAAAGCATGAGGAGACTGCTGAAAGGAGAGTGATTGTGGGAAATAAAGCGAATGGGGCACTACACACATTTATGAGCAGCCGGAAAGTGTCAGTAAAGGCACGACTGGCTAAACATAGAGGAGTACTAGTGCCAACACTTATGTATGGTAGTGAAAGTTGAGTATGGCAGAAGAAATATCAGAGAAAGATGTTTTGGAAGGCCAAGTCAAGAGTACCCTAAACTGACTATTGAGAGTGAACGAAGTGAAAGAAGTATGTCAGGATTGTAGCAAATTGAGATCTGCTGTGATCTCTGCCTACCCCTAGGTGAAACAGGCGTGAATTTATGTATGGATATTATATAGCTAGAGCATGTGCTAGAACAAAGCTTTATGTCTGTTTACAGGCTTAGAATACAGTAAAAATGCTGTATAAAA
Source organism: Scotopteryx bipunctaria (assembly GCA_949320045.1). Taxonomy (NCBI): domain Eukaryota; kingdom Metazoa; phylum Arthropoda; class Insecta; order Lepidoptera; family Geometridae; genus Scotopteryx; species Scotopteryx bipunctaria. Next base: position 7,074,936 of record OX439441.1, read on the forward strand.
AATATAATGACATGGTTTGTTATAAAATTTCTGTCATTTTCAGGGAGATGTTGCATATTTGAAAGATCACTGGTGTCAGTTCGATGCATCAATGGTATTCTTCCTTTGGGTGTCTGTTCTTTTACAAATGTTTGAGTTAACTGGAATTGTGCCAAGATATAGCTACTTGAGTATATTGAGAGCACCAAGACCTTTAATTATGATAAGGTTTCTCAGAGTCTTCTTGAAATTCTCTATGCCAAAGTCTAGGATTAACCAAATTTTCAAGTAAGTTCCTTACTCTGTGTACTAAAAGTACTAGCCTGGAAACAAACCTATAAACTTTTGTTTCATTTATTGGGTTATCTGATAGTAATTATTTACTAAATAAATACTTTATTTTTTACAGACGATCAAGCCAACAGATCTACAATGTGACTTTATTCTTCTTATTCTTTATGTCACTGTACAGTTTATTGGGTGTTCAATTTTTTGGAGAACTAACACATCATTGTGTTCGGAACAGCACAAGACCAGGGTAAGGGACCAGGGTAAATCTTTGATTTTGAAACAGGACTGCAACTGATAATCTATCCATACATTTTTGCAATTAAAAACGATTTTTTTTTCTTTCAGACAAATTACAATAAACTCATTGGCAATTCCTGATACGTTCTGTTCTCCTGACCCTGGTTCAGGATACCAATGTCCACCAGGAATGAAGTGCATGAAACTCAACTTATCTAAATATATTATGGGCTTCAATGGCTTTGAGGAATTCTGTGAGTGGTTAAATACCCCTATTTTTTCTTTTACATGTTTTATATGAAAAGTTATTGTGAAATGAATGACTTATTGTTAATACTTTTAGCAACAAGTATCTTTACGGTGTATCAAGCATCTTCACAAGAAGGCTGGGTCTTCATCATGTACAGAGCAATTGATTCCTTACCAACTTGGAGGTCTGCTCTATACTTCAGGTATGTACCTTAATCATAGTCACCTGTACTCTGAATTTTATCTTAGTCTAAAAAGGAAACCTGTTACAAAATGGGTACATTAAAGCCTGTGTTAATGATACCCCACTTAGTAGTACCAATTTTTCATTTTCTGTACCCAGTTTATAAAAGTTGGCAGTTTATGTAGTCACAACCAAACTTTATCGACCTACAAGTATTTAAATATTGTAGTAGATCCAAACAAAACCAACCATTATCAACATCATCATCATCATGCATCATGTGCATGGGGTTTAAAAATATAAATATAGAGTGGTAAAATCATTATTTACAGCACAATGATATTCTTCCTCGCGTGGTTAGTCAAGAACGTGTTCATAGCCGTTATCACTGAAACATTCAACGAGATCCGCGTCCAGTTCCAACAGATGTGGGGCGTGAGAAACCCTATCACTAAAGGCAGTACCACGCAATTCTTCACTGGCGACGATAATGGATGGAAACTGGTTACTATTGATGAGAATAAGCATTCAGGTAATGTGAAGTTAAGTTCGACTCGTGTCTTTTCTCTCTACCGGTCAGAAAGTAACTTCTAAGAAATTTTCGGTATGATAGTTCTGTTTATTCTAAGTTTCGATTCGAATTCCGTTCAGTCGCGGTTGCGCTGTGGTTTAGTCATAAACATCTAGTTCAAACAATTATATTTGTAACTCTATAGAACTGTATAACTACTTTTTTTATACTTTCTTACAATTTTCAGGTAGTGCCCCAGAAATCTTCCACAAAATGTTACGTTCGGCTTACTTTCGCCTTCTGGTTATGGGTGTCGTTTTAGCAAATGGAATAATCACAGCTACAATGAATTTCAAGCACGACGGAAACCCACGAAGATTCTTCTACCAGAAATATTACTACATCGAGGTAAGTCAAGAAACTAATAATTATATTGAAATATACCTACTTAACATTTTAATCAACTTAAAATATGCTTTTCAGATCGCGTTTACAATATTTCTAGATCTAGAGGCATTAGTAAAAATATGGTGCTTGGGGTTAAAGGGATACTTCAAACATTCCGTGCACAAGTTTGAATTGCTTCTAGCAATCGGAACTACTATTCACATCATACCCCAGTTCTATATGTCTGGATTTACATACTTTCAGGTAAAAAAAAATGAATCTGAATAACATCCAAATGAGAAACGTAGCATTATCAGAATAAAGTACATAAAAAAGAAAATAAAAGGATAACAATATCCAAGTGACTTTATTTTTAGGTACTGCGTATCGTCAGATTGATCAAAGCATCGCCATTGCTCGAAGGATTCGTGTACAAGATCTTTGGCCCAGGAAAGAAATTGGGAAGCCTGATAATATTCACCATGTGCTTACTTATCATCAGCTCTTCAATATCGATGCAACTGTTCTGTTTCCTTTGTGAATTCACTAAATTCGAAACATTTGATGAGGTAAGGTACCTTCTTGTACTCTGAACGGAAAACTGCATAGTAAAACATTACGTAAGTTACGAATAAAAAAACCATAGAAAGATTTATCAAAATATCATTGCGATAGGGTTTCGTACCCGAAGGGTGCCAACGGGACCCTATTACTGCCGTCAGTCCGTCCGTCTGTCAGCGGGCTGTATCTCATAAACCGTAATATGTTTAGAGTCGAAATTTTCACAGAGTAGGTATGTATTTCTATTGCCGCTTTAACAACAAATAATAAAAATAAAATAAAAGGGAAAAAAAGTTGCTTAAAAAAAATTTTACGTTCGTAATCGATCATCGAAGATAAGCAACACTAGGCGCGGTCGTAATTAGATGGTACGAGTGACTGTTTGCACATTATTTTGTAGTATTTTTGTGTATTTATTTTTCAAACCATCTTTTAACAATTTAGGGGATCCTCATAGAAGAGGCGTGTTTCATTTTGCATTTTTTACTTGATTTTAGTAGGAACTGTGCAGGATACAAGACTTATTTTTGAATAAAAAGATCGAGTTTGAACTCGAAAACAGGTTTTTGTAAAGCCAAGCCCAAAGTCCTTAACACCTATCTCTTAGTACTATTTTGATATTATTTCAGAACTCTAGAACTATGTATTTACCTGCACATTTTGGTTTTCAGGCGTTTATGTCTATGTTCCAAATATTGACGCAAGAGGCGTGGGTGGAAGTAATGGACGAGACGATGGTCCGGACTAGTCAGACCTTAACACCACTAGTTGCTGTTTACTTTATCTCCTATCACTTGTTTGTGACTTTGGTAAGTTTTTGAAACCACACCCATTTTTCAGGCATTTGACAAACACGTTCGAAATAATATAGTATCCAGACAAATATTATAAAGGCGAGAGTGACCTCTGCCTTTGTGTCTTACATTGCCACGTCTAAACAGCGGAACAGTTGTCGATAAGAGGGAAATGGATTGTATCACTAGACATTTTGTCTCAAAAAATTCAATGTGGATGAAGTTACGGGTGACAGCTAGTGTTGATATTTAATATGCTTTCACAATTTCTTTTAAGAGTTGTTTTCTTCAATTTCAGATCGTGCTCTCGCTTTTCGTAGCGGTTATCTTAGACAATTTAGAGTTGGACGAGGATATAAAGAAACTGAAGCAGCTGAGATATAGACAGCAGAGTGCCGAGATCAAGGAAAGCCTGCCCTTTAGGCTGAGGATATTTGAGAAGTTCCCAGACAGCCCGCAGATGACGAGGCTGCACAAAGTTCCTGGCGATTTCAATTTGCCAAAGGTACTTCAAGACAAATAAACACCTAGTCTTTTAAAAAAAATACAAGATAAAATATTCAATTTTATAAAGGTGTCTACAGTGGGCCTTCATTCTGTTTTTTACCCGACAGTACTGAACTTTTTTTGAATTTGATCACGCATCTAATCTCAAATGACACATGGTCCCAAAAGATGATGTGTCTTTATGGATATGGGTATGGGTAAGCTCTCTGAAATATTTCCATTTCCATGCTTGGTCGCGTTATGAACATGCGTAAATAAATGATCCTAGTGATTTGAATGAATAAAGCAGCTTTGACTTCGAGAGCACTTATGTTTCAGGTACGTGAATCGTTCATGCGTCAGTTCGTCTGCGAAGTGGAAGGCGAGGAGGACTTACGCGACGGAGTGAACGCCGGCTCCAGTAATAGGTCTGCGGGGGACGTGTCACGGCGAGCCTTTGAATATATCGGCGTGGCCAAGATAGCCTTCCCTTACCGCAAGCGATGCCTCGTGAAAACGCTCGTTGTTGCGCCGCCCTCGCAACGACCTAGCTCCGCTTTGAGAAGACATGTCGTCAGCTCTATTATTGAGTGAGTTTTGAAAATATGTAAGCTGGAAAAACAATATTATAATTTAACTGACGTCCTCGGTGGCGTCAGAGACTGGCTGATACGCAAGAGGTGCGGGTTCGATTCCCGCTACGGGAGCAATGTTTGTATGTTCTACAAAATATTTCTTCCGGGTCTAGGTGTTGTAGTATTATAAGCCATATGGTGCCCATTGTGCAAGCTTTGCTTAGTTTGGGGCTAGATAGCGCTGTGTCAAATGTCCACAAATATAAAAAAAAATAACTTGAAATGTGGAAATTCTTTTAAGATGTTTGTTTTTGATTTATATTTAGTTATTTTTGATTTATTTTCTTTCAGGTGTTTGTTTGGGGTATTTCTGTTGTGAAGTAGGTTATTTTTCGTTTTTATTTTACTTATTGAAACAAGCTATAGTTTTGTTACATGGAAGCTCGGTTTTCAGAGATTCGAACAACCACCGCCCACTACTGGGAGATTCTGCAATGTTGGCGACCGGAGGAAAAGGACTGAAGCCACAAGGAACAATATCTAGCGCTAAACAACTGAGAGTCGATCAGAAAAAGTAAGTCACAACCTGGCTAAAGCTGGCACTGGCACTTGTTTATGCATTTCACAACATTGTCATTAGACAAAAATTTCATCAAGATTTAAAATGTTCGAAAAACAAGTATCGTGTGCAGAAAAGGAGCCTTTGAAATCCTTCACCACACTGGTTCTATAGAACTAGTACACGACTAGTTACTAAGTAGGACCAACTATTTCTGCTCAAAACCAATGAGTATTATTCTCCTCAGGTTCGGTTCCCGGTCAATCCGTCGGTCCGTGCGCAGCGGTTCTATAAAACTGAAGCAAACGTATGAACATCTTCTTGAGAACGGTGACATCGGCGCCGCTTCCCGCGTCGTTCCATCCTCCAGGGCACGCCCGCCTTATCTGGACATCAGACTGTTGCAGGCTAAGAGGCAACAGGCGGAGATGAGAAGGTATAGACATAACCAGACTGATATATTTGGAAATTCTCTTGAAACTTATAACCCACGGTTGACCTTGCGCTATAAACACTTGTTTTACGTTTTGTAGAAACCAACGAGAAGAGGATTTACGTGAGAACCACCCGCTATTCGACACCCCACTCCTCATAGTTCCTCGCGAGTCGCGCTTCCGTAAGATTTGCCGAGCCATTGTCGATGCGCGGTATGACGCGAGGCTACGGGATCCCGTCACTGGTAACGAGAGGAAAGTGCACTACAAAAGTTTCCAGTAAGTTTCCTCATCACTTTTAAGCACAAGAACTTTTTGAACATGAACTTATGACAACATGATAACACTTATTGTTCACAATATTCGTTTGGACATTAATCTTTCTATGTTTAGTAACTTCCTTGGTCTCGTCACATACATGGATTGGGTGATGATTATGGTGACAACTCTGTCATGTCTCTCTATGATGTTCGAAACACCCACGTACCGAGTGATGGAGAATTTTGTCTTGCAGGTAACAAACAAATCAATGTTTCGTATTGTAATTTGATTTGCGACATTATCATAAGAGCATACGATTTATTTCAGATTGCCGAATATGGATTTGTGATTTTTATGAGCCTTGAACTGGCGCTGAAGATATTGGCCGATGGTCTTTTCTTTACGCCTAAAGCTTATTTAAAAGATGCCGCTGCTGTTTTGGATGTATTTATCTACATTGTAAGTATTACTTGCTTCTTGCGTGAAAGAGCTTACAAACCAATGATGTCTAAATTTTCCAGATATACTGGAATTGGTAGGTTGCTAGTACTAAATCTGTGTTTTTACTGAACTCAGGTGTCCCTCACATTCCTCGTATGGATGCCTCGTAGAGTGCCGCCAGGGTCGCTGGCTCAATTGCTGATGATCCTTCGTTGTGTGCGTCCACTCCGCATATTCACATTGGTGCCACACATGCGCAAAGTAGTCTACGAGCTTTGTCGGGGCTTCAAGGAAATTCTATTGGTACTTGATCACTTAAAATAATAATATTAGAAATTATATTTTCAAAGTGCACATAAATAACTTTGAATTTGTTCTAGGTATCAACGCTTTTGATTTTACTGATGTTCGTGTTTGCGAGTTATGGTGTGCAGTTATATGGAGGAAGGTAAGTTTTCAATCAATCCGTAGCTAAGTTAAACCATATATAAAAACTTCATTCGGCTGATATAAGTAAGCAGCCCATTTATCCGCTTGACTAGTAGATGAATAAGAGTTTTTCAATATAATTTTAGATTAGCCCGCTGCAACGACCCTACCATACAAAGACGAGAAGATTGCGTGGGAGTGTTCATGCGACGTGTGTTTGTCACAAAGATGAAACTGAGGCCGGGACTCAACGAGACTTTCCCGTCGATGCTCGTACCTAGAGTTTGGTATGGATTTCACATAAAGTATTTTAAAACCTTCTTACTATCGTCCGACCATAGTCGATAATATTAGTTTTTTATATATATTTTCAGGGCAAATCCGAAAAGGTTTAACTTTGATAACATCGGCGATGCTCTTCTCACATTGTTCGAGGTACTCTCATTCAAGGGCTGGCTGGACGTACGGGATGTATTGATCAAAGCTCTGGGGCCGGTAAGATCTAATAGTCTGATTCAGATCTATAATACCAAGCTTTACTTATGTGCTAGCTTCCGCCCGCGGCTTCGCTCGCTTGGTACCCGGATAAAAAATAGCCTATATGTTATTCTAGCACACTTACTATATGTATTCCAAGTGTCATTCAAATCTGTTCTGCCATTACGGCGTGACTGAGGCACAAACATTCAAACATCTTCACAAACTTTCGCATTTATAATATTAGTAGGATGTCAAGCTACATAATGTATTTGTTACAGGTTCACGCAATATACATTCACGTGTATATATTCTTGGGATGCATGATTGGACTAACATTGTTTGTTGGCGTCGTGATCGCTAACTATTCGGAAAACAAGGGTACCGCTCTACTAACTGTCGACCAGAGGAGATGGTAAGATTTGAATTTTGTTACGTGTTTTTCACGGGCTATTACTAAATCACCACTAATATACGACAAAGAACTATTATGGCGATTCAATTCACCATTCAGGAATAGCCGAGTATGAATTTCGCCTTCTACAAATGATTCATTTTTAGGTGTGATCTTAAGAAGAGATTGAAAATAGCCCAGCCGTTACATCTACCCCCTCGTCCTAACAAAAGGAAAGTGCGAGCTTTCGCCTATGACGTCACACAGAACTTGACATTCAAGCGAGTTATTGCAATCGTTGTTCTCATCAACAGCGGTCTTTTGGCCGTTACTGTAAGTATCGTAAAAAACCCTTCACCGATTCGTTTTCTATGGTAATCCTTGAGTCCAATTAGCTACTGGGGTAAGAAAAAAACAACAAAATGACGAATGATTTCGTGTAATAATGTTTTGACTTCGATTTCAGTGGTCGAAATATTCCCCGCACACGGAACAATTGGCGCTGACATCAGCACTTCTCACGCTAGTGTTCGTAGTGGAAGTATTATTGAAGACCATTGCATTCACTCCGCGCGGATACTGGCAGAGTCGACGTAACAGATACGACCTACTTGTTACCGTCGCCGGTTGCATATGGATATTCATGCATTTCACGCTGAAGGTAGGTGACAATTTACATAATTAAATAAATAAGTAACACCCAATATAATATATCCTGACCCCACACTAGGATTCCCTGTGCCATGGGTATCAGAAACTACGAGTACCATGGTACCACAACACCCAGACCCGGAAGAAATATTTACAGAACATGCAAACATTTCTTCCGCAGCGGGAATCGAACCCGCGCCTCTTGCGTCTCTGCCGAGCAATTGCCCACCACGCCACCGAGGCCGTCAACTACAGATTTTCTTGGTTCTTAGTTCTACCAGGGAACAAACATGAAAGTATAGTCTTGAAATCTATCCATAGTACGGGCGATAAGCTCCCAGCATTCATAGTGGAAGTTTCGATTAAAGTGAGTCTCCGTAAGATACCGCTAGAGGCGCTGTCATAGCTTCCATACAAAAACTCAAGCTTCGAAATTGGAGAGTATCAAAAATCAAAATATTTCATTCCGAATTTTAAAACATTTTAATTTCAGAATGACCTCTCCTACTTCGTGGGCTTCATGGTGGTGATCCTTCGTTTCTTCACGATCACGGGCAAGCATACTACCCTCAAGATGTTGATGCTAACGGTCGGCGTGAGTGTCTGCAAAAGCTTCTTCATCATATTCGGCATGTTCCTACTCGTTTTCTTCTACGCGCTCGCTGGGACCATCGTGTTTGGGAACGTCAAGTATGGAGAGGGAATTGGGAGGTAAATTTTGTATTATTTTTGTATTACTGAGTGAAATCTATACTTTAGAAATTGTATGATTGAAATAATGTTTCAGACTGTTCCTCTGATCCATTAGATATACTTAGTACGCTTGATATTCTAGAGCTATGAGTCCATACAAATGACAGCAATTTTTTGTGCCGATTAGAAGACATTTGATGCAATTGTATGTCGCGATGTTCGAAGCGTCTGGGTAATTTGTAAAGTTTTTCATTTATATCATTACTGCTTTCGACGTCAAAATCGCCAAAACTTTTGGAAAGTGCTAGTCTAGCGACTGCAAGCGGGATATGGATATAATACGAGTAGCATTATTTGTTGGTAAACAACTGATTATAAAAAAAAATAGATGGTACCAGGAGTCTAAAATGTTCTCTACTTTCAGACGGGCAAATTTCAACTCGCCAATTCACAGCGTGGCGATGCTATTCCGCATAGTGACGGGCGAGGACTGGAACAAGATAATGCACGACTGCATGGTGGCGCCGCCGTACTGCACACCCGCAGACAACTATTGGGAGACTGATTGCGGGAACTTTACCGCCTCGCTCGCTTACTTCTGCACATTCTACGTCATCATCACTTACATCGTGCTCAATCTACTTGTCGGTAAGGTGCACTCATCGAACAGTAGTAGGTCTGGTGAGAGCACTTGTGGTCCAGTGGTTTCAAACCTAAAGTCTTGGGTTCGAATCCAGTCGTGCACTAATTAATTTTTCTAAAATCATATGTCCATGACATGCATGCCGCGCTGTCTGTAAGCCCTGGCCCTAAATCTTCTCTTAAGTTTTTTATGAATAAGACCCGAAGTCTTTACGACCTTCAACAGGGTTAGATAGAATTTATCAGGGAGTTTGGTCCTTTTCGATGTATGATTTCATCAGAGAATTTTCATTCTTGCAGCTATTATCATGGAAAACTTTTCCTTATTCTACTCAAACGAAGAAGATGCCTTGTTGTCGTATGCTGACATAAGGAATTTCCAGAATACTTGGAACATAGTTGATGTTCATCAAAAAGGCGTTATTCCAGTCAGAAAGGTATGTTGTACGAATTACTAAACAACAGCCGCCTTAACAAATGTCTTTTGTTTTCTAATTTTGTGCATCTTCTAATAAAATTCATGGCTTTAGGTAAAGTTTATTCTCCGCCTCTTACGGGGAAGACTGGAGTGCGATACGCACAAAGAGAGATTGCTGTTCAAGTACATGTGCTATGAATTAGAGAGGCTTCACAACGGAGAGGATGTCACATTCCATGACGTCATCAAGTACGTACCTTTCAAAAGAAATGATGCTCATTAGCCATTGGTACTTATCTATAGATATCTGCAGTCTTTAAATTGAAATAAGATGGATAGAAAACTCTTAAGAAGTCGATGGCACGTTCTTGAAATTGGTACTTTATAATAACTATGTCGTAAATATTATTGCAGCATGCTGTCATACCGCACGGTGGATATACGCAAGTCGCTACAAATGGAAGAGCTTCTAGCGAGAGAGGAATTCGAGTTTCTGGTTGAGGAAGAAGTAGCAAAGCAGACCATACGGACGTGGCTCGAGGGGTGCTTGAAGAAGATACGGGCCAATACTAGCGTAAGCAAACCATTTTACTAATATTATAATTTTAAAAGTTCCTAAGGAAGTTTGGATCCTGGCCGAAATACAGGAGGATTCCCCAAATGGCAATGATAGCTCGGTCTAATGTAATAACGATGGTCGGCAACGCTCTAGTCTCTTGTCTGCATAACTGTGAACTCTTTTTACAGAAACAACAAACAAGTCTCATCGCTGGCTTGAGAAAGACAAACGAGCAACCTGTTGATATGAACACTGAAAAAACAGAGAAAGAAAAAATGGAGTCAGAAACACAGGTACTTACCTAATACTTAGTTTCTTCAGACCGACACTCTCATATCAAACATCAAAATTTTTTATATTTCTATTTCAGCAAACTGTTGCGAATGTGGGCCGAACAGAAATCACAGAATCCACTTCTCAGCCTGTGATATCGAGTAAGTGTCCCACATTGAAATCATATTTTAAGAAACAATATCCAGAAGATTAAAAATTGATTGTTTGTTGCAGACATCTCGTCCTCGTTTGATTCACAACCCAAGAGAGCTTCAACTAAAGGGCAATTTAAGAAGCCAGGTCTACCATCTGTCACCATTCCAAGGTAACAAATAATAACGTAATCTGTAGTCAGCTTCAGTGGGTACATTATTGTAAACGTCTGTTTATTTTCAGACCGGAAAGTCCAGTGAAAAAGTATCTGCAGCCAACATTGAGTGATCCACACCCTGCCCTCAATAAAAAATCGCCACGTAAGTATTAAATCAGCTGAATGCTTATAATAATCACCAGAACCAAAGCTTCCTAATTGGCCGACCTTGTGAGGGCTTGCACGGCATAAGATGTGACGTATGCGACTTATTAAAGGTTAATAATGGGATTTACCCCCGAATACTCAGACTCAACTACAGTTTTAGATGAAAATCTGTCAAAAACTCGTCACTTGAGACGTGCTCAACTCTAAGATGCGTTTGAGTATTCGGGGGTTTGTATTTTCCCGACGTTTTCAACTCTGAGATGCGTTTGAGTATTCGGAGGTTTGTATTTTCCCGACGTTTCGAATTCTAAATATGTTAACAAATTTCCTCATCAAGAAATACTTAATAATACAAATACTAAATAATGTATGTATGCGATTGTTGCGTATTATTTAAGTATTTATTAGTTTTGTTTGTTTACAGCGGCTGTGAAAAGTCACCGCGTGTCCCAGAACCATGTAGCGAGCGTGTCGCGCGAGCAGCCTGTGCTTCACGACGTGCGCTCCTGGTGGGGCTCTCAGCTTTCACAGCACTTGCCGGTTGACTGCGACTAGACAGTAAGATATACTCTTGCCGACTTTGTCCGCATTGAGTTTTTTTTTTTTCATAAAAAATATATCTTCCCACTGACGAGTGATAGTAGAAAATGGAAGAGGGAGACATGGTGTGCCGACCCCACCTAGTGGGATAAGGGCAGGAAAATGATGATGACTGCGTTCTCTAGGAATTCCTTTCTTAGTACACCCCTACACTATATGAGGAACGTACCTACCAAGTTTTATGATTAGACTTATGGTTAAGGCTGTTCATTGATTATAAGTCAGTCAGTAACGTAGGAGTATTATATATTTAGATAGGTCGCGCCACGAAGGGAAACCGAGGAAAAAGTTTGGAAGTGGATATTTTTACAGAAGTTTTTTATTTCAAATAAAAATTACTTTCCTGTATAAAACAACAAGAAAATTCTTTGTTCGCAACAGTTTAAACTTTTTCCACGTGTTCATATTACGTGGCGTGACCTATGCCCGACATGGCCCACTCTTAGTGTCGTCCAATAAAGATGCCTATGGAGTCGCAGCATTACGATATTCACTAATCATTAACTGAAAAGATGTGTATCAGTAATTGCATGATAAGTAATGCATAAGTTTTTGCTGTCTCTCTTTTGTGTACTGTGACACCATTTATTTTTACAAAGTTGGCACAAATAAAACATCTTAGTTCAGCTGCCTGTACCTAACATTATTGTGAGCTACACTGGTGCCATCAATATCGGGCTTAGAGGTCATAGAATAGGCAAGGGCGCAAAATGTGTTATTACTGGCGTTTCTTTCCGAGCCACAAAGTAAGCGTAACAAAGAAAATAAACAAATAGAAACAGCATTCACTAAAGTATATGTATACATATAGAGTTACACTGCCATAGAGTTAAAATTAAATAGACTGGAATAATATGTTTTTCGTTTGTTCGAGTTATTGTATCCAATTAGAACTTAGTGTAATAGTTTATTATATTTGTTTATTTATTATAGTTTAGTCTCGAAGGGTTTAGGGAAATATACCGTGTACTTGCATAAAAGTGCCATAATAATATTAAGTTTTATCTAAAATTATTATATAATTTATTTACTTACCGTTTTGCGATTTAATTGTTTACCAAAGGTAGTGCCAAAGGTGCATTGTTAAAAATAAACACATCAATGTAATCAACTGGTATTATTAATTAATTCATTTAGATTTATAAATACAATTATTGTAAATAATGGCACATTCCTAATGAGAACAGTACAATCACTGTCAAAGTAAGGAGTAGGCAGAGATACCGTCCTGCTACCGGGTGCTGGAATAGTTTGGCGTTGAGTTGCAACGTGGATGCGTACATGAGGATAGTGGTGATGTCTTCTTGTGAAGTGTCTTGGTGGAGGAATGGTCGTACGCAGAGCTCATGGCCGACCGCTTGTGTCTTACGACATTCTCGGGATAAACGTGCCGCCTAAAAAGATAAACCAGTCTTTTACAAATTTGGTCCACATTTTTTTTCGTTTCGAAAAACGAGTGAAAAATGTTTATCATACATACATAATATCACGCTCTTACGGGGTGGGCAGAGCCACAACTTATCATATAAAAACTAATGGTGATAGTGTTCAGCCCATCGCCCATACAGATGATCCATCATGTTGAAGAAATACTATCCTTTAGTCGATTTTTACGATATGTTCAGGAGGATAAGTAGCTGGACAGATTCGGTGCTTTTTTTCTTACAGTAGGTACAAAGTCCAGCAGATAAGTAGACAAGTATTTATTTAAAATATCAATAAACCCGACTGCGTAGAATTTAGGTAGCATAGTACATCTGCTATTAGATTTTTTGTCCATTTTTACCATTTTAGTCTAAGTATTAGTCATTGAAAATGGCTTCTTAAAGGCGGCTATATAGGATTTTTGACACTGTGTCAAAACTCGCGTTATCCAAACGAATACAACGATACTACATTTGTCAAAATCCGTTCAGCCTTTTGGACTACCGCTTCAGCCAAAGGAATTCACATACACCCCAAAATATTACCCTCCTTCGGAGTTGGGTAAAAACAGTCTTACCTGTACAAATGGTACTATGACAGCGGACACCCAAAGCAGTTGATTCAGTATGCTGATGCCCAATATCGGTTCAGTCTCCGTGTCAACCCTGTCCAAGTTCAGCAGCCATAGGATACCGGACGCCGCCCAGGAGATGTTCACGATTGTGAATAAACACACGGCCGGAGCTAGGTCGTCGTTTAGATACTTCAATAGTTTGTGGAATTCAGCTATTTCCTGTTGTGAATAGGAGGGAATCGTTTAAATTGGTACAAGTAATTGAGTCGATTAGCATCAAAAAATTTGTTTGCCAACATCACCCATTTTCATGGCCAACTCGCGCTTAGCCAAAAAATTGACTGTCAAAATTGTTTAACAAAAAAGAGCCAATGGTTCCTAAGACACTTTTCCTTTTTCTCTTCTGGGTTGCGGATTTCCCCATACTGTCCCAGTAAAAAAACCACTCTGTACTAGTATAATGAAAATCCGTTATTGGCTATAAGTTAAGTAAAAATCTATGTATTTTATTTGTGAGGACTGTAAATTCTGTTCAAAAAAATAGCATGAACCTTAGCCAGATAGATGTATAATGTAGTACGCTGGAAAGTTTGTTTGTCTCAGTTGAATTTCAATATTGGACTTGCTTACCCTCATCCAATTCAAAGGCGTAATGGTCCGGTTGAGCAGGCGTTCCTTGAGGAACATGAGATGCGCCTGCAACAGCTGCGCTTGCAGGCAGTAGCTCGTGATAATCGTCGCTTGCACCATGTCGTGGGTCAGCGTGCATATTATCAACAATATCTTCAGCGATAAGTTTACTTCGTACGAACTGAAATTAAATAAGTAGGTTATATCCTTCATCATCACCATCATAGCAGACAACAAAAAAATAGTACAATAGTTTGGGTTCACTTTAAAACTTGATCTTAAGACTTAATCGCACCCCTTTTTAGGGTTCCGTACCCGAAGGGTGCCAACGGGACCCTATAACTAAGCCTCCGTTGTCCGTCTGTCAGAGGGTTGTATCTCATGAACCGTTATAGGCAGAGTTGAAATTTTAATTTCAGAATGTGTATTTCTATTGCCGCTTTATCAACTCAACATGTGAGGGTCATAGATCACCCGTCGATCTATGGACCCTCGACCACCACTCGGTCACTGCCGCGGTTATTTTCTTATTATGGAAAAATTACGTTCTCAATGTCTGTAGTGTATAGTGAAATGTGCAAATATTTGTAGGTACCTGTTTTCAACCCATCGAAACATGACAGTTCCTTTAGCCATCATCAGGTTGACGGAACATAGCGACAGTCCCATCCACACAACGCTGAGAATTATAAAGAACCACAGCATTCGTAACAGTCGTTTCGGCTTGTTAGTGGGTGTGCCTTGTGGAGCGTATGATGACAGTAAAAATACCTGAAAACAACAACAATTAGCTGGTACCATGATGGTAGTGAATTAAATTATGAGACCCACTTGTGGAACGCCCTGTGTGTGACTTTGACCGCGTTGAGATTTTTATTAACTTTCCGCTGCGTCCTCTATTAGTTGAATTTCGGGAATTCCTTATTGCATAATAGACCATAAGAGGAATATACCCTCCAAGTTTCATGATTCTAGGAGTTATTGTCATTTAGTCAGTCATTAACGTAAAAGTTTTAAATATTTAGATAACTTCGGTTCAAGTGTGAATGGTACCGTTGGAAGGGGAAGACCTCGGTGCACGTAGGTACCTGGACTAAATTCGCGACGTTTTGGAAAAGGGTCAGGTCAAGAGTACCCTAAACCGACGAGCATGCATGAGGAATGTAATGAGAGTGAATGAAGCGAAACCGAAAGTAGTATGTCGGGATCGTAGCAAATGGCGATCCGTGATCTCTGCTTACCCCTACGGGAAACAGGCGTGATTTTATGTATGTATGTACTTCGGTTCATTAAATTAAGTTCATCATGACTCACCCTTTCCATCAAATTCTGCAATTGCTCATTATCGGATATCCGAAACAAGTATAGAGCGTACAGAAACCCAACAAAGTGTAATATGCTGGGACCTATGTACGTGAATGCTACGTTGCCGTAGCACACTTGCTTATATGTGTCATACTCCAAGGATGACGTTAAAGCAAGTGGAACCAGCTTGTAACAGAACCCTCGATCGCGTCTGTAAAATAAAAACGAGAAGATGACATAGTTAGGCACTTATGTAAAATAACATAGGAAGGGGTATCTAGGGGTACCTTTCTTGTTATGGAAAGTACATGGTAGTAAGTCTAACACTGCTTACCTGAAACAAGCCATATACTGAAGGATGTATCCTATGAACATAAGTATTGCGACCTGCGCAGAATGGAAATGCGAACATATAATCGCACATTTTGATGAATTTGATGCATCGCCCACAGGCCTCAGGCCCATTAACGTCAATAGCTTTAGGTAAGGAAGAAGAATCTGAAAATAAACAAAATAATTTTAAAACTATTAGGTATGTAAGTAGATACCAACTTCTCTTCAGGGTATAATAACAAAAAATTACTTACTTTGGATTTACAGTAGTGTAAAATTGCTGAAGTGCTCATGTATTCTGTGTCTGGAGATTCTGTTATCTCACCAATCTAAATAAAAATAAATACTCTTAACCAAGAAGATTAAACACCAGTAAATTCACACAATTGTAAAAGCTGAACTCACGTCAACGCTATTAGCATCGAGGCTTGACCTGTGAGATGGCGGCATCGCTGGCTCACAGTGCTTGTCGTCCCCAAGAACATGGCTATCCAGCAGATCGCTGGCTACAAAATCATTGAAAAAATGAACATTATTCAGTTTATTGCCCATATCTATGTTTTAATTGACTTTTTGTCCATTATTCACAACGTTATCACAATAAATAGTACGTTGATGCAGACAATAACACAGTTTAAATAACGACGGTAGGTAGGTAATTTAAAAAGCTAACAATCACTTACCACTACCGTAGGATCCATTGTCGTTTTCCATTGTTATAATGATGAATCAATCACAATTAAGAATGCTCATTATTGGTAGAGAACAGCTACATTGCATTTATTTTTTCAATAAGAATTACAATCAAATTCTAGACATGCATAATCAAAACCAAATAAAAAAAGGTTGCGGCGGCGTGAACTGGCGATAACAATGCACTGCTGTTTTTAAAGTAAGTACATTACAGTGCTCCCGACACTAGCACAGAACAGCATGATCGTACCTACAATTATAATGTCACTTTGTGCAGAAAGACAGATAAAAATCCGTCACCAATTTATTTGTTCACAGGGAGTCAAAGTATTGATTTACATAATGACGACTACCTACGTATTTTTTCGTGCGTGCGGTAGGTAGGTACTTTATAGGTAGTTACAAACTGTACGGTATATAAGACTTATTTACCTATGTATTACTTGTACCTATCTATAAAATTTTATGGATTGAATCAGAATTCATATAGCCTTTATTATAATTACCCAACTGTTTCTAAACTGCATTGATATATTGATAAACGCAAACTCAATTTGTCCCTAATGATAAAAAGTTATCATTATATTACATGTTTGTTTTGAAAGGCCTAAACGAAAGCGTTGGTTATGGCTACCTAGGACGAACAGAAACTAGTCTCCCTCGTGGTCCTACTAGTAGGACAAAATAGTAGGACCACGAGAAAACGGCCCTTTGTATTATATTCTAAGAAATAAAATTGTGTTATATCCTGTATTAATAGACTTTATTACATTATCATAAGACGTAGGTTCGTACATCATAATCTCTTGGGAAGTTTTCTGCTTGACAAAAAGCCTGTTTTTCTAGCGATTTCTTTCCTCTCTTGATGATGTTTCCTCATTTTCTTATAGTTGTCTGATTCTTCTCTAGTCTTCTTGCCGCCCATCCGGAATCTCATCTCTCTGTTTCCCCCTGTTCCAGTGACCATGGTTGATAATCCTTCCTTGACTACTCGATCGCCCAAGCTTGCTTTACTAACTCTAGTGATATTCTTGATTATACTGGTGTGCTTAGGTGCCTTGTCTAACTCGTAAACTTTCTCTTCACTCTCCTTTTCAGCATTGTCTCCCACTTGTCTCTTATTCCTATTGATAATTTTGTGTTGTTTTTTAACTTCTTTTACCCAGCCTCTTTCGTCGTCGGAACTTTCTTCTTCTTCTTCAGTGGACTCATAGAGTTCAGCATCAGAATCCTTGTCTTCTGTTTCTTCCAGCTAAAAAAATATTTTATAAGTTAAACAAAAAACTTAGAAAAAACACTTCAGTATTCATAACAATAAGAATGTAGGTGTAAACTAACCTCCATTGGATTTGGCGCAATTTTCTTGTTTTCTTTGCTCTTCTTATCAAGCCTTGACAAAACTGGATTAAGAAGACGGTACTCTTCAGCTTGTTTGTCCACTTCAAAGTCAGGGTTCTCAAATAGTGCCTAAAAAGTTCATTAGAAGTATCAATTTCAAGCTGCTGTTGTAGAATGCAATAAAACAGCCATAATGGATGGTGTACTTTTGTAAATAATATTAGGATGTGTAATGTTGGCATACCTTGAATCGATCATCTTTGAGTAGGTCGCCTGTTTGCTTCTTCTTTTTATTTCCTTCAACTTCCATAAGTTTTGAAGCTAAATCTCTGTTTACTTTGGGAAGATTATCATCAATTTTAATTCTGGATGGTCTTTCTTGTTCAATCCTTTCCCTGATTTTCTTCTTTTTGTATTGCTCGAACGCAAATGGATCTGCTATTGATTTTGCTCTCTTATATAATCTGACATCTACAAAGTATCTGAAAATAAATATTGTTTTACAAACATTAATTTATAGCATACATTATCCTACTAATATTATAAACGCGAAAGTTTGTTGAGGATGTGACAATGTTTGTGCCTCAATCACGCAGTAACGGCTGAACGGATTTGAATGAAACTTCAAACATACATAGAATGTGTGCTGGAATAACATATAGGCTACTTTTTATCCTGATACCACGCGAGCGAAGCCGCGGGTGGATGCTAGTATAAAATATATAAGTTACTTACCCATGCATGTATGCTCTCAGGAGATTTGTACCAAGCAAATGATCCAAGCCCAGTGATTCTAGTTCTTGTTTAGTTACAAACTTGTAGTCATCGTACAAGTTCTGAGATGCAGAGCTTTCTAACTCTTCTGTCAAGTTGTCCAAAAATGCACACCATCGAGGCGCTGGACCTAGTTAATAAATACAATTCATTGCAATATGTTTCATAGGTTTGCTGTAATTATAGTTTTTATGATTTAAAAACTTTTAACTGTCATTTGTTATGGTAAAAGAAAGTATTTATCACTTACCCAGTGATGGAATATAATATATTTGCATCTTTTCATCTTCAACCGCCATCAAATTCAATCCTGTGTTTGGAATAACACACAGGTCATTGAAGTCTGCTGATGACTCAATACTAGTGTATTGTTTGCCCTAAAAAATAAACAAATGTAGCAGATGTCAAATAACCTTGTGAAGCTATTGATAACATTGAAATATTTGTTTAATACTTACATTATTTTTATCCCAGATTTTTACAACAGAAGAATCCATAGAATATACATAATTCATTTGTTTGTGGAACTCTAAATTCTTGATTGGCAGCTCATTCATGTGGTCTTTGACTAAAAGTGGTTTGCTTGATCTTATGTCATAGATGAGAACATGGCCTGTAGATGTGCCCACACCCATCTGCAGGGCTCCATCAAACTTAATAGCAGTTATAGCAGGTAAACCATCATTTCTGAAAGCAATTAAAGCTGCAATACTACTTGCAAAAATATTGTTCTCGCAGTCATAGAACAATTTTATTATGGTTCTGTTTTCTTGCAATCTTGGTTTTTTTCCGTTATAATATTATAAACAATTAAAAAATAACAATAGAAACAAACATCCAAATCACAAGTTAAAAGACCTAGCCGTTTTAAATATATGAAACACTTTAAAGTGCTCTCCTGTAAAAGTTGCTAAATTGCAGAACCTTTTTTGTTCTACAACTGCAATATCATACATAATTTGTTTGTAACTTTGTAGTGATAGCTAATCCTTACTTGTATTCAGAGTCAGTACAGTGTAATGCACAGTCAAGAATTCCTTGTCTAGCCTTAGCCCGTGGATCCCATGCCTCAACATGCCCTGATGATGTGCCTAGCACCAACAACCCATGCTCCTCGCTGACATCACAGCAGTTAACTTCAGTGGCTTTCGTTACATAGGGTGCTAAAAACTGGCCTAATTCCAAATTGAGTCTATACACTTCCTGCAACAACATATATTTACATAGGTACATACATAATATCATTTCCCATAGGGACGCAGAGACCACTAATTTATTTACTGTTACCATTTATTGTAATTTGAGAGAAAGCATAAGTTATTATACATACTGATGATGCACCAACAACAAACAAGTCACATGATGGCTTATGGTATGATATATCTCTGCCGAATCGAGGAACTCGAAGTCTATAATGTCGCCCATGACCAACATGAAATTCCACATAGCGATCACATTGTAAAAACACAATCTGAAAGACATTAATAATTACAATAATTTGGGTACTTAATTTATATATATATTAGAGATAAATTATGATAGAAAAGCCTACAAAAATGAAATCTGTTTACCCACTTTTGTATAGTCTTCACTCAATATTTCAAATGTTATAACTTCTGAATCCAAGCATCTCTCAAACTTTAGAGATAAATTATTAACATCAAAACATTTTATTCTAGGTTTGTAAATCCCCGTAGCCATAATGTACTGTCCATCTTTTGAAACACGTATGTTGGTGCTTACACCTGGCATATCAAACTCTTGAATGAGTTCTATTCTTCTTCTCAGGTCCACATTCTTTTTTAGTAGAGCCCTTTTCTTTCTTTCTGTGAGCCACTGCAATCAATATTATAACAATATTTACGTAGTTATTTACCATTTAAACAAGAGGGTAAAAAGTAGGTATGCTGAACTTACATCTGGAAGTGATTTTCCGACACTTAGGTTGTATATTTTAACATTATCAATCTCTGAAAGTTGCATTTTGATTATTAATCAGTGTAAGACATTTCACGAGTATTCACATTCGTCACAATACTCAATGTTTTTGTTTTAGAGGTTATGTCAGGGATTACATATATATTACACTAGGTTATGTTTATTAAATAAGTCATGTCAAACTGACATCTGTCTGACACTGATTGGTTGTTATTAGTTCGTTTAAGCAGGTCTATGCTTAGCATGGAACTTATCATAATTTTGACTTAGGAAATCGTTTTAGATTTTAATAAGTCTATATAAAATATGATTATGCTCGCTCGACTTAGCGGCAGCATCGGCAGTGCCTCCGTTAAGTCGTAGCGTCGTCTTAAAGACCATTTAAAAAGTACACAGCTAGAAGACTAATCAAAATAAAATAAGAAAGAATTAAAATTAACGAAAGACATACATCAGTAAGGTCTTTGTCACCATTGCCTTCCCAAAAGGGAAAATTATAAAAAAAAAATCCAACCAAAACAAAAATTGAGGTTAGGATAAGTTCATTTGAAGTGATTATTCAAGATTGAAACCTATTATATACTCAAATATAACTAATTTTGTTTTAAATTTAAAGTCATACTGTTCTGTGCACAATGGCTAACAGAAAACCCCAATTGCCAAAATCCGTTCTAGAGATGAAGTTCATGAAAAGAACTAAAGAGCGCATTGAAAAGGAATTAGAAAATACAAAAGATCATGACAGTTTGTATGCTAGCATTATTACAAATGATATGCGTAACTCTGGTGACAATTACGTATTTGAATCTAGTTTCTTATACTGTGAGGACTTAATGGATGGCAGACTCTCTTTCAAAGGGATGAACCCTGAGATCGAGAGACTTATGGAGCTGGAGAACCAACCTGTCGTTCCAGAAGAGGACATGAAGAAAGATGTGTCTGATGAAATACTAATAAAGAAAATGGAAGCATTCAATAAAAGGAAAAGACCATACAGTAGTCCCAGTGCAGTAGTTATAAAAAAGAAGAGACATTAGCTCAGCATCTGCTGAATATAGTTTAGGCAATTATTTGTATTGTCAGTTTCAATAAGTTATTTTTAAGTTTAAACTAAATTGCAGTTTGGTGTGCCTGCCGTGAAATTAATTCCTTGCATTATGCAATTCCATCATGTTCTATTGTAGTCTCAAATTTCATGCCATTGCATGTTAACCATCATTAAAATTATTATAATCATGCCTACCAGGAATAATGAAGTTACTAGGTATTTCAACCAGTGTCGTACTCATTAGTATTATTAAATTGGGAGAGCCTACATATTTTTGTAATTTTTTATAGCAGTGTTCTTAGAAAATAGAATGTGAATAAATAATAACCATGTAAATAAAATTAGTTTTTTATAAGGCAAACTGTTTTTATTTTTTTTTCATTTTATATTTTCATAAAGGCCAAGTACCTCATTACACAAAGGCAGGTCTGAGAAAAACTAAAATCAGTTGATAAACATTTATATGGTCTTATATTTTGTTATAAATCTAATAATTACCTACTTATTTCACAACAAAAATGTGAGATTGGTGAGACATAATCAATTTGATTGAGTTACTTGTGTGTATAAAAATATTATGAAAATGTTAAATAATTTATCAGTTCTCTGCAAATAACTTTTTCCTATAAAATAATTGTTAATTTTAAGTATGAGATAGTAAGGATTTTAGTTGGTCAGTCGAGGCCTTGTTGCATGAGGTTGTGGAGATCGCGGAAAGCAGCGCCGAGCCTTCCCTGGAGGGTTTGTCTCTTGAGGAGGAAGGCACGTACGTCTATCAGTAGCCGGTGGATTTGCACGCACTTGGCGTATCGCTCTTCGCGCGGGATGTCTACGCCGAGGGTGCGCACGGGCGCGCTCACATTCGCGCGCACTACTGACGAGAAGTTGCGCACTATCAGTCTTAGCGCATTGCATCCACATTGCATATACCTATAGCAAAAATATTATGAATACTTAATAAAATATCCAATTAAAATATGTATAGGCATTCTTAGGCTATAATATAAACTGGCTAAAGATATGAAACAATCCTACTAATATTATAAATGTGAAAGTTTGTGAGGATGTGACGATGTTTGTGCCTCAATCACGCCGTAACGGCTGAACGGATTTGAATGAAACTTTGAACATACATAGTATGTGTGCTGGAATAATATATAGGCTACTCTTTATCCTGGTACCACGCGAGTGAAGCCCCGGGTGATAGCTAGGGATTGATATTTTCCGGATTTGATTTTGACTAAAGAAACTTACGATTCATATTTGCTTTGCAACAATTCATATATTTTTGGAAGCATCAATAAGCAGATGTCTAAGTTCCATAGTGACCTGTAAACAATAAATTATATGATAGTCATAGAAGGAATAGTCTAATATTACCCAGTCATCGTAAAATCATTAGGTAGGTACTTACGGTTTATGCGCCATCACATTCATTATGTCCAAAATAACAGACGTGTCCTCTAGCTCAATCACAGATTCTAATGCTGTTTTCAGGTTTTTGTTCATTTTCACCGAATGAAATATCTGTAAAATTAAGTTAATGTTAGTTGTCAACAGATTTTTGTATGAAATCTATCTATCTAGTAGTGTTACTAGCTCTTCCAAACTACGAAAGATTAATTAAGATTAGATAATGTCTGTTGTTCAGAAGTACTTACATGTAGAACCCTCAGTCTCGCAGTGAGGACAGCCATCATAGACTCGTGTCCTCGCATCATTACTCCCAATACTTCTTGTTCACTGGGCTCGGCACTGACGCCGCGCCCACCGCGACGCGCCATTGCGCCTGTTAGGGCACCTCGCTGTAACGCAATAACAATTAAATATTTCATCAATTTATTTCAACAGCCAATTTATGCCAGGACTTTTTTTCGAGCAAAAGTGCATAAGGCATTTATGCAATTGAAAACATCTTGAGAAAAATAACATGATATAGAAAGCATCAGGACATGCCACTGACCTAAAACCATATTTTTAATCTTACATGGTTCCTTATAATGGTCAAAATTCAGAAGATCATCAAAGCACGGCACACAAGACGTACCGATATGCCTGGTCCTATATCAAACCATAGTAGTGGTCTATTGGGTATAAAATAAAAGCATCTACTTACAGGCAAAAATTCATCAAGGTCCAACCCAACAGGTCTGTCAGTCAAGCAGGGTACAAACTCGGGCTCTGGCTCCGCTGCATCCACACTGCGATTTACCGTTACGTTGTCACGAACTGTTTCTACTCTTCGTCTAAAAATATGAATGAATGTTACTTCTGTTTCACAGATATGTACATTTATTGATTGGTATTGGTTGGTTACAGAGGTCTTAAGAGTTTTAGGTACCTATTATTTATTTACCTAGCGCTTTCCGGGGTCCTCGTAAATGATAATGATCTTGGTCCCAATGACGGTGGTCCTAATGAGACTTCACTGTTGCTTTGTCGGAGATTGCTTGTAGCTGAAACAGTTAATTACAGTTTTATAGTTAAAAGACAGTTCAGCCGATATTATTTCTGCGACATAATCTGCTCCCGAACTTATAAGCGTTAGACAGCAAACTTGATCGAGTTATTATCTACTTATTATAAACGAGATTGCATCGATATTTGTGTTTTAATTACGTCCAAAATGGCTTAATGGAATATACATGGACTTTTTATTCGTATGTCACGCGGTTCCGCGGATGAAAGTTAGTATTGTGTGCTATTATTTATTCTGTGGTATTGTAGATGAATGTAGCTGTCACTATTTATATGGCTTGTTTAAACTTACTCAGGTCAGTAGTGGATTTAGTTTCCTTGTAAGAGTTATGACGGTTAAGCGAGCTGGCTGCATAATCCCTTATGCCCGGCGGCGATGTAGCAAATATACCGTCCTCCTTATTGTCCGCCACCACTGTTAGCAATGAAAAGTATTCATGAATGTAAATTCATGAATTCAATTTTCCCTAAACGGTGTTTCTGTAGTAATGTAAAAGTCATAAAATGTTACGAAAAGTAAGTTGAGAAAAGTAAATCAGTAAGTTGAGGCCTAATGAGTGGGCTTACTTGTAAAAGATTCTGTTTTCTTTTCCACAGCAGTGTAATGCTCCTTGGTCGATGTGGGTATCCTTGAATATTCAGGGCGCTGTCGTTGTGGTGGCGACGGCTGCGGCTGAGGCCTCGTCAACTGTTGTTGCTGGTCCAACATAAGATCTCGAAGAGATGTGCTTACCGCCGGTTCAATCATTTCCATGGTCTCTTGTACTTTAAAAGCATGAATATAACAATAAAAATGCAATTCGTGCTTTAAAACAATAATAATCATTTGTTATTTATTAAACAGAAAGTGTGGAAGGAAAAGCATGTTTTAGTTTGAAAAGTTGTTATTGTTGTGAGGAATGTTAAGAGAAGTGAAAGAAGGTTGAAGTTAGAAAGGTGCGCCGCGCGTAAACGAAGCTTGTGGCAGTATGTCTCGTCAATTAGAAGTTCATTGAAGTAAGTAGAAGACAAAGGGGGAAAGTCCATAATATACCTGAGAGGGAAAAATCTTCAGAAGACAAGCTAGTGGCTGGCGGCGGTGTACGATTTACTGTAATTTTTCAAACAAATTTTGTATTTGACAAACATTTTTTAAATAAGCGAGAATGTTTATACATCAATGATGGGAATTTCAAACTACTCACATGCTCTAGAGGGACGGAATATTTCAGAGTAGTCATTAAAATTTGATATAATGGCACCTGAATCCTCATCCGCCTCCGTCCCTGATGTGGATTCTTCAGCTGTCTTTTCATCAAGGAGTGTTGGTCGGTGCAAGACTGAAACAAGTTATCAACGAAAATAAAGGCGTGAATCATGATGTCTGTGAAACAATGACACAATTCTATTTACAAGATATTCACTGTTTACCTTCTTTAGGAGGTTTTTCTTTTGAGAAACTTTTACGGACTGAATGTCCTTTTTGGAATGGCGAGAGGTCTCTGACGACAGGTGGCGACATGGGCGGTGGTCCACCAAATGGATGTACCTTATTGAGATCAACTACTGACAACACCACATAAGTTGAGTGGAAGGAACCAGCAATCTGAAATATTAGAAAAGTATTCAGTAGGCACATTTTCATTAATACTATTTCAGCCATCATCCTACAGTTTTATTAATCAGAAGTTTATCTTAGGATAGGTTCATGAGTCAGTCTCTTTAAACCTTAAGGCTATGTGGATTAAGTCTACAGAAAATATACTCACAAGTTGTGTCTGAGCTACAGTTAGGTCATGGATGTTGCCCCAGTGTCCAGGAACCGTGTCTAGTACCCTGGCAGGCTCCCAGCCAACTACATGCAACCCATCATTAGCACATCCCAGCAATGTTGCACCATCTTCACTGAATACCATATGTCTGTAATGTGAAGCACAACATGTTATGTACAGAAGTGAAGATGTGAGGATGTTTCTGACTCGATCATACCAAAGACCTGAACAGATATTAATGAAAAATATTATATACATAATAATATAAGTGCATGTGGCGGAATAAGATACAGGCTACTTTTAATGCAGGTATAATTTGAGTGAAGCCGTGAGTGGAAAAACAATCTTTTACAAAATGGAAAATATATTATGATACTCTTTCTGGAATATTGGTTGATCTGTAGTATAGATAGATAAGGTTTCAGCTTCAGTATCTTTTACCTTGCTGTATTGGAAACTTAGGATATGATCTGAATATAATATTTACCTGATAGAGGTATTTTCCTTCTCAAACTTGGAAACTAACTGGAATTTCTCCATATCCCAGAAGTTAACGGTTCTGTCAGTTCCGCAGCTGGCAAGCAAGAATTCATGGGGATGGAACTTGACACATGTGACTGCTGATGTGTGCTCCACAAACTCTTGCAACACTTTACCCACTCTGACGTCCCACACTTTTACTATACCTGCAAATAATACTTGTTTTAGGATTTGTTTGAACATAATATAATTTATAAAATTACACAAGCAGACTTCTTACCATCATCACAAGCTGAAGCAATCCATTGGCCATCCGGACTGAATTGAAGACTATTAACAGCAAGTCTATGACTGGAATAAGTCACAATACATCCTCTTTTTCTTGTATCCCATAATTTAACAGTGCTGTCACATGAACCAGTTGTTAAATAGTCACCATATGGGTGAAAGTCCATGCATTTTATAGCTCCCTTATGACCTGTGAATGTTCTCAGTAATTTTGCTGCTTCCAAGTCCCAAATTTTCAAAGCACCTGTCTGTGAGCCCGCGCAAACTAGATCCTCAGAGTGACCAAAACAGACACATTCGACAGGAGTGGTGTGTCCACTTAAACTCTGTCAAACAAATAAATGTTTAAAAAGTTACGAATTGGTACTTAAGCCTGTTTTATAATATTTAATGTCAAAAGTAAAGCACATTGTATTTTAATAATAGTAATAAGAGTGGCTGGGTAAAAAATAATATTGTACCAACCATAAGACAGCTCTGTCGTCCGATAGCCCATAAGTTGACCTTTTTATCATCACCTCCAGTGGCTAAAACTTGGTTAGACTTATGTCCCATGGCCAAGCAGTTGACATTCGCCTTGTGGGCGACAAATTCTTCTGTAATGAAGGTACATAAATATTAGATCACTATTACTGATAAATAAGTTTTCCTGTAGTCAGAAACATACGTAATTTCCATGATCTTCGAATGTTGTCCATTGTAGGTTCCAGTTCTGGTCTTTTATTCCATGTATGGTAAAGCAATGTAGCCTTGTGGGGGATTCTATGCTTTGGAACAACTTATACACAGGAATTTGTTTTAGACATAGAAATTATGTACTGATGGAATTGACGTAGGATACACTAGGTTTTTACGGGTGGTTTTGTATGGAAGTCTACTATTATTTGATGATTTTTATTCAATTTATTGTGATTTTGGATGAAAGAAAGTCAAACAAACAGAAAACCTCACATCACAGAAACACTTTTTATAAATGGACAGCTGGCTGTCATTAATATGTTGTCTGCCACTGTCATGCCTACTAAAAGACGTAAGTAGAGATTTACCTTTAACAGTCGGTCCTTATTTTGTTCTGCTGCTGTGGATGCTGAGCCGAGTGTCGATCGAACCTCAAATTGACTGATGTCAATAGGCACATCCATCAGTCAAATTGATCAGTCACATGAAGCCGAAACAAGGCCGAAAACCTTGGAACCCGAAAACCATGTTTATTATTGGTAATAGTGTTGAGTAGGACACGGTTTCAAAATGAGTTTGTATGAGGCCCTCATTCTATTTCGTGAGGTGGGACAATGTCATGCTTCAAATGTCATGTCACATACTGTAAAATGTCATGTTGCGAGCTCGTGCGAGGTAGTGAGGTATTATTGTTAGCAACTTCCCCACCAGGAGGCAAACCACAAGGCGACCGCCTATAAATAGCGGGCCGAATCGAGGCTTGCGGTCACTTCGCTCGTGGTGCTCGACAGTGCAACATCTCATGGACAGTAGAGTTTTATTGTTTTTGTGTAATTTCGGTGTGAAGGACGCGTGAGTCATATTGTGTTTTGGTTATGTCATTTTCATGTGTAATCTAGATCATTTTCAATGTGTGTGGTCCAATCTGATTGTAGTAGTCTTGTTTAATTTTGATTAAATTGATTGTTAATGTTTAGATAAGCCTGTGGTTTATTTTTTTTAATGAATCAGATCCTTTTTACCTAAAATCAGAAGTGAGGGATAATAAAATCCATAAAGCTCACGAATTTCGAGTAAACAGATTGGAACTACCCTCACATTGAAAAGATAGCCAGATTCTGTGCAGTTTGTTGTTTTATTCTCTCAGTTGCATTCTCTTTGTTGTTCTTGTTTACGTAACCTTGGTAAATTCTCAGCATGCCTAGAAATAAAGACCGTGGTAGAACGAAACATCGTACACAAGGTGACTCACGTGTCCGAACACGACGCCGTTCTCTGTATCGGTTTCGTAGTAGAACTCTGTCATCCATGCGATAACTTTCGCGCTGTAAGTTACGGTCTCTGTCACTTAGTGTCTTTTATGGTCGAGCACCACGTCGGAGCAGAACAATGACGCGCAGTAGGTTCCGTGTCCGATCACGAAGCGTCTCCCGCTGTCAATCTACCCAAAGACGTTCTTTTGTCTGGGTGCGTCACCGTTTGCGGACTTTGTCGCGCAAAAGGGGTAGTTCGCGCCGTAGTCTATTTCGATCCCGATCTGGAAGTTCATTAGTAGGTCGAATGCCACGACGCAATTATGGGGGTAGGGTTCGTTCTCTGTACTAATCTCGATTACGCTCATCAAGCGTCGATCGCCGTTGCTATCGCTGGTCTCGTTCTCGTAAGTCATATGATGGTCAAATATCTTGGCAGGGTTTGTGAGTCAGGGTCAGGTAAAGCCGAGCCCACGAAAGGTCGAAACTTTGATGTATACCTCTCCACTTAACAGAGTTAAACAGGTACCGAAGGGACGACGCCTGTTATTCGCGCGTTTTGACGTCGCTGCTCGGAACACAAGGCCGAATCGTGAGGGTCTACGTGAGATCACGCGGAGCAGAGCTCGACGGCTGTGAAGGATAACCAGGCCATATAAGATGAGTATTCAAATAGAGAAAGACTCTCACCTCGTCAATTTGTTTACGTAATAAAGTGTTCTCAGTCCACAGAGAAGCTGGACTCTGCGGTCGTTACGAGCTGAAGCTGTTGAGCGGAGGCTACGGGAGAACGACTCTGGCTGCCGTGCAGTACATGGTACCGTGGCGAGGCGAGTGGTGCTCGGAGACGTGTGCCGCGTTCTTCGATAGCGAGTACCACACCTCTTATAAGACCAAAACGTCATTTATGGCTTTGTCGGTTGTTATCCTTTCCCATAGTTAGATTAACCAACCAACACCTTAGTGTTTTTCGTAGTAGATAGGTATAGTCCCCCCTAGGATAGTAGATATGAAAAAGTCCCCCCTCTTGTAAGTGGATAACAGACGACATTGCTATATATGTCAGGTCGAATAAGGTGGTTGGCTGGTGTTGGATAGTTACCAAGGGTGGTGACTGGGCGATTACTAAAGGTGGTAATGCGCACAGGTTAATACACAGAGAGTGTGTTAACCTGAGGGAGATGCTTGGTGCGTCTGGCGTCAGAAGTGCCGAAGACAGAAGCCGGCGCGGCTGCTGCTGAAGACGGTGCAGTAGGCGACGTCCAGAGATACGACTGCTTGAGTAAAAGGGCCCTATTTTCATTATTTTGAGACGTCTCTGAGGTGAAGTCTGTAAGATTGAGTTTGAAATTTATGAATGTTGTGCGATGTATGAATTAAGTGAAAGAGATATTATGAACGGAGGATGAAAAATTAGGTGGCGGTTTTAAAGATACTGAGCGCCTATTTAAATATGTGTTGTTCTTTCACAGATGAGGGATCAAGTGTTCTGCGATCCATGCCTCTGTTAGTTGCAGACCCTGAAGCCGGACCCTCGACAGCAGCTGGCGCTGGTCTCTGTAGATCGACACCGTACGACCGGGCCGAGGACGACCCTTCGTCAGGAGAGGCCGTGTTAGCAGTTAAACAGGTACCGAAGGGACGACGCCTGTTATTCGCGCGTTTTGACGTCGCTGCTCGGAACACAAGGCCGAATCGTGAGGGTCTACGTGAGATCACGCGGAGCAGAGCTCGACGGCTGTGAAGGATAACCAGGCCATATAAGATGAGTATTCAAATAGAGAAAGACTCTCACCTCGTCAATTTGTTTACGTAATAAAGTGTTCTCAGTCCACAGAGAAGCTGGACTCTGCGGTCGTTACGAGCTGAAGCTGTTGAGCGGAGGCTACGGGAGAACGACTCTGGCTGCCATGCAGTACATGGTACCGTGGCGAGGCGAGTGGTGCTCGGAGACGTGTGCCGCGTTCTTCGATAGCGAGTACCACACCTCTTATAAGACCAAAACGTCATTTATGGCTTTGCCGGTTGTTATCCTTTCCCATAGTTAGATTAACCAACCAACCCCTTAGTGTTTTTCGTAGTAGGTAGGTATAGTCCCCCCTAGGATAGTAGATATGAAAAAGTCCCCCCCTCTTGTAAGTGGATAACAGACGACATTGCTATATATGTCAGGTCGAATAAGGTGGTTGGCTGGTGTTGGATAGTTACCAAGGGTGGTGACTGGGCGATTACTAAAGGTGGTAATGCGCACAGGTTAATGCACAGAGAGTGTGTTAACCTGAGGGAGATGCTTGGTGCGTCTGGCGTCAGAAGTGCCGAAGACAGAAGCCGGCGCGGCTGCTGCTGAAGACGGTGCAGTAGGCGACGTCCAGAGATACGACTGCTTGAGTAAAAGGGCCCTATTTTCATTATTTTGAGACGTCTCTGAGGTGAAGTCTGTAAGATTGAGTTTGAAATTTATGAATGTTGTGCGATGTATGAATTAAGTGAAAGAGATATTATGAACGGAGGATGAAAAATTAGGTGGCGGTTTTAAAGATACTGAGCGCCTATTTAAATATGTGTTGTTCTTTCACAGATGAGGGATCAAGTGTTCTGCGATCCATGCCTCTGTTAGTTGCAGACCCTGAAGCCGGACCCTCGACAGCAGCTGGCGCTGGTCTCTGTAGATCGACACCGTACGACCGGGCCGAGGACGACCCTTCGTCAGGAGAGGCCGTGTTAGCAGTTAAACAGGTACCGAAGGGACGACGCCTGTTATTCGCGCGTTTTGACGTCGCTGCTCGGAACACAAGGCCGAATCGTGAGGGTCTACGTGAGATCACGCGGAGCAGAGCTCGACGGCTGTGAAGGATAACCAGGCCATGTAAGATGAGTATTCAAATAGAGAAAGACTCTCACCTCGTCAATTTGTTTACGTAATAAAGTGTTCTCAGTCCACAGAGAAGCTGGACTCTGCGGTCGTTACGAGCTGAAGCTGTTGAGCGGAGGCTACGGGAGAACGACTCTGGCTGCCATGCAGTACATGGTACCGTGGCGAGGCGAGTGGTGCTCGGAGACGTGTGCCGCGTTCTTCGATAGCGAGTACCACACCTCTTATAAGACCAAAACGTCATTTATGGCTTTGCCGGTTGTTATCCTTTCCCATAGTTAGATTAACCAACCAACCCCTTAGTGTTTTTCGTAGTAGGTAGGTATAGTCCCCCCTAGGATAGTAGATATGAAAAAGTCCCCCCTCTTGTAAGTGGATAACAGACGACATTGCTATATATGTCAGGTCGAATAAGGTGGTTGGCTGGTGTTGGATAGTTAGCAAGGGTGGTGACTGGGCGATTACTAAAGGTGGTAATGCGCACAGGTTAATGCACAGAGTGTGTGTTAACCTGAGGGAGATGCTTGGTGCGTCTGGCGTCAGAAGTGCCGAAGACAGAAGCCGGCGCGGCTGCTGCTGAAGACGGTGCAGTAGGCGACGTCCAGAGATACGACTGCTTGAGTAAAAGGGCCCTATTTTCATTATTTTGAGACGTCTCTGAGGTGAAGTCTGTAAGATTGAGTTTGAAATTTATGAATGTTGTGCGATGTATGAATTAAGTGAAAGAGATATTATGAACGGAGGATGAAAAATTAGGTGGCGGTTTTAAAGATACTGAGCGCCTATTTAAATATGTGTTGTTCTTTCACAGATGAGGGATCAAGTGTTCTGCGATCCATGCCTCTGTTAGTTGCAGACCCTGAAGCCGGACCCTCGACAGCAGCTGGCGCTGGTCTCTGTAGATCGACACCGTACGACCGGGCCGAGGACGACCCTTCGTCAGGAGAGGCCGTGTTAGCAGTTAAACAGGTACCGAAGGGACGACGCCTGTTATTCGCGCGTTTTGACGTCGCTGCTCGGAACACAAGGCCGAATCGTGAGGGTCTACGTGAGATCACGCGAAGCAGAGCTCGACGGCTGTGAAGGATAACCAGGCCATATAAGATGAGTATTCAAATAGAGAAAGACTCTCACCTCGTCAATTTGTTTACGTAATAAAGTGTTCTCAGTCCACAGAGAAGCTGGACTCTGCGGTCGTTACGAGCTGAAGCTGTTGAGCGGAGGCTACGGGAGAACGACTCTGGCTGCCGTGCAGTACATGGTACCGTGGCGAGGCGAGTGGTGCTCGGAGACGTGTGTCGCGTTCTTCGATAGCGAGTACCACACCTCTTATAAGACCAAAACGTCATTTATGGCTTTGCCGGTTGTTATCCTTTCCCATAGTTAGATTAACCAACCAACCCCTTAGTGTTTTTCGTAGTAGGTAGGTAGGTATAGTCCCCCCTAGGATAGTAGATATGAAAAAGTCCCCCCTCTTGTAAGTGGATAACAGACGACATTGCTATATATGTCAGGTCGAATAAGGTGGTTGGCTGGTGTTGGATAGTTAGCAAGGGTGGTGACTGGGCGATTACTAAAGGTGGTAATGCGCACAGGTTAATGCACAGAGTGTGTGTTAACCTGAGGGAGATGCTTGGTGCGTCTGGCGTCAGAAGTGCCGAAGACAGAAGCCGGCGCGGCTGCTGCTGAAGACGGTGCAGTAGGCGACGTCCAGAGATACGACTGCTTGAGTAAAAGGGCCCTATTTTCATTATTTTGAGACGTCTCTGAGGTGAAGTCTGTAAGATTGTGTTTGAAATTTATGAATGTTGTGCGATGTATGAATTAAGTGAAAGAGATATTATGAACGGAGGATGAAAAATTAGGTGGCGGTTTTAAAGATACTGAGCGCCTATTTAAATATGTGTTGTTCTTTCACAGATGAGGGATCAAGTGTTCTGCGATCCATGCCTCTGTTAGTTGCAGACCCTGAAGCCGGACCCTCGACAGCAGCTGGCGCTGGTCTCTGTAGATCGACACCGTACGACCGGGCCGAGGACGACCCTTCGTCAGGAGAGGCCGTGTTAGCAACTTCCCCACCTTCCTTTTTACCTAAAATTATTATTTCACTCGTTCAATCTACTCATTTGTCATGTCATGTCACAAGAGAAGAGGTATGAGGTGTCTTGACGAGTGTCATGTTTTCATTTTGTCACTAAAAGTGAGGCGTTTTACTTGATGAGTAAGTATAATTCTTTTTACTATTATTGTTTGTACCTATGATAGATTAGGTTAGATGACAAGCAATGTAGGTAGGTATGTCTTGGTCAGTTAAGTAGGTTAGGTAGATATAATTTTAATGTTTTACATTAGATACCTACTTATCCTACCTATTAGTTTAGGAGTATAGTACCTATTATATTATCTGTGGTTCAGGTATGTAGTGTTTAGTAAGTACCTAAAATAATACTTAATAATAATGCTGGTCATCTTCTAGCCCCAAAGTAAGTAGAGCTTGTGTTATATGAACGATAACTGATTGATATTGAGGTAATCAAGTAGTAAAATGGGTACCTAGGTAGGTAGGTATGTACCTACCTAGATAATTTTGATGTTTTGTATGTAGTGATGGGTAGGTAGGTATTAGTAGATTATTTGGGTACCTACCTGGGCAAGGGGTAAGTAGGTACCTACCTCGATACCTAATTGCAATGTTTTTTACCTACCTATTAGTTCAGTAGGTACTTACCTAAGTATCTAGTAGGATTAGGTTAGGATGAGTAGGTAGGTAGATAAATTAGGTAGTAGGTACTATGTTGGTAATTCGAAAACTATCAAGTGCACGAAAGGAGCATTTTTGAGGCGCACTTATACTATAAGTCCTTTCATCACACTGGTTTAAAAGAACTATTGACACGATAAGAAAAAGAAGAACAAACATATTATATTACTTACCTACATAAATGTACTTACTTAATGTACTCGTACCTACCTACAATGTGAAATCTATCTACTTCATATTTACAGATATAAACAAAAGTTTTGACACTTTTTCACCACTGAGACGGTTACAAAACTAATTTTGTTGTAGGTTTCTATCAATCAACTTCAAGCAATTCATTCAATTTTTAGCTACGTCAATTACCTACTTACGTCATACGCCACTGTGATGTCATTTCAACGTACGATCTGTCATTCGATCACGCAATACATCAGCTCACTCACTCCTCACTCGCTCGAATGAAACATTTGTATTTCCCTCGTTCGTCCCGCTCGCGCTCG
This sequence comes from Scotopteryx bipunctaria, assembly GCA_949320045.1. NCBI lineage: Eukaryota > Metazoa > Arthropoda > Insecta > Lepidoptera > Geometridae > Scotopteryx > Scotopteryx bipunctaria. The sequence continues at coordinate 7,109,618 of OX439441.1, forward strand.
CACGTGACGTCGTTTGGTGAGTGTGACACGAATTGTGAGGTGGTATAACGATTGAAAATGAGGTCCATGACATTTCTGAGCGAATGTATGGGACAAACGAGGTGCCTCACGTATGTCCTACTCAACACTAATTGGTAATCATCAGCATTAAATACATACATACATACAGAGATTGAATTGTTCTTTTGAATTTATAAAAATGTTAAAGTTATGTTTTATGCGTGCGAGTAGTATTTCTAAACTCAAGAATTTAGCAAGACGGTTACACTACATTCAAGGTCAAGAACCAGAACCAAAAATTAGAGAATATTTTTATTACATAGATCATCAAGGTATGGTAAGTAGCATTAATGAAGTACCTACCTAGAAGGTGCTAGCTCCCCGAAGCAAGTGGTTGTGTGACCTTCATAGGAACTACTTATAGGTACCTACTTCAGCCAAACTGGAGATCCAATTTATGTAAACAAACCGTCGCGTATTTTACGGTATTACGATGAAATTACTTTAGTTTTAAGTAAATAAATGAAAATAGTAAATAAGTTTTAATAGAATAAAAAAGTAAGTTCTAATATAAATATAGGTGGTTTGTTTAGGTATATAAATTGTGTTTCCAGTTTGACAGAATTACCTACCTATAGTTAATTGAATTATTAAGTACAACTACCTAGAACTAACTAACTTAATAAGTGTTACACAATAACTCTATATACTAAATTTTTTCAGTTGTTTTTAGATGATTCAAAAATGAAAAATTTTACTTCATGCTTCAAAGAAAAGAAGTTCTTGGATTTCTTTTTCAAGAGAATTCGCCTTAACAACACCGGAAGGTACCAAGAAGAGTTTCCGTATATTTCTTTATGTGGAAGAGAGAGAAACTTTATTAGATGTGATGATGTTCCAATTGTTTACACACATATTATAAAAAATAATAATTCCGATCATTTAAGTTTTGGTTATGCAGGTGATCTACTAACTGTAGAGTTTAAGCCAGATAAAATTTATATGTTACCTCTAACTGGCAGAGTATATCACCCTGCAGATGATAAATATGGAGGTGTGGGCCTAGTTAAGTCCAAACTTGCTATAGCATTAAGTAAGAGTTTTGAATTCAATGATGCAAAGCTGGAAGGACCAACACATTTCAATTGGAACAATGAAAAATATGAATTAGATCAGAATTGGTTTAAAAGCAAAGTTAAACAATTTAATTTAAAAATAAACACTATTTCTGATTAGGAAATGTTTAATCTGTGCATACCTAATATGCACTTATTTAATAAAGAAGTGGGTACCTACTGCTTTTATAGTAGGTACCTCGGTGTTAGTCAAATATCACGTAAATATTATGTAAATATGGCCAAAACAATTACTTATTTAGCTATTGTAAGTAATACTAGTGAGCTTGATCATTGTCATTATTAAACATTTTGTACTTTCTTACATCTATCTACAAGATACAATATACATAATTAAATAGTAGGTATTATACCTCATTGTAAATAGTAGTTATATAGTTAAACACTAGTAGAATAAATGGTTACATATTTATGATGTTTCTTCTTTAGAAAATGGTTGGAACGATCCTTGTTGTATCCAAGATATTCCTTGATTCATGCCCTCATTGGGCTTTGGTGGTTTTAGCATCATTTCCTTTGCTGCATCATGTATACTAGGGTCATAGGGCATGAAAGTAATGTAATGTTTGTCTTCAGTCGGTGGGTCATCATATACATGATCAATGCTTGCTACAATACACTCTCTCACTTTGTCCATAAAAAGCTTTTTATTTGTTTTAAATCTGAAACAATATTTAGACATTTATAAAATGTAAATAAATAAAGTACTTCTCTTCCATCTTGGGACTTTGAATCATTGGTAGCAAGTTTTCTTATAATTACTAGTGGCCCTGCCCACCCCATCAGGGATAAGAGTATGTATGTAAATGAATGCAAAAAAATCAAGTTTCAGTGTCTCAGAAAACTTACGCTGCAGAAGCTTCCACATTGACAGGCACTTTAACATTAACATTATGAAAGACACACAACAAATACTTGAATATTTGCCAAATGTGGTCCTTCTTTCTATCCCATTGAGGAAAAATTTGACTCAAGTTGAAGATACCGGTGTTACTATCAATTGCTGGATGGTAAACATGTGATGTAAATGTGAGGATCTGTGAAAGATATTTAATTACAAATTAGGCAAAAATGACATAGTTTTCACATCACCATAAGTTGTAGTTTAAAAACTGTCATGTAAGAGATATAGTTAATAGAAGAATTGAGTTTATAGAAGATATGAGTACTTACAGGAACTTCATCATCAGGAAACTTTTCAGGAAGTGTCAGTGTAAATCTGAATACACCTCCTTCATAGAAGCCCGAGCGGACAAATATAACACCGTACCACACTGCAAGTGATTCATAAAAGGCTTAGCTCGGTGGACAGAACTCTGTTAAATACATTTTAGAATCTATTTACTTCAGTAACGAAAAATTCTGTTCAATTTAAAAGATAGTAGGTATTGAGCATGATGACAGGTAGAAACTTACAAAATGAATTTTCATAGGCTGGTATCACATAGATTCCTTCCAAGTTTTCTGTTTGCAACATACGGCTGCAAAGAAAATATTTGAGTATTAGGTAAATTGTCTCGTTCAAATAAATTAAAAGTAAAACTAAAAAAAAATGCACTTTTGATTTGTATTGTATTGTACTTACTATTCGGCCATAATAATGTACTCTTGGTGATACATGTCATACATTTCTCTGGATTCTTTAACATTGCTTCCGTTCTCGTCATTCATTTTGATATGCTTGAAATATTCATAAACAAAACATTTTATCGTAAACGAGAAAGTATTAAACTTGTTTTTCTAAAAATAAAGTTTGTAATTTGTAAACACTGAGTCAGCTGGCAGGGTATAGCAATATTAGCAATCAATCAACCAACTCGACTGTCAAAACCAGCCAAGCAAGCGAAAGGGAATGAACAACAATTTATTACGAATTACTAATTACACAACGCTACTCGCCACGAGATGGCGTGTAAAAGCGCTCTAGGCTAGGGAGGCTTTAAGTTGAGCTAAAAGAATATGATGAACGTCAGTAACTCAGTTTTGATTTAATTTGTTTATGTATTGAATTGGTCAAAATAATAATAAAACTAAAAATATAAATGTTTTATTTGTTAAAGTTATGCAATAAACTACGCAAAGTGGGGTTGTGCACGGTTGGGATGAGCACCTGATGATCTCGGGATCAGCGGTGCACGCTCTCAATTAGCTGGGATTATCCCACACGTGTCACAGGATTATTTTCTTAAATCCTCTCTCTGTATTGGAAAAGGGCCCTACTTATGTATCTACATAATTAAATTAATTACTTAGGTAGGTATATATAGTTATCGTCACAATAATGATCCATAAAAAGATCGTCACGAAATTGAATCATGTTACTTTTAATGTTAGAAGGTACATACATCTACCTACACGGGAACGTACAACTACTAGCTATCGCCTAGTGTTCTAAATAGGTACCTAGCTACTGGCATGGCACCTAACTTATATACGCCATACCAGTAGGGTATACCTAAGTACGCATCATAAGCGCTGCTTTGACCATAATTAAGTTAGGTACTTAATACGTTGGTACCAATACAAAAATGGTAACCTATCAGTCATCATATTCCTTTTATTAACCCGACTGCGACGAAGGAGAGTATGTATGTATGTGCATTCCTTTGGCTGAAGCTGTAGTCCAAACGGCTAGACGGATTTTGACAAATGAGGGTTTTCTGGAATCATTTCCAAAAAAAAAAATACCAAGCATATTTTCTTGCCTATATTTTCCATGCTTGGTCCCGTTACAAACGGGCATAAATTCAACGTAGGTCAAGTGATCCTAAAAATCCTATAAAATAAAGTAGGTAGGTGCATTGAACTTTGAACAAAGATGGATATTGTGAACCATGGTGATAGGTGATCGGAACTTCGCCCATGTAGGTAGATGGTCCATCATGTTGTAGAGGATAGGTACCTCTACCTACTATCCCTTAGTCGAGTCCACTTCCTCGGGGAGAAGCAGCAGTTGGACGCATTCTACTTATGTTTTTTACTCTCAGTCCAGCGGAGAAGACTTGAGAGAACTAATTTATTTATAAACCTAAATTCACACCTAGGCATCCAGGCTGCTCTTGCGACAGTTATTTTAAAAAGCACCTGCTGCACCAAACGCCATCCGACGCAAGATGAAAAATTTACGTTCCTTTATTACAAACAAACAGTTAATAATGTTTTATGTAGGGTGGATCTATAACGAGTTTTATGACAGTCGTTTTCTTCGTAGAAAACAGACGTTAGTTCGAGGAAACATATGGATGTAATGGCGCTACTCGGTTTCAAAGTGCCGCTCGCTGCTCTGCCCATAAAACTCAAAACATTTGATGTATGTATCTGCAGTCGAGTAATTTAGTCTTCTCTGCATAAACAAATAGTTTTAACAACTTAAAGTCCATCCTCAGTAATATTTCTACCTACTATTAAAGACGATGATCACGTATGTATGATTATAATAGATGGTTGGTGACATAAATTAGGTCTCTACAGTTGAACGTTGAACGTTAAAGTTGAACTCCCTGTCACTTTGAAAGCCTTGGCTTGTTTTTCATACAAACTCGATCGTTCTCGATCATCTTGGTTCAATTATTGGAATGCCTTTCTTAGTGCACTCTTGTGCACCCCTACACCATAAGGGGAACGTGCCCTCCAAGTTTCATTCTTCTAGCACTTACGGTTATGCTTTGCTTTGATTGTCAGTCTGTCAGTAACGCAAGAGTTTTATAATATTTTGACTGTGGTAGTTACCATAATCTAGCCAAATTTGATGCAGGTGTATGTAGCAAATGTATCCTGATTATTTCAATTACAATTTTGTGAACAAATCGGCAGAGAGGAGGTATCTGTTGACGAAATTGTCATATAAATAATTGGATTACGGTTTTAATAGGTTTTTGACAACGTTTTAGGTTAGATTTTGGTTTATCTTTGTTATATATCGAATTTGGCTAGAGTATAGTTAGCATTACTCTTTAGAACAGTAGCGAGCTTCGTAGCCATGGTCGGATGATACCTTGGTCAGTTTCATTTAATATTTTTCTGTGGTGTTCTCTGGTGTCTTGTATTGGTAGCTATAGTATAGGCTTTGATTATAATATATAATCAAAGATATAGGTATCTGTGGTTAGATTAAGGTGACCATACGTATCGTTTTGAGCAGGACCGTAGCTTTTTTCAGGTGTTCTGTTCTGTTGTCTTCGAGGAAAGCTTGGGGACGCAAAAATTATGAGTTTACAGAGATACCTACTTACCTATCTCAACTACTTTAACTTCATTGTTTTCTAATCATGTTCCGATAACGTGGGAAATAAATAAATATTGGTAGACATCATCAATCAAAAATCTTAAGCAATGGAGATTTGCTTCTCTATGAGCAAAATTATTTAAGATCCAGAAAATAATACATTATAAAATGTTTCTGTGCATAGGTAAAAAAAAAATATCGTGAGGAAATATCGTGTCATAGAACCTAAAAAGTTCGAAAAAATGTCTCAAAAGCAAGAAAGGAGCCTCTTTGAGGCGCACTTCAATTCTTTCACCACAGTAGTTACTAGTACGAGTTACTAGTCAAGGTAGTACCTACTACCTACCTATTACTTAGTTGCAAATGTTGGCTTTGGTATGCAAGTACATAGTAGTTAGGTAGCTCTACTCGATCCGAAGGTCATGGGTTCGAATCCTGTTCGAATGGTGCTTTAATCAAAATATGAGTTTGTGCCAAATATAATAATGTTTGGACGTAAATATGACTACCCACTCAGATACCTATCTAAAATAATCACGGGAGCCTGGATATTAGAGAGGATGTCTGTCTACCGTGCGGGAATACAGCCGTGAACCAATATAATTTATGACTAACTAGCAGTTGCCCGCGACTTCGTACGCGTTAGATTTCAAATAGAGTTTCAAACCATTCGCACCGCCCGTTAAAAAGTTTCCACACACACTTTGTCAAAGTGTGTGTGGAAACTTTTTAACGGGCCCCATTACACCCCTTTTTAAGGGCTGTTTTGAAAAATCCTGAAACACGTGTCCATTTATTTACCTTCGTAACACATACTCCCATCCCACTCTACAGGGTCATACTTACTATTATCTATTCTGTAGCCGTTCGAGCCTATTCGATACAAACAAAAAAACAAAAAATCTTTCCTCCTTAAATATTATTGATATATTCATACATTAGTGTAGAAGAAACGTCTACGTCATTGTGGTTTTTTTTAACATACTGTACCTTCCCGTTTCATTCTCTAGAAGTTGAATTTCGGGAATTCCTTTTTTAGTGCACCCCTATACCTTATGAGGAAATTTTATGCGTCTAGGCTCTAGGACAGTCCCGTTTTGACTATATAAAATGATGGTGAATAGCTACGTTGTGTAGGTAAGATGTAAGTTGACGGGAGGGAAGCCGCACGAATGCGTCTGGTGCAGTCGAATGAGACACGAGCATGCGAGACGCGGCTCACGTGTCTCGAGGAAACCTTATGACTCTGAGATGGACTTGTTCAACTACTTTGTCTCGCCCTCGGTTTATACAAATAACGAGCTTATTAGTAAACTTTTTTGAATAGAACAAATTTCAAAAAAACCGGTTATGTACGAGTCGAATGTTCACACAATGAGTTCCGTAGGTAGGTACTATCGTAGGTACATGTACTTTTTAATATGACTTTGAACCCTAAAAACAAGACTTGGTCATTTAATGCCCAATTTAATTTAATTCTTGTAGTTTGTCTTTGTATATTTATTTATCCTAAATAAATATATTTCTTTTAATGCCCTGTTCTAATTTATCTATCTACGTATTCTTATGTTACTGACTAAACTATATATTTTAGAATCATGAAACTTGGAGGATATATTTCTCTAATGGTGCGGTAAGAAATATAGAAGAAGGATAGATCAAGTTTGTATGAAAACAAATTCGCGGGGCATTACTATCACTACTACCTACTTAGTATTCTGTTAACGGACGGCGTTCATTACCTACCATAGTACAGTAGTGTTGTTTTCTGTAGAACATTTTTAGCAACAACAACGTTGTTATAGTAATTAATGATCCGTGATTCCTTATTAAAATATTGGAACCTGGTATTATGTACGTAAATACGTATAACCCCATACCTTATAATTGCCTAATGTTATGAGGTGGATCTAGAATGCACATATTCCTCATAATCATAAAGTATGTCACTTCATAGTTTTGGAATTGGTAACTATTCTAATATAATTGAAAATGAAGCGGAAATGTTTGTCCGGACAAACATTTCAGCTAAAAGTTACTGACTGTTTGTGCTGTTATAAAAAAACTATATTAAAGTACGTCATGGCCACGCAAAGTAGATCGTAGTTCGGTAAGGCAGGCATCATATGCATTCGTTCCCACGCTTTGCGCGGATTACACGAAATGCCCTTTTGGTGCTTCGCTCCTACACTGACCTGGGCTTTTTGCGCAAAAAGAATGCTCCGATAAATCACGGGTTCATTGTGTACAGGATCCTGGATAGCCATCTCCGATTTATGCATTGTAAAAGTTTTTTGTGCTATCGATCAGATGATGTCCAATAAAGGTATACCTGCTCAATTTTGACCGTCAAGGTGCCGTCCGTCACAATAAAAGTAAGATAACATCGACCTGCTTGCATCGCATGACATCGTTATCCTCAGTTCCGCATACAAATATCCTCGGAAATGTTATCAGATTAGGCGAAAGGTGTATTTTTTGCACTGCTTTATTGAGTAGGTAGCTTCTTCATCCTCATATCTATGTTGCACGGGTCAGTGATTTATGAAACGTACAATGTTTTTTTAAAGCACCGCGGAGATAATGGATAACCTGAAATATTATTTTAATGTTTAAGCCTCCACCTCTAATCAGAGTAAGGAGGTACGGTTGTAAAGTGTCATGTTTCAGGGAGACTGATTTTCAGAGAATGATCTAAAGTATGAATCTTAAGAAATATTTTCAAAACCCACCTAATAATAATTAACCAGCTATAAGAAAAGTATGATAATATCCATATAAGTGCCTGCCTAGTGACATTATAAGTTCGAGTTAAGGGGTTCCTCACATCGCAGTTATATTGACTCCTCTATTGCCATATTCTACTAACGGGCGACGGATAAAAGATTACCATAGCAACGTCGTTTATTTGTCAATTGTACGGCGTTTTTAACTGATACAATGTTGCTACAGCACCTATTGCAAGATAATTATAGAATCCCGGCATTATAACAGTAAAATGATAATTATTGATATGTGTAGGTGCAAATGGTTTTGTTACCTATGTATTTCCCTTCTACTTCCTACTCATTATGTCTGGGTCACTTATCGATTTCCGTCTATATCAGATCGGACGCTATTAGCAGATCATTTGAGCTTATAAATAAAGTTTACAATGCTATATAAAAACAGTAATCATCGGCGGCGTGTCCAGTGAGCATGAATTTGAACGTTTCCTTTCGGGTAAATTGCGTATAATGAGGGCGTGCGAGGGCGGCGGGTGGAGGCGACCAGGCACAGGTGCGCCGCGCGTGCCTCCGCGAACCTAAGCGTGTAAGTATCCTTTATTATATCGAGACAGACCAATTAATGCCCGGTTTCTATACTCAGCTAACGGACGACCGATGCTTCATTACCGAGATCTTTAATTCAATACTAATGGTGAGACATTCTACATACATACATAATGATCACGCCCGTATCGCTAATGCGGTGGACAGAGCCGCAAGATAAGAAAACTTGCAGCCACTTCTGATTTACTTCTAAGATGGATATTATTATGTTGAACCATGGTGACAGGTGATCAGCCCATCGCCCATATAGGTGGTCCATAATGAGACATTCTATTACCAATACATTTTCGTTATGGCAGATTCCTATACAACGTGTTTTTTCTTGTACAATAAACAAAAACACATGTTCAGTATTATGTTTTGAAATATTAGTGACGATTTCATACATTTTTCGTAAATTACCCAACAAATAATATTTCGATTATAACCAATTTTTAAACAACCTGTACATAAAATCACTGATAAAAAGGTCACTCGACGGGGTCACGAACCAGAATATCCTATCTATGATTTATTAATGAACTTACCCCCGAATACTCAAACGCATCTCAGAGTTGAGCACATCACAAGTGACGAGTTTTTGACAGATTTTCATCAAAAACTGTCAAAAAACCGTGACTTGAGACGTGCTCAACTCTGAGTCGCGCTTGAGTATTCCGGGGTTAGGGTGCAAAAAAGCTATACATAATTTGCACTCGTTAGAAAGAGACAAAAGGACATTAAATGTCAAATATGAGCTATGTTTTTTATCAATTTTACAAGATTACTGACCATGAATTTTGCCCGTGTTTTCATTTAATGTCGTTCAAGCAAATACACTTTTTGTATTCTATTAGCAGGCGACGAATGCTTAGCATAATTAAAAACCATAGCAACGTGATTTTTAAAAGCGCCATTTTTTGAGAAAAAACGACGTTGCTATGTAAATTAAGCGTGTTATTTATGCATCGAATCTGCTACATATACCTAATGAAATGCTTGTTAATAATTAATGTAGTTAGTAATTGGTAACAAAATGTCTCTCCATTCAAGGATTTAATTATTTAATTCTATTGACTTACCGTTCTATTAAATATACATTACATTTCCAAAAAGAAAATATTTGGCTGGGAATATTTGAGGCAATTTCTAATTATATCTAGAATTGCCTTTTATTTATCTCGCTATCGACGTCTGTCTGAGTAGTAACATTTGCTTTAAAATGTGATGGACAGTCAAATCTTATATTATAAGAATCTTTGTCCTGACTGACTGACTGACTGACTGACTGACTGACAGACAACGCACAGCCTAAACCGCTGGACGTAGAGACTTGAAATTTTCAGTGTAGGTAAACCTTGGTACGTAGGGGTGTACTAAGAAGGCATTTTTCAAAATTCAACCTCTAAAGGGGTGAAAAGGGATGAAAACCTGGAGTCAATTTTTGGTCTAAAACTGCACATAACCTATATCAAATTAAAGAGCCGATTTTTCTCATTTAGTTGATGTCATAATTACCTGTAAATTCTTTATTTTTGGCATGTTTTTCATGAAAAATAGAATACTTTTATTTTGACATATTATGACAGCGATGATACCTCAGAACAATAAATACATGATAGGCACCAAAGATTAGTAATAGATGATACAAAACATATGTAATAGGAACTGTCAATGTCAAATTACCTGTGAAAGGAAGCATAAATTATTTCTGGTCTAATAAGTTTCCAATCTTGATTATTCATGGAGTTCTGGACGTAATTCTACGTCTGAAAACTAGATGTCGCTGCTAATTCTGATCAAATTTTGTCGCGCTATCGTTGCGTTTTGAAAAGTTTACCTTAACTCTCAAAATTTTTACTAAATTCACCAAAATTTCTTAATTTTTAGATTTAGGTATATTTGTTACTCTTTCACGCAAAAACTACGGAATATACTTACATACCCTATTATTCATATTCTTTCGCAAAAGTTAACCATTGCTTAAAGTTAGCCCTGTCGCTGTTTGTCATTATGAAATGGTAAGAGATGGCAATACTTTAGCCATTGTTTAGCGTACACTATATTATAATGAATAATGAGGATAGTAGGTACCTACGTGTGCTGGAATGGGATATAGGGTACTTTTTATCTGGGTACCGCGTGAGCGAAGCCGCGGGCGGCCGCTAGTTACATATAATTTAACTAGCGTGATATTGATGAAGGAGGGTTCTGCACCCCTGGTTTAATCGCCATGCATCGATGCCTTGTCGATATAACGGAAAATCCGTACGAACTAAAAAAAAGGTTTGCTCGTGAGAAACTGGATTAAAGTACCAACTTAAGAGACTTTTAAAGCACCAATATCAATTACCTACACAAACACCTACATACCTACCTACCTTCATACTAATAACTTATGTTTTAATTATTTCCATAATCATTTATGACTAGTTTACTCCGTGGCTTCGCTCGCGTGGTGTAAATTTTGACACCCAATTTTACCCCTATTTGGAGGGTTATTTTGAAAAACTCTGAAACACGTGTTCATTGATTTTGTATTTAAAGTATCCTAATCAAGTTTCGAGCCAATCGCATTATCGCATATAACTTTATAAACTATCAAATTTATAACAATATTAGCACTCGTAACGGGATATTTACTATGATTAAATTAAATACTAACCAAATTAAATCCTGGTTATCATCCCGTTATGAGTGCTAATATTCGAGTTACCCGTTATAAAGTTCCCATGTCTATGGTAGGTATCAGGTAGGATCTTCGTAAAACCATGTGTTCATACATATTTTTACTACTGTCGCTCACAGGTCTAAGAAAACTCACTGAATAACTCCTGAACAAAATACATTGAATAACAACCAGCAATCATATATTTCGAGAAAGGTACCTAGTACATAGATTATCTTAAACCTATAATATATCAAATATCTTGTTTACTTTTACATAGGGCTCATCGTCAGTATTTTTTTTCTCTCTTTCTGTAGTTTGAGAGGAATACAGAACTTTATAATTTAAGTACCCATGGCCAGACTGTGCTAGAAAAGATTGGAAATGCGTTGAAATCTTTCACATTATTTAGGAGAAAGCGTAGCACTGCTACGAGTCTTCGTAGAACCTAAACATAACATCTATTTACTAGTGTGACTTTATAGGTAGGTACCTACCTACCTCCTTGTATATTACTTCATTTTTTGTTTGTTACTTTCCACACTGCAACTCTTGGTAGGTGTATATACCTACGCCAAAGGTTGTTGCCAAGATTATAAACATTTTAAAGTTTGATCTTTTTTGGTTTGAAGTTCTGATCCTAAGATCGTAGGTTCGAATCCGGTTGCACACCAATAGATTTTACATAAAAAAAAATGCGCTACTACCAGTACTCTCAAACGGTAAATGAAAACATCGTGAGGACACCCGCGGATTTTGTTTATTCGTCCAAGATTGACCATGTCTTTCTTGTGGATAAGGCCGACTAAGCTGAGAGGAGTGTGTAGGTATTAAGCCCACTCCATCTAAAATCATCCCGGGCAGTACAGCATCAGCGTCCCGGTAGTATGGGTGTGTCCAAAAGTTGCCTCCTGACGCTGTATAATTATCTAGATGGTAAAAGTTTAACTGAAGTTTCTGCAAAGAAAGGTACTCCGAGACTTCTTGGAGGTAGTAAAGGACATAGATTTATAAAAAGAGGTAAACATTTTATTTACATTACTATCACAATAAGTACATTTTATTACACATTAATTTTGTCACATAAAAATATCAAACTTAAAAATAAATAACACGTATTATGAATGAAGTGAGTATTACGAAATGTGAGATTTATTTTTACAAACATGAATTAAGTAGGTACCTTACTATTACTTACCAGATAAACATGTTTGCAATTAATACTATAGTCAAAGAGAATCTTGTTTCAATGAGGGTACAACGATACACAATCTATTGGGAGTTAATGGTTTGAGTAAAGTACCTATCTATGTATGTATCATCTATCACACAAGTTTTATGACTCGTACATTTTCGCTAGCTTATACTGTAAATGTTGTTATTATACCTAAATCTTAATATTTATAACTTACATTTACAAAACTAACATTGCAACTTGAGATTATAAACTGTATACTAACTTGTACTTGTCTTCAAAATTAGTCTACCATTTTTGTCCGTCGGATAAGACTGTTGAATCAAATATGTAGTACCTATCTTCTTTCGTCAGTTTAGTTTGTAGATAAACCTTTATAAACTTATCTAGGTACCTACAGATACAAATTTATTTTTATTTATGTAGAAGTTACTTTTATTTTACAGAAAAAAGCCTAAATTGTACTCTAAATGGCTTAGAATTAATACAATATCGTATAATATTGAGTATCAGATAAAATAGTACAAAGTACATCAGTAGCATAATGTTTAAAAACACCATATAAAAATCGGATGTCGTGTAGGATATTTTATAGAGGTTTTGAGAATGCGTCATGATAAATTTGCTTTGATTTTCTACACAGCTTTCTGCGTTCATTCAGAGTTGAGTTGTACTTTTAGATATTATTTAACTGACGACAGTAATTCATCTACGGGCTCAACGGTCTCACTAGCTTAGATATGAACTCGCAGTTGTATATGAAATGAATGTTTTCTAGGAGTTTGGTTCCACAAAATAGATTGATTTATATAATAAAGAATTGAATTGAATTATGGATCGGTGACAACGATAATTCATCGATGGGTTCAACGTTTTCGCCAGCCTATGGGCTCGCAGTTGTTTATGAGATGAGTGCTCCCTGGGAGTGTGGTTTGATATGGACCGGGTGGGAGGGGTGGGGGTGCGCCGGGTGCGTGGCGTGCGGCGGCTGACGCGCCTGATGGCAGCGTTGCGCATGTACGTGTGAGTGCGCACGCAATTCCTCTCCATGCTCACGATACGCACGCTGTTTATCCTCAAAGTCCCGCAGCCGCTGGTTGTACCTTTCTATCTGATCGCGCAACGCAGCGTCCTCAATAGCCGCGCGCTCCTCATCCAACTCCAAACACCCAGCTCCATCCAGTCTCTCCAGATCGATCCAACCCCGCCATCTCACGCACACTCCGTTCATTATGAATCGGGAAACTATGTGGACCTGTTGACAAAAACTGACGCTCAGAAATGGGATCAGCAAAAAATAAGAACGCGGTAGGTGGCAAATATTAAGGCCGTTTTTGGATGGCATGTGGTACGGAAGTAATCTTTCATATGGGCAGGTAGACGTGATTAAAAATTACATCGTCAGTTCATGGTTTTTGGTATAATTAATAAGGGATTTTCAAAATAAAAGTAATTTCTTAAATATAAAGGTTGTTTCGGACAATTCCCTTAGTAGGAATGAAGGCGACAGGCGGTAGACGAGGCTCCTGGCAGATCGCGTGCTGCTTTGTTCCGGCATCCGCTTCAAACAAACCTTTAATTGTGCCAGACACTCGTTCGAAACCTCGAACATGCAATTTTACTAATAACCTCCCTTTACAGTTTTTGTTACACAGTCTTTCGCTTGCCGTATGTTTTGAAGTAAATAATGTCGAATTACCAACCAAAAACATTCTTATTCTGTTATTAAGTAGCTGCTTAACTTAGTTTACTTATAAAATGTAACCATAAGATGCTTTTGTATGAAACAATGAATGTATAAAAGTTGATAATCCCAAATATCTGAAATGGTGGTCTACCTATATACTATTGCGTTAAAATCGCTAAATTGTGCCTGAACTTTGTTGCTACGTTCGTTCAGAAGTCGTCATTCAATTAGTGTTGTACGAGAGTGCTACTTGTATCTGTATGTAGTGAGATATGATAAATGTAATTAGTGATTTGGAGAGGGCCGAGGGACGCCTGGCGGCCATGATGCGGGGCGGCGACGCTTCGCGACGCCCTCCAATCAGAAACGTTTTCCCGTTATCGATTTCAGGGGAAATGTTTTTCTCCCTTTTCCAAAATGGCTCTCGCGAAAGTTACTTTGTATTTTCACTAGCAGGGTACTTAATTATTGGTAATAGCTCCACTAACATGTTTTTTCAGAGTTTCTTTTCTATTTCGTTTGAATACTTTGGGGACAAATCTTAACAACAAGTGGAGGCTTTTTGAAAGAGTCGGCATTACAAACTTTAAGTATGAACAATGGACACCTTCAAATTAATTTCAAAAAACGTATACATCTTAAGCATAGGTATCGATCGAGCGATATTGATGAAGTAATTGTTGAGATAATTATTAACTATGCACACTCACAATTGGCGTAACTGAAGTCATCATTATCATCATCATCCGCAGCCAGATCGCACCCATTGTTGGGTATAGGCCTCCCTTTGTTCTTGCCACATATCACAGTCCTGCGCTTGCCTGACCCCACTGTCAGCTATTCTCAAATACATCTACACTAATATTTTAGAGAGAAAAGATTTTTTTGTTTGTAACGAATAGGCTTCGAAACTACTGAACCGATTTAAAAAAAAATTCACAAGTAGATAGCTAGGTACATTATTACAAAATAACATAGGCTATAATTTATTTGCAAAAAAATTAGGGATCCTTACTAAAACTCCAATAATGTAACCCGAGGTGTATAAAAATTACCTAAAAAATTCTAATTTGTTAAATACCCGTGCGAAGCCGGGGCGGGCTGCTAGTAACAAATATATCAACAATTCTTGTAGGTTACTTAGATCCAGATATTTAGTTTTATCTCATTTATTTTCAACAGAAACTTGTTACTTTATATAAGGTACAATAAGCCAGTCTGTCTTGGCTTAGGCAGTAGTAGGTAAAAACCTGACAGACAACAGAACTGTGTGTGGAGAGCTAAGTATTAACCTAAGTATTCATTACTCATTAGGTAAACGGTGTACTACTAGTACGAAACCCTAAAAAAACAGCTAAACTAAAGACTTTGGTCATTACGTCACAGATCCTGGTTTCGATTTTAAAGTCATTTCATTTACAAACTGCTTTGCCTGAATCGTAATAAATATAAAACATCGTTACAAGATGAGCACTCGAGCGCACTCGAACGCATTGTTAAATGAACCGAGTGTAAATAAATATAAGTATTCATACGGCATCGCAGCGGGCGGCTTCTGTGCAGAGGGGCTCGATTCAATAAGCAGACAGCCAAATGGGTTCCTCTATTGGATATGCTTTAAAGAATTAATTTCATTTTTCTATTGCATTGACTTGTTCAACAAATTAATTTAAAGTTGCGATTCATTTTTCACTCTAACCCCGCATAAGATAGGTACGGAATTTGTCCTTTTGGGCACTTTAGTGACGTAATAGCAACCTATACTTTAGCCAAGCTGGAGATACAATTTATGTAAACAAACCGCCCATACTTAACCTAAAACTTACTTTTTCATTAAGTACATGTTTATGGAACTTTTAAAGTAGTACTAATAGTTAAATTAATGTGTAAAAACTTATGTTGCGAGGTTGATTTACCTAAAACTGAAGTGATTTCATCGTAATTACGAAAAATGCACGACGGTTTGTTTACATAAATTGTATTTCCAGTTTGGCTGATGTATAGGTAGGTATCTACTTACTACATAGTAGGTTATGGATAAACAACAAAAATGTGTACCATGTTCAATGTATTTGTCATTTAATTATCCTGACTGACTCAGTCGATATGTAGTTTTCCTGCATCTGTTATTTGGTTTCATTTCTGACCTATCTACACTAATATTATAAAGAGGAAAACTTTGTTTGTTTGTTTGTACTGAATAGGCTCAAAAACTACTGGACCGATTTTAAAAATTCTTTCACCATTCGAAAGCTACATTATCCACGAGTAACATAGGCTATATTTTATTTTGGAAAAAAATAGGGTTCCGTAAGATATTTGGGTTTTTCGGACACAAGGTGTAAAAAATCAACCAGAAAAGTTACTTATTTTGCGTACGCTGCCTAAACTATAAAAGATAGAACCATAAAATGTTCTAATTAATTGTAGATCTTATAAATATCTACAAAAAAGTCCGCGACACACTATACCCATCTATGTCGAGTGAGGCACAGCAACCATTTTTTTATTTAAAAATCTTGAATTTTTTTTGGACTACATTTAAACGCGTTTATTTTACTCATGCTATTAATCCTTATCAAAATAAATGATTTCATCACTAAGAACAGTTTATGGAGATAATATTTGGTCTTTGAATGATTAAAATTGGACGTTTGGTTTTGAAGTTATGGCGAAATTAAAATATTACGATTTCTGCTCTATAATATAAAAATGAATCGCAAAATGTGTTGGTAAGCGCATAACTCAACAACGCCTGGACCAATTTGGCCAAATCTTTTTTTAAAATGTTCGTCGAAGTTCAAGGATGGTTTTTACGGCGAGAAAAATTAGAATTATTGCTGGAAAAACCCTAAAAATAGCCCTTTTCTTTTTCCCATACAAATGATTTGTAACTAAAACGTAGTCAATTTGAGCTTTATTGCTATGGTATAAAGTTCATATTAAATTACAAGCACTTGCATTATTAATTTTAAGGCGATACGAAGTTCGCGGGGTCAGCTAGTCCTTAATAAACTCATTATGAAATTCAACGATGAAAGTATCAAATTAATGCATCAACATGTTTCTATCTATCATAAAAAATGGTCAGTAGACACATTTGATAGTCGAATCAAACAATGTATGTTGAAAACGATGTCATTCACTCTCAAGCATTAAGCCAAAAGCGTGACCAACGCGTTATTCGTGGTGTTACGCCTTTATATTCATTCTTTCATTAGCTTACAAGTTATTTATGTCTTAATTTCGGTTATGAAATGTGGGCCGGATACATTGCGCGTTGATTACCTACTGCATCAGAGAAATACAGCGAACTGGCCTGTCCATTATGAAAAAACTGTTTTTAACTGTTTAAAAATAAGGGAGTTCGGCTGTATTTTTTTTGAGTGTTTTTTTTTATGCACGTGCCTCGATATCCTGCAGTTGTTAATTGACATGGATTATTTTACCGCTGCGCTGGTGCATAAATAATGGCCCCGAGGTGGTCCCATATGAATTTAATTCATGATTTTTTTTACAAAAAAATAAAAAAATGCATTAAATCTTGAAATCACGACTACCGACTTAAGTATAAGTACTTGGACGCAGTGATTTGCTTTTCTGTCTTTAACTTTACTATTTGAGATGCCAGCGACATCCACACTGCCAAATGTCAACTATCTGTGAAAAAAATCCCAAGTCTATGGTTATAGCAACAAGCAGGTTGACTCTGAAGAGTTTTATCCTATATTTCATTAAGTTTTTATGAATTACTTTTTCTGACTTTGTTCGCGCGATCGCGATTCGCACGAGAATGTGGAGCGAACGAACATTCGGAATATCCTAAAATACCACATGCCACCTAAATTCTATGTAAATCGGTTTTGTTCTTTTAAATAAATAAAATATTATCTTTTAAAACTATTTAAAAACTTCTCTGCTGGACTAGGAGTAAAGAAAAATACATAGAATGCGTCCATCCAGTTGACTAAGGGATAGTATCCTCTCCAACATGATAAAGCAATTTTACTTTTCCAACATGATGGGCCACCTATACGGGCAATGGGCTGACCTGTCACCATTGTTCACCATAGATATCCATCTTGAGATCTTGAATCAGGAGTGGCGGCAAGTTTTCTTATGATTACTTGAGGCTCTGCCCACCTAATGGGAGGTGATATGTATGTATGTAAATAAATACTTGTTTACTATTACCTTGCCGTTTTCCTTCTGGAAGTCACAGCCGCGATTGTTGTAGGGCGAGTGGTCAAAGACTAGCTGCAGGTTGGTGCCGGTGGCGGTGAAGGCAACCTCCGTGTGGCCCTCGCGGCAGCCGCTCGTGAACCGCATCTGGCGCTCCTCCGGCGGCCTGTCTCGGTACCCTGTGTACCGCACCTGCAAGGATTGTTTCTTTTACATAGGTACTACTTTTACCCCAGAATACTCAAAAGCATCTCAGAGTTGAGCACGTTTCAAGTGACGAGTTTTTGACAGATATTCATCAAAAACTGTCAAAAAACCGTGACTTGAGACGTGCTCAACTCTGAGTCGCGTTTGCTTATTCGAGGGTTAGTGCATGAAAGGAGCCTTTAAAAAAACTTAACTCAAGCCTTTTACCATCTAATAGTAGATAATTTATGCAGCGTCAGGAGACAACTTTTACCTTCACAAAAGGGACGCAGTAGTGCCCGGAACAAATTAAGATTAATTGCCCAGCACCTATTCCATACTCTCAGCTTAGTTGGCCTTGTCCACAGGAAAGACATGGTCAATACGCGCGGAGCGGACTGAGCCACGGGTTTCCTCACGATGTTTTCCTTCACTGTTTGAGAGTAGGTACTGGTATAGCACACATAAATTTTATCACAGAAAAATCCATTGGTACACGACCGAGTTTGAACCCACGACCTTGGGATCGGAAGGCGGGGTCACTACCAACTAGACCACCAGTGCTCTCTTTAAGGCGCACTTTAATTCCTTTCACCACACCGGTTCGAAAGAGCTACGAGTGACACGACTAGTAGTAAGTAGTATTTACATACTGGAGCCAAAGTAAAATGGGATTTGGAATAGTGGTAGGTGTTTGTCGATTTTGAACTGTTGAACGTTCATTTTGTATTTGTGGGTTTGATAAATACTGGGTGTATGTATTACAACTAAATATTTGTTGACATTTCCCCAAAACCCCAAACCTGGGCCTAAGCGGCGGCAGATTCGGCATCTCAAAAGGCGAAAATACGCAAACCTCGACAGGGCTTATGTATTTAAGCCTTTTGGGGTCGAGACCCTAGGTCCGTGGGACACGGGTGTCCACCGCATTTTCAAAATTATTTCAGGGTGTCTAGTCGAAGCGATGCGCGATCCAAGAGCTGGTTTTTATTTGGCTCAACGGATCAGTATTGCCATTCAGCGTGGCAATGCGGCCAGCGTCTTGAAAACTCTTCCTTCTGATGAGCTGGATCAGGTGAGCTATCATAGACCGTTTGCAACGGCCTTTTGATAGCCAGACTATTTCTTTTGTATTTTGTAAATCATATTTACAGTAGGTAGTTGTAAGTTTCTCTCTGTTAGTAAATAAATATCCAACAGTAGTTAACACAGCCAAGCCCTTTTACGTTCGAGATTTTTTAGACAATACTTACTGGAAAGGCTGCCATTTTAAAACCATTTATTTTATTATATTATATTAACACATACAAAATAATTAATCGATTCTAAAAATTACTTATTGCAAGTTTTATTAAATGTTGTTTAATGATTCAACATTTTCCTGTTAATTGAACAACTCGACAACAATGGTTTAAAATGTAGAAATCAATTTAGAATCTTGTACTAATGACCACCTTTTAATAGGTACCTAAAAATCGTTTTAGTAATCAAATTTTACAAATAAAAAAAAGATCTGAGGGTATTTCATAAACAATGAATAGAACATACTCTATTTACCTCACTTTCTCGGCTCAGCCTTTTGAAGAGATCATCCGATTCGAATTTGGCTTTTTGATCGGGAACCACCCGAGGCATCTTGAAGATGAATCGTGGTTTAGGTTGTTCATAGAGTCCAATGGAGTCAAAGGGAAGCATGCCTGCCAACGACGCGGGGTCACTCATTGCTTGCATCACAAGGTTATACTAGGAACGCACAAGGATACTGCCCACCATCACTTTACGCTTGCGCACGCACTACACTGACTCAGCGCTATCGATGATTCAGGAGCGTTAGAATCGAAACACGGCGTCGTAGCGACCACCTGCCACTGTGACAATCGTCAACTGAATGATCATGCGGACTCCCGTTCAGGGACACCTTCCACCGGGGCGGAGTCGCCACTTGGAGGGGAGCCGTCGACCAATGGCGCAGCCCCCCGACGCCGCCCGACGCCTTCCCAGTGCCTTTCGGGAGCTTTCAAGCGAAAAGAGGGGTTTCCCCCCTCGAAATGTTTTTAAAATAAATACTGTAAACGACAAAAGCACATGAATGTATAATGATGGGCATTATCCTCTTTGACGTCTGAAGTGTTTTATGTAATGTATCAGAGCTTTTGTTCCATTGTATCTTGACAAAATGCACGTTATATACCAGTATTTTATAAAGGGGAGTAATGCTCCCAGGATGTGATTTAGAGATTGAAATGTGATATTTTTGAAAGCTGCATTTATAAGACGTATACTTAAAACTTGATTGTAAACATATATACACATAGGTATCAATTCAACAAATGGATAAGGGCGCCATTTTACCCAGCTTTTTAGGGTTCCAAATCAAAATGAGAAAACAGTAGGTACCTTTATCATACGACTTCTTCCATCCGTCCGTCCGTCCGCCTGTCATGGCTAATTTATTTTAGCAACACTTTTTATAGCTATCGATTTGTTTAGATCTTACTTGTTCCTACTGCAATGCAAGTGATTTTTTTAATTGCTATAGAGATTTAGTCTATTCTCCAACATGTGTCTTTTTCACATACGTAGTTAGTGTGCGAGTCGATTCGCTCATAAAATAAAATAAATATTTAAGTTAGGTAAATACCTAAGTACTTACTACTTAGGTATGCCAGCTTATTTTTTTTTTTGTTAGTCCTTACCAACATAATACTTAACTGAATGCATGGCAGGCAAATAAGCAAATATTGTGAAAAAATAACACTTTTTTTTTGCAACTGATTTTGCAACATATACCTAGGTAATATAATATAAGGTGCAACTAAAGTAAATTATAAAGCCTTGCTTTTTTATTGCCTTCTTGCCAAATTCCCAAATAATATAAGCACCATCAATTAGCAGATAAGATCATGCAGACCAAATGAAAGGAAATATTTCAATTTATCAGTGCGATCCGGCTGTCTAATGCGTCTATTTTGGGACAAAAGCAGGGATCTTGTCAAATGTATCGTGTTGTTAAAAGTATCTGTAATCGATCCTGTAGATAACTGCTTTAAGTGTTGCCATTGTCGTCACATTTTAATGGAAACTTATCTGAAACTGCTATTTAAGGATCAAAAGGAAAAGTCGAGGTGATAATAAGTGATGAGCAGTCATTATGATCTATGCTATAATGGTCAATCTATAATGCTATAATGCTATATCAGTCATAGCAAGAAACCTGAGAATCACATATTCAAATATTTTTGAATAATCTCAAGACAAACAGTTTTTTGATAGTTCTGGCCAATCTCATATTACTAGCAATGCCGAACGCTTACCGAATCTTTTTTTTTTAACAAATTCCTTAATTTTTCAATGCTAAAGTGTGTAAGTGGCCAGTGTCATCCGGAGTGAGTTTAAAGACGCAAGTTTACGTATGCATAAACCGCCTCTAACTGTAACCAAGGAGTATCTTATTCTTCATTAAAGTTCATAGTAAATTGTCAGTAAAATAGTGTAAATCATAATATTTTTTACAAATAGGACATACTCGTAGAATTATTAGTTTTTGTGAAATGTGATTTGAACAAAATTGTATGTTCTGTCGTTGCACAGGGGCGCGTGCCTACGTCGGTAAAACTGCGACCCCCGCGCGCTCTTCGAAACGAGAACAGAGATCAAACGCCGCCGCTTATTGACACGTGCACATCACTCCAAGTAACAGAAAGATACGTGATCGAACAAGTATTATTTGCATTCAATTATAAGACACTCTTTGCATGGTTAAACTTGTCTTCTACCACTGAGCAAGTAAACACTACCTACGTTATTATCTTCTACTAAACTTTAAGTTAATGATTATGTCAAAATATATGAAAAAATGTTGAGATAGAGTACTCATTATAGGTAGGTATGAGTAGTATGTACCGTTAATTTACAACAGTTAAAATATTGGTTATTATATTAACTTTGATGTAGTAACGATTTAATGAGTTAGGTAAATCGATTCAAAACTTTCCCACACTCAGTTCACACGCCTTGCTCCGGATGTTTCAGTATCAGTACAGGAACTAACTTTATCCTGAACTAGTAAAATGCCCGGCGGCTTTGTCCGTGTTAAGTTTTTATTTATTAAGTAAGTTCGTATGAGCTAGTGGCCAACTCTTGTGACGGAGTTTTTAGGCCGCCTAAAGGCCTCCGTCATGGCTTAACTTTTTTATTTAATAAAAAGTCATTTTCTCACTGTGTCCTCCAGGAGTTTCATTTCGAATATTCCTTTCTTAGTGCACCCTTACACCTTATGAGGAATATAACCTCCAAGTTTCGTGTTTCTAGGACTTATAGTTTAAGCTTTACATTGATTGTTAGTCAGTAAGTAACATACGATTTGTGAGGAGTATTTAAATCGACATGCGTTATTTCCACTCATCAAAATAGAAGATAGCTGACGCTGGCATTAGGTTTAAGGTCAAAACTAAATGTATTCCACTATTATTACTTAATCGTTAAATTCTAACTACTTGTATGACATGGTATTTGATGATATAAAATAACGCACCACAAGAAATGTTATATTGGATTTATACAAAATAAGGGATTATAAGGACAACTGACAATGACAAATACTTATATTGACACTGTTTTTGAATTTGGAACTTGCATGATTTACTCACTTCACGGACACGGTATCATTGTTTGACCACATCCTATTGATAATACTAAATTATCAGTAGACAGATACCATGACATAGACAAACACTTTTTCCTCCTCACGTGAAAATCAAGGATGCAGAATTATCATTGAAATAGTTATTTGTTCAACAAGTGAGCAAAGTTATTTTTTGCTGTAAGTGCTGATTAACTGATAATTTAAAGGCACGAAACATATAAAAAAATTCTATCATGTGAAACATACAATGTTTCACCTCTACCAACGAGAAAAAAAAATTAAAAAGGCAATATTTAAAAATAAGTTTAATTATAACGTCTTTAAAGAGGCAAAAGCATTTCAATAAATAACACATTTTGTGTCTATGAGTTAAATCGCTAGACCAAAATGATTTTCTGAACGAAACATCGTTCATTTTGTTTTTCAGCACCGAGTACGTAATTCCAAAACGTGGTGTTCGAAATTTGAATCACTTTTACTCATGCTCATTATGCAGTGTTCGAAATTCGAATCACTTTATCTCACGCTCGCAGCAAAAAGCGATTTCGCTGTGAGTTTTTACGCAGCGAAAGAATCCTTTTCGTGCTTGAGAGGTGAAAATAATGACGTATTACTTATTATATAGAAAAAAACCGACTTTAGTGAAAAATATTAAGAGGAAACCTCTTTGAGCATCTCTAACTAAATGGCGTTTCGTGTATTTTTACTCTGGATGTTACTACATAATGTAGGCTACAGGCATTTTTTTTTATGAATTCCTAACAAAAGTTAAATTCTCCACGAAATATGTTATAGTAAGTTCTGATTTCAAGAGATCACGATTTTAAGTTTTACATAAAATAATTCATTCATCGTAACATCCAAATATTCTTACAAACTTTAGCATCACGACCATACTACATTATAAAACCAAGTCCCACCGCCGTGACTGTTCTCTATCTATGCCTGACTTGACAATTTTCAGCAGTGATTCATGAGGAAGGATAAATTCATGGAGGTTTTTTTAAATTGGCAGAAATATGACGATGAGGAGATGAGGAGCTTTACTAGCGTGGGCCGCGTAAACCAATAGTTATATAGTACCAATCAATGATATTGGTACCAATAGTTATGTTCTTTATTCTTTATTCTTTAATGTACCTACATAATATAAAACACAGAAAACACAGACATATCTATTAAACTGTAGAAAAGCTAGATGTCTATCGTCTAAAATTAACACATAATACAGAAAACATATTGCTGAAAATATTTTTAAACATTATTTCAATTACCTAAGTAATTTCCTGGGGTAGATATTTACGTATCCTTATAAAATTAAACCATCGTTTTCTGCATCTTATCTAGATTGAAAATGTTTTACATCAAATAATTCGGACCAGAAGTTTAATTTTACAGACCAGAAGTTTGTTTGGTACGCTGTTTTGAAATATGTGATTTATTGGGTAGCAAAATAGGTGTAGGTAATTATTGCTTTCCGTGCGAAGCCGAGGTGGTTTCCTAGTTTATAATATTAGTTGGATAAGATTTAGGCATGTAGGTTAATTATTATTCGTCGTTGTTCTACTTATTTAAGGTCACTCATAATAAAACGTACCTATCCATTGTTGGGGGCACACAAGCAGTCACCAATTCTCACCTTGCTTTTTATATCACAGCCAATAAATCAAAGCATTGTTACTTGCTTCTATTTGCATTACCATATTTGCTCATGACAATGACCGTAGAGACATTTAATTAATTGACGCATAAACCTTTCCTAATGTTGTAGAGCAAAAAGTATACATTGACCCCCGAATAAAACAATAAAATGCACAAAGAAAGGGTTACAACATGTTCCCATTTAAATATGAGACGAGTTCGGGCAGTTGAGTCATTTGTTACAATCTTTTATTTTATCGCTACCCTTTTACTTTTAAACAGTTGTTTGTTCCCTAATTTGTATAGTTGCTCTAACTGTTTTGTTTCAATGTTGTTTTGTTTAAGTTTGAATATTTTTTACAAATAGAAGGAATCTGTTATTTAAACTTAAAGAACAATTTACATAACTAATGCCCAGTTCCAATATTCTACCAACGGATGACAGATCATTACCATAGCAACGTTGTTTTTATGTGAAAAAAATGTACCTATGGAGCTTTTTAACAACGTTGCTATGGCAACGAACAATCCGACCTTCTTTATTAGGATATTGTAAAAGGGCATAGGCTTTCAACGAATTATTATATCTAATTTTTAAGATTTTAAACAACTTAAATGGCTAAATGGCTTTTTGCAGGAAGGAGCGGCAGCGGCAGATGAGATGGAGTTCTGAGCCGCGCCGATCGCTCATAAACAAAGAAGCCGTCAAATCGCCGTCAAACGTTGTTTATGCGAGTGATTCCGGTCATCACTTTGTTTTTGCCGCGCGGCCTTCGGACGACACCCTAATAAAAGGCGTGGCAAAAGGCCCCTAATAGCTGCTGATCCTATTTCAGGGTAATAAAATGCAACAAAATTAGCTTTTGTTCAAGTTAGTTAGAACTGTACAAACGTCCAAGCAGTAAGTTACAGACAAAACTCACCGGCTCTGCTCTTTCATACGGTATTAGTATTGTTTTATGGGCGTAACTTTTACTCTGTTATTGTTTATTAGGGTGCAATGTAGCAGTAACGTTGCAGATAAAGAGTTCTGAATATTTTATTGCGTAGTCCGTTTCTTTGAAGTTAGCATCACAAAGCAGAGGCATCTAGTGCGTATCCTTTTACCATTATTATGAATCATTCCTTATTCCCCAGTTTAACACATGTAAGTAATGCCGATGGTCTCTAGCTACATTTCGCTGTAGGTATAGTTTTTTCCTACACCTTGTTGTGATCGAACAATCACTTACGCTATAGAATACTAATACTCTAGAACCGGTTTGAGTGTTCCGTTTGACGTCAGCTTTCGTCATCAGGCCGCTGGTAATGCCAGTTGATAACGTATACGGGAAGTTACCGTATCCGAAATGATTATCTGCTAATAAGATATTAAATTGTGCGTCATTCATATTATGATCAATTAGACTTTTTATTCGTTCTGAAAGCAATGATTGTTTTTATGATCAGTTCATACACGGTGGTAGGTAATGTAACCATGTTTAGGTAGAAATAAATTTAACTTCACTAAAATAGTGGTGTTCATTCTGTTGTGCTGATTCATACAATCAAATTTTGGAACTGCGATGCACAGATGTACAGTGTTGCGATTCGTAAAGTAAATTAAATTTGATAATTCTTAAATTGTAGTAATCCTTGTATTGATTGATTAATTCATTTAGCTCTTACTTTTTATTCAAATGAGTGTAGGTACCTAAACCAACATTATATAAGAACCAGTGATATCTCGAGTTAAGTAGGTACCTATCAATATGACGTGGTTTTTGTGCATGATGCGCTTGCTATGCTCCAAGTTTTTATCATTCTACATTGAAGTCGGGTTTATATATTACTAGCTGTTGCCCGCGACTTTGTCCGCATTTAACTTTTTGAAACAAAAGGTAGGTAACCTATGTCCTTTCCAAGAAAGCAATCTACCTCCTTGACGAATTTTATCGAAATCTGTTTAACGGTTTAGGCGTGAAAAGGTTACAGACTGGAGACAAACAGACAGAGTTACTTATAATATTAGTATGGATAAATGTAAGTCTGGGTGATACACAGGTAATTGGAAACTTTTTACAAATTATTTAAATATTCGTGATTTACATTTTTACATTCACCGGCCAAATCGCAACTGGAGTTTATCATTGGTATTTCCTCATCAAAAGTAGGTAACGCTTAGTCACAGCACAGTGCCATTGACATTAGCTTAGCTGTGTATGTCAATGATCTCATAATACGCCCTTATTTGCTTGCTATAGCGTATACTTTCGCATGGCATCTTTTCTATGATTTTAAAAGGTCAATATATAAATCTAATTCAATGATAATTCTTGTTATTCAAAAATGGTCAAAATCATGAACAGCCGAATAAGGCAAGTCGAATTGATACCTAATACAACACTAGACAAAATATTTTAGTCGAGATGGTCTTACAACATACCTACTGATTACTTTATTGACTTGCTGCAAAGAACATGTAACATGTTAGGTTTACTAATGATGTTTTGAAAACAACTAAAATACTTTCTTAGTCAGCGTTAAAACTAGTATCATTGGATAGTAGAAATGGTGGCAAAGAAAAAGTACCTATTCTATGAAAAATTCACCAAAGTGCAGCGTCTTTTTGATATATTTGCATTTAAAATAAGATAAGATAAGATAAGATAAGATAATACTTTAATTTAAGATAATAATTAAATGATTGCTATAATATTTTAGCCACCGATAAAATTGGTGCCATTGTAATGATGAGAAACAAGCATTGTATGAAACATTCACCAAAGTGCAACCCTTCTACCAATTTTTCTACCAATAAGCATTTATTTTATTTTTAATAATTGCAATATCTGTTGAACTATTTTTAGTAGTCGATAAAACCAGTCCCATTGAATAGTATTAATGATGAGGAACAAAAAGTAACTTTTCTATATAAAACCTCCAAATTGGAGTCTTTTCTTTAAAACTATTATGTATTCTCACAATACCCCTTTTATTAAAGTACAGCCTAAACCATAACACCTAGAAACAACTTGAAGAGTACGTTCCTCTTATTATAGTGTAGGGGTGCACTAAGAAAGGAATTCCAGAAATTCAACTCCAAGAGAACGCAGCGGGAAGATGGAGTTGGTATGAAAAAACTCAAAACGGATGACGCGGCGTAGGTCGTTTCACTAGTTACAAAATAATACCACTATTAAGTCGTTTAAAACCTTATATATCACCCCAATTGGTAAAATATGCAAGTGACATGTGGACCTTATTTTATTTTGCAGATTATATAAGTTCAAATGAGTGCTTACTTAGTTTGGACTTTCCCAAGTTGTATGGTTTCGTAAGTTGAACAGGTACTCGAACTAGTCTGAAGTCTACATGGCTCATCGATTGCGTACTAATGGAAAATACCAACGTTTGCGCATCATTACAGTGACTTGCTATTTTTTATAATTTCTTCATCAGGTCATAAACCTAGGTCAGAATAAGATAATCAGGTAATCAGAGCAGGATGAGAAAACTAAACGAACTTGATCTACTACTTCTAGCACTTATAAAGGATTAGCTACCGCCTGCGGCTTCGCTCGCGTGGTCCCCCGATAAAAAGTAGCCTATATGTTAATCCAGCACACATAGCATGTATTCCAAGTTTCATTGAAATCCGTTCAGCCGTTTGGGCGTCATTGAGGCACAAACATACAAACATCCTCACAAACTTTCATAGTATTCACATTTCACATTTAGTAGGATTTTTCTGCTAGCCTAGATCATTTTAATATTCGTTTCCCTGTTCTTCTCTCACTGTATATGGGGTCGCCACATATTGTATTCTTCCATTTACCTCTGTCAGACAGAAGTCAACTCAACACTCATCTCAACCCTTTCCTACTCAGCCTAATTCTACTATCCTAAAAAAAGAGTTTTTTAACTACTCAAGGTAACACTTCCTTTTACTTTACTTTAGATACTCAAGGTAAATAAGGAAAACGTATCTCGTTTATTTCTTAGAAAAGGTTTCGCAAACTCGCAACGTGGGTTGGTTGCGTCACCTACATCGGAAATACCTGATCGTGACTATTTGGACGCGTGAGCTGAAGCCTCCATGGTCAATTCTATCCATACCACATCGGATTTTCCTTCGTCTTGCAAACATGCTTAGGTTTTCCCGCATTGCCACAGCTGTTCACACTACCTAATTACCCCCGAATACTCAAACGCGACTCAGAGTTGAGCACGCCTCAAGTGACGAGTTTTTAACAGATTTTTATCAAAAACTGTCAAAAAACCGTGATTTGAGACGTGCTCAACTCTGAGTCGCGTTTGAGTATTCGGGGGTTAGACTAGTAGGTAGTTCGCCCCGAACTTAGATCACGCACGCGATGTCCACAACCTGCAGTAACTCCCATTTGTTCTATAAGACTGTTACGTCATAGAACTGTTAAAACTTTTTTATTCCTGTAGTTCAATAGTAGGACTAATTAAATTGTCATTCGATTGTTCATTTGATTGTTTATTCGATTGTTCATTCGATTGTTCATTCGATTGTTCATTCGATTGTCCATTCGATTTTCCGTTGTTGTTCCTGGGTGGGATTCGAACCCACACCCTACAGCGCAGAAGGCAACTACCAACTGAGCTGTGAGGTTAATCAGTAAAATATCTCTAAACTAATTTTAATTCTCAATCAATCATGACCATAAGCGCATTTTTGATACCGAACTAGAAATCATTAATCAACGCTTTTTACGCTCTCCAGGGTCGCTAACACGTTATTACAGAAGCTTATTTTGTCGGACGGCACCGTTTATAAAACGTTATCTTCAAATGAGTACAATAACAAGTTTAATAATGGAGGTGATTAATGTGTTCGCAGGATGACGCGCACTTTGAGCCGAGGGCCAGGGAGGCGCGAACACGACACTGCGCAACGCTCTTTTCCCTTGCACAGGGAAAATAATAGCATTGCAGACTACGACGCAGAAATATCACTTAGACGTATCAACAGCACGTAGCACTAGGGATGTGAATGCGTACGCAAAGGAAATTGCAACTTGAATTATTTTTAGGTACGTGCGTTCTTGTTTGAACGCCAAGGGCCCACGAGAGAAAGCACAAAGCAATAAAGTTTATTTTAGATTGAAATTACTTTGCTCTAGCTCTGTTTCCGAGCCCGCGCCCGCCCCAAATGACCAGACATTATTTAATTGAAATGGAAGTAAAAGGGTGACAATTGTAATAGAAAACAAAAAGGGTTACTTTTTTGCGACAAGGCGATGAAATATTGCGCCAGCCGTGCATTGTAACAGTTGTCCTTTATGCTTGACTTTACCATACGTGCAAAATTCAGTGTTAATGGTTTTAGGGATAAAACAAAAACTATAGTTACTTGACTATAAAAGCGGACATTTCAGCAAAATTAGCATTCTATCTATCAAATATTTATGCAAACGTTTACATGATTCCAAAATAAATAAAACCTGTGCGCCCTTTTTCCAACAAACACCCAAATACTACCAGCACAAATAAATTACAGACCTGCGTTAGAAGAAGCTATAAATCAGGATTTGAGTTGTTTACCTGTCTAGCTAGTTTAACTTCTTGTAAAGCAAAGGTAAATGTTTGAATTGGAGTAAGTAATAGAATATCGCTTGACATTCGCTAACTAATGATCCCGTGTTACAATGCTCCGGCTCGCTCCCGTCGAGCTTCTTAAAAGCTCTTTGTCACCGAATATTTTTAACACTTCAGTGTTTGATTTGGGCGAATTTGCGACACCAGAAAAAAATCGATTGATATGTCACGTTTTTATTGCTGTTTGTATTGCTACCTGGATCTTTTATATTGGCAAAAATAAGGGTTTGCCCGCGCGTCGACAGTCCCGGCCATTCACGCCGATCGACGAGGATATATGACAGTTTCATAGAAGTCGTTGACGTTATTGTGTTCCTAAACATATCATGGCAGGCGAATAATCGATATATTTTCGCTGAAGAGAATAGACATCCGTACAGTTCCTTACATTCTCAAGTATGAAAACATAAAATAAAAATGGAGTAGTAGCGTCTCAGCCTAAATCGTAGTGCGCCTAGAACTGAAAAACAAAAAACAAGTAAGTGTTCAAATATTGATGTAGCGTTCCCCATTATGAATGCCAAGGCGTGAAATCCAATTGTCGGCGCGGACGGTAGCGAACATATTGATATTTTAATTAGATTTACAAAGTCGAATCGCGCAGCTTCGGCGACACCCAACTCTTTGAACCGCTCTAATGGCACCCCGCGGACCGTAGTTAAGGGTTGTCGGGCCCGGTATTGTGCCTACTCAATATTTACTCCCAAATGCATTACTGCAACAATACTAACTTAGTTTTTTAAGTTTTCGTAGCAGCTTCCGCGTTATCGTTTTCAATGGCTTTGGGAATGTCGCTCACGGCGTAATTATAGAGCAGCTCAGCAGGTAGCTCGAATCGAAGTAACGAAGGCGAACAAAATCATAATTGCCGTTCCGTATAAAGGTGTAAGCCCATAAAAACTGTTTTTGTGAACACCTTTTGTTGTAAACTCTAATAAAATTCAGGGATGTAAATAATTATAGAATTACTTAATTTATAAACTTTATAGATTGTTTAACATTACTTACAAGGATTGTAATTACTATAAATTGAGATCAATTTAAGATACAATAAGTCATATGACACCAAACAAAGAAAGGATCTAAACCTTGACAACTGGACAACAAAAAAACAGATGTCCGAGAATA
This sequence comes from Scotopteryx bipunctaria, assembly GCA_949320045.1. NCBI lineage: Eukaryota > Metazoa > Arthropoda > Insecta > Lepidoptera > Geometridae > Scotopteryx > Scotopteryx bipunctaria. Next base: position 7,141,229 of record OX439441.1, read on the forward strand.
AATATTATGTTAAAAATACTCAACTTTTGGAAACATGCGGACGTATACAAACAATACGCTGCCATACATCTGCAAATGATTTTCGTTTGAAAACAACGCGAACAATTTGTCAGAATATGCAATGAGGCAGGGCGTGGGCCCCGCTGCGCGCGCCGCCTCACGCTGCGCCATCGCCATACAGAACTCTAATTGACACACTAAAATACGTCATGTCACATGAAAGCGCTTATTCTATGCTCTTTGATTTTATGATATTTTTAGCAACCCCCCGCTACACGTTTTGTTAAGATTAAAATTGTGCTTAAAATAGCATCCTACTCTCTTTATCATAATTAAATGCTCTGCAAATATTTCTTCCGGGTCTGTGTGTTGTAGTATTAGGTACTTATGCATTATAAGTATGTGTTAATAATTTACCGTAACAACACCACAGTGTCTTCTTTCACCATTTGAGAGTACCTATAGTAGGTACACTTAATATTTTTTAAACGGAAAAATCTATTGACGTACTACCGGATTTGAACCCACGACCTTGGGATTGGAATGTAGGACCGCTACCACTAGACCATCAGTGCTCTCACCAGTAACTCAATAAAAAACTACAACAAAAAAATCTAAGTAGGTACATCCTCTTTTTAAATTGATGTAATTCATCATTCCTATCATTAATGAAATTCTTGCTGCTAGAATAAGCCTTAGATATTTAATTTCACTTAATTAGGAATTAGAATGAAATACTTTGGAATCAGCAATCATAATCGTAAAGTAATTTTTTATGAAAAGCCCCCTGACTGATTGTCAGCGCCCCACGGATGCCGGCGGCAAATATCTGCAGAATGCGTGTAATTATTTATTTGTCCTCCGAGCCCTCGCCGGGCCCACTCCACCGGTTCAATAGCCAAACAAACAAATGCAAAGAGAACACAATAGAAGAACGAAATTCAAGGAATGTTCTCTCGTCGATATTTAGCTCTAGGAACATCTATTACGGCTGTAAACACATAAATTCTAAACAACGCTATGTTTATGTTTTCCTCATTATTTTTTACAAACTACAAAGCCAGCGGATCTTTGGTAGGTAGTAGTACTTACAACCTGCAAAATATTTAGATATTGGTCTAAGAAAAAATATAATTTTGTAACATAATGAGAAGAAGCAGGTAGGTAGTAGCCTGTTAAACAGAATACATTTTTTAAATGAATAAAGAGCTTAAACGGTATCGTTTTTCATGCAAGCTGTAAAGAATGAAGGGTACAAAAGGCGCCTGATAAAGCCGGAGACAAATGCCGAGCACTGCGTTGCTACTATTTTGACATTTTAATTTCACCCTTGCTCGAAATCCGTTTTGAATGGTGATGGGGGCGCGAGGCGACGCGACTTACGCAGAGCTCTCTTGATACATGTATCGCAGTCGCAGAAGAGACTTGATTGACGTTTATCGTTTGGATTAAAATACAATTAAATTTTATTTTCAAATAAAGCACAAAGGATTTTTTAACCCTTCAATTCGCATATACAAACGCGCTGTCTGTGTCCGAAACTGTTAGTAGGTACAGACCTTTTCGAAATGTGATTGTAACATCCGTTCTCAACAAAATCCATCGATGATTGCGTATAGTTTGACAAAGGTTTTAATTTATGGGATAGGAGCTCGTTCGAACGGTCCTCGATTAGAGGTAATTTGTGTCAATCACATGTTAGCATTGTGTTGTCCACGTCCGCCTCCGCTAAACCATTTGCCCTAATTAAAACGGAGCCCTCGTGCACAAAAGTCAATCGCGGGATTAATGTTTGACGGGCACCATTTCCAGATTGCACTTTTGTGCACTTTCCATAGGCCTGCTATTACGATGTCAATCTGTAAAAGATCAGTTTTTGTTCGCTCGTAGAAATAAGTATTGAAAAATATGGGATTTTAAATTGGAATTCCTATAACACAATTTAAATCTTATACTTATTATGACCGAATTTGGATTTGGATTTGGAAATAAGGAATTTAGCTAGAGTATAGTTTGTTTAAAGAAAATCGTATTTATTATGCATTTCACCTACAAACGATTATATTGACAAACGATTGAATAGGGGTATATAGTAAACAGTGGCGAAACATTTTCATTTCAAATCTTCATGGGTCATATTATTATGCCCACACACAACCAAATTCATGTCCGATTTTGTTTGCATTTTCGATTTGCACAAGTCTTGATTTGCGGTACACGTCTTTATTAAATCTACAGAATTTTGCATCCCTTTTTGACTAATGTGCTAGTGAGCAGGAGAGACAGAGAGATCAGAGTTGCACTGTGGGATAGCAGAGTAATAACAACCCTTTCGTTTAAGCTGTGACTGGTAGACGATAATTTGATTTCACGCGCGTCTGATGATTAATGCCGTGGCCTTATCGCTCCATATTTTACCGATTTAGGCTGATGCTCTTTTGTAACGTCCCTTTGCTACGTGTGAACACGGCTTAATGTCTAGTTTAAACATTGAAAACGCGTTTTATGAGCGGGCAAGTCCCATTGTTGCTGTAGGATCTTATTACTCGTATCTTGTACGGCACGTGACACATGACTAAACTAATAAGTTTAAATTAAACATCAATTTCATTTACTAAGGTACTCTTATTATTATTCCTCAATTAACTGCCGCAAAAACAATCATTATGAATTCCAAATGGACTCAACAACAGAGGGGTTAATTGGAAGCAAAGATGAATATTTAAGATTACATTAATAGGTGATTAAAATATTCAAATTGAAAGAGCGACACGTGTCACACAATGAACCATAAGCTTTATGAATGAAATATAAATAAAACAAGAAGGTTGACAATATATTTTTATGCAATCTTTAGTAAAAATGGGCTTAGGTAACCAATATTTTTTTCAGAACTTTTAGTCATATTTTTTTTCAGAAGTCTTAATAAAGCATTATATCACAGTTTTAGTAGTATCATGCAGGTTATGATTTGATTTAAATTTGGTAGTTTGGTACCTTCTGTTTATTGATCGCGGGCTTCAGAAAGGATACCTACTGCGTAGCACGCACGCGTAGCACTCGTAGCAGTCAAAGCGCAAGCGCGTAAAGTGTGAATACAGAAGAGCAGATCATTACGGTGAGACAGGGTGAGACAGCTGTGAAATACCTCCATTCTTTGACCTTTTGAGGCACAGATAAAAGGAAAACAATGCAATCAGTGAATTCTATTGTTTGAATATCGGAATAGCAGTGTCTAATTTAGCATGAGTAGTATGATAGCTGGATAGATAGGTAGTAGAAAAAAATGTAGATAAAACAGAGAACAGCTAAATGAGTAACTGATCTGACAGCTGCCACAACACCCAACAGTCACATACATAGTCCTGACCCCACACTAGGATTCCCTGTGTCGTGCGTGGGTATCAGAAACTTCGAGTACCATGGTACCACAACACCCAGACCCAGAAGAAATATTTACAGATCATGCAAACATTTCTTCCGCAGCGGGAATCGAACCCGCGCTTCTTGAGTCTCTGCCGAGCAATCGCCCGCCATGCCACCGAGGCCGTCAAATTTCAAAAGATTTTATTTAATAAATCATAGAACTATAAAGTTTTATATATTTCTAACAATGTTATTTAAACAACGGTATCGCTGATTGTTTTGCTTTAAAGCATAGGCCTCCCCCAAACTCTTCCAAAGTTCGCGGTCGTGTGTATTTCTTCCCCACATTGCACCTGCGGTTGTCGTCTTCCCATCTCCTAATTGGCCTGCTTCTGGATATTTTCCTATTCGGTTATATCTTTACTCCATTTTTCTTTTTTACATCTAAGTGGATAACCAGCACACTTCCACTTAAGTTTTTGAATTGTGTGAGTTACATTTGCCATTTGTGTTTTCCTACTTATGGTTTTCAGGTTTATTTTATCCTTCTTATATTTAAGATGCTTCTCTCGATGCTGTGTTGGTATGTTTCGAGCTTGCTGATTATACTTTGAGCTGAAATAGACATACATTTATTAACAATGCTCAAGATGGCTTATCAAACCACGCACAGTAAACTTTCGAAACCAGTACGGTTAAGGTGTCTAACAGACCGATTACAATCTGACATAGCTGTGATCATAATTCTCGTAATTTTATTATTTAAATAGGCTACCAACTGTTTTTATGGAATTATGTAGTCATATTCTATGTTTTAGCTTTTATTTTATGCGTGAATGCTGTTCAAGTAGGCTTACAAAATCATTGAGTTAAGTATGTTTACCTATACAACAGTTTGGTTTTTATGTCATGTCGGTTCAACACACTCGAATCCTCTTAGTTAAAAAAGATGATGCTATTGTTACAAGAAAGAGCGTATCCGTCTTCGTTCTCATATTCGTGTGTATGTCTAAATAATCAAATAACATTAATGCCTGTCCTAATCCGAAGATAATGCTTTTGTTCGACAGTTTCATGCTCCGCTACGCCCTCGCTCAAACATTTGTTTATCTTTTACTTACCTACTTTTATCGCGATTTATCCAAAGGGCTATTGTTGAAAATTGGGTGTTTCTTTTTTTGAGAGAAATAGCTTTTTTATCAAAAAATGTTCAGGGCATAAGCACGTGTCGAGTGATTGATCACGTTGCATTCGCTGAGCCGAGCTCGTTGCAAAAAAAATATAACTGAAATCATAACATAATAAGTACTTTAGTCAGCTTGATTGTGGCCTCTTAGTCTTTAGTACCTCTTAGCTTCAAGAAATAGAATAAATGTGTGCAGTACTAGAGGTTTCTGTTCTGTTGTCTGTGAAAGCAGTAGATACCTACTGATAGAGTCAAATATATATACTATTAATATAAATATAATAGTTAGATATATTTACCTTAAAGTTTTTAATATTATTATAGTTTGTCTTTGTAACTGTGTACTAAATACATATATCTCACTGATAGAGTTCCCTTATTTAACGTGTCTGTATAACAATTTATCCCATTAGATTCTATTTGAAGCTTAGCGAGCTTATATCGATCTACGGTTCTACTGCTATGCATTCGCGATCCCTAAGTGTGAACATCTGTATTTGCGTATTGCGCTCCCACTCCGGCGACTGTTGAAATAAAGCTGTATTCAAATAACTTTAATCGCCTAAGTACACAAATCCATTCTCACTGCTAACGAATTATGATTATTCATAGGCGACGACAGCGCAATCCTTTCCATGCATACACCATGTTTGCATAATGGCCCGGCCATTGATTTACAACTCAAAGTATAAACTATCGCTTTAGCTATGCAGATTTATAAGCATAGTTGAAATCGTCAATTACTTAAAAATTTGGCGAATAAAAAAGTATATTATATACTTTTTTAACTAAAGAATAAAAACACGTTGTCGCTTAGTGCATGTGTGAAATACAAACAATATTTCATTCACGGTATCTTATTTTTAATAACTGCAGAAACAGTGTGCTAAATAAAGATTAACCCTTTTCAATTATGTTTTTTATTGAATTGAGACAGGCATGTATTATGTGATCAATAAAATGATCTGCACTCACGCTTCGCGGATGCAATCGGCCGTGAATGTTAAAGCGGGTTCGTTTTACGCGCGGCGGCGCAGCTCGCCGTGTCGTGTTCTCGTGTGACACGGTCCTAGCAGCCATGCAACGCATCATTACACCTATCACTCATTTCTATGAGCAACGGGCTTCACAATGCATTAGATTATAGATTTCCTAAAGTGTCAATCAACTTATAACGATTGTCATATGTTTCCATCAAACGTTATTTTTATAAAAATGAAAATAGGTTCGTCAAAGTGCGATTTAAATTTAGTCAATGTGTCAGAAATCAGAATTACTTGATTTTGTCAATATTAAAAAAAAACACGAGTCAAAAAGACCTGCATTTTTAAGTGCTTGTTTTAAAGGTTTATTTTTTTAAACGCGGATACGAAACTTACGCTGGCTGAAATTAAAGTTTTCGATAGAAAATGGAATCAACAATGGATAAATGCATGGAACAACAATTGCTTTTTCATTTCCACCAGATGTGCGATAAACGTTATCAAGAGGGTTAACCGTGACCTCATAAAAAGCGGAATTTATTACATCTCACGACCCTTGCCCCGAAACTAAGACAGCGGAGGAAATAATAGAAAAATATCGTAATTAAAATACAACCCTTCCTGATGGACCTTTTTTATGAAGGGATGAAATTGGAACGAGGCGCGCGTGACCGATGCGATGATATACTGAGTCCGGAGTCGCGGGGGCGCCCGATGCCGGTGCCGTCTGCGAGACTGGCTAAGCGATCTATAATTGCCCTCTTACCTTGTTTATTAATGTAAACATATGACGCCGACACAATTAACTGGAACAAAACGTCCGTTTCTTACTCCAACAAAACATCACCTGCTGTTTAACAAATTAACAATATTGACAATAAATTTCAAATTAAGTACTGCAGTATATGCCCGAATTACCAATTGCAAAGTTGCTATTTTAGAGAAATTAAAAATATATATCAAACGAAAGAATCAAACTATAGTGTAAAACAGCATAATGTAAAAGGTAAACACTAATAGCCTCTACAAAAAATGAGATGGGGAATAACTTCAATTTACAAACAATATAGTAGACGCTAATTTCAGCGGGATTGGTATTACAATAATGTTGTGGTGAATAACAGAAGCTGGGCTAGGCAGACTGCAGTCGGCATCGAGTGAGACGTGACCGGGCGGAGTCGGACTATCTTGAAACACTATACAGGCACACAGTATCTCAGCTACAAACGAAAACCAAAACATGCTCAATATTCGACAGTGCTGTTGAAACACATAACATAAAGCCAATAACCTGACTGACAGTTTAAAAAGTGTATCTACAAGTTCTTTTATTTTTAAACACAGATGGTTAGGAAACCAGTAGATTGGGGGTTGGTCAATGGATAAGTAAGATATTTTGTTTTTTACCCGACTGCGAAGAAGGAGGATAATGTGTTTGGGGTGTATATGTATGTATGTATATATGTGGCTACGTATGTGCATTCCTTTGGCTGAAGCTGTAGTCCAAACGGCTGAACGGATTTTGTAAAATGAGGTGTCGTTGGATTCGTTTAGATAACGAGAGTGTCATAGCCTATGACACTTTTATGACTCTAAAGTGTAAAAAAATAAAATATGGCTATTTTAAAAAGCTATGTTCAACTAACTAAGATAGTACAAAACTAAAAACTTAGACTTAAACGGCACAAATTCATCACCATCGTCATGTGTCACAAAATCAAATATGTCAGACTTACTATTATAATATGCTACCTAAATTCTACGCAGTCGGGTTTTTACATCTTTTAAATAAATACTTGTCTAGGACAGAAGTATTAGGTTCTTAGGTTGCTGACATTGATTTTTGCTTGACACTGTCGTTTTTGCCCAGTACAATCAGAGATACCTACTGGGAAACAGAGATACTACACTACTGGGCAATCAGAGATAGCGCTGTGAAGCTGCTGTGTGGATGTTTCGCCCATTCTGAGATACTGGTTCTATTTTAGTTTGCTGTTGTCACGTTTTATATTGCTCACAAAATTATGAAGCGTAAACTGGCAGCCGAATATTACTCCTCTCATTAGATTCATTCAACTGAATGCATAATCAGACATACCTACATGATTTTTTTGGAGGCTCTACCATCGCTCTGTGTTCTATATAATTATAGCATGTAGGTTAGGTACCTATATATATGTATTTCATAACTGACCATAGGTTTAATAGACTCTAGTACCCTTAGTTATTATACATTAGTATTGCCTACTTAGGTCACAGAATAATTACAGTACTGCTTAGGTACTATGCTTATATTTTTACCAGAGTCAAAATCTTTCAACGTATCTAGCTACGAAATTAACTTACTTTTACGAAATAAAAGTAGCGATCCAAATTCTCAAATACATTTTGAATGAAAAAGGAGCCATTGTGAGCGCATTCTAGGATCTTTTTTCCCTTTTATCAAATTACTGACAGGACTAAACATTTCAATAAAACTTGAACTTGTACAATAGATTAGCTAAGAATGGAGAAGGTAACATAACCTTGTGTTATGATACGCCGCGCCGCCTCCATGTTCAAATTATCATAGATTCACTCTGAACTCTTATTCGTAAGATATAAAGTATAGTTTTGTTTAGCACGTAATAGCTGAGGTGCGATGCGCAACTTGCTATATTGTTTGTTGTTTGTTAAAGTATGCGTGAACAAGAGATCTTCTGACAAGTATTGATTGGTATTCAATAGCAGTGCTATGAATGGCCCTTTGACAATGCGATCTACAGCTTATACATTTTATTGCAAACATAAAGAATTTAATAATATTATTTTTGTATAAGTAGTTAGGTAAATTAAGATGAAACCATTGAAGTGTAAGTAATAAACTAGTATCGTTAGATTACCTTTATGACAAGCTAGCTATCACCCGGGTTTCTATTTTAGCGAGAATTTTATTGTCAAAGAATAAGTGCTGACTGAATTACTGTTTTGTAGATAAGCTTGCTTATTCACTTTCTTCTAAGATTATTGGCTAATGGGGCAAGAATATTAATTAATATAAGTACCTACCTAAACTTGCTTATCTGATGATATAATACTTACCTACCTAATAATATTTTCGGTGTAATGGATTCCTCGGGACGTTTTACGGCTTCCCTTCGATAAAGAGATTGATTTGAGTGTTCTACTTATTTTATATCCTGTTCAATGAACTGTGCCTGATCATTTCAAGGCACTATAGTGTGGATATTCACTACGTACCCATGCTCCAGCGAGTCGCAAAGCCGCCGCCTCCTCCGGTGGTCTTCGCGCTCGCTACCCTTCAATGTCATCACCATCCTCATCCAAATAAACCTCTCTTTCAACAAAACAATCAATGAAAGATACACTCATTGTAAGGAAGTTATCTCACTCTCAATCGAGTGCATTCTACCGGACGGGCTCGCTTCAGTCCGTCAGACATTTCGACGTCGGACCTTTGTTGCATGTTTGTTCGAATTGTCCATTACTATAAAGATATGTAAAGGGATTTATTGAAAGAATTTGTTCAGACATAAATTAAGTAAAGTTCCATTCAGCGTTTTAACGGACGATGGAAGATACTTTTGTGGAGTTCCTTACTGAGTAAGTAAACGCCAGAGGCTGTTCAGGATTGTTGTTGGTTCTTCAAGCAACTAAAAACACTGATTGTTTTCTGTCTGTTCTAGAAGTTATGACAAAGCACTCGCACATTCTCTTAAACAGCTTTAGATAGACACTTGAATTGTTTAAACTCTCAAAACGCCCATTAGAAGTAATGAGCTAAAGTTTAGTTAGAACAATCAAAGGTGATGTGGAACGGCGAGGGAGGAGAACAAAAGTAGCGCCACGCGCCACTTCATACTCGTTAGCGACGCACTAAAGCCCTAGTTTTATAAAAAGCGGCTATCACTTTGACGGTCTTAATATAGCCGACATTCTATTAGCCTTAACTTCTCTGCTGGACCGTTCCAGCTACCCTTTATTATATTATCCTCCCGAGCATGGCGTAAAAGTGGAATAAGGGATAGTATTATCACTAACATGATGCACCTACATCTATATACTTACTTACGCGAAGATGGGCTGATCATCTATCACCAAATGGTTCACCATAATCCATCTTAGAATTTGGACTAGGAGTGGCTGTGTTTTTTATAATTTCTTGTGGCTTTGCCCACGCCATTAGGTACCTACCTATACGGGCATGATACTATGTAGGTAAGTATGTATGTCTGTCCGTACGTTTATGTAGGTCCGTTAGACTCCGTCTAACCCGTTACTTTTTTAACATTTTGAAATGCTTAGAGATCTGATGTGATCGGATGTGTCAATCCAACTTGGAAATAAATAAAAACCTATCCTACTATATTATAAATGTGAAAGATTGTGAGGATGTTTGCATGTTTGTGCCTCAATCACGCCGTAACGACTGAACGGATTTGAATGAAACTTGGAATACTTATACACAGTATGTGTGCTGGAATAACATTTAGGCTACTTTTAGGCGGCAGCTCGTATATTCGGATTTTTACTTTATGGTTGGAAAGCTTTGGTTCCACAACTTTTGACTGTCAAAATATAATGACGCTCACTGCTTTTCAGAAAAACTATATTTGACATGAATATACCACCTACCTACCGGATAGGGCTGGCAGAGATCATTGAAATAAATATTAAAACATACTTTAATTGATGAAAGAGCTTAATAAATTAGCTTATCATTGCGGCTGATTATTATTTTGGCAACTACTAAAGATATCATAAAGCGAATCTGTCTTAAAGCGAACAAGGCTGTAGGTATATCGACCTTAACTAGGTTGAGTAGGTATTTTTGTAGGTAGGTACCATTGGTTTGCACATTCTAATACAGTTTGGTTTATGATGCATAGTTATCGACTTAGGTATGATGAAAAACTCCGAAGCTAGCTAAGCGAAAAGCTGAGATAAGTATAAATTTGTACTTAGTAAATGGAATTGCATTTAGATAAAACGAAGTCTATTTAAACTTCTTTCAATTAACGAATATGTAGGTACCTATGTTTTTCCTAATCTTACTAAATTGAAGGATGTGGTTATCAGATATTTCGATTTTTGCTGTAACGTTATCAAATGAGGCAATTTTCTCCAAAAAGAGTGAGCCATTTTTGCAACGCACTAGTCTAAGTGTCCCGTCCCTAGTAAGTACTCCACACACAAAACATTAAAACAATACATCAGTACGTTGCCATCATGCTAATTGCACACTATGCATTGTATTTACTTTACTTTTCAAAGAACGCCTGTGGCAATATTTATTATATTTTTATAGAAGAATATATTTATATTTATATAAAGAAGCCCTAACCTGGAATAACAATATGAACAACCTAGGCTGCTTTTTAAGCGTAAGCACAGTCGCGGAGTAACCTATAAAAATTCTACTAAAATACTGTAAACAAAGAATAAAAAATGTTACCTATGTACATAGATGTTTTATTGTTTATACATATTTGTTGGGTACCGTCGGATGATTCTGTTAGGCCTAAATGTTCATGGCCGATTTCACTTAATGAAGAATTCATCTGAGTCCCTTCTGCAAATTATTAAACATAGTACTTAGTCCCAAATTAGTGATCAAACTGTTTAATTTTATGTCAAGCCCATTGTGACAAGCGGGGCATGCACGACAATGTGCCGGCAATTAAGACTCGTCGCAGACATTTAACGGCTAATGTGTCTATTAACAAATGTATTTGCCGTGTTCCCGCTCGCTCGTAAATTTTGTAGACTGAAGCAGTTGGCTCTTGTCGTCGTTAAACGTATATCAATCACTTCAAAACGGTCCAAACATGACTTTTCAGTGACAAGTTTTATATGATCACTTAAGGCCCAATCCACTAATAACTTGATGGGTTCCTCTACTTCCTCTATCTATTAACAATTTACCTAATTACTCATTACCGAAGTTAGGACTTTGTAGTAAATAAGCTTTCAATATTTTAAGCTTACAATGATTTTTATTCCTAAACTTTTATTCTTAGTTGTAATTTATTTTATGTAAATATGGATTTATTTTTCCGAAATAAAAATATTTTAATTTATTTTTTTTAATTTAAACTAGGTACTCGAAAACAGTAGATAGTTCTTTGACTCAAACTTTTTAAATAGGTATAGGTTAAGCTATGAATATACGCTGAAGCTAGAAAGCTGAAATTTAGAAGGTAGCTTCCTTTTATTGCAAAACCACCCCACTAAGGCGGGATTTTTCGAAATTCAAAAAGTGTGAAAAGTGGTGAAAACTTTTGCATGGAACTTTTTAATTTGCTTGAAACTCGGTTCGGATACTTTAAATGCAAAATAAATGGACACTTGTTTCAGGATTTTTCAAAACAAACGTTAAAGAGAGGTTAAATGGGTACTTATATGAGTACCTAATCTAACGGGTGCGAAGTCGCGGGCAACAGTTAGTTTAGACATATTTAGGGAGCACTAGTGGTCTAGTAAGAAAAATTTATGTGCACTATACTTATATAGCATTATCAAACAGTGAAGGAAGACATCGTGCGGAAACCCTCATGTCGTAGAACCTAAAATGTTCGAAAACATGTGTCAGTCAAGTGCCCGAAAGGAACCTATGAGGCTCACTTTAAAACCTTTCACCACACTGATTCGAAAAAACTAGTGACACGACTAGTACCTATACTTACTACTATTTGGACATATGGGTAGGTAGGTACTTATTACCACATTTTTTATTTGAAGGTACATTCGTTTGTAAAAACACTAGGTAGTACCTATGCTCGTTTGGCAGTTGTAAAACTGACAAACTAAGATCAACATAAGGAAATAGGAGTTATAAAAACATTCTCTGTGTCGTGTGTCAGTCGGTAGGTAATTTATCACAGAGCGGCAGGAACGTGCCACCCGCACGCCGTCTTCTCCGCGCTAATAACATAACCCCCTTTTGTTTTTACATCGAAAGCTCCCAGCTTATTTACGAGATCAACCGATTATGCCGTGACACGAGCCCGCTCGGTTATAATAGCTCTCAATAATGTAGGATTTTGTATATACAGCTTTTGTCTCGTTTCTTTGATTTGGAATCTCTATAAAATGAACCTTTTGGGCTAAATTTAAACCATTCTTTAATTAACATTTTATGAAATACCTATATGGGTGCCTAAGTGGAATGTTTTGCTTAGGGTTGTTTTTATACTTTTGATTGAAACTAGCCGCCGCCCGCGGCTTCGCTCGCGTTATGCCCTGATTAAAAGTAGCCTATTATGTTATTCCAGTACCTACACGTATATGTACCTACCTATATTCCAAGTTTCATTCGATCCTTTCAGTCATTTAGGCACGATTGAGGCACAAACATCCAAACATCCTCACAAACTTTCAAATTTTGTAATATAGTAGGAAGGATGATTGTTCAGAGTTGGTATGGTAGGTACCTGATATCTACATAGGATGGGTAAACCGTCCTAGGTTTAGGGTTCTACTAGGACTGGTGTGGGTAGGTAAATCAATAAAAATAACCATCCCACATCCCTATTTAATCTAACTGTAAAATAAAATTATTTGAAGTGTAAACACAAGCATGGCCAAAAGCTTTCAATTTAATTCTATCGGACCCTCCAGTAATGAGATGCTACATGTTGAGATTTGAAGAGTCCATTGAATTGTCGAAATATGCATTTCACGTCCATCGAATGCTTGTACCTACGAGTAGTGTCGCGTTGCTTGTCATTTAATTTAAATATTGCAAATACAAAACAGGGTGACACATCGTGACGGGCTATTGTTATTGTCTCCGAACAATAAACTCGACGCAAAATACGAAGTGCAAATGATAATTATTGCCGACTAGAATACTTAGGTAGGTACCTATGCAAAATGTTTATGGACTAGGTACCTACCATTACCAAGCAATATGAGCGATCAAAGGGTTGCGGTGCCTCTATGGCGTTTTCATGAAATACGTTTACTTCATTAAAAATGCTTGAAAAACAACGTCGGTAATTTTAGGTAGCTACCTACCTAAACAACTTAGGTATTTTATAAGTTTTTTCTATAGAGACCTCGCATAGGTACCACGAGCTATAAAGCATAATAAAAGTATTGCTTCTGTCCATTAAGCTTACAGATAGACGTATCTACCTAACAACAAACCTTCGCAAGAACCATGCGGGTCGTTCGATCAAGGAACGCTGAACAAGAAACGTTTGCGGTCTGTCCAACACTCAGCCTCAATAGTGGCTGATGGGAAGTGGCGACGGCCGATGCTGTTTTGTAATTTCGCGGTTTCCATCTGACAAGACATTATTCTTCTGTGGGAATGCGGTTGTAAATCAAAAAACTCATTAGAGCCGCCTCAATAGCCGAGATGTCATCGCTGTAGATACAATGTAACATTTCGTCTTATTTAATTTTTAGTCTCACATTAGCTAAATTAATGTAGGTAGGTATTTACAGTCTTCACTTCTGCTTGACTACACATTAAGATTATAGTACCTAATTAGGTATACCTAACATAAGTTTTAATTTAGTTCTGTCATTTTATAAAAAAAAATACAAATAGGTGTGCGTTCGACCACTTTTATTCGAGCCAGTGTGGTACAAAAATAATCTTAGTTAAGCTATTATGTTGGTAGGTATGTAGCTAGATATTTACCATCTGATACCTAGGTGTAGGCATACTTATTTTATTTTCTGACCAGTGTCTGTGCTATTTCTGTAGTAAATGAACGCAATACATGGAATCGAGGTTGGATGGAGCAGTCGCGGTCGCCACAGGAAACCACAAACGATCCGACTAAAATATAACCTACCTATTTCGTTGGTATCAGAATTATGTAAGTATTGTTATCTTTTTTGCTTACAGAAAGATAGGTAAATTCCCTTTCTAGAGATACGTTTGGCGATCAATAAAAATATATGAGCGAAATCGAGGCCTCAGAACAGCAAATTAAATAAATCAACTTCGTATCGCGGGCTTAAGAAATGTTCCTTCCAATCCAATTCGTTACCACGAACGTTATTGCAAACGCCATCTGGCGGTGAGTAGGACCAGCAAGACTGAATGCGCGCCATCTATCAATGGATAGGACTTTTTAATCTGTGGGTGGTGTAGAGTGAGTCGATTTGTTTCGTTCGTTCAATCGCTCAGCCTCACTCAGCTCAGCTACTTAGTTTCCACGGTCGGTGATCTCTGAACAAAAATTTTTGCCAAGACTGTAGTCTGTGGTTCACATATCTTAGATGACAGTTCCCCCCCTCTCCTTCATACTTCTTTCCTATCCAATACAACCGCCATGTTTGTTTTTTCATTGCTGTATTTCTCTGCTGTCAATGTCAAAGTTGTACAACAAACGATTCAAACTAAAAATCAACTAAAATGATGAACGCCATTTTGCAGTTTCAATTCGAAGTTGATGAGTGAAGATTTGCGTTGATTTATTTCCGTAACTTATCCTCTCAATTTCTGAAGCTGCAATTTCAACACGCATCATGTACAACAAGTGCTGTGTTGTGAGCTGTGCCAGTAGACGAAAGGACGTCAATTTTCATAGATTTCCTAAAAGTGAGATAGGACTCCGAAAGTGGTTAGATAGCATAAACTGCGAAAGACTTCGAAGCCTGAGCTTCAAAGATCTTCGCAAGCAATTCTTGTGTCGCAAACACTTTGAGAAGAGGTTTCTTGCTTCCACGCGCGATAGAGCGCGTCTTCGCCCAGATGCCTATCCCACGTTATTTACACCGGCAGAGAGTACTGTTACTCGTTATATATATACACGTTATTTACACTACTGCAAGCTTCAAATACTCTTCTATTACTGTGTCCATTGGCAACAAACCCTCTTTTCTAAATATTGAGCAATTCCATTCAGCTGCACGAGCCAACATAACACTTTTGCACCCAGTCATTTCCTTGAATTTGTACACATCATAATGCTTTGCTATCTCTTTTGACCCTCCACTGTAAAAAAATGCTATTATTATCATGATTATGATCATTCTACAAGAAATACATAATCACAGTGCATACTTGGCAATAACTGGAATTGATATTCTCTCTGCCACATACTTGATGATATCAGGATGCACTGAATGTTGAGGCCTTTCTTCCTTGGTCCTGCCATGAATCGCAATAGCCTTTATTCCAGTACTGACTAGTTTCTCTACAAGCTCTAGTGTCTCTTCAGCAGTATTGAGAATTCTAATTTTACAACTAACAGGTATAGAAAGGTTTGATACCAAAGTCTTCAGTATGTTACATGCCTTTTCAGGCTGTCCCATTAGAGCAACACCCATGCCACCTTTGATGGAGAACTCCTTAGGACACCCCATATTAATGTCAATAGCAGCTACATCATTTTCTCTGTAATTATTCAATAATTTAAGTTTAGATAAAAAATTAACTAAAGATCATGCCAAGTGGTGACACTCAGTTGAACAATGCTTAGACTACACCATCTGGGTAAGTATTATTATTATCCTGCAATATTTATTATGGCTGCACTGACAATGCTTAAACTTACACGACTTTTGCAACTTCCAGTGCCCGCTCTGCATCACATGTTCCAAGCTGTAGAACCACTTTCTCTTTTTCTTCAGCACAGGTCCGGAATACTATTGTCCCATCTGTTTGGTCCACATAATCTACTGTACTGAGAATATCTAGAGCCAAGATAAGAATAATTATTATGAGATAATGATTTTGACAGTGTGTTTAGATTTTGTTATTATGAGATAATGTTTGATAATGTTTAGATTTTGGATGGGTTATTGAAACTGGTCATTTAAGTTCAGTTCACTTCTTATAGTAATAGTGCTAGAACTGAACTTACCTGACCAGTTTCAATAACCCATCCAATATGAGTGATTTATTAATAAAATAGGTACCAACCATTGTATCTTCGTTTTGATCTCAGGAATTTCCAGTCAATCAATTCTTCGGTATACACTATATCAGCACCGTATCGCAAAGCTAATAAGCGCATAGGTAATGTACCAATCCGTACCATTGGCGCAAGTATGATTTTATTCTCGTAGCATAACATAATTTAAGTAGTTTTTGTATGAAAGTATAAGTCATAAAACAAATTATTACAACGATTTACACAGGTAGCACTGAGCAAGGCAGGTTATCACTACTGTTAACCTTACCTAACCTAAACCCCGAACTCGATTTGATTTGGTAAAAATCCTGTTATCAGGCAGGGGTTTTATAAAGATAAAGTCGTGTGCAATCTCATGTTCGTTCAGAGGTTCATCCTCATCGCGCTGCGCCAACCTAGCCTCGTAATCGTGATGACAATTTTGACATTGACAACTGTTAATTTTCTAAGTTTGTTGGTGGAATTTCGTGTTTTTTGCCAAACAAAGACGAATTTTTTTGACGAAGGGCGATCAGTCCTTCGCCCTTGTAATCGACATTTACAACATGCTCGGGGAGAGATTATGAATTCATCCTATATTTCAATGTCATTTGTCAAAAACTATTATAACGTATAAGTCAACGATTGTTTGTTTTTAATTTTTATTTTATTCGCTACTACACTCACAGCGCGGACTATAGCTAGGTAAAAAAGAAAATGATTCTTTCATGTTTATTTTATTTCACATGGCTTTCGTTCATTTTCTACATATTTTATGAGAAATATATTTCCACAGGTAGTTTATTATCCACATAGATACTTAGCGGAAATGAAACCTACAGTAGCAGCTGACGAGATGTTTCCAGAAGGTGTAGGACCGTACATGGACATGGAAGAGGTTTGTTTTTCAAAAAATTCAGCAATATCTTCAGCATGATCACAAATATATATTTACCTTCACAAATATATATTTACTTTCACCCAATCGGCTGGCAAATTTTAGTAGCTGCCTAGGTAGGCTACCTAGGGTGTATTACTACAGGATAATCCCTTTGAATCGCTAAGCCACCATTCATCATCATCGTCCTGCCCTTATCCCACTATGTGGGGTCTACTCTATGATCCAAGGATCATGCTGTAAGAGTTTTGGCAAAGGTGTGTTATGACTATAAATAATACTTGCTTATTGTATCTCATGTTGGAGAGGATACTATCCCTTAGTCGACTTTTATGATATGCTCGGGGAGAGAAGCAGCTGGATGCATTTTATGTTTTTTCTTTACTCACAGTCCAGCAGAGAAATTATAATCGCTAAGCCATCATTATTATACCTAAAACTTTTTACAGGCTGGAGGACCAACTAATCTTCTAATGGATTTAGCTGCTAATGAAAAAGCTGTACATGCAGATTTTTTTAATGGTAAGTAGTTTTATCTGTAATAATATCCAAATACACAATTTGAAAAGGGAAAATAAACCAGCTTAAGGACATGGACCAAAAAGATCCTATTTACTACCTAATACAAACAAATAAAAAACCAGTCAAGTGCGAGTCGAATTCACACACAGGGCTCTATACCATCGTCCATGTACTTTTTAATATGACTTTTACATTATGTACTTTAGCCACTTAAAAATTCTTGCATTAGGCCCCTTTTTATTTTATTATACCTACTATGGTTCATGAGATACAGACGGATAGATGGACAGACAGCAGAGGCTTAGTTATAGGGTCCCGTTGGTATACTTCGGATACAGGACCCTTAAAGACAGTTAAAATTTACTTTCAACTTGTCTGCTCTAAACCCTTGACTGAAACAGAACTACTATCATTAAGCTTCACATTTGAAATATTGGTACCTACATTACATAGGTAATACTAATAACACCCAACAGTCACATCCCCCCACACTAGTATTTCAGTAAGACAGGTATCAGGCAACAGGTAACATGGTACTACAACAACCAGACCCAGAAGAAATATTTACAAAACATGCAAAATATGCAGTAATCGAACCCGCGCCTCAGTGGAGCACATGCCCACTACACCACAGAGGCCAGTTTTTATATTATTTTCAAATTATGTCATGAACAAAGAATTTTTGTCTCTTTTCAGATTTTGAAGATCTCTTTGATGACGATGATTTAAAATAAACCCTTGAAATTTTGAATACCACTGAAGCTAGTGCTAAGTAAAATAAACACACTTGCTGTAATTGTAACTAAAGTTTAGGCTTAATAAAACAAAATTGCTATTAGATATTAATGAATTTTATTTCTATTTACATCTGCTCATTAATATTTGTAACACTATTCCCTAAAATGTTATTTAATCAATTATCTACTCGTAATGTAGGGCTTCTTCCCTAGTGATTCTTTTTGGAGACATGAAAAAACATGTTAAATAGTTGGAAGGTGATTTGATGTTAGTGTTCAAATATAAATTCCTTGTAATCAAATGGTTGAAATATTCAGAAAACAGTGATAGATAGCTCATTAAGAGTTGCTAAGGACTCATTCAGTACCTACCTATCTTTTGTGTACCCAACTGCTGCAGGCCCCTATCAAACATACATACAAATATAAAACAACCTATCTTTTGTGTACCCAACTGCTGCAGGCCCCTATCAAACATACATACAAATATAAAACAAAAAGCTAAAAATATTTAGAACTAGCTGACCCCGCGATCTTCGTATGGCCGCCTTAGAATTAAAAATGCTTTTCAAATGTTTTATTTGTAATTATTTTGTTGCTATTCGGGGCGGAGACAACTCCAATAAATCATGAACCGGTCCATCTAGAGGCTCTTACCCAAAGCCCCGCAAGAAAGAGCTGTTGACGACCCGATTGATATGAATGACACTATCAAGATTCTGTAAATTAAATTAATGCATTTATGCGTTATCCTTTTTGGGATCATTTTACAGCATAAAAAGTTATGTCCTTCCCCGGAGTGGAATCTATCTCCTTGTCAAATTTTATTAAAATCTGCAAAGCAGTTTAGGCGTGAAAAGGTAACAGACGGAGTTACTTCCGCATTTATAATATTAGTATGGATTACACTTTGGGATTACATAAGTAAAATTCTTCTGTAATGTAAGCGCTGTGGTATCAATAAAACAGAGTTGTTTGTTTTATCAATTATAATGTACAAATATATTTTAGAATTACATAAGTAAAATTCTTCTGTAATGTAAGCACTGTGGTATCAATAAAACAGTTGTTTGTTTTATCAATTATAATGTACAGATAAATTCATTGCTATGATTTTACACTTATTACAAAACATTATATACCATAATATAATCATGAAAAAAAAAACAACTTATCTAAATCAGAAAAATATCAGTATCTATCTAGAACAGGAACACATAGTACATAGCTAATTTAATTTTTGCTCATAAAAATTAAATCCTTGAGCAAAATATGACAAATTATTGAAATAAACTTAACTATGTACAAACAAATTTAAGAATTTAATACATTTCTGGCAGGGTATGAACAATAAAATTATTGCTTAACATACCAGCAACAGTGATGTATTATATTAATAGTTGGAGAAAGTTTTTTACAGAAATTCTGCAATTGCAAATTATATATTCAAATCTTTTCCTAAGTTACAATTTATATATTGACTGTTTAGGTGAATGGTTACTCAAGTAAATCTTACTTCTGATGGACAAAACATATAATGTTTTTAGTTTATTTGGATTTGTGATTGCATTTATTGCTGGTGGTGTTCCATGTGATTTGCAAATTATACATGATTAGATCACACTAACTCATTTACATTTTGCAAATCAATGGCAACCATAACTAATGCAGAGTTATAAAAACTATAATTCAAGAGCTTCACACTTCACTGAACTGGCTCACTAATCTGATATCTATTTTAAAATTCCATTGTAGTCATGTACTACCCAACATAACTTATATTTCTAGCTATAGCTCGCGCCATGTAAGACAAACAGCGAGAAAAAGTTTGAATGTGGATACTGTTGCGAACAAAGGATTTCTCTATTGTCTCATTCTGGTGATATGTTTATTTGACGAAAGAGAACTAATAGATTCCTAAAACAACAAACAAACAATTCTGTGTGTAAAAATATGCACATTTAAACTTTTCTCCTGGTATTTCTTATATGGCGCGACCTATATTTTTGTCATGTGTTAGACGTCGACATCGGTGCTGTCGTCACTGTAGTCGAATCCCTCTGGTTCTTGATCATCTCCTGCTTCATTCTCCCCCTCTGCCTCTAAATTTTCATCTTCTTCTTCTTCATCATCATCATCTTCAATTTCTTCTTCAAGTAAATCACCGATGTTATTTCCTTTGCAAAGATCTTCACCTTTCGCCATTTCTGAAAAACATAAAATAATTCGTTTGGAGCAACATATCTTAAACTGTGTAAGCTTGACAAATGGTTTACTACACTTTGTAGAATAAGATCTACTAAAAATAGTGAATTTTTCAGTTTGGTAAGTGAGTGCTCATCATTTAATCAATTTGTTATAGGGTCGGTATTTTGGAGTCACAAATTTACATACTTTATACAAATAGAGTAAAAGGAGGAGTGATGTAGATACTTACGCTCGACATAACTTTCTAATGATTTAGGCACCATACTCTTGGCTCTTTCTATGTCCTCTTCTGTGCATTCACCCTTATCTAACCCTGAAAAGAAAATATTGTATGGCTTAAATAAACTGTATCCATATTCTTATTAGGGACATGCTACTCAATAATAAAGGCGCGCTTCAACTGCGGCATGTATACTAAGCTTCTCTTTTATGAAAACACCGGCAATCTTCACTGAACCTTCCCGCTACGCATGAATACGTCAATTTTGTTTTTATTCAGTATTATGTTTAGTCACAAAAGATATGTTAAATTATGTTCTTAGGTCATGTAAGTGCGCGTTCGAGTCGTGGCTTAATTGTTTTGCCACGAAATAATATGAAAATAATTCCAATAAAATTGCAAATACATACCAAATAATAGACCCATTCTTTTGAGGATGTCGATATCATCATGAATTTGAAATCTCTTGTTAAAATTAAACATATACTCTGTCCTGAAAAGTATAAGATTCCATTATTTAATCTAATTTCAAAAACATTACAACATTATACACTTCCATGCCCACAATTGTAAAATCAAAGTCCATGTCTCGTTTGTTGTCACTAGTCAATGACAAAAGAATTATTTTGGATAGTTATTGGTTAAATGAACATCACACATACAGTCATAAATAATTATTACGCCCTTATCCCAAATGGGGTGGGCAGAGCCATAAATAATCATAAGAAAACTTGCAGCCACTCCTGATCTAAGAGTCCCAAGATGGAAACGATGAACCATGCTGACAGGTGATCAGCCCATCGGCCATATTGGTCCATTATGTTGGAGAAGACTATCCCTAGTCGACATGCTCGGAGAGAGAAGCATTCTATATTTTTTCTTTACTCCCAGTCCAGTTGAGAATATTATGAACATCAAATATATTTTATTCAATAAAATAACAATAATGTGATGTCGGAACCGTCAACGTCACGCGCATCAATTTTATTGTTTGAAAATTTAGTTGCTTTGTTCTAAGGTGAAACCAAGCTTGCCTGCGGATTCGGGTACGTGGGTTCAAACCCCACCAACCTCCAAAAAGTTTTTGTTAGAAAATTTGGAAGATTTTGAAGAAGTTCTAGAAGTAGCAAGAAAGAACAAAGAAAAGAATAACGAAATGAAAAGAAAAGCAAAAAGACGATTGAAATTCAGGCGACGACGGGTATAAAAGGCGGCTCGAGCCAAGCAGCTGACAGTTTGGAAAAGTCCAGCGAACTGGAAGCAACTGGAACAAAAGTGCAGTGAGAGGACTACGTCAGCTCTGCGAAGATTACGCGGTCTCTATGTCAGTGAGGACTACGTCGGAAACGCGTCAGTCGAGCACCCTGTCAGCGCTACGTCACTGTGAGGAACTGTGTGGTGTGGTGAAGAGACCCAATACATGTCATCTAAGAAGTCCAGTCGATTCGTTCCAATCCCGTACCTACTTCCGTAACAATAATTATAAGGATCGTTTTGAAAGACTCAAATGTACGTTGAATTTACACATGTTCGTAACGCAGACGTGGAAGCAAGCATGAAAGATCTGTCTTTTCCCGCTTGGTACCGGTCAGGCGCAAATTTAAGTCTACAATCACAATATCAATTTAACTCACTTATCATTAGAAATACTGCAGTCAATCAACGCTTTGTCACTTGTATTTACCACAATAAATGGCAAATGGATGGCTGATGAAGGCGAGGGTTTAATTCCTTTGTTCTCTGCTTCTTTATTTCTTTCTATCAGACTTTTAAATGAGATGTGCTGAAAATTACAAGATGTTGATTAACAGATTTATGGTCATGTCGGGACGGTAACAGTCCTAGTGGATTGTATACATTCAAGTTGAACAGAGTTTTGTATCAAAAATTAAATGTACATCAGAGATCAGCCTAGTGCTTCTCTACTGCCATGTCTTTTTACCTTCCCTTCAGAAAACAAAAACGCTAAGCTGCATTTTGTCATTAACTAGAGAATTACCTGCAGAATTAGCTCTTGTAACTGTTGTGTTTTCTTCTGTATTTGATCCAATTTTGTTTGCTTTTCTTTCTCCAAAGAATTGCATTCCTGTACACTGTTTGTGGGCAAACCCAACCATCGGATTTCCTTCTTCTCCTTAGATATAATGTTCATGGCCATAAGTACGTTTAATGCGTCGTACACCCGTCGCCGAATGTTCTTTTGGTCATATTGCTGTAATGTTAGACAAATCTGAATTTTATTTTGCGGAGTGGAGATCCACAGTTTTGTCTCGTAAAACTAACGAATTCTATCACCTAGTACAAAATGAAAAACTTTCGTAAATCACATACCTTCCATAGTATAGCAACTGAAGCAATCTTTTTTAAAACAGTTAAACTAGATTCCGCCTGCGGCTTCGTTCGCGTAATGTATTTCCAAGTTACTTACGTTCTTTCGATCCAGTGTGGTCAAAGGATTTTAAGTGCACCTCAAAGAGGCTCCTTTCCTGCACTTGACACATGTTTTCGAACTTTTTTGTTCTACGACATGCCGGTTTACTCACGATGTTTTCCTATGGTGTGAATGAGAGTACATTTATACAAACATCTTGATATAATCACAATCTTTAGATTTATAATATATAGAATAACAGCTTTCGCTTTTATCGGTTCTGGATAAAAAGAAGCCTGATCATAAACTATCTGGTTTCATCCAATTCAGCTGTTATGACGCCATTGAGCCAAAAATATTTTTATATAGGTAGAACTGGTAGGAAGATGTGATCAACATACTTGGCTATCACCAGAACCGTGCATACCCGCGGCGAATTCCAGTACCAGTTCATCAGCCACCTCATTGTAGGATGTGAACCCTTTAGTCCTCACTTTTTCACAAACTTTCATGGAGAAATGCCTCAGCCCTTTTCCAACTTTGTCGGCGTGCTTGCGGCGTTTCGTAGTGCTGAGAGTACAAAATTATATTAAATATAAAGTAGACAAATACTTAAATTGACCTTGGCCCATATAATGTTGCCAAGTAAAATTTTTATGAAGACTTTGCTTTGCTTTTTTAGGCTTTTTTCAGTGACTTGGTAAAGGCAATGGCAGGTGGTGAAAAGAAAGACCACACTGCCTTGACAGATCATTAATTAACTGGGTAAATAACACCTGATTTATGAATCCAAATTATGGGTTCATTGAAAGACTTGAGTATGAAGGACCACTTGCTTGGAGACAATTATATTGTCCAGCAATACATGTCGCTCAAGATGTCATCGCAAGTGTAGTAATATTGCATGCAAATAAGAAGACAAAGGTAGTGAGACAAAACAGTACCGACACAGGTTGTGGGACATTTTGTCCCCTACTGAATTTCGAGTTGAATCTTCTTTTGGACTTCTTTGAACTTTTGGAATCTCCATATATATAAGTATCAGTTTAGAGGCACAGGTCACAGGACTTTTGTAGTGAATATGAGACTAACACTACATGCAGATTCAATTAGAATTCAGAAAATAAAACTCCAACAATTGCATTGAGTTGGGTAACCCTAAACTAACAGCTTTAAAAGCAGAAAACACTTACTACACAGCAGAGACATCATTTTCGGAGTCATGCCTCCGCCTGGTGCCATGTGACATGCTGCTAGGCTGTTCCTTGGTGGTGCTGGAGCTGGTGACCCTGAGCTCAGGAGCAGGCCCAGGAGCTATTTTTACAAACGGTTCTAGGACTTTCAGCTCTGCTAAATCTGTTTTTGGTTGTGCTCGCTTTTTTGGTAGTAACTCTTTTAACTATGAATAAATAAAATGTGTTATTTCTGTTATAACATTTAATTTTATGTTTGAAGCAAAGATCATAAGACATTTATAAGGTGTTGTGTTTAATGTATAATAAAATAACTTACTTCTTCTAATAATTTTTTTTCTTCAGGTGAGCCAGGTTCAACTTTAGGGGCAATGGGTGTAAATATCTGCTTGGCAACAGGAATTTTTACTACTTCTGGAAAGTAATAAAATATATCAGAATCTAAAAATAGTAAGCTATTGGACCTGTTTTATTAGTAGTGTTTAAAATTTCACACCTAGATTATGTTTATAGTTTTATATAGGTTTTGTAAAATAAGGTAAATACTTACTTGGTACACTTTTGATACTGCTCAACCGAACAGCTCTTAGCACAGGCCCCTGCAACAAGAAATGAAATGACTACTAAATTATTAGTTTTAATTGCTGGTTACATTATAAGAATCACTCTACATACCTAATTAAAAAACAGACAAATTGTAAGGTCAAGACATTTTATGTAATATTTATTTAAATACTGACCTACCTAATATTTCCAGTTTAGTAGGTATTCTTGTAACAAATATCTATGGACTTAAGCAAGACAAACAGCTAAAATAGACTGTATTTATCTCAAAAGAGTTTTATTCCATACCTATGCAGATAGGAATAGAAGCATCAACTAAATAGAAGTAAGAGGAAATAAAGGGTTTACATAATAGAGAGAAAGACTTACCTTTCCTTGCGAATTTGGAATTCTAATCACCTTCACAGGGTTAGGTTTGAATTTAATTTGGGGGATGGCTTGCGTGTTGTTATTCTGCACTACTTTCACGACTTGGGGCTTCCCTAAAATTGAAGTAATAACAAAATTATGGATCTGCTAAATGCAAATTTGAACTGCAATACATACAGCTAGTTTACGAACAAGAAAAACTAAATACTAGACTAGTACAGATGATGTTGAATCAACATTCCGGCATAAATAGATCAACGGACGTTTCAACCCTAACCTCGTAAACGCCCAAAGTAGCAACGCTTGCGTTCTAATTTTACAAAGGAATTTATAAGGAAAAGTAGATCGACAATAATGCAGAATGACGAGCGATAAGTGTGAATTAGTTAAATTCGAGAATAACTCACTAGATCTAATAGTATTTACATAAAACAAAAATAACTACGAAACTACTATCCACGAAAAGTAGCGTCACTACTAACCATTAGCGTCGTGGATAAGGAAATTTACTGTACTATCTGTCTGAGACATTTCTTCTGAATTCGGTGTAATCGATCATCCATTTATTAGGCACTATAAAGTATAGTTTTTGAAATTGGTCGAGGACTAAACAAATTAAAAATACCTACTCAAAATTGTATGGTCTCAAATTCACAGGTCAAAATGGCGACACTTTTTATAGGAATTATTAGTTTTATCTAGAGACAGATTGCTTAAATAAATCTTCAAAGTGTCCGACAAATA
The DNA here is from genome assembly GCA_949320045.1 of Scotopteryx bipunctaria. Taxonomy (NCBI): domain Eukaryota; kingdom Metazoa; phylum Arthropoda; class Insecta; order Lepidoptera; family Geometridae; genus Scotopteryx; species Scotopteryx bipunctaria. The sequence goes on from OX439441.1 coordinate 7,167,449, forward strand.
TTCCTATACGTACTCAACAAACATAATCACCAATTCACCAGCTTATTCAAAAGAAAGATTGAATTTACGAACAAAACTCTATCGTGTAACGAATTATGGCGGGCTCCAAGGTTTACTAGCGACCAGCTGATAAATTCGTGATTGGTTGAAAAATGTTCACGTGGTATCATCTGTCAACATTCTATTTTTTGTCTGTGGTATTAAGGGAAAGTTTGTATAGAGACCGAATGAGTAGTTTGTTTCATTCACTTTCAGTGAAATGAGCTAAGTGTGCCTCGAACATAATTGACTGACTTTGACAGCACAGAAATCATACAATCTGTCATAAACGACAGAAAAGGAACTGACAACGACCACATGGGAACGGGAATTTATTTGCTGTTGGTTCTGTTTGTGATTAATTCTTGCAATGCAGATGCTTGTCTTATAAAATTGTAAATTAACAGTGTATATATATTACTCAAAATGTGGTCTATAATGTGTATATTCTGTGTTTTGTTAACTGTTACCAAAATTATATCTATAGACTTGAGGGAAATTAATGTACCAACTCATCATCTGAAATATGTTTTCAATTCGTTTGAAGATGTCGCCAAAACTTGTTTAAATGATGTTCAATGCCCTCATAAAGATTTGGTAGGACTCAAAGCATGCTGGGGCTATGAACGAAACTGTAATGTTGATGATTCCTACCCTGTAAGGCCGATTTGTCCCGGAGATCATCGCGGCTGGGTCAAGACCAAGAAAGCACAACTTGATACATTCTACACCCAAGCCGATTTCGGTGAGTTTTCGTATGAGCTTGCTCATATTATTTTGTGTTAACAGCTATGACATTCAAATAATTATTACAGGATATGTCAAAGAACAAATCCAAGAATTGATGGTCTTGTGTGAAGCCTCCTATGCAGATGACACATCTTTGGAATGTTCAAAGTATTTGAGGTATCGCAATATTCTACTATTTAATATTTACTCTTCTCTGCTGGACTGGGAGTAAAAAAACATAGAATGCATCCAGCTGCTTCTCTCCCTGAGCATGTCGTAAAAGTTGACTAAGGGATAGCATCCTCCCCAACATGATAGACTATATGGGCGATGGACTGATCACCTGTCACCATGGTTCACCATATCCATCTTGGGACTTTGAATCAGGAGTGGCTGCAAGTTTTCTTATGACTACTTGTGGCTCTGCCCACCCCATTAGGGATATGGGCGTGATAATTACATACATACATCATATTTACTTATTATCAATGTCAAATAAATAAAATGTTTATATTTTCAGATTCTGCCGTGGACGGAATTTGATGATGAATTTCACTGGTCTTGTAGGACGAGGAGATAATTTACGGTACAAAATGGACATCCTAGGACCTGGACAAATAGGTAGGCATAGAAGTTATTGATTGAGTGAGCGAAGATCTCAGTGGCAACTTGGGATTTGGCATATGTATGTATGTGGATACGTTTGTTAGAGCATAACTTACAAACCGTTAATCCAATCTGTATGAAACTTGGTAGGTCAATAGATTGTGCGATGAAGATTTGCTGGGAAGCATATGAGCTTAATTGATGAAGGGGTTGTTAAAATATTGGGTTCCCAAGAGGGTAAAAAAAAAGTTGTACAAGTGTGTCGAGCGAGGTGTAATATAATGATGAATATAATATGAAAGGGCTTAGTTGGTACATTCCGAAATGGTTTTATTTTTATTTTAGGATGTATAGTTTTTAAAATACAGCGAAAAAAGTTTAATTTAGAAATCCATTGTAACCTGAGCTCTCTCTTGTTTATTTATTTTATTTATTTGATTAGAATGGCACAACCAATTACTCTAAACTAAACTAACATAAGAAAAGACAACTAAATCACAAAACATAAGAAAAGAAAATCACAGTAACAATAACAAAATTCATAATATCAGGTTTCAAATATTCAATATTAAGTCAGTCTCACAATACCTCAAGTACAACAACATATCTATATCTTCCATTCATCCGCAAATATGTCACATTCTGGCTTGGTTACACAATACTTGAAACACCTTCACAGTCTTTTTAATACTACTTATTATATAAATGTGATAGTTGGTGAGGATGTTTGGATATTTGTTCCTCAATCACGCCTGGATACCACGCGAGTGAAGCAGCGGGCGGCAGCTAGTATTTACTATATCTGTTTTTAAAGGTGGCAATTGCAATTTCCATCAAAAAAGACTAATGGATGAAGCTGAACACATCAGTGCCTTGCAGTCCTGGGCACCGGAATTGATGCATTTTGTCAAAACTCCAAAGAAACCAATAACTGATGAGATGTGTGATGTTGTTCTTGATAAGCCAACATACATTATGAAGTTAGATGCCAGTAAGTTATTAATAATAGCTTATCACCACACTGGTTCGAGAGAACTACCTGTGGTAGACTAGTAGTACTAGTCAATTACTTGAATTAATAATATAATTATAATAATACTGCTACTACCCTCTATGCCCCACTGAGGCCCTGGTCTTTTTGGCCAATTCTTTTTCAAAACTTGTAGAGTTCGTCCCGCCATCTTGTTCTTGGCCTGCCTTGTAGTCTTGGCTGTTGAGGGTGCCACTCCATGGTCACTATGGCTCAAAGCTCATCTTGCATGCGGCATCCATGGCCGGTTGCTTGAGTCCCACTTGAGCCTGGCAGCTTTTGTCGATACATTTGCAATTTGTGTTCGTGAGTGCAGCTCTGTTTTGCGGATGCGTTCATTCCGCTCGCCCAGAATGCTGCGCTCCAAGGCACTTGGCAAACCTTGAGTTTGGACTTTTGGATGTTGGTCAAAGACCAGGTCTGCGCACTATACATCAGAATGGGGAGCATGCATACATCCATAAATTTTTGTTTGAGCGACAGGGGAAGCTCTCTTTTCATTAAGTCTCCCACAGTCCATGGACCAAAAGCTACTCCAGGCATTTTCGGTTCGCTGAGCGATTTCCTTATCTTGCTTGGAGGTATATTGACCCTGGCCCTTACTTACCTACCTAGAGTAGAATGGAATAGAAATATTTTTATTTGACAGACACAAACAACACAGAACAGAAGTAAAAGGTAGCAAATCAAAAACAAACATATAACTTGACTTCACAAAGATATGACAAAAATACAGAAGAATAGAAGAAAACTATAAAATCTAATACACTCGAGTAGGCTCTTACTAATCCCGCTCTTTGTGGTGCAGACCTACTTACCTGGATGTAAGCAAATTGTTCGCCATCCATCATTATTCTGGTCTTAACGCGGTTAGTAATTACTTTGGTCTTTGTCCTATTCATTTGCAGTCCAACCTCAAGGCTTGCAATGCTAAGATCTTGTAGTTTTGACGCCGAAGAAGAGAAGAGGACAATGTCTTCAGCGAAGCGCAGATTAGTTAGTTTTGCTCCAGCAGAGCCAGTAAGTTAAAATACAAAATAAAAATTCGAACTTTGATTCTAAAATACGATAGCTGAAATTAGACAATAGCCAGTATTATTTAATTTTATGATAAGGCATATGTAAGGTCATGAATAATTTTTTGGGCATGTTCATGGGTGCATCAATGCAATGAAGCTTATTTCTGTTTCAGCTGTAAACATGTACCATCATTTCTGTGATTTCTTCAACCTGTATGCCTCTCTGCATGTAAACTCTACACACCCCAGCACATTTTCCCGAGACAATCACATCCTCATTTGGGAGACATTCACATATGAATCAGCTTTTAAAGATACCTTCAAAGCATTCACAAAGAACCCAATTTGGGATTTAAAAAGATTCCGCGGGAAAGTAGTGTGTTTCAAGAATGTTGTGCTTCCCCTTCTGCCGAGGATGATTTTTGGCCTTTATTACAATACACCTTTGGTAAGTAGAGTCCTAAAAGAAAGTGCAAAAAGAGTTTTAAGCATGTTTTTTGATACTACTGCAATAACACTGTCTTGTCACTGAAACGAAAAAAAACACCTAGACCCGGAAGAAATATTAGCAAAACATACAAACATTTCACCCGTAGCGGGAATCAAACCCGCGCCTCTTGCGTCTCAGCCGAGCACTCGCCCGCCACGCCACCAAGGTTGTCAATGTTCAATTCTGAAATGGAATTTTCTTACTACCTTCTTTTTTATTTATGTTTTAGATCTATGGATGCGAAAGAAGCGGCCTCTTTCACGCATTTTCAGAGCACATCATCCATTATTTAAACATTAAGCTTCAACCTCGCAAGGACGACAGAGTGAGAGTGACGTTGCTATCCCGTGGCACCGCCTACAGAGGAATATTGAATGAAAAGGCGATACTGGATGCACTGATGAAAGTCGAGGGCTATGATGTTCAAAGAGTTGTGTATGACAGGACAGTGCCCTTTACTAAGCAGCTGGAGATCACACACAATTCTGATGTGTTTATTGGAATGCATGGAGCTGGACTGACGCATTTGCTGTTCTTGCCTGATTGGGCTTCTGTTTTTGAAGTGTAAGTACTAAAATTTAATAAGTTTCTCACGGCTGTAGTAATAAAAATATATGTAATAAAACTTACAGAACTACAGAACTGTGATTATCTAACTCTGTTGCAATCAGATTCTAAATAGGACTGTCAAATATGATAGCTATTAACAAAGCCGCCAAATTTGATACTGGTAGAACATCTGTTTCCAACAAAAAAAATGGATACCCTTCTGCCCTTTTCGCCAATCTTACTTACCTCACCCACAATCTTGTAGGACAAGTTTTCATAAATACTTTTTACTGAAGCACTTCTGTATGAAATTCGCATGTTGCACGAGTTTTCGATATTAGATAATGATATGTTAAAGCGATCCGCTATAATAGGATTTAGATTTCGTTTTCCAATATAAGATTCTTAATTCACTTTCTGGAAAATAACTATGCTTTTTTATTTCAGTTATAACTGCGATGACCCCAACTGCTATAAAGACCTCTCCAGGCTCCGTGGACTGAAATACGTGACATGGGAAGACAAAACTAAACTGGTACAACAAGATGAGGTAGCTAAAACTTTTCAAATGAATGAGAATCAGCAATGCATTTTCCAATTTAAAAAAAAATACGCAAAAAGGTTATGTGTTAAAAAATTTAGAGGGTGGTTTTCGGATGTCCGGAATTACACCGGAACGAATAAAATCAAAAAAGTTTCCCGTGGCGGAATAAATGTTTGCATGCTTCGCAAATATGCTATACCTATGCAGTTTAGCTGGGCGATGGGCTAATCACCTGTCACCATGGTTCAACTTAACTGGCTGCAAGTTTTCTTATGAATACTGGTGACTCTGCCCACTTATGAGCACTGGTGCCACCCGAGCCACCCGCCACACCATCGATGTCGTCACATGTTTTTGAACTTTCTACGAAAACATTTTAATAAGTCAATGTATATATTTGTCACTATAACATACATGATTATTATGAGCCTGTGGTGTCCCACTGCAATCAAAGGCTTCCCTTCCTTCTCTCATAACATACATAAGAGAGACTAATGTTGTGGTCGCTATTTTCAGGGACATGGACCCAGCGGAGCGTCGCATGCAAAGTTCACCAACTATTCCTTCGACGTGAAAGAGTTTCTGAAGCTGGTGGAGCGATGCGCCGACCACGTCCGAAAACAAAGTCAATTTATAGACTTTCTTAAGAAATCAGGAGTGAAGACGCAACGAGTTGAATTGTAACTTACGGATGACATAAAGTGAGTTTTTTTCCGGATATCTTAGAGTAATCTCAAACGTTGATACATAACGTATCTTAGAACTTATCAGCTGATATTCTGTCACCTCTTTTGCATTTTCTCGTCTTTTTTGTTAGACGTATGCATATTATTAGTAATTAAACTTCAATTTTATTTATAGAACATGATATTTTTTTGTAATGGCCTAATGTATTAAAGTAAAATATACTATTAGGTAGAAATAAATGTAACCATGTAAAGTATTAAGACCAATCAATGTAGTACAAATTGAAATGAAATTGTTACTTTTCGCTCTGTTCATGTTAAAAACATTAATTTGTGATGTTGATGTGCTGTGATCATATTGCTAGTAATTGTGTATTTTTAAGGGTAATCTCATTCTGAATGCTATCTATTTGTATTAATTTATATAACGTTGCTCTCACTCAGTCGCACATATTAGGGTTTCGAACCAAAATAGTGAAACGCAAGCCTTATGTAAGGACCATGCCCTTACATAAGGGTCCATGTCCATTCGTTCTTCTGCCACGGCTAATTTATTTCAACAACTACAAAAGCTTTCGACTTCAAATCTGGGATAGTTTTAAACCTTACTTGTCCACTCCTATAGCTAGTGAATCAAATGATATATAAATTTCATATTGAAATATTCAAAAAATACCAAATTATCCCTTAGCTTCGAACTTAGTAAAGCGAAAAAATTGTTTGATTGGAACTCGATGTGCAAGACGAATACGCGGTTGATCGATCTTGTTTATTTGTGCTATTCAATGCATACATGAGAGGAGTGGAACTTTTTAAAATATTATTTGCATCATGTTGAAACGTAAACAACAACAACCCTATAATACACCCTATTTTTATAGAAAAGTAGTAGCTTCTTACCCCAAATCTCATGCGATATCCAAATAATTTATATTCAATCACAAACGTAATACTCATTTTAAAATCCGCCCAGTCTTTGAAAAGTGGTTTAACCACAAAGTATATAATTTTTTTTAAGATATAAAACTAATGTGTGGCGTTCGCAATATAGCGAACGCTGTATTATTTTTTGATCGCCAATTTGGGGCTTTGTTTAGATTTATAGACTTCAGCATTTTCATATTTCTTCAATAACTACTCTTTATTCACTGATACCTGTTGATTCTTAATTTTCTGTGATTCTATATCAGTTCTATAAAACATTTTGTTACACTATTTTCAGCTACCTGATTTTATTTATTAGGAATATTCTTCGGGAATATCAAATTATGAATAACAGGTTAACTATAAGCCATTATCATAAAACAATATTTAACTAACGATCCTGAATATTGATGCAATCCGGCACAATTTATCTCGTCGAATGTCCCGCTAGTTTAATTGCAGTCTCGTCGAGTCGTCGTAATAACAGATATTCAGATAAATTGTTTAAAAGATCGCCCTGGATCCCACTGCCTCTGAGTTATTGTCCGTTAATCTCGGAGAATGTTCAACAATAACAGTAATGATTGTTTTCGATGGAATATTCCTTGTATTTAGGTTAGGCTGTTTCATCATTTGGTAAGCGGCGCACGTTTTTGTTATTTTAAATTAAAATGAAAATTATCCTTAAGACACTACAGGCTCCTAATAAATCTACACTAACATTATAAAAAGGAAAGATTTGATTGTTTGTTTGTTTGCATTGAATAGGCTCCGAAACTATAGAACCGATTTAAAAAATTCTTTCACAATAAATAAAAAAAATACCTAAAAAAATCCTTACATCGCGTGCGCTGCGAAAACTATAGATGATTAAACAAAATAATGTACTACGATAACAAAAAAAAATTATTAAAATCCAAACTTTCTTTATAATTTTGTTCTTTTTTAAGGGCGTGTGTGTGTTAATATTAATAATTTCTGAATTTTTGTTAACTTCCCGTGCGAAGCCGGGGCGGGCTGCTAGTATTAAATAAATTAGTCTGTTGGTACAATCAACCCCAAAATATATTCCATCAAGACGTTTATGAAAACCGTATGTATACATGTATAGCATAGTGTCTAATTCAGCTTTTGAGCATGTTTAAAAAGTTTCACTTTCTTTAATCTGTGGTTTTACCGCCACTAGTTTTGACTTAGCAAAAAATAACTTATTTTACGTCTGCATGTAGAAAATTATGTACGCGACGGCCTTCTTTAATCGTATAGCAATCACATATTGGAAGCAATATTTACAGAGGTAAATTAATGAGGTTCTCTCGCGCCCGCCCCGGGCCGCGCGCGCATAACTTTCGGCACAAGCAGATTGTATCGCGCGAATAACAATCACACTCGTAATTGAAATTGTTTTAACACGCCTGTATATTTAATTTAATATTGGAATTCGTAAGTTATTTTGTTGCTTACCGAAGATAGTTGTTATTTGGTAAAACATTTTTTTATTATTTGCAAACATCTATTTCTAATATTAACCGGTTCTAAAGTTTCTAAGCTTTCAAAATCTTAGACAATGATTATTTTAATAAGTTATCGTGTTACTTACTGAAGAGAGTTTTCTCATGGTACAGTTTTTTTCTACAAGTAACTTTTATTAATGACTGTCATAGAGGTTGAATTCACAAAGCCTTGGACAAGTTTTTAGTTTTTCTTTCTGTACTGGGTATTCAGTAGGCTCAAAGTATTTTCAGACAATTTCTAAGTCATTCATGCTTGTTTAGCCCTTTAGATAACTTTTTTGAACCATACAAATGGAATGCCATAACTTCGGTAAAGCCAGATTATATTAAGCAAAGCAAGTAATAATTTTTTTTTATTTAAATTATTTGATGTGCACTACAGTGTGATATTTATTTAAAATGAACTTTCATATGCGGCCTTACTTATAATGTTTTCTCAACTTAAACACTTTAAAATTAGCACTGTCCCTTATTGTTATTATCTAGAGGTAACTAAATGAGATCACCATATCCATCTTGGGACTTTGAATCAGGAGTGGCTACAAGTTTTCTTATGATTACTTGTGGTTCTGCCTACCCTATTAGGGATACGAGCGTGATAATATGTATGTATGTATGAAACTATAAAAGAGCAGGCATTGTTTTGATATATTTTAATAGGGGTTTGTAAGTCAGACTGTATTGTATGGTCACGCATTTTTGATTCGAGTCTTTGTCTAGTACTTATTTAAAACGGTGATGGTATTAACAGATTGAAATTATGAAGTATTAAACTTAGTAATTTTAGAAGAAATAAGTGATCTTAAAATCAGTAATCTTAGTTTTTAGTTAGGTTTTATTCAACTTAAACTATTTTAGATTATGTAGAAATGTCTCTTCTTTTTGTGCATTAAGCACGATTTTGTGCATTAAGCACTCACTTAACAAATTGTTTTGTTATAATTTTAACTATTGTTGACTTTTTACTAGTCCTAAATGATCGTACAACATTCCAGGCTAATGAATCTCTTTTTAACTTAATAAATATTTTACACTTTAATATAGGATTTTATTATTAAAAAACCTTACTATTTGATATCCCCTACAAATACATTTACCCAATAAGTAGTTGTTATAAAAGGTTAAGATCTCAGCTGTTTGGTCATAACGGCCTCGGTGGCGTGGCGGCCGTGTGCTCGGCTGAGACGTAAGAGTCGCGAGTTCGACTCCCGCTGCGGGAGAAATGTTTGCATGTTCTGCAAATATTTCTACCATGGTACTTGTAGATTCTGATACCCACGACAGGGAATCCTAGTATAGGCTCAGAACTTTGCATGTGACTGTTGGACGTTATTTATTTATACAATCAACTAACCAAGAAGAACTTTATTTTATTTACATTTTTACAGCCATCGTGATAATATGTATGTATGTATGCTAAGGTGTGAATATTCTGAATAAATACGGTTTTACTCCCAGAATATCTTTATTAAACGTCGCAAATCACACAATTTCTATTAAATCAAATGTGAAATGCACCTACGATCGTTATCTTTTTATGGGTATTGCAGAGGCGTGTCGGTGTTTAGATCCAAGCACTAGGCTATAAACCAAGACTTCTAAACATCGGACGGCAGATATACTGAACTAATTCTAATTCTATTTGTTGGGGGGAAACAAAGATCTTTACTGACTTCCCACATTAGGGTGTATAGTGCATTGTCCGCTTGTTTATTAAAAGTATGTTTTAATCAACTTTAAAAAAGTTTGTAAGTGGCTGCATTTTTTTCGTGGCTCGGTATATCTCAACCTTCGCCAATCGTTCACCGATTTTGAAGGTTCTTTTGGTGTGTACTGTACAGATGTTATTCTTAAGGAATTTGTATTTTTATCAAACGTCACTATTACATGACTCACGATTTGCCGTAGCAAGGAGACGATTTCACTTTTGTTTTTAAATCGAAATAGTGTACCCTGTTATCCCGACTGAGCAAAAACGATGTGAGTTTGCGCATGCGTAGAAACATCAAATAACTGTTAGGTGCTATAGGGTGGTTCAAAGGAGTTTTAACCGTAGGTTTTAACCTATTTATCTTGAAGTCTATTTTCTTTTTAGTTTTTAAAACGTAAAGTTATTTGTTGGCCACTAGAAACGCCGCCTTGCTTCGATTGTATTTACAACGTTTTTATACAAACCGAAGTAAAAGTATCACGTTTCATTAAATCAATTCTATGCATTTTCATGTGTTTTTGCGACGTCGTTCAACCTCCTCGAATTCTTTATATAACTTTATGCTTTTGTTGACACAAGCTCGAGTTGTCTTGTCCAAAGGTGGATTAGTCCTAGGCAGCGGTTGGGAGGCTAGGCGTAGTGTTTGGGGCGAGCTTGGCCGGTGGCTGGCCGAGCCCGGTGGTCGGCGATGCGACGACGCCTCTGATTCATGTCCAGATAGCGATCGCAGGCGCCGGCGCCCACCGCTATTTTCTATATTTATCACCATTTAAACCGCACCGCACACAGCTCCTTTGAATTAAACCAAAGCCACGCAATTTCCAGTAATATAGCTGTCCCGAAGGGATATTAATCACTTTATTAGCGCGATGATTTTAGATAGAGCACGAATAATGCTTGCTACAGATTTATTGGCGATTTCTGATTGCCTTGATAGATACTTTAATTTAGTAGTAAAATCTTATTAGAAAAACGTGCTTGATTGTGATGATACGATAGTATTTTGATAAGAAAATCTCAAGGTTTTATTCATCAGCCTTTTGTAATTAACAAGCTAATAAAGTCGGCATACAAAGTAAGGTCCAATCAAGCACTATTAAGAGTTTTCGTTGCAGATTAATAGATACACAGATACTTAGGCCTCAATAACAATGGGTCTTGTAACCGGCAAACAATTCAATTTCACTAGCCAAAGGTTCGTAGAGCGGGGCGGTAAATTGAAACTATCTCGAGCCAGTTACACAATGAATTGAAGCATGTTTACTGTGTCAAGTGGATTAACGGCACCTGAGAATGTCAGACAACAGAAAGAATTAATCTTATGTCTTCGAGCATTTATTAGCACCGCGAATTAAGGCAACAAGCCTAGGATTAACAAAAGCAACAACAAACAGAAGGTAACAGAAAGAAGACAAACATTCGTGGCTCTTTCAAAGACATACAATAGTCGTCATCAATTACAGGCAATAGATCGGCCAACATCATTTGTCCGTCCGTCCGTTACTCGGCTGGGCATTCCCACGGCTCTCGGGACGATCGTGTTTGTTGTCGGAATATGTCCAACGAGAAATACTAATAGAAAATTGTTTCTGATTGCTTCGCTCTCTACTTACACTAGTCGCCTGCCTGAGTTCGCGTCCCCGTTTCTGTAGGATTGCTCATTTTCAATTGATTACCTAATCGGATATAACGATCTCAAGAAGAATTGTTTTCGTTATTGTTGTAACATTTTATTCTTGCGTTGTATATATTTCTTGTTATCTTCCATCTCAAATAAAATTTGCCTATAGTCAGACATAATGCATACCCGTGTATTAAATTCCCGGTTAATAATTATGCAAAACGATGTATACCGTTGTTCTCCCGATGTTATCAAGAACAAGGCCGAAGAGAAATTGCTCCGATCAAAAGATAATCTCTGCGGAACCAAAATTGATCATTGATAGTAGGAGGCGCGAGCGCCCTGCGCCTGCGCCCCGCCAGCCAGCCCGTCAGCCGCCCGCGCTAACAGCCCACGCCCAGCGCAAATATTTAAATCCCTTTTTAATTTCACGGACTTTGTTTTACAAAATTGGCAATTTATTTCAACACACGAAGTGCATGCAGATTCCGACCCTACTGAGAATAATAAGATCCGATTCGAATCAGCGTGCAAGTGAATTCGAACAACATTCGCATCTGATGTCGTGCGAAGCTCCGAGCTAGGTGCGAGATATCCGCACACATTATTAGCTTCCAGATTTAGGTCGCCTCTCAGTACAGTCTCATTCGATCGCTCGGTCAATAAATATCAGATTAAAGTGCCGCTATTGTAGCCTTCACGCACAAACTAGTACCGTGGCTTTCAATAACGGTTCGTACTATGCAGATTATCACTGGGGCGATAACCACGACGTGAAAGCGATAGCGGCGACACGATGCATTGGAGCGGGTGGCGGGCGCGGCGCTCTCCCGGGCGCAAGTGCCGCACGCGTGACGTGCCGCGCCAGCCGGCCCCTGCCCACTATGCCCGGTGCCCAGTGCCCAGTGCCCACCGTCGTCGTCGATCCGACACACTGATCTCCTAGTCACTTTCGATAACTTCATGCTTACCTACCTGTCTTTAGTCATCTGTTACTGAACACGAGACATGGTACAGACAATATTGCACGCACTTATTAACCACCTATTTTGCTTGAGCAAGATAGAGAAGAAAATGTTAACCCGCAACTTTTCGAGTGAAACCGCGACCTGCATTATTTAAGTGGTATCAACATATTGATGGTAACTCTTCCCATGTTAACAGAAATTCTGATCTGTTTCTGTTAAATGGAAATACATTGTAATTTACTTAGTTGATACAAATTGTCAATGAAAATCAAATTGACCAACCGAACAGTACCTACATAAAAACAGATGTGGAAAACGAGATAACGCAATTTCATAGTTTCAAATAATAACTAGTTTCACAAGATGATGTTTATTGTGGCCGAGACTGACGTCTAGCCTAGAACTTGTCAGTAACTCAACGTTAAAAAGGTAATGAGGTTCATTGAAAAGTGTGATTCGAGATGTCTTTTCGTGTTGCAACCGAACGTCTACCTGCCTAATTCAAAGAGACGTATTTTGTCCAATATCTGAGGCTGTCACTTGTGATGAAATAATCGAAACAAGTAACATATCTTGAAAAGTATATGAATCGCTCGTTTAATAGACAAACAATCATTAAAGGATCCAGGGTAAGCTAAACAGCACTCAGAGTCGTTAATCAATTAAGTAAGCGATTATTCATAACTTTACACCACACCGGCACACTTGCTCCGATCGTGTTCACGATTAAGTTTAATTCGGTCATTCTGAAAGACTACTTTCGAAAGGCTTAGCAAGTCTTTTTACATTTCTAAATCTATGCAAGACTAATATTGCTACTGTATTTTAAGAGCTTCTGTCCAACCAACAATCGTAAAAATTGAGGTGAAGACCCTATAACTGTGTTGATTGAGTTATCAATTTTAAATTAATGTAGTTTTTTGTCTGAACAAATTCAAAGCTAGCTGACGAAATGTATCTAATTTGATTGCAACCGATAAAAATAAATACCTTTATCATCCACATTCTATAAAGATCAAAGGTGAGCGTTGCTACGGTTTTGTGGCAATCAGCTTTTGAGATATCTAAGTCTTTGTAAGCATGTAGGCAAAACTCAGTAAGTGACCCCAAGTGTCAAGGTATCGGCATATCCCAATAACTGTCTTTGAGTAGCACTCAATTAAAGTGGCAAGGTCAGCAGTAGATAGCATTCTCGCACTCGCATTGTATGTCCATTCAAAACTTATTCTTTTTGTGATAAAAAGTGATGAAATAAATACAGGTTTGGACAGAAACGAAAAGTAAAATCGTAAGTCGTTAAAATCGTTTGCCTAATTATGTTAAACAAATTACTTCTAACTTTCAGAGATCAGTAGCTAAGCTATCACAGCTCACAACAAAATAACTAAGGGTATTTTATGAAGTTGCGAGGCAGGTTTTTACCACTATGTGGGTTTAAAAAACACTTAACCTTTTGTCCACGTGCGAGTCACCAAATAGACTATTGTGATGGCTTTAAGTATCTCTTCTTCTAGCGTTTCAAGTGCTTTCTGTGCTTAAATAAGTGCTCTAGAGAGCACTTCGCTCGTCGGAACTCATGATATGTGATATGAACAGTTGGCATCAACAGTTTTTGATCGCAAGTGATGAATAATATTCTTGTTAGAATATTTTATACTCTAGTAACCGCATGATTTGAATTTTGAATATATACATGTTTTTCTGTATTTTCCCTTGGTGATTTTTTCTGGTACGGCGTTCGTCGGCGTTGCAAGACCTACGTTCTACCTGTTATTAAACTATTGTGGTTACGTTAGATTATTTGATGTAAAAAAAACAGATTAAATTATGAATTTTGAGAATCACATAAACTCTGCTCTATTTTCACTAGAAAACATGTGTCTTTTACGATTAATACAATCGTAAAAGACAAAATCCCACATTGTCAGGTGGTATCGATTTTAGTGTCTCGATCGAAGCTCGAGCGCTTGAATGGAACTTTCACTCGACTTGATGATTCATCTATTTAATGTAGGTTTTGTGCATAGCAAGTTGACAACTAATATGGCAAAAGCTACGAGTAAAAATAAATAATTCTAAACGTAGGTATGTATAATTCTACGAATATTCTAAAATAAATAATCTAATGTTTATTACATCACGGAATCATCAAACAACTCTCAATTTGATTTCATAGCAAGTCTCATACAAAAACAGCTTTAGTCTAGTTTGCTAGTTTTTTATTCGTGAACTCACTTTTGGCACAAAGCGCGCGTGTTGATAGACTTTTGTTTTGGCATTTTATTTGGACTACCAGACAATCACGCGCTGTATTATTACTCGCTTTACGCTACAGCTTTTCATATGGACTGTAAAACTCAACATACGAAGTACCTACGGGCTTTGATGTATTTTCTATAGCGCTTCTCGTCTTTAGTACCTACTTATACATTTCTTAGCATCTCTGTTCAAGCTTCAGCACTTGTTACAGGAAATGGTAGAGCGGAATACAATCCTCATAGAGAGTGCAGTGTTCGGAGGACGAATCATTCCGATAAGACGGAGGCTCGTGTCCTGCGAAGAGCCTAATGGCCGACACCGCCGCCGCGGGCGCAACGTGCCACACAGTTTAAATTGAACGTCAAGCTATCGATTTGCATAAATAACACCGTTACTATTTTCAATTATCTTTTTGACTGTATGAATTGTTTTTTTTTGTAATCTCTGACTTGGGATTGGATTTCAGTTTATAAAAAAACTGTAACAACAATTTGCTCTCAAGGATGCTGTTTACATGTTGCGAAAATATGTTACCTCAGTACAGATGCTATACAAAACTCATATTTTAAATATGTATGACACGGGTATTTAAGGGAAAGCTGACGATGTGAATAATTTTTTATTGCGTCGATTCATTTATTATTCAACATTCGACTTCAATAAATTACGTTCCTTATTTTGACAATATACGTTGTAAGCATCATTTTTGAGTAATACTTTACTTTCAATTACTGTGATTCTTACTCTTCGTTTCCATTTATCATTTTAAGTAACATGCATGAATTTAATGAATATCTGGTCAGTCTTTGCATGCATTTTATGGTAAGTTACGAGAGAGATTGTCAGGTGTGTAGGTACTCTCATGTATGAGCAGTCATATTCAGTTCTAAGCGCTTGCTTTAAGTTACCGTCTCAAATGTTCTGTCAGCTCCGAGGAGGAACAATGGCTCGAGTGCACAATACGAGCTCTCGCAGCAGAGTCGCGGCCACGCCTGCCGCTTTCCGCGAACAACTTGACGGCTCTGATAAACGTGTACCTTTTAAATATTTATGAATACGACCCATTCGGTACCTCGTCATTGAATGATAACATAATTAAGACACAGACAGTGCTTATTATGCAGGCACGGCTTCGCAAGCGGTTTTCTACGATGACGATGCTGTATTAATAATCTTGAGAGCATTATTTATGCGGCGTTGTAGGCTGTTCACTGACAAAAAAACTGTTTGTTCCTCTAACGGTTATTATTATGTTTCCTTAAACCTTTCACTTTTCGAATAAGTGATATTCCTGATAAAACAAATAGTCTTTGCGTAAAAGGATCTTAATTTGTTTACACTTTCTTGAGATCTTCTGGTGCGGTGGCAGCAAGCAGGCGCGTTAATTGCAACCGTGCACGCGACGTGCCGCGCTCTCACCGTGACTAACTTACCTTTTCATTTGTGAAAAACTTACACCAATCAAGCGGCTTCTACATAAATTTTAAAAACAATTAAAAAAACTGAACGTTCAATCTTACTTCTTACTTATATAATAAAACTGAAAAGTCTTAGTTTGCTTGAAATTACCGGCGTAAAGCTCAAAACGCAACGATAGCGCGTACTAACTTTACCTGTGCTGCCATCTAGTAAAAATTAAAAATACAATCAATCAAAACATTTTATTGTTTTTCACCCAATTTGACTTAATATTTTAATTCTCTTTTTTTAAGCATTCTTGCATGACCTGTGTGAATCTCTTACATAAATCTTTATTTTCCGAACTTTATAATGCAGTTAGGGCTAGTCTTACGAGCAAACCAAACAACTTTTTGATACAAAGTAGTTTGCTGTCACTACACTTTCATAGCTAAGTAAAGGCTGAAGTGGTCTATTCGGTACTCGCAACCCAGTCGAGACCTGTCGCATTCTCACTTAATCGAGTGCGATTAGCGTACTTGGAAAATTAGTTTAGAAGCATGCGGCCGGCCCGGAGAAGGCAATTAAAGCAATCATAATTCTTAAACAAAACGAGAATAATGTCTACTTAAATACCACCATTTAAACACTATAATAATAATCATGCGACATTTCCGTAAATACAACGAACTAACCGAGTATATCAAATAGTCGGGTAGAGGTACACTGCAGCATTACGGCCATGTTAAAGGTGAGATGCTATCTCCCGAAGCTAAATACTTTACACCGAGTTATGTATGGCTAATTGACACAAAACAATGAGATAACCAGAGATAGCTTTGCTTTGTTAATGCACTCATTAGGCTACTTTACATTGCGCTCGCCTAAATAGCTAAGAAGACTACGAGTATTTCTTAATCCTACTCATTATCTTCTTTTAAGAGCGGCTCTTTATATACGTTTCAAATAAAGTGGTGTGTACCAGCATTGTGAGGTTGACTTACGGATGCTAGCTATTGTTTAAAGTAACAAATCCGAGCACTCATTTATTTGAATAGCGGTTATGATTTCGTTAAGCCACCGTTTCTGCTAACCGACTATTGTTTCAGACATTATGGCCCAATACGGCGCGCACACCTGTTTGCTACCCGATAGCTTGCTAAATTAACCTGGGCGCACCGCACACGTTAGGTAACCGCGTCTGATATCTTGGTCGAGCTCACAAAAGCACCTGTGAACCGCAACTAAATCCATTCAATAAAACCAAACAAGACAACGATCGTTTGTAGCGATCGGTCATTGTTCGTGTTCCTTCGATTCAAATCAACGTCACTGAATATTTCTGCGATTTTGAAGTGCGTAGAGACTAGATAAATTCGATCGACCAACTATATGCGAAATCGTCTGATTTCAGTGTGGATATAGTCCTCAGGTGCCGATCTGTCATCAGATTGACGAGTTTACCTAATCACTAATAGGTTTTAGCCACCATATTATGAATGTTTGGTTAGTTTACTCGGTCAGTCGAGAAAGTCGAAGTATTCGTTCAACACCAGTTGGTTGTAACAAAGGGACTAGGTACAGTTGGTACAAAAACCATTTGGATTTCGATCCTCATTAGTTTAAAATGGTTATACATACATTGACTGTAGTCTGTTTAACTTGAGGTATCAATAGATTGTAGATGCTGTGAGTTAGCGATTTAAGCATGCGTATGCGTTTTAACAATAATGTTGGTTGTGTTTATAATAGAAGGGATAGTAGGTATCCTGTCCAACATGATGGACCATCCATATAGGCGATGGGCTGATCACTTATCACCATATCCATCTTGGGACTTTGAATCAGGAGTTTATGGCAAGTTTTCTTATGATTAGGTACTTGTGGCTCTGCCCCTCCATTAGGGATAGGTACTGGCGTGATATATGTTATGTATTTAGTTGCCTACACTATTTAACCTATTCAAGCTTGGTAGTTTCTGTCTGCCAAATAGCCAAGTGTCGGTTCAGGCTATAAAATAATGCTCGGTTTTAAACAGGTGGTACAAGTCCTTACTTAAGAGTATAAATATGGTTGGTATAAAATAACCCTATTTTGCTATTTTGTGGACCGTACCACATCATCGCTGGCAGCGGCTTCGTCCAAATCCAGTATAGGCTCGATCCAGAAAAGGAGCGTCTACACTTGCACCGTGCACTTAAATTGGACGTGCGTGAGGAGGTAGAGGCAAGTATGTTGTAGTCGATTGGGGTGCCGTTACAATGTGTATCGTGTAGATTGCGATAGTGGAGTGCTATGGTGCGGGACAACAACGGCGGCTGAGGTGCGACAGCGACAGGGCGTGCGACGGACCGTTCCAATTTACGGGTCACGAGCGGACCACTCGCGCGCCGACCTATCTGCCTTTACTCCATAATTGAATCCAATGGCGTGGGAGACTCGACACTGACAAATAAAATATTCCATATTTATCTCTGCAATTGTTAATCTTGTCGAAGCGATTATCATAAGTCATGTAATTTAGGGCTTTCTATTTTATTTTTCGTGTTGAACTAGTGCAACGACGAAAATGCAAAGCTGCCAGGTAATGTTCACATTATTTAGTCACTAAGCAGAAGATGAGATACTAAGAGAAAAAACGGTTCTGTGCTTAACATTTGATTGTTCTTTTCATTTGCATAATCTTAATCAAAAGACTTGTTGCTCTAGCGTGTCTTATTTTGGTTAAGAGTGTTAGATCGTCCATCTCCATAAATGAGTAAATACCATAATTGGACTTATAATTCCAGCAGCCAGATGGATAGGTTGTTTCGGCTTATATGATTCCGTGAGCCTTTTTTGAAAGTGCGTCGGCGTCGGCGCCCGGCGCCGGCGCGGGCGCAGGTGCGCACGATTGTCGCGGATCAGACACCGATAACGCCAATAAACAAGAGTTACCAACTACTGTGTTTTTAGTGGCTGGATTTATCTTAGCACCAACATAGACGTTCTTATCAAACTAATATAATTGTTACATCTTTCTGAAAACTTATTAGAATGTTAAAAGAAAGCCAACCAGAGATGGTATGCTGACGAAATGAAATTCGATATAACTTACTGCTTGGGATTTGAAAGTTCATATACATTTGGTCAATGATGTGAAGAGCAATTTGATAAAAACAACTACATATCTACCTACTAACTGTAACCAAAAAAAAGGTTTATTTATGTAAATGGTGCCTAGATTTATCTAAAAGTTGCTGAGTTGGCACCGGCACGGTACATTTAACTTATATGCAAGATCAAACTGCGAACACTTGTGCGCTATGCTATTGCAACTGATTGCTCGTAAAATTGCCCGGCAATTTATCTGTAAATGTCTTTACGTTTAGTTATTGTTTTACCTCGATAATGTTTTACTTGACCACTTTACACGCTCAATTGTAGGTATTGCCGATAAATAGCTGACTAATAGGTTCCACTACTGCAGAGGTCGTGTTTATAAAAATAAATTGTCGATTGAACGGGACCTTCGAAGCTTATAACAAAGCGGTTCCTGAATACCCAGCAGGCACATTTTTCCTTAATTGTGTGGCCATTGCTCCAAATTTAGACAAAAGCCGCGGCCGTGTTAGCGTGTATGGAATGGAGAGCGCATTATAAGGCACATAAACCGCGTACTACCGCCGGAGAGGTTAAGGGCACAAGACACCACGTGGGAGGTGCCAGTTTAAGAAACCCGAGATCCTGTCTTGTTCACAAATGGCGTCCATTTTCACTGCAACTTTGTCCTGGAAGTGCATTAAACAGGTAGGTTTGTACTTTAGTTTATGGAAATATGTTTCCTTTACAAAACGGAACAGAAACAAGGATAAGTTTATAAAAAATGACAATGAATGAATCTAGAAGTATTCAGATCACACACACCCCACGAATGCATTTTTTTATTCTAGGTAAATTTGCATATAGATAAACATTTACTAAGTTTATACAGAATTACAAAGTCGAATATCTAATCTAAATTAACGAGTAGGTATCCATAATGAATCTATGGGGTATTCATTGTTAGATCATAAATATAATTTAGAATCCAAACAATGATGAGGAGCTCCATTATTCAGAACTACTTTAGTATTCTAGATCATACAAATGTAAGGCAGTGCATTATGTAACATTCCAGAGTCAAATATTATAAGTAGGGGTGTTTTATATGGCGACTAGTAAGTGTTGCACGACTCTGCGAGGCGAGGATAGTGTATTACGTGTGAGTGCGCAAGCGCAGTCGTGCACACGAGTCAGTTCATTATCGCGCGTGATGCATCCGCGCCCGCCGCCCACCCTACCTGCGCCCGCGCCACTCTCCGACACAACTAAATCAATGCTGATTTCGTGTACACCTTCCACACTTGGCATTATGATGTTAAATTGACACAGCGCAAATGCAAACATCTTGTTTATTGCGCGAAGGGGCCGCCGTAACTAGAAACCTTCGTTTGCCTAATAAGAAAACTTCCATAGTGAGTGTAAAGCTCATTTCGGTAGGCATTGTGCTCTTACTATTAGTTCATAAATGTATATCGTAAAGCTTCAAAACAGGATACTACTAAGGGAACGCGTTTCCCGTTGTACATTATTTATGAATCTGTGATTAGGTAAAGGAGTAAACAACTTTGTCCAACTTTGGTAGGTAGACATATCTTGTTTTTCACAGGTGAGATGTTCCTTCGTCTGAAGAGATAGGGCTGCCCTAATGGCATTATTTATAAAATGAAATTTGATCAGTCGATTGTGATATCTTTTTGGGCTTTGTTATTAATAGTATGTTTGTCTAGGCAGCCACTGGTTTATAAAAGCTTTTATTTAACATGCAATGTATGTATGTGGATATGTTATGTATGTATGTTTGTTCGGGTCAAATCTTGCAACTGAATTTTAAAGTTATCCTCAACCGATTGAGCTGAAATTTTACATACACGTTTGGTATGGATGACAATGCATGATTAGCTTAGTGACGTCATTCTAAATACAATATGGCGGACTCCCAAAGATGGCGGACTATATTTTTTTAGTCGTCCTCATAATATGGATATCAAATTAAAGGGTTTGCTGAGAAGAATACACGTAAAATTTTAATGTTAAATTTTGTCGCGAGATTAACCATATACACAAGATAAACAAGAATACAATGTTGTTTATAAAATAAGTAAATCTCGCGACAAGGTTTTATATCATATAGTTGTGTAATGTAACAAATTTAAAGTTTATTTAATTCTTTTTAGAGCATTTAAATAAAAGTTTGTTTCAAAAAATATATTTACTATTAATTTAGGTGTTATATGTTCGTCATGTTTTGCTTTTCTGTAAGTTACACTTCTTGTGCAATATGGCATCCCTGATCTTGTTTGGGCGTCTTCACATTCTTCAGAAACATATTTTCCATTGCTAAATATGCTACATTGTTATGAATGAGGAAAACGGCACGGCTCGAAGTAAACACGTGTGTTAACATCCAGAAACTGCGTAGGTAAACGTTTTTCAAATTACTAAACAAGAAAAACATTCACACGTGCAAGACTCTTCTTCGCTGCTTCAAAATTATTTGCGTAATTCGAAAGTAGATACTTTATGGATTTCATCGTGTAAGTACACATGCATCGTAAATCGTAGTACGAGTGTCGTGAGACGCACAATCTCTGACTATTATTAAGGACTTCGTCAACAAATCTCGAGGAGTCGATTCACCGTGGTCTTAATTCCGAACGTTGATTTACAACTTGTTAATAATACTGCAGGTATGAACCGCACACACATAAATCAAGATCTGAACTGTAGCTTATACGAAAATATTGATTGTAAAGCCCTGGTTTACGTGGATAAAGCTTTACGAGTAACTGATTTTTGCATGGAGTAGGTTTTATGATGTAACGGTTCGATGATCCTGTAATCTTTAGGTACCTATTATGAAACCAATTTGTGAAATTATTGTCAGTACAAAAGTTGGTAGAAAGTGTACACTACCAATTCTCATTCATAAATATCTGAGTTAGTAAAAGTTCTCATTTTTGGCACGGTCATTAAACTTAAGTTCAGTTTACTAATTGATTGTTTGATGCGTGGTGTGTATCAAGAGTGGTAGTCATTACCGAAGTGACAAATGGATGTAATAAATACAATTTTAACACGGTCAAATCCAGGGTTTCCTATGGATCGGTGGCCGTTATATTGTATAGGTTAATATAGCGGTGAAATGGCAAAACACAAATAGCGATATTGTTTTAATACGGCCGAAGAAAGTCGGATGTTACTTATTGGGCATCTCTGGTTCTACGAGAAAATAATTTACATTTGAGAAATATCCACATCGGACACAATTAGTGACGCAGGTGTAATTTGTTTTGATGGGTGTTCTGCCTTATTGGTGTTTCTAATTAACAAAGTTAATTTAACTGTTTTATCGCACTTCCTCAATAGCTTATTAAGATTAGAGATTGCTTTAATTTGTTCAGAGCGATTTAAATCGGAATTCTGCGCGGCCAGATTTACGTTTTCTAGAGAGTTGTTTTGACTTATTAAGGAGAGTAGCAGACGTTACAGGTGCAACAATGAGGTTCGCTGCAACGTAGCGTAGGAGAGGCGACCGCAGTGTGGCTGCGGTGCCTGCGAGGTGAGCTCTGGGGTCACTGCTCTGACCTGCGCGTGGGCGCGCCCGTTTCCGCCCGCGAAACCAAATCATTGCGCCCCACACTTCTAATCTCCGACGATATAGCACCTTCACGCACAACACACGACAACCACTCTCTGATTGCTCTCATGAATTTATGATTTTATTACGAATGTAAAAGTTTATTCGAGCATTATAAATTGTAGAGTGTTACCTTTACGACATTAATTAATGGTCCTATCATGGGACGGCTACGATTTGTCATAACAATTGTGAGCTTGTATAAATGTAATCTGATGCCAGCTACAAAATTTTGGTTAGTTGGCTTGAATAGGTCATTCTGATAAATGAGTTAGTCTAACAATTTGTACTTATGTTTTGAACTGTACTCGTTGATGGTTACTGAGTAATGGATTGAAGCAATAGATAAAATTGGTGTGTTATGAGATCAAACTTGAATTGTTGAATATATACTAGTGTCTTTTCAGACAAGTTTATCGATAGGTCTGAGTTTACAGCGTCGTCGTACACTTGGGCTACCACGTGGTTTCGTTACGATCCAAGTGAGTCCGAGACGGTCAGAAACATACGAGTGACTATAATTTATTTCGGAAGAGAATACGAAGCCTTACATAAATGTGAAAGATTTTCCGGTTTCATTGTTAGTTAGTGCGTGCATTGTTTCGAGTCACTATCGCTACAATTAATAGTTTAAAACAATTGCGTTAACAAAAGCTCCGTTAGGTCACTCCATCTGCGTCAAGCTTTGTGCCGAAATATGTTTATCGGCCATCGTCGGATCGAACACTTGAACGTCCTAAGAAGCGAATCTAAAGCGGAGTAGGAGTTTACCACATATATTTTTTTACTACTTGCTGTAGTTATTTTGGAATCCTTTGGCTATCGGAGATGATGTCAAGCGTATTTTCATTATAATCCCTTTTGTTTCATCATCATCATCTTCCTGCCCTTATCCCACTCTATGTGGGGTCGGCACAACAGGATTCAAGGATCATGCTGTAAGAGTTTTAGCTAAGGTGTTTTATGTTTTATAATCCCTTTTGTTTATTTATTTTATAAATATAAAATTTATAAATAAAAAATATAAATTTGCCATAAACCAAGAATTTATTAAAAGCTGTGCTAATTCATCAGAATCAAATTATAATACAATGGTTTAAGGTTTTTAGTATTTCTTTAAAGTATTTAAAAAAACAAAGCCATTCATTAAAGTGCATCAGAATTGATTTCTTAATAATATCCATAACAATAAGCCAGAAATGTCAGTTATTAATTTTATACCATTAGAGCGTGACAAAATTGAAGCTAAAATGTAGAAAAATGTCATCGTAAAATATTTATGTGGCGATTATGTGATTTGTCATTTAATTATGCAAATAAAGTAGCTTAGATATCATTTTTATAGATTACAATATCGAAATGTGTAAACGTGGGTGTGGAACACATTTATGTAATTTTACGAATCGTTCTCCATATTGTTGTATCTTTGAGGGTTTACAAAAAGTACATTTGCATACACTCGTAGGAATCACAATGGTAGATTTAATTACAGTTCATTTTTTGTATGAATTAATAGCAGGTACGATGCGAGAGGGCTGACGTCCAAGACCGACTTGTCGACTTGAAGACACTGAATGTAGTACTTTCCAGTGACATTTAAATGTCAAATGTGTACTCTACTTTCGTTACTGAACTAGAGCAATTTAGTGCGCTCTATTCATTACTAGCTGTATCCGCACGGCTCCACTCGCTTATCCAGTCTAATATTCGACAATGTTCAATTCATTTCCACATGTTTCATTTATTCATTTTTAATGTAGAGTATTTTATTCAAGTTTGTAGATGATCTCGTTACGCGTAAATGTTAATTTGTTAGGTAAACTATGAGAACGCGATATACCTCGATTAGGTAGGTACATATAAGTTTGAAAATTTTTTTAAGCAATATTTCCAATTTTAAATTTATGGTATTGAAACCGAATTTAAAAACATATCCTGAGTACGTCTACACTATCAAAAAACATTACCCTCCTTCTTCGCAGTCGGGTAAATACACACGAGCTATTTTCAGTCCTTATAGTTATTTTTTATTTAATTTTATATTCTACTAGCAGCCGCCCGCGGCTTCGCTCACGCGGTACCCAGATAAAAAGTACCCTATGTCCCATTCCAGCACACGTAGGTTAGGTACCTACTAAGCACAAAAAAGTCGAGCAGTTCATCTACTGCCCTGCTCTAAGACCACATAGTAACCCACCTGCAGTGTTAACAGTCCAAAATATTAATGAATGTAGTGTAATTTGACATTGACAGTTCCTTTTCCATATGTTTTGTATCGTCTATTACTAATCTGTGGTATCATCGCTGTCATATGTCAAAATAAAAGTATTCTATTTTTCACTCAGATTTTTCATGAAATACATGCCAAAAATAAAGAATTAAATGGTAATTATGACATCAACTAAATGAGAAAAATCGGCTCTTTAATTTGATATAGGTTATGTGCAGTTTTAGACCAAAAATTGATTCCAGGTTTTCATCCCTTTTCACCCCTTTAGAGGTTGAATTTTGAAAAATCCCTTCTTAGTACACCCCTACGTACCAAGGTTTACCTACACTGAAAATTTCAAGTCTCTACGTCCAGCGGTTTAGGCTGTGCGTTGTCTGTCAGTCAGTCAGTCAGTCAATCAGTCAGGACAAAGATTCTTATAATATAAGATTCTACCCGCTCAGGCAGGTAACCTCTATATTACGAGTATATTGAGTATGTTTTTTTTATTTATTTTTTACTGTAGGTTTTTCTCCAAAAATAAATAATAATAACACCCAACAGTCGCATACCTAGTTCTAGCCCACAATAAGTTTATTTGTGTGGTGGGTATCAGAAGCTACGAGTACCATGGTATCACAACATCCAGACCTTGAAGATAATTTGCAGAGTATGCAAACATTTCTCGCGCAGCGGTAATCGAACCCCGCCTCTTGCGTCTCAGCCGAGCACTAACTCGCCGCGCTACTGAGGCCGTCTAAATATTCAAAAATAAAACGAATTTGATCGTAAGCTACAACCAACCTAGAATCTGTACATCCATTGTTACAATAACTTTAACACATGCATTAAAATAATAATAAAGCGAAAGAGAACTTTCATAAATGCGTTCGTGGTAAGCGTTTACAGTCCAATATTTTTTGGCACCAGCCCATTGTATGCAAATGAAGTAATGAATGTTTTCACTGCAACAAAACACGAGTAACGGTTCCCTTAAGTGAAGATTTGTCGGCCAATAATAATTATCAGGCTTGTAACAAATCCACGAGTAGGTACGTCTCTACCTACTTATCAACTTAAATGAAGTGTGGGTTTGTATGGTAATTCTTCACCGTTTCAAAAAGCGGAATGGAAATTGATTGTTAGAGAAGGAGTGGACACCTGCGGTATATCGTGTTGGATACAGAACTCATTCATGAAAGTCCACACATCTCGAAGCTTGAGACCTTACTGATTTTGGGGTTCCGTATCTCAAATGAAAAAAGGACCCTTATAGGATTACTTCGTTGTCCGTCTGTCAAGGCCCTTTTTTTCAGAAACGCGTAGAGGAGGTATCAAGATAAAATTAGAATTAAATTACAAATTACAAATATATTTATTTGGTACGGAAACAAAATTAAAACTAAAACATGTAATAACGATACTGACGGCAAAAGTATTGAACTGTGTCGCAGTCAGTAACGCCCTCCTCGAGACACGATATAACCAAATCTAGATAATAAATATTGAAAAACTAAGTTAGAAAACTAATTTAAGCTAAACATGCGCAAATACTCAGGTCTGCAAAAAAATCAAACTTCTAAGTTAACGCAATCATAAGATACGGCTCGTAATGCCACACATTGCCGCATATTTTGACATTTGCAAGGGGATCAAAACCTATAGGGTACCTACTTCCCGTTGACCTACAATCATGAAAGGCAAGCAATGTCTTATAGCACAAGTAAAGGGAAAAACCGTAAGTTTTTAATTGCATCACAAAAAATAGGGTCCCAAATACAAGGAATGTGGGGTCCAAATTTTGAAGTGAGGCAACTGTATCATTTGGGGTATCGTATGAAAGGGCTTCATTAGCACAAGCTAAAACAGATTTATAATTTTAACAATATATAGTTTTCGATTTTTTTCGATTTTCCCTTATATCACCAAAATTTACAAAGCGATAAATACGGAACGTTCGGAACTCGCACTTGGCCGGTATTTGTTATGTAGCACCTTCTCTTTTGTTTCATTCTAAGTACAAATCCTTTAAGACCACCGATGCTTTTCTTCTTTCACCTCATAAATGCCTCGCGCCATCGATAAACGAGGGGGACGCGGTCGTTCTGGTCTTTGGCGTTCATACAAAGCGATCACTCTGTCTAGCTTAAATCCGAGTCCTAAGAAACTCAACTTCATTTGTCTATGAGATAATCTCCTGTGTTCTTACTTATCGAGTGCATATGAACTGGCTTGAGGTTAGCTCGAGTTGTCGATAGCGTAGTTTCATCGGGGATTCCTTGAAATCTGGAGGAGCGATAACGCGGAACAAATCTTAATTTCGTCAACTGAAAGTGATGTGAGGTTAGTGTGACCACGTGACTAGGCTTAAAATGATTGATTTTTATTAATTAATATGTTTCGACTTATATTTTAATGAATATACAAGATTACACGTTCGGCTGCGTTCGCCTTGTGTAAATTGTGGAACCTCATTTTACCCCCTTTTCAGGGTTAATTTGAAAAACCCTGGTTTATTTTTATTTGAAGTATCCAACCCGAGTTTCAATCCAATCGCACCGCTCGTTCCTATACAAATTTAGACACCC
Organism: Scotopteryx bipunctaria; assembly: GCA_949320045.1. NCBI lineage: Eukaryota > Metazoa > Arthropoda > Insecta > Lepidoptera > Geometridae > Scotopteryx > Scotopteryx bipunctaria. Next base: position 7,195,054 of record OX439441.1, read on the forward strand.
TAATAGCCCTTTTTAAGCATTTTTTGTATCCTAAAACAAGTGTCCATTTATTTGGCATTGAAATTATCCAGACTGAGTTTCCACCGAATTGGACTACGCATTAAAAAGTTCCATACTAACGTTAACACCCCTTTAGGGGTTGAATTTCGAAAAATCCCGCCCTAGTTAGTGGTATAAATAAAAAGCTACCTTCTAAATTTCAGCTTTCTAGCTTCAGTAGTTTGGCCTGTGCGTTGATTGAAGGAAAATGCTTACTTTTTTATATTTTGATAATTTAAACAGTGTTGATAACTTAGTTCAAATATTGAAAATTCTAGTATTTTTTTCTTACCGTTTTCTGAAAAATAAAAGTAAGTAACTTATACCCGCTTCTAAAATTAGTTCAAATACAGATAGGCAATAGTAGCGGGGTTTTCATAGTAACTTCGCTAAAGCATAAAGATGCCATGTATTTCTAGAAAAAAATATTCAAAAATATTAGACTTTATTTATGGTATTAGAATACTTGTCAATAACAAGCGACATATAACCACTGGCAAGTGCAATGACTGTATTCTATACGTCACTGTATTCAAATGATTGTTTGTCCCTTGAATTTGAAAAGCAAATGGTGTTCCTACGTAAAGTGGCAATGGCGATGACTGGCGACTGATTCAATTAGTGATTGCGTTCACTTGTCGCAGGCTGGGGCACCGGACACGCCGGACCCAGCTTCTACTTGGCTCCACTCTTAAGCTTCGTTCACATTTACATGTTGAATTTTAGATTCTAATTTAGAATCTTATGATTACTTGTGACTCTGCTCACCCCGTCAGGGATTACTAAGGCCTTTTACCATCTATAGATGATGATTTATACAGCGTCAGGAGGCAACTTTTACCTTCACAAACGGGACGCTGTAGTGCTCGGGACGAATTAAGATGGAGTAGGCTTGCCCAGCACCTATTCCATCCTCTCAGCTTTGTCGGCCTTTGTTAGGGATACGGGCGTGACAATATGTTTGTATGTATTTAGAGTCTTAAGATAAGTTTCGTAGAGTTATTGCGTCCAATGGGCGTGGCTGCATGCAGGTACTTTTTATAATGGTGACATCTGGTGACATCTAATTAATCAGTTATCCGATTAGAATGATTTTCCAAAGCAGATTATTATCATTGGCCCCATTTATTTCATTTTAAAGCGTTGATTTCTTATATGACGGCCTCAGTGGCGTGGTGGGCGATTGCTCGGCAGAGACGCAAGAGGCGCGGGTTCGATTCCAGGTGCGGAAGAAATGTTTGCATGATCTGTAATATTTCTTCCGGGTCTGGGTGTTGTGGTACCATGTTACTCGTAGTTTCTGATACCTACTACATAGGGAATCCTAGTGTGGGGTCAGGACTATGTATGTGACTGTTGGGTGTTTTTTATTATTATATTATGATTTGTCTTTACGTAGAGGTCGTTGTCATTAATTTGAGTAAGTTTTTATATACTCGCACTAGATAGAAAATTAATATGTGAATCTCGTTCCTTAATTGTTTTCTTAAATGGCGAGTGTGTACTCTGCTTTACGGTCGAGCGATACGATCTACTTTTCAACCGAGACAATGTCGTGATGTTTCAAACTTTTAAGCTCTGATCTTAAAAAGCAAATGGCCGATGTTTTATGCTGCCATTAGGTAGGTACTACCATTAATCGACCTTTATTGTTGGGATTAGAAGATATCACTGGGAAAAATAAAAGTTGAGCTGAAGATAGCCACGAATCATTGATTTATCGAAACGACATAATAGAGAGGTAAAAGTAGTAGGCATTGATCGTATTGATATCGGTATTGATGAAATGAAATAACGATCGATCTAAAGTAGAAGGCATTATTTCTGAAAGTAATTGTGGTAAGAATAAAACGGTCAGTATATCTCGCATGGCATATATCTGATTAATTGAATGCACTTGTGCCTAAACAAACTATCAGTAGGTGTACTACATACCTAATTACGCGACAAAAAATGTAACTATCAACAATAAATTGTTTTTTTGACTAAGCAGTCTAGCATCCGCTCGAGGCTTTGCTCTTGTGGGGCCTTCCCTAAAATAAAGCCTAAACAAATACAGGGTGGGTTTAAGTAGGTACCTATAAAAAAATAAATGAAGAAACTCAGCGATTCAAATCTTTTTATTATGATCTGTATATACCATTTTTTTCTATTGAGTTTTGAATACCACTGCAGCAGCCTTCAGGAGCAATACACTGAAGTAGTCTATATCTAAAAGTTTCGGCTTGTTCTTGAAAAAGCCCTTGGACATTTCAAGGGGTATCTTATGGATAGTTCAGGTCTTCAAAAGTGTAGGGGACGTTGAGTAGTGTTCATGGCGTCAAGTAAAAACGGTATGATAATAACGGTAACAGTCACAATGCGAACTCACACCACGTTAGGACGTGGTGTGAGTTCGCATTAGGGGTAGGCCCCTACCACGGGTCAAGCAATAGATTTTACAAACATAATTATTATTTCTGCTGCACCCTGAGTAATTTTATTCTAGTTCATAAACTATGTATATTCTAAATTGTAGCCAAATCCGTACAACCGAGATGAGTGAGAGAAACACACACACAATCAAACTTTCCCATTTATGATATTAGTGTGATCACAAGCTGACGCGGAGACTAATGTCCGCTATTATTATTAAACGCTAAGAACATTTTAACGGTCCCCAGATTATTACGTATCTGTCATCATTATCAGATTAAATGCTGACTCTCATATAATTGATGGAATATATGCAGAACATTTTATTAAAAAATTACTATTGTGCCCTAGATTAGAAACACCAATTTTTTCGGTAGATTATATTATGTAGTCAGCCACAAGACTTTCCTATAGAGGTTTAACTCAACTCTCTTATCGATAAATCTCCAATGTCGGGTACAGATTCAATCTTCTAACTAAGAATAATGTGATCGCGGATCGACAAATGAAGTTTTATTATAGCAGCCCTGTTCGTGCGGTTGGTGAGGTCCGCGGTGGAATTGTTTGTCTATCATCTGTGCATACGTAAATTTGTCTGTGGAGATATGTAGCGGTCGTCTAGCAGACCGGTACAAATATTGTCTTGTCACTCGGAAGAAGTTACGCGATCCGTCTAGTACGAGCATTGCTTTATGAGACACCATGGGTTCCTTTTCCTCAGCCTTCAACATGTTACTGAACTAAATATAAATGCATATAATAATTTTAGTTTTAATCAGATTTCTTAAAATGATAAAGACTGCTATGGAATTATTGGAAACAGATACCAATCATCATTAGCCTATAGCAGTCCTCAGCAAGCCTCCCCTATTGAGCGCCATCGCGCCCTATCTTCGGCTTGACGCATCAAGTCTCTGCCAACAGCCTTTCGCAGATCGTCTCTCCACCTAGCCGGAGGGCGTCCTACATTACGTTTGCCGAGTCGTGGTCTCCACTCAAAAACTCGTTTACCCCAGCGGTTGTCGGTTCTTCGGCAGATATGGCCAGCCCACTGCCACTTCAGTTTGCTAATTTTCTAAGCTATGTCGATGACTTTGGTTCTCTGTCGGATAACATAGTTGCGAATCCTACCCTTCAGAGAAACTCTGAGCATAACTCTTTCCATAGCTTGCTGAGAGACTTTGAACTGGTGGACTAGCCGTACTGCGAGAGTCCACGTTTCGGGTCTGTGTGTCATGACAGGTAAGACGCATTGATTTAACACTTTGGTTTTCAGGCATTGTGGTATGGGTGACATAAAAACTTGACGTGAAAAAGAATATATGTATATATAAAAAGAATAGATGAATATACAACGTGTAACATAATGTCCCTATAAGCCCGAAAGGGGTGTATTCAGACCGAGCACTTGAATACATTGACGTGTGCAAAAGTTCAATACATCATATTTGAAATTCCAATACAATTAAAAACAAATTATTTCATGAGAAATTTGTGACAACCCTATGTGTTTGTTTACCATTTGCGTAGGTAACAAACACACGCCCACCCTCCTATCGCGTCGGACCCACACATACGCAGACAATTGAACGCGCGGCAAGTTTCAAAAAGTACCTAGGTGTAATCACCAAAGTTTTCGTAAGAATTTGCAATTTTTTTAATTCTACGTAGAAATTAAAGTCGAAGATTAAAATCACGATATCTTTCACACATAAAAAAACAACTACCTACCTACATCTACCTAGGTAGTTACCTAAGGACCTAGGTACAGGAAAAGTTAAGTTATACCTTTTCTCCCTTCTTCTTGGTTGGCTCGGAACATGGCTAATTGACATGGTAGGTATGTAGGTACCTAGGTTGGTATTACTGGTACACATTCACATTCACAATCACAAAATTATTTTTGTCATTTTTTATTAGTAAGCTAGGTACTAATGGGGTACCTACTAGGTAGGGTGATAGGTTAGGTACCTATCATCATACCTACCTATCACTGAATTTTATCACTGTTGACACACACAGTAGGCACTCGGTATCCATCAAAGGGAAGTAGGTACAACACACCACCGAATTCCCGGTCTTCCCTCACTGGTGCGCCGGTGGAAAGATCCCGTCGAGAGAAGACGGTTCACCAATCCCAGAAAATAGCCCGTAAGATGGCAATGGCCGCCCTGGATAACGCTCTCTGTAGAGCTGACGCGCCGCTACTAAGTAGCTACTAACACACACACACAACACCATATCATAATACTCACCGTTTGAGTACAAAGCCGACATCGTATCGTTAATTAGTTACGCAAACCGAGAGATTGCTTGTTGCAGTTGTTGCAAGGAACGAATGCTAATTGCGACTGATAAAAACCGATCTGTTTTGCGACCAAAAGTAGGTACCTATTGCCGAAAGCCGAATTTTTAGGGTTCCTTGTCTGGGGTAACCCACTAAATACCGATTGGGAAAAAAAAGGAAAAAAAACTTCACCATACATCTACTACTACTACTACTACTACTGTCGTCGTGTCCGTGTCGCTAGCTCTTTTGAACCAGTGTGGTGGAAGGATTAGAGTGCACCTTGAAGGTTCCTTTCGTACACTTTGACACACGTCTATGACATGCCTGGTTTCCTCACGAGGTTTTCCTTCACCTCTTGAGAGCATTGATATTGCACACATAAATTTCGAATCGAAAAATCCATAGATTCGAACTCACGACTTAAGGATGGGAAGGCGGGGTTCATACCAATATGCTACCATGTGCTCCATCCCCATTTGCTACTAGGTACCTACCTACTTACATAATAACCTACCAACAATTACGTAGTTCAATCAAGAAAAGTAAAAAACAAATAAACCTACGGAACCAATTTGATTTTATTAAACAAACGCTTGCGGTGCGGTGTCGGTTGACGGTTGCGGATTTTGAATTTAGCAAAGGCACCGACAGCCAATTAGGGCAAGGTGCCATCCCACTTATTGTTGTTGTTGTTTCAATGCAACCAATGACAAATAGGCTGTTCACGATGAAAATGAAGATTAGTAAGACAGATAAGTCACAACCTTTGACTTTAGTGCCCAAGTAGGTAGGTACAAAATTGCATTGAAAAATGCTCCAATGAATATTGGAATAATACATCGTTGGAAAAACTAAAGTGGAATAGGGTCACGGCTTTATCCTCAGGCACGGTAGACCTCTTCTCATACTTCTTGTTACCTACCTACTCAAGATGCTTTTAAGGCCCGAGTAGGTAGGTACAAAATTGAGTAGGTATCACGGCTTTATCCTCAGGCACGGTAGACATCCTCTCATACTCCTTGGCACCCACTGAGGATACTTTTAAGGCCCGAGTAGGTAGGTACAAAATTGAGTAGGTAAGGTACCTATCTCCTATACTAGGTACTTAACAAAGAGATCTGAAAGGATGTTTACGGTGCCTAGGGATTTTAGTCGTGATGTGACCTTACATTTTAATTACCAATAAATACCAAGGTCACCTCGTTATTAGGTAAGTAGGTAGGCATTTTACTAATGGTGTCTGTTCTGTTACCTGTTTCATCTAGAGTTCACACTTAAAGGTCAAAAAACAGCTGTAAATAGGGATGCCTCATGTTGTGTCAAGTTACGTATTGGAGCAAAGTTTAAGAGACATTTCATGAATGAAAACCTTTGAAATTTTAAAAGTCGTTGAACAAACGTTGTTCGCAATGACGTATAGAACACCCCCGTTTCGGGCTTATAGGGACATTATGTTACACGTTGTATATGTAAAAGAATATACGACATTTAAATTCAAAACATTTAAAGCCCAATAGCTCGAATGCTCATCACGTTTAAATATAAAGCCGCGTCTTCATTTAACCCTGCGGAGTGAAAAGTCAAGTCAAACAATCGAAACTCGCGCTGATGACTAGATGCCATTTTGACGCATACATTTTAGTTGATTGCACGACAATTTACATCGCATTTACATGATAGTGGCGTCGTGATGTGATATTGATGTTTTTTGTGATTGCATGTACCATTTTTGACGTTTTGTTTTATTTTGCATATATACCGTATAGAGCAAGCCACGCGCCGAAGACGCGGCTTTAGTTGTTTATTGGCAATGCTAACAAAAATGAGCCATTACGTTGCAAACCTATAATAAAGATAATAGTCGAAAAGTGGACCACTAAGTATAGTGGTGTAATTTGCTTTTGTGAGCAGGTTGTCAGAAATGGTGACCTCACGCGTGAGAGCACTCGTGGGCGGGACCATTTTGACTTTTGGTAATTACATTTGGACACCTTAGACGGACATTTAGATGAAATAGCCAATTATTATGTTTCATCACAATATGCATTGTACTGGCGACTTGCTTATTTGAAATTTGTGTCGTGGATAGTTATGCCGTTACAAAATTTCTTTTTCTACTATTATGTGTGTAATTTGTCAGTCGATGATTGCAAAGAATTCAGTTTGTGTGGCTCTTAAAACTGGAGTCATAATGAATCCTACATGCTTGCCTGCGCCTACTGCTTTGTGATGAAAGATATGATGTGATCAGAAAACTAAGTGCGTGACTAGGTACAACATTAGACAATTATAAATAATAAATAAATAACACCCAACAGTCACATACATAGTCCTGACCCCACACTAGGATTCCCTGTGTCGTTGGTATCAGAAACTACGAGTACCATGGTACCACAACACTTAGGCCCGGAAGAAATATTTACAGAACATGCAAACATTTCTTCTGCAGCGGGAATCGAACCCGCGCGCCTCTTGCGTCTCTGCCGAGCAATCGCCCGCCACGCCACCGAGGCCGTCAAATTAATGTGAATAAGCAAATATTTTTGTAACTAAGTTAGTTTTTAACTTTTGATAATAAGTAATTTATCCACAAGTTCGGCGAATCATAAAACACGATAACATCTGAAAATAGCTTAAGAAGGGAACAAACGACCGAAACGAGATGGTTTAAAATTAAAACTTATAAATTACAACATTAGAAATCACTAATTGCTCGTTTAATATCTGTGCGAGATCGATATCCTAGTTTCACAACACGAACAAAAGAAAAGGTCAATTTGAAATCGTTTAACATTTTTGGTTTTTAAAACTCGCTTTCACTGCTATAAGTGCGGTTCGACGTCAATTTAGGAAATTGGAAAATATATCAAATCGTTTTGTTCGAATGACTAGAAAGTTTTTGTGGACATTACCTACGAGTACCTAAACTGCTACGGCGTAATTTATTGTTTTTATTGAACTCAATTAAAGTCCAAAAGTAGATAAAAGAGTTTTTTTGGTGCACAAAAGCATTGGTAGTGTAGTGTCGCCGCGGGCGGGTGCGAGTCGGTCGTGCGCCCGCGCTCGTGGACCGATGATCATGCCCCGCAGCCTCCCGACCGCTGACACACGATCTATTTCCAATCGATCTACAATTCGCTTCATTTGCATGCTTCACAACTACATGCCTTGTCAATACAGAAACCACTGCCTGTTTGTTTGGGCATGTACCTGTCGATTTTGTGAATCTACCAATTAATTCCGAAAATATTCTTTTACCCATAAAACCAGAAGCTTTGGAACTACTATAGGTAAATTCACTTATATTTAGTTAGGTACTTATTGGAAATAATATTCAATTAAAGTTGACCTATTTGAGGGTAATAAAAGAGGACTAAGTATTTACTCATGTCCATAATAACTACATTGTTCAAAGAGAAATGAACGAGACGCGTCGCTTACCTCGCCCACCTAGGACAACGGGGCCGCTATAACTCCCCATTTGAAGACCTGTACTCTACCTATTTCCCTTAGTTATTACTATTAGGCACACTGGTAATAACAACCTATGAAAATATGTTTTATTTTCTTACTCATCTAACTTGAAACTTCGTTATCAGAAACAAAGTAATTTTATACATTTGTTCATAAACTATAGAACTAGAATGAAATAGCTTACTTTGAATTAGGTGTCTAGGAATATAATTATCTTTGTCCAGAAGTATTTAACGAAGCACATTAATTAAAAGCTCGGTGACAGCTAAATAATCATAAATTAGCAATTTCGGAGACATTGTAAAACATGGCATTCAAGTATTAGAATGCCATCTGTGTAGAGATTCTTAGAATTCAGACAAAGAAACTCGTCTCTCGAACATTATGGTTATCTAACCTATATTCGCGTTTTGTTTTGATGCTCGAAGCATCGCAACTATGTACCTATCTAAGTGTGTTTTATAATTATCTGAATAACATGTGACGTACGTTCATTATAAAAGTATTTGGAAGAAGTATTGTCGGAATGTCACCTCAAAGAAGCCGGTGCTACTGTAGCGCCGACTTAATACTTGTAATAATAATTCGTCGAAATTCTACGCTTAAGGATCTATCATTAATTTGAATTCTTAGAGCTGAGGACAGGTTCTTTGGTTTATTGGAAGACATTACTGTCCGTTGGACCACGAAGTTGTGTAATCTAGATCGCCTTCTACTTTCAGAAAATCTTCGCAAAATTTAACAACTTTCAATATGCTATTTTCAGATTCAGCCGTCTCATAAGATATTGTGCTTATATTATTATAATGGTGGTTGATTAGATGGTCTGACTCAGGTGCAGGCCGCCGTAGGAGCGTTCACCCCGCGCCCGCGCAACACGCGCCGTTTAATGTAGATCTTCCCACGATTTATGCCGAACCACCTTCGAATTCTTCAAACGGACCTCCAACTATGTGGGAAATGGACTATTGAAACGATGAGTAGATTGATATTTATATTGTTTTTAAATTCGATTTCCTGGTATAGATAAGTACCTATTAAGGTACTTACTGATAGTCGATATTGCGAAAAGATGAGTAGATATCTTTTGATAACATTGACATCTCACTTATGTCATACAGAAATACGATTATAGTACTCGTAAACTTAGTGTTAGGTACCGGAACTTTCGATGCGAAGGCCAAACACAACGTTTGGAATTAGACATGTCTGGACTCAACGTTGACTCCTCGATTCAAAAGCCTGGAGATTTGAGAGGATGTGTCTAACCATATTTGGAGATGAGTAAACTTAAAAACTTTCGGATATTAAAGATCAAAGGAAGTAACGAAACTGGCGACGAATCGTTTTTCAAATTTTGACACTTGAACAAAGAAGAACGGATTTTAATTTATGAGGAACAACGGTGCCTCCACAACATCTATGTTCCAGTAATAAATAATGCACCACTAACTGTAACCAAATACTTAGTAGATCCGAAACGATATCGCAGCCACAAAACATTTTATTGCCTCGCTTAATTTTAACTACTAGCGCTAAACGGTCATAATTGTGTTGTTATAGGGATCTGATTAGAGGTAATTGTATGGTTCTCTCACGAGCTTTTGAGAGAACAGCCAGCTCACTCTCAAGACACGTGAGCTCGAGGACTTTTCACATTAAAAGCCACACGGTATCTTTAAAACTGGCTACTTTGTAAATAGTGTTCTTCTACATTTGTTCTACTATCATCCTAGCAACAGTATGTACATAATTTCAAAATTGACACCAGCTTTTTAGAACTTTTATAAAAATATATTAAAAAAATTACGTTCTTGAAATGTGATTCATGCGACTTCTTCATTTCAATACTAGCTTACACTCGCGGCTTCACTCTATATATCTCATCACTTCACTCTATGTATAAATTTTGATACCCCATTTGAAAAATCCTGAAACATGTGTCCATTTATTTATTATTTTAAGTATCCAAATCGAGTTTCAAACAAATCACACTGCCGTCCGTTAAATCAATTTAACTCCCTTTTATAAAAGGGTTGTTTTGAAAACACATGTCCATTTATTTTGCATTTATAGTATCCAGACCGAGTTTCAAGTAAATAGCACTACGCGTTAAAAAGTTCCGTACAATCGTTTTCACCTCTTTAGGGATTGAATTTAGAAAACTCCCGCCTTAATGGGTGGTTTGCTTTAAAAGAACTACCTTCCAAATTTCAGCTTTCTAGCTTCAGTAAAAAGTTTGACCAGAGCATTGGTTGCAAAAAAAATTTAAGCAGTTTAGCACTTTTCGTTCAATTTTATTATTGACCTATTTGGCTACACTGAAGTTTACAAAACAAGATGCAGCAATCCATTAATGAAGTGGTAGATCGGACTCCGCATCTCGATGGCAATGCCACATAATTGTTTTGTTCTTGCGTAATTTTTGCGATGCTCTATCGATACAGCTAAACGTGACTAGCCAATGCGGTTACTTAACACGATACACGGCTTTACAAAAGAAGATACAAGTACTTAAACAACCATAACTCATACCGTACCCTATTAATATTAGATATGATTTAATGAATATTGGAGTTCTTGGTTAATTTAATGAATTGCACGTCTTTGAAAACTTTGTCAAGATGTTGAGATAGAGGAAAGGGTATGCTAACTCTAACCACTATAACTTACTGTAATTTTATTACCAATAACTTTGACTTTGGCTGCAACATCGTCTTAATAAACACTTGACGATTTTTCATGATTTGATTACAAGTAGGGCAGGTGTCGGAACTTCGTGTGTTTTAAAACAAAAATAAATTACATTATACGGAAGGGTGAACGATGTCCAGTGAAGTATGTAAGCAAATCAAGTAGCGGGCGGTGGTCGGGTTACGTTCCGGCTTGTGCCGGAGTCTGGGGGACCGTTGCTGCGGTCTCCCGCGCCGCTAGACCACGACACCCTACACTAATTGACGATCATTGACACGGGTAGAGTTCGCGGATTGTGCACTGCTTTCTCCTGATATACGAGATTGTGAAGTATTTCACTCAGTTCTCGAATAACTGCAACTAACCGATGACGGTGGTTGGTAGGTACTCTTAATGGCTGATAGGTAGGTACTGAGATTATAATATAGCTAATTTATTATGTATTTAAAATAGACGAAAAGTACTTAAATACTACTTTGACGACCTCTGTGGCGTAGCGGGTAAGTGCTCGGCTGAGACGCAAGAGGCGCGGGTTCGATCCCTGCTACGGGAGAAATGTTTGTATGTTCTGCAAATATTTCTTCTGGATCTGGGTGTTGTAGTATTGTGTATTATAAGTATGTATTTACAAAAAAAAGTATATAAGTAATCTATCAGCCATCTGGTTCCCATAATACAAGCTTTGCTTAATTTAGAGCTAGATGGCGCTGTGTAAAATGTCCACAAATATTTATTTATTATTTACTTTTTATCCTATTGAATAAAATCACACAACAACATTTAGTACACATAGATTGCACTTTGTGTTTGTGCGACCGCGGAAGACCAGCGCTCTGGCAAGGCTCGCCCTGCCATTGCATATGTTGAGTGGTGGCCTTTTTTGTTACCCTATATTGTAAGTGTCGTGTAACTAGTATCGGTAATTGTCAGTAATCTGAATGTACGAGTGGATAACTCCTCGGGTCTCGTACTTACTATCACCTGAACAACGTGAAAGTCTCCCTTCTATCATATTAATGGCGACAATGCTATCTATTTGCGTATCGAAAGCCGATGTCTCGAAATCATGGGCCTCATAGATAAACGCGCTGAATGAAAACACATTTGCTTTTAACGCTTTTCAGCTTTCCAACGAAATCATAAGTTAGTATAAGAAACGATATTGAATCTATTTTATTAGCCGCATAAGGAAATCAAAGACTACCAAATGAAATGTAGATGTGTAACCCATAAACATATCTATGAATCTATAATGTTGACATTACAGCTTTTTAGCTATGTCTTATGAGAAGTATGTAATTTAAATTGGCTATTCCTCGTCAAAAATAAGAAGAAACAGCGCAACTTCAATGAATAGTAAAATGGCAAATACATGCAAATACATGGCGTATATCATTGAAAAGACATCAACGCGCACTTTCTCACGTTTGATTGTTGACATTTTGATTGCTGACCACATCAAAAAATAACGTTTAGATAAATATACCTAAAGTATGAATTGTAAACAATATATAGTTATAAATGCTTTTTAGGCTTAAACTGTTAAATTTTTGAGACACTAATATTTCGGACAAATCACTGTGATCTTCATAACGGTCTCGTACGGACAGAGTTCACGACTCTGTTTTAGTACACGTTACTATAATAATGGTTGTTTACTGTGTTGTTGAGTGAAACTCCTGTTTCTAACTTAACCGTCACCGTCACTTTGAAGATCATATTGTATTAAGGTGATCAAACTTAAGTCATATGTTAAACTAGGTTTGATTTGCGGTAATTATTGTAGTTCTTCATCGTTTATTTAGAGACCCTGACTTAAGGAGCTCAAATAGATGTCGATCAAAACACTATAGTGAATTCCTTTAGCTGGCTGTAATGACTCACGCCGCCCGCGCCGCTCCAATCAATAACGAGGGCGAATATTTTTGAATAACTAACAAATATTCCAGTATCGAATGAAGCCATCTGCAGAAACTAACGAGTGCCTAAGACCTTCACTGTTGTACCTTGAGCTGTTTATTTTATCCCTGCTTCAACATAAACAAGCCGCAAGTTCACTTGTGCAATCCTTCGAACTTCCGATGTTTTTGAGGAAAATTACTGGTGAATAATAAGTGCATTTTCGATATAACGCCGCAATCCATCATAATTAATCACACAGTTATTAAAGGGAAAATATGTATATTAATTTATGCGTATTCTTTTATTCGTGGAAGAATACGCATTCATTGATATTTAACGCAAGACCGTTGCATCATGTTTTGATGGGACATCATTATGCACTGAGCGAAAACATTGCATAATTCACAAGTTCAACTTGCGTTGGAGAGCGACATGACACGACACGGCCATTACTAAATAATTGATGCTCACAAACTGATATTATAAAGTTTCTTATTTCATTTCAAAACTACTTACGAGGAAAGTGGGAAAGCTTTAAAGTTATTGGTGACAGACATTTAAATCTATGAAACTATATTCGCTACTCTTTCTACTCTTTTGTATTATTTCGAAAATACTATTCTATGTTAAAATATAAAAGCAGTTATTATGACATCTCTATGGTAGTAAAATAAAATAAAAATACATTTTCTACTCTAAATCGTAGTGCCAGTAGTACGTGTAACACGTGCCACCGAATATTTAGATTGTAGCCATTGAATCTCTTCGAGTATGCCTAAACAACATTGTTGTCGATGTTTAGTTACTTAATGGTAGCTAACTCTTGTAAATCAGTCTTGTAAATTTACTAGAGCACCGACTCTATTAATTACTCGGATAACGGGTTCAGGAAAGTTAAGGTGCGTACATTAATGTAGATTGATGATGTTGTATAAAAATGTTGCAGAGTAAAGCACTGACGACAATAAGACGACAGTCGATCGATAAGTGATGTTAGTAGGTACCGAGCAATGCCCCGGGCGTGCTCTCTTTACAATGTTTGCATTTACAATAGTTGATTTGCGGCTAGCTCTCGAATAAAATTAATCATTCGATATCGTTTGTCAAGCTGAATAAAATTTGCAGGCATTTAAATGTAGGCACGTGATATAGTATGGATCGTCCTGTGGCTTTATAATGGTAGTGGTACAATTTGTAGGAGCTAGTTATGTTTTCTATAACTTTTATAATTTATTACCGGCAGTCACCTGTGTTAAGATATCGAATTAACCAATTGAACAGAATACCTTAAAACATTTACGATGGATTACACAAAAGTATGACACGAAAAGATATTTCATTCATAAATCATGGTCATAAATACTGTCTTTTTATAGATGTATTACCTACTCAAATTCTTTCCTCAATGAGATAATAAAGATAAGAGTTTTTATGTTGAGCGGGAGAGCTCGTGCCACCCATGTTATATTGATGTTGCATGCCGGTCACGTCGGACATGGCTTATTGTTTGGAGCGTTTGATGTGTGGTGCAGGTAACCGACATACATAAAATTGTGTAATTGAGTGTAAACGTATTTGAGACGCTGCGCCGTGGGCTAGATGTCTTCCGGTCGGTGACACCGGAATTGATACCAACAAATCTCGCGTGCGCTTTGTAAATCATGATGTTTATGAGTCATGGAGTTGCTATGCGAATCGCGACCTCCGCACTGATTTGCAATTTCGATGATAAACACTATATTTCTCAATGATTTTGTTATTTTTTTTAGACGTTCACTATTATTTTAAAATACGTAGGTACTCCCAGTAATTTTAACGTTAGTAAAAATGACTAGGTATTAGTGATTCATGAAATCATTAAATTAATAAATGCACGATTAATATTAAATAAATACCTAAATAAATATTGCTCTGCAAATAAACCCAGCTCGTTCTATGGAGTGGGCAATTAAGAAGTGGATGTCTCTGTCATCTCATGAATAGATCTTTGTTCCCTCGTACGTCATGGTCCTTTTGTACGAGAGTTCGCTGGTATAGAACCTACATTCATATCATCTTCCAGATTAGGAAGCACACGGTGACTGTCCAGGGGTGACCATAACACCTATAATAAAGCACCCATTACTGCTATCCCTCTTGTAAACAACCTTTATTTTCGTAGCAAACCAGGACACAGTCAAATCTTGATCAAAACGAAACTAGCCTCTTCTTGCAATAAAATAAGCATCAAAGAAGCGGTACAGTATTGTCAAAGCGTTCTTGGCATTACGTATTTTACATTCGAAAATGCTTTATGTATTCTGGTACAAGTAGGCACTGGCTCCATGAATATGTAGCCGAGGTTCATTAGTGCACTCACTTGTTTGAAGGAAGCGGGCGTGGCTGGATGATGCTAGTCATCATACCCGAGCACCGCCGATGGACGTATAGTTGGAATATTAGTTTGTTAATAAATTGCATGTAATGTTTCACGTTCTATACATTTGGTTTTTAATTGATCGAGTAAGCGAAGCGAATGGGTTTCCTACTTATTTACTAATTACTATTAGGTAGGTACTATAAAGAGAAACATTGCGAGATATCGGGGTGAAGTTGCTACTTTACCATTTCACTACCTGGGTTCATTAACATCTGATGCATGATTTAATAGTTATAATGGTAGAAGTATTACTCTGTCTCAGTTTACCTATGTATCGCGTCAATAAAATCGCGCATAAAAGACTAGACTTGTTCTTATTTATTTTACTTCAGCTATTTTAAAAAGAGAAAGCATTCAGCTACGAAACAATAAGTAACATAAAAAATAGGTACTTACATTGAATCGTAATTATGATCCACGCAGGCTATGTAGGAAGGTACAATTGATAATAAAGTATAAATGACTGTTCAATAAGCTTTCACACTTATTATTCATCACAATATTATCTGCTGTTAACTAGACGAACCCCTGCAAATTCATCACCATTGTTCGAGCGACGAAATGAAAGTTTTATTTGCATATCTTAAACGCTCCGATTATCAGGTCAGACATCGATGTGCATCAATGTGTTTACAGCACCAATTATGTTATATTATTTAACCCAGTTCATTTCTTTGTTTTATTTATTTCTAAATATAGGTATCTACATAATTTCAAATAGATATACTGAATATTAAGAAAGATAATTATTATTATGTAGGTATGTTACCAATATGCGCTCTGCGATACCATTATTAGCTAAGTATTTTGTAGCTTATTGTAAAAGCAACTTCATATACATCAAACTAGTTTAAGTAAAAGTATTTCTGATGATCCATAAAATATAATGAATCACGACATTTGTAGGTAATGAGATCATGGCATAAAGGCTTCGGTCGATATTCATAACTTGTCGAAGAGCATGTGGCCCGTGGCGGCCGAGACGCGTGCCTTATTGTTGTGGAACATGATGAGTTGACGTTGGCTTATTACAATTGTGAAAGTAAGATATTTAACCGGTGGTGGAGCGTTGTACCGTTGACACGGACAAGGCGCGGGGTCGGCGTGGGCGCCGCCGCGGCTCCCGTACTCCGCCCCGACAATACGCCGGCATACGGCGCCCATGTACTGCGCGCCCCGTCTTCACCTATCCAACAAACCTATTGTCAGCTTATTTAATTTGGAACACACTTTAGTTTCCGGCTATTCAATTTACTTTAAGAGTAGTGTTCAATCGAGGTGTTCAGTCAGCACAACTTCCATCGCCTTCATCACATGTAGAACGTGAGACTGAAAGCAATACAGTTTTTAAATAAGCGTTCAGGAACCAATATCACATGAACAATTGAACAATTGAACGTTTTTTTTTTTGAAAACGATAAAAAATACTACCACTCATAGTAATAAACTGAGGGAAAACACGCGCTGCCTACAGAATTGCACAGCAGTCGAAATTCGTAACCGAACAGTCAAAACATAAAAGAGGATGTTCATCAGACGCGAGACCATAAAACGAGCCCTAAAATGTTAAACGACTGCTCAAAATTGGTGGTAAGAAGAAATTACAAAATAAAAGGACGAGATTACGGTACTTTGAATGAATTTTTGAGAGAGAGACCGTCTTAACCTATATTTCACTTTATGGGTGAACGATTTTTACAGCCTTCTCGCGGACAGTCCAAATGATTACTACGGCTGTTCTGTAGAAAGTTTCTGAAATTGTTACGAAATCGATTGTCCGTCTGTTTTTCCTTATTAACCTTTTGTTCGAATTTAAAACTTTCATTCAGTTGCCAGTTAGATTCCCGAAGAGAATGCCGACAGTTCCGCATTTCTGTTCCATTATATGTCCATTCAACGAAAGTCTTCATTATTATGTGGATAATGAATTTCCATCCATTGCCGTTAGTTCTCCGAGACTCTTCTCGTTCTATTGATTTTTGACAGCTATTAGGTACCAACCTACGTATTAAATAGTTATAAATACCCATAGATTAAATATTTTCAATACGCCATTTTCTAAAAACCTAGGTAGGCACTTGGAGATCGAAATAAACCTACTTAGGTATCTTAGTATTTTTTTACATTTAAGCAGGTTCGAGTTGGTACCAACTTTTCATCATTGTATGATCTGCACTTGTTGTAGATATCGTGCACAAAAGCAATCCTTATTTGTAGCAACATTTATTCATATTAGTGATTCGAAAGGTTTATTGGGCTAAGATGTTTACGCACGGTTGTCATTGCACGGCAAAGCAGTCTGAGAGGCTGACAAAGCGTGTCGGCCGGTGATAGACGCTCATCGTTGTCGCAGAGCACTCGTAGACTCCAAGATAAACGAACGAACAAACTGTTGTGTCGTTGAATAAATTCCAGTGGAATCCGACTCTACATTTTTAGCTTCAATAACAAAACAACTTGGAAAATAAGTATGGTTTGTTTACTGACAGTTTGGTTAATTTCAAGCAATCGTGTAGTCGTTTCTTTGACAAACCCAACGCTATGAGTAGTATGAGTGATTGTGTCCGTCCGTCGCAAGCACTCGATCTCTTTGTGTTCTCAAATAATCCGCTGCGTCGTGATCTGGAGTCTAACGGTGCAGGTCTGCCTATTGAGTGCGCTCTGTAATAGGTACAATTTTTCAAGCTTTCACATAAGTTTTCTCTAAAGCCTCGGTAATACCTGTTGTCTTTTGTCAAAACATAAAATAAATTTGAGATTTAGACAAATCAATGACTGACTAGAAACTATTCTCCTTCGAGTAGGCACTTATCTCAGTTTTTTAATATCTATATTAAAAAACTGATTTATAAACAGGACGTTGTCATCGCTGCACAATTTCGAACCCAGTTTTATAACACCAAAGTTTGGAAATACGGTAGTACGAAATGCGTAATATTTCACACCAAAGTGAACTTGATGCGAGTTAAAATCTCAGGCCTCACCTGCACACGGCAAGCCACCTGTTAACTGCAACTTGGCTATATAAAAAAGAAAAGGAGCGAGCGCCAGCCATTGCAAAAAACGAGAATCCAAGACGACACGTTTGGAAAACAAAAAAAGTTCTCGCCCACCAGATGGTCGCCTCGACGTGTCGAGGAACCCGCTTTTGAGCAGGTTGTGACTTACCACGCATATTCATTTGCGCTTTTGAATGTGGACAAAATTGAATAACAAATAAGAATCACATCCAACTACGACTATCCTGCCAAATACAGACCACAATAATTGCTTATTACATGAATGTAATGTCTGGTTGCTTGGTACCGTCCAAAGAGATGTGCTGGTTTCAAATTATGAATGTTTATTATATGCAAAGAAGAAGGTTCTCTACCATAACAATGTTCTCCCAAATATTGGCATAAGTTCGGGCAGAAGTTCTAATTAAGAAACCGATTTTGTATTTATTTATCACGGGGCGGGCAGATCTATATTTTAATTGCACCTTTCTGTTCCAACTGTGCCCATTTAACAGAGCTAGCAGAACTAAATTGGCCATATGTTTTCGTTACGTTGTTCATTAAACAGTCTATTTTAGCGACGATAAGGCCCCATATGGTGCAATATTTTTTTTGATCGTGCAAAACAAAAACAAGCTGGAAAAATTGAACCGACAAAACAATCCAATAAGGAATAAAAAACATGCCAACCTGTTTTAAATTTAAATAATGTGTCAAGTCATCTCATCACCTTAGTTCCTGTATCATCTTTTTATTTTAAAATAAACGGTTTATAAATGATACTCTGAGAGAGGCGTCACGTGGAGATTACGAAAGTGTTAAAACTGTATACAGAGTGATGATATTTTTCAAGTTGTCATAGCATCTTCATATTCTCGAGGAGGATATAAATCCTTATCATGACTACATACAAAACAATTGGGTTTCCAGGTAATATTGCGAGCTTTCATTTTAATACAACTCTAGCTGGGTTTATTTTGAAATAATGTCTCCAAGCTTGCAAGTATTGAGGTCCTCTGGGCGAATAAGGCAGTGAAGAGTGAACTGCGCGCGGTTGATCACGTTTAGTTTTGAAATCAGAAATCAGAAATCAGAAAAATTTATTGAGAAATTAGTATTAATTGCTTCGGCACTAGCTGGGAAATCGGCCCGCCTCCGCAATTAGTTCCTTACTAATGCTTGTGTTACTTATTGCCGACGATAGCAGCCGTCTTGCGTCTCTCATTAATGGATAGTTTCCATTACTAATCGACTTCAAACAACATTTCACACTGTTGTTTAAGAGGCGAGCAGCTAATTATCTTATTTGGCTCTATAAGTACTTCTTTTTGTTAGCGTAAGTCCAGTGTGAAAGTTACATTGAGTGCTTAAGCCGGTACTTGGGTATTCTGTGTAATCGAGTTTGTTCTCTTAATAAAGCTAAAATCAGTGTGATATCATATTGTTTTGCTATATAAGTCAGATTCTGTGTTTCATGCAAAATTAGATATTTTGTTTACGATAGTATATTTTGTTCACAAATAGCTCAAAAAACATTTAAATTTGGATAGCAGGGTTCGTCTGCAACATGAAAGTAACTAAAATGAAACAAAACAATAATGTGCGGGCCTGTTAGACTATTCGGATGGAGATTACAATCGTTATTTTTTCTAACACCCGCAGATAGAAAGTGTTAATCAGCAGCATGTGTTGTAGCCATTTATTTTTTTGTGGGTCCACACTCCACAGTTTTAATTTTAGCCATGGTCAGAGAAGGACACAGGTGGAGGGAGGATACCTGCGTAAGGCGCGTGCGCACCTGTGCCCGCATGCCCGCACAAATAAAGGATAATCACGCTTCTATACTGTCAATCACACTGAACAATTTTCTGCCTTTCATACCTATTACACCACTCTATAGTGTAACGATTATTTCAGATCTTATTTTTAAAGTACATTACCTACGCATTTTAGAATTGTCTTACGCACCTATTCGTCGCATGATAGAGTCTTACAATGATGCATTTATTGAAATTAATGTATTTAACAATAGTTTGAATCAATTTAAGGCTGCAGTATACAACACACTCTCACATTTTCAAATTTGATTTCCATTATAAATATCTTTTACCTCGGATAAAAGTTGTGCATGCTCGTAACCTTTAGTGGTAAGTTCATAATTCTTTACATTAACCTGATAACAGCGTTGTGGGTTGCATTATTACCTAATCTACTAGTTTTATATAAAACTATAACTTCGCAAGTTATATTTTATAATGTAGCTGTTTGTTGTTCCCTTTAATAAAAAAAAGTTTAAAAAAAAGCTTTGGAATTTATCTGCTCACTAACTCAAATGCTCATCTTATTAACAAATTATCTGCTTACCAAATCTTGAGTTAAATCTACGTCAATGATGACCGGATGATACTGTAAAACATAATAAATAATACCACTCCCGTGCATCAACACTTACGTCGTTAGGGGCACTTCACATTATTGCGCACGTGCTACTGACATGTGTAGGTATAGTGTTGTATTTTACAAGACGTCAAGTTATGGATTTATTATACCTAATTGGAATTTTTGTAATAACTGAAAAGATTTAAAGTTCATCTCAAAGGCTCCTTTAGTGCACTAAAAAATGGGTAGTAATCTAAGTAATGCAATGATTTCATCTGGCAGCTACAGCCTTGCCCTACTTCAGTTTTTTCGCGATCATGCCATGTGCCGAATAGGGAGAGTCTAAAACCGTCTAATCATGGTACCTAATTATCTTGTTCTAAGTGCTAATAAATAATTTCATTTATTTTAAAGTTATTCAGCTTCTAAGAAAACCCTTAAAGTAGGCCCATAGAAGAATACTATTTATACAATACAAAGTATACTTAGGTATACCTACCTAATTTTTGTACTTAGTTAAAAATAATCACATAACAGAGATGATCCAATTAAAATGAGATTCTTTGAGATGGTGTCTGACTGAATATCCTGAGTATCGTAAACGCTATCCCCGAATTGATATCAAATATATGCCCCACTAAAAGTACGATCGTAAGAAGTAGGTTGCTTCTAAAAATAAAAAATAAATAGATTTGTAACATGTCTACACTAATATTATAAAGAGGAAAACTTTGTTTGTATGTTTGTTTGTTTGTACTGAATAGGCTCAAAAACTACTGGACCGATTTTAAAAATTCTTTCACCATTCGAAAGCTACATTATCCACGAGTAACATAGGCTATATTTTATTTTGGAAAAAATAGGGTTCCGTAAGATATTTGGGTTTTTCGGACACAAGGTGTAAAAAATCAACCAGAAAAGTTACTTATTTTGCGTACGCTGCCTAAACTATAAAAGATAGAACCATAAAATGTTCTAATTAATTGTAGATCTTATAAATATCTACAAAAAAGTCCGCGACACACTATACCCATCTATGTCGAGTGAGGCACAGCTACCATTTTTTTATTTAAAAATCTTGAATTTTTTTTGGACTACATTTAAACGCGTTTATTTTACTCATGCTATTAATCCTTATCAAAATAAATGATTTCATCACTAAGAACAGTTTATGGAGATAATATTTGGTCTTTGAATGATTAAAATTGGACGTTTGGTTTTGAAGTTATGGCGAAATTAAAATATTATAATGAATAATGAGGATAGTAGGTACCTACGTGTGCTGGAATGGGACATAGGGTACTTTTTATCTGGGTACCGCGTGAGCGAAGCCGCGGGCGGCTGCTAGTTACAAATAAAGAGAAAATTAAGATGCGAAGCGTAAGAAATTGAGATGTCAAAGTGTGCCAAAGGGGCTTCAGCATCCATAGCACTAGTTTTTCGTATTCACGAATTTGTGAGCGTGTTGTATTTGACATGACTTCAGAATGGCTTCAAATATTCTTAAAATGTTGTTACTGTGCCATATGATACAGGCTTCCAAGTAATTTAGCCGACAGCGTTGAAGACTAGTGCTAAGTGTAATGTGACGAAGAAGAAGTCACCGATTCATAGCTCATGAAGGGCATCTGGTTTACTCTGTTATAGTAAGTACGGATGTGTATTTTTTTGGGCTGAATTTTACTGTCGCTCATGACCAAGGGCCTAAAACCAGCATAACAGGGCTGCACTGCCCTCCCCAAGAAATGCATTTTGAGTAAGCAGTTTTAGTGTAAGAACCCTTATCGCTCGACTCTTAGCAGCTGCTGTAACTTAAGTGTAATCTTAATAAAATAACAATTGAAAAATGTCTTTACATTAAAACTGGTAGTGTTGAGGTGTTCTCATGCCACTGCAGCAGAGTGCGAGGCTGCAACGGATCTTATCTCTGTTATCTGCAATATTGATTGCGCCCGTGTCGAAAGTCTCGCCCGGCCAAATGCGACGCAGATTGAAACCTGAACGTATACGATGATTGATTACTCCGTAATGGACACTGACGTCTGCTTGAATCGTCCAATATACGGTATTTTAAATATAATTTCGACAATGTAATGCGGAATTTAACTCGATCATTGATTTCAAGTATCTCTCGTCGATATGGAGAAATTGCAGTAAAGGTAATTAAATTGTTATTTATTGCATTGCAAGTTGGCTTTTATGTTGTGGTAGGTATTCAAATGGTAAAATAAATTAAAACCGCATTTTGATTGGCTTTTTTTACTTTTACTGGTATGGTTCATTAAACAAGTAAAAACTAAGAAACGTTTAATACCTTCGAATGCTTGCAAAGAAAACACATTTAAAGTTATAGTCCTCAAGTACCTCCTTCAAGTCAAAAATCTCTCATATTTTCCATTTGTCGTCCATGTAAAAATCCCTGTCGGTAAATAAGCCCTCCAGGCATTGGATGTTTCTTCCATCCAATTAGTTATGTCAAAACTCGTCAATCTTTAATGATCAACTCACAAAATTGAACGATAAAATACCAGACACATCTTTATAATTTTTATTGCTGACCACTCAAAATATTATATGAAAACGTAAAGCAGGTACCTCAATATTACCAATTACCAAAATTTCACGCTCTTATCGTACCCATAACGGTGATGTAATGAGTTTTAAAGAGTTTTTTCCACCCGTGGAATTCAAAACCTTTGTAAACAGACAGGATCTTAATCTGAAGATTCAAGATGTACGTACAGCGCTGATACGACGCCCGACTCGTTTATCGGAGATAAGTATTTTCTCTTAGCGTATTTTCCTCGAAACATTCTTCACGGACGTGTGATTTATGTCCGTATTCCGAAAATGTTTAAAAATTAAATTATCGTCCATAGGTAGTCAAGCGACGGTGCGCTGAATAGGTCCATCGGGAACTCTTCGTGTTTCTGATGCAAAATGGTATGATAATAAAACCTCACGAATTTTGATGAGGTTAATGCGTTGTCGCGATACGTGCAGCATGTTATTAAGAATAATAACGGGTGATAAAGTTGTAAATTGGGAGTCTTGCTCTGATGAGGCTGATGAGGCTTTTGGTCTCGATGTCAACCCAATGATTGCACTTTGTCAAAAGTATTCATTGCACGACTGATCTACTTCGCTAAGTGGCTTTGGTAGCTGTTATTGAGATGTGACATTATTCAGCTTCCATGATATTCCAATACACTTTCGGCCTTATCAAAATGTGAATAAAATCGATAACGATACATTTGGACTTGGTCCCGTGGGTCAACATTTCTCCAAAGTCACAATTCAACAAGCACCCTTGCTTTTGTTCGGCAATTAGCCAGCAATACCAGCAACAGTATTGTCATAGCAACTAGGAACGATGCGATATGAGCCGTCAGGTGCACTGTCTCCACGGTGTGGTGGCCACAGCAAGTGCGCCGCCACGGTTGAGCCGCGACGCCGTTGGCAGTTGGTGGCCACGCGCCAACATCGCGACAGGTGGACGTTACGCGCCGTTACATTGCGCCCATGTATTGCCACCTACCATTTACCTAACTATTTCACATAACGTTCAAGACAGTAGCCAAAGCGTCAAAAGTCACGTCAAAAAAAGACACGACTTTTTCCAGAAGATTTAGGTCTCTATAAAGCGCGCAATTAGGACATCAGAGGCATAAAATGACGAGGACTTTAACAATTACATACATACATATTTTCATGCCGTACCCCTAATGGGGTGGGCAGAGCCACGAGTAAACAAAAGAAAACTTGCAGCCACTTCAAATTTAAAAATTAAGACTTTAAAAATTTAATTTTATAATTTGGTTGTGTGTTTGACAGTTAGGATAAGTTAGACGCTATTGATTTATTTGTCCTAGCGCTGATGCTAAAGTATAGGGACTTTTTAGAAAAAAAAACAGATGTTTCAACTGATCCGAATCATAGTTAGAGACGAGGCTGCAGTGGAGAGGCAGAGTTTGCTATGAGAGTGATTTTGCTTCTAATATGCCAATCAAGGTTAATTTATAGAGAAGATGCAGAGTATGCAATTTTAGTTTTCACCTATTTCACATATTTTATGTAACACTTGGTGGAAATAAAATATAAAGTTCTCGGCTTGGACAAATAAATTGTTAGTCATCTGCATAAATATGATTTTGACAGAGTTGAATATAATGTCAAATACTATAACATTTGTATAAGGTTATACTTACTTAATGCAACATATTTCAAATCATATCTTATTTTGCTTTGACGAGTTATTATAAATTAAAGAACACAACGACACAACATTGGATCAGCTAAACTTGTTTTGCGTTATGCATCTTTATGCAATAAGAGTCAACTAATCGTATTATGAAATCATGCGGGTACCTAGTACCTACCTGTTGCGAACACCTGTCTAGCAACGATACTTGCTAATACGTAAAATTTGTTCATTAGTATGTCAAATGCAGAAGTTTCAAAAAGTATATTAAAAATACGGAGACACCGTATTTATAACAAATTTTTCCTATTTGATAAATTGTTTGTAAACTATTCTGGGATTTATTTTACTGCACAGTTTGTGTATAATTATACATTCATTTTGCTTCGTCCTTCGAGATTAGTACATTTGTAGTATACGTCTAGGTATCGCCTTTGACCACATAGTTGAAAGCAGAAATTCTGCTCCGTAGACATATTTTTTCTCCGGCCTACCGCTCGTCTGCAACTCATTCGCGTTTTAGTGCCTCGCCGAACACCACGTTATTTCTTACTTTTTAGCAAAAAAGTGTCAAAAGATGCCGAAACGAAGTCACAAAAACGAGGACAGCGATAGTGAGGATTATTTACGACGAAAATTACGAAAAATTGAAAGGAAACTCGCAAAAAGAAACAGACGATTGAGAAGTCGTTCTGAATCTAGTAGTTCGATTGCTAGGATTACCCCGGTACAATCGGAACGAGAAGGTAAACAATATGTCCTTTTTTGCAACTATTTCCTTTTAACCATGATAATTGTGAATAGTTTTCTAGGACTATATCCATATCAAACCTTGACATTACGTCATTTTCCATTAATGTTGTGTACATCTCCAGGGGATGTTACCTTCATAATAATCGGAATACCTACCTAATAATACGGTATGGTGGATGCAGGTACCTATGTACCTACCTTGTGATTGTGTACATTTAAACGGAATGTTACCTTCACATTTTTTGATATTTATCGCCACATCCACGTCGATAGACAATACCTACCTTGTGATGTGGATAGTTTATAAGGACTATCGCCGCACTTTATTTTTATTTTGGTATTTATACCTACCTAAAATATTATTAAAATTAAATGTTTATTGCGTTAAAGTTGTGGTCATCTGACAGGGATGAACCCTTCGCTTTTAGATGCACATAAACTTATAAATCATCATCATCATCAGCCGTATCAGTCCACTGCTGGACATACGTTTCATATATAGGTTAATAAAACTTACCTATGTGTTTTATTTAGTACTTACCAACCAGGTAATGGTCTTTTCAGATGAAATAGATGTACGATCTGAGGTCCATCTAACACCAATCACTCTAGGAGAACCTCAAATGGGTACGTCTTCCTCACCCACTCAAGCTACCGTCTCAGACGCACAGCAAGCTGAGCTACCCGTTGAGATACAACCTGATGAGCCGGAACTAGATGAAGAGATTATAAATCTATTGGGAGAAACACCTTCGAAGGATAAAAAATATGGACCTGATATTCGAGGTGAACTAGCAGTGCGTTGGGAACACATCGCTACAGCCGGCTTATCCAAAGATTCCAAAAAGGAACTGCTTGAAAAGCATCTTATTCCAAAAAATTGCACAAAAATCGACGCCCCGAAGTTAAATCCGGAAATAAAGGCAGCTTTATCGGAAATGCTCATTAAAAAGGATAAGGCGTTAGAAAATAAGCAAGTACAGGTTGCGGCAAGCATATCTTGCATCAGTGAAGCTCTCACTAGATTGTTCGCCTTGGAACAAAAAGATCAGGCTGTAATAAAACTATTGATTGAGGCCGGTCGATTAATGTGCGATTCACAACATAGTGAGTCTATGACAAGAAGGAATTTTATATGTTCCACAATTAAGAAAGAAATTAAAGATCAACTTTATAATACGGAAATCGATAGTTTTCTATTTGGCGAGAAGCTAGCCGATACACTCAAGGCTGCCAAGGCAATATCCAAATCAGGCGCTGAGATAAAAATCACACCCGCTAAGAAAATTGCTCCAGCGCAGAAAACTAAACAAAATTTCCAGAATTTAAACCAGAAGCCTCCGCTCCCGGCAGCCAGGCAGGCGGGAGCAGCGAGGAGGTTCGAGCCGACGCCATCGACGTCGCGCCAGCGGCAGCCGCAGCAAGCGCGACAGCCGACGCGCTCCTATCATCAACCGGGCCCCCGTCGTCGCTAGACCCGGTACGTTCTGCAGGAAGATTATCTCTTTTTTACAATCAATGGCGATTGATAACTAAGGACCCCGTGATATTATCATGGGTAAGAGGATATGAGATACCGTTTTCTAAACCGGTTTCTCAATCATACGAACCGAGTTTGCCAGTATTATCAGAATCCGAATCCATTCAATACAAAGTGGCCATAACTGAACTTTTAAATAGCGGAGCTATTTCACCTTGTACACCATGTCAGGGACAGTTTCTCTCTAGTTACTTTCTGGTTAAGAAACCCAATGGTAAAAACAGATTTATATTGAATTTAAAAATCTCTAAATAAGTACATCACAACGGAACACTTTAAAATTGAGGACTTGAGAACTACTTTAAAGCTTATATCGAGAAATAGTTTCATGGCCACTCTGGATTTAAAGGATGCATATTTTCTTGTTTCTATACATCCAGACTTTAGAAAGTACTTACGATTCAAATACGGGGGTAATTTGTACCAATTCAATGTTCTAGCATTCGGTTTAAACACAGCTCCCTTCGTTTTTACTAAATTGTTAAAACCAGTCATGTCTCTACTCAGGTCATTAGGCTATATGTCATCTATATATTTAGATGATATATGCATTATTTCTAGAAGTTACCAAGAATGTCATGATAATATCCTGCATTCTAGAAGCATTTTAGAAGCCTTAGGTTTCATAATTAACATTGAAAAGAGTTGTATGATTCCACATACTGTTTGTAAATACCTTGGTTTCTTAATAGATACCAAACATTTTCACGTCTCCTTGACTAATGAAAAACGACGCTTAATTAAACTGGAGTTACAATCTTTTCAATTGTTGCGACGCTGCAA
Organism: Scotopteryx bipunctaria; assembly: GCA_949320045.1. NCBI lineage: Eukaryota > Metazoa > Arthropoda > Insecta > Lepidoptera > Geometridae > Scotopteryx > Scotopteryx bipunctaria. The sequence continues at coordinate 7,222,942 of OX439441.1, forward strand.
AATTAGACATTTTGCACGCTTGGTAGGACTTCTCACCTCATCTTGCCCGGCTATCCAATACGGATGGATGTATACCAAACAGATGGAAAGATGCAAATACCTTGCTTTGTGTAACACAGATAGCTACGATACCTATATGTCAATACCACAGTACTTGCAGGGTGATTTTTCTTGGTGGTTAAAATCTATTGATATTGCAGTCAACCCCATTAGGCAAGACAGCTATTGTTTAGAACTTTTCTCTGACGCTAGCAAAAAAGGGTGGGGGGTAGCATGTGGTAAGGAGACCGCCAGTGGCCAGTGGAGTATCTCAGAGTCAGTTAAAGATATAAACTACTTAGAACTCCTGGCAGCGTTCATAGGTTTACAGATTTTCGCAAAGGAATTTAGAAATTGTCAGATTTTACTGCGCATTGACAACACAACTGCTATTTCGTACATCAATCGTATGGGAGGAGTTAGATTTCCTCATCTCACTGATATATCAAAATCTTTATGGCAATGGTGTGAAGCTCGCGAAATATTCGTGTTCGCTTCATACATAAGCTCGAAGGATAACGAAGTAGCAGATGCGGAGTCTCGAAGATCCCACCCAGATAATGAATGGGAGCTAAAAAATGAAGCTTTTGTAAAAATTACACAAGCTCTAGGACATCCAAAAATTGATCTTTTTGCATCCCGAATTAATAATAAATGTAAAAAATATATCTCGTGGAATAGAGACCCTGGTGCGTTTGCCGTAAACGCGTTTACCTTAGATTGGAAAGATCTTTCTTTCTACGCTTTCCCCCCATTTGCGGTGATATTAAAGGTTTTAAGAAAGATAATAACAGATCAAGCTGAGGGTATAGTTGTGGTTCCTTATTGGCCCACGCAGCCCTGGTTCCCTCTATTTCAAGAACTTCTTTGTTCTCATTTGATACATTTTAGGCCTTGCGATAATGTATTATTATCTATTTCCAACAGTCACCCCAAACTGACGTTGATTGCAGGGAAGTTATCAGGACGGCACTATTGAAGAGGAGTGTACCACCGTCGTCGTTAGATATTATAATAGCTTCCCTATCTAAAAATTCTATAAAACAATACAACGTCGCAATACGACGTTGGGTAAACTTTTGTAAAGAACACAATCTTGAGATATATGAGGCGTCAACTCCGATGGTGATGTATTTTCTTACCGATTTATTTGAATCCGGCCTTCAATACGGATCACTCAACAGTCATCGCTCTGCTCTGTCTTTGATCTTAGGATCGAGAGTGGGGTCTGATGATCGTGTTACTAGGCTTTTCAAAGGTTTTTATAGACTTCGCCCTCCAGTACCTAAATATAATATAACTTGGAACCCAACAGTTGTTTTAGATTTTTTATCTCAATGGTACCCTAACAACAGTCTAACTTTGGAGCGTTTGACTAAGAAGATAGTCACATTACTCATGCTGGTAACTGCACATAGAGTACAGACTATCAGTAAAATAAATTTAAATAACATTGTCATCAATAATCAGCTTATATTAATAAAAATTCATGATTTAATAAAAACATCACGCCCAGGTTCAGCTCAACCTTGCCTGAGGATTCCGTTTTATAAGGACCGACCGGAAATTTGTCCGGCAGAAGCGCTTTCAGCATACATTGATAGGACGAAGCCTTTAAGAAAAAATGAAAATAGCCTATTCATTAGTTTTAAACAACCGCACAAATCAGTATCCAAGGATACCATTAGCCGATGGATTAAGAACACGCTGTCAGCCAGCGGAGTTGACACTACCATATTCTCTGCCCACTCCACCAGACATGCAGCTACCTCAGCCGCCCATAGAGCTGGTGTCAATATTGATACAATACGAAATACAGCTGGATGGAGTGGCAATTCGATTGTATTTGCAAAATTTTATCATAGAGATGTTCTGTGTGATCAATCTGATCAGTTTGCTGTATCAATCCTAAATACTAATAACGATTAAAATGTACCCTACCTATATATAATCGTATATTGAAAATAGATTTTTTTTTCGTTATAATAGGTATAGAAAACCTTACCTACTTGGTTATATTCAACCTATTAATCTCTTCATTGAAGGAAGATTTTTCTTTTGTTTTAGGAGATTATAATAGCTAGATAGCTTTATTATTTTATTTTTTGTTTTGATGTTTACTTACACAACAAAAATACATGAGTGTATAATATTTCACTGTCTTTCAAAATCTACAAATGTACTAATCTCGAAGGACGAAGCAAAATGAATGTATAATTAGAGATTAAACGAACTTACCCTAAGTGAAGTTCTATCCAAATTATACGATTTTGCTTCGTCCGAGAGATTAGGTCCCTCCCAACCCTACGACCCCCTACTTGTGTGAAATATTAGGGTTTCAGTTGCAGGCTTTTAACTAAATGAGTTGCAGACGAGCGGTAGGCCGGAGAAAAAATATGTCTACGGAGCAGAATTTCTGCTTTCAACTATGTGGTCAAAGGCGATACCTAGACGTATACTACAAATGTACTAATCTCTCGGACGAAGCAAAATCGTATAATTTGGATAGAACTTCACTTAGGGTAAGTTCGTTTAATCTCTAATAAAATCATCGCTTCAAAATATTCTTAACATCGAAAGTTATCACACATAAACTATAGAAAATATTAGTGACCAAACTATTCAGTAATATTGAAATGCATGTTGATACATAGTGCACATTGTTATTTAAAGTGGTTGCTTTACAATATGCAGTGAAAGATACGAAAATATGAAGGATAATATTGGCACGCTGGGTGGCCAGCCGCGAATAAACAACTAGATCGCCTACGCCTTCTTTATTCAGGCAAAGGTTATCAGAGACCATGCGAAAGATATTACGTAAACTAAATTATAGTCAGCGTGAATATTGTCAAGACTATGTCTCATAGAGTCGTGGAAGCTTCGATTTTACTGTAAATTATTGATGCTCGCAAGTGCTTCTGCTTTATAAATAACTGCCTACGCTTATTTGAAATAAGTTCTATCTAGCGAATATGAGACTTGTTCAGCAACAAAAACGGGTAGTGACTGGGTTTTGTTACTATGGCAAATTTCTTTTGTGTAACAAGTACATGGTAGGAGCTTTTTTAGAACATAAACTGAGCACATAGAGTTCGAGTGTTTGTTTGTTAGGGAAAATGCTATTATTTAAGTGTCCGCCACGTGTTGGTCGTGTGTCGGCGCGTGCGCATCGCATCCACCGCGCCGACGCCCGCGCCGCCACGCTCCGGCGCGCCACACCCTCTACCCCTATCGTCATGACATTACTTTTTACAATACTAACACTCTTCTAACCGTCATGTGCACGACAGTTGGACTTAGACAAAAAGATAACGCAATTTATACCACGCATCAACATACCCCTGTAATTAAAACAACGAAGGATGGGTAATGTACACGTGCCTAATTAAAACTACCCTCCTGTGCCACAATTAGACAGGTACTTAGCTGGTAGCTTGTATGTTACATTTACATCTACATAAGTTGTTTATGTTATTGATGTTTTGGTATACAGAAGAAGAATAACTCTTCCGTGACCAAGCCTCACATTCAAACAAATATTTTCAGACCACCTTAAAAATAATCTACTTCCAGCGCAGTATTATTTACGCAGGTAGGTATTCTTTTCCGTATCGAGTATTAGAGTTTGGAACAACTTGAAATTGTAAAAATGCCTTAAAAGCACTATAATGGTCTATTGTATTCTAAAAGTGGCCAATGAAGTTATATAAAATGCGACCTGCTACTTAAAGTATTTTCTGTAGAAGTTATGTATGCGCTGCGAGTTAAATCAGTTAATACCGAACGCAAGAAATTTATCCATACTATTGAAATATTTCTGGTTTATGACGCACATCAAGTTATGTATCAGAAGTGACAAGCTTCATATAAAATTTAGAAGAAACTATCCGTATAAATCTACTCCGTATGACTTCAAATTGTAACAAAATTGTCCAAAGAGCGATAACTAGACCGATCAGATATGGTGTACAGGCCGGCTCGCGCTGAATGCAGCAAGAGTGGCCTGTGAGGATAGGAGTAGTCTGTGAGGATTTCCAGTGCTCCTGCCGCCTGCTGCCTGCCGCTGACGAGACCCGGCGCAGGCTTCGGCTTTGCGGAGGCGGCGGCGCGGCGGCGGCTGTGCAGCCCCACGGTTGCCGTATCTTATTTATAATTACGGACGTCGACCCGAGACCCGGACCTGTCGCGATTTCACCTGCTATTATTACCATTTTATTCATTGCTATTGCATTTATTACGTTGCTTGTTACAGATTTTACTGTCTGTAGGTTTTAACGAATGGCTCTTAATTATGAGAGTATATCTTTGTGCTGATTTCTCCTTATAAACGCGCACGTGTAGTAACGATCTCATCTTATAGTGAACGGTGCCGATTTAATTGATATGATTAAGTTTTTAATGTTACTCCAGTCCAGATACACAATGTAAAAATGAAAGTAAAAGAGAATTACCATTAAATGTTTAACTTTCTTAATAATAAATGTTCTTCATCCTTCCGTTGAAATTGATGATCCTTTTAATTTATGTTTATGGCGCAGTGAAAACTTTTCATCGTTCAATAATTATGTAAAATGCTTTATTGTGGCTATGCATATATTAGTGATGTTATCACTGATTATAATGTGACACTAAGGTGCAATATTGTGGGTGATTAGAAGTGTAGTATGTGAATTAGATCCACACGGCGGTGATTGACGCGCGGGTCGGAGGTGAGGGCCGGCGCGGGCCGCCTACGCGCGGTCCCGTTACACAGCGGTTAATTTTTATGCAGACAGAGATTATTGTATTAACGCCCGCGCCTTCGAACTTACAAGGAAACAACATCCAAAATAAAAGCTCCATTTATTTTGATGTCTGTGTGGCAGATAACTCAGTGCTTTATAATCGTTTTTATTCATTAATAACTTTGTTTGAATTCATGAAACTTAAAATGCAAAATAAAAACAAATGATTAACATCGGGTACTAAACCAGCTACAACTTATTAGGCCAGTTTTACTTCAAACTCATCTAAGTCCTAATTTTACCTCTAAGAACCTAACCATTGTTTTTCATTTTTTTATTTTGTATTAAAAACTGGTTCACGATTATATTTCCAAGCGCAAAAGACATCCTCTCAACTATCCCTCTAGGTTCTCAAGATGATAATGTTAACTCATATGTGAAATTCGATTTAAAAAAGACATTGATATAATTTCGTAAAGACATGACAAGTATAATTATAAAGGTTTTATTGTCTCGTAGCTGTATAAAGTTTAAGCGTTGACACGATGACAGTAGGTAATTAACATTGGATGCTAATGTCTGCGGCTGCGCACCGCGCCAGCTCAAGTACCTACTTATGTACGTTATGATGTATAGTCAGCAAGGGAAGTTAATGGTTTAAATTCTTATATATCTTAAGAAAAGACTTGCTGTGGCCCATAACAATTATCATGGCACGATTACCATTTAACTATACCAGACAAAAGCACTAAAATAAACTTAAACTCTCAATCAACTTTTGTTACTGACTGAATTTACAGTCAACTTCAACAAGGTTTACCTGGAAATCATTATGCTACTTATTATAAACTTTCTAATACGAGACACAATATTTACTTGCAAGAAAAGCCTAGTAATCAACTTGTAAGAAATGCCTGTCACATATTTTATATAAAATATGGGCTAGTTGCAAACTTCGTAATAACATACTTGCCAGTTATCGGACATGGGAAATGTTTTATGAAGAGATTGCGTAATTACTTACTAATCTTTTTTAATCATAGTTAGGATTAAGAATACTAGGATTCTCTATGTCGTTGGTGTTGGAATCTACCAGCATCAATAGTTAAATATAAACAAAATAAAAGAGTGATTCCAAATTCCGTGGTATATATCACAACACCCAAACCCGGAAGAAATATCAAACATTTATCCCGCAACGGGAATCAAGCCTTCACCACTCGTGGTTTAGCCTGACGTTCATCCGTCACGCCATCGCCGTCAGAACAAGGGACAGTTTTCTAAGAAATAATTCCAACTAGATGTTTTAAGAGTGGACTGTACAGTTTGAAATACAGGCCGTGCTTGTGACTCACAGCGCTGCCTACGCGTTGTACGTTAGGGTTTACTTAATTTTTGTAAATGAGATATGAAAGGCGTTGTTTGTACTTTAATGTTAAAATTGTATTTGCCGGGTATATTGTAAACACAGGTCGAATAATAGATTTGACCTGCTTTTCTAATATTCATATTTAATAGTTTATACAATACCATACTTAATATATTTCATAGAAGTGAAATTTACATTTTAGAAGAATTTTACTAGGTTAGTTTCGATTTTAAAAGGATAATTTTAATTTATTTATGCGACGGTCGGAAAAATACATTGGACTCTAGAAGATACGCACTTAGACCAGGTAGAAATTAAATCATACCACCACGATCTCATCTAAAGATGTATAGCGACGGGTCATACGCGTTGTCAATTTATAATAAACTTCAGACAGAATTAAAAGTTATACAAAAATATTCATTATTCATCAATAAACTTAAGATTTTCCTAATTGATAAATGCTACTATCACTTAAAAGACTATTTAATTTAATATAATATAAAATAATTAACTTACCTACATTTCTACTGACGTGCAGACCTATAAAATTGAATGATTTAGAATACCATTACCTACCTAAAATATTTTTATAATCTTATAAATTTGTGTTACAGTGATGGCACTTGCTCTCGTTGGAATCTTTTGTATGGAGACTTGTGATGCGTAGCATTCGGAGCGCGTAGCACTCACTGACTACAATCTACTAGCTAGACAGTCGTGTAAATGTGAATAGCTATGCTATTTTTAACTGAATAGAATTTTGCTTCACGCGCCCTTTGTAGCATTATTTTCTTAGCATTTGAATTCACTGGGATTTTTCACGCAGGTGGTTCGAAAAAAGAACAGATAAGATGTGATAACCACGTATATTTATGAGAATTATGATTATGCCAATTTCAGCACGCCCAATGTCGAAAACGCAGCCAACAATATTGATTTCACTTTCCTTCGATAATAGAACGGCTAAAACAAGTCAGTCTAGACGGATCAACTTCCTCGCCATAAACATTCGCTTTGTTTAACTTATCACATTACAAAGGCGAGATTACAAAATCACAGCGGAAAGCTTGGAGGTATAAAGCATCCGAATCCATTTACGTGGATCTACAAGCCTAGGCTGCGCTACCAGTGGAATAATCTTTTCAGAGTTGTTGAAGCGCGACGGCGCGGCGGAGGCGCAGGCGCAGGCGCCTACGCAGCGCGCGAGTCGTACCTCACCGACCACGGGCGGCGCTGTCGTAGTTATTGGCACTGGCTCTGGAGATTTATCACCTCACTCGCGCCGCCATCGACTTGGCGCTATGATGTTACCAATAAGATCACTATTGTGGGCTGTTCTTATTCTATTCAAATGGTATTATGGCATTTACCCACGAAATGCCTACGAAATCATGTCCGGAAACGCTTCCTCGTAGAATAATGCTAAGAAGTAACTTAATTTGTACGACTGTTTGAAGCTAGCTCTGTTATCCTATAGTAGAAGTCGACATAGGACGACGTAGGCCTTCCCAATATACTTCCTGGACGAACGATATGGTCTCCCACCGTCCTTCCATTTTACAGTTTAGCTTTGCTAGGTAATGTTACTAGTTATTTGATACCTGGATGTTGGACAAGCAGTGCTCCAGATTGAATCACGATGCCAGCTGTCAGGAAAACATACCAGACCATTCGTTTATGAAAAAAAGATCATCTTTGCTGCTAAATTTAGTTTTTATTTTATCTAGAAGGATTTATTATTGATTTATCTTTTGCAATAATGATATTTATTTGATTTTTCGAAGATGTGTTTTACACATTGTTTTATACTATCGTCCTGTCACTGTTTGTCATAGTCTTAAAGAAGAATATCTTACTTATATTATAAATGCGAAAGTTTGTGAGTTTGGATGTTTGGATGTTTGTGCCTCAATCACGCCTAAACGGCTGAACGGATTTGAATGAAACTTGGAATATACATAGTACATGTACTGGATTAACATATAGGCTATTTTTTATCCGGATACCACGCGAGCGAAGCCGCGGGCGGCAGCTAGTGACTTTATAAAGTGTTTTACTACTTCTACACTATTGCATTAGGTTAGCCTGTTAAGATAGAATGTAAGTTTAAATGAATAAATAAATAAATTTTTAACAAATTCTAAGAGGGATTCATACGTTATTATTTTCTTCGTCATAACAATACTAAACATTTATTAATAATGCTACATATTTTAGTTCGTTCTCTCTAGTTCAGTGATTTTTGTGCCAATAAACAAATTTTATAAGTACGCACAATACGTTGGTACTTGTCTAAATGTAGTTTATGTAGTTACTAGCATGCTCGCTGGCTGTGCTACAAGTAACCGATTATTAATCCGAGTTGTATGTAGTGTAATTTATATAAATGTGATTAGCGCGTGTGACAGTCACAGACTTTATTGGCCATGTTTACGATTATTAACCGTTAGTACAGAGGTACACTCATATGTATAATACCCGGTTCCAATGTTCTACTAACGGATGATGCCGTCGACGGATCGTACATTACAATAGCAACGTCTTTCGATAGATAACAACGTCATTATAGTAATAAACGTTTGATCGTCAGTTTATGTAATATTGGAACCATGGCGTAAGTCAGGTATCAGGTATCAATTTTTTTCCATAACTTCCCTACAATAAACTGATCATTTAATGCAAGAACAAAAATGCAGTGTATAAACTAACTAGCTTATGGCGTAAATTCGGACACCCCATTTTACCCCTTTTTGAGAGTTATAAAAAAACCCTGAAACACGTTTAGATCCAGTCGCACTACCCGTTTAAAAGTTGCCATAAATTTTTGACACCCCATATTGCCCCTTTTTGAGCATGTCCATTTATTGCGCATTTATTCCAATTCGAGTTTCAAGCAAATCGCACTACGCGTAAAAAAGTGGTATACATACGCACGTTTTTACTTCTTTTCATCCCTTTAGGGGTTGAATTTAAAATAATCCAGCCTTAGTGGGTGGTTTTGCTATATTTCAGCTTCAGTAGTTTGTCCTGTACCTACGTTGATTGCAAAAATATGATACTTTTTTATAAAAATACATTTACATAACCAAATACTTTTAGGGTATAAATTATTATGGACATACTCGTATTTGCTACTTGATATCATTTAAATATGTTTACACAGTATTCTGTGTCTGACTGTACAAATCTCGATACCTACATACGAACATTTAATTGATATTTCATAACAGAATGTAGGGAAATAGCTTAAGGAGTTATTAAGTTTATATAAATAGCTTAGGGATTCCATTACAAAGCATTTATGTTGCCACATCTTCAGATTGCATTCGCAACTTTACTTATTTAGGGTCTAGACTGTCTCCTGGGCACAGACTCATATCTAAATATCCAAGCAGAATTACGAATTCTAAGTATCTAAATAAGTTAGTCTGGGGCTGGTAATTAAATTTTCTATTATAAGTAACGTTCATTGGCTTTGATTCACACTTTTAAATGGTTATTATTCTTAGTTAACCAGGAATAACAATGAAAGTTCAATTCTATTGAAATGAAACCTTCCAAGAAATCCAGAATCAGATAGAAGTGCACTCAATATGTGAAGACATCATAAATCTGGGAAATGTCATATCAAGAGTGGGCTAGATAATTTATTGTAAGGTGCGCATTGAAATCACATTTATTTGTGAGCACGCGCCGACGGTCGACGTTACAAATCATGCTTATCGGCACGCTGGTCCATTGCCTCCGCCGCCTCTAGATTACCTCGGATCTAGATGCCTGCCTTGTAACTTCCACACCATCAGTACAATATAATAAGTACGTAAACCACGAGGGACGTTCACATAATTTTGCTAATAAACTCTCTACCTCGACTGTTCTAGTTTAGGTTATCTCCGCACTACATTAATAGTGTTTCTTTTTTAAAAGATATAAATAATTAAATATAACAATAACAAAAGCTCTTCTCGAACGAGGTCATATTTGTGTCGAAACCCGATTGTGTTATCTGTAAGGCGATCGCTTATAATAAGTATTAGAAAAGTTCAAAGTTCTATTAGACTATTAGGTGTGAACTCTAATTGGTACCGCATTATCGGCGATTGATATCGGATTAGATAATCACGATGCAAATAGGTACAGAATTAATTAATGAGAATGCATTGGATTGGCGGTGGTGCGGGGGCCTCTGCGCACGCGCCGCTGCGCCGGCCAATCGGACGCACTCACCTTCACTAAGCACATCTTCAACTTCTGCCACTAATTGGCATTCGTGTAGGCTGGTTGTGTGTTAACTCTTGGTCACCAGTAATTAAATGTGGAGCCATAGTTAATGTGTATTATTCTGTGAGAGCCAGTGCTCCTTGAACTGGGAACATTGCATACCTGCATAATAGTGTCTCTACAAGGACTATTTATTTTGTAATCATTTTGTTGAACATCTGGAACCATGTGTTCAGTTTATGATATGATATTTTCACGCTATAAATCAAGATTTTAACCTTACAACCTAAAAAATATAAATATATCAAAAAGTCAATTCTGCTTACAAATCTAGTTTTGCGTCTTACAGTGCGAAGTTTGACCTAAATAATTTCTAGCTAGTAGATAGGTATCTATCTAATAAGTTGAATTATGTAACTTTGATAATATCTTAATTCGATTGGAAACAATCCGTAAAAAGTGCCAATAGCCCGCCCCGGTATCGTTTAGAAACGTGCACTTGCCTGACAGGGTCAGAGGTTACTACAGAGATCTTTATCTTATTGGACCACTATCCTATCAGTTAGTGACATGATAGTAGCCTACGTTTAAATAAAGCCTTATGCGATTACAATGTCAGGCAATTCCAAATGTTTAATCACTTGCTGAGTCAGTATCGTAACTCTTAAACTTGGACGTAGATAATTTTATACCTAGGCATCTAGTATAGACGGCTTTATGTCGTCGAATTTACAGGCACTTACAAAACACTGTTGTGTATTCTAGAACTCACTGCTACTTTAGTCGAATTTAATGTTTTACGTTGTTAAATTCAAATTCTGCGAATAAGTTATAAAAATACTAACAAGTACATATGTATAACCACAGGGCATACTAAACTTTATACGATTACTATTACATAAATAAACCATTTTTACAATATAAGAATATAGGACGACCATAATTTTATTTTTTAATGCTTATCAGTTTTTAAAAGCCCCTTTGTTTCGATGTTTCTATTTTTTTTTACTTTCTGCAATAATTTTACTGTTGTTTATTGCAAAGCAAACAAAAACATGTTTGCTGCTAGTTATTATTACCCGGTTCATAATTTCACTTGCAATCTGTATCTGTGGGAATCTAATTGGCCAGATTCAGGCCTTGTTTTCGATTATTGGAATTCACTTAACTACGGCTAGTAGGATTCCGCTTAGACACAAGTTATAAGACAATAGTAATTATGTACCAGGAAGCCACCGGGTGCAGATCCCGAGCGACCCATGGCCGGATGACCGTCGCGCGGCGCCCACAGACTAATCCGACCCACATCTGACTTAAGCTGCGCGTGCGCCGCTATTATGACAATAAACTGCCTGCTTTTATATCCAATAAAATTAAACATAACAAAATATTGTTATGGAAAGTGGAATCCAAAACCTTGAAAATGTGATCTTTTCTTTAGTATATTGTTCGTTAAACTGTGTTATTGATTCCGTACCGTACATAGATCAGATATTGGAAAGTCACCAATGTTGATCTCAAACATAAGTCAATATTTTATCTCATTGTTTAACTTTTATTAGCCTTAACTTTTTTATGACGAGGTTCAAATAATACGTCAGTTTAAAATCAAATCATGTTTTCTTTTATTTTGTTGTTTTCATAACGGAGGTAACAAAAAGGAACGCAATTCAGCAATTGGCTTAACCATAGCCTCTTGAATAGATACAAATCTTAAAATATATTACAAGTCTTTTACTGCTTACATTTTCGAAGAATATATTAGTTGTTTCTATTATACTAAGGCACTTTGTACATGGCTTACCCCAAGTTCATCAAAATTTAACACAACATTTTTGATAGATTATAATAAATACCATTAACTGTTAAATTTTGCTGAAGTTTAGGTACCTTCAAGATAAGAATTTATAATATTATACTTTAACCGTGTATAACACTTGGCAAACGCCATTTGACTAGTAATATCGCGGTTATCGCGATTGACATCACCTTAAACACTAGGTATCTTAATCAAACTTAAAAGTATACCTACACTGTAACCAAAAGTCGAGCATAATTATTTAGTATACACACACAAAAGACTTATGATTTACAATAATAATTTAGAGCAATTTATACAACAGTGAAATTATATCCAGTGTTAGTTGATATATGCTAAGTAAGAGATCGTGAATCCTGCAAAAGCTCAGTCTTTTCAGTAAGCGTGTACTGTAGCATTTGGAGGCAGGCCCTGGTGCGCGTGCGTCGTCGTCTGGACTCCAGACTCTGGCCGGTACTCGTAGGGAGACATACCGGGGGCTGCGCAACCACCTTCTAAGTGCTTACTGAGGAGGGACATCCGCGAGAAGGTCTTGCCACAACCAGTGCAAGAGTACTTTTTGACATCTGAGTGTGTTTGTAGATGAGCTCGCAGATTGGAGCGGTCAGCAAACGCCCTGCGGCAGTGGTGACAAGAGAAAGGTTTCTCACCCGTGTGAGTGCGGATGTGTCCCTGCAACAACCACGGCCTGGAGAACGCCTTGCCGCAAAGGTGGCATTTGCATGGCAACGTATGGGTTCGAATGTGCATTTTCAATGCTCCAAGAGACGTGTAGACCTTCGCGCAATATTTGCAGCTAAATGACTTCCTTGCGAGACTGCCTTCTGCCGCCGCGCAGTGGTATTGTTGGTGCTTTGAGAGCCCTGAATAAGTGGAGTATGACTTAGCACAGTCTGGGCATTGATAGCGAGGGCGTCTAGGTGCCGAGACTGACATGCTAGAATCTGATGACACTGAGCCTGGCGATCGTAAGTCTTCCGGGCAAGGAGGTGGTGAGCAAGAGGATGGTGGTGAAGCAGGCGAGTAATGAGCGTATATCGACGGATGGGCTGGAGGCGATAACGCCGGTGCAGCAGGGTACATCTCTTCTAGATGTCCGTAGGGTGCGTACAATGTTGGCAAATAGGCGTACTGTGGAGTGGGCCGAGCGAGCTCAGTGGGCGCGGGCTCGAGGCGGGCGTGACATGCAGCCAAGTATTCAAACTGCTGTTGGGGCCATTCACGGGGTTCTATTTTGACTGCTGTCGCTGCTACAGGTGATGAGGCTTTGCTAGGGTAATTGCCAGTTTTAGAAAGGTCTTCCGGTTTGGTGCTGAGATTTTCGGGTTCGTCATTTTCACTTTTACCTGAGAAAAAAGAAATAAGGGTTATTTTCACTTATTTATGGAAAAGTAATGGAAAATAGGCTAACTGGATTTCAATCAATTCTACGATTATTCTTTCATGGCACTAGAGTTTCAACTGGGGTATGATATAATAGGCTAGGTAAATCTTTACAGGTTAATTTGGTTTGTTTTATAATACTTACAATGATAATCATAATAGAGTGTAGTGGCGAGGTGGGCGGGGTGCGGCGGCGTAGTGGGCGGCGTCGCCGGCCGCTCCTCCCGCACCAGCACCGGTCGCTTCTTCAGCGGACAGTGCGCATACTTCTTCGACAGCAAAGCTCGAGAAGTCTGGAAATCCTCCACGAGCATCTTGAATCACAATTCTCACAATCACTCGAACTAAGAAAGAGTCTTCCAAAGTATCTTCAATCACAAGATCACTTGTTGTGTAATATCAGTCCAATCAAATCACAAAGATGCGCCGGAGTCGTGTTTAGCGGAGTTCGTGTTCGGGACGCTAGTGACGGGTACGTTCACTCGTCGGCGTCCGGAGCTCGAGTGGTGCGGCGAGGGAAGGCCAGGGCCTTTATAGGGCTCCCCGTCAAACGGCGGCCAGGTGGCGGCGCGGGTAGGTCTCGCACGTGCGCCATACCCAATCGGCGGAGGGCGCGGGGTCCCGACCAATGGCGGAGCGGCGAGGCGCGGGGCGGCGGCGGCACCTGCGCCTCCGCACCCGCCGGAACCGCTGCCTCTCAGTGCGATATGCCCAGCTTCACCATCGCACCGGTTCAAACCGTCTCGTCGCTGTAAATGAACTGATTTTTTGCACTACTCTTGGGGTTAAGCACCTTTGAACTGAGCCATTTCTTTCTTCTTTTTGAAACGGTTTCGACATCTTTGTTCGTTATTGTAATTCAGATCGAGATCAACAGCTGTATGACTTACGGATGTGAAAATATTATTATTTTTCAGTGCTATCCAGAATTCAAGTCAGCGGTATATACCTACCTACGACCTCGATCAATGATCTAATGAATTATTCGCCCTACTAACTAGAAATGGTACGATATTTGAAACCGCGATGACACATTGGTACATCAATGGATAACGTTTAGTTATGTTATCGTTTTGCTTGACCTTGCTCTCTTTCCGGTTGGATCGACTTCCATATTTTATTGCAGAGAAAGACTAAAGTTTCACTCCCCAATTTAAATCATCAAAAGATAGGTACATACATAACCTACGGCCTCAAAATACCTAAATTACAGGCGTCAATTTTCCGGCTTTTATTTTCTGTAAACTTGCGACAAGAGAAGCTTATCGTGTAGGTAGGTGTCAACTTTACCGTTTTAATCGATTTTCCAATATTCCTAGGTGCATAATGGCAAATTATTACGAATACGCAGTGGTAACTTTAGCACAATATCAATAAAATTGACGATATAACCAATCATTCTCTACCTACATTTCTGTCTGAATCAAATAAAATGTTTTTGCAAGTACAAGTGCTAGCAAGATCAGCAAAACTGAAGTGAGCAATGTCACACGTCCATAGGCACCGTACGTGTCATTAGAGTAAGTGTTACCTTTGTCCTTTCTTTGTTATCTTGTGCACTTTATCGTACTGCTGATTCAGTAAATAATTATGACTCGTTCAATACGGTAACATAGATATGGAAAAGAAATGGAGATAAAATGATGTATTCATTCAATTACATATAGAAGAACATACATACATAGATATTATCACGCACTGAGGGGGTGGGTAGAGCCACCAGTAATCAAGCTAGAAATACTATTAATTTATTACTTACTTTTCGACTTTATCTACCCCAACCAAAATATTAGGGAAAGTTTCTTGATCTATTTAAAGCAGATCAACTTGCATTAGAAAATTGGAGGTATTCTCACAATAAATCATCAATTTAACTACCTCCAGTAGAGTTGTACTTTGTACTACTTTGTCAATCATAGAATAATATCAGAGTCAAAGAGTCACGTTTCTAACGGATTGTCGAGTTCGGTAATAATAATTCTGAAACCGGAAGGACAGGAACCCGTTTCGATGTTGCAAAAGGTGAACAAAAAGATTTCCTTGTGTGTATCAAACCAAACAAGATACGAGCAACCCCTTCCCAACGCGGAAATATAACGTCCATAGAGTCTTTGTTATATTTTTTATGTGACCGTCGCTAATTCCCACAGGTCACGCTGTTCTCAGGGCTATTTAGGTTTCACACAGAACGAGTCCAGCTTTATTGCTGGGAACAACTTTTTTTATGTAAATATAAAATATGTTCTTTTAAACAATAACATGATGACAAGTTTGGTTGAAAATGGACTAAGTACCTATTCACAATGATGTAATGTACCTACTCTAGTAGCCAGTCAGCAAAATCTACGGTCAAATTGCTCATCGAATATCATGACGTACATCTAGATGTCCCGTCCGTGGTGAAATTCACCTCATGAGTCAGCCAGCCTTCTATATACCTATATAGTACCACAGGTTCGATAATAATACAAAATTTACACCAACTGATCCATTATAATTTAGTACTTACTGTGTGTGACTAATAGTTCTGATCAGCGGTCAACCATAATTCAAGCTGTAAATGATATATCTCGATAATCATGTCATATTGGGCTTTCAACACCTTATTAAGTGGATTGTTATTGAGTTTATTTTAAAATAAACAAAGTAACTGTCATTACGTAATTACCTTGGGAACATCATCTTATCTCAATTGGTGCCTGAGAAAGGTAAACAAATCCGCGAATGATGGTAGATGGTAAACAACTTTAACAAATGGTCCTATCCAAATGAATGTCATTTCGATAATTAATTAATGAGCACCTACCCATAGCTCCAAACATTTTTGTTTTGTTTATACATAACAATGCACCATAACTTTGGAATTTTTAAGTGCAGAAATAATGAGAATTAAGAAGCACCAGCCTACTTTCTGCATTTCTTTCTTTAGGAAGAAATAATTTATAGAAGACTTAGGTAGGTACAAGCTATTTAAAGCTTTCACCAATGTTTTGTTACTGAGATTGTAAAGGAGGTTTAATTAACTTGGTAGTTATAAACATGCATTTTGTGTTCTCTCATTGAATTGACTGGAATATTAAACCAACTATTCAAATTGAAGGCATCCCAGTGAAATCACGTTAGAAAAGTAAAGGTGCGAGCTATTTGTGGTGTTAATGGGATGCGTTATGGGGTGTCATCGGTGCGTAGTTATCATGCAAGTGCGATGTGGCGGGGTGTAGGGTGAAGTGGGGCGGCAGGCAGAAGGGGGGGGGGGGGTGTAAGCCAGGTGTGGCGTGCGCGGGGGCTGCGCGTGCGTAACGGTCGCGGCACGAGCCCGTGCGCTATGGCGTGGCGGAAATAGCGATGGACAGGGGCGCCAAGGGCAGGTGGTGCCTAGCCCGCTCTCAATGTCGCACAATTGCCGGTTAATTTTCTGCATACATTTAACATACATTAATTTTAAAATAGCTCTTTATAAATATTAAAGTTTTAATTATTTTTCAGTTCAGAATTACAAATTAGTTATTAAGTATGACATTAGACAGGCTTTAATTTTTTTTTTTTAGTAAAAGACTTTTGGTATTTTTTAAATTTTCTGTACTGCTACCATATCAGACCTTATTACTCATCTACAATGCATCTTATCGTGATTTTGTAAATAATGTTGAAATTTTGTAAATGGTTTAAAAATGAATGCCATAAGGTTACATAGACCTAGGCTGAATTTGCGAAATTCATACCCCGGATGTTGTTGTGAATCACTATCCTCAATAAATAAATCATAAAACAGTACTATATAAAAGACTTTGTACAACGCAGAGCCTAAACCGTTTCGTTGGTCCCAGAGACTTGGAATTTGGAGGGTGCATACCTTATAGCACATAGAAGAACACTAAGAAAGGATTTATGAAAATTCGTTTGTATGAAAAATCGTATTTCATAAACTTTGGTACTTAGCGTGGACAATCTTAAATAAATTTGGTAAAAGTCTATGATAAATTTTCAAAAGCACCCCCGAAACGGAGTATAGGGGGTAGTTAAAGATTGGGTACTTTTTAGTGATTGGTACGATTTGCTTAAAACTCTGTACAAATAATAAATATTTTGCAGTACAAATGAAAAAACCTAATAAGTTTTTTTTAAATAATCACATAATTATTTTTCAAAAACAACCCCTCAAAAGGGATGTAACAGAGTGTTTGAGTTGTTATGGGAACTTTTAAACGGGTTGTCTGATTTGCTTGAAACACGGCATATATATTTTGTAGTACAAATAACCAATACAATGATAAATAAATGCAGTCCTGATTAAACAATGATCAAATCGTTCCTGCCATGTAAAACTCGACTTCATTGAAAGTGAATATAAAGTATACCACTAGTAGAACGCCCCGCGACTCTGTCCGGGTTGAGGTTTTTTTCAACCTCTATCTTCCCGCTGCATTCTCTAGGAGTTTTCGGGGATTTCTAGTGCATCATAAGAAGAATACAGTCTAACAAGTTTCACGCATCTAGGACTTATGGTTTAGTTAGGCGGTGCGTTGATTGTCAGTCAATCGTATATACATTTATACATAGATACATATTACCACGCCCGTATCCCTAATGGGATGGGCAGAACCACAAGTAATCATCAGAAAACTTGTAGCCACTCTTGATTCAAAGTCCCAAGATAGTATGGTGAACCATGGCGACAGGTGATCAGCATATCGCCCATATAGATAGATAGATAGATAGATAGATAGATAGATAACACTTTATTGCTTACCACACATTTAACTTACAAAAAAGACAAAAAAATAATAATAATAATAACAATTATGGTAATAACAAAGGGCGGCCTTATCGCTAAAAGCGATAGATAGATAGATAGATAGTCCATTTTGTTGGAGGGGATACTATGCCTTAGTCGACTTTTACGACATGCTCGGTTAGAGAAGCAGATATGTTTGAATACTTTCTATGATTTTACTTTACTCCCAGTCCAGCATAATATTTAGACAGCTTAGGTATTATAAAACTACTAGTTAAATGTCTACAACATTAATCGAGAGAAACTTATTCAATTCGAAGTAAAAATTTTGGAATTCATCTTAGGGCCGGCGTTATGGCATTCATGTTTATCATTTAGGTTACCTTTCGTTGTTTATCAAAAACTGACGTTAATTTCTACTAGATATTTTTTAGATAAATGAAAGCCAGTGTATTGTTATGGCGAGAAAGAATAACGACAATAAAACACACCATTATATTATTTTTTACATAAAGCAAAAGGAAGATAATGTAAACACATTATTCTGATAAATACCAGCTATGCCATGTATGTATTTTGCGTTTGTTTATCTGTTCCCTCGTAGTTTCTAAAACTCCTTTTTCAAAATAATTAACTCTCATTGTAAAGACCTTAATATGATATTTACTTATAGAATTGTCTTTACTAGGGATGATCTGATGAAAATATATTTTGGATTTACAATGTCAGTAGGATTAAATGCTGATTTGTTCCTTTTTCAGAATTTCGGAAGGAGATATTAACGATATTAGATTTTAACGGTTTGAGTTGAAATTTGAGTCGTTATGCCATTGCTATCAATTATTATTACTTGGAAGAGATCATGGCACACCTGAGCTACCTTTGTTGGTGTGTGGATTTGTATCATTGTTTGCTGAGCTTACCTACACATAAAATGTAACACAAAGCGAAGGCACCCACGAGGTGAGTCCGACCCTGCATTTGTATTGAATCAGTGCACAGCTATGCTCGCAGCTGGTTATGCGTGCAGAATCACATGTCTGTACTGTACCCGAATCGCACATCTGCATCGCGCTAACCTCCTAACACCAAACGTTGTAACCGCCGCAGCCAACCCCTACGATACCCTCACGACTCCCTTCAACTTGTTACCTTTCGAAAGCGAGCTGCACGATTAGGGTCTCCCCCATTCATTGTTCTATCAAAGTATCGCACAAACGTCGTAACCGACTGCTCCCAAAAAGGAATCACAGCTGTTTTGTAATCGAAGCGTTGATTTTATTTCGGTTACATCAGTGAAGCAGTCTGAAAATGAAATAGAACCCTGCCACCCTCCAAATATGGTTGACTTTTATATTTGCGCAATTTTTTTTTCTCCATATAAGGTTGTAATTTGTCATTGAAATAAGGAGTGGATGTAAGCCATTTCGAAACTCGGTGGGTAAACCTGCAGGTAGGTGAGTAGTTTAATTTTAAATAATGGCATAGCTGTAGAGTTTTCTATATAAAGCACACAGGGGCATTCAACGCTTTTATAAACACTTTTAATACAGATGGATTGAGCCATACAGGGTGTATAAATATCTATACGAATGAACAAAAGTTTTATATTTATGAGCTTTTTAAGTAGGTTAGGCCTTTTAGGTGCTACAGTTCTATAACTCTATTACAGTGTATGAACAGCTAGGTAGGTAATGTATTTAATTTTTTTTTGTTTTGACAAAAAAAATCAATTAGGTAATTTAAAAAAAAATTGTACCTTTTTTAAAATATGTACTCTTTGTAACATAACCGTAACAGTTACTAAGTATGAAGTCTACTTCCTACTTTTGTCGCATTAATACAATCAATTATCAATATCAATCGCTGCGGTAGAAATGTTTGCATGATCTGCAAATATTTCTTCCGGGTCTGGGTGTTTCAATACTATGTATTATAAGTATGTATTTACAAAAATAAGTATATAAGTATTATATCAGCCATCTGGTGCCCATAGTACAAGCTTTGCTTAGTTTGGGGTTAGACGGCGCTGTGTAAAATGTACAAAAATATTTATTTATTATATAATACTTTATTAACAGAAAGAAACTTACAACTGTTACAAATATAATTTACAGAATACAAAAGAAACAGTCGGGCTATCTAAAGGCCATTGCAAACGGTCTATAGATAGCTCACCTGATCCAGCTCATCAGACGGTGGAAGCGTGCCCAAGACGCTGGCCGCATTGCCACGCTGAATTAATATAATTAACTAGCTGCCGCCCGCAGCTTCTCTCGCTTGGTACACTGATGAAAAATAGCCTATATATTAATCCAGCACACGTTCTATGTATATTCCAAGTTTCATCCAAATCCGTTCAGCCGTTTAGGCGTGATTGAGGCACAAACATCCAAATTCACAAACTTTCGCATTTATAATATACTAGATGGCAGTACAGGTAAAGTTAGTACGCGCTATCGCCTTTACGCCGGTAATTTCAAGCAAATTAAGACTTTTCAATTTTATAATATAAGTACGATTATATAATTAATTTCGTTTAAAGGTACAAGATCACCCTGTAGGTCGCGCGACCCAGGCGGCAACAGCTGAGATTTCGGCACACGCTACACGGCCGGTGCGTCACCGAGCCACCGCGCGCCGGCCACCTTTCACCCCTCGTGCATTCCCTCATACTGCACGACGTTACTGCACTGCCATCAATAGGCAGGGATTTTTTATTTCATTTCAGTTGACGGGTGTACGTTTCGTTCCAAATGCCAATGTTCTACGTTGATCAAAGAAAAAAAAAACTCTACTCCATTATAAAAAAATATATTTGGCTAAAGATTATTTGGATGCCACTCTTGTAACTTCTCTGTAAGTGTTAAGCTAATATGTTCAAAAAAATAGTTTAGATAGATAAACTCTTTATTATGTATAACAACAAAAACGAAAACAAGAAAAAATAAAAAAAACTTAGGTACTAAAAAAAACAAACAGATATACATAAACGGCGGTCTTATTGCTAAGAGCAATTTCTTCCAGACAACCTTGGCATGGAGAGGATCGAAAAGAAGAATGGGCGATAAATAAATATAATAGTTTATGTACCTTAATAAATACCAGTAAAATAATGGAGTCAGATACCTACATGATTAGCTTTTTTTAATAATTGTTTTATTCACCTCAAGAAATTTTAGCGTTATATTTTATTAACACCATCATCCAGTTGAAAGGCATTGTGGAATAGGTCTTATACTCAGTCACATAAAATACCTACAAAGTACGTTTTTATAAACAAATTATTTAATTATACCTACTGCAAAAAAGCACAAGTTGCAGTTTTACTTTCCAGTGATTCATAATAGGCCTATCGCTTGACAAAGCGTGTTGAACAAGCTCTAATATTAATTACGGCAATTATTCACCTCGGTATAATCTGCGAGGACAGCGGTGCCCCATGCCCGGGCTCGTTAGTATCGCCAGTGACGGCTCCTATATCTATGAGGACAAGATCACTTCTCCACAACTGTAACCTGACTCCGAAAGTTTCAAAAGCTCGCTATCGTAAACCCTGCCTTCTCGGACAGGATTTGCGACTGTCTGTTTTGACTATTAGCTTCAAACTATTCGAGTTCCTAAACAATAGATTCCAACCAAGACTGATTTAGTAACATTAAGTTTCTTAGCTAGAAAAAGGATTTGGAATGTGTGGCATCCGACTGCTGAAATATAGGTACTCGGAACTGTTAGATATGAGGCCACAGATAGGAGGAGCATTTCGATCCGGGTCGCAATGGAGAGAGATACAATGAAATTGCGATCCAGGGAAACGAGAACCGTTCGTTTCCCACATTCGGGTTTTTTTGAAGAATCTCACCGTTATTTAATGATTTTTTGCTTTCTCTAACTCCCGAAAGGTATTTATAGTGTTACGTTATGAAGGGGAGTAGGGACCTGGGGTCGTCTCGAGGGCAGCTGCATCCACATCGCAGAGCAGGATCCAACAAGTTGGTCGCTTGGCTCTGGGATTGAAAGAACCGTAAATGACGAGTAACGGTTGCATTTTTTCAAAAATTCCTATAAAAAAGTAAATCGATACCAATAAAACATTATTATATTTCTTCAATAATAATTTTACCTCGGATTCAAAATGTTGTTACCTACTTTAAGATCATAGGAAACCCTTTTTATCGGAGTACCTATTTATTCGTAAGTATAAATAGGTACTCCAATCGTAGGAAATGGCGATCCGTGACCTCTGCCTACCCCAATGGCAAACAGGCATAATTTTATATATGTATAATGTAGTTTGAATGGTTACTTGATAATTCAAGTGAATCCAGATGATTTCTGAAATATCAAAATTATTGAAATAAAACAGCAACACTACTCAAATTATTATTAGTAAGTGGTAATGGTTGTCATACCGTACCTTGATATACCTAACATACTCGTAAGGTATATCAAGGTACGGTATGACAACCATTTTATCCATTTTATCTGGGAGGTTTCCTTATTAGGAGAAGCGATATAATTTCTCTCAGTCATCAGTACCTATTAACTTATAAAAGGGTGAACATTTCCAAATGAGCATGAGCTTTTTTATAAGGTGCCTTGTGTACCTTGATAATTATTTTATGCTAAGATACAGATTTAATTACGTTTGTAAACGTAGTTACAGTAGTACCACAAATATTGTGCGCCTCGGTAATTTTCGTCTACCTTCTGAAATACGAACTAACGCGATGATGATTATGTAATATTCTCTATATTACATAATCATCATCGCGTGTTACAATAATTATGTTGATACTTATTTTTTTAAAGAATTGGTTCAGTTATTATTTTAATTATTTATTCGGACAAATTTGGTTTTCATACAAAGCAATACAAGTTTGCCGAAGTGCTATTTGTGGTACTGCTGTAAACTTTTAAGAGATCCACACCCTATTCAGATTTATGTTACCTATGTGTATCCATTATTAATTAAATAGTTACCTACCTATCTAACTCAACTAAACAATCAAATAAAATGTAATTACTTAGTTAAAGCAAACGTTGGACACACCCGTTCCGGGACACCTTTTCATTTAATCAAAACTTGTTTGCACACCCAACAAACGGTGTTTTGTTCGCGTAGGGCGAGCGCGGCTGGAGCAGCATTGCACCCGAACACCGGTTATTTGGCGTCGCCGTCTTTTGATAGATCCTTTTTTATAGGTATTGAAATTTATTAAAAGCGCAGTGAGGGTGCGCGTGCGCAGCGACAACTGCCGAGATTACCCGCACCTGGCCGCGGCCGCGGCCTCGCGCTCTGCTAGCATATGTGTGATGATACGCACATTGTCATCTATTGTTACTTTCATAATTCATGTGCATAGTTTTATTTATAATTACTGTCATATTATGTAGTGTGTACCTACTCCCCTTGAACAATGAAATCATGGCATCTTATTATTCTGTAAGGGTAACGGAAATCTTATGCATAAAATCTATAACATTTAAATGACACAAGAGCTTTGTACGTAGAAATATGCATACGTTGTGTTCTAACCTTAACAGTTTATTCAGCGAAGCTCATCAGTGATTCGCATTATTGGTTACACTAAACCCCAGTAGTCGCTAGGAGAGCTATATCAATTTAGACGTACTGGGACCACACGGCTGTGCAAAGTGTTCAGCATGCGACTACACAACGTCCGTCTGTGCACCGAGCATCGCGTGCTCGGGCCTTCAGACTTTGTATACGACGCTGCGGTCCTTGTGTAGTGCTATATTGATACGTGTCATGCTATCGACCGCCCACTGAGCTCCGTCTATTTGGTCTCCTAGAAATATCGTATAGACAACATACTCTAAGTAAGATTACCTTTACTGCACAACAGTATGCAAAATATTAATACTTATAGGATTGACTCCAGTTTTCCCGCCACTGTGGTTGGTAATAGGCTACCAAAATTCAAAATACCACAAAATCAACTACAAACAGGAAACAAAGAACAGTAAAGAAAGTTGATATCTTAATTTCAAGCTATTACGTTGAATGACTTACTTTTTTGTGGCTATGAAAGATTATACAACTTCATCATTATCTTGCGGTACATGAAAATGCAGACGTGAGCTGGGTTGCAGTACAAGGTAGAGAGAGCTACCACTCTATTACTTTCGTCATGTTCGAAAAAATTGTTTCAGTGAAGAACATTAAAACTGTTCTTTGTAAGTATTTTCAATAATAAAAATCTTTACTTATACCGCAAAAAGAAATTAATGTTTACTCTTATTATCTATGTGTTTGGAATTTCACTATGTTCTGTCATAAACAAAGTCTACGTTGTATATTCTTAGTTCCTTCCTCTTTTATTCTTACGTCATGTAAGTAATGTTAATAGTAAATAATTATAGTTTAATGAAAAAAAAAATGTTTATCTGGGCTTAGATCAGACATTACTGGAACAAGAAATTATGAGTTCAGTAATCGAATTGATTTCAAAGAATTGAACTGAATGTGAGCGGAGGTCGGCTGCGGGCTTCGGCGAGTCGCTGTTGTGTTGCAATGGGTGCCTTTGTCCGCGAGGCATCACTGTCGTCCTCGTTGCTGGCATAATGCGGAAACAATGCACGGACCACATTCGTGCATCGCGACCGCGGCCGTGTCGTGTTCGCTGTGCCCGATGTTTGCGCTCATAAAGTGTCATTATGGTAACAGTACCTCATTGTTGTTTTCGGCGATGCCCGTCTCCCTATTTTCTCCGCCCGCCGCCGTGTAAAAACCCGAGTCACGGCGAGTTATAACCGAAATGGGTTACGACTTACGACCGACTCTTGCGAAACTTTTACGGGCTATCGTCTCCGCCGAAATCTCGTTCCGTTTAATGGCCTTCGAATTTTAAGTACCGAAGGAAAGTAAATCACTTTGACGTGTCTTGAACTTAAATTTGTGATTTGACGAGGACTCGATCACGGACAATGAATGACCGCAGTCATCACACCTAGAAACACTAATTAAGTTAATTTACTTAATTTTTTGTTGTAAACCACGCTTCAGATTTAGCAATTTGAGTTTAATTTTTTTTTAAAGTGTTTTTTTTTTAAAGTTCATCACATATTACGTAATATAGGTAAATAAAATACTAATGTTATTGCTCCCATTACCTCTTGAAAATCAGTTAATACTTGTACTTACAAAGCAGATGTATGAAAAGCACGCAGTATTTTTTAATCTTTTATAATCAAAGTTTTTAGTTAATGTTTTGTAACGCAACAAAAACTTACAATTTTGGCGTTCTAAGTTGTAAACCAGTGAATTCAGAGAAAGTACTCGTATTTGGATACGTAATTAATTATAGAATGTGTAGAACAATAGAAGGTATCATCAAACGAACTTACTTTCTATTAACCTCCTACGTATTTCTATCAATTGCATTTAAAAATCATCCGAGATTATTATTGGCATTGTGATTGCAGCTATTGTTTATAATAAAACAATGATTATTCAAAATCATTATGAAGATGTCAGCTACTGATCAAAGTTATAATAACAAACGATAAAAGCACGCTTGAACAAGCAAATATAATGGCCTTAATGATATGAAAGACAATGGGGTTCCTGAAGGCGCGTCGCGGGCGCAGCCAGCACTTACGCGTCACCACTTGACTGGAACTCGACTCGCTCGGATACACTCCGCTCCTGCATACAAATAGAGTAGGTATCTTTGGTATAGCGACATCGGTGATTTATTACTATTTCCATTTACATATTGATCAATAGATCAGGAGGGTTAAAAAGGCCACATTATCAGATCTGATGCTAAATCGAATTGCGTAACAATTCGGACCATCTTACGATTAAAATTACAGGAGCGATTCCTGTAATTTTCATAAAATGATCTGAATTAGCAATTGCTATATAATCTAAAAATGAATTATAGATGAATTGCTCAGTGGCTTTTTAGCCCCACAGATAGACTACGAAGCAGGCAATAATCACTTACCTCTATGTAGGGTATAAGAACTTAAAATAACTACGCAAACCTAAAAATTTTGATCTGGTTGTGAACCACGTGGTCCATGATAAGAAAGTTCTGTACTACAAGTGCACCTTAACACTTTATAAGACTGATGCAAGTTACCCTACTTTGTAATCATCAAGAATTTGTAATCATTACCTAGGCACATAAATTAAAGACTTACTACAAAAGCAACGTTGATTGAGAGATTTATTAAATGGAGCTGAAATAATAAACGGCATGATCGGGAAGGAGGCAGGAGCTTGTACCGGAGGGCGGCGCGTGCAGAGTACAAAAAGTCGGAAGCGGATACTGCAGTTGCATTCGATGTATGCTCACTGCAACTGACTATTCAAAGTAGCACTTTTATTGCTCCAAGCTATAATCATCATTATTTTTTCAACATTGATTATATGAAAGGACAGACAAGACGGAGAAATAAGTCGCCGCATTGAGAACGCATGGAGTGACTGGTATATGAAGCAGCACATGAAAGGCAACCTTCCAATATCCTTAAAGCGAAAACTCATCGACATTTGTATTCTGCCCTTATTGACCTACTATGCTCGGACGTAGTCTTAGACCGAATCATAAAAATGGGTTGGTTCCACTCAATGCCAAATTTCTTCCGAGAGAATGCCACGGAATATTTAAATAAAATTGATGTACCTAAATTAGTTCCAACCAATGCCATGACAAGCAAGTACCTACAGTCAACGGCAACATCATAGTAAAAGTAAAATGTGATTAATTGAGTCTCATATACCAGAAAATATAACTTGGTTGACAAGTTAGTTGTCTGGGTAGGTAAATGAAAAATGTCTTCGGCTTTTTGCGTTAACTGTACCTGCCGAAAACTCGTAGCATTCACTGGGAACAATAGATTTCGCATTGCTGGGACCAACCCATAAAAATCAGTACCTCATCACCTACCTAATACCTCAAAATTTCCCAAAGAACGATGGAGCGCAGTGCCTTGAGGATCAAAAGAACTGGCAGGATCCGAAATATCGAAATCCGATCGAAAACTTGCGGATGTAGATAAGAAGAGTGCACGTTTGAAGTGGGACTAGGCAGACCATGTTACTCATTCTGCAGACCATTCGAGTATACTCGTCACTCAGTGGGTGCCCGAGGATAGTCGGAGACGACGCGGCAGACCCAGGAAAAGATGGAGAGACGATATGGATGCATTTAATCCACGATGGAAAACTACAGCTTTGGAGCGCAAAATTTGGAAAATGAAGGGGAAGACCTTTGCCCAGCAGTGGGACGCTATAGGTCTGTAAAAAGTGATTATGAAAATTTGAATATTGATTTTTTTGTTGTGAAACAGTTTTTACTAATTCAGGAGACTAAGGACTAATTTATTCTGTAACATTATTATTACTTATAAACTATTTGTATATTTGTTGTATTGTATTAAAATAATTCTTAATGTCCGCAGAATTATTTTTTACTATGAGACTGCCAAAAAAGCCATCACATCTTGAACAATTTTTATCGAATTTGAAAAGCAAATAACACTGGCTTTGAAAATGTCAGAATGTCACAGATTGTTATACAGTATTTGACAGGTATACCTTTGATAAACCGGTAACGGGTTTAATTAAAATCGAATCTGATCATTTATAACACGTAAGAGTTCATATTGAAATGGGAACAGGTTGTCCAGGTAAGGTTCGAGTTGAATGGAGGTGTAATCAGCGCTATTGAGCCGAGTCGTCACCTGCAGAACTTGTTGTTATTGTGGCCATTCTTAGTGAATTGAATGACGCTGCAGGGCCCGACGGCGGCAAATAGTGTCGCGCGTCAGACGGCCGATATGAAGAAAGCCGGACGTAACATACCTAAGTATAATTTATTTGATAAAAATAATACAACATTACAAAGAAACAATTGGAACACGTTGAAAACTGCCTTAGTTAACTTAAAAACTGTATCGCAGTTTTCAGCGCCCCCTCCCAACAGTTATGATCTTAATCAATACCTACTGTTTACAATTAAAACATAATTATTACAAGAAATTAAAATCAAATAAAGAAATAAACAAATAATAATAATAAAAAATAACAGTTACACGAAAATAGACACCAATCTAATGCGTTACATAGACATAACCGGACATACCATTACCATCCAACTTTAAAGAAAATGTGATTTAGCAAATAATGATAATTTTCTTTCGATTAACCTTTGAATACGCAATATATTTATTTGGGTGATTTTCCGAAGTAAATCAAAACTGTAAGCTCATGAACCTTTTGTTTTTTATTTGTAGAAAGTAACGGCCCTATTTCGCATGACAAAATACATTTTAAATAATTATATGTAGGTACCTATTAAAAATAAAATGATCTGAAGTGAAAAATCACTCCTTTTCAGGAAACGGTCGCCACGCCG
This sequence comes from Scotopteryx bipunctaria, assembly GCA_949320045.1. NCBI lineage: Eukaryota > Metazoa > Arthropoda > Insecta > Lepidoptera > Geometridae > Scotopteryx > Scotopteryx bipunctaria. The sequence goes on from OX439441.1 coordinate 7,251,632, forward strand.
GCGCCGGCCAACTTATTTTCCGGCTCTCCGCTCTGATGCTCCTGCTCTAGAATGTCCGCTGCGCCCTAACCCATTTAGTGCGTGAAAACCAAATGCTCGTTAATACACTACAATTAGTAACCGGTTAGTAAAATATTGAATTTTAAATTTTACAGATTACCTGCTGGCTTAGAACAGCTGTACCTTCTGAATATGAGTTTCCGGTACTGTCAACTTGAAACCTGATGAAATAAGGCCAGGCACGTGATATTGGAACAACGTTTTGAGTCCTAAACATAAATTCACCTAGATTTCAACATTTTGGTATAGTGTAAATTGATGCTGTATTGACAAAAAGTTTAGGTAGCAAGAAAGAAAAACTTTAGTACCTGTAGTACCTAATTAACCTTTCCCTTGAAATTAGCTGAATAATAAGTACTTCTTGTTATGTAACGTTTGTTTACCATTGGCATCTTTGTTTACGCAATGGCACCGTAGGCAACACTATCATGAATGCGCAAAATCATCTATCTACGAATAGATACCTACCTATTAAGTAACTTGCACAAATAGATTGTGTAGCCTAAAGTTTGATAAATTGATCATGCTCAAATAAATCTATATAGAAATCCTGAGAAAGGTTGCACAAGGCCGGATATGGATGCTCCCTGACCGGAAGCACTTGTTTGAACGCGGTGCGCGGTACTCGCAGGTAAGTGAAGTTCCCATTGGTACGACAAATCTTCTGTAACATCTGAGAGGACCGCGTCCGGGACCCTTCCTTTGAACACGTGCAAGACTGTGTACTTAACTTACGCATTACTAATCCCTTCAGTGGAACAGGATTCTATTGCGTCGTTCAGCGCTCATTTCATTTGATGCTAACCTCATTTCAAAGTTTCTATGGATGGAGATGGAGTCATCAAAGCATAAAGCAGTTTTACTAGGTAGGTTAAATTCGAGCACATTCTTATAAAGACGTAAGTAAGGCTCGGCACACACTATCGGCACAGCTTGTCTAAGGACGCCTCGGCATGCCTAAGGACGCCTTGGCAGTCTTCGGGTTGCTTCGGCAGCGTGGCCCGACGCCCACTATCCACTAAGACGCCTCGATATGCCTAAGGACGCTGCCTATAGTGTGCGCTGGGCCTAGAGTTTTTGTAGAACTCGATAGAAGATTTTATGGTACTTTTTAGGGATCCGTACCCGAAAGGTGCCAACGGGACCCTATTACTAAGCCTCCGCTGTCTGTCCGTACGTTCTGAGAAGGCTGTATCTCATAAACCATAATAGGTAGAGAGGAAATTTTTACAGAGTGTGTATTTCTATTGCCACTATAACAACAAATAAGAAAAATAGAAAGAAATAAAAAGAGGCCCCATGCAAGAAACATTTTTTAATGTACGATGATGCGGAACTCTTCGTGTGAGAATTCGACTCGCACTTGACTGTTTTTTATATTTAAACTAATGTGGCTACATAGAAATTATAGATACAGTGAATCATAAGCAAGCAAGTAGGTAGGTATTCGCACTGGAGCTATTAATCAAACAATAGGCACGCTTTGAAATAATGTATCGGTAAGATGGCAGATAAGAGATCCGGCATAGTCCGCTCCGGTAGCGGTAGCGGTGGCACAGAAGTGCGAACAGCTCCTCCGTCCCGCCGCTACGCAGCCGCGGCCGCAATGACTCACCTATCGACCATTTCATGTTTATAGTTGAATGCCTCAGAAGAATAATTGAAGTTATTTATAAATTTCCTCTTTAGAAGCGATTCGTGTGCGCGATCGGAGCCGGATGCCGCCACCCTTCGAAGGGCATGCCTTCACAAAGGCATTTAGTCTATTTAAAGACATCCTGCTTAGTGCGGGGGCCGCGGTCCGCTCTCGCACGTGCGTCAAGTGTCCTGCGCCTGCGCCCGCCGACCTGTCAATTACTGTCACCCCTGACTATCTCCGCGCCTGCGCCGTCTGTCTGCGCTGATAAACTCGCCGAGTCCATCATTCTGAATCTCGCCCATACAGCGGAATAGCTCGCCTTGCTGACAAGCTGTGATTTTACAATACCAGCCACGACATCCTTTTACTTACTAATGCTCGCTCGCTGTCCTTTCATGAACATAATTGGATCATGTTTGTTATACGAACGCGTCTCTGTACGTGACAAAACTTTCCAATCCATAAGATACTCGTATGTATACTTCCTCGATATCGCTTATAAAGTAATCTTTCTCCAGTTACTAATTCTTGACCTTGGAGCGTGAGTCAGACTCAACGAACGATTCTAAAATTGTAAATACGCGAACTAATTTCAAAGATAATGAGAGTCTCATTCTCAGGAAATTGAGGAGGTATCCAGTTCTGCTCAATCAAACAAGTATTGCTTCACGACTAAATTTATTGAAGGAGCATTTCTGACAATATAATAGAGTCGGGAACAATACTGAGCGATTATAAAGTGCAATGAAGCGCAGGTTATGGCGTTCGTATGAGACAAATAGGGCGCGGCGCCGCCGACCGAGGAGGGTAATGGCTCGGAGCACTTGTGGCGACCACCACCTCACTAGGAAAGAACCTTACGCTGCCGGAAAGTACAGGAAATTACAAAAAGTAGGTACCAAAATGTCTTCTTAAAAATAAATTAAAAGTGAAGTCATAGCCAATTCCAATAATCACTATTGCTTTAACTTTGTAATAATTTGTTGGGCTGTACTTTAGTGGACTTATAAATATGATGATATACCATGTTTTGTGCTCAGTTTAACAACAGACGATATCACATATCAAGAAGACAACTCAACAGATAGAGCCACTCATATCGATCGGTTTATTGTTTATTTTATTACCTTCTCTCGAATAGACCAGGACATCAATAGTTCTATCGTTAAATGTGAAAATGTGATAAATCATCATCATAACGCTGTCAATAAATGCAATAAAACATAATATTGTAACACTACACACGATGAGATAATATCGAAGTCAGCCCGATCGAGCGAGCCTGTAACCTGTTCAGGACTTGTTGTGTTAACATTGGACTGCTGTTGTAAACGAAAGCATTGTTAACGCAAATACTATTTTGATTTTGTTTCGTAACCAAGCTGTTTTCTTGATAACCATAAACCCGAGCAATTGGTCTAATTTATTTTATTATTAGATAAAATAAAATATACCTATGGATTCTACTGTTTATTTATTCAATAGGCATACCTAACTGTTTTTTATCGGCCTATAAAATAAAACCATCCTCCTACATTGTCCTTTATTTAAGAACCGAGCTACTTTCACATTAAATTATTATACAACTCTTACTCTGTTGAGGAATCCAGTATTGTCGCGACAAAATGAGGGGAGTCCCCACCCGGCCATCACCTGCGCAGTTGCTTCCCGGAGTGAGACACACAAATCGACTTTCCTCTCCACATCTTACGTCGCGACGTTTCGGCGACATCCCTCCTTCATCCTAATCAGGACAATGACCCCGTCGCAGCTTGCTCCCCTCACTAAGCTCGGAAATATCGGAACCACATGTTCTTGACCTTCCTCATACTTTTTTCTAAGCCAAGAGTAATGTTCTCTTCCTATCCGTTGAGGTATATCCCGATCAGATGGCAAGATTGCAGGGGAGAAATTACTCGAACGAGAGCTCTACCATATGTGAAAAAGGTTAAAAGTTTTAAATACGTTGATAAGGGCCTAGGTACTTACTTTATAAAATTAGGTACCTACTGGTTTTAATGGTTGAGATGGTTGGCGGAATTTGGGGGAGACCTTTGCCCAGCAGCGGGACGACATAGGTTAATAAAAAAAAACTGGTTGTAATATTGTTCTAATTTCAATGTTACTTTTATCAAACAATGTGGTAAATTAAGATGTAAGCAACTCTGTAATTTGTTAATTTAAAGAACGATACATCTCAATTTCGTTAGTTTTATACTAGTTCTATTATTTAATTGGATAAACAAGACAAACGACGGTTTATAATTATTCAGTGCTCTACTTTGGCTTTCCCCTTCAGTGTCGTAGGCTCGTAAGAGGCTGTTAAGTCGATAAGTACTGTAACTCTGCAGCTACATCAGCAGGCTTCAGCGATCTTGACGCGTAGAGTGGATGGTAGAGCCACAGAGTGATTTGTCACTGGATAGACAAGCAAACAAAACGCGATCACCAAAGCCTACGGGTCTGAAAAAAACACTTTAAGCTATATTAATCAGCTAGCAATTCATTTCCCGAATTCTTCGATCATCCCTTAGCAACTCCTCTAATTTTCGTAAAATAGTTCGAATTTGTGTTGTTTTGTGAACTACCTACAGCAAAAATATGAAAGCCAGTATTATCCGAAGAGCACGCGTGACTGCGAGCACGGGCTGCTTAGCGATTGCACAGTAGACAAATCACTGTGCCAGTTTTAATTAATGGCATCCACATTACTAACATGTATTGTACTTACCTGCCTCACTGTACGAGTATGTATAGGTACCTATGCTTTTCATTTAGGTAATTACCGATGGGCAGGGGAGCTATGTTTAAGTGAGTAAAAAGATACTTGCAAACAGATATACATATGTCTTGATCTATCTTTTTTATTGCAAAATAATCTAAATGCCAATCTAGCAATCATAAAAATTTTAATAATTATTACTTTATTAAATACAACACTGTTGGGTACAGGCCACCCCATGTCCGCCTTTCGGTGCGGTCCTTACACATCCAAAAACCCTTTATGATGTCGTCGATCCATCGCAAATAAAATCATTACTTAGAAAAAATCATCGGATGTCAATAAAACGCAGTCAGTTTACAGCAAATCAATTATTTACGTTTCAATTACCGGAATGCAGTGACATTGTTTCCGGCATCCATTACGTAAGTGGATCAATCGAGTTCAAATATCGCACAGGCCATCTCATTTTCTAATCGAGCTACTTGCATAATTGGACCGATTTGCACAGTGGTCGGAACAGGCGCGGGCGGCCGCGCTCAGTCTTACACAATCGCAATAATCGATGCTCCGCGAACAACGGTGAAATCAATGCCCCGCCAGCAACGCTGCTCATCAGTTTCATTATACATTTTACATTCTTTAAACATCTCAATTTAATATCGGTAATCGTGTGATACTATTTGTTTTACAATAATCATGTTCTTTACTAAAAACATAACCATAATGACCATGGTCGAGAAGATGACATTAAAAATAAGACGTTACGGCCACGGCCGTAATGTGAGAGAGGTATACAAATTTCTATCAAATTGTGTTTATTCGTCCAAGGTATCAAATACAATAATGTATCAACGTCAACAGTAAAATTAGTTTGAAGTTTAGTGAAGGTGCCGCAACTTGGGTCAAAGCTTTGCAATGGAAGCTTTTTACACAGTTCCTTTTCTTAGGTCTCTTTTTAGCGAAAACTCTATCAAAAAGTATTCGTAAATCCCACTAGTTAGTAAGCTGTAAGTATACCTACGCAAACCCACACTACGAGTATTTACATGTCACATTCAATCACTCCAATAAGTTACAGTATATAAGCCGCTCGCTTGAGCTGCCATTTGAGATAATTGGATCAATATCTCTAGGTGATTAATTTTATTACCAGCGCCACTGACTGAGCAAGCTAAAAAGAACATATTTTTAGCTTGCTAAGTAAGTTGCTTTACAAAAATACTTAAAACATAAACCAGAGCAAAGATTGACTCCAATGCCGCCTCCCCTTTACAATTTAAACTTTTGATCTTTTTGAACTTACCATATCAAAGTACCTGAAAACTTAAAGCTTTAATTTTTTGTAGTTTTAGACTTCGATCAAGATATTATCAGCGTTTTAACGTTGTACATTATCAATAGATATATCCAACTATATCTACACTAAGATAGAGTACTAATTGAGACACTGCTGCAATCTCCACTCCGTGTTTATGACTACCATGCAGGCTGCAGCAAGCTATCAAATAAATTCCGAACATGCATGCAGGAGATACTGCCTCGCGTGTATCGATTATAAGAGGCTCATTTTGTTATCTCAGCATCTTCCACTCATAATGTAACGTTATACTTACGTGTAGATCAGAGTCGCCGGTAGTCTTGAGAATAGTGTGACTATTAAATAAGTAGCATGGAGGCTGTACGTCGGTGTCGGACAGATCCGGCATGGGCAGTCCGGCAGTACGGTGCGGGTAAGTTATTAGGGTTGGTTCAAAGATTGCGTGAATGCGTCCAGTTCAGGGTCGCGGGCTTTGTGGAGCCGCGCTGGGTGGGCGCGTGTCGCGCGCCGCATGCTCCACATCGCGCCGCAGGTACACACCACACACCACGAACATACCATAGGTACTGATAGGTACATAAACGCGCTCACAATACATTTTGCGCAATTTGCTTCGCATTCTTATGTCTGTTTGGTTAAAAGATTACCTACTGCTGATGATCACGAATCCTTTTTAACTCGCTTTTTCAGGTTCAAAATCTTAAAAAAAAATACTACCTATTAGTATTTTTGTTTGTATGTCCAGTTCTTGATTTACTTGAAAGCAGGTAGGTATTTAAACGAAGGTGAAGGAGCAAGCGAGTACTTCGATTCATGAATCAGCGAGCGACAATAATTTAAGGAATAGCTAAGTAGTAGAGATAAAACAATTGTGAATTATATTATCGTAGTAACATGGCGTTTTGTCTGCGAAATAAACTAGACAAAGATAATTTTCGTTGTCTCTATAGGCAACCGGTACTATGAGTCAGCCGTGATTGTTTAATTCAATGCTCCTAAACGTGTCGTGGATTGAGGCGCATGCCCGCAGTCACAACAACTTTGATTCATATTATGCATGCACATTTATGTAGGTACAGAGTTTATTACATCATTCTTATTCAAACAACATGCAAACTCTGTCTGAACCGACAACACAGAGATAGAAGAATAGGTATCCACTTTTCAATTCTACTCTATTCAAGATAAAATAAAAGGGCGACCACGCGTCACCTAATACTAGAAGATAATCGCGGGGGCATGTACCTGTTGCGTTGCTCGCTCCTTTCAAGGAATATTCTTCTTGTTATAGAGAGCACACGACACAAAGCGAGGTTTATCTGGGCGCATTATGAGGAGCATCTCCGCTCCCAGATCGCGCGATAATGCTCGTCGTCGAGGCACCGCGGCACCGACTCACGATGCGCGCACTGGATGGAGCGAGCGATGTAAGGTGATCCCGCGCCACGTTGACCTTTGTGCACTACGGCCAACCACCGTCGATCGTCTTTGTGTCGCGGCTCGCTTGTCAGCCTCATCACAAGAAGGAACTTTGTTGTCTTTCTCCAAAAGAAAGTGGGTAGAGATATCGATGTAAAGCATTGTTCCGTCTTCGAGATAATTCAATATAGGCAGTGCTGCTGTCTATCGAACGCCATTTTTGTTCAACATTTGAATAGGACTCATTGTGCTCGCTGTTTGGAGATCTGAATAGCAAGCAGGTGTTTGTGTCTTTAGGTTTACGGTCGCTGATCTCACTCAAAGATTTATGTGAATTAGTTCAGTTCAGGGGCCAAGATTGTTTATATTTCTCTCTGATTCTAAAAACATTTAACATTCACTTTTTGTCTGCATGCATTGATAAAAACATGCAATAAAATAAGCGAGAATACTAATACATTGTTTTTTGTTTGTTTGTTTGAGTCACAAAAATAAAAAATGATTAAGTAGGAATTAAACTATAGGTACTTCAGCTAAACTGGAGATGCAATTTATGTAAACAAACCGTATATTTTTCGTTATTGCCTACGATGAAATTACTTTAGTTTTAGTTAAATAAGCCTCACAACATAAGTTTTTACACCTTAATTTAACTATTAGTTCACCTCAAAAGTTCCATAAACATAATATAATGAAAAATTAAGTTTATGTAAGGTTAACCTTACATATCGTAAGTGTATATAATCGTCAGTACTTAAGTACTGACGATTTGTTTACATAAATTGTATCCTTCGTTTGGCTGAAGTATAGATAACATCCTGATCATTATTTGAAGTGAAGTAGCAACTTATGAATTTGACTGTGTGTAACCCATTTGACTCCTCGTTTCATAAGAATGAATTTTTTAAATCATCAGTACAAAAAATTTAATAAAATCTCTTAATTTAATCTCCCTTCACCCAACAATCTTGTAAATGAGAACCGAATTAACACCATTGTACGATAAAAAACACTTTGGTGACTGCTGTTAAAAGAAGTTAGTGAGCTATTGTGAAATAAATAAAACCATAAAATGCCGGTGAAGATTATCATTTAAAGTCCGGTCACCCGTTTCAAATGAGCGACGGAAGACGTGTCATAGGATTTTACAGTGTCGCATGCGCAGCGGTGTAGCGCGACTTTGTTCCGTGAGATCGTCGCCGCATTTCGTGGACACGCATCCGAATAAAGGCTTATTACACATCATTCACGTCACAAATATATGAATAAGGCTTTATTTCTATTGATTTTTTTTTATCGTATCTTGCTCAATCTTTCCTTTTAATTTATCATAACAATGTTACAGGTACCTTATCCACCGGGCTCGTAGACATTATATATCCCACAATTTAGATTTATAATGAAGCATTTGTATACTCGTAGATAGACCTTTATAGTTTTAGTTTCTAGGTATCGATGACTTTCATTATGCCAACTACTTAGTTTAACGTAACTCTTTAGTACTCTCAAACAGAGAAGGAAAACATAGTGAGGAAACCAGTTTAATAGGCTTGCTTAACTGTCACGTACCTATAGAATCCTAACCAAGAATTATATGTTTGCATATGATGATATGAGTTAATCCATTATTTTTGTTTTGTTTCCAATAATAATTAATAGGCTAATAAAAATAAAACAGATGACGGTCGTATCCATTGGCCACGGCTAGGTGTGTCTGACAGATGCGCCAATTTAGCTCGTGTCACCTCGTCCTCGTCCGGCCTTCCCGTCGACTGTATGTTTACACACGACTCGGCATTTATACCGAGCCCGCAGCGTTTTTAGCGTCTATCCTCTGTCCTGTCATAAATATCAGTGTGCATACTGAAATCGGTTATCATTATATCGTATTATATAAAACAAAGTTCCCCCGCTGCGTCTGTCTGTCTGTCTGAACGCGATAAACTCCAAAACTACCATACGGTTTTCACTAATTGTATGGAGTAATTCATAAGGAAGGTTCAGTCAGATGCATAAGGGCACGTGAACAAGGTATGCTGTAAACTAAGTGGTGCGTGCTTCGCACTTTGGCGGCTATCTTGTTAATTACCCAGGGAGGTGGTACGGTCCTGCTAGTTTGCCACGATCCATTCCGACCTATAGTATGGTACCGAACTCTGGGGGCGCACAGGCGAGTGGGAGCGCGCGTTTCTCTTACTAAAGCGCGCCGTACGAGCCATCGTCCACGAGAAACCTCTTCCTGCTCTTACTTTAGGAAACTGAGCATTTTAACGTTGCCCTCTTTGGTAATTTTTTAGGTCGCTGTGCACGTAAAAACGAATCTGGGCGCCTTAAATAAACTCACAGCGCGGGGCAACTATCGGAGGGTCCCACGGTATACTACCGTTTACCGAAAATAGTCACAGAGGCCCCTAGCCTGGCTATGTTTAAATCCAATATAAAGTGCTGGCTGATCGAGCAGACGTTCTACTCCTTCGATGAGTTCGCCAGCCAGTGGCATGACTTAGGTACTTTTTATTATTTGGATGTTTTAAATTTGTTATTATGTTGGACATAAACAATGTATTTTGTAAACGACTTACTTACTAATGGAACAACAAACCGAAAAAAAACAGTTCTGTTTATAAAAGCTGGGCTTTTTCTTAACCACTGGTGAAATATGAATTCGTATGTTTTCATTCTATCTATTAACTACGTCAGCGTAGAAACGGTCAGCTGGCATATTTTTTCTACTTATCTGTAACTGTTGGCCTTTTATTCGTCTGCTGACCCATATGTGTCCGTATCCCAACGAATTTATAGCACACGTATTTTTTCACCAAAAACCTGCTGCTGCATATAAAAGAAACAAGACGCTTCTTCCACACAAAACCACGATTTTTGTTTTTAAAGGTTCCTTCCTCATGTAGGTCAAGCTCAACTCAGCTGATTGCGTTTTGGCAAAGTAGGCAGAGTTAGTAGGATCATATTTCATTTAACAATAATTACGGTCAACTTAATAAAATACTGCTGGCTTTCTTGCTCTTAACACATCATTTTTAGTACAAAGTATTAAAAATAACGAATTAGAAAAACTCCATGACTGCGAAGTAAAAACCTGCAGTATCGTACAAAGTAATGGTGGGTGTGCACTGCACATACGCACAATACCTGCGAGAGGCACAAGCCACAAAGTATTCCATGAATGTGTAATCAGAGAGTTTATTGATCGCGGCGAGATTAACACCACTCCGCATTGTCTGTCTTGGCACGTCTTAAATTTTCCCTTTTTGTGCCAATAACTTAAGGAATTCACGAATTAATTTTTTTTCCTCGCCTTCATGAATGTCATCATTTATCACACAGGGAAAGAATTATTTCTTCTTATGTTGCGCTGTCGCAACCGCTTTTCAATTGTAAATTGTAGTATTTTACGTACATCTTAAAATAGAATACTTTATGAATACATCATCCGTGACCCCGGAGACACGAGGAAGTGCAACTCCTGCAAGGATGGCAGGATGTGCCGGAGTGCATATTTAATGGTTTTAATGTATAAGCGATTCTCTTACAGGAAATCAACAGTAATTGTGGCAAAAAACTCTTTATGTGAGATATAAAATAGGTACCTACCTATAGCAAGAGAGGGTGTCGTAGATTCGCTTGCACATCCTGTGACGCACGTGCCGTACACGCGGCCGGAAGTGTTCTTCCAACGGCCCACTTATCGCGACCTTCACCGATATTCCTGTTTATTCCCTCAATTCCCAGTAAACTGAAAAAATAAATCACTTTTGCTATTGCTACTCTATTACGCTACGCAGTGGATATCATCTGCATCGCACTGAGTGCCAATCGGTTATTTGCTAATCGTCGCCAATTTCTTTGTTAAGGTAGATTATATAGGATAAACAAATTGTCCACCATTGTACAATTCCTTGACAAAGTGGACCTACGTTTTCCTTGTTTTCGATTTTGAGTTTCACAATAATATTACAACAAAATGGGAAAATCTCCACACCTAATCAAACGTAGTCTTCTATATAAAAAAAACGCACTTTTATCTTTATAGACACTACCAATTACGTATGAACTTAGGTAAGTTCCACATTTGTTTGCAGGTAAAAAAATATGCTGTTTACATTCGAATCGAATGCTATCACTATCAATTTCTGTACGTAACCTTGATTTCCGAGAGTTTTGCAGTATTTGTGTAGGTATGTAACGCCAACGATTGTTGGTGAGTTTATCACGATCTTATTTGCATGGGTACTGTTGACAGAACTTAAGAACGGTGATAAAATGGACAGGTTGGGCGTTATCTCGCGTTGCGGACATCCGCGGTCTTCACGGCTACTCCGTGCCTCGAGGACGTGCGTTATCCAACTAACATATATTTATTATCTTGCACACCCTGTACCCTGATTGTGATCAACTATGTACGGATAAACACGTGATAAAATGCTCTTATTCAAATTTCAATATCTTGATCACAATTACTTCTTGATTATAAAAATACAATATTAGTTATTAAAAAGCACTTGCGACCAGCTATTTAAAAAAACTTCAACCAAAGACATTTATTGTCCTTTGGTTCCAAAAATAAAATAAGTAAGCTTATAGCGTGGTTTGTCACGGTTAACAGGTAACAAAACATTACGATTGTTCCTCTTTATACCAGAAATCTTGAACAATGACCTGCTCGAGAGAGCGGCGACGCGCTTTTTCCAAAGTCTTCTTTTATTCGCATACAAAAAGCTTAATGGAATTTCACATTGCGCCAGTCGGTGCATTGTACAACGGCGAAGAATGTGGATAAAATCAACAACGCACTAAATCACACACCCGATTTTTCAATGGTGTTGTAAAAGGAATATATTTTGCGCTTCATGCTAAGAAGATAACTAAAATTTATTCATGCGGAATAATTTGAGTAGAACAGTTAAGACATCCGTCGGTAAGTACGTAGGTACATGTTTTAGCAAAGCTCACTGGGTTTATGGCAGCTAGGGTGAAAAGACATGGATATAAATGAGGCCATGAGAGGCAGAGTGGCCTATCTGCATTTTTTCAATATTCATCTTGGTATTGGAATCTGCCGGTAAAATTTATAGCGCAATAGTGGCCTAAAATTAATTATTTTACGTTTCTATAGATGGCAGCATTAAATAGAATGACCAATGACATTATTTAGTAAAGTTACACATATCCAAAATCGGGGCTCCTTTTATTTCTTTGATAATGCAAGTTTTTGTTTTAGTAGTTAGGTCAGTCTGGCTCTCATGGCCTCAAATGTGAGTCGGTGTGCGCAGGCGCAGGCGCAGGAAGTGGCGGAGCTGTGTGTCGCCGCCTACGTGGCCGGCGGAGGAGCCGCCACAGCGCAGGCGCACGCTCAGGGATCTGCACGTTCTTAGCATATCTGAATCTGTCTACACGCGGCGGCACTCCACCGCCACCAGATATGGGCAAAAATTGAAACACGGAACGCACATATCTGAGTGGGCCTCTGCCTACACATAAAGCGTTTCGTTTGTGCTTTCTTTATGTTCTGCCCCTGTATGGTAAAGGAAATAAAATCGTGTCCACGATCTGAATACCATACCGGTTACTAGGTATCAAAACTTTCAATATTGTTATCAACTTTTTAATCTTCCGAACAAACAATAAGGCTGTAGGTATTTATGATGATCGTTTCATGAGATCCCTATAACCGCTGTGTATATTTACCATTGGTGCATTTACAATGTCTTACGCAAATTAAGGGTGGAATTTAGTTATTGCTTGTAGGTACATAGGTAATGTGATCGAACCAGGCAGGTAGAGGCGGGGGTTTCAAATCTCGTGGTAGTCAAAATGGTGAAATTTCCAAGAAGTTACCGATTCGGTCAATTCAAGTTCACATGAGCAAGTACAATGTCGGTTTTTGCGCATCTCCTTACCTGCATGCGGCTGCATGATGAGATCCCACGGCTCCGCGGGCGCCTCAACAGGTGCGCACCTGAGCGCAGACGAGCTTTTTCATTACGGACATACGAACAAACAAAGCGACTGGCTCGTTCAAAATGATGGCTCGATTCATTCATCGTTCGACATGGAATGCCTTTATGTTTGTTGATAAAACTCGATCTCATTTTTATTGTCCCTCTCCGGCTTTGCATTCACCACGTACCTACCTGGTAGTGGCTGATTAGATAGCACCTAGGTACTCGATTTCATTTAACTGGGATATAAATAAAACCTATGAACTGTGTTCCTAGATGTCGTAACTTATTTATAAGCATGATAGTGATGTACTGTCAACTTGACTGTCACGCACTATTATTTTCAATGATATAATATTTTATTCTGCAACCGTCATCGGTAGCGACTAGATTGGAACTTAGGGCAATTAATCTTATAAAGTTGGTTACGCATCAAGCGAACCGAGCGAAGGTTAGAGAAGACGAACAAATCAGAGAGGAGAGCTTTGTCCAGAGCCCGTAGCCGATTCACTTATGCGCTAGACGTTCCGTTCTCAAATGTTAATGGGTGACATAAGCGATTGCAATCTCACCACGTGACTTAGCGATGGGTAAGTCGCTATATTAATCTTAAACATTTTGCAGTTTCGGTTATCGACTTCGTTAATCGCAAAGTGACTTGGCAAAGTGACTCGTTAATATTAATCTTACATTTTGCAGTTTCGGTTACCGACTTCGTTAGTCGCAAAGTCTCTGTTTTGTTTTATAACGTCAGAAAAGGCGATCGAGCATCGAATGCCTATGGCTTATAGTCTACGCTAGTGTTCGCTTGCTTTCGTTAGCTTGGATCGTACCCAGTTTTACAGACCAACCTTGAACAATTCAGACGAGATAGGAAATATTGATTTTACGTTATTTACATTTAAATAGATATCTGTAGAATATCATAAACAAATATACTAACAAGTCGCACTGTTAGCTTTATACCAGTTATCGATGAATTTGTTCTTGATTTACAGTGCCCATAAAAGATAAATGCAGCCGTAACCTTGATCTAAACACATCTTGATACTGTAAATGTAGGCAAATAAAGGTGGGTCGACCGTCGGCTGATTCCACGAATATCGTATTTGAGTTACAAATCAATACGTAATCATCCTTAAAACGGATATTAACTCGGCTCACATGGTTGCTTTTCCCATCGGTCAATTCTCACGTATTGCATGAAAGACTTTCTCACTATCTGCTCGAATGCACATTGAGTTACATACTGCATCAGCTGATTTTGGCCATTTCTATAGAAACATAATTTCAAAGATGATGTACAAAAAATAAAGGATTGAGGATTCCCTTTACCTGTCACCATGTCGTTGCGTAAATCTCAGCTAAATGTCGTAAAACACCTTTATTTTTTGCACGATCGCAAAGTTCTCATGGCAAATAAATGCTCTTATAGGTACGAGAAGACATCTAGTGCATTATGTACTTTGCCTTCTTGAAGAATAGAGAATGGATTGATTTAAGATCCAATTAAGGTAAGTGTGTAGGTTGATTTAGGCGCATATTGTGGTGTCTGATTGCGCATAGGTACGCAAGCTCAGCGGCCGCTCCGGCATCGGTTGATTGCGTCGTGTTAATTAGTAGGTACTTTCATTAGAGCGATTGTCCTGCTCGATCAGTTCAGTCAGGTGATCAGTCTGTTTGCCGCCGCCTCAATTTTCACTTTAAGTCAATAGATTAACCACACCGCCACAGCACTACGCGAACAATGAACTTATGAGCTTCATCGGAAGTAAAACCGAAAGAATTTCAATCAACTTGGTTTTTAAATAAAACTATAGGTATTAGTACTAGAACAATAAGCCCAGTACACTGGGTTATAAATATAATTCAAAACTCTGCCTACATCTGTGCTACAGAGCTACCGAATTCAAGACAACGGGCTAGCCAAGGCGGATCAGACTCTTTTAAGAGCATAAATCTTACTACAAATCCTGCACCTAATAGATTTTTGCTTCGGTTCCAAGCCAGCAGCAATAAATATGTAGGTTAGGTGGAAAGACCACTGAACAATAAACTATATTTCTCAGTGGGCCATTAACATATCATTTGCCGGCTAGCCAGTGGCCGCAGGCAATCGTGGCGCGGCTCGACCACGTGGCCCATTCCCGGCCCTTATCAGCGAGCTGATAATAAAATAATAGACATAATTTGTAACACTAAATGAATGTTAATGCTGCAATGTGGGTCAAGAGCGCATTGTGCTGCTTGCTGTAGAGAGTTTAGCACCTGCTTGAATTTGTTTCAAAATACTAACACGTTTCTGAGTCAGTTTAGCCGCGGACTGGTGGTAGCTTTATATATGGTATTTTAGCTATGTAGGTATGTACTTACTTACATACATTACAATATTATTTTATCTTGTTTCTTGTTGACGACCTCCGAGGCGTGGCGGGCGAATGCTCGGTTGAAAAGCGAAAGGTGCGGGTTCGATTCCCGATGAGGGAGAAATGTTTGAATGTTCTGCAAATTTTGTCCCGGATTCGGGTTTGTGATACCATGGTACTCGTAGTTTCTGCTACCCACGACGCAGGGAATCCTAGTATGGGATCAGAAATAACTGTTGGGTGTTATTTTGTTTATGAAAATCTAACAACATAGTGCGTCGTCAAATAAAATAATAGTTTATCATATTTTATTTCAATTTGTAACTATCCGTAAATTCATAATTCGAATAGTAGGAAATAACATAGGAAAAATAAAAATGGAAAAAGATAACGTACTCGAATGTAAACGATGCGTAGTGCCTCCGTAGCTGTTGCGTAGCAAGCGAAGCGAAGAGAAGAGAGAGAAGCATCTTCGAAGGGAGTTATTAAGAAAATAATAAATACTTATATATTTTAATCTTAAATACGTAGAACTTAAGTGAACGGAAAGTAAATATAGTTAATTATTAAATAAAATGTATGTCATGTTAAAACCTGGGAAATAATTATATGACGACTTTCGTGTTTTTCTTTTGTTTGGATTTTTTTGGTAGGTATTCGATAAAATATCTACCTACTTAAGTATCTACACTTATAACCAGATTTTAACAGTAATAATATGGAAAATTGTTGCATAATAAAACGCAGCTGTGAAAATAAACTTTACATGCCTACTTAGGTACACTGAGGGAAAATCAGCCAAAAGTCAAAATTATTTAATTCATTAAAATCACTAGATTGAGATCACTTAGAATCTGTCAGTCGCAGTATTCTGGCACTATTAAATACTGGCCAGCCACAAGTTACAATTAAGGTTTATAGGTACTTTTTTCTAAAACAATTTAGAACAGCAGGAAGTTGGTACCTAAGTCTATAACAATGATAGCCCATTACTGTGTGATAGTTAGCATTCGTTGATGGGATGATGTCATACTACACTTAGTACCACTACGTCACTATAGTATAGAGTGGCAAGGGACGAGGGCTGAGGCGGGGGGGATAGTGGAACCGGTATCGTAATTTCGTCGCTCTGCCCGACGCTCCAGTGGCGCAATTGGTTAGCGCACGGTACTTATAAGACAGTGTTCGTGAGCGATGCCGGGGTTGTGAGTTCGAGCCTCACCTGGAGCATATTTTTGACACAGCAAATACCTCCTTTTATTAGGGATATTGTCCAACTATTAAACTATGTTTTAAGTGATGATGATCAATCTAGAAATAATAAGTTTTGAGGATGATCTATATTTTCTATCCTCTACCTGTAGTTAATAACTTGCCAGACAGAGCATAAGGTTGCACTAAAATACTGACGATCTGCCGAGCGCTGCACACCGCTCGACCTCCTGATCCTGACCCGGACCCCTCCCCTCCTCCCGACAGCCGCCACCCCGCCGCCCTGCACTACCGAGTACCAGCTATTTGTTAAACTTGTGCCCTCATCTGATTACCAGAACGGGACCGCACCTCAAGCCTCGAACTACTTTCGCAAAAACTCCTTTCATAACAAAAACTCTTCTATCCACAAAAAGTTATAGGTTTTTGTGGATTCCAAGTGATATCTTCTGTCACGATCCTTTTTATGAGCTTACGAATAAAAATCGACCCGACCCGACATACCGACCCCAGTTCGTGAGGAATGTAAATCGATGACCGTGCGCGAACAACCCTCCGACAGCCGAATGCCATTTCGATGGAAAATCCTTTCGATTTTTTAACACGTTCACCTACGAGAAACTATTCAGGTAATACGTACTGTGATACGTGCGTAACTGATGAGAATGTGGATCTCTCAAGGAACATATCGTATGGTTCTATTAAAAAATATGGATTATTTGATAGCAAGCTAATTAAAACAATATGAGACACCGCATTTAATCGAGCATTCTATTTAATTGAAAGACAAAGTTAAAAGATAAGGGCAAACGGAAGTCCAGATAGGAAAAGTAATAATAGGTACAATTGCCATACAATTGATTCGATCTAATGTGCGTATATTTTGATTTCAAATTGACATACAGATAGAAAGCAAACATGAACAAAGATAGAAAGGCAATAAAGATAAGACTTGGCCGGGATATCATTATTCATGATCAGCAATAATGTAGTCTACCGAGCCTGTGAAATATATTCATACTTTTAGCACACATCGTACGGAAAATGTAGCGTCTGTTCTATAATAGTGTTCAACTTCTCGACCGATTGAGATAGCATTATTCAATTTTCATGAATAGGTAGTTCTATTATTAGTCTGTACTGTACAACAGGTAGGTTAACCATTAAACCTATACTTCAGCCAAACTGGAGATACAATTTATTTACCGAAAACTAATGTGATTTCATCGTAATAACGAAAAATACGCGACGGTTTGTTTACCTACATAAATTGTCCAGTTTGGCTGAAGTATAGGTTCAACTGTCTGTAATTTTTCCGTGATCAAATAAGAGTAATATCTTGGGGAAGCAATTTACCGTTGGCTAAGAATTTATGCCGAATTAAAATTCCATTGTTGCTAGTACAGAATCCAGTTGGAAAGATAATCTTGAGACAACTGTGTTTAGCATTGATTTGGGAGCACCGTTGATCACGAAGTGGTCTGCTTTCGTCACCGCGGACAGTAGTCGATCAATCCATAAATAACAGAGTAATGGGACCTTCTAATTCACGTGCCGATGACATGTATCATTGTACCCAATAGCTGCCATTGTTAATTAAAAAATAACTAGCTACAGTTAGAGTACTTTACACACAATAAACTACAGATATATCATTGTTCATGTCATGGCTTTATTAATTAGGTATCTGCACATTTTACTGCTTGAATTGTCAACGTAAATCTTCATACTACACCACAACAAAGTTATAAATATTGACAAAAGTTTCGTAGATTTCGGGGCATTATCATTAACAACCCCAAGCAAGTTCAGGTTGTTAAAGAGAACCAAATACTTAATGTGATTCAGTAACAATATGTACCTACATACCTACTACCTGTAATAAATTAATTCATGAACTAATTGTGTGACCGGTTAAATGTTACTTTTCTTTTTGGCACAGTTCGTAACTGTCACAATAGAACGAGAAGGCGCGCGGGCGCTGATCGTATCTGTCAAACTCGAAGCTGTCAAACAGGAGCGTGTGTTTTTGACGGACGAGCTACGAAGCGATACTACCGTCGTTCGCAATGCAGCCTGTTCCCTCCCACTGACATGACAACAAATCATCCATCGTCAACACACATCACAATGTTTTCAACGAGCTTTCTAATACAACTCGGAATTAGCATAAGTATTTAGGTAATAATTCGCATCTCGGATTCATTTCTAAGTAGATAGGTAGGTACATGATTGACAATTGTCGCAAATCATTCGTGCATGTCAGATTACCCTTTAAAATTGAACAAAAAAACGTAGAAAGTTGTTCGCTCCGAGTGGGTGGGCTCTATGCTGCTAAAGCCGCCTCCTCGATTGTCACTTTCTTGTCAGTGGATTGAGAATAGAGAATCTGGTAGAGGTAAGCTGCTAATAAAAACCTGTTGCTTTAGGTAATAAAATAACAGACTTAGGTAACAAAACTACCTATACAGTATTTTGCAAAATGCAACTAAGTACAGACTTATTTTCTAGTCTTGTAACTATACCTATGTGTTAATAATTATATGAAACTACACACCTGTTATTTATATCTTATTGCAAATTCCATTTGCCGTTACAGAACAACTATAATTTAAATACCCACTCAAGTACCTACGAGAGAGGAATTTGTAAACTCTCATTGTTATTAAATTGCACTTCTTAATTGTGATTCATGTTGGTTTTACATTTCTCAAGCAGGCACATGAAGCGCGGAGATGCATTTCGAATCGCTGATACATAAAGAGTTTTCCTAAACCGATTAATCACGTTACAGCCGCACGGGCCGGGCTGCCGCATGTAATTCACCACTCGGACAAAGAATCGATCATAAATATTAATCAAGATCGTAATAAAACTCGTACATTGTGGATTCATACCACTCAACGGTCTCTGCACTGCGACAACACTATGACGCGACTGTGACCCACAAACGGTCATTCATTCATAAATTACTTTTAAGAGAAGCTGACATAATAAATACAATGAGCATAGGTGCGAATGCTATAATGGTTACAAATTAACATTGAACAGTCATGAAACATGACCGGACCGACTAGAAAAACAGAAGCTCTCGACATTTACAAAACCGTGTGTGGGTTGTCTATTGCCGGTTAGCGATCCCGACCTCTGATACCTGGATATATAAAACTAATTGTAGTATTTTGAATTTGACTGAGCTATTTACACATAAGTACTTACTGTGATTTCTTCGTTGTGTGTCCTCAATAAATAAATGATTAAATTTTAACAACACAAATTAAACTGAGTACCTAGGTATCTGCATATATATCTACCTATTAATTATAGGTACCTAGGTGATACTCAAAGCGGAGTACTTATAAATTTTTCTGCATCTTTTTGAAACAATGAGTCTTCGTTGTACCAAAATGGTTACCAGTTTAGCGTTTAAAAAAAAACTCCTAAATTGAGGTAAATGTATTTATTTTATTATTAGGCATTTTATTTTAGGTATTTTAACAATATATTTAAACAGCTATTAAAAACTTATTGATAATTTATCTTTTGAAATGTTCTAAAAGTGCTATTATAACAAAATGCCGTTGTAAGAAGTCTCTTACAACTGGGATTAATACTAGTAAATCACCAGTGACATTTATCACAAGCAGTAGGTAACTTCAAAGACAATGCGTTGGCAGATCGTTTGGATATAATTTAAAGGTACTTGGTGTGTATCCGACCGCAGAACACATATTTGTTTCTGTCTACTCTGAAAGTTGTATTTAAACAAGCTAGAGTACCTTCTGATATGCGAAGTCTCGCAGAATTTGTGTCAGGTTACACTAGACAATACTTATGAGTTCTGAATATCACTGTCAGCTGTCAAACGATCAATTTGTCAATTATTTATATCATATGTATTGTCTCAGCTTGACTGTTTTTTATTCCTTTTATATTTTTCCTTGTTCAAACTCTGCAAAACAATCTATAATTTTCGTGTAACTAATCATTACTTGTCGTATAAATAGCCAAAATAAAGAAACATAGTTTATACTTTGCTAACAATATTTCTCATTTATTATTTCAGTATTTCTACTATGCGCTCTTGCTGCATAAAATATATTTAGAACACAAATAGATTTTTTGTAAAAAAAAACATAATAAGAGGCTAGAGATTGGGCATCTTAATAATATGAACTAAATCTTTTCTCTCTTTAGGTACAATGGTACTCGTAGTTTTTGATGCACACGACACAGATAATCCTAGTGTGGGGTAGAAAAATATGTATATTATGTGACTGTTGGGTGTTATTATTATTACGCATCTTAATAATATGAACTAAATCGTTTCTCTCTTTAGGTACAATGGTACTCGTAGTTTTTGATGGACACGACACAGATAATCCTAAGTGTGGGGTAGAAAAATATGTATATGTGACTGTTAGGTGTTATTATTATTACGTATTTCGAATTTATTCTATGATCTATGACAGAGGTAGAAGGCTGGTTAGTTATAGAGCGGGAGTCCAGAGGCGTGAGTCAGGCGAACGGTGGCGCGACGGGCGGCGGCAGCGCTGTGTCACAAGCAGCGCTCAAACTCAGCAAACTATCACTGACATTCATACTAAATGTATTCATCAATTATGTAATGTAGCAGGGAAAAGGCTAAAAAAAACATATGGATAGACCTAGGACAAAGTTTGGGAGCAAGTATATCGAAGTTGATTTGCTGTTCTGAGAAGTATATAGTGATCCTGAATTGATATTCAATCAAGGTATCACATAGGTATACAATATACTTCCAGATTATTCTCGACCGAACCTTCAAGAAGAATGCGAATCTGTATCTAACATAACTCTCACGAACTACGTCCATTTCAAAAGAGACCCTTATCAGACGAATACTAAGCATTAAAAAATAAACTGACCGAAATCACTTTACATTGTACCTTGATGCAACAAAGCTTACGGCCAACCGATTGTAACACGATACTTATCGATTCTGGAGCTGTTGAGCGGCGCTTAATGAATTCGGAACACATTTATGATTCTCACGATAGTTTGGGAACGTTTTTTCTCGTTTCATTTCTCTTACAAACAATAGATCACGCAGATGACGGAGGGCTGGCAGTGCGCCGCGTTGCGTCCGGACATTGTGTCGCACTGGACTGAATTGGCCTCTTCATTTGTCATTTTACTAAACATTTTACAATTTTTAAACTAGACTTCGAAATTTTGTAGCTTCAATTTAAAGGCTTATTTGACGTTGATTCATTGGATCATACTTTTTATGAACAGACTAGCTGCCGCCCGCGGCTTCGCTCACGTGGTATCCGGATAAAAAATAGCCTATATTATGTTAATCCAGTACATGTACTATGCATATTCCAAGTTTCAATCAAATCCGTTCAGCTGTTTAGGCGTGATTGAGGCACAAACATCCAAACATCCAAACTCACAAACTTTCGCATTTATAATATAAGTAAGATCTACGCCCAAAATTGATAATTTATAGGTATGTTACATTAATTAATAATATTAATTATCATTTATGTAACTTTGCTGAGTTTATAAAAGAAACTATTAAAATATAGAAATACCTAATAAAGTCATGTGCCAGTACCTGACTAAAAACACAGCCAACATGATTATCACGGAGTATACCTGCGAGGACGGCTCCCCGTCCCGGTCCCGGCAACTTGTCCTGAACCAGTTCAGAACCTGTCGAGTTACTTCCTGAATTACTCATGCGATTTTTTTCTGCACTACACTGCACTTTGCATACGTCATATATTTAAATTTACCCAAGCAAATTGTGTTATGAATTTCAATTTTCTCACGCACTTGGAATCGAAGGGTTTGAACTTTTTGGAATAAGAGAATGGCACAAATTATTTTTTCTCTTAAAACTGTGGTGATAGGTATAACCAATTTACCTGCCAGGATAGACGACTTTAATCTTCATCTAATCAGATTACCAGTTTACCCTTGTGCATTATGTATGAAAATAATAAATGAATAAAATCAAATAATAGGTACAATTTCCTTATTCAAAAGCACTGGTGGCCTAGTGGTAGTGGCTCCGTCTTCCAATCCCTAAGGTGATGGGTTCAACTAATTGATTTTTCTGCTTGAAAACATCTATGTGCGCTTTACCAGTTTTAGTCTCAAATGGTGAAGGAAAACATCGTAACCGGAACAGAAACCGGCATATCATACCTAAAGAGTTCACCACATTTAGTTCGAAAGAACTAGTGACCTGACTAATAGCAGTATTTCCCCATTACATTCCTGAATATTTCTAAGCCCAAAACCAGTTGAACTACTTCCGGAATTACATGCAAAATATGCAAAATATTTTACATAACACTGCATTCGCATACATTCCGCTAAATATTCCAATTTATAATTAAATTCAATGAGAATGTTTGTTACACTTTTGTTACATACATTCATGGGGCAGGTAAGATGTTTTCCCACGCTTTTGTTGGTATTTAACTTTTTATCTAGCAAAAAATTAAAACATACAGAATAGTAAGTAATTCAGTAACATTATTTCATTCAGAAGATAAAGTACCATGAAAACAAAGCAGGAACCGAAATCAGTGTCAATAAAATAATTAGACCACCTCTCTAATCGAATGCATCAAATTCTTAATTCAACGTTAACCCTTCACATTATAAAAAAAGAACTATCACAGTAACTTGATTTTTACAACAATACAGAAGCACATTAACTATCTCAATTTATGATTTAAATAAAAGATTCAGCGGAAACAGCTACCTGTCTCGTGAGAATTGTCAGCGGATGTTGCAAAAGGTGCCTATTTTTTACCAGGGTTACTTATTGATGAAATGGGACTACTGTGATTCCGTCTCCTGTTCACTGTGACAAGCCTGTCTATCTTAACTTACTTAGGCCATGACTTCCTATAAAATGGCAATCAGGACTCTAATTTCAACGGCCACTAGCTCTCGTCACTGTGGATGGTCATTAACGATGATAAATTAGTCGAAAGTGGGAAACATAATATTCACAAAAAATATTTGGTAGGTCCAACAATTTCTCACATGTTAATGTACTCGTACCTATTCATTCTAGGCAAAAGGGAATATGCATGTACTTTTTTTTATTCGATTGGTTACATCTCTATATAATAGCGAAGAAAACTGGCATGTCGTAGAACCTAAATTTTGTAAATAAGTACATAATATTGAAACAACCAGACTCGGAAAAAATATTTGCAGAACATACGTATGACGTCATGGTCTATTACTCACAGGCAAAACACCAAACAACTCTTGGAAGAATAAATAAACAACTACACACTCGGTGGTGTTGACAATTTTGTTGTCATAGACTATTAGGTGACCTAATAGTTTGCAAATACGCTCTTACTAATGGCGTCGTGTTTCAAATATTTGAATTACCCATAGTTTTTTTGCACTTTTTAAAAATTAATTTCATGTTCAAAAATAAATTACAATCAAAAATATTGATTGAGGTATAATTCTGATATAATAAAGTTTATTAATATTTGACCCTCATTTGAATCACATGCATATTCCCTATTATTAAGAAAAAACCGGCAATAGGATACACTGCGCTCTCTCATGAGAAATGTATGTACTCTCCACCTGCTACAGAGACAATTTGAAAAAACTCTTAACAAAAACATGTGAAGGAAGAGAAATATAAACCCCACCGGTTATGAGTAGGTATGATCCAACAAAAAATAATTAAGACTCGCGCACTTGTGAGCACCGTTCCCACACCGCTTAACCGATCAAAGCAGCATCGGCTTTGGCTACGATATGAATATCACTATTATGACTCCACTTAAGCCATAGAAAGTTCAGTAACCTTGATGCTCTTATCTGTATCATAATAAGGCATTAACGACATAAAAGCAATCTATCATTTGAAATTAATAATGATCAGTGATCGACGGGGCGCGCGGCGCGGCTGGCGGCCGGTATCTGCATAGCCCGGATGGAATGGCGGTTAATCAGGTGGCCCGTTACAATACATTGTGCTCGCTGTGAGTTCCGACCCGAGAGAACAGGTTGCTCCAATGACAAAGGAGCAGATTCCATCGTCCGCGATCCGCGTCTGCGAGCCTCATATTATAAATAGTCCGTCGAAATAATCCGTTGCTACGACTCATTTACTGCGGCGCCCACCGACGTAGGTCGGAGCCTAAACTTCCTTTTAAAAAAACTCCATAAAAACTCAGTATTGACCGTTTTGTTTCTGCGCACAGCTTTGACCTTACAATGATTGATGGTTCGATAATTGATCGAGCGAGCAAAGCGAGCGAAGATATCAATGGCAATTTGGGCGATTTGGCGTTGTATGTTTTATGTATGTATGTTTGTGGATATGTTTGTTAGAGCATAACTTTCGAACCGTTAATCAAATTTGTATGAAGTCCTGTATCTTAATATATTAGTATCTCAATTAATAGTTATCCACGAAATCTCACGACGACCTCGGTGGCGTGGCGGGCGAGTGCTTGGCTGAGACGCAAGAGGCGCGGGTTCGATTCCCGCTACGGGAGAAATGTTTGTATGTTCTGCAAATATTTCTTCCGGGTCTGGGTGTTGTAGTATTATGTATGATAAGTATGTATTTACAAAAAAAGTATATAAGTATTCTATCAGCCATCTGGTTCCCATAGTACAAGCTTTGCTTAGTTTGGGGCTAGATGGCGCTGTGTGAAATGTCCACAAATATTTATTATTATTATTATTTATTATCTATGTTCATAGGTGTGACTGCCAGGCCCACTGACACGCGACACACAGTGTCCTCTTCGTTATTTCGAAGGTCAATTGTCTATCCAAATACGGTGTTTTGGATGGTTGATTTCAGATAATTTAGTTGGCTAGATGACTGTTGGAACAAGTGCTATAAAATTAGCATGTGACAGACTTAGAATGTTCCCACAATAATATTCTCACAAACAAGTAACAGACAGTTGTAAAATGTTGAGTAATAACCGTAAAACTAAAACAATCGGGAGTTCATTTGTAGCAAGGATCTGCGCGCCACCTGCTTCGCAGCCGCGTCTAAAGGCGCGGTGCTTTACTGCCCGCCGGAACAATGGAAAGGCACCAACGGCATTGTTGATTGCTCGCACGTGGTGCAAACACTAACTACAATGTCCACTATCCACAATGCCTAGCACCAGCAGCACACCTGATTTAAATTACCCTAAAATGTCATTGTAGGAGTGCAGGATGCTGCCGGTTCACACGACACCGACAGAAAGGATGTTGTAGTTACGGTAAAGTTAAATGAATTTAAAAAATGTTTGTCACCATGTGGTTTGTTAATTTCCGGGTTAATGTTTTTAGAAACAAAATGTAGTAAACAAAGACTTGAAAGTTTCGGCAGACATTTTTACCCGTGTTTTATGCCCTTTTGCGTGCGTTATGATCAAAATATATTTTAGAATTTGTAGTAGTTACCTTCTACATGTACTAAGTAAAGGTTTTGATTACTAAAAATTAATTAGAAACACCTAATGAGCGATTATTCTCTATTTAAGAATGCTTTTTGTTATAAACAAGATCTACAATAATTTACGTTGCATGTTTCATTAAACGTAAATTATAACTAAAAGAACATTATTTTCTCTCACTTGCTCGGAAATAGTTTCATTATTTAAGTACGTCAATCTTCAATCTTTTCAGTGCTCTATGAAATAACACACCAGCAATTTGCAACACGACAATAAAGGCTACCGCCTCGTGCGTCCTTTTAAAATCACTTAGGAAGATTCCAATATTACTCGGCCGTAAATTGCTTTATTTCTGGGCAGTAATTTTTTTTAACACCCAACAGTCACATACATGGCCCTGACCCCACACTAGGATTCCCTGTGTCGTGGGTATCAGAAACTACGAGTACCATGGTACCACAACACCCAGACCCGGAACAAATATTTACAGATCATGCAAACATTTCTTCCGCAGCGGGAATCGAACCCGCGCCTCCTGCGTCTCTGCCGAGCAATCGCCTGCCACGCCACCGAGGCCGCCAAAGTAATGCACAATTAATTTTTTTTTTATTTATTAACGATTTACAAGAAACAAAATTAAATGTAATTAGGTACTTAGCAACTAAAAACCACTAAGGTTTGTGTTATCGCTATTTCAGTTTACAACTAACAATAGTAAGATAGGTAAAACAAGAAGTTATCTATTAGGAACTAGGTAGGTAGGTTGGTACTTAAGTTGTGTTTCAAATAGTATGATTTTAGTTTGTATTTTATGTTATTTTGAGTCAGTGTGTCGGTCATGTCATGTGGTAATTTATTAATTAACCGCGGGAGCAGGTAGCTAGTCGTCCGCTCACCGTACGCGATGATGATGAAATAGGCGCTTATTGCTATTAAATAGATGAATTTTCACTTATTATTTTGTAATTATTTTGTAATATGCGTCACAAACAAAAATCGTGACGTTCACCTACTTACACGTATCAAATCGAAATGCTTTCTTTTAACCGCTCCTCATTCTGAAGGTATTCACTGTGATAGCCGCATCAAAGAGGACCATTTTATAATTTATACGGTTCATAACCTGTATCAAGGTGGAAGATATACAAATCATCTCGGTCCCAGCTGGTGCTAGACAAGATCAAAACTCGATTACACACTATTATGAAATAATAAATGCTTGTAACGCCCTCTAAAAGGGTTAAACCCGTGCCGAGGCGGAAATTGATTTAAATTACGCTATTAATATAAAATTAAGGAGCCGTATTTTTTGTTTTCACTAAAACTATAATATTATTTTTCTACGATCCTACTATTTGAATCAGAAAATATAATAATAGGTGTCCTTTACTTTATTTATTTAAAGGATTTGTAATATGGGTTTATGCATTGATTTATGACATTTTTTCAGTTACCGATCCATGGAAACGATGGTAATATTTTAAAAAGATGAATCATCACGGAGAACCTCCTACTTTTACAATTACCCATATTTT
The DNA here is from genome assembly GCA_949320045.1 of Scotopteryx bipunctaria. NCBI lineage: Eukaryota > Metazoa > Arthropoda > Insecta > Lepidoptera > Geometridae > Scotopteryx > Scotopteryx bipunctaria. The sequence goes on from OX439441.1 coordinate 7,279,312, forward strand.
AGGTTTTTATCTAGAAAACAACAGACCGTCAGTTCAATTAGGGACCCATTAATTCCATTTTAAACAGAAAATAGAAGGCGATCTCTTTTAATTTACAAAGTTTTATACTTTACTACTTTTATTACCTACTAATTTAGTCAGTACTCATCAGAAACCAAAAGGAAACCTTCATTTATATTAATTCATCTCACATAGTAACCATAAATTAAGATTAACTATAAAGAAGAGATCAAATATTTCGTCATTGATATTTAAATACAAAAATTGGCCATTAACCTATTCTGCTATAATTATTTACTCGTTCGTAACAGTTCGGAATAGGAAAAAAGTTAATTTAGAAAACAGTGTGTCGGCGGTCAATTACTGACCCAGCGGGCGTTATCCCGGTCGTGGTTCAACAGATGGTGGTTTTTTATGCAACGTGATGGGGCGCTGAGGGCTCGCGGGGGTGCGCCCTCTAACCGTATAATTACACGTTGTAGTTGCGCGCGCGCCGGCACGCACAATTGGCCTAAACGAGTGTTTGCTTTGATGTGCCGACCGCGACGGCTATCCACGTGCGGTCACCTCAACCCGTTCTCATCTTAAGCTTATTAAGAAAAGGCTACTCGTTTTACGGTTGTTAAGACAAAAAATACTTTCACGTTGCAGATTTAACAGGAATGTTGACTCGAATGCTTCTAAATTCTAACAAACTGCTTTTATTTTCTAAGAATAAGAATGTTTCACAAGAATGAGAGTTTATATAACGTGTAACTTATTTAGGTGCAATATTAAAAACGTAACAGGCTTACGATTGTATTATCAAAACCCTAAGCAACCTTTTAAATTCTAAAAGCGTTTCCTTCGTTCCTTGCTTTAGAGTAGTTAGTGTCAAGAGCACGTCCAGCTATTACCTACGTTTGTCACTTGTTCACATTTTGCAATTAGTTAGCACTCCGTTAATAATAGAGCTTACAGTTATATGTTACAAATGCCAAGGGCTACATCGATCAACCCAGTATTGTCGCAAGTGATTCTTAATCGACGTTGCAGTCGAAAGTTGAGTGGCAACGTCGTGATGCTGAACTTAGCCTCCTTCCCGGGTACCGGTATATAGCGCGTTGTGAAAAAGGCACGTCGCTCGTCTCGATAACGACTGCGACATCGCATAAAAACAAATTATTAATCTCTCGATCGTGACTAACGTTTTCGGTTCATCGTTTACTCGAGAGGTTGAAAGCAGATTAATACTGGACCAATTATTTGCGAAGGCTTTGAAATGTCGAAGTCGTTGATGGACCATAAAAGCTCCCGGATCTAACTGTACTTGCCTACTGACTGATGATTATATTACTCTTTATTGTTCTCGATTTTTCTCATTTTCTATTAAGGGTTTATGTACTATATTGTGACGAAGGAACTGTTCACTTTTAGGTACAGAAATATTAACCTATTATGTCATTTTATCAATAGCAGGCATGCTCTTCAAACAGGTCTACCGAAAATAATAACAAATTCGATTATATGGTTTTTTTATTTGTATTTGAATATCAACGTCTGTTAAATCAACATTTCATCGCGTCATGATACCGCTGTCGAACTCTTTTAAAGGGTGGTGCGCTAAATCTAAAGAAATTCTAATATTAGGCATATTTATATAATTTATATCATTATAAACTTTAATTACTTGTTAATAAAATAAAAAAATAAGTTTTCGTATAGAAACAAGACAAACCTAAGTATATAATTTAAACGAGCGGACAGAGCTTTTAGAATGAGCCGGACATTGTGCCTAGATGTCTGTAGCTTTTATTTACCTATGAAGTGTACTTTTCCATTTATGAACATCCTATAGTAATCATGATGATTATATACCGAAGCGATGAATATGCTGACACCTCATACGTTACGATCGGATCGATATGGCAGGTGCTACAGTTCGACGTTTAATAAATAGTCGATGAGCCTCATAGCCGAAACCAACGATTCTACTTAACACCTTGATGGATTGTTCCGACACACAGATAGTTTACAACGCTAATGAAACATAATAACTATTGATAAGTATCGTAAAATGAACATAATGGAATTAATCATGGGCCGTAAACGTTTAGCGGCCATAGCTAGTGTAGGTACCTATCTGTAATCTTTGTCCATGATTTATTTCCACCTGCTGCGGGCCTTGTTCAGCCACTGTATCTAGGCGGAGATACCCAGAGCGAACCGTCTCTACAATCTCAGAAACGAGCCATTTACGGCTAAGTAAGACTTTAAAGGAAAACTTATGATAAGATAACACTTTTAAGGCCTCAAATTATTGTCGTAAATGCGCGAATGCAATGGCGAATAATGAATAATAATAATAATAATATGCTTAAGGTGTATCCAAAATTATCTTGACTTCCATGTCTTAGTACGTACCACTTACATTGAGCTCGTGCTCGTGACAAATCTTAATCAGAATAATTTGCGTAATTATAACTGCTTCAAACAAAAAGACAATCACTGATCAGCGTAACATTGACCCATAGGAGCGCTCGGCAACCTTTCATGATACAGCTATTGAGTTGCACAACTTATTAATCCGGTTCAATACAAGAAGTTGCGGTAAGCATTATCTTTATTAAAAGTTTATTGTTTTACATTTGATATTGCGTACATGCGTTATTGAATACGTCTATATGTAGGCTAAGCGAGATAATGATAGATAATGGGAGACAATGAAGCACGCGCCGCGCCGCGCAGGCGCAGACACCGGTTCGTTAGTGTAACTGTTGAGTCACGGACGATCACCTGACGAGCTGATGCTGACAGCGCCCAATGGAACACGCACGCATTGCCATCACGCACTCTACCTACCTCACTACGTTGTTACTAATTGTTACGTCTAGAACAAAACAACTTCGTGGGCAAGTATATGGATTTTTTAACTAACCTATAATGTCCCACTGCTGGGCAATAAGGCCGGTCTCCCCAATTTTATCCATTGTTTACGCTCCGAGGCCACATTCGATATTGCGTCTGCGGCTCAAATGCATCTAGATCATTTCGTTCTCTCTTTCTGGGCCCTGCCGCGTCGTCTCCAACTGTCCTCGGGCAAAGGTAGGTACTCGTATCAAGAACTTATAGGGTGCGAAATAAGTTACAACTCGTGACTGCAGACAGTCATCGAAAATTGCCCGGCATCTTCATCTACATCGACAACGGCCTCAACATCGAGGACACTGGAATACTGCTGCCAACTTCCAACTTCCTAGTCCTTCTCCGGTATTTCAAGTAGTTGGGCTGGTTGCGTTAGCAGCGAGATAATTCGCAATACACCCCACCGCAGGACGTCAGTGCAGATTTTTGTTCCCTTACCAATAATTAGAATTAAGGTGCGAAATACCGAAATCCGATAAAAGATTGCGGATGCAGGTAAGAGGATTACGCGCTTGAAATGAGATTGCGCATATCATGTAGTTCAAGTGCATCCAGAACATTGGGCGAAACTCTAGTAGTTATACACTCAAGTATATGCATAGAACAGTTAATTAAATTAAAAAATATATCATTTATGAAAAAAGTAATAAATAAATGTAATAATTGCAGTGCATTTATTAAATAATTATATTTATGTATAGTTTACATAAAACAATTAAAACACCCTGTATGATGTATTTTCCCAGATCGGAAGTCGAGATGATCAACGTTGAACAAAAGTGGCTTATAATAAACACAAAAGCAATTTACTTATTTTGAGCCATAAAACACAAATTTCACACCTTGTTAAGGTTACCTAACTTATTATCACAAGGGTAGTAATTTAAAACTTACTCCTAAAACAAAAAATAGTGAACTATATATCGCAGGAACAAATTGCTGCATAAAAAACATTGGAGAAAAAAGTTTGAGAACCGAAAATTGAGCAAGGGAAGTTCCCATACAACACGCTTATTCCAGCGATAGTTTCGCAATTGAAAATCGTTATGAGAGACTCATTCACGGAACTTGAGGGCAGCATCATAATCGCCTTTCTCAAACCCCTTTGTATTAGGCACCGCACCGACCTTCAGCGGCGTGCGGCGACTTCACGACTTCACACAAAGACTGTCGGGAATAATTAAAGTAATTACTGTTTACAGTAATTAATGACCCACATAAAGTGATATGGTTTGATTGATCTCGGAACTATGACGAGATAATTGTGGATCGCTGGCAATATTGCCACACGCCACGCTGCACTCTGATTTCAATTAATAAATACGTAGGCACCCATTTCGGCACAATACCACACAATACTTTGCCTATCATTGCGTTGTGAAACGTCTCGATGAAATCTTATTATAATGCAATTGTCTTAGCTCGAATCAAATAGCGTTACTAAGCCGAAACGTGTTACTCAGACAAAAAGAAGAATTTTCTGAAGCGGGTTCTATAAAATGAGCGTTCTCTAACAAGCCTTTAGCAAATGGCTGTGATTAGTGGAGCTTTTAAATGAGACCTTTAAACATCTTCTTGTGTGTTATCGATTGTAATTCTACGTGAGTAGCGGCGTGGTCGGAGGCAGGCGGTTCGCGCGATAGCCGCCGGCTATCCGCGTACATAGACACTGCATTAGGGCTCCTACGCCGGCCCGGCGGCTCCTTTGCCACCATAAGCACATTCAACGTGTAATCGCGTTTGCATTTCTCTTTTGTGCTAACTAAGAGTTAAAGAATATCTTAAAAGGCACTCAATAATTCAATGCTACAATGCGATGCACATGTGCACAACCTGCAGGTAATGTTAATTAATACAACAGATTGGATAAGCTTGACCAAACAAAATCTTGTAGTTTTTGTTTCAAATATAACTATAATTAATTTAGGAAACACTGCATCAAGGATAGATCAGGTAGTCATAGAGGAGTAATGAGTTTTTTTTTTAAATTGCGAAATTATGAATTAGTCCTTTCTGAATCTGTCAACTAGAGCCTTTACTTAAAACCCTATTATAGTAAAAGCACTCCTTCTTTCTTACTTCTTTTTTCCTCAACAATAAGTTATTGTAATAGCCAGTATTGGGAAAGGTTTGTTACAGCGATGGCGACAGGATGCGTGGGTGCGATTGACTCGTCAGCGCTATCGGGACTCACTTAGTGCTAACTTGGTGAGCTTTATCGCAGGCGCCGCGCTGCCCGTCCAAGTCGAGTGTGCACTTTCGCACTTTGTCGAACTTATCCTGTGTCATAAATTAGTATACAACAGTTACATAAAATAATGAAAGTCCATCCTCTGAAAATGGTTGAAAACGATAGATCCATATAATCAATTATCACCTAAACAACGTTTACTTTATTCGTAGGTAGGTTAGGTACCCATAATCAGTAGCGGATCTCAAAAACTACTAGTTTGTGTTCTACGTTAGTTTTTACCTTGATAAGTGTGTCTACTAAACCAAAATATCTGATCCACTACTGCCCAAAATCTAATCATCTGGGTATAAGCCTCTCTTTGCCCTTACCACCAATTAAAGTACTAATCACTAATTTTCCAAATCCAATTCCTTCTTTTCGGGTTTGGGTGTATTAATTTGATAATACAGTTCCCCTATTTTTGATTATGTGCAAATAGTAGAGAACTGAAGGTACCTATGTACGAAACATTTCACTAGTAAATTAGAAATGCATCAGCGGGCTCCTTGAATCTATTCTTGTACTAAAATAAAGCCACTTTCTATCTTTTATTTAGTATGGCACTGGTTCCCGCTATCGCACTTGACAAAGAGGCGGGTAATTGCCATTCGTGCTACGCTGAGAATTTCATTAAAACTCGATAAAACTTACACACGAACTATTTTAAACCTGCGGCACTTTTTAAAAGCTTTACAAATTTTACATCGTTGATTAATAATTATCGGAAACGTTATTCCACACAAAGAACGAACTATTATAGGTGCCTTTTTACATTATATTTGCCATTATTATTTAAACATTTTAAATGAATGGGTGTGATACGGTTTTATTCTTGGCTGAGAGAGTATATTGTCGGTACCTAATGGCCCTCCCCTGAGAACTGCCGAAAGCAGCCGATGCAATCAGGAAAGCGGTTGACTCATGAGAACACTTTGATTTTTCTATTATTATTCAAATTAAATATTGTTCTCTAATAAGGGGATCAAAATATAATAACGGGTTGAACTACAATAAATGTGTTTTTGGAACCAACAATATTTAAGTGATTTGGTAACTTACTCCATAATTTAGCGAAATTGTAATAGGAAATTTCTTTTAAATTTGAGCAGTTAGAAATTAAATAAAAGGTTTAGTTACAACCAAATAATAGAACTAGCATACAATCTTGCCAGAAAATAATACAAAGCAAAGGAACAACATTAACTCTGCAACAAGGGATTAATAGCAGTATCGAGCTAGTTAATTGCTTCGTTTCACAATGAGAGAGTGAGATCTCAAGCCTCAGATAGAAATGTTAACATTTTATTCATATGTAACTTTATTAACCTACAGCAGTTGTAATCAAATACCGGAGAATCATCTCAAACTCATTATTGAATGTAAATGGATATCGGTTAATGAAAATTAATTGAGAAGGGCGCAGATCATGAGGCGCAACGAAGGGGTGGTCGGGAACAGTGATGTGATGAGCGTTGCTAATGTAGATAATGCTCCTGCGCAGCCATGGGCCACGCAGGTATCGCACTACCCACACTACCGTACTGGATCACGCACATTGCCAGACATTTTATTGCCTTTTGTGAACTTTGTATTTACGTCCCACGTTCATATTTGTACTTTGCAATGGTGACGTCACAATCACAGCCGTCTGTCCAGATGTGCACGTGCGCGCGAGCAGGTGATGATCTGTATACTGCGCGCCTTCAAAACTTTACCTACACTTTTTTCTATGAAATATTGATACATTGTGTAAATTAAAAATTGTAACGGTTTCAAACACCCGGCGGCTCTAGGGTTCATCTCATAGATCGGTACGTTCTTTTATAAATAATGAATGTTCGTATGTTTCATATTAAAGTGACAAACCTTCTCCAAAATCATTAGGTAGGTATGTCTTTTGATCATGTGGTATTCAATGGTATCTTACCATGAAGGAAATATTTTATAATGTGAACATTAACTGAGGGTGAATATGATAATGATGCTAAAATAAATAATCTTTTACGATCCATTACTCAAATATTTAGAAATTAACTAATCTACAACCTAGTCCTACTACCACTACCAAAGAAGGTACAAAAGGCAAGCGGTGTTTTCTAGACTTTGTTTGCGTGACACTCAGGTAGTTACCAAGTTTTACAATTTCTTATTTGCATGTGTCTTAGCTGGCTGTCATTAAAAACTATGTTTTAATACGCAGTGAATAAGATTTATAGTTAAAGTTGGGCCGGTTTGTGGAATAAGAAGGTTTCTGTTCAAAGTGGTAGCAAGGGGCTTACTCACCGGCGCGCACGTGCGCCTCCGGTCCACGGGTGCGCTAATCGTTCCGATATTAGTGCCTTGCCTACAATCATGTCGATAACTCCGAGCAATCATACAAATCGCGATATCTAATTAATTTTAAGAATAAAGGCATACTTCTGTAGTTCTACGCGGCTACGCGGCCAATAGCCGTAGACGATTTCATACAAAAGATTTCAACGAGCCGCGCGGGTTTAAGCTCGATGCACTTATAAATTAAACAAATAAATAAGGTCATTTTCACACGCCGTCTAGTCCCAGACTAAGCAAAGCTTGTACTATTTCAACCTGTGTTTTTAGCGTTCTTTACAAGCCACACATACTAAATAAAACATATTTATTTTAATTATGTCGTTTACTTGATTAAATTATTTATCCCAATTTGTGCTATTGTAAAATCATACCTACCAAATTACAAAATATTCACCAACTCACATGATCAAAACATAAACCGAAAAAGTTGATCGGCATGAACTAGGAAATAATTTTAAATTTATTAAATGACTAGCTGCCGCCCGCGGCTTCGCTCACGTGGTACCCGGATGAAAAGTAGTCTATATATTATTCTAGCACACATACTATGCATATTCCAAGTTTAATTCAAATCCGTTCAGCCGTAACGGCGTGATCGAGGCACAAACATACAAACATCCTCACAAACTTTCACATTTATAATATAGTAGGATGGGATTCAAGGCCAGTTCCGGTTCACTAAGATTTGAAACATTAGGTACTAAATAGTAAATATAAGTGCTGAAAGGAAACAATATCGATACTCTCGGAGTCTCGGCTCCAACATCACTAGAGTCGGCGTCTCGTAGTCGTAATCGTAAATATCGGACATTTAACACAGTAGTGGTCCAGTCGAGCCGCGATTATAAATAGATTGTTGCGATACAGACGACGTGTTTACAGGCACTATCTGTCGATAGCCTGATCCGATATCCACCAGCAATGCAATTAACTGCGGATTTGTGTTGCCAGCCAATTATATAAATTAATCTAACGTCACACCGGCTCCCCAAGATCAAATAATTTTTGAATGCACTCTTCAGCAACCTTCGGTTTTTTAGTAAAACATAATAGTTTACAGGACAATATCCTCATATTTTATACAAGCTAATCATTCACGTGTGTGCTCTTGCGATAAAAATATGAAAAAGGGAGGTAGTGCCCCGCTTCTTTTGTCTCGTCTTGACGGGGGCACTCTTGTGCCCCCAGATTTATATGACGGTGAATTCCTAGGTTACGTCCATATTGCTTATATATATATAACTGTAATGTGCAACTAATTACACAACATACTTACCTACGACTAAATAAGACAACCTAAACGGTTAATTAGCGGGAAAACTCAAACGGCTTATGAAAGGTAAGCAACATTTCTCGGCAACAACGGGACAATAATTGCGAAGAACGAGCCAACTAAAATGCCACAAAAACATTATCTAAGAGCTGCTAAGTTGATAAATGTAAACGTTTGTTTATTTACACAATATCTATAACAAGGCGCCAGTTAACATCTTTACTCAGTTATCTCGGCTGTCAGTAACGAGAAATAATGATGTACGTATAAATACGGAGGCATTGCGTGTAGAAAACGATTTTATGCAATAGGTACTGCAGCGCGCAGGAAACAAAACAGTGTAAGGTATAAGATTAAGCAGTAGGTTCTTATTACTTTCATATCATTTTCTTAAACACTCTCAACACAAATACCTACACGTTACACACAAACAAATAATTCTACCTACATTTTGTGTAGCCAGTAGACACCCACTTGAAAAGTGGGTTCCTTAATTTAGGTTATTATTTCAAGTTCTGTGAGTATAAGCACGAGTTAGAGTTGGTTCAGATGCCCAATATACCCCAACGTGGGACGTCAGTACAGATCTTTGTTCTCAACTAATTACAAATTAATCGGTTCAGTTTCTGAATCGTTTATACCTTGGAGATGTACAGGAATTGATCGAGCCGCGATGCGCGGGCGACGAGGCGGGCGCCGACCACCGATTGTTCTACTGTCGGACGGAGCTTCAGTATGTCATCCACCACTAATCGCCAACTAATGGTGTCCTAGTACCTAACCTTAGCTTTTTAGGTTACTTACCCCCGAATACTCAAACGCGACTCAGAGTTGAGCACGTTTCAAGTCACAGTTTTTAGACAGTTTTTGATGAAAATCTGTCAAAAACTCGTCACTTGAGACGTGCGACTCTGAGATGCGTTTGAGTATAATAATAATAATAATAATAATAATAACACCCAACAGTCACATACATAGTCCTGACCCCACACTAGGATCCCCTGTGTCGTGGGTATCAGAAACTACGAGTACCATGGTACCACAACACCCAGACCCGGAAGAAATATTTACAGATCATGCAAACATTTCTTCCGCAGCGGGAATCGAACCCGCGCCTCTTGCGTCTCTGCCGAGCAATCGCCCGCCACGCCACCGAGGCAAAGGTATTCGAGGGTTAGTCTAAAAAAAAAAGTATATCTCTATTAGTATAACCAGACTTTATTTTCAAAAGGAAGAAATAATAGTAAGCACCAGTCAAAAGCTATGTTTCACTTTAAAAACGAACACCTAAGTAAGTATATTTTGTATAACATTACCTGCATGCTATTTTAAATTTTGAAAAACCACAACCAAACATAAATAAAAATAATCCAAAGGACTTCAGAACGAAGTCAAGAATTATTCAGTTGAAATCCAATTACAGTCGCTAGTGACGAACTGCCTCTCCGATTTATATAACAGGACAGAGCTAGCGAGACACTAATGTGGCTCATGAAAAATTGACACACCAAACCAGTTCCAGCCCGCGAGCACTCGCACTAATAACTAGTTCAGTTAGTATAATTCAATCAAACTAAACACCCGCGCTGCGCACTCTCTGCCACTTGTTTCATTATTCGCAAACTACCATACAAAATAAAAAATCTACTATTGCTATCCAGTTTCGTTCTTAAAGCTCTTGAAAAGAGCTTGAATTTGTACAGAGCTTTTTATAATTGTTATTATCTAAGTTTCATGTAACTCAATAATATACATTATTTGAGTAGATTTACATAATCTAAATATATCAATCTGCTCATTAAATAAACAAGCAGCATGGGTTTAGCAGGTTCGGTCAGATGAAAACAAAGTTGCATTGAGGTTCGGTCCTCTGTTTCCGCATAATGAATGACAGAACTTGCTCGGTTCCAGCTGTTACGGTAATTGTACAGGATCAATATCTAGACGAATGTGAATTTCGTAAGTCGATTGTGAGGTGGTCAAGTTGATCGATGATGTGTGCGCGTGCGCGGGCACCGCTTGTCAATTAGGTTAGCCGAGTTCAGGGCCTGAGCTAAGAGCGGTCCTATCTCCGCCAACCTATCTGACGACGTTTGCGCAACTTTATGTAAATAAGAGACAAGTAGGTCTCAACTTACCTAATGCCATTTCCGTTATTCACCAAAAACTCTCGCTCCTGCGTGGATGACTACCTAGTGTAATATAGGCCAAGAAATCCTCAGAGATATTCTAGTCAATTTGTTCTCATTTTAAAACTTATGTCGAAAATTATAATACTTCGTGGTCGGTTGTAAGTTTTAAGGATTACTTTTGATCTTATCTTATTAACTATCATTATGGTATCAGTTTTATCGATAGCTCTGAAATCTTGTTTTGTTTTCATATAGAAAATTTGTTTATAAGTTCAAAAATATCATGTCGCGTTGGCAAGTTTAATGCAGCCAGAAAAATTATGTGCATAAAAACTGGCATGTGCTCAGCACAGGTAGATGGAATTCTATTTTTAGTGTTCATGACAAAAAAAAATTGCCACAATTCTAACAAAACAAAAAATGTCGTAAGCTCATGGCGACCTCCATTCATTCAGAGCGTCAATGAATTCCTACTTATTCAATTCTTTGAGAAGATAGAAAATTACTCCGTTTCGATGCTCGCAGCATTGAACTGAAAGAGGATAGCAGAAAATTATAAACCTGTAGAAGACACTTAACAATTATGTAGTAGGCACTGAATTTAGGTTTTAGATTAAATTTTGACATCCCATTTTACAAAATTATATTTTTGTTTTATGTTAGCATAGAAACATCAAGAAGTTCCAAAAAATAAAGGTACTTACCTACTTCGTGCACAAAGAAAATATAAAAAGGTTACGCAAATCATGCATGGATACGCAAGCAGCTGCGAGCGATCCTTGACAATAGGAACTTTGCAGGTTGTTGCCGCCGCGAAATGATCTCACTTTCAAAGAAATTCACCTCCAATCCGTACGGTGCAGACCCCTCGGACGACGGCATGACTCCATTGTTTGTCTCAACCAGTGTTTAAATAAAACGACTGGTTGCGGACAAAAGAATTGCCGCTTATTGGGAAGTGAAGTATGAGCTCTACTTAAGGACTACACAAAAAGCGGGTAGATTCACACCATATCCCTGTATCTAATTATTTTTACTGATAATCAAGACATTTAAATAAATAAACAATACTAATGCGGCCATAAAAACAACGTTACTTCTGTGAAGTCAAGCAGGCGTGGTCTAATGTTACTCTTGTAGAAACAGCTGTACGCTCCCCTTTACTTGGGCACTTATGTACTAAGCACGTGTTATACCCTCGTTTCCTGGGTAAATAAGATTTGTATTTGAAGTCTTCAAATCCGGACTTGCAGTGGAATGGCGCTGTGACTAGTGTGGCTCATGATTTGATTTGCATCCTACTATCCTACTTAATCTTACTATTTTATTATATTATAAACTAGCTGTTGCCCGCGACTTCGTACGCGTGTAGTACATTATTTTGTTCTATAATCAATAGTTTTCGCAGCGCTCGCCAAAAACTATTTTGGGTTTTCTACCTTGGGTTACAATATTACAATTTTCTTACGGATCCCTAATTTTTTTGAAAATATATTATAGCCTATACTGGTCCCTGATAATGTAGCTTTCTATTGGTGAAAGAATGTTTGAAATCGGTCCAGTAGTTTCGGAGCCTATTCGTTACAAAAAAAAACAAAAAATAAATCCTCCTTATAATAATAGTATGATGGAAAAGTTTTAATATTTATATCTTTGTGTTTGAATCCAAACCGAGTGGCTTTGGATGAAACTTTGAATACTAAACAGTTTGCATACAACAAGTGCAAATAGGCTACATAGGCGAAAGCTAGAAGTTACCATTAGATACTACTCATACTGCGAGGCTACGCCCAGTGTGGAAGACTCCGGGGCATTGTAGCGATAACCATAGAGAGATGACTGGTGGTGCCGCATGCCGATGCCGTCGCTGGCCAATGGAGTATCTTATTAAACACACCTGCCTCCGACTTCCGATTGATTGTTGACTTAGCAATGTGATCTGATTCATATTGCGTCTGTGTTTGATGTTTGATAAACGATTACCCACCGACATGACCATTCAACTAAAATAAAATATTCCCATAGTTCGGCCTAGATATATGATAAAATAAATATATTTTTTATTAAAAAACGCTAATATTTGTTTCGTATAAATAGCTTGTATGTATTTTATTATGCAACTGGCCCCAGTTCCTGAAGATGATAAATATTAATCTCAGTGCAATTTATTCACTATCCGCTGGCACCAAAACGTATCACCATACCTAATGTAATTCAATAACGAATATTTATTGTATGCTGCTAATAGAATTCGATCAGATCTCTGTGTCGGTAGATGGACAAAAGGAACCGGATCAACGAAGTAGTGCATATTTATTATGGAATTAATTATAAACCAGTATTCAATTGTATTTGATAAAATTATACTGATCTGTGAACGGTTTTTTTTGGAAGTCAAAGCAATCGGAAGCTGAGGGCAGGTGTGCACGATCCGTTTCCCATAATGCACTATGTGGAGCACTTTGTACGTTACATTAATTACCAATATTTTTCGATAAATCACCTGATTTAAATATTCATAGATACTTCGACAAACATTCTCACGATATTTTATCGACGCACGCTTGGAGTAGGTACCTAAGTATACATAAGAACATTACTGTGTGTTAAAGTTAGGGTAAACCATATCGAAGTAAGTCAATAAGGCAATGAGTAAAAAGATATAGGTCACGTTATTTTCTATTTCACTCGTAAGTTGTAACTGCTCGTAAAGCTCATTCTCAATATTAAGCTTAAGGTATTATCTTGTTATTTTCCTGTTACAATTGCGTGTTTATATTAATTTACCAATTATATAAAAAAAAATGTTAATCTATTCAAACTTTTGAAAAAAAACGTAAAAAGATTAGGAAGAGTCAACTTTCTGTTAAGAAAAGTTTTACCAATGTTTAATTTAACTAAGTACATTCGATCCTTGAGTTATTTATCCAACTTTCCTACTTATATTATAATGCGAATGTTGTAAGGATGTTTGTATGTTTGTGCCTCAATCACGCCTACACGGCTGAATGGATTTAAATAAAGCTTGGAAATACATAATACGGCTGTTGGAATAACATATCTGGAATAACTACTTTTTATCCGGCAGCAGCTAGTAGTAGTCGTAAAATCAAAACTATACCTTTTTGACGGTTTATTTGGAAAGTTTTGAGTGTATCAAAAACACTGATCGTTTCTGTTCATACTTTCTTAAAAGTTTCATAATTTGCGGTACGGTTTTCAAATTATTAGAAATAAAACGTTTTCTATTTAGGTACCTCCAGGTAGGAGGTACCCCTTTCCTCAAGGTGTCAGGAATGGTGGTACAACTTATGGGATTTTAAAATATGAGTTATTATGGACCTATCCACACATGCAGTTTATTTAGCGACCCCTATATATTTGTTAAATATAGAAATGCTTCCCCTTCAGTTTTAAATAGAGTTGGGTTAAATAAAGATTTGTATACAGGGTGGAATTTTCTAAAGATACCTGGAGGGAAAGTAGGCACTCTAAATAGGATAATTTCCTAGGAATAATCTCCTACTAAAGATCATATGATCTTCCTTTAATTTAATTTACCAGGTTTGCTAAAGAGATTTGATCTTTATGATTTGAGCCTATCGATTTATACTAGAAAAGTACCTACAGAATATTGTTTTTCAGATTATTTTCAATAAGTAATCTTCAAATGCAGTTTACTTCTGTTTGTAAATAAAGGGATTAAAAGTTATGTGTGAGTAAAATTTGCTATATTCAGTATCAAGAGTAGGTACTTTCCTTACTTGGTAAATTCCACACTGTACCTATAGCTACGTGTGATTTTACCGTTCCACTTCACCACTATAAAGTTGTTACCAAAATACAATAAAATCAAGTCATCGGTACCTTTGTCGATAATCGATATTGTTCCCAGATACATCAATAGACAGAATCCAATCGGTGGCACCTAAGTATATTGTCCCCAAATAAAACAAATAGATGAAGCCAAAGTTAAAAGCACTATAGGAAATTATTTAAAAATTTCCAAACAACCAAATATTTCATGAGCATTTAATATCATGTGTGCTAATTATCATCGCACCCCTCCTTATCTAATCAGGTTTTGAAAAGAGCTGGTGTGAGTCTTCACATGTGTTTGCGCAGACGCACGTGTTCATTGACATATCCACACGTCTTACAGGGATCTCCGTGGAACACCATTAAGCAACCCGTTGGTAAACACTGATATATGTCACGGCGCTGATAATATTTACAAAGAAAATCCTTATGCTTCCCTTGTTATTTACCCAGTTATTATATAGGTATATGAATTTGTTCATTAGATTCTATACATACTGATAGTAAAAATAATGTATCAATAAACCTTAAAAATATTATGTAGGCACTTACTATTCCGAGTCTGCAACCTATAGTTCATTATTAGACAAGGTGGATTTTACCTATTGAACTCGTACGATTTTTTTTATTAAGTATATATTTTATGTTAAGTTCACGAAGGAGCCTTTGAAATGCACTTTAAATCTTTTCACCTTTCACGACTAGTACCTACCTAGAATTGAAAGTGTTATGAGGTAAAACCAAAAAAATACAAGAATGCATTGGTAACTTGTCCAATAGGTAAGTACTTATATATTTTTTTAACCCGACTACGGCGAAGCTAAAAGGAGGGTTATGATTTTAACCAGTATGTATAGTGTTCATCTGTTCCCTCATAACTTCGAAACTACTTATCATAATTTGACAAACAAGGTATCATTGGAAGCGTTTCGATCGTCTGCTGGTTATAGACTGTGTGACGTCACAATAAATTGAATATGGCGCCCTCTAGAGGACATAGTCATTCATGACTTGATTCACTAAAAAAAAATATTTTAAAAGGTATGGAACAAGAAAATATTATTGTCCGAAATTGTTATGTAGTCAGAGGATGGCCGTGGTCGTATAATCGTATATCTACCATTAATTTGTTGACTCTACTCGACAATTTTTTTAATGGTTTTTGTGCAACTCACGCTTGTCCAAAAAATAACAATGAAAATTTTTTTTACTTAAAAAGACCTAATGGTTCCTTAGAAAGGTTTCCTGCACTTCCTACGATCTCTGATTTCCCCATACTGTAGGACATTTTTTTTATTTTAGCATGTATCCTACAAACAGTAACATTAGCTGTTATTTATTCGACAAAATGAGGGTAGCGTATCAAACAACATACGGAATTTGTAATTGTTACATTTTTTGTTGGTCATCCCCATCAATACGGCACATCGCAGTCGTTAATTTCATTAAGAGCTTATTAAGCAGGCACGCGACCGACAGCGGCAGTTGCGCCGGGCACGCGTTGGCGATACTATCGAAAACTTATGGCCCGTAACACCAATCGAATTTAATCACCTAGGTACCCCATCTGATGAGTGAAACCCGCCTCTGCCGCGTTCAGACCAAAGATCAATAAGAATTCTCGGATTTAGGTTTATCCTAAAACATCTCGGTCTTGGTCACAGCAAGACAAGGTCTTCCCTACTAGTAAAACTGGAACATTCTCCATCTATCTAGTCGTGAACAGGTGTGGTGAAAGGATTAAAGTGCGCCTCAAAGGCTCCTTTCGTGCACTTGGCGCAAATTTTTGAACTTTTTAGGTTTTACAACATGCCGGTTTCCTCACGATGTTTTCCTTCACCTTTTTGAGAGTAGGTACCTACTGGTATAGCGATTTGAACCCGCGACTTTAGGATCGGAAAGCGGGGTCACTACCACTAGTCCACCAGTGCTCTCAACACACTGGAACATTGAAAAGGCAAATAGGTACTTATCTAAATCGTTTTTTCCGACATGATGGATGCATTATCATGTCGGAAAAAACGAATTTGAAATGATAATCGGCGTCAAGTCGCTTGAAATTTGACCTGTCGTCATCGTCACCTTACCCAGCCGATGTTTAATTATTTGGAAATCAGAGGTCTCTGGTCTAAAACCAATAATTTTGACAAATTGGTATTTTGGTTAGGGTCATGCGTTCGTAATACGTATGTCAGTGGTCACGCAAAGTTCATCAGTGTGGCGTCAGGTGGTGGCACCCCTGTACTAGAGGGTAGTTGGAAAGTGCATAATGCCGAAGGAATTACGTCATCTAATAAATTAATTTCTGTAAATGATTGATAATCGAAATAATTGATCGGGCGAGCGAAGCAAGCGAAGATCTCAGTGGCAACTTAGGCGATTTGGCGATATTTTGTTTGTATGCATGTATATTTGTGGATATGTTTGTTTGAGCATAACTTTCGAACCGTTAATCCAATCTGTATGAAACTTAGTTGCTCAATAGATTGTGCTATGAAGATTTGTTGGGAAACATTCATATTGAATTCCCAAGGTAAAAATAAAAAGCTTTACAAATGTGTCGAGTGAGGTGTCATATGAGAAAGGGCTTTGTTGAAACTTTAACTTTAATTCCTCCCATGATGTAGTGATAGTGATGCACTAAGAAAGAAATTACCCAAAATTCAACTCCTAGGGAACGCAGCGGGAAGATTAAGTTTATATAAAAAAACGTTAACTTTTTAAAAAGGCGTTCCTCTAGATTACGACATTACTTTGTTTTTTATTCTAAAGCGTGTTGATGGCCACCTATATCTTGACATTATCTACCTGTTAGTTTCTATAGGTATACCTTGCAACTTATTTTTCATTGAAATCGGTTTTGTTTTTAGTTTTTTAAACTTTTTATGTTTGTACGTAGCATCCATGCTTCAAAAGCAGTGAGCCAATCAGGCCCTACTAGCAGGACTGAGTGGAAGATAAGTGGATGGAAGATCAAACGAAATATCGCGAGATCACAGTTCGGGTTCAAATACTAGTTTAATGAAATACTTAGTCGAAATAAAACCTATAAAAATACATAATAACAAAGCATTAATCAATGCTTCCGGTCAGTGTCAGTGTGCTTCTATTGTAAGTTTGCCCATTATCCTACCCCACTTCGAGTACCGTTTATTTAGATTTGGATAGGGATTTGCGAATTATACTATTAATTGGTTGGTTCCCACAGCTTCCAGAGGGGTGAGTGGCGAGCTGGCTGGTGCGCTCGTCGACTGTTGATTTGTGTGTTATTGTTGGCGCGGTGGTGCGATCCGTTTCCGCGCGCACTCCCACGACAGGGAGCAGATGCCGCCGCAACCACTCTCACTCACAATATTGTCTAACCAGTGACCCTCGTGGGACCTGTGGGAATACACTCCCGCATGGGAACAAAGCCACTCCTACAAATATTACACAATGCTCTTTGTAATCAATACGTCACTTACATTAATGTTTTGTTGCTGGTTGTTGCTTGGTACTTACGAAATAAAATTGCTGTTGATGACGGATGGGATTAGGAGTATGTTATTTTAGTATTTCAATTTAGATTTATTTTATCGATGATAGTATAATTTTTAAAAGTAATTCCTAGCATGATTGGTGAATGAATATACGTTAATAAAAAAGACATCCAATGCGCTGTATGTAGAATATAAGATCTACGTTTTCATGATAGGTAGGTAGGTAACAAATTGATAGGTTCAAAGATTACACAGATTTCATGAATGATAAAATAATTCGTTTAAAAGGGACTTAAATTCTCTGGCATACCTACGTTTTTCTGTTATTTTTGTTACAGGTGACTAGGTACTACTTGACAGCTTTCGGAAAAGTATTTCATAATTTACTTGAATTTATTTTATGCCTATTACAATCATCGTTTTCTGAAAAAATATGTAATTTAATAGGTAGGTAAGAAAATAAATACTTTTTATTTATTTGTTTCTAATCATATAACGCGTCGAATCATAATAAACTCAAACCTATTATACGACGCTAACTAACTCAATGTGTATTTTGAGTGGGAAGTTTAGTTTTTTCATTGTAATTGCGATAAATTGAAAATGGCAAGCTACAAGACGTGTGCTGTGCATATGTGTAGTAGCAGAAATGAAAAATATAACCTACCTATATGTAGTTTAAATAATTTCGGTACATACTACACGGCAGTTTTTGCATTTCGAAACTGCAGGCTAGTCAGGATTACCTACACGCAAAGAAATTTGCGACCATAAATGAATCGACTTTAGGCAGATTTGCACTATGAGCTTTTATAGCCTATATACTCGTAGACCTGTCTAGCCTGTAGGTATAGACTCCATTTCGTGAAACCTATTACAAGTAAGGTACTAATATTAATTATTTTAGCGTTTATTTTGTCAGAAACGAGAACGAAGTTATGACGATATTTTTGTTTATGGAAATGTGACGACACACAACGCTCAATCATTCTCCTCAAATTTATTTTGAAAAGTAAAATAAATGTTTTATAATTATTTTTTACCTTTAAGCTAGCATATTTCATATTTTATTGTTATAACTGATAAGTAGTCAATTGTGATATATAGCAAACAGACACTTGATCCATCAAAACAGCGCATTATTCAGCGTGTGTTGGATTAACATCACTTGCCAGGCCAGGATGGTCTCCGGACTTGACATTGGCTACTGTGCCCCGAGCCCGAGCCCGCAGCCTCACACTGGACTCGGCGCGGCGCGGCGGCGGCGGGCAATGCGGACGCCGCACCAGCCAGGCAATGCTCCATTAATATTGTATCACGCATAAATTGACCACGATTTGTAGTCTGGTTGCTATACCATCACTTTTCAAACCATCTGTCTCCTGAAAATGGAAATTTCTCGAATTTAAAAACATTTAAGGTAATTTATTGTAGATGGTGTCTATCAATATCTTCCTATATTATCGAATCACTGTATTGGAAATCTAGACGAACATTATTTATACATTCAGGCGTCTGGATTTACCTACCATTTAACAGCCTTAAATAAAACTTAAATAGACTGGTAAGTAGATAAAACGAACACTTTCAAAAATACTTCTCTGCTAGACTGGAAGTAAAGAAAAAGCGTCCAGCGTAATAGAATGCGTGCAGCTGCTTCTCTCTCCGAGCATGTCGTAAAAGTCAACTAAGGGATACTATCCTCTCCAACATGGTGGACCATCTATATGGGCGATGGGCTAATCACCTGTCACCATGGTCACGCCATGGTTCACCATTACATCTTAGGACTTTAAATCAGAAGTGGCTGCAAGTTTTCTAATGTTTACTTGTGGCTCTGCTCACCCCATTAGGGATACGGGCGTGATAATGTATGTATGTTTATTTCAAAAATGATTAAACAGAGTTAAAGATGATCTTTATGAAAATTATTTTACAAACATTTGATGTGTGAAAATGGTAGGTACCTATTAGAAATTTAAATTGAACCTCGCACGCACAATCTGTCTTTAGTAGGTAAATATCTCTGGCAAAAAAATCACCCAGGTGGTATCTAGCATTTCAAAATAAGTCCCAGCAAACCGAAATAACATATCTTACTAGTTACTTAGATACTTGCAGTATAAGAAAAAAACTCACATTATGATACTAGCACGTAAAAGTTAGATCAGTCTTTTTTCGTCGTGAATAATGCACAAATCCTCGATGAGATGCACAAATCTCTTTCATGCATTCTGCATAATGTAACACTGAATCTTCTGTATAAATCACAAACAGTTTTGGTCATCAAATGGTAATATCTTCAATAACAAATGTGTTCTTTTTGCAACAGTGAACGGAGATTGATGTGCAACAATTATGGGATGCTCCCGGGCCATACATTCAAAATGTGTTGCATCAACAACTAGGTTTTTTTGATGTCTGGGATGCTAATATCTGCGGAAAATAAATTGAACTTTACCAGAGACATCCATCGTTCTACTTTATATTTCGTTTGCTACCTTTTCGGATTTTTAGGCATTTATCAATGTTGTCGACGCATAGGTACCTAGATGAGGCACAAAAACAATGCGTAAAAGTACCTACTTAAAAACACCTGGATATGCATTTAGATCTACTGCATCGTCGTACAATGAACCAGATAAATTAAAACACATTTTTTTGTAATATTTCGTCATAATACGAAAACTATGCATCCTATTTTTTTATTTATGTACCTACCTACCTACTGCCTTAGAAACAATCCCTTTCAAATGATACCCCACTAGAGGTATTAGTTCCAAATATCTCCCATATTTGAGTGAACAAGTAAGATTAAAAGTTACTCTTGCTGAAATAATCAACCGTAATAGACGGAACGGAAGGACGTATCTACTAAATTCGCAATGTAAGGAATGAAGGCTTTGTATTTTTAGTTCGAAACAACCTATCTTCAGCAACCTTGTGTAGGAATCGGCAATGTCCCATTTTAGAGATATTTCTATGAGTTAAATGTGCTTCCCTGGTTCAGTGCTAACCTTTATTTTACTTTTCTCAGGAGGAACATCATCAAGTTAAGTTATATCACACCCGTAAAAATGGCAGTAATTGACTTTAAAGCTAATAATTGATCAAATGATCTGATAAGCAAATTTTGATCACACTCATTTTCATTTAACTATATTATCTTGGTTGGTTTGGAACCAATCTCATCACAAAAATTCGCTGAGCAATGTCACTACTGAGAAGGCACGCATGATCTTTCTCACACACAGACCTATCACTTGCTTTCATCAGCGGCGGCGCCGGCGCAGGGTCCAAGTTAAAATCGATTACGCCTCCGCATTGTAGCTATGAATATTTTAACTGATCGTATGATTGACTCATTGTTAAGATTCGGTGTCATATGAGTAGGTACATATTCGTTTTTGGTCCGGAAAGAAAGTGACCTATTGTTAAGTTAAAAGAGATAATGGGTAGGTAGACATATCTACCTACAGTAAATAAATAGATATACCTAATAAAACAGAACAAATAAACCTAAATATATAACCAAAGACAGATGCCTTAAGGTACATTTTTAGGTTTATTTGTAGAACTGTAGAAATCGCAATTTGAGTAAACTTGAGGAAGTTTTGAAAACTGTTTTAATATAACTAAACCAAAACCCCTATCAATTGATCGGAAGTTTTTTCTTTCTACATTTCAAAGTCAATTTCGTTTTTACCTTGAACACGTTCACAGATAGGTGCGTAAAAAAGTGGTACGCGGAAATATTTGGAGGTCGTGAGTTCCCGTGTCAAGTGTCACGGGGCGAGGGGCGTAGGCAGGGCAAGAGGCACGACTGCCATTGTGCGAGGGCACGACGACGAGACGATTCCACGCCGGCTCCATGACCCATTAATACTCTCACGAAACCATTCTACCACTCTTTCACCGATGACCGCACCGGCCCTAAGTGGAATTGCTTCGAGACGAATACTTATAAGCGTGATATTTTATTTATTCCCACGGATCATCCGAAAACACAAAAAGTTGAACTTACTGAATCTCGCGAAGCGATGACAAACAGTACCTATACCCGGACTCTGAAGTTATTCCTTACATCTATAAGAAGAATACATTGAGTTTTATGTTTTATTTTATTACACTTTAATTTGATTAGGTATTCAAGACGTAATTCTAAATATATACTACAACAGTTACCAGCATACAACAACTAGAAATAATTATACATGATAATATTTTTTAATACTTATTGGCTGTTGCAAGTCACGTGAGTAAAATAAAGTCGAGTAATCTTAGTGATTGTATTGAAGTTATGACAGTAAGCCAATGAAGCAAATGCTTTTGTATTTAATAAACGTAAAATTATTTTACAACCTACAACTACCGATTTATACATCGCTATACCTACACCTTGAATATCTTTATATGGATAGGTTTTCATAATATTTGTTTCTGAACACAATCTAAAAAACTAATCTAGTTAAACTAATGCCCATTTTTACCAACCAGCTACAGAACAATAAATGCATACAGGGACACAACAATGTAAGTAAAATCAAAGGATCCTGTCATTCAGCTTTGCGCTCAAGTGTGAAGCGGCTAGCGTCCTAACATTAGACATGAGTGCTAAGAGTAGTTACCTAACTATGTGATAGTCAACATTAAGAAAATTAGTTGGAACACGTATATTTTTACGGTACTGCATGTTTTCAACTTCATTGTCAGCGCAGGTACTTGGTTACAAAAAAAAAAAATATTATAAATAAAAAAAAATATTTTGATAAAAAATTTCAACAGTCATTAGTCAACCGATAAACATTTTCAACCAATTTTGACTCCTCTACTCCGACAGCATTGTCCGATCAACTATTTACGTGAAAATGGCTAGAAGAAAAACCTCATTCTCGCACAACGCGCCAATGCAGCGCTACTTGGAGAAATATTTTACTGTTTATCAACAAAAAATTTGTGCCACTATTATGATCGTGAAAAAAGAAAAAATATTTTTCGAAATGACCAGATAGCTAATATTGAATATTTAAGCTCAACATAAAATAATTTAGTACCTACCCATTTTCACTGAACAATTTCAGAAACCTGACATAAAATTAGTAAACTTTTATACATCCCGTAAATGGTTGATAAATATTAGCTTATTCAGGCTTAAACTTACACCAACTGATAATTTTAATGAAAATAACATTTAATACATGAACCTTTGAGATACTATACTTTTTTAAACTGTTACTGACTCATAAAAACCACGGAATGTTACTCTGACTTGATCTTCACGGTGTAAAGAATTTGATTAGTTTGATGTATCAGATAGAGTGCACTCACAAACACCGCATTGGCCCTGTAACAAGGACAAAATAATAATATCTCTACATTTTTTTTATATAATAATAACAAATAACAATATCACCCAACAGTCACATTTCTGTCAGTCACACACAGTTCTGACCCCACACCACACTAGGATTCAATGTGTTGTGGATATCAGAAACTATGAGTACCATGGTACCACACCCATACCCGGAAGAAATATTTGCAGAACATGCAAACATTTCTCCCGCAGCAGGAATCGAATCCGCACTTTTTGCCTCAGCCAAGCAATCGCCCGCCAAGCCACCACCGTGGCCGTCATACACTAACATGTTATTTAAATCTGTAGCTGCAAATATGTATTACGAAATGCAACAAGCATTTATTTAAAATAACAAAAAACGACTGTGTAGGATTAAGCATTAGTAGGTCTGACATATTTGATTTTGTGACACATGATGATGATGGTGATGAATTTTATACCACCTTAGTTATTTAAAAATGGCTCCTTAAAGCCGCCATATTGGATTTTATACTTTAGTATCAAAAAAGTGTCATAAACTAAATCTATGACACATGTAATCTAGAAGAATCCAATAAGACCACATTTTGGCAAAATCCGTTTGGTCATTTCAGATACAGAGGCAGCCAAAGGAATAAATTGAAAATGGCTTCCTACAGCCGCCATGTTGAATTTTTTGACACTTCATTATAGCCATGACACTCGTCATCCAGACGAATCCAACACCTCATTTATCAAAATCCGTCCAGCCGTTTGGACTACAGCTTCAGCCAAAGGAATGCACATACATACCCAAGTTCATACATACATACTCCCCCAACACCAGTATATTCTGCAGCCAAGTTCATATTATGGAGGATAATTGTGTGTCACTAGAGTTGGCCACTAGCTCATACGAACATACATACATACATTGTGTGGTTGTTTAAACTGAACCCACTGTAACGGATACTAGCAGTCCAATGGAAAACAGGATCAGTCAGTAAAATTTAGTTTTTATAAAGAGGTTTCCAACTTACTGTCCCTCCTTGAAGTATTCTTTGAGAGTGTTAGAGAACCTTTTGGAATACTTGACAAACTCTCGCTTCCTCTGTTCTAGCACCTGCTTGCCAGGCCCCGGAGTATAAGTAGATACCTCATTCACAGCATCCAGAAGCTTCTTGATGGCTGAAGCTATTTCTCTGTAATGTACATGCATTTTATTTTTATATTAATTATATCAATAGTAATTGATCTACCATGTTTCACGTAGATCTAATCAACGGTTCGGAAGTTATGCTCAAACGAACATACAAACTTTACCTCTTTATATAATACTCTAGCTGTTGCCCGCGACTTCGTACGCGTTAGATAACTTTTTTAAATACCTACATTGTAAAAAATAAATAAATACATACAGTTAAGTACATATTTTATTTTTACCCAACTGCGGCGAAGCAAAAAGGAGGGTTATGTGTTTAACCTGTATGTATGTATGTCCGTATTCGTCTTCATTGAGCGAAGTTTTACAAATGTGTCTTGACTTGCGGAATGTGGACATGGCGTGCGAGATCTCAGTTCGAACCGAACTACTACTTAGTTACTTGGATGACTAGCCTAGTAATAGCTCCACCATGAATTTTCCTAGAATATACTTGCTGCTCAAAACCTTTCCGAGTTACCCCTGAATACTCAAACGCATCTCAAAGTTGAACACGTCTCAAATCACGATTTTTTTTGGCAGATTTTCATCAGAAACTGTCAAAAAACCGTGAGTTCAGACGTGCTCAACTCTGAGTCGCGTTTGAGTATTCGAGGGTAAATTTTACATTGGTGGAAGGGTATGCATAAACTACAAATGTTTACAAACAAGTTGGACTATCAGGTAGTAGTAGGAGTTTTTTTACGGTCTAATTATAAATTAGTACTTACTTAATTGTTTCCAAGAAAGTCTTCCTGTCAGTGATTTCATCAGGAATACGGCTCAGAATCTTCTTCAATGCAGTTGATTTTTTATTCAGCTCCTGGAAAGCTTCTTCAGACCTGTTTAGGCGAAGATCGGCACCTGAAACAATATACATGCTAATGTTCCACTAATAACATATTATATAATTATTAGTAAGTTCGTATGAGTTAGTGGCCAACTCTTGTAATGGAGTTTTTTGGCCGCCTCTGGACCAATTCACTAGAATTGGAAAAATTGTACATTAGTTAAGAAATATTTTGTAATTTGTAACATACACTCAGCCTCAGTAAGTGTTCCTTGCAGACGAAGCAAGCTTTCGTTCATGTTCACAGGAATATCAGCTCGTCGCATAATGCCCGCCACCAGATCATAGTTGAGGCCAGGAACTGCTGCCTCAGCCTTTGTGAGCGCAGCTCGGAGAGTTTGTGATGCTCCCAAATCATATTTCTCCAGCTGAAAATAAATTCTATGATCGCTAGATTCTTAAGAAGTGCCATTTTGGTGAATCATCCCTAAGAATCACAACTTTTTTTATTTAATACCTACCTATGTATGTGCAACATATTATATAGATTCCCACCTATCAAATTATAACTTAAATGGTTTGTTTATGTAGAGAGGAAGAATCAAAGAAAATTAACGAAACAGGTGTATGAGGCGAGTGTGAATGGTAACGTTGGAAGAGGAAGACCTAGGGGTATGTACCTGGACTAAATTGGCAAAGCTTTGGAAGAGGGCTAGGTCAAGAATACCCTAAACATAGAAGCATGTATAAAGAATGATATAAGAGTGAATGAAACGAAAGTAGTATGTCAGAATCGTAGCAAATGGAGATCCATGATCTCTTTATAAACCTTATTATGTAGTAGTGGGTATAGGGAAGTATGCAGTATGTAGTCATGTATCTCACCAAAACATTTTATGGTCAATCCATCCAAATTCCATTTTCTAATTACCCATAATTAATGTTATGATTTACAAATTGATACCTAGGTATACACCTACCTAACTATTCCATTTTCAAAGCTTGGGAAAGTGTAGGATTATAGAATAATAGGTATGTAGATTTCTTACCCATTCATCAACAGAGGAGTATGTGTGTACCCAGGAAGGAACGTAATTTCACAACAGTTTACAAAATGTACTTACTTGACTTAACACAGGTCGTATAAGTACAGGTAAAACCAATGAAGTAACAGGTAATTCATCACCCATTGTCATTGTGGTTAAGTTGTTATTCTATTAGTTCCGAGCGGGCAGTATTTAACAGGATTCGACTTAACAAAATTATATTTTACAAAAACACAAGACAAAAATGGACACCATTGCAGTGCTGCATATTATGCAGAACATTTGTGTTGCCATCTCGATAATTAGTCTTGTGTTTGAAATCAAAGAAAACAGCAGTTCATTTTAGCTTAACTTACAGTTGTGTTGTTTTCCGTCCACCCATCTGTACATAAATTTAAGGAACGGATCTTACCAATAGGTTTAAGTTGCATCACGTAAGATGAACCCTCGGTAAAAAAAATTGGACGTGGATACTGTTAGACACAATTAATATGATATGAGTTAGATCTAGCATTCAACGAAAAAGTTGGCAATACTAATTAACTATTTGGCAACAGTTTGACAGTAACTTGTCCACCTGACATTAGGCCTTTCTTCACGAATCCAAATGTAAAGTTGAGTAAATGCTTTGCCACGTTTACATTTTCGTAGGTAAGTGTAAAGGTGAATGTGCCCTTTAGTAAATTATAAACTGCATTTATTTTCGTAATCAAGAAGGTTTTGATTAAATCAGGTCAAACGTTGATGAAATGAATAAAAAAAAATTATTACCTAAAGGTCTATGTACATAAACTTTTAAGTAATAGGATGATTTTATTAGGGTGTTGCTAATTTTTGACAAAAGTTGGCAACCCTGGAAATGTCAAAGTTAAATGTACAACCTTGGAAGAACGTAGTGATTTTATTCCCTTTGGTACATTCACATAGAAAAAATTCTATGCTCTATGCTTGGAAGAATAAAATACATGCAGTGCGTACGATGCGTGCGAGCGAATGTGAATGAGTGATAGTGATACTTAGTTAGTAGTGATTCATTGTTTATTGGTTTCGAAAGGCTTCTAATATTTTTTACGAACTAAGTGCATAATGGCGAAAAATACGTCAAGTTCAGCATTCAGGAAAATAGATATCGATCAATACAATGAAGACAATTTCAAGGAAGATGAAGCGGAACAATCTATGCCCACTGGACCTGATGAAGGCGAAGTTTGTGCAATGCTGAATCAATATCCTTTTACGATACCAACACAAGTACATAGTTTTAAGGAAATACACAGTAAAAACGCTCATAGTGTGTATCTACAGTACATAGCCAATTCATTTATGTATAGGCAAGTGTAGGTACCTACATTACCCCCAAAGGAACTTACTCTAAAACTACAGTGTTTTAGTAGCTTCGACCCCTGACTAAGCCTGCCTGTTAAAAGTGCAGTTTTAAAGATGGTTTCTATTGTTTACAATTTCACTATAATTGCTTATGTTCAATACTTTGCTTCTCTGCCAATAATCAAAAAGATTGAAATAATTTTTTAACCAAAAAACACAGGACGCTTCATTGATGCCCTACATCTTGTATTACACAGTGCTCCTATGGGATCATCGAACCAGCAAGTGAAGGTAATATAAGAACTTAAATATTTTAATCTGCGATCTCATTGAATATGTCATAAGAAGTTGAACCTTAATGTATTATTTGTTTTACTTCATCAGGACAATGCTCTGGCACTCACACTTAAAGTACTACTAGCTATCAAGTCGGCTCAGATTGAAGAAGCAGTTGGAAGTCTTTCGCCTGATGACATAGATATTCTCATGAAGTATATCTACAGAGGATTTGAATACCCATCTGAAGGCTCCAGTGGCCACCTGCTCCTTTGGCACGAGAAAGCATTCAATATTGGTGGCTCAGGATCTATAGTCAGAGTTCTGTCTGATAGGTTGAGAGTTTAGACTTTTCATTGTATTACCTGTGTTAAAATAAATTATTTACAATCCTACAAATCCTATGTTTTATTAAACTTCAAACTACCTTATTCCTTAAAATTCCTAGAGATCACTTGGACAACTTCTCTGCTGGACTGGGAGTAAAGAAAAAACATAGAATGCGTCCAGCTGCTTCTCTCCCCGAGCATGTCGTAAAAGTCGACTAAGGGATAGTATCCTCCAACATGATGAGATACAATAAGCAAGTATTCCTAGGGAGGGTTGACGTCAGGCAAGTGGCCGGTCATAAAACACCTTAGCCAAAACTCTTACCACTCTTACGACCCCACATAGAGTGGGATGAGGGCAGGAAGATGATGAGATCACTTTGACAAGTCTTTATCTTAATCTTAAATCTACATTGAATTTACGTCTGTATGTAACGCGATCAATAAAAATGTGAAAGATACAGGCAAGAAACCATGATCGACTGTTTTTTTGGAAATTGCCGCTTTACAATCATGATTATAAAACGAGTTAGCTAAGCTGAAGGAAATCATCGTGAGGAAACCCGCGGCTTAGCTCCGCACGTATTGACCATGTCTTTCCTGTGGATATTGCCGACTAAGCTGAGAGGTTGGAATAGGTGCTGGGCAAGCCATCCATCTAAATTCGTCCCGGACACTACAGCGTCCCGTTTGTGAAGGTAAAAAGTTGCCTCCTGACGCTGTATAAATCATCTACCTACTATAGATGGTAAAAAGTCTTAGTTTAGGTAAGTTGTCATTCCAAAATTCAATTTAATGACTTATAAATATTACTTGAAAAGTATAAATCTCTCCGACATGTTTCTATAGGACCACCTTGGGACCATTCTCTATACCTACACCAGTAAAAGAATCATCAAAATCGGTTAACTATTGGCGGAGATCAAAAAAACATACCTACGTAGAACCTCCTCCTTATTTAAAGTTGGTTAAAAAATTACGTAACGCTTAGTTTAAATTTTAATTCTAAATAAGATTATACTTTACAACTTAAAAACACATTCATTTATTTTATTTCTTTTCTTTTTGACGACCTCGATGGCGTGGCGGGCGAGTGCTCACCTGAAACGCAAGAGGCGAGTGTTCGATTCCCGCTGCAGCAGAAATGTTTGCATGTTCTGCAAATATTTCTTCCGGTCTGAATGTTGTAATTATAACGTATTAATGGCTGATAGAATGATAGGTACCTATATACTTTTTATAAATACATAATTAGAATGTTATTAATTAATGATATACCTAATTTCTAACACATAAGTTCTTATTTTTTTAATTGATATGATACCTACATAATTATAATTTATAAGTATGTATGTATTTACAAAAAAAAGTATATAATACTATATATATCTTCAATCAGCCATCTGGTTCCCATAATACAAGCTTTGCTTAGTTTGGGGCTAGACGGGGCGCTGTGTGAAATGTCCACAAAATATATATACCTATTGCATAAAATCTGCACTAAAATCTCTATATCCGATAGATCCGATTAAAAAAACAACACAAAGTTTATTGGTTTTTATAGCTAAAAATCTGCATACTTACATAACAAAAAACGTGACTGATCCTCATTAGGTAGGTTACCTACTAGAAATAATTTATTTGCTAAACCTGTTTCTTAAGTAGGTATAAACATTTATCATTACTACTTAGGGTAGGTACTTCATCTAATAGTAGCATTCTTTGATCCTTTCTCTTCCAGCATAATGCAGTGCCCAGAGCGACGATCGCTGCGGCAAGCGGAGCGGTTGCTGTATTGAGGTGCTTGGCTGCACTGACGATGGCGGCGCCCGCGTTTTTAATGGAAGCTGAAGAAAGTAGCATTCGCATCGATACCGACACACCGCCTCTCGCTCGCCGCAGAGAGAATGTACCGTAATATAAAAGCCACAGGATACACCTTGTTCTCGATAGTTTTTTAACCGCATCGTAGGTAGACGCACACTCGACGGCTACAATGGGAGTACCGGTTAGTAGTTATTTTTGACTGTTTTTGTTGGGTTGTTGCACTAGTTGCGTTTTTATCGAACATTGAAATATCTTATATAATTTTAAGTAACTTATGTAACACTCACTGCTAACTTCCTGTTTTTGTTATTCGCAACCGGAAAATATTGCAACACAATCTGACACTACAACTTATGATTATGGTCGTGATTTTGAAATGGCTTTTAATTAATTGTTTCAGAAATTAATAGCATTACTCTGCTGCATCTACTACAGCTACGCATCTCATCACCATTCTCATACTATACCAATAGAAGGATATGAAGCCCACCTGCAAAACCTCGGTGAACACGTAGACATACCGGAGACGCCAGTCAAAGTGATAAAAGTCACTAAAACTATAGCAGTCAAAATACCGGTCCCATATCCTGTGAAGGTAATACAGAAGGTACCATATCCCGTTCATGTGTCCAAGCCCTACCCCGTGCCCGTACCTCAGATCATCCACGTGCCGGCTCCCACGCATAAATATGGCGCCCACGAAGGCTCCAATCAAGGCAGTGTACATGACAGCCCCTATCAAGTACACGAGTCGGCAGATGGACACTCTGGTCAATCACAAGAGCAGTCGTTTGACGGAGGTAACTCGGGCCACAATCAATATACCGAATCATTCGCTGCAGAACATCCTTCCGAGGGATCATATGGTGGCAGTTCCTACGATGTCCCGTCTCAGAGTTACTACGGGAATACCGGAGATCACGAAGGAAGTAATTCATTAGAATCAAGGAATTACGACCTGGCTATTCAAGAATACCTCAACAAGGTTAATGCCGGCAGTGGAGGCCATAGCAATGCTGGTTATCACTGAACCACAGAGCAGCACACTGTTAATATTAAGTAATAGATGTTTCAGCATGTACAAATCGTTATATAATCATAGTGAATGTGTTAACTTATGTTTGTTGTTACTAGATGTGTAGTTGAATAAATAAGCACGTGATAATGTTATTATTATTTTTCAGTGCATAGGCTAATAAACTCTGCTTAGTACTAAAATGAAATTACATTGATCAAAGATAGTATCTATTTATTTCTATCAATTATCTAAAACTAAGTAAGACAAAGTGAAAAATTGTGTTTATCCAAACTCAAAGTATATCTCCGTAGGTATCTACCATAAAATCTAGGGTGATGGTGATGGCTCCGGTGACCGACATCATCTATCGTGACAAACATAATCGAAAGAAGAGGTAAAATCCCACATAACCAACACGGGTCTACAACAAAGAACTGAATCATTAGATGTAGGTTTGGGACAAAGGCATAACTTCAAAAAATAAAAAGTTTAATATCCTATTATTTTATAGCTTTACAAATTATATTGGTATACTTTATGAATGTTGTCTCACTAAAACTTTACTGGTAGTTTCATGCCTTTCTAGAAACTGTTTCATAACGTTGAAAATTATAATCACTTACGTTATTAGGCCCCTCTGCAGTGGGATAACACAAGCTAAAATTAATAAAAATACCTTACATTATGGGTTCTGTTTAAAATTTATACATATAAGCTGACCTTTACAGGAGATAAATATTTACTTACCTACTGTTGTTATTAAAGTAACAATATCAAAGTTATTTCAAACTGGCTCACACATAGTCTATAACTAAAGCCATCACCCTCCTGTACCTATACCTATTGGTGCTATTGAACAAGTATCTACTACTAACCTACTACTAAGATATTATAATATCACATAACGACATACATTAATTATTTTACTTAATTAAAACATGAATAAAAATAGTAAAGGCATATTTTGTAAGAATCTATAAAACTGTAGGGAGGAATTATTTAGCTAATTGATCGAGCGAGCGAAGATCTTAGTGGCAACTTCAACAGTCTTTATGAAACTTGGTAGATCAATATATTGTGCTATGAAGATTTGCTGGGAAGCATATGAGCTTAATAGGTGAAGAAGTTGTAAAGATATTGGATTCCCAAAGGGGTAAAAAATATAAAGTTTTACAAATGTGTCGAGTGGCGTGCCATATGAAAGGGCTTTGTACATTCCAAAATGGTTTTATATTTTATTCTAGGATGTAGAGATTTTGAAATATTTAAATTTAAAAGCCGTTGTAACCAGAGGAAACTCGAGTCGAGTTTCGATGTCTTTGTAGTTCAGGTTAGACGTGATAAATAGGTATTATAAGTCATATAAGTATGGGGAAATCCGAAAGAGAAGAGAAGTGATAGGAAAGTACAGGAAAAGTGGCTCTGGAACGATTTGATCTTTTTTGTGAAATCAATTTTGGCGTAGTATTTTTTCCATGGAATGGGCGATGTTGCAAAAATATTTTTTATGCTAATTGACTCAGTTAGGTACCTACTTCTAAGAATAATTTCATTACATCAGAAAAAATCGGGACAGCAGAAGTTGGTATGATACATAAACAAAGAACTACCTACTACATAGTTATAATTAGACAGATAATGCCTGAGGATAATGCATTTTGTGACAAGGTCGTGACACTCTCAATAAGTCTAGGTAAGTAGGTCGTTAATAATTAGGTACATAAAGGGTCTTTCATTAAGTGCTTCCGATCTTTAAATTGAAATAAAACAAAGTGGGTGTACCTACCTAAGATATCCTCGAAATTTTGATTCGTTTGAAAGGCCTATCGATGCCATTATGTATGGAATATAACATCGTTCAAATCTCCGCCGCAGCTTCCCTGGGTAGCGCGCATCCAAAATGGCCGCTATCAACTGTCAAAGTTCGGAAGTCCCCATTGGAAGAAGACCCTTTAGAAGTAATGTACCTACCTATTGATCATGATTATTACCTAAAGTTACGAAACATAATCTCCAAGTTGAACTATTAGACATCGGTACCTACCTTCTTAGTTGTTTTTAACCTAGATAATTAAGGATTAGTTTTCTCGACGACGTTTGCAGGATACTTTGTTTACGTTGCGTGGGATTTCTTCATTGATTATAGTTGGTACTTTAGTACCAATGACGGGTCGGATAATAACATCTGGTTTTTCGTCTTCATCAGAAACATACATGCAGGTGAGATCCGCAACAACCGCAGCGGTCTCAAATGCACTGCAACAAAGAAAGTAATTTGTTTTAGGGGGCTCTACAAATAATCCCCTCTTCCTACATGAGGTACGATACAATTTGAATGAAAATATCAATATCGATAATGTTATAGGTATGCCTGTAAGGGTCATTTTTATTTTTTTATGACCAGTTACATCCGTGGATAGATAGATTAGATAATTTTTAGATAGATATTTATTTTCATTATTTTTTGTTTATAGCAGCAATAGAAATACACTGAAAATTTCAACTGTCTACCTACATACATACATACATACTATATCCCTAATGGGGTGGGCAGAGCCACAAGTAAACATAAGAAAACTTGCAGCTACTTCTGATTTAAAGTCCTAAGGTGGATATGGTGAACCATGGTGACAGGTGATCAGCCTATTGCCCATACAATACAGACGGCCCATCGTTTTGGCTTAGTCCGCTTTTACGACATGCTCGGGGAGAGAAGCAACTGAACGCATTCTATGCTATAAGTATGTTCAATATGGCACCCTTCGGGTACGGAACCCTAAAAATGAGAGTGACCCATACTTTCCTAGGCATCACAAATTTAAATCTCTCTCGGGTTTCATAAAAAATGTTTTTGGCAATTGCACAAACAAAGAGAGAGAGGAGCCCTAGAAGAAGTCGATTGTGGTTGATGATGATGATCTGCGTGACTTTCATCGACCTCGAGTTATTATGATGTCTAAGCTAGGGTTCCACTTTCCTTACTTATTACCTGTTATAGAATGCTGGTTCTGGAAGTGGTACGGCGGCGGCGGCTGAGACCTTCAGGTCAACAGTGAGGGCGGCGGGCGGAGGGGAGGGGGGCGGCGCAACCGCAACCTGAAGCTTTACCGACTGGCGATGCTGGTTGATGGGCTCTTCTACCGGCAACTGCATTATTATGTCTTCTGTGGTCTCATTAATGCTGGCAAGCAGAAAAAATATATTATTTTTTTAACTTTGTCAAAAGTATTAGGTAGGTACCTACCAAGGTTCTTATGTAGGGAACAATAATGGATTCCTGGTAATTTATAGTTTAGGCCCATTCAGGAAGTCCCTAACACAGTTTTAAATCGCGACAAAATTTATTGCCGAAACGGGGCGAGCCGCAAGATGGCCCCGTATTTCGGATTCCAAAGTCAGGCGGTGTAGGAAACTATATAGGTACATCGTACGTAATAAGTAGTAATAACTCCTAAACTATTCTGTAATCATACTCCGCCGTACCTTTCCAAATTCAGAATAACTTTGCACTCCTGTGATTTTTGTACAACTTGCAACCAGTTGAGTTGCTCTGTTTCGGCTTCAGGTTCAAACGAAGGACCAGGCCTGAAATGAATAGAGACAATCTTATTCCTTGTAGGCATTCTCAAATGTAGGTAAGGTACAAGTTGAATATGTGAATATAAACTACTTTACCTCGGAGTGAAATTGATCATTGTTGCGACATTTTGCTTGTGTATTTGAAAAAAGTTTTCCGTTGTTCCTGTCAATGGCACATTGATCAGGCATGGAGCCAGAATTGTATTGCCTGGCTTTGAGTTGTACATTTCACTGTTTGACAGATCATTAACTGAGAACTTTAGTTTTGCTGGAAAATATTAAATCGTATTATATAGGTAATCATGGTATTGGCTACCTACCTAATACACTTAAAAGTATTTACTTAAACACAAAAATAATGTAAAAATATTGTCAAACTTACTCATATCAATAGGAAGTATTTTCCCAGCGACACTGAAGAAA
This sequence comes from Scotopteryx bipunctaria, assembly GCA_949320045.1. Taxonomy (NCBI): domain Eukaryota; kingdom Metazoa; phylum Arthropoda; class Insecta; order Lepidoptera; family Geometridae; genus Scotopteryx; species Scotopteryx bipunctaria. The sequence goes on from OX439441.1 coordinate 7,314,615, forward strand.
AAGTCGGGCGTCCAAAAATGCGGTATCCGTATAAAAACTTTACCGGTGTCGACCGGCATATTGAAGCCGAGTTTGTACAGCAACTGCAGAAACTTGATGTCTTTGCAAATGCTTGCCTGCTGGCAATTCCACGGAACCAGTGGTACGGACTGGTTCGTAACTAAAACATAAAACGGATACATGAAACTTAACAATATAGGTACTATAAGGTACCAAATTTTCCACACATTCATGCAGGAACAGGGTACCTACAAAATGTTGGCTCCCATTTTTATGAAAACGCTACAGATTAATTAAACCTATGGAATGGATATAGATAATAAAAACTTACTCAATGAATGGTACGCCACGGGAGAAACAACAGGAAAATCATCGTATTTTATGCTAAATATTTCAAAATTCAAAAGCTTTGATTCACATTCAGCTGAAGCAGTTTTCCTAAGGTTCCTTTTTTGTATTTCTAACTTGGCGCAACAAATTTCAAGTAACACTTTCTGCACCCATTCGAGACAGGTAGAATTGCCATCCAGTACCAGATGCTCGCAGAGTTTTGCGATTTCATCTTCACGAATCTCTTTTTTCAGCTGTACCATCTTCGAGGTTCTATCACACTCTCCTTTCAATTGCATCTCATAAAAATCTCGACTGATCAAATTTTGCCTGAACAGTTCCTTGATAACGGACTCTCGGGTTTTGTCGATACCATCCTCCATAAGCTGTTTAGTGATTTTGCCGATAACGTCGACTTGTGTGTTGTTTTGCAAGTAATTCCAACTAAGCGCCGAAATCTCGTCTTCTGTCCATCTAAAAAAATAAGCAGGTATTTCTGTATTTCTGCCATAACGTATTGGACGTACTCTTATTTGGTTAATCTTAGTTTGTCAGAAAATAATGACTTTATTATTCATTGCAAGCTTATTACAGACTTATTATTATCGGTCAACAACAATTGTATGTCATCTCGTAAGACTTGGCTCATAAAACGTCGCGCGCGGACAATCGAAACTTCAGTCTGAAATACTAACCTGTCTAAAGTAGTTTCATCTATGTCGTTTTTGATTGATTTTCTCGTGTCATCGTTAGCGTCATTAGAATATGTCGACATCATTTCGATGGGTCCTGCGGACATTTTACTATCGTCGAAGCTTTCCGTTTCCGGGAACGAGTTAGTGTTATTTTTTAACAAATTAGGCTTCCTAATAAATGTGTTTATAACGAACTCTATAAGATCTGACCAGTCCTAAAACACAAATTAGAGATTAGATCAGAATTCAAAAAATTATGAACTAAAAACAAAATATCTACTTTTAAAAAATACTCACATCGCATATTTCAAAGTCAGATTTCAATATTGCTGTAAAAGTTTTTAGTATATGCGGCTGGAACAATGTTATCAGACTGCCCACCTCTCCTCCGACGTGATGCATTAGTGTGAAAATACAATCGTTCACAAATTCCCCGTTGATAATATAATCGCCAAGGAGCAGGCCGTAATGAGCCATTATTTCTGGTGTCGCGAATCTGTCAAAAGCATCTCAATTATAGGTATTTGAAAAGCGAGTCAAGTGAAGTTCTCTTCGAAGAATATTTATTGTTCCTAGGAAGTTCCCAACAAAATGAAACCATAAAGTGTTTCTTGGGTCGTGAGGTTCTTGTACACGTGACGTTAAATAGGTATGTACCAACGAAAATGTGATCTCAACTTTTAATTAAAAAAGTTGGCATAATGGAAAAATTACTTGGAACCAAACCAATTATCAAGTTTGAATCGAGTTGTATGAAATTGAATTTTTGTACGTATTCGCACAATACACGAGTTGGCCAACAGAAGCCTTATAATGGGGATGAATGGAAAAAGGGAAGGGAGGCATTTTCCCAGAAGGTAGGCTAATTGGTTTGGAATATTTTTTGACATTTAATATTTCGATACTTTCAATTATAACTTTTCGAACTTACTGTCGTATATGGTCAATCATTTTCGTAGAACAGTTGTAATCCGGAAGCTTCATAGCATTGTCCAAAAACAACAAGAGTATGTGATTTGTTACAATGAGGTCCTAAAACACAAAAAATATAATGGTAACTACCTAAATATATAAGTAAGTATTCAGAAACCTAGTAGGTAATTATATACCTATCCCAGAATGCTAAAAATTAAATGATTATAATAATTTAAATACCGAAACTAGGGTTCGTCCAGTCTTTAGCGTTAGGAAAACATAACAAAATACAAACCTGTAGGTACTGTTTCGAATGATACTTCGGATTAAAGTGACGCAGAAGTAGGACCAACAGTGAACGAAGATCCTCAGTCTCACACATTTTTATTTGTAGCTTTTTTAACATCTCACGAGCATTCTCATCTAAGTGCGGAATCTTTTTGTACACTTCTATAGCTTGTACGAACTCTCGGATTGCTGTTACAACCTGAAATGAAATAGTTAAATATGACGGCCTCGGTGGCATGGTGGGTGAGTGCTCGGCTGAGACGCAAGAAGGGTTCGATTCCCGCTACGGGAGAAATGTTTGCATGCTCTGTAAATATTTCTTCCGGATCTGGGTGTTGTGGTAGGTACCATAGTACTCGTAGTTTCTGATACCCAAGATACAGGAAATCCTAGTGTGGGGTCAGGACTACATATATATGTGACTGTTGGCTGTTATTATTATTATTATTATATCAAAAAGTTGAATATCAAATTTTAATCAATTATACCTACCAGCCGCTAACACGACTAGGATTAATATGAATGAAGGTACCTATTTATTACTGCAATTCCTTTTTAACTTTCTTCTAAAACAGAACTGTGATGAATTTGTAATACTACTTACCAAATGCTGTCTCCGTATGATTGGGGTCAGATCTCTACCGTCCAATTTAATGGCAAGTTCAAACTGCTCACACAAATTGACTCCTTCTGAAGTCAAATACGACACTATTTCGAAAGATAGCACCGAATCCACGTGCTCTAAGTCCAGCTCAATCTGTGTTGCAAACTTCAGAAAGTATGTAACCAGCCAGAAAAAGTGGGATCTGTCGATTTGAAGTAGCGGGTTTGTAAGAATCTCGTTGTGAAGAGTGTGAACCAGCGAATTATATCCCTTCAAGAGGAAATCCACGGTAAACTCTTTTAGAACATTGGATATGTCATCATCGGTGGGCGTTTTATGAGATAGACCTTGCACATTGATTCTGAAATCATCGAATAAAATGTAATATCAGTTTCATGAATAAATCGCAACAATCATCAGTTTCACGCTTACATATTTGCTTTTCCCCTTTTGACTATCTTTTTTCTTTTCCGGTCCTGTGTAGTTGAGCCAGTACGAGACTTGTTATTTGGTCTTTGTTTGGCGTTATGTGGTTTTTGATGCTTAGGCTTCTTTTTCGGCATGTCATCTTCATTACTAGATGTTGAAATAGATTCATGATTTTCAATGTGTGTCCCATAACCGCAGTCAGACGTTTCAGATTTAACTGCTAGCTTTTGATCCCCTCGATCGCCCGTAATAAAAGACGGTGTCGTGTCCTGTAAAACAAACATTTGTTTTTTATTTTTTTAGGGTCAGAAAATCTTAAATTTAAGATTTATTTGTGACTAAATAGGAGTTAAATCCTTACACTATATATTTTTTTTTGGTCTTCTTTGGAGGTGCCAAGTCCAGACGACTTCTCATCGCCCGTATTGTTGTCTTGTGTAGGAGATTGTAATGTAGCTGATTTATCATAATCGGAGTTATCTTGTTCGCATGGCTGGATGGCCTGGCTCTGCTTGCCGTGGCCGGGCTCCCAGGCTGTCAAGGAGGTGGCGCTGTCGCCGCTGTTGTCCGACGAGTCCGACGTAGGGTCCGATGTCAGCATCGGAGACGAATCCTCGCTGCCTGCTATTAATTTACAATTCAACTGTAGTAGGTACAATGATTACAATTTGTTAAATCAAAGAACTTTTCTTCTATAATGTAATAACTACGCTTAGTACCTCTGTCAGGAGTGGTATTACTCTCATTGTCCTCTGAACTCTCAGACTGCGATGCTTCGAGCCAGTTATTAAGGAGTTTATGAAGGGTTACAACATGTTGGTCTTTGTATAGTAAGGCAACCAACTGAACCATGGTGACTGCCCAATAATTCTGTAAGTAAAGAAAAATCTATTAAAACACACACCTCGAGATAAACTCGGTTATATAATCTCTCATACAGAATCTAAAATTGGTAGTTAGGTAGTTGAGTAGTGCAAATAATAAAGAAAACTTACTGCATCTAAAATTGTCATCGATTTAATAATAATCTTGTCAACGCTTAGGCTAAAAATATTCCAAAGAATTTGATTTTGTATTGAGTGGGCAGATCCATTGTTGTTCGCACTTAGGTGGCTATTGTCCTCCGGGATGTGCAAAATGTTTCTTAGCAGGAGGAGGCAGTTGCTAACATTTGTACGTTGCTCCTCAGACAATTTCGTATTCTGTTCCACATTCACATTCTTCTTCAAATAGTCGACTAAAGCTTTCGAAGTCCGAAGTTCAGTAAATGCAACTTTAGTTGATGTTAGTAAATTATTGATTTCAAATATGGTGTATCGACCATAGTCCTTTTTTGAAATGAGATCAACGTTCAGTAAACATTCAATGGGAATAGTTAAATTTACTAAAATTTTTATAACAAGTTGAATCGTCTTATCCTCTTTGGCGTGTAAGAGTAGAGGTATGATGTCTTTTTTAATGTTCTGGCCAAAACTAATACTTCTTCGGTATGTTCGTAAATACTTGTCTTCTGTTAAGATGTTGTGAAGAATCGTTTCCAAAGCAGCTGCAGCAAAAAAAACTTTTAAAAGGACTAGTATCTACAATTTGCTATCATTTGATATTATATAAATTGATTAAGTAATCAATTAAATGTGTAATTAGCTATTTAGATAAACTTTCTTTTAAAAAAATACTTACAATTACAGTTATCATTTACATGGTATCCATCTGCTTGAACAATTCCCAGGTTGCTGAAAGTGCTGTGGATTTGAGGGCTTCGCAGAACCCAATCCATTTTGTCTTTAACAAATAGGTACACACATATAAATTACCATTGTTATTCGTAGGTAAAATTAAGTGCCATCATCATTAACATCCTTCATACCTAAGTATAAGTATCATTCAAGATTTAACATAAGTAGGATGCAGGTAAGGTCAGACAGGGTTCATGATGATGTCCAAGGTACTTACTTACCTATAAAAATGAGACAAAACTTACCTGCGGTTGCTGGAATGTAAGATGGATATAAATTTATATTATTTTCAGCTTTAGAGGCCTAGAACACTGTTTACTATTCCTCAAACTAAACTTGATATGCATTTCTCTGCACCTAATCAGATTGTGAGAATCACAAACTCTTAACGACCTCCTCGTCCGTAGGCAAAATTTGAACTGAGAAAATTACGCGTTTATTTTATGAAAGAATACTGTGCGCCACGTGACTCCAAACAACTGCTATGAACCAATAGTAGGTCACGTTCACGCGAGTCGCGTGTCCACTGCACGTGCTCCCTCCCAAGCCCTCGTCATCAACCGGCTGGGGGAAGGGGAAGCCGGGCTGCCACAGAATCAATAATAATAGTTAAGTATTATTTATTTCATACTAGCTGCCGCCCGCGGCTTCGCTCGCGTGGTATCCGGATAAAAAATAGCCTATATGTTAATCCAGTACATGTACTATGTATATTCCAAGTTTCATTCAAATCCGTTCAGCCGTTTAGGTGTGATTGAGGCACAAACATCCAAATATCCAAACTCACAAACTTTCGCATTTATAATATAAGTAAGATTATGTAACTAGTTACCGAGATACCTACCCTATCTTACGTAGATCTATGCTTTAGGAAATGCTCGATGAGGTACCTATACCTATACGCTTTAAACCGACATTAATGAAAAATAAGTTCAAACTCCTTAGTGCCGTCTTATAGAAACTAACAGGTTGATAATGTCAAAATGACAGTGGTCATCAGCACGCTTTAGAATAAAAACAAAGTATCTAGCTCAGAACAATAAATTGTTCTGAGGTATCTAGGTACCTACCTACCTACGTAATGTCATATTTTCTAGAGGACTTCGTGATCCGTGACTTTGTTCGCGTTGTATTTTTTTTATACAAACATCTCTTCCCGCTGCGTTCCATAAGAGTTGAATTTCGAGAATTCATTTCCGCTGTTAAGTAAGGCTGGATGTTATGTCTGTCTCTACCTATAATTTAAATTATAATTGTTTTATGTTTTATAATAATATAAAATATATACCTACCTACCTACCTATACATATTATGTACCTAGTAATATGTAGGTATAGGTAGGTTGTAATGTAATATATATTTTTCTTTTCACTACCTAGCTGTTGTCTGCTAATTTGTTACAAAATGCTGTACATGCCTGTAATTGGTGCACATTCTATAGTAGGTACCTAAGAGTACCTAGGTACTATATATTTTTTGTGAAGTATCTTTGTCAATGTGAATTATATTGGCTACCCCTACCCCACGACCTGACTGCGGACGGTGATCTCGCCTAATCACCTGCCGATGCAGTCCAACAGCCATAGTCATCTGTGAGGAAAACCTATGTCGTAGGTATTTATGACGATTCTGTTGTGCACTTCACTAGGTTGAGTTTGGTTCGGCAGGACTGGATTTTATTGCAGTCCCACACCAAGCGTAGGGCTAATAATTAAAGTACTTTAGGGACTGTTGTCGTGTTTGGGCTATTTTAGGGTTGTATTGCATGGCGCAGTCGACACTTTTTGATAGAAAAAGAGTGTGGATAAAAGGGGGAACAGAAGGTAGGTAGCATAGAAATTAATAAATAGTTATCATTCGTTTGAAACGATTTCTTCCTGTACCTATCCACTAAAACTACTTTGGTCGCTTCACTTCTTTTACCTATAGGTACGCTGATGTCGCTCTTCTTGATGTTACCGAGGAATTTCTTAATAAGCTTGATCGTCTGTTAAATACAGGCATACGATTTATTTTTTGTCTCCGTAAAGACCATGTACCTACCTAAGCCATTTTCGCGCTAAGCTTAAATGGCTCCCCTGTAGAGAGCGTAGCAAATATTTGAGAATTCTCTGTTCTCAAAGACCCTTTCTCCTGACTATCTCAAATCCCACTTTCAATTTCAGACCGAGACGCACCAAGACAAACACTTAAGATCAGATGACAACCTCCTACTACATATGCCTTAAAATTGCACTACTTTCCGTGGTAATTCTTTCTCTGTTCAGGCCTCAGACAGACCAAATAAAAAGAAAAAAATATTTTTATTTGGTCTGAGGTTCAGGCAGCCAAGCTATGGAACAAATTACCTCTCCAAATTAAATGGCTGACTTACAAAAGAGCTTTTTACCTAAGAAATTTATGGCACCACATGACATTTTAGTTTTTTTTAGTTTTATGATTGGTAAAATACACATAATAATTATACATAAGTAAGTCTTGATGCGCGTGACGTTGACGTTGACGTTAATAGAATTATGCCTTCCTGTGTAGTGAAAACTTTTAAAAACAGCAGCAAATCACATACAAAGTCTCACGGAATCACTTTTCACTTATAAGCACCTACTTCAAATAGCATCGTTTCTTAATTATTATACTATGAATTTAGGTTACTTGGAACACAACCTTAAAACCTTAGAACCGACACACACATAGATAAAAAGGTGGCTTCACTTTTGATGTTTGCGGCGCGGGGTCTTTTCTTTTTATTTGGTCTGAGGTCACAATTAATAATGTGTATTTTTAAATTACATAAATAGGTACCTACATACCTAGGTACGTACTTAAGTATATTTTTAGACGTACCTTGGTAATTTTAATACTTTTTATGTCGCACGCCAACAACTGCTTACCGCCTCATTGGTTGGCTGGTAGAAAATGCCTAGGCATTAAGCCCTCCTTTTTTACAGTTTTTTATTGTTAAATAATTTTTACTTTTTCATTGTAAGTACCTATTTCAAAAACTATTAATCCTTATAATAACAAAACCATTTTAGAATGCACAAGTAAAGCCCTTTCATATGGCACCCCACTCGACATATTTGTAAAACTTTTTTTTATATCTCTCTTGGAAACCCAATATTTTTACAACCCTTTCACCAATTAAGCTCATAATGCTTCACAAGCAAATCTTCATAGCACAATCTATTGATCTACCAAGTTTCATACAGATCCGAAGTTATGTTCACAAACATACAAAGCACCAACATACACAGTTGCCACTGAGATCTTCGCTCGCTCAATCAATAAAGCAGTAAGTAGGTAAACATTTCTCTGCATATCAACACACAGCACAGCCCAAATTATTAAAGGTAGGAAACTGAAATTTGGAAAGTAGGTAGTTTCTTCTTATAGCTAAACCACCCACTGAGGCAGAATGTCTTTTTATTAACCCCTAAGGAGTGAAAAGGGGTGAAAACGTTTGTACCTATGGAACTTTTAACGCGTAGTGCGATGCGCTTGAAACTCAGTATGGATTGTATAAATGCAAAATAAATGTATTTTAGGATATTTTAGGATTTTTCAAAGTAACCCTTTTAAGGGGTAAAATGAGATGTCAAAGTTTGTATCGGAACTTTTTAACTCGGTACAAACTAAGGTAGAGACGCGAGAGTGAAGTTCATACGCACTGATATTCAAATTACCTACTTAATTGGGTGATCATTAAAGTTACAAAATAAGAAGACTGGTCAATCCCATAGAACACAATAGGTAGGTACCTACCTACCTACCTAGGTTAGATTTATATACCTACCGCACCATCTCCCATCTGTTTGTTTCACTTCACGTGTTTTATGCTACGTTAATTCTAAAATTAACGTGCCTAGCGGTGTAGCGGTTGCGCATGCGCTGACTTGCGTCATTTTCGCCTGTTCTTGATTTTCTGAGTTTTCAGTGCAAAGTTTTAATTATGTTTTTGCTGCAGTTACATAATTTTTAGCTTTAAACATCATTAGGTATGTAGGTAGCTTTAATATTATTTACTATAACATGTTTTCAATTACCTACAATAGGTTAATGGTTGGACTCTGACTGTACCTACCTACGCGACATTTTTTAGTTTTAACTTGAGCATATCCTAGTTCCTAATTTATATAGGAATTTACCTACGTTCAAATAAATCTTAATCTGAATTAACTTCATACCTGCCTGATTAAGTTTTATCTAACTGGTCAGCCAGAATAGGTAGGCAAACAAATAACTCAGCTCAATTATAACCATCAAATAGGTATAAGAATAGGTAAATTAAAATAGGTATCAGTAAGAGTAGGTACAGTATGTTGTAAAGAATATCATAAAGAAATCACACGAATAAAGCTGTGACTGGGTGGGTACGTCGTAGGTCCTTACATCCTACACCTAACGTCTACAAGAATAAGTAATTTATTTTTCTCTTTTTTTACCTAGGTAGGTGCTCAAAATAACGGTGAGAAGATGTCAAGGCACAAGCAACCGGAATCACTAGAAAGGTTGGCGATGAACAGACTTGGAGATTGGGTAGCACTTCAAGCAGAAAAGGCAATGATGCCAGTAGCAACATTATCGCAACGGGATATGGCAGGAGCACATGCAAAACTTTCTTGTCTAATCGATTATTTGCGTTTATATATGGAATATAATGTACCATGGATGCTTCATGATTCTGTTGTAAATGAAGCTATTAGAGCACTCTCGGAGCTTTTAGACAAGACAAAGCGTTCCTTAGGATTTCGAGGTTCTATGGGAAAATTCGTCAATCAAATGAACGTTGTAGTTAGGATGTCTGAGATACTGTTTACCAAGAATTTAACAACAGTTTCTATGGATATGATACCAAAAATGCTGCGCTCTACGTTTTATTCCAAACTGTATATGCTAACTGGATTAGTTTACCTAAATCTCGGTTCGCTGTCAGGTGGGTGGAAAACTGCGGATATGGAAGGCGCAGTCATTTCATCGCTTAAACAATTGCATTTTCTCAAGTATTTAATCATTAATTATGACTGTACCGACAATATTTTGAAATGTATTGCTCAAAATTGCGTTCTTTTAGAAAAGCTAGATGTGTCTTGTTCAAAATGTATAACAAATGATAGTGTCGATATTTTAGCTAAATTCAATAATTTAAGAAGTGTTCAGCTTTATAGAACTTTCGTAAGTCTTGACGGATTTGTTAAATTACTATTGTATTGTAAAAATATTGAGGATATCGGAAGGTGTGATGACATAGGACGAGTTTTAGAGTACATAGATATAACATATTCTAATAATAAACAGTTTAAATTGAAGACATTTGTAAGTCGCTACGCAACAGGGAATCACTTACAACTCACTGTTCAAATGTGTCCATTTATTCGCAGTATGACTGTTTTCCACAACACTTTACAAAGCGACCTTATGGTGCTAGTAGGTCTAAAGGATTTACGTGAGCTAAAACTATTGTCTTGTGAGTTTTATGCAGATCAAATAAAACAACTTTTACAAATTAAAGGATGTAACTTAGCTTATTTGCATTTAGAGCATGTTGATCAGATTGATTTAAATGCACTTATGTATATCAGTCAAATGTGCCCGTGTTTAGAATCATTGACTTTGTACAACTGTACATTAATACAGCACACTTCTTTGTATACCAAAAAGCTGGAAATTTCACCATTTAGGAATTTGAAACGCTTGACTTTGGTGTCTGAGTGTACTGATGAACAGTTGCTATTTCTTTTGACAAATTGTATAAATATAGAATTTATTCATTTTGGAACAGCCGTAGTATTGACAGATGATTTTATAGTCAAGATTTTAGATAAGAATCCGATGATTTTTTTGAAAGAGTTACGTATCCTGCAAACTGATACATTGACGATGTTAACTATAGATACACTAATTCAAAGTTGCATCAGTCTAGAAATATTAGTAGAATTAGAAAGCTGGTCCTTATTAACTGAAACTGATCGTGATTATGTGAGAAACTATATAAAAGTGAACAATTATAACATAGATACAGCTCCGATACGAAGATACGATGCTTGACTTGATCCGATTCGCGCCCAAAATGTGACGTCTATCGTACAATATGTGTACCTTACCTACCTATAGGTACATTGAGTTTTGTAAGATTCTTCAGGGTATTTTAATCAGTAGGTACTTAGTGGCTGCAAGTTTTCTTGTGATTACGTACTTATGGCTCTGCCCACCCCAAAGGATACGGGCGTGATAATATGTAGTTTATTTTTTATTCAACAACAATTACAACACCTTATCAGAAAATATGTACCTACCTATGTCTTCGGAGACAATCATTTAGGGGCATGTTCGAGTCCAGCTTGCTCATAATTATCTACCTATATCAAAAATAACATAAAATCGCTTAGGTATATTTTAAAAACCATACCCCATTTAGAAAATTGGTCTTGCTAACAAGAAAATATTATTATCTGAGATTGTTACCTATGTAGTCAGAGGATAACCGTAGTCATATTACGAGTATTATGCCACTTTGCTCTTTATGACCGCTTGAGAGCACTGGTCTAGTTTGTAGTGACCCCGCCTTCCGATCCTAAGACGGTGGGTTCAAATACCAATGCATTTTTCTGTGCGAAAAATGTATGTGCACTATTATACCAGTACTCTAAAACGGTAAGGAAAACGTCGTGAAGAAAACCGCGGCTTAGTAAGCTCCGCACGTATTGACTGTCTTTCCTGTAGACAAGGCCGACTAAGCTGAGAGGATGGAATGGGTGCTGCTGGGCAAGCCAGTCCCGGGCACTACAGCATCCCGTTAGTGAAGGTAAAAGTTGCCTCCTGACGCGGTATAAATCATCTACTATAGATGATAAAAGGCCTTAGTTATGATCGCTTAGTTTTGTTAGGGAAGGTGGCATAAACATAAAACCATGGCTATTCACTGACTACAACATAACAATTTCAGATGATAATATTTTCTTGCTTTATACCTTTTATACGTGATTTTTCAGTAGTTGGGCTTTAGTTTTGGAACCTATTTTTTATTTTAATTGTTTTGGGGTGTTCATGACTTTACGTCCTCTAGAGGGCACCATATTCAATTTAATGCGTCGTCTCGTCACCAGCAGACGATAGAGAAGCTTCCAATGATGCCTGATCTGAGATGATACCTCATTTGTCAAATTACATTATGTAGTTTATAAGTTATGAGGGAACAGATGAACATGCATACATAGATACTGGTCAAAATCATAACCTTCCTTTTTGCATCACCATAGTCAGGTAAAAAGGCAACTTTCATTGTTGACCTTGCATAATGATGGCATTAATTTCTTTTTTGCAAACAAAGGTGACACTGGACGACTAAGCTAATTTGAATAAAGGATTATTGAACTATACATGAAAATACCTTTAGATTTTATTTCATAAGTAACTATGTTTGTATTTATACTTATACCTCTTAAGCTCTGATATTATTTAACTAACATTATTTACCTAAGAATTAGAATAATTATTTTGCTAAGAATTTATCTGACAAAAATAATACCAGTATTGTAAAAATGTTCTTTTACATGTTTACCAAAGTTATTTTTACAATAAATTTTTTAATAAAACATTTATAGTAAAAATGACTTTTTGGGATTTTTGGCCCAGAATTTTGGGATTTTTTTATACAAAAATATCCATATTAGCTAACAAAACTTATGTTAGTAAGCATTCAATTTTATTGTTAGGTCAGAACACAATTTGTCGAACCTAGATACAAAAACAATATACCTACAAGTAACAGTAAATATATTTTTTTAAACCCACTACGTTCAAAAAATATTTAATATCTACAACATAATCTAAAAACCTTATCTGAAATGAAACTAACATTATGCAAAAAACTGAATCAAAATCGGTTCAGTAGTTATTAAGTTTCAGAGGTGCAAAAATCTATGTTAGCTGCTGCAGCGCTTCCTGGTGGGCTATGGCCGTAAAACATATCTAAAAACCTTCCCTGAAATTACATTAATAAGATGCAAAAAACCGCATCGAAATGGATTCAGTAGTTTTTAAGGAAAATGGTTACAAATAAACATACAACCTCTTAGGCCGAACACATTTACCTTCTCCGTTTTGTCGAGGATAAAAACGCTTTCCATATTAGCCAACATCACAACTTTAGGTAATTATAGGTACATTGTAATATTCCATCACTGATCATATTATATTATTTTCTAATGAACACACTTTTTGTTCTTAGTATCTGGCTTGTTGATGACAATGTCTGGTGCCAGTGCAAACATATACACAGGATAAATACCATTGGGAAAGTTAGTTTGCTTACATTGTTTAATTCTCTTCAGGTTGCATTGTTTAAATATTTGAATAAATTGTTTGAGTGACCTTGTGACTGAAGAATCTTTTTCATCCTTTTCTGGTTCTCCTGATGAAGTAACGTTTTCTTTTATGACGATAAGGCCATTTTCATTCAGTGCATTTCTGAAAGAAGTGAAAGAAGAATAGGTAAAAAGTACTTCAACATAGAAAAATAATATTTTGTTGCTAAATAGCATTGTCATATAGGTTGTGTAACAACTCCAAGATTAGATGGCATCACTGGTGAATAGAATACTATTTGCATTTTGGTTTATATTATTAAATCGTCGTAGTCGTAGAACAATGACGGAGCTGCAATTTAGCTACTATACAATAAATCACTTTATGGCATATTTTGAACGGCAAGCTCTATCAGCTTATCAGGACATGTTGCTATATTAAAAAAAATGTTATTATTTAACAGTTTACGGTCGGTTAGGTAATGCATATAATATTTCGTCACAGCAGCTAAATTGCAGATCCGTCATTGTTCTAGGACTACGACGAAATGTAAACAATTAACATATTTTTTCTAACTGAAGTTAGTTTTAAGTTATTAACTCACAAATACTCAAACGCATCTCAAAGTTGAGCACGTCTCAAATGATGATATTTTTTTTGACAGATTTTCATCAGAAACTGTCAAAAAACCGTGAGTTGAGACGAGCTCAACTCTGAGTCACGTTTGAGTATTTGGGGGTTAGTCAATGACATAAATTGATGTACTATGCATTTCCGATTGCTCCAATTTGCTAATTTTGGTCCTGACTTTAACAGTCCTTATTGCTATAAGTACCAATAAGTACAATAAAATATGCTCACTTGCAACGGTTTAGGTACGCTATTAAATCATCATCGGTGAGGTATCCTAAAACCCACTGATTCCATATCACATCATATTTTCTGACTGGTTTAAACTCCTGCAAGCCAACTTTATACAGGTTACATAGCTTAGAGCTAAGTTTTCCAACAAAGTCTTTGATTGAGTTTATAAACTTCTCATCTGGTTCAACAATGTCAACTTCTTGAAAACGCTGTGTCAACAGGAACTTTGCTATTCTTCCAATGCCAGCTCCACAGTCTATTGCGACACCAGCTGAAGGAGCGTGTTTGGAGACGAATAGAGAATCAAGGAACTTTACTGAACCTTCAATATCAACTTTAGAGATAAAGCCGAATCCACCGAGGACTCCATCGACAGTGGGCGGGATATCCGCCCAATATTCCAAGGATTTTTCATAGGAAATTGAAAACTTTTGTTTGCACCTATTACACGTTTTACTGGAATGGCAACATGAACTTGGGGAAGTCATAATATCTAAGGTTATAAGTAAACTGGAAGTCTTTCAGAAACAGTACTCTTGATCATCGGACCGAATTTTAGTCAGGCAGGCGTTCAACTGCACGTTCCAGTATTTCCAGTGATAGCTAATAGTTCTATCTAATGTAATGAGTTATCATCACATAATACAAGTACAACACATTGTTTGGTATATTTCAGTTTATTACAAGGGTGGGTTTATAACCTCTCTCTAGATAGAGAGAGAGAGAGAGATACACAAACAAGTCAAGATTCTTTCTTCTTTCTATCAGTTTCTATCCATCCATTCCTATATTGCCCTTCCAAGTCTCAGATCAAATAAATATTTGATCTGAGTTACAGCCACGGACAAAAAATCAAATAAATATTTGATCTGAGTTCCAATCCTTCAATTCAATGCCCCTATTTCTGTCACATTCATTTTAAAATAAAATGACATTGACATTTTATGGGCCAAGCTCGACCCATTGGGGAAGAAGCTCGATTTATTGTTCTGAGAGCTCGACAGATCGACCCACTACCCCACTAAACACCATCGCCACTGCGTATGATTTGCTAGGATTTGCTAGTGGCTACTGTCAACTGTGTATGATGAGATGATGGACAATCGCCAATGGATTGTGGCAAGCAATGGCAATTTGTCAGTTTTTAAGGTTTCCGTTTCCGAAGGTTGCAAACAGGAACCTATTAATAAGGCTCCGTCATCCGTCCGTGAGTCCGTGGCTGTAACTTAATATGAACATAGTAAAGTTTAGGTAGAGTTGAAAATTTTCACCGAGTGTGTATTTCTATCGCCGCTTCAACAAATACATATAATAAAAATAAAAAATACAAGGAGGCCCAAGAAAGATTTATGTTATGTCTTGCACAACAGCCTATTGACTTATCAAAGGGAAAACCTTAGTGCGACAAAAGGATAACTTATTGATCTCGTAACATCTTTATAACAAAAATAAAATTAGATCAAAATCATATTGTTTGTGTCTTTTGAAATGACAAACGTCAAATTCGGTCAAATCGGACCTTGGAAGATTATTGTTCCTGCAAACACAGCTCCAGAGGCCAAAAAATAAAAGAAGAAGAAGATTATTGTTCCGAGAATCGGACCTATTTATCTAATCGACCTATATCGAATCTACTTTATTTTGGCGTTCGCGCGATTGTCATTTTTACTATCGATATCACGCGAACTAGCGACCTAATTTACTCGATCACTAGGTCAACGCCAGCGCCGAATCCAACGACACCTATGTATGTTCGTATGAGCTAGTGGCCAACCCTAGTGACGGAGTTTTTAGGCCGCATATAGGCCTCCGTCATGGCTTAACGACTTAAAAGCCGGGACCGACTGTCTGTGCTCTCCGAAATACGGAAGCGCTCAGCTCGTCAATGCCACTTGCGTTCACCTATCTCAATTTGTGACCGCGTATATTGTTGAATTGCTATACTCCGACACCTCATTTGCCAAAATCCGAATAGCAACACTGAATTTTTGTTTCTTTCAACTTAGTGTTTACTTTCTCTATGGTTCTTTCTAAACGTCATTCTTAAAGGGCAGAACGTTTTTAAAATGGTATGTGAGAAAATGTTCTAATTTCTCAACTAAATCTTCAATAATCGCTATAATCCTATATAAATACATCAAAAGTGAATTTATTTCGAAACAAGTGATATATTGTGAACCGTGCAGAATCATAATTTTGCTATCTACGCGAGTGTTTTAGTTCATTCAAGATGAACAGGGTAATGGTTAGTGCATAATTAGCGTTCAAAATCAAATAATTTGCTTTATTCCAACCAAGCGGCATCAGTGAAACATATTAATCACAACTTCACCGACTAAAATCAACAATCGAGAATAATGGTTTGAGGTTATGTTTATGGTCCAGTAGCAGTCAAAAATATGTATTGTGTAATTTTATGAATTTTCAGACCAAGGTTAAGTGCTCCGAGTTGCGCACTAAAGACAAGAAGGAGCTCTTCAAACAGTTGGAAGAGCTAAAAACTGAGCTAACAAATCTACGAGTTGCGAAAGTTACTGGTGGTGTAGCTTCCAAGTTATCTAAAATGTGAGTAGTTACATAGGTACTTCAAACTGTTTTTAGAGTGTAGAATAAGTAAATAGCAGTAAAGAAGGCACAGAATGTTTGTGAACATGAAAATGTGAGTTATTTCTTTTCATGAAGTACATACTTTATAAATAGAAAACTCCTGTACTAAATAACACTAATCATTAAATCTGTGTTCTTATATTATTTAACTATTGTGAAGCTATAATCATAAGTACATAAATATTTGTGGATATTTGATACTGTACAATCTAGCCCCCTCAGACTAAATAAAAAGAATAGACGGCGATCCGCGAACAACAAAAGTGAAGCCACACAAAACTGCTCCTACAAGTAAACATACACCTACACTAAAACCATGCTCATCGCTCTTAGTACATCACGAGTCTTTAAAATAGCATGATGCCTTCCTGTGTAGTGAAAACTTGTAAAAACAGCAGCAAATCACTTGTAAATCACGGAATCACTTTTCACTTGTAAGTACTTCAAATAACATCTTTTCTTAATTATTATACTATGAATTTTAGGTTACTTGGAACACAAAACCTCAAAACACACACACATAGATAAAAAGATGGCTTCACTTTTGTTGTTCGCGGCGCGGTGTCTTTTCTTTTTATTTGGTCTGAGTCTAGCCCCAAACTAAGCAAAGCTTGTACTGCACTGAATGGCTCATAGAATACTTATATACTTTTCCTAACATAACACCAATATTTTTTAACAACCCAAAAGTATCTACTTATGTTAAAAATGCTGTGTGTGCTTGCCTTTAATTGGTGCAGATTCTGTAAAATTCCTGTATTGTATTTTATTACCCACTATGAAACGGAGGAGGTATATGCGTTTGACCTAAGAGGTTGTATGTTTATTTCAATGCAGTTTTTTGCATTTTATTGGTGGCTTTCAGGGAAGGTTTTTAGATATCTATGTTTTATGGCCATAGGCCCAGTAGTGACCCCATTAGGGATACGGGCATATATACATATTTATCTAAAATGAAACTGCAAAAATGAACTGCAAAGAACTGCATCAAAATCGATTCAGTAGTTCACGAACTGCATTATGTTAGTAGTTTCATTTTAGATAAATATGTATATATGCTCGTATCCCTAATGGGGTGGGCAGAGCCATAAGTAGTCACAGTAAAATTTGCAGTCACTCCTGATTAAAAGTCCCAAGATGGATATCGTCGGCATAGTGAAAACCTCTGAGGCCGGTTGTCTTGAACTTTCCTGGCGAAAGAAAAACATTGGTGTACAATTTTGTTAGGACTTATGTGCGTTTATGGAACATAATGCATCAATGTGGAATGGATGGTACATTGATGGTGGCATTTTTGTGAAACATACTTTATTTATTTTCAGCCGTGTGGTGCGAAAAGCCATAGCTCGTGTCTACATTGTCTACCATCAGAAGATGAAGGTTAATCTCAGAAATCATTATAAAAACAAGAAGTACAAGCCTTTGGACCTGAGGACCAAGAAGACCCGTGCAATGCGCAAGGCTTTGACTAAGCATGAATCAAAAATAAAAACAATGAAAGAGATCAGAAAGAAATCTCTGTTCCCACCAAGAGTGTATGCTGTAAAAGCCTAAATAAACATAAAAAACTCTTTGTTTTTTTCTTTTTGTGCAGATACCTACATAGTCATCCCAGTAGTAGCACCATATATACTTCAGCCAAACTGGAAATTCAATTTTTATGTAAACAAAATGTCGCGTATTTTTCGTTATTACGATGAAATCACTGGTTTAGGTAAACCTCGCAGCATAAGTTTTTACACCTAATTTAACTATTAGTACCTACTAAAAAGTTCCATAAACAGGTAGGTAGGTAAATAAAAAGTGAATTTTGGGATAAGTATGGGCTGTATGGGCTATTGTTTAGGTACATAACTTATATTTCCTCCAATTTGGCTGAAGTAGGTACCTATAGGATGCTTGGCAGGCTGTATCCTCTTTCTGCGAGACCATAATCTTCCAGAAAAAGGCGGCCGGCGGGTCACCGCCTGCCCCGTTAGGGAGCGAGTGAAAAGATCCCCTGCCAAAAAACAGGGGATCTTTTAGATCCGTGGTTGGCTGGAGTGAGGGCTCCGGCTTGCCGAATATGGATCCCGGGAGGGCGGCAAGTGACGCCGTAGCGCGCGAGGGTGCCATTACCGGGACAGTGCTCGGAGCTTCGATGCGTTCCGGGTGGTTTTTTAGTGGGTCGTCGGTCGAGCCCGACAACCCCACACTACCCAGCTGCGACCCTCAATCGCGATTGGGCGTCTGGGAGGAGATTTTTACAACAAAAAAATTACCTACCTATATAAAGAATAATGCTATACTTTCATCATCCAATCACCTGTCACCATGGTTCACCATAGGTATCCATTTTAGGATTTGAAATCAGAAGTAGCTGCAAGTTTTCTTATATCTACTTGTGGCTCTGCCTACCCCATTAGGGATATAGGCGTGATAATATGTATGTTGATACATACGTACGTACGTTCTATGATTTGAATGCACGGTAAAAGAAATAAGTACCTACATCCTAATCATTTACCATTTTGATCAAAGTTATTACCTACCCAATAAAATCCGAAACCAGAGGAGATTAGATAGGTACAGGACATCTTGGGACGAAATAAACACACTTGTATAATGTCCAAATGTCCAAGAGGAAAATTCTTGGAAGAAATTCGTCCAAGGGAAGTCTTATAAGAAACATTTGCTCGTTTTACCCAAAGAGGTGTATGTGCGTTTGGCTGAATCGCTGAAGCTATAGGTAGTGCAAATGGCTCGGATTTTGACAAATGGGGTATCGTTGGATTCGTCTGTATTTATTGTTCCGAGATTCGTCTGGACGACGAGTGCCATGGGCTGTATCTCAGAACAATAATTCTTCCAAGGGCTGTATGAAGTGTCAAAATATTCTTCGCTGTTTCCTCATGGTCATACTAGGTTGTCATACCAGTATGACTATGAGGATAATGTACATGTCTTCATAGTCATACTATCATTTCATCTGAAGATATAAGAATGAAATAATATTTCTAATAAAATAATAATAATTTGATGGCGTTTTATGACTAGAATAAAGCATGAACTAATTTTCGTTTTGTGGATCAGTTTTATCCTTTTTAATCAGTCCTTTCAGGAAAAAATAAAACAATTTTATTGTTACTTTAAGGTTATAATGGCTCAACCGCACCTTTAGCTTTATAAACTGTAACTCGTTTAACGGCTCAGGCCTGAAATATCTGTTTTCCTAAAATGTACAATTCTCAAAACGTCTGCGTTTTCACAATGTTAGCACTTCTATTTTGTTAGCTTTCTCAAAATGTCTGCTATTGAAAATGTGTACAATGTCAGGAAGTCGTCTATTCATAATGTTTACATTCCTTTATTATTAGCATTAGGTAAGTACCATATGTTTTGCTTTTCCGTTATGTTCACTTTTTTTTACTTATCTACATATTATTTTATACATTATACATTTTGGAAATAAGCACTTTCTAAAAAGCGAACATATACGAAAACTGTCATTCGTGGAGACAGACAGTATAGAGCAGCTGATATTATGCAAAAGACGTGCAGACATTATGGAAAAGCAGATATTTTGGGAAAAAATGCATTTTAGGAAAACAGATATTTCAGACCTGAGCCAGTTTTTAACATGTGTGTGACAAAGTTACTCATATCCCCCCCATATGAGTAACTTTGTCACACACTTTGATACATAAAAAAAATACATTTTAATCAATTACCTAATGTTAATTTACGAAGATCTAACTTAGGTACCTAGTTAGATCTTACCTACCCTAGAGTAACTAACCTACCCATTGAAAGATATTAATACCAGTCTGGGTTCACTAATAAAGTCAAATCTTTTTACATAGGTAGGTACTATAATCAACATTCCAACAAAATATCAACAAAAATATAAGGAACCTAGAATTGTCAATGTTACCAAGGAATACATTTTTCCATAGAAACTACCAGCGCATTTAAGCCCTTAGGGTTTGATTTTTGAAAATGGACATAAATGTTATTCTAGAACCTAAACTATATACATTCTAAGTTTCATCCAAATCGGTTCAGTAGTTGCGAAGTTACGTGGTAACAAACATTCACACACACAAACTTTCGTATTTATAATATTAGTAGGATAATTATATATACGAACGCTACATGCTTACTCCCTAATACTCTATTTAGTACCGTCTACCTAGATCCTACACACACAGCTATTTTAGAAGTCAAATAGGTAGTTTTTATTTTCAAGTAGTAGACGACCTCGGTGGCGTGGCGGGCGAGTGCTCGGCTGAGGCGCAAGAGGCGCGGGTTCGTTTCCGGGTCTGGGTGGTATTATAAGTATGTATTTACCTGAGGTATTTACAAAAAAAGTATAGGTATAAGTACTCTATTAGCCATCTGGTGCCCATGGTACAAGCTTTTCTTAGTTTGGGACTAAATGGCGCTGTGTGAAATGTATGTACAAATATTTATTTATTAAATATACTTCGCGCTTCGCGTCATGTAAAATGAACCCCAAGGAAATAAAGCCCCAAGCCTCAGATCAAATATATTATTTTCAGTTCATTGTATAAGACGCGATCTTTAGGTAAGTAAGGTACTCATCTGTTTGTGCATTCACACCGACATTTAATAACATAACCATACGACAACCTTTAGAAATAATCTATAAGTAGGTACCTTTACTTACTTAAGGGTTCTTAGTTTACAAACATAATAATACAATGGCTTAAATGTTTAAAGGAAAAAGATGACAGTAGATTCGATACCTATCATAGATCCTCATGTTTAATTTTTTTGCGATGTGGAAATGACCAAAATTCTGAAGGCAAGCCTTTGACATCTCTTTCTCTTTTAACAAATGCTGAGTAAGATGAAACACAGTTACCAATAAAATAATTAGCTTGTCCTAAAATAGCTAAATCTAAATGTACATTTGAAGGTTGTAATCTAACAATATTTACGTCAAAATTTTGTAAACCAGTTTTTAATTCATCTAACATGTGGTTAGAGTCCGAAGCCACGTACAAGTGCTTTATGTCATCAAGTTTCTTCAAAGCTCTTTTGATTTGCCTGAAAAATAAAAAAATAAACTGAAATAATTTCATATTACAAAGCAAATCTTACGATGAAGAGTGTTTGACAATAGTTTGTACTTCAACAAGTGAGCAAAGTTATTTTTGCTGCGATTGCCGACTTTAAATCACGAACTAGCGAAGTAGTTTAGAATTGAATCACGAGCGTAGAGACTAGTAGTGATTCTAACGACGGCCTTGGTGGCGTAGCAGGCGATTACACGGCTGAGACACAAGCAGAGGCGCGGGTGCGATTCCCGCTGCGGTAATGTTCTGCAAATATTTCCTTCCGGTGTAGGTATTGTGGTACCATCATGGTACCACCATGGTATTCATAAGTTTCTGATACCCACGATACAGGGAAATAGTGTGGGGTCAGGACTATGTTTGACTGTTGGGTTCTATTTATTTATTTATTATTCTTCGCCCAAACCTTTATTTTACTTTCGACACTTTCGACTCTCAGAGTCAAGAGCTTGAGAACGTAACTGTTCCATGATTTGTAAAAGTTAGTACCTTACTTTAAAATGCGTGGAAAAAGAAATATGTAAACACTAGCTTCCGACCGCGGCTTCACACGCGTTGTACCCGCAAATAAAGTAGGTAGCTTATATTTTATTCCAGCACACATATTATGTATCATAATTCTCTCAGACGTCTCCTACAGCTGAGTGTATGCTTGCTTCAAGTCCAGTTTACTGAAAACTTTGCCTCTACTTAGCTTCACAAAAGCTGATGGAAAAAGCAAATGTTGGAAGAGGATATCGGTCTACTTGTATCTTAGACGCGTTGACTGTCGACCGATAGTCTCCACAGATATGCAAGATCTATCATCCTTCCTTACAATACTACTCAACGGAGTAGTCCACTCAGAGTGTCTAATTCTTCCAGAGGAAGGTCCCTCATCATCATTCACCTGATCTGATGTACTTTAGTTTTTATTGAATGCAATTTTCGGAAATCGCCACTAAAAGGTACACACCATTTCGAGTTATTCACAAAATTAAACTTAATCAAATACAATTAAAACTTCTTCATAAATAAGGTAAGTTCTAAGAAATCGAAATAGGTAATGCTTATGGACATCACAAAAATGTATTTCAAATTACTGTACTAGTAGGTACTGTAAAGTAAATTAAATGGTTGGACGAAGTTTAATCAGAATCCTCTAAGTTAGAGTCAAATCTTACTTGGCTGGTCCTGTTTCCTTGTTCTATGTTTATGCGCTGGACTCAGTATATCATTCATAACATACTACCACTACTACCTACTTACTTTACAATATCAGCTGGTTGTGGTAAACACATAGACATTTTCAGTGGCCCTCGTTCATTTTTGTAGCCAACACATTGGGGAGCAGCAAAGAGTGTAGGGCTGTCTTGTACATGACGACAAGCCTTTACCCAATCTTGACCATTTCGGAGGTGAATGCCAATGAAACCCCCTCCACTCATATTTTTCTTAATAAATGATCTTGATGTATTTAGTATGGTATCACTCCAAACCAAATACTTATGTAGATGAAGATTTTCTTTTTGAACTGGAAAGCTAGCAGGAGCACCTGTAAAATAGAGTGGATGTATATGTTATAACAAATTTTTAAGATTTAAGTATGGTAAGTTGGTAAAATTAAGATAATAAAAAACACATACCTGTAAATGCTAAAACTGGCCATTTTTTAGGATTATATTTTTGTTTCCATTTATTAGTCATCACATCATTGTGTGCATCATAGTTGAGGGGGCCATAAAACTCAGAATCCACAAAATCTATATCAAAGGTATTCCAAAATGGCCCAAATGGATTTCCAGATTTAGCATTACAGCTTCTTTCAATTTCACCAGTTCTTTGAGTGTAGCAAAATGATACCCGTTTATTTTCTGGCCATAAGGATGAAGCAACTTCATTCATAAATTTTTCCATTGTCATTACATTATGATATTGGTTTAGGGCTTCTATTTTGAAGTATGTATCAAATGGTACTTGTATTGATTTAGGTTCTCCATACCGATACTCCACCCATGGAGGGAGAAGTAATGTTCTATTTATACTTTTGCTGAAGGCTAATACACCTAGGAAGTGATCAGCTTGATTCCCAAACCTTCCTGAAAAAGAATGTAAATTATTTGATCAGATTATAGTAAATCTTTCTAATATTGTTTACTTTGATGGCCTAGGAGTTAAAGAAATATTTCCAGGTTCTCCAAATATTCCTTCTGAGTCTAGACGTTGTAGTACCATGGTACTTGTAGTTTCTGATACCAACAATACAGGGAATCCTAGTGTCAGGTCAGGACTATGTATGTGACTGTTATTATTATTGAGTATTTATTATATCACCAAAAATTATGCCTTATTGTTCACTTCTTAAGAGCCTATCACAGGTGTTTTAGAAAGATTTCAAACCTATATTGTTTGAAAGGAAGAGTAAGAGTCTATAAATTACTATAACTTCAGCCAAACTGGAGTGTAATACAATTTATGTAAACAAACTGTCGTGTATTTTTGGTTATTACAATGAAATCACTTTAGTTTTAAGTAAATAAACGGCTAAACTTAATATGTAGACCATCGAGTTGGGCGACCATAATTTTATGATAGATTAACGATTTGCGTCCTTAATTGAACTACTATTATTTTTGGTGAACATAACATAATAATTTCATTTTATTTTTATTGAGAAAGTTCACATTGGTTTTCTAAGGTATATTATAGTAGGTAGTTACTGAATAAGAATGTTCTAAGTAGGAACTTATGAAACAACAAAATATGGCACGGACGCACATACATACCTAGGAGTATGTGCTCAGAACAGCAAATCAACTTCGTTTGTCTATGCGTGAGTAGAGAAAAGACTTGGACAAGACAATCAAATTCCGGGTCACGGACAGGAGGAAGGCACTACCTACAAATATCTCCTCACCTCTTCCAGTTTTAAATGAGACTTACCCATACACGGACAATAAGCGACATAACCTTCTTCGAGACAATAGACACTCAAAAAATGAAAAAAACATACAACCGGTACTATTATTTTCATTGTACTTATGTATTGTTTTAATTTTAACAGTGATTGCAGTTACCAGTAACCATATAGTACAAAATGTAGTACACAGTTGAAATGTAGTTTATTCATTTCTTATTCATAGGACAAGAAAGAAAGTCAAATCAAAAGTAAACTAATTACAGTTCCTAACCTACTACAAGTTGTTTGTCCCCAAATAAACAAAAACAAACATAGTTTTTTTTTCTTCTTTTGGCGTTGCCAGGTTAAACATTTGCCATTTTAATTTTTTGAATCATAAATTAGGGAAATAATTGAGAATATTATAGTAAATTACGCGATTATCTGCGTATAAAAACTTAACTAATCTGAAAGTATCACACTTCGCACATACGATAATAGATATGTATACGAAATGAATGATACCATTCACGCGGAATCCTTCAAACTGGCTAAACTTTTTTTTTGGTGGGATCGTATTTTATTTTATTAATTTTGAGTCACACAAAACAAAAAACAATCCCATGTAAACAGAGTAGAAATAACACAATTTAAAACTAGATTGTATCCCAAAACATGTGTACACAGCATGATAATAAAATAAATAAATATTTATGGACAATTGGACATTTCATACAGCGCCATCTAGCCCAAAACTAAGCAAAGCTTGTACAATGGGAACCAGCTATATACTTTTGTTAAAAATAAATCTAAAACAATCTAATAAGAAATTAAAATAACAGGAATAAAAATTTTTGACTTAGACTTTGACTATCAAATCAATTTCATAATTGAGAAGGGTTAGTGTTCTGATAGTGTTCCGAACAACAGACCCTTCTCAAATAAAAAAAGGGCCAAAGGGTTTGAAAACCAGGCCAGGAAAAAAATATATATTCGTGGGCGTAGAACGAAAAGTCATCAACTACGTTATTTGGTGTTTTGAGTTAAGAAGGTTCAAAGTTTTACAAAAGAAAAAAAAATCATAACTTACGTTTGGTATGAGATATTTCAAATATGGTCCTAAAACAAAGAAAATAGTTAAGCGCATAGGTTGAAAGCATTAAATTTGATATAATTTGTAGTTTTTTCAGAGATTTCAACTTAAAACTCACTTTGTTATTTTTCGCCCTCAAATCCTGTGCCTACATTTTTAGTTATTGAATTGTTAAATAAAGCTAGTTACTTTTCACCCAATTGTAGACCTTTTTGAATGAGAATTATCTTGAGTTAGTTAGTTAAAATAGGACTGGCTTTAAAAAATCAAAAGGTATTTTATAATAAGGAAACGTAACCAACTCGACTTAGGTTTCGCATTGTGGTTTCTCCAAGTAGAGAAAAAATACCTAAGAAGTAAGTTAATTAATTTTCGACTACAAAATTATAGTTCAAAGTTAGAATTGGTATTTTTTTGCGTATTTTGAAATGAAAATTATGACAGCTATGGCCATGGTTGTAAGACTGAAAAATCCAGAAAAAAAATGGTGATATTCATGATATATAAAACTAAATTTTGACCAAATAGCGAGTTAGTGACTTTTCGCTCTACGGCCACGATATAACCTAAATAAACGTGTTCCGTCCGTCCGTGTTTAGAAAAGTACCTACCCTGTGTTGTAGAATACATAAAATATTTTTACCTGTTCCTATCTAGTAGGTTCAAGGAAGGATTAAAACGCCAACAAAGGAAAATCAAAGACTAAAAGGTTCCTTGGGATTAGGAAGATCAACTTTAGTCTGAGGAGTACACAACACGGGCCACGGGTGTTCTCTCCTAGTCTCCAGTTACCTACTGAGTAGACAGGATGACCAATGATTTTCGTGGCTACGAAAAAAACTCTTCCGATGATGAAAGTGGAATGTCGGATGACGATGCTGGAATTTCAGAATTCTCATCAGATAGCGGTATGCACTTAAACTATAGGGGAATCGGGAATTATCCTTGTAGTATCTGTGTGCTATAAATAAGTACAAGTCAGTATTCTCAAACAGTGAAGGAAAACCTGCAGCTTAGCCAGCTCTGCATGTATTGACCATGTTTTTCCTGTGGATAAGGATGGAGCCTTTTTTTTTATTAACCTATATCGTCCCACTGCTGGGCAAAGGTCTCCCCCAAACTCCGCCAACCATCTCTGTCCTTCGAGGCCTCTCACCATTCTCTCTTGAAGGAGTCGAGATCGTCCCGCCAACGCTTTCTTGGCCGACCACGACTTTGCCTTCCGTTAGGCTGCCAGGATGTTACGGCATTCGCCCATCTGTCCGAAGGCTGACTAACGTGACCCGCCCAGTCCCACTTGAAGATTGATGGAGCCCTTATCCACAGGAAAAACTAAAACTAACCTAATACTACTGATATAATACTAATACCCAAAATATTTTATTTATTTTCAGAAAGCCAGGCTAATGATAATGAAAATATGAGTGAAGGTGATAATGAAGCAACACAAGCAGCTGACACGCTAAATGAAGAAGGAGATAATGAAGAAGATGAAGTAGTAAAAGCAATCAAAGCTGAAAAAAACAAAGTTCGGGATCACCCACCAACTATTTTATGTGATGACTTCATAGTCGATATCTCTTTTCATCCGTCAAAAAACATAATAGCTTTAGGAAATATTTGTGGAGATGTTCTGCTTTATGAGTACTCAAATGAAGAAACTAAGCTTGTAAACACATTAGAGTTACATCTAAGTGCAATAAGAGATATTGAATTTAATGAGGATGGAGATACATTTTTTTCTACTGCTAAGGTAAAATGAAAAATGCAACCAATTCTTACCTTGTCTTAGCAAGCATAAACATTAATTATTATGTTTAATATACTTTTTCAGGACAAAGCAATAATGGCTACGGATGTTGAAACAGGCAAACTAAAATATTACATAGAATCTGCTCATGAAGATCCAATTTACAGACTTTTATGTCTTAATAATAACAAAATTGTAACAGGTTAGCAAATATTCACTTTTTTCTTACAAAAAAAAACCTCATTTACTAGCTACTAGTAAACAAGATCACTGCTAAAGCATGTTTAAGTACCTATTAGCAACTTTTTCATTGTCTATAGCAACTATCTATATTTATCTAAGTACATAGTTGTGTCACTAGTTCTTTCGAACCAGAGTGTCATGAACTGTTGTACACTTGACACATATTTTCGACCTATATGCTACTACTAAGGCCTTTAACCATCTATAGTAGATGATTTATACAGCATCAGAAGGCAACTTTTTACCTTCACAAACGGGACACTATAGTGCCTGGGACGAATTAAGATGGAGTAGGTTTGCCCATATGAGTTAATGAAAAAACACTTACCTTCAAAAAAACTAAACTAAACAATTCATTTCAAAGTATATAATTCATTTCAGGTGATGACAGTGGAACTGTCAAATTGTGGGACATAAGAAAGCCTGAGCCAGTATTTTCAATAAAAATTGGTGAAGAGCATGTATCAGATATGATAACAAACAGTGCTCAAAAATACTTGGTTTGTTCAGGTGGTGATGGAGTTCTTACTTCTATTGATCTTAAAGGGAGGTGAGAATGAAAATCTGCGTAAAAGTTAAATTATGTTTATTTTGTCTACATCTTTAAAATATAATGAGTACTGACCTATTACATAATTACTGAAGTATTTAGTGTTATAATTATAATTTATTTGTTTCAGTAAAATCTACACAACTTCGGAAGAGTATGATACAGAATTAACATGCATGGGACTTTTTCGGACTGATTCCAAACTACTGGTTGGTTCATCATCTGGAAAGTTCTATTTGTTTAATTGGAAAGAATTTGGTTTGCACAGTGATGAATATATTGGCCAGAAACATTCAATTCAATGCATGGTGCCAATTACTCAAAATATTGTAGTGACTTCTGGGGAAGATGGCATATTAAGAGCATCTCATATGTTTCCACAACGCCAGTTAGGCATTGTGGGACAACATAAACTACCTGTTGAAAACCTAGATATCAGCCATGATGGCCAATATATTGCATCTTGTTCACATGACAATGATGTAAAATTTTGGAACATTTCATACTTTGAATCAGTAGATGAAATAATTGATGTCAATAAAAAACAAAACAAAAAGAAAGACATGAGCAACAATTTACCATCTAGCAGTGTCAAGAATGCTTCTGATTTTTTTTCTGGGTTAGTATAATTTTATTATTAAGCTATCTGCCTTAATGTCATGTATGCATGATTTACCCCCGAATACTCAAACGCGACTCAAAGTTGAGCACGTCTCAAGTCACGATTTTTTTACAGTTTTAGATGAAAATCTGTCAAAAACTCGTCACTTGAGACATTCTCAACTCTGAGTCGCGTTTGAGCATTCGGGGGTTAGCTATGCTATCAGGTATCAATATATAATATCTCTAGACTCACTCTTAATTGTATGTACTTATATAGTAATTTATTGATTGTATTAATATTAATGATACTACCTATTGTAAAAATTCAGAATTAAATATTTTTCCAAGTTTATGGGTCACAATTTATTTTTTCTTGCAAACCATATAACTGCTCTGCATTTAAACTGCTCCAATACCATTATTAAGATGCGAGTCCCTCCCCTGGTAAGTCTGATTCCTTTTTTTTAAATAAAAAAGGGGAAGGGGATTTTTTTGGTGGTATATAATATTACCATTGCCCGTGTAGGACTTATGGTGGTATTTATATTACCATTGTCTTTTATGACCTGTTTATATTTTTAGACTAGTTGTTTCCCCTATCTATAGTTGTGAGAGATCATGGGGATGAGGTTATGATGAATATGTCTCCATACAGTGAATCATCAATCATGTGTGGACAATGGAAAAATGGATACTACTTTTAAAACCTCTACTTTGAGCAATCAAAACCTGTACAAATATCGACAGTTATCCCATTATTGTGTGTAAGACCACTAAGATATACTTAGTAAACTTTACATAAGTACATACATATTATCACGCCCGTATCCCTAATGGGGTGGGTAGAGCCACAAGTAAACATAAAACTTGCAGCCACTTCTGATTTATTAAAGTCCTAAGATGGATATGGTAAACCATGGTGACAGGTGATCAGCCCATCGCCCATATACATAGATGGTCCATCATTTTGGAGAGGTCTATCCCGTAGTCGACTTTTATTTTACGACATGCTCGGGGAGAGAAGCAACTAGACGCATTCTAGGCTTTTTCTTTACTTCCAGACCAGCATAGAGGTATTAGTATTAGTCTCAGAACAGGTATTAGTAAAAAAATTAGGTATTACCCATAGATAAAAGCGAGAACTAAGCTAAATATACCTGAGTATGTAGTACCTATGAAATAAAACAAGGGTAACATTAATTATACATCCACATTTTTATTGGTTTAAATAAGATAATATTAAAATTGGTGTAAAGAATATAACAATAAAAAATATTAAAGCATTACATTTCTTCCATTGCTTTTATAGCTTACAACTAATTTGTGTATTTAAAATGCACAAGAATAATATTTCATAAATACCATTTACTTCTTATTTACATATCACTTTCCACTTATTACTTCTTTTTGAGTAGGTAGGTAAATTAACATTATATATTACCTATGTATGTATAAAAATAGCATATTGTCCTGCTTAATTCAACTTTGGTATTAAGTTTTGGTGCGACACACATACAATACAACTAACACAAGCTACCTACAGTTACATCATTAAAAATATAAATAAGGCATGTAGGCAGGAACAATTAATCAATGATAGAAGTACCTAGTACATTTCATCTTACCTAATCTTTCTCTCTTTGAGTACCCTTTGCCATAGTCCAATATAATTTTACCTATTGCTTGCTTCCTACATTTAGTACATGAAGTCATTACAATACCTGGTCAACACCTGGCCAACAACCAGCCATGGATTTATATATAAATATGAAAAAGTTCAAATTCAATGTTGTATACAAAACTCTTATGAGCGAATTAATCTAGCAATAAGCAAAAATCACAATAGTTTGTCATCATAATTATAATAGCAAAACACGTTAAATAATGCCTAACAGTAATAATAATAATTGATCAAGGCAGATTACCTGCCCAATGATCAGAGGACATTGTGAGGGCAGGAGAGCAGTGGATCCAGCTGGCACAATACCGCCAGAAGTGTGGTGATAGAAAAGAGGTCCTTAACCTGCAGTGAGTGTCACAGGGTGTGTAGATAGATATAGATAGAGGCCATTGCTCACCAACACTAACCAGGAAATTACTAAAATTTTATGGTTGACCATGTTGAAAGTTTTATATATGAAACAAAGTAAAGTCAAAGTACATACATATATATTATCACGCCCGTATCCCTAATGGGGTGGGCAGAGCCACAAGTAATCATAAAAAAACTTGCAGCCACTCCTGATTCAAAGTCCCAAGATCATTCTAAGTTTTTTCTTTACTCCCAGTCCAGCGGAGAAGTAAGCCAAAGTGCTGTGAATTATTTCAATTATGCATGCTGGTCTTTGATGACTGCTGTCAGCACTGAATTGGGAATCACTATGTGATGTCAGCATAACCAGAACTATCTAGTTGTGTCACTAGTTCTTTTGAACCTTCTATGGTTCTACTACATGCAGGATTTCTCACAATTTTTTCCTTCACCGTTTGAGAGTACTGGTATGGCACACATAAATTTGTCGAACAGAAAAACCCATACCAGAATATAGTTGAAATCATCAACCATTGTTAGTGTCAGCGAATAAACACTAGCCTTGCAGACACATTGAAGTGTAAAAAATGTGGAATTTATAAAAACTGCATTCTATGAATGCTTCTGTGCCCATTTCAAGTCATCAGCTCGAGGCTTACATCCAGTTAAGGCCTCAATGATAGTTTCTAATATGGACCAAAAGTGTAGTTTCTCTAGTGGCCAGTTTAGCCAACCAGTGGTTATACAAAAGTAAGTCTCGTGCGGCGCGACGTGATGAATGCGATGGTGACGCCGGGGCAGCACTATGTGCCACTCTTGCAGCCACACTACCCATGTTGGTAGGCCAAAGTATGTGTGTGACCATTTATGGATCTAAAAAACAACAAATTTATTAATTCACATACATACAGAATCCATCCAGTAATTGATACATTTAGGTATATTTACCTGATTAGTCATTGCTACAAAGATGCAACATAGATACCAATATGCAATCCAGTGAAATTGCTCCAAAATGTGTTCATCATCATAAGTCAACAATTTCCACACAATACAAGCTAAAACTGGCACAGTAATAGCAAAGTTATCTCCATTTGTCTCTATAAAATCATGGCGTGTAATTGAAGTAGGATCAATATGATGTTCTCGAAAGGGCCTCAAGAAATGCTGAAAATAATATGAAACTATTATTTTATATCATCATCTCCCTGCCCTTGTCCCACTTAAGTGGGGTCGGCACAACATGTTTTCCTCTTCCATCCCAATTATTTGAAACTATTATTTTATATCAAAAACTGATTTAATATTCAGTAAAATTTGATTTTCATTGATGTAATTAATAGTCTTATAAATAATACATTTATTAAGATTTATTAACACTACAAATAAAATTTACAAAACACAAAAGAAACAACTGGGCTATCTAAAGGCCATTGCAAACAGTCTGAAGATAGTTCACCTGATCCAGTACACCATGGTAGTGGAAGTGTGACCAAGACGCTGGCTGCATTGCCACGCTGAATGGCATGTAATTATAGAACACTGAACATTCCTATAGCAATTATTTTTTTATCTACAATGCTGTCAACTGTTTACATTATCTTGTTCAAAAACTTGGGCTATTCACATTTATATTTTGTTGGGATAATGATTCTACTGCAACTCACCTTGCCAATTACAGGCAGATCAACTGCTCCCCAGGTGTCGGCAGCCCAATGCACAACTCCAGACGCAAAGTCAGCTGTCAACACACCAGCCAATGCTGCTAGCACCAGTGAGGCATCAGTTCGGACATGTCTTGCCATTAAAAGTCCAGCACAGACACACAATGAACAACAGGCCATGACACAAATCAGCTCTTGTGTTCTCTTGCCTGAATAGATAAGACATAATAATGTAGGTACATATCTAGGTATTGCTTAGGTAGTTCGGTAAGTACCGTATACTATCAGATAGTAAGAATATTTAATTGTACCGAGAAAAAAATCAAACCTGGGCTATAGAGTTCGGCCAGCTCCTGGGCCCCTTTGTGTCGAGGTCCCCATCTTGGCTGCTTGCCTACTTCATTCGGCAACTGAGTGTTGGCATTAGGGTCATCTTCAGACATAGAATGCTCCATTATTTGGCGTTCGGTTTTAACTGGCGCTAATAATGTTGTAGCCATAGTGCTTGCGTATTCGAATTGTTCACAACTAATACGATTAGAACCATCCCTTTTTGAACAAGGTGGAATCGGAAGTGGTAGCGCCATATTTTATATCTTGGTTAGTCCGACGATAAAAAAGCAGTTCGAATCTTTATCTCTATAGGATTATCATTTGATTTGAACACACCCGTAATGAGCCTACCTACCTCATTGTTGTAAACAAAACATGTCAAAAAAAATAGGTACCTACCGAGGTACACCTACCAACCTACCTACTCGACTACTCTGTGGTTGTTGATTTGTTGATATACCCCTTTTGAGAACGCAAGGTAGGTATCAAAGACCTTACTGCCTAATTTAACACGTTCACTGTCCAATTGTTAAGTAACACAGTTTGGTAATACCCATATTAAAGAAATTTGATCAAATAAATTGGACAAAGATATTTGTTATGTAGGTGAAATCTCGTTGAAATAGCAAGCAGCCAAAGCCAAAGAGTGGAAAAATTCCGCATTTTTTTCTATCAAGGCAGATCGAGGTCCGCGTTTTCTATTCACTCCATTCTACGCTACGGTACTGTCAGCTGTCAGTGTCATCCTGTCATATATTTCTGTTTGTTTCGATCGCTGTTCTGTTTCTTTCTTTCTGTAACTTTGATTTTTTTTCTGTAGTTATTACAAAGCCATAAAATATTTATTTGTTTGTGGTGTTACACATAAAATATGGATGCAAGAGCGGCTAAGCTTGCACTTGCTAGAAAAAAGGTTAGTTTAGAAAGCTTAAGTACTGTGAGCAAGGAAAAGGAATAAACGCTATGGACGGTGTGTGGATGGACACGTCACTCTTTAAGGGTTTTAGCCTTGGAAAAAGTTTTAGCTCACTTTCAACGCCTCCTTTGCTTTAGACCTCTGTAGGCCAAGCTCATGTTCATATAAAAACCACCTTAGCCTTATCCGATGATGTATCTTTTTTGCGTGATAGAACAGACTTTTAGGACCATTTTGGTACCTATAATTAACTCATTTTTGACCAAAGTGTGGATAGAGTCCTTACAGCGTAACTACGTCTATATACAAACCATGTTCACCCCTACCTAAATTAGGAAAGAAATTAAATTAACAAACGATCACCAAAAGGGAAACTATCGAATTTTTTAATGTATTTAAAGAATTGCAAACATTGGATTCTATTGCTGGAATTTACAAATGTAAAGCTTGATTATATTATACCTTTACAATGTTTCAGCTAAAAGACCACCAAGAGAAAAAAAACCAAGAATATGTACAAAACACTAATAATGAGCATGA
Organism: Scotopteryx bipunctaria; assembly: GCA_949320045.1. Lineage (NCBI taxonomy): Eukaryota > Metazoa > Arthropoda > Insecta > Lepidoptera > Geometridae > Scotopteryx > Scotopteryx bipunctaria. The sequence continues at coordinate 7,349,070 of OX439441.1, forward strand.
AAATGACAACACTGTAGTTGAAAAAGATTGTGTAGTAATAAATAAAGATTTGAATCCCATCATAGTATATTCTCCAGAATGCAAAAAGGAAAATATTTCATCTAGTAAGACTGAAGTTGATACTACTGAATTTTTGATATCAAGTAAAAGAAGTCTTGAACTGCAATTAATAGATTTACAAACTAAAAATATGGAGCTTGAAAATAATTTAATTGCAACTGCAGATAAATATAACACTTTCTATCAAAAAGTCAGCACGTTGGAGAATGAACTTAAGAACCTAAGCTTCAATCATAGTGTTGCTCTTCAACATCTGCAAGCTAAAGAAGTTGAAATAAAAGAACTAAATGATTGGAAAGCTAAAGTTTTAGAAGAGAAGTCTGATTTACAAGAGCAACTAGAATTTACCAAAACAATTTTAACTGCTAAAGAAGCAGAGAATGATTCATTACACAGTCAACTATTCGATATTCAGAATCAATTGGATGCAACCCAACTCCAGTTACAGCAACTCACTACTGGAGGCCAAAATGCCAACAATGAGCATGCCCAGGAAACACTGAGACATGACAATGAGATGTTGCTGCACAAAGTTTCTAGCTTGGAACAACAATTAAAATCACAACTAAAAGATTATCAGCAGATAAACTCTCACTATGAACACTATGTAGGGGAGTTGAATGAGCAATTGAAATCAGTTACACAAAAAAATGAAGAACTGAACAGGAAATTGCAAAATTTGTCTAACAGAGAAAATGATTTAATTGAACAAATAAGTGAAATGGAAATAAGAATACAAAACTATAACAGAACAGATTTAGAGAAAACCACTAATACAAACAACAGCTGTGACATTGAAGACTATAAACAACTGCAAGATAAATATGAAAATAATTTGGTAAGTTTCTGTAGTAAGGTAGTTTCTTAGTTTAGCTACTCCTGTTTGGCAGTCTGGGACAGTCATACATATTGATCTAATAAGAATTTTTTATATATTGTGGAGTTAAAAACCCTAAAACATTATCATTATTTATTAGTTTTTGAATAATATGGTTGGTATTTTTAACTTATAAAATTAATTATTTCAGAAAAACCTTCAAGAAGTAAGTACTAAATATGAGGAACTTCTGAAGTTATTTAATGAGAGTACTGCTAAAATTGAAGAGTTGACACAACCTAAAGAATATGAGTGCAAGCAAAACAATGAAGTCAGTCTACAAAAACTGAATGCTGATATAACTAGCGATAAAGTGGCAGCACAACGAGCTGCTGAGCAGAATAAGAAGTTGAAACATGATTTGCAAGGTTTAGAGGAAACAGTAGTGAAGATGGTATGTATGAATGTTGGAAACTGAAGCTCCCATGTGTTATGTCTAGCCAAGAATAACAAAGTAATGGGAAGAATGATGTTGATAACCTAATAGATCGGTGACAATGGCCCTTAATTTTAATGGGCCCTTTATACATGACCTATTTCAAAGCTAGAGAATACAATTCCGGGATCCCTTGTCCCAGGATCCTGGTCGTAATTTGACACCGAAAATCCCGGGACTGTACTTGGCTAATCTCAGGATTTTCGGGATTGCCACAAATAGGTCTAGTTTGCATTCTGTGTTAAAGTAATTCCCCAAAAGGCCGACAGGAGAATCACCCGGTAGCCTTTTATCCTACTAATATTATAAATGCGAAAGTTTGTGTATGAATGCTTGTTACCACATATATCCGTAATTGCTAAACAGATTTTGATGAAATTTAGAATGTAGATAGTTTACGTTCTAGAATAACATATAGGCTAATTACCCCTAAAGGTAATTTAAACGCAACAACACATTACATTATGTTAGAAGATTAAAATAGACCTACAAATACATTATAGTGTATAACCTGGAGGCCACTTTTTATCCAGGTTTCTACCAAGCTAGCAAAGTTAGTGAGTAGTACATTATGTTTTGGAGCTAATACTATGACATCTAAGTATTTATTGTTTATTACCCGGCTACGGCGAAGCAAAAAGGAGGGTTATGAATTTGACCGGTATATATGTACTTGTATGTTCATCTGTTCTTTCATAACTTGTAAAATACTTATCACAATTTGACAAATGAGGTATCGTTGATCGTCCGCTGGTTATGTGATGTCACATTAAATTGAATATGGCACCCTCTAGAGAGGAAGTAAAGATGTGCTAAAAAAATCTTTAGTGATGCCATGGTGGGTATCTGGTGAAAGGTCCTAATTAGGACATTTCTAAATCGTAGTATATTATAAATGTGAAAGTTTGTGAGGATATTTGTATGTTTGTGCCTCAAGCACACTTAAACGACTGAACGGATTTGAATGAAACTTGGAATATACATAGTACATGTGCTGGACTAACATATAGGCTATTTTTCATCCGGTTACCACGTGAGTGAAGCCGTGGGCGGCAGCTAGTTTTATATATTGTTAGATCCTGTTATTTATATTAGTAGGTACCTGCTTCCTAGACTTATTTACCTAGATTTTATCTACACAAAGGTTAGTTCTTTGTACACACATATAACATAAAGGAACTTGCCTACACCTGCAGTCTTGGACAAATAAATACTTGGGAATACCCTACCATGATTTTTACTGTGATACGGTAATAACGGGGTGTACCTAAGGATTTCAAATAACCTCTTTCGAAACTCAAGCCGACCTCACCAGCCTAAATTGTAGAACCGACAATGACCTGCATTTATTTAAGTTTATGCTGGTTAAAATCTGAAGCTGTGGTGGTGCTGGGTAGGATCACACATTTTAACAGTAGTAAGCGTTCATATTCATACACTCTGACTCATAGCGCTCTGACTACATAACAATTTCAGATGAGAATATTGTCTTGTTTTTACTATTTAGAGCGTGATTTTTCAGTAGTCATGTTTTAGTTTTTGAACTTACTTTTTATTTATTTTTTCCAGACAAAAGACAAATTGGATCTAACTGAAAAATTAACAGCTGAGAAATATTTAAACAGAGAACTCACTATAAAGTTGGCAGAAATAGATGAAAAAGCGAATGGTCTTCATACTACATTAAAAGCTAAAGATGAAGAAATGATTAGACTCCAAGCCACATATCGAAATCTAGAAAAACTTTATGAAGAGCTGAAGCTATCTCTAAATTGCAAGGATAACACTGAACATTTCAACAACAATGCTGTAGAGAGAATGAAAGACAACTGCAATATCGAAGAAAATGGCGAAATCAACAACTGTTTAAATAAATATATATCTCAAAATAAAACTTTGATTGAAATTTCAAATGATAGTGAGTCAATTCCAAAAGGAGATGCCATGCTTAAACTTCAAGAACGGTTTCTCAAAATAATGGGAGAAGTTGCAGATTTGTCTGATGAAAAACATAGACTTGAACACATTATTATGCAGTTACAAAATGAAACTGACACTATATGTGAATATGTGGCTTTGTATCAACAACAACGCAGTTTATTGAAAAAGCGTGATGAAGAGAGAAGTGCCCAAATCAAAAAATTTCAATCTGAATGTAACAGACTACAGAAACAGCTGGATGAACTGTCAGAAATTCTTAAGAGATTTGCTGAGGACAAAGATCTAACTTACTATTTTCAAGTACAAACTAAACATGAAGATATACAAAAAGTCATGAGTTTGCTCTCCAACTTAAAAACAAACTCTTTATTAGATCCTCATAAAACGATTGAGTTTAGCAACTTGTACCCATGTAGTTGTTGCTCCGGTCAACTCATTGATGTTTGAGGCCTAAAATGAAATGTTTTTGTGTAAAATTAATATTGTAAATAGGTAGTTACTTCCTAGTCTTGAAATTTTGACATTTCCCATAGTAGTCAAAAATACATATGTATGTGCATTTTATGTAAGATACTACTAGACATCATTGGATATGACAGTACCAATATACACAATTGAGTAGGTAACAATTTGTAACATGCAGAATAAGAAATAAAAGATTAAGTATATAGCTTTACATCATGTTTAATCTGAGTTAAGCATTGTATCTTATATTTTATGACTAGCAATGTTGTTCACTTTTTATTTAGATTTTTTAAACATGTATGCATAAATAATAATATTTCTCCGCATAGTCTAAGTGAAAAAAAAAAAACACTCAGTGTTCAAATTGTATTTGTTAACTAGCATGAGTTCTCACTAGTATTAAAAATAAACTGGTTAGGTTTGTATGGTCTGGATTGTAAAACGTCTGTGTGAGCAAAATGTCTGGGTGGAAAAAAATCTATAAGTATACACAAGGTCTAGGTGGCAAATGGTTCTTGTTACTTATGGTCTAGGTAGGAAAAACGTCATGGTTGAGAAAATAGTCTTCTTTGTAAAGTCTTTGTTGAAATAGGTTAATACAATATAAATACTTAGCACTCTGTGTATGAGTAAGTAAGCATTTGTTTAATTTTTATTTAATAAAAAGATTTTCCTAATCTTATCTTTTATTTTAAAAATAATATCAAGCTGAAACAATATGGTTACATACTTGCCTATATTTCTCATATAAGTTTTATCTTGGTTCTTAGAACAAAGTAGGCAAGTACTTATCTTCTTGCCCTTATCCCATTTAAGTTTGGTCGGCACATGATTTTTTTTCCATTCCTCTCTAAGCAATCATCTCAGTGTTCACTACTTTCTTATTCATATTAACATTTACGCAATCGACCCATCTCTTTGGCCTTTCTACTCTAGTATCCATCCCACTTTCAAATCTAACCCTCTTCTCATACTCATCACATGACATTCATCCCTCTGCATGACATGCGCTAGTAGAAAGGTGCCTACACAATGTGTAATTCGAGTAGGTATTAGAGTTCAATAAATTTTGCAGCATGCACAAATCGCGTTATTTTCTTCTAGAATTGAGTAGGTACTTGCTAGATAGGTATCCGGGTACCACGTGAGCGTAGCTGCGAGCAGCAGCTAGTAATTTGATAAAACCTTTTATTTATTAAATTCGTTTAATTACAGTTCCATGTGACTGTACGTGTAGCTCTAGGTGGATAGACTAGGACTACGAGTCCATGTATCAAATAATGTTGTCCTAATAAACTAACTAACTAAGGCCTTTAACCATCTATAGTAGATGATTTATACAGCGTCAGGATACAACTTTTTTAACTTCACAAACGGGACGCTGTAGTGCCCGGGACGAATTAAGATGGAGTAGGCTTGCCCAGCACCTATACCATCCTCTCAGCTTAGTCGGCCTTATCCACAGGAAAGACATGGTCAATACGTGCGGAGCTGACTAAGCCACGGGTTTCCTCACGATGTTTTCCTTCACCGTTTGAGAGTACTGGTATAGCGCACATAAATTTTTCACACAGAAAAATCCATTGGTACACGACTGGATTTGAACCCACGTCCTTAGGATCGGAAGGCGGAGTCACTACCAACTAGACCACCAGTGCTCTCCCTAATCACCAGTGTCATAATAACACTCGTTTTGAATATATAAATTTACTAGCGAGCGCCAGACCCGACATACATGCACGGATGCACGTCATACAGAAACCAACGTCACCTGTCGCCATTTCATCCATCCCGCATTCATCTATCTTCACGTCCCGGTCTATATCGCCGTCGTTCTGGATTAATGAACAGAGGCACCTACCAAAAGTCGGAGCAGGCTGGAAGGGATACACCTTCTAAGGCAATAGGTGAGAAATTGGATGGACCACCGAAGTCGCAGAACAGGTGTTCGGTTTTGTTCTTCTGATTTTCAGTCCGACACTCTTCAGTCTCTCTTGCTATTTTGCCAGTCTATTCTGTCTGGACCTCAAGAGCATCATCTCCAAACAAGGGCTCAAAGCTGATCCCTGGTGCTACTTGTTGAAGAATGTACGTAGTCATGTTGCTTACGTGTATAGACGTTTTGCAATTTACATTCAGTCATTTTGCAATTTAGGTCTTCTACAAACAAGACCTTTTGCATCTACGGCGTTTTGCCTACCTAGACATTTTACAATTAAGTTGTCGTTTTACAATCAAGACGTTTTATACATAGGTATACTTTTTTCAATCCAGACATTTTGCTCACACAGACGTTTCACAATCCAGACCATACGAACCTAACCCAAATAAACTACTAAATCTATTTTAAAAATAAATTGTATAAAGACATGCCGAGCCACGCTAGCTTCGGTTGTGTTTTTTTAAGCATTCATAGTGTCAATCAGGATAGCTGGATCAGAAAATATATCGGATTCAAAACTTTTTCATTGTTTGTTATCTGATATGATGGTGGAAATATGAAAAATAAAATTGATCAACTAATCTGACGTTAAAATGGCTGGATACTATTTTCATACTTAAATTGGTTAGCGCAGCAATAAAAAATATTTATTTTTTATTTTGATGGTACTACCAAATGACTTTTCAATGGAAATTGACCATTTTGGTGGTTTTCAAGAATTGATACCCTGGTCCAGCCAATTAGACGGTCACATATTTATGCCACTCAGAACAGCTATCGAAGCCAATAATTCTAAAGTAGACTCCAAGACGCAATTTAGCTATATAAGTGTGGCTTTTTTAATGACACTGAAAAAAAAAACTTAAATTCTTTCCATTTCCATTGGCAACTGAACAGGTATACCTGTTTGATAAGTGATTGGTACACGAGTCGTGGCTCGGTGTCTTTTAAAGGGGTGATAGACGTGCGAGTAAGTTCGCGAACTTGTGGCTCGACGACCTTTTTCGCTGTGTGTCACCCTAAGTACGCGTACTTTAAAACCGCCGAGTAAGTTCGATGGCCATCCGACAAGTTTGAAATATTGCTCGTAACCCGCCTCTGCTCGTAGGTGTGGCAGCACTGCGAGCCTGAACTGCTAACCGAGTTTATAGAAGCTTTCCAAAATTACCCTTGTCTTTGAAAAATTAGAAGCAATGATTACAGAGACAAAAATATGAAGTTTCAAGCATACAATAATATATAAAAACTATACGTACTTATGGTGGAAAGAGATGCTCTTGTTTTAGTTTTTAACGTGGTAGTTACGATATAATTCCTAACACAAAGCTTCTTCGGTCGACGACATCGCAATACAGAGTGAGTACGCTTAAGCTTCACGTATGTTACCGACGTCGAGCCGAGTAAGTTCGCAATCTTAAAAACCGCGTACTTTAAGTTCGTACGTCTATCACCCCCTTTACATGCAAGGGGTACTTTGGTAATCAAAGAAGAGCTTTCAAACAATATCTCCCACAAAGTCTTAGATCTGCCACCTCCTTCAATTTTACCTACTAAATGAATTCCGACTCCAATAACAAACAATAATGAAGGTACTTATATGCATTTTCTGAATAAATTTACAGTGATTTTATGTGGCTACCAAACATAAAACTGCCATAATCGTACATAGCTAATTATTCAGATGTGAAAATTCTAACCACTTTTCCTTCTGGGGCAGTCTTTGCAAAGTCAAGTGGTTTATACCTAATGTAATAAATAATAATGCTGATAAAATTACACAAATAAAAAAGGAACATACATACCTACACATGGTGACTGATGGGAGTAGGACGATTACGAAGTTGTGACCTAAGGATGGCTATAGGAATGTAGGTCATCCAGCAGCGAGATGAGATGGGCACAGATTAGGTAGATGGCACAAACCAAGTAAGTGAATGATGATGATGACGATGATACAGGTACTTATTGTTAGTATTTGCTAAATATTCAAAAAGACTGAATGCCGTCACTTTGGCGCCCATAATTAAATCCTTTTCCTTCTCCCTATTTTACTATTATGTTGAAGAGCCGAACCTGAAATCATATTCAATAATTTTACTATAGGCACCATAATAGTCACATAGTCTTATATTTTTGTTGTATGTAGGTATAAATACGATCGTTTATAGGCGGCATTTCTACAAATGCTGTCACAAATTCACATTGCTGTTGATACTGTTGTAGGTACATTTTTCAAAACTAAACAGGTAGTTTGTCAGGTCTAAACTCGTCTAAAGCGTGTTTCTCATCTCGATTCAATTCTGTTCCAAATTCAAGCAATAATTTTACCACTAACAATACAAACATGCTCATAAACTTTCGGACTTATAAGATTCCCATTTACCCAGAATTTAGATTTTTAACTTATCAATGATTACTGGTATGAAAAGTATAATATTACTAGTTTACCCGCGACTTCACTCGCGTGGTGTGAATGTTTACCCCTTTTTTAAGGTTATTTTGAAAAACTCTAAAACACGTGTCCATTGATTTTGTATTTAAGGTATCCATAGAGTTTCAAGCCAATTTGCCCCGCCTGTTAAAAAGTTCCTATACAAATGTTGAAACCCCTTTTTGTCCCTTTTTAAGGGTTATATTGAAAACCGTGTCTAATTATTTTGTATTTTAAATTTCCAGACGAAGTTTCTAGTAATTCGCACCGTCGTCGTTGTTTTAAAGTTCCCAAACTTGAGAACCTTAGGTTTAGTTGTTAGTAACCAAATCGGTTTAGTAGTTACGGAGATACATGGTAACAAACGTTCACACACACAAACTATCGCATTTATAATACAAATAGGAAGTAGGATGACTTTTCATACCAGTTTTGTTGCCATTGCAGAAAGTGTTTCTACAAAGTTTCATACTGTTACAGTACAGTGGGAGTTCTTTCATAAGAAGGTATAGATAAAATATTTACACTAACCTATTCTGTCCCTAGTCTTCCTTTGAGGGACTCTCTGCTGACTTCTTATTTGACTGAAAATACATAACACAATGTTAAGTTCAAAATACCTACAACAAAATCATCATCAATCTAAACAATATGGTGCAAGCAGTTCATGGCCTGCGCTCACAGACAGCACAGCGCGGCAAAGGATTTATTTCCTGGCCAAATGGTTTTCAACCTTATTTAATAAATAATAAAAGCTCACAGACGCCGCGGGAAGCCACGCCGCGGCATCTGTGAGCGCAGGTCCTTAATCATAGTATGGTGCCACCTACCTTGAAATACTGGTGGTACAGCACAACACCATACACACATCCAACTGAAACTAGTATTTGGATCACAAGCCAGATTACGACATTGCACACTTGAGCTTGACCAAACAACTCTTTGCCATTTTTAATGCACAGCATAGATTCTGTCACCATGATTGCTCCATATACCCAACATTGAGTTCCCACACGCTTGCAATTTGGATCTGTCACATAGGTGTAATATTGCCTGAAAATAATAAAAATATTTTATATTAGACGGCCTCTGTGGCGTGGGGGGCGAGTGCTCGGCTGAGACGCAAGGGGCGCGGGTTCGATTCCCGCTGCGGGAGAAATGTTTGCATGCTCTGCAAATATTTCTTCCGGGTCTGGGTGTTTTAATATTATGTATTACGTTATAAAGATTAATTATAAAAGTAGTAATTAAGGATATAAGGATTCTATCAGCCATCTGGTTCCCATAGTACAAGCTTTGCTTAGTTTTGGGCTAGATGGTGCCGTGTGATATGTCCTCTAATATTATATATGATATTATGTCTTACCCCCGAATACTCAAACGCATCTCAGAATTGAGCACGTCTCAAGTGACGAGTTTTTGACAGATTTTCATCAAAAAACCGTGACTTGAGACATGCTCAATTCTGAGTCGCGTCATGGCCATGGGAAACTTATAGCAAGTCTTGGTAACTTCCTTTTATTCTAGTATGGCAAGTAAGGTACTTTAGCTACTAGTCACCAGCTATTTCATATTTATTGCCTAAGAAAACTGGCACAGCATGAGTAACTACACATTAATATAATGAAATTTCTTCATCAAAGCTTTTCTGGAGAACTTACCTCACAGATGGTGCAACTATTACTCCAATCAGACAGAGGCGGGCTATGACTAGAGGGTGAGATGGCGGCATTTCGAATATGTGTTTTAGGAAGAATGTGTTCAGTTCAGACAGTTGCCAGAACACAACTAGTTGGCTTAGTGCACAAAATCTCATGTAGGTACTTGTAGGATCAAGCCATCTTACAGGTGTCCATTGTACTGGCGTAAATTGTAGGATGGCTCTTTTAATCTTTCCTGTTGTTGATGAAATATCCCTGAAAAAGTAATATGTTTACCTATATTTTTCTAAAACCTCGTATCTTATTTATAACTTAAATTATAATCATAAAAGTCTGGCAGCTAGACATTTTATGATTTGAAATTTTGCAGGTTTTATAAAAAAAACAATATGCTAGACTCTAGCACATTGATTTTTTTTATAAAACCTGCAACAATTAGGTCATAAAAGTCACAATCTTACTTAATACATATTACATAGGTATAACTTATTTTTATATTATTTGCATGTGAATACCCACCTAATACTGACCCATTTGTATTCTCTCATTTCCAGAACTTTACACATCTTGAGGCCACACCATATACCCAGTCCATTGCAAACCAGAACATCTAAAATAACTGAATCCCACCAGCATTCCAAGAAGTTGGGCAGCAAGTGTGCAAAAGCTATTTCAGTTATTTCCCACATAATGGATATAGCCCATAGCAGACCAGCATGTCTAAATAAAATTGCTTTAAACATCCAACCAAAGAAATGCCCCCATGCAAAAACATCAACATGTGACCAAACTTTTGCAAAGCTTATGTCAGAACAATTCACTGCATATTCCTGTAACATAAAAATTCATATCATTTGCACAATGTTATAATATAAAGCACCATTAAATCATGCCTCTATTTGTTTTATGTGAATCAATTCTATAAAACCTGGGTTGACAACTTTTACTGTACTTTTTCTCTCTTTAAGTATACAATTTACTCGCACTAACTTCTATTAAAATTTAATGACCTAATTATGAATAAACTAAAATGTTTCAAACATTGTTACAGCCAAAAATACATATTAGCAGGTTGTTAAATAAAGCAGTGCTTGAGAAATGAGTTTGATATAGATGGGGATTGACAAAAGAAGACTTTACTATTTCACTGTAATTTGTATGATATGAGAAAATATAGCCTTCATTAATATGTTTCCTTTATCACTATTCAATAATTTACCTTATCCATGTCAATGTGGAAATTGCGCAGATTTGGATCAATCCAGTACATTATTTCATATACTGTAGAGTAACTTTGAAATAACAGGAAGAGAAGTGCGAGTAGGTACAATACTGACATTCCAAATACAATCCTCCAGACCGCTGGATGTGGCCGAGTAAATGGTCCATTGGGAAAGGTTAGTACTGATACTATGAGGAAAAAAAATACCACACAGCATATTCCTGACCAAATGTTACCTTGAGTACTTGATTCATCTCTGCAAACATAATATTCAATATTACTGATCTCACCAAGGCCCTTTTTAATGATTATGTAAATATTATTATTATTGATAAAATAAATGTGAAGGGCATTATTTTTATATTTTAGGTTTCCCATTTAATATTTTCACCTAAACCTGAATAGGCATTAGCCACAACATGTAAAGTGACAAGGGATGTTTTTCATACTGAGATAAGAGATGTTCAGATATTTTTCTTCCAATACATTCTTACAAGATATAATGAAATGATCCTTACAAAAACCTGAGTCAATTAGAATCAAAAATTATTTTTGCCAAAATCACCCATTTTCATGGCCAACTCGCACTTGGCCAAAAAAATTGCTATGCCAAAATAGTTTTCACTAAAAAGAACAAATGTTTTCTAAGACACTTTCTACATCTCTTCTGGTTTCAGTTCCCTATACTATCTCAATTAAAAAAAACACTGGACATGAATATTATGTAGATCAGAATCAACACCAATATCTTACTTGAAACTTCAATTCAGCACCAGTAGATAGGTCTAAATTTATGGGGAACTGACTAAGGTGCTAGTAAATTAAATTAAATCTATGCAGGTATGAGCATAAAGAATGGGTATGGATAATTTATTATTGGATTATTAAGTATCAACATTGAAATTTTTTCAAAAGTCGCATGGTTAAAGTAGTAGGTAGGTAAGTACCTAATGTAGAGAGCTGATAATGATTGTAAGTTACAATTAGATTACATCATACAAATAAGTTTTAGGAAGTTAACATACCGGACGAATGCTGTATAAATCACTGCTGCTATTGACACTGCCAGTAACGTAATTGTGTGCGGTTTGTAGAAGAACTCTAATGATATATCATCTACAGGTCTTTCATTTATTGAGCTAAAAGCATCTGCATAATCGGTAGTAAGCATTGTGCTACTGCTTCTTGAAACAGAGTTTTCAGGTGCTTCTTTCATGTTTTTGTATTTGTGTACTTTTTCATTGATCACAAATTATACAATGGACTTCAACCAGCACCCAATCATGATCCAATACCTACTATCGGAGGAGCGGCTGTATTTTTCACAATATTGAAGTCTTTCTTTTCAGTCAGAAGGAGGAAGGAAGGAGGACCGACTGGACCGACGAACATGTGCACTCAATGAATGAATGCATGACTTTGACATTTAGAGGGTTGCCATCTTATAACAAAACACAGGGCTGTCCCAAAATAAAACACTGCATAAGACATGTTTTGTAAAAAAATATGTTCTACATTCAAATAGCTGCACCTAATCTAGAGATCTTTTTTTTTAACTCTCAGGCTTACTAAAAAACAATCAAATAAATAATAAATGTTCATGTCCATATTTATACTGTGACAAATCATAATGACTGAACTTGTTACTCTATGTGACAAGTTCACCGAATACTGATAAAGTGGCCCCAGCATTAGAGCATAACGTTCGAACCGTTAATCTAAGTTGTATGAAACTTCGTAGGTTAATAGATTATGCTTTGAAGATTTGCTGGGAAGCATTTTTATAAGCTTAATCGGTAAGAGGGTTGTAAAGATATTGGGTTCCAAAAAGGGTAAAATATAAAGTTTTACCAATGTGTCGAGTCGAGTGGGGTGCTATATGAAAGGACTTTATTTATAATACATTTCAAAATGGTTTTATATTTATTCGAGGATGTATAAAACAGATCGTAGTAGCAATTTACGCGGTATCGCAGTAGTTATTTTTGCTACTTCTCCTTTATCAAGTTGGAGTTAACTTAAAGTCTTAATTTTGTCCTATATTTAAGACATTAAAAATTTCCTCCAACTTTTGTACAGAATATGTACAAAAGAATATTTTTTACCATTAGACCTAAGTCAGTTACCTACTTATCTATGTATATGTCACCGTAAAATTGTAAATATCGTTAGAATATAATCTATCTCGCGAGATTGTAAACTGTCGAAAGATTGTAAACAGTAACATACAAGTAACAAACCATAACAGCTTACAATTTAACTGCTTTAAATTCGCTTGCCTCGCGCATTCTTCTTCACTAACTAACCTAACCTACTAATTTCGATCTAAGCAGATATTCGACAGTTTATAATCTCGCGAGATTATAATCTAACAGTATTTACAGCTTAACTGTGACAATAGATCAAGCATAACAAGAGCTCGAGATCTTTCGGGGCGAACTACCTACTAGTGTACTGTGTAGTACTAGTATGTAGTTATCTATCTACTATCTGTGGTAAAAGTGCTGTACCTAGCATAAAATAAATAAATGAAATGGCATATTCCTATTCCGTGTTTTCTTTAGAACAATCGTTTAGCTTGATGGCTCGATTTTTGAAATAGCCGATTTTGAATCTCGAACCGCTCACTTGCTGGCCGAATTATTAATAATTGTGAAGTTTTTAAATAATTCAGAATTTATAATTTGTGTCAGATTAAGTCAGGTGTCAAGAAGTGTCAAGTCCTCAGTACGGCAAATCAACTTCATTCATTGTCAAGTCCATCGTCGGCGAACACTTAGGAATACAAATGGGGTAAACAGGGGCACGTCCGATCATTGTTTTTCACATTTGCAAGTAGTTAGCACTACATGGGTAGGCAACAGGATGCAAGCCCATTACCGCTTATCAGAATACATACTAAGGAGATAGTCACAGGCACGTCCAAACATTTCAATTGGCACCCAAGTACCTATTCACATTTTGCAAGTCGTTACTGCTGTGTTGGTATGTTATGGATGGACCATGAAACCCATCAACGCTTATTGATCGAGCGAGCGAAGCTCCGAGCTAAGCCCGATATTTTGAAATAAAAATTTAGAATTTATTTTATAGTTTATTTGTACCTACTTACAGACTAATCAAATCAACAAATATTTATTTATTTCCAATGTTTGACCGGCCTGTTTAACCCCTATAAGAGTTATTTTCGAAAATGACATTAGGCTGTGATATTCCAGAACTATTTACATTTTATCAAAATCGGTTTAATACTTGCGGAGATGCATGTTACCAAACATTCATAATATCGACACGTCCTACGTAGACCAGTGTATGTGCCTGATACACCAAAGTGTTTTTATTGCATTTTTGAGCTCTACGTACCCAGATTACAATACGATTTTTTTTTTTTTCCTATCACAACACACTTTTTTCTCAACGTACCTATAAGTATTTATCTGCATTGACGGTTCAAAACGCACCGAAAACGAGAGGGTTTAGAAGAAAAAAAAATCACATTAATATAAACTGCTATCAAAACAAAAGCCTTTTGCCAATTTTCAAAGCTATAGATCTGCGCAAGACTGAGTAGGTAATAACGAAATAAAGAAATTGAAATCTTAAAACCGCTCTCCTTTAAAATTTGCTTTTTGCAGATACTTAGTTTAACGTAGGACGTGTCGATATTACTAGCTGCCTGCCGCGCCTTGACTCGCGTGGTATCAAGATGAAAAATAGCTTATAAAATATGTTATTCCAGCACACGTAGGCACTATGTACCTATATTCAAATCTGTTCACTGTTCAGTCGTGATTGAGGCACAAACATACTAAGGATGTCTTTCACATTTATAATATAGTAGGATAGGATAGGATAAAATTGTACATTGTCTATAATTCAATGTACTACAAAGAGCATGTTGTGGAAACTTAATAAAGGTATTACTTAAGTCATAAAAAAATACACATGTTGATACCTAATGCAATCCATTTATTTCTTCAGAAAATAATCATACTTAAAAGTTTAGTGTAGGTGTGTATAAAGTACTACTAAATGCTTTTTCATACCAATGAGGTCTAGATAATAACTAGTCTACATCATGATGACATAGCACAATAATAGGCTTAAAAACGATTTGATAAATATAAAAAATGTTAATTGTCATCTATTGTAGGTAACCAAAACGCCATATTGGTACATGCCGATGCCAACATCATTAGTTTTGGATTAAACTGAACACACTGTATCGGAGCTGGATGATCCCCATTCAGTACACAAACTTTATAACCAGTATCAGCATTCCAAACATGTACTCTTCCATCTGTTGAACCACTGAAAATGTACTGGGAATCCGGACTGAATGATGCTTCAATAGGAATGCCTTTATTGTTGAGGTGACCAGTGAATGTTTGAAGCGGAGTGCCATGATATGCATCCACTAATCTTATTATGGATCCATTTGTACTTATCAGCATTGTTTTGCCATCACGAGAGAATTTTAATCCTGTCCAATCACATTCTTTTTCTTGATTCAGCTTAAATGTTACAAAGGGGCCTTTATCAAATGATCGCAAGTCATACAGCTTGATGCTCTCAGAGTTAACTCCAGCTGCAAATATAAGACCTTCAGGATCATAAGCTGCAACAGGTCTACCAGCTAAGTTCATTAGCCCTTGGCAGTTTGGTGAACGGAGATCCCACAAGCGCAATGTTTTATCTAAGGATCCTGATAAAAAAGTATCTTCGACTGGTGATAGACACAATGTTACAACTTTCTTACTGTGGCCTGGAAAGTATCTGATGTATTTGTTATCGTGGAGTGATAAGTATCTTATTGTATCATCAATTTTAGTTGAACTGTGTATTGCTGTGTTCTTGGCATGGGTAAAATGTATAAGATCAACTCCATATTTCTTGCTATTGACTGTAATCATTTGAGTGCCTTTTTCGCAATCATAAATAACAATTTGATCATCTTCACTGCAAGATATCAATGTCTCACCACTAGGTGAAAAATCTATACTGTTAATTTTGTCTGTATTTTCCCGAAACACCTTAGCTACTTTGAAGCTTCGAACTACTTGATCTATTAACTTCATGTTATAGGTCATGTGTTTTGTAACAATGAAATGGAATCTAACATTCGCTTCGCATTCACGTCTTACAAGTTGTTAGATAGGTACAGCAAACTTGTGATTTTACAAAATGCAACAAAACAGCACAGCACACAGCATTATTGATTATTCATAGATTAAAAATCTTAGTTAGCTTTAGCTCCCCTGTGCCCTGAGCCTGAGCCTGTGCCTTTTCCTTTGTCTTCGCCACAGACAAAATTAAGAGACTCTTTGCCACAGACTAGACGTAACGATAAATCTGCACAAACAGAATAGATGGTTGGTACCGTTTATTCTGAGCGTTGAGATCACAGAATTTATTTATTAATGTACAAACACATCATATATGTATTATTATAACATTTTCTTATAATAAACTATCAGTGTTGGAAGTATTCCCAACAGAATGGAAAAGGTCTAGAAATTCTTCCAAAAGTATAATAGAATTACAGAGTATAGAATTAAGTTTTACGTCTACAAAATAATGTTGAATAATTACAAATGAAAATCCCTTATCCTGCCTGTGGCGGGCAGACAAAAACTTTTCTGTTATCTGTGGTAGTAGCCGTAGCGAGAGGGAGACGGTACGGTGGTAAAGGCCTCTCCACATTCCCACGCGATTCACGGCACGAGTCGCGTCGTGAATCGCGCGCGAAGCACGCCAAGAACTTCATTATTAAGGAACTGATTCCACATTCGCAGTCTTTTCGCGCCAGGTTCATTCACAGTATAGTTCGCGCACTTAACAAGAATGGACGCCGAAGTTGCTGTTGCGGGTGCGGGGCTACTTTGCGCATTATCGATCTAGAATTACGCTTATATCAAACATAAGAAAGTCATTAAAAATAAGTGGAGAAAGAGAAGATGGTGGATGGGAGCCATCCACGCAGCGTGTTTTTTCATTTTATTTTTATAGTCCTCATTATTTTGGTCCTATTCCACAACACGGGTTCTGTTTGATAGCAATCTAAAAATGTTAATTCTAGTTGGTTAGACCAATTTGTAACCATTTTCGAAGCAAAAATTACTGACGACCGCTCGCTGCACTCGACCACAGAACACTATTACTCCTTGCACTCGACTCGACACGACTGGGCCGCATGCGAATGTGGAGACTAGTCGCTTTCGCGCCAAGTTCGCGGCCTGCGTGTTCGCGGGTCCTTTATCGCGGGCCAAAAAACCGACAATTTTCGGGTGGCCTCTCCACTTTCCCACGTGAACCGCGTGCGAAGCCGCCTATCGCCCGCGTTCCATGAATGAGGATCCGATTTGCATATCCTTCGCGACTTATGTATATATAAATAAATATACTTCGCAAATATGGAACGCGGGCGATTCGCGGCTTCGCGCGCGGTTCACGCAGTGATGTGGAGAGGCCATAACACCGGTAACCGTACTCTAGAAAAAATTATGCGAAGGAAGTGAGTGATTGTTGTGTGTGTGTGTGTGTGAGAAAATTGTGAAACAAAATGGACGGTGTTTGACTTGACTGCTTGCTTGGCTCGTATTCATTTTCGAAAACGGGTGTTATGAGATTGATAATCTTTTTTGTACCTACTGTGTCTCAATACAGTAAGAGGAATCTTGCTCCCGCAATTAAACGTGATCTGTTAATGTATCGTGTCACATGGTAACTTTGATTCGGATTGTAATATTTGGAGTGGAGAATGGTATCCATTTTGTGAACTACTTAGTGAGTGGCGTTATTAGTAAGTAGCCCAACATTTTTTACATGTACTTTCGTTTTACGTGATTAGTAAATGTTGGAGTCGAATACGACAATGCTGTAAATCGTTTTCAAAAGTACTATTTAGGTACCATGACTACGTATATGACACTACCTATGTAATTGTCTGATGAAGTTACATACATGGTGTACACAACTTGCTGCAAGGTAGGCATGTAGACTTTACCGTTAGGTTTCTCCAGTCCTAGCTAAATAATACAACTAAAATTTAGTGTAAATGCACAAGTATTTTAATATTAGGCCGAAATTGATTCATAAGAGGCTACATAAGCTGCCTACATTCACCATAAAACCAGTGGGGTATGTAAAGTAGTGTATTATGTGTTATCATCGCCTTCAATATTTTTGGATTTCAGAAATCAATTTAAATTGAGTTCATTGAAAGAGGTATAAAATGTTTAATGGAATAGGTAGGTAAACTATGTATGTACTGGTACCTACTCCTTATCTTTAAATGCATTTATATAATTATCTATGTTGTGTATGTGTAAAGATATTAGGTTCCCCAATTATGTTACAGGGTAAAACTCTTCTAGGGCAGGTTTGTTTGTAGTCATAACTCCTACGTTCTAGTTAGCGTTTACTTACACTACTAAGATCATGTCACTACCTCTATTCATACTCCTGTACCTCCATCTACCGAGTGAGTCAAATACTTTTAGTGCAAATGTATAATAAATTAATTGCAGTTTATACAGCAGACATGATCCTGGGTTCACACTTTTTTTGCAGACATGTATCCTAATTAGTTTAAATGATAACACTCTGTTAGGTAGACTTGTGGCTCTGCCCACCCCATTAGGGATACGGATATGATAATATGTATATAGGTAGACATGAGACGGGTAATGGTTTTGCTGAGTACCTGGCAAATGAGTACAGCACTTAATTGCATTACTAAAATCTTTTGAAGAGGTTATAAAAATTACCAGCTCTATGTTTTCTTCCACATCTGATGTGGACGAAAACATGATACCATACCCACGCTGCCACAGTGATGAGATAGTAGATGCTGCCAAGAAAAAGCTGTTGATGTTAATTGGGCTGAAAAGCTAAAATTTTTTTATCATAACATAACATACCTCTTTTAAATTACAAAAATATAAAATTACAAATTGTAATTGTTACTATTTTGTATCTTCCGTGTATTTTTAGGGTTCCGCACTAGAAGGGTGCCAACGGGACTTTATTACTTAGCCTCTGTTATCCGTCTGTCAGCAGGCAGAAGTTGTATCTCATGAACCGTAATAGGCAGAGAGTTGGAATTTTCAGTGTGTATTCAGTAATCTAGAACTTCTTTTTGTTTCTGTGATCAGCCTCTTGATTTTGAGTAGATGTGTTGAGTGCTGTTTGGCATGTCGGCCCCTACTCCTTTGAGTAGTGATGTAAATTTCGAAACCCTATTTTACCCCTTTTTGAGGGTTACTTTGAAAAATCCTGAAACACATGTCCATTTTTTTATATTATTTAGTTAGACCGAGTTTCAAGCAAATCGCACTATGCATTCAAAAGTTCCATACAATCGTTTTCACCCCTTTTCACCCCTTTAGGGGTTGAATTTCGGAAAATCCCGCCCGTGGGAGGTTTGTTATAAAAGACTACCTTCCGAATTTCAGCTTTCTAGCTTCACTAGTTGTCTGAAACTAGAAAGTTTGGCCTGTGCATTGATAAAAATAAATATTTGTGGACATTTCATACATTGTTGATTGCCAAAAGATGCTTACTGTTTAATATATATAGATTTGTTTTTAGTATAAGTTAGATTTATAGTCTTCTCATTATACATCAAAATATAGGGCTTATTCTAGATGTAGGAAAATCGAGATTTAGATGATTTTCCAGCAAGTGGGCCTTAGTCAACTAAGTTTGTAGGTCTACAATATTGAATGAGTAAGGCCTGAAACTGCGTCAATCGTAACCACGCGCGTGGACACGCGGACAGACTCCTTGGGAACGCGACGACGGTCCTAGTACACAATGGCCCATGCCCGACCACTACAGGCCATTTGCCATTGTGCCAGTGGATCGTGGCGAGGTATGTCATTAATATATGTCTATAAAAATAAAAGCGGACCTAATACGCTTCCTAGGGAACACCATAGCACACCATTCTGGCGATTGATTCGTAAATAGTATTAGTATGCGTTTTAGAACATATTTTATTTACTTGAGTTTCTTGACTTTGGTTCCTCAAATAAGACTTGATTAGTGAATTCGCTGTACAATGCGGTCGGCGGATCTAGGCATTCTTAAAATTAGCAAATAAATAGCCGCGGCGATGACAACTTCTACGTCCATCTTGAGTGGTTCGCCATACAGTATGAGTCTTGCACCATTGTGTGAACACCGTCGTCGAAGTACAGGCAATACAGGCAATCGTGGCCTATCGTGGCTCATGGCGTGCATCGGTCATTGTGTACAGGACACATTTACCACTGGGGGGCACTGCGCGTGCCCCCGCGACGTAGCACTTTGTATGAACGTCCGCTTAACGCAGTTTCAGGCCTAAATGGGGAACTTTTACTACTGCAGACACTGACAGTGCCAGTTATCTGACCATACCTATTTTGACCTTTTGAAGGATTGTTATCAAAAGCCTGTATGCATTATTGGCATAGAAACATACTTTTTATAAAATATGACCTAAATTCATTCCTATTTTTCTGTCAGTGCTGATACATATCTGCCACAAATGGTGTCTGCAGATGTGCTAAGTAAGCCCATGTTGTGGCTATTTAAAATGGCATTATTTTTGTTGCCCAGTGCCATATGACTAATGCGTAAGGCTCATGTTTGAATAGACTAAAGATAGTAAGGTTTGTGTTTTAAAGACTACCAATCAAATGTATATTTCGCAAATGTAGTATTTTATCAAGTTCAGAAGTTTTAAGCATATTCAAACATTAACTTCTGTTTGAGAAATAACCCTTGTGCAATTGTAAACAATTTAACATAATACATCTGATATATCAATTAGATAGCATTGAAGAGGCAGGGAGAAGAATTGGCTGCGTAACTGAACGGGAAAAGTTGTAGCGCTGTATGTTCAATCATTTCATAAGCGTATAGCTTTTCCCCTTAGTTGCACATGTAATACACTGCCATCTAGTTCATTGAAGACGTCAAAGTTTTCACATAAGAAGACCACTCCAGACCAGCTGTTGGAATTCTTGAAGCCAGAAGAATCAGAATTTTGAAGAATTTTATAAAATTGCTGCTGAATATTAATACAAAATTTTTCAAAATTGATTATCAATAGTTGTAGTTTCTCATATGTCTTGTTTATTTATGATGTTATTTACAGATTACAATGGGCATAATAGAGTTCCGCTGGAGATTCGTTGATGGAAAAATAATAAAAATTCACTCTTAATTGAGTGATGGACTCATATAACTTATTTGGCGATGATGGCAGCGGTATGTTGGAAGGACTCACTGATCTTGGAGGATCAGACAACTTTGCTAGCAGCTCTGCGTCGGGAGTGGCTGGGGAAAACAAAGATGGTGGTGACAACAGGTAAAAAAACTTAATGAATTGATGTATGTATGTTATCACGCCCGTATCCCTAATGGGGTGGGCAGAGCCGCAAGTAGTCATAAGAAAACTTACAGTCACTCCTGCTGATTCAAAGTCACAAGATTTATATGGTGAACCACGGTGACAGGTGATCAGGCCATCGCACATATAGATGGTCCATCATGTTGGGGAGGATACTATCCCTTAGTCGACTTTTGCGACATGCTTGGGCACAAAAGTAGCCAGACGCATTCTATGTTATTTTTACTCCCAGTCCAACAGAGAAGTGTAATTTAATGAAACAGTAACATAATTGCAGAATGAAATAGCCTTGCTAACTAATACTGTGAAATAACACGCAGTTTTAACACCTTACAGCTACAGGCAACAATACAGTCAAAGCAATGTGTCACAAGAAGGAACTATTCAGAAGTTGGCGCCTTTCGGGGGCCCGTCGGGTGGGATAAGTAGCAATGCGCAGTCTGTGGCCAATCCCGGCAGCGGACCGCCGGCGCCGGACTATCACGAGTACGGCGCGTATCCGCCGCGGCCGCGCATGCCGCAGCCGCCGCACGCGCCGCTGCACCCGCCTCACCATGTGCATCCCTCGCATTACCCCGCCTACCACCCCGGACCGGACCCTATGTACGCCGTGCCTGAACAACCGGCGAGGCTAGGTAAGGAATCTGATTTTATACTTAGCATCCTACTACTACTAGTCGTGACACTAGTTCTTACAAAATCAGTCTAGTGTAAATCCTTTCAAGTGCGCCTTAAACGCTTCTTTCGTGCACTTGACACATGTTGTCCAACTTATTAGGTTTTATAACATGCCGGTTTTCTCACTATGTTTTCCTTCACCGTTTGAGAGTACTGGTATAGTGCACATAATTTTTTTGAACAGAAATATCCATTAGTGTACGCCCGAGTCTAAACCCACGAACGATCAGAAGACGGGGCTTCTACTATATTAGTAGGACTAAAATTTTAAGATCCAACTCCGCTGATTGATAACTGCTATTACAGGCATTGGTGATATGGGCGGATGGCCGGGTCCGCCGGGGGCTAATAGATATAATCCAGTGACATCAAGTTACAGACACTCATATGAGCATCAGCAGAAACTCCATCAGTACCCTCCACAGCAGGTAATTCTTTTTTTACCAATATCCTATTCTTTGGAATTTTATGATGTTCACAATAAGTTAATTAATGATTTTATATAAATAATAATAAATAAATATTTGTGGACATTTCACACCACGCCATAATCTAGCCCCAAACTAAGCAAAGCTTGTACTATAGACACCAGATGGCTGATAGAATACTTATATACATTTTTTCTTGTGAATACATTCTTATAATACATAATACTACAACACCCAGACCTGGAAGAAATATTTGCAGAACATACAAACATTTCTCCCGTAGAGGGAATCGAACCCGCGCCTCTTGTGTCTCAGCCGAGCACTCACCCGCCAAGCCACCGAGGTCGTCGTAAAATATTAATTCCAATGATAATCTGGTGATGATCCTTATAAAAACATAATTAGTTTTGTTTTACATGATTTTAGGGAGGAGGAATAGGACTGCAAGGACAAAATGGACCATATTTACCGAGACAACCCCATTTCCCACAACCAACAAATCAACAAATCTATGGGCAGCAACAGGTGAGGCCTTTGTGCATGACCTAGGAACTCCCAATAGCACATTATCTGAGATTGTCATAAGGAAATAATGTTTGATACCCTTTGTTTATACTTTAAATTTCCCGATAACAATGTTGGCCGTTAATTCCTTTCCAGAACTATCCGAATTACACACAAATGCATCCTCCAGTTGCATCCAGAATCAATCAACACCCTGCATATCATCAACAAATAGATCCACATCAATATGGATTACCGCATGGACAACAAGGTCATGGTTCTATACCTCAACATCAGCCTCATCAGAATATAGCGAGCCACCCGGGTGGGCTCAGCTCTGGGATCCAAGGCCATGGGAATGTTCACCTGCACCACGCAGGAGCGCCCCCTTTGCATCACGTGCCGCGCCAGGCACCCGGCCAGCCGCCCTCTTCTGTAGCGCCGTCTTCTCACTCCGTGCCGAGCCAACTCCCCTACGCCTCGGCTCATCACTCCATGCCAATGAACTACCAACCTCATCAAATACAACACCCTCTTGATGTAAACGTTTCCAATCAATACAATACGGTAAAACCGGCCGGCCTTGAAACGGGGAGCCCACAGTATCGGCCACCGTTTCCGCAGCTATCTCCTCAGATGTCACCAAGGGCACAAATATCCCCACGACAACAAACTCAACTATCTCCGAGGCCGATGATGTCTCCCATTAAAGGGCCTATTGCTTCGCCGCATGGTGGTGCAAGAGGGTTGGTACAATCTTCAGCGACATCTGGTACGACTGCTGCTCCGTCATCATTCACTTCGCAAAACACACTGCAAGCGTTAGAGCAAATGGTCGTCCCTGCGGGAGCGGAATACTCTTACCAACGTAATCCAGCCTCTCCTGCAATCGGAGGGCACGTGGGATCCTCACCCTCGCAATGGAATCAAAATATGATTCCTACACCTGTTAATAGTGGTATAACTCCGATAGAAAACACCGACCAGACTATGAAACCAAAGGAGGCTAATCAAACTCCATCAACGATTAAACCGGAATTACATAAAAAAATAACTTTGATGGTAAATTCAGAATCAAAAATACCTGATGCGACTGAGCATGAGAAAGAAAGATCTACCGAGAATTTAACTGTTCCTAATAAATTTTTATCACCCTCAATAACAAATAATTCACCTAAGGAAACCATTACAATGAATACAATCACAATACCCCAGGCCAACATTCAACCAACTACTGAAAAAATAGAACAACAAGACAAGTCCGCTGAAAATCAATCCTTTGATTCTCTGACAGGGTCAATAAACATAAAAAATGTGGATACATTGGACAAAAATGGAAAGACAACTATTATGGATACGGATAAAACGGAAAATACAAATGCGCAAGAACAAGTAGGTCAGGTGACAACGTTGCCATTGACACCTACAAACACGCCACAGATTGATCAACCTCGAGTTCCTTTGAGTCAACCTTCTACATCAAATACTCCTAGTCAATTTGACAGTATGAATGCTATAGGAGTAAACAGGAACCACCCATTCCAAAATACCACAATGCAAAATAAAAGTATTTCGAGTGTTATGCCACAAGGAATTTCACCAATACCACAAGGAATGTCGCCGATACCACGAGGAATATCCCCGATACCACAAGGGATGTCGCCAAATAATCAACCGTCTGTACCGTCGCCTGTACACGTTTCCAATAACAGTCCTTTACCTTTCCAAAGTACGATTGCACCGCAATCCGTTTCGAACGTACAATCAGGACACAAAATGCCAATTGCTGGCATTGCAAGCACAGTTACATCAACTGTTGCTAATCACAGTCCACAAGGTAACCAAAACTGTATGCCCACCTCGATATCTTCAATGTCAAGTAATCTTCAGCCCAGTCTGACATCTGTTCCTTCAAATATACCAGATGGTCAACCAAATGTGGTTACAAATGTTCCCACCGCTTCTGTTCCTGTGAATGTCCAAAGCATGCAAGGTAGTCAGAATCCTATGATTCCGAATATACCTCACAATATGAATCCGAGCATGATGCTCATTGGATCAATTCCGATGCCGCACCCTAATATGCAAAATATATATGGAACTTCGCATCACCAAGAACGAATTGCATTACAACAACAAATACAAGAAATTTACTGTTTACCACCTTCTAATGAAAATCAAGAAAAAGTAAGAAGTCTGCAAGAACGATTAGCGGTGTTACAGCAACACGAAACCAATGACAAATGTGTAGGAGGCTCGAATTGTATGCTTCAAAATCCTGTGTATGGATCTAAAATGGTGGAAAGCCCTCAAGTTACTAGTACTACAGGCAGAGGCCGAGGAAAAGGTCCATCTAAACCTAGAAAACCAAGGGCAAAGAAAGAGAAAAATGTTATTCAGTCCTTAGATCAGCTGCCAGTGTCAGAAGACTGTGTAACTGCAGGAACTGGCATACAAAGTACTTCGGAACTAGATTTAGAATTAGGTGAAGATATAACTAATTTAGATAGTAGTGCTATGTCATTAGATGATACCATTGGCGGTAAAGTTAAAAAACAAAGAGGACCCCGAAAAAATAAAGAAAGAAAACCGCGTACTCCGAAAGAACCTAAAACGCCTGGAGAGAAGCCCGTAAAAGAACGTAAAAAACGTGAGCCAAGAGATCCAAATACACCAAGAAAAAAGAGAAACTCTAAAAAGGATGGATCAGAATTTCAAGCTGATACTACCACAACTTACGATTTTACTGAGAGCGATAGTAAAGATTTGAAAGCAGATGATTCATTGACAAATACCAGTTTTAATGTAGAAACAGCTAAAAATATATCTGAACATTCGTTAGACGAATCTAATGTAACCGACTTTGATGACATTCCGGTCTCTAAAATTGCCATCAAAGATTTGTTGGAAGAAGCAGAAGCAAAAAGAGATCTCGAAGATAACGATGACGATATGGATTGTTTGAATCCTAGAAAACGGTCTACAAAGAAAAGGTCTTCTGCAGGTGGTAGCAGTAAAAAAATGATGCTGAAGAAACCCATTGGTGGAAGAAGAAAGAAACGCGGTGGAATAGTCCCCGACTCTGATGGCGAACCGGACGACATGATGTCAACACCTCCTCCATCGCCGCCTCCTGAGGCTGACGATAGCTTGAAAAGGCGTTCGGCACGAAACACACAACGTAAAAAATATACGGATGATGTAATGATACGTTTGTCCGATGAAGAATTTGCTGTGTCTGCTCCTAAAGTAGAAAAAATACAGAAACTGGAAGATATTAGCTTGGAAGCCAAAGACATTGTGAAATCTGAAGGAGCCCAAAAGCCTAATTATATTTATGTGAATCCAACAGATGAAGATGCCATGATTGTGCATCATGTACTTGCTTCTCGCATGGGCAAAAGGGAGATGAAAATTGAACCAATTGTAACTGAAACTTTACCGAAATTGGAGAAAACTGAATCATCTGCGCTTTCTCCAAAGGTGGCGGATGAATCGAAAGCTTTGCAGAGCGAAGACTCAGTTCCGGTGACCAGTGAAATAAAAGATGAAATTATGCCAGACAAAAATACTCAAGAAGTGAAAAAAGAAGAAAACAACCTTGCCTCTGATGCTAAAGATATCGTAGCAGAACAAAATAAAAAGCCTGTTATCGTAGATGTTGAGGAGTTTTTCGTTAAGTATAGAAATTTTTCATATCTACATTGTGAATGGAAAACTGAAGAAGAACTCTATAAAGGAGACAAAAGAATATTTTCTAAGATAAAGCGTTTCAAACAAAAACAGGCTCAGCAACTGAATATATTTGAACTTTTAGACGATGAGCCGTTTAATCCAGATTATATCGAAGTGGAAAGGATATTAGATATGTCTGAAAACGAAGATCCTGCTAATAACACTGTTGTTAAACATTACTTAGTCAAATGGAAGAGTCTGCAATATGAAGATAGCACATGGGAATTAGAAGAAGACATAGACGTGGATAAAATAAAGCAGTATAAAATATTTAGTGAAATACCACCCAAAGAACAATGGAAATACAAGAAACGGCCACCTGCAGATCAGTGGGTGCAATTAAATGAGTCTCCATTATATAAAGGTGGTAATACATTAAGACCTTACCAACTAGAGGGTCTTAACTGGCTACTTTTCTCATGGCATAATAACCGCAATTGCATATTGGCAGATGAAATGGGCCTTGGCAAGACTATTCAAAGTTTAACCTTTGTGAATTCTGTGTGGGAATATGGTATACGAGGCCCATTCCTAATTATAGCTCCTCTTTCGACTATTCCTAATTGGCAAAGAGAATTCGAGGCATGGACTGACATGAATGTGGTAGTTTATCATGGATCACAACAAAGTAAAAGCATGCTCCAAGAGTATGAATTTTATTACAAAAACGAGAATTCGGAACCCATCAGGGAAATAACTAAATTTAACGTCCTGATCACAACATTTGAAATAATAGTAACAGATTTTCAGGAACTAAAATCCTTTAATTGGAGAATCTGTGTTATAGATGAAGCTCACCGCTTGAAAAACCGCAATTGCAAATTACTCGAAGGGCTACGGCAGCTTCATTTAGAACATCGCGTTCTCCTATCCGGGACGCCATTGCAAAATAATGTGAATGAATTATTTTCACTACTGAACTTTTTAGAACCTTCGCAGTTTTCTAGCAGTGACGCATTTTTGAATGAATTTGGCCAACTAAAATCCGAATCTGAAGTTGTGAAACTGCAAGCGTTGCTGAAACCCATGATGCTTCGACGTTTGAAAGAAGATGTCGAAAAAACGTTAGCTCCTAAAGAAGAGACTATTATAGAAGTCGAACTGACAAACATACAAAAAAAATACTACAGAGCTATTCTCGAAAGAAATTTCAGCTTTCTCCAAAAAGGAACTGCATCAGCAGCAAATATTCCAAATCTAATGAATACCATGATGGAACTCAGAAAGTGCTGTATTCATCCGTATCTCTTAAATGGAGCTGAAGATCAAATACAATTTGACTATAAACAAAGCTACGGCGAAGACAAAGAAGCATATTACAAAGCGCTCATACAATCTTCAGGAAAAATGGTGTTGGTTGACAAACTACTACCAAAATTGAAGGCGGGAGGTCATCGTGTCTTAATTTTTAGTCAGATGGTGCGCTGTTTGGATATATTGGAGGATTACTTATTGTTCCGAAAATATCCATTTGAAAGAATCGATGGCCGTATAAGAGGTAATTTGAGACAAGAAGCAATTGATAGATTCTCAAAGCCGGACTCTGATAGATTTGTATTTTTATTATGTACAAAAGCTGGAGGGTTAGGTATCAATTTGACAGCTGCTGACACTGTTATCATTTACGACAGTGATTGGAACCCCCAAAATGATCTGCAAGCACAAGCACGATGTCACCGTATTGGACAACTTAAAATGGTTAAAATATACAGACTAATCTGCCGTAATACTTATGAAAGAGAAATGTTTGATAAAGCTTCGCTGAAGCTAGGGCTTGATAAGGCTATTTTACAAAGTATGAATACAACACAAGGGAAAGAAACAGGATTGAAACAGTTATCCAAAAAAGAAATAGAGGATTTATTGAAGAAAGGTGCGTACGGAGCCGTCATGGACGAAGACGCCGGAGACAAGTTTTGTGAAGAAGATATTGAAATGATTTTAGCTCGACGAACACAAGTTATTCAAATGGAATCTGAGAAAGGTTCTACATTTTCGAAAGCCAGTTTTGCTGCCGCTAATCAAAGATCTGACATTGATATAAGGGACCCCGATTTTTGGAATAAGTGGGCTAAAAAAGCTGAAATTGATACTACTGAAAAGAAAGAAGATGAAGATCTCATAGTAACTGAACCTAGGAAACGAACGATGATAAAAAGGTACGGGCATGACGATGGGCCCATGGAAATGTCTGACATGGAAGCAACCCCTGACTCTGATGAAGATGAAGAAGGTAAACAAAATTTTCTCATCTCTTGGAATTCTTGACAAAATAATAATGTATACCTAATCAACAACTTGATTCTTACATAATAATATAAGCCCTCAATACCCACATTAATTTTCGGTCTATTTTAGGAATTAGTCTAAGAAGTAAAAAGAAAAAGGACAAATTTGGCAAAAAAGGACGAAAATACGCCAGCGACGACTACATTCCCCGTCATGAAGGCGTTCCAATCGACGAAGAAGTAGTGTACGGCTCGTGGACTCGCTCAGAGTGTTTCAAAATTGAAAGGGGACTTCTGACATTCGGGTGAGTTTTATAGCAATAAATCAATTATTTATTGGATATGTAGCCACGGTTATTCACGTTAATTTATAATTTTACAATGAGTCAATATTTGTGTGTATTATGTAATTAAAATCATAAAAAACGCGTACTGTATTTCAGATGGGCGCGTTGGGAAGAAACCGTCGATAAGAACCAATTAAGGAAAGGATGGACCATTCCTGTAATCGAAGATTGTGCTCGCATTATTGTAAGTTTCATAATAGTTCAAAGACAGTAAAATATTGTGGTTGTAGTACAACACAGCATGTTTGAGCTTGAAGAAATGTTACTATCAATGCCGCTCTGTAGAGATAACAATAGAACTTCTCTATCAAATCATGATTTTGCAGATAATTAAATACAAGTGAAATTAATTTGTTGCCTGTCTGTCACAGGTCCTATTTTGCCTACGCTACTATAAAGGGGATGAAAAGATTCGGAACTTTATATGGGATCTAATCGAACCATGTGAAAATGGCGAAGTGACTATTTCAAGAAACCATAGTGGATTACACAATCCAGTACCTCGTGGTCGAAATGCTAAAAAGAAGAATAGGCCAAAAGATATACCCAAAGTGAATGATGTTCAAAAATGGGAAGATCCTAATCACTGGAGTTCAATTGAAAAGTATGACTGTGAAGCATATTTAGAAAGCAGTTACAAAAAGCATTTATACAGACATGCTAATAAGTAAGTGAAGTTCCTTATTTATATTTTTTATTGATGGCTTTTTTATTTTTACCAAGTTATTGTTTGATGACACATGAGATTTTCGAATGCCCTCTGTGAGGATATTTGCTATGAGTCTTATACACTTGAAAATCTCATGCTATATTTTTTATTTTCATTGCGTGTATATGTTAATTTTAGGTTCTGCGGATAATTACGACACAATCCTCATTCTTTTCAGAGTTTTATTGAGAGTCCGAATGATGTATTATATCAAACATGAGGTAATCGGAGATTATGCTACACAAATAGAGAGCGGAACACATGCTAGGTGAGCTTTTATAATTTTGTAAAACAGTTAACCAATGTAAATTGGCCAATTTGAATAGTGTATTATAATAGTGCTTGTATAATTTTAGTTCACTCGGAATGAGAGTTCCACGTGGTGTGGACAGCACGCCACCGCGACTATGGTGGGATAGCGAGTGTGATGTGTCATTATTAGTGGGAACGTATGTACACGGCTATGAAAACTATCTTGCCATGCGGTCAGACCCGCAACTGTGCTTCGTCGACAAATTAGGGCCGCCTGATGATGCAGAGTGCACTGATATAAAGTGAGTACCTAAAACAGATTATTATGTATGAGTAACAGGCTTTATTTTGTATAAGATCATAATTACAAGGATTTATTTTCTTTGATAAAGGAGCGAAGAAAGAAAGGTGCGTGGAAGCACGGTTGGCGACGAAGATTGTACTGATGACGTATCTAGTGGAGCCGGGGCCACGTCGCCGGCGGCTTCCCCGCGCCCCGACGATGATAGCACTCAAAGCAGCAACGGAGGCCACTTGTGGCCGTCCATGCAAGACTTAAACACGAGGCTCCGTCGCCTTATTACTGCATATCAAAGAAATTATAAGCGAGAAGAACTTAAAATGCAGCAAAAAGCTAAGGTGGGTGTCAGACCTAATTATTTTTCATTAAATATTTAGTCTGTTAATAACTGTTTGTAAGTATTCTAAAAACCTGCAATTTTTAAAATAATATTTCACCTAGAAGATGGAGCGGCGAGAGCGGATGGACCAACTTGCGAGGGATGAAATATCACAGTGGCGATGGACTCGCGCGGATGAAGAAGCGTTCCGTCGGACTGTGGCGTCCTATGGAGTCGAGTTCGACCCTGCTACAAAAAGTTTGAGGTGGAGCCGTTTTAGAACATTGGCTCGACTCGATTCTAAGAGTGACGATGCTCTCACTGATTACCTCAAAGCATTCATGGCCATGTGTAAACGACAGTGTGGTCTTTCTGTTGGAGAAGCTGAACTGCCCACAAGAGCCGATTTAAAAGCAGAACCTATTGGCGAAGAGAGAGCAATTGCAACATTGGAAAGGTGATTATATATCCTTATTACTACGATTTTAGACTTTGGCAGAGATAGCAGTGCAGGAATTGAGAACAGTTGTATTTTTGAAATGTTGATTATTTAATTGAATGTTGCAGGATTGATCTTTTGCGCGTCCTTCGTGAAGAAGTGGCTCCGCACCCGTCTCTGGAGGCGCGGCTGGCGCTGTGCGAGCGCTCGCCCGACACGCCGCCCTGGTGGCAGCCAGCTAGACATGACAAACTATTGATATTGGGTGTGTGCAAGTAAGTTCAATTGATTATTTTCACGCATCATTGTTTATATCAGACGTTAATTTATCTATGAGGATGAAATTCTTAACTCAGGCCTTTTACCATCTATAGTAGATGATTTATACAGCGTCAGGAGGCAACTTTTACCTTCACAAACGGGCCGCTATAGTGCCCGGGACGAATTAAGATGGAGTAAGCTTGCTCATCACCTATTCCATCCTCTCAGCTTAGTCTGCCTTGTCCACAGGAAAGACATGGTCAATACGTGCGGAGCTGACTAAGCCGCAGGTTTCATCACGATGTTTTCCTTCACCGTTTGAGAGAACTGGTATAGCGCACATAAATTTTTCGCACAGAATCCATTGGTACACGACCGGATTTGAACCCACGTCCTTAGGATCGGAAGGCACTACCAACTAGACCACCAGTGCTTTCAAATGCTTAGTATGCTACAAAATTCAATGTACTTATTATTATTATTTTTTTTTCAGACATGGATTGGGCGATACATACAACAAGATATTCTGTGACCCGAAGCTTCCTTTCGCTGACTGCGCTAAAAAGTGGTATCCCAGCCACAAAAGTAGCAGTAAGAATGAATCTCAAAAAGGTTCCTCGGACGAGGAAGATAACCAGGAGGAGTCTGTTTCCGAAACTAGAATGTCGCTCCGACGCAGCAAGCGCACGTCCAACATGTGCGATCGCGACGACGACGACACGGACGCGCTGTCGGAGCTCGAGACGCTGGCCAAGCTCGGGCGCGTGGACGAGGCGCCCGGGCCCGAGCGCTGGTTCTCGGAGCGCGCGCTCGAGACCCGCCTGCACCACATCGCGCACGCCGTGCAGAACCGAGAGTGGCCCGCCGCCGCCCCGCCCGCGCCTCCCGCCGCCACATCCGCCGCCGACCTGCACGACGACCGCAAGCAGGCGCAGAAGCGGCACATCGCCATCGACGTCGAGACCGACCGCGCCAAGCTGCACGCGCTGCTGTCGTCGCCGGCCGCCGCGCACTCAGGCGCGAGCGCGAGTGCGGCGGTAACGGCGTCCGAGGATGCCGGCCCGCCGCCCGCGCATCAGCGCCAGGCGTCCAGCGGCGCGGCCTCGCGCTCCGTGGCGCCCGTCGACCTTTCCGCACCGCTCGACCTCAGCGAGCCGAGCGACTTTTCCACCGGACGCCGGACGCCGCATGCGGACGCCCATTCTGCTGGAACCAGCAGTAAATTGGATGACACTCTCTCGAAGCTTATGAAACGGAAAAATGTGGTAAGTTTAATATTTAATGTGAATTTGTACACGATATATTTGAATAAAACAAAATGTTGTCATACTTTACAGCTGTAGTACCTAGATAAACCTTTGAGATCCATGTATTTATAAACTGTATTTCTTGTTATAGCCGGCACCAGAGCAAGTCGTCGGAAAAGAGAAGAAAAGAAAGAAACTTGACGAAATTGTACTCGGTTTGTCTGCTGCCAAAGGTAAGAATTTGACCGTCACTCCGTCGCCAGAACCTTCGCGGAGCAGAAGCTCCACCATCCTCCCGGACGTGACCGTGACCCCGGCCGCGCCGCCGACAACTTCCTCTTCACAACCATCGCAGAAGCCATTCTCCGTTACCGTTACGAATGTGCCGCCACCGCAAGCTTCCTCTAAGGAGTTGTCCTCATTCCTTCAACAGTCATTGGAACAAAAAGGACAAAAAACGTCTCCTATGACACCTATGAAGTCATATTCGCACGAGGCCAAAGTTAATAAATGGTTAGCCGAGCAGGCAAACGTTGACACGCGACGTCGTGGGCTGACACCTCGCCTGTCGCCGGACGAACACGTACCTGTGGTGCATCGAGTCACGGGAAAACGCTTGGCAGGTCACAAAGCGCCTCAATTGAAGCATCTGGCCCAATGGATAGCTGAGAATCCCATGTATGACATTGATTCTAAATGGACTGAAGGTATCAAGGAACATGTCAAGCTGCCCCAGGACGTGCGCAGTCAGCGACACTCTCCTATGCAGCCTGCAAGCTCTATGGGTGAACGTAAGAAAGGTCGACCTCCTACGCTAGACTCTGCATCTGCTAATGTGCTAAGTTCTAATGCGCATCTGAACCAAAGCCTGTCGGGATTAAATCCTACATTGTTAGCAAGTTTATCAAGTTTGAGTGCATTTGACCCAAAAACGCTTGCTGCTACGTTATCTAATTTGACAGGGTTCGATCCCAAACTACTAAACTCTTTTGATCCTAAGTTATTATCAAATTTGAGTTTCGATCCAAAAAATAATCCATTACTAAATTCCTTCAGTAGTATGCCGAATTTACTGGGGAATATGGCAGGTGGTAATATTTTTGCCAATTTAGCTGGTTTAGGACTACCTGGTTTCTCATCCCTTGATATGAATAGTCTGAGCAATGCTTCCATATCAGGAGATAAGTCCAAATCTAGGAAGCCAACAGAATCTCCAAGTCCATCCACTTCTAAATCTACTAATCAACAATTTCCTTTCGTATTTCCGAATCCAAATATGCTGTATCCACAGTTAGGACTGAGTGGATTGAATCCGTTTGGTATGCACTCTGGTGTCTCTGCGACATATGATGCACTAGGTCTTCTAGGCAGCAACATTGCTGCTAGTTCAGGTGCTACATCTATGCAAGGTTCATCTCACGGTTCACGCGCATCTACTAAAACAACTACTCCTAGATCTTCCACTGTTGTTAGTAGTTCAAGCGCATCTCGTCAGCAAAAAGTATCTGATCGGCAACAAGCAAGCCAAATGTCACAAATACATTTGCCTCATGATCCTTACTTACTAGAATCTCTTTCTAAACAAGCAATGAGCTATGAATCACTCATGAGAATGGATAAAAGATCTCGAGACAGCGAAGCTCACGAAACGACAGCTACTGACTTATCAAAAACCGACAAAAAGAAACTTCCTTATGACGCATTACGATCTCATGTGCCTCCAGAGTTTGCTGCAGTGCAAGAAAAATTATTAAAAGGGGACAAGAAAGACATAGATATAAGTAAAATGTTATTAGAACAAATGGCGTCAGGTGCTCTTAGTGCCAGTCTTGTCAGTTCAAATGAGATAAAAAAAGTTAAAGATAACGAAAAAGATTGTTATGATAAGCTAATAAAAAACTCTTCAGACTATATGACAAGACCACTATCGACAGACGACGGGACTGCTGCTTTATCTTTGGCGCATAAAAGATCACATGAAGAAATGGTATGTGAACCCGAGAATTTAGCCTTACAGCCCACTGAGATGAATTCTTCAAAAAAATCTAAAGATTCTAGTTCAGATCACATTATCAATGTCAATAAACAAGCTGATCACTCAGGCGAAATGGATCTTGAAGATCTAATAGCACCTTCTACTGTGATAAAAACTGGAATGAAAGCTAGTGACTTTGACACTAATATTCCCAAAATTACTCCAAACGAGACAGCCTCCTCGTCAATAGCATTAACTGAAGACAAAACTCAAATTGGAACACAACGCGAAGACCCTAACAATGATATGCATATAGTTCAAAGTAATGATGAGAACTCTCAAACGGTTGATTTGACTAATAAAAATGACACTGAAAGTAAAGATACCAACATGGACGAAAGTATTTCCTCTGACGCCGTAAACGATGCTGGTCGTAGAGGCAACAGAAAGAAAACTCGCAAATCGACGGAAGACACTGCAGCGGCTTGTCCTCGGAGAGAATTGAGATCAAGCTCCGGGCGGCAATCAACTGATGCTATGAACTGAGTTTATTGCCGAATTTGACTTATTTGTGAACAGATTTTTAATCGGACTCCCAGTCTCTCATTTAAACATGATTGAGCGTCTGAATAAAATAATGCCAAAATTCTGACTGCATTTATGGGACAGCGTCTTGGAGGTATTTAAACCACTTTCAAGTTGCAGGTACCTAATGAAAATTACGCTTTTTCTGACTGACTTGGAAGTTGATGGATCGGTTATGGTTACAGCAGATCAGAAAATAACATCTTCCTCAAATTACTACACGGAATAAGCCTACTCCCAGATAATGACAGGAGCACGCACGTTGATTTCTTTTAATACTCGTTTAGGCTAGGCTTTGTAGTAGGCAGCGGTATTTTATGAGAATGTTTGCTACTCTGTCACCATAATATTTATTAACCGCAAGTTTCTACGGAGATTGTCCACATGACAAGTGGACATAAATGATGGCGAAAACTCCAGTGAAGTAGATACATAAATTCATAAATATAAATTCATATTTTAAAGTCTGTGCGTTTCTTAATTTTTTCAACTCTTTAACATAACATCACATTTATTTAATCAAAAAACTACGTTTTAAAAGTATATTTGGTTCTTTTGCATTATGCATATAATCTGAATTCACGTTTGGTGTTATTGGTACTGTTAAATCGATCAAGTTAAATAAGTAAGGTCCGCTTAGCTCGCGAATCACGCGCACCGTGATTCCCATCATTAATTTATCGGCGAAAACTTACAAATCCAAAAAGATACAAATTGCAATTATTTCCTGTTATTTCACAGTACTTATTGATAATTAATTTTTCTGCGCTTTAATCGTTTTTAACACCCGCGAATTCCTCGACGCCCGACGTTTGCAAACGGGTGCCGTTGTCCTTTGGTTATTTCAATATTGATTGTTTTAACGTTGCCTTCATTGTATTATCAATTTTCATTATAATAGGTAATATTTATAAATACACCTGTATACCTATCATCTAATTAAAAGTTAAACGCTGTCTGTTAAATGTTATTTTCTGTCTATCCTTCTGGATGAAGGTGATTTGTTTTCACTTAGGAATTATCTATATAGTAGTACCTATGTAACTTAACGCTTTCAGTTTTCGGTAGCACCTTTGTTAACCCTGTCTTAGTAAATTTATCAAAACAAAATTTGTGCAGTGTACATTACGTATCCATTACGTGCTATTTTTAATAAGGTGAATTAACAAAAATGGTCCAAAAGAAAAATAAAACAATGATTCCGGTAAAGAATAATAAAGTCTGAGATACCTACCTACGAATGTATTTTTTACATTTTGCAGAATGCATAAGGCATTGTTCATAGCAAATGAGTTAAGCAATTGTCGCTTACAGACTTTTATAAATATTTATTAAACTTTTAAACCATGTTAAATGGTCTCCGCCTACTAATCATTCCATAATCCTGGCAGTAACAGAGACAGTCAGCCACAAATTTCCATCTGTACCTGCACCGCATTTGTACATCGTATTGTAATGATGACTGTCGCAGTCGGGACCGTATCTATGTATTATGGAACGGTTAGTATACTGGATGGACACCGTAGAGTGGTAGGTAGCTATAATTATATTGTTTTGGACCATAGTTGATGAAGCTTCAATAATTTTTTTAAATCTATAATGTAACACACTGGATCTGGATTACTATGCGAAACAAAAATAGGTAAATTGACTCTTAAATTATTGACATAAATTATAACAAGTCCTTTATGGGTACTAACAATCAATTCTTTTAACACTACTATGTTATGTATGTATAGAGGCAAAAAACCCTTCTAGGTTACAAAATTTAAATTGATCTTTAAAATTGGGTTTGATTTTACTTAAGATATTAATTTTAGGGTTGTATTAAATATTTTATAGATCTCGTTATTGGTTTTATGTTTTTTTATAGATTTATTTTTAAAACTTACTTCCCTTTTTATTATAATAGGTACCTAAGAATAATTGATGTAATGAATGTAATAAGATTAAGGTTTTTTAGAAACATATTTGTCAACTGTTAGTTTAATAGCGATGCCTGTTACTACTTAGCTTTTTTTTACTTTTAATGTTTCTTCTAAATGAGTTGATACTTGTATGTGATAAACTATTTATTACGAAGTATTTTTTGCAGTCCTTAGCAATGAAATGTATTTTACGGAACTATGTGACAAATCATATTATAGAACTGATTATGTATTTTACATGGTGATTTTATTTTTATCCCTTTTAATAAACCTTATCTGCTCTGAATAAAGAATATATTATTTTATTTTATCTACTGGTCCACCCACACCAATGATATCACGAAAGGAATTAAAAAACCTTATTATATGAGTATGGATACCCACCTGGTATTCTGGGATTGTTTTATGCCATCGAGCTATGTTTTATGTAGGTATAAGGACTAGGTACCTACATTTAAAAGTTTTTTTCTCGTAATGGATTTAACCACATATTTTTAGTAGATTTATCTTGAGTAGGTAGTAGAAGAAAAAATATTTAGTGAACTTGGCAGGCTTAGTTATTATGGCATACCCAAACAGTGTTTTATTTATAATGCTTTTGTGAATGTGCCGAGCTAATTTGGTCTCAGAAGTGTAAAAATGCAGTGTGCAGGCTATGAACTCACTGAACTCCATTAACAGGAGTGATTCATTTTCCATGGACGATGTCAATTTTAGACTTATAGGTTTATCTACTATGCGATCCATAATTGATATGGTGAAGGAGGATCTGCAGATGTGCCACAGACGTATGGGCACCTCAACCTATAATTACCTACAAGTTTAGGTGGCGACAAGATGTTGGGCTCGGCGTAAGGCCTGTACCTACCTACCATGTTAAGTATTCAAACGTATTTTACCAGTAAGGTGTTCAGCAAATTGACAGGTAACTAGGTAACAACTTATTTAAAACAACAGGAACTAAAGGGTAGTTCACATTTGTTCTATGGAACATGACGTCATCGAACAAAATGACATTTTCCCAATTTCCATAGAACTACGTAGGTAGGCAGGTGCATACTAGCTTTTCACCCGAGTTTCATGGCATAGAACAAAATGGGAATCCGATTTTCCCAAAGTCTTCCATGAGAAGCTAAATGACACTGATAATGTCAATTATCCTATTTTTACCATAACCATGAATATAACATGGGTAATCGGTCGTATTGTTAGTGTATAAGCGAACAACCATTACTGCCTAATTGCCAATCTCAAGTTAGAGGACATCTTACTTATATTATAAATTTGAAAAGTCTTAGTTTGCTTGAAATTACCAGCGTAAAGCTCAAAACGCAACGATAGCGCGTACTAATTTTACCGGTGCTGCCATCTAGTACGAAAGTTTGTAACGATGTTTGGATGTTTGTGCCTCAATCACGCCTAAACAGCTGAACGGATCTGAACGAAACTCGGAATATACATAGTTCATGTACTGGATTAATATATAGGCTATTTTTTATCCGGGTACCACGCGAGCGAAGCCGCGGGCGGCAGCTAGTTTCTCATAATGCAAAAAATCTCACTCTTATGTCAATCAAATTGGTCACTTTGACAAGTGCCACAATAAATTATTATCATTTTCTAGAGGCCAGTATGATAAGAAAATCGCAAAGAGGTCTTATATATCTACCTTGTCAATAAAAATAAAAAAAATGAGAAATAAAAGTATTACATGTTCCATAGTACAAAATAAAAAAAACTTATTCAGTCCAATGACGTCATATTCTATAAAACATAATGGGAATTACCCGAACTAAATATTATGAAGTTATATTTTATTTTAAATTATGTCTATATTTGCTGCATTCTTTTTGAATAAGTAGTAGGTACTAAGTTTCAATGTAATTAATTTGGCTTTGTCGTTCTCCATTTTGAGCTTGATAAAGTTTTTTCCTTTATTCTGTTTCTCTCGGCAATCTTCTGTAGAACTTAGATATCCCTTAAAGTTAGAACTCCTTTAAATGTCAGATCATCAGGTAGGTACCTATTATGAATCATCATCATCATCATCTGTCCTTATCCCACTCTATCTGGGGGTTTTAGCAGGTGTTTTATGACCGGCCGGGCCGCCTGCCTGACGTCAACCCTCCTTAGGAATACTTGCTTA
Organism: Scotopteryx bipunctaria; assembly: GCA_949320045.1. Lineage (NCBI taxonomy): Eukaryota > Metazoa > Arthropoda > Insecta > Lepidoptera > Geometridae > Scotopteryx > Scotopteryx bipunctaria. The sequence goes on from OX439441.1 coordinate 7,388,586, forward strand.
TTTCATGTTGGAGGATACTATCCCTTAGTCGACTTTTACGACATGCTCGGGGAGAGATTATAGGATTCAAGAAATATCTAGTCTAAATTCAGAGTAGGTAGGTAATAAATTGATATCTGCACGAGATTCACCACGACCTAATACTACACACATATCTACCAACCTTGTCTTCTTCCAGCCAGTTTTCACCGCGGGGTCTTTTCCTGTTTATTTTTAATATATTTTACCTAGATGTTGTGTGCTCAGCACCAAAAATTATTAAAAATAAAATTAGAAACCACAAAAAAACGAAAATTCAAATCACGCGGTACTACAACATCTCAGAACATGTACTTATTTCTCAGAAACTTATTTAGTCTTTCGAGTACAGCATCAAGCAAATTATGACAATTGTGTGTCAAGTGTGTCAATAATGACAATAAGTTATAAAAATGTCAACAAAATCTAAACTGTCATTTTTCATAACCTTGCGTGGTACGCTGTGGTACCTATCGTGAACAAGCAGGATTTTCTGAAATTTTCATTGCAATGGCAACACTTCCTCGCTATTATAGTGGCATTTTATTCATCCAAACATTTTAGCCAGCAAAGCTTGATTCTTATTCAAATTATTTATTCACAAATAGTTGCAACATTACAGACTAACTATCCAAGGCGTTAATCGTTAAACCTCCGCTAGGTTTTTTAGGAATGAGACCAAATAAAATCTAAAACTAAAAGTTAGTAGTCCTTGATTAAATAATCAAAGATAATAGAAGATCTGTCTAACTGATTCATGCTAGTTGGGTTGGGCGAAGTGAAAGTTGATTTACTAGTTGGTTGGTGGTGGTTGCTGAGTTGGTTGTCTGTCACTTGTCAGTCCACCAGCGTCGAGTCCAAACCAGCTGTAAAGCTCGAGTACATAGGGTAGGTACCTCAATTATTATTTTATTTGTTTTGTATCAATGACATACTAGGAGCAATAAGCTCGTTTAACTCGTGGCCACCTGCATGAAATAACTAAATATAAGTGCCTTTTCCAACTTGTTTTTATGAAAGTACCTGCGAATATCAAACCTTTAGACCTTGGCCTAGGTAGATATCTAGGTACCTACAAAGATCGATTCTTATTTTCAATATTGGCACTATCTATTTTGATTGAACACAATGTTGCCAGTAAGAGTTTCAGATTTAGGATTTAGTACCTACAGTATTACCACAAATATTGTGCGCCTCGGCAATTTTCGTCTAGCTTCTGAAATACGACCTAACGCGATTATGATTATTATGTAATAAAGAGATATTACGATAATTATGTATACAAGGTGTAACATTTAGATCGGTATGGGAAAGTCTGAAACTATAAAACATATACGAAGATCTTTTCTTAGGAACCATGTCATCGATTTAAGTGATAAGTAAAACTGCATACATAGAAAGACAAAAAAGAAAAAAAAATAGTCTGAATTTGAAATGGTTTCGTTAATCGACATTTGCGAGTCAGAATCATCACTAACACTGCTGGAACCAACATTTATAATAAAACTTTTACTTTTCTATACGACAGACATGACAGCGACTTTATCCTTTGTCTGATATAACTAATTCTTGGTATTCGTCTTCCTCGCTTTCCTTTTATGATTGTCTTTAGGAAGCTGTCATGTCGTTTATGATGTCCAAACATTTTCCCTATTCTATTTTGAATCGTACTATTGAATCATACAAAGCACGAAGATTGCCGAGGCGTACAATTTTTGTGGTACTAGGTGGTACTACTGTACCTACGATACGATAAGTTCCTCAAGAAAGAGTTCTCAAAATATTGTAGGTAGGTTCAAGCTTAAGCCTTTGTGTCAGTAGTTAAAAAGTTGGTTCACCCAGCTGTTGTTAGTAGCTAGCACAGAAAAAATAATAGTAGGTAGGTACTTACCTACTTTAGCTAAACTAACGATTATTATAGCATAGGTAGGTATACATATACATCGGCAATTACTCACAATTTTTTTTGTTCCCTCCTACTTTGCTTTACCTATCTGCAGGGACTTATTAAGGTACCTACCTACCACCTACTTCTCTATATCCCAAGTCCCAAAAGATAGTATACTTGACCACTGCAGTAGTACTAGGTAACAAGGTTAAAGGTATTATTGAACCTATCTCAGAACAGTAAATCAACTTTTCGTTGAATTTATTTCTCTATGGAACCGTTTTACCGTGTACTGTCTCTTCACTTCGGAAAAATCACTTTCTAAAACTATGTTGTTAGGTAATCTGGGACAATCTGTCTCCAAAACTAACTACATAGGTAACTAAAAGGTAATTAACATTAGATCTACCTATATAGCCAAGTATTACCTTGACTTAAGTAGTTACCTACCTAGGTAAAAATGTGATTTTGTTACAGGAAAATAATACTGTCTAATTAATTAGATCATGTTGCGTGGGATTCAAACATTAGTAAGTTTCTGTGTTCTCTTTTATCCAAAAGACCTTTTACTTAATAAAGACGTTTGTTTTACTACTCTACGTACTTATTCTGTTTAAACATACATGACCTAACATTTATATATAACTAAACAATTTTATTAAGTACTTACTAAATAAATAAATTAAAATCAAAGAATACACTCACAGGCTCAATTAACCGCCCGTGGCGGCAGCGTGGCGCCCACCTACCCATATTATTTTCGTCACCCTGTTCGTTTACGTTAAATATCGGCTTAGGTACGGTATCCGCTGATTATTTTTTGTCACGTGGTTATTTTAGCAATAAATGAAACATATCCATACTTAGTGTAACCGAAGCGTTTTTGAAATATAATAGTAACTGGTCAAGTGCGAGTCAAATTTGGACACGAAGGGTTCCGTACCATCGTACATAAATGTTTCTTGTATGCCACCTGTTAAACGTGGCAGCACGTTCCCTATTAGAATCAAGTGATAACTCTAAAATCTTGTTGGATTCGAAAGGCAGTGTGAATGCACGTGGAGAAAAATATTCAAGACTATGTCATGCCTTTCACACCATTCATTGGGGACAATGTGCTCGGGATTAAAGTTTTATCATGGCCAGCACGCAGTCCCGATCTTAACCCAATTGAGCAGATTTTGGTCAACCACAAGAGGTTTTCGAGCCTACACGTCCTGAACGAGAGCGTCTATGAGAGCCTTGGCCTTGGACGAATAACATTCGTCCAAAATGCGAGCTAAAGACGGCTATAATGGTAGAGAAGAGTTAAAATATCCCCCAGTCGTAGGTACCTAACCTATATCCAGGATATCATGCATGGATTGCCAAAACCTCCTCCAAGAAGTCGCAAGAGCCCGAAGCTACAATACTATTATTAAAATTCGAATTCGAAGATGTAGGTCCTTAAATTCAGCCCAACACCTATTGAGAGTCCTAAGTATATATTCACAGTACCTACCATTATGTTTGTTTGTATCACCGCATGCAACATGCAACCCGTATGAAATTCGTACCTACGCAGGAGGTAGGTACCTAATAGCCTTTTTTGACAAAAGAAGGTTTACGAAGGACGAAGGACGTTTATCAAACTTAAGCCAGTTTTTCTACTAAGTAGGTAACTTCATATGCATTGATTTAATTGTTATTATTTATGATATACGTATTGAAAATTTTCAGTTTAGTCCAAGGGTGCTTCAACCGCGCATTGTCTCTTATCAATTATACAACAACTATACGATGGGGAAACCTAGTATCGATGTTCAAAACTTGCCTAGACTGCCAGTTCCCAAACTTGAAGAAACTTTGGCGAAATATCTTAGAACTGTCAAACCGCATTTAAGCGACAAAGAATTTGCTGTTACATCTAAATTAGTCAACGAATTTACAGCTAATGGAAGTGTCGGTCGAAAACTGCAAGTGAGTATAAGTAGATGTAAGTACCTACCTACTTATTTTATCCAGGTTTTGGCATTAATGTAGCCTATATATTATATGTACCTATATGTATATAGATAGGTATCTTATCTACTACTATAGTACAAACATTTAGTGAACTATTTGTATATTTCTTTCAGCAATTACTGGAGGAAAGGGCCCAAAAACATTCAAACTGGCTTGAGGAATGGTGGTTAAATACAGCCTATCTAGAATACCGCGATCCAGTTGTAGTTTATTCTAGTCCTGGCTTAGTATTCCCACTACGTGACTTTAAAAGTCAAAATGAACAATTAGTTTATGCAACTAAAACTTTGTTGGCGGCGATGGATTACAAGCATTTAATAGATGAGTGAGTTTCATTTACTTGAAACCTTACCAAACGTTATGGGAATCATACATATATATTGTCACGCCCATATCCCTAATGGGTTGGGCAGAGCCACAAGTAAACCTACAAAAGAAAACTTGCAGCTTCTTCTGATTTAGGTAGTTCTGAGATGGATATGGATGTATCATGGTGACAGATGATAAGATCATCGCCCATATAGGTGGTCCATCATGTTGGAAAGGATACTATTCCTTAGTTGACTTTTACGACATGCTCGGGGAGAGAAGCAGTTGGACGCATTCTATGCTTTTTCTTGACTTCCAGTCCAACAGAAAAGTAATGGGAATCATGATACAAGTAATCTATAATAGCAATATTTTTTACAAAGCCTACAGGTCAAAGTTACATTTTATTCTTATGCATTTTGTTTTTAGTAATAAAATCCCTCTTGAGATGATGGGTAAAAGTCCCCTGGATATGCAGCAATATAAAAAAATATTTGGAACCTGCCGACTGCCAGGCGTAAAACGGGACTCCTTATCGTACAACAGCGACAGCAAGCATGTTACTGTTATGCACAACAACCATGTAAGTTTTTTTTTCTACACACAATCTTGAGGTAAATACCTAATACAATCGCGCTGATGATTTCATAATTTTCTATTCTAGATTTTTCGCGTTGACCTGTGGGGCGATGACAATGTAATGTTGAGTGAAGATCAAATTATTCAACAGCTGCAAAAAGTTATGGAGAGTTCTAAACAACTAAACAAGGAATCCATAGGCATTCTTACGTCAGAAAATCGCGATAATTGGGCTACAGCTTATAACGTTTTGGTTAAAGGTAATAAAGCTAAGTGCTATGCTAAGCTTAATAATAAGTGTAACTACTCGTATTGCGTTATTCATAAATGAGGAGAAACTATGTTCTCGTAATCGATTATTAATGAAACAATAATAAATCTGACTAAGTAGGTACATACCTACCTATATTAATAACATTAATGAATACCTTTTAGACCTAAAACTACTAACAGAAATGTGGTTGTATTTCTAGACAAATTAAACAAAGAGTCATTGGAAGACATTGAGCGAAGCCTTGCTATACTCTGCCTGGATGCTCCCGCCGGCCTCAAGCAGTGTTCCAACGAAGATGCTCGTAGAAACATGGCTGCCGCCCAGACCATTCACGGAGGCGGATCGTCTAGCAACGGGGGCAACCGGTGGTTCGATAAGACGATTCAGGTAATAATTACACAATCATAATTTACACTTACTTCACAGCGGGGCAAAATCTAACTACTCGTAAGGAAGTATGATGTTTGGCTGAGACAGTTACGGGAATACTTTACTCGTATAATAATATTCTACCATTCATCTTGCACTTGTCTACTAATTTAAGTACATAAGCATGTTTGAATTCATGCACACTCTTTCACCTATGGTACTTACAATATCACCATTCTGTCCAGTGAATTGCAGTTCAGTTTTTGATTGATTTTCAATATTTTCGCAGATAAATTACTATCTTTTGTTTAGCTCTTTAGGAAATATGTAGGTAAGGCACTATGATATGAGGGTGCATACTTTTTCAGTTCATAGTGGGTGCAGACGGCGTCACCGGACTCACGTACGAGCACTCGCCAGCCGAAGGCCAGCCCATTGCCGTCATGACGGATTACATTATTAACTACATGTATGACATTTGCACTTTAATTTACAACCCTCCTACCTCAAAGATTGTCCGAAAGAACTGCTTACTAGTACTTATCCCACATTCTGTGTCTTAATACTTACTACACAGGTACCATCTATTAATATTTGGTGTCGTCTAACCCGCAATCAACCATACTCAACCCTCATATCGAAAGGGTGTAATGTAACATAACGGTTCAAAATGGGCCTAAACGGGCCATCATTGTATAGCTAATTCGTGCGATGGTCGCTGGTTTTACCTACGTTATAATTTTCACAGTAGATAATAGCAGTAACCTTTCACTACTGTGGTAGGTAATTATCTTTACATAATAGAAAGAAAGAAAGAAAAATATTTATTTTGTTACCAAAACCTAGGTAAGTTCCTATAGATAACAAAATGTTATCATTTATTTTCAGAGAAAAAAACAAAACCAGTGCGACAACTCCATCAGCTAAACCTAAAGAACCAAGGCACTTAAAATTTAACGTCAACTCTGAGGTTGGAGGTTTAATAAAAAATGCCGAAGGAAACTTGGACAAGTAAGTTTTTAGGATTTTTTTTTAAAAATGTGACTTCTCACATTATTTGAAATATTCAAGTAACATTGATTCTCGACGGTGGCTTCGCTCGCGTAAAACCCAGATAAAAAGTAGCCTTTTAATTTACCTATTCTATTTCAGACCTGTCTATTAAAAGTTTTAACCAAATCGATTCAGCCGTTTGGGTGGTTTGCGTTTGCTACAAATATCGAAAAAAATGTTTATATGTATTATAATGACAGTGAGATTAGTATGATAAGTAAATTCAATGAATATCATCGTTCTTTTTGCAGATTGGTATCAAACTTGGAATTAAATTGTTTTAAGTATGATAAATACGGAAAAAACTTCATCAAGTCCCAAAAGCTGAGCCCTGACAGTTATTTGCAAATGGCAATGCAGTTTGCTTTTTATAGGTAAGGAATAGCATTATGCTCGATGGGAATAGCTTAGAACAGGGATTCCCAAAGTGGTCCAGGGATTCGACATAAACGAAAACTGATTTTGGGGGTCGACGAGGTCTAAAAATCGACCCCTATTAAATTAACACAAGTTCTTATTTAAAACTTTCAGGATAGGTTAGGTACTGTATTGTTTATGTTGTGTCGCGTATACTAAGAATAATTAATATTTTGTAGGAAATAGCATTGTTGTAGTAATGTAAAGTCTTAAGTTCGTACAAGATGAAAAACTCGCAGCTATTTTAAGTTAGCGGACCATTATGAATAAGGGGGTTGATCTTAAAAGTAGGTCTAGGCCATGGGGGTCTGAGGTAACAGTTCATTTTGGAAAAGGGGTCACTTGTCCAAAATAGTTTGGGGATCCCTGGCTTAGAAAATAGAGAGCTGCCTATCTACTCTCTCTAGCCTCTTCGGAATAAAGTGAGTTTTACTATACTTTTGTTGGAGGAACACCTAGAAATATTTAACTTTTATTTATAATTTGTCCTGTGATTTCTTCGTTGATCGTTCTTTATTAGGTTTTACGACCTCGGTGGCGCGCCATGGCGTGGCGGGCGAGTGCTCGGCTGAGTCGTCAGAGGCGCGGGTTCGATTCCCGCTGCGGAAGAAATGTTTGCATGTTCTACAAATATTTCTTCAGGGTCTGGGTGTTGTAATATTACCTATATGTAGGTATGTATTTATAAAAAAAAGTAAATAAGTAGGTATTCTATCAGCTATCTGGTTTACATGGGTTGGCACATAGTACAAGCTTTGCTTAGTTTGGGGCTAGATGGTGCTGTGTAAAATGTCCACAAGATTTAGGTACCTACCTATTATTATTTAAGTATTTAGGTACTAAATATAACTTGTAAATAATGCAAATAGTTGCTGACTAAAAGCTAACTAGGTTTAAGACTTCTTTCCTAAAAAGGACTCTAGGTAAAGTAAAGTGCATTGTTATTTCAGGCTTCACAAGACTCCAGGTGCTCATTACGAGTCGGCTGCGACGAGGATGTACATTGGCGGACGCACTGAGACTATTCGCTCCTGCTCTATTGAATCCGTTGAGTTCGCCAAGGCCATGCTCGATGCTCAATCTTCTAACAAACAGAGATTTCTAGCATTGCAGAAAGCTATAAATGGACACAAGAGTTATACTGTGCAGGTATTTATTTTTATTACTTACGAAACAGAAGGCAAAAAATGTTATAAAATCTTCAAAGTTAATTGATTTCGGTAGGTTAACCTTAGTAGGTACGCAGCGATCTGCCTAACCAGACTTTAGTTAGACAGGTGAATTTGTAGTTATTTTTTCTTTTACGGAATATTGTTGATGACCTCGCTCGGCTCGCTCAGGCGGCGAGCGATTGTCCGACTGCCAAAGATGCTGGTTCGATTCCCACGGTGGAAGAAATGTTTACATAATATTCTATGTTCACATACCTACCTATAATATTATGTGAACCGGAAGCAATATTTAGGTACAGATATTATCTGTAAATATTTCTAAAGAAATGTTGTGGTGTAGGCAGGTAGGTACCTACTGTACACTCAGGGAACCCTAGTAGGTACCTATGGGTTCAGGCAGGATCAACCGTTGGTTGTTATTATTAAGTATAATTGTTTTGTATAATGTCCCAGGCTCTGCAAGGACTTGGCGTGGACAGACACCTCCTTGGGTTGAAACTTACAGCTATTGAAAATGGAATCGAATTACCGAAACTGTATTCAGACGCTGGATATTCGAAAAGTGCGCACATGAGGATATCAACGAGTCAAGTGAGTCTGTTATAAGTGACCTACCTACCTAATCGGTGTTCTTCCTTATAACCAATGTGGTGAAGGGATGAAAACGTTCTTCGAAAAAGCTCCTTTCGTGCGGTATAATCTCAGAAACTACCTACTGAAAAGATTATGAAAAGGTACTAAGGTTAAGGTATTCACTAGTACAAAGCTATACCTACCTACACTATCCCAGAATGATGTTCTTAATGAATTTTCTAATGATTAATGTATTATAAATCCGAGTGAAAATGTTTGAGCCTCAATCACGCAAGCTATATTTTATTTTAATTCCAATACGAGTTAAATCGTACGTTGGTACAGTCAGGTTATATTTTTATCAGGTTGCGTGCAAATGCGACGGTTTCATGTGCTACGGGCCGTTAGTGGCGGACGGGTACGCGACTTGCTACAACCCGCGCGACAGCGACATCAACTTCGCGACCTCAGCCTTCCGCGCGCACCCCGACACTAGCTGCAACCGGTACAGAGCGGCGCTGGAAGACTCATTACAAGACATGCACAACCTGCTGCTCCAAAACGTCCAATCGAAACTCTAAAACACTCCTTCTACCTGTATATTCCTTCGCCTTCCGCGCACACCCCGACACTACTCGTTGTTGCGACCGGTACAGAGCGGCGCTGGAAGACTCATTACAAAACATGCACAACCTGCTGCTCCAAAACGTCCAACCCAAACTCTAAAACGCTCCTACCTGTATATTCCTTTCCTTCGCCTTCCGCGCACACCCCGGCACTACTCGTTACTGCGACCGGTACAGAGCGGCGCTGGAAGACTCCTTATAAAACATGCACAACTTGCTTCTTAAAGTGCCATCGAAACTATAAAGCGCTAGGTACCTATAATATTCCCCTACTTTGTTTTATTCCTAAAACTTTGACAAAGTCAGTGAAATAATTTCAATTGAAATCACAAGGATCATTTTGAAAAGTCATAAAACTAAGTTAAATTCATCACTTTATGCTAGACTTTACTACTACTTTTTATGTCGACTGTAGCTAGATCTACTCACGGACACTTATGGAGTTAGATGGAAACATTTTGATGATGATCATGATAAAACTTATTGTTAAGGATAGGGTCCGTGTACTGATTGGCAAGAATGTACTTTGTTAACCTAATTTAAAAGTTTTTAAAATGTTGTTCTTCATAATCCATGCGCTGCTCTTAAACCCTGGCCATAGGCCACATGAGAAACACAACAAGAAAGCCATGATGACAAATAAGAAAGACAAACGAAAATAACTTAGGATATAGACAGGTAATTTTACTTTGGAAGTGATTTTTAATTCAGTAGCACTTTTCAATGTGGTACAAGACAAGACTCATGCCAGAGTGTAAGACTGTTTGAAATTAGTAGAAGTTTCACTTCGAATTGTGTGATGACAAAAATACTTTTATGTAAAATATCTAAGCTTATGGTGGCGGTACAATATATTAATCCTTTTTGTATACATACTTATTAAATGAATGATTTTTTTAAATGAGTTTTTAATTTGAATAGTAACTTGAAAAAAACTAGGTAAGTATCAGCCATTTATACAAAAAATATTTTCCCAAATATATTACTTTATTTAAATATAAATAATCTTATTTTAAGTAATAATAATTTTAACTACTTATGCATAATAAAACAGTACCTAAACAAATAGTCCTACCTTGAATTGATGGAGTAAGTGTTAAGTTTACCCGACCATTTCATTAACATGAATAGCCGAAAGTAAATAGTGTAAGAAATAGATTCATTGTATTGCAAATTAAATTTACAGCCACAATCAAACGTATTGATTGTAAAGGAGATCATACATAGCCCACTGTAGATGTTTTTATCAATGAGATACATACTTATAGCAAAATTCTTATCATAAATTGTGAAAATACTTATTAGGTACGTCAAATTATACTTAATACGTATAATTTGACCTGAGGGTCACCAAAACGAGATGTTCAAATAAGAAAAGTATAGCAAAAACATAGCTATGATTAAAACCTACAAAATGATTTTTAACTACATATACCTAACCTACACATTTATTTAAAGAAATCCAGGTCTTCTGTATTTTTTGATAATAAAGAAAGGTAAGGTAAATCTCTAATTTTATTATGTAAGAAGTATTTGATATTATAATTTATTTCTGATTTATAAGACAAAGTTAAAACACAGTCCGCTCTTATGGAAAACAGTTCAGATGATATGCGCCGTTTTTAGCTTTCTATTCACATAGATAAAAATTGTGTTGCATTTGCCATCAAATAATTTTATTTATTCTATTACCTTAACCATTAATATACATTTGATTCTTTCATGTGGAATGTACACTATACATATTATATAGATTAGATACATAGGTCAAACTCATTAAATTTAAGATAGATTTAATACTTAAATAAGTAGTTCTTAAAGCTTCGCTACACCAAAACGCAGTCCAGCTGCAGTTGCAGTAGCATTGTGATTAAATTATAGATGTCGATATGAAGCTGGGATAGTTTGATGAGTCTTATCGTTCATGATTATTGCATCGCAGCCACTGCAGCCGGGCCGGCTTCAGTGTGCTAGACTTTAGATGATCAGTAGGGTCGGCTAGCAGGCGCAGTTGTCGCGCGACGACGGCGGCGCGGCCAGCGGGCGGCCCGGCGACGCCGGCTTGTGCTGAACGCCCGATTCCGCCGCATTCAGATCCAGCCGCCCATCCTGGATGCTCTGGTAGATCTTCTTAGCTGTTTCTAGAAAAGCTTCTTCTACATTTTGACCTCTGGAAAAGATAACAGATGCACATTAAGTTAACTACTGTGTTTCTGTTGAAAACATCGAGAGTCAATGACATGATATCTTTCTTTAGATGAAGGTCAAAAATATCTTTGCAGTTCAGAATTAATTTAGCATTGAGAGGAACACATAAAAGCCTGTCAAACTGTGCCATCGCTTTGTCAATGGATCTCTAACAGTATTTAAGTTGATCAATTCATATACAAGTAAAGTAAGTAAGTTTATAAGTTATGTTTATTCCTGGGCATTGAGCTAGAGATTTGAGGTTTGCTCCGTCATTGGCGTGCATGGAATAGGCCCAGTAGCATATCCATTATAGTCACGTACACCCTTCTCGTCACGGGCTATATGGGGTCTTGAGGGGTTCTCCTCTTTATTAAGCTGAAAGGTTGCGAATTTGTCCATGATGCTCACAAACTGTTTAGATTTTCTAGCTAAAAGCCAGTAGAGTTTTCTCAGTTGCAGGCCGAGTACCTTTCTTTTTATAAAATGTGATTTTTCCACGTGAGGTTCTATCTAGTAGATATTCAGGTATCATACATCCTCGCATTGGGGTATTTAGATGCCATTGAGTTCAACGTGGGGACACAAACCATGTCTAAGAGTAAAGGTTGCATGTATACATGCACCGATCTTGCGCCTTGATGCGCCAGTCTTTAAGCCACGTTGAGATATTGTTTAGGTTTTTCTGAAACATGGCTGAGGCTACAGTTGGGTTTATGTGAGTAGCTCAGCTATTAGGGCTGTTGTCAGCAAATGTTCCCACGAGAACGTCTTCTGCTGATGGTATGTCAGATATGTAGAGTAGGTAAAGAACGGGACCCATAACGCTCCCCTGTGGAACACCCGCATTTATTTCAGAAAGTCCAGTTCTGGCCTATGACGCTCACTTAAGTATGACTTTATAAAGAGGTACTAATGGTTTGTGGGTAATGGTTTATAAAAATAATAATAAACTTACGTTTTAGCACTTGCTTCCACAAACATCAATCCATTCTCATCAGCAAACTGTTTGGCTTCTTCATATGTTACATCTCTTTGTCCGTCCAAATCTGATTTGTTCCCAATTAAAAATATCACAGTGCTGGGGTTTGTCAAGTTACGGGTATCTGTGAGCCAACTGCTTAAATGGTTGTAAGTGGATCTGTCAACAATTTAATATTTTATAATGATACAACCATTCATCATTGTCACTCAAAGACATTATTTTTATTGAATTACATTATGTAGCCCAACAATACATCAAGTAGTTATGTAAAAAGTGTGCATGGATGAATAGTATTTTATCTGTTATTTTTTTAGGCAAATGGAGTTTGGTGTTACATTACCTACAACAATGAAACAAAACATACCTATGCTAAATGGGATGGTCTGATAAACTGATAACAATGCAAGTCATGTAGGTATTATATTCACATACATTTCAGGTGCTACTTTGATTTTAAAAGATTCTAACTATACTTCAGCCAAACTTTAGATACTTAACTTTATTACGATGAAATCACTTTAGTCTTAGGTAAATAAACCTTGCAACATAAGTTTTCACACTTTGATTAAACTATTAGGTATTAATACTACTTAAAAGTTCCATAAACATTTGATGAAAAAGTAAGTTTTAAGTATGGGCGGTTTGTTTACATTACATAAATTGTATCTCCAGTTTGGTTGAAGTATAGTAATAGGTATTTTGTTTATGCCAACCAAAATTAGAAATACTTGAAACTAGCATCTGTGGCAACAGTACAAACCATTTGAAGAGCAATCATTAATAACAGTAATTCTTGCTAAAATTTGGAACACAAAGTAGAGGATGCGCACATGACTTAATTAGTTTGAATATTCTCACTGTACCTACCTTCTTGTAATGTCATAAACCATCAGTGCACCAGCAGCCCCACGGTAGTATGATCGGGTCACAGCTCTGAAACGCTCTTGACCAGCCGTATCCCAGATCTGCAGTTTTATCTTTTGACCGGCAACTTCAATTATGCGAGTTCCAAATTCAACACCAATTGTGTGAGGACAATCTGCCATGACTGAAAGAAAGCTTTATATCAATAATTTTAAAAATGAAAGTATGTTGTCACCTTTTAGCTATTTAGTAAATGTTAAGCAGAGAAAATAGGCATAGCTAAAAAGCAATAAAGTAGGCATTATACTTACATTTTTTATCAGTGAACTGATGTAACAAGCAGGATTTACCCACACCCATGTCACCAATAATGATGTACTTAAATATATAAGAATAGTTGTATGGACCTGAAGTCATCTTCACCACTGAAAAACATAAGATAAAATAGTACACACACAGTAACAAAGGCTTTGTCTCAGATACAAATCTAATAAGTGGAGTGGCAGAAAACAGCTCTACAAATATGAAATCAGTTTTGGAAGCTTTCGGACTAAATAAAAACAAGGGCAGGAACAATTTCATTAAAAATATTGTTGGAGTGAGTCACCAACTACCGTAACTAAAGATATCACGAATTAGTTAATCAATAAAATGTCGATCGTAATGTTTTGATTCGTGGTAGGTATCACCTTATACTACCTGCGTAAAGAGAATAAAGATTTATGGCTGCGCTGTTGTTCTTGTTGTCGAACAAACAGTTTCCTTTGATGAGAAATGGAAACACTGGTTTTCATAGAATATTTTTGCGAATTATTATCATAGGGTGATCGATCATTCGAAGCTAAGTTATATAAAACACAATACATAAATTAGAATGTTACCAATTATTTGCCGGACAAACACAGAATAATGCTGAGTTGAGATATATTAGAGAAATTAATTTTTCAATGTATGCAATTTCTCAACTTTTGCGTTTCTTTTCTCTGTTTCTGACACTTTTCTGAAAAGCGCTTTGACGTTTTATTGAATGAATGAAACGCAGACGTGACATCGCATAGACCACAGACAATAAAGCAACGTCAACATCTCGGAACAATAAATACTATTTATAATATTTTAAATAGTACAAATTGTTCCGAGGTCACCGTCAACATCATACAATCCAACAACACTTAAGTGCGTTTCGCGAACGAATCCCGAGGAGGGGGGCGTTGTAGTCATCGCGTTACAGAAAATTTCAGTAGAATTTGTTTTAGTATCGCTAATTTCCGCGGGACTTCTTTCGTGAATAGGAAGAGTAGGTAAGTAGTAGTTGCTAGTAGTTGTTTTCTTTCCTCCTCCCTCAGAATAAGGCTGATTATGGATTACCTCCCCAGATGGCAGTATGTACGGCCCTGTACGGACAGCAGAATGGAGATGGGAATATAAATCATACACACATTTTTAGGAACTATTGATCACTAAACGTTATTTTACTATTCGTTACAACCTCAGACGAACTTATCAAAAATCACTTGCTTTGTGTTTCATTCTTGGAAGGTTTTATTCAACATTCAACATCATGTCATGATGAAATCTTGCTTTTATAGCAGCAAACCTTATTTTTTTTATAGCAGCAACACTACTGGTCCTGTGACTTCATTGTTTTCATTAATCTGTCATGTTTTCGTCATAATGAAGGAAAAACTCTACATGTGCAAAAACACATTTTTGAAACGTAAGACTGTAGGAGTATTATACATTTTATTATACCATATTGAATACTGTGCTGAAAGAAGTATAATATCATTAAAATGCTTGATATCTTGATGATGATCACTTATCGACTTTTATTATTCACAAGTTCTTCATCAAAACCTACTACGACATCATTACATTATCATTTATCTCTTTAATCTAGGCTCATAATGATCATGTAGAAATAAACGAACATGGTAGATTTTTCCCATTCATTAGGTAAATGAGAAAATCATCAAATTTCAATAAAATAATATCTACCTACTGTGCTACCAAAAATTATCGTGACTCCTACTAACCACTACCTGCTAACTATTTTTGTTATTAAATCTTATCCTGGCTTTGTTTTCAAATAAGTATTGTTTTGCTTTTTTATCCAACTACTTTTTGACACTGATGGTAAATTGGTGCTCAATCAATTTTATCACCCTGGCGAATCTGTTGGCTCTTGTCCCTTTTTCAATAAAAAATAGTATTTGTGAATTGTGATTTCAAGCAGTCGATATCTTATTTATTTATTTTTGCATTACAGGAAGAGGAGAGACTGTATACTTTAATTTTATCGAGTTGTGAGTGAGTCTAAAAAACAGTTCACACCGGAACTGGAATAAATAATGGCTGGCCTAAACCACAACGAAGAGAGCCAAAAAGAAATTACAACAAATGGAATTGAACCTGTGAACCAAGATGAAGATCAAAATATTAGTGAAGGTGTGTTTCTATTTTAGTATTATTAACAGAGATGGGCGCTTACCCGGTAAAAACCCGAACTTTGGGTTTTTACCCATTTATACCCATTTTTACCTTCCCATTTCGAATTAATACCGGGTAAAAATTCAATGCATCTTTTTTTGAGGTACAACTAATTATATATGCTTTTATTTGTTAGTTTTTATTCCTAATTAGCTATAATGATTTGACTGGCCTCACAGCTCACTTGGTAGTAGCTCTTCCTTTGCGCTGAAGGTTGTGGCTGCGATCCCCACCCAGAAAAAATATTTGTGTTATGAATATAGATGTTTGTTCTGTGTCTGGGTGTTCTAACGTATTTACAAACAAAAAGTATATAAGTATTTTATCAGTCATCTGGTGGAAAAAATGTGGAGAAGAGCAAAGGATGTGGCACTTTTAAAGCCTGGAAAGTTTCACGATGACCCTAAAAGCTACAGGCCCATTTCATTGTTGTGTCACCTGTACCAACTGTTTGAGAGACTCCTCCTCAACCGTCTCACGCCACTTGTGGATTCAAAACTGATCCACGAACAAGCAGGATTTAGACCCGGAAAAGTCTGTTGTGGGCAGACTCTTAGACTCACCCAACATATCGAGGACGGCTTTGAGACGAACAATATAACAGGCATGGTTTTAGTTGACCTAACTGCTGCTTATGATACCGTAAACATCCGAAAACTCCTAGGAAAAGTTGAAGATTTGACCAACGATCTTGGGTTTGTTCAAATACTTGGTGAACTGCTTCGTAACCACCGCTTTCAAGTTCACCTTCTTACGGAAAAAAGTAGATGGCGCAGCGTCAAAAACGGACTTCCCCAAGGGAGTGTCCTTGCACCAACCCTGTTCAATTTGTATACGAACGATCAACCTAGCAGCCCAAATACAACCCGTTTCTTATACGCGGACGACCTAGCTTTGACCACCCAGACAAAAACCTTTGAAGAGGCGGAAGAGAACCTGACCGTCGCCCTTGAAGAACTAGGAGCCTACTACGATGCAAATGGTCTAAAACCCAATCCATCAAAAACTCAAGCCTGTGCTTTCCACTTGCGCAACCACCAGGCTGATCGGTCTCTCAACATCACGTGGCAAGGAGTTACCATCCAATGTGAGCGCTATCCAAAGTATCTTGGCGTAACACTGGACAAATAATTGTGTTACAAACCACACTGTCAAAAGACAAAGATGAAAGTCGGCTCTCGCAACAGTCTACTACGGCATCTAACATCTACCAAGTGGGGAGCAGCGCCAGGCGTTTTACGTTCTACTGGTATGGCGCTGTGCTTCTCCGCCGGTGCCCAGTGTGGCACAAGTCTGCACATGCCAAACTCGTTGAAGTAGCGCTCGACGAAACGTGTCGCATAATTACTGGGTGTCTCAAGCCAACTCCTCTCAACATGCTATATTCTTTAGCAGGTATCACACCACCATGCGTGCGACGGGATGTAGCTAGTTCAATGGAGAAATCCAAGCAAGAGAGTGATAACCGACATCCTTTGTATGGGCACGAAATACCTGAAGCTCGCCTCAAAAGCCGCAAAAGCTTTCAGCGTTTCACACAGGCTTCAAATGACCATCCGGCTTCCGCAAAGTATAAGCTTTGGAAGGAGAAAAAACCCCCACCTCCTAATTTTATCACCCCGCAGGAAAAATTACCACCAGGACACGCTCTGCCATGGCTAGTCTGGAAGTCGTTAAATCGGCTCCGCACCCAAGTTGGTCGTTGCAGATTCAACATGTGCGAATGGGGATTTAGGGAGCCTAGTTTGGCACAATGCGACTGCGGTGCTCCAGCGCAAACCACGCCGCACCTGCTGGTGTGCCCCCTGTGTCCAACCACCTGCACTAGGGATGACCTCAATGCCGCTACAGATAGCGCGATTGAGGTGGCCACCGTTTACTCTAAAAACATTTAACGAAGCATCGACACGAGAAGAAGAAGAAGTCATCTGGTTCCCATATTACAAGTTTTTCTTAGTTTGGGGCTAGATGGTGCTGTGTTAGAATGTCCGCCACTATTTATTTATTATTTTATTTGTTTACTAGCTGTGCCCCGCGGTTTCACCCGCGTTTTTCTCGTTTCCGTGGAAATACCGAGATAAAATATTGCCTATATTATAGCCTCCCTCAATAAATAGACTATGGCCCATAACTCATTAACCGGGTACCAACTCTTAACATCTTACACACGTGATAACTTTTAAACGAAATATCCGATTGAGATGAAACAAAAAGTTTTTTACTTCTTCATAAATACTCTTGATAACATAATGCTTAATTTCGATAAAGATTAATATTACGATACATATTTAACGTAGTTTTTTTTCTTCAGACGATTTAATAATTATTTTGAACACAAAATCGGTTATTGTGATTAAACCATGATAGCTAGATATATGTTCTCGCGGACTTTTTTGTAGGTCTTAATGGGATCTACAAACCCGTAGTACATCATTTTGTTCTATCGTCAATAGTTTTTGCAGCGCACGCAAAAATAGGTTTTCGATTTTACACCTTGTGTTACAAAATAGCAATTTTATTACGGATACCTAATTTTGAAAAAAAAAACATTGCCTATAGCCTTCCTCGATAAATGGACTACTCAACACTGAAAGAATCATTCAAATCGGACCAGTAGTTCCAGAGATTAGCGCGTTCAAACAAACAAACAAACAAACACTGCAGCTTTATAATAGTCTTTGATTTGAATTGTGAATTTCTGTATAAACAAAACAAAAGGTGAGTGAAAAATCGTTTTCGTTACGGTACGGTTACGGACCGGTAGGTGGATCTAGGCAATCGGTTAAAAAAAAAATTAAAATACAGGTCGAATTTTTACCCGGTATTAATAAAAAATACCCGGTATAAATGGGTATTTTTTAATTTTTACCTATTTTACCCTTTCCTTCCTATTTTACCCACCCGAATTTTTACCCACCCGCCCATCTCTAATTATTAATGATCACCATCCTGATGTTTCCATTTTTTATTCTATTAGGTACTAGCTGCCGCCCGCGGATTTGCTCGCGCTGTAGGTACCTAGTAGAAAGATGTACATCGTACATACAAGTAACCTACTTATATGTTAGTCCAGCACACATCTAAATTCCAAATTTTATTAAAATCCGTTTAGCTGTAATTGAGTCACAAACTTTGACATTTATAATATACTAGATTTTGCCCGCGGCTTCACTCTCGTGATATCCGGACAAAAAGTAGCCTACCAATATGTTATTTCAGCACACATGCTATAATATATTCCAAGTTTCATTCTTATCTGTTCAGCTGTTATGATGTGATTGAGGCACAAACATACATCCTTACAAACTTTCGCATATAAAAGGTAGTAATTTTAGTAGGAAGCATTATGTGCAAGAAAAATTTAGTCTCACTTTGATTATTTATTTTTTCAGAGTATGATGTGTTGGACTCCAGATTAGATGAATTGAATACAGC
Organism: Scotopteryx bipunctaria; assembly: GCA_949320045.1. NCBI lineage: Eukaryota > Metazoa > Arthropoda > Insecta > Lepidoptera > Geometridae > Scotopteryx > Scotopteryx bipunctaria. Next base: position 7,407,829 of record OX439441.1, read on the forward strand.
TTTGGACTTTTTGGAACAAAAAAATGATAGTATTCAGGATCAACTAAAGGAACTACTGCAATCCAACATTGAAATTAGACAGGAAATGCAAAAACAAAACACTGGCACCCCAGCTAATAATTAATTTCTAACTATTGATGTTTGCATTAGGTTCTTGCACATTGTGTATTAAAAGTTGTTGTCATTTTTAGATTATAGAGATTATCGGGACATTCTGAACATTTACCCTAAAGTTGTACCTACCTTACAGTCCTCTTGAATACTATGGATGGACATAAAGAATGTCAAAATTACTTTGTTGCCATATAGAAATTGGAAGACCTGACACAATATTAGGGCCCATACTCTTGTAAGCATTATGGAATAAAAGAAGCACTTATAACATCAAAATTCACCAATTTTTCTTCTGGAATAAAATGGTAAAATGAAAATCAAGTTTTAATTAAATAAACATTAATTTCACACAATTGCACTACATAAGTAAATCACTAATGTTTGTTGTCTGCTAATGGTGACCCTTTTTAACGAAGCGAAGACCACAATATCCACAAGCATGGTCACCAGGTTTGTCCTGCAAAGCAAACAAATATTATACTTACAGAATATTATAAAGTTTGGTAGGTATCAAAAGCTCTTAAAAACGTATGTCAAGGATGGACTAGCCCCACCTAAAACATGAAAGGATAATTACCAAGTTGATGTAAACTCGAGGATGTCCTTCTGGGCCACTGCCTCCATCACACCACACAACTCGTTCCGTCACCTCCTTTGGTGGTACTTCAGCAATTAAGTTTATAGCCCAGTTCTTATTGACTTGTTTTGGAGCATTCGTGAAACGAACCATTCTATAGTCATCAGCTTCCCATTTCTGAAACGAAATATGCCATAACAACATTGTAAATTTATAGAAATAGCCGCTAGGAAGCGGCTCCACTTCCAGGTTAGGTAACTAATTTCTTCCCAGATAAAAAGGAGTCTACATCTTATAATAGGTCTTAAACTAATAGAAACTGTTGGTATTAGTAAGGATAGAACATTTATATTATAAAAAGAATGTAAAAGCGCTAAATGTAAAGGAACATTATTACGTAAGTCTCGCGGTTTGGAAGTTATATGCAAAACAGCACATACCATTGAACTGATTTTACTACAGCTATAGGTTTCTCAGAAATTATAGATGCACGAGAAGCGAAATAAAATGATCTATCTACACGTACTTGGCCCGTATGAATAGGAATGTCTTCTACATTTCCAGAAATAGTACGACTCAATTGAATAGGTATGGTTTTGAGCAGAATTGATTTTGTTACAGGAGAAACTCGCGCTAATATTGAGTTACTCATTTTTAAATTAATTGTACAGACAAGATAATTTACAAGACGTGCAATTTCAAGTAAACAAGCAATTTGAGTTTGTTTAACCCTTATGCTCGATCGACACGTGTTGTACTCTACACCCGTAAGCTCGCGCGCTGTCATGGCGTCACGGGAAAATAATTGTCAATGTTTACAAAAACTATGATAATTCAAAAACTAAAAGGAGTTTTAACTTGAAATAAAAAGAGAACTACTCTATGATAATGCTAGTAATGTTTATTTACAAATCTAAAGTGATGTAATCCTCTCATACTATTATAATTTCTGGTAAAAAATACACACAAAGAAAATTCATAGGCATTGATGTAAATAAATATTTTTATGGAATACTCGGCAACTTTGAAACAATAAGTTTTTGCTTTTTGTAATGTCTGACGTATAGTTTATAAAACCTATATAGTTATAAGTATGTCTTTCATACAAAATAACTGTCGTATATTCCTTAGAAAAAATCGATCGCTTACTGTCTGTTACGTAGCAACTGAACATTTGTGATATCAAGTAATCAATAATCTTGACAGAAAATGAAAGCAAAACTAGTAATATTTGAAGGAAATATACTTATTTATTTAGAACATAGGTTAGATGGTCGAAATATTCAATGGGAAAGGATAAATAAAATAACTTGTGAAAAGCATCCATGTTTTTATTTTTTATTCAAACTCATACCAAGAATGTTTTTAGACGAAATAAAACAATCCATATTATGGTAAAATATATGTATTTTCTCATATAATATTTATTTTAGTCGTATTTCAAACAAAAAACATAAGAAAATCATCATCAAAAGCATTGTTAGTTTGTATGAAAAAATTATGCCAAATAGTGATGTGCCATGCTATTTGATGTTATCGATAAATGGCGTTCTATAGGTACAAAATGAATTATGTTGCAAGATAAAAAAGTGAGTATAAAAAGATGTCGAAATCGTAATTTTTATAAAAAAATTGCTTTGCTCAATATTGTACCAAACTTTTATTTAGTTACAGTGCGTTCCCGTTTAGAATGTAATTTGGCCGCGTGGTTAGGCTGATAATGATGACGGCTGAATGCTTCAAGTTACGTTCGTAAATTTTGTACGGAAACGCTCTGTACATATAACAAAATAAAATACAGAAACATCACACACAATAACATACACTACTAACAAGCCAAAAACAAAATGGCAAGCAGCAGAAAATAAGTGAAAGCAGTGATATGAACGGAAATGGCACGAGGTAAGGTTATACACTCAATGAGCGTCGTATGAAGTAATTATACACGGTGTTTCAGCGAAGGGGTTTTAATACGAAAGGGGGGTGTTCTAGACGTCTAAGTGAACAACTTTTGTTCTACGACTTTTGGAAATTCGAACTTTTTTTTTCGATATTTCTAAGAGATTTTTTTCTCAAAAATCAGCTGTTCCTTACAAAAACTAAATTTTTTTTTTCGAATTTACAAAAGTCGTCGAACAAAAGTTGTTCACTTAGAAGTCTAGAACACCCCCCTTTCGTATTAAAACCCCTTCGCTGAAACACGTTGTATACATATGTGGCAGACGACGTCAACTCTCGTGTAATACACGTATTAGTATATACAGTATTAGTACATTGCCTAAACCATAATTAGTTAAGTAAATACAACAGCCGCATCAAAAACCAAACATTTTCAAAACCAACCACAGAAATTCAATAAAACATGCACACGTCCACTCCACTGCTAATAAATTAAAATTAAATAAAAATTGAAACAAAATTAAAAACCAAAACCACGTATAGAAGATAATGATAAAATACCAAAACCAATGCTGTAAACAGTAATATTATCAACTCTACTCACCAAATCAATTACTCACGCAATATTATAACGTATATTTTGTATTATGACAATCTGAAAGAAACAATATTATGGTATCAGCTATGAGTAGCAGTGAGGTACTCCAATTACTTTCTTACTCTCTTATTACACTTTTACTTTCTATCAAACTCTTTTCACATCAGCAACAATGTATCAATTGGACGAAGAAAGAACGACTACGGTATGGTATGAAACTGTTCGAAACAGAAGTCCAAACAAAGCGATACTTTACACTTTGGACACTCGTATGCAGTTCTGCTCCCTCTACGACCATTAGCAGTGCACCAAACGCACTGTCGACGCCCCAAGTTGTTAGAATGCCGGACTGCTTGGCGCATTTCAGCTGTAATGGGAATGCGCCGTATAAAGTGCCGCTCTGTTAGGCGTTCTGCAGGGAATTGAGAATAGGACATATGAGGTCGTGGAGTAGGATTTTGAGGGTTTCGTAATGGAACGTTACTACGATGATGATCAAGGATGGATTGGACAAGAGTTAAACGAAATACCAGAGAACTAATTTTTGTGTTACTAGATTTCTCCAGCAAAATTCTTGCGTTCTGAATAGTGATATTCAGAAGGCGTTTGAAAAGTTTCCTTGTCCACTTGACACATTGTTTGCGTTCTATCAAATAGGGTTCAAGCATTTGATCTAATCGGTCAACTCCACCCATCCCTTGATTGTAATCTTCGATCAACTGAAGTTTATATTGCGAAGGTCGTCCAGGTCTAGCCTCTTTGTGTACTTGGTTCACTCCATGGAAGGTTGAAAGACAGGTAAGCCGTTTGCGGTCTTGGAGAGCCATAACCATAACATCTCCAGATTGTCTTGCAACGAACTCGCCCTCAACAAGAGGGGCCCTCTGAATGACGGCAGGGACGTTTTTGCGGGATGATCTTAATGTTCCCACGCAATCCGTTCCCCTGCGTTTGAGGTACCTCGCAAGCATTGGGGAATTAAACCAGTTATCCATGTATAAAACGTGACCCAAATTCAAAAGAGGCTGAATAAGTTTGATTACAGTTGAAACGCTCGAGGGAAGAATAGAGTTGGTCGTTCGGCGGCCTATATAAACAAAAAATGACCATAAATACCCAGTTGTAGATTCACATAATTGGAATGTTTTAATACCAAACCGGGCCGATTTCGTTTTGATATATTGCTTGAACCCAACCGGCCCTTTCCAAAGTGTCAATGACTCATCTATGCAAATGTCCTGGTGTAGATTGTAATTCTGCTGAAATTTTATATTTAATTGGTCTATGATGGGCCCCATAGGGTATAAAATATTATTAGGATCATTTGGATCTCGTGACCCGTTGGCAAGATGGAAGGCTCGGTTAATATTCCAGTACCTTTCTTCAGAAAACATGGCCCGGAATGCTTCTGTCCGCAAAAGGAGATGTTTTGAAAAACAGGATTTGATTGTGGGCATTTTATGAATGCCCAACATCATCCAGAATGCGAACAGGACAAGAAGTTCATCGACATTAGTGGCATACCAATCTCGACGAAACCGTGCACTCTGAATCCCTTGTGCATATCGATTCGTTTCCTCTACTATATGGGATAACAGAGAGTCATCCCAAAATGAGCGAAACGCATCGTATGCGTTTTCAAACACCTGAGTCGGTCCAGAATTATCAGGTATGAAAGTTTCTTTTATTCCATGCCATTCATCCATAGACGACCAAACAAACTCCTCACAATTAAAAAATTCATCCTCATCACTCATATCCTCTTGAACCTCAACATTCGCTGTTCTCCTTGCATTTATAGTTCTTTCTCTTCTCCTACGCTCATCAATTATTCGCTCGATGTCCTCTCGTAATGGCGCTGCGAGCTCTTCGTTAGACGCAAAACGCTCAACCAAGGGCTCACTGCGCGACCATGCAGAACGTCCACTCTCACTACTACTCACAAAATGCCCACGACCTCTTCCTCGACTTCCACGTCCGCTACGCCCGCCTCTTCCAGTCGTGCTTCTTCTGCCGCGCCTTCTGCTGCTCCCGCTGGTTATTGCCGGCATTGGCATATCGCCTGCATCAAGCTGCGGAGTGTTGCAGCGAGGGGTTCTGTAAATGGAAAGGTCAATTAAGTATATGTATTCCTTCGGTTGACAAATTTAAGATATTTTGATTTAAAAAAATCAGATTTACATCGGGCTAATAGACCGTAGAACTTCCATGCGGGCCATTTCGTATTCTTCGTCACTATCGCTGGCTCTGTGTACAAAAACAAAATACAACATTGAAGAACAAAACTTCTGTATGCGGATTTTATGATTGAAATGTAGTAAGTAGATTATGATAATACTTACAAATTGCCAGTCCCTGGTACCTGTGGCTCTGGTATTACCAAAGGTACCAGCGAGCCATCATTTTGTACCACAAAAAATTCACTTCCAGGGCTTATCTACAAGAACACAAAATTATTCTTAGTACTAGAAAATGTAAAAATAACAACAAAATTATTATGTATCTTTGCATAGATACATTACAATTATACATATGCGTATTATGTTATATACAATATTTGCAACTAACGGTCAGATTTTGGAACTCATTCGCCATTGCAATGTGAGGTTCCACTTCCACCTCCTCAATCATATCTTCCTCTGACTCGTCCTCGTCGTTAAGGACGGCTAGGAATTCTTCCGGCACGTCGTCTATTCTCGGTCTCCACATCTAAAACATATAAATTAGTGCATTTTAGATTATTGTCAGAAGAAAATTTTATGTACTTTTTATGATACAGTTCCCATACAAGGTCTCTTTTATTGAAACAAAGCGACCGACATAAAAAGATAATTATTACAGAAAGAAATATAGAACATTTCTAATTCTTCATATATATATATATATATGTACAATGTGTTTCAGCGAAGGGGTAGTAATACGAAAGGGGGGTGTTCTAGACGTCTAAGTGAACAACTTTTGTTCTACGACTTTTTTTCGATATTTGTAAGAAAATTTTTACTCAAAAATCAGCTGTTTCATACAGAAACTTAAAATTTTTTTTTCGAATTTTTAAAAGTCGTAGAACAAAAGTTGTTCACTTAGACGTCTAGAACACCCCCCTTTCGTATTACTACCCCTTCGCTGAAACACGTTGTATATATATATATATACATACACACACACATTATCCGTACGAGGTCTTTTTTATTGTAATTACACGACCCAAAGATAAAAAGAAAACTATTTGTCACTAATTTCAATAAAAATATAATATCGATATTTTATCGATATCAACAAGTCAATGCGCAAGCTCTACTGCAAAAAAGATTAGAAAAATGGCGCCGGTTTTGACCTTGATTTTGCGCCGATGTAAATAGAAACATTCGTTTACGAAATTGTACACGTTTTTGATATAAAATACAGGCAAATACATAAACACTGATAATGTTCTGCCATTATTAGTTTACATAAATAACAAACAAAAATATTTATATTGGTCAAAACACACTTCAAAATACTCGGAACATAGAAAAGTTCTATACTTGTTACTTTGAAAATCAACATAACTAAAGTATTTTTGCATGTACTATTCAACTTATGATAAAATTACGTATATATAAGACCAATTCACGTATAATACTTACAATTTCTCAAATATTCTCTTACTTTCCAATAATAAAACCAATATTTTCACACAACACACACAGAACACTTCGCGACTTTCACAGATTGTTTTCAAGTACGTAGTACTCTGTCCCATAGACTAAAACCTCCAAGTGTAATACCTCTAAATAAAGAGGACTTTTTTGTCTCTCTTTTTCTCATACAAACCTAATTAGTACAAAGTGAGTTAGCAATACTATTTTAAATTTTTTGAAATGGTCGCATGTGCGTATAGATTCATACGCATTCCGAGTTTACGGTTGCAAGTAATAGTGCGTATGAATTCATACGCATTCCGAGCTAAGAGGTTAAAAGTTGAGATGAGAATGAAAATCAGCTGTTGTCCATCTATTCTACAGTCAACGTCAAATAAGCATAAATGTCAATTCTCGTATGTATTGCCATAATTCAGTGAATGTTAGTGATAAGCAAACTAGTTTCGCGCAGATGCTATTTAGTACCATACAATTAGGACGAAAACACGCAAGCCAGTCTATTTTTTCGTGCTTACTAGCACGCAGTTTGAGGCGAGGGTGAGAGGGAAGGGAAACTAGCATGCTACGTAGCATGTGTATTCTGTTCTCTGCGAGCATGTTACTCGATTTGTTCGCGATGGCTCGGTAAGGGGCGATGAAAAAACTTTATGTACCTAATTATTCTATACAGAAATTACGAATGTTTGTGGAATGTACGGTAACCACCATATAAAAACCTCGAGGGAAAATCCTTACCAAAGTATATTCATCAATTCAATCCATGAACGACGTTATTTTGAACTTGAAAGGTGTTAAAATAAAATAAAAAATTAAGATCCATTTTTCATACTGAATTTTATTCAATACATTTTCAATGCCTTAGTAAGCATGCTTCTGAGGTCTGTGCTTTCATGAGCAACTGTACACACTTGGAGAGCATGCTACTAAAGAGCACACTACCTCGTAGCAAACAAGCATGCTTTTTCAGTAGCATGATGTATTCCAGGCTCAGGGCCGAAGTCACACCTTGATAGACATAGATAGACAGACCAGATGCACACAGGCTGAATAGACTATCTAGTTCGAAATATACCAATTAATGTATTGTACAGACTGGAGGATAAAATAAAACATTTTTCACATACATTATGTATAATTTTTTTAATGAGAGTGCTTGTTCGCGTACTACGAAAATTTAACTAGGTACTATGAAATTAAAAATAAGGTGTTTTTTGTTATTATTACCCATAATTTGAATACAATAAATAAGCTTCAAATAAACATTTTGAAATTGAGTATATTAATAAAGTGCCTACTTAATTACACTGGTAATCAATGAGATGCATAAAATAAAATTACAGATCAATACTCGTTTTAGGAATACACACTGAGATCACTAACAAAGCAGTCATTTTCTGCAGCCTTCCCAGACGATGAATCCGTAGATCCATACAACTCTAGGGAGAGTCCATTGTGCCTGAAAATGTATAAATTGTCATTCAAAATATACTTACACAAAAAATCAAACCAGATTATTAAACAACATTTAAGCATATAATATGAAATTACCACCGCCTGACGACCACCAAACAATGTAGGTGAGATATTAAAGAATAATTTTGAAACATTTAAAATTAAAAATACCTTTTAATTCCATTATTTATATCTCCATCACCGGAAAAGCTATCAGAATCGTCGTTCAGAGATGTCTGGGAATCTAAAAATGAAAGAGATTTTTTTTATAGGAACAGACACAACAATTTTGTAGGTACCACTATGAATCAGTGATTTACTAATATCATAGATCCGAAAGTTTATCAGAATGTAAGGATGTTTGTGCCTCAATCACGGCATAATGGATGAACAGATTTGAATGAAACTTGGAATATATTATGATTGCAGCCAAGTCACTCCCCTGGTAAGTAACATTTTATATCAGTATACTATGTGAAGGAAGCCATTTTGATGCTAACCCTTGGCTACATTATTGAGTTTCAGCGATCTTGTCGCGTAGAGTGACGGTTGCCGCCATAATGATATGTCACAGGAATATACAAGAGCCCCTAGCCAAGCCACTTTGCGTGTAGGGAAGTCTCCAGACGCTACTACAAATAATTTATGGGATCGGCATGAGCGTTTGCAGTGTAACGACATGACTTAGCGATCATTGTCAATCTAATACATTTTTTGCAGTAGCGACAAGTTAGGGCCATACCACAACCGAGAATTGTCACGATGCGAATTCGCAGTCCATATGAATGAGGCTTCTGTGATGCGATGTGGCAACACAGTTTCGATGCTTAAGTTCGGGACGCAAATAGCGAAGCTTCACAGTATGTATGTAATGTTGGGGCATAGTAAGCAGTGTTTACCCGAGGTGGCGAGGCGGTGAGTGGTGAGGTACTCTGCCGACAGGTAGGGCGGCAGGTCGTCGGCGCCGTCCCCCGCCCCCCCGTCGCCCAGTGTCTCCACCACCGATAGCCACTGCCCGTTGTGGCAGCGGAAACGCTCCACCTGCGGTAACACTACTGTTCACACACTATTCAAAAATCATAAATGGTAGAAGAGATATTCCTAAAACCCATTGATGTTGTTCGGAGTCATTCGGATCGACGTGATCCGGTAGTTGGGACAGCAGCGCAGCAAGGACTAAATAGCGAGCAGGTCACGCCCTTGACTAAGTTTGTCGGAAAGTTTTGCATACAAATCTTTATAGGGCGGTGCGCCGCAACCTCAGTCACCGCTGCCGCTACATGCTCGCGGCAGCCGCGATCCAAAAGGTACTTTCAGAATCACGTTGTGGATAACTGAAAGCTATGCTTGTCCCATTGCTACTACTTTTAAACAAAGGTTACCTTTTTTAAAAATAATTATAAATAAATTAATATTTGCGGAAATTTTACACAGCGCCATCTAGCCCCAAACTAAGCAAAGCTTGTACTATGGGCACCAAAAACTGATTTAAAAACTGAATATGTTCATGAACTTCTGTCGCTGTAATGTTGTGTACTTAGTTACACTATTTTCTGACAATACATTAGAAGGACGATTCATTACTGCCGCAGAAATAATAAATTGTTTTCGACTTGTATGTTCTATGATTTCAAGACTCAGCTATTGGAATCATCGAAATAGCCACCTTGATTCGAACCGCCCATTCATTCTTCATCTGCGAGATGACGTCGAGACATGTGTCGCACATTTTGCGGATTTCGATGTTCTTATCTTGCATCAAGTCAATCAGATAGGCTGGGGCTTCTGAAATAATCAAAACACAGGGATTTAATTGATAGCAATCTGGCCATCATTATAGTAAATCACAAATCTAGTCATGTCTTCCTCAATTGCAACACTGTTGAGGGTGTTGGAAAATCTTCTTTGCTATTTTAAAGACTTAGACAGGCAGGTAGGTAAAATGCACAAAACATTTTTATTATTATTTCCTTATTCACATTTCTAAGTTATGGTGTAACCTCGTCCTCTATACATGTATGTTCACAAATGTATCCGGTACTCAAAAATCCTCACGTGGGTTCAAAACCTACATACAATAATTTTAAGGCACTAGTCTACACACTTACAATATAGGGTAACAAAAAAGGCAATGGCAGGGCGAGCCTTGCCAGAGTGCTGGTCTTCAGTGGTAGCACTAGAATCTTGTTCCTCCTAATCGGATTAAAATAAGAGGTCTAGTCATAATGATTATAACCGTGAGGGTCGCGGATGGTTGGTAGATGGAGGGCGCACATAAACGTTCGTTTTGGAAGTATACTGGGAATGCCTATGACCAGCAGTGGACTTGTGAAGGTTGATAATGATAGAATCAGTATAAGTCGTAAACGAGGTACTCTGCAGGGGAGGAATGCGAACACAGTCTGCAGCACATGCTCGTCAGTACATAGCTACCTGTGTCGGAGACGAGGCACTCTGCAGCGGCGGGGTGCGACAGCATTTGTCGGAAGGCGAACACAGTCTGCAGCACGTGTTCGTCGTCGGCCTGGCGCAGGCGCAGCAAGGAGACCAGCGCCGCGCCGCCGCCCGCCGCCGCCAGCGCGGCCGCCGCGCGCGCCTCCGCGCACACCGCGCCTGCCAGCACCACGCCCTCGAGAGACAGCTCGGGGTCACGGCTCACTTCTACAACATTCATTATTTCACGAGTCGTCATTATCTCAACATGTTTTTGTCTTCCTCATCTATCAGCCGTCATCTCAGTATTTAGTAAAAAAAACATGAAACACAACTGTGTAGAACTTAGGTGAAGTACGTAGGCAGCGTACAGCCGCCAGCCGTACTGATTTTTTTACAATTTAATATAGTTACCTTAAGTCAGCCTGACTAATTCAACGACAGTTACAATCCGTCCAGTAGCAGTCAATGGAACTCACATAAACTTCTAAAACGTTACCCTACTTCTTTGTAATTGAAGTAAAAAACAAGAACATCCAAGTGCGATTAGACTTTCAACAGGGTTATTGTTTTTTTCGATTCATCGTATTAGGTATATGAGTTTTGATTAGGCAAACCTTAAAAATTATACCCCACTTGACCTAACAAACCCTTTTAAAACTTCATTTAAAATCCGTACCAGTGCAGAATTTCGTTTATTCTTCTGTATTACTTAATTGTTTTATTTTCAATAAGTAATTGTAAAATAAGAAGTTCTAATTGTAGAAATATCATAGAAATGCTATATACTTGCCTGGATCCAAAATCTTCATAATGCATGAAATCAAATTGTATCTCTCTACGACGGCGTAAATGTCTATGTTAGTGTTGGCATCCAGAATGTTGCTGAGAGTTCCCATGCATTCCACCAGGAACTCATCGGATGTGTCACCCGCAGTCACGGCTCCGGCTATGTCCCCAACGAATTCCTAAAACAGTAATGAAATTAGTCTTGAGGATTAAACTGTGTTCTTTTAGGATAACCAAATTAATCAGCCTAGAAATGGCATCCGCGTTGCCGCTATCGGTCCTGCACGACCTGCCGCGCACTCGTTGCATTCTAATATTAGTTGCGCACGAGCTTCATGAGCGTGGCGTTGCGCTGGCGGAAGACGCGTGCCAGGAATTCTTTCAGTCGTCCCTCGGCCAAGATGCAGCGCACATGTCGCATTTCGTAATGTATGTACTTACGACAAACAGCGGTTTGTTCTGCGCGTGATGCGAGAGGTTGCGCACGAGCTTCATGAGTGTGGCGTTGCGCTGGCGGAAGGCGCGCGCCAGCAATTCTCTCAGTCGTCCCTCGGCCGCCATGCCGCGCGCCGCGCGCTCGCACCACGCCAGGTTTACACACAGCGCCAGCAACACGTCGCCGCCACCCGCCTCGCCGCTCACGTTCAGCAGGAGCATGTCCATCAACTATAAATAATCAATAACTTAATCTAGTCCATTATACGTTATGTTTTCTTTGAGCGTGCCTAGATGGCGTGATTGGCTACGCGCAACTGGCGCGTAAATTATAGCTTAATCTGGAGAAGCTTTTAAAAAATAGTAAGTTGTAGGTACTTGATTATTATTATCAGATTATAGAAATTATAAAAATAGTGGCATTAGCATATTTTATGGCACTGTATGGAAAGTAATTTGTATTCAGATGTATGCAAACAGAATGTGGTTGGTTTGTTGTGAATGGTTGATTAGATTGGCCCTTGGCATCTAAAAAATAAGTTATAACAGTTTCATTTTCAAAATATAGTTGACAAGTGATGAAAAAAAAAAGGATAATTTTCTCACCAGTTTGACACAGTCAGATTGTGTGAACAATAATTTGACTCTATCATCCATGCTCAGATGGTACAGTATTTTCATTGCCAAATTAATGTGTTTGTCATCACCTGAAGAGTTAATGTAAAATTAAGCTTGTTGTAAACATGGAAAAAGCTTTCACCCAAGCAGTAAAATAAAAATACTCACTTGTAAATTGGATAAATTTAGGCAGAAGACCAATCTTGATCATTTTATTACGCATTTTTGTGTCAAAAGTCAAATTGAACAACAGCTTGAGGGTAACATTCACTAGATCAGCATTGGGAGAATCCAACAAAGGGGCTAACTTCTCGATAATTCCTCTTGATGCCATGCTATTTTTATTCTCAATAAAAATAGAGAGCTTTTGCAAAAATGATACAATCAGAATGAGTAGGTCAATGTTGGAATGTCTCTCCATAGCTCCAATGAGCAGCCCAACAATGTCTTTTCTATGCATTTTCTCTTCCACCTTTACATTGTCTGCTATGTTCAGTAACATGTAGAAAGCAACTCTGAGCAGTTGTTCTTGTCTCTTCGACAAAGTTTTTAACTTTCTTTTCATTTGCTCTTCATCATTTTTGGACAAGCATTCATCGGAAGCACTGCAGAGATCCTCGTGATAACTGGATACAAGAGATCTAGACTTCTGCATGGTTACATCAGCCACTGCCCAGGTTCCCGACTTGGGGCGGCGCTTTGGTTCAGGAATTCTACTCTTTGGTAATTCACTCTGAAATAACACATAAAAGATAAAAATGTATGATTTAACTGTGCAAATTTTGTAGAACATATATAATTCTCTAACTTATGCATAATAAATATATGAAACCTGAAAACTATCCAACTTTTTAAGAAGAGATAAGTAGTGTAACACTGAAATCTGAGTTAGGATTACACACAAAAAATATGACATGTAATTTTTTTATTTAAAACCTAAACTACACACAATAACAGCATATTAGCACAACAGAACGCCAGAAGGGCTAAAAACTTTGCCTTCAATACTACCTAACTTTACAGTAATTCATATATTAAACCTCCATGTCATCAAGGTCTGTGTAACAAATAATAGCAAAACAGTAAAAGATTAACCATGGTAACATGATATGGGTATTATAAAAAAAAAGTAATTATGGTCCGGTGTTATCTTATTTTTTAAGTAATCCCAACTATTTAATGTGACACAAATAAATTGCATTGTCAGATTAAATTACCTTATCCGGAGTAAGTAGCTGCTTCTTGCCTTCTACTTTTTCTTTCCATTGATCATATCTTTTCAATTCATAATCTATGACATCCATGCACAAAGACCCAATTTTGTATTGAATTATCACAGGATGAAATTCATTGTAAGTAGAGAAACAGAAAAATGTGTAGACTATGTTTGTGCTCAACTCAATACTTCTTTTCCATTCTTCTCTGAGAACTCGTGAGAGAGCACTAAGTAAGGCCTCTGAAAAAAAAGGTTATTTTAATGTTTCTCTTCCAAGGATCTCATTGACTATAAATGTCATGGTGACAAAATGCCGAGAAACATGTCCATATCGAAAGAGTACTTATGCATTTAATGGGTTGCTATTATTTAGTGCTCACCATTTCTGGCTAGTTCCAGTAGGTTATCAGGATTTCTAGCAAGTTGCAGAATGAGAGCAGAGCCCTTTATTTTTTCTGGAATGTCATCGTACAGCAATTCAACATAATCATCAACATCATTCAACACAGCCACTGAAGCACTCTCTACAGGGCTCATTATTCACTCCTGTATTTATTTCCAAGAGGTGATTGCCTGAAAATATACAAACAATGGTTATTGCCAATAATGGTTTGAGAGTATGTATTATGTTGTTATAAGATTGTCTGATTATTACTAATATACATAATCAAATGGATTGAATCATTTGCAGTAGTGAAGGTGATAGGTACATTACAACAAAATAGATTCCAAGGTCTGTGTAACAGTAGTGCTTACCAAATAAAGTGAAAGGTAAGGTATGTACCATATTGCTTTTAACAGATATTACATTTAGCTTTGTTCTCAAATGGATATTAGGAAATAACTAAATTATGTAAATTACTTTTACAGGGTAGGTATACATCTATATATAGGCCCTTCCAAAAACATTATGAACTCAGAATATTATGCTGTGGGAGTTAGGCACATGATATATACTTACATTACACACGCGTTGTGATGAAGAATATAGTAGGTAATCCCACCTCCAGTGATAACATTTATAAATATATTTGGAATACGAAAGAAAATAAGCAATCTGCAATGCAAATGCAAAAGCCAGAAAATCAATTTCCAATTTTTTGACTGAAAATAGTAGGTACCGAGGTAGGTACTGAAACTTAGATCATTATCATAGAGCAAAAAAGATAATAAACACCACAGAGCAAAACACGTTTATAGAGATTAAATACTAAGGTATTTCCCTGTGACTACTACACCTTGGAAGATATTTATTCTTCCTAGGACTACACTTTACAGACTACACTATCGAGACACACTGAGATTTTTTTGGGTGAAGGACGGGTTCGTCTGTCAGTGCGGGGAAAGTATTTAAAGTGCGCTTTAAAAGTTCTTTTCGTGCACTTGACACATGTTTTCCAACTTTTTAAGTTCTACGGCGGCATGCTCAGATTAAATAAAAGATTCTGTTATTTGATTTGAGGGCGGCATGCCAGTTTATTTCCTGACGATGTCTGTCACCATTTGATTGGTATCTAAATAATGACAAAATATAGCACTCCCACCTCAGAACAATTTATTGTTCTGAGACTCCCACTGAGCAAGTAACTTGGGTGAATTCGTCCAAGGCAGGTAAACACTTCGTACGAGTACGACACACCGACAGTTCCCAAACCAGCCGAAACCCGACCATGTATCAAAGTGACGTTTTGTTTGTCAGTGGTTGGTTTTGTCAAATTGACAATTTTGTCACCCAGTTGCGTTTTTTGTTGGGAGACTCATTTTATTTTAGTGAGTGAGAAAATGTCGAAATCAATGAAATGAAACATTTACGTTCGTTTATTCCAATAAAAAGGTCTGTGATCCAAAACTAAAAGATATAATTAGGTACGGTGTTTGTTTTCTATTGTGATTAGCTATTGTCGAATTTGGGTTGTGTTTCGTGATAAAGTAAATTATCGCGAATATCTATGACGGTGTAGTGCTATTTATTTGCCTACTTCCTTTTATTTAGATAAGAGGTACGATAATGAGATAAATTGAAGAATTGCTGCGAAGGAAACTTTGAAACACTATTTGGATCTCTACAGAAGTGAGTTGCTAAAATTACAAATACAATGCTTGCTACTTTATGTACCTACTCTGCACAAAGTCTTGGTAGGTAATTTCTTGATAAACTTTTATAGCAGAGATGGGTACATTATTAATTTACACTTACATACCTACCTAGTTGCTTAACTCAATATTTAGAAACAATATGTAGGTGTTTATCCCTTTCAGAATTGTTTTCATTATTTAATTAGGTACCTTATTTAATTACATCATTAGTTAATTGATTTACCTATCTGATAGTATCCATAAAGTTAAAAGAGTGCTTGTTAACAATTAGTAGAGACTTTATATACAACTTAAGTTAACATACGTGAAATATGCAAGAAAAGTGTTCAAAATATGAGAAAAACTTTAGGATGTTGGAAGCAGTGTTTCAGTGTCCTCGAGATAGTTCAGTGGTAGAATGCTCGCCTGCCATTCTACCCTCTCTTGAAGTCTCCAAAAGTTTATAACTATTGATTTTAATATGGCAACATTATAATTTATTGAGATTTTGAACATTCTATGATAAATACTTAAGTCATGTTTTGAATCCCATTGTTTTTGTTGGCAACATGATTGCAATTATGGATTATATAAACCTCTGTCAGGAAATAATAATATAATAAATATTTGTGGACATTTCACACAGCGCCATCTAGCCCTAAACTAAGCAAAGCTTGTACTATGGGAACCAGATGGCTGATAGAATACTTATATACTTTTCTTTTGTAAATACATAATACTATAACACCCAGACCCGGAAGAAATATTTGCAGAACATACAAAAATTTATCCCGTAGTGGGAATCGAACCCGCGCTTCTTACGTCTCAGCCAAGCACTCGCCCGCTACGCCATCGAGGTCGTCAATGTAAGGAAAAAAAATTAAATAATGAAAATAATGTGAGGAAATTAAATAGGTATATAATTTTACTAACTGTTGCCCGCGACCTTGTCTGCATTGATTCTCATGGCAAAATGTAGCCTATATCCTTCTCTAAGCTGTTATTTATCTCCCTGTCAATTTTTATGAAAATTTGTACAGCTGTTTAGGCATGAAAAGGTAACAGACAGACAGACAGAATTAAGTTACTTTTGCATTTATAATACTAGTATAAAAAGGATAAAAAGTAGCCTATAAGTTATTCCAGCACACTATGTATGTTCCAAGTTTTATTCAAATCCAATCTGCAGTTATGACTGAGGCACAAACATCCTCACAAACTTTCCCATTTATAATATTAGTAGGATTGGTATTGATTGTAGTTTTACCTTATACTGAATAGGCTTACTCATGAAAGACCTGGTAAGGAAACTTATTGTTCTAAATCTAAATTGTACATAGTAGAGCTAAAATAAATAACTGTCAATAATTGTTAAATGCATGGAGACATGCTTGCAGATGTCAAGGTTATGTCTTATATTTGATCTTATTTACACAAGTAAATCATTATTACATACTTACTTAAATTTAAAAGCCTATTTTAAAAGTTATTGTTATGTATAAGTAATGGTGTAGGTTACTATTAATTCAAAATTATTATTGATAAACATACATTACAAAAGTGGTGTTCTCCTTTCTTATCATTGACAAATTTAAATGATAGCAGTTTTGTGTTGGTACAACAAACACCTGCATAATTGAATTTATTTTCAGGTATTATGTTTACCCAGTGATGTACCAGTGAACCTATTATGCCTTCCTAAGAATTGAGTCAAATAATCATTATGACTGACAACCAGACACTCACTGCTCCTATTTCGCTCACAACATATCATCAACTCAGCCTTACAGGTAATGACTAAACTGTTGTGATAGTATCTAATTTTTTAATTTAAGCTTATAAATATAGTTGTTACCTATGCATCCTAACATGAATTCTTCTTACAGTTGAATCAGCCACGATAAAAAATACAGGATTGTTTAGGCCCAACCCCTATTTACAAGTGGTGATAGATAATAATGTCTCAAGAAAAACAGAGGTCATAAAAAGTACATTGCATCCAAAATGGAAAGAAGACCTTACAGTGCTGGTGACTCCCCAGTCACAACTGTTGTTCCGCCTCGCTGACTACCACAGCTTTAGAAAAGATAACATTATAGGGGAGAAAAAGATCAGTCTTTTGAAAATCCTTCTCTATTTCAATGGCAAATGTGAGAATGTGGAATTGTCAATTGGTGAGTCATAGCTTATTTTAAAGTTACTTTGGATTTTCAAAATGGACAGTCGTGAGGCGTAACTTTTAATAAGGCGCCAGCCGTCTGAGCTGCCGTTTTTCAAAGTCAGAAATGCTCCGTGTAACCACGTAATTTTCAGGGTACCGTACCCGAAGGGTGCCAACTGGACCCTATTAAGCCTCCGCTGCTCGTCCGTCCGTCTGTCCGTCAGTCCATCCGTCTGTAAGCGGGCTTTATCTCATGGACCTCGTAATAAGTAAAGAGCTGAAATGTGTATTTCTTTGCAATACAAACTTGTGGGTTTGTAACTTTTTAGGAATATATTTTCGAAAAAAAATTCCGAGTTTTCCTGAAATATGCGACATAAATGGCCGTATTTATCGCTTTGTAAACTTCGTAGACAAAGTGGGCAACTGGGATTTTTTTTACATTTTTCGTCATCATTTGGAAACTATACATGATAAAATAATTATAAATCTTTTTAGCTTGTGCTAATAAAGCCCTTTCTTACGATATCCAACATGATACAGTCTTTAAAATTCACTTTAAAATTTGGACCTCCATACCTTTTTTTTAAGTAAAGAGACCCTATTTTTTGTGATGTAATTACAAAAATAAGGATTTATTTTTTCTTATTAACCCTAAAAATGAAGGGGGTCCCCATTTTTAGAAACATTTATGTACAATACGATGGTACGGAACCCTTCATGTGCGAATTCGAGTCGCATTTGATCGGTTTTTTTGTTTATGAAGGCGGTAAATGTTGTAGATTTGATGAAGACAGTCTCACATGAGAACTCGAACAGTTCAACGACGGATATGAAATCAGCGGAGCTGGTGGTATTGCTGGACGGGCTGAGGATCGACTCCGCCAGCCTGCTGCAGTCGCGCGACCTACTGGGCGAGGTTAGCAGCGCGCAGACGCCGCTCAACGAGGGCGTCCGCGCGCGCCTCAGGATACGCAACAACCCAGAGATTATGAGATCTATGTTGAGACCACAATCACTAAGGGTGAGTTTTTGGGCGTTTAGCGTTTAGGACATAACATTTAAATAATCAAAGACAATGAAGGTGGTATTTTAAATTATTCCAGGACAAAGTACTGCTAAGCAGTTTATGTTCTCTGAAAGATAAGTACCTACCGACCTGTTTACTGAGCCCTGACTTTTCCCTTTCTTTTAGAGATCTGAGTTCTGTATTGTCTGGGTAAGAACATGCTAACATTTTTGCTCGAAACTTGAAATGAAACACACATAGTATACGAACTAAAATCGGGTACATTTTATCCTGATACCTACTACGCGAACGGAGCTATGGGGCTAGTCTTTTATTAGATACCCAAATCTGGTTACCCTTAAACAAGTACTTGTTGTGTTCTTTCGTGTAGCCGCCTCCAGGGCCTCCGCCGTTGGCGAACGGCGCGGCGCACGGAGCCCACAGCACCACGGAGGCGGGCCCCTCGCACCAGGATCCTCCCGCGCACCCCGCGCCCCCCGACCCCGCGGCGCAACCCCCGCCCTCCGCTACGCCCCCCGCCGCTGAGGAACCTCTGCCTTCGGGCTGGGAGATGCGATATGATGTTTACGGACGACGGTAAGTTTTCTTGCACACGTTGCACCCTCCATAAGGCCTCCGACCTGGACCACAACCCGCGGTAAATGTCTCATATTATTCTGTAAAACAATAAGTTTTGATTAAAAATACATCTATGTACCTTGTAGGTATAACGTGGACCACAAGCCACAATCATCGTCTAATACAACCAATCTCAAAACAATCGGCCTTGCTTGATTCAAACTAAAAGACATGGCGCCTCATAACACACCCCGTGTCCCTTCCACATAATAGGGACTAAGACATAGTACACATCATCATGCACACGTATCGGAGTCATTCTAATTTTTTTATGATCAGTTACAACCGTGAATGTCACTACCGTGGATATAAATACCCCTGCCAAGTGCGAGTTGAATTCGCACACGAAGGGTTTCGTACCATGTAAATAAATGTTTCTTGTATGCCACCTATTATAGGTTAGCACGTTCCCAATTAAAATAAAGGAAAAAAATGCAAAATAAAACACGTTTCTTCAGTGAGAACCCCTTAATTTTTTAGTTTTATAGCTTGAAAAAGAAATACACAAAGTACTGGAAAAAAATATTGTATAAAGTCACTTGACCCTTCCAATTACTGATCGCGCCTAGTGTTGCTTAGCTTCAATGATCGATTACAACCGTATTTTTTTATGGGACTCCCATTTATCTTATTTTTACTATAATTATGTTGTCATAGCGGCAATAAAAACACATATTCTGTAAAAATTTCACCTCTCTACCTATTAAGGTTCATGAAATACAGCCCGCTGATAGACGGACGAACGGACAGCGGAGGCTAAGTGTAGGATCCCGTTGAAAAATGAGAGTGACCCATCTAGTAACATGTTGTCCGTTCTCTGTAATAATACACCTTTGTCCCACCCACATGCAGGTATTACGTTGACCACAACACTCGTTCGACGTCATGGGAGCGCCCGCAGCCGCTGCCGACGGGCTGGGAGGTGCGGCGCGACGCGCGCGGCCGCGTCTACTACGTGGACCATAACTCTCGCACCACCACCTGGCAGCGGCCGGACACGGAGCGGCTGGCTCGATTCCAGCACTGGCGCGGCGAGAGGAGGCATGTGGTGGCGCAGGGCAACCAGCGCTTCTTGTACCAGCCGCCGCCTCAGCACACCGACGCTGAGCACGACGCCGCGCTCGTGGCCGCCGCCGCCGCCGCCGCCGCTGCGCCCCAGCCTACTCCGCCCGCAGGTACTTCCATAGGTACCTACACTCTGCTCACGAAATGAGCCTCGGAGGACTTCAAATCATTTCACCACACTGATGACGTGAAGCGCTCGTGGCGTAGTTTGCTTAGACGTTCTTGATTGATCGTTGAAGTTAAGCAACGTTGTGCGCGGTCACATTTTGGATGGCATTACGAGCTGAGCGCTGCCGTGCTTCGCGGGGCATGTTAAACTGTCGGTCCCGGCCCTTAAGTCGTTAAGCCAGGACGGAGATCTTTAGGCGGCCTAGAAACTCCGTTACAAGAGTTGGCCACTAGCTCATACGAACTTATTTTTTACCACACTGATTCGAAAGAACTAGTGACGCGACTCGTTAGTTAGCGACATAATTCATGAGTATTTGACCTCGGTGGCACAAGACGTGTCGGGCGAGTGCTCGGCTGAGACGCAAGAGGTGGGGTTCAATTCCCGCTACGGAAGAAAGGTTTAAATGATCTGTAAATATTTCTTCCGGGAACGTGTTGGTTGCCATATTCCTCGTAGATTCTGATACCCACAATGAGTCGCGGGAATCCTAGTGTAGGGTTAGAACTATGTATGTGACTGTGTTATTTATTAATCAAATACGCCATATGAGAATAAACCCTCTATCGTGGGTATTAGAAAACGCATATTTTATACAAATTTATGGGACATTTACACTTCCATTCAAACAATTCTATATGCAATTATGTTATGTAACCTCTTATCCATACACAGTGATCAACTCTTACAAAAATAAAGTACAGTAGGTCTGTAACTTTTTTAAATAAACTGAGTCTAACTACTTATTGACAAAATGATTATTTTAGTTGGTTTGTTGCTGACAAGTGGTAGGTAAAGGTCAAGAAAAAAAAAGCAAGGACATTAAAAGCTAGCATTTGAGCCTCGACCTTTCTATGACCCTGGCTAATTCGGTAACCTAGTTGCTGCATACTTGCTAATATTCAATGCGAAAATTTGTATTGTTTGTGTTTGATTTACATCTAAACAGATTTTGATGAATCATACACTTATGGAAGAACCTAGAACAGCATTACGCTGCTACGCATTAAACACGCGAGCGAAGCCGCGGTTTGTTGTAAAACAATAAAGCACTTATAGTAATAGGTGATCTGGTAAAGACATCTCACACAGCGAGCTAAGACTGAAATATTTATCTTCTTTCGTGCTGACTTGGGAAAACCTAAATTAATAATATTGGCGCTTCAAGAGTTCCTTTCGGGCATTTATGCTTCTATGTGTAAAGAAATGTGTTTTATCACCCAGTCTTATCTAGATAACTTCCATTTGTTATCTTATCTTTATAATTTCGGATTCATTAGTTACTAACGTCAGCATGCGTTTTGAAATTAATTTGTATATTTTTCGATGCCATGCTAAAACAGCGTAAATATGTTTTATTTATTTTATGAATAATAAACATACCTACTCGTAACATAAAAAAATCATGTCCATATTTTGATATGTATCGATGCGCGTTAATTTCAAAGCACTAAGCTAGCTAAAATATAAGATAACTTATCTCATATTTTAGCTAGCTTAGTTATAATGTCAAAGAAATGCTATATAATAAATAATAAAGAAATGCTGTGATTAACTAACATGTAATCTTGTAAACGTTACACAAAGATTCCATTCGTCAGAATGCGTACCTACGATATTTTGTAAACAATGTCGGCGCGCCTGCATACTGCGTGCTCTCACGCATCTGCGCGTCACCCACGAGTACATTCCACTGTCACACGCATGAAGTGTGTTAATAATAATTAAAATTGTATTACGTTACGTTCCAAGTGCTGTAAACTACACCAACTATGTGACTGCATCTAAACGATAATATAATAGTTGTGTTTTTCAAAGCGCATTCATTAGTTATTTTATTATTGCATAGTTATTATAACCTTGAACGCTGTAATTGACTCGGGCCTATACACAATTGGATTTTTTTCTATGACATTCGCGTCAGCCAGACGAATCCAACGACACCTCATTTGTCAAAATCGGTTCAGTCGTTTGGACTACAGCTTCAGCCAAAGGAATACACATACATACAAAAACATTACCCTCCTTATTCGCAGTCGGGTAAAAAGGGTGAATAAAAGGTCTCATAGCATGCTCATTATTAAGAGTTATCTTGTTAACAGACATCTGTGACAGTTACTAACATGCATTCTGTGAATACATTACGGAGTGGACACCTCTGCAAGGAAAACGACCTCGCAGCAGAAGGGACGAAATAGTTCACCGTGACCCAGAACAGGGATGACTGGAGAGAAGGAAGAAAGGCCTTAGCCCTGCCGTGGGATGGATACTACAGGCTCCTAATAATTATTATTACTTTTCTGCTGGACTGGGAGTAAGGAAAAACATAGACGTCCAG
Organism: Scotopteryx bipunctaria; assembly: GCA_949320045.1. NCBI lineage: Eukaryota > Metazoa > Arthropoda > Insecta > Lepidoptera > Geometridae > Scotopteryx > Scotopteryx bipunctaria. The sequence continues at coordinate 7,431,058 of OX439441.1, forward strand.
CTGCTTCTCTCCTCGAGCATGTCGTAAAAGTTAATTAAGGGGTAATATCCTCTCAAACACGATGGACCATCCATATGGAAGATGGGCTGATCACTTGTGACCATGGTTATCCATCTTGGTACTTTAAATCAGGAGTGGCTGCTCGCTGCAAGTTTTCTTATGAGTACTTCTGGTTCTGCCCACCCCATACATGATCCTTTGTTTATGCAGGTAGCAGCAGTAGTGGTGGCGCGGGCGGCGCGACGGCGGCGGGTGCGGTGGCGGGGGCTGCGGAGGAGGGCGCGGGGGGGGCGCTGCCGGCCGGTTGGGAGCGGCGCGTGCAACCCGACGGCCGTGTCTACTACGTCAACCACAAGAACCGCACCACTCAATGGGAGGACCCGCGCACACAGGTGGCCCTTATAAGAAAGAAGTATCTTTATGAGAACACTGGCGATCTAGTGGCAGTTTCCCTACTCTCAAACGGTGAAGTAAAACGTCGTGAGGAAACGGCGTGTCATCGAACCTGTTAATGTTGAATGTGTCAAGTGCACAAAAGTAGCATCTTTGAGGCGCACTTTAACCATTTTATCACTTCAGTTCCAAATAACTAGTAGTGACGCGAGTAATAATAACCTAATTGTGATGAAGACAAAACCCTCACTAATATTATAATTTTCCCAAACGCCTGAATGCATTTGCCTGAAACTTGGAATACACATACTTTTTATTAGGGTCCCGTACTCGAAGGGGACCCTATGTCATATCAAAAAGTACATGTATGATGGTACGGAACCCTTCGTGTGCAAATTCGACTCGCACATTAGTGGTTGGTACCACGCGATTGGAGCCACGAGCGGATGCTAATTTGAGATAAACTGTTGTCAGATGATTTTATAATTTGCAGGGTCAGGAAGTGAGCGCTTTAGAGGAGGCCTTGCCACCTGGGTGGGAGATCCGCTTCACGGAGGAAGGCACTAGATACTTTGTGGACCACAACACGAGAACTACTACATTCCAGGACCCCCGCCCGGGGGCCCCCAAAGGACCCCAAGGGGCCTACGGGGTGCCGAGGGCATACGAGAGATCATTTAGGTGGAAACTTAGTCAATTTAGGTATCTCTGTCAGAGCAATGCTCTGCCGAGCCACATCAAAATTACTCTGTCGAGACAGACGCTGTTCGAAGATTCCTATCACCAGGTAAGCTCATCTTGCCTATTTATTATTATGCTTCTCAAGTCACAATAGTAATTTTAGAAATTCGATCTAATTTGTAAATACATCTAAGTGTGATCTTGGCTTAGAAATCTCTCGATTGAGATCCTATTCTTACTCAAGTTTTTGCATTATTTTATAATATAAACAAAACTTATTCCAGATAATGAGGCTGCCTGCGTACGAGTTGCGCCGAAGACTGTACATAATATTCCGCGGTGAGGAGGGTCTGGACTACGGCGGCGTGAGTCGCGAGTGGTTCTTCCTGCTCTCGCATGAGGTGCTCAACCCCATGTACTGTCTCTTCGAATACGCGAATAAAAACAACTACAGCCTGCAAATCAACCCCGCCAGCTACGTCAACCCCGATCACTTGCTTTACTTCAAATTCATCGGCCGATTCATCGCCATGGCGCTCTACCACGGTCGCTTCATTTACTCCGGCTTCACGATGCCTTTCTACAAGAGAATGTTGAACAAGAAGCTCACTATGAAAGATATTGAGTCGATAGACCCCGAATTCTACAACTCCCTGGTGTGGATCAAGGACAATAATATAGACGAATGTGGCCTAGAGATGTGGTTCAGCGTGGATTTCGAAGTACTGGGCCAAGTGATACACCACGAGCTAAAGCCGGCCGGAGATAAGGAGCGCGTTACAGAAGTAAGCAACCTAAACTGCTTATCATTTTACACTTAATTTAGTGTAAATATTTATTGAATTATTTAATTTACAGGTAAACAAAGAGCAATATTTACAATTAGTTACACAGTGGCGTATGACTAGAGGAATTGAAGAACAAACATCAGCATTTTTAGATGGTTTTAATGAGGTAAGTGTATCTAAGGACATTGTTTTTAGCGCCAAAATGACACATTCAGTAACATGCGTAATTCATGGCTGAATTGGCAAATACACTGTGATACTTTCAGGTGCTTGAATACTTGTGGCCCACCCCACTGAGAGCACTGGTGGTCTAGGTGGTAGTGACCCCGCCTTCCGATCCTAAGGACGTGGGTTCAAATCCGGTCGTGTACCAATGGATTTTTCTGTGTGAAAAATGTATATGCGCTATACCAGTACTCTCAAACGGTGAAGGACAACATCGTGAGGAAATCCGCGGCTTAGTCAGCTCCGCACGTATTGACTATGTCTTTCCTGTGGACAAGGCCGACTAAGCTGAGAGAATGGTATAGGTGGTGGCAAGCTTACTCCATCTTAATTCGTCCTGGGCACTACAGCGTCCAGTTTGTGAAGATAAAAAGTTTCCTCCTGATGATGTATAAATCATCTACTATAGATGGTTAAAGGCCTTGGCCTACCCCATATGGGATATGAGCGTGATGACATGTATGTGTGTACTTTCAGGTGGTACCCCTAGAATGGTTGAAATATTTCGACGAGCGCGAGCTGGAATTGATGTTATGTGGCATGCAAGAGGTGGATGTGGACGACTGGCAGCGGAACACAATCTATAGGCATTACACTCGCACCAGCAAACAAGTTGCCTGGTTTTGGCAGGTAAATCACTTTTCTAAACTGAACCTTGTTACACCGACCTCATTTCATTAGTCAGCCTGGATTGTGTCGAGAACGTCAGCTCGCTGTTCGATCGTCACGCCAGTGTCCCCGCAACCTTCGATATTATTTCAAACGTCGCCGTCGCGCGTCGTTCACTTTGAAGGTCACTTTTAAGTCATAACCTTTTTTAGAGTAGAATTCCTTTAATAGTTACTTATTTCAGTTTGTTCGGCAAATGGATAATGAGAAACGAGCGAGATTACTGCAGTTTGTGACCGGCACGTGTAGAGTTCCAGTAGGGGGATTCGCCGAGTTGATGGGCTCAAATGGTCCGCAACGCTTCTGTATAGAAAAGGTAATTTTTAACTACCTATACCATATTCTTAAGTTTTTAACCAACTTCAAAAAAGTAGAAGGTTCTATGTTTGACCGATATCTCCGCCGACAGATAACCGATTTTGATGATTTTTTCACTGGTGTATAGAGAATGGTCCCAAGGTGGTCCTTTATAAATTATATTTCGGAGAAATTTATACTTTTCAAGATATATTTTAAATCATGAAATTGAATTTGAAATTACAACTTCACAACTTACCTACTTATATTCTTACCCAACAATTTTATTTATCATGGTAATTGTAATGACATAAGTCATGGACGCGTATCATCTCTATATATAAAACTCATAGGTTACTGACTGACTGACAAATAACATTACAGTTCTCATAGCATGAAACTTCGAGAGAATATTCTCTCTCATGATGTAGTAATGCACTAAGAAAGAAATTCCCTAAATTCAACAAAGCCACGGGGCGTTCCTCTAGAAATATGTATGACATTATTTATTTATTTATTCGAAAGAATATCGATGGCTACTCTGACATCTAGACATTATCTAACCTGTTAAGGAGTTTTAACTTACTTTTCATTGAAGTCTGTGTTCAAAACGTATTGTTGCATGATTATAGTGTCGGCGTACAGGAGCAGGTTTTTAACTATGTATTTTTACAGGTTGGTAAAGACACCTGGCTGCCGAGATCACACACTTGCTTCAATAGGCTTGATTTACCACCTTATAAAAGCTACGAACAATTATGCGAAAAATTAAATTATGCTATAGAGGAAACAGAAGGATTTGGACAAGAATGATTTAAAATGTTAGAAACATAGACTTAGATGATTATTGTAAATTATTATTTACTATCCTACACTTAATGTTATTGCACCACCTCACGCACTGAGGGTTATAACACCAATGGATTACATAGGGAAGTTTCCAACGGACGCCTGGCGAAACAAAACCCACTTCTATCGGAGTATAGACTCTAGAACGGCCTAGTTTAAATTGAATGCGTTTTGTATACTTCCTGCCAGAAGATGATCGTCACGCTCACGTACTAACTCAAACTGTGACCGACAAGTGCAACTCGTAACTTGCGAACGTGCGGCCAAACTAAGACTGGATAGTGTTTTACAGACAAAGCGTAGCTAATTACAATGAAAATCGTATCAGCGCTTTATTGTTATGTTTCATACATTTTCATTGTTAGCTACTGATAATCAGCACCGAGCGTCAGTCGAGCACTATTTCTAGTTAAAGTAGAACATAGAGCGGCTCACATAGAGATTATGCAATAAAATAACAAGAGATTTGTCTCTTCTACACTTCAGGCAAACTAGAGATACAATTTATGTAAACTAACGGTCAGTACTTAACCTAAAATTTCGTTTTTCATTACATGTTTTAGAACTAATATTATATTAAGGTGTAAAAACTTTGCTGTGAGGTTTATTTGCCTAAAACTAATGTGATTTCATCGTAATAACGAAAAATACGTGACAGTTTGTTTACATAAATGTATATATTTAGTTTGGCTGAAGTATAGTTTATAAAAACATACATCTAGCTATATTTTTTAACATATCTTCAATCAATCTTTGTACTTAGGTATGTTATTTTTTCATTAATGTAAAATAATGGAAACTTCCCTATTGGTGCTTTTATTGTTTAATAAAGACCAACCAAATATATAATTCATATTTTGTATGTAATGAAATACCTTTTAATATTTTGTAGATATCATTAGTCCCTATACTATCGGTTGTATAAGATGTATTTGTTTGAAATATATTTAATAAAAAGTACCTACTATGAAGTTAAATAAATCACTTTAATTTAAATATTTTTCGATCTTATTCAAATCATAATGCATTATAATATAATCGAAATAAATTATTTATGAAAATACGTTGCAGTAAGATAAAATTGTGTCTGTAAAGATTAAATAACAGATCCCTGGAGGGGCCTTGTAGTTTCCAAAATAAAACCATCAATGTTATAAATAATTACATTTTATTAATTTCAAATGTAGACCTAGACACCTACATACTTTGTAGGTTTTAATTTAATATAAAAGCAAGTAATAAAATGCCAAACAACAATGCAGCTTAAAACTACGTGCACAGGGTAGGTACATACTTTCCCAACTTATTTAATATAGCTATGGCAAAATTAAGACAGTTTCAGTTTAGCAGTAGCAAATTCTTCAGCAATTTTCAAACAATCTTTCAAACTGCTGGGGTTATTTCCAGATGCTTGAGCAGACTCTGCTTTTCCGCCGCCCTTTCCTCCCATAACATTTACTACAGATTGAACCCATTCAGATGCCAGTAATCCCTTTTCTATCGCATTTTTCGGTACAGCAGCAAGGCAAAATATCTTCTGGGTATCATCATCAACAGTAAAGAACATGGCAGCAGTTGTAGGACACAGTTGTTTTACTTGTTTTAAGGCACCATCCAAAGCTTTTGTGTTGCTAAAAGCCTTCAATTCGCTAACAATAACCTTGGCATCCTTATTCTCAAGGCACAATTCTTTAGCTTTCTCAGTAACTTTGTTAATAGTGGCAGCTTTTGCAGCTCTTTCTTTATCATCAAGTTGTTTCTTTAGGTTCTTAAGCATGTTTCTCAGTTCATCCTTTTTCCAATACGAAATTTGAGCTTGAGATATTTCGTTTGTAAGATCCACAATTTTCTTAGATATTTCTTTTTGATTAATTTCATCACCCTGGTCTTTAATGAAGCTAGCAATGTTGTTGACATCATTCTCTAAGATACTGAGTTTGTTAATAGCCTTGTTCGCCTCAGGTCCAGTAAGTGCAACAATTCGTCTAATGCCTTTCGCAATTCCTTCTTCACTGACAATAACATATTCTCCTATGTGGCCAGTGCGATGCAGGTGAGACCCACCACAAAACTCTACAGAAGTTTCAAAACCAGTTTGACCATCAGGGTTTTTCTCTAAATCCTCCACAGGAATACCAACAGACACTACACGTACTGGGTCTGGGTAATGTTCATCAAACATGGCTCTCAAACCATTGATTTTCTTTGCAGCACTTAAACTGGTATGCTTAGCATAAACAACTTTATTTTCACTGATTATATCTTTTATTTGATCTTCAGCACTTTTGATTTGATTCACAGTCATTGGACCTTTATTAGTGAAATCAAACCTGAGCCTATCAGGCATCACGAGAGATCCACGTTGATCAGAGTCATTTCCAAGAACTTTTCTTAGAACATTGTTCAGAACATGAGTTCCGGTATGGTTGTTCATTATAAGCTTACGCCTTTCTGTGTCAATATGAAGAGATACCTTATCTCCTACTTTTAACGATCCTTCAACTTTACCTGCATGCAAGACATACCCACCCTTGACTTGAACATTTTTGACAGTAAATTCTACACTTTCGTCGTCAGATTTTACCATGTAACCCTCGTCATATATTTGACCGCCTTGTTCAGCATAAAAATTAGTCTGATTTAATATTATTCCACATTCCTTGCCAGATGTAACTTCGCTTACAAACTGCTTGTCGGCTCTAATAGCCACAATAGTTGCTGAGCATGGATCAAAGTTGTATACTGCATCCTTGTCAGTTGATGATGGAGTATACTTGTACTTGTAAGAATCGTCAGTAACAGCAACGCCACTTTCTTGTAAGTAACTGATGGCATGAATATCTAAAGCCAGTAAATCTTCTTGTCCCGCAGTTTTACCTTGAGATATCAATTGAGATTCCTTTCTTGCCTTTTCGTAACCGTCCATATCAACGAAAAGCCCCTTTTCTTCACACATTAACTGTGTCAAATCAATAGGGAAACCATAAGTGTCATAAAGACGCCAAGCCACGTCTCCAGGAATAACTTTGGACTCATTTAGTTTTTCGATTGTTCTGTTTAAAAGACCTCTCCCGCGAGAAAGAGTCTTTAGAAATTGAGTTTCTTCTTCATTGATAGTTTGAATAATCGATTCAGGGTCTTTTTTTATTTCAGGAAATACATCGCCTAAAATATCGACAACAGTATGAACCAGCGAGCCAAAGAATCCTGGCTTTCCGTTTAGTTTTTCAGTTGCATATCGTACTCCACGTCGCAGGATTCTTCTCAGTACATAGCCTCTACCTGTGTTATCAGGACAGCCACCGTCTGATAAAGCGATTGTCAATGTTCTTGCATGGTCGGCTAGTACTCGATAAGCCATATCTATTCCATCTACATCTTCTTCTCCTACTTTACCAGAATACGGTCTTGCACCACTTCCACTTTCAATAGCCTTGAATAACGGTACAAACAAGTCAGTGTCATAATTAGCGCGTTTGTCTTGAATTACTGATACTAATCTTTCGAGACCGAGACCACAATCAATGTGTTTTTTCGGCAATGACTTTAATGTTCCGTCTGTTTCTCTATTGAACTGGATGAACACTAAATTCCAAATTTCCAGTACATCTGGGTCATCCATGTTGACAAGATGCGCAGCTTCACGACCCCCAATCCTGTCAAAATGAAGCTCTGAGCATGGGCCGCATGGCCCTGTTTCTCCCATTTCCCAGAAGTTGTCTTTCATACTACCTGGCAAGACATGAGACTCTGGTAGTCCCAGACTCAGCCAAATATTCTTGCATTCAGAATCAGGTTCCAGACCAGAAGCAGCATCCCCTCCAAAATAAGTGACATACAATCTATCACCAGGCAATTTCAAAACATCAGTTAGAAGTTCCCAAGCCCAGGTACATATTTCTTTTTTAAAATAATCACCAAAAGACCAATTTCCCATCATTTCAAAGAAAGTGTGGTGGTAAACATCTTTTCCAACATCATCCAAGTCATTATGTTTACCTCCAGCACGAATACATTTTTGAGTATTAACAACCCTAACCCATTGTGCCATATCCGAGTTAGGATCTACAGAGCCCAAAAAAATTGGCTTGAATTGATTCATTCCTGCATTAGCAAAAAGTAATGTTGGATCATCCAGGGGTATTGTGGATGAGGAGTGTACATATTGATGGCCCTTACTTTTGAAGAAATCAATATAAGCATTTCGGACTTCTTTTGCAGTCATTGAGGTATTCATTTTTGACTGATCTGAAACAGTAAAATAAAAATAATAAGAATTGTACTGAATCCACAACTTAGAAATAAAATGTATTTAAGTACAGTCAGCAATGGAAATTCATGAATATTTGATGATTATTCAAAATTTGGATTAACCTTAACAATTTTTAGGGCACAGTTATCATTAGTCTATTATAAAATAAAAAACATTTTAAAAACTTTAAACTTTTGTTGCTGAATGTATTGCACTTTGTACCTACAGGCAATATAATTACATAAAGGTAAGTCACTTATTGTGTAGTATGCTGTGAATTGATTACAAAGATTTGATGTACTTGAAATGAAAACTATGCACTATAAGTAAGTTTGTATGAGCTAGTGGCCAACTCTTGTGATGAAGTTTTTAGGCTGCCTAATATGCACTATAATATTGCATTACTACTATGTAATACCTATCTATTTGGCAGGCAAGTACTATATACATCTGGTTATATTCTTATAATGGAATTACCTATCAGTATGATCAGTGTCCATCAAACTTTTTGTTGATTTTTGATAATGATGCTTCACAAGGATTACACATAACCTAGGTTAGCAGGTAAACTTAACAGGTAAGATGTTGCAGTAGCTTGCCTTAGATAGAAGGTTGATAATCAAATTCCACTTATAGAGCCCTAACCATAAAAAATATTAATATATATTTTTTAACGATTTGTATGAGTTCTCCCAGAATATATTCAGATATTCATTAAAACTTGTACAACTATACAGATTAGACAAGTTACGCTTAACTCTGAATGGATGTATCACCCGTCACCCCCTCTTACAAAACAATCTTACCTCACCTCTTATTATGCAATTAACTACACAATTTTGTAAGACAAGTATAAGTGAAGAATTCAAATTATTCATAAACTGTTGACAATGAAGGTACCATATGTTAATAATGTAGGTATAGATAACTTCTCTAACAGGTAACTTATTATTTACTTTTACAAGCTTTTTGATTATAAAGTGTATGATCTACTCAAAATTCCTTTTCTAGTTAGGGCTTCAATGCAGTATTTCAGTCATAGAAGATACAATCTTACATTTCAATGGTATGCGGCGAAAACACTCGTAACACTGCTCACTTTAGCCAGGAAAGTTTTAGAACTTAGTTTTATAAAGGAAAATTTTAGTACCACTTCGCAAGGAGAGATTCACTTCTTAAAATACCTTTTGAAACGAACACCATACGATAGGTATTACAATGCAATGCACATGCTGCCATGCATGCAAAAGTGAAGTGTGATGATGAAAAGGAATGAATTTTACATCATTTCCTTTTGATTGACAGTCATAACAGTGATTAATCTAGATTTCAGACAGTGACAACAACGTTTAACCTCAGATCCCTTAGCGTGAATATGAGGTGAATATAAAATAGATAATCCAAATCCTTCTATTCTGAGATCCAAATCTTTTCATTGAGTGATCCAAAGAAAAGGAATATCCAATGTAAAAGTCATTGGGAATATCCCAGGATAAACGAAGTTGATTTGATGTTCTGATATGCTAGGTATCGCCAGTTCTGGCGTCAGTTCAATCCATGATTGATGTCAGAATGACGGGAAACTGACTGTATACGCGCAGACTGATGGATTGATGGTCGAGAATGATGGAATTAAATATTTTAATAATTTTTGTCAGTCTGGTCAAACTGACGCCAGTGTTTAATAGCTATCAGTCTGACGTCAGTCATCTTATCGCATTAAACAGCGATGGAGTCACACGCCGGCACGCCGGCCGCGCCGCCAGCGCCGTCTCCCCCGATGTCCCCTTCTCAACCATTAGCCCCAGAGAAAGAATTCCTTCTTACTATAAAAGTTTTACCTATTCTTTTCATTAGCCACTTTTTACACCACCGCTTTCTTTTTCTACGATTCCTCGTATACAGGGCTAATAATATAGCAGCACAAGCTTTTTTCTTGTTAAAATCCATGCTTATTGCGTACGCGTAGAAATTTTCGGTTGGACTGATCGTCAGTCTGACTTACCGTCTAATACCGTCCGTCAATCCATCATTCAGCCATCAGTATATACGTGATCAAGGTCACAGACTGAACTGACGCCAGAATGAGCGTGTAAACTCCGATTTATAGTACTTACGGTATAGGTACTTGCCTCTTACCTACCTGAGGTTGGAGGAAACAAAAACAACCTAATTTATTTTGTTTTTCGTTCTCCAGATAGAAGAAATCAGAGACGAAGTTATTTTCCAAAAAAAAATAAAGACTAATTATACATACATACATACATACATAAAATCACGCCTGTTTCCCATAGGGGTAGGCAGAGATCACGGATCGCCATTTGCTACGATCCTGACATACTTCTTTTGCTTCCTTCACTCTCATCACATTCCTCATGCATGCTCGTCGGTTTAGGGTACTCTTGACCTGGCCCTTTTCCAAAACGTCGCTGATTTGGTCCAGGTACGTGCGCCGAGGTCTTCCCCTTCCAACGGTACCATTCACACTCGCCTCATACACCTGTTTCGTTAATCTTCTTTCATTCATCCTCTCTACATGACCGAACCATCTTAACATACCTTTCTCAATCCTCATCACTACATCTTCTTTCACTCCACATCGCTCTCTTATCACGCTGTTTCGCATTCTATCTTTCAAAGTTACCCCACACATACTTCGCAACGCACGCATTTCTACTGCATTCACTCTACTTTGATGTTTCTTCTGCCATACCCAACTTTCACTACCATACATAAGTGTCGGCACTAGTACTCCTCTATGTACAGCCAGTCGTGCCTTTTTAGACACTTTCCGGCTTTCCATAAAGGCGTGTAGTGCCCCATTCACTTTGTTTCCTGCAATCACTCTCCTTTCAATATCCTCCTCATGCTTTCCATCTCTCGTAAACAATGTTCCCAAGTATATGAACTCATTCACTTGTTCCACTCTTTCTCCATTTACCAAAATGTCACACGCTGTCATGCATTCATCTCTTTCAAAAACCATAACTTTCGTCTTATTTACATTCACTTTCATTCCCTTCCTCTCAAAAGCTCTATGCATAATTGTTACCATCTCCTGCAACTCATCTGCCGATGACGCAAGTAAAACCTGGTCATCGGCATAGAGAAGGCATTTGACGAGTAACCCATTCAATCTTAAACCACATTCCCTACCTTTCAAATCTTGCAAGCAACTGTCCATGAACAAGTTAAACAGCCATGGTGACGCTACACATCCCTGTCTTACACCCTTTTGGATGCCGAACCATTCAGTGTATGACCCATGTATCCTCACGCAAGCACTAGAGCTCTCATAGAGAGACTTCAGAGCTCGAATAAGGTTGCCGCTTACACCGTACATAGACAATACCGACCAAAGTTCATTCCTCATCACTTTGTCATAGGCCTTTTCCAAATCCACGAATGCGCAATAGACCTTTTGACCCTTGGCCAAAAACTTTTCGGCTATGCTTCGCAAGGAAAAGACCTGATCCGTACATCCCATTCCCTTTCGAAAACCCGCTTGTGCATCCCATATTTTCTCATCGGTTTCTTTCATAACTCTTTCAATCAACACTTTCGCATACAGTTTGCCGACGATGCTGAGTAGGCTAATGCCCCTGTAGTTTTTGCAGTCCTGATGCGAGCCTTTTCCCTTGTACAGTGGAACTATAACGGCCTTGCACCAATCGCTTGGTACACGACCGTTAACCCAACACATGTTGAAAAGGCGGCACAGCTGACTTGCTACGAGGCCATGTCCAGCCTTCAGCATCTCGACTGTTACCTTATCATACCCCGCTGCTTTTCCAGCTTTCATACTTCTTAATGCATTCACAACTTCATTCATGCTAATACCACTTTCATCAATGTCAACTATTTCATCCATCGCTGAGGTTGGTGCATCAGGTGCATGTACACCATCCTCTCTTTCAAACAAACTTTCAAAATAATCCTGCCATCTTTTTAAAACACATTCTTCACCTTTCACAATACTTCCATTCTGGTCTCTGATAGAGTTCAGCTCAGAGCTCTGCATTTTTCCTCTGGCTGAACGGATGGATTTCCAGAAGAACTTAATGTTCGCCTGGAAATCCTCAGACAACCTTTCATCAAACACATCTTTTTGCTCATCTTTCTTTCTTGCAATCATTTCTTTCACTATCCCTTTCAGCCTCCTATATTTGTCTTTCGCTTCATCCACGTCCTCATTCGTAGCTTTCTGCATTCTCTCATTAGCTCTGACTGCAAGCCAATCTAACCACGCTTTCTTCTTCTCACATACCAACTTTTCTACATCCTTATCCCACCATGCATGCTTCACCTTTTGCCCTTTACTCCTCTTACTTACACCACATACTTGGGAAGCCACACTTACAATCTCATCTTTAAATACCTTCCATAACCCCTCAATCTCACAAACACTATCAATCCCATGAAACCTTTCAGTCAATTTACTTTCATATTCTTCTTTCACTTTATCTTCTTGCAAATTTTCTACTTTTATTCTTTCTAGAACACTTACGGGCTCACGCACTCGATGTCTCCATCCTTTGAAGAGACCACTCATACGGCTCATGACCAAAAAGTGGTCTGTATGGATGCCCACACCGCGATAAGCCCTAGTGTCTAGTACATTCTTTCTTAATCTTTCATCCACTATCACAAAGTCAATCATACTTTTTCTGACATTCTTCGCCTCTCGTGTGTACATGTGAATCCTTTTGTGGTCGAACATAGTGTTTGACACACAAAGGCTCCACTCCAAGCATACCTCAAGCAAACTTTTACCATTTTCATTCACTCTTTCATCTCCGTACTTACCAAGAACCCTTTCAAATCCATCACGCTTTAGTCCCACCCATCCATTAAAATCTCCTAACATAATTATCCTTTCGTTATCCTTGCATTCTTTCAAAACATCTCTTACATTCTCCCAAAACTCCTCTCTTTCTTCTTGTGCTTTCTGGGACGTACTCGTACCGGAGTCTACGGGAGCATAAACTCCTACAACAAAAATACGAGTTAGTCCCACTTTCATTCTCATCCACATCAGTCTTGCACTCACACATTCAAATTCGTTCACACACTCAGCCATTCTTGCAGATAGGATGACACCAACTCCCTGGCAAGCTCTGGCGGCACTGGGTACCCCAGACCAGTACGCCGTGTAGGGTCCGTGCTTGGTGGTGTCACATCCTTTCCGCTTCGTTTCATTCACACATAGAACATCAATCCTTCTTTCATCCATCATCTGACATACCTCATTCAACTTTACTTCCACTCCTCCTCCAACATTCAACGTAGCAAAACGGCTCTCCGTTAGCCACTTTTCGCCCCCCCGGGAAACGAGACGTGACGGGTGGCGTACCGCGTCGCCGCCATGCGGATGATTGGATTTTTTTGTCATCATTGCGTTCCCACGAGAGTTAGGGATTTACACGGTCCACCCCCGCAGAGCCCTTTACGGGGGTAAGGCGGAATACCGAGTGTGTCCTGTGACCGCCAACACAGACACCCTCCGTTACACCAGCTTTTCCCTCTGGCTACGAATCCTCGGCACGGGTCGGCTAACACCTTGGATCGGGGTTTGTTTCCGGGTATGCTCCCTGAGAGTTGGTTTAATTTCGGAGTTACCTTCTCCTAGATGGCTGCAGACCAATGCTGACGAGGCCCATCTCCCCGGGTTTGATTTCAGAGTTTTCCTTCTCTTAGACGGGTTGCAGACCAATGCTGACGAGGCCCATCTCCCCGGGTAATTATAGTATAGTAATATTACATCAATGATTATGATTACATGAAGAACGTTCTGTGGAAGCACGATTTCTAAACTGTTTTGTTTTTATTAGTGCTAGGTATCTACTTGGGCATGGAACCTGCTATTTTATTGTGACCATAAACTGGATTAATCAAAATCAGCCTTGTGTATTTTTTCATGAAAGGATTTGACTAGGCTTGCTCCATATTTACTGGTAAGATGTTCCCTCTAATAACCTTAGGATAGCATTAAGGATGCTGATGAGTTTTAATAACTATTTTTTTTGCAGTAAGCCACAAAACAGTTGCTGTTGCTAAACAACTATAAGAAGATATAATTGTATATACTATGTCATTAGTGTCTACAATCATGAAACTGCCTTTGAAGACTAAAATTTTGAGCAGTGTTCAGTATAAATTCTACAGTCTTATGTCATCACATCCCAATTATTTAGAAGCTCCAAAAGCATTGGAATCCTTAGAAGAAGATATATCAATTGTTACACCAAATTTTCAAAATACTTTCAACATAGCAGCTTACGTGAATAAATCTGAAACACTGCAAAACTTAGTTCACTTAAATGTGAATTTGAGTAAAATAGAAAAGAAGCCATACATTTTTGAAAAATTTTTGAAGCTGGACTTTGAAAAGAACATGAAAAACCATATTCTCTTTATTCAAGATTATGTTGGCATGGAAAGTGTTGGACATTTTATTACAAAAAATCCAATGATATTTTATGAAGATTTAAATGATTTAAAAACAAGAGTAAACTATTTGAGTTCAAAGCATTTTATAGATAGTGAGATAAAGAGAATTCTTAGTAAAAATCCATTCTGGTTATCATTTAGGTAATATGCATCTTTCTTTTAGATAAAAATTGGTTGTATTTTTTTGTCCATGATTGTAATTAAAATGATTTTTATTACAGTACAGTCAGAATAGACAGAAGATTTGGGTATTTCCAAGAATGTTTTGAGCTAAGTGGAAAAGAAGTACGGTATTTGGCGACCAAACAGCCCAAAATAATAACATACAACTTGCACCACATCAAATCAAATTCATTTGCAATTAAAGAAGAAATGGGCTTTGAAGATAAAGAACTGAAAAGTATGCTTTTACAGAAACCGAAAATTTGGATGTTAAGTAAGGATAATATGTTATTAATTTGAATTTTCAAGCCTATGTACCTACAAAATCTATCAATCTATCAAGAGCTTAACCCAACTAATTCATCATCCTAGACTAGCTGAAACTGCTGAAGCTAGAAAGCAGAAATTTGAAAGGTAGCTTCCTTATACAACGTGTAACATAATGTCCCTATAAGCCCGAAAGGGGTGTATTCAGACCGAGCACTTGAATACATTGACGTGTGCAAAAGTTCAATACATCATATTTGAAATTCCAATACAATTAAAAACAAATTATTTCATGAGAAATTTGTGACAACCCTATGTGTTTGTTTACCATTTGCGTAGGTAACAAACACACGCCCACCCTCCTATCGCGTCGGACCCACACATACGCAGACAATTGAACGCGCGGCAAGTTTCAAAAAGTACCTAGGTGTAATCACCAAAGTTTTCGTAAGAATTTGCAATTTTTTTAATTCTACGTAGAAATTAAAGTCGAAGATTAAAATCACGATATCTTTCACACATAAAAAAACAACTACCTACCTACATCTACCTAGGTAGTTACCTAAGGACCTAGGTACAGGAAAAGTTAAGTTATACCTTTTCTCCCTTCTTCTTGGTTGGCTCGGAACACGGCTAATTGACATGGTAGGTATTAGGTAGGTATGTAGGTACCTAGGTTGGTATTACTGGTACACATTCACATTCACAATCACAAAATTATTTTTGTCATTTTTTATTAGTAAGCTAGGTACTAATGGGGTACCTACTAGGTAGGGTGATAGGTTAGGTACCTATCATCATACCTACCTATCACTGAATTTTATCACTGTTGACACACACAGTAGGTACTCGGTATCCATCAAAGGGAAGTAGGTACAACACACCACCGAATTCCCGGTCTTCCCTCACTGGTGCGCCGGTGGAAAGATCCCGTCGAGAGAAGACGGTTCACCAATCCCAGAAAATAGCCCGTAAGATGGCAATGGCCGCCCTGGATAACGCTCTCTGTAGAGCTGACGCGCCGCTACTAAGCTATTAATTATTTGGTGCTGCTCCAACACACACACACAACACCATATCATAATACTCACCGTTTGAGTACAAAGCCGACATCGTATCGTTAATTAGTTACGCGAACCGAGAGATTACTTGTTGCAGTTGTTGCAAGGAACGAATGCTAATTGCGACTGATAAAAACCGATCTGTTTTGCGACCAAAAGTAGGTACCTATTGCCGAAAGCCGAATTTTTAGGGTTCCTTGTCTGGGGTAACCCACTAAATACCGATTGGGAAAAAAAAAGGAAAAAAACTTCACCATACATCTACTACTACTACTACTGTCGTCGTGTCCGTGTCGCTAGCTCTTTTGAACCAGTGTGGTGGAAGGATTAGAGTGCACCTTGAAGGTTCCTTTCGTACACTTTGACACACGTCTATGACATGCCTGGTTTCCTCACGAGGTTTTCCTTCACCGTTTGAGAGCATTGATATTGCACACATAAATTTCGAATCGAAAAATCCATAGATTCGAACTCACGACTTAAGGATGGGAAGGCGGGGTTCATACCAATATGCTACCATGTGCTCCATCCCCATTTGCTACTAGGTACCTACCTACTTACATAATAACCTACCAACAATTACGTAGTTCAATCAAGAAAAGTAAAAAACAAATAAACCTACGGAACCAATTTGATTTTATTAAACAAACGCTTGCGGTGCGGTGTCGGTTGACGGTTGCGGATTTTGAATTTAGCAAAGGCACCGACAGCCAATTAGGGCGAGGTGCCATCCCACTAGTTGTTGTTGTTGTTTCAATGCAACCAATGACAAATAGGCTGTTCACGATGAAAATGAAGATTAGTAAGACAGATAAGTCACAACCTTTGACTTTAGTGCCCAAGTAGGTAGGTACAAAATTGCATTGAAAAATGCTCCAATGAATATTGGAATAATACATCGTTGGAAAAACTAAAGTGGAATAGGGTCACGGCTTTATCCTCAGGCACGGTAGACCTCTTCTCATACTTCTTGTTACCTACTCAAGATGCTTTTAAGGCCCGAGTAGGTAGGTACAAAATTGAGTAGGTATCACGGCTTTATCCTCAGGCACGGTAGACATCCTCTCATACTCCTTGGCACCCACTGAGGATACCTTTAAGGCCCGAGTAGGTAGATACAAAATTGAGTAGGTAAGGTACCTATCTCCTATACTAGGTACTTAACAAAGAGATCTGAAAGGATGTTTACGGTGCCTAGGGATTTTAGTCGTGATGTGACCTTACATTTTAATTACCAATAAATACCAAGGTACCACTAGGCCTTCAAAAAAAAATAGAAATTACTTATTAAGCCACCTCGTTATTAGGTAAGTAGGTAGGCATTTTACTAATGGTGTCTGTTCTGTTACCTGTTTCATCTAGAGTTCACACTTAAAGGTCAAAAAACAGCTGTAAATAGGGATGCCTCATGTTGTGTCAAGTTACGTATTGGAGCAAAGTTTAAGAGACATTTCATGAATGAAAACCTTTGAAATTTTAAAAGTCGTTGAACAAACGTTGTTCGCAATGACGTATAGAACACCCCCGTTTCGGGCTTATAGGGACATTATGTTACACGTTGTATAGCAAAACCACCCGCTAAGGCGGTATTTTTCGAAATTCATGAACTTTTAACATGTGGAGTGCTTGAAACTTGGTTTGGATACTGTAAATGCAAAATAAATTGACATGTGTTTCAGCATTTTTCAACACAACCCTTAAAAAGGTGAAATGGGAACTTATAAAAGTAATCTAGTGCATACAAAGTCGCGGGCAATAGCTAGTCCTTCATAATTTTAAATATAGCTTAACATAAGGTGTTCAATAAAAGGCCAGCAGCGGGTGGATGTGGGCTGATATGATGATGATTGTTACAAGGTACATACCTAAGTGATATTGTTTAATTTGTTTCAGATCAAAGAGCATTGATGGAAAGGTTTAATTACATCCACAATGTTATGAAAATTGACCATCAAACTATTCTGGATTACCCAGAAGTACTGCTTAGTAGAGTGTTTAGGTTAAAACAGAGACATTTATTTTTAGAAAAAATGGGTAGGGCGCAATATGATCCCAAAAAAGAAAACTATGTACCCATAACAGCTTTAATAACTGACACAGATTCAGAGTTTTGCAATAAGTACGCTAAATGTAATGTCGGTGATTTTAATAATTTTTTGAAAACTTTGTAATACATTAAACCTAACCAGTTTTACCAAGCAAAATTTTATTTTTTAATGCATTTATAGAATGGTACAAAAATGCATCAAGTATTCCTGCCACAGCACAGACTCCACCAAAAATTGCACAAATATTAGTGGCAAGGTGTCCAATGGACCTGAAACAATAAGAAAATAAATAAGTAGAACATACCTAAGTGTTAAATCCAGCCATTATAAAACCTACTCAAAGCATTTGGAAGTTTTCTGGGTGTTTTGAAAATTGGCAGGTACTACTACATGGCAACCCAAGTGGTAAAAGTGAAAGTGAAAATTGTAAAGGCACAAAAATCTACAAAATTGACAATTTCAAAAACCCTGGAAACTTGCCAAACAAAACTTCTAAAGGTACCTAAAGTAGGTACACTTGCTTCAATAAGATTCTTAAAGTATAAAAAATCCCATAGTCAAATAGATTCAGCATGGGCTTGTTCTATGTGAAGGACACTACATAAACTGGGAATTACCTAATGGTTAGCTTGAAATAGGAAAGTTTTAACAATAGGTTCATAGTATTAAAAGTTTCTTTTAACTTGCCTTTCTTTCTCTGTGTATTTAACCATGAGTGGTGACAATTCATAACTAAAGAATACTCCAGGCATTCCAGACTCTGCATTAATGTTTGAAACTGATTTTTGATGTCTTGTCACGGAGAACTGGTTAGTGTGGACAACATTATTCTTAAGGTTTACATAAAGTGTCGGAATTATCTTCAAATAATACTGGAACATTACAGCACCTGAAAATAAATTCAAAAGATACATAAACAAAGTGGGTGGTCTAGCATGCGATAGATAGTAGTATAAATCGTTTAATTATTAGTTTAATTAAATAATACTAGTATAAAATTTTATCGCATGCTAGGGCGACTGCTGTCATTTTGACAACAGCATTCCATAAATGTCAAATCAAAATGACAGACAGCAGAAGATAAAGCCGCAACCAATCGAAATTGGAAAGTGATTCTTTCTTAAAGAAATCCCAAGAATATAAAGGCACTGGTATCGCGATAATTAATAGACTTGTCGCTTTCTTTTACTCGTGTTTTAACAGTAAAATTATTTTATAGTTCAAAATCCAAAATGCCTATTCCCGGTGGCATGTACCAGAACCAGGGCCCCTCATGTTTTGACAAAATGAAAATGGGATTTATGATAGGGTTTTGTGTCGGGATGGCCAGCGGTGGTCTCTTTGGGGGATTCACGGCTTTGAGGTTAGTAACAACAGAATTAATTCTGTGTAAATAAAACCATGCCTACTGTAGCTGAACTTCTTGATCGTTGGTTTCAGATATGGAGCTAGAGGAAGAGAATTGGTTCACTCTGTTGGAAAAGTTATGCTACAAGGGGGTGGAACTTTTGGCACTTTCATGGCAATAGGTACTGGAGTTCGGTGTTAAGTTTAGATGTTCCTTCTCCTATTTTGTACATAATTGAAGTTATGTTGAACTATTAGTTTACACACCTATTTAGTTCCAATATACCTAGTTAGCTAGTTTATAAAGTTAATTTAATAATAATAATTAGCTTTTATTTCAATAAAATGGTTTTACACATAATACATGAGTAATGAGTATTACAGCAATATCCAGTATTTAGCATGAGGTAATTACTTACCATTGCTATTACTAGCAAAAGTGCTACTGCAGGTGTTTGATTCAGTTGTCTTGTTTAGATAAAAAGTTCAAATGGTGTGGGAGATAATATGTGAAGTCTTCAGACATTATCTACATAAGTTTTTTAGAGTTCTGAGATTATTTGTGATCAGTCTCTCATGTGCTTCATGAGCTTCAAATATGATAAGTAGTGTAATTAGAATTCTTAGTAGCTATGTATAGATATGGCGGGTGATTGCTCAGCAGAGACGCAAGAGGTTCGGGTTCGATTCCCGCTGTGGAAGAAATGTTTGCATGTACTGTAAATATTTCTTTTGGGTCTGGGTGTTGTGGTACCATGATACTCGTAGTTTCTGATGTTAATTATTATTATTAGGCAGAATTCAAAGCCTTTATTGCACAGCCATGCTTAGGAATACAATCTTACCTTCTTTGGCCAACCCAGTGACTCCATCTAGAGGTGCAGTACTGACACTACCAATTTCAGATCCAAACGACAAATGTTTGATGATGTGAGTAGTGTTAAATACAGATGAGGAGTATGGTTGGACATCATGTACATGTACATGGTTAATTGTGAAGCTTTTTCCAGGTGCTATATGGAAACTTCCTCCAACCTAAAAAGTAATAAATGAAACAGCCTAAGCATACACTTGATTGTATCACCATAACAGTTATGGCATATGAGTTACTCATGCTTACACGATTGACTTCCATATAGCCATATATCTGGCAACCTTCCTTCAAAGCCAGGTTTGTTCTTTCAATAGATTCATCATTTTTACATTGCTCAATAGTAGCCAGATCAGGCAATGCCCATCTTCTTATTCTATAGGCCTCTTTTACATCGTCGCATGTGTTACAACATCTACCAAAAAATTGTATTAATTAGATTTCATATTATTAAATTCTATCTTAAATAACCCAAAAGTTCTAAAGATTTTGATGAAGTTGTAATTGTGTTGTGGGGTTATTGACTTACTGAGATTCATTTAATGCAGCACCATAGCAGCTTCCACATGTTATTGCAGCTACATCAGTATTATTCCGGTTAACCTAAAAAATTAACACATTATTTTACACAGAACGAATGGTCTAAAATTCTAGTTTTATAGGACATGGTTAAGAAAGGAGTACGTAAAGAGATGACAGCTGAAAGGAATGGAATAAGAGAACATGTTGTGCCAACTCCACATAGAGTGGACTAATTCTAATTCTAATTAATGTTAGGGGAACAAAGATCTGCACTGATGTCCCGTGATGGGGTGTATTGTGCATTATCCCCCCTGCTAACCCTCCCCCAGCCAGCCCAACTCCTTGAAGTACCGGAGAAGGACCTTGGGATGTTGGCAGCAGTTAGAGTGGATTAAGTGCAGGAAGATAATTATTGAAAATAATGATTGAACTGGCTCAGTTTATGGGAGCAAATTGTATAAGTGAAGGTAATGTGAGGCATGCGGCTACATTTTTAGTGGTACAGTATCAGTATTTGCACTACTTGCTAAATATTACCTGTATATCAGTAGTTACTCTAGATAAGTAAATAGTTACCTTAGTTGAAGTAGCAATTTCTTGCTTCTTTGGTTCCTCAATAGGATTTCCATTTAAATCCAATCTGCGCTTGTGTATGTTTTGGTCCATTGACAGATGTTGTTCACCAGATGAATCCATGGCATCCAATACAAGATCTGTAAAATTATTATGTTTATTTACTGCGATTGAGAGCAGAAAGAGAATGGTGTGCTGGTAGGTAACCATGAAACATTAAAAATATAGTAAAAACACTTTATTAGATTGTAAACCAAATGGAAACTTCAGTAGTTAGGCTTACAAGTATGCAAAGATTTATTATCTCTAATTGAGCATGTCAGCAGAAAAACTATGAAAAATAGTGGTTAATGCAATTACAATAGTACTTTAAAATCTATTTTGAAACTCACAGTCACATGAGATGGTTGGTACAATTACATCCAAATTGATTCGCAACTTATGTCCTCTTGATGTGTCCACAAAGAGCTCTTCAGATATGTTAGGAGACATGTATGTCTCAATTTCAGAAAGGAATAACAGTAAAGCTACTATACCGCTGACAACACTAACTGCAATTATAAAGTAGTTTAATTAAATAAAAAAACAAATAAAGTTACCTGAGAGCTTATATAAAATAAACTATTTAGTAAAGGTACCTAATTAATTATATTGTTTTGAGCTAAGTATCCTACCTAAAGTAGTAAGGTAAATGAAGAAACTTACTTGCTGCTCCTGTCGTCGTTTTAATTCTGAAATCTTCTAATGGTTTGGCGTACGCATCTAACTGCTTGAATTTATCAATAAATTGGGAAGACATGGCAATATTGGTTCCTATATTTTTATTCACTTGGCATCACTTTTGTATGTAGCTAATGAACTAAATTGGGTGTTTCTACCGGTTTTGGTTCAGGTTTGAGTTAAAAATCATCTGAAAAGAAAATCCGACAGACAACAATATGTAAGTAAAAGAATTGATGAAAACACCGGGCAAAGCCGTGCAGTAGTAGATAGGTACCTACCTACCTAAGTACCTACCAAGTTAGCAAAGTGGGCAAACTAATATGATGACTAAGTACGGCTACGGACAGAAGACAAGACAGAACCAGATAGATACACGTCAACGTCATTCGTCATCAATGTTTTTTTTCCTGGCCTGGTTTTGAAATCCTTTGGCCCTTTCTTATTTGGAGTTGTGCTTTCTGTAACGTTAAATTCTTTTAAAAAGATTTCGTCATCAAGCTCGTATAATGCTGTAAATTACAAATCTTTCCTAAAAAAAAATCGTACCCTGTAGCTTCCTAGAGCATTAATATCCGGTTTATAGTCTGTGCTACTGTGCTATTGGGATATATTATGCGTTTGGCCATGCTCGATGGTTTGGCCTAAAACGTTGTAGGTATGTTTATTTATTTATGTGTTTGTCTGTTACCATTTTCCTCAAAAACTGAACCGATTTCGATGCAGTTTTTTTTGCATTAACTTAGTTTATGTTGTAGTGTAGATAGCTAATTCTAATGGATTAAAAAAAAGTTGTTACCTAGCTACTTGTAGTTGCTAATGTTATTTTAATCGGTTGGTGTGTTTATATTAATTTAAATTGCCTGCTCTTTTAACGCCATTGTTTTTGTAACCTGTATTTATTGTTCTGAGTTGTAACCTAAATAACGTGACGCTGGCAGAATGTCCACGATGGGACGATTGCCATCAAAAAGAAAACCAAACGGAGCAACAGTTTATATTTATTGGGAACGTATCAAAGTTTCGTAAAAAAATAAGGTTGTAAGAATGTATAATAAAAATCTGAAAGATACATTATATGTAAGGTGAGTGCTACCTATATTATTTTATAATTTATATAATATTATCCGGATGACCTACGTATAATGCATGTAACTTGCACATAGGTACCTACTAATTATGTTAGTTTTATACTTAACTAATAAATTCGAAAGTACCGCCCCAGGGCATCTTGGGTTTGGCTATCCTTAGTTTAAGGTCTCAACACATGATTAACTGATTAACTACAGAAAACTAGGAATATTGATTAAACTATTTACTCGTTGCACATATCGGTATGATTTGGCTTGACTTAACAATAATTTTCAAAATCAATAAAATATAATGGTTATTTTGTAAGATAATAAATAGCGCTTATTTAGGTAAAATTAGACGAGGGTAACCTACAATTTTTTTAGAAACAAATAAATGAAATTAAACTCCAATTAAAATATTTTATTTACTGTCGTATCAAACTTAACTAGGTATACTAGGTACAATTGGTTGGTAGACACGTTAAAGTGAAAAAAAAATGTATGATTTGTAAGAATCACTCAGAATTTTCCATAAAATTTACTCATTAATTAAAAAAATAGAATTTTAGGTTGTTTAGGTAGGTGCCTACCTACCTACTTAATGATTACACCATCAGTAAAGTACCTAATTTTAGATCTATTCAAATAGTAAAATAATAAGGTAAGCAGGTATTACTTATGCGTAAACGTATTTTTTTTTGGTACATTAATACCTATTTAGGTGGTAAGTAGGTAGGTACTACAATTTGAAATTCCAAAAAAGGAGGTTAGGTAAGACAAATGAGGTGATTAATTCGTTATTTTATGACTCACTCCCTGCCTCATGCTCGTAATAATTGGATAAAGTAATTATTATTAACATTACTGAGTATTATTTACACGTGTACAGTCTTTTAATTTAACTTATAGAGATCACTTCTTAGCATTGAAACCTTCTCCGTTAGGATCTAATATCCAGGGGTAGTAGGATGGGCATTCCATGCATGTGAAGAGACGAAGGGTTTCTCCGGGCAGCTCCCTCGTAGTCAAGGGGCAGGCATTTGGCAGGGAACAGAAAGGCTGACCTTTAACGTCACATTTGTCTTGTTTCCACTCAGCGAAGTCTCTGAGTGATGTTAGCTCTGTAGGGTTTTGCATCCATTGAATAACTTGGATCATTGAGGTGAAATAAACGTCGTTCTTTTCCAACATTTCTTCTATGAACTTGATAAGTTCGTCTCTGAACTCCTTCTTGGATTTAAGCCATGAGGCGTGGAAATGGAAACCTAGAGGAGCGCGGTTGGTTGAGTAGTGACGGTTGAAGTTGTGTCGGAGGAGGCGCGCGAACTGATCACCGGTCTGAATGTTAGAACAAGAGTCGACGACGTGGCAACCTGGCAGTGATTCGTCGAAGGTGGGGTCATCTCTCCTGTCCAGTTCGTTCATTACCATTTCCCAGATGGGATGGCTTCTGGATGGGCAGTTGAGCGCGTTACCATTACATTTGTGTGGCATTCTGAAGTATAAAGTGTAAGGCCAAATAGGAACGCGACCTAAGGGAGCTGTAATAGATGCGTCGTATACGAAGTATTGATCGGCCATCATTTCAAATTGCCTGTTTCCACCGACGCGCAAGTAAGGAGCACGTAATCCGATAATCGATGAATCTGTTATGTTAGCAAAACGTTCAGTGATCAGACGAGCGCCGGCCATTTCGGCCAACCAGTCATCGTAGCTTCCGCTGCTCCAGTATGTAGGGTCATCTTTATGAGTTAGCGAAAATACAGCGATCTCGTGACCTTTGCGGTGAAGTTCTTGAATAGCGGCGTAATTTGAGTATTTATGGGAGACGAAGAATGTTCCACGAATTTGGCAACCGTTAGGGTTGTGGCGATTTCCATTAAAGATTTGGTCATACAAGTCAATATTGTCAACATTGACAGCTCCGTTAAATGTGATGGTGATCATCTGAGGGACTTGGTTAGGTTCGATGCCTCCGGGGATACGTGTTCCGTCGGCGGAGCAGAAGCAGTCGGGAAGAATACATTGATTCGTATCGCAGTCCGGAGCTCTGTTGGGGTCTACGTCGACAGCTGTAACAAGAGGGCTATGTTGTAGTGCTAAGAATACTTCGTGCTTAGGTAGGTACTTAATGCCTGTTAATAATAAAACAAGGTCATTTAACACGAGTTTAAATACAATACGTACTGCAAGCATTTTCGTCAGATTCGTCTTTGCAGTCTGGTTTTCCATTACAGAATAACTCTTTCTCGATGCAGTCTCCGCTTCCACAAGCTAATTTTCCATCAGGACAAATAGGCTCATCTGTTTTCAAGAGAGGTAAAATTTTCCTTGGTTCTGAAAATGAGAAATGAAATGTTTAACGTCAAACGCTTATGTGCATAATGTACCTACTTAGAGAAGTAGGAACAGGACACCTGGATAATATTTTTATATAAGGGCTATGCAGGTGACTAGAATTATCTCGACATTATTTATCTTGATACTCGATTCATTTTGTGTGATTTTATTTGTTGGTTGTAGTGTAGAAAGGGATCACAAGAAAATATTAAAGAAGAAAGTTTGGCCTAAGCATGAAAAGATGTTTATTAATGTTTAAAGAATAGAAGTGGTAGTAGTCGAAAAATTATTTGATGACTGCTAGAGAAGATTCACAAGATACAAACGGTAAATGAAGATAGGGGGTAATCGAAATAAATAATGAAATTAACACGTTAAAATATGCAGGTAAGTAAGTACATTTTCAATTAAATCATAAATAAATGAACATGGAGAAGGGGTTTTTATTAGATGCTTAGAAAATTCCGATCTATGATAAGGTGGGTAGGAACTTAAATAATTGATTCGAAAGTGTCTGATATATCATAATAATTATTGCAGTTTAACTACGTGCATAGTATGGAATTTATATAAATTTAGCATACCTATAAAATACCTCAGTAGGTAATTTATAGGTAGGATAGATAGCTCTACCTACTTCATTATGGTATTTCAGACAGGCCATTGAAAAATAAGAAAAATAAGAAAAAAAGACTATAAAAGCTAGAGTGTATTCTATATACATAAGTAATGTGAAAGGCAATGCTAGCACTCTATTTCTTAGTCATGATAGGAGTTCACCTAAGAAACAATTGAAGAAGTATTAATTATTAGACCAAATTAGTAAATAATTATAAGTGGTTAGGAATGTTACGCAGTTAGTACAGTTTAAAACATACTTAGGTAAAGAATATTATTAGGTGATTAGAGTGTAACGATAATGAAGCCAAAGCGTGGTTTTAGTAGGTATCCAGAAGATGCGTAAGGAAAGATGTGTTTTTATGTCGGTCTGAAATGTATTGTTGCATTGTTATGTCTAACAAGGTTGCTATTTTATGCTTTTGTTGCGAGTAACACCTAGGTGTGATTTTCGACGTAGATAAAGTGAATGTCTGTTTAGGTAGGTAAGCTTTCTAATGGTCGGTTGGTCGTAGGTATAAAGACAAACAGGTTTGATCTTTTGTGGGTATTAGGTATGGTTTAATTGAATAAAAATAAAATTAAGAATTTAAAAACCATAATATGTATATTGTTTGAGCATAATTTTGCGACACAAATTTTTTCGAAGTATACAATGGCGTCAACCATTTTGGATTTAACGTTTTTTTTTGGTCTGAGATTTAACGTCAGATATTATAACATGCGAATACGATAGAAAATATTTTTTCAAGGCAAAACAATAATACTATAAAGACGGAGTTGGTTAAGTATTCCATAGCCTTTGATAAGAACTTTGAATGATAATGATTAAGACCTACTACTCGTATACGATATTATTGTGTCTCGGCACCTATCCTAGGTATGTTGAACGGTTTTATTTTAACTTCAAGGTGTATAATTAAGTACTAGGTATTTGTTTGGTGTTGTTGTTTGTATGTTAAATTGCTTTGCGACCGGGTGCGTCCGTGGCGATCGCCCCTGCAGTGTCCGTCAGGGGCCTCATGCAATACTTGACACCTAGTCTACAGTGCGACGCTGACGCGGCCCCTTCACCCAAGCTTCATTCATTGCTTCTACGCGCCAATAGCTTTTGCTTCGACACTTACTCTCGAGTTTGTCACAGTTGTTCACTTTACCCTTCCAGTCGCAGGTTTGTTTATCGAGATCGAAAGCCAGGCCAGATGGGCAAGTGATCTGTTTAAGACCTGATCTAGTGCACCTGCGTTGACAAGAAATGTGGAATTAAAATAAAATATTTATAAACAGGAAGTGGCCACTCGGAAGGCTAACAGGTCCGGTAACCGCGTTTTCCGAGATCCGACCGGCTTCGCAACGGAAGCTTAGCCCTCCGCATGACCACTTCCTCCATTCGAAGGAACTTACTTTCTATTTCATCGCAATTCTTAACATTTGTTTTCCAGTCACAAGTTTGACGATCAATATCGAAGGCAAGACCGCCGGGGCAGCGCACTGAGGCGAGCCTGGTGACGCTCTCACCGCCCTTGTCGCACCTGTACACAGCGAATCTCTTAGCTTAGGACTACGAGTAGACGTTAAGTAGTACCTAAACCTTAGGTACCTCTTAACATTGGATATAGGATGTTGAGGTATGTACCAACATTTTACACATCGCCTACATACTCGTACTTATGAGTCATAGATTTATAGGACCACAGGACGGAACTCTACAATGATTCTGGTTATCTCTCGCTAGATCAGAGATTTGCTATTGGATATTCGTTATTAGAACTATAAAAATATGTTTAGGTACGATTCTTTAAGTATGTAGTTATAACGCAGAGTGTAATTAAGCGGAAAAAACTGATTGGGTAAAATAATATGGTATCAACACGAAATATATACAGACTAGGTACTTAGATGTTGACACAAAAGTGGTAATAATGTATTCGTGGAGTCATTGGACACTGGGCAGCTGAGTAGGTACCTACTATTTAAAGCTAACCACTAAACATGGCGGTCTAATATTCAAGGCACGCTAGTGACCGTTCTGTTCTCAGACTGGAATATCAAGTCACTGCGCATTACAAGCATACTAAACACCTTTCCGTATATTTGATAAAGTATCTGAGATATAGGTAAATCAGGCAATATAAATGTGCTTTGATGTGAAATATCATGTTTCGAAAGGTTATCTTCAATAGGTAAAAAAACAGTCTAATCTCACACAAAGGCAATGTAGAATCGGCTATTACTGAAATCGAAAATAGCCATAAACTTGTTTGGTACAATAATAGCAAAGTAATCGCCGTGGAACCGGCCTTGTAAACTTTCAGTTACGACAATCCGGGAAACTTGTTTGGCTGCCAACCAGTTTTCTCTAAGCCTCTGATGAAAGCGTGACATCATTGTGATTATGATAACCGTTCGCAATGTAAGACTTGTAAGTTGCGGGTTTCTTAATCGAGATCGTAGATACCTATACCAGGAAGTAGAAAAGTATGTAACTGGTATATTTGACCTTAAGTGTAGGGTACCTATAAAATAGAATGGTGGACTAACCTGACTACATCCCGACAGTCGCCCTCGGTGGTGAGTCGGAAGTACTCATCGGCGGGGCGGCCATCGCAGAGTTGCTCTGCATTTACTTCGTCGGAGGGTCCATCATCGTCCTGTCTTTTAACGCGCTCACCGCTCGCTAGAGAAAACAGACACTGTGTTATTCTTACTGTTTCGTAACAGTTTAACCCCGATATGGAGGTTTTTAACATTATACGACGAGGAGTCAGTCACCTGGCCATTTCGGCCGCAAGAACCGAGGTAAGGAAGGAACGTGCTTAGGTAACATGGCTGAGTGTAGCAGTGATTGCGACACTGCAGCTTAAGGAATGTAAGCAGCGGGTTGGTACTGAACGTTTCGCTTCGAAGCAGAATCAAATGCAATCCGCGTCTATTTAATTCTTGGTGAACATGTCCGAATAAACAATTACCTAGGCTGCCAAGCAATTACCTTACAGTTATTAGGTTCAAGACGCGATATACTATTGTGCAATCTTTATAAATAGGTTTTCATTGAAGATTTCTGATAATTAAATCGTATTCTGAACAAAGAGGAATCCTTTCAATCCAGAAACGTTAAGTGATTCAGTTATTTAGTGGATACGGTAAAATCTCTTTATCGTTAAAAACAGAGCCTCGCAGTTGACGAAGTTTTACATAATGAATAAATGTGCTTTATTGAAATAAAGTTCAGTTGCATTCAAGTAGTCTAGCCTAGTCGGCATTGAAAGTTGCTGGAAAGAAATCGAGGTCAAGCCAAGTAAGCGAGCCACGTCGTCGTCATCGTCGTTGGTCGGAATATGCGTTCTTTGTAGCATTTTACAACATCAATTCAGTTGGGGTCTTGGGGTTTGTCACTGTCGTATCACTTAAGTTTCAACTGTGAGGAAATATCTACAAGTCTTACACATACATAAAGCTCTATAAAGTTTAAAGCAATTAATACATTAATAATTATTATTTTAAGAATTGATTTAATAACTATAGACAAAAAGTTTGTATCTTCATTAAAACACATACTGGGTTGATTTAAAACTTGTAAAAAAGTATTTATCGTGAGGTTGGTACCCTATTGCATCAATGTTGAATGAGGTTTTCATTCGGATTCTAATGAATGATTATTATCTGTTATCAAGTGATTGATTACTTTTATAAGGTAGGAATTTAATAAAAATTGTACTTACCGAGACAGGCAAGCACCAACACACCGATACACAGACACGCGTGTCGAGCCATGACGCTCGAAGAACACTGGCTGCCTCAACGCGCTCCCTCGACAAAGTGCAAGAGGTTTCCACTGCCCCTCTTCACCTATTTGTATTTATATAACCTGGCAGTGTGAGCCAGGCCGTCAGCCCGCGCAGAGTCACACTTCGTCCTATGACCGCACCACCGCGACACAATATAATGCATTGCTCCATGATCGCAGCTTTTAATAGCCATCGTTCGTATCAGGTCGTTATCAAAAACAATGTACCTATTTACACAAATGATAATTATAGTACTTAACTACTTATTGCATTTCCACAAATCGCAGGTATTTTTTATATTCCCATGTAACAGATGATGAATATATAAAATAAGTACTTATAATATGGACTTTATAGTCCAATAGGTTAAATGTTAGTTAAATGAAAGCTTGTTGATTGTTTTCAGAATCTTTTTCCACTATTTAAAGTTTTATAACTGGATTTCATAGCGTATCTTTTTATTTTCCCGACGATTGCTGCAACGCGTTCGAGACATCGGGAAAATAAAAAGGTAAGCGATTAAGTCCCGTTATAAAACTATATTATGTTAACAAATCGTAAAAGTTTGAGAAATACTTTTTCTACTAAGCTGATATTCCACTATTTTAGGTAGGTACAACTGTTTGGTTGTAGGTACATTTTGTTACACTTTATTTTAATCTTAATTATTAATTCAGTATCCGGAGTCTTTTCCGGTAATTATAGCTTTCGCAAAGCTTTGCTTAGGTAAATTAATCCACTACTTTTGGTACTTAAAAAAGGAGGTTGGGGCCTAGAACCATTACTCTTCTATTTTATTGATTTATAAGTATTCATCTGGTAGAGGTGTGCTCTATCATGTCTATTAGAATTGTGAAATACATATTAAATTTCATTACATATATAATGTACCTACACATAAACGTTTTGATTTAAAAATTACTAACACATACTTAATTCTTTTTTTTTATAATAAGACCTCTCGATTCTATAAAAAAATATACCTATTTAGCAATTTTATTTTTAGAATTCCATAAATAGAGGTATTCCTACCAAAGTGTATAGGTGTCCGTAAATCTCTAAGAGGATACCTTTTTGCATACTTGTCGAGTGCGACTCACTTTCGATTAACAACTAAACCTGTTTTTGTATAAATTTATGTCAATGTCAAATTAAGGTCAGAAAGAGGATCCTAATTATGTGATTAAATCACTTCATATTTACATAGCCCTATATATATGTTGCGAATAATTTTTAATCTAACTTATATATAGATTATCATATATATATATATATAAAACAATAAGCAGTTTTTGCAATCAATGTATAGGTCAAACTACTGAAGCTAGAAAGATTAAAGGAAGGTAGCTTAATTTGTGGGTGCAAAGCCGGATTTTTTAGAAATTCGACCACTAAAGGGGTGAAAAGGGGATATTTACTTAAATCTCTGGTCTGAAATAATAATACTAAAGAATAAATGGACACATGTTTCAGTATTTTTCAAAACAATGTTTAAATTGGGGTGTCAAAGTTTGTATAGAACTTTTTAGACGGGCGGTGTGATTAGCTTGAAATTCGGTTTGGATATTTTAAATAAAAAATAAATGAGCAAGTGTTTCAGACTTTTTCAAAATAACCCACGAAATGGGGTCAAATGGAGTGTCAAAATTTACAATACGCGAGTGAAGTAGCGCGTGTAAGCTAGTAATAATATAAATTTGAATCCTGTGCGAATAAAAAATGGTGCTCTCGGTAACAGTTATTTTAGTGTAGATGGATAGGTATCGTCAACTGGCACCGTAAGTTACCTACAAAATAATAGGAAGCTATGAAAGAGCCCGTCTTATAATAATTATGAAATTGTCTTCAAACGGGTTTCAAAACAGTCAAACGAGAGCTTCTGACAAAATGTTAATATATTCAGAGGTCATATTATATTAGGTATATGTTTAAAACTTAACTCAACTTAGGTATTCGTGTACCATCTCATTTTACCAAAAGTCAAGGCTAACTGAGAATTAAGTAACGTTTAATAAATTGACGTCACCCATACATGCCTAGGGATATTTTTACCCTAAGTGTAGTAATAACAAATTATTTGACATTAATATTAGTAGGTAGATAAAAACAATAATTACGCAAGGTTGCATAACATAATATAGGAATATATAAATAGGTATTCAGGGTTACAGGGTGGAATTTTATAATGCCACCTGTATACCCTTACGAAATAAATGATTATAATTATGGAAGGAAAGTACTTTTAATACTAACGATAGCAAATTTTATTTAATAGAAACATTCCTTTATATTAAAAAAGAAGCAAAACGGCATTCAAAAATTTTTGAAGAATGTTTACCACACCCGGGAATCGAACCAACTAAAACAACATTCTGTGCTTTTATGGCACCAATCGATAGGGTCTTACATCACACTTTATCTGTACTAACTACTCATTCGTTTCCTGCTGTAACAACATCATACTCTTTTTTGCTCATGACCTCAGGTTCATGATAGAAGGTATTTGATTTGGGTTCAAAATGATGGTGAATTAATCTAGGTTCCTTATTTCGGATTAAAATAATTTTATGAAAATACTAGTGAACCGTCCCGGCTTCGCACTGTTGCTAATGTGGCGTAAGTAATCTATTTAATTTTATGATTTAGTCTGTTTTACATATATAATTTAGGTATTACATAGTAAACGTTCCGGAAGATATTTTCTAAATAATAATGAATAGATATCAAAATCTGTGTGTGATTTAGAAGAACCAAGGGCACAAACAGACATGCGGATAGCAATTCCATCCTAAAAGGATGTAATGATTTACAACTAGGTACTTTGAGGATTGCTATGGGTACGTACGTATGCCGATATGAACCTATCTGGCCTTGCGGCCACATCCGGGTCTGCATTATGTAATGAATGGTCGAGGAGTTCGGTTGAGAACACGTCGTCCGTTGGCGCGGCGCAGTTTGGCGTGGCGCCGGCGCGGCGGCACCAACTTGCACGGCCCTTCTCGCGGACGATATTATTTTATCGAAAGACTTCAAAAAAGGAGGTTCTCAATTCGATTGTACTTATTTTTTAACCGACTTGAATAAAAGAGGAGGTTCTATGTTCAACTGTATGTATTTTTTTGGGATTTCGTACCCAAAGGGTGCCAACGGGACCCTATTACTAAGGCCTCACTGTCCGTCCGTCTGTCTGTCCGTCTGTCAGCGGGTTGTATCTCATGAACCGTAATCGATATAGAGTTGAAAACTTCACAGAGTATGTTTTTCTAATGCCGCTATCATCATCATCATCATCATCATCTTCCTGCCCTTATCCCACTCT
The DNA here is from genome assembly GCA_949320045.1 of Scotopteryx bipunctaria. Taxonomy (NCBI): domain Eukaryota; kingdom Metazoa; phylum Arthropoda; class Insecta; order Lepidoptera; family Geometridae; genus Scotopteryx; species Scotopteryx bipunctaria. The sequence goes on from OX439441.1 coordinate 7,464,371, forward strand.
ATGTGGTTTTGGATAAGGTGTTTTATTATGATCGGCCGACTGCCTGACGTCAACCCTCCTTGGGAATACTTGCTTATTGTATCTCATCATGTTGGAGAGGATACTATCCCTTAGTCGACTTTTACGACATGCTCGGGGAGAGAAGCAGCTGGACGCACTCTATGTTTTTTCTAATGCCGCTATAACAACAAATAATAAAAATAAAATAAAAGGGAGCCCATACAAGAGAAAAAAAATCAACTTTCGTAATCGATCATCGAAGTTGAGCAACACTAGGCACCATTGGTAATTGCACGGGTCGAGACTCTTTACACTTTTTTTTTGTTACAGGTATTTTTGTGTATTTCTTTATCAAAGGATCCGAAATTTACTGATTTGTACAATAATAAGTCTTGTTTTGTATTATGTCTTCCATAAATGGCAAACTGGCAACATAATATTATTACGGCGGCTTTTTAGAATTTTATGTAGCCTAGCATACATTCAGTGAAATAAACAACATTGAGATACCCTTGAGTGTGATTCTAGCAAGAGTGAATTTAGCATAAACGTGACTCCTCTCGGACTCATTGGACAGTGAACGTATTCTATTTTGATGTTTCTGTCGTTGGTGTACAGAAAATGCCTACGAGGTGGTCCCCAAATCACTGGTATAATAATGTGACCTCGTGCTTGCGTAGAAACGTCAATTATTTGATAGAAGCTTTTAATAATTCATCATTGGAGTTATTGTTTTGTGCTTGCTTTTTGTACGGCGAAGCAAAAATGGGGGTTATGATTTGACCGGTAGGTATTTATGTATGTCCATCCCTTATAATTTCTAAACTATTTATCACAATTTGATAAATGAGGTATCGTTGGACATAATTGTCCTGTCGTCACATTAAATTGAATATGGCGCCTTCTAGAGGATATAAAGTCATGAACTAATATTTTTTTTATAATGTCATGTTGGGTATCGAATGAAAGGTTAGCACATTTCAAAATTATGTATATAATTGTTAGCTGTTGCGCGCGGTTTGCTTGAGTGCACTCGTTAAGTATAACTGATAAGTTTGGTACTTATATTAACCTAGGTAATATGAAAAAACAATAAAACCCAAACAAAAAATATTTAAAGACTGGAAAAGGATCTGCAAATACATGATTACGAAATTATAACCCCAAAATAATTTAAATAAAAAGCAAGTTCAAAAACTAAAATCCGACTACTGAAAACTCACGCCGTAAAAGGTATGAAACAAGAAAATATTCTCATTTGAAATTTTTATTTAGTCAGAAGATAGCCGTGGTCATACGGCCACGGCTATCAAAATCTTTTACGCTAGTTTAACTAGTGTAAAAGATTTTATTGGCATATTTATTTGAGGAGGCTTTTATGATTTGACAAGACAATTTGTCTTCTAAATAAAATGAGAACTTAAACAAAATAAAGCAGTAGATATTTAAAATTGAGGATGTAGAAAAACTGATTGTAACCTGTAAAATTAAAATAATTAATGATGTATTGTATAAAAATGTTTTTCATTAATATTTTATTCGCACTGTCAAGAAAATCTATACAAAAGACTTCAACGCGCTTCCAATGTGACGATTCCACAATAATTTATGGCTAGTCTGTTTGTTAGACAGACTTTCAGACACACGCAACTTGAATTTAATTTAATTACAAAGTAATTTTTTTAGTAATCTTGACAAATATATACTTTTATTCACTCACAGAAAAACAAGAACATAAGTTTACTGATTGGAAGATAAATTACATTTTAAAAGATTTTGTCTGAAACGCTCTTGTCCTATCTGTCTAATAGTGTCACTAGTTCTTTCAAACCAGTGTGGTGAAAGGATTTCATTTGCGGCTCTTGTCCTGTTATCTTTTTTTTGTATAAGTATTTTTGAATCATACATGCAATGAAAAACAGAACAAAAAAGGCCACCATGAAACGACTCAGGATTGATTCATCTTGCTATCCTAGTAATATTGTAAATTCAAAAGACGATATTTTTATGTTTGTGGCTCATTATGCGGCAAAACAGATTTGGATAAAACATCTTATAAGTAAATAAACATAGTAACAAAGCCTGCGATTACTTAAATTTGAAGTGTTTTTCGCAAGCAGATAGGCAACAGACATACGGTTCTCGTAAGCTGTAGGTCTGTATCTAGAGATGCGTCTAAGCGTTTGCACTTTCAATTGAATGCGATTTGAGTTGCATCAGGTGTGAAGATGCTGATCCGCTTGACGAGATGTGGTTATTACGTGCTACATTGTTACGATGTAACATTTGACCTAAATGGCTGTTCCTAATAGACTACCTATTAGATAGGTACCTGTGTACCATTGATTAGTGTATGACGAGACTTTATTAAGTAAGTAAATAAAATCTACAAGATCTAAAGTTTTTTCTTGTTTGAAACTGTGTGTTTGAAACTGTTACTACTTCTTACTTATATTATAAATGCGAAAGTTTGTGAGTTTGGATGTTTGGATGTTTGTGCCTCAATCACGCCTAAACGGCTGAACGGATCTGAATGAAACTTGGAATATACATAGTAAATGTGTTGGATTAACATGTAGGCTATTTTTTATCCGGGTATCACGAGCGAAGCCGCGGGTGGCAGCTAGTGGTATATAAAAGAGTATGAATTAGAATTCTAATGTAGGTACCTCCTTCCTTTCACTGTGTCGGAAAATGGCAACAGTGAGTGCTTTGACAATTTTATATATGAAAATTGATCATGAGGGTTCGAATGCCTTTCATTAAAAACCTTATGATCAATTTGACTTTAAGGTTTGAGATTTCAAATCATCAATACACTCTTTGACGACATTTTTTAACTTATTAGGTACTGCATAATTATCTTGGTGCAATTTATTAATGAAACACGTCAGTTGAGATTATTTGAATCACACCAGTCATCATCTTGCGTTGCAACACGTTTGTATTGTTATCGTTATTTGGTGATTCATACTCACAAATTTATTACACCCCTATAATTGCACGCGTTTAATTCGTACGATGAGTGATTAAGAAACTTGAGCTTTCGTAATATGATAAGTGGGAATACCTACCTACTCGTACTACCTATTTTATATCCAATCCAACGCATAACAATGTGTGACGTGGTTGGCCGGCGCCGTGATCGTCGGTCGCGTCGGTCGTCGAGCGCAGTGGCAGGTAGGCGCACGAGTCAAGGATTCTTTAAGATATTTCCTTTCACTTGCGACAATGCGACACCTAGGTATAATACTTATGTATATATATGTACAAAAACACATTCAACTACAATAATGATACGTACCTACACCGTGTTCTTGGAAACGAATCAATAGGTAAGCTTATTTGCTCTTGGTAGGTAAACATAGGCAGGTATTGATTATTAATTTGAGGCTCGTATTAGGTGCAAGAGTAATGTTCTATTAGCTACTTAAATTGACTTAATTTTAACAATTAATTACCACGTATGGATATATAAGCAGTAGCGGAAGTAAAACATCAGAGTGGGTACTAAAGTAAGTACCTAAGATATTAGGTAGAACTTACGAGTAGACGTCCTATAACCGATCAACCAATCTGTATAATAGATAAACGAGAATTTATGGAAGTTAGTGGCTATAGTAGCAAGGCTACTCAGTTTGTTCTGCTGGTGGCACTTTCAAGGTCATGACGTGCTTAAGATCTTTCTATCTATAGAAATGACCACACATTAGAAAAACAGTTTTGTTTGGTATGTTACTAACAGCGCCAGCGTTTAGAGCTAAGACCATATTTCGACCATATTGGTATTTTGTGGTTAAAAACAATAGTACCATGCGTTTCATTTAAAGTACGTAAGATTTTTTTCAGCTACCAGCCACAGAATAAAACTAAAATTTCTAAAACTAAAGTTCGACATTTTCAATTACATTTAAACCCAAAATTGATATGGGAAACTCTCTATTATTACTATGTATGATACTGCCTTCTCAAGTTGGAGTACTAATTATTGTTTTGAAAAAAGGACAAATAACCCATAGCCGTTACTCTCCCAAACATGATTGATCCACGTTTTATTCTGGGGATCAAATTTAGCGTTAGGTTTTTAAAAACACCTAACGTGTTCTTTATCATGCTCAACACAGGAAAATACCCAACCTTGCACAAAGTTTTTGCATGTCAAAATGAAGCAAAGAAAAAGCAGTTACAAAGCAGTGTTTGTTGTGGTTGTTTCACTTAAGTTTATAGGAAAAGAGTTTGATTATTTGAAGATGTGCGAGTGGCACTACCGATTCTCTGGTAAGTCTGCCTAGCTAGTGTTTACTATCTCATAATGAGTGTTAAATAAGAGTGCGGTTCTCGTCGCGTAAAGGAAGACTTTCACTGCTTTCACCGAAGCTGCACTGCGCTTCTTCATACCTCAGTATAAGTAGTAGGTACATAGATGTTTACGCTGTGCGCTGTTTCAACTCTCTATTTATATAGATATTGCTAACAATACAATTGTTTCGCATTGTCCTTATTCTTCGCGTTGATAAACGCCTCGTATTGCAAAACAAAATGGAAAGTTTGTTATATGGCTTTGAGGATACGTACATGGTCGGAGGTGATGATGTGCAATGCAGCCGCCTACATGTCAGGGAGATTAAAAGTTTTGCTGGCGCCCATCGCTGCGCCCGCGCCTCTATTGTTTGCCGGCTTGCTTCTCATGCCTACACTCGTGTATGCATGCCGATGTAGTGTGTCACTTTACAGAGGCGGTCACAGCCATCGAACATACAAATAGACTTCCACAAGTGCTCCATGAGCTTTGTGAGCTTATTCAGTTCTTAAGTATGTCTGTAAATTTCTACCGACGACTTTTGTATTGGTTCATGTGTACATAACCTGAGTATATTTCGAAGTCTGTTTGACTATTAGAGATGTCTTGAATGCTAAGTGCTTGTAACCAATTGATTTACTCATATGATATACCTACTTATTCGGTGAAATCCGCAACCAACTGCGAATGTTCTATTTCAAATTTCTATTTTCTAATAATGCGTGGTTTGGTCCGATACATCGACAAAAACATCGAATAATCTATACTCTCTAACACCATTTTTTACGACTCTTTCCATTTTATTGACTGTTTCAAAGATTGTCAGAAAGATTGATAGCATGACGTATACTACCTGGCCAAAACTTTCCTCAAAAGGCTAATGACTTTCAACCATTCGGTCGGGTACCTTAAGTATATATTTAGCCAGGCAAGCCTTCTTGACAATTATTTATTAGTTTGTTTTGATAAAATATATCAAATGCTGGTGCGTTTACCTTTGTATTTGTTCGTCATGTTATTGGTGTCTAATTTTGTTCTTAGTAACCAACAGTGTCATGGTGTAGTGGCTCAAAAAGAGGTGATTTGTCTTGTTACTGATTAAGAAATAACTATTCATAATACGAGTATTGTGTGAGTATTTTGCAAGAGATTTATTTTTACCTCACATTATCATATAAAATACAGTACCTAGGCTTTTACAATACATTGTAGCAATAAGTAATTCTATTATGTCTACTTGTCATCTTCACCCCCTGAGATAGTAAATTAAATACATATTCCAGGAATTTAATAGAGATATGGTGTTTGAATTCTAGTTTAAATGAACTTCATCTTGTTACGTTCTTATCAAGAATTTTAGTTTAAAAACTATTTATTTTTAGGTAAAGACAACAAGGTGTTCAACAAGTAAATCGTCTTATTAAAGGTCAAGGAATGATAATTCAGAATTTACTTTAAAAAAAATTGAGTTACTAGCATCCGCACTCGGCTCTGCTTGCATGGTGCCATGGCATAAACTATATGTATTCCAGATTTCATCGAAATCCGTTAAGCCGTTACGGAAAGGAGTGCCATCAAACTCGAGCACGTACACACAACACTGACTCGCTCACTCACACACAAATTTTCTCATTTAAAATATTATATAGTGAGGATGAGTACCTACCTGCTTGTGCTTAAAATTGTAGTGAAATGTATAACAACTATCATGGGAAAAATCAGTGCAACAACTTAATTTTTTGTAATTTTTATTTTTAAATTTTAACCAGACTTACATTTAAAAAATCACATAAAGTATAAAACAGGCCTATTAAATATTTATGTGAGTCTATATTATACATAGTAGGGTAGGTACTTAGACTACGGGCGGGATTGTGACCCGGTACACTTTCACATTGCAGGAAAACATATTCATAGCTGCCCTGGTAATTTGACGGGAGAAACTGAAGAAGACAAATTATAAATTAAAATGACTGTTTGGTTTTTGGGTTTCTAAGTTACTTAATCCATTTAGCTACAAATATGTTGTCCTTTCAATAACTACCGAAATTATTATAAGGTAGGATAATAATTTGGTCATCAACTAACTACAGCGCGTGGGGCGCGAGATCATGGCTCAGTTAATAGTGGCCGTCGCCCACGGGGTCGTTGAGCCAGGGGTAGGTGACGGGGCAGCGCACGCACGTCTGCAGGTTGATGGTCTCACCGGGGACCTCCTTGGAGGTGAGCTTGCACGAGTGCGGCACCCAGCATGCTTGCGTACCCTCCACGCTGCACCTCTCCCTCCATGGCTCAAAGTTCTTGGCCTCGGTGATGGTGCGAGGGTTCTGAATCCATTGGATCACCTGAGTCATTGTCACGAAGTATACGTCGTTGTGGCTTTGAAGGATCTCATCGATCCAGTACAAGAAAGCTTCCAAGAACTCAGGGTTGTTCTTGAGCCAAGCTGCGTGGAAGTAGAGACCGAGAGGAGCGCGGTTCTGCTCGTAGTGGCGATCAAAGTTATGGTTCAGGAAGTTGTAGAACTGGTCCCCGGTGAGGATGTTGGAGCAGGAGTCGACCATTGCGCAGCCGGGCAGGTACTCGTCGTTGCTGGGGTCCTCGCGGCGGTCGAGCTCGTTCATTACCATTTCCCAAACGGCGTGGCTCCTAGTCGGGCAGCTCTGCAGGTTGCCGTGACAGCGGTGAGGCATCTTGAAGTACATGGTGTAGGGCCATAGAGGGGGGTTGGAGAGGGGTGCGGTGATGGTGCTGTCGTACAAGAACGCCTGCTCTTCCATCATGGTGAATTGGTTGTTCCCACCGACACGCAGGTAGGGGGCGCGGACACCCACGACACTGTTGTCCGAGATGTTGGCGAACTTCTCAACAATGGTTCTCATACCGGCCATTTCTTTACCCCAGTCGTCGACGGAAGCGTTACTCCAGAATCGCTCGTCATCATTGTGTCTACGAAAAAAAAAATTGTATGTAAGAATAATCGCTAATCAGCAACTCTAAAATTCAAATGTTACCGTTTATGTAATAAACTTACGTGATCGAATGCACGGCAATTTCGTGACCTTTCCTGTGAGTCTCTTGAACGGCGGAGTAGTTTGAGTATTTGTGAGAGACGAAGTATGTGGCTTTGATATCGCATCCATTAGGATTCTTGCGCTTGCCGTTAAAGATTTCCTTGTAAAGTTCGATGTTGTTGTTGTTGATGGCATCGTCGAAGGTAATGGTGATCATTTGGGGCACGTCCTTGGCAGGTAGATCACCAGGGATGACGGTTCCGTCCTCGGAGCAGAAGCAGTCGGGCAGTACGCACTGCGTTGAGTCGCATGGCGGAGCTCTGTTTGGGTCGTTGTCGATATCTACCACAGATAAAATTAGTTGTTAAAACGGTGACTAGTCTACTTATCTGATGAAATATATTTGCATACGAAAAGCGGTAGATACACGTGCAGCTGCTGAGTTGGTATGTGTATCGCGAGGCGTGACTCGGAACCAGTATGGGTACTTTCGCTCGGTCAAATCATTGGCGCAGCTGACACCCATTGGATTTCACTTTATTTATACATTCTCAATACGTAACAAACGTAATGTCTACATTACTGAACAAAAAACAACGAACTAAATAGAAGGAATGGAATACTTTTCATATAACTAATAAAATTATTAGGTTTATCATGTGTCTACTATAAATGTAGCTTTATCTAACAACGAGCGCTATAATAAGTTATGTCGTCCATCTACAGTTCAGGGTCGTTGATACCCTTAAATGGGACACTTGTATCCATGTCATGTACATAGTTACAATTCAAAGTTATTTTAAGTCTAACAACGATGTGGGGAATCGTAATGTTCGAGTTGAATGTGGATTTATTCGATGCATGTACTGATAAAATAGCTATCGAAACGAGGTGTTTTTAGTTTTTATGTCCTTGTTTTTGTATATATTTTAAATCTTTCCAATTAAGGTAGCTAACGAAATTGTACGAGTTTTCTCCTATATTGTTATACCTAAAATTGTTATTGTTACCTAACCTAAGTGAAACATAAACACTTTACCTATTATATGGACCCGATTGATGTGTTACGAAATAATATTGAGTTGTTTTTAGGCTAAGTGATTGGCAGGTCGTTCGTCACGCCTCATGAGTTCTTAGTACTCGGCATTCAAGTTCAGTTTAATAAAAAACAAATCAATATAATAAAAATAGGTTAATTATTCTAACAAAGCCTGATAGTAACGAATAGGTACACTTACCGCAAGAGTTTTCGTCGGAGCCGTCAGCACAGTCTCTTTCACCGTTACAGAAAAGACCCCTTTCGATGCAAGTGGCATCCCCGCAGGCCAGGTAGCCGTCTTGGCAGAGAGGCTCCTCGGTGTACAGAAGAGGCTTTACTTTGCGTTCCTTGTTCTTCAACTTGCAGTTTTTGACTGCATCCTTCCAATCGCAGGTCTGTTTCTCGATGTCAAAGAACAAACCGGCTGGGCATCGGATGGCTTGGATACCCTGTTATGAAACCAGTTAAATTATGAAGCTGTCGATTGTGAGCGTTGAGAAATAATATTATGCGCAGCTGTTACAGAGTTCAAGTAATTTATATTGTAATCTTCGTCGATAAAAATGACCATAAGAATAAGTCAACTCAGTGAAGTAACTAATTACGCATTTGGTTGTAAGTTAATAAAGTTCAGTGTATGTACAAGTACCTCCAGTATTTTTTAAATACACATTCAATAGTTGACATTAAGCATTAAATAGAACCGTTAAAGTTTATGTATGCAGTCCGTGGCTTATATCAAATATATTTCTGAGAATCCAACTATATGAATCATCAACAATGATTGTGTCCATTAAATGAGTTCCTGGTTTCAGACATTCTAAGATAGACATTGAACTTATGTTAATGGAACAATACATTTTACATAAGCTTACGTCTACTCCTTCTATAACGATATTCAGCATAGTTATGCATGTGAAGGCAAGTATTTTTAAATAAAAAAAATACTGCAAAAAGGCTCTACATTATCGAAACCAGCAAAAAAAATACAGTCACTTAAACTGTAATTCAAGGACAAGGACGAGTAGCACAGGTACATAGTTTATTATTAGTTACTCACACATAGGACCTAGGATCGTCCAACTTGTTTGTAACAATCACCTATAATGTCATCAATTAAAATATATTTAGAATAATGTACAAATATATGATTGTTTTATAAGGAGTTACTTAAACATGTGTAATTATAAGAAAAATATATGTCGCGTGAATCAATAGTATATGAAGCTATACAGTTTATGAAATGAACTAGGAAATGCATTTACAAATTGGAGCCTACTAGATCACCTCCAGGCACATATCACGGTCTCAATATGGGCATGTTTACGGAGAGAGTGCTCTTGGGGCAGGCAGGCGACACGCCCTGGTCGAATGGCGGGTACACTACACTCACCGAGGCGGTGCACTGGATGACGTCGCGACAGTTGTCGCCCTCGCCGGCCACCAGGCGGAACCACTCGCCAGCGTCCTTGTCCTTGCATAGTTCTAGTTCCAAGCTGTCCTCTTTCTTCGCAGACTCGTCCGCTTGTCGTCTGTATCGGTGCCCATCGGCAACCGCTGCACACAATCACAAAACATTATTATAAGCCATAATTAAAGTCTGTTATTTAAGAGGTACAAACAGTAATTTACCGTTGTTTGTTTTCGATTTTAATGAAGATTAAGACTTGTATTGGAAACTTATTCACATTTACATATTTACAAATAGCAATAGAGATCAGAGGTGCATGATACCTCAGCTAGAGCGAGATCGCCAAACCTGGAAGTGATAGTTAAGTAGGTAGGTACGTCTAGTCTGGGAGAATTCGCTACTTCCTTACGACTGCCATTAAAAACTGGTAGCTAATAACAGCATAACATGAGGCAATGCTAAAATAAAATGTTGTAGCATTGGTTTTTTTTTACATTAGAATTAAAATGTCACGTTGGAAGCGCATGGAGCGAACTGAGCAAGAGCTAAGACTTTTTAAATGCCAAAGGTTGTATCGCTCGTGACATTTGACTCTGTTCGAAATGTCAGCGCTTGGGCAAGCGACAAGGACGACTCTTTCTATGTCTTCTATCTGTATTAGGTAGGTATATTGAACATTATGCATGGCATTTGATTTGTGCGCCGATCGGGCTGATGAAATTATTATAAATTCAAAAAGGTTACGGAATAGTTGTTTTCCTTGAATCGTCATTAACTTTCAGGAAACTTAACGATATGCCTATTAAGAAGCCAGTTTGGAACAAATAGTTTTAATTGGCTAATAAGTAGTAGGTATTTAAAAACAATCTTTATAAAAAGGAGTGATTATCTATTGACTTAAGAAACACTGAGTGAAATGGTTCTCACAGTGTGAATTAGCAATGTGGTTCACACACACTGCTCGCTGGTAATCTTGCTTTTTTTGCTAATTAAAATTCCTTGCTTAGGTAATATTTGTTAATAAGAAATAATTAGGATTTAAATGAGTGCACGTATGGATGTATGAACCGAGTAATGTATGTACATAATACAGGAAAACCGATCTCTTCAATGTTATCTAACTGATTGCGTTGCACCTGTGACCGCGGTCTGAGCTTGTGGTTGGTGGAAGGTATATAAAACGACAGTTACTTTAGGTATAGGTAGCTTATAAAATCTTTTAATACAAAACAATAAATGATCACCCGTTATAATACCAAAAGGTCATGATCTACACTACACTATTATAATATAAAGGTAAAGTATGTTTGTTCGTAGGAAGTAGTCTCAAAGACTACTAAACACGTGATGCGACCCGGCCACGACCACGACCATGTTTCTATACTAGTCTCAATTTTTTCTTGGTCGTATGTGACCAGTCTAGACCTGATCCTGTTTGTGGTTGCTTGAATACGAGTTTGCTCTTATTTACACATAGTGTAGCTACTTTTTGCTCGATAAAAAATACTGCAACAGTTATGAATGAAAAAGTACGTACCTACCTAATAATGTCGTCGACCGGTTTCGACAGGATTATTCAGCATTAGAAATGTTTCAAACAATCGAACTAGGTTAGGCATTATTGCATTATAAATATTGCAATCGCGAACTCGATTCACGCAGAGCGCTCGCATGCTGCAAAGAACTCTCCCAATCATTGTTTTCATAACATATACCTGAGTATTTAGTGTTATAATCAACTAGCAGCCGCCCGCGGCTTCGCTCACGCGGTACCCAGATAAAAAGTACCCTATTATTATATTTCCAGCAATAATTCTAATTTTTCTCGCCGTAAAAACCATCCTTGAACTTCAACGAACATTTTAAAAAAAGATTTGGCCAAATTGGTCCAGGCGTTGTTGAGTTATGCGCTTACACACATTTTGCGATTCATTTTTATATATAAGATTATTATGTTATGACGGTACGTCATGAAACCCAAAATTACTTTTTAATAACTACTTCGCGCTGAAAATGCCTCGTATAAAACATTATTTACATACTTATGTACTGCAGTAAATATCATCCAATAAGTCAGTTGTGTAAACTTGTTTATGTAAGTATTAGTTGTAAGTAAGTACTATCATAAATGAACAGGGTAGGTACCTACCTATTTGTACAATCTCATGTTTATGTAATAATTAAAATATACTTGATTTACGCGAATCCAATACAAAATCTGACTAAATAAACTACCTAGACCAGATTCCTAGAACTATTTTAGTTGAAATATGAATAATGTAACAGATATATTTAGCGATGTAGGTATAGAAAATTGATATTTTTTGTCGCCGCTCAAATAATAAAAATAACCTGTTTTCTTTGACCCGGATATGCCACGTGTTAAGCCATATTACCTGATTAGCATATTTTGTACCTTTAGTTTCAGGGCTTTCCCTTGAAACTATCAAATCTCATTATAATAAGTAGGCACCAAAAAAGTGACCACCGTTGTGCTAGGTAGCATCAACTTTCTTATGATATGACTAGCATGACAAGTAGAGTGAGTGACACAAAATGTAGCTGGCACATTACCTCGCGGAGCGCGTTTAAGTCTTTTGTATGAACGACTGCGGTGTCAAGCACCAACTTATTAAGTTTTAATTTATTTTATTGCGATGCAATGCTATTATTATTAAAGATATAAGTAACAATATACTTATTAGTTCCAGACAGTAATGTTATGAGTTCAAATATGTTTAAATTTAAAGTTAAATTCCAATTTAAATGAGCTTAATTCATTTAAATGTTGCAGTTTTATTTTAAACTAGAGGTAAATTAGTTTTTCCTGTAAACCTTCAACATATTTTTTGTAATGTGCATATAAAATGAAACAACAAAGACGTGACGATACACGGAAATTATCTTTTTTAGATAAATGGCCAAGCTCGAGTCGAATTACACACCTTAAAGAGTTACGAGGTCATATAAGTTCAAACATCTATGGCAGCTTATAAAGCCTATTACTTGTCAACTAATAAAGCCTACTTAGCTGTGCCGAAAATCAGAATTTAATTCTGTACTGACTATGTATTAATTATGTCTAGCTTCTGTACTGGTTGATACATTTTTATTTTAAACTTGCATCCGCCCGCGGATCTCGCGTGGCAGCTGGATAAAAAGTAGCCTAAATGTTAGTCTACCACACATTCTTTGTTTATTTTGAGTTTCATTTAAATGACAGACATTGCGAAACTATAAGGGTTCTTTTGAATTGAGTTTTGAATTTCAGGTACTCTAAAAATTAATAGTTAATTAATTACCATAGACAGGTACAATTCCACTGTCAAATGTTTTGAAACTATCAATAACCAATTGACTGGTGATACCCACCATGCAACTAGGGCGTGGCACAGAATAAGTGCACATACTTTGTTTACTGCAGAGCGATATGCTAAAGTAGGATTCTAAGGCAAATCATGAGAATAAGTTTTACGATATAAGGAAGTTTTGCCTAACTCTACACCAACTGATTTATCCTTCTATTTCCGTTCAAGGTTTTAGTCGTACTGATGAGTAAAACGTTTGAAACGTGACGAATGCAGCAGCTAATTTGACAAAGATGAAGTGAAGATAGTGAAAGTGTGTTGTGGTGAGGTGCCTGTTGCGAACTATTTTGCAATGCTTAGCTATTAGTTAAGTTGTTTTATTGCTTTATCTTGTTGGTAAACATTTGCCATTCATTTTTTATGACTAGGTACCATGTTAATCTATTATTTATCGCAGTTTTTTAAAGATTGAGGATTTGCATGAAGGTAAAACGAAAACACAAACACCATAGAGAATAAACCAATATGGTGTTTTTTCTAGTATAACGAGTAAATCAGGTTTCGACCTTTTTAACAAGAACACCGTGTATGTCAACCGTGGTTATATTTATGGATCATTCAGGTACTAATGCGTTTTATCAGGTACCTACTTATATTGCTTATTATACCTCATTATAAGGTCCTCATATGATTTACAAATAATTATGAACCAAGCCTGAAGCAAAACATAATTTTAAACTTTTCGACTTTCGCCTTAACAGAAGCTACGGCTTTTTCCGTCTATAAACATGTGATATAACATTTTTTTAACACAATAAAGCGTTTATTTTCGTTCGTCGTGGGAAAGAAAGGTAATAATTGACTTCATAAAACTGGTGTTACGCAGTCCAGAGACAATCTTTAATTGACTGATTTTAATATGAAATTACACGCTTAAAAGCCACGTGACTGGTGTTGTGTGATGTTTACTAATTACAGTGTTATTGACACTGGTGGCTACGGCTAGCTGATGGCTACCTATTTCAAAACTATGACAGCTCCATGTGGCACTAGCGTAGTGTCACCCGTACTGTTCCGTTTCCCATGTGATAAAATATGGTAAAAAAATTATGTAGAAAGCAAGCACAAGTTGTAAATTAATCAGCTAGTTTTCATCAATTTTATTCAACAAATTGGTCGATTCCTAACGTCACTATTCTACATTTTCTCAAAACTTTCACTACCGCCAGAATGAACGAGCATTAAACAAAATAAGTTGGTAAATAAGGTAATATTCATCAGATAATACGCGAATGCTCTCAACCATGTTTTTGGCTTTGAGGAAACTGTATATTCCTTGCAGTAGACTCAAGATGGTCAGACGATATAGTGTAAATCGTGGGCGTGGATGGACAAGACTAGCACAAAACCGTAATGGATGTCACAAACAAAGGAGACCAGCTGTGGGTAAAGTCTGGCTGTGGATGATGATGATGAGTTTTAAGTATGCATGTACCGCCAGTGCGGTCGTCGACTGAGCGCATTGGTCGAATACAGACGACATGACAGCCGGTGTAATGAATAATAAGCACGACAGTTCGAGTTTCCATATAAAGCATCGTTGTGATAACGGCAGAGTGACACTTCCACACGGAAGTAACACTCACCTTGGGTACGTCATACAACTGGATCGGACATTGCTAACACCTATCTATTTTTTCAATGTCGCAGTTTTTTTATGCAATCTGAATTTCTAGGAAATACGTGACTCAAATTCTGAAGGGAATTCGTAGATTTCTAGACTTTGATTGACCACTACTGTTGCTTAGGTAAAGTGGCCGTTAGTCGGTCAATGAAAACAACGAACTCTCTAACTCATGGGAGCAGAGAGAGCACTGAATGTAAATCAATTGGCAAACTTCTTTTTTCATAATACATTTAAATTAACAGAATTCAAGCTATCGAGAAGCATCTTTCTTCTAATTTAAATATATAAAACATTTAAGTTACTGACTGGCTGACTAACAGTTAACGCATAACCCAAACTTAACTGGAAGAATGAAATTTAACGTCTAGGGGTACATGAGAAAGGAATTTTAGATATCCTACCACTAAAGGAGAGAAAACTTTTGTGTAAGAAATGGTATTTTGCGAGTGAAACTGAGTGGTTTGGCTAGTCAGATTACAGGCAGTCTCTTATTAAGTGAATAAGGATAAGATAAAACGATGTGATGTAATAGAATGCTTAGTGATCGACCGCTTCGAGCTGATAGCTCACATCACAGCTAAACAGTTGCAAGTGTTTGACATACTACCCTTATTACATAAATAAAAGAAAACAAGATTGAAAATACATGCAATCATTGCTACATTGCAAAACTATCAGCAACATTGCGTGCGCGTGCTGTACATGATAACGTAAGTCGCGACTCACACTTGACCGTCAACAATTAATACTTTTGGTGAACTACTCATACATAGCTCCCTTGTAATGTATTATTGAAAATAAAATAGGGGAGTTCTGTATCTATTTTCTTTAGGAACCAATGGGTGAATTTTAATGTTCTTAGTAGGGACCTAGTTAAACACTGGTTACATTTGAATAATAACCATTGCAAAATCACAAAAGCGCGCTGCAAAATAGTAAATTTCAAAAACATGTTGTTTAATTGTATTCAAGTAATCAATTAAGTATGCATAAAATAGTTATGTTAAAATTGTTTCAAATTAACAAGTTAAACTAGCGTTAAGGAATAATTATTTTTTGTGAATTTTTAACAGTCATTTCTCAATAATCACCCAACGTACCTACAGCTTAATTTTAATGACAGAGATTAGGTATTTCAGGGTGTAATGTAAGCTCACGATTTGTGAAACTTTTATCGATAGTCCATTTATTTAAGTCTGCAAGCAATAGAGATTTTGTATAATCCCTTCCGCCTTGAATGTTTGAAGTTGATAATTTGAACCTTTTCTTAATTTGAATTCAGTTAAGTACTAATTTTAATTCAGTCATCATGACTCATACATAACGCAGCAACATTTTGTTAACTGTCACACAAAAATACCTCACGAAAGTTATTTATGACTATTAACATAAAACTTTAGATGACTTTAAATTAATATGATAAATTGTGTTAATTAAACGTATAGATGTTCATGATTCAAATAAATTTAAACTAACTGGCTTATATCATACGAATATTTTCCACACGGTACACAAATGAGGTACCAACAGTACAGGTATGTATCAACTACCTCAATATTGACCACCCTAACAAGTGATTCCCAATTACATGGACCAGCCCGTTCAGTAAACAAATCGTTCAAGCGAAAGCGCTAAAAAATATACATTATGTGCCTATGTCATGTATAAATGAATGGATGAACATATTTTGATTCGTCTGTGTTGCAGTATTGATACAATTTGAATCCCAATTAAATGACCGTCAACGAAAATTTCTTGATTCTTTGTGTCTTTAGTGTTGTTTTTTAAATAATATGTAAGTACGTAAGATTATGGCATTGTATATTTTGTTTTGTGTTGCCTGAAATAAAGAATTAACTATAGATAATTCAGATATTGAGAGCTGATATGCAGTCAATCAGTTTGATTTACGCGAACCCCTACCTTATTTAATGATTCAGGACTTGGTTAACAATACTGTTGACATTATAATTCCTTTATTTCGTCTGAAAAATTGCGCCCTAATTGTGCCTTAACAAAAATAAGGTTAATGTTAGGAAAAAATTCAAGGTCATCCAAATGGTGATGTACGTTTATTACGCGATAAATTACTAATAATTAAAAAAACGCTTACGCCGTCGCGCGTATTAGAAACTTTGTAAAGATGATGTGGCTATTCTATTATATTAAAACAATGCTGCTACAACGGAATAGAATGTATGTATTATTGTATTTAGGTACTAACAAAATCATATTGGTCAATTCGAAAGGGCGAATATGATGGTTAGCAAGAATAACTTAAGTAGTTTTACGGAAAGAGGAAGAATGTTCTAGGACAAGAATGTGTCGTTTGGTTAGTGGCCGCGCGCCCTCCGCGGCGTGTGACGTCACTGCAGCAGCGCAACACGGAACGAATGTGAAAGTTCTCCGCGAGCTCAGTCCACAGCTGCAGCAGGTGCTCACCAGTAGTTTCTCTGAATCCCTACCGCTTAAATAATTACATAAACTATTTTCAAGGTCTCTCTTCAAGTTAGCGTTGCATTTGAATGTTAATGAATACCGACGGGCTAGTAATAGTTTCAAATGCCAGGTATATTAAGTACTTCTATAATGTTGCGTGAAGCACTAGACCGATTTTCATAACACCGAAACATTTTGAAAATGAAAAGCTTAAAGTTTAAAATTCTTTCACAACACTGACACATGATATCATAATACACTGGACTCGATGCGCAGTGTCATGTGAAGGAGCGACTATCCTTGAAAGGTTTGAGTTGGAGTGGGTTGACGTCCTTTGGTCTCTGGTTGCAAGGCGATCTCGCTCAGCTGCATTCATTTGTAAACTCTCGGAGACACGGTCTATCTCGCGACGGTCAAGCACGGGTCAACTTCACTGTTCACTGTATGCAACACTCGGCATTGCATCGACATAATCACTGAATAATGAGCGGACGAGCGGAAGTGACGTCGCGTCGCCCGTGACGTCGCGAGATAGACGGCGTCTGGAGACGAAAGATAAAGGTTAGGACTCACCGCAGGCGAATAAGAGGCACGCGGCCAGAAGAGCGACACGGGCGTAGCGCGCCATGACGGGATCACAACAGGTCGTTGCGCGGCCGTCGTGCGGTTAAATAGTGGCCTCAATCTACGCCCCGCCCGCCCCACTCGCCCACTGTGCTTGCACCTCTGCCAACACCCTTCGCACTCATCAGCTGTGATTCACCTGCATCTTCATCTTCTGCGCCACTCTGCTCTTCTGTTCCGCCCATCCCCGCTCGACTTCGACATGGGTGCGCAATCAACTACGTCACTCTTTCAAGTGGAACAAAATTCGTAAAGCTCTTAAAATATCTTCAATTGTTGAGAATGCAATTTAACAAACTAGTAGGTATATTTTAATAAAATAGTCAGAAAGCAGAAGTTCAACTTAAATTTACAAACTTAAAAACATGTAGTAGATAGAGAAGGGGTTATATTGGTAAAGTAATATTAAATTCGGAAAAATAAGCGGAGCACCAATAAATTTAATGTAGAATTCTAAAAAAGAGGCATACAATTACAATTTCTTTAGATTTAAAAAATATGAGCAAATTCCGAAAGGGGAAGAGGGGACATACAGCGAATAGAGAATATGAATTGAATAATTTAAATATAAACCTTAGTTATAGCGAATAGAGAAAATGAATTGAATAATTTAAATATAATTTAAAAGAAGGCAGGGTTGCTACCACTAGACCACCATTGCTCTCAATTTAAATAAAGTAACTCAGAAAATGTATAATATGACCATTTTAATTGTTTTTTAATTTTTATTTTGGTGACTGTTTTTTTAATGTTTGTAAATAATTGCCATATTGCTAATAATCGAAGCATGTATTTTTTGATTTTACTCTAAAGGTTACTTACTTAGTAGGTTGTTCATTATGGCTTATAGTAGAGTAGGATTTTACGAACCCGGATAAAAAGCATACATTGAGAAAATAATGTAGGTATGGTATTTGATGCTCAAAAAATTATACCATGATAATTTGTTCATACTTTGTAATTTTCATGTTTCGCCGCGACTGCTCTTGAATGACTTCTTTTATATTTTCGATACTTTTCACTTGTAGGGGTAAGTTCAGAGTATAAATATATTTGTGCTTGGACTTTCTGGGCTCATTACTGGGGTTATTACTGATTATTATCTTCTTAGTAAGTACTTATTGCTTATTTTATTTAGTGTAGTCAAGTTCAAACTACCTTTAGTAAATTGTTTAAATAATGTCACATCTCTAGTGTTAATTATGTTAATACCGTTTGGTGATGAAACACAAAAAAATGCCACATTAAATTGCTTTAATAAGTAAAATTATAGCCTTATAATCATAGTTTGAGCTAAAACATTGTATAAAATTATCAATAGAAAATACAAATCACAGAAAAGTTGTAATAATCTAGAAAGAGAAAAATAAATACATATATTTCACAGAAGTTAATTTCAATATAGAACAGACAGTTTGTCAAATATAGATTTAAAATCTGATAAAATGCAACTTCCTACTTCATACATTGAGTTTTATGACATCTACAAAATTACATATTGTCCTATGAAATATACGTTTCCCAACATTACAAGATCTAAATACTTACACATAAAATACTTAGGCTAAGAAGAGGCAAAATTGAGAAGCGTCAGAAAAAAGCATACATAAGTTCCTTTTTATTTTCTGATTAAATTAGGTTTTTTGTTGTACCTGCTCACTAATCATATATAATTTTATATTTAATAGAACATTGTTTTGTAAGTTTAGTCTATATAGTTGTAGGTATTTAATTAATGTTATGTCACCAATTCATATATTTTTTAATTTTTGATTGAATTAATTTTGTGAAATATTACGCGTATCGCTAACCTATTTTTTTACGAGTACATTTCTGACAAAACTTTATAGATTGGGTTAGGTTCGATAGGCTATCGATAGCTTGATATCGGTTATAGAGGTAGGTATTTTCGTTATGTGTATGGATCACGGCACTTATTCTGGATTGGCAAAATACTGTTTAATTTAAATACAATACGATGTTAAGGTTTTAATTCTGACGCTCCTCAGTTGCTGATGAGTTCTACTCATAGATACTTTTCAATTCAATAGTTACATCTAAGAATATTTTATTTCCACACACACGTTAAAAGATTTAATAAGTTAATCAATACCCTCACTGCAAATTATAAATACTACTTAGGTACTGATGACTAAAAGAAACACTGAAAATATAATAAATATACAGTTTTTATAAAAAGCGACATCGCTTCTATGATAGATATTCATCTACACGCCTAAAATTCAATATCACAATAAAAGTCACTTAAATACAATGAGATTCTAAGATGAGGCAACCATTGTATCCGCAAAATGATTGTTACATAACTGCGAAACTGGATTCTACGGACACCTACTCTTATGTACCTACTGCGCGTAAAGTTTGCAACTGTGCATCTTGTCATATTCATCTCGGAACATAAACAAGGGTGACCTGAATCAGAACTGCATGAAACATGCTTGCTACGTGAGAATAATTCCATGAAATTATACACATCAACCTAGATAATGTGTCATAGCAACAGGTGCTTACAATATGTCGGCAATTACTGGCATAGACCACTACATAGGTATGATAAATGCTAGTTTTAAGCAACGCATTTGTTTTGAAAAAAAAAATTCTTCTTATCAACATGATTCTCATTCTGATTCGTATAATAAATTTCAACCTCATTTGCACTTATGCTTACCTTCGAGGCATCAAGTTACCCTATAACCAGGTATCTAAAGTAAAGCTGGCAAATACACGTTATAAGACGCTCCTAATTTTATTGATTATTGTTCAGAATATTTGCACAAAACAATACTTTCAAGCATAAACCCAAGCAAGCACATCTTTTTAAATGACAAAGATTTATTATCATATTTTCTATACTCTTACAATAACAATTAAGCAACATTGACTTTCTCGTTACTATTCATATAATAGTCATGCCATTAAAATTCCACGAAAGCAACATTAATTTCCTCTTATCAGATTAACATTTAACTAAATACGTATTCTGGATTTTATACGAAAGTAGAAGTATCGAAGAATGAAACCCCTTGAGTATAGAGTTTGAAAGAGTAGACACCAACTTACATATTACGTCTACTTCATTCTACTGAGATAATCAATATCGATCTACTACATTACTACTTTATATCAAAAAACCTGGCTGATTGCAAAGAGAAGTTTGCAAAGCGTTAACATTGCAACTGACAAGTAAGTTTATTTTAGCAAGCAGGAATCAGCTTCAAAGATAAGATTGTATGCCTACTCAGGGATGAGCGTCACTCACGTTCCTAAGCTTTTTAGGAATACAAAGTAGCAAATAAAAAGTGAATATAATCGCTGGACACGCAGTATTAACTAAACAAGAGTGTACACTCATCGTGTCGTTGAATACAATACTTTGACAAAAGAGTTACGCTGCCTCCGTGAGCTTTCGTTTAAATTAAATACTTAGCACACATGAATATTATATAGAACCTACAAACAACATCACAAAATCTTCTTCGCCTCCCAATATTAATATTATCACTAACGCTTCCGATATCTATTCAATAATTTCCAAAAATAATGAGATGTTACTATCAACTACTCTATGCTTAGGTACTCTTTATCCAAAGTGAGTACCTTGCCTGTTAAATTATTTTTAGTTATAAATAGTTTGTTGAAAGAAGTGGAATAAGGTCAGCCGACCGCATCAGACATTAGACGGTGTATCGCGCGAGCGTCGCTGATGGGATTCGTGACGGCACATCATGTGGCCGTCGTAGGCAACGCCTTGCACAAACATCATAATAATTAAGCAGGTTCTAAAAGAGACAAAGATAGACCAGCGTTCGTCAAACACAGAATAATACACTCTTTGGGTCAATAAATAGTTATGCGAAGTATAAAGTTATACGGAATGCATAGGGAACTAACTCTGGAGATCTGCAACTACGTTTAACAATGTATTTGGATTAAATTCTATGGACTTAATTTCTACAAATCCTTTACAGGAAAAAACAGTTGAAAAAGGTGTTGCCGTAGAGGTCGCCATTACAGCTGGTTGTATTGCTGGGTGGCTACATCTCCTTGGAGAGCAGCGGCATGTCGGCGACGGCTCCGGCGGCGGGGTCGGCCGGCCCTGCGACCGATACGAGCACCTTCACGTTACCGTTAGTCACCAGATGAGGATTCGCCGCTTTATCGACAGTTCTGCCCACCTGGATTACAAAAGAAATACATTTCTATTAACAAAAATAATCTCACATTACACTCATAAATATAAAATAAAATAATACAACATTCTTAAGTGTTTTATTTATTGAAAAAGAGGTGATTTGATAAATTGACGTGTTCGTAACGCAACCATGCATGGAGGATACAGGCAATAAATTGGTTCAAAATAAATAGAAGTGTACGCCTTGTATGGAAGAGGATGATTCTTATTCAAGTGCCAATAATTATTATTTATTACGCACGTAAAGCAACGATCCTGATAGTCAAGACTTAGTAGATAGTCCCGATAGTAGGATTAGTAACCTTTAAAGTTGTGTTTTAATAAATATTTGTAAAAAAAATCATGGTGATCAGTTATGTCATAACCTGTAGAAGCTTCTGAAAGAGGGGTGAATGAAGGTGAATTTTAGTCAATTAAGGTGTAGTTTTATTTTAAGATGTAAGAAAAAATAAATGCCTAAATCTTTGGCTTTAAATAAACAGTTAATAATAATCATTTTATACAATTTCACAATGAATAAGGCACTTATATCAATAACAGAAAACAATAAAAGCATTTAAGTTGCCAATTAACTTATTGCATATTCGAATTCCAATTAGACATCGACGTAAACTGGAACTTAGGAACAGCTTAGGTAAATTATTGCTTGCGTAATCAGCTATTAGCACGCGACTTTTACATCTCCTATAAAATATGAAGTAAGCGATAGAGACCTTAGAGAACATACATTTGCATAAACTTAAAGCATTCCTGCCTATGTACTATTATTTATGTCACTAGTTTTTCAACCAATGTATGTAGTAAAGGATTAAAGAACGCCTTGAAAGGACTATTTTCTTTCGACATATTTTCGAACTTTTTCAGGTTCGAACCTACGACCGGTCGGAAGGCGGCGTTTTTACCACTCAATCACCAGTGCTCCTATAATAATACTGAAGGTGCGATGAGACAGATAGTCGTAGCGGGTCTACGCCGTAGGGGGAAACGGGGTTTATTCGGGACCTACTTGAGTATGGACGAGTTGATGATACTCTGTGTTTAATATTCTACCAATATTATAAATTCAAAAGTTTGTGTGTGTTTGTGTGTTCGGGCTTCAACTATGCCGTAACCTTCGAACAGATTTGAATGAAACTTGGGATATGCATAGTTTGCCTGTAACCTGGAATAATATATAGGCTGCTTTTACTCGGGGAACAATATGGGCGAAATCTAGCTGGATAATACACTTTATAAAAAAAATGTTATGTAAATGTCCACCAATATTTGTTTATTTATTTGTCCTGTCATGTCAGTCATGGAACTTAGTGGTTCGAATATCGAGATTTTCTTAATGATTTTGCATATCATTTAAATTAAACGATATTCTATTCTGGATAAAATAAATTGTTTGTAATATTCGAGTCTTCTGTCCGAGTAGAGTTTCTTGATTGTTGGTAGACGCGAAAGGCCTCCGAGCGGCCTGCGAGGGCAAACCCCGGATTAACAACGCGGGTTTGTCCTGGTAGACTGATCAGAAACCTCTTCAAATCCCCCTCTTATCAATTGTTCGTTCTTCAATCGTCCGTGGCGATTAATATTAATTTTACTTCTATGTACTATTCTGCTGGACTGGGAATAAGGTAAAAACATAGAATGCGTTCCAGCTGTTTATCCCCCCAAACATGTCGTACAAGTCGGTTTATACTTGCAATGTGCACTCCATAAGGGATACGGGTGTGATATTATGTATGAATGTATGTTTACCTATACGAGAACATGTCTGAATGCATATAAATAAGTAACACCTAACAGTCACATACATAGTCCTGACCCCACACTAGGATTCCCTGTGTCATGGGTATTAGAAACTACGAGTACCATGGTACCACAACACCCAGACCGGAAGAAATATTTGCAGAACATGGAAACATTTTCTTCCGCAGCAGCAAGAATCGAACCCGCGCCTCTTGCGTATCCGCCGAGCAATCGCCCGCCCCGCCTCCGAGACCGTCAAATGCCTATACATATTATGCTCTACAAAAGTATTCCTCGAAAGAATATGTAAATTCAGAATAAGCTTATCGAAATAATTGATGAATACAAAAACAGTGTTAAGATATTTCATTATCCAATTGATTTATTTATTTATATGAAATTCGGAGCTGAAATCGATCCATCAATTTGAGCGGTGCCGATGCGGCAAATAACATGATTTTGCAACAAAAAAGCTTTATATGTAATCAATCAACAACATAAGTTAAAGAAAAACAAACTTCCACGACTCTAGCCTCTGATTTGGCTACAAGAACATTGAACTTCATAATTTATTA
Organism: Scotopteryx bipunctaria; assembly: GCA_949320045.1. NCBI lineage: Eukaryota > Metazoa > Arthropoda > Insecta > Lepidoptera > Geometridae > Scotopteryx > Scotopteryx bipunctaria. The sequence goes on from OX439441.1 coordinate 7,488,718, forward strand.
GTTTATAGTTTATTTATTAAATTACATCCTTAATTATGTATATATTTATCTATTTATTCCCCTCTGGAAGCTTATTTGATCTGAGGCGCAGAGTAACAATAGCTGAGACTGGCACTTTATGACCCACCACAGCGCAAACCTCCTTGCACCAACCAAATTTATTAGCTACCTACTGTGTTTTTTGTAACTCGTGTCTTGTTTTGATTTTATTGATTTTATATTTTTGTTTCTTTTTCTTATTGTTATTAGATAAGTTTTAATTTTATTTTTGTACCTTATGTAATGTTGTGTCAAATAAAGCTTTCAAATCTATCTATCTATCTATCTGCCATATTGAATTTTTTGATACTTTATTTATTAGCCTATAACACTTTCGTCATTTCGAGACGAATCCAATGACACCTCAGCCAAAGGAATACTCACACCCACATACATACATACACCCCAAACACATTACATACCCTCCTTCTACGCAGTCAGGTAAAAAAAATATATTAATTATTTAGGTTCTTATTAGTGAACCGTAGACTACCAAGAAGTAATTACACAATGATAGATTGCCGAATAATTAGACATCGGTAGAGTTCCTAGGATGGCGAAAGTTGGGTCACTTTTGAATGTTAAAAGGTAAAGTTCACATAATTTACTCGACGCATCATCTATCATGGATATTAATCTCTTAACTATGATTTACAAAACGAGAACATGTTTTTCACAAAAAATGGTCATAACCTTTCGAAAGGTTGTTTAGTTTTTTAACTGTAAGTTGGTTATGGCCAACACAGTTTTATTACCATTGAGATTTGGTCGATTTATTTATAGGTGTAACTAGTTCATATCATACTGAGGTCGGAGAATTTGCAGCATAAGACCCGGCTAAAAGGTCAAACCAAAACATTGTAAATTAGCAAGATTGTTATCAGAAAGCCAAAATGACGAAGGAAGAATTACTTTGATATCTATAATAACTATTTGTTGAAACCAGTTTTTTTGATTATTTTTGTAGTTTTCTTGTAATTAACAATTATTTAATTTGGCGGGTTATTCGATTTCAATATTTTGCACGGAGTCACTCTCTGTCTTCCTTTTACACACCCGAAATCCGTAGCGCTATCTCTTTCAAAATCGCTAACCGAGAAAAATAATAATTTTTCGCTAACCGAGAAAAATTTCACTAATCGTGTTTCTGTTTTAATTTGTTTAGATAGGATCCTCAAGTCATCTTTTTATAAAAACTTGTATGTTGTAGTTCAACTTTTCAACTTCACAAATTTACCCATACCTTTTAAAAATACCTTGTGTACGAGAAGAACTCAGGGGAAACTAAAGGGAAAGAAATAATAAGTTAGGTACTACGATGACCAGTTCATATCGACAATTTAAAGCTGTTTAGTTTATACAGTTTTGTCAGAGGTTTTCAGACATTGCTTTCTTCACAAATAGTGATTACCAAAGGCGAACATCGACCTTAAACGACAAATCAAATTGAGTGTCATATGAGGTAAGAAGATTTGAAATTACACCATGAAACACTAAGTGTTAATACCAACATTTACGATGATTGAAAATTTTGATAGCTACAAATACAGGCACGAATCTCTCTCTCCAACTGGCCTTAGAGCTTAGTGGTAGTAGCTCTACCTTCTGTAGGTTGTGGGTTCGATTCCTACCCAGGACAAAGACTTTGGTGATCAAAGATATTGGTTCTGTGTCTGGTGTTGTAAAAAAAAGTTCTTCGGTATTCTATCAGCCTTCTGGTTACTATAGTACAAGATTCGCTTAGTTTGGGGCTAAATGGCGTTGTGGTCAGACGTCCAGCAATATTTATTTATAACTAAACCTTTCGTGACCAAAGCACACTCTATCGACTGCCAATGTTTAAAAATTAAATTATGTTCCATATCATTAATAGTCAACTGTTCGATGAAAGCTGTATAAAATGGTTCATCATTGCAATTTTAATTTCAACTTAAAGAGAGATAGTAACTGATTATTTGGGTAACTGTTGTTCTGTTGTGCCTATTTTGTTTTATTTTAATTTAATATGATGTGTTTTACAATAAATTTGTATTGTATTGTATTGTAACTGGCATCCACTAGCGGCTCTGCTCATGGTGTACTTACTCGGATAAAAAGTAGCCTTTTATATTTCCTAGGTGCGGTGTCCTCTGCAAACTATGGTGTATGTAGTTACTCCCAAGTTTTAACCAAATTCGTTGAGTCGTTGCGAAGATGAGTAGGAACAAATATATGCACACAAGGCACTCGAAACTTTCGTATTTATAATACGTGTGATTTAGCTACCGGAGGAATACGTTTATTATAGTTACAGGGTTACCGTGCAATGTGCTTTGAAACGAGGGGACGATTTAGAATGAGGCTGTTCGCCCGATACAGGATAAGGAACTAACTAGGAACATATATTTATTGCCAAACTCCATGAATGCACGAAGGTTTATTCCTAAGCGTCTTTTGAGAAATAGTTTCTAGTACTTACTTTCTTGTCGGGGTTCTTTCCCAGCAGGTAGTAAGTCATGAGTTGGCCCTTGCCCTTGACCGCAACTAGGCCGCGTTGCTCGAAAAAGTAGCCGTACTCCTTCAGAATCTCGCATGTCTCTTCCGTTACCTGCCCAAAATTACAAAATTGCTGTCATGCCTTTTATGGTCAGAATTTATTTTTACCCGGCTACACGAAGCAGGAAGGTCATGAATTTAGCATTCTATGAATATAATGTTTCTTCATCTGATTTCTCGTAATTTCTAAATTACTGGTCAGAAATGGGATGACAAATAATGCGTTTGGCCGGTCTAGGTGAACGGCGTGTGACATCATTATAGCCTACTAGCTGTTGCCCGCGACTTCGTCCGCATTTTTGAGACAAAAGGTAGCCTATGACCTTCGTCAGGATGCAATCTCCTTGCCACCAAAATTGCAGTTCAGAATTACTTTCGCATTAATATATTAGTATGGATGTCACCTAGACCGCATTAGTCATGATTTAGTACGATGGTCTAAAAATAATGCTACAAAAAGATCCATACTGACTGACCGAGCAGCCAGCAGCAGCCAGTCAGTTAGCACCCAGCTAATGAATGTGGTCTGTGTACTACCTGTATGCATCCAGCTTTGCCGGTACTTTCCATCCGGGATGCGACATTCACGGTATTTCCCCAAATGTCATAGTGCGGTTTCTTAGCTCCGATCACGCCGGCGGTTATCGGTCCGTGGTTCACGCCCATTCGCAGCACAAAGTGGTTGAATGACTGTTCGTTGATCGCTGCCAGCACTTTTTGCAGCTCTAGAGCAAACTCTACAAGCCACATGAGGTGCCGCCACCTTTGTCGCTTTGTTCTCTCAGCAATCTAGAAAGTTAAGAGTTCTCTCAATGCTGGTCAAAAACGTTATCGAACGTATATTGGTGCGGAAGAAAAAAAAGATGGCGCGCTGATGAACAAAAGACTTAAAAAACGACGAAAGAAAAGCAAACAAAATTAAAGACTAGGCGTGAAAAATTAGACTATCGTCTGCCTCAAAGGCGAAAGTATAAAATAATGAATGTACCTATTTGTGGGTATTCCAAGATGTTTGGGTATTTACGTTTAGGTATGACTGATACCAGAACTAATTTGGATAAAATTGAGAATAGATTAGATAGCAGTCCTAAAAAAACTGGAATGAAACCGCGAGTGAAAGCTAGTTTTGAAATAAATTCTTGTAGGTAATATCTGGCTATCATCAATCAACTGCACATGTATGAAAGTAGTAAAACAGTTGGTAAAAAAAGTATAACTGAGTTACAACGTAAATAAATACCAACGAATTTAACCTCGCAACGTAAACAAATAAGAAGTTTTGGTTTAAGACCAAAAATATCTCATATCTTAACATGAATCCGCCCGTGGCTTCACTTGCGTGGCACCTACCAGGATAAAGAGTAGCCTGGGTGTCCGAGTATACTATTTCATGCATAGCCTTTATTTATATACATAGTGAACTTTTTTAACAAACCTATGTTTAGTCCAAGTTTAATCCACATCAATTAAGCCATGCATGGATTATGAGAATGGATGAAACACAAACATACAAACTTTCATAATAATATTAGGGATTGCTTTGTTCCATTATAAAAGAAAGAAAATACATTTATTGGTTCATTATAAACATCACATCACACACACATACATACCTTCACATCTTGTTCGGGGTTAAGGCCTGACGCAGCCATGTAGGTTGAACTGATCGTTTTGATTTTTATGATGTCCCTGAACTTCGGGTCTTCTAATAACTGAAAATTGTAAAATAGTGGAATTAGTACCAATAATATAAATGCATCAGGAATCAGAACAATTAATATATCGCATACCATGTCAAAGTCCGAGATAACTTCATTGAGGAAACGCAAACATTCTAGGCCTTGGTTATTTACTGTTTCTTCCGAGTAGAATTCTGAAATAGCAATATATTTTATGATGTTAAAGTAAATAATAAATCGTTAAATTATTATATCTCAATTCAAAACAGCTGTAGATTTTATACATTGAGTGTATTTTGAGAACAGCTACGTATAACCTATAAAAGTTTTACATTAGGTAGGTACAGACTGAAGATCAACTAACTTATAAAATCCTAGAAACAAACAATTTGAATGGATACAATTCAAGTTCTTTTATGGTGTACCTAAGCTTAAGAAAGTATTGTAAACAATTGTAGCGAGGTGAAGCTGCTCAGGGCAGCTAGTCTTATGTGCAGAGTATAACCAAAAACTGCATTTAACACACAAAGGAAAACTTTGATTTATTTTATTTCAAATATTACGGAGTTGAGTAGGAACAATCACACTTACAGATACAATCACTTTAACCTTTAAAATTAGTAGTATATAAAAATGTACCTGTAAAGTTGGGCATAGAAGCGAAAAGCACGCCGACCTCGGCATAGCTCTGGCTGTAAAGATCGCGGTGGTTGCGATGAGCGCCCATGAAATGTCTTGCGACGTGCGGTGGCAGAACGTTGTATACAAGAGCCTAGAATAAGAGAGATATTGTATACAAGAGCCTAGAATAAGAGGATTATCTCAGAAAGTTGAAAATTTCTGAACGTGAAAGTTGCAAATAAAGATGATCATGTTCAAAAGGAAGGCATCCGCTTATCTGGAAAATCTTGAACAGTATGTAAATCTGTATAAAATCAAATATAATTAGACCGATGTTAGTGAAGAGCGACATTATAATAAAAGGTCTAGAATATTGGAGACGTTGATTTTTTTTATGAAAACTGTTATGGGTCAAAATAACAGTATAGTATTTAAACCGACATCGACATTGTACCTACCATAAGAGCTTTAATTGAAAAACTTCATAAATGTAATTCTTCTTTTCTTTCTGCGACTACATAATTTATCTTTAAAAATCATGAAAGTTTCGAGAGTTCTAAAGGAATATCCGCCAAACTAGAGAAAATTACGAGTTGCTGACGACTCGGACAAAATTTATTGGGACACAGCGTCCCAATTGACACTTTTGATTTTATTACTCATGAGCGAGTATATTTTACCTATACTTTAAATTGCATGTATGGTGAAAATATTGTCTATGTTTTAAATAACAAGTTTTATTTGTGAGGGTGTGCTAGGTTAGGGGTGAATGCACCGTGGTGACCTGGTTACGCCGGCGGAGGTCTCCCGCCTGCTCCGCCTGCTCGCGCATGCGCTCCCCTCGCAGATGACGCGCCCGTTCCATCGCCTCCAACTAAAGACAACATCCTTTTACTATTTCCGTATAATAAGAAGTATTACCTATAAGTATTTTATCAGCCATCTAGTTCCCATAGTACAAGCTTTGCTTAGTTTGGGGCAAGATGGCGCTGTGTCTTCAAATATTTATTTATTTATTTATATTTATTGACTTCTAAAGGCCGTGCCACATAACAAAGGACATAACCGTGGATAAACCAGATGATAAAGTATGCTACCACAAAAGAATATTTGCTGAAAAACCTTTGCGCGCAACAGCAACCGCGCTCAAACTTTTTTCTATGGATTTTTTACGTAGTGTGGCCAATACACTTTTATATAAAGAGATAAAATTCATGTTTATCAAGTGAAACCTAAAATATTTAGGAACAAGTTAATTAGTTGCAGTTATAACGGAACTTGTTTGCGTACTTTGCTGATTTTTTAGATTGCCGTACCCGAAGGGTGCAGAAGTCTCTATTACTAAGCCTCGCTGTCAGTCCGTCCGTTGAAATGTCAGTAAAATAAAACAATAAGATACGCGAAAAAGTTCCGTTGTGATTTTAATTTAAAAAACATCATCATTTACATTTATTAGGTAGATACTTTAATAGGTACCTATTACTTTCAAACCAATAAGGACTAAAGTGCGTCCTATCGTACCTATACTCTAGATATCGATTTCAATTAATTGTTGAGCAATTTCCGTTGCAATGTCCTTACTTAAAATGATTACTAGGAAGTTCTTGTATTTATTTGCCATGCCAGTCCATTCTATAATAAAATGATTCCCGTCATTTATGAAGCTAGTGACCCATAAGAACTTACTAGGTTGCTTATTAAAAAGGGCATACTTATTTAAAAACGTCTAAAGGTAAACTTTTCTTGAATGATCGTAACCTAGTTCGTCAGTAAAGGGTAGGGTTATCTATGATATAGACAGACCTACCTTGATAGAACTAGCACCAAGATTACATAGATTCTATGTACCTAGTCGTGTCACTAGTTCTTTCATTGGTAAAAGGATTTAAAGTGCGCCTGAAAGGCTCCTTTCGTGCACTTGGCACATATTTTTGAGCTTATTGGTTTTTATGACATGCCGGTTTCCTTCACCGTGTGAAGATACTGGTATAGCGCACGTACATCGTAGATTTAAGACGTGTCTAAATTGATCTCCGTAGTTTTATTATTACTATTATTTATTTATTGTCAGATTATTATATAAATCCATAAAAACATCATAATACATTTACACACACACTTAACACTAAAACCACATACATACAGACAACATTTATTCATTCAATACAGAATAATACTCTTTAAGAGTTAAGCTCGCCTTTGTACATGTACTTTTTAATGTTTTGTGTGTATTTGTTTCGTTTCGTACAATAAAGAATTTCAGAATTTCAGAATAATAATTAAATAAGTGTCATAAAAATTAATAGATGTCATAGAAATTAATATAAAATTACCTACACAAAATGGTTTTAAGGATTTTTTTGTTTTACTTTGACTTTGATACATTTTTCAAAAAGAAAAATCCATTGGTGCATGACCGGATTCAAGGCAGGGCCGCTACCACTAAACCACCAGTGCACTCGATGATCAGTTTTGTAGTAGTTAACCTTCGTGTGAAACTAACAGTGGATGCAGACGGGCTGATGATGATGAAGTCGTGTGAAACATTGCAGACTATAATTATTTCAAAAGAGATTACGTAGGTATTGCTTGCTTTACGATCGTTTATTATACGCTTGTTAATAATGTTATAACACTATCTAGTAGTCTAAAGTAATGTGAGCCTTACTGGTTTACTGTGAAATCAAAAACTATAAACTTTAAAAACATCATTTTATATTTTATAAAAAAATATATTAAATCTGAATAGTCATAATATACATTATAATGCTGGCTGTCCCTGTATTAGAAGTCTTTATGTCCTGGGTATCAGAAACTACGAATGGGTAACTAGCGCCATCTAGTCACAACACTAGCAATCTCAGGTTTGGCACTACACAAATCATCCAATAATAGAAGAAATTGTTTCCGACACATTTAGTAATAAAAGGTAATAAATAAATCACATCTTATATCATTCCAAGCACTACCTACATGTTCTCATTAATGTTAAGTTGCATCCTGACGCTGTATTAGTAATTAGTATACAATAAAATGGCACTGCATTATCTCGCACTTTTCTCTCATTCGAAGTAAGTACCTACCTATGTGCTTTCACTATTGATAATTATAGAATTATGACACTTATTAAATTTGTTTTTCTAATTCATAACACTTCAATCTGGTCACTGACCTAACGCAGAATAGGTACCCGTAACCAGTGCTACGACATCCTGAGCATTCTCCGCATTCTACAAATCTGTTGTAACTCTCAACCTTTGCATTCATCACGATGCTTACGGATGCTGTGGCATTACATGAACATTCAGTTTTGTAAAGGTAGTTTATAAAGGTAGTTCTATTGGATTTATTCCGTATTCGTCCCGGAGTTTCGGCCCACACGAGCCACCCAGTAACACCCTTAAAAAGTTTTTATTCGTCCCGCACGATAATATTTGTCCACATTCGTCCCGCATACCAAAATTATTGTAAGTACAGTTATAAAATAAATTGTGGGCCGAATACGGAATATAATGTGGGACGAAAGCAGAATTTTTAAAATTATGGATTCGACTGAGAAAACTATAAGTAGGTATCATACTGCACACCTACTAACATAAATGCAGAGTATTATACCAACCAATACTTGAAATAAACAGTTACTCTTTAGCGTTCCGTGCCCGAAGGGTGCCAATGTTACCCTATTACTAGCCTCCGCTGACCGTCTGTCCGTGTATCAGCGGAATGTATATCATGAACCATAATAGGTAGAGAGTTGAAACTTTCACAGCGTGTGTATTTCTATTGCGGCGTTAACAACAAATAATTAAAATGCAAGAAAAAAAAATATGTAGGATGGTACGGAACCCTTCGTCTACGAATTCGACTCGCACATGACCAGTTTTTTTTTACTGATTTCATTGAGGCTGGATAGGTTGGCGTGGCCTGAACATGTCATGAGAAGGGAAGAATGTCATGTGGCAAGGAGAATGTTAGATATGAATGTGGCAGGATATGTGAATAGAGGTAGGCCAAAGAAAATAAAGATGGACTGTGTGAATGATGACGTGAATAAAAAAGGAGTGAGTCTTAAGATGGCAGAGCGAAATGGAAGAAGAATACGCGTTGTTCCGACCCCACATAAAGTGGGAAAAGGATTGAGGCTGAATATAAATTACTGTGCATTAATTAAATTATTCAATTAGATGACTGTAATGCCTCTCCCATTCAATCATTACGTACTTTACAAATATTCTACTCTTCGCTTTAGGTAGGTAGTATCAATATTCTACGCATAACTCTATCCTAAAAAAGAAAACGTTTTTCCTTATGCGTAGACAGGTAAAAAGTGGTGTATCACTTCACTACTCAATCAGTACCCACTCAATTCAGTGTATAAATACGTAAAGTCTACGTAAACACGAGTTCTCTTTAAATAGCATCGCACGCAATGTATTACCGCACTTGACGCACGCGACTCGACATCGAAACTAATGCTTGAGGGACCAACTAGGTATATATTTTTTATATTTGTGTACATTGAACACAGCGCTGAGAGCACTGGTGGTCTAGTTAGGTGACCCCGCCTTCCGATCCTAAGGTCGTGGGTTCGAACCCGGTCGTGTACCAATGGATTTTTCGTTGCGAAAAATTTATGTGCGCCATACCAGTACTCTCAAACGGTGAAGGAAAACATCGTGAGGAAACCCGCGGCTTAGTCAGCTCCGCACGTATTGACCACGTCTTTCCTGTGGACAAGGCCGACTAAGTTGAGAGGATGGAATAGGTGCTGGGCAAGAATACTCCATCTTAATTCGTTTCGGGCACTACAGCGTCCCGTTAGTGAAAGTAAAAGTTGCCTCCTGACGCTGTATACATCATCTACTATAGATTGTAAAAGGCCTTAGTTCCACACAGCGCAAACTAAGCAAAGCTTGTACTATGGGCACCAGATGGCTGATGGAATACTTATATACTTTTTTTTCTTTGTAAATACACACTTATATAATACTATAACACCCAGACCCGGAAGAAATATTTGCAGAACATACAAATATTGCTCCCGTAGCGGGAACCGAACCCGCGCCTTTTGCGTCTCAGGCGAGCACTCGCCCGCCACGCCACCGAGGTCGTCAATTCCTGTGCTATTTATTTCAGATCAACTACGTAGGAGTAAAGATCATTCTCACATATATACATAGTACACTTATATAGTTTAAGTCTGATATTAAAGGCAACAATAGACATTATTTTGATGGCTTTTTGACACTGTGAACTTTAAAGCGTGGTTTCAACCATGGTGGTTTCACACTACCTGGATATGCCAGGTTCTTTTAAGATCCATTCATCATCATCATCATCATCTCCCTGCTCTCACTCTAGTTAAGATCCATTACGAAGTGTTTTATATAAGTACACAGTATCTTCCGAAACGTAAACCAGTGTCTTATTTTTCGAAGTTTTGAATAAGTACTCACATATCTGTCGAAGATGAAAAGAGAAAATGCCACAAGGTATATCATGATGAAGTGGCGGTAGTAGTGCAGGACTTGCCTGAAAACAAAGGAATTGTTAAGTAATAAGTGATAACACAAGCAAATTAGGTGTGTAGCATTTAGTTTCAATACCTACTTAATATATGATTTAATTGTTTACATTTTGTAACACACAATACTTAATATAATTTCTATAATCGTGAGGATAAAAAGGCCATGTCTGTCGTGTCGATAGGTCATAAGCTCACGGTTCTGAAGCGCTGGGACTATTTAAAAGATCATGGGCATCTTTTAAGCGCGACTTCTCAGTACAGTACGAGGATACATAAATGTTGAAATATTGTAACAGAACAAAAGACGATCTTTAGGATCAAGCGTGAATACTCAAGCAGAGTTTTAAATGAAAAAATAAGCGCGATTAAAATTTATGCCTGAGTAGAGTGCATTTATGCCTGAGCCATGTTATCGGGTAAAGACCCGATAACATGACCCGGGCATAAATTCTATGCACGCTTGTTTTTCGCGGTTCTTTAACCCAAAATAAGCAAACAATATAAAGGTATAAAAACCAAATAAATAATATTATCCCTTGAGAAAAGTCGATCCATTATAATATCCATTAAAGACCAACACCGTTAAAGCTCATTCAAAATGTTTTGTCAAAAAATGATTCAGCTTTTCTATAGAAAGAAGCTTCCGCCTCTGACTCAGCCTGTAGTATCAGAACAAAACGTAGCCTGTTATGTTATTCCAGGTCATGACTAGGTATTCCAAATTTAATTACGTTAAAATCTTTTGAATGTAACCATAATATTATTAGGATATTCCTTTGCTACTTACATGCGGAAAATATTATCTTCTCGGGGTGCGAATGTGCCATTTTCAAGATACATATACGGCTCCAGGTCTACAGAGGGCCGGGCTTCTTGCAGAACGGGCAAAAAAAACGAGGGGATGATGTAGATGCTGGCCACGTTGATCAGGATCGATAACTTGCGGACGCAGGAAGGCGGAGCTATTATCATCCCGCAGCACAGGCCGCAAATAACCAGCTGTTAATACAATAAGAAACTTTCTTAAAATAAAATAAAATGTTTGGTTCCCTAAAGGTAGACTTTTGAAGAAAGCGTCCGCGGCGCGCGTAAGTGACGCAGAACTACTACGGAAATGTATGGAACGTCCTTCAAGCGCAGCGTCAATGATTCGGCGAATGACGTTCTATACATTTTCACTATCACTGACGCGACGTCACTGACGTTTGCTTCGAAAGTCCATTTTAAGAGGCCACCATACGATCGCTTTTAGACCGATTTCGAATCGAATTGAAAGAACTAACGCCACGGATTTCGGGTGTATAAAAGAAATAAAAATATAAAATTATGCGCTCAAAATATTAAAATCAAATAATCCACCAAATGAAGTAATTGCTAATTACGAGAAAACTATACAATTAATTATACAATCTTATGGTGTTTTTACATTGAGAAACCAAAGTAAAAAATGTTAACGTTTTATTTATTTTTTAAATAAACACATTTTACTAACTAAGATCAGAGTTCCACATCGATTTTGCTAAGCAAAATCGCTATTGCAGTCTTAAGGCATCTCGATGGTTCTAAGATGTACAGTGTGACACGGATCTTTTGGCAAGTGGCCAGAATCGAAACTAACGCCTATAACGTACTAGCGTAGTAATAGGTAGGGTAACCCTAATACAACAACAGCGCCCCCTGTAAATGTCAGTCACGTGCTAAAAGATCTCGTCGCACTAGTCTATTAAACCAAAAATCAATTGTAAGTACAATCGGACTAGCCTGATGATCGTTCACTCTATATTTTAGTCTAGTTTTCAAGAATTTATACCTAGTGTGGTAAAAGGATTTAAAGTGTGCCTCAAAGGCTTCTATCGTGCACTTGACTCATTTTTTCGAACTTTCTACGGTTCTACGACATGCCGGTTTCCTCACGATGTTTTCCTTCACCGTTTGTGAGTACTGGTATAGCGCACATAAATGTTTTCGATCTGAAACATTGGTAACAGTTGGCACGACTGGATTTTAACCCACGACCTTAAAAAGGCGGGGCAGCTACCACTAGACCAACCACCAATGCTTTTGAGATGACGAGTGATAGGGGAAGACGGAAGAGGGAAACATGTGCCGACCTAATCTCGTGGGACAAGGGCAGGAAAATCATGGTGATGACACCAGTCTCTTACCCCTGGATAGGATGCTTACATTGCTGAAGCCTGTATATATCTTAAATTGGCTGAGTTTTCTCGAAAGCCCTCGCTGAGCTTTAGGTAAGTAGTTATAAAATGTTCTTAGAAGTCGCAGGTTTTATTTTGATAAAAATATGAACTGCCAAAATAAGTTTTGTGTAACCAGTATTTCTTATATATTTTTGGACCTCTATTCTATCTCTAGATATATTTCTCTGCTGGACTGGGAGTAAAGAAAAAACATAGAATGCGTCTGGCTGCTTCTCTCTCCGAGCATATCGTAAAAGTCGACTAAGGATAATGTCCCCTCCAACATGATGGACCATCTATATGAGCAATGCGCTGATCACTATCACCATATCCATATTGGGAATTTTAATCAGGAGTAGCAAGGATCAGCTGCAAGTTTTCTAATGTTTACTTGTGGCTCTGCCCACCCCATTAGGAATACGGGCATGATAATAATGTATGTATTCTATCTGATAACAAACAAACACCTACTGTAGCTACGTGTGTGTGTGTGTGTGTGTACATGTAATGTTGCAGGTAAAGATTTATTCCAGATGCGTCCCGTGGAAGTTCGGCCCACATAAAAAAATCCGCTTTCGTCCTACGTTCTATTCCGCATTCGTCCCACAATTTATTTTATATTAAGAAATCCTGTTTCGTCCTACTTTTCAGCTCCACATTCGGCCCAATATTTTTTATGCAGGCAAATTTTAATTATTTTGGTACAGTTGACGCTATAATTCTTTATTATTATGTCTGGAAGTCTCAGGTAGGTAAACCCAAATAAAGCACAGCTTTGTTTTTAAGGTATGTATTTTCAACAAAGATACGCTTTTGGATTTTCATTTCAATTGTCGCTGCGTTCAAACGCAACACCATTTCATTAGGTCATTGCCTAGAAAAAATATGTCCTTTTGTATTTTAAAACTATATTTAATATGTGTATTACATTGATATAGAGTTAAGCATGTGTGCGTGATTTGATATATTTCATCATCATCATCTTCCTGCCCTCATCCTACTCTATGTGGGGTCGGCACAGCATGTTCCTTGGATCATGCTGTACGAGTTTTGGCTAAGGTAATATAAGATTTAGGTAGTAACGCTAGAGATACTTACATGAAGTTAATAATAATGCTAGTAATGAACATCACTACTGGGTGGTGGTAAGTGCTAAGTGGTAGACACTCGTAACACACTTCAAAGTCTTCAGCGTATGACCATAGTTTTGGTTGTAGTAATAAATTATACTTTTGGCACTAACTGTACTTACAATAACTTTGGTATGCGGGACGAATGCGGACAAATATTATCGTGCGGGACGAATAAAAACTTTTTAAAGATGTTGGCCGAAACTGCGGGTCAAATACGGAATAAACCCAGGTAAATAGTAAAAAATGTTTTTTTATGCAGTTCCTATTTTTATCAGAATCGAGTCCGTAACTCATAAAATCATTTTTTCATAATGTTTAGATAATGATATAGGTACAGACAAGAAATATAATACAATACAAAACTTTCAAGAAGCTAGATTCTCTCTCTAGCCATAAAATTACCTATTTAGCTTATATGTATAAGTACTAATTGGATAGCGCAAAATATATCAGTATTTTCTTGGAAATTTCACCAAGGTGAAACTTGCAATCAGAATTGCAAAATTTATAAAAAATTTCGTAGAATGTGGAATAAGGTTCATTAATCAAGCGAGCGAAGATCTCAGAGGCAACTTCGGCGATTTGGCTTTCGATGTTTAAAATAAAATAAAAATAAATTAATCCAATCTGTATGAAACTTGGTAGGTCGATATATTGTGCTATGAAAATATGCTGGGAAGCATATGAGCTTAATCGGTGAAGGGGTTATAAAGATATTAGGTTCACAAGAGGGTAAAAAAATAAACGTTTTACAAATTTATCGAGTGGGGTGCCATATAAAACGGCTTTATTTGTACATTCCAAAATGATTTGTATTTTTGTTCCAGGATGTACTTATAACTTTTTAAATAAAATGAAAAAAAAATAGTAAAATGCGAATCGAAAACTCACACGAAGAGTTCCGTTCCATTGATTGTATATAAAAAAATGTTGCTTGTATTTCAACTTTCTACTTATTACGGTTCATGAGATACAGTCCGCTGACAGACGGACAGACGGACGGACAGTGGAGGCTTAGTAATATGGACCCGTTGGCACCCTTCGGGTAAGGAACCCAAAAAGTAAAATTTAGAAAACGCTTGTAACCTGAGCTTCCTTTTGTTAGTTTCAATGTAGTTCAGGATAAAGTGTGTTTGCGAACTACTAGTTTATACAAGGAAAACAATAAGGGCTTGAGTGTTTGGTAAATTCAGCGAATTCTGGTTCTGACTCAAATCTGATAAATTGTATTCTCCGCTGCACTGTTGCGAGAGAATAAATTAAGTAATACCTAATGATGTAACAGTCGCGTATAGCCCAAACTTTAGTATTCGCATGTTTCTGCTAATTTACTACGAACCTATCTATGCATAGCGTAGGTACAGTCAGCATCAAAAGCAAATAATGATCAAACAAAGTTGCAAAACCATTGTGAATATAAATTAACTAATTTAATGTTTTTGATTACAAATAATATATTTAGGGGATAATGTTATCATAAATTTTTACTCAATATAATGTAGCGTGTGTTTATTCGTCCAAGAATGTAGCATTCAGAATTAGCAATCAATAATTAGTATTAGATAAAGTTGCCAACTTCTAATGCTGACTATACATTGAGCATAGCGCATACATCTTAGGCTCGATAAAGGGTAAAATGTGAAAATTTACATGGTAGAAGTAGGATGGATGAGCGCAACGTTCCTCGTGCATGAGCATGGTTCTGTCTCTGAATCCAGTCTCTTTCAAATGCTGCTCCAGTCCACCGCAGTAAATCTATTAACAATTAACATATGTAATTCACTGTAGTTACTCCAGTTACTTCTGTAGTTACTATATTACTTCTCTGCTGAACGGGGAGTAAAGAAAAAACATAGAACGCGCCCAGCTGCTTCTCTCCCCGAGCATGTCGTAAAAGTTGACTAAGATATAGTATCCTCTCCAACGTGATTAACCATCTATATGTGCGATGGGCTGATCACCTGTCACCATAGTTCACCATATCCATCTTGGGACTTTGAATCAGATGTGGCTGCAAGTTTTCTTATGATTAGGTATTTGTGGCTCTGCCTACCCTATTAGAGATACAGGCGTGATATTATGTGTGTGCGTGTATGTGTGTGTAATTGTGTGTGTATGTGTGTGTGTGTGTGTATGTGTGTGTGTAATTGTGTGTGTGTGTGTGTTTCCTGGATCGAAAATTCTATGAAGAGCTTACCAAATGTATCATGCTTGAAAATGCAAACAGGCTCAAGTGAGTCATAGCGTATATGTTTCGGAAATCCAGGTAGAGCCATTTGCCCTATAACAAAATATAAGAGACTTTGTTAATGCTTTGCTAATTTAAGCAATATCAAACCAAAATACAGTAACAGTAAAGACCTTTGCCTTCGACCTCCATGTGTGGGTTGCGAAGTAAGTCAAGGTAGCCAGGGTAGCCAGGATGATGTAGGAGATATAAAAGGGCAATAGTTTTAAGTAGGGCGCCGCCCTCGTAGCTATCAGCAAGGTTGCGGCCATCAGGTATGCTGGAGGAAGCAGCAGTAGCACGGGGTAGTGTTCGCGACGCAGGTACAACATCTCCTTAACACGGTCGAATCCCAAGCAACATCCAGTAGCTGCCAATTCCCTGTATCGAAGACGTGTCGGTATAAATAACTTCCTTATCAGACTAAGGAACCGCAAAAATTCAGGACAGGGTCACCAAAACTAACTGTTGGCAATATAAATAAAATATCTTCTTAGTTTTGCATACTTAATTACTCTCCTTATAAATATAAATCACGGTAGTAAAAACCTACGTATGTTTATGAGAAAGAAATTAGTTTCAATTCAGGCTAGCTGTGGATTCACATCATTAATCCATGTAATTAGGTGCAAATTCTAAGGCTCACTTGCTTTTATCAGGACTGGCTAAGGTATAGTCCACATTTTTCTTTAGGAAGAAGAAATCATCTATCCAATGTCTTACCTATCTAAATTATAAAATCGGTTCAGACTTTTGAACGTGATTTAAATAAACACAAAGATACAAATGTCCAAACTTTTCCGTTTATTTCTTAGGAGTAGAATAGGATTTTATCCCTCCGACGGCGATACAAATGAAACTGTTATTTTATTCAAATTGATGTTATTTTACGAAATTGTTTATCTACGTTATAACTACCTACTTACACGTAAGTTGCTGTCCTTTATGTATTCTACTCAGTGATAATGTGTCACACTAAAAAGCAAAGAAAAAACATTATGGTAATCGAATGTCTTACTTGTTGTCGTCCCGGTTCCTTAGTTCCTCTTCCAGCATGTCGTAGATGAGCATATCCTCAGAGGCTTTCTTGCCGCCCTCGGTCGACAGTACCTATGGATATTTATGAAGCTGTCTATGTAACTGAGAAGCAAACAATCTGATGAGCTCATGATGGCTGCACGTTAGCAAAATACCTACAGCAGTTTTCAAGGAGTAACAAAAGTACCTTGACAACTTTCAATTGTACGAGTAGGTAAGTCTTTTAATTTTAAAACGATAAGTTTGTACATTATTTTCCGTCATACACTGTGAAACTGGGAAAAAAGGCACATATTCAACAGGGATCAAATCCATTTCTGTTGGTTGTATTTCTGTCAGTTTGAACGGTGAAATTGGCCCATAGTTTTCTTACAATAAAGTACCTACCAAACCCTTTAAAATACCTTTCCAACGCACTATGTGTCAACTCCACGGGCACTTCTTTGGACTTTGGTCCAAACTCCCTAGTGTTTTTCCCATTACCAGTTAACAAAATCAAGCATTCTTTAATCAGGGATAAAAGTGGCCAAGGTACTTTTACTAGATGGGGATCAAACTGAAATGATATTATATGACAAATTCGTTTCGGCCGAGCTATGCTAAATCTAGGTAGCCGCTAGCCTGGTGGCCTAGTGTCCTATTTATTTTGGCCGAGCGACGCTGAGTGGGCTTCGAGCGGGAGGCGGGGAGTGGTGGGGGATGGTGTGGGGAGGGTGCGCAGTGCACTCACCGAGTCCTCTTCATCGTCACGCAGGTCAGAGAGTGCATCGCCCTCTTCCTCTTCTGCGGCCTCGCCACTCTTTTCATCTCCGTGATACTGTATGAAAAAATATCCGACTGACAAAGAAAAACTTGTACGTACTATTGGCGATTGGCGACAGCAGTTCATGGACAATTTGAGTTGTCAAATAGGTTGATAGTAATGATAGTAATGTAAGGATTAAAAAACTAAAATAAGCTTGTTTACGCACAGACTCGTGAGCACTTTCGAGTCCAAATATTTAATATATAAGTAGTATAGGCTAGTGTAGGTAAGGTAGTAAGTAACAAACTACCTTCAAAAAATCAATACACGGCTATCAGTTGAGTTCAGTGTCAATATCCGTTTCCAATCATTCGTCATTCGAGAGAATATGGTTTGTTTGACATTTTGAGAGAATCTTATTGAGCAAAACTACGTTGGAGATCTAATCATGTCGATTTGTACAGGGGCTGTGTAGGTATATTTAGAACAGAGTATATATCTAGGTTAATCATAATGTTACTCGTAGCGACTATTTTAACTAGTTCTTACCGGCTTCAGAACTTTAACAATGAAATAAGTTTTGATGCCAGCTTGTCGTAACATCTCTTCACGTTTCTCTCCATAAGCTGGCTCCACTTCGAACTCGTCCTTCAGAAAGCCTAGGGTCACTTCAGACACGTGCACTCGCCTAAAATATAGATAAGACATGATTTTTCTTGTTTCTTTTCAGCCAGTCAGGTATGCGATCGTAGTCTGTATTTCGAGTATGGTAAAGAATCACTCAAAACACTTTGGTATTCTATGTGAACTGTAGTCTAAAGTAATACTTTAAAGGAAAAATTATGAATTCCGTTTCGTGGAATAACAATTTTATAACATGACACCTCAGACCAAATAAAAAGAAAAGACGGCACGCCGCGAACAACAAAAGTGAAGCCACACAAAACCATGCTCCTGCAAGTAAACATACACGCTCACGCACACACCTACACTAAAACCATGCTCATCGCTCTCGACTCATCGTCTAGTAAACTTATAATTTAAAAATAGAATTATGCCTTACTGTGTAGTGAAAACTTGTAAAAACAGCAGCAAATCACATAAAAAGTCTCACGGTATCACTTTTCATTTGTAAGTACTTCAAATAACATCGTTTCTTATTTATTATATGTACTATGAATTTTAGGTTACTTGAAATACAAAACCTCAGAACCTTCGACACACACATGGATAAAAAGGTGGCTTCACTTTTGTTGTTCGCGGCGCGCCGTCTTTTCTTTTTATTTGGTCTAAATATGACACATGTAAATTTTTCTAGTGGAAAGGCCCGTGACTTTGCCCGCGTTGAGGTTTTTTTTCAAACAAACATCCGCTTCATCTTCTAGGAGTTTGATATCGGGAAATCCTTTCTTAGTGCACCGCTACATCATAAGAGGAATATACCCTCTAAGTTTCATGTTTTTAGGATTTCTAAAGTAAGGGACATACCCAGCCATTCCACTACTCTCCATCTTATTGGCGAGCTCTACATCTCGCGAGTAGACGTCAAACTGCCACTGACGCTGGCCCAACACGCCGGCCAGCACCGCGCCCGTGTGGATGCCCACACGCATATCTACCGGCGAGTTAGTGGTCTGCTGCACGTATCTATACGAATTATATTCAATCAATACTGAGCTTCGACAAAGTTAGATCCAACCAGAATTGACAATTTGCGAAAGAATGACAAAGAGAATCAGGACTTAGGAGAAAGTTTTCTTATGATTAGGTACCTACTTGTTTGGCTTTGCCCCATATTAGGAGGGAGAGAAAGTTGATTAGAAATTCTGTTGGAGAATGAATGCTGGAAATAATAAAGTAAATACATACTTGATGGCTTTGACCATCGATAATCCCATGTGCACACAAAGAACAGCATGGTCAGGTCGTTCGACAGGGGCACCGCTGATACAGTAGTAGCAATCACCCAGAATTTTTATACGAAGCTGTTGATATTTCTGCAATATATTTACATAGCTATATAAAAATATTTACGCTACGTAAAAAATAAATGGCAAATGCTTAAACGATTTTTACCTCTGCCAGGCGGTCAAAGCGAGCAAATAGCTCGTTAAGTATAGCGACGAGATCTTGCGCTGAATAAGTGGATGAAATTGCCGTGAAACCGACGATGTCGGCGTACAGGATGCTGTTTAAGAAATGGTCACAATGAGGCAACGATGTAGGTAACGGCTCTTACGTACTCAAATAACATTGTTGTATTCAAACTTATTGTCAGAAGGCAACGTCAGGATGTACCTAAGTTAAGATGTGGGCGCCAAGTTTAATTAAATCCTTCCTACTTCAAACATTAAGGAATACTTAGTTATTGTATTAACAATTCTAAGTCACATGCTTGTAAACATTTGAAGATACAGGATTTTATCAGAGTTCTGCATTATGGATTAGTATAATTATTAAATAGCACCCAACAATGTCGTGACAAATTACTTAGGTACCATAGTACAATATTTTCAGATCATTAAAAAAATTCTGCAGCAGCGGGAATTCAACCCGCTACGACACCGAGTTTGTCAAATTGAACTTAGCCGTGTCCGACCGAACTTTCGGTTTCGGCTTCGGCCTAGTTTCGGCCAAAAAACGAGTTTCGGTTTTGGCGGAAATTCAGCAAAACTGACCGAAACTACATTCGGGAGGTATCGCGCTGCGATCGGATAAGTTCGGTGCACTGAACTGCGAGTGACGATTATGCCGCGTCCTGCTCACAATCGTGTCATGACACAACGTAAACAAGTAATGACTTGTTTACGTTAGTTTAACTATGCGAACTTTAACTAGGCGTGAAATGGCGAGTGAATACAACATTATTTTGAATCGGGCTCAGACCAAAAAAAAGAAAAGACGGCGCGCCGCGAACAACAAAAGTGAAGCCACCTTTTTAAGATTTTGAGGTTTTGTGTTCCAAGTAACCTAAAATTCATAGTATAATAATAATTAAGAAACTATGTTATTTGAAGTACTTACAAGTGAAAAGTTATTCCGTGAGACTTTTTATGCGATTTGCTGCTGTTTTTACAAATTTTCACTACACAGGAATGCATAATTCTATTTTTATATTTTAAGTTCACTAGATGAAGACTCCTGACGTACCTACTAAGAGCGATGAGCATGGTTTTAGTGTAGGTGTGTGCGTGAGCGTGTATGTTTACTTGCAGGAGCACGGTTTTGTGTGTCTTCACTTTTGTTGTTCGCGGCGCGCCGTCTTTCTTTTTTTTCGGTCTGAGGAATCGGGTAAGTTTTATTTCACTATTGATGTGATAATTAGGTGATAATCATAATAGTTAACAAATAACAAACTTCATTTCTTTTATTAAAATAATGCGTAGGTTTTCGTACTTTACGTAGGTACCTACTAACAATAAGGGTTAGGTATCTATTTCAATATTTTCTGTCAATATAACTTTGTTGCTAAGCTTAGTAATTACTATTAGTAAATTGCCATAAATGCTATACAAAATGACCAAAGTTTAGAAGAAATTATTTTGTTTTTAAGATGTCAGAGAGTTTTTTGTTGTGTTGCAGCTTAATTAAAGCTCTTGACAGTTTTTTTTAGTTTAAGTGAAAAAACTCTTTTATTTTGATACATTCAATTTAAGCATTATTGCATCAAAATTTTTGATTGTTGTATTTAGTAGTTTTGTACTTTTATCCCATAAATGCCATACAAAATGACCAAATATTATAGGATTTTTTTTATTTTTAAGATGTACAAAATTTTTTTGTTGTGTTTGTGTAGGTACTTACACATAATTAGGTAAAAATCAAAATAACAATCAAAATTATAATGTTAAAAGTAAAGGCTAATTTTGATAATTTTTAATGTTTTCTTTATTTTTACCACCAAAACATGTGGAAGTTTTGGTTTTGTTTTCGGCCGAAATTGAAACCAAAGCCGAAATTCGGTTTCGGTTTCGGCCGTAAAAACCAGTTTCGGTCGGACTTAGCTTAAATATTCTAATTTATGTTTTGTTCATAAACCTGTTTATCTTACCTGACATTTTCATGTCGTGACATATAGATTTTCTTAAATTGGGTATCAATAAGACCCAGGTCTTTTCGCATCTGAACAGCCACATGCTCAGGTAACACTGACAGTAGCAACCGCTCCTAAAAGTTATGTTTCATTTCATAAAAGAGGTCTGTCTGTTTTTGTTAAGTACCTTAAGAGATTTCGATTAGAAGGAAGAAAGTCGTACCTGTTCTTTACTTTGTTGATCAATAGTAAGTTTGTCTCGTAAGCTTCGTTTGGTCTCTAGAAACGAGCGCCGGTGTTGATTTGTATAAATAACAAACCCTGTTCCGCCTAGAACAGTACCGCAAATTAGAATGGCCGCGTTGCACATTACCTAAAAAAGAATGATAAAACCACTAAGACATTTGTCATAATCATATAAGTTAATGATAAAAAACTGATATCTTACTGTTTTCACTTACCTGATTCTTAAAGTCTTCCGGAAATTCCATTCCTTCAATAATATAGGCATTATAACATTGTACGAGTATGTAAGCTGCAGCGGAGACGAAGCTGTAAAGTAGCAATACCGGGGTACTGAATGGTAGGGTAGCAAATGTCAAGAACTGCAATAAAGCCGCCCATCCGAGCAACTCATTGTATGCGTCTCCTACTCTACGGGCCGCACTGATCAGCAACTGCGCCCATATAGCGAGCCAGGTCAAATGGCTCACGATCTGCCTTTTCGATGGTACACAATTATACAGTACAAGCATCGTCATGTTTAAGATGATCGCTGATACCGCAATGGAGTAGGCGCTGTCATAATCAAGTTCTCCAGGCACGAGCATACAGTAGAGCTGCAGAAGCAAGCCCGTAGCGATAAGTCGGGGGATGGCTCGTTGCTTTTGGCTTGTCGTGTACTCCAAGTACAGTTTCTCATCACGGCGCGTTTTGAAGAATCCAATAAATAAAATAGAAAAGAAATAATATGTTCTTTGCTTCTGCGGCTTCTTGACGGTTTCGTTCTCCATTGTTTTTTAAAGCACTGAACTTCAGATGTAAAACAGATACTTATTACAAATTTCACATATTGCACTTCAATTGATTTTCAAAACCTAAAAAAACACGATATTCACTATGATTGGATGTGATGTGATTATATTATTACAGAATCCACCATGGCTTGCTTTTTAGAGAATGAAAAAATGAAATGAATAATGAGCTAAGAAGCGTCGGTCGCGTGGCTGTCGATGGTAGTTATGACTATTGGCTATTTAAAGCACTTGTACAGTCGCCTACAATAACACAATTTATTATGTATGATAAGTAAAACCGATTCACAGCATTACAATAAAAATGTACACAGTAGACTTAAAAATCAAGAAAGCTTATGAGTACAAAAAATATTTTGTGTTTTTGTTGCGTATTTTTTTATTGTGACACAATTTTAAAAGTACCTACCTAATCAAATTTATACACCTTTTTGCGGAGGTGACTGTAAAGTAAGTTTTTCAGTTACGCTAAACATTCAGTTGCCCTAATCGTTTCAACATTTCTCAAGCAAGGCTTGTAGATTTCAAAATAATTTTCTTGATAGATACACACATCAAGTGTCTAGGGATCAAGGTATTTTTAAAAATACTTTATTGCGCTACTAAAATTAAATAAAAATGTTTTTTTAGACTGATTAAATAAAGTACTCTGCTTGCATTCTTTGCAGTCTTTATTATTACTGGATATATAATTATACTGGATTTTTCACCTTAGTTACCTAACCATACATTAAAATGTGATAAAAATAAAAGCTTTTAACGCATATAACACAATCGTAGAGATTCGGCATGCTCAATATGAGTTCATCCAAATCACATTGCGAAATGGCCGCCCATGTCCATTGTAACAGGCGAAAAAGATTATCTGGTGTGTACCTACCTATACGGCATCCCTGTTTGGCAGAGCTCTTCTTTGAAGCATATCCCATACGTGCTCAATGGGATTTAGGTAAGTCTGGCAATTGAGCAGGCTAGGGTTGAGTAGAACATTGGTATTAGCTGCGGCAAGTGTGTTTGCAACGACTCTGGCAGTATGTGGACGAGCGTTATCATTCGTAAGCAGAAATGAAGCACCAAATTGGGTCCACAAAGGAATGATAACATCTGATACAATCGTTTCAGCGTAAATCTGTGCATTGAGATTGCCTCTGATCCAAATCAGTTCGGTTCTTCCGCCGATCTGAATACCCGCCCATATCATGATTGTTCCACCACTGTGCGCATGGACTTCCTAGCATTATTTTAAAAGTTCTTGGCGTCCAGAGGTCCTCCAATACGGTGTAGTGCGAGATTCGTCAAACGAAAAACACACAAAATGACACTCTTTTTCTGC
This sequence comes from Scotopteryx bipunctaria, assembly GCA_949320045.1. Lineage (NCBI taxonomy): Eukaryota > Metazoa > Arthropoda > Insecta > Lepidoptera > Geometridae > Scotopteryx > Scotopteryx bipunctaria. The sequence goes on from OX439441.1 coordinate 7,512,860, forward strand.
CTAATTTCTTCACGAGCCAATTGTAAACGGGCTCTGCGATTGCAGAGTCCATTAGGTGGTAGGTACACATAGCGACTTTCGGGAACGGAGATTGACTTCATGCAAGCGATTTCATAAGAAATTCAAATAAGCGATCAAATCTTATGGTTTGAAGAGGTTTCCCTGAAGAGCTATGAAGCCTCGTAATCAACATCATCGCGGTCATTGTACGATTTCGTCAAGCAGTCATTTGTATGTAACGATCTTGTCTGCGTGTGGTGATGCGAGCTCGTCCTCCATGTCGCACTGCCACGCTACCAGTGATCATCATTATCTTCCTGCCCTTATCCCACTCTATGTGGGGTCGGCACAGCATGATCTTTGGATCATGGTACCGCCACGCTACCAGTGATGCGGTAACGAATCCAAAGTCGACTTATAATACTCTGCGTAGTGCCCAGAGCGATTGCCACAGCACGTTGCCGAGACTACCTTCCAACATTCCCACAGCTCTGATCATTTTCTTCCCAGCTCAAATGACGTCAAAAACAGTCATACATATATAGTTTCTTTCGCATTTATAATATTTATAACACCAGAAATGTCAGTCTACCTATAGACTCTTTTCTGATCTTAGAAAAATTACCATAAAAAACGCAAACAATTTAACTACTCCAATCTAGTTCATTTTCAACAAGCTACACAGTAGGTAGGTAAGTAGGGTGGACTCATCCAATTTCGTGATAAAACAAATAATGTAATAAAACTTCGATAATTTAGTAAAAACTTCTTTTTTATTTTAATTAGGAACTTTAATCAGTCTTTCATTTACAATAATTAGAATAGTTAACTTATTTAGGACTACCATTTTTATACTTATAGCTAATAATCGAAACCTCGTTGACTTTGTCAATTTCGTGGTAATCTCTTTAAGTCCGTGATACATACTCAGCTAATTACGTTATCACGGAATTGCATGAGCTTTTAATTTTTTTATATCACGAAATTATAAATATATTTCCCGACTATCCAATCAATCCAAATCCAACTATCAACATTCACCTAATCATCATCACTATCTTCCACACTGCAAGTATCGCACATGAAAATGTGTTGCTGGCTTCCTTTTGGTATTTCTTGACTTTGGCAATGGACATGATAGGGTAACGTGCAAAAAGAACAAGTTATCCATTCAGCTCCGTTTCTCGACAACACATCGTTTGAGTACAATCCATCACACGTGTTACATGTCCAATCGTCTTCTGGTGGTGACAGTTTTCGCTTCTCTGATTTTGCTTAGGTAAGTAAAAAACAATTGAGTCAGTCAGTTATCAACAAAAAAAACTCATTTAATTCCGTGACAATAAACCTGAAAAAGTTGTTCCATTCGTATTTTTTTTTATTTGGTTTGACTTGACGTAAACGTTCACATTAACTTTCTAAATCACGATAATCAATAGTTCTTAACCAAGTTTTTTACGTACATCACATTTGCCTACGTTAAATCCGCGATACAGCTTCAATTCAAAACTAGAAAATTCGTTAATTTTATGGGTCAACAAAATAAGAAATTATACAAAAACAACTCACCCTTTGCTCATTCCAAGCCACAAATCTCAATCTGCACTGTTTTTACTACAATCTGTATAAGTTTTGTTGCAATCTAAGCAAATTTAGTATTTATTTGCAATTAATTACGTAAACACAAAATCATCGTGGCCGCGCAGCGCGTGAAACTAAGCGCGGGCGGACTATTCTGTCATTTGTTACTATCTCTCTTGCACGATTCGAACCAAACTTTTCAAAGCAAAATAAGACTTATTACTCTACGCTAAGGTTTATATTAAAGGTGTGTATTTGTCTCACATAATTCAGTACCAGCTTCGAAACAGACTATCACGAAATTAGTACTATCACAAAATTGTGTGAGTTTACCCTACAGTAACACATAATAAAAACATCTGCTTCTGGATTGATCTGACTTTTGTTTATTCGAAGCTATGAAAACAGCCCGTTCTGAAAATCCCTCGTTTATAGTTTGTAAAGCCGTCATTGCTCTTCACTATCGATTTTGTACGAGTATGAATGTACTGTCACAAACAGAAGTATCTATCTAGCTATTAAAAGCGTTAGAGAGTTTATTAAGTGAAAGACAAGAAACCAAATGATTCTGTTTGCGATGACTGTACTGTAGTATGTCACAGTCAAAATGAGAATGAACCATGTCTTCTCTCCATAATAACGTTCTTTTGTATTGATTCCACTCAGAAGTACCTATGGCAGAAATTGTACTGATTTGGCCTCAACCCCGTTGCTGGATTATATAGGAATACGATTGACAGAAGATTTTCTTTTTACCAAAATTCAAAAATGATTACCTTTTCAAATGACTAAATTTATTAAAAAATGTCCATAGGAGTTGCAAAAAAATTAACTAGTTACTAACCTGATTTTTAGTAACTAGACTACGTGCTTGATCCTTAGACTCTTTTGACGTGTGTATTAAAAAGTAAAAGAATGATTAGTATTTACCGTAGTTAAATAATTCAAAAATACTTTAGTAGATAAATTTGAAATAGGTGGACGGTTGGAAATGATACGAAATATCAACGTATTCTGCAGCGTAGAAGGACGGCAGATTGGATTAGTCTTATGCATCAGCGTCAAAAGTAGATAGCACAGTAAACCATCTAAACTAGACCTCGATAGCTACAAACACGTTAAAGGATACATCAACCGGAGACTTTCCGTAACGAGACGACCTGATCGAGGACGCCTGGCATGGTAATGAATAAATTACACGCTGAAACATTGTTCTATATCCATGCATTAACTGGCTGGACAGTCTTAAGGCATACAACACAATGGTTTTGTTTAGAGGTACTTATCGTCTAATTACAATAAGTATTGACAGGCCACGTGACGCCGTGAAATAATTTAAAGGTTTTAAAACTGTTACTATAGCTTAGCTACTGCATTGTAAATGTTACTGGAAAATGGGAAAGCCAATGAAGTTTGCGCATTCGCTGGAAAATACGATTCGACTTCGCTTCCTCCCTTTTGTCCAATGAAATTGAAATGGTCCAATTTTCCAGTGAAATCCTGTCCTAAATATTGGAAAATTGGATTAGTTTCAATTATTCTGATGTAATAGGATATACTGGCCATTTCAAAATGTAGGAACTATTTAAATTTTATTTTGTATCAGATATATATCTCCTCGAACCTATATATCTGCTTCATCGTAATCGAGAATTAGAAAAAAAAGTACCTAACCTAGTATAGGCTAGGTACTAGGGTACGTGCATAGGCACGTGTAAACTTCATCAAAATTCGTTCAGAGGTTTCCTTGCAGACAGTCATACACCTATATATATATATACATATACCTATAGTTTCTTTCGCATTTATAATAGGTATTTATAACACTAGGAATCTTTTCTGATCTTAGACAAATTACCATAAAAAATTTAAACAATTTAACTACTCCAATCTAGTTCATTTTCAACAAGCTACACAGTATGTGGGTACAGTAACACCTAATAAAAACATCTGCTTCTGGATTGATCTGACTTTTGTTTATTCGAAGCTATGAAAACAGCCCGTTCTGAAAATCCCTCGCTTATAGTTTGTAAAGCCGTCATTGCTCTTCAATATCGATTTTGTACGAGTATGAATGTACTGTCACAAACAGAAGTATCTATCTAGCTATTAAAAGCGTTCGAGAGTTTATTAAGTGAAAGACAAGAAATCAAATAATTCTGTTTGCGGATGACTGTACTGTAGTATGTCACAGTCAAAATGAGATTGAACCATGTCTTGGATCCATAATAAAATGGCTCGAAGAAAACAATTTACAAATAAACTTGTTTGGACAAGTTTATGCTTGTCCAAACAAGCATAAGCTTGTCTTAGCTTGTGTTGACAAAGCTCATGAATTTTAAACAGACTCCAGAGCGGGTATAACCTATAATTTTAATCTATAAGGGCAAAGAGGTGGGTAAAACAACTAAGTATGACGAAATTTCTTGGACTCTACATTGACAACAATATGAAATGGCAAACACATTTGGAATATGTATGGAGTGGCCCTTCGTATGCTCTTCGTATGCTAAGAAAGGTGGTTAACCAAAAAGCGGTAATTGCGGCAAATCATGGAAATGTTGTCTCAAGATTAAGGTATGGCATTATTTTTTGGGGGGGAATGCCGTAAAATAGATAGATTATTTATCGCTCAAAAGAGTTGCATTTGAACAATCTGTGGCCTAAAAAGGACCTAAAGCATGTTTTGTTTAATTGATATTTGTACGCCTATGTTGCCTGTCAGGTCACAGTGAACTTCAAAATTTTATATTATGTAAATGTACCATTGTATCACAAATAAATAAATTGAAATTGAAAATTTATCCGAAACGCTTAGGCTTAATGTGCCAAGAAACATGCTGGATTTATTGGAAGTATGTAATGGCAATTTCGAGTGTAAACATGATCTGTTCATCTGAACTATTAAGCTTCTGGTGACGACTGTACCAGCCGCTGACTGACAAGATTACTCGTTCGCATAATTTCCTCTCCCGTTATCGAGGCCAACTACTAGCTCTTCAATAACTAGCAGTGCATTTTCATTAGAGCTCTTCCTTTTGTACCTACCTAGTACAGGGAGCAATTTGTTTGATGTGCTAGATTCTGTAGGTAACTAAAGACTAAGTACCTAATAAGACATTTTGTAAGAATTTCGTATGGAAATTAAGGTTATGATTTGAGACAACATGATATATTTATTTCACAATATTTGTTTGGTAACAACTTGAATCTAAATTATGCACTTCATTATTTACCTGCCCATTTTCTACTCAACACAACAATTAAAAAAATAACTTTTTTATCAATGTAATTTATAATAATAATAATCTTTATGATACGAGATCCATAGGTACCTACTGTAGGTACATAATTTTAGGGCTAAACACAGTATACTTACAAATAAATAAAACAACACAAATATTATTAAAACTATTGTAGATATTCTGCATTCATCAGAATGCAAATTGCACTCATCGTCTAAATATGTCTGTCTGGAAGATCCACGCGAGTAACGCTCCAGTCCCATGAGTTGCCTAAAGATATTTATAATAATATAGCCACAGAGAGTCAACGAAATAACAGATCCTGTATCAGTTAAGTCTAAATCAGCTAGTAAGTAATAGCTACGGGTTGTTAAATATCTTCTGATTTTTTTTACGTGAAAGTCTCGATCGGTAGAGTTCATCAATTCATATTCATCTGACGAAGTAATTAAAGACAATTTCAGTTATGAGCTATATATGTTCAAAGCGTGGTTTCTTGCCTGTATCATTCACGCTTAGTCGCGTTACGAACAAGGTTAATTCATCATAAATTTAAGACGCTTTCAAGTGATCCTTAAATCCTATCAAATAAAGAATATCAACCTTTGAACGTTGCAAGAATATCGACGTTTGAAATCTTCTCAGCGACAGAAATCTAAAGTCAGCAACAGAAATTCATCAATACTCGGAAGTATTCCAACTTTTTTATCGTTGTATTAAAGTTGTAACTATTGATATCAAAAACAATAATCTATTCCATTTCAAATTCTTTTTTTTCTTTCTAAATCAAATGTTCATGAACTTCTGCCGCTGACCGTACACCTATTGAATATCTATTATCGGGATAAGAAATTACTACGACTCTCGGCAAGTTTCAATCCTTAGTTAGATAACCTAAGAATAGTAGGACTCTAACAAAGGCAATCATATTTGAATTTCCTTTAGGATGAAGCGATGTAGCTGACCTAGGGCAAAAGTAGGGGTCAGGTCAGGAGCAGCCGCCAGAACTAGAGCAACATGTAACGAATATTGATCGAGTATGCCGTAGGACTAGGAACAAAGAGATGACTAGGTATGCTTGGGTATATTTTGTCAAAATATCATTTGTTATTCTTCTCATTTTGTAAACATTGGTCTCACCAATAATTTCATAAAAAATACCTACATTAAATACATTTAAGGTCATTCGCCTAATTTCTATAAAGGTCAACCATTTAGGTACCTAAGTACGTATTAAACCAGCTACATAAATAGATTTACTGTTTAAATAGATACATATTTTATTTTGTGGTTGAGTATGTCCCTAAATTCGAACGAAGTATTTATCAGATCAGGTACCTACTCGTATAAAGTACCTACCAACAACCTACAGATTCATTTAAGGTACCTAAGTAATATCAGAAAAGTATAACTAATAATTTCACATTTTGTTAGCAATATTACTTCTGACTGTACCGGAAACACGTCCCTATAAAAATGCAATGATAAAATGAAGTATCCAAAATGTGCTAAATACATCAAGTAAAATAAAATAATAAACATAGATTCTTAATCTCACTTTAGTGTGTAGGTAATTTGTTAATTACTATTCCATTTCCCGCCGAAAAATGTAACGATGATGTAAGCAATCTCGTGGAAAGTCTCACTAGAGGTAATACTGACCTATAAATTTTGATTCACAAAGAACTATTGATGAGCAAGCGTGAATGGGATGATGATCGAGATGATATTTGATGATAGAGCTTGCCTTGTACTTTAATTTAATACAGGTGGGTAGTGTAGCCCGGATTTTGCGGATGCGGCTCTGAGGGCACGAGGGCTTAAGGAGGAGCGCGAGGGAGGAGCGCGTGTCCGCATGCGACTGCCGCCACGGCCGCCGCTGCTACCCATGCCGGCGGTGGCGGCGCGCGCACGCCATCCCTCTGCTCCCAACATCCATACACATTGATTCCCGTTATATTTCGAGAGCACTAGGTATTTGTTAAGCTTCCGTGAAAACTATCTGCTCTGATTTACGTGTACTAAATCTACAGGCGCACCTAGATACTGTGTGTGACTGAAACGGACAGTCCATTGCGATCCGAATTTTTTTTCTGACTTGGATTCATTAATAAATATAATCTCTTTGAAATTGCAAGACATTTTTTTGACAAAATTAGCATCTAAGTACATTGTAGGTACCTACCTATGTATATAATTTTATTTTATAGGGGGTTCAAGATCCACACAAGATTTAGTAGGCAAAAGACACATCAAAATATCAGAAAATTCCACAAGATAACTCAAAAAATTTATTCATCTCTCCAGCTTGATGAAATCAAGTTACGGCATCGCAATTCCAGCTACGTAGCAGGGTCTCGTAGCAAGCGTAGACTTAATCTCCTAAGCCTCGGGCTGATGTCAGCAAAATTACCTAATCCAGCAAGACTAAATATATCTTTACGCCATATAATAAATTTTACCTATGTAGGTACAAAAAACAAAGCAATATCAATCGATCAAATAATACTTGCTAAAAATAGCAACCTCGTAGCTTTCATTCTACGAGTCTTTTATTTTATAGAATTATGGAGTATTTACAAAAAATTGGTATATAATAATATGAACGAGCTCCTAGTATAGCTAAGATATTCAAATTTAATCACAAGTACTTCCAAAGTTTCAAAGGACTTTGGGTTTAAAAGATTGTAGAACTGCTACGAATTTGTTTTACATAACACCTTGACACATCGCTGGTCTATTAGGTACCGAGAAATATCAGTAAATAAGAGGACATAGAATTACCCATGGTTTCCCAGATTTTTTTCTCATTTCCTTCAATAAACCTTATTTCGGCCATTATGCGTATTTCCGCGTAGCGCATAAGTAATATTAACTCAGCACATTATTGGAAAAATAATTTCATAAGGTATTATGTACCTACATACTTATTGTCTTAGATGGCTTTCTTTTACCCAAAAACTTATTGTGTTTACAATATGAATTTCCTATTCCCGACTCCAAAATATTTACATATCAATTCTTTCTCCTTTCCTATTACTGTACCTAATAGTAGTACAGATTCACCGGTTCTGGCTCAGGTCCATTTCTCGTAAAAATAAAATCATTTGCCAAAGAAACAGCGTCGAGGCAGGTCGTGTCGGCTAAAAAAAAAAAAAAAAAAGTTTGGTGTCTTTTCCTAGGTTTTCAGGGTCGCTGAATCGATCTGTTGCATCCGTTTTTTGATAGCTCTCACGGATCGCGAGATAAGTAACAGATCTAAAGAGCTCTACTACATCTCTAATCACCTATTAATTAACTTATTATTTCCTAATCACCTGATGAAATCAGCGCGCCATTGTTTGTTAATCACCTCCGACGTCTATGTCAAGCTAATTAGCTCGGTGATTAGGGTGTTCTAGTAAAACAACATTTTTTTGGATCACACGTCTTTATTTTTTTTTAAAATATTTACAGAATAATTTGTATAAAAATATATCGTTATTCATTTTATTGCCACTGAATAATTTTATAAAATCAATCATTGTATTTCCATAAAATTTGATATAAATATATGTTAAACAATACTCTCCACAAACTGATGTAAAATCATCTTGTAATCTATACCTATTAAAATCCCACTGCTTTGAATTCCTGTTCAAGAAATCTCTATGATATCCTGTAGGCGGTCGTCCATATGAATCAAAATACTGACCAAATCTATTTCTATCTATGTGTATGGCCACCCAATGAGAACCTGGCATGCTGTCGGTGTCCAAATTGCTTATTAGGTATGTTGGAACTTTAACGTGTAGGGGTAACCTGTTTGCTGCATACACATTTTTTTGTAAAGTAGGATGGATGATGTTCAAATATTTTTGAATCTCAATTGTGTTCATATTCAATAAACCTTTATCATAAAGCTGTGCAATGCTTAATCTTTACATCAAGAATGTGGGTCTAAATAAACTGAACTTCTTTATAAACATTGTGGAAGGACGTAAATAAAAAGATTGGAATATGCGTTGATGTTTTTTATTACTAACACTTATATCTATACAATGTTAACTTAACTGCTATAGTCTACGGTTACATTACGGTTCTTATCTATTTCAATAACATTATCAAATTCTGCATAAACAATACAATTTATAGTCTGAGTAAGAGTAGACTCAAAACGAACTTCTAATCTAACACTACCATGTTTTATAAGATTCCAATGTGTGTTTGAATTTGAGCTGAGGTCAGCTGTTAGATCAAACGCCAACAAACAGTATCCTTTTGCATATTTTTCCCGAGATATCCCATTACCTTCATTAAGAAAATGTATACCTGTTCCCGAAAATAGTGTGTGATAAGCAGCAGTAAAAATATTACTCTCAAACGATGGTTGCAATGCTTTTGAAGGTACTTGCTGACCGTCAATGTATAAACAAAATGTATTTAAATCATAGTTTTCAAAATTGAATGGATTTTTAGTCAGACACCCATTAAACGCTGCATTGTTTACAAATCCAACTATACATCTTTTAGGAACTTGTCCTAGAAAAATATTGTCAAGGGTCTTGCCCTGAATCCCAGAAGGTATGGTTAAAACTTTGACTTCAGCACGAGTAATAGGATATTTAGCTGTAGTAGAGGCTAAAACTTTCTGATGTGCGAGTAATACAGTTGGATTGATTCGGGCTCTACGAACAATAAGAGTTGCATCTGTAATGCATACTTTAAATTTTAAATCGGTTGAAGATGCCATTAGTACTAACTGTTGTCTTGTATCAGTTCTAATCAATTTCTATGTAAACAATGAATACCGTTAGAATGTTGACCCTTGGTCGATTGTTCTATTGGTATTACCTAATGATCCTGATAGCGTCCTAAGATATGACTATATAAATTGTCTTGTTTTTCAAATATTCACAGTCGAGTGCTTGTTGGACACGTCTCCAAATTAAAATTCGTTTAAATTGTGAACTTTGTGTTAAGTGATCTACAGAAAAAATGGATGTAAGTACTTTTAATAAAACCTAGTAGTTTTACTTTAATTTTTTTGTGGACATAGTTTCAAAACAATGATAGTGTTAATTATATTGTTGCAGAACTCATTTGAGGAAAATACATTCAAACAATTCTATTATGCTTGTTCAGATGATGAAGATACAAAAGATCTAAAAATTTTTGAAGAAAAACCACCTAAAAAACAGTTGAAAAGAAACAAATCAAGTGAAAGCTTGGAGGGTTTGTTTGAAGTGAAACAAATAAAAAAGAGAAAGTTGTCATCTACAGTTTCTCGTGCTCATCAAGAAGGTGGTAATGTTTTTATAACTACCAATGAAGATGATGGCCCTCGATCGAATCACATGATCAAAATAGAACTTTATAATATGCATAAAATAAATACAATTGCACCCTCAGAACAGTGGAAACATGCAAGTTACAGAATAAAATATTTTGCAAATGATTTTAATAACAATTATGAAAGTATAAAAAAAGTAATATATAACATAACAAAAGAAATAGCATCAAACCCAACGTGTAAAAAATATCATTTTAATAAGTAGCAATTTATTTTATCTTTTCTTAGTAGATGTACTTATCCATTATTAATAAATTTTAGTCGTTAATTATCTTAAAAGAAAAAGCATTAGAATGCAGTTACCTAATAGAATCATGGGAAACAATGTCTCATTAGTAGGATTGTTTTAGTAATACCTAATGAAGTCTTTCTACCTGTTTTGACTATAAATAGTTCTTGCAGACATGCTAGAGATGAGTTGTACTTAGCTATCGTTTACGTGCTGTGATACCATTTTCAACAAAAAAATCAAAATATATGTGTGAACTGTATTTTCCAATACGATGGATTCCGATGGTGTTTGTAAAAAATTTGAAAATTGTATGGTGCTAGAAGACGAATACGATGAATACTTATATGAAGAATGTGCTCTGGTTGAAGAAAAAATAAAGGCGGAATCCGATTTCAATGGTGAAATTCGTCTAGAACTCGAACATTGTACGGTGCTAGAAGACGAATACAATCAATACTTATACGAAGAATGCGCTCTGGTTGAAGGAAAAATAAAGTAAGTGATACCTATATCCTCTCTCTCCAGTACTCTTACATTTTTGTTTATTTTAAACTGGATTTGTGTCTTAACTATTTTAATATATTGCAGTCAACAAGTGGGGGGATCTCTTAAGAGAGTGAATGACTCTGAAAATGCCGACACTGCTGTGAAACGAACACGATATGAAGATGGACCATCCACCTCACCGACGGGATCAAGCAACACAGACGAGTCAACATCTAACAATGTAAATGAAAGTGCTGATAAAGTGAGTTGTAGAATTTGTCATGTTCTTGTTAGTAGAAGGTATTTTACAAATCATTTAAAGAGTAAACTCCATAAAAGTAAGCTTGAAAAAGTACACACTTCATTAAAAAATGTTTCTGTAATTGAATCAGCTTTTGGTAATAGAATAATTTCTTATAAAATTCAAGGAAAGAATGATCAACCTTCAAAGGATTTTAAAACACCTGAGTTGTTTTTAAATTCTATCAAAAATGAAATTATGCTTCTAATTGAAGAATCTATTCAACAGCAAACAGTTTTTAAAGTAAACTTTGTTCTACATGCTGATTTTATTCAACAAACTAAAGAGGATTCATTTCAGACATTCGATTTCCAAACATATAATTACATAGTTTTTCATGGGGATGATCTAAATTTTCTATTTTCATCTTTGTGTGACACTTTGAAAAATAAAATCAGCTCTTTCGAGAAAAAAGACAGTGGTTGGAGTCTTAAGGAAATAAAAGCAATAGATATGAATATTAATAAATTTAACCCTCTACGCGGTACTTCATATATTGAATTGCCGAAAGATATAAGAACTAAAAAAGCTGTAGTAAATGTTAAAAATAGTGACAATTTATGCTTCAAATGGGCATTGCTTTCTGCTATATACCCAGTTAACAAAAATGTTGATCGAGTATCATCATACACTGCACATTCAAACAAATTAAAATTTAATGGAATAGATTTTCCTGTAAAGTTGTCTGATATATCCAAAGTTGAAAAACTAAACAATATTAGCATTAACGTATTTGGTTTAGAATTCAACAAAGATAAAAAGTGTCATAGCGTTGTGGGTCCATTGCATTTAACAAAATCTCGCAAAAATGTTCACATCAATTTATTATTGATTGCAAATGGAGTGAATAAACACTATTGCTACATTAAAAACATGTCGCGTCTCGTTAGTAAACAGATTTCAAATCAAGATCATGCAATCCATATTTGTGATGGATGTTTGCTACATTTTCCAACAAAAGAAAGGTTGATTGACCATCAACAACATGACTGTGCTCACATTACAACAGAATTACCAAATGGTAATAAGACATCAAAGGATTGGTTTGGTCAACCAGTATCCAATGACAAATTGAAATTTGATAAACACAATAGAAAGTTAAAAATACCGTTTGTTATATATGCTGATTTCGAAGCTTTTTTAAATCCAATCAAATCATGTTTTAACGATCCCTCAAAACCATACACTCGCAATACTCACGAGCACGAACCATATAGTTTTGGTTATTACATTAAATGTTCATATGATGATACGTTGTCAAAATATGAGACTTACAGTGGAAAAAATTGTGCTCAAGTATTCATGAGTCGTTTGCGTGAAGATTTAAAAAAAATATATAAAAAAAATTACTTTCAAATTTGTCCTAAACCTTTGTCAGCTACAGAAGAAAATAAAGTTTCAATTGCAACAATATGTCATATTTGTGAGAGTAATTTAAATGGTGAAAACACGTTAGATTATGATTGGCAAACTGGTGATTTTCGAGGTGTTGCACATGAAGTATGTGCAAAAAAGTTTCGGCCACCAAATTACATCCCAGTTTTTTTGCACAACCTAAGCAATTATGATGCTCATTTCATAGTCCATGCCTTAAATTTTGTTGAAGGAGAAATAGATGTGATTCCTCAAACCAAAGAAAAGTATATTTCATTTACAAAAACCATGTTTATAAATAATCAAAAAATTAACTTAAGATTTGTAGATTCCTTTAAATTTTTACCATGTAGTCTTGATCAGCTAGCAAAAAATTTAGGCAATGAACAATTTAAAACTTTAAGACAAAGCTTTCCTGACAATGAAGATTTTAATCGTCTTAGAAAAAAAGGTATATACCCATATGAGTTCATGACATCTGAAGACTGTTTGAAAAAAATAACACTCCCTAGTCAAGAACAGTTCTACAGTTCACTAACCAATTCACATGTTTCAAACGATGACTACAACCATGCTAAAGACGTTTGGCAACACTTTCACTGTCGTAATATGTCAGATTATTCAGATCTGTACCTCAAAACTGATGTTTTATTGCTGACGGATGTGTTTGAAAACTTTAGAACTTTGTGTTTAAAAACATACAGTTTAGATCCGGCTCATTACTACACAGCTCCTGGGTTAAGTTGGGATGCTATGTTGAAATACACTGAAATAGAGTTAGAACTTTTGACAGATTACGAAAAAGTAGCTTTTATTAGAGCCGGTATACGAGGGGGTGTATCACAATGTAGTAATCGCCATGCAAAAGCTAATAATGAGTTCATGGAAGATTATGATAAAGATAAGCAAAAATCATACTTGACTTATTTCGATGCTAACAATCTTTATGGTTGGGCTATGTCTCAATTTCTTCCTGTTGGTGGATTTGAGTGGGTAAACGTTGATACGAAGTTCGATGTGCCAGAAAATTCAGAACATGGTTTTATTTTAGAAGTTGATTTGGAGTACCCCATTGAACTTCATGATTTGCATTCAGATTTGCCTCTTTGTCCTGAAAACATAAAAATAGGAAATTCTAAAGAAATCAAATTAGTCCCAAACTTACACAATAAGATAAAGTATAAAATCCACTACAGGAATTTGAAACAATGCATTGAATTGGGTGTCAAATTAACGAAGGTGCACAGAATATTAAAATTCAACCAACGTCCTTGGTTAAAAAATTACATCGATTTAAACACAAGATTACGAACATCTGCGAAATCCGATTTCGAAAAAGATTTTTACAAGTTAATGAATAATTCTGTATTTGGAAAGACAATGGAAAATATTGAAAAGAGGGTGAATGTCAAACTATTAACACATTGGGAAAATCATGGTAAAAAACTTGGTGTACAAGACTTTATTGCAAAACCTGAATTTCAAAATTCCTCCATTTTTGGAGAAAATTTAGTAGCGGTTCAGTTAAGAAAAACTAAATTGTTTCATAATAAGCCAATATACTTAGGTTTTTGCATTTTGGATATTTCAAAAACATTGATGTATGATTTTCATTATAACTACATGCTTAAAAAGTTTAACAATAACATAAAATTACTTTACACTGATACTGATAGTTTGATATATCAAATTTTTACAAATAACTTCTATGAAGATATTAAACCAGATCTATCTTCTAAGTTTGATACATCTGATTATGCAGATGACAACGTATTTGGTTATCCAAAAATAAACAAAAAGAAGTTAGGTTTTTTCAAAGATGAAAATAATGGAAAAATATTTCGAGAATTCGTTGGATTAAGATCCAAAATGTATGCATTAGATGTTGATGATAAATTTGTTGCAAAAGCCAAAGGTGTAAAGAAATGTGTCACAAAGAATTTGAATATTGAAAATTATAAATCATGTCTTTTTAACAAAAATATTCAATACAGTACCATGCATCTATTTAAATCATTAAAACATAGAATTTTTACTCAACAAGTAAACAAAATATGTTTGTCTTATAATGACACCAAACGTCACATTTTATCCAATAATATTGATACATTAGCTTGGGGTCATTATAGACTAAGATAATGTTATCTTATGAGTGTTAGTTTGTAATTTAGTTTAAGTATGTATTTTGAAAGAAAAAAGATAAATTCTCAGAAATTGATTTAACAATAGTATAGTTTGTTATTTAGTTATTAAATGCAATTGAATGAATGTTTTGTAAATATCAATTGTTCTTATTTTAAGTTTGAGATTATGTTAAGTTAAACAATTATTGTGTTTTTTGTGTTATGTATAAGAATTTATTTGATTGTTAATCTAATGATTTTATAAATATAAATACTTTAAATTTAAACTCATTGTTTCATTATTTAAACAAATTCCTTACAAACAACACACAAATCGAAATGCATCATTTTAATCATCCATTTAGTGCAATAGTGGCTGGTCCAAGTGGTTGTGGAAAATCTAACTTTGTAACAAACTTCATAAAGTATGCAAAAGAAATTTGTAGTGTAGATTTTGCCCAAATAACTTGGTGTTTTGATGAAATGCAGCCTTTATATAACCTTAAAAACGTAAACTATTGTCAAGGCATACCAGATCTTAATATGTTTGATGGAAAGGAAGCACAACTAGTAATCATCGATGATCTCATGAGAGAATCAGATGGACGCGTTGTTGATATATTTACAAAAGGTAGTCATCATAGAAACTTAAGTGTGTTTTATATAACACAAAACTTGTTTCATCAAGGTAAAGGACAGAGAGATATATCTTTGAACTCTAGTTATATTATCTATTTTAAAAATCCTAGAGATAAAACTCAAATTCGATATCTAGCACGTCAAGTATCACCAGAAAATACAAAGTTTATGGAAGATTCATACAAAGATGCAACTAAAGAAGCCCATGGATATTTGATGATAGATCTGAAACAATACACTAGTGAAATGTGTCGATTTAAAACAAAAATATTTCCCTCAGATGGATATTGCATTGTTTATATCCCAACAAAATCATTTAAATATGCAAAGAATCAAAAAATTCCAATCATTTATCAATAATGCATCGAAGCTTAAAGACGCATAAAGATTTATTAATTGCTCTGCATACACTTAAACCAAAATATCAAAAAGCACTTTTAAAGTCTTGCAATGAAGATGAAATCAATTGCATTTGTGAAATAATCCATAATGTTCTAAAAGGCAAAGTACCTCTTGAAGAAAAGACAAAAAAAAAGTTACAAAAATATAAAGAGTTACTCCGCAAACTAGTGCGTAAAAGTACAAACAAAGTTCGTAAACACCTCATAATTCAAAAAGGGGGGTCTTTTTTACCAATAATATTGGGTTCTATTTTGAATGCATTAGTTGGCTCTATCGTTTGAAAAATGGAACACGCTAAAAAAATGTTACTCGTCGATCCAAGTATATTTGAAAAAATAAAGCAACAAAATTCTGCTGATAGCCCCATGACACGACTAGACATTGAAATGCAAAATATTTTGAAAAGCCCTGTGGAAGATAGAAAGAAGTGTATTTTATACTTACAAATTTTACAAAGATACTTACATTTTACCGAAGAAGGACGTCAACCTCTTGAATTACCTTTAGTTTCAAATACTGATCTACCGGAAGATGTTGTAACAGATGATAAAAACAAAGACATTGACACTAAAGATGCAGTTGCTACAGAGACATCGAACAGAGAAGAGAAACAGGATAAAAATATCGTTTTGAATAAAACACATCCATACACCCCCCGACATATACTCAGCCTAATACCAAAAACATATATAAGAAAAGGTGAGTTATTACTAAATTTGCTGTCTTCGAATACAGACAAAATTGATTGGGATAATGTGGGTACAGTTATTATTAACAAAGAAAAAATTCCTGGAAGCAATATTTTGGACTTAGTAAATGATTGTGTAAGACCACTGAAAAAAAATGATCCAATAGGGTGGCAACAGTTTGCTACCGCATTAAAAGAAATACAAATACCATTGACTTACATTGGAAACTCAAAAAGAAGTGATTTTATAAAACAGCTTCAACTAAAAGATCTTGAGCAGCCCACACAACAGGAAGTGGAGGTTTTTTCAACACCAAAAACCCACAACAGATATAAACACGTCCGGAAAGTTAAACAGAAGATAGATTGGGAGAAATGGACTCCTTATTAGAAATAAATAGTATCTATTATAATCCATCACATCCAGCTGGGTATGCTAGTATCGACAAACTAGCTAAAGCTATGAAAGGTAAAATGAATAGAGAAGATGTAATAAAATGGTTGCAATCACAAGAAACATATACACTTCATAAACCAGTACATAGGAAGTTTCCACGAAACAAATATGTATTATCTAATATTAATGAACTATGGCAGGCCGACTTAAGTGATATGAGAACTTATTCAAAATATAACGATGGTTTTAATTACATTCTTTGTGTTATTGATGTTTTTACCAAATATGCATACGTCCGACCAATAAAAAGTAAAAATTCGAGCACTATTAAAACATGTTTAGAAAGCATATTTAATGAGGGTAATACACCAACTCATTTACAATCCGACAAAGGAACTGAATTTGTTTCTAAGGATGTTCAAAAATACTTAAAAACTAAAAATGTTAATTACTATACAACAAATAACCCAGATATTAAAGCAAGCATTGTTGAACGATTTCAAAGGACACTTAAAATGAGGATGTGGCGTTATTTTACCCACAAAAATACATATAGATACATAGACATTTTACAGGATTTAGTATATGCTTATAACCATAGCTACCATTCTAGTATTAAGATGCGTCCTTGTGATGTTAATTCAAATAATATAATGACTGTTTGGAACAACTTGTATGAAAGAAAAAATTATCGAAATATTGATAAATCCTTACCGAAATTACACATTGGAGACTATGTTAGAATAACAAAATATAAACACATATTTCAAAAGGGTTATGAATCTAATTGGAGTGATGAAATATTTATTATTACTTCAGTTATAGATCGTTCTCCATTTGTTGTGTATACACTAAAAGATTTAAAGCAAGAAGATATAGTTGGAACTTTTTATGAGAGAGAATTACAGAAAGTGTCTTATGATCCAACCTCCAACTATAAAATAGATAAAATAATTGGTTCTCGCTATTCCGGTAGCAGAAAGCAAGTGTTAGTGAAGTGGAAAGGTTATCCAGATAAATTTAATAGTTGGGTTTTGGCTTCTGAATTAAAAGAAATATGATTAAAGAAAGTTTTTATTTAACATTACTCAGTAACAGTTCTATGGAATATTATCCAGACAATATGACTACAAAATTTTCGACAAAATTACCAAAATCTATCAAGTTGGAAGGAGAATGGTCAGTTGGCGTGGTTGAATTTCAATATCCTTGTACCATGTTTACTGTACAAGACCATGAAAATATTATTTACATAACAAAATGGATGTTAATGCCACATGAAGAAAAACCTTCCCTGGTTTATTATAAAACTCACATAGAGATTTCTTGAACAGGAATTCAAAGCAGTGGGATTTTAATAGGTATAGATTACAAGATGATTTTACATCAGTTTGTGGAGAGTATTGTTTAACATATATTTATATCAAATTTTATGGAAATACAATGATTGATTTTATAAAATTATTCAGTGGCAATAAAATGAATAACGATATATTTTTATACAAATTATTCTGTAAATATTTAAAAAAAAAATAAAGACGTGTGATCCAAAAAATGTTGTTTTACTAGAACACCCTAATCACCGAGCTAATTAGCTTGACATAGACGTCGGAGGTGATTAACAAACAATGGCGCGCTGATTTCATCAGGTGATTAGGAAATAATAACTTAATTAATAGGTGATTAGAGATGTAGTAGAGCTCTTTAGATCTGTTACTTATCTCGCGATCCGTGAGAGCTATCAAAAAACGGATGCAACAGATCGATTCAGCGACCCTGAAAACCTAGGAAAAGACACCAAACTTTTTTTTTTTTTTTTTTAGCCGACACGACCTGCCTCGACGCTGTTTCTTTGGCAAATGATTTTATTTTTACGAGAAATGGACCTGAGCCAGAACCGGTGAATCTGTACTACTCCTAATACTTACTTACGAAGTTGATTTACTGTTTTGAGACTATCTTACTTATATTATAAATGCGAAAGTTTGTGAGTTTGGATGTTTGGATGTTTGTGCCTCAATCACGCCTAAACGGCTGAACGGATTTGAATGAAACTTGGAATATACATAGTACACATACTGGATTAACATATAGGCTATTTTTTATCCGGATACCACGCGAGCGAAGCCGCGGCCGGCAGCTAGTAAACATATAATAACGAGACTAACTAACCCCCGAATACTTAAACGCATGTCAGAGTTGAGCACGTCTCAAGTGACGAGTTTTTGTCAGATTTTCATCAAAAACTGTCAAAAAACCGTGACTTGAATCGTGCTCAACTCTGAGTCACGTTTGAGTATTGAGGGGGGGAATAAGCTAGATAATAAATTTATCCATGTACCTAGGTACAGACGAGTCCAAACATTACCTATTTCGTAGCAGGATGCCAGAGCAGGCATTTCTAATTCCAATACTGTATGTAGATCAGGTAGGTGCTTATTATATTGATTATCATTGCAGAAATTGATTAGTATAAACTGAGTTTAAAAAGTGTTAATCGAGAACACATAGGTAACCTAGTCCAATCTGGCTATCGTGTTAGATAGCTGTGATGTTGAATTTTTAAATCACTAGCGTCAAATCTCAGAACAATAAATTATTGTTCTGAGTCAAATAATCTGTCCTTGTCTAGCAGACGAATGCAAAGCTTATTTTATTTTTTTAAGGATTTGGGTAGTTGATAATTATTCTATAACGAACGAACAGAGAATCACGAACACGAATCATTGCCATTGTTTGACTTGACTTATTTCGTGCGGTTCACTTTGTGTGTGTCTACGAAAGCTTTTGAGTTTTGATAAAAAATTAAATCATTTGGTGAGAACAAAAATTGCTGTTCTTCACGAACATTTTTTTTATTATTTACCAGACCTAAAATAAATTGGTTAAATAAATGGTAATGTCATTTTTGTATAAATTTTATAAGATTAAAAAAAAAAGTTTTATCTATCTTGTAATGTTGTAGCTCGGAACAATTCTTCCGAGTGTTGTAAGTATGCTTAATAATAAAACAACAAGTTTTAAAAAAACAAAGAGGTTTTATTTTGTCAATTATTTGAATAAATTCATTCGATAATGCATGTCGTTAGTGTCTAGGTATTATTTACTGGAAACTTCGTTAATAAAGATTAAAAAAAAGTAACCCCACGTTGGAAAGCGAACACTGTTTCTCCGGATATCTAAGTTATACCACTGTTCCATCATAGGTAGGTACTCCTAATGAAGTAGTAAACTTATGATTAAGCTTACATGGTTATAAAATAGGTACAATTTATTTTTGAAAACAAAACTCCTTCAATATCCGAACGTACTTATTTGAAGCTGGGTGTCTTGTGTAAGGGCTTGTAAGGGGGTTACTCTCAGAACAATAAATACAGGGTTACTTATCTGACGCTGTCTGTACAAGTAAGTTGCCACGTAAGCAGGTTTACAGGTTTATAGGTCTTATTAACTCACTGTACCGTAATTCGAGGTCTACCTAGAATATATATGGAGATAGCACATCGGTTTTTCGAACTTGGCGCGGTTTTTCGTACCTATCTCACCGGAAATTCGCTTTCCGTCATTTGATGATGGTACTTGTCAAAGTTAGTTCACCTTTCTCACACCAGGGGGCGGTGATCGCATTTGGCGAAACTTCTGGTTTGCCTTCATTGGCAGTTTGTTTCTCGAACTGCGCGGTTGTTAAAAAAAATATGAGCTCCGATAGCTCATCATCGTTTACGGATTCCGAACCGGAATCCCCTGTGTTTGAGCCACTAACACCGCCGATGCGCGAAGAATCGCGACGCGTGATGCAGGACAAGGAGCAGCCTGGTCCCTCTACGTCGAAGCGGCGGCAGGAATGTGTTGAAGACGCACCGAGTTCAAGCAAAAGGCTAAGAACGGACGACATGCGTCAGCTCAAAGAACAGGTAGCTAATATGCATAATTTCCTGTCACAGGCTTTTAAATTTCAAAGTATGCCGTATGGAATCTTCCCTCCTATAAATGAATGTGAGGAAGATTCCATTTCAATAGCGGCCAGTAATGCTCTGTACGATGAGGAAGAGGACCAGGAGCGGTCACAGACTGGAAGTCTGTTGAACGTTGTCAACACGGTCGTGAAAGAAGCCTCTGTTCCAAAATCACGTCAAGAGCACATTGATATTTTGAAGTCAATCCAGCACTTAGACAATTCCGAATGGTCGGATGTCAGGTACGTAGATGTCCAAAAAACGTATTGTTCAACCCCAGGCTTCGTCGAACTCGAATGCAATGACGAAATAAAGCCTTTTGATAAGTCCCCAAGTCTCGCTTTGGCTGAACGCAGCTATGCTGCAATGACTTTAGCTCTAATAAAACAAAGAGAAGCCACGGAGGCTGGTTTAAAATCGCTTATCTCGTGGGCTTATAGTGCTGGATCTGACCTTAACCCTAGCAATATTAAACAAAAAGTCAATGAGGTTTTTGTTGAGGGTAGTTTCAATAAAACTTCTGGTGACCTGCTTCAACTTGCATGCGGCCATAGAGCTGACAAAATCGAGCAACGTAGAGAAGGTATTTTACGTTCCGTGAAGGATAAATTCGTGCGTGGGAATTTGCGCAAGATTCCGCCAACGCACGATTCTCTTTTCAACAAAGAGTTGTTCTCAACCGCAGTTGAAAAAGCGGGAGGCGTGGGTAAAATCTTTTGGCCGCCTCGTAGCCGCAGCCCAACATACAAATCAGCTGCGCAAGCTGGGCAATCTCGATCGAAAAAGTCCGCGCAGGACTGTCATGGTACGCACAAAAATAAACCCGCGCAGGGTCAAAATTCACAAAATGTGTATCAATATCCGTTTCCTTACCCGGTGCAAGGCGCGTATCCTATGGTTATGCCAACGTATCCTGCGCAAGGATTTACTCAAGGTTATTCAAATAGGCGACCGAATCGCAAACCTCGCAGTAATCAGAATAACCAAAACCTTAATTCACGTCAAGCATATGATTCTAGGGGTCAGCGTGATCAGCGCAACCCGAAAAACTTTCGCTCGCAGCGAAAATCCTGACTCAATGTCGAACCAGTTCGAGGCGGGCCAGCTGGCAAAATATGTGCACAAATGGGAAGCTCTGGGTGCCCCAGAGACTGTCTTAAATATAATTCAAGGTTATCGAATTCCCTTCTATCGAAAGCCTCCTCTGCACACGCCTCGCAACATACATCCAAAGTTGATTACGTGCGACACCCCACCGATGCGGGACATGATAAACGAGATGCTGAAATCAAAAGTACTGGAGGAAGCTCCTATCTCCCCCAGCTTCGTGTCTCCAATCTTTCTCACTCCCAAAAGCGACGGGTCAATGCGGCCCATTTTCAATCTTCGCAATCTAAATCAGTACTTAATCGTATCCAAGTTCAGATTAATCAACATGTACAGAATACCGGACTTTCTACAGCCTTACGACTGGCTAGTGAAAATAGACCTGTCAAGCGCGTACTTTCACGTACCAATATCGGACTCTCACAAGAGGTTCTTAAGGTTGATTTTTCAAGGCAGGCCCCTTCAGATGACGTGCCTCCCATTTGGGCTAGCAACGGCCCCAAAGGTTTTTGCGAAATTGACAAACTGGATCGCGCAGGTCCTTCGAGACACAGGAATAAGGATAGTGACGTATCTGGACGATTTTCTTTTAGCGTCCCAAGATCGCGAGACCTTAATAAGCCAAGCTCATTTCACGGTCAAACTTCTAGACGACCTGGGATGGTTTCTGAACCACAAAAAAGCTATTCTCATCCCACAAAAAAGTTTGGAGTTTCTAGGAATCACTTGGGATCCGTGGCTGGGTCTAAAATCCCTTCCTGCAAAAAAGTGTCAGGCTCTCGAAGCAAAGATAACTCCCATCCTAGACAGGAATACAGCGAATCAAAAAGAGATACAGAGTCTCGTAGGTCTCATAAACTTCGCCAGTTTCCCAGTACCTCGAGGCCGACTAAATCATCGAAACCTATTACTGTTCTTGCACGAGCTATTGAAAGAGGCCCCCTTCCGCCGATTCGGAGTCCCCAAAAAAGTCCAAATAGAGTTGAAATGGTGGCTTGCCAACCGCAACGCCCAGTCACCACTTCACAAACCTCCGGTGCGTCATTTCCTGGTGACAGACGCATCAAAAATAGCCTGGGGTGCTCGCCTCGACAACATGAGCCTAGCCGGGGACTGGACCCCTCTAGAAATGAGTTTTCATTCCAACATGAAAGAAATGCTCGCGGTACTCTACGCCTTAAAAGATCAGTGTCGTTACCTGACGGGTTCGACAGTGCTATTGCAATGCGACAACAAAACTGTTGTCAGTTACGTGAGAAACGAAGGGGGCACGAGATCCCACCAGCTCACGAAGGTCACAAGGCAAGTGTACAATATCTTAGACAAGTACAAGATAAATCTGATTGCACACCATATACCCGGCATGTTGAACAGCGAGGCCGACCATCTGTCTCGCTATCGAACGTGTCCCGAATGGCACCTACTCCCGGAAATAACACAAATAATATTTGCGAAATGGGGAACCCCATGCATCGACCTGATGGCCTCAAGGACAGCACATGTGGTACCTCGATATGCATCTCTCGATGCCAACGACCGGTGTGCGGAATTTCACGATGCATTCAGTCAGGATTGGAAGTATCCCCTCGCATGGGTTTTTCCACCCCCATATTTAATACCGAGAGTGCTTGCCCACCTGAACACGGCCAAGGGGACCTACCTCGTTGTAGCACCCATGTGGGAGAAAGTCTTCTGGAAAGCCGACCTGAGGAACCGATCCACGGCAGCTCCATTCATAATCTATCGCCTTCACCGAGTCCTCGTAGACACAGCGACGGGCCTACCCCCTGCAAAAGTCCACGAAATGCAGCTTCAAGTCTGGAGATGTGGGGCTGGTCCACGGCACTAAACGACTGGACTCCTGAACAAAAGACTCTTCTTAAATCAGGTTGGCGCCCTTCTTCTTTAAAGACCTATGAAAGTGCATGGCTTAAGTGGCTAAAATGGTGTAATGTCAACAACATTTCCAATTCCAATAATCCTAACGGGTCTCAGCTAGCAAGATTTTTATTGGATTTGTATAGAATTGAAAAATTGTCCTATAGTACTATACTTGTTTACAAATCCGCAATTTCTACCCTTTGCAATCCCGAATCATCGATGAGACTTAGTTCTCATGTAGTGGTTAAAAAAGTCTTACAGGCTATATCTTTACAAAAACCTAAAAATCGCAGTAAGCCTACTATTTGGGATGTTGATGTGTTGACATCACAACTTATTAGCTGTGTCCCAGATGTGAATAGCTTATACCAATGCTCAAAAAGAGCAGCTACGCTTTTGCTACTTTGCTCTGGACGCCGCGTCCATGACTTGACTCTTTTGTGCATTGATGATCAGCATTGTATCATAACAGAAGATTCCATTATATTTTGGCCCCTTTTTGGTTCCAAAACCGATAAGTCAGATGTAAGACAATCGGGTTGGCGACTGTCATCTAATCCTGATCAACAGGCTATAGACCCTGTGTTTTGGATAAATAGAGTGATAGAGTTGTCAGCAGCCAGACGATCACAATGTAACACTAACAATTTGTTCATTACAGCATGTGGCGCCCCAAAAGCTGCGTCACGCTCTGTTATCGCCGGCTGGGTGAAAAGGACACTACAAGATGCCGGAATCAAAGCAAGTGCTGGCAGTGTCCGGCCCGCAGTCGCGTCGAAACACTGGATATCTAATTTCCCATTGGATGAAATACTAGCTAGAGGAAATTGGCGCTCATTTAATACTTTTCGCCAATTTTACTGCCGGGAAATCCAACCTAGTTCCCAAACAAACGTGGTGGCGGCTACTTTCACACCTGTAGCCTAAAATATTGTCATGATGTACATAACATATGCTAGGCTGGATTCAGTACAGATGTACATTTAAAGAAGTTAATGTTTATTTACTCATTAGAACCTATGTAGATCAAAATTTTGGTTTTTCTCCTCTTTAGCAAATTTTGAACAGCAAATACCTAATATTGCTTTCTGATATTTTCATTGCCTTTTTCATTATATTTACCATTATAACCTACATAATGTTGCTAGAACACTTACAAAATTTATATTTTCATCAATTTTGAATTTGGGAGCATCAAAAACCTAATGGTTGCCCACCTTTTCAATTTGAAAATGATTTCAATTTAATAGCTTATTTAACTATGATTGAAATCTGTCAGGTGTAAACTACTGATTCTGTCATCATCATCTTTATCTGAAGTTACTTACGCTGAATACTATGTACCTACCTAGACCTACCTATGTATTATAATCACAGTAGGTAGGTAAAAAGTGTTCTTCGGTTTTGATGTCTAACTTAAATTAGCTTCCTAAGCTTCCTAAGAAATAACTATTTCCTGTTTAAGTATTATTATTTTAATTATACACGTAACTTCTGCTATTCTATAGGTACTAGTACCTATTTTAAGTTATCAATATCATTGATTAAAGCATAACTTGATTAGAGTTTCTGTAAATATTGTTTGTATACATATACTCTCTGTACTATACTATCTACTTATAATTAGGTATCTAAGATAGTTGATTAACAGTTCCTAGCTAAGCTAAAAATAAAGTAACAATTATAAATACAATATTTACTTTCCTATGGGTGTTTTGAGTCTTGATTCTGCTAACTCAACCTTAGTAACCTATTCTACTCTTAGAAGTTCCGGATACCTATTCTACTACAGATAGGTACAATACTTACAGGTACTTTTTCATACATCTAACTATGTATCTAGTATCTACCTCTCACACCAGGCAGGTATCAAACAGATCTCCATATATATTCTAGGTAGACCTCGAATTACGGTACAGTGAGTTAATAGCAGCGTTTTACCTAACAATAAAACGCTTATTAACTACTTACCTAATTCGAGGTCTACCTAGCTTTTACTCCTGCCTGGATATATATCTCGATTGCAATGAAGGCAAACCAGAAGTTTCGCCAAATGCGATCACCGCCCCCTGGTGTGAGAAAGGTGAACTAACTTTGACAAGTACCATCATCAAATGACGGAAAGCGAATTTCCGGTGAGATAGGTACGAAAAACCGCGCCAAGTTCGAAAAACCGATGTGCTATCTCCATATATATTCTAGGTAGACCTCGAATTAGGTAAGTAGTTAATAAGCGTTTTATTGTTAGGTAAAACGCTGCTATTAATGTCTACAAAAATGTCCGCGAGATAACATATTATCCATCTATTATAGTTAAGTCACAATAACAGCTTTTAATTACAATGCAGGTAAGAACAAAGGTTGGTTCCATTCGCGTCATGGTAAGAACCCTCATCAAAATAAATTATTTCATCACCAGGACTATTTATTTCTAAGCAAATCCCATTTTAATTCATTCGAATCCGACATTTAGTTTAGAAGTTATCACGAGTACCTATAAGTTCGAGCGTTTTCTGCAATACCTCGGGAATTCGGGATGTCTCGAACGGCCATAGAATAGATAATAGTTAGTTTGACTGTAGAGTGGGAGTGTGTGTTACCGAGGTAAATAAATGGACACGTGTTTCAGGATTTTTCAAAACAACCCTTAAAAAGGGGTGTAATGGGGTGTCAAAGTTTGTATGGGAACTTTTTAACGGGGGCGGTGCGAATGGTTTGAAACTCGGTTTGAAATCTAACTCGTACGAAGTCGCTGGCAACAGCTAGTAGGTATGTAAATACAATGGAAAAATATAAAGAAAAATACCTATACAAGAATATATTAGTACTTCTAAGAATATAACGTCGCAGAAAGCACAACTCCAACATGAAAGGGCCAAAGGGTTTAAAAACCAGGCCAGGAAAAAAATAAATTATCTTTTGCATTGCAACCATAGATAATACACTATTTTGCAACACTGTGTATCGTCCGTGCCGTGCTTGAGGGATTGATAAATTTTGTGTAAATTCAATTGAATTGAGGTACATATTGTAAGAGGCGACAGCTTATTACCAACCAATACCTACTAACCAATTTTCAGGAAAGAAATACTCTCAGATATGCTCCATGGACGCCATTTTTATGAAGCAAGTGCAGCCCAAAGTTTTCAAGGCGCTGAAAGACTTGGATATAAACACACTAATGAAATGTACATCAGATGAAATAAGGCCGATCATTCCATGCCTCGTAAGAATGGCCCTTATATCACCGTTAGATATCACAAACTACTGTGCAGAAGCCAAAAAAGATGTACTAACCTTACTTGCGGGTATAGATTTGGTTAACTTCATAGTGTCACTTCTGTCTATAGAGTTCCATGCACTTGAAGTTGACCTGAAGAAGGAACAGCAACTGAGGTAAAGCATTCCACCAAAACAACATAACCTTTATACAATCATTTGCCTACCAATTAAATGGATGTATTAACTTGTACATATTATTTTATTCCAGATTGAAAAATGGGTCTCAGAGTACTGAATCTTGTTTGATACCAGCTATAATCAATGGAATAGCTACTGATTTTGAACAGTCAGACTCAACCCGCAGAGTCAGGCTGGTTCTCTCTGAACTCTTACAAATGCAGGCACAACTTGTGGAGTACAACCAAAACAAACATTCAAACACTGAATTAACAATCAAACCTTCGGAATTATTTGACAATGAAGTGTATTTGGAAGAAGTAACTGATGTTATATGCATCAGTCTAGCAGAATTGCCTAATTGCTTGAACATTTGTGATATAGTAGAAGTACTATTGTATGTGAACAAAGGGCCTATTATCATATCCTGGGTTGTGGCTAACATGCCAGATACATTACAAGAAGGTAAGCATACATAAGTATATCTAATTAGCTGTTAGATTAAGAGACAATGTAAAGAAATACAAAACTGGTCTATAACGTTTCAGTTGCAGAATCTCTAGTACTGAATGCAGAAAGGAGTGAAGAGGGTGGGATAAGGGCTAAAACCCTAGCCACTCTTTGTGCAGTGTGCCCTTATCTGGCAGCATCTGTGAGAGCTAAAGCAGCTTCAGCATCCAGGCTTCCAGCTTTAGTCATCAACCTCACTCTCACACACCATCAAGATGATTTGGTAAGAAATACATCTTGATAAATACACATGAAAAACCACAGATTTTTTCCGAGCTGATCATTATTACACTACTACTTTACTTTTACTTTTAGGTGTCATTCATGTCTGGTCTTTTACTGGGATCAGATCAAAACACAAGGGGCTGGTTTGCCACATACTTGCGAAACTCCCACAAGAGGGCCAAGGGCGATGGACACACAGCCCTCTCTCTGTTACGTCAAGAACTGCTAAAGAGGCTCACAGAGTCCATAGCAGGTGTTGAAGCCTCTGCATTACTCAGACTTTACTGTGCCTTAAGGGGCATAGCGGGGATAAAGTTCCATGATGATGAGGTAGCAGGTCTACTAAGGCTGGTGACTCAGAAACCCCCACCAACTCCAGCAGGTGTTAGATTTGTGTCTTTGAGCCTTTGTATGATCTTGGCATGTCCATCACTAATGGGTTAGTATTCAAAACTTAGAAGTTTTGTGTGATCCAAAAATTTGTTGAATAAAATATACATTTTATTAATTTCATTTTCAAGCTGCTCCTGAACATGAAAAAAAAGCTATAGAATGGGTTCAATGGCTTGTTAAAGAAGAAGCTTACTTTGAAAGGTAAAGAGTTATTGAAATTTATTTATAGTATTGAATATATGGTTACTTGAAATTCTATTTATGATAAATGCTGTTTGTGGTCTAATCACACCATAACGACTGAACTGATTTGAATCTTAGATAGACAAATAGGTACATGACACCTGTAATAGTGTTTAGTAAATAGACTTTTTATCCAAATACCACACGCGCGCTAAGTTAGAACCTACATATAGAAAAATATTATTTGTTTCAGCAATTCTGGCGTCACAGCGTCTTTCGGTGAAATGCTGTTACTGATAGCAATCCACTTCCACTCTGGTCAACTGGCGGCGGTCGGCGAGCTCGTTTGCGCAACTTTGGGAATGCGCGTACCAGTCCGGCCCAATGGGCTAGCTCGCATAAAGCAAGCTTTCACACAAGAAATCTTCACTGAACAGGTATTTCATTGTTTCTGTGTAATCATAGAGTCAAAGAGGTATTTATTGTATTTAAAACATGGCTACTTACTACTACTATTAGTAAGTATTCTACCAACAGTCTGCATGAACCAAACAATTCTTTTTTTACCTTCCAGGTTGTAACATCTCATGCAGTAAAAGTCCCAGTGACTGCAAACCTCAACAGCAACATCCCTGGATACTTGCCCGTACATTGCATTCACCAGCTCTTGAAATCGCGTGCATTTTCCAAACATAAAGTTCCTATAAAAAATTGGATTTATCGACAAATATGCAATTGTATAGCACCTCTGCATCCAGTTATGCCAGCTCTGGTAGAAGTCTATGTGAACTCCATACTTGTTGTGAACAATAAAGGAACCAATGAGTATTTCAATAAACCTATCTTGGAAGAGGAAATCAGGAGAGTATTTAGGAACTCGATATTTGGTGCCAATTTCGACACGCAGAAAAAACCTAAATTCAGTCCCATGGAGATTGATAATGAACCAGCCATTGAAATTGACATTGAGAAGCCAACCCTCGCTTCGCAGTTGCTACTAATTTACTATCTTCTGCTGTATGAAGATGTCAGGCTAGCTAACACCGCCACTCTTCTGGCGAATGGGCGAAAAGTGAAGAGTTATTCAGCTGCATTTCTATCTGAATTACCCATAAAATTTTTGCTCCATCAAGCACAAAAAGATCAAATGAGTTATGGAGGGTTGTTCAGCCCCCTCCTCAAATTGCTTGCTACTCATTTCCCTCAGTTATCTCTCGTTGATGACTGGATGGATGATCAAGTCTTTGGCGACACGACTCGTCATGTTAGTGGCATTACTCTTTCAGAGGCATCCATTATTGAAGCTTTCCAAAGTATTGAAGAAAACCCTTACAAAACTGGCAAAATATTAAAAGCCATGCTGAATAAAAATCCAACAGATATTTGGCCATTTGCTGAAATATTTGTGAAACATTTCAAGAGTGTACTGGGAGATGAAGTTCCACGCCATATTCAAGAATTATATCGAGAAGTTTGGTTGAGATTGAACACTGTTCTGCCCAGATGTCTCTGGATAATGACCATTAATGCTTTGCTGGACATCAATGGGAATGCTAAGAATGTAACAATAACACAAGAAAATGT
This sequence comes from Scotopteryx bipunctaria, assembly GCA_949320045.1. NCBI lineage: Eukaryota > Metazoa > Arthropoda > Insecta > Lepidoptera > Geometridae > Scotopteryx > Scotopteryx bipunctaria. The sequence continues at coordinate 7,542,898 of OX439441.1, forward strand.
TCTAGTAGATCCTCTGCAAGTATTAAGATGCGACATTAGAGTATTCAGATGTGGACCAATACTGAAAATCATCCTCAGAATTCTGGAAGCTAGTTTGGCGGCATCAAGAAGTCAGCTTAGTCGACACTTGTTGGACAAACCATTACTAGAAAAAAGTGGTCAACTAACATCAGATTCTGAAAGAGAAGAACTAAAGAATGCTTTAGTTGCAGCACAAGAAAGCGCCGCTTTGCAAATATTATTAGAAGCATGTTTAGAAACGCCAGAAGACGAATCAAAACCGGAATTGATGTGGTCGCTGCGCGAAGTGAGGAGCATAATCTGTTCATTCCTTCATCAAATCTTTATCTCAGAGCCATCATTAGCAAAGCTGGTACATTTTCAAGGTTATCCGCGGGAATTGTTACCTGTCACGGTGCAGGGTATACCTTCAATGCATATTTGTTTGGATTTCATACCTGAGCTTTTGAGCCAGGCATCTTTGGAGAAACAGATATTTGCTGTAGATCTAGTATCGCATCTCTCGATACAATACGCATTGCCGAAAGCGATGTCTATAGCGAGACTATGCGTGAATACACTGTCTACACTACTATCTGTGTTGCCGAGTGATCTGCGTTTGGAATTATTTCAGCCAGTGTTGAAATCACTTGTACGAATCTGCACGGCCTTCCCTTCTTTACTTGAAGATATAACGTCGCTATTGCTTCAATTGGGACGAATCTGCGAGTCTCAAGCTTCTCTTGGTCACTGCTGGAATGACACTACTATTCTTGGCGAAGGCGCGTACATACAGTCAGATGTTCAGCCCGATACAAAGGTTTTAGTTGCAGAAGTACTATGTAGAGATATAAAAATAACGATGTCCGAAATTATTGAAAAAGCTCTTTTAAATGATAAGATATACTAAAACTGAATTAAGTAGCTTTCTTAACGTTATCTACATGTAAATAAACAATCCTACGTATTTTAATAATTTTATTGTTTTCTATACCTTAATAAACTACCAACAATATGTTAGATGGCTCAATAGGATTTTGTGTTTCCAACTGCCGATACATCCATGCACACTGGTTCCTAGCTGCGTGGTTCCCGATATCATTGTATAATTGCGCCTGAAACAATATTTTCGTTAAATAAATTCGAGGTACCTAACACACATAAGTGTTCCTTATTTGTTCAGATTAGGCACTCATCATTACCTGTAAGTACCATGTCTGCAATAATCTAACATGGGCGCCAACTTTTGAGAAGTTCGTTTTGACAGTTTGCAAAGTTTCACAACACGAGTTGATGACCTGAGTCCGGGCCTCGCCGCTTGTCGGCGCAGTGGCTACTCTGCATTTCGTATATAACAGCAGCGCTAAAACAAATCACATACAATTTTATTACACTTCCCGTTTTCGATTCTCACTTGTTTCAAGGAGCGAAAATTCTAACCTCTTGCCATGTCATAAGCGCTTCCGTGTGCCATTATCGTAGGTAGTGCTTTTCTGACTAATATCAGCGCGTTCTTGGCACATCCCATACTAAGCTGAACATTCGCTATATGCATTTCTACAGATGCTGTCAAATAGTGCAAATGATATTTCTTAGCTAGTGATAGGGCTTCGTTCAGCAGCATCATATTCGTAGACTGTATACTGCTAAATGAATGTTGCACTTGGGAGAGGAGGATCATCGCTTTTAATCGCAACGACATGAAGTGTAAGCTATCCTCTTCAGTCTTGCAATAATCCAGGACGTCTTGAAGCGATTCCTGCGCCTCAGTTGCGTCTCCTTTCAGGAAATACATTTCAGCTTTTAGTAGTTGGCTCTCCCATCTGTCCGAGGATGTTAATTGTTTGATACTTTGCTCGGCCTCTTCCCATTTACCTACAACAAACAAAATCTTAAACCAGTCTCCAGTCTACACCGTCCGTCCGTCTCTGTTCAGTATGCTGCTGCAAGCTAAAATAGCCCTTCCCACCAGCTCGTTAGGCCTGTTCCGCGTGACAGTGCTCGGCAAGGACGCGCGTGGCGAGGTGCGAGGCGAGCGTGGCGGCCAGTAACAAGCCACACCGTCCATCTGTCTTTATTTTGTATGATCCAAGCTAATATCCCTTAGACATTAGGCGTAATAGCCCTCGCCAGCCCGAAGGTATGTTCGGCGTGGCAGCGTTCAGCAATGAGGCGCGTGCGCACTGCTCATGGCGCACTGCTCATGGCGCACGCCTTTGTACACAACAGTGCTCATCGTGCATCCGTCTCTGTTCAGTATGCTACAAGCTAAAATAGCCCTTCTCACCAGCTCGCAAAGCCTGTTCCGCATGGCAGCGCTCGGCAATGACGCGCGCTCCGAGGTGCGAGGCGAGCGCGGCGGCGGCCGCGGTGTCCCCGCGCCACGCCGCCACCTCGGCCGCGCCCGCGCCGCCTGTCGCACACGCCTCCGTCCAATACCACACCGTGCCGCTGCCTACGTTACACTCTGAAACAGTCAAAATTAAAAAAAAAACTAAAAACAAATCCGACTTCAACTCCTCAGTGCCGCCTTATAGAAACTAACAGGCTCAGCTAACAGGTAAGTAGATTATGTCAACATGTCAGTGGCCATCAGCACTCTTTCAAATAAAAACAAAGTAATGTCATATTTCTAGAGGAACGCCCCGTAACTTTGGTCGCGTTGTGTTTTTTTAAACAAACTTGATCTTCCCGCTGCGTTCCCTACGAGTTGAATTTCGGGAATTCTTTTCTTAGTTAAATAAATTAATGTGAGAGCACTGGCGGTCTAATGGTAGCCGCCCCCGCCTTCTAATTCTAAGGCCGTGGGTTCTTTCTAAGTTTTTTCACGAATTATATAAAGCCACGCTATCTCTACGTAACAGGCTAATTTAAGTATTTTAACCTCAGCTCAAACAGTGTTATGGTTAAAATTACTCAGTGTTATGGTCAAAATTACAGTAAAACCGCGCGGAACCAGCTAGCTAACTTTTATATGACGCAGGACATAAGTCCGATGTCCTAGCGAGGCCCGCATGTTCGGGGATGCGGGCATTTTTTGGTGTAGTATAAATCATGCCTTACTTGTGTTAAGATTGAGCAGCAGCTGGCAGGTGACTGACGCCATTTCCGTCTTGCCGTAAAGAGACCAGAGCGCCGCGCTATTTGCCAGCCCCGCTATCGTCAAATCCGTCAGAGAATGTAGGTAGTTCAAACAGTCTCCTTTTATTATTATCTGAAATGAAAAAAATATATTGCGACGGCGGCTTGTGGCCGAGCACAGCACGGCACGAGACTCATCCATCACCTGCCTGCAGTCATGTAAGTCATTTACCTGGAAGACCTCAGCAGGCTTCGCTCCCATGACGGCGACATGCTGGACGGCCAGCTGCGCGGCGACGGCGGCGTGGCGCGGTGTGCGCGGCGTGTTTGCTAGCACAGAGCGCCGCGAGCGCGGAGCGCCGACGCGGGCGCCCCACGCCGCCGCCGCCGCCACGCACACGCCGTCCATCGCCTCTTGACCGCGCGAGATCGCTTCGCGCACCGCCTCCATTGCCAGTGACCTAACCAATTCACAACTGTTACTAGCCTAATTCTAATCTAATGATTGGTGGGAACAAATATCTGCACTGACATCCCGCGTTAGGGCTATTTTCCGTTCCCACTATTGTGCATTGTCAATGAAGTAGCCTGTCAAAGATACAAATTTACGCTGGTATAGGTACCAAGTTAAGTAAATATCATCGTACAGCACATATTAAGCGTATATTAATTATGCAGTTTTTTTGCATTACGAACAGGCACAACTTCTTAATTTAGGATAATTGGTTCACTATTTATGTTATAGTCTGACATTTATTGTAGCTGTTTGCTTTCCGAAAATAAATAAAGGGGTGGCTGATAATGGGGTGTTATTTGGAAGGGCTTAATGTGCTCAAAACAGGTTTCCATTTTTTTTGGCTAACTCACTTGTGACCAAACTGGGTATGCATAGCTGCTCTATTAAGCGCAGCATATCTGAAAGTCTTGTTTTTCTCCGAACCATTGCCGTTACCGATATTGAACACGGTGCGGTCGAAACAGTTGTACAGCGAGTCTTGCGCGCCGCAGAACTCCTTCATGCGGATACAGTTCAGGAAACTAAGGAAATGCTGAAAAAGAGTTAGTATAAGTACCTTAGATTTATTGTATTAGAAGTTTCACTAATTAGTTAGTTTGCGAGTTTGTTATTGTAACTATGTTTGGACTTTTTCAAATGAATTTTAAACCAGTTTCCGAAACCGATTGAGCTTAAATTCGTTTACTTATGTTAATTCTATAAGAGACAAAAATAATAACTTCCGGAGTATCTGAGCTACATTACTTGAACTAAAAAAACTAAAGATGTTCACGAGTTTATATTCTGTTATCCCATTTATTATGTCTAAGAGGTTAATTAGAAGCATTTTAACTAATTGGAACATTATAATGGTATGCATGTTTATATAAATACTAAACTAAAACCATCAAGCATTTAACTACTAAAACGAACTTACAATATCTGGATACTCTGGTATATCCTTTATAATCTGCGTGATTGTTTTCTGCAACTGCTTAGGAGGCAGTGCTTTCTTCTCATTGATTTGTAGTAAGTTAGCTTGCTGTGCTGTGAATAACTCTGCCTGTTTCCTGGACCATTGACACTCTTCAAAAGTACTGCAAATATTGTAAAGTTCTACATTATTGCAAAGTCATTGCTTAATTTACTTACAGCTACGCTTGATTCATAGTCCTAGGATGGATATGGTGAAACATGGTGACAGCTGTTAGTGTGTCTTAATTTGCATGTTGGCCTCACACATTTCTTTTGCGCTTTAATGACAGATTAATTTCCAGTTGAACTGCCCCAGAATACAATGCCATACTGGGGTAATGAAGCAGCATAACCATGATAGGCAGTGATAACTGTTGATGGGTTTTAAAATTTAGAGAGCATATACATGGCGTAGGACTGTTGACTGAATTTGAGACACAGGCTTTCGACATGTGAGTGCCAATCAAAACTTGAGTCAATTATACAATCGAGTCTATATAAAACTACAAATTTTGTAGAGTCTGTGTTCGAGTTTATGTCCTAAATAGTTTATGTTGATATCCTTGGTTTAACAGATCTATTCCTAACGTTGTGCGCGGTCACAATTTAGGATGTGTGACCGCAAGTGGCATTACCGCAAGAGTCATAGCTTGTGCACTTAATATAAGTACCTACTTATTTAGTTATTTTGTTAATGTGTTTCATTCTATGATAATAAAGATATTCTATTCTATTCATTACGAGCTGAGCGCTTCCATGCTTCGGAGGGCACGTTAAATTGTCGGTCCCGACTTTTAAGTCGTTAAGCCATGACGGAGGCCTTTAGGCGGCCTAAAAACTCCGTCACTAGAGTTGGTCACTAGTTCACACCAACATACATTCCTAAAAATCATTAATTTTTTTTCTTAAATTAATTTGTTAATTTATAGAAGTCAACCATTTGATTAGGTCTTGATGTCAAATTCTAATAATGATTTATTATTGCCTATAAACACAATAGTGCTATCATCTGCAAACATTAATGTTTCATTTAGAAATCTGAGGTAGTTGATTTGTGTCATCGAGCATTTAACTAAAATGATCGATGATTTGGGTATATTATAAAAAGCAGAGGTCCAATTTATTTTACTTACTTGTCTCTGTCAATGATATTCATTCTCATTGACAGTTCTAAAGGTTTAGATTCATCTGCAGTTGTTGGAGTGGCTGACGTGGATGCTGCTTGAGATTCCATGTTGTTTAATTTCTGGTAGAGATAAAAATATATGTACACTATTAGCTTTCTCTAAGTTTTGCTTATGTGGTAGATAGCCAGATAAAAGTAAAATACAAACTATTCCAGGTCATATAGTATTTTTTTATTGTATACAAGTATTCCCAAGGTGGGTTGACATCAGGCAGGCGTCTGGTCACAAAACACCATAGCCGAAACTCTTATAGCATGATCCATTGGATCATGCTGTGCCGACCCCACATAGAGTGGGATAAAGCCAGGAAGATGATGATGATAGTATTTTTTTAAGGTCTAGAGTCTAGACCTTAAAAAAAATACTAGACTCTAAACTGTCCCGCCAAAACTTTCTTGGCCGACCACGACTTCACCTTTCGTCGGGCTGCCAGGATGTTACAGCATTCACCCATCTGTCCGAAGGCATCAAGCTAAAGTGACATATACTCGTAGTAAAGTATAAGATTTTTTAAACTTTTACTGCATGCTTTAAGGGCATATGGACATTCGGAGCATTTTGTTTTTTAAATGAGTTAAATCCATCCAGAAATGATTCAGACGAAATATTATATGTATAGTAGGTAGCTTAAAGTTTCGTCTCTTTTTTACTGTAGAAGCAAGCATACCTCTTTACTGAGCGATCTGATCATCAAACCAGGCCTTCCCCGTTGATAGTAAAGGCAGAAGGATTTGTACAGTGAAACCACTTGTACAAATGTCAGCTTATCTAAGTGCAGCAGTATTCTTCTTAAATACAAACCTGGAATTAATACAATGCAATTATTGATATCATATTACAGAAAAAGCTTACCACTGTTGATTGTAGTCATGCAATTAATCTATACAATTACATATATTGAAACTCCATGTTACTGACTGGCTGACAATGAATGCAAAGCCTAAACCATAAGTCCTAGAAGCATGAAACTTGGAAGATGTGTTCATCTTAAGGTATAGGGGTGTACTAAGAAAGGAATTCCCGAAATTCAACTTCTACAGGTGAAGCATGGAGATTTGTAATAAGAAAAAATGAAACGTGGACAAAGACGTGGTGAGCTCCACTAGTTAAATTATAATGATGTCTACCTGAATTATCACATTCATAATTACATACATAGTATTACACCTATATTCCTAATGGGGTAAGCAGAGCCACAAGTAAACATAAGAAAACTTGCAGCCACTCCTGATTCAGTCTCAAGATGGATATGGTGAACTGGAGTGATCAGCCCATCGCCCATATAGATGATCCATCATGTTGGAGAGGATACTATTCCTTAGACAACTTTTATGACATGCTTGGGAGAGAAGCAACTGGATGCATTCTATGTTTTTTTTCCCAGTCCACCAGAGAAGATATGAAAATTGTCTATCTAATAATTTATAATAAATACCTAATACACTGTATCTGGCAATAACACAAGGATTAGTTTCACTTTGTTCAATCATCAGCTTATCAACAGTTGAAGTAACACAATCCATGAGGGCGCTTATTCCATTAACATATATGTTTTGGAGTCTCACGCAAAAGTTCTGTAGGTGCACACTCAACAAATTGTAACGGCCATCTGTAAGGAGAGTTTCTAGCTCCTTAAATTCCATGTCTGGGCACTGTAATATAGATAATATTTTATGGCAGAATACCTGTAACGGACATCGTTTTTTTATTAATGTGTAGGTCTTATTATCTTACCTGTATAAGTTTGAGTGCCAGCATACAAAAATCTTTTCGATACTTGGGGGCCACACTGCAGTCTACCATTTTCTTCGCTATAACATAATAATTATGTTTTACTGTAGTATTGGATTCATCTTCATTTAGGATAGTGCAAAACTTTGATTTGAAAACAACATTACGAGAGACTGACTTTCAGAGATTACGAACCCCTAAGATCTTAAAAGACAATGTAAAGTAAATAGTAATTTCATATGCAACTATGGTAATTACCTTCCACTTTCAGTAGACCATATTCTCTAATAAAAGCAACAACAGCAATTTTATGTGGAGTAATATTTTCAACATTGCCTTTGATGTTTACTAGTTTCAGAAAATCGAAATTCTCACTGCCCATCATCATATTATTATCCATCCTGTCTCGCAAATAATTTATTCACACAGTTTGGTAACGAACAAGACACCTTGTTCTATTATGTATGTGCCCGCTAGGCCAGTGTGTTAAATATAAATTGGAGACGATTATTATAAATCTGAATCTCATAAACTTCTACAAATCCACTCCACGCCTCACGGCCATGCCGATGCCGATGCCGGGTAAAGGGGTAAATCAGGGTAAATCTTGTCTTGGGGGCGGCGTTGGGGGTAAATTCACTCACTCAGAAAGTAAAAAGAAAAGTAAGTACGTAAGATATACTAAATACATAGATAGAGTATGTACTACATAATAATAAAAGCTAAACTCAGCGGGTAAACAACAGACAACAGACCGCAACAGACAGACAGATGATTAAACAATACGAAAATAAATCTAAACCACAAATGTCACAAGCAATAAATTGTCAATGTCACAACAGCATACAAAGTCTTTTTATCATATAGTTTGTATCAAAAACGTCTGTATAAAATTGTTATTGTTCCAAGATTTAGTATGATATGCTTACTTTAGTACGTACTATCGTAGATTGTCTACACGTACTACGTTAGAAGCTTCTAGCTTCGAGGTTGGATCACTGTTATGTATTAAAAAAATAACGTAGCTCGCTAATAACCAACTTACTATCATTTTTTATTTTATCTGTGGTTCTCCCACCTAATACGCTATGTTATGTTAAGTTAAATTCCTCTGTGGTTCTCCCATAATACAACAATGGAGTACACATTTTAGTTGCTTTTATTTATTTTCTAAAGTCAAGAGGTATATAATACGTATTTGCGATGGAGGAAAAAACCCTGTTATTGTAAATGAAAGAGTTGCTATCAATAATCGTCTATGTTCATTTAAAAGAAAGTTTTTATTCAGCCCAAAAATGGACAGAGCGTGGATCACGTTCGCTACTGTTTTTTATTGTTTTGTGATTAACACTGAAACTTCTCGTGTTACTGTTTATCAAGGAGACACGCTACCTCACCATGGCCGTTGTGAACCTATAACCATTGAGTTTTGTCAAGGGATAAGGTACAACCAGACGATATTCCCGAACATACTGAATCACGCCAAACAAGAAGATGCTGGTCCTGAAGTTCATCAGTTTACACCTTTGATAAAAGTAAACTGTTCTCCAGATCTTAAATTCTTCTTATGTTCAGTTTATGCACCGGTTTGCACCATTCTTGATACTGCGATTCCACCATGTCGGCATTTGTGTGAGTCTGCAAGGCAGAACTGTGACGAGTTGATGATAAATTTTGGCTTTCATTGGCCTGAACAATTAGACTGCTCCAAATTTCCCGTAGTGACGGGAGAAAATGTAATTTGCGTCGGTGATAATAATGCAACTCATGAATCTCGAAAGCATATGGGTACTAAGCTTTCAAAAGTAGATTTCAAATCCAACATTGAAAGAGATCCTACAAAACTCCATGGTGCTAAAGATTATGGATTTGTGTGCCCAGTACAGTTTAAAGTTCCTAAAAGCTTGGATCTGGAATACTCATTGAAAGTGGGTGATAAAATAGAATATGATTGTGGAGCACCATGCAATGGAATGTTCTTCAGTCAAGATGAGAAGAATTTTTCTAGACTGTGGATTGGAGTTTGGGCATCTCTCTGTACCATAAGCTGTTTGTTTACTGTCTTGACCTTCTTGATAGACACAGATAGGTTCAGATATCCTGAAAGACCGATCATATTTTTGTCAGTATGCTACCTGATGGTAGCAGCAGCTTATACAATGGGTTGGAGTGCAGGAGACAGCATCAGTTGCCAAGGGCCGTTTCCATCCACAGTGAGTGGAGCAAGATTGCCCAACATATCTGTTATAACTCAAGGCACAAAGCATGAACCATGCACAATACTATTCATGGTGGTGTATTTCTTCAGTATGGCATCCAGCATTTGGTGGGTGGTGTTAACCCTTACATGGTTTTTGGCAGCCGGCCTGAAGTGGGGACATGAAGCTATAGAGGCCAATTCTCAATATTTCCATTTAGCTGCCTGGGCTGTTCCCGCTATAAAAACTATTTCTATATTAGCTATGGGAAAAGTTGATGGTAAGTTAACTTTTTACTTCAGCATAATTAAATGAGAGTTGTTATTTAGGCTAAAAGAACTTTCAAGTTTGTGATTATTCTACCATAGTTACTATCAAGCTCCATGTGAGAGAGTAAGTACATTGAAACTTAAAACTCAATGAAATTAATGCTTCTAAAATAGTTTGAACATTTATTTTATTTACTTAACCTCCATTATCCTACTCCTGGGCAAAGATAACACTCCACTAACCTCTGTCCACCGATCCTTCAATGTCTCCCACCGTTCTCTAGAAGGCTTCAGGCTCTTGTATTGAGATCATCCTGCCAATGCTTTCTGAGTTGACTACAACCTTGCTTTCTAATGTGTTTCCAAGATATTACAGTATTTGCTCTTCTGTCTATTATCTAAAATGGCCCAATCAATTCACTTGAGCCAGGTTGCCTTCCTTTACTGCCCATGTTGGTAAAAATATTTATCTTGAGTATGCTGCCTTTCTGCTGTATTATTATTATTTATTTTAAAAATTATAAAAAAAAGCACTATAAGCATTAATAATTTTAATTTCAGGTGACGTACTGTCAGGCGTGTGCTATGTTGGACTATGGGATGCTGAAGCTCTTAGGGGATTTGTCCTTGCTCCGCTGTGCGTATACTTAGTTTTAGGAACCATTTTCCTATTTGCAGGATTTGTTTCTCTATTTCGTATCAGAACTGTGATGAAGCATGATGGTACAAAAACTGACAAACTGGAAAAACTTATGATTCGCATTGGAGTATTTGGAGTATTGTACACAGTGCCAGCATTAATAGTTATTGCATGCCTTTTCTATGAACAAGCAAATTATGATGCCTGGATGATAACATGGCATCGAGATATGTGCTCCACAAGGCAGTATTCAATACCGTGCCCTTTTAACTTCAAAGAAACTGACAGGCCTAAATTCGAAATGTTTATGATTAAGTATTTGATGACAATGATTGTTGGTATAACTTCCAGCTTTTGGATATGGTCTGGAAAAACTTTAGTTTCTTGGCGTCAGTTCTTTGATAGATTAAAAGGTAGAAGGGTTGAGGCATATGTATGATAGGTAAGTGCATACTGCACTTATTATATTATAACAAATGCTTCCTCCTGATCAGATTATCACATTATATGATCTGTCAGTTTACAACATAACTACTACACAGTTTAGTGTAAGAAGTATTCTTTCACCATTGAGCGCCTCAACCATTTACTAAGTTCGATTTATTTATTAATTGATGATGATAGCCTCTGTGCAATGGATGACATTCACTTCTTATGGTACTGACCCAGAACACTCAATGTTTGAAAAAAACCATGTCTGGTTATAAGAAAGGCAGCTATAAATCTCAGGCTATGTTATTTAATAGCCTCAATTGAATATTTAAGATTGTAGTAAGGCAGCTAGTAGTTTTATTTGTAAGTGAATCAATGCTCGACTTTTCTTCTATATCTTATCAATGATGAAATTCAACATAAGGCTGATAATTGTAAATATTTTACTTCTTTTACATTTATTGTTCTTTTTGGTACTTTTTTTAAATCAATTTATGTACTTTTTTAACATTAAGTTTAAAAATAAGCAATCAAATAATAAAATCTGTATTTTTTACTAAAATGTTTATTTCATTTGCATTCCATTTCAAATGCCTAAATCCTAAGGATCCCATTAAAAAAAACTATTATTAGCTTAACTTAACTTTAATTCTGAATAATCTTATATTACATAATTTATTTAAAGATAATATCCAAGTATATTCCATCACACCATTCACTCATTGATATAAACAGACAAATTATTTTAGTTCAGGCTCGTGTGTATTTTCCCCAGATGTGTAACATGAACACTGATGCAATGAACAGCAGAGACATCACCAGCACTGGGACAGGACCACTGAAATATAAATATTTTCATAAATATATAGTTTACTATCAATTTATTTTATGAAAAATATTAAATGTATTTTGTGTGATTTAGGTAAATGTACAAAGAACAACTAACCTCTCACTCAAACAAAGTGAATTAAAATAATAGATTGGATTAACTTCACCTATACTGTACCTATCTGCCAAACAAAATAAAATGATACTGCTATGATGCCCTGGAAATTCATGATTTCATGCTTACACTTTCACTCCTGGCGAATCGTCGGTGTAGAATCGCCACATGCCTCCAGATCCAGCTCCAGTGGTGCGATTTCTGGCGGCGGTAGTAGTGGTGGTAGACTTCCTTTGACGGACAGTTCCTCCGCTGGCAGACCGGGGAGCAGAAGTCGCCTTGCTCGGCGACCTACTGCCTGAACCCACAGAGGTCGAGCTTGGTGAAGCAGGCTGCAAAAATACATTATATTACAGAAAGTTTTTTTTTGAGGGCACAATTACATTGCACAATCTGATTGATCATCACACACCATTTTTTAGTTTGCACAAAACGAATACAAATCTAGTACTACGGTAAACTATTGAGAAACGGCTGGCCTAACTCCCTCCGAAAATTTCAACCGAGTAAAAATTCGGAACACAGAGACAAGAAAATTGACTGGTTGGCCTGCAACGCGTACAATCTCCTTGACACGTTTCAGCTGAGTGTTGCTAGACATAAAAAATGGCTTGATTCACCATGCCGCCGTACGTAACAATCGTGATCAATGGGTTATATTACACCATGGACGTAACGACTTAGTCTCAATTTATTATTATAATTAGGATCAGATAAGTATTATTTTTTTATTTTTAGGTAAAACGTTTTCATTTTCTATAGCTAAAAATCTGCATTTTATGTATATAACAAAAAACTTGACTGATCCACATTGAATGGGAAATGGGTTGTTTATATTAGAAATGTATGTCACTGAAGTCACTGTCACTAAGTACCTTTTGAATAGATTACATAGATATTACTATGGATGGTAGGTAGGCAGTTTAGTCGAGGTTTACCTGGTAAGTAGGTAAATAACTGGCTGGTGTTGGGTAGTGCCTAACTGCCTACTCACTCATAAATAAGACTTAGAATATCTGTGGAAATAAGGCATGATCTTAGGATTTTTTAATATATTGCCTCGTAGGTTTTACTCCTCGTTGAACATTTCTAAAAGAGCCCCTATCAACATGAATAAGTGCTACTTCAGATACATGGAGCAAGAAGAAAAAGTAGATATAACTTTTTTATTAAATGTAAAGGACTCTGCTAGACAATTCAACTTTAGTAGAAATCCCTCTGAATCAGTTCAAACACTTTTATTGCGGATAGAAACAAACATAAAGAAAGCAATTAGTAAGGCGTATAAGAAAAAGGATATGGTAAATGAGACAGAAAGTGGCCTAAAGTTATATGATACTGCCGGTATCCCTGTGCCTGATACCTATACTTGTAAAGAGTTATTTAACGTAGAAGGCCCTTTACACATAAAGATTTATGACACTGTTTATGAAGCTGTATTTAATGCTCCTTGGGTTCTGAATATAAGTTTGCCACAGTGTCTATTGGTTGGTTTCACTGTAACTCCTCATAATTATCAAACTCAGTATGCAGATAAGGAAAAATGCATTTATAAGTGGTATAAGGGATCAGATGTGAATGACAAGGGTAATACTGTGAGTTGTATGCACATAAAATGGGAACAAGTAGGAAACAAGTTCACATATACACCCACTGCTCAAGATGTTGGTATGAAATTGAAACTAGAATGCACACCAAGTAAGTATAGGAAATAAATATTGCTATAATAATAATAATAAATAAATATTTGAGGACATATCACACAGCACCATCTAGCCCCAAATTAAGCAAGACTTGTACTATGGGAACCAGATGGTTGATAGAATACTTATATACTTTTTTTGTAAATACATACTTATGATAAATATTACAACACCCAGACCCGGAAGAAATATTTGCAGAGCATGTAAACATTTCTCCAGCAGCGTGAAACAAACCCGCGCCTCTCGCGTCTCAGCCGAGCACTCGCTGCCCACGCCACAGAGGTCGCCCTGCTATTAACTAAATATGCTATTATCTATTTGTGTAGTGGGTTTGTAGGTACATTGTAGACTATACTTAATCTTCATGTAAAATTTTTAGGTGATGGAATAAAGTTTGGTCCTGCTGTTGAAACAATTTCTAAGATACCCGTTGAAGCAGGTCCTGGCATCTGTCCATTTGAAACAAGACATCTGTTTACTGCAACACTTCTTAAAAATGAAAGGTAAATACATACATACATAAGATCATGCCTGTTTCCCATGGGGATAGGCAGAGATCGCGGATCTCCATTTGCTATGATCCTGACATACTTCTTTCGCTTCATTCACCCTTACTACATTCTTCATGCACGCTCATCGGTTTAGGGTACACTTGACCTAGCCCTTTTCTAAAATGTCACTGATTTAGTCCAGGTACGTACACCGATGTCTTCCCCTTCCAACGACACCATTCACACTCGCCTCATAAACCTGTCTCATGAAAATTCTTTTCTTTATCCTCTCTACATGACTGAACCATTTTAACATACCTTTCTCAATCCTCATCACTACATCCACATCCTATTTCCACTGCATTTACTCTGCTTTGATGTTTCTTCTGCCATACCCAACTTCCATTACCATACATGACGACCTCTGTGGCGTGGCGGGCGAGTGCTCGGTTGAGACGCAAGAGGCGTGGGTTCGATTCTGCAAATATTTCTTTCGGATCTGAATGTTGTAATATTAAGTATTATATGAGTATTCACTTTTTGTGTTCAGTTTCAGGTGTGTTTCTTACAACATATTGGCAGACCTGTACTGTGATTCTGACTTTACAAGAACAGTTCTGCACCCCTATTGCCCACCATATGCATTACATATTGACTACAGGAAACATCTTATTCTCAAGGAGTTAAAAGGCAGGTACCTAATAATTTTAAGTTGGTTTTTGTAAAATAACCGATGACATTTTTAATAGCATTATTGTTTAATAACCATGTATTTTTTTTAGGGTACAATGCGGATATAATTTGTCTTCAAGAAGTAGATGCCAAAATATTTAACAGCTCTCTGCACACATACTTTCAATCCGAAGGTTTAGAAGGAAATTTTTACAAAAAGGGAAAGGAAGTGTCTGAAGGCTTGGTCACTTTTTATAGAAGCAGCAGATTTAAGTAAGCATTTATACATTATGTACTGATGACCTAGCCATCTATGTACTAAAAGCTTCAGTTGTGGCTAATTAACTGGGGATAAAATAAGAATTGCATTTCAGAAATATTGGCAATGAAAAGATAGTTTTATCTGAAGCACTCAAAAGTCAGAATTTTCTAAGAGAGATATGGGATGCAGTTCAACAAAATGAGGCTTTGGCTCAAAGGGTACTTGATAGATCTACAGTGGCAAGTGCAACTTTTCTTGAGTCTATTGACAATCCAAAGGAGTTGCTCATTGTTGGCAATACACACTTGTATTTCCACCCAGATGCTGACCATATAAGGCTTATTCAAGGTGGAATCGTAATTTACTGGCTGTCAGACTTGCATAAGACACTTCAAATTAAGGTAGGTACTGCATATTTATTTACAGTACATAGTAATGATTAGATAATATTTAATAGGTTGTGAATTATTTTATTTTATTCATATTTTTAGTATCACCTAGGTATTGTATTTCATTGATGATTTTTTTCTGTTTTCAGTTCCCTGAAAAACGGATTTCACTTATATTGTGTGGTGATTTCAATAGTGTACCATCTTGTGGTATTTACCAGCTGTTCACTACTGGACATGCACCCAGTTCCTTACCCGACTGGAAATCAAGTAAGTTTATTTCATGTTTTTATACTTTTATTGAATTCTTAATTTAAAAAAACCAGATAAGTAAAATGAAATGAAAATAAATGAAGTGAATTTTTGGGTGATTGTTTTTATGCCTCATTATTATTATTACTTTTATCTTACAGATTTAAGTCAAGCTGTTGAAAACTTGAATCTTAGACAAGATATTTTTCTGGGAAGCGCTTGTGGAACACCAGAGTATACAAATTTTACTAACGTATTTGCAGACTGTTTAGATTACATCTATTACGAAAAATCTAATTTAGCTGTAGAACAAGTAAGTACCTACCATAATAATTCAATCTTATTTACCTACCTGCCTACCTACATCAATCATTCATTAGGCACAGTAATGTAAGCAGTAGGTACATAGGGTTTTCAAATTTTGCAGGTCCCCAAAAATGCATTTTTAATTATAAAAATGATGTATGCATTGACACATGGCTGCGAAGGAAAACAAAATGAGTAAACCAAATAGCTGTGATGAGCTTGTGGTTGCATGCAACCCCTCACTAATGTAGTGTTAACAACTGTAATTCCTGGTAAAATGTGGCCATAAACTAGGTACTGTTTGGTACCTATATAATGTAGGTTTATGAAAATGCTTAATGGAATAAGAAAAAATTACAAACTTAGTAAGTTCCTACCTTCCTGGACGTGTAAAATAATGTACCTAGACCACCTAGCAGGAACTTACCTATCTATAAAATAAAGTGCCTACTTGCCTACTTTATTTACCCGACTGCGAAGAAGGAGAGTAATGTTTTTGGGTGTATGTATGTATGTGTGTGCATAACTTTGACTGAAACTGTAGTCCAATCCAAAGGCTGGACGGATTTTGAGAAATGATGTGTCGCTGGCTTCGTTTGACTGGATGACCAGCGTCATAGGCTAATTAAATAAATACTTGTCAATCTTTTCAGGTGGTTCCCTTTCCCAGTATAGAAGATTTAAAGATACACACTGCTTTGCCAAGTATAGTGTTTCCTTCTGATCACATAGCACTTATATCAGATTTGAAATTTGTTTAAAAATAAAAATTGGTTTTACAAATAAAAATGATTTTTTAAATCTTTTTTACCATTCTTGTACAAATAGCGGACTAATCAAGTATGTTTTGAATATTGATAGTGTAAATATTGGTAATGTTTATAGATAACGGTATAATCAAAGTAGATAACATTACCGTGGTAGGACTGTGAAGGATGACATGATATTTTGAATTGAGATGACTTCTCTGACACAGGGAAATGGAAGAATAAATAAATATTTGTGGACATTTGATACAGCTCCATCTAGCCCTAAACTAAGCAAAGCTTGTACTATGGGCTACCAGATGGCTGATAGAATACCTATGTACATACTTGTATTTTTTTGTAAATTCATTCTTAAATACTACAACACCCAGACCCGAAAAAAATATTTGCAGAACATAAAACATTTCTCCCGTAGCGGGAATCGAACCCGCACCTCTTGCGTCCCAGTCGAGCAGTCGCCCGCCACGCCACCGAGGTCGTCAAGAATAGGTACATGTTGTAGGTAGTACCGACCGAACACAAAGTGGAATAAGGGCGGGAAAATAATGAGTGTACAGCAGCATACTGGCATTCCTGTGCATTATTACCAAATCGGACCTCATAATTTGACCCAGCTTTATTATGTTTGTAAGTATTGGAATGAAAGACTATATACATAGGTAGGTAGGTACTCCGATTCAGAAACCAAGATAATTTATGTAAACAAAGAAATGTCTTACTGATAAGGCCTGCCTTATCATTATAACAGTGACATGACATTTCTTATAAATAAGGGTCTTATAAATAAGTAATGTTGAAATTAAAATGAAATAAATAGCACAAAACCATAGCTATTTTCCATTCTATGGATATTGAATAGAAAATAAACCCTAATTCATGTAGGTACCTATTTAGAAAAGTCAGAATCTTTTATAAACATTTTTTTTTATGGTAACACCTTTGTTTACTTTTAATAGGTATCTTGGTTTCTGAACTAGAGTATTGCACCTGATGGTCTGTGTCACCTACGCCTTTCCAAAATGGATAATTTATATAGCGGGCATTACATTATCCAATTTGCAGAGAGCGATAGGTGAGATAGCGTGCTAATTATATTGTACTAAGTATTGAACAAAAAGTTGTTCACAGATAACAAAACTTGCGTTGTTTGACTTGACGTTGACGTCTGGTTGAATTGTACTACGCTACGTTGCTTAATGGTAGGTTAGGTAGTTGTTATTGTAGTTACGTAGACGTAGACGTACGTAGTGTTTACTTTCTCAGTGAACGAAACGATCTCACACATCATTGCCTACATTACATTTTACTTTTGTTTTAGAAGTCAGTTTTCATCTCCAGCATTATGTTCAAAGTATGTTCTAAAACGAATTCTTACTTGCAAGGGCGCAATCATGTGGCAAATGTTTTTTTTGGTAAGTTAAATACCTAGGTACTTTGTCTGTATAGTTCAGCTGTGGAATGGAACTCTAATAGAAAGGGCCGTTTATTTTATTGCATCTAATGTAAGTTTATTGAAGATATTATATGTATGAATAACGTTTAACTTTTTTGTACCAGGTAAAACTCCGCCTGTTGTTCAAGATCTGCATAACACAATAGTAATGAGGTTTCCCCTAGCTGCTGCTTTGAAATTACCAACAAATGTTGTGGACATAAACGCTGCTGAAATGGGAAGATTCTCCCCTCTTAGGGAGCGCGACATCTCAGGCCCAGTTATTAACTCATATTACCAAAAACAAGAAGATATGTCCAAAATTGATATAACTGTACAAGCGGATCCACATGTGAATAAGTATGACTGCAGAGGTGCTGTCAGTCTCTCTTCATCTATGCAAAGCAATGTGCCTAGCCCCTTTACTGGGAGTCACACTCATCTCAACATGCCAGGCTCACAGTGGGGTCAAGGTCAGAAGTACCTGTCTGACCACTTACACAGTGCACACTACTTGACCTTGAGGAATGAATACCGTGGAAGGTTGTTGCACCAAGGTATGACATTGACTTTATTTAACCGTTTCCTAATTCTATACAACACATTTATAGAGATGGGACCTTCTGAAAATGTACTCAAACTGTATCTGTATTTAAGAATTTCATATTTGTAATGTTCTAATAAAGACTAGATTATTGTTTGAGCACAGTTTCAAAATGAGGAAACATTTTAATCTACCTATTTAATATTTCTGTTTAATATTCATTTATAAAAATATTTTATGATGTCATTCTGCATACTTCCTCTTTCAACTAATTCATCATGAATAACCAATACATAATGGTTTATGCAATACAATGTAAATGCAACTAATCCCCCTGTGACACGTATGTAAATAGTACAATGATACTAAGTATATATAATAGAACCAATAATGTAAATTGGAAATAACTGCATTAAATGCTTGTCTAGTTTATTATCACTAGGGATTGCAGTCTGGTGTCATTTTGAATATGGCTGGATCCGGTCGAAATTTCCATCAATCTGGTCATATTGATAAAATCAAGATAATACCCTTTTCATTCCATAATTGGACTGTCTGTACAATACACAATCGAGTTAATGCGTTAGAGAGATAGTTTAAATGTATATGAAATCAACTTTATTTCCATCCAATTAAATAGATTGTAGAGATTGAGTTGACGATAAAAAGCTGGTATAGTACAATTTTATTAATTTGATGCCAGATTACCGGATCCGGTTTTCCCAATTGCAATCTCTAAAATTATCATATCTGTGCTATCTAATCTGTGTTTTTTTGTACTCATCATTTAGCTTCAGTCAGTGTACTCTTCCAACTCATACCTTGAGCTTGGTTTTTATCAAAAAATATTATATTACCAAAGCTGATATTTTGCCTCATTGGTGTTAATATCTCTTAATTTTTTTTTTTCAAAGCATAGCTGTTGGAACAAGACTTATGAGTACTGATACTGAAGCAAAACCAGCGTTGGGCACCAAAGAGAAATTTAAAAAGGCAGTGAAAGAATATGGCTCAACCGTAATAGTATTTCATGTTTCAATTTCAATATTGTCATTGGGAAGTTGCTATCTTCTCATATCTAGGTATGTTTAAGCTTTTTATCCATTTTTGTGTTCATCCTTTAACTAAAGTATAACTTATCAAATTATGGTGATGGGATTACATTGTTAAAGCAGAAAAAAATGCATGTGGGGCTTTTGTAACGAAGTTTATTTAACAAAGTACTTAAACATTTTTATGGACAGAAATTTACAATAGTGACTTGGTCCAGCTGTGGGACACCACATAACAAATTTATGTATTTATTTACCTACTGTGTTCTTGCTATTTCTTTTCTTTTTCATAAAAAAAGGCACTTATTTGAAAATGTTTTCTTTTCAGTGGAGTAGACTTGGTGGCAATCTTGAAATACTTCAATGTTGGTGAAGGGGTCATAGTGAAAGCAGCCAGTTCCAATGCGGGAACATTTGTAATAGCATATGCAGTACATAAATGTTTTGCGCCAGTAAGATTATTTATAACATTAACGGCTACACCATTTATAGTAAGATACCTGAGAAATATTGGAATATTAAAACATAGTATTAATGCTGGTGGAGGGAAATAAATGTATTTTAATAAAAAAATCATTTAATTATGTAATAAGCTCGTATTTATATATGTATGTAATAATTTATTATTTTTACTTGTCCCAGCTTCATTGAGGTTGAAAATAATAAATTCCTAATGATAAATTATGTCAATGAACTGGCATCTCAATACACAGTAGGTAGATAAGATACCTATAATATCCCTATCCACAGTAGGTACCTACATTATGCTTTATTGTTCATATGAGTGAAATGGGTAGGCATCCCAGCATTCCAGCATCTGCTATGCTATGTATTTTTTAGCAAATTAGAATATTTACTTTAGTATCTACATTCTACTAATATGTTCTAATAATAAATACGAAAGTGTTTGTTACCACGTATCTCAACTACTAAACTATAGTAGATAGTTTAGGTTCTAGAATAATACATAGGATACCTAATCTAATTTTCGAAAATCATAATTTGAAACATACACATGGATATAATATAATATAGTTTGTATGGAAAATTTTATTCAAACCACCTACTTAAAACACGTAATTTTTATCATAAAAGGAACTTAACGGGGTGGTGCTCGAAATTTGATTATACTTTAAATAAGTACAAAATTGGACAATGTGTTTCATAGTTTTCAAATAACCATCAAATTAAGTAGGTATAGGAAAATAGGTACACAAAATCGACATGATAGGTACCTATCTACATGTATAAACGTAACAGAGTTAGTTTCTCTGTCTACCTACATTACATGATTGTATAAACCTAAACGTAAATTACCTTCGCTGTGTAACATAACACTCCGTGTGTTACATAATTTGTTTTTCTTATGGCGTTGCCAGGTTAGGCATTTGCCTTGCCATTTTAGTATTTTTTTATTACCTACCCTAACATAATATATTTTCCTTTTTTATTCTATCATACAATTAGCTTGTCGTGCGCCATGCGCCATCTAGTGTATATCAATTGAAATTAATTTAACATGAATGCCATGAAGTTTTACTCTACAGCTACAGTAATGGGTTCGGTGAATTTGTCGCGTAGAGAGCGTCAGGTGCAGAACCGTATATTTTTTACAGGATGGACATGAACGCACATTTTATTGACTACGTACGCCTGCCTACTCACGCCTCGCCTAGTCGCCTGTTCTTGTGTGTGAGTCAGAGTAGGTAGTTAAATAAAAGTCTGATTATGGAGCATTCGTAAGTACCTACTTACTACCTATACTTCAGCCAAACTGGAAATACAATTTATGTTAACAAGCCGTCGCGTATTTTTCGTTATTACGATGAAATCACTTTAGTTTTAGGTAGGTACTTCAATAAACCTCACAACATACATTTTTACACCTTAATTTAACTAGGTATTAGTACTATTTAAAAGTTCCATAAACACGTAGATAATGAAAAAATGTTAAGTTTTAGGTTAAGTACCAACTGACGCTCAGTTAGGTACTGACGCTGTTCAGTTCCAGTTCACATAAATAATTATAGGTATCTCTAGTTTGGCTCAAGTTTAGGTATATATTAAGTTAACTTAAAGTGCGGTAGGTAAGTACCTACTACATAATAAATTAATTCATCTCTAGATTTTAACGTGGTCGGAGATGTGTCTTTTTCTCAAAAATGAATACATAGGTAAAGGTAACTGCCTCAAGCAAGTGTAAACTGAATATTGATAAAGTAGTCTAAGGTTCATATTATAGTGACTTGTGAGATACAAAGACGTCATTACTTGCCTACTATTGGAAAGATAAGAGTGTCAAATGTTCTTTGTTATTATTTTACCAGTATACCTAACTATCTAAGTTCATCACAATAGTAGGTACCTACATCGTCATTTATATAAACTTTTGACTCGGTCGCGTGTAGAAGTGAGTTGACGTTTTATATAGGTACTTATGGTAATTTCATAAATTCTTACAATGTTTAGTCGAATAGTTTGTGTCATGTTGATCGTTGTTTATGTAGTCATGGCCGGGGTATCTAGCAGGTGTGTATCAATGCATCAAGTAGGTATTTACCTAATTGCCTGAGTGCAATATTAGGTAGCTAAGTAAAGGGCTTTTATAATTTTATTGCTGGTTCAGATTGTACACATAATACCTACCTACTAAGTACCTAGGAATTTTATTATGGATAAAATGAACTGCTTATTTTGTTAGGTGCCTACTAGATTATTTATTGGTTATTTATAAAAATTTCAGCACCAGTACTACCACTCCAGCAGAAAAATATTTGTTTGATTTTACTAAGAGTGACGATGTTGATGCTTGGAGTGAGCAGTCAGATACAGTACGAGATGTGGGAATGTCAAAGGCAGTCTTCGTTATTCATAAGAATTTAAACTACAGAAGAGCAATATTCTTCGCATTATTGAATCCTCAACTAAATGGTGCCGGTTTTGCCGGGATAAGAGCGCTGCGTACCTACGACCTTACAGGATATACGACGTTGCAACTTCAATGTAGGAGTCAGGGACAGTTCAACGGTTTCAAAGTTATATTAAGACACAAGGGATTGAATGACGAGCCTAATTATTCGTTTGAGCAATTCTTTCAGGTAAGATTATCGGGGTCTTCTACTAGGTTCAAAAACATTTAACACGTGTGCTATGCTTTACTAGGTCGTCATAAAATTTATGTAGTAGGTACCTAATGTTAGATGGGATCTTAGCATAGGTAAGTTTCCATCTAACATTATCATTCCAGACTATAGAAAAGCGTCGTAGTATGGCACGGCCATGGATGTAGGTATAATTAATAAATTCGTTCGCCTTAATTAACTCTTTTTTTTTTTCAGGCTCCAAAGGAAGAGTTCGCTATCAGAAATCTTAAGTTCTCCGATTTCAAAGCTTACTATCGCGGCAAAAGAGTAAATAACAGCGAACCTCTGGATTTATCTCAAATTACCAGCATTGGAATTCAAATGTATGGCGGAGTTTATCAGTTAGTCAAACAAAAGGGCCCCGCTACTTTAGAAATTGATTGGATAAGAGCAATCTAATGACGTCATTTTGGTGTAATTGATAAGTACATACTATTATCATACAAAAATTATTTGTTTCATTTCATAATTATTATGCTTTTGTAGCGCAGCCAGTCACCTAAAACAAACATTAGTCTTTAGGTACTTTAGGTCTTTATTTTGAGGAAATGAAGCTTAGAGAGTAAACATGAGTCGGCCAGTGATAAAAAACACAAACTTAGTTTTTACTTAAAACAATTTTATTTACTTGAATTTATAGAGATACCTACTAGATATTTATTATATCTAAATTAGCAATAAAACATGCTATATCTAATGTTCACCAACATTATTTACAGTGTTACACTGTAGCTTACAGCATTTAGCTTTTGTTGACTATTATAGTATTAGAATGCATGTGTAAAAAATGATTACACTAAATATTTGATAGAACAACTTGTAAAATATTGGTGAACTTTAGCCTCAGCATAAGTCACACAGATTTATCGTTGTCTCGTAGGCAATAACAATGTTAGTGCTGTCATAGCGTCTGGGAATAAGGAATGGTAATTGACGAGGGGAACATAAGCAGCGGTGATGACGCGACCGGCGAACCACCGGCCGTGTAGGGAGTTCACTGACGCGACCGCCGTCGCTATCGTTGGACATTTGCAATAAACATTCCCCTGCGGCGACGCTTTATCAACATAGACGTGGAGAACTCCGCCGTGTTTGTTGCATTCACTGATGACATCATCCCTGATTTCGATGTCCCAGCTTGGATTTAATTCACTGTAAAACAAAAAACTTCTGTTACAGTTGCTATCTTTTCCAATTACAAACAAAAATGTTTTTTAATATTTTACTCCCTATGTTTGGAAACAACTTGAAATAGCCTAGTATCTGGATCAAAACAGATCAAGTGCAAGTCGAAATTCGCAGGGTTCCATTGTACATTGTGCATGTACATAAATGTTTTTTCTATGAAGCCCTCTTTTTAATATTTGCGGCAATAGAAATACGCTCTGAAAATTTGAACTCTACCTATTACAGTTCATGAGATACAGCCTGCTGACACACGGGACGGACAGCAGAGGCGTAGCCCTTCGTGTACGGAACCCTAAACAATTGTATTTACATAATATTGTATCCAATTTATATTTATCCAGACACCACGTGAACGAAGCTGAGGAAAGAAGATTGTATAGGTGAAATTATATAGGACAACAGATACTTACGTAAGAGGGTCAAACATGTTGTTGAGCATGAAGCATTGTGTAGCAATTGGCGGGGCCACTTGCGGCTGGGGCGCTGCTATTGAAGAGCTGTTACCCATCAAAACGGATGCGGCTGCTGGAGGAATCTGAAACATTTAACAAATTAGACATTCATTCAACACAATAAGGAAAAATAATTGGAAAATTGGTAAATTCAACATACTTGTAAGCCAGTGCCTTCTGCAAGTTTGAACATGAGCTGTAGTCTGCCGGTGGCGCCGAGATCGACTCCTGCCCGATCCAGCTCGTCTGCATCGAAACGAGAACTAGATCCGCCATCTGTGCGCTCCGTGACATTACCTACTTTCATAGGGCGTCCAGCTAGTTCAAAACCATTCAACTGCTCCATTGCTTTCTTTGCATCTGTTGCATGGTGGAACTAAAACAAGTATTTATATAAATGAACAAAAACCTGACTGTAGAATTTGAGAAGCATATTATAAGGTTTGGCATATTTGATTTTGTGACTCAAGATGATGATGAAATTGTACCATTTTAGTCTATGTTTTGAACAATCTTAGTTAGTTGAAAATGGCTCCTTAAAGCCGCCTTATTGGATTTTTACACCTTAGTTTTAAGTGTCATTTGCTGAACCCATAACATTCATCATCCAGACAAATCCAACACCTTGTTTGTCAAAATCCATCTGCCGTTTGGACTACAGCTTTAGCCAAATGGATGAACATACCATACATACACCCCAAACACATTACCCCTATTAGGTCTGGTAAAAATAAAAATCTTTGTAGTTTTAAGCTTATGTGACTTACTGCAATAAATATTGTGCATTCTTACCGTGAGGAAACCATATCCTTTACTCTTTCCAGTGTCAGGGTCTGTCATAAGCTGAATGTGATCAATTTTTCCAAAAGGTTCAAATATGCCACGCAACATGTCCTCTGTGATGTTAAAGTGTAGTGATCCCACATACAATCTTGTTGGACCATTACTTGTCTTAGGTGCTAGGTTAGGTAGGGTATTGCCCACTCTGTTCTTTTCTGCCTGCGTGTGCTGAACTATAATCGGCACACCTAGTAGCTTCTGTCCAGTTAGACCAAGAGCCTGCAAAATTTTATTGTTAGCAAACTGATCATTTTTCTGCCCTTAACCCACGTAAAGTGAGGCAGTGAGCACATTTAAAAACAAAATTAATTAAGTCATGAAGCAAATTGAATGAATGCTAATGCATTTATTATAATTGTGATAAATAAAAACAAATTTTACATTTAAAACTTTGTTTCTATATGGATAAAACACCGTTGGTTCTTACCTATATTTTAGCCAAACTGGAGATACAATTTATGTAAACAAACCGCTCATACTTAACCTAAAATTTACTTTTTAATTACATGTATATGGAACTTTTAAGTAGTACCAATAGTTAAATTAAGATGTGAAAACTTATGTTGCGAGGTTTATCTACCTAAAACTAAAATGATTTCATCGTAATAAAGAAGAATACGCGATGGTTTGTTCACATAAATAGAATTGTATTTCCAGTTTGGCTGAAGTATAGAAATAATATCAATGGACATGCCTAAGTTATGTAAGTTTAAGGCCAATAAACTTACCAAAGGTACTGACTCGGCATCTTTAAATTCGATATAGGCTATACCCTTAAATCTTCTTGTTTTATTGCACGTGATAAGTCTGACATCACGAACTTTGCCCACAGATGAAAAGAACTCTTCTAGATCTTTAGCACGAATGCGCTGTGAAAGTTGCATGCAAAATACTGTGCGTAAATCTCTTTCTTCAGGAGGCAGTTCTTCTAATTTCGGCTCCAAGCCACGGGATTTAGAACGATATTCATTTGCTGGATCTCTTTCAATGCTCTTTTCTTTTCGAGGTGGGCCATCGCGGCTTCGTTCTCGATCCCGGCTTATGTGTTCCTTTTCCTTGCTACGTTCGCTACGGTCTTTGTCCCGGCTACGTCTCTTATCCTTATCCCGCTCGCGTTCTTTCTCCTTTTCGCGGTCACGGTCTCGGTCACGGTCACGGTCGCGATCGCGGTCGCGGTCACGGTCACGATCGCGATCACGGTCTTTGTGACTCTTGTGGTCTTTATCTCCCCTGTCTTTGTCTCTATCCCCCCTATCCCTACGATCTTTGTCCCGATCTCTTTCTCTATCCTTCTTATCATCTCGGTCTCTTGAACGACGCGAGTCCTTGTCCCTAGATCTTCTTTTTTCCCTTGACCGACTACGTCTGAACAAGAAAATACATTTTTATATTACATTAATCAAATACATAAGAGGTTTAACATGTCAAACTAATGTTATATACCTTCTACTACTATCGCGATCCCTTTCTTTGTGCTTATCGGAATACTTGTCGGAGCGATGCTTTGAAGAGGTAGTGTTTTCCTGTCACACAAAGCACAAGGTAGAAGCGGCGCCACAGCAACACACGCCGAGTGAATAAATAAAAATACATTAGTTCAATTATAATAACAGTTCATAACATTTGTGAAATTTCAACCATGATAATATTTCAGTGATGAAATAACACAAATGAATTTGGTTTTGATGGTGGCTATTTGTGACCGATGTTCATCCGAGTCGTGGTTGCAGCACCTAAAACTTACCCATCGTACCACTGACTATGGATGCACCACTGACTATGGATAACATCAACAGGAATATTTCTGTAAAAGATTTATGACCCATCAGAGTATGGTCTTTTTCAAAAATATTTGATGAAATTAAATTCTTGCTTACTAACTTTAGCTTGTTACATAACATATTTTTAATTTGTATTCAGATTTAAAGAAAAATAATAAAAAGTTAAGTATATTATATTGATACCTCTCTGTTTGTTCAGGTCGGTGATGTATGCTGGACTATTACCACAAAGTTCTATAAATACAAGAAATGATTCCCAAATGTAGTTTTGTTTTATATTTCTATGCACTTTTCAAAGATTTCATAACACAGATGGTAAATCAAATGATACAATTAATGAAGGTACTATTTATATATTTAAATGTTATTTATCTCTATGACATGATTGAGAGTAAGTTCTGAGATCTTTGAAGCAGTGTCACAACCAACATGCTAATATTAATAAGTATAATTTTTCAGTAGCTATGTAGGTAGATCATGTATTTTAATTTGACATTTTGATCATGTCACAAATTGTACATATTAATGTATCCAGACCATATAGGTACATGGTGTTTGTCATACCTTGTTAACTGACCTAGATTATAATTGATAGAAAGATAGATTTTGTATGTTAAAACTAAAAATTTGCAAGCATTGGAAAATTTTCCATAGGTAGGTACCTAGTTTATTTTGTAATTTATGGTAAAGGCAACCTACCTTATGCTTAGATCTTAGAAGTGTTTGAATGTGGTCATATCAAAATACCAACACTAATACCAAAATGGGGTCTGTAAAATAAATGGCCTGCATACTTCATAAGTATTTGGAAGATCTACTTACAACAAAGGCTTTATTTCGTAATTTTGATGATTTAGTATCTAATTTTATAGCAGCAGCTCAAACTTCCTGAAGTTTGCGATGAAGTGCTTTTTTAATCTATTGGGCGGTCATCAAAGTTACAAAATAGAGATGTATTATAGAAGTTTTAGTTTTTAAGTAACCACTCTTTGATAAAATATTTAAGATACCAATAATTTGTAATAGCAGGCCTATGTGAAGATTCATAAATTCAATATAAAAGCATTAGGAAATCTAGCCTAAATTATCATATAGGTACAGAAACGATTCTTGGAATTACAATTGACCTAAAAAGGTGAAACAACACCTGGGTGCTATTGAGATTGTAAAAGATAGTTAAGTATCTATAAAAGCGCGGTTGGTCTGTCAAAATACAGCTTTGAGTGGTTTCTGATTTAGCTGGATATAATGAAGCTTCAGATTTTTACTATTCAGATGTAGTAGTAGGATAAGATGCACAAGATATCTGATATGTATCAGAACTTATGAAAATCTATGGTTCTCATAGTTTTTGTAGGTGTACTATAATTTTGAATAGGGTTGTAATAGACAAACCAACCTAGTATCGCAGAAATATTAATTCAGAGGTTTGTAGAGGAAACGTTTAACACTTACCGACTTCACGTATGGGGCTTCAAGCATAGCCTCTACATCAAAATCTTCAGCCATTCTGGAATGATCAAAATGCCAACGATCAGAACGAGCGTTACACCTTCATTTTATTTGTATATTTTGACGAATATGGGCAAATAAATGATCTGTCCCTACATAAATTCAAGGTGCAAACCGAAGGATAGATTTCCGAGCATGCAACAAAATGGCGTAGGTACGGGGGATGGCTTGAAGTTGTCGAGAGTTGAAGCGAAATAAGTAATACTTACTTTATTTTTTTGTTAAACCAGTGTGATGTATATCCGATTTTACACTTAATTATGTATGTATCTGTAAAGAAATGAAAATAATCACGCAAATGACATTATATCGACGACTTTAATTACATACGAGCAAGCACACAAAATTGAAATGTACTGTTGAAATGAATGAACAAACGAACGAACAAGCATGTCTGATTGACAGGTAGTGATGTAGGCACTGTTTGTAACAGGTTTGTAAGGTGTTAAAAGTGAAAGACGAAGCAAGCGAATAAAGGAGGCAGAAGAAAACACTATAATAAACTAATACTCCTCCTATTTTACCTCGTTTAGTCTGTACTAATCTCTAAACAATAAATACAGTACTAATGTTTTCTAAAATAAAATATTCTTTAGATATTTTTCAGTATTTTATTTTTCTAATCTCTATGGATTTTAGGTCAAGCTGAGAGGTCAAGCCTCGGAAGTTCCTCGCTGGTTCTCTGTCTACGCTCGCTGGGGATTTAATTCTCTCTGGTTTGTAGTTTTTTCGTCTGTGAAGCTCTGTGAAGAGTGAAAAGCGAATAAAAGAAAATCAGTGGAATGGCCTAACCAAACCATATCTTTTGACCACGAAAACAAAAAATATATTGCTTACATGCACGTTTCTGTTGTCTTGATAAAATAATCACAAAATCAGTAGAGACTACCTGTTTTAATGTTCGTCGTTTGGAAGTTCTTGACTCGATTTGTCTGAAAATAACAACACTTTACTAGGACAGAAAGATGACTACTGCAGCGAGGCCCACATTCGATCCTGCTAGAGGTGGCCAAGGAAGAGGCGAAAAAGATTTGAGTGCTATATCTCGGCAGTATTCCAGTAGAGATTTACCTGGTCATACAAAACTCAAATACAGGTAATAAAGGGTAAACTCGAAAAGGTGTTTTGCAACCTTTCTTCAAGAAAGTATAGGTACTGTGCTGAGAAAGATACTAGTTTTTGTATTTACTTTTGTAGCTTGTAAATATATAACATATATTTTACAGGGAACAAGGCCAAGGAACAACAGACGAGTTGCGCGCACGGGACTTTCGTAAAGAATTGGACGACAGGGAGAAAGATGTCAAATCAGCAGGCAGCAGAAGACAGAATGAGCCTATTCCTAAACGGGCTAAGATAGATCAAGTGCCAGCGGCTAGTTTGGATGCAGATGATCCTCTCGAGGGAGATTCCTCAGATTCTGATGACTCTGATGATGACACAGCTGCACTGTTGGCAGAGTTAAATAAAATTAAAAAGGAGCGAGCGATAGAACAAGCTAAAAAGGTAAGCATCTGCCAACCTAATAAAATATTATTGTATTTCTATACTAAAAGTAAAGTTTTAAATGTAATAACAATAATGTATTCATTCAGAACGAAAGTCAGGGTTACAAAATATAATGATGAGGCTGCTTAAGTTATAAAACTGTGTAGCAGCTATACAGTACATGTAAGTATTTTTTTTTCAGGATGCTGAAAAGAAACAAGAAGAAGAAAGAATAAGAATGGAAAATATACTGTCAGGAAATCCTCTGTTGAATTATTCAGCAGCTGGACAGAAAAATGATTTGAAGGTAAAAACAGTTTTGAGTTATTTATTTATTTATAAGCATTGTTCTTAACGTAACTTGTAACTTTTTGTGCTCAGAGTAATAAAATGTCATACTGTCAATCATATCTTTCGCAATTTGTTAACATATTTAAAGTTTTTATCAGGATGTGATCATGCCTTTTTTATTTTCCCAATAGTTCATAAAAAAAGTATGTGATCAACTCCCGAATACTCGAACGCATCTCAAAGTTTAGCATGTCTCATCAAAAACTGTCAAAAAACCGTGACTTGAGACATGCTCAACTCTAAGATGCGTTTGAGTATTTGGCTGTATGTCCCATTATCGTTTTTAAAATTGTGATGGTCTTGGAGGTGTGGCGTTCGATTGCTCGGCTGAGACTCAAGAGGCACAGTTTTGATTCTCACTGCAGAAGAAATGTTTGCATGTTCTGCAAATATAGTAATATCTTCTGGGTCTGGGTGTTGTGGTAGTTTCTGATACCCACAGCACAAGGAATCCTAATACGGATGGGGTCAAGATTATGTATGTGACTGTAGGGTGTATTTATGTTCATTAATTTTTCAAATACACTTTCAGTTGATTATTTTTGCAGGTAAAGAGACGTTGGGATGATGATGTTGTATTCAAGAACTGTGCCCGTTCAGAACCAGAAAAGAAACTTAACACATTTATTAATGACTCACTAAGATCAGAGTTCCATAAAAAGTTCATGGAAAAGTATGTCAAGTAGTGAAAATTAAGTTTTATGTAAGTCATTTTAATACTAAAAATTGTAGAGGTATAGGTGCTTTGTACTGAGTACCTACTTGTGTTTAAAATTGTGGACAAGAGTGAGTGATTCATATTTTTATGTACCTACTACCTGTACTATTATGTTACAACTATTTTTTTACTGAATTACAAGTGCACATAAATAACAGTAGCTAAAGAAAAGAAATGATTTTAGGCATTCTTGAAACTTACTAAGAAATTGTTGATTTTAAATTAGATTTTGTCCTTTCACAGTTAGTACAGTAATTATTCGTATTTTGTAACTTAGCATAATTAATTTGACTATGTAAGTACTATTTCTAATAAATATGTAAGGAATCATCTTATTTGTATGTAATTCCCCCTACATTATTAACAAATATTTTTTATAGATATTTAAAAAACAGTATAAAATAAATTATTGTAATACAAAATGCTATAATGCATTAATTCCATTCATCGTCAAAAATGAAGCATTGCCTATTAGCTTATACGAATTTACTTTATCGTCAAAAATAAAATAGGTGCATCTAAATAACACGTATGACGTTACATAGAAAAACATGATTTAAAACTGAAATTTCCATTTAGATTCTCAAGTATTTTGAAGTTTTTTCCTACACCTACAATCCTGTACAACCAAAACCGGCTAGAGCAGACAAATGCATAGCTAATTATATCAAGACCGTGTGTCATGAAGTGTGTTTTAATAAGTATCTGCTGCATGCGAATTGAGATGATTATAGGCGCTGTCTCGAGTCTGAGACGTGTCCGGTCGAATTGTGTATTGAAACGAATGAAGTGTGAAGGGAGGTAGGTATGCGGCGAGGTGCGGCGGGCGGTTGCGTCGTCGTGTGGTAGCGGTCTACCTTGAGTGGGCAGGTTCACCGGCTGATCCCGCGTCCCGCCGCGCGCCTCAGTCAGTACTCACTGCTCGCCAGTACAGCGGGCATTCTCGCTGCGAACATGGCAGGCGCGCGGTCTGCGTGGCGATGCGCGTGCATAGCGTTGTTTACTGTCGCGGCCCAGGCGGCCCTCTCGGGATTGTATATCGACAACGGCGTCGATCAGACTATAATACATCATTCGATGACGCGGGACGAGCGGAAGGTTGTTGAGGTGGAGATATTGGAGTTGCTGGGACTCGGGGAGCGGCCGAGGCGGGCGCGAGCGCCTCCGTTGGACCGCTCTGCTCCCAGCTTCCTCCTGGACGTGTACAAGCAATTGGCGGAGGAGCACGAACAAGCGCGCCCCACGCGCAGTTCGGAGATGGCCCTCACGGGGGACGAGCAACAAGCCATCGATGAAAGCGATCTCATAATGACCTTCCAGAGCAAAAGTTAGTACCTATCTCGCACATTTTGCTATTTTAAACTTCTTATTTCTAACAACATTGGTTCTAGGTATTATCGTAGGAACAAAGTTGTAAAGTGTAAACGCATGTTATTATGATAAACAATCTATCTCGCAGTTCATGCGCACTTCGTCTCAAATAGATTTGTTTACTTGCATACTTAGGTGTTTGACCTAACTTTCGAGATGTTTGATAAAATATGTATATTATAGGTAAGTAAGTATTTGAAACAAAGATTCAGTTTAATTAGGTTAATGACAAAATATACCTAGGTACTCTTTGTGACTCTTGTTTTATGTAAAATCAAAAAGCTCCTATTTCCGAATGATCGAAACAAAGAGATTGGAATTCGGTTCTAAGTAGCGCTCGCAGGTAGGAGGTCCTAAATGACTCACAGGTCCCTTTAATAATTGTCGGCATACCGGAGGGATGAGAGCTGGCGCCTGCCGGCTACAGTTAAAGATTAAATAGATTAATGTTGGCCATTTCATTTCTTCTATGGTTGTCAGCCACCCATTGTACCAGTAGGTAGTTTTTTTTTCAGTGCTGCAGCACTGATTGTTTTGACGAAGTTGTAATGGGTACTTATTCTTAATGAGAATGTTAAAGCAAATGGGCCCTTTGTGAGTACCAACCCACCTACTTTATTATAACTTACCGAGATTACTATGTAAACTTACAAAATAATTATGGTGATGGTGAATGAGTGTGAAGTATTTGTTCGCACAATAATCATTATTATAATTCGAGGAAAAACGTTTCCAACAGTGTTGTCCTTACATAATATCAATAGCATGCATTATTTAATTACAAAAACGTTGGGGACTTGGATGTAGCTACTTGATACTGATTTTTTTGATGTAACTAAACTATTGTAATATTTCCTGAACTTTTGAAACCCGAGACTTTCAACAGAAGTTAAAGAACATTTGATGATAGTTAAAAGCTTAAATCTTCCGAAGGCCGGAACCCGTAATCGCATTATCATATTATATATAGGTACATACCTATTTAATAATATTTGGAGATTTGCCGTGGCCCATTTACCCAGCAGTTTACAAGGCATAGTTACCATTTTTCTACACCATGAAAGTGTTAAAAAAATCTTAATTCTGTTGATCAACTTTTTGTTGTTTACTGTAGGTACGTAGGTCAAAGGTGGTATAAGAAGTTGCATATATTTGTTTTGAATTTTAAATACACAGAAGCAGACAGATAGTTGTTTATGAATTATTTATAATGTATGATCTTACGTACACCTGCTATGGGTGTCAGGTTGCCTCGTCTGACGGCAACACACCTGGTAGACCCAACCATAATTTTATGCGCAAATCATCTCTATTAATTTATAACCACATAGCTCGATAATGTCACGATAATCATAAGAAAGCTTGCAGCACCTGATTGAAACTCCCAAGATGGATATGGTGAGCCAGGGTGACAGGTGATCATAGCCCATCGGTTATAATGGTCCATCATTTTGGAGAGGATCCCTTAGTCGATTTTTACGACATGCTCGGAGACAGAAGCAGCTGAACGCATTCTATCATATATTATTTTCTCTACTCCCAGTCCATAGCAGAGAAGTAAGAATTGAGATAAAAATAAGTTACATATAATTATGTAGGGTACCTACATAATTATATGTAACTTATTTTTATCTCAATTCTTACTGTAGGTATAATTGGTTTACATTCACCGATTCTTTGAATTAATCCAAATATTAAGTAGGTATTACCTACTTACATGGTAGGTACTTACCTATCAAGTTATGAAACTATGTGAATTTCAAGTTTTAGCCAAATCCTGTTATGCTACGGACCAAATACATTCACACAAACCTTTGCATTCATAATATTAGTGTGATTTTTGTAAGTATGAAAAATATCCTCTCCAACATGATGGACCATCGTACTCGTGGTATATGGTCGATGGGATGATCACTTTCACCATGATTCACCATATCCATTTTGGGTGTTTCAATCATGAGTGGCTGCAAGATTTCTTATTATTACTTGTGGCTCTGCCCACTCCATTAGGGTTACGACGGCCGTGATGATAATATGTATGTATGTATTTATTAAGAATATCAAAATTTGTTTCCAGGACACCACTTAGGTGCGTTACGGCACGGCCACGGAAGGCATGTCTGGTTCGAGGTGGCGGGGACTCCGGGAGATGCTTCTGCGCTCCTCACGGCTGAGCTGAGGCTGCATCAGTCTCCCACCCAGAACGAAGACCCTACTAGTCCGTACACTGTCGTCGCTCATCGTGTGCTGAGCGTTGATAACTTGGGGTAGGACTCTAGTCGACTAGACTTATTTTTTTGCCTTTTGATAGAACCATGAAGAGATGATGATGATAATGCTAGATAAAATTAGGTAACTATGGAGCTTCATTCAACTCAACATTTATATTTATTTATTCGAGAAGTCGCGACTGCTTATCTCCGTTAGCGCAGGATTCTAGATAAAAATAATTTAGTCCGTGCAAAAGTTAGTGAATAGATATTTTTTTCATTATATTGCCGTAGGTTGACAATACCTAACTTATGTTCGGGCAGATAGTGGTGGTATCTAAACATCGAGTGTAAGGATAATTTATCCAGCTGCTAAGATCGTTTCAATTCATTTATTCATAATTATAACATAATTATAATAATAATAATCTTACTAAGAGGGCATCCATTAATTACGTAAGGCGATTTTGGGAGTTTATTCACCCTCCCTCCCCCCTTGGTGAGATGTCGTGAGATTTTGCTCAACCCCCTCCCCCTAGCCCCCTTTACTAATTATTTTTATTATGATTTAGCCATAATTTTAGTGGAGATTTTATTTTTACTTAATTTAACCCAGTTTTCTCGCAATTTTTGCACTATTTCTTGTTGAAAAAATATTTTCTGAGACCCCCTCTCTCCTCTCCCCCACGTGAGAACCTCACCCAAGGTTCGGCTCGACCCCCTCCCTCTTCTAAACGCCTCACGTAACTAATAGACACCCCTTTCCGTTAACCCGTACGTCATAAGCTAAACATTTAACATTGCTGACAAAACGGTAAGCTTATTGATGTTGACAGGAGTTTACAACTCGAGGAAGTAGCTCGCGTGAACACCAGTGCGGGTGCAGAGGGATGGTTGGAGCTGAATGTGACTAAGGCGTTGGCGTCGTGGCTCACTTCTCCCGCAG
Source organism: Scotopteryx bipunctaria (assembly GCA_949320045.1). Lineage (NCBI taxonomy): Eukaryota > Metazoa > Arthropoda > Insecta > Lepidoptera > Geometridae > Scotopteryx > Scotopteryx bipunctaria. The sequence continues at coordinate 7,578,720 of OX439441.1, forward strand.
ACAACCGCGGTTTCTTCATCACTATGCACCCACACTCGCAACCTGGTGAGTCCAAAAAACGTAGGCATACCACTGAATAGTCTTTAGGGTTCCGTACCCGCAGGATGTCAACGTCCGTCCGCCTGTCAACGGGCTGTATCTCATGAATATATATAGAGTAGGTAGAGGTGAAATTTTTGACAGATTGTGTAGATATTTATAATGAAGCTATAACAACAAATAATAAAAATAAAATAAAAAATATAAGGGGCATCGAAGCTACCTATTTAAAAAGTACATAGAGTAAAAGTCATATTAAGAAGTACATGTACGGAACCCTTCGTGTGCGTATTCGAATCGCACTTGACTTTTTTTTTAACTCTCGAGATAACTCATAATTTGGGTTGATAAAACGGGTGTTTATCGGGTAATTTACAGTGTTATTTTCCCGATTGTGTTACAACGACTGAATACACAAGCTCTTTTAAAATTTTGGGAAAGTAAAGGCTTTGTGAAATGATTCCTGATAAGTCATAGAAAAACAAGAAGGTTCGGGTACACCAATAAAAGGGCCATAGTTTCTTAGTATCGTACCAGTATTATGAATTAGAGTTAGGATTTTGGGATATGGGTGACTCAACTACGGCGTAATTACTAAACGGATTTCGATAAACCTTGGAATATACATAGTTCGTGGCCTGAATAGATTATAACGTCACTGGAAAGGCAAATTTACGTAAGCGCCAATCGAGAAAAAGCCGTTTGAAGTTCATTTTTTTCGTTTTTTTAATCATAACTTTCTACCTAATTATCGAATTTTGATGACGTTAACATTCTTTTTTCATTTTCTATATCCAGCAATTCATATTATTGTATTTGGACTGCTATTTTAGGATAATAACTCAATATGCCTATTTGGCGCCATTTTAGCGCTTACGTAATTTTGCCTTTCCAGTGACGATAATGACTTTTTCTTACTAGCTGTAGTGAAGCTGCGAATTTACTATACAAGTAAGACTGAATATTCGTAGAACATGAAGCGCGTTGAAATCTTTTGTATCAAATATGATGATCTATTCGTAGTAGATAAAAAATGATAGTGAAGTTACGGCGTGATTGAGGCATAAACATCGTCACATCCTCACAACACAAACTTTCGCATTATAATATTAGTAGGATAGATTTCAACGCTACTTACGAGTAGGTACATCTACTTAATAATGTATTATTTATGAAATAAACATTATACATATATTTATACTTAGTAAATAAGAAATTTTAGGAAATAGGAATCTTAGAAAATCATGGAAAAAAAATCACATGGAAATCCCATGTGATTTCCCAGTGAAGAAAATAATTCATAAATTTTTAAATTTTATTTAATGAAATTCTTTCACAGAACGCAACGTAAAGCCCGAAGAGATAGGCCTAGAGGAGCCTAGGGGCGTAGTGGTGGAAGGCAAGCAGCCGTTCCTCGTGGCTTTCTTCAAGAACGGACCCAAACTCGGCACAACTGACGCGGGCGCTAGGCGGAAGAGAGAAGCGCGAAGGTGGCGGGCGCACGGCTACTCTGAGAACTACTTGAGAAATCCTTTAACTGGTGAGCTTTTTTTATTCAGCTGACTAAAGCCGATGTGGCTTTCTTCAAGAACGGACCCAAGTTCGGCGCGTTTGAGGTAGTGATGGGACTCGAATCGAAAATGAATATTCGAATCATCCGGAAAAAAAATCGAATCATGACACGAATTAACCCTTTATTCGAATTGATTAATGATTCGAATCGATATAATGATTCGAATCCATGTAATGATTCGAATAATATAATCGATATAATGATGTATTAGTATATTAGTAAGGATAGCTGTCCTTGTCCCGCTCGATTGGCTTAGCTCAGCTCTGCAATACACAAAACCGCCTGTATGACCGCAGACCGTAGCGTCTTTAGTCATTAACATCGGATATTAAAATAAATTATATAAATAACACCTAACAGTCACATACATAGTCCTGACCCCACACTAGGATTCCCTGTGTCGTGGGTACCAGAAACTACGAGTACCATGGTACCACAACACCCAGACCCGAAAGAATTTTTTACAGATGTTGCAAACATTTCTTCCGCAGCGGGAATCGAACCCGGGCCTCTTGCGTCTCTGCCGAGCAATCGCCCACCACGCCACCGAGGCCTTCATATTAATATCTGAGTTGAACTGCTGAGGCGTTGTCTGCTGAAATAAAGTAAAAATCTGATGTGCTGACAATTTTTTACTATTTTCTATATTGATATACAACTAAACCTCAAATTGAAGATTTCTTTTTTTAATTTTAGATACTTCGCATTGGACGACAAGAAGCTGCGAAATTCAAACTCTGTACGTTAGTTTCAAGGATTTGGAGTGGCAGGTTTGTATTTATTTATTTTGATTATTTTGCATTTATTACCTGATAAAAAATAGCCTATGTGTTATTCCAGGTCATGAAGTAAGTGTGAAGTAGGTTCCAAATCCATTCTTACGTTTCTTATCTAACACAGACTTATCTAAACGTTATATCTAGGTACTATACTATTTAATAATATCGAAACTCTATTATATATACTAATATTATAAAGAGGAAAGATTTTTTTTGTTTGTAACGAATAGGCTCCGAAACTGCTGAACCGATTTAAAAAATCTTTTACCAGTAGATAGCTACATTATTACAGAACAACATAGGCTATAATTTATTTAAAAAAAAAATTAGGGATTCTTACTAAAACTTCAATAATGTAACCCGAGGTGAAAAAATTACCTAAAAAATCCTAATTTGTTAAATACCCGTGCGATGCCGGGGCGGGCTGCTAGCATATAATACAGTAGATGAGTAGGAACAAACATAGGTACACACTTGCTCACTCACACACAAACTGTCGAATTTTTTAAAGAGTGAGCATACTAATGTGTTTAAATGTTTGAAAAAGTATGTGAATTTCATGACTGTATATTTTGCAGGATTGGATAATAGCGCCAGACGGGTATGGGGCGTTCTACTGCAGTGGCGAGTGTAACTTTCCTCTGAACGCACACAAGAACGCCACTAACCACGCTATTGTGCAGACTTTGGTACATCTGCTGAATCCTACGAAGGTACGTAAACTGGATTTCAAGGGTCTGGACTTTGGACATAATACAAAACTTATCTAATCATTATTCATTCCCAACAAGCTGTGTATACTGCGCAATAGGATTTCCATACAAACTTTAATCACGTAATTATATCCCCCTTACGGATTGAGTTTTCAAAAACCCTTTCTAACTTACCTAGGTACGTTTCATAAATAAATTTGAAGTTAAGCAACGTTGTGGGCGATCACAATCGGGATGGGTGACCGCAAGCGACATTACGAGTTGAGCGCTTCCGTGCTTTGGAGGGCACGTTAAATTGTCGGTCCCGGCTTTTAGGTCGTTAAGCCATGACGTCACAAGAGATGGCCACTAGCTCATACGAACTTACTTACTTTTAATAAATAAATTCTGTATAGAATTTCATGATTCTAGCCTAGACCCACCGGTTTGTCAATTAGTATTTATAGAGTGTAACTTTCAAGACTATCTTTTGTGAATAGTAAGAAGGACCTACTAGAATTGTCCCGATTTAAATGATGTTTAAAAATATTGTGAAAAAGGACGACAGGTGACTATGAACAGCTGTTTGTGTTGGTCAAAGTTAAATGTAAAAACTTTTTCAGGTGCCGAAGCCATCTTGCGCGCCCATCAAGTTGTCTCCGATATCCGTGTTATACTACACAGATGACTCCAACGTCATTCTGAGGAAATACAAGAACATGGTCGTTAAAAGTTGCGGGTGCCACTGAACACAATTGAAAATAATATACGAACAATAAGAAGCACGAATAAGAAACGAAAAAAAGGGTTTTGGGAGATCTACAGAGCAAGCAACTGCTAACTCGTTTAAAATTACCTACGTAATTTTTCAAAACAAATGTAGTTAGGTAGTTATCTTAAACTTTAAATGTTTCTGAGTAAGCACTATATTGACACTAATAAACACGAGACAAAATGTTTTTCAACAAATTTCGCGTTTGAGTATTCGGAGACAAAGCGAGACAAAGATAATAATTGTGTATGTCTCTATAACTTTGTTTCCTATTTGGTTGTCGATTGATATGACTCATTATGCTACTTTGTTATAGATAAAAATCTATTAATGATACAAAATAATATTGTCATGTACTTGTGAATCTCGGAAAAAGATGTTGGAAATACAGTTCACCTATTTATGTCTGTCCAGTTATAGCTTTACATACATATATCTTGTACGTCCTATTTAAAAATAGATAATTAAGTGTAATTATTATAATAGGTAATTTATGTGCCAACTATACAAGTCAATTTTTATAAATAAGGGGTTTAAGATGAGTTATTTCAATGTTTTGTAAGAGTATAATGTAAGAGTAGTTATATAAATTTTTCTATGTAAATATAATGTATTATTTTCCCATATGTATTTACAATCTACATCTACAAGCACAGTCCAAACCTGAAGCTAGAAAGCTGTTTGAAGTACCTATAGATTCCTTTTATACATACATACTAAAACATCCCAATAAGAAAGGGTGTCATAGTGTGTGGAAACTTTTTAACAAGTGATTGAACTGGCTCGAAACTTCGTTTCGATACCTACCTTGAATAAGAAATAAACCTCAAAATAAACTGACACGTATATAGTCTTTTAAAAAACCATAAGAAAGTATAAAAGAGGATATCAAAGTTTTATTTTTGACAATTAAAATTGGTAAAAATATAGTAGATCAAAATTAAAAAAACGCTTTTCAGTTTTTTTATTGATTATAAAAACCCTTGAAAGAAAACATTAAATACTTACATATAAACATTAAAAACTTTAAAAATATTGCTAGAAGTTTAGAAAATTTTAACGCGTAGTGCGATTATCTTTAAAATACTTTACATTGAAAATAAAAAATACGTGTAATTTTAAAAATTTATTCGTTCCTTTATAAAAATTGGCGAGGGCAACTCAAAACTAGGCTAAATTTATCTCCATTTAAAAAAAACCAATTGAGAATATTCGAATGTTGACACCGCGCGGTTAGTACCTAGGTATGATTCACGATATAATATTATCTAATCATAAACAGGACGCATAAAGTATCTACATGCTGCATCAATTCCGAACATTTTCCGGTAAAAAACAAATAGTTTTTTAATAATAAAATAATTTCAAAGAACGTTGTTTAGACTATGTATGTACCTATCCGTATGCGGACGTACTTGACTGGAATTAAAAGGGCCAAGCAAATATTGATAATTTTTCTATCGCGTCATCAATATCGTTTGCAGATTACAAATAACGTAGGGCACACTATTTATTTACAAAAATAATTCTAGGTATCAAACCTAATCGGTATCAACCACTCGTTCAAGTTTTATCAGTAGTGATAGGTGTGAATCAACGCTATTGTGCCAAAGTAACACTATTTTCTCGAGACACAGTCGTCTTATGTGGTTAAATTCAAGTAAATTATAAAAATGTGACTTAAAAGGTTTTTCACAGTATCACATTTTATCGCCGAGTGATCGTTCTGTGCGGATTACGTGCACTGAATTAACTGACCTAAAAATTGTTTAATTTGTGTTATACGCCAAAATATTGACATAACTCGGTAATCGTTTGTCGAGAGTCGAGACTGGTTTGGGGATTCACGAGGGCGGAGTGAAGGGCGCAGCAGCCTCCTGCGAGTGTGAGCAGAGTGGTCCGGGCGCCCCGCCGCCGCATCACTCCGCCGCCGCCGCCGGCCACAGCGCACGCCGACCCCAAATAAACAATGCTGGCCACGATCGACATCCGCCACCTGTACTGAATAAGCAGAACGCTTACAGAATTTCGTAAATATTTAAAACATGTGGCTCCTAATTTTTGTCTGTGCATACGTGTATGGGAGTGTCAGCAGCGAGACGCCGGTCTTCCGCAAGTGTTGTTTACGAAACCAAAGTTTGATAAGAGTGTCTGAATATGAAGCAGAAGAACTTTACGAGTGTTTGTATCGTGAAAGTGTTGAAGCGAGTTACAACGTCTCTTATGCGCCTCTTATAGTTAGTGATGGCGTAACGGTAGAGTTCGGTATGCCTGAAAAAGAGTCCTGTAGTGAGCTTCGCTTGGTGCATCTCACATCGCCGGATTTAAACAGCCGACTTTCGGATACTATAGACCAGTGCTACGACAGACTGGTCCTAGAAATAGTGAATGGAACGCGGAAACCTAACATTCCCAAAACTGTAGCATTAACTTGCGTTCAAAACGAGACTGAAAAATCACCTGATACCAATATATCCATAGAACAAATTCGAAAATGTTGTCCGAAAGGGCAGAGTTACGATCCTGTGTACCATTTTTGTAAAAAGAGCGATCTGGAGAGTAGCGAGGAATGGTTAGTGGGGAAGTTGAACTTAAGCGGTGATTTTATTTATGAAGTGGAAAATGGGTTGCACTGTAAGACTGATGAGTATGCTGTGGAGTTGAGTGAAGAGCTTTTTTCTTTTGAAGTTGAGAGGAGTAGTTTGAGTGTTGCGAAGAGGAGTGGGGAAGGTGGGGGTTTGGCTCAACAAGGCGACTGGTGTGTGGACCGGGAGCACGGCCGGCCAGGGCTGGTGGCTCGCTTGTGCACCCGTGATTGCGGGGCTTATGGAGCGTTTTGTGTGAGAAAATGCTGTCCTGTGGGGGAACACTTTAGGACTCGTCGCTGTGGGAGCCCAGTCAGCAGATGCGTGTCTGATGATGTTGAAAAATTTCCTTTCGACATTGATTTTTATTTGAAGCCATTGAAGGATGATGGGATTGGAGGTAAGATCTTTGTAGACAATAATCAGCGGTTGTATATCTTGCAATTTATTATAGTAGAACACACCTTGCAATAAGTTTTTATCTAATACAACAAAGCGTTGTTACCTTAGATACCTAAGTCTAATCGTATAACCTTGAATCTGAATTCAATTAGCAAATAGTTCATCACATTAAACATTTTTAGGACTTTAATTTTGCAGCAAAATTTCTGAGTAGTCCGAAATATTTACAAATAATTGTAGGTTAAACATTGTCATCTCGAGTCTTTATTGCTAATTGCTATGCTCAACAAGCTATAGTAGAATGAGGAAACCTTATACTTATAAAACGTCCTTCTAGTTTTCAATCTTTTCACATTAGATTTTAATAAGGCTTCAACATTACGTTTTTACTATTTTATAAAGTTTCCTTAATCATTTAGAAGAATCGTTTTTATTTTCTAGTCCTTATTGTCACACAATTACGAAATTCGCTATGAGCAAGTACACAATGCCTATACATTTTTTTGTTTGTCCTGTCAGAGGTGCTTGGCATAAGATCAGATCTGCAATGTCCTATCGGGAAGATTGTGTTGAACCGCACTATGAAGCGCGACTACCATTACCTCACGAAGTATGGTAACCTGAACTCCCCCATCGCTTCCAACGACAACTACTGCTTTGAGTCCTTTGATAACAGGCACTGCCCCGATGGCGAAATATATATCACGTCTGTTACTTGCTTCATCAAGTCGCCGCAGAATAAGAACTTCCGTGTCTCTTTTGTGGTGAGTAGTCATTTGATTTAAGAATTCTTCTATGTTTACACCTCAGACCAATTAAAAGAAAAGACGGTTTTTGAGGTTTTGTGTTCCAAGTGACCTAAAATTCATAGTATAATAATTAAGAAACGATATTATGTGAAGTCCTTACAAGTGCAAAGTGATTCTGTGAGACTTTTTATGTGATTTGCTACTATTTTTCAAGTTTTAACTACACAGGAAGGCATAATCCTATTTTTAGGACTCGTGACGTACTAAGAGCGATGAGCATGGTTTTAGTGTAGGTGTGTGCGTGAGCATGTATGTTTACTTGCGGGAGCAAGGTTTTGTGTGGCTTCACTTTTGTTGTTCACGGCGCGCCGTCTTTTCTTTTTATTTGGTCTGAGATTTACACAAGATAGGGAACGGATGTAGGTCAATAAGGTTTACATTTGTTACAATTTCGTAAGTTTCTACGTTACTTACGTTTGATTTTATTAAATGTCTAAATTTTACAAGAAAATCTAGAAAATTTGTCATATTTTGGGGAAACTGCTTTCGTAATTATGAATTACGAAAGAAGTTTCCCCATGCAAAAAAAATTCTGATTAACGTTGCAGTCTTGTATAGTATCGTAATATAAATTCATACTTAGTAGGATATTCTTACTATGAGGTTTATACAAGAGTTTGCTTATAAATTATTGAATTATTTTAGTTTATCGTAACAATGTACACTGATTAACTAAATCATGTATTTTTAGTTAACTTTTTAGTAATTTGCTTCGAAATTATTGACAAAGAGTTTATGTGACAGTTGAACACAATCTCAAGCGTGTGCCTCGCGCTGACTCTGATCGTGTACTGCAGTCTGCCGGAACTGCGTAATCTCCATGGGCGCACTCTCATCTGCCATGTCAGCATGATGCTCTTTGCCTTCTCCTGCCTCGCGAGAGTCCAGTTCTCTGCAGTACCCAACCCCAAAGTCTGCACTATGCTGGGTACGTATATCTATTGATTTTCTCACACACACAATCAATTTTATGAATAAACTATAAATGTGCCATTTCATGAATAAACTATAATTATGATGTTGTCAATGTCACAAAGAAAACAGATAAACTACGGATCAAAGCTCTTCCGGCTTCAGGGTAAACTACGACCAACCAATATTTGTTCCTGAATTGTTCCCAATCAGGGTCACAAGGGTGGCTTTTCTTATTAGTCATACTTTGTTTGTTCACTGTTGCTACGTCAAACAGTAATTAGGAAATTAAGGATAGTACACTTACTCTCCCACACGGAGTGTTTTTAGCGAGTTTCATAGAAACAAAACTAGTTTTGCAGGACTGGTTTGTAACACAGGCCATGTGACTCGAACCTGCACCTCTTGCGCCTCCGACCACGAAGAAACTGCAAAATGCAACTGCAAGTATTGTTTACTTCTTGATTATTGTTATTTATTGATCTGTATTTGATCAGTTGGCGTAAGCTTCAAGTACTTTGAGATTATGTGCCCGTGTAGACAAACGTTCATACGAACGGTTAACGGAAAATGCAACATTTTGTTGTTCTCAATATAGATAGATAAACACTTTATTGCACACAAAACACAGAAAAGTAAATAAAAAAAACAGTACAATGGGCGGCCTTATCGCTAAGAGCGATCTCTTCCAGGCAACCTTTGGATGGAGAGGATAAACAAAACAGAGCAGAAAGACGGCGGTGTACAAAAAGTTTAAAAAATAAATAAAAATACTTGTATCAGTTTCTAACAGTAACTTAGATGCGATCGAGCAAATGGGACGTAGGTACGGTGTGGTTGGTGCGGTCGCATACATGTCATATCATAAAAAAGCACTTGCACACAAAAAGGCTATAGAGGTATGGGAACAAAACTCTTGAGTGCTATCGGGTGCTAGCTAATGTAATACATCATGGACAACATCATGGACATTTGTCTACATACGCTGATAACAATCGTATGTTTCCGATGTCGTAAGAATAAGCCTCCAACAATAATTATTGTAAGAGATACGCAAGCTAATATTTCACTTAAAACTCAAACAAAACTGTTTATTGTTACATGATACTTGAAAACAGTGTTTACGACTCACAATGCTATTTGTTTTAAAACGAGTTCAATTTATGCTAAAGTAACATTTGGTAGTCAAGTTCGGTGTCTTTCTCCACTAAATCGTCTCTTAGGCATCTTCTTTATTCGCGAGAAGAAATAATATTTTAATTTGTGTTTTCCCAGAACAATCAATAAAAATATAAATAAATCAATGAAATATGATCGTAAACGTTGTACCTAATATAGGCGGTCGGCTTTACATTGATTTATTGGATCATTGTACATGTAGCATTTACTACTTTACGATGTTTTAATAGTTAGACAATTGAATCACTTCCTTTATAACCAGGGAACTGTTTTACGAGTACATCGGTATGCCATCAGGTTGGCAACATCATAGTCTACGCCGCCCGATCTATGATAATATAGATCGCATTTTGTCGGAACACCAGATAGCCATCAGAAAGGAAACGATCGTCTGATTGGTCAAATTGATTTTCGATCAGGAGACCTCCAGGATGCTTCAAAAAGCCTTCCATCGTCGCGTATTTTAAAAACCTATTTGTACATTTATCCAATACCTACCTAATATTGACATTAAATCATAAGGTCGTGGGCGTTCAAGCTCATAAAAATACAAAGCGTCGTATGTTTCTTTACATGTTCTATATGTGTAGCCTACATTATAGAATAATTATGTAAAGAAATAGTTAAGCTCTTATACAGGTTGCCCGGTATCATCATCATTTCATCCCGTCTCCGCCCATTGCTGGGCATAGGCAGGTACTTATAGGGGTCTTCAGAGACCCTAGAAACAAAAATAAAAATATAATGTTCTCTACGAAGAAAGGATGATTCAGTCTATGTATGTATATTTTATACACGGTGAAATTTTAATCACTTTTTCCTAAAACTAATATTGGTATGTCCATCGGTTACTTCTTAATACTTCGTAGACGTAGCTAAGGAGCTACGCCTACGAAGCACAGATGAACTAACAATATTTGTTTAATACCAAAATTTGACACCCCAATTGTTAAAATCAGTTAAAATCTGACCAATACTTGAGGAACTACTGGTCAGATTTTAACAATTGGGATGTCAAATGATGCGTCTTTACCTGTCTTGGCGGCCCGAATGACGTAGGCTATTATGACGTAAATCATAGTTTGCTATGGAATAAATGAGAGCTTCCCCGCCCAAAATAATAACACTAATTAAGGAAGTATATCGTGTTTAGTATCAAATGAAAGGGCATGACGTGTAAGTACGTTCTAGCAATATAAGTTACTGGCTTTTACTAGTTATCATCATCATCAGCCATCACCAGCAGTCTACTGCTGGACATAGACCTCCCTTAATGAGCGCCATCGCGTTCTATCTTCGGCTTGACGCATCCAGTCTCTGCCAGCAGCCTTTTTGCAGATCGTCACTCCACCCAGCCGGAGGGCGTCCTACATTAGGTACGATTGTCGAGTCGCGGCCTCCACTCAAGAACTCGTTTATCTCAGTGGTTGCCGGTTCTTCGGCAGACATGGCCAGCCCACTGCCACTTCAGTTTCCTAATTCTCTGAGCTATGTAGATAACTTTGGTTCTCTGTCGTACATAATCGTTATGATAACATCGTTACGATTCCTATCCTTCAGAGATACTCCGAGCACAGATCTTTCCAGAGCTTGCTGAGCGACTTTGAACTGGTGGACTAGCCGTACTGTGAGTGTTCATGTTGAATTACTATGAACTAAAATAGTACCATAGTCTAGTCAACACAACACAAAAAAATGTAAACATCACAAACGCGCATGTAATTACGATTTTTTTATATGTTGTTAGGTTCCTTGAGAGTAGTTTATACCTAAATTGGCAACTCAGAAAACTTAGTGCTGCTCGAGAAATTGCGAAAACTTACATTTTGTCAGTTTTTTCGAAAAAACTACCTTAAAGAAGCGTTTTTCAGGTACCTTTGTTCTGTAAAAGAAGCCACGTCTCCGGACCCCAGGGTCCTACAGTTTCTATGGCAGAAGGCAGAAATATGTATCTATCGCCTATGGATATATATTTTTGCCTTTTGATTATTTCTGACGCTGCCGCCGCTTGTTTCATATATATTTTTATTTATTTTATTTGCGCAGGGTACGGCATCTACTTCGGCTTCATGGCAGCGTTCGCCTGGCTCAACGTCATGTGCCTCGACATATGGTGGACATTTGGGTGAGTCTGCTACATTCAATACAAACAATAAATGGTTACTTTAGTGCAAGTGTGTGAATCACATCAGCTTTGATTGTAAGATTTCTATTGTGTCCTCATCACGTTGGAACGGGTTTCAATTTGTTAAAAACGAATACTACGTAGTATAAAGATACCATGACGAAATTATACAATAAACAATGTAAAAACCGATTGGAGGCAATGTTAAATAAGTATCGAGTTAAAGAATAGAGTATTAATATCAAAGCAAAAAAATAAATTGGACTGTTGTAACCGGACAACCGGAAAAACCAGTTTTGCTCTTTCACAGCTCTACTGAAACATTTCTCGGAATTAAGATGTCTGTGCAATTTGTTCATGCAAATGTATGCTAAAACAGATTTCTTCCGGCCTAATGAGAAATAATGCTTTTTTTCGGAGGACTGCGTGTTTATTTTAGGCACAGTATATAAATCTCAAGGCGTACATTTTGGTTCTTAGTAAAATAAAAGTAGATAGAATACTAGTAAGTGACGTGCAACATATTCATTCTGGTATCCGCAAGCCTACGCACTTGGAATTTCATGGTTAGTAATATTAACGTTTTTAGTAAATTCAGGAACATAGAGGTTACCTTCCAATATTATTTGTTAATGGCTTGGCAGCTTCACGATTTATAATTTATTAATCTTTATTTTGGAATTTGTTTTGAGTCGCTTATTGTCGTATGAGTCTGTGATGTTTGTTGAATTCCGATATGTTTACATATCAGTACTTTAGTATTTACTCATGATTAAAATATTTATTTTAAAGAATTCGAAACAGCCTATCAAATTATGAGCGTAAAGTACCTACTAAAACTTGTGAATACTGATTATGTCATATAATACAATTTAAATATGATAATAAGATTTTCCTGGTAATACGGATATTACCAGGAAAATCTCGGGTATACCCGAATACACAATAGAACATCACAAGCAGCATTTATTTATCTAACGTTCGTCATGATTTGAACATGACCTTTGTTTAGCCAAGTGCGTCAAAAAATAAGAAATCGCTGTGACCAATATTATTTTCTTGCCTAGATACAAGGTATACGAGTAGTCATCACCATAAGATGAACAAAATATAAGTAATATCTTATCTTGACAACAATCCCTCGTCGGCCTTCTATGAAACAAGGCGTCGTCCCACCAAATATATTTGCTGAGCTAATTCCTTTGTTCCGAAGTTTGCTCTCATATTTATCTACGTAAATATCAATGCCATGTAAACTTTGTTTTCGGAACTGTCATGGTGTAGCTTTCAGATGGTGATTCATTAAAGTTGTTATTTTGTGTATAAAATAAATCGAATTAATACATATGTTTCTGGTGTAAACTGTACAGAAAGTGTTGTTGCTAATTACTGCCATCACTCTTCATTTTCATTGTTTATTTGACAGTTGTTTTGGATTGAAAAAGGTCTCAACTCGGACATTACGCACATTAGGTGGCTAATGATAATGACAAAATAGAAGAATTCACTTAGGCGTTGTAATACAGGCGGGGCTTTAATTGAACACGTCATTGCCAGACCACTCTGCGGAATACTGTGCTATATTGGATAGGTGCACGATACGTAACTAAAACAAAAAACATATAGGTTAAATATAGATTTGGTATGGGAGGTCACGAGTCGTTTTTTGCCATTCAGCTTGGGAACTGCAAAGTTTTTGCGTTCAGGACCTTAAACTACAAAAATTACTACATTGGTTATTGCTTTTGCAGTATCCTATGTAGCAACTTTTGTAGTACGTACTCATGTTATCTCTAGCACTCAACTATGAAGGGTTTGATTGGCGATAAGCGTTAACTAAAATCTAATTTACCGCGACAGGCATAATATTAACACCTCACTTCCATTATTAGTAAAATCCATATTCATGAACGAGACTAATGGGGGTAGTAAAGTTAATAAATATCTCATAATACCTACGTGGTTCTACATGTTCTTCTCTTAGCATTGGGACGGCGACGTCATGGTTATAGCCATCATAAAACTAATAGGTTATAAACTGACCATTATCAAAATAGTCCCTCGACCTGTACCTTCATCTAAGTTTATTTATTCACCACGTATTTGTACCAATAATATTATCAGACTAATCTGTATCTTTACCGACTTCAAAATTATATACTTTTTAATATGAATCTTTGACCTGGAATATCCATAAAAAATATTTTATATGCCTTCCCATGACCCGATAAGTAAAAATTTCGAAATTAATAGCACCTACTTATCTCTATTTTTCGATACACACTCTCTTATTGTTTGGAATAGAGCCAATATTTTGTCAGTGCTTACTCAATATTTCTGAACAACTATCATCTCACATGCCGTTTTTTCTAGGGTTCCAAATTCCAATTGAATCCTTATAGGTTATTTTCGCCATGCCACCTGTCCGTTCATTCGTCCTCAATCAGGGGCATTTTACTCCTAGGCTAGTTAGTACCCACCTATCATGCTTACCTCAGAACAGCAAATCAACTGATGCTTTCATATACGTATTCTTCGTAATCTTTGTCAACGTTCAGTGACCTGAGTTGCAAGCCTACTGTGAGTGGTCCACGATACGTGTCATTTTTAACCGACTTCAAAAAAGGAGAAGGTTCTATGTTCGCCTGTATGTAGGTTTTTTTAATGTATGTTCACCGATATTTCCGCCAATCGGTTCCAGAAGTCGGTTTTGTGTTTAGTTTTTAAAACGTACTAAGTATTGTATTTTTAATTTGAATGAAGAAAGAATAACTGCTTTAAAATCTTTATTACTCAAATATCCCTTTAGTAATACCCGAATGGTAGATTATTATACTCGTAGCCTATGCCCGCAGAACTAAGTCCTGAAGATCTGCCCTCCTAGTGAAGAATGCAGTAACTAGCATTTTTGACAAAAAATAGTTAGATACATATCGCCTAACAAAATACAACATTCTGTTCTCACTCATGTATCTAAACATGTTTGACACAGTTACTGCGTTTTTCGCTAGGAGGGCAGAGATGTCTAAGATGCGCTGAGGAGAAAAACGAGTATGGGTCCTACGGCGCAGGACTAGACCTGACCATATCCATCATAATACATTATGTTTTCGTGTTTTTTGCGCAGGTCTATGCGATCAGTTCAGCCTATGCGCAAAGCCGGGTCCGAGCGTCGTCGCTTCCTCTGGTACTCACTCTACGCGTGGTCTATTACTGTAGTGCTAACGCTCATCATGTTCCTCCTGGACCGATACCCTGTTGCGAGCTTCCTTGACGCCAACATTGGAAATGGAATATGCTGGTTTGGTTCTGGTAACTTATGAAATTGTTATGAATATTACTAAACTTAAGTCATTTAGCGTCATAGGTATCTACTTCGGACCTACACTTGAAAACTTTTAACACTCATTCCTACACTTTTAAGTTTACAGTAATGTTTTTTGTTGATTTCATTTGCCTATTTCAGCATTACCCATTATAGAATCGATAAATGGAGCTATATAAATTGTTTATCATACCAAATACTTGTGAATTGATATCTTTGATCATAATCAAAACATTTGTAAAAATGTTCACAGAAATGTTACATTCGCACTAGACATTAAAAAAAAAGTAAGTTCGTATGAGCTAGCGGCCAACTCTTGTGACGGAGTTTTTAGGCCGCCTAAAGGACTCCGTCATGGCTTACCGACTTATAAGCCGGGACCGACAATTTAACATGCCCTACGAAGTACGGAAGCGCTCAGCTCGTAATGCCAACTTCTCATTAGTTAACATTTGGAAAATTAGACTTTTGTTTCTGGAAATGGGTTTTAAAGCTGCCTTTTTAACTTGGACAAAGGATTAAGTTTTTAACTAGTATATGAAAAAAATGAACATTTTAACTTAATAATAAAGCTTAATAGGTACGTTTTCCTAGCAATGTCAATATGTCCCGCAATACCACAATACTGACTTTGCTATCAATAATTATCAAAGGGGCTGATTGACTTATATTCTACAAATGACGGCCTCGGTGGCGTGGCGGGCGATTTGTAATAAATGTTTGCATGATCTGTAAATATTTCTTCCGGGTCTGGGTGTTGTGGTACCAAGGTACTCGTAGTTTCTGATACCCATGACACAGGGAATCCTAGTGTGGGGTCAGGACTATGTATGTGACTGTTGAGTGTTATTATTATTATTAATTGCGTTCATTTATTTGCAGTGCAAAACGCAAAAACAGACTGGCCTCACTACATATTTTTCGTGATTCCTATGGGCTTGGGAACTTGCACCAATTTTGTCCTCTTCATGCTGACGGCTCGGCATTGCGCCCGCGTCAAGTCCGAAGTGCATCGAATGCAGGCCGGCTCCGTCGGCGACCGAGCCAAGAGACGCTTTCGTATTGATCGAGCTAAGTAAGTTTTGTCCATCATCATTACGTTTCAGCTTTTCCTTTATATCAAGATAAAATATAATTCGTAAACTAATATTCCTTTATTTATAGAAATCGGAGAGGTCACGTTGAACGGTACATTACCTACTTACAAAGAAAACGCGTTAGACTTCTCTCCAATAGGTAGTGGTAATTACGAAGTTAAAGCTATTGCAGTGTTTCCCAGAAAATAGGAAGAATCTACCTTTCGCTTTTTTCCCGCAAAAATACGTAAGAAAACTTGAGGTTTCAGATAATTATCTTTTAGGTAATTGTCAGAATTAACTAGTCTGTCAGAATCTAGTCGTGTTACTAGTTCTTTCGAACCAGTGTGGTGAAAGGATTTAAAGTGCGTCTCAAAAGTCCCTTTTCTGCACTTGACTCATATTTTCGAACTTTTCAGTTTCTACAACATGCCGGTTTCCTCACGATGTTTTCCTTCACCGTTTGTGAGTACTGGTATAGCACACAGAATAATCCATTGGGGCACGACAGAATTTGAACCCACGACCTTAGCATCGGGAGGCGGGTTCACTACTACTAGACCACCAGTGCTCTCGGAATTCACTTGTATGACAAGTTGTGAGTCGTTAATAAATGGATCTTACTATATCATAAGTGCCTTTAACGTTACAACATTGTGTTAAAGACATATGCGAGTAGGTAATCTAAAATTACACTATGTTGTAACATGGACTATCTCATGATTCAGCCCTAGTATGAGGTGAACTATTCTGGTAAATAATGAAGGCCCCGATAACAATAGTCTGTTGTAAGTGGGTAGTTCCTGTTTAGCCATTGGGAAAATACTGACATCATCGCGGTTATCCTTCAGGATTTTGCACATTATCAACTCTATTGTAGTTCTCAGAGTTGAAACACGATGTGTGTGATATTTACGGAAGAAGTAATGAGTAATAACAGAAAAAAAGAGTTTGCCTTTTCAGAATCAACATTAAAGGCCCAAAAGCATTGAATATTTACGAGTATATATAATTGGTGCTCTATTAGTATAATGGTTTGTAATTTGTATTCAGATAAGTAAAACTGACCTAGTATGGAGCTCTAGGGATAATCGCGATATACAGGTTACACGCTATTCCTTGTTACGTTATGATTAAAATAATGCATCGTCTGTATTTAAAAGATTAAATATGAATTACGAGTTCTATTGAATTCATAGGTACCTTCTCCAATCTGATAGGTAATTTAATTGAGACTGGACATGCTGTTCAGCGTTGCGTGTCTGCTGGATGGACACTGATAAATCAGTTGTAGCGTGAATCATCAGTTTTGTGCATACTTGAATCTGCAATATGCATAAATGCCATTGGACATTTTCGATAGTTTTTAGGGTCAAAATCTCATCCTACGCAGATCTAAATACAATCTTAAGTCCGGTTCCTAGGATCCGTCAAAGGAGTCCTATCAAAGGATTTTAACGATTTATTTACCACCTTTTGACGAAAAACCATCGTTGCTATGGTAATCTTTCTAATATCCATTGCTTGAATATACCTCTAAAAAACTCCATTCATCTGCAAAGAAAGAAGAAGGTGGTGGATGGTGATGTGGCAATCGATCTGTTATTTATTACTTTCACTAGGCTTTCACTATACCATCGCGGACCTATTTTGTAGACCTTTTTAAGGTGTACAATGCTGTAGTAAATTATTTCTATACCATCGCGGACCTATTTTGTAGACCTTTTTAAGGTGTACAACACTGTAGTACATTATTTTGATCTATCTCGTAGGGTTCAGGTTCAGCCAGCGTTTGCAATGTAAGCGCAAAAAAATGTGTTTATTTACGACATCACATTAGAAACCTCTAAAATTATCAGTGTTTCTCTACCCTATTATGCATGTATTATAATTATAAACCTTCTTCTTGAATCATTCTATCTATTAAAAAAACTGCATCAAAATCCGTTGCGTAGTTTTAAATTAAATCTAAAGTTAAATCTAAGCATACATAAGGACAGACAGACAGCGGGAAGCGACTTTGTTTGATACTATGTAGTGATTTCCAGATACGTCTTGACTGGCAAACTGTGGGTAGTAATGGGTGCGGGCTGGATTTCGGAGCTGCTCGCCACATTGGCCACTCAGCCAGAATGGCTCTGGTCCATTGTAGACCTCTTCAATGAGTTGCAAGGAGTCTTCATCTTCCTCATCCTGATTTTCAAGCCCAAGCTATATTATCTTATCAGAAAGCGACTAGGTAAGTTTCTAATGTGGCAGGCCCTTAGGATTTCCTTGCGAATTTAGATTCTACGATAATCACATGAATTGTTTGCGTTATAGTTTAGGCTACAACATGATGAAATTTATGACTAAGTATTCTACGATAAGCTTCCTTACAATTCATTGTTATTTTTTATTCCCGGTATATCAATATTGTCTTAAGATTGAGTCATCTGAGATAGTGTTTTTACACTGTATTTGAAGTACTGTACTGTATTTGAGAATGACTTTTATTTTTCAGGTTGTTCAAGGATACCCATAGATACAAGTATATACTAAATTTTCTGTTGTTTATGTGAAACTGTCTTATCTGAAAGCTACTTTTAACGTGGCCGCTCTAGGTGATAGATGTCGTAACATGCTTTATTAATTTACTAAATCATTCAATTTCAAACCCTAACATCGATGTCTAAACTATTAAAAGTGTAGTGATTCTTGGCAGTATATATAGTCTGACCATTAATTAGATTCACTATTTTGACATAGGGTGCGCTGCCATCCTTTGATGAAAATTAAAAAAGTCATGTGAAACTTAGCTGCTCATTGAAAGAGTAATAATTGAAAAAGTAATAAATTCGAAACTAATGTAGCTGAAATACATCAGTAATGTTTTATTTTTGTTTAACTACTTGTTTGAAAGCATTTCGTGTAAATAATACTAATGCGGTAAATAAATGAGGAACCTAACTCGATACAGTCCCTCAATTGAAAATATGCTGAAACACTACCAACTAGGTGGCAACATACCACACCACCATTTTTTTCGTTACATACCTACGTCAGATTTATGAATCTAATTAAAAGTCGGAAGTATTAGTAATTGTAGTGTGCACGCTCGCATTTATTTAATAATTCAGGTACTAATCGTTCATACTAATACAGGGTTGGAGAAGCCGGACGCTCAGAAGCAAGGGACATCGTCTGGCAGGACTTCTTCCACGTTCCTCTCAAGAACAGTCAGCTTGGAAGAACGCGCCAATTCACGCATCTCTCACGGCAATAACGTGAAGCGGCTCTAATCAAGATTGCATGCTTCTATGAATAAGGGACTAAACATAAAACTGCGAATGTCATTGTATACAGACTGACCGAGCAGCCTCGCGAGGCTGCCACACGAGGCAGGTAAGCGAAGTTTGCGCGTTTTCCTCAGGCGAGATACGTCCTAAATAAGCGAGCACTTGCCTCGCGCGGTAGCCTCGCGAGGTTTCTCGGTATTTCAGTACCTAGCCTCACAACAACGCTCATTCATATAGACTGTGAATTAGCATCGCGTCGATTCGCACTCTTGTGTTTTGGCCCTAATTACATTGAATTGTAATCCACCCCTAAGCATTTATTTTGCATTCATTATTCTTACATTCAATGTTAGTTGATTGTGGCTTTTTAAAACTGCGGTTCATTCCTCTAAGGAGTTTCCAAATAACATGAGCTTAACATGTTTTGTATGCATTTTATATTTGCTCTTCTCGGAAAAACTATACTTAAATTAAACTAGGTAAGTACTACCTATAATATTTATGTCTTACGATTATTCTAGTCATAGAATAAGTGTACGTATCTCGTACTTACGGCTTGTATAATGATCTTGAGACTAACCGAATATTTTGTTTGTGTGTGAGAAAAATAATTAGGTTTATTTTATTATTCTTAGCATTAAATAATTTTACTAATCCCCGGTTCCAACATTCTAATAACGGACGATAAATCGTTCATAATCATAGCAGCGTTTTTCTGTCTATAAATTTATAGCTCTTTTCGACAGAAAATAACGTTGTTATGGTAATGAACGATCCGTCGTCCTAGACACCTATTTGTACTATTGTATGACAGTTAGTAGAACATTGGAAACGGATATAACTAAATTACGATGTGTTAGGTAAAACCTAGACGGCTTGCGTGGAAATTGCTTTAGACAATCATTTGTAAGATTTGAGTGTTTATTTGATTGTATTAAGATTTCTTTTATAAGTATCGGAGGGCACGTTAAATGTCAGTCCCGACTGTTAAGTCGCTAAGCCATGACGGAGGCCTTTAAGCGGCCTAAAAACTCCGTCACAAGATTAGCCATTGTGCTTGAAGGATTTACAATAAGTAAATGAAGTATCTTTTTTAATCGAATGCATAGTCATTTTGATGATAAGTACCTATTCTAAATTATCCACTACGTCGCTTTCTCTCAATGCCGCTCTACTAGTAATGCCGCTGTTGTTTGACACACCGCTGCTTCGAAAGAACTAACAAAGTGACTCCACTAGTAGTTTGACACTCCTGTTTATACTCATTATGCTGCTTCTCGCATTACTAATATAAAGATGCCGGTACGTTGTTTGGTCCTCATTCAGATATTCAAATGATATCATTTGTGAGAGCGGCGTAATACAATCCTCTGCAAGAACCGATGTTTTAGAAAAGCGACGTAGTGGTAGTATTAATTTTATAAATTCCATCTACTACGTCAGCCATATTGTAAATACGTTCAGGAATAATTTGTTAAAAGCATGGGAAATGATGATAAAAATAAATAAAGACCTTTACTATCTATGGTAGATGGTTTATACAGCATAAGGAGGCAACTTTTACCTTCACTAACGGGACGCTATAATACCCGGGACGAATTAAGATGGAGTAGGTTTGCCCAACACCTATTCCATCCTCTCAGCTTAGTCGGCCTTGTCCACAGGAAAGACATGGTCAATACGTGCGGAGCTGACTAAGCCGCGGGTTTCCTCATGTTGTTGTGCTTGGCCGTTTGAGAGTACTGGTTTAGGGGATATAGTTTTTTCGCACAGAAAAATCCATTGGTACCTTTACACGACCGAATTTGAACCCACCACCTTCGGATCGGAAGGCGGGGTCACTACCAACTAGACCACCAGTTTTCTTAGTCGTTTTAGAGTAGCTTAGATTTTGTTAAGTTATTGATGAGTAAGATAAGTTATCCAGTGCTAAATAGGTATGTAGGTACTTATTATAATTTCCTTTTAATTAAAGGAAAAACATTATTGAACGTTAATTTTAATATTAATTTTAATTGAAATATTTCCGTTTTATAAATTGAAGTTGAATTCTTATAAAATGTTATGATCAATGTTGTATTAATTGTAATGTTAAATGACTACATTATTGTATATTGTTTTCTAGAAACTTAGGTACGTACCTAGAGGCATTTAATTTAAAACCTGCTAGCACCTAGTATCCTCGAAAAAGTGCGAATTTACTAGAAGGCCAGACCTGTTGAATGATTTCACGTAACGATCACAATTTGCCTAAAGGTGGCGACTGACCAGCGAATTTATCGTAACGTAAGATGTTACGATGCAAGCATTCCTATAGTCAGTACAGCGAGTCGTCTCCGTGTGCTTTCAGTCGGCAATGTCGTAAAGTATCATGCTCGCCACGAATGTTACGTTATGATGAAATGCTCCGGTCAGTCGCCACCTTAATATGTGCACGACCTAACTGATTGTTCATCAGCAGGTATTATTTGGTCGTGCTCACATTAGGTTCACTGTTAGAGTCTTGTTAGTTGTTGTTCTGATTGTCAGTTAGGGACATACTAGCTGCCATCTTTTGACAAAAAATAAATAGTCGCGTGAAACAGCAGTTCAAGTCAAACTATAGTAAGAACCTCAGAACAGCAAATCAAGTTGTGAACGATAAAATCAAAATAGTGTTGGACGCTAAGTGATAAGGTTGCCGCTAAAACTTTTGTGGTTTTTTTTCACCAATAATGCTTAGATAAAAGTTAATATTCCATTCCAATTTGTTGTTTAATTTTTATCTGTTCCGACTGAGGTTCCGACGGCCTCGGTGGCGTGACGGGCGATTGCTCAGCAGACACGCAAGAGGCACGGGTTCGATTTCCGCTGCGGAAGAGATGTTTGCAAATATTTCTTCCGGGTCTGGGTGTTGTGGTACCATGGTACTCGTAGTTTCTGATGCCCACCACACAGGGAATCCTAGTGTGGGGTCAGAACTATATTATGACTGTTGGGTGTTATTTATTTATTTAAATAATCAAAACTTAACGACTTTCATTTAACCCTCAACAAAAAAATGAAGGAGCCTTACTAACTAGACAACAGCCTAGTATAGGGCTAAAGAGCAGATATTATGACGTCATAATACCAGTAGGTCCTAATCTAATTTTCTACCACTTACCTACTAGAGTACGGACCTATCTTAGTAGGTAAGTGGTAGAAAATTAGAAGGACCAAGTGAAATAAAAACGAAAATACCCTTTGTTTTATGAACTATTTATTTTTCTTGAATAACATTTTTTTTTCAAATTTAGATTTAAATTGGTAAAGCGATATCTTAAGTAAATGGTAGGTACCGTGTTCGTAATATTATTTTATGAAACGATTTATCCAGCAATACTTTAAAAATTAATTGGTCCCAAAATATTATCACTGAAACTATGCGTGATATAATATAAAATAAAAATTGAACTTAGAAGGCCTATATAGGCATTATTTGTAATTGTTAGTAGGTTATTGATATATTTGTAGTTATTGTTATAATAATCGTTATAACAATACCTAAAAATTCGTTTTGGATATTTATGAAGTAGGTACCAATAGGTAGGTACTTGCCTATTACTTTCATTTTGTGAACTAGTTAATTAACTAGTACACAAAGTGAAAGTATATTGTACCTATTGGTTCTTCATAGATATCCAGAACGAGTTTATAGGTATTATTATAATAATGATTATGGTATAAAATGAACATCAGCGAAAACAAAACCTTAGCAATATCTTATTATCATTATAAGTACCTATTTAAAATTAAGATAAATAGTTTGTACCAAATTACAATACTTTTTATTCCTATAGCTAAATCAAATTTAAAACTATAAATAATAACAATACTGATCATATTTTATACTAAAGTATATAAATATTACGGCTATAGGGTATACCTATATTATAGATTAAAATTATTCTCGTAATGAATGAAAATTCTACACTGGTAACAATAAAATAGCGAGGTCTCGACTCAGCCATCATTTATCACATAAGTACTTAAATACTATGTTCAATAATTAAAACATTTATACACTTACATTAATCCCATTAAGTACTTTTATTCTGAATCTAAGTAAAATACATTAGGTGTAACAAGACATAGGTAAGTTTGGGTTTATATTCTAATATTGAATGCCTCAGAAACTGCAAGAAAAGCATTACGGTCAGACAAAACCGTTCATACTGCAGCAATAAATCACGAAAAACTATCAAAACATGATCAAAACTATACCGTCTTGTAGCTTTAATTTCACATGAGAAATTTCACATTTAACCCAAATGACATGAAATAATAACCTTATAAATAATTGAACTATTCTTAGGTGAAGACAATACCTACAATTGTAAGACCAGTACAATTGAATCCAAATGGTCACAGCGATTTTAAGGAATCATTATTTTTGAATTTTGAATTTTTATTGTGTCTCGTAGTCGTAGTTACAAAATTCAAACCCTTCGGATAGGTTATTCACAAAAAGTACGCACAAAGCCAGTTGTGTTGCGTGTTATAATATCTAGGTAAGTATATTCCTTTGTGATTGCTCTAATACAGTAAAGTAAATTCGACATTTTCATCTATTAGCCACGTCATTTACAATTCAATTTCAAAAGGGTAGTAGAAAGTAAAAAGGATCTAGTTGCGTTTGTTAAGTTAGCAAGTAGGTACTTATAGTAGGTATTTAATTTAATGAACACTGAACGTTTATTTGTGATATACTATAAATGTAGGTATAAATACCTACTTTTCGGTGTATTGTAAGTAAGTAGGTATTTATCTAAGTCAGACAAGTAAGAATTTTTGAGTGTTTTATGTACTCTATCATGGGTAACATAAAACAATACACAAGAAGGTAGTGCATTCTAAATTCTAATTTAAAATAAGTTAATGGACCAATCAGGAAACGAATTAACTTTCTGCACATCGCTGATTATGGTAAAATTTCATTTTCATGAATGATTTGACCCTTAAAGATGCCATGTGGCCTTTTCTCTGTTCTCATTTCTCCAGAGGCCTTTGTGCTAGTTGATCTCTTCTCTTTCTGTGACTATTAGATAGTAGATATGTTTACAATTGTGTGTCTAAAGAAGGCCATACACGCTAGGAGAGGTATGCCAGTACAGATAACCACGTGTATGGGACGATCCGGTATGCCAGAGAGCTCTTCAGCACGGAAAATAATTGATTTTTATACCGGCATGTCGTAGAATCTAAATAGTTTGAAAGTACACTGGTTCGAAAGAGCTAATGCTAACACGACTATATTAGAAAGATTTTCTTTCTTGTACCAATCGCCTGCGCAAAAAACTGTACAGATCTTTCCCAATACACGCTTCGGTCTAGCTGCGCACGCAGACCTCTCCGGAAAAGGATAGCATGTATGGCCTAATTAAAAAAAAACAGTGTTACTGTCGATTGTTCGGCTGCACTGTGATGGGAGTAGGCGTGCTGTAGGCGGTGGGTGCCACGGGTGAGTCGGGCGGAGATTGAGCTTCTGCTTGTGCTTCTGCGTCCCTTTCCGCTGCCTCCTCCTCATCGATGATGGAAATATCGCGAATGGATGGCCTGTGTGATCTTCGCCAGCCTGAAAAAAAGATTAATTATCAAATTCTGATGCATTGTTCCTTTAGATGCCTAGGTAGAATCAGAAACTAAACCTTCTTTCTCATTATGATACCACCAATTATGTCCATTATGTCCAAGAACACACCTAATAATATTATGCTATGTTATTAAGTGTGTTCTTGGACACCTTGTATGTTAATTATACAAAATATCATATGTACAGGAAACTGCCTCATGTTTGCACAATTAGGTACAATATGAGCTCACTGCTAAACATACGAGAATTCCACAAATAGATAAAGAAGGTCAAAGTGTATCGTTTAATTTAATATCCCGCGCATTGCTTCTTATTTTCGCGTTAGTTGTAAAAATGCTGAAGTTAGTGGCAGAGGTCTGTTCTGTTATATTAGTGATCACATATTTCAGTGAACAGTGTAACGCTTTGGAAATTAATTTTGAACATGTAGAAAACAATGACTTGAGAGACTATGATTTGTCCGCCCCTGAGACAATCAACTACGTCGGAAAAATTTATGAAGAACCCTTGACAGAAACTCCTCAACAACCGGAACGTGGACTTTTCCAATTATTATTTGGTGAGAAAGGCTATGAAAATAATAAATTAGAAAATGAGCCAAGGAGTGATGATTTAAAAAAAGTAGCCAGAAGCCGCGTGGTCAGACAAGCATACCACGCGCCAACTTCATTGTATCCACAGTTACCTTCAAATCAGCCTTACAACCCGTACAATAATCAGCAGAACACACAATGGAAACCGCACAACAATTATTCTCAACCAGGTTACCCTTCAAACGGTGTATCAAATTTTCATCCGTCCGCCCAAAACTCAAGTTATGGACATAATCCTTATAATCCGAGTCAAAGCCAAACTCCTTACTACAATAACAGTCTGTCAGCACCACCGTATTCAGGTTATAAGCCCCCGAATTCCACAATTTATAGTCCAGGATCAGGCATTCCTCCCTACAATCAACAAGGACAACACAACAACCCATATTCTGGTTATCCAACAACAACACCAGGCTATAGACCAGGCAATAACGTAACCCCTTACAATCCTTACAAACCTGGTCAAGTATCGCCTTATTCTCCTACGACTCCCAGTAACGGATATCCTGGTATTTACAATTCAAACAGACCACCATATAATAATAATAACGCATCTTACTGGCCTGGTGGAACTGGACCAAATGCACGACCTGGATATAATGCTTCAAATGCCCAATATTTTAATTCTAATCCAACTCCATACTATCCCTATGGACAACCGAATTCAAACTTCTCCCACAATGTACCAAATCAAGGTCCTTACCAAAATCCAACGAATGGAGGACATTATCCTACTAACAATAATAATGCAGGACCTTATGGTCAAAATCCTCAAAGTTCTTATCCACAAGGACCGAACCAGAATTCCTACAATAATCCCTATAATGGTCAATATGGTGGGAATCCACAGGGTTCGAATACGTTCAACCCTACCAATGGATATAACCCAGCGAATCCTAACCATCCTCCGTACAGTAGTGCACTGGCGCCATACCCACCAGGCAGCGACAGAGCGCACGACCCAACGAGAGTGTCTCCTCAGAATTTCTCATACCCGCACTAATAAACTGGTCAATAAAGTTTATAAAGAGTTTTCGGGAGTTTTATTTACGTGTTCCATTTATTTTATCTCAACTGAAAGATCATAGGTTAGTTTGTAATATGATACGACTGATAGTGTTGACATAACAATATATTATTAGAACGTAACAGGACACCATAGGAAGGATATGTGTATCCAACATTAAAAACACGCCTCGGTTCGATTCTCGCTGCGGAAGAAATGGTTGCCTGTTCTGCAAATATTTCTTCCGGGTCTAGGTTGAGATATCATGGTACTTGTAGTTTCTCATATCCACGAAACAGGGAATGTGTGGGGTCGGAACTATGTTTGTGACTGTTTTATTTATTTATAAATAATAATAAAAATGCTAGACACGTACCTTCCAATACAGGAGGTTTAGAAGTTCTCGACAGCAGCTTGGGTCCGGTGATTGTGATGATGATGGCTCCTAGTGGCGCGGTGATGGCGATAGACAAAATGCAAATGGTGATGATGACTTCTGCGTGCTGAACCAATATAGGGTCGGGTTCGCCATCGCCGGCCATCTTGCGAACCTCGTCTAAAGCAACTGGGGCCAGCGCAGCCTGGAATTGTATTTGTGTGAATTATAATACTGACAGTCAGTTTTATTTTCATAGGTAGGTACCTAATCGATTTTGAAACTGTTGACAGGTTAACACAGCACTCTGAAAAATACTGCTTAGGAATCAGTAAATACTGATTTCTAACAATCACAACATCCTTGTAAGTAGGTATGTAAATATTGTAGTAATCAACGCAAATCAAATAATAACTACTTAACTTAATTCGTCTCAATTTCTATTTGAAATAAATAACATTGCTCATCATCATCATCATCCTTGCCCTTATCCCACTTAAGTGTAGTCGGGATGATTATTTTCTTCTTCCATTCACCTCTATTAGTCGTAATCAAATAAGAACATTGTTTTATTATAAATAATAATTTGTTTTATAAGTACTTAAAAACGGGATATTCACTATGATTACCTAGATTTTATAAGGTAAATGTTCCGTTATAAGTGCAAATAATGTTTTTAACCATGTGAATAAGTTTTTGACCAAGTGAAAACTTATACAATTATTTATCAAATCTGATGTATTTACCTGCACTGTGGCTTTAGCCATCCACGCAAGGCCGACGAATATCTTCTCTTTCAAGTTAAGGTTGCTCTTTACGGCGCTGGCGCTCGTTACCATCGCCCGCAACACCGCGCAAGTCATCAGAATGCCAGTGCCGACCAACACCATATGGGGCTCTAACTCAGCTATCTAAAACGGATAATTGATTGGATGCATAAATAACGAGAAATTCCACGCATTTTCTTTATTAGAGCACTAATCGCACTAAAGGCGAACCTTATTTGTCATGCAAAGATAAGTCTATGATAAAGGTATCCTACTAATATTATAAATCCAAGAAAGTGTGTGAGGATATTTGTACCTCAATCACGCCGTAACAACTAGACGAATTTCAATGAAAATTGGAATTTACTTAGGTACCTAATTTATGTGTTGGCATCTTTTTATCCGGCTTCAACGCGAGCGAAGCCGCAGTCGGAAGCTGCAATTATAGGTACCATTATCTAATTAACATAATAAGTACCAGACTTTTCTTGATGCAGTTCGCGTAGATGTTAGAAACTTTTGTATATTGACGTTTCTACTAAAGTGTGTGCGTCATCGTTATTTTCTTGAGGCGATACTCTGCAAGACTTAAGTGTGCGCTCTGCCTAAAATATTTGATATTGACTGGTATGGTGGTGAAGTTTTTATTGCGTTTACATGTGAATTGAATGACCTAGATCTGTTAGATAATGAAGGTCATCTACTTTTACTAAGTAATCACTATTTTAACAAATAGCTACCGACTACTTTAAAGTTACATAATATGAATATTGAGGATAATAAAAATCAATAATGTTAGTCAGTAGGTATCGACATCGAAACGATTAGTTGTTTTTCGTACATAGGTACGGAGAAGACCTGATCGTTTCGATGTAGATACCTACTAAATAACTAATTCAATTAGGTTATTAGAGCGTAATCAAAGGCTCCATCGTGTTTTTTAGGTCGAGCCTTAGTGGGTTTCTGCCTAACCTTGTCCTCCCTAAGTATTTTCCGTAGCAGTTTAAGTCCGGTACCTTGTCTCTTGCCTAGTCACTCACCTTCCTAGACGATTCATGTTTATGACATTAATAATAAATATAAATTCTTCCATTAAATAATAAAGGTCAGCTATATTGCTAGATAGTGTAAACATAGGCAAGTGATTTACATCTAACCACAGGCACCCAATAAATGATTTTCATAAGCTTGCTTATCTACTTACTGATAACTTCAAACGCAACTCAGAGAGAGTTAGATATCTATATAAACAACTTGAAGTAATATAGCTTCCAATCTAACACCAATGAAAAAACCAGTGTCAGTGCAATCTCTCTTTGCTCAATTTATTTTATGCTAAAAATGTGTGTCAACGTTAAATAACTCATTAGCATTCATACCAGCTGTTACTAGTCTCAAAAGTTTTGTAAGTCACTTTGAAAACGAAACAAGCAATAACCTATACCTATGTCACCGTTATGTTTCCTGATTTTATTGTATATACAAGTACGTATTGTATTTTTCTTGGGATCTGTGTCTTAAATAAAATTTTGCATTATTATTAAAAAATCAAGTAATTACCACAACTTGTGCGCCAGTGACCGCGAACAGCATAGGCTCAAAGAACATCCAGAAGATCTCAAAGGCGGTCGCAACTGGGTTGTCGTCCAGTTCCCAGCCGAGGTCCACCCAGTTCTTACAAGCGATAAAACCAAACGCTATTACTGCCAATGGACCTGTAAAACAATATTGTTGCGATTAAATGACATTCTATATAACGGAAACAAACACTAATGAATTACCCTGCGTCAGACTAAAGGGGTCCTGGAAAAGGCTTAGTGACTGTCGATGAAATGTATGGTATGGTGAAAAAATGAAGTAGGCAACAGTACCGAATAGAATGAAGGAAACGTAGTGAGGCATTTGCCTAGCAGTGAGACAGAAGGCACATAATAATAATAGAGGTTTATGGTCTTACCAGCACCGCCCCAGCCTATTTCCTCAGAGCCCAAGACTGACATTAAGCCACCAGCCAGTAGAAGCAGAACTCGCAGTGGCACTAAAAACGCGTCGTTTCGCTCAGGCACGAACTTTACTAAGTAACCGCAAAATATTCCAAAAGCGATACCACCGATGATGCTGAGAGGCCCCTGAAATAAGATTGATAAATTTATAAATACGTTTTTTTTCACAGGCACAAAGGTAAAGTAAAAATCTACCTGAATAATATTATATGTGAGCGAAGCTCCGGAGAACATAACAGAGTAGACGATGCCAAAGATAGCAACACTAGCCGCGTCATCTATTCCGGACACAGCCAGCACCAGTGTGGGGATGCCTTTAGACACGCCATAGCCTTTGCCACGGAGACGGAACAGACACGGCACTATTACGGCAGGAGACACTGCAGCTATTATTGATCCTAGCAGGAAAGCTAGAACAATAAAACGATTTTATAGTATCTAGCAAAATTCTATTTAGAAGAATGAAATGTCCTATAATGATGTACTGGAGTAGGAAATGTTTTACTATCTTAATCAATTTGAATCTATCTATACTTTTGTAAAATAACATATTTGTGCACTAACAAAAACCGGTATTCATTATAGAAACCAAACCAAGACCAGAATGTAGGTATAGTACCTATACCTACATGATGTTGGACAGTTGGAAGTGTTAGAGGAGATGTTCAAACGAATTACAGCTGTAACCAGAGAAAGTGTATATGTGTATATAGCCATATCTAGTTTATAGCCATGTTGTAAATATCTGAGTATGTAATAAAATTGAAGGAGACCCATTGAATTTGATTATTTTAATGTTCACCTACGTGATTTGCGAAGCAGTAAAAAATATATGATAACGACAATGTGTTTTGTTATGTACAATTTGGCGTTTTGCATCTTTGAAAACAAACTTGTAGGTAGATATTTACCATACTTTGTAAACGAGGTTACATTTTCAGTTCTGAATACCGTCACACATTTATTTATGTAAACTTTAACTTATAGTAGCTTTTTCTAATAGAACTTGAGTAGAACTGTAAGCTTGGCTTACCCCAATCCCAAGGCAATCCGAGCAAGAAGTGTGACATGACAGCGCAGAGCACACACTCGAAGGTCCACGGAACTAACGCAAGCTTGATTACGGTGAGGAAATATTTCTTCATAGCTACCGGATCTAAGTCGAGACCGGCTCGTGTGAGGATTATTGTTAAAGCAATTTTTCTGAAAATATTAAGCTAAATGTAAATTAAGTAATAGAAAATTATTCTTGAATGAAACGCGTTGAAATTGATGTTGAACGAACATCAATTTCAACGCGTTTAAATTAGCGAATTTTAATTATCATGAAAAATATTATATTATTTAATTATTAAACTAATATATGTCAAATATTTTTACCTGATATAAGAAGTGACCTTTTGATAATCGGAGTCAAAATTGACGAAGCCGACATTCTTCAGTACAATGCCGACTATCAACATGCCTATGAGTCCCGGAAGCGTAGTGATCTTTATCATAAGCCAGCCCCCGAAGTAAGCCGCGATAGTGAGCGCGGCCAGAGTGAAGAGCTGCCCGCCTGGGGCCGCTGTGTTTCCCATTACGATCCATATGATTACCCATACCAATATTCCTGGAAATATTCAAATTACTTTATTACCCCGACCTTTACAACCCTCATCAAAAACATAAAAAATGGCTACAAATTTTCTTATGATTATTTGTGGCTCTGCCCACCCTATTAAGGATACGGGCCTGATAATATGCATGTATGTATGTATGATTACTTTTTTATTTGTAATAATTTGCCTATGTTCAAGCAATAATGGCCTTCAGACACACTCAATTAAAATTTTAGTTTGTCCAACTTCATATGATGACCTACTTTAGGCTTCAAATTGTATTTTTAGAACAAAGTATCGATTGTGCATTGGTGCGGTTACAAAATACTATCGGTAATCAATTTAAATTCCCATAAAGTAAGTGACATGAGCAAGTACTTACCAGTACAGTGATATGATCAGTAGACAATACATGTCAAGTGCACCGATAATATGTAAACTTGATTGATAGTGTTTACCAACAATGTTACAGCCAATGGTCCATTTGTGCGACTTTGTTTTCAACCAATTTATTGAAACATTTGCCTAAACGATCGGCGAGGCTAAACAACGGGTCCGTTAGGTATCTACTATGTTCCTGAGAAGAGTTGTTAGAACATATAATGTACTCACCGATAATAAGTACTGAAAGGGTCTGTGCAAAATGTCGGTAGGAAGGGCATAGTGGGTACGGGCATAATTTCTGCCAGTGCGGAGGCTCCCAAGATGGAATCCCGGATTCTTCTTGATGACACTTTGCACAACACGCGTACCACCAAGACCTGAAATGTATTTTATAAATAACACTGACTAGTTACAGATTACGTAAATTGTTGCGAGGTGTAGGAAAGTACCCGGTTCAAGTTTTTAAAGTTGCATAATTTTGAACTCACCTCTCTATGTGCTCGCTCTGTTGTGATAATGCTTTCTTGGAATAAACCGAGGATGTTGTTGAGTATTTCTTAAACCTGCCTTCGATGTGTGTCTGTCGATCTGAAGACCAAGAATGAAGTGATCACTGAATGTAAAGTAAAACAATCGATCGAAATATCATGTGAAATAACAGGTGCTTTGCTTAAGCCACCTGTACTTTTCCCTATTATACACATGCTGGAAAATAATTATACTCATAAATATTTTCACTTAGAAATTTATAAAGCCTGGCCTTTCCTAATGCTAATACTGGCACTGGATGATGATGATGATGTTACCATAACAAGATGATGTGACGACCTCGGTGGCGTGCCGAGCGAGTGCTCGGCTGAGACGCAAGAGGCGCGGGTTCGATTCCCGCTTTGGGAGAAATGTTTGTACCTATGTTCTGCAAATATTGCTTCCGGGTCTGGGTGTTGTAGTAGTATGTATTTACAAAAAAGTATATAAGTATTCTATCAGCCATCTGGTGCCCATAGTACAAGCTATGCTTAGTTTGGGGCTAGATGGCGCAATTTGCATCACAACAATAATTTCGTCAGCATACGTTAAATTTTTTGCCACGTTGGCCAGCCAAGGGATTTATTAGAGAGATGTAAGTTTAACAAACACTTAATATGGCCAGGCTATAATTATTCGTATTTAATCAGATGGATTAAAAAATATGTATTAAACGAATTATTTGCTCCCACAGTACAATGAATAACGTATCATTTTAACCTTGAATCAATAAGGAAATAATTGCATAAAAAGAGTGTATACTACATAAATTAAACTAGGTAAATAAGTTAATATGTTTGCGAAATTATTTTGTAATAAACAAACGAACCTACTATCTATAGACTTGTAAAATAGAGCAGGCCTGTTGATTTTTTTTTTCAATTACAGGTACTAATATTTTAATGGCAAAAACAGGGGGTAGCTTATGTCCAGAAGTGGGTAAAGTGTCAGGCCATCGATGATGATAGGTTATGCAATTATTATGTTTTTAAATCTTTTCACATTGATTGAATATCTGTAGTTCTATGGTAGGTTCAAAAAGTATTCAGGAGTTTTCGCGTATTTAAATATGAATGGAATCGACGATTGCTGAAGCTGTATAAAGTACTAGCTTACTCGCGCGGCTTCGCTCGCATGGTGTAATTTGACACCCTATTTACCCCCTTTTTGAGGGTTATTTAAAAAAACCTGAAACTTGTGTCCATTAATTTTGTATTTAAAATATCTCAATTAAGTTTCGAGCCAATCGCACCACTCATTAAAAAGTTCCCATGCAAACTTTGACACCCCATTTTATCCCTTTTTAAAGGTTGTTTTGAAATACCTTACACGTGCCCAATTATTTTGTACTTTAAATATCTAGACGAAGTTTCAAGTAAATCGCACTTCGCGATAAAAAGTTGCATACAAACGTTGACTGAAAAATTTGGGTACCTTTCAAATTTGAGCTTTCTAGCTTCATCAGTTTGGCCTGTGCGTTGGTTGCTGAAAAATGCTTATTGCTGAATATATATATATTATGTATAGATAGATAAACAAAAAACCAAACGTGTGTCTGCCGATTATACCTACAGCATAGAAAGATACAAAGTGACAAGCAGGTACCTACAAACACGTTAATGCTCTTATGACAAACGATACTGTTTCACAATGTCTATCCGTACCAAACATCGCACGTTTTCGTTCGCAGAATATTAATAATGCATTGTTCTAGAAGTCATAATGTTTTATGGTTGTCTCAAGTGTACAGGGCGGAAAAACATCTCCTTTGGGTATTGACACTTACCCCAGGAGGAGTCCATTTCTGAAGCCATTGCGTTGTGAAGGTTGCTCTTGCGGCGGGAGGGCCCCTCCGCCTGCGCTGATATACGCCCATTCCTGATAATCAAACATAAATATGTCACCATGGTTCACCATATCCATCTTAGGACTTTAAATCAGAAGTGGTTGGAAGTTTTCTTATGTTTACTTGTGGCTCTGCCTACCCTCTTTATACATGGGATACGGGTGTGATAATTATGTATGTATGTGAATATAAGGATACGCAGATACTAGTTTCCATGTGCTGCCATGGCAAAGTTAGAATATGTTAAAATAATCACTTTTGAAATTAATACAAAAATATATTACGAGACTATCGTTTTATGATATTTGTACTAAATGAATGACGTTGAAATTATTGCCATAAAATGCAAATATCCGAAGTACTAGTAAGCTTTCATTTTCAATACGGCCTTTGATATAGGTAATTTAAAAATAGAATGTTGCTAGTCCAGTTAACGCCAATAAAATATTTCAAAAATATGTTCATTTATACAACTTTCGATGCTTATTTAAATACATTGCTTGTTCATAAACAAGTGAGAAACTATTATTTTTCACTGAGTCATGCTCAGGTTTGCTGATTGCAGTTTCAAGGGTAGATCTCAGAATGATTTCTATTAAGCTCCAGGTCATGTGACAGTTCTAAGGTTAGGTAGGTTGTATTACACATTGTACAGTTGTCTGCACTAATATGTATACATTTAAAAATTTTGAAAGTAGTATATTAGTAGTAAAATAATAATAATAATAACACTCAACAGTCACATACATAGTCCTGACCCCACACTAGGATTCCCTGTGTCGTGGGTATCAGAAACTACGAGTACCATGGTACCACAACACCCAGACACGGAAGAAATATTTACAGATCATGCAAAAATTTCTTCCGCAGCGGGAATCGAACCCGCGCCTCTTGCGTCTCTGCCGAGCAACCGCCCGCCACGCCACCGAGGCCGTCTAAAATAAAGAAATACACAATAAAAACTGAAAAATTATGTTTATTTTTTTATTGTTATGTTATGGTATTACATCGTTTTATAAATGCCCCGCAACTTTGTCTGCGTTAAGTTTTTTTACACAAACTTCATCTTTCTGCACCCCTACACCAAACTCTCCAAGTTTCATGATTTTTGGACTAATGGTTTAGGTTATGCGTTGATTGACTGTCAATGAGTAAGTCAGTTTTATGTGTTAAGAATACGAAATTTAAACATCTTATTGCAAGCGACTGTACTAAGTTCTAAGAGGCATGAATGTACCAGTTTTATCCATTGTCGCCGTAGACATAAGAAACTATGAAGGTAGTTACTAGTATCTTGTCTAACCTAGAAGAAATTGTCATGCCAACAATGTTTATTTTTAAGTAGGTACCTAATATTATACACAACGATTTTTGAGACTTTTAACAATATTACAAACTACAAACATAATACATTACATATTTGAGTAAAAAGGTTCCCATTTTAGTTGAAAAAGCCTAGATGAAGCGGAGTAATTCAATTACTATGCTAAATTGAACTTTCAAGCCAGCGGGAGCAGCGAACGAGGCGGCAAGGTAAGTGCCTGGCAAAGGCTCTATTGACGGAAAACTACGCTGCGCTATAACCTAGCTAGTGGGTCAATGTTTTCATTGATCGTGATTTATAACACAAAGAGAATATAAGATATAAAAAGATTTGACGAATTTGACCATGATGACTTGAAAGCCACAAAAACATGGAAAGTTTAGACACTTTGAACGCAATTCTGACTTAAGAAAACCTAAGGGCTACGAGTATAAGCCCGATTATTTTTCATTGTTTGAATGTATGAAGAAGCTGTTAGATGATTATTCGATATTATTGACTGTTTTATTATCTAGCAGTATTCATAAAAGGTATTTAATAAATACCCGTTTTTGCACGTAATTAGATTTGCCAGACCTATCATGTCTTAATTATATAGATGGTAGCCTTATAATTTTGTTAAGACAAGCATTGCGTTCTTAAGAGAAGATGACTCTCATAATTTTATTATATCATTAGTCGCTCTTTAGGCTCGACATATTTTATGTCATGGAATGATTTATTGAATTTAAGTTGTTTAGGGTCTTAGGGAATCTTACATTGTTTAGTTGTAGTTCCTTATTAGTCATTAGACATGGATGTGTTTACTCAAAGCATTTGCTTTGACCGAAGCCAAATTTTTTATGGAATATTATTATTATTAGGAGCCTGTAGTGTCCCACTGCAGGGCAAAGGCCTCCTTTGCTTCTCTCCAGTCATCCCTGTTATAGGCCACTGTGGACCAATCCTTTAAGTAGGCATCAATCTAGTCCCTCTATCTTCGCCGTGGTCTGCTGCGAGGTAATTTTCCGTTCAGAGGCATCCACTCCGTGTCGGATAAAAAATAAGTTTCGGTGGTTCTCCAATACACGAGTTAAACTAATGCTGTTTTGTTATTACCTAAGTAAGAGACAAGATGAAGTACCTGGTCGTGATATCACGACTAGTTGCTTCGGTATCTAGGTATGTCACGTTTAGTTCATTTTGGGTGCAATACAAATAGAATAGTAGGTACGATACATTGATACGTTATAGCTTGGACATTGAAAAGACATTTTTTATAATAATCTGTATTATTCTTGCTAATGTATTCGTGGAAAATACAATATATAAATCTTTAAAAGTAAATAGTCAGAACCAATAGAGCGAAACATATAACTACAGTAAAAGTTAAGGTTTATTTTATAGATGGTGAGTTGTATATGAATATGGATACACAGGCAGAGGAAGACTTAAAAAAAGATGGAAAGAGTGAGTACCCAAACTACTGGCATGACGAATGATAGGAGAAGATGGAAGAGTGTGCAGACACCACCTAATGAGATAAGATCGGGAATATGATGATGATGAGTTCTATATGACAGCCCAGTTTTCAAGGATGGTGTTGTGAATCATGTAAAATTTACGGATGTTTATGTTCTTCAATCAGTCTGTAATCTATTTATACACTGAGAGCAAAAACAGGACACTAGGAATATAAGGATGTCCTTATCCTACTGAAACATACATTATATATTATTCCTTGCTTATAATTTGTTAGTCCTCATTCTACCATTAGGACAGAAGCACCAGGAAACAATCCAAATTAAAGATGACTTCTGGTTAAGTTGGTTCGCGCGTTGATGTCTTTTGTTTGTAAAACGATGGGTTCAGTTATGCGGAAAACGTTACTTTGGAATGTCAGCAACAGGTTAAAAAGTAAACCTGCTTTCATTTCCTATATTTTATATCTTTTAAAAATCATTTTTCCCTACATAAAAAGCTGAGAATTTCAAAGTTCATTATCCAAAATAAGCAAGCCGCGTTTTCACTTAGTGTTCTGAACAGTTCTAAGCTAGCAAAAGCTTTTTCGCGTAGTAAATGATGATCACACGCAATCGATGATGCTTAAATTCAGCGAAAACAGCGTACTTTTTCAGAATAAGTGTCCGTTGTCTGTTGTAAATTTTTGATAATGAATGTTCGGTTTTAAGCGAATATTTAAAAGAGCTTTATATATTTCTTTTTATTTTAATGTAATATATGTCCTGTCACCACACTGGTTCAAAGAACTATGGACTAGACTGGCAGTATTAATAGCGAACGAACGTCGTAGGACAATAAAATTAAACAGCTCAGAACAAAATGTTCGCTCGGCTGAAAAGAGAAAATCAGCGTACTATCGCATGAAAAATCATATTATTTCAGTCATTAGACGATTTTCAATGGAAAAATATTATAAATAGTATGTTCACACTTCATGCCTTTAATGAAGTCTGTAGATCCTAGTAGGTGCTATCGGTTATTGCAGCAAATTCTCATGTAAAGAGAAATTAGCGTGCAAGAATGTAAAATGAATTCAATACGGTTTGTTATTTGAACATCGATAAGCTAATAACGTCGTTCAGGCGAACCTATTGGAGAATGTGTGGGCCCAATGTCATGGTTAAACAATTTCCATGCGTCATAAGCAACTTTATTGCCAAATTATAAACAGTTCTTTCAGTGAAAAAGAATAGATTAATTACCTACCTACTAGTAAAGAAAATGGTGCTGTCGAAATTCATGGAAACAAAATATAAATGAAGACCGCATCGACAACTTGTCTGGATTCAACTATTGTTCGTTCTATGCTAAAATGTAGGGCTGATTTCAGAAAAAAATATATAAATATAAAATTAGTTTTTTTTAATTTATGATTTTAAATTTAATTATCTAAAATAAAAATGTTTTAAGTTAACTTAAGAAAATTAAAACTATACGAGAAGGTAGATAGGTAAATAGGCTCGTTCGTCAACTGACACCAAAAAATTCGTACCACGTGGTGTGACTTGATGAAACTTAATTGTGACTTCTACAGTTACTGTGTATCTTATCTTATGAAGAAATGCATTTTGTCTTTTGATCGTATTATTTTTTTAAGTTAAGTACATATAGTTTTTCATACAAAAATAGTTAAGAGTAGGTAAGTAATAGTTTTATTTACTTACCAGCAGTGTCTGTTGAGTGCATCTGTTTCGAGTGAGGAGTCTGAAGGTAAGTAGCTGTCATAGTGACAACTGAGGCTGCTGTGAGACATCCTACATGGCACTCAGTGAGTCTTGTTCACTTAACAAATAGATCAGCGAGCGAATATACGATGTGGTCGTCGCGGGTCATGCCGCTTGGCTCAGCACGCTCCACACCTATGCCGCGGCGAATGTGCATTATAAAGGAGAAGGTTCGGCTGCGAGTGAGTCGCCCGCCGCGCCTCACCCCGGGCACGTGACTGCCTCTGTGCGTTCAGTTTCGCCGGCCGGCTGGCCGGTCATTGGCCGTAGTGCGATTTTTTTCCTAAAGCACAAGAGTAGGTTCCTTGCCATAGAAACGTTTAATCATAGCCCGGGGGTATAGCTCACTTGCTGATGGTCGACTGAATGAGATTGCGGTGCCGATGCCGGCCGCGGCTATGTTTATAATTCACGCTCCGGCAACTCAAACAGTGCTCGCATAACAACTGCATCCGCGCAGCCCCCGCCCGATCCTTCCTCGAGCATCGAAACAATATGTGCCACAGCACAGCGATGAAAAACAAACGAGTGATACGTCCCATGTGGTTTTATGTGTCGTCTGTAAACGATAAGCCACTGTGGCGACAATAAGGGGAACTGATTGTTTAGATTGCTACCTTTGTTGATAGCGATTGAACTGTACACGGTCAGTAGTATCTTCGTAAACAGTTTAGAGTTATTATGATAGTGTGTTCTTTATTAGCTGAGCTGAAGGTTCATTTGACATGAAATATTTGCAAAGGAAAATTTGCGGTTACATGGGATGGACTCTTACGTTTTCTTGGTAGGTACATACATAATCATCTTCAAATAGCACTGTCATCAAAATATAACAGGTCGAAAACCTCTTTCAAAAATATAATTGTTTTAGTTATTTTTTGCTGATAGATCTTTGATGTGGGCTTGAATTACGTTATCTTTATAATTTTGAACAAAGATCAAAAAAAATATATATTTTTAAATCAAAAGATCATGCCATGTGGGGAGGTAGTTATATAGTTATGAAAAAAAATATATTGAAATACTTCGCTACTTATTGGTTACCTACGTTAACAAAATATCTATTGATCTGATTTTCGTCCTAGTAGTTACTTATACGAATGATCTAGGTACTTGAATTAGAAATGAGTGTCATACTCGTAATCACTTTTGAAAAATATATGACTTAGTAAACCGTATCTTTGTAATAAAATAAATGAATAGACGCACCACAAACCAGCACAAACCACAAACTACATTCGACTTTCAATAAAATTGAAACATTGTTGTTATTAGTAGTTACATAAATCTATAAATAAATATTATTATTATGTATAGATAATTATATTCTTACAGATAAAATATCAATAACCTCCAATTAGGAATACTCAGATACCCAGGTCTATTACCGGTGACAACAAAATGTACTCAGGACACGTGACTCGTCATACTTTATGAGATACTTCCAATCCCTAATCACAGTAACTGTTGTTTGAATTCAGTCACCTATCGCTCTGATATATGTCGTGTGGTGCTGTGCTGTCGTTAGCATTCATAATAATAACAACAATAACACCCAACAGACACATACCTACATAGGTCTGACCCCACACTAGGATTAGCTATGCCGTGGGTATCAGAAACTACGAGTATCATGGTACCACAACACCTGAACCCGAAAGAAATGTTATTAGAACATTTTTTCCTCAGCGGGAATCGAGTCCGCACCTTTTGCGTCTCAGCCGGACACTCGCCCGTCACGCCACCGAGGTCTTTAATTAGGTATAAAAATTATACAAAAAGGAGAACGAGCAAAATGAGACAACTCGGATTAAGACCAAAAATGTAGTCCCTGCAGAACTAACACCATAGTGCATTGAAAATGTCTAAAAAGGGCTATATTTCATTGTATCACTGCTATGAGAAACAACCCATAGAAATTGATTTATTTTCAGTTAAACATTTATTTCTAGTTAAACGAAATATTACAATGTGTTATACTACTGGAGCCCAGTCAAACGGTACATTGAACGGTATAAAACTTAGATGTTGAAAATTAATTGAATTGGGGCTCTGGTCTGATGAAGGAGTCAGGATCTATCTACCGGAACTCTTCTGTTAACAGCAATATCCGTGTTAAATATTTTATTTCTTGACACAGTTACAAAGACAAACTATAATAACATTAAAAACTTTAAGGTAATCGGTATAATAATAGGAAATAAAAATGAGCTCAGTTTTTTATCTGAGTTCGCCTACAGATAGAAAACAGAGCTCAGATCACCGAATAATAATAATAATAATAACATAGAAGCCGGGATTGTAAAAATATACCTAAAAATAATAATAATAATAATATCCGTGTTTGGGAACATAATGAATCAGATCGCAGATTGTATAATATAAACAAATATTTCTTTTAAAAATATCATTGAGGTAAACTATTTGTGAATCATTATTTAGCTAGTGAAAGGCGTAGACGAAATTATCAGTAGAGTACTTTTTAGACGGAGGTACTTACTTCTTTAATAGCACTAATTAAATTATTGTTGAACTAATGATTTTGTTTACTTATTTTATGATTGTTAGGTATTTTATTTTTCCTGTTAACATTATAAAAGTGAATGTTATAATTGTGTTTCCATGTCGTTTGTGATTTAGATAATACATTTTAATATAGAACCTAGGTATGAGCCATGAAATAGCATATTTTTATCCGAAAGACAGAGCCAGTTTCTCATTTGAAATTATTAAAAAAAAAACTATTTTCAATTACTACTACAGATAGATTTAGCAAATTATTAATAAATTATTTAGGTACAAATGCACAAAAATATGCTAAAACATATTATGTACTCGTAGATCTAAGTTGCTCTATGTGGGCTGCTAATATCAATTCATCAGGCGTTTCACAAACTGCCAACCAAAAATGGTGAAACGGAATCATTATGGTGCCGCTTTGTCCTTTCGTCTGCCATCGTTGATGGCAGCATCAATAGTCCGGTTACAATATTCTGACAGGCAACGTTGCTTTTCTGTCAAAAATAATATGGCGCTTTTCAACAGATGTATGTTCGTATGAGCTAGTGGCCAACTCTAGTGACGGAGTTTTTAGGCCGCCTAACAGATAATAACGTTGCTGTGGCAAATAATATAAATAATAAAAACTAAAAACCTGATTGATTAGGGCCCTCGCCTCGATCCGCGAGCCGAACCAAACCACACTCGACAGTTCTTGTTTTCAATTTGCTTGATTTTGGTAACGGCAATGTGCACTGAGCACAGCAGCAAAATATTTTAAGGAGTTTTATTTCAGTAATTTAATGC
The DNA here is from genome assembly GCA_949320045.1 of Scotopteryx bipunctaria. NCBI lineage: Eukaryota > Metazoa > Arthropoda > Insecta > Lepidoptera > Geometridae > Scotopteryx > Scotopteryx bipunctaria. Next base: position 7,620,841 of record OX439441.1, read on the forward strand.
TGTATATAAGATACACACATAAACAGTATTTTTTTTTTAAATAAACTGCGCACCTTAAACTCCAATACGTAAATAAATTAAATAAATAATTGTGGACATTTCACACAGCGCCATCCAGCCCCAAACTACAACAACCTAAACAAAGCTTGTACTATGGGAACTCGGTGGCTGATAGAATACTTATATACTTTTTTTGTAAATACATTCCTATAGATAATACATAATACTACAACACCCAGACCCGAAATAAAGTTATCAAAGTGCGAAAAGCATAAATTAGGTACCCATTAAACAGACTGTCACCGACCATAGATTATTATGATAATGATTTGAAAGTGACTACGGAAAAATACGCTAATTCTTATATACTACACCTGCTCGGAAAGTCAGTTCATATTTCTTCAATAACAGAGGATAACATTATGTCATTACTGTCATACAAATACAGAGAAAATGTATGAAAATCTATTCCTAACGCGTTAACTGGGCAAAAAAGTTGTATGAAAACCCATTGTTAACGTTTCTGTTTTTTTTTAATCTCCTTGGTAGTAAAAAAATCTTAAAACTTCCTTGGTCGGTAACCTATTTTAATATTATAATACCAAAAGACAAAAAGTTTCTAGTGCAAAATGATACTGGCCACTAACTTTTTTTGAACATTACCTAACATTACCTCTCAGAACAATATGATTTGAATTTAAATTTCAATAACCAATAAAGTATTTTTATTTTCCTTACAGGTGTACTATGTATCTCGAGAGAAAGTGCGATTCTGATCTCGTGTGTATTGAGGCTTAAATTACACCCTCGTTAATAATAGGTCAGTTGAGTGATTTTATGCGAGAAGGTTTGAATATTCTAGAAAAAAACTGCATTCCAGGTAAAAACTGCGGTCCTTAGAATTGGAACACGTTGAGTTTGATAATAAATCGTTTTGGTTCTAGAATTCGAGTATTTGATTTTTTTTTAAATTCAATGAAACTCATTTATGGAACACCATATATTACACATTCGCATACAACATACCTACGAGTTCATGCACCATCACAAAAATACCAGTACTCTACCAGTACTCAGTGTGGCCTTGAACTGGCCTTTTTAGGACCTGAATAAGTGAGTTAGTAGTGTTGTAGTGAGTGGTCTCACCCGATAAACAGTAGTCTCTCTAAAGTCTTTCCCCTATATAATATTAAAAAAGACCATATGATGGTCACAACACTACTTACATACTTCTTCAGGTTCTAGAAAGGCCAGTTGAAGGCCACACTTCCAATCTACACACAATGCTAACTCACCTTTATGATATCACAATACTGAGTTAAGTTTAGTTGTAATAGTATATTATGCACCAAGGGGATGAAGCTATACTGAATCCCGAGCGTAACGAAGGATTCTCGAGTTAAATCCCGAGCTAAGACTAAAATCCTGAGTGTAGCGAGGGATTCAAGCTCGCCCAAGACAAAGACAGCCTTATCCCCGAGGTGATGGTGAATACTCCACTTTTGACACCTGCGAGACAATAAACAGAACCGCGCTCCAGTCGCACCACCACTTTCGATACGAACTTCGAATATAACGATATATGTATATAGGAAAACATTATGAGGAAACTAGTCAGTAGGCAAGAACCTAACTACATTATTTTTATGACTTAAAATTACAAAAACCTCGAGAATGTTTTAGTCGTGTCAATCGTAAAACATTTTTTTTTATTTGTGATGCATTTGCTTAATTCGTAGCTAGGCTATTATTTATTTATATTATAATAGAGACCTCCGCTGTTCGATTTTCGAATAAGTTCTTCTTGGTGTAGGTTTCTATAAACATTTTACAGAAGAAAACAATATTTTTTCTTTATGTAATTAAAAGATAGCAGATAGGAAATATGTGTTATTTTTACAGATTTTCGTACTTAGAAGAACTTGTAGAAACCTTGTGCTATTATCAATTATTATGGTTTCAAATAGTAATTATGTAAGTCTTTTCAATGTCTTGTTGTAAGGTCAAAAAGTGGAAAAATATGTTTTTCCTCAATTGTCCAAGCCCACCTCATAATGTGAGGTGAGTTATTTCCTACTTGACAGGATTAAGAGATTATTTTGCACAACTTGGTATAATAAGATATAATGTTGGTTATAAAAGGTATAGGTGTAGATAAGTTTGTATTAATTGTTCAAGACACGGAAAATACATATTTAAATAAAAAAAAACTGCCTATAAATTACAATAACAAGGCAAGGCAATAGCGGGCGACTGTCAAGATTAAGGGTTTATTATGAATGACTAAGCTTAGGGAGTTGTTTATCAAAGGAACAAGATTAGAGACAGATGAGTGGTTAACAGTTGGCAGCGGACATCAAAGGCCATATAGAACACGTTGATTCTAATAAGAAATCATTGTTTTGGTTCTAGAATTCAGATATTTGTTTTTTTATGAATACAATGAAAATTCATTTATGTAACACCACATATTACACATTCGCATACAACATACCTACATGTACATGAGTACATGTACCATTACAAAAATATATTATACATTTATATGGTTTCTTTTGGTATCATATACCTAGAGGAATGACTAGGAGACTAATGTTTATCAGATGAGACCACTAACAATACTACTAACGAACTTATTTATTTTATTTTATTTTATTTATTTAGGATCACCTACAAAAGTAGGTAACCACTGCATGTACATAAATATTTGAAATGCGTGAACACAAATATTTACGCAGGACATGAGAAAATATTTAAAAATATAACGGATAATATGAAAGCGAAAAAATAGTATCTATTCTTCAGGTCCTAGAAAGGCCAGTTGAAGCCACACCACTTTCGACACACAACGCTAACACACCTTTGTGATAACAAAATACTGAGTTAAGTTCAGAAATAATAGGAGATTATGCACTCTTATTATTATTTTTTTAATATTGAATCCCGAGCGTAACGAAGGATTCCAGAGTTAACTCCTGAACCTTGTAGCGCCTTCAGCCATGCGGAGCAAAGCAGCTGCACTGCCTCCGCGCGGCTTAGGTACAAGATGAGAGCATCTTCAAATTGTAAAATAATAAAATAATAAACACATACCTTTCAGAAGGTAGATTTTCTCGATCCTTGCTGTCGGCGTCAGCCATTATGGAGACTTTCCGTTTTTCTGGCGCGGAGACGGAAGATGGGGTTCTCGAAGGTAGTTGTGATGCGGGTGGCTGATCAGGAGTTAGGGTGCTCTCACTGGGCCGCTTCTCAAGGTCACTCAGGTCGAAGGGGTATTCCTTTATTGCAGTCATTCGGACGCTCGTTTTACGAACCTTGGGGGAAAAAAGCTTTTGTGAATTTTTGCACAAATCTTTATTATATATTTATTTTTGGATTTTAGTTATAGTATCTGTATTGTATTTATTTAGTTGTTACTCTTAGGAAGACCCCCTGAAAGAGCAATATTTTACGTTTCATGTTATGAAAATCCAAAAGCAGTATTTAATTTACTGAAAGTTTTCTTTGATTTTGGTTCATAATAATTTGTATATATTAAAATGTCCATGTTGTAAGCTTCAATAATGCTAGCCAACACACCGTTTACTAAAGTATTTTTCAGCCAACACGGAAGTGTTTAATCCAATACTTTAAACTAAAAAATAGCTTTGCAAGAAAGCTCGAATGTACTCGTTTTCACAAAGAAAGTTCCAAGATATCACTTTTATCTAAGTCCTACGTCTGCTCCATAACTGATGTTCACTGAGACTGATTGTGATAAGCAGCCAGTTTGCTAAGAAGCCTCCAACTTAACAGATATACTCTAAGTATAAGTAAAGTTAGCTTAATGCGAGTCGAGGACGTGGAAAATATAGTGAGGTAGAATTTTAAAATAAATAATATTAGTTTAAGAGCTAAGCGTGTTTTGATGATTTGTAAATTTTATCAATTTACACTTTTTTTCAGGGGCATCGTAACCTTATTGAAATCAATTGTTGGTTTGTGTCAGTGAAGGATTATCACCCAATGCTAACACAGTGTAAATTGTTTTGTAAGAAGACGTAGTGCGATGTGCCGCTGACCCGTTTCAGACGATCTCGACAGCCTGGAGATTTGAGAGTACCTCTACCGTGCTTGGAGTCTGTCATTGACCAGAGGTAATTTACTTTCTATAGTCCATTATCATGTTAGATGCATCTTGTACGAAATGACAGTCCAAACCTAAATAAGTGGGTAGAATATGGTGGATATGGTGAACCATGGTGACAGGTGGTCAGCCCGTCGCCCATGTAGATGGTTCATCATGTTGGAGAAGATGCTATCCCCTAGTCAACTTCTACGACATGCTCGGGGAGAGAAGCAGCTGGACGCATTCTATGTTTTTTCTTTACTCCCAGTCAGAGAAGTAATTAAAATTACATTTCATTAATTCATGTAAGTTCTTAAACGGTTGGGAGAAAAAACAAATAACAACAACTATGTACCTACCCGAGATATTTAAGTCGCACTTCAACAAAGATTTTCGTGCTAGTAAAATAAAGTTGGTAATCGCATTGTCGATTCGATATGATGATGCGGGTTCGGTATCCTTATTGCATTATAAATTTATTGCAAAGTACTAGAAGTAAATGTCTTTTTGAGTGTCTGAGGTTTAGCTCATGCTCATTAACACATTGCAAATAACAAACAATTTGTTGTAATGCCAGGTTGGACAATGACACATTACAAGCTATTATAATTAGTATTTTGAAATGTTCTTCTGAAAATTCAACAAACATTCTTTCAGCTCACGTTTAATTACCATGGCAGTAAATATATTTAATATTGACGGTAGATGTATGTGGTCAGCCGCGTTGTATTTATTTGCTTAAGTGGTCTCATCACAATCACATGACTGTTCACGAGGTTCCGACCACGAGCTCCCAATAATTGTTATGAGCGTATGCGCCCGCGCAGACGCGCTTATCGCATCATGACAATTAAATGGCCCGCCGACCCACCCAATCACTGACGTGACGTTCTAGTTGTTATGAGATCTTCATTTAAGGTAAAGGACAACGGCCTCAGGCTTGACGATCCGTGGCCCTTTGAAGAATGCATATACATAGACCAACTCATATCAGATCATAGAATAGTTGACCTCGATAGCATGGCGGGCGAGTGCTCGGCTGAGACGCAAGAGGTGCGGGTTCGATTCTCGCTGCGGGAGAAATGTTTGCATGGTCTGCAAATGTTTCTTCCGGGTCTGGATGTTGTAGTATTACGTATTATAAGTATTTACACATATTATAAAAAATATATAAGTATTCTATTAGCCATCTGTTCTGTTCCCATAGTACAAGCTTTGCTTAGTTTGGGGCTAGATGACACTGTGTGAAAAGTCAACAAATATTTATTTACATATTGCATCTGTTGTGCATTAGGTAGATAGATCTACCTTAACTTAATTGATTTGACATTCTCCAAAAGAAACACCGTTGGTTATTGCAACAAGTTGTAGTATCTAAAATTGTGATTATTAATTTCGATCTTACAAATAAAGTTTAATTAGGACAATGCATAACATAATCGGTACAATTAATATATATTTATGATTCATAAGAAAACAGAAACCTATTCAATTACCTATTACTGTTTTGTATACCAATGATAACTCAGTTCATTATAATTGTTAATTATGTAAAACATTATCAATAACGTGTAAATTTTATTAATATTACCTACATATAAACACAAGACACGGACACGTGATTTATCAATAAATCAGTTGACGTTAATTTTATCGATTGATTACCATACGTTAATATCTTTCAGCAGTTAACACAAGATCTGTTTTGATCTGCTGGAGGTACCTATACCTACTTTTGATCTAGTTTGTATTCTGGTTGAGTATCATTATATTCTTCGTTTAAAAAAAGGATATATTGTATAATCTATAATTTGATGAACTTGCTACATTAAGAAACCTGTCATTATAAAGTTTTAAAGTTTCAAGTTCAAACTTTGTTTAAATATTGATCCCTTTAAAATCTCCTTTCAAATAATCAAATTATATGTATCAAAAATGTCTAAGTACTCATCTTGGAAATACAGTACAATCCTGGGTTTGTTTACATTTTACGTTAGCATATAGGTTCAATGTATGGATCTTATACCTTCGTACAGTAAAAGCACTCTAAATTAGCTGATTAGCACCAAATGTGTCCATGATAACCAAATCTCCTACTAAAAGATTCAGTCGTGACTGCGACCGCGTCCCAACCAAACCACGTCATAATCGGTCAAGGTATAGAACAGATTTACACTACGGTAAATATGAATTTACAATTCGCAATCTATTTATTTTTATACAGAAAAAAACATTTTACGTTATCAGAAGCTCTATATGGGTTTATTGTTATCTAAAGTACGTTTTACTTCCTAATTATCAATTATGAACATCCACCCGACTTATTTCCAAATTACATATTAAGTACAAAATAGATTTTACACAATGCGGAATGTTCATTTTCATTGAACACAGAATGCATTGCATTATGCAATTTGCATATGACAAAATAGACTGAAAATGTTAAAACAATATCAAAATACAAACAAAAATTACTGACCATGTTTAGGTTTTGTCCGCTCCGGTTTTTTTTTCACTGGTAATATGTATTCAACTCGAAACGCAAACAATTTGTTAAATGCCTATTATCATTGTAAGTAATTCGATAGAAAGAGGCGTCTTGCCGTTGAGTAAATGATGACACTACTACGTGATACTTGTTAATGATAGTGATGGTACAGCGGTCCGGTCGTCCACTTGACCAGTGCATTGCCTTGCCTAATACCCCTCATGATAATTGAACTTGAATTGATATCTAATAAAATTAACATTGAGATTATGAAGATTCGCGTACTTGTAAATACCTACTACCTTGCCTGCATTTCTGTTTTTATATAAAGTGTAATCTCAAATATTTATGAGATTTTGTGCCGTTTCAACAATGCAATCGAGTAGAAGGTTTTATAGATTACACAATCAATTCTAGTGTACACTGGAATCAAAATAAATAAAAGTAACTTTATAAAGAAAAAAATAACTATACCTATATTATCTATACCATTCAGATAAGATTCAACAGCTCGCCTCTTTCAAAGTTAAATGCTATGAGCAACTATTTTCCTTACTATTTATTATTCCCGCTTCGTTTAGAGATACATAGTAGGTGACCGCCAACATGTCCAAGGTAATAAAAGAGCTGACATTTTAAATATGAACAAGATACTGACTAAACAGATTTAACTGAAAGAATATTTCCTAAACTGCGGAGGAAATAACCTCACATTTACATGGCATTACAATGTAGATATTTATTCATAGTTGATATTCATTTAAATGTAGAAAAAACCCGTGTTTTTATTAGATAAGTACTTATCTGAAACTTGACTGGTAATCTAAAGGTGCTGCGTCCTTATCCCTACAATCAATATATAATAGACCAATTAAAGTTGTCAACCAAAAAAACATAACATAATTTATGATATTGCTTTTATTGGTTATTTATAGCTAATCTAGAATTTAGGTATTACGTAAAAAAACAATAAATACCTATAAAACAATAAAGTGCCTAAAGTGTGTAGGTATCTAATGTAAGTGCTTAAAGTGGTAGGTAATTATTACAATTTAATTTCTTCATTATCAGCCTTTGCTTTTTGAGAATAGAGAACCATGGATTTCTGCATACCTTACAAAACAATACCTTAGAGACCAAAGTTTTTACTTTATTAATGCATGTAGCTGAAAGCCTGAGCAATTGGCGCAACATCGTGCGAGACAAGTTGCTCCATGATGGGTCACGACCCCCAGTATGGGTAACGACGCAAGGAGGAGGAGGATGAAATAGCTAGGAAGCGGCCTACCTATAGGAATACATCGTATTCATATCAACTGTTGGTAGTTTTGGGCTAAATGGGTACAGATAAATATATGATAATAAAGATTCAAAATTCAAAATATTGGGGAATCACTTGGACACGTCCTAAATCTACGCTGAATCTACGCCTGTTCGTAACTCGACCAAGCGTAGAAGATACAGACAAGAAATCACGCTTGGCTATTCTTTTGGAAAATGGTATCATTTTACAAAACAGTTACCAAGAGTTTTCAATCATTACAACTTGTTTAAAAAACGAGTTTGAACATTGGAGCATGGATAAAGTAGACTAGCTTTATTTGGAAAATATAAACCCCATAATTGTTGATTCTGTTATGCGTTTTCCTATAATTAATTTGGCAGCTCTAAAATTACTTCGGTCCTTGTTATTTCGATCTATTGGAGATTAGCATTGAAGAAAATGCGTAGTAAATGAGAATCGACATCAATATTTGAAATTCGATAGTGTCAGGAAGTGTTTTATTTGTTATTTTTTCGCTACAAGGTACTGATTTCGTGTTTGTTGTTAGATAAAATCCCTATTTAGGTTTATTCCGGGAAAGTCATAAGACCACGTACAAAGTAACTTTATCAAGAAAATATATAAAATAAAGCCTGAATACTAAAGTAGAAAACAGAGACCTAAAATATAGCTGAATATAATCTTTTGGCATACCTACTTATTACTTATCAGTCAGTAATGTGCGCCAAACATGTGGCTATCAGGGACGGTCGCGCGGGATTGTTTTTCGCAAACAAAAGTATTTTTTGCTTACATTGCGTTTTTTTATTGGGCTTTTAGGCTTTTATTAATAAAATTGCCTAGTTAACTAGGCAATGTAGATACTTATGTTCTCATATACTGTATAATGAAAAGTCAGAATAATAGAATATAATAGATACAGAGCATTCAATGTTTTTGATTTTTAAGCCATGGGTACATATATACATAGCCATAGGTGCTATCAGAATTTTGGTCTGAATAATCAATATTACTGAGATGATTTTTTTATATTTAATAATTATGAAAAATTATTTCGCATGAAATGTTTTTTAAGATTTACAGTAGACATCACCAGATAATATAATTGCTGGGATTAGTTTGAGTTCTATGTTCAAGGGCAGATAGCATTGAAATCACAGGCATTTGTAATTTACTTATCAATCGAATAACAGTGTGAAAATGCACTACAGTATTAAGTTGTATTTTTGCTACTGCAAGACAAACTACAACTACTGGTGTACCTACTAGATAAACGTATTATTCAGCTTAGATTGAAGTTTTATACGAGTAATGGGTTTTTTGTGATTTTACTGAATAAAGACAATTGAGAAAAAGTTGAATACAAACATTTTAAATCAAGTTTTTCATGATACCACTACTTTACGACAGTACTATGTACTTCACAGTTTACGAAACAATACTACTTCTAATAGACAAACTTTTACAACACTTTACGTACCGTCCTCAATATGTGCCTGTACCAGACATCTCCATGAACCGCACTCTGACCATGCAATACTTTCAGCTAACGATCACTCCGCTATATACGAGTGACAATAAATGATACAAGAAGCGTTTGATCCAAATGTGTCGATAGTGGTGATAGTGGCGATGGTCGTGTGATCGTGTGACAGGCGATGCGATCGCAGTCCTCGAGTCACGAGGCTCAGCAGATGAGCTCAAGATAAGGGATAAGGAAATCTCGGGTCGGGCGGGTGGCCGGCGTTCGGAGCCGGACTGTCGCGTCGCCGATGGAATCTCGCTACCACTCTACGTGATCGCTCTACAAAAGACACGTCCCACACAATTCACGACCTTATTTTTTCACGATCCTGCACGTGGTCTGCACCCCTTATTTGAATCGACGCCTTATAATAACCGTCTGAAAAAAATGTATCAATGACGTTGTTTCCTCGTGACACGATCTTTCTTTGTTTCATTTATTATCACAATGGAGTTAATTCTGTCGATAGTTGATCTTTGTTTTCGCAGTCGCATTGAAATGTACCTTTAAGCCTTTAGCAGACATTTTACCTAGGTACTTGTCGAAGTCAAAAGCTGTTAAAACATTTTACTGAATACCACTCCGTCATATTGTTTTATGTTGCCCTGTTTAGTTTAAGCAAGTAGTGTACACCGACCTTTAGCTACATGATTTTGTAAAATTTTGCGGAAAACAGTGGGCGTGGCCTGTCACTTTATAGGTAAAAAAACACAAATTAGTCGCAAGTAGATAAGCACATGAGGTGCTCATGTATTGCAGTTCATTTTTTATAAGCGCATATGGTACCTATTGCCTATAGGTATACAATATGCGCTTAATTAGCTAAGGACTGTAAATTTTTGTAGCAGAAAAAACCTTCGGTATACGAAATACAATTTGTCTTTGTTTGTCTGTCGTGAGCGAACTTATGAACTTGACGACTTGCTACGTGCGGACCGATACACGAAAACAAACAAATGAAAAATATGGTAAACTAGCTGCCGCCCGCGGCTTCGCTCGCGTGGTAGACTGATGAAAAATAGCCTATATGTTAATCTAGCACTTTTACTATGTATATTCCAAGTTTATTCCAAATCCGTTCAGCCGTTTAGGCGTGATTGAGGCACAAACATCCAAACTCACAAACTTTCGCATTTATAATATAAGTAAGATTTATTTGCACATTTGTGTACTTTTGTGTGAACTAACTATAAAAACGAAGGCTTTTTACCATCCATGAGTACCAAGAGTACTGATATAGCGCACATATTTTTTTCGTACAGAAAAATCCATTGGTACACGACCGGGTTTGAACCCACGACCTTAGGATCGGAAATCGGGGTCATGAGAAAGAAACGAGTGAATGATGAATGAAATTCCCACTTATCATTTATCCTCATAAATCATAAGTGGGAATGGCATGAGTAGGATAAAGAATATGCACAGCGACGACGGACGGGCTGATCACCTGTCACCATGGTTCACCATATCCATCTCGGAACTTTGTATTCGGTGTGGCTGCAAGTTTTTTAATGATTACCTGTGGTTTTGACTACCCCATTGGGATAAGGGTGCAATAGTATGTATGTATATATATTCACAATTTAATGTACCAAGTACATAGCAACACTTGCAGTGTAAGCAAATAAACTACAAAGTTTTTTCAAGATAGCAAATAGTAATCTGTTACCACTAAAATACGAAAACGATTTATATTTTAATGATCACACAGTTCTATTCAAGTTGTAGCCTGAAAGGAACCGGAAAGCAAAAGTTCAGAAATCATGAAAAAAAAACACTTTGCGATAGTATATTAGCAGGTATCGTTTGCTGGGGACATCGTGTTTAGTGGAGCGCCGTAAGACATAAAATGTATAAACCTCGGAACCCGGTTCCACTGAATGGGACTTTCATGAAACCTTTTCGATTGCATTGTAAGTAGCTTAAATAGAAAGTTTACCCATACAAAATTTGACACCCAATTTTACCCCTTTTTAAGGGGTGTTTTGGAAAATCCTAAAACACGTGTTAATTTTTTTTATTTAAAGTATCCAAATCGATATTCAAGCCAATTGCAGAACTCTTTAAAAAGTTCCCATACAAACTTTGACACCACATGTTAGCTCTTTTTTAGGGTTATTTTGAAAAACCCTGAAACACGTCCAATTATTTTGTACTTTTAATTTCCAGCCGAAGTTTTAACAAAATCGCGTATTGAATTTAGTAACACATTCCAACAGGTTTTATAAAAATCCATTCAGTGGACCCAGGTTCCGCGGTTTTCACCTTACTGCGCTTAACTATTTGACATCGACATTTTGTTAGTTGTATACAGCAGTATGAGTCTGAAGACAAGACAATTTGAATAAATTAAATTATTTCATTTTAGTAATGCATTGTTTTTGTTCAGCTTGACTTTGTTTTTCGCATTGTAGGTCATCAACCTATTTAATATTATTGAAGGTACATTTGAGTTATTATACCTAAGTAGGTATCTACGTAACAAGGGAAAGAGAAAGGTTGAAATATCTTGAGCGCAAGAGCTCCTTTATTAGTTAAAGTAGGCGTGTACTTTCATGCTATTCAAAAATAGTTTTCTTAGTTATTCTAGTTAATACTTTTGTTATTTTTATTTATTGATAATTTGTAGTGTAATTTACAAGTGCACCTAGTATTAAACCTAGCTTAGATAAATGAGCGACTTATAAATTCATCGGTGTACCTAGATCAACAATATCATAAAAAATAATATAACTTAGGAAAGCAAACAATACAAAAAGTAACAAAAAAACCGGTCAAGTGTGAGTCGAATTTGTACACGAAGGGTTCCGTACCATCGTACATGTACTTTTTAATATGACTTTTGCCTTATGTACTTGGGCCACAAAAATGTTTCATTTATTTTATTTTCATTGTTTATTGTTATAGCGGCAATAGAAATATACATTCTGGAAATTTGAAATTTGAGATACAGCCCGCTGACTGACGGACAGACGGACAGATGGACAGCGGAAGCTAAGTAATAGGGTCCCGTTGGCACCCTTCGGGTACGGAACCCTTAAAAATAAGATTTATCTGAGTTGCATTACCTCTAATCTCAAAACATAGAGTGTGTAAGTGTTGTGTCTGAGAAAGTAATAATCCTCGGTATCAATCATTCACGTTTACGATAAAAACAATGATTTTATAGGCGTAAAAAGTTATTGAAACAGCGTAATAAGTTATTGCAGTCGATTTCCACAGGTTTCCTTAAAAAAATGTTTATAGACACGAATCTTGAGCGCCGACCTCTTTAACCCTTGCAACCCACTTCGAAAAACGAATGTGTCAAGTGTACGAAAGTCTCTCTGAGGCACACTTTAATACTTCCACCACACTGGTTCAAAAGAACTAGTAGCGTGCAACCTGCGTCTGAGTCGGTACCTCTAACTAGGTATTTGCGTGCTGTTTTCGCATAGCGATGTCACCCTGAGGGTTAATTCCGTAAACCAGTGCTACTTCTTGTTAAACCTGGAAGTAGCATAATATGCTGAGAATTAACCTTTTTGGTCACACTATGAACGCCGATTGGTTCGCGGGAAGGGTAAAAGTACGTAAAATAAATAGTATTTGTTTCTATTCCTCGATGGATGTTGACATAAGAACAATAGCAACCGCATGTTTTAAGAAGTAGATTAGGTTCAAGAAAACCAGTTTTTGTTCAAATGAGACCTTGAGTGGATTGATTGCATATTCAAGTAGTGTGTAATAGCCAATTAGTATCCGCTTAGTTAGTATCAAATTATTCTTAATAATTTATTTATTTTTCAAGCCTACTCCACCTTAATTAGCGGGTTCGATTCCCGCTGCGGAAGAAATGTTTGCATGCTCTGCAAATATTTCTTCCGTGTCTGGGTGTTGTAATATTTATCATAAGTATGTATTTACAAAAAAAAAGTATATAAGTAAAAGTATATCAGCCATCTGGTTCCCATAGTGCAAGCCTTGCTTAGTTTGGGGCTACATGGTGCTGTGTGATATGTCCTCAAATATTTATTTATTTATTATTTATTTAATTCGTCTCGGGCACTACAGCGTCCCGTTGTGAAGGTAAAAGTTGCCTCCTGACGCTGTATAAATCATATAAAATAGTAAAAGGGCTTAGTTTTTTTCTTACGGTTTTACATAGCACGGTTATTAACCCAGTCAGTAAGTAGATATAGATCTGAAAATACATATGTACTTATTATCACGCCCGTATCTAATGGGGTCGGTAGAGCCACAAGTAAACATAAGAAAACTTGCAGCCACTTCTGATTTAGTCCTAAGATGGATATGGTGAACCATGGTGACAGGTGATCAGCCCATCGCCCACATAAGCCTCATCAGATCTAAAAATAAAATCGTATCATCAGCCTATAGAAGCTGGACATAAGCCTCCCCACAATATACTTCCAGAACGAACGATTTTTGCTACCTCCACCCACCGACCTCTGCGACTCTAACAATATCATCGGTCCATCTAGGGGGAGTGGGGGGAGGGGGCTGTCTTACACTTTGTTTCCATTCGTGGCCACCATTCAAGACCTTTATTTTATTTTATTTGTTGTACAGCTAGGTACAAATAGTATAGACAAATTATACACTATGTAGCCAATTGAGGTAACTCTACATGGTTGCTTAAGGCAAAAGTTTCCATTTATAGTAACCAATAAAATAAAATAAATATAATAAAATAAATATATAAAACTGTTACGTTACTGACTCACTGACAATAACGCGCTGACTAGAAACATGAAACTACATAATGTCTATATTTCTCTTACACACTCTCTTAGTATACTAAGAAAGTAATTCCCGAAATTCAACTCCTGCAAGATGCAGCGGGAAGCTGAAGTTTGTATGAAAAACTCAACGCAGACAAAGTCGCGGGGAGTTCCACTAGTTTTATATAGACTGAAAATGAAAACATCATATATACCTACATGCATTTGTCTTAAATTGCTTGCTGTATTTAACAGTGAAGTATGTGAAACAATTTATTTATTGATCTACTCTATGACCATTCTTCTGGGAAAATAAAATTCATGTAATTTAATTTAGTAAAATTTATATTATTACCCATGCCCATTCTTTCGACGACTGCTCAAGATCCGTGGCGGTATCTATAAATGGATCTTCTTTATCGAGAAAGATCTTATAATACGGCATTGCTAAGGTTACATTGTTATCGTTTCAGGGATAAACGAACCTACCTATCTGTAGGGACACTCGAGTTTGTAGAGTTGTTTTCGATAATTTCCATTTGTATATTTGCCAATCACCCAATAAACTTATTTATTAGATATATTTATTAGGGCGCGATTATATAACTCTGTTGCAGTCAGATTCTATTTAAAACTCTTTAAATATGTCGGCTATTGGTATAGCAAAGCAGTCATAATTGATAACCGACTGATAGAAACAGATTGCAACAAGATACATAATCGCCATACAGAAGGTAAGCTCTTGCAGGATTATTTAAAAGCGTATCTGAGCCGCAGCTAAGTGAGTATTATTAAATCTGCGCAGACAATCATCAGATTGGCTTAAGTTCACTGATAAATAGTAATCTGAGTCATCTGAGATTCTGAAATTTTCCTATGTTTTGACATATACAAAATAAGGATTTAAATTTGATATAAAAAGCTGATTACGATCACAGGTTACGCAAGAGAGCTGCAGTTAGGGGAATTATACATCAACAGAGGTGACATAAAGTATTACCTAACCACGACGCTACAAGTATTTAAGTAAAGTACTCATTTACCAATTCCGGCAAGGTGTACATAGATATTATGAAAGCATAGACCACTTCTTAGTCAGAGTACTTAAAATAATTAACAACCGTTGCAGTTTATGTTGATTCAACTTTCATTTCTAGCGGTGAAAATATTTCTATTATTGGGATAGACCCTAGTACTCTATTTTTTATCTTTATAACATCACCCATTCAAACAAACATTTGACAAATCCTGTGGCGTGATGTGACCATGCCCGCATGAGACGTTAGAAGTGCGGTTTTGATTTCCACTGTCGAACAAAAATGTTTGCAAGAGTCTGGGCGTTGTATGTGTCTGATATTCATGGCACAGGGAATCTGTATAGTTAAAATAATTCAACGTCGATTTAAGAGGTCTGTTCAGTATAATATGTTCTATAAATAAATAGACTCCGTAACATGCAAAAAAGTTTTTACTAATTACTACGTGTTATCGTTCCAGAAACGGTTTTTTATTCTGTAATTTTGCAGGTCTTAATTGCGCTCCAGTTGTGGAACTGGTTAGTGACCACACGGACACCCTTACAGTAGCCATTCTATTTTATATAAAACGGAAATAATAATAGTTACTAGAACTATAGGCGCGGAGAACAAAGCAGCATCTTACTCAATTATTTGCGTAATGAGCGCTAATTTCTTTGTTAAATCTTATTACAGTGGCTTCCAGGCTTCCATATTCATGTTTCTAATTGACTGACCAAACAATTAAAACTATTCCACTTATTTGCGACTCATGTTTATTGTTATTCAAAGGATATTGATGATAATTCTTAAACAAGAATGACATTTGTTGAACGATCGCGGTTCTATAAGAAAGGGGGATATAAAAATTTTCAATATCCGCAGGTTGAATTACCTATGTATATCTCTTTGGCACTAAGAACAGTAAACATTTTAATATTTTGTATCCCTTGTGAAGGTAATGGGAGTACGAATTATCCATCAGTCGATAATCTCTTTTTGTCACGATCTCGATAAATTGTGATAATACGAATGACATGGCTAAGCGTCAGTCAAGTTGTTTGTTGCACGACAAATACTGAAAGTCTGAATTACACAGTATCTTGAAGTCGATTGCAAGATAAGCTGAGATTAGGTAGATAGGTACTACTGGTACTACCACTTTGTTACTTCCTTCATCCTTTTTAATAAAAACGTAGACTTAAGAATATTTCCAAGCACGGCAAATCTCCATGCTTTCGAGAGTATTCTGGTGATGAGTAGTAGTATAACGCCTACGACAAGATAGGTCTATCACTAGACTTACATCGCTTATATTATAAATCATAACGTAAGAAGTAACTCTAATTAATAAGTAGAAAATACTACTTAGTTACTTCCTTCATTCTTTTTAATAAAAACGTAGGCTTAGGAATATTACCAAGCACGGTAAATCTTCATGCTTTCGAGAGTATTCTGGTGATGAGTAGTAGTATAATGCCTACGACCAGGTATCACTAGACTTACCTACATTGCTTATATTATAAAGCATAACGTAAGAAGTAACTAAAAAATACGTAAAAATCAGAAACAGTTTGTGTTCATCCCAATGTCATGAGTTAGTAACAAATGCGTCACCACATTCATTATTAATTGGAGGCTGATGCCTATACGTGATTCGTAACGATAGTATCCGTATCATTGGTAAACTTTTGTTTCGTCCATAAAAATATATATAAATCAAATAGATAATACATTATTGTAAATATAATAGAGACAAAGAGATGAATGTAGAAACTTGTATAAATTGCGTGTGTTTTGAGTTGGGGGACAAACTCACTGATGTAGCTGATCTCGACGTCCTGCCCGTGGAGCCCGTTACTTGCAGATGTAGTTTGACCGCTTCAACGCCAGACCGCTTGGTGCGATCCCGTACAGATGCGGCTCCTCCAGTTCCCGAAGACGGCTGCCGCTTTGATCCTCTGAATTCTGGCTTTATCGACCGACTCTCGTGCTTTCCAGCTCGCTTATCAGGTTTCGATCCTCGAACCTCTGATTTTGTTCGTCTATCGCGTTTCTTCATCTTTACGATTCAAACATCATATCGGTCTCCGAAATATGAAATTTATGCCTACTATCGAATGTAGATCACTCAAGATAAGATATTAAGATCGAAGGTGAAGGAGCTGTGATAAAAAATACGTCTATGGAATACGTGCCGACGAAGGCCTTTGTTAGCACCTCGTCACAATCACGTAGGTGCCTTGAACTGGTGTTGTGATTGTGCGACGTTGAGTTTCTTGAGATTTACACAAGCACTTAACACTGTGTTGTCGGTGCGCGTAGCGGCGAGGCTCGGACTGAGGCGGCCGGCGGCGGTGGCGACGCTCCCGGCGCGGCCGGCCGCCTCGCTGCACCACTTGCCTCACCCGGCATCTTAATTGAAGGGATCTCATGACACTATTAAATGAGCCGCTATCTCAAGATCATTAACACAATAACAATGATCAAATGCATAAAGATGTAGGTACGAATACCTATTAAGCATTTACTTTGATCGTTCTCAATTTAGATAAATTTATGTAAAGGCATTTTTGACTTGCTCTTCAAAACATGAAACAGTTAATAAATAACGGGGGTGATAAGACGTCTTCTGAATACTAAAAGTACATTACGATGAAATCACTTTAGTTTTAGGTAAATAAACCTCGCGACATAAGTTTTCACACCTTAATTAAACTATTAGTTCTGCTTAAAAGTGCCATAAACATGTAATGAAAAAGTAAGTTTTATGTTTAGTACCTATGGGCGGTTTGTTCACATTAATTGTATCTCCAGTTTGGCTGAAGTATAAAATATAGCTGTATAAAGTAGTTTGTAACTAAAACTTCAATCTCAGTAGAAAAACAAAAATATTTCACGTTGTAACATATTGATGTTACAACTTGAAATGCTTTTCTTAAATAAACGTTTAAACGCATAAACAATACAGTTTTTTTTGCGTTTAGGTAAACATGGTAATATAGTACCCGTGTTATTTAAGTTACTCTATGTAATATAGCTATTTATGTTCAATTTATGTCCTAACATAAATGCATAGAAGAAAAAAGGTAGACAAATAAGAGAATATATTTTTTGTGTTTTTCTGCCTTCATGTATTCAGGATGGTTTGAATGCTCTGTTTTCTGTTTTACTTTTTCAGGAGAAGCCTTATTACACTCAGTAGACACGGAATATACTCGTAGTACCTACCTGAGTTTGATTTTTCCAAAATACATTTACAATTACATTAATTTATCACTAACATTCATTGTATAGGCATGTATGTAACAACGGGTAATAGATAAAATAGTGTTTACGTTTTGTTAATGGGTTTTATGACCACTGTGGTAATTTGACCACCCACGTACAGTAGTAACACAAATATTGTGCGCCTCGCCAAACTTCGTGCTTCGTGTATGAAAATCGAATTTGTCTGAATATGCAACTAAAATAATAACTGAACCAACCCCAAAAAGGGAAGTAGGAATTTACTCTACATAATTATTGTAACATCTCTATCACGTTGACTGTCCCGTCTATTTTGGGCAATTTTCTGGTACGTCAAATGGTTTTTTTAATATACTGCTTTATTTTATGTTCCTCATGAAAATCAAAGTTCTAGCTCACACGTCCAGCCCAGGAAACGGCGTTCAGTTGCCTTTGGCTAATACATTACATGTAATTCACGGACGTTACAGCCAGACCAAAAATGCATGACATGTAATGTATGGACAGTCAATTTTGTGGTGCTACTGTTTACTGTTACTGCCTAGGTACATTCAATGTCAAAGGTACCTACAATTAATTTACATCTAAGATAAATTCATACATTTACTAACGCCATCTCGCTGATGAACTGAAAACCTTTTACTCAAGGAAACTACAAATGAAATAGGTACTCACGAACGAACCGCGTAGTCGTAGAGCACTATAGTTTTTCCTACTGTATCCGAAAAATGCTCATAGATGGCGTTAGTACCTTTGATTTTTCCTTATTTTTGTCTAATTTTACCCACGACGGAACGGAGAAGGTATAATGCATAATAGGCTTAAGAGGTTGTAGGTATGTTTATTTATTTCTGTGTTTGGCTTATACCATTTTCCTCAAAAACTACTGAACGGATTTCGAAGCGTTTTTTTTTTGCATTTTATTATGTTTATTTGTTTTACGGCCGTAGCCCACTAGGGGGCGCTGCAGCAGCTAGCATAGTTTTTTGCAGCTCGGACACTCAATAACTACCTACTGAACCGATTTCGATGTAGTGTTATGTATTATGTTAGTTTTATTTGAGATAAGTTTATTAGGTATTTTGTAGATAACTAATTATTTATCGTCGTGGGTTTTAAAAACATATTTTTGTTACTTGTTTTCTTTTCTGCCGAATTTGCCAGGAGACGCCTGCCGCAACCATAGTAACTATTAATCTTCTGTAACATTGATATGTCTCGCTCGTGCTGGTAGGTAGGTACTCCCGAGGCACTGATTCGGTAGCCCGAGGTAAGGTGGAGTAGGGTGAGTATCGTCTTAACGTCAAAAAGCCTTCAAACTTTGGACATGGATGACTAGGTTTGCCTTAAGGGACCTTCTTCATTAGAAAATTAGCTGATACCCAACTGGTACCAAATTATTTTAAAATGTCTCTTAGATTACGTCTAATGATTGAAAGTAGCAGGCTATCGAAAAAACAAGGACTGTTTTAAATACATTTAATTAACCTGAGTAGTAACCGCTAAATAAGGAGGTAGAGGAAGAAAGCTCATGGTAAGAATTATGTTCGATTCCTATAAATAACTAACAGACGTCGGTACCGGGCATAATTAGTTTGAAATCAATGGGGTTGCAAGGCAGATAATCGTAAAGAGGTCTTATTTACACCTTGTCCTATAGAACAAATTGAGAAATAAAAGTATTACATGTTCCATAGTTCCTGAAAACCATATCCAATAGGTTTAACTCACCCTTATGGAAGCGCTTCGTGCTGAGAGTGATAAAACCCACCTAGGGTGGTTTTATCACTCTCAGTTTCTTTTGCTGAGTTTTTCTTTAACTTATTTTTATAATTATTTAGTTTTCAGTTTCAGTCAGTTTTAGTTTGTTTTAGTTTTAGATAAGTTTAGTTTTAGTTGTAATTTATTTTATGTACCTATGGATTTATTTTTCTGAAATAAAATATTTAATTTAATAGTACAAAAAAAGAAAAAATATCTTATTCTGTCAGATGATGTCATGTTCCATAGAACATAAGGGAACTACCCGGAAAAACCCAATCATGAACTGAGGTAGATGTATGTGTAAACATGTGTGGAAGTAAGTTGGTATACAACTAATCATTCATAGAGGTCTTACTAAATACCTACCCATTTAAACTAACTTGCTTCCTTTGAGGCAAGGAACTTTTGTTCTTGAAGCTGTTGATAGTTAGGTAGGTATCTACAATATTAAACACATTTTTTTACTAAATCATTGGTTTATTGCTTTGGCACATTTTTAACAAGTACATTAAACCTACAGTGATTTACAGCATATTATGCTATAAGCGCTGTTATATAAATAAATCCTCGTAAAAAGGACAAAATAGCAAACAATTTTCTGAAGACATCCAACGCTACTTTACACAATGGCTTTTATGTAAATCTCTAGAATAATAACAAAGATGAAACAAAACGCGGTGTTATAAGTTACTAGTATTCAGCGGGCACTCTGTAGTGGGCTTTTGAAGATCTCTGGCAACTTGGGCGATTTGACGTTGTATGTGTGTATATGTTATGCTAGAGCATAAACATATCCACAATCATACATACAACGTCAAGTCGCACAAGTTGCCACTGAGATGAGAATAAATAATAAATAAGGTATTTACTTTATATAATGATGCACTTCATTCGTAGAGATCCATTGAATAATCTTCATACGTTTACGAGCCGTGATCTGCAAAAATAAAACATTATTAAGTAGCTATCGCGATAAAATTGTTGTTTAGAACAAAAAGTGAACGACTGTTCGACTTAACAATAAAATATAACTACAATCAGAAGCTAAGTTAAAAGTTTGTTAGCCCATCAAACAATAGTAAAATGTTTTTAGGGTCCCGTACCCGAACAGTGCCAACGGAACTCTATTACTAAGCATTCGCTGTCCGTTCGTCCGTCTGTCTGTCAACGGGCTGTATCTGAGTAATAGGTAGAGTTGAAATTTTCACAGAGTAGGTATTATATTTATATTGCCGGCATAACAACAAATAATAAAAATACTTAACAAAAATTAAAGTTAATAAATACAAAATATATTTTTTAACGTTCGTAATCGATCATCAAAGTTAAGCAACGCTAGGCCCGGCCAGTACTTGGATGGGTCGAGAGCCTTTTTAGACATTTTATTTTTGTAGAATATTTGTGTTTTTATTTAATAATTATAATAATCTTAAAAATTAAGGGGGAACGTGCTATTAAAATCATACAAGAAACATGTATGTACGTACATGTACGATGGTAGGGAACATTCGTGTGTGAATTCGATTCGCACTTGGCCGGTTTTATTATTTGTCATTTAGGTAAGTACAGTAGTACCTACCACAAATATTGTGCACTTTGGCAATTGTCGTCTAGCTTCTGAAATACGAACTAACGCGATGATTGTACTTATGTAATATATAGATAATTACGTGGATACTTATTTTTTTTTACGGGTTGATTCAGTTATTATTAGTTAACTATTAGTTGTATATTCTGACAAATTTGGTTTTCATAGAAAGCACGAAGTTTGCCAAGGCGCACAATATTTGTGGTATTACTGTACGGAGGTGTTTTTCCGTTGTTTATCTCGCAATGACAAAGGCCTAGTCAAGTCATCCATTAATCTAAGTTTGCAGTAGTTGGCTCACCGTCGCATTCTTTCGCTTTGTCTTTTAGTAGTATTGGTCCCAAGTGTTTGGCGAGTAGGAATACGATCGGAGTGGTGACTAGGATGGTTATTATTGTGAGCCTGAGGATGTCTTCAGCGTACTTCTTTTCGAGGTCGGTGCCGCCCATTATAATCAGCGTATTGAGCGGCACGGGACAAAGAACTGCCTGAAATGCAGAAATAAAAATATACCACAAGGAAAATTAACGTAGCTATCAGGAGAATAAAAATAAAAAAAAATCATAGCTCGGATTGTTTTTGTCCTTCGAGCAATTAGGAGCAGGAAATAAAATAAATCCAAAAAGTATTTTTATTATAAACAAAAAGAGAAAAGCTCTTTTTATGTACCTTCGTATTTTACGAGATCTATAAGAGGTCAACTCGGAATTGACCATAACCCATAACTAGCTACCAGAAAACTGAGTGAGCATTATTACGTTACTTGGCATCGCTTTTCCGAACTTTTCTCTGCGGTTTTTCCTTCCAGAAACTTTCTCCCGATAACATGGCGTTATTAATAACTTACAATATTAATAAGTCTGCGAGTTAACTTTGTAAAATGAAGGTGTCTTTTGGAGGTTATTTCAAGTTTAGTTATTTTTGCCATATTTATTACTTTCACTCTTGTTCGTTCACTGTGTAATTTTTGATGTTTTTGTAAAAACAAACTATGAGTAAGTACGTTATTGGTAGATAATTTAATGTACATACACATCATCATCTTCCTGCTCTTATCCCACTCTATGTGGGGTCGGCACAGCATGATCTTTTTTGGATCATGGTGTAAGAGTTTTGGCTAAGGTGTTTTATGACCGGCCGCCTGCCTGACGTCAACCCTCCTTGGGAATACTTGCTTATTGTATCTCATCATGTTGGAGGATACTATCCCATAGTCAACTTTTACGACATTCTCGAGGAGAGAAGCAGCTGGACGCATTCTATGTACTGATGTACTAATCACATGCGAGAGATTATAACATATAAGCATTAGAAACCTACAAATAATGATAGACGCTTTTTCATAGAAAAATATTGGACTGTACTTAATGTAGCCTTTTCATAGAAGTAGCCTGTAGATTTTTCATAGTAGTAGCAGAAAGTAGAAAGAATAAATAAGATGTAAATTAGTAATAGCACGATGGCGGAAACTAAAAGTTTGTTGCAAGTAATTGGTACTACTCAATGCATGCTTTTAGGTCTCTATTTTAGACCACCATGAATGAGTCGATCGTCAAAATTGTACCTGCTGGAAAAATCGTGCCAGTTCTATTTACGGCTTTCAAAACAAGCGACGCGACGTCTGTTTCGCTACGAGCTACATTCACTAGACTATCATGCACTCGAACATAACAATGTTTACTTTGTTGTAAGTTGGCGATGCCAGACTAGTTACTTGGACAAGAGAGAGTCTGTCAAATAGTTTTTTTGGGGTTCCGAACTAAATTGGTGATACTGAACCCTTATTGTTCGACTTATCAGTTCGTCCGTCCTGATGATTTCAGCAAAATTACGGAATGATTTACAAATTCTTGGTAGTTTGTTTTATGCTTACCTCTACAATGGTCTTTGGCGACCAACAACAGCAAATGAAGAGTCGTTCTTTCAACGACATGTCGCAGCACATAAGTGCAGCTGCCACAAGCCGGACACTCAGACATATTGCTAAGATGGCCAACCCGAACAGGAACGTGTCATACATCGAACCTTTTATCTGAAAGTAGAATAATATTTACAACTTATTTCTGACCAATTTGACCATCGTACGTGGATCTTAAATACCGAAGATTTGATAGGCCTACTGTTTTTGAAGATACCGTTGTGAGCCCATATTATTATAATTAAAGAGCTGCTTTTTCCATGTACTATTTATTATACTATCTATTGTATTTCAATCTGTTATCATTGTTGATCTTAACTCAACTACTCAACAAATAAAAACAACTCAATGCCTACTCTCCAGTAAACATTAAATGTAACCCTAAAATATAATGCTAAAAATAATAAAGGAAAATACACGTTCCGACCACAAATCGGTTCGAATACTTTTTAGGGTTCCGTGCCCGAAGGATCCCAACAGGACCCTATTACTAAGCCTCCGCTGTCGGTCCGTCTGTTCGTCTATCAGCAAGCTGTATCTCATGAACCGTTAATACGCAGAGTGTACGATGGTACGGAACTCGTCGTGTGCGAATTCGACTTGAACTTGATTGATTTTATTTATTACCGCCATGCTATTAAGTAAAAATGCTTGTATTTTAAAAATGATGAAACAGTTTTGTTCACATTTTTCATTGTCTATGGTTTGATTTTGACGTATTTTCAAAGTATTCGATCCGAAAATAAGTTTTGATGACTTTTGATGATAAAACTGTATAAGATTCAACTACACATTTAACATATCTCACGAATCTTTTATTTATCAAATAACAAATACTTTAGGTATTAGTCTTTGCCATCTATAGTATATGATTTATACAGCGACAGGAGGCAACTTTTGCCTACATAACGAAAGCGTCATGGAGACAGCCTATGACATTTTTTGTCACTACAGTGTCATAAATACAATATGGCTGCTTTTCTTAAAGTCATTTTGAATGAGCTAAGTATGACTTAGACTTAAATGGTACAAATTCATCAACATCATCATGTGCCAAAAAATCTATGGCAGATGTAATATGCTACCTAAATTTACTTACAGAGTCGAGTTTTTTGTTCTTTTACATAAACACTTGTTGCAGAGTCTCTCATACACAAACTCCGAAAGTCCAGTTATACAACATAAGAGAAGATTAGTGGTTTTACTTTTGTTCATGTACAGTATGATTTTACTATAGTCGCTAGTGAGTATAGAGTAGAAAAGTTATAGTAGAGATATTATGTGATGAAAGGATTTAAAGTGCGCATCAAAGGCTCCTTTCGTGCACATGACATATGTTTTAGAACTCTTTTAGGTTCTACAACATGCCTCATTCCTCACGTTTTCCTTCACCGTTTGAGAGTACTGGTATAGCGCATGTAAATACTATTGGGAAATCATTAACAATACCTGTCTTAAATAATCTTATTCGTGAATCTCATCTAAAATACGTAGGAACAAAACAGCTATCTGTGGAAAGTTTGGGCATAACACTATTTCTAGCCAAATATGAGACCAGGTGCTAAGATAATTTTTCGCTGTGGATTTGACTGGACTTACCGCGAAAAACGTGCCCGTGTAAGCGAATAGGCTGGGCTCGCACGCCGACCACAACACGCGGTACGCCGTCGAGGCCGGATTGTTGTTGAGCTTCCAGCCGTCCCTGGCCCAGAACCGAGCGGCCACGGAATTGCATGCCAGAACCCCCACTCCAACTGAAATCAAAGCAAATCTTCTAACTTTTCTTAGTCGGGTCCGGCTGTTTGAACTATATTTTTATTATTCTATACCTAACAACTCATTTCAACAGTTTACAGTACACAAATAGCCTTAGAGGTGATTTTTAAATCCTTTCACCACACTGGTTTGAAAGAAATTGTGATCTTTGAAAAGTGACACGACTAGTAGTAACAGTTAGCAATAAATAAAAGACTATTCTGATTCTAAAGCAGTATAAATACGTAAATTCTTTGATCTAGTCTAGGTAGGTACCTAGGACCATGCAGTCAGGATATTAATCCACATTTTTTTGATAGACACGAATAATCAAAAACCCTTTGTTAGGGCAACTATATCCCAACCTATTGACTAATCACTTGAACAAGACGATCCCAAATAATGACGGACAGACGTAGACGAAACCTAGTAGGTACATCTTTAAGCTATTTTTTCTACGATAACCTTTTTATGAAATAAAATACTTAAACAGTAAAAGGATCTTTGTTACATTAAGATAAACAACTTAAATGTTTTTAATGAGAGAAAATTTCAATATTAATTTAATGAGGTAAATAAGGTTCAATAGGTATTATTACATACTAGCTGACCCGACAGACTTCGTCCTGTCAAAAAGATTTGTAATCATTTGTATGGGAAAAAGAAAAGGGCTATTTTTAGGGTTTTTCCAGCAATAATTCTAATTTTTCTCGCCGTAAAAACCATCCTTGAACTTCAACGAACATTTAAAAAAAAGATTTGGCCAAATTGGTCCAGGCGTTGTTGAGTTATGCGCTTACCAACACATTTTGCGATTCATTTTTATATTATAGATTGAACAGAAAATTACCTAACAACCTTTTCACAGCTTTTAAATTATATGGAAAATGTTATTTTTGTAGAAAGTAGGACAATTTTATAAGTTATACTGGCACAAATTCGTAGGACGGTCTAAATAGTTATGAGGCTGCTTCAACAGCACTAATGGTGGTTTGCTCGTTATCTTATTTTATTCTAGGAAAACCAAAGTGGTTCTCAGAATTACTGGCTATAAAATTTTTACATTTAAAAATTCTCTAAAAGGAGTTGACTGCGAACCAAGATTGGTCAGAGCGTTCGAGTTAGTTAATCTGACAGCTGAGACCTCCCGTTTGCGGTCCCTCTGTGTACATTACATTATTTTTTGTATACTGATAAAACATTTCAGCCTTCTGAAAGCTTATTCAAGAGGATCTACAGGTTTATATTATACAAAATTCAAAAGGACAACTTCCAAAAGCCTTCATCCCAACTTATTCAAATCTGGTCTGCTTTTGTTGAAAATAATTGTTACTCCTGCTTTCAAACAAATAAAATAAGCTGAATGGAAAATGTGATTATTGAGTTTATGGAAGTACATTCTTTCACCTCGTGTTGATTACACAGAAGTTATTATTAATGCGGAATATAAAAAAAAAACTTAATGGTCAACATAATTATTATGCTTTGAGCTCTATTATTCAATAGTAGATTGTTTACCTAGGGAGCTAGAGTGTTCCTTTGAAGTATGTCACTTGAGTTTAAAATAGTGTCGCTCCCGAGATGGACATTCTACTTTTTATCACCCTCTATAAGAATAGTATTTAAGGTTTATTCTATACTTTTGGTACGTATTATTACGTAAAATTTAATTTGGCTTGGAAATAGGGGTAATGTGAGCAAGAGTAAATTAATAAAATACTGTGAAACTTTATGTGCTCTACAGATAAACAAAATTGTGATGTTCTCATTCCCCTATAGCAACAGTTTGCCACAATCAGAAAATGACCTTAGATATAAGTTAAATATGACTTTGCATACAATATCATGCAATAATAATAATATACATGTAATTGACTCTAACAGTGTTGTTAGTAAAAAATATTATTTGACTAAAGGTAGGTATTACCTTTCAAATTATTACAAAAGACAGGTAGCAATGTCGCTATCTTATTATTTTAATATAACAGCCAAGAACTTGGCTACTCAGACTGCTTCTTTTGAGCAGTATAATGACCCCCAAAAACAGACTCTGGAAGTTACTCCAAGTCATTTAAATTAGACCTCAAGACAATAGAGATAGCCTCTAGCGCTTATTATTCACCTTTAAAAAAATCAGTTCTTCATTCAAATATAAGAAAATCCGATAATATATTAAAGTCAAATAATAATAAAAAGAGTCAAAATAATAATTTTAGAAAATCAAAGGTTACTAATTTGGTGCATCAAAATATTCAAGGTTTGAGAAGTAAAGAACTACAGCTGGAATTGTACATGACCTCAAACAAAATTGACATAATTTGTATTACAGAACATTGGCTAAAAATCATGAGCTTATGTTTAATTTCAGTGATCACCAAGTTGGTAGTGCTTTCTGCAGGAACCATTTTGAACGAGGTGGCTCATTAATATTACTAAACAAACAAATTAAATTTAAAGAACGCAAAGATATTATTCACCTGACTGCAGAAAGACACATAGAAATAGCCTGCGTAGAGTTGGAGCAGTTCATTGTTATAAGCGCTTACAGCCCGCCTTGCGCCTCCTTTGATGTTTTTGAAAAGGTTATGGAAGAAATTATGTTCAAATTGTCTAAATCTAACAAGGAAATTATTGTATGTGGCGATTTTAATGTAAATCTGCTTGAAAAATGCTCATTAAATACTAGATTAACAAGTTTATTTAAATCATTCAATCTTGAACCATCATTTATGGAGCCAACTAGAATAACTGCCACCTCAGCTACATGTTTGGACAACATATTTACTAATGTTAATATAATAAGTAAAAATATTATTAATCAACTTGAATCAGACCACCTTGGACAATTTATAAAAATTGAAACACAAACTAGGCAAAATGTAAAAAGGAAAATTACCTATGTACCAATGACCATTAATCGATTGGAACAGTTGAAATCAAATCTAAAAAATAAAATTCCAAACATAATATATCATAATGAAGATCCTAATTATTTGTATAATACATTTTTTAAAGAATTTAATAACGAATTCAATTCAGTTTATACATCCAAATCGATCATGGTATCTAATAAGCCAGGATTTTGTGAGTGGGCAACAGCAGGAATACATAAAAGTAGACAAACATTGTATGAATTGTACAGTATAAAACAATATAATTTCAGTGAAGAGTTTAAAGAAAAAGTTAAGAATTATTCTAAAATATTTAAGAAAGTATGTAAAATAGCCAAATCATTATATTTGAGTTCAAAAATTAAAAACAGTCAAGATAAAATTAAAGCTACTTGGAATGTTATTAAAGAAGAGACTGGAAAAAATATAATTCATAATAACAGTTTTAAATTAAAAATAGATAATATAATTATTAACAAAGATGAAGATGTAGCTAAAGCGCTCGAATTGTTTTTTACTGATATTCCAGTCTCTACTACAAAATCTTTAAACTCTTCCCACATAATCGCAGAGTCAATGTTGAAACAAAACGTACCTGAATGTAAAACAAATTTTTCATTCGATTATGTCAGTTCTAATGACATTGTCAAGGCTTATAAATTAATCAATGTAAAAAAGACCACGGACCTCTGGGGAATTTCTGTTAGCGTCGTAAAACCATTGATAGACATAATTGCACCTGACCTAGCTATGATCTTCAATCAATGTATTGATTGTGGTGTGTTCCCTGATTTAATGAAACATAGTAAAATAACACCTCTCTTCAAATCTGGTAGTCATTCAGACCCTAGTAACTATCGTCCTATATCAGTACTACCGACCTTTAGCAAAATATTTGAAAAACTGATTCTAAAGCAACTTCAAGACCATTTTAACATAAATAACCTACTCGACAACAAACAATTCGGATTTATGAAGGGCCGTTCAACAACAGAGGCTGGTGTCGAGTTAATATCGCATATTTTCCATGCATGGGAAGAGTCTCGTGATGCTTTAGGGATTTTTTGTGATCTGTCAAAAGCATTCGATTGTGTCCATCATGAAACATTAATCAGGAAACTCCGACACTATGGGGTTAGGGGTTTTGCTCTTGACCTTCTCAGTTCCTATTTAAGTAACAGAATACAAAGAGTCGACGTTAATGGAAAACGTTCTCCAGGGTCAATAGTAACAATGGGTGTACCACAGGGATCAATATTAGGACCATTTCTATTTTTAGTTTATATTAATGATTTACCTAAACTTGTTAGGGATGATCATGAAATTGTATTGTTTGCAGATGACACCTCATTTTTATTTAAAATGAAACGACGCCAGGTTAATTTTGGCGAAGTAAACAATGCAATCTCCAAAGTCGTAGAATGGTTCGATGTAAATAACCTATTGCTAAATGAAAAGAAAACCAAATGTATAAGATTTATACTACCAAATGTTACACAAGTAAATTCTCATATAAAAATAAAAAATGAACATATAGATCTCGTGGACACTACTACTTTTTTGGGCATAACCTTAGATAAAAAGATTCAATGGGACCCACATATAGATAAATTGTCGAAGAGACTTAGTTCTGCGGCATATGCAGTCAAAAAAATACGTCTACTTACAGACGTAGATACAGCTAGACTAGTTTACTTCAGCTACTTCCATAGCATCATGGCATATGGCATTTTGTTGTGGGGGAGTGCTGCAGATATAAACACCGTATTTGTGTTGCAGAGGAGGGCTGTTCGAGCAGTTTATAACCTGGGTCCTAGGGAGTCATTACGTAATAAATTTAAAGAAATAAACATTATGACTGTTCCTTGTCAATATATTTACGAAAACTTGATGTACGTACATAAAAATGTTAGTAAGTTTAAGAAAAATAGTGATAATCATAGTGTTAATACTAGAAATAAGGATAAACTTGCTGTACCCACGATTAGGCTAGGTAAAGTTAATAAATCATTTAAAGGGCAATGTGTACGCTTCTATAACAAAGTCCCAAGCGAGATGACAAATTTGTCAGTTAATAAATTCAAAACACTAATAAAACAAAAGTTGTATAAAAAAGCTTACTATAAAATATCCGATTATATAGAAGATAAAAATGCTTGGGACTGAATGCTCCAACTCCTTTTATAACATGATTGTAAAGGGATCATTTTCCAAAAAAATAGCCAAGCGTGGTTTCTTGCCTGTATCTTCCACGCCTGGTCGCGTTACGAACAGGTGTAAATGCAACGTAGATTTAAGACGTGTCCAAGTGATCCCAGTGATTTTATGGAATAAAAATTTTTGACTTTGACTTTGACTTTGACTATATATGTGGGTATATAAGTTTAATATAGTACAAAGATAATCAAGATATTTAACTTACTATACGAGTACATAGATTTTCTTGATTTTCTCATTGTTTTGTATTGATTAATGATTGCGCTAAATGTTAACCTATTTCGTCCCACTTCTGGGCAAAGTTCTCACCAGTACACTTCTACATGATTGCTCATTATCTTGTTTGTACTAACCAGCGCCACCCCAGCCAAGGTGCGTCGCGAAGAAGTTCGCGAAGAGGCCCCCGATGACCACGAAGAGAACTCTCAGCTCGATGAAGTAAGCGTCGCGCTTGTGAGGCAACACGCCGGCGACACAGCCACACGCCACGCCAATACCCACACCCAGGAATAGAGTCAGTGAGGCCTGAGAAACATTTATATTTTTCTATACGTATAAGTCTAAAAGAGATCGTTTTGATAAGTCCGTCGATATAATAACGGCGGTCTTATTAAAAATACCTACCAACAATTTGTAGGAATAAACTAAGGACTATTCATCCATCGAGGCCCGTGTTGGTAGCAGCTGAATTTTCTGCACGGCCTGTGCCCGTGTTAGAAATATTGTGTGAACACAAATCGCACGAGTGAACTCGCACCGGTGGTGTAGATTTTACACTAGTTTGAAAAATAAAAATAAATATTTGTGGACATTTCACACAGCGCCATCTAGCCCCAAACCAAGCAAAGCTTGTACTATGGGCACCAGATGGCTGATACAATACTTGTATAACTTTTTTTTTGTAAATACATACTTATAATACTACAACACCCAGACTCGGAAAAAATATTTGCAGAACATACAAACATTTCTCCCGTAGCGGGAATCGAACCCGCGCCTTTTGCGTCTCAGCCGAGCACTCGCCACCGAGGTCGTCGAGTTCGAAAAGGAATTAAATTCCACTTTGTTTTATGATTAATTGCTTGTCATTTTGGTGAGTCTTCAAATAAAATTAAGTAACAATAGCCACGTTACTATTTATTAAAATGATACAAATTTTATTGAGTGAAGGCTTGCCGAAACAAATCCCAGAGGGGTTTTGCAATGATTTTGATTCAATTTCAGGATTTTTTTTTACCTACGTAAAAATATTGTGTTTTCACCCCTTCATGCAAATTGAAACTGTGCTGTATTGTTTAAAAGAATAACGTGTATGCAGTTTTTATGGCTTTGAACTAAAATACTCAAACGAACGAAACCCTTAGGGTGAGTTCGTCCGTCCGACTGTCCACCCGTTCGTCTGACCGTTTGTCACGGCTTATTATTTCAGCAACTATCTGCTAATACTTCTTTGGAACACTTTTAAATAAACCATTTTACCAATGAAACCAATGAAAAATATTTTCACTTTGATTGGATCCAAAAAAGGGGTAAAACATGTGCCTCTGGGTTGAGTAGGGTATGATTTGTATGGGATTGATTTTCTTAGTAGTTATTTACGCGTAGCTAATAACATAAATATAAAAAAAAATGTTCAAAAATACCAAACCTCCCACCCTTGTACTCTGAACTTGGCAAAGCGAAAAATCTGATTGATCGGAACCCTCGACGTGCTAGTCGAGTCGCACTTAACCGGTCTTTTATGTTGTTGTACCCGCGATAGTGGAATTCATGCCCTATGTCAATGTCCGAGAGTCAAAATTTAGTGAGTGCCAACATTGAACACTGCAGCACAATTCATTTGATGTTCACGAAGTAACTGACAGCCTTGATTGTGACTAAAATTTGTTACTCCGCACAACATTTTTTCACCCTTTGAAATGTTAGAATTTTCGTGATAAAGTTATCTTTTCGTAAAACACTAGGTACTTTTAAATTCATGTTGTCTTTTAATTTTTTTATAAAATCAGCAATATTTATAAGCGAAGTTTTCCAATGATAAAAGGCTAACAAAGCTTGAAACTTACTTTGATATAGCGGTATAGATCAGATACATCGGAGAACATGTAGCTGTGGATGACTCCATACACGCCGACGCTGAGAGCCGTGTCCGTTCCGCCTGCGGTGCACACGAACTGTGGCCAGTTCCGCGTCCGGCCCGGACTAGTACCGACTCGCAACACGGTGGGCATCACGACGGGACATGACACTGATGCGTAAAACGTACCGAACAGCAAGCCTGTGGTTATAAAAAGGAGACTACTTAGTAGTTCCGTTTCCTGGTACCGAGTAGTAATGTATAATGGCTGACTTCTTTCACTTAGTTCTTTTTTTTGTTTAACTTGCTGGTAGATAAGAGTAAAAAAGCGAAAATAACGGAAGTTGTTAAGTGTTAATTTCTATTATCTAAATGATTCTTAAGAATTACTTCGTATTACAATGTATAAGCTATCAGCAGCAGTGGATCAAAAGATTTCGATATGTAAACATATTAAAATCACATATCTGTCGAGTCGACACTGAAATCTCGTCTCGTTTGAGCAGTATTTTGACAATAATATCTTCGCTAGCTTCACTCTTCCAATTCGGATATTTTAGTTGGCTTAAAAATATTTCATTGCAGTCATCCATTATGGTCTGTACTAAGGTACCTAGGTATACCATATAATGCATTTCACAAATCTCTCTGATAGTCATTTCGTAACAGCGAAAATACTTTTATTTCCTATTTGCTGCATTGATTAAAGGAAGTCAGTCACAACTAGCGCATCGCATTGACATTTTTTTAGACATTTGCACAAAATTTTAGATAAGGCCATAGAGAAATTAAACTGTGAAATAGAGATTTCGAATTCGATGAGGCTTTGAAAGGCCCAACAAGCACTCAAAATAATAAAGAAAACCACATTTTTTAAGGAGTTCAAGCTTTTAAGAGTTTTTAAAATTATTTCTATTTTTATGTAGTTGCACTAGAAGCGTGGATTTCCTATGTAATCAAAGGTTTATATTCATATTTACAAATTAAACTATTGCAGTATAATAACTGCATTGTAAGAGTCATAAGTATGTACATACATACAGACGGATAATGATATCGGCTTAACTACTAGGCTTGTATTCTAAAGCACGATAATTAAAGTCAATATTGAGTTACAAACAGTAGTCTCTTTTCCCGGTCTTTATTTTAAACATGTTAATCTTTGAGTCTACTCAATGGGTTCAGTTTTATTTGTTTCAAGATAAAATATTTTACTGTGCGTTGACATCAAAGTGAGTAAGCAATTATATTGTCTAGTTTATCCGTGTGGCTTCGATCGCGTGTAAAGGAGTAAATTTTGACATCCCATTTTACCACTTTTTGGGGTTATTTTAAAACACATGTCCATTGATTCTGTATTTAAAGTATCCATACAGAGTTTCAAGCCAATCGCACCGCCCGTTAAAAAGTTCCCATACAATTTTGATACCTCTTTCTCTTCTTTTTTGAGAGTTATATTGAAAACCCCTGAAACAAGTGTCCAATAATTTTGTATTTTTAATTTCCAGACGAAATTTCAAGCAAATTGCACCGGCCGTTTAAAAGTTTCCATATAAACTTTAGAACAACGTTAAAGACCCCCTAGGGGTTATTTTGAAGAAATAAAAAATACGTTTTTTATTAAGTATGTACCTATAATTAAAGTTCCGTGTAAAGTACCGAGTTTTGAATAAATCGAATCAAGGAATAAAAATGTTTACAGAAACTTCACCAGCCTGTTTAACACCCTTAGGGGTGCATTTTCGGTAAAATTAGATTAGCCTATATGTTATTCCAGAACCTAAACTATTTACATTCTAAGTTTCATTTAAATCGGTTAAGTAGTCATCGATATCAGTATAGTGGTAGCAAACATCTACACACAAACTTTCACATTTATAATATTATTTAGGATCAACACACACAGATGCTTAGTAATTCTTTAAATAACACTTTTTTAAAGTAGACATTAAAATAACATTATGTAGGGTGAAATTTATGGTCAGAGTCATAAGCTGCATGCAGTGTTTATTGTTTTTTGGAAAAAATATCATGTATTTTAAGATAAGCTAGGTTGATAGACTAAAGTTAGTCTTCTATAAACCTAGGTTGTCTATATCCTAGTTATAGTGTTATTTTTTCATTTTTGGAAAAAAAATAAGTCGATTTGCAAATTGAGACGAGTAAAATTTTGCACTTATAAAAATTAAGAAAGAAGTAGAAAAAAATAACAAAAACATGGTTTGAATATCTAAAATTCATCAAAATAATTCTTCGGCAACACAATATTATAAATTATTGCGAGAATAAAACTCAAAAAAGCTTTCGCTTTCATTCTTTGTTTGCAGAAGTCGAGTCGCTTCATTACAGAATGCACACAGAAAAGCTTTACTCACTACTTTTCATAAGTACCTAAGTATAAAATTTTGTCTATCTATTCAGTTCATTTCATACTGAGTTCAGTTAATATTGATACCTACTTATTTGCTAGGTTTTATTACTGCGAACACTTCCTACATTTTGTTTTCTAAGGTATCTAAGATTGCAAGCGTCTAGACAGTCTACCACTTCATAATAAATGTAACAACTGTGAGTTAAATCCATACTAATCAATACTATACTAGTAGTTCGCCCCGAACTGAAAATTCACGTGCGATGTCCACAATTGACAGTGATATGGGTGAACATTCAAAAAATACTTACATAAAGTCGAACATAAAACTTCTTCCTTTTTTGAAGTCGGTTCTAAAATTTATATTTAAACCATTCGCATATTAGGCCACGGTTGAGATTTGAACCCACAATTTTAATATTCGTAACTCAATACCATTACGAACCAGAAATAGTTTTGCATTTTATGCATTTGCTACCAAAAACGCAACGATAGCGCGATCTGAACAAATCAAGACTTTGTGTCGAATTTAACTTGTTATAGGAGACGTAATAAACACAACTACTGCTATTTAACTAATATCCAGTCCTGAATTACGAAGACATGGAAACTTTCAAGGTTGCGTATCATCTAAGTATATAAAACTCTTAAGTTACTGACTGACTGATTGACGGACAATCAAAATTACGGTCTTCAAAGCATGCAACTTGGAGGGATATATTCAAGGGATATATATATATTGCAAAGGAATATATTCCTTTCATGATTTAGTGCACTAAGAAAGGAATTTCCAAAATTCAACGCCTAGGGAACGCAGCGGGAAGATGAAGTTTGTAAAAAAAATACAACGCCAACAAACTCACGGGGTGTTTATCTAGAAATATGACATTACTTCGTTTTTTATTCGAAAGAGTGTCGGTGGCCATCACTCATATCTTGACATTATCTACCTGTTAGTTTCTATAGGGTGACATTAAGGAGTTTCAACTTAATTTCATTGAAGTCGGTTTTGGTTTTAGTTTTAAAAACGTGTTATGATTATAGGAAAAGTCAAGGCACACAATTCTTACTGGTCGGCTACTGATAAGGTGGCACATGATTTTGAATAATTTGATTTAAGTGTCCCTAACAAGGTAGAAATTTTCCGAGATCTTCAGGCATATTAGTTCCAGATAAGATGTTTAAGTGAGAAGATGGTACGCATTATGGTCTATAATTGTGTGGTTATTGTAATGTGAGGCAATGGCGCACATCACGTAGGCTGCGCTGCGCGCTCGACTGAAGCATCTGAATGCTTCGCTCGCCTCCACAAGTCATGCAACGAAAAGCATTCAAAACCTTTTGCAATACGAGTTCCACGGCGGAATTTATTGAATTGGCTTTGTAGCGCAGCGCGTACACACCGCGGTCCATTGTGCTACGTTCGTGACAAATTTTATTACAGGAGGTTTGAGGCGCATTCCGCTCTATTGAATACTACTGTGGTTGCTTTTAAACTTGTTATTTCGTTCTGTTTCATGCTAATTTGTATTAATTCGGAAGCTTAACTTCTCTGCTGGATTGGGAGTAAAGAAAAAACATAGATTTCGTCCAGCTGCTTCTCTCCCCGAGCATGTCGTAAAAGTCAACTAAGGGTTAATATCCTCCAACATGATGAGATACAACAAGCAAGTATTTCCAGGGAGGGTTGATGTCAGGCAGGCGGCCGGTCATAAAACACCTTAGCCAAAACTCTTACAGCATGATCCAAGGATTATGCTGTGCCGACCCCACATAGAGTGGGATAAGGGCAGGAAGATGATGAATTCGGAAGCTTTCAATTGCCCATACTAATTGCTTTAAGTAAGTCAGGCAAATGACAAGAAAGAAAAATGGATGATTAAAGTTAAGTTTATTTATGTTAACGAATCGCGAAAGTTTAAGTAATATACGGATGTTTTATTGACTTGTAAGTTACAAGTAGTGGTTAAATATTCATCGCTGCCCTTTTATTTGCTTTTGCTAATTAAATGTAATGATGGTATTATGGCAAAATTGCCAAATTCAACGATAAACCTTGTTGACTTACCCCAAATCCATGGATGGCCGAAGAAGAAATGCATGCAGGTTGCCAGCGTCATCACTTCTAATGTCCAAGGAACCACGCCAAGTGGTATTATTGACCTCCAATTATCTTTCATGTAGTTTATATCCCAACCTAATGAACCTTTCCCAAGCACAATCACTGGGTAGATTTTTCTGAAAAAGCACGTTGAAAATTTCCTATTTTTAATTATATCCAAAGTAGTGAATATTATATTTTGCAGGTTTTATTTATTTATGATATTATATTTCTAGATTAATTATATTTGAAGAGACGTAGATTAAAAACGTTCCAAATTTCGTACTGAGTTGAATGAAATTAGAAAGTGTTGTACATCTTGTAGGTACTACGGAGAATGCGTGATGGATTACGCGCACCACTTCACTGGTTTCAGAAAAGGCACAAAATCTGGCACCTCAAAGAATTTTAAAAGATGAGGATGGTTAGAGTATGTATTATGAGTCCAGTGATGTAAACCATCAACATGTATTTAAGGTTGGTACTATTAACAGCTCTTATCTCTTAATGAGTTTAGGTTTCGTTAAGGTAAGTTTAAAAAAATAATTACCGTAAGAACATGTCAATAGCCGTGAACTTTCGCATGTCCAGATATCCCAGGTTCCTTGCGAGTATGCCGGTTAGTAGAGCCGCCAGAAGTGGCGGGAACCCTGTCACCGCGTGGAGCACCAGTCCACTGGCCCAGGCCGTGACTGCTACGATTGCAAGTCGAAACCACGGCCCGTTCCAACTCCAGTTTTCGCCCCACGCAAAAAATAATAGTCCCCATACTAATAATCCTGAAACAAATTCAAACATACACGTTTTAGAGCGCATCACTTTGTACTCACGAAATAGACGGGTGACCGCTAAGTGGCTTTTCTGAACTTTTCTGTGTTTGAAAACTTTTGTTAATATAGGTTTCATTGATACTTTTGTGCCTAAGTGTTGTGTTTCAGAGACGTTAGATATAAAATAACGACAATTTTATTCGAAAAATTATCATAAGAACAATAAGAGAAGTGTTCGCGGAAAACGCGGGAATAGTCAACGCCCTTATTTATAAAAGTGACAGGCGGAAATACCAGCAACAATGGCGAGAGGTCTAAACTATCAGGAATGTCCAGACTTGCCTTTCATTTCATAAACGAGACGTCATTTTCTTCTTTGGAAGTCCCAATGCACTTTTATTGACGCGGGCGTTTGATACTCTTTATTAACAATCGTGAGATCCAGTCTAATCTGAACTACGAAGACATTGAAACTCAAATAGACCTCAGGTTACAACGGTTTGGTAAATTCTACTTTTTTCGTTTTATTTAAAAAACTATACATCATAGAATAAAAACAAAAACCATTTTAAAATGTACAGAGGCACTGTGTGGTGTTGTGAAGAAACCAATAACTGCCATCTCAGAAGACCAGTCATTTCCAATCCCGTACCCACTACCGTAACAATAGTCTGCTTAAAACTCGGGTAATAA
The DNA here is from genome assembly GCA_949320045.1 of Scotopteryx bipunctaria. Classification (NCBI taxonomy): domain Eukaryota; kingdom Metazoa; phylum Arthropoda; class Insecta; order Lepidoptera; family Geometridae; genus Scotopteryx; species Scotopteryx bipunctaria. The sequence goes on from OX439441.1 coordinate 7,659,381, forward strand.
TTATCCATGAGATAAAGACCAGTTTCACTTTAGTAAAACACTGAATACTCACCTAAAATAGCTAATAAGGTGTAATGAACAATTGATGGCGCAGCTTTGGCGCACCAATTTTTGGATTTTGTTATAACACCATCGTTGTCAACTTCTTTGGTAGTGTTGTCTAAATTCGTAGATCCTTTAATGGAACTGAAATAAATAGGTAGTATTATATTGTTTTGGTATAAACAAAGTTTAAAAGAATTAAATGGGAGGGAAAATTACTAGTTATCTTTCATAACGGTAATTGTACACTGTGATTTGACTATTAAACTGTCGTCTTCATTCATGACTGCTGCGAATTGAGGAATCTTATATTTAAACGGTGAGAATGCAAACACCTTGCGTAAACTAAAGGAGTACTTACTCACGTTTTAAGTTCTTCTTCGCCGCGTATTATGTAGACGCCTTTATCAATAGCGCTCGCCGTTTCCTTATCTGAAATACATAATTCAGAGTTGAGTTTATTCGTTTTTAATCGGAATTCTAGCAATAAAACACGAACTTCTCTTGCTTAAAATAAGATAGACGGTGTAATGTTTATATCAGATCTTTACATTCAGACAGAATAGATATTTGTGAAGAGTATAGACCTGTGAAAATATTATATCATGAAGTAATTTTAGGTGGTGTTGCCAAAAGGCAAGAAAATCATATTACTTCATAAAATGTGACCTTATGACTTTCTGTCACGTAATATTATTATGATTAATGACCTAAACCGTGTTGAAACCTTGTGAAAGAACGGAAACCCTTGACTCTATCAGGCCAGTGAATCCCATGCCGTAACGATGTGTCATATACCACAAATGAAAACGGTCTCCGTCGCAATAAAAAAAAGTCAACCCTTTAAAAAAGTTAACTTTAGAAACTCATTAATATTTACGTATTAATTAATTAACGAATCTCTCTGGGAAAGCGGGTTGGTAAATTATTTTGGAATAATATGAAGGGTGATAAATCTGTTGGTATCTCGCACTGAAATCTATTCGAGTTCGGTTCGACACGGAGTGCATATTAAGCCGATAGAAAATTTATTCGTGGAACGACGTACCACCGATATCAGTATGTAATAGTTTGGTATTTTAATCTATATGTTATACAATGGCAAGAGACTGCGAACCGATGATATTTATGCTGGAGCAGCTTCAGGAGTGCTTGTGCGTTAGAAGTACATTTTATAAAAACTAGCACTGTCCGAGGCTCTGCTTTCGTGGTACCCATCCGGATAAAAAGTAGCCTATGTGCCATTCCAAGTCGTAAACTAATATATTTTTTCATGTTTCAGTTGAATTATGTTTAGGAACAAACACACACATACAGATACCCTCACTCACTTGTGTGACTCCAGCTGAATCTATGAACATAAATCACCATCAATTATTGGCGCGAACAGAAATGTTAGTGACAAAATTAATGATGTCTAGCAGACGATAAAAGACAAAAAATACTTTAATAATTATCATAAAAATATTATAAGGATAAAAAATAGTTCGTCATTAAAATTTTCATAAATTTATTCTATAAAAAAACTAAGAAGCTTAAAGCTAAAATAGATGCTATAGATAACTAAAATAGTGTAAGAGTGCACAAAACGATCTGGAAGAATTACTAGAGAACCTATAAACAAATATTGATGAAACAGCAGCTTTTGTGTTTACACATATTGACCAGCCATCACTACCGTGAACCGTTGAATAATGGGGTAGGGTACATAAAGCTGGGACGCCAGACCTTCCGATCAGACAAAATACTTCTGGTCAACTTTAGGGGCCGACAAACATAACCGCGTTGCGGCGTCCTGCTGTGGTAGAGTGCTGACCATTTTCCTGTAACTCGTGAACGTTGCTGCACGTATCTTGACCTCTGCCATGTATCGCAATAACTATATTGCCCTTTTATATTTATTAGTAGGAAGACGTTACAATAGACATTACAGACAGGATAGATACTGGACACATCCATTAAATAGGATTAGGTACGAATTCTGAGTGCAAGTATTCGAAAGTATGAAGATAGAGAACAATTATTTTTTTAAATCTTTTAGGATGAGAGTATCGTCCATTCATGAGTTATTAATTTTTAAGTTGCTAGGTACCTACCGTGTTGCTTCCAAGCGTCCTACAGACAAACTGAGGTTTGTTGTCACCAAGTGTGACGTCACGAAGCCGGAATGCACGGCGCGTTGTACAATGCACTGTGCAGTGGCAGGGTGGCGTCCCCGATTTCGGCAGTGCGGCGCCGCAACGTTGTTGTATGCGCCGGCCCTAAGCCAGTTGGCCTTAAACTTTTTAGAACCGATGAAAGAATCCATGAATCACAAAATTGATGTTGACTATCCTACACTAAATAACTCTCGATTTTTACATTGCTTTCTACCGAATATAAATCAACGAACCATGCCTTTCTTCTTCGTCGAGATCCGTTGACTAAATGTGAGCAATTCGTGGCCATTTTCATTATCTTCTTCGGGAAATGATACTCCACAACATTTACAGATTTTGAAAAATGCTCGCATCACATGCGGGTGTTTCGACTATTCATAATAATAACAGGTTTTCTTCATTTTCTCAAATTATATCTTGTTCAAATTCCTCCATTTTGTTCACTATCTTGGAACATTAAATACAAGTCAAATGTCAAATCGACAAGCACAAAATGACATTATGTCACAAGGTGACATTATTCCTCCAATTTATTTTATTGGGTTTGGTCTGTTCCTGGTATCTAATCTCATATTGTAGGCATCTTTAGACCTTAGAGGTAGGTAGCAATAAAAAAAATACTTTTAATACTTGGGACAGTTAAGTATGCTTTAACTATGTTTCTACTTTCTGCGGGCTAGGTATGTACCTAGTCCGCAGTGTATGTATGTACATACAGATAAGTCAAAGAAGGCTTTGATGCTTGTAAAGGTAAGTGATGTAGGACTTGCCTGATGTAGGACGATATAGTTGTATCAGATCTAATATTTTAACAATATTCTTAGAGGATCAATAAAATAAAAATCAGACTTACGTGAATGAAACAGTATCCGTAGATAACAATTTCATAGACAAAGTATAAATAGGAATGGGTAGGTAAATATTCTTGAATTGACAGTTGCAATATCTAAGAATTCATTTACACTATCATTAGATCAGCGGTGTACTGCCAGTGATGTTTTTTCTGTATCTATGTGTTATTATGTATCCTATACAGAATGTACCTATGTATATAAGTGTTCTATTAGCCATCTTGTTCTCATAGTATGCCTAAGCATACATGACCACCAAACTAATTTGGGGTTAGACGGCGCTGTGTGAAATGTAGAGTAATATTTATTTATTTATGGGCGAAAATAGCCTCGACCGATCAGAATCGATCAGGATAGAAGTCAGGTCATGGTAAGAAATTGGTCTCTGGTAGCATATGCCAATTGTTGGGAATCATGCCACGGGACAAACAATGTTCAATTGTTTCTATTTATAGAAGCGCATTGATTAAAGAACCTAGGTAATGATATCTAGAAATGTTGATTGTTTTATGTGACATGATAACTTTTATTTTTGCAATATAACGCTTTTATTTACCTATTTAATTTATTATCAATATATAGGTACGTGTAGAGCTGACGAGTCGCGAGTTTCCTTACGATGTTTTCCTTCACCTAAGCTGAGAGGTGGTATAGATACTGGCCAAACTTACTCAATCTAAAATCTTCGCGGATACTAGGTACAGCGTCCCATTAATATAGGCAAAACGCTGCCTCCTGACGATGTATAATTCGTCTGATGTAGATAGTAAAGACCTTTGTTTTTTTTTGCTATCCCCATTTCCATTGCTGGGGAAAGGCTATTTTTCCATTTTGACAAATCTCTCTTATTATTGTAACCCAAGACCCTAAGATCGGAAGGCAAGGCCGTTACAACTAAACCACCAATCCGTATCCGAAGACCTTGCACTAAAAAGGTTAAAATCCTGGAAACCTGGTTCGAAAGAACCAGTGACGCGAGTAAGTCGTAGTAGTAACAGCTTTTACGATTATTGTGTAATCTTATCCTACTAATATTACAAATGCGAAAGTTTGTATGTATGGATGTTTGTTACTCTTTCACGTCTAAACGGCTGAACGGATTTGAATGAAACTTGGAATGTACAGGATTAACATAAAGGCTGTTTTTTATCCGGGTTCCACGCTAGTGAAACCGCGGGCGGCAGCTAGTAGATAAATAATTAGATATGACCTTGACTTCAAAAGCATAATATCGATATATGCACCTTCATTGTTTAATGTTTATAATTATTTTGCTATATAAAGAACGACCGGTGTGTAGGTTAGGCTATAATATCCTGAAGGTTCTCGAATTACTACTTAAAGCAGATTCCTATAATATTCTACTATCGGACAACATGTAGGTAGGTTACCAAAGCAACGTAGTTTTTCTGAGAAAAAAATGTACGGCGGTTTTTGACAGGTAATATTGTTGCTATGGCAATGAACCTTGGAAGAATTAATACACAATGAACGATCTGTCGTCCGTTCGTTGAATATAAGAATCGGGCATTTACTTACCTTCTATACTCAAGGTCTTTTTAATGACTATTGATTAGCTTGTTCACAAATAAATAGGTCTGAATGGGTCACTGCTAAAACGACTAAGAATTACATCAAAGCTTTTGTGAACAGGCACCGCATCAAGTCTTTCTTTCCTTATTTTTTAAACGTAATATAATTACCATAAAACACTTACATGTTTGCATTATGTATGTTCTAGTCACTTATTTTAATGAAACAAATAAACTGCGTCGCAGGGTTGCAAATATTTTAGGACCGTGATTGGTGTTTGCAAAATTATCAGGTATGTGCAAATAACTAAACTTGCAGTCATCACGCTATGACCGAGGCTGTATACTTAATAATTATTATTCGTTGACGCTGTGCTTCTTGTTAATAAAAGATAATCAGTGGCGCGCGAAAAGAACGCATGACAGTCTATCTACACTCCTGAGGTAGGGACGGAATGAAAATTTACAAATTTTCAATGTAAGTAATTAAAAATACTACTACCAGTCGTGTTACGACTTTTGAACCAGTGTGGGGCTAGGATTTAAAGTTCGCCTCAAGCTCTTCTTGTGCACTGGTCAAAAATAAAAAGTAAATATATACGATGTTCAGCGGGGAATCTGAACGTGCACGATCTGGGTGGATCCTACAGTTTTGACTTAATATGATGATCAAAGGTTTACTCATTAATATTACCTTCTTATTTACTGAGATTAGATAAAAAAATAGAAGTTGAGTCAATGTAATCAAAAACAAGTTCAATTCCATCCATAAATACAAAACAAACACATGCCTGATCACATGTCTCACAGGCCTCAACCTTGTATCCCACAATGTTTTCCTAGTGCATGTGTTCATCATCTCCTTGTCCTTATCTCTCTTACGTGGTATCGACGCAACAGGTTCTCTTCTCCTGCCATTCTTATCACTACATCATCATTCACTTCTTTGCTACATAGCATGTGATATTACAAGATAACTACATATACTTTATAAGTATGGCAAATTATGTACTTCCTAGCGTAAACTAGCGATAGTGTCAGGACAAATCTTAGTGATTTTTAGATACTATCATTTAATATAAGATTTATTATTGTTACAATGGTAAATAAATGAAAAAAGAAAAACATATTTCATTTAGTAAAAATTGCTTAAAACACACGCTGCCACTTTGGGTTTGCATTCGCTATTAGATCGAGAGTTTGCACTCGATATTGCCAATAATGTACACCAGCAAAATAATCATTAAAATTGGTTAGCAATTGAAGCAGATATGACAAACATACATATTACACATTTATACATATTATCACGCCCGTATCTCTAACGGGGTGGGCAGAACCACAAGTAATCATAAGAAAACTTGCAGCCCTTATCCAAGAGTCCCAAGATGGATATGGTGAACCATGGAAGGATGTGGTGTGGTGTGACAAGTGAGCAGCCCGTCGCCCATATAGATGGTCCATCATGTTGGAGTGGATACTACTCCTTAGTCGACTTTCACGACATGCTAGGACAGAGAAACAAGTGGACTGGGAGTAAAGAAAAAACATAGAATACTATGTTTTTTCTTTACTCCCAGTCCAGCAGAGAAGTATCTCGTGTCTGTATCCATATCCTAAGTCCCGTGTGACAAACACACAAAGAAAACATTAACCGAATTTAGAAATTTCTCCTTGTCGGTAAATAAAGCGACCAGTAAATACCTAAACAATAATTTATTACTAAATATCAATATTCTGTATTGAACTAGGAGTATTGTTTCTTCTAATTGCAGTTGATTGTGACGACAGAGTTTGCGTTCTATAAATATCTGTAACAAACAAATAGAATATTATTAAAAATGCAATCTAAACATACCAATACGTAAGAGAATACATCTTGTTGTACTATCCAACTTCATCATTTTTAGAGTTCCGTACCCGAAGGGTACTAGTATACTATTATTTTATTTTTGTGTATATCTTTTTCATACAATCTATCGTGTTTCATTTTGCTTTTTTGTAAATTACTTGACCAGTTTTATTAATATCCAATGTTGCCAATTTTATCTATGGCTGTGGGTTAAATGAACAAAATGTTTTAGCAATTATTAAATAATGTTTCAAATTCAACCTCAGAAAGACTACCATGGAGATTTTTCTCAGAATTATTTTTTTTCTCATCATTTTAATTATCCTTCATATGAATTTTATCGATGGCTGCCAAAGAGCCAGACAGATATTACAATTATGTATTAAAATATTTTTCAATATCTCAGAATGGCCGCACTTTTAGAATACGTTTTGCTTCTCATCATTGGTTGTGTCCAATGGTACCAATTTTGTTAATGGCTGCCAAAATATAAATAAATAATAAATACTTATGGGCATTTCACACAGCGCCATCTCGCCCCAAACTAAGCAAAGTTGGTACTATGGGCACCAAATGGCTGATAGAATACTTATATATATTTTTGTGAATACATACTTATAATACACAATACTACACACTAACACATAGACCAGGAAGAAATATTTACAGAACAAATCAAACATTTCTCCCGTAGCGGGAATCGAACCCGCGCCTCTTGCGTCTCAACCGAACACTTGCCCGCCACGTCACCAAGGTCGTCAAAATCCAAATAGTTGGATATATTGCAATTAAAAAAAAATATTGAAGTTGAAATAAAGTTATTGAAATACTTTTTTAAATATTTTGGTGATTTTTTACTATCCAATTATATATTTTAATGTTAAATTTGGTATAGTAAAGCGTTTCATCGAAATAAGTTATATTGTCTTTTTAATGATTAGATAGGAATTTTTTTTGCTGTCATAAATTAAGTTTGTATAGTGAGATTAAGGTTATCTAAAGAATTAGCATTATTAGAACAGGAAACTATAACTACCTGTTTGATAAGCCTGATGATATGATCGTTGATCCTTTTGATTGTATGATAATTTTTTTGTATTAAAATAATCGGTAATCATTCGTAATTAAAATGTTTATAGGTAGCTTATGTTTATAACAACATTATCGTCCTCTACACCCGAATATTTCCGTCTGAGCATGCTTATTGGTGCAGTGGATAGCTATCTGTAAGTCGTTGGCTGTTGTCTAATGCCCGGTTCTAATACTCTACTAACGACGATCGTTCATTGCCGTACGTTGTTATGTACGAAATGCGCCATAAACTTTTTTGACACAGAAACAACGTTACTATGATAATGAACGACCCGTCGTCCGTTAGTAGAATATTATATTCCATAATTTATGGAATCTTTTGATAATTATCATCAGCACATGCAATTCATATCCGCTATTTCTATAAATAAAGATAAAACTGATTATTTTATGAAAGGTTATCTGACTAATATCACAAATATATTTTTATCTTCCAGATAGGTATATGGTTAGTAAGCATTGAATAATATACTGTAGACATACCTCATTTTGAAAAAAAATCTATGGACTGAGATTATGGCTGATGATTTTATCTGAATCTTTCGAATAGTTCGGTCGGTCGGAACGGTCATACTCAATGTCTCTATATTGAGTAAGTTTCAGTTTCACTTTATTATAAACGTTAATATCACATTAGAGAATTATTCTAAATAGTAATATTGACGGACATATCATAAATTAAAAATAAATTAGAAAACAAAATGACTTAAAAAAAAAATCGAGGCATTCCTCGTAGCGCGCCAAAATGAAGCGCGCCCAGACGAAGCGCACCTAAGTTGTTCCACATAGCGCACCCGTTTAGAAATTTAATTTATTAAATTATTATTAATTTATTTATTTATCAAATTCAATTTATCAGAAACAAAGAAACAAAAAGTAAGAAGGTGCCTTGTAATCTGGGAGTTTAAAATTGGAAGACTCATTCGTCAAACTCGTTTGTGTCTTTCTGTCTGAATGTTCTCTACTTTTAGCTACTTTTAGGGTGAAAGATCACTGAATAATCTTATCGTATACAACCTCTCAGAAATTGACGTAGGACGTTTTCGTAATTGGATCTGAAGATTTCAGATTTAGTTAAGGATATTTATTGCACGTGAAAAATTTTTATGATGTACTTATTGCACATGTCTGTAAAAAATTGGACCTGATCCAATAAGAAATGAGAAGCAGGCGCAGGTCACCGTGGTATAATTTTACACTGAATTTTACTTTGGCACGGAATGGCGAAATATGAAATGTAGGACAATAAAATTATGGGCCTGCCATCGGACCGTAAAAAATCGAACCGCCCGCCGGTACGTGAAAATCCGTGTAGCGTAGGTACAACTAAATCCTGTAATATCCTAAATCGCTAACATTACATTACGACAAGATGGAATATATTTGCACGGCAAAAACAATCACTAACGCGCTTAGTTTATGTAAATATTTGATTCAGACTTTACCTTCTGGCCCTACTCTAGATTCTTGAGAAAGAAGAATAGGGCCCAGAGCTGTCGTGAGTGCAGAGCCCAACGTAGACGTTATTAGTATTGCAATAACGATTATATTTGCATGCTGTGTTGCTATCTGCTTGTCTTGGTTGCTTGCGTCCACCCAAAGGGAGTCTGCTGCAACTCGAACCAGAACTGCCTGGAATTAAAATATAATGAAAGGAATACATAACATTGGTATTTTGCATCTAGGTTAAGAAGATTGTAAATTGATGCCAAATATTTGTTCGTGTAAAAAAATATTATGTTGCTGCATGATCAACTAAACCTCAACTATAGCCAATCCACAACAGTTCAAAGGCAAAACTTGGCCAAATAATAATTATACCTATTGCTATCCCTTTGAAGCGCCATGCTTTGTAATCCGTTTGACCCAAATCCGATTACTGAACATATCGGTTCATATCCTTCGCCCACGTTAAGGTACAGAGTGCTTTGAAATATAGTGTATCAACTGTTTAAGATCCCTGGCTCAATACACGTTTCTATGCACAGTTCATAGGCAAAGAGCTTGAATACGGAGGCTATGCGGTATGACTTCTAAAATGTTTTAACTGTGTTTGTAAAGTAAAGATTTTCTACAATAACATTCTCACCAATGTATGTATCTCACACATCCGTGAAATATTGAAAAAACTTGACTCTTGATTTTTCTCATTTGCTAATAACGAGAGGTGAGCAATGTTATTGCAAAAAATTAAATACGCAATATTGTTTTTGATTCCCGCATGAGAAAAAACGATCAGAAATCTGATTAGCATCTCGATATCTGTTTATGTTGTACTATGGATTTTGCCTAGGCTACGTTTAGTTTGGACCGATGTCGTTAAACCAATTGGTGTCTACTACGTTAGTGAAGCTCCTAGAAGTGGTGTGACCACAGATTTGGAGACGAGGCTAATGGGAACAGTACCCTAAGCTGTGCTCATGAGCGTATGGCGTTCATTAATATGAACTCTTCCTTGTTATAAAACATTCCATTATTACAGTTTGTAAATAATACACGGACATTTAATAATTGAATCTCGCTAGAATCACTATATTAATATAATAAATACGAAAGCTTGTGTGTGTTTGTTCCAACGAATCTTTGTAACAGCTGGATTTGGCTAAAACTTTAAATACTCATAGTTTTATGACCTGAAATATATAATAGGCTACTTTTATCCGCACCTTGCGAGTATAGAACTTGCATCGTTTAAAATTCTCAAGTAGGCCTATGTAAATCTTAATTTACATATTTTGTGACCTTGATAACCTCGATTATAATGTGTATTCTATTTGACATTTTGGGAAGTAGTTTTTCTCTTGACTACCATTGTTCCATTACAGACTTCGTTTTGTATTATAAATAAATAAATAAATAAGTCACACCCAACAGTCACATACATAGTCCTGACCCCACACTAGGATTCCCTGTGTCGTGGGTATCAGAAACTACAAGTACCATGGCACCACAACACCCAGACCCGGAAGAAATATTTGCAGAACATGCAAACATTTCTTCCGCAGCGGGAATCGAACCCGCGCCTCTTGCATCTCCGCCGAGCAATCGCCCGCCACGCCACCGAGGCCGTCAATACTTTACTTTAATTACTTTCCAACATGATGGGATACTATGTATAAGAAAGTATTTCCAAAGAGGGTTGACGTCAGGCAGGCGACCCCAACACCACCACCAGTGACAGGTATTAGCTTGGAATCTGGTTCTAGCCCAAGGGATTTTACATAGCACCGACAAAACCAACTTTTGTGGTGAGTGATCTAGATATGTGTCAGTGTATGTATGTGTATCTGTTAAAATTTTAAGATAGCATACAGAAACATGTCTATTTAAACGGTGGTTCTTTTGGAATTGCTTACAATTACTAAACTCTATTTACAATAGAGTCAAGAAAGGCATTAAAATTATGATGCACAAGCTTTAATAGAAGTGTAAAATATATTAATGTAATCACATAGTTTGTAAGGGAGGGACCGTACTTTGTAGACCATCAAGTTTTAATCCAACTAAAATACAATATAGCTTCGTCATGTGTACTAAAATTTTAGTTATATTCGAGATTCAGGGTTCAAAGACGAGGTCATAAGTCAGTCAGTTAGTAGGTAAGTGGCTTTTACCAAGGCCATTTGTTGTTCAGCGGTTTGGCCCTTCAGGTACCTACATAAATTTAGCTGTTTCCTACTAAATTATGTTCCATCTATTTAATGGTACTACGTACTATGTGCTTTGACTTGGCTCAACCCGTAGAGAAAGCATCTTTATTACTTTAAGTTTGACTCATATTTTAAATTTCTCAGTAATTATTATTTACGTCCATGTAACATATAAGGTTTGGTTTCATAATGGCAGACCATCAGTGTGCTGATTGATGATGTCTAAATATTAACTTTATGCTCAACTCAATTTGTTTTAGATATGTGAAATATTTTAGGTTAAGTTTCATAAAGCCAGACTAAATTATTGGCAGACCATCAATTTTGTGATTGATGTCAAGCAAATTGCTGTGCTACTCCGTCAACCATTTACCCTTTTCATCTTTCAGGAATATTAAATTACAAATTTAGAAAGATATAGGTTTTTGTATAATATTTTATAGCAGGTAGATCGACCGTGACTTCATCCGCATATAATTTATTTTCTATAAACTTTTCTACTTCCTCATAGATCCCCTTTTGGTATGATTTTAGAAATTGTATATCATATTTTTTGTTATACGATTTACAATAATAAATTGAACTGAAAATCGGATTTTATTCAGATGGAGTAATTCCCACTAAGAGTTTACAATAACAGTGTAAATTAGCCTGAATCAGAATCGCAAAACAGTTCCGGAGAGATTCAAAGTAAATTATTAAATTGGCGTCGGTTAGAGGACTGTTAGTATAGTTTCCGCTCGTTAATGAAAATATCACTTTAAAGTTATACTCGTAGTGAAGTGGCACAGCCTGAAAAAAACAACTGGCTCAAGCTTCACCTTAGCATTAAACATTCTCCGTAGGATTTCATACACTGCTGAGACACTTTTCAATTATCCATTTAACTGTTATTTTTGTTTATGATATTTAAACTATTTTGCAAGAGAAAAATAAATAAATGACTCCTAGTCCCAGTGAAGAAAAAACATAAAATGTGTCCAGCTGCTTCTCTCCTCGAGCACGTCGCAAAAGTCGTCTAAGGAGTAGTATCCTCTCCAACATGATGGGCGATGGACTGATCATCTGTCACCATGGTTCACTATATCTATCTTGGGACTCTTGGATCAGGAGTGGCTGCAAGTTTTCTTATGATTATTCGTGGCTCTGCCCACGCCGTTAGGGATACGAGCGTGATAATATGTACCTCTATGTATGTATTTATTTGAGTCTGTGTAGTGTAGAGTTATTGCAGTGTCTGTCGGTCTGAACAAAGTAATAACTTAAAATCTGAATTTCGGGATTTTTTTATACAAAAATGCGTTCCATATTAGCCAACAAAACTACAGGTCAGTAAGCATCCGATTTGATTGTCAGATCAGAATACAATTTGTAGATACTGGAAAAATATTATACAATCACGCTTTCCGTATTATAAGGAAACATCACAATTTTAGGTAAATGTGCATTACATCACTGCTAATCAGTCTTTTACTAATCTAGGCAGAATATTGACCTAGCCGGATTGGTGAGCCTATGGCGAGACGGCCGCTGGCCGCCCCCGATGTCATTGCATTTTATATTACTACCTACTCCACTATGATTAATTGCCTTAGCGTGAAACGAAACTTCAGCTTCAAATATTTGCTTAACAATTTCTCAAAGTGCCTTTATTTAAATTGTTTTTTGAGGTCATGACAATGACACGATGTGTAATATATCTTATCGACAGCTACTATCAGGACTTATTGATATAGGGAAGAAAACTAATTACTTCAACAGCTCTACTTATAACCATTTCTTATCCTATCCTACTTCCGACTAATATTATAAATGCAAATGTTTGTTACCACGAATCTCTGTAACTACTTAACCAATTTTGATGCAATTTAGAATATAAATAGGCTCGGAATAATACATAGGCTAATTTAATTTTCGAAAACCAACCCCTAAGGAGGTTAAAGAGGGTAATAAAGTGGTTTATGGAAAAATATTTCTAAGTTCGATTAGCTCAAAACTCGGTACAAATAAATTTCAAAATAGATACGTATTTTTTTCTAAATTACCCCAAGCGCGGGTGTAAAAGAGGTCTAAATTTTGTAAAGGAACTTTTAAAATTCTTCTTTAAATTTATGTACAAAATAATTGAACAAGTGTTTCAGAGTAATTCGAAATCATCGTCAAAAAAGGGTAAAGTGGAGTATCAAAATTTACACTGTTAAAATTGACTCTGTCACTGTTTGTCACTATTAAAAGTGGCAATATTTTGTGGAGCATTGTTTAATATTTATAAGATTTTAAGACAATTTTATAGGCACGACTGTAAAATGTTCAAACAGGACAGTAAAAGTAGTAGGTCAACGTCAAGGTGTCAAACTTGTTCTCAAGTATTTTTAGTAAACAGGAAAACTGATAATGTTCAAGTTAATTAAATTACAATACACAACCTCATCTTCGCTATAAACTGATTGAGGACATAAGTAAACATACCTGTGCTTACGCAGTTACAGAAACGTACCATAAAGGTATCTGAACAAAACTTCTCCGATGTGTACTGTACCTAATTGTGGAAGCAGATTATTTAATAATATCAGTTAGTTCGAGATAGCTTCTGTGTCCTGACCACGAGCTGACCTTATATTTTGCTTGTACTTTACTCAAATTCAAGTTTCGTTCTTGTTGTTTCATTCTGTTGGTATTTATTTTCTTAGGAGTATTGTATCTGCTAGCATTTGTCAATGGATATATGCCTGTTTTTATTAAGTCACGCGGCTTTGCGCTTGGAGTAAATTTAGACACACCATTTTACCCCTTTTTGAGGGTTATTTTGAAAAACTCTGAAACACGTGTCCATGGATCTTATATTTTAAGTAGGTATTCCAACCTAGTTTTTTGACACCCCATTTTACGGCGTTATTTATAACATTAAACATCTGGGGACAAGTAGGACCTTTAGAATATCAGAATAAGTTTAACCAGGTGATCAGGTAACTACTTTAGCTCTAAATAATCCATCATGAGCTCTTCTAGATATCTAACTATCGGATGTGCAAAATTACGAATAACTTTTGAACAAGCTGATTTCACGATGAAAGCAATGTGTGCTTTTGGTACTTACGCGACTATCCGTAGTGAAAATTGGCTAAACGTGCGACAAGTCGCGCGTGAAAGTCACCCGCGCACGTGACGGACGAAGGGCGACAGAGGATTCTAGACACTTAGGACCTATTCACACGGCGTATTTTTTGGCGCAGATGTACGCGTTGAACGCATTTTCATCATCATCGGCATCAGCCTATAGCAGTCCACAGTCACTGCTGGACTTAGGCATCCCCTAATGAGCGCTATCGCGCCCTATCTTCCGACCCTATCGCGCCGGAGGGCGTCCTACATTACGTTTGCCGAGTCGCAGTTTCCACCCAAAAACTTGTTTACCTCAGTGGTAGCCGGTTCCCGGCAGATATGACCAGCCCACTGCCACTTTGTTTTGCTAATACTCTGAGCTATTTCGATGACTTGGGTCTCTGTCAGATAGTATCGTTATGAATCCTACTCTTCAGAGAAACTTCGAGCGTAGCTCTTTCTATACTTTGAACTGGTGTACTAGCCGTACTGTGAGTGTCCACGTTTCGACTCAGATGTAAGACGCACTGATTGAACACTTTGGTTTTCAGGCATTATGGTATAAGCGACGTGCAGCCTTGATGTAATTATCTAAATGCTGTTCAACTGAGCTGGATTCTCCTTTTCGCATCCTTCTCAAAGTTATTTCTACTCAACTGCACAATCTGCCAGATAACGCGCTTTAAACGAGGTAAAATCGCAGCCAGTAAACCTATCAAACGTTCTGAAATTCAGTATTGCCGAAAACGCGCGTTCGCGAAACGCGCGTCGTTGGTGCGTTAAAAATACGCCGTGTGAATAGGCCCTTATATATCTACGAAACGTACATGTACCTAGGTGGACATTCACATCGGATTCCAAGCTAAATAACTTTCGAATCAATTTTCTCTGATATTTTCCGAGATATTTTTCAGACGTGGAGAATAAAAATGTGAACTCGAGTGAAAGATGTAAGGAAAATTGAGTGAGTATATTTTTCAATTTGAGCTGAGAGTCATGCGTAGGTAGGTATAAAAAACTAGAAGTTTTTGCAGTAATATGAAAAAACTCAAACCTCGACTATGGCTTTCGGTATCCAGGTAATGGCGATGAACAGACTCTCTTTGACTGACAGATCGTTAGCCAAAGCCACTAGGAACGCTGCCAGCAGTCGCAGAATCAGCGCAGACATTATGCACCCAACTATGAGGCCGAATTCTGTCAAAGTTATTTGCGACACCTGGAACAAAGAATACTTAAGTATATTCTGCTATTCTAAGATGAGGGGAGAAGGTTTCATTTTAAAACTGGGTAGAATTTGTTTTGAAAGCTATATTAACACCAAGATATTTCTTTGTGAATAATTGAAGTTGAATGACGGTATATACTCACTATGTTTGATTTTTTAAAACTTGGTAAATACGAGTAGAAAAATTTAAAAAGTTTTCATACCTACATCTTTTATTCAAAAGTTCCTAAAAGTTAAGCGGATTGTTAAAACAAGGAATTCATGTGCGAATTTTGCTGGATCGTACTTTTATGGAAGTCCATTTCTTTTCGACAGCGCCTAACTTTAGTATGTATTATACCTAGAGCGATTGCTTACTTAAAAATTGCATTCAAAATTTTAAGAAGGTAGGTATCATTTAAATAATGTTGCCGACCTAAGCAAACCTAATACAAAGTTCCTAATACTAAAGTATCAAAGCCTTTGCAAAGAAAGTAGCGTTCAATCATCCTTTTATATCTTTATATTAGTTTGAAAAAGCCTATGTACCTAAGTAAAGTACGTAAGTAAGTTCGTATGAGCTAGTAGTCAACTCATGTGACGGAGTTTTTAGGCCGACTTAACGACCTAAGTAATTGTCTCTAATTACAAAAATTCTCTACCTCCAAGAAGTATCCACTCAGCGTGAAGAGCATAGGCTCAAATATTCTCCAGAGCAACTTATAGACCTCCGAGACGGGGTTGTTGTTGATGGCCCAGTCACGCCGCGCCCACCGCGTGGCAGCAGTTGCCGCGCAGATCATGATGGCTACTCCAGCTGAAACCATCCAATTGCGATTACGATCAGACTGATGTGTCTCACTGCTAGCAAAGGCCTCCCTTTGTTCTCCAACTGCTCTGGTCTAGTGCCAGTTCAACCCACGCCCTGTCAAAGGTGTCAAAATCGTCTCGCCATCTGCCACGACGCCGATTTGCTGTCTCAAGGCTCCACTGAGGAGTGACTTTGACTCACAGCTTGTCCGAAATCGTCACATAAATAAGCAAATGGAATATTTTCAAGTCACCGTTCTATATATGTTTATACATCCTCAGAACTTCCGCTCTTAACCTTCAAGTACCGACGTGCTATTTGAGTTACATAAGTACCGACGTGAGGTCTGACAGTCCACCCTAGCTTAATATTAAATATGACAGTGATTTTCATGCATATCTCCATAAATTTTGTTCCTGCGAGATGTCTATACATCTTTTGTTTATTAAATTAAATCAAATTAGAAATGTTTAAACATTTATTATTAATTATGAGCATAACAATCACAGGTGAAAGATTTTTCATTCAAAAATATAGCGTTTTACTTAAATTACATAAATTATAATTAAACTCAGGATAACTTTTACAAAATACCGTTTTTCTTATAGATAAAAACCGTTTTAAACAATAGTAATCACAAAAACAGGCATTAACAGCTGTTATCAACAAAATCACAAGCCATCTAAATAGGTATCTAAGGCAGTTACATACAGCCTTTGCAAACAGGCTTGCTGCATTGAAGGCACCCATGTTTCGTACAAGTGTCACATTTTTATGCGGATTCTGTGTTATGATCACTGTCCACTACACTGAAATTAGGGTTAATAACATCAGAATCGGATTCGCGGCCCTCTTCTAACCATCATGCCACAATTTCTTCGTGCTGGTTATTATGGGGTCGTATTGAGTATTGTCTTGTGATAGGACCACTATCATTATCATTTGGCCTTGCCTGTTTTGTGCCTGAAGACCCTGGTTGGTTCATAGTGACATTAGACTGTAAATAATTGATAAAACAAATATAAAATGAAAAATAGGAGAATCAAAAAAAGTTACGTAAGTACCGACGAGTGGTCTCACAGTCCACTCGCGATCTTATAAAAGCCATAACTTACCGATAACGCGCGTGCCAACACTGCCACTCTCCATGAATGCTCCCGGGCGACTGCTGGAGGGGTAGATAGAAGCACGGGGTAATACAACTACGCTAAACTAGGTAACTCGGAATCGCGAACGGTCGAAGTGTCTGTCAGACCACACGTCGGTACTTAAAGGTTAAGTACATTAAAAATGGAAAATAATTAATAGAGATACTTAAACCTTATTTACACTTTACAAGTTTTTTCTAACAGAAATGAAATTGAATGCAAAAAATTGCGGTTGAATGTTTTTCGCAACTTTCAAAGTCACGCACTGTGCTCAGTTGTCATAGACGATTTATGTAAATCAGTATAGGCTATGTGCTGTTTACACTAGTGATAGCCTGATACTGTGATAGTGTTAATCTGACTTGCCCCTCCAGAGCAAAAATTTTACGCATTGTATAGACGATTAAAGGCTATTTTTGGCTTTGTCTGGCAGTGGCATGCAAAGAAGAAAAAAATGAAAGTTGCGTTACTTATAATGTATTTATAGGTACTAAGGTAGGTCTTGTGCTTCATTTATATGTACATAATTTTTGGTTTTCAGATTCTGTGCTGAATTAAATAATGTGATACTTTCATCCCACGGACGGAGAGAATTAAAGCAAGTGCAAATACCAGACAGAATTTAAAGGATTTAAATAGCTGAAACATTCAAGATGAAAGTAAAGAGAATAAACCAAATACGCTCATAATAAATTCTAAAGATAAAAACAACTGTTACTTTTTATTCCATGAACTTGAAAGACAATACGTACTTACTTGAATATCAAGCAAGGTCACGTCTAAATAGGCTATTAGTAGATTGCTCTCAATTTAATAAATTAGTGTTTTTATTCATCAGATTAGTTTTATTCTTATATCCATTCGCCTGTAACGCTCGTGTTTTTATGTTGATCAAACGATCTCTAATTTACGAGTAAGTACTTATAACCTACCCAGTATACCATTTCAAATAAATTGGAATTAGTTCAAATCAATGTTATCAGACTAAAGTTCAGGTTTCACTGCTATATCGTTTGCTTTGGAGAGAGATAAGAACAGAATAAGCGTACTGTTTTTGAGGAATTTCAATCTGACATTGAGAACCTCTTATGTACCTACTAATTATGTTGATTGAACTAATTGAGACGAAGGCTAATAATACTCAACAAATTACTAATGAAAGGAACATGAGTTTAAACACTTGTCCTCAGTTGTGTTTAATAGTGCTTGCAATTTAGTAATTAACTATACTAAATAACCAACCCTAAATACTAAATATATTTAACTAGTTGTGGGATTTTTGCGTGAGAGAAACCGGGCGGCCGGCGCCGGCGGCCCGGTTACAAACAAACATACGAGTTATTTCTTTGGTGTAGATTTTAAGCTAACGCTTTATTCAAGGGTTTGAACAGTGACGAAGCTAAGGGGAACTTGGAGAACTAAAATATTTATAAGAGCTGTAGGTAAGTAGAATAGTATAGTGCTTTTTGAAATTAATGCCTTATGTGGAATACCGTTCACCGTAACATACTTGCAACTTACGTTTGTAATGTGTAAACAAATCCATTGTGTGATAAGTTTATTCCGTGCCTAATACTACAGACTTCTCGATGCTTATAGATAAGTAAACTATGTAAGTAGCTATCAACCATCTGACTGTATCACTCTGTACTATTAATGGCCCTTGTGTTTAATTGAAAGTTGTTACAGGATAGCATTGAAGTGTTGAAACTAGTACCTATAGAATATTTAGTTACACTTTGTTGATCTTTACACGTGCCGAGATATCATTACGTGGTATTTCTGTTACCCTATATCGACTAGATTCCAATCTACGGTACTGTACTGAAATAGGATTTAGCGTAAGAAAACATCCTCTTGTAAATATTCCACAAAACAGCTCAGCATTATGCAGAAAAGTCGCGTGCAAAAGATTTCAATTAATAAGGCTGAAATCATTTGGTATTCAAACAATAAACTTAATTGTGTTATTGAGCAAAACTACGTCAGAACAGATGAATTTATTTATCAGCGCTACAACTCTTCGGCAACAAAGTTATAACTTTTGTAGGAAAAGGGTTTGATCTGAAGTAGACAACAAAAGAAACGCTCTGTAACGATTCCTTTGCAGGCCACTTTTTAGTTTTCGGAAGTTATTTTTTCCTAAATTAAGGCGGTATATCATCATCATCATCCACAGTCCATAGCATCCCATTGTTGGGTGTTTATAGGTACATAAAACTATATCAAATTACACTTTGGATAGTTCCAAAAGCTGCTTAAGTCGAGTAATAGGTGAGTGTCAAGTATTGCAATGTGATTCTAATGGAGAGTGGCGAGTTCAGATTTTAGAAAACTTACTTGAACTTAGCGTTTAGCGCAGCTAAATCTGGGAAAAACTTTTTATGATGTTAGGTGTTATTTTTGACATAATATTCAAAATTATTGCGCTGGCCGAATCTAGCCAATAAGACGCATACTTTTTCCGAGTAACAAAAACAAGCTGAAAGTAGGCTAAAGTGCCCATTTATTAAAGACAATTGAAACTGCCAATGCCCCGAGAGTGCCCGTCTTGTACTTACCTACTCTCCGGTATCTTCAATATGCCCCTATTATTTTATCTTAGCCTTATATTCTGTCGAAATTTGGACAAAGCATTGTTATTCTAAAAGCTGACGACCATCTTACTATCTCAATATAGCACAGAATACGAATTTACATACATATATATTTTCACGCCCGTATCCCTAACGGGGTGCGCAGAGCCACAAGTAAGCATAAGAAAACTTGCAGCCACTCCTGATTCAAGAGTCCCAGGATGGATATGGGGAACCGTAGTGACAGGTGATCAGCCCATCACCTATATATGGTACATCATGTTGGAGAGGATACTATCCCTTAGTCGACTTGTACAAGACAGTAACTGCTTTTGTTAAACAATTAAACCATCGGGTAGATTGTAAGGAAAAACAAAGGTAAAATGTAATCGTCTTTGACCAATTCAATTTACGAGGCGATTTGTTCAAAGCAATAAATAGCTTACCTACTCAGTTTTTGGGTAATCGATGGAGTAATCACAAATCAATTTAGTGTTGATTGGAGGGCCAAGTAGGTATCTAATTACGGGAAAGAAAAGGAAAACCGTTCTTTAATCCAAAATCATTTCATCCGATTTTTTTATAAAAATTTAAAATACTTTTATAAGAGAGACGACCTTACTCTTTTGATTATTTGGTGCTACTGGTGTTTAAGGATGCGCTTTAATCAAATTAAAAAAAACCTTTTTTGATCTTTTGGTGTATTTAAGATTAGTGTAAATCTACAAAAATATTTCCTTTGTTATTTTTAATAACACTTCAGCAGAATCGAGTCTAAGATACCCATAGCTCATGGATTTCAACAACGCAAGGCAGGGACCACTAGGGCCTTGTTACCAGCACGTTTTAAATCCCCGAGGTATTACGGCCAGGTGACACAAACAAACATCCTTTAGGATAGTTTTGGTTTCCGTTTCGAAACAACCTGTTGTTACTTCAAGACAAGTTCATGCAATAAATAACAATACAGACGTGTTCAAAATCAATTCATAATAGAAATAACATTTTCTGAGCACTTCAGTTCTGTATCAATGCGATCTTCCATTTATCTAAATATATATAACTCTTACGTTACTGACTCAGTCCTAGAAGTATGAAACTTGGAGGTTATTACACATCTGAGGGTGCAAGTTTGTAAAAAAAAAATCTTTACACGAACAAAGTCGTGCAGCGTTCTACTAGTGATATCATAAAATAGAATATAATATTTTATTGAGAATGCGTAGGTATGGACAGGTAATGCGTGGGAGTATTAGCTTTTAGCTAAAAGGCTTTGCACAAACACAAATAAGCACTTTGGATAAAAAACTAATAAAACAAAGTAATTGTCCTGTCCTCTCTTAGAAGGCGATTTCAGATTCAGTCACGTTGGTTAAAACTTTCCGTTATTACAAGTAATAGTCTAGTTAAAGCTTCTCGTTCATTTTCAAGTATTTACTCTCCTTAGTACTAATTATTACTAAGATGACTCACATACTCCACCCCAGCCAACATATCCACAAGCATAGCTAAGCATATATCCTCCTCCAAAAATTAGGATGCTCCTTATTGTAGGAGCATAGAAGTCGCTGTGATCTGGAATGTAGTCGCATATCACACCCCATAGTATTCCAAGAGCAACTCCAACGAAGATGGCAAGCACCCCCTGGAAAAAAGGCAAGTTTACTGAATCCGTCACGACTATTTTAGAGTCTATATTAAGCTAAATCTAAATAATATAAACCTCTTCCTACTGACTAACAGAAAATCAACGTCTCAGAAGTATAAAACTTAGAAGTATACCCAAAAGTCTTGGAAGTATAAAACTTGAAGAGTATATTCTTCTTATAGTGTAGAGATGCACTAATTTGACGGCCTCGGTGGCGCGGCGGGCGATTGCTCGACTAAGACGCAAGAGGCGTGGGTTCGATTCTCGTTTCGAAAGAAAGGTTTGGCTGTCCTGCAAATATTTCTTTTGGGTCTGCGTGTTGTGATACCATGAACTCATTGTTTCTGATACTCACGATAAAGGGAATTCTAGTGTCCTAGTGTGGATCAGGACTATGTATGTAGGTACTCGTATGTGAAAAAAACTGAATTCAACGATAGGACGCAGAAAGGTGAAGTTTACATGAAAAATAAACTCAACGCTAAAAAGTCGCAGGCAGGTACTATCTTAAAATATTTGTTATTTTTACTTTTCTTAAAGACAGGATTTTTGCATAGGTAATCTAAACGTGAAGTCTTGTTTTAGTTGCAGACAAGCTTTGCATAGACAAGTGTTTGACAGCGCTCTCGTAAGGTAAACGCAGTTTTGAATTTTGTTCAAGAACGATGGATTCGTTCGCAGAGTCTCTGCAGGCTACTCTGCAGTCATATTGTAAATCTGAGAATTTATATTCGAGTAGGTATTTCACTACTCAAAAGCTCTCTCTAACTTTCCATTGCCAAAATACATTTTTGTCGCGATCCCTGAATAATATTGAAATGAAGATGGAAAATGTGTTTTTGACGGCAAAGGATTATCATCCATTATTTTAAACACATTACCCCAGAATACTCAAACGCATCTCAAACTTGAGCACGTCTCAAATGACGATTTTTTTTTGACAGATTTTCATCAGAAACTGTCAAAAAACCGTGAGTTGAGACGTGCTCAACTCTGAGTCGCGTTTGAGTATTCTGGGGTTAGAAACTCACTTTGTCCATATAAAAAACTCGATTTCACGCGTACTTTACCATTGATATGGCGTTCCAATAGAGAGCTCGTATCTCCATTATAATAAAACAAGTCCGGTCAAGTGCGATTCAACTCGCACACCAAGATTTACGATCAATCACATTTTTTTATTTGCTAACTTTCATTTAAAAATAAGGCCTTTTACCATCTATAGTAGATGATTTATACAGCATTAGGAGGCAACTTTTACCTTCACTAACGGGACGCTGTAGTGCCCGGGACGAATTAAGATGGAGTAGGCTTGCCCAGCATCTATTCCATCCTCTCAGCTTAGTCGGCTTTGTCCACAGGAAAGACATGGCCAATACGTGCGGAGCTGACTAAGCCGCGGGTTTCCTCACGATGTTTTCCTTCACAGTTTGAGAGTACTGGTATAGCGCATATAAATTTTTCACACAGAATAATCCATTGGTACACGACCGGATTTGAATCCACGACCTTAGGATCGGAAGGCGGGATCACTACCAACTAGACCACCAGTGCAAGTTTCATTAAACTGCTCCATAAATAAAAATAGAAACCTACTTTCGAAACGAATCGGCAAATCAAGGTCTTTCAATTGCTTTTTTTTAACCCTGAAACTATTACAAAGGTTGCTTTAGTTTAGTAGTTGCTGAAATATTCAGCCGTAATAGTTCGCCCCGAACTCAGATCTCGTGCGCGATGTCCTTAAACCGCAAGATTTGCATTCGTGCCCTGAGCTTTTTCGTAGGTACTTACACACAAGTACCAACTTCTGCTGTCCCGATTTTTTTTCCAATGCAATGAAATTATCCTTAAAAATAACAGAATCGAATAGCAACAAAAACATTTTTTGGCAACATCCCCTATTTTCATTGCCAACTCACGCTTGACCAAAAAATTACTATGGCAAAATTGATTATGATGACTATGGTTCGGATTTCCCCATACTAATATCCAGTCTATACTGAACTACGAAATCATCGAAACTCTAACAAGAGGGTCACAACGATTTTCTTAACTGTATTTGCTGTATTTAAAAAAATATACATCCTACAATAAAAATAAAAACCATTTTGAAATGTACAAGTAAAGACCTTTCATATGACATCCCACTTGATACAAATTATAAAAGTTTTTTTTGTATATTTTAGTATTTTAGTATATCTTTACAACCCCTTCACCGATTATGCTCATATGCTTCACAGGAAATCTTCATTGCACGATCTTTTGACCTACTAAATTTCATACATATGGATTAAAGGTTCGAAATAGTTATGCTTTAACAAACATATCCACAAACATATGTACATACCTACATGATACATACAAACATACAACGCCAAATCGCCCAAGTTGCCACTGAGATCTTCGCTCGCTCGATCAATTATTCGGAACCCTAAAATTGCAAATATTAAGACTATAAAAAATGTTTAAAGAATAACCTTCACAATTCTATAGGTGAATGATGCAGGAAAAAATATTGCACTATTGATTACTCCAAACATGCCTTCGGTGAACGCAGTGTCTAAGCCGCCTGCATTGCCAACTAGGAGTGCTATTTGCTTCTTAACTCCGAGGCCTCGGGCGCTCAGTGCCATTGCGGTAGGTACAACTATAGCTGGCGACACCGATGCTAAAATTGACCCTAAGTGAAGACCTGTAAACACATAATGATGGTGAGTATTCAATATGTATGTTAATAAAACACCTTCAAACGGTATATCACGGGTTTTAATTATGTGCGGCAAATATTGGAAATTTCGTTCGACCTTTTTCAGTCACTACTTATCAAACGGTTTGATTCAATAAATTCCAGGATGTATCTGTTTTTCATTCAAATATTCAACCTGTATTATACGGTCTCTTCCAAGAATATTTGTAATTTATAAATATATAGCATGACTTTTTATGGCGGTTGGGGAATTACCTATCTAAAAAAATGCTTACCCCAATACCAAGGATAATCGAGTAGTATGTGGGTGAAGAAGGCAACGGATAAACACTCCACAATCCATGGCAGTGTGGCCAATGAGAAAACTTTTACAGAATTATTTTTTATGTAATCCCAGTTCCATCCGAGAGGGCCCTTCGTCAAAATAATTACGGGGTAAATTCGCCTGAAAAAGGAATGCGAAAAACGATTCCACTCAATTGGACAGCGAACAATTTTATCATGTTTCAAAATTACTCATTTCGATCCTATTTGACCGAAAGCATTGCCGATGAAGGGATTACTGAAAGCAATAATATTGTTTCAAAAGTACCTACCTATCACGAGGAAATTACAAATGTACGTCGACATCAAAATGGGAATATTTAAGGAGGATAATAACTAATGGAAGATAATTATTGTGATAGCTTAGTTAGCTAGTATGGTATTAGGTTACTTTTTCATATTAACTAAATTACACAACGTACAAGCCCAGTAGGTAGTACAACTACCTATTGCTTTATTTTACGTAGTTTTTTTTTGTCTTTCCCAAGTGTTCGATGGAAGTTAATTGAATTGTTTTTCTTAAAGTTACATGTATAAGGGACAATTTTAATAATTGCATTTTTAATTACCAATTCCATAAAGCTACAAGTTTAAAAAGAAAAAAGTAATAAGTAAGTACCTACAAACCCCTACCTGTAAGAATGGATAAAAGATAAGCGATATCACTACTTGATTTTCTCGTAAATAAACAGGGATAATACCTCAAATGAAAATCTATTCCGTCCGCAACAGGGTTTCCTAAGAAATTCGGTGGTCCAAAATTTCTATACAGCGCCCCTATTAACGTCATCCCTACCACGGGGTTGATTGTTGTATATCTCTCCAGAGTGTGGCCGACAGAGTACCCCGCGAGTACCACTCCGGCCATGTTGAAGAGGTAACCCCCGGGAACCACCGCCTCTTTCAAAACGAACCATGACGTGCACCATAGGGTTAATCCTGAAAACCCATTAGATTTTAATAGATCAAATTAAATATAATGAGAACATTATGGTGGACTACTCTGGTGGTCATATTTATGGGTAGAAACCCATAAATATAACCACCAGAGTAGTCGGCAATCCACTGACGTTAATCTGTAATCTGCAATATTTAAAGAATGGACGTAAGGGAATCGCAGTGGCGACAAAAAATAACGGAATTAAATTAATATTTTTGTTTTATTTTATTCCTTCGCGTTCCTGTAAGGATTGTAAGATAGGACAAGTCAAAATGAAATATCACTAGTTGAGAGCCCGTTACAAGTCCATACCACGTTAACCTATTGCTCCTCAACTTATCCGTCACTGGCGCTACCTTCAGGCTCCCTCTTAAACACAATCTATCTCAGCATTTGCTGCATGCACTCGCCTTTCATCCACCCTTTTGGTTGCCCAACACTCAGATCCATACAGTAGTTATTATCACAACATTAAATGAAAATTATCATGCATATTTATCGGGTAAGTTCTTTTGCGTGCCATTGTATCATATTGTTATCAAAGCATTGCACACTCACCACATAGCAAGACGCCAATGTATTGTCTCAATTCGGAAACAGAGGGTATTGCAAGCAACAACTTCCCAAGGAATATATTGCTTTCCTGTTTCTCATGTTGCTGTCTGCGGAAATAAACACATGACTGTAAGCTATTTTTACTTTCTCTTCTCAGTATTTATGTCGTTGCAAAGTGTATACTTACTCACGTTTTTGAGGGGCTGATATCTAATTTTATGAGGTTAGTTTTTCTAAAGTTAATATCTGAAACAGAAGTAACAGGTAATAAGTGTAGGTTCGTTGTCGGTAGAGCCATGTTGGTCTATTGAGAGGTACCCCGACTTGTCAGATGTATAGATTAAATTTTAGTTTCATAAAATTATGTCCTGAGTGTCAAAACGGTGTAGAAAAAGATCATGAAAAATGCAACAGTACGATACGAGTTAAGTTAATTTTATTTAATGTGCTGACTAAGCCAAGAGGATTTTATAGGCAAGGCCTACTCCATCGAAAATCATTCCGGGAACTACAATGTCCCGTTGGTAAAGTTGCCTCCAGTAGCTTGTATAAAACGTCTAGTAGGTATACTTAAAAGGTCTTAATTGTTTTATGTATTAGTGCATACTAAAAAAAACTTGATTCAGCACTCACATTCAATAAGTTAACGCTACTTCGTAAAACGAAACAAGATACCAACACGTGTTGCATAGTAATTTTAGAATAGCAGCTACCTGCACTACATAGATAACTCTAATCAGATAATACACAACTTAACTAAGTACACTTGTTGTTGAACGAGTCTCTGAAAATGGTACCAAATATGTGAATAGAATAATTTTAACATTAATTGACAGGAAAAAGGAAAAAGGTCCGGTAAAAGTTCGAATATTTTTTTGAACAGCCGCAACCGTTGCGCGAAAAGTCGTTTATGGCCAGCATTATTGTTATGGCCAGTTAAGAGCTCCGTAAATAATTTTAATAGCATTACTAGTAGGTATGTGCGGGCACGGCTGGACGGAGGACTTAATGCTTATTGGGTAATTCTGGCCATAATTGTGCAGGAATTGCAACTATAGTTGTTTCTGAAACTGAGTTACCTAAAAGGGTGCTTAAAGAGAACTTAGTTAATTTAAATACCTATTTATTTGACTATGACATATTAAGTTGAATGGAGCTTTAAATAATATAATCTTTTCATTTCTTTTGGCAAAATAATCCTTATTTTCCATTTTTATATTACTTTTTACTGACAGTAGTCTTTTGCTTGCTAAAAAAACATGCCAATGTTTGAAACGTAAGCAAATACATACATAATAAATATCACGCCCGTACCCCTAATGGAGTGGGTAGAATCACAAGTTATCATAAGAAAACTTGCAGCTACTCCTGATTCAAAGTTCCAAGATGGATATGATGAACCATGGTAACAGGTGATTAGCCCATTGCCCATATATTATGGTGCATGGTCATGTTGGAGAGGACACTATCTCTCTCTTAGTAGACTTTCACGACATGCTCAGAGAGAGAAGCAGCTGGACGCATTCTATGTTTTTTCTTTACTTACAGTCCAGCTGAGAAGGAAGCAAATAATTGAAATAAATCCAAGATCTTATTAGGAAATACCGACATACCAATACAATATAGCTTTACAGTAAGTGTAAGGATGGGGCGTGCGTAATCTCATTTTTACTAGCTTCAGTCACGCGGAAGAGTATCGTTAGTTTTAACATAAAATGGGATGAACCGTAAACTCCCATTTCTTTACCACAATCGCTTTTCGTGCGAATAATAAATTTATAGCCGACACCGTGGTATATGGGAAATTTATCGGTGCTTTGATCATAGATGCTTCCATGGTTTATCACTTTATAACTTTTAAAACAGCACAATTACCTGGTAAACACATAAAACTATGTAATATATATAATATTTTTTTACTAAAACCTACAGCTAGCTAAATATATAAAACTCTGATGACTGACTAACAATCAACGCACAGCCTAAACCACGTGCCTAGATGAATGAAACTTGGAGGGTATATTTCTCTTATGGTGCAAAAGTGCACTAAGAAAGGAATTTTACAAAATTCAAGTCGTGGGTGACACAGCGGTAAGATAAAGTTGTATGAAAAAATAACTCAACGTGGACAAAGTTGGGGGAGTTCCACTAGTCTTATTTTTTGTATATACGTAGAATATTTTAATTAAAACATGCATACCTACATACGTCTATGTATATATTTAAAGGGTTAATAAAAACTGCGTAAACAGGTTTAGGTACAAATTGGTGACATTAAATTAAACCAAGAATGTTTTACAACATTTTTCTTAGCAATACATTTTAACCTATACATATAATTCTATTTTATAACCGGAAGCTCTACTTTTTACTATTCTTTGATTACAAAACGTAAATATTGCTGACCGCGCGAAATTATATTTGACGTTTGCTTTCACAGAACGAATGACAACATCGCTTAGCATAGATTAGGCAACAACGAGATTTTATTTTATTTTAGATTTTGTATGGAAAAATGAACTACTTACGTAATTTTAATAATTGAATACTACACAATGATTAAATAAATACATACATATTATCACGCCCGTATCCCTAAGTAACCCTAACGGGGTGGGTAGAGCCACAAGTAATCATAGAAAACTTGCAGCCACTTCTGATCTAAGTATTTGTTCGGTGACTAGTTAAAATATTTGATATACTTCAATACTAGACTACTACTTACCAGTTTCACAACCGTAGTTATTCATGTCTCAACGCACTCTCATTCATTCACGAAAATCTGTCCGACAAACGATAGCTGCCGTTTAAAGCGAAAGTATTTCAAGCAAGGTTACACATTTGCATAGATAATACAACAGCGTATATTCACGACTGTCTGACTGTAAGACGTACACGAACCCGTCTGATCTCGTTAACCGTCCTTCTAATAATACAATTCGTCGCATGCGCACTGCGTTCAATTGCCATAATAGAAAATAAATTAATCACTGTACGTCGAAATATGACGATGGAAGGAATACTTATGTACGGCCATACAATTGAATCAGTTTGAAAATATGGAAGCGAGAATAATTCAACACGGATCGAGTGAGCTGGCCGCGCGCTGCCGCATAGTCACCCTTCGTCCACGTCACCGCAAATCTACTTTTTACTACTCGTACAACTAATTACACGCTCTCCAAACTTTTTGGAAGAGCCCGCTCTACACCACTTAATGGATTTTGCCTCTCAACTTCAAAGGGCCTTGCTATTTAGTTGCAATTTTGTAGAATATTAACGAATTCAAGTCAAACCAACCATCGCAGACTAAAATAAATATAAGTGGACATTTTACTTAGCGCTACCTTAAATCAAACTAAAGTTAAAAAAAAAAAACTGATATCTGATATAATACTTGTAGAATGTCAGATAGCTGTTATAATATTTATAAGTATACTTAAAAAAAAAAACATACCTACATAAAATAATTTTGCCTAGAAACACGACGAACATCTATGTTCACCACAAAATTGTTGATCCAGGATGGGAATCAAACCTGTATAATGTATAGGACAGAACGCAGAGGTAGGTACTACTGATAAAAATAAATGTGTTACGGAAGGTTATGTTATATATAATTTGTGCATTATTAAATGCATTCATTGATAATTATTATCAACTTTCACTCAATTAGGAGCAGTATGAGTATTTTTGGTTTTATATAATTCGTACGACCTACAAACCAAAAATAAGCAATTATGAGAAGAATATATCTTATTGTAGGTTCAGAGGTGCTTCAATACTTTTATTCTTATTTTTAAGTAGCCATGTCGGTTGGCACGAATTCAATTTTTTATATTTAGTAGTCGATCTTGGCTATTTTTAGTATTTCGATGGCATTGACGTACTAGTTAAAATATTCAAAGGAAAATAACTAAAACCGATCAGCCAGATAATAATAGCTTATAAAACTACCTTTACAGTATAAGTCATATATCTAAAATGGCATTGCAATTCGCTATCAAACACTGCACAAGTCTTCATAATGACTCCCAGACAAACATTGAGTCTAAAAGCTTACATAAATAAAAATAGCACCCTCTTGTTCTATTCAGATTCCGAGAGCTGCTACACAAAACTGCCTATATTGATGTAGAGCCCTTCACATTGATGGGGCACACAATGTTCGCCTCCGTAGAAAAGAGATATCTTTGCAGAGTGCAAGAGCATGCAAACGTTCGTTATTGCGCCGGCAAAAGGAAGTCATTCCGGTGGTAAACAATAATGCACGCTCGGAAACGTCTTTCACGGTAGACCGGCCCAGCCGGGTTGGCAAACGGCGAGTCTTTAAAGAGCGGGCAATTTGTGCAGTAACACCAGACGGATACTGGCTGCTCATTAACTATGAACGCTGTCATCAAGACTCTTCTTCAGCTGAAAAAACGCCGTTTAACAGTAGCACTCACCTCGAATAAGCGCTGTGGCGAGGTGCCTTTCAGCAGCCACCGCTACAAAGTGCATATAAATTGCGCTGCGAAATTGAAACGGAGATATAAAGGAGCAACTTTTGAAAGACAACCCGCGTGTCCCCACTTTTATAAACCGTCGTGTACCTTTCAAAAGGAATGAAAACTGTTTTCTAAAGACTACCTTTTAGATCTAGTAAAATAAATACAGAAGTATATTACATTTTCGCATTTTTTTTATTTAAAATACGTAATATGGGCGATGGGCTGATCACCTGTCACCATGGTTCACCATATCCATTTTGAGACTTTGAATCAGGAGTGGCTGCAAGTTTTCTTATGATTACTTCTGGCACTGCCCACACCAAAGTACGGAGTATGGAATCGCTCTTTCACTAATTCATCACATCATGATGTGGCCGACCATTTCATAGAATGGTTGTATTTCATGAAATGGCAAATACCCGCTGCCCACATCATGATATTCTGGCCTGGCCAAATCAATAATCAGCGTTTACGATATGAACAGTAAAACGCACGGCTACTTCATGATATGGTCAAACATTAGTGAGCATATCGTAAATAGCTACATTGTCCTCTGTTTTTGTTTATAGATACAAACAAATAAAGTAAGGTTAGAACGCGACGGAAATCATTGGATTATTATTGGAGTTTAAAATGACATATCATCAAACGTTGACGTTTAAACGACATGGCCAGTTACAGCTAGCCATTTCATGAAATGCACCCATTTCATAAAATGGTCGGCCACATCATGTAGTGATCAATTCTACGATCTGGCCACGACATCTAGACACTTTAAAAACTGGCCGATTACTATAACTTAGGTTTTGTCTCAACATGCTTCCTATTTACTGGTCACAAAGCTAGATTTTATATCGCACATTTCGCTTGGTCGGTCTAATCTGATCTACAGATATCGATGTGTACAGACTTACCTATAGTTGCAGTAGCACTTTCGTAGTGGAACTAACTTACTACTCGTCTTAGGTCTGGACTTTGTTTCAATACGTAACACCTGCTCACAAGAGGTGTTTGTGTGTATTTTGGTACGTTTGTTAGTTAATCTTTCTTTCACGCAGCAACGGATCCATCTTTTTTGCATTGAGACAGTTTATAAATTGGCATAGGAATCGTTATCGAAAAGAAAAAAAAGTCTGTGTCGTAAAATGTTGACATTTCGTATATTTACAGAGACAAGGCAATTGTTTTCTATAAATACTGGCGTCAACAGACGGTGATAGGAAGCCGCCAATTACAGGTGTATCCGTTAACTTATTAGATGCTTTGTCGTGCTCTCCGCTTAGTTAGAGTACGTTGCACAAGCGACTGCGAACAAAAGCGAATAAGACTTAAATTCGCTACGAATTCCTTATTCTTGGTTTTTATATTTTTATGTTTTACTGTCAATGCATATCATAGGTTATCAAAGCAACTTTTTTTTTCTGTCAAAAATGTATGGCACTATAACAATGTTGCTACGGCAATGAACGATCCGTGTTCCGTTGGTTGAATAGAGGAAGCGGGCATAAAGGATATACCTTATTTGAATGCAGAAACTTCTTGTAATTCATGTTCATTATGTTTTTTTTTATTTAAATCCGTGTTTGGAAAAGTAAAGTAAAGTTGGATACAAATAAAGCAAACGATAGCGTGCGAAAGAAGAGCTAGCGAGTGGTAATCGGCGATGGAATATTTGGTATCTCTTCTTTGGCTTTTAAAATAGAATAGGAAGAATTTGTTTGCTGTTGTAATGACGAACTTTATTGATTCATTCGCGTTCGCTCGGTAGCCTACGTGCTTGATACTCACCCAGCTTAACATAAAGTTACAGCAGTATATAAATTAATTATTCACAGGTCCTTATACAGTGACCGCGTATACGGTTATTTAACAATCGATCTTTCAACTGCCAGGCTGAATGTTAAAATATTATTGACGCCCCTAATTTGTTTTCATTTAAGCTTTGGATTGTTTTATTTAAGTGTTCACCGCCGGCTGTGGCTTGTCGGAGAGGCCAGAAAGAAGTGAAATTAAGCATAAAATGAGGTCTCCCTTTTATCCCGCTGACTCCGTCGAATACAAAATGTCGCGAGGGAATAATCAGGCCTATTTACATTTTGCTTAGGCCCACCTGACGCCAGGCAGGAAGCAGGGCCACCCTGTGTGCCTATCACAGTAGAGCAAATATTTTAATTGAGTTCGTTTTATTAAAACTTCAACTTATATATTTGGAAGGTAAATTGAAACGAGTGCTGAAAGCCGCGCAGTGCACAACTTTCAGTACCTCGTTTAAAACGCCTAAACTTTTTTATCACTGCAATGAAATTCGTCTCATACTCGTTACTTGGTTAACATGAGCTTTGGGTTAAATTAATAACTAGCTAAGTTTGATTTTTAGAGTGGTGCTTAAAAATTAACCACTGCAAAAAATATATACATATATCATAAAAAATAGCAAGTGCTTACTAAACTTGTTAACGCTCTCGAAATGGCCTTCACCGTTAGTAATTTTCACAAAGTTAAGCAGAAAACACAACCTAATGGCGGTAATAAATTAAAAGCCACTATTTTCAACTGAAACTGGGCAATGGCTGCGTGCATTTAGTGTATATTTTATGTCCATGAAACTACATGTTTATAGTCAGTTGAGTATAAACACAATGTTACGTCCTAATAAAGCTTCAGCCCAAGATATTCCGGTAAGGTTTCGTTGAGAGGGATTTTTCATTTTCAGTCCTTTGGTACCTCCTACTTCAACTCCTAGTTAAATTGCTTTGGAGGCTCATTTACGTTTACAAATTTAAGCTTTTTAAACAGGTAAAAAATTACAGAAACAAAATAGATAATGCTTTAAGGAGTCTAGTACAAGGAAATCTTTATAACTTTGTTGCTTCTTTGCTGTCTACTACGGTTATGTACAGTCACCTGTCATAAGATGACATTTCATAGCTTTTAAAATGGCATACACAACATTACAATAAACATTTATACACCAAAAAACAATTATCATGAAATTACTTGATGAGAAAGTTAAGAAATGTGTACATGTCATGAATGTCATTGCAGGCGACTGTACCTGGTTTATTAATCACCACTATTGTTCATTTTGGTTTCCATTAAAATTATATCCACAATTTCATCTTTTTTTACGACAGTGTACCTTGACGTAGGCAATAAAATATTTGACAGTATTGCTATATAAAGCCTTATACCCTGACCCAATATTCTACTAACGGATAACGGCTCGTTCATGACCACATTAATATTATTATCTGACGAAAAGCGCCATATTTTTTTCGACAGAAAGACAACATTGCTATGGTAATAAACAAGTCATTGACAGTTAGTAGAATATTAGAACCAGGAAGATATCAATAAGTTATGATGTTTTCCATAAATGTTGCGTCAAGTGACTTCTAAGTTTACCAGAACATTCAACAGAGGCTTCCAAGTCAACTGCCTAGACACAACAGAAGTTAGGCTAAGTTCTCTCTTGAACAAAGCTCTTGCGTGAATTGAAGACTGCTCTAACTATATAATTCTACTACAATAATTGAGGTATGCAAACCAGCACAGTTGTCTTGCAATCTTATTGGTTTATAGTTAGTTTATTAGAAATCAAAATCAATGGTCATGTACATGACGAGAGTATCTTTTCAAGTAATACCTACTTCTTGATTTCGTTGTGAATGTGACTTAAAGTACCATAAAAATGGCTTATGACAGTGAATGAATCGAAAACCACATGGCAGGGCCGTAGCAAATGGAGATCCGTGGTTTCTGCCTTTATTATGTAAAATGTCTATTTTTTTAGAAATCGCTATAATTAATTAATTACTGATGGAAACAAAGCATTATCAATTGTGACTATAGACTGTTTAACTGATTGTAGCAGAAAAAACGCGATGCTTGCTAGTACGCAAAACTTTTGCAATTAATTTCGCTGTAAAGAGATGTGGCAGCTTATCCAGGCAATAATACCTTCGTTTTTCTAATTCTAAAATCAATCCACTAATAGCATTTACCTAATTTAATGAGTTTGGTTCGACAGGCTATTGTACGAGTATACAGGGAGATACACTTTTCTACATTAATAAAGCAATACGTAAAATATTTGATGTATTCTCGATTTTCAGCAACAACTTGATCTGTTTATTAACTGGAATATTTTTGACGAAATCGAAGTTTATACTAATAAAATATTGTTTATGGTAAAGTACTGTTCTGAAATCTTAATACCACATTTTATTATTGAAGTTGTGTTAAAAATCTTTTCTTCTTGTTGAACTAAATAAATAAATAAATATTTGTGGACATTTCATCATTTCATTACTAATCCTTTCTGATTTTACTCTAACATTTTATTTTATAAATATGAATGAATAACCTATATATAAGTTGAGGGCAGCCAAATAGATCATTTTGATCATGACGACCTCGGAGGCGGCGTGGCAGGTGAGTGCTCGGCTGAGAAGTAAGAGGCACGGGTTCGATTCCCACTATTGGAGAGATGTTTGTATGTTCTAAATACGTTTCTTCCGGGTCTGAGTGTTGTGGTACTATGGTACTCGTAGTTTCATCTTGAGATACGGGACTCTAAAAAGAATACACAACACATACGAGTACATGTTATAATAAGTATACGATCTGATACACAATTTTATTCTATGTTGTGAAATATTGCGGCCATGTGGTCTGATCCCGACGAACAGCGCTCGTTTATTGTGGAAACTCAGCCGGGAGCCGCAAACAATAGCTACAATCGGTTTGCGATTGAATCGGAGTGCAGACAAAGATACGAGATAAGGCGCGGTGGCTCACACATTTGCTGATGAGGGTTGTCATACGGGTCATGTTCCGAACGAAATATATTTATCTTGAAAAACCGGACGTTGATAGAATTGTGTCGTTACATTTACCTACAATTTCACTGTGCATTTTTGTTAATGCACGAATTTTATTGTCTTTGAATTTAATTTTCAGTGTTACGGATTTTGAATAGGTACTCGATTTTTTGTTATAAAAAGTCAGTCAGAAATAAACTCACACAGGGCACACCTATTCCATAGGATGCACAATCAACATCAAAATTTGAAGACTTTTTCAGAATTTTGAAGTGATCTATTACAGGCCCTTGATGCAAAATTTAGTTAAATCTGTGTTCTTTGGTCTATGATATAAACAAAAGCTGGTTACTTTTTATCCACAAAATTGTTTAGATTTTTGTTTGGTCATTTACTTTTAATGTTGACTGTAC
Source organism: Scotopteryx bipunctaria (assembly GCA_949320045.1). NCBI lineage: Eukaryota > Metazoa > Arthropoda > Insecta > Lepidoptera > Geometridae > Scotopteryx > Scotopteryx bipunctaria. The sequence goes on from OX439441.1 coordinate 7,695,306, forward strand.
CTCGTACGAAGGTAGTTACCATAAGTACTTTGCATAATCCACAAATGCACGCATTCAGTATATCTGTACGTAGATACCTCCTATAAATACCAAAGGTTGAAGTTCGCTATTGGCTATCGGAAAATCTGAAAACTGTAGTCTGTTCAGAATAAAAATTCAGTTACCTTCGGTAAATAAAAATTCGGTTTCAGAGAATTTAGTAAAAAAGTGATTTTTCTCGCAACATTGCGGCTTTATTGGATAATCCATCATCGCAAAACTAGGTGGTTTCGTTTTAGCTTTCCAGTGGTATAATTCATTGAAAAACTTTAAGTTTAACGTAACATAATCATATTAACGTAATAGGTACAGTTTACTACTCCCGGCTACTAGACCTTTTGAAGCAGTGTCGTAAAAGGATTAAAGTGTGCTTCAAAGAGGCTTCTTTCGTGCACTCGATGCTTGTTTTCGAACTTTTAGGTTCTACGACATGCCGGTTTCCTCACTTGCCTATAAACATATTTTTTTCGAACAGAAAAATCCAATGGTGCACAACCGAACTCGAGCCCATGACCTTACGATCGGAAAGCGGGGCTACTCTAGATCATTAGAGTAGTAGGTACAGTTTGAAATTAGGGAGTATCTTATGCCGACAACAGAATTCACTTTGATTGATCATTCTACGACCCCTTTACCAATAAACGTTGCTTTACTTAAACACTGTTTAACATTTGCCCTGACACCATTTGTCATTATTCAACAAGCAAAGCGGGATCGCACTTTAACTATTGCGCAAAATTGACAAATTTGCGCGTTTGAGAGTGAACCCCCAGAGTGTAAACTTAACCAGCCGTTCTTGTAATAGGCATTACTTACAGTATCGGCACTTTCATGATATTATAAGGCTTATACAAATTTCTCTGCTAGACTGGGGAGTAACGAAAAAACATAGAATGCGTCCAGCTGCATAAGTCATAGAAACATGTAACTTGGAGGATATATTCCTCTTATGGTATGGGGGTGTAATAAGAAAGGAAATTCCTGAATTCAATTGGAGAACGTCATGGAAAGATGTAGTTTTTATCAAAAATGCTCAACGCAGACTCAAACAAGTCGCGGATCGTTCCAGCAGTTTTGGTATAAAAGGGTTCTGGTAAATACAATATTCTACAATGACCAGTGATCACGTCGTTGCGAACAGCACAATTTACGACCAGTCTGAACTAAACTGACAGGCGGTCCGACCGTAAACCCATGTAAGTCCAATCGCTCTTACTCTGAAAGGACAACACCTCAAAAATGAGGTATCTCAAGAATCCTTACTATTCTCACTAATATTGTCATATTATCATGCCCGTATCCCTAATGGGGTGGGCAGAGCTACAAGTAAACATACGAAAACTCGTAGCCACTTCTGATTTAGTCCTAAGATGGATATGGTGAACCATAGTGGCAGGTGATCAGCCCATCGCTCATATAGGTAGTCGATCATGTTGGAGAGGATACTATCACTTAGTTGACTTTTACGACATGCTTGAGGAGAGAAGCAGCTGGACGTATTCTATGTTTTTTCTTTACTCCCAGCCCAGCATAGAAGTATTTATAACATAAGATAACAATTTATTCAATAACAATGTTTACATTGTGCTTGAAGATAAAACTTAAACCTAGAAACATAATAATAATATAAGATAGTTTTGCATGCTAAAAAAAAGTATGTTTAAAATTACAAATAATTCACATTTTTCCTAATTTAAAGTCATCAACTGTATAGAAACATCATTCCAACTAAAGCTTTCTCAATGCATAATTAAATGTAATGGAGTTTTCTTTCTATGATTTTCATATATAACGGAATATAACTTTTTTAACAAGCCAATGTTCTGTTTCTATTGTCTTTCAACGAAGGCCTCCCTCTCTCTCTACGCATCCCTTTCTTATGGAAATAAAAATTCCCTTACAGGATAGGAAAACCCTAGTAGGGTAATGGAAATGGAAATGTTAGAGGACGTTTATGTAAAACTTTGACAGATATCCTTGGCGGCCGTCATCGAATTAAGTGGTGTAGAGTGAATCACTCATTTTGGAATATAAAGACGACCGCTCGCTGACGGCACCGCGCACATTGGAAAAGTAGGCTTAAAGCTAGGTAATATTTGATAAGGGCCCAGAACCGAAACGCAAATCTTCGTTGTTCATTTTATGTTCAATAAAAACATTTCCAAGAACAAACTTGCAAGACTGTGTTGAGAAAAGTTTGACAATTACCAAAATATAAAAGGATTTTCACAAGGACAGAATAAAAAACTAGTATGGAAAATTGATGATAAATGGCTAGATGCGCTGGATTGGAAACTTTCAGAGATATTTTTTTAAAGTTATTTTGAGATAAAATACAGTCGGTGTAACTGAGTATCGAAGAAAGCTTTTTGGTAGGTTGGCAAGCAGTAAGTAATTAAGTTAGTATTTTCAATTAATTTTGCTTTCAATGCTAAGCTTTTCGCAGTCGCATGTCTATTTATCCAGAATTATTATATCTACTTAGGAAATTAAATAAATCTAGCTATCGAATACATATTATGCCAAGTAGTTTTATAGCTAAACTCTGTTTATTTGATCGAAGGCTAAACTACAACCATGGCCCGATTTTGTAAAACAATTCTGTTAGTGACGTAGTCGTCTACGTCATCCGTCCCTTGCACACGAAAGGTACGCACTGTAGGTGCGAAAGGGATAACTGACATAGACGACTGCGACGCCGACGCAAATGTGTTACAAAATCGCACAGCTGCACAAAGACTTTGACGTAAGGTTTTGTTGGCGTTCAACTCTGGGGATCGATGTGGCTATTAACTATGTTTGACAACACAACCACATGAAGCCATTTTACGATAGTGAAAAAGTACCCAACCTTGTGCATGGTCTATTTAATCTACCTACTTCTTTAATACCTAACTATGTGCTTATTACGACGGTAAATGCTTCATAAGAAATTGTAGCACAGCGATCCACTCCATTTACTTTTGCGCTTTGATTCAAGACGTATATATATGTACTTACAAGTATGTTACAGATACCGCTTTGCTACGCCACAGATAACAGTGGCTCTACCATGAGTTATCCCGGAATAAACTCGCTAACGACTACAGTAAAAATCCCTATGTATTCAAGCGTGTTCAGCGCCTTATAACAGTACTGAATTCAGAATGGATATTACAACAGACTGGTGTTGTGGACGACCAATCTCAAAAGGGTCAAATATTGTTATTATACTAGCATACATTTTGCCATGCCCATATCCTCAATGTGGTGAGTAGGGCAATATAAGTAACCATAAGAAAACATGTAGCTTGCAACTCCTGATTCAAAATGAACCGCAGTGACAGGTGATCAGCCCATCACCTTTATAGATGGTTCTTTATGTTGGAAATGATACTAGCTACCTTAGTCGACCTTTACGACATCCTCGGAGAGAGAAACAGCTGGAAGTACATTTTTTTTAACCAGAGTACCACACATAATTCAGTAGCAGAAGCGGTGCTGCTAGGTGGCCTACGTTTTCGCGACAATTGTTTGTTCACTTGGGAGTGTTAACAATAAATACAAGACTTACCAAAAACGTTGTTTGTGTAATAGCAATGGCCGTCGCCTGCATCACGCGCCGGTAAGATTAAGCCTGCAGGCGCGCTCCGTGAGGTTCCAGGAAAGGCCATTAATTTTGTTCAGCGCCTTACAACTTACAGACGTTAAGCTGCCTCAGTTTACCTGCAAAAAGTATAAGAAGCGCAGTCTGGATTACAATGAGATGATGGTCGACGCTGTTTCATTACCGGACTTTGCAAGCGAAGAGGATTAAATGGATCCACGCGTGAGTAGGCGTACCCACATTGGTCTGCACTGATTAGAATTTACTCTGGGAAATTGTAACCTACTACGTAAATGTAGGATCTAAATACCTATAGGTAAATTAAGATGTAGACAAGTATCCGTGTGGTTTTGTTGATAGAATGATACATTATTAGAAAAAAATATGCAGAGGTTTAGTTAGATAATAAAGGTTTTCATTGGTTCTGTAAATAAATGAAATGTTGAGTTAGCCTTTACCCAATAAGACCCAACAGTGGCTGTTACTGGCTGTATAGAAAGATAGAGGTTGGACAAGTATTCAACAAAACATTAACCAATTGTATTCTTACTAATTCTTTTCATAACTAGTCAACATAACCGATGGTTACACTGTCCTGTTGGTAAAAAATACTTTACACTCCTGATTCTAGAGGATAGCTGGATTCAACAGGTTTCAAGGTACATAGGTGCATAGATAAATGGTCACCTTACTGACTGATGCACTGTTCACATTATTCTAGTAGCATTCCAGTCCAGCGATCGAATACACCACTGGAATGCTACTAGAATAATGTGAACAGACATTGGAATGTACCCATTCCAGCGAGCCATCCAGTCCAGCGCCTGGATTGACGGTCTAATGTAGACGATATGATCCAGTCCAGCACTGGACTGGATTGATTTGCTGTATTACTGCACTGGAATAACTTAATAATAAATAATGCACTGACAATTAACGCACAGCCTAAACCACATGTTGTTGATGCATGACAATTAAAGAGTATATTCCTCTATGGTGTAGGGGAGCACAAGGAAAGAAATTCCTTAAATTCAACTCTTCAAACGTAGCGAAAAGATGATGTACATGCATACATATTATCACGCCCGTATCCTTAATGGGGTGAGCAGAGCCACAAGTAAACATAAGAAAACTTGCAGCCACTTCTGATTTAAAGTCCTAAGATGGATATGGTGGACCATTGTGACAGGTGATCAGCCCATCGCCCATATAGGTTAGCCATAATTTTAGAGAGGATACTATGCCTTAGTCGACTTTTATGACATGCTCGGGAAGAGAAGCAGCTGGACGCATTCTATCCTTTTTCTTTACTTCCAGTCCAGCAGAGAAGTTAAAGATGAAGTTTGTATGAAAAAAACTCAACGCGGACAAAGTCGTGGGGTGTTTTACTAGTGGCTATTAAAACTGCTTTGACATGTTGTTCACGTGAGTGTGCAAATGCTCGCGAGAAAAGGAATTTAATTTTTCCGTCGAGAAACGGACAAGCATTCACGGAGTTACGAGGCATTCAATACTGACCGCTGAATACTGATTTCCTGTCCATTAATACTTATCGAAAATACCAAGAATTTCTTGCAAGCCTACTTGTGATTCGAGGCTCAAAATTAAATTTGGGTAGACTCTTTCTCTGCAGGCTTCATGGGTTTGACTTTTTGGTAACCTCTCGAAACTCTAAAGCCAATAAATTGAGGGAAAGAGTACCTTTACCAGTCTCATTTAGAAAAATTTAGCAAACAGTGATCAATTACCCGCATTATATAAGTTGTCCATTTGGATTTAACTTCTTAAGCCTTTTTTGTCAAAGTAGGGCTTCATTTGTTTCTTTGTCTTAACGTTAGAGATAAATTTAGTAGAGTAATATAAACATACCTTAATCGATAATTCGCTCACAAGTATTTTATTACTTGACTTTTAATTTTATTAACTCTTATGCACAACACTTAGCCACAAAACTCATAATACCAAAAAAACTCTTATAATATGCTATTAAGTGAAATGAATTGCAGGTTTGTGTAATTTAAACTTTACCTTTACATGTCTTTCCTAGTCTACCCGCGGCCTTGCTCGCTCGTGTCTTACCTAACTAGACAAAAAGTAACCAATATGGTCTAGTTCATTTAATACACAATTTATAATCCAAATTTCAGAAAAATCAGTTCAGTCCACTAGCATAGGTAGGTACTTACTTTCTCACTCACACACAAACTTTCGCATTTTTATTATTAGTGAGACGGTAACATTTATTTAAACAAGTCATTGTCCGGCTTACCTCCAAACACAGGTCGGTCGCTGTTAATAATGAATAATTTAGGTATACTTAGAATTCAGTGATACCCCGATGACGTTGTGACTGAGTCACAACATTCAAGATATAAACCGTGGAAATTGATCACTAATAAATAGATCATAATCCTCTTTAATTAATTTAGTTGTACGTCCACATTTCATATTTACAGTTGTCCGTACAACAGCTATTGATAGCATTATTATTGCCATATGAACGGTTCGCAATATGTGGTGAGCGCAACCGCAGCTTGAACAATTTTGACACTCACTGCATTCAGTTCAGTATTCTATGTATTATGTATTATAATTCTATGCAATGAATAGCAGATATGCTTGTGTACAATCACATCAGAATACAGCGTAACTACGGTAGAACCAAGTGTTAATATTATTAGGGCACAAATAAATGGATGCATATATACATATTGCCGTGACACTTGTGATGTGGTTTCCGTGCTAATGTTACCCGTATACGGTTATTTATTAGATCACGTGAAAGTACGCAGTACGCTCGTCTAGGAGGCAATTTCTATAGTAATATTCTGAACATTAATGATCAAATATGTTCTTGTCAGTTTACGGTCTTATCGGAAGCAACGTCCCATCCATTACAACGGGCGCGGGCACCAAGATCTGTCATCAATTTGACGCAGCCAGAGAAATTAGGTTATGCAAATTTTGATGGTTATTGAGCCCAACCACTGTTCAACTAAATTTCAAAGATAAAACCTCGAATAAATAGTTGGTTTTCTTTTAAAACGCTGACGACCTCGCCAAAAATAAAACTTTTTAACCATTGGGTTTAATCGCCTCCAGAATTTCAGGTTGGTTCCATACGATCTAGTTCAAGTAAACGGGGTAAACTTATTTTGGAAGGTCTACTAAAAACTAAACATTTGCCAAATGCATCCAGCATCTCTTTGAGAGAGCACGAGCATGAATAATCGCTCCAAGCAAGCAGATTTTAAAATTAACTCACTGAATTAGTACTGGCATAAATTTTACGTTTCATGAAATAGGGGTTTACATATTTATGAAATTTAAAACAGTTGGTTGTGTATTTAATTACAAAACACTTAGGTTGCGCAGGTATTTCGCATTATAAATAACCACAGCATGACCCTCGCCCGTTGGTTAGCCGTACCTACTTAGGTAAACCGTCCGTCAAAAAAGGCAAGCAACAATTATTCATTAAGCCTAAATCTGTACAAAAGTACCTTCCAGTATTACCCTTGTTATACAAGATCAACATGAAGTGCCTGGATGCGCGAAGGCTCCGTGATAGTTGCGAGTTTGTTAAATAAAAAGGGTGGCATGAGTACTTTGCAAACTGACTGAAGGAGGAAGCTAAACTGAGATTATTTGCAAGCAGTGTTAGAACTGCAGAACTGTTAACAACTTTAATTAAATCAGTTCGCGTAGAGCAGATAAATGGTTTCAACGTATTATTCTGTAGTGTACGGCAGGTACGCGCTTTTTTACGATATACGCTTTTTGCGAATTATTTCATGCGTAATCTATCTATTGGTTGAATGCATAATATATTTACTACAGCATTAATATGCAATAGATTGAGCGTAGTGCATACCTCACCTTCAAGATGTATTATTGAATTGCAGAAGCATAGCATGTAACTATGGAGCTATTAATAAATTATTTGTATCTGTATTTAAATTTGCATAAAAACGTGAAAATACCATTAAAAATGTAAAAAGTATACAATATTTGCATCATTTTATAAAACGAAGGAGAATCTAGTTATATAGCAAATGAAATCTCATTCAGCTATTAAGACAAAAATTTGGCCTCACTGGGCCGGAAACCGAGCAACGTTTAAGCCATTTTGGATAGCATTAAGTGGTTGGAGACAAGTGCTTTGAACATCGCCGAATAATGTTCAGTGTAAATTGTTGCTGAGAGCTCTCTATTCGCTTTGCAATTGTACAGAGTAGATCAGGTACCGGCGGCGCTCCGAACTATTTAGTCTCCAAATGGATTTCTCAGAAAATAGAATCTCAGAAAATCTACGTATAAAATAAATTTACGATGTGCCATGAAATTTAAGTAAAGTTGAGTTGGTTCTAACTTTTGTCTCTGAATGGTAAACAAGTCAGCTTAGATACCTTTAAAGTTCTAAGTGCGACTAGACACAATAAAATACCTACTTGTCTGCTGCATCTCAAAACTACCACAATACCTACCATATACATTCTTTAAACAAAAATCTAATGCTTAGGTATCAGGACAGGTACTATTAAGTTTTTAAGTACTGTTAGTGTCGCTGGGTATAATCTGCCTAATGAATGTCCTTTGCAAATGTGTTCATGTGGTGCTCATTTAATTCAGCTCAGTTTAGTACGTTTTCATTCAGATATAATTTCGAATTCACGAGTTATTTGACGATTGAATGACTGCTAGCGCAATGCAACGATATTTTGGCAGTGTGTTTTGCTGATTGTGCTGCAATATTTGAACTTATTAATTATTAATGGATAGATAGTGACTTTGTCGCGTTGAGCCTTTTTCATACAAAATTAAGTTTCCCAAATTGGAAATTAAATTTCCCAAACTAAGCGTTCTCTAGAAATTGAATTTCGAGAAACCCCTTTTCTGCAACCCTACACCATGAGAAGAATATAACCTGCAAGTTTCATACTTCTAGAACACTACTTTAAACTCTCACACAGCTTTCATTGGCCATGAGGATTCTTAGGATACTTGGACAAATCGTATAACTAAAGACTAACGTAACAAAATATTAATAAGTTTTCCATATTTCGTTACATTAGTTTAGCTCAGCATTCAATTAAATGCCAACTTCAAAGCAAGGGGAGAGAAATATTAATGCGAAGATAAATGGCTCACTTTATTTGTCTGCTCGTATGTTACGTAAAAAAAAATATTTGTCTCGGCCGGTTGAATATTAAGTGCTGCGCAAGGCGTAAGTAAAATTATTTATATGACTTCCAAGCTATTGTTTTGAATAGCTTTTGGATAAAATGTTCAGCTCCTTTTGGCTAAAATGTTAGGCTACTTATTTACACTACATACTTATTTACATAGACAAACTATAATAACATTAAAACTTTAAGGTAATCGCGGTATAATAATAAGAAATGAAAGTGAGCTTAGTTTTCCCCAGTAAGGTCCCCAAAAGGCTGGCGACGTTACCTCGTTGGATAGCTATACTTATCCTTTGTCCGAGATAAGCGCAAGCCCTTTTGGCCATTGGTCACATCCATCAGCTTCTTGGCTATATAGTAGTACTTACTTACTTACTTCTCTGCTGAACTGGTACTTCTCCATCTATGGGTGATGGGCTGATCACCTGTCACCATATTATCCAACTTGAAACTTTGAATCAGGAGTGTTTTGTTATGATTACTTGTGGCCCTGCTCACCCCATTGAAGTACACGGGCGTTATAATATCGACATCACAACCATTAGGTCTGATGTACATTTTTGCAACTTTCCAGGAGAGCAAAAAAACAAAAAAACACATACATACATTACTATGTATGTAATTAGTAGTAGGTAAAAAATAAATAAATAATTAACCATTGAGCATATAACTGAATTATAATTCATTATAATTAATTCAGTTATATGCTTGATGATATTTACATAAAACACCTACACTTTCTGTTCTCTAATTAAACTACTGCCGTGTTATCGACGCACTTAGGTCTCACTAAAGTTTTATTCTGTGGTTGAGATTGCACTCCTGCCACAAGCAAGCACTTTCCAACTCAGATTCGAGAAAAAAACTCCTCATTCAATTTATCTTGACTTCGTTAACTTTTACGCAAACGCCCATAAAATAAAACTGCTAGCTCGTAAAGTTCACGTTTTCATTTCGTATTGAGAGGAGAACTTTGTTGTCTCTGACAAATATCTAAACTAAATACCATCATTGTCAACAACGTTTGCTGTGGTGGTTCGGGCACAGAAAAGGTCCTTCCATTTCCACCCGTTCATGGCGTAAGGGACGACTAAGGGATAAGACCAGCATTTACTGTAATACTCAACACTTTACTCATTTGTTTATTTACTTGTTTACTTCCGTGGCCTTAACTTTGTAATGACGTCGTAAAATACATATACATAACATACACCCTCAACACATTACCCGTCTTTTTTCGCAGTCAGGTAAAAGTCTGGTTTTCAAGAAACTTAGCTTTGCTTATTTAAACATTAGAAACATGGTAGAATAAAAGTTAATCCAACTCCCTCCTAATATTATAATACAGCTTTCGCCCGTGGCTTCGCTCGCGTGGTATCCGGACAAAAAGTAGCCTATATGTTATACCAGCACACATGCTATGTATATTCCTAGTTTCATTCAAATCCATTCAGCCGTTACGGCGTTATTGAGGCACAAACATACATCGTCACATCCACACATCCACACAAACTTGCGCATTTATAGAGAACTAGCTGCCGCCCGCGGCTTCGCTCGCTTGGTACCCGAATAAAAAATAAGCTATATGTTAATCCAGCACACGTACTATGTATATTCCAAGTTTTATTCAAATCCGTTCAGCCATTTAGGCGTGATTGAGGCACAAACATACATCGTTACATCCACACATCCTTACATCCTCACACCCTCACAAACTTTCGCATTTATAATATTAGTAGGATAAGGATATATTTTTATGTTTCTGCCTCAATCTGCCGGATTTTAATAAAACCTGGAATATACATAGCACATAATGCTAAAATAACATACAATTACTTTAAGGGTGGAAGCTGGTAGGTAACATAATAATTATACCACTATTTACTAGGATATGGTACAGGTTTACGTAAGCGAAGCTGTAGGCGAAAGCTAGTCCATCATTTCGGAGAGGATACTTTCCCTTACTCGACTTTTACGACATGCTCGAGGAGAGAACCAGCTGGACGCATTCTATGCTTTTTCTTTACTTCCAGTCCAGCAGAGAAGTAATATAATATCACAACTTCTTAGAAAACCAAAGAATCACACGTAGCCAGTTAATTTGTAGCGGATCTAAGGAATAAAATGAGAAAATTGCAGGCGCACAACTTGTTTGTAGAGACAATCCCCAGGGTGTAGTTTTATTAAAAATCCGTTTACTCCAACGGCTGTTGAATAGGGTTGAGAATGACTCAATGGATCAGGTTACAGTCTGGTAGAAACTTATTTAGTAAATTTACTTTGAAAAAAAAAAAAATGTTTTAGAGAAGTGGTATCTGTGGTTGATTAGGAGTTTCAATACGGCCAAATTGCTAATAATAATAATAATCATCATCATCATCATCTGCCCTTATCCCACTCTATGTGGGGTCGGCACAGCATGATCTGTGAATCATGCTGAAGAGTTTTGGCTAAGGTGTTTTGTAACCGGCCGCCTACCTGACGTCAACCCTCCTTGGGAATACTTGCTTATTGTATCTCATCATGTTAGATTGGATAGGATACTATCCCTTAGTCAATTTTTACAACATGCTCGGGGAGAGAATCAGCCAAACTGCTATTAATAAAAACATTATTCTGTAAAACAGTGTATAATTTCAAAAGCTTTACTGTGTAAAAAGCGACACAATAAAAATAAACTATTATTAGAACCACAATCAGCTATGCATGCATGGAAAACTTAGGTATCATTTAAATTTAAACTGAAACGCATGCCATGAGTTTAAGTTTAAAGAAAAAAAATAATGTATAGTAGAATATCACAGTAAAACAAATACAGCAAACTACAAAATATTTTAGTGCGCCGCATACATTTCTTTAGCACACATGTTTAATATGTTCACTACACTTTACCTATAAGGTAGGTATAGGGTGAAGATGGTTTTATATGTAGATGGGTTATAAGTTCTCTGTTTTGGCAAAAGTAAGGTAAGGTAATTGCCTAATATTCTCTTAGTCGCTCTCAAGCCATTGTAGCCGGCATCACGACCCTTCTCAGCTTTTTCAGTTGTCTAAGTTGTGGCGTATGATACTTACCTACGTCTGTTTTGTACCTCAGACTAAGGTTCGTACAAACGTTATAGGTATAAAATAGGTAATACAAGTTAACAGCTACTGGTAATGTTTACATACCTATGTGTTTGCTTACAGTTAATAGTTTTAAGCTAACGTAATTGTCATCTCGTCGTATGTAAATTTGTACTAAGGTACAAATACCTACCTACTAGGTACTAGATATTTGCTTGCGGGTAATTCGAACTGAAACAAGCTACAGAAGGTAAGGTGTGGGATTATTATAGCCGCATTGAGATTTCTTCAAACAGACTTCATCTTTCTACTGCGTCCTCTAAAAGTTGAATTTCAGGAATTCTATTTTAAAATGGAATGAAAGGAAATGGAACAAAAGGAAAGGAATGGTGTGAACCATAAGATAAGTTTATCCTCTAAGTTTCATGCTTCTAGTTGATTGTCAGCCAGTCAATAGGAAACGTAAGAATTTAAATAGTGACGAGTTTCCGCCTCGGAGCAAAATTATCCTGTTTATAATTACTTAGTCTATGTCAAATATGAGATAGTAGAAGGCTTTTACTCAGATATAAATAAATATATTATTCGTATTAGCGAGGTATATAAAAATATTTAAATTGGTTGGCACAGTCGTGCATGTGAGCCACGAGGACCGTATATAAATCAACGTCAAAAAATGAATTTGCGCTGTTTTTACGATGAATATTAATGAAAATATATGTTACACTCATATTTTTAGGGCATATATTTATTTATGACGAGACCCTGTGAAAATCTGAAACTGTTTTTTTGTCGGTTTGTTTTGTCGGAAATATTCGTACTAAATAAAACGAGTGCTATTCCTTTTTTATCCTCCTTATTTTATGTGGTTTTGTATGACCCTAATAGAAACTTGCTTTTCAAATAGTATAATTAGGTACCTACTTACGTAAACTCGTACAGGTACACATAAATAGATGGCAAAAACGGGAATATATTTCATAATCTACTAATAAATTTCAGATTTATCCAAAATGTTATTTACTTACTGGATGGATAAAGACTTTAAAATGTGTTCTTTAAAGCTTCTAGACTTCACTTTAAATCTTTCTTGTGTAAATATCTAGAAGGACTTAGTTCTGAAGCATCCGAAGAGTTTCTGTTACGTATTTATGTAAATATCTATTCAACTGAATCTCTCGTGTCCGATACTAGTACTATTGTGAAATAAATAGATTTTTTCAATGGAACAGCTCGTATTTGCCAATATATCTATGTATCTACGTAGATACTTTTCAGAATAAGTATAGCTACTAAAGCTTGTATTCATATTTAGTTAAATCATACTTGAGAGCTCGATCAGGTGTAGCATCTCAAGATTGTGATCAGCATCTTGATATTGTCACTAATAATTTCAGTCACGGGTACACAGCATTTCAAAATTTAGTTTCAAAACCTGAATGATTAAATAATATTGACTTCTATTCGCCTCTATTCTCTATGTCATTTTTCACAAGTGAAGCAATTTGTGTGTACGGATTCTTGTAAAAACCGATACTTTTTGATAAAAATGCTTTGGGGTTAGGTAAATGGATTTCATGCGTATAACATTTTGTTAGTGATGATTTTAGCAATGAAGAAGTCGACTTCAGTATTTTTTTAAATTTATAGTAGACGCAAAAGTCTATCGCAATTTACCTGACTGCACTTAGAAAACATCTCATACCCCCGAATACTCAAACGCGACTCATAGTTGAGCACGTCTCAAGTCACAGTTTTTTGACAGTTTTTGATGAAAATCTGTCAAAAACTCGTCACCTGAGACGTGCTCAACTCTGAGATGCGTTTGAGTATTCGGGGGTAAGTGTCATCTCAAGATGGAGTTTCAGTGCGAGTTTTGTTACTAAATATGCAAAACCTTGAATAAGATCAGAAACCCAATCTGGAACTCAAGTGAGAGGGTTCCTAAATCCCGTACTTAAGTATGTTTGTCAATTAGATCGAGGTCTGAAGTACCCTCTTGGGACTTGAGTTGCATTTATAAATACCGGTTTAAATGTTATTATCAAAATGCTAACTTGAATAGTAATGAAAATATTGCGCTGGACATTTCGTACAGCGCCATCTAGCTTCAAACTAAGCAAAGCTTCTTTTATGGGAACCAGCTAGCTGATAAAAACCCTTATTGAATATACTACAAGACTGGGACATGAAAAGGCATGTGAAAACTATCACTTACATTAAAACGAGCAAATCATAATAATCACCTTCATATAGGTAAAGCACTGAGTACTCCGTAGATACTTCAATAACTTGTGTGTTCGATCATACCTTTCATACGATACCTATTGGAGTATCCTACATTTGCAAACTGAATCCTATTCACTTGAAAGTCGCATAGCTGAATTTGAACGATGTTGGCCGCATTTACTAGGTATATCACATTCGGCACCGGTCAAAAATATTTATAAGTAGGTGCTGCATTGGTGCCGAAAGCATAGATGCTCGATAAATTAGTGTTTAACGCCTCACATTTACTTGAATGCTGTGTCGACCCCACATAGAGGGATAAGGGCAGGAAGATGATGATGATGATGATTTACTTGTGAAGAAGGTGGCAGCCGACTGTGTTTGAAATACGTAGAATCCATAACGACGTACGACAAAGCGCGACAATAGTATAGTTATTAGACCTATAATATTAGCGTTGAACCGATTTTGTAACCGTACGATTTTGAAGGAGCGCCCACTCCTCACTCCCACTGTGCCGGTTAGTTGCTTAGCATTGCTTATGTATATTATATAGCTTATCATATTAGCATAGATCATTTTAATTATATTTGCCGTCCGATAGTCTGCTTTCTAGGTAAAAGCATTCTATGATGTACGCTGCCGGTCGCGCGGCCGGTCCCCAGGCGACATGGTGCGATTTGTAAAGGTGCCTCTGAATCCCCTCAATGGACCTGAGAAGTAAACCACTTCTGGGCGATATTCACTCAGATTTGGTTACAGTGGCTTACAAATTGATTTGTCGAATAATACCTACCTTCGAATTGACTAGTCCCAGGAATTGAACTACTTGCTACTAGGAATTGAACCGTTTAATCCTGAATATTGCCGGCAAAGGTGGTCGGAGAAACCTGGTAATTCAAAGGATAGTATTCAAGGTTTTTATTACTGTGTACATGGAAGTATGTAAGGTTGACGTCAGGCAGGCGGCCGGTCATAAAACACTTTAGCCAAAACTCATACAGTATGATCCAATTTGATAATTGGATTTGATTTGAAGATGATGTTGATGGAGGTATGTGAGCCACACAAAGGATTCAGTAGTAAAGCGGTCAGTTTAGACCTAAACATGATCTAACTTCAACTTGCCAGCTGAGTTTATTTCACAAACAACGGCACAAGCACTTGAATATTCAAAATGTTAGTGGGTTCTTACAGCAAAATCCGCGCAAAGTACTTGGTATAGTTTGTTGTTTCTGACTTACGCAAGACTAAATAGTTTTTACCTGTTTTCCAAAGCAAATATAAGCTTTTAAAAAACTTTAGCAATTATATTACAGTTGTATGCCAATTTTATTTCATGAATAACTTTGTGTCCGCCCGAGTAAAATATAAATTGGAAGATTTCAGAAGTTGTCAAAATGTCTGATTTGAATTGTAACTGGGTGGTTACTTTGATGATTAGTTCGCGGCTAACTGAACTGGAATGTTTTGGCACAATTTGTATACCTACTAACCTAAGAGTACGATAGCGACTAAGCGACTTCATCGCAAAGGTCAATGACTGATTCTTCCAGCTAATTCTTTTCCTTTATTTAACCGGTTTGCGGAGTCTACGGAACTTGATTGGTTTCACAGCGTTCAGCGAATGATAATTTTCAAAAATGCTCAACGTTAATAACCTACTTCTGTGTTTATAATGATGAATGTCAACAAATCATCTAGAATTGAACAATTCACGACACTTTCCCGATTCAATCATTTGTGCCCAAAACTGTAATTGCAGTTAGTAAACAGTTATTACTCCCGACGGTTTAATTAGTCTAATTTAGTACTAAAAGTAGCTAGAACGCGATTTTGGAGCAAATGGCTTGTAACGTTTTATATTTGGTTGTAAAATGTATAATAATGCGGAACGAGCCGCTTCACTGAACTGACCGTCGATAATGCTTTATTGTTGTTATTATTAGTTAAACATACTTCGCGGTTTTGGTAGACTTTTTGTTTTCATTGAATTTTAAAGTGTTTGTACGCGCGACGGTACCCTCAAGAGGCAAAGACCCGCCACAGAATTTGGGACCCTCTGGGGAATCTATTAGTATTATTTGTTGAAAATTTGCAGTGTTTTATTCGGTTAGCGCAGAATCCTAAATAATGGCGTGCTAAAGAGGAGGCCTATGCCCAGCAGTGGGAAGATGCGAACTTTAATTCTTTGACCACATTGGCTTGGCTATAAAAAACTGTGATACGAGTAAACTATAATTAAAGAGTTGATCGTGACCGACAACGCGGAGCCTAAACCGCTGGTCCTAAAAACTTGAAATTTGAAATGTGCATTTCTTATACTCGTAGTACACTAAGAAAGGATTTTTAAACTCTATCCCTAAGGGGGTGAAAACGGGTACATTTGTATGAAAAATAGTATTCTTTGAACTTTCAAACTTGAAACTTGAAGCATAAATACTCTTCAATACATTTTATAAAAGTTTATGGTAAAATATTTTCAAAACTACCCCCGAAACGGGGTTGTTAAAGATTGTTTGGAAACTTTTTGACAGGTGGTCCGATTTACTTAAAACTTAGATTTTGATTTGGATTCTTTCAATACAAAATGATAACGAATTTAGAAGTTTACCTAATAAGTGCAACGGGGTGTTAAGATTATTCAAACACGAGATGCACCGAAAAGAATCTACGCTACACGAGTGAAACCGCGGGCGTTCTACAAGTAGTAGATATTTTGAAGACAATGTGATGAAAAATGTTTTTGGTATGAAATTATGCTAGCAATAACTGAAGTCACATTGCCCTCATATTGCTAATACCTTAATAATATATCTCCTACAATATGCGAAATGGAATGGGAGTGTTTTTATTATAGGAGATTTATGAGATTTATGCGCGTTGAAATTGGATTCAAAGCGTGCACTTCTCTTGTATGCCAGCGACAAGTGCCATAGGCATTTAATTTTACCACAAAGCATTTCTTCTGTTAGGTTTGTACCATCTTGTTTTACTGGTACAACTTTCAAAATCTTGTTGCTCATCCTTGAATGTATTTATAATCTGAAACTCGCTGTACTAATACTAGTCGTGTCACTTGTTCTTTTGAACCAGTGT
Source organism: Scotopteryx bipunctaria (assembly GCA_949320045.1). Taxonomy (NCBI): domain Eukaryota; kingdom Metazoa; phylum Arthropoda; class Insecta; order Lepidoptera; family Geometridae; genus Scotopteryx; species Scotopteryx bipunctaria. The sequence goes on from OX439441.1 coordinate 7,712,514, forward strand.
GATGAAAGGATTTAAAGTGCGCCCCGAAGGCTCCTTAAGTGCATTTGCCAATGTTTTCGAACTTTTTAGGTTCTACATGTTATTTCCTTAGTCTTCCTTCACCGTTGGAGAGTACTGGTGTAGCTCATATAAATTACTCGTACAAAAAATCCATTGATGCATGACCGGATTTGAACCCACGACCTTAGGAAAAGAAAGCGGGGCCGCAACTCGCTATTATAAAGATCATGTGAACGATATAAATTAATTTCTATGAATAGGTAATTATAATATCTTTTAATGCCTTATCATTACCTTTTTGTAAATAAATTAATAAAATATAAAAATATGTGTTTTATTCAAGTAGGTTCCGAACACAATATACCCTGATGCGGCACGTAAATGCAGATCTTTGTTCCCCCGCCAATTAGAATTGGATTTAGGTTCCGAATGATGTTATAAGTTATAGGAACTAAATCCTTGGTACCAGTACTATAAGATTTACTACTATTGATATTGGCTCAATCCCAAATTAATTACAAGTCACTGATACCTATCCAAATACGAGTGGAAAGATAAATTACCTACTTGTATTAGAGTAATAAACAACGAGAATCCGTACGGGACGTACCAATTTACATTAATTAATGTATGGGTAATGAATCTCTACTAGCTCACAAAAAGTTGAGCTAATATTTTTTTACTTTGAGTAGTAAGCTATGGTGTTAATATGAATGAGTGAACGGCATATCAGTTATTTAAGCTAAGACGTTGGTTTGATTTGGGTCTGGGTTATAGTACCTACCATGGTACCACAACACAGAGAATTCTAGTGTAGGGTCAGAACTTTTTTTCATCGGACGGATATACTTGTATATTATGCTGTGGGTCGCAGATGCCCGCTGGTAGAGTTATCGGGCTTTGGTGAGCGCAGAGGTTTTTGTGGCAACTAGCGCAAGGGCATCACTTAGGTACAAACCTCGGCTTGGGTTGTTGCCTGAGTGTTGAATCTAACGGCTGCGCCCAGAGGGAGCGAGCGAGTAGAAAACTTCGCGAAACATGTGGTGTGATGTGGCCTGGTTTAACCTTTTTTTTTTTATTGGCAGGTGGAAAAATGTGCTCCCAGACGAACCAACTGCGATTGAGGGTCGCAGCTGGACAGTGTGGGGTTGTCGAACTCCGACGACCCACTAAAAAACCACCTGGTGGCCAGCCTCGATGCATGTCAAGGGCCTCCGGGATCTCCATACGGAACGCACCGGAGCCCCTCTCGCATCGTGCTCTAGAGCACTGTCCCGGTAAAGGCACCCACAGCCACGCCCGGCACCCTCGCGTGCTACGACGAAACTTGCCACAAGAATCGCCGCCCTCCCGGGATCCGCATCCGGCAGACGGAGCCCTCACCCCAGCCCAAAAGGTCCCCTGTTTGGCAGGGGATACCACTCGCCTCCTCCGAGCGGGATCGGCCCTCTCCCGATCTCGCTCAGCTGCCTCTCTCTGGGCCTGGTTTAACCTACGTTGGCGTGATAGGGGGTTCCCCTCCGCGTTAGCAGTTAGCAGAGGTTATCCTGTCATCGGGGTCTCCAAGAACGTCTCTTGGTCTACGGATGGATCTAACAACATCAGGTAGTTTGATGATATTTAAACAGTTAGTGACTGTTGAGTGTTATAATAACAATAATAATAAAAATAAGAATAAGAATAAGAATAAGAATAAGAATAAGAATAAGAATAAGAATAAGAATAAGAATAAGAATAAGAATAAGAATAAGAATAAGAATAAGAATAAGAATAAGAATAAGAATAAGAATAAGAATAAGAATAAGAATAAGAATAAGAATAAGAATAAGAATAAGAATAAGAATAAGAATAAGAATAAGAATAAGAATAAGAATAAGAATAAGAATAAGAATAAGAATAAGAATAAGAATAAGAATAAGAATAAGAATAAGAATAAGAATAAGAATAAGAATAAGAATAAGAATAAGAATAAGAATAAGAATAAGAATAAGAATAAGAATAAGAATAAGAATAAGAATAAGAATAAGAATAAGAATAAGAATAAGAATAAGAATAAGAATAAGAATAAGAATAAGAATAAGAATAAGAATAAGAATAAGAATAAGAATAAGAATAAGAATAAGAATAAGAATAAGAATAAGAATAAGAATAAGAATAAGAATAAGAATAAGAATAAGAATAAGAATAAGAATAAGAATAAGAATAAGAATAAGAATAAGAATAAGAATAAGAATAAGAATAAGAATAAGAATAAGAATAAGAATAAGAATAAGAATAATAAATAAACCACTTCTGGTTCAAAGTCCCAAGATGGATATTGTAAACCATGGTGATAGGTGATCAGCCCATCGACCATATCGTCACTGGAAAGGCAAAATTACGTAAGCGCCAAAATGGCGCCAAATAGGCATATTGAGTTATTATCCTAAAATAGCAGTCCAAATACAATAATATGAATTGCTGGACATAGAAAATGAAAAAAGAATGAAATCTTACGTTGAAGTCATCAAAATTTGATAATTAGGTAGAAAGTTATGATTAAAAAAACGAAAAAAAATGAACTTCAAACGGCTTTTTCTCGATTGGCGCTTACGTAAATTTGCCTTTTCAGTGACGATATAGATGGTCCACTATGTTGCGGAGGATGCCTTAGTCGACTTTTACGACATCGGGAGAGAAGCAGCTAGACGCATTCTATGTTTTTTTACTCCCAATTCAGTAAAGAAGTGAGTGTTAGTGTTATATGTTGTGTCATCATATCACGTTACAACTACCAATCAATGTTATCGCATAGAAATTAAAAATTTCGGGAAGGTTCAGTATTATATTAGGAAATTCCCAAGAATAAAAATTTAAACGATTACAAAAAAGCTAACTCAATTATTCTAAGCAGTAATGAAGGTATTCCAAAATAGGCGACCGGAACCCCGCAGTCCTCGGCAACGTGCCACATACCATTAGATGCCAACTCCCGAATGTAAAGCTGGGATTGTAATGAACAACTTTTGTGTGGACGAAGCACTGTTACAGGAATTCTGTAAAAGGCTTTGATCATCATAAACGGGATTCCTTTTAAATAAACATTCTTACGTTGGTTTTATTTCAGTATAATTTTCCTCTTTTTAATATCAAAATGATGCATAGCATTGTGTAGAAATACCGATGTTGTTTTAATTATTGAATAGGAAAGAATATTTTTTATTGAATATTTATTTTTAATTCAAAGGTTTTTTATAACTATACTAAGGCTTTCTACCATCAACAGGAGATGATTTATACAGCGTGAGGAGGCAACTTTTACTTATACAAACAGGACAATCTGTAGTGCCCAGGACGAATTAAAATGGAGTAGGCTTTCCCAGCACTTATTCCATCCTCTCAGCTTAGTCGGCCTTGTCCACAGGAAAGGCATGGTCAATACGTGCGGAGCTAACTAAGCCGTGGTTTTCCTCACGATTTTTTCCTTCACCGTTTGAGAGTGCTGGCATAGAAAAATCCATTGGTATTCTACACTATGTTTATTACTAGACATATAATAAAAGGGCATACAAGACTGTTTTCTGCTCGACGTAAACAGTTGTTATCTTTATAATAGTCATCCTAATTATGTCAAAAATATACCTCATACAGAGGTTTAATTTGAGAGGTCTAGTCTAGATAATTTACATTGCGTCTAAATGTAAAGTGAGTGTAGGTAGGCATACAGTGCACTCAGCATGACAATTTCCTCTAGACGGCGACTTGAATTAATGGCGTTGCATTGCAGTCTCGCCAGAAACTTACCTTTTTACTCTTTTTCCAATTTAATTTCTTCACCACTGCTTCCACTGAGTGGAAAAAATTAAAAGTAAAATTTAATCTTCCGCCGTCACAGACGGCTTGTCTTATCTTACGCAATCATACTTTTTACTTGGCGTTCCGCCTCCTGACTGTTACAGTAATTTAATTGATTAAAATATAAATAAACAAAGCATAGTCACGTTAGGATCCTCTCTAACATGATGGACCATATATATGGGCGATGGATTGATCACCTGTCACCATGGTTCACTATAATATCCATCTTAGGACTAAATCAGAAGTGGCTACAAGTTTTCTTATGTTTACTTGTGGCTCTGCCCACTCTATTAGGGATACAGGCGTGATAATATGTAGGTATGTTGACGGCCTCGGTGGCGTGACGGGCAATTGCTCGGCAGAGACGCAAGAGGCGCGGGTTCGATTCCCGCTGCGGAAGAAATGTTTGCATGATCTGTAAATATTTCTTCCGGGTCTGGGTGTTGTGATACCATGGTACTCGTAGTTTCTGATACCCACGACACAGGGAATCCTACTGTGGGGTCAGGACTATGTATGTGACTGTTGGGTGTTATTTATTTATGTATGTAGACATGTTTATGACCTATCTAAAATTATAATAGAAAGGTACCAAGGTAGAAGGTTTAAATGTATTAAATGCGATGATGACACCTTATTTTAACAAGAAATAAGTATTTATTTAAAAGAACAAAAAACCCGACTGTGTAGAATTTAGGTAGCATAGTAGGTCTGATATATTCGATTTTGTGACACATGGTGATGATGATGGTGATGATGGTGGTGATGGTGGTGAATTTGTACCATTTTAGTCGTAAGTTTTTAGTTTAGTAGCATCTTAAGTTGATTGAAAATGGCTTCTTAACGCTGCCATATTGGTTTTTATACACTTTAGTGTCAAAAAAAGTGTCATAGGCTGTACCTATGACACTCGCGTTGTCCAGACAAATCCAACGACATCTCATTTGTCAAAATCCATCTAGCCGTTAGGATTACAGCTTCAGCCAAAGGAATGCATATGCATATCCACATACCCACATACATACACCCCAAACACATTACCCTCCTCTTTCGAAGTCGGGTAAAAAGCGTGGTGATTGCCCTACTTTTTTATATGTATATTTCTATAGGGACGCGTCTTTGTAATAAGCTATTTGTTAGATACCTGTTATATAGCTGGCAATTCGAACCTTTAAAAAATTTATCGTGTACCTAATAGTTAAATCCTATTTAAAAGTTTGAGGCAAAATAATTAATCACTTTACTAAACTTTTAATACATTTTTGTTCTGAAAAACTTTCATAAATCCTTCATAGATTACCTAAAGAAAGAAAAACGAGTTAGTAGCACAAGATCTATTTATCTAGTAGTGTCATTAGTTCTTCCAAACCAGTGTAGTGAGAGAATTTAAAGCGCGCCTCAAAGGCTCCTTCCGTGCACTTGACACATGTTTTCGAAATTTCTTCGATTCTACGATATGCCAGTTTCCTCACGATATTTTCCTTCGCAGTTTGATAGTGCTTGTATAGTGCACATAATTTTTCGAACAGAAAAAAACATTGATGCAAGACTGGATTTGAACACACGACCTTAGGATCGGAAGGCGGGGCCGCTACTACTAAACCACCAGCGCTCTTCACAGCACAAGATAATCCATTATGAATATGTCTTGCGGAGGAAAAACTTGTAGGTACTCTATTAAGTAGGTTAATGAGTTCAAAAAGCTGGTTTCGCTATTTGGCACTAACTCAATGTGAATGTGGCTTGAATCAGGAAAAAGTTGGAATGTTATGTTGTTATATAAAAAAACATAAGAACATTGAAATCGAAAAGATGTAATGCGACGTAGGGGAGCAATTACTTCGAGCATTTTCAAGGGTCATTTCAGCAGATAATACAATTTGTTACAAGTCGTTTGCTCGTTTGCTTTTATTATTAGTGGCTATTAAAGAGGTCGTAGCTCTCGTCAGTCGCACGTGGCTCGGAGCGATTTCCGAGTGAGTGGCGGATCTGCGCCTCTCCCCAACATCTGCTTATTTAAATTGCGTATTTAAACTAATTGGCATCATTACAACGCGCCGCTATTGAAAGACTGGCACCAAATGAATTGTACTTTAATTTTAAGCCCGGAATAAGTTAACCGAAGTAAATTTTATTCGTTCTGTATCTGATTTTACTACAGATTTGTAGATTTTAGTGATTTTAAATAGCTTACAAAATTAACTTACAACTAAGCAACGCATAAATCAATGCAAGTACTGTATTAAATTTACCCATAAGCGGCTTTCCACTTTAAAACTAAGCTTTCACTAAGCTCGAAACTCAGGTGTATAACCTGTGGGAGTAACAAACAACAGTTTACTTAACTACGTGTTGTGTTTAGTTATGGATGTATTTATACCGTATCGATTAAGCATTTAATCAGTAATGAAATGGAATTTAAGAATAATCCAAACGAATAGTAGGTACGCTTACGTATTTACAAAAGCGTCGGCAACAAAAAGACCGCGCATTTTGGGAGTGGAGTGGCCATTACTCGCGCCGACTGTGGAAAGAACGTTCGCAATTGCATTGAAAATGTCGCTTTTAATTTTTCAAAATGCAAAGCGTAAATTCGCATTTGCGGCTGGTACGGTAACCACCGCCTAAAAGCTCTAGCGTTGTGGCCCTGTGGTGCTTTGTTGCTAATACAAAGCGCTCGCTCACATCAGACGGTTTTACAAAAACTTTGTCTCATCGGAGAGTTCCTGTGGCATATTATTCACGGCAGCGACTCCTATGACAGCGCAGAATGGTTTGTAATAACGCGAGACTGGGTCTCGACAACGTGAGGCCAGCAGCGCTTCGATCTCGGCACACGAGGCTACAACATTCATCTCAATTCTCCGTTGCGCACATTCCCATCACGCGGCCGACTCGGCAAGGTGGAAACTTCAGCACTGCGACGGCTGCGGGCCTTCTCCTTTATGCCCCTTGATATATTACAGGCCGCCACACAACGACTCCGTAATATAACTATGATTTATTCTCCCGTCGCAGACAATCCTACACCAGAAGATGTGTTGCCGACGCGCGAAGTGGCGAGGGCCCTTAGATTAATTTTGCGCTGCTAATATCGGACGTGTGCTTTCTCTTCTTTCGCTGCATCATTTGTTACTTCCAGCCAAACAGATAACAGTAATGGAATATCGATGGATGAAATAGACGACGGGTATTTACGACCTTCGGGACTTACTATTCACTGATTAAAAGAGGAACAAATGCGGAGCAAGATGTATCCAAGTATTGTGCTTTTATTCGACGTCTCCAGATTAAAAACTGGGACGGGCACAATGAGAGGCACGGCAGCGTCGGGAATTCATGAGGGGCGGTGGATGACGTCACAATGCGAATATGACACTTGGTTACTATCTCGTAGACTCTTTACGGATAAGACGGTAAGTCGACGAGCACCAACTTGATGATCATCAACCTCCATCTATAGCGTGCTGCAAGAGTTATGGCTGAATAAATCATCACATGAAGTGGTGGGCACGTTATATTCCACCTGAAACTGAAATAACAAAAAATGTTAATTCGTTGATTACTTGTTTTCAGTTTTAAATTGGACATGAGTATAATTAAATTACTGAAACAGTTTTATTGGTACAGTGAAACGAAATTAAAAACCAATAAAACGACACTCAAGCCATTTCCCTGCATTAAAGCGTACATGCGAGACTCGTAACGCGTGAAATATCGTAATTTAAACCACTGCGACGCCTCTGACTTTGTTCGCGTACAATTATTTACAAAAATACAACCTCTTATTATTTGTAATATTTCCTTTAAATGATAACTTTATCCATGAGTCTTAGAATTAGCATATTTTGTTGCTCCGGAGGGAATTATTCTTAAAACAACATTCAACCATCAACAAAATATTACTAATAGCAGAACCATTATACTTACTGCTAGGTACTTTTGCATCTCTCCATGTTCCTAGGGTTGAGTCTGATTCACTTTTGTTCAGTCGGTTCGCCATATAGATCGAAAACCTCCAATTAGAAGTTTAATAATTCCTTACAATATAGATTCCTAGCCTTTCTTTAAAAATTAGTTGTCAAGGCCACTAGCTTACACAACTCACTGTATGCAGTGAATACTCACCTTAAAAGAAGTGGGACACGATGCGCGCTGTGGTGAAAATGAAAAAAGTTGGACTTTTTATCTAGCAAACATTTTGGGATTATACGTGTACCTATGTAATAGTCCAAAACTAAAGACGCCAGTTGTTGAAAACCGCTGAACGTGACTTCAAACTTTGTGGCTGAAATGGTATACCAGGAAAATTTAAGAGCAAATGCGTTTGTGTATTCATTATTGTGTGCACTAGTTTTAGTCTTTCGATTCCAAATATGTATGAAACGACTAACTTATAAGCATCTAATTGAGTTTCGGCATTTGACTGTCCAAATTAGTCTCTCCTAGGATTAGACAAACAATTGTTTATTGGTTTGGACTTTGACTAAGACCAGTTTTGCCAGACCAGAGGTCTGAATAGTCAAAGCGCCGGAGCTTCGATGTTTGACTATAATGTAACGTGCAAACCGCATGACAAAGGGGCGTGGCTTGCTACCACCATCAGGCCACCTCTGCTAGCCTTCGAGAGCCGAACAAGCGCACACGCTGCCACTTTTTCTCGGACGATCGGAGCGAGCGGACATATTTAAAACTTAGTGTCAAATTATTGTTCATTTTTAATTATTGAAATTACAAGCTGTAGAATAGTGTTATTTTGTATTTTTTTTTAATAAATTTGGTTGATGGTCTATAATAATAATATATTTATATAAATGAACCAAAAATTAAAAAAACGAAATGAGCTTGATTGAATTATACTACATCAGTTACTTAAGCATAGAGTTCTAAACAGTTTTTGATAAAAGAAATAAAGTCCTTTTCAGAGCCATCTCAACTTGATGCACACAGAGAACACTACAAATGTTTCCAATTGGATTCTATTTGTAGAACCTTCGTAGAGCTTCATTCGTAGACAGGTCTACGCCTCGTAGCTTCTAGTTTATTGACATACTAGCTGCCGCCCGCGGCTTCGCTCACATGGTACTCGGATATAAAATAGCTTATATGTTAGTCCAGCACATGTACTATGTATATTCCAAGTATCATTCAAATCCGTTCAGCCGTTTAGGCGTGATTGAGGCACAAACATCCAAACATCCAAACTCACAAACTTTCGCATTTATAATATAAGTAAGAAGCTACGACGCGTAGACATGCCGATTATAATTTTTGTTGTCGCCTAAGATTACTAAGGCCTTTTATTATCTATAGTAGATGATATAATACAGCGTCAGGAGGTAACTTTTACCTTCACTAACGGCACGCTGTAGTGCAGGGAAGAATTAAGATGGAGTAGGCTTGCCCAGCACCTATTCCATCCTCTCAGCTTAGTCGGCCTTGTCCACAGGAAAGACATGGTTAATACGTGCGGAGCTGACTAAGCCGCGGGTTTCCTCACGATGTTTTCATTCACCGTTTGAGAGTACTGGTAATAGCGCACATACATTTTTCGCGCAGAAAAATCTATTGGTACAAGACCGGGTTTGAACCCACGACCTTAGGATCGGAAGGCGGGGTCACTACCAACTAGCCACCAGTGGTCGCCTAAGTTATTATCTTAAAAATTTGTTACCTTTTTACGTAATTTTTAACTTGAATCTTGTCACAATTGATCTGGGTTCCAAAAAGTATCCCCGGCACTTACTATGAATTATTGATATCTGGAAGAAATAAGGGCTATTTAAATCAAATCACGTAAAACCCTGGTTTCCTAAAAAACAGTGTACAGTTATAGTTATAGGAGGACATTTAGAAATTCCTTATGTGCACGAGGTCAAAGCAGAAAACTTAATTTATACCTCAATAGCAACCCACTCCGACTTCGTACGGGTTGTAATAGATAAGTTTTTTGAATGGTTTGATATAGACAGTTTTTATCCTGATAAAATTCTGAAAACGATTTTCTAACTAAAATTAAAAATTATGCATAAATAGTTACCCCAAAAGTTGCTTAATTTGAAGACTTGTGTAAAATTATTTTTTAGCAATCATCTAGCATTCGTTATTGCGTGTTAGTCTTAGAAGATACACGTATTATAGCGTTGTTACTGTTTTATAAAGTTCCCAGTCAGCGTAATTTTTTCGGACATCTTCAACAATCATCCTCAAATTTAGTCAATTTACACAAAACCGTAATGATTTATGTACCTGAACCTTTCTCATGAATAAATAAAAAATAAAATATATTTAATTCGTACTAATATTATACAAGCGAATATGTAAAGTATGTATGGATGTCTGGTTGTTTGTTACTCTTTCACGCTAAAACTACTGAATGGATTTGAATGAAACTTGGAACATACATAGTATGTGTGCTGGAATAACATTTAGGCTACTTTTTATCCTTTTTATCCACGCGAGCGAAGCCGCGGGTGGAAACTAGTATATAATAAGTTTATCGTGTTTAGACAGACAGATAGACAGAAATATTTCTTGACAATTTGTGGTTTAAACAACTGCAATAGGTACCTTTTGGGAAGTCTGACTACTCCCATGAACATCTTTTAAAGTTTGTATTACCTACCCAGATATCTAAAATATCTTTTTGACTTTGAGATTAAAGTGTGCCTATTTTTTATCTATTTTACTTTCTTATAGAAAGAAGCAAGTACAAACGCAAAACTTTAAAACACAAATACATTCTCAGCATGGACTCATACGTACGAGTGTACAGAACAATCCAGCTCAAAGCTGAATAAGCCCTCCGGGATATACTTCGCAGTGTTGGCGCCAGTCATTCTGCGCCCGCAATGACAATTTATTTATCTATAAGGCGTGAATTCACATACTTATAAGTCCATCCTATCCTACTAATATTATAAATGCGAAAGTTTGTGAGGATGTGAGGATGTGTCTATGTGACGATGTATGTTTGTGCCTCAATCACGCCGTAACTGCTGAACAGATTTGAATGAAACTTGGAATATACATAGTATTTATGCTGAAATAACACATAGGCTATTTTTTGTCCGGATACCACGCGAGCGAAGCCGCGGGCAAAAGCTAGCTAATAATCAAGAAAGACGCTGTTTTTCTGCACCATACTACTGTAGAAGGACTATAACTGGTTACTAGAATTGCTACATTCGGAGTGCTCGTGTATAAGCGCCCCAGTAACAGGGTTGTGAGTTTCAAGTTAGCGGCCAAGTCCGTCCTATTTACAGAACAGGCGCGCCACACTTGACTTGCGTTTGGACTCGCGAGACGTTCGAGTTTTGCATTTCGTTCTCAAGTTAGCGCAATTTGTGTTGCGCACGCCTGCATATTTCATAGTGCTCGGGTTTTCTTTGTTATCTTATTCTACATTTCCCACTTCCGAACCGTATTGCATTGCATACACTAAGCCATATTTTGCTATTTTTATGTTCATCCAATAACCAAAGCAAAGTTTGTAGTTGAACATGATTTCAAAAGTGTGAGGGGGAGCGGTGTTGATATTCGAACGCTAGATAAAGCTCAACGACATACGAGTACTGCGTGGTGCCAAGACAAGTAACAAGATATTGTTTCTTCAGTCATCAATATAGAGCAGCTGAGCAAGATTGCCATTTGGTATCCGTGAATAGATCATTTTTGTTTACAAGAAGACCATTTTTGTATACACACTGGTGTACACTCTTGTATTTTACCAATACAGCTGTTAACTTGCCCACGGTAAATATAGATTGCTGGCAATACTGGAATGCTTAGTTAGGTATCTAGACCAGCAGTAGTGGTGTACACGTATCTGGCGTGGCGCCCGCGGGTACGATGCATCTCTGCGACACGGGCGCGGCGGCGGCGCGGGCACCGCACCCTGCCGTGTCCTGCCAACTGCCAACTTGCAGTTGGGCTGCGAGTCCAGACACCGGATACGCAGCGCCTGATTTATAATCCGATTTCCGGATAGCCCCGTTTACACCATCTCTAGAAACTCCTGAAATATATATTCGGCTTCGACTCGCCAAGTGAACTGGGCCACATTTGTTCTCGCGTGGTCGAGTCGCTAATGGCCGGGTGGAATAAATGTTTTGATGTTGCAGATGCGCTACATTTCTCCGTTGTCTTTATATACCGATGTGCCGTTAGGAGTTTCAATAGACAACTTTGGCTGTATGTCGTCAGGCAACCAGCTGGGCATTGACTTTGAAATTAGTGTTTTGAATTAGATGTTTAATATAGGTAAGTGTGTAGTGTTAATTTGAACATGATCAATCGATTTCATAGAGCAGGTGAGGCTGTTAAAGACGTAATGGATATTTATAACGATAGAATTACTCAATTATCTTGTAATAAACATTTTTATAGTCTCCATGTTTGAAATAAAGATTTTCGCGGATATAATATGATAAAACCGCAAGATGTCGACGCTCTAACTTTGCGAGCGCGCGTTGCAAGCTTTAAAAGTTTTAATTTAATCGAAACTTCAAATCTTAATGAACGGTTCACGGCAGCTTCTTTGAAAGTGCAGTCCACTCGGTCTTTACCTTCCTTATATTATGTGGCGAAAATTTCCAATTACTTTTGTGCAATTAAGAGGATTCACTTTGCGGTGAGTGCGGGGCAAGTGGGAACAGATAAGTGCTTCCACTACGTCTGAGGTAATTTATTAGTTTAATGAAATCCTCTACCGTTTTTCATTTATTTTGGTCTGTGTTGTGTCAGATTGCGATGCACATAAAATGGTTAACAATTACTTGATTAGATAACTCCGGTAAGTAGATACGTAGATAGCATTTTAATATAATTAAAAAATTCGAGATATTACGTGAGATACGGCTAATTTAATTAATTTCTGAAGACTTCTTCTAAGAAAACCTATAAATTTTATTCGATTAACGTTTCAACTTCTCAAAATGGCAATGGTCAGTGTTTAACTTCATAATTTTGTAATGACGCTGACCTAAAAAACTTTTGTAAAAAGTTTGTATAATTGGTATAACATTATTGACGTTTAAATAAACTAGATATTTTTAATTTTAAGATGTTTGGGTCAAACTTATGACTCAATTTTAAACTCCTAACCAATTACGTCGGTCGCGTCCACTGTACTTTGAAAATTATTAAAAAAAAGAGTTCTATATTAGTTTTATTATTTACCTCGCTTAGATCTATCAAAAACTTCTCGACTGTGTCGAATAAGTAGTTAAATTAATATTGGTTTGGGACAAACCGTGTATATAGTTGGTGTAAACTGCCTACTTGGACATCCACCGCAAATTGTTTCAACACAAGTTCCCAAGGGACCGAAGAATGCGGAAGTTACGGTCAAACTAAAATAAATGCATGCATTAGTTATCACCACACTATATTTTAATGCGAAAGTTTGTGAATGGGTAAGTGTGTGTCCGTAAAGGTACAACGAACTAGACTGAAACTTGAAATGCGCGGGGAGCGGGGTCATGGGCGATATCGGCAAGTTTTATTCCAAACTAAATTACCCTTACTGGCATATGGGGAGCTTCAGAACGTAAATGTACATAATGACAAACCACAATTCGCTTACTGCATATATTGTAAGAAGTTCATATTGCTGAAAGGTAATTTATCACTGTCTGTGGGCATTGATTCCCTTTCATCCAATGTAAATTGAGAATTGTTTCTAAAGTTTAATCCGTGTTTTGTTTCTCTTTAGAAGGTATTCGACATGCGACTGACAATCAGCGATAGGTAAGTTTGAACTCCCACACCGAAACTTTATTAATTTATTATTGCGTGAGAACGAATCCTCTCTAATTTCGTTTTTGTTTTATCTCTGAGCCAATATATTCGCTAAAGATAATTTAATATATCACAATAATGAGAATTCTTTATGTTTATATATTTAAATGTATTATTTATGACTTTGAATCAGGAGTGGCTGCAAGTTTTCTTATGATCACTTGTGGCTCTGCCCACCCCATTAGGGAAACGGGAGTGATAATATGTATGTATTTACAATTCTGAAAGTTATTACACATAACTTTTGCAGATGATTCTTCTCGCTTTTTCGGTCTCGCTTTTTCGGTTGTCAATTATTGGTGATTTCATTGTCTTGAAGATGAATTACCAAGAATTAGGCACCCACTTAGAAACTATATTTTAATGCGAAAGTTTGTCAAGAGAGCACTGATGGTCTATCGGCAACGCCTTCCGATCTTAAGGTCGTTCAAATCCAGTCGTGCACCAATGGATTTTACTGTTTGAAAAATTATGTGCGCTTTACCATTACTATCAAACTGTAATGCTATGGCCACATAACCGTGATATGGTAATAATTATGACCATTATAGAAACAACACCTAAGTGTAGCCACGATTTATGCCCATAATTTTACAATGTGTCATTATGGTACATGACGATTACCGCGGTAATTTTTGCGTCAAGTGGCCACACTACAGTGTGCGACATGAGCTCAACGGATACGTACGTGCAAAACTACGAAAACTAACCTATTACGCTTTCTATGCATTTTTATCATGCACCATAATTCTTTTAAAGCTTGGTTTAGTTTTGTTAAAATGTAAAAGATTCATGTAATAATAACTGACACTCATGAAGTACAATATTGATCATCTTTTAGTTCATGAATCATTTTTTTCCGCCTAGTTCATTGTTATAACCTAGGTAACCTCTAGTGTAACCACACTACTTCACGCGGTAATTTAGGCATTATTTTAATGCCATAATTATTGCGGTAAATAGCCGGTAGACGGTAAGGTAGTGTGGCAGTAACATAAGGAAAACATCGCGAGGAAACTGGTATGTCATAGAACCTAAAAAGTTGAAAAAGCCGAAAAACATGTGTCAAGTGCACAAAAGAAGCCTTTGAGGCTCACTTTAAATCCTTTACCACACTGGTTCCAAAAAACTAGTGACACGACTAGTAGTAGGTACTTAGAAACTGAGTATAAATTGTAATCGTTTCAAATTAGTTCGTTAGGATTTTACATGTAGTAAAAAATAGTTTTTCAGATGAAATACAGATTGCTAAATAGAAGCTACATAGACATTTGTAACAATTTTGGGGCGCTCTTTGAGCCAAGCCAATATGAATTCCATAAAAGGTCTGTTTGTGCTCGCCGGATAGCCACAGGTAGTTACGCAAAATATCTCGTTTACGTATTACCCCTTCGATCTCGATCTCGACTCCCGAAGTGACTGACGGATTAGCAATCCTGAATAATTTGGATGAGCTTCTCTTCTTTCTTTGAACAGTGAAACTTTACATAAACGAGTGGAACGCGACTTTGTTCGCGAAGAGCTTATTTTCAGTTTTCACACAAACGTAATCTTTCCGCTGAGTTCTCTAGGAGTTCAATTTAGGGAAACCATTAGTGCAACCTTAAGAGGATATACCCTCCAATTTTCATGCGTCTAGGCTTAGTCGACTTTTACGATATGCTCGGGGAGAGAAACAGCTGAACCCATTCTATGTTTTTTCTTTACTTCTAGTACAGCAGAGAAGCATGTATCAAACCAAAATTATTGATAGCTAGCGGCTTACATTTGCTGCGAGCGGGCAGTGATATCTGCAGTGACTGCACTGACCCGTTTATAGTGCCCCATTGAACTGTATGCACTGGACCGATAAAGGGCTTATAGGACTCCGCTTGAAGTTAACTGAAAACTATTTTATGCTTTCTTCAGTGCTATTAGATACGACAACATAAGAAAATTCAATTTTTTTCAACCGATTAAGAGTTAATGGCATTGATTGTAAGAGTTTTAAGTCTCAACTGTTTATAAAATAATAGTAATATAAGTAATACCTACCTAAGTAAGTTCGTATGTGGTCAACTCTTGTGACGGAGTTTTTAGGGCGCCTAAAGGCCTCCGTCATGGCTTAACGACTTAAAGCTGGGATCGACAATTTGACGTGCCCTCCGAAGCATGGAAGCGTTCAGCTGTCCACCTACGGTCACCCATAAAAATTGTGACCACGCACAACGTTGCTTACGCACAACACGCAACAACCTCAACGATCAATTAAGAACGTCTGAGCAAGCTACGCCACGAGCGCTTTAAAAAATAATATAGAAGCCTTTGACCTTGGTTTTGTTGAACAAAGGTTAAAAGACTTAGCTCCAGAGCGTTATAGAGCGACTGCGATGCGGGCGGCCACGAGCGTGCCCGCCTCGAGACATAATATTTATGCCCAGCAAATATTTGTTACAAGTTTTATAAGCTAGTTACAGTCTCTATCTTTCAAGAAGAGAAATGTTTTATCCAAATTTTGGCGCAATTGTGAGTATATTTTGTTGCTTGTATAAACTTTACTCGAGGTTATAAACAACTATCGAAACTTGCAACAACTTCGTGGAAAGCTGAGTAGAGCACAAGTCACCCCAAAGGTTAAGGGCGTCCTGTAAAGCAGTTCATATTCTCGGCGACCCTTTATAATGCGTTCAAGCAAATTTAATTTGGGGAACACTTAAAGAAAGTACTCGCGAGACTCGAGCATTCAGTTTGGTCATTCAGCCCGCCCGCCACCGTCCTTAGACTACGAACTCCGTTTAGTAGCGTACACTCCAAATGCAAAATACGGCAACAAGAGATTGAAGGCAGCCTCGTGCGGTGGAAACGTTTTCTCATAACGTTTTATGTCGACAATTTACTCAGCTTTAGCCGGAGGGATCTGCACAACGATTTGTTTGAACTACACCGTCCTGCGCATTGCAAATAAGTGGGCGCACTTAACAGACCTAACTGTTCTGATTATTCAGGAGCACATGCTCTATCTCAAATGGGAATCCTACTTATTGTTTGTTTATGAAAATGTTTTAGCTAAGATAGATTAGATAGTTGTGTTTTATGACTTAGATTCATATAGTAGTAAAGTAACGTAGTGATAGATGGATTGACATGAATTTGAATTTGAACGAGGTAATCGTCTTATAATTATTATGATTTTCAATTTTTTAATTTTTTTAGTTATCTACACTAATATTATAAAGAGGAAAACTTTGTTTGTATGTTTGTTTGTTTGTACTGAATAGGCTCAAAAACTACTGGACCGATTTTAAAAATTCTTTCACCATTCGAAAGCTACATTATCCACGAGTAACATAGGCTATATTTTATTTTGGAAAAAAATAGGGTTCCGTAAGATATTTGGGTTTTTCGGACACAAGGTGTAAAAAATCAACCAGAAAAGTTACTTATTTTGCGTACGCTGCCTAAACTATAAAAGATAGAACCATAAAATGTTCTAATTAATTGTAGATCTTATAAATATCTACAAAAAAGTCCGCGACACACTATACCCATCTATGTCGAGTGAGGCACAGCAACCATTTTTTTATTTAAAAATCTTGAATTTTTTTTGGACTACATTTAAACGCGTTTATTTTACTCATGCTATTAATCCTTATCAAAATAAATGATTTCATCACTAAGAACAGTTTATGGAGATAATATTTGGTCTTTGAATGATTAAAATTGGACGTTTGGTTTTGAAGTTATGGCGAAATTAATCTATAATATAAAAATGAATCGCAAAATGTGTTGGTAAGCGCATAACTCAACAACGCCTGGACCGATTTGGCCAAATCTTTTTTTTAAATGTTCGTTGAAGTTCAAGGATGGTTTTTACGGCGAGAAAAATTAGAATTATATTTTTCATCCGGGTACCACGTGAGCGAAGCCGCGGGCGGCAGCTAGTAATAGATAAACAGTAGATTTAATAAAACTTTACAATTTCTTTCTTGAAAATATGTACATTTTAGGCGCAGTTCTTAAATAAAAAATATGCGGAACACATTGAAAAGTTGCAGAATCAAGTTGCGGATAAAAGTAGATTAACCGCGTTACCAGAATGCTAGTGAAACGTCTCCGTCTTGCGGCCCTAAATGCACCGCAGTGAGGATCGTATATTTCTATCTAGTGGAGTCAATCCAATTTGCAGTGACAGAATAGCGGCCGTACAACGGTTTTATTTGTACAACGTGTCACGCTTCTGCGAACATGTTCAAACAGAACCATGTTTTTATTTTCTATTACATTAGGCTGTTCCAATAATATCCTGGGTGTCACACTTGTCGTCACAATCCTGTCACAGACAAGTGTGGAAGGACATTGATTCATCACAGGTTTGACATGTTCAAACTAAATTACATTCTAGTTAGGTCAGAGCACTGGTGGTCTAGTGGTAGTGACCCCGCCTTCCGATACTAAAGTCGTAGGTTCCGATCGTGAACCAATGAATTTTTCTGTTCGAAAAATTTATGTGCGCTATACCAGTACTCTGAAACGGTGAACGTAAACATCGTGAAACCAGCATGTCGTACAACCTAAAAAATTCGTAAATGTGTGTCAGAAGCCTTTGAGGCGCACTATAAATCCTTTCACCACACTGGTTGGAAAGAGATGGAGATAATTGGTCAACAAGATGTTCGGAGATTCTAGAGCATTGTGCACATAAGGAAGCAAATCACTATGCATATCAACAAATACTAAGTGTTGCAGCTGAATATGAAAAATATATGTATTTTGTTGAAGCTTAGAATATAAAAATAATAGTCTCTCGACTGAATACATAAAAGCAAAGAAATAAAACATCAATGTCATTTTTGCAGACACCTAGAGCTGTAAATATCTAAACAGAGGTCATATTTTTAATTTTACACGAACAATAAGCCATCCACGCTGTTCTATAAATCTTTATAGCAAATTGTGCAGTACATAATCCCTTGAGCCTAGTTTAGAAGCCAGTTGGATATAAACAAACCAAGGATTACCGTTATTCATCTTCATTGCAGTATAAGTTATAAAGATAAGATTATAAAAGGAATTGTACAAAAGATGGCAAGCTCTCTTTGTTTTGTCTCATTTACTAGTTTAATTTAAAACTTGAGAATTGGAAAAAATAAATAATTATATTTTTCAGGACCAATTTAAATATACCTAATAGTTTACTAGTTACCAACTCTAACAAAATTGTAATCATGTTTTATTCGCCATTTTAAGAGTTATGTGCTATTGTATCTTCTTTTGAGTGAACATACTATCAAATACTCTTAGAGCATACATAATAGTACATTATCTTGTATTTTACATTTACTTTCATTAATATTTCGACACAACACATTATTTATTTTTACCAACACACATTTACACTTCACCGTCCACTATGATATTCGTCGATTTATTTTCTTTTTGTCAGGAACGGTTACTTTTATGACATCATAAAGACGCCTCTCTGACCAAAGCTTTCGCAACATTAATGAGGAGTTATAGCTTCACCCCTGAACTCATAAACAACACAATATGGTCTATCGCCATCGCTGTAATTAAGGACCAATAAGACACAATCGTCGAGCTTTCTGCTAAAATATAGGGAAGGTTTCTTGAGAAGGTTTTTGACAAGGACGACAAGTATGAAGTTAGAAAGAAATTGAACGAAAAGAGCCTTCGAGGCGCACTTTGATCCATTCACCATACTGATTCGAAATAACTGGTAATAGTAGAAAAAATTTAAATACACAGGTATTCCTAAAAATATTGTAAAACTGTGTAAAACTTAATTCAAGAATATAGTTTTACAGCAATATCACACTTTCTGTTCTATATAAATCTCTAATTTATATAGAACAGAAAATGTGATATTGGATTTGGATTATATATTAATATAATCCAAAAACTATAAAAAAATGTGTACTTCCGTCAACCGAGCCTAGTTAGTTTGTATTGTAAAATTAATTTATTGTTTCACAAAGACTTTCATTAACAGCAATTACGGAAAGTAAACATATTCAACTCATCATAGTCTTGTGTAGTATGTTTTACTTTATGACATTAAACTGTCAAAAACACATGTTCCTATTTTACCTAGCTACATACCTTCAAAGTTCTGGGTTCAGATATTTTCTTTTCTACTACACGTTGTATAAGTAGGTAGGTTACCTTTCTGATACCTTCCTACTTCAAGTAGCGTGTTGGTAGCTAGGAGAGGACTTTGTAAACGCTCGATCCGGTACCGACTGGATAACAAATTCAATCGTGAATTAACGAGATTCGATTCACAGCTAGGATATGAGGAGATGATAACCTCATTGGAATTGCTTATTGAAGCTATACCTATCATGCAAATTACATGACTCTATAGGATTTTATTAAGTATTTCGTTTCAAATACAAACGCTGATTTCAAGGCTTAAATCTTTTGACGGTTAAAGCTTTACGCCGTGGGGCAAATGCAAAGTTTTAAGAAAACAAACGGCGGTTTCCTTCCTTCTCGTAAAATTCAAACAAATATCTAAAATGTTTTGTAGGTAAAATATACGTCACAGGGAAAAGTAATCCTTTATTTAAAATGGTGGTTGAGTCATAACATCGTCAACTTTGTTCCCTCGAAAATTAATTGAGGAAATTTTAACAGAGGACGGAAATATGATATGTTCCTGAAAGTTCCAACTCCTCCATTATGATGAATGAATGTTCAAATACACAAAACAGGCCAAACTCAGTAATATTTCAACATAAAATTTTCCTTTTCAATGAATAACTTAATTCACAATCTTACTCGTAAAACTCACCGTACATATTCAGCTTTTGTTACCAAAACGGCCAAGTTTGTCACGAAATCCGTTATGACAGGTAGACTATTGTTAGGCTACAACCCGTGAAGCAATTACCTACGAGAATAATTGTTGTTTGTTCAGCTGTTTTGAGATTAGCGTGTACCTAAGGCCTCTTTAAACACGTAGATGTAGCGATATGGGCTGTTCCCTACTTTGAAATTATATTACCCACCTGTGGATGACCATAATTAGATAGCTTTCATTTTTTGTTTTTCTCCGTGAACAATACAATACAATAATTTATTAGTAACACCAAGTTACAGGTCAGTATAGTGTACCTACAACAGGTAGGTATATAAAAAAAAATCTTAGATTTGTCAATAGCCAGTGAATATAGCTACCTGTTTAACTTTGATAACTTTGATGGCGCCATTTCTTTACCATCTCTCTGATATCATAAATCTGAAAGCTTTCCTTGCTTTTTTTCATTGGGAACGCAAGAATATCTATTTATGAAATTTAAATTCTGAGGCTACATACTTTCCTTTTAATTTGAGAAAAGTGCCTAAATAATGAGTTGGCTTTACCCATCCGTTACTAAGGAGAATCTTCTCTCAACATATTTATGATACTTAGCAAGAAGTTGAAGCATTTCATCTTTGAAACACTGGCTCATTAACTCAGTCTGCTAGTTAATTACTTTACAAAGTCAATCAAAACAATTCTTTTGCCTACAATTTAGCAATGTCGGATTTAGAATTTTGCTTTGCTGAACAATACATACACAAGTTACGTTGACGTAACGCCAGCTGTTTGATCAGGAGTAGGTCTTTGTGATGTCCTATGAGCAATGCACGCGTCACGTTGCCTATGCATAATATACTCCACACAAGTTTATGGTAGAGACATAGATACAAACGTCTACGCCACGTCTTCGCCTCGTCTCCTATTTGCCTAACCAAGTCTTAGGTATCTACTTTCCGCAAAGTCTATCTATTTAATCGTGTCGCTAGTTATTTCAAACTAGTGTCGGGAAACGATTTAAAGTGAGTACACTTGACATAATGTTCACGAACTGTTTAGGTTCTACGATATGCCGGTACCTACTTTCCAGAACGTATTATCATGTAACACTAGATCATTATGGGAATTGATAAAACCAGTAACTAGGGCAACAATAAGACCTTTTGACATTTTGTTGATGTGGTTGTCATCAAGCTATGGCAATGTCTAATGCCTGGTTCCAATGTTCTACTAACGAACGACGGATCGTTCATTACCATAGTAATGCTGTTTTTTGTTAAAAATTTATGGCGCTTTACGATGGATAGCACCGTTGCTATGGTACGCGATCCGTCGTCCGTAAGTAGAGTATTAGAATCAGTCATTAGTAGCAATATTAGTAGTACAAATAGTAATATTTATTTAGCTTACCTGCTTTTGATAGTCTTCGTATGGTCGATGATGGACCACATTAAATAAATTGTAAAACATAAAGTATGTACCTAATTACCTACTCTAAACTAGTTATTGTGTTGTTATGGAGATAAGGGCTTGGCTTAATCCGTCCCTGAACTTTCGTTGATTTCGAAGCTGATTAAAACAATAAGGGCACTGAATAGAGTGAAATCCTTTTTTGGCTGCCTCATATTTTAATGGGTGTTTATGAGTTTGTTGTTATTTAATTTATTGTCTACGAACGTTGAAGGTAGGGTTTTGAACGCTTTATCATTATTTACGTAAGCATCTGGATACTTCGAGTTTTCAAAGATTTATTTTTAAGTAAGAGCCGGCTCTCTCTGAACTCTGTATCCGTTACCGTGATCGTCATCATCATCATCATCCACAGCCCGATTTTATTCACTACCTACTGGCCATGTGTGCCTCCCATTCTTTGTACTATCTATCAATATACTTTGCTATTTTAACTGTACTTCATCCAACCATTTATTTTACTTTTGACAGTGAGTTGACAGACATTTTTGTGATGTTCTAAAGCTTTACCGATTTTAATAACCATCGAATTTATTTATGATTTTTTTTGTTTAAGCAAATTTATTTTTACTTTTGCCCAACATTTTATATTGTTTCATTATAGGTATTGTTTGTTTTAGCAAATCCCAAAACAAAATAAGACGAAACATGCGGTCCTAAAACTGAAACCGCGAGTGTCAGCTAGTTTATGACAGCTATTTTTATTCCCAAAGTATTAAGAAGGTTCCTTTAGCTGATACTGTTTTTTTAAAGTTTACTTTTTGAAATCATTGAACACTTATGTTCTCAAGCTCTCTACTCTCAGCTGTCGAAATATAGGATTGGATGAAATACAAGTTTCTTGTCACCTTAATTTATGAACGTTTTCAATTCATCTAATTTGTATTTGATAACCCAATTCCAAATCCAAGTCACAATTCCTTACGTTTATCACTTGAACGTCACCTTCCTCAACAAACCAAGGTTTTATTATAGATCAGTATAGATCATGTATTTTCTAAGTATAATTTCGCGCTCTACGTGACACAATAAAATGCACACCAAGTTTCGTTGTTGCAAGTTGAGGAAAGAAAACAGCCGATGCAGTGTTCTTTGTCATGTGTAATGTGGTCTTATGATTTCAGAAAGGATGTATTTTGGTTGAATTCCAAACGACGTCTTTGCCAACGTTCTTTTAGTCCGATTTACGAGTTCGTGAAGACATGGAACTAAGCATCCAAGTAACTACGCGAAGCACTTCGCCCACAAATTTTTCTATTGATCTTCGAATTAATTTAAAAGTATGTGTTTGAAGTTTTGCTCATCTGAATATACAAAATGCTAAATATCAAAATAAAGTGTCGTTGGTGACCTTATATTTTAATAAATTTTTTTAACAGCAATAATAACAAACATTGTGGCCAAAATATTTTTGTCTTGAAATAACATGAAAAATATTATTTTTGCTTATAATAAATCAGTGCCCCAGTGTAGGATAACCAGTGATTCAAAATAAAGTATCCATTTCCGACATGGATTTATGTTGCAATTCCTGAAGGTTAGGGTAGTCGGCACTACAAACAAGTCGGGCTGTCGACGAGCCTGAATATTCATCTCTATCAATCACCTTGTATAAACGTGACGTAGCATTCACACATAAATGCAGGTTGGCGTTTGTGAGTGCCAACCGATATAATAAGCCTACGCTACGCACTACATAAATTAATTCAGTGGACATTTTGCTAGACATTCAATCTATCTATAATGTGTATAAAACAATAAGCAATGAATGCACAAGTCAAACTACTGAAGTTAGAAAGCTGAAATTTTGAAGGCACTCGTAAATTTTTTTATAGCAAAACTACCGATTATGGCAGGATTTTACGAAATGCAACCCCTAAAGCGGTGAAAACGTTTGTATAACTTTTTTATCGCGTAGTGCGATTTGCTTAAAACTTTGTCTGGATACTATAAATGCAAAATAAATGAACACATGTTTCAGGATTTTTCAAAACAACCCTGGGGTGTCAAAGTTTATATGTAAACTTTTTAACGGGCGGCGATGCGGTGCGATAGACTTAAAACTCAGTTTGGATACTCTAAATGAAAAATAAATGGACACGTTTTTCAGTGTTTATCTAAATAGCCCTCTAAAAGGAGTCAAATGGGGCGTGTGCACTACGCGAGACAAGCCGCGCGTATAAGCTAATGTTTTATTTATTTTCGAAGTTGTTGGTAGGTATGGTTACATACCATTTATTCAGATTTGCTATACTTATATTACGGGCTACCAGTAAACTTAGCCAAAAAATACTTTCCTGTTCTTATACCTAAATAGATAAGATAGTAGAGTAAAAAATAGCCTTTGAGGCGCACCTATAAATCATTTCACCACACTGGTTCCAACGAACTAGAGACATTGGTAGTAGTGCTTAGTAATAATAAGAAACTGTCCTATTACTTTCATTCTGCCAAACGGAAATAGAAAATAAGAAAAACAAATCTAACCTGCTTTCTACCTAAATGCAGCCGAGATAGTCTTCTTGAAAATGAGGAGTAACGACCGCCCTACATTCGATGATAGAATTTCTAATGGCTTAATTCAGTTCATTCTAAGAGACGTGCTAGAAAATGAAACTTGAAACTTCTGGAAAGTAACGGGGTTCTAAGAAATTATGTTTAAAAATCGAGTGCATTTGTCGACATGCTTTTGACGAACTTTCAATCAGTAGTTTTAAAGATAAACAGTGTTCTCTTGATGTTGAATAGATTCTCCAAAATGAGTTTAGCTTATGTATCGTGTCAACTACTTCATAAAATAACAAAGTATGTTGAGTTCCACCATGCTACGAGTAGGATGGAATAAGAATTTATGCTTGCGTGTGTCAAATTGCGTGCTCATACAAATTATGGGATACCTTGTAAGAGATGACAATGGCTAGAGATGATAATACATTATGTATTATGTGCGACTTAATAGAGAAACTGGATTTCTGAATTATTTTTAGAAATTCATTAAAAAAATATACAGTTACATAGCGTACAACCTACAAGTATGTAGTAAATATGAAGGTAAGGAATGAAAGACTATTTTGTCTTTCATCCATAAATGAATAGGAAAATTTTGTGAGGATAATACGACGATGTAAGGATGTTATTTTTGCAAGGATTGACAATAACGACTGATTTGTAATATCACTAATTATGTAAAAATCCAACTCATATTATTTCCATTACGTAGTTACAATCTGAATGCCTCTCGTGAAAAATCATGTTCATTAGAATTTCGTCATTAAAGTGCCAGGTGTGAGAAATGTTTATATTTAAATTCTCTATCAGCAAATATCATCTCACTAAATTAGGTATCTCAAAATTTAATAAGTATTTTTTTGTTCACAAATACAAAAGTTGTAAAATTACACATTTATAAACTAAAATTAATAAAATTGTGAGCCAAGACCACTCAGCGTGTGCTACAGGAGCCCGGAAGCAACTAAAGCGCTGTTCTTCCGTGGCACCTTAGCTTACGCGTCACTGGCCAAGCCAAGATACACCCTTTATAATATCTTAGACACAAAATTATGTATTTACAAAATGTTTTAATGATAACTAAAATATGTTCGAATAACATAAATTCTAAACTCTAGAAAATTACTCTGATGAATGAAATCTACCAAAAACTGAAACCAGAAATTCATTAACAGTCGAATTTCACCATAATTCGCATGTCATTATCGAAAGTTCACATTCACTGATGTGTATAGTCCTTTGTTTAAGCGTCATCCAATAACACTTAGCGTAGTTTGAAACTACCGATACTAAAGCCAAATCTCAAAGAGGTATCATTATTGTGTCTGGATTCTGCTAGCGGTTTTCAACCTTTAGATACTCGCATTTTATTGTACACCATAAAAATATCTGGACGAAATAAAAAATCATGCCAGCTTAAAATGGCTCTATTGATTAAAAAATTTGAAGGCACTGATAGCCTAGTGGTAGTGACTACGCCTTCCGATTCTAAGGTGCACGCTATACCAGTACTCTTAAACGCTGAAGGGAAACATGTTGAAGGCGGCATGTTGTAAAACCCAAAAAAAAACTAAAATATGTGTCAAGTGCACAAAAGGAGCCTTTGAGCGCACTTTAAATCCTTTCACCACATTAGTTCGAATCGAAAGAACTATTGACACTACTAGAATAATATCTTCCAAATAAACTGAATGAAAACTTTACTTTAAACTGAGTAAGCTCATCCAAGAGATTTAAAAAAAGCAGAAAGTCAATGAGTTTTATAGTCCGAGCTTCGGGACCAATGGCTGGCTCTCGAATAGTCTATTGTACTCAGTCTTAATGTCACTGAACTCAGCGTTGTAAATAAGCTTGTTAATTACTGGCACTAACTGCAGCTACATGTTGGAACATACAGCGGATTTACCTCTCTCTGGTAAGTCTTAGTTGTCATTGAAGTTATTCTTTGTTATTTCTATTTTCATCACACACATTACACACTCAGACAGCCTCGGTGGCGTGGTAGGCGAGTGCTCGGCTGAGATGCAAGAGGCGCAGGTTCAATTTCCGCTGCGGAAGAAGTGTTCACATGTAAATTACTTTTTTTATTTACGTAGTGACTGTACTCCAATGAGATGGACGGACCAAGTAAAGGCAGCGTTGAATGGTCCACTACACGAATGCTCTAGAAAGGCCACCGTGAAGCGAGCCACTACTCTTAAGCTGACGACCACGACCACTCTGTCAAAAGTGTAGCGACTAAGAAGAAGTGACTGTACCTACTGCTATTTCTGTTGTATCAAACCTGTGACAGTTGTGTTGAATGTTATTTATTTATTTACTAAATTGCTCACCCGCGGATTTTTTTGTAGAGTCATAGCTTAGTTGACATAGACGCGTAGAGCGTGTAGAGTGCGTACTGTTGTAGAGCTCTAATCTGTACATGTTATAGTGATGTATTTCTTGCTGTGAACGTAGGTAACAAATGAACGTCTAGCATTTGTCATTTGTTTTGCAAAAAAGCATAGCTGCAAGCGCAACAGCGCCAACCCTCATTTTATAATATCACTCTAAACTACATTTTGTCCGCTAGATGAGCATAGAGGTAGTTTGAAAACGACGACATGTACGATGTGAAATATTGCTTTGCTTATCTAGAGCGGATGGAAATTGCACAGCATGTTAGGTACGGGAGGCTGTGGGGGATGCCTCGCTCCACGAATCTTAATTTTCTACGAATAAAATGCAAACATATTTGCACGTACCGTCCGTGCCGCAGTGAGTAGAAAACCTTGATTCTAATGATACTGAAACCGCAATAGCACATCCTTACTGAATAACTTTATACAACTCCAACCATTTAAAAACGAATTCATGCTCTTCTACGCTCTATTAAGTCCAGAACACTTAAGGTGTCCGCTTTTTAGAGATCTCTAATAATAACCTCTCACCGAAATATTATACCCCGAGTATTAAAATTTATATTTTTATTTATGCGAGCATTTTCAGGCGCTGATGCTTTTTAAATTATGTATTGTGTATTGAGTGGTTTTAAGCATAGCGTTCTTAAAAGTTGAAGATTTGAAAGTGGGATCTCTAAGCTAGACAGCACCTGAGTAAATCCCAGAGGCGTGAAATCTGAAGAGAAAAGTCAAACAGATTACCGCGCAAAAAGAAATCTTACAAGAAAATCTTCACCCGGAAATCGATTGCTGAGCAAGTTACTGTCGAGTGATCTTATTACATGGCAACCATTTTTTTCAAAGGATAGGCATAGAAAAAAAATACTTTAAATAAGTCAGATCTTACGTAATTTAACTATGAAAGAACCAGTTGCAAAAATAAAAATTAATGTCCGGTTTCAATATTCTACTAACGGTCGACGGATCTTTTATTACCATAACAACGGTTTTATCAAAAGTGTATAGCACTTTACTACATAAGAACGTTGCTAAAATAATAATGATCCACCCACTCGTCCGCTAATAGAATATTGGAACCGGGCATAAATAAATAAAAACTGAAAGAAAAAATCAGCTATTGAGCTAACAAAAATAAAAAAAAACCTTAGTCAATAACAGTTTTCCAGACGAAATGTAATTGAGATTTTTTTCTTACATTTCCACTTATTACTTTTCACTTGATTGGATTTTATGGGTACGGAGAACTGCTACCTTTTTAGTTCCCAGAGGTAATTCAATGCCTACGCGACATGTGACTTACTTAGAGTAAAAAGGTCAAATACCCCAATCAGTTACTGTGGTTGCGCTAATGGAATTACTCCAAGTTTTAGCTCAGATTGATTATAATAGGATTAGTTACCTACCTACCTATTACTACTAGTACTGACTCGTCACTGATCGAACCTGTGTTCGAAGGATCAGTATGCCTCAAGTAACTTCTTTCGTGTACTTGACACAATATCTTCGAACTTTTTGTGCCCTACGGCATGTACGGTCACTTAGATGTTTTCCTTATTTGTGGATACTCAATTCATATAGAGTAGGTAAACATGTAAATGTTTCCGAACATAACAATTCATGACGTGAGACTAGATTTGAATCTACAATTATAAATCTTATGACTTTTAATCATAATCACTATTAGAGCTCGTTTTCTTAAACCCATTGATTTTATTTACCTACTTAATGATTTTATTGTTAAATGAATTCGTTTTAAATAAAATTACTTATTATTATTACCCACGACAGAAAGGAGAAGTGTACGCATTTGGTCCAAGAGGTTGTATGTATATTTTCTCATATAATGTATTGGTATCGATTCTGTTGGGCATTTTCTTAAACTCAATTTGATTTGACCGTTCTAAAACTATTGGCATCCATTCCTTATACATTAAGATAACAGGGATCGCTATAATTTTATTACTATCAAATCAAGTTAAGTTGACGATGATACACAACTGAATCGACATGATTGTACAGTAATTAGGTTTAAATACAATCTGATTAATTACGATCGTTCGGTTCGGACTTCAATATTCCGATATTAGGTTGACGTTGAACTACCTTTCGAGAAAATGAGTAAGGAATCTATCAGCTAATACCGCAGCGATGGTATTCCGGCTTTAAGGGTATTTACGGAAAATGCTCGTTAATAGATTGAATATTTCAGGGCTTGTTAAATATGTCGAGTTATAGAATATTTTCTTAAAACTCTTTCTGAAAACAATGGTGATTGTAAAATGACAGTTTTAAGTAATTTCTTTCAAGTTAAAAGTCCAAATCAATAGAACACACTCGCTGCCGAAGTTTTAACGTAAATTAGAGAGCGGAGAGGTTTAGCTTAGTTCTACTCTTGTTCCCGCCAGTTTGTGCCGAGATATGAGCGAGCCTGTGCTCGAACATTATAGCGTTCAATGGAATAAAGACTGTCTTATGCTGACTATGATTTCAGGAGTCGACTAGTTTTTGACAGACAGGAAACAAACTTTCACATGCATCCATAAGTGTTAATAACGCTTGCTTTCTTTCTACAGATTCCATTGTCGGAGCGGGTTTGAAAGTTAGTACTTACTATTGTTTAGTCTATGTATTACTAAGTTATGAGTTCCTTTGAGTAATTGACAGCCTTATCTGTTTTCAAGAGATTGATATGAACAAGTATTTTTGAGTACTTTCAAACAACTTTTACTTATTTAACTTTATTTATTCTACTTATATTATAAATGCGAAAGTTTGTGAGGATGTAAGGGTGTGTGGATGTGACGATGTATGTTTGTGCCTCAATCACGCCCAAACGTCTGGACGGATTTGAATTAAACTTGGAATATACAACGTGTAACATAATGTCCCTATAAGCCCGAAACGGGGGTGTTCTATACGTCATTGCGAACAACGTTTGTTTAACGACTTTTAAAATTTCAAAGGTTTTCATTCATGAAATGTCTCTTAAACTTTGCTCCAATACGTAACTTGACACAACATGAGGCATCCCTATTTACAGCTGTTTTTTGACCTTTAAGTGTGAACTCTAGATGAAACAGGTAACAGAACAGACACCATTAGTAAAATGCCTACCTACTTACCTAATAACGAGGTGACCTTGGTATTTATTGGTAATTAAAATGTAAGGTCACATCACGACTAAAATCCCTAGGCACCGTAAACATCCTTTCAGATCTCTTTGTTAAGTACCTAGTATAGGAGATAGGTACCTTACCTACTCAATTTTGTACCTACCTACTCGGGCCTTAAAAGTATCCTCAGTGGGTGCCAAGGAGTATGAGAGGATGTCTACCGTGCCTGAGGATAAAGCCGTGATACCTACTCAATTTTGTACCTACCTACTCGGGCCTTAAAAGCATCTTGAGTAGGTAGGTAACAAGAAGTATGAGAAGAGGTCTACCGTGCCTGAGGATAAAGCCGTGACCCTATTCCACTTTAGTTTTTCCAACGATGTATTATTCCAATATTCATTGGAGCATTTTTCAATGCAATTTTGTACCTACCTACTTGGGCACTAAAGTCAAAGGTTGTGACTTATCTGTCTTACTAATCTTCATTTTCATCGTGAACAGCCTATTTGTCATTGGTTGCATTGAAACAACAACAACAATAAGTGGGATGGCACCTTGCCCTAATTGGCTGTCGGTGCCTTTGCTAAATTCAAAATCCGCAACCGTCAACCGACACCGCACCGCAAGCGTTTGTTTAATAAAATCAAATTGGTTCCGTAGGTTTATTTGTTTTTTACTTTTCTTGATTGAACTACGTAATTGTTGGTAGGTTATTATGTAAGTAGGTAGGTACCTAGTAGCAAATGGGGATGGAGCACATGGTAGCATATAGGTATGAACCCCGCCTTCCCATCCTTAAGTCGTGAGTTCGAATCTATGGATTTTTCGATTCGAAATTTATGTGTGCAATATCAATGCTCTCAAGAGGTGAAGGAAAACCTCGTGAGGAAACCAGGCATGTCATAGACGTGTGTCAAAGTGTACGAAAGGAACCTTCAAGGTGCACTCTAATCCTTCCACCACACTGGTTCAAAAGAGCTAGCGACACGGACACGACGACAGTAGTAGTAATAGTAGTAGATGTATGGTGAAGTTTTTTTTCCTTTTTTTTCCCAATCGGTATTTAGTGGGTTACCCCAGACAAGGAACCCTAAAAATTCGGCTTTCGGCAATAGGTACCTACTTTTGGTCGCAAAACAGATCGGTTTTTATCAGTCGCAATTAGCATTCGTTCCTTGCAACAACTGCAACAAGCAATCTCTCGGTTCGCGTAACTAATTAACGATACGATGTCGGCTTTGTACTCAAACGGTGAGTATTATGATATGGTGTTGTGTGTGTGTGTTAGTAGCTACTTAGTAGCGGCGCGTCAGCTCTACAGAGAGCGTTATCCAGGGCGGCCATTGCCATCTTACGGGCTATTTTCTGGGATTGGTGAACCGTCTTCTCTCGACGGGATCTTTCCACCGGCGCACCAGTGAGGGAAGACCGGGAATTCGGTGGTGTGTTGTACCTACTTCCCTTTGATGGATACCGAGTGCCTACTGTGTGTGTCAACAGTGATAAAATTCAGTGATAGGTAGGTATGATGATAGGTACCTAACCTATCACCCTACCTAGTAGGTACCCCATTAGTACCTAGCTTACTAATAAAAAATGACAAAAATAATTTTGTGATTGTGAATGTGAATGTGTACCAGTAATACCAACCTAGGTACCTACATACCTACCATGTCAATTAGCCGTGTTCCGAGCCAACCAAGAAGAAGGGAGAAAAGGTATAACTTAACTTTTCCTGTACCTAGGTCCTTAGGTAACTACCTAGGTAGATGTAGGTAGGTAGTTGTTTTTTTATGTGTGAAAGATATCGTGATTTTAATCTTCGACTTTAATTTCTACGTAGAATTAAAAAAATTGCAAATTCTTACGAAAACTTTGGTGATTACACCTAGGTACTTTTTGAAACTTGCCGCGCGTTCAATTGTCTGCGTATGTGTGGGTCCGACGCGATAGGAGGGTGCGCGTGTGTTTGTTACCTACGCAAATGGTAAACAAACACATAGGGTTGTCACAAATTTCTCATGAAATAATTTGTTTTTAATTGTATTGGAATTTCAAATATGATGTATTGAACTTTTGCACACGTCAATGTATTCAAGTGCTCGGTCTGAATACACCCCTTTCGGGCTTATAGGGACATTATGTTACACGTTGTATGTACATAATACGTGTGCTGGAATAACATATAGGCTACTTTTTACCCGGGTACAACGCGCGTGAAGCCGCGAGCGGCAGCTAGTTAAAAGTAAATATTATGTAGATTATATTACAATTCTCTGAGCCCCCAATAGTGAAAAAACAAGTTACAATACAGTTACATGAAAAAAACATTTGTCAATGTAGGTCAAAAGAGCAGTTAGTCGCCTACAAACATGAATAAGAGAACCTAGTCGATGGCATTTGCAAAAAAGTAAGCGAATTCCTGCTGAAAATGGAGATCGAACTAAAAACGAATCAAATAGACATATCCATCAAGCGCTGGCTTTTCCTGCAAACGGTTAAAAACTGTGAAAGCGAAACATTCAAAGTCCCTTCAGATAGGTGCAAACATGTGGCGAGATGTAATAAGAACGAATGGCCGCGCGTAAGAGGTTACTTTAGTGTAAGTGGATACTTGAGCAAAGAATAGCCTCACCTGTTGTACTGAGAACTCCAACAATGGTTGACAACTTTTATTATATTTCTCATTCAGAGCTCCATAGAAGAACTTAGGTACTTGAGGCACTATAGGCAGCTGTATATAAACTGTATATGTGCACATACCAATAAGAACTCACTCAAATTGTTTTCAGCCCTATGCAAAACTCCCAAAAGAAAGTTGAAGACAACTTGCTTATATTAGTAGTTGTATATCTGCAGGAGGCATATAATGTTTTTGTTTTTTTAAGTAAATTGTGTTACAAAATAACTAAAGAATTTTCCGTGTGTACTCATATGTAATATTATATTTGGTAACGCCGTGAGCCTACGATCTCTCGGGGAACTCATAAAGAATTGCACGGTGCTTATCTCGCTCTTCGGGCCGCGCCACTCAGACCATACCGCACAAAATTCAGGTGTGGAATTTCGACGGTTTTCTTGTCCTACGTCAAATATTAAATTCCCTTGCGGGCATATTAATATTCAAACACTTTTTCTCGGTCGATGATAAAAATTCTTTCTTTGAAAGTCATTTGAGGTGATTGCTCAAAGCCTTTTTATCGGTGGAAGCCTTTGGAGCCGGACATATCTCGACTTTTCCCGTTCAAGTTGAGTCCCGAGAACTTAGTACTCCTTTAATTGAATTCTCCTTTATTTCTAACGTTCATTGTCTTGTTGCATTGCCAGGTATTATGTACCTTTGTATATGTTTATCTATTACTTACTCAAACCAATGGTTAGGTAATAGGATAGTTTGTTTAGTTCAGACTGAATAGAAGATAGACGGAATGCTATTGAATCAATGTATGAAGACGTAGGCTTTCATTTGAAAATGGCGGGTATTCTTGAGACGAGAACATACGACTGTTATCTGTACCATGTTTGTGTAAGTAAATCTTCGTTTGAACAAAAACTTACCATTGTGTACCTACTTGAAAATCTAGTATTTTACTTGGGGTACGATTTGTCATACGAAGTGTCGGGACATTATTGCTTGGATTTATCTTATAAGCTGTTGCGTTCTAACAATAATGAATTATTCCAAATAGTCCCGTATTTGCGGTATACCAAAGGTATTTATCAAATGTAAATCAGAATTCGTAAAGCATTCTGCTGTAAGTTATTCATTATATTTTTCGATTATTATAGATTCTGAACGAAAATTGTCATTGCACAAAACCACAGCGTCTGTAGTAAAGAGACTGAGCGTAGAGTTAGTTCGATAGTGCAGGCAGGAGCCAACGAACCGTATAATAAAGATTTATTGCCAATTGATTTCACGAAGATATTTCCTTATTCGAATTCTTAGCTTTAGGATTTATGAAAACTCACCGCCATTTCCTTGGCAAGGCTACTTGGCTCTATGATATTTATAGTTCCCCAACAAAAATAAACCAAAATGTTCATGCGCCATTTTTATTTTCAGAATTTTAATTGGCTACTACTAAGTTGGAAACAGTTTATTACTTAGTCGGATATTGTTGCTAATAATATGATTAGCAGTGATAATAAATAACAAAGTATCGCTGTACGTACAGCTTTGGAAGTAGTTTTTGATTTAGTAGTAAAGTTAGTATACCAAAACAAAACGACTCGATGTTTCGACACCATTTATTTCTCACTTTTCCGTTGGTCTTTTTGCCATCGATAAAAGGGGCACAGAAAAAGTTAAAGGCGTGCATTAGTATGTTTTCGGACGTGACTAGGGGACTAAGCTTAAAACACTTTTAGCCAACCAATTTAGGATATGTTATTTTTTTTTCTCCAGCGGGAAAACGCCACTTTCAACTTTATTATCTTTCTTTTTTCACGCGCACGTGTATATTCTAACTGATTTGGTCCGATAAATAAACTTAACGAAGTTTGTGTGCATGTTATTAAAATATCATTCAATACCGAAAGTATGGTCGTATCTAAAAACAATACAATTCGATACGTTCATCAATTTCAAGGGTTTCTTCAGCGTCAAGTCAGCTATGCATTTAGTGTAGATACTAAAATAAATAGGTTTCCGGTGTATCACGCGTTGTGTACCATCCTTAACATGTTATGCGAATATATTTCCACATAGGCATCTACATAAATCTTCTGTTTTATAAAGATACGCTAAAAATTCATAATGTCTGTTCATACCAAAGTGAAACTTATCTTACTCGTATTATTAATGCGAAAGTTTGTGAGGATGTTTGGATGTTTGTGCCTCAATCACGCCTAAACGGCTGAACGGATTTGATTGAAGCTTGGAATATACATAGTACATGTGCTGGATTAACATATAGGCTATTTTTCATCCGGGTACCACGCGGGCGAAGCCGCGGGAGGCAGATAGTAATGGAATATATTAGAGAAAGGCGCATATTTCTAAGTGCATCTCTATATTTAGCGCTCTTAGAACTCGCTATGGGATTAGTGCAGCCGTCTGCGCGGTCACGTAGACGTCGTGTTGAGTGTCAGCGAGTGGCGAGTGGCGTATGAACACAGGGCCAAATCTAGAGCCTCCTCTTCAAACCTACCTTTGTAATATTTATAAAATAATAAATAAATAATAAATATTTGTGGACATTTCACACAGCGCCATCTAGCCCCAAACTAAGCAAAGCTTGTACTATAGGAACCAGATGGCTGATACAATACTTTTATACTTTTTTTTTGTAAATACATATGAAATTATAAAATATAACACTACATCACTCAGACCCGGAAGAAATATTTTCAGAACATACAAACATTTCTCTCGTAGCGGGGATCGAACCCGCGCCTCTTGCGTCTCAGCCGAGTTCTCGCCCGCCACGCCACAGTTTAGGTAGTCAAATGTTTATCGTTTTTTAGGTCGGGTTGCTGAACCCTCTCAACGTGACCTCAAACAATGCGAACATATAAATATAGAACTAGGATTAAATCTAGACAAACTTATTATACTAGGCTACAATCATATATTTATAGTTTTTCTCGGCGGGATTATTGCTTACACAGCGTGTATTTCACAGACAGATGTGTACCTACAGTATTAGTTGTAAATTGTTTCGTTATTTACTAGTCAGCGTTATTGAAACTGCAATGCTGTGATAAGCATTTGCGTTTTCAATATTATTTGAAGGAAGCGAATTATAATATCATCATCATCAGCCTATGGCACTCCACTTCTGGATATGGGCCTCCCTTAATGAGCGCTATCGCCCCCTATCTTCGACTTGACGCATCCAGTCTCCGCCAGCAGCCTTTCGCAAGTCGTCGCTCCAACCAGCCTGAGGGCGTCTAACATTACGTTTACCGAATCATGGTCAACTCAAGAACTCGTTTACACAAGCGGTTGTTGGTTCTTTGGCAGATATAAATAAATAAAATAAAACTTTAATTCAGGCAACATTAGGAAAGTTACAGATTTTATTAACCTAACCTACGGCCCATAGAAACATAACAGATATGGATTATCAAATAAAATATGATTCCCTAGAAATCGTTACTTCTTACTCATGTTATAAATGCGAAAGTTTCTATGTATGGATGTTTGTTACAATTTCACGGATTTAAATTAAACTTGGAATATACATAGTAGGTAATGTACTGGATTAATATATAGGCTATTTTTTATTCGGGTACAATGAGAGCGAAGCCGCGGGCGACAGCTAGTATGAAACAAAAATAAGTTGTATATTAATTACCTAACCTATTGCAAGTAAGTATTCCCAAGGAGGGTTGACATCAGGTAGGCGGCCGGTCATAAAACACCTTAGTCAAAACTCTTACAGCATGATCAAAGGATCATGCTGTGCCGACCCCACATAGAGTGGGATGAGAGCAAGAAGAAGATGATGATGATGATGATTAATTAACCTATTGCGCACGAACCCAGAACAAACAGAGTTAAAATGTTGAACCAACGCTCGAGACGGTGTTAGCAACTATAAATTGTCTCTTTACAAGTAATCTTAGTTCATGTCTGTGAAGGATTGCGCTTCAGGCACTACGGGTTATGCGAGTGCACGCGTCGCCGCCGCTGACGCCACGCGTCACAACCGAGCGATATTCCCTCATCGATAAAGCCCCGTCTTAGAAACTAGGATAGGACGAGTTTAGCTCTATCTCAGATCGAACATGCTGTAAATCTAAGTCGAATCTTTAAATGCAGTAGCGATGTCTCAGATACATTCAGGGAATACTGACTTAAGATTATTATGATTTTCTGCTTATATTTAAGTTTAAATTGCTTTGGCGATTTGTGAATACACCTTGTATTTGCGTCTTGGTTTTCATGCTTATGCAACAATAGGTTTGCACCTTGAATGGTTAAATAATTATTTGTAATATTGAATACTCCAGTGCTTTTTCACTGATTGGACCATTACCATAAAAGCAGCGGCTGATAAATTTTAAAGTGACTCTAATAGATATCGTTAACAGTGGTGAAAATTGGCGTCATTAATTTCAGCAAATGACCGACTGCGATCAAGTTGTCACAAAATGTTCATCGCCGGTACCATTTCATCTCCTTTTTTAGTCCGATAGAGGCTGGTAATTTTAAATTACTATCTCACATGGTTCAGTTGCTAACACTGTCTCGAGCGTTGGTTCAACATTTTAACTCTGTTTGTTCTGGGTTCGTGCGCAATAGGTTAATTAACTAACATTGCAGCGCGCAAATACTGTATGTATAAGTCTCTCTTCAATTAACTGCAACAGCCATTTCAATTACAATGAAACCTTTTCATTTAAGTTAACGTGAATAAGCGAGAAGTCGAATCAAGGATATGGCGCCAAAATGTCATCATACCCAGTTTCTGCAGTTTAATTTGAGTTGATTATTTTAAATTGAAGTCTAACTTAAATATTAGAGCTTAGGTACAGGTGGATGGGTAAAGTTCTCTTCGAATATACGAGTTCTTTGTGCTACCTACTGTCTGTCGCTAGAGAAAAAAGAGGAAAAGTTGACGTCCAATCTGGTGCCTACTTTTAGAAATGAGAACGTCGCCGGCCTAAAGACGCACGTAAAAGTTTCCAACTATGTACCAAGGTTTTCATTTTGTCCGAAACTTATTTTGAGAAAAGGTTTTTTACTATCAGCTGGGGATGATTTTTCTGTTAACATACCAGACATAAAATGTTTAATGACGTTTAGAGCTATGAAATCAATTGTTACAAACTATTGTGGACATATTATGGGTATGTATGTATATATTATGTTCGTATGAACTAGTGGCCAACTCTAGTGACGGAGTTTTTAGGCCGCCTAAAGGCCTCCGTCATGGCTGCCTTAACGACTTAAAAGCCGGGACCGACTGTTTAACGTGCCCTCCAAAGCACGGAAGCGCTCAGCTCGTAATGCCACTTGCGGTCACCCATCCCAATTTGT
Source organism: Scotopteryx bipunctaria (assembly GCA_949320045.1). Classification (NCBI taxonomy): domain Eukaryota; kingdom Metazoa; phylum Arthropoda; class Insecta; order Lepidoptera; family Geometridae; genus Scotopteryx; species Scotopteryx bipunctaria. The sequence goes on from OX439441.1 coordinate 7,750,437, forward strand.
GACCGCGCATATCGTTGCTTAACTTTAACGATCAATCAAGAACGCTTAAGCAAGCTACGCCACTAGCGCTTCCATATTATGGGTGTGGTTTTAATTTACCTTAAAATATTTATTTCTTCATTTTTAATTTCTCTTTGGTGAATAAATAACCTTGAAATGTAAACGGTTGCCGTATCTTTGAAGACCATGTTGAGGCATGAACGACAATTCACTCTCGACGATTCATTCACTCTCTGCTCTTAGACTTGTACTTGCGCATCTTGTCAAGTTTACGAGCTCAGTTCGTGCGCTGCTATAAAAACCGAATTTATGCGTTAGTTATAGCTACCCAACTATCTACGACAATTTCGCACATTTATACGGCATTTTGATGTGCACTTTTTCTTTGTTTTGTGGAAAAAGAATGAAGTTTATCCAAACACGTACTGGTAGGCAATCTCAACCAAAATTACACCACTTCTCTTTGGATCGTATTCAGAAACAATACTTAAATCGAACGAGCAAAGCTTAAATCATCAATCAATCAAGTACAAAAGTACCTACTACTATTTTGTTTAGATTATTACTATGGTTAAGAACTATAATTACTATGTCGTTTAGTAATAATCGACTAAAGGGATAGTATCTTCTCCAACATGATGGACCAATGGGCTGATCACCTATCGCCATGGTTCACCATATCCATCTTGCTACTCTTGGATCAAGAGCAAGTGTTCTTATAAATACTTGTGGCTCTGCCCACCCTGTTAGGATAATAAATTAATAATATAATATATGATAATATTCATGTTATTTTTTACTTTCTATTATATTTTATTATAAATAATCTCAGACCAAAAAAAAAGAATTTCTTTTTATTTGTAAATAATATAGTTGATATAACGTTTAGATGACTGTCATATTGTTATATCTGTGGGTGCGCAATAAACTAATAGTATTAGGTATCTGTGGTTTTAGCGTGAATCAAGATTCAAGCACAGATTTTTTAAGCGTACCTAATCAGATCAAATCTGGAATGAAATTAAAAGTATTGATTAAGTAAACTTTGAAGCAGCGAAGGGCATTCCAACAAATTTAGGATTATTTAAGTGTACGACAATGGGTATTGTCTATCTTGAAATGGGTTATGCTGGAGACTGGGACAATGGGCTCATTTATTCCTTCCCTTAGGCGTAGACACAAACTACGGCTATAGGATTAACGGGTTGAACACAACGAAATAATTACTTTTTGGTCCTGTAATAAGTAATTGTATTATGGGAACGAAATCTAATTGCGCGAAAAAGTTTAATGAGTTTCACCGTCGTTTCAATGAAATATGTAAGTAAGATAGAATGATAAAAAAAACTAACACCTTGTTATTACCTATTCTTGTACTTGGTATTAAGTAGGTAGGTAAATAGGCTGGCTTCTAAAATATTCAAATCTAAAGGTACCTACGAGCAAAATCAAATAAGTTCAAGCACGGTTAAATTTACCTAATAGCAAATTAACCATAAATTTTTTATGGTTAATTTGCTAAGGAGTTCCGTAGAACAGCTCCTGACTTAGTAGGTAGATAGCGTAAGACATTCAAATTATGCTGGCAAGTCTCAGCTTCTAAGCGTCAATGAAGCAAAATAATGCTTATATTTATAATAACTTTTGAAAACTAAAAACAAAATCGATTTTAATGAAAAATAATTTAAAACTCCTTGGTGTCATCCTATAGACGCTAACAGGTAGATGTCAGCCATCTTTCGAATAAAAAACAAAGTAATATCATATTTCTAGAGGAACGCCCCGTGACTTTGTTCGCGTTGTGTTTTTTATACAACCTTCATCTTCCCGCTGCATTCCCTAGGAGTTGAATTTCGAGAACTCCTATTTTAGTGCATCACTGCACCATGAGAGAAATACACCCTCCAAGTTTCATGTTTCGAGAACTGTTAATTGTCAGTCAATCAGAAAGTAACGTAGAGTTTTATATATTTAGATGATATTTAACCTTGAAAATGTCATAACCATAATAAATTGAGTTAGAAAATAAGTAGTCACGACTTTTAAATATTACGTGAAAAGTATAAATCCCTCCGACATAAACCATATTACCCATCGACACTACCACAATGGACCACCTCGGGATCATTCTCTATACACCAGTGAAAGAATCATCAAAATCGGTTAAGTATTGGCGGAGATATCGGTGAACCTTTGATTATATAACATTAAACAAGAAACATACGTACAGCAGAATAAGATAAATATATAAACTCCTAATTTTTCCTCCTTTTTTGAAGTTGGTTAAAAACACATCTTGTTTTATATTATTATGGAGTTTTTTTCAAAATTATGCCCTAACAATGAACTTACGGAGTCTATTTGCAACAATAAAGAAGTTCCCGATCTCCGGACCGCAATCGAAATGGACGGTCTCAAGCATTCCGGATATCGAATTGAACGGGTGACTGATACATATCTTCAGTTGGGACTCATAAAACGCACCTCTCTCGCAAACCCTCGGAATTCCTTCCATCATTTCGAGATACCCTTGTCACTTCCATTACGTTTGCCAAAGCGGCCCGTCGTTCGGCTCGTCCTTCATTTACCATAGTTATATGGCCTTCTCATATCTCCTAAGTGTCTTGTACTTCAACCTTGACGAATTCGGAACCTTCATCGGACCGTTCATGATTTACGAAGCTATGAGCTATATCGCTAACGAACCGAACGCCCACGCCGCCTGCGATATTGCTGAAACGTGTTACCATGTTGTTGTTTATGCAAACCCTTCTTCATTATCTAAACAAAGGTCTACAAGGGCCTAAGTCTTCTCAAGCTGGATATTAAAAACCTGAACAAGTAAATTGTGAGGTTAGAAGTATGAAGCAAGTCAGTACTCAATCGCTTTCAAGAATAAACAAAGTGTCTAACTACAAGTTATGTGGCAGGAACCGCGTCGCCTCTTAGTCTGCAGTGCTCCCAAACGGCAAAAGCTTTTATAAGTTTCTTCACATATACAGAGAAAACACAAAGACAATAAATTAATGCGAGTCACTATAAAGCAGCCACTAAGCCTCGCCCAGATTAAGTGACTCAGAGCAAACCGCATGTGAATTTAGGCAGAGAGCTCCGTCCGTGTGGGGCTGAAAGGTCATTTAATATTTTTTGCAAGAGGAAGTTTAAAGTAGCGCCAGTGATGGATAAGTTGGTATGGACATGTCATGAGATGGGAAGAATGTCATTTGACGAGAAGAGTGTTAAATATAATAAAAAAATCGTGAAAACCTTTAATTGGCTTTCTGTTTTTACTATGTTGTCTAAAAGATATCTTCTGCTGTTGGTTTTCCTATAAATAAATATGAATGCGGAAGGATATGTGGGTAGAGGTAGGCCAAAGAAAAGATAGATGGACTGTGTGAAAGATGGCATGAGTAAGAAAGGAGTCAGTGTTGAAATTACTTCTAGCAGAGGGAAATGGAAGAATACATGTTGTGCCTACCCCATATAAAGTGGAACAAGAGCAAGAAAATTATGATTGTAGGTATATCTCAACAAGGTAGTCATGACTTGCGTGTATACCCATATTCAAAATGAAACGAAGTTGATTTGCTGTTGAGATTCAAAACATCAACAATTACAGATTTTGATGCCACTCATTTATTTTGGTAAACTACAGTTTCGAAAATAAAATAGAGTAAAATGATAAAACAACTGTATGGGCACAGAATAACTAATAGTACTATCGTACAGAAGATTCACTCTCGAACAAAAGTCCAGTTTAGGTATAAAAATTTGCTATATATAATTGACCGTTACCTGATTGCACGCTAAATTGAAACTTATCGCGTGACACGAGCGTTCATATTCCGTTGGGCACCGCTGACTCGAAACCGGTTTGCGGCAAGAGCGCAGGGTTCCCACTCACCTATATATAAAGGAAAATATTAAAATTAATAAATCAATAAAGATAACAGTGTATTAATTCAATAAACTACATTTAGTAATAAGTAAGTGTAAGTTTACTTTAACATACATGATAAACTAGATGCTTGTCTACCTACTGCAGATTTTTGTATTGGCAAAAAATGTCTGTCTGACCAACCAATGAAGTAGTTTTATCGCTAGATAACATTGTTCGTTGCAAAAATCACAGAAAATATCCTTAATTACGTGTGAGCGGAACGGCAGCCTACTGCCATAAGCCGCGTCGCCGCCCCGAGAGGCACGCCGGCCGAACGTACCTAAACTGCGGAGTGAAAGTGAAACCGCCTGGTATAGGATCGACATTACTATGCAGAATCTATTTTAGGCTTATCATGGTTTATGAGATTAGACTGAATATACGTGATTCATATTAACGGTAACTGTGATCATGATGCTAATTTATCAATCAATTATTACAGCCCATAACGTGACTTCATGCGCTGGAAATAAAGAAAAACGTAAGAGTGATCAGTAGCACTCTTATGACGATTGCGGAGTCACCTCCCGAAGCTGAGCTCCATCAATTCGAATTGTACCGGAAAGATGTCACGCACGTAAGAAATTGGATTTAAAGTGATTTGTTATTGTCAAAGTCGAACGGAAAAATACACATTTTTCAAACACCAATATTTTTGGGCAGCGCTTTCTTGTTTACGATTATTATCATCCACGTAAATCGACGACAATGGAGTTACCGTGTAATACGAATTAGAGTATTAATTTCATTTACGCAGGTAATCGTCGGAAAATCAATTCTGCGTGATGCGATGGTATCAAGATGCTGGTTTTGGCTGAAAGATGGAACTTATTTCTGATACAATTTTGCTGTCGGCTGACGAGGGTCGACAAGTGTGTAAAACAATTTGCCAAGTGAGTTAATTTCTTGCCATAACGATCCTGGAACATCTTCGAGACTTCCTACTTTTGCAATCTATAAACAGCTATGATAATATGAACATATCATCGTAAAATGTAAAATAATTCTAAAAATAATGTGTTTATTATAGTACATAGTGTATTTGCCTTCAATTCACTATTTTTTACAAAATCTACCATTTGCAAATGAAAAGGTGAATTCAATGGTGAAATGCACTTTTTTATTAATCCACATTATTATTACATCATAAAATCAGTTTTAAAATGGGACCTTTTGACTTATTACGTGTACATATTTTTATGTTATTTAATTTAGTATTCTAGCCTATAAATAAACGTTTCTATTTAATAAACCTTTTTATTCGATTAACAATTTAAAATCTAAGAAGATAAAAATTTTTTTTTAGCAAAGATTATGTTAATGTTGCAATTTAAATACATGCATACATATTATTACGTTTTCCCTACTAGGGTGAACATAAGAAAAGTTGCAGTCACTCCTGATTCAAAGTCCCAAGATGGATATTTAATGAGATCTATATAGTAGGTAGCACAAATAACCTCCCAAAGTGCCTAACATAAAACAAATTTTTAATACGTACGTACACGACGCACAATATTTTGACCTTTTCTATTATCCCTCATTCGATGGAGAGTGTGGGTCTCAATGCTCACATATTATGAGGGCGTAGGTAGTAAGAATTAATTGCACGTGATTATGCCGATTGAAATAACATTTAATTAGGGCTGCTGATAATGAGTATCGTAGGGTAAATTGCGATTTATGTTCAGTAAAGTTAGCTTAATGTATTTGATTTTTGATCGAGCGAGCGAAGCGAGCGATGACCTCAGTGGCAACTTGGGCGATTTGGCGTTGTATGTTTGTGGATATGTTTGTTAGAGCATAATTTTGGAACCGTTAATCCAATATATATTAATTCTGGCTGGTAAATAGATTGTACTATGAAGATTTGTTGGGAAGCATATGAGTTTAATCAGTGAAGGGATTGTAAACATATAGGTAATGTTCCCAAAAAAAGTCGGTAAAAAAAAAGTTTTACAAATGTGTCGAGTGGTGCCATATGAAAAGACTTTGTTTGTACATTCCAGAATGGTTTTTATTTTCTTCCTCGGATCTATAGTTTTTTAAATACAGCGAAAAAAGTTAAGTTTAGATTACCGTTGTAACCTGAGTTCTCCTTTTTGTTAGTTTCGATGTCTTCATAGTTCAGGTTAGACTGGATATAGTATGAGGAATTTCGAACCAGAAGAGAAGTGTCAGGAAAGCACAGGAAAAGCGGCTTAGGAACCATTTGCTCTATTTTTGGTGAAATCAATTTTAGCATAGTAATTTTTTTTTTGCTAAGCTTGAGTTGGCCATGTGATGTGAGTGATGTTGCCATTTTTTTTATGCCTTTTTTTTGACTCAGTTTATTTTAAGGATAATTTCATTGCATCGAATAAAAAAATTGAGACAGCAAAGTTGGTACCGGTAACGCATTATCTTCAAAAATACGTATATCAATAAAATGTTATTTCATAGAGGTAAAACAATTGTAGTGAGTTTGGTACAAATTGCAGTCGGGATCCATAAATCAAAGTTGTTCGTTCCAGCTAGTATGTACGTTCTACTCGAAACTTTCTCGTAACTGTAACGTTAAGCAACTTTATTAGACGACAAAGACAAGTAAACATGTCAAATTGTGAACAGTTTCTTGGCTAGATATCAGCTAGCTTATTGAATAAGGGAAAATGCAATTTTAGAATTCACATAACCACATATAAATTAAACTGAGCTCTAAACTGCGTTCACAACCTGTCAAATTTTGAACGGTGAATAGGCTTTTATACGAAGTTATACTTAAATAAAATGTGGTAAACGCGTTTATAAGTGTGGCTGACATAAAATGATGATGATGGTGAATTTTGTAGATGTATTTTGTATGAATCTGGGTGTTGTGATACAATGGTAGGTACTCGTAATTTCTGATACCCACGACACAGAGGGCACCCTAGTGTGGGTTCAGAACTATGTTTGTGACTGTTGGGTGTTATTTATTTATTATGCTATTTCTAGGCGAACTCTAAAAGCGTTTCTAAGAAGCACCTACTTGATTGGAAATGCAAGAGAGTATTTGTAAACTACTACGATGTAACTTATTTTGCTATTCCGACATAAGCAAAAGTAAATATATCTACAAGAAATAACCTCAAGCCACGTCAAACTACATCCATTCTGTGAGGTTATGTGGCTTGATAGAATCATCTGGTAATGGCAGCTTCCATAATAATCCTGCAAGTTGATTACAAACTTGTACCTGTAGGAAGGCACTTAACCCATGCCTCACTGTGTACCCATCAGTGAATTGTAGGCATTAGTGAATTTAACTCCCACCCGCGGCTTTTGCTCGCTTGTTGCTAGAATAAAACGTAACCTATATGTTATTTAGGTAATGAACTATTTATATTCCAAGTTCATAAAAATAATTCCCTTTTATTTTTATTATATTACAATAATTTTATTACCAACCGTGGCTTCATTTGCGTAGTACCCGAGTATAAATTAACTTATGCTATCATAAATACGTATCTAGATCATGTGATCTAGCTACATAACATACATACATCTTCATGTAACTTGCTTGTGTGTGTTTTACTCGTTTATATTTGACAACGTCAAATATTTTTACTTTTAATGAAGAATGATGACGCTTTGAAATAGCATGTGTGTTTCAGTACAAAACTGTGCTCCTAACAAAACCTACCGCCAATTAGTGGTAGTAAATGGCGTAAACAGTTATATCAAAGTACCCAAGTGCCTCTTTGTATTGTGTAAGTAAATACTGTGTGCAAATGTTAGCTTCTGATTCAAATGTAGTCAACATGCTCCAAGTTAAAGCTCGTTGCTTTCAGGGACAATGATTTTGTGGCTAACGTTGACCATAAACATCCCGCCGTCAGCTCCGGGCCCTCATGAACCCACTGATGTATTTACGCACCGCGGAAGCTTGTTTATATTTTAATGAAACGCGTGGGTTTGTATTATATTCCGTGTTTATGCTCGCACTCGCAGCGAAACCCGCAGTTCTCTTTACCGAGCAAAACACTTATTGAAGTAACGTTGCCTGCGTGTGACGCTGTAATTAAAGACGATAAACTCTTCCGTGACAGTAACATTCGGCTGTCATCAAAGCTCTGGAAATGTCGATCCTACTCTCGTCGACGCAGAAACAATTTGTCTGCAGAGCAAATGTTGATTGCCGACGCGAAGATTTTGCTCGTAAATTTCTCCTTATACCTTGATGTATCATATATCAATATATTTTACTCGTACTTGTAATACGTTTATTCATAAGTAAACAACACGTAAGCGCGTTTTATTTTCTTGTATAAGTATTCACAGATTTATATATAGGTACCTATACATCTGCAAAGACTTTAAATCATTATGAAAAAACTTTGTTAGAGTACGATTAAATGGAAAAACCACAAAGCAAAAGAGTTCTTAAATCACTAAGATTAATTTTGTGCGCACATAATTTATTTCAGCAGCAAACCAGGACGCTGGTCGACGAGACCATGAGGCAATTTACAAACTCGAAAATCGCGGAAGTTCGTTAATTATTCGTCGGGAGCAGCCCGCCCGCTCCGGGACTCACGGTTATTGACAATTAAGACGAGTCCGGACCGCTTCGCGCGCTTATTGCTCGCTTGCGGGCCGCCGCAAGAGTAGACGTCCCCACACCTTAAGCACTATTCAATAAACTAACAAGAAGAGGATTGTAATAATTTCCTTCTCCGACTAAGGATTCAGGAGGATTTCATCTTCTTGCCTCAGTCACAAAAATCGAGCGAGCGAGCGCAGCGAAAGATAATAATGTCAACTATTGATCGATTTTTTATTTTACGAGTAAAATGTTTGTCTTTTTAAATCTTTTTAACTACTGCTCCGATTCGAAGGAAGCTGAACATTGAAAATATGCTGGTAAATTGAAATCGCTGTGTGAATTGAGTTCAAGGCCAGAACAACCCGTGCTGGGGCTATTTGAATAAGCTTGGCTGTAATTATCTTAATAAAAATGGTCTCGAGTTAGGCAGTAGTAAACACACAAGAAATGCTGAGCTATTTACGTAGTTATTACCAGCTAAAATTGAGGGTACAAGAGCCCGAGGAAGATCTCCAATGTGATGGACGGGCCAAGTAAAGGCAGCCCTGAATGATCCACTACACGAGTGTACTAGAAAGGCCACTAGAATGTCGTAGAATTGTGAAGCGAGCCACTAATCCTGACCTGACGACCACGAACACTCTGCCAAGCGTGTAGCGACTAAGAAGAAGAATCGCGAAATCTCAATTCGGGGCGAACCACTAGTTATATAAGTGGTACTTTTAATATACTCACCCAACGTCTTGTATAGTCAAAAGATACAAGCAACACTAAAACCACACAAATCGCTTTCAAAGGGGCCATGTGTAGGTAGGTAGGTACTATTATGGGACCTCCACTCGGTATTCATATTGAATCTGGGACAGCAAGCAAGCCAAAATGGCGCATATAAAAATGAGTTAAGTGATAGTAAACGAGGAAGATGCTCCGGGATCGGATATTATAACTTTCCTTTCTAATAGATTCTAAAAAGGAACTTAAGGCGATCCTTATTTAGACCCTCCATAAAACTTTACGAACTCGATAGCAACTTTTCGCATTTTTTTATTAATCTTCGTCAATAATAACGTCCTTATGGATAACTTTAGCTATTTGGCTACTTTACGAGTAAGTAGGGCGGGAGTTTGTATATATTCAGTGGTCTCATGCCGAGCCGTCACGCCCGACTGCCTCGCAATGTTTTTCTTCGACATTTGAGCAGAAGTGATAAGGAATTTCAAGTTGCGAAGCCGCGGGTGAACGCTTCCACACAATTTACAGAATTACAGCTTTGGCAGCTATAAATTGTTAAAGCAAATAAACTCGTATAATTTTAGATGCCATATAAACGGATACCTACACGTTACGTGCCGTTAAAAGTAATAAAAGGAAAAGAGACAGTCTCCTTTGGAGAAAGCTTATCAAATGCGACAAAAGACATTGGTCGGAAGTTTATTGCACAATTGACAAGTGAAATCGAGGACAGTAAAAATTTACAACTTATCCGGTTCATTTTATTCATTTGATATGCATTTAGTAAAGATGGATCAAAAGATTCGAAAGACAATATCTCTGCATTTTCTATTTAAAGCAAAGTAAATAGCTTACTAGTTAGAAAGTTTGAAGACGCAAGACAAGTGCTAGCAAGCTTTATCCTCGATTACGTCACGCTCACTCCATCTGGTGAGTGTAAGATACAGGTCAAGAAGAGCCTTATTTACTATATTGCGAAGAAACATAATTGCATCAACCATGATTTAATCACCATCAATATATTATTTGCCTTTTATATTGAGCCTGCATCTGCAGAGCAAAATAATTATTTGTATTTTAAATAAAAAAAAAAAAAATTCTTCAAGTAATAATATATTTTTTCTTTTGTTTGGACCTTTCGTTTAAGATATCATTTTAAGGAAAGTATGTTGGACCCTTCCATTTATTATCATAGACAGGAATTTTGAAATAAAATTGAATCTTGTCAAGTCCGTCATTAATCATGAGGGGTTCTGCCCCGATTCTCTTGCGGTCATGTCTACGTAACCATTTTTATAAGATTTTCTTCTTTATATTATAAATATTTATAGTTTTTATTTAACTTCATCTATACCTACTAAGCCTGCATAAAATAAGAAATATTTAAACAGGCTTATGCCAGGTTCCTATACTCCACTAACGGAGGACGGATGCTCAGTTACCATAAGAAAGCTTTATAAATGTTTTTTGAAAATTAATAACGTTCCTATGATAATAATCATCCATCCACGTTAATACAATAATAAAGATCGGGCATTAGTAGAGAAGCGGTGACTGTACTTTGGTCATTATAGTATGGTCTTCATGATATTACTTATTCATTAAAATACGAACAAATAAATGAAAGTACTTTCAACTTTCTGAACTAACTCCCGAATGGGTACCCGAACACTAAAGAAAATCACGTCCCTAAGCGCCTTTTTGCATGCTAAAGATAGTTACCTAAACGGCACTAAGCACCTGAGAGTGTATGCAATCTTACACAATTGATGGGACAGGATGCTCAACGCTACCACCGACGCGACGGGGTTCTATGCTTTAAGTCCCTTGTTTTAGAAGATTTTAACTGATAATCCTACGGGTATTCATTCATCTTTGTCTCTATCTGATACTGAGCATTTTCATCGTATTTCAATGATATGAGCGCTGACATTTTTTTTAATTTCAACACGAAAAGTCCGAGACGCGTATGTTACTCTTCATGTCGATAAAGGAATGTGAGTGCTAAGTAATTGAAACAGCACGGCTCGGTCTCGGTCTATTCATCAATGCGTCTCGGTCTATTCGTATTGAAATAAAGGAATTTCAGTGCTAAAATCAATAAAATAAGGTCGAAAATCATTTGTCCACGAAACCGTGCCGTCCATGCCGTGCTGTCTGTGAGCGCAGGCCCTAAAAATTGTTAGTCGGACTACATTCGAAAAACGGCCGACGACTGCATGTCCAAAGGCGGTAAAGCCATGCAGCAACCTGCACCCGCGTATACTAATCCCGGGAAATATTAATATTACGTGATAAAATTACCATTTGTCTTTACTGTTATCACTCTACTATCCCCATAGTTTTCAAAAGAAAGAAAGAAAAGTAGTAGAGGACCCTCTGAGAATTTAAAACTAGCTTTTTTACAACTGTATTCTTGAACTCTATCTGTGCAACGCTCGCAGAGGCAAGACGTCTCTGACGCACAGTCTGAGTCAACTACCTGAGGATGCCTCACGAAGAAGCAAAACACGTGTCGAAAATATTAAGTTGCTTGGTGTGATGGTGTGTGCATGAGCTTTGCAAATCGGTTTTTTGTGCGAGCGGGCGTGCGGTGCTTTTATCTGGATTTTGCTAAGTTTTTTATACAGATTTAAGCGGATGACTATTAAAGATTTAACATCCAGTATTCTTTTAAATGAGCTTGCGAAAAGTCATGCCTGAATCAATTAACTTCATATAGGTACATATACTTGAACTCATCAGTAGCGATTGAAGAAGTTAATAAATCATTTACTTTGGGATTAACTTAAGAGATAAGCCTTGCACAGCTAAGCCCTATTCTAACAAAAGCAATTTACCATAGGGGTAGGCAGAGATCACAGATCTCCATTTGCTACGACCCTGACATACTTCTTTCGCTTTATTTACTCTCATCACATTTCTCGTCGGTTTAGGGTATACTCTTGACCTGGCCCTTTTCCTAAACGTTGCCGATTTGGTCCAGGTAGATCTTCTGTTACGTTCTAATTAGTTAAAAGTTATTTATGCTAACCGGTCAGAATGAATAAAAATAATATGATAATATATACCCTCATCGTTATTATTATCATCATTTATATACATTTACATATATTTACATCCTCTCTGTTAATCATTTTCTTATACACTCTTTTTATTCTCGGAATTATTTCATTCTTTTGTAAGTCTTCACAATGTATAAAAAAAGATATCTCGTTAGTAGAAACCAAAGGTACCTCTCTGTTCTTATTGTTGACTGAGAACATATTTTTGTTATTTAGTCTCAGCTAAATCTTTTTGTTACTTTGATAAAATATTTTATAGAATTACTTAGTTCTATGCCTTAAGGAAACAAAATACCAAGCTCGAGGGAGTTCTTAGAAGTCCTTTGATTTTTATAAAAATATGTAAGGTTTTTTACCCTACTGCAAAGAAGGAGGGTACCTAATATATTTGGGGTGTATGTATGTATGTGGGTATATTGTATGTGCATTCCTTTGGCTGAAGTTGTAGTCCGAACGGCTAAACGGATTTTGACAAATGAAGTTTGGTCTGGACGGAGAGAGTATCGTAGGTGTCAAAAAATTTAACATGGCGGCTGTAAGAAGCCATTTTCAATTTATTATTTTGGCTACCCCTGTAGCCGAAACTGCTGGACGGCTTTTGACAAATGAGGTGTTGTTGGATTCGTCTAGATATCGAGTTCATAGGTACAACCTTTTGACAATAAAATATAAAAAAAACAATATTTCTGCTTTAAGGACCATTTCCAAATTAACTTAAGATGAATGATGAATGATGATGGTACAAAACTAAAAACGTAGACTAAAATGGTACAAATTCATCGTCATCATCATCATCATTGTGTCACAAAATCAAATATGTCAGATCTACTATGCTACCTCAATTCTACGCAGTACTCAGCAGTTTTTTGTTCTTGTAAATAAATACTTGTTAAATATCTAATTACTTTATAAGAGCATCGTTACTACCAATTATTTGCAAGCACATAAGTTTCCGTAACAGAGATATAAATTACTTATGTAGGCAACACGCGTCAACAACAACGTAATGAAAATAAATCGATTCCAATCTTTGGAGCTGGTGGTCTAGAGGTAGCGGCCTCACCTTCTGATCCTTAGGTCATGGGTTCAAATTCCGTCGTATAACAATAGATTTTTATGTTTGAAAAATTTATATGCACTATACCAGTACTATGAAACGGTAAATAAAAACATCTTGAGGAAACGGACATGTCGTAGAACTTAAAAAAATCGAAAAAAAGTGTATCAAGAGCAAGAAAAGGTGCACTTTAAATCCTTTCACCACACTTGTTAAGGATGGTAATTTCTATTTTACCGTAACTATTAAATATTTTTGCTTGATTTTAATAGGGAACGTGCTTACATACAAGAAACATTTAAGTTCCTACGTGTACGATGGTACGGAACCCTTTTTGTGCGAATTCGACTCACACTTGCCCGATTTTATAAAAGCCAATTTATCAGTTAAAGTTATTATTTACACTACATTGCAAAAGTGACGTAAATGTTTTGCTACTTTCAAATAGATTGAGAGGAAAATTGTAGGAACATCAAAGCGTCGCGTGTAAGCTGCGAAATAAAAGTGAGTGTTTGAGGAGGCGTAAATTATGTAATGCGAGAGCACGCCCGCTGCCGCCTAGCCCTTCTTAGTTATACACGGGCTCATTTACTCACCGAAATTTCTTTTTATGTACGCTTTACCTTACACGACCGTTCTTTAGAACGAAATTAAAACTAATTAGCCCAACCGTTTGCTTGGATGCACACTTTAATCAAATTCCTTCAAAGTTTGTTTAGCAAAAAAATTAAGCCTTTTTCTTCTGGCACTGCTTTTGACAGTTCTTATTGACGTATAATACTGCCTATATGTAGGTATTATTTATCGAGGGAAAAATAAACGAGGGATTGGAAAAGTAACGATTCTCTAAGTAAATATTTGTAGGTGTTAAGATCCCGATCCTTGCTCCATGCTCCCGTAGGTAATCATGTTTGCAGCTGAGTAGAATCGGAAATACCCAGCGTTGGGGCAGGATTCCACTAAAGTGTGAAATAGATCCTCGCTTATGTGGATTTTGTGAGTAAAATCTTATATTATAAGAATCTTTGTCCTGATTGACTGACTGACTGACAGACAACGCACAGCCTAAACCGCTGGACGTAGAGACTTGAAATTTTCAGTGTAGGTAAACCTTGGGTACATAGGGGTGTACTAAGAAGGGATTTTTCAAAATTCAACCTCTAAAGGGGTGAAAAGGGATGAAAACCTGAAATCAATTTTTGTTCTAAAACTGCATAACCTATATCAAATTAACGAGCCGATTTTTCTCATTTAGTTGATGTCATAATTACCTGTAAATTCTTTATTTTTGACATGTTTTTCATGAAAAATAGAATTCTTTTATTTTGACATATGACAGCGATGATACCACAGATTAGTAATAGATGATACAAAACATATGGAAAAGGAACTGTCAATGTCAAACTACACTACATTCATTAGCGTCTAAAAAATTGTTGCGATAATATTTTGGACTGTTAACACTGCAGGTGGGTTACTATGTAGTCTTAGAGCAGGGCAGTAGTTGAACTGCTCGACTTTTTTGTGCTTAGTAGGTACCTACGTGTGGAATGGGACATAGGGTACTTTTTATCTGGGTACCGCGTGAGCGAAGCCGCGGGCGGCTGCTAGTCAGGAAATAAACCGGTTGGCAATTCAATTTACAGAAATACATATAAATAGTTAAACGGAAGTAAATTCTGATACCAACATGCTCAATAAATATAGTAATTCGATTTACACTGCTATTTATGTAAAATTATTGTAAACATTTCGCAATTCACAGATAATATTTGTTGACCTAACTCAGGTCAAACGGAATTCCAAGTCACGTTCAAGACACAGTATGTAGGTCTACCTTCGTCACTTAGTCTGACTTGCGTTTATCAAGACCACAGCAATAGGAAAAAACATTGTTCATGATTATAAAAAGTTTAGCTTGAATCCGTAAAAAAGTTGTACGTCAGAACATGGTTGCATAAATAAATAATTCATCGAAATCCGGTTCAAAACTGTGAGCGCGGGCTGGCAAAAATCGCTTTACGAGTGTGGGAACTTTCGGCTGGAGGGCACGAGCTGGCTATGCGGGCACACTGTTCTCGTACTATTAAGTTTAGTGGGTAAACTTCATACAGAAACGCCCTTGACGCGTCCTAACACGTAGACATCTGAATGATGCGGTGATAAGGCCAGATAAATTCATTCACAGCACTTTTGCATTTTGAATTATAATATCAGCTCTAGTAGATTCTACTGAGATGAAAATTGTTATAGTTCTACACATATCAAACATCAGATTCTCCAAAATGTATCGTTATTGAGTAACTGAAAATCAACTGCAACTTTAAGCTGAAAGTCTGACAAAGGTGCAATTTCGAAAGAAGTTTACTTTCATGGCACCCTCAGAACTCTTGAACTTTTAACTACTAAAAAAGTACAGCGGTTGAAGGTTGTAATAATTACTTCACTTGAACTACATCGGGGGTGAGTTATTATCAGTTTTTATATGTTCCTTTAATCATCTTCAATAGATGGTGAAGCCAATGATGATGATGATTCTTGTTTTGTAGAATGAGTAATGTGGATCTACACTACTGCATGAAGCAGCATGTTGCGTGCGGCGTGAATCTCGACGTATGATACCGGCAGCCTCACGCGGGCGGAATCGCGCAAACAAATTGGATGCTTAAAATTCAATTTGAAGGTTTCGCGGTCCGCTTGATTCGCTCGCCCCGCCACTGGACTCACACATCCGAATGGAAACGTAATTATTTCGCCGTAACTCCGGCACGTTTAAATGTTTATCGCTGCCGGCACTGCTTGTTTATGGAAGTTGCTTTATTTGCATATCGGTGGAAGGGAAAATTAAAAACTTGATATCATCTGATAGCCCCGTATCCATTTGCGAGACTTGATAATTAATTAATTAATTTAATTAACGAACTTGAATATTAATATGAAAATTATTTATTTTTCAGCAAACACATTAAACAATTTTCATAGGCACAAGGTTTTATGTTGCTGTGGCTTAAATTAAAACTAATATTGTGTTTCAGCGATCATCACACTAGGCAAGCCTGTATCGTGAAGACCAGTGAGACGAATTACTTATTATATAATCAACTGTAACCTCGGCCAGCAGTATCAGTTGTAACAATTAATTCAGATATTGTTAGTAAGCTGTCAACGGAGCGCGGTTTTGAGAGAAATTTTAGAATTGGTTGCCAGTCCTTTGACAGATTAGAAAATGATTGAATGACAGAAGGTCCCTGCAGTCAAAGAAAAAGCAAATACAAACACAAAAAAATATTAGAACACCACTAAAAAATTTAATAAAAAACTAAAAAACTTAATATTTATGAAAAGTTTTCATACTAATTTCATGGTTCACCATATCCATCTTGGGACTTTGAATCAGGAGTGGCCGCATGTTTTCTTATGACTATCTGTGCCCACCTCATTGGGATACAGGCGTGATAATTATACATATTTTGAAAAAGGTGCTTGAATAAAAACCTACAATATAGTACTCGCAGTAAAATTCCCATTATTCTTAAAAGAAAGTTGAACAGCAAACCAAAAGGAACTCTAAAAATAAGGCGAGGATTGTGGTAGGTTCTGTCGAGAAGAATAATTCGAAGTTGAAATAACTACCTAGCTAGTGAAAGTTTTCTCTGTTCAAACTCTCAGAACTTTTAGGAATAAATTGAAGTTTTTCCAAGCTGAAAATTGATAAGCATTTCTAAGAAGTTCAACAGGATTACATAAATAGGCTTACAGCACTTATAGTAAATGATTATTATTATTCCTTGATCACTTTGCGGGAGGTTATTGGCCAGGTTTAGGAATGACAACTATGAACCAGAAGACGAAGCTTAATGTATAGTAGATAGATATATAACACATTATTGTTTATCGTACAAACATAAACTTACAAACAAATAAAGGTAAAAAAATGGGTGGCCTTATCACTTAAAGCGACCTCTACCAGGTAATTCTAGGATGGATTGGATGGAATAAAAAAATAGAAGGGGCAAATTTGGTTGGTTATTATAAAATTAAATACTTATTAAAATAAAAACAAAATTGATATAATACAGAATATATAGGATAAAAACTGGTATAACTAGAGTCAATGCAGCAAGACAGGTAATGATTAATGACTTTGTAAAGATGGCCGGTGATTGAGACCTTATGATATCCTCAGGCAGGACGTTCCAGAGGCGGACAGCCTGCACTGTGAAAGACTTATCGTAAAAGGTGGAAGAGTGAACAGGCATTTTAAATTGGAGTGAATTAGAAGAGCATAGGACTCGAGGGTGTGATAGGTGTAGGAACTCAAACCGTTCCTTGAGATAAAGAGGGGAAGTGGGAAAAAAGAATGCCTTGTAGGTGCCCTAGGATGGTACAACTCCATTAATTGATTTTCTTCCATTATTTATTATCGAGCTTTCCACCGTTTTACCTGTAAATAAATACCTTACTCTTCCCCGAATTCGGTTGAAATTCGGAATACTATGAGTTTTCCAAGTTTTTATGATCGCGGAATACATAAAAAGGCCACTTTTGCCACGCAAATGAGATCGCGAAAGGATGCCAGTAAAATATAAGTAAGAATCAGGTTAATTAAGTATTCACTTCAGTAATCCAGACAGAAAGTAAACGTCTCGTCTCTTCATTCCAGAATTCCAGAACTTTTCTAATCCTGTATTCTTCGAGAAAGTTTTCCAATATAGCGAACATAACAAGCTAACACGCGCGCTTAATCCGACGATATCCCAGCGAGACTTCAACTTCTTACAAGATTAACTAATTCATTCACGTTTACAATATTTATAAAGTTACTTTGAGATACGAGCGTGTTTCAAAACAACCAACCCACACGGTGTTACTGCATCTACACATACAAATAAACATAAATGAAAACATTTGCCATTTTGTCTATAAATAGTATTTTGTAGGTTGTGTGCGTAGTGAGACCGCTACGAACGACGAATTTCGTAGTAGTACCGTGCGTTGCGTAGGTGATAACAACCAAATGTAAAATGTAATCTTTGCAATTCAGAATAATTTTCTATGGTTGCGTTACATTTGTATCCGTCTGTACTTGAGTACTATCCTAATCCTAATCAGGCCATACCTGGCGATACTATTTTCATGTAAATTGACATCGCAAAGTAAGATAATCTTAAACTTCAACTTCGTCAAAGTTTGTGCTGTTTTACAATACTAACCAAACCTACTACAAAGAAAAGTTTTTTTATCAGACTCTGAAACTAAACTGTCTGCAAAAATATCTAGAAAGAAAGCTAACTGGATTACTCAGACTTGGAAGTTCCTTTGGCACAAGGCTGAATTACCTAAATGAATTATCACACGTCGTCACCCGGGAATCTGCACTTTCATTAACTCGCACGGTACTCTCAGTATTTTCATTCTTTCTCCATTCAATTTATGAATAATCCCCCAAGAATTTACTTAAAAGCAAGCTCGTGACTAAGCTCCTCTTAAATACTTAAGATTCACGGCCAGAAAAGGGGATAAAATTAGCTTCTTACGTAATTATTTTGATCCATGCTTTTGTGAAGTAAATGATTTTAATTACTTGTTTAAAGTTACAAACAAAAACTTACAATACATACATACAAATTATCACGCCCGTATCCCTAATGGGTGGGCTGAGCCATAAGTAGTCATAAGAAAACTTGCAGCCACTTCTGATTCAAAGTCCCAAGATGGATACATTAAACCATGGTGACATATGATCAGTCCATCGCCTATATAAATGGTCCATCATGTTGAAGAGGATACTATCCCTTAGTCAACTTTTACGACATGCTCGGGGAGAGAAGCAACTTTACGCATTCTATGTTTTTCTTTACTCCTAGTTCAGTAGAGAAGATTCGACTTACAAACGAGTTAATAAGTAGGTATGTATTTTGGAAAAATAAAATGCTTTTACTTTATTTCAATTCTTTATTCGACACCATTATTATGCACTCCATTCAAACATCCAATTGTAACAAAATGCTGATATTCAGATAAATTATAAAACCCGATTGTTATTCAAAACAATCACAAACAGACAACAAATACTAATTCGATAACAAATAATTCCAATGACGCAACAAATTGTAAAATATCAATTAGTAACAGAACTGCCATTTCATTGTTGGCTGTTTCACAAATACTATTATTGTGTAAAACGTAACATTACAATATTCAATCCGTAATTATATTTATTATTATGTAAAAAGTAACATTTCAATCGATAATTATAATTAACGTGAAACTGAACTGCATGATGCAATAAAATTATAATTACGAATATTATTATGAACTAATTTAGGACCTTTTCCACAAAGCCACGGTTGAACTACGGCATGAAGAGGAATATTGGAATATTTTTGTGATGACATAAGAGTTGTACGGAGTGTGACGATACCTTGACAAAAGAACACCTAAGAATAAGTAAAGTCAATCATCTCATCATCATCAGCCTATAGCAGTCCACTTCTGGATATTAGCTTCCTCTAATGAGCGCCATTGCGCCCTATCTTCGTCTAGGTCTAGTAAAACTTGTCAAGTGCGAGACATTTGAAATGTGAAATTGCAACCTTTTACAACCGGTCAAATGGATTATAACTAACATAATATATAGGTATATTTGTGAAACAAGGCCCTAATTAGCCGGGAATATTTCGATATCCAACTTTGCGGTATGATTTAGATTTAGATAGAAGGCTAATTATCTTCATATTTAATCATCATTTTCGGAGCATGTCTTATTATAGTCAATTTATTTATTTATCAAATACATAATACATTTATTAACAGAAACAAGCTTACAGCTGTACAAATATAATTTACAGAATACAAAATAAACAGAAGGGCTATCTAAATACCGTTGCAAACGGTCTATAGATAGCTCATCTGATCCAGCTCATCAGACGGTGCCTGGTTCAAACACGCTAAATAAATTATATCTTACACTCATATACATAGTTCTTATTCCACAAGACGATTTTTTGTGTTGCCGTGAGCCTGTAGCCATCTTCTTACAGATGGATAGACAAGAGTTATCGTTTAAATATTCCTTCCAAAGCTTGGTAAAGTTTAACAAATGTTATCGAAATATTCCCGGTCATTTACCCACAATTTTCACCTTTTAAAAGGTGTTTTGTTTCATAAAACAACTAGATTAATAGTATAATATTTCTCTAAGAGTTAGTTCACGTCAATTCCAACAGATTAACAAACAAAATGCATAAATTATAGTATACTACATAATTAGCGTACCTATGTATAGATAATGGTTAAGCAAATAAAATTCTAATATTGATCGTTGTATTTAGACTTAGAACATTACTTTACGTGTCACATATAAAACGATTTCTACTCGACACGTCTGTAGTATTATCATTTCAGTATCAATAAATACTAAGCCTTATTTTTGAATATAAGACTCCAATTTCCGTACATCTAGTTTCCGCCTATAGAAATTTTTGTTAAATATTCACATTTTGTCACAATGTGGAGGGTCGCATAATTAACAAGACGTATTTAATCACTCATTTATTTATCATCAATTCCTGTGAAGATAAAATGGACGAGTACTGTTTTATTAAAATAATTGTATTTGTAAATTATTAATTATTTTATAAGATGAGATATTTTTTGTAACGATTTCCATTTTAAGTATAAAGTGACTACATCATTTACCTAACTAAAGAGCCCCTGATTTTATAAACAATTCTGCTATAGTCCACTTTTTCTAGTTCTTCTACTTGTTCTAGCATAGATATTGGAACTTATTGTGCCAGAATTACAGTCGATTAAGTAGTATGCTAAGAGGGATATTGACTCTGTAGCTCGAACTTTGTGGCCCATTGACATAGCGGACCATTTTTATTGATGCTGTAGCCCACTTTCAACTAAATAAGCAAAGTGGCTCATAAAATGCAGGCGGTTCTAAATAAAATTGTGCAGATTGGACATACTTGGAATAAATTGTGGTTCATTACCCTGATTACCATGTTGATAGGTTTCGGCCTCAAATTAATATTACAATGATTACGAGTACTCGTCCGTTTATTTATTAGTTCTCAATATTTACTTATCAAAAACTACTCAAAATCAATACACCTCACTTAAAAGTAACTTTACAAAAAATTACAACGTACATACATGATGTTTTAAACAATACATTTGTCAGAATATATTATTATGGTTAGCCTAAGATAGGTGTGAAACACTTGATATTATTATGTACATTTCTTACGTGAGTTTTCCTTAGTCTTTTGTCACTATTTTATTGTTATATTCACACTAATATATTATTATATTCACAATAATACATTTATTTCTTTATTAGAGAACTCAATAAATAAATTTTATTAATAATAAAGTTACCACAATAAATTATACTAACGATTTTCTGGCCTGACAACAAAATAATAATAGTATTTCGAATCGTAGAAGCAGAGCTCAATCATTATTCATCGTTCACAGTTCACGTCGCGCGCAACTATTTCTCTCAAACATCTTCAATCTTTCAGGAAATAGAGCAGAAAAATGAAGACGTGATTTCGAAAGGTTTAGAAATCACAAAGAGCACATCAACTGCTTCATACGCAACTCGTATAGTATTATTTACACTAATCATTACAACACTGATATTATTTACACGATTTATTAATCATAATTTAGTCCGTTTGTTAACAACAACCTCAGCGGCGTCGTCCATTAACCCTCATACGGATATCTCCTGTATTTGCACTCTCTTCTTCATGATGCCGGGCGGCGCGGGGGCGGTGGGCGCGGGGGGCGCTCGCAGGATGCCGGAGCCGCTCGCGCCGCCCGACTCCGAGTCGCCGTTCGACTCGCACTCGCCTTCGTTCACGCCGTCCGGCCCGAACTTCACCTGCGTAGAGCTGTCCATGACGCGTGGCTCGAACGTGCTCGTTCGACCCGCGATAGGATCTTGCGGTCGCCCCTCCACTTTCTGTATGTCAGGCTTCTGCGTATCTATACATACCACGCTCCCCGCCTCTATCGCACTCCCCACGCTCACATCCGGCATCGAACTCCTCGCCGCCCGGTGCTTTTCGTCATAGCAACTGTACTCTCCGAACGTCGGTTCTCCGCAGTCAGATAACGTCCTCAAATCGAATTTCGAACCACCACGTGGAACGTGAGCCGATTTACACTCAAACCCGAAACCTTTACCGTCAAACGCGCGGATTTCATAGTCTAGTTTTCCTTCATATGCGTCCGATGAGGAGGAGCTCCCAGCCTCGGCCAGGTCGTCCTTCGAGCGACGAGGCCGGGAGCCGCGCTGGTGGTAGATGCCGGCGAATATCAGCACGTTCAGGAGAAGGAGGAAGCAGCCGACTGCTATCGTGACTGTGAGGGCGGCGGTATAGGATTGGTAGTGCGATGAAGCAAGTCTACGGAGGAGAGCGTCATCGTTTTGTGCTGGTGACGCCGTGGTGTTCGGGGGGCATTCTGTAGAAGGTGCGGCTGGGACCGGGGCCGGACGGGGAGGTACGGTGCGCGGAGGGGGAGTGCTCCCGCCACCCGAGTCCGAGTTCACCACGTGAGGCACGTGAGCTCGAGACATGGACTGTGGCCGCACCGCTCCTATTATA
The DNA here is from genome assembly GCA_949320045.1 of Scotopteryx bipunctaria. Taxonomy (NCBI): domain Eukaryota; kingdom Metazoa; phylum Arthropoda; class Insecta; order Lepidoptera; family Geometridae; genus Scotopteryx; species Scotopteryx bipunctaria. The sequence goes on from OX439441.1 coordinate 7,773,430, forward strand.
AATTCAATCAATTAAAATCCTAAAGATCAAAGAGAGAAAACATCACCTGAAGAACAAGAGATCTACAACTAAAACGCTTACCCTCGTAATAATTCGCGTTGTCCTCTTGAAAATGGTGATGCCGCATGGCCGCGTCGGGCATGTCGGAGCCAGGCCGGTGTAGTTGCGGTATTAGTGACAGCCACAGCGACATCTTGTGGCCGCGGTAGTGGCTTCGCATTTCTGGCTTACTACCTGTGACCACAACCAGCCAAAATTGAAACTGATGACCCTAATAAATCTCCAGTAAACATGCTGGCCGACCCAAAAGTTTAAAACTATTCTAGTAATTTTAAATATAATGTTCAGAGAGTACATCTAGATGGCTTATAAATAAAGATAAATAGACGCCAAAGGTTAGCATTAGGTATATCATAGTTATGTAAAGTCGTTCACCTGAAGGGGCAACGAGGTTTGTAGTAACATTATTATAGCTCGCTGAATGAGAGGTGTTCGCAAGGGTGCGATGGAAAAATACATGAATATAAATAGATACGCACTGATTTCCATATAGAGCTGGTTGATTGTGTCGTACGTGTCCCAGAAGGGCGTCTGGTCGGGGCCGAGTCGTGGCGAATCGCCTAACATCGGACTAGGAGGCGGCGTTGCAGATGGGTCGTTTGGATTCCTAAATAAAAAGCAAAAATCCTTTTAGTTTAAAAAAGTTCACGACCACTAACATATAAATATACTCAGAATCGCGACTATAAAAGGTCTTCGTAGACACGAAATTGTGTTTAGAACTCTACATCGATATCTCGCCTATTTCGCCCCAAACATATATCTAAAATCAATCGGAAACACATTGAAAACCTATTTGGGAAGTTACATACCTTTTATTATCAACTAAACGAAAAGCAAAAGAGAATAACAGTTACAGTGATAGGGAGAAACAGACAAACTTCTGTTTTATAGGGTCTTTCACAAATAGTTATTTTCTGCGAAATGTGGAAGAACATATTACATAAAACATTTAAGGTACACTTCCGATCACCGAAATGGTACTCGAAGACACAGTAATAAAGTTCGTTTGAGCTAGTGGCTCTTGTGACGGAGTTTTTATGCCGCCTAAAGGCCTCCGTCATGGCTTAACCCTCCCAAGCACAAAAGAGATCATCTCGTAATGCCACTTGCGGTCACCTATTCAAATTGTGACCGCGCACAACGTTGCTTAACTTCAACGATCAATCAAGAACGTCCAACTCTGACCACTAGCTCATACGAACATACATACTGAACACTTGACTTTATCTGTCTTTGAAAATAGAAAACTTTATGTTTTTAAAATTCTAAACATTTTTTAAAATAATCACGATATGGTGGAAAAAAATTTTAAATAATCGATTAATTTTTATTATATGAAGATGGGTAGCAGTTATCAGTATGGACGAATGATACTCTACTGACATTTAATTCCATTTTTCTTTGACGGAAACTGTTTTCTGCTCGGAAGTGTACGTTTACGCAAGTTGAATCCGGCAGAACCACAGACAAAGTTAGAAATCCAACTAAAGTACTTTTTGTGCCTAATTTACCTTAAACCTCCCTTTGTTTTAGGCCTCACGAACCATTTATTTAAATTGCTTCCCTAGTGAAGTTTTATCAATGATCAGTTGGTACTTTGGCTAAATGGACCGTGCACTTATGACGGACAGAATCATCGTTCAATAACTATAAAATTTTATATCCTTAGCTATTAGACCAAAAATACCTACAAATACCAGTAACAAATGAGACTCGTTTATCGCTTCAAATGTTTTGGAAACGAATCAGACGCATGACTAAACTTTTATTACATCAGACAGATACGGATACCGACAACAGATATCAGATAAGTTCATTAAAAAAACCGGTCAAGTGCGAGTCGAATTCGCACATGAAAGGTTCCGTACATGTACAAACATGTTTCTTATTATGAAGCCTCCTTTTAATTACCTATATATTTTATTTTATTTTTATTATTTGTTGTTATAGCGGCAATAAATAGCAATACACTCTGTGAAAAATTCTACTTTCTACCTATTACGGATCATGAGGTACAGTCCACTGACAGGCGGACGGACGGACAGCATTGGCTTAGTAATAGGGTCCTGTTGGCACCCTTCAGGTATGGAACCCTAAAAATGAAAGTACGAAGCACGATTGTACATTTTAATAAGAATAGTCAGTAGCTGTAGACGAACTTCGGTACTTGCTACAGGGCCAATCCTTGTATAAATTATTTAATTTATGTTGGAAACATTACTTTGTATGTAGAAAAGCTTTATTTTCTTTTTGGTAGTCATTTTTTTTTTCATTCCGATAATTATTTATTTCACCTCACTGGTTCGAAAGAACAAGTGACACGACTAGATAGATAGATAGAAAAAGAAACTGAACCAAATTATGTGCCTGTTTATAGTAAACAAATTCTTTTAAAAATGTCTTAAAAGCTTACCCATTTTTGACAAAGTTAGCGATGTAGTGTATGCATAGTCTTGAAACCCGTTGCTCCTGCATCGAGAAGTTCTGGGAATGGTGCGTCAGAGATATTGGCACACCAAGGTAGTACGGTAAGTCCTCTCCGTGAACCGATCCTGGTCGCTGATAAATAACATAATTATGTACATCATTTGGTGAATAATTTCAACATATTCTAAAGGCATTAGGTATTAATAATCTAATATCAATAATCTTAAACGTTCGGTACCCAAATCAGTTTCTTGAATATAAATTTAATAAAATCTTGATTAAATCATTATGAATGAGGAAAGTTAATCAATCGATTGATTTTGATTTTCTAATTGAAATATATAACAACCTCTCATAGGACTTTAAAAAAAATCGACAACATTTGAATGATTAATTCTCGGTTTTACGTTTACAGTAGACTTCAGTAAAAAGTTGACGATGTAAACGTGCTACATGTTTTCGCAGTATTTTCAGTAAAGTTCATTTTCCTGCATTCAGGCAAAATAATTTAGACATTTAAATACATTTTTTGCTGAAAGATAACATACTTTTCAAGCGAGCTCTGTTTTCATAATTGGTACTGCGGACTGAGTAAAATGAGTTACCATTATAAGATATTTTATTTCTAACATCACTTTTAACAACTTACTCATAAAAACGGGTTTACGGTATTACATTTCTCACATTTTTTGAGCATAAAAAGGGAATAAACGTGGTTAAATCTACACAAGTTCATACCTTTACCAGTTCTTAATCGTTTTTTGTAAATAACAGGATAAGTTACGTTTGATCTTCTTTTTTTAAAAAAGGTGAACGCGTTGTCTTCAAACCATGACATTTTATTCTGCCCTCAGGCAATGGTCAACGATCAGACACCATCGGTTCGTGCCAACTCTCGATTCTCACTCATCATTTCGAACAAAAATGAATGGTTCCATAATTCATAGGGCTAGTCTGTACACGCCCTCAAATAAATCGGTTCCCAAAGGCTTTCATTTGATCTTCAATACTTCTTTGATGGCAAAAAGTGTAAGAGACCCTTATTATTTATTTTATTTCAGCTTTATCATCAAATGTACAGCTCCCTGATTTGACCACCGATTTGGCTGACTAGTTTTATTCAGACTTTGGCAATAAATTGAAATGCTGTTTACGTCACTTTACGGGCATAAAATACAACACGTGTGTGCGTCGTAAAGTCGGTAGTTAGCCAAACTGTTTGGTGATTAACCGTTCCTTAAATTAATCCTAAAAATCACTTTTTTATGTTATCTTGTTTTTATTGTATGTATGTAGCAATTGTGATCATTCTAGTGAAATATTGTTTTTTATTTCATTAGAATTATTCTTTTTATTTCAGATTCACGTCTTGACGAAGTCATATTTCATATTTATGTGAATTTATTTTTAAGTTTATACATATGTGCATAACATTGAAAATGTTATAGAACAGCTCAGAACAGCAAATCAACTTCGTTGGTAAGATAAGATAAGATAATACTTTATTGTGTATACCAACAAAAAAACATAAAAATTACAAAAGTTTACATAGTTATTCCGGTATCCACAATTGGCGGCCTTATCGCTAGAAGCGATATTTGACTGGCAACCTAAATAATAACTACAAAGTAGAAAAAAAAAAAAAAAAAAATAATAATAATAATGTCGCACTTTCCAGTGCCCAACCTGACTATGGAGAGTTTGACATTCAAAGAGACAAGTTTTAGAGCCGATTTCACCATTCAAACAGTACAGCGTTTAGCTGCTAAAAACTATCCCCCGAATACTCAAACACATCTCAGAGTTAAGCACGTTTCAAGTGACGAGTTTTTGACAGATTTTCATCAAAAACTTAAAAAAAAAAACCATGACTTGAGACGTGCTCAACTCTGAGTCGCGTTTGAGTATTCGGGGGTAAGTGTAACACCAACAGCAAAAAACTAACAGCAGTAACAGCGCTGCTGTCAGTTTTCATACATTTGACAGCTCAACTCAGTTTAGAACTGTAATTGGCTCTGAGTATGGGCGGAAACTAGTAAGTTTTGAAAGTAAATTACCTGTGGATAGTCCTTGTCCTGCGAGAGATGGTGGAAGTGCGTGAAATACGTCTTACCACCTCGCAACGCGTGAAGGTACCCCAGTCGTATCAGCGGCGCCGCCGTCCGACCGTCGCTTAGTATCTGCACAATTACGATTATCAGATAACAAGTGAAAAAACACCAGAAATTTTGTTGGGAGATTTTGAGAGTTTTCTCAACAGCTTGGGATCAATGGTCATCAAACATAATGCACAATTCAGGAGACCTGGAACACAACATTCAACACCGAATAGCAGTAGTACGGCTTCTCTTTCAACCCACTTTGTTCATTTTGACTATAGCAAAAGTACCTATGTACAATCATCCTATTGTGCCCCACATCTGGACAAAGGCCTTCACATATTCCCTCCAGTTATTACCACATAACCTGTAATATTGTATGTATGAATATAATTTAGTCCGTGAAAAATCGTGTTTATTTCAGGGCCTCCTCATAAAAATGTGGAAGGAGCTGTTGAAGAAAATGTAATAGCTTTGTTTAGAACTTTCATCATTAACTTTTGTTAATAGGATCTTTAAAAATATTCAACTTTTATTTAATTAACAACTACATAAAATAAACAACGCCCAATATAACGATTTGCTTTGATGAATTTACAAAAAATGTTATACAAAATAGGTAATTAATATGTAATTGGAATAAAAATATATAGTAGGTACTTAATAACAATAATTAAAAACTGGAGTAATTTTCACTTGATATCACACATCCTTACTAATATTATAAACGCGAAAGTTTGTATGTATGGAATAGTAGTTTCATAATATACTATATTTTATAACATAGTCAATAGAATCTAGTTGATTAAATGGCCAAGCGCGTGTCGGATGACGCGATGGCTCCCAAGCTCTCCCAAAGAGCCGTTTATAGTCACAATATAAACACGATTTTTTTTTACTTTCTAAGCAAACCTAACCATAACGTGGCGTCGGTAACTCTATAAACGCCGTGTCATTTACGCTTCCTAGACGAACATGGCGAGGAAAGGTTCTATTGAACCTTGAAAATCATAAAAAGCACCAAATGTCGTTTCTTTCGTAGCAGTTTTACGACGCTACGAAGCTATAGCAATGCTACGAAGCTTCGACAGTGCTACGAAACTGAGACAGCAACAAATAAATATAAATATTTTTGTGGACAATTCACGCAGCGCCATCTAGACCCAAACTGAGCAAAGCTTGTACTATGGGAAATGGCCGATAGAATACTTACATAATTTTATACACACATAATACTACAACACCCAGACCCGGTAGAAATATTTGCAGAACATCTAGATATTTCTCCCGTAGCGGGAATCGAACCCGCGCCACTTGCGTCTCAGCCAAGCACTCGCCCGCCACGACACCGAGGATCATCTGTCTATCTGGTCGTCTAAAATCACGACTATTGTCAGATTTCGACCATCGGAGGCCGCATGTATTGTCTGACTCACAACCCATTCAATCACGGCCGAACCGGTGCTTTGTAAGCAAACTTAACGAGACCCCTCTCAAATTACGAAAGAAGTAATATCGCCGTGAATGATTTAAGGGTTTTCTAATAAAGCCTTTCGAGGTAGGCGTGTATTCAGCATCATTAAGCTCCTTTGTACTCTATGAGCGAGCGTCGAGGGCAAACTCTCGAACGGTGAATTGAGATCTTCCGATACGTGGCGTTATACACAGCTGACTTATCAACTATCTTTGTTATCAACTTACAATCAATTTGTGAGACGGATCGTTGGATCTATCTGGAGTACCCAAAGCCGTGCATGATTTTTCCACTCTTGTTCGTAAAGAAAATGTATTTTATCTATGTTTTTTTAAATAGATTCCAATATTCCATTAACGAATGTTCTTTACCATTACCATACCAGATAATACCATTACCATATCAGATAATACCAGTATATACCAACTATACCAGTATATTCATTTTTCGAATACCAATATATTTCTGTCTATAAATGTAACTCGGTCGTCATCTCGACTTACAAATTATTATCGGTTGCCAACTGGACCTACATACGAAACCTAAAAACGGAAGCTTAGGAAGTTTAGGTCTCATTGGCTCCCTTCTGGTAAGGAACCCTAAAAACTTCGTAAATTCAAAAGTCTCCTTTCCGATGATTATGGGGATAGTAAGAATTTTTTATTTCGTAACTCGACACATCGATTGCGAGATGAATTCGCATTCGAAGGGTCCCGTACTATCGTACATGTTGCATGTATGGGGGCCCCATTTAATTTCTCCCTTTACTTTACCTACTTTTGTTATTTTTTTTTTTGCAACAACATTTAGTAGGTAAGTTATCTATTTGTTGTTATAGCGGCAATAGAAATACATAATCCATGAAAATTTAAACTCTTTACTTATTATGGTTCATGAGATACAGCCCGCTGACAAACGGACGGACGGACAGGCAAACGGACGGACAGCGGAGGCTCAGTAATTGGCTACGGAACCCTAAAAAAACATCACTTCAGATTGAATAAGCTTTGATTTAGATACGACACAACCAGTTTTACCTCTTATAAATTTAATGAATGAGCTGCAAAATGTTCATTGATTATTCGGCAAACAGAAAGTGTATTTAATTGACGTTCTCTCAATAAAGTGGCTTTTGTTGGACCATTTTGACCAACCCTAATATTGACGCACTATATCAACTTACTAAATCAATAACTAAAACTAAACAGGCGAAGCTGTTAATATTGTTTTCAATTTTCTTGTCACAGTATTTGTTCACCGCGCTGAACTGGTCCATCTATCCGTGTCACTCGCTCTTTCGAACCAGTGTGGTGAAAGGATTCAAAGTGCTCTTCTAGGACTCCTTTCGTTCACTTGACACATATTTTCGAACTTTTCAGGTAAACAACATGTTGGTTTCCTCACAATGTTCGCAGTTCGATATGCAAAACCGGATTTGAACCCGCGACCTTAGGATCAGAAGGCGGGGTCACTACCACTAGACCACCAGTGCGCTGATTAGAAAGAATATAGATAGTTATATCACAGTCACCCGACTATCCGCCCGCGACCTTTACAATAAAATTTACCTAAATTTTACTGTAAAGATCCCGGGCGGTCTGTGGATGAAGGCAAAATCGTTTAAACTGAAAGTAAATTTCAAACTGAGAAGGTACTGAGAAAGCCTACTTCATCTAAAATCGTCCAAACGTCGTTTGTGGACATTTCACACAGAACCATCTAGACCCAAACTAAGTCAAACTTGTACTATGGAGAACCAGATGGCTGATATAATACTTATACTAATTTTTTTAAATACATATTTATAATACATTATATCATCCAGACCAGGAAGAAATATTTGCAGAACATGCAAACATTTCTCCCACTGCGGGAATCGAACCCATGCCTCTTGTGTCTCAGCTGAGCACTCGCCCGCCACGCCACCGAGGTCGTCATTAGGTAGTTAGTATAAGCAAAAGTTTCCTCCTGACGCTGTATAGATCATCTAGTATGAATGGTAAAGGCCTTAGTTTTAGTTTTGTAAGGACTTTTATAAATGGATGGTGATGATGATGATGAAGTTAATTAACAAAACATATCTCAACACCAAATCACTAAAACTGAACAATACGAGCATACAATTAAATTACGAAGTAATATCAGTTTAGTGCATAGATTTAAAACTAGTTAATATATAAAACAAACATTGAACAAAGCCACACAAGCCGAAGCAGGAACTCTGCTTTATTTGCATAACAAATAATGGAATTCTGACGCAAGAGACTCTGCGTACGGGAAACTTCTAAATTATGTAATTACAGTTCTAAAGTTGTTATTCTATCTATTATGTTACCCCGTGCACAACTGGACCTGGTAGTAACCCCATTCTACTTAAAAGTCGTAAAATAAATCTTGGTTTATAGGTAGTTGGTTTAAAAATAAAAAAGCATTTTGCTGAAATAATAGTTCTGTCAATACTTCGTGAAAAAACCTTGCAGCTACACTGTTGGGTTTCGGTGGAAAGTTTAATTTTTTATCCTTTTCCATCCTGAGATAAACCGTATGGCTATTCTTGTCGCTCTACGCGACAAGTTCGCCTAAACCCAGTAATGTAACCACAGGACTAAAAGTTTGAAGAACTGCCCCTTTATTCACGATGACCAAACAAAATGTAACGTGGGCACGTTTGTGGAATCACCGTGTTATCGTATTCTAATTATGACAATTTTGTATTGCAAAAACGTGGCGTGGCGCGCCACAAACAAGTTACGAGCTATCAAGTTTCGTTTGGGCATAGAGAATAAAAGCCCTGCTCGTCACTTTTCACCACACTGAATATTTATTTTAGGGTACCTGAAAGTGTTGACTCCACAAATATGTATGAGGGTACCTGTAAGTATCAGTGACACTACAGCTGTATAGATAATGTTACCTCAAGCGTTGCGTCGCGCACGCTAAGAGGGTTCTGGACTGGTTTATCCCAATCCGTGTACTCGTTCTTCAGTGTAGAATATATTTCATTGAGGTGGTAGTAGTACGCATTCCGGACAAACGTTCTAAGAATCCGGTCTCGGCGACTCTCGTTGAATCCGAACTCCAAGTCTTGCGCGTTGAACTCCAGGTACGACTCTGGAAAGAATTTGCATGTTTTACATCTTCGCGGTAACGAGCGATATTGTTTGAACTTAAGGGAAACTCGATCGTCAGGAAAAAAGGGATATTAATAGCTCAATTCGCGAAGGCCGTAAATCCACGCGTAATTGGATAGGACAGCGCCCGACGTAGAGCGTTATGATAATCAGCTGGTCTTATATCAATGCCAAAAACCTACGGTTTTTATACTCTTCTAGCCGATGTTAACCTAGATGGGAATTTTTATTTGAAAGCTTTAATCTAACCTCCTCGAGCGTTCATGATTTATTACCTACTTCGCGTCGTCGTTATTTAGGGAAACATTCCACTAGTTTTCGTGAGTCTGACAGTTTCATCTATACCTACAATAAATAGATAAGCTTTTAAAAATAAAATGATAATTATTTTACTTTTTACAGCTTATCTACCTACAAAGAACAGTTTCAATTTGAACAAAATAATATCATTCATAATATTTAACAACAAAAACTTTAAACCAAACGTCGCATCATTAAAATTCATCGCAAACACAGTATATAAATAAATAGCTTCAAACAATACACTAGTGGCCCATTATTTCAGAGGAACATAAAATTGTCTTGAATTTTAAAGTCTCAGCTTTTCTCTCGACAAAGTCACGTATCCACCCTGATTGATCTTTACAACACAATAGCCTGTTACCTTGTTATAGAATAACCGTACAAGTCGATATACATAATGTAATATAACGTGTAATGTATGTATTATGTACGAGTTCAAACGGTTTTAAGCGTGCTCCTACAAATATTAACATGAAAATATCACAAGCTACGTTACTGGATTAGTATTATAAATGAGATGTATTGAACGGTTACATAATTAAACTCTGAAGCGATGGAGAGCTTCCGAAACTTTTTTAGTCAACGTTACATACAATACTTAATAAACTATTGAGTAATTTACCATTACTTAAGCCGTCACCATGCGGTGACGACCAGTGGAATAAGGCTACAACTGAACAATGGCTGAGGTGTGTCTATAGAAATGTAGGACGTCCGTCGGGGAGATGGTTAGTTAGTTAGGATAGTTTAAATCGTTAGCCGTAAATGGATTAGGGTAGCTCAGAACCGTTCTGGATGGCTTAAGCAAAGGGAGGTCCAGCACTGGGCAAAGACAGGCTGTGGATGATAATGTTGATGTTCATACAAAATGGGAGAGTTTTTTTACCTTTTAGACCTCCATAATAACCTCTCTAAGGCCTTTTACCTTCTAGTAGATGATTTGTACAGCGTCAGAAGGCAACTTTTACCTTCACAAACGGGACACTGTAGTGCCTGTGACGAATTAAGATGGAGTAGGCTTGCCCAGCACCTATTCCATCCGCTCAGCTTAGTTGACTTTGACCACAGGAAAAACATGGTCAATACGTGTGGAGCTGACTGAGCCACGGGTTTCCTTACGATGTTTTCCTTCACCGTTTGAGAGTACTGGTATATAGCGCACATAAATTTTTCGCACAGAAAAATCCATTGGTATACGACTAGATTTGAACCCTTAGTATCAGAAGTTGGGGCACTACCAACTAGACCACCATTGCTCTCCCGTAATGACTGCTAAAAGCTTGACAAACACATTCACATAATATTATCGCACGCATACGCTCAGTTATATTTGACACTACGTTAACCCTTCATTTTATGGTGCTTAAATAAGATGTGATGAGGTTTTCCTTCCTATCCTGGCAAGGTCCCCATGTAATGTAGACTTCTGGGATATTCGGTGAAACGAAAGATAGTATTCATTAAGTTTTTCTTGGTTTTTTATTCATTTTTGTTCATTTTGTATGGGTGATTTGGTCGCAAAGCGACAAAACCCTAAAATAAATTTAAAAAAAAAAGGTTTAGATGCGTGGTCTGAGGTGCAATGAGTGTAAGGCCCGGCGCACACTATCTACACGGCACGGCATACCTAAGGACGCCTCGCCATGTCGATGTGCACCGGGCCTATTTGATACATGTAAAGTGTTACTATTTTCTAAGCTATGGTTACAAATATGTTGAACAATGCACCGCAAGATGTTATACTTCACTTACCGGTCGTAGTGAGTCCGAACAATAGTTCTCTGTGCGCGAAGTCTGCGAGCTCGTGGCCAGCCGCATTGGCGACCGCGGCGGCGCCCGCTCCCAACCTTGAACTGTCCGTTGGCGGTGGAGCCTATGAATAAAGATTATCATCAGTAATCATTCTTACTACTAATATAAAAGCGAAAGGGTATCTATATGTTTGTTTGTTGTCCTTTGGTGTATGAAACGAAGAAGCCATTGAAGCTTATTTTAAATTTCACGACACTGGTTTAAAAGAACTGCTAGTAGAAGTATCAGTAGTATTGTAGATAGTTTAGTTGCAAGAGAGTCACTTACGGCCACCAATGTATGTACAGTAGTACCACAAATATTGTGCGCCTTCGTGCTATGTATGAAAACTGAATTAGTCCGAATATGCAACTAATAATAACTAGCCCAACCCATTAAAAAAATAAGTATCTACATTATTATTGTAATATCTCTATTTTACATAGACGAAAATTGCCGAGGTGCACAATGTTTGTGGTACTACAGTAAATGCCTTTTATTGAAAGTGCCTCTCACTACCCCTCTGACTGGTATAGTCGTCGTGATAATAAACCTGTCACGTTGTTAGGGTTCCGAACCAAAATAGTGAAACGGAACCTTTAAGATGCATCTTTGTCCGTCCGTTCGGTTTTCACGAATGTTTTTTTAGCACTGCTTGATGATGACTGACTGATGTTTTACGATATAGTGCCTCCGATATTCATGTAAATTCTTATGCAATCACAAAAAAACTACAAAAGATTTTTGTGAGAGACGTCTCCATGACGATGGTAATCTATTTTTACGCCTATCGTCGTAATACACGCTGTTAGGAAGCAATGAGCTAAAAAAATGTAACTTATACGTATTTCTTTCTCGTATTTGGTTTCAGTAAATAATATTTTCTCAACGCACAATCAAACAGAGGAATCTCGCTTAAATCAATCCGATATTTCTTTGTGGTGGATCAACACCTGTGGCATTTATTAGCCTAATCTAACTTGTTTATCTATTTTCTTTAGCAAATTGCCTTTACGCCTGAAAAATAACTGAGAAGCAAGCAGAAATGAGATTACATTTTAAGTATATCAATTAATGGCCGCAAAATGAAAAGGAAAATATTCTCTGAAATATTTCAAGTTATCACTGCTGACGAAGTGAAAAGTCGACTTTTGAAACTATGCAATAATCTTACTAACAAATGAGGACGAAAGTTTATGAGCCCACCGAGTCATAGTCATGCTTTTGTTGTTCCAAATTATTAGGATTGTTTATTACGTCCTTGTGAAAGTTCTCTTTTACTGAGACAGACGTAGTTTCAAACAAAGGTTCCAATTTTCACATTTTATGTCTACAACCTTCAAAACAAGGACGAGTGGGCTGCCTATTATATCATCCCCTACATAAGGGCGTCATCTGGAAGGGTAAACAGGAAAACATGTACATCCTTTTCTTTTACAAATAATAATCGTTCAGGCCTTAATAAAATTTAACGGGTTTCGCACCGATTTAGGCAAACGTTTCTGACGTCTATCAGTACCCACCGGATTGAATTGATTTCTCTTTGTTGTTTTTTATGATCGCAAAACGCTCATATTTTTAACTAAATGTATAAACTTTATTGTTTCGAAAAAAGCACAAAAAGCTTTTTATTTTAGTAGTTTAGAATTTATTTCAATTTTATGCGTAAACAACGTTCAACACCGACGTCATAATTTCCATTCTATTTGTTTTGATTTATATGTCAAAGCTATAAAACTACCCCAAAAGTTGGCTGAGAGTGAAAGGCCTTTTCGCGGCCTAGCTGTCAGCGTTCCAAACAGATGGCGCTGCTTTGATAAGTTTTGTCCAGGAAGCCGTCTTGCTAGTAGTCAAAAGAATGTGATACAAATGTAATTTAATATAATGTGAGTAGTTTCACCTTTATATTTATTTGACCAATACAGGTAGAAATGGCATTTGTTTTGGGACTTTAACGAACCGATATCACCAAAATTCTTCAAAGGTTCTTGGTTCTTCAAGTTAATGCCATTTACTGTACAAGTTGGAATTATTTTTAATCAAATAAGCCTGGTTATATAACCGTTCCCTATGCCATATTTGACACATGTAAATCTCGCCACTCCAGTATCTATTACGTATCCTATTTGGCACAAATTTGTAGTTTGCATGTTGCATGCTCAAAACTTTATAGATATGCTAATTTTGGAATGCAAGTTTTACTTTATATCTTGAGAGATTGTTCGTCTGCGGCGACATTTATGAATGTAAGAACAAGCCGGAGCGTTCAAGCAGACGATGTGGCGGACGAAAGTTATCAACTTAAACTATGTTGAAATTGAATCGCCCGCCACCCGAGCTTTACAGCAGCGGCCAATTTCTTTGTGCATTGCAGCGTGAAGCTATCTGAGTTGATGAAGATAACAGGCGCCGAACGGCAATTTATTTTAAAAATTGGTTTGATAAGCGAAGCGGTCGTAAATTGAATTTTATTGATGAGACCGAGTAACCGCAGCTCTGTGCTGGCTTCCGAAGTTTCCTAATGATGCATTCTCATTACACTGGCAAATTGTTCTCACTAGTTCGTTGTAACAAGTTTGTATCGATTTAACCGATGGTATGCACGAGCGAACTTGGTTGAATTAAAATATTTCTAGTCTTAAAAATACAAAACAAAAGTTATAATTCAATACATCTTTTTGAAATAAAATTCAGTTTAACAATTTGGTTTTTACCCGCCGGTATATTTAGATAGATAGATATACACTTTATTGCACACAAACAAAGAAAAAAAAAACACAAAAAAGTAAATAAAAAACAAACAAAAACTGTACAATGGGCGGCCTTATCGCTAAGAGCGATCTCTTCCAGGCAACCTTTGGATGGCGACCTTTGACCAGAGCAGAAAGTAATGATCATGGACTTTGGCTTATATTTATTATAATGAATGTCAATTTACCAACCGGAATAATGAAACCACCAAATTATTGAAAATTAAGCTGATAATTTCGTTTCAAAAACGCACGGTGCTTACAGTATTATTTACAAAGTTCCAGAGCTTACGTTACAAATTAACAACCTATGTACGATATTCGCTAAAATAAATAAGGACAACAATATAATTGAATACCTACTTCATATTTGCTGAAAATTTACATGTACCATATTTACCTTATACAGTGAATTTCGCTTTGAAGTATACATATTATAAAAAAACGTTAAATTATCCATATACATTAGCGATTTCTATGTCAAAACAGAATTTAAATCCACTAAAGGTTATATATAATTTTCAACATAATCTAAAATCCATAGATGCCATAAAACAATTAGCGCTCGAGTAAAAGCATATTTGATTTCCCGTTCAAATCGTCAGTAATTCAACACTCACATAATTGTTCCGCATTTCAATAGAATGGAGCATTTACGAAATTCTAATACATAGATAATAATATATGTAGGTACATTCATCATTTAAAGCTTCACTACACTAAACGGGGGTGCTACCATCAGAGCCTTCTGCTCCTAAGGTTGCGGGTTTAAACCCGGTCGTGCCCCAATGGATATTTCAGTTCAAAATTTATGTGCGCTATACCAGTACTCTCGAACTGTGAAGGAAAACATCGCGAGGAAACCCACGGCTTAGTCAGCTCTGCACGTATCGACCATATCTTTCCTGTGGATAAGGCCGATTAAGCTGAGAGGATGGTATAGGTGCTAGGCAAGTCTACTTGTGTCTACTCTAGATTATTTTATTGTCGATTTTGCCAATAAAAACCATTTACGCTATGTGTTACTCTGATTCCATATAGTGCGCTAATTAATTGCTCACAGCGAACCGCAAGCAGTGAACATAATATGAACACGCCCAAAATTATCCTTGTTTTAAATAAGTACAAAATTATTAATTTAGATTTTTTGTAACAGGAATCTTTCTTTTTCTAGATAATATAATTATTACAATTTTCCAGTCATTTACAACAGGTGCCTACTAGTAAGTTGGTACGAAATACGAAATATTCAAACAGAAGTTCGGTTAGTCGGGGAAAGTGCGATATCCCAATAAACTCGTACCTGCCAACATGCTGATCCAAAGAATGCCTAGACACGTTTCATTAAACAAATACTCCGATAATACCAACCGGTTTCTGGTTCAGTATAATTTGATTACTTATACCATTTAAATTGAATATTTATCTATTACAAGTTAATTAATCAACTAGTACCTACATTTAAAGTGTAAGTAAAGTACAGGTATATATACACGGCTGCGGTCTCGTTGTAAACGAAATTAAACGAAGGCTGACGTCAAACTTCCAGTACGAAATGAGTTATGTTGTGGCAAGAATTATTTCGTGAGTTATGCTACGCTACTACAGTCGACTGTCAGTCCGCATTCGGTGTGCCACAACCTTAGTTTCGTACCTCCGCACGATCAAACCTCAAATATTTGAAATCCTAGACCACACTCCCACGCTAACCACTCCGCTCAACAAAACTATACCCAATATACCCTCAAATAATCTAGCAGGTATATCTTCAATTTACGTTTATTGCACTGAGCAATAGACGCAAATCGAATATCACAGTTTGAAATTCTGCTCAGACCCAGTTAACCAGGCTAACCATCCCACATAATAACACTATACAATTCTCAATAGATATCCCTTAGACCTAGTATTCGATATTCACAGAAGATGGGCTCAGTTGACAGTTTCGTAAGCGAACAACGAATCAAATATTAGTGAAAGCTCCGCCGGTACAGTTCAAATAACTGGACCCAGTTTTGTAAACAAATCCTCCTTTCAGGCAGAGCTCTGTCATTAGACGCGTACGTATTAGACAGAGATTAGACGATTAGACGATTATTATTAGACGTATTGGAATGCCTTTTGTACCTGTAGCATTTTGAACCTTTAATCACACTGTTTTTTTAGCAATAGTCATTTGGCGCTTTCCCACACACTAGGTTAAGATAAATGGTGATCAAAGATTTTAAAATAGAGAGAACTACTCAGGTAGTAGTAATATGTCATTTGCAATGACTTTGTAGAGCATCCATAGCATTTTGAACCTTTAATTACACTGTGTTTTTAGCAACAGTCATTTGGCGCTTTTTGTGAAGACACTGGGTTAAGGTAAATGGTGATCAAAGATTTTAAAACAGAGAGAACTACTCAAGTACCCAGTAGTATTGTCTAATTTAAATGATCTAGATTGAAAAACTTACAGAAGAAGGGTTAACAAGAACAGCAGCTTACACAATCATGTCCGGTATGTCACTATGTCCTCCTCGAGGAGGTCGCCCAAAAACTTACCGAAGAAGGGTTTACAAGGACAGTGCCGTCGACGAAGGGTGCGAACCCCGGCAGAAAGCGCGGCGGGTCGAGCCTCACTGCGAGCAGCTCGGCGAGCGGCTTGTTGCGCAAGCACGGCGCTATATCCTCCTCGAGCAGGTCGCCGTGGCAGCCAGTCTGCTCCGCCACCTGATAACAGATAGCGAACAAATAGTCCATTATTAAAATTAAATATTAATGAAATAAATATTTGTAGACATTTCATACAGCGCCATCTAGCCCCAAACTAAGCAAAGCTTGTACTATGGGAACCAGATGGCTGATAGAATACTTATATACTTTTTTTTTTATAAATACATACTTATAATACATAATACTACAACACCCAGACCCGGAAGAAATATTTGCAGAACATACAAACATTTCTCCCGTAGCTGGAATCGAACCCGCGCCTCTTGCGTCTCAGCCAAGCACTCGTCCGCAACGCCACCGAGGTCGTATTGATGGTGGTTAGTACATATTCGAACCACAATGGAATCTCTAGTTTTGGAGCCTTTTGGAGTGCAAAGATTGGAAAATGAAGGGGGAACCTTTGCCAGCAGTGGGACGCTATAGCAAAGAATAACTATTAGTGCTAGCAGGTTCATAAAAAAATATTGGTGCACATTTCTCTCATCAGTAGCGCCATCTAACCTCATCAGTTAATTTGATATGAACGATTTGTGTTGGCAAATAATGTAAGACACAAAAGCTTTTTATGTCCAAATGATCCTTTTGAAAGTTTTTGTAAGTTCAGCTTAAATTATTTCAGACATTGGAAGTCATCGATTCTTCATTGATACACTAACGACATAAAGTTAGTGTTAGGTCTAAAATGCTAACTTGTTATTTCATTTGTACAAAGTAAAGAATATTCCCCAAATCCCTGAGCAGATAAATTTTAAAAATAGCAATCTCAGGAAATATAAGAACATGTTATGCATGTACAGCCATTCAGACTCCTGAAATCGACGCAACTAGATAAAGTGCTCTTATTGTGTTCGAAATTAATTACCACTATTTCTTACTAGATTGCAAGTTACTGCTTAGTGCTTTGTTCAGACATGTTTACGATCAGACCAGTATTGACGTCGACCTTTCTTTGACGAGCTTAGAAAGTTTCACTTCTTCTCAGTAAGTTTTACTTTAACGTTCAAAACAAAAAGATGAATGAATATTCTTGGAAGTACTTTCACTAGCTACAGACTTGAAGTACGTACTTTGCCTTTGCTTACAGTAATACCTAGAAACGGATAAGTTAAGATATTTAAGCAAGCTACTCTACTCATACTTGCCTACAAAAAGTTTTGTCTATCTTCACTTCATTTAATTCACGGTAGTACAAATAACTTTTGGGCGGTTTTGCTTTTCAGTCGCATTTAATATTCACAATTGTAAAGTCACCTTTCTTTTTATCGTGAGTGGCTCCCTCTGCAGCGCCCATGAACTGAGCCCAGACCCGCTTAATAAGATGACGCGCTTCAGTAGTTCTGAAACAGATAACCTAATTTAATTTTGCCATTTCGAACAAGAATCACGGAGCGAATGAATGAAATCTGAACTCAAGGAAAACATTCGTTTCGACATCTTTGAAATTAATGGGGTTCACCAAGGACTAATTCTTATTTATAGATCAAGCTCAAGATGCTTTGTTCCTGTGCATGCCTGTGACCCTTTTATTTGTTTAAAGTGACAGGAGAGTAAGGATCAAGCGGTAAGGTGACACACATAATGAAATCTGCCGTAGACTCGTATAATTGCGGACAATGCCAGACCCGCCCCTCATATACCCGACTAGTGAGCGGATATTGCGGGGATCGCGGTCTTGTCAGTGTTTGTTGCCAGACCATTTAAATATACTTTTAATTAATTTCACTGTTTGTTTAAATTAACCTCTCATATTTGTTATCTAACTAGCAGAAAGGGTCGTGCACAAATAAATGATTAGCTTCGATAGCAGCAAAATACAAAAGATCTGTTTTTTCTCTTTATTTCACACCATCTTATGATATTGATACAAACCTCTGGCAACGGGAGAAACTGCAAGAAAATTGGCCAACGCAGCCCCAGTTCCATGGCCCATGATCGTGACCCTTTCGGGGTCTCCCCCGAAAGCTGGCAGGTTTTCCCGCAGCCAATGCAGTCCCGCCACCAGGTCCATCAGACCGAAGTTACCCTGAGCTGACCCCTTAGCACCAGTCTTTAAAAAACCTGCCGACAAACAAATATATCAAAATCTTATTCCTTATTTAAATCTCCAGGGTTACGACAGAGTTATGAGACTCAGACAAATGTTCCAACCTAATATAAATATGTTGTATGTAAATGAACATGCGCGCTACTTCTCTCGAACGACAAGTCTCTGTTGTGAACACGGTTACAAGTTATTATAAGTTAGAGCTTAGAAAACTTTAAGCGAACAAACATTATATGACAGAGCAAGCTCAAGTTTTCCGGGAAACGTGCTCAACGCTCCGCTGTCCGGGAGGGAAAGAAAACTCGTTTTAAGCCGGACTTAGTCTACCCACACTGCGCGGTATTAGCTCGCAGATGTTAAGTAATAGGCTTAACGACTCGTGAAATATATTCTGGATGTGAAAGGGCCTATACAAATATATTGTTTCCAAGCACCGGATAATTTCGGAAGGCGAGCAACGAGGCTCATTCGGGGTATTTCTACGGATGTTTTGCCGTTTTTACTTATTAGGATTACTGGCACAGTGAATTGGGCCATAAAAGTACTGTGTCTACATTGATGAAATACCGCGAATCCTCGTAAATATGGATTATTGTTATTATGCTCGCTTGCAATACCAATAAATATTACGACTTTAATTCCTATAAGCTAGCCTCTAGCTCTGGAGGAGATCAAAGATTTTGTTCGGATTTGTAAAATTACTTTTACAAGACGTAATTAAAAGGACGATCAAACAATAAAATTACTGAGCATGTTCAGTAGATATATATTTTGTTCTTATTCTTAGAAGCAACACCATTATATTGTTATAGATTAGTCTACTTTTATTTCTTTTTCCATTGTTCTTGATATTTTTTTGTTATTCATTCTTTCCTTCATACCTAATCAATTTTTTTGTGACTGTTTTGCACTATCCGCGGAGTGGGGCACTGGTGACCTGTAACACAGGTGTCAAACCTACTAAACGCACCAGTCTCTCACAAAACAGGTTCTGCGTAAATTCTGTTACAGCTAAAATCTTACAACTGTATAAACGAACCTATGTGAGAGAGAATAAATAAAGATTTTATTATTATTATTATATATTCAAATAATTTGAAGCAAATATTGAATATACCCTCCACATTCACCGGGACAATGGTGCGGGCGTGGTACTGGCACAGGTAATAAAAGCCTGGGTCTGACAGATCGAAGATTGAAATGAGTCGCCGTCGAAACCATCGAACCCGGCAGTGGGTATTGTTCTTGGCACTTAACATACCTAGTATAATGTATATTATTATGCTATGCACCTACTTCACTGAAGGCGCCTGTACATTATTTTGTGCTGGAGATGGATCGGATGGGTACCTTTTTAAAATTGATAAAGGTCTTGACATACAACACAGACGCTTGTTGATAGCTATCATATTGCTAGCAATTTCTGAATTCTTTTATTCAGTTAAATAACGGGTAATAAGACTGCGAATATATTTTTACATAAATAAAGTTTTAGGAAACCTACTCAAGTTAGCGAGCACACGTAATGAAATTGTATTACTCCATAAAATGTTTTTACGTACGCGTGGTTCAGCATTAGTGTTTCAGATTTGTCTGTTCTCTTTTCATTTCGGCAGATAAGTACCTACTTGTTTTTGTTATTGGATAACAATTTCACTTAGTAAACGTGTGTTTTGATGGTTTCATTTGTGTTTTCAATGATACTGATTCGTACCTCTATTTATAAAGAAAAATAGAGGGATACAGTCTAAAATGAACCTCATCTCCTTGTGTTACGGTTGACACTTACCCAATATACCTAGCCTAAAGTTGATAGTAACTACGATGATGTTCCCGTGGGCCGCTAGTGTGGTTCCATCGTAAGCGTTGCCTGAGCTCCACTCGTACGACTCGCCGTGGACTAGTACGAGGCACGGCAGTCCCGCACTACCTTCTTCACCTGATAAAATAACTTACATCAAACTTTCCATATCCATCTTAGGACTAAATCAGAAGTGGCTGCAAGTTTTCTTATGTTTACTTGTGGCTCTGCCCACCCCATTAGGGATAAGAGCGTGATAATATGTAAACTTTGACAACGCACATCGACCAAAATGTACATGTTTCAAATTAAGTAATGGAAAATTAAAATAAGTGTGTAGTAAGGTAAAGAGATATATTTCAATTATTCTTGCAATAGATTCGTACATTCTACAAAATCAAATAAGCGTTCTATTTTCTAATACATTCTGGGTAGATTCAAAGAGATTGGGCAAATGACATTCGTATTCCAAACCGAAATATACAGAAAGTATCTTCCAAAAGCTTCTATTGTAATGGTGGAAGGTCGGGCGTCGTGCTGACTCTTGATCTGTAGATCGTGGATGCCGCCGCCTCACTTCCGCACTGCTTGCAGGGGGCAGGATGCGCTGCAATGCACTACGGAATTGAGACTTCGACACCCTTCGTTGCTTGCTTCCTATGCAGACTCCAAATCCGTGTTTTTCTTTCTTCAAAACGAATATATACCACAATTTTACAGAGAACATTTTAACATTTTTAAAAACCTATCGTTTCAGCGTTCCGCACCCGAGAGCTACCTACGAGACCCTATTACTAAGCCTCCGCTGTCCATCCATCTGTCTGTCCGTCTGTCCGTCTGTCAGCGGGCTGTATCTCATGAACCGGTACGGAACCCTTTCGACTCGAACTTAACCGGTTGTTTTTCAGTACATAACAATACAGTTTCAAAATAACATAACAACATAAATGCGAGCATCGTCATATAATATAGTAAATTCACATTACCTCAGACGTCTTGAAAATCATACATAAAAGTCTACCGAGCAACATAAATGAATAAAGCCGATACCAGGCTTCTTTTCCACAATTCAGTGCAAAAAATCCAATTCAAATAATTCAATGCAAAGTAGAATGATATAATATAGAGATGGAAAAGGAATGTCGCTTACGTTGAAGCCGGCAATCTTTGGCATTACATCAAATAATTCGTGAGGAATATATCAAGATAGCTATATGTAGGTTGATAAGCTTATTTTCTTCCATTGATTTAAGGTTTCCATACATCATGTAACAAATCTTGATTTAATGAAATTGATGATACTTCAAACTCATTGCGCTCTTCATTTTTAAACCCAACGTCTCAATATTTTATGAAAGTAATGAATATAAAAACACTTTCGAATAAAAAATCTGTTCGCTGCGGTGGCCTTCCGATCAGGGTCCAAAGTTTTTTCCTCCCTTTGAAAGTTGTTCCGTGGAAACGGATATGTATGTAACTTAGAGTGATTTTATACAAAAAATGCTTTTGAATTCACAGAGCAATGTCAGTGAAAGCTTGGGTTCTATTAGATATTGCATGTATATTTTTCTACAAAACGAACTAACGAACTCTCTTAATCATTTGTACACCTATAGTGCCACAATAACCTTATAAACTAGCATTTCAATTTACATATTTATTTTGCAAATTCAAAATTTAATTCAAATATACTTTCCTACGGATTAAGCTTACATATATAGCCAAGGGTAAAGAAGTGCATATTTCAAGAGCTGCTTATACAACAGACAGTGAATTAGCAGCGAAATAACCTGCATAAATTATGAATAAACCGGCGGGGAGGATTAACGAGCCGCGACCGACGCCAACGGGGGCTGCCGCGAATCAGCGCCGCAACAGGCGCCCATTATGTTGAAATCATTGTTCTATCCCAGAACGCATTCAAATGAAAACACTAGGGTTTGTCGCATGTACCATTGATCAACATGGTAGTGGATGGAAATATAGTTTCATTTGGAATTTCCACGGCTGTAATATTAATCACAATATATCCCGTACTCCTGAGTATCATGATTGATAATATTTATTATGGCTTACACTCACGTTTACAAAAATCACAGGCACTCTTACTTTCAACCTATGGATTAATCATGTCTCACCAGTCATAGGCACGTAAAGGTTGACATAGAGGCAGTCCTCGCTCTGATTAGCGAGCACAGGCAGCAGGCGCTCAAGCTGGCGGATCCTGGCTCTCGGGTGGATCAGTAAGACGTCATCTCGTGGTGTGACGGCAGGGGGCGCCTGCGGGCACGCCGGCCCCACCGCGTCCGCCAGGCGCGTCGTGCGCCACTGGGACGGCGTCACTGGCGGCATGTATCTAGGAAGCGAATCATCAAATAGAGATAACAACGGCCAAGCCATAGCCGCGTGTCAAAATGAGGTAAAACGCCTCAGTAAAACGCCTTTGTACGCCGTGACAATATGAGTTAAAAGTGACACTGGTACTTCATCGCCATGTCACACTCATCACTTGTACCGAATTTTAAACTGTATATCTTCTCTGTTAGGCTGCAACCCAAGGCTACACTATCGCATTACGGCGAAATTTCGCGTTTTACGTATTTGTCTATCTTGTGACACTATTATATGGGTGCACCTTCAAGCATGACAAGTTCGCCGGAGGACAATAATGTAGCCGGTAAAAGGGTCAAAGACAAAATGCTTGAAAATGCAAACTCACCTTAGACTACCTAATGGGGGTGTAGCATACGGTACGCCGAGGTAAGCCTCGACCTGCGGATGAGAGTGGACGACGATCCCGCGCAGGGGTCCGTACTTGGTCCTCACAACGCGGGTGCTGTACTTATGCGAGGAGAGCGCGGCCGCGCAGCACA
The DNA here is from genome assembly GCA_949320045.1 of Scotopteryx bipunctaria. NCBI lineage: Eukaryota > Metazoa > Arthropoda > Insecta > Lepidoptera > Geometridae > Scotopteryx > Scotopteryx bipunctaria. The sequence continues at coordinate 7,796,904 of OX439441.1, forward strand.
CGAGCCACGCGTAGAGCGCGGCGCGGTCCGCGCGCATCACGCGCACGCGCCGGCCGCACGCGCATGCGCCGCGCCGGAGCCGCGCGCCTCGCGCATCACGCCCGCACCCCCTCCCACCGCCCCATCCTGCTCATCCTGATACGCCCTTTTCACGCACGCGCGCCCACTGACATAAACAAATAATACATTTTCCGAATAAACATCACATACCTAACGCAATAAAAACGCACGTTTTACACGTGTAATTTTCAGAAAGTTTTTAGAAGATGTATGTGGAATGAACAAATATTTAAGTGCTAGTCGCAGGAAAGGATACAAAGATAAACATTGATCAGTGATTAGCACAAATAAAATTCATAACAATTTAATAGTTAGTGATTTCCTTTATATTTTTATAATAAAACTTACCCGAATCATGATTTTGATTTGCCAGGCTCCCTCGCAAAGTCAACCATTTGTTATACCTGAAACAATAAACAGATTTCTTATGAAAACTAGCAATGCTAGTTTCGGTTTATTGTGTACGTCAGCACTTGATACCGGAGTCATAAAAATTGAAACACGTTTCAGTACAATAGTGGTAACAATCCAATATGTGCAGAACTGAGCCAGGCTGTGGTCGCGAACAATGGACTCTGTAGCGGAAAATGTTTGCTTAACAAACCTAACTTGACGTTTCGTAATTTAATGTAACCCAAACACGACAACAACATCGCATTTCTAAACGGCTATTTCGTCTGGAGCTTTATAAAGCTGAATGCCAAAGAATCTAGCGCAGTTCACTTCCGCCTCATTGAACATTGAATTTTCATACCTACCTAACTAAAACTTTCGTAGCAATTATCCAAATGCGTTTTATTCGTTTTATTTACAAATTCGACTTTAAAGATTTATTTATTCGCTATTCAATGCCAAAATTTACTTAAGAGTTTAGGTACTCTACCGAGCAAATCCCTCACAAATGCACCAAAGATCGTTTGATGGGTGACGTCGCGCGTCGACGTTCGAAGGTGACGCAGTGGCGGCGTTGACGATCTAAGGCTGGTTGCGCAAGTGGCCACAAAGAGAGCCGGGGGGCAGCGCGCCAGATTGACCATCAATCACCAGCGTGACATGCAGAAGCTTTGTGGTCTTCCCGCATTGCCGCACAGTCAGTGATAACTCCCAAAATAAATTTCAATATAAGGCCATTTCTCAGAAAAAAAACGTACATGACTAAACGAAAATGTGGCTGTCTATCTTGCAAATTGGATCGCAGACGGGGTCAAAGAAATAAAATCTAGTATTCAGCAACAGATGTGCACAAGTCTACGAGACATAAAAACAAATGATGGAGGAGAGAAGAGAAAATAAAGTAATAAATATCCACCTATATCCATTAAACTTGTGATTGAGTGGGTCGTATCGTGCTCTACCAAGAAGCTTGTAAATGACAAATTCCAGAAGCTAACACAAATAATCCAGTAGTCCGCTTTTCTGGTAGCATTTTAGCAAATCTTTTTATCTATGGAGTACCCCAAGCGGATATAACCCAAATTTACCCAATTGTTTTAATTGTATTAGGTATAATATTTTTATACGTATCTTGAAATTAATAAATAAATTAAACTAATATTATTTGTAATTTTGACATCCATTAAAAATTTGCATGCCTATTAGAGGTAAAATATAAATGGACATTTCTTAATTTTGAGACCTACATTTTAACATATTCTTGCAAATAAACATTTCATTTTTTTCATTTAATTTCATTGTGTTTAGCCAATTTCAAAACGAGTAGGTATTCAAAATACAAAAGCGATTCAAAACGTCCTCAGTAGATATTTGAAAACTGATGTACAACGATATAGAAAACATTTTAAATAACGTACATCGATTTTACTACATACATTCGAGATCGCGTTCATCGAGCTTGAATGCTTTCCGTCTTCAGTTCAGCGGATTTGTGTTATTTAAGGCGTTTCGTTCACCGAGATAATACGTTTTTAGTCTACCGTTTGAGAGTATTTCAAGCATCGAGATTTAGATTCACACTTACGTAAAAGTTAAAAAATCTCGAAATATACAACAAATGCAAAGGTCTGAAACACGAAGAATTAAAAATTAAAAAAATCGTGCTTTTGAACCAGCCACCTAGAAACCCGCGCTAAGGAAGCACTTTGCGAGTGCGGTTTTATGAATTAATTACATATAGAGCCGCAACTATAATAAGTAGGAAATCCGGAACCAGCAAGTCCTTGCTCACCTTAACAAAAACACAAAACAAATGAATAATTTCTGCCACCACCATTACAAAGTGCGCCAGTCGCGGTCCAGACGAAATTCCTTTTAATAATGCGAAGTAAAATTATATTATTCATGAACAGAATACAAATTACGAACATTAATTGCAAAGTAAGTATCTTGCCGAGGCTGAGGAATCATGATCAAGATTGATTACGATAAATCAGCATCTGATTTATTTTCAGTTGCGACGTTGAAACAAAGCTTTCTATTTGAAGTTTATTTTTATACCTGTGACTCGCAGCCACTTTGAAAGGTGACTTGATAAAAAGTAAGTAAGTTCGTATGAGCTAACTCTTGTGACGGAATTTTTAGGCTGCCTAAAGGTCTCCGTCATGGCTTAACGACTTAAAAGCCGTTAAGACATTAAGTTTAATTGTCGGTTAGCACAGATTTAACGATCCAATAGTTAAAACTTCTGCTTGGTTTAGCGAACACTTGCTAAAAATGTTTTTTTAATAATCATCCTCTAAAGCTTTGCTAGCTTTGGAGGCTTTAAAAATATTATTGACATTCGCAAGACATAATTTCAAATGTAAAATAAATAACCATGTTATTACATGCATTGAATTTTCTTTATTGTACCATTTAAACTTATAGTTTAATTAATACATATTATTGCAGGCGATTGTACCTACTAGGTAGAAACTTCACTTTCGTCGGAAGTAAAAATTCGTATTTGCCTTGGGGAAATTAAATGTAGTTAACACATTTAATGCGTATGTTTTAAAAATATATAAGGTGAGTGTTAAAAATGGCAGGGAAATGATGAATGATAATGATATAAGAATATTAGAAGAATATAATAAGTAAAAGTATGTGTGTATAATTGTGTTAGTTTTAGTACTAAGTTGTTCGTGTTTTCATTTAGTTTTTAAAATAAATAGAATCGTCTAAAACTTTATTGTTTTTTTATAACCTATCAAGTTTGAAGACAATTCCATTACAGTAATAGGCAATTTCAGTGATATTAATGGGCCAGAGCACTTATTGGAAATCTGATATACCTTCTCTTATTAACTGGATACGGCTGAGGCTGAAAACTTTTGCTGAAATTCTCATAAATGTTGAGAATCATTTACAATAGCAAGTGTTGTTCACAAGCTTAAAATTTTCTTAACTGAGACGTCATTATAACGATAACGAACATGTCGTAGGTAAAACTGGATAAGAAATGCACAGAACCAAGGAGGCTGAAAATATTCAAAGCAGGTTTTTACTTAGGAGTGGGTGGTATGAAACTGAAATGATGATGACGATGAGGCGTAATTAGTTTAATTTATAGTATATAACGGTTGGCCTCTGGTTCATAGACGGTGACTCCTTACTAAAATTAGAATCATGGTTTGCCTACTTCTAGCCTGACTCGAGAGCACTAGTGAGCACCTGAGAGCACAGGTGGTCTAGTTGGTAGTGACCCCCCCTTCCGATCAGTGTACCAGTGGATTTTTCTGAGTGAAAAATTTATGTGCGCTATACCAGTACTCTCAAACGGTGAAGGAAAACATCGTGAGGAAACCCGCGGCTTAGTCAGCCCCGCACGTATTGACCATGTCTTTCCTGTGGACAAGGTCGACTGAGCTGAGAGGAATAGGTGCTGGGCAAGCCTACTCCATCTTAATTCGTCCCGGGCACTACAGCGTCCCGTCTGTGAAGGTAGAAGTTGCCTCCTGACGCTGTATAAACCATCTTCTTTATATGGTAAAAGCCTGACTCGGCAGACCGAATGTGTTTTTAAACACTTAAATACATGTATTACAATAATTTGATGTAATTTTGTATGTTATATTAGTAAACAACCATTTATATCTATTTTATTATATCCATCTTGGGACTTTCAATCAAGAGAAGTTTTCATATGATTACTTGTGACTCTACGCGACCCATTAGGGATACGGGCGTGATAATAATGTATGTATTATATCGCAGTTTAGAAAGATACATGGTATGTATGTCACAGTTGATTTATGATTTCTCTACATAGATTACATAAACACGACTTCCGCTTCCGTAATTTAAACACAATACATTAACATTAGCAAGATGGAAATTAAATGCTTAATAATATGTTGATTCATTAGGAATCTCAAAGTTTTCCCAAGCCTTCAATTATACTTAAGAGTAGGTACCTACCAAAAACAAAATCATACTTTGTTAATACAACCATCAGTACTTCAGGAGCTCATTGTGATAATTCAGTATCGTAATGGGCCGAGGTGGATGTTCAACACTCATCTAATTGGTGACTTAATTTATTTAGGAAAGTTCCTGTCACCCAAACGTGTAAACTTGGATTATTTAACTCATGTTACTCGCACAGGTGCTCACAAACTGTTAATTAATTTATGCTCAACAGAATTTATTTCTTGTAGCATTTAATTGGCAAATACCAGATCCCTCTCCCTCCGATGTACAGTCTTGGTTTCATTAGAATCCGACGACGTTATATAATCAACTAAATTAATGGAGGAAGCATTAGCACGAAAAGGTTGTGAGAATTAAAATTCACTGAGCAGTCATGACGCTGTCTTTTAATATCAGTTACTTTGGAATTCGTAATGCAATTTTTGCGAGAAAAATGTCCAATTAAATGGAATGGAGCGTGCCAAGTCCTGTAACGAGGCTCGGATGGGCTGAGTTTACCCCAGGGCCGCCCAGTGCCGCCCAGTGCCGGACAAGTGGCGAATTGGAGTCATCAATCACGGTCAGCGTCCGCCGCAGAGCTTTGAAGGCGCGCTCTCCTCGCCATGCTCTCCATCGACTGCCACGATTAAAAGCTGCGAGTTTTACTCGAGAGCTTTTAGCCGCATAAACTCGGGTCAAGCCTTATCACTGTCACCCGAGGTTCTTATTTTGAAAGGAATGGAATAAAACGTATTGTACTATTAAAGAACAAAATTGTATAGTGGCTTGACTTCGCCTAGATCAGGACAAGTGGTGAATTGGCATCATCAATCACATGCTGCGTTCTCAGTAGATATAGGTACAGGGCGTAAAATATCTGAACACTAAAACTAAAACTAGACTCTTCTACTCTAACTTCTTGTAGAAACGCTAAATCATAAATAGGTATGTTTTTAGTCTACGTACCTGTACACTTTTATTTTGGACAGTAATGTAATCTTGGCAATTTCGTTATAATTCAATCTAACTTTATTGTAACTGAAGCAAAACAGAAGTCAAAGTATGGAAATTAAAATATGAATAAATGATCATTTTAATTACCTTGGGAGTTGAATCGGAATGTAACCAACTTATTTTAGACCCTGACGATTACATTAAAATAATTATAATTCTAAGTTACGAAAAATCGTGAAATCATACAAAAACAAACATTTACTTATGTTTTTTTTAGGTTGCTAAGACTAGAGACGTATTTGTGTACATACGACGCGTTATTTTACTATTAGCAGAAATTTTACGTAACGCTCAGAATGGCTAAACGGATTTGGCTGGAAACTAGGAATAGGAACTTTGGAACCTGGAATATATAATTTAAATAAATATATATGAACATTTTAAACAGCGCCATATAGCCCCAAAGTAAGCATAGCTTGTACTATGGGAACCAGATGGCTGATAGATACTTATATATACTTTTTTTTAAATACATACTTTTAATCATTATACCTACAACACACGGAAGAAATATTTGCATAACGTGCAAACATTCCTCCCGCAGTGGGAATCAAACCGGCGCCTTTGTGTCTCAACCGAGTACTCGTCCGCCACATAGTTGATGACCTGAAATAACACATACCTACTAACAAATATGGTCTTTTTGGGTAGGTACGTCGTAAGTGGAACCGGGCGGAATTGCTAGTAAGTCTCTCTTTTCTTTCATTGTTGGTAATTCACATAGTATTCTGGAAGTGTTTTACTCCTTGTATACGTATTAAAAGCACAGCTGTAGCCAGCCTGTAGACGCGATCCTTGATACTCTTCGATTAAACGCTGCTAGCTCAGACTAATCTGATTTACTCTGCAGCTACATTGCGGTTAATCCAACCAAACAGCGTGTCATGTTACTGTTACGGGTAAAATAGCTATTGAGAATGACTTGGAAACCTAGAATACTTATTTAAATAAATAAATAACAGTCACATACATAGTCCTGACCCCACACTGGGATTCCCTGTGTCGTAAGTATTAGAAACTATGACTACCTTAGTACCCAGCAGGAATAGAACCCGTACCTCTTGCATCTCAGCCGAGCACTCGCCCGTCGCGCCACCGAGGCCGTCATTATATTTACTACTATTTATTTTCCACTGCTGGAAAAGGCCATGTCCATTCTGTTTACAACAAATAACTTTAAGGGAAATGGTCTTTGTTTTTTGGTAAATACACTGAAAATTGTGCATTTCAAAAATTCCACAGCTGTTAGCTGAGGTTTTGCGAGCGTCGAATAATAAGTTTGGATGAAAATGTATTCTACGAGAAAAATAGCACGCAGGTTCTCGGTAACACAAAACTGAGACGCAATGAAATCATGCCTGTTTCCCATACAATGTTAACATAGTTTTTAATAATATTTCAACATATCAAAAAATATGTTAAGTTTTCAAAGTGATCGCAATTTTTTTTATAAGTGTGTATGTTGAATGAAAAATGGCTTAGAAAATATTATTGTGCGGTCTTAACTAAAGACCAGCACATCCTTTGGATGGTCTACGTTAAGCTATGATTTCACCAAATGTAAAGAAACATCTGAAATCAGCCGTGTATTTGTTAGTACAGAAACGGACAGTTCTCTTATAGCTAGCATCGTTAACTTTATGTGATTGTATTCCGTAGATATACGGTCATAACATTGTTATTAGACCGAAAGGGACCGAAGTAAAACGAATCTACGAAAAATCTACGAGTTTTATGGCGCATTTGCATAGCAAATACTGATGAAAATTCCAAGCGTCTCCCGGTTTAAGTTTAACTGTCGCCGCCTCTTAATGGACACCAACTCGCTAAATCTCGGCGGCTTAAGCTTTCCCGCAACATCCAAATTGGTTACTCCTTGTCGTTAGCTTATCTTACGGATGTACATACCACGCCCTATTTGAGACGTCCCTGCTAATAAACGATGTGTAAGATACAATCTCTCAAATGCAAAGTAACCATGAGCAATACATATTAACCAATGTATTTTATCACAGATTCTGACGTTAGGTATTATTGCATTTGTAAACTACATACTTACATAGGTAAGTAGGTATCTCTACATCACAACTAATAAATAAAAGTAATAACATTTATGTCCAAAAACGCATTGTTGATTAACCTAGACATCAAAAAAAATACGAAGTACTTATAGAAAATGCTGAGGAAACAAAATGTAGAAAATTTTTAAGCACAAATTCAAACTTTTATGTAGTTATTTTTTATTAGGTAGGCCATAAGGCGAAAATTACTTACCTGTGTTTTTATTACCATGAGTAACCCGCTTTGAACTGGCCTAGTGAAGTAATTAAAACAAACAAGCAGCAACGATTTTTATTACTTTCTGTCTGTTTTCAAAGGCCCGCGGCTAAATGGACTTGAACTGAGTTGCGAATTTTGCAAAAAAATATCAAATTTTGGCAATAAACCTATTCATATTTTCCACTTTTCATACAACGAATCAGGATTTTCAGTAAAAACTGCACAGTTAACATTCAGGGATGCAATAGAATAGAACCGAACAGCAACATAAAGCAATCGAAACGACCGGACCTGCCTTTAAATATTATTCCAGTGGATCTGTTATAGTCAAACCTCGAAGCTCCAACGCTCCTAGGACTAGCGCTTTAACTAATCAAACCTCAGGTCTGAGTCTTGGTCAAAGTCCAAACCAATAGCGTTTTTTAACCCCGATTTCATTAAGTTTCGGCGTTTGACTGTTCAAATTAGACTTTCCTAGGATTTACCAAAAATTCCTTAGTCAAAGGTAGAAAAACGGTATTGGACTTTGACCAAGACTTTTAGTCAGACCGGAGGTTTGACTAGGCAAACCTAGAAGCGCCGAAGATTCGAGGTTTGACTATGACACATCCACTACCTACATAATATCAAAATTGTACAAATTCTAAACATTCGTTACTTAACACTTTGAAGTGCACTTTAATCCACACTAGTTCGAAAGAACTAGTAATAGTAATACCATAACACATAGTAGGTACGTAATATTTTTTATAATACTTTTTACTAGACATTACTTTAGAAATTAACTTGGCTTTTGAAAAGTATTCATAGATTGAAGAAGCTGTCTTTCATCTCGCAACTCCGTAGATGGATTTCAATTCTCTTAGTATATTTCCGAATGAACCACCATTAATCAAACCTCACAATGTCAGAACCGTTTATATTCAACGACGCCATTACCACATCCTTTTATGCGAATACTTATTAAAGGCAAACAGTAAATTATTTTGGTAAATTCTGTATCAAATATAAGCTGAAAAGTTAACCGCGCCCGTGTTCGCTATTATGCCACATAGAGAACCTTTCCTTGGGGTAGATCGAATTTTCGATGCTTCCAAAGCCCTATGAATAGGCATTACATAACTATTATAGGTGGGTATACGGTCCTACCCATTAAAAAGGCATGATCCTCATACGCCCATAACATTTACATGACGGTATGTTAACATTGGCTTTTTTAGAGGTTGTCTCATAAAGGTAGGGCTTCGGTCGATATCGGCTGTCGAGTCGAGTGTATGTGAAGAAATGTGAGGCTATTTGCGCTAGGTCTCGAGCACCCTACGGCGATACCGCGCACAAACTAGATTAACTCTCCGACCTACGCACGCGTGTGTCACTTGGCAACCCAGCTTGCACTGTAAAATAGACTTTATCTTGCGAATGTAACATCTATACTAATATTATAAAGCTGCAGTGTTTGTTTGTTTGTTTGTTTGAACGCGCTAATCTCTGGAACTACTGGTCCGATTTGAATGATTCTTTCAGTGTTGGGTAGTCCATTTATCGAGGAAGGCTATAGGCTATGTTTTTTTTTCAAAATTAGGGATCCGTAATGAAATTGCTATTTTGTAACACAAGGTGTAAAATCGAAAACCTATTTTTGCGTGCGCTGCAAAAACTATTGACAATAGAACAAAATGATGTACTACGGGTTTGTAGATTCTATCAAGACCTACAAAAAAGTCCGCGAGAACATATATCTAGCTATCATGGTTTAATCACAATAACCGATTTTGTGTTCAAAATAATTATTAAATCGTCTGAAGAAAAAAAAACTACGTTAAATATGTATCGTAATATTAATCTTTATCGAAATTAAGCATTATGTTATCAAGAGTATTTATGTAGAAGTAAAATACTTTTTGTTTCATCTCAATCGGATATTTCGTTTAAAAGTTATCACGTGTGTAAGATGTTAAGAGTTGGTACCTTTTAATGAGTTATGGGCCATAGTCTATTTATTGAGGGAGGCTATAATATAGGCAATATTTTTATCTCGGTATTTCCACGGAAACGAGAAAAACGCGGGTGAAACCGCGGGGCACAGCTAGTTTAATATAAACCTGTAAGTCACAAGTTATAAATAAATAATAATAATAAATAACACCCAACAGTCACGTACATAGTCCTGACCCCACACTAGGACTCCCTGTGTCGTGGGTATCAAAAACTACGAGTACCATGTTACCACAACACCCAGACCCGGAAGAAATATTTACCTATAGATCAAGCAAACATTTCTTCCGCAGCGGGATTCGAACCCGCGCCCTTGCGTCTCTGTCGAGCAATCGCCCGCCGCACCACCGAGGCCGTCGAAGTAAAAAGGATACTCTGCCAGAGGAATGCCGAAGAAAAGATGGATGGATTGTGTAAAAGAGGATACTGAGATGACGAGTGATAGGAGAAGATGGAAGAGAGAAACATGTTGTGCCGACCTCACCTAGTGGGAGAAGGGCGGGAAAATGATGATGATATTTTATTATAAAATAAGTTGTTCGACGTCTGTGCATACCTACTGCTAATTTAACACTTTTTAGTGTTCCGCTCTTTATAGTAAAATATAAAATCATATAACAAATTCAAGTCACTTCTCTTCAATAAATAAAATTTATAACCCATACTACGCTAGATTTAAAACAATAAGGTTACCTAATAATAGCTTCAGATTTAATTCTTTGTAGAAAAAATAAAAACGTGATTTTAGTATCTACTCAGGAGAATTGTAATTCTTCTAATTCTTTTCTTAGGATACATAAACTCCAGAAAATAAATATGAGAGATGTCTACCATGATATTAAAAGTAGGTAAGAATCTCCGCCCACTCCACCTTTCAATAACCGGGCAGTGATAGGACCGTGTCGTCGCGCGCTTTGCTTTGACGGACTTTTGACTTTGACCTTTTGGCCTTTTGACCTTTTGGCTTTGCTTTCTTAGTACCCGGACAATGATGGTCTAATTGTAGAACGGAGTAGTGTTCTCCCATACTTCTTAGCCTTTGTTAGGGTATCTCCTGAAAGTATGAAGTCGCACCGCACACAGATTATAAGCAAAAATCATTGTTTGTCTTGAGACCTATCTTCCTAGCCTCTAGGAGCCTCTAGAGAGCACTGGTGGTCCAGTTGGTAGTGACCCCGCCTTCCGATCCTAAGGTCGTGGGTTCAAATCCGGTCGTGTACCAATGGATTTTTCTGTGCGAAAAATGTATGTGCGCTATACCAGTACTCTCAAACGGTCAAGGAAAACATTGTGAGGAAACCCGCGGCTTAGTCAGCTCCACACGTATTGACCATGTCTTTCCTGTGGACAAGGTGCTGGGCAAGCCTACTTCATCTTAATTCATCCCGGGCACTACAGCGTCCCGTTTGTGAAGGTAAAAGTTGCCTCCTAACGCTGTATAAATCATCTACTATAGATGGTAAAAGGCCTTACTGTAGGAGCCTCTAGGAGTGGCCGAATCTCACACAAATCATTGATTACATATTCCCAGAGGCTTAAACGGACTGTTACTGGAATTATATTAATTTATTAGTAGAATTTTAATGCGACAAGTTATTCATGTCCTACTTGTATGTAGGGCTGGTCGGTACGTAAACAACCTAAAAGTTTGCGCCATCAAAGCCAGGGTACACCTGCATAATTGAGTAAGGGTTACTAATAATAAACCTACAAGATCGAACTTAATTTGGAGATCACTACAGTAAAGAAATTAGGTAACAAATTAACCCGATTATCTAAGTTTAGCCCTGTCACTATTTTTCACTAGCTAACAAAACGGGATGGCACAAACTACCTGAAAGACGTTTAAGCGAACAGCTTATGAAGTCAGTACGGTGGCGCTGGGCAGCAGCGGCTTAGAGCTTTTATTGAACCGATTAAGTACAAACTTGACTATTACTGGTTAACTAGATAGTTGTTAATATCGTAATTTACCTATAAAAGCAACTTTTTTTGATACTGTTAAATCATTCATAAGTAAGTATCTGTTTAGCTTTGGGGAGTGGGACACTAAACTCTTACAAAAATGAATATTCCAAAGCTTCATATGAGTATTTATGAAAAAATCTCTGTACCGAAGTGATTTCTCATAATATTTTAAGTCTTTATGCAACGACACCCCACATGATAGGCAAACAAATAAACCTCCTTTCAATTTACAACGTAATATTTGTACCGATTACCAATATGTACTACCGAGCAAAATTCCAACTCGATAGGACTAATTAATATTCTTCGAATAAAATGTTTCTAAGGACGAATAGACAGGCGGACAAACATGTTGAAACTACAAGGTTTTCTTTGGAATTAGAAATCCCAAAATAATAACCTAATTTACCAAGCCTTGAATTTCTAAGGCTGACTTAGGTTTGTAGATATTACGAATAACTCCCCACCTCACTAACACGAGTATGAGATCATAAGACCGACTAAGCTAAAAGGATTGTGTAGGTACTGCGGCTAGCCTATTCCACCAAAAATCGTCCCAGGCACTATAGCGTTCCATTACTGCAGACAAAAGTTACCTCCTGACGCTGTATGAGATAAGTCATCTAGTATAGATGTTGATAGGCCCGAGTAAATTCATAGAAAAAATTATTTGTAACCAAAATGAAACAGTAAAATGCCTCATATTATATAATAGACAAAAGCGTAAAGCAAATCACAAGTAGTTGTTACGCTGAGCGGAGAATCGTCAGGCGACAAAGTCCAAAGTACACGTAAAATCAATTTAGCAAAGCCACTCTGAGCCGAGCTGACCCTACAGGTTTATTGACAGTGTTCTCTACTTTAAAATAAACACTGTGAAATTGTCGTTTAAATTTTCTTGCACGACGTGTATGCAGAGTATTTTGATGATAAAGCTACTGAACTTTCTTAGAATATTTCTAAATTTAATTTAGTACTGCTATTATAAGAAAAAGACGTTATAGTAGCTATCATTTATAAAGCTCTTAAAATATTCACTTTGCAAACAACTCTCTTCCTATTTCGGTTTATGAGATACAGCCTGCTGACAAAAGGACGGACGGATGGACAGACGAATGGGCAGCAGACGTTAGTAATAGGATCCCGTTGGAACCCTAATAAAAAGTTAGAGTAGAAATAATGTCGAGATTACAGTACAAAATCAAGACTTTATGTCGACTCTAACTTGTCATAGGAGACGTAGCAAACACAACTACTGCGATACGGCATAAATCACAACAAAAGCGCTATCTAGCTAATGTCTAGTCTAACCTGAACGAGGAAGATATCAAAACACTAACAAAAAGAAGGCTCAGGTTACAGCGGTTTCTAAATTTTATTTTATATTTTAAAAACTATAACATACATACATAAAACCACGCCTGTTTCCCATAGAGGTAGGCAAAAATCATGGATCGCCATTTGTTACGATTTTTACATTTTACATCCTAGAATAAAAATAAAAACCATTTTGAAATATACAAATACTGGTATATATGGCCCTTTCATATGGCACCCCATTTGACATATTTGAAAAGCATTTTAACCCCCTCATCGAATAAGCTCATATGCTTCCTAGCAAATCTTCATAGCACAATCTATTGACTTACCAAGTTTCGTACAGATTGGATTAGAAGATTACAAAACAAAACCACCCAAGTTGCTACTGAAATCTTCACTCGCTTCGCTCGCTCGGTCAATTAGGTGTATCATAAGAAAGCTCGTGGTCTAATGAATGCCTCATTGCCAATTACTGACAAGTAAAAGAGCGCTAGTAACAGTGGTATCGATCCAACCCAGTCGTTTCTTCTAATAGGAAAACTATTACTTCCTACCTTCAGCGAACAATAGTATAAAAATCTACGCTCCCTACTCCAAATCGATGTCTAAGCAGGCCTTACGATTTGTTCCACAAATTGTTCAAATTATGGCCAGCGAACGACATGAATGTAGAACATGGTGTGTATTTTTTTTGTAATACTTTAAGCTGTACCCGCGTGGCTTCACTCGCACATGGTAAGAGCTCGTGGCGTAGCTTGCTTAGACGTTCTTGATTGATCGTTGAAGTTAAGCAACATTGTTCGCGGTTGCAATTGGGATGGGTGACCGCAAGTGGCATTACGAGCTGAGCGCTCCCGTACTTTGGAGGGCACGTTGGTCCCGGCTTTTAAGTCGTTAAGCCACAACGGAGGCCTTTGGGCGGCCTAAAAACTCCGTCACAAGAGTTGGCCACTAGCTCATACGAACATACTTTTTGGCACTAACACACACCTGTTGGATACTCCTTTAGTATTGGTTTTAAAAATACATTCGATCATTCTATGTAATAGTATTTTGTATGGAGAATAACTTCACCCCTTATTAAAGTTACCCTCTCTACCCAGTTTACTAAGGAAACTTTATACAACCCCTTTTGGGTGGGATTTGAAAAACCCCGAAACTTCTATTATCCTTATTTTCAATAATATTCAATCCAAGTGTGGACAAAAAACTGCCTTTTAACATGTAAGGTATTGAAGGGTATTTTAAACATTTTAAAACAAAGAGTTGTACCTGTTTTGGCAACATTTTTTCAATAAAAGTTCACATGCTTGATAAATCTTAATTTTAAATTCATTCCAGGCCACTGTTTTGAGTGACTGAGTTTGAAGGAGCTTCACGATTAATATAATAGTGTATTATAATTTAGAGCACCATTAAAATATGTATCTGTAAATGCCGTTTTAATCATTTTAGTTTCATTCAAATGTGCTGAACCTAAACATTTAGAAACATTCAGCTCATTTTCGTGGATCTGCAGCATTTTCACGGAGCTTTATTTTTGAACAAAATTACGTTATACAATTATGTTAATTCCACGAACTCCATTGCACTGTGGAAAATTTTAATTCTGGGGTATAAGAAAACAATGGAAACCTGTCTTTCCAATTAGTCCTAAGTGTGACAGTTCAGGAACAAAAACACGCTATATTTATCTTATTCCGGTGAATAACAGATGTTCGCCCTCACAATGTCGTTTGTCAGTGTCGCCTCTGTCTAATCATTCCTGCGTACATTTGTCATGACTTTTTTTCATGATACAAATCCTATTTGTAACTTTTCTTTATATCCAGTGAAGAGTTGCCACAAAACAAATAATATAAAGGTAGTAAACTTAACTTGAGCACTTTCACTCATATGGAGTCAAGAGCAAATGGCTGAAAGCTATATCAACATTATTTTGGTGGAGCAGGTAATTGCCAAGACCATCGACACTTTTCTCCTTCTATTTTACTTGGTATAAATCGACATAGGGTTGCTCAGTCGCCGCGTGCTCTAACAACCCAAATTAAAATGTACCCAACAAATGTTATTGTTATCATTATGTATTCAACCTTGAATCTAGTTATTATTATGTTAATTAAATTTATGCCTGAAATATCTGAGAAGACCGCCTTCACCAAGGCTTCAAACAATAGGCCTTTGTTGGAGTACCCAAAGTACTACCTAAAGCCAAAGCCCTTTTTCAATATAAATACTTTACTATCTCTTGTATTCATCTTACTAACCACTGCATTAGTCTAGCATCAAGACAGGCCTTTTACTGTTACTAAATGATTTATGAATCATCAGGAGGCAAATGTAGCCGAAACTAACCGATCATCCATTTAATGTAGGTAAAATCTACGAAACAATAAATTTATAAATAATTTAAGAAACTATAATTTAATTAAAATTATAAAATCAGTGGCATTTAAACCTACTACGTAATTAATCAAATACCAGATTGCCAAAAAAAACATAGATCTCGACAAACTCGAAAAAAATAATACGAAGGTTTCCATATTGACCTACACATTAACGAACGCAACGCTCAATTTGTCAATAGAAATCGGAATATGAACACATTTTATCTACCTATATTATTATATGTATATAAAAAATATAACTGGCTGTGTATAAATAATCCAAGTACAGTGAAGAGAGACGGATGTTTATCTCACGAGATAGAATCAACAGAGTATGGCCACAAGCGTTTTCCTTGTAGCTTGTAGTTTCAAAGTGAGATTTTATTTTAAAACTTACCTGTAGCAAACTGAAGACGGAGTTCAGTTCAATCACGTAATATCAATAACCTGAGGTGGAACAACCTTTCTGTTTTCAAAGACTAGACGAAGTACAAATCCAACAACAATAATTTATTTCGTAAGATTCGAAAGAGCTAGTGACTCAACTGGATAGATGGACTATGGTTATGTTTCTTTTCCACACCACGACAAGATACAAAAAAAAATACATTTTTTAATAATTTATATAATAACAGAAATGTTGTTCTCAACCTTGTATTTCGATTTCCGTTTTACCCCATATAGAAGAAAATTAACTGAAGTAAACAAAACCTCTTTCCTTATAAACGTTGCTTAGTTTAAACAATGTCTATTGAAACGATCATCAACGAGCCATCTTGTTATTTAACTTTAAAGATTGTTTGGAGAAGTTTCTTAAAGTTGACTTTTTGACTTGCTCGAAAGGTTATGATTTTTTGTAATAAAGAAAACATTGTTTTTACATAAAAAATGAAACACCGAATCGAAATCTTTTATTGAAGTTGGTTAAGTACAAAAAAAGCAATACTTACCAAATGGGCTTTATTATTTTGGTAGGGGCTCAACGCTATGAGGAAAGCCACACCACCAGACTCCCCTCACTTCAAAACATATCAGTTCAAAAGCCAACTGTTCGCTAAAATGGTTTGTTTATTCACGTTCTTTTGTACTATATTCGTGAATATAATGCCAACGTGAATAGAATGTGTTACGCAAGAGAAATTGATAAGTGGCTACAATCTATTGCGACAAAGAAGAATCGCAAATAAAATATATGTGTAAACAATTACTTACTTATTTTTAGAATGTGCATGAAACAATACTTTTTAAAGTATTAGAATGGAGTGGTACTGTACAAACCTACTTGTTTAAATTGAAAGTGTCAACAGTTAACAAACAAAACAGCATCTGTTGTGGCAAAAACTTCAGGCATTAAAGCAGTATAGAGATCATTTATTTGACTCGGATACTCTAAAGACAATTAGGGTCATGCCGCAACTTTTATTTTTACAGCTTGTTTGATGCAAACTTCTCAAGAAAAGTGATTTACAGGATAACTTCTTGATTCTGCATTATGTTTTGTTGTTGTAATTCAATTGCGCGATAACGGGTGAACCAATATGGATTTAAAAAACAAAGTATGAATCTCGTGTAATATGTATACATATATTTTAAAAGTACTTATATTCTAAGTACTGTCACACAGAGCTTCGTTTTCTTAGTCACACATGGTCGTATTCTCAATAGACGCACTGTCAACAGTTAACTGTCAATTTTTTTATCTGACAAATTGCAAAAGTTTTGGACGCTAAGTACGAGTACACATAATGGCTCAAAAGTGAGCCACTGACTGAGAAAGTGATATGAACAAAACCTTATGCTACTTTCTTTAAGTTTCACCTTCGAATTCGAAGAGCTGGGATTTTTTCTGTAAAAAGCTTTGTTTTTAAATTCGAAAGTCTCCGCGAAGCGACAGAGTAAGCGTTACAAATGCATAAGTACTTATGTTTGTTACCCAGTTGCGTCGTAACGGCTGTAGGGATTCAGATATAATTTTGAACAGGGCTTTATTTTTCCTTATTGGCACATAAGCTACTTATTCTGCGCGGATGAAGATGCAGGCAAGAATCAGGCCATAAACAACATTGCTTATAGACCTATGAGGTTTTATAACGAAAGCATCATAAGTCAATGCACAAAAATTAAGCAATTTTCAAAGAATTACTTACGTAAGTACTTACTGGGATAACTTCCTATCCAAATGTTATACCTACATGAGTGCACGACTAAGTATAAGTTGGACAATTAGCTTCCAACACATCTACATTATCAATATCTTAGAGGCCCATTATACTTGTCTTTCATTAGGTAAGCACAATAAAAATTGGTCCTTGGCCTCATAGATCCCGCAGACAGAGACTCTAACTGCTAACTAACCCCTATTTATAGCTGGAGTGACGTAAACATGGGTAGCCGAGTAGGTATTATGTTTCTAGTCAGCTTTGGCTTGTTGTTACAAAATAAATGTCACCCATTCGAATTCGAAGCCACGTTGATCGAAAATCCAGATAAAAACCCTTTCAGCCAGATTAATGGAAAAATTCACTCGTAAAATTTGTTAGGTACTCTCGTCAATAAAGGCTATATTGGAGGTTTTGATTTAGGTTTCTAAGTGTTGAATTATTCTCTCGAACGTTTCTATAGCAGGTGTAGAATACTATCCAGAAACTGTTATTGAAATTTCGGTGATTTAATTTAATTTATCGATGACAGTACCTCGACTGTTGAACATTACATAGCCAAGAGCAAGTTGTAGTATGAATAACGAGAACTGCAATTTGTAATTCAGAATCTAATATTGCTAACCAATACCGGAAAACAGTCAACGATTTAACGAACCAAGTTGAGAGAATTGATTCTGAACTTTCATTTGCAAAAACAGACAATTTGTGGTCGATAAGACCACAAACTGTTTAATTCTAATAAAATGCTATTGTAATTCTAAATAAAATGCATGTTTTTTTTTTTCAAATATAGCTGCAGTAAATCTACGTCTCAACAATAAGAAAGTTCAGACTTATGTATAAAACCATTTAGTTACATACTATCTAGGGGTCTATGTATATTACGCCTTTCAGATAAAAAAATAAAAGTGCCTGATATTAAATTAAATATCACGTGACCGAATGCCGTGTGACTTCCTTCATCGTCGTGGAACATAGTATATAATAAGAGAATAATTACGTAAAACCTAAGCTCTCATTTTGTAAGGAGTCCTAACTTGTTAAATATAAAAAAAACACTCAAATAAACAATAATATATATATACAATAATAATAATAATATACAATAATATATATACAATAATAATAATAAACAATAATAGTCCAAGCCCTAAATCCATCTAGGCCAAACTACTAAAGCTAGAAAGCTGAAATTTGGAAGATAGCTTCTATCACTTATTTTAGGATTTTTCAAAGCAACCCTTAAAAAGGGGTAAAATTGGGTATCATAATTTGTAGGGGAACTTTTGAACGGGTCGTGCGATTGCCTTAAAATTCAATATGAAAACTTTAAATGAAAAATAAATGCACACATGTTTTAAGATTTTTCAAAACAACCCTTAAAAGGGATCAAATGGGGTGTCAAAATTTACACCACGTGAGCGAAGCCACGCATATAAGCTAGTTATCAAAAAAGTGCTAACAAAAGAAAGCCGGTAGTGTGATCAACAAAAGATAAAAAAAATGGAGTCAGAAGCGCGTTTATAATCGTTTAATTCGATTAATCGAGGAGCGCCATTGTTTCTCCGCCTCGGCGACGGAATGGTATCTATGGGAATTCAATCTGAAGACTTTTTAACTATTTCCCACGGAATTAACGATATCTCGCCTGTTCGCAGAATTATTTGAATTAAAGTGTTGCCTACAGAAAAGAAATAACAATACTTTTATACTTAAAATTACATTTTGTTTGCGGTAAACACAACAAGAAAACAAATAGGATGTAGATTTAAATTTATATAACTTTGCCCTTATGTACCCTGCATACATCGTGTCCCAAAAGGGTGTCATTCTGCACACGTAGAGAACAACTTTGTTTTACGACTTTGCAAATTTTTTGCATAAATCTTCTGAAGGTAGAGCAATGTGCAAGCTCAAAATAACATAATGGCTTTATCAAAGATTGATATATATTTTTTTTTCATATTACTCTTTAATCCTTTCACCACACTGGTTCAAAAAATCTAAGAGACACGGGTAGGTAAGAGAAAATATTATTTATTATTATTAATATCATATTGGAAAAAATACTTAAATGTTTTACATGTCGTTGTATATTGTTTGAAGCGCTCGTGGCGTAGCTTGTTTAGACGTTCTTGAGCAACGTTGTGCGCGGTCACAATGTGGATGGGGGACTGCAAGTGCCAAGTGGCATTACAAGCTCAGCGCTTCCATGCTTCGGAGGGCACGTTAAATTGTAGGTACGAGTAACGTTGTATATATGTAATTCATATCGCAAATCAAAAACACGGTTCTTTAATAAAAGCCGCAGCGTGTTCCTTTCGCTCTGTTGGTTGCAGCTAATTAAATTGCTAATTTGGATGATAGCAGGCATGAGAATGGGCGAGTTGCCACATAGGTACTTTGGTCCTATCTTCCCAAGGTCCGTGTGGCCACTAACGATCTCTACTCAATGGCACTTGAATTAAATCTAAAGGGTAATTACGGGTCCGTTTGCTACAATACGGCGCCGGTTCCGGTGGGGCAGCCATTTTGCAAAATTGCCGACACCCCGGGACAATGTGTCCTAGATAGCGGCACGGAAATATGCTCCTATAATTACATACATAGGTACATATATACATATTGTCACGCCCGTATCCCTAACGGGATGGGCAGTACCACAAGTATTCATAAGAAAACTTGCAGCCACTTCTGATCCAAGACTCCCAAGATGGATATGATGAAACATGGTGACAGGTGATCAGCCCATCGCCCATATAGGTCCATCAAGTTGGAGAGGATACTAGGTACTCCATAGTCGACTTTTACGACATGCTCGGAGAGAGAAGCAGCTGGACGCATTCTAAGTTTTTTGTCCAGCAGAGAAATATTACTCCCAGTCCAGCAGAGAAATATGGTATAATTATTTTTATTATAAATCAATAAAGTGGTAAGTTTTAAAAGCCATGCTATTCTTTTTCAGATAATAGTATACGTATAATTTGTAAATTAGTAGGTTAAGTATGTAGTTTTATTTTACTTAATTATCATTGTAACGCAATACACAATGTATCATAGATTCATAAGTCAGGCACATTCAAACTATTTGTTGTGCTTTATTACTTTAAGTACGCACTAAATTAAATGTAAACTCATAATAGTTCATTATTCAACTGAACATTGTGCACATTACGTGGTACTCTAATAACAACACGACGCGACGAGTCGGCATCAAGTACCCACTACATTCAAATCAAATGCTCCTGAATAATAGACAAAGTGGCACGTTAATAGTTCAGGAAGTGTAAAAATAAGGCGAACTAGTGGAACGCCCCGCGACTTTGTCCGCGTTGAGTCATTTTTACCCGACTGTAAATAACAGTTGTTTTATTTTATTCGGAAAACAAACAGTATTACAAACTAAATTAGGAAACAACTTAAAAGACTACTTACCAATAAGATGTTTTCGCATATAAATTCGCATTTGTGTTTGTATGCATGTATTTGGGTATGTGCATTGGCGACCTCTGTAGCCAAAACGGCTGGACGGATTTTGACAAAAGAGGCGTCGTTGGATTCGTCTAGATAGATAACGAGAGTGTCAAAAATTCCTAAAATAAAATGTAAAAAAATCCTTATATATTTATCTAAATAAATACTTGTTTCATACAATCTTCATCTTCCTACTGCGTCATTTAGCAGTAGGAGTGTACCCTTACAATATAATATGTATATATATATATATATGGAATACACCCTAGTTTCATGCTTTTAGGCTTCTAGGACTTATGACTTAGGCTGTGCGTTGTCAGTCAATCAGGCAGTCAGCCATTTAGTAACGTAAGAGTTTATATATTCAGATGAGCCCGGCTCTTTTAATGATCGAACATATAGTACACCTGTAAACTTGTAGCTGACCGCACAGAACACACAATGTGAAAAAAACACAGCCAGAACGTATTTTATAGTCATTGCTCTGAAAACCGTAATAGCAGGGAGCTTTTTTTATGCAGCCATCGTAATTCTGAACACACTACACTTTTAAATTGTTCCGCATTTTTAAAGCTGAGCCTTTTGCTTTTTAACTCCAAGTTACATATGTTAGGTTAGTTTATAACTCAAACACGTCTTATACACCATGCATGTTAAAAGGTGACCCACAAACTAAGACAAACCGGACTACTACTACAACCTACTACTAGTCATGTCACTAGTTCTTTCGAACCAGTGTGGTGAAAGGATCTAAATTGCGCCTTAAAGACTCCTTTCGTGCGCTTGACCCAATGTTTTCGAACGTTTGAAGTTCTACGACATGCCGGTTTCAAGATGTTTTCCTTCACCGCTTGAGAATACTGGTATAGCGCACATTTTTTGGTGCACCGCCGGATGAACCCATGACCTTACGATCGGAAGGTGGGGCCACTACCACTAAACCAGTGCTCTCACAAATCGTACTTAATCTGCCAAAGTTATCTTCTTTAACGTGTTCGTTTGATCATTAATCGAGGTAGATTTACGTAAGTAATAACCCTTTGTCACATCAGTTGTGTAAAAAAAGACCTTTAAATGCCCCCCCGAATACTCAAACGCGACTCAAAGTTGAGCACGTCTCAGGTCACGGTTTTTTAACAGTTTTTGATGAAGATCTGTCAAAAACTCGTCACTTGAGACGTGCTCAACTCTGAGATGCGTTTAAGTATTCGGGGGTTAATGCCACAAAATAAGCCAATCCTAAAATAAGGTTATAAGAGAGATGTTCGAGTACTTTATGTGCTGTACAACTCGCTTCGCTGGTTAATCAATCAACACCAGTGTGGTGAAAAGGGTGAAACGATAGTGTGCTTCATACTTCATAGAAGCTCTTTATGTGCGTATTCTAAGCACTACAAAAAACTGTGTTATTTCTTAAACTGTCACGTTTTGTTACGCATTTAAAAATAACTGGACCACCACGGCTGCAACGCGTTCGAAACGTCGGGAAAATAAAAAAGGTATGCGATTAACTCCCAATACAAACTTTAAATTAACTTACTTCTCTGTAGGACTGGGAGTAAAGAAAAAACATAGAATGCGTCCAGCTGCTTCTCTTCCCGAGCATGTCATAAAAGTCGACTAAGGGATAGTATCCTCCAACATGATGAGATACAATAAGCAAGTATTCCCAAGGAAGTTGACGTCAGGCAGGCGGCCGGTCATAAAACACCTTAGCCAAATCTCTTACAGCATGATCCAAGAATCATGCTGTGCCGACCTCACATAAAGTGGGATAAGGGCAGGAAGATGATGATGATGACAAACTTTAAATTAACTTACTTGTGATGGCTAGTTAAGTTTTGTTACATAAATCATGGCATACCTCTGGCCATCGAAGCGATACAACATACATCACGCCGAAATTAGCTTTGCGCAGCAACAAGCGTAGCCATTGCGTATAGAGCTCCTCGTCTCTAATCATTGGCATTAATTTGTCTCCACTGACTGGATTTAAACACCATTTACCCGACAGCCACTTTATATGGTGATTGGGTAATTTAACCAAAGCTTTTCCCTGAACGAAGCTATTTGCTCGGATTACTAAAAGTTTTTTCTAAACTTCTTCGCTTGCGAATGAAATGTAGTAAGACTAGTGCACGCTAAGACGATTAGAACAGTAAGCCAACAGTCCATTTACTTAATAAAGCAAACTGACCAACTAACTTTTTCTTTGTGTACGGGACTTTGACTTTGTAAGCACTTATACTGTTTGACAACCTCGATGGCGAGACGAGCGAGTGACCTTCTGAGACGTGAGAGGTGCGGGTTCAACTTCCGCGGTGGTAAAAATTTACATGTTGTATGAATATTCCTTCGATGTCTGGTTGTTATGGTTCCATTGCACTAGTTGTTTTAGATACTTACTTTTACTACACAGGGATTTCTAGTGTACCTGTAGGGTCTGGACTACGTACATGAATGTTATTAATTTATGTGAATTTTATGAGAGCACTGTTGGTCTAGTGGTAGCGGCCGCGCCTTCCAATCGTAAGGTCGTGGTTTCAAACCCGGTCGTGCATGAATGGATTTTTCTGAACGAAAAATTTTAATAATTATTTATTAAAAATTATTTTATTGTTTACTTGTGGCTCTGCCCACACCATTAGGGATACGGGCGTGATAATATGTGTGTATGTCAAATTATAAAATGCGCTATAACAGTACTCTGAAACGGTAAAGTAAATCTTCGTGAGGAACAGGCATATCATAGAACGTAAAAAAAAATTAAAAACATGTGTTTAAAAACTTTCACCACACTGGTTCCAAAGAATTCGTGACACGACTAGTAGTAGTAGTATTAATTTATAAGAAAACTGCCAATTATTTTTCAGAAAAAAAGTATAGGTCTTATGTTCCCATTTTTACAATGTTTTACAAAACAATGTTTACAAAGTCCCAGCTTGATAGCTTGTAAAGTAAATAGCCTAACTCATAGATAGTTCTCTTTGAACTTATAGAACGGGCTTTAGGCCTCTGAATCTGAAAAGCTTGGGTCAAAGGTAAAAAGGGTCGCAGACATCAAAGATAATTGAGAACTTATTTAAAAAAATACTCAAGCGACCCGCACAATACTTGGAATGTGAAAAGGTTTTTATTTTCGGAAAAATAATTACTTATCGTGGCTTTGGAGACCCACTTCGGGTGAGGGACGGGTGCCACTCTTTTTGTAGAGGAGATTATGTTGCGTACTTTAAACTCTATTCTGTCAAGGGAGAAGCAAGGGAATTGCCCTACTTACACTTAGACTCTGTGTATAACATATCGACTCAGGTTTTATTCAAATCAAAAGCTATATGCTCAAATAAACGTTTATTAATACTCATAGATATTTACAAAAAAAGCGCATAATTACCTAAGATGTTACTTAGAACTTCATTCGCTTGAATAAATAAATAGGAATCTTTTAATGCGATGATTTTAGTATATGACGCGTCTATTAGTAAAGTGCGATAGGCACAAAGAATGTATAAAAACAATGCGTTTGATCCGCACCCGCACCGTTCGGAGTATAAAACCTGGGGGCGCAAAAGCTAACAATAGTAAATCAGTAATGAAATAAAGAAGTCAGACTTGGACCGAAAAAAGTTCCAAAGCTACTTTACTTGCTCGTTTGCTGAACGTGAGGTTTCCTAAGATTCTGAATCAAAGTATTTACAAGTTCCCGTAAGTAGGGAAGGTCAAGAGGGTGTTAACAGTCACCACGTAGGGTCCCATTACGTTCATTAAGTGCTCTATCAGGACCTCAACTGAATAAATAATTTGTCCTTTATCGAGGGTACTCTACAACACTTTGGTAAACTAATGATTATTTAGATGTCGAAATACAAATAAACTACTATCTCCTTGGATAGAGTAGTAGGTAGAACGTAGATGACATAATGAACTTAATTAATTAGTGACACTATGTGATGTTGTAGTTAAGTCATTTAAATTAAGATGTTTGTACAGTAAGTTGTAAATGCGTTGTTGGCGTTCTATTTTGGCAAAAGAAAAGTAAGGTAACTGGAATATAACTGAGTCGCAAAGTTACCAAAGTTACGTAATTACCAACATAATGGGCCATCTATATAGGCGATGGGCTGATCGTCTGTCACCATGGTTCACCATATCCATCTTGGGACTTTAAATTAGGAGTGGCTGCAAGTTTTCCTTATGATTACTTGTGGCTCTGCTCACAGAGATACGGGTGTGATAACATGAATGTACTTCTCTTGTAGAACTCGTTTCTGCGACTCATCTCTCGAGCCCGAAGTCTTTTTCTAAGCAATTAATTTCGGTTTAGTATACGAGCTCAGATTCTATGTTTTATTACCTGTTGGTAAGAGAGGATACACACACATGCTTAGTTCGTAGCGGCAACGGGCGGTGTCGTGACTGATTGCTTTCATTAAAACCCTCGCGATTATCCCTCCGAGCCCGCACCTGATCTATCTGCCGCTGAAACCTAACATCTATTCGTAATCTGTTTAAACTACACACTTACAGTACGCGAATAATACACGTCGAGCTTTAAATAAAGACTATCGGCAGTTTTGGCTTTATAGAGCGTCGTCTCTGTCATTCATAACCGTGTGAAACTTACGTTACGATTGCACGAAATCCGTCATCGGCCGAAGTATGGTCGGACGTCGTTGACCGAACACAGCCGATCGAATCAAACGTATGTTAAAAGGAGTGTGAAAACTACTACAACAGACATCGACCATTCGATTCCATTGACATTTGATTGACCGAGTTTGGTCGTCGACGTACGCCCGACCATACTTCGGTCGATAACCGATTTTGTAAAGTCGCTATTGTCCCTTCGTCCAGGCCTGCACCTGGTCCATCCGCCGCTTAAACCTAACATCTACACATAATCTGTTTAAACTACATACTTACACTACGTAAACGCCCATTATATATTAAAGATCATGGGCAAGATGGACAAGACTAGCACAGAACAGTGGTGAATGGCATAAAATACAGGGAGGCATATACTCAGCAGTGGGTAAAGTCGGACTGTGGATGATGATTATGACTACAGGACGTAAATAATACACATCGAGGTTAAGATAAAGACAATCGGCCAGTTTCGAATTTGTAGAGCGTCATCTCTGTCGCCTGTGTGAATTTTTACATCAGACAATGCTATATAAATCTGATTCTTTATCTCAGCTCGTTGTGCATTATTTACGTCTTGATACTATACAGCATGTATGATGAAAACAGACGCAATAAGTAACCCGCGCGAAGATGAAGCACTTTAATTTCAGTTAAGTATGAGATGAAATGCAAATGTAGACTCTAGGTTCTAAATTGTATGAGGAAAAAATATTATTATTATGTACACAGTTTTTATAGTCAAGTAAAATTATTTTTGTAGATTTCTGCCTAGAAAAAGTAAGGAAAATTCACGTTGAGTTTTATTGTTGATCAAACCACATAATTAAAGCAACTACTGGCAACATTTCAAAACACCACTCTCTATCTGTCGGTTCCTTTGAGATATTACTTCCTTTTTCTCTCATAATAATAAGATTAAATTTTACTAATGAAACAGAAAATGAAATTTTGTTCAACAGAAAAGGAATTCGCTAAATAACTTTCTGCCATTTGTCTTGCTAATGAATGAATTTTTTCATACTTCTTTTCTCCTTAAACCACCCAGTCGTCTGTATAAAAGTAATAATCTCCGGGTATAATAACAAATAAGTTATGACATTTTCCGCTGATTTTGAATTGCTTCTAGCTGAAAAGAAAAACATAAGCTTTGTTGAATCCAATTATTTCGGCTGTAATCACAATTTGTATAAAATTAGTATGAGAGTCATGTTTTCACATTGCACCACAAAATTAAATGTGGCTGACGTGACAGCATTTTAAACAAATGTAAATGTAGCGGTCCCCGAGGAGGCGAGACCTTCCCACAGCTAAAAGTAACGACCTTTGGAAAGGGACGACGTCTCTGGAGATGAAACCGAAGCCCGATTTGCAACGTCCAATTCAGGTTTATCCGAAATCATTATCCGATACGAATAACGAGCCACGCCGACACTTTAGTGCCGAGCCTGGAATTAGATCCTCAACGTCATTAACAACACTACGCTTATTTTGAAACAATCGCATTCTAATTTGTTTTCCTGCGCCCGCTTACAACGTAACACTCTCTTGAATTTCAATTGGCTTTGCTAATTTCTTAATTGAAATCGTAAATGAAGATGTTCTTCTGTCTATAATAATTAGTTAAGATTTAAAATTATTCAAATCGCTTATTTGTTTGAATTTGTACAATTGAAACAATCTAAATTCCGCCAAATTCACAAAATCAAAAGAAAAAAGACTCATCTCGTTAAATAAATTCCAGCGAATCATAGAAAATTAAGTTACCTTATTTATTAGTGAAATTGAACAGTTGTTTGTATTCAATCGTGGAAGAAAAAATATTCAACTTGAGATTCCGAAATGAATTGAGGTCAGGAAGCAGGGGTGGCAAATAATGGAGCGCCTGGCGGAATGGCTTTGTGTAGTGTTTTGGTACAATTGTTGATTTTCCTCTCGTCTTGAAATGTATGAAAGGATGGTGACCCGAACTTCATTCTTCAGCCGATGGCTAAGTTTTAGATAAATTAATGATCTACCTACACTTACTAGAGAAACCTTAACCTAATATGGAATTCGAAATAAACACTAAAAAGTTACATGCATATAATAAATAAAAACAATGATTAGACTTAGATTAGTTGCTAATTATCTATCTGTCTAGTCGTGTCACTAGTTATTTCGAACCAATGTGGTGAAAGGATTTAAAGTGCGCTTCAAATTCTCCTTTCGTACAATTGAAACATTCCTCACGATGTAATTCTTCGCCGTTTGAGAGTACTGGTATAGCGAGCATAATTTAATATAACACACGACCTGAGGATCGGAAGGCGACGCCGCTACCAATAGACCACCAGTCTAAAGGGTGCTACTAAAAATACGATAGGATATCGGTATCTTTGTACCTACTCGTAAGGTACAAAGATACCGATTTAATTTACTATTTTCGATATTATTGCCGTCACTTAAAACAATATCAAAAACCATGTCGCAGTCAGCTTTGGCAGTCAGCGTGAAATTGTGGGGGATACCATTTAATCACGGTGACAAATGTAC
This sequence comes from Scotopteryx bipunctaria, assembly GCA_949320045.1. Lineage (NCBI taxonomy): Eukaryota > Metazoa > Arthropoda > Insecta > Lepidoptera > Geometridae > Scotopteryx > Scotopteryx bipunctaria. The sequence continues at coordinate 7,825,090 of OX439441.1, forward strand.
CGGCGCCGCGCAAGCTGTCACCCGCGTCCCGTCACAATTGATAATGCTCGAATCGCTTGAATGGACGCTCCACACTATCTTATCATTTTTCGACGTGTAATTGACAACTGAATAATGCGGATTGTGTGTTTGAATCTGAACAATACGGAGTCCGGTGATGCTTTTGATCAGGGTTGACTTAAGTGTGCGTATTTAATAAAGGCTCTTGAATGGCTACGGAATAAGAAAATAAGTGTAGGACGGCCCCCACTCGATGGACCGATTACATTGTGAAGATCGCGGTGGTCGGCGGATGGAGACAGCACAAAATCATTCGTCCTGGAAGTATATTGGGAGCGATGTCCAGCAGTGGACTTCTATAGACTAACGACAATGATGATGATGTCTGCGCACTAGAATTATGTTATGAAGAAAATTGTTTTATGAACCGACATTCATCAAATATCTCATATTCTAAAAAACAAAACACACCATTTCAAATTCAAGGGTGTTTGTTTTGTGCATTGATAAAAATAGGTCATCTGTCACACGTCACAAAGTATTTTTTGGAATAGGTACCGATTTAGCCGGCGCGCGGCGGCGAAAAACATAAAAATCAGATTCTTTTTCCACTGACGTTGTTCCTATGCCCCACACGTACTATATAATTTTCACTTGCGTTTTTCTTCTACCTTGTCCATAGTGCCATAGCACTGACGTCATCAAAACGTTTATACTCCGTTACACAACATCTTAACAGTTGATTAAGTCCAGGCATATTCTAAACACCATTAAGATCAGGTATAGCCTAGTTTTCCTTGGGAAAGATCACCTGTATTGTATATAGCATGGCAGCTAGATACAACTGGGCTGAGCAGCATTTGGGAAACTTCGTCGAGTCCTCTCATCGGCCATATTCGTATGTCAGTAAAAAACTAAAGGTTTTAATCAGCGCGTCCTACCTATAATGACATCCGGAGCCAAAACGTGGCCACTCACCGTGCGACTCATCCACCAGTTCAAAGTCGCTCAGCGAGCTATGGAGAGAGCTATGCTCGGAGTTTCAGGAATCAAATCCGTAACGAAGTTATTCATCAGAGAACCAAAGTTACCGACATAACTCAGCGAATTAGCAAGCTCAAATGGTAGTGGGCAGGCCATATATGCTGCAGTACCAATGGCCGTTGGGGTAGACTGATTCTTGAGTGGAGACCGCGTGTCGGCAAATGTAGTGTAGGGCGCCTTGTAGCTAGGTGGGCGATGATATTCGAAAGGCAGCGGGCAGGGATTAGAGAAGGAGAGCTGAAGATGGAGCTCAGTGGCATGCTATGGGAGAGACTGACGTGGGCTGATGATGATATAGCATCTGATGTGCTGGATCAGGTGAGCTATCTATAGACCGTTTGCAACGGCCTTTAGATAGCCCGACTATTTCTTTTGTATTTTGTAATTAAGTTAGTTGTAAGTTTCTTTCTGTTAATAAAGAGATTTTATAGCATGGTATTTAAATATCACAATATATTAAAAAAATAAAAATAAAAACCCACAACTATTGATACTCGAACTATTGATCTCGTAGCTGTACTCAAACTCGTTTATATTTTATTCGTCAAATGAAAAATACTTCGAGTCCAATCACAATAAAATTGATAAACCCTGAATTAAAGCTCTACAATAAAATGACTTATCATTTTCAGCGTATAAATGACAACTGGGGAACTGGCATGAAGCTGGTTCAGCTCTAGCACAAGTTTTTGACAATGTACAATCGATAGACTCGCCGCAAAGATCAAAATACAAAAAAAATGCACATAATGACGCTCCGGTCAGAATTCGATGAGATAAAAATAAGATGTTAAAGGGATAAAAACCTATGTAGTAGGGACCATATGAATGATTAAAAGAGACTAAATGATAATGCTCATAAATGTGAATGATAGTAAATGTTTCAACTATTTTTGCGTTTTTATCAAAAACTCGTGCTAAGGTTACCGAATTTTACAAAGAGTCAGCTCAAAGCTGAGTTTGATTGGCGGCAATTATTATTTATTCCAATGTCGTCGTACTCAATCAACTCTGTTAAGAATCAGGAATTTATGGCGTAATGTATACTTCTATTTTTGTGTTTTTATGTTTATTGTTACTTCGTTCCATTCTATTTGTTTTCCATATTCGGAATACGAAAAGGACCAAATATAAATAAATGTGTTCAACAGAGAAGTAACAGACCGAACGCCTTTTCAATAGAAAAATAACTTTAGCGATTATTGTAACAAGTACTTGTATTACACAGTAGGTACAATAAATAACCGAGATTCTATCTAAATTACAGGGAATTTTAGCTGCAATCTCAGTTTAAACCTATTCTTCTAATCAATGTTTGCTCCAGTCACTTTAGGAAACCACATTACGCTTTTTAAGCTTTTTCCAATAGAATAGCCATTAATTTATTTTTATCTTGATGTTGTTTTACCGTGAGGTGAATGCCGGGTTAAGATGTTGCTGGGAGCCCATCGCATTAATTAAAGTAATTACGCGAAGTTGGGAGCTTTTCAATTTATAAAATACGAAATTCTTCTTATAACAAGATTTCAATCATATTTACTTATGCAAATACTTATTTCACTTACGTCCATTGGTTGCAACAAATCCTGTAGGTTCATAGATAAAATTGTAAAGCATTTAAATGGATAGAAATACCACAAAGTAAATTACGAGCTAAAATAAATAGTAATTTATCTGAAAACAAATTTATGTTTCAAAAGCAGCTCGACTCACGATTGTCCCTAATCCACAGCTACTAGTATATCCAGAAACATAAAGGACTCTGGTGACTAACAGTTTACTGGCGAGTAATAAACACTCAGTTATCATGATAGACGAAAGCATCACAATGCATTGTAAGATTTAAGACTAGTTTGTTTCTAATATTTATAAATAAATACTTCTCTGCTGGACTAGGAGTAAAGAAAAAACATCGAATGCATTATAGTAATATATGGTAGCAATTATTTAAGGTTGCGTATTATCTAAATATATAAATATTTACGCCGACTGACTGATTGACTGACAATCAACATTACAGTCCTCAAACTATGAAGCTTGTAGGGTATATTCTTTTCATGATGTAGTGATGCACTAAGAAAGGAATTCCCGAAATTCAACACAGTTTGTATAAAAAAATACTAAGCAAACAAAGTCTCGGGGCATTTCTCTAGAAATATAACATTACTTTGTTTTTTATTCGAAATAGTGTTGATAGCCACTGACATCTTGACATTATTTACCTGTTAGTTTCTATAAAACGGTTTTTGCTTCTCTACTCGAGCATGTCGTAAAAGTCCTTAGCCAAAACTCTTACAGCATGATTCAAGGATCATGCTGTGCTGACCCCACCCACATAGAGTGGGATAATGGCAGGAAGATAATGAGTTTCTATAAAACGGCACTAAGGAGTTTCAACTTATTTTTCATTGGAAACTGTTTTGTTTTTAGTTCAAAAGTTTTCAAAAATGTTCATTGAAATCACTAGAATTATTTGGAAAGGTCTTAAATCTAAGCTGAATTTAAGCCTATTCGTAATACGACCAAGCGTGGAAGATTATAAAATGAAATTTTATAATGTCAACCACACATTTAGAGGTATGTTTGCATGTAAACTGTTAGGCAGTGAAGACCTTAACTTGTTTTGAGCGGGTGCGGCCTGTCACGTACTAGCCATAGTGAGAGAAACTGCAGGTGTTTCTAATTGGTTGGCCGCGGGCTATTCTCGAATACCCTTCCAGCGCTATTCGGTTTGCCTTCGCAGTTTCAAACAGGTTAAATCCCAACTTTTCGACCGTATTTGATCAACGGAACTTTCTCGTTTCGCCGTCTCTTGTTCTTTTGCCCCGACCTGTCTAGATTGAACAGTACAAAAGCCAAAAATCCATTACTCACTTTTGCTATGTACCTACTTAGTTCAGTGCTTAGCTGATTCTATTTCACGAAGAAACAAAAGCTTTCAAAATGATTATCAAAAGTCCCTTTGTCTACTTATATTTGAAGAGAGATTAGGGCTTTGACATTGAATGCCAGCTGTCAGTTAGAATACCCGAGATTAAACTTAGTTTTGAATGAAAACTAGATTATACTATAGATCATTAATTGAGCTCGGAATGTCGGCCAGTGAAGTCTAGGCTTGTTTCTGTTAGAACACGTCACGTCTGAGAAGGCGAGTGAACACCAGTACTTACATTATTTTTGATTCCCAGTAGTTATCTTTCGATAGCTTTTGTTTTATTGGTCCGCATCTAGGTTTAGAAAACTGGTAATTTCGCTTTTTTTATCTCATCATCATAATGGTATTCAAATATAAAAAGAGGATAGACCTCCTATCCTGTTTATAGTTGCACAGATAATTTAATTAACAATTTAACAACAAAATTAACCCATTTTTCAAAAGGTTCGCACCGAATTCACACAAACGAACCAATACAATAACCAATTATCCCCAATTCAAATAAGCGTGGTAATAAGTTTATTATACAGACATCAACAGACGCGTGTAGTGGAGTTAATCTGATTTGTCGATGATCAAACAATTTGTCCGCACGTCGCCCTGGGGCACACCCCAGTACAGTGTGTACAGACTGCGGACACACTCCGTGCCATAAAGTATCCCTGCTGCTCTACACTAGCTTACGTCCAGGGCACCGCTCGGGTACTACACGGATAAGCAGAATATTTTTCAAAATTCATAATACGGCAAAGTGGAGTGACGATTTGCGAAAGGCTGCTGGCAGAGACTGGGTATTTATGTATGTTCGTATAAGCTAGCGGCCAACTCCAGTGATGGAGCTTATAGGCCGCCTAAAGGCCTCCGTCATGGCTTAACGACTTAGAAGCTGGGACCGACTGTTTAACGTGCCCTCCGAAGCACGGAAGAGAGACTGAGTGCATCAGTGACTACATAACAATTTTAGATGAGAATATTTTTTTGTTTCATACCTTTTAAAGCGTGATTTTTCAGTAGTCGGTTTTTATTTTTTATACTTTCTTTTTATTATATAGACAGAATTATCAAGAACGAGGGAATTATATTGAGGACGTTTAATTAAAGTAATAAAATACAGTAGAGAAACAATAGGGAACATTTACAGCGACACGACGCGTGATATTAACACTATCATTGTCGCTTTAGGATTAGATTTTCAATAAATATTGCTTTAACGAGATCACTTTCAGTTAGAACAATAATATGGATGATAATAGGGATACGATCGATCGATTTTATAAACGAATATTACAAGTTTTCATTAAGGCAATTATTTTGCACCATGTCGTGTGTAAAATGCGAGCTTTGAGCCGCGGCTTTGCTCGCGTGGTACCCGGATAAAAAGATGTATTTCATCATGAGATCAAGCCCCTAATGGGGTAGGCCGAGCCACCAGTGATCAATGGAAAACTTGCAGCCACTCCTGATTGAAAGTCCTAAGATGGATATGGGTATATGGAGCTATATTCCAAGGTCCATTTAAATCCGCTCAGCCGTTTGGGTGCGATTGAGGTACAAACATTCAAACATCTTCACAAACAGTCGTGTTTATAATATTAGTAGGACTACTCTCACGTGGTGTGTGCCAAATGTCAAAACAAATGAATTGGTTTATCTCTTCTTAATACATTTTTCACAATACAAAAATTATCATTATCTAAACATGCCTCTGACTACCCTTCCTCATCATCATCATATCACACCACATCTACCAACTGCTGGGTATATACCTCCTTTTAAACAGTTCAACCGAAACCAGATAACAAATAAATAAATTAATATAAATATTTATGAACATTTCTCACAGCGCCATCTAGCCCTAAACTAAACAAAGTTTGGGCTATAGGAAATACATAATATTTTTTGTAAAAACATACTTGCAATATAACAACATTTAGACCCAGAAGAAATACTTGCAAGACATGCAGAGGGAATCGAAACCGCGCCTCTATCTCAGCCAAGCACTCGCCCGCCACGCCACCAAGGTCATCAACGCCGTCTTCACAATGTCACCCTACTACAATGACTATCCCCTTAGATATTATCATATAGCCTGGAGATTTAAGGGGGCTTGAAAATACAGTCGTGAACCTGTTTACGTTTACATTCGTGTTTATCATAGAAATTATGTATTCAAGTATATCTAGATACACCAAAAATTATTGTGTACGAAACGTAAAACTATGATTTTATCATAGTGAAAAAGTAAGAAAAACAGAAGCAACATAAGGCATTTTTTCTGTGTATTTATTTATATTTATGAGCTCAAAGTTCGTGTGCTGAATAACAATTTTCACAGTATTTCGGCCAAACTTACAGCTTTAAAATACTGCGTGTAAAATAAATTTTATTTAAATACAACGTACCGTGACTTTGTTGGAGAGTTTTTTTCGTACGAACTTCATTTTCTCGCTGCGCTCTCTAGGAATTGAATTTCAGGGACTATTTCTTAGTAAATCCCTACACCATAAGAGGAATATAAGAAATTGAAATATAAAATTGAAACTAAATCTTCAACAATTCCTCTCCAACATGATGGTCCCTTAAGGGCGATGGGCTTATCACCTGTCATCATGGTTCACCATATCCGTCTTGGGACTCAGGAGTGGTTGCAAGTTTTCTTATGATTAGGTACTTGTGGCTCGGCCCGCCCCATTAGAGATGCGGGCGTGGTAGTATAATGATAATGATGAAATTGAATCTGAAGCAGTGTATAAGTTAAGCCACATGTGAAAGACAAATAAAGGCAAATATTTCCTGACTTAAACCTGAAGATGTCGCAACCTTTATAGATGTAAGCCTTATCACCTGCAACATTAAGGAGCATTAAGGTGCGAAGGCGACATTATCGACACCGCATCGTAATCGACCCGATGATATGGAAACGGCGGGCACCCTCACGAACACTTCACCTAACTGCCACTTCATATGAACCACTAGTAACCTTTGACTTTGCTCGCGAGGGACCCGGATAAAAAGATGTATTTCGTCATAAAATATGTGTGTCAAATGTCGATAGAATCGAACGGTCGGCCGAGTTCGATCGACGACGTCCGAAAATACCTCGGACGATAACGGATTTGGTGTAATCGTACCGTGAGTTTCAGCCAAATGCGTTCAGCTGTTACGTAGATGAGGCGGAACAAATGTACACATGCAGACACAAAAGGACTTTGTCCCATCGGCTGTACCCAGGAGGGCTTAATGAAAGCCACCGATAGTGGAATCACTGTGGCCTGATACTTGTTAAAAACATGTTGAAACAGTGATTCGATATAAGAAGAAAAAGACATACATACACAAGCTTTTACAAAACCTTATTAGTACAGAAATAACTCTCATGAGTTTTAACTTGCTACGCTGCTACGGCGTAGACATTTGCTACGAGGAATGCTACGGCGTAGAAGATACTTTTTCTGTCAACCATGTTCACATTCGCGCTGCTTTGAGTCAAGTCGCGAGCAAAACAGGATATAAAAACGCTAAAAAGTTAATTCCACTGAAAATATATTTTTGAATTGTAGCTAAAAAGTTCAAAATATAAGCTAAACGCGAGGCGAAATATGTCTACTTCGTAAGCAACTAACCTTACATAGTCGTGCGAAACGGTGATTCAAAAGATTCATAACACGACCCAGCCGCGCTTGTGAAATCGTAGAACTGAAAATCCATGGAACCGAATTTGAACCCACGACCTTAGGATCGGAAGGCGGGACCGCTACCACTAGATCACCACTACTCTGTTGTACTAGGCCAAATCTTCCCTCTACAGTACGGCAAAAATAACAGATAAAAAAACCTGAACAACTGAACGTCTGTCAATTCTGTCAATCGCTAATTTAGCTCTAGTTTACCATAATATTTAAAGATGGACTTCACCGCAAAGACACAACAAATACCTGGATATGAATTACACTCGCTTCACTTGCCATTAATCAAGAATTCCAATATTAATAGGTTGGAGTAATCTTGCAAACTATCCGGCTGACTAATGACAGGGCAGTGCGCCGCAGACGGTCAACTCATTAATTACATCCAAGTTAAATTACTTAACTAGTGAACACTCAACGCTGCACTCCGACCTTGTCTCGAGTGAGTGCTCTGCTCCAATATTTTCTGACATTTAGTCACATCTTAGTGACTTATATTGGACAGAAGTTTTCAGAAACTCCTGTAATAACAAGGCAGTACGTAACTCATTAATTACATTCAAATTATTTTACTAAACTAGTGAACACTCAACCTTGCGCTGCGACCTTGTCTGGAGTGAGCCTGCTCCAATATTTTCTGACTTTTAATAACATCTCAGTGACTTTTGGATAGAAGTTTTCAGAAACTGCTGACTAATGACAGGATAGTGCGTCGCAGATGGTCAACTCATTAATTATATCCAAATTATATTACTTAACTAGTGAACACTGAACGCTACACTCCGACCTTGTTTTCGGTGAGTGCTCTGCTCCAATATTCTCTGATGTTTAATAACTTCTCTAGTGTACTTATATGTATTATGTACTAATTTAATATATACAAATCCCCGAAATCGTCTATTGAACAATAAATTGAACCTATATAACAAACGCATTCATAGGTACATATTATCACTACATAGTCGCTTCCTGCTGTCTGTCCCTATGTATGCTTAGATCTTTAAAACTACACAACGGATTTTGATGCGGTTTTTTTAATAGATAGAGTGATTCAAGAAAAAGGTTTATATTATTATTATTATAACACATGCATAATAAAGTAGCGAAACACTGATAATTTTAGAGGTTTCTAATGTGATGTCGTAAATAAACACATATTTTTGCGCTTACATTGCAAACGCTGGCGAACCCTACGAGATAGATCAAAATAATGTACTACAGTATTGTGCACCTTAAAAAGGTCTACAAAAAAGCCCACGATGGTATAAATCTATCCCCGTGCGAAGCCGAAGCGGGTCGCTAGTAATAGATAGTGCGAAAATCCATTAGTTCACGACCGGATTTTAACCCACTGCCTTAGAATCGGAAGGCGACCACCAGACCACCAGTGCTCTCAGAAAGCTGAAATATTACCTAAGTAAAACTTTGTATTTTCCTAGGTGTATATGCATTACTAACGTAATGTTCAACACAGATTTTCACCCAATACGAAAATAAAATTTAAAGCTCAGTCTATAAATATTTTATCAAACATCTACTCGAAATATCCCAGTGAAGTCACGCAGCAGAAACTTGTAAATAACTGTATAAGGGCTGAAATACATGATTTATAAGCAACGTGGAAGGGTGATAAGAATCCATTTCTTATGCACACTGTGTGCGGAACACACTTATCGCATACATCACTTAGCATGAACGTGCGTTGCCAAAAATAAACTAGCTGAGTTAGTACGTGAGTGCCTTGACTATGGTAAAGTTGTATCTCACAGTCAGCATCAAAAGTTAATATAAGTAAAATAATAAACAGTATTTAATATTTATCCTTTCCAACATGATGGACCACCTAAATGGGTGATGGGCTGATCACCTGTCACCATGGTTCACCAGTGGGTATCACAAGTGGCTGCAAGTTTTCTTATGTTTACTTGTGGCTCTGCTCACCCCATTAGGGATACGGGCGTGATAATATGAATGTATGTATTTAATATTTTTATTTACATAAAAATATTTGGAAAAGAAAGGAATTTCCAAATAAGCGATAGATTACCTTATCCTTAAACCTCAAAAATGTTTTATTTTATCTAATCACAAGGATTGTTTTGATGCGTTACAGCTTTCAAGCAGACTTTCTTGCTTTTACTGAACTTTATTGCTCAACTCAATTTTTCATTCAGTATTTGCAATAAATCGTATTAAAACTCTGAAAAAGTAATAAACTTCTGATAGCGACTGTACGTACGTGGTCCTTTCAGATGGTGATTTATTTATTATAAAAATAACACATACCTATTCCTAACACCTACTATATGCTTAATAGATATGTAATCAAATCACACTAATGTTATGAATGCTAAAGTTTGTGTTAGGGAATGTGTCTATTTTTATAATCATACTGCATTTGCTTTACAACTTTATCATATTGAAATTTAATGGTAGATACACGGCTTATTGCCGCATTGGTGATGGCTGATATCAACTAAACGACCTATAAAGAACACACGAGCAGGATTTAACGACTTATTATATACAGATATACGTTATTCGTACTTTACAGAGCAATAAACAGTTCTTTCATACATTAGTAGCACATATTCGTTTTCAAAAAGGGAAAGAAAATTATCCGCGAGAAAGAAAAAACAAATAAAAGACTACCTAATTATGCGCAATGGTAAGAGCTTTAGTACTATTGTGTCCATAAAAGTTCCGGAAAGCCCCAAAACAGTTAATGGCCTATATTGAGGGACTTGAATAAGTAAATTCGAGCAAGTTAATTACTTTTTGTTGCACTTCCTCGACAAACAGATTAATTATTCATACGTATAAAAGGAGGAACAGAAGCCGAGAGATGAGCCTTCGTAATTAGGCTGAGCCCGCACATAAGCTGCCATTTGACAAAGTTCCTTTGTAAATTATGATAATAAAGTTTCCGTCTAATGACTCAAATAACAAATAAAACTTAATTATCAATGGCCTACTTGCGAACTTGTCAACATTGAACTAGAGCGAACTTTACTGTGATGAAAGAGACACTCGTCAATGCGCAAATCATATTCTATCAGTATCTATTGTGCGCGAGTTACACTGTTATATTGTTTAATTCACGCGACATAATTTTCTGAAATGGCCTAACGAAGCGTACAAACGAGAGTTTGATAGAGTGGTAAATGTAGTGTGGTAAATTTAATTCAATGTATCAATATTTATCAAACAATTTGGATTATAATAAATAACTAACATGGACAAATATGAGTACGGACCGCATCCTGCGGCTTCCGCAGGTACTTTAATTTGGGCCGCACTCGTTTCATAACGTCCAAATTCAGAGTTTACATTTCTCCTCCCAATTTTAAAAAAGTAAAAGGATTTTCATAATTTCATTGAGTACTGCGTGTGATTGGTCCTATAAAGTCCTTTTCTCTTTTTGAGTCAAATTACGGAATCCAAAATTTACTCCTTTTAAACATTTACGATGGCGTGGCGGGCAAATGCTCCACTAAGACTGGGGAGATGGGTTCGTTTTCTGCAGGAGAAATATTTGCATGTTTTGTATTGTAAATATTTTCTTCAATGAAAATAATTCTAATACGTCTTTTAGACCTAGGCAAACTACTAAAGTGGTTTACTAACGAAGTTACTGCTCTCTAATCTGTTGCGTGGAGTGTATTTAGATCGCGGGAGGGAGACGGGGTCAGGAGAGTGTAAAGTTCAGGAATCAATTAGTGACATAGCCTGCCTTACATAATTCATGCGCCTACAGCGATGCGCCCGCCGCATCCCAAATGAGCCGGGTACTTCAACACCTCTGAAAGTAATTAGGATCGTTTTAATAGCCTCGGGCTCGCTGTGATTGGAATTGATGGTCACAGAATGAGTAATAGCTTGAAAAGATAAGGTAGGAGCCGAGAATACTGATAAATACATCCACCATTTTTTTAATAATCTATAGTAACCCACTGCTGAACAAAGATATTCCTCCCCTTCCTTTACAATGCTTGCGCTCCAAAACTAGAGTTTCCCATTGTTGTTCGAATGCATACAGATCGTCTCGTCATTTTTCTGGGTCTACCGCGACGTCTCCGACTGTCCTCGGTCACTTATTAATTGACCACGACTTTTTTACATATTTATAAGTACCTAGCCCATCTATATGGGCGATGGGCTGATCACCTGTCACCATGGTTCACCATATCCATCTCGGGACTCTGAATGAGGGGTGGCTGCAAATTATCTCATGATTACTTGTGGCTTCTCCCACCCCATTAAGGAGACGGGCCTGATAATATGTTTTATGTATAAGTACCTAATATTTTTAATCTAAATACACTCTTCCAGGCCTATAAGCACAAGCGGTCAACCGTGTACGCATATTTTGTAGATAACGAACATTCCGTTTACAAGATTTATAAAAAGATTAATAAATTAATAGGAACCGAAACAATCTCACTCAAGGTACCATGAATACCTAAACACGTGTGCATTATTCAAAGTAATTAGCGGTAGTCCCTTTTAGTACCGACTGTAGGCCTGCGGAAACCGCGGTCACCGGAGATGTTAATAAAATTGTATTGTGTGGCGAAGGCCTCATGCAGACGTCCGTGCCTGGCTACCGTCAAAGATATAATGTTATTCTACTACCTTAATACTCTGAGAGCACTGGTGTTCTAGTTGGTAGTGACCCCGCCTTCCAGTCCCAAGGTGGCAGGTTCAAATCCGGTCGTGTACGAATGGATTTTGCTGTGCGAAAATTTTATGTACGCTATACTAGTACTCTCAAACGGTGAAGGAAAATATCTTGGGGAAACCCGCGGCTTAGTCAGCACCGCACGTATTGATCATGTCTTTCCTGTGGACAAGGCCGACTAAGCTGAGAGGATGGAACAGGGGCAAGCCTACTCCATCTTAATTTGTCCCGGGCACTACAGCATCCCGTTAGTAAAGGTAAAAGTTGCCTGCTGATGCTGTATAAATCATGTACTAGATGGTAAAAGGCCTTTATTATTAATACTCTAGTTTTCTCGATACAGTAAAACAAGAGTAAAACCTAGTGAGAAAACTGAATGGTATTCTCTTACTTTAGTATAAAGTTTTTTGCGAAAGCAAACCACTGCTGTGTGATTCTTACTGTTTACTACATATTTTTTTAATTTGCTTTTGCTGTAATCAATATTTTTAATTTTCAATAATAGCACCCAACCGTGCTACATACTTAGTCCTGACCCCACACTAGGATTGCCTGTGGAAGTAAGAAGAAATATTTGCAGGTCATACATTTCCCCGCAGCGGGAATCGAACCTTACGTCTCAGCTGAGCACTCACCCGCCATGCCACCATGGTCGTCATATCTTAATTGTGAAGATGTTTTATATCTTGGTGGCTCAACCACGGCGTGACGGTAGAAAGGATGGGAATAAAACTTGGAGTTGGTAATATTTACTTATTTTTAACCGACTTCAAAAGAGATTCTATGTTCAACTGTATGATTTTTTTTATGTGTGCTCACCGATATCTCCTTCAATAGTAAACCGATTTGGTTGATTCTTTCATTGGTGTATAGAGAATGATCCCGAGGTGGTCCATTATAAACTCTATGTCGGAGGGATTTATATTTTTCAAGTAATATTTAAAAGAACATAAAGTTTGTATAAAAAACACGCGAAGAAAGTCACGGGGCGTTCCTCTAGAAATATGTATTGTTCCGAGAAAATATGACATTAGGTACTTTGTTTTTTATTCGAAAGAGTGTTGATAGCCAATGACATCTTGACATTATCTACTTGTTAGTTTCTATAAGACGGCACCAAGGAGTTTTAACTTATTTTTCATTGGAGTCGGTTATGTTTTTAGTTTTTAAAACGTATTATTGCAAGTAATCATGCTAGCGAAGCCGTGGCAGGAGGATCTAGAGTACTTTAAACGCTGTACTTTGTTTCCAACATCTCTAAATTCATTCTAAATTTCTTACTCCAAAAGCATTGACTTCAGATTTACTGTGCAATTATTGTCACCCCTAGTACCTTATACAAAATATTGAAAAAAAAAACTGTTTAATGTACTTTGCCACCACACGTTTTAGCAAAATTTTAGTATAGTATGACTAACTGTGTTTCAAATGCTTCTAACTACAAAAGGACGGATTTTCAATATAGATATGATAAAACTATAAAGGTCCCTTTGGACTTTGAAACACTTAAAAGGTTACAGATATGAAAGTATTTAAATGGATTCCATATAATTATAATGAAATAAATGCTTCTCTCCCCGAGCATGTCGTAAAAGTCTACTAAGGGATAGTATCCTCTCTAACATGATGAGATAAAGCAAGTATTCCCAAGGAGGGTTGATGTCAGGCAGACTTTACACCTTAGCCAAAACTCACATCTCACTCACACCAAAATTGTGCCGACCCCACATAGAGTGGATGAGGGCAGGAAGATGATGATGATAATGGAATAAATATATGCATCAGTAGGTAAACATAGGAAGTTACCCCATTATTTGTGACCCAAGATGAATGTGAATAAACAGCGGAGTGGCGCGTGACTCGAATAATCGCATCATAATATTCGAACAAACACAACACGAGTATACGAACTATACAAGTTTATGAGCTGTAAACTCATATTTTTATGTATCTATACAGCCGATAGCACCCGCTGCTGGTAAAAAAGTGGCTTCTCTATCACGCCACTCCTGGCGGTCTTGTGCTAGCCGGATCCACTGTTCTCCTACTGCCATCACAATGTCGTCTGACCATCGGGCAGGTCTTCCTCGAGGCCGCCACAAATATCTTGGCCAACATTCAGTGACTGCTTTGATCCATCGGTTGTTTTTCCCGTCTAGCCAAGTGTCCTGCCATTCTTCACCTTATTTTTATACCTTATGCTAAATGTTTCTGTGCTTCCAAGTTAGATAAAACATAATTTTTCTGTGTTTTCTCTTTTTTTAATCAGTGAAATAAAATCTGTTTACGTATTCTTTACAAGCTCACAACAATAACAAACATTGCTTATAGTAGGTTGTAGTAAGATAAAAATAAATAGAACAAATATAACGAATAAATGAGACACCTTCTCTCAATACAACGCAACGTGGGCAGAAAATATCTCTAATATTCTCAGAGGTCGTTCAGTATATTTATTTGAAAAAGGAAGATCTTCAACCACGCTCGCTGAAGAACCTAATAAAGTGCCAGGGTAATTACTCGATTATACTGTGTCTCAGGAGTAATTATTCAAGAGAAGAGGCCGAAGGGCGGTCTCAAGATGAGTGACAAAAGGTTCGGCCGGGCACACACCCTGTCCGAGATTCTTTTACCTGTAATTTGTTACCCAACCTCTGAAGGTCCTTACAAAATACCCCTACATTATTTTCCAGGCCTCTGTTAAAAGTTTATAGGTATTTTCAGCGGCCATATTTATGGCTTGCAAATTTTATACGTGAAGCAAAATAT
Organism: Scotopteryx bipunctaria; assembly: GCA_949320045.1. Taxonomy (NCBI): domain Eukaryota; kingdom Metazoa; phylum Arthropoda; class Insecta; order Lepidoptera; family Geometridae; genus Scotopteryx; species Scotopteryx bipunctaria. Next base: position 7,840,205 of record OX439441.1, read on the forward strand.
GGAGGTAATTTGGTTTTTATTGGCAATCTGGGACGGCCATTTTCTGAAAAGGGAATTAGAAAATGTTTGGAAAATATGATAGATCACGATTAGTTTATATTATATACGGTCAGATTTTGGCTGCTCCTTTTCTTATAGTTCATAAAACAACCAGGGCTGTTGTAAATCTCGGGCACTCTGCTCAATATGAGGACAGTGTCGTGATGTTCGTTATGTTCTTAGGCATCCATTATTCAAGTGCGAACTCTCGCGCCGATCTGGTGGCCACCGAGCTCGTCGCATATTCCATTCATTCGTTCCTTTTGCCGATTCACTATTTAACACCTTCTTACGGCTCGTTTCACGACCTGAATAAAATAACAGACTGAAACCTCATGAGAGTACATTCAATACCCAAACAGGACGGAAATTCGAATGAAGTCTAAAAGCCAATTCGACTATATTGTGAGAAAGTAATTAAGGTGCTGTTGAGAAACATGAAAAGGCGACAGGTAAACAAATTTCTTCAAGAGGTACAATATATGTCAAGTAAAATTTTACAGTGATACTAGTTATACATAACTATCATCGCCTGGTACCTGCGTTGCTATCTGTCGTACAAGCCCTACCTAGATATATAGATTTTGACTTTAGTATGTGAGATTATGATTTTGCCCATCCACTTCTCAAAACATCAGCTCACAGTACCTGCGCTACTATTTTTTCATTTCTAGTGACACAGATACAAGTTTATTAAATATCTGTAAAGGGAGATGACAATGGTTTTATGAGTCTCAACAAAGTATATATTTTTTATAATTTACGATTTACACCTTATGCGAATCAAAATTTAGGATTACATCATGATGACCCATGATACCCATTACATAGGTACATGCGTGACATAATTTATAATTAGTTCATATTAACTATTATATCGTGAGTATTAAAAAAATAACATCGACCTTGAACCTCTAAGACCAGTACGCGTCCGCCATCTTTAATACATCAGACAAAACATTACCCCGATAATGAAGCCAATTTTCATGAATGAGTGAATTGATATTCCCCTCTAAAACCATGTCGTCATCCCGATAGATATTTTTAACCCAAGTAGGTATATTTATATTCACAACGATTCCACGAGAACGCGTTAGTAAAGTTAGATTTGGAAAGTCCCACGAAGAATATTTAGGGTCGCAACTTTCTTTCGGAAAGGTCGGAGCATACAGTGTCGTTCAACCAAGGTCGAGAAACGAATTTTTAAACTACCCCGTGGTCGTGTGAGACGTGACGTGAATCTCTGCATACTCTCAACATGCTATTTATTCGCCGAACGTTGCGAAGATACCTTTCCATAATTTTCACACAAAAGTGAACCTCGAGACATAATCGAACAATTTATTCTGTGGACATAGTTCCAAACTCGTCTCGGATAAGAGCACAAACTGATACCACTCGTAGCTCGACTGATGAAAACTTCATGCTCCCCAGAGCGTCTTCATTTTTATTTTCTTAAAGTTATAAAAAATAATGAGGTATTTTCACGTCCCCGGAGTTGTTCATTGTTTGAAATTTTCCAACCAAAACCGGACTCTCAAATGGATTTTCTCTTTGAACGCTTCTTGACCAATGATACTCAAAATCATATAATTAGCATAAAGAAAAATTTGTCCGACCTAATTATACCAAATGACCTAATTTTATAATACGGTCTCGAATTTCTTTAATTTTTCTTATGACCAAATAGCATATCTCTATAACAGCAATTAAAATATGATTACAAAGAAACGTATCATCAGCAAAGATAAACCAAGGATAATCATTTGCATATATTATTGAAATAAAAATGACTCTCCTTGCCCAGAATAAATTCTGTAAAAGACGAAATATATTCATACCCGGACCGGTCCATCTAAAACGTTACCCTCATTTTATTCTTTTACCCTAATAACGTAAATTGTAATCCAAGTAAACTGTCCAAGCTTCCCATATCCCTAAGACAAGCACCAAAACCCTAGATATTTCAGCTAAGATATATGACATGCCCATAAATTTTCACGCAAATTTGAACCCGCGACGTTCTGGGAGACCCTCGGACGAATATTTCCAGACTAACGAGTGTGTTCTATTCGACTGTTGTCCTTTTTCCGCAACATAAAATAATAGTTTTCTATTTTAACCCACAAATTCTACATAAGCTGTGCTTATTTATGAACCAAATCATCTGCATATTCAACGAAACCTCTCATAGCTCGGAAAATATACAAAAACGTCTGATTACTTTTAGGAACAACAACATTAATTACGATTCTTAACACGATGACGGAATAAACTAAATTAGGTGTGATAATGACCTCTTCAAACTGGACTGCCATTTTTACCTAAATCAATGGTCATTTATCTGGACCATGATATATCGTCAGCTGATAAGAATGTACCGCGATGGGCCCGAGAGGCCGTTACCAGTAATTAACGTTTTCGACGTCACATGACGCGGAGCGCGAGACGCTGCCTCCTGGAGATAACGCGCCCGAGCCTTATCACTACACGCTTACCGTTAGTCATAAATTTTATCACCCCGATGAGCGGACGCAAGCGAAGACCTCCTTTTCTTATTCTTCCCTCCGACGTATTAACGACCCGTGAACTTGTGAGCGAGCTTCCAGTTTTTAAGTCACAAACACGATCACATAGATAACGATGCACTTTATTTTTTAATATACGCTTCACACTACACATCAATCATCAACGTCATCAGTATACTAATAAATATACTATTTGAACTTTAAAGTTTAAAATAAAATAATGTTTTCGTAAATAAAATTTCCACTCTACTAGTTCAATTCAATTCAGAGTCAGACTATATGATAAACATTATTTATAGTGAGTTTTTAACAGTTTCAGTGATATCACTAGAGCAATTCCTATGAGGCGGTTTGAGGTTGTTGGAATGTTATCGCGAATGTGAACCGCGCTGTGAGTTGTGGTGCGTCGTCGGCAGTCGCTCGGCTGGTGGCCGGCTGCGGACTGCGCGGGCGGGCCGGCGTGCGAGCGCCAGCCTTGCGTGCGCCGCGCACGCGCCGTGCCGGGATCGATACCCCCCGCCCCATCCCCCTGGTCCTCTGACACCACCACCGTCGCCACTGCCTGCTAAGCGCTGCGTGCCACGCGCTACGAGCCACGCAAATCGTGACCGCCCGGAACATCCCATCGTTTGCCACTTTTTTACCTCCCCATCAACTCTGAAAGGAAGATGAATCCGAACTTTGACAAACTGAATAGTTTTGCATAAGACGTTTAGCATGGACGACGGATGTCTGTTTTGTACAAAACTTAAATATTTACAATAGGGACAAACTTAGAATAAAGTTGAATATAAAAATAGGTTCAAGAACGTTAACTACAAAAACCTGCCAAAACATCTTCCCTATGATCAATTTTTAGCAAAGAGCGATTCCAACATGACATGTAACGTGACTAGATAATGATCGAATAGAGCAAAAAAACATTAATTTACGACCTGAATAGAAAATTCTGGCTTCATGACAATATTTGTAGAAGATGCTTAATATTTCTCCCGTCACGAAAATTCAATCCCATCACGCCACCGAATTCATCAGAAATATTTCAATCCATTATATCAAACTGTATTTTTAAAAGCTTTCTATAAAAATAATATACGCATTTTCAGAAAGCTTTCAGTTGCATCGTAGGTAGCCAGCAATGTTTACTCGGCTGACTGAAATGACGCATCTTAATTCATTACCATTTCCTTTCCCGAGCTTCCAGTGGATCCCATACGGTGACAATTTGTCGCCGTAACGGCACGACTTTTCCGACGAAGTTTTGATGTGTCAACATAAATTGTAACATACGGAAATACAAAAATAAATTTACATTTTCTTTAATATACATTCTTGGAGGTGTTCGTTCGTATCTGATTTTTTGCAGCTACATTCTCAGCTACAAATTATGGTAATTCGTTTATAAAATGACTTTCTTCTATATAATAGAAAGAAAAATCTGGCCAAATACCCTTGGATGAGACTCCAGACTTGCATTTGATTAGTTTTTGGATTCTGGAATGCTAAGTTGCAACATCACATCACAATAAAATTTTAAATGTGTAAGCGACATACATCTCTATAACGGTTGAACGGATGTGGCTAAAACTAGGAATCCACGTAGTTTATGGCCTTGAATAACACACAACGGCTCGGGGTACTGAATTAAAAATCCGGTACCATGAAAGTAAGGCCGCGGGATGCTAATCGTTTAATAAGCAGAAAAACTTGCACATGAAACGTGTATATTTATATACAACTTATACAAATATAATTTACAAAATCCAAAAGAAACAGACGGGCTATCTAAAGGTCGTTGCAAACGGTCAATAGATAGCTCACCTGATTCAGCTCATCGGACCGTGAAAGCGTGCTCAAGACGCTGGCTGCATTACCACGCTAAATGGCAATACTGAACCGTTTAGCTAGAGATAATAAGATCGCGCATCGCTTCCACCAGACGCCCTGAAAGAATTTTGAAAACGCGGTGGGCATCCGTGTACCACGTACCTAGGGTCTCGACCCCAAAAGGCCCAAATACATAAGCTGCGTCGAGGTTTGTATGTTTGAGCCTTTTGAGATCCTCGGCCGAATCTGCCACCGCGCCGATTCGTCTAATCACTATCATCATATCACATTGTCAGCAATTAATTCAATTGATTGCCTCTTAGGGCAGAATTGAGCAATAGTTTCGTATATTATTTATATATGTAAGCATAATACGGGCCCGTCACGGCAAATCCCAATCAAGCTTCAAGACCTTCCGATTTAGTGTTATGGTTCACGGCGATATGCCAGACTATTAACTACGTATTCTATGATTAACAATAAATATACGAACAAGGTACAAGCCGTTAAGCCCTTTGCACATTACTTACAATGTCTAAAAGCGATCAGTATCCAGTTGTGAAATACTCTGCAAAGACTAAACCTTGATACTCTTGTTGGATACTCGTCACGTTAATCACACAGATCAGTGCCTTCGAACCAGTGTGGTGAAAGGATTTAAAGTGCTCCTCAAAGGCTTCTTTCATGCACATGACACATATTTTCGACCCTTTTAGGTTCTTCGACATGCCGGTTTCCTCACAATATTTTCCTGCATCGTTAAAGGATATTTTTTAAACAGAAAAATAAATTGGTGCACGATTGGGTCTGATCCCACGACCATAGGATCAGGAGGCAGGACCTTTACCGCTAGACTACCAGAGCTCTTATTTTTTTACATTTTAAGCACACTAGTATTATAAATGTGAATTTTTGTGTTTATTTGTTCACATTCATCTCTGTGACGGCTATATGGATTTGGCTGAAAATTGGAATAAGCAAAACATACTTAGTTTATGAACGCGAATACATAGGGTACTTTTTATCCGTAGATATAACATAAGCTAATATAAGCTGTTGAAAATGTCAGTTAGATTTGCACTCGCACAATATAGGTTTTGCAATAAAAACGCATTCGGAAAATAAATCACGGGTGTACGAAACACAAATACTACATTATGGCATCCTATCTGGAGCATAGTTTCCGTATTGCAGCTCAGAAAGTACTTGTTTCATTTATATGATTTTTGAATATTGACTTTGCATTTTACAAAACTATGGAGAGAAATACAGGCTGTAATTTGGCACACTGAGGTCTATCTTGTCGTCTACGACAAGCATCACAAGCAATTGTGTTAGTGACTTACCTGTGCTCCAACATAAAAACGCAATCCAAATTTAGTGCACGCTCAATCAGTCTTCGATAACATCTCTTCCTATACAACGTACCGACTCTCAAAGAAATTCGTCTCGCAAAGCCCCAAGGATTCTTACAACGTAAAGCACGTCCACCTAATCTTATTCAATCGAAGGTTTTTTCAGTTTCGAACTTGTTCTCTGTTTAAACTTGAAAAGATTCCATTCAGAAAATGTTTTCTACGAGTATGTCTTGTTTAAGCTCAAAAAGTTTCGTCCTGACTACTCTGTGGATAAAAACAGCTTTTGTTATTGGGAATTTGAATTGTCAGAAATTGATGTAATCAACATAAAACTTTGTAGATCAAAATAAAGAAAAAACATAAAATCCTGAGAGCTAGTAAGTAGTTGGAGCAAGACTATCTAAATTACGAGCAAGCCTTTACTAAAAAAGAAAAGTTCCATTCAGCTACTGTAGGAGAGCATAAAAAGTGATGAAAAGACAACCCCGCCACGGCGATATGGACATGTTATTTAACTATTCAGTCAATCTTTTCATAGTCTCATTCAAGCTCTTGAACGTCGATCCTTATTATCAACAAATAAGGGCCGAAGGTATAAATGCAAATAGGGTTTTTTTTTATTACATCTTAATGTATTGTGTAATATATAAGATAAACCAATATTATGACTACAGTATTACGTTCTAAACTCGAGAGTATGATCTCTACAAAACGAAACAATAACTTATCTTTTGCACATGCTATACATTTAAATTAACTGTAGTGAAAGATAATTAGTATCATGGGATTCATTTTTCATATGGATAAAGCTGCTGAACACCTGTTACCTTTTTCTTTCAAAGTAAGTAGGTACGGGAAAGGTACAATTGTCATTTCCTTTAGAGACGTGATGTGACCCAAAGGTATTCACTCCGGTGAGTCACAGGGTGTTGGAAAAAAGAATGACAACGCTTTTATTTGGTTTGAAACCAGTACGATACTAAGCCATACGTTTATATTACAATCCAATAATATGATTTTGAATTCTTTATGTAAGCTTCAGAAACGCTGAAAGTGTGTTTTGTTTGAACTTTTTTGTAGCACCGGCAGAAAGTGATTACATAAAAAGCCTTTTCCATTGGCTAATAATTTTCGGCATATTTTCCCCAAAGTTTTGTAATGAAACTGTGTACTTTACACACAAGGGCCCATGCAATGAGCTGACCCGCAGCCATTCTGCTCCTTCCCCACGGGCAAACACTCGACGCTTGACGCAGGTCGCAAATGGCTATGGGCTGAACGGTAAACAAATACAAGAGGTAGGTGAAAATACCTGCAAGTAGGTACCTGCTTTTAAGAATACTCTACCATGTCAAAGGAAAATGTTCCCTTATCGGCACATAAGATGACTTGTTACGCACCAATCAAAAGAGTAATTAAATTAGCTATTAAAAGTTTAACACTCAAACTCGTCTGGTTACTTGCAATATTAAATTGTCATGCCAGTTGTAAATGTTATGATCAGGATAACTAAAAACTCTTTATGCAGCAGGTGTTTCGGCGGCGGTGGTAATAAAACAACGTTATAGCTTTTCTTTTTACTGTTTTCTTATTCTATTCCTTCGTCGGCATAATCTTGTGTTTACATTGAACGTCATTTAAACGACAGCTCTAATTTACACTGAAATATTTTCTTACGACTTTGTTCCGTTTGCGCGTTTTAAACCCAGTTTTAAATAGTAGAAGGTTATAAATTCAGGCGCTTTGTATTTTTTGATGTTGGAGAAGATTACGCTTAAAAATACGAAAAAAATTTCAGTACTAGTACAAGTTCAATAAAGTCTTCCACATAACCGTACAAGTGGGGACGGGCAATTCAACTCAAGTTGTGTTTTGCTGCGCGTTTGAGAGAACAACAGAAATACTGGACATAGGAATCTGGTCCCGCATTCCCCGTCATTGACATGTTCAGTTAGCAGCTGTGGAAAGGTTTTGTAAAAATATAAATGTATAATTTCTCTTTGCCTTTTTTATTGTAAATATACGAGTAAATGAAATAAGGCAAAACCTCACAACACAACAGAACTATGAAAAATATTCAATTATGTACATTAGTTGGTAAAAAGTTCGGTGACAATAGTGGATATTAAAGGTTTTATTTTCAAACAAGTTAACTTCATCGATAAACAAAAATAATTGGAATCGGCCGGCGTATAAACCCCTCAGAGAGCGAGCTCAGACACGGTTATTAAACCAGTTCGACATTAGGTAGGTACATATTGCTATTGTAATGAATACTGTATTTATTGTTACCACTCTTATTCTTATATCTTACATGAGCACTTCTTGACTTATGCAGTAAACACTAAGATAATGTGCTTGCATAAAAGCTGATGCAATTTTAATATCAGTCTGAGAATAACCCTTGACGACATCTGGATAGCGATTATGTGTAAATGGCGGTAGACGAATGCACTTAGAAAATTATTGTTTAGAAGTTTCTAGATAAAGCTTTTTAAATGACAATTTATTTAACTATCATTTTAAATGCCAATTACGCTGGTAGTTAATTGGCAAAATCGCACTAATTAAATTACTTGTCTCTGTTTTTTATAAATACGCATACGAGTAATAGGTAAATATGAGAAGCATACGTGACGTAAGTACCTACGTTAAAATGCACTATTCTCTTTTATACGTAGAAATGAAATGTTTGTATTGAACATATCACCAAAAAAAATCCGCCTTACCACCATAAGAGAGACAAGTAAGCAATAAAAGTAGATGAAGAAATAGGTTATTTCGTCACATGCATTATATCATTAATTATATTTTCAATATTTTCTAACTAAATTGCTTGCAAGAGATAATTTCAAAAGTGGTCAGGCGAATATTTATTTCGATAGTAAATCTACGAGTATTCTTGTGAAATGATGTATGCAATCAATAGGCGAAACTTCAAGTCTAGTAGACGCCAGTCTTATACCCCAACAGCAGATATAACGGATCTGCCGGCGCAATATAAAATCTGGAAGATAGTTTTATGGGGAAAACATTTGGCATAGAGATGTAAACACAGGTGGAGGCAGCTCGGCGCAAAGTGGTGCTTGAGAGATATTTGCCGCCTACTCGAGAGCGCGCCTCGCACTGTACCACTGTTTGTGCGCCAAACACCGCGCCCCACCGTGCCAGACATAGCCTCGCAACTACCGACCAATTTCATAAAAACTATTTCATACAGTTAAGCTTGATTAGAAATCCTAAAATACATGTTTATTTATTTTGCATTTATACTAGTCAAACCGAGTTTCAAGCCAATCGCACCGCCCTAGTGGGTGGTTTTTCTATAAAAGGAAGGACCTTCCAAATTTCAGCTTTCTACCTTGAAGTAAACCATCGTGAGGAAACCAGCATGTCGAAGAACCAAAGAAAATTCGAAAACATGTGTCAAGTGCACAAAAGGAGCCTTTGAGATACTCTTTAAATCCTTTCACCACATTGGTTCGAAAGAACTAGTGACACGACTAGATTGATGAATAGCTACGTAGAAACTTCTAAACACAGACTATGAATAAAATAAGTAATAAATAAAATAAATAACACCCAACAGTCACATACATAGTCCTGACCCCACACTAGGATTCGTGGGTATCAGAAACTACGAGTACTATGGTACCACAACACCCAGACCCGGAAGAAATATTTACAGATCATGCAAACATTTCTTCCGCAGCGGGAATCAAACCCGCGCCTCTTGCGTCTCTGCCGAGCAATCGCCTGCCACGCCACCGAGGCCGTCAATCAACATCTGGAATTCTGTTCAGGGTTCCACTCTTCCCTTTGTCAAATATAAATATTATAAACATAAAATAATACAAAGTGAGTTTAGGTAAATTAAGTAAAAACAAAAACAAAATGTGTAAGCTCTTACAAGGCCTTATTAAGGTTTCGTCCTTTTTCAATTAAATTGTACAATAATATCTAGAGGTATAACGATAACGGCCTGTTCAACATTATGTTTTCCCTAAACATCATTATAATTGATTTAATTAATATCTTGCTTCGCGCTCGCAATGAAAGTAAGTCCATTTTTACTGCAAAATGGGTTCCCATTTTTAAGTGAATGAGTTTTAGGAATCGTTTGTTTTTGTATATCGATCTTTGGAATGGATTCCTTGTTATGGTATATAAATGCTGACAGATCCTACAAATGTGAGAAATCGAAAGATTAGATGATTGAGTATTTATGCTTTAATCACGCTTGAACGTCTGAATGGGTTTGGATGAAACTTACAATATACAATAGTTATTGACTTGGAATAATATCAGCCGATAATAGTGTTTAGAGTTTATTCATGTACCATAAAGTCGTGGGTGAAATAAGTTAAGTTGGAAGAAGAAAGAGAAGCACAAAGTCACGGGGCGTTTGAATAGTTACTCATATTCATATTAATATTCAATTATTTCACGTTGGTAATAAAGAGATCATATTACATTTATCTGCAACAAGAACTCCGCTGGGATACAACAACAACAAGCAATTCAAACGTTCATATTTCATTTCATTAATAATCCTAAATACCGAGCATAGTGTACAAAATAAGCCTTTTTGAGGCGCACTTCAATCCTTTCACGACACTGGCGAAAGGACAAGTGACGCGAGTTGTTGTAGTGGTAGGTAAATATTATCCTGTAAAAAAAACCACGAGCGGAACCTTGTTCCAAATCGCAATCGTCAATTTAAAAAGATGATCGCATTCTTTCATAAACAAAGTTGGTTTATAAATAAGCGACAGCCATCGAATGCGTGTTTCCTTTTGTTTACAAACAACGGTAAAGTTGAGCGGATATTGTGAGTATTGATGTAATGCACAAGGAATGCACAGAACGCAGCATCCCAGCGTTTTTGTCTCTCATGTTTTCAAGTTCTATATCCGATGTACGATGGAAAAATCAATTGATCATGTATTGTTTTAAATTCCTCCATACTGATAGACCGATTTATAAATATGTACATCCTTAGCTGTAAAGCGCATCTCTAGTTGACAGTGACAATAGAAGGTAAACATGCAAACTCTATGATACTCTATGGTGAACCAATATGAAGCAAATCGTAAAATGAGTCCATACATTTTTCAGAATTCAGAATTTCAGTTTCCTTGTTTGAGGGATCAAGCGCGCTGAGTAAAAGCTTTAACCCCCAAACACTCAAACGCGACTCAGAGTTGAGCACGTCTCAAGACACGGTTTTTTGACAGTTTTTGATGAAAATCTGTCAAAAACTCGCCACTTGAAACGTGCTTTACTCTGATATGCGTTTGAGTATTCAGAGGTTTAGTCTCGGTATTTTAATGCTCGGCAAGCATTCGATTTTATCAGATTACATTTGGAAATAGATTAAAATACAAACTAAACAGTCGGGTTATTACATCAGCATGTCGCAGAACCTATAAAGTCTGAAAACATGTCTTATGTGCACGAAAGGAGCCTTTATGGTGCAATTTAAATACTTGTTGTAGTATTATGTATTATAAGTATGTATTTACAAAAAAAAGAATATAAGTATTCTATGAACAATCTGGTGCCCATAGTACAAGCTTTGCTTAGATGGCGCTGTGTGAAATGTTCACAAATATTTATTTAATTAATATTTACTAGCTACCGGCCCGCGGCTTCGCTACCGTGATACCCAGATAAAAAATAGCCTTTATGTTAATCCAGTACATGTACTATGTATATTCCAAGTTTCGTTCAAATCCGCTCAGCCGTTTAGGCGTGAAAGAGTAACAAACATCCATACATACAAACTTTCACTTTTATAATATTAGTAGGATTTTCACACAAACACACACAAACTTAGCATTTTTAATATAAATGTGATATTACACGTGACCGTAGCGCGGGAGTTTCTCGGATTTCAAAAGGAAGAAACACAATTTATGTTTAGGTGAAGAATTAATGACGGCATCGCTGAGGCGAGTTCTCGCAAAGTAGTTTCCGCCGAGAATAATTCATGTATAAAAGAAAAACTTTACAAGACTGCTGTTAATGATGTGGGTTGTTCACCTACCGGGGTATTTATTTTAAAGAGTTTAAATAATTATCTGTTGGACTGGGAGTAAGGAAAACACATAATTCGTCTAGCTACTTCTCTCTCCGAGCACGTCGTAAAAGTTGACTAAGAGATAGTATTCTTTCCGACACGATGGACCATCTATATGGGCGATGGGTTGATCACCTACCACCATGGTTCACCATTTGGGATTTTGAATCAGGAGTGGCTGCAAGTTTTCTTATGATTACATGTGGCGCTGTCCATCCCATTAGGGATACGGGCGTGATAACATATATTTATGGATTTAAAATACTTTCAGAGCGAAAGGAAACTGAAGCACACTTTAAATCCTTTCACCACACTGGTTCGAAAAGAACTAGTGAGTAGCAGTTTTGACCATTGCTTTGTATTGTTTGGTAATTTTTGAAGGGGAAGTATATTTTTATTTTCAAGTCTACTACAAGTCGTGTCACTAGTTCTTTCGAACCATTGTGGTGAAGAGGTTAAAGTGCGCCTCAAAGGCTCCTTTCGTGCACTTGACACGAACTTTTTAGGTTCTACGACATACCGGTTTTCTTATGATGTTTTCCTTCACCGTAGAGTACTGGTATAGCGCACATTAATTTTTCAAACAGAAAATCTATTGGTGCACGACCGGATTTGAACCCACGACCTTAGGATCAGAAGGTGGGGTACGCTACCACTAGACCACCAGTGCTCTCGTACATTCAGCTGTGAAGTCATTAAAGAGGCCACGGATGAGTACAAACCTCGCAATTACCAATATTTTAGTAAAGCCGCATTTATTTTCCTTTTATTTTTGGTTTTCATTTCGTTCTGAAAGACAATGGCAGGAATAATTTAACAATGAATATGAATGAACTAGGATCCGCATTCGTTCCTCCGCTCGGCTAATGCCCCTCAATCACGGGATATCGATAAATCTCGCTAATTTATCTCTTTTATTAGGTATGGTGTTTGTTTATCACCTGTTACCGTGATTAAATTTGCTATTGTAATTTCTTCTAACTGAGATATTACTTACGTAGAGAGCACTGTTGGCCTAGTGGTAGCGGCTCCGCCTTCCGATCCCAGGATCGTGGGTTTAAGTCCGGTCGTGCTCAAATGGATTTTTAGAAAAAAATATGTGGACTGTACATATTATTATGCTTTCAAATGGTGTAGGAAAACACCGTGAGGAATCCGGCATGTCGTAAAACCTAAAAAAATCAAAATGCTGTGTCAAGTGGACAAAAGGAGCCTTGAAGGCGCAATTTTAATCCTTACATCACAGTGGTTTGAAAGAACTAGTGGCAAGACTAGTAGTAGTACCTACTACTAGTCTTTTGACTATTAATCGTTCTTTCGAACCAGTGTGGTGAAAGGATTAAAAATGCGCCTTCGAGGCTCCTATCGTGCACTTGACACATGGTTTCGAACTTATTGGGTTAGTACTTGTAAGTTACAAATATTTACTAACTAAATATATGTAAATATACTTACACGAGTACGTACGTACGTTATGCTTACTTGGATTGTAGTGCTAGTGATTGTAAAATGCTATGACCATGAAAATGCAAAAGGTTGCTTTTATAAATAGTTTAAAACCAACGTTTAATAATATAATAGTATTTTAGTCTTAAAAAAACAGAATAAAGTTCATATTTCAAATTAGATACAATACGTGTATTTGATTCTAGCTTAAGCCCGCTGCTTTTCACACGTAATAACCAGATTAAAAGTAGCCTATGTGTAAATCCAAAGTATAATGTACATACATACCAAGTTCCATATTAATCCAATCACCCGTTGCGGTGTTGAGTGCGAACAACGGACAAACATACACACAAACTTTCGCATTTATAATGTTTGTGTGATATTGCACAGCAAAATTAAGTACCGTAATAATAGTTAAGATGAAAATAAAACAGTCTAGTAATAACTACGGTATATGAGAGCTCGTAGCGAGGCTGTAGCTCGTGGCTAAATGTTTGCTACGTCAACAGTGCTACACGGCTACGATGTGCTACGAAGTGCTACGATGATACCGTCAGTGTCTACTTGCACGGTACGAATACACCTAAACCGTCGTCGACCGATGTATAATCGGTCGTTGATGGCCGATCAAATGTCGATGGAATCGAATGGACGATTTCGGTTGTAGTTGTGTATGCACTATCTTCTTTTAGCATACGTTTGAAAAAACCCATTGGTGCACGATCGGATTTGAACCCACGACCTTAGGATCGGAAGGCAGGGTCATTACCACTAGACCACCAGTGCCCTCACATGATGAGCAATACAATGGTAATGTGAAATGGGGCTGAGTCAGTCGTTTGATGGAATAATAAAGAAAGTTTTATGGCCTTTCTCCGCGACCATAAATCTCAGCGATAGACACAGATGCGTGATAAAGATCGACAAAAAAACCTAATCGTACAATTACACCAAATCCGTCAGTGGCTGAAACATGGTCGGACGTCATCGAGCGAACTCGGCCGATCAAATGTCGATGGAATCGAACAGACGATGACGGTTTTGGTAGTGTACGCACCATCTTCTTTTATACGCTAAATTCAATCGGCCGATTTCAGCTGATGACGTTCGACTATAATTTGACCTATAACAGATTAAGTGTAATGGTAGCGTAAGACCTTCTACCATGTATTAGATGATTTATACAGCGACAGGAGTCAACTTTTGCCTACACTAATGGAATACTGGATTGACGCTGGAACGTTATATGTCAACTAGCTGCCGCCTGCGGCTTCGCTCGCATTGCACTTGGATAAAAAGTAGCCTTAATATTATTCCAGCACACGTATTATATATACTCCAAGTTTCATTCAAATCCGTTCAGCCGTTTAGGCGTGATGAATGGCGCATAGGGAAAGTTTTTATGAATATCTGACTACCCCATATCAAGGATTTTCTGCATGCTTATAGAAATGACACTACTCACAACGGAATTGAGAGTTTAGAGTAAGAAGTTTGTTTTTGTTTAGTTGTTCTCATACATATAGATATACATAATGATCACGGCTGTATCCCTAATGAGATGGACAGAGCCACAAATAATCATAAAAAATCCATAATATAATCCATCTCAATTTGTTTTATTTTAAATTATACAAGATACTGCTAGGAAAGAGCTATGCTCGGAGTTTCTCTGAAGGATAGGATCCGTAATGATGTTATCCGACAGAGAACCAAGGTCACCGACATAGCTCAGAGAATTAGCAAACTGAAGTGGCAGTGGGCTGGTCATATCTGCCGAAGAACCGATAACCGTTGGGGTAAACGAGTTCTTGAATGGAGACCGCGACTCGGCAAACGTAGTGTAGGACGCCCTCCGGCTAGGTGGAGTGACGATCTGCGAAAGGCTGCTGGCAGAAACTGGATGCGTCAAGCCAAAGATAGGGCGCGATGGCGCTCATTAGGGGAGGCCTATGTCCAGCAGTGGACTGCTATAGGCTGATGATGATGATGATGAAGATACTGCACCCTAATTTTGAGTGAACATTATAGGAACATTATGAAAAGGCACTGAACTTCGCTCATAACATTTCGTTATAACTGTTAATAATAACTTAATATAGTGGTCGTATTGTTTATACATAAATGACTTCAAAATATCAAATAAATAAATAAATAAATAAATAACACCCAACAGTCACATACATAGTCCTGACCCCACACTAGGATTCCCTGTGTTGTGGGTATCAGAAACTACGAGTACTAGGGTACCACAACACCCAGACCCGGAAGAAATATTTGCAGAACATGCAAACATTTCATCCGCAGCGGGAATCGAACCCGCGCCTCGTTGCGTCTCAGCCGAGCAATCGCCCGCCACGCCACCGAGGCCGTCATATAGATATAAATCATATAGATAGATAGAAAATTCTTTATTGTACATAAGAAAAAACTATGTACATAGGCAAACTTAATGCTAATTAGCATTTTGTTAAATTTTAAGAAAATATAATCTTATCTTAAAGCTAAGTTTATTACTTAGACTTAAGAAGACGCTTTCTCCAAAACTAAACAAAAAACCCAGTGAGATTGAAAAAGGAGAATGATATGTTTACAGTACAAGTTCATGAGAGATGCACTCGCGAGTCGGCGCGGCGGCCACGTCCTGACGAAGCCCCGCGCTCTCGGCCGCTGAGCCTCGCAGAACCTCATAAATCCACACTCCCAAAGGTACCATCCAGATAAAACTTTATTTATTGTGCTGACTGATTTATGCGCTGCATGTGTCTGACACAATAATACATTTTGCATATAATTGTACGCACTAAAGCCAAAAGTTTCTTGCAACGTGCACGTTGCTTGCTTAAAGTTTTTTTTAGAGTGCATAAAGAGCATTTTATTCGAGTATCTAGTTATTTTTAGCAAACTAAAACAATGCGTATAGAAAAAAACTTGCAACGGTAAATCATAACATTAATCATAGTTTACAACAATCGTTATGAAAAAGATTTCTAAAACATAAAATAAATTAATTCAATAAAACGCACGCTATTGCAAACTTTGCAAAGCATGTATAGTGCCAAACTGCATGACTGTTTGTTGGCTCAATCTAACGTATCGAAACGTGATAGTTATGGCTTGCAATGCAAAATTTAACTCCATGACGGCGCTTTGCACTCAAAGGCCGGATATCACAGATGGGATCACCGCCGCTGCCACGAATCCGGTATTCAATTCTAAGGTATCATTTTCATTAGCCATCAAACGCTAATCTTACATTGCGCGAGGGAAATTACTAGAAAGTCTTTGTAAAAGGTCTCCTTTACTCGAGCTTATTTCATCACACTATTCATTCGGGCACGAACGCGCCAGGCTGAGGCGTCGTAGACGGCAACTCGACAAAGATCAAAGGAGAGTACTTTTCGATTAAACGCCCGGCGTTTCTCATAATTTCTTGAATTTCAAACGGGCACGCCTCGCTACCTTACCGGTGCCTGTGTTCTGTGCTCTGTGCTCTATGCTTGGAAAGAAAACATTTCGTGCATGATGGGCTTACTTGTGCGAAGAATTTAAATTACGGCTTATTCGTTTTTATCTCACAGGTTGTTACGGTGGCCTTCATTTACGGCCATAAGCCATTTCGTTAATCTTTCAGTGGATATCAAGATTTTTAAGCTTTAAGATAGGCTTTAAAATAAAGACGATAACGAATGACGAATAATAAATGATGTTTCTCTTAGTTTTATGACAATTGTAAATTTTCATTCTGTCGATGGATGGATGGATGGATTTAACAAAGTTATTATTAGGTCTGTCAATCTAAATTATGATGAAAATAAACATAATAACTTCAAGAATTAGCATATTGTGTGTCAAAAATATAAGTTACCAACGTTTTAATGAAGGGATATTTTTAACTGTCCACCGACAAGTTATCGTTAAACCTTAGCGAGCGACGTCCAATTAATGTAAAACGAGAAGACAACTCTTATTACATCATAAATTTTGCCACCGCTCCGCTTAATTGAATCACAGCGCTTTTGACTCAAATAAACAAGTGACAGCTAAATCGATTCTCTGTGCTAAATTAAATATCTGTTTTCATTAAAATCTGCTGAAGCGCTCGTGGCATAGCTTGCTGGAGCGCTCGTGGCGTAGCTTGCTTAGGTGTTCTTGATTGATCGCTAAAGTTAAGCAACGATATGCGCGGTCACAAATTAGTCACAACGGCATTACGAGCTGAGCGCTTCCGTGCTTTGGAGGGCACGTTAAACATTCGGTCCCGGCTTTTAATTCGTTAAGCCCTGACGGAGGCATTTAGGCGGCCTAAAAACTCCGTCACTAGAGTTGACCACTACCTCATACGAACATACATAAATACTCAGTCTCTGCCATTAAAATCTTATTTAATACTATTTAGTTGTTTGAAATTTATTAATTGAATCCAAATTTATTTTGCTACTTTATTTAGTTTGCAATATTACAACTAATTATTATTACCTATTTGAAGTACTGCTGTTAATTCAGCGCAACGCCATTTTGCAATCGTGACTTCGCATTCTGTTAATTATGTTTAATTCTAGGACTTTCAGAGTCAAAAACTTTCTGTCGTTCTTTCACGGTATCAACCCTACCAGCTCCACTGAAAGCATCAACCGCAAAGCGTTTAAAACTTCTCGAGCTTTAAATTAAAGCAATTTATTGCTTGCTACTGCTACAAATAGTTGATATGAATCTTGCCGAGTTATTGCGCCGACGGACGTGAACTAGTAATTGTCATTATTATGTTACCTGTTGCCAGGTTACCTAAAGGCGCAACTTATTGTATTATTCATTCAATGCACGAAAATGTAATATACGGTACTGTAGGTTGCACTGAAACCATGCCAACTCTATTATTACCTTCAGTAATAAACATAACGGGGCCCAAACAAAAGAAATTAGGCACTTTTCTCAGAAGCCAAAATTCATTGCATTTGTTCACTAGAAACATAAAAAAACAGTCACAGTTTTGTTATGATTTCCCATTGTTATAATTAGAGCAGTGGTCTAATGGTAAGGACCCCGCCTCCTAATGTCGTGGGTTTCAATCCAGTCGTGCAACAATGGATTTTTCTGTTCGAAAAATGTATGTGCGTTATACCCGTACCTACTCTCAAACGGCGAAGGAAAAAATAGGGAGGAAACCGGCATGTTGTAGAACCTAAAAAATCAAGTTTGAAAACGTGTCAAGTGTACGAAAGGCTTAAAGGCTTTAAGGCGCACTTTAATCCTTTCACCACACAATGACACAACTACATAGATTGTTATAATATTATAACGACCCTTTAAAGAACTAAAAATACAGATAGGCGTTTTATAAATGTATTTCAGTTCAATGATTCCAGCCACATGAAAATCTATTCAAATGAAATATTTATATACTCTCATAAAATATCCTGAACAAGTAACTTTGGTTGACGTTAAAGCGTAAGCCAACACCAGCAGCCTACAAATTCGGGATCTTATTATTTTGAGTCTAGAACCAACGATATCCCCACTATGTGATAATATCGTAAACATGCAAGAACAAGGACCCTCTTATATTTTGAAGGCAATCAAGTTCCTCGCCCGCGGTGTTTTCCGTAGTTTTGCGAGTTTCCAAATTTATTTCACTTCGACAAAAGTGGAGCTAAAAAAAGACCTCTGCTGGGTTTTTGAGTAAGGATATCCTTATTACATATCCGCCGGTATACTTAGGTTGATTCCTACAACAGGAGATACCTGACACACTTAACAAAAAATATAGGCCTTTGGTGAGATCAAAAAATAAGTGAATTGATTTGTTTCCTTCTACACAGCAAACTCACGATAATTATGATCTTTTTGAGGATCATTTAATTTAATTAAAGACTTTACCTCCTTCAAACGCTGAAAATTGTTCGAATAACCGTGAAATATCTAAATGGGATCTTAATTGCGAATCAAATTATAGATGGAATGTCTTCGAGACGACTCTCTTTCTTCTCCGATAAAGCTGAAAGCTGGCTAATAATAGCTTGTGAAGTTACTTTAAACAACATTAGCGAACAAATTTGTAAAGAACATAATATTGCTGTTTGCTTTTATCTAATGAGTGGCTTTGGATATTTGAACGGTATTAAAATACACTCACATAAATGTTTACATGGAAAAATACCAATACGTAAGTATTTACATTTTACGTGCAGCACACGATTCGTATTCCAATCATGCCCGTATTATAATTTCGGTTTGTGAATACCTTTGTGTATTTATACGAAGAATACAATGTATCCGAAATTATTCTTGTTAAATATTTTAGCCCGCCCCGTAATGAAGTCCTGTCTAATCAGGCTATGATTAACAAGTACACAATAAATACAACACACTAACGGACAATAAGTCAACAATAGAAGCTTGGAGCCAAGAATCAATCTATGTTTGGTTTTTTCTTTATTACCGTCTAAGTCGAGGGAAGAAGTGAAAACGAGAAAATGATTTGATCAATGATTGGAAATACTCTTTATATGAGTGTTATCAGGGTAAAGACGGGATAAACTTCGCAGTTCCGTTATTGGGCAATGATACCTAACCCCAATTTCAACGTACGTATAAGATTACGGAATTCGATCTGGGATTCGCTCGGACCACATCGCTCGGTGGATTATTTGATTGACAAACAAAAACTGAAATTACAACAACCCTAGTTCTAAGAAACCTTTTGTATTTTGTGGTATTTACGATCAAGCGGTACCTGCTGGTTGTAGGTATCAGCGTAACTAGTACCTACAAATTAGTATAGAATACATAAATGATTTGCAAAAACACAAAAACAGATAAATACAGTAACGTAGGTACATAAGAACTTACGAGTAACTTGTTACAGCTGGCGCAAAATGGACCCTAGCTAAGCATATGTGGAGAAGTATCCACCTCAAAAGAACGAAATAGCTAAAAAATACTCTCAGACGACTTCCTCATAACTCTATATTGTGGGACGATAATAGACTGACAGCTGCGATCCGCTTGGGATAGGAATATTTGGATAAAATATGCAGGATGCGATCGGAGGCAACCTCGGTCATTACTGGCAAATGAAGTCAGCGCTCTCAAATGATGCTCGCCACTTGGACGTACGCTGGCTAAGTTTCGCAATTTGGAACAGTAGATACAAAGTTATATTTTTTCTAAAAGCAATAAAGGTGTTCTATAAAATTTTGAAAGAGAAGACTGTTTGTTACCGGCGTGCCATAAATACAATGATGAGTAACATTAAGCCAAATATCTTTCCGTGTAATGAACTGTAACGAGGTCAAAAGAGGGTACTCTTTTAGTACCCCAGCAAGAAGTAGGTAAGTAATCACGGATTACGCCAGTACATGCCCCACGATAATATCCGGCCGACAGACAAGCGACACGCGACACGCACTCAATTTGTTCCTCCATGAATTTCGGTATCGCGCATATTTGCACGAGCTCATATTCGAATGCCTAACAAGGAAATGTTTTTCATGTTGGCTCTTCTTATTTTTGGCGACTACAAAAAATTCAGTAATATTAGGTAGAGATAAATACAATATTTTGAATAATATGTTGTTCTTTTTACCTAATACAGTAAAAAAAATCCTTCAGTTATTACCAACTCTTAGGCACGGCACACACTATCGGCATGGCACGGCATGCCTAAGGACGCCTCGGCATGCCTAAGAACGCCTAAGGGTCCTTTAGCATGCCGTGCTGATAGTGTGCGCCGGGCTAAATGTTAGACATTTAAAAACCGAGGCAGGGCTTTAAGCAGTGTTGAAATAGTCTGTCTAAGAACGAATATGTTGTTTTAGTCGCATGTCATAAGAAACACTCACTTCGTATTCAGTCTACTATTATCTCGGGTTATTCTAATACAGAGAACATTTAACATAAACTTTTATAGAGACTACCACTCGATTGACGTTTTAAATTCGATAAAGAGTCTATAACCGCGTTTTATTTTCACAAGACCATTACGATCTTTTTATTTTTATTCTATCTTGCACTTGACTTATCTATAAAGCATTCTAATCGACAAGTTACTTTCGACCTTAACTAACAACCGTTAAATACTATTAAAACTATCCATGCGTTTATAAATATGAACAAAATTGGTTGAAAACAGCGTGTCAATTTTTGCAACAGAGGATTCCACTTCGTTAATATTAACCAGACTAGTACTTGGTTACAAAAAAACAAACGTTATTTTCAGCGGAAAATATATCGATATAAACCAATAAACCTTTTCAACCAATTTTGACAACTCTAGTTTGGATTTGTAGGTCAATACGGAATGGCTAAATCAACTTCAATTAAACTTGAAATAAACATAGTTCATGGACGTATAGAATATTTACCAAGCAAACGTAACTGCGGGTGAAAGCTAGTTTACATTTAAAATTCGCGACCCAATATATAACAACTATCTTTTTATCCAATCACCATACAAAGCCGTGAGTACCTACTTAATAATATCAAGTTGATACGACAATAGTTTTGTTGTCTTAAATATCGAAAGCCTTCCACGTAGGTACTTCCCTCGTCTCGATTTATGATTCCATAGAACTTTAGGGTATTTTCCTGTTTCTAAGGTATCTGCTTGGAACTTTAGTAAAACAACATTAGTTGTTGTAACTAGGAAGTAAGTAGGTACTATTAGAGAACTTTTCTATGTGATTCTAGACACATAGTTAGCGAACAATGACCATTTTGGCCTTAACTTCCGCATTCGTTGGTTAAGAAAGGATTACAAAAGAAGCTTCTGTGAGCACCTTGAAAACGCACCTAAACCTTTCACCACACTGGTTGGAAAGAAGTAGTAATAGGCTACTTTAGGTACTTTAGCCTAAATTCAGAAATACCCCTTAATAAAGTACCTATATTCGAAATATTCCGTGCATTTCATATTAACGCCGCTGAAATAAACTCACAAACGTATTTCATACGGTACGTGACTTTAAGGAATAAACTTAAGACTAAGCCCTGCCCAGCGAAATAACTAAAATAATGACGGTCATATTTTTGAAAATAAACATCTACCTAGAATTCTAAAAGTATTGAAAAGAGGCTAATATTTCAGTCCGAAAAGAGACTTTAATTCTCAAAGTCTTTACTACTAGTCGAGTCATTAATTATTTCGAACCAGTGTGGTGAAAGGGTATACAGTGCTCCTCAAAGTCTTTTTGTGCACTTTTGTTTTCGAACCCTAAAAAGGGACGTGGCCAATGTCATCCTGAGTGATCAAAATGACATAACAGCACGCGTTAGCTTTTGTTGCTTTTAAAATCTCACATACATCTTTAACCATTTTATGTGTATGTCCGTTCATTGCCTTCCATATGCATAAAGTTAAAATCCAAAGCGGCAGAATTAAAGCCGCTTTTAAACGGTGCTATATAAAATCTCATTTTGGCATTACACCATCGAAGCTCTTTGCTCTGAATTATTTTACTTTCACTTGAAGGTTACTAATCAACGTATTAAGGTTTATATAAATTATGTGTTATAATTTTAAAGAGATAGTATTTACTGTTGTCTAGCACAGTTCTTTCGAATTAGAATGATAAAAGTGCGTCCCATAGATACTTCTTTCATACACTTGAAGCGCTCGTGGCGTAGCTTGCTTAGGCGTTCTTGATTGATCGTTAAAGTTAAGCAACGATATGCGCGGTCACAAATCAGGATGGGTGACCGCAAGTGGCATTACGAGCTGAGCGCTTCCGTGCTTCGGAGGGCACGTTTAACAGTCGGTCCCGGCTTTTAAGTCGTTAAGCCATGACGGAGGCCTTTAGGCGGCCTAAAAGCTCCGTCACTAGAGTTGGCCACTAGCTCATACAAACATACATACATACCCGTATCCCTAATGAGGTAGGCAGAGCCACAAGTAATCATAAGAAAATTTGCAGCCACTCCTGATTTAAAGTGCCATGATGGATGGTAAACCTTGAAATAAAAACAAATTAATTTACATTCACTGGTTGCATACATTGATTTTTACGGGCAGATAGCGCCGCAAATTTCATCAATAGCTGCATTTATCGGCATCCCGGGCACCTCCGCAGGTATAACAAATAACAATAACTGTGTCAATCGTTCCGCTTTAAATCAGTTTGGACGGAAGCTCGCGAATTTGCATTCGTTACTTTACTTTATTGTCAGAAAATTTGTACATATAAACATAAATATAATTTATTTGATAAAAATAATACAACATTACAATGAAACAATTGGAACACGTTGCTTGCCTTAGTTAAAAACTGTATCGCAGTTTTCAGCGCCCCCCTCTCAACGATTATGAATTAGTATCAACAATTAGGTTCTTAATCAATACTTACAATAAAAACATATTGCAAGAGATAAAAATAAAAAGTATGTTAAATCCACGGCTACACTATTTGCAGCACAAGGAATGCCTCCATTTTAGTTATACTGCTTCTCTACGGTCTTTTGGTATTATTATTATAACTAATGCAGATTTATCATTCTACTAATATTATAAATGCGAAAGTTAGTAAGGATGTGACGATGTTTGTGCCTCAATCACGCCGTAACAACTGAACGGATTTGAATGAAACTTGGAACATACATATGTAGTATGTGTGCTGGAATAACATATAGGTTACTTTTTATCCTGATACCACGCGAGCGAAGCCGCGGCTGGAAGCTAGGGATACTATAAATTCTAAAGTTTGTGTATGTGTTGGTGTTTGTTCCCACTCAATTCTTATATCTTCAATAAAATTATTGAATCACTTTATTGATTTAGTGACCTAATTTATTATACCTATGGCTCCTATTTTATGAAGAATGGTCCTTTATAATACAGAGAATGGTGAAAGGGGAAGCCATTGTCCTGGAGTAGGACGATGTGGATCTGTAATAAATAAGTAATTTAAATATAGTTCTTATAATGTAAATGTCGTAAAGATGTAAAAATATATAGTAATCAACTCGTAGGTTGTGGAATTTCAAAGAAAAAACTATCTATTCCATAGTCTTAATAATTTAAGGTAATGCCCACCTTCTGCCATCACTATTATCCCTAATTGACGCAATTCAACATCATTGTTCTGTCTATCTAGACGATATTTAAAGATAATTGTTAGTCTCGGGTCTGGGCCGCCTATTGGGCAGGAGCTAAGCTGATTACCAACAATGTTTAGGTTGGATTAATGTTCGGAAATAGAAACAGATGGTACAACCAATACACAGAAAGATAACTCAAGTACGTACCTACTTATAATGTAGTTTGCTGAAACTACTCCGTTTGTTTGGCAAATAGTTTCATACTTTATGGGTTGAATAAATTAGATAAATCAGTTTAGATCGCACAGTAAACAACAAGCAATTTGATTAAATTTAAAAATAGTTAAAAATCAGACAGATTTAGGAATTGGGCTTGTAAACCGAATGAGGGGAAGGATTATGTGTTAAGCAGTCTATTTATGTAATTATGTTATCTTATAGCTCCTCTAGCCTCATCATCATCTTCCTGCCCTCATCCCGTTCTATATGGGGTCGGCACAGCATGATCCTTGGATCATGCTTTAAAAGTTTTGGCTAAGGTGTTTTATGATCGGCCGCCTGCCTGACGTCAACCCTCCTTGGGAATACTTGCTTTATAGCTCCTCTAGCCTCTAGCTCATTATTTAGCTGTCATAGCTTGAGATTTTGACAAAAAGGTTAACCCCTTCAATATGATAATGCGTCTTAATCCGGGTGGCATAAGCTATGCAACGTCAATTTATTACCTAAATCAATATATCCACAAAAACGTATTTGATATCAAATAAAAGGTGTACATTTTAGAAATATAGGTTACTAGCTTTTTCGTAGTCGGGTTTAAGTTTACTACGTCACTTCGTTTATCTACAGAAATATATATAAAGTGATATTATGGCACATGATCTCGACCGACATAATGAACATAATCTCGGTGAATCTCGGTTATCTCAGAGGCCTCATAACTATGCCCAGCTCACGACGACCACATTATCCCGTGCGTGGCTCACTCAGATGACCCGCTTTATTATTCAACTGACAGATTCTAGAAGACCTTATCCAAACTTAGCACCTCTGATGGATAGCCATTATTAAAGGTAATACGATACCTATATTTTTATCGGTTACCAATATCAAAATAATTATAAATGAATAACAATAAACCCAACTGCATAGAATTTAGGTAGCTGGCGGTGGCGTGGCGGGCGAGTGCTCGGCTGAGACGCAAGAGGCCCGGATTCGATTCCCGCTACGGGAGAAATGTCTGTATGTTCTGCAAATATTTCTGGGTGTTATAGTATTGTATTTACATATGTATGTATTTACAAAAAAAAAGTATATAAGTATTATATCAGCCATCTGGTTCCCATAGTACAAGCTTTGCTTAGTTTGTGGCTAGATGGCGCTGAATGAAATGTCTACAAATATTTATTTATTTATTTATTACCCTCCTTCGCAGACGGGTAAAAAGAAGATTCGTATTTTTTAGTTTGTTACACTTGTCTCTCTTGGCATTTAAAGAGTTCAATTTAATGCTCGTTCTTTTAATCTCAATTGCAATGATTACCACTATCTTACTCCACGCTATGTAGAGCCCCTTGATCACGAAGATGCATCTCCATTGTGGTGTAACTTGTGTACATTGTGCAATATCACCGGTCATTTAACTCGCACATAAACCAATTCCACTCGGACAACGCTCCAACTACTAACGTTGTGTAAAATATATAGCTGTAAGTTCTTTTCGTGGTTTTCGTTAGCTTTCTGGCTCCTTTCATACGATTCATTTATCACTTACTGTTTGCTTGGAAATCAATATAATTATTAGATACAAAAGACCTTTGTACGTACATTGTCCTGGGGTACAAGTCCAGTTCTTCATTTGTGGCTGCTGGCATGTCTCATATAGTCGGCACGTGACTGGCATGCAGTCCACACGGCACCGGTATCATTGGCCGCCTCCGACAATTATAGCGGTTCTCCCAATATTGAACACATTACGGAACAAACGTGTTAGAAACTCATACGTCCATGAAATTGTATCGAGTGACGTACAGAATTTAGATCTGCAATGCGAGGCTACTTGAATGTTCAGAATTTGCTTTCCGTTACCAAATTAAAAGAGGATAAGAAAACCACAACAAATGTTTGCCTTCAACATGGTCTACCACACATTTAACATAAATCCCTTTTTAATAAAAAAAAACTTTGCTACGAGTATATATTAAAACGTTGTGTTTTCTAGATGATTTAAGTGTTTTCTGCTACTTGGTTCAATATAAAGGGTCAGCTCGAAAATTTTGAGTGACGCAGGTCCGACAGCGGCAAACATATTTTTGTCATTCCTCACCTTTGCATTATTCCACAGGCTATGTCATTTCCTTCGAATACAATGTCAGCAGGATAGACTTCTCTTTGAATATCCTGCAAAATATTTGCCGAATAGTTTTATAATATTTCCTGAGTCGATCCCTGCTAAATCAAAGGACTAGAAGAGAGGACTTGCGTAAATTGTAAGATATAGCACCTTTCAATTTCAAATCAGGACACAGCTGGCAACAGATCAACTCTCCCTCGCCTATCAGCTGAAAGCTTCTACAAAGAAATGGTTATTGGTCATTATTTTGTATTTTTCTGATAATTTATTTGGACGCACGCCGAATCCTCGTAACACAAACAACCTATGTAAACAGTAGGTATTATGTAACCACCGCCAACCCATGGTTGTGGCGGATATACAATAAAATATTAATATTTGTTACCGATACTCTAGCAGAAAGTAGCTGAGGACCCCATGTCGGGTTTTATTTACTCTCAATATTCTATCTCAGAATATTCTTTGTAAAAGATACTAATAGTTGTAATTATTTATTTACATGATATGTAGTTATTATAAGTATATTACTATGAGAAATCCGTCCTGGGACTCTTGAATCAATCAGGAGTGGCTGTACGTTTTTCTCATGATGATACGGGCGTGATAATAATAATACCTATATATATGTACTATGTACTATGACAGAATCTGTAGGTCGTATTAGCAAGCATTTGTGTGTACAAAGCTAAACACAGTTGGCCAGAAGTTTAATTACATTGCCATCAGCATGAAGATGTCCCATAGATAATCCCGTCGCTGCAACCCGCGTACTGCGCTGACTGTAATTGATTCCATGTTAGTAGTACACGCGGAGATAACCGTAACTTATTGCAGTACATGACTGCGCTAAATTTAAACATAATTTACAACAGAACGCCATCACGCCCTATCCAGACAGGTGGAGCTGTAGCAAGGAGATATTTAAAGATATTGTATTTTTGTGCAAGTAAAAAGAGAAACTCATTTCATCCTAAAATTGAGTCGGCATGGAAACTATGATATTCCCAGTTTCCGTATAATTTGAATTTTTGTGAGCCA
Source organism: Scotopteryx bipunctaria (assembly GCA_949320045.1). Taxonomy (NCBI): domain Eukaryota; kingdom Metazoa; phylum Arthropoda; class Insecta; order Lepidoptera; family Geometridae; genus Scotopteryx; species Scotopteryx bipunctaria. The sequence goes on from OX439441.1 coordinate 7,867,910, forward strand.
TAAAAAAATGGTTCGGTTATGAATACTGAAAACCCCTTCCCTTTCATATGGAAAAGAGGTACTCTGGCGTCAATAATCTAAGATTAAGTCGAACATCAAGTTGACTGAAACGAATCACTCTGCGTATTCGATTCGACGCGTAGAACCGAAGGCTTGGAGGTGAGGTCCCCACTCGGTCTTTGTGTTTGCTTGTAATACCTATTCCAGTTTTCATCGCCTCATTCCTTATTCATGAACCTCTATATTTCATATCATATAAAATACCAGCGAATGAGCAGTAAAAATCGTATAACCATTATAGCATATATGTACTTACGCAAAGTTATATATTTGTATATGCTTTCACCTTTTTGAATTGAGAAAATGTTAATTCCGTGAAATAACGAGTAATACTTGTGTCACTTCTAATGACCTAGCAATTTTTACTGGAAGATCTCTACTATACAAAGATACGACATCTTCTTTGCTTGAATACGACACGTGCTTCTCCAATTCATTTTTCCTTAAACTGAGAAAGTCAAAGTAGTCCAATGGGATTTTAACCCACGATCTTAGCAAAACCATGAAAGGTTTCAATTTGGTTAAATTATGTTTTTTCTTTGCTGCAAAAAACTTTTACTACCCCCTCTGTGTCAGATCCGGAGATATAAACGCGACGTTACCGAATCTTACAGATAAGGAAAAAAACCGCACAATATCACTGAGCAAACAAAACGGGTAAAATGCACGAGTTTCTGTAACTATTTTTCCTTTTTCAAGATACGTAACCACTTTAGATTAGATACTGAAATGAAAAAAATCGTGCTCCATGCGTTCGTTCGGAGCTTCGAGTATCTCAATGTACGGGTTTTAACTGATAAACCGTCGGAACAGTGCCCCGGGGTAATCTCGGGCTAGAGTGGCGACACTAGCGATCTCTGGGGACAACTTAATGTCCGCAAGCTCAACAAAACAAAATCTTGCTATAGCGTAGTAGGTACTATTGATACATTTACAGACTGTGTAGTAACTAAATCTACGGGCGTTTCGTAGTTCGAGGTAACTAGCTGGCTACGTAAATCAATTTACCAGTTGCCGCAAGACCGATTAACAAAGTTAGGTTGGAGATTTGACTAGACTGGGTGATGGCCGTCGGCACCCGATATCATCCGGTCCCACGAGACCTATACGAGGAGAGAGTGGATTAAAAGTAACACTTGTTAATTCTGGTACTTAATATGAAACCTGCCAGATTGTAATAAGTCATGAAAAGGGTTGAAGACGACGTAGGATTTCCGACAGGCGCCTCCCGGTCTATTACCGAGTTAGGTCTGGGTTAGGTAGTCGACAAGTTAGTGACGTCTAAGGGGCCTTTAAGTCAACCATAACACGACTCATTGCGGATTACTTGAGGGCAACCTAATCAATTGCTATTGGAATAGCTATCTAGGTTCCAATGTTTTTAGGTAGATAGACTAAGTTATTAGAATAATTCATATCTGGAACAATTTATGGACTTATTTTTACGCTCAACTAGCTGTAATTCGCGACGTTGTCTGCGTGTTAGTATAAATATATTATGGGGATAGTATAAAAAGTATGAAGTATAGATTCCTTTATGTCCCTTAAAAAATCTGGGAGCGCAAAAAGTCAACATCAGTCACCCATCCATGTTTTGGCCATGCGCAACATTGCTTACATACATACAGGTACGGTGGGCAGAGCCACAAGTAATCATAAGAAATCTTGCAGCCGCTTCTGATCGAAGACTTCCAAGATGGATATGGTGAACCATGGTGACAGTTGATCAGCCCTTCGCCCATATAGGTCCATCATATTAGAGAGGATACTAGATACTCCTTAGTTGACTTTTACGACATGCTCGGAGAGAGAAGCAGCTGGACGCATCCTATGTTTTTTCTTTACCAGTCCCGCAGAGAAAGAAACATTACTTAACCTCTTTATAATGATGGGTTTCCCAAACAAACTTACATCTCTTATTTTACCCCCTTCAGGATTATTTTTGCAACAAAAAGTAGCCTATGTTCTCGGGATGGAATCCATCTCCTTACCAAGATTCATCAAAATCTGTTCAGCAGTTTAGGCTTGAAAAAGTAACAGACAGACAGAGTTACTTTCGCATTAATAATATTAGTATGAATAAGTACAAAAACAGATTAAAACATTAGGTTACTACCTAACTCTTACCACGATACTCATCCAATACCCTTTGAAACCTCATAAAATAATCACTTGGAACAGGCAAATGGCATCGCTAAAAGGCAACATTTCGATATGGAAGTGTCAACATTTATTGCAAGTTATTTCAAGGTGGGCCGGGATCAGCTGGAGGAGAGTGCTTTAACTAAGTTACAACCCGCCGGGGACTCTTGCTCTCTCTCCCTCAGATTTATGCTAACCCATTTAATTACGTCGAACGAAAACTGAAAACCTTTGCTGTACCCTGCGGTACAAACAAATAAAGAAACTAGGGACAACTTCAGCAATACATTCACTAAAAAGATATTTTTGCTGTACTGGTGGTGGATCAGGCACTGTTATTCATTTAAAAACACTGATGTTTTAAATAAAATTGTTCTAAAAAAAACTAATATTTTTGACATTAACTCTGTTTAAATGTTTACTTTATTTATTACCAACTGTTGCCCGCGACTTCGTACGCGTAAGATTACTTTGTATTCATAGTATCCAAATCGAGTTTCAATCCAATCGCATCGCCCTTTAAAAAGTTTCAATGCAAACTTTGACACCCTAGTTTACCCCTTTTTAAGGGTTGTTTTGAAAAATCCTGAAACAAATGTCTATTTATTTTGCATTTATAGTATCCAAACCGAGTTTCAAGCCAATCGCATCGACTTTAAAAAGTTCCAATACAAACTTTGACACCCCTTTAGGGATTGAATTTTGAAAAAACTCCGCCTTAGTGGGTAGTTTGCTATAAAAGGAAGCTATCTTCCAAATTGCAACTTTCTTGATTTAGCGGTTTCGGCTTGGCGATGATGAATCAGTCAGTCAAGTTAAGCTCTTTTCAAGGTATGATGTAGGAATTATCAAAAACGTAGAGTATAATGTCTTCATAATGAAATCGAGCGATAGAGTTGTGAATGGAGATAGTTACTTAAATGAAACCTCGCAATGTAACTATGTGTGCTAGATAATACTGTCGTATTATCAGCAAATGGAATAGATAGTGAAATTGAGTGTATATATTTAACACATAATAAACCCGGAGTAAGCACCTATAAACTTTTATGTGAGCTGTAAAAGTAGGCGCGAGGGACAGTCGTGGCCACAAGATGACGTTGTACTGCCCATCAAAAAGAAACAGTAAATGAGTTTTACTAATAACAATCACCTTAATGATAAACAAGTTTGTTTCATTCAGACAGCACTCCAGCACTTTTCATGATAGACTAATAAGGCAGGGCCAGAGCTTCGTGTTTTGCAAACATGTTTGACGAATTCCATCATAGGGCTTTATTCTGTAAATGTTTGAACATTTGAACATCACCTTTTATATAAAAATATTCTAACTTTACTTCTATTTTAGATGAAAAAAACAAATTCATCATGTTCATTTATGGCCTACAGAATAAGGCCTCGTTTGATATGTCTGCAAAACAGCTCTAGACCAGCTTTAAGTGTTACATTGTATCGCATTGTGTTATTTCGTCTGTAAGGATAAATATTTTCCCATATTTCACGATGAAAAAATCAGCCGTCTGCCGCTAAATACAATTGGTAGATTCCAGCCGAGTTGCGCGGAACAGAAGGTTTAATACAGCGTTGGTTCCCAATATCTTTCCACTACATAAAAGAGTATAGCGACCGAGCTAAATCTCTCCGTCGCCATCCGTTACTACTAACTTTGCTGAAGATCTAAGTAGACAGCGAAAAATCTAAAAACTTCAGCTATCGTTCAGTGTTAGGAATCGGGAATGTAAATTATGTTTGGACATTCAGTTCGGAAGCTTACCCAGTTTGTCGACCCCACCGATTGAACCCAACACGACCAGAGCATACATAAAATTGTTTTAGAGCTTATCTACGTAACTAGGTACGTACCTATTTCATCTCATTTCATCTGGATCCAAAAAGGTTAGAGCCTATCGTTAGTCGTATCACTAGTTATTTCGAACCAGTGTGGTTAAAGGATATAAAGTGCGCATCAAAGGCTCCTGGAAATGCAAGAAAGGTTAGAAAAAACATTAGGTTCCTTTTTTTCTGGGTAATTGGGTAACAATACTTAGAAATAATTTATATTCATTCAACGACCTCGATGGCGTAGCGGGCGAGTGCTCGGCTGAGACACAAGAAGTGCGGGTTCGATTCCCGCTACGGGAGAATTTTTTTGTATGTTCTGCAAATATTTCTTCCGGGTCTGGGTGTTGTAGTATTTTAAGTAGGTATTTACAAAAAAAAGTATAAGTATTCTATCAACCATCTGGTGCCCATAGTACAAGCTTTGCTTAGTTTGGAGCCAGTTTGGGGTGCTGTGTAAAATGTCTAAAATATTTATTTATCTTTATTTATTTATCATCTGAATTTCATATTTTGCTAATGATTATACTTGCCCACAATACTTGGGTTGCCAGTAATCTAAGATATCCGATTTTTCCCCTATGCAAAATTGGTCCCAATCTTTATCAGAAAGGTCAAAAGGTAGGTATGTTTCTGATTTCCATTTCATTTTATCATAACCTAACGTATAAATGATATTGGAAAACTGAATTCACGTCGCCGAATCTGCGGCGTCCGACAGTCGAAAATACATATATAAACTAGTAGATGAATTTTTATTCTTCTCTTGGCTAGATGGATATTCATTTTTCGATACCAACTTATGTACCTTCTTCAAAAAATATTATAATAATCAATTGATTTTAGAACATAATATCCTCTCTGAACATCATCAAACACGAAATCAATGTCAAGAAAACGTATATGTTGTGAGCTATTTTTCCCCCCTAGGTAGGAAAGGATGCTACACAAAAATATAAAGATTAAAGTGTTGATTATCAAGTGTTTATTACAGGAATTTTATTACCAGAAAAGGAAGAAAATTATCGAAAGGTTTTACAGTTCTTTTTAGCCGCATCTATTACACACTACTGTCCTAGTTACTATGAGTAAATAAATAAAAGATAAACTTATTGAAACGCTTACAATTCATAGACGAGACTATTACAAACTACAACGCCGTCATTCACAGTACATCCACCGTTCATCTACACAATACTACTGTAATTTACTTTCGTCAGTCAGCTCTGACATATCCCACGATCAAAAAATTACACTCCAACACTTGGTTCATCACAACGGGTAAAAATTAAAATGTAAATTAACAATAAACGGGTTTAATGACCTGCCCTGATCTACTCTGCCTTGTAAATCAACCGGATGCCCACTTAGTCACGGCCTACTCAGGAGTATCAGTCCACCGCACCTCACCGCTGATTCAACGATCCACAAAAATAGAGTTTTTGGTTATATTTGGTTTGTTAAATTCCGTAATTGACGAAATTCGCGCGAGCGAACCTACAGGAACGCTTGATTTAACGACCCTATCAGACACACTCACTCGACTGACACCAGCCACCACAAGGTCACAAAAAGGCAGGGAAACGCCACACCAGGACTTTCGGTCTTGTCACAGCAGCACAGCAGGGGACGCTGGCGCTCTGGACCCTCGCCGACGACAGCGTGCGCCAGAAGGCGGCAGGTAGAAAGGTTGCGACACGTGCTCGCCACGTGGTCGCGCCCGTACGGAGCACCTCTTTTCTGGAAAATTCATAGCCCGGCGTAAGCGAAAGTGCTCTTTAGCCTGCGAAGCGGGGTGCAACCTTAGCAAATCTGCCCTTGTGTATTCATGCACAGGGTTGAGGATGTCCCACGAGCTCCGCTCGGCAATCGAGGAAGACCAAAAATCAAAGATCAAAAGTTCAAGACTCTTACCAGAGGCACAAAGCTGATAATACGCACAAAACACGTGCGCCCGAAGGAATCACACGCGTGGGTTCTCCCGTGGATGATTCCCGCTACGCCAGACACAGAAGCCAGGATATATTAGCCAGCAAATACGATTTTCATCAAAAGCTCCACGCCACGTTCTCCACATCGATCCGTCAAAAAGATCCTTGCCCTCTCGCTCTGACCGAGCGAGACGAAAGAAAGAACTCAAACGACATTGACAGTTCGATCCGTCTTGATAGGGACACTGACACTCACAAATCGCCCGTGCCAAGCCAGAGTGTGACCAGCAAAAACCAAAATTATTACCTATCTCGCTGAACGGAACTTTCAAATAAAAAGGGGGGAAAAATCGAACGTTACAGCACCCCCTTTCCCGGGTAAGAATTCACGCAGGGAATTCTTTGGACGCCCCCGTCCTTACCTACTCCCGGAGGAACAAAAAAAAGAAAATCAAAAAGCAACAAAAAAAAACACCTAACCGACGCCATCTGGCAACACCTCATGTTTTCTACGTACAAAATCTGCCCGTTCACTGCAAAACCTATCATAACAACCCCAAAATATAGACGCACTCGACGGTAACCAGCTACCGGTAGAGGGCGCTATGTTGATCCTCAGATCGAGATAGTATATTCGGTCGAATATTCTATTCCAGAAGATCGCCGGGTCAAAAAAAAAACAAAAGAACGAAAGAAAAAAAAAAGAGAAAAAAAAAAAAAAAAAAAAAAAAAATTACTTTTGCAAACTCACTACCGAGCAGACATATATTTTCCCTAAAACTGGGGAAAATTCCTGAGGTGGCTTTCGCCGAGAGCCCATGCAACAGACTACAAACTGTGTGGAACAGGAAAAAACATAGAGTATAACAACCATTACTACGGGAACAACAAAAATTATACCTATAAAATAGGACTAACGCCTACAACTAAAATAACTACTTAGTAACTAAAATTAGTAGATAAATGGAAAGAAAAAATAAAATAAAAAAAAAATGGCCCCTAGGCCCCATAATGAGCAAAAATGTATACAAATAAAGGTAAAAAAAAATAAAAAATAAAAAAAAACACACAAACCAAATGCTGTTCAATTATGGTCAGATAAAAACGCGCCTATATCCGCCTCCTACGGAACACCTGGACAAGTAACGGTGGGTGGCCTATTCTAACCCCGGGTCCCCACGGGGAACTTAAAAGTGTTAATCTAAATGGGAATCTACACATTTGAAATCCTTAACATGCCATTTACCTAGAGATTTGCCGGATTCATTTTCTAACTCATAGACTAACGGTGAGAGTTTGCGAACCACCCTACAACGTTCATATTTAGGGGCAAGTTTTGCTGCAAAATGTTTATGAGCGGCGCTAAGTTTGTAGGTACGTTTCCAGACATAATCGCCTACCTGGAACGAAACGTCCCTGCGCCTGCGATTGTAATACTTTGAGTTTTTACTATGAGCCTTTTTAAGGGAATCCTGTACCTCTCTAAAAATATCTCGCAATGGACTCAAACTAGCAACATACTCGCTGCGGGATTTGAAAATCAGCTCCTCAATATCTTGAAAGTCTTTATAAATGCTACCGTCTGTGACCGCTTGCCTACCATGTACTAGCATGAACGGCGTAAATTGGGTAGAATCATTTACAGCCGTATTTATCGCAAATTGGACCTTATGAACGTTTACGTCCCAAGTTCTATGGTCGTTTTCTACGTACGACGCGAGCGCGGTCATAATAGTACGATTATAACGTTCAACAGAATTGACCTGCGGGGAATAAACGGGTGTTAGGTGGACCTGCGGTACTCGGTATTTTGAAAACAGATCTTGCACGTCATGACCGACGAATTGAGAACCGTTATCCGAAATAATAGTTTGGGGAATCCCATGTACTAGAAATACGTGATCCTCGAGACGCTGGGTTATAACCTTCCCAGTGGCTCGCCTCAGAGGAAATAACAAACAATATTTAGAAAAACAACACACCACTACAAGCAGATAAGTATTCTGTAGTCGCGACATAGGCAGTGGGCCAACCAAATCGATGCTGATACACTGGAAGGGGCGGCTGCAGATTTTAGGTTCCCCCATAAAACCTGGAGTTGCTTGTGTGCTGTGCTTATAGGCATTACAAACAGAACAAGATTTAATAAAATTCACGGTATCCTGGTACATACCCGGCCAAAAATACCTCAACTTTAAACGTTTATAAGTTTTAGCTACACCTAGGTGAGCTGCAACAGGTTCAGAATGATTTTCCCTAAGTATACTCTCCCTACATTCCAAAGGAACCACCTCTTTCCACTGGAAATCTCCATTGAGCTTATTACTACTCTTCGTAAAACGATAAAGTCTCCCATCGATCAATTGAAAATTCGGACACGCGTTCGGGGTATCTATACAACGCTTAAGAATATTTCGATACCACGTATCAGCGGTATCCGTCGTATTCAGGGAAGCTACAGGAACAGCTCGAGACAGCGCGTCGGGGACAACATTTTCAGCCCCCTTTCTATGTTCGATAATCAAATTGAAAGGGGATAACCTACAACCCCATCGCGCCAGGCGACCGGTGGGATTTTTGAGATTGAAAAACCACTTTAAACTAGCATGATCCGTCACAACGCGGACTTGCTTACTACCCTCGATATAAGGACGAAAATGCTCAACTGCGTGTACTACGGCCAACGCCTCGCGCTCGGTGGCGGAATAGTTACGTTCGGTCGGGGTCAGAGACCTACTATAGTACGCGATCGGATGTTCCTGACCGTCGAGAGTCTGCGTGAGAGATCCTCCTACTCCGAAATCTGACGCGTCGCAGTGCACGGAAAACGGTAGGCTAAAATCGGGACACGCCAAAACCGGTGCACTCGTGAGAGCTAGCTTTAGATCGGTAAAAGCCCTTTCTGCCTCCGCCGACCAGCTAAAAGGTGGGGCACCCTTCCTAGTAGACGTGAGAGCATTCAATGGTCCCGCCCGGTGGCTAAAGTTTTTAATGAATCGACGGTAATATGAAGCCGTCCCCAGAAAACGTTTTACATCCTTTCTACAGACCGGCGTAGGGAAATCCACGATAGCTTTAACTTTATCGGGGTCTGTACGCAACCCAAATTGATCAATGACATGACCCAAATACTTCAATTGCTCCCTAAAAAATTTACATTTACCCATATTGATTGTAAGTCCAGCATCACGTAAACGATCCTTGACTCGTACGAGTAAATCAACATGTTCCTCGAAGGTAGGGGAAATTATAATGATATCATCAAGGTAGATAAATACTTTATTGCTGAATTCAGGACCAAACAATTTATCCATAAGACGCTGCTGTGTACTACCAGCGGACGTAAGACCAAAACACAATCGCTTGAAGTGGAACAGGCCCCGGTTCATGACGGTGAAGGCCGTCTTCTCCCTGGACTCCAGGTCAAGAGGAATCTGATGATAGGCTGCCTTTAGATCTAGCGAAGACAGATACTTGGCGTCGCGCAGCTGGTCCAGAATATGGTTGACGTAGGGCAGCGGGTACGCGTCATGCTTCGTCACCTCGTTCAGTTTCCTGCTATCCAAGCAGAACCTGAAGGAGCCGTCAGACTTCGGCGCAAGGGTCACCGGGTTATTCCAGGCGCTATTGCTAGGTTCGATGACGCCGTCGCGTAGCATCTGGTCGACTTGCCTGTTGACCTCCGCCAGCCTTTCCGGAGACAGGGGATAATAGCGCTGTTTAATGGGAGGATGGTCTCCTGTATCGATTTTGTGTGATACTAGTTGCGTCAAGCCTAAGCCTTTCTTCTCGGCTGAAATGTCTTCAAATTGCTTGATCAAACTCTCCGCCAGCTGCTTTTGTCTATTGCTCAGAGATTCGAAATCACGGAGGAAATTGTCCGTGGTCACTATGGCGTCTACGCGGTCTTTCAATGAAAAATATTTACTATCGGAAAGTAAAGAAAGAATGTCTGGTGCTATTTTGAATGCCTTCCAGAAATTTATCCCGAAGATGAGCTCAGTGGAGACCCCAGGAACTACATAGAACTTGACGATGGACGTCTTCCCAGCAACCGTGACGGGCAGATACACATAGCCTGTAACGGGAGACAGGGAGTCGTTCGCCGTCCTGATATACTGCAAATCAACGGATCTATGCAAAGAGACCAGATTCACAAAATGCCTAATCGCGTCGCTACCTATAATTGAAATCTCAGACCCTGAATCCATGAGCCCTCTGAACTTCAAATCGTAAACTGATATGGTTAAAAAGGGGCGTTTGTCATTGTTATATTCTACTTCGTGAACCAGCTTAGAAGACCTATTGGTAAAGAAGTCTTTGATAAAACCTAACCAAGATTGCCAATCATCTTCAGCCTGCCCCTGGCCGCTAGGAGCCACCCCAGCACGAAAACGCTGGTTCACGCTACAGAGTTTTTTGGAACCGCAGACCCTGTGGTTATACCAAGAGAACAGTTCGGACAATTTTTCAGAGTTACGCCCTTACCCCCGCAACGGTAACAAATTAAAGTGAAAGGGGCCCTACACTTGTTGAGACTGTGACCATTGATCCGACAACGGACACAGAAGTCATCCTTACTCGACTCTACTGCTGCTAGTCTGAGTCCAGAGCGGTTATTAGTATGTTTATAACCCAAATCCGGAGCTATGCAAGAGGTAGTTGTTTTTGGAGGCTCAGAAAACAATTCAGAACGTTGTTTAGCACTTTCTAAAAGCCTACATTTCTTTTTCAGATCTAACCAAGATTCAGCTGGGTTCAGAGCCAGTTGTTTTGTGTAGAAAGGTCTAATGTTAAAAAGGACAATATTCAACTTCTCATCATCAGGCACGGGCTTAGATAAGCGTGAAAAATAGTTCTGCATGACACTAAGATAATTTACAATACTCTCATCAGAGCCCTGAGTGCGGGTTCTGATTTCCTGCAACAGTCTGTAATCATAATCGAATGGTAGGTATTCATCGAGCAATAAATCTTTCAAACTGGTCCAATCTTTCACCTCTCTATGAACCCCACGATACCAGCATAGAGCTTCATCTGTGAACAGCTCTGCTGCAGAGTTGAAGAGTTTAGCATCAGATATACCTCTAGATAAAGTTAGTTCTTCTAACCTTTGAATAAAAGCTTTGACACAAGACTTTCCATTAAATTTCAAGTTAAGTGTATGAATAGCTGAATGCTTGCTACAACTAGGATGACTATTCTGAATACTAGTATCCAACTTTACCCCAGGACTAGACTCTGTGTTTGAGCTATCATCATCAGCTTGGGTAATGCTACTTTTGAAATTACATAGGATCCTATCCAATCTCCTAAGCAATCTATCTAGGCGTTCTTGTAGGTTAGTATAAAGTGAATATAAGTCCTCTCCCTCTTTAGGAAGGTTTAGTCGCCCCAGTCTATGAAAGAGGTGATGACCCAAAGCTTGAACACGATTCAATATCTTTAGAGAGCAAGGTTTCTGTGCAGCCCCAGATATAAGATCAGAGAGACTCTCTAGCTTGGCTCGAACGACCTCAAGCTCCGAAGCAACCTCTAATTCGACCGATACCACTTCATCGGATGGTATCTCTTTGTTGAGAGCACGAACCTGAGTCCTAAGAGCAGCGACAGTATCAGCAGTAGGCTTGGCGCCGCGGATCCTAATCTCATACTCTAACTCATCCTTAGCCAGCACATTGAAAGCAATAGGCCTTTCTTCCAACATGGTGCTGAGTGAAAACAGTCAAAAAAAAATAAAAAATAACAAAAAATAGCTAAATTATTGTGTAAAATAAAGGAAAAATCAACCCCAGCTACCCCTAGGCAGTAATAGGATCGAGGCAAATCACACTTACAAGCATAAAGCTAATTCCAAACCAAAAACAATTGAAAATTAAGTTTTCTTATAAGTGGCCTACTCGGCACAAAATTATAATACAAAAAATCGAAAATCAGCTAGTAAAACGCCCACTAGGGCTCCCAGCTAGTTCTAGAATGACTACAGGGTAGATTCCCCAGTATAAACCTAGTCCTAATATCAAAATAAGTTAAAACCAAGTTACCATCCGGTTGAGGCGAGAGAGGTCAGTCTTCACTGAGCGAAATAGACCAGAGAATAGACAAAATTTTACCTTATGTCGGCAGGTCACCGGTCCCTGTTCGGGCGCCAAATTGTGAGCTATTTTTCCCCCCTAGGTAGGAAAGGATGCTACACAAAAATATAAAGATTAAAGTGTTGATTATCAAGTGTTTATTACAGGAATTTTATTACCAGAAAAGGAAGAAAATTATCGAAAGGTTTTACAGTTCTTTTTAGCCGCATCTATTACACACTACTGTCCTAGTTACTATGAGTAAATAAATAAAAGATAAACTTATTGAAACGCTTACAATTCATAGACGAGACTATTACAAACTACAACGCCGTCATTCACAGTACATCCACCGTTCATCTACACAATACTACTGTAATTTACTTTCGTCAGTCAGCTCTGACATATCCCACGATCAAAAAATTACACTCCAACACTTGGTTCATCACAACGGGTAAAAATTAAAATGTAAATTAACAATAAACGGGTTTAATGACCTGCCCTGATCTACTCTGCCTTGTAAATCAACCGGATGCCCACTTAGTCACGGCCTACTCAGGAGTATCAGTCCACCGCACCTCACCGCTGATTCAACGATCCACAAAAATAGAGTTTTTGGTTATATTTGGTTTGTTAAATTCCGTAATTGACGAAATTCGCGCGAGCGAACCTACAGGAACGCTTGATTTAACGACCCTATCAGACACACTCACTCGACTGACACCAGCCACCACAAGGTCACAAAAAGGCAGGGAAACGCCACACCAGGACTTTCGGTCTTGTCACAGCAGCACAGCAGGGGACGCTGGCGCTCTGGACCCTCGCCGACGACAGCGTGCGCCAGAAGGCGGCAGGTAGAAAGGTTGCGACACGTGCTCGCCACGTGGTCGCGCCCGTACGGAGCACCTCTTTTCTGGAAAATTCATAGCCCGGCGTAAGCGAAAGTGCTCTTTAGCCTGCGAAGCGGGGTGCAACCTTAGCAAATCTGCCCTTGTGTATTCATGCACAGGGTTGAGGATGTCCCACGAGCTCCGCTCGGCAATCGAGGAAGACCAAAAATCAAAGATCAAAAGTTCAAGACTCTTACCAGAGGCACAAAGCTGATAATACGCACAAAACACGTGCGCCCGAAGGAATCACACGCGTGGGTTCTCCCGTGGATGATTCCCGCTACGCCAGACACAGAAGCCAGGATATATTAGCCAGCAAATACGATTTTCATCAAAAGCTCCACGCCACGTTCTCCACATCGATCCGTCAAAAAGATCCTTGCCCTCTCGCTCTGACCGAGCGAGACGAAAGAAAGAACTCAAACGACATTGACAGTTCGATCCGTCTTGATAGGGACACTGACACTCACAAATCGCCCGTGCCAAGCCAGAGTGTGACCAGCAAAAACCAAAATTATTACCTATCTCGCTGAACGGAACTTTCAAATAAAAAGGGGGGAAAAATCGAACGTTACAATGTCTAATTTAATATTTTCTTTGCAACACGAATTCAGATAATTATGTATCTATTTGACTTCCGCAACTCATTGTGTCAATGTGATATCATATTATTTTCTATATTCTATTAGAATATAAAAATATATTAAGATAATTAAGTAACAAATACTTAGTAGGTAAGTATATAAGCTGACTGAGCCCTATATAGTTTTTTACTGCCCAGACACAAAACTGTTCAAAAATTACCACCCACACACATCTTGTTCATCAACATGCTTATATGGAATCTCCAAATGGCTTACGTTTTTATTTAGGAACGTAATAATAAACAGGGCATTGACACTCGTAGTGTCATATTTTGCGTGTGTTAGATAAATAAAAAATATCTATGAACCTAGGTCTATTATCTTAAACGTGGGTCATCATCATCATCATTTTCTTGCACTTATCCCACTAGGTGGGGTCGGCACAACATGTTTCCCTCTTCCATCTTCTATCACTCATCATCTCAGTGCATACTCCTTTCACACGCATGTCCTCTTTCACACAATCCATCCATCTTTTCTTAGGCCTTCCTCTACCTGTGTATCCATCCACATTCATATTCAGCACTTTCCTTGTAACATGACTTTCTTCCTTCCGCATAACATACCCATACCACGCTAACCTATTACTCCTCCTATAACCTATTTCAGACTGGTATCACCCACTGTAAAAAGCTATTATTATTATTATTATTATTATTATTATCACCCACTGTTGGCATAAGCCTCTTCGGTATGTGCGTCTCATATCCACGTTTTCCCGCAATTGGTTTAAAAACTTCTCATACTGATATATCGAAATCACACCTCTCGTGTCTCGCTCGCCACACCACCAAGGTCAGATATGTCACGGTAAGCCAGCGCCTTCTGGTTTCACCCATTGCCGAGTATAGGCCTCATTGTGATTTTGCCAGCCTCCTCGGTCCTTGTGCGTTTTGAAAACGTCTCCTGGCGTCTCCTAACCTCCTAACTGTTTTGAAATCGAGCGCCTGGCTCTCGCATCTCATGCCTACTACTACTCGCGCGCCACGCCACCCAGGTTATCAGAATATAGTGCGACACAGTTTTTAACAGCTATCATCGTGAACTTATTATGTTATTAATAAACCTTTTGTACTTGTTCCAAAATAAACTATTTTGTATTTGTATAAGACACGGTGAGCCAGTGCCCACAGCGAAGCCGAATACTACGCTAGTTTCGTGACAGTAAAGATAGCTGTAGGATATCGCACACTTTCTTTGAGGCCGCGCGCATCAAGTTTCGGGTTAGTTTAATCTCAAACAAGTGGATCGAGTTACAGCGCAAAAACCTTTTTGTATGCCTACTTTATTTCTTCTGTACAGCATTTATTTTGCTTCGCTATGGATATCGTGACATCGTTGGTTTACTTACTTTATACACTACATTGTATACATTCTTACTAAGTTTTATTAAAGGCTCATAACTTCATCTTAATCTGTTCAGAAAAACATAACTTAAAGACTGCTGTATTGTTTCACAATTTTTGCAGTCTCATCATTTTACTTGTAATATTTTTACGCTATGTATTTGTACTGAATTACTCTTATTTTTTAAATCATAAGATAACAATGCAAACATATTTAACGTTAATTTATTCACTGTCTGCTTCTAACCTTTAAAAACAATAAATTAGTTTTCATAAAATTCGTTTTAATAAATCAAAAGCAATTAAAACATTAACCAGAAAAGTTATAATTAACTTAGGCGGTTGTTTTCCCAATTATTTGACTCGCGTTAGGAGTTCAAAATTAAATAAATAAGTAAATAACACCCAATAGTTACATATACATAGTTCTGACCCCACACTAGGATTCTCTGTGTCGTGGGTATCAAACTACGAGTACCATGGTACAGTCAGCGTCAAATTTATATGAGCGTCTAGAGTATTTTAAGTATTCACTCAAAAGAGTTTGCATACTACCTTTGAAAGCTTCGTTTGCTGAGATAACTTTAAACACCCTGACTGCTCATATAAATATGAAACAATGAGTAGTAAGAAATTTTGGACACCTTGGGTGCTTACAACAATATGATGATTCGAACTGCGTATTTCGAATTGCTTTTATATTTTTCAGATCATTTTGACTACTCTAGACGCTCATATCAATTTGACGCTGACTGCACCACAACACCCAGACCCCTTTTGCATCTCAGCCGAACGCTCACTCGCCATGCCACCGAGGTCGACAATATACTTTTAGATATTCACAATTTGCCACTAACTCACTTATGTAAAAAAATCTACGTACCATGAAAGCGCTGGACGATGCGTGATAAGTTCTGCGTCCACGAATGTTACATTATGTTGGTCACATTTTTTAAGAGTCTTACCAGATCTACTTCTTGGTAATAAAAGGGAAAAAAATGGGCAAGGCAAATCCTTCAATATCATAAAAGGAAATATAATAACGTATTTGATATCATCATTACATTATAATGGCTCCGTATATTCCAAGTGGGGCATAAAATGTTTGTATTCGATTTGAAAATACTAATAACATAAAACTGGTAAGGTACGTCATCAAAATTTGTCATAAAACCTCTCGTGGACAATAAAGTGAATACGTTCTTACAGCGAAAAACGTTGATGCTGTGTTTGTGGTATTCTTACACTCGTCGTAAATCAAATGTTTTAATTTGAAAGTACATTATCGAATTACGTGATGAAAACGCACAATTTATGAACAAAGTTTTCAGACTTTTAAATATTGCTACTATTTCACTTTTTGGCAATTATTAAAGTTTTGTTGCTCACCCACCTTAACTTAAATCACTTTGTTTCTTCATCTCGCGCGCACGTCCACAATCCCAAGTTTTGGATTCCAATCTATTATTCATTACGTCTTACTCATACTATACTTTTAGTCTGTAGTACAAAATCAAGACTTTATGTCGACACTAACTTATTATAGAAGGCGTAGCAAACACAACTACTGCAAATCACAACCATACCGCTATCCAGTATTATCTGAACCATGAAGACATCAAAACTCTCACAAAAGAGAGCTTTACATCGATTTAAAATTTTACTTTTTTAATTATATTTCAAAAACTATATATCCTAGAATAAGATAAAAAATCATTTTGGAATGTACAAATAAAGTCCTTTCATATGGCACCCCACTCGATACATTTATAAAACTTTTTTTTTACTCCCTTGGTAAAAAAATATCTTTACAATCCCTTCACAGATTACGCGCATACCCAGCAAATCTTCACAACCTACTTAGTTTCATACAGATTGGATTAACAGTTCGAAAGTTATGGTCTAACAAACATATCCACAAACATAAAACGCCAAATAAGCCAAATTGCTAATTCGCTCGCTTCGCTCGCTCGATCAATGAACCAATGTGAAAACAAAATGATGAAATATATCATTTTGATTTTCATATTTCTTGTCAAAACAAAAGAGAACATTAAATTTAAAAAAAAACAACAACATTTGACGAAATCGACCTATTTTTATTATTACATAGATAGCATCTACTGAGTAAATGTTGGAGTCAGTCAAATGTGATAAATCGAGAGTGGAATTCTTCCACACAAAGTACTCTTGTATACGCGCTACTACGTTGCCACATTTCGTAGTCTCGTAGACACTGCTACGACGTAGCACTCAGCATGTACCGCTACGATACCGATGAATATTTTCTGTGCATAGAAATGTCCTCTTATCGATTTCTCTCTTCCTTTCACATACAGCGTATTGCAAATGAAGGGTTGCCGAATATTTGGATGGTCTTTGATATTCTCTAAAATTATTCAAAAAATATCCCTCCACTCTTCATGATAAATCACAAGAGCCTAATGGACTTTTATCAACCATGCCACAAAACTGAAGTAAATTTTCAATATAGACGATAAGTATCGCAAAGTGAAATGTCATTATTCATTTTATAGGTAGCATAGGCCACTGTGAGGTATGCGAAATACAGCAAAATTACTTCGACGTCTCACTTCGTTAGCTTGGAGTTCCATGAAGCCATTACGAAGGGTACAAGGATGAAGGTAAACAAAAAAAGACTCATAAACTGTATTGTTGAGGTGTGAAAGTCATTTTGCTGTCATTCACCTTTTAGAATCGTTGAGTTTTTCCGTGCAGAAGAAATTGGTGGTTTTTCGTTTCGATTTTCTAAAAAGCACATTTAATTTTGTCATTTATTACTTCAAAGTAAAATGTAATCAGGCCTTCAATTCAATAGCAATTTGCATCTACTGGAGCTTCGTATGTTATATATAACTAATTTATTCGAATGAAACTTGGCATATACCTACAAAGCTCGTGACCTAGAATAGCATATGGCCAATATGCTACACTTTTTATTCATGTACCACGCGATCTAAGCTGCTAGTATATTGTTTCCAGAAACATGTTTTTAACATATACCTCATAGATTATAGCTATGGAGAAAATTATATTTTTACATAACAATATAACTGACTCAGTATATTTTATGTCGTATTTTAAATGCAATAAAAACGTTCAGTCTGCAGAATGGCTGGCGGCCAACTGGCTGAGCCGGATCGCAACAGTGCTCTTAACTCAATACACCAGCGGCAACACTTAGGTATGTTCCTACTTTTAACATCATGAATATGAAATTAGCTCTCATCGTCACGTCCTAAAATCACAAAGGCTTTACACTTCGCATGTGTACGTTAGAAGATGATGATAATAAACTATTAATGTTTTCATCGCAATTGAAGTCATTATGATATCATGCGTTAGAATTATAGCTTAGGAAAAACGGTGTTTCATTATTTATTTTTGATGTTACGTAGTGTCCACAGGACACAGATTTTATTAAGATTGTATGAGCGATCACCAATAAGCATCAGCGAACCACCTGTGAACATTCAACGCAAACATAAACAGTGACAGAGTGTCCCTGCGGTATTGCCGCCAGTATTACAAGCAAGCTTGTTTTCTTCTATTGTTCTAGGAACAATTTCCTGATTTGAAACTCTTTGTTATAGTGTGATGCAAGCAGCTGGCGAGCTGCCAACTCCTCTACATGTTTCATATTTCACTGGATCAGCGGAGCTTACAATAGCAGATGTATATTTTTTTTGCATACATTACACAAAAATTGAGTTTTCAGACGAAATTGTGTTATGTACTTATAATACTCTCCAAACTCGCAAGAAACATACCGCATTCGACTAAAAACAACAAACAAGATACAGACTATCAACGTGGGAATACTGAACTCGACAAAGTTTACCACAAATAAACTACCGGTTCATGCCCTCTTAAAAGAAAAGCCCTATACCAAAGTTTGTAGACATTGGGAAGCACCACGATGTCAGGGACAAAGAAAAGAATTAAAAACAAGATGTTTTTATTTAAAAACGTTACCAACCGGTTTTCGGTCATGATCATGCTCGTAAGTGGCTAAGTTTCCAATCCAGGCACGACGAAGTTCATTGTTTGGCACCCCGAGATCGCATCGCATGCAAAACGAAAAAACATGTGAACACCGCGGGCTAATACAAACTTCTTTTTATTTTTGGTTTCCAAAACTTTTCGATCAGAATGTTCAGGCCTCGGCGAAAGTGGAGAGATTTACACCGACATTGCCTGTTGTCGAGGTGAGCTTCACAAAAAGTACAACGAACATTTTGTAAAACGCTGCAATGTGCATTCTGGTATTTATAGCATGGAAATCTTTAGTTTTGTCATTCACGCTTTTCATTCTAGTAAGAGTGAATGAATGAAATTTAATGACGATCTCGGTGGCGTGGCGGGTGAGTAATCGGCTGAGACGCAAAAGGCGCAGGTTCGATTCCCGCTGCGGGAGAAATGTTTGTATATTCTGCAAATATTTCTTCCTAGTCTGGGTTTCGTAATATTATGTATTATAAATATGTATTTACAAAAAAAAAACAAGTATATACCTATTATATAAGCCATCTGGTTCTCATAGTACAAGCTTTGCTTAGTTTGGGGCTAGATTGCGCTGTATGAAATGTCCACAAATAAAAAAAAAGAAGTATATTCAGTTTTTTAACTGATAGGCACCAAGTTAAGTACCTTCTTAATATTATTATTATCTTCATTTGGATACATTGTCGACGTCTGAAAAATGCAGTTTCCTATCAAAGAGGTAAGTCGATTCATTAATCTTAAGCTTCACATTCAACAGAACCTAATAGAATTCCCCAAAGGAATATAGCAGCATTCAACGATTTAAATAAAACTCTGAATAAAACGAAAGGCAGTTTCAACAAAGCGGAGTCCGCGTTCCTCTTCGACAGTTATGTATTGGAGCCCAGAGGCTACTGACAATCTCAAATCAAAACAAGCTTTATCGCCGCAAATAAATTGGACTCTCTTTGAAGTTAAATTACCTATAATAATATTTTTTTCAATCGAAATCAGTCGATCGTATCCGATCACGAAAACGATTCCGAATTTAACTCATAGGGAATTAAGTAGATTTGATTTAAGTAGATTCTTTTATTTTGTTTTTCATTGATTGTTGCTAATATAATACCTACTGCTCTCTACTCTCTATACATGAACTTTAACTAAGACGTGTTAAGCAAGTATTCCCAAGGAGGGTTGACATCAGGCAGGCGGCCGGTCTTAAAACACTTTAGCCAAAACTCTTACAGCATGATCCAAGGAACATGCCGTACCGACCCCACATAGAGTGGGATTAGGGCAGGAAGATGATTTAACTAAAACGTGTATATGAATACAAAGTAAAACGTTTTTAAACAAACAATTATCTGAGGCGTCTGTCCTCATTACATAGAATAATATGTCTACGTGGCACTATTGCACTCCACATATGAGCAAAGCATAAAGATGTGCTGCTGGATCCTGATTTTTGGCCAACGGGCATCGTGCACAAACGCTATAGAGAGGCAGCGTAAAAACAAAATCCCTCAAGAGTAGATAAATAATATTTTTATATATGTTCGTTTTTAACACCTTAGCCAAAGCTCTTACAGCCATGATCCAAGGTTCATGCTGTGCTGACCCCACTTAGAGTGGGATAAGGGCAGGAAGATGATGATGATGATGATGGTGTTCGTTTTTAAAGTTAGGTAAGGTCGTTAATATGGACTAAAAATGTATACTTGTATACTTTTAAGTTGTCTAAAATAAGATTATTTTATGTTATTATTATATTATTAGTTATATCAACACGAACTGAAAAACGAAAGCTAGAGACTGCCGAGCTCGTGAAATATTCTTATCCCAAAGCAAAATTAATTCGTGCCCTTTTATAATAGTGTTGAACAACCTAAGCTCACAACCAACCATTATTCTCTCAAAGGATTAAAAATATTAAAACATGTAAGTGGTGGACCATACGAGCGGTGTACCACGCAGGTTGCGGGTGGTATCAAAACTCGCCACTATTAAAATACTGTATTTACTAAGCTTTTAGCTCTCACTGAAACCATTTTTCATCAAAGCAAATGAAAAACAAACATAATCAAATTGAATTATCTCTGCCCACGCCTTCGCTCGCAAAAAAAAACATAATATTTTGTAAAAGTTGGAAATTTAACAGTTTGTTGGATATTCAAATATGTAAATGATAAATCGATTCAAATATAATCTTGATTGCAGCTGACAGAAAATTCTAATTTACTCGTAGTCAAGAATATGAAACTAGACGCTAAACTTGAATGTAACGAAGCTTAGGCAGTGTAAAATACTTCATATTACGGGTAATACATTACATGGTTCATTCAATTTTATGAAGCACTTCCAATGAACTAACTGCCACACTCGACTTCGTCTTATGGCTATTCCAGATAACTACTACTACTAGTAGTGTCACTAGTTTATAGGATACCGTAGCCGAAGGATGCCAACGGGACCCTATCACTAAGCCTACACTGTCTGCCCGTCCGTCCGTCTGTCCGTCTGTCAGAGGGCAATATCTCATGAACATTGAAATTTTCACAGAAAGTGTATTTATTTCTATTGCCACTATAACAACAAAAAATAAAAGAAAATTAAAATAAAGCTCATACATGAAACATTTTTTTTTATCTATTATGGTACGGAAACCTTCATGTGCGAAATCGACTCGGACTTGACCGGTTTGGTTTAAAGAAAAGCATTTAAAGTGTGTCTCAAAAGCTCATCTCATGCACGTGTGTTTTTCGAACTTTTTAGGTTCTATGACATGCCGGTTTCCTCATGATGTTTTCTTTCAGCGTTTGAGAGTACCTACTGGTATGGGGCACATAATTATTTCGAACAGACAATGCACCAATGTGCACGACCGGATTTGCACGACCTTAGGATCGGAAGGTTACCACTTAGACCACTAGTGTTCTCGATCAGTATTCCAAATCATAAGCTATTATTTTTCTGATTTAGCTACAATAATCATATTTCTCTGCAAATATTTGTACCTAGTATTTAGTGTAATTAGTAGGATAAGCGCCTCGTTCACCATCTCTGAGTAAAATCTTAATTAGTTAATTCCTGAATAACGTTACTTGGCAGGTAAAGGTTACGAGTAAGTTCGGTCAATTTTATCGGTTAATCCTATTATTAGCGCTACTGGAAAGTCGTGAAATTGACATTATAAGTTACCGGTTACTGTACCTAGCGGATAGCTTACTCGGCACTTTACTTAAAGGTGGTAAAACATGCCCTAAGTAAAATAAACTTACTACCGCTCGTAAACGTTTTCCCATACAAAAAGTTATAACAGTTATGCATAGCGAACAGTGATAACTTTTACCATAAAACTTTTACGACAGGCCTTATTTATTATGAAAAATGATAATAGGTACTGTGAATCACCATTTCTATTGCTGATCAGATAATAAAAAACACCCAACAGTTGCATACTTAGTCCTGATCCCACACAAGGATTTCCTGGGTCGTGGGTATCAGAAACTACCAGTACCTACCATGTTACACCAACACACAAACCCGTAGCTTGAAGCCGTTCCTCTCGCATCTCAGCCGCACAGTCGACCGACTACGCCACCGAGGTCGTCATTTCCTCAGAATAGCAAATCAACTTCGTTAATTTATTTTCTAATGTCATTTTTATAATATTTGGCAAGGCATGTTTTTACCAAAATCCTTACATAAAGAGCTGTGCAAAACTTCACGCTTCTAGTCTGTCTTAAGAATTTAATTAAGAAGAACATGTTCTTACTCGTAACTTGAACAACAAGTAGGTGAACACAATGTAAATTAAATGTACCTAGGCAACGAAGAAACAAAGGTACTGTTAACTTAATACAAATTAAAACTATGTAAACATATCTGGGTACTTCTTATTGTTCAATACTAGGTACTTACCGACTGCTTATTATTCAAAGTAACATTCACCTACGCAATCTTAAATACAAACAGCTAGGTTAGTACTTAGTAACTGCAATATTACATCATGAAATACGAACTGAAGTCGGCACCGACTCGCTCAAAGCCTCCAGATCCCTGAAACGAATCACTAACAGGGTTTTACACCCTGCTAATATAATCTAATTTAACAAACCTGCTGGACAAAGGTCCCCCTTGCATTTACCCCGATTTAAGGCATCGAGTATAAAAGATCTATATCACTATATCAAAGGTTTGAAAACTGAGACTAGTGCATTCACACTGCCAGTGCGCATGTCAAATGTACTGAAATATCGTTTGTCTCGTAGTCACAAGGTAACGTGGGTCACGTCAACTTAGTACATTCAAGACGCGCGCCCGTGCCCACCCTCTTGTGCTGGCAGTGTGGATTCACCTTAAACTAGACGATCTTGACAGAGTACATCCACGAGGAAAACCACTCAACTTGACCTACTCCGTCGCATGACAATGAAACAGCAAAAGGTGTCATGAAACAGCAAGCAAATATAGCAAGACTCATAGTGAAACAGTTATTGAAAACATTTTAAACATGGTTGAATGTTTGGTTTATCTTGAATTTATAGTTTTCCGTTAATGTATTGGTGTGTGGGTATACGTCTTCCTGAATTTTCGAAACTCACTCCTTTGACACCCAGTATTCCCGTAATTAGTTGCACTTCCTTATCTTAACCATATTTCTCAAGGTTTAACCTTAGCTGGCTAAACTCTCCCTATAACTATCTGGCAAAGCAATTTAAGCTTCGAAACACCGAGGTACAGCGGTGTAGCTATGTAAATGTTTGACTTTGTACCTATTGGATACCGAAGGTGACTAAAGTTCTAGACGTTTCAGTTCAGTGTACTGTACACCTCAGAGTCCTGAGGCACCTTTTAAACGTTTTATTAGCAATTTACGCAAGTTTTTAGGGCTGAACTTTTATATCAGACTTCGCTCATCTGAATTTTAAATAGTCATATTCGAGTCGTAATTTTAAAGATAAGATGTTGATGAGATTATTAAAATGGCGTTTTATTTTGGGTAGTTATGGATTTTGCCAGCAACTCTCATTTCAACTCATTTACTTTTTGTTTTGGGAACGTGAGGTTGCTAGCTAGGTACTTTGATCAAAATAGGTCCATAGCTTTATTTACTGAAACAAATGAATACCTACAGCGAAAAGTATAGTTCAGCACAAACATTTTTATTTGCATAATTAATTATGCTTATTAATAAGAGTAATTGCATTAAACGCGGAGCGTGGTATAATTTAAATTGCGGGTAGCACATGACCAGCGCATGAAGCCGCTGCGGCCACAGCCGAGGAAAGCTGCTATAAACGGCTGTATGCGTTCACCGGGTGCCGGGGAATACTTATCATAGGTAATTACAAGATTTATTTCATGTTCTTTCAGAACTATTAATAAACTTGCTTTTGTAAATCTATTCAACTTTTTATTAAATTTTATTGAAAGCGGATTTTTTCTAATGTTACAACCGAGGTCGACCAGTTAACTCACCTACATTGATTCCACAGTACACTGGTTCTCTTTTTGATTGTGCTAAATGTGACACTTATACAACCAACCTTTATTCATAAAAATCTTCTTCTTTCGTGTCAATGTGCTCTAAATAACTCGGCCCCCTTATTCTGGATGACCAAACAAACCGTAACGCGGCCACGTTTGTGAAATCACCGTGTTATCGTATTCTATATGACAATTTTGTATTGCAAAAACACGACGCGGCGCGTCACAAATAAGTTACGAGCTGTCAAGTTTCGTTTTGTCATGGAGAATAAGGGCAAGAATTCATAGAAACCATACGGATCATTTTAATTCGTCATAAAACGTTGACCCTTGACAAATAGCATGCGCTTGAATACGGCCGCTGCGTGCTGCGCAGGAAGCTGCGGGGACCACTGGCGGTTCATTTCCGTGGGTGCTGCGCCATCCCATCCATTTCCGCCCGCTGATAGACCGCTTTACTAGGTACTTCTTAACCCTCGCCCTCTTAGACAATGCCTTAAAAACATAATGCTCGTAAGTACATTGAAAATAATAGCAATTTTCCTATAAATTATTTATGCAAAGTACATTGTAACTTATTCCTAGGTTCATCATATACACACTTTTCTTGAACGTCTGTTTCATTACACTTTCTCTATTAGACGTGTTTCATATCATAACGGAAAGAGACTGAAGCCTTTTATTTAATGACAGTTCATATGATTAAGCAATTCTTATTTGTATTTTCTCCACTCTCATTCGAAACAAAAAAGATGATTAGTGTCAGTGCCTTACTGATTAAAACTTAGTGTTTGAGCGTTTTTATTTTCATGATACGTGTATATAATTTTGTTATATTCGTTTATAGTAATTTTACGCACATTCTTTAAGCATAAAAGACCTGAATAAAAAAACTTTGTACTCATATATTAAAAGAAAACCATTTTTCTGACGTGATTTTTAAAGGGTGAAAGTTCATATTCTGCAGATTTTTATAGATAAAATCTAAAACTTTCAAAAAGTTCTATGTATTGTTTTAAGTGAGGCTTATATTGTTTTAAAGTAACTTAAAAGTTTTCGCGATACGAACACTTCTGAAATTTTTATATCGGGCTGTGAGAGAAAGTTTCGGGGAAGATAAAAGAATAACGAAGCTTTAAGCTCAAGTTTGGAGATGTAATGAAAGCATTTTCACTCAAGTTTCGTGTAAGTATCTCAACAACAGTTGAGGAAAGTTGCTGCTAGTTAAAAGCATTAGTGGCAATTGGTAATGCAAATTGATAAGATGCTGATACAAGAAATAAGTAATAACATAAATATTAGCTATAAGCATCAGTATTATGTAACCTAATAATGATTTGACCTTATTATTAATACTTTTAACATATTCTACAGTTTTTATACCATACAAATGCGTAGTTTGTGTTACCATTGATTGCAAAAGCTCTGACTGAAGCTCTCCACATTTCCCAAAGCACAATAAGATAACAAAGTAACCAGACCACGAGAGTAGTTCACGCTGAAAGCGGAAGCTTTTGGAAGCTGCGAGATGTTCTCGGCTCCCCGGCTAATGTGTTTTATGATATGAATTTCCGTGGCACGACACCGCATACAGCGTGCATCGCCGAGGCACATGTTGTAGTACCACCTTACCGAATATTTACCTTATTGTGCCTTATCTTATAACCCTGCAGCTACACTATCGGCCTACGGCGAAGGTTCGCGTTATACGTCCATGACTATCCTGCGACAAATCGTATATAAGCACATATCACTCTACGCGACAAGTAAACAAAAGCCCGAAAATGTAGCCACAGGGAAACATACCAGTGTATTTGTTTTTGGTTTTTCTGTCATTCGCTCTTGTCTGGCCTTTTTATAACATGATTTTTTACTTCTCTGTTGGACAGGAAGTAAAGAAAAAACATAGAATGCGTCCAGCTGCTTCTGTCCCCGAGCATGTCGTAAAAGTTGACTAAAGGATAGTACCCTCTCCAACATGATTGACCATCTCTAACCATGGTTCACCATATCCATCTTAGTCATCATATTATCAATCAGAAGTAGATGTAATTATGATTATTTGTCGCGCCTGCCCACCCCATCAGGGATACGGGCGTGATAATATGTATGTATGTTTTTTTCTAGATTTTGTTCAGATTTTTCAGTGGTTTTCATCTAAATAGTTAATTAAGCATCAATTTGCTATTATTTAATGAATATTTTACTACACAAAACCCAAATTCCGAGGATTTCGCGTTACTTGTTAATTTAATATAGTCATAACTTGCACGATATTATCGTGAAAATACCTGACTTCAACGGATAAGTATGAAAGTGGTATTTAGCACCTAAATAACCGTAGCTCGCGAAGACGCGCAGGCATTTGAGATGCGAGCACTGCGGTCACAGCGAATTCAGACAGCAAACTGAACTCGTATAAAATTCTTTACAAAAAATATTTTGAATATTCTGGCATAGTATGAAAGGTGGAAAGCAAAATATTATCTTGAATCGTGGAGTTTGTTACAAAAATGATTGAACAAGCCATACGAAAACTGATCCGTCACTAGAACACTGTTTTCATTTTCCCTTGATGTCTTCCCTTGAAGCTTCCTTACTACATGTGAGCGCTGTGGTCATGGGCTCGAGTCGAGACAATCTCTTCGATGGCTCATTCGGTACTGCAACGAGCCGAGCGCGGAATTGAATTGGAGGCAAATGTGCCGTGCGAGTACCAACGCCGAATATAAACTGAACCACTCACAGCAGAGCCGCGATACCTCGCCAATCAATGAACAAATTGTTCTCGATTTCCGAACGCCGACGCATTCAGATTAAGTCAATCTCTTTTCGGTATATTTTTTGTAACTCAAAAAGAAATTAAAATGAACCTTTAATTATATATAAAATGAAAATACCAGTATTTAAACAGCAGATTTTATCTCGTAAAAAGCACGTGGCATTATATAATACCTAACTTCTTGATATCAAATATTAATTTCTACCATCCTATCTCACCTGTTTGATGAGTCATCAAAGGAGGCGATGGCAGCCAAGCATGCACGGGACAGGCACGGAGGTAATGAACAGAGGGTGACGAAGGTGCTATTCATTCAACGTCTACGCACTGACTCAGCAACTACGTCTAATACACCGACAGCGACGCACCGGTTTACCTGTTTATCGAAGCTTTAAATTATATTGCGGCTTAATAATGTCGTCGTTTCGTGTGTTATTTTTTTATTTGTTTACTCTAAAATTATAGCTGCCTTGTTATATAGATCTATTAGAAAGAGATGGAAACATTTTTACCCGACTGCGAAGAAAAGAATAATGTTTTTAAAATTGTCAAATTCGTTTTAGTTCAGGAAAATGCAGAAAACAACTAACTGCACAATAATTTCAGCTACAGTATTTTCAGTTCTGTAAAATTTAGTTCAGGATGTTCAATAGAATCAACAACACTACCGTATATGTTCGTAATCATGTCCAACTTTCTAAGGTAGGTAGATTGTTAGCGAAGCATCTGCCGGCCGTGCAGCTGTGTCGAACGTGACTGCTAGTGACCTTCCAGTCGCGGGCGGACAAACCCATCAAAAATCATTTGAAACTGAAATTTGTACAAAATTATAATAGATGATACAGAATAAATGACATTATTTTTCGCCTATAGAGTCACAAATGGTAGTTATGTTAATCCGATCAAGTATGTATACGAAAAACTCATACTAGGCACTCTGAACGGGATTGGCTACCTAATAATTCGTCCACTTCGATATTACTTTTCTACCCAATTAAAGCAAAGCTAAAAGTTTATTTTTACAGTTTTCCTTCAACGGCGTGAAAAGTTTTTAACACAGAATGCCCGAAATAAGTTAAATAAGGTCCCACGCGAGCTATTAAAAGTTTTAGGTCGCACAGTTTAGTTAAATCATGGCATACTACATTACCGTCGCAGACTACCACTAATGAAAGTGCCTTTCTGGCCTACTTTTGGAACTTTTTTTAAAACTATATTGTCCCACTGCTAGGCAAAGGTCTCTCCCTTCATTTTCTAATCTTTATTGGAAAATTAAGGGAGAATTTAATTTTTGTTTTTGGAACTTTATTGTTCAAGAAACATATTGGGTAAATATTTAGTTAAGTCCACAAGATGGTTCGTCAATGATTGCAAGTCTGCAACAAGGAAGACAGGAGGTATTGAAGGCAATATAAGTACAACTTTGTTGCTTGGAACTTAGTGCTTGATTTATATACGGAAATCTGAACGGCGGTAAAGTAACTAACTTGGAATTAAACCTGCATGTGCTCTGCCAACGTAGAATTAAGGAAATGCTTGAATTACAAACTTAGCCGAAAACCTACCTGAGCTACCTAATCTCATAAATAATCCCCTAAGGTAAGATTGGTAGATTTTGATGTCACTATTATAATTCAGGAAATATATTAAGCGAAAACTATAATTTTATATATCATCATCATTATTTTTTTGGTTGCAATTTTTTTTTATTCTAAAGATTGTGTCCAATTTAAAACCAAATTTTATTTGCATGCTATAGTTAACGGTGAAGTTTGTGAAACAATATCTAAATAAATTTCATTTCATTTCAAACGTTGTGCAAGTTTGTAAATAATACTTATCGAACTTCAGAAAAAGAACCAGTTTAAAAAGCGTTGTCTTTGGCACACTAAGTTGAACCAGCAAATTGTTTCTTTAAAGTTATTATGTGCATTATTTTGATTGTTTAAAAACCGTTTAAACAATTTCCTTGCAAACAGCATTTCGTGTTTAATAAGTAAATATAAAACTATTTACGTGATGCGAGGTCAGGAAGGAAGCTTCCAATCAAGGGGGCGGTTGGCGCCGGAGGTAGACAGCCTGATTTACAGTCGAGAACAACATTACTTACGAGTATATTACCAATTCTATCAAAATCTTACCACTAAACATTAAGCTCGGTACTTATTTGTTGATAATATTGCCTACTCATATAAAAACCGGTTCAGGTGCGAGTCGAATTCGCACACGAAGGGTTCCTTACCATCGTACATGTACTGTACATACATGTTTCTTGTATCTTTATTTTATTTTTATTACTAGCTGCCACCCACGACTTCACTCGCGTGGTACCCGGATGAAAATTAGCCTATATGTTAAACCAGCACGTGTACTATGTACATTCTAATTTTCATCCAAATCCGTTCAGTCGTTTAGGCGTGATTGACAAACTTTCACATCTACACTAATATTATAAAAAGGAAATATATTTTTGTTTGTAACGAATAGGCTCCAAAACTACTGAACTGATTTAAAAATTCTTTCACCAGTAGATAGCTACATTATTACGGAATAACATAGGCTATAATTTATTTTCAAAAAAATTAGGGATCCTTACTAAAACTCCAATAATGTAACCCGAGGTGTAAAAAACTTACCTAAAAAATCCTAATTTGTTAAATACCCGTGCGAAGCCACGGCGGGCTGCTAGTTTATAATATAGTTTCTATTGCCGCTATAACAACCACTCTGTGAAAACCTCAACTCTCTACCTATTACGATTCATGAGATACAGCCCGCTGACAGACGGACGGACGGACGGACAGCGGAGGCTTAGTAATAGGGTCCCGTTGGCACCCTTCGGGTACGGAACCCTAAAAACGAATCACCAATGCATTACTATACAAAGGTAGGTTCTTACGAGTACATCGGCATAATACACCTATAGCTATGTAGGTACTTGTAGGTAGTTTTGTAAATGTCTACCTACGTATGTTCTTAAAGAACCCAAGTTACTCATAAATATTTAAATCGTGTTGATACACGATTATATTCGCTGATGCGAGCATAACAATCGAAGAGCATTTTCCAATCTGAATAGAAGCTAAGCTATAGAGAAAAGCGTATTATGATATATCTTGATATCAATATAAGTATGTGGATGTACTAAAGATAAATTAGAAAATGAAGATCAAATCTTGATTATGGAAACGAGAATTCAATATCCATTTACCAACACCCAGAGGACCCATGACATAGATTAAATAATAGTTATTTCCCGTGAACAAATTGTACCGAGATTTAATTAACACAAAAGACTACCTTCAGGCCTGCCTACAACAGGCAGGTAGGTATCTATGAATAGATGCCGGTAGATAAGGATGATGTTTCAGCAGTCCGAACTAATTGTATAAGCCCGGACAAATCCTAATTAAATAATCTAAACATTGAAGCCCAATCTGCAAGGAAAACCGATTCAATACTAGTAGAAGGAAAATGGCACGCAACTCTCAATGTAATCAAACTTCAGAATAGTAGGTTTACTTCTAAAAGTAAATATTAAAAAAGTTATTGATCAGAGATTATTATTATAAATTACGCTCATATTCGTATTGTTTTAATATTACCTACTTACACTCAAACAATTATTCAGTTATGATATGCATGTACACTAATGTAGGTACAGTAATGGTACGCAGTGTCAACTAAAACGTTTAGACGACGGATCTAGCTTCGAACTTACCGCTTTCCCGCAAATGGAAAGCTTTTAGCTTGTAAACGAATTTCTATACTATTTCGTACCGACGACGAGCGGAGGCGTAGACCCTTTACGGCGTAGCGGCGTAGCATGTTCTACGTGAGATGCGGCAGGGAATGTTTAACGTGTATCTTCCTATCTATGTGACACAATACCATGTTTTCGAACTTTTTAGGTTCTACGCTATGCCGGTTTCCACACGATCAATTCTTTCACCGCTACAAAGTTACTTATGAATAATGCACCGATAGATTTTTCAAATTGAATCGTGCACGTCCAGATTCGAACAAACAACCTTGGACTTGGAAATCCCCACGTTCATTAAACCACCACTAGACCGCCAATGCTCAATTTTTATTGCAAACCAACGAACCTAACGATATTAGTATTAGTAGTGTGCTTCATGATATTAGATTTTTGGATATCATCCATAAGCTCATACGATCGGACTGATTTTCATTCGGATAGTGCTCCAGCTAGTTTAGCTAGTTTCCGTTCGCGGTTTCGCTTGCATAGTAACTAGATTACCAGAACGATATCAATTCCAAACCCGTTCAACCGTTAAAAACGGGATTCGACAACAAAACGAACCTCACAAAGTTTGCATTTATAACTCCGTAGGGAATCATCGATTCTTAGTCTTCCTCTACCTCTCTTTCCTTCTATGATGTTCTTAATGTGCTAGATAAAAAAGAAAGTCGCTGTTATGTTGTATAAAGGAGTAAAAGAAATCGCATTGAAGAGGAAAACATGGAAGAAACTACCTACCTCATTGCACCGACTCTTAAATTTATAATTATAGAGAAACAACACTAACTTCGCATAGTAATCGCATTCGTATTAAGAATATTTGAAAGCACAAAGCCAGCTTGTAGACCGCAAGGTTTGTGCCGTTATGCAACACAGTGCAAATGACGGCATGTGTTTGCAGCCGAACCGCAACTTGCCCGGAAGGTAGTGATTTACTGCCGGTAAATTTTAATTAAACGCGAATAAAGCCGCTTTCGACGGTGTCTAACAAACTGCCTTATACACCGATGAAGTTACAACTACGGAGCTTTGCACAGATGTTTTATTGCAATGATTGTTCAACTTTGTCTAGTCTGAGTTTGTGCAGTAGGACGGGTGTTCCTGGCCAGTTATAGCTAGTTATGCATGATAGTTTGTTTCTAAATCCCTATGAAGCTTTGTGGTGGTCACCCATTTAGATGGCTGCGAATATATGTAGTTAAACATTGAACCGAAGCTCCGACGCTCCTAGGTTTGTCTAGTCAAACCTCAGGTCTGACATAGTCTTAATCAAAGTCCAAACCAGTAGTGTGCCTCTGACTAACGAATTTTTGGTTCGTTATCCCAGGATAATTGGTCTATAAAACGCTGAAACTCAATTTAATTAAATCGGGATTTGACCAGTCAGACCTAAATTAAGTAGGTATAGGAATGTGTTAGTTTGTTAGATTAGATATAAATATAAGTTTGACATTAAACTTGTAGTTACTAAAAAAGTTCTTAATGAAAATTTGAGGTTATTTTGACTGAAAATCTAGTGAATCCTTGAGTGAATCAAAGCAAATTTTTTTTAGTCTAAGGTAGAAAAACGTTATTTGTTAGACTTTGACAAAGACTTTATGTCAGACCTGAGGTTTTACTAGCCAAACCTAGGAGCGCCGGAGCTTCGATATTTTATTTCACTATGACATAGATACTACAAAAACCGATCAATAAAGGTAAGTGTAATTTATTTTACAGATTGCGAGCCATCAATCCGATAAGTAACGTAATATTTTACCTATAATATCTACCGCATGATGTAAGCTACACTTCCTCGTAACAAAACAGCGGCCGACGTGAAATATAGGAGATTCATTCATTATTTATTCATATAAAAACCCCGAGGAATTTCATTTTGAGGGCCGTGATAAATGATGGCGTATCAAAGGCAAGCGATTTATTAGGAAGAAAGTTGGGCAATTAGCGTTGAAAACACAAAAAGCAGACGCGAAGAGAGCGTTATCGATTACATCATCCATTCCGAAGTCCCATTAGCCGGAGTCGGCGAGTGGTGTGCGAGCCGCTTGCCTTTGCTGAACTGCTAATCTGCTATTTTTACTCTAACCCACTGTGAATAAATTACACAATAAATTACAGAGTTCCTATCCAACATTTTCTTGCTAATTGGAATAAAGACACCACAGTGACAACTTAGTTAATTTAATTATACTTAATGATTATTCAAATTAAGTTTTCAGACTAATTGGCTAACGGAAAGAGGGTACTTGAGGAAATAATGAGAATTGCTCGCCACGTCACGGGCTTCTTCGCGTAGGTGTCATAAATTCCAATGAATTATTTCTGTGAATTTGCATAAATATCGAATTAACATTGTCCCGCTTCCAGCTGGAATCATTTTAATGAGGGAAGTCTCCCCGCTTTTCTCTTGGATCCTTTTTTTACGACTGCCTCGGCTGCTTATTACAGAATAAATTTTAAAGAAGTGGGCTACGAAATTAAATTCGGCGCAGAGCTTTTTAATTGTAAGTCGTAATTGATACTGAGACGCGTTTCATTCCAATGAATATTCTTGATTTTTGTTTCGAAGTGCGGCCAGTTTAAACTAGGCTGAAGGAACTTTCAATAAGGACGCTCTAACTTCTTTGAATGTAAATAGAACAATTTGTGTGTGAATATCCACTGTTTTTTATTTGAAAGAATATTTCATGTCAATGGAATATACAATCATACATACATACATATAATCACGCCTGTATCTTTAATGGGGTGGGCAGAGCCACAAGCAAACATAACTTGCGACCACATCAGATTCAAAGTCCTAAGTTGGATATGGTGAACCATGGTGATCAGCCCATCGCCCATATAGGTGGTCTATCATGTTGGAGAGGATACTATCCCTTAGTAGACTTTTACGACATGCTCAGGGGAAACAGCTGGACATATTCTGTTTTTTTTTACTTCCAGACCAGCAGAGAAGTAATTTCAATGGAATATAATGTATTTAATAAAAAACAATTTAGTGAACCAAACTTTATTCAATTTAGATAAAAATATAATTACATACCTAACATTAACATTGAAATAAGTAACTAATATAGCACCAAGTATTTTTAATTTTTTTGGGAATCGAAGTGAAATTATCCTGAATAGAATCAGTTTCTAGGTAGAAGATGTGTTCATATGCCGGCAGTTATACTGAACTGCACTTCTGTTTTTTTTTCTTAGCTCATACTGACCTATATGCATTTTATTGAGCAATCAAAGCTTGTATTGTATTTGAAAACACCATACTCCCAGAAAAATCTTAGTACGTTAATATTAAAAATTTAACGCACATTCTAAAATCTAACACGATTTCTTAAAACTAACCTTAGATCAATTTGTTTAAAATAATAACATTCATTTTATTTACTTTACATAACATCATTACACATTATAAATGCTCACAGTTCCAAATATCCAAATTCGTTTAGTGGTAACACCTTCTCTGAGCCACAAATATCCAAACATCCTATAACACTTTCGTATGTATAATATTATTAGTAGTAGAATGAATGAAACACATTCAAATTTATCTTTTCTGTCTTACTTCAGACACTAAACAAATATAAGTACTAAATAATGTGCTACTATTAAAAGTCCGAAACAGAACTAAGTTTGGAGAATTAAAACACGCCCATCAAAGGCCGAAGTACAAATAGATTTTGACCTTGACAGAGGCGTCTATTCAAACCTGAAAACTGCCTGTCTATACCGTTCATACCCCCCACGAGGTGGGGGTGTCATAACGCGCCAAATTAAATAGATAATTTACAAGAAAACTACAAAATGAATAAAAAAAACTGGTTTCAACAACTAAAGAAATAATTATTACCTATCTATCAAAGTAAACACATCTGAAAATACGGCAGGGTTCCCGAGATCTACATCAAGACATGCTCAAAACATGGATTTTTCAAGATTATTTTTAATCATAGTTTTTTTTTCTTTTATCGTGTTTTCACTTTGAGTAATCAAAGAAAAAATGTTAAAATTTCATTTTCTTTTTGAATAAACACATTTCACTAACGTACAACAGAGTTTTAAATCGATTTTGGTGAGCAAATCCGCTACTGCACACTCTTAAGTGCTCTCTGACGCTATTACCTAAGTGACTAATAAGCTCCCAGGAGTTTACAGGCTTCATATTAACATATTGATCTACATATATATATTTCGAATTACTCTTGTGATCTCGTTCTTGGAAGACAAAGCATCGAAAAGAGTCATGGCGTATAATATTGTATTGACTTGCTAATTTACATAACATCCCACCAGTTGAGAAAAAACCTAACTTTGACGCTGACTGGTAGGCTCATTGGAAATAACCATGCAATTCTTTAACATTAACATAGTTACTTCAAGTCATACCTAAAATTACTTAAGCCTATCGTCGACATGGTGACGTGTAAGATCGTCGAATTGGCAGTTAGCTCTGTGTAATGTACGACTTTCGGAACTAATGTAATTTCCTCAAGTTGTACCTACATTTAACTGAGGATATCATCGACGGTCACCGGTTAGCGCGGCACCGCCTCGCATAGTCCGGCGCGACTTGGTGCAGCCACTGCGGCTGTATCGCCGACACAGTTACCATGTATGACCGTCGAGTTTGCAGTAGCTCTGTATAGAGTACGGCGGGAGGCGGCGGTCGAATGGCGTGTAAGACTCCGGCGGGGTGTAAGGACGCCGCACTTCCAGCGCCAGTCACGTACCGCCCGGAACCATCCGCGCCTCGCGACCAAGCGCAGTTTGTGAACAGTCCACTTAGAAGGCACTTTAGAAGCTGAAACAAACATATTCACTACTGTCACTAGTTCTTTTGAAACCAATCTATAGTGTCAAGAGTAGTTCGTGAACAATTCGCTAAGAAGGCACTTTAGAAGCTGCAACATATTCACTCTTACTAAGTGTCAAGTTACTAAGTTGTTTCGAACCGGTGTGGTGATAGGATTAAAGTGCGTCTCAAAGAGGCTCCCGTCGTGACTTGCTCGTATGTCTAATTATCCACTTAATATTAAGTGCAAAAGTTAGTGTGTATGTGTGTATGTTTGTTCCAGTTAAATCCGTAGACGCGACGGATTTGGCCGGCATAAATGATCCTAATCCTACTATACTACTTCCTATCCTACTTTCCTACTATATTATAAATGTGAAAGTTTGTGAGTTTGGATGTTTGTGCCTCAATCACGCCTAAACGGCTGAACGGATTTGAATGAAACTTGAAATATACATAGTACATGTGCTGGATTAACATATAGGCTATTTTTTGTTCGAGTAGCACGCGAGCAAAGCCGCGGGCGGAGGCTAGTTGTAGATAAAACAGTATAGACCAGCTGAGACGTCTCACTCCAGAGTGGTCACTGAGTGAAAGTTTCATTATTGATATTACGAGTATGCATAAAATCATTCTGCGTTTTTATTTTATTCCGTGTTCAAACAGTGATGAGGAAAGTTCGAGGCAGAAATTAAGTAAAAATGAACTGTCCGATATCACCATAATCTAATCAAACAACCCTCTTCAATTCGATCACTGTAAATATAAGTGCTACTGGTAAAGTAACTCATTTTTCCATCTCAATAAAATGTAATTTTATTACTAAAGATTTTTTTTTTTTTTTTCATTTATGTTTGAGCGCATCTTTGGCGATTCAAGAGAATGTCTATCGCGTTGGAGTCGTGAATTTATTTTTTTGTGATTTTTGAGTGGAATGTTTACCTGATCTGTAGCTGTCCCACAGCTGGAAACACTCAAATTCATTCTCTGGCATATTGCCAGCAACTGTTGTCGAATGTCCAAGGCGTACGACAAATTCTTGTGATTCAAATAATTTTCTTTACACCATTGCTGTAAAGTAAATAAGATTATGTACGCAAGTAGATATTTTTATTCAATATTAAAATTTATAGGAACAAAGATTATTTAGATTAGCGAAAATGAGCGGAGGTATAACCAACTGAATAATTGAACAATTCAATGAGGAATTTATGATTTTTTTATGCGGGTATGCAACGAACCAAAGGAAATCGGAGTAGAAGCTAGATAAATAGAGATACAAACCTTTTTCAAAGTCGCTTTACAAAACGCCTTGAATACATTCAGCAATGTTATATGGTCTCCCACAGAGGATATGAACTTCTGTTTGACCTTTATAGCTTCCTCTCTCTTATGCATTGGCGTGTGAAATATGTTTTCACTGGACAGCACTGCAACCAAGCTTAGAGCCTGAAAATAAGAAAATATAAAAATTGGATTGTAAGGAATACCACACTATAGGTAAAGTCAATGAACTTTTTTAAGTGTTCCTAATTCTTGCAGTTTCATAAAATGTTACGCTACGTCTTTGTTACAAACAGATAAAGAATATTCAAGAACACTTATTTCACGCAGATAGCGGTTCAGTGTAAATAAAATAAATATTTGTGGACACTTCACACAGCGCCATCTAGCCCCAAAGCAAAGCTCGTAATATGGGAAACCGGTGGCTAATATATACTACTATATATACTACTGATATGCTGATTATATACTTTATTTTTTGTAAATACATACATATAATTGACGACCTCGGTGGCGAGGCGGGCGAGTGCTCGGCTGAGACGCAAGAGGCGCGGGTTCGATTCCCGCTACGGGAGAAATGTTTGTATTTTCTGCAAATATTTCTTCCAGGTCTGGGTGTTGTATTATGTATTACAAGTATGTATTTACAAAAAAAAAGTATATAAGTATTCTATCAGCCATCAAGTACAATCAGCCCATAGTACAAGCTCTGCTTAGTTTGGGGCTAGATGGTGCTGTGTGAAAAGTCCGCAAATATTTATTTATTTATAATAAATTATTACAACAAGCAGACCCGGAAGAAATATTTACAGAACATACAAATTTTTTTCCAATAGCGGAAATCGAAGAAATCGAACCCGCGCCTCTTGCGTCTCAGCTGAGCACACATATCGTCACATGTTATCACGTGACATTTAGATCTCACGTCAATATGAATCCCATACATTTTGGACTTTTTGCATGCGACATTTCTGATCGACCTTTATTAAGATCGTTACTTTGAGGAGGCTTTCTTCCTGTTTTCTTCTTACTACCCTTACGTCGTCTGACCAAGCTATAAACATGCAGGTTGGTAGTAAAAACTTGATGTATTACCTCTTCCAAGCAGTTGTATTCAGGAGCACTCAAAAGAACTTTTGAATATTTGGGATCGATCGGGAATGCCGACATCTTCTTGCCGAGAACTGTCAATTTAGGACTCGTATCACTCTCTATTGCACCTAGAATAAAATAAATTTGTTGGATAAATCAGTACTGAAAACCCTATACATGTGCAACTATGAACCACTTCTATATGATTGTGATTCGTGTGGCATCCGATTGAGTGGCATTGTAACAATTGAGTCGAATATAACTGCATACCAGTTATATTCGACTCAATTGTCATCATAGTATATTATACTGGTATTACTCGTATTACCTAATTCCTTCAGCAAAATCAAGGACGACTTGATGGCATCTGCCGGCGGTGCGTCAATCAACGGAAACGAACTAGGATCGACTCCCGCTGCTATTAGCAGGAGTAACGTTGGTGCAAGTGGACATCTGTAAAGAAGAAACAGAGTCAAGTAATGTTACATCTGACATAGAATAAAATAAAAATAAAATTAATAAGAGACTGAGAAAATTAATTCAATTAAACTTTAACTTGCCATATCCAACTAACATTTAAAATGATATGATGATAAACACATTATAAATGCAAAAGTTTGATGTTTTTTGAATAACGTCTAAACGGCTGAACAAATTTCCAGCGCTTCCTGCCTTCTACACGTTGCCAGCTCGGCAGCGCCTCCGCCCGCAGGCTTTCTGTCGTTGTCGGCACACAACGTATAAACTTCCACGCTTTCCCAGGCCTCTACATGTCGCCACCTCGCCAGTGCCGTAGCCGCAGGCTCTGTACGACTTATAATTTCTAAGAAGTTCGCGGCGCATAAACTCCCGCGCGTTACCAGTTCGCCAGTACCGTAGCCGCCGCTGCGTACCTTAAGATCTCCGGTGTGTTGTGCGACACGCGGCGCGTAATCTCACTTGCAGTACAGAGCCGATACGGGGAGCTGCCAGCCACACCTTGCGTTGCCAGCCCGCCCTATCGTTATCATCGCCTCCAGAGTTTTCAGTCGCTCGCTGGACTGACTTCTTGCGACGTTGCCATCCCGATGGCTTGTAAACTTGCGTGGCCTGAGCGCTTCGCGCGTTGCCAGCTCGCCAGCGTCATAACCGCTGCGTACCTCACTATCTCTGGCGTGTTGTGTGGCGCGCGGCGTGTGAACTCCCTTGCGGTAAAAAGCCGGTACGCGGCGCCGGCCTGCGTGCGGCCAGCTCGACCCGCTCGTTGCCAACCCGCCGCCTGCGCGCATTCCACAACGCGCAGTCGCTCCGAGCCCGTCACCGTGCACCAAGTCCTGGGAACATGTGGATTCATTCATGTTGTCCTTCACTAAACATAGTAAAATAACACCTCTTTTCAAATCCAGTAGACATTCAGACCCTAATAACTTTCGTCCTGTTTGGAATGCAACGTAAATTTAAGACGATTTCAAGTGATCCTAAAAATCCTATGAAAATTGAAATACAGTATATTGAACTTTCA
This sequence comes from Scotopteryx bipunctaria, assembly GCA_949320045.1. Classification (NCBI taxonomy): domain Eukaryota; kingdom Metazoa; phylum Arthropoda; class Insecta; order Lepidoptera; family Geometridae; genus Scotopteryx; species Scotopteryx bipunctaria. The sequence goes on from OX439441.1 coordinate 7,907,557, forward strand.
CCTGCAGCTAAATAGGCAGTTTCTTCATTGAACGATACGACACGGCAACAGAGAGGGGGTCTAATCAGTCCAGGTGCCCGGTCGTGTCGTCCAATAAAGAAGTGCAGTCATATGATTTATCACAGGATAGACAAGGATTCAAAAGGCGAAGCTTTACAGTATCACGATTGTGTAGTAGTGTAGCTTGGTCACTGAACACTCTGCACTGTGAACTTTGTAATTTCTATCCTTTAGTTTCCATATTATTAAGTAATAATAATAACTAAACATAAAAGCTATTAAAACCTCAATGGCCGGGGTCTATATAACCATGGCATAAAAACAGTAAGAGTATGTTTGTAAAAGAACACACCTTTCCTTTACAACACCAGTGTCAATCACGTATTTTATCCTTGGAATAGTGACAGAAGCCTCTGCTATGTTTGTAGAGAGTATGATCTTCCTTGTGCCAGGTGGGGCTTCTTTCCACACTTGTAACTGCTTGGCTGGAGGCAACCCAGCGTATAATGGACACACTTTTATCTGAGGGCCATGAGCTTCCTGCAAATGGCAATTACTAAATATAAATAACTTACGTTTCTGACTGACTAACTCACAATCAACACACACAGCCTAAACCATAAGCACACAAAGGATGAAACTTGTGGGGTATTTCTTTTATGATGTAGGGGTGTTCTAAGGAAGGTGCAGCTGAAAGGCTGGTTGAGAAGTTTAAAGCGCAATACCTACTCACTTTAGCAATCTGTCTTATGTTGTGCATCACAGTTTCTATTTCTTCTTGTCCCGTAAGAAATACCAAAAAGTCATGACTGAAAACAAGAATTCATATTCATAATACTTATAACCTACTAAATCAATAGTGTTATATAATATGCTTTATATACATGAGATTAGAAGCTACTTTACACATACTCGGCAGGTGTCGTGGCATGGAGTTGAAAAATGGTGCATACAGCAGCGTACTGATAGTCATCCTGCTTTATTTTTGAATGGTAGATTGTGACCGGGTGGGCTCGCCCCTCTAAATATATCACCTGGCAGTTGTCAAAATAGCTCCTGAAGGAATCCACATCCATTGTCGCTGACATTATTATGATCTGCAAGTAAGATCTTCGTAATGTAACAGATAGACATTATTGTCTAATATTTTATGTGATACAATTTCATGTCCTTAATGGCTTAGAAAAGTCACTATAACATGATACATACCTTCAGTGGGTTCAATTTCTTATCATTCCTCTCTTTCTGAGCCAACTTAACAATACCAAAGAGCACATCTGTGCTGACCGTGCGCTCATGAGCCTCGTCCAGTATTATAATAGAATACTTCTTCAATAGTGGGTCAACTATGGCCTCTCTTAGCAACATGCCATCTGTCAAATACTTGACTTTCGTTCGCTGACTAGTCACATCTTCAAATCTTACTGAATACCTAAAAATTAAATTCCTTTAATATATGTAGCTGCAGGAAAGAACTTGAAATTTTACTGAAATTGGAAATTGTATGGGGAAGTCTATTTGACCAGTCAACTAAAACAATTGAGATGAAATCTTGATCAAACTAATTGAGACTACAGCACTATTACAGCACATTATAATGTAACATTTTATCTACCTAAAATATGAAGAACCTACATGAGCAGACTTTTGAGCCATCCAAACATCCTGGCTACGAGGCTAATGGAACTGGTTCCTCAGAAAAGGCTTAGGCGACACAGCATTCTACAACTAAGTCGAAGAAAATAGAGAGCTATACTCAATGGAGTGGGGCCCAAAACACCAAGCAGCACTCAACACATCTGCTCATGGCAAAGTGGCTGATCACAGAAAAAAAAAACCTATAATATGAAGCAGAAGTAGATGCAAATAATTACCCCACAATAGTTCCAATTTCGCAATTCATCTCACTAGCCACCCTGAGTGCTAGAGTGATGGCTGCGACTCGCCGAGGCTGTGTGATGGCTATAGCTCCCCCACCTTCCAACCGCTGCTCATGTATTAGTTGTGGGATCTGTGTAGTTTTACCACTGCCAGTCTCACCAATCAATATCATTGTGTTATTTTTTCTTATTTCTTCTAGTAGTCTGTAACATAAAGGTAAGTCAAAGCTTGATATTGAATTCAATAAAAAGTAGAAAAGCAAACTACTATATATTAATATTGTATTGCAATCATTCACTAGGTCTTTTGCTATAAATTACTCTAATGAGTACACACATACATTTCATGCTCGCATTCCTAATAGGGTGGGCAGAGCCACAAGTAATTATAAGAATACTTGCAGCCACTCCTGATCCAAGAGTCCCCAGATGGATATGGTGAACCATGGTGACAGGTGATCAGCAATTAATGAATGTTGCAATTTTTGATAGAATAATATGTGTTACAAGTTGAACCTTGGCGGTTTCACTTGCCTAGAGTAGATTCTTCGTGTTTGTACACCCTTGACACCCCGTTGCACTTCTTTGGCAAACCTCGTACATTCATTATCATTTTATATTGAAAGTATCCAAATTAAGTTTCAGGCAAATCGGACCGGCTGTTAAAAAGTTCTCTTACAACCTTTAACAACCCCTGCAACCCGTTTCGGGGGTAGTTTTCACCCGAATGGAGTAAAAACGTTTGTATGAAAAATCTTAAATACATTTGGTAAAGGTCTATGATAAAAATTTTCAAAATTACCCCCGTTATGGGGTGCTGGGGTGTTAAAGTTTGTATCAGAACTTTATAATGCATGGTCTTATTGCATTCCCTATAGCATATAGATGTAGACAAAGAAAGGAATTTTGAAAAATCTACACCTTAGGGGTATGTCTACGTGCTATTAGGTATACACCCTCCAAATTTCAAGCCACTAGAACCAGCAGTTTAGGCGTTGTCTATCATAGGTCAGTCAGTCTTATAATTAGTATTGTGATATATAAACAACATGACTTGTATCTATGAACTTCATTTGTTGAGCTACAGGTTAAGTTTATAGCTATAGAGCTACTATATAGACTGTTGGATATACATACCGTCCTCTCACCATATACACAGGCAATTGTTTTCGGGCTTCCAGCAAGTCTTCACTGGATTCCTTTACATTTTGCTGAAAAGTGGTTCCATTTGTTCCAGCCTTTGGTATGATGGGTGTCTGATTATTGGTGAACTTCAGTTTCTTTACATTTAAACAGTCAATACCATTTTTCTTTCTCTTTAGATTGTTGATTTTTCGAAATCCGTTGGACACACCAACAGCGGTATATTTTGAATCCATGATAAGTTATCAACAAAACACTCTCCAGAGTTTTCACATAAGATCCAAGTAGGATCCAAAATAACATAATAACTGCAGTATACCTATTATCTATCTACCTTTACAGAGGCAAGGCAACATTGTTATTTGGTATTGCGTCTTCAACTTCTTTAGTTCTTTCGTTTAGGGATCAATACTAAAAGCCTATATTCCTTTACTCTTTGCTAAAAGCATTAGGTACAACAAAGTTTTAGATCGAGAAGTGATTTTCTACGTTCTACGTCTAAAAACAAAAAGAAACACACGTGCGCGAGCTCAGTCATAAAATTGATAGGTGAAAAAGAGAGACGTAGCTGAGGAATGAAAGTACTTTTCTGACAGCTGTCACCCAACGAATGCTAGCTGACTAAATGGACTATAGTTTAATAGTACTCATTCTGTACCGGTTGTCTGTGTTATCATCAGTGTATGGCCGAGACTTTGTTATTCTGAGAAAAACTATGGCCATTTTGACGCATGGATTTCGCGGGACAAATTAAAATTCTTTATTGCACTTATCATTACTTGATATTTGAAAATTCGTATTTTTGAATGAAAATTCCTATATTTTCACTAACTAATAATATCCATTACAAATTATCTATCTTACACGAAACGAAATAAGTGCCATTTTGACACTAACAAGAAAAGTACTCGATACTACTCATGGGTACAGTTTCGATACTTTCTGTTCGATATCGTGTCCCTTGTTCTGAGTCGTGTCCTTACGTGTCGACTCGACCGATCTGTGACGTAATAGTGCTAGTACTATCTGTGGTAAAACATAACAATCAATACTGTGCAGTACGCCCAACGTAACTTGGCATGCGTGAAGTTAGCCGTTTCGATGCGCAGTAAACAATTTAGTATGAAAAAGCTACACTGCGCATGTCCAACAGCTAACTTCACGCATGCCAAGTTACGTTGGACGCACTGTGCGTTTGTGTGCCTGTGCGTTCGACGACGGACGTCATTTTGACTTCACTCACTCAGGTTTTGCTCAAGCAAAGCAAGTTCTGTGTATTTATTGTTCTGAGTCTGAGAGCAAGTTTCATTGAATTGAGAGCTACTAAAAAAAGAATAAACTTATGTACTTACCTACTTCCAGTTGCAACCAAGTTACGCAAGAAGCATAAAAATAATAATTGAGAAGCAACCAAACAATGTATAAAAGCATATAGTAGATATGAAGTGCTCAGCTGCAGCATATTTATAACCACAAAAACAAGAGTTGTAGCCATGACGTTTCAAAGGACAGCAAACGCAGTTTATAGTTGCTCAAGATTATTATTCTCCAAACGTTATTGTTCAAATCGTGTAAACCCGGCTATCAAAACTTGGAAGTTAGTAACAAGTCAGGTTCCTGCTTCTTTTGGTGTCGGTAACAAAGAATTGGTTTATCCAGAACATGCTGACGTTGTTATTGTCGGCGGAGGCTTTATCGGGGCTGCAGCAGCTTACTTTCTGAAAACCAGGGCTGTTCATGGCCTTGAAGTTGTTATTCTAGATAGAGATACCATAGTGAGTATGTAGTAGGTGTATTTGTATAAAATACATTCAACAAAAAAAATATTCAAAGTTTTAATTTGTTTGCAGTATAAAGATGTGCAAAGCAATCTAACACTGGGAACTCTAACACAACACTTCTCCTTACCTGAAAATATCCAACTTTCACAATACAGTGCAGAGTTCCTTCGTAATGTCAAAGAACACCTTACAAGTGATGTAGACCTTCAGTATATACCAACTGGATCTATAGTACTGGCCAGTGAAAAATATGCAGACAAATTGGAGTATAATGTTACATTGCAAAAGGAACAGGGCTCCAGGGTAGAGTTATTACAAACTGAAGATATAAAGCAAAGGTATCCTTGGTTAAATACAAATGATGTCAAGCTTGGTAAGAAACTTAAAAATAATATGCAATATATTTTGATGTTAGTTTGAATGCATATTAAATACCTATCATATTACTTTTCAGGTTGTGTTGGCTATGAATCAGAAGGTATATTCAATGCATGGGCACTGTTAAAAGGATATTTGCAAAAGTCAATACAGCTTGGAGCAAATTATGTAAATGCTGAAGTGACTGGATTTGAATTTGAGCATCTAAGAGATGTACTGATGGAAGGAGTTAAACCAGGAAGTTTTGAGAAAATAAATAAAGTTATTTATAAAACTCCAGATGGCCAAGAACATTCAATTAAATTTTCAGCATGTATTGTGGCAGCTGGCGATCAGTCTCTTAAAATAGCTGAACTTGCCAGGATTGGTACAAAAGATGGGCTGTTACAAGTACCTCTACCTATTGCTAGAAGGTAATTTATTTATATTTATTCTGGTTTCTCCTTCAATCAAATAAAGAAGAGTTTCTCACATAGCACCTGGATAAAAAGCCTATGTGTTAATATTGGACATAATATACCAAATTTTATCCAAATCTGCTTAGCCGGTCCAGAGTTGAGTGGGAACAAACACAAAATACAAAGAAGGGAGAACATAAAGCTCTGCATGCTTAGCCCAGGCACAAAAAGTTTTAAATTTATGGTGAAGGTCAGATAGCGAGTCACAATTTTTTTCATAGATAATTTCAAAAAATATTCTGAATAAGTATCTTGTTTTTTCATAATATCACTGATTCAATACCCTCTTACAGAGAATACAAAGTGTACTCTATTAAAGACAAAGCATCAGAAATAGGACTCTGCACTCCTCATGTTGTGGACACCAGTGGCCTTTGGCTTAGAAGAAATGGCTTAGACAATGATTTATTATTTGGAATGATGCCTCTATCTAATGACTTCAAGGATTTGTCTGAAGAGGAACATTATAACAAATACATATTACCATCCATTTTGAACAGATTACAAAGTTGTAATCCTGAAAATGTAAGCTTAATAATTTTTATTAGATATGTTACAATTCTTGATGGATTAAGAGAATTCAATTTTACCATTATATTTTTACTTTACAGATAAAGTGTTTGAATACAGAAGTGCAAGACTGCAACACATATGACGATACTGGAATATTAGGGCCTCATCCTTACCATAACAATTTATACCTAGCCACGGGATTTGGCAGACTAGGTGAGATGTCTCTTAAAACCCCATTTCTTTCCCCTAATTACAAGATATTCATCTTGGGACATCTTTGAATCAGGAGTAGCTGGAAATTTCCTTAAAACTACTTGTGTCTCTTCCACCCCATTAGGGATAGGGGTGTATAATATGTATTTATGTAGTATTTTTTTCTCTTTACAACTACTTCACTGATTAAGCTCATAGCTCATATTTTCAGGGGTCCAGCATTCTCCAGGAATTGGAAGAGCCTTAGCAGAACTGATTATTGATAGTCGCTTCACTACAATAGATTTCACAAGAGCTGGATTTGACAGATTTTTAACATCTCAACCACTAGTAGAATTTAATGTTTATTAGTACATATTCAAGTTAAATATTATTAAAAGTTGTTCATAAAAGAAAGCCAGGTTCCTTAAATAAATGAATTATAGAAAAACATTCAAGCAAACCATTTATTACCAAATACACTCAAAAAACGATTCAAATAAATTATTTCACGAAAAAACAGTATCACTTACATAGATACCTATCATTATTATTGTTTATCTTGGAACTTCAGACTTTCTCCAAGGATTTCTTCCATTGTTGCCATAGATGTTAGCTAAAAAACAAAACGAAAATAAACTAGTACCTACCCAAGAAATATACAATACATATGTAGTCACATAAGTACATAGGCTACTTAGCATCACAAACCCCAAGAAAATCAAAGTACCTATGTTTTCTGCCAGTAGAAAACACAACATCAGTGTTATCAAAAGGTATAATGCATGTAAAAGTACTATAAATTTTGAAAGCTTCGCACTTATAATATCGTGTGGCGCCTTATTTTAGTCTTTCAATATTGAACGGTTTATTCTTATTCATAACTAGCTGTGCCCCGCGGTTTCACCCGCGTTTTTCTCGTTTCCGTGGAAATACCGAGATAAAATATTGCCTATATTATAGCTTCCCTCAATAAATGGACTATGGCCCATAACTCATTAATAGGTACCAACTCTTAACATCTTACACACGTGATAACTTTTAAACGAAATATCCGATTGAGATGAAACAAAAAGTATTTTACTTCTACATAAATACTCTTGATAAGATAATGCTTTATTTCGATAAAGATTAATATTACGATACATATTTAACGTAGTTTTTTTTCTTCAGACGATTTAATAATTATTTTGAACGCAAAATCGGTTATTGTGATTAAACCATGATAGCTAGATATATGTTCTCGCGGACTTTTTTGTAGGTCTTAATGGGATCTACAAACCCGTAGTACATCATTTTGTTCTATTGTCAATAGTTTTTGCAGCGCACGCAAAAATAGGTTTTCGATTTTATACCTTGTGTTACAAAATAGCAATTTTATTACGGATCCCTAATTTTGAAAAAAAAAAACATGGCCTTTCTCGATAAATGGACTACCCAACACTGAAAGAATCATTCAAATCGGACCAGTAGTTCCAGAGATTAGCGCGTTCAAACAAACAAACAAACAAACACTGCAGCTTTATAATATAAGTATAGATTTTTCTACTGGGGAAATGCACTCAATTCTTACTTGAATTGTGCTGGAGGGGCACCAAACAAAGCTCCACCCTGTTTGGAAGCAGCTCGTGATGGCGCAAATCCCAGCAGTTTCTGTATGTTCTGCCTGGAAAGAAAAATATTATGACTGATCAAGTGATCATAGAGACCTAGGATTGTTAAATTGATATTAAAATAGTGAATAATTTAAACCCTTACCTAATGCTCATTGTACATAAAATATACAAAAATATGAAAGAGCAATCAGTGTAATTGTCCCCAGGTAAGTTTCTATGACTTAGACCTTGAATCCAAGAAATAGGATAGAATGGCAATTTTGCTACCACTCTGCCATCAAATCTGAAAACAATGTGCATGGTATATTTTTCTTTAGGTACAGAATTTTTTACATAAGAAAAAAGCAGGAAACTTACATGCTATTAAACATACTAAGTAATGCTGTAAAAGCAAAACCAATGGCGAACATAGATTTCATCTTGACTAATGAAAGGTCCCTGTTATTGTTTTTCAGACGCTCTTCTTCTCTCTCAATTTTCTTTTTGTGCTGTTTGTCCAATGAATCACCATGGGCTTCCTTGCGCTTTTCCACTGCAAACAATATTTCGTTTTATCATGATCAAGCTGATTGTGCGAAACGCACAAAAGAAAGAACTTTTATTTTAGGTAAAAATGGTTTATTTTGGGAACCTTAATGTCGTCGTTCTCATTATTCTTAACATAACCTCCAAAGTTGTCCTGTGTTGCCATATTGCAACTTATTCTTATGTTGGTATTGAACATATATTGGGGCCCGGACTAAAATTACATACCGGATACCTTTTAACTAATAAGTCACAAACATAATGACAAACAATGTTACTAAATCTTAATTTAAAAATAAAAATTAAATTAACTTAATTATTACTGATCATCATTAGAAAATTTGTTTTTATTTTAATCTGCTAGTATGGCACAACTTGGCTACTAGTTTTAACTTACATCTAAACACAAACTTAATACTAATCATTATCAAGTGGTAAAGGACACACTTTCATGATACTTGTTGTTATAATAAAACCCTTAGCAGTCTTAACATTAAGTGCACGCACCTTACCGTCCCTGCCTGGCATGACTGAAACAATTCTACCCATAGGCCATTTCAAGGGAGATACATTGTCATCTTTGATTATAACCAATGTTCCTGTTTTTAGGTTTGGTTGGACACCTTTCCATTTGGGTCTGTTTTGCAGCATTACTAAATATTGCTTGTGCCACTGATGCCAAAAACTTTGTTGCATTTGCACACATTGTTTCCAAAAGGAAAGTTTTCCAACATTTTCACCAACCAAGTTAATCTCTGGATAAGAAGTTAAAGTAGAGCCTGTCAAGAAATGAGCAGGTGATAGGTAAGACATGTCTTCAGGATCAGCTGACATAGGCGTCAGAGGTCTGGAATTTAAGATTCCTTCTATTTGAACCAGTACTGTATTCAGTTCCTCATAGGTAAGGACAGCCTGACCAACCACACGCTTTATATGGTATTTAACGCTCTTAATACCAGCTTCCCACAAGCCGCCAAATACTGGTGAATACGACGGAATGAAATTAAAAGATATTCTTTCAGTATTGCAGAAATCATGTACCGCATTTTGATGGCTTGTAGAATTCTGTAATTTATACAAATCATTTAGTATATTATTTGCTCCTTTATAATAGGCTGCATTGTCACAATGTATTTTTGTTGGCTTATTTCTGCGGGAGATAAACCGTTTTAAACAAGCTAGGAATGTGTTTGTTGTCATATCAGAAGCTAATTCAATATGTATTGCTTTAGTCACAAAACATACAAATATTACAATATATGCCTTTGTAATCACTGGCTTTCTAATCCTAGATTGCTTTACATTAAATGGCCCTCCATAGTCTGTACCGACTATTTGAAATGGCCGCGAAACATTTACACGGTCTGATGGGAGGGAACCCATGAGTTGAGTTGTGGCCTTAGCTTTAAGTTTAAAACAAATGATACATTTGTGTATAACTGATTTTATCTCTCTACTGGCATTTATTATCCAATATTGCTCACTTAAGCTACTTAAAATTAACTTCTGACCTGCATGTTTTAGACGCGAATGTTCCTTTTGAATAATTAGCTTTGTGATGTTTGAACACTTAGGTAAAATAATTGGATGTCTCTGAGAATAAGAGAGACTGGCGTTCTGCAATCGCCCACCAATTCGTAGCATAGATCTAGAGTCAAGAAACGGGGTTAAATTACTCAAGTTACTTTTTAATTTAGACAATTCACCATGCTCTTTTAAATGATTTATTTCGTTTTTAAAATGTCTTTCCTGGTCGATTTTAATTATAACATGCAAAGCAGATGTCAATTCCTCAGGGCACAGTTTTCCTTCTTTTTTGGTATTATCTTTTTTACAATTATGTATGAATCTTTTCACATAGGACATTATTCTTGTTAGTTTTTCAATACTGGAATATTTATCAAACACAGAGGTAAGATCATTTATTTTATTGCATGTATTACATGCTTTAATTTCCGGTTTTAATTCGGGAATATTGTTCACATTAACTTTATCTTCACTTTTAAGATGTGTGTACATAGCACTTTTTAAATACTCAGGTCCATGAAACCACAATCTGCCTACCTCTGTCTCCAATAATTTTGGTGACAATCCACGGGACAAACAATCTGCTGGATTCTCACTCGATTTGACATAGTTCCATTGAAATTGCGCTGACAATTGGTTGATTTTCTCGACTCTATTAGCTACATATACACTTAGTCGCACAGGCGCAATGTTTAACCAACACAGCACAATTTGTGAATCCAGATATAAAAATGTTTTTACCGCATATTTTAGGGACAGTGTGTCGTGAACCTTTTTAGCCAACATGGCCAATAATAAGGCGCTGTTAAGTTCAAGTCGTGGTGTGGTTAGTTGTTTGTTTTTAGGATTTATTCGTGACCTAGAACATAATAGGTTTACCTGAGGGACATTGTTCGCATTAAATGATCTTAAGTATAGGCAACAGCCATAAGCAATGTTAGATGCATCAGCATAACCAACAAGTTCTAATGTGTTGGATGATTGGTCATTGATATTCCGTGGTATCGAAATACATGACATTTGTACCAATTCGTTAGCAAATTCAGCCCACTGCATATTGAGATCCTCAGGCAAAGCATCATCCCATTTTATATTCGCGAACCACACCTGTTGCATTAAATACTTAGCTTGAACTAACAACGGACCTACAAGACCCAAAGGGTCAAAGAACTTGCTTATGAAGCTCAGCATTTGTCTTTTAGTGTAAACTTTCAACACTAGTTTTTCAGGACATTGCATTTTCAATGTGTCACACCCTACATCATAGGTGAGCCCTAATGTTTTCATAAACAGGCTATTTTTATCAAAATCTACATTTCCGAAATATTGTAAATTAGAAGGTATATCTTTTAAAATATTCCTTTCATTTGAACACCATTTGTGTAGCGAAAAACTTGCTTCTTTCATTATTGCATTTAATTCTAATTTGGTTGCTTCTAACTCATTTAAATTATTGCTTCCACATTGTACATCATCAACATAAGTTGAATATTTGAGAGCTGCCGCAGCCAGAGGATATTTTTCACCATAGATCTTAGTAAGTTCTAACAAACAGCGAGTCGCAAGGAAAGCTGAACTTTTTACCCCATATGTGACCGTTTGCAACTGTAGGCACTTCACAGAATCATGCGTGGAATCCCGCCACAAAATGTTTTGCAAACAGCAGAATTCTTGGTCTACTAAAATACCCCTGTACATAGCCTTAATGTCACAAAGTAGGACATATTTAAACGTTCGAAAAAGCGTCAATATATCAAACAGCTCACTTTGTACAACGGGACCGTTGAGCAACACGTCATTCAAGCACAAACCGTTTTTAGTTTTCATGCTCGCGTCAAACACCGCACGAACAGGTGTAGTTTTGCTATTCGGATTAAATACCGGGTGATGTGGAAGAAAATATACTTGACCACTATCACAATTATAATTCTGTATATCAAAATACTTAGCATGCCCTTGATCAATATAATCATGAATAAAATCTTTATATTTTTGAGACAGTACCTCATCCCTAGCGAAACGCTTCTCAAGGTTATAAAACCTTTGTAATGCACAGGAAAAAGAATCACCTAGCTGCACATTTTCTAGCTCAAGCTTTAAAGGCAAACCAACAGAAAACTTTTGATTGTCTAACTTGACTGAAGACTGAAAATATTCTTCAGCTAATTGTTGCTCACTAGTGCCCTCTTTATCTACAGTGGGTACCTTTTCACATTCCCATAATTTGGAAATGGTTTCCCTAATTTCGTGCAGTTCAGGGTCCTTGTCCTTCACATTGTGTGGAAAATTATTAACTTTGTTACCTTGAACGTAGAGGCATAAATTAGAAGCAAAAACCTTGCCAGCTGAGACGGGCAGGCTGCCTGCAATGACATATCCAAGTGCAGTGCTAATCAGGTACGGGCCGGCCGGCGTAACGGGCAGCGTTTCACGCTGTAAGACCTGGAAAAATATGTCACAACCCAATAGGAGATCTATTTTTCCTGATTTATTATAATTCTCATCCGCTAACTTGATGTGAGGTGGAATGTTGAATTTGGATATATCAAAGCTTTGCTGAGGCAGGTTGCAGGTTATATGCTTGACCACACAACATGAAACTTCAGTGAAATATTTTGTCACTGAAGAGTGAATGGTCAATTTTGTTTGCTTTGAAACTTTGTGAGCACCATCTAATATTCCCAGAATTTGCTGGTTAGAAGCATGGAGACTACATCCAATATTATTTGCTAAGCTTTCAGTTATGAATGAAATTTGTGACCCGCTGTCCAGCAATGCCCTAGCATTTATTATTTTACCATTTTTACCTTTAATTTGGACGATTGCTGTTGGCAACAGGACATCTTTGGCATGCGAAATGTTAGTCATATTGACCACAGCATGCTTTGCACCAGTAGCGTTGTGGGACACTGATGGGGAATCAGCATTTCCTTTATTAGATGGTGAATCGGTATGCACAAGAGTATTATGTTTCCCTTGGCACACAGCACATTTAAGGCGCAACATGCATTTGCCACGATGCTCATTTAAGCATATTTTGCATAAGTTTAGACTTTTTATAAAGCCACACCTTTCTTTTTCAGGTGCCATTTTGAATTTTTTACACTCATATAATTTATGAGAATCTGTGCAATACTTACATGTCTTGGAAGCTGTTGCTGCTACTGCGCTGAGTGGCTCTTTCTTAGGAGCCCTCGTTGAGCTTGAGTGGAATGCTTGCTCTTCTTCTCCGGAGCTCTCTAGAGCAATGGCTCTTTTTTCTAAGAAAGAAAGATAGTCAGAAAGAGTTGGAACCTCCTTTGAGTTTCTTTCAAGATGAAAGCCCCTGTTTGTGTAATTGTCAACTTTCCTTGCTAGAATATTGATAAGCAGAGTGTCCCAATGCTGCACAGGCTGTTCTAGATTTTTTAATGCTGCTAAGTGCATGCTAACATTGCTTATAATTGATCGCAGGTTTTTTGCAGTGCATTTTGTGAAAGTGGGCAAGTCAAGCATGCTATTTACATGAAAATTTACAATTTTGGAAGTGTTTGCATATCTATTATCTAATAGAATTAAGGCCTCCTCATAGCTTGCATCATTGAGAGTTAGGTTTTTTATTATATCCAAAGCCTCCCCACTAAGCAAAGAGCGCAGATAGTACAGCTTCTCACAAGCACTCAGTTTTTTATCTGAGTGAATTATTGACTTAAATAAGTTTATGAATGGGTAGTAATCCACTACATTTTTTCCATCATAACCTGAAATAGTAATTTTGGGCAATTTTTTAAACTCACCATTACATGTTTTTTTGCAATCGTCATATACGGGTTTGTCCTCGCGAAGAGCTTTTAGTCGACTATCCAATGTCGCGACACTTTTGTAATACCTGTCCTCGACCTCGGCATATTCTTCTTGGTCTCCTGGATCTTGGCTGAGAATCGACATATTCCACTGCTCATAATTTTTGAATGCAGCTGCGAGTCGACTTCGTTTCTCTTGCAGAAGTTCGTACGAGCACTGTTTAACATTATCAGACTCGCAGAACTTCGCGATACGAGAAATAGATCCCTTCACGTACCCACGATTTGCTACTAATTCTTTTAGAGACATAGTGTACTACGACCTACGCCTTTACGACCTATGTCTTGAAAATATATTTAAAAGTATTATCTTTTATGTCACACACACCGTCCCTAAAATATGCAATAAGCCTGGGTACAATGCGGAAAAAATATGGCATAAAATAAACTTATATCTAAGTATTACATTTACAACAAAGGAATATGGCGGTTCCTCAGTGTGACAATTTCACCACAGAGGAATTTTATAACCTATAAGTACGGAAACGGAAATCACTTCACTTTAAAATCACACCGACGATAAATGTCTATGTAATACGCCTTTCCGGATCGCACTAATATTCCGTTTGATGATTTAAATTTTCTTGGTTTTTCTTTCTGCGAAGTTAGGCAGATTGTTTTTCCAAGCTGAAGTACCGCATGGGTGGAATAGACGCACACCACGTAAGGGGTAATATTTGCTTCAGGATTACTTTTCCGCAGGATGATGAAATATCCACCTTCCTGGTTTAGCTTTGTTTAGGCAGGCTGTTGCAATTTTTCCAAACTGAAGTACCGCATGGGTGGAATAGTCACACGCCACGTGAGGGGTAATATTTCTTCAGGGATTACTTTTCCGCAGGATGATGAAATATCTACCTTCCTGGTTTAGCTGGCCTCTGGTCGGAGTTTTGTTTAGGCAGGCTGTTGCAATTTTTCCAAACTGAAGTACCGCATGGGTGGAATAATCACACGCCACGTGAGGGGTAATATTTCTTCAGCGGTGCACTACCAATTACTTTATTTTGAACTCACAACCACTTTATTTATTAAACTCGAAGGACCATTTTCTTATGTGCGAAACGCACAAAAGAAAGAACTTTTATTTTAGGTAAAAATGGTTTATTTTGGGAACCTTAATGTCGTCGTTCTCATTATTCTTAACATAACCTCCAAAGTTGTCCTGTGTTGCCATATTGCAACTTATTCTTATGTTGGTATTGAACACTGATGACGAAGCGCTCGTGGCGTAGCTTGCTTAGACGTTCTTGATTGATCGTTGAAGTTAAGCAACGTTGCGCGCAGTCACAATTTGGATGGGTGACCGCAAGAAAGTGGCACTACGAGCTAAGCGCTTCCGTGTTTCGGAGGGTACGTTTAATAGTCGGTCCCGGCTTTTAAATCGTTAAGCCATGACGACATCCCTTTAGGCGGTCTCAAAACTCCGTCACAAGAGTTGGCCACTAGCTCATACGAACTTACTTATCATGATCAAAATTACTGCTGCAAAATACATACTTAGAGCAATTTTAACAAACAACCCCAAAAAGTATGTTGATTATGTATTTAAACTGATTGCGACAGAGTTACGTGGAACCTTAGAAATGGCAGTTCAGCTACATGCCAAAACATCCATATTATATTAAACTAGTTGTAATAGTTTTTGCAGCGCACGCCAAAAACTATATTCGGTTTTCTACCTTGGGTTACAATATTGCAATTTTCATACGGATCTCTAATTTTTTTGAAAATAAATTATAGCATATACTGGTCCCTGATAATGTAGCTTTCTATTGGTTAAAGAATTTTTGAAATCGGTCCAGTAGTATCAGAGCCTGTTTGTTACAACCAAAAAAATCTTTCCTCTTTATAATATTAGTGTAGACAAGACAATAGCAGTTAACTATGAAGTTGCATAGATTACAGATGCAAGTTGTGCCTAATTGGTGGTACATAAGATGCAAAGGAGCCAATCCCAAAACTACTTAATTTTAAATTATCTCAATAAATATACTTACAACTCACATCAAAACACGTTTATTTAAAGAATTTCTAGGGAATCTAATAATATTATATTACTCACATTTTTTACTTTGCCTCTCAACCTCTACTTTCAGTTTTTGATATTTTTCTGTTCTGTAAACAAGGATCCATGTCAATCCTGAAAAAAATACATTAGAATTTTAATTAAGAACAAAATAAATTGATGATATTTTGTCAAAATACTCATCTCAAAGTTGTCGAATATCTACTTATATATGCGGTAGGTATTTATGGCAATCATCATCAACCTATAGCAGTCCACTGCTGGACATAAGCCTCCCCTAATGAGCGCCATATCTTTGGCTTGATGCATCAGTCTCTGCCAGCAGCTTTTCGCAGGTTGTCATTCCACCTAGCCGGAGAGCGTCGTACATTATGTTTGCAGAGTCGAGTTGCGGTCTCCACACAAGAACTTGTTTACCCTAGTGTTTGAGGGTTCTTCGCCAGATAATTAAGGCTACCCATTGCCACTTCAGTTTGTTAATTCGCTGAGCTATGCTATGTATGCTAACCAAAGTCCGGTGACTGTGGTTCTCTGCCGGATAATATAGTTACGGATCCTATCCTTCAGACAAACTCCGAGCATGGCTCGTTCCATAGCTTGCTGAGCGACTTTGAACTGCTGGGCTAGCCGTACTGTGAGTGTCCACATTTCGGCTTCATACCTATGTCATGACAGGTAGAACGCATCCTACATAATCAGGCACTGTGGTATGGTACTGTGAACTAAAGTAGGTGAACGTTGAAATATTCTTACCTTCACCAAGAAAAGCGGTGCATACCGATATAAAAACGATCAATAAAGAGTCGCTCCACATTCTTCAGTTGTTCAAGAGGTGAACTAATAAATAAGTAAACCGCTGCTATGGACTCTGGAAAGCAAGATAAAACGAAGTTACACAAGAATGCAAAACGCCTAAATTTTGAATAACTCTAACTCAGACACATCGGTCTTATTTAATCTGCGAAAATTTAACTTACGTCTTATTTAATATTTAACCTCCTCTATTTATCAAAATTCGATCCGATCTAAACTTCACAGAAATCTCGAGTAGAAATCCCCAACTCAGCAGAATGAAATCCACTGCCTCTGGCTGGCCTGACCGGAGACCGGACGATCTGTCAGACGAGACGACACCATGTCATGTAGTGATGGATTCGAATCACATTTTATTCGAATGATGACAGTTAAAACTTAATTCGAATGAGATTTTAGCTGATTCGAATCATCGCTTGATTCGAATGGTCAAGTTGATTCGAATCCACGATCTGATTCGAATCAATTCTTTCTTTTATCTGTTACGCGAGTAGTATGCCCAGTGATGACTGTAATCGGAGGGACCTACGTCATGCAGTGGACTGTTATAGGCTGATGATGATGACTCAAAAATGTATTTAAGTGTTTTTTTTATTTATTTATAAGTATCTATTGTTCGAATCATCGTATTGATTCGAACTATTATACCGATTCGAATCATGATTCGATTTTTTTTCCTGATGATTCGAATATTCATTTTCGATTCGAGTCACATCACTAATGTCATGACATGTGTGACATGACATACGAATGTGAAGATGGTTCATGATGTCATCACTTTTTTTTCTGGCAAGCATTGCAAAAGCGATAAGATCTAGATCCCGTGATGATACATAAGATCACATCAATCTACACTGATCAAAGAACTTAGATTTGGATAAAAGGGGTACCTCCTTCGAAGTGATACTCAAAGGTACATTTATTGATACTTAAAACCAACAACGGTGGCTGGTGAAATTTCGGATAGCGATGGCAACACAACCTGCTTGACGTTTACCAAATTACCAATTTTGTCATTCATTCATTCATTCATGTTCTACAATTTCAATATTCATTTCATTTCATTTCTGCTTCTGCCAGCCGCGTGTTCGCAAGGTCCTGATCTAGCGTCACTCTGCTGACCTTTGTCTGGAAATATAAAAAATCCTTGGAAAGCTGATCCTAGAAAAGTGTATCAAGTACCTACCTACATCAAGACCATTGTAAAATAAATCTTAAGGACTGAAATTCGATGAGTCTTGTTTGCTTAGAGTATAGGTTAGCAGCCTGAAATAATCATAGATCGGTCACAATTCGTGATTTGGCATAAGCATTTATAGACTATAAAGGTGATTTTAAATATATGAACAATATTTCAATAGTAATAGTGCTCTTTTATCGTGAAATAACTGATATTTGAATGGCACACGACATGAGGCGCCATGTTGTATCAATTGCGTCGTAAGGCGTGGTCATTCTGCGCAGCCCGTATTGTGTTACCTTTCTTTTGGATTTCTAAACAAATATGGTAAGTTACCTAGTTGATCTTATTACTCATTGATCCTCGTTTACATAGGTTTTCATTAATTCACTAACATTTTTCATACCTATCCGCGTAAAATGGTTTGTTGGTGGCCGAATACCAAAATATCCATAAAAACTCCAAAATGTAGCCTTGCCCTACTAAGCTAATAAACCTACTTAGGAAATAATTGACATCGATATTTGAAGCCATAGGTGCTTTAACAAAAAAGGTACATACCTAATACCCATGTAAGACAGCCATTTTGTTCTGCTGATAAAGTGCCCGCACATGGACTTTGTACCCTACATAGTTCATGCTGTAATACCAGCAAACATTACCTTACTATTGTTGAGTCGATTATGTTTGTAGGTATCATGCCCGTATCCCTAATGGGGTGGGCAGAGTCGCAATAAGAAAACTTGCAGCCTCTTCTGATTCAAAGTCCCAAGATACCTATGATTATGTAAATTGGGACCTAATACTAACCTTTGATTTACCTAATAAAATATTTTATCTTAGCAAAATAAAAAATGCCCAGCTGTGGGATTGAACGATTTGACATACTGAACACTATAAATATCATGAGCTAGTAACTCACTAAGCAACAATTTTTCAAAAATGTTAATTTTATTCTTCCTAGCCAAACAAATCTTGCTTAGTAAAACAGGTAGGTATACTAAAATACGTCACTGTAAATGAATTTTGAATGCATTTAGGAATAAGTAGGTACACAAATAACTACTGGTCAATGCAAATTTTTAATGTAGGTACAGTCATCATCCATAGTCATCACACAAAAAGCATCAGATGCATGCCTAATATTGATCAAATACAAAGAGAAAGTTTAGTTAAACAGCGTACATAGTTGGTGCCCGGCTGTCTTTAATGACCCCCCCTCCTCCCCTCCTCCCCCCCCCCCCCTCCTCCACACCTCGCCCGCTGGCCGTGTCCTACTTCGCTAATGGCCCGCCACGCAAGCGACCAATAGCGCCACTCTGCGCAAGGTGGCAGCTACCGCGCAACTTTTCAGCAATGCGAATACGAAAACTGCATAAACTTGGGTGGTATTCAGATCCTGGCAACCGCGACGTGGCAGCAGCGTCGGCCTATATCGTACCGCTCTAAAGATTTGTACCTATGTGGTTCATTGAAAATTCTCTATAAATCCCTATAGTTGCTGGGTAGCGGCAACCTGGTTGCGAAATATTCCTTAATTATTATTTCATTATTTTTTTTATTTATATCTGCGCTTAGATTTTAATTTATATCTACTCAGATATTTTTTAATATCTGTTGTTTTCTTAAATCAAAGTCACACACATGCCTGCTGTATTTCTGCCAACCTTTCACACAGCCTTGAGTACCGTTTTGTTCTGATTAACATCCATATATACTATTTTTATTTGGTAAAAAGGTAATCCTTTCAATAAATTAATAACACCCAATAAATAGTTCTGACCCTTTTAGACCTAGAACAAATATTTGCAGAACATGCAAACATTTCAACCGCAGCAGGAATCGAAACTGAACCACTTGCATGTCAACCAAACATTCATCCACCATGAATTGTCAAAAGTATATAATCTTCAATATGTATTGAAGATCAATCCTGTCTCCCTATGTCGTAAATTGTAATATTAATAATATCCTAATACCTATTACCACACTGTCATATCTACTTTATTGTCAAAATTTCATTTATTAATGTGGGTTATAATGCTTCTAACTAAAATGGTATCAATGCAATTGTGCTTGGTATCTGTAGCCTACCTATGAACATCTAATCAATACTGATCTACTTTAATATTACTCTTCTAATTAATTTCTCTTCTCGACCTAATCTTGTCTGTTACTAAACCATTTAGGTGGCCTAAAAACTCCGTCACTAGAGTTGTCCACTAGCTCATACAAACATACATACAATACTAAACCATTAAACAATGTAGTTACGAGCATTGTGTGGCCCAATAGCACAGGAATTCTTACATTTGTTGAGCTGTGTTACAAGTATTTAAATATAATGCAGATTTAAATGCAAAATTTTTTTTTAATATCTGTCTAGCTTTTTGTGTAAAAAAAAACATTGTTTTCCTAACTTTAAACATATTCGGTTGCATTTGAAGTGTTTATGCATCAAGTTGTTTTATATAAACCCGCTTCTGACCAAACCAAACTATGAATCTCTTCAAATAATGAGACATATTTTTGAATGTAGGTCTTCATAATGTAAATTTTCCTTGTTACAGCCCCGTATAGACCCCATACAACTGCTGAACTGTCTCAGCGTACTTTTGTCGCCCAATGGTGGGATTAAAAGCAGAGACGAAGTTCAAAGACTTGCAAGGTAAGATAGTTTTTTTTTTGGAATTTGTCTGTGTATATTGTTTTTTATTTAGGTACCTTTATAATAGTTTTGCTATAAATAAAATGATGTAATGTTATGTATTCTTATCTTAAAAACTGAAGTGTAGAGAAACAATTGAAGTACATAATGAAATAACAGTAACAGTATTTAATGTTATGCGTGTATATTAGAGGAAGTTTGAAAGTAGCGCCTGTGACGGAAAAGTTGAGGAGCAATAGATTAGCATGGTATGGGCATGTCATGCGGAGGGATGAATGTCATGTGACGAGAAGAATGTTAGATATGAAAGTGGATGAATACAAGGGTAGAGGTAGACCAAAGAAGAGATGGATGGATTGCGTGAATGATGATATGAGTAAGAAAGGAGTGAATACTGAAATGACGGCTGATAGAGGGGGATGGAAGGGGAAAACATGTTGCGCCGACCCCACGTAAGTGGGATAAGGGCAGGGAGATGATAATGAGTATTCAATGTTCTGCGTGTACCTTTGCTCGAAATTATCTACTTGTTGTGACTACTTGTGTCTCTGCCCACCCTATTAGGGATATGGGTATACTACTTCACATGTATATTTTCTACAATGGTATTCATAATTTAAACTGTTGTTTTTTGTTTCAGTTTAATGACAAAATTCTCTAAGAAATTAGTATCCAAGTGTATTTACATACAAATATTAAAATGTACCGAAACAGAATTGCTTGGGTTATTCATGGGATCTGGAGGTTGGCTGTTAGTACACATGTGGCTAACAGAGAGTATAGTGGCCAAAAATTGGCCTTTAGTCAGAGAATTACTTCAGCTGCTTCTGCTATGTCCAGTTGACATAGAGCGCTTAAAAACAAATAACTGTCCAAAGCTAGTGAAGGAACTTTCTAAGGATGGAAATCAGTTTGGTAAGTTATTCAATAAAACTAAAAAGCATGAATATATGACGTTTGCAATTTATAACATTTTCCTTATGGTAGCTTTTGTTTTTTTTTTAGAAATCAGGGCTTTAGCCTCCAAACTAGTAGAGCAGTGGCTGAAAACTGTTAAAGGCGAACAAGTCATGCCTATTCACGTATCAGAGATTACAAAAATTGTATCTGACGCTCAGAACTTTGTGAATGAGGTTATCAAAACTGAAATCTCAGATGAAAATATCTTAGAAAACAAAAATGATATTGAAAAGCAAATCCAATTTGTTGATTTCAAGACTGAAACTGATATTGAAATAAAAATTGAAAAGCAATTTTCTGAAAGTAAAGATGAGGATTCCGATAAAAAAGATACATTACCAGTTTTAAAAATAAGCCTAAAAGATGGTAATAAAGTAGTCTCTCAAGTTGATGATAGTGACAACAAAAGCCAAGATGACTCCGAGACAGATGGCAAAGAACATCACAAAAGTAGAAGCAAAGATAAATCAAGAGAAAAAAGCAGTAGCTCAAAGTCGAGTAGTTCATCTAAACATTCAAGCAAATCACACTCTTCCTCGAGTGACAAACATAGAAGTAGTAATCATAAAAGTAGCAGTAGCAGTAGTTCTAGTCGTCGCAGTAGCAAAGATGAAACAAAAGATAAGGACAAACACAGTTCCAGATCAAAAAGTGACAGCAAATCGAAAAAATCATCTGACAGATCCAGTTCATCTAGTAGTAAGTCAAGAGATGAGCGCAATAAGTCATCGACAGATAAAGATAGAAATAAAGAAAAAGTTAAGGATGAGAAGAATGATAAAGAAAAGTCTAGTGAAGATAAATCGCAATCGCCTTCAATTCATAAATTGGGAAAAATACCCAAGTTAAGCGACGTCAAAAAAGAAAAACCTTCCATTTCCATAGAAGTGAGAAAGCCTGATGAACCTAAGCCCAAGACTGTTAAAACATTTAATTCTAGATTTAGAAAACATGGATTGGAAGAAGAAGTTAAACCACCACCTTCTCGAGCGGCAGTACTGAATAAAAAACCTGTTCCTGTTTTGCCCTCTTCAATACCACTACCTAAACGAGCATCTCCTGTGCATAATGAGCCTCCGCCTGAGAAGAAACCTAAAATTTTAGAAACGATAGACAAACCTGGAGCTATTAAATTGATCCCTCCCAAACCGAAGCGTGAGTATCTGACTTTTAAAGCTATATTTTATGTTTATCTAACATATTCTATTTTTTCAGGTACGTGTTCGTATGATTCTTCAAGATTACACTTTTGTTTAGGTCCTTATTTCGTCAGTGGTAAGTCAAAAATGTGTAACATTAAGGGTTCCAAAGTGATATTTCCTCTAGTTAAGTATTTATCACTAATAAATTCTCAAATTCTAATCAGTATTTTTACAATCATTTATAAATATTATCTTACCTGAACTATTTTTCGCAAGATAGCTTGAAGTGACCTACCAGCTCATTCAACCTCCCTGACGACTTCGCTGCGGGACTGAGGGCTACGAAAGAGTCTGCTACTCCAGAAGCGAATTCACTTCACTGTATACTAAACTTAAGTGTTCCAAGTCTCTAAGGATCAACATTATTTGTTTATTACTTAAACGTAATATATTTTGTCTGCATGTTTCTTATGAAATATTCCATGGGCAAAATATTAATAACAATTGAAAGAATCATCTTAATAAGTACTTAAAATTAGTAACACGAGTTATTTGCTATATCGATATCGAGCATTTGTTGGTAAAAGGTTAACCCTTATGTACTTGATTTATTTTAAAGTTTTTCAATCTAAACGCGTACATGTGTTATTTAATTCAACTTTAAATATCAACTAATAAAAAGTTAAGCCAATACCTAGTAGAAAACACGCCCCACAACGACGTAATTGCGCATGCGTAATGTGCACTAAATTATAATTATATTCGAAAAAATCGAAATGGGCTTATACTGAAGAAGTTTAAACTATACACATTAATCACCGGGATACTTAGCTTAGTCATGCAAGTAGACTTATTACCCAGATGTTCAATCGCAACATGCATGCTTCCGCCGGTGATGGTGTTCTCTCGATGTTCCCTGATGGTGGTTCTATAAGACGCGTTTTTCATGCGCCGCTGGTGTTATTGAACACCTAGGTTGTCGAGCTACTTTTGAATGAATGTCCGCATACCTACCTATACTTAGTTAGGTAAGTAAGTACTTGTTTGCAAAGTTATCAAAACAAATTCCTTATATAAATTGTTGTCTAATGAATTGTAAAATACTAATTTATTTATATGACAAAATATCTTAAAAGTACCTACCTACCTATTCGAATGGCACAAGCGACCACTCTGGTAAGAAATAGCCTAAGCTGTACCGCCGCGCCGCGTGTAGATAATTTTGAACCTAGTACATTCTTGCGTAAGCCGCCTATTCGTTGATATTCTGGGATCTAAGGCTGATTTCATTTCATACAATTCAGGACTCTAAAATTGTACACTAAATATTATTGTATATGTACATCACTCAGGAGGGAAAGCGTTATATCCGTCATAATAATTCGTACTATCTTCTATAAGATTATGCTATTTTGTTACATAAACACAGTTTGGTTTTTCATATTTTTTTTGCCTTTCTTAGTATTGATTTGTACCTGATCTGCAGTTTCATCTGTCGCGTTCTCTTAATTTTATCAGTCCATTCGGAAACTGAATAAACTACAGTTTTCTATCAACGGAATATGAAACAAAGACAACAGGTAAGTACTTGAGTATATTGTTTTATTATTGGATAGAAAAAATATCTAAAATAGTAATCTATGAAATATTATGTAGCTGTAGGTACAATAAAGACATGAAATAAAGAAAAAATGAGGTAGGTATAGGTAAAGAGCCATAATATTGGTGATCGGCAGGTTTACCAAATATTCGACAAGATGCCGAACATACACTAAAATTGTTGGATCTTGCTTGTGTAGATTTATGCTATATGTTTGGGGTAAGTCAGTAGATGATGATACGCCGATACGGGTTCACCGAATACGAATTGTCGGGCCAACGTTCGGTAAAAAGTTTATCGTTCGGTAAGTGTACCGTCAACAGTTTATCAAAAATTGAGCCAAGTAATAAACAACGCTACTTGCTGATCGTTCACTTAGAATGTACATAAAACATGGTACCTACCTGCCTACCTAGTTTTTGTTTCCAACCCTAAAGGTTCGCGCACATTATGCCGGGCCGCAGCGGGGCAGGTCGCAGCGCAAAAATCCGTTTAAATCGCTTGTATATATTTTATATGAACTATCGCACACTATGGCGGGGCGCAGCGGACTGCATAATCCGCCGCGGATTTTGGGTGCGTGTGATGCGGCCCGCCCCGCCCCTACAATGAGCTATAACGTACAGTTGCACGTGACATCTGGCAGTACTCTGTAGGTACCTACTCATATCCGTCAATGCGCTGCGGCCTGGCACATGTGCTAAGTAAGCATTTTGCGCTCTGGGGCCCGCTGCGGCCTGGCATAATGTGCGCGAACCTTAACTTGACAACCTACACAAGCAAAGCAAGATATAAAAATTTTATTGCACATATATTCGGCAGAAAATTCGTAATTTTTGCAGATAGGTAATATTTTGTAAACCTGTAAAACGAATATTTGGCCCATCGCGGTACCAGCATACAGAATGTAAAGCGACAGCTCCCGAAAACTGATTTAGGTCTTGACTTTCAATCTGCATCAAGATAACATGTGCAGCTACCTACTGCTTCTCTTATCAGTTCATAAGATAATCTAATCTGTTTCTGTTGTAATTACAAGTTTCTTGATTGCTGAGCAAATATTGCATAGGCCCTGTCTGGACTGCCTTACCAATTATGGTTAGTTCCACAGAAAGCCTTATTCTGAGAACTTAGCTTCTAAAGATTTGCTTTATACGTAGGTAATTCTAATTTCGAAAATTTCTCTTAAAATGTCGTTATGTAATCTCAGTTTCAGTCCAGAAAGCATGTTATCTGAAGGCTGAGTTCAAGTTTCGGGAGAGTATTTTACACTGTTTATCACAAAGTGGTAGTATACTTGTCAAAGTGATAAATTAGAGATTTTGTATTCTATTTAAATAAATAACTAAAATTTGAAATAAGAAGCATGGGTAACTCCACTGTATTTTACAAAAAGCTGGGTGCGCCGCGGGCTATGGTGCGGGACGAAACGAACTCATGACCCCAGTTTGCAGGGAAGTTGCGTCTCTACGCTGACCTTAGAACGACTGATCAAGTGATTTTAAGTTTCCGTACCCGTAGGGTGTCAACTGGCGGTTCGGCTGGACCTTATCAAAGCCTCCGCTACCGTCCGTCTGTCTGTCAGCCGGCTCCATCTCGTGAACCGTAATAGGTAGAGAGTTGAAATTTTCAGTGTATTTTTATTGCCGTTATAATAAAAATAAACTGGGGCCCCATACAAGAAATATTTTTTAATGTACGATGGCACGGAACCCTTCGTGTGCATTCGACTCGCACTTGACTGGTTTTATTTTTACACAATGCTAATAGGTGTAGTTAGGTCTAAAATTCTTGTACGTACTTTTGCCCCTAAAAAAGATCCTCTATAACTGCTTCATCACTTTCATGCAACACTAGAGGTGAATAAAATGCTAAGCATGATAAGCTCATTCAATACCCATGTTTGCACGTTCGTTTATTTGAATAGTTTTTTGCGCCGTTTCTTTATAGTCTAAATTTTAATCTTAATGAAAAGATGTGCTTAGATGCGATTTGCTTTTTCTCCTTGATGAGATTTATCAGTCCCAGCTTGAATAATAATACTTAGTGGAAGTGACCACGACATGCATAATTAGGTAGCTATCTGACGACCCGTCAATATACCTACTATATCTTCCTTCGAACCTAAATATTACCACTACAGACAGACAAATCATTCGATCTTTTCATTATGATTTATGTCTTTCAAATAACAAGTTATCTAGATCCAGTGGATCTCTTAAGTCTCTGCAACGCTCGCAACGCTAGGTTGCTGGACAAACCTACTGAGAGATCCAATATACCTTGGTAATATCTTCAGCCCAACCGAATCCGGAGAAGAGGCTAGTTTTTATTGCTTATGCCTGGAAGTGCTGATATAAAACAGTACCGTAACACAGTACCGACAGTAATATTAAAGGTGGAAACGATGTATCCATCTATTATATGCATTTATTAAAGGTAACCTACATACTCGGGTAACCATAGTAAGTACCGGCCCTAATATATAACGTTACACTAAAAATTACAAGACAAAAATAAATTGGCAAATAATGATAATCGCCTAACTATCTGTCGGTCTATGTATTTGTCGATCTGCACTAAATGTGTGGATCGGCTACGCCTTTTCAAGCTTTGTAATTTGAAGGAGTGTTCCGTGAATCAATAGACGGACAAGAAAAATGCAAGAGGATGTATATCTATTTAATCGCAAATAACTATTATTGGTATACCTACATACTTATATTTATATAGGTACATAATGTACCAGTCATAGCAAACAGTTTGCTAGCGTCCACGCTGTTGTTTTATGATATTATCACTAACTATACCATTATAACAAAAAGTGCTACTTATAACATGACGTTCAAAATTAGTCTTAGCCAACGACTAATTTTATTAATAATGACCAGAATGTGTACCTTTTGAAGATCATAAGGCTGTCGATGTAGATATATGTTCTGATAGGATTTGTAGGCTTTTCCTAGCTTACAAAAAATGTGCTGTGCACACATAATGTATAGATAGGTATGTACCTACCTAAGTAATTCGGTTGTAACAAAACAAAAATATCAAATTGGGGTCCGTTTTTTTGTGTAGAGGCACTATGTTATAAAATTAAAACCATAACTTTTCTTCGTAGTCGGGTGAAAAGTAAGTTCAGGAAGGCTGTGCATTTTATATTTGTGATTATTAATGAGCTTGCCAGCGGATATTATAAATACTTTATGCTAGTTTATGTGTAGGTATTTATGTTTGTTCACTCTGTAACGGCTAAACGGATTTATGAAATGTGAAATGAAATATTGGTATTAATGTACATTGTTACTAGATTATAGGTACCCTTGATTTACACATAAGTTACCATTTATCCGGGTACCACGCGAGCGAAGCCACGGCAGGAAGCTAGTTGGTAATAAAATTATTTTATGGTCGATTCACGCGTTTGGCGGTTGTTAATTCCCAGTAGAGGTCAATGACCGCTGGCTGCACCAGATTTGTCAACCTCTTGAGAAAGTTGGAAGAGGTCCATTGAAAAGAGAATTGTTGCAATTTTTTTCGGTGTGTTCATTTTGTGACCTTGAAAATGCTAACGACTTCTTGTTACTATCTTAATATTATAAGCGATAAAATCATGTTCTTGCGTAGAGGAATTTGTAATTAGTAAACTAGTTGGAAGGTCTGTTTAATTTATTGGGTGTTGTGCTTGTTATTCTCGTAAATGGTATTAGACAATTACATCTACTACTGCTTATGTGACTTATGTACCTACAATGCATGCATTTTTATTTTTTATATTTTCAAAGATGTTTTGAATTAAAATTCAAAACTTTGAAAATAAAATTGTTTTGAGGAGCTCTTATTACACCCTGTACCTGCAAATTAGGAACTTTCACTGACACACTGTGCGGCGCGTGCGTGTGTCGTTCATGTGTGGGGGGAACGTACAAACTAACTGAGCTCACAATAAGAACTGCCGCACTAATTTAACTGCTTTTATGATTCCTTTATTAAAATAACAAATACGACGTTCATATTTTACACATTAATAACAAAAATAGTGACTACAAAATTAAAGTTACGCTTCTGAGTAAGAATGTAAGCTGCCTCTGATGTTAGAGCTTCTGGGAAGCTGTTGTCAGAGGAAATCAACATCAATATCCTTGCTGGCGTGAATGAATCCCTTCAAATGAATCCTTTCAACATCCTTATTTTATGGATCGCAGGTCCATTTCAATGTTTACCACGAGACCTTGATCTAAAAAGTAGGTTGACAGAAAACGAATGGGATTGTCAGATTCCTACCCAGTTTCTTCCTGTGTTATTCCATCGTTACCGCTAGAAAAAGAAACTTCAAAATATTATGAAAACCATAGGTTTTGGAAGAATAACGCAAACTAAGCACTGAACCATTTTTTTATTAGATCCTATGATTTGCTAGTTTCACACCATTTTTTCTATGGCTTGAATGCACTTTGTTTTACCAGTGTTTTAAATAAGATAATAGCTGGTGTGATATAAGAGCTATGAATATATTTAACAGAGCACTGAAATTGCTAGATGATAACTTGGCATCCAAAGCCTGGGTCAGTTTACTAGTTTTTATAGGCATTTTAGGCAAATGCTCTTTCTTCTTTTTATAAACGGCATATCGGGATTATTAGATCAGTCTTGTTAGGTATACGAAGTAGGTAATTATTTAACTCATTTCATTGATGTGTTCAGGCACAGGGAGAAAAAGCGAATGTTTGATTGTAGGGGTTTATTGCGTCTGTGTAACTAGATCTATAGAACTAAATGGAACCTAATGTTACGCATTTTTTGCTTATACTTTTCATTTTATGTGTTTTTAAACATAACCAACTTATTGACAATCTGTGCCACCTCTTCGGATTTTCTAAAACGAAAACTAATGGTATACATTTGCTTGTTACAGCTATGATGTTGCTCGAGAGTGACATGTTTATGGATGCGCTCAATGCGTCGGCTACGAATAAGAAGGAGCCGAAGAAGAGAAAGCGAAGAACGAGCGGTTCTAAGGACGGGAACCCGGCCAGCGACGGGTCACCGCCGCACACACCGACCGCCTTGAACAGTCCTACTAATGACAGCAGCAAGTCTGTGCCACCCAGGTTTTACCAAGATACTCTTGATACAGAAGAAAATAAGGAAAAATCCGAAGGTAATTCAGATAAAAATGAAAACTCTGAAGGCGATGCCGACACTACTGTTGAAAATGAGGAATCAATACCCCATACGCTGACCATTAACGGTCTAAAGGGAGTCTTATGCTACCATAAGAGAAGGGGACCCAAGAAAAGCATTAAATGGAAACCAGATTCCGAACTAGAGGAGATTCAATACTTCGAACTTGATGAAACTGAACGGGTTAACGTCACAAAAACATTTACTGACATGAAACATTTGGAAAGAATAAATGAAAGAGAAGCATTCCAAAAAGCTAGAAATCTCAGCACTGATGATATCATGGAAGAAAAAACAAGCTGGAAGGCTTTGATTCCGATTGACTTAGATGGACAAATCCAAGTAGAATATGGAAAGAACAGCAAAGAAAAAGATATACAAGCGATAAGGCAAAAGGGAACATTACAGCCTCTTTATTTCCATAAGTCTATGATTCCCGACTCTCCATTTGAGCCGGAACCTGAAACTCATCCCTATTCAGAACCTCAAATTATACCATTAGAAGATGTTACTGGGAACCAGGACAATGTCAGTGATTTTCGCAACATGCCTTGGCCCGAGCCCAAAGGCAATGCGCCACCTGCCGGCAATGTGAATATGCCCGCTATGTTCCCGACCACTATGAATCAATACCCGAACGGATTTCCAAACCCTGGTGTGCAGTTCCCTGGTGTGCCTGGTTTTCCAGGATCCAATATGGTGCCTAACGAATGGCCAGCTGGGATGCCTCCTGCTATGATGGCGTCTATGGCAACCGGAGCTATAGCTCCCGGTGCGATGCCTCCAGGTGCCATGCCTCCGGGTGCCATGCCTCCGGGTGCCATGCCTCCCGGTGCCATGCCTCCCGGCAACATACCGCCCGGAATGATGATGCCTAACGAGGGCATGATGATGGGGCCAGAAATGTTCGTGGGTGTAAATCCCATGTATCAAGTCGGGGTTCCTCCGGAAGGTTTCAATATGCAACAAAATATGTTCCCGATGGACTTTAATATGGCTGGACCCGCAGGACCTCACGGGCCTGAAGGCTTTGGTGGGCCGGGCAACTTCCGCGGGGTTATGCGAGGCCGCGGCGCCGGCGGCCACTGGCGCGGCAAGCAGGTCGGCAACTGGGATAACAACCAGAGAGGTCGAGGCGGACCAAGAGGTCGTAAAGCAGTCTGTATGTATTTCCAGAGAAAAGGTTCCTGTAGACAGGGTGATAACTGTTCGTTCTTGCATCCAGGAGTAAATGGCCCTTATTAGGTTGTAAAAAGCATGTACTAGTAGGTAGGCGCATAGGCTTATAATGTGTAAGATACCGTTTACTATTAGTTTTGTAATCAAAATTAATTACAAAGAGTTTAATAATGACTCTAAAAAGACTGCATTATGTAAATACACTTAGTATAATGATGTACATATTGTAAAGAATATCTTTAAATAGTTTAAATGAAATTTAATAAAAAAGTTACATAAAGTTACAATGTATTATCATTGCTTGATTTACAATACATGTTTATTTTTAAATAAACATACATATATATTATTATCACGTCCGTATCCCTAACGGGGTGGGCAGAACCGAAAGCTATAAGAAAGCTTGCAGCCACTTCTGATCCAAGAATCCCAAGATGGATAATGGTGAACCATGGTGACAGGTCATCAACCCATCGCTCATAGAGGTCCAACAAATTGGAGAGGATACTAGGTACTCCTTAGTCGACTTTTACGACATGCTCGTAGAGAGAAGCAGCTGGACGCATTCTATGTTTTTTCTTCAGTCCAGCAGAAAAAAAAAATATTAATTACAAAGAAACACAAGTTATAGGTAGTTTGCTGGTGGTCCTTGTACGAGGCAAGGATCGCGGCAGACAGAACTACGGAGGGAGAACTTGCAGGTTCGATTACCATACTTACTAGGATTCCCCGTGTCTAGTTATCAGAAACTACCTACGACTCATAGTTTTTGTTGCCTATACCATGGAACTACCATGCAATATGCATATACTTTATTGTTCTGAGGCATATACCTAAACGTATTGGTTATAATTCTCATTGCACCCCAAAGAGGTTAATTATTTATTGTTCCGAGCCTTGTATCTACAGAAAAAATCAGCAGATAATTACGTAGCGCCATCTATATTTCTTTCTAGAAGCATAATTCTTCAACAAAAGTTGATTCTTCGTTGTTTTTTTTTTTTGCTTTGCAAATAGCTGTCTGACTGATTGATTGATGACAGACTGGCTGTCATTCCTAAACGCGAAGTCGCATGGTAGGTAAATAATACCTCGGACTCGGAACAATTTATTCTTTCTAGATTAATACTTAATAATACGATTCAAATGGTTACCCACAACCCACAATAGAGTAACTCATAAAGTTACCCACTTTTAAGTAATTTTTCAGAATTGGCAAAATATATTTAGGTATGATTCTTGTTACCAATGAGTCTTCTAATTAATGTGGTAACTACTGCATAAAGATAACAAAAAACGGACATGACGAAATTTTTTTAACGGAACTGTAAAAACATAATATTTATCTTTCACACTCATGAATTGATTTTTCAAAAATCCAATTATGCAGTTTTAGTTTTCATCAAAATTGGGCCCGACACTCCTTGGAGTACTTTTCGCTATTCCCCATAGTTTCGGATTTGGCCATGCACGCCCACTTGAACTCACCCTGTATTAATCCTCTGATTCACAGTACAGAATAGAATAGAACAAATGAAAAAATGAAATTGGGGCATTGTAAGGCATGGCATAATATGGGTACCTACTTTGCATACCTAATAATGTATAGTTCCAAGATACAACTTCAATTTTGTTAAAGAAAATAATAATAATTATAAGGTTCCTTTTTACGATAAAAAGGTTGATCCAAGTTTGGTAACTTTTGACTCGACTCGACTGGCAACACTGGCGTTAGCGCCAGTCAGCCAAAATAAGAAAGGGCCAAACGGTTTGAAAACCAGGCCAGCAAAAAAAAAAACGCCAGTCAGCCACGGCCAGCATTTTTGTTTTTTATTGTTTCATTGTTGTGGCACAAGGCAAAGTGAATGTAACGTATGTACATACACCTACATAATTGTATTTGTTTCAAAGAGGTGGTAAATCAGTGCTTTTGGTATTGTAGGTAGGTATGTATTCTGTGCCAACTACACAGTAACCTATTTTATTGCATATAAATAGTGTCTGAATTTTGTATAAATACTAACTAAAACGTAAATAAATACACGATGCAACGTTGGTTTTTTTTAGAAGATAAAAAAAAACGAAAACTAAAACCCCCCACAAAAATGTCTGTGAAGGAACCCGAAGCAAAGCCCGAAATTCTAATCCAAGAATGGGTGTTCACAGTGTCTGCTCCAGATGTTGAACCTCGAGAAAAAGTATTCTTATCAGGTAGTACCAATGAGCTTGGGGAATGGGATTACACCAAAATGATTCTGTTAGACAATGTG
Source organism: Scotopteryx bipunctaria (assembly GCA_949320045.1). Lineage (NCBI taxonomy): Eukaryota > Metazoa > Arthropoda > Insecta > Lepidoptera > Geometridae > Scotopteryx > Scotopteryx bipunctaria. The sequence goes on from OX439441.1 coordinate 7,940,434, forward strand.
GAAGGCACAGACATATGGACCAAAACTGTAGTCATTCCTAATACGTGTGAAGTGTACTACCGTTACGCCGTATGTATGATAGCTGAAGAGACAAATGATATTATAGTAAGGCGTTGGGAAACCAATATGCACCCTCGGGTCATAAAGGAAAATATGCTGCACCCTATCACTGATGTATTTGGTGACTATGAGGGCAAACAGTGTGTTACCTCTGGCTGGCAAACAACACAAACAATAGTACAGTTGAAGTTCTGTAAAAACCCATTAAAACTGAAGAGCCGTTTAGCAGGAAGACTTATGAACATTAAGGTGACACCAGTAAAACTATCTTTGGGAACTGAGGCACTTGTAGAAGATTCTCTCAGTATGGATGCAATGGATGTTGAAGCACCATATGGTGTCTATGTAGAAGTGGCTACGCTCGATAATGATTCATCAGTTTGTAAACTGAAGCCCCAAGACCAATTTGGCAGAGAGTACAAACCTAATGATATTTTAATTGTCAATATCTCAGCCCCTGTGCCAAAAGGGCTTGCATATCTGATAGATTTCTATTCTTATAGCAGCCGTGCATCCTCTGAAGACCCACCTTGCCATGTCGGGTATACTTATGTGTTGCCAAATATGTTCAAACCTTCAGAGGGAATGCTAGAGTTACCTGTCACTTGCAATATAAAGCATCGTCCACTGGGAACAGTGAATATTGAGTATCTGATAATATCTCCAATGAAAGAGAAACTGTGTAGCATGCAGGTGTCTTATACCAAACACTGGGATCCCTCATGGACTGGGCTGGAGGTGGGACACCGTGGCCTCGGTGCTAGCTTCAAAACCAAAGAGTAAGTCCTAATATTTGAAAAACTCCTGTGTTTTCTTAAAAATATTAGATTTAACTTGTGACAATTTTCAGAGGAAATGCTATTCGTGAAAATACAATAGCTTCCCTTAAAAAGGCAGCTGCCAGCGGTGCAGACTTGCTTGAGTTTGATGTTCAGCTAAGCAAAGATATGATACCTGTTATATATCATGATTTTTATGTGTGTATATCAATGAAAAGAAAAAAGGAAATTGAGTTTACAGAAATGTTAGAGTTACCTGTGAAGGACTTGACATTGGAACACCTACAGAAACTAAAGGTACATCAACAATGTAAAAGTTGATAGTTATTTTTGCAACAAGCCCATGCCCAAATTGATTTGAATTATGTAGACCTCTTGTTCTCAGCTTAAATAGATTTTTTCATAAATAAAGAATTTAAAGGCCTAAATTTAATTTAAAACCTAAATTTGATTACAAATAAAAAAAAATCTTTTTATTTGTAATCAAATTTAGGTTTTCTCACCCAGTATTGATTTGAAAGTATAGGGACTGAAACTTTTTAATTATGTAAATCAAGACAGAGTATTGCTACTTCTTTCAACTTACCTTGCCTACTTCTTACAGGTGTATCATTTAGTAGAAGGTCGTAACCATGAATTACTGTTTAATGATGAAGATTTGGAGGAGCACCAACCATTCCCAACCTTGGAAGAGGCTTTGAAAACTATTGATATCCATGTTGGATTCAATGTGGAGTTAAAATGGACTATGGAACTGGAAGACGGCACTTTCGAGCTCAATAACCCATTTGACATGAACACATATGTTGATAAGGTATAAATATAAAATTAAGACTTATCAAAACCATTGTTCCTACCTTAAATAGATTCAGAACCTTGGCTAATAGCCAACTCTACCATACTAAAATAGCCTCTTTGTATACAGAGTGTTTTTTTTAACTGGGACGGCATGAGGAATCCAAAACCAGAAGAGATACAGGAAAAGTGTCTTAAAAACCATTTACTCTTTTATTGTGAAAACAATTTTGGCATAGTAAATTATTTGGCCAAGTGCGAGTTGGCCATGAAAATGAGTGATGTTGGCAAAAAAGTTTTTTATGTTAATTTCATTCTATGGGAAAAAAAAAATCAGAACAGCAAAAGTTAGTCAAATTTCATATAATGTTTTTTGTACTATTACAGTATGAGGAAATCCAAGGCCATAGGGAATGGAGGAAAACTTTCTAAGAAACCCCATACATACAAATATAGTGTTTTACAGTTATAAACACTGTATATTTGTCTTATACTTAATGGATGAACCTATTTGAGGAAAAATGATATCATGCAAACCCACTAGTCTCATGGTTATATTGGACTTTATTAAACATAATAACACATACCCCAACATATAGTTCACACCAAACACTAGTTATTCCCTGTGTCCTGGAGGATATCAGAAACTACAACTCTAACTACTACTTCTCGCACGCGGACACTCGCCCGCCACGGCCACGCCGCCGAGATAGTCATATTGTAGGAGAATATATGTAAAAGCATTGTTTCAGGTGCTGGAAGTAGTGTTACTTCACGCTGCTGAGCGGCGGATAGTGTTCTCGTGCTTCAACCCCGACATCTGTACCATGGTCCGCTACAAACAGAACAAGTATCCAGTGATGTTTCTGACTGTTGTGAGTACCATGTTATTCTAAGTTCTTAACATTGTAAGCAATTCGCAGTCGATGGCAACTAAAAGAGGTGCGTTTTAGCTGTAAGTGAAGTAAGTTTTTTGCTAGATGATGATGATAAATAAAATTGATTTTCAAAATAAACACTCCAATTAGGATTTGTTTTATAAACTCTACTGGTACTTTTTCGAGTAGCTCTCGATATTCCTGTTGCTGCTCGCTGAGACTCTCCAAACCCGCAGCCATCAGTTCCTCCCGCAAGTCGGCAACGAAATGGCCATCATAGTACACTTCTCAATCAGACATTTTCTTAAACATTTCCATTGTTCCACAGGGCTGTTTCCAACATCTCTATGCCATTTACCATAAACTCCGTAGTAAAAGCTTTCATGCGTTGAGTACTCCACCAACTGGCCAGGTTTGATACCCACGTCTAATACTCCAAATCTTCTTCGAGTAAAGATGGTGATGCTACTCCTCGACGCGCGACACAGTCTATTAACGAACACAGCTATAGTCTACTTTGTTCACACCAGGTACTTGTAAGGGCGTGACATCCTTCGCCGTTCGCAGCAGTAGCTTACTAGCTTACCTATATTACTAGGTAGTTATGCACGTCATGGTGACAATCTTCGTTGCAAAGATGGAAAAGATACAGTCAGTGCAGTGTGCCGTGGTGTGTACACAGACTCTTCCAGTTCTGAAGACGAAGTGAGTGTGGTTAGAAATACTGCCTCTTCTCAACGGCAGCTCTAATACCTGCGCTCTTCAGTTGGCCTGCGACCACGGTAAATACTCCTGTGGGAGACCACGGCTATTGCGACACGGTTAAAACGTCGGGAAAATAACAAGGTACCTATTTTGACGCTATAAAAACTCGTTCTATAATTCGAATTATGAATTCCGATCCCGAAAGTTTAAAAAAGATCATGGTTCGGTTTTCCTCGTCGCACCAATTAAATTGTCTTACTCTGTAATAAATTCCCAATGCAGGTTGCTCACACTCTCTGCCAAAACAAGCTCGATCTGGAATCTACCATTAGTATCAATAATGCGTATGATTAAATTATAGAGAAAACATAATTCAGCCAAAAACAAGCTTCATACTGTGTGTAAATAACAAGGGAAATACGAGATCAAGTTCAGTGATTCGGTTAGCCACGTCAATTTTGTTTTGAGTATTTACTGCGTGATGGCTTATCAAGTAATGAGTATTGCGAATGTGAACCTTGTTGGAAGACTCCGTGCACCCGAAGATTCGAACCCACGTCTACCGGTTGATATAATAAAAATCCTCGGCCCAACACCGATTCTCATTCTTTTGTAAAGTGATTGTTGTATGCATCATGCCTGTATTTTCAGGGTATTACCAACAGATATCAGCCGTACCGCGATCCTAGATGCCTGTCCATCCCGGCTGCGGTGCAGAGCGCGGTTAGCACTGACATTCTGGGCATTGTGGTCCACACTGAGGATTTACTGCGGGACCCGACGCAGGTACGAAACAAAATCCTACTCAATCTAAATAATGTAAACTCTTATGTTACTGACTGACTGACAAACAACGTAGGTATCGGGTACAGCAATAATACCTTAATTCCAAGTATAACCCGATACTTAAACTTGGAAGATATTATTCTTCTTATGTACACTATAGGAAAGAAATACCCAAAATTTAAAGGTCGAGCATGAAATCAAAGTTTCAAAACCTACTGACTGGCATATTATGCTGACACCGAATATTTATATTTAAAAATAATTATAAATGATATAGTTTATGAGGACTTGACTATGTGAAAATGCTTGTAGGTATATTTGTACCTCAATAACGGCTAACGGCCTAACGGCTGCACCGATTCAGTGCAACTTGAATTAGACATAGTAAACGCGAGTGAAGTCGCGGGCGGCAGCTAGTAAGACAATAAACGTGCCTCTACTCTCATTTTGTAAACATCAAGGCCACAAATCAATAGATTATTAAACAGATAGATAAGATCATGAACAGACTATCAGTCAGTCAGATTATGCTCTTTTATAGGTATAGATTGTGATTTTCATCAACATTGTGTAATAGTATAATTTTACATAACAGCCCCATATTGATTTTAGCTATGCTTCTAATATAATTAATCTGTCAGTTTGTGCGGTTTGGGGTAATGTGTGCGTTTTGGTTGAAACTAAGAATAGGCATAATTTGTGACCTTAGCATGTAGGCTAGTTTTATTTTCTTAGTATGGTAAATGTGTGGTTCAAATGAAGCTTAAATGTTTTGTAAACATTTTCAGGTGAAACTTGCAACGGACGCCGGTCTAGTCATATTCTGCTGGGGCGACGATAACAATGATAAAAACACGATCAAGAAATTGAAGGAGATGGGCTTGCATGCTGTCATATACGACAAACTTGATCAGTACACTACCAAAGAAATCAAGGTAATGTTACTTACCTTTGTGTTATAATTTTGTAGATACCTAACGTTTACAGCTTATCATTGAGGCATTATGATAGGATAAGGCCATTAAAATTTCATCCTAACTCGGCCGCGTATCCGACAGAAATGATTGTTTGATCGATTTTGATGAAAAATACCCTGCGTTAATTAATTTGAGCTAATTAATCAGTTTTCAAAGGCTCCAAAACATTGATATTTGTGCCGTCTGAGTATGATATGGTTATACTGTCAGTCAAAATACTTTTTTGTTATGATTCTATTTATTTATATAGTTATGCCTTTTTATTTATGTTAACCGGTTAGTTGTAAACCTTGTTTTATAAAAAACACTGAATGAACTTCTTTATTTTAAAAACGCCAGACGCCATTCAGTTGGAAATGCGCTGGTAACGGATAAAGGGTAAATAGATATATTTATTTGCATGGTAAACATACTAGGTTACTTTTTATGTTCATACGCTTTACTTCACATTAAGTAGGTACCTACACTACATTGTTGAGATAATTTTCTATGCTCAGTCACGCTCAGTCGAGTTTTAAATTCTATGATTGTCTTCCTATTTATTATCATCTTCAGAACTGCACAGACCATGCTATTTGGCGGCTTTCATAAAACCCGGTACAAAAAAGTGACATTTAACTTACATAACCATAATAGAGCGATACCTAAACATCTGTTCAGACCACAACTATGTTGCACAAAAATTATGCTCATGCTGCAGCCTTTTCCGATTATTTTCACTAGCTTTTTTGATGACTGCGAGTGATCAACTTAGTTGATACTTTAGTTTTGATATTTGTCATACAGGAGAGTATATTCCTTGTGGAAGCGCGCGAGTCACAGCGCGACTTTATGCGCGTCGCCGCCTTGGATGAGCTGCCTCCTACAGAGAGCAGTTCGTCTACCCACTCCGCCGCCGCCGCCGCCGAGTCAACCAACAAACCTTACCTCAACCTCACTCTGCGAAACAAAATGCAAATGCGATCCACCGTCACCTCCCTAGAATCACTGGCTTCCTCCATAGACCTTAGAGACGAAGCCGCTGAGAAAAATCTGAAGCGCAATCTCATCGCTTCTATAGATAAAGAGTCTCAAGTCAAAGAACAACGGCACTCCTTCCGCGGACTGTTTCCGGCTGGGGATAGTACGGGAAGCCCGAAAAAAACTCGCCGAGATGACGCTAAATAAAGTTAACGAATTTATAAAAAAATATATTACCGATGTAGATTATATTTTTGCTCTAAATTCATCAAAAATTATTTAGGTGCCTTGCTTTGGCCCGTATTTCATTATCTCATAATCGGAGGACAAGACTCATTCATTCCCAAATTAGGATTTACTTCAAACTGCTTTTGAACAAGGTGCCGAATGTCGAATCCCGCGTCACGTGTCCTATTTCGGTTACACGAACTTAACAGGGCTATCCGTTTTATTTAATATTTTCTTCAATAATTACTATAGGAACATACAATAAAGTTTTCCTTATATTTGATTAATTTTTGTGGTTTTAAGTTTTCTATCTCTAATTTGATAATAGTAAATCATTTCACAACTACATCCCCTAAATATATGTCATGTCATCCTCTCAAATCCAGGCCCGAAATTATTTTGATCTTATCCAAAGAGGTAGTTCAGAAGAGACACTTGTTGATATTACGCTTACAGTTTGCAGCGCACTAAGCCATCTGTTAGCATATAATTCTATTTGAATTACTACGCCCTTATACATAACATAAGAATTTGTATATTTAAATAATTGATTTTTGTATCATTTCGAAATTATGCAAAAAATTTAAATACATAGAAGAGCTATTGGGTCACGAAAACGCACATGGAGGGTAACCTTCCTCTGGCACTGAAGCGCAAACTCATCGATATGTACGTCTTGCCCGTCCTAACCTACGGTGCGCAAACATGGTCGCTGACCGAGGCGCAGAAGCAGAATAGACTTGAGTACGTAATACAACGCTTTTTTCCTTAACCGGCGTTGCTGATGTTGGGGATAAGTCTGCCAGGCTGAAATGGGATTGAGCGGGACACATCAGCCGGATGGCTCCCGAAAGGTGGGCGCCCATCACCACAGCCTGGTCACTCGAGGGAAGGCGGCGTCGGGGACGGCCGAGAATGCGTTGGCGGGACGAGCTCGATGCCTTCGAGGGAGGGTGGCGGGAGAAAGCTTAGGACAAGGATGCATGGAAATCCATGGGGGAGACCTTTGCTCAACAGTGGTTAATTAAAAAAAAGTATTTACATTTTTTGTATCATTTCAATTTTTTTCGGCGTACCAACCTATTTAATGTATGTGCTATTAGTTTTTTAATTAGCAAAAATTGCTTGAAAGGTAATTTATGTTTGTACTCTACATTCAATTCTATCCTAATGTTAATAAATCGGTATGTTTGTGCCCTTGTCACGCCCTTATAGTAGAATGATGAACTTTACTAACATTATATAAGTACCTACTACTTTTATCTGAGAACTATAAAGGGTGTCCCACGGCTATGCCACACGGAGTGAAAGTACCTTATATTCTACCATAGATCGATTTTTTTTACTTAAAAAAATTATAGATTTTAAAAAACAAATTCACTGCATTCGTTAATAATCGCCTGTCTAAATGTAACATAGCATACAATAAAAAGTAATTAGGTAAACTGCAACTTACAATAAAGTCATTCTGTAGGTAAAAAGTTTCACTCTTTTGATAATTTGGATCTTTATTGATTTATTTATCTTTTCATGGTGTGTACTCAGTAGTAATACTTTTAAACGATGATGTCAGTTGTGTTATATACAACGTGTAACATAATGTCCCTATAAGCCCGAAAGGGGTGTATTCAGACCGAGCACTTGAATACATTGACGTGTGCAAAAGTTCAATACATCATATTTGAAATTCCAATACAATTAAAAACAAATTATTTCATGAGAAATTTGTGACAACCCTATGTGTTTGTTTACCATTTGCGTAGGTAACAAACACACGCGCACCCTCCTATCGCGTCGGACCCACACATACGCAGACAATTGAACGCGCGGCAAGTTTCAAAAAGTACCTAGGTGTAATCACCAAAGTTTTCGTAAGAATTTGCAATTTTTTTAATTCTACGTAGAAATTAAAGTCGAAGATTAAAATCACGATATCTTTCACACATAAAAAAACAACTACCTACCTACATCTACCTAGGTAGTTACCTAAGGACCTAGGTACAGGAAAAGTTAAGTTATACCTTTTCTCCCTTCTTCTTGGTTGGCTCGGAACACGGCTAATTGACATGGTAGGTATTAGGTAGGTATGTAGGTACCTAGGTTGGTATTACTGGTACACATTCACATTCACAATCACAAAATTATTTTTGTCATTTTTTATTAGTAAGCTAGGTACTAATGGGGTACCTACTAGGTAGGGTGATAGGTTAGGTACCTATCATCATACCTACCTATCACTGAATTTTATCACTGTTAACACACACAGTAGGTACTCGGTATCCATCAAAGGGAAGTAGGTACAACACACCACCGAATTCCCGGTCTTCCCTCACTGGTGCGCCGGTGGAAAGATCCCGTCGAGAGAAGTCGGTTCACCAATCCCAGAAAATAGCCCGTAAGATGGCAATGGCCGCCCTGGATAACGCTCTCTGTAGAGCTGACGCGCCGCTACTAAGCTATTAATTATTTGGTGCTGCTCCAACACACACACACAACACCATATCATAATACTCACTGTTTGAGTACAAAGCCGACATCATATCGTTAATTAGTTACGCGAACCGAGAGATTGCTTGTTGCAGTTGTTGCAAGGAACGAATGCTAATTGCGACTGATAAAAACCGATCTGTTTTGCGACCAAAAGTAGGTACCTATTGCCGAAAGCCGAATTTTTAGGGTTCCTTGTCTGGGGTAAAATACCGATTGGGAAAAAAAAAGGAAAAAAAACTTCACCATACATCTACTACTACTACTGTCGTCGTGTCCGTGTCGCTAGCTCTTTTGAACCAGTGTGGTGGAAGGATTAGAGTGCACCTTGAAGGTTCCTTTCGTACACTTTGACACACGTCTATGCCTGGTTTCCTCACGAGGTTTTCCTTCACCGTTTGAGAGCATTGATATTGCACACATAAATTTCGAATCGAAAAATCCATAGATTCGAACTCACGACTTAAGGATGGGAAGGCGGGGTTCATACCAATATGCTACCATGTGCTCCATCCCCATTTGCTACTAGGTACCTACCTACTTACATAATAACCTACCAACAATTACGTAGTTCAATCAAGAAAAGTAAAAAACAAATAAACCTACGGAACCAATTTGATTTTATTAAACAAACGCTTGCGGTGCGGTGTCGGTTGACGGTTGCGGATTTTGAATTTAGCAAAGGCACCGACAGCCAATTAGGGCGAGGTGTCATCCCACTAGTTGTTGTTGTTGTTTCAATACAACCAATGACAAATAGGCTGTTCACGATGAAAATGAAGATTAGTAAGACAGATAAGTCACAACCTTTGACTTTAGTGCCCAAGTAGGTAGGTACAAAATTGCATTGAAAAATGCTCCAATGAATATTGGAATAATACATCGTTGGAAAAACTAAAGTGGAATAGGGTCACGGCTTTATCCTCAGGCACGGTAGACCTCTTCTCATACTTCTTGTTACCTACTCAAGATGCTTTTAAGGCCCGAGTAGGTAGGTACAAAATTGAGTAGGTATCACGGCTTTATCCTCAGGCACGGTAGACATCCTCTCATACTCCTTGGCACCCACTGAGGATACCTTTAAGGCCCGAGTAGGTAGGTACAAAATTGAGTAGGTAAGGTACCTATCTCCTATACTAGGTACTTAACAAAGAGATCTGAAAGGATGTTTACGGTGCCTAGGGATTTTAGTCGTGATGTGACCTTACATTTTAATTATCAATAAATACCAAGGTACCACTAGGCCTTCAAAAAAAAATAGAAATTACTTATTAACACTACAGTGCACGCGCCCTTTTTTTTTACATGGGTGCTCGCATGCTCTACTATGGTAGAAAACAATATTACGATTATTTTAAAAGTGGGTGGTTTTAAAATGATAAAACTGAATATTATTTTTCCTCTATTTATTATTACACACAGTTACTGCAAAAAATTTAAGTTTTAATAGAATATGCTTAACTTAGGAACAATTTAAGAGATCAACGAAATAATCAACTCTTTTGGCATGTTTGAGTTCAGTTCCAAAAAAAAAACTTCTAATAATCGATGACTGTCTTATTGGTCACTATACTCGCATTCGATGCAGGCCACAACTTGGTGATCAGGACAAATCCACCTGGCACATCGTTTACACCAATTTTTCGTGGACCGATTTCGGGCTCGAGAGCACAGGGAAAATTTGCCTACTCTTCCCATTCTTTGAGGATCATTGCATGGGCACCTCATTATATGCCTTTTATGCCATTTTGTATTATTTGTTAATTCTCGGGGGAGGTTTTCAAATGTTAAATCTTCTTGCCATGAGGGGTTTTACCAACTCGTATGAAAGATCGTAGAGGAAATTGCATCTCACAATCTTTTCCATATACTATCATCAAAAAATAGATCGAAACACGATAACGGCACCCTTTGGACCTGGAGGTCTAAACCGGATATTTTGAGATCATACCCGGGTTGTTGCAGGACATGTTTTTCTCCACCTTGTTCCATTTCTAGACACATAAACATCGTCTCGTATTGTTTTGAGCGAGTTCTGAAAATGGCATGTCATCTTCAGATGATCATGTATGGTTTTAGTTTACAGCTGTCCTGTACCTGGTTCCTATCTTCCTGTTCCTTCGGTTATATTCCTTCTTCCCCATCATCCGGGTCACTTTCGATCGCTTCCTCATCATCATTTTCTTCCTATAACCATTGGATCACGCGAGATTCCAAGTCTGGGTTCATTTTTTCGCTGAACAATGTAATAATTATTAGTAAATACACAATAATATGCTACACTGCAAATATAATAATTATTGTTACTTTGTCAAAAACTAAACATTCAAATTTTATACATTGTGAAGTAAAAAAGTAAAAAAATAAAATGTTTACTTACATTCAGTTTTGTTACGCCAATACTCGCACGTACTACTATGGTAGAAGATGAACTTTGAGACGTAATAACGGGAAGATGCGCTGACGCTGCAGCCGGGTGCCGTATTAATCCGTTCCGTGATTTTGTCGAGGAGGCTTATCTAGGAGCGCGGGGGGTCAGGTGTGATAATTAATGAATGGCGCTAAAATAAGTGAGTGTGTTCTACTATAGTAGAGCGCGCGTGCACTCTAGTGTTAAGCCACCTCGTTATTAGGTAAGTAGGTAGGCATTTTACTAATGGTGTCTGTTCTGTTACCTGTTTCATCTAGAGTTCACACTTAAAGGTCAAAAAACAGCTGTAAATAGGGATGCCTCATGTTGTGTCAAGTTACGTTATTGGAGCAAAGTTTAAGAGACATTTCATGAATGAAAACCTTTGAAATTTTAAAAGTCGTTGAACAAACGTTGTTCGCAATGACGTATAGAACACCCCCGTTTCGGGCTTATAGGGACATTATGTTACACGTTGTATAAGCGCTGCAAAATGGTCTTCCTCTTATTTTAAGATGCTATATAGAAAATAAACTTATGACTGATTGGTATAGTAAAATAACAGGTGTTTTTTTTACATTCGGCGGTTTGATTCCCGGTTCAGACAGGCAATTATTTAAAAATTCTTGACTGCAGTTCGAATTGTTTGCAAAATGAAAATGAAGACTCAGTAAAATTTTCTATCTACGGTATATAAGGTACCTACTTTCCCTCCGTGTGGCATAAGCCATGGGACACTGTATATTAACTAAGTATAATTTTTTATAGTTAATATACAGGGCGTACAAATTCTGTATTTTATTTTCTGTGATAAAATTTATAGCTAATTTTATAGAATAATTTATGTTTTAAAAGTTGCATGGATACAAAATACAAATCATACTTATTTTAATTTTGAAATAAAATTGTCTGTGATTACAACTGCTGTTTTTATTAGCTCTAGATTTACCTATATGTACATATCACTGCAAATTCAAGCATAAACGAAGTTGATTACTGTTCTGAGTCATGAACCGTATAAAGACAAAATCCGGTGACCAATAAATGAAAAGTCCATTCAATGTTAAATAAGATTATAATGTACATTTCAACAAAATTTACACAAAAGGTATATACTAAGTAAATAAGTATCTAGGTAGGTATATATTTCATAAAATCTTAAATGCTAATATAAAATAAGTACTTGCAAATACTAAAAGGTTCACTATTCGGACGGAATGTTTTATTAAATCACAACAATACTCTTAAGATTAGACAATGGAACAGGCTCATTTAAGTATGTACAACCAAACAAATAAATAGCATTTATATTACTATTAAACTAATCTGTAGTACTTATAGAATTTTGAGCGAAATAAGAAACTTTAACACCTAGTACTCTGATAAGTAATTCCTTCACAACTTTTATTACCAGATTATGCTACTGCTGGGTGTAAGGAAAGGGAAATGTAAGGATTGGGAATAAATCAGTCATTCTAAAAGTTGTGAACTTAAAAAACTATTTCACATAAGTAATATAATGTGTAGGTATAAACTTTTTGAGCATTTAAATACTGCAAAATTAAATTCAAGCAGTAAATACATTTTTACATATATTTATTACACAAACATTTATGAAGATTAAAATGACCTTATTGAATTAAAGAAATATTTAAAACGAATTATATCTTTAGTATGTAATTATTATGCTGTTGTTCCATGAAGTAGCTGCTATTCCCAATGATGTAGGTATTTGGTCCATGATCATGATCTACAATCAGAGCTAGCAACATACCTAGTAAATACTCAAATAATTTCAAAACAAAGATACAAATATAATATCCATTGACTATATGTTTTCTTTATAAATGTTATTTACATAAATAATAGTTCATGTAAATATATTTTTTATGATTACATACCTTAATGGTTCGATTTAGTAGGTATCTAATGTATAATTAGATAAATTATAGATTTGACCAGTACTTCTTTGTGTTATTGTCGTTATATACTTAATAGTTAGGTATAGGTGTACCACTCATATAATAGGTAAGTACTAATTATATTTGATTTATAATTTTGTGATGACTTTTTAAACTCTATTTCTAATCGAAAAATAATACTTGTGTAATTTATGGCCACTAAAGTACAGTATCTAGACCTATTAGGATAAGTAGATGGAAATTAAAATTAATGTTTAAAGTAGACAAACGAACCAGATACGTTAAGAAATCGAAATTAATCTTCATATCTTAAAATAAATCTGAGGAATGACGTACAGATGCCGATGGGGATTTTGAGAGCTCAGAGAAGGGATCAGACAACAGGTACTAAACTTATCTACCCAGAGTAAGTCAGTTTGCGGATAGATTGGGAGAGATTAGCGCCCAAAATCCGCACCGGTATCTGAAAAAAATCTAGTACAACTAACTAACACATCAATAACACCAGGCACGTAAATTCATTTCGATATTAAAAAGAACTATACAAAGCGTATGTAGGTCATTTACAGAGGTTTTTTCATTTCATCTTTTTTTACAAAAATACTTTACATGGACGGATTCGGAATACGTATTTAAACTTACATGTCTTAATAAATACATTAGAACTAGAGTGCTTTGATAATTTTTGCATAAGTAAAGTACCGTTATACCCAAACCAAGGTAAGTTATGTATGTAACCGGAAATAATTCATTAACATATGCAATGAGACTCTTGTGGTACCCTTAACTAATATTTAGCTCATTACAGCACTTTTAAGTTATTTTAAGAGCGCTTATTGAAAATAAAATAACAATCAGTATAGCTGTATAACGTTACTTTGATTGGGTAGTATGAAAAACTTAGCAATACCCGCTGGGGGTTTTATTTGGAGGTGCTCTTCTATGTACTGACATGGACAAACATATTTCTCACCATGTCGTCCCGGCACAGAGTTGGTCAGATTCAATCTGTTTTTAACAGCATGGCTGCCCCAGCGTCCGACGTAACGTAGATATAGAAGGGCACCTCTCTCCTGAAACAAAGACAATTATTATTTTGGAAATTACATTGACAAAAACGTAATGGGGAAAAACGACAGCTGAGTCAATTCGCGCCGTTATGAGGTCCGGATGGATAAGTTATAAAAAGTAAGAAGACTTGCCAAGCGTAAAGCAATTTGGTCAGTCGATACCGCGTCGCCTGAGCCAGTTGTTGCAGAGCGGGCAACAGGCTCGCGTGTCTTTGGGCTCTTTGTTGCGCAATATCTCCTCAGCGTACTGACACGGGCAGAAGGCATGCGTCAGATGTCTGGGCGCGGCGGGGTTGCCACCCTCCTCGTCTAGAGTCCAGTCCAGCCGGCGGCGCAAGAAGTCTTTGCCCCATCGCTGGAGGTACCGGAGGTATACTTGCTCCGCCATACCCTGCACATTCGTACCACCATTACCCATCAAAGTTACGCCAGCACTTCAAACTACTTAGGTTAAAGATACTACAATGGGTATTATTAAAACACAAATATATATAATAGATACGAATTTATCAAAAAAATTAGATCATAGGTACATAAATAGATGCATATTATGTGAGAGGTACAGTAAAGTTAAAACCACATCACACAAAAATTAGAAAGTAAACTGTGATAAGATAAAATAATGTTATTTTATTTATAAACTTCCCAAAAATATAACAAAATTCTGTTAGATAACCAGTTTACTAATACACCATGTAATGATCACTAAAATTTCCAGGTAGTGCTTGATTAGGAATTAATTATAATAAGTTTGGTTTAAGTAAGTACACACCCCTTACATTATAGAATAAGGTAATAATCTCTATAAAAAGATATATAAACTATACCTAGGAAAGCATCAACAAAATCCTAGAGAAACAATGTTTCATATACATATATCATTCATGATATTACTAGCAAACACCCGCGGCTTCGTTCGCATGGTATCCAGACAAAAAGTAGTCTATATGTTATTCCAGCACACATACTATGTATATTCCAATCAAATTCGTTCAGCCGTTACGGCGTGATCGAGGCACAAACATACATTGTAACATCCACACAAACTATCGCATTTATAATATTAGTAGGATTTAATTTAATGTATCATTTAACATTATATGTCACATTACATAATAGTGTTACAATTATCACAATTTTTTTAATAAGTTAAATTCACCACCATTGCCTTTAGCATGCATACACAAAATCTTAAAATTATAATAGGCAGCCCACCATTTGAGAACTAAACTTTTTTTGTAAAAAAGTAAAAACAACCAAATATGCCCGTTATTTTATCAAAAAATACACAATATTTGTTTTTGCAGTTTGATAAGTAGTACCTATCAAAAATTATGTTGCTAAATTTATATACAAAGAAAAACAAATATTGTCTTATTTATTAGAATATGTAAGGTATGGCATGTTTATAACTTGTAAAACTTGACAAGTACGGCTTGGACATGGACAATCTAGACCTTGGGGAGGATTGCATACCGCCATTTCTCATCAGCTTAATGTTTAAAAAATCACACTGTTTCTGCTCTTGATTTTATAAAAAGCATTTATATAGATTTTTAACCGTGTAGATTTGCACCTCCATGTTTACAACTAACAAAGCATAAAAGCAATAAACAAAAAAATATGAGAGCTGTTAAAAAAATATATTACCTGCTTTCGAGATAATCTAGTTGACTGGCTTCCTTGGATAACAATATCAGCAGCAGCCACATCGAGCCGCTGTTCCCAGCCCTGCATAATAGTTTTCCCTTCTTCGCTATTAATGAACTGCTGAAGGTGAGCAATACATGGCTCCGAATCAAAATAAATAAAACATAAATTAACTTTGTGACAAGATATTTTTCCTCTGTCATCAAGAGCCAAAACTAATTTATGTTTATTCAGTAGTTTATTTACTCGAGCCAAACACTGCTCCAGCCCTTTTGAAAGTCTCAGCTTGATCCACATACAGAGAAATATAGCTGCTGCATTCAGTACCAGCCAGAGTACTCCCAGTGAGAACAGAGTGAGTCCAGTGAGTCCAGAGAATAGCAAAGCCAGGAGAACAAGGAATGCAAGTGTTATCCAGCACACAAGAACTCTCTTGTAACAAATGTTGTAAAGTGTGAATCGGGCGTCATTCACAAGCAGTTCCATCGCATGAACATACTCTTCTACAGTAAGCTGAAAAATAAAGTAAGATTAATGCATGTTTAGGGTTTTGGATCAATGGATGGATTGTGTGAAAGAGGACATGCATATGAAAGGAGTGAATACTGAGATGACGAGTGATAGGAGAAGTTGGAAGAGGAAAACATGTTGTGCAGACCCCACCTAGTGGGATAGGGGCAGGAAAATGATGATGATAGTGTTTTGGATCAAAATAGAAAACCAGAGTTCAAGTAGATGTACATTGGGGAGGCTTATGTCTAGCAGGTACTTGATGGTTATTCTACTATATTAATCCTACTAACATTATAAACTGGAAACGGCCAGAAGCTGTACTTGTACCTACCAAAATAAAGAGTACTATTATGTATTCAAAGTTTAATGGGTCATTCTTATTTTTTATGATCAGTTACAGCTGTGGATGTCACTACCATGGATCTAAATACTCTTACTATTATAAAAAAGACAATGTTACAATTAATCCATTAATGCCGGAATAGAACTGAATGAAATGTGATTGATGTCATGTCATGAGTGATGGATGATGATATTCTTAATAAAATTAGGTATTAATGATGATTTTATAGTCTTATAGTGCACGAAAGGAGCCTTTGAGGAGCACTTTAAATCCTTTTACCACACTGGTTTGAAAGAGCTAGTGACACGACTATCCAGTCTTATAAATTTTTGTAATTAATCAATGTAATATCATTGCCAATTATGGTACAATAGAACCTTGTACCTAACTAAACTACTCACAGTTAATCCTTGCGCCATCAATTCTTCCGGCACTAGTTCTGGTCGAAATTGTGCAGCAGTAACCCAAGGCCATCTTGTATTTACTGGCAGAACAGTCACAATTATATCTCCATTGGCTGTAAACACATAATGCAATGTAAATCGGCAGTCTACCGACGACGTCGTGTTTTTATTCATTAGCATACAGTTGATACTTACAAAATCCTTGACGTATGGTGACGAACTCAACATTCTTCGATAAGGTATTATGTGACACCTCAGCATTTCTATCCCCCCGATCTAAATTCACTTGGACTGTTTCTGTATTTAGTACAGCTGGTAAGCGTGGTGATGGCTGTACAGACGTACTGGCCACTACGACAGCGGTAGATTTTTGTGGTGGTTCAATTGATGGCAGAGTAACATCACGAGGGGTATCTTCGTCAAACTTTACCCATCCTACTTGGTGGGTTTTGTCTGCATTAAGCTTTCCATTTGCTTCGTCTACTTCGTGAAGTTCAGTCTTGTTTTCCGTATTGCTCATATTTATTCAAAATGCATTTGAATATTTATAACTACAAAAAAATAATATCAAAAATAGAAAATAAAACTTTTCATTTCACTGCAAGCAACAGCAACCAAAGACTAGACTATGGATATGGATGGAATGGATTAAACCGAACAGTCACTCTACAGTCAGTTATGTCAGTTGAGGTGTCGCTGTCAATCAAAAGCATAAATGTCAAAGTCTCAGAACATATTGTTCTGAGGTCAAAGTAAAATAAGTTGCCCAATGTAAAAAAATAACAAGAAACTAAAATTATGCTGCCATCTTTGACAAAAAATAAGGACACATATTAAGTATTTATCATGTATGGGATTTCTAGACATAGAATGAAAAAGAAAAAGATGTGATTTAAAAAACTCCAATAAGTACTATCACCTACTACTGCTACCACTGAGCAATTTGATCACTTTGTACTAGTTACTTACTACTAATCGCGTCACTAGTTCTTTCGAACCAGAGTGGTGAAAGGATTTAAAGTGCGCCTCAAAGGCTCCTTTCGTGCAATAATTACACTAATTGACACATGTTTTCGAACGTGTTGAGCTCGATGATACGCCGCCGCCGGTTTCCTCATGATGTTTTTAAAAACGAGAAAAACCCATAGTGAAGGACCGTATTTGAACCCACGATCAAAAGGGCCACTGCCCCCATCCACCAGTGCTCATGAACATCCATTGCTGATTTACTGGTAGGTACCATCGTAGGTACTTACTTCTCACCTACTTAGATACCAAAGGCTTACGAACTGAATTTTTTCTTCTGCTGAACTCAACTAGACATAATCCAAATTCATTCTCGAGAAGTGGTTTTTTCTTTGAATCCAAATCAGGTAGGTTATCTTACGAAGGTAGGTAGTATTATAATAACTTCGTATCAAAGACAATACCTACCCATCAGTGTTTCCTTAAGAGATTTGTACCCAAGTCAAGACGTCCTTTGTTTTGTCTACCTGCTCGAACGTCGACACCCGTGTCTGCAGCCCCGCCGACCGCACTATAGTGGCCGAAATGTGGTTTGACCGGTTCCCCCTCTCGTACACGTTCGCGAATTCTCTGCCGCTAGCTAGCCGATAGGTGTGCCCAGTGCCCACGACCCAGCAGAGCACACATCTACCGTATAATAAGCCAGATTTATGTCCTCATAATGTGGACGACGCCAGTCCACCAACCCGTTTCGTTCAACCAGTGGCTATGTGGAAAATAGTAACGGTGTTATGTTTTGTGTGGTTTTAGTACTCTTGAAATGAGATAAATATTCGGACGATTACTAGGTATATCTGGTGAATATGCAGGACTATTTTTTACGCCTGTGACTGGTTAATATTTTCGAAACAGGAACGTTAAAAATATTATGATCATGAGCCAACTTACATTATTCAATATGGAATCTTTACCGAAGCAGTTTGTATCTGCAATGAGAACATTGTTTGATATTATGGACGACAAGCGTACAGGGTATGTTAAAGTAACAGACATCGAAAACCGATGGCGAGATGATCGCACGAAAGGTCTACCTCGCGGTGTCATTGAAAGCTTACAAAAAGCCGCCTCCCACGATGGTTTGTTAACATTTGAACGGTTCTGTTCAGGACTCAGAATATGCCTCCTGCGCAATCAAGCAGAACATGCTTCGAATAAAACAGATCGACTAAACACCGATAAAGGATTGCACACGCAAATAACAAGCGCACAAGTTCATCGTCCGCCTTCAGCTCCTTTATTGGATTCGAATGACACGCAAAATCTAAACAGAAACTGGAACATGCTGAAAAATTCAGAAAACTCATCTCAACATCGTACAATAAGTATGCCACAGTTAACAGGGCGAAAAGAAACTATCGTTCAGGAACCTCCACAACACAGCGCAATCGTTCAATTGAAGCAAGAAAACACTCATAGAATCTATGGACCTCCTAAACCACCTCGACTGGAAAAACAGTCTATTGAAAGAAAAGAAGCACCTAGGCAAAGTTACAAATCTGTTGAAGAAATCGTATTTGATTCTACCATGGAGTTAGGAGTTAAAGTAAATTATGAAGATCTCTCACACGCCATGGAAGAACAGAGTAGGGGGCTTGGGGATGGAAGATCTTCTAATGAAACTCAATCTCAATATCGTCGTATATCTCGCCGAAGAGAACCGCGTCGCCACACCCTGCACAATGGCGTAGACTACAATCTTCTAAAACGAATGAAACAAATCGAACAAGAGAAGGACGTTTTGTTGCAAGGGTTATCAGCGGTTGAAGAGGCCCGTGAGTGGTATCTAAAACAACTTGCAGAAGTACAAGACAAAATGCGGTATGCCGGCCGAATGGGGGCATACGTGGTAAGTTTTAGAATTTGATAATAAGAGTATTTATTTATGTAGATAGCACGAGGTAAGGGGTACTGTGTCGCCTACAGATGTTACTTTTCTTCGAGTGTAATTGATCCGGAGGCGATGCACTGAGTAACTTTTAATAAGGGAAGCGTCGATTGTTCATACTTCACTATTAACGTAGGTATGTCGTGCTTCCGAAAATAAGCTCGTATTTATCTATTTACAGGAACCATGGAGCGAAGCCCACCAGGAACGCCTGGAGTTGTTACGGGCGCGGGTTTGCGAGTTGAACCGACAACTGGGCGCGTTGGCAGCGGGATGGCGTCATGGTCCACTGTCACTACATATGAACCTTGCGCTGCCATCGTCGACGCTCTCGGGAGCCTCCGCCACTTCTAACGCCTCAGGGCTCCGATCGCAGAACCGCATGCTGACTGAGGTGTGTACTGTGTACTTAAAGATTGTTATCGATAATTACCTTGTAAAATGTCATAAGCGCAAAATTGAAAGGGGTGCGCCAAGAGAACATAAATAATTTTCGGACAATGAATTAATCTGCTCAGCCAGATAATCGTCGCCGGTCGCTGCGAAACAAATCGTCGTAATCTTAGAAAATCAACTGTTGTAACGCTTCAAACTGGTTTAAACCCTCAAAAAATAAATAAACCGCGCACCCCTTTCGATTCTGCGTTTCAGACATTTTATAAGATATTTTATAAGTTATCAATTACAATCTTCGCTTGCGTTGCAGAAGAAGACATAGCTTAGTATGGACAAGTAAATTGAAAGCCAATTTTCTCTTTTCAGGAGGTGAATCGTAAAAACGAGAGAATTACAATTTTAGAAAGAGAAAAATCATCACTCATAGGGGAGTTGCTTCTGCAAAGAAACAGAACTAAAATAATAGATAATTTTACGTGAATTTTACTTCCATGTTGCCATAAAATGGTTTATAGTTACTTATTATGGTGCAGTAATATTATGGTGGGGGATAAGCTTGAACTAAAAAATAATTTACATTACATACTTACATAAGTACATGCTTATGCGTTAAGATTGATAAGTAAAATTGTGGCATTATAATGTGCCATAAATATTATAAATGAATTATATTATTGTTGTGCAATATCTATTAAATATTAAATTTATTAGTAAATATCATGGTGATTTTCTTTTATTGACCTCAGAATGTTGTGGCCCAACAGCTAGAAACCTGATTACGCCATTTAGTGATGAAGTTTGTAACATGTTTTCTGAACTTGTGACAACCTTGCTCAAGAATATTGCCCTATTTTTTAGAAGTAACTAATTTAATAAGTGCACTACAAGCTACTAACATGCATTATAGTCATGTATACAATGAATAATCATATTCCCTGAAGGGTACATCATATGTAAGGAAACCCTGATCCCAAGCTCTTTCGATGGCAACCAGTAGTTCCTTGTGCTTTTTCTGACAGAGGCCAGTTTTGAAGGGCTCCAGGATCTGAAACAAAAAGTTTTTATTAGCAATATTAATACTTTAAAGCAACAAATGTATTTTATCAAACCAATGTAATAAGGATTTAAAACAAGACTGGTGGACAAATAATACTAATATTTGTGTTTCAATATTACATGCAGAACTTAAGCAAAAAAATCATGAGTAAATTGATACATACCTGTCCAGTGTACTGTGATATAAACTGTTCAAGTAGTTTGGTGTTTTTGTGATCTAAAACCAAATATTCATCACGGCAGATAGGACAGGGGTTCCCAGTGGATATGACACCATTCCTTACACATGATCTTCTCGTTTTCCGTGGTGCAAAACCACCTTTGTGGTTGCGTCGATACAAAACCCATACTGGATTATGGCCGTACGCTTGCTGGTAAGCCTTGCTCTCTAAATACTTCATACTGGTCTCAACAGGTATAACTTTGGTTCTATCTTTAGCTGGATCAATTTCTTTTTCTTCTTCGTTTGAAGCTCCATCGGCAGAATCGGAATAAAAACGTACACTGGGTCTTAGATCCGCGAGAACTATTTTACTTATTAATGAACGGATATTAAAAGTAAGAGCCATTACTGAATATGTATTAGATACTTCTAAATGTTTGATCTAGCTAAATGCCATTCAACGTAGAACACAAATATGGTATATTGAAATAATATTTCTCACAAATTGAGTGAAATGAAGGTTAGAATATTATCCGGTTATCTAGATCCGTCAAGTGTCAAGATGTCATTGTCATCAACATCAATGTCACATTTTTTGTGTAGTTAGTGAGACACTCACAGGTAAGACAAAATCGAAGCGTCGTCTGTCTGTTCCTTTCTGTCAAATATTGAAGCAGTCGGTGTAGCGGTTGCATTTTGAATTTTCTAATAAATCTAAAATATCAAGATTGATTCTTCCTGCACCTGCACTGCTGAACGTTTAATTATCTATATTAACTTGATGACTTGACCAGTACCTACATAAAGTGCATAATATATGTACAAATCTGTGCTTGCGTTGTTGTGTGCTTAAACATTTCGAGAAATCCATTGAAGGCAATCATAATCTCTATAGTGAACTCCATAAGGGTAAGTAGAACTCATCTTTTTCGATCATCCTTTCACGATGATGTTGCTTTTAGGACAGTGGGTCCTGCTAAAGACAATCGCTACATCGATACTTCGATCAAGCTGATTAGAATGGTCCAGACCCAAATTATCCACTACGTAGCAGATTGGTAGTTATTATCGGACTGTAGCTTGAGGTTGTGCTCTTTACCTTACCTACTTACATACCTACATCAGTAAACTCATCATCATCATCATCATCATCTTCCTGCCCTTATCCTACTCTATGTGGGGTCGGCACAATATGATCCTTGGATCATGTTGTAAGAGTTTTGGCTAAGGTTCTTTATGACCGGCCGCCTGCCTGACGTCAACCCTCCTTGGGAATACTTGCTTATTGTATCTCATCATGTTGGAGAGGATACTTTCCCTTAGTCGACTTTTACGACATGCTCGGGAAGAGAAGCAGCTGGACGCATTCTATGTTTTTTCTTTACTCCCAGCCCAGTGAAGAAGTACATCACAAACTATGATAGTAAAATTATTGAGAGTTTGCACTTTTAAAGGACAAGACTATTTATTTACAGATTCCGCTGACAACTGAAGTGAGCATAATTACAGCTCAAACATGACAGAATATGTTGCTGACAACACAAACATCATGATGTAAGTTTAGCCCCATTTTTTCAGGATTATCAACAAAAACATGTACCATTTTTGAGGAGCTCTAAGTCCCCAAATCAAAATAGTTACCTCAAGAGATGCACTCTCAGTAGGTACATTTTAAAATAAATAATAAATAATTTGAATGCCTAAACAAGTATGACTTGATCAAATTTTATTAAAAAAAACATGAATCTTAAAGGTTTCAGAAAATCTACCTAAATCATACATTAAAAACCCGACTGCAATGACTGTTTGAGACCCTGTAACTGTTTGAGATGTTGTTCAAAATATTATTTGAATCAACCCAAAAGTTTATTAACCAAGTAGTATTTCAGTATTCAGGTGTTATTTAGTCTAAAAGATTATGATTGTTTTTATCATATCTCATTCTAAAGTATAAAAAAAAGGTGTGTAATATTAAATGTTAAGAAAGCGCTGGCGATGACTTGATTTATTTCGAAGGAGATTGACAGGAGTTGGCATAAGAAAGGGATGCATTTAAGAAGAGGAGGGAGGCCTTTGCCCAAAAGCTTAAAGGCTAGTTTAAAAAAAATTGATACCCTGCTCAATACAGCTGAGTGCTGAGACTTTACTAAAAACCTGACTGATGATTACGTAAAAAAAATAGAATAGGTAAGAGTTCCATTTACTTACCTATTTAGGTATTATCTTTTAGATCATCGACGGATCCACCTACATACATGTGTTTACATATTTAGAAAATGTAGATAACAGGTAGGTACCTAACTAATACCTACCATCATCATTGACTTTTAGACATCTCTAACAGAGGATTTAGGTATTCGTTTAGAGTACAATTTGAACTACCTAGCTTTTTCGTTTGGGTCATTTTCGTTCGTGGCTAAAGAGTGGAAGTACGGAAGTGGTAGCTTCGACTATATTTTTTACAATAAATAAAGGACCCTGAGGATGATAAAGGGCGTAGAAACTTTCTCTATATCTACCTACCTATTAATTTCATCTACTGCTTTCGTTTTAAGTAGCAGGAAGTAACACATAAATTGAAAATGTAGAACAGCTACAAGGCGACACGCGCGGTTCATTTTCTATTTCTGTATGGCATTACACAGCATCCGTCCGTCTCATCCCGAGCCCCTCAACGCATCGTCGCTGCCCCAATGTTGTGAAGCACATTTTATCTCTCTCTCGTAACTCAGTGATTCTGTCCGACTGGACGCTATTCCCATGAAATAGATTTCACCTAAATACGCGGCTCGCATTTCGCCGACTGTGAGCGAGTATTCCCGAACCGAACATAACGAAGTCTCACGTCCTAATTAATTCAATCGCAGACGTATTTTGTGAGTTACCTACTCTAAATATCAACAATACACACTGTTTTAAATGTGATTGTGTTATTGTTTATAAGAGTTATACTTTGCGATGTTATCTAATATTGTTTCTAGATAAAAAGTTGTGCTTAATGTTTTTGGAGAAGTGATTTAGTTCCAGTGGATATTCTTAGAACAGTTAAGCAATGGTTTTTTCCTGCATATAAAGATGTGTTCGTCTCTTATCAGTTGTTTTGTTTAGTTCGATGATGCAAATGTGAATCAAATTGAACTCTATTGACTGTAATAATGGCAACTTTACCTAGAGTACACAATTCTAAACATGGTGCAAGTGCTATATCGTCCCCGTTTAGGTGAGTTATTATTAGTTTTAGTACCTACTAACGAAAATATTTTGGTAAATAAAACGATGTAAGTGCTAATGTACTGAATGAAACACCTGTTGTAGCATTTAGGAAAAAAGGTGACAGCATTAAAAAAAAGGACCTAGTACTTAGACATCTACCAAGACCGAATGTACTAACTTAACAAAGCACCTAGGTAGGTAATCAGCAGAGTTCCTACTCCATCTTAATTCGTCCCAGACACTACAGCGTCTAGATGGTAAAAGGCCTTAGGTTTTAGTTTTAAGGTAGTAGTAAAAATTTCGCCAAAGGTTAGCTGTATTGTTGTAGGTAGGTACCTAGTTAACAGCCCCTTTTTACCATGTAAATGAGGATGATGATATCTGCGTACTAGACGTTTTTTGGGTTCCGAACCAAAATGGTGAAACGAACCCTTATGGTGTTAATTCGTTCTTCCGCCAGTTTCTATCCACCTGTGTAACTGGTACCTTACCTACCACTAGGTTGAGTAAGTCATCTGGAAACTGTCAAGAAGGGATTGATTTGCTCATTCTAAGACTGACAGGTTTTTTTATATGGACAGCTATGATAATAAATACCAAAAACTACCAAACTACCACTTAACTCTTAGTGCCTAATATAATATAACCTATCATACTTTTATTCTCAGTACAAGCCCGCGGAAACTGCAAGAAATGGCCTTACCGGCAGGAGATGGTCACGGTATGTAAACTTTACTTGCCAAGCTTGAAAAATCTTTAGAACTTGTTACTTCGATAAGTAGGCACTTATTTTTTTTTAATCTTCGTCGAAAATGTGTTGTAGATGTGACGAATGCTAGCGGCATCAGCATGAAGCAATACGAGGAGCAATTGAATGGGCTACGCAAAGAAAACTTTCATTTGAAACTAAGAATATATTTTCTGGAAGAAAAATTGGGCACTGGATCACCACCTGCTGTTCAGGTATAATGTCCAACTAGAAATGTACGTCTAATAAAAACAAACTGGTCAAGTGCGAGTCGAATTCTCACAGGTTTCCGTACCATCGTACATGTACCATATACTGTTTATGTATGGGGCCCACTTTTTATTATTTGTTGTTATATGTTTGTGTTGTTATATGTAGAGGCAATAGAAAAACACACTTGTGAAAATTTCAACTTTACCTATTACGGTTCATGAGATACCTACAGGCCGCTGACAGACGGACGGACAGACAGACAGAAGGACGGACAGCGGAGGCTTAGTAATAGGGTCCAGTTGAAACCCTTGGGGTACGGAACCCTAAAAACTGTATTGTCAAAAAGTAAAATACTAGACCTTTATACTATAGGTTTAGGTACCTAAGCAATGTTATGCATTTGCAAATAGGTACATACTACTATGCCATTATAGTCCATGCTGTCCCATTAGTTGGGCTAAAGGCCTCACCTCATTTCCGCCATTCACCTCGTTCTTTTATCACGTTCAAGAAAGGAGCCTTTTTTAAAACCTTTCCTCACACTGGTTCGAAAGAACTAGTAATACGACCAGTAGTAGTAAGTAGTATAGTACTTTGTAAGTCACTCTCATTTCTATTGTAGCTAAAGAACTTATTATTGTTCTGGTATGTTGTAGGGCCTATTGGAACACAACGTAAGGCTGCAAGTGGAAGTTGAAGAACTGAGAAGGCAATTGTCCGACAAACAGGAGCTACTCGCCGCTGCAGCAGAAGCTATCGATGTACTCGAACAACAGGTAATTGCCCTTTATATCTGCTGGGTGAAAGCCTTCCCCAATTCTCTCCATTTGCTCGATGCGCGGTCTTGTGTTTTATTGGCCCATTATTTTTCAAAATTGTCGAATTCGTCGCGACATCTAGTTCTCAGTCTGCTGCGTGGCCTCGGTTGTTGAGGGCGCCACCCTCTGGTCATATAGAAATTTAAATATTTACAAAAAATTGGTATTTCTTTAGGAAGCAACATATAAAAATTCAAATATTGAAATGTTTTTCAGGGTTCAATTTCAACAGATAGTGTTGAAAATATATCTATAAACCAGAGCATTGCTTTGAAGAAAGATGCAACTCAGAATCAGGTAAGCCTTTCTACATCGATAAAAAAGCGGCCGATAGTAGATAAAAATTTAAAATAGGTGTTCACTGGTAGGAATTGGCTAGGCTTGCCGTTGCATTTTTTTTTTCTTTTAGATCCCGGGTTGCAAGGATGTGACAGATGATACCTGCGCTGAATCAGAATCGGCAGCGTAAGTTTAGAATGAACTACCTACCTAACTTACTTTCGAACCAAAATATACTCACATCCATGTTAACATTAACTTGTTTGCTTTAGGGACTATCTGGCGGTAACAGTCAATAACGAAGATTTGGTAAATATTTTTGATATACTTCTTATAATAATAATTAGGTACATATAGTTCTGTGATAAAAAAAAAGTATTTTTTTATTGCGTAGGACGAGTTAGTGAGACTGCGACGGGAAAACCGTAAAGCACTGCAAATGATTAAAGGCTGCATGAAGAAGATTCAACAGCAAGATAAGGAGATGAAGAAAGTTAAACTGGTAATTCAGAAACCGACTAAACATTCACACTATTATAATAATAACAAGTATTCGATTTTTTGACACAAGATTATTATGATGATAATTATGATTGAATTTGTACATTGGATTACACTCTATTGTCAAAAAAGTGTCAACCTATGACACTCGTTATCTAAACGAATCCAACGACACCTCATTTGTCAAAATCCGTCCAGCCGTTTCAGCTACAGAGACAGCCAAAATAATAAATTGAAAATGGCTTCTTACAGCCCCCATATTGGTTTTTGGCACTTTGTATAGCTTATGATGACACTCTCATCATCCAGACGAATATAACGACATCTCATTTGTCAAAATCTGTCCAGCCGTTTGGATTACAGCTTCAGCCAAAGCTATGCGCATACATGACATGGCACATACCCACATACATACATACATGCCAAACACATTTCCCACCTTCGCAGTCAGGTAAAAAAAGAGTGTTAAAAACATGTGTTTTTTTTTAGGACAAAGAACTGACTTACGCACAAGTTAGCGACTCTCAGTTGGAAAAGTATCAGGAAATTCTGAATTGCAAAGATGAGCATATCAAGGACTTGGAGAACAAAGTACGCGACCTTCAGAAGAATGTCGAAAGTGTCCAAGAAGCCGAAGAAGCTGGGTAACAACTTTAATAAAACTTTTTTTTTTATATCCCATCTCTATTCTTGCTATTTGCCTTTCTGGGCATTGAGCTAGATTTTTGAAGTTTACTCCGTCATTGGCGTGCATGGAATAGGCCCAGTAGCATATCCAACTAAAAACCCAAAGGTCGGGTTTTTACCGGGTAAGCGCCCATCTCTGACCATGGGGCATCTGCTATCATTCTTAGCATTTTAGATTGAAAGCGTTGGATGATCTCTAGATTGGAGTTGGCCGCTGTTCCCCACAGTTCAGCTCCATACGACCAAACGGGTTTTAAGATACACTTGTAGATGAGGAGTTTGTTTTGAAGTGACAGTTTCGATTTTCTAGCTAAAAGCCAGTATAGCTTCCTTAGTTGCAAGCCAAGTGCCTTTTTTAATAAAACTTAAACATTATTAAAAAGAAAGGTGACTTACTTACATTTTCTTATTTCAGTAACCTTCAACAGCTGTTGACTCGGCGCTTACAAGGACTCGCTTATTTTCTGGATAAACTACTCTCACACAAGTAAGTTTACGATTAAATCCTCAAGTGCTGGTGAAATCGTTGTCCTTATATTACCTACCGACCTAATTATAATGTTACTTACAGGTGTGTTCTTGGCGAAGATAAAAAGAGGTTGGCAGAAAGCATACTAGAACAGAGCTTGGCTTTGCCTGTTGGCTTGGAACTAGACGAGTCGATGGCGCCCGAGGAGTTGACGATGGATGAGAGTAACCTCGAGATGTCGCAGTCGATGAGGCTTGAAGATCTGACCATGATGTTCGGGCACCACGCCACTTGTACGGACGATGTAAACAGATACTCAATGCGGAAACCTATGAGGCACTTCCCGATGTCTGATGTGATTTCAGAATCCGAATGCTGGTCGGAGCCAGACAGGAATGTGTCCCTGGCTCGCGTTGGCCTCTGTGACACCGGGGTCAGCGCACGAGACTCGCTCTCCGATGGCAATAAATACAATAGGGCTCGTCGCGCAAAACTCTCTTACGGCTCGCGCTCGGAAGACAACAAACCCACTCAAACGGACGCCGTTTTTGACGAGCTCAATAACCGCTGCGAGAGCTTAGAACGAGAGAAGCTCGACCTTAATGCCAAGTTGGAGCTCACCGTCAAAGAAATCGAAGAACTAGCAACCGCAAACAGCAATCTGAAAGAGACCTTAGATGCTGAACGGGCGAACGCCGTTGAGGCTGATAAACATGTAGAAGCTTTGAGAAGTACTATTTTAAGTTTGGAATCACGACTCAAAGAAGTGGAACAGAAGCTTGCAGACTCTGTGAAAATGGTTGACGTGATGAGGACGGAGAGACACGAGTTAGAAGCTACATTCTTAGAGAAGGAGCGTACATTGAGGCGGGCGGCCGACGAAGCTACGTTGCAAGCGTCACAAGTGGCACTTGAAAGGGCCCGTGCGCAACACGACAGACTCCGCATCGAAAAGGAACTTGAAGAGACCCGTGACAAACTCTCCTCTGTTATGGAGTTCAATTCACAATTAGAAATCGAAGTGACTCGTAGAGTTGCTCAAGATGTTGACGATAAAATGTTACAAGTGCACGAAGGCCTTCCATCTGAAGAGGACCGTCCCACTTCACCCGATCAGGGTATTGATAGCGACAGACTGTCCAGCTTAGAACAAAATGATGCTGTTGCTTTGTCACCACGTAAGTTTCTTATTCGAAGAGCTTGCTTTTCCGAGTAACCTATTTAAAGATTTTAATTTCGTCCTTTGTTATAGGCACCTTGTATGAAGAGAACATAACATTGAAGCAAAAATTGGCAAGAACAAAGGCGACACTTGCAGAAACTCTAACGCAACTGAATGCAGCGAATCTGCGCAAAAAGAGCGTCCAACGAGCTATCTGTAGAGAAATTCATAAGACACAGGGTGTGCTACGGAAGGCGCGCGATCAGTTTGAAAATCAGTAATTAGTTGTAAGTTTTGTTTTGACCTGCTTCACCGCCTATGACAAATATGTAGATTGGAAGTAAATCTAAGTTAGTAGCTATCTTTTCATAGCTCTATTGGAAGCGATTTTTGTACGCAGTAATTAATTACGTATTTTTATTATTCTGTGATTACATTGAACTTTGGATAATTATTTTATTATTCTTAATGGTGTCTTTTATTGTTATTTAAATTTAATAAGCGAGCATGTTACGATGTTTTTGAGTACTTAGGTACATATCTATCTACACGTAGACACGTGATCCATAGGTGCAGACCAGTGCAGACTAAGCAGTAGGTAAGTACTAAAGTACCTCATCGTATTACCAAATAAACTCGAAATAAGAACTTCGTGGTGTACATTCTGTCAAACATTTTTTAAACTTCTAGAGCTAAAGAAAATGCTATAATATATCCTACCTTTTATTATAGTTAAGTTATATGAAGGTTAGCGAATACTGGACGGAATAAACATTTGGAGCGAAATAAGTACAGACAGAAAACATCTCGTCTGTCATATCATAATCACAAAAACATTATGTTAGCCTATTTGATATACAGCCTAGGTGCAGTTTTTAATTTTGTATAATATTTTTACCATTAAGTTTATGAGTAGTTTCGGTCATTGGTATTATGCCGAATTTTCTTTAATTTAATATATAATTTCGAATTTACCTATACCTACTGTTTTTATTATTACCTAATTCTTTCGCAAACGCCTCGTGCGTCGGTGGTTTTAATTTTATTTATTTCTATTAAAAAAATTAGACATACAGACAGGAATTAATTAGCAGATGATTATTATGTATAAGCTAAAATTAGGAGCACGCCACAAAACATAATAAAGTAGGTAGGAACAAGGAACTTCTAAAAAAAGTATGTTGCTGCTAAGTAAAAAAAAAAACAAGAAAAGGCGCGAATTCATCACTCTAACTGTATATTTTTGAAAAGTGAACTGAAAAACTCAGTAAATAATTACGAATTGTCGGAAAAGTGGAAAACTTTAAAAATGCAAAATAATTACAATTATAGCATCAAAAATCCTGATTTGGGTTCTTTAGGTTACATAACAGCTATAGCGAATACACAAGATAAACATGACCGATCAGCACCTTCACATTATCATTGGAAAATTCTAAAATGCAGGCAAGTGCACCTGAGGCCTAATTGAAATCCATTACTGATTTTAACATAACTCAAGTAGCCTAATATCAATTACTATAGGTACTTACTTATTTTCCTGAATACAGAATGATAATATTCTCAAATTCATCAATACTAGCTTGCCCAGACAAAAAGGAATTACAGCAAGTTCACATTGTTTTCAACAAAATTGGCGACGATTACGATAAACTTGTTTCATTATTCTTGAAATTCTCGCTGATTCACGTGAGTAGTTCTTTCTTTTTAATTAGTGATTTTTGTTCAGTTTGTGTTTTGTTTTATTAGGTAGGTATTTTTTTTATGTTATCTGACTCGTTGTTCAAAGGATGGAGCTATCAAAACGCCCAACCCGGAAGTATACCAAATGTGCTTCAGTTACACTCTGACAGCTAAATTAGCTCCCATATGGAACACAATAGGGAGCGACTATTTGATCAACAACAGAAATTTTCTGACTAGTAGTGGCCCTCAAGATGGAATCAAATATCACATTTGGAGCAATGGTTAGTTTCCTTGACATGTTTTTCTTAAGAAACATGTAGGAACATTCACTGATAATCTATTTCCGCTATATAACTCATGGTCCCGCCGTGCCATGCCGCCGTCGTTCATGGTTTTTCATTTTTATTTTAACAGATTATGAAACAGTGCTTGAAGTGAAGCCTGTCAAGATCAATTTCATTGCACCGGACGAAAAATTCTTTCCTGGAGATTGGATAAGAGTTCTGCCCAGGTTTACCACCCCACTTTATTTTTTATAGTTTGGTACTTTTCAGTAAGTAGGTGAGCACGACCGGTACTATGTTGGATGCCAAAAACAAATGAAGGTGTAAGGTAAGGTATGATTGCCGCCCTACGAAGCGCTCGTGACGTAGCTTGCTTAGACGTTCTTGATTGATAGTTGAAGTTAAGCAAAGTTGTGCGCGGTCACAATTGGGATGGGTGACTACGACCTCCGTGCTTCGGAGAGTACGGTCGGTCCCGGCTTTTAAGTCGTTAAGCCATGACGGAGGCCTTCAGGCGGCCTAAAAACTCCGTCACTAGAGTTGGCCACTAGCTCATAAGTACGAACTTACATTAATGGATAGTGTCCAGTCAGGTATGGAAGATGATGACTTCGTAGTACTTACCTACCTAGGTAAAACTACAACAAAAACCTCTAGAAACTTTGACTGCATATTGCTTTAATCTTTCAGCTTGAACAAGGCTACCATTGAAGAGTATTGTGAATCATTACCAAAATCTGCAAACTTTAAATGCTACAAAGATTTGCGACGACACTGGAAAAATATCGTGAGCCACTAATTCGAGTATTAAACAGTTCTAAACAAACTCGATTGCATATAACCTATTCTCATTCGATCTTTTCTCAATGTAGCATGGTTATCGCCTACCAGAAGAAGAATGTGCTTACTTTACAGTGAGGTTTTGGCGCGGAGAACCACTGACTTACCCCGAAATATGTGTAGTCAGAAACTTTCCAATCGTGACTCCCGTACCTAAACATATTGAGGTAAATAGCTTGGACAGATTATTATTATGCCTATTCAAGTAGGTACCTAACTTACAAGATATTTTATTACCTATTTTCTATGGATGTTTCAGAAAAATGTGCTGTCCAATTTTGTAAATTGCCTAAAAGCGCGAATGCCCCACTTCCTTGGCATGCCGTTGATGATTCAATACAATGATAACAACAGAGACCTAGTAAGTTAAAATTATAATTAAGCTTTTTATGCGATTACGAACCAAATTGGTTACACAGAACACTTTGGTGCGGCTTCAAAAGTATGTAAGGTACCTAAGTACATACGTTCGTAACGTGACCAAATAAATAAATAAATAACACCCAACAGTCACATACATAGTCCTGACCCCACACTAGGATTCCCTGTGTCGTGGGTATCAGAAACTCCGAGTACTATGGTACCACAACACCCAGACCCGGAAGAAATATTTACAGATCATGCAAACATTTCTTCCGCAGCGGGAATCGAACCCGCGCCTCTTGCGTCTCTGCCGAGCAATCGCCCGCCACGCCACCGAGGCCGTCGCCCGTCACGGATGATTATTTCATCAACAGAACTAGGTACCTACTAACTAATGCTGTAAGTAACTGGTTTTAATAGTTTTAAATCTTCCTTGCCTCAAACCTAGCCCACTTTTATTGCAGGTGATTACCTACAATGTCAAATATTGGTTTTCATTAGTCATTACCAAAGTGTTTTTCGCTGAATATCTAAAATTCTAAATAATGTTGTTACAGACTCAAACTGAAAAGAACATTTCGGACACTCAATCAATAAGTCTCTGCACGCCGACGCAGCATAGGTACTTGTTTATTGATTAAGTTACCAATAAACACCCAACAATAAAATTAACCGATACCATAGTTTTAATTTTATTTTAAACAAACAATAGTAATCAGGTAGGTAATTAAAAAATATTATAAATAAACATTTTGTATTGTATTGTAATCAGTGGATTTAATATACCAAATATTGTGCGCCTCGGCAAACTTCGTGCTTTCTATGAAAACCGAATTTGTCCGAATATGCAACTTCAATGTATTAAAATAATAACTGAACCAACCCTTTAAAAAAAATATATATATATTTGTAGACATTTCACACAGCGCCATCTAGCCCCAAACTAAGCAAAGCTTGTAGGTACTATGGGAACCAGATGGCTGATAGAATATTTAGGTATATATTAGGTATACTTTTTTTAAATACATACTTATAATACATAATACTCTACAACACCCAGACCCGGTAGAAATATTTGCAGAACAAACCTTTTTTCCCGTAGCGGGAATCGAACCCGCGCCTCGTAACGTCTCAGCCGAGACTCGCCCGCCACGCCACTGGCACCGAGGTTGTCTTAGGTATTGTAACATCTCCATATTTACAAATCATCATCGCGTTAGTTCGTATTTCGAAAATTGCCGAGGCGCACAATATTTGTGGTACTACTGTATGTTAAAAATAGTTATAGTAATATAGTCAGAAGTCAAACATTAAAATGTCATAATTTTTTTATCACTTTTCCTATGGAACTAGGTTATCTGAAACAAGTCACAAAATTCTTAAATTGAAGTAGGTAGATTGTAGTTCACACCTACAGTCATACAATAGATACTTTTACTCAACCTAACCCGAATCGGTTTAATTTGACAAGTGAGCAGATGTTGGTGAAGAAGAATCCACGAACGTCCTCCGTGGAGACGAAAGGGACTGCTGGCCAGACGTTTGTTGAAAGAACCTGGCTACAGATGGAGACAGATTTCTATGAGTTGGTTGAGGCGTCAGTGGGTTTCTTACTTCCTAAAACAGTTTTACTAGATTAGGTGGGTTAGTTTCATAAAATCGGTCATTTTATTTAGTGTAGGTAAGGTCTTACCATAAGTGTAAGGTATTTAAAGAGTTACGGTTGTAGGTATATTTACCAATCTAGTTGGCCTTGCCGTCCTTGAATGTTCGTCGTCTGTTCGTCTATTTGGTGAATGCGTTATTACTGTTGGTGTACTCAAGAAGTGGATCAGTTTGTACCCTCTTGCAAGTTGCTCTACTGTTTTACCTAAAAATAAATCGAACTGAAGATGTCGACTATGCAGAGTCTAAGAATTTGATAATATATTCTAATCGTGAGAACCTATAATTGGCTTTTCAGTGTATAAATTGTTTCTCTTCTACTTTTAATGTAATAAAGCTGTTGGTTTTCCAAATAAATAATAATTATGCGGGTTGTCAGCTTGGTAGGTGCCTAATACCCGGTTTCAATAATCTACTAACGGACGAGACGTTCTTCTGTCAAAAAATGTATAGCGCTATCAACATTGATATGGTACCTAATTAACGATTCGTTAAAAAAAAGGAGTACCGGATCTGAATTATTAACATACCTGTCAGGGTGGTGGGTATGTGAACGTTGCAGCGTCCCGTTTCGAAAATTCTTATTAAGGCGGCCGTTAAATTGAATATGATTGCAACAGCAGCAGCATCTGCCAATTGCGAAGAATCGCAGCAAGATAACAAAAACGTCCAGCAACCATCCTCCCAGTGCTGTCCAGAAAATACTGCTAACTGTAACGTTGACGCTCCTGAAAATGAAAATCTGTGTGAGGATACGTATATACTGAGATGGGGTGACCTAGTTAGTAGTAGGGCATGTACCTACCAGATTCACTCAGCAGGTGTGGATTGGCACCGTGTTGAATTAATAATTCCACAATAGAAACACACCCATAGCGAGCTGCCATTCTAATCGGCCATCCTCCTTCAGAATTAGGGTCCCAACCAGAGTTCAAAACCTCTATCAATTCTTTATCATTCTTGAACATGATCAAATTTTTTATGTAAGCACTGTCCATGTCCAATAAGGTGGAAACTATTTGATTTAGAAATCTACTAATTTCGCCAGTGTAAAATTACCCTAGGCTCTCTTACGACCTAGGGTACAACAAAGTAAGGTACAGGAATACTTTAAAAACGTACAACACAAGGAAGATAATGTCAGAGAGTAATCGGAACTAATGACATAAACGTCTTGCAAAAACTTATCTACCCGCAAAGAGGTGAGAATTATGCGCCAACCTTGCTCGCTTTATTTAAATTAGGTACATTGCTTTTTAAACATAAATTCATGCTGGCTATCCAGCTAGAGTGATCCTAGGGCTACATTTTATCAGCAAGATGTGAGTCCCGCTGCAGCTGTTATCTGAGAATTATCTATGACTGCCTACGTCTGAAAAATAAATAAAAAAACGGGCACTGACTGACATCAGCTGCAACTGACAGCGGACATCGACAGTTTCCCATTATTTGCAAATATCAACCTTTCTTTAGCAATCAACATAGTTTTGATTGATGTGATCTCAGAACAGTGTGAATGTGATGAATCGAGCGAGGATCTAATTTATTTTATTGTAGGTAGGTAAGGTAAAGGTACTTATTATTTTATTATTTAGTACATTTGATAATCAAAGGATCGATGTTAGGCAATGTTTGTTTTGTTTTGTGATTCTGATTAGATTTTTATTTCCAAAAAACATAGGTCTTTAAACATTTGAGAGCAAACATTAGTAAGTAAGTCAAATCTTCATCAGCACTCTACTCCCACGGCATCGCATCGCGCCGCGCTGCTGTCGCCAAGTCATAGAAGTCTACAGAGTCTGCTGTATAATAATAGGTGGTCATATTACGATGAATGCTGAAATGAAATGGGGAAGTAAGTGCCTACCTATTCGGTTCTCGCTTCATAATAAACCTATTTTAAATGTATGTATACCTACGTGTAGGGCATTTTTTTTTTCAGACATAAAGAATGGAGAAAGATTGCAAAACGAGAAAGACGTCGTAAGATTCGAATAGAAATGGCCAAAGGAAGAGGTTTGTAGGTTTTGCATGGACCTAAAATATGTTTGGGTGTTGGAATCCTGGTCTTATTTAAATAATAACATTTCAGATAAGATTTTCCAAAACGAAGAGTATATCAAAGAACAACTAATGATACACACAATGGAGTTAGAAATGATAGAACAAACAAATGCAGAAGAGAATATGAAATGGCTTTGTGCAGAGCGAGTTGCTATTGAACAGTGGCAGGTTTTGCAAGAAAAGAAGAAAATATTACATCAAGAACGCCTTGAAAAAGAAGCTAAAATCAAATTAGTATGTGTAATTCTAAAATTGAACTAGGTTTCCAATAATTATAAGTACCAGTTCCTACATTTTAGTTAATTCAAATTACAGGAATGGGAAATGGAACAGAAAAAGAAGAAAGAGCAAGAAGAGCGATTGAAAGCTATTGAAGAAGAAAATATACTGAAACAAGAAAAATTTATGAAGCATCTGGATGAGTTTCTTTCTGGAGACTCAAATGTACCACCGAGTGAACTATTAATTTCAAGGGAAACAAGGCCACATGCTGCCATTTGTCCATTTTACTCCAAGACAGGTTGCTGCCGATTTGGAGACATGTGTTCTAGAAACCACCACCATCCTGGAATCAGTAAGGTATGGTCAGCCAAGGTGTTGTGATTAGTAAAATAGTAATAGGCCCAGGCAAAGCTTCTATTGTAAGCCTAAACTTTACTTTATAAGGATTACTAGCTGCCGCCCGAGGCTTCGCTCGCTTGTTACCCAAAACAAAAAATAGCCTATATGTTAATCCAGCACATGTACTATGTATGTTCCAAGTATCATTCAAATCTGTTCAGCCGTTTAAGTGTGATTGAGGCACAAACATTCAAACTCACAAACTTTCACATTTATAATATAGTAGGATCTTATTCTCTCTCATAATATTTCTCAGTTACATAATATGATATTCATGTTAACTGTGCTATGCACTTGTATAGGTGTAATTACTAAGACCTTTTTACCATCTATAGTAGATGATTTATACAGCGTCAGGAAGCAAATTTTACCTTCACAAACGGGACACTGTAGTGCCTGGAGTGAATTAAGATGGAGTAGACTTGCCCAGCTCCTATTCCATCCTCTCAGCTTAGTCGGCTTCGTCCACAGGAGAGACATGGTCAATAGGTACTTGCGGAGCTTACTAAGCCGAGGGTTTCCTCTTGATGTTTTCCTTCATCGTTTGAAAGTACTGGTAAAAAGCATATAAATTTTTCGCACAAAAAATCCATTGGCATAATGGACCGGGTTTGAACCCACGACCTTAGGATCGGAAGGCAGGTTCACTAGACCTCTGGGTGTAATAATAGTAGTAAATAATGTAATTTCAGATCTTACTCGCTACTAACTTCTTTGTTCACTTTGGAATGGATAATGCAACACCCTCTGAATATGACACTGATATAATGCTAGAATATGAAGAAATTGAAACCTACAAACAGTTCAAAGAGTTTTTCTATGATGTTCTGGAAGAGTTTGAAAAGTTTGGTAAAGTTGTAATGTTCAAGGTAAGATTACAGGCTTTCAGCTACTATCAAGTCATAGCTACCAGCTCAGGACTTATAATGTGTTCTGTCAGAGCTGTATCCTTTAAAATAATTTAAATAATGACAACTATATAGGTACACAGGCAAATAAAAGCCTTGACTAAATACTCCAGATGATACTTGGTCTACATGGAGCTCATCTCTGAAAGGTGTGTAAAACTTATGTGTCAAAATAAGGTACATGATGTTTGTTGAAAATAACACTCAACTTGACCCTGTTAATTCCTTCAGTGAGATAGCGGGATACTGAGTCAGCGGGCCGCATCTCATGAACTGTATAGGTAGAGAGTTGAAATTTTCTGAGTATGTATTTATATTGCCGCTCTAACAACAAATAATAAAAAAAAGAATAAAACGGGGCGCTATACAAGAAAAAATGTTTTACGTTCGTAATCGATCATTGAAGTTAAGCAAGACAAGGCATGGTCAGTAATTAGATGGATCAATTGGCTTTTTGCACATTTTTTTTGTAGCACAAATTTTTTAAACAATTTACTAATTTGTACTAAAATAATAATAAAATTTCAAATAGGTAGGGGTTCCTGATTGATGAGACCTGTTACATTTTGCATATTTTGCTGCACAGAAAAGTGCTGCCACCTATATAGGTGGCAAACAAGAAACATTTATGTACACATACGATAGTACGGATCCCTTCGTGTGCGAATTCGACTCGCACTTGACCGGTTTTATTATTTTCTCCACATTTAATAAAGAATAGCAAGAGTTTGCTAAGGCTTGATTGCATTCAATCATCAATGTTTATTTACAGGTATGCAATAACTTCGAGAAGCATCTCCGTGGCAATGTGTATGTGGAGTATGATGAGTTGCGATGCGCCGTGGCGGCGTATCGCGCTTTGCACGCGCGGTGGTATGGTGGCCGGCAACTTTCATTGCAGTTCACACATCTAAAGTCATGGAAAAATGCATTATGTGGTTGGTATGCCTTTACTGCACCTTCATTTGAAAGTTCATTAATTCTTAGAAAAAATATATATGAGTATACTAGCTGCCGCCCGCGGCTTCCCTCGCGTGGTACCCGAACAAAAAATAGCCTATATGTTAATCCAGTACATGTACTATGTATATTCCAAGTTTCATTCAAATCCGTTCAGCCGTTTAGGCGTGATTGAGGCACAAACATCCTCACAAACTTTCGCATTTATAATATAAGTAAGAT
This sequence comes from Scotopteryx bipunctaria, assembly GCA_949320045.1. Lineage (NCBI taxonomy): Eukaryota > Metazoa > Arthropoda > Insecta > Lepidoptera > Geometridae > Scotopteryx > Scotopteryx bipunctaria. The sequence goes on from OX439441.1 coordinate 7,979,630, forward strand.
AAGTATGAATATTCTATCTATCTATGTATGTGTTCACTTAATTACAAGTATACAACGTGTAACATAATGTCCCTATAAGCCCGAAACGGGGGTGTTCTATACGTCATTGCGAACAACGTTTGTTCAACGACTTTTAAAATTTCAAAGGTTTTCATTCATGAAATGTCTCTTAAACTTTGCTCCAATACGTAACTTGACACAACATGAGGCATCCCTATTTACAGCTGTTTTTTGACCTTTAAGTGTGAACTCTAGATGAAACAGGTAACAGAACAGACACCATTAGTAAAATGCCTACCTACTTACCTAATAACGAGGTGGCTTAATAAGTAATTTCTATTTTTTTTGAAGGCCTAGTGGTACCTTGGTATTTATTGGTAATTAAAATGTAAGATCACATCACGACTAAAATCCCTAGGCACCGTAAACATCCTTTCAGATCTCTTTGTTAAGTACCTAGTATAGGAGATAGGTACCTTACCTACTCAATTTTGTACCTACCTACTCGGGCCTTAAAGGTATCCTCAGTGGGTGCCAAGGAGTATGAGAGGATGTCTACCGTGCCTGAGGATAAAGCCGTGATACCTACTCAATTTGGTACCTACCTACTCGGGCCTTAAAAGCATCTTGAGTAGGTAACAAGAAGTATGAGAAGAGGTCTACCGTGCCTGAGGATAAAGCCGTGACCCTATTCCACTTTAGTTTTTCCAACGATGTATTATTCCAATATTCATTGGAGCATTTTTCAATGCAATTTTGTACCTACCTACTTGGGCACTAAAGTCAAAGGTTGTGACTTATCTGTCTTACTAATCTTCATTTTCATCGTGAACAGCCTATTTGTCATTGGTTGCATTGAAACAACAACAACAACTAGTGGGATGGCACCTCGCCCTAATTGGCTGTCGGTGCCTTTGCTAAATTCAAAATCCGCAACCGTCAACCGACACCGCACCGCAAGCGTTTGTTTAATAAAATCAAATTGGTTCCGTAGGTTTATTTGTTTTTTACTTTTCTTGATTGAACTACGTAATTGTTGGTAGGTTATTATGTAAGTAGGTAGGTACCTAGTAGCAAATGGGGATGGAGCACATGGTAGCATATTGGTATGAACCCCGCCTTCCCATGCTTAAGTCGTGAGTTCGAATCTATGGATTTTTCGATTCAAAATTTATGTGTGCAATATCAATGCTCTCAAACGGTGAAGGAAAACCTCGTGAGGAAACCAGGCATGTCATAGACGTGTGTCAAAGTGTACGAAAGGAACCTTCAAGGTGCACTCTAATCCTTCCACCACACTGGTTCAAAAGAGCTAGCGACACGGACACGACGACAGTAGTAGTAGTAGTAGTAGTAGATGTATGGTGAAGTTTTTTTCCTTTTTTTTCCCAATCGGTATTTAGTGGGTTACCCCAGACAAGGAACCCTAAAAATTCGGCTTTCGGCAATAGGTACCTACTATTGGTCGCAAAACAGATCGGTTTTTATCAGTCGCAATTAGCATTCGTTCCTTGCAACAACTGCAACAAGCAATCTCTCGGTTCGCGTAACTAATTAACGATAATGATGTCGGCTTTGTACTCAAACAGTGAGTATTATGATATGGTGTTGTGTGTGTGTGTTGGAGCAGCACCAAATAATTAATAGCTTAGTAGCGGCGCTTCAGCTCTACAGAGAGCGTTATCCAGGGCGGCCATTGCCATCTTACGGGCTATTTTCTGGGATTGGTGAACCGTCTTCTCTCGACGGGATCTTTCCACCGGCGCACCAGTGAGGGAAGACCGGGAATTCGGTGGTGTGTTGTACCTACTTCCCTTTGATGGATACCGAGTACCTACTGTGTGTCTCAACAGTGATAAAATTTAGTGATAGGTAGGTATGATGATAGGTACCTAACCTATCACCCTACCTAGTAGGTACCCCATTAGTACCTAGCTTACTAATAAAAAATGACAAAAATAATTTTGTGATTGTGAATGTGAATGTGTACCAGTAATACCAACCTAGGTACCTACATACCTACCTAATACCTACCATGTCAATTAGCCGTGTTCCGAGCCAACCAAGAAGAAGGGAGAAAAGGTATAACTTAACTTTTCCTGTACCTAGGTCCTTAGGTAACTACCTAGGTAGATGTAGGTAGGTAGTTGTTTTTTTATGTGTGAAAGATATCGTGATTTTAATCTTCGACTTTAATTTCTACGTAGAATTCAAAAAATTGCAAATTCTTACGAAAACTTTGGTGATTACACCTAGGTACTTTTTGAAACTTGCCGCGCGTTCAATTGTCTGCGTATGTGTGGGTCCGACGCGATAGGAGGGTGCGCGTGTGTTTGTTACCTACGCAAATGGTAAACAAACACATAGGGTTGTCACAAATTTCTCATGAAATAATTTGTTTTTAATTGTATTGGAATTTCAAATATGATGTATTGAACTTTTGCACACGTCAATGTATTCAAGTGCTCGGTCTGAATACACCCCTTTCGGGCTTATAGGGACATTATGTTACACGTTGTATATCTACCTAGTTAACTTTAAGTAAAACATTTTTTGTCATTTCAGGTCAACAATTCCAGAAGTGTCCAAAAGGGCGCGCTTGTAATTTTTTGCATGTCTTTAAAAACCCCAATAAAATGTTTGTGAGATATGATACAGGTGAAAGAAATCATGACAAGTAAGTGTAACAAAGTATTGGATCTTGTTATCAGAAAGAAAAAGGAAATATACTCTAAAAATCTTAAATTCAGCATAATTAAATAGGAACTATGCCTTAGGTACAAATTAAAATACCTATTCTAATATACTGTTGTATATGTATACCTCTACCTAGTATGCTAATTAAAGGTATTTCTATTTTCTGTCAATATGTGTTGTGGCTGTTGTGGCTGTCAACATATGTCTAACATACGTTATTAATCGACAACAGTACCCTAAGCACGATCTTACCGCCTGAAAACGTAACGGCCTGATAGAATGATAAGTATAACGAACTCCCTAAGTAAGTAATTTAAAATTTTGTTACAGATCACCTTCTAGATCTTGGAGGTGGTCAGAGTCACCAGAACCGGAAATACCAAGAAGATTAAGAAGTGAAGACAAACATAAGGACAAGGAAAGAAAAAAACGTTATGATGACGACAGAAAATACGAGGATGTTGATGATAGTCATCACAGGGTTAAAAGAAAACATGACGAAGAAAATAGACGACATACATCTAAGAAAAATAAGAGAAAGTCTGATAAACACAAATAAATTAGTTTTTAGTGAGGAGCGTAATGTACTTTCACATCCAAGTATTATATCCAACTTATATTAGGTACCTATGCATTTTATTTATTGCCGCTGTGGCGATGGCGCGTTAGCGTCGGGCTACTCGGTAGATATAGGTAACAAGTACATTACAGGTAGGGTTGCCATCTCTAACGCGTGAAAACCCCGGATTTTGGAGCCCAGAACCTGGACATTTCAGCAGATTTTTTTAATTTAGCGAGTCGGTTCGTCGGTTGATCGCGGCGCGCGGGCTCAGTGCGTGTCGCGGGCGGCCCAAGACTTTTCTAAACCCGGACTACATAATGAAACCCCGCCCGGACGCCTTCTAAACTAGGACAAATCCGGGGAAACCCGGACGCATGGCAACCCTAATTACAGTTCCTTGTATGTGTTTAGATACTAACCGAATAGCAAAGTAGAATGATAAAATTATAGGTAGGTACCTATTCATTGGCATTTCGACATGTGACGCATTGTTAGTATGAGCTAGTGGCAACTCTTGTGTTGTGACGGAGTTTTTAGGCCGCTAGAGGCCTAAAAATTATTAGTGATAATTCTGAAGTAGGCATATTTCTAAATCTTGTGAGAAAATAAAGTTAATACATAATGCACATATATTATGTTTCTGTGTATCATACAATGAATCCTATCCTACTATATTATAAATGTGAAAGTATGTATGTTTGTGCATCAATCACGCTTAAACAGCTGAACGGATTGGAATGAAACTTGGGATATACATAGTACATGTGCTGGATTAACCTAGTAAGCTATTTTTATCCGGGTACCACACGAGCGAAGTCGCGGGCGGCAGCTAGTAATAGATAATCAGGTCGATTCTGTTGCGCTCTTTCCTAAACTTATCATACATAACTTAATTTGACAGGTCTAAAATTATAGCGATCTCTGATAACATCATAACAGCTTAATTTATACTTTTAACAGTGTACAATAAAGATTATTCAAATTCAATGTAGTACAAAGGGACGACAATATTTTTAGGACTATCAAACTAAAATTAAGTAGAATTAAATCTAGGAAAATGCGCAACAGAATTTGATACCAATAAGGCACATTTTTTAAATAAAAAACTAGTCAAGTGCGAGTCGAATTTACACATCGTGCATAAAACATGTTTCTTGTCTAAGGCAGTATATTTTTTAATTATATTATATTTTAATCATTTGTTTTTAGCGGCAATAGAAGTACACTCACGATTAGTGGGACTAACTCTCTTTACGGTTCATGAGATCCAGACCGTTAACGGACGGTGTTTTACCATAGTGAGGTGTTAGCGAACGGAATAGCCTTGACACGGCTGTACAGTCAATAAATGTCAAATTCAGATGATTGTCAATGTCAGTCAAAACACCTCTAGACAAAATCAAATGTCAAAACACAGGATTTTTTTCTGTTTATGAAAATTCATCCTAGATAATGTAATACTATATAAACTAAATTCATTATACATAGATGTTGCAGCACTGAGCTGCTTGTTAAGTGATCAATAATTGATGATTTATTTTGGTTTTAGCATTGTATGCACAGAACACTCCTGACGGGGTTGTGTGAGTGATGTTGAGATAAGTTTTAGCGTTTTGTAATCCGCATAGGTACCTATTAGATTTTCAGGGAGAGAGTCTTCCAAGATTTTAAGTTACCTAACATGCTTTGTTGGACTTTAAAATCCGCTCTTCTTAAAATAAAAGTTGGAGTACTCAGCAAACCAGGAATAGAACTATTACCATGTTTAATCAATGTTTACAATCAATTTTCAACAACTTCTGTCAATTTCAAAAAAGAGCGCGGAACTTCCAATGGTTAGTAGTAATTCATTATTTTTTTTTAATATATGGTAGGAAAGGTAGAACCATGCCTCTCATAACTACAATCTGAAGCTAAAGTTGTTAAAATGTGCAAGCTTTTTCTGAGATCCAGGGGTAACTTGTCATTTATTATTTTCAGGATTCAATCAGTTGAAAGCAAAATTAATATTGTCATTAAATTTTAAATCACCGGATGATTGTTTGCCGTTCTATAAATTACCTATCGAAAAACTAATTGTAATTAAAAGAATTACTAAAAATGATGAAAGGAATAAATTTTGTAAAAACAGGCTGTATTATATTTCATCTAAAATTAAGGTATGTATGAAGCATATTTAGAAATATTTAGTTTGTACAGTGGTTCCACAAATATCTTGCACCTCGGCAATTTGTATCTAGCTTCTGAAATACAAACTGATTATGATATGTAATATATGAGGTGTTACAATAACTATGTAGATTCTTTAATAAACAACTAATAAGAACTGAACCAACCCTGGTTCGGTTATTATTATTACATTATTTGTTGCATATTTGGACAAATTTGGTTTTCATACTAAGCATGAAGTTTGCCGAGGCTCACAATATTTTGTGGTAGTACTGTACCATAGAATTACATAAATAAATCCTTATTTAACTGTTTCAGTGTCCCCCAGCACTTGTCAGTGAAAAACTAGCTAGAAGAACTTTTGTATATGAATTATCATTTGATTGGTTGGAAAAATCTTTAGATACTCTATTAGGTAAGAAGACCAATGAATATTTATTTTTCATCATATATTTTTAGGTAACTATCTTTCGTCCATGACTTTGTTTATATCAGAGATACATAAACTGATTTAAAAGTACCTAGTCTATAAAAGGCATCCCAGGTCATTTCCCTGCAATAAATACTTGAAGCACTTGTGGCATAGCTTGCTTAGACGTTCTAAAATGATCCTTGAAGTCAAGCAACGTTTTGCGTGGTCACAATTGAGATGGGTGACCGCAAGTGGCATTACGTGCTGAGCGCTTACGTGCTTTGGAGGGCACGTTAAATTGTCGGTCCCGACTTTGAAGTCGTTAAGCCATGATGAAGGCCTTTAGGCGGCCTAAAAATTCCGTCACAAGAGTTAGCCACTAGCTCATACGAATTTACTTACAATATACTAATACTGTTTGTTTTTACTATAAATATTACTTCTTTTAATTTAACTAAATTAATGTAAGTTGTGGTATGATTTAACCACTAACACAAAACATACCCAACACCTAGTTTGTGAGTTTGGATGATTGAGGCACAAACATCCAAACTCGCAAACTTTCGCATTTATAATATATAAGTAAGATGTAATCTGTAGTATCATCATCATCAACTCTGAACATAGGCCTCTAGGCTACTTACCTACTATATTTCAATCTTAATTTATAGAAAAAGGTGTGACTGGAGATCGGATATTACGAGATTTGTGGGTACTGAAGTATAACCACAAAACAATCAATGACAGGCTACTTAAGATCCAAGAAATGGGAGCTGATGTCTTATACCCTTGGATGGTCAGATGCACACCAGAAATACTGGAAAAGTAATATTTTTTTTGTAAAAAGGTAACAAATCCGTCCTTCGTTTATGTAATAAGTTACCATAACTTGTTTCAGATATATAAGTTTGACACAAGAAACTAAGAATATTTTGGGTGAAAGCAAATCTACTCAAGTGTACTTAGCCAGTCGTTTGAATATTTCTGTAGATGCTGTTGAAGGCATGTGGGAGAAATTGCCTGTTCTTAGAAAAATACGAGTAACAAAGGTATGTACAGCAGTTATCTGTTCATTCCTGACAGTGAAGACCCTTAAGCTTTTTTAGTTAAGTATAATTTATTTTTATTTCCAGATTAAGAAGTTCTTGGACTTTTTAATAGATGAAGGATTTAGTGTGGAAGAAATTGCAAGTAAACCTCGAGTTTTGGCATCATCACAAAACACTATAAAAAACAGATTGCATAAACTTCGTGACTTAGGCCTGAATGATATCAATCTCAACATACTTTGCAGAAGTAGAAAGGATTTTCAGAAGTATTATGAAACTTTAGAAGTAGTACTAAAGGACTCCGATGTAAGTAGATGTTTCTACCTACCCGCTTAAATTAATTGAAAACAAAAGAAAGTGCTATATAATTTATTGTGAAATAAATAGGAATACATGGAAAGTTTTAACTGCAAAACTATTGATTTACAAAAAACCTTTTTAGCAATTTAATGAAAAGGTATTGGATAAACTCAAAAATATTATATTTAACAAGTACCTATGTATGCAATGAATTTTACATAATGAATAAAGAAGTAATTGTTTTGCTTTCAGGTAAAGCAAACTAGTCCTAAAAGAGATGAAGAGTAGAGATGCCATTAAAATATCTATAAGTGAATTAATATTTATATTAAAATTAAAAAATAAAACATGTTTGTTTATTAATGATTGTTTACCTCATCCAATGATAAAATGTCCCATGGAATGAACTACATATTTATTACAAATTCATACATTCAACACAATACAGCCATATCAATTATGTGTTTGATAATTATAGTAGTGCTCACTTGCTGAATCTAACCAGCACCTTCTAAAATTAACACGAGCTCATTTGCAATTACACTCACATCAAGTTGGGGAGCCCAATATGGCTACCAAATCAACTGAAGCTCATCACTCAAAAAACTGTCTAAACTTTTATAGTATTAAGTCTGGGAACCCCTTGGTTGGTACATTACTACTACATTGGTTGCTTGGTTTTCAACTAATCTTTCTAACTGCTATACTTAAAATACTGAATTTATAATGTATATGTGGCCTACATTATCTACACTTTTGAACATATCTGGAACCACTGTACAATAAAGAATTGATGATTTGACATGGTAAAGTAATAGATTTTCAATACTATTGATTTTGATTATTGTATACATATTTGTACTTTATTATCAGAGATCGGAATTGGGTGTGTGAAAATACCTAAAGTTTGCAGCGAGACATAATATGGAGCTGTTACAACCACTTAAGCTAAACCAGTCTTGGATTTTACCGGTTTAATTTCGGTTTTTTTTACATGTTCCTTACCTTTGAAACACCGAACTATAAACATTTACAAGCTGCTAATACAGTTGGGAACAATTGGGACTAAAAAACCGAATTTTACCGGAAAAATACAAAACAAAAATTAATTTAGAACTGTATTAGCAGCTTGTAAATGTTTATAGTTCGGTATTTCAAAGGTAAGGAACATTTAAAACAAAAAAAAAACTAAACTAAACTGGTAAAATCCAAAACCAGTTTAACTTAAATGGTTGTAACAGCTCCATATTATGCCCCGCTGCAAACTTTAGCTATTTTCACACACCCAATTCCGATCTCTGTTTATTATACAACAGGCCCAAGTGTGTAATAAAACATTCTACAAACACAAGTGTCATGCAAACTAAAAGTGGCCATGAATAATTCAAGAAGGTATGTACATATTAAAACTTATCAACATGCTGATAGATAAGCTTCGGATATGATATAAGTGGTTGCAAACAACTAAACATTTGATTTTTAGGACTAAGTGCAAGAGGTTGTAGAACATATGCAAAGTAGATTAAATAATCTAAAACAATTTATAACCCACAATGAATTTAATGTTCTTGAGATACATTTTAAATTGGTCAAATGTACAGCACATATTGTCAAATAATTTTTGAATAAGTGTACCAATCAGTTAGCAATACAGTTTATAATTAATAAACTACCTATGATTAAATTAAGGTATGTATAGTGTAGAGTGAGGTTTGAGTAAAGTCTGCAAGGGACTAATTAGACTACTGATGCGCGCATTGAACCCCAGGGCCTGCATGCATGTGTTCATCATCGTCACTAGCGTATGCTTCCTCACGCCCGCCGCGTCCTCCAGCACTGGCAGTGTAGTCCATCAGGTTCACCTCCTCTACATCATCCCCTATTGGCATCACAAAAGCAGGCCGCGGTGGCAGCACACTTTCCAGGTTCTTTAACTGCTCCTCTGTAGCAAAGTTGTTCTCAGGAAAAACTACATCAAACTTTATATAAAGGTTGCCCTTCTCAAATGGATTCTTGTACTGAGGCATCCCTTCTCCTTGAATACCCTTAGTATCACCTGGCTTGATCACATCACCTGCATTTTGTTTGATGAGCAAGTCTCTGCCATCTAAATGTTTGATCACAAATTCAAAACCACACAAGGCCTCTGTCAAAGTAATTTCATGTTTCATGTGCAGATCATCTCCATTCCTCTGGAATACATCATGAGGTTTCTGCTGGACTACAATGATGACATCACCTGGCTGTGTGTCAGGCTGCTGGTCACCCTCACCTCTGAAGAATATTCTCTGATTGTCTCTCATTCCCTTCTCAACATGCACTTCCAAGATCTTACATTCATTTAGAACTTTCTTACCTTTGCATTTAGAGCACCTATCTCTTTCATTGATGATCTCCCCTTGGCCATGACAAGTGGGGCAACGGGCCTGCAACTGCCTAGTCATGTGAGGTGCAATCTGCTGATAAGACACCTTAATTCCCTGTCCATGGCAATCTTTGCATGTCAAAACAGATCCAGGTTTGCCACCAAGCCCCTTGCAACCTCCGCAAATAACATTTTTACTCAACTGTAGCTTTGTGGTTTTGCCCATGTACATGTCTTCTAATGTGACTTTGAGAGGATGCGCGGTGTCTTCGCCCCGAGCGGGACCTCTGCCTCTGCTGCCTCCTCCCATGCCGAAGAAATCTCCAAATATGTGTCCTAATAGATCATCAGGTGCGAAGTTACCGCCTTGCGAACCTTCTTGAAGACCTTTCAACCCATACTTATCATAAATTTGCCTTTTCTTAGGATCAGACAAAACTTCGTAAGCAAAGCTAATTTCTTTGAATTTATCACCAGCTGCCGGGTTCTTGTCAGGGTGAAATTCCTTAGCCAGTTTATGATAATTCTGAAAACATAAAATGCTTTTTTTACTACCTCAAAACCAAGCTGAGGACAATGGGTTGGACCATGCAACGATTATGTGACACTACCTACTAAAAACATGTGGGTAAGCTATGATGAAATACTAGTATAATCGACACTCACTCTTTTAATTTCGGCGTCACTGGCACTTCTGGAAACCCCTAGCACATCGTACAATTTATTATCAGCCATTTTTCCTAGAAAATTGCAGGAAAGAAAGAAGGAACGAACGAGGAAGTGACTGACTTGAGTAAATTTTTTTTTTCAAACTAACATGTCTGCTTGTCACGCAATTCGCAAAGGCAAGTCAATGTCAAAAGTAGCTTACTCACTCCCTAATACCATTGTCTATGGTTTAGGGTCATTCTCATCAGAGTTCTCATAGGTCTCGATTCTCGATTGCCATCGAATTGCAATGTATGTAGTCGATTGCTAATAAACGATGTATACGCGCCTTTGTCGGCTGCCCGCGTAGCGTTGCCACATAATCGCGGGAAAAAGATTGAATGTAGATAGATGTACCTCTACGCTACGCTTACGGAAGTGTTTTTTAGGGGAGCAAAGCAAGCAAGGATCTTAGTGGCAACTTGACTGATTTGGCGTTGTATGTTTGGGGACATGTTTGGAGAGCATAACTTTCACCGAATGACGATAATAAAGCCGGGTTATCCAACTATAATACTATCCTGTTATTAGATGGGTGAAGAAATTCATTTTCTCGATCTTGAGGTTATGGGAGCTTCCGAACCATCCTTCTGTTATTACCTATGTAGCTCAGACTAAGTACCTAGTTAGTTTAGTTTGTATTGTACAAATGAAGTTATAATAACTACTTACATAGATCAGAGGTCTCCAAACTAGGTACTTTGTTTCGTAGACCATCCCCTTCTTGGCTAATATTGCATTTATACTTATTCTTCTTCTTCTAATTTAACTTCTAATTTAAGGGTCACACCTTATCAGCTCAACTGATGCATTTTTCTCCACGTAGTTGTTGCCAGAGCAGCCTCCTTGACCTCTTTATACGACATCACAGTCACAACCTCGGTCTTTCCTTTGCTTTATCTATGTGTATTATTCCATTCAAGCCAAAATTAAAGTGGCGACCTGTTTAAATTAGATCTACTATCGTAGACCTCCTTTTACATCTCATGAGACCTACATTTTTTTGTTGACATGTACCTACCGCTTGCTGGACATCGTTGACTCCCGGGGGTCGATATAGAGTACTTTGGGTATCAATGAAATAGATCAGTAAAATGAGTCAAAAAGACCTGTCGAATAGGTTACCGAAATGTAAATCATGATATTTAATCACCTACGACGAAAGTTATAGGAAAGTGTTTGTTATAGGAGCTTAATCAATTCATGTATATTAACATAACTAACAAACTGGGTAGAGATAGAGAGCACTTGTGTTCTAGTGGCAGTGGCTCCGCCTTCCGATCTTAAGGTCCTGAGTTCAAATCCGATCGTGCACCAAAGGTTTTTTCTGTTAATAAAAATTATGTGCGTTAGGTATAATACTTTAAAGACGGTGAAGGAAAACATAGTGAGGAAACCGGCATATCGTAGAACCTAAAAAGTTCAAAAGCCTGTTAAGTGCATGAAAGGAGCCTTTGACGCGCTCTTTAAAACCTTTCACCACACTGGTTCGAAAGAACTGGTGACACGACTAGTAACAGTAATAAACTGTTGCATAAAATTTACTATCTATTTATGGACTTTGATTGTGTCGTGACCCATTGCATCAACGACATTCATTGTGTCTTGGGTACATGCACATAGACATAGACAAACGTTTATTCTCAGAAACTGTACACAACAACAAATACAAAAAAAAGAAGTACCTATTACATACCAACTCAGTAATAGGTTGTTGATAAGTAAATTAAATAGTCTAATTGTATTTCGTTGTAATAGTAGGTATCTAAATATTTATTAGGTACCTAGAACCCGAGCGTAGATCTTTTCACCAAACGCTCAGGATCCGTTCATTTTGTACTTAATAAGATCATTAAAATTGCTGGATAAAATATCGAAGCATTAATTAATGTAGACAGTAATTAAGCCCTTTACCATATATAGGTATTAGATGATTTATACAGCTTCAGGATACAACTTTTTGCCTACACTAACGGGACGCTCTGTAGTGCCCGGGACGAATTTAGATGAAGTAGGCTTGCCCAGAACCTACCATTCTCTCAGCTTAATCGGCTTTATCCACAGGAAATACATGGACATGCGGAGCTGACTAAGCCGCGGGTTTCCTCACGATGTTTACCATCTCAGTTTGAAAGTAGCTACTAGTACAGCATAAATATTTTTTTAAACTGAGACCCGCAACCTTAGGATCAGAAGGCAGGGGTGCCACTACTTGACCAGTGCTGCTCTAGTGTAGACAGTAAAAAGACAGAAACTAGCACATATAGGTAGGTACATACTTAATTTAATCATCAAAACTAAAATATGAAATTGATTTCGGATTACATAAAAGCTCGCAGAAAAATTAATTAATTTTAGCTAACTATAAAATCTGACCAATAATAATTACATTCACGATTTTGATATTTGGTGGGTTGCCATCATTTACTTATTGACGAAAATTAAGGCGGCGGTACCACAATGAGTAGAAGTCTAATTGTACTTCGGTTAATACGTTCCATCGTCAAAATGTACAATTTGCCATGGTCATAATTGTCATGTGAAACTAAGCAGCTCACTAAAAGAAGTGAGAAGTTCATTGAACGAGCGATGATCGAAAAAGTATTAAAAACTAAATTAAAATGCATGAAATAGTTCATCAAAATAAATGAGGTAGGTATGTACTTTGATTCATTCCCGCATTTGAAAATACGAGCTGAAACTACAAATGTCTGATTTTGAAATCGAATTAAATGTCGAAATTATTATGTTCATTTTCATAAAGTTAGTATATCTAACCACACATCGCCATTGACTCAATATATATAAAGTACATAACGCGGAATTCACCTGCTACGATGAGCCCTATGAACAAAAAACATCAACGCGCTGTTCATCGATAAGATGAACTCTATGAACAAAAGACATCAACGCGGTGCTCACTCCTACGATGAACTCTATGAACAAAAGACATCAACGCGGTGCTCACTCCTACGTTGAACTCTACGAACAATAGACATCAACACACTGCTACGATGAGCCCTAAGAACAAAAAACATCAACGCGCTGTTCACTGCTACGATAAACTCTATGAACAAAAGACATCAACGTGGTTCCACTGCTACGGTTAACTCTACGTACAATAGACATCAACACTCAGCTACGATGAGCCCTAAGAACAAAAAACATCAACGCGCTGTTCACTGCTACGATGAACTCTATGAACAAAAGACATCAACGCGGTGCTCACTGCTACGGTTAACTCTACGAACAAAAGACATCAACGCACAATACACTGCCGCTATATTTACTAAACCACTAAATAGATATCTACGGCAGTGTTTGACTTTCACCTTCCTACAATTATCTGCTAGTGGCATCATCTTGCACGACCTCGTGTTGCACTCGTTAATGTCTTGAAGATTGCACTGCAGTTGCTCTCTTAATCACAAAACAAGTCGGTAAGTACAGGCTGTATATTATTATATTTTTTATTTTTATTAGAATATTAGCACAAGTAAATAACACCATTCTGCCAAAAACTGAACTCTTAAGACTCTACATTTTGCTTAGACACTTACACTGACTGAGTGTGAATGTTGAACAGAACAAAACAAATAAAAACTTTAGAAAAAAAATCTAAAACTTACTTTAATCAAGAATTGCTGTAAAATCCATGTACACCCTGTAACCTTCGTATAGCGATGTAAGTAGGTACAAATATTAAACATAGTTTCAGATTGCAATACACTAAATTAATGTACCTGACAAGGTAAGAGACGAGTAGACCTTGTCCAACAACTTTGCAGCAAAGCTTTCGGTATTTTTGTCCTTCATTTGCAATCACCTAACTAGTTTGTGGATAGAAAATGAATGATAATATAATAGAACTATAATATGTAAATAGTCAAAGGAAAAAATATCATAGAAATCAGCAAAAAACATCAGTTTGCGTCACAGCTCTACCATAAGTGAGCCTTAATCAAGTTTCACAATCCCATCAGATTCATGTAGTTCTCACATACCTGTGTGCTTAACCCTTCCTCGCAAGGAAGGTATGTAGGGAGGGACAACATACAATCATGCCATGTCCGGATAAGCATCATTTATTTAATTATTTCCTTTTGTCAAGAGTAGTAGGTACCTACGCTTGTCAATAAAACATCGGTAGATCACGTTGTGTCACAGTAGAAATCTATTTTCATTGTTTTTTTTTCTTTTTGTCTTTGTAGGTCAGCTATCATTATTTAAACAAAAGTAGCTACATAGACATACACGTCCATCGCAATTGTTAAGCCGATGTTTAGATACCATAATTCAATTACATAAAAGCATTCTGGTATCCGGCTACGACCTCCAGAAGGTCTTAAGATTCTGTTTTGAAGAGGCGCGGAGAAGCGGGCGGGTCTTCTCTCGTATTGGAAGTGAAAGTGAATGAATGTCGGAGGCTTAATTAGAGAGGAGAACTGCGGCTGCGCCAGTGCCTCGATCGCCGTCGCTAGTTGCAGCCGCGTACCGAGTTGATCCGCAACCCACACAGTGCTTCTCGCGCCACGCCATCCACTCTCCTCAGCGCGCATCACCACCACCGAGGTACGCGCTGCACATCTTACAGTGAAACCGACAAATAAATTACACACAATGTGCGTGCTTTTCCGTTGCAGTTTGTACAGCTAACGAACTGATTATTTAGATTGTGGTGCTTAATTTTTTAGATAAAATTATTTTCGGGCACTGAAGTGCATAAAATCAGTGACTTATGGTAATTCAATTTTCTGGCATGCTTATCTACACTTCATTTATTTTTATGTAGGTACTCTGTCTGCCACATGCAATAATAATATACCTTCCCACTTACCATGGCTAAGGTATTAACCAATATTATTTTGTACCTTCCTATCAACCAATGAGCATATCATATTTTTTCTCGTGTTCAAAATAATGAAATAAATTAATTAATTATGGAGAGATATGAGCATAATGAGCACAAATTCTAATTCCTTTTATAATTTAATAGTAAACAAAATTAACGTTTTCCTAACTCTTTAGAACATCTGAATTCACGACTTAGGTAATAGCCAAATCAGTTGATCCTCCGCCAACAAAGAGGCCAGCAAGCCGGGCTGGCTTTCACAAAACAACAAAATAAATTCATCTCACGTATCGATTGTCCTCGAGCATAAATAAAAGAAAGCGAACTTGGTATACGGTCTGGCCTGTGACCACTTTCGTCAAGGGGCGTGTCCATCGACAAGTCGCAAACTGCTTGATAAGCGTACGCGCCCTTTTCATTCACATCTCTCTCAAACTAGTTCAGATCAATGAAGATGAATTTAGTACTGAATTAGTAAGCAGTGTATAATACCTACCTACCTAGTAATCGGAAGGAGCGATGTAATCCTTTGACCACACTGGTATACAAGAAGTTGTAATAGACAGGTATTTAAATATACTTAGAACGAGTTGTTTTAAAAGGCTGAGATAAAATTAGTTGCTCGCAAAAGGACAGTTTGGTCAACTTCGAATGGGTAATGTGTAAAACACTATTTGCTTCACAATGAGGGCCTTTGTATACTGGCCGTCCCCTGTATTCCAGATTTTTTCGGCAAAATGGCATTGAGACACCTGTTGATTCGTGCCTGTGTATGGTATTGCAGCTTATTGCAGTAACCGCCTAGATAATAAAGTCATCGGGTATTGGAGATTTGCGAAGTGTTATGTACGAAGGGCCAACGCTCATAAGCACGCAATCATTCGATCGACGATCTCGAAATTTTTCACTTCGTGTCAGTAAACCTACTTTCAATGTTATCTTATCTTCATCAGCATAAGGAGCCTTTCATGGGAACTTATGAAGCAATAAGAACTGTGAACAATAAGATTCCATAAAACGACTTCAAGTGGGAACAATAAACAAACCTCTTAGATCTAATAGCCATTATATCTTCATACGTGGCGAGAAAAATGATGCCAGTGAAATGAGGATACCATTTAAATTAAAACTATGAATAAAGAGCAGATGCAAACTAGACAACAAGTGGCAGAATTATGTAGATTATTATTATCGCATTGGGAGAAAGCGATTCAAATAGAATCGGACGAGCTTAACGAAATCGGTGGTTTTCTAATATTACAGGTACATCCGTGACTGATGTCTCACTGTTTATTAAGTTATACGATGAACTCGGTGGCATCGTTTGAGTTACATAATTTAATCACTTGCTGAGATGAGTCTAAAAACATTAACCAAAAATTATCTAAGTAATAACCATATCAAATGTTAGTAATCTTCGCGAAACGGTTATAACTACTTACCTAATTATTTTAGTCAAAATTATCATCTATCTATCTAATCGTGTCACTAGTTCTTTCGAACAAGTGTGTTGAAAGGATTTAAAGTAATTAATTAAAATAAATTATCATAATAGCTCCATTTTAAGACGAATAAGTAGTACTTATTAATGTATTTAACGTTTGCAAAATATACTAATACGTATTTTTGTTTATAGATGAGTCGGCATATCTGCTTAGCGGGCCTCGCCTTGCTGGCCGCCCTCTGTGTAGCTGATGCCCAGAGGCGCCTGGCGCTCCCAGACCCCAAGAGCTGTGCAAACAGTAAGTGCAAATTGTGACCGAGAGGGCACTAACTGACCCCACTTTACCTAAAGGTTGTGGGGTCAACTGCAGTGGATGGGCATGCCAACGAGCGATAATTTTTTTGAGATTATGAAATAAAATAAGAAAGCTTAAAAAATAAGTTTTCATCTAATACAACTAAAAGTCTTCTCTTTTCAGTAGTTTATTTATTCTATAAATGTTATAACAATCCATCACAAACACAGCAATATTTTAACCTCTTATTGTTTGTTTATATAGGTACCTATTTTGGCATTGACTAGCACAGTGAACGTAATGAAGCCAGCCAGATTAAGCTGCAACTAATCTTGCGTAACCGATGCGACCCATGACCGCAAGCGCAGGCGTGTTATGACCCCTATTATCCATTCTATCAAGCAAGCTGTCAATAAAATATTTATTGCACCGTAATAAAACTTATGCAAAACCGCAAACGTTCCTGCAATCACAATTCAAAGTATTTCATTAGGTTCATCCTGCGTGGTTCAATACGCAACACACTCAAGCTGACTCAAGCACGTCAAGTGTCGGTGGCTTGCCTTGCTCATGTAATTGCTTGACCTAAAATGTATTGATGATCCCTTACTGTGTGGTAGACCTAGAAAGCTAGGTCGAAGTCTGTCACGTGCTTTTCCGAGTATAAATAACTTAATGAACTCTATAGTGATTTCGTAACTCTAGGTTTTTTATTACGTAGGTTAGGTACCTATGCATTTTCTTGTTTTATTTACTTTTTGATGGGTCATAATTATAAAGTAAAGACAAGAGTAAGTACCGAAGTTAAGAACTTAATGCTTGTAATTCGAGTGAGTTTTCTGCAATTTTCCGATGAGTGGACATGAATGAGTTCAAAACAATACCAACTTAAAGGCGGAGAATTTGACCTGTTTGCGTAACGTGTTATTGTTATTGAAAAACCAAGCATTACTTTTAGGATGTGATTCGTGCTTTCGCAATGAAGTGCCCGTATGCAAGGTGCGGCACCTCCCATGCGATGTGATGTGGGAGCGCGCTTGTGATCACAATCGACCGACATTCAGCTCATGTACTCACCACAAAGCGAACAAAGAATCTTTGTGTCCTCTGTGACATACCAACTTCATGGACGTCCTTTAAATAAATACTTACCTAAGTACAAATAGTTTTCAACGACTCTGCATTCTGCATAAGAACTTTACAATAGGTAAAATAACGAGGCATCGAAGAGAAATATTGTTTGACAGCTTTCTCTTCGGAATTGAGAAGTAACGACGATGTTTACCTCACGCACTTTACATACGTAACACTCGATTACTTTCTTATGGTAGGTTAGGTGCCAAACCGGTGGCAGCGGGAAACGAGTTATATTCGTTGCATAATTTGTATTTCCACGGGTTATAACAATAACTCATAATTCGGAGCGAACAGTCTCTATTTAATACCTATTTTAATATTTCCATTCACCATTCACTATTAGGTATCGCTATTACGTAAAACGCGTTTCAAAATTAACACTATTTACCGAATTCTTCATATCCTGCTTCTAACATCGTGAATACTGAATAGCTAATGGTTCGACCGGGGCCCCTCACTTCATAACGAATGTTCGTACAGTGAACGAATGTTTGTACACATGTATGGGACCGGCTTTGTCAATCCAAGTACCTACTTTGCAATTTTATTCGCGAACCCATGCGCAAAATTCTTCCCACACTAGCTTCGAATGTCAGTACCTATTGCTTGCGATCTTGTGAGACATGGACGGCGTAGATGAGTTTATGGTTGTTGTGGGATTATTTTACATGTCCTTCTATAATGATCTTAATAATATTTCCATTTTGTACCCTACGCAAGCGAAAAAGCAGCAACAAACCAAATGTTCATATTATTTGCGATCACGCAAGTAAATGGTGGGCCGCGAATATCTGGGAGACACCGTGAAGAAGGCGTTCGCGTCTTTTGATGTGCGTCAAAAAACCGACACGGCTCGGAGATGCACGAATGTGCTAAAAACCTCGCGAATACATTTGCGAATACTGTCCTACACTCGTGGGTTCGCGTATTCGTGCCTCCTTAAAGTAGATAGACGTAACGTTTTTTCTACTGAAAGAAAAATTAACATAACTTCATAATGTTTAAGAAGATTTATTTTAATGGAGATAACGTTTAAAGTTTGTTAAAAGACACTTTCTAGTTACGAAAGAATCGCTTCATTTAACGACCTGACGATGGGTTCGTTCTGATTGCACATGGTAAATGGTAATGCCTCGCATTAAGGCGAGAGTTATATCAGCATTCACCTACCCTAATGGCACTAGGTACTAATTAAATGCATTTGCTCTATTGGTTCCGACACCAAAGTGAGTAACCTAGGTTAAGCTTCTTATACCTGTGAAATCGAACTGAACAATTAGAATGATATAAAAGATTATAATGTTGCCTAACAGGTAAGATAAGAAATGCGCTAGTATGATTCAGATTACTTAGAATGAAATGTGAGAATGAGTACATCACACAAGGTACTTGCGTTGTTGTGTAAATCTAAACGTCAAGCTGTTAGGAGTCGTAATTTCGAAATCTGTGACTAGTTACACTAAGCTATTTAGGTCTGTAACGCTTGTTTGAACTGTCGACATTTTCAATAGATATGGGTTCATTCTTAGCAGACGCTTAGGAAAACCAATCATTTTTGTAACAACTATCCCGAATGGTGTATTATTTGTACCTACTATAGTGGCCGAGTCAGTAAATTATTGACAAGTGCCGCTAAAATTTTAGACCTGTCTAGTTATTGCACAATAGAATCGACATCATTGCCAATCAAAGATGCGGGTTTAATCGTGGTTCGATAACTTTGAGTTGCAATGCAATTTACAGTTGCTGTTGACCTTACAAAATCAATCAAAAATAGTAGGTGTAAACTCAATTCTGCTACATTCTGGAGAACCTCTATAAAGTCCTAAGATTTAAGTCATTTTAACACGATCAAGTCTTCTTACGTATTGGTGTTTGACAGGAGTTCGTCATTCTACATACCGCGATGCCCGCGGCATCCTTCACTCGTATTTCTTCAGTTGGGAACACGCTCCTACAAGAAGCCTTGAGGTAGACTGGCTCGACGCCAGAAACATCTGCCGTCGCCACTGCATGGACGCAGTCTCGCTAGAAACTCCACAGGTATGTACAATCAACATGTCTCGTAATGTAACTTCGGCCACATCTCCGGAACAGATTTGCGTTTTCTCTTGCATATTTCTTGATACGATATTCTTAGTAGATAAAGGATCAGTACGGTGTTTTCTAAAACAGTGATGTTACGTAAAGGTTAAATGTAAAGCATTCAGTCTTCAGTAGGTTCTGCTGTCGTTATTATAATTATCCTTGTCATAGAATTTCGAGAAGGTACTGCGTGTAATGACGATGATAATCTCGACTTCCAATTCACGTTTCTCAGCTTGCAATCCCATTGAAATTGCAATTAGGTGGGATTTCGTAAGGATCAAATAAATTGCTACGAGATCGCACTTATGTCTTGCGCAACTCTACGGCCGAGGCCGTCGAGAGATTGTGTGTACACAAAACACCGGACCCTAGGTGATGTATCCGTTCCATGATGAGACTAATGAGCACCGCTTTATTGCAATTATGACCTTACTTTGCTTATAAAAAATCTCAACCGGATGTCAGTTAATGTAGAGTAGGTATTCACCTAATCACCACGGCAAAAACAAAACCCAATAACACAATAGGTTTGAATGACTACCGCAAGTGCAAGATACAATCTATTCACACTTTTTTCAAGAATGAGGAACGCTTTTTGTACTTTTGCCCGACCACCTCTTGACATCCATAATTAAGAGTGCAAAACTCATAGTTACATTGTAATGAAAGTTCAACCTATTGTTCAGTTGTGTTACGAGTGATTATATAATTTTTTTACCTATCAATGGAAGAATGTAACTAGGTAAACATTCATTTTCTCCAAACGATTCACGCTCATGTCAAAAGCTAAAAGCACAAATTCTTTGCATTATTGTGCGAATAGGCGTCGCTGACATGTTTACGAGGTGTCTTAATACCTAATGACCTAAACACTTCACGTTCTGATGCATGAGTTTGGGCTCTCACATCCGGAATTCCACGCCGATTGTTTCAAGCATTCAATGTGTTGCTCGTTATCGCAGGCATCAATATTCATTAGCATCTATAGTTCGATTAGATTGATTCGTTTTGTAGAGCGTTGAGTCGCGTGAAAGGGGTGCAACGACCGTGCGCGTCTCGGCGGCTATGGCTGCGATGATGGGGCCGGACAAGTAGCACGCGGCACAAATACCTCCTGCCGGCCGTCGCCCACTTCTCGCACGGTGCCGGACATGGACTTCCCGCGATACACCTGACATGCTGCCCCACCAAACATCTCGTTAAGGAACTACCGAGTGCCGACACAATAGAGACTCACATCAGAGATAGCAAAACAACACTCCGGAAAACTGACAAATAGACAATAACTTGTTGCAGACATGTTTTAGATGAGCTCGCGGTTAAGGCGAGTTTGTAGTTATGCGTAACTGGTAGGCGTTTCCGAGAAAAGTCGTTGCCCGCGGCCGTGACACTTACGTTTCCTTTTGAGGCAGATTATCAAGATAACATTAAGTACATTATGCATAATATAATAGTAATATATATGCTCCACATTTTACTCTTTATCTATACTTTACAGAGCATGAAGTTGTTTTGTGACTAAATCATAGAATTCGATTTAACGCAAGTAGTTTAGGTATGTCCAGAGAATAACTAAAATTAATTTTCTCTTACAGGAGAACGAGTTCATAAAGCAGAGGATCGCACGCGGTAACATCCGTTACATCTGGACGTCTGGTCGCAAGTGCAACTTCGCTGGGTGCGACCGTGCTGACCTGCAGCCCCCTAATGTCAACGGTTGGTTCTGGTCTGGCTCCGGCGCCAAGATCGGATCTACCACGCAGCGCAATACCGGTGACTGGTCTTACACGGGAGGATACGGCCAGGCACAACCTGACAACCGAGAAGCTGCTCAAGTAAGAAAACATTTCACGACCAACATATCTAAATGCCCTCAGAGTCCAGGCACAGCCCGACAACCACGAAGCCGCTCATTCAGAACACTTGGGTTTCGGCAAAAACTCGCATTTTCCGTTCTTGTCAATCCTGACGAATCACGTATCACCTGTCAATTTTACGCAACAAATAATGAAATCGCAAGATATATCCCAAATCTGGTCTAGCCCAAAGTCACGATCAGATCTTCGCATTTAATGTATTGCTCAAACGTTTACTCTATCTCACGTAAGTTTTATTTATTTGCACCTTTCGAAAAGGTTAGTTTTGTCTCGATAAGTCACTACGGGCAACACCAGAAATTGGTACTCACGTTCACATACACATACAAGACACAACAGTTTCTCAATGCGGAACTTGAACTCTTGACCTAAGCAGAAGTGCCTGCTAAGTACCGCATAAGGAAGTGCCCTTCATGCTAAAAAGGGTAAGGAAAGATCTATACGGTCATCGTTTGAAACTAACTCGGATAGTCTTCTCTCAGAACAGAGAATAAACATTTTTGTTAAGTATCTACTTACTTCCTATTACGACAATGACACCATGGGTTAACGGTGATGGAAGTACTGTCCGAATTTATTTTATTTATTACACTTTCGTATCGGAAAATTTTCAATTTCTTCGAGAAGCAAACGAGACGTGAAAGTTGTTTCGCAGAATTTAGTCATGATTCACGGAAGTAGAATTTTGTTGCCTCAACTTCGGATCTCGAGGGAATCAAGTTTGGCGAGCTACGGAGTATGTTTATTCTAACGTATTATTTTAATGACAATTGTAAAACTTATACGCAATAATGATTTGCGTTTACCAGTTTATCTAGTCAATTAAAATATCCTCAGTTAAAATATTTTCTTCTGAACGTAGGTATCAATTACTTAGCTTGATGAGCTGATAGGCATTCAATTGAGGCTTATTAATTACCCAGTAGGATGAAGTCGGGCTGTAGAAGAGAAAACATAACTCTCTTTCTAAAATATTTTTATCACGATTTCATAGTAAAAAGTGACGAGCCTAACTCCTAGTTTTATATCACTCGACACATGTTTTCTTCCATTCCCCAATATCAGCCGTCATCTCAGTATTCACACCTTTCTTACTCATAGCATCATTCACACAACCCATAGATATCTTCTTACTGAGGGTTCTCTACCCTTGTATCCTCGTCACTCCTACTTGTATACCCATAAAAATATTTGCAATATATAATTTATTTTTCCTTCACAGGGCAACGACGAGTCATGCCTATCGATTCTGAACAACTTCTACAATGACGGTATCAAATGGCACGACGTCGCTTGCCACCACGTGAAACCATTCGTCTGCGAGGACAGCGACGAACTCCTCAACTTTGTGCGCTCGCGCAACCCCACGCTTCGTATTTAAGACTCCACCTTAATCGATGACGTCGGGCCTCTAGCCAAAAGCCTTGTTTAATAATAGCCAGAATGGTCTTTTGAAGGCCATCTTTCTGATAAGAACTTTATTTTTATATCGAAAACCTAAAGCGAGGGCCAAAAGGGCACCTGTTTGCTGTTTAAAACTGACACTACGCAAGAGGCCCCAGCTAATGTCGAGTAGGTAATCCTTATTCGATTTCACTACCTGGCTCTGCAAAAGTTAAGATCCAAGGTCTGTATTTTTGAACTAAATGAAATCTGAAACGAGAGTCAAAAATAGTTTTTTTAACTGTTTTCTTAGGAAAATAATCAAATAATCTATGTTTGAGTCACGCTTCGTTGTGTTCTAAATCACGGGCCTGATTTTATCCTGTGTACGACGGAGCACCGGCGGAATCAAACGCACACCAAGTATTTTAGATGGCTGACATTGTACAAAGCTCAGTGGCTATCTACTTACCCTTAAGTTATTTATATTTAACACTTCACTTGTATACCTGAATTAAACTAGTGTCATAGGGTTTTGGAAGGCAGAAAATTGTAGTTCACTTACGGTTTACAGGTTAAAAAGAAAAAATAATGATTGTAATTTATAAAAAAACTTTATTTTTAATTGACAGTCAGTCATCCTTTGGAGAATACATGCCTAGTATGTACTTTCTTCACATAATTTATAAATTGTATAAAGATTGTCTGCACGCATATGATTAACTTATAAGAATTAGATGTAATAAAGTTATTATTTAAATAAATTGTCTTAAATCGATCCTTACATATTCCACCAAAATGCAGGTGAGTACCTAAAAGCTGAATCTAAAAATGAGTTTAACATCTTTTAAGCAAATGATTTAACAAAACTATCTGCTAGTTGATTAATGGACTGTATCAGTAAAAAGTAACAATAGAGCACTTATCACAAGTTGATAAATAAAGGCAATATTAAACGCAAAATATACAAAAAACTCACATAAATAACATAAAAAGTAAAACTAGAAACAAATGTCTACTTTCAAAAACGTATTTAAGTTAAATTGGCTAACTAACTTAAAACAATGGGTACTTAGTTACTTCACATTTGGTACTTAAAAAAAGTATATTAACTGGTGAAGTTATAATAATGTAGTACAAACTACTGTTTATGTAGAAGATAGGTGCAGTGAAACACGATTTCAATACAAACGGTGAAGTGAAGGGGCGGGAGAGGCAGTACGTTCGCGCGCATTCAATGTCAAAAGATCACTGTCGTCAAAAGTTTACAAAACGCGCCGCTTATGCACGCGCCCCTTCCCCGCTCGCCTGCGTCCCCCGCGCCTTGCCCAACTGGCTTTATTAATCAAATAATCTAAATAAACATAAACAAAATCAAAACAAAACTAAATGACAAAATAACACGCGTCGTCTACACTCCCCTCCCTAGTGCTGGCACAGCGCTAATCAGCCATAGGGATAGGGGCGACGCGTGTCGCATTCCTTCTTAAAATGCCTGAGTTTGTCCTAATATCCACAACCCTAACTCGCCCATCTTTGCCGGATATAACAGCCTGTATTACTCCTTTTGGCCATACATTTCTGGGGGAGTTAGGGTCCACTATTAATACAAGATCTCCCACTTGTAAGGGTCTTGGTTCATCATGCCATTTTTGTCTGGGGCGCATATCCGGCAGGACTTCGCGCACCCAACGCTGCCAAAACATATCAGCCAATTTTTGAGACAGACGCCATTGTTTTCGGAGGTAGGTATCGGACTCATCAAAAACACCTAAAGTAGGTAGGTTGGACGATGTTCCCAGTAAAAAATGGTTAGGAGTAAGCGTCTCATTACTGTTAGGTTCTACTGCGACGTGGGTGAGGGGACGGCTGTTTATTATCTGTTCTATTTCTGCTAATAAGGTTTGAAGTGTCTCATCACGTGGCGCTCGTTCCTTCAATATGACCTTAAGTGCGTCTTTTATACTTCTGATTAGCCGTTCCCAAGCCCCTCCCCAGTGAGGGCTAGCCGGTGGTATGAAAACCCATGTCGTTGCCATACTGTAGGTAGTCGCTCCTAACTTGAGTTTCTCCGCATCCAGTTCCAAGATACATTTCCTCAGCTCTGCGTCAGCTCCTCTTAGATTCGTTCCATTGTCTGAGTATAAGAATCGAGGCCAGCCTCTTCTGGCTGCCATCCGTCGGAGAGCCATTATTAGTGCGTCTGTAGTCAGCTGGTTCACTATCTCAATGTGAATAGCTCTTACGGTAAGACAAGTGAAGATAACACCATACCTCTTTTCTCGGCGTCGGCCAACTGTTACTTCCAGGGGGCCGAACAAGTCTACTCCGGTGAAAGTGAATGGGCGGTGATGATGAGCAAGCCGCGCTTCAGGTAAGTCACCCATTCGGGGTGGATGGGGCTGAGCCCTCTTTATTCTACAAAACATACATTTTGAACTAATATATTTCACGGTAGGCCGTAGTCTTATAATCCAGTATTTCTGTTTCAGTTCGTTGACGACCATTTCCTGATTCCCGTGGCATGCCTTTACGTGGTAGTACTTCACAATGAGGTGAGTGATATGGCAGCGGCCGTGAAGTATCACTGGATGTTTTACACAATTAGATACCTCAGGTGCAGCGTCGATGCGGCCAGACAGTCTCAGCAAGCCATCATCATCCAGTATAGGCGTCAAGGTAAGTAATTTACTTTTTTTATCTAACCTTTTATTATGTTCCAGGTTGTGCAGGTCCTCTGGGAAGGCTTTCATCTGGGAGTACTTCAGCAACACGGTCTCAGCGCGTTCCATCATCGCGCCATCTGCACCAGAACTAGAAACTTTCCTGCATTTATCTATGAAAGATAAAACCACACACATAGATCTCACCAGTCGCAGCCAAGAAGAAAACCTTTCTGGTTCCGGAACAGCAGGTAAGCACATAGGCGCAACGTGGATATTATTTATGCATTCCAGGTCCACATCGCGAACATCAGGTAGCTGTATCTTAGACTCTCCAGGCCACATTTGTTCTTTTTCATATAAAAATGACGGTCCGTATAACCACTCATTTTTCAATGTTTTTATTTCGCAGGTTTCTCGTGTGGCAATGTCGGCGATATTCAACTTCGGAGGTATGTATTTCCATTCTTCAATTTTCGTCAGTTCGTCTAGTTCGCCGAGACGGTGGGCGATGTAGGCTTTGTAATTCCGTATATCATTACGTATCCAGTATAAAACCGTAGATGAGTCACACCAGAATGTTTTTCTTTCAGCCTTTATTCTGTGCTCGTTAATTATGTTATCGGCTAATCTTCCTGCCATCACGGCTGCCTGTAATTCTAAGCGCGGCATCGATACATACTTCACAGGCGCGACTCTGCATTTGCTAGAAACAAAGGCTACTTGTACGTTTTGTTTACGGTCGATCCAACGCCAATATGCTACGGCGCACATCGCCTGAGTCGACGCATCACAGAATATATGTAGTTGTAAGTTTCTATAGCGCTCGGTCTGTGGCAGCGCCGGCGCGTTGTTCGGTGCGCCCGTACCGAGATCTTGCGTCTCGCTCTCGCGCGCGGATATAGGGCTCGGTGTACTGGTTGCCGACTCGTAGTGCCTAGGTAGGCGAATTTCATGAATGTTTGTCATTATGCCCAACCACTCGGTCCATTTTGTAAATATTTGATCTGTTATTTCATTGTCCCAGCTGATACCGGACCTCCAGGTATCTTGTAACATGATCTTGCCTTTGATCGTGATAGGCGAAAGAAATCCATAAACATCAAATATGGACATTATCACACGAAGCATTTCCCGTTTAGTAGGTTTCTTTTGTCCAAGCAATATTGGAGTGGAAATCTTTTTTAATGACACATCGAACCCCAGATTATCATCAGTTGGAAACCAAATTAGGCCCAGTGTCCGTTCTCCGTCGTATAGTTGTCCGTTCTTAAATGATACATCAGGATTTCCAAACTGAAGCTCCAGTGTGTTCATTACATCGACTGCAGAGGTAGCACCAATGAGCAAGGCAGTCACTGCTTCCTTGGCTGGTCCTTGGAGGCTCTTCCTCAGACGCCACAGGTTTTCCTGGTCACTAAAGTTACACACTTGAGAGGATTCATCAAAAGCTTGTTTGTACTGTAGCCATTCAAGCGGATCACCAGAGTATTTTGGTAAGTCCCTCGGCGTACACAAACGATTCAGCATTTTATCGTTAGATTTGCTTGCACCAGTAGCAGAAGCAGCAGCTAGGTCTTTCAGAGCATTCGCCAAGGCTTGCACAGTTCCATCAGTACCACCAGGAGCTGGTGGTGGCGGGCGAGCTTTGATTGCGAGTTCCGTAGCAGGGTGTTGCGGGCCGGCGGGGTCCATTTGGTGCAGGTTCGATTCCTGCGGTGCCGGGCGCAACACATCATTACAGGTACTACGGTGAGTGACGCTCTCCTTTAACTCCTGTCGACTGCTTTCCAGCCACTTTTTCACCACTTGGTCATTGTTCTTACTAGAACCTTTTCCCGAAGGTAAACTGCAGCTGCTACCCTCGTCTTCAAGTTCCGCGAGGTCCGCATCTAGTTGTTTATCAATTAGCTCCATTCGTATTTGAGCTTTTGCTTGAGCGGCTTCTAATAAAAGCCGTTTCTTCCTTGCAGTAATGGATGAAGTTGATGATGACTTTTTGCGGGTAGACTTTTGCACACTTAATGCTGTAGAAGGTCCGGGTTGGTTTTGTTCCAGCTTGCTCCCGAGTTCAATGGGTTTTACAGCTTCTTTTGAAGTGTCTGGGTGTTCGACTTTGCATTGTTCAGCTTGTTGAGCATCTTTCAGTGGCGCTTGATCCTCCTCCTTTTTCCTCGCACTTCTCGTGCTCACCATGCTTCTGGGTGGCGTATGGTACATCCAGAGATCCGGCTCGAAGGACCAACAAATGTAGAAGATAGGTGCAGTGAAACACGATTTCAATACAAACGGTGAAGTGAAGGGGCGGGAGAGGCAGTACGTTCGCGCGCATTCAATGTCAAAAGATCACTGTCGTCAAAAGTTTACAAAACGCGCCGCTTATGCACGCGCCCCTTCCCCGCTCGCCTGCGTCCCCCGCGCCTTGCCCAACTGGCTTTATTAATCAAATAATCTAAATAAACATAAACAAAATCAAAACAAAACTAAATGACAAAATAACACGCGTCGTCTACACTTTATATATGTCAAAACATGAAAAAAATGTCAAAACGTAAAATCTTATTCCCACACTTATTATAAAAATAAAAATGTAATCCTAATTAAAAACCAGTCAATTTATTAAATGGTTCCCAAAAACGGATATTTTAAAATGCTAATCGAATAATATAGTTTTTGCATACGCTAGCTTACGCAATGCCTTTTGGTGCTGGCCTTTGATATCTCTTGTTGAATTACTGTAACAGGTTGATTTGCTCTTCTATGAATGTAACTGTCAATAGATTGTATTGATCGAAGCTTGTTAGGGTTTCGTACCCGAAGGGTGCCAATGGGACCCTATTAATAAGCCACCGCTGTCCGTCCGTCTGTCAGCGGGCTGTATCTCATGAACTGTAATGGGTTGAGTTGAAATTTTCAGTGTGTATTTCTATTACCGCTATAACAACAAATAATAAAAGCATTAAAAAATGGAGAATTAAGGAAGCCCAATACAAAAAATATCTTTGAATGTACGATGGTACAGAACCCTTCATGTGCGAATTCAACTGGCACTTTACCGATTTTTTAATAAAGCTGTATTCACAATAACCTCTGACTGCGCACTGAAGGTGAAGTGTGAACTGTCTATTAGCTTTGTATTGACTGTCCGAGCAGCGTCGCGAGGCTGCCGCTCGCAGCGGGTGCTTGTTTTGTTAGGACTTGCCTTACCCGAGGCAATAGCGTAAACTACGGGAGAGGCCCGTCCTAGCTGGC
Organism: Scotopteryx bipunctaria; assembly: GCA_949320045.1. Lineage (NCBI taxonomy): Eukaryota > Metazoa > Arthropoda > Insecta > Lepidoptera > Geometridae > Scotopteryx > Scotopteryx bipunctaria. The sequence goes on from OX439441.1 coordinate 8,008,883, forward strand.
CGAGCATCTGCCTCGCGAGGCGACCTGACAAGGCCTGTTCTGTCAGTTAGTATTCAGCTAAGCCACTGACTGAGCGAGTAATGTGAATACGACCTTATGCTGTAAGACAGGTAAATCAATACAATTATTTTGAATGTTTGAATCAACAAAATGTTTACGTAAAGGTCACGTAATCTTCTAGAATAAACGTTGCAAGTGAAAGGCCGAATGTGCCTAGCCGCAAACGCCATAAAATAAATTATAATCTTGGGTGAATTTTTCATGTCTACAGATCAGCGTAACAATCCCAGAAATTATTTTACTTTTAAACTACTACCTTCTACTTCTTCTTGTTTCACTAGTTCTTTTAATAGTTCGAAAACATGTAGCAAGTGCACGAAAGGACATCTTTGAGGCGCACTTTAAAACCTTTTAATATACTAGTTCCAAAAAACTAGTGACACGACTAGATAGATAGACTAATTCTGAAAGAGTTGAGTGCCTTAAGTGCGCCTCATAGAGGCACCTTTCGTGCACTTGACACAATGTTTTTTTGTCTTACTCCTAGGATGAGTCACAAAAGTCCCAATGTACGTGTGTATATTTAAAACTTAGTATACAAATGTCAGTAAACGCTAGTTTAGGCAAAACAAAAATATACAACAGTTATTCGTCAGTAAGATTACAAAATTTGCCATTTCCGAATTAGCAAAATGTCGAATATGCACAAATTGCCAATTCACAATGAGTCGTCAGCATCGTAAGAAATCGACTACTGTCAATAAAACATTGACCTCTTGACATGGAAACATTTTCACTAAAAAACACTTACATAAGTTCATAATACTTTGGTGAAAGCATTCAAGTAAAGAATTAACAATAAACAAAACTACTAAACTTAATGAACAATTATTAAAATAAATGCGTAAAAATAACGAACTTGGTGAGCTTTACATTTTATTTTCTATTCTATCTATTCAGATAAAATTCAAACACAATCCTGTAAAGCTGGATACGGACTAACCGAACAAAAACGAGCAAAGGCGAAGCGATTGCGAATCATCGTTGGGAACCAATGTTCGGTAACCTTTTATCTATGTGTTGCAACAGTATAGGCAGTATAAGAGGAAGAACTTGTTGGCTCTTGCTCGTTTTATTTCCAATTCCATTCAACTAACGGACGACGAATTCTTAATTACCACATCAACGGTAATCCTTCATCAGTCGCCCCTTGGTAGAATATAAGAATCGGGCATTAGTTACTACTAATAAAAGTAAAATTTGGTTAAATAAAACATCCACATTGATTTATTCACGTTCGTTCGGTAGCCTTCTCTCGCTTACACTTGGTTGGTCCGTACCCAGCTTCAGTAGTCCTTCTTTAAATTAGTATAGCTCACATATTTCGGGTCTATTAGGCTCAATCGCTAAAGCTAAACAGCAAACTATTTTTTTGACCCTAATGAAGCCTTGTTCAATACTAAACTAAATAAAAATACCTATACTAAACTCGACCGAAAATAACAATAATGGGTAAGGGAGCACCCACTGATAACAGTTACCATTCCAACAAAAAAAAAGCCGTGTTGTGGCCGGAGATCTTTAGTATGAGAAAACGTATCATAGTTGCCATGTATTCTTTTGAACATGTTGGATTACGCAGGACCACACCTATACTATCACGATTTTGAAAGTGGTCTAACACTTTCGCAGAACGATAAAAATAAATAACCAGTGAAAACAGTAAAAATATGCGAGTATACAATACAGCCGAACGTTGTAAACATACTGGTATGGGAAACGAACTAGTATGAGAAAGTTTTTTCAACCATATCTTTTTACTCTAACCGATAATTATAATCTAGACTCTAGATGTCTCTATGTCAAATGTTAAAAATACGTGCTCGTATCTAAAATCCACTAAAAACTATGGAGAGGAATTTCTTGTAGGTACCTAATATTCCTACCAGTAGCTTCGTATCTGTCTTAGTTAGCCTATGAAGTAAAAAAACTATAGATATTCTGTAACTACAGATGTATCTAAAATTACAATACAGTTGGCATCACAAGGCTACTAGTATCATATTGAGAACTATGCTCAAGGCTAAGCATAGATTATTTAATGGAAAGAAAGCGAATCCACAAGCTCCTAGGGTCTATATATGTAAATTGGTTAACACACACATGTATTTAAGTACGCGTACTTGTAGCTCGACTCATGTATCACTCGTAGAAACGCGTAATGTACGCGAACTTTGTGAACAAAACATGAGCAATATGTAGAAATGAGCTACAAGTACGCGTTCTTAATTGTGTATCAGGCATTTTAGGATAGGCATTTGACGTCATTGAGTATCACAGAAAGGAGTGTCAGGAACTTTAGGATAGACCACTAGCGTCATTCAGTATTGTATAAAGGAGTGTCAGGAACTTTAGGATAGACCAGTAGCGTCATTCAGTATCGTATAAAGGAGTGTCAGGAACTTTAGGATAGACCAGTAGCGTCATTCAGTATCGTATAAAAGAGTGTCAGGAACTTTAGGATAGACCAGTAGCGTCATTCAGTATCGTAGAAAGGAGTGTCAGGAACTTTAGGAAAGACAGGTGACGTCATTGAGTATAGCAGAAAGGAGTGGCTTATCTCTCAAGGCTGCGTTGAGTTCTGACTCGTCCCACTGAAGCCGCACGCGGCGGCCCCGGCCTGCGCCGGCCGCAGCCCCCGTCACACGTAGGGCTCCGCGCGCCTCCAATAGCGCGCAGGCACCAGACATCTCACTCATGTCCAGAGGAGCTATGTTACGAACTGCTGCTACCCTGTTGGCAGAGAAACAATCTTCGATATTTTTCTCTCTCAAAGCTAAACTGCAACGTTTCACATTTTGCGTCCTTGTAGCAGAAATCCTCACCGCTCAACTTTGTTGTCAATGGAAATGTCCAAGCGTGTATTTAACGTTAGTTTTTAATTTAGTTCTATTTCTATTTACGTTTTTAGTTTACTTTTAGTATTAGTTTGGTTGCCTGGGAGAAATCGCATCACGCGATATGGCTACCATTTGCCAATAATGTAGCATAGTTTGAAACTTGTGTCGTATTTAGATTAACGCTTCCATCCGCAAGGATGTCACAAGGATACAGGATGTTTGGTTTATTCATGGAACTTATTTGCACCAGCTTTGGTTACCAGATTTCACAATGGTTTTCCGTGCACGTCAAACAATTGTTTTTGCACAAGTCTCTCATTTTCGTTCAAATAAAAGACGTAACGAAATAGGGAAAGTTGGTGTGTATTAATATTTATCTTGCTCGTTTGCACGAGCACGTCAATATCCGTGTGTCGTGTGAACCCATACAAACCGGTTTTCAAACGAAATATTAATTCATGAAACTGATCGCATTTATGACGTTTTCATTCAGAAACTTTTTATTAGCGAAGACCCACTGAAAAGCTGTATTGTCGAGTTATTTCCATTATCTCACCAATCTGATTAACTGTTTCTTTACCAACTGTCTTTTAACGAGCTATCTATAAACTATTCTGAAAATACATTACGTAGAAAATATAAAATTGTAAATCCACGCAAAGAGACACCGCGGGCGTTAGACAAGGCCAAAACAAACAAAACAATCTTGCTAAGCTTACGTGACGCGCCTTCATTATTTACTAATAGCTGACTATTATATACGCGTGGTTCCAAAAATTATAATATTTTCTATAAACATGACTATTACACGATTGGGCACGCATTTTTTTAAACGCAATTACAATCTTTAGTTGCTATTGCATAACTTTAATAGCTTCGTTGATTTGTCATTTACCTTCAATATAAGTTAGGTGACATATCCTTCCACAAAATTGGCTAATTCGAGAGTCGAACGCACATAAAACCTAAACGATTCGAAATACCTGTCATTCGTATATTTACTGTTATGTACACAATTTAAATGGAATATTTTGTAACAATCCTTACAGTTGGAGTAAAACCAAACGTGAGAATGCGGTCATCAGGTAGTCATTGGAAGCATTCTTTGGAGTATGCTAGAATATCATCACCATCATCTACAGCTGACTTCTTTCTCTCCTAAGCCTTTCTCTTTACCATCCATCACCGGTTTGAGTAAGTCTAGTCTACTACCCACGGTTTTTACCATATCGTTTGCCATCTCGCTGCATGCCGAATATACCGATCCACACTTCTATAACCACACCCTCAGACCAAATAAAAATAATTATTTTTATTTGGTCTGAGAACCACACCAATGCCATCATTGGGTTAACGTTTTACATTACACCGCTCGTCAACAAGTACTTCGAATTTTTCTCGAATTACAGCTATAACTTACTTTTTATAAACATCGTGCAGTTTCCCTAACACAATGTCCTTATTCTTCCCCTTTGACAGCATGAGCATCAAACTACACAATATCAGTTTCTGTTGCATCGGGAAGCCATCCTCCACGTCTGTTTCCATCTTCCTCGAGCCTCCGTAGATGTTGTTGAGTACTTCTAGAACTTGCTTCAGCTCGACGGTGACTGAGGAGTGTTTCATCATGGCGTCCACAGATTGGTGTTCGGAGAATTTACTTCGTTTCGCGAGCTCGATCACTCGCCGGCCTATGTCGAGGGCTCGTCTCATGTCTCCGGATACTGCGGCGATCTTAGCTGATGGATAAGAAAAACGTAAGTTTTCTCATGTAGGACTTGGGTCCGTAAAGCTTCATTTATTAAAAATCAGTTAATAGATTCAAAACTCTAATAAAAAAGAAGGACCAAAAAAACATATTACAAAATATCTGATTATCTAGAAGACAATAAATCTCTAGACTGAATAATGCTCAACTTGTTACATAAAGGATCATTTTCCTAAGAAAATAGCCAAGCGTGGTTTCTTGTCTGTATCTATCTTTCACGCTTGGTTGCGTTCCAAACAGGCGTAAATTCTACGTAGATTCAAAACGAACCTAAAATATTCCATAATAATAATTATTTTTTACTTTAAGTCATCAGCCTCTAGAAGACATTTTCTAAACATAGGCCTAGATAAACATACCTGCTAACATCTGAAGCGCAACAGGCGAGAACACATTGCTCTTATCCTCACTCGCCAGTACTGTCGTGAATATCTTTATAATCTGTTCCTTGGTGTATGGCGCGAAATGCAGGGTATTCGGACGAAGCGAGCATCGTGCCTGAAGCCTCGGCAATGTCCTTTCAGTGAGATCTAGTGCGTTGGCGATGCCGATAAGAACTATGCGGGAATTCGCTAGTGAGGGCCACTCGAATATCGTGTAAAGAACTGACTGTCGCTTGCTATCTAGTTGGTCAATCTCATCTAGTACTAAAAGTCTGTAAAAAATATGCAGTTGTTGCAGATAATCGAAATCAAATTTAATTTTAATCTAATATTCAAAATTATCTCGTGTTAGAAATGGTAGTATATGGAACCAATAGTAGTAGACCAATTTGGAAATATAAATAGTACATACATACATATTATCAGACCTGTGTATCCCTAATGATAAGAAAACTTGCAGCCTCTAAGTCCTAAGATGGATATGTTGGACCATGGTGACAGGTGATCAGCCCATCGCCCATATAAATGGTCCATCATATTAGGGAGCATACTATCCCTTAGTCGACTTATACAACATGCTCAGGGAGAGATCAATCTGGACAGATTCTGTTTTTTTCTATACTCCCATTCTAGCAGAAAAGTAGTTTTGAGTTTTGTCATTTTGTCGGTACCACGCGAAAAAGCCCCTGACGGAGGCCAGCGAAGAATACTTTTTACTGAGCCACAAGGAATGTTGTTACTTACTAAACTGTTAAATCATGGTCGTATAAAAATACTTACATCATTTTATGTTTCTTGTTCAAATATTTTTCTATCCCACTACAGCAAGCCTTCTCTGTAGTGCCTGATGTCTGTATCTGTAGTTCTTTGCATATTCTACTGTAAATACTCGCTGCCGATTTCATCATAGTACAGTTCACATACACCTGTTTATAGGCTTCTCTGATCTGTGAAAATTAAATAAAAATCAAGTTAGTCTGCTGAATGTATTTTCTTGACTGCGCAGAATTGTTGCCTGATCTCTTGAAGGGGGGCGTATAACGCTAAAAAGGCTCAACCGTTTTTATAAGCACTTTAGTGGGATAAAATTTACATCTTATCAAACCAATCAGATCATCAGCATTAAAACCCCTGCTGCTAGACATATAGGCCTATCACTACATTTTCAGGGAAGCGAAATAGAGACTTATTAAAAAAGTCGAATACCTTTACTCCAATGGGCCGTTCTATGCTTCATCTTATAGCCCTGCAGCTATACAATCTGGCTTTGGCGAACTTGTCGCGTAGACTGAGGGGTCTTTTCATTTGTCACAGGACACAAAAAGCGAAGCATTGTAGTAGCTGCAAGACTAGGACAGTCGAGGGTTTGTAATAGATACCTTTGGCATTTGCAGTATGTATGAGAGACTGGCGGTTTTCCCCGTGCCCGGCTGCCCGGACACATACAATGACGCAGACTCTTCGCTCTCTATGTGCTCCATCAAAAACGTTTCCAACCATGCGATCTCTTTTTCTCTGCTGGTCAGAGGCTTTGCACTGTATGCGCTGAAATTAAATAAGATTGTTTTAAGTAGGTATTCTTAATAACTGATCACGCAAATCCTACTAATATTAAACATAATTATGATAAACTATATGAGGATCTGATGATGTTAGTGCCTCAATTACGCCATAAAAGCAAAACGGATTGTGAGTGTCCTGGTATAACATAGAGGGCTACTTTTTATCCGGGTATCTCGCGAGTAAAACCCCAAGCAAAAGCTAGTTTGAAAATATGTTTGGCTTACTTTTCATTTTCTGTTTGTTCATCAATTTCATCTATTCTTCTTGAAATTTTAACAGCAGAGCAATCTGAAACAAAATGTAAAATATTAATGTTGGTAAGCTACCCTTTGACCACGCGAGCAAGTGAAGATGCCACGTAAGTATTCAAAAAGACAATGAATAATTAAAAGTCTTACCATTTTCTTCATTTTCCTTCAGAGCACTTTTTATGCGACGTTTTAGTACTTTGCCTTTTAAAGGTTCTAGGGCGTTTAAAATATCTTTATTTTCGTCCGTTTTGCCATTGCTGCCCAAAGTAGTTTTCTTGCGGGACCTGAAGGGGATCGTTGCCTGAACCGCCGCCATCTGTCAACAAGAACATATTATCATGATAAATATTCCAGTCAAATAGTACACACAATATATTATTACAAAAATAATAAGTAGACCTTACCTATATTTAGCAGTATTAATGCAGAAAGGGTTTATATAATATGAATTAAAATCCCACTTTAATATTAAAACACGTTATAAGTTTATTTTCAAAACCTTACTTACTATTTATTATGCACTAATTATCTATAATAATAAGTTATCTAAATATAACAATTGAATATGGAAGAAACAAATGCAACCTGTCACAATCAATGCAAGCAGTATTTTGGTCGGATCAACAAAATATAAAATACAAACACAATTTGTTATAATTCATATAAAATTATGCACCAGCACAGTTTCATAATAAAAGTTATGATTGCACAGGCATATTTTCAGGGTTCCGTACCCGAAGGGTGCCAACGGGACCATATTACTAAGCCTCCGCTGTCCGGCTGTCCGTCCGTCTGTCAGCGGGTTGTAGTATCTTATGAACCGTAATAGGTAGAATTAAAAATTTCACAAAGTATGTATTTCTATTGCCGCTATAACGACAAATAATAAAAATAAAATAAAAGTAAAAGAGGCCCCATACAAGAAACATTTTTTTAACATTCGTAGATAATCGATCATCGAAGCTACCTATTTAAAAAGCACAGAGTAAAAGTCATATTAAAAAGTACATGTACGGAACCCTTTGTGTGCGAAATCGACTTGCACTTGACCGGTTTTTATTTAAGATTAGCAAGCAAAAATAAGTATACTATAGGTGAGACCTATACATAAGTTATTCATAATTTGCAATAAATCTTAGCTTACTACAACTACATCAAGATTTTAACACTATAAAATTGTATGAGACGAATTATATTAGAATAAGCATTAAACAAACGCAATTTGTCCAAAGATCTTTACTTGAAAAAGTATTAGTAGGTATATTAACTAACAATATAAATCAGAAAGTTTTTTGACAATGATCATAACCTGTTTGATATTAATAAGGTTTCCAAAATATATTAAGCTGCGTTACAACCGACTAGTACAACATCATTTTAACACAAATAGCACTTAACAAATAAATGTTTAAGAGACTTAGAAAATAAACATGAGTAGCATGCCAGGGGCATCAGGCGGCTCAAGTTCTTTCACCACAACAATTCTGACGTGTCAACCTAATCTACTGTTGTTTATCTCGATCATTTTGTGCCTGCTGTGCCATATTCGTCATGTTCTTGAACAGATCAAAATCGTATTGCCTTTGCGCTTTCATCCAAGCAGCACTCATTTCCATCTGATGTCTCATCATCGCTTGCTGTGCCATGAACTGCGAAGGACGAAGATAATCAACTGCGTTTGACATGTTGGGTACATTCGGCCTCATAGTAGGCGTTATGGGCTGGCGACCCGGCAACTTGCCTGTCGGTGTAAAAGGTTTTAACGATTTCATGCCAGGTTTTGACGGGCCCGCGACCGCTGTAGGCGACTCACATTTCGGAGCGTTCAAACTCGATAGCGGAGTACTTGATATTTGACTGGGCTGATTCGTACTCTGCTCATGAGTGTTGCTGATTTGTTTCTCCTCAGCTATCACTAGCTTGGGAGATGAACTGGGTGAACGAGTTTGCCTCGGCGAAGGTTGCGCACTTGGTGAAGCATGCGATGGAGACATCTGAAAACTAGCTGACGCAGAAGGAAGTGGACTGTTTGCTGGCTTCATCAGGATGCTTTTACTTATTGTTTCCTGTCTTGCAATATTCATCTGAGAAGCGGTAGGAATCACCTTGTCAAGTTTAATTTGATTTATGTTACCTGGTTTGTTACTTGGATTCTTTGCAGGAATTCTTAGAGGACTTATACCAGCTGGTATTGGTCTTTTAGGCGCAGTGGGAAAGGGGCTGCTTTGTGACATTGGTGGTGGTGTCCCTTTGGAAGGTAAACTTTGTTTCTTCGCCAAATTGGCTATTGATTGCATAGCTTCAAATGTTTTATCAAATGTCTGTTGAGTGCCAGATGGTCCGGCAATGCTATTAGGAGATGACAAGTCTAAAGCGGTGCTTTTAGTTTCTCCAGAAGTGTTAAGTTTGTTTGTAAATGCAGTATTAGGTTTACTTGCAGCATTTAATAATTTAGGAGTTGCCAGTACAAGATTTGGTATTTGAGATTTATTTTTCGGTACTTTTGGTTTTTTGTCGCTTTGTAGAACTTGCAACTGTTGCTCAAACGTTTGCTGGAATGTTATTGGTCCTATAAAGTTTGCATTTGGAGTTTGTTTGTTTGCCTTAGTTTCAGCAATTGGTTTTAAATTAGGTACTGGTCCTTTGGCAGACGGAGTGTCAGAGGACTTAGTGGGTGGTTTTACTTGCTCTGTAGGAGCATCTGTTTTATTTAGAATAGGTGATTTAGTTTCATTTCCATCTACTTTGTTAGGTTTTTTAGTGTCAGTGTCTGGTAGTTTCATTATTTCAATATAGTTGGGAACAGTGGGACCAGGTATTTTATGGTTCATACTGGATCCAGGAACATTTTTATTGCCATGATTATTTTTAGGGTCTGTGCCAGTAGGGTCACCAGGAATGCGAGAATCTAATTTTTGATCAAAGAGAGTTATAGACAGTGATGATGGGATGTTAATTTTACATGAATCAAACAATGACTTAAGAGGATCCCCTGAGGCTGGTCCTGGACTTGGGATTTGAGGACTTGACAATGATGTTTTAACTTGTGATAAAATTTTGCTTCTGTCTATAGTAGGATCACTATTATTAGCTAAAAGATCCATTCTTACTTTATTAATTGATGGAGCTTTATTTTGCAATGAATGAGACGATGGGGGAACTCCTGGTTTTAAATCTGGTATTTTTTTTACTGTAGGTTTTTGGGCATCTGGGGTTTTAGTGCTTGATGTTTGTGATTCTGGTTTTGGAACCTGTATTTTTAAAGGTGATATAGTTTTTGCTTGAGCCAATGGTTGCATGGATGATGAAGACTGGGGTGGGTTATCATTAGTTTTCCGTTTGGATGTCAGCACACTATGGGGCGTAGTAACAGTTCTTTTAATTCCAGGACTGTCTATCAGCTGTTGAGCAACTGTTGAAGTTGTTGGAACTTTAATCTCTTTGCTGGGCTGAGATTTAGATGTGCTACTTGTGGCAGAAGTTTCCTGTATATTCTTAGATGGTGTTTCAATTTCCTTAGATTTAGAAACAGGTTCACTATCTTTGCTCTGACTGCATGATGCAGAATTAGCCAAAGCAGCTGATGCTGCAGAATTAGCCAAAGCAGCTGATGCTGCATAATTATTGAGAATTTCGTTGATTTTAGTTTTTTCTAGTTCAATCTTCAACCGCTTCATTTCCAATGTGTTTGCGGAAGTCTGATATTTTCTCTTTTGGGGTTCTGGCTGTATATTTTCAGGTTTGGTTGTAATATCTTGACTCTTCGGGTCAGGAGCAGTTGTAGAATCACTCGGGGCCACAGTTTCACTAGCTTCACTAGTGCTTGCTTTAGTGGGTGATACTTTTGTTGAACACATGCTTTTAGGAGCTAGATCAAATGAATTCAAAAATTGTGACTTTTCAACATCCTCTTCATTTTTCTTAGGAAATGAACTACTTCTGTCAGCATTTAATTTTTCAAATGTTTCTTTGCTTTGTTCAAATTTGTCATTTTTCTTGTTTTCTTTTGCAAGTTTCATAATGTTTTCATCTGGCATAGGACTGTTAGTTCCCGAAGAAGCTTCCGATGCTTGGTCATTTATTTGTGGAGCTGGACTACTTGGATTTGCATCCTCGACTGATGCAGGACTTGCTTTGTTTTCAGAAAACTTTGAGCATTGTCTATTTATCTCAAATATTCTATTTCTAATAGCAACATAATCAATGATTTGGTAGAAGAAGCGCATAGGTTCATTTCTCTTCCAGTTGTAAATGTAAGCAATATCCATAAGAGTATAATAGTCAGGTAGAGGAACTCTCTTGTAAAGGATATCAATAGCATATTGAGTGCTGTCTATATCAAATTTCATGCTCAAAAACTTTTTTAAATGACTTATGTTAACAACTGCAGGACATTGCAGATATCTTCTGGCCCCTGCTGTTGAGGGAGGTTCATTACTATCAGATGATTTGCTAGATATACTGTCAGAGTCAGTACCATCTGCATACTCCAAAGAAAATGATATCACATCTTCTGGGCTGAATATAATTCTCTCAGTGTCCTCTCCTCTTTGTTCTGGGGTAGCCGTTGCAGCTGGTCCTGGTCTAGATGAGTAAAATGTTTGACGTCTTTCCATTTCTTTTTGGAAGAGGCCTGGCACCAGCTTATAAACAATATCTTGAAGAGCCTTGTCAAGTTTTATGTTAGGTTTTGCAGAGTTGATCATCATTTCGCACACTGGACAGTAACTTTTCACCTTCAAGTGTTTTATTATACAACTTCTACAGAAGGAGTGTAAACATTCTACAATAGTTGTTGCGTCAATGTAGTAGCCTCGACATAACGGGCATGTGATGTGTTCATTCACTTCGCCTAGCAGTGTTCTTTGCGGTACCACAACACTACTGTTATGGTCAACCATTTTTACCACTTTCTTATCGGGTACTTTATTAGAAGTAACCATTGTAAATACTACACAAAGTTACCGAGGGAGAGACGCGCAGCTGCTGGCGTTCTATTGTAATGGCGTCGGTGTACCCTTATCAAATTTTAATTTCGTAAGCCACGCACTCCTAAGTAGTCTGTTCGTAGAGTTTTTAATATTCAAAACACAATTACAAAGTAACAAGAATTTTATCATGATTCCGTCTAATTCATGCGACAAACGAGTTCCGCCATTACACAAAATGTGATTGACAATGTTGGTACTCCTGTGTTTTCGCTATTTTGATGCAGATTTTATCCGTAAATAAATAAAAACTAATTGAACGAATACAAAACGAAATGAATAGTGCTACTTACTGCTACAGGTGCCGATTAATTATTCAGTTTTGCAGTTATTATCCACAATTTCACCATTAGTAAATTGATTTTGGCGCGAATCGAGATAGATTAGCAGCTCACATAAATATGTCAAAAAAGACAAGAGTCAAATCTAAAAGAAAAAGTCAACGTCATGCTGTGGAAATGTCAAAATAAAAATAGTTATTTTGTTTTGTTGGCCCTACTGTGTAATAGCTGGGTGAGTACTCACGACCTTTATTCTTTGTTCCGAGCCATAAGTCCGTGTTTAAAAAGTTCCTCTAAAAACGAACAAGTATTTAGTTAAAAGAATAAAAAGCCCGACTGTGTAGAATTAAGATAGCATCTGATAGTATAGTACATCTGCCATACTAAATTGACTATCTAAGGTGCTACAACTACTTTTATATACAAATAGTTTACAATAGTTTCAGATACACCCTAAACACATTACCCTCCTTCTTCGCAATCAGGTAAAAACAGGGGTTGGTAACACAGTGTATCGGTGCATGCTTGCAGCCTTGCACCCAGATAAAGAACGCCCCTGGCGCATGACATGCAGTTTTACGAGTAAAGTCAGTATGCTTAAGAACTAGAAGTGTAGTGTAGAACAAGTGAAAGGACTAGCATCTAGAGCAGAATTAAACAGAAAGTACATAATGTCAAAGACAAACCGTTCTAGCATTTACTAGCAAAGCTTCGAAACAGGTTGTGTTTAGAAATAATTCTGGCTATGATGAATTTTGATGCCATATCTTGAGAATGTCGAGTAACACAATATAATAAATTTTGGGGTCAAACTTTTCTGTACAAAATCCGCCACACTCCTTGACTTATTTTATATTTCTAATAAATTGATTTTGTGGCCCTAACAGAAATAATTATAGAGGGTCGTAGTGGTACATACCCCTAATAAAATTCAAACAATAATGTAATAGGTTTTGCTAATTTATTTTGGTTGAATGAAGTTAGCCGCTTGAGTTGAGCCAGTCCCAGCTGGCAACACTACGTTATAAATCGATCGACTCCCTCCCCTCGACTTGCTGGTTCGCTCTTTTCTTGTTGGACCTCGTTCATGGGGGTCGGTATTTTATCGTAAATTACCGTAATAATCAGAGGAGCTCCGGCTCTGTGCTCAACTTCAAAGTTAATACCTCTGAACTATGAGAGCTAAGGTAATTGTATTTCTGTGCTGGGCGTGTAATATCTGTGAATAAAATATCTGGTTGTGTTGAGCCTCATTTACGCTGTTCTATTCATACAAAGTTCTTTTCTCATAAAACATGTTTGTTTCAGTGGCGTAAGAAGCGTATGCGTAGGCTAAAGCGTAAAAGGAGGAAGATGCGTGCGAGGTCCAAATAAAATGGTAAGTTCTATCTTTATAACTGGATAATTGAAAGCTGGAGAAATCTAACGCTAAAGTTCTCTTGCACACTTCGATTACCTATCTATGAGTAGTACCTGCCTATAATGCTGATTGTTTACAGCACAGTTACTCCTTTACCATGTGGTCAATAAAATAAAATTATAACCTTTCCAGGCCCATGTGGCCCTTGTCGTGTATTTGGGTAGGTTGGACATCCGTTTGTTTATATGTGTAGGTTAGGCAGTATCAAGCAATGTCAGCGATGTTCTTATGTTTTCATTCATACAATCTTGACTTTGATTAGAACTATAGGGTGTATGATTCAGTCTGTATCCTAATGTGTACCTGTCCTGCAATAGTAGTGTCAAGTTCAAATTAAAATTCAACAATACTTTTCATTCAGCTTGTAGCTACAGTACCTAGAAACTTTTATTCATACAAGTTTTGTTGCTTTACCTTGTAGAAAATTACATGGCAGTTTTCTGCAGGTATATTTTAAATTGGTACCTAAGAGACTGTTCAACTGGGACAACTTGGGATCCAAGAATGCCCCTTAAAATTAAGGTGAAAATTTACAAATCAATCATAAGACCTGTCGTATTGTATGGATCAGAATGTTGGGCAATCAAAGGGATGGATGAAAGATGGATGCAACGGAGATAAGAATGTTAAGATTGATGTGTGGAGTGAATATATTAGAGGAAGTTTGAAAGTGGCGCCTGTGACAGAAAAGTTAAAGAGCAATAGATTAGCATGGTATGGGCATGTCATGCGAAGGAATGAATGTCATGTGATGAGAAGAATGTTAGATATGAAAGTGGATGGATACAAGAGGTAGACCAAAGGAAAGATGATGGATTGCATGAATGATATGAGTAAGAAAGGAGTGAATACTGAAATGACGGCTGATAGAGTGGAATGGAAGAAGGAAACATGTGCCGACCCCACTTAAGTGGGATAAGGGCAGGTTGATGAATTTATTTTATGACTGCTTTATGCTGCTGGTCCAGTATCTTTGTGACCAAGATTTTAATCGCTGTTCTTAATTGACCACAATATCTAGTCTGATCTTTATTTCTTTCTAGACTTCCTATTAATGAACTCGATAAAATTTTAACCTATACTTTAGCCAAATTCGATGTATAATAAAGGTAAACTAAAATCTAACCTAAAATGTTATCTAAAACCTAATAAAAACGAATACTGATTATTTAATTAAATTATAATTTTGTGAACAAATCTGCAGAGAGGAGCTATGTTCCCGAATTTTATCTATAGACATAGAATTAGGAGTATAGTTAGAATGTGGCTGAAATAAGAAATTTGATTAATTCACGATTCACAATTATTAGTGAATTCATCCAATTTTTTTGATTAATTAATTTAAACAATAATATTTGACCAGGTGCATCACCTTTCACCTAATTTACAACCTGGCCCATCTAAGGTTAATAAAGTTTGAACTAAAAAGTATTTTTTTTTAATTTCCTTTATATTTGATAACAATGGCATTCCCTGCTCTCACTGCTATGCTCAGTATTCAGTCATTCATTACCCCTCCTAGGCAGTCATTCTCCTACCTTGGGAACAATGCAAAGAATCGGAGGGTATATTATATGAGCCTACTCCACCCCTGTTATGTAGAAAATGTGTAATGGGGACTATACAAGGCCAACACTTACCAACAAAAGCTATCCTCACGTTTTAAAAACTACTGAATATGTAATAATTGCTATTTTTCATTTGTTTCAGGTACACAAGTGGAGTTAGTTGGTGTAATCTAATACTACTTATGTACCCAAAATAAAAATTTAAAAACCCATGTCATCTTTAAATTTATGTGAAGAATCCCTTTCCCTTAGGTGGTGTATTCAGGGTAGGTAGGTAATAGGGATTTACGATTCAGTCTTGGTCACTTATTGTAGCATAATTATATTTTAGTCCTTTGATAGGTAGGTACCTACCTATAGTATAGAGTAGGTATTCAATGACGCCTATAAACAGACGGTGTGGTTTTGGACTAATTATTCGAAGGTGTAGTCTCGGAACAATAAATACATCTTCCAAGGGTATAGTACTTTATAATCTGTTGACAGGGTAGGTAAGTCGTTGACATTAATTAGAGGTGAATGACCCTGTCATCGTCATAATTTCTGGTAGTTAGGTTCTGATATTGTTCTGAAGTTTGATGGAGAAACTGGGACGTTATTCACGATGACCAAACAAACAAAACGAGACGCGGGAAAACGTGTGAACCGTGTTATCGTATTCTGCATGGCATGACAATGTCAGATTTCATAAACGTCAATAGGCGCGAGACGAGGCTCGTTTTGAATTGTCAAAATTACATGCTTCAATATTGCGTGTTTTGCTAAAACGAGGTTGTGTTTTTACTAATTATGTAAATAAATTAGTCTTCTTTAAACTATTTAATAGCAGAATAGATTATTTGTATAATAAATAATATAATCTAGGTACCATTGAATAATATCCCTAATAAATGATGTGGTAAATAAGTGAAATAACCTAACCCTAGTGTACAGAATATTATTCACCCGGAGCCTCAAAAGGAGCTTTTGAGGCGGACTTTGAATCTATTCACCACACAGGGTTCGAAAGAACTAGGGGCTAGTAGTAGTTGTAGTAGGTACTAACCTAACCTAACTAATAGCTCTTTTATTGTGAATGCAAAGTTTGTGAAGATGTGACGATGCTTGTGCCTCATAATTTACTTCTAAATGGCTGCACGGATTGAGTGAAACTTGGGATATACATAGTATGTGTGCTGGAATAACATTAAGCTACTTTTTATCTTGGTAATAGGCGAGCGAAGCCGCAGGCGGCAGGTAGTACTTAATAAGTTAAAGAAAATTGTGTATTTTTGTGTTTTACATGGTTTTAATGCATTTATTTAACATAATATAACTGTCATGAGCTGCCCCTCCTAATGTGGCACATGAATAGGTATGCCTTTTATTTTTAGGCCACTGTTGCAAATCATTGTTATTGTTTACGAAGCAGAAATCATTGTTATTGTTTTTATAAGTACATACTTTCATGTTTTTGGAAATAAAGATTATATTCTACTAATATAATGAAAGTGAAAGTTTTTTCAAAGAATCTAATAAAATTAATTTATTTTAGTTCGCTGATGCTCTCATTGACCTCACAAATACTGTTATGTATATATATAATACCTACTAAAATAAATAGTTTATTAAAATATTACCCTTGTTTGATTTAATTCCTCTCTTGTTCGGAGGTAGGAAATTTGATGTAGGTTGGCATCATTCAAGGCATTCACCGCTTAGGTACTCTATGCAGAGGCTTACAGGTGCTAACCAAAAGTTTCCCACTGGCTTTTGATAGCTACTGGTGATCAGGAAATTGAGGGTTGTATATATATTATTTAAGAGCTAGCTCTTGTCGGTGTAACAAGAGAGAAATGGAGGAAACTTCATCGTGAGGGTTGTAAGTATCTGGAAAAATACAGTAAATATAGTAGGTTTCAGTCTAAGCTAATACCTAACCTAGGTACCTACCATTTTATTATTGTTCAATAAATTAAGTTTAGCTAACACAATACTTACTTTGACTTCTGTTGTAATGCTAGAACATCTCTGAGGCCCAGAATTAACTAGCCTCCAAGAACGCCGCACAATACCAAAACAACTCTTTGGCCACCTTATAAAATAGCACGAAAAATTTAGGGTCCAGCTCAGCAGAATCCCTTGACAGTCTCCTATTTATGTGTGGGCGTTGCTGGCGCCAGCATATCATACGTTGTCTTCGAAGAACAACGTCCATTCTTATCACTACGTTATAATATAGCCAAGTTTTTTTCAAAACAAACAATGCAATATGTCAATATTTTGATTGACAATTCGTTCGGAAAAATTGTGTTTGATTTGATTTAGCTAACCATTTTACGTTATATATATTTTTTTGGGCTCTAAACTTTAAAATATAACGAAATTATTATTAGAAAGAGTTTAGCAATTCTATAATTGAATATTTATTTACTTGAGATGAAGATTCTAATTCTAATTCAAATGTTAGGGGAACAAAGATCTGCACTGACGTCCCGCGGTGGGGTGTATTGTGCATTATCCCCTCTGCTAACCCTCCCCCAGCCAGCCCAGCTCCTTGAAGTACCGGAGAAGGACTTTGGGGTGTTGGCAGCAGTGTTCCAGTATCCTCGATGGTGTTGTTGAAGCCGCTGTTGGCGCTGTCGAGGTCGATGATGATAGTGCCTGACACCGCTCGATGACCGTCCGCAGTCCCGAGCTTTGTCTTATTTCGTTTGTTGCGGAGCAGTGAAGTGTCACGTGTTCCACAGTTTCATCCTCTTGGAAGCATCCCCGACATAGGCCGCTGTCCGTTGCTCCTATTTTCAGAAGGTGGTTATTCAACTCACAGTGTCCTGTGATGATGCCCACCATTTTTCGAAGGTCTTCACGTCCCATTTTCAGTAAAGTTGATGTGAGGCGTTTATTACGTTGGGGGAGCAGTCTTTTGGTGTGACAACAGTCTTGCCTTTGCTCCCACTGTTTTTGATGTTCATTTTCACAGTGCGTTTTCAGCCTGTTTTTAATCTCTAACGACGTGGGTTTACATAAGTTGATATCCTCCGCCGTTGGTGTTTTCTTTAGGCCCTCCTTCGCTAAAGAGTCCGCTTTCCGGTTTCCTGTGCAGGAGTCGTGGCCTTTAGTCCATCGAATTGTTACTTTGTGGTTGGCACCCAGTTTTTGTAGTGCTTCATGACATTGCACCAGGCTGGCTGATCTGGTGTCAGATCTGTCTAGTGCATTCATCAGTGCTGCACTATCAGTTATGAAGACAAGCTTTGTGACTTGATCTATGGCCTAATTCGTTGGTGATACTAGTGCCAGTTGAAGTTTTCTAGCTGCTAGTAGGAGCCCCATAGTTTCCGCTTGTAGGGCAGTCGTTGTGTGGCTCAGTGGTCGAGCCTCCGCTAGTCCGATATCCGGGCAGTAGAGACCACACCCTGCCTTGTTTCCACGTCTTGCACCATCCGTGTAAATGTACAAGATCTCCTTGTTGGTTTTGAGGTCCTCTATCTGTCCCTGCTGTTTGTCTATCTCATACTTTTTGTTGGTTAGATATGTCGTAGCTATTCTGTCAGACCCATTCAACGCCTCTGGAATGGTTTGTAGGGCCTTGTTTAGAATTTTGGTATGGTTTGTCGGTATGGCCTCTCCCTTCCATTGGCCAGTGGACTTTATTCGAAGCGCCGCAGACATCGCCTCCTGTTGTTGATTGTAGATGAAGATTGTAAACAAAAAATTAAAATCAATCTAAAACCGATAGTTTTCCGAACAGACCGGATGCTTGATTTTGAACGAATCACGTAAAACCAAAACACGGTCTTAGACAACTAGTCTTATGGCATGCAGAATATAGTTTTTGATTTCACACCATGGCGTGTCTCGTTTGCGTTTAGAGACACGATGACATTTGGCTCGTTACGTGGCTCGTTTTCTTTGGTCATCGTGAATAACCCTCCTGATTAAATCAGCTGGAAGAAGGTGTGGTTGTTCACGAGTTTCCTGAAATAAGATATAATATCTGATAAGTTTCAAATATAATAAAGTAAACAAACTATATCTCAGTCTTATTAATCATAGGTTTGGAATTGTTTGTTTGCTTCTATTCTAAGGACAAGTCAGTCTTTTTTAAATCTTAATTAGTATGATGGATCACTAGAGTCTCTTCCTCATGAGCTCCTCCTCCTCCTGGCTCATCTGCACAGGCAGCAGCGCGCCGATCTGGCACAATCCCACCTACAACTTCGCATCTCCAACTTAGTCTTACGTATATTCTTGATCTAAATAGGAATGATAGCTCACCAGAGTCTCTTCCTCATGAGCTCCTCCTCCTCCTGGCTCATCTGCACACGCAGCAGCGCGCGGATCTGGCTCAGCCCCACCCACATCTCCGCTACATCCAGCTTCGTCTTCGCGTTTATCACATAAGTCTTCTCGAGAGCACGGATCAGTTCGCCAACAGCGTCGTACTGACGGACTAGGAGACTGGAAGGAATATAATGGAATATATTATTATTATCATTAGGAGTCTGTAATATATCTGCCAGTTTCATCATGTTACATGAATTAACATATAAATAGTGTAAAACATAAATGGCAACGAAGATACATTTTTTTTTGTTTGGTACCTGGAACAGAGATGTGAGTAAAATTACCTGAACATTTCTCTGACGAGTTTGGGCGTCTCGATCTGCGACTCCTCGGCCCAACTGACAATAGTGCCGATCAGGACTTTACGGAACTTCTCTTCTGGAGTCTTCTTTGCCGGTTCTTCTATGGCCTGTACAATAAATAAATAAATAGCACCCAACAGTCACATACATAGTCCTGACCCCACATTAGGATTCCCTGTGTCGTGGGTATCAGAAACTACGAGTACCATGGTACCACAACACCCAGACCCGGAAGAAATATTTACAGAACATGCAATTTCTTCCGCAGCGGAAATCGAACCCGCGCCTCTTGCGCCTCTGCCGAGCAATCGCCTGCCACGCCACCGAGTCCGTCAAATTATTATAAAACACTTTTATTATAAAAATTACTGTAGATTCTAGTTTTTTTTTTGCACTAGTACTGAACCTTTCGTGTGCGGATCCAACTCGCACTTGACAGTTTTTTTTAATTATACTTTCACTTATTCTAGTTCTCTTTCAACTATAATTAACCTTTCACACCTTCAACTCTTTCTAGTTCTCTCTAAAGTCTTTCGCTCCATAGATAAATGTTTTTCAAGAAATTCCAAATGTTATTTACGTTATGATTAGTAATAGTTACCTCAGACAGTGGCTCTTGCAGAGCGTTGAGAGACACATGCACCATGAGGCTCTCGTAGATCTCGTTCATCCTGACGATGAGCTCCTCGCCACAAGGACAATTCTCCTTCCAAGATTCTTCTTCCTGGTCCATGTGCTTGAAGCCTGTAAAAACATCACAATTACCTAGTAGATTTCGTAAAAGGCCTAACCTCCGAATACTCAAACGCATCTCAAAATTGAGCACGTCTCAAATGACGATTTTTTTTTTTGACAGATTATCATCAGAAACTCAAAAAACCGTGAGTTGAGACGTGCTTAACTCTGAGTCGCGTTTCAGTATTCGGGGGTAAGACAAGTAGGTATATAGTTGAGCTCGAGGCTTAGGACAAGTTTATAGTCAAGTTTACTCCTTTTACTCCATTTACTCTTTTCTAAACTAGTAGCACCTACCAGGTAGGTCCTACTTATTACTCAATTAACCTTTGAATTTATAATAAAAGCGTCCATTTTAATTGCGGGTTCCTATCAGACGGAATAGGAAAAAATAAGACAACGATGTTTTTATGAAACAAAGTATTATAATCAATCTTTTATAAATAAACTATATAATATCCACTAAAAAACAGCATAGAAAATCACAATCTTTTAAACAAATTTTTAACCGTATTCTGGAACACTAGGTAATAATTTATAGAAACTACTCAAAATAAAATTAGTCTTAAAAAAAAACAGGAATACAAATATCTACGAATATTTAATTTTATCTACATAATTATTATAGGAACTATCTTATTTTTTTTTAGTGTAAAGTTCCGTAAATTAATATCCTGATTTTAGATGTTAGTTAAATTAATATAAAAGTCAATTTATGATTTTAATGTAAGTCACTGAACGACTACCGGTACGACATCGCCGCCATCTTGTTGTTTACGAAGGATTTGTATAAAAGCGCTTAGCCTGTCGTATCGGTTGGCTTTGCGTGTTTCGACATCGTGCTGATAACTTGTGTTTGAGTAAGTACCTATATCGTATTAATACATTAGTGTTCTGTGGGTAGGTACGTACTCTAAACACCAGTTATCAGTACGACGGTAATATACATGGTTGGTTACATTATATTTTAATGTGTTAATTCGATATTGCTATCTTTGCTGCCTATGCGATCTTTGCTGCCTATGCTATCTTTGCTGCCTATGCGATCTTTGCTGCCTATGCGATCTTTGCTGCCTATGCGATCTTTGCTGCCTATGCGATCTTTGCTGCCTATGCGATCTTTGCTGCCTATGCGATCTTTGCTGCCTATGCGATCTTTGCTGCCTATGCGATCTTTGCTGCCTATGCGATCTTTGCTGCCTATGCGATCTTTGCTGCCTATGCGATCTTTGCTGCCTATGCGATCTTTGCTGCCTATGCGATCTTCGCTGCCTATGCGATCTTTGCTGCCTATGCGATCTTTGCTGCCTATGCTATCTTTGCTGCCTATGCTATCTTTGTTAACTCAATGTAGTTTTAAACCATTTCTGGAAGCCTCTAGAAGTTAGCGAGCGAAGCGAGCTTCAAACCATTGCGAGCGAAGCGGCGTGCCGAAATTTTTAACTTAATGTAGCTTTAAACCATCTCTAGAAGTCTCTAGAAGTTAGCGAGCGGATCGAGCTTCAAACCAATGCGAGCGAAGCGAGCCAAATTTTTTAACTCAATGTAGTTTTAAACCATTTCTAGAAGTCTCTAAAAGTTAGCGATATTTATAATATAAGTAAGAAGTAAGATTTTAGTTTCGACGATGTAGATTGTGTGCTTATTTACCTACTATAGACTTCGACTTTGAAACTGAGTTCATCTGTTCTCTGGGCGGACAGCGGAATTCCCTGGTCTTCTTGGCAGCCACGGCGCTCGGCAAATCTGACTGCTTGATTTCTTGGTAACTGAAAGCAAGAAAAATATGCGTACATAATATTTAATCAGTTCAAGCTGTTATTATTGTTTCTGGTGGCCACAAGCATTGATTGATTGGGTTAGATTCCCGCTGCGGGAGTATTCTATCAGCCATCTGGCTCCCTTTGCTTAGTTGGGGGCTAGATGGTGCTGTATGATAATGTCCTCAAATATTTAACTAGCTGCCTCTCGCGTCTTTGCTCGCGTAGTACCCAGATGAAAAATAGCCTATAATGTTAATCCAGTATATATACTGGATTAACATATCCTAAACGGCTGAACGGATATATATATCCGTTCAGCCGTTTAGGCGTGATTGAGGCACAAACATCCAAACTCACAAACTTTCGCATTTATAATATAAGTGAGATTTATAGATTTTTTTTTTAAAGCAGGGTTATGCCGATGTTACCTCAACTGATCGCTCTGCAGATCGCCTACGAAGTCGTGAGCAAAAGCTATGATGGCTTCCACTCTATGCCTCAGTTGTATGTCGTT
The DNA here is from genome assembly GCA_949320045.1 of Scotopteryx bipunctaria. Lineage (NCBI taxonomy): Eukaryota > Metazoa > Arthropoda > Insecta > Lepidoptera > Geometridae > Scotopteryx > Scotopteryx bipunctaria. Next base: position 8,031,648 of record OX439441.1, read on the forward strand.
CAGATGTTGTAGGAGATAGCACATCTGAAGCTTCGCTCCCTCCGCCATTTTCATGTGTAGTAGACCTTTCCTGTGCTCGTCTTTTCCTTCTATAGGACAGAATTAGAAACATTTATAGAAACTTCAAAAATTTATTTACGAAGACAATCTATATTATCATTAAAAACTTTCAGGTAATCGGTGTAATAATAAGAAAATAGAGTGATAGGTTAGCGTGGGCATGTTATGCGGAGGGAAGAAAGTCGTGTTACAAGGAAAGTGCTGAATATGAATGTGGATGGATACACGGACAGAGGAAGGCCTAAGAAAAGATGGATGGATTGTGTGAAAGAGGACATGCGTATGAAAGGAGTGAGTACTGAGATGACGAATGATAGGAGAAGATGGAAGAGGAAAACATGTTGTGCCGACCCCACCTAGTGGGATGAGGGCAGGAAGATGATGATGATGATGGTGTAATAATAAGAAATGAAAATGAGCTCAGTTTTCTATGTTATCTTTAAAATAATAATGTTTAATTTTTTAATAATATTTATTTATATGTATGTATATATTGTATATATTGTATATATTTTTGTAGATATATATTATTTGTATATATTATATTTATATTGTGTGTAGTATATCTTATTAGTTTATTATATTTGTAAGCTTATCTTTATGTTTTTCTTTTTCCTAAGCCTCTCCCTTGCCTCAAAGGTTTGCTGGCAGAAAACTCTTTAAGAGTTAAGCTCTCCTTTGTACATGTACTTTTTAATGTTTTGTGTGTATTTGTTTCGTTTCGTGCATGTACAATAAAGAATTTCAGATAATGGAAACTTGTGGGTAAGGCAGTAAAAATTTTATGAATTGTAACTTACCTTTGTCAAAGGTGGGATCCCACGTCTCAGGGTTGATCATGATGAGGAGCTTCTCAACGTCTTCATCTCTCATCATACAGACTAGAAGGAGACGGTCTACCAGTTTGATCAGAGGTCTGAAACACATTTAAAAAGGTTGTTTTGATGTGTTTGACTTAATTACAGCTTAACGTCTGAAGAATAATAAACTCTTATCGGATTAACGGGTTGGGTTGCCTATGAATATTTATATATTAAAATGAGAGTTGGTCTGATGATAGGGGTAAAGTACTTACAGGAAGAGTGTACTCACAGGAAGAGTATATTGTCAGGAAGAGTACTAACAGGAAGAATGTACTGTCAGGAAAGTATACTTGCAGGAAGAGTGTACTCACAGGATGAAGGTATTCGCAGGAAGAGTGTACGGTCAGGAAGTGTGTACTCACAGAAAGAGTGTACTGACAGGAAGAGTGTACTCACAAGAAGAGGTTCTCATTGGTGCCACCCACGGGGTCGCGGTTGTGCACCTGGTTGGTTGTAACTGCGTCCGCCAACGCCTGCACCACGAACTCACGGACCACCTCCAGCGGGAAGTAGGGGGAGTACAAGTTGCTGATCTCCGTTATACTCTCTGAAACAAGATGTTTTGCGAGGTGAAGATAAATTGGGACTGGAAGGTTTTCTATCGAAATAACCTTAGTTTGGGGCTAGATGGCGATACATATTTGTCGGAGATTAATTATAGCGCCATCTACAATCACACTGCAACACTCACTACCTATAGAACGCAAGCGTGACGTCACAGCCGAGTCATGCTTGGATACGGCCGTTGGAGCTGGCGGGCAGTCTATTTTTAGAGCTCGTGCCGAGCGGGACGTATCTGTTCTGCCTACTTGTTTATTCAAGAGTTACTTGGTATTTGTACTGGACGCTAATAACTTCGTACGATTATACCGAGTGTGATTTTTTCTAGAGGTTACCCATTATGGCGGAACCCGACGAGAACACGTGCCCACTGAGCCCTACAAATCGGCCACCTGGGACATATTTATATTCTTCCGAATGTCTGGGAACACGAAAGCAAGCAAACTTACATGATATCTTCACATATATCACGCGAGTTTGCTCGCTTTCTTCATTCTTTATGTCGAACGCTCTCTGTTTGCAGCGAGCGGAGGCTGTGCCCCATCTCTGGGTCTTCGTACAACGCCTTCAGTTCCGGTACCAGGGGGATCACGAACTCGTTTTTGCACACCTCCCTCGAAAAAACAAAAACAAGTAAGAACTTGTCTGTTATATAATTATCTTCTTGATTCTTAGACATTATGGGCATGCATTATTATTATTAGCCCATATCGTCCCACTGCAGGGCAAAGGCCTCCCTATCCCCCTTCCACCTTTCTCTATCCTGTGCTTTGAGGACCAATCCTTCATGAATGAGTCCAAGTCGTCCCGCCATCTCAGTCTTGGTCTGCCACGATGCCGTTTACCACCATTAGGAGCCCACTCGGTAGTGGTTTTCGCCCATAGGTATATGGCCGATGGGCTGATCACCTGTCACCATGGTTCGCCATATCCATCTTGGACGTTTGGATCAGAAGTGGTTGCAAGTTTTATTATGTTTACTTGTGGCTCTGCCCACCTCATTAGGGATACGGCGTTATAATATGTATGTATGTATACTATAATATTGGAAAGCTTTAGTTTGCTTGAAATTACCGGCGTAAAGCTCAAAACGCAACGATAGCGCGTACTTTACCTGTGCTGCCACCTAGTATTTCATAATCCTGTTCTTTTCCAGATGCTGTTCAAGCGAAGCTGGCGTACTCACATGGTAGTGGCGTGCGACTCGAGATGCATCGCAATGAGGATGTCGTAGAAGCCCTGGCGTAGTGGACCAGACATGTACTGAGACTGTATTGCGTACAGCAATTGCTTCTGATCCACGTGTTGGCATAGTGCGTGGGCAGCTCTGAAATATAACAATTTAAATGTAACTATCTAAAACACACACACACAGTCATGCTTACACATATACACTAAACTTCTTAATCGGCCTCTGTAGCGTGGCGGGCAATTGCTCGGCAGAGACGCAAGAGGCGCGGGTTCGATTCCCGCTGCGGAAGAAATGTTTGCATGACCTGTAAATATTTCTTCCGGGTCTGGGTGTTGTGGTACCATGGTACTTGTAGTTTCTGATACTCACGACACAGGGAATCCTAGTGTGGGGTCAGGACTATGTGACTGTTGGGTGTTATTTACTTTTTTTTATTATCTAAAACACACACATAGTCATGCTTACACATGTACAATAAACTTCTTAATATGCACATGTAACTTAAAATAACATAACTTAACATAGCTCTTTTATTGTGAATGCAAAGTTTGTGAAGATGTGACGATGCTTGTGCCTCATAATTTACTTCTAAATGGCTGCATGGTTATTGTGAATGCAAAAGTTTGTGAAGATGTGACGATGCTTGTGCCTCATAATTTACTTCTAAATGGCTGCATGGATTGAGTGAAACTTGAGATATGCATAGTATGTGTGCTGTATTTTTGTGTTTTATGGTTTTAATGCATTTATTATTACTTATTATACCTACACAACCCCATGTACCCATATGTTAACACTAACACACACACACACATCTCATGATTTCTGATTTATTTAACATAATATAACTGTCATGAGCTGCCCCTCCTAAGGTAGCACATGAGTAGGTATGCCTTTAAGCCACTGTTGCAAATCTGAAACGAGGCAGAAATCATTGTTATTGTTTTTATAGGTAGGTACATACTTTCATGTTTTTGGAAATAAAGATTATATTCTACTAATATAATGAAAGTGAAAGTTTTTTCAAAGAATCTAATAAAATTAATTTATTTTAGTTCACTGATGCTCTCACAAATACTATTATGTAATACCTACTAAAATAAATAGTTGATTAAAATATTACCCTCGTTTGATTTAATTCCTCTCTTGTTCGGAGGTAGGAAATTTGATGTAGGTTGGCATCATTCAAGGCATTCACCGCTTACTCTATGCAGAGGCTTACAGGTGCTAACCAAAAGTTCCCCACTGGCTTTTGATAGCTACTGGTGATCAGGAAATTGAGGGTTGTAAGTATCAGTAAATATAGTAGGTTTCAGTCTAACCTAATACCTAACCTAGGTACCATTTTATTATTGTTCAATAAATTAAGTTTAGCTTACACAATACTTACTTTGACTTCTGTTGTAATGCTAGAACATCTCTGAGGCCCAGAATTAACTAGCCTGCCTCCAAGAACGCCGCACAATACCAAAACCACTCTTTGGCCACCTTATAAAATAGCACAAAAAATTTAGGGTCCAACTCAGCAGAATCCCTTGACAGTCTCCTATTTATGTGTGGGCGTTGCTGGCGCCAGCATATCCAGCCTATCCAGCATATACGTTGTTTTCGAAGAACAACGTCCATTTTTATCACTCCGTTAAAATATGTATATCCAAGTTTTTTTCAAAACAAACAATGCAATATGTCAGTCAATATTTTGATTGATAATTCGTTCGGAAACAAGTTGTGGTTGGTTTGATGTAGCTGACCATTTTACGTTATATATTTTTTTTTTGTTCTCTAAACTTTAAAATATAACGAAAGTATTAGTAGAAAGAGTATAGCAATTTTATAATTCAAATTTATTTACTTGAGATGAAAATTGTAAACAAAAAAATAAAATCAATCTAAAACCGATCGTTTTCCGAAAGACCGGATGCTTGATTTTGAACGAATCACGTAAAACCAAAACACGGTCGTAGACAACTAGTCTTATGTATGGTTATGGGCTATATATGGCCTAAAGAATACAGTTTTTGATTTCACACCATGGCGTGTCTCGCTCGTTTGTGTTTAGTTAGAGACACTATGACATTTGGCTCGTTTTTGGTCATCGTGAATAGGGCCCCTGCTGTGTTTTCAACTAGAGGATGCGTATTTAGATTTAGCGTAGGTAGGTCTGCGTATTGTATAGGTCTTGGGTAAGCGGAGGCGACACGGGTGTCCGGGCGACGCGCATCTTTCACATCCCTCACAGTCATCGCCGCGGTGCGGCGGCGCGTCACATTTTCAGTAGGTACTGAAAATGTGACGCGATTTGCCCCGCCCCGGGATAGACAATAGCTGGTTTATTCGTCCAAGAATATGCTCGATGGTCCAAGAGCTGGATTGATTCAAAAGAGTTTCTATCTGAAACTTGGATACTGGCCACTTTTCATTTTCACATATAACTATATTTTTTTTGTCAAATTCATTCTGAAAACTCCGGCCGACATTTTACCTTCAAATAAATTCTACTATTTTTTTAGTCTATAATGGGCAGAATGGCAAGTATCAAATGGGAGAAATCAAATAGGTGTGCTCCCATTCACAATATAATATCATCTGATTTTCCTAAATATAATCCTCAACCATGGAAATTCATGGTAAGTTCTATATCTATCAAGCAAAAATTAATAGATAGGTACCTACATATACGCAGACTTTAATTTTACACCTGCAGAATAGGGCACGACGGACGTGGCGGCCTAAAAAAACTCCATCACAAGAGTTTGCCACTAGCTCATACGAACTCACTCAGGCAGGCAGGGCACCTCTCAGCTCTGAATATTTCAGGAGGGCAAGTCGCGCGTTGAATGGCTTCTTTCTTACGAGTATCAAAGAATGTGGTTGGTGGAACGCGAGGCTTGGAAGAAACGAATGTATCCGGAAAACACTACGGTCAACGTTGACATCGTAAAACGCTATGTTCTTACTTTCAAGACCAATAATCCTGCTCCAAAGCCAGAAAAGAAGAAACCCTTCAAGATGAAAAAGTAAGAGATTGAACCTTATCATAGTACCTATCCTGTAAAGACCTCAAGGAGCATAATAATCGTTAAAGTCGATCGTGGCACAGCCTGACTGTTTGTCTGTGGCACCCGGCTACGATGCGTGCGGGTTCGACTCCCGCTGCGGCAGAAATGTATGCATGTTCTGCAAATATTTCCTTTATTGCCGAAAGTAGTTATAGTATCGTAGTAGTTTCTGATACGAATGAGAGTTTAGCTTCCGCCTTTGACTTCACTCGCGTTGTACCCTGAATAAAACGAGCATGCAATTCCAGGTCACATCTACTACGTACCTTTAGGTATTGCGACGTAATACTACTTTATTGTAAATATGAAAGTTTGTGCCTCAATCACGGCTGAACGGATTTAAAAGAAACTTGGAACATACACAGTGCGTGTGCTAGATATATATACATATACCTAGGCTATTTTTCATCCGGGTACCAGGCGAGTGAAGCCGGGCGGCAGCAAGTTGAGCTATAAAGCTCAAGCAAGCTGAAAGCATAAATGTACTTTCACGTTAAAGTAGAAAATAATCTTTGTAATAACATTTCGAACATTCGGTAGGTTCCAAGGAGTTGGGAGTAAGACTTCAAATAAGCGCGCTCCTGGCGATAAGGCCATGAGCTACGAGAAAGATCTAAAGAAACAAGAAGCAAAGTGAAGTCACGTTCTGTAAGTTTGTAATGTTTTAGTCGGAGATTTCAAGAATAATGATATTTTATTGTATACATGGTTTTTTTAAATAAAGTTTATTTCCTATCTATCTAAGATGAATATAAAATTATGGGTGTTATTGACCAACCAATATTCATTTAAATAAAAAGCAAATTGCTCTTTTTGCACGTTTATTCAGATAGGTAAGTACAACTAGGTCTAAACGAAGTTATTAGGTAGGTATTATAAAGGTTCCTTCATTTCGCCAGAAATACTTTCCAATAATTTTAAATTCTATGAAATATGATTTACATACACACATACCTATGTCCTAATGAATTATCGTAATCAACTTCTCGAAAGAACAGCTTATTTAAACTGGTGGTATCATGGTCTTGGCAATAATGCAAAACGTCAACACCGACGTAAATGCATCTATAGTTGAGAGTAAGAATGAAGTGAGAATCTGTAGTGAGAATGGGTGTCAATGTTACTTACAAATTATTAGATAGTTTACAAAGCAATGGAAGAGTGAACAACATAGGTAAGCTGTATCGAGGATGATTTTGTCATCAAGTAAGTACACATATTAATGAGAAAGTAAAAAAAATAGTTTTCAGGCTCTACGCTTTAAGCCGATCGCTGAAGGTAATTCCGGCATGGAGCGCCTATTCTGTGCGCTATTCATGTCTAGCGCTATTCATTCATAGACAGCACTTATGTACTTCTGTCTTGCAGAACTAAGTAGTATTAATGTATGCAAACTAAACTCTTTAAATTATCCCGATATCCCATTAAGAAAGTTAAAAAAAAGTATATTTTATTCATGCAGTATCTAGGCCACACCATCTCAAAATATAATTGAATCAATGAAGTTCCCTAGATTTACTACTATAACATCATAATTGTTTACTACCTATATTTTTCTGGATAAAACTTTTTTTTCACATAATTATTATATGAAGATGAGGAGCATATTATAATCATCATTTCTAACCAAATTAACATCACTTAACCAAATCAGTCTAATCAAAATTAATTATTTCAGCATAAAATCAAAGTTGCATGAAGTGGAAAAATAGACATAATTTGGCTTTCCTTATACATTATGAATTATTATTTCCAAAAACAAGATGTTTACTTATTATAGCAATCAATATATTTTTGGTTTGGAATGATAATGTGAAAACTATTTAAAAAATTACACAATTAAGGTATTTTTTTCAAATTTGTGAAATTTCGAATGTTTTTCTTTGTCCTGGTTGTTTTTGGGGATTAGCCAAATTGGAAACTGAAAGCGGTTCCGGGGAAGGCGCCGCCGCCGCCGCCGCCGTTGAAGTCGAAGTGAGGCGGGCCGCGGTTGAAGAACGACTGGAATACTACGTTGGGGTCAATATCTGAAAAGAGAAACGAGTACTCATGATAATGCTTAAGCATATTGCACCAGTAATCAATAATTGTATAGTCCCTTTCTACACAGTCGGTGACACCCACTGATGGATAAAAGCCTCTCTTGGCAGTCATATGCCAGCCAACAGTGTTCTACTGCCTTCACAATATCGTCTGACCATAGTATTAAGGGTACTTACCAGACATGCCTGCGCCGTCCTCATCGATGTCCTGGCCGTGGTCGTATCTGGCGCGTTTCTTGGGGTCGCTGAGGATGCCATAGGCCTCGCCCACTTCCTTGAATTTACGCTCCTGCTCGCGACGCTCAGTATCTGGCGCGCCCGCATGCCGGTCCGGGTGATGGACTAGGGCGCGCTTTCTGAAAAAGAAAACACGTAATTCAGCAATAAATTGGTACTCTATTCATACAAGGCACTATACTTCAGCCAAATTGGAAATACAATTTCTTCTCTACTGTTCTCTACCAAGCATATTATGCTTGTCTCTCTTTTGTCCTCAACAAAAATGAATGATGGGACTGGTGGGATATACCATTTTCTTATAAATATGTACATATGTATATGTGAAAATATATGAATCACGTTGAAAAGGATTGGATAGGCCAGTGAGGCTATGTGGTTATGTGGTGGAACAGGTGGAAAATAGCGTTGCTCTCAGTTTTCTACCAACTTAAAATATCTAGTGTTCATACTTGAGCAGTCTTGAATTTATATGAGGCTTATTAGGCATGTGCCAAAACGTTGATAATGGTGTAGATAATGTTTGTCTATGTCCATTATGGATGTAGTCAGACGCTCTGTCAACATTGTATCATCAATGCTTTGATTATATACAGATATGATTCTGATAGCCCGAAGATTTGAGAGGATAATTGCTTGGGGGTACCTAGAGTACCTACAGCGTAATCCTGTTTACGTTTTACGCGCATATCAAGGCGGCACATACTGTATTATTTGATTTGTCTCATAAATCGTGTGGTCCCCTAATCTTAATGGCTATATCGTGCCATTGACAACGCCCATTTCCTTAGGATATAATAAAAGAATGCTCAATTCGTAAATAACGCAGCCGAATTCATTTTTACGATCTGTACGACCTCGTGTGAATAGCCATGCATAGCGAATTGGCGATATTTGTTAACGCATTAAAACGATATGTATCTTCTCTAAATTATATAAACTCTTTTACTGACTGAGAGGGATATCCCTCTTCTTTTTCTTCTTTTATTTTCGTGTCGATGCTTCATAAAGAATTTATTAGACATATCTGGAGCAGAAAGGTAACCATAATTCCTCTTATGGGGCAGGGGAAAAAAAATACTAAGAAATGTATTCCGGTTTAACTCCTAGAGAATTGCAGTACCGGTAAGATGAAGATTGTTGAAAAAAACTCAATGCGGACTAAGTTGCGGAGGGTTACACTAATTATATGTATTAAGTGAATACAGAACGTTACCTGTAAGCTTTCTTGATATCATCTTCAGAAGCAGTTTTTTCGATCCCAAGAATCTTATAGTAATCCTTGCGTTTGGACTTCTTTAGCGCCAGCTTAGCCTCATGCAATAGGTGCTTGTTTTCCTTGCTCTTGTCAATTTTGTAAAGCTTTTCATAGTCCTTGACTGCTTCTTCAAATTCACCGAGTTCAGTGTAACACCGGGCGCGTCTCAGCAAGGCTTTGACGTAATTCTCGTCGAGTTCAAGCGCGGCCGTGCACGCTTGTGCGGCTTCCTTAGTCTGGTTCAGTTTAGCGCAGACTGTAGCTTTGTTGAAGTAAAGCTTGGCATTGACTGCTTTGTTGTTCTTGTCGATAGTCAATGCTTCATTGTAGAGGTTCAGTGCTTGTTGCCATCTGCCCATTTTGAATGCTTCATTTCCTGAAAACATTTTAATAAATTAACATGATGACGAAAAGTAACATATTTTACATTCGTAAATACCACATTAACATTGATTTTACCCTCTTCTTTTTTCTGTTTTAATAGTTTAGCCTTTTTGTATATTTCCATTGCTTTCTTGTGATCGGGAGCAAGCCGAAGTACTTGCTGGAAATGCTTGAATGCTTGCTCATCTTTGTCCTATGACAAAAATATAAGTCATGAATAACTTATTTAATGAATTATTTGTATGTACCAAGCTTATTCAATCTGATTAGTGAGTATGGAGAGGATGACCACATCCTCTTATTACCAAATACCACATTTGTAATAAAATAAAATAAAAATTGATAGATACAAACCTCAAAGTATAAGCAAAGTCCCCTGACGTAAATAGCGTCAGTATCAAAGCTGTTAAAACGTAACGTATCGTTTGCGATTTCTTGGGCTTCTTGGCATCTCCCGATCATCGCCAAACATTCGGCCTTTATAAGCTTCGTCCTGAAAAAACCAGTTCATAACTTTTTATCAACAAACATTAACATACTGGTCTATCCTTTCAAACATCTACAGTAAAATGACTCATTATTGCTAACTATAGGGAAACATGTTTCGGACTTTCTGTGTGGGTTCATTTTACTGAGTCATTTGGGTCAAAGCTAACTGTGTAAAAAGCTCATAAGGTTTTCCAAATATAAAACTATTTTTGCCATGGAATTTTCCATCAACAATTCAACCTCAATTATATTTGTTTAGATCGCGTGCGTAACTTCGGATAAATGGGCGATATTTTTTAGGGTCAGCAATAGGCTATTGCTATATTACCATTAGAGCATGAAATGGGCCTCTTTGAGACGCATTTAAATGCTTTCACTACACCCCACTGTATAGTATCTATCTACCTATATCAGATCACATATTATTTACCATATAAAAGAGTTTGTCATGACTGACCTATTGACAGACAACGCATAGCCTAAACCGCTGGTCCTAGAGGCTTGGAATTTGGAAGGAGCATTCCTTATAGCATGTTAACATACACTATGAAAGGATTCTTAAAAATAACCCTCTTAAAGGTGGTTTAAGGGGGTGAAAAGGGGGTAGAAGCATAAATATTTTTTAGTAGATATAAAATAAAATCCGAATAAAGCTTTAAAGGGAATGCAACATGGTGTTTGGGAATTTTTCAATGGATTGTCTGATATTGTCTTGAAACTCGGCATATACAGATGGGCGATACCAAGTAGGCGTGCATGGCCATATCCGAAACTATGAGGAATAGCGAAAAGTGCTCAAAGGAGTCTGGAGCCCGAATTTGATGAAAACTAAAACTGCATCATTGTATTTTTGAAAAATCAATATTTCAAGTCAGGAATCGAAACCGTTGATTTAAAAAAAATCACTGTTATTATTACACCATTCGATAGTGTCGCTAATAAGGAACGAATTCTGGGAACTAATGACAAACGGCAAATTTAAGGCAAGTGTTGGATTTAAATAAACTTCTCTATATGATAGTGATTTCTTAATTTTTTCTAAACAACATGAAGACAAAGTGTTTTAAAAAACTCAATCTGTTAATCAACCTATCTTGCTGAAAAATAACTAACTTGCCACAAGAAGGGCTGTAATCCAAGCATCGGTCCATGCAGTAGACGACGCGGCGGTAATCATTGGCGTCCATTGCTTTCTGGGCGTCCTCATGCAGTCTGCGAAGGCCTTCGAACGCGCGACGCTCGCCGGCCGCGATGTCTGCGCCGCCCAGCTCCGACGCGCTTCTCACTGCCTGCTCGCCAGTCGCAATGTCCCCTTTAAAACAGCATTATAAAATAAAGGCCATCCAAGGTTAAGCTTAAATAGAACATAGATTAGACATAGTTACCTGGAATAGCATATTTGCTACTTTTTATAAAGGTACATGTGCACAGCACAAAGTATAGAAAGTGACAAATATATGTGTAGTAAGCAAACACAGTAGACACAAGTTTATGATGCCTAACAGCAAAGCTTAAGGATTCAAGTTTTATGCAATTAACCCCCGAATACTCAAGAATTTTTGTCAGATTTTCATCAAAAACTGTAACTTGAGATGTGCTCAACTCTGAGTCGCGTTTGAGTATTCCGGGGTTAGTATGTTATTCCAAAGTAGGTATTTTTACCTAAGGCAAGGCAGCACTTCGCTATACGGATATAGCCTTTTGTGAATGTTGAATCCAGGGCAACAGCTTTCTGTGCATCTTCTAAAGCTTTCTTATACATTCCCAACATCATGTAGGCGGCAGCTCTATTGCCAAGGTAGGATGGATTCTCAGGGCATAGTTTCACCGCTTCATCATACATTACAAGGGCTCCTTTGTAGTTTTTGAATTTATACAAATGGTTACCACTTTCTTTCTTTTCTTCGGCCAATCTGAATAATATGTAAGATTTTATTTGTGTTTTTAAATAAGCCATAAACAACACCATAGAATGATAAAAATGATTGCATTTTATGATAAATAGTTCTGTGACCTTGTGAGTTAACAACAATTTTGTCATCTACAGTACCTATTATAATTCATTATGCAAACATTTCATTTATATAAAAACACCTGTGTTACAAAGTCACCTACACAGTGTTTTTTTAATTGGGACAGTATGAGAAAATCTGAAACCAGAAGAACTACAGAAAAATTGTCTTAGGAACCATTTTTGCTCTTTTTTTGTGAATACAATTTTGGCATACTTAGTAATTTTTATGGGCAAGCGCGAGTTGGCCATGAAAATGAGTGATTTTGGGCAAAATAATATTTGATACTAATCGACCATATCATTATTGGCCCACAATTTACTATGCCAAAATTTTTTCACAAAAAGAGAACATGGTTCCTAAGACACTTTTTCTGTTTTTTTCTGGTTTCGGATTTCTCCATACTGTCCCAGTTAAATAAAACATTCAGTTACCTACCCACAAACATTGTTTTAATTTGTATGAGTAGGAAGTAGTGCCTACCTACAGTCCATTGGACGGAATGAATATAGGTCAAATGTCAAGCACGGGAAATGCTAAGACTATTTACAGGACTTGATAAATCTACCTCTAAATTATCCGAAACAAAAAAATGGACAGGATTTTTGTAGAAAGTACGCACTATTATTGTCTGAATGCTTTCGATAAATAATTCATGTAATCACTACATACCTTTCTGGACTTTTCGGAACAAGATCATCGATCGTTAGATCCAAATCGACCACATCTGAATCTGCCATTTTATATTTTAATTTTTATTTGTATGTATCCAATCTAAACAAATACAAATAAAATGAGCAGCCCCGTTTGAGTCGAAGACGAAATCCTACGAAATCTAATCACAAAAGAGCCACTATTAGTCAAACCTCCATGGTTTTCATTCACTTTTTGACACTTGACCAGTGTTGCCAGGGCCATTGAGTCGTAAGTTACTTTTCGCTCCCTAAAATGTTACATTTTTGCTGCAAAAGTATTTTTTTTATTTACGTGTCTTTGTGGTCCTTAAGAGGCAAATTGATGTCAAGCAAAATAGCAGAATAAAAAGGAGTTTAGGATGTATTTATTAGACATAAGTTAGAACAGTTTTCACTGAACTGACACGCTGAGTGTGAAACACTTTTTATACGCGCCAGTTTTAGGTACGTTCAATTTGGACTCGTTTGTAAACAGTATGCAATGAAAATCCCGTTTTTCTCAAAAGATACGAAAATTGCCATATAAATATAAAAATTACTTAAAGTTACTAAAACTGTAAGAAGAAGTGTAACCTTCTGGCAACACTGCACTTGACAGTTTGCGCAAGTGACATCATTGACCATCGTAGACATCATCATCATCATCATCTTCCTGCCCTTATCCCACTCTATGCGGGGTCGGCACAGCATGATCCTTGGATCATGGTGTAAGAGTTTTGGCTAAGGTGTTTTATGACCGGCCGCCTGCCTGACGTCAACCTTCCTTGGGAATACTTGCTTAATTGTATTTCATCTTGTTAGAGAATACTATCCCTTAGTCGACTTTTACGACATGCTCGGGGAGAGAAGCAGCTGGACGCATTCTATGTTTTTTCTTTACTCCCAGTCCAGCGAAGAAGTAGACATTGACCATCGTAGACATAGGTTATATATTTTATCTATGGTAAATAGATAGTTTTCTGCGTGGTTTTCTGTGGTTCGGTGTAGGGATGGACTATTATCATCAGGAATCAGCACAAGTATAACTTGCGCTTGGGTTAACCCGATATTATGCGCCGATTCCTATAGTTTACAATACCATACTTCAAAACCTTGATACCATTCTAACGCGACATTAATATTAAGCCTTTGGTGTGAGACGCCACATGCGTAAATACCCTTGCGCCTATTCATTTGCCGAAGATTTCAGTTAGGGTCAGTGCCAGATTTGGTCGACGATCTCATAATTATCACGGTCGTATCCCTAACGGGGTGGGCAGAGCCACAAGTAATCATAAGAAAAAACTTGCAGCCACTCCTGATTCAAAGTCCCCAGATGGATATAAACCATGGTGACAGGTAATCAGCCCATCGCCCAAATACATGATTCATCATGTTACTAGGATACTTAGTCTATATTACTGGGTTATTTTTTTTAATTTATTTGTGGGCTTTGTCGCTTTGCGACCACATCACCCATATAAAGATAAAAATGTATAAAAAACCAAGAAAAACTTAAACTATACTTATAACAAAACTTAACTACCTATTTACTAAACCTAACTTAAGTAACAAAACTAAAAACTCAACTTCTTTACATAAAGGATCGGATAATACACTATTTACATAACCTATATCTAGCAAGCGATTTTGTACAAAACATGATGATCTAAATGAGGAATTTCGAACACACTCTAATAAAATATGATGAACGTCTTCAACAACACCACACTCATTGCAATTTGGCGAAGTGACCTTTTTCATTTAGAAGCCGAATTTGTTTGATGGTATATGGCCAGAGCGCAATCTAAGTACAGATATTATATATTACTGGGATACTATCCCTTATTCGACTTTTACGACATGCTCGGGAGAGGAGCAGCTGGACGCATTCTATGTTTTTCCTTACTCCCAGTCCAGCAGAGAAGACTAAATAAAATTAATAATATTATTGTATTTAATAAGAGAACCAGTGAGAAAAGTTTGTGCTTGTATACTGCATGGGGTTCGTCTTACGTGGCATGGTCTAGGCTAAACTTTAGTATGTGAACTGCCGAGTTGGGTGAGAGACCGGCTGTAACAAGGCTGTAACAAGTGCAGGCGCTCACCTTCGCGCCTGATTCCCCCCCACCCCCTCTGCCCCTCCACACCCCTTCATCTATCGCGGTCTATATCTACATCTCTTGAAAATAGGGTTAGGTGTTGCAAAATACCATTCTGTACCTACATAAAATATATTAATTGAAATTGATTTTGCTTCGATTTTACATTATGTTGAATCGATATTTCACCGATGTCGATCGATTGTCATCGTCGATATGTCGATAAATATCACCCATCTCTAGTTCGGTCGGTTCGCGTATGCGTAAATCTAAGATTTGTGAATTTTTTTAATATTTATTCACTATTCCTAATTCTTAGTATTTCTTTCTGTAAGTTGAATGCTGCCAAAATGGAAGATGAAACAGTGGCCACAAGTAATGGCTTGCATAACGGTGATGTGGAATGGCAACCACTGTCGCTCACTCTTGTTGAATATCCAAAAGGTAATACATATTGCTTTTGTTAAAACTCATTAGAATTCTACGTGAAACAGATAACTGAAGGTACTTAGTTTTTTCAGGTGATTTACTTGGAAAAATTTTCGCGTTTCTAAGCCTCTCTCCTTTTGGAATAGGCGCGGGGTTTGTCACGCTCATTTTATTTAGGAGAGATTTGCATACTGTAAGTACATTGACCTTAGTTCACATCATTGTTATTAACCTCTCGCATCTCAGTCGGGCAATCATCGGCCACACCAGAGGCTTCTGACTTACAATTAAAAAATGCTTGCATTATACCAAAATAAGGTCCATAGCCTACCAGCTACTCCAGGTCACAAACTACCAAAACTTATATTATTACTGTATTTTCACATAGGTATGCCTATTTTATTATGAAAACAGCTGTAAAATATTTATCTGGAACTTGGCCAAATACTTAAAAACTGTCTTTCTGATTTCAGATAGCCTTTTTCATTGGGACTTTAGTCAATGAATTATTGAACATAATTCTTAAACATACTATCTGTGAAGCCCGTCCCCTAGCAAGAGGGCACTTGTACAATGAATATGGAATGCCATCATCTCATGCTCAATTTATTTGGTTCTTTAGTATCTATGTCCTTTATTTTGTAGTGATCCGGTAAGTAAACTAATTAATGACCTTAAATATTAAGTTTAGTAGTTTTTAAAAGATTTGGTATACAATAAAAAGTGTATCACCACATTAGCGGTCGGAGGCAAACTGAGCAATGGGCCATTGTGTAAACACCCCCGGCCACGCAATGTCACAATTCCTTTGAAGTGTGTAAAAAAACTGACAATTCTCCATTGCTTCCCCACGATCCACTGACTACTGGCAATTGCCCACCATCACTCTAGCACACAATGGCGAATGGTCTGTAGTTGTCAGTCATGGGTCATTGTGTATTAGGCCCTTGAAACAATTCCATATTTACATTATACTTACAACCAATAGTTATAAATAAATAAATAAATAAATAACACCCAACAGTCACATACATAGTCCTGACCCCACACTAGGATTCCCTGTGTCGTGGGTATCAGAAACTACGGGTACCATGGTACCACAACACCCAGACTCGGAAGAAATATTTGCAGAACATGCAAACATTTCTTCCGCAGCGGGAATCGAACCCGCGCCTCTTGCGTCTCTGCCAAGCAATCGCCCGCCACGCCACCGAGGCCGCCGAGTTAATAGATATAACTTATTATTATTATTTATTACATTATTGGTCAATTTCTTTCAGCACTTACATTATTGTATTCTCTATCTATGTATATAACACCTTGCTTAAGCTATCCTTATTTTCCAGATTACACCATATAAATAACAACAGTATAATATCTGCACTAGGGCGGGTTATCATCGTGGGTGGTTGCCTAACACTCTCTATTCTAGTCAGCATTGCCAGAGTGTATCTCAGCTATCACACCACATCACAAGTGGTTGTAGGAAGTGTAGTTGGCTTCCTATTTGCAACAATTTGGTTTGCAATGGTGCATAAAGTTTTCACGCCGCTGTTCCCTCAATTAGTATCTTTGTAAGTATTATATTGGTTTGTCGTAAAATGTTTTTACATGTAAAAACCTGTTATTGACTTTCTGTTTTTATAAGTGTATTTAACTTGTTACTGAAGCTGTTGGTTTTCCTAAATAAATAAATATATTTTACTAGTTTTCAACTGTGTTTACAAATAATGTATTCAAGTTTCATCCAAAACCATTTAACAGTTATTCTGTAATTGAGTCACAAATATTCAAAGACAGATAGACATACATACATGAGTATTTTTAAACTTTGTACCTTTGTCATAAATTTATTCATGGTTATTTCATTTATGTTTCCTTTTTATTCAAAAACTTTCTTGCTATTTTGTTTGTGAACTACTCAGAACTATATACAACATTCTCTGAATTATTTAATAACATGAACATTATTATTTCCAGAAAATTCTGTGAAATGTTAATGATAAGAGACACCACGCTGATTCCGAACGTGCTATGGTTCGAGTATACCACGTCACGGCAGGAAGCGCGCGCCCGCGGCCGAAAGATGGCGGCTTTGAAGCCGACGCAATGACGGTGCGCCTGCCCACGGCCCCGCGGCCGAACACGGCCGCGCGCGTGACGACTCCTCGCCGCCGCAGCCGTGGCGCTTGTCGGCGGCGTCGTGCTCACCAAGCTGGAGGCCCTCACCATCCCCTATGACATTCTATCTAACTGATTCTTGAACCTGAGCGACAGGAGGTTTGGATATGCCTCGAGATTTGGGATGTTCGGGGATATTGCCGGGAGTCTGTTTGGTGCACTCACGCGCAGTAGCGACTCCATTGTGGCGCACGGATTATGGTTCTTGTGTGTTAACCCACGGCTGGCAACACTCGACGCATCCGTGCGTAGCATGGCTGTGCGCTGCAGCCAGGCTGCCGCAGCCACTACATTTTCAATTAAAGCGAAGCTAATTACTCGTGCGTAGCATCTGCGTGTGCCTCAGTGGAGTCGCTCCTTCATGCGTTTCAATGAAAATATTCATATTTGTATTTGGTATAATCTGGCGCAGCTGCGATGATTATTATATTTTATGGGCTCGGTCAGGTGTGAATTGCCATCTACTATTCTGTCTTAGTAATTTGGACAATTAAGATGCGTAAAGACAAAGTTCCTAAAAATCGATTATGCAATACTAATTAAGTAAAATTTTGGCTTAAATTAAGGCGATCGGAGAAAGGTTTTGACGCCTTTGTTTCGCTCCATTCCAGTTAGATTTTTCATTGTTCAATAAAAAAAAATAGGTGCATGCAAGTAAAACTACCTAGTAGTTAGGCAGCTGTTTTATAATATAAAAAAAACATAATTGTACCTATTTGAAATACCTACAAATTCAACATAATAAAATTGCAACCAGCTCAAAACTTGCTGTATGGTAAGTAAAATGTAAGTACTAATGACGCCAATGAAAAGTGAGACACGGGTTTTACAATATTAGATTAACGCTAGAAGAAGAGAATCGCTATGTATGTAATTGGAGTATTGACCTACATAAGTTAATAATGTTAGTATTGTCTTCAGCCGCTGGAGACGATACTAACATTATTAACAAGCGCTGGAGTCCAGCGCTTGTTTTCATTAACCCACTTCTTTTTTACCGGTTGGTCTTTTAGGCTGAGAGCAAGCGGTCGCAGTCTGTAATTTTGGAGGGAGTCATTTAATAAATTAATAATAGAATGTCGAGTAAATCAGATTTTATTACACAACACACAATTTTATTGCACACATTATAAAACAAATGGAAGCCTTCTATTTTTATTGGCATCGCGGCTTTTCGTGAGCAGAAAATTGCTTTTTTATATTTTGTAATTTTTTTAGATTTTACAATGTGACGTGTACGATTTTGGGGGGATCATGTCCCCTGTGACCCCCCCCCCCCCCGCCCCTTCGGATCGCGCCTGGCTGAAAGCCGACAAAACCTGACATCTAGAACCAAAACCAGATATTGTAAAACCATTTTTTTTTTCAGTTTTTTCACTTTCGGTAACAAAACTTTCGTACTTATAAATAAACATTTTGTATCACCGAGAGAGGCTGTCAATAAAATTATTATGACTAAACCCAGCCCTCATAACATGTCACTGAATTTATTCTATGAGTTTACATAGTTGGTAAATCAGAATTGGCGCTGGACTTTTCAGTGATGAAATGATTGATGAATCATGAATTGTATGATATTGTATCGTAAATTCGTAGCCCTTTTGCAATAATTTATAAATAAGTGCAAATATTGAGATTTCGCGTAATGGTTTTTTTAAGACAATAATAATAATGTGTTTAAAACTTGATTAAGTTTACCTACAGCTAGAAAAAAATGAAACTGATTTATACATTTCTTTTTTGATGAAACATTCAGAGTTTATTTGTTTAATGTATGTAAATAGTACATACCTAGCAGAATTTAGAAATAATTTTAAATGGATAACAATCACGGTTCTTGCGGTTGTGTCCTAGTATAATTCGAATCACATTTGTGTAAAAGCATAAACTAAAGTAGAGAACTAAAATAAAAGTTTAGTGATCGAAGCGTGCAATAAGATATAGGTATAGAGCAATTTTACATTTTATGTAAAATAGGTTTTGTAACTTAATCTAGCACTGAATCGTGTTTTGGATTTTTTACAAAGCAGGTTTTATTTTTACATTTGGCTTGAATAAAGAATAGTATATTACGCTCACTGGTAGTATACTGAAAATAGTTTTTTAATAGGTAGTACGTAAGAATAATATAAAATCAATTTTTAAAGTGAAAATTCTCAAACATATTATGATATTGTTTGAAAAATACTTGCGAACTTGCAAAGCGTACGCTTATAAAACAAATTGTTACCTACCTATTGTATTTTTGTAACTAAAATAACATTAGTGTTTAGGCAATTTGATCTAGTTGTTGACAATTGATAGGGAACTGAATATTTATGATTAAAATAAGATGAAATGTTGAAGAGTGAATGAAGTGGTTGTTGAGAGCTATAATGTGTCGACACTATTGTAAAGCAATCGAATACGCTTATTTACAACTGACTGCCATATAGCCACGTTATGATAATATAGGATTTTTATCTCAGCTCTGCACTTGTATGTCTTATATTTTAATGACAGCACAGAGTTGAATACATAAAGAGCTTAAGAGCATAAAAGAGTAGAAACATCGCGTGATTTCATCTTGTTACTTATAAAAATATCTTTATTTATTCGTAATATAGTGCGTAACGTAGTCACGTGAAGTATGTGTAAACCTCGGACTAAATAAAAAGAAAAAACGGCGCTCCGCGAACAACAAAAGTGAAGCCACACAAAACCGTGCTCCTGCGAGTAAACATACACGCTCACGCACACACCTACACTAAAACCATGCTCATCGCTCTCGAGTCGTCGTCTAGTAGTCCTGTGTAGAGAAAACTTGTAGAAACAGCAGCAAATCACATAAAAAGTATCACGGAATCACTTTTCACTTGTAAGTACTTCAAATAACATCGTTTCTTAATTATTATACCTACTATGAATTTTAGGTTACTTGGAACACAAAACCTCAAAACCTTGGCTTCACTTTTGTTGTTCGCGTCGCGCCGTCTTTTTTTATTTGGTTTGAGGTGTAAAGACACAATTTCGACATGATGGTGATGGTATTGAGAATAATTATCGCTATTCGATGTAGGATCAATAAACGTGGTTTGTGTAGAATACTATTAGTGTCACTGGTTCTCGAACTATTGTGGTGGAAGGATAAAATGTTTGCTTCTTGGAGGCTCCTTTCGTGCACTTCTATAGAATAAGATTTGTACATTATTTTGTTTTAGATTATAACCACTCAAGGGCATTTAATTGTTAAATCGAAATAAATAAATAAATAACATCCAACAGTCACATACCTACATAGTCCTGACCCCACACTAGGATTCCCTGTGTCGTGGGTATCAGAAACTACGAGTACACCTATATGCGCATTGTAAAAAATCTATGGAACTTGAATCAATCAAAAAAAATTGTCTCATTATCATCGCCTACAAAGTGGTTGTAGTTATCTGTAAAATGTCATTACAATGCTCAGTTTGTATGGTGTGATTATACGAATGATTGTAATTGATTTTGCTCATTTTTTATATCTGCTTGTTACTTAAGTTTTTTTTATTATTTATCATACCTACCTATGTGGCTGGATATTTCGTTTGTAGCACACATTTATGCCTCAGGTACAAATAATGACTAATTTGTAGTAAAGTCTCAAACTATGAATTCTCTTCACTACTTAGCTATTTATTAATCAGTACCTACCTATAGATTTTAATCTTGTTTGGTTGAATTTTAAATTCTTAGAAATAAATTAGATATACATAGGTGTTATTTCTTATATTTTGAAGCCACTTTGTTTACAAGCATAATAAATGTATTTATTAAGTAATATGTGTATGTTTCATTTAAAATGACCGCAGAAATCAAAATGTTTTAGTAACATTATTCTATTCAAATAATTTACATAATATGCAAACAATTTCTTCATCGTTAGATTTTGTCTAGGCTTTCTGGGTTACTTGAATGATTCTGTAATGAAATAACCAACATAATTAAAAATATTCGTTGCATCATGGTCCACATCCATGTGACAAATTATTGAATTTGTATTTCTGCTCATTTAAAAGTTGGTTTTGAAATTGTGAAATGCCTTACTATTTCCTGTAGGATGTGGTTAACTTGTTCTTGGTTATTTGGCTGCACAGTTGCGTCAGGTTTCCTTTTCTTTAGCCTTGTTTTTAGGTCCAATTCAGATGTTTCACCGCTGGCCTGATAGCTAGAAAACCCTGCCAGATAAACAATTAATTAAGTCTTATTTATTAGACTATATAAATAGCGCCAGGAAGCAACTTTTACCTACATAACAGGACACTAGTGCCCGGGACGAAATTCGATGGAGTAGGCTTGCCCAGCACCTATACCATTCTCTCAGCTTAGTCGGCCAAATCCTTATTATGTTAAAAGTAAATACCTACCTCTGTGAATTTACCAATAGGTACCTAAGCCTGAATAAAAAACTCACCACTATACTGCCCAGAAAACATTGATGAGAGTGAATTGCTATTTTCAGTCAAACTTTCCAGCCATTTCTGTGAAAAAAAGTAGGATTCGCTTGGGAAAAGTTGTAGGTAGGTAGTTAATTATACCTACTTACCTTTAAAATACCCGCACTAAAGAGAAGATAAAATGAATCGTTACATACCTTATCTGGAGGAATGAGGCGATCTGCTTTTTTCATAAACGTGAAGTTTGCTTTCTGACCAAGATCTACTAAGTGCCTCGTAACTTCAGTTGTGGACATCGCCTTATTGAGCACACCTTGCAAAGTTTGAGGATCTTTGTCTATTAAACCCGGGAACATTATTGCTAGAGGTTTCATAGAAGGTCCATCTTCACATTCCACCTGGGTGAATAATCATCAGTGGATCTAGTAAGTTGCTATGGTAAAAATGTGAGGCGTTTAAAAGGGATTAAGTAGATACTATGTGTAGAATAGAATATTAAAATTTCATCCAAAGTAAAAGCTATTTACCTAGGTACTTTATATGCTCAATATCATGGGTAAGTAGTATAAAGTTTTTAATATTATAAAATTACAAGTTGTAATACTTCTTCTCCTTCTCCATCACAAAAGTCGATCGGTTTGTTCGGATTCACTTCATGGGACTGCAAGATGTCTACCCATTCGGAGTCTTTCGCTAGCAATGGACACACTTTATCTGGTGCTTTGGTCTCAGTGTAACTTACATTGCGTGATGTCTGGAAGTAATGTTTTTTTTTATAAAATAGGTAGGTAACTAACTATACAAGATTTAGGTTGTACCTATCTATTATAGACCAGGAGATAACTGTAGGAAAACCTATGCCATCAAGTATTAATTACAATTATTACTGCTGCTACACACGGAGATAGGCAGCCTTAAGCAGATAGTACATACGGTAAGAGCAGCAAATATAGCATTTAAAAAAATTTTGGATATTACACTGATGGTGATGAAAGATTCTTCTTTTTAGGCCTTTTGTATTTCTTGTTCAGATCACTGCTCATTTTGTACACATTGTAATTTATGGATGAACTGCTCTAAAAGCAGTATTTTGTTAACAAAAATAACTATTCATCATGTTTTAACTTCATGGTGCCAAAAAATGACAAAATCCCTGTCAATGAGAGATGTCTACTGATGTCTAGCTACAGAAAGAAAGAGATTGGATTAAACCTCTTTTATATTCCATTTAAAATAAAATAAATATTTCTGGACCTGGACATTTCACATAGCGCCATCTAGCCCCAAACTAAGCAAAGCTTGTACTATGGGAACCAAATGGCAGATGGCTGATAGAATACTTTAAAATACATTTTTTTTTCGTAAATACATTATACTACAACACCCAGACCCGGGAGCAATATTTGCAGCACATACAAACATCGAACCCGCGCCTCTTGCGTCTCAGACCACACCACCAAGGTCATCTCAAATGAATGAAACTCAAGAGATAAACTTACATAATTTGATTATATTTTATTGAGGATACATACAAATATGTAGATATAAAATTGAATGCATACATCACCATATGGGTTGGTAAGGTAAAACTAAAATTGAATTAGTTTAATGACAGTTCCATGCAAAGGTAGTTTCAATGGATTAGTTAGAAAAAAAGAGTACCTATAATATTCTATTTTCTGTTAGCTGTATTCAGGGTTTTATCAGCTTAGCATAAAGTAATGAAAACAAAATATATTTTGCAAACATAGCTTAAGTTTTTTAGAAAAATATTTATAAGTTATCTTGTATTTCTTTGTAATTTTCACAGAATCATTTAAAATGCTGCATGTTTATGAGTAATCATCATCCATATCATCTTCCGTCTTGGGAGTTATTGGAGGGGGCACATAGGGCTGAGGAACTCCTTCAACTCCTAGACCTTGTTGTTGCAGCAACAGCCATTGGTGTTGCTCCTGTTTCGCTTGTTCCTCTCTTGCCTGAAATACAAGATTACATCATTATAATATCCTACTAATATTATGAATGCGAAAGTTTGTAAGTATTGATGTTTGTTACTCTTTCACGCCTAAACGGCTGAACGGACTTGAATGACACTTGGAATATACATAGTACAATCATGTGCTGGATTAACATATGAGCTATTTTTTAACCAGGTACCACTAGAGCGAAGCCGCGGGCGGCAACTAGTTTTTTTAAGTTTCTAAATGCACTGTTTACTTTTAGTAATCAATCAGTATGTTTTATTATGCATATTACTTTCAGTTGGTCCGATTTTCTTCTTTGTGGGAATCACTTAGATTACTTACTTTGGCAAAGAGCTCCTGTTGCTGTCTCAAAAGTTCCTCTTCAGGTATACCCAAGTTTTCAAGTCTAGTGCTTTGTCTTCTTCTTTTGGCAGCAACAGCTTTGCAATCCTTTAGCACTGCTTCTGCTTCCACTGTGTAATCGCTGAACCCCAGCCTTTCCAGCGCTTAAACATAAAATAAAGTCTGATTTAATATAGATAGATAAACAGCTGTTGTTGACATCCCCCTTTATCTTGGAAAAGCTTTCCTAAAAGCTAGGCTAGTTTCATTCAGGAAGGGAATCTAATATGATACAAAACATATATTACACCCATATCCAAATATCACTTTTAGCCTGCCCATAAAACTTTACCAACTTTATTATTTTAAAACGAGAGCATAATATAAGTCCAATTCACCTGTAAGAACATGTTCAGCATTTATAGTCTTCTTGTTGCTTTGATTACACACCTCATTGGCCTCGGAACTGATCAAATGAATAAACTCTGTGCAGCAGTTTAATATAAGCTCTCTTGATTCGAAGGCAACGCGAACAGAAGGCACCAGTTCTTTGATCATCTTGTTGATGCTCGCTCGAGGTAAAGTCAACTCATCTTCTTCTGATGGTGGAGGACACAATTCTCTTTCTGGACTTCCCATGATCTGCTGCGTTAGAGATACAGTAAGATATTGAGAATGCAAAAGTATAGACAAAAGCTTTATTTATTTCTTACAGAATAAACAATTCGATTAATAAATAATAGATAGGCACGTAAGTCCTAATAATCGAAAAGTAAAGTCAATCAATCTGAGAATCAATCATTTCCAGTGACAGTGACAGTCAGAAAACTACCGTGACGTAAGACATTTACATACAAAACGGATGTCGGAATCGTGGTGATTATTCTCAAGAACCAATTAAATATGGAGTTAAAAAAGATAGAAAGCAAGAGTGTATACATATTTGTATTATTATTTTGATCTGTGGGCAATTTTATTCAGGACTCGGACTCTCGGAAGCGCATTGTTCTGTGCTCGGAAGGAACAAGATTCAGGAAATAGAAGTCTTGTCATTTCATTTACTGTCATGTCTGAACTGTGTTGCCGTTTTAGAGCTATTGGCGCTAGATCTAGCTCGTCGCTAGTTTTTCCACTCGATAGGGAACAGCCAAACGGACAAACAGAATTAGTCTATTGAGAACTAATCTTATGTAGACGTTTTAATGAAAGCCAGCAACCAAGTCCTTCGTTCCTGTTTTCTTTGAACACATCTCATTGAAGGCGATCAGAGATTACCTGCCCGTGCCATTTCCAACTCACCAACTTGAGTTCACTGTCTCCACCCATACCCAGCTCATTGCGATTTATATCTTCTATACATACATACATATTATTACGCGCGTATCTCTAATGGGGTGGGCTGAGCCACGAGTAAACATAAGAAAACTTGCAACCACTTCTGATTTAGAGGCCTAAGTAAATCTTCTATAATGTAGGTACCTATATACTCCAGCCAAATTCGATATTAAATGAAGGTAAACAAAAATCTAACTTAAAATGTTGGAAAAACATGTAATTTAATTATATATATTACAAGTTCTTACTAGGTTTTTGTTACCTGTTTTTTTTTGCGGTTAGTGATCTGAGCTCTGTTTGTTTTCTATCTGTAGGCGAACTTTGATAGAAACTAAGCTCATTTTTATTTCTTATTATTATACCGATTACCTTAAAGTTTTTAATGTTATTGTAGTTTGTCTTTGTAACTGTGTTCTAAATATATATAATTCATGTTAACTTTATTCCATATCGAATTTGGCTAGCGTATAGCTCATTTTACGCCGTTGCTAGCGATCTTGACCTGGCAACAGATTATTCTGCTCATATGTTCAAAGAGTATCATCTGTTGTCTGGTCTGACTAACGAGCGAGTGGCTGAGTTGTTTTTATATTTAAAATTTGCTTGTAAAAACTATTTTCAATAATTTAATAATACTAACAATGGTTTTCTATTTCACTAGTAATGTGGTGGCTCCATCGGTCACCCTATTCATGGGAGCTGATAAACACGAAAGTAAGTTTCTAACCAATAAACTGGGTCCTAGAAAACAGACGTTTACTAGTTTTCTAATAAAGGAAAGTACAATAACTTACCAAACTATTATTTCTTACTTTCAGATGAAGATCTTATAAAATGGGGATGGCCAGAAGATGTGTGGTTTCATGTTGATAAAGTTTCTTCTGCTCATGTTTACCTGAGATTAGGGCCTGTATGTAAAAATTGTTGAATACGTAATGATTCTCCAATAGGTAACCGAATTTATATAATTTTTCCGTTTTATTTCAGGGCCAAACTATTGATGATATTCCCAATCTTGTTCTGGATGATGCATGCCAATTAGTAAAAGCCAATTCGATAATGGGTAACAAAATGAATGATATCGATATAGTTTACACAATGTGGGCAAATCTCAAAAAGACTGCAGGAATGGAGGTAAGTGTATGCACAGGTTTATCAAATAAATTCTAAATTGTAATGCTAGAAAGTAATGTTTGTTTCAATGTTCTTCACAGGTAGGTCAGGTAGCATTTCAGAAAGACAAAGACGTCAGAAAAGTAAGAGTAGCCAAGAGGAACAATGATATTGTAAATAGATTAAATAAAACAAAGAAAGAAGTATTCCCTGACTTGAGGCAAGAAAGAGAAAATAGGGACAGAGAGGAGCGCGAAGATAAAAAGAAACTCCTTAGAGAAAAGAAAGACAGGGAAAAAGAAGATGAGAAACGAAAGAAAGATGAAGCTGAACTTAGAAGCTACTCTACTCTGATGAAACCTGAAAACATGACTACTAATTTGGATGGAAATGATTCTGATGACTTTATGTAACAATATTAATAAAAAAAAGAGCAAGTCTTTCTTTAAAGAAAAAACTGATTAGCTGGCAGCTAAGTTTATTCCAACTGAACTTAAAGAATTAACAACCCATGCTGGATATTTTTTGTCAGGATATACATTATATACAAAGTTCTGTACAAATTGTGGAAATGTGCCATTTTCAATATTTTTTCTCATTGTCTTCATTAGGTGCATCTGAAAGCACAATAATAATGTAGGCGGAAAAAAGTCAATATAAAAACAATTTCATAATTTTTCACACTGCTGACTAGTATGTAGCAAAATAATTATTATCCTACTAAAACTATAAATATAAAAGTTTGTGACAATGTATGGTTTGTGCTTCAATCATGTTGTAATGTCTGGAATAACATATCTTTACCATGGTATAACATGAGCGAAGTTGCAGGCAGAAGCTAGTTAGGCATTCATAGAAGCTGTAGTGAAATTTTACCATTGGAAGTTATAAAATCCTTTATGCATTAATGCACAAGCTGATAAAATAATCTAAATTATCTTATGGTTACCTGGTAAGCAATATTGTGCACAGAAATGAGATGACAAGCAACAGTTTCCACTGTGACAATGGCGTGTAAGTATGCCCTGGTGTAGGTTTTGCAAGTGGAACAAGTGCAGTCTTTGTCAATGGGACTAAGGTCAGACTCAAACTGCTTCTGTTTTAAGTTCAACTGGCCTTGTGATACAAGGGCACATCCAAATCTCTGTAAAGATTAAAAAGTATTTTTAAATGTTTGCACCAGAATAGTTTTTGAGTAAGGGAAAGTAAAAAATAATAATATTATCACGCTCATATCCCTAATGGGGTGGGCAGAGCCACAAGAAAACAAGAAAACTTGCAGCCACTTCTGATTTAGTCCTAAGATGGATATGGTGAACCATGATGTCAGGTGATCAGCCCCTCGCCCGGAATGACAGTCAAATATACAGAAAGTGAGTACTAACAGCAGTTCGAGTAGGGAACACACAGTCGAACATGTCTACTCCTAAGGCAACACAGATCACTAGGTCAATTGCCAAGCCAACACCCATTAGATACCGGGGTTTGTTTTTATCCAATATATCTGTGCTGAGTTTCACCATGGGCCAGAAATCATCTTTTGCTTCACCACCACTGAAAAATTCAAGTAACTTAATAAAAGAAGAAAATTGAAAAATCTCAGGTCAATAAATGTATAAGAATTTAATTATTATGCCCAAGAAAATGAATACTAAAAAATAAATGCAGTGTGTTGCGAAGTATGTGTGGTGACTTTGAGAAATAGCATGATAAGCAAGCAAAGTGAAGTGAAAGAAGATGTAGTGATGAGGATTGAGAAAGGTATGTTAAGATGGTTCAGTCAAGTAGAGAGGATTAACAAGACAGGTGTATGAGGCGAGTGGGAATGGTACCGTTGGAAGGGGAAGACCTAGGTGTATGTACTTGGAAGAAATTGGCAAATCAGACATTTTGAAAAGGCCATGTCAAGAGTTCTCTAAACCGATGAGCATGCATGAGGAATATAATGAGATTAAATGAAGCAAAAGAAGTATGTCAGGATCATAGCAAATGAAGATCCATGTTCTTTGCCTACCTATGGGAAGCTATTTTATATGTGTATTGTAAAAATAAATTTGTGGATTTTGTGCCATCATTTTACCTCAAGCCTCCAATAGCAAATCCATTTACATCTTTAGACATGTGCTCTCTAGCACTCTGTGCTCTCAAGTCAGGATTAAGCAATCCCTGTACAATGGGGAAAATACTCTGTTCAGTTGGCCTTTGGTGAGCCTGAAGACAGCGGTCTAGCCATCTACTGGTGCGCTCAGTTGCTTCCTTGATCCGATCATAGTTTTGGAATGTGGTCTGAACTACATCATCCAACTGCATGATGATGTCAGCTCCTAAAATCATATCAGCTGCTGTAAGACATAAATGTCAAATTGAATGAATAATCAAATAAAATAGACGAAGTTAAAAAAATAAAGGAAGGTATATTCAGACAGGTAACTATACTCAGCATTGTTGGTAAAACATATGCAAAAGTGTTAATTGAAAGTGTTATGAAAGAAACCAATGAGAAATTATGGGATGCACAAGCGGGTTTTCAAAAGAGAATGGTATGTACAGATTAGGTCTTTTCCTTGCGAAGCATAGCTGAGAAGTTATTGGCCAAGGGTCAAAAGGTCTATTGCGCATTCTTGGATTTGGAAAAGGCCTATTACAAAGTGATGAGGAATTAACTTTGGTCGGTTTTGTCAATGTATGGTGTGAACGACAACCTTATTAAAGTCTATGATAGATGATATGCTTGTGTGAGGATACATAGGTCATTCACTGAATGGTTCATGATATTTTGACAAATGGAGAAGAGAAAGAGTGGAACAATAGAATGAGTTCATAAATATTTGGGAACATTGTTCTCAAGAGATTGAAAATAAGATGGAGCCCGAAGGTAGCTCCAGGGATGGATAAGTTGTAGAGCAATTAAGGTTAGCATGGTATGCACATGTCATGAGTAGGGAGGAATGTCGTGTGACGAGAAGAGTGTTAGATATGAATTTGGAAGGATATGTGGGTAGAGGTGGACCAAATCGGCGACGTTTTGGAAAACGGCCAGGTCAAGAGTACCCTAAACCGAGACGAGCATGCATGAGGAATGTAATGAGAGTGATTGAAGAGAAAGAAGTATGTCAGGAACGTAGCAAATGGTGACCCATGATCTCTGCCTACCCCTATGGGGAACAGGAGTGATTTTACGTATGTATGTAACTATATACAGTATCGAGCCATCACACCTTTGAATTTAGTGACTGATGAGGCTAGTCCTAATTCTGAACATTTATTGTAGTACTGTACCTATACAGTTTTGAATTTCTATTGACTTTTCTGGAGTCAACATAATTTCAGAATCATCATAAGGCGATTTGAATTTGACACCTTCCTCTGTGATTTCAGCTAATTTCAATAAGGAAACCATTTGAAAACCACCAGAGTCAGTCAGTAGTGCTCTGTTCCACCCCATGAATTTGTGTAATCCACCAGCTTTTTCCAATACTTCAGTGCCAGGCCGATTGCCCAAGTGATAGGTGTTTCCAAGTATTATTTCACAGTCCAAATTTTCAAGTTGATCTGGCAAAATGCCTTTCATGGTACCCTGAAAATAAAAATGTTAGTAGACAACTACCTCAAGGAGTTATAATGACTAAAATTAACTCAGGGAGTCTATTACATGAATTAAATTGCTTATCTAGAAAGATTATAAACAAACCTGCGTGCCCACTGGCATAAAAACAGGTGTTCGCACTTCGTAGTGAGGCAATTTCATTAATCCTGTACGAGCTCTGCTAACATTGCATTCTGATTGTAAAGTAAACATAAGCGCCTTGGGTTTAGCCATCCCGATTGATAACTTTTGAGACTTTTGGGGCAAGTTAGGATGTCGGCATAGAGTTAGGTAAGGTAGTATAATTTTTGCGCCTTTTCTTTCTTCGTCTTTTACTTTTTGGCGTCTTGGTTAAAAAGTTTTATCAAAGTCAATGTCACTTTCGGGTTTATTTCATCTATGGTTCTCCTTTTCAGAGAGCAGTGCTGCCATTTTAGCGCTTTGGGCGCTAGATCTAGTGCTTTTTTGGTGTGTTTAGCGTGCATTTCAAAAATGTTACGCCTAGCGGCTAATCTAGATATTTTTTCCTTTATTTCATATTGCATAGACTAACGTCTCTAATGACCATTAGACTATGAACATGGAAATCCCCTTTAATCAAATTTTAGTAGTCTTTAATAAAATGGTAAGCAATCTGTAGATAATAATTCTAAAATAAAAAGTGAAGTTCATTTAGCGCGCAAGCTAGCGCTTTCCTTAGGGCTGTTTTCATGATATTGACAAGAAGCTTTATGATGATTATTTAGTGCTTTTCATGACGTCCTAGCGCTGAATATTTTTTTGATCTGGCAGCACTGGCCTGGCAGAGAGATATTAAATCTTTGCATTTTTTCTGCTATACAAAATAACCTGCAAAGTGAAGTGAATCTACTTTTATTGATCAGAATTTGATCTAGGAATTATGCTTTTCTTTAGTGAAGTAAAAGAAGATTTTACATCAACAAGAACATACAGTTGAAGTTATTCCGCTTCTTCACTCGGTGTTTGAGAATTGTTTTTGATTTCAAGTGCTGGGGTATCCAGTTTCTACTTCATTACTAAGCCTATGTAAGTTCGTATGTATAAGTATGTCTCAATAAAATCGGATTTCATGTTATGAGTGATAGTTTGGAATTATTATGAAGTTTTTAGATTACTCGTTCATAATTTGCCGGTTTTTAATTGTTTTGATATTCACTGCTCGGCGAATTCATGTCGGCCAAATTGTGAACACGTGTGCTTAGGTGATGGTTCAATTCCGCACAAGGTCCACATTATTTTTGATTATTTGTCATATATTACGTAATGTACAATAATTTTGAATGATATTTAAAACTTCCTATCTATATTTGCCAGTACACCAGTTTGAAAGTGCAAGAACAGATAATGTTCATTGAGCTTTTTTTTACTATCAAAATGTACTTGAACCATACAATCAGTGTGTAGTATAATAATATTTTTTATTTTACCTGAAGTCTAATATTGGAAGTCTTTCTTATTTTTGTAGTGTAGTGAGTTGGAGTTTTGGCTCAGTTGTAAATTAGGTGCTTACAATCTTTATGTTGGTGGTTCAAGTCACCATAGCCCCAAAAAATTTTTGCATTGGCTATATTTTTTAATACTATTTTGTAATACTTAAATAAATTTTACTGAAAATGAGTCAATAATATAATATTGAAATGCATGGTGTAACAAATATGTTATTTTAATTTTATACTTTTTACAGATAAAACTGTCTTGTATGTAGATTTTATGAAGCCATGAAAAGACACAAAGATCCAGTTGATGCTCCTGCCAGGGATGTTGATGCACAAGTTTTTGTTTTACCACCAGGTTTATTAGAAAAGTTGGGAATCCAACTGTCAAATATAACAGCTATTGCAGAAAACTCTATTGTTGATCAATGTAAGTAGATACAATTTTTTTTCCAATATTGTGAAATACATAATTAAAGGTTGTGGCAAATCCCTTTTTATTTAAACATTAAATTAACATTCTAGATATTTACAATTTTGTTTGACCCAATAGAGAGACTAACACATAGATTAAATAGGTATCTAGCTAAAAATGCTTTTTTACAAATCAATCAATAAAATTTGACGGCCTCGGTGGCGTGGCGGGCGATTGCTCGGCAGAGACGCAAGAGGCGCGGGTTCGATTCCCGCTGCGGAAGAAATGTTTGCATGATCTGTAAATATTTCTTCCGGATCTGGGTGTTGTGGTATCATGGTACTCGTAGTTTCTGATACCCACTACACAGGGAATCCTAGTGGGGGGTCAGGACTATGTATGTTGGGTATTATTTATATATTTAATAATAGATTTTGATTTTTAATTATGTCTGTAGACATGCAATTTTCATGAAAACTTTTAATGTGTGTCTTTTATTTTGAGCATGTTTAAATTCATGTGTATGTGAAACTTAGCAACTTACTGAGAGAGTTGAGAAGCATTGAAAGTGTTGTGATAGAAAAAGATTTGAATTTGAAATTAACATAGCTGAAATAGTTCAGTATTGTTTTGATTTCATGTAAATATTTGTTTCAAAGTATTTCACGTTAATTATACTATAGTACTTACCTATATTTTTTATAATTACCCTTTTCATCTGTTTATCTATGAAAATATCTGTATTTATAAGAAAATCAAGGAAGTGGATAGGTAAGTAGGTAGAAATAAGTTTATTTCTTAGCTTTAAGAAAATCCACTGATTTTCTTTATTCTTAACTGGTTTTAGAGCTAAATGATTTTAAAAAGATTAGTGTCTTATAAATATTTGTATTATTTCAGCTACTGGAGATAATACACAGGTTATTCCTAGTACCATTGATGGGTCATCTATTTTAGAAACCGCAAATCTGATGAAGCAATCTGTGTTTATGAGCCCTACTTTTATATCAACTACTGCCACTGAAACTGCAAGTGAACTAAATGTACCTAATGTGACTCAAGCTGTTGAACCAATCCAGGATAACAATGAACATTCTAACGTAAATGCTGATAAGGTAGATTTAAATAGTGGTGTCATTTATGATGCAACACTGCAACCAGAAGAATATGTGAGCAATCAAACAATCAAAAATCGAAACAGTGATTTGGTTCTGACAAATGTCTCTAATGAAATGTGCAATAATATTAATACTGATATGAATGGCTTAAATAAAAAGTCTAGCATGGATGACCAAGCAGATGAAGCCTATTCTTCTGATGGTAGCAATAGTAACTCTAGAACTTGTCCAGAAATTTCAAATAATGATAACAAAGCAGTTCTAAAATCACAAAAATCAAGCAATAAAATAAAAATTCTGTCAGAACAAATAATAAACAATACAGATTTGAATAACATTCAAAGTTCATTGATTCAAAAGAACAATAATGCTTGTTTTCTCATTCCTGTTAGTACAATTGTAACAGGAAAAGCAACTAAGAGTCATTCTAATAACCAACTGCAACAGAAGCCAGTTCTAGAAGAATTATGTTCAAATCCAGAAAAAAATAAAGTTAAAACAGTGGATGTTATAAACCATGCTCAATCAGTAGTTGAAGATTTCGTGAGTGTTACATATTCTCAACCAAGAGTATTGGATGATAATGGAAAGGGTCAGAGTAGTTACAAAGATGCAATTGACGATGATTGTGAGAGTAAAATTGAAGTAACCCTGGATATTGATAAACACAATATCCTTCCAAATGACAAAAACAGCATATTAAATAATTTTAAAGAAATCAATGAAAAGGAAAAGCCAAAAGCTGAAACAATAGATACCGTTAAAGAAATAGTCTCAAATACTGACGAAAGCTCTAGCAAGTCTAAATTATGTATACAGGGAGTCGAAAAACCTGGTGGAATTCAAGAAAACCAAACTGTATCAGTGCTGAAAACTTACCAAAGAATTAATGCACAGAAACATGTACCTAAGCTCCCACATATAGATGTCGCTAATATTATGGATTCTTACCAGATTCTACCAGATGTTACATTAAATCTAAATGATATTAACATTGATGGTTACAAAAATGCTAATAAGTTTTGTATATGCAATGATTTCGGACAGCTGGCGAACTATGATAGCGACATAGTTTATGAACACATACATTTTTGTCAACACAATAGTGTTGGTTGCGACATGGAAACACTTTTCAGTATGTATGAAGAGGTTTCTGTCTTCCGTGAATTAAGTACAACAGTAGATGTGGTTAATGATGAAGATATAGATGTGGGTAGTGATGATAAAGAAACTACACAGCATAACATTTGTTGGCTGTCTTTTATATGCGAAAATAATGATGAAACTGAAGAACAAACAATCACTGAAGCCACTATTTCGAATAAAACGACAAATCTTGCCGAACCACGAAGAAGTGTAGGTGTTTATTTTTTATGCTGTTCATAAATTCTTAAAGTTAAAACCAGTTAGCTATAACAAAATTTTTTTCGACAGAATCGTAAGCGTAAGTCAACATCTACAGAAAATTTTACCGAGAATTTTGAGGTCAAGTCTAAAAAGAGTGTTAAATGTGGCGTATGCGGTCTTTTAGTAACTGAAGCTAAATGGAGTCAGCACAATGATTCAGAGCATAATTTGACTGCATGGAAAGATGGCCAAATTATTGTAAGTACATTCATGCCTATTAATAAAAAATTCTATATTCAAGATTATCATATTTTTTGTATTCGAAAAATGTAATATTGGAGTTAGGTCTCAAACAATCTTCCTCTCATCTGTTCACCCTTTTATTTTGGGATATCCTATCCTACTAATATTATAAACGCGAAAGTTTGTGTGTGTGAATGTTTGTTACCACGCACCTCTGTAACTACTAACCGATTTTGATGAAATTTGGAATGTAAATAGTTTAGGTTCTGGAATAACAAATACGCTATTTTAATTTTTGAAAATCAACTTCTAGGGGATTTAAATAGAGTATACTGTAAAGTTTGTATGGAAAAAAATATTTTTGGTTCGATTCGCTCAAAACTTGGTACAATTACGAAATAAATTTAAAATAAATACATAAAATCTCATAAACATATTTTTTTTGAAATATCCCCAGGGTTTTGCAAGGGAGATCTAAAGTTTATATAAGAACTTTTTAACGGGCTGTTGGAATAAAATGAAAATTCGTCTCGAAATTTTAGAGTATAAAATCGTTGGACACGTATTTCAAGGTTTTTCAAAATATACCTAGCTCAAAAAAGGGCAAAATGAAGTATCAAAGTTTTTATGGGTGCGATTTGCTCGAAGCTTGGTTAAGTAGGATACTTTAAATAAAAAATCAATGGACACGTGTTACAGAGTTTTCCAAATATTTCACAAAAAGGGGTAAAATGTGGTGTCATTTACACCACGCGAGCAAAGCTGTGCGGGTAAACTAGTGTACCTATATATCAAGTCATGAGAGCACTGGTGGTCTTGTGGTAGTGACCTCGTCTTCTGATCCTAAGGTCGTAGGTTCAAATCCGGTCGTGCACCAATGGATTTTTCTGTTCGAAAATTATATGTGCATTATACCAGTACTCTCCAACAGTGAAGGAATTCATCGTGAGGAAACCGGCATGTCATAGAGCCTAAAGGAGCCTTTGAACCAGTGCGGTTAAAGGATAAAAGTGCGCCACTTTTATCCTTTAACCAGACTGGTTCAAAAAAACTAGTGACACAACTCGATAGTTAGAATTCAGGGCTGGGGTTTTTACTTAAAATACAAAATTGTCCTGTGTTAATACCAATCTAAGAAATTTGAATTACATACCTTTGTTTGTTGATTATTTCCCAGGACTTGAAAAATAAAGGTTTATTAAAAAAAATAGGATTGAAGTTTAAAAAGCTTGGCGTTCTGAAATGTACATTTTGCAAAACAGACGTAAAACATTTGACGAAGTTTGTTCAACACGTCAAAATGTGCATAAAACGAAAGGTTTGAGGAGACAGACTTAGTTGTCCTTGTATGCCTTGTTTTTCATGTATGCCTACAATTTGACAGCTTATTCTTCTTGTACAGTTGAAATTTTAATTTGTTTGCACGTTTATAATTTTAATTGGGCGTAATAGCATAATATCTATGCTTTTTACTCGTGCTTAATGAATGTATGTTTAATCAAAATACGGGTCATTCTCATTTTTATGATTAATTACAGCAGTGGAGGTCTCTGACTACTCTTTCTAATATAAAAAAAACGATAATGTTACGATGAATTTAATAATCAAAGTAAGTAAATTCATTATAACTTTAGCATTTTTTATATTAGAAATAATATTTGTATCCACAATAATGACATCCACGCCTGTGTAACTGATCATAAATAAAACCGGTCAAGTACGAGTCTTAGTACCGTGCTAAAACGCTGCAATTTCTTTTCACGACAAGCAAGGCTTAATTCACTGAATATTCAAAAAGTATAGAAACAAAAAAAAAAAAACAATCGTGGACAGACACTTCTTGATTAAAGATAAAATTACTCTCCATTTATTAAGTGTTAGAATAGTTTAGCACCATACGATGCATGCTTTTAATTCTAAACGTATTTTAGTAATTACATAAAAGGCATCTAAACAACATACCTAATGAATTAAGAATATATTGATAACTTTCAGGTTGGAAATTTGACCGAGATAATCGAAACTGAAACTCTGTCCGAGAACACATTACTTGGAAAAAAGGAAACAACCTCAAAACTAACTCAGCCAACACGAAAAAACTCATGGAGTTCAAATCTAACCGAAAAACCTATCGATAAAACTTCTAAATCTCAATTAGAAGATTCTGTAAAATCAAAAAATATGTCAATAGATGGCGTTTCCATTCCAAAATCAATAGTCAAGTCTTTAGACAACGAAAAACCTGTTAAATGTACGAGACACTCTAACACCTTTGAAGGTTCAGAAGCAGCAGTAACTCCTAAAAAGAAAATGCCTGTTGATGTTTCTTTGAATTGTACTGCAATGAAGATTACTCCCAACACAGACGTAAAAAGGACTCCTAAATCTTCAAAAAGAATTATAGATGGTTCTTTGAAAGCTAACACCGAGATTTCTACGACATCGACAAGCATGCCTACAAAATATACAGAAAACAAGAGCCAACCAAAAGCAACGCTCAAAGATACCCCAAAACCAAAAGGGAAGTCTATAGAGTCAAAAACTAGAGAAGCTATGGAAGCTACTAGTAGCTCAAACAATATCGAGGTTACGGCTAAATTAAGTTTAACCGATCAAGCTGAGGTTACTTCAAAAACTCCTAGTAAATTTATCGAGAATGCTGGTCATCCAAAACTAAAATCGAAGGCTAAGGAAAATGTTGTAGCCAATATTACTAAGAAACCAGAGTGCATGACTGATGCTCTTAATAAATCAGCAAATAGTTCTGTTGAAGCTAAATCTGTACAAAAACCTACTAATGAAAAACCTACAACAACAAGAAAGTTAAAAGAGATCGACATTTTTACATCGCCCACCACTGGGAAGAAAATTTGTAAAATAGAGAGCCAATCTAAATTAACAAAAAAATACAGAGACGATTCAGTCTCTTCAAAGTCAATAAATGTTGAAACTAGCACTAAATTTACAAGTTCTACCGATGTCTCTTCTAGACAGCCAAGAAAATCAGCAGGAATCGAAGATAAGAAAAACAAGTCCATTGACATTGGTGTATCTTCTGCTGACGAGAGCTCTGCAAAGTCCATAGATGCAACAGTTTGTTCAAAAGCATTAAGACAATATACCAGAAAAAGGGATTCTAAAGAAAATTTAGAAATGTCCACATCGACAAAATCTGAAATGATTTTCAATGCCACTGAAAAAGATATAAATTCAAGGACTCTATTCGAGTCGGAAACTGAAATTACCGCACTTAGTAAAAAAACTGCTACCACCGAAAATGAAACGCCGTCGAAAAGTAACGTTCAAGATATTGTTGAATCTTCCTCAGGTACAGGAAATAACGTAGCTCAGTCTAGTTCGAAAATAAACTCAAATACAGAAGGCTCGAAAGAACCTCAGCCAGCGGACCGGATTTACGTTGTTTCTATCAAAGAAGAAATCTTACCAAAATGTGGTGTGTGCAAACTACCGATAGATGAGTCGCAATGGCTCGAGCATATTGCCAAAGAGCATGGTTATCTCGCCTGGCGCGAGGACGAAACTCCTCTGGTAAGATATTTTGTGTTCAAATTCGTCCTATTGCCAAAAAACAAGGGTGTTTTTACTTGGGCTTTGTTTCACAGGATTTACAAAATGACGAAGAAGTTCGGGCACACCTTTACGGCATTACTAAAGCACATGGAGGATTGAGGTGTTCCAAATGTAACTTGATTCGTAAATATGTTAAATCTTACCTTACACATATTCAGAGCTGCTGGGATGAGGAACAGGTAAATAAATTATTTGTTACCGAACAACAGTCGAAAGTTTGTTTAAGCCGGTACAGATACCATGCCGGTATATCTGAAAATTGACATTATGTTGATTCACAGGGTCAAATGGATGCTTCAACAGCTAGTGTGGAAATGGACACTTCGCAAGATCTTGATGACATTCCCCTAAAATCATACTCGCTCAGTACCACCGCAAATGAGTCTATTCAGCGTTCGGTAGAATGCGGGGTGTGCAGCGAAACAGTGCTAGAGAACAAGTGGATTGACCACATTAGGATGGAGCACAAGTATCTGGCGTGGAAGAAGGGTGAACCACCCGTGGTAAGAAAGAGTTTCCATAACTTTTCTCCGTCATCTTGAAAAACAAGCAGCGAATATATAGAGGTTTGTTTTGTTTTCAGGACTTAGAAGATGAAGCAGCAGTGAAGAGTTTTCTTAGAAGCATTTCCACTTACTATGGTGGATTGATTTGCAGCAAATGCGGCGCTGTTCGATCGTACGTCAAGAAATGGA
Organism: Scotopteryx bipunctaria; assembly: GCA_949320045.1. Taxonomy (NCBI): domain Eukaryota; kingdom Metazoa; phylum Arthropoda; class Insecta; order Lepidoptera; family Geometridae; genus Scotopteryx; species Scotopteryx bipunctaria. The sequence continues at coordinate 8,070,815 of OX439441.1, forward strand.
TGGACCATGAAGCCACGTGCAAAGGTGTTGAAGTGAGTTTGTCGTGACAAGTCGCGTACTGCAGTTAAATTGAACTCATAGAAATATATATTTTTTTAATATCTACTTACATTTTCAGGCAAATCAATCAGATTTATTAGAGGAATCAACATCGGAACAATCGAATAAACAATATGTTGAAATTGAGATTTTAGCGGAAAATGTAAAATGTGCTAAATGTGGTAAAGAAATGCCGAGTAAAACATGGATGGATCATATAGAGAAGGAACATAATTATTTGTCATGGGTAGAAGGACAGCCGCCTCTTGTAAGTAACCTTTATAACTATCATTTTTATAATCATGTGTAGAATTGATAATATAAACATGTATTTATTTAAAAGAACAAAAAACCCGACTGCGTAAAATGTATGTAGGTACATCTGCCATATTTGATTTGATTTGATGATGATTATGGTGATGAATTTGTACCAGTTTAGTCTTAAGTTTTTAATTTTATACCATCTTAGTTAATTGAAAATGGCTCTTTAGAGAAGCCATATTGGATTTTTTTACACTTTGCCTATGGCACTATTTTCATCCAGACAAATCCAACGACACCTGATTTGTCAAAATCCGTCCATCCGTTTGGACTACAGCTTCAGCCAAAGGAATGCACATACAATACATACACCCCAAACGCATTGCCTTTCTTTTTCGCAGTTAGGTAAAAAATAACATTCTAATGTAGTTTTGTTCCAAATCGCAATACATTAGAGAAAGTATATTAAGTTTTTGTATATTCTTCATTTCGCAGGATGAAAGTAATTCGGAGGCAATTAGTGCGTACTTGCATGCACTGGTGAAGAAACGCGGCCCGCTGTACTGTGTAAAATGCGGAGTCTTCCGGAAGTACCCTAAAGCGTTTTTAAATCATGTCAGCGCGTGCGAAATATCAGGCTTCAAACGTGAAGACTACTACGTTGAAGTATCCGCTCAAGTTAAACCAGGTACATTTTTTAAAAATAATTTCTAAGTTGTAAGCTTTGTTAGCAAAAATATCGCGTTTGCTATATTTTGTTAACATACATACATAATTAACTCGCCCGTATCCCTAATGGGGTGGACAGAGCCACAAGTAATCATAAGAAACTTACAGCTAACTCCTGTTTGAAAGTCCTAAGATGGATATGATGAACCATGGTGATAAGTGATCAGCCCATCGCCGATATAGATGGTCCATCATATTTGAGAGGATACTACCCCTTAGTCGACTTTTACGACATGCTCGGGATGAGAAGCAGCTGGACGCATTCAATGTTTATCTTTACTCCCAGTTCAGCAGAGAAGTATTTTTTTAACCATTTTAAACAGTTAAAAAATAAATTTCAGGCGAATATGAATGCGCCGTATGCCATGAGATAGGCCATCGAAAGGATTGGAAAAAGCATGCAATGGGTAAACATTATAATATCGCGTGGATGGCTGGGGAAATTCCGATCGTAAGTACTTTTTTATATTTTTTGTAGGAATTGTAGATCAAGGAGAGATGTTTCTACACAGCAGTATGTAAACCTTTTTGTTTTTTTTAGAATCTGAAGAATCCGTATGCTGTGGAGAAGTACTTAAAAGAGTATCGAACAAAACACAACTTGGTCTGTAAAGTGTGTGGCGCGTCAAGAGCGTCCTGCTATGGATTTTATGCGCACATATTGACCTGTGGTAAAAGCGAAGAAGTATGTATCTTTATAATTGTATCATCAGCGGTTTATTTCTTTCATAAGTTCACGGCAATGCAACAATTCCATCTAGTTGTCGATCCGAGTTCCATTTTTTATCGCCCTCCCGTAGGATAGCATAGAGTAGATCATATCATAACATAGAGTTTAACAGGGATGTGTATGTATGTATAGATATTATCACGGCGGTATCCCTAATGGGGTGGGCAGAGTCACAAGTAGTCATAAGAAAACTGGCAGCCACTCTTGATTCAAAGTCCTAAGATGGATATGGTAAACCATGGTGACAGGTGATCAGCCCATCGCCCATATTTATGCTCCATCATGTTGGGAAGGATACTATCCCTTAGTCAATTTTTACGACATCTCGGGGAGAGAAGCAGCTGGAAGCATTCTATGTTTTTTTACTCCCAGTCCAGCAGAGAAGTACAGGGAGAGGTGACAGACAAAAATGCCATAATCGTGAAAACTACTTCCAGGAAATAGCAAATCTCATGGACATGTGCGATATATGCAACAACACATACCTGTGCATATACAGGAATCAACATAAGGCGATGCACAAGGAGGCGATGATAAAGAAAGAAAAGAAGGAAAGAGATGCCATTCGAGCTGAAGAGGAAAATATGGCGAAGGCGAAGGCAAAGATTGAGGGAGGGGAAACCATGGGGAAAAGGCGGGCAGCAGAAAAGTACGGAATTTTACTTAACCTGCTGCTACATTATCGGGCTTTAGTGATCATGTCGCTTTAGTTAGATACAGGTGTAGCCTTATGGTTTTTCACAAGATATACAAGGGCGCAAATCGCAAACCTTCGTACCGTTTTAGGATCTTATAATTTGTTTATAAAATAGCAAGTATTGTCTTGAACTGTTGATCCAATTAATAGAAACTTATATAGTAACATTAATAAAAAAATATTAAATATTCAAGATGATTATAATCAAGCTGAACATTTTTTCTAGGGCGAAGAAAGTGATGGAAAGATACACATCGAATATTCAAGATGTAAGTATAAGCGATAAACAGATGTATTTATCTACAAATCCCATTGTCTCTATCTATCTAGTCGTGACACTGGTTCTTACGAACCATCATGGTGAAAGGATTTAAAGTGCGCCCCAGAGGCTCCTTTCGTGCACTGGACACATTTTTTTTACTTTTTAGGTTCTACGACATGCCGGTTTTCTCAAGATGTTTTCCTTCACCGTTTGAGACTGGTATAGCGCACGTAATTTTTAAACAGAAAAATCCATTGGTGTACTACCGGATTTGAATCCATGACCTTAGAATCGGAAGGCAGATTTATTACTAAACCACCAGTGCTCTCCCAGTGACCGAAAGTGATCGACTCACTTTGTATTTATTTTTGTTGTCCTATCTCATCATCGTCATCATTTGCAAATTGACTTCACCGCTGGGTATAGGCCACCCTTTGTATGTGTTTTTCTCTACGGTCCGTTGTTAGCCGCATCCAGTATACCTACGCACTAAAGATTAATATAATTTTGCCACAGGGAAGTCAGGTGTGTCTTTCCTGCCACATGGAGTTCGACAACGAAACGCAACTGAAAAGCCACGAGTGTTCAGAATCCCAGTTAGACAAAGGCAGCGAGTCAGACGCGTCAGTGAAGATGGAAGGCCAGGAGGAATCGGAGGATGATATGGAAGGCGTTGACTCCACTCTGTCTGATGAGGAAGAGGATCCGTTGAAGAGGAAACGTCATCCAGAAAGTAAGTTACTATTTATCAGTAGTATAACATTAGGTAAACGTTTAACAAGCAAGCGTAGATCGCCGCCGACGACATTGTGAGGCAAAGTCATGGATGCGATTGGCCGAAAACAGATCAAATAGGATAAAATGGGGGAGGCCAATGATGCAAACATTTAGTAGACAAAGTTTGTCTTACACGTAAAATTGTTTGAATCAAAACTGAAATTTAGTAACTTATATCAACGATTGTATTGTTGCAGCGACACCAAAGATAGTTTTGCCATACAAAGTAAAGGATTTCAATTACTATTTAGTAAAGAGCTTCGAAAACTTGTAAGTACTTTTTTAATTTTTCTTACTCGTATTTTTTTTAAATAACAATTTTTTTACATTAGTTTTTACCTTAATATATTATTTTCAGTTGTGAAATACATTATACAAGTGAGCGACTATTCAACAAGTGGCAGAGTAACGACTATAGGATTCTATCAAAAGATGAGAGTGACAAATATTTACCAGCTCTATCGGAGTCCTGCAAACTACGAATACATGATGAGCAATGGGAAACTTATAAGCGGTTTGAAGCTCGGAAGAAAAAAAGTAAGGCTTTATCTTATCAAATATCATGACCATCATCATCTCCACGCCCTTATCCCACTTAAATGGGGTCAGCACAACATGTTTTCTTCTTCCATGTCCCTTTATCAGCCGTCATCTCAGTATCTTTCTTACTTATATCGTCATTCACTCAACCTTGAAAATATTTATTTCTTACTAGCTGCCGCCCGCGGCTTCGCTCGTGTTGTACCTAGATGAAAAGTAGCCTATTATTCCAACACATGTATTATGTATATTCCAAGTTTGATTCAAATCCGTTCAGCCGTTTGGGCGTGATTGAGGCACAAACATACATCGTCACATCCACACATCCCTACATCCTCACAAACTTTCGCATTTATAATATTAGTAGGATAATGAAGAAGAATTTCTTCGCATCTGCTGCAAACCATTTTATACAAAAGCATTCCACATGTACTTACCTAAAGTCATGTTTAGACTTGCCTATGAAAATCTCAGAGATTCTCGAGGTTTATTTCTTTTGAATTTTTGCAGTTACGACTATATTCACTGGTGCGGCAGTTCGCTGTATGCAATGGGTGCCGCATCGCTTAGCGGATAGTGAGGACGCTCAGGATCACTATCTCTGTGTGGTGTGTTTCCGCGACGGAGACTGCCCTCGATATGGGAAGGACGAGTTGCCCGAACATCCGGGAATGTTGCAGTTCTGGAATATGGGTCAATTCACGTTAGTGCTATAAAATGACAATGATTAAACAATATGCTTAGTTCCATACGTCTGAAAAGATGGTGTTCCGTGTTGTAGAGTGATTTATTTACCGATTTATTACAATGCAAAAATTTTGTAATTTTAGTCACTTTTGTTTTTGTTACGTCAACTTAAGATATTCTATTTGTCTAAACAATGTTTAGAATGTTATTTATAACAGTATACTTGTTGTAGCTTACCTTACCTAGATCAATATGGAGTTATGCTGGAGTTCTGAGTTGTTTGTGATTGAATTCTTACTTCGGAATAATTGAGTGAATCCAGCAAATGAGTGAGGACACTACTCACTGTCCTTTTTTAGGGTTCCGTACCAGAAGGGTGCCAACGGGACCCTATTACTATTTTTGTGGTCAAAATATATATAAAAAAACCGGTCAAGTTCGAGTCGAGTTAGCAAACGAAGGGTTTTGTACCATCGTACATGTACTTTTTAGGGTTCCATACCCGAATTGTATGTAAATGTACCCGTTTTTTTTTCTTTTCAATACTTTGGTGCCTATTTAGCTTCCTTTTATTTTTTTTATTGTCTTGTAATTTTTATACATCCTACTAATATTAATATGCGAAAGTTTGTGAGGATATTTGTATGTTTGTGCCTCAATCACGCCGATACGGCTGAACGGATTTGAATGAAACTTGTAATACATATAGTAAGGGTGCTAGAATAACATTAATAGTCTCGGGTATCACGCGAGCGATGCAGCGGGCGGAAGCTAGTATCTACATAAATGTTTTATGAATTTATTTCCTGTTTCGCAGGTCATTACCAAAGTTGGAGATGGGTCTGGTCCATGACTACGGTATAGTTTGGGGCATGGATTGGTGTCCGTCCGGCGGCAGAGACGAGCCCACGGACTCGGAGGGCAGCCGACTCGGCCTGCTCGCCATCGCCTGCTCAAACGGACGCGCTTACATAATTTCTGTGCCACGGTTTCATGCTCAGACACAAGAGTAAGTTAAAGTCTAAAAAACTATGCTACCACACCTTAAATAAATGGACATCAATTTTTAGAAAAAGGCAATAGGTTAGCTTTATCATTGTAGAGCGTCATTTCTTGTCACTCACTCCTTTTTTACCCAGTCCTCTTTCACACAATAATCCACATTCTGTTTGGCCTACCTCAACCTCTAAATCGATCCACATTCATATTCATAACTCTCCTCGCAACATTCATCCCTCATGTCATGCCCATGTCACGCTAGCAATTTACTCATATACTTTTCAATCTTTCTGTCACTTGAGCTACTTTGAAACTTCTTCTGATATACTCATTACGTATCGTATCCATTCTAGTCACCCCACACCACACACCCATCTCAACATTCGAATCTCAGCCGCGTTTACTCTTTTTTTCCTCCCCCCCTTTGGATCACACACTCAGATCTACGATAGGTATAAGGAATGATAAGGAATAAAATAAGAAATTAAATTTTTTTTTACAGTGAACCAATAATCATCAAAATGAAGCCAGTAGCGGAGTTGAGACTCTCGCTAGACGTTAAACAAGCTGCGTTTAGGAAGGGGTATCAAGCCACTTCCATCTCCTGGTCTCCGGTGAGAAATCATACAATTTTATTTGTAAGACTAGTAAAACGCCGTGCGATTTTGTAAATTTTGACAAGGTTTTTTTTCAAAATAACCTTTTATTTTTCAAATTATTTCAAATTGATTCCTAAAGAACGCAATCGGAATACCGTTGCGTTCTCTAGGAGTTAATTTTAGGAATCCCTTTCTTAGTGCACCCCTACACCATTAGAGGAATACACCTTCCAAGTTTCGTGCACTTAGGGTTTATCAAAAGAGTTTTATTAAGATTGAAATTCAAACATATCATATTTTGTGTGTTTCAGCAAAAAGGCCATGAAGTTGTGATGGTCGGGTACGCAGATGGCACAACAGCTTTGTACGATTTGAACACCGAGTCGCCGATGCTGAAAGCAACCGAAGATGGTGTCGAAATATTTTATCCGTTTCAAGATGCGCTTACGGAAAATTCAAGCATAACAGGTACCTGAATAATAGATGTAGTGAGCGAAGCAATTGTATGACATGTGACGTAACAAAACTGTCCCGCTATCAAATCAAATGAAATCAGTTTATTCCTTTTTGATACTTTTTGTACACTAGAAAAAGTCACACGAACAAACACAATGGTTACATACGTAAACTCAATTAAACGCTATGACTACAGTAGACTTTGTTCAGTTCCTAAGCATTTTGTTTGTTTCAGGAGTAGCATTGTGTGCGTCGGGAGATTTGCGGCGCGCGGTGGGCGGAGTGGCGACATCGTCGGTGACCGGCGCGACCATGGCTGGCTGGCCGCGCGGACCCGTGGTGCGCTCGCACTTAGCAGCCAGCAGTGTAGCGTACACGCCCAACTGGCCCGCCGCTCTGCTCTGCAGCGACGATGTGCTTAGTATGTTTTCATATTTTACTTAATTAAGCTAATTTGCTTTCCTCGTACACACGATCATAGCTAGCCCATCTATACAAGATTTGACAATTTCCTCTGCCTATCTGGCGCTGACCTCATAAAACATCGCGTCTTTACCTGGTTGTTATTGCATAGCCGTGAAGTCAACGAATGAGATGGAGTGGTGGGGCGGGGGACGACGTCTCGGCGGAGCGTGTGCGAGCGGCGCGTGCGCTCGCTGCGGCCGCATATGTCTAACTGCACCGCCCTTCGTGAGGATACTGCGCGCGCATCCCGTCTACCCGGAGATTAAAAAACAGGTGAGAAACTAATTTCAACTTTAAATGGGTAGTGTGAAGGTTCAAAATGGCGCAGCGGCGGGTGACTCACGTGGAGACGCGAGTTTCTCGCATACTATAAAGGGAGACGCTGGATCTTCGTTAATATTTTTATAAATTTTCCTACCCCGCCGTTGAACAACAAAGATTATGTTATCATTCAGATCGAGTGCCCGAAATACAACAGTCATGCTATCGTTAAAAATAATTTTGCAGTTGAATACTTAAAGCTATCTCTAATAATCTCGAGTACCCGGATATTTGAGAGGAAGACTGCTTGATTATAGTCTTAAACCGGTTTTGTGTATTCTCTTGTCCAGGTACTTGGCGTTATCATAGGTCCTACTTTAATTTAAATGCGCCTTTCCAGATCATTGCTACGTTGAAAATGGTGCTAGTAGCATGCAAAAGGAAGTACAAACAAGCCAATGATTCTTTGGGAATGGTAGTGGAGCCTCTGACTTACGATGAAACTATCAAGAAATACGGACTCGAATTCAAGACCCTACCTAAAAAATATCGGGTAAGGTTTAAGACGAAATAAGTGAGTAGTAGATACCAACCCTGTTATACATAGTCCGCTCATTATACGTACATAATCTTATCTCATATAAATAAAAAGATATATTAGTCGATCCTTAGTAATAGATTTGTATAGAAAATCTGTACTGTAGAGAGACTTAAGCACCGTTAAGTGCAAGTCTTTAATTAAGTTGTACTAAGTTTTTGAGCGCTGATAAAACAAGGTAAAGATCTAATATTGATCCTTTTTCACAGAATGTGGCGTCCAAGCTGTGCGACTACGCAGAACAGTGCGCGGACCGTTTCCCCCTGTCCGAGATGCCGGCGGCGGCCTTCTGTCCCACCGCAGATCATCATCACCGTCTCGCTGTCGCGACGCATGCAGGCTTCATATTCATTATCTCTACCTGAAGGTACAACATAAACAATATACGTCATAGTCAAACGACTACGCAGAACAGTGCGCGGAACTTTTTACCCTGTTTGACATGCCGGCTGCGGCCTTCTGCCTTACCGCCGATCATCACCACCGTCTCACCCCGTGTCGCGGCGCACGCCGGCTTCCTATTCATTATCTCTACCAGAAGGTACATAATATACGTCCAAGGTGAGCGACAACGCAGAACAGTGCCCGGAACGTTTCCCTTTGCCCGACATGCCGGCGGCGGCCTTCTGTCCCTACGTCGACCACCTATCTTTACCTTTATCTTATCTTTATCGCGCCGTCGAGGCACACACTGCCATTCTATTCATTATCTCTACCTGAAGGTACACACTCAATGCATCTTACAGAATTGAAGGCTACCTATTATTTGCTTATAGGAGCGTATTTGTGTGTTCCACAAAGTATGATGAATGTGCAAGATTGGTGGATATTTACACAGATGATAAGGAAGTAGTCTCACTAAAACCAGGCTCCGCTTTTAGGGTGTATTTCGGATATTTTATAATCGCGTATCCATAGTTTTGGGAGAAACATGTATAGAGAATTAATTAAGGCTTGATGACCAAATATTTGAGAGTTTGTCACTGAATTGCTATGATAAATTATTATATGCAATGTTATCTATGATAAAAACAATTTAAAGATACTATAAAGTAGTTACTTACCTAAAATGCCGAAAGCGAGCCTTTTATACATTCGACGATCGTAAATAATCGATGTTTTTTATTTCATATTTTAAATATTTCTACTACACACCTGTTTTCTGTGAGATTAATATTTTTAGGTCCAACTTTAACCAAGTGTCTAAACTAAGGTAATACAGGACAAGTTGCAAAAATAATTGTCTAAAATATTGTCTTGTGGAAGAGGCAAAGTTAATAGGAATAAAAAGTAAGTCCTGTGATTATCAGCAGATAGCTATGATAATGCATCTGCTGTCTACGTAAATTTATATCGAAAATTATTTATTTTGCAATACTCGTTTAAACGTCAAAATGCTTCACACATCAACACCTTTATTCTCGATGACCAAAAGAGACTTGACAGCTCATAATTTGTGACGCGCTGCGTCGTGTTTTTGCAATACAAAATTGTCATATAGAATACGATAACACGGTATTTCCACAAAAGTGCCCGCGTTACGCTCTCAAATTGTTTACATAGACGCAGACTATTAACACTTCTCAAGTTGGTATTCTGATTCCAAGCATTTTGAATTATGCAAAGTACTCTACTCGTAGCTTTGATTGACGTGTGTAATTAATTATTATGTTATTTAATTTTACAATAATACTGGTAATTAAATAGGTATTTCTTTGTTGTTGGAAAAATAATTATGGTAGTAAAATTCAATGTTGAGGAAGTAATTACGTGTACATAATTATGTAATATAATTAAAGTTAGATACTAAAAGCAGGTACAATTTTCAAATCTATAACAACTTCTATAAAACAGAATTACTTATTTTGTTAGCTATCTAATTTACTGATCTCTGAATAAACAACAAATTGCATTTCACTGTAGCCCCTAAAGGTGAATTTTATCATTCATTCTATAGAACTGAAATTATTTTTGTCGTACTAGCGATATCGACGAAGACAAATTAAATTATTGAAAAACCGGTTTGAGTAAAATTCATCAAACTTTATAGAACTAAACTTGCCAGGGTTTATAGAAACAGTTGATGCCTTCATCGATATCGGAAGTATGTTTTTGAAACCAATTTTATAAAACTACACCGTAAAAGTACTCAAATTAGCTTAAATATGTACATTAGTTATTAAATCTTTTGTATATCGTAGTATGGAGGCTATATTTTTGTATTTATATCTGTATGTATATGTAGTAATCTTAAAAGCAGGAAAGCTTTGAATTGCGAAATACCATTATTATCTTAATAAAACACTTTATCTAGCGTTTTATCAGTGCAATTTCAAACATCTGCAATATACCTAGAAAACTGTGGTGAAAATTCTTGATAGATGATTAATAAATAAGTATAATTTATTATATAGAGGTAGAGGATTAAAGTAACTGTGTTTCAATATCACAAAAGTACATTTGATCAAAGAGGATGCAATATGTAAATATAGTTCTGAAGTTTGTATATTGTGTAAATTGTATTATTGGTAGGTACTTATAGTTGTAGTTTTGATTTCGTATGTTTGGTAAATACTGATTTTGCATAGAATTGGGTTGTAAATATTTTAAATTGAATATATTCTAACAGTATGTAAAACTGTTTCTGTATAACAGGCCATAATATTATAGCACATTAGTGTCAGTTCAGTTCTATACTGCATTATTACCTAAGCGCTGTTTAGCTCAACATAATATTGCAAAAGTTACAACAAAATATGTGACTATTCAGTCAAAGATTCTTCTTTCATGCCATATTTGTTACTATTTACTACTAGATCTATAATCTATCAATCGTGTTTATCATCGGTATCAGGCGTACTAAATTCGAAACATCAGTGTTCTCATTCCTTACATATTGAAGCTGTAAAATGCAAAAGGGTGGGTATCGGGGTATAGTTTTAGCCTAATTGTGCAATAAAGAAATATATTCTCAAATAAGATAGTTATCAGTTTATATTTAGTAGTTAGATCCACTGAAAATTTAAGATCACTTGCATAAATACTTTTTACACTCTTACCTTTGATTTGTATATCAACACCAGATGATATATTTTATATTATAGTTTAAAAAACTAAAAAGCCAAATGAGCCTTTGGGCTCAAGTTACCGTTTTTTTTACTGTTTTACTCTCCAACTCCGGCTCCATTATCAGTTTGGCTTGATGATACCAAATTATTGTATTGTCATCTGAATTACTTATACGTAGGTACTTAGTTTCAAATCTATACAACAATAATGTAGTAATATAAAATTGATTTCATACATTTGTTAGATAGAACTTAATTTCTTGGTTCTTTAATTAGTTACAGTCAGAACAAATGTTTCTAAAAGAAGTTTTAAGCATGGAGTTAAATAATAAATGTATTCATTCAAGTACATGCGAAGATGATTCTCTAACCTTTTTATCATGATAGTTGTTACAACAAAATGGTTTTCAGTAATATAATTTATTTCTATGTTAAGGCTTTTAAGGCTAAAATCACCATATTAATATATTTCCTAGAATTATGTGGATATATCGGATTCCAGTGTGATATTATTATACTTTCTCGTATGTCTTCATTTAATTGATGTATGCGCGATGTTCAAATCAAATAAACGATTTATAACAATACTTTAATTTATTTCTTTAATCGAGGACGAAGCAAAGTGTCGAGGTATATGTATGTACATGTGTATTTTCAGGGTTCTTCAATACATACACCCCATAAATTTTCCGAGTGAAAAAAAGCGAGTTTTGTCAGCGTTTATTTTGTCGTCTCGAGTAGCGTCTCGACAGCTGCGAAGTGCGAAGCCAGCGGACGCTTCAGTAAGACTTAAACCGCGCTGTGTGTCGGACGTATTGCCGCCGTCCCGCTGCGCAACGCTCTCGCGCGTTTACGATAACACTCACATAAAAATAAAAAATATTATAAATTCAAAACAGAAACAAATACTGATTTACATCCGAATAAACATACAATTAAAATCTTAAGTAGAGCGAACTTTCTAAAATTGCAATCGCATTAATAAATTGAATTATGAACTGAAATACAAAGCTGAAACAGTTTCTTAGTTGAAAGGAAACAGACAGTGGACATCAAAATGATGATGGCAAGTGCGAAGTTGGTACGGGACTGCAGTTCTGAGCTGAGTTCCGATGTGCGGTCGCTGTCGGTGGCTTCTTCTATCGAGGAACAAGACTCTACTACTACCGATTCTGAATTCACAGAAGAGGAAAAGGAATATGAGCTGGACGATCTTCAGATATTGAAAACTATCGGTGAGTGTCCTGACTTTCGTTTCAGCATTTACATTTTCGTTTTTATTCATCCAAAGACGTTTAATGACTTGCGTCTGCGTCTGGTAAATATTCTTCCATTTTACAAGTATCATATTCGTGTAAGACTGGAGAAATGAAGCAGCTACTAAAATAGACAGGATTCATAATTTACCAAACCAAAGAAATACGTATTCACTTGAACAAATTTCACCGATATAAGTAGTAAAAGTGATATGATTCATATACCATCTCTACCCACACTTTGACATCTAATAAACTGCAGATTTTCTCTGTTTTTAGGGTTCCGTACCCGAAGGGTGTCAACGGGACCCTATTACTAAGCTTCCGCTGTCCGTCCATACATCCGTCCGTTCGTCCATCCGTATGTCAGAGGGCTGTATCACAAAATGTGTATTTCTATTGCCGCTCTATCAACAAATAATAAAAATAAAAGAAAGTAAAAAATATAAAAGGGCCCACATGTATGAAATATTTTTTATGTACAGAAAGTGTCATCTACTGGTGGGGATACCAGTTGATGACACTTTCTGTTATGTTGGGGAGGGGGGGGGGGGGCCTTTTATTACCTAAACTTTATTTTTTTGTGCAGAAAGCGTCATAAACTAGTAACCCCCCTAATGAGGTTCGAACTAGCCATCCACCCTCGCTAGTATTAGCATGGTACAGAATCCTTCGTGTGCAAAGTCGACTCACACTTGACCGGTTTTTTTTGTCAATTTGCTCTTTAATAGGTTGGTGACCCGTACCTACAAAGTTATGGAATAAAAACTAAAAGACTGGTTTAGGTAAGTAGGTACATACCTATTTTATTTTTCGTTTTTATATACTTGCGATGTCGACGAATAAAGCTGTCAAAAATTATGAAGGTTTTATCAATATTTTATGTAGAGATCCGTTTCATAAATATAAAGCAAGGTTTCTTCTCCCTGTCGGCTGAAACGCTACTAACGATAACCTCAAAGTTTTCAAATAATAGCAGCATACTTACATCTTAATATTTTAAAAATCCGTTACTGACTGACTGGCTGATTGACAAAGACGCAGTCCTAGAAGCATAAAATTGAAAGGTATATTTTGTATATTTCTCGTCAAACTAAGAAAGCCATTCTCGAAATTTAGCTTCTACAGGACGTAGCGGCAAGGATAAGGCTGGATTAGAAAAAAATCCTCAAAGCGGATAAAGTCGCGAGGCGTTCTATTGTACTTAGCATATACTTAGATAATAAACCTAATGAAATGACAAATTATTATCCCAGCTAAGTAGGTTTAACGAGTCTCTATGTATCTAGTCGTGTTACTAGTTCTTTCGAACCAGCGTGGTGAAAGAATTAAGTGCGCCTCAAAGGCTCCTTTCGTGCACTTGACTTATATTTTAAAACTTTTAACGTTCAAGACATGCCGGTTTTCTCACGATGTTTTCCTTCACCGTTTGAGAGTACTGGATACCTAGCGCACGTAATTTTTTCGAATAGAAAAATCCATTGTTGCACGACCTGATTTGAACCCACGATCTTACGAGAGTGAGATTTGAAATAGTTTCAATAATATATCGTACTGACTTCGAAAGTTGTTCGACTCGCGCTTGGCCATTTATTATCCTCAACCTTGGATGTTGAAATCAACCAGTGTCTGGTACTATGTGGATTTGTTACAAGATCCAAGGAGATTACTTCTAAGATAGTCTTGATATCAGAAAGTATAGATAATTTTCAATTGAAATGCTTTATGATTGATGAGTATGATTATGCAGTTTTCAAAATTGCAACGTTCGACTAAGATAAGTATTATTTTAGAATAGTTGTGATCGCAACGAGCTGATAAAAGAAAACAATAAAATGTGAAGTATACTTCGATTGCCTAATGTCATCCACGGTCACCAAACATCTGAAAAAATAGCATAGGTATTAGTGTTTTGGTCGTATTTGTAAGTTATGTACGAGTATATAGGTAGGTATCTAATATCGATTGGTGTATGGGAATATCCACGGTCCACGCCCGTTGTTTGCTATGATAATATGCGTTGGCATAAACACATAGGTAGGTACCTGTATTAACTATTTCTTCGATAAGAAAACCAAGAGGAAAATGTATTTAGCGTGTGCAAACAGCGCGAATCTGTTTGTCACTTGTTTTTAAGAATTAATGCAGTAAGCTTTTACGAGCTGCACTAATTGTCGAAAACTCATAAATAAACGAGTTGGGTAACAGTTTTACGAAGCTTTATTTCGTAATTGGCGTAATTGGTGTATTTTTTATTTCGACGTGGTTTTAAGCGCAGTTACTCAGTATTTCTTGGCAAAACAAGTGCACAGAGAATAATCTAAATGATATCATAATCTTAAGAATATTTTGGCATACGCTATAAATGTTGCCAAGATTTATTGTTGGCAATTCGAGAGCTTTTACGACGCTTCCTTTTACCAGTTACAAGACAATTTAAAACTCATCGCGTAGTTACTGTCTGTCAGTTTGTGGTTTAATGCCTCTTGTTTTACTCATGGGGCAAACACTTGAAATGAAGTAATTGGCAAACTTTCCCAGGATATTTTATTAAAATAACTGTTAAATTTCCTGTTACCCACAAGTTCACTGACTGTTAATTGGCTAGTTAGCTACAAAGGTTTTTACATACTTACATACATACATATTATCATGCTTGTATCCCTAATGGGGTGGGCAGAGCCACAAGTAAACATAAGAAAACTTGCGGCCACTTCTGATTTAGTCCTAAAACAGATATGGTGAACCATGGTGACAGGTGATCAGCCCATCGCCCATATAGGTGGTCCATCATGTTGGAGGATAGGTACTATCCCTTAGTCGACTTTTACGACATGCTCGAGGAGAGAAACAGCTGGACGCATTCTATGCTTTTGTTTTACTGCCAGTCCAGCAGAGAAGTAAAAGATTGAAGATTGTCTAATGTTAAAAACAAAGGTTTTTAGCATTAGACAATCACCTTATTCCTACAATAGGTAAGCACTTTTTATGACTATACTAGCATTTGGTATTCTTGATTTCAAAGTAAAAAATATGTAGAGGCTAGGCTATGTTAGAGATGTTGAATTTTTTGTTAATGATCGAAACAAATGCGTATATAGGTAACTTAGTACGTACTTACTCGAATTACTTGCTAGATAGATCTCATGATACGTTAGTGTAAAGATAGTTATTAAATTTTATGACTTCCGAAACTAAATTTTCGCAAGGTTTTTCAAGGTTTCGCAAGGTTTTTCTGTTGTTCAAGATACCGGTGAACACAATATTCAGAAATGGATCAAGGTCTCGCTCATAGGTGTAATGTGCCTAATTATTGATAGCATTAATATCAGCGATGTATAACGAGTAGAGTGCATGTGGTGATAGCGACTGACCTAAATCTAGCAGAGGCTGAATATGGGCCAAGGCCGATCGAGCCGGCTGACCCGGTAGCTTCCGATGCCGGCATAAGACTCGCATTGACATTTTCCTCAACATTTTACACTTATTACTTTCCTCTGTGTACATAAATATACATATAATAAGTATTTTCTCGGTCGAGTGTTCTTGACATTGTTGTTTTCTTGTCACGATATATCTATGGATCGTTTTACTCCATAGCGAGGTAAAAGCTCGATGAAAAGTTTCTACTAGTTTATGAAGACTGAATCAATTGCAAATTTGAAATGTGAAATTGTTAGTTAGGCACGAGCTTATGTGCAAAGAATACCTGTCTGCACACTCAGGTATTATTATTCCATGTGATGTTTCCAATTTCACTAAAACCGCAGTTGACTCATTTGTGGGTAATCCTTTAATCTCGAATATAATCGCACAACGATTTTGTTATTGAAACATGCTTTTGAGATAAGTTACGTAATGTTCACCTATAGGCTAACCTGATCCTGAAACAAACAAGCGTTCTGATTACATAAGATAACCTCAACGAGTCTAATGTTGTTTATGTACGAAATGATTTTCCGTTTGTTCATTTGAAAAGGGCTACCTAGCTTCTATAGGGATACCATAAATAAGGGATTGCGGGTAGAAACATTTTCGAATAACCCTAGCTTTCGTTTTGGAGGGAACAGGGGGCGGTATATTATTTATTACTTAGGCAAGTAGTTTTACTTAGCGACAGAGCAAACAATGACTGAGTTTTTTATGACATAATAGAAGTAGAACGCGCTTTGAATTCAAAGATGCCACCTGGTTACTAATAGGCTACGTAACAATGGTTAGATTTAATTCAGTTTCCGTAATGCAGTGATAAAACTACAAATATCGGCGAAAGTTAGGAAAGTGATAGTGCAGTGCCAGAAGCATCTCACTCAAATTAGTATTCCATATGAGCACTAAAATCTAGCGTTGCTGGTTTTGAAAGTAGGTAATCTGCAACATTGTCATGTGCATAGATTTTTATCGAGTTGTTTTTATTTCTTGATTAAAAAATAGCTTTCGTTTAGTTTGATTTAAAAGATTTCTATTTTAGAATTATGCTAAGCTTGATTAAAAGTGCACCTCGGCCAATCTTCCATTTTTTAGATTCCTCTCCATCCAAAGGTTGTCTGGAAGAGATGGCTTATTAGCGATGCTATGATAAGTCAAATCAAATCTATGTTAAGTCAAAATAACTTAGTTTTCAACTTTTCCCAAGTCACGGTGTTCATGGTCAAAGAATTAGAGAGGTAGGTCTAAACATGATATGATACCAACGTTAAAGACTGCTATTGTAAGGGATAAACAGAGCACGAACTGCCTGCTCAGATCTAGTTTGTGCATTATCCTCGTTGCTCTAGTTGCGCATCTAACGATATCGCGCACGACCCGAGACGACTGTCACTTGTCCCAAATACCTAGGTACCTATTGTTGAAGAAAATATTTCAATATGGTACAATAATGTTTAAAAGATGTATGCTGAGTATATAAAAAAATATTGATGAAATTATAGTGACTAGACATAAGGTGAACGATTCTTAATTAGTTTAAATTCTATTTTTTACAAAGTCCTAGAAAAATAGCGGAAAGTGTGTTACTCAGTTCTTGGTATCCATGTTGTGTGTGAGTTGGAGAAAAATTATAAAAGTGTAATTGAAATCCTCAGTAATGTTTACGCACGCGCTACGATAATGTTTTGTCACGCGTGATTGCCGCTGCACTATTTGGGTTAGTGTGTCGTTGCCAGTGTAAATAGAATCTTATGTACTAACTACTGAAATTACCGCAGAACGAGCTCTGGCAGGTGGGCTTATGGCCGAAAACCTTAGATTGTACAATAATTAATAATTTTCATAATTTTTAGGACAGTCTGTCAAGAAGGAACTTATTTTCTAAAAGCTGTTGTGTAACATTGAGTACATAAAAAAGGTTTATTCGATGGGTTTACTTCGTTAGTAGGTTGATGTGAGATGTTTTTAGGTAGAGTACCTAAATAACTACGCCTTTATTTCTCAGAATAGACATGTCTATAGACATAATCGAACTAGGCAAGTGCTCCAATTGGAAAACCATTGGGATTGCTGAACAATAATTATATTTTTTTGCTGAAACAAGGCTGAAATAAAGTTAATTTTTTTCTGTACCTACTTCTTTAGTTAATTTGGATCATTTTATTTTGATTACGTAGCAGTATAGTAAAAGTGAAGGTGCAATATTTTTTTCCTTATCTACGAACTTTATTGTTATTATTTAAAGTTCACATGCACATTTTGAGCTCTACAATTGAACATAAAGAGGAATTAAGAAAGGAAAGTTTTTGAACAATAATCACAGAGATGAGTTTCATTGTCCACGTAGTGCTGAATAGAACAACTGGTCTCACCGCAAATGATATACCTCGGAGGTAACTAAAGGTGCAATATAAAAGCGATTTTCAATTATACGCGTACAATAACTACGATTCCACACAAAAGCATAGGTGAGTAGTAAGTTCTTATAGGTAAAATACTCTTGCAGTTAGTTACATATTAAATACAATACACAGTATATTCGTGCAAGTTTTCTTTAAAGTAATTACTTATTTGACCAATTCACAAATCCCTTATTACTGCGATGTAGCCATGCCGATGTCGCTGTCGGGCTGAATAAAACGAACGCCCTTGGCCGTTTTCCATACTCGCGATATTAGCCTGTCATTGTTATTAATATTCATGCGGGTACCTGAGGCCGGAAGGCATAGTGTGTGTACTTGATTGGTAGTAATGATGACTGAGTGCACGTATCCAGATTTTTGTTCCGGGGAGCTCTTGAAAAGGTAGCGAAGCGAAAACATAAATGCACGAACTGAATCAATTGTTTTGTTCCTGACCTTTGTTCGACTTCCACTGGCTCATGCATTAGAAATTATAACATATTATGCTGTTGACAGTAAATTAATTTGCATTACAGCTAAAATACCTTGCATTTTGCGATGCTCTTTCGTTAATTTTGCAAAAAAACAACTTAGACAACATTTAATTTGAGAATAGGTATTAGAATTAGTACTTAAAAACTACATGTTTATGTCGTTTGGACATTAATAGTTATAATTAATTTTCTCCTTGATGCCGCTGTCTAAGAATCTCTAGGTACAACAAAAATAAACAAATTCGTGATCATTTCTCTGGCTATGACCACAAAGTAATTTTAACTTATTTTAGTAAGCTGTTTTAAGTTTTCGTTGCCTGTTTTTCCATCAATATAAAGTTATTGATAGGTACTGTGAACTCTCTGTTTTTTTTTATTCCGTGGAAGTGAAGGCGACCCACATTCAGGTCCCACGTCCGTACCCCGCTTCCCACGCTTCTGAGAAATGCTTATTTAGTTTTTTGACAATATAATAAACGTCAAACTCGTGCGCATCATCACTTGTTAAAAATAAATAATATTTTTTACAAATGATAAATGAAGGATCAGTTTAAAACACTACCTACTCTTTATAGTTTTGAAGTTAACCTGTGTGTTTCATCAGTTTTATCAAGTATAAAACTATGATCTTATTCTTTAATCGTTTAGGTACCTATTGTATATCAAATTTTAAATTACTTACACCTCTAAACATTTGTTGGTAGGCAATACGTCAATAAATCAAATTTGAAGGTCAAATAAACTTATTGTAACCCTGAACCAAAGCTATTGAGATATCGTTGAGATCTTTAAAAACGCTCCTTCAATCCCAACTTCGTGTTATTGAGCTCTATCGGATTAGGGAACCAATATAAGATGATGATACTGAAGACTTAGGAAAACTGAGCTTTGTATGCAACATTGTTTTTGAAAGATTATTGTTTCCGATGTTGCCAAAACGTGCCATCGAGCGGAAGAGAAAATAATAACTACCAAACGGTAAATAGATATTTGGTGGTTTATGCACCCCATGTTTACGTCATGCACATCATAATAACCGGTTAAAATGCGTGTATCGCATACTTTGTTGATCCCGTATCCTTGCCAATGCGTGTTTATTCCAACTGATGGAAGTTATTGATTGAATGATGCGTCAGGAAACCCAGCAATTGGATGTATTTGGATTAATAATTTACATTTTTATTCTATATTTGGCAGGATTACAAGAAACACAATGGGAATTCAAAATCTAGGTAATCATTTGTAACAAGAGTATAGGTACGACAAACATTTCTTTCAAAACTAAGTGGCTAAGAGATATTAATCAGTATATAATCGTTGGTAGAGAACAAATTTACTCTACCGTGTGCGAACATTTAATTAAAACGTAGCTTATGTAACTTGCAGTAAAAAGGTTAAAGCGCAAGCTCATTGTGAGCGGTAGAACATCCGATTCCGGCAATTAACTTATACTCGTAGATACAAAATAGCATAGCAATATGCAGGAGAATCATATAAAAATAGATATTAAATCAGCAGAAAGTATAACTGCTATGAGTTAGTTTGAATAACGAAAGAAACATGTTGTTGGATCTAAAAGTAAGGAGAGATCTAGATCATGGGCTTTCTTTGGAGTGCCAAATTTTATCTATATTGGTTCAGCAATGAACTCTACACTGAGATGATGAGTCACCAGACGGACTCTATCATTAAACATTAGGTAACCGCAGGTATAATTTGCATTTTAATATTTTGAGCTACTTTCCAGTAAGTTTTAATTATAATCTAAGTTTTAATATGGATATGTGTCCAATTAACAACTGTATAAGTAGCGTGGTCCGCGAAAAATATCTAATTCTACTGCTATTATGGACGTGAAAGTTTGTGTGTTTATTTAGGATTCAAAAACGGCTAACCATGTTTTTGCAAAGCGGAAACTCAAGCGTAGAGCGCGAAGTGCACTTGTGAAAATTATAGGAAGTATTTTCTGTACAGCCATGGCCGTTACCGTTCACGTGTGCAAAAGCATAAACAAACAAAGCAAGTCATTAGTTTTGAAATTCTTCGCTGAGTATTTTGCCCGGCACTTTCCAGTTGCAATGCTCATAAATACCTATCGCTATCGATAGCGAAGCCGGCATTATAACCGTTTGCGCTATCGATGCGATTCAGATTGTCAAGGGTAATTCTACGTAGACATAAATAAAAAATCTGACATACCATTTTATTTTATTGCTTTGGTAGCGTTCGATGTTTAAGTTAGGTTGGTTACCTATCCAATACACATTAGATGTGATTGATAGATGTATGTGACGTCTAGTGCGACTCCCAAGGATAATTTTTGATCTCTTTCGAGATATAGAATGAAAGTAGTCAATATAAATATAATCGGGTAGAGATTAATAAAGTACCTACTGTTACAGCTATGATTGTCGCTAACTCGATCAAAGACCGTTGAACCGTCCGAATTCAGTCCTCATGAATATAAAACACCTTTTATGTCGACTTTCATTCAATATTCATTGTTTACCTGCAGGAAATTAGCATTTTGACACAGCTAGAGTTCACCAAGACAAACGGACACTACTTAATAGTAGCCAGAGGTTATGACTGATAATGTATGAGCTCTCACTTGGTTGTTTAGATCTTTCAATATGACTGAGCTCAACATAGAGATCAGCAAATTACATGTTTCATGTATTTTGTGCTGATCAGTTTAGTGTATTCATAACCTCTATATGGGTATAAACAAAACGACTTTATTTTTCGAAACATTTGCGTTGAATGCTTTATAAACATACTAGCTGCCGCCCGCGGCTTCGCTCGCGTGGTATCCGGATAAAAAATAGCCTATATGTTAATCCAGTACATGTACTATGTATATTCCAAGTTTCATTCAAATCCGTTCAGCCGTTTAGGCGTGATTGAGCCACAAACATCCAAACATCCAAACTCACAAACTTTCGCATTAATAATATAAGTAAGATATTAGACTCTCTAAATTCTCAACTTTCACATGGTTTATAAAGTTGATTTCGTGGATTATTGGGACTTCGATTATAGGAATTGTCATTTTGGTAGCTTCCAGATTTGTATTATGGTCAGAAGTCTATGATCGTTAACGACCTAAGGCCATTGTTCAATATTTATTGTGGTCCTGTTAACACGCGATCCAGTTTATTCATGCAAAATTTAACTTTAAACATCACGAACACCACTTCCGCAAAGTCATTTATAATCTGACTAACGATTTAATTATGAAAAATAATTTAATAATGTGGAAAAACACCGCAAAACAGGTGCCATTGAATGTCTTCGTATGTTTGGTGCACTGCTCTTAAGAATACTAAACAGATATACGTGCAGAAAGATTAATAAGTCTCATACAGCGACACATTTGAATTTGAATCAGAGTTGCCCTCGTCTCTCGACTGTAACATTACAAGGCTCCGGTTTCTTTGTGTGAAAACAATGCTTATAGTAATACAATAACGGACTCTTCAAATTGTATAACTCAAGGATTAAATATTAACTCTAAAATAATGAGAGGATAATTATAATGTAGATAAAGTATCACATACAATCTCATAAAAATCACTATGAGTAAAAACCATGTCTGAGTTTCTAGATTATTCACACCATAAAAAAGATTTTGCGATTTTATTATTAGAACATCATTCGATTGATGTAAAGTAGCGATAAAAAGTTCATTCATCTCAACTCATGAGGTAAGTAATGCTTTGTTATGTCATAACGGGTTTTAGTCGTGTATGTAGAACACATAAGCAATTAAATTGAGCCTGCAGGCAATTGCACTTCCTATCGTAATCGATTCATGTTCATGTAAGTAGTTATTAGAGTTAGTGCTATGTTATGTTCATGATCAATTTAGTTTTTACTTTAGATACACCGTATTTCCAGTCTTGTAGCAGACTCTTTGTCTCCTAAAAGACTGGGAACGAAACTGAAATTTGATGGAAATGATGCAGTGGCTACACTGTCTGCTGAATCTTATCTCTTTTCTTCTATTTTCTATTGGCTTTCTTGAGTTATTCACTTGTTCATAATAAAGATCTGTGTATTTTGCTCTGGCAGGACATTTGCATTCATTTTAGAGAGGCGGGCGATTAGAGCGGTCTGCTCTCCAACTAACCTTCGGCCATGATCTATTCTCGGGCACCTACTTGATTAATGTTCCAGTAATTGTCAGTGGCAATAATTGCTGGACACTTGTAATCAATTTGTAATAAGTTTGGAATGACTAGCTCCTTTTATTTAAAGTGTTTTTACACGAAAATGTTGATTGTAAATCCGGTTTTCATTTTTCAAAACATACAAAAATATTCATATAATTTAACTAACGATACCTATTCCATTGTAAGGAAGTGTAACGTTTTAAATGAAAATAAGCTTTTTGTTTACGGAATAAAAAGCTGTTTCGTAAACAAAGACAATTTTAGACAGACGAGACGTCCGAAATCTGACTTGTAACTCTAGTCTGCAGCTTCTACGGAATAGGGTTTGTCAACAACTACGCTTTCATTCATAAATTAAACAAATTGAACCGGTGACACTTTGGAGTCCATCCAAAAATTACCACTTTGACTTTTATCCTTGACATGTGGTAAATGGTACCTTAAAAATAATAATACCTACCTATTTTATGTAATGCTATTAACGTTAGACTAATGTTTGACAGTTGTAGTAAAGTACTTATGTCACAATATTGATATCTTCCTTGGTGTAACACAGCCTCATTTATCAACTTCTAATGGCTAGTTCCCTGAAGCCATTAAAGACTTATGAGTTACCTACATAAAGTTATTTACGTTCTCGGGTCAGCAACCAAGTCATGTAAATTTGAATAGGTATCGCTTTCTGCTTTATTATAGTGTTGATATTGCCGGTAACAAGGATAACGAGTTGTTTGCAGACCATTCAGTACTTAGGTACAATACTGTCTGTACCAATGGCTGAAGTTGACTTGTGTTTCTGAGCCAAATTGTAGGTTAACCTTTTATCGTTGCCTAAAAGAGGTGCTAAAGATTGAATGTACCTGCGATAGATTTTAAAAAATCTTTACTGTGGTACTTTACTCATATGTACTTATAACAAACCAGTCGTAGGAGAAACTGACTGAAGTCTGTATTACTGAATACAAAGTCACTGCTTTGAAGAGAACTAGAGCTGCTACAAATCTTCCGAAGACTGAAATTGTTATTATATTAAACAATCTTATTATAGATTGCCTTGCAGTAACAATCTTGAACTTGGTTTTTATTTTCGATGCCATGTTTTGTTTTGCCTTCGCGTGAAGGTCGCTCTTGGCCTGGTATACAGGGTGTCAACAGAACGAATGTTTTGTTTTGAATTTGAAGATTGCCGAAGATTAATGTTGATAAAAACGTTTAAAAAACTTGTTAGGTTCCTGTCTTTGGTGATGGGCTGAACAGCTGTGTGTGACGTCACAGTCTGGACACACGCCTGTTCGCCCACCTTGTTTTCTAAAACGTTGATTTATTCAGTTTTGGAAAAGGATGAAACTGAAAGACAAGTCTGACTTTAAAATATGCATTTTACTTCAGGTGTATAAATCTTGGTTTATAGTAAAAGAGTTTTTATAAATATAAAACTATACGTTTTTTGTTTATTTTAGTAATGTTACTCTTAAGATTCAAGGTTTAGATTTATTTAGAAGCCAAGTTACGGTGGTGTATATATATGAAAATACGATGAAAGAATAAAATAAAAAGAATAGTCTCGGTAAAAATTCAATAAATACCTACACCTTTTTACATATCTATGCATATCTGGTATATTGTCGGCAACATTATAATACCAATCAAATTCTTGACAGAAATACTTACGTTCATCTGGTATTATCATCCACAGATCATAGTATCCCACTGTTGGGTGTAGGCCTCCCTTTGTTTACGCCATTCGCTTTATCCTGTGCCTGTATCCCAAAACTATAACCCTTTTTCATGTTGTCAATTCATCGCACAGTTTTACATCGTCTGGAATATTATTGTTAAAATTGAAAAGTAAACAATAAAAAAAATGTTTTAGTAAGTAATTAAGTCAGACAACCAAGATAGATCTTACGTAGCTTAGATTATTATACAGCAACATGATGAAAACCACACCACGCTAACAAACGAATATAAAAATCATAAAATTGATGTTTGTGCATTTTTAAAGGTAAACAATAGCGTTTTACGATATACTATCTATATACAAGGTACCATGAAAACTATGAACTCTACCATTTCCATTTGACAAAACGTTTGCAGTAGGTACGAAAGATCCGTTCTCATTCATAGTTAAATAAACAAGTCAGCGCTAATAGCATATGTAACCAAGTAGAACCAAGTACACGCACTAAGCACATGCTTCAAATTGACATCCGGTTACTAAAATGTGAGTAACTTGTTTCTTCGGCACATTTTAGCTAACACAATTTCTCTTTGTAATACATGGATACTTCAGTGCTAAATAAAACTGAGTAAATAATATGTAGGTAAGTAAATAATATAATTCGAACAAAGCACGTTGCATCACAATGAAAAGGACGATTGCCAGGGACTTTGTGTAGCCTTAGAAGCAAAAACCGTTTAGGATATGCATGAAGAAATTAGGCTAAGGCTCTTTCAGAAATAATCCTCACAATATGGGTACTAAAATGTACCAAAATATTTTCAACGACTCAACCAAAATAAACGTTTTAACTTTAATATTCAGGTTTAGTGGCCGTAAAGAAAACTCATCGTTTTAATTAATATTATCGAGTAATTTTATGAGCCTGTAGTAAATATAGCGACATTTTGTTTATATAATTAGTAAAGGTTTGTGTGTATTAGTAAATAGGTCACCGCAACATGTATGACGCAGGCTCCTAGCAACCGAGAGATCAACTTGCAAACATAAAATATTCATAAGGGGGTTTCGTGAGTCATTCAAACAATCTAGATTAATTGTTGATGTTAGGGCTTGTTAAAAATGCGGCGAGTATTCTTCTGTAGTCTTTTACATCCTAGACTAATAGTTAAAATGAAATGTTTTATTACCTATTAAAAATTTACTTTACTCTTAGTTTATTTAATCATTATTGGTAATTTTGACTGATCATTTAAGTTGTAGTTGAGTTCAGATAAGTTACATTTATTTAATTAAAATAATTTGTTTAAATCATTTGTCTCTTTGACATAGTTTTCTTTGCCAAAAAATGAAAATAATTGCCTGTAAGCCGAAACAAAGTAACATGAAACAGACAATTATTTTCATTAAACTAACTTGTATTTTTGTAAACAGGTTGTAAATTAAAACTTTGTACGTGATTATTATACTTAATTGGGATTTGTACGACACTCGCAGACAGCTTGTTTTTTCACATACTGACAGAGACAGAAATAAGTTTAATCAAAATCAAAACTGACTCATTTTTATAAACAAAGAATGAATTATTTTTTTACATTGTTATTTTGATAAAAGTTGATCGAATGTTCTCCAAATAAAGCCACGTTCTACTGATTGTATAAATAATATGGACTATTGTCGCCGAATGTAATTGCAGTCAATTCGACCGTGATATTGATAGGCTGAAGTTATCGTGGCCATGCGCCGGGCCAAGGCTGAATGACACTTTTTGTGCTTTGTCTGTCCAATGCTTTGTTTGTGTAGTTCGGTATAGTCATTGTATTAACTGCTTAGATTTTTCTATATACCCACTTATTAGGGTTCGTATCTGAAGGGTGCCAACGAGACCCTCAGCGCCGGATCATGGGGCAAATCGGGGCATCCGCCCCGGGCGGCAGTTTCAGGAGGCGCCAAAATCATAATATGTATATGTCACACAAATGAAAAAGTTATTAGCTAATAGGTAATAAAGAGTGTCAATTCATTAAAGGATTTCATTCATTCAAATTTTCCCGATCACATAAAATGCCGCCCATTATATATTTGTGAGTTTTTTAACAATTTATCTCAAACGTTGGAGAGAGAAGGCGCCACTATTAAGTTTCTGCGACGGTTCGAAAATTCGTAGATCTATCCGGGGCTGGGGACCCTATTACTAAGCCTCCGCTGTCCGTTCGACCGCCTGTTATTATTTATTGCCATCAACAAATAATAAAAATAAAAGGGGGCCCCCATACAAAAAAAACCGACGGACCTTTCTGACAGAGCCTTGAAAACTTTGCTGCTATTGGTGTTCAAAAATGATAAAGGCAGGGATAACTTCTATTCAGTACATAGAAAATGCACCGTTAGGGTGGTAAGGCGATTTTTTTCCTGTAAGTAAATGTATGATGGTACGGAACCCTTCGTGTGCGAATTCGACTTGCCAGTTGACCAGTTTTTATTGACTAATAAACTGTTTTTTTTTGTTATCATGATTATAACTCTTTTAATAGAGTCCCTCTAATTACAAAATTTATGAATTTGGGTTTATCCAAAAATTTTACCTATGTTAGTCGAAGGATGTTAGGTATGGCTACTCGCCGTGTGCTTGTCTCATCTGTTCGTGTCTACCTATTAATAGGCATTCATACTTATTTATGGAACAATTAAATTCAGGTTCAGAAGTCAAATGATAAAGATGATGAAAACGGTTTCAATTCGTCGTCAAGGTTATTGCTACTATAATTTATATTTTCCTACTTTTTTATTACCATCTTAGTGTAGATTGATGGAAGTTGAAGGATGCGTGTGACGTACTTGAAAACTTGTAAGGTCATGTGGATGTAGACGAAGAAAAATAGTTTGAAATGATTTTTAAAGCTTTCAACAAAATAACCTTTCAATAGATACATATTTAATCAAATATGCTAATAAACTACTATCAATAGAAATTAGATTCACGACTAGATTTTTAGTCATTGAAATCTATAAAATTTCAGACTATTTTAAATATTAGTTTTTTCATTATTATTTTATTTACATTTTATAAGTGGTTTTATTTATAATTAATAGCGATAGCGATGGACGTTTTAATGACATATCTTTCTCGTGGTATATGCGTTGCGTGTCGATGCCGTCTGTCGCAGTGAAAGTGCCCCGTCCGGTTCGTCGAGATTCGGTTCTCATTGCCCTTCACTGGTTTTTGAACCGAAGCCGCCGACGACGTAATTTGATAAACGGAATTCATTATGCAATCGGAAGGTCACAGTTTCGTAATTTGTTTGATCGCAAACTTTCTATTTTACCCCCTTTTTGGCACAAGTAAACATTATGCGACACTAGTAAACGACACGACTACCAGTACACCGTAGAAAAGCTGTATTTTATTAATAAACATATATTGTTTTAACAGAGTACACTGAACAGAGTTTGCTGAAATATCTAATACACATAGATTATAACCTGGAATAATATCTACATAGGATACTTTTTATCATGCCAGAGGAGTCAGAGGCAGATGCCAGTATTCAATAAAATTATTCGTAGGTATTGAAGTAATTGATTTATTTACTCCGTTTGCGCATGGGACTATACAGACGTAAGCATATTACGTTGTCTGAAAGGCTCTTTAGCTTACTTCGTGAGTGAGTTTCAGAAGCTCGCCTAGAAATAAGTACCTAGCAGACATCAAGTTTGAGAGCGAGTGTCTGTTAGCGTTTTGCAATTCCCTAATTGTATACGTAAACGTGAAACAGAATTAGGCCACTGAAGTTAGTAGTTACTGTCCTTAAAACTGACGATGAGTTTATGGTTTTTGTTCCCGATTCTTAGTGGTTCCTTGCGCAAGAGCAAGCAGAAATAAAGTGTGTGGAAACACGAGCGGGCTTGCCATGGGGTATCTCCGTTCACTCGTGTTACGTAAATTATCATAAACTTTTTATAGGTCAGTCAGGTGACCTTATTATCCGAATAGTCAATAAATAAATACTGAATACTTAGGATCACACAATCCAGTGATGATACAGTATCTAAGGAACCTACTATGTAACTATACCTACACATGTCATGGATAAAATGGCTCTTTTAAAAGATAGCGGCAGAATTTTCCACAATTTCAATCATAAACCTGACAGAAATTTCTCAATTCAAGAGCACTTGAGAAAAATAAAATTTAAACACGTCACTCATCTATGATTCACGGCTGCTAAGGAAGTGGGTCAGAGCGATGTACACGACCCTCGCCACGGTCCACTAGATCTATGATGATAATCGATTGTTGATATTGGCTGACTTTAATCTTCTGACGACAGTGCGCGTACTCTTCTCGAACATACAAAAGAAGATAGGCATATCGCACTATCTATAGGATATCAATAGTGTAAGGTAGGTACTTATTCTCGTAACAAAGTTGAACAGCTGGCAAGCCTCCGGCTAATAGATCTTATACCAATGAACACTGCAAAAATAACTAAGGGTTGAACTAAGTTGAAAGTGATCTAGCACGCTTCTGTCATTAATAATGAAGAATAATTTTGTATTTGCACAGTTCATTGATATTCAGAACTGTAGTTCAACGCATGTTCAACCGTTTAACCTTTTAAAGGTCTGAATAGAAAAAACAATTTCCAACGCTCGGCGCCACTTTTAAATGGTTTCACTTAAAACAATTTGAAATTGATTTGTCTTAGCTTAACCTTAAGAAAGTTGGATAAGGTTAAGGTAAGTTATGAAAATTTTTATGTGCTACTCAGATTTCAGAATGTATTTTCCGTTAGCACTGGAAATTTTATGAAAAATACTCAGAAGTAAGTTTTATTTTATAATACATAATATTATATTGAGGTTTTGAACGTTTGATACAACTATCATAAATAGAGTATGTGTCATAATCGAAACGGTCTTAGGTGACTCAAGGCAACGAAAAATATTAGTTGACTATGATTCTTGGTCACTGAAAAAAATCATGTTATAGGTACCTATTAAAACTTACGTTCCCGACTCTGTGACCCTAATAATAATTGTAGCGTAGTAATATTATGTATAGCTCACTTCACATCCATCGGTCTTAGTTGCTATTGATGAAAGATGCAAATGTATGAATGAATATGCGAAAATGTGTTCTGTAATTCATTTTGTTTAGTTTTAAGTGTGAGCATAGACGCTTTAAATTTGAAATTCAAGTGGGAATCTCCTGCTGAATCATGGATAATGCGTTCTCGGAATTATTTTGAACATGCGATGTGTTGACTACATACTTATAATTATCATGTAAAAATATAATTAGATTTGTAGCCAGTTCAGAAATTGCGTCTCTACAAAAATTTAAAGAAAAAATAACTTTTGTTTTTGATGAAATTATAAAAACAAAGGTGAAAACCTTAATTCAGCTTTTGTTTTTACTGTTTACATTTTTTATGTGTCACGCGTTACGAGTATATCCGCCATTTATTTACAGCTTTTGAATATTCCTTTGTTTGTTTAAACCAGTATAGGTAAAATTGGCCCAAGGTGATCCCATATAAATTTTATTTCTGAGGTATTGACTATATCGGTAGCTGCCATCTATTATTATGCAGATACTATTGAAAGTCTCGAATACTGACTAAAAGTACTGCTATAAATAAGTCTGAACCTTTCAACATACACTGTGAAAATAATTGACCTAGTACTTAAGTTATTGGATGTGGACAATACTCATAATCTTTGTGATATTATGACAACAACAGCCAACACTAATAATAATTACACGCATACATACTGACAAGAATTACGAGATTATCGCGCATCATTTATTAAAAACTTTATTAATTATTTGAAATGTTTGTTTGTTTTAGGCACTGGCACATTTGGCAGAGTCTGCCTGTGTCGAGACAAAGCGGCAGACGAGTACTTGGCGATGAAGATACTTTCCATGGCCGACGTGATCCGCTTAAAGCAAGTCGACCACGTCATGAATGAGAAGAATATCCTAGCTGAAATAAATCATCCCTTTATTGTCAATTTGTAAGTATTTACATCTTATTACAACTGTATTCTAAGTAGGTAATCTACTGTGTAAACTATTTATGATGTTTCTACCATGTGATCTTATACAGTAGCTAACCAAGTCATATAAAGACGGATGAACTTCAAACAGTTTCAATTATTCAAAGTGATATAGACAAATTTCGGAATTTGCAGCTAATTTATGTCTTAAACGTTACGTTGATAGCAGATTTTAAAATTTTTAGGTCAGTCATTTAGTCAAATGAGAAAAACTAGAGCAAAAATTTAATAAATGTTGTACCTATCTTCGTTAAGTCCTAATTTCAAACAAATTCCTTCACGCGTATAAATTGCGTGATCAGCTATGATACCGAGGTGACAAAATGGAAAATCTAAAATAAAAATACCATTTTTCAAAACTGTCGGCGAACTTTCCAGAGAAAACTCCCAAATGTCTGGATTAATACTAAAATATGAATTTACTACTTTTCTAGGCATTTATTAGCTTAATAACAAATGAACAGTGCTACTAAAATGGGTGATTAGTACAATACATCCATCACTGGTCACGTTTTAATTACTTTGGTGTTCATCCAATGCATAATAGAATACACACACTTAATTACCAACAGTAGGGACATTAAAAATTTGGCTATTTCAAGACCCCATCATTTCATCTTCCCACACGTGTTCAAAGCCCTTTGTTTAGAGTTTATGCTTGTTGTTGGTCAGAGCTTTTCAATCATTTCTACTATAGAAATTATCTTTTGTAGATATAATTTCTAAGCTTACAACAAAATTAATGATTTGGGCCATTGTATTTTCGGTAGTATCATAACAGTGGTTACAACTGGAGCGTTGTTTAATTAAACGCGCTTGGGTGCATGTGACGCACGTCAATTTAAAAAACTTCGGCAATGAGCCAACTTTATCGCTACTATTACACTTGAAATACGTTCCTACATTATCCGTAAACAATGTAGTAGATTGTGTATGACAGCTATTGCCCATTTTCTGTTTCTATTCGCTTCAATACAGCGACTAGTAAATAAATTATGTTAGTATTCCATACAGTCATAATCATTTTATCAATTAACATCCATATGCTGACTCCTAGCAGCAATTGTTGTACTCAGCCTCTCTATAGGCAGATATAATGCCAAAACTACGAGTCCTTAGGTACTGTCTACGTAAAAAATCGATAATATATAAAAAAATATCAAGTTCCAGGTGTACTAATAGAGAAAAAACGCTTGTTTTGAGATATGACTGTTATGGTTACAACTTCATACGTGTGCAGGATTTCATACTAGCATAGATTTGCTCCACATAAAGATCATTTCCCTCTATATGCGCAACAGTTAAAACAATCATGTGAAGTGTTATTTAAACGTATACCAAAACCAACACTTCCATTATTCGTTTATACAAGACTTATCCAAGGCCACTTGACCTGAAATACTTTGATTGCTTTCTAGTGCGCGATAGCACTTCTTCCTTGTTATTTTCCTGGCCTCGTAACCTCTATAATGAATAAATAATACTTACCGAGTCATTAATCAAATCGCCTTTTATATATTTACACGGATCACACGGTCAGTAAGCGATCTTGCAAAAAAAGTGGTATTTGAAGCGGCAGAAGCTTTTTTATCATCTGACTAGACGTCGTCTAATTCTATTACGTCCAAGTTTGGACAAGATAAGTGATTCAAAGAAGTTCGTAGGCAAACACAAGCTTACGAGGTCGAGCGCCGCATAAACGACACAACCAATAACTACTAGCGATGACAAAGCTTGTGAAAATCATAGGTCTAATAATGAACTATCCACTGACTCTTGATAATGATTTCCTGAATCTAATTAGAGAAAGAGTCGGTGCATAAGATCAGTCCATGATCATGCACTTGTTGATTGACTTATTGTCTACAATCGGACGCCAACGAACATGTACTGTATCAGTAAATCAAACTCTACCCATCATCGCGCTGATGACATGACGATGATAGCAGTTCAGTCCAGAGGTAGCTTATTTTGATGATATCATGGATTACATGCATACAATACTAATTTTGTATGACTTTACCTACAAACTTTTTTCATAGGCAGAGTAGCGTTATGCAACTAATGATGTTTTTTAAAAAGTGCGTTTTACATTTCCCACTTTGCGAATTTACGAGTTGGCAAGCTTGGCTGGAGCTATTAGCTCCACGATGTCATTACGTATGTGCAGTTCTTGAACTTGGCCTTCGTAATTGACTACTTTGAGCAGTAAGTACTCACACCAATAATGCTTTGCGAGTATATTGTGAAAGCCTGTTGACGATCGTCTACATCAAAGAGAAAATTGTATAAACAACGATGTTATGTAAACATGGATTAATTAATGTTATAAAACATTAACAATTTGGAGCGAAATTAGGTCGTCAGTGATAGTTCTATGCCAGCAGTCCGTTTTAGAACACAGTTTCTTCGCAAAGACGTCTCATAAACATTTCAAAGTTGTTTCCGTGTTCATGTGTGGATTGGTTGCAGGCGGTGGTGGACGCACGACGACACCTGCATCTACATGCTGTTCGACTACGTCTGCGGAGGAGAGTTGTTCTCATATCTGAGGAACGCAGGCAGATTCAGCAACAGTATAGGTAAGCTAATAGATCCATGTTTAATCGTGAATGAGGATTTGTTGTACCTCAGTATAGGTGGTAAAAATCATGACCTACATCTTTTCATAAGTGTTACAAATAATTTGCTCATCAGAGATTACGTTAATCAATATAAAACTTTTTTAGACTCGATCAGCCAACAATCGTCTCACGCAAAGGCTAAATAAGAGCGAAATTGCAATAATCTCGTGTATGTTGCGTATAAATGGGTGTAAATAAATAATCTGGAATAAATAAATAATCACGCGCTGGAGACCCGCCAACTCGGCGCAGGCGCAACCGGCTCGCGATTTGTGCACACGATCTCATTCGCAATCTACGATATGTCCTCTTTTTGCTGGTTTTTGTCACGATTAGACATATGGTTAATTTATTTGTAACCATTCTGTGACGCACATTTAGCTAATTTATAATTTAGTTACTTAATATACCTACTTGTCCGGAATTAACACATGCATATAAGAATATAAAGTGTATCCATTTTTTTTATAATGTGAGTGATGCCACTTTTATTTGCCAACTTGATCTTCAGAATCAACCTCTTAGCCTTTATAATCTTCTTTGCACTACTCATATCATGAACTAAGCTACGACAGGACATGCTAAGTATATGCTAATTTATTGAACCACGTCTTCACAATCTTATACTCTACAACAATAAATAAGGTATCTAAATGTGTTGCGAAGGTGGATTATATAGCTAATACTGATTATGCTAGCATGGGTGTACGGCAATATTGTGCCAATTTTATCACGATTATTTCAATATACCGTAACTCAGTAATGAGGATCATAAAGATGACACTATAAATTAAAAGAACATGATCCTAATAACTATTAGGTATTCCTAAAATAGTAACTCGTAGGTGGTCGATATAAGGTGGATTATCTTTGAGCTATTTCCGTTAGACAAATCAACATGTGTGCATTTTTGAAGTAATTAAACAAACCGACTGTATTAGAAAACAGCTGACGGGCGATGAATATTAGGTTCAAGTATTCTGTCTGTCTGACTACTTTTGAGGTTTGAATCAGTTCAAACGGTCCCATTGAAACGTTTGAACGAATTTACAAAAAAGTGAGCAAAAAAATCCGCAAATGACAAATTGCAATGCGAAATATGAAAGAGCGAAGGACTACTTTTATTTCTGGAGAAAACGCGGACGGAAATAGGGTGGCGAGTTCAGTGACGCGGGTGTCCAGCACACCAATCCTACAAGCGTCAAGGTGGATACGGGCTGTGTGGGTTGAGCTCCAATCCCATCGGAACGATAGTATGTGTAAAAATCTGCTTCGCGCCGCGCAGACTTCTTGACGCCTCGCGCGGCCTCACTGCAACTTACCTACCTATTTTACACGTGCATAAAGAAAATCGATTACAAAACAATCGTGGCATTACACAGAACTATTAATACGGCTGATAAGAATTATTGGTTCGTTGTAAATGGTGAATGAGTTCCGACTCAGTTTGTGGGTCACTTTGGAATGTAGAATAGCCTTTCTGTCTTAGTTATACATACATAATAGTCCCTGTATGTAAATAACATCTCACTAAATCTCAACCCCGAGCATCTCTCTCTCCGCGCCCTGCAAACTGGCAAGGAGTGGACTAGACTAAGTAATAGAAGCCATGTAGACAGGTAAAATAAATTCATGTAAAAGAGAGACTCAAGACGAACTTAGCTTTCTACAACGCTTTAGAAATCAACCATACCCAAGCTATAAATAAATCCAGCGCTATTGTAGGATATGTTATATCAAAAGAACATAAAAGTTTAATATCTCGAGGTGTTCTTTTGCGTAAAGGAGGTTTATGGACAGGAAACTTTTAAATTATCAATAACCATCTATGAAGTTGTTTGTTTGAAGGCTCCGTTAATTAATACTCATAGATGGTATTTATTTAGATAAATCAGTAGGTATCTAAGTAGGTAGATAGGTAAATAGGCAAAAACAACTGTCACGAATCACTTGTATATAAAGACTATGCGCAAGTGTTTGAATCGTGAATACTAAAAAATAAATGTTATAAACACACTAACAATCAATAAAACTGTATCGTTATGTCGACACATAACAAGCAAAATGGATGTGATCTAAATGAAACCGCATAAAATTTAGTACAGTACTTACATACCTACCTAATATTGATGAAAATTTATTTATGAATTCTAAGTGCGCTCTGGTTTACTAAGCATTCAGTTATAGGTTACAGTGTATGTAAACATTTTATCTAAAAGCGAAATCAACCCCAATCCAAGTTTCTGGACGACTAATTTAGATTGAGGTTAATATCGAAATACCTACTTGAAAGCTTTCTTTATAAAATAATTGTTAAAAATAAAAACATTCGAGTTCTGTATAAGTTTCTTCGTTGGGTAGGTATTTTCGTTATAATTGCGAGTCGTGCTAAAGAAAAAACTGAAGACTTCGGAGAAGCCAAAACTCAACTTGAAAATTACGACAGTAAATTTGCTGGTTTCGTTGCTACATTTACGACTGGTGTTAAAAGAGAAATTTCCTTCTTCGTATTTTCATTACAAGCACGAATGATTAAAACTTTGAAATAATAAATGGTTACATCTCAGATGCAAGAGTGCAACATGGTAAATTTGTGACATGACTTTAAAAACTAAGTTTTTCCAAAGCAACTAGTGAAAGACATCATAATAACTAGCAGCGAGAACATCTAGAAAATTCTACGACAAAGCTCGAGCTCAGATGTCCTTGTTGAGATTTACGAAGGCGTCTCCATCTCCAGTCATGGTGTGATGTCATGGCATGATGGCATGCTGCAGACGGTTCCGCGCGGCGTTTCATGTCGCCCACCCGAGACGTCGACCTTAAACCAGCTTTGAAATCCAAATATAGCTCTATCAGTTACAAGGATTTATTATATACTTATGACGGATTCGCAACACACAAATCCTATTTGACTTGTTCGAAGAAACGGTTCGCCGCACTGATAATGTGAAGCCATACAGTTCAATACTCTGGAATAGATGTGAACAACGTAAGCTGTTTGTAGAAATGAGAATAAAAAGAGCTCGGTCTAATCGACTTCCATACTTGAGTAAAATCAAAGATGAAGTTTATTTAATACGTAGTTTGAAAATCCTGTAAATTTTTGTATGAAGCCACAGTCAATAATATCAAGACAGGTGTGTGGATTTCCGCTTATACAAGATAACATAGACCAATTACCAAAACACCAATGTATAGATTCTACATTGGTGTTTCTAATATAAACAATATATAAGGACAATTAAATAATGGATAAGCATGTACGCTTACACACGTTAGATCCAGACGACATAGATTGCGCACGATCCCGCCTAATAATACAACCGCAAGAGACGCCTCGGCCTGTCCAGCTGGCATTGACTTTCCGAATACAAAAATAAACGTGATTTCTCTAATCCTGTACCAAGTGCTTGTATTTTTTTGGTAGATTATGACGTCAGTTGCTTATAGTATTGATATATTACGGGCAAAAAGCTTTATGTAGTTTTGATGTCTATGGACTTTTGTTTCAGTTCGCCTTGAGTAAGTGTAAAAATAACATACATACATACATATTTGCACGCCCGTATCCTAATGGGGTGGGCAGAGCCACAAGTATTAATAAATAAATAGTATCAAATCATAATAAATACATACATTTATTTAGTAATCAATGTTACACATTATTGTACTAGGGTAGTGTGGGGAACTAGGAAATATATTTACGTCATGATTATGTCTGATACGAAAAGATTAAACTTATGTTTGTTTTACATAATACCTACCTATTCTGTGCTATTTAACTTAGGTATGTGCCTAGGTATAATATATACGTAACAAATAATAAAACTGTGGTCAATTGGGTAGGTAGGCATCTAAAATAGGTACTAGTAAAATAGTGAAACAAACTACAGATGCTTAAATTAGGTTAATCAACAAAATTAATTGATTCCTGAAAATTCAGTGGGTTGATTTTTACTTTTGAAGTAGGAAACGTTAAACTAGTCTTAGATCTATCTAGTCGTGTCACAATTGTTTCGAAACAGTGTGGTGAAAAGATTAAAGTGTGCCTCAAAGGCTCCTTTCGTGCATTTGATATATTTTCGAACTTTTTTTAGGTTCCAGACATGCCAGTTTCCTCACGATGTTTCCCTTCACCGTTTGAGAGTACTGGTATAGCGCATATAAATTTTTCGAACAGAAAACAGTGCACGACTGAATTTGAACCTACGACCTTAGGATCGGAAGGCGGGGTCACCACTAGACCACCAGTGCTCTCAGATGAACCTTTATTAATACTTCACACTCCATCACTCCAGTAATAAAAGCTAGTTCTTAAAATCTTATAGTTGTGGTCGTGATAAATGTTTTATGACCTGCATTCATGTTTAAAACGATTATCTGCCATGATTGAATTGTTTAAAGATATATAAATATTTATATTGTTTTAAGTATACCAATTACCAAATGTGATTAGTTCTAAAGTGATGAAATTTCAAGTCCTCTCTCTAAAATTTCATCTTTTCATCTTGTAAATCTTTCTAATTTATATTGTACAATGTTGACTAAAAGAATTACAACGCGAATAAGTTTTGAGGCAGTGGCCATATAACATTCGGTGATAATTTATTCTATGCAGTCTCTCACAATGCTAGACAAATAAAATAGAAAGTAGTTTTATTTCTTTCCAACAAAACACGATTTCTGGGAGATCAGAGATTGTATAATTAGGTGCTTAATATGTTGTTTGAAAGTAATCCTCATCAAATGACAGAAGCTACATTTACTTTGCTATTAGCTTGTCTATGAAAAAAAAGCTTATCAACCAGTTTTGCTTACTTATCTGTTTCATGTTACAGGAAACTTCTACGCTGCGGAAATTGTTTCCGCGTTGGAGTACCTCCATGCCAGGAACATCGTGTACCGTGACTTGAAACCGGAGAACCTTCTCCTAGCCAAGGACGGTCATTTGAAAATAACAGACTTCGGATTCGCGAAGAAGCTGACGGACCGCACCTGGACTCTCTGCGGGACGCCGGAGTACCTCGCCCCAGAGATCATCCAGAGCAAAGGCCATAATAAAGCAGTCGACTGGTGGGCGTTAGGTATGTCACTTCTATACTAAGAGCCGATTTCAAACGGTGTTTAGTTTCTAAAAGCTTCTAAACTAACAAGAAAAGTCACTGCAATTTTTATACAATTTAAGAACAGCTTTTGAACTCATTTTAGAGCTGAGTTAAAATAGAACCTTTAGACTAACAATCAAATGCCTCAAAATTTCGAGAAAAGTTGAAAATAGATCGTTTGTCCATAATTTTTTTAGTAACTTGTAAATGTTGATGCCAAGTAGTTTAGTCGTTTTAAACCCATAAATGATGAATCAGAAGTATTCACAAAGCCATGAAAGCTCTTAATAGCACGATTTATTGATACAATTAATAAATCAATCGATGGGTGATCGTTGCATCTACTACTTTCTGTTTCTTTTCTTCTTCAAATATTAAGTAGATTTATATTTCACCGAGAGTGCCGAGTACCGAGTCAGAGTACGGACATCAATATGTCCAAGGGTCTCGACAAAGCAACCGAGCATACACTTCACTTTCATATTTTTAATGATTGACGCACTTTATTACCTTTCACTGTTTTATCTGTTATGTGCCGTACCGTAACTTAAAGTTCAACCGTAACTTAATCCATATAACCTTACCAGTTTTGCCAGCTCTAATTCTAATAAATTACCTACTTGAATAACAAACTCTCATTAACTATACATAATAATTCCAAACGTCCAATCAGGTCTCAGTATAATAAATGTGTTTGAAAAGGCTGATAAGTCTCATAAAACTCTTTAAAAAAAGTCGCGATAAAATATAACCTAGAGGCGATTAAATTGGCGATAGATGGAACTTACACACGCGACCGGAACTCCGCCGTAATGCTGTTGGTTCATTGCTCCGACTAAATGCTGGGTCGTATTACCTTCAATGGGTCAACGGCACGATATAACAATTTAATTAGGGTTCATTCGAATATAAATCTTTATTTCATAATCACTAACATGACAAAAAAAAAGAATTAAAAAACCCAATACTTCAGTTAAAAAAGATGCTTAACAAATTAAACTACCTATATAATAAGAGATAGGACAAGACATAATATGTGTAGAAATCAATTAATGGGAGAGTCGTTGAATGAGTTGAGAGTAAGATAAATATGCCAATCAACAAAATTTACGCACGTATCGCATTAGATTTTGTGCATTAAATTACATGTCACGTCAATCTTTGGGATTGACTACCGGAACCAGCGCCAGACCTGTTATTCCGTTTCAAGAAGTAGGTACTTGTTCAATGTCTTCAATTACGGATCTTCTTTACTCGTTATTCGTCTATATCTATTTACAAGTTCAAGTCCATCCCGTGGCGTCGTTCTGATCTCTTATGTTTACATTACAATTATTTTGTGTTCCATGATTTATTCTCGTGTCTCAAGAAAAGCCCGTTCCGTGCCAATTTTTGAATTTATGGACTTGTATAATTTATTTTATGTCGTCACACTGTTGTTTCGCGCCTGTGGTAGGTAGACGCTTGGCACTCGACTTCTAGTAACGTGTGTACGAATGTGACAATGCAAGAATATAAAGTTACTCGCTAGTCAAAATATTTTCTACTCGTTGAGACCTGATATCTATGGTTGACATGGCACTTTATTTGTTAACAAATTTTTGGCTTGGTTTCGATTTTCGTACACCTGCTACTACCAATAGGTATTTATTAATTTAAAACTAGGCTAGACGAATCTATTTTCGGTAAACTACTATTAGAATCTATCTATATAGTCGTGTCACTAGTTCTTTCGAACCAGTGTGGTGAAACGATTTAAAGTACGCTTCAAAGGCTTCTTTCGTGCACTTAGAATAATCTATAAGTACCTAAGTATAGTATAGATATCGCTATTATTATAAAAAGTCAATTTATCCTTCATTATTTAACTTGGCTGTTACCTAATATAGAATGCTAAGTATCGCTTGTTGTCATTCGAAGACTTTGGCACATTTGTACTATTATACTTACCTAAGTACTT
Source organism: Scotopteryx bipunctaria (assembly GCA_949320045.1). Classification (NCBI taxonomy): domain Eukaryota; kingdom Metazoa; phylum Arthropoda; class Insecta; order Lepidoptera; family Geometridae; genus Scotopteryx; species Scotopteryx bipunctaria. The sequence goes on from OX439441.1 coordinate 8,111,178, forward strand.
GGTGCTGTTTGTTATTCTGTGTACGTAGTTATTATATACGTATTGATTGATGATATAAAATCGAACTGTTGACATTTAGGAACGGCCAATGACATTTACGATCATATTGTTATTGATATCGCTGGTGATCTGTTATCGTCTCTTGTTGTTTTTGTTAAAAAGTGAAATTCATCATTCGGATAAAACCCCACCGCGGGATGTCAGTGCAGATCTTTTGTTCCACTAGATTCGGATAACGCATGTTATACGTTAAATAGGTACCTACATAAAAAACTATGCGGGTTGACCTGTTTTGTTTACGAGCTTGCCTAGTATTTAGCGTGTGATAATGTAATGTAAAATGTAGTGTAGTTAGTGATTGTGACCAGGATCTACGGCTTCTCATTTTCAGGTCGTAGGTTTGATTTCGCGTTCTTCCCATAATATCTCACCGTATAGAGAAGACAAACCCCTAAGTACCTACAACATTTATCTCAATCCAGCGTTTCCTGAATTTAATAATGTTTATTTGTTCTTGGCAAAGGAAAATACAAGCTGATAGACTTAGCCTGTCCTTGAAATACTGTTTACCGGGACGAATGTCGATAAAAACACGATATATTTCCCTTCCAGGAGTGCTCATCTACGAGATGCTGGTTGGCTACCCGCCATTTTATGACGATAACCCGTTCGGAATCTACGAGAAGATCCTCAACGGTCGCGTAGAGTGGCCGAGGCACCTGGACCCCATCGCCAAAGATATTATCAAGAAGCTGCTGGTTCAAGACCGGACGAAACGTCTTGGGAACATGAAGGTAAGCCTCACACTCTGTTATTTTAACCCAAGGTACCTAGGAAACATAAAATATGATGTTAAATCGATTGAAAAAAAAGGGCCTTTTACCATTTATAGTAGATGATTTATACAGCGTCAGGAGGCAACTTTTACCTTCACTAATGGACGCTGTAGTGCCCGGGACGAATTAAGATGGAGTAGGTTTGCTCAGCACCTATACCATCCTCTCAGCTTAGTCGGCCTTGCCCACAGGAAAGACATGGTCAATACGTGCGGAGCTGACTAAGTCGCGGGTATCCTCACGATGTTTTCCTTCACCGTTTGAGTTTTGATTTTTTTGCACAGAAAAATCCATTGGTATACGTCCGGATTTGATCCCACGACCTTAGGATCGGAAGGCGGGGTCACTACCAACTAGACCACCAGTGATCGAATCGATTGAAACTTCTTCATAAATAAAGTCTTCATTGTTATAAGAAATCGAATCGATTAGGACATCACTACAATTGATTAGTGCTCACTGTCAAACGGTTGGACGAGATATAGGACTTTTACTTAAACTGAGTTAAACTGCATACGCATTATCCTCAACTACTCTATATTGGGCTCCATACGGTAAAGTTTGTCAAAGATAAGTTTGAATTTCGACTCAATTTAGTTCATGCTTGGCTCTGAGATATGGGCCTAACAGACTATGATACCTGGATACTAAGCCGTATCTTAATCCTCAACTAACATAGTTTCGCATTACCACTGGTCGATAACTAAACTACCTATGAACTTATCTTGTTGTTGGTGATAGCCATATTAGCATTGTTGAATTAAATACAGGCCACCTGGGAGCCACTGCCTTTAGCATTATGTCATTCATTGAATACTTTCAAAGTTACTACAAACTTACTGATAGTTATTACTGATAATATTCTATAATTTATAAGATACTGGTGCAAGATGCTTTGGTATATGAAAATAGAGAAGTAAAGTCGAAAACAGCTTGTTTCATTTTCTTTATATGAAAATTCTTTGGAATTTTGTGATGGTACCAGCCGAAACCAGCCCGTTTGGATAATTTCTAGAAATTAATATCAAGCGGTCCATTTGATTGTTATATTATGTGAGAAGGTGAATTATACAAATTCTGTTTTAGTTATCTTGGACGAGACTAGGTGTTTGCAGTATATTTATTTGAAAATCTATATTAATTGGTTTTGGCTTTGATTATTAGGATTAATTGAGTAAACACCTGTGATTTAGTTTTTGTGCCAATGCGCGTTTATATCAAGGATAAGTGGTGTCCTCGTCATATTTTTACCTCTAAGAGATAAAGTTCATACTCGTAGATTTAAAACGTCATTATCAAGGAAACAAGTTTTCTTCTTATTAGCCAGTGTAACTTTAAAACCTGCTGCATCAGAGTAAATTGCCTTCTAATTCTCACTATCAGTTATTGTTTTGTCCCCAAACTGCATACTATATAACTACGTGTAATATGAATCTGTACTAAATAGTATAGACTACAAACTGAGCGTATAATTATTGAATATTGCAATGTGGCTGTAAAATATTGAGCGCATTCTGTTGATAATTTACTACCTACAAATGAATTTAGCAAAATGAACATTTCAAGTAGACAGTAGCGTGGTAAATGAAACACTGGTTTGTTTATGAGTCGCTTATATATTGTTTCAAACTGAAACTTTGAAGAAACAGTTCAAAGAATAGTAGATACAGTTTTAACTTGAATACATTTAAACTGCGAAACGAAATCGATAACTTTTGGAACTTTTCCACCTACAAGTCGAAATGAAACCATTGTTTCAGCGTGCTATTGTGAGCAGGCTGGAGGGGAAATCAAAGTCGCCGTAATTTTCTAACAACAGCGATAATTTACATTTCATTGCCAATAAATTGCACCTAATGTTGGATTCACGTGTTACGCAGTATGTTTTTTTTCGTAATTCGCCGAGTAGCCAATAATTTGGATGACTTCTGTTAGCAGTTACAAATGGGTGAGCGCTGTTAATCCGCGAGAAGCGCATGATTCGGTTTATTTCCTCTACGAAACTATAGGTACGTTTACCTTGAAAAGTTCTTTGTCTGTTTTATTTATTGGAATAGGTAGTAGATATTTTGTCTATTGTTTGAAAATAACATTGGTATTTTTTTTTGGCTGAAACTAACATAAAATTAGGTGTCCGTATTTCATTTCGCTGAAAAAATAAACAGGTTACCCAAAAACATACAAGTGTGTTTTGGGTGGTAAGTATTTTTGCCGTGATCGTGACCTCCATCCAAAGTTAATACAAATAAGCTTTTGTATAAAAACATTCAAGAATATCTTTTTGACGAAGCTTTTGTACTGATAAAAAAAATCTTTATTAACAGAAAGAAACTTACAACTAATATAAATATGATTAATAAAATACAAAATAAACAGTCAGGTTAGATAGACCGTTTGCAACGGCCTTTAAATAAAGGCCGTTGCAAACGGTCTATAGCTAGCTCACCTGATCCAACTCATCAGAAGGTGGACGCGTTCCTAAGACTATGGTCGTATTGCCACGTTGAATGGCAATACTGAATTTATTTGTATTTAGATAAATTATGCGTCTGCTATGTTTGAGGCTAGGTGGTACCTAGTGGTACATGATTTTTCACTGATATATAATATTTCAGAAGATGTACAAACGAATTAAAGTCTCATAAAATATGAATTTCATTCATGTCTGGAACTATTTCTAAACTGTTATGTTTTGCTAGATTCGTATAGTTTGTTGTTTTATTAGACGAAGTAACGTCTGATTTGTAAGTATTGTGGGATACGCTAGAATAATAACAAGACTAGTGTTCATTTTTTTTTCATTCAACATAATGTTGGCGTCTCTCCAGATCATCTTTATTCTAACAATGTCTCTGTAATTACTTCTCATTTTGTAATTTGTCACTTTATTTTGGACAGCTGTATCACAGAATACAGTACAACATAGTAAGTACCTACTGACTATATGATTATGCAACAAAAGCTTTTAGCTCAGAGATAAAAAGAAATGGGACTTCTTGAGAACAAAAATAATAATAAATCGTATCCGCATAACAGTAGCTGACGTGTAGGTATTTTATTTACTATGTGGGTAGGTACATAGGTAGGTACATGGTATCTATCTATAAACTAGAGCCTAACCTGAATCTGATATCATCGCTCTCTTTGATTTTATTGCTCAGACGTAAATTATTTGATCTAGTTTCGTGATATATCCGGACAATGAAATTATATCGAAATGCCATAAAACTGGTTTCCAATAATGTTTATTTTACAAAATCCATTTGGCGGAGGCTGCGGTCGAGTAAACGCAAGTATTAAATTGCGGTTTAGCAATTTAAATACCTAATTGATCACATTAGTACCTAGCTACTTGTAGTAATGTTTCTAATGTAGATTATCAATTAGTTATAAAATTTATTGCGAAAGGAGACTTTGCAAATCTTGAAATATTTGCATCTTTTAATTAGCTAAGTTCAAAAAAGCTAGAGATTCCAACAAATAATGCAATATTTTTTACATCACATGAGTATCACTTATTTTACATACCTATGTTTTCATATTAGAACCTGTCTTGCGTGTCCATGTCGAGAAATCCGTGTACAAGCTGCCCGATACAGAGTAGAGAGTCACCACGGGGAAATTTATTTTTAAACTGCAGTAAGCGGTTTGTTTTCACCGAGCTTTTTGCCGCGATGTCGCAGAGATGGTTAGAAAGCCATCCGTCAAGTGTTTGCCGGCGACTTCAAAGGCCGGTTTCACACGGGAGGCAGGCTATCGAATACTACTTGATAGTATGTACCTATCAGTGTTGTCATCCCATGCACTATACTAGTTTCGCCCCGAACTACATAGATCTCGCGCGCGTGATGTCCACAATTCACAAGTTTTGCATTTGCGCTTTGAGGTTTCTTGTACTAACACACTTTATTTATGTACGAATAAGGTGGCTACGTAAATAATCACTAATCACAAAAATATTTTTTTTGCCTATTACATTCTGCTAATATTATACGAGACATAGCAAACACAACTACTGCAAATCACAACGCTATCTAGCTAATATCCAGTCTAACCTGAACTACGACGACATTGAAACTGTAACAAAAGAGAGCTCAGGTTACAAAGATTTTTAAATTTTACAATATTCGTTGTATTTTTTTTACACTCTTTTGGGAAAAGTAAGCAAGTTCACAAGTGTATCCCTATACGCGATAGATGATATTCTCTCATGGGACAGGCTCTCGAGATTAATGTAGGGGGGAGTCAGAGGCACACGTCCAAAAATTACATTTGGCACATGTTCACATTTTGCAAGTAGTTCCATTGCCACTGTTTTCCGCTCTCAAGCACCTGTCATGTCAGCATCTCGCCTACAGATCGGAACGATAAACGGACGCCGAAACCATGTTTTCTCTATAAATGCGTTCCAAAGGTAGAGTTATGGAACGACGTAAATACGCCAATAACACGTCCAGCGATCGAGAAACAGATAGTTAGATGTGGTGACTTGCTATGTACCGTTTTACTATTGCAATGAGTGCAATATCATTTTCCGTAATAGCTGAAGCATAAACGCTCATCAAAACATCACTTGTGGTCGCAACTTTGTAACATTACTGGGTTGTTATCAAGTGCACTTTGAAAATCACAAAGTAGTTACTGCTATTATATTATATGACATTATGGCACATATTATGATGGTGCCTCTTAAGTGCCTAACCAGTTTTTAATGAGGATAGAATTTTAATTTATGAATTTCTATAGGCGCTACCAAAACAACGATCGCATTAGACATGGATTTAGAAAACCGTATTATGGAAACCGAACATAAATGTACCTAAATGAAATGGATTAGAAGTTTAATATTTGAATTGAGTGTGATCTCATGGAAATAACACTGATAACGGTATCACCTGAATTTATTAGAAAATTCTCAATCTTCATTTTTTATTTTTAGTACAAGTAAAAAATATAAAGTCATCATCATTTTCCTGTCCTTTCCCACTCCCACTTTATGTGGGGTCGGCACGATATGTATTCTTCTTTAATTTCCCCTTGTCAGAAGTCATCTCAACGCTCACTCCTTTCTTATACGAGTATAAAGTAAAAACAAAAATATTTTATTTATTGTGTATTGCAAAGCTTGAGCTGAAGTAAAAAAATCAATTCATTACATATCGAGCACACTTATAAATTTAGCTCGATTTGAGTGGTCATTTCAAAGCAAACACATTAGAATTTGACTTTCTACTTGAAAGTTTGTTTTAAGTTCTGTTAAATATATCATCGATGCGTAGGATGAATCAACAGAAAACGTGGGTTTTTGTTGTTTGTTGTAAATATTTGAACTTTCACACTTCTATGTCATAATTTTTCTACTCATTATTCAGTACTACTAGTCGTATCACTAGGTCTTTCGAACCAGTGTGGTAAAAGGATTTAAACGTTCCCTAAGATCGTGAGATCGTAGGATAGAGAGATAGGTGCCTAGATAGGATAATTTATAACAACACAAAAAAGATGTTTGTTGTAAATCTTCATAGTCAGAAACATGATATTACAAAAATGATTATTGGCTTTTCACTATTCAAACTGACCTGCGTTTAGCTTTCAAACTGAGTTCAAGAGCTGTCATTGCTATACAATTTGACAGCTCTTGAACATTTTAATTTGAACGGTGAAATCGACCCTAAATCTCTGCTGATCTTCTGGCACCTGGCACGTTCCGAACCATTGCACAATAGGATGCCTACTTACTCTAAAAACCTAACATTTTACGACGTCAACTATGTATCTAGAATATCGTCACAGTCAAAAAAAAAAAACCGTTGTTCTGGTTACCGCAAATGAGAACAGATTTATAAAAAAAAAACATTACTATGGATAATGTGCATCATTCAGATCATTTGATGATAAACCACTGGATGTATTTGATACCATTTATTTAGGGTTCTGTACCCGAAGGGTGCCAACGGGACCCTATTACAAAGCCTCAGCTGTGTGTATGTATTTCTATTGCCGCTATAACAACAAATAATGAAAATAAAATACAAAAGAAAAATAAACAAAAGGGGGCCCTATATAAGAACATTTATGTACAATGGTGCGGAACCCTTCGTGTGTGATTTTGACTTGCACTTGACGGGTTTTTTTTCTACGATTTTATTTAAATATCCTACTAGATAGCTTAAAAATGGCCTACTTTCCTTTAGACGTCCCGAATCGATCCAGCATCGGTAGTAACGTGTTCGATTTATGTTTATTTGTGTTGTTTACGTTTCAGTGTGGCTCGGAAGACGTGAAGCGGCACAGATGGTTCAAACATTTGGATTGGGCCGATGTCTTTATGAAGAAGCTGCAGGTACCGGTCTATATTATTCTTAACTTTTTCTGATGCAATGCCAGTTTTTTTTCGGGAAGTAGCACATTGGTTTGGCAGGATTTTTATCGGGATGGATTATTGCAAATCATTTGTTTTTCTGAAACAAGGCAGTAGATTAACTGTCTCATAAATTCTGCCAGTTTGTGTTGATGCCAAGAATCTAGAATCTTACTTTTTCGTAGATTAACAGAAAAATTAACCACGCTTCTAAAGCGCTGTCTGAAAGTAATTTTCTGTAAATTTTTTCGCTGTAAATTCGTCTAAATTGATCTTGGCTAATGATTTAAACGTAATTAAAATAGACTGATTCTCTTTCCAGCCTCCAATCGTACCTTCGGTGTCGTATGAAGGCGACACGTCCAACTTCGACGAGTACCCAGAAACCGACTGGAAGGCCGTCCGGGCCCTGGACCCCGATGAACTGAAACTGTTCTCCAACTTCTGATCACCCAGAGTTATCTAATGGTTTTTCGACTACATAAATTAATATTGCGAGGTAATGGGAAACCAATTTAACTCGTAGATTAGTGTTAAAGTTTTGGAGTGCCGATTTTGTTTTTAGCAAAATAAACATTGAGTTGCCAACATAAGGGCAGCTAAGAACAGTTTACGAATTCCTACGAGTATGTTGAGGAATAAAGAAAAAAATTGGCTCTAGGCAGGAAATACTATTATTAGGTCATTGGCATAATTGATGAGCACCTACGAATATTTCGTCATTTGGTTCCTTCTTTAGATTAAATTTGCTACTAACACGTAGCGGTAGCCCTTTATCCTTTTGTAGATTATAAATTGATGTAAGGTAGATTCACATTTTTCATCCAAAAATTTTTTGATTCATCAAACTTTAAATTTGTAAGTATAGTAATGTAAAATTCAAAAATACTATTTGTTATCTGTTGTCGCTTACAGGCATACTGTTGTTAGTAAAATTTAAGTTAATTGATGTAATCACGCATAATTCCAATGCTTCTAGTGCAAATATTAGTTTAAATTTAAATTATTTGTGATTTTTAATATTACTATTAATTGTATCCTATTAGGTATTCTATTTACTTTAGAATAATTTATTGTATTAGGTTAAGGAGGTATGTTAATACTTAAATATTGTAGACACTTTTAAGAAGGTTTCTTATAAAAAATATTAAAATAAGACATTTGAATGTTAAAGCACGTAGTTATTATAAAGTTCACCAATCTTTTAATCTGTAATAGCTCAAATTTAAATTGGAATATTTCATCAATTTGTGTAATATTAGTGTAATTACTCTACTACCATCATGAACTTATGTTTGAACTCAGATGGTTAAAGTGCACTGTGTATACAGGTACAAGCAAAAAGGTAGGCATAATATCTTAATATCATGGGGTAGTATGATTTATCTATATGTTCCTCTCAGTAGATTTTTTTCTATAATATACGATAGTTGCAGTTTTAAATGTTTACTAGATTTTGTATTAAGATCTCACACGAAACTATTTTCAGTTAACAGCAAAATAGCACAATCGTTTACCAAATAAAACAAATCCATTTAGCATTAAAAGCGAGCTAAAATCCTTATGAATAATACAGGGTGTCTCAGGAATAAGAACTTGCAAGCGTATCATATCAGATGGACCATTGTGTCCCCGTGTTCCAAAATTACACTGGATTCGGGAGATTCAGTAGGTATAATGTGTATAGAATTAATAAATTATTAAACGTAAGAATGTATAATGCCTATAATTGTGTCTTTGTAAATTATATGCCTATACTATAACAGGGTTGTAGGTATGTGAGTAGCAGAAGAAAAAACTTAAATACACCTAAATAAATGTTTTAAACAATTGTCAATGCCATTTTACTTTCATTTCTTATTACATACTGTTTAGTGTTTACAATTGTTATTGTTTTCCAAAAGTTACAGCCAACTTCGTACATAAATAATCACTTCTTCCATTTTAAATGTACTTCATTCACAGGAACTTGACTGTTTTCTTGATTAGTGATGATACGAGACGAGAAATTGCTATCATTCGAGTGGTGTAGGTAACTTTATCTTGTAAAGTAGGTCCTTATTCGATCTTTAAAGATAGTATTTATGAAGTCAGACTGGAATTGGCCACTAGCTCATACGAACTTACTTTATTGGAACATAATATATCAAAGTAAGGGCATCGTTATAGTCCCTATCTAATAAGAATAACAAAATTGGTGACACTGACTGCGAGACATTTTTTTTGTTTCTGATTGATTCATTATTCTTATTTTCAGTAGGTACTTATCTATTTTATTGTGCTCATATGTAGGTACATAGTTTTAAAGGTGGGTAGGGATTGTTACGCAATACACATATTAAATTAATCGCAGATAGGTAATCGTTGCTATCTCATTTTATCATCCAGTTTTACAGGGAGTTAGTAATTTGTTGGACGTGTAATAAATTATGTCTGTGAGGGCTCTACCACCGGTGCTGGCTGAGAAGGCGAAGACTGAGCTCTTTGAAGATCCCAAGAGGCTGAATGATGATCTACAGCATCTCAAGGATTGGATCGCCAAGCAGCCACATCTGCGGGCTAGAACAGGTTGGTTGAGAAACAAATTATTTTCGAGATACAATGCAGTTACTTCCTGAAACACTACAGATAGCGTTGTGAGTCGTGTTGGCTTGGCTGGTTTTTGATCTGAAGGCAATGGGTCGTGTCGTCGTCAATCCCGGCCGTGCACCAATGGATTTTTCGTTTCGAATTAATTTTACGCTCTGTGAGGAAGCTCGCATGTGCCTTAGCTTAGCAAGTATTGGCCATGCCCTGCTTGTCCCCGACCAAGCTGAGATGATGATGTAAGTGCTGTATAATCCTCCATTTAAAATCGTGCTGGGCACTGCCGCATCCTGTTAGTGTAGTGTAGACAAAGGTTGCCTTGTGACGTTGTATAAATCATCTATAGATAGTACCCAAAGGTTTATAAGTACTAAGTCATAATGCAATGTGCACGAAGCTGCGGTAGGTATGTCTATGACAATACGATCAGGCGCACCTAATTCTACAAAATATTTATATAAATAAACTAAAGCATTTTACCATCTATACGGGACGAATTAAGATGGAGTAGGCTTGCCCAGCACCTATTCCATCCTCTCAGCTTATTCGGCCTTGTCCACAGAAAAGATATGGTCGATACGTGTGAAGCTGACTAAGCCGCGGGTTTCCTCACCATGTTTTCCTTCACCGTTTGAGAGTATACTAAAATATTTATATAATGACTTCATTTATCGTGTTTCTATTACTGTCCAGTCATATAAATAGGCAAGTAAAGTACCAAGTAGGTGGCGTAGGCGTCTAAAATAGTGGCTAAGCAATGCATCGTGTTAATTTTCTATCTTTCCAATAAATTAATTTACTTACAGTGATAATTTAAACGCTTATATCAATGTTCCTTAAAGATTAATTGATAATACTAATACTTAGATTAGCCAGTCATTATGTAACTAAGTCTTTTTACACACTTTTTTAAGTAACAACACAACCGGCCAAGTGCTATTGGACTTGCACACCGAGGGTTCCGGTCTTTTGCTTTGGGGTTATAAAGTGGATGGTAAATTTTCATCTTATTTAAAACTACGGGCCATAAATGAAAATGAAAAACTGTTACGGAATGGGATAATCTATATATATAAAAGAAAGTCGTGTTAGTTACACCACTTATAACTCAAGAACGGCAGAACAGATTTGGGTGAAAATTGGTAGGGAGGTAGCTTAGAGCCAGGAGACGGACATAAGATACTTGTTCGATTCACATCGAACACCTTAGCAAGCAGTTTCGGCTAAGTAGGTCGCACGAGGTGCATCGCGCGGTTTACCTAGCCAGTGCATATTCGGACAGCGAGCGGTCCGCACTCATATCAGCATAAATCATTAGCGTATCATTAGCATAGCGTCAAGTTCTTAAATACAGCATTTATATTACTAGCTCAGTTCGTATCAATTCAGCATCCCACTCTTAATATCCGCGTACGGTTCCGTACAATACTTTTTATCCCGAAAAAAAAAAAACAGAATTGCACCCGTGCGAAGCCGGGGCGCGTCGCTAGTAGATTATAAAGTTAAACGGGCTGTAGTTCGTTTTTGTGATAATGTTACAAACATCGTTACATGCTCATAAACTTTTGCATTTTTTATGAGTAGGATATAGTATTTGCAAGTCCCCATGTTCATTATGGTTATGATGATTTCAGACGACCAATGGCTGCTTGCGTTTCTGCGTGGCACAAAATTCAGTTTGGAAAGAGCGAAGGAAAAGCTAGACTTATATTATTCAGTACAGACAACCGCGCCTGAAATGTTCAGGATGAAACACACAGATCCGAGGTTCTTTGAGATTTTCAACTTGGGGTAAGTCAAACTACATACATATTATCACGCCCTTATCCCTAAAGGGGTGGGCAGAGCCACAAGTATCTAATCATAAGATAACTTGTAGCCAATCCTCATCCAAGAGTCCCAAGATGGAGATGGTGAACCATGGTGACAGGTGATCAGCCCATCTCCCATATAGTGTCTAACTAATTCTTAAAATTCTATAAAAGACTTTATGTAAAGTGTACCTTATTTACCTAACTTATGTAGCCCATATTGGCAAATCATAATAAAATACTGCGTGAAAGACCTACAAGAGATTTTAATACGGTTTCAGATCATTACTTATACTGCCTAAACTGATGAGCCCTGATGCGCCAAGGGTGAGTCTGGTCAGACCTGGCAAATATGATCCGAACAAGTACAGCATCCAAGAAGTTGTTGCCGTTAACAATATCATCCAGAAGGTTAGCAAAGCTAATAAAGTACTTACCTATAACTTAGGTATTATTACTTATGCCTACTCCGTTTTGAACTTAGTCCAAAAACTTAGTAAAGAGGGGCTTTACCTACGCAAGCATGGTGAGAGCACTGGTGGTCTAGTGGTAGATACCTCATTTTCCGATCCTGAGGTCGTGGGTTCAAATCCGGTGGTGCACCAATGGATTTTTCTATTCGAAAAATTTACGAGTGCTATACCAGTAATCTCAAATGGTGAAGGAAAACATTATGAAGAAACCGGCATGTCATAGAACTTAAAAAGTTCTAAAATATGTTTTAAGTGCACGAAAGGAGCCTTTGAGGTGCACTTAAAATTCTTTCACCACACTGGTTCGAAAGAACTAGTTATACGATTGGATAGATAGGCCCGCGCAAGGGACGACGACAGTGACGTTACTCTGTATACGTTTTTGGACTATGTTAATAAACCTAAGTACAGATTTCTAACAGGTTATGTATTATATAATAGGTATTGTAATAAGAGAAGTTAATGAGAAAAATCATTTTAAAAGCACCTACATATATAGATACCTACACCCGCTTTACCATAAGTCTTCCCCAACTTTAAGTAAATATTTGTAAACATTTCACACGGCGCCATCTACCTTCAAACTAAGCAAAGCTTGTACTATGGAAACCAGATGGCTGATAGAATACTTTTATTACTTTTTTTGTAAATAAATACTTATAATATCACAACACCCAGACCCGGAAGAAATATTTGCAGAACATGCAAGCATGGATACCTACAATTGTAGAGTTTCAGTGTCATAAAATCATTGCCTGTTCTGAAAGCTTGTTTTACATGAGGAGAGATAGTATGATAGATCAAGTTCATGTGATTTTCAGATAGTCTTGATGGAAGATGACAACGCGACCGTCTCGGGTGTATTGTCTATATTAGATTTGCAAGGAGTGACTATGGGACATTTTCTGCAGATGACTCCGATAACCATGAAGAAAATGGTTGTTACTGGTCAGGTTTGTATCTTATAAAAAACCCTTAATAAACAAATATTTGTGGACATTTCACACAGCGCCATCTAGGCCCAAACTAAGCAAAGCTTGTACTATGGGAACTAGATTTCTGATAGAATACTTAAATACTTATTGTTTTTCGTGAATACATACCTACACGACATAATACTACAACACCCAGACCCGGAAGAAATATTTGCAGAACATACAAACATTTCTCCCGTAGCGGGAATCGAACCCACGCCTGTTGTGTCTCAGCCGAGCACTCACCCGCTACGCCATCGAGGTCGTCAATGTTAGCAAAAATAAAAGATAAATAGGTAAAATAAATAAATAACACCCCACAGTCACGTACACAGTCATAAATTTTATTAGGTACTAAGTTGAATAAAAATAATAATGATGTAAAAACCGGTCAAGTGGGAGTCGAATTCGCACACGAAGGTTTCCGTACCATCGCATATGTCAAAGTCAAAGTCAAAGTCAAAAATTTTTATTCCATAAAATCACTGGGATCACTTGGACACGTCTTAAATCTACGTTGCATTTACACCTGTTCGTAACGCGACCAGGCGTGGAAGATACAGGCAAGAAACCACGCTTGGCTATTTTTTTGGAAAATGATCCCTTTACAATCATGTTATAAAAGGAGTTGGAGCATTCAGTCCCAAGCATTTTTATCTTCTATATAATCGGATATTTTATAGTAAGCTTTTTATACAACTTTTGTTTTATTAGTGTTTTGAATTTATTAACTGACAAATTTGTCATCTCGCTTGGGACTTTGTTATAGAAGCGTACACATTGCCCTTTAAATGATTTATTAACTTTACCTAGCCTAATCGTGGGTACAGCAAGTTTATCCTTATTTCTAGTATTAACACTATGATTATCACTATTTTTCTTAAACTTACTAACATTTTTATGTACGTACATCAAGTATATGTATATAAATATTTATTGTATGGGCCCCCAATTGATTTTTTTCGATTTTTATCATTTGTTGTTATAGCTCATACGAACATACATACATAGCGTCAATAGAAATACAACGCTCTGTGAAAATTATTACGGTTCATGAGATACAGTCCGCTGACTTAGGTGTAGGCTTAGAAATAGGGTCCTGTTTTTGTACCGGGTCCAGGAACGGAGACCCCATTAATGCTCATGAATGCGTGGATGTATGTGATCACCAACACTTAATGACAAGAATATAATTTTATTTCAGGATGCAACACCTTTTAGAATGAAAGGCGTTCACTACATCAACACTCCCACAGGATTCGAGACCATATTTAACGCAATGAAAAGTATGTTGAATGAGAAAAACAGATCTAGGGTAAGTTTTAATGTTATCACAGGTTAAATATGTAAATAAATAAATATATGTGGACATTTAACACAGCACCATCTAGCCCAAAACTAAGCAAAGCTTGTTATATGGAAATCAAATGGCTGATAGAATAATTATATTTTTTTTGTAAATACATAATTACAACATCCAGACCCGGAAGAAATTTTTGCAGAACATAAAAAAAATCTCCCGCTGCAGTAATCGAACCCGCGCTTCTTGCGTCTCAGCCAAGCACTCGCCCGCCAAGCCACCGAGGTAGTCTTTATTACTAGCTGAACTTCCTCAGTTTATTGCATCATTTTCAATGTATTATTGTTCACCACAGCTTCACGTGCATAACACAAACTACGAAGAACTGTACAAACACATTCCAAGGGAAATTCTGCCAAATGAATACGGTGGAACTGCTGGTACTTCGGAAGAGATTTTGGGTATGTTGTATTTTTTATATGTATATCTTATTATATATTTTATATGTATATCATAATCAGCAACAGAGGCGAAGTGAAAATAGTAAAAAAACTGCACGGACCTATTCCGGGCCATTTAGGAAAAGGAGTAACAATTTCAATTCGACCGTATCCTATTCATTGCCGTTAGTACTTATAGCAATATTGTCAGAAACAACTCAACGATATTTCACATAGCAAGTCAGTTTCAAGCTGTTCTTTTTAACAGATTACTGGAGGGCGAAGATTGAGAAATACAGCGATTTCTTGAATGAGGAGTTCAAGTTCGGTACCGACGAGTCCAAGCGCCCCGGAAAACCCAGGACTGCCGAGGACATGTTCGGAGCAGAGGGCTCCTTCAGGAAACTAGAGGTCGACTGAGACCTTCAAACCTAAAGAATAAGTTCGAAAGTTCTACGTAGAATGAAAATTTTTAAGAACTTATATTTTTATACATCCAATAAATTTTTCCTTCGGATGCTTGTTTTAGTTATTTGTGATTTGGTTAAATATGGTTTGGGGGCGGGGATGAATGGGTAGCCTCAAGGTAGTGCCTTTGGGCCGCTTTTATTTCTCCTGCATTTTCACAACAGCTTTTTAAAATTGGTTATTGTTTACATAATGTATTTAGACTAGATCGCCATACGCTAGCTGAAATTGATTTAGGATAAAAGATATGTTTCATAAATTTTTAAGACGTTTCTACCCAAATTTATCCCATAAAATCGTATATCCGTGTAGAATAATACAAGTACTTTATTTTGGAATAATAAATCAACAGACAACAAAACAACAAAATGGATTTATTAGGTCATTATAATATGTATGTGCACTAAAGTTCTACATTACTGTGGGTATAAAGTCATGGTCACTAGGTAGTATATTAATACACAATACTGTAGACAAAGGAATAGTTAGTGGGTTTCTTGACCTGACAAGAAGACAAAAAAAAAACAAAATCACTATAAAAAACGGAAGTGTGGTCGCTAAGCTAATGATTTCTTTTCGATCGCATCAAAAATAAATTGTAAACGCCATATGTATGCAGATAACTTCTGATAATACGTTTAGTCACAGATAACCCTTTGTATCCACATAAATATTTGAAGCCCGTGAGTGTGGTTAGGAATTCGGTGAAGTATACACGTGTAAATATGTCTGTGAGGGCTCTTCCACCGTCTTTGGCGAAGAAGGCTAAGTTGGAGTTGAACGAGGACCGGACCAGAGTAAATGATGGCTTAAAGCTCATGAAAGATTGGATCGCCAAGCAACCTCATCTTCGCGCTAGAACAGGTTAGTCTTCTCTCTCATTGTTATATTTTTCGCAACATTATAAATTGCAGAACTTCGTTGTTTGTTTGTTCCAATATAATTGTGTTTAACAATTTTTTTTAACCTTTGTCATTTGTTTTATATCAAGACAATAAACCTTGATTTGCTCTATGCCCATCAGTGGGTAAAGTTGGGCTGTGGGCGATGATGATGAAACCTTGATCTCTGATAAAATTATAACTAATACGCACAAAAAAAACAGAATACCAGAATGCCTCTGCATTATTCTGATATTCGGTTAAGTTCATAAATAAAATTAAAATGTTTGCCTCTTTGATAAGTAAACTTATCTCCGATTCGAAGTATTTGAGATTCCCTTAGTAATCGTTTTTCATTCATTCATTCTCATTTGACGTAAGTACTTTGAAAAATGGTTATTTTCAGATGATCAGTGGTTGATCGCCTTCCTTCGAGGATGCAAGTACAGTATGGAGAAAGCTAAAGAAAAGCTAGACCTGCACTACTCATTGAGATCCACTGCTCCTGAGCTTTACAAATTCAAGCACACTGACAAAACATTTATTGAGATCTTTAATTTAGGGTATGGGTTTGAATAGTACAACTACAAACATGCTTAGGGCAAACCCCGTTCCAAAACCGGACCGACACGACGTCACCCTCACAAAAGGCAAAGCAAAAATATTTATGAAACTTTTGCTTTGGTTTTTTGTGCCGGGTGAGCGACGGTCCGATTAAGGAACGGTATGGTGAACACAGATATACCTTGAATAGTAGAACTCTAAGAACTCTAAGTTTAACAAGTATTAATTTAAAAGAACAAAAAATCCGATTGCGTATAATTTAAGTCATAGTCTGACATATTTAATTTTGTGATCATAAGCACATCATCATGATGATGATGATGAATTTGTACCATTTTTGTCTAAGGCTTTAGTTTTGCACCATTTTGGTTAATTGAAAATAGCTCCTTAAAGCTTACAGTATTGGATTTTTTACACTTTAGTATCAAAAAAGTGTCATAGGTACAGCCTATGACTCTCGTTATCTAGATGATCCCAACAACACCTAGTTTTTCAAAATCCGTCCAGCCGTTTCGGCTACAGAGGCAGCCAAAATAATAAATTGAAAATGTTTTGTACCGCTGCAATGTTGGATTTTTTGACACTTCATAATAGCCTAAATGACACTCTTGTCATCCAGACGAATCCAACGACACCTCATTACCTATACATACATACATATACCCCGAACACATTACCCTTCTTCCTTGCAGTCGGGTAAAAAATATTACATTGCTTTACTTAGCTACTTATCACTCTTAAAATATAACCAGGATATGAGTGTGCGATGACGTCAATACAGAAGACGGCGACGCGACGGTAAAAATTATGAAACATGAAAATTACCAGGGTTTTGTTGCGAAATACTACGATTATTCAAGTGTGAAATACTTAGAAAGTCTTTTTTCAGACCAATAATATTTCTGCCAAAACTGGCGAGTCCTGATGCTCCAAGAGTGGCTCTAATAAGGCCAGGCAAATACGACGCAAGCATTTACGACATCGTCGACATACTGTCTGTGGTTAATATTCTACATAAGGTTGGTTCTGTTCACAAAATTAAATAAAACCCCTATGACCTTGGTAACCAATAATTCTGTTTTGAGAAGTCACTAAGTATACCTAACTTTCCGCAAAAATCCTTCAGTCCAGATACTCAAACTTAAGGTAAATAAATAATGATGTTAAGTTTCCGCTTATGACGACCTCGGTGGTATAACGGGCGAGTGCCCGACTAAGACGCAAGATGTACTGTACTGGTGTTGTAGTATCATAGTACCACGGTACTTACTCGTAGTTTCTGATACCCACGAATCCTAGATAATTTTATTGTGTTGTGTCAGAACTATGTATGTGGCTGTTATACGGTAATAAATTAGATTAGACAAGACACTTAATTTTTCTAATGGCATATATTGCAGATAGTGTTAATGGATGATGACAATGGTACTGTAGCTGGCAACATGTCCATTTTAGACTTGCAAGGAGTAACGCTGGGTCACTTCTTGCAAATGTCTCCAGCTACTATGAAGAAAATGATTTTAGCTGCTCAGGTACTATTTATTGTCAGCTGCTAATTGCAAAAAGACTTAACTATTTACTTGGCAAACAGCTTTGATAATTAGTCGAAGTAAACAACTATTATGATCTCTCTATTGTGTTTTGAATTTCTTAGGCAAAAGAGGAACAGAATTGTATCATAGTTTATATTTCAAATTTTCAACATTTATTTACTTATTTCAGGACGCAACACCACTACGAATGAAAGGAATCCACTTCATAAACGCTCCTCCAGGTATAGAGACCATATTCAATGCATTGAAGAATTTGCTAAACGAGAAAAATCGGAATAGAGTAAGTTCCGACATAAAACTGTAAGTTGTAATGCATCATAATTTTTAAATAATGATATGCTTTTTTTCAGTTATACGTTCACAACAAAAAATATGAGCAACTATTCAAACATATTCCCAGAGACATTCTACCAGACGAATATGGTGGGAAAGGGGGTACCACAGAAGAAATTTTAAGTTTGTATTTACAATTCTTTTCTTTACAAGTTTCTCTACAAGTATTTTCATTTTTTTTGGTCTGAGATCCCACTCTATGTTGGGTCGGCACAGCAGGTAGATAGGTCTAGGTACCTACTACAATCATAAGAATTATTTGAAGTGGGTATAAATTAACGCTTCATGAATGTGATAATCAGAGACAACGTTCTAAGTGTAAGTGTTTATTATTTAGCTCATCACTATAATAATACTAATACTAGCTGTTGCTCGCGACTTCGTACGCTTAGATTAATAAAAGAATCGCACCGCCCGCCATTAAAAAAATCCAATTCAAACTTTGAAAGGTTACCCCCTTTTACCCCTTTACTTTTTTAAGGGATGTTATGAAAAATCCTCAAACACATGTCCATTTGTTTTGCATTTATAGTATCTAAAGCGAGTTTCAAACCAATCGCACAGTCCGTTAAAAAGTTCCTATACAAACTTTGTTACCCCATTTCACCCCTTTTTAAAGGTTTTTTTTAAACTCTGAAATACGTTTACATTTATTTTGCATTTACAGTATCCGAACCGAGTTTTTACACCTTTTTGGGTTGAATTTTGAAAAATCCCGACTTAGTAGGTGGTTTGGCTGTAAAAGGACTACCTTTTGGCTACCTTCCAAATTTCAGCTTTCTAGCTTCAGCAGTTTCGGCTGCGCGATGATGAATCAGTCAGTCAGGCAGGTTAAGCTCTTTTATAGGTTTAAATGTATTTGCGATTATCCAACTTATAGGCTGATAAGATAAGTGACAACTTTTGGACTTTTTCCAATGTTTTTTGACCAATTATCACATTTTTTGGGTATGATTAGGTACAATCCATTGGTTTCTATTGAACAAAAAAATATAATCTGTAGATACTTCAATACTATTGTTTTTTGTTCAGATTACTGGAAAAAGAAGCTGGTCGAATACGACACGTTCCTAGAAGAAGACTACCAGTACGGTACTGATGAGACGAAGCGAGCTGGCAAATCAAAGACGGCAAAACTATTGTATGGAGCCGATGGATCCTTCAGAAAACTTGATGTTGACTGACAATAAAAGAAAATGGATAGAAATAAGAAAATGTTACCTACTTAAAAATAATCAAAGGAGTCGTATATATCTAAATTTGCTTTAAAATCAAATCATCATTATATAGTTCTGTCAATTTTCACAAAACCCAGAGGATAATCTCCTAGTTTTGTTAAAAAACCAACCTAATGTTGGTTTTTTAACAAAACTAGGAGATAATTGAATTTCGGTTTTATTATTCGGTATTGTGTTTTGTTTATATTTTAGTACGTTTTGATATAGTGTTAAATGTAGGTATTTTAATTTATTAAACATAGTTTTTGCTACATGTATAAATATATTTAGGACCTCGAATATGAACAGCGATTGAAAATATTTCTTAAGAAAGAAAGAAAGAAATATACCTATCCTGTAAGTAGGTACTAAACAGCCTTCCGTCAGTCTGGTATTAAGTAGCAAACTTTACAGAACTTGCCAAACAAAAGAGAGCGGCTATGAGGAAAAAACCCAATGTCACATTATTGCAAGTATTATACTGTAGATCCAACATCAAGGACCATAAAAGTCAGTTATGACGAACAACTGAGTTTTAATTATTTTGAACCCCGAGCGAGCGAAGGGAATAAATATAAACAACAAGAATACGTAGACAATGACACTAGCAACAGGCTTTGCAGAAAGCGGTCGCTAGGATGCCGTTGTCTCCTCAAAGTTCAGATTTAAAAGTTGTGTGAGTGTGAGAATTAAAATAAACCTAACGTGTTTCAACTTGAAATTGGCACAGTGGTCTAAGGGCCTCATTTTGAATAAAGCAAGTGATTTATTCAGATTTACAAACGTTTTGGTGAACAAACTTTAAAAATAGGTACTCGTATTATTCGTGGTTATATTAGTAAATGTAGCTACCTAGTTATCTAATATTGTATGTTTTGGAATAAACTATAGGAATACGATGATGATATCAGTTCGTCCTCTATGTCCTGAGTTGGAACAAAAAGCTCGACTGGAGTTGAATGAGACTCCGAAGAAGCTGGAAGAAGGAATCCAGCATTTGAAGCAATGGATTGCAAGGCAACCTCATTTACGAGCCCGAACAGGTAATACACCTATTTCTCTTATAAGAGAAATCTCTTATAAGTCTTCTTCCTAAACATTTATTTTTCCTAAAATGCAAGATCAATCTTGGATTTTAGGACTCTTTGTGGAACGCTGATACTTGCTTCGAAAGTTTACCTTAAGATATATTGATACAAAATAAAACATCAGAAGATTCAGAAGAGAAGAGAAAGAGAAGAAGTTTTATTGTTTTGTACTAAATATGTTTTACCTATCAATTGAATTTATCGTAAAGGACCTTATCTTTAGCCTTCTAAATAATGATAAAGTTATGTTTGGGTAAGTATATTCGAATAAAATATTTTCATATTTTCTATTTAGTTGAAGTAATTAATTAATTATTGTATTTTCAGATGACCAATGGTTAGCTGCATTTCTAAGAGGTTGCAAGCATAGCCTTGAGAGAGCGAAAGAGAAGATAGACCTTTATTACTCTTTGAGGGCCATCGCTCCCGAAATAACGGCGCTAAAGTACACAGATCCCAAATTCATAGAGCTCGCTAAATTAGGGTAAAGAACTTAGGGTTAATAAGCTTGGTGTCAAACGTCTGAGCCTGCTTGCATATTTTCTTCCTTTGCCTTAATTATTTAAATATTATCTTAAATATTTTATGGCTATTCAAGAAGGCACTTAAGTTACTTCATTATTGTTTTAATTTCACTATTTCTAAAGTCAGTCGCGCTTAATATTTATATACTACCTACCCCATTAACATATGTTTGCTCATGCTGACTCTTATAAAAATACGGAAAGCTACTATAAACGATTTTTATTTATTATTTTGTGATATATTTTTTTAACTAATAATATTCTTTCAGAATTGGCGTGATATTACCCAAAAGAGCAAAGCCTACAGATCCAAGAGTTGTTCTAATCAGAGCATCAGCATATGATCCAAATAAAATCACTCCTTCGGAGTTTATTTCGGTCACATGGTTTGTGCAACAGGTACCAGATTACCTACCAACTTGCTCTTAGGATGTGTCTCGATAACTAGTTTTATAACTGGACCGTTCGTCGTCACCGACCCGGTAGAATAAATCAACGCTAAGTTCTGTCAAAACTTTGTTTGTAAAATTAATTGTTTTGGTTTTGATGTGTGTCAAATCAGGCAGGCGGCAGGGCATAAAACACCTTAGCCAAAACTCTTACAGCATGATCCAAAGATCATGCTGTGCCGACCCCACATAGAGTGGGATGAGGGCAGGAAGATGATGAAGATGGTTTTGATTTGTGTGTATTATGATTTTATATTTTTACAGACAATAAAAATATTAATAAACATAGGAAAATACTAATATTATTATTTGCTTGCATACAGAGAAGATTACTTATGATTTTTTTTATTTGTTTCAGATAGTGTACATGGAAGATGATCCCTTTGTGGTGTCGGGAACCGTCAACATTTTTGATCTCCGCGGTTTGCACAGGGGTCATTTCCTTCAACTCACTCCAGCAAATTTGAAGAAGTTAGTGGTGGCTGGTCAGGTACGATATCATTGTAATTTATTCAGTCATAAACATATCAAACAACGATATACTAGATATACTCGGTACCTAACAAAAAATATGATTTCAGGATGCATCGCCCATAAGATTAAAATCAGCACACTTCTTGGGCATGCCGTCATATTTCCAGACGATGTTCAACATAGGAAAGCAATTTTTGAATGAGAAAAACAGGAGTAGGGTAGGTAGAGTTTTATTCATTAATGAGAATGAAATGACTTAATGATCATGATCGAGGTAAATATAAAACTATTATTTTCAGATATACGTTCATAGTGGAGACTTCAACGAATTGTATGAACACATTTCTAAGGACATATTGCCAGAAGAGTACGGTGGAAACGGAGGCACTATTCAGGAAATTATTGGTAAGACTATTATCATGTTTACAACTGATAATAAAAATCATTGTGGACATTTCACACAGCGCCATCTAGCCTCAAACTAAGCAAAGCTTGTACTAAGGGAACCAGGTGCCTGATAGAATAGAATACTTATATACCTTTTTTTGTAAATACATACTAAGTAAGTTCGTATGAGCTAGTGGCCAACTCTTGTGACGGAGTTTTTAGGCCGCCTAAAGGCCTCCGTCATGGATAATATAATACATAAAATACTACAACACCTAGAAATGAAATAAATGTTTTCAGAACTTACAAACATTTCTCCCGTAGCGGGAATCGAAACCGCGCCTCTTGCGTCTCAGCCGAGCACTCGTCCGCTACGCCACCGAGGTCGCCGGTAGTGACTTGATAGTCGAAGATTTAGCCACTTGAAGAATTCAAGTAATTAAGTTTACATTTTCTAGGTTTATCATAGGTTTGATATCCTGCAATTAACTGCCAAACGCTTCAAAGAAAATATAATTGCTTAACTTAACTTATTTACAATGTTATTTTAATATGATGGATTGATGGATATTTCAGATTATTGGCTGAAGAAGTTTGAAGAATACCGAGTCTGGCACGAAGAAGACCAGCAATATGGAACAGACGAATCAAAAAGGAACGGAAGATCTAAGATACCGGAAGATTTATTAGGCCTAGAAGGCTCTTTTAGACAGCTGGAAGTTGACTGAATTAGAATGAAGTTGTGAGATAAATTAAACAATTCGTTTCTTTCAACCGTATGGCCGTAGTTCCCTGGAAGAGGCCTTTGGTGTGGGACACCATATGCGTAGATACCCTTGCGCGTTCTGATTTGCCGGCAGATTCGGCCGAGGATCTCAAAAGGCGCAAATATGCAAACCTCGATGAGGCTTATGTGTATGAGCCTTTTGAAGTCGAGACACTAGCTTCGTGGGGCGTTTTCAAAATTCTTTCAAGGTGTCTGGTCGAAGCGATTTGCGATCGGAGAGCTGGTTCTTATTTGGCTTACCGGATCAGTATTGTCATTCAGCATGGCAATGCCAGTGTTTTGGGCACGTTTCCACCGTTAGATGAGCTGGATCAGGTGTGCTATCTGTAGACCGTTTGCAATGGCCTTTAGATAGCTTGACTGTTTCTTTTGTATTTTGTAAATTATATTTGTATTAGTTGTACGTTTATTTCCTTTCTATCCGTTGTTTTATGAAAGATATGAGGAAAATTTTGAAAAAAAACGGAAATAAATTTCATACCTGTATTGCCGTAGAAGGAATTTGCTCTCCAAATATCAGTTTTACTTCAGCTTCTTAAAGTTAGTGTGCTGTTTTTTAGTCTGTATTTCTTCAAGTGAAGCCTTGAAAAGGTCAATGACTGAATTTTGTTGCATGAAATAATGTTTTTATCATTGAATAATGTCCTTTTTGGTATTCATGAGACGATGTTTAAAATTGCATGAGTAAGATGAAACCGGGACTTTTTGGGGAATAGTTATATCGAACTATAAAAAATAGGTATTGAGCTAAGTGTATTAAAATAAAATGAAATTTATTGCATAAAATGTAATCCAATTTAGAGTTCACACTAACTTTTTTTAACTTTCTGTCTTTAAATAATTGTCAAAATTTCTTGTAATAAAATCAGCCAAACATAAATTAAATAAATGTCACACCCAATCATAGTAACCAATAATTTTGATTAGACTACCTATTTTTTTTATTTTCTATTTTTAAATACGTGCCAGTGAAGTTCAATTGTTGAGTAAGTACCTATCTACTAAACAAACGTTACCTAGGAACAGGTAGGTACATACCTTCAACAAGCTGATAATGATAACGACCAAGCGCTATCAGTTAGTCTATACATGGCATCGGCGAGGCAAACAGTCGATAGGTAATCGTACTAAACAACTTGCTCTATTTCATACACCTGCCGCAAATATTAATCTATCTTTTTTACAGATAAAATGATCCGTGAGCTACCACCAGATCTAGCAAAAATAGCTCTAGAAGAACTAAATGAGAAACCAAGTCAGACGAAAGATGATTTGCAACATTTGAAGGAATGGATCGCAAAACAACCTCATTTAAAAGCAAGGACAGGTAAGCAAGGACTGTGAAGTGTTATTTTAATTCAAGAGCAAATCCCTACATATCTGATATGAATCTATAACTAAATAGGTATTTGGTTGTCGATTGTACCTGGATAGATTTTATTAAGTTTCACTTGACTAAACTGAACCTACCATTGTATACAGATGCAGAGGGTACCGACATAATTGGCATTTTACATTACCTATATTAATAAGAGTATGCATGAGGGCACTGGTGGTCTAGTGGTAGCGGCGCCGTCTTCCGATCCTAAGGTCATGGGTTCAAATCCAGTCATGCACCAATTTCTGTTCGAAAAATGTATGCTCGCTATAACAGTACCTACTCTCAAACGGCGAATGAAAACATCGTGAGGAAACCGACATGTCGTAGAACCGTAGAAAGTTCGAAAACATCTGTCAAGAGCACTAAAGGATCCTTTGAGGCACACATTAAATCCTTTCACTACACTGGTTCGAAAGAGCTAGTGACAAGACTAGATAGATATATAGATTCATGTGGGTACACTTAAATTGACTGTTCTTAATTTTTAATGCTCATACTTACTATAAGCAATGATAAATCTTAGGTCTATGGTGATTGTTTATTATTTCGATTACTTAGCTATTTTTTTCTTTTGCTTTATTGCATTTCATAAGAATAAAACACATAGAACTAATCCTAAAAAAATCACAATGTTTCGTAAAGGTTTAGGTAGGTAAGGTTTTGGTTGTGTGTTGATACCAGTCAGCCTATTTTCCAGTTACTCTTTGCCACGGAGCGATAATAAGCAATTTGGTAAATCTTTTTTCAGATGACCAATGGCTGGTGGCTATGCTCAGAGGATGCAAGTTCAGCTTAGAGCGGGTCAAACGTAAACTGGACATGTACTACACTTTGAAAACAACAGCACCAGATGTTACACTGAGAATCAAGCCAAGTTCAACAGAGTTTTTAGACTTCTTTAGAGTAGGGTAAGTCACTGCTTTAAGTAAGTGCCGCCTGTGTCCAAGTACCTGCACTTTGGATGACCTCAATGCAGCCACAGATAGCCTGATTGGGGTGGCCACCTTATACTCCAGAATCCTACTTTCTACTAATATTATGAATGCGAAAGTTTGTGAGGATGTGTGGATGTGACGAGGTATGTTTGTGCTTCAATTTTAAGGACGACTAGTTTCCGCCTGCAACTTTCATCGCGTGGTATCTTCATGAGATTTACTCTTTTTTAAATTATAAACTAGTGCCTACTTATGTATAGTGCTTATTTATATTTTATCCACTTAACACACTTTCTGTGTTCATGATGTTGATGATATAATAAATAACACCCAAAAGTAACATACATAGTCCTGACCCCACACTAGGATTCCCTGTGTCGTGGGTATCAGAATCTATGAGTACCATGGTACTATGGTACTCGTAGTTTCAGATGACCAATGGCTGGTGGCTATGCTCAGAGGATGCAAGTTCAGCTTAGAGCGGGTCAAACGTAAACTGGACATGTACTACACTTTGAAAACAACAGCACCAGATGTTACACTGAGAATCAAGCCAAGTTCAACAGAGTTTTTAGACTTCTTTAGAGTAGGGTAAGTCACTGCTTTAAGTAAGTGCCGCCTGTGTCCAAGTACCTGCACTTTGGATGACCTCAATGCAGCCACAGATAGCCTGATTGGGGTGGCCACCTTATACTCCAGAATCCTACTTTCTACTAATATTATGAATGCGAAAGTTTGTGAGGATGTGTGGATGTGACGAGGTATGTTTGTGCTTCAATTTTAAGGACGACTAGTTTCCGCCTGCAACTTTCATCGCGTGGTATCTTCATGAGATTTACTCTTTTTTAAATTATAAACTAGTGCCTACTTATGTATAGTGCTTATTTATATTTTATCCACTTAACACACTTTCTGTGTTCATGATGTTGATGATATAATAAATAACACCCAAAAGTAACATACATAGTCCTGACCCCACACTAGGATTCCCTGTGTCGTGGGTATCAGAATCTATGAGTACCATGGTACTATGGTACTCGTAGTTTCTGATACCATGGTGCCATGGTAGCATGGTATGCGTGGTATCTTTTTGTAATAACAGACTAACAGCTCAAACCAAGTCATGTACCTAAACGATTAAAATTATTAGTCACTTGATAATCACGATAATAGTAACGATACTGACACTTATCTAATGCCTTATCTGATTACAGTACTGTGATAGTGCTTCCGAAACCCAAGGGCAAGCTGTTCCCGCGGGTGATTCTGATCAGGCCAGGAGTGTATGATCCAGCAGTCAACAGCGTTGCAGATCTCTTGTGCGTGTTGTATTATTTAGTTCAGGTAAGTTGTCATTCAACTCTCAACGGCCAAGAGACAGACCACCTTACGAGGGACCGAAAAGAGTAAATATAAATAAATAATAAATAATTACTTGTGGACATTTCACTCAGCGCCATCTATCCCCAAACTAAGCAAAGCTTGTACTATGGGAACCAGATGGCTGATACAATACTTATATACTTTTTTTTTGTAAATACATAGTAGGTATTGAAACACCCAGACCCGGAAGAAATATGCAGAACAAGCCACCGAGGTGAGAATGGTGTAATAAAGAGGATGCCTATACCCAGCAGTAGTTAATGATGATGATGACGAATTTATCATTAAATGTTGTCCATTGATTTCCTGCCCTGAAAATTGGAAGTAGCCACTTATTTATGACCAGTATAAAACATTTAGACAGTGCCTCTAGTAAGATAGTCAAATAGCTACCCAACGTTTTTATAAAAGTACTTACCTGGGTATCTTAGAAAATGTCATATCAGTCACCTGGTTGGTGACCAGCGTCGACTAGAATCATGATATTTGAACTACTTATTTGAATGTATTTTTCAGATTTTAATATACGAAGATGATGTAGCATCTGTGTTGGGAACAAAAATCATAGTGGAATACACAGGCTCCACAATAAACCATCTAGTCCAAGCCAGCCCGTCCATGATCAAGAAAATGATAGCAGTTTGTCAGGTAAGATGTTATGATAAGCAAGACGTGGCGTTTTGCCACGTACCTGCACGTACTGCAAAAATGCAAACAAATATAAACTCCGACATATAAACACTATAAAACATGATTATGTTATGGCAGATTTACATAAAGACATGTCAGTAATTTGGTATCAGTACTGTAGTCAATACAGCGATGTTACAGAACACTTTTTTGTTAAAACTCATGACAGGCAGCTTCTGTCCGATTTTGTTCACGTTATTGCTTATAATTAATACGGTTATGCATAAAAAGTTCCCATACAAACTTATTAGCATTGAAATTTTATTACCATGTTTAATCCAACCTATTTTCTTGGGCCTAAAATTATTTACATTCTGAATTTCATCATAATCGATCTAGTAGTTACGGAGATACGTGGTAACAAACATTCATACACAAACTTTCGCAATCATAATATATGTACTTATTTTAAGTAAAATTGTTTTATTTCCAGGATTCCATGCCATTACGGTTGAAAGGTAGCCACCACGTCAACGTGCCTCTAGGAATAGACAAAATATTCTCTCTAATATCTGGATTTCTCAGCGAAAAGGGCAAGGAAAGGGTAATGAACTGCCTTCAATTGCGCATAGAATACGAGCACCTACCTACCTTTACGAGTATCTTTGTTTAAATGCTCGTAGGTATTAAAAGTAATAGAGGAAATGAAATAGAGGAAATGCAGTTTTCTACATGGTCCTCATTGACCTTCGATCCTTTTATATTGGTTATGATGCTAAATTATAGGCTATATTTTGCTTCTATGATTTAATGCTTACGTTCTTAAAAATAAAATAAATAATAAATAAATAAATAACACCCAACAGTCACATACATAGTCCTGACCCCACACTAGGATTCCCTGTGTCGTGGGTATCAGAAACTACGAGTACCATGGTACCACAACACCCAGACTCGGAAGAAATATTTACAGATCATGCAAACATTTCTTCCGCAGCGGGAATCGAACCCGCGCCTCTTGCGTCTCTGCCTTTGATTTCTTATACTTAAAAAATTATGAACTTAATAGAAATACACCCCAATAATTACATGCATTAATATGCACTTATTATAATTTAACAAGTAATGAGAATGTTACCTACTCTGATACTATTGTTTTGTTCTCAGTTAAAAATTCACAAGGGTTACGATGAACTACAGGAATATATTCCAGATGAAATAATTCCGAAGGATTTTGGTGGTTCTGGGGATACTATTGCAAATTCAATTGGTAAGTAAAACTTCGGCAGTCAGCCAAACTAGAGATACAATTCGTGTAAACAAACCGCCCATACTTGACCTAAAACTTACTTTTTCATTACATGTTTAAGGAACTTTTAAGTAGTAGGAACTAATAGTTAAATTAAGGCTTGAAAACGTATGTTGCGAGGTTTATTTACCTAAAACATATAATGCTTTTTCTCTAAGAAACTTACAACTATTACAAATATAATTTACAAAATACAAAAGAAACAGTCGGGCTATCTAAAGGCCGTTGCAAACGGTCTATAGATAGCTCACCTGATCCAGCTCATCAGACGGTGGAAGCGTGCCCAAGACGCTGGCCGCATTGCCACGCTGAATGGCAATATTGATCCGTTGAGCCAAATAGGAACCAGCTCTTGGATCGCGCATAAAACTAAATAATTTCATTGTAATAACGAAAAATACGGGATGGTTTGTTTACATAAATTGTATCTCTAGTTTGGCTGAAGTATATATAGTAAAGATCGTGGCCCGTAAATGGATTAGGCTACCACAAGACCGTGTTGGATGTCACAAGCAAAAAAAGGGAGGCAAAAGACGGGCTGTTGTTGATGATGATGATGATAATGAAGTAAAACTTGGCAGGGTACAATATTCCAAAGATTTGCTTGGCTCCGCGAGGTAAATTATTCCAAAATTTCAAAAGCATTGCTTTCGAAAGATAATCCAAGGCTGGGGAAAACAGACGTAATCACTACTAATTATTTACTTACTTCATAAATTTTGTATTTTAACCTTTATAGAACACTGGATCTCCAAGTTCAAGGAGTACAATTACTGGATGAAAGAGGAGGAGAGCCTTGGAACCGATGAGAGTAGGCGAGAAGGCCCACCGATCAGCCAAGATATGGTCCTGAATGGCTCCTTCAGAAAACTGGATATAGACTAATTCAAAAATCATTTACAAAATACAAAAGAAACAGTCGGGCTATATAAGGCCGTAGATCAGCCTCAACCGGTCTTATAGATAGCTCACCTGATTCAGCTTATCAGCGATGGAAGCGTGCCAAAGACGCTGGCCGCATTGCCATGCTGAATGGCAACAATGATCCGTTGAGCCAAATAAGAACCAGCTCTTGGATCAACCATTTTTTTCGATTTAAAACGGCTGGTGTTGATGACTGTGTTTTTCTTAGTTATAATTACATTTTCTTGATTTTACCGAGGTAGGGATATAACGGAGTACCTGTTAACTGTGTAAAGATTTTTTAAATGTGTGATATATTGATATAGGTACTTAGCGGTTTAGTTCTAGTTGGTCCGTACGACCAATTATTACCTACCTAAGTTATAAAAACTCCATTGAAAAGTTCAAAACTCTGTGTTGGTAAATAAACATTTTTGTCATTGTTTTCAAACGATTTATTTAATCAATTTGATTCGGTTTAAAACTAAACTCACACTCTCGCACTCTCGTTGACGTCGTCCTGGCTCGACGGACGCAACATTGCCAGTCGCCTACCCTACACATACATGCATATACATAAAAAGCCGCGCGCGGCCGGCCGCTGGCCGCGCTACGTACGCTTCTCACTCCAGGCGCGGATACAAGTGGGGGAGGGGCTCAGACCAAATAAAAGAAAAGACGGCGCGCCGCGAACAACAAAAGTGAAGCCACACAAAACCGTGCTCCTGCAAGTAAACACACGCTCACGCACACACTTACACTAAAACCATGCTGACCGCTCTTAGTACGTCACGAGTCTTAAAAATAGAACTATGCCTTCCTGTGTAGTGAAAACTCGTAAAAACAGTAACAAATCACATAAAAAGTCTCAGGGAATCACTTTTCACTTGTAAGTACTTCAAATAGCATCGTTTCTTAATTATAATACTATGAATTTAGGTTACTTGGAACACACAACCTTAAAACCTTCACTTTTGTTGTTCGCGGCGCGGGGTCTTTTCTTTTTATTTGGTCTGAGTTGGGAGCTGATTTAAGCCAAGATTTGATTCCAAAACTTTTGTAGAATTTTGGAATACAAATACCTACAGATGAAATCGTAAACAGTCGACAAATTGATATGGATGGTTCAGTATCCATTATAGGTTTGTTTGATAAAAGAATTATTTAAATCGAAAAAAAACACCTGATTTAATCATTAGTAATCTACGGTATCGGATTATTTGTGCACATGAACTAAGCTAACTTGATACGAGACGATATTGACTCGTACTTCGAATATTTTTTATATGAATATTTATTTTTTCGGTATAAGATAGTTTAAAAAAGTGGTACTGTGAATTTGCCTGAATACATTAACGTTTTCTACAGCATTAAAAATGACAAAATCAGGTTTTTTTTACAATTTAAATAATTATTAAAATTCCTATATAAAACGAACCTATTAGGTATACTGAACCATCCACATCAATTGGTCTACTGTTTACAATGTCAACCTGTATAATAAACCATCCCATTTAAAATTCCACCCATGAACCCATCCCGAAAATAAACATTGTACGAATAATGAACTTTGACTTTCCATCAACGTTTCCGTAATAAGATTATAGAAAACTAGTTTAACCGCGCAGCTTCGCTCGCGTGGTGTAAATTTTGACACACTATTTATATACCTTTTTGAGAGGTATTTTGAAAAAGTCTGAAACACGTGTCCATTGATTTTGTATTTAAAGTATCTTAAACGAGTTTCGAGCCAATTGCACCACCTGTTAAAAAGTTCCCATACAAACTTTGAAACCCCATTTTGAGAAGAGAAGAGGGTTGGAAAACCCTGAAACACGTATCCAATCGTTTTGTACTCAAAATTTCCAGACGAATTTTTAAGTTGATCGCCCTTAGGTTTCCATACCAATTTTAGAATTCACGCACCCCCCCCCCAAACTTTCGCATTTATAAGTTACAAAGTACTCGTATGTTATCTGCTTTGGTAGGTTTCTATCCTAGGTACCTACTACTTAATACTTATTAGGATTATGTATTTAATTAAATATTAATTCTATTTTCTGACATTTCAAGGGGCGAATAATCATATCGATTGGTGTGGGTACCTTTTGAGGCGCACTTTAAATCCTTTCACCATACTGGATCGAAAGAGCTAGTGGCACGACTAGTAGTAGTAAACACCTTTGGCTATCTTCGGGCACTCGAAATTCGGGGAAATTTAGGAATTTCTCTATACACATGCCTGCCGTTCAGTGTAAGAGTGAACGTCCCGCACACATCTTGAGAATCATCATCATCATCTTTTTGCCCTTATCCCACTCTATGTGAGGTCAGCACAGCGTGATTCTTGGATTATGCTGTAAGAGTTTTGGCTAAGGTTTTTTTTATGACCGGCCGCCTGCCTGACGTCAACCCTCTTTGGGAATACTTATTGTATCTCATCATGTTGGAGAGGATACTATCCCTTAGTCGACTTTTACGACATGCTCGGGGAGAGAAGCAGCTGGACGCATTCTACATTTTTTCTTTACCCCCAGTCCAGCTAAGAAGTAAGTATTTATATTTTTCAAGTAATATTTAAAAACACATCTTGAGAATGGTACCAATATTGTCCCGATTCCAAACAAACTGATAGAGATATATGTTTGAATGCTTGTGGACATGTTTGCTAGAGCATAACTTTTGAACCGTTAATCCAATTTTTATGAAACTTGATAGGTCAATAGATTGTGCTACTACGGAGATTTGCTCGGAAGCATATGACCATAATCGCTGAAGGGGTTGTAAAGATATTGTGTTCCCAAGAGGGTAAAAAAAAGAGAAGTTTTATAAATGTGTCGAATGGGGTGTTTGAAAGAGCTTTATTTGTACATTCCAAAATGGTTTTTATTTTTATTCTATTTTTTTTAGTAGCTTTGTTGGTACAGTGACAACAACTGACAGATAATTCAAAACAAAAATAGTCAAAACAAAACCGTATCAATAATCTGTATTCGACCTCGGTGTAATCACAACGAGTATGTGCATTACCCTTTTCAAGGTTACAGCGCGGACGTACAATAATTTAGTGTTCGGTTCGTTTAGTGCCAAGCAACAGACAGTCGGTAGATTAGTAAAGACAAGTAGATAAACATTTTTGTGATATGCATGTTCCTACCAAAGCTTAAGCATTTTTTATTCAATATAAAAATGTATAATGAAATCAGTTTGAAACAATTTTATCAGTATAAACCGATTAAAGTGGAACATGTTAAAATTTATTAGATATCGCTCATTGCTCAGTTTGTTTTTCAGTGCTCGAGAGATAATATGAGTGATTTGATTAACTTAATGTGAGTATTTATAATAATAATAATAATAAAAAACTGAATAGATATCATAGCAATTTTTAGCACTTATTAAAGCACTAATATTATAAATGCGAAAGTTTGTGAGGATGTGACGATGTATGCTTGTCCCTCAATCATGCCGTAACGGCTGAACGGATTTGACTGAAACTTGGAATATACATAGTATGTGTGCTGGAATAACATATAGGCTACTTTTCGTCCGGATACCAAGCGAGCGAAGCCACGGGCGAAAGCTAGTTATTTATGAAGCATAAGTACCTAATAAACAACCTTATTAAGCAAGTATTCCCAAGGAGGGTTGACGTCAGGCAGGCGTAGGTGGCCAGTCATAAAACACCTTAGCCAAAACTCCAAACTGTGCCGACCCCACATACTGGGTTAAGGACAGGAAGATGATGATGATGAAGTTATATATAACCTTCGATGTGTTTTCATATTTTTGACCCGATACCATTTTATCATGTTGTTACCTACTTGTATTCGATAAACCGAGAAACACAGATTTATTTTTTATAAGTGTGCATCGGACAGTAACTTGGTACTGTTTTGGATAAAGGGGTAGGTATAGATTTGCAGTATAATGCACAGAAATCATCAGAAAACCTCCATCCTTTTCTTTTTGCACCTATTACTTATTTACTAAAATTAGATTATATCAATTTCAGGTAACAATAATAAAGCAAAATGCAGATCAGACCACTTTCGCCTGCCCTCCGGAAAAAGGCAGAGGAAGAACTTCGGGAAACACCATCGACGATAAAAACCAATATCAAAATAATAAGAGACTGGCTACAACATCAACCACATTTACAATCCATTAGGCCGAGTAAGTGATAGATGGCGCTAGCCGGGAACGATTTCAGTTACTAGCGATTTCATTAAAATCATATTAGGTAGTCAGGTTTCTACTGTAATGTATATCCAAAAACATAATCACTAGTAGTTCGCCCTGAACTGAGATCTCGCGCACTTATTTATGACCTGAGTGAATATTAAGTCTAACCTTAACTACGAAGACATCGAAACTAACAAAATGGAGTTCATGTTACAACGGTTTTCATTTTTTTTCTTATTTCGTTTTATTTCAAAACCTATATACACCCTAGAATAAAAATGAACGTTTTGGAATGTACAAATAAAGCCTTTTCATATGGCACTCCACTCGACACATTTGTGAAACTATTTTTTTTTACCCTCTTGGGAACCCCTTATCTTTATAAACCCCTTCGCTGATTAAGCTCATATACTTCCCAGCAAATCTTCATAGCGCATTCTATTAACCTACAAAGTTTATACTGATTAGATTAACGGTTCGAATATTATGCTCTAACATATCCACAAACAAACAACGCCAAATCGGCCATGTTATCACTGTGATCATCGCTCGCTTCGCTCGCTCGATCAAATATGTAGGTACTTTATTTCGCTATAAGGTGTATAAAATTGCTACAAAATAATGAACATGGTAAATCTTTTAAGAGTAAATCCTACTAATACTATAAACGCGAAAGTTTGTATGTATGGAAGTTTGTTACTCTTTCACGCCAATACTACTAAACGGATTTTAATGAAACTTAGAATATACATAGTGCCTGTGTTGGATTAACATATGGGCTATTTTTTATCCGGGCACCACGCGAGCGAAGGCGCGGGCGGCAGCTAGTAAATAAATAAATTTAAACTACCTGGGTACCTACAAATTAATGTCCCTATAGATTACTAGTGGTAGTACATAGGTACATAGAATCAATGACAAAAAGTGTTACTAAGTGGGTTTTATTATAATATTATCTAGGTACCGTACTGAATTATCACGATATGGTAAGAGGATCAATTTATGAAATAAAACCGGTCAAGTGCGAGTCGAATTCGCACACAAAGGGTTCCGTACCATCGTACATGTACCTACATAAAAGTTACTTGTGTGCTATCTATTATAGGTGGCAGCACGTTTCCTATTAAAATCAAGCAAAACATACAAAATGAAACACGTCTCTTATAATGAGGGCCCCCTTAATTTTTAATTTTTAATATTATTTTTTACAAATAAAAAATAAATGTTAGATTGTCTGAATACACAAAAATTGTAAAAAATATGTCAAAGATACCACCCAGATGCAGATACAGACTCATTTAATTACCAACCGCGCCTAGTGTTGCCTAACTTTGATGATCGAACGTAATTACGAAGATTAAAAATTATTTTTCTTGTATGTGGCCCCCTTTTATATTATTTTTATAGTTTGTTTTTATAGCGGGAATAGAAATACATACTCTGTGAAAATTTTAACTTTCTACCTAATACTAATACTAATTACGGTTCATGAGGTACAGCCCGATAGACGGACGGACGGATGGACAGACAGCAGAAGCTTAGTAATAGGGTCACGTTGCTTTGGCACCCTTTGGATACGGAACCCTAATAAAAACGCGCTTGCCTTCTGTGCAAACATCTAAGCTATCCTTAATTTCAGCGGATCAATGGCTGATAGCATTCCTCCGGGGTTCCAAACATGACATAGAGAAGACCAAAAGAAAAATTGATTTGTATTACAAATTGAAAGGAACTTTAACAGAATTCTTTGGCAATAGAGATCCTTTTGATAACAATATTCAAGAGATTTTAAAATTAGGGTAAGTGACTAGACTACTGTACCTAGTTTTAAAGTAAGAAAGGTCCAAGGTATCCTGAAATGACAAAGCTTCAGCCTTCAAGCACAAATAACATTTTGTATAGGTATTTAAAATTGTATATTTTAGTTAAACTATTCTTGATTTCTTGTTTGATTTTTATTTTCTACTTTCCAGAACGTTCCTTCCACTTAAGAAAACCTTGCGAGAAGATTCACCGAAAATTATCCTGACGAGACTAGGCCCTTTAGGCCCTTCTGAAATATTGCTGGCTGATTTCATTAAAGTCTGCCTTATGATCAGTGAAATATTGTTGCTGGAAGACGATAATTTCACTGTTGTAGGAGAGGTACTATAGTTTAAAAGTCTCATTTCAATATTGGAAAGTTCAAAGATTGACCATCTAATATTGCTAACTAACTTAGGTAACAATACTGAAAACTAAGGCCTTTTACCATCTATAGTAGATGATTTATACAGCGTCAGGAGGCAACTTTTACCTTCACAAACGGGACGCTGTAGTGCCCGGGACGAATTAAGATGGAGTAGGCTTGCCCAGCACCTATTCCATCATCTCAGCTTAGTCGGCCTTATCCACAGGAAAGACATGGTCAATACGTGCGGAGCTGACTAAGCCGCGGGTTTCCTCACGATGTATATATAATACTGAAAACAATGACGATAAACAACATTATGATCTACATAGGTACCTACTAATAAAAAAAAGTTTTTTTTTAATAAGTAACAGTTGTAGTTTTTTTACCTAAGATTGTTTAAAAGAAAATAGTATCCGTAATAGTCTATGTGTTCGCTGGTGCGACTTTTTGTTTTTCAGGAAGTGTTATGCAATTTCGACGGCCTTCCGTTTCGATTTCTTTGGCAATGGAGCCCAGCTTTGGCGAGAAGGGTGACGGATTACGGCCAGAAGGCTCTATCTATACGATTGAAAGGCATTCATTTTTTGAATTTACCTTTTGGCATAGGAGGGGCGGTAGCTATTTTCAAAATGTTTGTGGGAGCCAAGATTAAGGACCGAGTGAGTTGGTATAGACTGTTCATTTTGAACTTGAATGTACTTATACTCCACCTTATATTGTCTCTCCACCTTTTCTCTGATAATAATTAAAATTTCCAGATTTTCACGCACAGTAAAGATTCTCTGTATGACCAAATAGACAAATCAGTACTACCAGAAGAATACGGTGGAACGAACGGCTCTCTTCAGGAATTAACTGGTAAGGTTAGGTACCCCAGAATACTCAAACGCATTTCAAAGTTGAGCACGTCTCAAATGACGATTTTTTGACAGATTTTTATCAGAAACTGTCAAAAAACCGTGAGTTGAGACGTGCTCAACTCTGATTCGCGTTTGAATATTCGGGGGTTAGTCAATCAAATTAATTTATATAACACTAATGGCTAGTGAAGAACATGTTGTGCCGATCCCACGAGGCGTGACAAAGACAGATGCTGATGATGATGAAATTCACGCAACTCCTGGTTTGATTGATTTATTCTTTCAGATTACTGGAAAGAAAAAGTGGAGAGTTACCGAGACTGGTTTATGGACGAAACTGCTTATGCCGATGAATCGAAACGACCCGCAAGCAAACCCAGTGGCCGCTTTTTCGGCTGGTGATCAGCTTTGATGAAAATATCAGTTTCCTAGTTATTATGAAGTGTAAAATAACGAACCGTCATCCACTCTGTTAAACTATCCTGTCGCTCGCTAGAAACCAAGGCGACTGTAATTAATATGTACTATAATAGTACTGCAAATATTGTGTGCTTCGGCGAATTTCGTACTTTGTATGAAAACCGAATTTGTCCGAATATAACTAATAGTCAACTAATAATAACTGAACCAACCGTTTGTAAAATAAGTATCTACATAGTTATTGTAATATTCCTATATTACATACTAGCTGACCCCGCGAACTTTGTACTGTCTTAGAATGAATAATGCAAAGGACATCATTCACGTCTCGAACAAAAAATACCCAAAAAAAAAAATGCCGGCCAGTAAAAAAAAATGAGTGTATCTTGTAGATAATTACATTTTGATCATTTTTTATTATGGCAACAAAGAGCTACGATCAACCATCGCCGTGTTATCTAACATTGAAATAACAAAATAATGAGTGAATTTGAAAAAAAAAACACCCTGTATTATTATATCAATCGATAGTGTTATTGATAGAAATCAATTCCTGGATACAAACACACTACGGCAAATCAATGGAAATAGTTTATTTTCGCTATTTTTTGTATGTCTAGGTTGTGAGTCAAAAACCTACGGTATACCTACGCCAAGTTGATTGTGTTCAAAGGTAGCTACTAGATATAAATAAAAAAAATAAAAATATTGACATAATACTTTATTTTGAGTGAAATATGAGTGAAACAGGTAATAACAAGCACTTTTCGACGATCTTGCATTGTTTATAATAATTATTAACAAATATTTATATACTGATGATATCATTTTAATGCTCATTTTATGAATTTTTGATGTTACAAAATGAGTTCAAAAGTCGGTCGTACACGTTACCCGTCATAATAAAAAATGTTCAAAATATCGTTTGCCATAAAATAAAATAATTTTTTTTTGTTGGCCGGCACTTTCATTTTTGGGTACTATTTGAATGATCTCCTTTTCAAATGTTTTATAAGACAGTTATTCTGCTATTCGGGGCGGAGATAAATCCAACAAATCATGAATCGTGATCTAGAAGCCCTTACCCACAGCCCTGCAAGAAAAAGAGAGCTATGAATTGATATGAATGACATTGTCAATTATCAATTTAGTCAGTTCGTATTTCAGAAGCTAGACTAAAATTGCCGAGGCGCACAATATTTGTGGTACTACTGTACTTTCCTGCGTGGTTTTAACCTCTGCTTACTTTGGTGTTTCCACATAACTTTTGTTAACATTTTATTTTACGCTAATCATTAACTATAATAAATGAATGTGAAGCAAACAGGAAATAAATTATTAATAAAAAAAAAACATAATTATGTCTACTATTAAAGATTTATAAATTATAATACAAGATGAATTAGCTTTTTAAATTATGGTTTAATTAAATAAAACTAAGCTGTACTTAAGTACATGGTAGGTAAATAATAAAAGGTACCTCAGGAGATGTTTTTCATCGATATCATAAAGGTAATTTAGAGTTCATCAGTATCAGTATGCATAAAGCGTATAGGTATATAGGTACGTATACATATACTACCCACTAGCTGTTGCCCGCGACTTCGTTAAATGAACGCGAATTTTGAACATGATAAAAAATCTATACAGTGCAAAAAGTGCGGTCACCCATCCAAGTATTGACCGCACCCAACGATGCTCAACATTCGTTATCTCGGTTCCATATAAACTTTCATCCCTTAGTATTTAAAAAAAAAGGAGCCTATGTTCTTCTTTGGGATGCAAACTATCTGCTTACCAAATTTCATCTGCCAAATCTGTATAGTAGTTTAGGCGTGAAAAGATTACAGACAGACCGTTACTTTCGCATTTATAATATTATTATGGATTGTATTATTCACTGAGTGTCGGTTTAACGGGTCATAATTATTTTTATATTGAGAATGTTTTTTATCTCTGAATAATAATAGTTGTAATGTTATTTGTTGTTTATTGCACTGTTGGAGTCTAGAAGTTCTAATGATAAAAAATATGATATCTAGGTAGGTGGGTAGGTAGGTAGGTAGACTATTTGAAAGAATAGGTACTTAATAAAGTAAATTGAAAGTATTATTTTTTTGCCAATCTAAAGGGACATACACATAATAATTAAAATTGGGTTTCTGGTACCTAAGATTAAAAAAACTGGTCAAGTGCGTGTCGAATTTATACATTTCCGTACCATTGTACATATTACATAAATGTTGCTTATATGGGGCCCCTTATTCTTACTTTCTTACTTATATTATAAAGTTGAAAAATCGTAGTTTGCTTGAAATTACCGGCGTAAAGCTCAAAACGCAACGATAGCGCGTACTAATTTTACCTGTGCTGCCATCTAGTCTAGTCTAGTATATTATAAATGCGAAAGTTTGTGAGTTTGGATGTTTGGATGTTTGGATGTTTGTGCCTCAATCACGCCTAAGCGGCTGGACGGATTTGAATGAAACTTGGAATATACATAGTACATGTACTGGATTAACATATAGGCTATTTTTTATCCAGGTACAACGCGAGCGAAGCCGCGGGCAACAGCTAGTATTTTATATTTTTATAATTGTTATAGCGGTATGTATTGTTTAGGCTGTTATATCGATTACGATTACGGATAGATTTTTATTTCGGATATCCGATAGTTTCGGTTACGATTGCGGAGCTCCATAACATGCCTGCTAAATATGAAGCTCAAATTCTAAAAATAAGTTAAAACATAGCAGTATTCAACAATGTATCCGAGCTCGGTATCCCACTGCATAGCATTGTCAAGGTTACAACAGCGCAGACGCACAATGTTTTACAATGTTCGTTCACTTTAGTGCCAACCAAGATACAGTCGATAGTGGTAACTAGTGGTAAGGATGAGTAAATAAATTATATCTCTCTATGAGTGAGCGAATCTAAATACGCATTAACTAACATAGTTGCCCAATACAGTGGATTTATGATAAATAGTATCTACATAAACTAAAATCCGCCTGTATAATTTGTTTCCATATGAACCGATAAAAGTTGCATTGTGTTCGATTATCGCTCGCTACTCAGTTTGTTTTTCGGTGTTCGAGAGAATAGGTTATGTGGATTGTTGTGTTTATTTAATTTGGAGTGAATATAATAACTTGATGTAAGTATTTAATAAATAAAATAAAAAATACTCAATCCATGAACATTTTTCATGCTATATAAACAACTATATGATTAACTAAAGTTTTATATGAAGCACTCTGTTTTACCTGTTGTAATAATAGGTAGGTAGGTATTTAAGAAGTTGTGAAGAAATTTGATAAGCTGAAAATAATTTGATTTACCTATGTTTTTTAAAGAATAGTAACTTTAGATAAAGTGGATCTAACAGATTTTAATCCAATCTAGCATCATTTTAAAAGCTTAATCTTTTTAGTTTAGGCACTTACCCTTAGGTTTAAAATGAGGTCGAATGGCGGCGTTATCACTATTAATCTAAGTATCTATTATAATAATTCTAGGTAAAGGTAAAACAGCAAAATGCAGATCAGAACCCTCCCGCCTGCCCTCCGTAAAAAGGCAGAGGAAGAACTTCAAGAAACACCATCGAAAATAAACACCAATATCAAAATAATACGGGACTGGGTGAAACAGCAACCACATTTACGTTCCATCAAGCCGAGTAAGTGATAGTGATAGATCATAGATGGTGTTAGCCAGGATCGATTTTACCAAGGGATTCCGTATTTAAATACAATTATTTATGGTAGGTAAATAACCTGTTCTCGCGCTATGACGTCACTCTGTTTGCAAACATGTTTATTGTTTGTTTACTGATTACTAACTTTACTAGCAGTTTGCCCGAAACTGGACTTCGGGAGTTTTTTAATTATAATAATCTATATATACTTATAATAAAACTGTAACTGATCGATGTCTGTACATTGTAGATATTTGAGAAAAACTATTTTCAGGGGCATTAACGTAATAGAACCCATATCAATGATTATCTGTATGTATGTTTGTCTGTGCATTTGTGCACGCTTATCTATATATTTCTTCCGGTTCTGGGTGTTGTAATAATATGAAATAAATATATGTATTTACAAAAAAAGTAGTAGGTATAAGTATTCTATCTGCCATCTATATCTTCTATACGTACTTATAAAAAAAACAGTAACTGATATCGACGTCTGTGCATTGAAGATACCTATTTGAGATAAAACTATATGGGGCATCAGAACTAGCATATAGCATATAGCATAATAGCACTCTACCATAGTAGAGGTGCAGAGTACAATGTTCAGTGTAATAATAAGAGTACCTAGAGGATAAAGTAGAGCCAAGCGAGCTATCAGATACAATTCACTACCACACATTTTATGTAAGTGCCAAATATAATGTTTTGGATCATCATCATCTATAGGTATAAATAAAAAGCCGTTGACTATGAGCGAATTACTTAGTAAGTGCTCAAATTGGTGAAGAAAAATTTCGAAATGGGTTTCCTATGCCAACGAAGTCAAATTCAAATAATAACATTGTATACACAGAAGCGTTATAATTGGCGTCGCGAATGAAGTCGCGAGTACAGCTAGTTCTTTACCTAATATATATTACAGGTTAATTTTATTAATAAGCACAGAGACATCTACGAATGTGGATCAAACTGACTTATGCTCTCTAACCAGTCTCTTACCAGATTGTAGGCCTTCTGTGTGCTAGGAGTCATTCTACTTTGTAAGTAGGCCTACAGATGGCGCTTTTATAAAGTAGTGTTATCATCGGGAGCTTATTTTATTTTTCGTAAATACGCAGAAAATAGGTATAGCACTTTATTTCAATGTTATTGAAAATTTGAAACATCGATGTATTCTTTTCAATCTTTATTCAATGTATTTTACTTATTTTGTTGTTTTATAAAACACGCTTCTCTGCACGCCTATTACCTATCTATAGGTATTTTTTATTTCAGCGGACCAATGGCTGATAGCATTCCTTCGGGGTTCCAAACATAACATAGAGAAGACCAAAGGAAAAATTGAGATGTATTACAAATTAAAAGGAACTTTTACAGAGTTGTATAGCAATAGAGACCCTTTTTCTCAAAATATTCAAGACATGCTAAAATTAGGGTAAGTTAACTAGGTACTTAGTCCAAAAGTAAACAAATGTCTACTTTGAAATGACCCAAAGCTAGCATTTATTGTTTCTATGTTGTAGTCAAAACTCTTAATCAGTCAAAAGTACTTTTGACTAACTATCAGTCAAAACTAGTTTTCCCCATGGATCGGGTTAAAAGTAGTTTTGACTGGCTATATCAGTCAAAACTCTTAATAAAATTGTTATTGTTTGTTCCTAACAAAGTAACTGTATGTCACAGAACCGAATAAGGCCAGCACTATTCCACGTGCAACTAGTCTGTACTACATAACACTAGACCTGTTTTTATAAAGCTGGAGGCGCGGAGAGACTGCACTTCCCAGCGCCACCGCCAGAAAAGATGATTAAAGATTAATTGAATTACTCCTCCTCCCCCAACGGTCCATGTAGGTACTAAAATTTGACCTAGAAATACTTTTATTTATATTTCAACCAGCTAAAAGTGATTTTGACTGACGTTCCATTTGACTAAGAGCGTCAGTCAAAACTACTTTTGGCCGGTTAGGTAAGAGTTTCGACTGTAACATACATAATAATATACTACTCTTAGTTAGCATCCAACAACGTTACGTCGCGTCGTTGGGCTTTTTGCCAGCGGTAGGCACTGTTGATGAACTTTGGAGACGAAACAGTTTATTTTAATTAAATTATCTAAATATTTGTTGGTGAATATACTAATATTAAAATACTTATAACTATGTGTTATTTGTTATTACTGTATGTGAAAGCACTGTTGGTCTATTTGGTAGTGACCCCGCCTTCCAATCCTAAGGTAGTGGGCTAAAATCCGGTCGTGTATGTATGTAGGGATCAATGGATTTTTCTGTGCGAAAAATTTATGTGCGCTATACCAGTACTCAAACAGTGAAGGAAAAAATCGTTAGGAAACTCGCGGCTTAGTCAGCTCCGCACGTATTGACCATATCTTTCCTGTGGACAAGGCCGACTAAGCCGAGAGGATGGAATAGGTGCTGGGCAAGCCTACCCCATCTTAATTCGTCCCGGGAACTACAGCGTCCTGTTTGTGAAAGTAAAAGTTGCTTCCTGACGCTATATAAATCATTCTACATTATGAAATGGTAAAAGGCCTTAATTTATTACTATGTTGAAAAGGAAGCATGAAATCACAGTCAAACTATCTATGCGTCAAATTTTTCGGTGTAATTATTTTCCAGGGTGTTTCTTCCATTAAGGAAAACCTCGCAAGAAGATTCACCGAGAGTTTGCTTGGCGAGAGTAGGCCCCTACAATGTTTCTGGACTACCATTGATAGACTTTATCAAAGTCAGCTTTATGATCGTTGAAATATTACTAATAGAAGATGATAATTTCACTGTCGCAGGAGAGGTAAGTACCGAATAGCAGTTATAACGTTCAAAATCGAGAGACGTACCTATGACCTAGTTCAAAGATTATTATATTCGGTATTACATACTAGGTTATGCTATGACGATAAACAACTAAAAGTTGATTTTCGATTTATAATTTCATTCTATGATTGAAATAATATACTTAGAAGTTATGCAAATTTGTACTGATGGATGTCAAAAAAATTTTGAAAAACTTGAGCTTGATTTTTTATGCGAAACTTCGGTCCATTATAAGATCAATCTTACTGTAACTTTCCTATTTGTTCTTTCAGGATTTGATAAGCGATATGAACGGCATTGGGTTTCGATTGCTGTGGCAATGGACTCCAGCTTTGGCGAAGAGAATGGCGGAATTCAGCGAGAAGGCTTTATCGATACGATTGAAAAGTCTTCATTCAATAAATGCACCCTTTTGCCTAAGCGGAGTGATAGCTGTTTTCAAAACGTTTGTGGGATCCAAGTTAAAGACTCGAGTAAGTTGGTTTCGACTGATGATTTTTAACTTGCATCTACAGGGGGCGAGGAAAATCACAAAGTGATTTAAAATATCCAAAATAGCCCATTTCCATTGTTTTTTTTTTCAGTTTTGTATTCTTAAAACTCATTTGGTGGCTTCAAAATTTATTAATTTTAGTTTTGAACTATTTTTTAGTCATCAAATGGCTTTCAAGACTACGAAATTCAAAATAAATCAATGGAAAGGCACCATTTTGGTGACTGTTATAACTCGATGATTTTCAATCTTTTACG
Source organism: Scotopteryx bipunctaria (assembly GCA_949320045.1). Classification (NCBI taxonomy): domain Eukaryota; kingdom Metazoa; phylum Arthropoda; class Insecta; order Lepidoptera; family Geometridae; genus Scotopteryx; species Scotopteryx bipunctaria. The sequence goes on from OX439441.1 coordinate 8,156,146, forward strand.
AATACCTATGTAGGTTAGGTACCTTACCTTATTTCTGTTTTTGAATAATTATTTTATTTGCAAAAAACATAAACAACAGTTTTTTATTCCGCTATGTAACATTTTACAGATTTTCACACACAGTAAAGACTCACTGTACGACCAAATAGACAAATCAGTTCTACCTGAAGAATATGGTGGAACTGACGGCCCTCTTCAGGAATGTATCGGTAAGATTAGTATTGAATACACTGATTATAGGTACTTGTAATAGAAGATTTAATAAGTCGCTGACTATAATTTCAGATTACTGGAAAGCCAAAGTGGAGAGTTACCGAGACTGGTTTATGGACGAATCAGCTTTTGCCGATGAATCGAAACGACCTGTAAGCAAGCCCAGTGGCCGCTTTTTTGGCTGGTATTAGTGGCTTTGTAGTAAATAATGTTTATTATCACATTTTCGATTAGTTTTCTAGATAAAATATGTTAGTGAAACCACAAACCGCCATATACCTTTTCAAATATAAGTAGACATAGCTGTCATTCGTGAGGAACCAAGGCGATTGTATTAGATAAGTATACCTTCCCATGTGATTATGTGCTTGTGACTATGTGATCTCTTTGATTTTATTATAAAATAAATAAATATAAATAACTTTTGTATATTATATCGACGCTTGAAAGGCAATAATTACCAAGCGACATTTTGGGCGATATTGAGTTATATATATCATTGAAATCAGAAAAAAATTCTGCGTCGATTGGTCCCACTCTCATGCCTCTAGGACGAAGTTTGTTGTCGTTTGGTAACTGAAAAAAAAGCACATTTTCTCAGTTTTCGGCGTCCAAGCGACTATAATTTTAGCGATTTATGAATAATTTTCATTTAGTATGTATTCGATTTTTACTCTTTACACTTAGTAATTTTTGCCTAGACTCGAAATAATGTGTTTAAACATTTAGTATTTTTTGCCTTGCGGTACCTAGGGTATGAACATCGCTTAAGAAATTTTACCTGGTACAATTTTAATTTTTCTTGTAACTTAAGACTTTTTAACACACCTTAATTATGTATTCATTTTCATTTAGTACTTTTTACCTAAATGCAATGGATTTAAAAAAGTAAAGTAGTAATATTTACCTACCTAAAAAGTATATTATTTTGTCGTTTGGTAATTTTTTACCTGCCGTTCTTTTACTGTTTTTGTTACTTATATAAACTATTTCTGGTTATGAAATGTGTATAAAAGTTAGCTTATCCCTGATGCATGTATTTCGTTTTGTCGCTTATTCGCACTGTAAAGTAGATTTTGGGTGGCGGTTGGGAACAAAATAATGATTACGTCTTCACTGAACCGTCGCATAGGTAACCCGTGTGCTCACGCGCATCGCACTTAGTGCTTTATCGCGTAGCTTAAATTGTACTGGGTAAATGCAATATAAAGATTTTATAAGTATAGGATTATTTAATATGCATTTTTATTGATTTAAATTTATGATTTTAGGTACATAATGAATCGAAATAAGTGTGTAGATACCATCATTAAGCAAGCTATGTCAAACACCAATGTGAATAGCAGGGATTTGACCTTAGTAATGTGCTACCTGCTTTGTTAAATAATCAAAGTAATAATTTATTATCTCAATCGTAACTAATAGTTAGCGAGCGCAGCGAGCTTCAAGCCAATGCGAGCGAAGAGAGCTGAATTTTTTAACTCAATGTAGCTTTAAACAAATCTTTAACAAAGGGTTAGTCACAGGCCTAAAACCTCCACCAACCTGCACTAGGGCAGCGTGGCGGAATATGCTCTAATTCGTCCCTCGTCAGATGGAGGCCCATGCTCAGTAGTTAGTGATTGTAGATTACTACAAGGGCTGTTTTGATGTTGATGATGACGATATCCATCGAAAACCTTTGTTCGAAACTCTTTAATTTTGCGTACTAAAACCTAAATTTTTTGTTACTTGGTCAAAAATGCCTTACACTTACCTTACTTAATTTGTTCTATGGTTGAAATTGCTTGGCAGAATAATTTTTATGCTTTTTATTTCGATCATTTTACCTATATGTCAAACATCTGTTACTTCTGGATGTATCATTTTGCTTAAAACACAATTATAAAATACTGGGGTTTAGTTAATTTTACTTATTTTATAATAAAAAATCGTTGTCAGTAAGTAATTTTTACCTGTTTGTGATTTTGATTAAAATTTTACTAACCGACACTATTTCTTAAAGTATTGGGAAAATTCATATTTTTTAAATGCCAGTATATAGAGCTTTTAAATAGCATTTAAAATTCGTTGGAATCAAGTAGCTATGACTAATAGGCGATCTTTGACGAATTTTTTTCCGAAAAAAAAAACTTTAAAATGCTCTACTGTAAAGTTGCTAACATGTCGCTTAGTAATTATTGCCTTTCAAGCGTCGATATATTTTTACCATTTTGCGCTAGTCTAACCCTTGGTAAAGGCAAAGTAAAGTTCTAATAGTTTAGACTCTAGAGACCACGAAAAAGATTTATTTTATATTGTGTAGGTAGTTCGTACACAATGTTTTTTTTATATACCTACCGATGGTGACATTCTGTACATCCCTAGCTGAATAGTCATTCATGCTCCTAGCTCCACAGCTTAAAAAAAACTTTTTTGTGTTCGTTTGGTTGATCATGTGTCGCACTGTTTTTTTTTTATTCATGAAGCTATGGAACTAGGAGCAGTTTTGGTATTTATAAAAATATTGTGAACAAACTAAGTACCTACACAATATTACAAAGTGAAATTTCTGTTTCGTGGTCTCTAGAGTATTCATCTTTTTACTTTCCCTATTTAGTTTACGAACACAGAAAAGTACCTACCTAATTTAGAAATACAAAAAAGTGTGATATATAATATCAAAACTCTATATAAGTACATGCCAATGTGGATGTTTTGCTTTTTAATAATAAAATTTTATTGTTTAAATTAAAATATTATAAGTTGTTAATTCGCATCGATATTATGTAGATAATTTAGAATTTATGAGTGGATATTTTTTTTGTCATAAAAATTTGATGCTAATGAATACAAAATAGAGGTATCTTGCTTTTAGTATAAATGTAAAAGTTCAGATAGCCAGGCATGTGAAGTGGAATAGCATAAGCACAGATAGGTACTCAAGGTAACTTTGGTTAAGTACCTACGTCATAAAGTCTTCAAACATTTCCTATCACGTGAACAATAAGGTGTTAGGCAAGTATACCTAATCTAAAGCTGATAAAATTTAGTAAGACATACCTAAGTATAATTAATTACTTATCACCTAGCTTAGGTACTTACCTAGGTAACCTACATACTTTTATAGAAGCAGTAGGTATCTAGGTACATACCTTTTCATTGTTCATGTCACATCAAACTGCATGTCTGACATGATCGATCGATAATAATTACCTATCGCTCGCTTGATCAATTATTGATCGAGCGAGCGAGTCTCAGTGGCAACTTGGGCAATGTGGCGTTGTATCTTACTTATATTATAAATGCGAAAGTTTGTGAGTTTGGATGTTTGGATGTTTGTGCCTCAATCACGCCTAAACGGCTGAACGAATTTGAATGAAACTTGGAATATACATAGTAAATGTACTGGATTAACATATAGGCTATTTTTATCCGATTACCACGCGAGCGAAGCTGCGGGCGGCAGCTAGTGTTTGTATATTTGTGGTTATGTTTGTTAGAGCATAACTTTCCAACCGTTAATCAAATCTGTTAAAGAAACTTGATAGGTCAATAAATTTTGCAAATCTATCGAGTGGGCTACCATATAAAGGAACTTTGTTTGTACCTACATTCCAAAATGGTTTTTATTTTTATTCTAGGATGTATAGTTTTTGAAATACAGCGAAAGAAGTTAAGCTTAGAAAACCGTTGTAACCTCAGCTCCTTCTTGTTAGAGTTTCGATGCCCATGTAGTTCAGGTTAGACTGGATATTAGTATGCGGAAATCCGAACCAGAAGAGGAGTGGCAGGAAAGTACAGGAAAAGTGGCTTAGGAAACATTTGCAATTTTTTTGTGAAATCAATTTTGCTATAGTATTTTTTTGGCCAAGTGTGAGTTGGCCATTAAAATGGGCAATGGTGCCAATATGGTGCCAAAATATTTTTTAATGAATGCCAATCGACTCAGTTAGGTGCTTTTAAGAATTTCATTGCATTGGAAAATAAATCGGGACAGTAGAAGTTGGAAATGTACATGGTGTGTAAGTACGAAAAACCTTAGAACTGGCGGCGAGAGAACAGAAAGTAAGTTCGTATGAGTTAGTGGCCAACTCTTGTCACGGAGTTTTTAGGCCGCCTAAAGGCCTCCGTCTACTTAAAAGCCGGGACCGACAACCGACGAGGGAACGGAACGGAACACGCTTGGTAGCGTAGCGTTACGAACAGTGTAAATGTAACGTAGATTTAAAGACGTGTCCAAATGATTCCTGTGATTCTAAGGAATAAAAAAAAAGACTGACTTTGAAGGAAATGCGTATTATAGAGGTCTATAATCAGCAGTGCACACGGCCTGATTAGATAGCATTAGATAGATAATGTTAGAAAGAATTAGAAAGTGCATAAATAAAATTGTCATACAAGAAATAAGTATTGTTAGCTGGAAAACTTAAAGCGCCATCTATTGAATATGTATGGCACTTAAAACTATGTACTACACCTATTTTTTTTATGAAGAACCATTGCCAGCCTGACTCGCTCACGAATGTTTAGTTCACTTCTATATAGTTTTAAGCTTCAACTGCAGATGGCGCTGTTAAAAATGTTACCAATCTTGATAAATAATTTAAAAGTTTTAACATCAGAAAATTAATACCAGTATTTTTAGAGGCAAGTTTAGTAAAACTGTAAAAATAATTGTACACTTATTTTATTTATTGGTTTTATTGCTTGGAGTATAAGCTGCTGCGTTACTATATTCTAAATGTTTCTTGAAGATAAAATGGAAAAGAAAAAGTAGAGATTTCATTAAACTGCAACTTTCTACTATTTTTATTTAACCTATTTCGTCCCACTGCTGGGCTAAGGTTTCCCTTATGAATTTCAAGACTTTTAATTGACAATGGCAAAAAGCAAATATCTGAAGTGCTGTACCTATTAGGTATATACCTACTTACTTTTTTGATACTTTTTCAGTAAAGAAGAGATATCTAGTACTAGTATCTATCTACATACATTTAGAAATTTCATTCAAACTTCTTTTTGATATTCCGAAAGATATTGCCCTACTTCAAATTTAGAATTTTTTATGATCAAAGGCGGGTAGGTAGTTATTAAAAAACTCGCTTCATGGAGTACACCTTGGGTCATAAAAACTGCCCTAGTGTCGTAATATCCTAATATCTGTCGAGATTATAATTGTAATCTTCTCTATTACAGCTTTAAGTACCTACATAATAAGAATTACAACGGACTGTAGAAATAATCATCACCATTTTCCTGCCCTTGTCCCACTCGGCATAACATATTTCTTTCTTTCATCTGTAGAAATACAATAAATATAATACAGGTAATATAATAAATAAGTAACATAGGTATCAAAGAGTTGTACCTACTGGTAGAATATGGGGGTGAGGATTGAACTAATTAATACAGGACCTGGGTATCAATTCTTGAAAATCACAGAGTGATAAAAGGTCATCAAAATGGTACATTTCCATTGATTTTTTCAATTTTGTAGTCTTGAAAGTCATTTGCTGACTTCAAAATAAAAAATATATAGATTTGGAAATCACCAAAATAATACGTAATTAAAAAAAACATTGGAAATGGACTATTTTGGGTGATTTTCAAGAATTTATATCCTGATAGTGATAGGTAAAATAGGTATAGACCTGAAGAGATCTCTCACTCTCAGTCAAATCAAAATCAGTCTCTTGAGCTCATATCTAGGAAAAATGGCAAAAATTTGCAGTTAATTTTGACAACTGTCGAAAAATCTATGATAAAATGGTAAACTCATGCTTGTGTATTATTGGAATTTGGAAACACTCTTAGACGATACCTGTGTAAATTTTGTTGAATCATTATTCTAGTATCATATTCTGTTTATTTGATCAAAGATCATACTGCCAAATTCGAAGTGGACTAAATGTAAACAAAAACGTTAGGTATAGTAATTGGCTTCATAGTTCTAATTAAGTAAGTTATTTATCTTAGAAAGAATTACTACCACTTAGTAAGTGGCACTTACATACCAACTTACTCCCTGAGTTTTAACAAAATTGCTTTTTTATACCTGCTGTCGGTTTTTGCTTTTCAAAGTTTTGTTAGTAAACATTCCACATCGAAATTGGCCGAGTGTCCAGTCCATTTATGTCTACCTAGGTACCTACCTACCTACTCTATTCTCGTTACCATGACATGAGTTAAGTATCATACCTACCGAGATGATATTGATAACAATAATCACTGACTTGTGAATAGTACCTACATGCCACTTTTTCATTTGCGTAATGAAATAACAAGTTTTCTATCTGCTCGAGTTTCAAGTACCTATGCAATATCTCCATGGTCACAGAACTCTCCAAGATGACTAGATATTTTTAATTTAGCTAAATGGTCTAGTTATTCGAGGAGAAGTGAACCTTATAGCCGTGGGAATAGATGTGATGAAATTGCAGATCACTGGAAAAGCAGGATAGAGAGCTTACTACAACGACTGGTTTGCGCAAGAAGAAAATGCGACATCTGACCAATCCAAATTCAAATTCAGAGATCAGATAACATTCCGAACTGCTCAGCTATTAGGTATGTTCGGGGTCGAAGGATTCTCTATGAAGTTGAATTAGAATAAATTATAATTGATATATTTTCTTGATAAGTTTACATTTAAATACCTTCTTAAAAATAAAATATATCACAGACTGCTACAAAATGTTGTATCGTTTTATTAGCCAAAATAGCTATCATTCTGACCTTAGTAAGTTGGTAGATACTTTCTACAAATAAGGGTCAAAGTGAGAAATAAAAATCCTAATTATAAATTCAGCCTAGGTTGAAGACTTCTCGAGGTAACAAGGAATATTATACTAAATAAAATGTTATGTTTTGCAATGTAGTAACTATAGGCACTTGATTTGTTGTTCTGAGATAGGCACCTACGTCCCGTTCCGTACTATACCATTCCATTATGCACAGTGGATAGCGGTAGTGGCAGGCGCGCGCGCCGCCAGTCGCGTCGAGATACCGCGTCGTGCGCGTGTCTCGTGCTATCAGTGCGCGCGTATATTATGAGCCCGTCTGCCAAACCCCGCAGGCGCCTTCACCAGTGTTTAAACAACAAAAGTAAACCATGACGCAGGAGGTTGACTTCACCCTTCACGACGAAGAACACCCGTTGTCTTCCGAAGAGGCTACCGATGATGAAAACGTCGTCATCAAAAAGGACAGGGCCACTGTTCGCGATATGATAATGCGCTTCGAACGGACTAACATCAACAGCAGTTTTCGTGACTCGAGTGAATCGTTGGTGAAATCAAAGGACCCACTTTTGGGAAGTTTAACAAGTGTAGTGAATCCGATACAGATCCATTTTCAACATTTGTATCCAGCGCCTAGATCCCAAGATAGGAATTCGAATGTTTCAGTGAATTCAATACTATCAAATGCTTCTGAAAATAGTTGTGAATCTAGTTCCTCGGGTTTTGTATCTGATAGAAAGTCTGGAACAGATGTTTTAGTACCCCATAGGCCAGCACCTCCACCTCCTACTCCTCCTGTAGTCGCGGAAAAGTGTCCTGAAGCTTTCCCACCCTCATTAGCAGAAAGCTCAATGCCGATGGAAAAACGGTTTTCCTACACAACCCCAAACACTTCACCGGTGCTGTTGCGGCGAAACCGGCAACCACCTGTAATGAGAAGGAAGTCTACTGCTGAAAGCCTAGGACACCACAACCCAAAGGGGGACACACATTGGTCTTACGGCGTCAAACAAAGCGATTTAGAGAAACTACTCAGATTGAAGAGTTCTGAAGGATCTGACAATGAAGATGACACGATTGTCGCAGATCCATCAGAGAAAGATAGTAGTAGCGATTCCGATAGCAGTGACGATACAAGCAACGGAAAGGAGTATGCACTTGGCGCAGATGACGGTAGGACAGACACGGTATCCACAGACCATTCCACGGACACTTTAATAAACGAGGACGATGAGGAGAACAATGATGGGGATGATGATATGTCCATCGCGTCCTGTGAATCTGGTGCTCCTAGTAACTATGACAATGTCAGCATTAAGTCCATATCCTCATTTGATATGATCCCGTATCAGAAGTACGACAGTATTACAGTGTCTTCAGATGAGTATGGTTCGGAAGTGTGCCACGCGCCGGACAGCGAGTTCCTCACTGTGAGTGCAGTGAACGAGTGGTGCATCTCCAAGACTGCAGAAACAGTATTAATACCTGTGGAATCCAAAAAAGAAAAATACCGCAGGTGAGCTTACTGGATACTCATACTTCAAATACAGATAAAAATATTTGCGATACCAGGACTTATCGATTAGACTATGTTGCGTGTGATATGTAGTAGATATGTAGTACCCAATGATAAGCCGCCTTTGTTCGTAGATACATTACTGGCGATACTAGTATGAGATAAATCGGTTGCTTGTGAAAACAGCTAAATACAGAACGTTTACTTTACTTCACTAGATTTCTACACAAACAGTGCGTGGGTAAACTATATAGGTAGGAAGGTTGGTTCGAGTAATGTTTATTATAGACAACATTACATTATTCACGTCCCGTGTGATTGCCAGTCTCCTTTTACTTGAGACAGAAACGAGAAACCTACTCGCATACGATTGAAATTAAATAATTAGTGTATAATACATTCGCGTCGCCGACGTAAAGGTTTTACCTTGATGTTTATTCATATGGTATATGACAAGGTGGCTTTGAGCGAGCCGATGTAGGTAGAAGCACATAATTACGAACTGGTTTGGCATAGACAGCTGGCTGAGTTGATTCAGAGTTTTCTAGTGATAACTACCTAATTAGATATATTTTGCTATTTTATTTGGGATACAAGGGTAAATTGCTGAATAATTTTTGGTTATCTTATATTGGTTTCTTCATTATCTTAGATTGGTTATCTTGACACCTTGACACAGTTTAAATTGTTTTTTTTTATTCAATTTCCAATGGGACTAGGTACATTTAACTTGATTTATTTGTATAGTTTGTTCAATTCAATCTTTGTATGAGCACAATCTTGGAGGTGAGTAACAAATTCACTGTCTTAGTCGTAAAAAAGAACCGGTCAAGTGCGAGTCGAATTCGAACATGAAGGGTTCCGTTATAAATGTTTCTTATCAATTTTATCACTATTTTAACACTTAGGTTATTATTTTACTACAATAATGATGATCGCCTTTTACTATAAGGGTCTCCGCCCACTAGTTCTATACATGTACCCTCACCGACACAAAAAAGCTAAACAAAATATATTTTTTTAGTAATGTTTGGCTTGTATATGAATTTGTGACACAACTTAAATATTAGCGATAATTACTGTTTTTTTTATGTAGAGAGGATGAATGAAAGAAGATTAACGAAACAGGTGTATGAGACGAGTGTGAATGGTACCGTTGGAAGGGGAAAACATCGGCGCATGTACATACCTGGATCAAATTTGTGACGTTTTGGAAAAGGGCCAGGTTTAAAGTACCCTAAACCAACGAGCATGCATGAGGAATGTAATGAGAGTGAATGAAGTGAAAGAAGTATGTCAGGATAGTAGCAAATGGAGATCCTTGATCTCTGCCTACTCCTATGCTTTTAGGCATGAGTTTGCTTTGCTTTCGTATGCCGGGTACTATAATAGTCGGGTTACTTCTCTTTCGAACCAGTGTGGTGAAAAGATTCAAAGTGCACCTCAAAGGCTCCTTTCAAGCAATAGATACATGTTTTCGTACTTTTTAGATTCTACGTTTCCTCACGATGTTTTCCTTTCATCGTTTAAGAGCACCGGTTTAGCGTACACAAATTTTATAATGGAAAAATCCATTGGTGCACGACCAAATTTGAACGGCTTATTCCTCTCCCCCCCTGAGTCATCCCCCTTAGGGGGATTTGTGAAACTTAAATTTAAAAAGTACAGAAATTCCCTTCATCATTTTTTCTTCTCCCACAAATCCCCCCGAGAGAATATTCAAAGGGGGGAATAGTGGAACTGTAATATTAAAAAGTGTAGAAATCTCCCTTATAATTTTATACACTCTTTCCTCTTGGGAGAAAATACCTGAACACCTGAAAAATGTTAGATTCTCCTTTTCATTTAAGCAATAACAAACCCACGACCTTAGGATCGGAAGGCGGGGTCGCTACCACTAGACCGGCAGTGCTCTCAAATGCCGGGTGTGGCACGATTTTGTAATGGTAGTGAGCAGAGACGCCGCTGAGTAGCAATAGTTATTAAATTATTACAAGTTAATTTCATTTATTCTAATGATCAGGTCTAATTATTTCTCCTAATTATGCAGATGTTGTCCGTCGTCATTACATTCACCATTGTCGTGACATAACATGGACTAAATTAGGTTACAATGATGTTATGGCTGATTACGTCTGATACAAATTATGATGAGTCATCATCATCACCAAATGACGAGGACATAATGCGATGAACCTTTAAGACTTTGAGACTGAGAGTTAAATTATATTGATGTATTGATTGATTTAGAACTTGTCTACAGGACTTGGAATTAGAGTAAAACCGGTACATGATTGTATCGCCAAGAGATATCCTCTCAAACCTCCATGCAATCGATATTATAGGTATTTGATGTTGTTTTTGGGGGAAAAAGAAGCACATAATTTTTTTTAATACTTAATACAAAAATATTGAAATGAACAGATTTTAAACACTACAACTAGTAGTCGTGTCACTAGTTCTTTTCGAACCAGTGTGGTGAAAGGACTTTAAGTACGCCTCAAAGAGGCTATTTTCGTGCACTTGACTGCCTCGGTGGCGTGGCGGGCGATTGCTCGACAGAGACGCAAGAGGCGCGGGTTCGATTTCCGCTGCGGAAGAAATGTTTGCATGATCTGTAAATATTTCTTCCGGGTCTGGGTGTTGTGGTACCATGGTACTCGTACTTTCTGATACCCACGACACAGGGAATCCTAGTGTGGGGTCAGGACTATGTATGTGACTGTTGGGTGTTATTTATTATTATTACTTAACACGTGTTTTTGAACTTTTTTTTGTTGTACGACATGCTGGTGTCCTCACGATGTTTTCCTTCACCGTTTGAGAGTACTGGTATAAAGCACGTAAATTTTACGAATAGAAAAATCCATTTGCGCTCGACTGGAGTTGAACCCACGACCTTAGGACCGGAAGGCGGGGTCACTACCGTTAAACCACCAGTGCCCTCTTAACCTTGCTTTTTAAGAAAAGATTTTAAACTACAATTCTATCAAGTTGTTGTAGAAAGTCTCTTTCAACTACCTACTACTGAGTACTAGGTACTATTTGTCGTGTCACTGGTTCCCTCAAGCCTGAAACCTTTGGTGGATTTAAAATGCGCCTCAAAGTCTCCTTATTGATTAATAATTATATCTGTATATAGTTAAATAATTGAAATATTGTCCTATGCGAAATAATGCGGGTTGGAAAACCTTGAGACCAAGATTTCGATATCGTAAGAATGTATCTCGAAACAATCGGGTTTTTGTATCTCACCTCTAAGTTTAGCCGGTGAGTTGTGACGTCACACGTGTACCTATTTGTATGAGGACGCGGCAGCGTGGATGCCAAGGTGACTTCGTATTTACGTTACGGCAATGTAACAATAATGATGACGCTCTGAGAATTCTGTGCTCAAAATACTTACTCAAAATTAGAACACAAATCTACCTAAAGTGAAGTTAGTTTTATAATCGTAATGCTGCCGTTTCCACAATAGATATTCCTATCGAAGGCTTAATTGTGATGAGTATAGAATGAACAGAATTAGAAAACTCCATAAGCAATTGACTTACACTCACTGTGCAATGTTTTCTCAAAACAAATAATTTCGTGAGAACATGTTTGTGTATAAGATGCTTCACAAATAATGATAAAATGAAAACATTTATGGCGTTTTTGCATTATTATTGTAACTTCGTGTGAATCTAATGTTGTAAGACAAATTATTTGAGAATAAATTAAACATTCCGATGTGTGTGCAACGTTTACGATCGCTTAAAGAAATCCACGTAAATAGCGGAAGGCTCAAGGTCATTTTTATTTTGGTGATTTCTAGAAATTTTATGAAATAATGAGTATTGTGCTAGGTTCTAGAAAATAGATTAATACAGTATTAGTGTATAATTCAGTAGCTAGAAATAAATACCTAACTATGCTATTCAGGTTGTTGAGAGCAGGTTGAGGAGCATCGTCTGGAAAAGGGTTCCGAGGAGAGGTCATGAACCTGGATATTAGAGAAGGGAGATTTCTTTACCTTTCTTGATCATTATGAGACATATCGCTTGGACGAATAAAGACATATCGTTTCACTAGACCTGCGATAAAGCAACAGGGTGAAGTTCTTTGGAACCATTTTCCAAAGGAGTTAATAATATTAGCGAAGATATAGTGCAAAATACATAAAAAAATAAAATACAATCGCACTCGAATCATTTCCTGGAAGTCGATTAAATACAATAAAATGACAACAATATTAGTCTTCAGATTCAAAGAACTTCCTTGTTTGAAAATGGAAAGAAATGCCTGACAAGATTTGGGAGCCTGAAGAGATTTTGTGTAAACAATTTGTCGAGCCGCGGGCAAGGAACATCGCGTCGGTGTTACTAAGAATTAACTCTTAGTGTAATCCATTTATAAAGCTTCTTTACACGCCTGTAAAGGATTGAGCGGTTTACCGACATCATATTTTTGAATGTTTATGTTTTAATATCAACAGCTATAACGCATTTATAGGGTTTTCCCATCTACTAATATTTATTAATGATAAAGTTTGTGGGGATGTGAGGGTATTTGATGTTTTTATCAGTATACAGCAGCAAGTATTTTATAAGTGAAAGTACTAAATAGCCTTATTTGAAACTTACTATCTGACTCTAAAATAAGATGCTCTGAACGTAAAACTTTGATCGATAGTCATCTGGAACAGTCCTAGGCCAACACTACGAAATTGTCTGTATCAGACAAGGTTATAACTTGGAACCACATACAGTTATTTAGTTTATCGATTAGATAAACATCTACTCGCATTACACCTACACCACAAATATAATGCGCCTCGGCAATTTTCGTCTAGCTTCTGATACGAACGCGATGACGATATGTAATTATGAGAGATGTTACAATAATTATGTAGATACTTATTTTTTTAAGGGTCGGTTCAGTTATTATTTTAAATTATATATTCGGACAAATTCAGTTTTCATACAAAGCACAAAAATTGCCGAGGCGCACAATATTTGTGGTATATAAACGTATTATAATCTAAAGGATAAGGAATGTACAAAGTTTTTACCCACAGTTTAAATTGTCTTTGAATACTTTCTTACTTCTAGTTCGTTTCATTCACTCTCATCATCATGGTAAAATACCATGTCGTTATCGTATGTCAGGACTCTGCCTACCCTTATGGGAAGCAGACGTAATATTATGTACCTGTGCGTCTAAGTAGTTTTGCTACTTCATCTACAAGAGCCATCGACAAATAGTTCGACTAACTCATAATTTTATTATGTAGGCAGAGAGAGAGAACAGTAAACTCTCTACCAAGCAAATAAAATAAACTATTACGCAAAGACATTGATTATTTTTATGCAAATATTTAAATGCTCAGTCATGGCCTATTTGATAAAGAATATTATTTTATTTTATACCTTACTATCTTTCTATCGCGTTTGATTTGTTGGACACTGCAAGGTTAGATGTCTGGAAATATCTTGCAGCTTCTCAGTTACTCCAAACAATAATATTTAGGATTTTTTTATTTAAAGCTCTCCGCCACTCCTCTCAAGAATCTACCTATCTTTCTCACCTAGTTTAAGGCTGTTGGTCAGCTGGCATAAAATCAATTACACTATTTGGAATTCTACATACCTAGATTCCTTGCTGGAAAAAAATACCTTTGCTTTCTTCTCACAGACTTCTTTTTCCAGGCGACTGACAGAACGTGTGAATGAGCTGCTCCACACAGAGAACGTCTATGTTGAACGATTAAAGCACGTTGTAGAAGACTACATTCCTGAGATGCTGAAGTCAGACCTGCCTCCGTCCTTCAGGGCGTTGAAGCCGGACATCTTCGGCAATATTGAGAGGATATTCCGGTTCCACTCCGAAGAGTTCCTGCCTGCTTTGAGAGACTGTGAGAATGATCTCAGGAAGCTGGGACAGTGTTTTAGACGATTTGTAAGTAGATCATTCTTCAGAATACCTGGAGTCCCTATGGGACATAATCAGTTTTCGAGGAGTTACTAATTTATTGAACCTTTAAATTCCATGTACCTAAGTTTTAACTGCGTTTAATCTACCAAGAAAATTTCAATTGAGAACATAATAGTGTTAAAGAAATAGTACGTGACTGAATCAGCAAAAGGCTTTCGTTAAAACTATGACAATTACATTAAAAACTTTTTCCAATTGAGTGAGAAAACATGAAGGGAAATTGTAATGGTGTCTGAGGCTGCGGATACGAACGGCGCCAATACCAACTTTCTATCTATCAGCTTTTCAATTTCATAAGTCTGCTAAAATAACTATCTAGACTAGACCATTCTCAGAACATCTTGCGGTCAAGGCTTTTATGGGGAAATTGCACCATAGTGCTAGTGCAAATAAGTAAATGAACGATTACGAACGAGATCTCGATAAAAACATTGGTGTCACGGACTGCAGAGCGCGTGATTCTATACTTATCGGCGCAGACCACTATAATTTGATCGTCTTTCCCCTTCAGTTACAATTCATTGATATGCTACGATCGTACTCGCTTCAATTGAGTAAAGCTCCATATAAAATGGACGGGTTATGGTAAAGTTATTAGTAATGCACGATTCTTTACAGCGCTACCAGTTAACGCCAGATTACCCCTGCTCATGAATACGAGTAGTTTTACATCGATTCTTGGTGAAAGTACGGGAAATTCACTAAAATAATGGCTGTACCGGCGGCTAAATCAAATATGTACTCTGCCCGCGGTTATTGAACGTGATGTTTGATTGTTGAGTGGAGCATTTACTCCGAACAATAATACATACGTAATATAATTTCCGTTCAGTGAAATGAGCACGTTTTTTGTTTCAGGAAAAAAGGTTCAATATGTACGTTATGTACTCTAGGAATAATAGGAGAGCCACGAGACTTGTATTCGAGCACAAAATGTTCTTTCAGGTGAGTCCCTTTTTATTAAAAAAGTAATGAGATTCATTTTGAATATTGCAACCGCACAGGCCTTTACCGGAAAGTAGAATGAAAAACAAAAAAACAACAATTTCGGAAAGAACCTAGCGTTGGCCGAGTTCCGTTCGTTATAGGGGTGAATCCCTGTAAAACCCCAAGCATAATATACGATCAAACATGTCACTATTAATAGCAGTATGACTAATCAATAGAGTACAGTTAAATGGCTATTGTCACGAACAGAGTGTGTTTACAAACGTTTGCCGGCGTAAACGTAAAATTATTAGGTTAATATTGCTGATAAATAGGAGCTGAAGTGTATTGTACCAGCCAGGTGTGCAATATGGACCGTATGATCAATGTGTTATTTCCCATAGATACCGATGCATTATTCAAATACATATTCCCCATATTAGGGCTATAATAAACTATTATAAGGCTGGCTTACTCATGAATGCGGTGAGAAAATGTATTGAATACTTTGAGATTCATTGTGACGATTACGTTTCGAGTATATTTGTTTTATTATCTAACGTGGTCATCAGATTGGCGTTTATGTACATACATTACGCATTTGCTTGTATGCTAAGGAACTGTGGACATTAGTATCTTTCCTTTCATCTCTTAAATGATATTTTGGTGGAGGGGCGCGCAATTGACTAAGAGATCTCTAGAATGATTATTATCTTATTATTTTACCATTAAATAATACGGTATACCTAGATAGAAAACCACTCGCCGCAAACTGATAGGCATTAAAGTATCAATGTATGATCATTACCATCGCACAGACAACGTTACCTTGTAAGCACACGGTGCGCAAAATCACCTAACTGTGGAAACCGTTAACGTAGCAAAAAAAAAGTTATTGTTGCAAATAATTCAACGTTATTCTTTCTTTCAATTGTTTTGTTAAATGTGTATGAATAAATTACGCTTTCTGAACATTTTTCTCATTATTTGTCAGTCTGTAATTTAGTAATCCATGATCTTATACCTAAGCAAATCTAACTAGAAGAAGTGTCGTTAAGTTTTAGGACCACGAGTGTAATATCGTATGTCTTTATTATTTTAATAGTCTCGCGTTCATTCTTTCATTAAGTCTTCTCAGTCTACTTGCTCGCACAAATTCTGCTCCAGTTATCCCACGCTCGATTGCGATCACATATCACTCGACCTAAATTACGTACGAAAGCCGGCGAAAGCCTATCAAATAATATTACATTACTTTATTAAACACTTGATCCCACGGTAAATCAATTTTTAAAGGATAGTTCGATAAACTCGATTTGATTCGATTTTAATATAATGAAATACAGAAAGTAATAAAACAAGTCAATATGATTTAAAATGATACCATATTCAAATTTCATCAAAATAATAGTTCAACTTTGTGCTGCATACCGACTCAATAAATTATATTTTAATTTTCAGGAAATACAACTAGAATTAGGAGACAGATTAGACTTATCAAGCTATTTACTAGAACCAGTTCAAAGGATACCCAGGTACAAACTGTTTCTGGCAGACCTAGTGAAGACATACACCAACTACGAGAATGAGAAGTGCGAAACCGACTCCCGGATATCCAAGCTCAGTGTGGACAGTGACGAGACTGGGGGGAGTAATGGGGAGTCCTCGGATAGTGAGGAAACACCATTGGAAAGTTTGAAGCTAGCAAAAACTATGATCGAGTGCGTACTAACGGCGGTTGACGAAATTATGGCGTTGGAAAATATTACTGACTGTCCGGTAAGTGAGGTTTACAAAACATTATGTGGTGGTAATGTTTCTGGAGATGTTTGGTTGCATAGAATTTAGTCCTACCTAACATTGTCAAGTGCATGAAAGGAGCCTTTGAGGCGCACTTTGTATCCTTTCACCACACTGGTTCGAAAGAACTAAAGACACGACTAGTCGTGTCTTTAGTAGTACCTAAACAGTTCTGTTTTACAGACCGGTATGGCAAAATAAGAAGGAACATAAATTAAGTATTATATCAAAAGAACATTAATTTTATAAAAAGAGACAATAGTATAAGGAGTTTAAGATATGTTAAATAGTGGGATTCCAGTTTAAAATATTATAAGTAGTATAAGATAATCGAGTTATTCTGAATATTTTGACAAAGTGTTACGGTAAAACCCGCCTTATCATTTGACTTTATTTAATTAAGTATTTGTGGAAATTTCACACAATAATTCAGTTCCTGTAGGTAGGTACGTACTGATAACAGTATTTTGACTGTTTTTATTAAATCACACGCAAATCCATGCCAAGGGCAATGTTGTTTAAACAAATACCTACTTACATAATGAGAGCAAGTCATTTTGACATTGGATATTTTAGATGTCGGTTTTCCTTAGCAGTGATTTCCATTTTTGTGGTTTTCTTGAGTTCCACATAAATCAGCTTTTGGTGGGTTTAATCTAATTTTTAAGATATTTTTAACTAGCATCCGCCAGGGGCACAAGACTGCCAGGAGTGGCGTAATAGAGAAGAGGAAGCGCTCGTGGCGTAGCTTGCTTAGACGTTCTTGATTGACCGTTGAAATTAAGCAACGTTGTGAGCGGTCAAAATTTGGATGGGTGACCGCTAGAGGCATTACAAGCTGAGCGCTTCCGTGCTTGAAAGGACACGTTAAATTGTCGGTCCCGGCTTTTAAGTAGTTAAGCCATGACGGAGGCCTTTAAGCAGCCTAAAAACTCTGTCATAAGAGTTGGCCACTTGCTCATACGAACTTACTTTTAGATAGATCCGCCAGTGGCTTCGCTTGTGTAGTACCTAGATAAAAAGTAGTCCATATGCTCCAGGTCTTGAGTCATCGCGAGACACGTGAATCAAAATATCTGTTAAATGTTTATTTTTCCAATTTGGTTCAGCCGTTACGGTGTGAATGATCCACAAACATTCCCTTTCGGATTTACAATAGGTATTAGCGGGATTGTTATGTTCGGTTCACATTAAACTTAAAAACTTCAAAATGTGATTTGAGACACTGTTTTGCTATCAGGTTTCCTAGCCACAATGTTTTCGAATGGTTACCTACTTTCTAATGTCTCACTCAACAGCACATTACCCAGTGCGAAATGTGTGTGTCTCGTTATTTACTTATATGTATAGAAAGTCGTTTAGACGACAATTCTGGGGAAACTCCCTGAATATTGTTAAGCATCTGAATTTGTTTTTCAGCATTATCTAAATCTACTGAATCAAGGTCGACTGCTGAAACAGAATGAGTTCTATGCGATGGACACAGCAAGGAGAAAAAGGCAGCTCATGAGAATATTCTTGTTCGACAAACTCGTACTCATCACAGCTGTTTATAGAAAAGTAAGTCATTAGATTACCTATAGTAACCTTTTTAGGGTTTTCCTATTACTCCGCTGTCCGTCCGTCTGTCCGTCTATCCGTCTGCACGTCTGTCCATCCGTCTGTCTGCAGGCTGTATCTCATAGACTGCAATAGGTAGAGAGTTGAAATTTAATATAATGTTTAATATTATGTGTTTCTATTGCGTCTATAACAACATATAATAAAAACTAAAATAAAATAAAAAATAAAAGGGAGTACTATACAAGATTTTTTTAAAGTACTTACATCTAGTAAGTATTTCTTATTAAAAAGTACATGTACGATGGTACGGATACGAATGCTTCGTGTTCGAATTCGACTTGCACTTGATTTTTTTTTACAAACACCTACCATCTATCATGCGATGGGCTGATCACCTGTTACCATTATGGTTCACAATATCCATCTTGGGACTTTAAATAAGGCGTGGCAAGTTTTCTTATGATTTCTTGTGGCTCTGCCAACCCCATTGGGGATACGAGATAAAATCTATGAGTGTAAAAATCTGTGTAACATATATTTTCAGAAATCCATATATTTCCATGTCATATTTATGTATTTAACAAACATCGTGAATTCGCTTTCGTAATATTTCCGAATAAGTAACTTTCTGCTTCGGTACATTCCAACAAGTAGTTCAAAGTCCATAGATTAGTGAGGCCGGTATCGCGTTCTTTTAATTTTGGTTTCAATTTTCAGTGTTTTGTTTAAATACAACTTTGACAATCACACTGCGAAAATGATTCATTGCATGTGACTCATTAATATCAGTAACAAAGCTTATTAATGTCACAAATAATGTATGTATAATTATTTTTACTGACGGCACTGTCTGGTTGATAAGGGTATCTATGTTATATAGTTTTTAAACTTATTTAATAACATATTTTTGTGTTACCATACATAGAATCTGACATAGATTTACGTTACCTTCAACATAAAAATAATCAAATAATGTGCCTATATTGACTAGTTGGTATCTATTTACTAGCATACCCATCAGTGGGCAAAGATGATTATTACGAGATAATGAAGATAGGCAAAATGTTCGTAGGAAACTGACTTAACTGTATCTAGAAACTTTAGCACATAGGCGTAGGTACAATATCAACTGAATTTAAGATGGTATCAATCATCATAAAATCAATTATAAACGGGGATGTAATAAATCAACGATTCTAATTAAGCAGCAATGGCCCGGGTGAACTTGCAGTTTACACATAATGAGATATTGTGTAGGGTATTACCACAGTCCGAATGTAACAGCAAGATAAGTCCATTTCCGTTGATGTTCGTATAGTTATCATGTTATGATGTCGATTAGTAAAAGTGCAAAGTAGGCTGTATCATTTTTATGCACAGGGCTAGTAAGAGATGGATATTCTATTGAAACGTAACAGACACACCTACAGGTTTTACGTTTCATTAGTTTACTTATTGCTTTAACAAAAAAACCCTACATTCACATACATAGACCTGACCGCACACTAGAATCCCGTGTCGTATCAAAAATTACTAGTACCATGGTTCCACAACCCCCAGACCTATATTTGCAAAACAAGCAAACATTTTTTCTCTTGCGATTCAGCCGAGCATTCTCCCGCCGGCATGGAGGTCATAAGTCAGTCGTCAGATTTCTGACGTCAAAATGCCAAAGTAAAATTTATTTTGGCATTTGGTTCTCATTTAATGAGAACTCGTGAAGGTCGAGTGGACTGGCTCTCCAGTGAGTCCTGTGGTATTACGCAAGTGGTTTATTGCGGCAACACGACGCGACACTGCGGCGTCTCGTCGCCAGCTCTAGCTACCCTCCATTTTACATGTACCATTAATTTAAAATAGAAGCACAAGGAAATAAAGTGCCTACAATGCTGCCTCTGCCCATTCTCTTTGAAAAATTAAAAATAATACTTCGAGTCTAAACTCGAGTGAGTTGGACAATAAAAATAAGCAAGTGAGGGGGATGTTGATACCTACATAAACTTTAACTACCTTTATAATGGAAACATGATTCAGTTTCTCTTACAAAGATCAGCATTTACAGTAATAAGTAAATGTGGGCTTTGGTGGTTAGTTAAGGTAGCATATTGGTGCAAAACCGGTTTTGTGCGAGACTGGTGTCTGTGGTTTAACACCTGTATAACTATGTAACTCAGATGATACTTTTTTGATTCATATTATTTTGGAGGCTCCTCAAACAGAATTATTTATATTCGGAATTGATCGTTTGCGCGGTCACAATTTGGATGGCTGATCGCAAGTGGCATTACGAGCTGAGTGCTTCCGTGCTTCGGAGGGCACGTTAAATTGTCGGTCCTGGCTTTTAAGTCGTTAAGCCATGACGAAGGCCTTCAAACGGCCTAAAAACTCCGTCACAAGAGTTGGCCACTTGCTCATACGAACTTACTTATTTATTGGGAATTCAGTGGACTTTTTATCGTACACAAGATTATATTTATCTATACGAATGAAATATTTACGACATAAATAATTTGAGGCGTATCCGTATCTCGTTATCTTAGATAAATAGTATTTAAAAGCAATCGGTAGGTAGAACTTATCAAACGTCATGCAGCATGCTATAGTTCTAAAATTAGTAACAATGGTGTGAAATACGAGTTAAATGACCTTGCCAGTGACAGAATAGATCATTATCACGCTTCGAAGACTTCAGCTGGACGAGGACCGGAAATGATTAGATAAATACTCGTGTTTGAAAAAAAATACTACTTAGACTATATTATTATTTTATAATTTTATTTTGGGAAAGCTAGAGTCTGAGACCTTACTACCTTCCTTACGTGAATTTATTTTATTCTATTGTTAAAAAGTCTTTTCTCTCACTCACACTCACTTAGTTTATATACGACTCTAAAACAACATCAAATGAGTTTTTACAAAGATTTGACAACAAACTGACAAGACGGAGCTTATAAATACAGCAATATTTTAACCTTATTTTGTCTGCATTCAGTAAAAATCTATTTCTATAAACTTGTTTATTATTTTATTGGAAAATCAAGTCGCCTTCGCAAAAAATTGCGATATTGCATCATACCTAACGCCTCTTATTTTCCATTCCTTTAAGAATACATTAGGATTTATTTAACTGCACAAAATATTCAGCTTAAGTTGCTTATAATAATATGTTAATATAAATCTAAATATTTGTCAACAATTTTAAATAATTTTTCAGCAACCACGCGTAGAATACTTCATATACAAAGACCACATACCCGTTGACGATCTCGGCATCACAGCGAAGGAGCTAGACGCACACAAATTCACCATTTGGTACAAGAAAAGGAACCTTAAGTCCTACAAGTTAGAGACTACGGACTCTGTGATTCGTAATGCATGGGTGGAGGAGATCACATCGCTGCTTTGGGAGCAAGCTATGCAGAAGAAAGGTGAGCTCTTTAATCCTAGCCTTTTGTTTTCGACCACAACACTTCCACTACAAATTGCTACAAAACGTTTTTCAAGGATAAGTCGTGGGATTATGTTTGATAGCCTCAAAGATGATAATCACCTTTGATATTGCTGTCACTTACACATACGTCAAACAGGTAGGTATCACGTGTATGTTTAACGCTTTCATAGTAAACGCTTGGTTGAATAGCGTTATCAACTAGGTACTATTAGGTATTACAAAGTATACCTACCCACTACCGTTGTTGCGCAACCGCGTAGGGTTATGCACTAAACGATGCACGCACATTTAAGGTGGATATGGTCCGTTTGTTGTTGACTTATTTATGATCTTGTTACGTGAATAATGTATCATGTTGTATGGCTTTTTAATAGAAGACAGGATTGTTATATCTTGGCGTCAAACACTGCTTCTCTGAATTTATAGGACACGTTATAGTAAGTCTGGCTTCAATTTATTATTTCTTCCAAGACTTTTTTAGTTTCTTGCCTAATCTAACTTAATGTGAGATCTAATGGAAAAAAGACTCTTTATTTTTGATTTATACTAAAAATAAAATGTTACTTATCTCAGCGTAATATATGTAGCGGGATATATGATAGGGAATTATATATAAATAGGGACTACTGTTGAACAACCCTATGCGTTCAAAATTGACGGACTGATAAAAGTCCATCTGGCACGCAACCCGAACTAATTCCCGCATAGTTAATACGGACAAACTTTATAATTGTTCATCATCTGCGCCCTGAATGAACGTGCTATAAGAGCAGTAAATAACTGAGAAAGGCATCCATGTGAAAGTATGAACGTGGAGTAAGGATAAGCTCTAATTAATCTTTACACTTACATCCGTGAAATCATAATCGTATGAGCAATTGAGCGTAGGTACTTTTTTGGAAAAAATAACTCTTTTTTTTAGAAAAATATATAAAGACAACGAATAGGTACATGTAGATGCGTATGAAGTAGATGCTGCAAATTATTTTTTTATGATAATTTTGAAAATAAAAAGTTAAAAGCTTTGGGGTTTTACGCGCTGTAATTTTGATTTGGAAAAAAGGTAAATATTCCTGAACTTATTTTCATTCTCACTCTTAGAATGTGACGGAAGAAGTCGGCCCTTTATCATGGCTGACGCACGCGGGGTCGTCGACTCAAGTTTTTATTGGACTCTCGTTGGCAACTTGCATGTGCTGCACTGTGTGGGAACGCCAGGAACTCCACATATTTCTTTTACAACGTCCCGATGTTGTTTTGTAAACGCTATCGCATATGCAACGCTTTGTTTGATACTCTAAAGTAAATTTCACACTTCACACGGTGTTATTTTTTCTTATCTTTTTCGTACAAACATATCCGTTGAACCGCCTTTCGGATTATTAGATCGGGGGTGTGTGATCGTTTTGAGCGCTCTCTGTGTTACGCCACATTCCGCGCTTTGATTGTGCGATAAGAGCTAAACTGTGTATTTAAATCTTGTCGGTAACGCGTCTTTGTAGCGTTGATGTTTAGTTATTCCTGTTTCCCGACACAATGGCCTTTTGTCTAATGCGAAATGCCTACGTATCTTCTTACTGAGTCACGCGTGTGTGACCGAGACATTAGCATTGTTGATTTGGAGTTCATTAAGTCATATCTAAACGATGTTCTGCGGTGGGCAAGTTCGCAAGCGACTATTATTGTTTGAGCGGGCTGTGGTCATCGGGTTTATAGCAAATCGCAATAATTCTGTAGTTGAGCTGTGGGGCGGCGAGCGGCGACCAATGTCCGCTATTGTGGATCGGTTTATCAGCAAAACGTCGCGCCGCGACTTCTCAATATTCAATGTCTCTTGCAAAACATTCATCGTGTTTGTTTTATTTATTGGAAATGCTCTTATGGGACTAGAATTTATTCAGTTTTCGATTTACTGAGCGATTCGAATTTATATTTTTGTCTAGTTAGGTAGTACTTTTGGTTTATTGTTTGCGCAATTGAGCTAAGTGATGGTAATGATTGTGTTCATAAATAGCAAACATTTAATATACTTAATCTTAGATAAACTCACTTTTGTGCGAGAGGTCTATGGATATCTACCCTATATTTCAGCAGTTGACTTTACTAGGCTGCTTCTGCTTCATTATCAAACATATTATTTATTTTATGTAAGAAAATAAATAAAAGTAGTGAACGCTCTAAAAATCACATTTATCTTATTTTCAGAACTTCTCCTGCAGCAGAGAAATAAGAGGATATCAGTGGGTTCCATAAACAGTCAGAACTCAGTTGAATCTGAAAGAAACGATGACAAATGTGAGTACAATCTATAACAATACCATATCTTATCAATCCGTTGATATTACCTGTTGTATTTGAAACTTTTACTCCAGCCAACTTCGATGTAGAATAAAGGTAAACAAAAATCTAACCTAAAACGTTATCAAAAACCGAATAAAAACGTTTTCAAATTATTTTAATTACAATTTCGTGAACAAATCGGCAGAGAGAAGTTATCTGTTCACGAAATTGTAATTAAAATACCTAATTAGATTACGTTAGAGTATAGAGGAACGTTTGCAACTTTGATCACTAGAAGTTATTTTGCTACAAATTCCAAGCCACTGTTGAAAAATATTGGTGCTAACTTTGGAGATGCCCCTGGGACAACACAAGCTGACATGGTTTTTAGAACTCACGTTAGGACAGCTTTGATTATCAGTCAGTCAGTAGATTAACGATAATGGACACTTAGCTGATATACAATTCCATGAAACAACACTCATGCTTCGACATACATTATTTAGATTTGTAGCAAATTATTGGCCAGATAGAGAAATAAAACGAAGTTGATTTGCTTTTTTGAGATTGGCCGTGTATTTCATCATCAGAAATATATTTTATAGGCACTGTCTTTTCTGTGAAGGGTTACGGGTAATTGTTTGGTAGATAGCATGTTTGTTACTAATGTTCGGTTCCAATATTTTACTAACGGACTATGGAATTTATATTACATATATGGACTCAATTATAGTATGGATAAATAATATTTGATTTGATTATCATATACACGTTGTTTTTCTGTCAAAAAATGTATGGCGCATTTTCTACAGATAGCAACGTTGCTATTTTATTAAACAGTCCGTCGTCTGCTAGTAGAATATTAGACTACTACTACTACTACTAGTCGTGTCAGTAGCTCTTTCAAACCAGTGTGGTGAAAGGATTAAAAGTGAGCCGTAAAGGCTTCTTTCATGCACTTCACACATATTTTAGAACTTTTCAGATTTACGACATGCTGATTTCCTCACGATGGTATAGCGCACGTAAATTTTTCGAATAGAAAAATCCATTGGTGCACTACCGGATTTTAACCCACGTCATTAGGATTGAAAGGCGGGGTCGCTACCACTATACCAGTGCTCCAGAATATTAGAACCGGCTATATTATGTAGTAATCCTGTCAAATGTCAAATTCCCACCTTTTAAGCAATAAGTACTTCTTCGACAATGTGTATGTATAATATCACGCCTGTATACCCAATGGGGTGGGCAGAGTCACAAGTAGTCATAAGAAAACTTGCAGTCACTCCTGATTCAACATCCCAAGATAGTTAAGGTGAACCATGTGTATGACAATATTTGACAATGTATATGAGTAGAAATAAACTATACTTACCTATTTAAAACAAAGTAGAGCAAGAAAGGTGGGAAAGGGAATGGAGTTTTGAGAAAGCAAGTGCCCTACACTGTATTAAACTTTTCGCAAACGTTTTCTAAACAAAATCCCAGTTATGATTAAAACCTCCGAATAATGCCATCTCTTTTCGTCAGCATAAGTTCACACTTATGCCGAGACAGGACCAAAAGCCGTTAGAAACTTTTTTATATAAGTCCAATATTGTTTTCTTTATACGAGTACGAGTACATTGTCTATTCGTTTATGAAGTTGTAAAATAGTAAAACATCTATTCTCAGGTCTAGAGGGTTTCGTAATCGTGGAAGTACACCAGAGAATTGCTTAGTAGGTTAGTAATGCCAGCACTGCTTTAAGACCACCACATACGTAGCTATAATATCATATTAATATAGTTGATTTGCTGTCCTGAGACGTACTGTGCTTTTGTATGGTGTGCAATAATAATAATATACAGGGCGTCCCATGTTTATGCCACACGATATCGTAGGTGGAAAATTATACTGAAAGAAGACTTCGTTTTAATTTTAAAACCATTCGAACTGCATTCAAAGATTTTTAAATAATCGCCTAATTAATTTAATTAAGTGTTGAATTTCATGGTCTTCCTTTTATAAAAGATGTTATGTTATTAAGAATAAAAAAAAATATATGATTGAGCCTTTCGAAACGTAGATGTGTAGTAAAATTACAGGTGTTATTTTTTTCACTTTCGGCGGGTTTGATTCCCGGTTCAGACAGGCAATAATTAAATATCTTTGAATGCAGTTCGAATTGTTTTTAAAATGAAAATGAAGTCTTCTTTCAGTCAAAATTTATATCTACGGTGTTTAAGGTATTTTCTCTCCGTGTGGCATAGCCGTGGGACACCCAGTATATTATAGCTGCATCTATTGGTCACTTGAAGATTACTATAGAAAATATATCGTAATATGTCTCGTTATAATATATATTATAGCTACGTATGTGATGGCTTTGCACTTGCTTTATCATTGGCCTTGGTGAGGGATCGCTTGGGGTGACTCTTACGCACTCGTGGATTTGAAGATATTTGCTCTATCGGTCGATTTCTGCGAGATTTTACTACTTACTGCTACCTCTTGTGTTACTAGTTGTGTTGAACCATTGTGGTGAAACAATTTTAAGTCCTCAAAGATACTTCTTTCGTGCACTAATAATTATTACTTATGTTAATATGCAATTGTGGTAGAAATCGTCCTGAATTGAGCCATCTGCGTCAGGATTGTCACTGGTTTTTACTTAATTTTGAGTTTTTGAAGGTACTATAAGCTTCTGCTTTTAAAAAGTCTTTTACATATTTTCTCTTGGTGATTTTTCCCCAAAAACTCACTTGTCTTCACTAGCATTTTCAGTATGTCGGTTTAGCTATAATTAACTATTTTATACTTGGTGAATTGTTCTGTACCTTCTATCTGTCCATGTTTTGAGTTCTCTTATTGAAATGGAGTTTTAAGAATCAAAACATCTAAGAGAAAAATCTTTTGTTTCAGACAATTCTCTTCGCGGCGTTCCTGGCGAGGTACGAAGGCCCGGCGAAAAGAAATTCCGAAGAACGACATGGTACTGTGAATGAGCAGACCACGACCAGAACTTTGTAAATTGACATTCCTTTGTTGGAATTATAAAGCTTACAAAGCCACTTAGATAGGCATTTTTAATATTGCCATTGAAATTAGGAGATTATTATAGCGTGATAGACAGTGCTGTGGCGTCTGATTACTGTTATAACTATTTAATAATAACGCGTCACGAAACTAGCCCATCATGTAGCAAATATTCTATATTTATATAAAGATTTAGATATTTTAATCTATTTATACACGTCTTAAGTCGGTTTCCTATATTCGACTATCGTAGTGATGGTAGGTTACTATAGCAAGTTGTTATTCAGACAAAAAATGTGTAGCACTTTTTTACAAATAGCAATTTCGCTATGGTAATGGACGATCCTTCGGCTGTTTGTTGAATTTATGAACTCAGCATAAATCTATAGCTTTAGCCAAACCAACGCCACAGACTGAATAAAGCACATAGGTACTCATGAAGAGATCACAGAACATAAGAGTTATTCGCTGCTGTCAAAGTAGTTAGGTATTTACGAAGGCATTGTAGAAGGCTCAATAACATTCTAAGTTTGTCTAATTTTAAACGTTTGTATTCTTAGCATGCTTATCCAAAGATATTTTACTGATCATTATAAAAATACTATGTTTAGGTTTCACTCTTGTGAAATTATCAGTAGGTACATCATCTTCCAGTCTACTGCACGCCCCTTCATTGCACTTTACTCTGAAATTAAGAAAGAAACAAACGAATATCAGAAGAATTTTAGGCCCACATTCAAGACAAATAAATAAACGTAACACACTGAAAGAGTAAGATGAGTTTTTGATGGAAATATTATATTTGAGCGAGTGTGAGAATCTTTTGTTCAGTTGTGTAATGCTTTTTAAACTGCTTTAAGAAAATCATACGTACCACAAAACTTGAAGTTTAAATATTAATTTCTTACGAAATCAATGAAATTATTTTAGAAAAATTGAAATGGACAATGTGATACAAAATACTTCTGTAGCTTTATATGTACCTATTTTATACAATAAAGTTCAGTCATTATTTTATTATTAGAATTTCATGTTATTTAATGTTTGAGTTTACGTAAATAAGTGTTAAAAATCTTACATTAGTGATAATCCTAATCTACTTAAAATATTTCTTTAATTCAATTTATTAAGCTGATTACCTTAAAAATAAATTATGAAAATATATAATTTAAACTTTATTTTCTTTTAAAAAATAATATATTCCCCGTTTATTATAGCAGACATTAATGTGATTGAGAATGGTCAATGAGCAGAAGTAATACACGCACAAAGGTTCAAATACCTAGGTAGGTATTTCACTGCTCATAATAGTACCTAACCTTAAAATGTTTATCGATAGAATTCACTGATTAAACAATAACAATATACCTAAATAAAGTCGAATCCAATCGATTCGAAGAGATTGGCGGCAGAAGGATGGAATTTGTGATGCGTTTGTGTGAAAGATTTCCGCGAAGACAATCCTGAAAGTTGGGTCGTACGCGAGGCAAACGATAATCCTGAGTGCATTTGCCATTTGTATTTGCTCAGGGGCGGACTTTTGATACCTGAAGATATTTGTTGAATGTATATGAGTGTTTATTTAAAAACGCAGACGACCTTGACTGGTTAAAAGAAAGCTTAATTAAATTCGAACTTTGAAAATCGTCTGTTGAAAAATTGATTAACAGAGAAACTTACAACTAATACAAATACCTATAATTTAGAAAATACAAAAGAAACAGTTTATAGATTGCTCACCTGATCCAGATCATAAAAAATATTGAGAAATTCTTCCGAATTCGAACATCAATAGAAAAAAAAGTTAATGGACAGTTTATGCGTGAGATTTAAAAATGAAATCGAAACAGTGTCTCGAGAATATATATTAGATACCTAGTAGATTATTTTAAGAAATACATTTACCTGCCTACCCCTACAATTCTAAATGATTCTGGTATAACTAATTGTATTTACTTCTGGGAAAATGAAGTAGAGGATATTTTTCTTTTCGAATTGGATTATATTGTATGTACAGCAAAAAGAGTCTACCAAAAGGTTTCTGGGCACATCTCTGTGTGGTACCTCAGACGGCGGATCACGCGTTCATGCTGTCACTGGCACTCCACGACGGTCCTTTTTGTCTCCTCTCGTATTGCGGTTTAAATGCAGTGCACCTTCAAATGAATTTACCGAGACTATTTTTATTGTTTTTGTTAAACCCGAGTATTTAACGGAACCAGAGTTCCGTACCGATATTTTAAGTATTTTATTTACTCTTTGATACGTTTATTTTGGTAAATTTGCCATTAAGAGGAAAATTACCCTAAGCGCATCTAAAAAGTAGGTGGATTATAAGTTCGACCGTTGAATTTATTTTGCGATATTAGGTACTACTACTAAGTCACGTCACTAGTTCTTTGGACCAGTGTGGTGAAAGGATTTGAAGTGCGCATCGAAGGCTCTTTTCGTGCACCTGATAGGTACATGTTTTCTATCTTTTTTACGTTCAACGACATGCCGGTTTCCTCACGATGTTTTCCTTGGCCGTTTGAGAGTAGGTACTGGGTATAGCGAACATAAACAGCTAGAGTTTCGAGCGATGCAAGAAAAATACTTATTTGTTTGCTTACGCCGAAAGTATCTTTCTCGTAGGCTTAGAAAGCCACTAAGGTAATTCAAACGGACCATCTCATCTCCGCTTTAAAATCCTTTGTCGTAAAATAAACTAATTTACGTTACTTGAAATCCGCAATGCGAAAAATTATTGCGACGCGAAGTGGGGCGCAAAATCTTGCCTAAAGCCCATATTTACGATGAAAACTGGGTGTTTCCAAGCGGAAAGCCTAGCATGAGAGCCTACATGAAGATGATTTGTTTTATCCAACACGCTTGTCGAGCTTTCTGTTGCTTATAATCCATTTGTCTTGATAAATCGAGAGGACCTAAACCAGGCAACGTAGAGGGGTGTAAGACCCGCTGAATACTGGACCAAAAAAATGTGATGTCAAGCCATTGACGCGAAAGAAGAAATATAAATCGTTATATTTATTTCATGCCAGTCTTGTAGTCGGCTCGTTGTATCTGCGTCAACCTGCTTTGAACGTAAATGCGCTTAAAGGTAAAATTTTATTGCTTCGCGCTGTTTTCAAACAATTGCATTAATAGTGTATCAACGTAGCGCCTCACCAGTTTCTTTATGGCTATGGAGCGGGCCTTGGAATAAAATTAAAGTTTTAATATTTGAGCTAGACGCAATTAGATTACCTACCTTAGTAGGTAAGTACTTAGGACAATGTGTACGAGCTTTTAAATTTTATTTCGACTTTCACTTACCTACAACTTTTCTGATTGAGTTGAGAATCTAGAAGAAGTGATTATTGGATTCATAAACTTTGGGTAGGGTGAACTAAATATCAGAAAAAACAAACATGCTTAATGTGATTATAGCTATAATATATATGCAAAAGTTTGTATGTTTGTGCGTCAACGACACCGTACCGGTATAATTATGTTGAAACATGGAAATTATTGCAGGTGATATTTAGTAGGTACCATCACCAAAGAAAAGCATTTATATTCGGCGTTTGAGCCCTTATTTATTTATGTGACATAATAAAATTCTCATTTTATTGGATTATTCATACGAAAAATATTTATTATTTTTACTGTAACAAAATAGTTCTGTACAAAGAGCAAAATGACGTCTCGGCGAATGGGGAGGTTTACGGCGCCATTTCTCTGAGCCCGACTTGTTTCGACACGAGTTCTTTGGTGGCGTCTTTAACACTCCCTTGAGGGTTCATTTATATATTCGCAACACGGAGGCGGCAGTAAAACTGCGTTATCCCAGTCATTATTTAGTCATCGCCACCCGCCCGTGCCCGCCCGGCCTCTGCCTACTCACACCGATAAAATGCACCCAAAATACTCCCGCGCATTCCCGTTTTATGCACTCCACAATAACATCAGCTCTCTGTAAAAGCAGTAACTTTCTTTATGATATTTCTATTGAAAAGTTTTATACTTATATGGGAGCAAGTAAAAGCAAACTCACCTCTAAATAGAAAAATAAAAAGTTGTGCTGTTGTCTGAATATATTCAACGGAAAAGTGCTTATAAAGGTAATATTCTCGAGGATACTTATTTTCTTGGGGGCAACTGGAGTTTTTCTGGTTTGTTATAAAAGAGTGAGTTTTATTAGGATAAAAGATTTCACTAAACAAACGAATATAGATTTTGGTGTTTTAATAGTTTTATACAAAGAGATATTTCAACATTCAAAGTAGATACCTTACATTAGGTAGGACGAAGATCTGCTAAATTAATTCAGGAATGCCCTACAGGAAAACCTACGGTGTTTGATTTTTTGGTTGAAAAGTTGCAAATTATAAGTGAACAAAACTAAACACGGTGTTGTTCCATTGTTTTTATTTATGACAAGCTATTTGGAATAGGGGTTACTTAGTCGGAGCCTGGCTGGTCACGGCGGGTTACGAGCTAGCCATTTTATGAGACGGCTCGCGGCGTCGCCGGTAAATCTCCTTATTTATCCGGGAAACATAAACTGTGGTCTCAGCAAAAATTAATTGGCTCCCACGGTTTTTCTTGTAGCACATTAAGTATTGGAGGGTTTATTGTTTAGGCGATCGCTTTGTAGATATGACGCCATTGAACGCGCGAAAAGAAAAATATTTTGACCGTTATTTGATATTTTACTGCAAAACTGAAAGATTATGTTTAAGCTGGGTCCACACCAATAAAAATTTGCGTCGCGTAGCGCCTTTAGGATTTGGTGAAAATATTGTGGCTAAAAATTGACCGTGATCCAGATATACATTAATACAAATGCGTTGTGATATTATCCTCTGTTCTAAACAGTAAAACGTTCAATGGTCTTAACAGTTTGAACATAACAGCAGTTTATGATGCTTTAAAACAGATGTACCTACATACTTTTATGCTTTATGCTCCTCAGCAAACTTGAGGATAAAATTTTAAATTGGACCAAGACGATGCTCAAGATACATAAATAAGCACCAACGTGTGTGCCAGACTATTTTTATTTTTTTATGAATTGACCAAATCTTTTGTACCATCGGATCATAACCGTTCGGGAGCGTAACTATTTACAATCCTATTTGTAAATCGGCATTGTGTTGTTCAGAAAAAGTAATAAGTAGTTGGACGTCCTTGGATGGTAAAAAAGTGGATTTTTCCATAGTAACTATTAGTTCCTATCCTACATTCTGGTTGCATCCGTTGTTTACACATGATTTTATTTTGGGCCCCATAAAAAGAGCTCTTACCTAGCACTTCTTTTAGCGCAGCTTATCGCTACCAGCGGACAATCATTTTCATTATTGATAAGGTATTAGCTGTGCGGTATTCCCAAATTTTCAAAGTTTCGCGCACATAGATAAATGAAAGGCTTCTGCCTTTCGGGCCATTCGAGTAATGTTTCCAACATTTGACTCCTAGAAGAATTGGTGTTCATGACCACTAAATGTGAAGACTGAAATGACGAACGGAAGGACTATCATCACATGAGTCAAGTAGCTCTTCTATAGTTATCTACGTTGTAACTTCCGCTTTGTTGGAGGTAAAAATATTTGTACTATACACGAAGTGAGGCATTTTGTTCGGATTTGGCTACAATTCCGCTTACACGACACGTTTCGAATGGGACTACAATGAGTGTAGAACAACGATCACACATGCGCCCGCTGCAATTGCCAACAACTTAAGATTCTGATGACATCGGGATTTTCAAAGAATGCACCTGCTCAAACGATTCGCATACACAAATGGCTTGCTTGGAAAAATAAAGAAAGAATTATTACTATGCTTTTATAAAAAATGCTGAAATGTACGTAGAAATAGGTACTGTAAATATAAAGCAGGTATCTCTCAAGTAGCGTCGCTATGGAGTTATCGGATTTTATACGCCTTGCAAGAGCTATAAGTAAATTCCGCCAGGTGAGGTGGGTAGCTACATTTTTTTATGTATTCGATCGTAAACCTGAAGTATAGTTTTATAGACATGATTTTGAAAGTGCGTCGAGTTTAAGAGGGATTTATCTGTTTCATGGAACAAGGTGTCTGCTGGGCGGTGTTTGTCGAAGGCGAGGCCGCTATAAAGTTTTGTAGGCTTTTTCCGAAGTGCGGTCGAATAGTGTTATTACATCGGGGAGAGTTAGTCAGGTGCCGTTGTTTAGACTCCATATCACAGGCTGCAGTGATCCATTACGATGGCCGAGTAATCCCGGCTAGAGGCTTTGTCT
This sequence comes from Scotopteryx bipunctaria, assembly GCA_949320045.1. Lineage (NCBI taxonomy): Eukaryota > Metazoa > Arthropoda > Insecta > Lepidoptera > Geometridae > Scotopteryx > Scotopteryx bipunctaria. The sequence continues at coordinate 8,189,878 of OX439441.1, forward strand.
CACGTCCAGCTTACTTTTATTACCGTGCCTGCATCGCGAAATAAAACAAAATTGGCGGGAATTTATAGGCCACGGCCTCAGCATGGCTAGTGGGGTGGAAAGTTTTCAATTTGAAACGAATAACTTGTTTGTTTCATGTAATAAGGGCTTTGCTGTGGGTGATGTGGGCCGCAATGGATGTCGTGAGCTTCCTTACAACTTTCTTGCTTTTATTACCTGTGTGTTATGGGTGGGTGTGACTCGAAGGTGTGTTTCTTTATATGAACTAAACAGGTGTGTAATAAGGTTTCCTTATGAGTGTTTTCAAGGATTTAATACCAGTGTTTTAAGACAGTTTAAAAGTTGTCCCTCATATCATTTAGAATGACGATCGAATGGCACGTTTAGTACGGTGGTTTACGGCATCACAAAGGCCTTGGTCTACTATACTCCCGTAACTTTGAACTGAGGTGACTGGTATGACTCTAGCGAAGAATTCAGTCTCTTAGTGCCTTAAGTACAGCAGCGTTTTAAAGCAACATAACGTTTCTTCAGGTAGCAAATTGAATGTTAAAACGCGTTGCCCCTAGCTGAATAAGTTATGAGCCCCGGGCTATTGGTAATGAAACATGAATGACCCCGGGTTTGTAAACAGTCTGCGGGCTGGAATATCCGTGTTTAAATCGTAGTTTATTTTGCAAGTGCCTGCAGACAAACATTGTATGTATCGGGTTTTTGACTAGCGTAAACATCTGGTTCCTTTCGAATGGAAGATAGCGAATATTTCAATATTCGCTATACTATATATACCATTTTTATAAATTTTTAAACCATTTATTTTTATCTTTGTCGTCTACTGTATTGTTTTTTATACCTAAATTTTTTTTGTTGCTATAAGTGGAAACTTTTAAATGGCCTTAAGCAACCATGTAGAGTTACCTCAATTGGTTATAATTTCATTTTTCTATACTATTTGTACCTAGCTGTAAGTTCCCCAAAAACACTGAAAATAAAAAATAAAAATAAAGTTCTGTGCTGTCGATTTTGTTGTACATTTTACTAAATTTCGTTTGACAGTTCTAAGGAATAAAGTAGGTATTTTTTAATTTTGTATAGCTCTCACAATGCATATTTAAAAATAGTCACATCAAAAGATAGTCCATCTTGAAATATGTATTATAAGCTAAGGAAAGCAATATTTTTAAGACAAATAGGTTTACTTTTTAACAGGGTATGTTAAAACGTCCCTAAGGATAGTTTATTATTTATTTATGAAGCTAGCAAATACTAGTGGATTTCAACTTTATATTTTGCTCAATATTTTGTATGAGTTTTTCACCCTGTGTTATATTCCAAGTTATTAAATTAATGATTGCAAAGATGGAATTCCTATGTATATACAGAAACCACAAAAAACCCTGAAGTACATAATGATGCATGTTTTGGTGTGATACTGTGAAATAAGCGTTGTTTTGTAAAATAACAATTCAACAACAGTATTAAATAAACCGAACCGAATTTTCTGGATGAGGAGACTCTCACCTAAAGTTTGCAAAGAATGCCAGTTACTCAGTTATCCTCAATGCTAGAGCAACTTTCTATTTTCGATTGGCCGTGTTACTAAGTTCGCAAATGTAGTTTAGCGAATACTTTACACTGTCGCTCGGAACTGAATTTCATTTGTACTTCGAATGGTGCTGGTTGCTTACTGCGAGCTCTGTGGTTTGTTTCCAAATAATGTTCTTGGGATACTGATATACTTTAAGTATTCTAATAATGTCGAATTTCAAGATTTATTATACTAAATCAATTTACCTTTAGAATTACATTAAAATTGACATAGTACTGATATGATTTCCTCATAATAACTATTATTCACGTGTCGTGACAAATGACTGAATGTGATTCACATAATCAAATTTAAACAATTGTAACCATGTACACCTATCATGTTCAGAGCAAATAAATGTGTTTATCTTTATCTTTGAAAACAAGTATTGTTTTAAATATAAAAAGTAGTATAACAAAATAGTAAAACAACAGATAGATAGACGAAGAGAATAAAACAAAAATAAAACAGACTGCGTAAAATTTAGGAAACATAATAACAGCCGCTATATTGTTATTTTTTTACTCGACTACAGCAAAGCAAAAAGGAGGGCGGCTATTTTCTGACTACATAACAATTTCAGAAGATAATATTTTCTTGTTTTATACCTTTTTTCAGTAGTTGGGTTTTAGTTTTTGAACTTCATTTTTATTATGTTTTATGTAGTCTATATCACAACCGTTATCCAGGGAAATCCAACGACATTCGTTTTTCTAAATCCGTCCAGTAATTCGGGGTAATTTGGATTAATAAGTGATTTAGAGTCAGCCAAAGGAACTCACATTCATACACACTACCCCACACACAAACACAAACACCCAATTCAAATAATCACCTCCATAGTTGGGTACCAACTTAAAAAAAACTATATAACTAATTAGTTACATAAAATGCTTTTTTAGCACTTACCTACTGTCAAATATCCATAGATGACTAAAACCCATAGAGTCTGTAACCACTTACAAAATCTTGGAATAACATAGGTATTGCATATATTATATGTAATATAGGTATGCAATATAGCGACCAGCAATGTCCTTTCCTTTGTCTGCGTTATAAGCAAATAGCAAAGAAGAACGCCCTAATAATGTGTCTTGTTGGAAACAGTTTCGAGACAATGTTCTTGCGTCATTTGTAACGTCGCAGCCGGCGATTATCAAAGCAATCAGACGTTCTGCAAACGTTAGTTAGGGCTGCCTTGAGCTTAGAGTGTTATCGATGATTTTCAATTTATTTGTTCTTTTTATTCATACTCAAATATATTTACTTTCGAATCTTCTATATCACAGCAGACAGTAAGTTATGTTGGTTGGTAAAGTTAAATATTTTTTGCGACAGTGTAATTTAATTTAACAGTAAATATCACTACTGTAATGATCTGAGATAAGTCTGAAATAGTTATCGTTAATGTTGAACAAGCTAATGCAAACATTTTTTTACAATAACTTGTTTTTATTTTGATATTCTGCTGATAAATCAGACACCAGAATCATATCCCTGCCCTTATTTCACATTTATCAAAGGTCTTCACAAGTTTTTCTCTTCTAATTCCTTCTGTAAGCCAAAATCTCAGTATTCATTCCTTTTTTACTCTTTTTTTGATATATCATAAATGATTTATTTGTCTGTGAACCTAGGTACATATACAATAGGTGTTAGAGAGATATAGACCTCTAGATTCTGGCGGTAGGCCGTAGAAACATTTAGAAAATTACAATATTAATTTAATGTCAAGTTAGTCAATGTCAATTTTTAACTCGTGTATCTTGCATCGATGTTTTTCTTCTATAGAGCTTATACATATGAGTCATATTATAGAATAAAGTTTATTAAACAAAACAATAGTTACAGATAAAATATCGATGATTATTCATCGATAAACTGCCAACCACTACGGCAATTGAAGAGTGTTTGCACGACTTTGGGCGGCTGCGGCGTTGGGCGGGCGGAAGTGGTCGAGGGCTGTTCCTAGTTTAACTGTTGCGTCACTTGATTGTCGGCAAAGCTCGGGTAGCTCACCAATAAACTGAATAAAGCCTGTTTTAATATAAGTTAATTATATTAGACAAGAAATAGGTATACGCTAGAGGTGTAGAGATTTTCTCACATTTGACGACCTAGGTGGCGTGGCGGACATGTGCTCAGCTAAGACGCAATAGGCGCCGGTTCGATTTCCACTGCGGCAGAAATGTTTGCATGTTTGGCAAATATTTCTTCCGGGTCTGGGTGTTGTAATATTATAAGAAAATATAAAAAGTTTACTTATTGTGAAAGAGGACATGCGTATGAAAGGAGTGAATACTGAGATGACGAGTGATAGGAGAACATGGAAGAAGAAAACATGTTGTGCCGACCCCACCTAGTGGGGTAAGGGCAGGAAAATGATGATAAAAAGTTTACTTATAAGTATTCTATCAGCCATGTAGTTCCTATAGTACAAGCATTGCTTAGTTTGGGGCTAAATAGCGCTGTGTAAAATGTCCACAAATATTTATTTTATTTACTTATTGATATCAGTTGTTCAGAATGAACGGAAAAAATATATCCGTGTATCTACAAACAAAACGTCTACCAAACAACAATATCTATACTATTTTATATGCATATATTATGTACAACTAAGCTGCTTACGAACCAAGCGAATGAAAGCAAATGAGGGCTAGAGATTCTAATTCAGTGGTAGGCACCGATGTTCACTTGTTTCTGGAACGCTTCAAACAAAATACGACGGATTCTTCGTTTGCCTTTTTTCAGTTGGTGCAGTAGCTATTAACCTAAGTCAGAAGTAAAGATAAAGATTATATTAAATGTTTATTTATTTGCCAGAACATAATATTAAACAAAAAGGTCTTAAACTAAGGTAATCTTCCAATTATGTTCTACCGCTGGTGTGCCTGACTGTCAGGCATGCAAATATTAATTAAATGGGTACATTATAAATTATGAATGTTCCTATCAAAACATACACATGTAATGTTTCGATATGTAATCGAGGCTATGAACATTTCCATGGCTACTTATACTGTAGTAGTATAACACAATTTAGTAAGTAGGTACTCCCACTCCCATTTAAAGATACAAAATATAATAGAAATTGTTACCTAAAAATACATATTTACACTGTTTTTTATAATATAACATGAAGTAAGCTTAAAACTAACCAACCTACTCCTATAAGTACCAACCTTAGGTAAAGCCGTTTCGACAATACGCTCCTGTCAAATTTATAAGTTATGAACCTAGTGTTTCCCATTATAAGTGAATTGTATTCAGTTTTGTTTTGAGAAAATAAACGTCTTAATAATAAGTAATGCGATTATTTATAACCTAGGTAAATTTATTACATTTTATGTCACAGTTTAATAATGTTAGATAGATAAATGAACATCGCATAGAGTGGGATAAGGGATAAAGGATAAGGGCAGGAAGATGATGATGATTTCTGCGTCATCAGCATATTCTTCCCTAACACAACAGCGGAGTAACATTATCGAAATATTTGTATAAATAGTTTATAGACTGAGCAAAGTTGCAAGTCAGTCAACTTAAGTTTTATACACTTGAATGTTTATATTTTTAATTTGAAAGTAGGCAATACTACTATTACTACTAAGTGTATCATGAGTTCTTTTGAAACACTGGTGGAAGAATGAAGTGCAACTCAAAGAGGCACCTTTTGTGCACTAAAGGAGGCGTAAAATAATGCTAACAAATCGAATTTACATTAGAAAAAGGTATTAGAAGATTAGGAAGCTAAGTGGCGAAAATCGGAACAGTAAAAGTGATTTACATTTAACTGAGAGCGAGGAATATACTTGAAATTAAGCTTTGGTTTTGTATAAAGCGGTGAGCATTGTGTAGCGGTACTATTTTCTATCTATGCTACTCGACCCATCAGTTCGTTTGAATCAGTGTGGTGAAAAGGTAAGAGTGCGCTTCAAACAGAGTCCTTTTATGCACTTGACACAATGTCTTGTAAACTTTTAAGGTCTACGATATTTTCTACTTAATATTTGCGAAAGAGGGAGCTGAAGCTTTCAAAAAACTGCTCATCTAATAAAGTATTTATTAGGAATGTTTGCAAACCCAGAAAATAGGTCTTTAATAGAGTTAGTTTTTGTGTAAATCTGTCAACAGCATTTATGTCTTTTTTTTTTCATTTATTTATCATAATAAAAAGTTTACAAAAGTGCTTAACTAAAATAGCACCACGAAAACCACTAAGGTTTGTAAAGTTGATTCTACATGACATGAGTCTTAGGTTAGATTAATTGTTAGGTACGAACTAGGTAGGTACGAATATTATACTAATGGTAAGTGCTAAATTACGTACATAAATAACTGCTGCCGATTCTCAGGCAACGGTACCTTTGCTAAAGCAATTCAGTGCTTAATTCGTAGGCCAGCCAAGAAAGATGGGCGGGCAATGCTCCCGGCCGAATCTCCCGACTTTAATTACAAACGCAGGTTTATTCACTCTAATTTCGGGAATTTTGCATTCCCGGCGCGAACCGCGGAAGGGTCAGAGCAAAAGAAAATGACATTCGTTATTCTATTAAGCAAAGTGGGAAAGAAGGGGCTTTTGTCGGTAATTAGTTTTGGACGATCTGTGCGCTGATGGTATACCTCCGTCATCATCATCTCCCTACCTTTATCCGACTTATGTGGGGTCGGCGCAACGTGTACATTCTATTTCGCGTCAGAGACTCAAATAATACATACATACATACATAATTTCTAGTTAATGGGTTTTATTAGAATAAATCAAAACTCTCGATTTTAAAGTTGGCTTTATTATTAAGCGTGCGGTGTGTTTTTCTTTCACTCCCCTGTATCAGTCGTTATCTCAGTATTCACTCCTTTCTTACTCATGTCATCTTTCATGCAACCTATTCATTTCTTTTGTGTTTCTCTACCCTTGTATCCATTCACATTCATATCTAATTTATGTATCTAACATTCTTCTCTTCACATGATATTCATCATGACACACCTGGTATATCTCCGCCACGAGATTATCTAAGACCATTTAAACGTCTTTCTCTGTTACTTTGTCCTCGTAATTTTTTCATACAAACTATATCTTCTCACTGCGTCCACAGGAGATGAAATTCAGCAATTTCTTCCTTGGTACACCCCACACCGTAAGAGGAATATGTCCAAGTTTCATGCTTCTAAGACTTATGGTGCGTCGATTGACAATCAGTAACGTAAGAGTTTTAGGTAGATTGTCTAAACCTAAGGTCGAGGATTCGAATCGGTTCGTGCACCAGATCATCTGAGATAGTTCAGTACAAAGCATACAGCAGAAGTCATAGTCAGTGGGGCACAAAGCAACCAAAGTAATCTGTAAAACAAGTGGCGGAGTACTGCTATTGTACGTCGCCCCGCGCCGCCATGCGTGAGCACAAGATTGCTTCGTTTGCGTCGTTATTCATGCCCCTGCAATCGCATGAAGGGCTCCAGCGATTTACAATTGTGTGTCTATGTGTCTTTTTATTGTTACTGTATTCGAAACTATTCAGCTTTTGTGCTTGGATGAAAATATTATAGACTTACTTAGGCTGTTGAAAAATATACTCTCGTGAGTAATATTCTCTCCACTCTTCCACCGAGCACGCAAAAACCGAGCCGGTATTTGTACAGACAAATTATATAAATAAACACCAGGCCGGAATCCTCTGTCTATTGTATTAGAAACTACGCATTATATAATACTGTGAGATTTTTTCAGTCAAATGTTGAAGTCGAAAATTTGGTAAAGAAACCATACCATAAAAAAAATTCTGTTCTATTCTATTTGATTCTATCATGATATTACTCTTATAGCGGGCAGTTTTCACACTACAGCATGATTAAGCAACCTAAAAAAAAAAGTGTAACTTAGTTACATCGGTGTTTATAAAAATTCTTTCGGTGCTACGAAGGTGCTTAGACAGCTACGACGTAACTTCTTCACCCTAAATCGGTTTGGGCCCAAATTCACAAACTTTTTTATTCAATAATAGCTCGAATTTAAAGTATAACTTGGAAAATAACAAAAAGGTCAAAATTTTAACTTTTTACAAAATATGTTACCTCTTCAGGTCCGGGTTTTTAGACTTCTAAAAACAAAAGGTTTATTCAAAAGGATTCACGATGCTCTAAGCTTAAAGTTGGATACATCCTATCTGAAACCAGAAATTACATACATACTCTACACACAAAATAAAGTATTAGGTAAAGTTGCCTGTATCCGTCGTAAATCTAGTTTCTTTTTCAGTGAACTTTGATTTTTATAGAAGGTAAGTAGTTGAATGAAGACCGACAACGGCACAGTCGGCCCAGCAAAAGCGGTACGATCACACCAAATCTGGCATCGGCTGAAGTATGATCGGACGTCAGCAACCAAACTCGGCCGATGAAATGTCGAATCGAATGGACGATCGGTTGTTTTTATTGTCTACTTCTCTGCTGGACTCTTCTTCTCTGCTGGACTGGGAGTAAAGAAAACACGTAGAATGCGTCCAGCTCCTTCTCTCCCCGAGCATGACGTAAAAGTCGACTAAGGGATAGCATCTTTGATGGACCATCTAAATGGGTGATGGGCTGATCACGACCTGTCACCATGTTTCACCATATCCATTTTGGGACTCTTAGATCAGGAGTGTCTGCAAGTTTTCTCGTGATTATCTATGGCTCTGGGATACGGGCGTGATAATATGTATGTATGTATTATTTGTTGTTGTTTTAGCATAACGTTTGATTCAGTCGGCCGAGTTTGGTCGATGACGTTTGATCATACTTCGGTCGATGACTGGCTTAATGTAATCGTACAGTAACCCTGCAGCTACACTATCAGGATTAGAACTTGTCGAGTAGAGTGACAGGAGCAGAATAGACAAGGACACAAAACACTAAGCATTATAGTATCGCCATAGTGTAGCCGCGGGGTAAAAATCCAAGGCTTGCCGGGACTCGGGCGCCCGGACTAGGGACGTCTCGTGCGTTCACTGCGAGTCATGAAGCTCCGTAACTGGCGAAGTTTTCTCTCCTCCCGGTCGTTACGAGGCGCGAATTACCCGCGTTACAATTACAGCGCGGCCATATTTATGCCAGCGGTAACCAAATTGCCCGATATTATTCCATCCCATTGAGTGCGAAAAGCGCAAATTAAACCGATTTTATATTGGACGATTTTCCCCGAGAGCGGGGGCGAGATATGTTCGCTGTTAGATAAGAAGAGGAGAAGATTGCGTTATGAAATAAGAAAGCGAATGAAAGAGTTGTTTTTGGATAAATAGCCGGGAGGCGAGGTTACGCTTCTGATTGCGATTAATTTTGTAAGTGGTTGTTGTTGGTTAATTAGGGTGATGAAGTTGCTTCAATATTGGAATTAGCTTCTGGTGTTTCCGGGAATTTATTTTTAGTTAACTCATTTGTTTAGATCCAGTGTTGTGATAATTTGAGGATTTTATGTAGGTATTATAAATGTAACTTACAGAAAACTTACCGAATCTAGTTAAATGTTATATGATAATTTTTTTTTACCTATACGATACTTACTATACGATACGATTTATAAATCACCCGCATAAAAAGTAGCCTATATGTTATTCCAGTACACGTATTATGTATATTCCAAGTTTCATTCAATTCCGTTCAGCCATTTAGGCGGGATTGAGGCACAAACATATAAACATCCTCACAAACTTTGACATTTATAATATAGTAGGATAAACTAAACATTGAACTTAAAGTAATAAAATGAATACTAAAGAATTTTTATTAAGAATAAAAATTTTAAATAAAACTGACCCCGACCACATTGCACTGGACAAATCGCGCAACATCGCTTAAATTTAACAACTGCGGTGCTCCCGCCCTTCGCATAAGCTGACTGTTAAAAGAAAATGGAAAAGCAACCGAAAAGATATATCTCTGAGGGGCTCAGATATTTGGGAAACTATATAGCCTAATGAAAGCGAACGAGGGAGGCCCGGCGCTAACAACTAATTGGCTATTCCGAAAACTCGTTTGAACACAAAATGGATTCTGTATTTAAATTTCAGCATTCCGTAAAACAACGGCGAAAGTTAAATGCATAAGGCATTTCGGCTGCCGTAGATTTACTTGCCATCTGGTTAATCCTAATAGGAATACGATCACGTTATACGCTGTCACTAATTACGAAAATACGCCAAAAGAAAAATTTAGCCTCGAATCACGAACTCAATTTGCAAGAGTTTGCAAGTGGTCGGGAGCTTTTTATGACGCGAAAATGTTTTGTCGTGCTGGCAGTGCAGGCGTGCTCTGTATGTTACGAGGCTTTATTTACACTACAACAATACAATTAATCCACAACTCGATAAACTACTCAAGTTAATGTTAGTTATTTGTATTAGCTAGAAAAAATAGCTATCTATAAAATTAAGTTTGAATTGAGTTTCCAATGTCATCATTATTCAGTAGGACTAGTGGTACAATCGTTCTGCTTCTGGGAATCCAACGTCTGGCCCGGGCTAATGATGGCTGCGCTCTGAATACTGAACGGAGAGCCTCCGTATGAACTGATACCTCTATAAAAATATGTATAAAAAGTTACAATAAACGAAAATAATAATGTGCGCACTAAAAGTTAATAAATCAAATAGTTTCACTTTCTCTGTCCGCTTAAATAGTGCTTTGTTTAAGTTCTCGCTGGGTGTGCATTTGGTCGGGCTCCTCGCGACATATTGTCTGTGAACTCCGCCAACGCCTCTCCAATAAATAAACAGGTCACATATTGAAGGAGGGAGGTGGGAGAATACAATTGTAACTTTCCTGCTCCGGCTTACGAGAAGGCAAAAGTTTAAAAAATACAAGTTTCCTTGCCCCCGGCTCGCGGGAACGCATGACAACGTACGCACGTACTCGCGACCCGGTGGGACCATTCGCGACTCTGTATGCTCTGCGCCTACCCCGAACTCCTGTAACTGTATTATTTTGACTAACTTCGGAAATTCAAATCCTAAAGATTGGATGATCATTTGTATGCTGCTCGGTGTCCAGCCGTAATCTCAGAATAAGAATGAGAAAACCCATTAAAACATCCCAAGATTCAGCGCATAGCAAGCGGCTACTTACCGAGTATTCTTCGAGTAAAATTCACTTCATATTTCGAAGTTCGGAATAAAAGCGGTTTGAAATTGGAGCTCATAAAAACGACGATGCTAAGTGATCGATCAGGGGTAAAAGTTGTTAATCTTGTCTCGCGCTGCCGAAGTTCCGCTCGGTAAATTCTGAATATTACGCGACACAACAAGCAATTAGTATGCAGCGAGGTCGCGTAACATTTTTTTACATTATGCTAAGTCCCAAAGAAAAACTGTAGGAAGTCCGAGGGCGGAGGGGGCACTCCAGCGATTCCCAATAATTCATTAGAGCGGGCGTCGTCACGGGGTACGAATTAAAATTAATGATTCGCGAGGATAGCGGCGGCCTCCTAAGGATCTCATTGTGTTATCCAGTCACTTTTTATGCTTAGGGATAATTTGAACGTGCTGGCTCACAGGTGGCACAGACACTTTCAATGTTACTGAGATCTGAAAAACAACTCTATTACGAACTCCGTTTGTAAAGTACTATATTTAATGTAGCTACTATCCTTAACTTTTATTTTTATTTGCTGAGTTTGTATTCATTTTACTGAAGATTCAAATTACTACTGCGTGAGTAAATTGTTCAATAAAAATACCACAAAAAAATGTACGCTAGACAAACAAATGAATCGTTTCTATCTAATCAAATACAGAAGTTATGTTCAGGTATTTCCCTCGACGCCGACGCATTGCTACGCCTGCTGCGTGCGGATCTATACAATATTGCAATTAGGTATTACCGTTCTTGACTTCAATTTGGCTCTAATATCTTTTGATCCCGTGTTGGGATTTGCAACGACATTGTCGCGGGATGATTTGATGAGAAATTCTGGCGAAGACGCGACGCGACATAGGTACAAGTCGAGTTTCCACTTTCTCGTCACGCGCGCCTGGCTCAAATAAGGCTCACTACCCCCTACCGCCTCGCCTGTCGCCCTAGCATAAAGTAGACTGTGGAATACCTAATGTGTCTATCAATGTTTTTCTCAAAGAACCGCTAAAAATGAATTTACATGTTGATTACTAAACTTTGAAAGTACCTATCGGAACTTTTGAAAGCCGACCCTGTTAGAGAGTTCATCAATAATTGACCCGACTGCCTAATTAATTTTGATACACCGTATTTATCAACTTTATAGGTAGCTGCTTGGTGAAATAAAATATTGGTAGAGAAAAATGAGATGATAACTAGCGGCTAATCGGCTGGCGTCTCAACTTAGTTGTTCTTATTGGTCGTGTGTTCATAAGCCGGGCGCCGGGCGCTTCCCGAATCATAAGTAGCGCGCGACTTGTGAGTTACGTGCTAACAAATTGACGACAATATTTGCTGGCAGTTCCTGTCAACCAGGGAGGTTATTAGTTTGGCCGGCTGGAACGCTTACTTCTAACAACTTATACAACTTTTTTCGGAAACTTGTTATGGGATACCTCAGGATAAAGTTTTGTTTTGAAAACTAGAAATGATTGTAACTTGTGGAAATGGATTTGTAAACTAATGATAACTTTGTTGAAGGTAGCATTATATATGAAATTTGTTAGGGTTGTTCACCACAAAATATTAGCATGTCGCGCTACTACAAGGCACAACAGACATTTCTTTTTCTAAAAAAACATGCACACGATCTTTAACGTCCTGTTTACATAGTCGTACAATAGTATAAAGTCCTACAATGATTTATCAGCGAGCATATTTCCACTACGAAAATAAAGCAAAAAATTTAAAAAAAGTTCTAATTTATAACGTAGTCGTCACACAATGCAATAACTGCAAATTACTTTTATGTACCAAATCATAGCAGGACGTTTTTAACTCACAGTTTCATAAAAATGTTTCACGGGTTCACAATACCACCTAATCCTAAAAGCCTTTTATGCAGGCGAGCTGCAAACGAGCGGCGAAAAGTTGTGTTGCCAACTGCTACTGAGTTTCTGAGGCTAGACCAAATTGGTCTTACGTTTTATGTACTTTGGAAAACGCTTAGCGTAGAAAACCTTTATTGGTTAGTAGTTTTGGTCCCTGTTGAATATATATTACACATACATAGTCCTGACCCCACTCTAGGATTCCCTGTGTCATGGGTACCAGAAACTACGAGTACCATGGTACCACAGCAAGCAGACTCGGACGAAATATTTGCATGCATGCAGAACATGCAAATATTTCTTCTGCAGCGGGAATCAAACCTGCGCCTCTTGCGTCTCAGCCAAGCTATCGCCTGCCACGCCACCGAGGCCGTCACGTAATGAAAATAAATGTTTTCGCGAAACAGCACTTTTCAATATAAGTTTTCTATCTTTTTTCTATAATTTCTTGATTAGATAAAACTCCAGCACAAGGCCATCTTTATCATTGCACTAACTGTTAAACGAATGGTACCTTAAAAGTCGGCAGGTTCTGCCAAATCTAACGAAATTCTTAATATATTCATGTCATGTCCGTGGCTTATTACTCTATCTCGAATCCATTTCGAGCGTTCCTGTGTCCATTTTCGTTTTAATTGGTCACCAGATTTTCGCCCGTGTATTGTACAGTCACGTTCATATTGATTGCTCAAAGAGTTATGCAGTTGCTGGTGAGTGCGGCTCTAGAATTGATAATGTGGTTTTGGTATTACACAGACTGCATTCAGTAGGGTGCAGTTCGTACACCGATGATTGACGAGAATGGCACTGAGTTTTAATATATTTATGAAATAACTTTTTGTCCTGGGATTATCACTATGGAGATTAGACCATGGCTTATATATACCATTTAACGGCATTTCAAATTAATCTAAGAGGATTGAAAACACTGAAATCGTAATGAAATTAACATTAACTTCCCATTGCGCAATTATCCAACCACAAATAGCTTTCGTGGGTGTAACGGTCAAAGGCAACGCTTTACGTAGGCCATTATGTCTATTTGTAAACAGAAATATGAGTGTGTTCTATTTACAGAACAAATTGTTAGAGCGATAAGTGCTCTTACTAAAAATTCACTAATTAGTTTAGAGGCTATTTAGGTAAGATAAACTTTAAATCTATTTATTGATATATTATGCAATCTTATACGTTTTTTCAAAGACTAGCTTCATTCGTTGATAATTTGTATTTTTTAAATACTTTTCTTTTCTCTTTGTGATTTGTGTGACTAGACATAGTTAGATTTATAAACATTATACTGGGAGAAGCCATTGGCTCCTGAAATACAGTAAAATACTAGTTCAGGAGCCTATATTCAAAATGACTCTGTGTAAACTTAATTATGTCAATAAAAACATTTTTTTACTTTATTACTTTCTTAAAAAGTACGGCGTAAGCTATGTGAAGGCGAACTTACAAGCAGAATTTAGTATCAGACACAGTAAGTATCTTAATTGATCTCCAATACCATTACGTAGGCAAAGTACCAGCAAATAGCGATATATTTTAAGGCTTTGAAAAATATATATCGTGACTCGACAGGCGCCACGAGGTCGCCCCAGCCGTACAATTGTATAGTCCTAGAAAGGTGACCAGTATACCTGGACCTCTAGGCGTAAGCTGTATTACCCTTCGAAAATCTTAGAAGAGACTCGCGAGGGGATCGAAGAAGGTCTTGTAAAATTGGTACGTGTATAAAGTGGCTAATATGAGCAGATCACGCGTATGGAAATTACAGAGGAATCAATCACGCACGAACCACCCAAACATGCCCCGAGCAAACAATGCCTCCTCTTGTATAATGGTTTTCTATAAAAATTCATATCTTTTATGCTCTCTCGATATGTATTGAATCTTCAACTTTCATGACTTGTTTACGTTCTTATTTGTTGGTTGGGTGTCATGTTATGATAATAAAGTGACAATTTGGTAATTTAGCTTTTAGATTTCAAAGTGGCAGTACAAAAGATATTGAATATATTGTGGTAATAAAATTAAACAATTTTTATTGAATACTATTAGTTCGGTTGGTGAAATCCATTATTTTTATAATTAAATGTGTATTTAATTTATACAGTCAAAATGAAGCGGAAGAAATTATGCGCACGCAAAAAATGACTATTTTAGACCGTGAAATTGATACTTAAGGATCTCATCATCATCATTCTCAGTCCGTATCTACTGACTGCTGGGTAATAGTCCTCTCTCATTTTCAGTCATTCAGATCTAGGATTCGGCTTATTGCATCCAGTACTTACATAATTATAACTTGCCCTCTGTAAGATCAAACATGAAAGTTATAACATGTCTACGAGTAAGTAACACATTTCCATAGAGAATGCTTAGAATACGTGACCGTAATGTATTTTCTATGGTAATCCGTAGTCATATTGAGCACACATAAAATCAGATAATAAAATATACATCAGAAAATTCAAAATCACTTACGTCTGCGGTCGAAGCAGGCTGTGTCCTAGCATGCCAATAAAAATGTAAATACACAAATAAAAATCTTTTGAAGAAATAGAGCCTTTGATGTGTTCGCTTTAATCAGGATTATTTTGATCTGAAATTCATGTCACAGGATGCAAAATAGCTAGGTTACTTTTTACGAATGGCTGGTGAATTAAACTACAAAATATTCTAACTTCTTAATACATTGATGACAGTTTGATGTTGTTGTAAATGCTACGAGGAGCTACGAGGTGCTACGAACGAGCTACGGAGAGCCACGTAGAATAGAAGCATTTTTTTTTACGTTTTCACCATAACCTTAGCCCCATAAATGAAAATGGAAACCTGCTACGGTAATTCTAGCTACTGAAGCGAAAACCGTTATACTATCTCTGAATGCGTATAAGCTATAATTTATTACTAGGCAGCTAATTTAATGAAATAATGAGTTTTTGATTTTGAAGATGAGCTGGCTTTTTCTTCATGTATCTACGCGTGTCGTACGCAATTCGTGTCATGAGCATCGGCCGAATCATATTAAACAAACAGTATTTCCCGGAGGACAGAGCGATATGTGATAGGAATCATTGAATGATATAAGTTGTTTTGGTTAGATTTGTTTGGGCAGTTTGGGCAAAGTCATTTTGATGAAGAAAATAATGCAAAACAAAAAAATTATTTTGCATTATTTTCTTCTAATTTTATTTTATTCTATTCTTAAAACAAAATAGTTTTAAGAATAGTCAGATATTGTTAAAATTTAATTTTAATAGTGAAGTTTTTTATAGAATATTTTTAATACACTAGAGACAAACGAGCGTCATTTCAATCGCGTTCTTTGTGTCGCCAATGATAAACCAAACATACATGGTGACATGTATGATTAAAAAAAAATATATTATGATGATAAATAAAAAAATCTTTTGTCATACTTAATTCTTCTTAAGGCAGAACAGGTAAACAAATATACAAACAGGAAACACTCTTAGCTGAGGCACTCAAACACTTGGTAAGTTTTCACTTATCGACAAAACAAGTAGCTACTTCACACATCCGTGTTACCATAAACTTATTCATAGAATAATATACCATGTATGTTCGAGGGCGGAAGAATTTCAATATGTATAATAATATGCAGGTTGATTCTTTGAGCATGGGTCGGACACAGCGCATTTGAATAAACCGATAGCAAGAGCTGAACAAAATATTGTTCACCAGAGGTCGCTGGTAGCCTTGCCCCGGAAAATATATCGTTTTGCCTCACAGGGGCCACGATATTAGATTCGAGATGTAGCAAAATCTGTGCCCATAAAAATCCTATCTCGGAATTGTAGATAAATAATTGAGCATCAGTTATTATTGCCGTCCAATGATATTGATCTCAAATGTTAGAAATTCTTTGAGTTTGTTAGAATTATTGTCTTTGTTTTATTTATAAAAATATTTAAGAAGACTTAAATGTGTGCATCCTGCATTATCTACATTGCGCGAGATAATTGATGATCTCGGTAGCGTGGCGGGAGAGTGCTTGGCTGAGGCACGGGTTCAATTCCCGCTGCGGGAGAAATGTTTGAACGTTCTGCAAATATTTTTTCCGGGTGTGGGTGTTGTAATATAATTCTAACACTACCTAAACATATAGGATAATACTCTCACAGTTTGGGCTATGGATAAATCTAAACAACACATATCCATATAAAATGCGTTTAATATACCTAGCATTTGTCATATCGTACAGGATGTAACCGCTTTCAAGCGTCGATCTCGCCGACCGCATTGCTAATAAGCACTTATCTTGACGGAATGAGCGTTTTCCTCTGCAAATTGTCACGCCACCTCATTGGGGTCGTTTGCGATAGGATGATCCGCACTCAGCAGATCTATGGGCCGATGCCGCCCGCTATTACATGAACAGGCTTTAGTAGCTTGCCAACTTGTACAAACAGATATAAATGAACAACTCGAAAATTAAGGTCTACTTCTACTCATTGTCACTAGCTCCTTCTTGTCAATGTGGAGAAAGTATTAAAGTGCGCTTGGATGAAACTCCTTTCATGCACTATGGCTATAAAGGCACATAGAATAATTAAGGTCTAATAAATCAGATCAGATTATTTTAGCAAATGTTTTGATAGTAAGTTTTGTACATTAATTAAATAATAAATAAATATTTGTGGACATTTCACACAGCGCCATCTAGCCCCAAACTAAGCAAAGCTTGTACTATGGGCACCAGATGGCTGATACAATACTTATATACTCTTTTTTTTGTAAATACATACTTATAATACATAATACTACAACACCCAGACCCGGAAGATATATTTGTAGAACATATAAACATTTTTTCCCGTAGCGGGAATCGAACCCGCGCCTCTTGCGTCTCAGCCGAGCACTCGCCCGCCACGCCATCGAGGTCGTCAAAATATGACGCCACGAAGTTTGCCGAGGCACACAATATTTGTTGTACAGGTATGGTGCAGGCAAATAACGTATACTTAGGTTTCACAGCTTTTTATGACATAGTAGATTTGCACTTACATTTACGCTGCGCCAGATAAAAGATAAACATTTGACGCGAGAGCGAATCCGTATTCCAGTCACACGGGTCGAGTTAATTCAATAGCTGATTGGATTTGGAACACGCTCACCTATCGGCCGTATATACTCTACGATCTTCAAGAATGCTAAGTTTTTATTGTTTTCGTAACTTATGGTTTTTGGCAAAGATACTTGCATTAAACTGCTTCCATCACAATAAAAAACTACTGAGTAATTTCAATCTACAAACCAGGTAAGTAATAATAATAATAAATAACACCCAACAGTCACATAACTAGTCCTGACCCCACACTAGGAATCCCTGTGTCGTGGGTATCAGAAACTACGAGTACCATGGTACAACAACACCCAGACCCGGAAGAAATATTTGCAGAACATGCAAACATTTCTTTCGCAGCGGGAATCGAACCCGCGCCTCTAGCGTCTTAGCCGAGCAATCGCCCGCTACGCCACCGAAGCCGTCAAGTATATAAGTAAATTCTATATTCAATAGAAAAAATAAGTATGTCAGCATCGTAGCAAATGGAGATCCGTGATCTCTGCCTACCCTTATGGGAGACAGGCGTGATTTTATGTATGTATGTATATTTGATAGCAATGCTGTTTGCTTATTTCTGTTCTAGTACTTAAGGGTTTTGCTACACAAGGGTTGCTCATCTACTTCTGATGACCAGCGTCCCTTTACAGTCTCAAACTCGCACTTACATTAACGCGACGCAAGATGTAAGATAAACATTTGACAGGATACGTATTCCAGTCACACGGCCGGGTTAATTCAATAGCTGATTGGATTTGGGGCACGCTGATCTATCAAGTGCTTTACATGTTACGATCTTGGGAGTTCTGATTGAGTTGGGATTGCTTAGCCGGTTTTTGGTTATGAGCCAAGTCGGCCAAGGTGAATGTCTTGGCTTAACACCTGGAGGGGGACGTGTTGAGAAATCAGACAATAAATTGGTAGGCGTAACTAAGTAACTGAAGCATTATTCTTGTAAAATATACAACCGAATATCGTACTACTTATACCTACATGTATAGCTATGCCTAGGTATGTCTTTAATTTGAGGGTTGCAGATGACCGCTGATAGCTATAAAGTGCTTTGGCGAGCGCAGATGGCACGACACCTTGAAAAAGGGTTTTGAAAAAGGGGCAATTTGAGCAAGGGCACCACTTAGGTATGTAAGTACCTCGGCTTGGGTTGTTGCCTGATGAATTTAACGGCTGCGATCAGTAGGACCAAAAATGCCACTTTGAACAGTTCATCTATAGCAATTCATTTTTTGATTTTATAGCAATCCTGAGCGATACCTGTAATTATCGTAAAATAGTCCGAATCGTAGGTGAATTGTACGCAATCTGATTCAGCAGCAGATTTATATTTGGTCGTGAAATGGTTGGAATTTTGATAAATCATACGTAATTCAATTCAGCAGTAGATCAGATAAAGTGGCATTTTTAACCCGCCAGATGGAACAAGCAAGAAAATAAGTCGGTGTGATATGAAGTACAAGTTTTAAGTCTAATAAGTTAAACGCCTGAATCAGGTCAATAGTACCCTTTTTTAATTTATTTAAGGGCTTTGTCGCTTTGCGACCACATCACCCAAGAGTACCCTAAACCGACGAGCATGCATGAAGAATGTAATGAGTAAGTAGTAAGATCAATGCATTTTTGTCGAAATAAGAATTTTAAGCAATACAAAAAAGTCGTGTCGGATACTCTAGAAACAGCTTTCAAGCACCGGCCGTCATTTCGCCGCGCTTTTATATTCCATCTTGTGTTGACAATGCATTGTTCTGCGAAACCCTATTTATCTAGGTGATTTGTTTGCACCGCGACGCCTCCGATCCGTCGCAGAGTCTCGTAGTAATTGAGACTGGTATGCGTGACTGTTGAACTGTGTACGTTTTCGAATAAGTTTCTAGACTTGCGGTTTGATCAGACGGTGTGAGCTACTGGAAAATATTGTGACTTTAAGGACAGTTAAAAATATGCAAACATATAAAAACATAACTTAGATTGTTTATTGTCTTTGAAATGGAAGCCCAACATAGGTATATTTCCAAACACAGTAAGGTCTTCTGTGAAGTAAGTTTGTATGTTCGTGTGAGCTAGTGGCCAACCCTTGTGACGGAGTTTTTAGGTTTATTTTGAACACTGTTTAGACTCTGCCTGACACTGCCACTGGTCACTGGTTCATTTGAAAATGGGTTTATCAGTAAACTATTTTTTTATTTTGTTGGTTCCATGAAAATAAAATACAGTAGCTGTCTCGTATTAACGCGTTTACTACTACGCCAGTCCCACATTGTACTAGCATTCTGTAAACGGAGCATAAGCTTGCGTCTGGCTGGATAATAAGGAAGTGTACGCATGGGGATTCCATTAGGTTTAAGTATCTGCGTAGTTAGTGAATTTATAGTTCGTCTGGGAAGAATTTTAGAAGTCGTGATTATTATTAATGTGTAGTTTGCGTTTACAAGTTGAGGGTTATCGTTGAGGTTTTCGGAGGAATTCGGAACATTATAGAACTCACAGAAAGTCAATGTAATAATGCTGAAGTCAACTAGTAAAATCATATGACATGTGAGTTATACCGAATTCGAGAGAGGACCTATGCAAAAAGATGGTATGTTTTACTTGCTACTGGACTGATGTGGGTCACGTGACGCACGTTCTTTGTAATAGTCCTGTCAAATGTTTGCTTGTAATTATTTTGCATTGTTTCTTGTACCGGGTTCGGTCATAGTCCTGACACCACGCGACATATAATGTGCCTTTGTGAACATGAGGTATCTGGTTTCACTTACATAGAATCTTATTTTTCCTACAAAAGAATTTTTATGCAAGGTTTCTCTCAGACAAATTCCTAAGTGATCTTGCTAGGAGTTTACGACTCTTCTCTTGTGGGAAAGATAAATTCTAGAGAACATGGATGTACTGACTTACTGCATCATTCATGATTATTTGATGATCTGCCTGCCTTGTGTAAAGGTTTACAAAGAAAATCACATTTTTGAAAAAAAAAAGATATTTTATTCATAAATCTTAATATAATACGTATTTTGACATACTAAATAAATAAAAATTTGGTCACGATCTTTATAACCAAGAACTCAAATAAATGTAAATTACTGAATACACATTCAAGCGATCGCACAGAAGTAAAGCGGGTACAAAATACCATTACATGAGGCATAAAAATCAGCATGAAAACCTCATATCGTCGCAAATCCGAGCCTATCAATAAACAAAGGGCCATAAACCCTCATACCTATGACACATCCGCCCAGTCTGGGGTAAAGCTGTGCGGTGTAAAAAATCCCCTAATCTGGTAAACAGGGGCTAAATTACTCACTTCGCTGCGGGGACCACGTATACCTAAGGGGAATTTCTGGGAACTTAATCTTTACGGGGTAAAGTAAAAGGAGACATGACCCAGGTGGCACTTGCCACCACGCGTAAATTGTAAGACCCTCTGTCTTTTTATACGTATCCTGGCTACGAGGGATCTCGGTAATTATGAAATTGGGACTAATTTTAACAATACGTAAAATTTAAATGCAGCTGCTCTCGTTTAAGCGGCTCTATCTTATGACTAGCTGGTATATAGAAAAGGAAAATTTTGTCGAACAGTTTGTAAAACAACAGTGTAAAATTGAGTCTCCCAAGACACCCGAGACATTTTTAAAGATCTAAGCTTCTAAGCATCGACATTTTTCGTCGAGGGCTCACGTACAAATGCACTTAATTATGTCGACCTCGAGCCGCGTCCGCGGCACTGTAAACAATCGCCACTGAGACAAGAAGCCGTTAAAATACAAAGGGGATAAATCTCGGAGTTAACATTTACAGCATTACCGGAACGGTTTTTCATGTTTAAAACACAGCATTAGGTGCGGGCCGGCTCCGGTCCGGCTACGTGCGGCGTAATCGCCAACGCGCCGTCTGCGTAACACGGAAAACCGTTCAGACACCCCCTCGCCAGGGTGGCAAGCTAGCAGCCCACACCCACCACTTTTACGATGAATCTTCGTTTCTCCGCATCAAGAAGTAATTTTAGTGTTCCTTTGCCGATTCAATGATAGCACTCGCCCTGATTGGTTAAGCCCTCTTTGATTTAATTTCGGGTTAAGTTGCTCTGTGGTCGACCCTGTGGGATTTGGATACGCTCAGATATTTGTAACTGATATGTTAGTGTTACGGCTTTAGGTCTGATATTGTTGTTGTGTAAACTGAAACTGTTTTGGTAGGATAGTAGGTACCTAGAATAATTAGACACGAAGAAGCTGACAAAATTAACTAGGTAGTCATTTTCATAAGGCCCGGTCAGAAAGTCCGTTTAAGACCACCGTAGTCACAAGCTATCGATTGGTTACTTAGTAAAATGCAGAATGAGTAGAGAAGAATTAGTGATAGCTTTCCCGTCAGATACACTACTGCCTTTAGGTAATCATACAGCATTATTCACGACTCACTCAGTGAGTCTAGGGTAAACTATGTAATACACTAATTCTGTACAGGTACGATATCTATTAAAGCGAAGCTACAGGAATTTAAACGTAGATTATACCAATATAAACAGAACAGTCAGCGCTATGTCATATGTCTCAATGTGTTAGATCACATTTTAATTTACATAATATTCATAGAAGACAGGTCATAAAATAGTAGAAATCAAATATCACTGACAGAATGAACAGAGACTTTGTGGACACGTTTGTGAGTTTAATTAGTTCACAAAAATACTTTGCCGTGATAAATGGTTAGAAGGAAGGTTGGGAGACAAAGGATGATTAATATTTCGACGGAAAGATGAAACCCTATTTGTAATACACTTGACGTCAAAAATGCAACTGAGGTAATGAATTATACATGGTGCCACTTTTACTTTAGGCTTTGTCTGGAGACAAGGAAGTGCCTATTTATTCATGTATAGCAATTATAGGTGGCAGCACGTTCCTTATTAAAATCAAGCAAAAAATGCAAAATGAAACACGTCTCTTCTATGAGGACCTCCTTGATTTTCAATGTTATTATTATTAAATAAATTTTAGGGCGTTCGAAAAAAAAATACACAAAAGTACTACAAAAAGAAAAAAATAAATGTGCAAAAAGGCACTAGACCCATCCAATTACTGACCGCGCCTAGTGTTGCTTAACTTCAATAGTAGATTACGAAAGTTAAATATTTTTCCTTCTTTTATTAGAAATTATTTTATTCTTCTTCTTCGTCTTCTTGTAATGTTACTAATTCTTTGGAACCAGCGTGGTGAAAGGATGTTAAGTGCGCCTCAAAGAGTCTCCTTTCGTGCACTTGACACATGTTTTTGAACTTTTTTGGTTCTACGACATGCCGATTTTCTCACGATGTACTCCTTAAACGTTTGAGAGTACTGACATAGAGTTAAAACCAGAATAATCAAAATTCACTACCTATTTCATAAATTATTTTATTAGTGGCAATAGAAATACATATACTCTGTGAAAATTTAAACTCTCTATTTATTACGGTTCATGAGATACAAGCCCTCTGACAGACGGACGGATGGACGGACAGCGGTGGCTTAGTAATAGGTTCCCGTTGGCACCCTTCGGGTACGGAACCCTAAAAACAGTACGTCAATCGGATCTTTTCTGTACTTTATATATAACACGCCAGCAATTTGCAACACGGCGATAATGGAAATTACTAAACAGTTTATTTTTATTTTGTAGTGCTAGATGAGGAGATGATTTTAGTACATACGATAACAATGTGCATTTCGCATTGCTGTTCAAAATTTAAAAAAGAACAATGATCACGCGCAATCTAATTGGTGGGAATTAAACTTCTGTTTTTTTTAATATTTTTTTCCGTATCCTCGCAAATAACAGAAAAGTACTATACAAGTATCGGTCGAAATTAACGGTCTCGTTTAAAAACTACGGGGCCGTATATTGCTTTATTTTCGGCCTAATAAGTAATGTATGTAAGATATATTTGAAGTTACCCATAAATTGCTTAGATAAATGATACACCGAAGTAAAAACAAAAACATTGAATAGGAACTATAATGACATTATGCTTATTTTGTGTGTTTTTGAGATAAGTATTATATTATTTTATTGTAGGTATATATGAAAATAGACGATGTTTTGCAATCCGTAAACCAAAATATTTAACCCTTTTTGTACAAGGCTTGCCGAATAAACCACACTTGAGGACCCGCACAGAAGAGCGTAATTTCAGTCGTTTTTTACATGTTAATTGTTAACCAACCAATTTTCGACTGTTGTTTGAAACGAACCACACTGTTATATTAAATCAAATTACGCGGAGTAAAAAACGCTATCGTTTATGCTTGTTTGGCTTGTTGTTGTTTAAAGATAAAGAAGTGGCAGCGAATTCATTGGTGTCAAAAGACGCAGTGCATACAGGGGCGGTCTCGAAACTGCGTCCAGCCATCATGAATACGTAATACAAGGATGCGAATTCTTTCGTTTATTATTCAATCATTCGTTCGGCGCGAGTTGAGTTTAATTTCATGGCGGGTGGGCACGGCCCCAGGCAACGCTTGGTGGGTTAGTATGGAGAGCTACCATAATGACTAGAAATGATGAAAAAAATTTAGCCCTAGGTCTTAGTCTAGTCCTACCCAAAGTTATAAAAACTGGTCATGAGTAATTAACGTGATATGCAGACACGTTAAAAAGATATATGTTTTTGTCTTGTATTTATTAAAATTGGGTATATTGTCAAAAAACCTGATCTATGATTAATATCAATTAGCTGTTCAAAAACGAAAAAAAAATAAAATTCACTCAGAGTTAATTAGAATAGTAATATCTTTCAAAGTAAATTTGTACATGTCAGTTTTCGTGTTCTAAAAAAAGCACCGGCTGATAGCATGGCTAAAACAGAGTAAAACAAATGCCACAATTAAAATCAATGTAAATTAATGAGTCAAATACTGTAGTTTAGGTTTTGTAACAATGTTTTCTTTCAATTCGAAAAGTTATATTTCCCTCTATGCGAAAAGTCCTACTCCATGCCGTTAGCCATAACCACAGAGTGCTGTGAAAAAGACAATTCTTATTCTAAAAGGCGACGCTGGTGAGGATGTGGAGTGAGTGCGTGCCGGCTTTGATTGAAACCGCCCTCAGACACCGAATTGAAAACACGAATTCACTGACACATCTATTAATGGAACAATCACGAAACAAGAGGTTCTGCGCTATAGAGTACCTGACGTGGGCGTCAAATGTGCCCTCGTAATAGCAAATGCAGTACTTGCAAAATGGCGGTATCGAGAAAAACGCGGTAATCATAATTTTTAGATATCTCTGCAGCAAGTCAATGTTATATATTTATAGTAAAAAATATAATGAAAATTATTTTTTTATGTAGGTATAGATTTAGCCCCTTGGAAATACCATTTCTGCAAAAAAATGAAAAACCTAAAAATACGATTACTGCAAGTGGGATTAGTAGGGCAGAAATCTGTTGCTAAGTTTTTTCGTTGCCATTGAAATTGGACAACATGACAAGTACCTAGTATGGAAATGAATATGAATAAGGGGACTTGTTTTTCGCAGTGTTCGATCGGTATTCAGTTCAATTGACATTCACTATCATTTGTTTTTCTTTCATGAGGTCACTGACCGTCAGAACTTCTTCTCCATGTGCAAAAGGTAGCAATCAGGAATCATTTTTACGAGTGTCAAAGGAATACTTACATTAAAATTCAGGAGACGGTCACGCGACCTTGTACTGTCATGTTCCAGCCCCCTCAATACTAGGGTCTGAACGCGTTTTTAAATAAAACATGCATGAAGACATAAAAACACGCAACAGGGGAGCCTGCACGAACCTTCTCAGAATGTCCTAAGAAGATTGCTTACATCTACATAGCTACTCTATTTATACAAGACTTTATCAGTTCATAATAACAGAAAAGCTTTTGAAAAACTTTGCCCATAAAGCTAGGTAAAAAGAAGCACTACATATTACTTACTGTTTCTTCATGATGCTTTCTTCCAAGTTAATTTAGTTTTATGGACTTCTAAAAGATTGATAGGTAAATTTACTCTTTAATTTTGGTTGTGGCGATTTACCGAGCAAACATTTTGTCCCAAGTCAAACACGTCAATGTAAGTAATGTCTCGTCTGGCCAATGGGCGTTCGCATTCGTACACGATTCAAATAAAAAAGTCCGCCATCACTCAACTATGCGTCGCTATTCTCTCGCTTGCCTAGAAATTTGCTCTCTGTATCCGTTAGCACACTATGGACATTCTTTTCGTCTGCATGATATATTTCTTGCATTTATACATAGCTTAACACTCACAGTTGTTACATGAAAGCATGTTGTTTTATTTTTATTATCTATCAATATAACAATAGTTTATCTAAGATTAAATATTCGTATGGGCCTTGTCTATATAAGTCTGTCGACTGTTAAGCCTGCTGGGAGCGAGATGTGACCTCGGGTTCTACACGGTCCTTGCAAATGGACAGGAAAAAGACGCGAGAGGAATGCGTGGGTGCTTTTAATTTAATATCGACTGACACCGAATTTGAATCGAAGTTTTACCAACGACGACGTGCCCTGCTGCCTAATCCTCTGTCCTTTTAATATTTATTGCCAGCAAGAGCATTTGTAAATATGAGCTATTAAATTCTTCTGAAAGAACACGCGTCAAGGCGGAATACAAATGATTTCTATCCAGAAAGAAGCTGTTGGTATATCAAGAGATCTGTCCGCCCACACACGTTAATGGATATTTATGATGAATGATCTTTGTTTACTAATCGGAGGTTACAGTCCAATGACGTCTGCTTCTACTATTACTAATTTAATCAGTCTTCATAAAACAAAGCAAGGAAGTAAAGTAAACACGTAGAAAATACTTGAGTTCCCGGTGTCCGTAATTGAACCACGTACAGCAACATAACTTCGTACGAAATTCTCTCAAGACACGGTTTTGCTGCGAAAAATAACGTACGCATTTAAAACAATAAAAACACATGTGAGTCTGACGGAGGCGCCTTGAGTGAATTTTCGCTGGAGGCGGCCCCGCGCGGGTGTTAGGAAAACGCGTATTTACAACGCGCTACGAGCCTAAAAACATTTAGGATATGGCATTCTTCTATTTAACAAAATTAGCACGAACGTACGAATATAATATTCAGTGAAAGTTTTCTACCAGTAAAAAAAAAAACTGTTTTTACCATAATAGAGAAGATATTAGGTGCATATTATACTTATAGGCTTTCCATTGACACTTATTCACACACCTTATTCACACTTTATTCTCCTAACCTAGGGTGTTGTCATCATCATCATCATCTAATGTGGGCCGGCACAACATGTGTTTTCTTCTATACTTCCCTCTATCAGCCGTCATCTCAGTATTCACTCCTTTTTTGTCATCTTTCACGCAATTATGTCAATTTCTTCTTCGGATTACCTCTACCCTTGTATCGATCCACATTCATATCCTCTTCTTGTCATCGTCACCTAGGGTGCTGTAAAAATAATAAATAAATATGAAGTTATTTTCTATTTTTAGGCCACTTTATGATTTCATGTAGCCTTAGGTCAAGGTTTGCTGCTCGATGACATTGAATTTTCTATAAGCAAGTCTAATTAGTGCAATATAAAGTATAGCGTGTTCCACTAATAGAGTTCTCGCGACATAAATAATCTTATTAATTTCAAAATACACTCAAAACCTTGCATTGTAGTTACGATTATGTATAATTATTTTCAGGTTACCTGTGAAATAGGCAAGGTAGAGTATCTCTATCAAATAACTGGTAGGTATTTATAAAGAAAGAGCTTCAAAAAAGAAGCAGGACGTACAAAAGTATTGATGATAATATACACCTGGGGTCCTTTTCTTCGCACATCCTGCCTGCGTCAGTAGGGCAAATTTCATTTGGAGCGGTAGTCCGAGGGCCCACCGTGAACTTCCCAACTCGCGAACATGTGTTAACATTACTCGTCTTTGAAAACTGGATAAGGACCTTATTTATATGGGGCCAGCGTACTGCGCGACACAAAAGAACATGATGATATTACAGCTAGCCGGGAGCCGCTAATGTGATGTACATTATGTTATTTACCAGTCGAGAATTACTCCCTTTTTATGCCTAAAATGTGGGTACAATGTGATAAAAATTACGGGCCTTTAGCGGTGAAAAGATACGTAGGGCGTGATATTAGGAGGAAATTGGGGGGTATTAAGCACTGTCGCTGTGACAAGACTTTATTTTCATGACTTTCTGAGAATAATGGAGGCTAATGTAACGTTGGTAATAAAATTTATAGAGAAGTAGACGATCTACATCCTAAAGGAATTGTAATCGATTTATCGCATATTTTTCGCTTATATTTTAGTTGAGTGCTTAAAACTCATGGAAAAGTTCAATGAACCAAGAGGACCAATACTAACAATATTAATGACAATAAAATGCTTCACCGGGATTATTATGGTTTACGCTCACAAAAATAAAGGTGTGGTTTGGGAATTTCTTAGGGAACGGACTGTTACTTTTATATTTGATTTATTTTATTTACCCGGCTAGTTGGTTTTCTTCTCTCACGTACTAAGCGATATTTGGCGATCCCTAAGACGAACCGTTTGTCACGTACGTGACGCTAGAGCGCAGAATGGAAACTTCACTATGTTGAGATGTACAAATAAATACGTTACTGTTGTGAAAACTGTTATTGGTAAGTGGTAACTGCTGTTGCAGTTTGCTTCTTGTTTCCTGCCCCTCGTCAGACAATAGCTTGGCTATATTTTTTACTTTCTCCTATGTTCGAAGCAAGTTTGAAAATAGAACACTATATTTTGTAACTTCAATATAATTATACTATTTTGGCCGGCAGTGATGATGTAAAATGTTAGTGGAGTAAACAACTTCTTTTTCTTTCTAGAAGTCTGTCTGCTATTTATATCATTATCATCTATTTATATCTTGGTACTTGCTCACTTTGGTTCGCTTAGAATCTAGTCACCGTATGTCTTATTTAACATAGAGTCCCAAACTTCATTTCATCATTAGGTACTGTTACTTTGAATTATTATTTTACAAGATCGTCAAACATGTCGAGTTCTGAGGAAATCAACAAAGAAATCCTTTTAACATTTTGTACCACAAGTGTATTGGTATTTATTTGAAAATATCGTAAGCTACCTGTAGTATCCGTTACCTGGGGTATTAGAGCGCCATGATGCCATTCAAAGCTGTGCAATGCTTTGTAAATCCTAGAGGTGTGACGCGGATTTACAGCAAAATGTTCTAGAAAAACTTAAAT
Organism: Scotopteryx bipunctaria; assembly: GCA_949320045.1. Taxonomy (NCBI): domain Eukaryota; kingdom Metazoa; phylum Arthropoda; class Insecta; order Lepidoptera; family Geometridae; genus Scotopteryx; species Scotopteryx bipunctaria. The sequence goes on from OX439441.1 coordinate 8,218,816, forward strand.
ATTTACAGGAATGTTTGAATACTTTGTGCGGTCGAGGAAGACTAAAATATTAGGTTTGCAAAAGTGCTTTGAATAATCTGTAGAGACCTTCTTTTATTTTTCGTTGAGTATATACCTAAGTTATTCGTATATTTTTTGTTAGATAGTTGGTAAGGTAAAAGGTTTTGTTAAATAGTTTAAAAATGTACTTACGGTAGTTTTAGCGCAGCGTATTGAACTATGTTTTTTATTGACAGAACTAGCAGCCGCCCGCGGCTTCGCTCACGCGGTACCCAGATAAAAAGTACCCTATGTCCCATTCCAGCACACGTAGGTACCGACTAAGCACAAAAAAGTTGAGCAGTTCAACTACTGTCCTGCTCTAAGACCACATAGTAACCCACCTGCAGTCCAAAATATTATCGCAACAATTTTTTTTCAGCCGCTAATGAATGTAGTGTAATTTGACATTGACAGTTCCTTTTCCATATGTTTTGTATCATCTATTACTAATCTGTGGTATCATCGCTGTCATATGTCAAAATAAAAGTATCCTATTTTTCATGAAAAACATGCCAAAAATAAAGAATTTACAGGTAACTATGACATCAACTAAATGAGAAAAATCGGCTCTTTAATTTGATATAGATTATGTGCAGTTTTAGACCAAAAATTGATTCCAGGTTTTCATCCCTTTTCACCCCTTTAGAGGTTGAATTTTGAAAAATCTTTTCTTAGTACACCCCTACGTACCAAGGTTTACCTACACTGAAAATTTCAAGTCTCTATGTCCAGCGGTTTAGGCTGTGCGTTGTCTGTCAGTCAGTCAGTCAGTCAGGACAAAGATTCTTATAATATAAGATTATGCAAGCAGCTGTTTAGAAACCTTTAATTCAAATATTTAAGTTATTTATTAAAGTTATTTAAAAAAACTAAATTCTTGCAGAGTTTTTAATACACTTTAGTCACGGCATTAGAACATTCCTTTTAAATAACTTTTTGAATAGTCAGAAACCTTGAATTTAATTTTCTAATGGCAATAATTTATATTTCATTATACATACCTACATACATATCATACCCGTACCTAATGGGATTGGCAGGGCCACAAGTAATCCTAATTTATAGTATTAATATTAATGGAATTAAGACCTTGTCTGAACTCTGAACTACGAAAACATCGAAACTCTAACAAAAGAGATCTCAGGTGACAACAGTTTTAAAAACTATACATCCTAAGATAAAAATAAAAACCATTTTGGAATGTCCATATAAAGCCCTTTCATATGGCACCCCACTCAAAACATTTGCAAACTTTTTTTTCCCTTTCTTTACAACCCCTTCACCAATTAGGTTCTTATGCTTCCCAGAAATCTTCAAAGTACAATCTAATTGGCCTACCAAGCTTAATACAGATTAGATTAACGGTTCGAAAGTTATGGTCTAACAAACATACAAACATACAACGCCAAATCAGCCAAGTGGCCACTGAGATCTTCGCTCACTCGATCAATTAAAGTACCAAACATTAAATTATATAAAACATTTTCAAAACAGATCATTCATACAAGGTACATTTCTAATATTTACTTCTCGTGACTAAATGAACTGCAGTTTCAGTAATATAAGCGGTAAAAATCATATGAATTTATCGAGTCGCTTTTTCTATAATATCCATTGCGACTGCAGCCGGAGAGTCGGGTAGAAAAGTGTTTGCCGAAAGATTAATGATGCGGCACTGAGCGCACTATACTCGGAGGTACTCGACAAAAGAGCCTCTTACTTACTCTTTGATGCCTACTGAAAAGTCTCACGAAAACAGGGGTAAAAACGGTTAAAATGTTTTTGCAAGTTCGGTGTCTTCACCTTTGTATTTTTCCGGTTAATATTTATTGAAGGAAACTTTTGCGCTGAAACAACTAACTTGCCATTTTTATGTAATGTGTTTTCAGAAAAATGTATTACCACACTTTCTGTATAAGATTTTAGTGAAACTTTTCCTGTTCTGGTTTTTAGTTGTTTGATAACTCTACTTCTTGTTTATTTTTGGGGTGTGTTCACATTACCCTCACAGATTATGTTCACTGTGACTGTGAGCCATCAGTTAGCGTCGTTTGCGGACAGAACAACAACTGACTATGAGCGTAATGTGAACACGCCCCTAGTTTAGGAGGAACTTAGGTCGAATAAATAATACACTTAGCAGCTGAACTCATAATCTTTACACCTGTGGTATACAGAATGGATTTTCCTGAGGGCCTTGATGTGAGGCAATAACAGAAACGTCTGAAGTTATAAAAAAAAAACATACTTTAGGAAAATGTATGCTCGACAAAACTATTATTTTCCTAGTTCATTCGTTTTTTTTATTTTAAAACCACTAGGTATAAAGTTGTTGGAACATTTAAAAAAACATAATGCTCAATATAAACCTCATACAAAAAATTATAGCGAAGTAATCAACCGTTAAAAAAGGAGAACATTGAAAGCAAGCACATAAACCTTTTTTGCACATAGTAAGGGTACCAGAAACTACAAGTACCATGGAACCACAATACCCCGACCTAATAACATGTACGAAACAGATGTAGAAAATCGGAGCAGTTTTACTAAAAAAATCTACTACCTCATACATGACAATGCAACAATACGACCCTGCTACAGGGGGAATGTTAAACTGTATTGGAGAATAAATCATTAGTAAATGAGACATTGTTCCAGGCCGCCCTTACTTCTACTGAAATGGCACTCGCAAATGATGACAAAGTGCACAGAAAGGTGAATAAATGTGCCTTAAAATATTGGCTGTTATGGAGAACGGATTTAAAATTAATTTTGAGTAATAGTTGCGTTCATGATGTTACAAACAAAAAGTATTCCAATAATGCTACTTACTTGCTGTAATATTTATTTACAATAACTATATCTAGATATGGGTCACTATAAGCTGGTTAAGCATTCAAGAAAGCTCTTTGGTAATTATTGGGATAGCTTTGTGGTTTTAATCGATTATTTTTACTTTCACCATTTCAGAGCTACATTGAACACCAGCTACTGGAGTAGCCGTAGTAGTAATAACTGGCTTCTATGAAATGAATAGTCTGGGAAATGTGAGAAAACTGGATCTATCTCACTTTCTCAGAATATTCGATTATATTGTGGACTATGTTATATTATATTGAGTGCACTGGTGGTCTAGTTGGTAGTGACCCCGCTTTCCGATCCTAAGATAGTGGGTTAAAATCCAATCGTGTACCAATGGATTTTTCTGTGCGCAAAAATTATGTACGCTATACCAGTACTCTCAAATGATGAAATAAAACATCATGAGGAAACCCGCAGCTTAGTCAGCTCCGCACGTATTGACCATGTCTTTCCTGTGGACAAGGCCGACTAAGCTGAGAGGATGGAATAGGTACTGGGCAAGCCTACTCCATCTTAATTCGTCCCGGGCACTACAGCGTCCCGTTTGTGAAGGTAAAAGTTGCCTCCTGACGCTGTATAAATCATCTACTATTAGATGGTAAAAGGCGTTATTATATTTATTAACAGAAAGAAACTTAAAACTAATACAAACGGATTATAGATAGCTCACATGATCCAGCTCATCAGATGGCGGAAACGTGCCCAAGACGCTGGCCGCATTGCCACGCTGAACGGCAAAACTGATCCTTTGAGCCAAATAACAACCAAATTTTTTTTAGAGTAATCGAGATTTGAACTCATGCCCTCAAAATCGAAAAGCGGAGGAGCACAAACGAGTGTAAATTATTGTTTATAGTGAGACTTCATTTATAATGCATCCAGTGGTTTTGTGAGTGCTCTAGATTTTCAATATTCGCTTGTTGGTCGTATCATAAATCTTGGGGGCAGACGCTGGTACGACAACCTGCATTCCCGGCCCGCCTTAATATTTAATGAAAATTGTTGGTTTAACTTAATTTCCTCCGCTGGCATGATCGTGTGGAGATTGTTTTTTTATCGTGCGAAAAACGCTGTTTCTTCGTGCAGTTAGATAAATTCTTAATGTTTTTAGACTTTTCTGCTGTGGTATGGTTTTAAACTTTATTTCTGTGATGAAATGTCATTTTCAGACATACGAAAGATGCCTTTGAGGCGCACTTTAAATCCTTTCACCACACTAGTTTGATTTACTAGTGACACGACTGCTAGTAGTATACAGGGTATAGAAGGTTAGGGTTTGTGTGCATACCTATCTATCTAGGCCTTGTAGGCTTTAGGATAGGTATATAGGTGTATATAGGTGTATATAGGTGTATATAGGTAGGTAGGTAGGTGTCTATCAAAAATCAAGTAATGTCAGTATGCATATTTGTTCTTTATATTGATAAACACAAACTTACAGGAGTCTTTTAATTGAACAAACCAATGTAAATAATTTCTTGAAAAGTCTTTGAATTTAAGATTCTAATTGGCTGTCGAGTAAACCTCTCAATTTTGTAATTTAGAGATTGATTCTCTTATTAAAATGAAATAATACCCGAACCTGAGTACTGCTTTGAAGGCATTCATCTGAAGTAGGCACTCGTGATTGCTTCGAAATTAAAAATATTAACGTTTCTAGTAACCTACATAATATGTTTTTTATTTAAATAAAAGGCAAGAATAAAAACACTTTTCATTACTCATCGTAAAAAAAACATATCTGGCGGACCAAAATATAATAAGGGAATTAAATTATGAACGTATGTTTTACATATTATTCAAACGGACTGACCGTTTTGAAAAGTATGTAAAATATGTAAAAATACAATCGCTGACAATGTATTAGGTAAGTATATCACATTCTTAGAAAAAAAAACTTACGTTTTTTTTAAAGTAGTACAAGTATGTATGTGGCTGTTTTAAGATAGCCCGATTATTTCATTTGTATTTTTTAAATTTTATTTGTAAATATTTGTGCATGTTGTAAAAAACGACTAAAGGGTAGTATCTTCTCCAACATAATGCACCATCTATATGGGCGATGGGCTGATCACTTGCCATCATGGTTCAACATATCCATCTTAGGACAAATATTTAGATCATTGTTCCATAAACAATATGCAGATTAGGTATGTATTCATCAGACAATAGAAGCTCTGATGATGCCAAAAAAATCTCCAATAATATAATAGTTATGCATGTCACAAAGAGTCCGCAAATATTTATTTTACTTTACAAAGACAAACTATAATAACATTAAAGTAAACTCTACTCTGCCTTAGGACATACATCTTGAAACTTGAATCAGGAGTGGCTGTAAGTTTTCTTATGATTACATGTGGCTCTGCCCACCCCATTAAGGATACTGGCGTGATAATATGTATTTATGTATGTAAATGCTTGTATTATTTGTATGTTTTTTAGTTAATAAAGAAAACTACTTCCAGTGACTGATAGTTGTAATTTTTTTGTATAAATATATCCTACAACGATGTCAACTGCACTCATCAGTGTTGCTGTTGACTGGATAGATAAAGGCACAAACAAACGAGTCCGTCGGCGAAAGCTGGAAACGTAATAATTGAGCGGGCGGCGTCAATGTTTAATCCGGCAGGAGCACCGTTTATCAATCGTTCGAAAAAACAACATATTTCAATATTCTCTGATTAATATCCGCTGCCAGTACGGCGGAGGCAAACATGAAATTTATGTACTGCGACCAAACGGGGCTATTCGTTTTGCTTTTAAAATTACGAATGTTTGCCGCGACGATTGGTCGGTCGTCGCCGCGTCGCACCCATCTGTTGCGGTGCAATTACCATTCGCATTAGACAGCCTGTGCTGGACTTTGTAGGCTTTGTGTATTTTGGCATTCATGATAGTCAGTTCTGCTCTAAATACGTCTGTGCGTGCTAACAAGTTGATTCGTAGACAGACTATCGACGTATCGTTTGCGGCGTAAAAAGGTTAGGCGACATTATAGGTATAATGTTGAAGAAGTTAGGCATGTCTTTGTTAGTAAAAACACATGATGTTATGTAAGCAGTACCTACGTAATTTCGTAACTCATATAGCGAATACATAAGTCATAATAAACATGTGTGTGAATGAAGATTTACACCCCAATACACCTCCACACTTTATCACAGATTTCCCACCCGCAATATTAGCATAAAGACATAATTGATGGCTAAACTAATTTAATGTAACACAGCAATTATGCTAGGGCGCTCATGGTTTACAACGCCATAAAATGTACTTCCGGTTGCCGAAACTGCACCGGAAGTAATAAGCAGTGCAATCGTCGACACCCATAAATTACTATAAGCAGTTTTAAGTGAGGGCGCAGCCTCCTCGCAGCGAAGGCTACTTCTTGTATTAAAACTTAATTTACATTTTATACACATTAATATTATACTGTAAATAAAACGAACAAGGACTGTGAGCCGAAAATGGATGAGACTAGCACAAACAGAGGAGGCCTATGTCCAGCAGTGGGTATCGTGGGCTGTGGATCATGATGATGATTGATGAAAACAAACGGGCTTATATAACTGGCTCCTTCAGGTCAACTATTATGAAGGGTTTCGGGAGGCATAATGATACATCATCGTCATAATGTCAGCCTGGTCTCATTGACTGCTGGATTCCTTTCGATTTTGACAGCGGTTTCTAAACTTATGACTCAGGGAATCCTAGTGTAGGGTAAAAGCTTTGCATGAATGGTGGCGGAACGTTTTCTACACGATTACTAAGTCGGTATAAACATATGAATAATAAAAAAGCGAGCTAGAGAAAGGCCAAGAATTTGTCATTTGTCATACATCAGCCAGATAGATGAAAAAGTCGCTGCCATGTCACATAAAGAAGTAAAAGAGATCGCGTTACAGAGGAGGGAGTGGAGGAGACTGCATCATTGCATCGGCAGGAGCTAGCTTTTCAATCTAGTAATAACTAAGTCGGTAATGCCTTTTAAGGGGTGACCGGCCGCCTATGTCTTCAAAGTCTAATTTAATCCATGCAAGTTAATGGACGAGACATGCTTCTGCGCCACTTACTACATCTGTATAAACCGTACTTAAAGTAAGCACGACAATGAACAAGTAGTAGCCAACCACATTTTTTAACTGTAGGCAAGAGGATGTGAAGAAAAAGTTCAAACACTGGAAAATGGCCGGCGAACGCCAGACGCAAATACAGAGGATTACCAGTGCTTTTTTCCTTTTTGTTTGCTGAATCTTTCTGTTTACTAGATAATATAGAGTTTTGCTAACTAAACTCTTTTAAAAGATTTTTGTTCATGAGCAAGTAAGATTTTCTTTAATTTATTTTCTAGTTCTATACAAAATTTTAGGATGTCTTAAATCCGAGTAAAACCGATTTAATTACTTCTCTGATATACTGGAAGTAAAGAAAAAGCATAGAATACGTCCAGCTGCCTCTCTACCTAAACGTGTAAAAGTCGACTAAGAATAGTATCCCGTCCAACATGTTGGATCATCTATTACGAGCGATGGGCTGACCACCTGTCACCATGGTTCACCATATCCATCTTAGAACTAAATCAGAAGTGGCTTCAAGTTTTCTTATGTTTACTTATGGCTCCACCCACCTTTATACGGGCATGATAATTATGTATGTATGTATTTTGTAGTTAATTTAGTTCGTTTGTATTATTACAAAGGAAATACAGAGCACTAATGGAAGGGATTCCGCTTTCTGATCCTAAGGCCCTGGGTTTAAATACCGGCGTACCAATGGATTTTCCTGTTTTATGGGCTACACTTAGCTAAGACGTAAAAAGCGTGGGTTCGATTCCCGCTGCAGGACAATTGTTTGTAAGAACTGCAAAAAAAAATTGGGATTTTTTTCTAGTTTCTGATGCCATGACACAGAAAATCCAGTCTGAGGTTCAGATCAGAATAAGTGTGTAACTACTGTTGGAAATTATTTAATTGAATAAGAGGGCTGAGTTCTTTTATGATATTATCTAGAGTAAGACTTTTTATAATACGTAGCTATAAAACAGTGAACACTAATTTCGTCCCGGGAGAGTTACAGACGCATTCTAGGAAACATAAACAACCCTACAGCGGCAATGGCGAGCCTCATAAAAATGAAACTCCTGTAACTTAACAGGGAACTTTTATTAAAATAACAACATCATGCCGTTAATTTGTTTGTAAAACTGCGCAGACGGTAAAAATTACTTATTCAGAGTGTCGAGACCGCGAACCGAGCGGGTTGGCATCGTTGACTTCGGCAAGTGACGCGTGGCTCTTCTATTATTCACAATCCTAGCTTAGAGACGTGCGTCTCCTCTACTTCCCTTGCTCTGACTAGTTTATATACTTCTAGTGGAACGCCCGTGGTTTCACTCGCCTAGAGTAGATTATTTTGATTGTATCTCTCTCATATTTGGGAGTTTGAACAGCCTTGACATTCCATTGCACTTCTTTGGTAAACTTCTAAATTCGTCATCATTTTGTATTGAAGAATCCTAATCAAAAGTTCCCATACAATCTTTAACAACCCCTACACCCCGTTTCGGGGGTAGTTTTGAAAATATTTTACCATAGACTTTTATTAAATGTATTGAGAGATGTATTTAGAGTATTTTTATGCTAAGTTTCTAGTTTGAAAGTTCAAGGAATACGATTTTTCATAAAAGTTTTTCACCCCTTTTCAGGGGTAGTATACGTCTACGTGCTAAAAGGAATACATCTTCCAAGTTTCCAGAAGTCTCTAGGACCAGCGGTTTAGGCTCTGCGTTGTCTGTCATTAGGTCAGTCACGACAAACTCTTTTATATATAGTATTATGATATCTACTCTACTGAAGGATAGGGAAGTTAGCACTAGTTTAGAAGTTTGCAAACAGCATCACCATTCACTCGCTGAAAAGTGGTGAACCGATGATTTCTTAAATTCTGACGTTACAGAACAAGAAGCAACATTGAGCAGTCAATTTGTCGATTTATACAAAGAAGTTTCAAATGACAAGCTTACATAATAGGGGAAGAGCGACCCGACCACAATATGAATGCGGTAACGTATGGCAAAGATGATTTTGACATAGTGTGTTCATTCAATACAAAGAAATAACCCCTACATCATCATCATCTGCAAACGTACGTCTGCAAACATGTTGAATCTACCCGGACTCAAATATTTACCTTTATTTGCATTTATAGTTCACCATATCCATCTGAGGACTTTAAATCGGAAGTGGCTGCAAGTTTTCTTATGTTTACTTGTGGCTCTGCCCACCCCATTAGGGATACGGGCGTGATAATATGTATGTATGTATGTATTTGCATCTAAACCAGAATTTCTAGCCAGTATGCAAAGTTGAGTATAGATGAAATAAACCACAAGTAAAGTATACGCTTTTTAGGGTTCCGTAACCGAAGGATGCCATCGGGATCATATTACTAAGCCACCGCTGTCCGTCTTAACATCTGTCAGCGGGCCGTATGGCCGTATGGCCGTATGTCATTCATGAACCGTAATAGGTACTGAATTCAAATGTACACACTATTGCCACTATAAAATAATAAAAATAAAATAAACGAAGTCCATACAAGAAATACTTTTTTAATGTACCATGGTAAAAAACCCTTCGTGTGCGAATTTGACTCGCACTTGACCAGTTTTATTCGCATATAATGCCGATCAATTTTAAATTGTTCTCAAACACGAGACGTTAATACAAATCCAAAACACACGGTGCATACTGATTTATCACTATTTTATGCGAAAAATAACAGCAATAATGCATCAAAGGGGTTGCAATAACTCAATACACAAACTAATTGCTTTTCTCGTGTAAGTAAATTCACTTGTAGACGCGTCGATAGAGTATAAATGAAATTAATGCATCTCTCTCGAGAAATAAAATGTCATTAGTTTCGGCCGATGAGCTCGAACCTTCTTGAAGACGTACTTTATTGTCTTGCTAGGTTGTTCTACGGTAGTTTCTATTGAGGTAATATATCCGGGTAGCTTTATTGCCACGTTGTTGTTAAATGTGACTTTTAGATTCTCCTTTCTTAGGAAATGACAACCGTAATATAGCCGAGATTAACCGTAGTATAGTCGAGGTAGGTGATCGTTGTTGTAATCACCTGTCCAAGTAAATCGATCGTCGCATTTTGGAAACCTGATAGGGTCTCCGTTCTTCTTCGTTCCGTAACCGGACCTTAAAATTCCGGTACAAAAATAACAAAGCACACTCCTCTCAAAAGTTTGTTAAAATGTTAATTATTTGTTTTTGTATGCCGGAGTGACCCTTAAAAGAAATTCTATTTCTATAGAACCGGTGTACAGATTTTTTTTACCATTATAGATACTCAAAAATAATGACGGTCAGGCTATACTAGGCAATAGCAAGGCTCGTAGAGCACAACGGCTGAATTACAGGGATAATATCGTATTAAAGTATGCCATGTAAATTACGGGTTCGAGCCAGAACACGAGTAGGGGGTTATTGTGAGGCCCAGTAACGTCTTATTTTATCTAAATCCTATTTTGTGTCCCGAGCATAAATCGCACTAAGGCGTGTACATTGCGTGAACATTTTCTTATTTCCGAGCAGACGTGCCAAGAACTGTAAGTACGGGCTGCCCTTCTTTTATGAAAATATGATCGCTATGTATGAGCCAATGCGGAAGATGATTAGGGAGATAATTCAGTCTGAGACAGATGCCCCTTGTTAATGGACGGCGGACCGAACTCAGGCTACTGTTGTGTTATCTTGGTCGGTTTATTTTATTTTTGCTTTTATATAGATATTAGAAAACAATGAAAACATCTACAATGTCCTTATCGATGTTTACAAAAAAGTATATATTTTTTTGCAAATTTTGATTTAACACGATACGTAGGTATTCTGTGATTTTCAACACTTTTACGATAAAATTTGAGAGCACACGTACTTCATCTTGGAATTAAGTTATAAAGTTAAAAGCTTACCAGTCCTTTCCCTAAAAACGAGATAGTGCTTTTGAAAACATGTTTCGTTTGTAGAGCATGGTGGTAGATTGTGAAATTGGACCGCTGCCATTGCAGTAAAAGTGGAAATAAATTTTCGGAGAATCAACCAAATTAAAAAAAAACTTGCTTGCTCATTCTCTTACAATGGCAAATCTAAAAGATTTTCCGCATTATTCAATCTTTTAGTAAGTGTGGCCCCTGGAACAGAAATTTTGGTCCAGTTTTATAATACGTACGTAAAACTGGTTTTGTATAGATATATAAATGTGTAAAAACCTTGGTTATAATATCAACAAATATTGGTAAGATACAAAAACTCAATAATTTAGTTCTGAATAGACCAGGCCGGCCTCAGCCACATATTACACTCTCGCCACCGACGAGACAACAACAGATTACAGTCTATATTGTTTCTGTAGGCTTCCACCAATGCTTAAGGCGGGGTTTACGATTGGAGGCAATTCTTCTAATCCATTAGGCTGTCTGATGTTCAACTTTTATGCGGGTCCTACCACTGAATGTCTCGCGAAAAACGAGTAACATCGCTCAAATTATTTTCAGTGAGGTTTTTACGATAGTCGTATCTTTTTACACGCACATCATGTGTAGATATGTGCACATAATGTTAAGGTGTGCTACGACGTACGAGTGAAGTATTCATAAATCGAATTCGTGTTTCGAATTGCATCATTTGTGTATGAGCATTTAAGAGCAAGTTGGCGTTGGAGCGTTGGATGGATTGATTCATGGGTAATATTCCAGTCTGCATGTTATTGGTTCTAGTTGAAGTTGATTATTAATGCAATCGAGAACATTGGGTAAGTTCGACAAATTATAGTGTAATCTCGGACGGTCGCGTCGCCGAGGAGCGCCGCCATGTCTGGCCTTTGGGAACATTGACTTCCCTACTCGGGAATAACGCACAGTTTATCCAGCTTTTTTAGGCGAGAGCTAGATTGGATATTGCGAATCTAGGTCTAGGATGTATAAAGCAATATGGTAATATGTATACACAATATTTTCAAACATACAAAATGTTGTTATTGAACATCATTGCATATTCATCATATAAGTTGTACTCGTAAGTACCTACTCAAGCTATAATTTGTAGGTTTTTGTATCCATCAGCATCTTGGATAACTCCTTGAATAAAGAATTTGTGTGCATAAGTCATTATAATCAAGTACAGTAATACTGGTGGTTCTGGCAAGCTCAAAAAGCTTAAATTGCTCAAAACTTCCCTTAGAATATTCGAGTTGTGTGGTGTAGCCGTTGCGTCGCCTACTCCCTGCATCCGGAGTATCTTAGCTCCACAATAAACCCTAGTCTTGCTGCGCTTGGCTGACGTCACGACCATATTTTACACACTTAAAGCTGTTTGTCGTGTCATACCATTATACGCCATGTAAGGCCCGGACTTATTGCCAGCGTAGAGGAATAACTCAGTTTAAATTGTTTTTGGAGTATGAGCCGCTTTATTGCATTACATCGAAATGCTCTCATTGTGCAACAGTACTAGTTTGTTACGCTGCTTCCTTTGAAGCGAATGTCATTGAAATATAAATATAAAACGGAAGCAATGCTGACTATTTTAATTAAAAGTTAAACACTAAAGTTACTACAAACTAGCTTTCCTCCATAGTCCTAAAAGGAGTAAAGGTATACCAAAAATGAGTTCTTGAACTCAAATAACTGAGAAAAGTATGTTGGTAAAGAAAAAGATAACTAAAACAAAGTCGTTGGCTCTAGCTATATACCAAGACTTGTCTGAATTTATTTTGAACCACAATGTTCCACCAATAATATTGTGAAATGCCAAACTGCAATTGTTTATAGCTTTGATACTTTGGTAAGTTTATATACTTGAAGTTATCGAGGTTTTTATAAAAAAGTTGCAAATCTGATGTATCAAATACAATAAAAAGTGTCGTAATAAAGATTTTGGTCTATGAAAGTTCTTCTGAAGTGTAGTTCTTTTGCAGGATAACATTACTTTATGGATCACTGCTATTCAAAGAAATAATATATTTTCCTAGAACTCATTGACAAACAAACTCTCCCTGTTTTTGTTTGTGTAGATCGGAATTACCCAAGTTCACCATAAATTCATAGCCAATGGAGACCCTCACTTTTATCTTAATGGCCTTTAGGCTGTTCTAAAGATGATTCGTATTAAAAATGCAATTTAGTGCTATTTTTATGTACGACCTTTATTAGTTCTTGTCTAGCCTTGTGATTTGTAGACTAAAGCTACAGAAAAATAAAAGCTATTGTAAGTGTTACTTTTTGTACTTTTTATTTTATATTTCATCACGTTTTCAAGTAATTGAATACGTGAATACGCGAGTTGCAAAATTTGTCCATCATTTATGATCAGCAAGTTATTTTAGTGCCTCAATTTGCATTTTATGAAACCATTCGTAGTTTTATTAGCAATTAACATAAAAATTTTGCTCGTTTACTGCACACTAATGTGTTTTGTTTATTTGAATTAATTGTGTAATATAATGGGTGCCATTCAGACAAAATAATACAAAAAAAAATTAGAGAACAAACGCATTCGAAGAGAAAAAAATAGAAGGGGATTGATAGGAGTTGGCACAAGAAAGTGATGTGTGGAAAGAGAGAGGAGGCCTTTACCCAGTAGGGGACAGCATAAGGGCTAGATAACAAAAAATAGATTTTATTCTACGAGTTCGTAGCAAATAATAATATTAATGACGATATTCTCATGGTTTTATTCATAATCTCATTTTACGCTTTATAAATCGCTATTTTAGTTATATTGTAAGCATTCATCCCATATTTATTTGAATTCATCTGTTGTGTGTTTAAACACGCCTCTCTCAGGTGTCTTGATATGAATTTTAAGGATATGTTTTGGTTAGCCTTGCTCCAACAGATTTTGAACTCTGTGGTTTTGTAACAAGGTTTAAATCAATTGGTTGGGTGTGAATTTAATAATTTTAGACAATTTTCACCTTCTAATGTAGGCAAATTTAATAAGCTCAAATGTATATTCGTAGGCGTGTTATGATTATACGTGTTTTGGTGTAAATTGATTTGTCTGGATGTCTTTTGATCTTTTTGTTACCAATTTGCAAGTAGATAAAAAAAAAAAATATTTGTGGACATTTTACACAGCACCATGTAGCCCCAAACTAAGCAAAGCTTCTACTATGGGAACCAGATTATAACACCCAGACCCGGAAGAAATAATTGCAGAACAAGCAAACATTTCTCCCGCAGTGGCAATCGAACCCGCGCCTCTTGCGCCTCACTCAAGCACTCGCCCGCCGCGCCACCGAGGTTGTCAAGATAGCAGAAGTAAATTTATTTGAGACATTTAAGTATTAGAGTATTATTAGTTCTTAGTCCATGTTTCAGAACCTGTAATGTGTCTAACTGTTGAAGTAGGTATATAACTTTGTTGTGTCTTTGTTAAGAGAGCCTATAATTTTGCTTTTACCTAGGCCTCATTTAAGACCTTACAGGTACTTAAAGTAAAAACAAGCAGTTCTAAGTGAAACACAAGTAATTTAAGCATCCGTATACGGGTATTACTTACTCGACTAAGTAACATTTGCGAGCCCCGCAAACTCGTTGGGGAATTTTACTGCCGCTTCATTTTATGTTATGAACACAAACGTGTTCGAAGTATTTACGAATAATAAAAACAAGTAAAGTAATGAATCTCTGGCCACTTCATCTCGCAGCTTTTAATATTTTACGTGACCCCTAAATTTTAGGTTGATAATGCTTGCTTTATACTTTAAGCGGTAAAGCTTTACATAAGAAAACTAAATTTTTATATAACTGCATTGTTCACATTGGTTCCTTTTTCAATAGATGATAGATAATTTTTAGAGTCAGGGCTAACAGGGCTAATAAAAAATCTTGATAGTAAATAGTGAAGGCACAATACTTTAACCTTTATTCTGGAATCTCTAATTTTGATTACAATTTTAAAAACAAATTTTGCTGACCCTACTTGATGTTATTGACTTATAGCAGAACGACATAAATTAGGCAGCATTCAGAGATATTTTTATCACTAAAAACTTTCATCCAGAAAAAATATTTCAACAATTTTGAAATAAACAAATAACAGGCATTGCAAATTTGCACACTTTAATAAAATCCTGTATGAATAAAATTCTTTGTGTGCACGTATTTAATTTTTTGTCTGGTAGAGTATGCTCCGCTCGCAGTGGAGAGCTGGCTGTCAGACGGCGCACTCTTCATTAAGTTCTGATTACCGGAGACTCAGACGTCATGGATCTGGTTGCTGGGAAGTGCAAAACTTTATGATATTATGATTACTAGCGGAGGCGGACGTGCTTCGTGCTTGTCAAAGAATAAGTAAAGTAATAACAATGAATAGGTAAAAAGTAGGTAATATCTCGTATTTTGTTACAAAAGTAGACCAAAATCTCATTTAGTTGTTATTGGAAGACTAATAGGTAGATAATGTCAAGACGACAGTGGCCACCAACACTTTTTCGAATAAAAAACAAAGTAATGTAATATTTCTAGAGGAACGCCCTGTAACTTTGTTTGCGTTGTGTATTTTTATACAAACTTTATATTTCCGCTGCGTTCCCTAGTAGTTAAATTACGGGAATTCCTTTCTTAGTGCATCATTATATCATGAGAGGAATATAAGCTTTGAGGACTGTAATCATTACTATAATAAATTGAGTGGAAATAAGTAGGTACGTTGTCATTTCAATTATTTACTGTGCCCGATGTCTATGAAAGGATATTACTAGGAATACTAAATAGGGTCGAGTCAGCTCTGTACCTCGGTGATCTTAGTCAAAGCTACAGGCATCTCAAGCATGACGAAGTGCTACACTCTTTTCTTATAGCAGGACGTGTTAATTACTCGACACATTGCCGTTTATGACGCTGGCTCACATATCGTAACTAATTCCACTCATACTGGAAGTAGGAAGTTTCAGGTATCTGTTTGGACTTATTTTACTGGTGCGATAAGCCAGGGATTTGGTGTAGGTAATTATGAGAGTAGTGCTGACGTAAGTAAGAAAGCGGTATTCGGTTCAGACTTTCTGTAATCAAAATTATAGTTTTACTGCTTACATCTTACAGCCTCATCGCTTTATATCGTCAACTTCGCTACACAGCTTGCCGCTTCATCGCATCAACACGTTACCGCATAAACTAAATTAAGGCCTTTTACTATCTATAGTAGATGATTTATACCGCATCAGGAGGCAACTTTTACCTTCAGAAACGGGACGCTGTAGTGCCCGAGGATGGAGTAGGTTTGCCCATCACCTATTCCATCCTCTCAACTTAGTCGGCCTTGTCCACAGGAAAGACGTGGTCAATACAATGAATGAACCGCATAGCATTACGAGTAAATATGACGAAACAACAATTTCAAATTAGTTCATAATTTTAAATCACGTGGTTATTGGTTATGGCAGATGCACATTATAACTGATATATTTGTTCAAAACCATACCAATTATTAAAACAACCATTAAACTATAACGTGACCAGATAACATCACAATTTATCCAGTATTTCCAATACAGCAAGCGATAAAATCGAAAAGCTTGTATCGTCTGTATAACTCGACGTCAAAACACAAAAATATTGTCGGTCGAAGACAATTCCGATGCAATATTAATATTTACCTTTGCATAGTCCAAACAAAGACTGCATTCATATTCACCCCACGAAAACAAGTAGATAAAAATGCAAACATGCGCAATTGTGTCTCAAACGAAGGAAGGCGGTACTGTTCCTGAAGCGAAAGTATTCCGGACACAAATGTTTTCCCGCTCATATGAATTTAGATCGGCCGCTGTATTAGAGGGAAGTAAAACTATCGGGAGACAGGTAAATCGAACTATTGGAAAGGCTAGGGGTCCGGATGTAGCTTGTTGGTAGCAGGCGGCGCTCACACTAACGCTCATGTGGGATTAAAAACATCCTCTATCATAAACGAATTAGGGTGAATTTCCTCTCCTTTCTCAGAATAAAAGTGTCGTAGTGGTTGTCTTAACGGTCACGTACGAGTACGTTAGGACAAGCTGCACTGCAATGTAACGTCACATACATTTTGAAATGTCAATCAGCAATTTTTTATCAGTGGTATGAAAGTGACGTTGTAGTGCGGGACCGGCCCGCTTTAATGTGCACGAACCTTTAGTCGAAATTATTCTTTAGGGGCACTGTATTCCTGTCTGTAGAAGACAATCCTTTTGATCTCTAGGTAGGTACTCAGATCCTTTATGTTTCTACTAAGGGGTGCTTTACATAACTGTTATAATTCTAAGTAAAGTCGTCTACAATACAATCAACGGTTTTAATTAAAGATTATTAATATCTCATTAAATTTACAAAATAATTTATTAATTGTGAAACTTTTACCTATAGTAGATGATTTATACACCGTCAGGAGGCAATTTTACCTTCATAAACGGGACGCTGTAGTGCCCGGGACGAATTAAGATGGAGTAGGCTTTCCCAGCACCTATACCATCTTCTCAGCTTAGTCGGCCTTGTCCACAGGAAAGACATGGTCAATACGTTCGGAGCTGACTAAGCCGCGGGTTTCCTCACGATATTTTCCGTCACCGTTTGAGAGTACTGGTATAGCGCACATAAATTTTTCGCACAGAAAAATCCTTTGGTACACGAAGGCGGGGTCACTACCAACTAGACCACCAGTGCTCTCAAATACACCTAACAGCCAAACAAGAAAATGAGTGAGCGATCAATTCGATACATTTTAAGACTTTTCTATGGAAGTGGGGGCAAACGAGCAAGCGGCTCACCTGATGGTAAGTGATTACCGCCGCCCACGGACACCTGCAACATCAGAGGAGCTGCAAGTACGTTTCCAGCCTTTAAACTTCGAAAATAGTTTCAAAGTGGTACAGAAACATTTGTAAGAGTTTGGTCTCCACAAGAAAAATACTTTTTTGGATTTGTAACTTATACAACGTTACAAATCCAAAAAAATTTTTCTTGTAATATTTTAGCAATAACCCTATCCTACTGCAGGCATGTTGTATTAGGAAATAAATTTTCATAGCGGGTGGGCATCGAGTGGCCGCAAAGGCGCCCTGATGCGATTTCCGGCCCACTTTTAACGGTGTTTCCGGTAAGATATAAATTCAAGTTAGAGCTTTGCGGATACGGTTTTAGAAAAAATTGAACAGTAATTTTGTATTTACAGCTTCGTAAAAGGACTATTACAATTTAACTCAAGAAAAATATCATCATCATCTTCTGGTCCTCGGGTGGGGATGCAGGAATCGGGCGTCTTTTCCGGGGGCAACTACCCCCGTGTCTATGGGTTTCGCCCTTTTGGGCGGTAATCTGTAAAACGGCACAAGTAAACGGGTGGACGGCACATAGGACATTTTTATGTCATATATATATATATTTTTTACTAGTGTGGTGAAAGCAGTAAAGTGTGCCTCAAAGGTTACTTTCGTGCACTTTGCACATGTTTTCGAACTTTTTAGGCTCTACGACATGCCGGTTTTTTCAAGATGTTTTCCTACACTGTTTGAGAGTAGGTATTGGTATAGCGTACATACATTTTGGAACGAAAAAATAAACCATTGGTACGCGACTGGGTTTGAATCCACGACCTTAAGATCAGAAGGCCAGGTCACTACCATTAGACTACCAGAGCTCTTAAATTACCTATTTACTAACTTGCGTGATTAGGCGTCGCAAAACAGACATTTTTAAGTATATTTTGAGTAGGGTCACCAAAGAAACTAACAGGCATAATACCAAGCTGCGCTTCAAAAACACACAGAGCTCATTCGTGTACGTGAATTACCTTAAATAAATGGCAATATTGAATAGTAAATGAGTTGATCAAGTTGACGGAGCATGGATAAAATTGGGACAAGGTCGATACGACTTTTCTGTTAAAAGGAAATACAACAAACAATTCCAGACAAAAAATCAGAAAAAACATCTCTGTAACTACTTATTCGCAGTATTCTAGACACGTTAAATTATAACTGCGTAAGTTTGTGTGTGTTTGTTTTCTCTATTCTCAACTCATCTCCGTTATGGTTGAAACTCGGAATATGCATTATGACTTGGAACAACATTTTGGCTACTTAAAGAATAACCGAACCAAATTGTAATTGTTATTTTGACTCTCCAAAATGGGTTTCCAGTAAAAGCTGTTTAAATAGTGCACGTGTGCTCACCGCATTTTAATTTTTTTTTCTGGGCGTCTGGTCGAAGCGATGCTTGATACAAGAGCTGGTTTGTATTTGGCTCAACGGATCAGTATTGCCATTCAGGATGTCAATGCGGCCAGCGTCTTGGGCACGCTTCCATCGTCTGATGATCCGGATCAGATGAGCTGTCTATAAACCATTTGCAACGGACTTTAAGTAGCCTGACTGTTAGTTTTGTCATACATATTATCACGCCCGTATCATTAATGGGGTGGGCAGAGCCACAAGTAAACATTAGAATTTTTTTTACTCCCAGTCTAGCAGAGAAGTACACTTACTTTTGTATTTAGTAAATTATATTTGCATTAGTTATAGGCATATTTCTACACTAATATTATAAAGAGGAAAGATTTTTTTGTTTGTAACGAATAGGCTCCAAACCTACTGAACCGATTTAAAAAATTATTTCACCAATAGAAAGCTACATTATCAGGGAACAGCATAGGCTATAATATAATTTCAAAAAAATTAGGGATCCGTAAGAAAATCCGAACGAAGTCGCGGGCAACAGCTAGTCTGTTAATAAATGTATATTGTATATTTTAAATAGTTGGCTGGATTTAAAACTTTCAATTAAATAGTTTACTTTTTAAATCCTTAATCATACTCACAGAAACAGCAGTCACCCTTATTCCCACATTCTGGAGAACAGAGACCACTATAAAATGAAATTTTACTAACGCAAAGCGGTGGAGAAGGTACAGCTAATAATAACAACATCTGGCTCACTCCACTTATAAAACTTAGATATTTTTAAAGTGTATTGTGGTTTTTGTCAGGATCGTAGCAAATGGCGATCCGTGATCTCTGCCTACCCCTATTGGAAACAGGCGTGATTTTATGTATGTATGTATGTATGTATTGTTTATAGTTTGACTTTCATCATAAAAACTCTGTCAATTTCATTTGGGCTGGCTTTCATAATGTTCAAATACTGTCACAGCATTACGATAAACTTATGCCTAGGCAATATAAAAAAAGTAATATCCTAAATATTTTTTTTTATTATACATTTTTGTGGTTGTTGTTATGTCAAAATGCTTTATAGTGCTGTAACACCATTTTTGAATTTATGACATATACTATACCTAAATCTTACTGCACCTGCAATAATGTTTATACTTTATGCAGTAAAAATATGATACTTTTCATTTAGTTGAAAAGTTTGATTTATTCCTGCATTTACTGCATATTTACTACCGTAATAGTGCTACTTTTACGTGCACCTACTATTATGTGAAGCACTCGTGGCGTAGCTTGCTTAGACGTTCTTGATTGATCGTTGAAGTTAAGCAACGTTGTGCGAGTCCACGATTTGGAGGGGTGACCGCAAGTGGCATTGCGAGCTGAGTGCTTCTGTGCTTCCGAACGCACGTTAAATTGTCGGTCCCGGCTTATAAGTCGTTAAGCCACGACGGAGGCCTTCAGGCGGTCTATTATTTATTTATTATGTGTGGTGTGCAATAAAGTGTTTTCTATATATTTATAATAGGAGCATATTTTTTATTTTTTTTCTTCCTTTTATTATTAGTGTTAAAGGTATTAATTATACACAGGTGGTATAAATAAATTATTAGAGCTCTAATATGTCATAGTGGGATGAACAGAAACTGGTCTCCCTCGTGGTCCTACTAGTAGGACAAAATAGTAGGACCACGAGAAAACGGCGCTAAAAACTCCGTCACAAAAGTTGGCCAACTAGCTCATACGAACTTACGTACACTAAAATCATAGCTACGAAAAGCTCTACGCCGTAGCAGTACCTACGTAGATTGCTACACAAAAAGTGAGCAAACTCCTCGCTCTTGCCACGGCTGCGACGCTACTTCTAAACAGCGGGTCTGCCCTCATGTTTCTAAATAAATTATGAATATTTACCGTCACGTTACGCTTTACTCAGACATAATTATTTTAATCTGACTCCGAGAGGCAATTTCGTGAAATTGATGCTAAAGGAGTGGCCCTTGTTATCTCCGACGAAGATAATAACAATATGTTTATGTTGAAGGTCTTCGGTCGGGGGCTTATAAAAACGTGGATTTTAATTGGTTGGTTACTCAGACTTGTACGTAGAAGACATTGAACTTGTAGTGAAAGAATTTATGTTTCGATAAAGACGTTACATATTTTCTAGTTTAGTTTATTGAAAATTCTAGCTCAAAGCGTTGAGACTGACTACTAACTTAAAGCACTCTGGTAAAAGTAAGTAACTTCGTATGAGCTAGTGGCCAACTCTTGTGACGGAGCTTTTAGGACGCTTTAGGCTTCCGTCATGTCTTAACGTCTTACAAGCCGGGACCGACAATTTAACCTGCCCTCCGAAGCACGGAAGCGCTCAGCTCGTAATGACAGTTGCGATCACCCATCCCGATTGTGACTGCGCACAAAGTTGCTTAACTTCAACGACCAATCAAGAACGTCTAAGCAAGCTACGCCACGAGCGCTTCACTCTGGTGATCTATGCCCAATACTCTACTAACCAACGACGGATCGTACATTACCATAGCAACGTTGTTTCCTGTCAAAAACGTAAAAAATGCGCTTTTAGAAAGATAACGTTTATATGCTAATTAACGAGCCGTCGTCCGTTAGTGGTTATTGAAACAGAGCAGTAGTGTTAATGACACGTTCCAGTCCTAATCCAGTCGTGTATCAACAGATATTTCGTTAGAAAAATGTACGTGCGCAATGCCAGTACATAAACTTCGCTGAAGCAAGGATGTATATATAAAATTAAACAAAAAATACTGGCCCGGTACCTAAGCTTAACCAGGTACTTTAAAAACTACTGGATGACTTATGACCTAGCTTTGTTTTTGTGGTGTGTTCAGGCCTAATTGTTATTTTTTTCGTCTGAAGTTTTAATTAAGAAGGTCTGATCCACACGAGTCGGGGCTAATATCAGAATTTCTTTTGTAAGTTCTACGCTACTGGATTGGTCTCGAGAGTATCTTGAACGATTTATGTCTGCGAAGTTTGGCGCAAAAATTATTACCTATAGAGCACGTCTATACCTAAATTATTGTTGTACAAAATGGTATCTGATAAATTCTCAACTGGGGAAAGGAATACTAAATATTCATACTCATTGGTATTTTAACCGTTGCGTCTGAGAATTTTTCTAATACATAAAAAATTTGAAGCTAGAAAAATAATCATTTAATGTAGAAAGGCAACAAAATAATTAATTAATAAAAAACAAAATTATAAATATTTCATATTCTTTAAGCCTGAGTGCGAAGGATGCATTGAGATTTGTCACGCGGATGCAGCGTGACCGCAGCGTCGAAAAATATCGTCACTTCAAAGTTATTCTTTACATTTTAAAGTAAACTATCTAACCCTTAAATTTTGAAAGCAATATGTATGCATGGCCCCTTGAAGTGAAACTGTCCGCTCACAAAAAGGATTTGCTGTAGACCCACTAAATATTAGATGGGGCACAATCTTTTGGGGCGTGGAGGTAAACACGCTTAATTATGAAAAGCTGTTGTGGAATTAGGCTTCGTTCGAACCGACGAGACAGGGAGGTAATTCTCAGGAAATACACATAATTATTATTTAAAACTGTCAATCAACTGCCGAAATCATATTTTTACAGTTTTTCAGCAATATTTATCTAATAGTAGCTTATACGCGCGGCTTTGCTCGCGTGGTGAGAATTTTAACACCCCATTATAGCCATTTTGGGGGTTATTTAGAAAAACCCTGAAACAAGTGTCCATTATATTTTTATATATAGTATTCTAAACAAGTTTCAAGCCAACCTAACCCGTTGAAAAGGTTCCATTTTGCCCCTTTGAGGGTTATTTAAAAAAACGATGAAACAAGTTCCAATTATTTGTATTTAAAATTTCCATACGAAGCTTCAATTAAATCGAACTTCGCGTTTAAAGTTGCATACAAACGTCTTCTTCATTACTTTTTTCTGTTTTGTCACAAATAAAAAAGATTATTTTCTCTTTGCCATAGATACAAAACAGACTGATATATTTCCAATTTGTGATGACAATTTGACAGTGAGACGCGGCTGTTTAAACACACCTCACGAGGAGAATAATCGTACGTTTGTATAATTGGATTTAGAGTTAATTGTTTGTCTGATCAATCAAGGCGATTGAGTTGTGCGCGGAGGTTGTTAGGCTAATTACTTTTGTATCGGTACGTGTTCAAAGGGGCAAAGGATTTCCAAGAAATTTGCTCCTACAGGGACTTAAAGCACTTAAAGTTCAGAAAAAATATATTAAACAAAGCGATTCTCAGTCTATTTCTGTCTTACCCTTATTAATACTTTATATCATTTATCTATTCTTTCTCTTGAGTTTTATTATCAGTAATTTATTCTGCAATAGAAAGTCATAGACACGGACTTCGGAGAAAGCTTTACGGTCTTAAAAATTAGTGAAACTCTATTAGCGAGATGTTCGGGCAAACGAATTTGCGTTATCGCCTTCGCCAAGCGAGACACGCGTGGCATACTAACTACATAAGGGTGCGGCCATATAGAAGGTTGAATAACTTGAAATTACAGATGAAAACATACTTTACCGCTACTGTTTTCATAATATAACGGAGGTGTCCACCATCTACATACATAGACACATACTATCACCCCGTATCCCTAATGGGGTGGGCAGAGCCACAAGTACTCATAAGAATACTTGCAGCCACTCCTGATTCAAAGACCAAGATGGATATGGTGAATCAGGGTGAATCCACCATCTACCCTGTTCCATTAACAGTCTTGTCAAATATTTGCTTATAATTTTTTTGTAACGGTAAAAATTTGGCTATGGACTTTTGAGCGGGGATCCTAAAGTGATGATTTGAGGGTAGTTTTGAAAGATTCAATTGTTATTGGACGGTGTTTTAGTCACGAGGTGCCGTAAGCCAATTTCTGGGAAACACATAACAGCGAATCACATGATGGGAAAGGAGTTTGTTTCAATCAATCTAGTGGGCGTAGTGTGTGATTGTCGATCATAATAAATGTATGATACCATTCTTCTAATATTTTTACGTATATATATTACCCATATCATCTCACAACATCTCCAGCCGCTTAGATGCATCAAGCCATTGAGCCATCATAATGTGTCGCAATAAGCTGCATATATGCAACATGTAGGTACAGGCTGTTATTTAGCTTATACCTCGTTTGCCAATCTCCGGATTATGGTAAAATTCATGTAGGTAGGGCAAACAAGCTTCGCAAGGCACTCTTGCATAGTGGCTGGACTCTCCCGTAAACCTTGTTGCAATTTAACATCAAAAGAGATTTACAGACTTGCTGCTGGTGTCTCGTACGCAGTTGTTTTTTGTAAAATGCATTGTGGCTCCACCCATAAAAATAGATACTCGTACGGAAAACTACATATAAAGTAAATAAAAACAGATCGTTCATTACCAAAGCAACGTTGTTAGGTATCTTTCAAAAAGTGCCATACATTTTATTAAAAAAAAAACCAACACAAGTCGTTCACTAGTCACTGACGCGGCTATACTTCAAAAACAAATGTCTTTGAAGTAATATGTGTAATACCTCAATAATTCATTGTTATTTTTTTTTCATTATTATGCTTTATTCAATGCTTGTTCCTAAAATACTTTCCTCATTGAGCAAAACAAAACATTAAACAATATGGCGGGACGGTATTCAGTAAAATGATTTGACATCTCCTGCCTTTGACAAGTAGGTAAAATGGCTGCATTTTGTTCAAAATATTCGTAATGAAGCTGTCTAATCATAAAACTGTCAAAATACCTAAGTGACAGTGACAGCTACGAACTACTACACTGTCTTTGCCGCCCAGGAAAACATGTTACCATTGTAAAAAAGTCTTCATATTTTATATATACATTTTTTCTGCAATTTATATATTTTTTCTAATTCACAGATGTTTTCCCGCATTTTTCTGTCTGGCGTACATAGACCAGGCCTGCTATGAAACATCTCCTTTGCCATATTTGCCTAATGTTGTTGACGCATGACGCATCTTTTTCTGAAACGCTGTAGGCGGAACTCTATTGCGAGTAGAATTTTAGGATGGCTTTATGCCACATTTTTTTCCGCTATCTATCCCGTGCCGTGTTCTCTGTGTGAAGTAGCCTTATCACTGAGGCCGAACTTGCTTCTCGTGTAATTACTTCTTTAAACGAAACCGCCATCGGGGGAGGATACGGCCACTTTTGTCCGGGCACGGTTCCGATAATCTAGTTATTCCTTGCTTCTCGGAGGTCTTGAACGTTTTTATAACCAGTGCGTACGTGTTAGTGGATAATATAGTTTTAGAGATGGCTTTAGTGGAGCTGCGTTTGATGTTTCATGAGGAATCCATTTTGTCTTATACTTGACGCTTTTATTTTCTGAAGGGATCATCAACAATATGATGTAATGAGTTACTTCATGAACGTTATTTTGATATTGTAGCGCAACAGTCTGTTTTAAGTCTTGTAATTTTTTTTGAAAATCACTAACATGGTAAAACATGCTGTCTTTGAAAAGACATAAAAATACGTGTAGCAAGGAAAGAGACCCTTTCAAATTTCAACTCTGCAATATTTCAATACGATATAGCAAAATATATTTTTTTCGGATGTCGTAAAAGTCGCATCACAAGACGAGACGAACATGTTGTTTAGCCATTAGAAAATACTGGATAGTGCTGACTCAGCATTTCAAGGAACCCTACGGTCGTTGAACTTAGTCCATGCAGGAAGAGCCATTTAAGAATTTTGCCCAGGTAGGTTACTTTAACGAGCACCCTATTTGCTCAATCACCTTAAACGTTATTATTACGAAACTAACGATTATTAAAATGTAATGGCATTTTCATTCTATTTATTTCTATGGAAATATTGAAATGAGCTGTTTTCTATCTAGGTAAGTTCGCTTACAGATAGAAAACAGAGCTCTGGAGGGTTAAAAAGGCCGTTTTATCTGATTTGCTGTTGAATTGAATTGCGTACGATTCACCTACAATTCGGACCATTTTATGAAAATTACAGAAATCGCTTATGATTTGCTATGAAATCAAAAAATGAATTGCTCAAAGTGACCTCTTTAGCCCCACGGATCTCAGATTCTATTTTATATTTTTTATAGATCTTCTTGCAGTTTTTTTTGCTACATTCACTAAATACGCAAAGTTTCGTATCATTTATACATTCTAAAACAAGTACTACCAATTTATTTGCGATTTTGTTCTCAAAATTCGCAATTTTATCTCAAGAATTATTGGGTTATCTTGGTTTATCCAGTAAAGTACGAGTCTTTGTTCGGAGCAGTCGCTGTCGTCATAAAGCGAAGATACGCGTGGATCGTAAACCCTAACAGGGCTTACTGTATTTGTGGCCTGCTGCCATACGTATGACCCTGGAGATCCCATGGATTAGAATAGCGACTGTATTGCTAGTAGCTAACTATGGAATAGCAACTCTACAGTTTCAAACTGTGCAGTCAGTCACCGTAAGGTGTGAAGTATGCATGCTCTGCAAAAACGCATTGATGGTCTAGTGTTCGTGGTCCTGCCTTATCCGTTGTATCCAATATGTCGATATTTTTATGTCTAGTACAAAGCACCACCTGTATTCCAAATTACACAATGGTTATCTGGAAGAAAAGGGTAATTAACATTAAGTTCGCCTATGTACATTGTACATGTTTTTTCTTATTAAATAATTTAATGTATGTAGGTCTGTACATATTTATATCGATCTATAAAAAGCAAATATAATTATCATAATAAAGTTGTTAAATATAAGCTAGCAATTAATTCACTCTGATGATTTCATATGGGTAATTAGTTTGAAAGTTAAACATTATCGAGCTAATAAAAATTAAGCTTGTTAATCTACCTTACCTAATGGTTATGTAATGGTTCTATCAATTTAAACTAGAACTGGGTTCACACGGCTTCACTCGCGAGGTTTATACTTTGACACCCCATTTTACCCCTTTTGAGGGTTATTTTGAAAAACTCTGAAACACTTGTCCATTGATTTTGTATTTATCGTATCCAAATCAAGTTTCCAGCCAATCGCACCACCCACTAAAAAGTTCCCATACAAACTTTAATACTCCCTTACCCGTTAAAAAGTTCCCATACAAACTTTATGAGTTTTAGGGCTAATTTGAAAAAATACATAATACGTGTTATTATTTTATTTTTATGTATTTGAGTCTTTTGGGGTTGAACCCTAGGTCCGTGGGGCACGGGTGCCCACCGCAATTTCAAAATTCTTTCAGGGCGTCTGGTCGAAGCGATGCGCGATCCAAGAGCTGGTTCTTATTTGGCTCAACGGATCAGTATTGCCATTCAACGTGGCAATACGGCCAGCGTCTTGGGAACGCTTCCAATTTCTGATGAGCTAGATCAGGTGAGCTATCTATAGACCGTTTGCAACGGCCTTTAGATAGCCCGACTCTTTCTTTTGTATTGTAAATCACATTTGTATTAGTTGTAAGTTTATTTGTTTCATTTTTAACTTTATTTGTACAGAGTTTTGAACGAATAAATCCAAGGAATAAAAAAATCCATAAAAACTACCGCCTTGTCAACCTCCTTTAGGGGGATTTACGGAAATTAGAGTAGCATGTGTTATTCCAGAACCGAAATTATATACATCAAAATCGGTTTAGTAGTTACGGAGATACGTGGTAACAAGCATTAACACACACAAACTTTCGCATTTATTATATTAGTAGGATAGGAATGCTTACAAATTACTTTGAATTTAATTTCTGTTTTTGAATGAGCTAGTTAGTTTAGGTTTTAAGCCTAAGTGCCTACTTAGCATAGTAATTTAATGATTAACTCTTAGAATTATTTTTAACTCTGATATCTTGTTATTTAAATATAAATATAGGTCTAAACAAATTAACGTTGCCGTTCAAAAAGTAATAAAAAAAAACTAATTTCGATTTTTCAATAGAACTTTATTCAGAATGTTAGGCTACCTGTCCATCGACGCGGAGCAAGACAGCGGCGCGGAGTGTCATGGCGGGGGCACTACCGTGCCCCCAGATTGTAGAAAAAAAAAACTAAATAAGTGAATATTTAGCGCCAAAATGTATATTTAAAAAAATTACACCAATTAAGCGGGGTATCAAAGTAGAGGGATTTTTAAAAGTGTGATTCTCAGCAATTCTAACAGTCGATTTTTTTAATATTTATTACTACGTAATATATTTAGGTATGTATCATACAAAGTTAGGCAGACACATTGTGTAACATCTTTCACAATAATGCTCCACGGTCGCAGCACATTCAATGAACTACATAAAAATAAAGATACAAAAACACAACACACAAATTCTTGTACCTACATTAATTGAGTAAAACTGAGTGCATTAGTGGAATATTTGAGTAACAGCATTAGACAATTTCCTGTGCCGGTTCCCTGCGGCGTCCGATGACCTCCTGCGGTCCTGGTAATCACACTTTACTTTTATTGCCGATATTATCACTAAATAGGATCGGTAGAAGTGGTATGGTCGCAATTTTTCTCAAAACGTCCCTTTTTATAGAAATCAACTTTTGTTGAACAGTTCGGGTTACGGTGTTACGCTCCACCGATAAGAGATGGCGGTAGCTGTACTTACCCTTAGAGTGAAAAAACAAAGAAAATCTTGTAAACTGTGTAGGTAGGTACTCAAAGATCTAGGATCAACAGGAGAAGAACTGGCTTTTTAACTGTCTTAAAAATAAGTACAAGAAAGAAGCCTTTTTCACGAGTAGTAATAAATACCTAGTAGTATAATTAAATATTAATATTACAATAATATTTACTGAGCCAACAGAGTAAGAGTGACATGTCTTAAATCGCCATAGAAAAACCTGTCACTACCACCACATCTATCGACTAACCCCGAATACTCAAACGTATCTCAGAGTTAGCACGTTTCAAGTGACGAGTTTTTGACAGACACTACCACCACATCCATCGACTAATCCATCCAGATTTTCATCAAAAACTGTCAAAAAACCGTGACTTGAGACATGCTCAACTCTGAGTCGCGTTTGAGTATTCGGGGGTTAATTAGACAACGATATGTTGACAAAGAAAACCAGGATCAGGATTCACTATTAAGTAAACAGCACAGGGTATATACGAAAGCAAACTCCTTCAGTCGAACAGTATCCAAGTAAGCATGTTACATTAAGGCCCAACTTATCTACTCGACAGTAAGCTCCAAAGTGTCTAAGTTAGCAGCTTCTATGTAGGCGGCGTTGAATACACTTTCTGTCACTGTAAAAAGAAAATATTTTGTACCCAAGGAGTGCGGGCACATCATCATTACCTTGCGTAATTTTTTTCGTATGTGCCATTCTCATGTCTGTACTTTTATGCCTTCCCTCCATAAAGACAAAAGGGACTTTGAAGTAAAATCACGTACATTTTTTGCAACTTACTTAGAGAGATTCAGCCCCTTGCCTCATGTTAATATTTTGTGGGAAAACATTGTGGGGACAACGCATGGAAATTACATTTAGATATTTGCTCACGACGCGTACGTCTGAGTGTGGGTAGGGATATTATATTTTACGTGCATGGAATGTAATAAAATGTTTAGGACATAGAAAGTTCCGCGTGGAACCGCGGTGCCCTAAACATCAGTTCCAAACAAACAGCTGGCACAGTCCATGCCAATAAATGCACCAAACTACCTATCCATTTAGATTAGTATAGTATAAAATAATACAGTTGATTTCGTTATTATATGTAGATATATTCAAGTTGGCAGATAAGTTTAGGGTCAATCAAATAAGGCGCGGTTTAAACTCATCTTTATAAAAGAGTACTTTGTAATCCTGAGTGGTGTCTGCGCCTGGTCGCCTTAAACATTTTTTACTTTAACAAGTTTATGAGGAGACATATCTACGCCACGTCTCCGCCTCTCGGAACATCTGTATAAACCTCGTTTTATGTAGCTAAATTAAACTAATGCAGTGACTACTTGATCTTTCTCAATATTTAAGTCCTCTACTTCTTTAGGTTCCTCTTGTCTGAGTGGTTAAACTGCCTTAGCATTTCCTGTGCCCAACCGAAATATAGGTGAATGCCGATTGAAATGTAAATGAGGGCCACGGTTTCAAACTTTCTTTTCAAAACCGAAATCTCATTTACTTTTAATAAAAGAGGTTTTTTTGTACGAATTCCTTATCGCATTTGTACCTATGTTGTTTATTTGTCTAAGGGAAGGTATCTCGAGGAGGTAAGTACTTATCAAGATAGCTTCTAATAATGATTCCCTTTTTCCTGTGTTTCTTTTCCCGTGAGCAAAATCAATGAAACAAATAATGTAGCAAAGTAATATCATAAACTTCAATCAAATAAGAGGTATTGTATTTGTAATAGAATACCTGAAATAATAATTGAAATTGAGTATCTTTATAGCATCATATTTTAAATATGGTTAAGGATCGATGGGATGATTCTTGAATATCATCGAGTGATAAAAATCTTCAAAACGGCCCATTTCCACCGATTTCTTAAAAATCGTATTTTTGAAAGTCATTCGGTGATTTCAAATTGACTACTCAACCTACTAGTTTTTAAAGTCACCGATCGACTATTTTGACGGCCAAGGTGGCTGTGCACAGGGACTTACCATAAATAAGTCTAAAAGACTTAACATAATAACTCCTTCGTGTTTTAAGTACAAATCTCAAAAAATACTTTTTTTTTTCAAGTATTAAACTGTATTACTTTACAAAATAAACAAACGTATACCTAGTACCTACCGATGGTCGAGATTGACATAATGCGTTTCATTTTACGCACCTATAACTTTTTCTATAATAATAACCACAGACCATCTATGATCTGTGTCGTATCACAACGATCTATATCTGTCTAGATTTACGTTCCATTGTATGCAGAAAATGTCTATGTTCAAAGTGTGTAGTTTCTAAATGTTGGTACCAAACGTGTGATATTCAAGAACACGACTTTTGAGAAAAGGTTAAATCTTAACTCGACTAAATATTCGAAATCACTGGTGACTTTCAGGAATCGACCCCTAGGTTGATTTATAAACTGCGATTTTAAATGAAGTTAGACAAGGATTTTGTATTTTTTTAATACCTAGCTAAATACATACCGTTCCCTTAGGTTAACGATCCTAAAAAAATATACCATCCTTTTGGATATATTATTGTTTTAACGGCTTTTGGTTTTCGTTATCTTCCAAAAAAATTAACTTCATTGACAAAACTATTTTTTCAGAAATTATCGTCTACAAAATAATCTAAATCTCCTGAAATAACCAGTTATCATGGAGGAAAAAGTCGTCGTAGATAACCGGTTATCTAAACGAAGTCAGATGGGCTCGGCGCAGCGGATGAGTGCTTGGATTAGACGCAAGAAACGCGGCTTCGATTCCCGCTGTGGGAGAAATGTTTGCATGTTCTGTAAATATTTCTTCCGGGTCTGCGGTGTTGCGGTACTATGATACCCACGATACAGGGAATCCTAGTGTGAGTTCAGAACTATGAGGATATGTGACTACTGGGTGTTATTTATTTATTTATCTACGAGAAATAAGCAGTTCCATCGTACTCTTAGTAAACAATTCGATTAACTAATTGAACGCCAATTTGAAAACATTTTAAATTCATCACAGCCATCACACGAGTCGTAAGATTCATTTGCGGAATATCGTGGCTCGTAAACCGCCATTGCAGTTTGATAGGCACTTTGAATGGGCGTGTGGATTGCCTCTTAAATGCGATATTACTTTACTAGTCACTGTCTTATGGATTAACCAGAATTTACTAGTGTTTATTTCAAACTGGTTGGGTGCCTATTTTTTATGATTTCTCTGTTCTCATATAAAATTGTAAGGACGCAAATTTATGGTCTGTGAGCTTAGGTTCCTAAAAAGCTGTTCCACATTTCGAACTACTTAATTCTGTTTTTTTTAACCAGACTCGTTGTACAATCACGTCGCGACAAACTTAGGTATGAAGAAAAAAGTTTTATGTTTTTTTAACGTTCTTATTGAAGAACTGTTTTTATAGTTTTCTGTTTTTGATCATTTCTACACAATAATCTTTCAATAGCAATAAAAATGTTCATCTAAAGAATTCAAACACTCGTGCAGGATATTGCTTTTTAGCGTCGATTGACCAGACAAGTGGCCAATATCTGAAAACAGCTAGGTTAGTTTCATATCTCTCGATAGCGTTACTAAAGCCTCGGTTGGCCTAAAGGCGACGGCCGACTTTTCAAGGCCGATATTTTCAAAAATATTCAAAATTCAAACCATTTCCTTTGGGATTTTAAACGTGAGATTGCGTTTCTTCTTTGTCTTCCGCAAAAGAGTCTTTACGTAGGTGAAGCGAAAATCCTTTCTGCTACAAGTTTATGAAGAAAGGTCTTTCAGTTCGGCATTCTCGACGAATCCAACCAAAGTAGTGTTTAACCTTATCTAAATATAGACGTCTTTCGCCGGCGTCAGATTATCCCGCGCAATGGGATCTTGGCTGAGTCATAGCTCTCTAGGGCAGCTTCTCTCATACTTTCAAGGTTCATGACTATTAGGAGATTTCCCGGTTCTCCTCGGCCGATACTTTCGTAGATAAATAAGACGGTTCGCTAAATAAATTACGCATTTCCAAGCAACAAGAGTCTGAAGTACGCACTCAAATGTATTAAGTTGTTGAGTTTTGATAAAATAGAGAAATATCTTAGGTACCTACTTTGATTATGAGATTTAATGTAGGTATAAAATTTTAATATACTTGACCTATGAAAACCTTTGCCGTCTATAATATAATGTATACTTCATTTTATTAAAACAACTATTAGGCATAAATATAATAAAATTGCTATTGCACAAACCTCAGTGGTTTTTATTTGCTAAGAAATCATTGCTATTTTTATAAAATTGTAAATCGGTAATAAGAAAAGGGAAAAAAATGTTTTTTTATTACAAAGTTATAGAATTACTTATGCCATAACTGTAGTAAAAATAACACGTTATCATGTTACGCTAACAATAGATCCCTGTTTGTTTATGATCCGATGCTTACAAAGTTGATAGAGAAGCGTCCAATGCTTGCGTATGAATATTATCAATTTAAAAGTTGTTTCATTTTACGACGTGCTCACTTTCCAACGAGTAATAATGTTCACAACGTTGTGAAGTGGTTGGGGAAGATACTAAAGCGCACTAAACTAGTGCTCAACATACCGATATTGAAATTTTATAGCTATGCACTTGTGGAATCTATTGGGTGGTAAAAAGGAATGTTTTTGCTTGGCTACATTTCGCTCATGGCTTTATTGAGGCTTCATGCTAGGATCGTTAGTAAAAACAGACATGGTTTTAAGCTCTACATTAAAGACAAGTTCTTGAGAATAATCTAACTATAATCATTCTCTCAAGCATTTTATGTACCTATATCGAGAATGATTTAGGTACCTACCCATACCTACTTAAAGCCAAATTCGATGAGGGCAAAATGTAAACAGAAACATTACATACATACATATTATCACGTCCGCATGCCCAATGGGGTGGGCAGAGCCAGAAGTAATCATAAGAAAACTTGCAGCTACTCCTGATTTAAAATCCCAAGATGGATATGATGAATCATGGTGGCAGGTGATCAGCCCATCGCTCACATAGATGGTCCATCATGTTGAAGAGGAGAGGGTACTATCTTTTAGTCGACTTTTACTACATGCTTTGGGAAAGAAGAAGCTGGATGCACTCTATGTTTTTCTTTACTCCCAGTCCAGCAGATAAACATTATAAATGTAATAATAAAATTGGCTAAATCAGTATCAGTCAGTCAGATGAACTTTACTGATTTGGACAAAACTTAGAATAGACAAGTGACCTGCAATAGTATAATCTTATGGCATCGGAAATTCGGCATAAGTATTTAGGTACACTCACTTCGTCAAAGAGGCTAACGACATTTATAAAATTCCTTCGAGTTTGTTTGATATTAATCCTCATAGAAACACACGAAAGTAAGATTTATTATTCTCTTCGAGTACATTGCGGTGACGTTTTTCGGGGAATATTTTAGTGTTTCAGGAAACTTGGGGAGTTTGTAATTAGTTTGTACCGTAGGCAGGTGTGACTGTCTTTGCAGTATCATCACGTTTCATAACTTTTTCATTTGACGCGTACGGGGAACTTTTCCATTTCTTTTTATTAACATCGTAACGAAAATGAGAGTTGGCTTTATGAGAAACAGATACCTGATGGTTTTGCTAAGTACCTACAATATCATTTTGGGGTGGCGTTGTTCCGCAGTGCTTTGGGTCGCCATCTTCTTGCAAAATGATTCTTCTGGCTATATAATGACTCAAACGATTAAAATGCTGCGGAGAAATCTTATCAGCACCAAGTAGTCACAAAAAGCTCGTCTGTAAAGAAATGAAGAAAAATATTTAGAAAAACGAAAGTAACATAATGTTAAGATGTAATTTACAACACCACTAAACAAAACGGGCGTTTGAATTGACTCGCTCAAGTCAATGTAATTTCATCTCGTAATCTTAACAAATCCTTTTGTTTTCAAGAGTTTTATTAAAACACAATTGGTGCTTTATTATCTAATTTAAACAATTGCTCGGGCTATGAGCAATGTTTCGAGTTCTAAACAACAAAAACGCGTTTTGAAAAAAGAATTGTTTTCTCTGTTTGAATTCTCATTCGGGAAACATAATAAAAAATACTTTGAAGTGAAATCACGTACCACAGCGAAGTTACTTAGCTTAGGATACAGTCTTTGTATCTTTTTTGAACATTAATAATTTCTTCGGGTCGCACACGGTGCGGGCCTTGAAATTACGTATAAGTTAGGTATGTTATTTTCTCATACAAACCTGTCAGACTTGTGAGATTTTATTTTTTACGTGCGAAGAATGTAATGAATAAGGACATAACATGCTCCATTATAATAATAAAATACGTCAACAGAGACGCGGGGAGTTTTGTGGGCGCCCAAATTGATAGACGCATGTCAACAACCTCTGATCCTTCACTTGGATGAGATTTTGTTGGTTTTATGTCTCGCACGTGAGATGATTCTCGTTTATTATATTAGCTATATCCTATTACGTCAGCGTGTAAGCTAAAACGTGCATTTACGGTAAACAAAGTACGCACCTATGTTATAAAAGCAAGTACAAAGATGTTTGCAAAGCCGTGGTTAATTAGCTAGTATAATTATGTTGGCTGCATTATACAAATTACCCATTTTTATACAATTCTAAAGCAGATTCAATGTAAAGTACCGAATGAGAATTTATAAATAGGCATGTGCTTTTCAGAGAACGGTTCATCGTGTCCTACTTTGTGATCTTTTTATTTTAAAACTCCTTTCTTTTAATTAATAATGAGTAGGTAGCTCTGAGAACTTCGGCACATGGCCAGACCGGATGAGATTTTGCAAGATTTTATTTGAAAACTTTCCTGATTGGATTCAGTTTCTATGGAAGTTTCTGGTGATAATAAACAAGTCAATACAAAAGTTTTCTGGTTTCAAACAAAATAATTTTAAAGAAAAACAACTTTTCAGGTTTATATCAAAGAAAATTCAGGGAACTTATTCATCCTTCGAAACGTAGTTCTAAACATTAAAAGATCACACGCTTATTCATTTATCGATGAATTATTAATGATTGAATGCATTGATCACATAATAAAAACTAAAACAATATCTCAGGCTGCGGTCGCAATGGAGCTAAAAACTTTAAATAGACAATTATGGCGGTAGCCGCGTCACCTCATAAAAACATAATTATACTAGCTAGTGCGAAAACAGTTCAAAATATTATTAAAACCATGTAATTTACAAGAAACAGTTAATTCTTCTTAAGTACTGTCACGAAATACTTCGTTAGGATGGATTAAAGCTAAAACGATAGCACAAAATGAACAAAAGGAAACAAGCATAAAACTTATTAATTGACAATACGGCAATAAGGAAGTTACGGATGGTGGGCTTTGTGGCGCTACTCTAAAACTAGCTCTACGACGACCGCCGCGCGATTTTCTCTGTTTATATAATAAAAAAATATGTGTGTAATAAAAGAAAAACGTTATCTATACCAGTAGGTAAGTAAGTTCCATCTAAAAAAATATCAGTTGAGCTATCTATAGAGTGTTTGTAACGGTTTTCAGATAGCTTAGCTTTTTATGTTGTTTTTATATCGCCACTCCTTGGGTGCCTAAGGCCGAAGAGACGTTGCGTTGGCGCCAAGATCTCGACTTCTTTGATAAAGAGTGGTTGGTCCTAAAGGACCGAGATCAGTGGAAGCTCTTAGGTTAGGCCTTTGTCCAGTAACGGGACGCAGTAGGCTGATAAAAATAATATTTGCTAAAAGTTATGTGGCGAGGAAAGTTATGAATATGGATGTGGATGGATTTAGAGGTAGAGGTAGGCCATGGTTAACAAAGTAGTGAGTACAGAGATGACGGCTGACAGAGGGGAATGGAAGAGAAGAACATGCTGTCCCGACCCCACATAGAGTGGGATAAGGGCAGGAAGATGATGATGAAATACTATTTAAGACCAGATGAAACTTACAACTAATACTATTAGTACTAACAAATATAATTTAAAGAAAGAAATCTGAGTGAAAAATAAACAGAAAGAAGCTTACAGCTCCATTTATTTTTAGACTAAGGATTATTTTTTATAATTTGTGTAAGTGAATGTGATGGCCCCCCTAATCCGACCTCAACATCGCTTCAGGTGCTATTACGTTATCAATTTATTTCAGGTCGAAACAAAACCCAAGTTATTTGAAAGAACGTTGGAAAGAAGAAGACTAGAGATTTCTCAGTAGCACTAAAAGCAGTAGTGTGCCGCAGTGCGCTTTGCATCGGCATGCGGCCCGTTGACATCGGCGCCGCGGGGCCGCACGCGACCAATAATTTAAATACTACTCACCATACAACCAGCGATAGAGGGTCATTTCACACAATTATTACTGAATGTTCAAGAAAATCACTAAGTAAAATTGTAAAAGAAAAAGATAGATCTACTGGTAGAACGCCCTGCTACTTTCACCGCTTTGACACTTATTTTTTTACGCAAACTACATCTTGCCACCTTTCTTAGTGTAGTCTTCACTTCCTTTCACCACACTGGTTTGAAAGAACTGGTGACACGACTAGATAGATAGTGTGATACTAATAATGTGAAAGTTTGTGTGGGGGTGAGGGAATAAGTGTGTATAATTTATGTTCCCATTTATACGTAACGGCTAAACAGATTTGGCTGAAACTTGAAAACTATTTTTTGTCTGGGTAGGTTCCATCTGGGCGGATGCTAGCTAATGACCAATAAATCTGATACATAAGTTTCTAAAGTCGATATGAAATAAATAAATACACACGTATTATCACGCCCGTATCTCTAATGGGGTGGGCAGAGCCACAAGTAAACATAAGAAAACTTGTAGCCACTTTTATTTCGACCTAATATGGATATGGTGAAACATAGTGGCAGGTGATTACAGGTGGGCTGAAATAGATGCCTTGCATTTATTGATGATTTCAATAAATGTCTATGGCTTGAGAAAACGTCGTGAGATATTTCACGTTTTTTTTAACCTTATCATAAATGGCCCAAACCACGTATGTAAGCACAATAGCAGTCTTCGAATGTTCATGTTATCATTTCTTAGATTCCCAGCTTCCCACCCATTTCACGTAGCGCTACAGAAGGTAGCAACAAGATAGAAGGTTAAAAAGTATCTAAAAAAGATTACATTTAAATAATATCACCCAAGCGATCACTTTCTTGAACGCGTGAACGGCAATTGAGTACATGAAATCTGCCCTCCTGGGTGCTTAGTAATCAACCCGAAAATGTTCGATTCCACAAAGATACCTTTAGCTTTTTGCTCAGTATAAAAAGATTCTTATCATGAAGTAAATTGATGTTATAAGGGCAAAAGAAAATTACAATTTGCGTTTGGAGAACCAAGTTTTGCGTAGTTTCCAAGGGTTAGATTTTTCGGAAGAAAATTAAGTGATTGGTATCTCAGACGGTATTTGTTTTAAGCTCTATATTTTGCTTGAAAGTAACTTAAATGCAAAGACTATTGAAATTTTGTCTACATTTACTTTAGTTTAAACTTACGATAAGTAAGTAAGTAAGAATGCTGAAAATATCGAATAAGTAAATGTCACATAAACGATAGTACATACATACATACTATCACGCCCATATCCCTAATGGGTGGGCAGAGCCACAAGTTGACATAAGAAAACATGCAGCCACTTCTCATTTAAAGTCCTAAGATGGATATGGTGAACCATGGTGCTAGGTGATCAGCCCATCGTCCATATAGGTGGTCCACCATTTTGGAGAGGATACTATCCCTTGGTCGACTTTTACGACATGCTCGGGGAGAGAAGCAGCTGGACGCATTCTATGTTTTTTCTTTACTCCCAGTCCAGCAGGGAAGTAAACGATACTGGCTACAGGAAAAACTTGTTCTATGCAGCTATGATTTAGAAATAGACGCGTCATACGACAATATTACTGGACATTTTAAAGAATTTCTACCTACTTACCTAATTCTTAGGAGATCTTAAGAATCCAAGGCATTCATCTACCTACCCATCCAGTCACAGTCTTGTACTCAAAAACAGAATCCCTTGATTAAATCACTCTTGTGTACTAACTAACAAGAATCTCGGTTAGTGGTCTGCTTCATAATTTCATAATCTTAATGGCCACATTGCCACGTAAAGTGGCAGGATTTAGTGAGGTTCCCTCCCCCGAGGCCAAACACTTTGCTGACCATATCTTATATCTGAGTAATAAAACCCGGATAATAGAGGGTTTTTGATCGTCTTGTTCGCTTCTTACAGTAATGGATTAGTTAAGAGTGCCTACGAGTACCTTGCTCGTTCACGACCATATTTTGTATTGGAGATTATTATCCGTAATAGGGCAATCATTTCTTTTGCAGTGTCAAAGATATTGAACTGAGGAACTATTCGTAATACAAAGATATGCTCAAGACTGGAGTAATCCAACAAGCTTGTGAAACCCGAGAACTCCAACAATTGAGACCGTTGAAGAGAAAATAGGAGTGGTAATCATATGCATATTATGCATATCTAAACTTCTTTCTTTAGTAGGTACAAGTGTGTCAAGTGCACGAAAAGGCTTTTGAGGTGTACTTTAAATCATTTCACCACACTGGTTTTAAAGAACTTGTGACACGACTAGTAGTAGTAGATACCAATGTGACAAGTAGTAATTACAAGTAGACAAGTAGTAAGTTTCGCTTTTATTTACAATAACTAACAAAAAGACAAAGACCAAAGGGCGTTTACCTCGGACAAAGGATAAGTATAGCTAATCAACGAGGTAACGTTGCCAGCCTTTTGGGGACCTTACATGCGGTCGGTGATCTGAGCTCTGTTTTCTATCTGTAGGCGAACTTAGATAGAAAACTGAGCTCATTTTCATTTCTTATTATTATACCGATTACCTTAAAGTTTTTAATGTTATTGTAGCTTGTCTTTGTAAATAAGTACATTAAATAAAATAAAAATATGTACTAACAAAATAATTTTTTTTAAATGAGAAATCACGTATGTAACACAAAAATGCTTACAATATAACACTTTCAAACGTAGACATTACAATGAACATATTATATTGAGTGGTGCTCTACCCGGTCATTTCAAAACCCGTTTTGTTTTAGCATCCTTTTTACAGTTAAAATAAAACCAAGGGAAAATAATAAAGGAAATGTCTCTTTTACATTCATATACGCATGCAGAGTATCTTATTTGTACGTAGCGTATGTGGAACAAATGTAAATGACAGAAATGATACAGAATCAAATAACACTATTTTCTTTAGGGTCTGTCTTCAGGCTGCGTCCACACCGGAACACTAAGTACTACGGCTACTATCATCGTGTTAATGCTTCTTTAGGATCAGTGTGGTCAAAATATTTAAAATGAGCACCGAGGGCTCCTATGGTGCACTTGGCACATTTTTTCGAACTTTTAGGTTCTATTGATAATACAGCGCACAAATATTTTTTGAATTTAAATCCACAAACTTTAGGGTCACTACCACAAGGTACTACCTACCTGAAAGTAGGGTCACTACCACAAGGCCACCGCTCTATCGCTGTGAAGTCATCATCTTCCTGCCCGCATCCCACTCTATGTGGGGTCGGCACAACATGATCCAAGATCATGCTGTAAGAGTTTTGGCTAAGGTGTTTTATGACCGGCCGCCTGCCTGACGTCAACCCTCCTTGGAAATACTTGTTTATTGTATCTCATCATGTTGGAGAGGATACTATCCCTTAGTCGACTTTTACGACATGCTCGGGGAGAGAAGCAGCTGGACGCATTCTATGTTTTTTCTTTACTCCCAGTCCAGCGGAGAAGTCTCTCTCGCTGTGCTCTATCGCTGTGAAGTGAGGATGATTATAACTCAATCACAACATAATGGCTAAACTAATTTGAATTAAACTTAGAATATACATAGTTGACCTGGAGCATTCCACGGGCTACTTTTATTCCGACTACAATGCAAGTGAAATCATGGACGGAAGCTAGTAATAAATAGTGGAGAAAAGTCTTTTAATTCAATTCACATACAATGATTTAATGTACCTATGCAGTCAGCGAGACACCATAACCATAATCACATAAATGACTTTTAGAACGCGACGTTGACTGGTTTGGATGGTGTTATTCCCGAGGGATGCATTCTTATAATTCTATGAATAATTTGTATCAATGTAATTTTTTACTTAAAAGTACATTATGTACCTTGTTTTTGATTTAAAGAAGCTCAAATAGGTACTATTTTAAAAGTAAACAGATAATCACTATATTAAGGTTCGGTGTTATTAAACTAAAGTATTAAATATTTACACTAATGGTGTAAATAAAACCTACCTACCTACCACTATGGTTCACCATATCCATCTTAGGACTTAAATCAGATGTGGCTGCAAGTTTTCTTATGTTTAGATGTGGCTCTGCCCACCCTATAAGGGATACAGGCGTGATAATATGTATATATGTACTAGTGGTGTACTCTGCATTGACTATTTAATAAAAACTAAACTGGTGCTACGGGCTCAGTTCACAGTCCTTTGCAAAGCAGCGTATTATTTATTTACAATTTAATGCAACCTATAAATGACTCCGGTCTTGATTGCTCTACCATTGTGCTGGCCGGTGGAAATTGGAATAGAATATTCAATTGTAGCAATTGCAATAAAAAAACGCTGTGTCCGAATGAATGTCATTTCAGAATATCGTAATACACTTTGCATATGACCGTCCGACGGGAGCGAGCATAGAAACTGTAAATGGAATGAAAACATTTGAGTTTCGTTTTCATTCATTTAATTAGTCGGAGTTTTAAGCGAGGCGCCTCGGTGTCGCTCGCAGGGGTAATCGCCCATCCATTTTAGACATTCTGTTTTATTTTTTGTTTGTCAAGTATAGGACGTATATTTGTTCCACTGCACTGTAGATTACAGCCAATAGCTAAACGAGCTTAACGCTTGTTCGATGTTCCTCAAGTTATTTATTCGCTGTCATAAAATCCTATTTAGACTTTGGAACCAATGATTCTCGATGCACAAAGCTAAAATAGCTTATCCAAAAATAAAACCAAAGTAGTAACGAAAGAGTAATGAAAAGTCACATCCGACTTTCAACTAAAATTGAGTTTTGTTGGAAATGCCAGTTGATGCAAAGAAGTTTCTTTTGTTTGCCACTTTTCCGAATTTATGACTCGAATCCCACATGGGTTCAAATGTGAGAGAGTTTTCACCTAGTTATCCCATTTTTTGTTCGTAACACGCTACTGTTCCGCGTATTTTAATTAAATTTCCCAATGCTTACAACTTGGCTAATAACTTACACAATTCGTTTGCTGCTCTGGATAATTTCATTTTCGCAATAAACTGTGAGGGCTGTCAATTTATTTAATAATGTGGTGCCTCTTCCAATTTTAATTGTCATCTTCAAAAACATCACTTAACGCTCAGCTCGATTATGGAACCGGGTAGTCCGTTTCATAATCGGACCATCATAGTCCTGACTTCCAAAAAAGCAAAGCAAAATCCATGTTGTGAAAATGTTTTCATAACCTGCTATGTCCACAAACACACTTCAGCACTTTGCAATGACGTCATTGTTATATTTTTAATTAAAATAATACACCGTTCTCGTCACAGAAGGCTATTATTTAATTACCAATTCAAATCAAAGTAAATGATGTAAGTGTTGCAAAGTAAAGCCAATATCGCGGGCTAAAGCAATTCGACTTCAATTAGTGCTAGCGTCGGTTCTCCTTATTTATTCAGAGGGACCGGAATAAACTTAAGGAAAAAAATATCTTGGATAAACATTCATATGCGGGTAGAAAACTGTGGTGAATTCTAGAGCAGATGACGTAAGATTTCGGCTAGAACTTTGATATATGAAAGGCCAATTTCATTTAGGTGAATAATACAGAGAAGGTGTTATTCTTTCAAATTGGCATGAGAAAGTGTTTATACTAATAGAAAAATGAATTTTATTTGAATAAAGCAATCTACCTGTTTTCTCCTATTGAAACTTTTCCTCTTCAATCTTTCAATGCCTAAAAGAGGATTGCAACAATCGTCTGAATATAAATTATTTTCTTTGTACAATTTTGCTGAAGCGGCTACTATGTTCTTACTTCCTTTTAAAATATTATTGAGAATATTATTTAAGGTAATGAGAAGTGAAAGAAGTATGTCAGGATCCTAGCAAATGGAGATCCGTGATCTCTGCCTACCACTAAGGGAGACATGTGTGATTTTCTGTACCTTTGTTTTGTAAAATATTATTTCACATCGGAATAAATAAACGCAATATTAAATAAATAACGCAACAAGACATTTTGTTGCAGGCCACCAGATAAAATAAATAAATAAATAAATAACACCCAACAGTCACATACATAGTCCTGCCCCACACTAGGATTCCCTGTGTCGTGGGTATCAGAAACTACGAGTACCATGGTAACATAACACCCAGACCCGGAAGAAATATTTACAGATCATGCAAACATTTCTTCCGCAGCGGGAATCGACCCCGCGCCTCTTGCGTCTCTGCCGAGCAATCGCCTGCCACGCCACCG
Source organism: Scotopteryx bipunctaria (assembly GCA_949320045.1). Classification (NCBI taxonomy): domain Eukaryota; kingdom Metazoa; phylum Arthropoda; class Insecta; order Lepidoptera; family Geometridae; genus Scotopteryx; species Scotopteryx bipunctaria. The sequence goes on from OX439441.1 coordinate 8,262,132, forward strand.
AGGCCGTCTAAAAAGCTAATCTTTGAAGTTCAGTTTGATGAAAATATAATGCATGTAAGATTTAATTCTAATTCTAGTTACATATTTTTCAGTCGAATGAAAAGTACCTGCCTCTTATCAGTGCTTTGAATATCTGTTTTACAGTCCCCTTCAGAGGTGCGTAGATACGTTGAACCTTTTCTCTGAGATGGTACTTCCTTACCCAGATTAACATAATAGGATATTTTTTATCCTGTAAGTTGTAGAGTTCCCGTGGGGGACCTAAAGTTCCGTTGAAATTCAGTGGGGCAAAGACTCGTGTTAAAAAATCCATTGGTGTACATCATCAGAGAGTCGTAAGGGTGTTCTTTTGAATTGAATGAAATTCTTGTAGCTATAGTTAGCTACGTATATTTTTAACTTATGTATATATTGTCTTATCATGTCAATTAATAGGATAAATACCTCTAGAACTACAAACATTTAGGAAGACTTTTTTCATATATGTAAAAGAAAATGTTTTTTTGGACCGTTTATGGGGTCAGCTGGGGGCTCACTTGGGCTTGTAAACTTGAAATGTCAATGTGTCTAAGTTTAAAATTAACTTTTCTGCAAAAAAATTAGACAAAGAGCCATATACACATTTGTATTTGTTATGATTGCTTCGATAGACATGAATTGACTTGTCATAAGAATATATACAGCGTTTTCCAAATTTCTCATAGCAATAGCTCAGAAAATAGTTGTGAGTTGGTACACTTTTCTAGAGTTCATTTAAATATTGATATAAATATCTTCATATTACACCATAAATTGATGTGGCATGACAAGCACCGTGTGCCCTGGCGCAGTCGACGCACACCATGAAGCCAAAGCCACCCTAGAACATAAAATTTTACGATCGCGAATATTTATTATTTATAGTTTTATATAGAGTTGCCATCGATATCTGAACGACATATTGGTTCAAAACGTAGTACCAGATATTTGATTTCTGAACTCGATTAATTGATAGTACGATGCAATTTAAAAAAGAAACAACGCCACTAAAGCGTCGTTTCGAGGCTATAATTGAAAACTCGGAAATGATACTGAGCCAAAGGGCTTAACCGTCAATAAAAATGGTGTTTTAATCCGTCCATCGATACCTGCCGGCGACAGGCGGATTACCGCTCTGTCTCACTGTCCACTGACTCACTTTAAAAAATATTCACCCCACTGTTTGACGTTTGAAGTCCAGATTGGTGTCTGCCGTCCGATTAAGGCTAAATGCCTCGTTGAACTCTTTGTACAACTAGTAGTTTGTTGTGAGCGTTTAATGTGCAACATATTATCTGTTTAGGTAAAGACTGGAGAGCTGCCAACTACCTGTAGATGTGGTGCTTTTTGGAAAACCAGCGGCTGAGGTGGCATTTTTTTATTGCCGTTTATGCGTTATTGGAAACGATAAAACAACGAGAATTTATTCAAATACGTTTAGTCGGATGACACGCGGTAGGTAAACTTTCCTCCTATATGTAGCGCCTTCTGTCGCACGTTTCCCCTTTATTAAATTTATTAGAGTAGTATTCGGTAAATAAGTGAAGCGATAGGTAACACGGGGTTCCCGGCCGGCGCACGTCGTCTCACAGGGAATCCCGCTCCCTCGGGCGACTGAATGTTAAGCGGATTCCTATTATTGTTGGAGCCATTTTGTGAACTTATGCGTAAAGGAGTGAGTATTTGTAGCTTTGAATTGATAACATTTTATGCGATACAAAGATTACCGCTCGGTAGAAAGCGAGCCTCGTGCGATCGATCGGTAACAAGCACTGATGAACAACAGAAATAGTTCGATGATATTATCGATGCCACGAAGGTTTGCATTCGAGTTTACGACCTTGTTCGTATTTATTAAATATGTCGGTCTTTTCCGACCCCAAATTTTACGACGCCTCAATAAAACATGTCTCGACATCGAAATTTATATGCGTAGGTACATAAAGTTTTATATCCGCGACTTGCACCGGTGGAGGTTTCCTAATTGTTATCGGTCATGGACGAATCGGCTGTTTACGGTGCCTTCATCAAAATTCAAAATAGTGACGGATAAGCGACAGGGTTCATAAAATTTCATATCGCGAATCCTATCGCTGGGGCGATCGATCGCGTTAACTTCGACGATAGGAACATTCGTGCCGCGACCTTTCTCTCTGTCTCTCTGTCTCTAAATAGACTGAATAAAATCTCGCTTTCTAATGATGTAATTTGTACCGTATAACTTTTGATGATCAATTTGGATCGTAACGATATGTTTGGGTTATTCGCCGGCCGCAGACCTAAACGTTCCATTTTGTGATTTTTCCGTATCATTTAGCAATTTCGCATTCGAAACGAGCCGATCATAAATTGGCCATCGACAACTGCGAACGATTCAGTGACTCATGTGTTTATTGACCTTTGTTGCTTTAATTAATCAACACTGTTATAGTTCATTGCTTTTTTGCCTCTGTTTAGCGAAATCAATTGGTATTTTCATTAAGTCTAGCATGCAAAATATCGTTGTAGTGTAGGTAATTCTGTAATAAATATAAAATTGTAATATTTATTAATATTTATTTATATTTATGGCTTTTTAAGCCATGACGGAGGCCTTTAGGCGGCCTAAAAACTCGGTCACAAGAGTTGGCCACTAGCTCATACAAACTTACTTAACATGTTTCTTCAAACAAATAAATGTACCGACCTTGTATAACATTACAAAGATTTTTCTGAAATGATATGACTCTTCCTATATAAAAGGGCATGGGGAAATTCATTTCGATAATGTTGTTACCTAATTGCGTATGCGGCAATTACCCTGGACGTGTTCGAGGCATTATCGAGGAGACTGTCTCAGGTGCTGGTCAAATTGATGTCCCATAACTATCTATAATGGTGTTTATACAGCTATTATGAAGGGTGAAGGCTATCTTAAGGCTAACATAAAAATATAAATTGCATTTTTTACTATTATAATTAAGCTATGTCCAACTAAGGGATAGTATTCTTTCCAATATGACTATCTATATGGACGATGGGCTGATAAACTGTCACCATGGTTCACCATATCCATCTTGGGACTTTGAATCAGGAGTGACTGCAAATACTCTTATTACTTGTGGCTCTGCCCATCCCATTAGGGATATGGGGGTAATAATATGTATGGATGTAAGTTGACAAGAGCGTAACGCGCGCGCATTTTTACGACTACACGAATTTATTTAAGGCGCAAAACGCGCGTCCAATATTTTTTTTATTCTAACCTATGCAAGATGAGCTTTGGGCCAAAGTGACCACAAAGTGGCGCCCTTAACAGCCTAGACCCCGCGGCAGACCCAGAACAAGATGGCGTGACGAACTCGATGAATTTAAAAAATAAAGGACCAATTTACAGTACAAGACCACGCAGAATGGCGGGAGGCCTAAAGCTTTCTGCCCACTATCCTGTACCATACCATGATTTTCCGGGATAGGGGGCAAAAACCTTAATTAACTTTTTATCCGGCTAAAACGTGAGCAAAACCGCAGGCCGTAGCTAGTTGCAATATTATTCAAAACGTGTTTACTCGTCGCGATCGTTTCAATAAATAGAATTACGTAGCAATTAGCCCTCACGTGCTCGTAGCCGGAGCGTAGGGAAGTAACTGTTGTACATTCTGTGGCCGCTCGTAGCACTTTATGTGACTAGCGAGTAATTGAACAGTCTGTTATGCATTGCATTGTTTTCAGTCATATTTGAAAGGTAACTAATAATGGATTAAACTGTTGTTAATTTAAGGAAAACTATCTATACGTACTTAGAGTACCGTCATAGTACAAAAAATATTTTATAAAATTTGACCAACTTTTACCATCCCGATTTTTTTCTACGGATACAATGAAATGATCCTTACAAGTAACTGAGTTAATTAGCATCATCAATTTTTGTGCCAACTTCACCCATTGTCATGGTCAACTCGCGCTTGGCCAAAAAATTAACTATACCAAAATTGATTTCACAAATAAAAGATCTGTAACTCATTTGTATTCGGATTTCCTCATACTGTCTCAATTAAAAAAATTACACTGTTAGTGACACAATATTAAATAATAGTAGTTAGTGTCACAAAGTAAACCATCTCTTATCTAGTTTGTCATCACTCCACTGGATATTCTGCATCTTATCTATAAATTATAAAACGAAACCATATTAACTTAAACTTATGTAACTCAAAAAGTGTAGGCATACAAGTTTCTCTTCTTTTTTTTTATTTTTGGCGTCTGTAGCTGAGTTTGTAACCAAAATTTTACAGTTTGTTAGAGTTAAAAAACGTAAGTAACTATCTAAATAGATCCTAGGTTTTAGGGTTCCGTAAGGTTGCCAACGGGACCCTATTACTAAGCTTCTGCTGTCCATCCGTCCGTCTGTTAACGGGCTGTATCTCATGAACCGTAATAGGTAGAGAGTTGAAATTTTCAGTGTGTATTTTATTGCCGCTATAACAACAATTAATAAAAATAAATTGCAAAATAATATATAGGGGGCCCTATACAAGAACATACATACAAGACACATTTTTTTATGAACGATGGTACGGAATCCTTCATCTGTGAATTCGACTCGCACTTGATCGGTATTATTTAGTTTGACTCGTCTATCTAGATCACAACTAAGGTCGTTTTCACATCTCACAGTCAGCGGCTATCTGTTGTTTTGTCCACAAACTGCGTATTTTAAGCGAAGTGAGAGCGGTCCATTCTATATGGTTTTTACGGCTCAGCGTAGAACGTTATTTAAGAAGAAAGCTAGAGAGCTTTTGACTTTAGAAAGCTTTGGCATGAGTACCGAAGTTTTAATCAAAAAAGATAGAATAGATATCAAGAGTTTTGAAATCTATTCAATATTAACCTATTCTGCCCCATACGTTTTTAAGCATAAGATTCGTCCTTGACTAGTTTCCGCCCGCGGCATCGCTCGCGTGGTAAACAAATAAAAGTAGCTTAAGTCATCTACGACTTGTACCTTTGCTGCGTTAAAGAAGAACAAACCAACAAACGTGCACGTTGACATTGTCCTTCCTATTTATAAAATTAGTAGGAAGGATAGTACGATATTATTCAAGATTAGTGTAACATGTATGTAGCTAATACTAACCTGAACGAAAAACTGTCTGCTATTTAACGGATAACAAACATTCGTGTGAATAAAACGATCCATACACAATTCAAAGAGTCATTGGCCAATAATTGCCTGTTATTCACCAAAAGGCGCGGGTAAAGCACTCCTTCCAAGAATAATGTCTGTGACCGCTACCGGCGCCAGGCATTGAGTCACGTAGTCAAAGTTATCAGCATGACTAATACACAAATACGCTTCAACAGTCAAATAGATGGAATATTATTGGCCTATTGCAGCTTTTGATCTAAAGGTCGTAGGTCCTTGTAGGTGCTCATTACATGATGTCAAAAACCTTTAGGGAAACCAAATATAAAAAACAAATGAACATTTACAAAAATTCAAAAATGTCCTGTCTCATTCTGTAACGACAAATATAGTTCCGGAGTTTCGGGTTTGAAATGTTAATATGCGAATTGAAATAACATGTCTTTTTATCGATTTAGAATTGAAATGGTAAAGTTGATTGCGTTTATAACAAAGTTCTCATTCTGTTCCGATTTTAAATTAAATCTGTTTCACAATTCTTCACCCTAGAGAGTCGTTCATTGGGTTTTCCTTTTATGAAGGCGGAAATGGCTGACACACCAAAAACCTTTGTTTTGACAAATAAAATGGCATTAGATTGAGGGAATCTTTTATTCCCCTACTCCTTATCGCGGGTATTTCACGAAGATTTTTCGTGGGTGTCATTTAGTGTTAATGCCTGTAGTGGGACGAGGCGCCTACGAATTGCCAAATTTACTTGTGCTCTCGTCCTCGAAAACCTTAAATCCCGCGTCTGGAATGAGCCAATGCATCTTAAGCAAGGAACCCGGCTTTAAATTGTGTTTTGACGGAACTGTACAAAATTTGTAGGTCGAAATCGTAAGAGATCGTTGTCAAGAATTCCTATTCCTATTTTGCGTGCGTCGAAATTGAGGGTCGAGGATAAAAATTGTATTTAGGATATTTGTTCGGTGTGGTCAAAGTATATTTTGTCGTAATCCTTGCAAAAATATAATTGTTTCTTTTGAAAGCTCACATACCGTGATTTTTCCTATCTTATTTTTATGTAATTTTCTGAGTAGGTACCTAAATAATTTTGAAAAAAAATTGTCGGCACCAAATAATCTTACTCCGAAACAACCAACACTTCATGCTTTCATTAACGTGAAGTCGTCCAAACTTCGGCACTCATGAATAAGGCGAGGAGTGCCAAATCGGCGAGCACTATTAACGCTGAGGCTCTTGTCGAGTCAGAAAATGGTGCAGTTTTAGGCCGTTGATGGCCTTTGATCTTTAAAAACAATAAGTGTCTTTTTTTAAACGACTTTAAAAGCTTAAAAAGTTCGAAAACATGTTTGTGCACAAAGGTAGAAATAGTCAAAAACTAGTGACACGACTAACTATTCAACGAGGTAACGTGTCGCCAGCCTTTTGCGGCCACCTTACCTGTATTATTATTATACCGATTACTTTAAGTTTTTAATGTTATTATAGTTTGTCTTTGTTAATAAAATATGCCTTTTGAATATTTCTGCCGCTGCTGCCTCCGCGCCTGCTTGAGATCGCTGTGACGACGCAGCCAGTGTATCAACGCAAGTTGCGTTCCACACCGATGGCTTGCCACGACTCCAAGGGATCAAAGACATACCGTCAGACCTTTTGCTATCATCACGTGCAATACCCTTCGGCTCCAAAATAGCCGGCACGTTGACGGTGGCTAAAGCTCAACGAATAATGTCATTATGTTACCTACTATTAAATTAATTAGGTAGGTACTTTTTTGTGTCGCCTTCATGCTATGGGTATTGCAATAGATGGAAAATTATGTAGATAAATAAGACCCGACATATATAGTTTTGACCCCACACTAGGATTCCTTGTGTCGTGAGAATCACAATATATGTATTGTGATTCCCACGACGACATTTATCTACATACCATGGTACTCGTAAGTACCATGGTACTGCAACCAATGGTTTCTACATCTGAGAGAGACAGTGATCTGAACTTTGTTGTCTATCTAGGCGAAGTAAATCAAAGTTAATTTTAATTATTTTTTATATATGACTAAGCTTAGTTTTTTTTGTGTTTTAATCTGTATATTTTAAATAAATATTTGAGAAAATATAAAAAAGATATTACTAGCTTTTTGTCTATTTGTCCTCGTTTTTTTAATAAACTGACAATCTTCAAACACCATAAAAATATATACCAAATCAGGTTAAATTTATTCAAAACATAAAAAACTACTCGTAAGCCCGGCTCGTCGTAAACTTATGAGACCCAAGCAACATTAAAGTTATAGGTAATGTTGTACCGAGGTAGAATAGCATGAAAACTTTTGACTGGCGATTTTTAGTTTATGTTTCCTGAAAGTTGTGGAACATTATCTGGGGTATAGTCAACAATAAAAACGAGATATTAAAAATAAAATTTTTGAAGACTTTTAGGTAGTAGATATCACCATCATCAGCCTGTAGAAGTCACTGCTACAGGCCTACCTAATATACTTCCGGGGCGAACAAATTGTGCTGTGTCCATCTCCATCTAGTAGGTTAATAAGAAATGAAAATGAATTTAGTTTTCTGTCCAGTTTGTCTACAGATAAAAAAAACAGGGATCAATCGCAGGTAAGGTCCCCAAAAAACTGGCTACGTTACCAAGTTGTACAATTATCTTTTTTTAAAAGCTTAAGAATAGTTTTCTGGAAGGGCTTCTGTCAAGACATCAGAGATGGGCAAACCAACCTCGGAACTGCGGTGCAGAAAGCAACGGGAAACTACTGCACAATATCTCCCAAAAAAGTAATGATGCAAGTACAAACTTCATCATTACACCGACAAGAGCTAGCTCTTAAATAATATATATATAAAAGCTTTAGGAAATGAAAAAACGGAATCCTTCGTGTCCGAATTTGACTCGCACTTGTCAGTTATTAAAAGTGCTATAGGAAATGAAAAAAAATAAAACCCATAGATTTATAAATATTTTTTCTCAGAAAGATTACATTTTATAAATTGAATGAATAATTTCAAATCGTAGTAGTCTAAAGTGTGAGAACATTCTATTTAATTTGAGAAAATATATCAACTTCGAATGCTGACTATACAGTCGATAAAAATGCCGTTCAGCAGAACACATTCCTCTCAGCCTGGTAAATAATTTAAACACAACACTCTGGATGAAATTGTAACTATGTTTTTAATTTCTTTCATATATAAATTACAGTTACATATACACAGTATCTAGTACCACAAATATTATACGCCTCGGCAATTTTCATCTAACTTCTGAAGTATGAACTAACGCAGTGATGATTATGTAATATAAAGATGTTACAATAATTATGTAGATACTTGTTTTACTTTTATACTTAATGTTGCAGTAACTTGAAAACAAAGTAAAATGCGTGATAAATACTCGTATAAAATCCAAAATTATGCTTAATGTAAAAGTCAATTGTAGGGTGCCCGAACACTCAGGTTTACTGGCGCCTCCACCCTTGCATTTCAAAGCCTAATTGCAGTATAGCCTTTGTATTACAACGAACAAACCGTACCATCTCTGTTATTACCTTCTACATACACGATAAACGTTTACCTGCGACCAATTCAATTCCACCATAACAGGCCTGTGTCGCTCGGAATTAGCTTTCAAGATATAATAAGCCTTGTCACGCCGACATAGGCTTCAATCTTAGGGAGAGGAAGGTTCTTGAAAGGTGCTCCTCCTGGAAAGGAGTTGGTGATTGGGGATTTTAAGTTCAGTGCTCCCTGTAGGATACAACTTTCATATTTTCGCAATAAAATGAGAAAATCTAGTCAAGTCGAAAAATCATACACACTTAGGTATTATCACGCCCGTATCCCTAATGGAGTGGGCAAAACCACAAGTAATCATAAGAAAACTTGCAGCCACTCCTGATTCTAAGTCCCAAGATGGATATGGTGATCCATGGTGACAGGTGATCAGCCCATCGCCCATACGGATGGTCCATCATGTTGGAGAGGATACTATCTCTTAGTCGACTTTTACAACATGCTGAGAAGCAGCCGAGAGAAGCAGCAGAGAAGCCCCAAACTAAGCGAAGCTTGTTTTATGGGGAACCAGATGGCTGATAATAGAATTCAGAATACTTATAAAACTTTTTTTTATAAATCCATACTTATGCAAACGTTTCTCCTGCAGAGGGAATCGAACCCGCGCTTCTTGCGTCTCTGCCGAGCACTCGCCCGCCACGCCACAGAGATCGTCTATGTATAAACTGGTAAAGTTCAAACAAAGATAATCCAATAGCTGGTTGCTATTAGTACTGGTGATGATACAGATAAAGATGTTCAGAATCACGGAGAACTTTTATTCTGCCAAATACTGTGATCTTTTTCAAGGTTGCTCAAGCGATTGGCGCAAATTCAGACAGTACTTTTAGTGCCCTTTCGGAAAACTTCTGCTACAAAAGTATTATATCTTTTGTGTTTCGGTTCGGTTATACTGATTCTAGCTTCGGGTAAATGTAGTTATTAGAGTAAAGCCAAGACCGATTGGCTTTAACCTTCCTAGTAGAACCTTCAAGGGTCAATCAACTCAAATGAGGGTACCTAATTCCTGTCTCATTTTACACTAACCCGGGTTGTGAGTTTGTACATCGTGCTTTAGAAAACGACATAGAATTATAAAGGGCTAGCCTTGTTGAGTGAAATTAAATAAATTACATAAAAATATCACAGTGATATGGGCGACAGATGATGCTGTACAACATCATCATCATCTTCCTGCCCTTATCCCACTCTATATGGGGTCGGCACAGCATGAACCTTGGATCATGCTGTAAGAGTTTTGGCTAAGGTGTTTTATGACCGACCGCCTGCCTGATGTCAACTCTCCTTGGGAATACTTGCTTATTGTATCTCATCATGTTGGAAAGGATACTATCCTTTAGTCGACTTTTACGACAAGCTCGGGAAGAGAAGCAACTGGACGCATTTTGTTTTTTCTTTACTCCTAGTCCAGCAGAGAAGTAGATGACGATGCTGTACAACGCCAAAGCTAATTGTCTCTTTTTAAAGCTCAATGTGCATAATTTATAGTTTATTAGTGTACTAAAAATATGCCTAGGTAGGTACTTATCAGGTTCTATAGGTACGCCTGTCGCTTTTTTACCTACAGTACGTACTCTACGTCTGAAAGGGACGGCATGGGGCGAACCACTGTATTTTTAATTGGCAAAGTATATCATGGAATAAAATGAGAAGCTCCTAAGGGCTCCTATTAAATAGCTATATAGGCTAGGTAGTATTTACTAGATATTTACATTTATTTAAAGAAATCAAGAAAAATCCAAAAAAAATGAAGAGAGGCCTATGCAATGTAAGTGATACTACAGGCTTTAAGTCTATATCAGGCTCGAGTAAGAGGCGCGGGTTCGATTCCCGCTGCGGAAGAAATGGTTGCATGCTGTGCAAATATTTCTTTCGGATCTAGGTGTTGTAATAATAAGTATTATAAGCATGTATTTATAAAAAAGTATATGGGTATTATATTATACAACTGGTTCCCATAGTACAAGCTTTGCTAAGTTTGGGGCTTGATGGTGCTGTGTAAAATGTTCACAAATATTTATTTATTATTTATTTAAATAAGCGCCATTGCGCCCTATGGCTTTGGCAAATCGTCACTTCACCTAGCCAAAAATACACACATTATTAAGTTATCGTGTGAAAGTGTGACCGCAGCCTTACAGCGAGTCGTGTTGACACAATTCGATTTTCCCAATTCCATATGACAATATAGGCTCACGTTCCCAAAATAAATTCGCGCAAATATCACAACTGTAAATGGTGTACGAGTGCTGTTACGGAAATTGCATTGCAGTTTTACTTGCTCTAAATGTTAAGTAGCTACCTATTAAAATCTTATTACAGTACCTGCACAGAACAGTATAATGGTACTACATAGTATTTGTTTGTTTTTCCGGACAAATGTCCGGTCCCAATATCCTAATCGTTCATATTTGGCTTAAAAATTTTGATTATGAGGGCATTGAGCGTATGCTCAACGAATTCCGTATTTAATATTAAAATAAATAAAGTACAAAATAAACACAACATATTTACACAAATAATTTTTACATAACATTAACATATCTTACTTATATTATAAATGCGAAAGTTTGTGAGTTTGGATGTTTGGATGTTTGGATGTTTGTGCCTCAATCACGCCTAAACGGCTGAACGGATCTGAACGAAACTTGGAATATACATAGTACATGTACTGGATTAACATATAGGTTATTTTTTATCCGGGTATCACGCGAGCGAAGCCGCGGGCGGCAGCTAGTAATATAATAAAACCTTTCCATAGACAAACACAAACTGTAGCAGAGATGTTTTACATTCTTTTTTTTTCTACCTTTCATTCTTTTTTTTTTACCTTTCATACTTTTTTTTAAGTATTATATTCATTTAGATATACACTTAAGTTAAATTGTCGGCATAATAATAATTGTCCTATCTCATGGGAGAAGCCGTTGGCTCCTCAAATACAGTTTTTACTAGTTCGGGAGCCTAAGGATTCCTTTATATTGTAACCATTTTATTATGTCAATAAATTGATTTGTTTGTTTGTTTGTTTGAAATTACAAAACAACGTTGTTTTTCTGTCAACAAATGTTTAGCGCTTTTGGACAGATAACGTAGCTGTGGTAATTAAAGGTTCGTAGTACGTTAGTACAATATTCGAACCGGGCAAAAATGTGATCATTACTTCAGCCAAACTGGAGATACAATTTATGTAAACAAGCCGCCAGTACCTAAAACTTATTTTACATTACATGTTTATAGAACTTTTTTTTTACCTTAAACTGAAGTGATTTAATCGTAATAACAAAATCGTTTATTTACATATATTGTGTCTCCAGTTTGGCTGAAGTATAGATGAGAATCTGTGCGTAGTACTTTCCTACAGTTAGGCAAAGGTCTCCCTGAACTTTGTCTATGTTTTCTTTCCAAGAAAACCTTCCACTGTCCTTTTTCATTCAATATCCATTTTCTTTCTCCATTCATCAATTCTCCGCCACTTATACATACTCAACCAAATAATAGAATAATACTATGAATACAACAATACTTTATATTTAGCCTTCGTGGGTTACAATAAGGCTTTTGTCAGCATGAAACATTCAACTATTTTTATAGCCCTTAAGAACCAAACTCTGGCGGCAGTTTGTGTGTGTTTATTAAATATGTTTTGTATGCTTGTTACCATTAATCTCCAAACCATCTGAACCGATGCGACTGAAACTTACAAAATACAATTTATTACAATAGATTATAACTTGGAATCTACTTATCTAGTCCTGTTACTACTTTCATGCAATTGTCACATATTTTCGGCCTCGGCCTTCGGACAGCCTCGGTGACGTGGTGGGCTATTGCTCGGCAGAGACGCAAGAGGCGCGGGTTCGATTCCCGCTGCAGAAGAAATGTTTCCATGTTCTGCAAATATTTCTTCCAGGTCTGGGTGTTGTGGTACCATGCTACTCGTAGTTTCTGATACCCACAACACAGGGAATCCTAGTGTGGGGTCAGGACTATGTATGTGGCTGTTGGGTGTTATTACTATTATTATTATTAACATATAAAAAGGCCTAAAAACTCTGTCACTAGAGTTGGCCACTAGCTCATACGAACATACATACATATTAAAATATATATAAATATAATAGTACTACAAAATGTGAAGACTTTGCATTAGTTTTGGTATTGGCGTGAGTTTGGCTGTATAAAAAAAATTGAACAAACTAGTTCACAGTGGAAGCCTTATCAAACTTACATATTCGATCATTATTTTATATGCAGTATATTATTATTCGCTATAACAGCGTAAGTGGGTGCCACGCTGGGGCACACTTAGCGGACACTGCACGCCATGCAGGCGCGGTTCTTGGAAGCCGGTGTGTCGACGACCTAACCCCAAGCATGTCTCTTGGATTTCACTTACAATATAAAATGAACTTAAGCACGTTGATATTAGATCTATTATGGCGTGTACCTTGCATTCCTGATTCACTATATGAATTGATTTTTGATGGAGTTGAAATGCATGAGGTCGTATGCACAGCAAAATGCGTAAATAGATACATATTGAAGTTGCAAGAGGAAATTCTAAACTAAGGTGGAAAACAGCCATTTTTATGCAATAAATTTGTATTTTATTTCAAGAAGCGGATTGTAAATCATGGATTTATTAACTCAGGGGAAAATGATTTCACATTAGATTGTTTAGTTTGTATTGTTGTCGGTCGTTTGTGTGGAAATTGAAAATGTGAAGTTGTAAGTTATTGTTATTGAGCTTTATGACATCGATATAAAGTTGTTTATTACATTCGAGAAATAAAGTATATTTGTCTGGATATCTGGATGACCGAGAGTGTTAGTAACAGTCGGTCTTTTTTTGACGAGAGTTGAAATGTCGTTACACAAATAATATTAAAAATAACACACAACAGTCACATGAATTCTGACCCCACACTAGACTCCCTGTGTCTTGGGTATCAGAAATTATTAATAATAAAACCGGTTAAGTGCAAGTCGAATTCGCACACGAAGGATTTAGTACCATCGTATATGTACATATTTTTTTGTTGTATAGGTGCTCCCTTTTGTATTTTCTTTATTTTATTTTATTTTTATCATTTGTTGTTAAAGCGGTAATAGAAACACACCCTCTATGAAATATCAACTCTCTGCATACAGTTCTTTAGATATAGCCCGCAGACAGACGGACGGACGGACGGCGGACGGACGGTCGGACGGAAGGACGTTGGCCCCCTTCGGGTTCGGAACCCTAATAAAACAACATTCAGCACCCAGACCAGAAAGAAATATTTGTAGAACATGAAAACATTTCTCCCACAGCGGGAATCGAACCCGCATCTCCGCTGTTTTAGCTTAGCATTCGCCCACCACGCCACCGAAGTCGTCAAAAGCATAAAGCGCAAATTAAGTTTATTGAGACCTAGTCTAATGTTGCCTGAAATAAAGTTATTGCATTAAAATATAGATTTTTACAGTTGTAGGTTTAATGCTTTTATCCAGACATTTATTTTAATGTATTTAATACATATTCATAGTGATGTTCAGAGGATAGCCATGGTCGTATGCCACCTACCATAACAAGAGAATATAAAAATGTATAAAATACAGGGCTCCAAAGGAGCTTTTGAAGCCTTTTGAACCTTTGAGCCAGTTTAAATCCTTTCACAACACTGGTTTTGAAAGAACTAGTGACACGATTAGTAGTGGTATCCAGAAAAATCAAGCCGCAGGCAAAGGCTAGTAAAATATAAACAGCACACGTTATCAGCCGGAAGTCCCTCCACGTCACTTCCTTTGTTCCCCACTTGGATTATGTTAATGCTGCCTCAAAGACATTTGTCTTTGCGTAATGCTTCCAGCCTCTGCAACCTTATTACTTTCCTATGTCGTTCACCTATTTTATCGTTGTTTACGACTCTGTAAAAATGAGATCGACATGGAATTTTCCTGTCAATGGGCCTGTGAAAACATCTACGTATTTTGACTTGTGTGTTACAGTGTCATGGCGTTTGCATACGAAGGCTAATTTTAAGCCTGTTTTCGATTAGGTATCCTTTACAGCTGAAATGCCATATAACTAGGCTTTTGTTTAATAATTTTGAAACTAAACAAAGGCCTTCTCCTATCTATACTAGATGATTTATACAGCGTTAGGAGGCAACTTTTGCCTACACTAACGGAACGCTGTAGTGCCCGGGACGGATTTAGATGGAATAGGCTTGCCCAGCGCCTATACCATCCTCTCAGCTTAGTCGGTCTTGTCTACAGGAAAGACATGGTCTATACGTGCGGAGCTGTATGAATGTTTTCCTTTTCCGTTTGAGAGTACTGTAACATACCTACCATTATTAGAAACTATGTAGAATTACTCGAGTCAGGCCTCCACATAATATCGAATCAAAGTCGTCACAAGTCGAATTGAGGCACTTTCTCTTTATTATCTCGTAACAACTTAAAGGCAATACGAAAACTAATCTCATAATAGGTACCTGCCTGCCTTTACCCCGTATTCGTAAACAGAAATAGAGAAGCATTTCATGAGTAAAAAAAACACCGAATTGATCTCAGCGGCAACTTGGGCGATTTGGGGTTGTATGTTTGTGGATATGTTTGTTTGAGCATAACTTTTGAACGTTTGATCCAATCTGTATAAAACTTGGTAGGTTAATAGATTGTGCTATGCAGATTTTCTGGGAAGCTTAATCGCTGATGGAGTTGTAAAGATATTGGGTTCCTAACAAATACATACTTATAATACATAATACTACAAATACCCAGAACCGGAAGAAATATTTGCAGAACATTCAAACATTTCTCCCGTAGCGGGAATCGAAACCGCACCTCTTGCGTCTCAGCCGGCACGCCACCGAGGTCGTTACCGAGGTCGTTTATACAAGCTTTCGTTTTATACACATCATACATTCATCTACAAAATCAACGATGATTGATTATTTGATGACTGGGCTATCGATACAAAAGTTTCGTACTAAAGCTACAGCTTATTTTACACTTGTGAATACGGACGCAGGATTCATGTCTGCTAATACCATCAAATAAGGTATTTATATAGGAGTGTATTGACGACATTAGTGGCAATAAAATGAGAAAACTTAGCCACGCTAGGAGACGTCCTTCAAGCTAATGGTCGTTGACCTTGTGATCAATACCTACATGATTCAAGATATTACATGCCTAAGAAGAGTTTATTTCGTTATTACTACTAATACATGTCACTAGTTCTTTCAAACCAGTGTGGTGAAAGGATTAAAGTGCGCAAACAGCCTCCTTTCGTGCACGTATTTATTTATTTAGGTACATGTTACAAAGAAACATAACAACAAAATAGAAAACCTACTCCTAAAATGGTCAACAGACTAGTTTGATCCGTTCTCCCCAATACTTTTTTAATTGCATAAGTTATCGTCTGAACTACATAAACAGAATTATTTTTGTTCGCTATTTGGGATTCTGCCAGTGTCCTACATCGCATTCACTGGGATTATCCATAGAAAGAAACAAAAAGGAATACGTATTTTACGAGTAGGGATGTTCTACTCCCGTGCATGCTTTCGAATTTGTCAGTATTTTACATTATATTTACCTAGGCTGAAGAGTAGCGATGCAACATGCAGATCGCTCGTGGCGTAGCTTGCTTAGAAAGACGTTCTTGATTGATCGTTGAAGTTAAGCAACGTTGTGCGCGCTCACAATTTGGATGGGTGACCGCAAGATCCGAGCGTGCTTCGAAGAGCACGTTAAATCGTCGGTCCCGGCTTTGATGTCGTTAAGCCATGACTGAGGCCTTTGGACGGCTTAAAAACTCCGTCACAAGAGTTAGCCACTAGCTCATTTGAACTTACTTGCTTTACTTGGACTTAAATAGGCTCCATAAGAATTTACGCTATATGTTTTCTTCTTTTTAGATTCTACGACATGCCGGTTTTCTAAGGATGTTTTTCCTTTACAATTTGAGACTCCAGTAAAGAAATATCTTTTGGTGAACTATTGTATTTGAAATAAATTCCATCATAGGGTCAGGACAGGATCACTAAAACTACCTACACCATCAGTGTTTGTCACATTCACTTCTTTGATTCAAAACGAACGTTGAAATCGATCCATGGATAACAACAGAATGCAAACCAAGCACATCCTTATTCCCCGTCGGTAGCTACCCAGATAGGTACGTACAGCCGGACAAATGACCCGATCCGGCATTTGCATCGATCTTGATCAACGGTCCCCTAGCGCGTGCATTGCTGGACGAGACGCAATGCACGATGGAATTCCTATGCAAATACTGTAATGGACAATGAATAGTTACGCGTGTTAATTTGAATAAAATTTGTGGCTGATCATTTTTCATTTTCTCTTAAATCCCACTGGCCAGCAGAATTTTTAAATTTAAATAAATATTTTAGGACATATCACACAGCATCATCTAGCCACAAACTAAGCAAAGCTTGTATTATGGGAACCAGATGGCTGATAGAATACATAATTATACTTTTTTTTGTAAATACAATACTTATACCTAATATTACAACACCCAGACCCGGAAGAAATATTTGCAGAGCATGTAAACATTTCTCCCGCAGCGGGAATCGAACCCGCGCCTCTTGCGTCTCAGCCGAACACTCGCCCGCCTCGCAACAGTTGTCGTCAAGTCGTCAAATACAATTTTATTGCAGGGTAAAATAGTAAAAAAAGTTTAATCTACCCGATCACTTTGTTTTCTAGCTTTTTTCATCCTATGTAAATTGGTTTTCGTGTAAAACTATTAGCAGCGCTTCAACAAGCAATCTCTTTAATAATAGAGATATGGTAATAAAAATCGAATGTATCAAATTAATGGCTTTACGTATTAAATTTAAAATATGGAAAATTTATTCGCAAAAAGCATTTCATTAAGTTCGCATAATCTATTCAGAAGCATTCGCGCTCAACAAGTATCCTTCAGTCTCGAAATCCTCAATACTGTGTGGCTCAAACTAATGAAGTAGGTTTTTCAGGGAAAAGAGATTACTTTTTTCATTGGGCGTCGAAGAGTGGCGATCTAGTGGAGATTTTCTTTCCGCCAGTGGTCTCTGAATACCACAATACTCGGACACAGATTAGTAGATTTAACAAACAGATATCTCACTTCACTAAATAAAACATTTTATATTCCTTTTTACCCGACTGCGAAGAAGGTGTATCTGCATACCTTTGGCTAAAGCTTTAGTCCAAGCGGCTGGATGGATTTTAGCAGTAATCAGTAATACAATAATTTTAAACGAGCTAAGACTACAATTTTACTAATTATTCATCATTCTCATCATTATCATCATGTGTCAAAAAATCTAAAATGACAGATGTACTCGTAGGTACTACCTAAATTCTATGCAGTCGGGTTTTTGTTCTTTTAAATAAATACTTGTTGCAGGTAGCGAATGAAAATAAGGCTAGCAAACGAATACGGGCGACGATTTCCGAAATAGCGAGTCAGAATAGAACAGGACAAAGGACTTCGATGGGTCGGTCATGTTCGCTCCTTAATTAAAATTATGTCCACTCTGCCTAACTACTTACTTACACATGTACATATGTTAAAAGAGTACGAATATATAATACTAGCTGCCGCCCGCGGCTTCGCTCGCATGGTACCCGGATAAAAAATAGCCTAAATGTTAATTTAGGCGACGTGGAAGGCCTAGGATGAGATGGCGGGACGAGCTGGACACTCACCTTGGCACATGGCCTATGGAAAAAGGGAAGGGAGGCCTTTGCCCTGCAGTGGGACAAAAATGGCTGATAAATAAAAAAAATAAAATAAATGTTAATCCAGCACATGTACCATGTATTCCAAGTTTCATTCAAATCCATTCAGTAGTTTTTGCGTGAAAGAGTAACAAACATCCACACATACAAACTTTCGCGTTTATAATACTCATATTATAAACGCGATATAAGAATACGCGATATACTAATATTAGAATCGAGCACCTCTAGATAAGAGTTTAGTTATTATGTAAAATAATTTAACAAACCAGGAAATGATAAGTACCTAAACATTAAAATGTGATTTTATAAAACTTTAGCCAAGAGACAATGAGTTTAAGTACGATTGCAATAGAGCTCGTTTTACATTGGAAGTCGATTCGAATGACGGATAAGCTTGCTGTATGTAATCAAAGGAGCTTGATGAATTCTAGGTTCTTCGTTTCCGTTCGCTCTGTCCCGCCAGAGCATTGGTTTTTAATTTAGACCATTTCACCTTATTTTTTAAGTAATAATCTGGATACCTAGTAGTAAGGAGTATTTTATCTTTGATATAAAAAAAAACTAAGGCCTTTTACCGTCTATAATAGATGATTTATACAGCATCAGGCTACTTTTACAAACGGGACGCTGTAGTGCCCGGGACGAATTAAGACGGAGAAGGCTTGCCCAGCACCTATTCCATCTTCTCAGTTTAGTCGGTCTTGTCCACAGGAGAGACATGGTCAATACGTGCGGAGCTGACTAAGCCACGGGTATCCTCACGATGATGTTTTCCTTCACCGTTTGCGAGTACTGGTATAGCGCACATAAATTTTTCGCACAGAAAAATCCATTGATACACGACCGGATTTGAACTCACGACCCTAAGATGGGAAGGCGGGGTCACTACCAACTAGACCACCAGTACTCTCAATTACATACATACATATTACATAATATCATACATACATTAATAATATTATAAGGTCTGAAAAGTACTTTGTTACTTACTATAACTTGTATAACAGTTACTTCGAACCAGTGTGGCGAGAGAACTAAAATGCACGTCAAATAAACTCCCTTTGTCACTTCGCCGAAATGTATAGATATCTGATTATACATACATAGATATTGAAAAAATACATACCACTTTACGAGGATATACATAATTTCGATAAACAAATAACTTTAAGCTATGTCTATAATGTCTAATGTATAACAACGGTCAACAATGAAAACGCTGGCTGAATGGTTATTAGAACGAAGAACAGAATGCAGTGCAGAACAACCTTTGTATTCCAATTTCCATGGAATTTATCTCTCATTGTCCACAAAAACAATACTCCTACAATGTCTGATCGACGTTATAAAAAAGCATTTTCCTGCAAAACTTGAGGTACCTCAGATTTTTTCTGTAAAAATGCGAGTAGGTAAGCTTAAGCTAACTTTGTAACAAAGATTGTTCTCAGATTACAAGGCTTCTACAACAATTTACGCAATGGAATGGCTGTGACCTAATTAGAAGAACTAATTTACCTTTTTGTCCCCGCAGGTATTTGGAACGTTGTCGCAATCTCCGATCTTAATCGCTATCCTACAAGGCCATCTTAGAAACGTTCTATCTGTTTACATGCTTTCCTTACTTGTACGTTTATAGGGAATTCCTGTTTTTTGTGGGTCATTTTGCTTGTTACCTGGTAGTAATTGAGTACTTTCTATAGGTAGATACTAGCTTATACGCACGGATTGAATTTTGACACCCTATTTTACCTGTTTTGAAGCTTATTTTGAAAAATCTTGTATCCCAAAGTTCGAGTCAATCGCACCACCCATTATGAAGTTCCTATACAAACTTTGACACCACATTTTACCCCTTTTAACGTTTTTTTTAAACTTGAAACACGTATCTATTTGTTTTGCATTAATGGTATCCAGACCCAGTTTCAAGCAAATTGCATCTACGCGTCAAAAAGTTCCATACAAACATTTTCACCCCTTTTCACCCCATTAGGGGATGAACTTCGAATTTCGTTTGGTCATGTAGAGAGGATGAATGAAAGATTAACGAAACAGATGTATGAGACGAGTATGAATGGTACCGTTGGAAGAAGAAGACCTGGGCGTATGTACCTGGACCAAATTGGCGACGTTTTGGAAAAGGGCCAGGTCAAGAGTACACTAAACCGACGAGTGTGTATGAAAAATGTTATGAGAGAGAATGAAGCGTAAGAAGTATTTCAGGATTGTAGCAAATGGAGATCCATGATCTCTGCCCACCTCTATGGCAAACAGGCGTGATATTATGTATGAATGTAGATTCTGGATATCATTAAAAAATAATTGAATTTGTGACGAAATCGGTTTCGTAATACCATGAGCTAACTATGTTATCAAATCGGAGTGATAACTAGGAATGTGAAAACCTAATAATATAATTAAGCCCTTAAACATAATAAAAATATAGTTAACTCAGGTAACAAAGTGTAAAAATCTACAATCCAGAACAGAAAGTGACAATTTTGTTCAACGTGGTTTGACTTTACAAACAGCAAAATAAATTCATTCAAATAAGAGCGAGAAATTAATATAATTTCCTAGCCCAAGGAAGTGGAATAATAAGTTTTTTAGTACTAAAGAGAACAAATAAAAGCGTTTATGCGTTTGCATCAAGACTTTCCAGTGTTAAAAATTGCTCTTTTATGTAAGGATGCTGTAAAGAAGGCTTTAATGAAAATTCTACCCTGTAGACAAAGTACTCGCGTTACAAAGTGGGCGGTGTCACAGTTTTATTAAGCGTGCGAATTTTTACAAGTTTGAACAGTATACTGAAACTATTTTAAAAACAGTTGATTCCAAAAGAGGTAATTTACCAACTGTTGAAATGTACCTTATTACTTAGTTACTTTATTACAGCTACAGTTACCTATTGTGTACCTACTTCTATGGTAATAGGCAGAGAGTTGAAATTTTCACAGAGTATGTATTTTTATTGCCGCTACAACAAATAATAAAATACTAGAAACATTTTTTTAAAGTTCGTAATCGACCATCGAACCTGACGAAAATGTACTTAGATTAAAAGTCATATTAAAAAGTAAGTGTATGTAAGTACGATGGTACGGAACCCTTCGTGTGCGAATTTGACTCGCACTTGACCTGTTGTTTTGTACTTACTTGTATGCTCGTATTGTAACTATTAATAAAGGCTGTTTGTATTTATTATGTACGACTTCCTCGAAAACAAAAATCATCCCTGAAAAGTGCTCTTTGGCTCAGTAAACGCAAAAAATATCGCAAAATGGAAGATTTCGATGCAGTTTAATATGAACATTTCAGATAATATGGATGATACGCAGTGACATTGACAAGGGTCGACTGTTCGCTCACCCATATGAATACCCTGCTGCAACTTGATATCACTTATTTTAAATAGTGTTTACTTATTTATATTTTTTAATGTTGTGCAAAGCTCTGTGGAAGAAAAGCTTTAACAAATGTGGCCTCCAGATTTTGGCCCTCTCTAGACATTCATAGGCCCAGCCCTCTTATTTTCGATGACCAAACGAAACTTGATAGCTCGTAACGTATTTGTGTCGTGCCGCGTCGTGTTCTTGCAATACAAAATCGTCATATAGAATACGAAAACACGATGATTACACAAACGTGGCCGCGTTACGGTTTGTTTGGTCATTCAGAATAAAGGGGCAGCCCGTGGGCGAGCGTGTTTGACAGCGTCAACAAAGTAGTGATGTAGTGTAATTGTTTGTTATCGTTTTAAAATAAAATTGTTGAATATTATATCTTCAAGTTTCATGCTTCTTAAGGACTTGTGGTTTAGGCTGTGCGTTGATTGTCAATCAGTCAGTAAGTCGTCAGAGAGTTTTAATATATGATTTAGAACTGGGTTGTCTCATAGAACTAATAAGTTTTGTTCTCAAATCACAGTTTTTAGGGTTCTGTACTCGAAAGGTGCCACCGGGATACTATTACTAAGCCTCGGTTGTTCGTCCGTCTGTCAGCGGACTGTATCTCATGAACCGTAGGTATCATTCATCAGAAAAATCCATTGGTCCACCTTAAGACCAGGTGGTAGGGTCACTACTGGACTGGATCCTTGGATCATGCTGTAAGAGTTTTGGCTAATGTGTTTTATGACCGGCCGCATGTCTGACGATCTCTTACATACGCGGTCTCTTCTAGTAGTCTTAGCCAATTAGCTCTAAAAATCTTACCCTTAACAATTTGTTAGCAACAGCCGAGAACCTGTGTTCTTCTCACCTGGCTCGGCCATGTCAGACACGGATCCTACTTCATGCATATTGGTAGTTGAACCCTCGTCAAAGTCAAGCCTCATTGACCCCCAGTATCAACTGTGAAGCAATTTATATGAATCAGACTTTTGAAGCTGTCAAGAAAGGAGTGATATCGGATCTAACGGGTGCAATGGACTGATAAGGTTTATTTACCTCTTATTTACAGGATGATCTAGGTCTAGTGTACAGAGTTCTTCCCCTCGCTAGTATTTTCGTAATCATTAGACCAATGCAAGTTTTTGTTGAACAAAATCTTTAAAATGTTAAAAATATTTTATTTAATAATTGTGATTTAAGAATGAACATAGAATGTGTCCAGCTGCTTCTCTCCCCGAGCATATCGTAATAGTCGACTAAGGGATAGTATCCTCTCCAAAATGATGGACTACCTATATGGGCGATGGGCTGATCACCTGTCACCATGGTTCACCATACCATCTTGGGACTATGGATCGGGTTTGGCTACAAGTTTTCTTATAAGTAATTACTTGTGGTTCTGCCCACCCTATTAGGGCTAGCTAGTTTTTTATCAGATTAAGTTATTAAGTAACTTTTTCTTTTCGTTATATTTAAGGCGCCTTTGAAGCGCACTTCGAACGCAGCACACTGGTTCGAAAGAACTAGTGACACAACTAGTAGTTGTACTGCCAGCCAAAGTTTTAATTCTACGTGTCCAGGAAATATTTAAATTTAACAAACATCAAACGTTTACGAACTTCTGTCGCTGACCATACCTAGCTTACTAAAGTTAATTACAATCAGCCGCTTTTAACAACTAAGATAAACAGCAAAGATTTGTGCAGCTACATTTTTACAAAGAAAAGGAGAACTGACAACGTTGGTTCCGGTATCACCTTGTATAGTCTTGAACTCGTGTGTGTACACTGTGGTACGGAGATATTCACTTAGTTATATTGTTTGTTTGCTTCTAATGGTCTGTGTAAACGGAGTGGGAGTCGTTTGTAAATAGTATCGGAAGCCTGCATATTGAGGTTGTGTGTGTGGACACACATACAACTCGCTCGATTTCCTTGGAAAAGTAAGAGCTGATCAATTTGAAAGGATTGAGCATGATACTGTGAAACTCAACCCTACCCAAATAATATACTCTAGTAAGTACTATTTGACTACTTGGGCGTGGCGGGCGAATATCCAGCTGTGAAGAGGTGTGGATTCAATTCCCGTGGTGTGAGACATAAATATAAATAAATGAATAATTGTGATCATTTCACACAGCGCCATCTAGCCCCAAACTAAGCAAAGCTTGTACTATGGTCACCAGATGGCTGATATAATACTTACATACTTTTTTTGGAAATACATACTATTGTAATACATACTACAACACACAGACCCGGAAGAAATATTTGCAGAACATACCAACATTTCTCCCGTAGCGGAAATCGAACCCGCGTCTCTTGCGTTTCAGCCGAGCACTCGCCCGCCACGCCACCGAGGTCGTCAAAACATGTTTGCATGCATATTTCTTACAGGTTCAGAGTATTCGTCGTTACTGATACTCAGAACACAACATCTAATAAACCCGCACCTCCTCTCACGTCCAGGCGTTCAGTCCGTCTGCATTATTAGAGACTGTATGTGAAGTTACCTACACCTGTATGCCTTATAGGTACCTATGTTAGGTGCAATAGTGAAATGTGGTAGGTAGTTTCTTTCTTTCCTACGATGTTTTTCCTTACCGTAATCCATACTAATATTATAAATGCGAAAGTAACTGTCTGTTTGTTTGTTAACTTTTCATGCCTAAACTACTGAACTGCTTATAGACTACTTTTTTATCCATCCCGGGGAAGGACATAGGCTACTTTTTATCCCGTAAAATGGAAAAATGACGTAAAAGGATAAACAGGATAACGAATAAATACTTCTTAGACATTAATTTATGACAAGATAGTTAATTTGACATTTATAGAATTATGACAGTAAATTGACAATGTCATTCATATCAATGGGTCGTCAGCAGCTCTCTTTTTCTTGCAGGACTGTGGGTAAAGGCCTCTAGCTGGACTGATTTCATGATTTTTGATTTGTTGGATTTGTCTCTGCCCCGAATAGCAAAATAACTTAATAAAATATTTGAAAATTTGCATTACTAATTCTAAGGTGGTACGAAGTTTGCGGGGTCAGCTAGTAGCATATACACTGGACTATTATTAGCCTCAATTCATTATCAGCAATTACCAAATAACAGCAAAAAAAGCCCAAAATGCACTAATTTAAGTTATATTACAGTGTCACGTAATAAAACGCTCTGCTGTTATCGCGTACGAAAGATTGTTTTACTTGGAAATATGCCATAACGACTTAAGGAAGTACTAAGCATAAATATATTTTGCATGCCACTTAACAGTCTGTGTAATATATCATGGGAGCAGACACTTTGAATTTACACCGCGTAAAAATTTTGAGTGTGTAACTATGTGATGCCTAGGAGTAGATATGGTTTACCCAACGCATATTATTATTTTCTTGGTTGCTATGCCACCGATTTATGAAAAATCTTCTAGGAGTAAGCATAAGAGCGTGTGTATCAATTCTGAAGATCAACTATGGAGATCCGTGATTTCTACCTAACCTGGAAAGCCAGCATAATTATTATTTGGTCAAGTTTGGTGATTATGTCTATTACTACTTCGACTGGTTTCTTAGTTCAGTTGGTAGCAGATCTGTCTTTTGCGCTGTAGGTTGTGGGTTCGATTCCCAATCAGGACAAACATTTGTGTGGTACTCTGTGTTTGCGTGAAATGTATACTAATATTTATTTACAAAAAAGGTAAATAAGTTCTATTAGTAAGTTTTGTTTGAATTGGGGATAGATGATACTTTGTTAGATATTCAAATATGAGCACTAGTGGTCTAGGGTTGATGACCTCGCCTTCCGATCTTAAGGTCGTGGGTTTCGTCAATGGATTATTTCTGTTCGAAAAAATTATGTGCACTATACCAGTACGCTCAAACGGCGAAGAAAACATCACTTTCACCACACTGGTCCGAAAGAATTAGGTAGGTAGGTCATATAGAATACGATAACACGGTACACAAACGTGCCCACGTTTGCCAACGTTACGTTTTGTTGAAATAAGGCATCAGCCTGGTATTACAGATTAAAAATATTCGGTCGTCCATTTGAAAAGTCAATTGTGCCAAGGAATTCGAAATTCAAGATTTCAGAATGAATACTTCGTGGAATACAAGTCTGAACGGCCGTCACTAGTACATTTAATTTCTACTGCATGTTACAGTACTATTTTTATCAGAATTGCAACACAACTAGCGGAAATTAAGTCTTTAATCTTAAATCTCGCTGAAACTTCGACGTAAACTTGGATCATTTAGGCCAAGGCTTGATGCCTTATGGTTTTCTAGGCGAATGGTGTAGTCGATAAGCGATACCTACTGATTAATCAAAAAATAATACTGAAACTATATTTAGAACTACCATAAAAAAATACATATCGTCACTGGAAAGGCAAAATTACGTAAGCGCCAAAATGGCGCCAAATAGGCATATTGAGTTATTATCCTAAAATAGCAGTCCAAATACAATAATATGAATTGCTGGACATAGAAAATGAAAAAAGAATGAAATCTTACGTTGACGTCATCAAAATTCGATAATTAGGTAGAAAGTTATGATTAAAAAAACGAAAAAAATGAACTTCAAACGGCTTTTTCTCGATTGGCGATTACGTAAATTTGCCTTTCCAGTGACGATATTATACGACCGTATCCTCGACGGGGTTGGCCCACAAGTAATCATAAGAAAACTTGCACCTACTTCTAATCCAATAGTTCCAAGATGGATATAGTGAACCATGGTGACGAGTAATCGCCCATCGTTCATACAGGTCCATCATGTCGGCAAGGATACTACTCCTTAGTCGACTTTGACGACATGCTCGGGGAGAGAAGCAGCTGGACGCATTCTGTTTTTTCTTTACTTCCAGTCCAGCAGAGAAGTATAAAAAATAAGTTCTAATATATTTTTTTCATAACACCGTCTCATGTAGGTATTTGTGTTCTAGTAAATTGTTTTAAAACTGGATAGGCAGCACGTAACAATAAAAACAAAGGCCTTTTACCATCTATAGTAGATGATTTATACAGCGTCAGGAGGCAACTTTTACCTTCACAAACAGGACGCTGTAGTGTCCGGGACAAATTAAGCTATTCCATCCTCTCAGCTTAGTCGGCCTTGTCCACAGGAAAGACATGGTCATTACGTGCGAAGCTGACTAAGCCGCGGGATTCCTCAGGATGTTTACCTTCACCGTTTGAGAGTACTGGTATAGCGCACATAAACTTCACGTAATAATACGCATTAGTTTTTAGAAGACATCGAACCATCTGCCTACCTCGCCATGAGATAGACACTACTCTTACAAGCAAAAAAAAATATGTCTATTTTTTTGAAAAACGAATCTTGTCTGAGATATCAACTGTGTCCAAAACATAACCATATAAGCCATAAATTCTTGTTGTGTTAGGTTTGTGACCTAACTTAGGTCACAAAATCCGAAAAGATCACAAAATCCAAAGCGCTAAAGATCCTCAGACATGCAAGACCTATCCATCTACTGCACATGTATCCAGACAGCGTCACACGTAATAAGCTGGATAGTGGATATAAACCAGCCGAGATTGCCAGATACTGTGCAACTGGCCTCATGTCACTAACTTCAACCCTATTTTGAGGATACTAAGGTTGATAATTTAAAGTATGCCACGAAGGATTGTGCAAACGTGTGCACTATTAGTAAAGTCACCAGATTCACACTTGATGTGAGCTATATTTTGGGAGAAAAGTGAGAGATTCGGGTGTTTTATCTTATTAGAAGTCGAGGTATTTTTCTTTCTTCCAAGCCCCGTTTGTTTTTTTTTAACATCTACAACTGCTGAGAAAACTCTCTCTTCTAAGTCCTAGGTCTTAAGATTGAAAGCGTAAAATGGAACGTTTTTAATTCTATATTTGACTATGGTACCGTAAATAAATGAGGTAGTTTATTATCAAATTATGTCCGTTGACTAGTACTCACGTAGCTCACCAGTGCAACGGAACGTTGTACCTAAAGTGTTATTCGGTTAACGAAATAACAAACTGTGATTGGGAAAGTGGCCATTTATTACTGCAGACTAATTAAGCAAATGTGTTTTAAGAGCTTTCAAATTAAAATATCGTATCTAGTATTTATACGTAAGTTTTAACTTTGTGAAAGTGAATGTTCAAACACGGCCATTGTCAACGCGTGATGTTCACCCAGGATAAGGAAACATGAAAAGAAATCTCAGAAGTTGAGTTACTGAGTCCGCAAATGTAAGTACAAACCGCAAACTTAAGAAGACTCCAACTTCACCGCCCGGCGTGAAGCAGTGGCATTGAATAGATAATTGAGGCGTGAGTGATGCAGTTTAAAATAGTTGGAAAAGTGCAAATCGCATCGAAAGTTGGAAGTGTAAGTTCGCATAGTTGTAGTGTTGAAATAGTGTCGGGAGTTGAGGCGACGGCGCGGCGGCGACGGCGGCACCGGCGTCGGCGGAGGCGTGCCCCGGCGGGCCAATGGCGTGCCCCGGCCCCCGCCGCCCCCGGACGCTCTGCCTCTCCACCAGGCGAGCCAGTAGGTTTGTGTCCTTTTGGCTGACCGCATGACTCCGTATCTCGCTTCGACGCTGTTCTCGTTGTAACCTTTGTACGTGCAGCACGCGCTTCTCCCCGACGCTAGCTTCCGCAAGCCGAGCTGACACTCGCCCACTGAACTGACATTCTTGCCGCTGTGAACTAACTTTGACTAAAAGTGGGGAAGTGAAGAGTGCAGGTTTGCAGCGCGGCGTCACAGCCAGGTACAGTCCCCCGCGCGTCTCGCGGCCCCCTCTGGCGACCTCGGCCGAGGCCGCCACGCGGGACTGTTGACAACCGCCACGCTCACCGGCAAACGCTGCTGAGTGCTCTTCTATAATGAACCTTATCACATCGCCATAGAGCTCAAAACCACTCAGCAAACTTTGCAAGTGATTGTGTCTCTTCTAATACTGAAATCGTAAAATTTCAAACTCATTCCTTTGAATGACAACTCTTAAAAGTAAACTTCTCGTGAATATGTTGCTCAAGTTACTAAAGTTAAAGTTTCGATGTAATAAAGTTTCCTAACTTACAAGAAATTAAGCCAAGTAAAGTACCTAACTTGCCAACTATGACCGGCAAAGTCACGAGAAACTTATTTCATTCCAAAGAAACGCACAATTTATGCGGTCGACTTAAGGTACATATTGGCGTAGCAAGAAACTTGACCTAAGAAGTAAAACAATTATTTACTTTTCGCGCCATCTACTCTTTACACCCAAACATAGCCATTAAGAAATTACCATTTACAACAATTAACATCACTTATCTTCATTAATTATTTTAAGAGTTACTAGAACAAGAATTGAAGTAATTTCGTAGACAACACCTTCGTGCTACGAGCTGTACCTAAATAGAATCGAATAAATTGTTTGTGGCATCTTATAAAGTAATTGGTATACGTATGTAAAGTATGTAGATATGTTTTTTTCCTGGAAGTGATCTCTTCAGTATTCAGAGGTGAGGGCATCGAAGGCGAAGGATATCAGACTCAACTATACATATTCAATGGAGCTACGGAGCTACGAGGCAACGGGAAATCCAATCGCATTAAAACGGGCGGAAAAAAATAAAAGGGTAGCTTAGAAATACAAGATTCCCCGAATAAACATAACAATTTCCGTTTCATCGCCTCCGAACGCCAGACAAATTAAAGAACATTTTTGTGTACGAGTTCTCACTCTTCGCTCCCGCTTAATGCCTCTGCTTCCATAAAACTGAACTAGGGGTTGTAACCGCGACTAATTATTAGGGTGGGTTTACATAACGTATTTATGAGCATGAGATTTAACGGCGCCGGTCTCGGGTGGTCGGTTATCGCGCCATTAAAAAGTTGTCCTCCGTGGACGCGTAAATAACATAATATGATGCCGCGGCGGACACTCGATGGCCCACGGAGCGCGGAGTGAGTTTTCTGCGTTCAAATAGAGATATATTGTTGAAACTTTATTAACAGAAAGAAACTTACAAATATAATTTACAAAATACAAAAGAAACAGTCGGGCTATCTAAAGGAAAACGGTCTATAGATAGCTCACCTGATCCAGCTCATCTGACGCTGGAAGCGTGCCCAAGACGCTGGCCGCATTGCCACGCTTTATGGATACTGATCCGTTGAAACTTAGAATCCATTCAAGAAATTAATTTCATTTTTTTTTTCTTAAGGATAATTCATTAATGATTACCTATCACCATGCTTCATTACATCCATCTTAAGACTTTAAATCAGGAGTGGCTGCAAGTTTTCTTGTGTCTACTTGTGGCTCTGCCCACCCCATTAGGGATACGGGCGTGATAATATGTATTATATATTTAATTAATTAATGATCACGAATCAAAAAGTATGAAATCAGTTTAAGCTCCAAAATACGTTATTTCAACTATTGCATATTGCAATAAAAAAAATTATATTGAATTTACTGAACAAATTGTAAAAATCAATTTTTTTAAGACATTATGCAACTTTAAGTATTATACTAGCTGCCTCACGCGGCTTCGCTCGCGTGGTACCCGAATGAAAAATATCCTATTATGTTAATACAGCATATGTACTATGTATATTCCAAGTTTCATTCAAATCCGTTCAGTCGTTTAGGCGTGATTGAGTCACAAACATACAAACATCCTCACAAACTTTCACATCCTTACTAATATTATAAACGCGAAAGTTTGTATATGGATGAATGGATGTTTGTTAATCTTTCACGCAAAAACGGCTGAACAGATTTGAATGAAACTTGGAATATACATAGTACATGTACTGTATTAACATATAGGTTATTTTTTATCCGAGTACCACGCGAGCGAAGCCGCAGGCAGCAGCTAGTTTATAATATAGTAGTATAATTTTGAACGATAGCAGTATCTTCACACTCTTTGACAAATATTGCATTTCATAATGAGATAATTATTTTTTATATAATAACATTAGCACTCAACATTCATAATTAAGTATTTTCAAATAATAAAAGTTAAACACTGTTCCTCGACAGTTTTTATCATGTACCTCGATACAACCGTAAGCTATAAATAATAATAAAAATAATAAATTCTTTATTTCGGACAACATGGATCCATAGGTACAAATTATGAGAAATAAATAATCAACAAAATAGAAAAATAAATAAAAAATAAAAACCGAATTGGGGTTAAATCTAGGTATTTGGCCTTATTTTACTAAACTACATGTTTTAATTATAACAGTATATAAAACGTCGCTTATGCGCCCATGTATTGTCTCTAGGAACAGCGCATCATAATAGTTTCCATACTCTGCGATAGAGACGCGGACGGGTGCAACGCACTCTTTGTCTGTTTTATACAAAAACAACCAGTATTTTTTGAAAAGTACTGTATTCCAAAAATAATATTCTTTCAACTTTGCGTGGCCAGTATTATTGCAATACTTGCTGCACATTTTTCGATGTTATGACACTCGTAGGCTCGTAAAAATTCATGTTGCCGGCATATTTTTTAACAATTACAAAAATATTGGACACTGTAAAAACTTTTACAATGAAAATAAAGCTATCCAAAAAGTTTGTTCAATAAAATTATTAATTAAAGTTAAATTACAAGGTAATACAAGGTATTTTCAATTTTTGCTTTTAGATAAGATAAACGTTGAAATCTGTTTACAAAAAGTTGTGAATCTCCATTGCGATCTTAATCGAAATTGCACCTGTCAAAAGTTACTTGCGTCGGCAATGTTTGTTTAATTCAAACCTGTTTTTGTTTTAAATTGGAACATAGAGTAGGTACTTTAAACGACTTGTAATCCGTGAGTCTTCGGAACAAACTTCCAAGATTGGCTTCAAAGGAAACTCCGAAGCGGCAACTCTTAACAACTTTCCATGTATATGTACTCAGTACTCACTTCAGTGTGATACTTGTTTCCTAATTTACCAATTATCTCACGTGGTATGTATTTAATAAAAGGTAAAAGTAGCATTTAAAGAGATCACACCAAAACCACTTCCTTGCGGAAGTATCTTGGTATTTTCGTAGACAATACCTAACTGCTACGTTGAAAAGTAACTCAAGAAATTTCAGTATATTTGTACTGATTTAAGGCAACCATTTAAAAACAAGACCGGTCAAGAGCGATTTACCGAGTCCTGTTCAGAGTTATGGAATAGTTATCATTATTTCTCTACCCTTATCCCACCTTTTTATGACATTAAGACAGTGAAATAGTTCGTAGTTGCCACTGTCACTTAAGTATTTTGACAGTTTTGTAATTTTGATGGCTTTATTATGAACATTTCGATTCTATGCGAACGAAATGGAACCATTTTACCTGCTTGTCAAAGTCATCAGCTATCAATACATTTTACTCAGTTTTACTTGAGGTTTTACTCCAAATACCGTTGTGTTGCCCTCCGTGAGAAAAGTATTTTAGGAACATGAATTAAATAGAGCAAAATAACAACAAAAAAATGCCAATTGGTAAAGGTTTTAATATTAAGCTATGTTTATACAAGTGTACACAGACCTGGCTTATGTTCCATACATTTATGAAACATTTCCTTTAGTAAAACGAAAAATTGGTTTACCAAGTCGAGGTGCCTTCCACTACGCCAACATGTATCTGTTTTCTCACTCCTGTGTCTTCAAGTAATACAGTTCAACCTTCAGTTTGACCTTAAGTAGGGTTTAAGTAAATATGGTGAAACCTTGGCATGATTATGTAGCAAGGTTTGGGTAAACAATCTACGTAATACGTGAGTAGTCCAATTACTTTTCCAGTAATAAAGTCTTAAGTTGTAATTATTTCAAGTTTATAAGAATACCCATTTTAAGGAATAAAAATTAATTGCTTGGAAGATTTTTACGAAGTTTGTGATTAACGTAACATTTTCTTGTTCTCGTACTTCCTTTGGAAGTTTAGGAAATTGCAATTCTGTGGTGAAAACATTCTTTTACTTATCCAATTTTCTGCTACATTTATGGATTCTTTAAAACCTCTTTGTTCAATGCATGTGCAAAGAATTGTGGAAAAAGACCTTTGGGTAATTCAAACATTAAAGGAAAAATATGCCTTAGGTGTTGTGTTGTGGCAAATAGAGTGTACATGGTGCGGACTCATGTGTCTTTCTTAGATTTGTGTGGAGTAAATTATACATGAGTGGCTTAGTGTGGAAACCGCTCTGAGGAGATTACAAAGTACCTACTTGTATAAAAACAATCACGCCATGTCTCCGTCGTTCGTGTAAAAACAACGCCCTACGAGCGGTGGAAGGTAAGGAAGCGTAGGAAATCAGTAGTAGGTAATAAGTAAGTAATATTCTGGTTTAGTATTGCCTTTCAGCGTGGCAATGCGGCCAGCGTCTTGGGCACGCTTCCACCGTCTGATGAGCTGGATTAGGTGAGCTATCTATAGACCGTTTGTGCCACGGCCTTTAAATAGCTTAATTATATTAGTATTAGTTATAAGTTTCTTTCTGTTAATAAATATTAAGTAATGGTAAGTACATTTTCGTGATAAAAGAGGGTAAATGAAAGGTCTCAAAATCAAAAAGTAGTATGTTGATAGCTGGTAGATGCTATACACATGCTCGTTTGTAGCATTATAGCAAAATAACATGCTAACGTGCTACTTAGCACGACTTGACGACCTCGGTGGCGTGGCGGGCGAGTTCTCGGCTGAAACGCAAGAGGTGCGGGTTCGATTCCCGCTACGGGAGAAATGTTTGGTATGTTCTGTAAATATTTCTTCCAGGTCTGGGTGTTGTAGTATTACTCGTATGTATCATAAGTATGTATTTACAAAAAAATAAATGTATATAAGTACCTATTCTATCAGTCATCTGGTTCCTATAGTACAAGCTTTGCTTAGTTTGGGGCTAGATGGCGCTGTGTGAAATGTCTACGAATATTTTATTATTATTATTATTACTACCCTACGTTTGTACCTATAACGTTTGTAACCTTAATAGCATCAATGTCTTGACAGCTAGCTTACAATAACAGCTCAAAGTTATGATAGGCCGTGTCAACTGTCATTTCAATTGACGCATCAATGCGACGGGAAGATTAGCAGGTAGGATCCGGCGCGATCCCTTGTAATCCAAGTTAATCCGACCAAAAGAACACGGCGCCTGTGTGTCTGGCTCATATACATAACTCATATACATAATGGAGTAAATAAGCTAATTTCAGTGAAATACTGAGTATCTCATAGCCTTACTAAATTGGTTCTTTGATTAAATTGACGCGATCATTATTAGTAATTGGTGGATGTTTGTGATGAAAATACTAAAGCCAGTAAGAATGAAGGATGTCTTCTTTTTGAAATATCTAATAAAACCGGTCAAGTGCGAGTGGAAACTCGCACACAAAGGGTTCCGTACATGCAACAGAAATGATTCTAGTATGGGGCCAACATATTTAAATAAAAAAATAATATATTATTTTTTGTTCTAGTGGCAATAGAAATACACACTCTGTGAAAATTTCAACTCTCTACCTATTACGGTTCATGAGATAGATACAGCTACTGACAGACGGACGGGCGGACAAGCGAAGGCTTAGTAATAGGGTCCCATATCCACACCATATTTAAGAATCTTGGTTGGTTATGACTGATGACCGCGTAAACACTTTTATGGGCACTCAGTACCTGACTGTTTGAGATAAGAACCAAAGTCTGCATTAATTAGCTAGATTTCATCATCATCAGCATGTCGAAAAAGTCGACTAAGGGATAGTATCCTTTCCAACATGATGAGATACAATAAGCAAGTATTCCTAAGGAGGGTTGACGTCAGGCAGGCGGCCGGTCATAAAACACCTTAGCCAAAACTACATATTGCCACATAGATGGGATAAGGGCAGGAAGATGATGATGATGATTTCATCATCATCAGCTCGTAGTATCTCACTGTTTGGGAATAGGCTTCCGTTTGTTTCCGCCATTCACTCCGGTCATTCTATATTTAATTTCAAGTTTGGTTTACTGTTTTTCTAATAAACGTTTCATAAAACAACAGAAAATCACCCTACACGAATAAAAAAGACGATCACCAAAAATCTTTTTTAAAAATTCATTAGGATGTTTAAGAAAATCAATTCAGTGTAATTTGATACCTTTGATCCGTCAATCGCTTCGGCTCAACCTATCCTAAACAAACATAAGCTCGGTTAAACCCAACAACTATGGAAGTAGGCTTATATTTTGCTGGTTTGACTTGATAAAGGCTTAATATAATTTCGAACTTGGTTTGTTTCGGTATTTTGATAATTTACTTTGCCTGACTTTAAAAAAAGGGATTTAAGGTTCTCAGTTTTGATTTGACTTTTTGATGAATAGTTCCTAATTCTTTGTTATCTAACAACTTGATTCCAAAATATGATAACGTACCTACTTTAAGTTATACTTGAAAAGTAACAATCCATCAGGAATATACGGCCTCGGTGGCGTGGCGGGCGATTGCTCGCGCAGAGACGCAAGAGGCGCGGGTTCGATTCCCGCTGCGGAAGAAATGTTTGCATGATCTGTAAATATTTCTTCCGGGTCTGGGTGTTGTGGTACCATGTTACTCGTAGTTTCAGATACCCACGATACAGAGAGTCCTAGTGTGGGGTCAAGACTAGGTATGTGACTATTGGGTGTTATTTATTTATTTATTATTTATTAAGTAGCTTATTTAAAAGCGCCGAGTTTTACACATTAGGTAAAGTATACCATCGAAAGGTTGTGCAGATCTAGGTTTCGCGTGCTTTAGGTACCTACGTAGTAGGAAGCCATAGTAGGAAGGCCCCAGTGTCAGCTGATCGACAAATGGTGCCCAGCAGATGGGTTTATCGCGAGCCCTATAAATTGAGCGCAGTCGAACTGTTCCTCCCGTAGGTATTACTGTCTGCAACAAAAGCGCATAAACATTTCATGATTTTAAGTTTTGAATTATGTCATGAAACTGAATGACACCTAGGTATATTTTGAAAATTCGCCAGAGTTCATTCGATTTTTCAAGACACCGTACCGTCACCATTTTTTACACGAGGAGAAAAAATCAGTCAAGTGCGAGTCGAATTCGCACACGAAGGGTTCCGTACCATCGTACATGTACTTTTTAATATGACTTTTATTCTATGTACTTATTAAAATGGTAGCTTCGATTATTATCGATAACGAACGTTAAAAATGTTTCTTGTATGGGGCCCCTTTTTATTATTTGTTGTTATAGCGGCAATAGAAATACACATTCTGTGAAAATTTCATATCAATTACGGTTCATGAGATAATAACCTGCTGACAGACGGACGGACGGACGGACAGTGGGGGCTTAGTAATAGGGTCCAGTTGGCACCCTTATGGAACGTGTTAAAAAGTTTTAATATTAGTGTAAAAATCCTAAGCCGGTAACTAACTTTTGTTGCAAACTGTACTGCCAGTTAGTTGAACATAACTACTCGTACTACCTACTGAATTTTTTCTAGTGTGTATTGTGATGTAAGATAAGATAGTTTTTGTGTTTTTTATGGTTATCACTATCCCAATATCGACGACCTTATTTTGTAAGCATGTCGCTGTTGTCCGCTATTACAGCACATTCGTGTGTATGGGTCGGCCTGACACTAACTACAGCGGGCAGCGACAGGCTAACAAAATATAGCAGCCGGTTATATCTATATGACAGAAGCCCTCAAGCGATCTACCAACTTTGTTTGTTTCTATGTACATCTTTTAAAAATATACATAATTTTCAGATGATTTAACAAAAAACCATTTAACCAAAGATTAAATAACAGTTACTAAATACAAAAATCATCTGCAGCCATCGGTAGCCACTGATCGCAGCTAATCGACCTCCTGAATGACTGAGCCCGCCATCCACCCGATTACCTTTTCATTGAACCAACGTAATAATTGGATCAGCATTGTACAAAAACTGTATACGTTCATACAGAACCTTCTATCGGACTGTTCCGGTTTAATAGAATTTTAATTTCAATTTCACACACAACAGCGTCGCGGATTACAACACCGGTATCGTGCGAGTCGACTGAATAAAAATTCCGAAAAGCGATCGTCGCAACTGTACCGTAGAAATTTTGATGGGCTGTTATTACACAGTCCGTTTCAAACGTATTGTGTGCGAACGCAGCCTACAAAAATAGTAATATTTTGTATTGTACGGCGCTTTGCTGCTGTTTATTTTCCTACGTGTGGTTCTATTCAGACCGCTTTGATTAGGTGCTGATTTAAAAGGCATGCAGTGTTACGCGTAGTAAGGCAAATAACACAAAAGTCTTTTGGCTCGTAAAATATGTATTTTTTTCATCTACTTTGCTTTGTTACTGAAGTTTGCACTGAAATTCCGCAGCTCTCAAATTAGCAAGAAATGCAAGTCGCTATTCTAGTACCCATCTCTGAGCGAGACGTCAGACATTTTCGGCTTATCAACTATAAGTTCAGCGGATTTCCCGGCTTTGGGTAACTCCGACGTTCATGTCAGCGTCACGATAACGAGACGAGTACGTTGCTGGATAATAGACTTCACCTGCATACCATCTATTTTATGTTCCGTAGTGCGTTGAGGCCGGCGCATCCAATTAACTTCAGTTGCCTGTATGGCTTGTAATGTACGGTGAAATATCGAGGGCCTGATGAGTAGCCGCCACCGCGCTGACACTCGACGGGCAATTTACCAACAGGACACTGTAATAAACTACTATTTCAGCTCTTACTCTACTAACCAAACAACGCAAACCATATTCCACAAACTCAGAACTAGACTAGCATAAAACATTGGTGAATGTCAAAAAAAGAGTATCCACGAAAAAAATCTAAATAAACCTGAAATCACACAGTTCTGAAAAAGTTTGTTTGACGAGCACCAGTGATTTGTTTATATTTTGTGCTAATATTTGCACGATTGCGTGTTGGAACAAATTTGCTATCACCCACTGTGATGTTGTGGTCATTTTGCGTCCAGACTGTAAATGGTTCTAGAATTCGTTCGTCCAGCCTGTCTTTATGACCTACAAGCTTACACAAAATGAGCCCTGCATGCAAACACGTTCATTATGAGATGTGTAATTAAAATTTCAGAATCATTTCGAGCGTTGCGAAACTACTTCGCCTACTTAGTATTATTACTTTTTTGATCGTTCATGGGAAAACTGCTTTGAATGTTCTGTAAAGCTGGCCAGATGTTCAAGTATTTGTGAGATATTAGAAACGCGAATAAAAATATTTTTCCATTTAACTTCCTGTTAATAACTATCATTCAATTTCTTAGCGAAGTATTTGACTTTGGACCAGATTTATACACAAAACGACAAGAGCATGGCGCGGACTTTTTCTACACGAATAATTTGTAATCTACCCTATAAAGCCATGTCAACACCACGTTACCTATGTATAATATACTCTATACAAACTGTATGCAGTTGTCATGCGTCCGCGCCATATTTGTGCCACGTCTTGCAACTCTAGTAAAAACGACTTAAAAGCCAGCCACGTCTTTTTGAAATCGAGTGCATCAAAGTAAAATATACTTTTTCTAGAAAATATTCGGATACAAATGCACTTAAGCTGAATTTAGACGGTATTGTTTTCTGTAACATTGTTTTCAAATTTTCAATAGAAGCTGATGTGAAATTCAATATCCCTTTGTGATTTGGAACAGCAACGAGACGTCATTGTGATTTGTTACTCCGAGTCGGCCATATATCGCGCTGCTTTGCCATCAATCCGTAAGTGAATCTCGTTTGCACAGCCCGTGGGGATATAAGCTGGTAAACTCAAAGGCTAGTTCCCTATATTCAACGGACATGAATGGAAGATTACTATAGCGACGTTGGTCGACAAAAAAAAAAATGACGCTTCAAGCTAGTGAATACAAATGCCGCGTTCATATAGCGACATTGATTTTTATCAAAAAAATATATGGCGCTTTTTGATGATAACAATGCTGCTTTTGGTTTCGTCTGTTCATTGTATTGAATATAAAAACTTAGCATAAACCGGATTATAAAAAAATATATCACCACTAAAATATTACTGTTTTGCGGGATTCATGTTGCGGTCAATATTATTTACATAAGACCATTTTATAACCAACTTGAAGCAATAAATAAAATAATATGAATATTATTCCTCATGCGTATTTCATATTTTTAGATAAGCTAGTGTTAAGAACTACTTGGAGGGTTGCAAAAGATGCGTTTATTCGAGCACTTACATATTTTTGAGAAAAAACAAAACATTTTTAATGTACTTTATCATAAACTGCGTCGATGCATTAATCATTTTGTGATTTTTTTTGTTTCCATGTAGTGTTCGTTTTTGCTAGGGGTGACTCAGCTTTGTTATTTAGTCTGTGGAAAAGAGTAGGAGCGCACGTGTGATATGCATCTGTATCTATAGCGGAGCTACTATAGGTAGTTTGTGTCCATAGACTAAGTTTTGGATATCACCTCACTGCGGAAGACTGCAGTGTAGGTAATTTAATTTTTGAGTTTTTCTCAATCTAAAAAAAAAATATTACAGAGCTGAATGATACATTATTACAGATCGATTTGTAAAAAGGTTATGCATTTGAAATGATTCTATTATTATTAAATATAATTTACTTTAGAATGTACTTGATCCTGTTTTAAAATCAAGTATTTATTACATTATAAATTATTATTATGAAGTAAAATGTAAGAAAGTAAATAAATTTATTTGCTGTTATTAATAGCTGAAACAGTTAGGTATTGTAAAATACTGCATTATGTATGCATTTGTAGGCAAAAAAACAGTAAGTAGTAGAAAAATTAAACAATTTAGTAGTACATAACAGTAAACAATAATTAAGACAAAAATGTTAACCCTTTTTTTATCTGGCAATGTTATGACTCACCTTCTAAATTATTTTATCGAAACAATATTATTTCATCAGCTGTTGGTTGTCAACAAGGCGATCCTCTTGGCGCGGCCATTTTCGGCCATGCCATACATCCGATAGTTCAACGTCTCCAATGCAAACTCAATGCTTGGTATTTGGATGACGGAACTTTAGGTGGAGATGTAGGCACAGTTTTTTGCGATCTAAATATTATTATTCACGAATTTTTGCATATTTGCCAAAATTCGTCAATATGACAAATGTTGCTGTTTTTGAAATATCGTCCGTCAAAGTTTGTACGGCGGCCATCTTGTTTTCCACAATTTCGATTTTTTTTTCAGATAACCTGACTGTTTCTTTTGTATTTTGTAAATAATATTTGTTTTTTATAACCTAGATAGATTACATTATAAACCTAGGCCATTCAATATGGAGGTAAAAAATTGTACATAAAGTTTACAAGTCATAAAACATTCTACATAAAAAGTCAAGTAGCTTTTCTGAATTTGTTCATCGGCAAAGAGCATAGGCGCATTGTCCGAGTTTACGGCTTAGTCTGATGGTTGATGGTCTCTCGAAGATTCTCTTTGTCTACAATCGTGAACGGATTGGTGAGTTGCCTTCTGACAGCTTTAAATAAGCGAACATTGATTATTGTTTTAAAAGAAGCGCCTATTTAAGATGCCTTAGCTTAGCTGAGAGGATGGTATTAGGTGCTGGGCAAGCTTACTCCATTTGAAATCATCCTGAGCACTACAACGTCCCGTTAGTATACAGTCATAACTTGCCTCCTGACGCTGTACATCAATAATAGAAGGTAAAGGCTTTAGTTTTTAAAGTGCCACTTTAATTATCTCTGCATAGTGGTAGTAGGAATTAAACATTGGGCAAGAAACTTTCATAGTACAAGCATTGTTTATTTTGGCGCTGAATGATGCTGTGTTAAAATTTAAAGCAATATAAATAAATAAAGAATAATAATAATAATAAATAACACCCAACAGTCACATACATAGTCCTGACCCCACACTAGAATTCCCTGTGTCGTGGGTATTAGAAACGAAATAAAATTAATGTATAATTATTTTATTTTGCTACGTCCCTTAATACAAGTTTAGTTCATCCAAAAGTCGTTGGATAAATTAGTCCTTAATCAATGAAATAACAGATAGCTTTGCCTTGAAACTCTCCAAGTCTGTAACTTCCAGGTATCGCAACAGTTCCAGCTTGAACAAACGGGAACTTACACAAATTTAATATCCATATAACTCTGAAACTAATAGTAAGGTATAGTAGTCTCACAAATATCGTGCGCCTCGGCAAAAACTTTGTGCTTTGTATGAAAACCGAATTCGTCCGAATATATAACTTAAACAATAACTGAACTAACCTTTTAAAAAAAATATGTACCAACATAATTATTGTAACATCCCTATCTTACTTATATTATGTATATTAGTATATTGTATTAGTATATTGTAAGTAAGGATGTATGGATGTTTGTTACTCTTTCACGCCTAAATGGCTGAACGGATTTGAATGAAACTTGGAATATACATAGTACATGTGTTGGATTAACATCTTCATGCTCTTTTTTATCCGGATACCATGCGAGCGAAGCCGAGGGCTGCAGCTAGTGTTACAAATCATCATCGCGTTAGTTCGTATTTCAGAAGCTAGACAAAAATTGCCGAGGCTCACAATATTTGTAGTTCTACTGTAAACGAGGTGTATATAAAAGCCCCAATATTTTCTTAACATAAAGGCGTATGCAGACCGGTAGACCGGTTTCAGAGTATCCGCAAGTATCCGGAGTAACCGCCTCACCGAAAATATTTTTCATAAAGCCCTAGTGTGGACGTAGTCAGGGTTTGAAAGGGGCAAGCGGGCAAATAATTTTACAGTAACTGAATCTGAACTGAAGTAAGCAAATCAAGCAGTAGTTGCTTAGATTTTTTAGCTATATCTTTAAGCTATAAAAGTAATAGATTAAGTAATGTCTAATAATATGTCTATTATAAAAACGTGTCTAAACACCTTACAAATAAACAGCTCCCGATTGCGCTTAAATATTCAGATAGACCTATAATATATTATCCAAGTATAGGACAATCGTTACTCAAAAGAAACTCTGCAAGAAACCCTCATTGGATTTGTTAGGACAGTCTTGTGCTTCAATTTTTTTTTATACTTTAGCAAGCCCCTTTCCTCGTCTTGAATATGTCCATCGCTCCGCACATACTTGGTACGTAATTTATGGAGACAGCACGCCACGGCCGCTTCTTGAATACTGATTAGATGGAGGCCCTTTGAATCAAACGAGCCGTCTTTAGTTTATGAAGTGCATTATGCAATGCAATCTTCCTGAAATTACTAGCTCAGACTATTTAATATTTATTGACTTTTAAATTATTTTAAATTGAGTTTTATGACGAAGATAATATTTTAATATCCAACATGACTTTTTTATTTAAATACTAGCAGTAACCCGCGACGTTGTCTGCCTGTTAGAAGATTTTTTGGAATGATATTACCTATCTGGGAGCGTAAAAAGACAACATCACGCGACATTCTCAGGCGGTCACCCATCAAAGTTGTGGCCTCGCACAACATTGCTTAACCTCAGTATGATGATAGGTTTCCCATACAAACTTTCATCCCTTATTTCACTCCCTTCAGAACTATTTTTGCAATAAAAAGTAGCCTATGTCCTTCCCCAGGATGTAATCTATCTCCTTGCCAAGTTTTATCAAAATCTGTTCGCCAGTTTAGGCGTGAAAAGGTGACAGACAGACAGGGTTACTTTCGCATTTATAAATAAAATTCGTTTAATTCAGGCACAAATTAGTATGGATTGGTGTGGATTTAATATACATTGAGACATCTTGCCCCAAATTAAATAGAGGTAGGCCCTTGTTCATCTTGTTCTCTCATCAAGCTTTTCTTAGTTTCTTAGTACATCTATTTTCATCGCGCAAATGTTTGTCCTAAGTGGGAATCGAACTCTGCCCGCAGCGCAGAAGGCAGAGCTACTAAAAACCGAGCTATGAAGCTAGTCTTTGTTTACTTTGCTGTTAAAACTCACAAACGTACGGACATTATAAATAAGCACAGTTTTTTGATTTCTTGTTACAAAAGAACCCAAAAAAGTGCAAAAATAAAATGTTTCTTATTTTACTTAGAATAAAAACTTTATGAAACTTTTTTCATTAGCCATGATTTCTTTTGCTTTATTTTTAAGCTACGCAAGTTATTACTGCGTAAACAAAACGTTGTTTTAAACCTGGTTTACGGCATATTGTGAATAATATAAGATTCAAATTGTGGTAAATTAATGTCATCTTGTTCCTTGTTGACTTGATTTAGCCACTAAATAATCATTAAACATACATCTTACTCATAATAAAAGTAATATCTAAAGGTTTGCCTTAACAAATATCAGGCAAACGTAGCACTTATGTCTCGTTCGAGCATATTTTACCGCA
Organism: Scotopteryx bipunctaria; assembly: GCA_949320045.1. Taxonomy (NCBI): domain Eukaryota; kingdom Metazoa; phylum Arthropoda; class Insecta; order Lepidoptera; family Geometridae; genus Scotopteryx; species Scotopteryx bipunctaria. The sequence goes on from OX439441.1 coordinate 8,305,387, forward strand.
AAACGCCTTTTCGAAATGCGTCAAATGCCGTAATAAGCTTCATTCACAGTAAGATTGCCAGTTTGCCTGAATACGAGCTCTTTTGATTTAGCTCGTTTTCGCTCAAGCCTTCAATGTTGCCTTTGCCAAGTACCGTTATAGGGAGGGTAAAAATATATACCTAACACGTTAAGTTGAGCTACATCACCACTCGTGTCCTTAAGCGGATTAAAGAAAAGCTCTGATACAAATTACGATGATATGTAGGTAATTATTGTTCTTACTTTTATTGAATTCGTGAACAAAGCAAGCAGGCTGACAACAAGCAGTATCCTTAAATATCAATAACTTTGGTACAAAATCAGAAATCGATGACATACCAATTGGAAAACGCTTATCGGGTAATGGTTTTTGTGAACATTGTTTACTATCGATTGGCTGCTGATTACACTGTTTATGAATGGTGCCCGATGGCCGACTGTAATCAAGCCGGGACAAACAGACAAACAATGCCGAGCCATTGCCGCTCGCTTCCGGAAATTAACTTATTTGTCTGCGAGAGGAGAGAATGGGCATGGTTTGTTTAAACCAAAACATGCCTAGACCATTGGGAAAGTGCACAGCGAATGCAGTGGAAATTGCAACACTTAGATAAGTCAGGAAAATACATTGTTGACGATTTTGCTTATGATTGCCATTTTCTAAATATAATGTGACAATTGTACCAACCTACTCGTTAAAACTATTGAATTAAAAGTTAAATAAAAATCATAACCATTTATAAAAAAATCTAAACAAAAACTAAAAAGGTTGGATTGCTGGTTTATACTAGAAAGATCTATAAATCGTACTTACCAAGATAAGCAAGTATTTCTTAGGTATTGGAGTCTTGACATTAATCTATTGAATGAAATCTTGCTTTTGAAAGCCTCCAACTTATTATAATATACTCATATAGTAATTCCTATGTATAATACTACCACTTACTATAACATATTTTATGTAGCCACTCACAACCAAAGGGACAACCAGATGATATCGGATGAAAGAAGACTGCATGCAACAGAGATGAAAATGTTGAGATGGATGTGTGGAGTGACGAGAATGGACAAGATACGGAATGAGTATGTCTGAGGAAGTTTGAAAGTAGGGTCTGTGTCAGAGAAGTTGAGGAATAATAGGTTAGCATGGTATGGGCATGTCATGAAGAGGGATGAATATCATGTGACAAGAAGAGTGTTGATATGTAAGTGGATGGATACAAGGGTAGAGATAGATAAGGGAAGGAAGATGATGAAGATGTGGACACTCAGAAGGTGAGGCGAGATCACCATAGAAAAGTAAACACAAATTTGCAGTTTAAAAATTAGAACTTAGTGATAATCTTCCTCTGCTTATTACCCCGCAATTGGTTTTACGACGGACATTCCGGACAAAGAGCTTCATAATAAAGGTGGAAATAATCAAAGCACTTTTTATTGTGATCCTGAAAGAGCCTTTTTATAAGAGCCTTGTCGTAACTCACCCCGAATGACTTCATTCAGTCGGTGTCCCCGAGTCATGTTAATTAGATAATTTAATTTCGACGTTTTAAGTGAAACGTTTGAGGGGAATTCCGTCATAATAAAATAATATCTATAAAAATGTCACACTTGTAATCATTTCAAGTTCTCGTGCTGTCAGTTTTATTTATTTATAGGGATATCTATACAAATAAACCTATAAAGCAAACTATAAGCACGGGTACCTATTAATTATTTTCCCGGTAAAGCTGTACAATTAAAGAGGTGGATATTTGTGGACATTTTACACTGCGCGATCTAGCCCCAAACTAGCAAAGCTTGTACTATACGACGGCCTCGTTGGTGTGGCGGGCGATTGCCCGGCGGAGACGCAAGAGACGCGGGTTCGATTCCCGCTGCGGAAGAAATGTTTGCATGTTCTGCAAATATTTCTTCCGGGTCTGGGTGTTGTGGTATCATGGTACTCGTAGTTTCTGATACCCACGACACAGGGAATCCTAGTGTGGGGTCAGGACTATGTATGTGACTGTTGGGTGTTATTTATTTATTTATACTATGGTGCACGAAAGGAGCCTTTAAGGCGCACTTTAAATCCACACTAATGACACGACTAATGAAACCAGATGGCTGATAGAATAACTTATATTATACTTGTTTTATAATACATACTACAACACCCAGACCCGGATTAAGAAATATTTGCAGAACATAAAAAATTTCTCCCGCAGCAGAAATCGAACCCGCGGCTTTGTATATCAGCCGAGCACTCGCCCGCCACGCCACAAAGGTTCATTTTGAGTCCTAACGAAAGAACGGAGGCGCATTTGAAATCCTTCTACCAGACTGGTTTGAAAGAACTAGTGATACGATTAACAGTAGTATTTTGAGCTCTGTTAAATGTTGAAGTTTAATCCGAATTATTTAGTACATACGAAAACAGAGGCATAGAGGTACCACCAATATTGTGCGCGTCGGCAATTTTCATCTAGCGTCTGAAATACGAACTAACGCGATGATGATTATGTAATATAGAGATTTTACAAAAATTATGTAGATCCTTCTTTTTTTTAAAGCGTTAATTCAGTTATGATTAGTTGACTATTAGTTGCATATTCGGACAAACTCGGTTTTCATACAAGGCACGAAGTTTGCCGTGGCACACAGCATTGGTGGTGCTACTGTAGTATTCGGCTGAATTCTCATTGCTACACAAGTCGGTGGTTACACGGCTGTAATAAACATAGTTTCAGTTCAGGTAACATTTGTACACACAGCCCGTGCGGTGAGGGAGCAAGAAGCAAGCTCCCTCATTCTGTTTGAGATTTATGCAGGTCACTTCTCTCCGGCGCGGAGTTGGCTGTTGGTGATTTTCCTCTAATTCTCGAATCCAACATTCTACTAACGGATGACGGATCGATCATTACTAAAACAACGTTGTTTTCTGTCAAAAAGCGCTTTACATTTTTAATCAAAAAAACATTTCGTTGTAGAATTGATTTCTTTATCAGGTTACTTTAGAAATTGGAAATATTAATTTAGGTACATATGTATTTTTTATTGATATAACTGTAATACATAGAATTAGCAAAAAAGCATAGCCTATACCCATCCTTTAATTTACGTTAAAAATAAGATAATTTTGTAAACTTAGACAGAGCACAGACATAACTAATAGAATAAGCAAAAAAAAAAACAAGGTACCTACAGAGTATCACAAATATTGTGCGCTTCGGCAATTGTCGTCTAGCTTCTGAAATACGAACTATCGTGATATGTATGTAATATAGAGATGTAACAATAATGTAATACTTTTTTTGTTGCATATTCGGACAAATTCGGTTGTCATGCAAAGCAAAAAGTTTACCGAGGCGCACAATATTCGTGGTACCTACTATTGTACGGACGACACGATGAGTTTCACAGGATGTTCAGTTATTGCTTCATTGATCAGACTTATGAGTAAATAAACTTAAGGTAACAAAAGTAATATTTTTCATCTAAAACAAGATATCTTTTGCCAATTACAATAGTAGGTACAATTTGCACTTGCGTGTCATGCCAATTAAATTAAATGAAACTATACTGTCACATACATAATACGTAGTTCAGACATTATACTGGAATTGTAGTAGAAATGTACCACAACACCCAGACCAGGAAGATATATTTGCTGAACATGGAAACATATCTCCGGTCGCGGGAATCGAACCCGCGCCTGTTGAGTTACAGGTAGTCTTAGTGTGGAGTCAGAGCCATGTGACTGTTTATTGGGTGTTATGTTCAATTTATTTAAACTTTCATGTTATGTCTTAAAAGTAACTGACTGCAATACTTTTGTTAAAAATTTTGACTTTAAAATTTGACTGAGCTATGCCGTTCTTATCCGTGTGTCAGTGGTCCTGGCATCGTGGAGGTGGAATCTCATAGATATCTACCAGCAGATTCCATACACAGCTCGAGTTATTCACAACTTTGCCTTTTGCAAAACTACATAAAATGCCGTTTGCTGATTCAGACTTTGCGTGAATGGTTCACAGACACGAACAGCTTTTCCGGGTTCATTGTACTTATGGTTTTTTGTGTTGGATATTAAAAACGTTGTATAAAATGAACGTATCGATGTGGTGTTGACGCATCCCTCATAGATTTGTATGAAGCATATTATAATTGACACAGTTTTAAAGGAGATTACAAAGTACTTGTGTAGAAAAAAACACGCGCTAATTTTTTTCGAACAGAAAAGTCTATTGGTTCATAACTAGATTCAAACCCGTGACCTTAGGATTGAAGACAGGGTCGGTAAAATGTGCACAGATATTTATTTATTACGGCAGACCACGTATTTTCATAAATAAGATATTCAGCAGCAGTTATAAAATCTAGGAGGGCAACACTGTAAAATCTTCTTAAACAGCACTAATTGCTTGTTTGCAAACCTTGTTAGATCGACGGCGTTTACACAAAAACAATAAAACAATAGTGGAATGACGCCAGCTTGATTTACGGCAACTGCTCAACACTAATTAACACGGAGATTAATTATTATTGCAAGCAGGAAGCTGAGCCTTTTCTAAAATTAGGGAAATTTCCAGTCGCCTTCCTCATAGTTGACTATGAATGGACACTGTTTGACAGACTATTAAACAGCGAAATTGAAAAAGCCTCCTAAGGGAGCCGGGACCGATCGGAACTTTTAAAACGGGAACTGAGCAATTCTACAAAATGAGAATGGCAAACTTTTGTGTTCCTTGATTACGATTTTCATTTGCCGTGACGATTAGCTTGATGTTTGTGGAACTGTTCACGTTGAACAAAGGAAAATATCATATGAAAGTCATTCTTTTGTTCGTTTTATGAGGAACTAACATCCGCTCGAGGCTTTTTCACGTTTTAGGTACATACATACATATTATCACGCCCGTATCCCTAATGGGGTGGGCCACAAGTAATCATAAGAAAACTTGCAGCGACTCCTGATTGAAGGTCCTGAGAAAATGGATATGGTAAACCATGGTGACAGATGATAAATCCATATAAATGATCCATCATGTTAGAGTCTTACTATCTTACAACTTACTATCCCTTAGTCGACTTTTCGGGGAGAGAAGCAGCTGGACGTATTCTATGCTTTTTCAAACTACCAGTCCAGCAGACGTTATAAGTACTATATATATATGCTATATGCTATTCAAAGTCATGTACCATGTCTATTCAAAAGATTCGGTAAGTTAGTTTAAGCCGTTTAAGCGTGATTGAAACACGAGCATCTAGTATAGTTAATTCAGTAGAATCTGTTAAGGGATCACTTTGAAACGTCTTATCTACGTTGTTGGTGGGACAAGAAAGTGGTCTACCAGTTTTGAAAGTACTTCTTGTGTAACAAAAATCGCGCTATGGCGGCAAATTCAACTTTGTTGTTTTATGTCGTGTAAATGAATTTCAACCGTAGGGTAAAAGTAAGTTCGTATAAGCTAGTGGCCAACTCTTGTGACGGAGTTTTTAGGCCGCCAAAAGGCCCCCGTCATGGCTTAAAGACTTAAATGCCGGGACCGGTCAATAACTTCTAAGCAAGCTACGTTAGGGGTAGACTACATTTTTAGTCAACCGTAGAGGATTTTTTTTTATCCGGGTACCACGTGATCTAAGCTGGGAGCGGATACTAGTGCATTGTAATTGTATTATCAATTTTATTATTACAGTTTTGGTACAATATTATACCAATTACTAATTAGTGAATTTAATTGAACGTTGACATTGAAACGTTATACTACTTTGTAAACCTACCTAACTAATATCATAGTATAATAGACACCAGTCAAGTGATACTTGTCGCTAAATTACCTTAATTCATCGATCAGAACTAATTAGGCGTGGTCGCCATTGATAGATCATATTAATCAACAGTAATCTTTGCCCAATTCTGAGAATGTGCCATTAATACACCGAAATTAATATCTAGTAAATAGTTTTACGAGTATTTGACCAATATTCCACTGATGTGTACTTACCCTAGCTAAATAAACTGAACAAATGTTATTGTTTGTGATGATGAATTTACCTTCAAAATCGATTTAACTAAAATAACTCTGAATCGTGCTATTTAATGGATCTTCTGTTTGATGGAACCTGATAGAACGCACTATGCGTTCCTTTGTTTTCGTTTTGATAGATGTTAAAACAGCTTAGTAGCGCGATTGCCCCACAGATAACATAAAAACCAGTCAAGTGCAAGTCAAATTCGCACGCGAAGGGTTCCGTACCTATTATGTTACATATTGTATATGAAGGTACATAAATGTTTGGATGGTTTATTATTTGTTGTTATAGCGGCAATAGAAATACACACTCTGTGAAAATTTCAACTCTCTACCTAATTAAGGTTCGATATATACACCCGCTGACAGACGGACGAACGGACAGACAGCGGTGGCTTAGTAATTAGAGTCCTGTTGGCATCCTTCGGGTACGAAACCTTAAAAAGTACCTAGCATTCACAAACTGTATTTCATATTCCCACAGATATACCTACAAAGACTTTTAAGTGTAAACACTGCGTGACATACTCGTAGTATAAAAAGTTATGCATCAACTTTATTTATAAATCGGTGGACTTTTAAACTAGCCTATTGTGGTATCATCGAAATTTTTTATCCATAGCTTTTCGGACAACTGACTACCTGAAAATTTTCGAACTCATACATCGCTTGATAAATATTTTCATCCCGCGGTCAGTGCATCCAATTAACGCAAGCGTGGCTCCATGCTGGGAGAATTGAACCACGAGACACGATTTTAACTTTGCAATGAATTCGTATAAAACACAAAAATGTAGGGCAACGAAACACTGTGGCGGTTATTTTATTATGAAGGCTACTATATAGATCACAACTGACTAATAATAGACATTTGATTAATATTGGTTTTGATTTTAGAGCATTTTTGTAGGTTTAGGCGGCCGCATGAAAACGCAGCCAGCGTCTTGGGCACGCTTCTACCGTCTGATTAGCTGGATCAGGTGGGCTATCTATAGACCGTTTGCAATGGCCTTTAGATAGCCCGATCACTTAAGATAGCTAGATCAGAGCACTGGTGGTCTAGTTGGTAGTGACCCCGCCTGCCGATCCTAAGAACATGGGTTCAAATCCGGTGGTTCACATGCCTGTGCTCGGGCGAGATGTGCAGAACAAATTATTATTATTATTGTTATCTTCCATTTTTAATGTATCTTACCATATCTTCTGTGAATAAATATACTGAATACTGAATACTGGTGTACCAATGGTTTTTTCTGTGCAAAAAATTTATGTGCGCTATACCAGTTGTCTCAAACGGTGAAGGAAACCCCGCAGCTTAGTCAGCTCCGCACGTATTGACCATGTCTTTCCTGTGGAGAAGGCCGACTAAGCTGAGAGAATGAAATAGGTGCTGGGGCAAACCTACTCCATCTTAATTCGTCCCGGGCACTACAGCGTCCGATTTGTGAAGGTAAAAGTTGCCTCCTGACGCTGTATAAATCATCTACCTACTATAGACGGTAAAAGGCCTCTTTCTAAGATAGCCCGACGGTCTTTTTTGTATTTTGTAAATTATATTTGTATAAATTCTAAGTTCCTTCTGATTCATAAATACTAGAAATTTCTAGTCCAGTACTGACACTGGTTACATCTTGGAAAACTCGAAATTCGTTTGTAAAATCGCCTGTTTTTGTACGGCTGATAACATATTGTCTGGTCGATGGTGGGCGATTCCGATAGCCGGGGGCGAGACCCGACATAATTATGACATAAAGTCAGATAGAGGCTTTCAGAAAGATATGATCCACCATTGCCATTGTGGCTATGGAGTTATGCGCATTTATGACTTTTTAGTTATGCAAATCCATTATGCACCCCTAATTTATGTGATTAAATTTTTAAATATAGGTACATATAATATTAACAACTGATATGAGTAATACTATATACTGACAAGGATATTAGTAATGTCAAAACGTTAGCAAAATGGGCAAGATGAGTTGAAGGTTTAATTTCCAGGTGAATTTTCGATTTAAAAACAATATAATTTAATTAAGGAAGTATTTGTTACTTATAATATAATAGTAAATTACTGTTTCATTTAGAGAGCAATGGTGATCTAGTGGTAGTGGCCTAAGGCCTGCCGATCCAAAGGCCGTGGGTTCAAATACAGTCGTGCGCAAATGGGTTTTTCTGTTCTAAAATGTATGTAAGCTGTACCAGTACTCTCAAACGGCGAAGAAAACATCGTGAGGTAACCAGCATGTCGTAAAATCGTAGAAAGTTCGAAAACATGTATCATGTGCATGAAAGGAGCCTTTGAGGCGCACTATATATCCTTTCACCACACTGTAAAACTTGTGACACGACTAGATAGATAGATTTGGTCTTAGTAATTTTGTAACTGATTTGACTTTCTAACAAACTAAACAACATTCATGTAGGTACGTGTATTCCAAGTGTACTACCAGAAAAGTATATTTTTACCGCTGCGACTTGTTTGTGCAGGCTCGCAATATTTGCTCTAGGCGTCGGTCACCCCTACATAATCACTAATCATGTTTTATGGGCCCGCTTTACTCAAATATTCGATTTGGATTAAACTGGGTACGGACCGAGCGAACGAAAGTTGGTGAATAGGAATCATGAGCATACCTTTGATGTGCACGAAAAGAGCATCTTTGAGATGCACTTTAATCCTTTCACCTCACTGATTCGAAAGAGCACAAGTGCACTGTTCAGGGTCGTTCAGAGATGTCGCTAGAATAAAAGTCAAAACTGTATTGATTAAATTTGTCATTGACAATGTCATCAAGAATAAGTCTAGGCTGCCGGACGTCAACGATAGTAGGTAAAATTTAAATCACTTCGTTGATCAGAGATGCCGTTAGTAGAAAAGTACAACAGCATAATTTAACATTAACATTGACAAATTATAGCAAAAGTCTAGACTGCCAGGCGTCAATGATTTTTAACGAAATTAATTTACTTTGTCGATCAGAGATGTCGCTAATATTTCTACCAAAAGTAAATAAGTCAAAATGTATAGAATTAGCACTGACTCTGAAAATGCTATCATAATACTAGGCTACCAGACATCAACGTTAATACGGATGTATTTGATTCGTGGCGATAAGCGATGCTGGCTCAGAGAACTGCTCAGAAAAAAACTTTTGCTCGCTTTGTTATTTGTTCCTAATCTTTGTTCGCTTTGTATTGCGTTCGCTCGGTGCTTCTGTTCGTTCGTTTAGTGCGTACCAAGCTTTGAATGGCGTAGGGAAAAACGTACCACTTAAACTGGTAATGTTTATTTGAAATAGCGATATTAATGTAAGGGCATAGCCACAGGGGTTTGCATATTTGGTTATTGGACGGAATGAGGACATAATTTCTATTTCTACTCAGTATTTAGTGATGTTAGGATATGTTTTTCGGTTTGTAAGTATTAAATCAGCCATCTGGTTCCAATAGTACAATCTTTGCTTAGTTTGGGGCTAGATGGTGCTGTGTGTGAAATGTCCACAAATATTTAGATGATTATTATTGCGATCGTTTGTGACGATATTCGTATCTGAGATTGCGTTGGTTATTTTATTTCATTTCTGGTAGGCACTTACTGATATTTTGCGTGGTCGTTTTTATCCGAACGTGAACAATTGATTTTTCTTTATAGAAATGTATGAGCTACTAAGTAGGTAAGTACCAGTATTCTCCAACAGCCGTAAGAAAAAATGATAGAGAAAACCGGCATGTCGATGTCGTAGATCACATTGTGTTCGAATACGTTTGTGTCAAGTATATCCAAGCCTCCTTATGGTTCTCTTTATCTTTTCACCACTCTAAGAATTGCAGATCTACCAATACAATATCTTCCCTACCCACATCACTTAAAACGACAAAATATATAGCTATATCTACATTGTATGCATCCAGTGACATGAAGCGGAATAGTAATGAACTGTGACGTCACAGGCGTCATCTGTCACGTGAGTGATAGCTTTCATGTAGCCCTGCTGATTATCCGGCCGGAAACGGTTCGTAATCTAAATAATAAGTACATAATTAAGGCTGCCTTTCGTGTACACGTTTTCATACACACAAGCTCGAAGTACGCAATTATGTTATATTATGTGATAAACATGTAATTTCTTATACAATTAATTCGAAAGTTTGTCAAAATGCTTGTGCCTCAATCAAGGCGTTACCGCTGAACAGATTTCAATAAATCTAGGAATATACATAGGTACATAGTTCGTGACCTGGAATAATTCGCTTGCCAAAGCTAAGGTTAGAGAAAAACCGATTGTTTATTTTGTTTATCTTTTTTCGAATCAATGAATGGCTTGAACTCATTCTTGAAGTTCTGTGCAAGGGTGTGTTATTAAGTTACATAACTAGTGAAAGAAAAATATGTGACGCTGATCAAAAATATTGGGAATAAGAACATATATTTTGAATATGTCTCGTACAATTTACTACTGAAGTCACTGGAAAATATTTGATTAGTAAGCACTTCGCAATATTTTGTTTTATTCGCCACATAATTATATTATTAATTTGAATCTTCAATTACTCGAGAAATATGCGGTTAATAGACTTAAAAGTTTCAGAATACTCTCACAACAATTCAGATTCAAACCAAATGTTAGTTCAACTGACTTTTACAAGGATTTAAATTGCGCAAACTAGGAATTATTCTTTGAGTTTTTTTGTTGTTTAAATCCTCAGAGTAGTGACATTACACAAACTAGTGACATTGGTAATTCCCGACAATTGACGGTAAAAGTAGTAGAGGCTGTGAGGGAACAGATGACCCAAGATATTAATTTAATTAAATACATACTTAAGAGTATCTACAGTTTATTAACAGAAAGAAACTTGTAATTCTAATTAATGTTAGGTGAATAAAGATATGCACTGACGTCCCGCGGTGAGGTGTATTGTGCATTATCCCCCCTACTAACCATCAGAAAGAAACTTACAACTAATGCAAATATAATTTACAAAATACAAAAGAAACAGCCGGGCTATCTAAAGGCCGTTGCAAACGGTCTATAGATAGCTCACCTGATCCAGGTCATCAGACGATAGAAGCGTGCTCAAGACGCTGGCCGCATTGCCACGAAATGAATAAAACGAATATTGCATGAATGGCAATACTGATCCGTTGAATACTTACCTACATAGTCATACACAGACTGCTAAACACACAACCCTAGTTGCCAGTAAAGTTCATACTCATATAGCTGAGCACTGTACTCTAACTACTCTATTATTGAGATAAATGTGGTAGTTTCTTTGGCAGTTTAAGTGAGAAGGATTGGACAGGTGCAGGTTCAATAGATCTTAGATTAGATGGACTTTTAAGATTTTTATAAAAATGAATTGCGTTGTGTGAGTTTGAATAGATAATGACAGCATCGGTGGTATGGCGAGTGACTGTTTGGCTGAGACGCTAGAGGCGCGTGTTCGATTCCCGCAGCGGGGGAAATGTTTACAATCTGCAAATATTGCTTCCGGGTCTGTGTGCACCCTGTGTGTAACCTGATACTAGTGTTTTCTGATATCCAACGAGAACCTAGTATGGGAACAGAACTGAGTATTATGTGTTGATTTTTTAAATAAACTTTATCTTGTTATTTTTTTCACTCCTCTATCACATGGTATCGAGTTCGTTCTGGTGTACGCAGAGTGTACATTTTAGTCTATTCGTTTTATGGTATGGTCCTTCTATGGGATTACAAGTTAATCCTCTTGAGCCTGGAAGGTAAAAAAATCTTACGTCATCACTGGACCCGTACCAGGGTTTAAAGTATTACCAGCTCATTTGCACAGCCTTTTTCATTCCCGGATTATTTTTACAATGGTACTGAAATTTGATTTCTGGTACCCGGATTTTTCTTTAGGCGTAATACGTATTGTTTTAGGATGGATCAATTTGTAATCTGGATCTTTTCAGTAAGGCGGACATTTTGAAGTTAAAATTGTTGTCTTTATAAATCGTGGCTTACACACAAGTAGCTTGTGGTAGAGACGTGGTGAAGGTGTAGCGAGGAAGTATATCTCCTCATTTTATTTGATGCGCCTACGCCGCTTCTATTATAAAACAGTTCCTATATAAAAAAACTTTGACGCCACAAATACGCGCTATCCATACCTAAATTTAATAATGATAGAACAGGATTAATGCAGCGTAGCACTGCGTGAGAAAGCTTGACGTCAGCGTAGAGGTATCGTAGCTCGCATTCGTAGCATTTCGTAGCTATTTGCTACGCTCTATACAGAATGTCCATAATTTACACTGAGGTGGCTATTTTTAACATACCTACAAACACAATTACATATATCATACATAATATCACGTCTGTTTCCCATAGGGTTAGCAGGAAACATGGAGCCCCATTTACGACCCTACGATCAAAAATTAATAATACCGAAATATTATTTTTACTCAACAACGCAGCAACGAAATATATTATATTACATTTAATTGCAACGCTGCCGAGCATAATAAAGTTGCAGTCACTAAAATATTTTTAATAAACTCTTTGATTGCGCTACTCTCTGCTCACGGCATTTTATCATTAGTCAAGATTTCCTCTCAGAATCCTTGAGCAAACACTTGCTTTAAGGAAATTCTTACGGTGCCTTTGTTCTCCACTCCATACAATCAGATTACTGGCAACCGTAAAACAAGCAAATAGTTGACACTAGTACCGAAACATCGAGGTCAAGGGAGTAAAAAGAAAACAATATTGCTGTTGTGCTTCGGGACGCACATTAATATACATTTGGTGGGCGCGCTGGCTCGGGGCTTTCGCATTATCATCACAAATTGAGACACAAAATAAAATTAATTCCACTTGGTAGTTTCTCGAATACTCTTCAAAAACAGGTATAAAGCTCAACGATTAATTTCACAATCAACGAAGGTAATACTCAGTTAACCACTACCCAATTTTAATACAAATGAAAGCCTCTTGTCTGTTAATAAAAGGGTTCTAGGAAGATTAATGTTTTGTTATTTTCCCTCTATCACATCACAATGCCCAGTTAATTAGTCCAAATAACACTGTTTCGCCAGACGCGCAAACAGAGATCCCTAATGAAGGCAGCCAATTCCCGGGTCTGAACCGAAACGCTCTTTCATTTGGTCTTAAAGGCGTAGGGCGTGGAATACCCCAGTCGTTTGCCAAAAACAAGGCCAATAACGGCCTGGCAAATAGTACAAATGATGCGTTAGTGACAAAACGACGATGCTCTCCGTCCCCACGTGACGGCAGACGAGACAAGTTATTATCTGCCCGCGCCGAAACACGTCAAGAAATCCTCGGTTATTTTCCACGCGTCCGCGAGTATCCGCAAGAGACTCGAAGCGAAAATTAGTTACTGGATTCCTTGTTTTCCGCTGAATGCGTTGCGTGATTTTCATTGTTAAGATAGCAGACGCCACGGCGAAATTGAACTCCGTGTGCGGAATGGATAAGCGGCGCACTCTATTTAGGCGCGGTTTATACAGATGTGGCGGGTGGCGGAGACTGCGAAGACATGGTGAAGGCGAGGTGTGGACGTATGTCTTTTCCATAGACTTGTAGGGAGTAAATTATAAATAACCAACGTGACAGGGACGCCGATCAGAGAAGATAACAAAGTTCGTTTACTATGTTCACTGCGTCTTCGCCCCTTATGTATAAAAAGCACTATACGGCTTCACGACTTTAGAAGTCGAGATTCTCTACTATCTACTTGCAAATGTGACAATCTCCGTATCGAAGCTGACGACTATATTGAAAAGTGCAGGATCGATTCCTATTCGAACCCCAATATGAGTATTGTGTTGTCATGGCACTCGTTCTAATACAAGCCATACAGAAAATTGTGTTAAATGTCTCAAAAATGTACAGAAGTTTATAGTACACACCAATAATTTAATATTAAGCCCTGCAAACTTAGATAATCGAACTCGCTTTTTAAACACTAAAGTTATTTTAAATTTTCAAATGAACAACAATAAGTTAGTTTTGTGTTATGTTGTCACTATTTTGGTCTTCAAAATGTGTAATAGATGTCACTGTTCCACGTGGGCCAGCGTTATTGACTGTACACATGCATTGAGAATAACTTGTCCGGAAATAGCTGGGTACTTGACTGACCGAGTGGCTTCGCGAGTCTGCCGCGCGAGGCAAATGCTTGCGAGAAAAACATGCAAACTGCGAGCGAGGCACGTCCTGACTAAGCGAGCATTGCTCGGTCAGTCATGAACTATGAGCTATTTACGAACAAGTTATACTGAATGCAAGTGTATTTGGCACTGTCAATCGGGCTGGCCCACGTGAGACAATGCGTGAAGAAAGGGTCTTTTTTGTAAGAGAAGTTGTCAAACATGCTGACTTACTAGCTGAGTCAATGTGTGGAGGCTGCATAATTTTCTTCTGTGGCGAATATTTCGCCTGACCATTGTTCAAAGCGTTAATATTCTCCTGGTATTTTTTGCTGGATTAATTTGTCTGAGCATTCAAATTGCAAATTGTGAGATAAAAGAATGACCTTTTCAAAGGCGAATTAGGAGACGAAATCCAGGAAATCACATGCCTTTTGTACTTTCATTTGGTATGATTTTTCATACTTAGTTATAAAGAAAAAACTTATACTAAGGTCAGTAAGTCTAAACCTAGCTTTCGCTATACTAATTGTAGGATATAGTTACGTTGTCCGACAGCAATGACCAATCAATCGAAATATAAAAACTTTTTTTTTCTATTTTCTTCATCGTTATATTTATTAGTGGAACGACTTTGCCCGCTTTTTTATCATACAAACTCTTCTCATAGAAAAATTTCCGCTGCGTCGTCTATGAGTTGAATTTCAGGAATATCTTTTTAGTGCCCCCAACAATAAAATGGATATACCTTCCAAGTTTAATGCTTTTAGAACTTATGGTTTAGGCTGTGCGTTGATTGTTAGTTAGTAACATATAATTTTATTCCAAAAAGTCTTATAAAAACAAAATCACCTAGTATTTTCTTCACATCAGAACAACAAAATCTTATAACATCTTAGAAACTTTGTACATAACTACAAGAACCGTGCATATAAACTCCGAGGTGTTGCTTTTGAATTCTTTTGCCGATTCAATATTCTTTTTCTATTTTCTTCGTCTGAGGCATCGCTCGATCTAATCCGCGATATTCATGTCTACACTTTCTCAATAATACCTAGATTTTCAGACTAAAAGTATTAAACTAACGGCTACAGTCAACGTCTTAAAAATCTAGTAAGATCATGTCAGGAATACCCGTCTTTACATGAAATAAGTATTAGAGTTTTGCAAAAATATGGCCGTACTTAAACATCATCATCTTTAAGAAGTCCACTACTCGACATGGCCCTTTTAAGAAGTCCACTGCTAGACATGGGCCTCTTTAAGAAGGCCACTGTTTGACATTGTCCTCTTTAAGTCATCTGCTCGACATAGGCCTCTTTAAGAAATCCACTGCTCGACATGGGCCTCTTTAAGAAGGCCAATGTTTGACATGGGCCTCTTTAAGAAGTCCACTGCTCGACATGGGCCTCTCTAATATACTTCTGAGACGATTTGATGCTGCGTCCATTAACCGACCTCCTTGGTCTTTAAAATACATATTACCGGTCTACATAGCTTTTATAATTATACTCGTTTCTCGGCCCGTTTTTCAACCACAGGGTGTTATTTTTAGGAATGAATTGTGAAGATTATAACCTATGGTTCTTTTTAGAATTCATGGTATTACTTTTGGTATTGACTGTATACTCGGGTATATTTTATTCACTCTCGTGCATTTGCTAAAATGAAGTCGTACGTAACTGTATACCTAGAAATGCCTGTTTGTTTAGTAGATATTCAAAGCAAGATGGGAATCAAACAAATGTAGCTCTTTGAAGTTTATCCAATGTATTCTTTTTCTAGATAATATTGAAGAAATTGAATGAATTTATTTATTAAATTCTGAAACATATTTACATACTTTTTTATAAATAATATCTTTATCCTACAAGATAGGAGCCTACCCTCATAAATGTCAACTAAAAAATATGAACCCAACAAATATTTCAATCACTAAATTCCTTAACATTTTCAACTCCGTGAAAGTTAGGGAAACTGTAGGCGGCATTCCTTATTTTGTATATTTTTCTCCCTCTCTATGAAGAAGTCATAAATCACTTGAATGTAAATCTGTAGCATCCAGCTTCGGATGAGTGACATGCCATTATCGCGTGGCAACCGCCGCCCGTGAGGTCGCGCCCTAAACTTTCCAACCGAAGTTTTATACTCCGACAATCCTTTTATCTGTTGCAGTTTACATTTTGTTTCAGCTGTATTTTCCAATATTTATGCTTAGGCAGCGGAATGTACGAGTAGAACTACCAATATTCTTTTATTATTCGAAAAATGTGTGACAACATAGTACCTACTTTGAAATAGTAATGCAAATACAATTCGCGGTTTATCTAGATAATAACTATAACGATAATGTGTCGAAGAGGTGTCGCGGCAGTATATCTCTTCTAAAGATTTGTTTAGAGTAGATTATACATAGGGGACAAGGTGGGGGCACCGAAAAACTTGTGTAGAAAACCATAACACGTCTACGCCACATCTCCGCCTCTTGTGTAAAATCACTCTTAAGGTTATGACTGTTCTTTAATAAAACATAAAATGTATAAAAATATTGCTAATCATCATCATCATCATCATCATCATCATTCTCAGCTCGTATCTACCCACTGTAAATAGACATTGCAAATAATAGTAAAATAATTATTCATCGTTTCTTCAATTTTTCATGCGTGTTCCGTACAGTGTAACAACATTAATAATAAGTATAATAAAATAATGGAACGTCACAGGGATTCCGTACTATATAATAAGCCAACAAGTCTTCAATCCGAACCCATCCATCATGCGCCTAGAAGTCGTGATCTCATTCATCTGTCATACCGTGTTCAACCTTGGACGTATTGTTTACGATTCCTTTTTCTGTTTCAGGTAATCAATTCTAGTCAACGTAATACGTCCCATAATATATACCCAAGTGTATGGTAAGCTGGTAAAAACTTTTTGTTCTATTTTAAGATAGGTTAAGCCTACTTTGGTATATTTCTTTTAGTGGTTTGAACCAGTTATATCTCTTAATTCTAGAGTTTTCCTTTAGTGACGACCTTTGTACAAGTAATAAGAGGATTTTTTTTCTGAGAATTTCAATATTTCTTTTGAAATCTTATTTCGAATAGCAAAACTCTTTGATAAAATAATTGTAATCTCTCTGCCACATCAGTGAATAATTGGACAGGTTAACGAAATAATGTCTTAAGAATTTAAATATACGATTTTGTGAATGGGCGAGAGAAAAGTTACCTGGAACAACTTAATCCAATTGGCCGTGGTCGCGTCTAAACCTATTTTGGGAGACTTCACAGCCGCTAACCAACTTACTTTTAAGCACCACTTTCGAGAAAAGCTAACTTTTTGTATTTGCATATATTTATTTGGATTTTTGAAGCAATGAAGAAGTATATTTAGTCAAAGTCTCGTGCTCAGTCATTTTTACATATTTTTGAAGATAATTTACTGAAATTATATAACATTGGTAGGTCTTTAACAGGACAACTTTTACAGGAAGTTTTTTATTAACTGAAAAGTATTTTACAATTTCAAGATTTAAAGTTAAGATAGGAATCACCCAGATTTTCCAATCTTCATAACTTATACTTAACTTTACACAGAAGACAATAAATTAAGAAGGTTCTTTATTATTCAGGGCAAATTCTGGGTGGATCTAAAGTATTATGCTAAAAGAATGTAGAGAGAAAGTATTCGCGAAGTATTAAACAGTGCTTAGATATGCGGGATCTCCTTGGAATGGCTTAGATTTGCATGTTAACTCAGTTTTCATAAGTAATAGTTGGTGGAAATAAGCTGGCAAAGTTCTGAGAGAGCAAACTTGAGGATTGGAATTTTGTGCGAACTCAGCCGTGGAGCGTGAATTGATAACACTTTCTTGTTTACCTTTACAATGTGTTGGTAGATCCTGCGCATAAAAATAAGGCCTTCGCCGGAGTGAACGAGTTGTGATAGCTTATTAAAAATGTAGATTTTAATTATCGTGATCCTCCACTGTTTTTATAAAAGTTTTCTGAAACAATTGCTTTTCTAAACGCTGAGCTTTATGGAGTTTTTTTTACATATTACATACTAATATTATAAGTCCGAAAGTATGTAAGAAGGTTTAAAGTCTAATTGTGTGTGGCTCAATCACGGAGTAGCGGTTAAAAGGATTCGAATGAGATTTGGAATATACATAGTTCATGAGGTGAAGCCGAGGGTGAAACTTGTTTTAGATATAACTGATCTTTATTAAAAACCTCGACCACCTACTTAAATAACGGCTATTAGAAAACTGATTACGAAAATAGTTTATCTTCATCAAACTCAAATGAAAACTTCGAACCAATGGCAAACAAAATTCCCTTAAAGCTGTTATATATAAAAGGGTTAATGATATTTCTGAGCAATAAATAACTTACAAATTGTTAAGGTGTCCCGGGGGCATAGAGTTTTGAACTCTCAAATCTGGATTCACGAAACTTTTTCCACTCAAACTTAACGAATATTCGCACCTCACCATTTGTATTCTTCCAACTTATATTCTTCAAATGATCTAGTTTGGGAAGTAGTCTTTGAATATAATTCTTTTGTTGCATTCGTCAGTGTTAATGTACAATAGCTGGCTTGAGTCGGCGGTACCTTTTCAGCTGACAATAAGTTCGCCGCTGTTGGGGTGGGTTGCTCAAACGTTTTTATATTTCTCTTTCATGTCCAACTTGTTTATAGATTCCGTATTTTAATAAAACTTTCTGTAAACCAATTTGATTGACAACTAATACAAGTAATCGCAAATCTAATTTATAAAATAAAAAAGAAACAGCCGGGCTATTTTAAGTCCGTTTTTCCTTTTGATGGATGAGAATCGAATTTGATTTGCTGTTCTAAGGATGAGAATTACCCTTAATATTTTCCGATATGCTCCAATTCTGATGGTCTAATTCCCGAAATATATCAACTAATGCCAGGTAACAATATTCTACTTACGGGTCGTTCATTACATAGTAACGTTTATTTTTTGTCATAAAAATCGCTTTCTAACTGATAATAACGTTTCTACGTAAGTAACTATCCGTTGTCCGTTATTAGAGTATAAAAACCACTTATAAATTCTTTTAAAAATACATAGAATATCTTATATCTTTTATAAAACTTCCTAATATCTTGTACTTAAGTGAAAATAAAACGACTCTTAAACTTCGTACGGACAATAAATCTGGCCGCGAGATAAGACTCAATAAAGTTGCCTGTGGCTCGGATCTGTCATATTTTTGATGCACTATAGACGGGCAAGTCTACTTAAATTTATCCACCCCCCCAATATTCAATTTTATACGTATTACTTATCAGAAAATGATAGTAATTTGAAAACGAAAACTTCGACAACTGTATTGATGTTTATCTTCATTTTTTTAATTTAAATTATTATGTTGTTTAAGAAAGACAGAAAATAAACCTACCTCGATTTATAACTACTTTTATGCATAATGAGTACAATCACAACTACTTCCACTTCTACTTCTTCGCTGGACTGGGAGTAAAGAAAAAACATAGAATGCGTCCAGCTGTTTCTCTCCCCGAGCATGTCGTAAAAGTCAACTAAGGGATAGTATCCTCTCCAACATGATGAGATACAATAAGCAAGTATTCTCAAGAAGGGTTGACGTCAGGCAGGCGGCCGGTCATAAAACACCTCAGCCAAAACTCTTACAGCATGATCCTAGGATCCTAGGATCATGCTGTGCCGACCCCACATAGAGTGGGATAAGGGCAGGAAGATGAAGATGATGATGAGTACTATCACAACTGAACAATGGCTGCAAGTTTTCTTGAGGTTCTGTCCACCCTTTTAAGGATACGGGCGTGATAATATGTATGTAAACAACTAATGTAAACCATTTCTGTTGCTTTTTGTTGCCCGTTTAGAAAAACGTAAGACATCCATAAATCCATCAATAGTTAAGCTCTTGAGCGCAGTATTTTTCTACGAACAAGCGGTAGGTGCGTGTACTGCCAGCCCCACGCCCCATAAATTCCTATAATCACTGTGCACATGATGCCCTATGCATCAGTGTGTATATAGCATTAGTTTATAGGTTTAGATACAAGTAAATATGCCCGGTTCCAATATTGTAATAACGGTCACACCTAAA
The DNA here is from genome assembly GCA_949320045.1 of Scotopteryx bipunctaria. NCBI lineage: Eukaryota > Metazoa > Arthropoda > Insecta > Lepidoptera > Geometridae > Scotopteryx > Scotopteryx bipunctaria. The sequence continues at coordinate 8,325,698 of OX439441.1, forward strand.
GGTAAAATCGTTAAATGCATACATACAGAATTCAGGATAAAGGACTTGGAGTAAAAAAAAAACATGGAATGCGTACAGTTGCTTTTCTCCCCGAGCATGTAGTAAAGTAGACTAAGGCATAGTATCCTTTACAACAAGATTGACCAATCTATATGGGCGATGGGCTAATCACCTGTCACCATGTTTCACATTAACCATCTTGGGACTTTGAATAAGGAGTATTTGTACATTGTGTTATGATTACTTTTTTTGTTCAAACCCGGTCGTGTACCAATGGATTTTTCTGTACGAAAAAATTATGTGCGCTATACCAGTGACTCTCAAACGGTGAAGAAAAACATCGTGAGGAAACCCGCGGCTTATTCAGCTCCGCACGTATTGACCATGTCTTTCCTGTGGACAAGGCCAACTAAGCTGAGAGGATGGAATAAGTGCTGAGCAAGCCTACTCCATCTTAATTGGTCCCGGGCACTATAGCATCCTGTTAGTGAAGGTAAAAGTTGCCTCTTGACACTGAATAAATCATCTTCAATTATATATGATAACCAGGCCTTAGTACTCTCAATGGATACATTACTTAAGTTTGTATTGTGAACGATGTGAGAAGCCCAGAAGAATATTACATTTTCAATTTAAAACTAAACCGAACCTCAGGTTATCGAAATCACATGTTTACAAACAATATTAATGAGGTTGATTTCAAAGGAAATCATATCAAGATGTTTTTCACAACACCATACGTAAATTATGTAGGTAGACTATCGTACCTACTGAAATAAGTAGTAAACACGAAATTGGGAATAATTGTCCTATATTTTCGTTGTTTTGGATTCCACGTGCGTTTAACGTCTTCAAACAAATTGTATTACACTGATACGTGACCCAAAAATTCATACAACAGAAGAAAGGCCGCCATTTTATGTTTTTCAATATGAAAATTAGGCATGGCCTCTTTGTCAATTTAACCACGCAATTTGTTGGGGGAACCTTCCCTCACAATATATATTTATTAGGCCCAGTTAATGGAAATGTAATACATGTAGCCTTTAGGCATAATAATACTTTGATTTAAGTAATCCTTATTATTTTATGTGCGGTGTATGTTTTATAATAACTCTTTTCTCTGGATGGCTTCTTACAAAACATGTCAGTTTGTTATAATTTTCAAACTGAAATTAATTAATTAATATTTTTGGACGTTTTTGGAAGAGAGCACTGGTGGTCTAGTTTAGTTGGTAGTGACCCCGTCCGATCCTAAGGTCGTGGGTTCAAATTCGGTCGTGTACCAATGGATTTTTCTGTGCGAATAATTTATGGGCGGTTTACTCTCAAACGGTGAAAGAAAGCATCGTGAGGAAACCCGCGGCTCCGCACGTATTGACCATGTCTTTCCTGTGGACAAAGCCGACTAAGCTGAGAGGATGGAATATAACATTATATACTATAGATGGTATAGGCCTTAGTTTAATTTTTTTATTCACACTGAAACATGTAGCTACAAACTAAGCAAAGCTATGAAAACTAGCTGGCTGATTTAATGCAAGTTTTTTTTATAGGGTATACTACATCTAGACATTACAAACATCTATGTTGAACAATTGAATATACCTACAGCAGAACTTACTACAAAGTGAACTATGAGGCCAGTCAATATAAATAGCTTTAAAAAAGTAGGTATGAGGTTGTGATTGTGTAGCCGAAGGGCTACACAGATCTAAAGCAGGTGCCATACATGTGTAAACTTCGCGCTAAACGTTCGAAACTTGCCTTAAACGTAATTCGTTGTTATGCATAATTTTCTAATAAACCTTAGTATTTCTTTTCGTTGACAAAAGAGTGAAACAAACCATCAAGATCTGCTTATTTTAATAAAATAAGTAATATGTAAATTCATGATGAAACAAGCTTAATGCACAAGCGTTCTGCCTTGTTCTGACTCGCTGTTTTTGACGGTTGTGAAAGCATGTGTGGCGCCGGCCGTAAGCTATAATGATAAAAAAGTAGGTAAGTTCGTAGCTTTTAGGCCTTGTTTAGGCGAGTTTTTAGGCCACCTAAATGCCTCCGTCATGGCTTAACGACCTAAGAGCCGGGACCGACAATTTAACGTGCCCTCCGAAGCACGGAAGCGCTCAGCTCGTAATGCCACTTGCGGTCACCCATCCAAATTGTGACCGCGGACAACGTTGTTAAACTTCAACGATCAATCACGAACGTCTAAGCAAGCTACGCCACGAGCGCTTCAGCTATAATGATTACACTTAGCTATAATAATTTCACCAGTTGAGCCACATTACAGTTAATCATGGTAGTAGCGTCGCATATTGTGCTTCATTAGGTGCAACAAACTCCAAGTAACACAGTTACCTTAGCTCATGGATTAAATTTGAACTAGATAGTACACGTACAGTACACGCAGAGCTAATTGCTAATTGTAGAATAGCTAAACGTGCAAGCAGAGACTTTCCAAGAAGATCCAATACAAGCTTAGTTTAGGAACAAAACATGTTGATTTTAGTATACTTCGTTTTAGTTAACGCCACAACTTTTAGCCTCTTGCTAGTGGAGAGATTTAAATTAAAGGTTTCTAAATGATATCACGTGAAATATGTAGGGGGATCCCTATTGTTTCATTGTCTTTTCTTTACACGTCCGTCATATATGAATTGGCGAACAAAGACATCCTTTGTTTTACACGATCTTACATTATAACAATAATGTTTTATTCATAATTTTGGCTATCGCAGGCGTGCGATTACAACTGTTTGGAAAAGCTGGGTTAACCTAATGATATTTTCCCATTCAAAAGTTACCAACAAAACTGAAACACAATTTCATAAGCCGCCTAGAAGGCAGTTAAAACGAAACAACCTAAACGATATGGAAAATAACCAGACTACCAGGCTCACATAAACCGGTGGAGTTGGCACGTAGCGGAATATTTATCGGCTGCGGGCCCCGGCCGTTATTGGACTTGTCTTTTCGTCGTTTAAGGAGAGCGGTGATGTGTTTATTCAATTTGCTGCTGGGAAATATTGTTACCTGCCGCCGTGTCAACGTTTACTGCTAGCGCGAGTAAGCTGCTTTAACTTACATGGATATTGGTGACGATTTTTATAGGGAAAAGAAACGTTATGCATATTTTTCTAGGGTTCTGAACCAAAGTGATACGCGAATTGTGACTCTATCCGACCGTCTGCCATGGCTGGTTATAGCTAAATGAGGTTATAGGTACTTTAAATCTCAATCACAAAAAAATAACATATTTATTGCTAAAGTTTTATTGCTCATCTCTGTAATTTTCATATAGGGTTAACAGTTATTAACAGAAAGAAATCTAAAACTAATACAAATAAACAGAAAAACAAAATACAAAATAAACAGTCTGGCTATCTAAGGACCGTTGAAAACGGTCTATAGATAGCTCACCTGATCCAGCTCATCAGACGATGGAAGCTTACCCAAGACACTAGCCGCAATGCCACGCTGAATGGCAATATTGATCCGTTGAGCCAAATAAGAACCAGCTCTTGGATCGCGCATCGCTTCGATCAGACACCCTGAAATAATTAAAAAAACGCGGCGGGCACCCTTGCTCAACGGACCTAGGGTCTCGACGTAGGCTCAAATACATAAGGCCCGTCGAGGTTTCAATAAACTGGTCTATGGAGTGTGATTTTAAAGCATTGATTTTCACATTCACAACTACCTAATGAATCCAAATGAACTTATTCACTCGATGAGTAAATAGACCATCAGCAGCCAACAATTTTCGTTAAAAATCCCTTTTATTTTCATTCTCTCTATCAACAAAATTGTAATGGATGCGGTGCATTTGTAAACAATATTCACGTTGGAGCCCGCAAACGGATGAATGGACGGATGGGCCGTAGCCCGCGGCCTTCTTTAATTTTATATAGATCTATATTTGCACACTCAATATTTTACTGTACCTGCCAATGTTCAGTTGGCTGATTTTGTACATATTTGACTGCAAACTTCAGTGGAAACTGTTTCAATTAACAGTTCAAGACAATGGCAAGAAAATTAAACTAAAGCCAGGTACTTGACTGAAGACTGTCGTAGAGAAAAGCGATCTTTAGTAAATCATAACTGTGTAGGTCTCCGCCCTAACCCCTTCCATTACTGGATCGTCATCGACCCGGACAAAGCAAAGTCCTGAAAAATGTTTTGGTTTTTTGTTTTGCCGGGGCCGTCCGGAACGAAGTACCTATGGACTTATAAAAGGGTACGGAGCAAACAAATGAAAGTGAGCGAAGTAGCGATATGAAGCATTCGCTCACCTGCTGACTTGTCGTGCCTCTTGTCATGTCGCTATTACTTACTTTCAATTCGCGTTCTCTCTGTAGCCTCACGCAATCGTCTGGTGGATCCATACCCAGCTTTTCCTTAGCGATTCTATGACAGTTCTTACTATTATGTTGTCTTCATCTATCATATCAAATGTATGCAAACTGATAATCACTAGATACCTACCCTTTTCAAGCAAAAATCTAAACGTAACGATCCCGACGATCCTTATCTAAGCGTAAACTTATTATATAAAAGGCTGATTAGTAAAGCTGGTTCTGGATATAATCTAAACTTTGGCCACTAAAGCAAAATTTGTACCACCGATTCCGGTTTTAAACGCTCGAAACTCGGAAACGCAATTGGAAAACTCCTCACATAATAGGGGCTTTTAACGAGACCTTTTTTGAAAGTAACTAAAACGTCCCCTGCAATGATCCATTATCTGAGGACAAGTTAGCGATCTCCTTCCGTCTATTTTCACAAGTAATAACTAAATTTATCGTCGGAGTTTCGTGGAGTCTTCCAATATTGGTGGTTACGAGTCTGGTCACGCGCGGGGCGGGGCGTCGCGCTACTGTGGCGACGCGTCATTAAAATTAACCATCATTACTCTTGTAAAGCGAGTCAAGTCGCGGCCCCGCGGTACAGGAAGTCGGCTTATTGGGAACTTTGTCGGCAGCGCCCTCTGCCGGCACCTAATCCTCCGCTTTATTGCCGTTGTAACAAATGATTCCGCGGGACGTGACGACGTGACGCCCAGCGACACATGCTAATTTGGGGAAAACGTTGTTTGTAATGAAAACAGCCCTAACACCGTTGGATCAGCCAGTGGAAACTATCTATAACGCTGCGTGATATAATTATACCAGCATGTTGTTTACAAACAAATACTTAAAATTTTATAAGATTATCTAAAATTTACGGTACAAAGCAATGTAGTGGGTATCGATGATGAGCATTGATTTTCGTTAGTCGTTTCTTACGTTTCGAAACAGATAAAAACGTATGTTTAGCTGGCTTTCTTTCCCATTATTGTGAATTATGTTCACATTCGTTGCATTCGCTTCATAGCCATGTGTATGTACCCAGCTTAAACTAAGCGTAATATTGATACGGCATCGTTATAATAATATTTATTCCCCATATTTGATGGATCCAGACTTACAGGTAGTAGGGAGTACCATGCCCTAACCTAATGTAAACATGTTTACCAGCGCTCAAACAACATTAACCCTACCGCCAGGAATAGTCCATTGCTTTTACCAAGCACTCCGTATGTGCATCGAATACCATTCTTACCTGAAAGGAATGTTCCAGAATGCATTCAATTCTAGACCTCAAGAAACTTCAAAGAGAATGCTCCCATAAAAGTTTACTCGTAAAAACTTTAGCTTTGAGGTGAATAACGTGAAGAGAGAGTATAAATATTCATCCGAAGGAGCCCACGCGTAAATATAAACTTTTATTTCAGTCCTTCCAAAGGGGAAATGCATTGAAAATTCGACCCACCACTTCTAATTAGTGGAGACACGTCCTCACTCTCAAGTTTCCTTTATTAATGGAAAAGTCTGTTCCAATTGATTTCATATTTAACATCCTTCTCTGTCTGAGCTCTTTAGGAGACAATGGGGAAATGAAAACTAGTAATTGGACTTTTCATTAAGTTTTATCGTTGTTTTTAACGAAGTCACTTATTAGTGGAGCCAGTTACGGCTGTGAAACACGATGCGGCACGGTGGCGCAGCCTTTGCTGTTACGCCCTAGCATTTCGTAGCAATTTGGGTACCATGGAGGCTGAAAGTCATGTTACAAGGAAAGTGCTGAATAAGAATGTGGATGAATACACGTGCAGAGGAAGGCCTAAGAAAAGATGGATGGATTGTGTGAAAGAGGACATGCGTGTGAAAGGAGTGAATACAGAGATGACGAGTGATAGGAGAAGATGGAAGAGGAAAACATGTTGTGCCGACCCCACCTAGTGGGATAAGGACAGGAAAATGATGGAGGCTTAATCATAATACTTATTTGTAAGTAGCTCTGTATCAGTCGCATATAAGCGTACTCTTAATCGATTGTAGCGACTTGTCTTTTAAAAAAAATGAAATTATATTAATGTGTTTATTAAGGATCCACTCCAAAATGATGAACCTATATGGACGATGGGCCGATCACCTGTCACCATGGTTCACCATATCCATCTTAGGACTTTAAAGCAGAAGTGGCTGCAAGTTTTCCTATGTTAACTTGTGACTCTGCTCACCCCATTAGGGATATGGGCGTGATAGTATGTATGTATTAAGGATTAAAAATTGTCAAACAGTTAAATTTTGAGACCTTGGAAAATTTACCCGTCACGAAGGAGTTAAAACCGCGACTGGTCTGTATGGGGACTGGGCTATATCACTAATAGGAGTGCACTCTATAAGCATTTTTACATACATAGCTGTACCAAATCAAAATTATGGTTTTACCATAAAATCAACCGTTGTGGTGTATTTATGTCACATTCCGACATGTAATATAAATCTTTATGTTTCCTTACACTTCGGGTGTATTAGATATGAGATGTCACATGTAACTACAAAAACATCCGCCAGTGTGGGACCTACTCGTTACTCACTGGACAGCTCGAGTAGTAAATTACATTTGTAATACGTCGCGCAGTCCATGTGAATTACGCATGGGAGTACTATGAGCGCAATATACAGTAATGGCAACAAACTCCACTAGATAGCCGGAATTTTCACTGAAGGCATCATTATACGTGATACTAGACCAAAAAAACTTCGTGATGATGAAACGACTTGATGTATTGTTTCAAATTCAAACGAATACCAATAGTTTGCGCTGCTTTCTCTCCAATAAAACTATGACGTATTAATTGAAATATTCCACAAAAGGGTAGCGACGGACAAAGGGGCCTGGCTATGGCATACAGTCAGCGTCATGTTGGCCCACGACATGTGGTATCATCGCCTGCAAAAGAATTACATTCACTAGCGGTATTGTTTGCTGAAAGTTCTGCCTGTGACATTTTCTAGTATTCCTGTCTTGTAACTTTAAAATAAGTTTGTTTGTCGAGACTACCATTCACAATAATCGATCAGAAGTTATGGAAAGTGTGTCACATGTCCGAAAATTTGCAATTCCCTCAGCTTCCGTCGATATTGCAGCTCAGTATCACAATCCTACTTATATTATAAATACGAAAGTTTGTGTGTGAATGTTTGTTACCGCGTATCCCCGTAACCATTAAAGCGATTTTGATGAATTTGGAAAATAAATAGTTTAGATTACAGAATAACATAGGCTAATCAAATTTTTAAAAATTAACAACTAAGGGGGTTGAAAAAGGGGTGTCAACATTTGTATGGGAACTCTTTAACGGGCGATGCTATTAGCTTGAATCTTGGTTTAGATACTTAATATAAGTAGATGTTACAAAATTACCTTTAAAATGGGGTGTCAAAGTTAGTATGGGAACTTTTTAACGGGTGCGGGTGGTCCGATTTGATTGAAATTTGATGATAACGAATTAAGAGCTACACCGAAAAAGTACACCGATGTGTCCTCACAACAGCAAATCAACTTCGTTTGATGTGTCAATGTTGTTCAAACACGAGATGCACCCAAAAGTATCTAGTACTCTACGCGAGGGAAACCGTGGGCTTCTGCTAGTTAAATAAATAAGTAAAAAGTGGAACGCATACCGACGCGTCGGGGTGGTCGCTGGGAATTCAAAACATTTCCTTTTTTCGGCAACAATATCGGTTATGAAGGTCAGCTGTCTGATATAAAGTAAATTTATTCTGTTCGGTGTATTGGCTCATATAACTGGTGATCCTGGCGACGACATCGGTGGAATGATAACGGTCTAATTTTGAAGCCTCTATTCCTTATACGGCCTAAATTACATTGCGGTCTCGCATCCGCCCTGAAAGGTTTTATTCATAAATCTACTGGAACGTTTTCATAAAGTTAAGGAAAAAATGTGCGCTTTTGATCGTTATTTTAAAGTTCCCTTTTCGGGCTGTTCGTGTTCGCGGTTAATTTAAGTTAGCACTTCAGAATTTATAGGCATTTTTTATGTTTGTGTTTGTTATCCGTGTTTGGTATTTGTTTACTTGCCTTGAAGTTTATCGAACTAGCAGTTTGTGTATGGGTTAGTTTCAAGCATTTAAATGTGCAATAATTCATGATTTTTACTGTAGTTGGTTGGAGTTTTTATTGACGTCAAACCACACAAAAACGGGCATACCGGGCATTTAGGCATTTAGGGCGTGTTCACATTCGCTCACAGGTTTGCCGCACCCTCAGTTAGAATATAATACTATTTAGAATTAGAGCGTTCACACTACACTTTACACATACGCAGCAACAACTGACGCCGCTGACTGAGAGCGTAATGTAAACACAACCTTATTCAGCCATTCATCATGTCTTATTGATTCCGTATCACCTTGATATAGTAATTTTTCTTTATTAACGTAGATCTTCTCAATAGAAAAGGTAGTCATCCTTCATTTAATCACAAAGAAGAGCAACCCTATCTATCGCTCAAATTCAATCGAAGGATAAAAGATAAAGATGCTTTATCGAGAGTCTCAACCGATTACTCGTCCAAACATTGACTTTGGCTAATTGGGTGAACCTCACGGATTTACATAATGAGTACTGATTCGCTCAGCTTCGAATTATGCAAGTTATGTTTGAGTTCGTCAAGCCAAATTCATACATTTAGACTATACTGAAATCTGAACACCATCTTTTAAGTATTAAATAGAAGGAAAGAATGAAAATATATTTATTTAAGTACGCTAAAACATAACGACACACCTAAGAAACTTGTATTATGCTGGGTAACGTATTTTTTTGTGCGAAGCAGTCTAGCGCAATTGTGGCTTCCACTAGGCATTGTGATACGTACACACTGGAGTGTCCACCCAGCGCTTTTCAATAGAGGCCAGATAAATACACTTTTTATTTGCGCATGGACCTAGAAACAATGACTGACTAATGTCCGATTTTAATATTCCAATGACCGACGACGGCCCGTTCATTATTATAGCAACTTTGTTAATATCGAAGAGCGCCATAATTATTTTGACATAAAAAGAACGTTGCTCTCACAAATATATTATACTGCTATGCTCATGAACGATTAGTCTTCCGTTATCAGTAAAGGAACCCGGTATAAGCTGTGTAAAGAACTACAAGTTCCTTGTAAAATATTCATAAAAACCTCGCTAATAAAGTTCGTGATTACATTTTCTCACGATAACTAATCAGAAGTTTTTGCTGATAGCACAGCAAAGCTGCTCATTTCTTGCAATATTCATAAAAAGAGTAGTTGAAGTAGCGAAAATAATTTAGCAGTCAACGTCGTTAGACATCGCCTAGTCTGGGCGGCAGTGCACATATTGAACCTAGAGTTTGCCTCTCTACTTTCTTAGCTAATGAATTCCGAAGGAGCTTCGGTTAAAAATAATACAAAACTATTCCCACTTAGTTTCAAAGTTTCGCTAAAGTAGTTCCAGTCACCGAACATTAATCTAGTTATAATTCTCGAAAGCTCGCTTTTTACATCGAAACTTCCCAAAGTGTACCTTTTAACTGTCAGTTTGTTATGTGCGCTTATTTATCGTGGATTTCTCCTTTAAAGTTGTGGCGTTATGTTCCCGTTACATTATTGCCAAACTAATGCTGTTTTGGAACTGAAAACTTGCAAACCTGTGAATGTTTATTTCTATCTATCTAGTCATGTCACTAGTTATTTCATAACAAGAAGGACGTTTTGAACGTGGAAGGATTTAAAGTGCGCCTCACAGGCTCTTTTCTCACTAAATGTTTTTTTCTAAACATACGTTAAAGCTACTCAAACAATTGATCGAGCTTTTTTACCCGACTGCGGTCAGGCAACGGAGGGTTAGGATTTTAACAGTCCATGTATGTAAACCATACATATCCAATGTACGGTGTACTATGATCATGAGAGCAATGTGAATATGTATGTTCATAATTAATATGATTGAGAAATGAAGAATATTATGACCAATAAATAAACATTAACTCTTAGGCCAAACGCATATATGTACCTTTTCCGTTCCTTCTTCTACATTTTTTATCAAGGGGATAAAAGGGCTTAACTTATACGAGTACGTTCTAAACTAACATTTAAATAGTCGTGTTTTAGTTTTTGTGTGCTTATGTAATAACCGCTTTTATATCACTCCATTTTAAGTTGAGAACGAAATGGAAAACTGTTGCATTTGACATTTGAATTTGGAATAGGTTCCTGCATGTTCCAAATTCAAATGCACGAATAGTGACGCCTGTCATCTTTGTTTTGTTTGAAATAGCTCGAAAAGCTTGCATGTTGTCGAAATGTTTATTGATAAAAAAATAAACATTGCTAGATATTTCACACAGCGCGCCATGTAGCAAAGCAAACTATGGGAACTAGAATACTTAATTTTTTTTTTGTGTGAATACATACTTATAATATTTTACAATACCCAGACATAGAACAAACATCAATACGTTCACACGTTCGTTTCACGAATATTTGTCTCGAGTAGGAATCAAACCCACAACCACAGCGCAGAAGACAGAGCATCTACCAACTGAGCTAAAAAGTAAGTAAGTTCGTATGAGTTTAGTGGCAAACTCTTGTGATGGAGTTTTTAGGCCGCCTTAAGGCCTCCGTCATGGCTTAACGACTTAAAAGCCGGAACCGACAATTTAACGTACCCTCCGAAACACGGAAGAGCTCAGCTTGTAATGCCCCTTGCGGTCACCCATCCCAATAGTGACCGCGTACAACGTTGCTTAACTTCAACGATCAATCAAGACGTATAAGCAAGCTATGCCACGAGCTAAGAGGCTAGTCAATTTACTTTGCAACTTAGGGCAGTTACACATTGCAATACTCACTACCCACAAGGTTTCCAAGTACAAAAGTCTACACCAGTGGTCTAAAACTCAGCGGGAGTCACGTTCGGTCCTATCTCAGCTTCCGAAACACTCAAACCCTGAATCAATATGACAAGCGTTCACTTAGGTTGGATTGCCTAAGCTCAAAATTGAGAGCAATCGAACCGTGAGGGAATTTTTATACTCAAGTACGAAAGTCATACACTGCGTAACTTTTGGAGGAGGTTACTTTATCTGTCGCAGGGGACATGTATTTTAGAGGGGCTTTGGATTTGTGAGAATCCGATTCAGATTTCAAAATGATATGGGTAAGTGGAATCGCAATCTACTTCGTATCGTATTTTTTGTTTATTATCGTCTTCCTTTCTTTGTGAGTTAAGGTATCCAGTGAAAATTCAGAAAAACATTTGACCAAAAAACGTATCTTAAAATGAATTCCTAATCTATTAGGGGACCGTGAAAGTTTCCTTAAAAAACATTCTCATGCATTTCCTGGGAATAAATTAAAATGTTTAGAGTGCTAGCCCTCCTTATTGATGGCGTCCTATCTTCTCGTCTAAATCGAATGAACACAAAATTAGCATTTTATCTGGCATTATTAGTAGCCCCTCTCCCGTTCAAACACCCCCCTGTCCCTCCAGAGTTCTCAGAAAGGCTGATTGAATCGCACCGATTATGACGTTAATCTGTTCAATGCAAATTGAACTAGGTAGTCATTTACATCCCTTCATAGGTAAAAGCCGTTCCGATATTCAAATATTTATTGTTTTGTTCGGATCTGTATCAAACGATTGTTGAATTTGATATTTGTCGCGTTGTGAAGATTCAAATGAGTAAAAAGTATTTAAGTATTCTATCAACCATCTGGTTCCCATAGTACAAGCTTTGCTTAGTTTGGAGCTAGATAGCGCCGTGTGAAATGTCCACAAATATTTATTCATATTTACCTATATGTTTATTATAAATGCATTAGACAAAATTATGGATAATTTACTTTCACAACGTTGATGTTCGTAGTCTGTAAAAAATACAGGCAGTTCCCATAACTCCTACTGTAAAGTAATCTTTTAATCAGTCATTATCCGAAAAATACGTTCATAAATACCTACATTCTGGCTACCGAACTAACAATATTACCTTCAATGGACCATAAACCGGGCGTGTTTGCTTTCAGAAAATAACCAACATTGGGTTAAAGCTAATTTGTGTTAAAACAGAGTAAACTCCTAATTACGATGCAAATTGATCGTCACGTCACCGCATCAAAATATTTTACAACAATACAGTAATACGGCAAGTTTTCGAAACAAGTTTTTCGACCACATAATTCTGTTTTCCGGCCAATGCTCCGCTCCGTAACCGGATCATCACCGTTTAAAAAAAAATTCAAATGGCAAAAGTCCGTCAAAGGTTGACAAAAGACCGTTCAGACCAGAGACAAAGACAGACGTTATTGTGACAGTCCGAAAGGTCTTTGAGATTATGGGACATGGTAGTGGTAAAACCCCTGTCAACTCGACAAAGCTTAGTCTAGAAATAGGTGCATCAAACATAAAATATTTTTATGAAACTTCTCTGAATGATCGATGTAGGCCTCTCTGTTGCTAAAACTAATAATAGAACCGGTCAAGTGCGAATCGGATTAGCACATGAAGGCTTCTGTACCATTTAAGTATATCCGTACATGTACTTAAATGTTTCTTGATTGGGGCACCGTTTTATTTTATTTGATTTTGATTATTTATTGTTATAACAACAATAAAAATACACACACTGTCAAAATTTAAACTCTCTACCTATTACGATTCATGAGATACAACCCGATACGGAACCCTTAAAAGTAATAATACAAGTTTATAATTCTAATAAAAAAGCTAAGCTAAGCTTATCATAAGGCACTAGAAGCATGAAACTTGGAAGGTTTAAAATCCTCCTATGAAGAGCGGGTGCACTAAAAAAAGAAATCCGAAATTCAGCTCCTAAAAGACAGAAATAAGACGTTGTTCGTATGAAAAAACGCGGGCAAAGTCGCGGGCTGTAGTAAAATGGTTATGACAAAGCCGCATGTTTCTCATACTTATCGCCAATAATCTGTATAATAACCATTGTGAACACTGCTCTTACGGACAGTGATCCGAACGAAGTAGAATGTCAACATTGACTCATGAGATTCCGCCCGTGGCATCGTCGTCGAAATGACATGCACCAATCCCATTCTGATGCGATCGAGGGTAATATTGAAAAGAACCACGAAGAAATTACTAAAACTGCTTTTTATAATCTACGAACCTCGAGATTTAGATTTGAGTGATAAAGCGAAATAAGTACCTACGGCAGGACGGCAAATGGATATTTGTGGTCCCTGCCTACCCCTGTGAAAAGGAAGCGTGATATATTATGTATTTTTTTTAATTACTTTAGAGAGATATATAAATTGGAATATATTACGAATAACATATAGGCTGTGCTGTTATGCAGGTACCAAGCGAGCAAAACCGCAGGGGAAAGCTGTATAGTAACATATCGTTAATGAACTAGCTGATTCGCTTATTCAATAATCTCAAGTCATTTAGCTCAAAGGCTGAAGACTCTTTTAATAATTTCTCATAAAACGTCCGTCAAAATTGACGCAACATGCCTACTAATTAATCAACTTTGTTTCCTCATAAGTAATTGTGTAACCACAAATAGACATAGAAGCGAAACTTGGTTTTTCGTACATCTTCATGTATCTTTTTTCTGTTGTTTTATTAAAAACAATTGACATTTTATTATAATTTAATTTAAGTTGATTAATTTTTTTGTCGAAAAATGAACGACAGCCGTAATAATCTGAATCACCCAACACTGACAGCAATTAGTCTACCCTATTTATTAGATTTTAAAGAGTTTCGTTTCTATATAAGTAACGCTTATATCTACTCTTTAGTACCAGCATTAAAGTAGGTAAGCAACTTCGACTCGGTTTAATTGTCGTAAACCGATTGGAAGTTGTGATCTTGTTTACGTTCTTGTAAACTCAAAATTTTAATTGAAAAGTTACAGCCTTTTTAGTAAGGTTTTGGGATATTTGCTTTTATTAAGGGATCGAAACAATGAAAAGGGCATTTGCGTTCTAATTTTCTTATTTACAAATGCTTTTTGGCTGTCAATTTAGCCAGTGGGGTACGTTTGTTTTGTAAGTCTTAGTAAAACCCAGTGTTATAAAAAAGACTGACCTTAATTTTTATACACTCATAGATCTAATGAGTTGACTTTTTCATGATAAGACTTTGAATCAATCACTTCCTTGTAACTTATACTCGCGGACCTGAAACAAGCTGGCCCATCGTTCTTAATGACACAGATTCAAGTTTATTTAGTATGTGGAGAAGATAAATATTACTTTGTAACCTAATAAAATTAAATTACATGTCGCCATCATACTTATGGTCTCATTGGAGTAGCGGGCGAGTGCTCAGCTGAGACGCAAGAGGCGCGGGTTCGATTCACATAATTTTATTTTTAGCAGCGTAAACAAACTAATAAAAAGTCCGCACCACTCAATGCAAACGCCGAGTCGGCGATCCCAACTGAAGATAGCAAGCCACCGCATTCACTTACCTGGCATTTGAGTAACGACCTGCATTTAATCTTTTCAGGGATTCCCCTGAAACCCGTTCATTAACTTGTGTACCGACGATTTGTAACTTTCAATCTGCCGATAGATGGATTGGAAACCGAGATTGAAGCTGATCGTGTTAAAAGCCGAGTTTAAAATGATAAATGGAGAATTCAAATGATTAACGTTATTGTTTCAGGGTAAATCCGTCATCTTATTTAGATTAGTCTCGTCCACGTCGTATTTTATTCATCAAAGACTGATTTATTAAATTGTTCCGAAAATTTTCTTCTTTTTCTGTAAAGCAAATTAGGAGGTAATTATTGGTTTAGTTTTTTTATGCCTTTATTTCCCAGTATATAAATAATAAATAAAATAAAATGTAAATATAAAGACTAGCTGTTGAGCGCAACATCATTCGCATTTTTACATAAAAGGTATCCTATGTCCTTCCCCAGAATGCAATCTAGGTATCTATTTCCTTGCTAAATTTTATCGAAATGTATTTTCGATTCGATTCGAACCCAATAATGCAGCTTGCAAAACAATTGAATTATCTGCCCCGCAATGAAAATCCAAACTATAGATATAAATATAATTAGACTTTTCTGTCAACACCTACAAGCTCTAGTTTGGTTTGCGTCAGAAACTCGTGCTAAAAGTACTCTTCAAGTAAGAATGCTTGCGTTATTTCGTCAACATAAATAGCTGACTTCAAAAGTGTCTGTAAATACTAAACCAGACTAATAACTACTAAAAGTACTTTTCTTCTTCAAAAACTGCTGGGACGCTGGCATTGTTTGCATTTAGTATTAGCCTTGGAGCTAGAAACTAGAAAGTAATATAAATTATTCTGACTTGTTTGTGTACTCTTTCGACAACTTGGATTACAAGTAACTTGTAGACTTAAGTTGGAAAGCTTTAATGGATAACCCAAGGGTGATTCCTTTTTATGCCTTTTATCGATAGGTATGTACATTTTTAAGTGCCTTCATTGACTTTGGAATTAGCTCCTTTTCGTGTAAACGAACTATAAACACTATTTACAGAGTAGGTAACTACGAGTAACTAAATAGTAGTAACTTTTTGTAAGAGAAAAAGAAATAAACACTCTGAAGAAATACCACGTCGTTGTCCTCAACTGTCATACTATTTATTAAATCCGTAGTTGTTTCTGAGATTTACGACTAAAAATATTACATTTAGAAATCAGCCATAACATGAAAAATAAAAGTAACTGAATAGAAAAAATATGTAGATACTAGTTACAAGAACTAGGAAGAACAATTAGTCGGTCTGAACCTATAACCAAGAAACCAAAAGCATTCATCAAAACTTGACCAAAACATTAAATAACTCCATAATTCTATTCTCACTCGCATTCAATCATTCGAAGAATTTGAATTGAAAACCTAGCGAAGTGATTTACAGCGGAGTTAGCTAAGTGAGTGAGAGAGAAAAAGAGTTGAGTCAATGTTTGCTGTCCTGATTCCGCCCCTCTATGACGCACCCTTCCAACACTACTGCAAAATGTGGATACCATTTTCCATTGTGACATTTTAAATGTCAGAATAAAGAGACGAGAGACGAGAGACGACAATGAAACATTTAGTTCGGATAAGCTCTTTCGGTATTTTCGTGTGAGGTTTGTTTAGAAATATAAAAGGAAGCAAATTATTGCGGTAATGGCGGCGAATATTGAATTTGCATATGATTCAAATGAGGGTCAAAAATATTTTTTTAATAATCTTTATTACTTAACATACAAATATTTTTTATAATAATTTATTTTTGAGCAAGAAATTTATTTTTAAAATGTGCGAAAAAACTGTGCGGGAATTATTTGAAACGCGACGTCAGAGCATTATAATGAAAATTGTCAAAGTAGTTGTTTGGTGTTTGCCTGCAGTGTTATGACCATGACGTCACATCCTGCGCGCCAAAACGCAGGCGTTTAAAGTGCCCGTGTTGGTTGCCTATATTTTTCTTTTTTCTATACTTTGAATTAATTTTTTGGCGTTAAATATTTTATTACTATTATTACAGCGATATAAACAATCGAATAGAAATATAAAAAATACATGCATATTCCTCATTGTGTGTATTTAATTGTCCATCTAGATTTTAAAACTAAATTACTAAACTACCTTCATGGTACGTTCCGGATTAGATACATTGTCCAAAACAACATAAAACCTAAATTCACTGAAATTACAAAGTTTTACAGAAATTCATTTTGTACCTGCACTCTATAAAGGAACTAGTGGCGCCCGAGGCTTAGGGATACATTAGGTTCGGCTATAACCGAAAATTCACTTCCAATGTCTCCCATTTGATAACAAAGGAAAAACACCGTACGACCGACAAGATGTTCTAAAAATAGTTTCGCAATCTAGGTACCTGTTCACCTGGCTGGCCATTCGGGCCTTCCCGCCTTCCCATAAAGAAGAGTATACGGGAAGCGCCAGGAAGGGTTTATCGTTCCTGAGGGAGCGCTGTGAGCCCCGCACTATATCATTGCCGCCTCTATCTCTGTACACAGACCACTTCGTAATACTATACTACAAACGTTTCACTTCCATGGCACTGACAAACCGAAGCTGTGGAACATACGCAAACTTATGAATGTCGAGAACAATGTTTGTTATCATATGTAATATCCACCATCGCATTACTCTATGGGGAACGTATTAAAGATTTTAAAAATAGCTGATTTTACTCGTACTTTTCTTCTCACTAAGAACCAAAGTTTCTTGCAAAATTGGTATTCAATTGGACGCATTAGCTCTTTATTTTTTTCGATTCAACTAAGTTCACTAGCTCTAACACCGGAAAACCAATTAAATTTTTCTGTATCTATGAATGAAGTAAGTTCAAAACATATATTTAATAATATTGAACCTTGTGTTTGTTGATGTAGAGCGTATTTTACAATGAGACTGAACGTGAAGTGATTTAGGCCTAGACTACACACTCCATAGTCTTTGTACCGCAAGCATAAAACTTTGTGAAAACATAGTTTAAACGTAACGTATGTTTGTGGATCGAATCTAGGTTCATTAATGTAAATAACGTTCTGTTTGTTTTTAATTGGTTTGAGTTTGTAGTGCTAAGCTAAAGCAGCATTTAGGTGGATTGGAAATCATTGATTTGCAATCAAGCGTTATAAAAGGCGTTGAATCAACCTTGCTACCATAGCCATATTTTTCGCTGATATACGCTTATAAATATGCAAACAGATAGGTAACTTCTCAGCTGGACTAGGAGTGAAGAAAAGAAGAGAATGCGTCCAGCTGCTTCTCCCCCTGAGCGTCTCGCAAAGTCTCTAAGGGATAGTTCCTCTCCAATAATGATGGACTATCTATATGGGCTTGGGCGATCGGCTGATCATCATCTGGGACTTCATATCAGGATGTATCTAACGTGTGCGATATTGACTCTCACTTGATCTCACATAATAAATTTTGATTAATAAAACTGCACTGATTGAAGTAATTCCATTTGCTGACACCAAACAAACACAATGAACTAAAGTTTTTTACAGAATGAAATCACAAAATGCTATTATCGTAGTTAGTGCAGACAATAATTCAATTAACATGGAGCCAACAACCGCGCGGATCGCACCGAAAACCTTTGTTTTTCCTGAAGCATTGTTAATCGGTAATGTGTTGCATGTCAATGCGCTTAATGAAATGGCTTTTTAATCCACGTAGATGGCTTTTAACCCGACGAGATAAGGTTTAAATTGTAACGAGTTTTGCAGTGAAGGTTTACTGCGGTCTGCAACGCGACGCCGCCGACAAACGAAATGTGAAATAATGTTCAGTTTATTTGCATAATGTCTCGCATAACGTGGCCTACATGGAGCCCTATCACGGTATTATCGTGACGTCACAAAGGTATATGCGAGTTGCCGCATTAGCGTATCCATAAAGTGCAGCCTAGGGGCTAATCTGCGATACAGGCAGGCCACTTTATTTTCTACTAAAACTCGAGGGAAAATTGCTCTATCCACCATACTGATTGTAACATGCCTGTTTCCTATAGGGGTAGGCAGATACCACGTATCTCCATTAGCTACGGTTTCAACACACTTCTCTCATCACATTCTTTATGCATACTCGTCAGTTTTCGGAACCTTTCGTGTGAAAATTCGACTCTCACTTGTTCGGTTTTTTTTTGTGTTGCGAAAGTGCCGGGTCCGCATTGGTCACAAAAAAACACCATAGAACGTTTACTGGCAAAATCTTTAACGTAAAATCTTCCAAAACTCGAAGTACTTCCGGACTTCCTAAGTAGGTGCCTCTAGCAAAATGACAGTGCAATACAGTGTAGTGTCTTGTACGCACACATGCGTCTATTACATAAGCCCACAGTACTCTGCAGCTGCATACATATCTTACTAACCGAGTGGACTGAGGAGCACCGCAAGGAAGGCTTTACTATACCCTCGGGAGCCGACGAACACCTGAACTGAACACATTGATTTTACCAGCACCGATGTACTACAGAATTGGAAATTGCAATGAAATTCTGATAACATCTGAAGTATTGGAGAAATGCAATGTTAACAACATCGCTGTTTTATACTTTGAGCTCGAGCAATCTTGAAAAAGTGGTCTGGTTTTTATTTATGCTACGTTTTAAGGGCTGTATTCTAGCAAGGGAAGGGCCCAACTTTAGGTACTTGTGCTAAAATTCCACATGCGTAGTTTTTTGTACTGGTGCCTATTTGTTAGCTAGTATTTTTAATGTTTTAAACGAAACTTCATTGAAATAGATTTTTGCTATTTCGAATATTTTATTCAGTTATAGTTTAAATTTAAAACTGACCTAAAAAAACTCTCATACCTACAGCGCTAACGTTATTCCAGAAACTAATAAAACACACTGCCGTAAAAACTTTAGCCTGCATATTTAACAAAACTTTACAAACATGAGTTCGCATGAAAAAATCACGCGAAGAAACTAATAAATAATTATAACGCTTTTTCGTAACGTATGGGTTAAGGTGGTTTCTTGCAAGGGTCCAAAGCAACCCGAGGGTGAACTTCTCTGGAACTTTTGGGTCTATATTTATTGTTATTACCTCATTAAGGTGCGTACCTACCGAACGATATCCAACAAATTGCGAATAAATAAGCCGACTACACACGCGCGGAATAAGTAAGTCGGCTATACGTAATAATTTTAGTGAGCTTAATTTGAAAATGGAATGCGTACGAGTAGGTTGTTAATTGATTTTGTTCAATATTTTGAAATGTCTGTATGAATAAAAATTGAGTTAGACATTTTCCTTAAAAGAAGGCATTATAATCATATTAGAAAAATATCACATAAACTGTCAAAATGTGTTATTAAATAAATAATAGGTAGGTAAATAAATAAATAAATAATTATGGACATTTGACACAGCGCCATCCAGCCCAAACTAAGAAAAGCTTGTACTATGGGCGGCTGATAGAATACTTATATACTTTTTTTGTAAATACATACTTATAATACATAATACTACAACACCCAGACCCGGAAGAAATATTTGCAGAACATATAAACATTTTTTCCGTAGCGGGAATCGAACCCGCACCTCTTGCGTCTCAGCTTAGCACTCGACCGCCACCCCACCGAGGTTGTCAAGTTTTTATCAGGTTTTTTTTTATTATACCCCGACAAATGAACATAATTCTCCTCTCAATTTGTACCTTTTATAAATACTGTTGAATTTCATTATAAATAAAAATAAGAGTAGATCCAATACATTTAAAAAATTAAAAAAGTTAATCAGAGGTTAAAATTTTCGTCTAAACCGAATATTATTCTCCTAAAACGGTACAAAAAAATTACCTAATGGTTTGGTAATTGATATTGACACTTCGAAAATACTCAACAAATTGTGAAGGTAAAATTGATTTTATTGAAAATTTTTATACTAATATCTTTTAAGAGATTATGTAGATTTTGTTTTAAATTGTAGAGTCAGTAGCAGTGGGTAAACTCCTAGAGGACGTCCTCTAGGCGGGATGAAGTATTCATAAAAAAAACAACGCGAACAAAGTTGCGGGGCATTCCACTAATAAGTAATAGGTACCAAAATGTTTTTGTATATTGCGAAAATACATTTTAAGCTTGACAAACAATGAAGCGATAACGAACACCGCTTGCAACCGCATGCACCAGCGCCCGATTCGCGATTATAATCACTATCAACTCAAAGCTCTAACGCCAGTCTACATCAGCAACACTCCTAGCAAATTGCGCGTTAAAAGGTGAGCAGAGGTATTTCGGACTTATTGAGCGCAAATTTTGAGGACTGCAACCCTTTGAATAGTCAATGTCGCGTACCCTTATCTCGCCGCAGAAGGCGACACCACATTACCGGTATTACGCCACTATCGGACAGTCGAGCCGAACCCGCCCCTAACATATACGAACCTAGAGTCTCTAATCGCATGCATGTATCATGTAAGGCATTTTCAAAGTGCAATTTATATTGTATTGGAAGTTAGAGCGACGCGTTTACCCGTTCAACACAGTATTTTGTGTCGGGAACGCTCCGTGAACCTTCGCAACCTCTCCTGCTTACGTTTCTTCTCTATAGGAAAAATTTAATAAGCATGAGTGAAATTCCCGCACCCTATTGTACGTGGTTGACGATTAGAAAACTTTTATGTCTGCCGCACTTTCCTTTGTCGTGAAACTGTGAAACTTTGTTGTTAGTAATATTCGTAATACCTCCATTAAAAATATATCATTCTTTATTCAGAGTATGACGTCACTTTAAAGAACTTTGCAGACCATTAGATGAACTAATCAAATAAAACTTGCTAAATAAATTGCGTGGTTATAGGAAAAGTTGTTCTGAGTTAAAACTGTTTTTTTTTCTCGGCAAAAAATAGTTTAAAATATTCGGCTGATTCTATAAAAAATAAGTATTATTATCTACTACGTAACCAAATCTTCAATTAGCAAAACAGCAGTATCAATCAATTAGGTAAATATTTTTCTTACCTCTGCATTACACTCATATCGGGAAACTTTACAGACAAAATGAGGCAAGATATATTATGTGTATGAGAGCAAATGTTTCATCACAAATTTGACATAATATTATATATTAAAAAGTTACAGTACCTATTTATAAAGTGGTTTGTTACTGTTATGCCAACGAAACGGCATTATTCAGAGGTTTAAATGTATTATGCTTAACAATTTTGTTTGTGTTGTATTGTACTGGTGCTACGTAGGTACTGTGAGGCAACCGCGCAATTCTGAACGTAATTACTAAAGGAAATAACATTTGTAACATATTTCGTATCGTGATATATTAATTTTTGATTCGCTGTTACCGTTTTTGGCATCTGCCAAAAGAAAACAAAAGGACGCAACGCGCTTTTAATCGGACGTAAGATCTATTTAATAGCGCGATTGGGGCACAGTTAACTTGTATTTGTATTATAATGAAATACCCCCGAATCCTCAAACGCATCTCAGAATTGAGCACGTCTCAAGTGACGAGTTTTTGACAGATTTTCATCAAAAACTGTCTATGTCTACTCTGTTTCCGGGGTTAGTCTATCAAAAACATAACTTTATACAACTAGTGTTGCTCTCTGTTGGTTGGTGGTAGTAAATATCAGGTGATCCGCAGCATATGGCAAGTGTGACAGCATCGTAATATATGATCACCGCGCGGACATCCGTCGATCACGAACCGACCTAATTACATGTTAATAAATACAGTTAATCGCGGTCTAACCCGGGATTTGTTGATTTAGCTCACTAAGGATGGGATAATGCCTGAAATCGCAAAATAGTTTTGGATGCATTGATCGCCAACAGTTTGTAAAATTGTTTCCAGCCTTTTACTTTTTAGCAACACGAATCGAATGACTCAAAAAAAACAACAAGGGTAACATAAAAATAAAATCATTAATATGAAAAATAAACTTGATATTCTAGTTATAGAAGTGTTGATGGTATACGGCGCTGAAGTATAAAAATGGAAGAGCAAATATTTTGGAGAATTCAAACAGACGAACTTTCATAGTAGGCTATTTCATATATACGTTTCAGAGAATAAACCACATTGCAGTAATCCATTCAATGTATCACTATGGGACTCGGTCCCTTATCTTACCACGTATAGCCACGCCAATCCGTTACCGATATTTAGGCAAAATACAAATTCTTTTCTGGTGCAAACTAAATTGAGCCTTATTCGTGGATGATAAAGTTGCTATTCAGGCTCTAAGCTTCAAGTTTTACAACATTTTACAGTGGATAATCCGCCTGATATTGGAAGGCTCGTCGATGCATTCACTGGGATGCACGAAATTTTCTATAAGGATAAAAGCAAACAGGATAGCCATCGGAATTAATGTTATGAGGTTGAAGGAGGATATACGAGAGGCGCATCATAAGGCTAGGTAGGTAGGTATAATATCTATGGAACATGCTTTTAGGCGGTTTGCTGGAACCATGTTGCATTATGATAGATAATGGTGGGATAGTTAATGCTTAAATAAACAGGTTAGTTATTGGTCAATTTGTTTATTTATTATAATATTACTAGCTGCCGCCCGCAGCTTTGCTCGCATGGTACCCGGATGAAAAATAGCCTATATGTTAATCCAGTACATGTACTATGTATATTCCAAGTTTCATTAAAATCCGTTCAGCTGTTTAGGCGTGATTGAGGCACAAACATACAAACATCCTCACAAACTTTTATATTAATAGTAGGAGTAGGATTGACTCTAGTTAGGAAGCCCAATATAATAGGTGAGATATATGAATTTGAATAACCTGAATTTAATTTATCAAGAATCAAGATGAAGACAAATGCAATTGTCATTAAAATTCATGCTGACATTTTTACAAAAACAAATCAGGCGTATCGTTTGTGAAAGTGATTACTC
The DNA here is from genome assembly GCA_949320045.1 of Scotopteryx bipunctaria. Taxonomy (NCBI): domain Eukaryota; kingdom Metazoa; phylum Arthropoda; class Insecta; order Lepidoptera; family Geometridae; genus Scotopteryx; species Scotopteryx bipunctaria. Next base: position 8,349,464 of record OX439441.1, read on the forward strand.
GAGTGAATTAATTACATTTACGCATTAAATCATTCAAACACTTAATTTTTTAATTCGTAAGGTAGGTAGGTAGTCAACAATTAAAATGAACCGTCTGATGTCACCTTAAGGAAGTTTTGTTTCATCAGTGATCCGTGTCAAATGACTCTAATATTCCAAAACAGGCGGACAAATGGGAGTTTAAAGCTATAAAACATTTTTATTTGCTCGTGTCAAGTTCTGGCCAGTGAAGCTGAAATTTTACAACCATTGAGGTTTCCAGCGCAAATATTAGTTATTACGTTCCATCAAATTGTTTTCGTGTTGATCGTAGCTGTTTGTCATCGAGTTCTAAAAAGGTTGTCAGTTAGAAGGGTTGTTCTGAACCTCCACTGACAAAAGTTTATCGTTTTGATAGAATTCCGCGTAGCATAGTACAAAAATATGCATGTTGCCAGTATTGGTAGGTAAAATGTACTAAAAACTAATTCTAATGAAATGAAATGATTTATTAAAATGCAAGAAAACTAAAGTAAAGTAAACTAAGTAAATTTAGCTCGTCTATAGATCTTTAACTTTATCAAAACGAACAAAAAAATACAATCAACGATCTAGTAAAAATACACAGGGTACACAAAATAAGCTGTTGTGAGCTATAAATAAACTTACTAATCCTTAATAATATTATAAACGTGAATGTTTGTATTTATGGGTGTTATTACTCTTTCACGCAAAAACGACTGAACGGATTTTAATGAAACCTGGAATATACATAGTACATGTACTGGATTAACATAATATAGGCTATTTTTTATCCGAGTATCACGCGAGCGAAGCCGCGGGCGGCAGCTTGTTATTTATAAAAACGAAAACGATTTATGACGTATTATGAAAACGTGGTTATTAGTTAAGCTGCATAACGTTTTATCTCCTTACATGCAAATAGCGAACTTCTAAGAAGTCGTAAATCTGAGTTTCTTCTTGCGTATTAACAAGTTGCGTTCTTAAACCACAATAAAGTATGGAAAAACTAACAAAATGAACAAAATTGGTTGAAAACCACGTGATGTTCTACTTTGTTAATGTACTTGGTTACAAAAAACAAACCTTATTCTCAGCAGAAAAAAACGTTGAAAATATTAATAGTCAACTATCAACCGATAAACTTATTCAGACAATTTTGCCATCTCTACTTAAGATATTTTTTAATGTGAGAAACTCCGAGTAGGTATCACTCGACTTTTTGCCTATTTTGATGCCTACTTGGTTTGTTTTTACTACTATACGTATGCACATAGATTCTCTTCCTCGGCTCTGTGTCCCAATTTGTGATATAATATAAAAAATTGCATGGCAACCCAACGTTGGCCGTGGATGAATGCATTTCATGCGTCAGTATAGTGAAGTAGAGTGAATTATAGCTCGCACGCCGCGTTAATTGTCGCCGAATAGTATCATCATCACCATCATTCACAAAACTATATCACTGAGTGTTCGGTTACGTCATATTATTGTCATTATAGGTACATTTTGTATTTTCTTAACTAAATAGTAAAATAAAAAATTGTAGTACTCGGTATTTGATTTATAAGAAAGGGGCCTAAATATTTTTAGGACTATCAAATTATGTTGAGATTAGAAAAACACATATTATATTCTGATCAGACATTTTTAGAGGTTGTAAAATTAAACTTTGTTTGTATATAGCATTATGTTACCATGAAATAACCAATACCCAAAGCAGACAGGTTGCAGTGCATTGTAACTTTGGTAATAAAACAACTGAGCTCTATCGGATTGAATGCGCTCATGCACATTCTTAAGGTTTGCTTCATTTTGTTTATTACATTTCATTTCAGTTTCTAATTTAGCAAGAACAGTAAATCAGTCATTCTCTCGGCGGCTAGCCTCTAAAACTCAGTTTCCAAACAAATCCAAAGCAAACTACGTCTCCTTTTTCTTCGATTTTTATTTATCTTCGAAGTGTTCACTGACTTTCCGCAAACCATACAAATGTTGTGTTCAAAAAGGGCTTACAAATTCAAGTTCGTAAAGGTGGTTCTCAATCTTGTTTAGAAACAAGATTGGTGCCGTCGTACTAAAAGAAAAACAGATCTGACCGAATCCCGTAGTCGACACTTCAAGCTAGGCACCACGCCAAGAGGGGTCGTCAAAAATGTGCTGTGTTTTAGAACAAAACGTTCCCTGGAATTTCAGGACAGTTTCGCACTGAATCGGTTTTTATTTAGTTGGATAATATTTTAGCTGTGTTCACTAAAAATGTGACGGTTTAAAGAGGTCCCGCATTCGGAGTGCCGCCCGGGAAACAAATTGTTTTCATTTGCGCTCAAGTTGCGACAACCTGTGCCCGCTCTACCGTACAATTCTCAACTGTTATTTGACTAATACTTTAACACGGTTTCCTTTAGGAATTTATCAAGGCCTTTGTTTGATTTTTAAAAGTCTTATACTATTCGGTATTAGTTTTCGTTTATTTGAATGCGACCATCTTTGTTGAAACCGCTCGCAATCCCTTCACTGCCACCGCACGATTTTAGAAACTACAGTAGTGAGTAAACTCATAATGGAAATGCAGTTTACATTAGCAATATTGTCATTGGCCAGAGCAAACGCAAAACAAGTCACATCCAAACTTTAAACCGCAAATAGGTACCTACCTATCCCTATGTTCACGGCGTTGTTTTGGAAACATTAACTAACTTGAGAGTACGCCAAAAACGGAAACATTTTAACGTTCAACGCCGCCGAACCATCGCGCGCCCCATTGTCATCGTGTTGCGCTCATTACACGTTAAAAAACTTAGGATTATATAAAACGTTGGTGTTTTGTGCTTAATCCATCTAAATTGAGCCGCTCAAAGATGTGTACCTAGGCAAATTACTACTAATTACCTATACATAGATAGATAGCTTACGCTTTGCTCTGTCTCTGCTGTCAGTGTAAATAATACCTTATTGAATTACTTATAATCTTTCCACTGTCGATATTCACTGTAAGATCAATGTCAGTTGGTACTTAGCAGATCTCAAAAAGGATAGCCCTAAGGATAATAAATAGTCCCCCTTTTGTGGAGGGGAGAATTCTATAGAGATTTCAAAATTATCTCTGTTTTCCATTAAATAGGTCCCTATTACACAAAGTTTTTGACGTTTTCGTTGAAATATTTAGAACAAGTCTATACCTAAGTCACTATTCACGCTTGAGCAATGTTTTTGAATAAGGGTCCGAATTACTTCACTTCGAAAAACTTTTTACGGAAACATAATTATTCCAAGATTTATAAAAAATACTTACTCAGTTAAATGGTTGGAATTATTTGAGTGGGTCGCGTAGCTCTTTTATTTACCAGCTCTCACCTGAATAGTTTCAAGGAAGGGAGAAATTCATTCTTTCAGTCTAGTCACGAAAATTTTTCATTTTAATTAAAGCTCCAGCCGAGGATCGCCGGCTAATTAACCCATTAAAACAGACTCTACGTTCATTTTGTCTTTTTTCCCCCTGAGCGTTCACTTTCTTACGATTTTTGAATGGAAAATTAAAAAAGGAGAGTACTTAACCTCCCAAGTTACTCCGACCTGGATAATATTCTGCTTACACAAGCTAAGAAGCTTAGAATATTGTAACTGACCCGAGCCTTGTAGAAAAACGAGACAAGTAGATATTGTTACGTAAAAAGTAGCGACGGCGATGGTATTCTTCTCTTAATTCCTTAGAAAAAAGACGTAAATTTTAACAATGCCCAGTGATCCTTCTGTTTTCATTAATAAAAATATTACACTCTTGATTTGATATAAAATATGTACTTGTAACCTGTTTAATAAATACTTTAATGCGTAAAACTGTTCAGGCTATAAAATATTATATTTTATCGTTGTCAGACACGCACCAGGAAATTTTTCTTTTAAACTTTGTAAACAATAACATACTCGTAGATTAGTGGATGAAAATCAGTAAATATCCATTAAAATTCCTGCTCTCTTAATTTTATTGACCTAAGAAATAGTTGTTGATGTTTCGAAGCGTTTCTTTATTTTCTGTAAATAGTTTGAAATTCATCTTCTATGCTTTTAAATATATTGCTTATAAATCTCATACAATTATTTTTATAACTCATACAATGATTCAAGATTACACGGACCTTATCTTTCTCAACATATTCTATGTTTGGATCACGTTTGTTCAGATTTAACGATACGATGTTCAATTGTCAAACTAACATACATACATACATATTATCACGCATTTTGGGGAGGATACTATCCTTTAGTCGAATTTTACGACATACTCGGGGAGAGAAGCAGCTGGACGCATTCCATGTTATATTATATATTTTTCCAGCAGTGAAGTAGCATAGCTAAAAAACTAACATAGCCTATTTAGAATAAATAAATATTTGTGGACATTTCAAACAGCGCCATCTAGCCCCAAACAACGTACTATGGGAACCAATAGCTGATAGAATTCTAATATATATAATTATAGAAAATATGTATATTTTGTAAATACATAATATTAAAACACTTAAATTCGGAAGAAATATTTGCAGAACATGCAAACATTTCTCCCGCAGCGGAAATCGAATCCACGCCTATTGCATCTAAGCCGAGCACTCACCCAACACGCCCTCGTCATATAATTAGTAAAGAATTTAAAAATACCTTCAAACTAATAAGATTAAAACTGTTTGTGCTCAAGATTTTTAATGTACCTTTGTTGGTCCAAAGATAATAGCTTTGCTCATAGAGACTAATTAGTAAAGCTCGCACACACTTGTTGCCATCACGAAGCAAAGGAAATACACATGTCATATCTAAGGCCGCGTGTACATAGTCGACAAGACAAGCTGCAGTCGCGATCATCTGAATGACGGCGCAATTACGTGCATTCAACTCCCGGCGCAGTCAGTCGAGGCAAGTGGTGAGATTGGTTTCAATAAAAGCACAAACCCTCCCCCATGTTTTTCTTTCATCACTCAACTTTGAATGGCGTTACACTGTAACGCACTATTTTTTTATTTTCTGGTAACTATTTTGTATAAAATAATAATAATAAATATTTATAGACTTTTCACACATAATTTATATAAAATAAAACCTATCAATTTCCATATTTATAATGACATACTGAGTTATGTTTTTTTTTTCATAATTATACATAATCAGCTATGTTCGCCTACCATGTTCCACAGCAAATAAATCTCTTTTCCTTTCTTTATACTAATGTTTTTTGTTTGTTCTTTGTTGCAGGTAATTTAAAAAAAATTGACCTCGCAAGACGTATTGTGTAAGTATTTTATATAAGCTCATTAATTAATGTTTTTAGGAGGTGCAACTGGTAACTTCCAAATACATAATATTATTTTACTCTGAGAAACGTAAACGCAAAAGTTCTATTACCCGCAATCTCACGAACATTTTGCGTCACTTAGTGCCTCCTTAAAAATTCATTTTTAGCTGTAAATTATCGTGAAACAGGCGGCATAAACCCGTCCACGGCATTCGCCGGGGGACGGAACGGAAGAAATACTAGTGTCCGACAAACGGATCATTAATGTCTGTTTTAAAATGTGCCCGCGGCTGCGCTGATTAATCATCTCTCCGGGATTAATTAGTGGTGAAAAAGCCGATGAAAAGCGCATCGATCCCTCGCTAGTCGCCCGTCTGTAACCACCCTAAGGGCCAGCTCACAGGAGCACGGGAAATTATTTATTTAAAACTTCTCTTGTTTGAATTTAGAACAAAATGTCACCGGAATTTTGTTTTGAATTTAGAAGTCAAAGTCTCATCGGAAGTTAATTTTGTTTTTAGAATTTTAAATCTAATTAGGGTAATTTCATTTTAGAGTTTGAAATTTTAAGTCGTTTGGTTTGAGGAATCACTATTTACCTATTAGCTTACCTACTAATTTATAGGTATGTAATAGCTATTATAGCACGCACGATCAATTCATTGTATTTTTGCCACTTATAAAATAAACTGACTGAATCTGATTTGGGATTGATCAGTTATTATACTGTAATCCGTTGTGCAGTGTGTCCACAGCTTTACAGAAGATTACAAATAAAAAACCGCCAGATATTATCAGCAGCAAGTCTGACCTCTTCGTTTTCTTTCAGCATCCGAGTGTGACTAATGATAGTATTCTAGCTAGGAAAGGTGGAGAAAGGAAAATTCTATTTAAAGAATTATTCGTTTCGTCTTTCTCCTATTCGACTCAGATTGCGCTTTTATTACCTACCCAATTGTTTTCTAGCGAAATTACTTTGGTTTTAAATTGTGCTTTTACCTTGTTCTCGTACCTAGGTATTTTCGTGTTGGTTGGTTCCTACAGATTTTTCATATCTACGGCTAAACTTTGTCAGAACTAGTCAATTATTATTTTATAGATTGCGCAATTAATAATGTCATATAGACGGAAAATACGTCACTAATATCTTGAGTACATTGTCATAGATGCTAAAGGTAATATTTGTGTGCGTAATATTCGTTTGTAAACACAGTTAAGTGGGGAGCATACTCTAACTGATTGCGTCGTTCGTCGAAGTTGGTTGACACAGAGCTCGTAGCAATTCATGCCAAAAAAACCGTAACTCATATTAGGGGGAGATGCAAATGCCGGTTTTAAAGATGAATGTTTTTAAACGTTCATTGGCGAATTTAATACCATAAGTGCATTTGTGGAAGTTTTAAATGCGAATGAGATTGATCGCACGGATTGGATGACTGTGGGCGCCGCCGATGTGTCATCGTTTAAATGATAGATGAGTGCATTTTAATCCTATAACACTTGATTATTGCAATAGGGAACTTTGAATATTAGTTGGTTCTTCTCTTACTATGACGTTATATTGTTATGACTCACTATGACGTTTATTGCAGAACGATTTTGGCGGAGGCGATCTGGATTTGCAAAATATATAATTTTTCTCTAATGTTCACATTAACTACAGTGGATGAATATCAGTCATCTAAATTAGCCTATTTAATTACATTTCACGGGTAATTTCATAAAATTGTGTTTATAATTAATATGAGTATGCGCAACAGATATGAAATTAATTGTGGATCTGAAATTCCAAACGCAATACAGCATGAGTGAATATTGTAATTTGCGGGAGTCATAATGAATTGATTTATATTTATAATAATGTTCGCAACTCTGTGCGATTAAGTAGGAAATATGACGTCGTGTCGAGGCTGGATGGTTCTCGGTCGGCGCATAATTAGAATAATTGCAAAAGTTTCTCACTACACAGACTTAACCGCAATGCTTTAGAGCCATTCATTTGTATTTATGCACGCCGCGTAAACAGCTCTTAATGGCGTTTCATTTTTTATTTTCCTTTGTAAGGAGCAGTCGTCGGGAAAACGCGAAAACATCCACCTTGAATATCCAGACAAAATCCTAGTTCAAGTTTACGAGTGCTTCATAATCCTTGTGTCGAAACACGTAAAATTTCCAGGAGTTTTATGCAGACGTAGCGTCGTTGGGCCGGATGGGTCGTCCGGTGAGCGTTGTAAAAATACATACTCCCGGAACAAAACAAGTGTTACGTAAAATGTAACAGATTACACACCACTCTCGTTTACAGTGGACGCGTAACGGATCCGCTGTTCATATTCGGACCCCGGGGAGATTCGCTATCAGGCTTCAACGCTAACGTTTTTGAATATTTTTTCGAAGATGCATTTTTGTACGCATTTCTTTTGGAAAAATCGATGCAGCTGCGTATAAATATTGACAGGATATTACTCTACTCTAACCTACCTACTCTGTCAGTGTAAAGCACAGCAGACACGTAATCCAACGGTAGCAACTGGATGCGTGACTGATGTTGTACAGTGATATTCAGAATAGTTTATAGGTGATCGGTATAAGCGAAGCTATTCCTTTTGAATAAAATTGTGCAGAAACAGTAAACTCTCTCTGTGAAAATATGCTCATGATTGAATAATCAGATAGGCGACACGTAGAGCGAAATTCCGCGCTTTTTCTTGAATATTAAATCCGGAGCGGCAAATTGTCTAATCTAAATACCGTTCGATACACGTGGCTGAGATGACTCGCAGTTTTCCTGGCGTCTTTAGCACAACTTTGTGTCTCACAGACATCGATAATTTGTAGACAATCAGGACGGCAATCGCGCTATTTTTCAACGCCATTCCTGTGAAAAGTTCCTCGACATGAAGTTAATGACCATATTTTGGCTTTGGTTTTAACCAAATCCAAAATATGATAAACGTTCAAAATAGGGTAATTGCCCTGCAGAAAGAATTCAAGGCGAAATACAGAATTTGCTACTAATTATAGTTGGTTTGTATACACTAACGCAAACGTAATTTTCGAGATTGCTCCAGATTCGAGTGTCCGATGAATAAATACCCAATTATTTTCCGTTTGCAAGGTTCACAGTCGATTCTATAGCTCTGTGAACTCGTGCTACTGTCTCAGTACCTCTCGTTTATCTTCCCGCGAATCAGGGTTTCCATTTAAGTTTGTTGAGTTGTGTAAGTAACGGCAGAGATCACTCCGCCGGTGTTATGTCGCGCCCCTCGACCGTAACGGCCCTGTGTTCTCACCAAATCCGAGAAATTAACTAGAAAATATAATGCGGTGTGAGACTCGCGTCTCGCCGGCGAAATGTACCTACATAATTAGAAAAGTTTTTACGAGGAGTGTTGGCAAGTCGACGGTTGTCACAACCTGACACGGCGCTCCCCATGTCCGGGTGTTGGCCAAATTATTTACAAATTATTGTCATTCTTTTGAGCTTTAGGAGTCGCGTGTTTATATAGTCTTCTCGGTAACTTTACTGTAAGTCATTTGCAAAGATACCAGTCTAACCCCCGAATACTCAAACGCGACTCAGAGTTGAGCACGTCTCAAGTCACGGTTTTTTGACAGTTTTTGATGAAATCTGTCAAAAACTCGTCACTTGATACGTGCTCAACTCTGAGATGAGTTTGAGTATTCGGGGGTTAATGTATTAATGTTTAGCTTAGGCTATTTATATAAGCTGTAGGAACATTGTTTTTCCCACACGTTTGTGTATTACTCGTACGTACACGTATTTTCCTAACCAACAGCCTAAGTCTCTGCAATCTGCCAGCAAATATCAATTTACTGAGCCAGTTTCGAATTGGTTAAAATTATTACGGGTCGTAACCAAAACGGATAGTACGTTCTGAATAGACTCCGGGAACTAATCACCCGTGCAGAAACGCTCTAATGGCTCTCCTGGAAAGTCAGGCAGCATGTGTCAGCGGTCATGAAAACCCAAGTTTTGGCGAGGTCGTAGAACACTTGTATTATAAAAATAATTGGCCTTTTTGGCACGACACCGCATCAACGATGGGTTCCTTGCCCTAAATGAGTGTAATTACAAAAGTTTTTATTGCAAACCCGCGCCAAAACCTCCTTCTGCGATCATTTTAAATATCAGTTGGCGACGGCGAGGCTGCCTTGGTTAAACCCTATAACATTTGATTGAGGGGGTTGAAAAAAAATAGCAGACTGTGAAATTTAATTTTTTCCAATTAAATAATCCTGCAGGCGGCTCGATTTCCTCGATTCCCTGATTATTGATTATTTACTATTACTACTATTTCCATATTAGGTACCTTCAAACTTTTGATTTGTAAAAAAAATTTTGTAATATTAATAAAATAAAAACTGTGGCTATATCGTCTGCAGGTGATTGTGTCGCCATTTCAAAGCATGGAATCAGTGCAGGTGGGATCGGTCATCCACTAACGTTCTTTCCTTCTGACTTGTTCCTGTCGTAAAATAACAAGAAGCCCGACAGTAATAGTATAAAACAACAAGAACGATATGGAAATCGGAATTTTCTCTAGCATTTATTGCTTAAGATTAAAGAATATCTGATTTTATTTATTACAAAGATAGATCAGTAAATTTTTGAGAATTACTTCTGATCTGCATTAGCAGTCGGCGTGGCCAAACCCTAATTTAGAGATTAACACAAATTGTAATAACTTTGTAAATAACAATAAAACCTAAATTCCAATTTAGATTATATCTGTACCTACCAACTAAGTATTTCTTGTGTACTTAGTACCTACGAGTACATTGAATTTGGGTCAGGCCGTAAACCCTTATTTCTATTCAAACTAAAAGTTCACAAGTGTTGCCCTCGGCCCTCTCATTTCCTATTTTTACAACCAATCATTTGGGAATAGATACCTAGCGTTTGATGAAGACCGGCTCTGAAAACATTTGTTCTTTATTATTCAGTGGAGGTCGTTTGGGTCTAAATTTACAAACGTTGGTCACGTGACCTCTACCCTATTCCAAAAGATCTTCTCGTTTTCAGCTATTCATTATTTGGTGGTGAAAAGGTATACTGTCAAAATTCTGTATGACGATTACCTTAGTGTCATCATCAGCTACTACTTACTCGTGCCGCTAGTATCTAGTAGTAGTTATTTCGAACCAGTGTGGTGAAAGGATTCTATGCACCTTTTTACCCGACTGCGAAGAAGGAGGGTAATGTGTTTGGGGTGTATGTATGTATGTGGGTATGTATATTCCTTTTTCTAAAGCTGTAGTCCAAACGGCTAGACGGATTTTGACAAATGGGGTGTCGTTGGTTTCATCTAGATAACGAGAGTGTCATAGGTGACACTTTTTTGACATTAAAGTGTAAAATCTAATATGGCAGTTTTAAGGAGCCATTTTCAATTACCAAGTTAATTGAAAATGGATACTTAACTAAAAACGTAGACTAAAATGGTACAAACTCATCACAATCATCATCATGGTGTCAATCAAATCAAATCCAATCAAATATGTCAGACCAACTAAGCTACCTAAATTCTACGCGGTCGAGTTTTACGTTCTTTAAAATAAATACTTGTTGTCCGTTATCTGATGATAACGGACAACAAGTATTTATTTACTACAGCTTTTTTTCTGTCAAAAAGGACTGCCCGCTTTTAACTGATGTTAAAAAAGCTCATAAATAATCTAGGTACCTACAGATCAAAAGGCTATTGTGGCCAAGACCAACTTTCAATTCGCAGCGTGCATGTTTTACAGAAACCTTCAACTTTATATGCTTTCCATTCTCAAGAGGCATAGGGGCGTAGTTCACAATACCTGTAACGTCAGGATCGGGCCAGGAAATAGCATGAAGAAATACCAAGGTACGCTACCGAGCACGACTTTGCATTTTAGAATTAAAATGGCTTTTATACCGTGTAACTAGGCTGAGAGCATTCGAATGGTTTGGGTAGGTAATAGGTATTACTACGGTGATTTTAGGGTTCCGTACCCGAAGGGTGCTAACGGGACCCTATTACTAAGCCTCCGCTGTCCATTCGTTTACGACTGGGAGCAATAGTGGTCTAGAATCCTCGCCTTCCGTTCCTAGGGTTGTGGATTCGAAGCCTGTCGTGCACTAATTTTAAACACTAAATGGATTTTTCAGTTTTTCAAATATATGTGCGCTATACCTACCAGTATTTTCAAACGTTGAAGAAAAAAATTAGTCAAATCGTCCCGGGCACTACATCAAAAAGTAATTGCCCCCTTGACGTTGTATAAAATAACGTCCATAATTATATTCTAGGTTAAAGGCCTTAATTTAGTTTTTTCTACTGGCTAGTTTTGACCACATTTTATACTTATGGTACAAAGGATTGCGGGGCTTTGTATTTCTTTTGAAGAAATTATATTTGGCCAAACTTACAATCAGTATTTTAAAAATTAAAGCATTCTGAAATACAAATTCTTATAACTGGGCATTGCGAGGTTGAAATATGGCATCTTAAAAGAATAGGTAAAATAATTATGATCCTACGAACCAGTGTGGTGAAGGATGTGAAGATATGACGATGTTTGTGCCTCAATCACACCGTAACGGCTGAACGGATATGAATGAAACTTGGAACATACATAGTACCTATGTGTGCTGAAATAACATAAAGGCCACTTTTCATCCTGGTACCACGCCAGCGAAGTTGCGGGCGGAAGCTAGTATTCTATAATATTTGAAACTTATATGACCACACGCACATACAGCGAGTAAGCGTACCTAATAGCAATCCTAAATCTATTTTCACACTGACAGGATTATAGGCGGCTATTATTTAGTGTGTCTATTTTCACGTTAGTGCCTTATTTATGAGCGTGATGCACTATTCTGTAACAAGCTTTGTAGGTATTCGAGATGGGACACCAGCCAGGGAGCGTTCAGCTCATGGACACCAGATAGAGCGAAGTCATAGTTAGTAAATTAAAGACTGTTCTAGGTCTAGGTGTTAGTCACTGATTCCAGAGTTAAAGCACCAATTCTTCACACTCACTCATCTTCAATAAAAAAAATTAAAAGGTAGTACAAAAGCTGTACCGAACCCACACAGAGTGGGATAAAGGCAGGAAGATGATGATGAGAGGGAATTTAAAGATATACTTCAATTTTATGTCATTAGTTCGTTTTTTTTAATGTGTTTGTAACTATCACTCTTATGTCTACAAAAATATATGGCAACATTTGGAAGTTTCTAGTCTGCTTATCCCTGCGGGAAACAGACGTGATTTTATTTAGGCGACACATGTATGGCACCTTAGGATTAAATCAGAAGTTTTCTTATGTTTACTTGTGGTTCTGCCCACCCCAATAGGGATACGGGCGTGATGATATATATGTGTGTATGGCATCTGCTTTCCTAATGCCTTAAATTACTGATAAATTATTTATTATACCTTGTTATTTCTTAAATAAAGAAAAAAATCACCAATTATTTGACTACCAACTGGTACTATCGCATCCAAAAGTCAAACGTCTCCGGCTTGCGCCCGCATACACTGGCATATGCAGAGTCGCGATATGCCACGTAGCCCTGATGTATGAGACGGTAACTTAAATGCTCCTCCTTCTTGCTTAACACCGTGAACACTCGCACGGTATAAATTTCAAGTTAAACCCACAACTTTGGTCTAGAAATGTGTGGAATTCCCTGAATGAAGTTTTTAGAATCGTTTTCAGCGTTAACTCCCTAAATTATTAGGAACATTTCGTTTCGCGTAGACGTAACTGAGATTTATCTAAGACTCTATTGGGTTTACGAACACGAAAAAAAAAAATTTGCTTCCATCCAAGATACGGAGATAGGAATATAAAGAAGAAAAACACTACCATGTTATGTCTTTATGTTTAACTGATATTTTTTATTCTAGTAAAAAATGAGCGCGTCTTGACATTTCCAACTGAAATTAATGAAAAAGCAGATGTTGTAAAAACGCATATTAACTGCTCATTTTTGTGATTGTTACGCTTACAAAAACATCCTAATGGATGACGGCAATACTATGCTCTATTGTGTATACCCGAATACCTATCTTGATATGTCTATTTAGGTATGTTTTTTGGCGAAGTGGTTCGGCCATTTCCTATCGTCCGCAATAGATTTCTCAGGGGCTCTACGAAACGAGGCAATATGGAGTTCACCGAAGCGAGGCTGGCAGCGACATTTGCATCGTCTTAAATGAACCCATATTATTATTGATAGATATATTGCTCATAAAACTCTGAAAAAATACTTTTATCTACATATAAATTTAGGGCTCCAATAAACTCCATTCAAGGCAAATACTTCATTTTTATGTCACGACCACATCGAATATTTTATGCCAATGTGTGTAGGTCTAATATAAGTGTTATAGAAACTGTTATAACCAACAGGTTAATCAGATGTTTTATTGCAACATTTCATTCCTTGAAAATCGAAGCTTTTTATTAAAATATCTTTCGTGAAACCTACATGCAATGACTTCGCCTGTCGCCAGGTACCTATGTAACTGGGTGAATATAATATAAGTGTTAACGCTATCAGTTGTGGTTTCCTCTGCATAACCTCGTTACGACAAAATCCATAAAACAAAATTTAAATAACATTAATTACATAGTCGACGCATTTATTGTGAAACAAAGTGAATCGGCGGGTATATCAGGCCGTGTGGCAAATTAAATTTTGCCATTCGTCATTATTTACGTCAATTAATGTATAATAATGTGCTCATTTTAACTTATTGTATTCGTTTTTAATGATAATGTCTGATTTTGAATAATTAAAGCACGCCTGTGTATTGATGTTCATGTAGGACTTTTTGTAGGTAAATATCGATTCAACGTTTCTGAAAAGGTAGAGCGGTAATGTATCTACATGCTCTCTTAATTCAAACGGTAAACATACCACTAGGTATACTTTTATTCTTGTGAGAATATTTCGTAGATTTAAAAGATTAAATTGACAAACCAGAATACTATTCTTAGGCATAGCGATTCAAATACACAGATCGCAGCCTTTGCCCGCCGTTTCTATACAGCAAAATCAATACCTATAGTATCAGAATCTGGGTAACAAACAGAGGTATTGAGCAAAGGAAAGCCATTCTATCTTCAGAAATTAAATGACATCAATACAAACGCACGTTGAATTCTCAACACGTCCCGTTTCTTGATTTGCTTTAGAAAGAAAGCGTTCGGTATCGGTGGCCATTTCCGTCCCAATATGTATGATAAATAAATTGCTATCCAATATGAAATGGAAGCAATACCGGTGAAGTACAGAGCGTTTACTCTTATTACACGTATGCCTCAAGTGAATCCACTTAAGTGGAGACAAAAATATTATTTATGGTTATAAAATTTTACGCGAGTAAGAAAGAACATAACGTTCAAACTGTATTGGGGTACCGTAATGCCTTTGAATATTTGACGTCTGGGTCGATATTGAATACCGATTAGTTCCGGGTTGAGCCTTTGGATGTGCCTAATACCTGAACCTTATCTTCCTCAGTTACTATCAGTTTCGGAGAGTGTATTAACGTCGAGATAACTACTGCTGACAATATCATTTCAAGATCTCATTCTATTTCTAAATTAATTTAAGAATATTGTAGCAATCAGAAAATATTACAAATAATAACATATCCTAAAAGTATTTCATTGGCGACGTACGTGCTCCACGATATTCTTCCGAAAATGACAAAAAGAAACATAATTTTCTTGGTAAATGAACGCATCCCTCACAGGGTTGCGCCTTCAAACTTCGGTTATAAGTAAAGAAACCTCGACAAAAAACACTCAGATGATGCCATTTTGACTCGAGGACAAATGAGACAAAGGAAATAAGAAAATATTAAACGTGACTGGAACGTCAAGACGTTTTCCATACGTTACCGTGTGCGCGATGCATGCCTTACTTTTTATGGCTAACGTTATTACGTAGGCAACATTTCCCTGAGAGATTGAGATCCATTATGTGGGGTAAAAGGCTTTACTTATTATAATAATTACGAACATGAAAAACCTTAGATACGCCCTTATATTTTTGATATTAATCTGCAAATAAAAAGTATATTGCTGTATGTGTAGAAGTATCTTGTTTTCTGAAAGATACATCATCATCATCATATCAGCCCACATCCATCCACTGCTGTGAGAATAGGCCTCCACTTTAGTATGCCATCTCTTCCGATGCATAATGATGTCAGGCAGATGGTCTGCCTGGAGCAAAGTACTTTTTTTAGTTAAATGGATCTAAAACTTGAACAAATAAATGTATTTAAACTTTTTAGGCACATGCCTGTATCCTCACGTTGTTTTCCTTCACCGTTCGAGATTCTTTCACATTGTTGTTGTCGCCAGCACCTCTTGCGTCTCAGCCGATCACTCGCCCGCCGCGCCACTGAGGTCGTCGATATGCAACTCACTAATAATAATAACTAAACCAACCCTTAAAAAAATAAGTATCTACATAACTATTCTAACGTCTCTATATCACATATCATCATCGCGTTAGTTCATATTTCAGAAGTTAGACGAAAATTGCCGAGGCGTTCAGTATATGTGGTACTGTACTTACACTCATCTACAAAATGAACAGAAAGTTACAATTGTATTGTAAAAGTAAATGCGAAGTAAACTCGAGAGCTTCGGAAGCAGATAGTGCGAGTAATGAAATAATGAGCTAAACTTAAACGAGCTGCAAAATTTATGTTTTGTGCAGCTTAAAAACAGCTCTCTGGAGATTTCCACGAGCGAGCGTTTGGTTTCGCTTTTTTGGGATGAATTTAGTTTGTGGTTCCTGTTTGAAGAGTTTATACTATTCATATTTTTAAAGAACATTTTAACAAGTGGTCGTTTTTTGTTTTGATGAGCATAGACTGTTTTTTGTAAAGGACGAATGCTTAGTAATCAAACAACTACGCACTATGCAGTTCTCTTTCCTAGTTTTCAATATATATGCCTCGTTATAATTTTCTACCCGTGCCCATAGCACACGCACATACAAATGTAAGAATCACTTAAGAAGACTTCAGAAGTTATATCTTGATTAGATTTTTTATAAAATAGCAAAAAAACTATTTTCAAACGAACCAATAGATAAGAGCATCTTAGAAAAACATTTCAATGAAGAAAAATACTCCCAAGCTTCGGCTGTTCGAACTTATATAATCAAATCCAACAAGAAACGTTTTAAAAATAGTTCCATGGCAAATCTAATAACAAGTTGAAGAAGAAGTGCCCACGTTGACCTCGTTGGAGAAATAAAAGAAAAATCGTGTACTGTAGGCCCAGTACGTCCCTAGTATATTTTATATAATCCATACTAGTGGAAAGAGCGACTTTGTCTAAGTTTTTTTTTTCATGCAAACTTCATTGTCAACGCTGCGTCCTATAATATGTGTTGAATTCCGGGAATTTCTTAGAGCATCTCTATACCATAAGAGAAATATACCTACCTTCCAAGTTTCTGCATTGATTGTCAGTCAGCCAGCTAGTCAGTCAGTAACTTTAAGAGTTTTATACATTGAGATATTCAAGCGGAAGCGACCTGATTAACGTCAGTCGAGAGAGAGCAACAAACTGCTAGATTTATTGTTAATGGTTCTTAGCCGGACACCTTACGAACAAACAAAATATAAGGATACAGTGTTTGTATGGTTACTTTTGTTTTGTTACTGGGCTACTAGTCGTCTTTCAAACCAGTGTGGTGAAAGGATTTAAAGCGTCAAAATTTTGAAAACGCAAGCGAAGCCGTGCTTGTAAGCTAGTTTACAATAAAGTACCATCAATAATATGACATAGAGAAAATTTAACAGAGTATAAGCATGCCCTCAATACGTTGCTCGTTGAAAAAAAATAGTACTACTCACAAAAATTTATGGAATTTGATCACAACTGTATTTTTAATTCAAATGTTTTGCGCTAGTTGGTAAGAACTAGAGATACTTGTCAATGTGATTGTAACACCTAGTTTTACAAATAAATATTCTTTCATATTTCATTCGGTTCAGCATTTCAAGAGCATTTTGCCATATATAACTTTACCAATTCATAGATTTTGCGTGAGTTCTGATAAAGGCACCCATTGAACCAATTAAGTCTACACAAGTTACGGAGCTTATCTTTTCTTCGCAGGTTTGCGTAAATTAAGCCGTAACAAAGCAAGTGGATTTCACGCGGTAACAAGACTTTATAACTCGCTCGAGTGTGGCAAAGCCTTAACTTCCACGAAAAGTCAACATAAAGAACACCGCCCACTAACTAATATGGTTAAACCCTCGCATTCGCCAAACAATTCACCAAAATTAATATTTTTTAGAATGCTTAAGGTCGAGTTTCAGCCGGTTCTCCAAAACTTTATTGCCCGTAAAATAGTCGGGAGGAGACTCACTTTGTTTCGAACAGCATAGGATGTAGTTTCGGAAGGGAAACTTTGCGAAAATATTGTGTTGGATATTAATTGTTCGCGGAGCTCGTGTTTACAGTGTTTTGTATGCATTTCGTGATACTAGCACTGCGAATACGGGCATTAACAAAGCTTGTAATTTAACATATATTATTCAGAACATTTCGTACAACGGCCTCATATAAAAACACGCTTAACGCTCACAGTGAACAATAAAACCGGCCAAGATGTACGAAGCCTCGCCGTGTTATGGGTCCCGAATGGTAAGCCTCATACATAATTATCCTAAAAACTTACCGTAGGCGGAATAATTTTCAAAGATTGTCTATTTTTATTAAGTATCAAAGCTGCCTCAGTTTTGGTAAAAGCTCTCAGGAATCGAGACGAAAACTGGAAATTAAGTAATTTCTATGCTAGTTACCTATCATAACTTTGTATTTCAAACTTTATACTGAAAATGAAATCAAGTAAGTATAGAAAACTCCACGTGGAGTAAGTAGGTACTAAAGATGATACAAGAACAGAAACAGAAAAGGAAGGTTCCATTTTCACTACTTTGTTTGGAACTCTGAAAACGTCATTACTGTAATATTAACTTCATCTGAGGGTTACGCTCGTCGTTTGGGAAACAAAGAGTTCCGACGTAAAACGGAATGATTCCGTTAGAAAGGTAAAAATGTAAAACCGACATTTCTGCCCCCTTTCTTTCGGAAGATTAGTAAACGCGTTTGAGAGGTCTCGGTTTTCCGTTTACGTGGCGGTAATTGTCTTGGAGGCGCGGCACGAGGCAGTGGGCGCACTGCGGTAGCCAACGCGGCAGCCTCGACTCCTCCACTGAAACCTCTGATACCGAACGTGCGCCGAATCCTAATACCACCTGTACTGATTTTATTTTCCCCTCTCTCATTCTTGATTCAACTATCTAATAGTTATCCGCAGACGTCCGATCATTCCGGCGTCGTTCACCTCAAACTTTTCCTCCTTCTTCATCAAAATTTTAACTCCGACCGGAATGCTCGGTTACCTACCGAACACGACCGCAGTTTTATTGCAGTTTTTATGTTTTTCTGCAACGTTTCCTTTTGTCTAAATTATGCAGAAATCAATTCGGGCCAGTAAGCTGGGCGCTGGTAAATAATTCAGCGCTGATTGTAACGAGGGTCCGAGTCCGCACTAAATGTTCCCTGGAAACCTTGCGGTCGACAAACAAGGCTTGTTTTCCTTATCTCTGGGAAGGAATCTCCTCGCTGCGCATTTCTACAGAAAAGAGCTTTTTTCTTGATAGTATTGCGTATTGATTCTCAATTTGCTGATTTGGTATTTTAATAAGACGCAACTCCATATTTCTTTTAATTAGGTATTAAAGTCGGAGATTTCTAAAAACACGTATCAGGGAGGTTCTAAATGAAATCAGTGCACGGCTCCTACTCTAGATTCTACCGGCGCCCACTGTCCACCGCACTCACACTAATTTAATTATTTCATTGAAATAATCTTCTGCTGCAACTGTGGTTCGCAGTCTGCACGACATTGGCTAATGGTATCAAGGCTATTAAACAAGTTACGTGGGTATAAGTAAACTAATGTAACTAGTTAAACTATGTTTAACATCGTAGAACCAGCAAAGTCGCTGTCTTTCTTCATTAAAATAGTTATTAGATTTCATTACAATATTAAGCTAGATAAATTGAGCAAGATATCCTCATAAAAGTGGCCCTTAAAACAGTACAAATAGTCTTAAAATTAAATCGGTTTCTGCAAAGATTTTTCCATGAAAAGTTTTCCACTTGAAACTTTGCCACTTCGCCGAAGCCAAGTCGCGTGTAACAAAGCTTTTTTATACATTTTTATATCAGGAATGGAACGTCACGCTCGGTTTCATCGGCGCTCGTCCGCCCGACCGCGAACGGAACGCATAGACCGGTAATAGGTGACGCCGTCTACAATATTCTGGTCACGTTTAGAATTCCTTATATTTCATCTTTTTCTACGGCCCGAAAAATGTCATCGAATACACATTTTCCCGTAATCCTCATAAGTCTCACGGCCTCGTCGCGGGGAGCCAAGTCGCGCGCCCCCGCCCCGCCCCGCCCCGCCCCGCGCGACAAGTTCACGCCGCGCCGTGACCGGCATCGCAATGTGACGGGAGTCGGCAAGCCACTCTTCAATTAGATCTGTCATATTCGTTATCTCACAGGCCCATAACATCACGAAAGTTTCCTGACAATTTTTCCACCTAATGAAACATAACTTTTCCGTGTGTTTCCTACTATTTATTTAGGTCGGCCAGAGGGTGTTTCGGTTGCTAAGTATTTTGACTTTGTAGAAAAATTGTGAAATCTACGTACGTTCTAATTACTAATGTGGATTTTATTGCATGGAAGAGCATTTTCCAGTGCATTCTACGTGGAAAGAAACGTAGAGAAACTTTTAATTGGTACGAGCGTGAGCATCTTGCGAGTGAGTGGACGCGTGTTAGGATTTAGGGAATCCTGTTCGTATCGGCCAGTGCACCTCGCGGCGGCGCATCGGCACAAGTTTGCAACAGACCAACTAGTTTGGAAGCTTGGAAACTCCATCAGATACGTGAGAGCCGGCGATTACCTAAAGCCAGTGTAGATGCGACATGCATTAACAATACGTTGCTTTTCTCAATTCTAAAGTTCATCCGCAATGTATTTGTAGAAACTTCCAAGACTCGTGTGGGTATACAATCATACTGCACCAACAGGATTAAATTGTCGTCGGAGTCTTTGTAAGATCAAACACTTTTATCAACTGATATATATTTTTTTTCATTTTAGACTTGTAAAATATTCTAGGTACTTTAAAATAAAGCACTTTGTACTTTGTGTCTGTACTTTGTGAGCAGCTTAGCAAAAAAAAAGGTAGCACCATCAATGCAGACTTGTGTCTAGACTAGTAAAGTATAAAAGAAGGTTATTTTTTCTTGATAAAACATAAACATGACCTTCCGAAGCTCGTAAACAAGTCTTGTTTGTTTCTCTAAATGATTGCTCATATCACCATTTAACCAACATAATGTTTTCCAAAAAAGAAAAGATCTTCACTGTGATGAACATATAATAATGGTTCACAATCCATATTATGGAAGTTATTATACACACTTATATCTAATACAACCTGTACTTATGTATGTTTTCTAATTGCTCAAATTGGAGTAAACTAGAGTTTAAAAATATTTTACACAGCACCATAACTTTCATAGTAGACATACAATTTTAACAAGCGTGTATAGCAGTTACTCTCTTAGTGTTTATCGATGAAGTCTCCAGCTCCTTAGACCAGCAGTGGCCATATTTCAACATAGTGTGGGCACTAACTAGTGAACACAGCTGGGGTTGCGGTGCGGTGACAATGTTTGGACGCCGCATCGCATCCTTAGGGACTGGGGTAGAAGCCGGACAGGTCACTGTAAATCGCTAGGAATACTTTCCGGCCATAATAAAAACACATCCGAACACATTATAGCTTCTTACTGTTTAGTCAAAAGATAATGGTAGTCTTATAACTATTCTAAAGTGGGTACTTTTTTGTCTGGATGAAAATTCTATAAAACCGGTGAAAAATGGATTCAATAGTTATTTAGTTAGTTAAAGAAGTGCTTATATAATAAAACACGATATCTATGCGAACGTTGCACTGACTTGAAGTACCTAACTAGCCCTAAAAACGTCGCCAAAGTACGATACATCTGGAAAAATCTAGTCTGTCATGCCCAAAACTAAAAACTTAAGTTTTTTTTTCAATGTACGGACTTTTGTTTCCGGTTTTTTCAGCTTTCCTTTCCAATTTTTTCACCCACAACCCTATCTGGGGCCATGCGACGTGCCAAGCATCCGCAATGAGTTGGACGCGACCGCCACTCTAATTTATAACGGTTAATTACCTACAAGAATCTGACACGACAAAGCAATGGACTCATGTTTGCTCCAATCAAACTGATACTGTTAAAACTACTGTCATTGGACAGTCCTTTTCATATGTACCTACAATCAGCAACGTCGATCAACAATTTGAAAGTATCTACGTTACCCAATTGAGGTTCAATAACAGCCTTCCTCAACGGTCGTGTCAAAACCTGACAAGTAACTCTCTCAGAGTTTATCGATAAACATGAAAACAAAAACAACAAGTTCAAAGTAGTGTCAGAGTTCGGTTAAATAGTGACAGGCCGAACTTTAACAGTTAGCTAAGAAACATAAACGTTATAGTAAAGGGGAATATTCCAACCACTAAGATTGCGGTCAGAGTCCTGACTCTGATTCTGACTTAGGTACCTACGGGAGTCACGATAATGCGTCTGAGCTAAACATTGTTGAAAAGTTAGAAATTTACTTCTACATGAAGAAAAGCAAATTAATCATAATTTATAATAAAGATGCCTCGTTTATTTGTTTTCCTCGTCTCATTAGGAAGCAGCTAATTAATATGCATAAAATGTATCGAGCTGTTACACTAAGAAAAGTTTTGCTATTTATGTAACTACGCGACTTTGATTAAGACTTTATATTCATAAAGCACATTTAATTATTATGTAAACGAAACCTTCTGAATAAAATATCTGACGCACTCTGTCAAAAGGAATTAAGTCTTCATTATTCAGCTTCGGTCAAAATAATGAACAAACTTGTTTGGTTAATGAAAGAAAGCCCGTGCTTTAAAAAATCAGGAGGAAGCGTAGGTACCTACTCTCACCTTCATTCCACGAGTATGAGAATATAAAAAATGCATTTATTCCGACGAAAGTAGTAAAATACAAACAAATGTTTTGTTTTTAGTAGTAGAGAGAGGTCTCGGGTATTTTCGCTGTTAAATTATGCAGAAATCAATTCCTTTACGGACGAAGCCTCGTTCCGGCGCCTGATAAATAATACATCCGTAGGTAATTGTAACCATCTCGGACTTGTTTTCAGTTATGGCCGGCTGCGCTTACTTGCATGCCTTCTGGTGAAACCCTGAAAGGATCATCATCATCTTACTGCCCTTATCATCCCACTCTATGTCTGCCCTCCTATATCTAAAACATCGCTAAGCCACAGGGGGTCGATTTTGAGTTTTTGATGCCATTCTACTTAGAAAAAAATTCTCTATCGATCTGTTTTAGAATCATTCTTCTAGCGTTTTTAGTTCAGGAAATAGCTCTAGCAAAAACAGCGCTATCTACGATAAAATATATGTTTATACTACCGCGTTTTTCGCTCATATCTCAAAACTTGGTTTTGTGGCTTAGCGATGTTTTAGATATAGGAGGGCAGATGTGGGGTCGGCACAGCATGATCCTTCATAGATAGTAGTGCCGTGGGAGATTTTTCTTTCCTCTTTCGTGACTCTACTATTCTGATTGGCTGATTGACTCGTATATTAACTGATTACCAATGACACTACACAAGTAGAGCATCGTCACTCCTGAGGACTAAGACGTTGTTCTGCTGCTACAATTTCTTAATCAATTACGAAAAACTTTCGGCATTGGGATTTGTAATTAACCAAAGACAAACGCTGAAGTATCTTGCTTTTAATTCTTACTAGCTGCCCGGTTTCGCTCGCGTGGTAACCAGATAAAAAATAGCCTATATGTTAATCCAGCACATGTACTGTGTATATTCCAAGTTTCATTCAAATCCGTTCAGCCCTTTAGACCTGAATGAGTAACAAACATTCATACATCCATACAAACTTTCGCGTTTATAATATTAGTAGGATTTATTAAGACGTGCGTGTTTAGTCAGTCAATTAGTAACGAAAGAGTTTACAGTATGGGTGGATGCAGCTTTCGTAATGCAATTTCCATCCGAGTATGCAACCTCCAAAACGAGCTTAAACGCTGAAATTCCTGTGTTGCCAACATTATCTCACAAGAGCTATTCAATATTATTAACACGTTAAACTCGATCGTAAGATGCGCTCCAACCGTTGGCGTATCAAAGCGGGAGTATGTAGTAAACTTTAAGAATATACTTTCACACTACGGAAAGCAAAAATAGCAGCATCATACCCACATACTCACATACATACATACACCCTAAACACATAGTCTCGGCAGTCGGGTAAAAAAACATGAAATAAAAACAAAATAGCATAGGTACCTAGGTATATTGAATACAACATATGTAGTTATTCCAATCATTTTGTATCGGTCAACAGTAAACGTGAAGTTATGCCGTGCCACACAGCGAATACTGAAATCCAATCAACGTTCTGTGATTGACAGTTAGAGCTTGCAGGGTGTGTTTCAATATTCACTTGTCACATTCGAATAAATAAATGACCGCAAAATTTGTGTTACGGCAATTTTATGGGCTCATTATTTATTCAGCAAAAAGCTGCAAAACTGGAAAAAAGCTTTTATTTTTATAAGGTCGACATAACTAGAAATTCGGCGCACACTATCGGCACGGCACAGCATGCCTAAGGATGCCTCGGCATACCTAAAGACGTCTCGGCATGTCTTCGGATTGCTTTGGCAGTGTAGCCCGACGCCCACTATCGGCACCTCTCGGCATGCCGATGGACGCCTAAGGATCCCTTAGCATGCCATTCCGACAGTGTAGCCTTAGGTATCTGTT
Source organism: Scotopteryx bipunctaria (assembly GCA_949320045.1). Classification (NCBI taxonomy): domain Eukaryota; kingdom Metazoa; phylum Arthropoda; class Insecta; order Lepidoptera; family Geometridae; genus Scotopteryx; species Scotopteryx bipunctaria. Next base: position 8,373,775 of record OX439441.1, read on the forward strand.
CCAGTAGGTACATGCTGGTAAAGCAAGCTTGACATGCTTTTATATACATATGCCATGAAACTTAACGGCCATTGCGTGAAAGATTATTAATTTAGCAGCATCTAATGCACGGTTTATATAAAAGTGGCAGAGCTGTGATGGTGACATGTGCTATAAGAGTACTTCATAATTTACTCAGAGCAGTGTAGGTACGCGCGCCGTTGGATATGTATAATTTTCTCCATACAAGTCTAAGGAGCGCCATGTCTCCGTCACTCGTCACTTCAGTCAAACCACTCTTCAGGTTATTTATAAATATAGTGCAGTATCTTGATTATAACTCTATTTTGAGTAGCTACAAAAACCACGACTATTTACAGCGGATTGTTATTCCACAGACGACACGCGACTGCAGTCCTGCAATCAGCATACCCTGATTGGTAATAAATCCATGGACTCGCTTTGTGCATTAGTCTGACCGTCCACTTAACATCGTCAACGGAGATGTCAGTTAGAACGTGTGCAGTGTGCGCTTGTCCTTTTCTGAATTAAAACGATAAAGCTGTTGGTAAAAAACTTCTTGGTTGGATATTTTTCGCATCACGACAAATAATAATGTTGTTATTGATATACAATAGGTATTATTTAAGATAGCAATTCAGCAATGTGTTACAGTAATTAAGACAAAATTTAACTCGATTTTGTTTTTAATCAGAGTTGATATTGTTGATAAACAAATGTAACAGAAAAAGTAGGGTGGTCCACAAAATGGCTGTACAATCTGTTAACATCTTTTTTTAGTCTTTGCGATAAATGATCTTTAGTTTGTGGATGAAAATATTATGAGAAGTAAAACATTTTAAACCATGTGCTATACATGGTTTAAATTGTTTTACTTCTCATAATATTGGCTTTAATAGGAATACAGGATTATTTTTATTCCACGTTCAGCACCATAAGAATGCAATATACATTATATTAATTTAATAAACAATAGTTTATAACAATAGCAATGACAATACCATTATATTCAAGTACGCTCTTCATTCCAATAGCAAAACAGAAGCGCATATTTGTATGTTAAACAAACGACTATGAAAAACCATATAAATAATTCCAAGCAATAAAGCAAACGTATGGCATCATTCCAAGCAGCATTTACCAAAATATCTTAATACTGCTGGGCATAGAGAACCCTTTTTCAATAAGTATGATCGAACGTTGGAGTTTCACGGAAATTCTTGGGTAGTTCGAAACAAGTTGGGGCAGCCCTGGGCACGGCAATATCGGCAAGTTGGCCGGCCGCAGCTGGCATGCCACCGATGTCTCAATAATCCTGAAGGTACCCTCCTAATCGACTCTTCCTTAGTTCGCCCAGTTCGGTCAGTCGCAAGTGTGACTAACTGATTAATCCAGAGACTGCGTACGTGCCCGAGGACTTGGCCATTATTGTTTGCCGTACACTTTCAGCTTCTGACCCATTATTGTCCGATATTCGGGCCATTATTGACCTCTTTTATTTATGCGATATCGAGGAATGGCCATAACCCGATGCGGCATATAGTTCAGATTGTAATTGCTGCTGTTTTGTTACGTTGAATCAGATTTCGTTAATAGCAGTTGCTACGATCGTTTCTATCAAGGATTTGTTGCTAGAAATTCTACGGCTAGTTGAGGGGACGAGGTTATTTAGCGGCCACTATATTTCTAGATATATTTGAATTAATTACTTTAGATGTACTTGCCCCAGTGAGACTCAGTGTTATCTTAATTTAAATTTTCGTAATACTTTGGCCTTCAAATAAACGTTCACCGTAAACTGACAGCCATCAATTATTGTGTACAGTTCTAAGAACTATATTAATGACCACCGCATCTTCGCTGTATATTTAATTCATCGTACCTCTACAATCATCGCCTGTTAGAAAACCAAAACGTGAGTTTGTTTTGCCAGAAAACATTTCTGAAAGTACCTGGTGTTGAAAAAAATAATTAGGTAGATGTAAATTAAAAAAAAACTATTTAATTAAAGATTTTGTCGCTTTGCGACCACATCACCCATATAAAAACATAAATAAATTAAAAAAACAAACCAAGAAAATCTTAATTTATACTTATAATAAAACTTAACTACTTACAAAAACCTACCAGAAATAACAAAACTAAAAACTGAATTTATTTACAAAAAGGGTTGGATAAACTCATTATATACATAATCTAAAAAATATTGATCAAAATGTGTTTACTCAAAACCTACCTTCAGAATTTTTACTAGTAGTAATTTAAATCGATATCTCGCGTCGTGTGATTCAATTACAAAAGTCGCCCACGACTTTGTCCGTGTGGAGTTTTTTTTTCACACAAACTTCATATTCCCGGTACGTCTTACTTACGTATTTTAGTAATTTCTTTCTTAGTGCACCCCTACACCATAAAATGAATGTATCTTACAAGTTTCATGTTTATGGTCTAGGCTGTGCGTTAAATGTTAGCTAGTAACGTAAATTTTATACATTTAAATTTTCTTCCTTATTGATGTAAGAACCCTTTCAAATCGATTAATTTTATGATGCCCACTACAAGACACTAATATACATACAATGTAGTTATGAGTTGGCAAGGCGTTGAGTGCATTAAAATTTAATGCGTTATGAGTGTAATGATGAGACATCGCACATTTCACGTCGATGTAATCTCAGTCTAATGTGCTAATATCTTGAGAAGTCATAATTCGTAATGATATATACAAGTACCTAGATGAGCTATTAATAAAATGTACATAGACAGAATACAAATAAATTTATGCTTCTGACTAAACTCTTATACCAAACAAGTATTTATTTAAAAGAACAAAAACCCGGCTGCGTAGAATTTAGGTCATAGCGTAAGTAGGTCTGACATATTTGATTTTGCGACACTTTGATGATGATGATGGTGATAAATTTGTACCATTTTGGTCTACACGTTTAGTTTTGCACCATCTTAAGTTAATTGAAAATGGCTCCTTAAAGCTGCCATATTGCTTTTTTTACACTTTAGTGTCAAAAAGCTGTACCTATGACACTCTCGTTATCTAGACGAATCCAACAACACCTCATTTGTCAAAATCCGTTCAGCCGTTTCGGCTATAGAGGCAGCTAAAATAATAAATTGTAAATGGCTTCTTACAGCCGCTATGTTGGATTTTTTGGCACTTCATATAGCCTATAATACTTTCGTCGTCTATAAAAATCCAACGATACCTCATTTGTCAAAATCTGTCTAGCCGTTCGGACTACAGCTTCAGCCAAAGGAATGTACAATACACAAATACCACCCACATACATACTTACACCCCAAACAAAAAGTTCGGGAAAAAAGTTCGAAAACATGTATCAAGTGCACAAAACCCATAGAGGCGTACTTTAAAACCTTTCTCCACATTGATTCGAAAGAACTAGGACACGACTAATAAGTAGTAGTACCTCTTATAAGTCTTTTAAGATCTTCAGCATCAAAAGTTGTTAGGGAATGTTTAGACTATTAGTGAGATTACAGTGAAGAGTTCGATTTTTATTTCTTTTTTATGAGTTCCTGCTAATTTGATGCTTGAAAACTTCTAACACTCCTCAGAAAACGTTTCTGTTTCTATAGAAGAAATAGGACCTGAAAACTTCCGTAGCGGGCGTGCCCGGCTAAGAGGCAAGAGACGTCGGTTCGATTTCTACTGCGAAAAAATGTTTACATGATCTGCAAATATTTGATACGTGTCTGGGTATAGTTTTAAATACAAAATATGTAAGCAGGTATGTAACTGTTGGCTGTTATTATTACCTACCTACTTTAGCCTAAAGAGACTTCGAAGTCTTTGAATAAAGCTTAATAGGTACTGGAATATTTTTGACCGGCACCTATATTAAATACCGCTTTTGTTAACTCCTTTCCTGTTAATTGGTGTAGGTACTTTTGATTCTCAGCAAGATTTTTCCGATAAAATGAAGATGGCTTCACTTGTTGGGTCCTAGGGGGGTGGGGGCTAGATGATACGAGGGTAGATCGCCAATAACGCTCCATTGTTTGTCGGCGGCTGACTTAATAAGTTCTCCAAATTTATTATGATTTGTAGGACCCCTCGTCTTATTACGAGGCTTTTAACCGCACACATATAACACGGTACGTTCAATTTGTACTTTACAGCCATCTTAAAAAGATGTTCCTTATCCCACTTTCTCTTGTCCTTGAGTGCTGGTAACAAAACTACGCGAAAAGTTATTTTTTATGTCGGTATGAAATAGAACATAGGTACGTTACAAAGGTTTATGTTTTTCAGTTAGGAATAGGAAACGAAATTACCTACGGACCGTATCGCTGGAACGTTGGGGAAAATACAAAGTATGCGTCTTATTTTATTTTAGTAATCTTTGTTTCATAACACGAGTTTCTGTAGCGATGTTTTTTGGAAGGGTTTATAACTTTTGGGAACCAAGTGCTACTATTGCTAAGTCGTGTCACTAATTCGTTCGAACCAGTGTGATGAAGGATTTTAAGTGCGCCTCAAAGCTCCCTTCGTGCACTTGACATATGTTTCCGAACTTTTTTGTTGTATGACATGTCGGTTTCCTCACGATGTTTTCCTTCATCGTTTAAGAGTGCTGGTACATACTTTTTTCAAACAGAAAAATCCATTGGTGCACGACCGGATTCGAATCCACGACCAAGGTGGGGTCACTACCACTAGACCACCAGAGCACTCTCGGAAACTAAGTAGAGTAGGTTCTAGAGCTTCTAATTCTAATTTTAATGATAGGGGAACAAAGATCTGCGCTGACGTCGCGCGGTGGGGTGTAAGGTCCCATGGTGGGGTGTTCTAGAGCTTATTTTTGTTATATTTATTTTTATACCTACTGGGAAATGGAGGGCGATTGTTGCACCAGGAACGAGTGCAATATAAGAAGCGAATCCGTGATGTAAGATTGAAGATTACGAGACAAAAAGAAATCAAAGATGGGAACATGCTGTGCCGACCCCACATAAAGTGGGATAAGGGCAGGAAGATGATGATGATAATGGTTAATAGTTACACAAAGTATTTGTAAACAGTTGCAAGAAAAAGATGTTGCAGTATCAAGTGTTATTGGATCAAAATTATGCCTCGATAATTCAAAATAAATGACAATTCAAATCTGTAATAATATCTACTGATATTAAAAATGTGCGAAAGTCAGTCTATTACCTTTGTAGTAAATCAATCATAATAAGGTAAGGAATGATCATTTCTTTTTCTAAATTTCCTCAGTTACAACTTTAGCGAGATCTGTAGTCGTAAGAAACTTTTTGCGTAAGTACTTTTACAGGAAAACATTCACGTTCCTGACTAAATGAACTTAAGAGGCCACCATACGATCGCGTCTAGACCGATCGAAATTGAAAGAGATAGCCTATATCGGGTGTATTCGGGAAAGACCGAGTGAGACCGCGTAAATTTATTGAAATTAAATAATTGGTAATTACAAGAAAACTATAAAAAAGTAAAAAAACGGGTTTCAACAACTAAGGAAATAGTTATTACCTACCTATCAAAGAAAAATCATCTGAAAATATGGTAGCATTCTCGAGATCTAGATCAAAACATAAGCTAAACATGTTTTTTTTTTGCTGTTCGTATTTTCACTTTGAGGAACAAAAGAAAAATGTTAAAATAAAATTTAATTTTCTTTTGAATAAACACATTTTATTAACTAACAACAGAGTTTTTCATAGATGAACAAAATCAGCTTTTGCATAATTAGATCTTCTGTGGACTTAATAACTAAAATAGTACCTAATAGCTACGCTTAGCTAGATATTTTTTACGGAGTCTTGGTGTAAAATTCTTAAAATCTTTCGAACAGTCACCACTGCCTGGTGAGTGCGGTTCTTCCACCCAATACATGGTCCACCACACCTCATATCTTCTGTGCCTAATCAGATGTACTCAGGAGGACTTAGTGAAGGCCACCGATAGTGGAATCGCTGTGGCCTCCTACTGGCCAAAACACATTTAAAATATAAGTTGAAACTTTGATTCGATGGAAGAATATTTTACTACCGGACGAAGTATTTTTCAATACCATAGCAGACAACGTTGTTATCTGTCGAAAAGCATCATAATTTGTTTGATATAATGGTAATTAATATGGGTAAAAACGGTCCGCTGTTCGTTAGTAGAATATTGGAACCAAGCATTAGAAACGTACCTAAATCAAACCATTTTCTAAGCGGCTAAAGAAATCACGTGAAAGATTCTTAAAACTCGTACATTTTTAACGATTTGTGTAAAGTTTCAAAGAACTCGCAGTGACATAATGTCAATAGTTGTTTGTCCTGACTCGCTAGACTCGCTAGGGACATATTTTATGTAGCAGCTTAGAGTGACTTTTAGGTAGTCAATATAAAGGCCCTTCCCACATTACGACCAGTAGGTAGTATCAACTACTACACAACCAGTGTGGTAAAGAGTGCGCCTCAATGGCTCCTTTCGTGCACTTGACACATGTTTTTGAGCTGTTTTAGGTTCGACATGCCGATTCCCTCACGACATTTTCCTAAACCGTTTGAAAGTAAGTACCTACCTAGGTATTGGTACAGCGCACATACATTTTGAGAACAGAAAAATCTATTGATTGAACTGGTTTTGAACTCACGATCACGATCTTAGGATAAGGCCACTACTACTAGACCACCAGTGCTCTCCGTGCGTAGGTACCAGAACCTACTTGTAAGTACTCTTGATTACACAGCGAGGTTTTTTATACATTTGAAATGGTTACTTACCTACATAACCTACGCTACATACACAAATGTTTACAAGGTAAATCTAAATATTTAAAACTCTTACGTTACTGACTGATCAGCGTTCAGCCTAAACCGTAAGTTCCAGAAGCAGAAAACTTGGAGGGCTTATTTCTCTTATAATGTTACGGTGCACTAAGAAAGTTATTCCCGAAATTCAACTCCTAAAGCACGCAGCGGGAAGATGAACTTTGTATGAAAAAAAAAAACAGCGCGAGGCGTCCAATTATTGCGAAATAACATTGTTCAAGGGACTGCAGTGTAGGTAAGTGACATCTGTGAGATAAAGATAAACCAACGAGACAACTCAGGATTCAGAAAATGTGAGTTCGTATAGTAATGTGTAAAGAGCCTTATATACTTTATGTGAGTCAATAAATAAAATGGACTGCACTCCGACGGTGGGACGTCATTAATGGTGTCTGTCGAAATATTGGAGGAGACATGATCGTAAATCATCGCTGATGTTGGCTGAAGCGAAGGGCTCGTGGAAGTGGCCGAATGTCGGGAATATTTGTTGCAATTACTCATTCTTATTGACGTGACCATTGAATATATTTTTGAATGTCACATTTTTCATTGAGTTTTTATTGTTTTAGGATCCTGAATTCAAAGTACCTGGGTACCAGGTTAGTTTTTTTTTAAGGAAAGAAAATCAAATTTCTAAATATAGGTAAGCCAAGCCATTACATAGTGTTTCTCCTAGAAATGTTACAAAAACTTGATCTTTTAATAGAATTGGTTGTTCTACTTTCGAACGGAATTTTCATATATATTGGCAGTGTTTTTTTACACAGTCATCATAAAACCACTTCTCTTATTTTTTTATCTGGTTATCGATGTCATATTGAACCTTCTGAAAGAAAGTCAGATTTAAGGCACTTCCAGTTTCTCTAAGTTCGCTGTGACCATGAATCGCTGTAAGCTTATTGGGGCCGCAGTGAATCACGACCTATTAGTTATAATTATCCAGAGTAAACAAAATATTAAATACAATTTAGCACTGTCACTAAAATTACCTCTAATATTAGATGGAAACTTCTAAGAAACATTTTGTTTTACAGGTATTCAATCTTGGGACTTAGTTTTGTGAATTAAAATTATGCGAAAAAAACCAATGACAAAAAATCCAAAGCTAGATCGGTATACCTACTGAACTGTACTGAACGTGTGTAATCAATTCTTCCTTCACCCCGGGGTCGACTGTCTTGCCTAACAGGACACTAAAAAAAGGGATTTGGCATACAAATCCTTTTTTTAATATGGCCAGTTTATTTAAAATGATGATAAGCTATATTTTAGCTATTGAAATTCACTAGGTATTGATTCATCACTACACGTATTAGGTTGTTTTTGTACGAGTTTGTTTCATAAAAGATTTCAAAGTTTTAATGTGAATATTTATACTGCGCGTATCCAACGACCAACGTAATGAAGACAATTTTGTATACAGACCCTGAGGGCGACTAATTGAATACAATGGCATCGAGCTGGAAACTCACCGTTGTTTTGGCTTTTCAAATGAATGAGATTTGAAAGTTTTTAAAGAGGTTTTGGTCCCCTCAATGAAATTTCCCAATACTATAATATATCATTTTGTAAGATCACTTTTCTTAGTTTAGGTACTTTACTTAGCATATTAGATTGAATGGCAAACTAGCTATACAACTCATTTAAAATCAAATATTACAAAGCCTTGCTAAAACAGACCTTTATAATTCTTAAAACAGTTGAAAAAAATCAACTTATTATAATGTGTCCGAAAGTTACGGACGTCAGTCAAGAATACATAACTTTGTTACAACTCTAGACTTGGAATTCAGATAGTTTAGTCAAACTGTCGGCAAACTAATTTCCACTTAGGTTACTTGAACAGTTTACAGTTATATTTTGTCAGTCAAAAATCATCAAGCTATAGGTATCAACTGCGTAGTACTTACAAATTAAAACTTAGATGGTGGCTTTAAACTTTGAAGGCATACAGAGATGCCTACACAAGAAAAGATTGTACCTACTTACCCAAAAGCAATAAACCTATTCGAATGCAATCGGCCGACGAGACAATACTCCGAAACTCCATTTCTATGTTCTCCGCACGCCTAGGAACGGCAGCAATTTCCCGCCTTCCGTATCGTGACCGACGTACAAAAATTGCTTTTCTACCAGAAATATAGAGAAAAAAGCCATGCAAATTTTTGTAAAGTCATTCGGAGGCGTGCGTTTGTATTTCTCGGCGAGGGTAAGGAACGAACGATTGTCGCGGCGGATTCCTTTATTTTGTAAGGGGGATATTGCGCGTCGGTTGCAGACCAGCTGCCGGCAAGCCTTGTTTACCGGCGTGGCGGCAACCGGCGGTACTCCCGCATCCTACTCTCAGTTTCAATGACACACCGAGCGCTCTTATTAAACACGGATGTACATTGCCGGCGCAAAACGCCCAGAACGCCATTCTCAATTCAGATTCGGATTTAGCGTCTCCCAATTTGGGCCCGTGGAGCAGATATGTCGTATTCAGATTCAGACCGCAAAATCGTCGCATGCTAGAGCTGTTCCTGCTATGAGCTGCCTGAAAGCGGCTTGTAAATGACAAAACTCAACTGTGACAATGTTTATTTCGCTACAAATAATTGCATAAATATTCCAGCGAATTTTTCGCCAATATTTTGATACTGTTAATCTAATTTTGTAGCCAGTTTCACATGGCCCGACCGCAGACTAATTGACCGAGAAAAGCTCGTACCGAATCTCATTTAGCAGTAAATCATGACAGAAGTCAGCCGTTTTTATCTGACGAGAGTTGTTTTTCCGACAGTGGGAAAAGAGGCTCTGCGGGTCAAGGCTCGATTGGCTCGTAAATACAAATAAATAGGATACCGCCTGAATCTCATTGGCTGATGCTTATCATATTTTATGATTCCGTAAACTAGCGTACAAATGTTGCAATAAGAAGGGTATTGTTTTATTGATGCGCGCTCATTGCTATAAATAAACGTTAGTCGTTGTAATAATTTCAGGAAAAGACCTGTAGATGTATCTTCACCTTTACTTTTTCCAGGAAAGTTTATGTTTTGGAGGAGCTTATTGTAAAATATTGGGGTTATTTTAAGCTACGCACCAAGCGAACGAAAGTGAGCGAAGGCTACTAAAAGAACGTGAACGAATCGATATGAAAGTTTTTTGAACGAGTTCTTTTTTAACCCGATTGCGGCGAAGTCAAAGGAGGAGGGTTATGTTTTTGACCTGTATGTACGTATATACGAGTATGTCTGACTGTCTGTGCCTGGATTCTCTCATAACTACTAAACGGCTGAACCGATTTTAATGAATGATATGTCGTTAGATTCGTCTTTATTACGCGAGTTTTACTGGGTATATTAAATTTACAAAAAAATAATTGGTGTATTTTTGGTGACAAAATCTATGCTTTCAAATAAAGAACTAAACCAATCCAAACCAACCGTGCATTGTCTCAAAATGAAGGGTTCTTAAACAAAAATTATAAATACAACTTATAGATTTAAATGTAATTTGGATTGATACGTGATAAAAAAGCAAGGCCGAACTTTTGGAGGCGGTTATTTTCACAGTCGAATTCTGTTTTTTTTTTTAATAAATACTTGTTTCCGTTCTGTTTTGACACGGCAGAAAAGGTCCGCAAACAACACCTACTTCTTTCCTTTGCTTTGTTTCATTCGTGCTCCATACCCAGCTTTACCCTGTAGGCACTTTAAGCTTTAACGAAGATGAAACTAATTTTTTTTGCTGTTTTTCATGAAATACCATTAAAAAAACTGGTCCGATGAGAGTCGAAATCGCACACAAGGGCTCCGTACCATTGTACGAGTACATGTACTTTTTAATATGACTTTTACTCTATATTACTTTTTAAATAGGTAGCTTTGATGATCGATTACGAACGTAGAATTTTTTCTTGTATGTTCTGTGAAAATTTCAACTCTACCTATAATGGTTCATAAGATACAGCCCGCTGACAGACGGACGGACAGCGGAGGCTTAGTAATAGGGCACCCTTCGAGTACGAAACCCTAGAAAGATTCAGAGTTCTGAGACTAATTAAAGATAGTAGTAGAAGTAGATTTTATATTTTACAAATTCAAAGTTTCCCAAAATAAGCTAATAATTTTGTTCGTCTTAGATAATATAATAACGTAAACCAACTGAACAATATTTTACCCATTTATTGTATAACTAAACGATGTAATGAAAGCACTCGCCCCACACGAAAAGGTCCATTTGCTAGTTGTCTTGTCTTTCCGCCCTCTGTTCCGCCCCCGACACTTCTGCGGCCGGATAGACGAAATTACAAGCAGATATTGCAAATGTTCAAATTAGTTAGATGCCAACTATTTGTTATGACAGCAGAACTACTTATTTTTGAAATACTTCTTTAGTGATCAATAAATAAATATTTGTAGACATTTCACACAGCGCCATCTAGCCCCAAACTAAGCAAAGCTTGTACTATGGGAACCAGAATGGCTGATAGAATACTTATATACTTTTTTAAATACATACTTTTAATACATAATACTACAACACCCATACCCGGAAGAAATATTTGCAGATCATACAAACATTTTCTCCCATAGCGGAACTCGAACCCGCGCCTCTCGCATATCAGCCGAGCACTCGCCCGCCACGCCACCGAGGTCGTCATGGCTTAAAGGAAGATGAAAAGAATCAGTGGTTTGACAAGGTAACAATGCAAGGGGTTAGTAGTTAATAATTAGTTTCTGCCCACGACTTCATTTTAGCATAAGACTATTAGAAGTCCGTGAACTATGTACCTATAGGTATTCAAGTGAAATCAAAATCCCTTCCGTTTGGGCATAAGTCAAGCAAAAAAACAAATATTAATTAGTTGGTGTTACTGGTTATTTTTAGCTTAACTTATAGACCAGCTAGCTACTTAGGTATGTCTATCTTTAGTGTGAACAAAAGCTGAAAATCTCTCATAAACATAATTTAATGAAAGTCGTGTTTGCGCATGTTGTTCTTATAAAGCTATTTTCAGAATTAGTTCTGTCTGATCAAACAAATCCCCTTCCAATCTGTACAAGGAATTCCCCATTTCATAACCAATTTACTAAACGTTCATTTTCTTGCCTCTCTGATAACAATCTAGATATTGTCCCCGATCCAGAAGAACGGCTTGAACTGAATAAGCTATCTATAAACTAACTATAAAATTCTCCTTTCAGGTTACTTTGCTGGCTAAGGAGATAATTTGCGAAAAGGTAAGTCCTCTTACATAAGCATCTATTTGTATTCACGAACATGTAGACCGTTCCCGGCAACGGCCACAGAAGAAAGAATACGTAGTTTCTTCTTGAATATAGTAAGGTAAAGTCTCTCCTGAAGGAAACAAAAACTGACACTGTATAAGTTGTGTTATGCGATATTAAAATAAGGTATCAAGAACAACTAGAAAATTATTCGACAAGACATTTTTTAATCACTTCTTAAATCCTGAACTTTAGTTAGCCAGACAATATTGAGCCTAAACTGTGTGCTAAAGAACTCATTCTACATTGTATTCTGGCTTTTAGTGACACAAGCTGCTCTCCGCGGCTTTTGGAACTATCTCACGTTTTTGCAAATAAAGACAATGAGATTTTAAAGAAAATAAATTGAAGGTTTAAAAATGAACAAAATTACTTGTTCCTACTTTAATAAATTGCGAGCATTATCCTATTACTTTTCATTTACTACTTTGCTGTTTTTCAGTCTTCTTCTTCTAGTGAAAGTTTCAATTTATATTAGCATTTATATAGTAGCAATTTATATAGTAAACCTGCATCAGCATAAAAAAATCTTAAATCTTGCACTCAATAAAAAGTAAGAAAATAATAGTGAAAGAGGACAACGGGTCTACGATTTCCATTCGACAAAAAATCTATCTAGAAAATGGAAACAGGCGTTCATTTCGGCTGAAGTTTACGGGTTTCATCGGGCTCGGTTTCGTCTTCCTATTTTGTGGTGGAATAGCCCTAATAACATGCCACAACTCATTCTGATTTATACGGTCTCGTTATAATTGTGCGCTTCGCTGGCGCGCCGCTATTGCCTGCTGTTGCAATTTTCATGCAACCGATTCGCGAGAACGGATTTATTCTTTCTGGCAATTTGCTCGTACCCCGCTATTGCTCGAGATAATTTAATTTCGAAACGGCTACGTACTCTGCTAATGGAGCTTTTGTGCTTGACTCATCCACTCCAGTATTGCGACTTTTGTAGTTTCAAATACACGCCTAGTAGAGACCAAAAATGCTCGTGCTAAAGGTAGATACTAAACAAAATCTGGGTTAATATCGGCACGGGTGTTTTCCAACGTGTTAACGCGCTGAAATCGTGCGAAGGACGTCTTAAAATAAGTGCAACTATTTATCACGGAATGATTCAGAGGTTGTAAAGAAACTGTTATGTGGGATGTACCGTATACACACACTCGTATCAATAAAGCCAAATAGTCCACATTTACAGCACAACGCGAACGCATAAAAATATTAATCGTTGTGTCGTAACTTTTGTATCAAAGTTAGGCACTTTAACACGCTTCAGTCGCATTGATGGCCACGCCGTAAAGTAGTCTAACTCTCGGTTTAACGCATCTAAACTTCTTCCCGTTCCTTGTGATTACGAGCTCCCGACAATACAATCAATCGTCAACTTTTATTTGACTTATCTCGAAATAAAAAACAAGCGAACAAAGCGGGTTTCGGATTCCGCGGCTCTCGGTGCAAAGTTCGAAGGTGAGTACCGTCTCCCTAATAGAGAAGAAAAATACGTTAATGTACCCTCAGATCCCAAAGACAAATAAACCAAGTCGGACAGGGACGAAATAAAAGCGGGAGGCAACGAGATAAATAACAATGATCTTGCGGAACGAGCCGGGCGGGGCGGGACGTGTCGCACTACTTACACTTCGCACGTTATTTAACTATCGTTTACATCAGTTAGTTCACTACAAAAACTGTAGAGAACCATGTGGATGCGACATCGAAGCGAACAATACGATGCTTGGCTGAGCAAAACAATATCCCGCGCCCGTCAGTCGGCAACTGCATGTTACAGAGCTGTCAGTTTTCGGTTTGACCCTCTTTCTGTTCGTCAATTTTCCAGCCAATATCCCAGGTCTATAAATCCTGTACCTGTAGAAAAAATACACGTTCAATAGCCTTTTGACACGTCAGAGTCGAGGTCGACGGATTCATGATATCCACCGTTCTTGTAAGTATTTTCCTTGGTTAGTCAATGAATACTTCAAAGCGATTTGGAATTTATGACAATTTAGCGTTATTAAAAATTCAACGCCATCCAACTTTACTTGAATAATTCCTGACCCCTTCAACCCTACATTTGAAACGAAACGAATTTCGCAAAATCTTTTGGTCCGCGTCATACTGGAGACGTTATAATCTTCTTTTGAAAAACAATGACAGTTATAATTAAAATAATTTCTCAAACATTGTTTAAACTTGCCATAATAATTATTGTGCTTCTGTGAAACCGATCTCTTGCTGAAATTAAGGAATTTATTGGTCTATTTAGCCATACTAACTAAGATTAGCACGAGCAGACATGACTCTTAGACTTTTGATGTCCGAACTTATTGATTAACTGAGAAGGAAAATTATTTTCGAATTTGAAATTCCAATGGTTGTCTGAAGAAACTAATTCATTATGGTATTAAATTTATAAACAACTTGCAACTAATACAAATATTTACAAAAACAATATAACAATCGCGCTATCTAAAGACCGTCGGAAACGATCTATAGATAACTCACCTGATCCAGATCATCAGAGATATATATAAATCGTCATTTTAATCATTTTTTAATGAAAGTATTTTATTTAAAAATCACGTTCTTTTGGCGAAACCTGAAAAATAAACAAACAAAATCAATAAGTAAGTAGCTACTACCGCGTATATCTCATTAATTATTTCATACGCGGCTCTACATTGCAAGCACGCGTTAGAAACCGCAATATCACTACTCTACTGATATTACACCCCCCTTCACCGACGCCATGAAGTCCCGTCCCTTCCCCCTCTGACCCCCACCCCATGCCAACCCCATAGGATAATGAATTCGACCACAGCCATTCTATCGGTATGACCTATAAAAATTTAGGGCGCCATTGGCTTAATCACTTCATGAATTGGAGGATATCATTATGGTGCACACGTTTAGCCATTATCACCTACCAAATCCAATAGTAAACACTTAACCCTTACCTCATAGTCGACAAATGCATTTTAGGAATAGAAGGGTCCAAAGAAAATAAATAGTCACACGATATAAGAACATAAATGAGTTCCATGACCTGAAAATAAAATAAATTCAGATACGAGTCAGTATTATTTAATAGGTAGGTACTAAAGTAAGCTTTTCCTTAAGCTCAGGCAGGTACGGTTGCAAAAACACAAACCATTTGATCTCCGATCAAGATCTGTTTCTCGTTACTTTAACCCCATTACTTTCCGTAGCTGTCCACGAAAATCCTCAAATATATGCATGTTTTTACAGTTTGTATTTTTTCCAAACCAATAGCGGAATGCAAATATTTTGTTTTGTTAATATTATATCAAGCTCGATGTGTCACGATCGTACACAATAGGCACACTGAGCCTGAACACCCGCTAGCGCCTACTGGCTGCGAAAATCGCACAACCAGCTCTCTTTGACCCTCCATGCCCCCCTCATTGTTCCCACAGCTACCCAAAAAGCTGATACTTCCCACACTATGTCAGGTCCTTTGATATTGGACGCGTAGTAATAGCGAAAGCGTGTCCCATAAAGAACATTCTATGTTTTGTACATCTGGCTTGTTTCATTACGGTTTGTTGCGTATTTCAATATTTATATCACGGCTAAGTTAGAAAATTATTGGCGCCTAAGCTAATATAATTTCGGGATATAGTAACCTGCAGGAACAAGCTTTTATTTATAGGAAAAGGGAAACTTTCTTGTAAGCGAAGGAGCCGACTCTTTGAATATGCTGAAAGACGGAGTCCAAAGAAGATCACAGCCTTTGAGAGTTATAGACAAAAAAAAATATCAAAACAGTCATTCAATCAAATAATAAAACCGGTCAAGTGCGAGTCGAATGCGCATATGTAAGGTTCCGTATCATAGTACATGTACATGTTGACTAACAAATGTTTCTTGTATGCCACCTATTATATTATAAGTGGCAACATTTTCCCTATTATGTGATTGTATGCATATTTCCTTTTATTGTATTTTTATAATTTGTTGTTATAGCAGCAATAGAAAGACATACTCTGAAAGTTTAAACTCTCTACCTATTACAGTTTATGAGATACAGCCCGCTGACAGACGGACGGTCAGCGGAGGCTTAGTAATAGGGCCCCGTTGGCACCTTTAGGGTACGGAACCCTAAAAAAGAAATAATTTTGATGTATGGTAGGTAAGTACCTACTTAATGCATGCATGCCATTGTTATAATACCACCCCTTTAATCTGATACCTATGTATCATGTTATGTTAATAATGTATTTCATAAAGTGCGCAATCTACAAAATCCGTTTAAAAATTAATCCGGTTACCAAAATAAAGTGGAGGTATCAATTCGTAAACAGGCTCATATTTCAGCACCGTCTCGGAACCGCGTCGAGATTATGAAAGCGCTTGGTAAAGCCTCATTCACATAGGCAGCAGGTACCTATAAGCTTCACCTTACCTGCCCGAATGCTTGTTCTTTTATAAATACTTATTGTTTTTCCAGTTGACGATCACAGTTGCAGTTCAAAGGCATTAAGTTAAAGGTTTCTTCTAAATATCGTTAGCCGTTAACTTCTACTCAACTTTGGTCGTACGCTTGGTATAGTGACGGTATCTAACTGGCAACCTGTTTCCTGCGTGACGGTATTCGGTAAGTCATTTGTTACGGTTTCAATATGGTAGGCGACTCTTGATTCCGTATTCCGGGTTTCGGCTACTTGTGAACTTGTGTTACTATTTCTATTCTGCGGCACAGCTTGCCATAGATTGGCTAACAGCGAGTCCGGAATCAGTTTAAAACAAATTCAATGCTGCTCGCTCCATAGCCCTAAACTTTGGGCAAGTCTTTCCAACTCCACAGTCCGTTGTTCCTGGCGTTCATTCTTAAACAAGCGATTTAGACGAAACAAAAGCTGTGGTCCTCTGCGGAATTTGAGTGAGGGGCATGTGCAACTATAAAATACGAGCTAGAAAGATTTACACGTTTTGTGGGCAACGAAACATTGCTATGTAAAACTTTACAGGGAAGTTATTTCACATTCTTTTTCCACTTTAATTGCTTCCGAAAATCAAAGACTCCTGTACTATAAACTAAAAGCTGCCTCCCGCGTCTTCATTCGCATGGTACTAGATTAAAAAGTAGCTTAAAAAACGGTCAAGTGAGAGTCGAATTCGCACACGAAGGGTTACGTACCATCGTACATGTTACTTTATTTTATTTTGACGGACAGCGGTGGCTTAGTAGTAGGGTTCTGCACCCTTCAGGTAAAGAACCCTAATAAACAGGATGAACTATTCTAAGTTTCATGAAAAACCGTACACACCAGACACTTTGTGGATCATATAATAAATTGTAGCAAATTGTAATCGATTGGCTGATTGAGCAGAGTGTAAGGGGCACTACATATAAATCTGTTGGCACTAACGCATAAGCAAATTGAAACTGATCCTGTTCGGATAACTCTGTAAACAACTGCGAACGGAAACGAGAAAAGAACGAACAAATAAAGTGTCATACAAAGACTCACATTGTCATGTTTACTACTCAAGCGGCATCCACTCGGCGCCATTGCTAATCTCTTAGCGCGTCACCAGCGCACGCACATAAATCGGAGCTGAGATACGAGCCCGCCGAACGAACCCGAAGTCGAACTCACCTTCCCGCCTGTAAATTTCAACTTCACCTATACGAGAGTTGTTCTGAACAAAATAATCAAATTGCACGCGTCATCCAATCGAATATTCCGCTTTATTACTTTCACGGCAAACTGGAAATTATTTCGTTCGATCGCACCGTGGTGACACTTGCAATTTGCGACGCGAAAGATTATTTTTATTCGAGCTATTTCGACAATAAAATGTTTTATTAGCGCTATGTCTTTAGTTTCTTCTGAATGGGAGTAAGCGTCCGGTGAATGCGGTCCATTTTCGTTCACCATCTGAAAGAAATGAATTAATCATCGCTTCATTATTGCATTCTGTTTCCGGTTGTCGGATTTTGATTTATGGCTTTAATTTGGCAAGGTTGGCGACGACAGGCCGAGACATGTCGGAGTGTTTTCAAGGAGCCATCGTGCAATTGTTTAATTAATCTTAAAAACGGAAACGCTGCGGGTGCACTACACTTGGCCCAACTTTAAACTCGTTAAAAGTTCCTTTGAAACATTTGGCGTCAGATAAGCCGCAGTCTGACTTTCGTTGCGAGATTGTTAACTTCTCTAGTGTTATAATTAAACGTCGTTTCTGTGTTTCTTCGTCTGCGTCAATATGTTCGTTCAAGTTTGAAGTTTCAACCGCATTAGATCCAAATAATCTACAAACAAAGACATAATTTAGTAGATACGAACGTTTGACTAAATAATGCGAGTCACAACGGAACACGAATGCCGTAAGCAACCAACTCGTACATATTCTGAACATAGTAAATTCGCTATCTTAGACGATGGAATTTGCATTGCATTTCCGTTTGTCTGTCATTTCAATCATGTACCATTTTGTGGTTCCTAATAGCGGCGGCAAACATAGGTCATGAATTAGTCGAGATGGGAGAACAATAAAGTGTTTGTATAGTCATTGAAGGCACTCAGGGGCGCTGTCTCCCGATCACCGAAAGCATGTACATAACAGGCCAGCATGGCGAACAAGGCTCATTCCACGCGTGCAAGATGCCGGACAATGGCCCTTAGCGGATAATTACTCAAATAGATTGCCCATTGGGGCATTGTCTCTGAGCTAACGTAATATTGGGATGGTTACTGACTGGCATACCGTATTAATAACACCGAATTATTAAGAGTCGGATACAGAAATGTTGGTCGTTCTTTAGCAGCTCTATGAGCAGATGATGGACATATCGCGAGCTGGGGTCAATAAGGCTTGCATAGAACAATGAAAAGATAGTGCAACGTTTCGATTGGCGAGTATTTAAAAGTTTTATTACGGCTATAGCAGCAACAGTGAGAACCTGGTGTTGAGGCGATCGTGAGAACTGCTGAAGTTTCTTTATTATTCTTCGTAGAGTGTTATAGAAATCGTATGATAGCTTTTTAGCGGAAGTTTTAAAATTTTTCACTTTTCTCAAACACCGTAGGGTGTCTTACAAAGTTGTGTTCAGGGTTCGGACTGAATTACCGGTGATTTCGGGTAAATATTCTAAAACTGAAAGATCGAGACCTTTTGATACTTTGGTATATTTGATCAAAGAAAAAACAACAACTCAAATGAAGAAGAAGGCCGGGCGTGTATTTTTTCATTAGCCTACCTATTGGAAAATAATTTTGAATTATTTTAAGCTGTCGTATTGCATCAGTTTTTCGCGCACATATCAGGGTTGAATTTTTCCCGTTTTCGCAACACTCGCAATCTTTGGTTTTGATCAACACGACCGTCCTCGCTCGGTAATATAATTACAGTTAACAGCAGTGCGGTGACGTTATCGCGCGTATAAATTAGAGCGATTTACATTTACGGTCGAGACATAGGCCGTTATTGTGAATGATGCGGGGCTAGGTGCGGGCGCAGGCCCGATCAGCGACTGAACATGTTGAGATATGTTCCACTGGACATAACCAGTCACTACAGTTCACTCTGCGTTTATCTGAGCAGCTGGAGAGGCGTTTGATGTGAAGACAGATGATGTATACTAGGCAACAAATTTGGACAAGCTTCGAAGAGTCTTGATCAACAGAAAATTAATAAAAAACAATTGAATGAAACAGTAACAGTGGCACGATACAAAATGTATATCGCAAAATAAAAATGCAGTAACAATTGGAAAGATAGCAGCAGTGTGTTTGAGGCTTAAAAATCTTCCAATAAATATTTCCCCAAACAATAGATTCGAATCCAAAGCAACGTGTGAAATATTGTTAGTCATTCATTACTCGTTCAATCATTACTTCATCATGCCTCTCCTAAAATTAAATTTCCATACTCCGGCCAAACCTCTGCAAATTGGTCTTAATTCACTCGTAATGTATAGCCTTAATGGTAAGCATATAAGCAATATCGCTTTAATTCAGTACCGGATCACAGCTTATAAGAGTTTCCGTTGATGTCCTGAGAAAGTTATAAAACAAGACATCCCACAAATGGCACCGAAGCTATTCCTTGAAGAAACTATAAACGATAGACAGCTTAATACTGACCAATCTGTGAGAAAATAACATTCCAATAACTCGTTTATTTACGGTCCTCACAATAATACTCGGATAGTAAAACTTTCCGGGATAATAAGGAGTATTGGCATTCTATGGAATTATGGGAAAACTATGAATGAGACAAAATGACCATGTAACAAAACTCGTAGCAAACTAAACATTGTTATAGTCTTAAAGAATGGAAGTGGTAACCTCATGCAGATTGAAAATGTTCGCTTTATAACAGTTTGATAGATAGACCAACATTTAGTCTTTTTCATTCTTTTTGAGGCATTCCGTTCGCAAAAAATATAAGTACGTTTGTTGATTTATCTTACAATGGGTCGAGTCTAAGTTGCCGAGCTGTTTTGCATTTAGCTGTGGCCTGGGGACGTGGTAGAACGTTCCGCAAGGGTACATCCAACATAATAATTTCTCGCATATAATGTTATTTATTATTGTCTCGGCGACAATCCCCTGATACGCGAAACAGACGCGGAATCCAAACGGGGTGAACGGTATATCACGTTCAATGTTATTATTCTAATCAGAGGATGATCCTCTGTAACAAGCTTCATTTTTTTAGCGTACACAATATTATTTTTTATCCGAAATTTATGTCTCATACATGTTTATAGAGATTTGCAAAAATTCTGCTACCCTCTAGATTTCAGAATTCCTTGCTATAGATAAAGCTTTCTGGTTTCTGAAATAAGCCATATGAACGGTTAAAGTACCTACAAGTAGTGAGTGATTTTAGGACTTTTGATAACACGATAGAGAGCTTAATTCTGTCATATACTAACATTAATATATTTATAATAGAAATTTAAAGCAGTTAAATTGTAAGCAGTATACTACGGTTCACAGTCTTTCGACAGTTTACAATCTTGCGAGATAGATTATAATCTAACTAATCTAGATTATAATGTACCATCAAGATTTGATAGTACCTACCTAAGTTGATGAGCTATATTGGTAGTTAACTGTTGTTAAATATCGGGTTCCACAGAGTTAAATCGATTTCAGTTAAATCGTAAAACCGCATTGTCCATTATTTTACGACCGTAATGGTTAAGATGACAGATATTTCTTATGAAACTGGAGCTTTAACGTTCGCCAATAATTTACAAGGAGATATATTACGGATCATTAGCGCCTGATTGCCAAAGCCTAAGCTCACAATACAACATGACAAATTGTTTTACATACGCATTACATATGTCTTCAGTTCATCGTTGTCGACATTGATATTTGGAGAATGAAGTCATTGACTTGAATATTCCGTTATATAATATATTCATTCTTTTTCCATCTAATTCATTTTATATAGGTATATAGTATGTACATATGTCTATTCTTCAGTTGTAAAGTTTTGCTGGTACCCAAAAATGTCACTACTTTTTTCTACATCTTCAAGTAAATGTATTTTTTCTCCTACCTACAGAAGCATGAATAGAAACAGCTCCTAAAACATAAGAAATACAAAATGAAACAGTAATAAAATATTTGAATTGTCTCGAGATTTTCCAGGCTGTAAATTATTTGATAGACTCGAACGTCAGCAAAATTCGCTGGAAAATCCAAATTCAATTCAGAAAGAGTTCGCGTTGTGCACGTGCACCGAATAAAGTAAGTGTTCGATGTTCAAGTTGTTGGCCTCAGACTAATGTCTCTGACCTTTACTGAAACAAAGCGAATGTTCAGGTATTTACGACTGCCTTTAACAATCAACAGAACATGCGAGGCTAAATCACATTTTAGTTGAATGATTAAGAGAACATAACTCCGTCATTAATTTATTTGATACTTAATAGTCATGTTCACAAGCTATACTATAATAAAGACTGAGATAAACGCCAGCTTCGGCGGTAAAACTCGTTTGACACGACCAATATCAGCGAGAAGCAATCTCATTTTTCGCCGCAACACAGTCCTCAAAGCTAGTACATATTATTAGATTCATTATTGGAGGATATCGATGAAAATCTCGAGCATCCAATCTCGCAGGATCGCTGCCGGAACGCGTATTCTTGTAATTTCTGAGGCATAATTTTATTTATTAGAGTATGCCCTCGGTGGAGCGGCGGGAACACCCCATTTGCCGCTTCATTGACTTACAACGGCACTCTATAACACTTCGCACATATTTCTGTAGCGCCTCTCTTGCAGATCCCTCTCACCTCATTATATTGCGGATGACATTTAATAAAACGTTATGGGTATCTCGAAACGTTTTTCGATAACCGTTGCACTACACCGCAAAGCTATCAAAGGAATTCTTTTGGGATCACTTTTATTTTGTATTGTAGACGAAGGAAGCGAGCTTGAATTGAGCCGTTTTCTAAATTATCTAAAAAAATAGACTGTTTTTGACTAAATAATGCCTATTATTTTGTAAAGTCTTAAATTCGTAAGCTAATTTTCCAAATAACTCAATCTTAATGTTTTTTCGCGATGAATAGAATTTTAAAAATCAATTTTCGAAACTTTGTTGTACCTAGATACTTTGTATAGATACTACAAAGTTCATTTGTTAAATCAATCAAACCAAATAACAAATTGAAGCTCATTTTAATTAGCACACAATTAGTTTGCGTTTACTTGCCGTATTTGTATCAAACAAATTAAATGAACCATTATTTTCCTAACTATCAACAGACATAACATAATGATGACACAATACAAATGCCAAAAGTGAAACTCGCAATCGCAAACGAATCTCCCGAATTTCTATATCTTATTATCAGTTGTTATCAGTAGAATGTCAAGCACGACAGTTTTGCTACACAAATAACCGTCATGGTCATACCTACAATATGACCATGATAATTGCCACGTAAGTGAGTGGCGTAGAGGCTGCGTAGAGGCACTTTTTAATTGGATAAAAGTATTTTCGTTAGTTGTTTATATGCATCTGCTTTTTTACATAGATTTCGTGCACTAACTTACATACTAACTGATGATTGTTCTGTGTCAACCGATCAATGTGCGTAAATTACAGTGGTGGCCAGACGTCACAGCTGTGTACATATCTACTGATTTTGTTTTGCCGAACAATGAACCCATGATTGAACAAAACGTTGGGCCTTGGGGTTTCAGTGTTCTCGTTTGCAATGATTTGATTGTTCAATAAACTATTGTACACTTAAACTTGGCAGGATCTAAATATATAAAACTCTCACGTTACTGACTGACTATCAATCGCCTACAGTTTAGCTTAAGCCTATAAACCGAATAAAGTTCCCAGAGGACGAAATCTGCTTTAGTTAATAAGTACTAACCCATAAACTTGAGTCTTTCTAACACTTTGTGGGCCCTGGATGTCTAAATAAAGAATTTTATAACTAACCATAAGTCCTAGAAGCTAGTTAGGAAGAAATATTTATCTTATGGTATAGGGGAGCACTGAGAAAGGAATTCCCGGAATTCGACTCCTAGAGGACGCGGTGAAAAGAATAATATATACTTATTTTTTTTTTTAAACTCAACGCAGACAAATTTGCGCAGCATTTCTCAAGTAGCTTTATGAAAAACTAGCTGCCGCCCGCAGCTTCGCTCGCGTGGTACCCGGATAAAAAATAGTCTATATGTTAATCTAACACATTTACTATGTATATTCCAAGTTTCATTCAAATCCGTTCAGCCGTTTAGGCGTGATTGAACTAACACTAAAAACATCCTCACAAATTTTCACATTTATAAAATAGTTGGTTAAAAAGAAACGTTTTGGTATGTACTGTACGGTGATTCTCTAGTCTTGTTTGACACATACAATAAATTAGATAGGTTGCAAATAAAGGTTGACAACAAAAAATCGATAACAGATAATAGTAATAAGCTAAGATTTTAATTTTGCACCCATTTTATATTTTTTAGAATAACAAAAATTAGATAGGCAGTTCTTTCGGTGAAGTTTCATAAATTTAATTTTCATTACAAAGCTACTGCAAAGTGAGGAATTCATTTTTATTCCTCACAATTGTTTCGGTATAATTTCATCATTATCTCTCCCGGCAGGTTTGTGAATAAAATGATTAAATTGCTACGATTTTTAGCCCTTTCTTTTAAGGAAAAATGAAAAGTGAACAGTGGCGTGCATTCTAAACACCATGGTAATTTTTTATCAAGAATAATCTTCCCTAGGGCCCTAGTTTAAAATTTCCGTCGCTTCTAAAAAAAATGGTCATCATTATTTCATTCACAAAGGTTTCAGAGTACCTACCTAATAACTTATTTAAAGTAGGTAAACCTATCTTGAAATTATTTAGATCTACAATTTTTCTAAATAGCCTACCGGGATTTATTTTCAATTATGTACAAAGTAATCTCAAGGATAAAAGTTTATCGTGATATAGGTTCGTTTATATCTGTGTAAGCGATGGTCTGAAGGATTTTGATTTATCATTTTAATTTGGCGCGGTGACGAGGTGTGCCCTCGGGAAAGGGGACCCTTAGCACAGCAAGGGGAACAGTAAGCTACTGTACAGTCTCACTTTGAAAATGTCACTATCATTACTCTGTATGTAGATTCCTAACCAAATACGATACTCTAGGCTACAGTAAGTATTCCCGTGACTTTGAGGCAGTTAAATCAAAACGTGGTATTCAAAATTCAGAGAACATTCCTTTCCCTGAATTTCAAAGACTTATAGAAAGATGACAAAGAGGCAGAGCGATGGAAAATGACCCAAAGTTTTATTATAAGCTATTCATCATCATCATCATCCTCAGCCCGACTTTACACACTGCTGGGCATAGGCCTCCCTCTGTTAATGCCATCCATCACGGTCTTGTGCTGGTGTCATCTATCCTCGGCCCACGATTTTGACTATATCGTCTGCATATCTCGCTGCAGGACGACCCACATTCCTATAACCAAACCTCCGCCACCATTCAGTTAAAGTCTTACTCCACCATTTATCACCACGCCTCATAATGTGTCCTGCCCTACTCCACTTGAGTTCCATAATGCAGTTCCTAAAATCTAATTGAATTTATAAGCTACTAGCTGACCCGACAGACTTCGTCCTGTCAAAAAGATTTTTAGGGTTTTTCCAGCAATAATTCTAATTTTTCTCGCCGTAAAAACCATCCTTGAACTTCAACGAACATTTTAAAAAAATATTTGGCCAAATTGGTCCAGGCGTTGTTGAGTTATGCGCTTACCAACACATTTTGCGATTCATTTTTATATTATAAGATTACTAAAAACATATCAACAACTGAATCAGGGAATCTCTAGAAAATGTAGGTATTTTTACCCAAAGCTCATTTTGTATTGCAGTCCAATTTAAGTGATACAAGCCTGCCCTCGGCTTGAAATGTAATCCTCTGTATTAAATAGGTAATTATTTTGTTGGTTTGTGAAATTCATTTATTGTGCGAACGCTGAGATTATAGCTCGATGCAATGTAGTCGATCATTTAATTAACTGTTTTGGAACATTACTTTTGTGCACACAATGAAGTTATAACGATGATGCAATATTAATGTAATTGTACCATTTTTATTTAGGTATGTAAATGTTATGCAAAGTAATTATTTTTGTTTTAATATAAAATAGCCTTTTTTCCTTATAATATATAAATTGTCTTAAACCAAAAAATCTTAGGGACAACATATATTTTACTGCCGAATTACCCTACTTGCATAAGCCTACGCCTATACAACTTATAAGTATTCCATTGATATTGTCATAGAGTCGGGCATCGTGATAAGCTAGAACATATGGTAGGAAAGAAATCGGCAATTTGGAAATGGAATCTCATCTCATGGAACCGGCTAATATCGTAAAGAAAAACTTGATTGAATTGCAAAACATAGTCCCATGTATGCTTAGACGAGTTAGCTTTAGTTTCCCGATAGGGTGAGGCAGCTCAAGGCTCGATGACGTCACGCATCCCCCGCCGCCCTGCGAGCGGCGCCTTCATTTGTTTTCTGGTGTCACTTCTTATCTCGTCTCGCAATTATTACAATTTGTCGGCTCCTCCCCTTATCTTAGCGACTTCGCAACTTCAGCATAAAGGCGACCGACTTCAGCAGATTCGCAAGATCATACCAAAGAATCCTTTTTAACTAATTTTTCGCGGTTGAATTTTCGTTGGAAACTTTGAATAATGACGGAGCCGTAAATCGCAGAGGTGGTCACGAAACGCCGCCGACAGCCGGGCTGTTTGTTGTTTTGTTAACTTTACTTTTTCATCGCTCGGTCGGCCGACCGTCGTCGGTTCCTCGTTGATAGGGCCATTTCATCCAAGTACACTTTTTATAATCCGCCCTAGATCAGCCTCAACTGAAGCAGGAAGTTCTTTCAATCAGCCTTAAGGAAACGGAAAAACTTTTGCAACATTGTAAGTAGTTACAGTTTTTGTCATTGATTGTGTTTTGTTCCGATTGCTTATTGGTAGAGCGGAAACTTATTGCAACAGTTCAGTTGGACTGATCAGTTTGTGGAGGTTGGATTCTATTCTCGTTGGATTCTATTCAGGTGCTATGGCTGCTCATACTAATTCCGCACAGTAATGTATGAATTAACAGTTCTGTAGGTCGTTAGTGCGTCAATTGTAGCTCGAACGCGTCGTCTCGTATTTTTATCGCTTCTTTGACGAAGGGGAGAGTCGCGTGCGCTCGTTGTCACGACAAAATGTTCAATTTTAGATACAAATAAAAAAGGTCGGACGCGCCGCTCAGAATATTAACGGCGCACAATATGAACGTAGGCATCCGGAATTCGCGTCAAAAGTGCCAAAACGATGTTATTCTTTTCCGCGCGGAGGTAATAAGCGAGGCGGTCCCAGCCGTGCCGCGGATATGAAATCCAGAAATGTTTATGGTACGCGATAATGGGAAGGCTTCGTATCCGATCCGGGTTCACGGATGAAAGGATCCACTCGTAATTAGAATCCTTAAGGCCTTTTGTAATAGCGTAATTGTTTCCCGTTGTCGCCTCGGAGAGCTGTTATCTCTGTGAATGGAGCGACTTGAATACAAAGAAGAAACTGCAACCGAGGCGATGTCGCTGTTGTTTTTTTGTAACGTATTTTAATGCGAGTAGTCTAAGTCTAGTATCGGGAAGCGGCATGAGGCGTGCCGTGACGCAAGACACGCGCGTGCCTCGGAGTGATTGAGAGCAGTCAGTTGCATTGCTCGGAAGTCGCATCGGTGTCGTGCTATCGTCAACCTGTGCCCTGAATCACTCGCCAAACATCGCCGCCTCTAATTGCATGCGTAATTCACTAATGCATCACATCAGCGACTATCGCCTTGCGTGAAAATAGTCCTATGAGACTATTGTGTCTTTATTACTTCACAGATTTATGACAACGCCAACGGCATATTGATTGATTTATAACTGAGGGTAGGTCGTTATTTATTAATTATTCACGCAAGTAACGCTGATTACGCTGATATTTGTACCTATCTAGAGCTAGATAGAGACAATGACGCATAATAAAGTAGCTATATGTAAGTACAATACGATGTTCAATACATAGACACACGGCCTGGTACACCGCAATACCCCCAAGCCATGTTAACACGCTTAGAGCAGATTTGCCTATGAATTGTTCAATTCTGCAATTCGATTGAGTTATTGCTCGCTGGACCATCAGCGGTAATATTGTTTCCTAATTGGTTCACTCCATCGTCGATTGACTGGTCCATTACCTACTGGTCCTACCTACCTAAAATCTTAAAATCAACGACGACGCCACGGAGATGCCAAGGAGATGTTTCATAAATGTATGGAATCTAGACCTGATCGGTGTACATTTGTATAAACATAGCTTCATATAAATATGTAAAACTTTTTCACACTGTCATTTTACAATTTTGATTTATTTAATGCATGTTCCTAAAATACCTTTCTCACGGAGGACAACATAAAGCATAAAACAATATGGCGGGGCGGTATTGATTAAAATGTTTTGACAGCTGTTGACTTTTTAAAATGTCTATTTTTCGTTCGCGTAGAATCAAAATGTTCGTAATGAAGCTGTCAAAACCTTAACACTGTTAAAGCACTTAAGTGATAATGACAGCTACGCATAATATTAACCATTGTAAAAAGTCTTCGCATTTTAAACATTTTTCTGCAAATAAAAATGCTTCAAATATGCGTTGGAGTATTTTTTTCGAAATTCACCGATTTTTTCACCATTTTTCTGTCTGGTGTACATGGACTAAGCCTGTTATGAATCATTTTTGTCTTGTAACTTTTGTGTGGAATTGGTTTTAAAAATCCAACAGCTATTTATAGCTCTCAAAGTAAGCCCGCAAAAGGACTAAAATAGCACACCTACTCACGAATTCAGTGCTTAATCAGTCCGAGCTTTAAATTGCTCCAATTCCGAATTGGAGTTGGATTTAAAAAAGGCATCAAAACTACCTTCAGTGAGCTCTTAAATAACAGACCCCTTTAAAGGATAAATCTTTCTAATTCAAACAATTGCCGGTGAGCACTAACAAAGAGATTAATTGTAGCAACTTTCGCTGACCGAAACGTGTGCTGTGCCGGTGTTAGTGAGAGAGAGAAAACATGGTTTTCACTAGGGATGGCGCAAATTCGGCAAATTCCGGAAACATCTAAGTCGCACATTGCACAATGACTTAAGATTCCAAAATACGTTTCGTAGCTTAACTGGGTGAATGGAGCTAATCCATCGTTACTGACGCATACCGCCAGAGCCTACCTACCTACCACTTCTCGAACTGTTTGGAATACAAGTAAACCATGTTACAGAAAGTACCTACATGTAAGTACATGACTTCATGTAATGAAAGACAGAAAACCGATTTTAGGGAACGTCGAAAGTACACAAGTTCCTTCCACTAAAATTTATAAGCTAAATTATGAACGCTATATAAAAGGCCGAATTAATTCAAAAGTATTTTACGGCATGTAGCCTTTCGGCTTTTCGGCAAAACCAGAGCATCCCAGCTCCACGTGAGCAGAACAGAACGGATTAAATTGCAAGCACGCTGATGTATTTATAGCCGGTCTGGAGACAAACGACCGTGCTCGTGATGGACCCGGCTCGTTATGCGAATTAATCGAAGCAGCGGATGCACCTGCAACCTGAAATATTCACATCGGCGCACTGATAAATCTTCCACTGAGAAACAAAAGCCTATTATCAAAAGTTGCTCTCTGAAGGCATATGACATTATAATTCAAACAAGCCAATCCAAGTTTTGAGACGCATATGGTCTTGGAAAATGACATGACCTATACATCAACCGACTTTATCTTCTCATCGATGCGACAATAATACATCTTCGGATGTTCTGTCATCAATCATTTATATAAATCCATAGGACGTTCTCGACTAGGCAGGCAGCCGACTAAGATACTGGCTCATATAACCTAAACTCCTACAAAACAACATTTTTTCAAAACGGCTACATTGCCTCAACAATCAAATCACTCCCATCCTGGAAAGGTACTTAGATTAGGTAATTTCCAATTCTAAACAAAATAAGATCCAATTTAAAAAGAAGAATACGTAAGTACCTACGAATTTGCATCACAATGATCGGTCTAATTTTTTAGCCGTGGATCGGCTACTCAACTGACTTAAATAGAAAATGAGCCCACCAAAGAACCTACCTATTAGGAAACCAAAGAACTTAAAAGAATAGAAGTGACCTTTAGAATTTTTTTACAAAGACCTAGCTTTTTTCCCTAATGCTCTCTTATAAGACTTCGCAGACAGGCCTCTTAGTCATGTCTGAAGCCTCTGAGGTTATGATATTTATTGATCAAGTTTGATTTCTTTAAACTTTTTTCAGCTTCGTAAATTACTGTCAGGGCGTGACTCGCCCAGGCAACCTGGCAGCTCAATCAGTCTGTATGAATCTAATCTAATATGTAGTCATGGTCAAGGATTATTGATAAAGCTCGTGTGGTAGGTTAGGTACATTTGTCTAAGGCTGGTCAGCTGCTAGTCGTAGTCGTAGCAATATCCGAGTGAGAATCACATTGAACAGAAAACGTCGGGCAATAATTCGATTTCACGGTTATTTAAGCACAGGCCTGTAAGCACCGGTCTGACGTCACCAAACCGCTGGTAAGTATGTCGAAATTTCTAATATTCGTAAAATTAATATCTCTTTTTGATAAATAATGAGTGGGGTAGAAATCATTGAGGTCCCAACATCTATGTAAGTAGGCTTATATTTATTCTCCACGTCTCGTACATTATTTTGCCATTTGGTAAAATTCGAAAATAGGACTACATGGGCACGAGAGTATTATTTATCTCATTAGTACATACATATTACGATCAATATCTCACTATTTCTAGTAGGTAGGTAGGTTCGTATGAGCTAGTGGCCAACTCTCGTGACGGAGTTTTTAGGCTGCTTAAAGGCCTACGTACTATTTCTAACATGTAATAGGTACTATTATTTATTATGTACTATTTCGAAATTTCGGTCCCAGGTGTAGTGGGAATGTCTCCATACTGCGTAGATCAACCGTCAGGGTAAGGTGCTTCTTTAAGATGCTACAGCAGGACTTTGGGACTCTTGGGATTATTAATGAAAGAGCTAAAAAAAACAGTTTCTTGTGTTCATTAGGTCAAAACAATGGGGGTCAACCTTAGGTCAAAACAATGGGGGTCAACCACCAGGTTGAGGTACCTCTTTACAGGAGCCTTAGAATTGTTAGTGAAATATTAGAAGTAGTAATGCACATAATAGTAATCCTACTAATTTTATGAATGCGAAAGGATGTGAGGATGTGACGATGTTTGTGCCTCAATCACGCCGTAACGGCTGAATGGATTTGAATGAGACTTGGAATATACATAGTATGTGTGCTTGAAAAACATATACACATATCAACATTGCCTAGGGATATTCCATTTCGAAATGATTTGCTTATAAACTATTTGCTTTTTACAAAAAGTTTATATATGGAATTAAACCTCTTTTGTTCCATTTTCAAAATTCGTAAAAAGTAAAAAAATAGAACGCAATAAACCATAGATAGAATGGGAACTCCGATTTAAATTTAACAACGTTAATTTTGCCTTAGATTAATTAACTTTTATTTAATGAACAATAAGTGTTTTCTAAGTCATTTTTAATTTTAACGGATCTTGTGATATTCGTAATGTCATGGAACAGCGACATTTAAGCAGAGAAGAAATAATAAGAGCGATAGGCATGTTACAAGCCAGTGCTATCCAACGCGTGGTTGCCAATACCCTAAACACTAATCAAAACATTATTTCTCGATTATGGACACGTTTTCGTATTACTGGGGATGTAAGAGAGCGCCACACTGGAAAAAAACGAGTTACCACCCCTAGACAGGATCGTTTTCTCCAAAATTCCGCCAAGAGGGAACCCAATCTCACAGCAAAGCAGCTAGTGCAAAGGCTTCAGTCAGACCATCAGCTGTCAGTTAGCGACCAAACCGTCAGAAGAAGGCTACATGAAGTCGATCTTCATTCTCGTAGACCGCTTCGTGTTCCAGCTCTACGACGGGGCAATCGCGGAAGGCGACTTCTTTGGGCTCAAGAACATTTGTTATGGAACAACGGCCAATTTTCAATGGTTCTCTTTACTGATGAGTCTCGGTTTGGATTCCACCCCGATTCACGAAGAACACGTGTTTGGAGAGTTCCAGGCAGAGAAAGTCGACTCCAGCATCCACAAGAGGTCCATTCGTACCAAGGTGGGACAATCATGGTTTGGGCGGGGATTCGTATTGGCGCGCGAACCGAGCTCGTTTGGATAAGAGGCAGCATGACTGCACTAAAATACCAGAACGAGGTCGTAGAGCCTGTGATCATCCCTCACAAAGTCCAAATTGGCCAGGAATTTCAGCTAATGCATGATAATGCCCCTCCACACACAGCGCGATTGGTATCAGCTGCCCTTCAGGAACATGATGTCGCGGTTTTGGACTGGCCTGCACAGTCACCCGACTTAAACCCAATTGAACACGCTTGGGACATGTTGCAGCGAATGGCTTTCAGCAAATTTGACCACAGAAGACCAACTTTTTTGCCATTTAAAACGAACATGGGATCGCATACCCCAACGAGACTTTAACACCCTAATTTTGAGTTTGAATAACCGGTGCAGATGTGTTATCAACGTTAGAGAAGGCAACACCAATTATTAAATTGTAAAAATGTAATTTTATAAAGTCATGGCAACGTAAAAATAGTTTTAACACAATTTATCGAACCTTGTAAATTTTCTGATTTTTCGATTTTTTATTCCTACTTTAATTTTCATTAAAAAATATTATCAAACAGTTGTATTTTAATATTATTAAAAACAACACAAAATAAAGATTCTTGCCATACCAAGTTCTCTTAAGAAATTATTTTCAGTTTTTGTAAAAATCAACAAAATGTTGAATATCCCTAGACAATGTTGATGTGTGTATGCTACTTATCATCCTGCTCCCACGCAAGCGAAACCGCGGGCGGAAAGTAAGTAAGAAAAGTTTCTAAGCTTGTGTTTCGATGATGTTACAATCTAGTGCTAAGGGTAAGTAGATACTGGCCCAGAACTGATACTGGTTCAGGTGCGGCTAGCTTGTAATGATAGAATTGAACAATACATTGTCCTACGAACGTGCTCAAAATTTAGCATACGTGAACTCAACCTAAGTATTCTACTAAAGTACTCACAGTAGGAAAGACTTCTATGTGAAACAAATTACTTTAACCGTTATTGAGCTGTTTACACTAACCAATACAATTTTAGAGATAATTATATACATTAGAATCAGGAGTGGCTGCAAGTTTTCTTACGGGCGTGATAATATGTATGTATGTTATATATATCTATTATGGCGTGGCGGACGATTGCTTAGCAGAGACGCAAGAGGCGCGGGTTTGATTCTCGCTGCGGAAGAAATGTTTGTATGTTCTGCAAATACCTAATTCTTCCGGGTCTGGGTGTTATGGTACCATGGTACTCCTAGTTTCTGATACCCACGATACAGGGAATCCTAGTGTAGGGTCAGGACTATTTATGTGACTGTTGGCTGATATTTATTATTATATGGATAGTGGCAGAATACGGCTTAGTTGTTCCAGCTGGTTACCGGACTGACCTTGTTGTAGTTTAACCATAAAATCTTCTTTGGTTTACCCGGCGCGAAGCTACGGTGGTGGTTTGAACTTTAATGCCCGATTGCAATATTATACCAACGGACGTATGGGGAAAATGGATGGCGCTTTTCGGCAGATAGTAACGTTGCTAATAAACGATCCGCCTACGTTAGTGGAATATTGGAACCGGGCAAAGATGATTTTATAACTAACCCGGTAAGTGTACCTATGTTCAACCATAGTCAACTTACCCAAGCAACCATAACCGAATAAGCTTTATCAATCACAATAATTGTTACACAAGTCAACCAGCCAGCAATATCTGAGTGGGAGCCACATTGAACGGAAACCGCTGGCCAATAATTCGATTTCGCGGCTATTTTAACGCTGTCTGCGTAGTAGTGCTCAGGTGCGGCCCGGCCATTATGATCGAATTGAACAATACAATATTCTATAGTTTACCATAAGATATGCAGTTTACGCACTGTTAACAGTTTTCATATGACGTTGGGCGGCGGGGGTGGACCAACAACATTTCCTGAAGGTCGAAAAGTCGTTCATGCTCAAGATTGTATGATCTATGATGAAACCCGATGAGTGACTAAGGCATCCAACATAAGTGGGATATGAGTAGGGAGATGATGATGACGTTTAATAAAATTCTATGGTAAAATATTTTCAAGATCAAATTGTATGGATTTTTTAACGTGTGGTCCGATTTGCTTGAAACTTGATTTAGAACCCTTTAAAACAAAATGATAACGAATTTAGAGGCTTTAGTGCAACGGGGTATCAAGGCTGTTCAAACACGAGATGCACCCTTAAGAATTTACTCTACTACGCGAATGAAACCGTGGACACTCTACTAGCTTGTCATAAATACAAAGTCTATCACCCGTTTTTTACATCAAATAACTTTGTCCTAAGTTAAAATGTTTGAGATACAAAATAGCTTGTCAGTCCAGTGTACAAAACATTTCAAACAAACCCACGGAACCGTTCTCGGTAAGACCCCGTCAAAAATCCGCAAAAGAGCCCATCCATCTGTAAGCAACAAAGGGCTTTGATTCACAACACAGCTGTATTGTATCGCTACAATTATTTATAGCGTCTTACAAACAAATCTTGAAGAAGCTAAGTGGTCTAAGTTAGCGCTAATTTAAGAGTTGGGAGCAGGCGCCTGGGAGGCTGCCACAGTTTGTCATAACTTAGCCGTAGTTGGGTGCCTGTCCAGACATATACCGCTTCATTAAACGCAGCTTTGTTTTCGTGGAAATAATCACAAATAAACTAACTATTGCAGAAAAGGCCTAGGAAACTACAGTGCTAAGCGGCGTATAATTTTGAACGGCCAAATAAAAGAGAAGGGCAAGAAACACTGCCTCTAAATTAACATAATTTAAAATTCAAACCATATGAATTGCTTCACAGCAGAGAGCCACTGAAAAGAGGCATATTTAATTTTTCAGCGGCATTTAGGAGAGTCTAGTGAAAAACCTTCAGGAATATCAAGCATGTTTCAACTTGACTTTAGAAATAAGAAAAAATACGGTTGAAATAATAAATAGCGATATAATGGCGATCTTCACGCGAAAGATTAGCCACAAAAGCCAGGGGATTACCAGTATTTATAAGGAGTGTTAGCGGCACGCTACAGGGCGGATCTTGAAGCTTTTTTGCCTGCGGCCGAAAAGGAAATGAACCATTCGCTGTCCCCATAACATTTGACAATGACAACAGGAAGATTGATACAGATACGGAAAATTGTGTTATGGTTAATGGGCAGTTCAGTTTATTTGTATACCATCTGCCCTTTCAATCCGAAAAAATCACAGATAAATGAAAGGGGAAAAT
Source organism: Scotopteryx bipunctaria (assembly GCA_949320045.1). Lineage (NCBI taxonomy): Eukaryota > Metazoa > Arthropoda > Insecta > Lepidoptera > Geometridae > Scotopteryx > Scotopteryx bipunctaria. Next base: position 8,408,911 of record OX439441.1, read on the forward strand.
ATTGCTGTGTGAAATCTGAACAGAAATATAGAAATTCCACTAGTTTTATAAGTTTCTAAATGGCGCAAACTTTGCCACAAAACATTCATATTACCTGCTTAGTAATTAGGTATGTTTTAACATTATGTCGAAATTTTTTATTGCTTTCTTCTTACAAAAAGTTAAACAAATTTTTAAAGCACCAGTTGCCATCCCTCGTTTTTAGATAGTGACAAGCCATGACGGCAAATTTTAAACAATGTTTTTACATTACAAAATAACACGAATAACGAACCATGGCATGTAGTTACTTACATATTCAACTTATTTATTAAGCTTCCTGTCTGATTCACCAATTTTTTTTACCACGAGATCTCAATTGCTTCTCAGTACTTTTCCGAGCAGCACACAACTTACCTATCTGCATAAACTGTTATTTAAAAAAATCATTGTATAATAATAAAGTTGGAAATAGAGTATACAATACATGCAAAACCAACTACAAAACCGATTTTATTTGATCTTTTTGCCAAATAACAATTCCTAAAAAAATACGCTTTTGTTTACTGTAACTTATCTTGTTAGTGGTTTAGGCTCCAACCCAACATGCATGTTCGCTGTATTCAGTCAAACACTTTGACCGGTTTGGTCCCATTGCGACCCGCGCCACACACAACTTTGCCATAACTCGTTTACTCCGGTCCAGCTAATTTGCTTGCAGAGTACGTACAGTCAACTTGTCAGTGTACTTTATGGCATCTTCATACTATTTACGGGTCGCGTAATATTCTCGTTTCTCTTAACAATGTTTAAACATCATTCGCCTACAAATTATATTTTATGAGGGTACTTACTTTCGTGATTTGAATTTGATTATAGCAACCGCCTATTTGTTTCTTTAAAAAATTCAACATTAGCTTTCTAAGCATCTTATCGAAACTTAAAATCTCCTATCTCTACTCTATACCTTTATTATTTAATTTTCTTCTAAAAATAAATAAAATGGTACTACGCTGTAGTGGCTTTCCAATGCGGTAAGGTATTCAGGCACTAAGGTAATGAACACAAACTGCGAGTCTCGTGGTTACTGTAAATTAAGGCGGGTTCGCGAATTGGAAACCGCCGTGAAGAGGATGCAACGCGAGAGCCCCTGGGAATCGTTCTTTAAAACCGCTGATTGCTAAGGAGCTAGACGGAAATTGTTCGCGCTGCTCTACTTTAGCGCGAAAACGTCCGGGTTCAAGTAGGTTGCACATTGCACACGCACACCTATCTATCACTATTACTAAGAAGTAGCTACTTGAATACTTTGCTGTATTTATCAAAATTTGAGGTAAATACGTCATCGATACTGTAATCACTCTACTCCGCTTCTTAGATTTTATGCGTGGTAGTGTGATTTACAAAAGCTTTGGTAAAATTGGATAATAGTTAGGTATAGCAATCAGCAATACGGTTCGATTCAGCGAAGCAAGAGAACGACAATTGATATTAAATATTGAAGAGCATAGTACTCCCTCCCTAGCAATGCCTCTGTACCTATACCTTCGGGTAGGTATATCCCACAATTTGCAATTACGTTCGTCGAAATGTACAAATCGATAGAGGTCATCGGCACCATAGGCATCATCCATGAGGTGGAGCCCTTACTAGGGTGTTTGCCATACATTAATGGCCCCCACAGTCTGCCCTGCACTAAGCATTCCACGAAAACATTACATCGCCTTTTATTCTATTTGCCTGGGAAATCCAAGGGAGGCTCGGGTTAAATATTTACCTACCGTAGTTTGTCAAATTCCCGGAACACAATCAGGGTTTTACAAAATGACACTCGATACTTCCTTTTGCATTTCCAATGGAATTCGAATGCTACTATTTGAATGGATGCGCATTATCTATTGTTGTTTACTTATCTCAAAGTTGCACAGACTTCCGTAATGCTTCCATTGGGCCTGGATCTGAATCCAAACGCGAAAACGAAACTACTTTTCCAATTTTCTCTCAATGGCTATTAGGATGAGAAATGTAAAGTAGATTCCCGGACGAAGTCGAGATATGTGTTCGAAAAGAATGAAATTTCAAAGTGAATTGCAATAGTCTCAAGCGACAAAACGTCTCCTGGATGCAGACTACGAGGTTCTTTGCATGTATCACACGAGTTTACTATAGCAAAATTGACTTTTAGAGAAAATATTCAGTTGATATGCAAACTGATTTCAAAATAAAAAATTGAAAAATTCTAAATTGAAGTACAGTTGCCACTCTATGTTTTCATGTGTACTAAAGCGCATGCTTCATTCGAGGCACCCCTGTCGAAGCTGAGAGTCAGTGCCAAAAGTTGTTTCAATATGACTTCGGATGTCCTGTTGTTATGAGGGTGGATACAAGTTGTGTCCACAGCAAACAGGCCTCTCAAATCGTGACTTAACACAGTGTCAACAGGTTACTTGAGTCAAGTTGACAGTCTGTAATTTGGCGTCGGCGGACCAACTTGTGGACAAGACCCCTCCCTTATTTGCGGGCGAACAGTAACTTTAAACTGCTGAAACTAATATATAACGCGCTTTAGAGTTCCAAGCTTACGAGCGTCCCATCGATTCACCTAGCTGGATCCTTGAGGACGCATCGAGGCCATATTTTCAGACAAACGTCTGACTTCGACTTAAACTATGAAATATTAGAACGTGTATGGTTAAACGATCGAGGAGATTTATCATTTCCGAAACATATTGCAGTCAAGTTAAATATTTGAAATCAAACTTTCAGTAGCAAACATTTATTTCAACTAACTTTAGCGTGCTGCCGATAAATAACGATTATTAAGTTATTTTCCGAATAGTTTCCATTGTCATAAATAACTTCGTGCAACTACATTCCGTGCTATATCGCGGCACTTAGTTCATTACACCGAAGTCTGGCGCAACTTAATGCAAATTAAATGGACGATTCTCTGTACCTAGTGAGTCATATTTTCATATTAAGAGTACGAGCCCCCGCTGGCAAACACAATTTCTTCTTAGTGAAGAAGAGAAAAAACGGTTGGTGCATTTTTAAATTAGTGGGTGCTATATTTGTATTTACGTGGAGGAATACTAGATTGAACAATAAGGCTGCCGAGTCAAAAGTTCTAACACCAGCCGTCTTAGAAAATATGCTTGCTTTTCTTTATGACAACCCCGTTTCATACAAATTTCCATCGCTAGGCAAATCCGATTCTAGAGCCATTATGGAATTAGGTGGAGCCATCTTGGTAATTACTGAGCATTCTAGGAATAAGTAACTTTACCCGACCACAGTTTCTGCCTCCGCGAAACTGAATTAACCAACCTAATATAAATCTCGAGGGAACCGCTTTAAATTCCCTGGGCCAGTCGTAATTTTTCTATTCTCTATCTCTAATGGAGCAGTTATTTTAAAGTTCAAATATTTAAATTCCAGTAACCCTATACTTCTCTAGGTACTACCATATTAAATATACATTGAACTTATAACTAAAAGAGAACACACTTTGCTGTGGCGTTTGTTGTACCCACGAAAGCCACGAGGCCTGAAAATTATTTACAGAAAAGCCTATACCTACTACATGAGTCTAAAGATCCAAGAACTTTCCATACCTGTTGACAACTCTAAACGTATAAAAATGGTTATTTTTAGGTTTTAATACGAGAAGGCACGAATAAAAATCGCTCTTAGTAAATCACGATTGGTCTGCTAAATTGGTTCGATTGAACTTACTCTACTGCTTTGCGAGTAAGTGGCAGGGCAAGTGCCACATCCACACTATTTTTCTTTGATTTTCTCAGATCAGAGGTCGGGAGTTTTCACCGTTATTTCTTTCGCTGAGAAATCCCCTCGCACGAGTTTAGTTAGGAATTCCGTGCACCTATCTTCGTATCGTGCCACATATTTTGTGTAGGGAGGCGGCGAACTTCCTTTTTCCTTGTGAAATCTTTCGTAATACTTCCTCAAGGAAAGCTTTGGGAATTAGCCATGAAAATTGATAGCTGAGTGGATTGTTTGAACCCAAGTCATACTCTACAGAAACCTATCTATAGTCAAAGTGTAGGTAGCCTAGCCAATAATATATTAAATTATCAACTAGAATTTGATTTGAATATTGATTTTGAAAAATTTATTCAGTACCCTACAATATTCGGGGATTATTTATGTACAGTAGGTAAATAATAAGCACATTTTTTTAATCTGTAGTTTGAGATTCGCGTAAGTCTACGTAGGTCATTTTATGTAGGTACCCACATACCTAGGTCTCTACCTAAGTGTGTGTCTGGCTAGATGGGTAAACAAATTTCAGGGGGATACGTTCGTATGTGTTGTGTTGTGTGTCGTCAGGAATACCTCTCCTGTGTAATATTGGGAAAAACTTGCGGGCGGTGGATAGTTGCGGGGTCAAGTTAATGATATCGCCGCCATTTGCGGACGCGTCCCAGCTCCGAATTGCGCCCGGGCACGTTAATGGGCTCAGCTACACCACTCTGAATATTTTAAAGGACATTCGGCGAAATTACTACAAAAATAATGTCGCTTTGCTTGTACCGAATTACCCGAGAAACGGTTTAGAGACCGGCAATAAATATGCACGGAATCCTCTTCCTATTGCCTCTCTGGAGATTGCTTTTCAGGATTATACATTTTCAGTTGGAGTTCTTGAACTTCAAAAGTTTGGAATAACATTCGGTTTGGGGTTATTGATTAGTCATAAGCGGTACATTCGCAAAGCCATTTCACGTACAGCTCTAGCAGTGAGCTTTTAAATAATAAATGAAGTGCAGAGAGTGTCGGCTCTAGTTCTCTACCAAACGAAATAAAGTAAATCGCGCCCGCTTCCGCGCCCGCTTCCGCGGCCGCTCCCGCCTCCGCCTCGCGCCTGGCTCCGCGTGCAGACAGCGTCCTACGTGCGCTGCATAATGCACCGTTTCGTGCTAAATTCACAACTACGTACCCTCCGGCAAAATAAATTTACTGCTTCTATCTTATTTGCTCTAATTCGTGAAAACTGCAACTGGAAACTGCGTTGTTGGCGTAATGATCGTGCGACACCGCTCCTGCTGAATTAGCTGCAGTAGATAGGTATTGCTTTGGATTTAAAATTTTCCCATAACGGAGAAAAATCGTAGTTTCCAGTTTTCGCACTGAATGTTTCGAAGTTCTTATGCATTTTGCAAAGGGGAAAAGTTTCGTTCGCGTAGCGTTGGAACACACGACGCTGTCAATTCGAGCTAAGCGATCTCTTTACGAACTTGAACTTTTTGCTCAGAAAAATCTATATTTTCTTTGTGTGATGTGATGTTTGTATTTTCGTAGTGTGATGGGGTATCGTAAGATTTGTGAAAGTTTCAGAGGATTTTATGTTTTCATTAACGAGTTTTTACAGAAGTCAAACGAGGGCTGGGCGATATGAGCGATGGGCTGATCACCTGTCACCATGGTTCACCATTATCCATCTTGGGACTTTGAATCAGGATTGGCTGCAAGTTTTCTAATGATTACTTGTGGCTCTGCCCACCCCATTAGGAATACAGGCGAGATGTATAACCTACCTAATGAGAGTTAAAACTTCGTGCCTCAGTTAAGTACCATACCTACTCAAATTATTGTAGCAAATACACTTATAATTGCAGTAAGCAGGTGGGTACATAGGCTTTGTCTGGCTTAGCTTCTTATTAGCGTGCATAAATATCAACCCCCACCTACCTACCCCAATTTAGTGGGAGGGAGTTCAGAACAAATCGACCCTGGCTATATTTAGGTAAACATAAAACGTAAGATTCTAAGTATCTACCTATTGTGTATAGGTACTTACCTTCCTTTCCCTATGTGAAGTAAGCCTAAATGCCTAGACAAGATTCTAGGGGGAAGTCCAAACGCATACCTACCTAGCTAATTGACTTTACTAAATAATTTTTTTATTCGATTCGTGCCTATGTAAAAACACACATTTTCGTTCATAGCCATGTTTTATTTGGATGCGTAAATCTCAATAAAAACTTGTTTTATATTAAGACTGAAAAAGGGTCCTCTCACAATTTTTTTTCTTGACTTGCGCATCCAATTCTAAAACTTCGACTACCTAGGGCTCCAGTTTCGAGGCTCGCTAAGGTGCATCACGTGTCATAGGCCAAAAAACAATGTCGCAGGAGAGGAAGGGATAGACTGATGTTTCACTCAAAAATAAAACGAACTTTGATGCGCTCCTGTTTGACTATTTTTACTGGTTTTACGAAAAAGTGGTCGTGAACCGGTGGTAGTCTGCTTACTGACCATTTCACCCTACCATCGCTCCAAATGTAGGTAACATGGTAAAGTTCTGACTAAAACAAGTGCGTGAGTGTAGCCCATAGTCGTTGAGTGACCGGGAAGAGTTGCCTAGGTATTGTTCTCTAGTCATTCCAGAATAATCCCTGGGTATCAAATATCGAGATATAGATTTTTGTCTAAATTTTTTGATTGGCTAAATACCCATATACCTACTTACATGTGCCTCAGGACGGCTGCGTTGGCGTTGTTGGGACGTCGCCGCGTCGTCGACGCCATCGCATTGGCGTCACCGCCTAGCGCCTGTGCGTCCGTCGGCTTTGGCAATAGGTACCTACTACAATGAGTTCAATGTTCTCTTTGTTATTGTAGATTAGGTACCTAACTACCCATCTAGGTATGGTAGATAGGTAGGTAGGTAGGTAGGTACCTACATACCTAACTACCTTCCTAGACAAGATGTGAGTGGCAGCGTACGTAAAAAAATCTGTCATTTGAATATCAGTATTATGAAGCTAAATGTTTGCTCAAACAAACCACTTTTCATGGATAGTCAGCGCGCAAATTTGAATTCATGCTGTAAACATGCTACATAAACCAATTATCAAACAGAGCCAATGGCGCTAGCGGCTGATGGCATGCCATGCATATCAGCACGCAGAATCGATAATTCACAATATGCCCGCTAGAGGGCAACACAAGCGGTGAGCGGCGCGCGGCGCCTCGATGCGCGCCCCCCACAACCACTCCTCCACGTTGCGCATCCGTGACCTTAACTTTGTAATGACGTCGTAAAACACAGATTAAAAAACTATTTATTTTGCGTTATTTTCTTATATTATTTTTATATTTATTTATCCTATTCGTTTTTATAGGTAAGCTACTATGAACTTATTTTGATAATGGTATGTATTACTCGACTAGGTACCTACTTTAATCCGTCTTATTTACTACCATACCTGATTTAAAATCATAAATCTTAAAGTGAATAAAAACTACAAATAGGACAAAATTTATAAACAAAATGCATACCCAGTGAGAACGTTTTGATGTGTTCGCGATCGCGAGCTCGCTGAGAGAACGCACGCTCGTACAACGTCACATCGATCGGCCACTCGTAGTCAGCTGCTGCTTGCTTAGCTTGCCGTTCTGTGTCGCGCTTCTTGTCCGCTTTCAATGTTTTCGGTTTTATTTTGTTATTTCTGTGATACAAACTGATTTTTACCTAATATACAACGTATTGCACAATTGTGAACGAAACCGTGCTGTATTATAGTGTTACCGACCCCTGGAACGCAGATAAAAACAAGGTAAACGCCTTTATTTTGGTTTGTCGTGAACATAACCTCTCTGACATCACGTACGATGTTCATTTCGATGTTTTGGTGTGTTTGAGTAATATTTTGGATTATGAGAGGCAATAAACTGTGTTTAGTGAGTTAATTACACAACAATCTTTCGGAAAAAATGAAGTTTTATGTAGTTTAGATACAATTTCAACTCATTTTGGGCACACTTTCTTCGTAAACATAATTTTTGGCGTACCAAACAAAGGACTACTATACAAACTATGGTAGAGTTGTATGAATAAAGATGGTTTAAATAGTATTTTTGTCGTAGAAATAGTGAAATAGATTAATAACAAGTGTTTTAGAATGAATCACCATGACAATACAATGCGTGCTTGATGAGACAATGACATTTCATTTCGTTACAAACCCATAGGGGGCGTTAGTCGCTGAAAAGATGCATCCATTGTTCGTATTTGACCAGTTGTATCAGCTGACTTCACTTAGATTCGTTTCGTCCAGTAACAGTTCTCATGAAAAATTATGTAGATAGGGTACCTACCTAGGTCACAGAACAAATAACAGTACTAGCGTACCTAGATATCTACTACAATGTTTTACCTAGGTAGGTAAGTACTTACCTAAACGAATTATGCTGTTAGGTAGGTACCTGCCTACTTCCCTACCTACTGTTTTAGGCCTATTAAATTATTTTTAAGTAAGTAACTACCTAGTAGAGTGAGGATGTAGATAGGAACATTTAAGGTGTCTAGCCACAATAAATAATAGTGGTACTTACCAGGTCTAGCTTTCTAGTAAGTACCTACCTAGTTAAAGGTACCTTACCTATGTATAGGAATATTAATACCAACTTAAGTAGGCACGGTATAACTACGAAGGTAAGTATTTAGGGTACCTACCTATATTCCTGTTAAGTTTAACTTTATTACCTACCTACTTAGGTAGGTACCTTATCTACCTTCTTATCTATGCAGGTACTTAGGTACTTATGTTAAATTTCTAAACATTGCACCACCAAAAACACTCTCGCGCACTTAACCTATACCCAAAACATTTTTATTACTGATTTCAATTCGTTGTAGGTAAGCGCCACTGAATCAACGTTATGTTATGTAATGACTTAATTCATACAGTTTGTATGTTATTTGTACCTACCTAGTATTTACTTGTTCAAAACCTAGTTAGGTAAAAAGTATTAAGTACCTAAGTACTTAAATTTAATATTGTTTAGGTACCTACATAGATATCTTGATTGGATAATCGCCAAGAGTATCATTAATGTTTTGTAGATACTTACCTACCCAGTTTCGATTGTTCGCTCCGCCTATCTTAAAATAATTAATCGATTTGATGACCAACTTTAAATTGACTGGTTCATCTTAATCAATTGTACTTAACTATAGTTATACTATATATACGTACACTTGAAAGATTACCTGCAATAAGAGACTCCATTCGAAAAGCCTTTTAGTGGTAAAGCTTATTTAATACCTTTTTTCATAGCTGGAATAGGCATGTAAGTACCTACCTCTTCTACCTACTAGGAATCTTTCAGGTTCCTATAAGGCCCCTTATAGGTTCCTAACTGGGTAGATAGGTACCTACCTTATGATGGGACAGGGTCACAAAAATCGCTTAATGCCAACATAGGTAGGAACTGCTTCTGAAAACAAGCTATAGGTATTCTAACTCTTATCCTAAGTTATCTATTATTAACGGTTGCTAAGGATAAAACGCTCGTGGCGTAGCTTGCTTAGACGTTCTTGCTTGATCGTTAAAGTTAAGCAACGTTGTGCGCGGTCACAAATGAGCGGGTGACCGCAAGTGGCATTACGAGCTGAGCGCTTCCGTGCTTCGGAAGGCACGTTAAATTGTTGGTCACGGCTTTAAGTCGTTTAGCCATGATGGAGGCCTTTAGATGGCCTAAAAACTCAGTCACTAGAGTTGGCCACTAGTTCATACAAACATAGGATAAAACGCTCCTGAATTTAAACCTATAGCAGAGCATTTGTACCCAGCTCACTAGGGAAGCAACGACAGCTTACTATGTTTGTACTTAGGCACTAGACAGCTAATAGACAAATTAAGATGCAGAATGCAAGATTACCTTGAGGGCAATAGCCGTAAACGTCATCTACCTATTGATTAAATGTAAATTACTTACATCAATGCAAATGTAAATTGAACAATAAGTTTGCCATTACATACGATACTTCAAAACGGACATTTTATTGTTACCTTAATGATTCCATGTAAAGTTCACTGCGAACCGTATAATTTCAGTAAAATTTGTCTAGTTTAACCAGGATACGAAATATTGCAGGGCTGTTGAGATTTTGTGTGCCGTTCGGTATTCAGAATAGCAATTGCAGTTTGATTTGTAGGCTTTTAGACGTTTAGGTTCTAGGTTCTAGGCACCTAACCTATCTGTTCAAAGCACACTACGGTGTAGGTAAATATACTTGGGGTTTATATTTCTTCTTAACAATGTTACATAGGGACTCCACCTACAGTGACTTAGATAATCTCGTGACTCAGTTTTAAATCTACCATTGTTAAAGTAATATTTTTTCCGTCTGACCATAAACGAAGCTAATGGCTAACCGAAAACGCTTTTAAAATGCACATGACTACTTATACATTTGCAAATGTCGACTTTTGTTGAAAATGTCCGTCTCGTCGGCTATATTCCGTTTAATGTCGCAATATTGTGAGCGTCGGAGGGCCGCGGCCGGTCGCGTGCATTTACATACATTAAAGCGGACTCTGCTGCATGTAGTACTGTTCGCTAGCCTCGCTCAGAATGTGTGTGCGCTGCGAATTAACTGTAATTGAGCCATTCGGATAGCGGTGAGCCGCGCTTCACTGCCTCCCTAGTTTGGCTTCAACAACAGTTTTTCGTTTACTCCTTCTATCAAAAACAATATTAACTCTACTTTTATCTGTTGCGCAGATTTTCACATTACACTCGCTCCACTCGCTCGCGATCGCTGTTCGCTTTTGACGGATGAACGCAAACTTCATTTCATTGTTGAATTCTTTCAGAGGAAACATTTCCATTTTTACAATGAAACCGAATAACTAATGCCTACTCGCTAGGATATTCATCTTCACCCCTTTCTGGAGGAAACAAACAGGGGGCGTCGGAATTTTGTTATTAGCGTTACTGAGGGGGTAGGTTCCTCTACCGTCGCGCACCTGACTGATTGATAGCACTTCTTTCCACCTCGGGTCGAGCTTGTAATCGAGCCATTAATAAACTTTACTGCCTGCAAGTTTATCCTGTGGACTCGTTATTTGGTTAATGGGCTGGCAAACGGCCCGGGCACGAGACACCTGTGAAGGCGAGCTCTGGGCTCGCGCCACGCTTTGTGAACCCTAATTGACATATTGATGGAGATGCTCAAAGGTAAAAGCTCTCTTCAGATTTTGGGCCGCACAAATACGGGCTCTCGTATCAATACACTACTGAATGGCCTTATTCCGGCACACGATTGCTTCTACACATTGGCACAAGATGATTTATTAGATAAACATTTTATGTAACGTATATTTAAAGGTTGTATTTAATAGACAGTCGGAATGAGGTAGACGTCTAGTACCTATTACTTTTAAAAGTTTTTCAGAATTTGATCTTCAACTTTCTCCAAGTGAAAAATATCTTTCCCTGTTTTAACCCATTTCATGCTCTAGTCTAGACTGGATAGAGAATCGAATTATTCAAATGAAACTTCAACTAACTCTACTAGCTGAAACTATTTAAGGTTATAATAAATACTCCTAAAGAGAACCTGGAATATTTTATTTGTTTCCCAAATTATCTGACAGTAGACCGAGCTAATGTCACTCGACGGTTGACAAAGCGTAGGGCGGCACGGAGGCTTTGCTTACAGCTATGTAAACAAAGAGGGCAAAAAGGTTCTACAGCCGAAAGTAATAAAAGTTTTATTTATGTTTTTTTTTAAGGGATTATAACTCTAAAAGACCTAGTCAGTTTAGTGAGCGGCAAGTATAAATATTCAGAAGTTAGAAAATATGTTGTTTATTTAAATTCAGTTACTCATTTTCAATCTACCAAATATCAATCAACACGTTGAGTTATTTCAACTTCTATACAAATTGCCTTCAGTTTCTTGAAGGCTTATTTAGTATCATAAGTCGATTACCTTATTTGTTGCTTGGCACTTTTAAAAAATAACACTAACCAAATAAAAAATTCTCAATTGAAATTCGAATCGAGCACAATTTAGTTCCATGGAGTTAGTGTATTAATGTCAAGCCGGGAGAGGGAGAGACGGTCCCGTCAAGCACTCGAGGCCGAGAGGCTTAACTTGACAGAATGTAAACGGGCGAGGAGACAAGGGAGGTGCGTCGTCGGTCGTAAAAAAGGGCAAAGCAATAATTGCGGTAGCTCAGGGTACGATGCCGCAGCGGCGCACGAGCGGCGGCTTCCTTCCGCCCGCCCTGTGATTGAAAGTTGACATTGAACCGCCCCGGTGCGGTGGCGCCAGGTACGGCCCGCGCTATTTTTGACCCCGCGACCTATCGCCTCGGCGATCGGCCTCGCCAGAAACTTGCCGTTTTAATCGCGTGAATGTGCCGCACCATTTGCAAATGCGCACAAAACGAACCTTTCGTGTTCCGCCGCAAATTAGCGTCGCGTTTGTGCGCTCCTCCGCTGCAATTAAATAGGGAAAGCTTTCATTTGAAACTGAAAAACTGTTAGTTTAAAGATTTCCCGGCTTTGTAAAGAGGTCAGTGTTTGCATCATAGTCTTTTGTGCTCGGTGTTCGCTTTTTGCTTTTAAATAGAGTTATGAAAGACAGATGGTTGACATTCAAATCCAAATTATCTGAATGAAGACGATGTTGACACCGGCATCGCCACGGCCGAGCGCTATTCGAATTGGGTCAACGCCTACCGACAAAAGGTGCGGCGTCAGATAAGCGACATTTCCCGGCGTCCAGCTGCCGCTCGACCCCCCTTAAAACAAAGAACACCGGAATATTTTCATTTATTTGCATTCACCTCGTTTCTCTTTTTCCGCGCTCTTATGTATGGATAATCATTAGGCATCGTTTACACGCCGCCCTTTAATGTGTTTGCTTGCTCCACAATTTGATACCGCGCCTGTTTGCATTGTTGCCGTTTTGCCTTCCCGATTAGGGTCGCATTTGAGAACCATATTTATTAGAGTGTAGTACTCGTGACATGTCTTTCATTTTATATAGATATAGCATACAATAACAAAAAGGACTGCTCCTCCCATTCCTGGGATTTGTGATGATCTCATGAGAACGACGGCCTTAAGTCTGTTACACCTGCGTTTGACGTTTGTATACAGTGAATCATGCTCGTAGTTTATTTTTTGTAGCCGTATGTCGTCGTAGTGCCAACATCGTAACTGGATAGTGCTACGTATAGAAAGCTCGGTGGCGGAAGGACGTGTCACTCACGCGGCGCTGACGTCTGCCTGCTTTCAGAGCTAGCTGCGCTTCCGACCTGCCCTCCGACACAGACACTGTTCAACACAACTACATCACACTATAGCAGTGCGTGTTGCCAATGACGGTGTAAGGGTTAATTTCCTTCAGCCTTTAATTTTCATGCGTACTAAGTGGTTGGTAGTAGGCGAGGCTAAGCTTTTTGGCGGCTGTATTCAGCTCTCTTTATTTTTACCGATTATGGTATAAAAGGATTGTAATTTTTTCATGCTTTGAGTAGTCTACTATTTAGGGTTCCGTACCCCAAGGGTGCCTACGGACCTTATTACTAAGCCTGCGCTGTCCGTAAGTCCGTCCGTCTGTCAGCGGGCTATCTCATCTCTCATCAACCGTAATAGGTATTAGAGTTGAAATTATCACAGAGTGTGTATTTCTATTGCCGCTATAACAACAAATAATAAAAATAAATAAAAAGGGGCCTCGTACACCAGAGACATTTATGTACGTGTACGAAGGTACAGAACCCTTCGTGTGCGAATTCGAAAGGCACTTGGCCGGTTTTATTCTAAGAAAATGTGGGTCTAGATCCGAGTTATAATGTCTCTTAAGACAAATTTAGCACCAAGTTGGTGCGCAAACATCGATCTACGTTACACAAGTTAGCAACAACAAACTAACCAACAATGCATCGATCTAAACTATGTCCAAATAACAATACAGATATTGTATACTCAACTAGCATTAGGCCGCGTCTCCTGCCTGTAACATGCTGCTACCTTACAGCATTGAAGCCTTTTAAAACAATACAAATTTGTTTATGAAAACCGAATATTGGTCGTGTAGAAACTAGAATTATAATCTACATACATACATATCACGCCCGTATCCCTGGTGGGGTGGGCGGAGCCACAAGTCAAGTAATCATAAGCAAACTTGCAGCCACTATTGATTCAAAGTCCCAAGATGGATATGGTGAACCATGTTGACAGGTGATCAGCCCATATAGACGGCCCATCATGTTGGAGAGGATACTATCCCTTAGTCGACTTTTACGACATGCTTGGGAAGAGAAGCAGCTAGATGCATTCTATGTTTTTTCTTTACTCCAGCAGAGAAGTAAGCAGAATTATAATCTTACATAAATTAATTATGTTTTTATAAATAACGACAGGGAATGTGCGGAAAATTACCTAGAGTTAGTAGGTAGGTACCTACTTTAGAAGCGAGACAATAATGGTGTCCCGTGTCACCTTGGGGAGGAGGGTTTCCATAATCATTAGATGAAACTGTGACGGAGGGCACCGACCAATTGAGAATCAAGTTATACAAACCCTAATTAAATATACATAGCTTTATTTACGCAAACAAATGAATGGGCGTATTAATTAAGTCGCAAGTTTATTAATAGAATGATACTACTCGTACTATTAATTGTATCGTAAGACTTCGCGGCATTTGCCAATTGTTCAAACATTTTATTAATTAAACAAAGAAACCGTCAATTATTTATTCTAATCGTTGGTTTTTTCTCAATGAAAACGTCAAATATTTACACTTTAAACAGAAAACAACGCTACTATTTGTTTTGTGTTACGGTCTATATAACAGTCATGCCGCGCCAGCGACTCTGCTAGATTTATGAAACCGTTTCTATGTACCTACCTATGCTGAAAATAAATATATATTTGTATTGTAAAATGTATTACATTTTTAATAAAATGGACTACATACATGCCACACACATATTCTACTGAAGGTATTTTACGTCTAGCCCTTTGTCTTGTAGGGGACCTCAACTTTATATCGCAGCGATAGAAAGAAAAGCAATGCCGTGTTAATACATGTTTATATAACCCGTTTCTGTTTGAGGTATAGAGGGTTTCTATTTAGCTTCTACTCTACTGAATACAACATTGTTATTTGCCTAATGCTGATGAGTACCATTCTTAGTCAGAATAGAACTAGCATGAACTTCTCCCGAATGAAGCAAGATTAGACGGCATAATAACGCGTAATATCCCATTAAAATTTTCCCAACTGAACTCAATTTGTTCAATTTCTCTCTCTAGAGATTGCGGTGAACGCGGAAGGACTAGCCGCTGTTCCATTAAACTAGAAAGTCGGTCTCCGAGACCCAATACTTTAGCTTATTATCCGGGGCTGACACATTAATACCGAAAGTGTTACCAACAAAATGTCAGCCCTGATACAACTTTGATTTGATCCGTTTGGAACGTTTTTTGTGCGCAGTTAGGTCGGTCGGTGGGGATTAAGCAAATGTAAGCAGGTTAGTTTGATGTTTTTTGTTCAAAAACTAATCTGCTGATTCAGGTCAGGCATGTTCCATAATAAAGGTCCGATTCAATATTTTCCTACCAGCCAAAGTCAACCGAGATCCCTCTCGAAGATTTTTCGAAAATAGTTATCTCTGCCATTTGAAATGTCGTATTTTATTTACCTCCTTCATTACCTGTAGGTAAGAATATTAATTAATATTCCTTGAAAGGTGAACGTAATTTACGAATTTGGGGTCTAGGTGAAATTAAACCTCCGGAATTTTGCTGGCACCTGCTGCGAAACACCAGTGAATGAAGCTGAAAATTCTTCGAATTTGTGGTAGTCCACTGCCTAGGTTCTAAAAAAAAAACAATTTCGGTTTGTGTAGGTTTTGTAAAAGCCTGTATGAATTTCGTGAATGAAGATGACTCCGTTTTTACGTGTCTTTGCCCACTTGTACTTTTTTTGTGCCTAGATGATGACTGTCCGATTATGGAACGAGATAGGCGAATAGCTTTAAGAGACCACCACACGATCGCGTCTAGACCGATTTCGAATTGAATTGAAAGAGATAGCGCTACGGATTTCGTGTGTATAAAAGAAAGACAGAGAGACCGCGCAAAATCTTCTTATATTATAAGAATCTTTGTCCTGACCGACTGACTGACTGACTGACTGACAGACAACGCACAGCTTAAACCGCTGGACGTAGAGACTTGAAATTTTCAGTGTAGGTAAACCTTGGTACGTAGGGGTGTACTAAGAAGGGATTTTTCAAAATTCAACCTCTAAAGGGGTGAAAAGGGATGAAAACCTGGAATCAATTTTTGGTCTAAAACTGCACATAACCTATATCAAATTAAAGAGCCGATTTTTCTCATTTAGTTGATGTCATAATATTGAAATAAAATAATTGATAATTACAAGAAAGCTACACAATGAATCAAAAAACTTATTTTAACAACTAAACAAACAGTTATTAATTATTATCTAAGTACCTAAATCAAAGTAAAAATCATCTATAAATATTATAAGGTTCCCGAGATTAGATCAAAACATACGCGAAACATGGGTTTTTCAAAATTTTCAAATGTTTTCACTTTGAGGAACTTAAGAAAAAAAAATATCATTTTCTTTTTCAATAAACACATTTTATTGAATACCAACAGAGTTCTACATGGATTTTGGTGAGTAAAATCCGCCATTGCACACTCTTATTTCTGAAAATTTTGCGACTGTACAAACAGTACCGAGCTTTATTTATGTATGAAGCTGATAAGCATTTGCTAGTCCATTTGTATATCTGTAAAACGAGGTGGAAATATTAGGCTGTTTATCACGTGCGAAACGGGTCGGCCGGAGTCGGGTGACTTGCCCGCGGCTATAATGTGCTTCATCACGCGACACTGCACAACATTCGTGAAAATCATTTTGTTTCTATAGGCATGGCAGTAACTTGGCTCAGCTGAGATGTTTGTTGAAGGGAGGGATGTTACAATGTTATACACAATAATTACAGCACATATCTACTAATCACATAAGTAGCTACTAATATTATTAACGCGAAAGTATGGATGTATGGATATTTGTTACTCTTTTCTTTATTTGTTACTCAGTCAAATATCGCTTCTAGCGATAAGGCCGCCAATTGTGGATACCGGAATAACTATGTAAACTTTTGTAATTTTTATGTTTTTTTGTTGGTATACACAATAAAGTATTATCTTATCTTATCTTATCTTTTACGCCTAAACGGCTGAACGGATTCGAATGAAACTTGGAATATACATAGTACATGTGCTGGATTAACATATAGGCTATTTTTTATCCGGGTACCGCGATAGCAAAGCCGCGGGCGGCAACTAGTACAAAATAAAGATTAGACTTGATTAGGCTGAGCTGTAGTGGGCAAAAATATATAACCAATAGGCGTTGATGAGATACGACGAAACCGTCGTATAGTAAGTACCTACTATAAATTGTAAGCAAAAGTTAAGTGTGTTCCAGCAAGATGGGCCATCTATATGGGCGATGAGCTGATCACCTGTCACCATGGTTCACCATATCCATCTTGGGACGCTTGGATCAGGAGTGGCTGCAAGTTTTCTAATATTACTTGTGGCTCTGCCAACTCCGTTAGGGATACGAGCGTGATAATAATGTTTGTATGTAAAAGTTCAGTCGCGGTCCGATGTTTAGAACTAGGTATATCGAACACTAGAAACCTATAGCCATGAAGATTCAAGTTAACCGGTGAACTTCATGCACACTGCAGGCATCTGCCCTTTTAATAACTCCGTATTTGTCTTATTCCAGGTACATAAGCCTGAAACTGCATTTATTGGTAAGTAGATTACTACTCAATTTATAAATGTAAGCTTGATTTTACTTATTTTGATATGGCTGTGCATGATAAAAAGGTTTTACAGTTAGCAGACAGGCAGCGGTCAACAATGTGACCCGAGTTGCTGTATAAATGTAAAAAAATCCTAACATACAATGTTGTACTCGAGTATTAAATTCGTTCGCAAATCTACCAGTCTGATACCTACCTAATGAGAGCAATAACAAAATCCAATAACAATATATCTATTCTCCTTACGCTTTCAAAATGTTGTACTCTATATATTTGGGCAAATAGTTTTATGTCGACCATTTTGACTTTTATTTTATTTTCGTTTATTTTCCCTTGTGCGGCCATAAAACGTACCTGGGCTCGCTCGGGGATAACGGAGCGGGCTCCGTTATCCCCGAAAAATTTATTATTGAGACCTTTTCGCCCGAGCTCTATCGACAGACATTGCGAAGGCGAAAGTTATGAATGACACATGTTTTGAAATATTACCTGCAGTGAACTGCTTCCCAAGAAATTTCATAGGATGAGAAGTTTATTTGTCGTGAAATATGTGGGAGTTTTACGAGAGCGGGACGACTTTTACAATGCTACGGATCAAGCAATTTTCTTACTTTTCGGTTTATATTGCAGAGCAATAAGGCTGAAAGGTGCTTCAAGAGAATAAAAGTATGACGTGCGACAAATTGGATGAGAAAAGTTTGCTATTCGCTTCTTGAGCACCTATTTGTTTCGCAACTAACTGGAGTTCTTAAATCAGGCATTGTTCTACTTTGTATCCATTTTATTGTTGAACACAACGTTGCTCTCGTTGGTACCAAAATATATTTACAGAATGTTATTAAATAAAGCCTTCAAAACATCAGTATTCCAGAGAATAGAATGGAGCAAATCAAGCATCAAATTGATCATTCGTAAAGCCGATGCCAGGTGACTGGAAAATACATCCCGAACAGACAGACTCTCATTCGACTCAAACAAGCTTGATGTTCAGATCGCAAAACAATGCTTTACTCGTCTGGTATTTCACGTTCGATTTTCTATTTATACCAAATGTACTATCAAGTCGCGTTTATCGTTTTAAAAATTCAGAAATGTTTATTATTTCTCAATTATTGGACTTGTCAGTATGTCAATTACAGTTCATTAGTTGATTGGAATCGTCTGGGGCCTAGCTGACGCTCTTGAATCGCTTCGATGGTCTCAAAGTCATCCTGAAATCGACATGTGCCTGGCACATGTGCTTTATAGACAGCCATCTAATAACGCTTGACTTGGTTTTAGCCAGCATCTCTACCAGAACAGAAAAAGTTCACACGCTTGGTAACAAAATACACAAGGTAGTTCACAACTTTGTCATCAGTGGTCGGACAATTTGCTGTCCGGAAAAATTAGCGACAACTCGCCTCGCACCGAGCCTCTGTTTTATTCAGACCCCAGGGAGCTCTGACACAATGACAAAAAATGTTGTATGGTATGCTGACGTTTTATTTTTTTGCCAATTATGGAAATTCGCGGGCAACTCGCGTACCACCTGGCGTGGCCGTTGCCCACTAGGTACTCTCTCGAGGCCGAGCCGCCACTTTGTTCCTGTTTCACGGCCTAGAGAAAGTTCTAATTTCACTTTTGCTATGGCTTTTTCATGTAACACCTTTAATCGTCCGCCTGGCTAACATAATGTGTTCATCCCGCAGAAGTACACTCAAAAGGGTCGATTTACCTTTATAATGTCAAGGGTTATTCTGCTGGTCACATATAATTAAACAATATTATTTATTTACGGCTAAAAATACTGTGACATAAAAATGCAATTTAACCCATTTCCTCCCAAGGAAACGTTTCCCAGTAAAAGGTAGGCGATCTGATTAAAAATGGAGTACACATAACGAATTCGCTTTATTCAGAACACGCAACAACTTTACTGGCCGCAGATTTTATCTATGGATACTTAATGGTTGTATAAGTCATTTTACCAGTCCGATCAATACAGCGCAAGTAATTCAATCATATCATACGAAAACGGCTATCCAGTGAACGATCGGTGTTTTCCCGTCGCCACAGCGCCAGCGGTCTGAGTCACGTCAGTTTCGCGGAAGCCGCTCAACCCTCTGCAGGGGTTGCTTCGCTAATGACTGCCGGACAACGACCGCCCTCCGGACTGCAAGGTGAATCGCGCGCGAAACGCAACCCTCGCCGCCACAATACTAAACTCCAATTCGGCAGCTATTCCCGCTTCGTTCTGCAATTCAGTGCGTGTTTATATGCAGCTTTTCAATCGGCAACGTTATTTTGATAAATATGCATGAAGTCGAGACCAGCGGCGCGGGTAACGTAAAGCGCCATCGTGAAAATTTAATGACATTTCCTGGTAGTCGCGTAATGAGTCATATCCGTCGAAGGGTTAATTTTAACACAGTATCGCAAAGCGAAATCGTCAATTTCCTATCATTCTCTGAAAAGGGTTGCTTTGCGGTGGTGGAAGACTATAATTTGTAAATTAATAAAGGGTGGGTTATACTGACCCCTTATTTAAATGCACTGTTTCATTGAAATGCATAGCATTTTATAAAACTACAATGAAAGTTTACAACTAACTTTGAATCAAAACGTAACGTTCCGTTTTCTCCGTTACTACTACTTCTCGTACTCCTCAAATAAATTCCTATCGTCCATCTATTTAGATACCTGCATTTCAGCTTTTTAGGTACTACGACGTGCCGCTTTCATCACGATGTTTTCTTTCACCATTTGAGTACTGCTATCGTACTGGTAAATCGTGGTGAAAAATCCATGACCTGATGAGTGGAAAGCGATCACTACCTCTAAACCACCAGCACCAGTGCTCTTTTTCTCCACTAGTATCCTAAAACCCTTCTTTCGCGTTGTGTACTCTCCTGTATGGTTTTAATTAACATATTGTCAATAAAATCAGTAGGTAGGTATACACACACACGCACACAATACGAAAGGTATACAATTAAATTGTTGGCAATTTGTTGCAGCACGGGTTGTGAACGTAAATTAAATATCATGTGTTCATTTTATAAACTTCATCGCTTCGAAATTTTACTCAAAGATTAGGTTTTGTTTGAGCATCTAGCAGTTCGTTTGCATGTGTATCCAGGATCACTTTGGTTCATATTGCTGGTTGCTTTGTGCATGGCGTGTCTGTCACTTTATACAAGCAAGCAATGTGTGCACGTTTGCTCTCTTGAATCTGAGGCTTGGCTTATCTTGATTGTCGGGTACCCCATCTATGTAAACAAGTAATGAGATTTTGCACAGAAGCGTACGACTTTGCTTTGCTTTCAATAGAGATTTGTGTCTACAAAAATCATTGGGGTCTCATGGTTGCTCTTTTGATGTTAAATTATCTTCTGAATCGTTAGTCTGTATTCATTAAAACAAAAGCTTTATATTATTATTATTTTTGGTTTCTGCTTTTTATGTTGCGCCTAAATAAAATAAGACAAAAATACAAACAACCTAATTTAGAATACGCCAATAAACTGTCGTACTTCGTGGTAATGAGAATTTACTACTGCAAAAACTCAAATGTCTCATTAATATGCTTTTAAAATATATATTTCTTAGAAGCATATCAATCACACTTCACACTATTATTATTACGAGTAATATTGCAGTTTGTGTGTATGTTTGTTTTCCCTTAAGAGGCTTCCGTACCATCGCGTCTAGACGATTTCGAAAGAGATATAAACGTGGTGTGTAAAACAAAGACAAATTGAGACCGCGCAAAATATTGAAATCAAATAACCCGACAAATCAAATAATTGTTTATTACAAGAAAACTACTAAATGAATGAAAAAACTTATTTCAACAACTAAAGAAATAGTTATTACCTACCTAAGTAAACCTCATCTGAAAATATGATAGGGTTCCCGAGATCTAGATCAAAACATACTTAAAACATGGATTTTTCAAGACTTTAATCGTACTTTTTTTCTCTTATCGCGTTTTCACTTTGAGGAACCAAAGAATAGATTTTAAAATTACATTTTCTTTTTGAATAAGTAATCACATTTCATTAACGTACAACAGAGTTCTACATCGATTTTGGTGAGAAAATCCGCTACTACATACTCAATTCCGCAACAGCTTAACCAGGTACAAAGCAAGCAAAGCCTAGAATGAATACTAGTTAAGGATAAACTAAAATATATTTGATAACAATCGGCATTTACATTCACTTGGCCGGTTCTGGCACCTTGGCCCACGCAAGGTGATTCAGTGGCATTATAATAGTGCTGTGTCCAATGACGTATTCGAAAGTACCTAGGCGGTTCAGCCGTTCCATTTATTTAGACCACGTCGAGTCAAGGCAAATCCTAAATGCTTATTTATCAATCGTTACAAAAACTCGATGTATTCAGCCAATTGAGTATCAAAAGAGCTGAAGGTCTTTATAATCACAATATTATTTTGTGCCAGTGTTCTTGGAGACATTAATGCTAGCCGAAGGTGGCCAATATTAAAATGTTATTAAAGTTGATGTCTGCCTGAAGGTCTAATTCATTGGTATTCCAACAAATTGTCGTTTGTTCATTCATCCGCAACATTCACAAAAAATGTTATGAATAACAAGATTAGATCCTTGAATATTGATGCGAGTGAAGCCTCTTTCGCGCTGAAAAATTAATCATCTCTCATATCAACAACACGAGGAGTTTGTGCAATGCGAAAAAAGTTACGTCGAATTTCATTTTTCTACTCTCAAACCGGATTAAACTGGAAAGCGTCCCACAGACAGTATGAGCTCATTTCCTGCAACATAAAACACGGGCATCATAACAAATAGAGCAATAAGGATGTTTTGCTGAGAGCCACCTCGTATGCAGGAACCGGTTCCTCTGTAAAACAATGCTGATGCCTGTGCCGTGGTACAAGTACCTTATGCATTAAATTGTTTTGGCAACCTCTTTCATCCAGTAAGCAAGTGGACGTCGAGTTACATGTGTACACAGTACCTACCTACCTACAAATAGGTCAGTTCTAAATGATAACCTTGGCTACAAATTATGATCCCTACCTTTTTATCCCAGTGCAGATTTAGTGTTATCTTACTTTCATTATTTTTTACGAATATGCTGGCGTTTGAAATTAATTAATTTATTGCAAATGACTTTCAGCTTCGCATTTAAAACCCTTTCACCACACTGGTTCGAAATAACTAGTGCCGACTAGTAGAAGTAGTAGGATAGGATTGTAGGATGCAAAATATTGTAACTGTTGCCAACTTTCACTTCGATATTGAAGTTTTTGTACCTTACCTACCTTATTACCTTTCCTAAAGCCGTGCGCTATAAAGATGCGACGGTATCAAGAATAAGTAAGAAAAAAATATCATAAGAAAATGCATCCATCTTCGTGTGCGATGCTATTTTGGAATATGCCTAATAAAAATACTAGTTCCGCTTGCAGCTTCGCTCACATGGTTACCTGGTTATTAAATAACCTATATTGTTATTTCAGAACACGTACCATGTAACAATATTCCAAGTTTCTTTTTAATCTGTTCAGCTGTTGTTTGTGTGCATTTTAAATTATGAGTTCAGCTTACGGCATAGCTTGGCGACCGACTTCGACAGAAGGGCTCTTTCTCAAACTGGTTTAAGAGAAGCCGCCTTTGCCGCCCCCGCGACCCGCGTCGAATTGAACTCAAATGTGTGATCACTGATCAGATTCGCAATGTACCGTCATATGAATTGCAATTTCTTCATGCTGAATTCAAAGCATTATACCGATACACCAACTTGGCATTTTCCTATCCTATAGATAGGTGTCTAAAACAATTATAGTTCTTGTTATGTGTGCAATATAGCAAAGTGTTACCTCACCTCCTTTGCATTACCAGCCAATGAACTCGCAATAGTTGCTCTACAAACTCCGCATACCTACAATAATTAGCATTTGTTTTTTTTTTTTTCAATAATCGGTACTCGTTTAACCGCCTCATTTGTGTTCATTAGTAACTATTTCAGACCTGTCACATGCATAGATTATTTTTATCCGACTACGCGAAGCAAAAAAAGCGTTATGTGTTTTAGCAATCTGTATGCATGTGTTCTGCTAAACTACTGGTTGCATTTTGATAAATGAGGTGTCAAGTGATGCGTGTTTACGGTAAGAGTGACAGAGGATGTATGACGTCAGTCATCATTTAGTATGACAGTCAATAAATGCAAGTTGCCCAACCCAAATTTTTTTATATAGTGCTTGACAAGTACACTCTAAGTTACTAGCTCTTACGTAGTCAAGTTTTAGTTTTATTAACTTGTTCAAATGAGCAGGAATTTCTATTTCGTTAATTTAATGTCTTTCAAGTGGATGAAGAGCTATGTGGTCGCGCTTTGTAGTTTTAGTACATACCTATACAATGAGATTTGCACGGGTTGTGCGCAGGCGCAGCCTCCAGGAGAAAGTGCAGCTTGTGATCTACTTTCCACTAAACTAAACTTGTTTGTTTAATCTAGTAGGTACCTAGGTAGTATTGCTTATGGGGCATCTTGGACTTGTCTTTTATGGTGAATTGGTAAAACTGTTTTACAATTTTATTCAACTACAACAATGTTCGTTCATTACTAATTGAAAGGAATTTATGAATAGACTATTTATGTTTTGATTGATTGTCGTTTCCAGAACTCACGTTTGGTAATTCGATATGTCTAAGCAGCAGTGTCGTGTTGCAAGGTGAACCTGAATTCCTTGGTTATGGTCTATTAAATGGTAGTACGTATTACTAGTTATTTTAATTTTAAAACAACTTACATTGTATGAACTGGTACCATACATTGAATTTAATTTTTTTATCAATAGATTATTGTGGTATTATAATAATCTTAATGCTTATGTATTTTCTAACTTAAAAAAAATCCAATGCTGGATTTTGACATCACTTTCCGATCGACGTAAATGTATTTTCGCATCATAAAACAGTCTGCCAATAAGTTCCTTGATAGCATACTTAATCATACATCAAGAACACCCCCATGACATGCTATTATATTCAGAAACTAAACTTAGGTACAAATACAAGAGCTATATGTGTGCGGCGCCTAAAGTCTGCCGCGTGGGCGAGACGACAACTGAATTTGCTGGTTTTATTGCTTCCATGCAATTCCTCTTGTTAAGCCATAAATTCATACTTTCTATGTAGCACTCCGAAGAACTATCGGTATCTGGTTAAACTAGTGTACTTTCAATTGTTTTATAAAGTTCTTTATTGACTGCGCGCTACACTTAAATTCTTTGGTAGTGTTTCTCGTGACCTTGGCGGGCGCGGCGGGTGACCTGTCCACTTAGGTATACATTCTAAGTGGCCATAAGGTTAGAAAATATACGAAAATACCAATAAATGAACTTAAAATATGTAAGAGCAAATGTGACTGTTGCCCTTTAGACTTACCTATATTAATATCCGTTTTCTTTGAGTAAATAACAATTGATTCTAGCTTACAAGAGTGTGGCATTACTCGACTGATCTATTGCAATAAGCGCATAGAATGGTTGCTCAACTCTTCAACTTTGCAAGCGCCTTCTCGAGGCAGGCACCGCCTTAATGTAAGACTAGATGGTTACCTAATATGTTTCTAAAATGTCAATAGACGTTATTTATCACTATCGTCTCCTGTAGTTTAGATAAGACCTACAATTTGTGACTGGTACAAGTCAGTTTGCCCATTGAAAGCAGTTCGAAGTACTTAGACTTAATTTTTTCTTGTATATTATAGTTGCCTCGTTCCCCGTTTTATATATTCTGTTTAGCTATTCATTTAACATATCCTATATCTAAATCACTTCAATGAACATATTAATGCTTGATTAGAATACAAGTTCGCTCTAAATAGCAAACCTAATTCTAGCTTCGATATAGCTAACTAATCCAACTCGTAGATGTTAATGTGGGGTGCACTGAATAATTCTATATTTGGACAGAGCCCGTCGAGCTGAATCAGAACGAACTCTCTAAATGAGAAACTATATTTATAATTTTACTAAGTCGTGTTTCGTTTACATACCAACGTTGGACATGCTTTTCTTTTACATATCAGAAAAAGCTTTCGCTTGGTTTAAAGTATTTTAGGAGTTGGCTGTTGACTGTTCCACTAGGTTTTTCAAGCGAATATATATTTTTGTCGTTAACTTTTTCTGAACGAATGAAACAAAAAGTCTGTAAAAACAGAGCGAGTGCGTCCGATCCGGCGCGCGCGGCAGGTTGGCATCGCGGGGCGAAACCGGCCGGCCAGGGGTCGCGAGGTGGTTCGATTTTAATCTCGCCTGCTGCCTACCAGCACGCCACTCCGCTCCAATGGAGCAATTTGCATGCGACTCGTGGGCGACCTCCGTCTACCCACGACTATACTGATCGTAAATTCTATCCTTTTACTTCCAAGGAGGGATTTTTTTCTCCAGAGGAGCAGATGTCCATTTTTCCGTAAAGGGCTAATTTATTGCAAGTTGCGGTGGAGGCCATAAAAGTCGCCGAATTAAAAGACAGTGTCCGGGACGTGAGCGTTGACCTCTTTTTATCCCGAATCGAAAAAGGAAAAGATCAACTTTATTTGAATAACCTTCGAAGCGAAAGACCTTTTTGTGAGACAAGGATGATCTCGTTGATTGGCTTTGAGATTTACTGCAAAAGGCGTGCGTTAATGTAGTAAAATGGCCTTATTGTGATTGGGAGAATAATGAAGGGGGTAACGAACCTGAGATCGATACCATCGGAGAGACCATTCTCGGCACCGGTTCGATTCACTTTCTAGTTAGCGAGCGCCATTGTTTGCTGCCTATAATTTATCTAATGTACAAGTCATTCTGGGGCTAAAACATTCTCTCGTCTTTTTATGCTGTCTGCTTTAGATTTATCATTTAGTTCTCACTAGCATCTGCACGTGGCTCCACTCTCGTGGTACGTACCTTTATAAAATGTAGCCTAGGTATGTGTTATTCCAGGTGACGGAGATGAGGAAACAAACACGAACACACTCACCCACTCACTCACTCACTCACTCACTCACTCACTCACCCACTCACCCACTCACTGACTCGCACACAAACTTTCGCATTATACATATTGGTGTGATAGCAATGTTTGTGTCTTGGCAAGTCTAAAAAAGTAGCTGATTATTTTGTTTTGAGACACGTTTGTTTCCAAGAAAAAAAATGCCGATGCTAAATTACGTTTCAACAGCATCGGGTCAACTGCTGACTCATACTTTCGGCTATCGGAGAAGTGAAGGCCAAGTGACGCCCGAGGCTAATGCAATATGGCCAAGTCCAACAATTTCCACTGCAATCACTTTAGACCAGTCTGATTATTCAGACTAAGAGTGGGCGACTTCAATGCGACGATTTCATTAACCAAATGCATTGGCAACTCAAAATAACTATGTAAATAGGTATAGTTACACATTACACAAGCAAATTATGTAACTTCCGTTGGTATTAGTCATCGTAAAATTAATTCGTGACGAAGGTTCAGATATATAATTGTGTGCTTTGCAAGGAAATAGTGAAAAAATAAACTAAGCTAGAGATTCAGTCATTCGTGTATGAACAAAAAGTAGTGCCTATAAAACGAAATCAGTAGCCGACTCATGCGATTACTCAGCGTGTAATTTTGTCGACGCCTGCCCGTGACTGAGGGACTAAAGAAATAAATCTATCAGTAAATGTTTACCTTAGTCGATATGCACCACTGCACACAATGGAAATGGTAAAATATTGCGCCGAAGATACATTGGCATTACAATTGTATGCCCATCTTCAAATTTGTATACGCACTTAATACATCCGCAATTTTAATGCACGAATAGCTTCCAAGGAGGCATATCGAAACAATACAATAACTAAATAGGTTGTCAGGCCCCAACTCTGAGTAATGGAATGACTCAAGTCCAATCTGTTTTTTCCTAGAGCCACGATAAAAAAAGCTAAGATACCAAGGATAATAGATTATTGCATTAAGCGTATCATCTCCTTGACAGTCTCTTGGAATAAGATGTATATTTTAACACTGAAAATGTTGTGAGGGTTTTATATTGAAATACACAACAAAAGCTCGAAAAGTCGTAAAATTTGTTGGTGGTTACACAAATCCTCCTGCCTGCTGTTCAAAATTTCTAGCTTCAGTGCAGTAATATTTTCTTTTATCCTGTATGTATGTTTTCACCATTTTGAAAGTTATTAAATGCATTAATCTTATTGCATTGTGTATGACTCGGTAAAGATAATGGAGGAACTCTACAGTCGTAGCAGAAACAAGATTCCCAAGAAACTCAGACCATTCATGTATTAAGTAAAGACGTATTTATTATTAACAATAACTAAGTAGTTTACGCTTTCAATAAGTAGCATTTTTATTCGAAATTCGTTCATCCAACCGTAGCGTGGAGTATTTATAAGTAGCAATATTTACATTATTTTAACGAACTGTTGTTAGCACTTCGCTTTATGTTTGTTCGCTAAATATTAGCAACAACAGAGCGAGGAGGCTTTTGAGTCGACGTCTCGTTTTATTACTAAAGGGTTTCTTGTCTAAGTTTTGAAAAGAACTTTTCTTTTCATCCGTCAATCACATTTGTCGTCTTTTGAACTCTGATGCCTCGGCCGGCCGCCACTTATCTACGTTTATGAAAGCGCAATATTGTGGTTTATCAGCTTACACGCACTTCAAGGTTACAGCTTATCACCGCTTATCTAGCACTTATAAAAATGCATTAAGTATTTTATTGATTTATTCGTAGGGCTGAGTGACTTTTTTAAATTTATGTCTCAACTGCTGGGCAAAAGTCTCCTCCAAACTCCGCCAACCATCTCGGCCCTTCGAGGTTTCCCACCATCCTTTCTCGAAGGAGTCGAGATCATTGTGACTTAAATCACAATGATGATTGTACATGACTTAAAAACAATTAAATCAAATCGTGTTTATCAGTGAAAAATATAACGGTAAAAATAATAATGACATACTTGAAATCTCAATGGCGTCGATTATTCTGTAATTTTCTTAATGTTTATGTTGATAATTTCAGTACGATATTTTGGTCGAAGGAATTGTTCTACTTAATACGCGTATACTTGTAAAATCTCAAGTCGAGTGCGTACCCATTGTATTTGTTAAGTGGTACTTGCTTACTCTTTTGAACGAAGGAGAAATTGTACACGATGATGGTGGGTAATTCCTAAACTTTTCTGGTGCTTCTTCCGTTTAACTGCTTTTAGTTTATTGCTTTCGTTAAATTTATCAACTCGTTATTATTTTTTGTATAAATTTTTCATCGTTTGTATGAAATAATATGACCATAAAACATACCAGAAAGCTCGACTGTTTTTCTTATGTATTTTAGTCACAAATCAGTGATTTTATTATTTTTATGAGATGATGTCAGAAGTGCAATGGCCACCAGAGCCGCTCGTGTCTCAGTTGCGCGGGCGCAAACTTTGAGTTTGACGTCATCAAACGTTATTCTCCGCATGAGGATTAAAGTTGACAGTTTATTTTCAATGCTGTGTTTTTATGAAACGCTGCGTTGTCTTTTTGCTTGTAGGATGTGTAAATAACTTGTCGCCATGGACTGACGTAGTTTTGTTACTTTGTTTTAAGCTGGACTAGAACTAAATATAACTTTCACGAGATGTGTCAATGAGCTTTGTTATATTAGTATCGCTAGCTCGTTAAGGTAAGAAAATGGTTCTAATAGAATCTCGATGCTCAGTCCGTTCACTTCATTGGGCGGTCGATCAGTCAAAATCAATGCCGGTGCCAGTAATGCGATGCGTTCCAAACGCAAACAGATTAGCTGGCGTGCAATTAGAGAGCGGAGCTTGTGGTACTCGCTAAGTGCCGCCCTACGGATTACGCCTTCGTTTACGTACCGAAGTGGACCGAACATTTAGCGAACGCCTCGCTAATGCGCTTTGTCCGATCGATCTATCGATGAATCATTGATTCGGTCGCTGTAACGCGACGCGGAGCCTAGCGGGCCTACCCACACGGATGGTGTGTCAACGCACTGGTATCGATTGATACAATTATAGATATAATATACCTATAATTACTGGTGACTTAACTGTTTTAGATTTACATATTGGAAACGCTGTTCAAATTTATCTGATCAATATCGCCACGTTCACCGTCTCTGAGTAGTGTTGATTAGTTAATTCCTGAGTAACGTTACTTGGCAGGTAAAGGTTACCAGTAACTTCTGTCAATTCCACAGCGAAAATAAAGTTTCTAGTAACTACTTACTGGATAAGTTAATGTTGAGCGGAATCATCATCATCTTCCTGCCCTTATCCCACTCTATGTGGGGGTAGGCACAGCATCAATAATTCAATATTACGTCATTGCGATTTGCATCCGTAATTTTTTTCTTTGGCGGGAAAACTTGGGGTGCAACATTATTTAAAGATGAGTGAAAATACAAACAAAAGATAAGTGCAAACTTTTCACTACACGCGAGGGATATTTTGGTGTTCTTTGTCCATAAATACCAAAATGTTCTAGCCTAAGTAACTTTCTTAACGATACGGCTAGCGGCTTGCTGTTGTCGGACTTACACTTACTTCGTCAAATAATAAGCACGGAATTTAAATACAAATCCATTTTTAATCATTTATCTTTTATTCGTTTGAACCGCGCACATAATGACAACGCGATATAACATACATATAACCGTCAAGTAATCACGCTAACTGGCAGATGATGTGGCGAGTAAGTTACCGGTCGGTTAATCCTATGATTAGCGCTACTCGAAAGTCGTGAAATTTACATTATAAGTTACCGGTTACTTTAACTGGTGAATAGCTTACTCGGGGCAAGTACATTCACTTAAAGGTCGTGAAGTAGGCCCTTACTCTTATTTCGTTTTTAATTATTAAACTTCATAACAAATGATAACAGTCTAGGGCTCAGAGGTAATTGGAATGTCTTATTATCTTATCAAAGCCGTATTATGGCGATGTCAGTAACCTTATTGCAGTCATGAGGGCGAGCGTGGGCTCTTTCCAATGAACTTGACACTAGAGGCGACTGCCATGCATGCACTTGCAGTTCCTCTGATGTTGCAGGTATCCGTGGGCGGCGGTAATCACTTACCAGCAGGTGAGCCGCTTGCTCGTTTGCCCCCACTTCCATAGAAAAATACTAATCCTTTCAAAGGCGACTATTCTTAAGCCTTCACAAGATAGTTAGCTATACAAATAAAGCAGTTATGTGTGTAAAACGTACGGACGAATTTGCGTATTTATGCTATAAAAATATTGTTAGACACCCACACTTACAATTTATAGAATAAGGTCCAGAGAGATCATACCTTTACACGGGAAAATTAACGCATCAATGCGTAATCCTCACACGACAGAGGTTATGAGTGAGGACATGGTTTATACGCCTAATTTGGTGTTTAGGGTACGATGTTTATTCTCTCCGTGCCAAGCGTTAAACTTCAAAAAGCAAACAAATATCTTACCGCAACAGATACCCAACTTTGCCCATGTGGAAAGTGTGTCAAGTTAAGCCCATTTACGGCTATCAAAATTCAAGGCAACGATAATAAGGCGAAAATTTACACTATATCCCAACGCATCAATTTTCACCCGCACGCACATTTTATGGCTGTTACGGACACGCACTCCATATACTTTAAATATGAAATTATTAAAATTAGGGCTCTTTATAAATGTTGACTTCTGGGGAAATATGAAAATTGGAAAAGTTTCAGACTTATGTGATGGCTGCCGGGCGCCGGGTATTAAGGTAGATGTTATGAGTTTCTACTGTGATACGGAGCGCTCGTCGATTCCGGTCCTATTAAGTGGATATACATAGTTTCAAAAATAACGTTGTCCGCTATCGACTATGATTTTGGAAGTTCGAATAAGCCAACCAGTTATAAAAAAATGTCTGATTGGAAATCTGATAATTGATGGCAAGTTTTGTAATGAGTTTTACTTCAGACAAAGCTTTATTTTATAAATCGAAGCAATATAACGTCTTAAGGACCTTGGCTTTTTGCTTTTATTTAACATTTTTATGGAATCATGACCAAACTAGCCGACAAGTTAATAGGTTTGCGTGGGTGCGGCAATTCGACGATGCCGAGTCTTCATCCATTCCGTCTTGTTTATCGATTAGTCAACAATCCGCGCCCATGGGCCAACTTATGTCATTTGGCCGGGAGTCAAGGACGACTCCGGCCCGCTCGGTGCCACGCCGGCCTTATTTGGCGATTGGTGGGCGCCAGTTTTACGACTTTGCCTTTTTTCCTACGCCCTGTTTCTATGTTGACTACACTTTGGATAATACGTGTTCATGTGTGCAGTAACTGTAGACACAAACGAATCATTGACCTCTGATATTTTTTCTATTCCATTTCCACTGCTTCGATATGAAAAATTTTAGGTTACAATTTCCATATCTTTAGTTATATCACATTATCATACGTATTTATATGCTTGTGATGTGTTATGAGTAGTCTATCTGCTCATCATGAAAAACTACTCCAATAATTAAGTCCCTCATTCGTTATTTTTTTTTACATGAAGGAAAATTAGTGTCTCCTAAAATACCCAACAAAACATTCACTGTTTATGTCATTCTTCTCGGATCCGGGAATGCGTACAATCGGCGGTATTTAATGCTCGAGTCGGTGACGGGCCATGTTGGCTGGAAAAATGGAACGTGACATTTTAAATTTGGCGCAAAGCTCGCGACATTAATCTGGCGCGTCGCCGCCCTCGCCCTGCCCGTGCGTGGCCTAATCCGCCCGCTCCCCGAACGACCCGGGAAGATGGAAAAATCTCGAAAGACTCACATCAAATTACCAGCTTTAAAGCGTAGTGAATTCCCCTGGGCCGAAGACGACACACCTTACCTTTTAGAAACACCCCTAAATAACGTCGCGGTGTCCTTCGGGAAGTTGGGAGGTTCAAGCTCGCACGTGCTTTTGTCATAGTCATACTTTTCGTCGACTTTTACGTACGACGTGCCGTGCACTTCGATTGAGTTTTAAAAGTGCGTTATGTAACTTTACTAATAAAAACCCGGTTTAAAAGCTCTTTGTGCATAAGTCGTCCCATTTATGCTAATACGCCGACTTCCGCATGACGCAGCTCAAAAGAAAAGTGCCGCCCTTTTCCTTTAGATTTCGGTTTCCTGGGGCTCCTTAACCTGCTAGATTTCTCGTCGATTGGATTGAACAGATTCTTTTATTCGTCAATATTCTAAGTGTTCATAGTTTCCGCATCACATATCAAACATTTATTCTAGTATTGTGTATTAAGAGTCTACCATGCCATCGCGTCTAGACCGGTTTCGAAAGAGATAGCGCTACGGATTTCGCGTGTATAAAAGAAAGACAGAGAGTGAGACCGCGAATTAAAAAAAACCTATCAAAGTAAAAATTGTGTGAAAATATGGTAGGGTTCCCGAGATCTAGATCAAAACATACTCAAAACATGGATTTTTCAAGATTTTTTAAATAGTGCTTTTTTTCTCTTATCGTGTTTTCACTTTGAGGAACCAAAGAAAAAAATGAATAAAATTTAATTTTCTCTTTAATAAACACATTTCATGAACTAGTTATCAACAAAAAGTTCTACATCGATTATGGTGAGGAAATCTGCCATAGCACACTTCTAGTTACTCACCTACGTTATTATATGGGATACTTTTCAAATTCAAATAGGTTTGTGCTTGCCCACATTCTACCTGATGTTAAATGTTTAACTAGAAGGAACCTATGATAAAATCTATTACTCCAATTTTTCTCTTAAGTTTATGATTTTATCTTATCCGGTTGTCTCATGCTTTTATTGAAAACAAGATGAAAAGCCACACGTTTTGCTTAATAATGCAAGCTAATATAGCTTCAACGCAGATGGAAGTTAAGCTCCTAAGATAAGAAACGTTGTCATCTATATTATGTCTAAAAACTTGCAATATATAATTATGAGATGGCTTATATATTATATGAACTGGCTTTCTATGGCAAGTTTTGTCTAATAGTGTCTTGTATAGCAAAGTTTGGGTAATTCCTTCTCTTCTTCACTCTCAGATGGTGAGAAACTTTTAAAGTCCTCTTTTAAACAAGACACGCGTTGATTGTTATTTTATATATCATTTAAACAATTCTAGAGTCCACAAATTGAGCATATCCAAAACGCATGCTGATTTATTTATTAAAAGTTACATGGTATGTACCAACCTTGATTTTTTATTAATGTTCATATAAGATTCATGCATCCTCTTTGGTATCTTATTCAATTCAATGCAAATTCTTGCATGTCATAGTGTCCTTTGGCTCCAATGCTATTGACGTTACAATGTAACTCTTACTGGAATAGGCGACATGACGATTCTTTGCTTGTTATTGAAAACTGTTATAGTATATGTAAGTGTACAGAAAGAAATAATAAACAATTATTTATTTCTGAATAAACTTAAGACTTTAAAAACAACACAGCCACCAAAGTTGCTCCCTAAGTAACTGCAAGTGTGCAAGTTTCACGCGTCTTTTTAGATGGCTCAAATGGAGAGCGGTGACGGAATTCAAAGGCTTGAGCTAGTTCCGCGGCGACAGGCGAGAGACAAAGGCCGACACGTGAGCGTTTCGTGCCAATTGAGTTTTCTTTTCACATTCACTAGACTTTTTTTAATAGCCTCTTAGGATATGCTATTAAAAAAGCAGGTTTCGATTTTTAAACTTAAGGAAAGATGTAATGTGGATGAAAAACTTCATGATGAGAAACATAATTTTATAATGATAGTGAGAATCAAAATCGTTACACTATCTCTGCATAGCTCAAGGCTAATTAAGCTTTATAACGTAGTATGATACAACCACCATGACTTATTTGGCAGCCTACAAAGATATATTGACCTTCGAACAATGTTTCATACTAAAATTACTCATATAAATAATGCTATTTATAATCTCGTCGATGAATTGTTTCAATCATTTATTTAACAAATCGGCAACGGTATTACGTCAGTTCGGTAAAACCTCATAAACCGATCCCACAATTAACTGCGTAACAGCAAAAGCTGCAGTACTATTAATCAGTAATTATTTTAATTTCACATCGTACCGTTTGGTATCGGTAACTGTTAGCTACACCCTCGCAATTTCAACCCTGCATCACGCACCGCGTTGCGTGTCAACTCCTTTGACAACTGCCACCGCAGTTTTGTCCGCCTCCTCTGTAGTCTGTACTTAATAGTAGTACTTACCAAATTAATCCTGTACATTGTACAATACTAATGTAAATTCAAATAGGTCCCTAACAGTAATTGCTAAAAGTAATTCTGAAAAAAAAACAACTTTACTGGCAGTATTTTTTACATATAAATCACGAAAGAATAATTGTTGAAGCACGGAACTTTTAAAAGTAAGAGAGGGGGCTTATCGTGGCTGTTGTCGCAAATCCTAGCCAAGGACCGGAGTGCAATGCAAATAGGTCTATTTACCAGGATCCGACCGCATCATCTCGCGATTCATAATAACGGCTTTTATTTCCGTAACTAGCTACGACACGCTCTCATTTTGTCGGTTAACGCGTATTGTATCACGGTGAAACGAATGCCCGCCTGTAATGGAGTTTTTAAGCGCAGCTTTTTCGTTCCGCCGCCGCCGCTGCAAAAGGGAATTATGTGGCTAAAATTGCGTTGTGATTGCACAGCAAACACTAAAGCCTGTAGATTTATTATATCAGCCCTCCACTTGCCCGTGCGTGTGCAGCAAACATGGGTACATACGTATAGATATACTGAAATGACTAGCAATTTAAGCTGCACCGTTGAAAATAAGCACGGATTAAGGTTCACTACAATAGATCATACTGCATCGAATTGTAAATCAGTTACCGTGCGTTGTCGTATGAGCTTTTGAAACTTCAATTTAAGTAGAAATCCAACAAGAAGCCGAGTTGAGAGGCTATTGCGAGTTTAACATTGGTATAATTTGCCGGGCATATTGGAAAACTTGTAATTGGTTTAGTTTTATATTCAGGCGGCGATGTGTGCGAGTAAACTTAAATGATATCACTTTAGAAATTGATCGCCAACTGTAGCAAATTGTCCTCAACTTCCGCAATACATTATCTGGCATCGACTCCCTTAGTCCCATAATGATAATAACGTAAGGAAGCAATAATACGACCGTATCATTCACGTTTATTGTTCTTTATTGTTGCAGATTTTGTCCCGGAGTCATATATCATTGTTGGAGCTGTCATACAAGTAAGTAATATCACCATAGCCACAGTACCATTATTACCTACAATGACTAACCAATAAGTACAACTACGGATATCTTGAGCTCGGCAATATTTTGTCTAGCTGAAAATTTATTTCGTATTTTAATATCTCGCTGTCTGCTTGTCATATTTTTCATGATTACTCTCTCTGGCAAAATACCAAGATCTCGCTTATCTTTCATAAGTTTTGTTCAGCATAACTGCTGAAGAACTTATAAATGTAAAAAAATGGTTTTTTTACCATTTACTAAAGCTCTAGATTTTTTTTTATTCCATGATTTTTACAATCGTTCGAGAATAAGTATGATCTATGCTATTTTATTAGACGTTTAAAGTTACTAATATTTTTGTCTATCGTAAATTCGCTTTGTAGTTTTGTCTATCAAGTTGTTCAAAGCGTTTATTCGAATCTATTGTGTTGAAGTTTATTTTAGCACCTGATTTTGTTACTCAAACAAGTTGTCCTTGGACGAATATTTGAACGAAATACTAAACTACATTTGGGAGGCCTAAGCTGTGAAAATATAGCGTTCATGGATATCTTGATTGGTCTTATCTGGCACTGAAGGACGAAATGCGTATAAAATACTGAACACAAAAGTTATTGTGTAGGCAAAATTACTGAATGGAGTGAGTACAAGGAATACTAAATTATTTTATTCTATCTTCGTTATAAAGCAACTTTAAATACGAGTATTTTAAATACTAATGGTGTACCTACCTTGCCTTAAGATTTTAAACATTTTATGCATATTTTATGGAATAATGTAATGTATATATTACTTACTCGAAATTTGAACAGATACGAAACCGGTTTATGTCTGAACTGCCTGCATATAAAGACATTTTATTTGGCTTTTCGTTGTATTCTAATCAACAACGAATTTAACATAATTAACGGGTCATTTTATACGAGGGGCCTCTTGCGGAACGCGTTTGTTTAGTTACTTAAAATTAATTTGCAAAACCTTTCAGTTCTATTTTTGCTGGGGTAGCTAGGTTTTGAACTTTCACATTCAGGAAAAGCACATTTCCAGCTTTAAGTCTATACTTATCTGGTTTATCTTTAGGGATACGGGCGTTATAATATGTATGGAAGTTTCTTTCTGTAAATAACTGTACTCGTATAAATAAATTAAAACTACTTGTTTTCTAACGTCCATCAAAACATGTTTCTTTTAAATATCGAGCCAAAATATTATGAATATAATTTTATTGCCTGGTCATTAAGTATACTTGATGAGTAGGCGTCAGCGAGTGTTGAATAAATTGAAACGGAGACAGGTATTTAATTTGATATCATAGACATTTAGCGAGCTGAAGCAAGACAGATAATAAAATTTGTTTAGCTAACTTTAATCCGTCCCGCTCTCATTTCTTCTGATGATAATGATGATGCTTATTCTTAGTAATTTTCGGCATAACGGCAACGACCTCTATACTTGGCAACTTTGCCAACATTAAATATTAGACACCTTGATCTCAATAATTTCGACACAAAGTATGAACTCAACCGTGAAATACCCCGAGAGCACACAAACTTCGCACTCCCGTTCGAACTGCAAGAACAATTAGTCATAAATAATTGAACACGCTCGATATTCCATTGTAAGAAGACAAAGAGTTGTCATTCTCGAAAACTTAGTCAATTTACTTTGAAACCGTAAAGCTCCTTACTAGTTCATGTCCTTATTCCGTGGAAAAGTGGAGGGAACATCAAGAGAACTTTCCACTCGGGGTACAGTCGTACTTACCTTGTCTAGAAAGGGATCAAACTGTGGTGCATTCGCCGCAATGTATTATGCAGTCCCGGGGCGGGCGCCAGTGTAAGCGGCTCGGAATCACTCCCGCCGAAGAACACACTGCTATTCCCCAGAATTTTCTATTCGAAAAGTTCGCGAAGCCATTTCACAACGGAATATCTTTCGTAAATTACTAACGTTCCGATGATTGAACATTACTGCTCTTTTCCATTTCTTTCGACTTTGCTTGCGAGTTGCGTCTAACCGCAATTCGTTTGATAATTAATTTGATGAAAAAAGTGTTGCAACTAACTATATGTACTACTGTTGCCTGAAACACAGGATTACCTAGTTCAGGCTCTCGTGTATTATTGCTTGTCTAAGTACATTTTAAGATGTTGTAGTTGTAATTCTTTTTGTCTAACAAATCTTATTGAATAATTGATTATTATTATATTCATTTTGAGGAGGCCATCAGAAATGAACTATGTTCATAAAACTTAGGTTGCCTGCCGGAATGTGCAGGTATGTATTTTGTTAGACGATTCAATTAAAACATTCCATTAACATAATCATAGTTACTTTACTTATTCATTGAAATCACAACGTTCATTTTGAAACGTCTTGAATCTACGTTGAATTTACGCTTGATCCTAATGCGACCAAGCGTGAAAGATACAGGCAAGAAACCATGCTTGATTATTATTTAGGAAATTATTCCTTCACAATGTTGTCGTACAAACATAATCAGACAGAATTAATTAGGTTAGGTACTGTGAAATTTTAAAAATGACACATAATTTATTTGAAATAGACAATTGTTTTTTTTTCTCCGAAGTCTCTTGTCAGTTACTTGTCATTGCACATTATAATAATCGATAGCCATGTACGAGACCTGAATACAAGCCCAGGAATCGATGAACGAACTGGGTAAGCTAATCGCATCTCATTTCCTACGTGTCTCTGTAGTGGGAAGCACAAATGAGATTGTGGGCTGACGTGTCGTTCCGGAGACCCGGTCGCATTCGACATCGCACCCAAAACCGCACACCACTGACACAAAACATGTTGCCAGTCGACAGCGTTACACGGTTATTTATCGGGACTTAAGACTCTTTGACTTGGAAACACGC
Source organism: Scotopteryx bipunctaria (assembly GCA_949320045.1). Lineage (NCBI taxonomy): Eukaryota > Metazoa > Arthropoda > Insecta > Lepidoptera > Geometridae > Scotopteryx > Scotopteryx bipunctaria. The sequence continues at coordinate 8,447,696 of OX439441.1, forward strand.
GCTGTTTCTAATGGGAAGGTCTATTTTACCACAAAGCGTCTTGAATGGGATTTTTCAGAAGATTAACTCAATAATTGTAGGATAGCTTTGACTAGCGAAGTTACTCGTACAAATATTTTAAACTCTACTCCGAATATACTATCAGATCGCCTTGGACAATATTTCGAAAGAATAGAAGTATTTTATCCCGTTTTACGCAAGTTTTCTTGGCTGGCTCTACTTACACGATTAATTTGATTCAATAAATCCACATTAAAAGCGAAGCTAGGGGGCAGCCAACCACGGCGTTCTTTGTAAGTAGCTACCATTCCGGACTTTTTGTTTTAGTGCGGCTTATCTTGTTTTCTTTGATGAGTTTATAGGTGTGATACGGTGTGTGTATCATTTAAGGCTCGGTCCATCGCAAGGTTGGTAGGCTGTGGTTGGAACAGCGTCTGAAGCAGGCGGAGCGCGTCATGCCCGGCCGAGACAGACGGGCAGCGAGCGCGGCGCCTGCGAGCCCATTAGACGTCTGCTCGATGTGGAACGCTCGATAAACTTGTAAAAACGCCTTCTACCCATTTAATTTTATACTCCCGCTTTGCTATTGGCAGATTTCTTCCTTCTTTTTATAGGTCTGTCATTAACTGTATCGTGCGTCTATTATTTTGCGCCTGTTAATCTGGTCGTTAAAGCAATGTCGTTTCAAACGCAGGCCTTGATAGCAATTATAAAACCACTTTATTTACACTCGGAATTTTTCAACATCGAAAAAAGTCAGAAGTCTCTAAAGTAACTTTTGATGTAAAATAATGAAAATTTTGAAGTAATTAGTAATAATTTAATTTTAAGTTTTCATGTTATAAACGCAATACGCAACCGCTCACCTCGATCGGTGAAATTGATATTGGAACAAAATATTTATGGCTTTATGTGATAAAGTTTATGTTGCGGTAAGAGTTTTATTTTTCTTGCGAAACGACTCCATCTTATTTTATACAACAATAATATAAGAAAATATTGGCCAATAAAAGGGCATTTTATTTGCGTGAATTGTAACAAAGATATATTTCGTAAGTAAATGAAGTAACGGCTTTATAAACAAGACTGGTCCAGTACGATTTCTAAGTTTCTAAGTTCCTTGTTAAAAAAGGGTTTGGTACTTTTTGAGCATTTCTCTCTCATTATGAGTTAAAACGTAAATTAGAATCAACCTTTTTTTTATGATACCTACTCCGTTTCATAATTATGTTTCGGAACCCTAAAAATTTGAATTATTTCAATTCACCAATCTCAATTGTTCTGTCAATCAAAACTTAATAAAACAAATTATAATTAACAAGAAGTTACTCATCCAGTAATATTATGTGAATTAATGTAAAGTTTCCACATGGACCGAGTTCTCGAAGGCGACATATTCGCCGATTAAACGTTCCTAAACTCCTAATTATAATGTAAAGGGAACTTCTGTAATACTTTGCCAGTTGTCGGGGCACGTAGGTATTACGCGAACTTTTATTCAGCGAATTTGGTTACGTAATTCTTGGAAATATTCAAGTTTTCCCTTCGGCGAGACGTTATCGCGGGTGGTTCTCAACGCGGGATGTGGGCGGGCGTCCGCACTCCCCACGGGGGCTTAATTTGTTGCTCTCCTGGCGCCTCGCATCTCACTTTCAAACGGCGTAACGCGACCTTACCACTTCCCCTTCTGCGACATCGTGTACACGTCATGTTCCCTCCGCACGCAGACTAGATCGAACGCCGAATGTGATCCTTACAGCAGTACCACAAATATTGCGTGCCTCGGCAAACTTCCTGCTTTGCATGAAAACCGAATTCGTCCGAATATGCAACTAAAATAATAACTGAACCAACCCTTTAAAACTAATAAGTATCTACATAATTATTATACTACTGTACGTCTGCCGATATACCTACGCAAAATATGAAGTAAACAAAACTTGGCAGAGAAAGCTAGGAAGCTTTCTCTGCCTTGCAGTATGATCACCGTTGAAATTTCAAATATTCTACTAATATTATAAACGCGAAAGTTTGCAAGTACCTATAGATGTATGGATGTTTGTTACTCTTTCACGCCTAAACGGCTGAACGGATTTGATTGATACTTGGAATATACATAGTACATGTGCTGGATTAACATAATAATAGGTTTTTTTTATTTACAATTAAACAGGCTCTATTCGAGTCTTGGCTAAAAGCATTTTCTTTGTTCTTTTCCAAGTTAAGCTTCTTCGTGATCCGCAAATATTACGTTCGTTGTTACGTTGTTGGTTGTACGCGAAATACTCGGAAGACATGCGTTCACCTTATTTAAAATTTGATGTTTTACCTTCGATTCGCGTGGCACCAGCTCCGCGACAATCTAATCACAATACCATAAAGGAGTGCACCGTAAAATATTTATGGTTACGGGAGCAGGCACGCCTCGGTACCCGCTGCCACGGGACACCTATAGTCAAAAATACCTTTGTCAACTTCAACAGTGGGGTAGTAACTCGTACTTATAGCAGGTAGACATTCTCATCACACAAGGCGGCGGAGTCGGCAGAACAAAACCTTAAAATGTTTAAGAATTGAAAATCTTGATACCCACAAGGACACCAAACATAATTTTGTGTTTCATCAGCCCGCCTACAAGTACAATGCTGTTTATCAGTAATCTAAATTCGTTTAAAGAATTAGCTGATATTTTTGCCGAAAATATTTATAAGTTGATTGCTCGGCTGATACGCAAGAAGCGCGGGTTCGATTCCCGCTGCAAAAAAAATGTTTGCATGTTCTACTAATATTCCTTCTGGGTCTGGGTATTATGGTACCATGGTACTCGTAGTTTTTTAATACCCACGATACAAGGAATCCTCGTGTGGGATCATTATATAAGTAAAATACCTATACGTAGTTCTAACTCCACCCTAAGCCTATGGGTAGCCAAACACTAGCTTATCCAAATGTTAGCTCAGTATAAAGTAAAGTAAGGTTTTGATACAAAGAAATTGAGTGGCGGAGAGGTCAATTAACGTAGTCCTGGGAGCGCGACGGACGGCGGACGGGCGCAGCGCTCGTTACACACCCGCTCAAATTGACGCCGACCACTGAACTGTAACGATAATGACGCCGCGTGAGCTGTGCCCCATTCGTCTACTAACGTAAGCTAACACCTCTCGTGGGATGCCCTAAAAGCTACTTCGTAGCGCTCATGTACTTCCACATTTTGGCATTGACGCAAAACGGCGGTTTTTGCGGCGCATAAACAACTAGCACGCGTGTGCGACCGACCGCATATCGATTGATTTGACTTAAAATGCATAGTTTTCGGCCGCGGTGTCGATCGGTTTCCGACAAATTTTCCGCTGCGGGCGCTTGGCAACCGCACTTTGTGTTGCACCACAATCACCCATACAAATTGAAGGTTTACGCGCGCTACTTCAAGCCATCGCTGCAAAATTCAACGGTAAACATTTATTCGCATTTGCTTCATAACTCCAATCGCAGAACGTGTATCGGCAACACTCATAATCATAGCGAACGCGATCGACCACTGAAAGCTTTTTGAAAGCTCCTAGCGACGCGCGATGAAAGGTTCATGCGGTGATTTCCAGCGAGTCATGACGCTCGAGAATAGTCGGTAAACAAAATTGACTGCTATAGTTTTTTACTCTTAAAACACTATGCTGTTTAACTGTTCCTTTTTAAGAAATAAACAAAAACTGTACCTACAAGTTTTTGTTTATTTCTTAAAAAGAAACAATTTAATCACACAATAGCCACATATAAAGCGTGTTTCACACTTTTCCTTTTTTTATACGTGATAAATTAATAAATAATGCGCCCTGTGGCGCTCTTCTAACCCCACCCCTAATGTCTTCTTAATGCAGTATGGAGCTGTCACATTGCACACTCGCAACTGGCATTCCTCCATTTTGTTTCGCAAAGTTATCTTCTTCGTCGCCTCCGAAAACCATCGTGAACATACATACATTATAATCATTATAACACGCCCGTATCCCTTATCGGGTGGGCAGAGCCACAAGTAATCATAAGAAAACTTGTTAAAAACCATCGTGAAACCTATTGTTAATATCATATTGCATTGATAAGTTAAATATACATAAGTATTTGAGACATAATGGTTATTAAAGTGACACCGGCCCGCCATCGTTCGCCGGCGCTCTGTACTATAAGCGCATAGAGTTTGTTAAGTATGAAAAGGCTCCATTCGAAGGCGTGTTTTTAGTTCGTTTTGCCTCTGTCGGCTCGCCGCGCGCTCCTTTTGTTCCACGAACGTGATCTGGCCGCGATGAAGCCCACGGACGTTATTGCTCCATTCCTCTCTTCAATCGAGTTTGTTTCTGCTCGTCACACTGCTGCCATGCGCATTATCATAGCTAAAATGATTTTCTCGCCTCAATTCAGACAATATTTCCCGCTACGGAGAAAATTTCCTTGCCCATTTGTTTTCGTGACGTTTTAGACGTAAGCGCATTACATTTTTGTAGCATTCGCTCCACGGCCATATCTCATGGTTCCGTAAGATTTCGCTTCCAATATAACGTCGTCGGGATATGACAAACGGCCTGCAGTCAAATGTGACTCAAATATTTTTGAAATATGTTTTAAAGTGATTTCAATATTTTGTATCCATTTTGCAACTGTTTACTTGGTATTCCAAAAACAAAATGAAATATGTATAAAAACAACACACTTCACGCACAGTTAAATTGTTCGAGGCAAAACGACCCTTCTTATCATAAAGAACTCGCTGAACTCACATTTCCTTCGTATGAAAGAGATTGAAAAGTTTTCCAGGGCTTAGATTTGTTTTTTCTACGTGTCTGATTTCAAGCTCGAGCTCCATACCATAAATTATTGCCCTGAAAACTTTTCAAGCTGATATAATTCAGATCTATACTTACTGTACATGGTCTAAGTAGGCAGATGTTTTTGTCAGTACCGAAGGTTTCACCATGGAGATTATCTGATTGCATATTTTAATGAAACCTGTGAGTGTGAGTCAACCTGATCGCGCGGGGCTTACCCAAAGAATTTTCTGCTTTCTCTGTCTATTAATTTAAAATACTTCCAACACCCACTCAAAAGAGCGCTGCCAGATAATTTTAACCCGAGTAATTAAACAGCTTGACGCGCGTTTGGTCGTCACAACAATCGGTAGCGCCGGATCTGCTGTTGGCAATACATGCTGTCGCTGGAGCGGTTATCTCGGTATCGCCTGACTACGCCCGTTGTGGCCGCCATGTTTATTTTTAGTCTCGCGTGTACATTCACTATTGCGATGAAATTTACAGCGATCGCCTCTGCTCTCCGCCCGCCCGGACCCCGATACCGGCGCTTCAAATGACAAGCTACTGCTATTTCAAAAATGTCTGCTATTTTACGCCAGAATACTCGCGCGGTCGATGAGCAATAATTCTTTTGTTCAACCGATAAAAGGTCCTTGGAATTACTTTTATTACGTGTTGATGTCCCATTACAATAAATTCTTTGTGGCTTCAGGCCTGTAGGATTATATATCATTTATGAAGCAGATGATCCAGAAAAGCGGTTGCAGTACCATACTGCGAGTGGAGTAACGTTTTCTTTAGGGCACATATCAATCTATAAGTTGTAAATTGAGTATTCAACTCCCATAACGTTAGTGTGGTATATTTTTGTATGTTTGCGGATAATGCGGTTGTCGCGGAAGCTAATACCCGTGTTCGTCAAAATAACATTACCCGCACGGCGCGGGGTCCGCTGTCAAGCCGAGATTTGGCGCAACTTAGTGACTGATTAGCAATTGCTGCGAGCTGGCGGGCGCGACAGGTGGTCGGGGCGCTGCCAGCCTGACCCGCGGCACCCGGCTCCGGCTGATTGATGGCTTGATGGCTCTACCGCGCTCTGTTCCTAACTCAGCTTCTTATGTCAGCACTTCTTTGTCTGGGTTTTATTTCATTCACAATTCACGACGACGTCTCTCAACCCGCTCTGGCAAAAAGCACATTTGTGCAAAATATAAAAAATCTAGTTCTGATAAAATCTTAATAACCCATGCAGATTTCAATGATCTTGACCTTATAAAACGTCTGGCAAAAAGACATCTGACTTCAACTACGGGAAGTAAAATGTCAAACGTCGATTGTTGTACCTGGCGCGGTCCCACGCTCTGGGTCTTATAACCCGAGGTTAAATCTAGGCTCATGCATATTCACGGGCCGGCCGTGGCCGTCGGCGACTCATCTGCGAGTGTAACGGTCCCGCGACCGGTTGTGGGCCATTGTTGCAAGTGCCCACATGGCGGCTGCTGCCGAAGACTGCAACGCTCTCGCTCTCTAACAATCTGTCAATTGAATGCAACCGGTTCTATTTTCGATTATTCCAGTCTACCAACCTTCACTTTTAACGAAATACGTCCGCATTGGAATTATATTAGTTTCGTAAAGATCGACGTTTGTCAGAAACTAATTTAAGAGTATATTTTTATTGAATTTATTATGACTAGCCTGACAGTTACTCTTAAGTCATAATTGTTAATTTAACGACTGCAATGATGCGCAAGAGTATTACAGCAGAGAAAAACATAAAATTAAATACGGAAGAGAAAGGAAGCAACAACAAAAGCACTGAGAATTGTAACGACCCTATAAATGAATGAGCATAATGATATACCCGGCCTTATAATAACCCTCACTTTTGTGATGTTTTCGTCACAAACAAGTATTCGCGAATTCACATCGCATTGCCTTTTATTGCGGGGAGTCGAGTTATTAAGATTACAAAGGCAGGGTCAGTTAAACACCGCCAGATATTCTAATTAGGTGCCAGCGACAGCCACCGTGAGGGTGCATGCGTAATTCGAAAATACGTTTTTCTTTGCATGGATTATTATGACATTTTAATAATTAAACAGACGTATGTCGCGTAGGCGACAAGAAAGAAACATACCGGTCGAGGGATTTATTTAACATTATTATTCCCTATACCTATAAGGGGTTGAGGTGATGGATCGCCTCCTTTGTTTCACAATCCACACAGCTTTTTATTCTATATGAAAAAATATGAATTCCATGAATTGAGTCTGAAATTTGGTGGTAGGTTAAGAAATCAATTACCTAGTTTTGTTTTAGATATCGCATTTGTGCGTGTCTGATTTTTTCAATGCTGAATCGAATCAGTGCCGGAACTAAATGTATTGAGCTGGATCGAATTGTTACATAATTCAAACGTTTCTATGTACCTACTGCACTCCCGAAAATACAAATAATATGCTTGAAATAATTTACTATTTTATTGGCCTTGTGTCGATAGAACAGTGATACTAGAAAGGTCTTAGTAGACAACTCCCGAAAGATGTTCAGTTTATGACTGTTTTAGCATACGGGTCTCGCTTTGCATGCTTTAATTTATACCGGTTTCAGCGATGACCAATTTCTAGCATTAGGAAAAGCGGAATGTTGATGCATGGATCGATATAGTTTTTAAAAGTTTTTTATTGTGGAGTGGAAATGTAACGATACCGTACAATGCACACAACCTACTTTAATGCGATTTCATCTCAGCGAGTAGTAAAACAAAGATGGTGCATTAATGCATTTTACATTTTGAAGCATCATTAAATTGCGCATTACACGGGTCCGTCGAGGGGCAATTAAAAAAGAACTGTTAAGACGAAGAGCTCGTAAAAACGAAGTCGTGTTCTCAAACTTATTAAAAATTCTGCACAATCTTAGAGCACGCTAAATTTTTATCAAATTCGTTTATCGCGAACGACCTTCGCCCCTTATCTATAACCAGAGTCAGTCAGAATAGAGACAGTTGGCACAATTTTTTGCATAAAGTAGCCGATAACTTCGCCGCTGCTGAAATATACTCTCGAGTCTAGTTTCGTTGTCCAGATCTATCAATTAGCACACAAACTCCGTCTCCTTTCAGGTGGATGTCAATTTATGTCTACATTGCCCGCGGTTTATCGAATATCTGAATGAACTATTCGATAGCCCTGATAACTTATTAACACTATCTATAAACTTCGTTTCTTTTTCTAAAGTAAACGAAGTAAATAATGGTATAGATCAAACATTCCAGGCATTTGCACTTGCAGCTATCACACATGGGAATCAATACATTTCAATGCATGTGCTATATGTACCTACTCTATTGTGTGTGTACATGCACCCACTACATATTATGCACACGTACATAACAGCTTGGGTATTGCTCCCGTCATTTACATAGACACATCGACACCTTGATTGATTGATGGTGAATGACTTTAGCTTGTTATCAAAGTGTTAATAAATCAGACGTGCTAGTGTGCTATTTCGATATTTGAATCCACGTAGACACGTATTGGCCATATCGCAACTAAGAAAATACAAACAAACATTTATTATTCAGAAATGATTGTGACATAATAATCATGTCGACATCAATATGAAGTCATGTAGGTCTGAAAATAAGTAAGAATCTTATGTTAATCAATAACTTATTGTTCGTCTGCATGACCTATTGATTGTGTTTTGATTAGTTTTTTAAAGGTGATTATTAGTGAAAGATCATTAGTCACGTAGGTGAACCTCTTATTATCAGTTCGGAAAATACTTAAAATAACCTACTTTGCTCTTGAACTACTTTTTTTTACTTAAAAAGGTTTGCGTTTGACTACACTCTACCTGATATTAAGTAACAGTGTGGTCTAAGATGGAGTACACCTTACCTAGAAGAAACCTATTGATTTGAAGTCACCCAGACTTAACAGATTTTGACCGTTAGATGATCTCAAATCTTGATAGCTACAAGATAAGTCCTTATGCTTCATTTGCTATGATTTGTGTAGAAAAGAAACCTACCTCAAAATTGAATATTTTATTGTATCGTGTTTGGTATCAAATTAAAGGATTTAATGTAGGTACCTACCTTATTTTAGTTTCTCGCTTTTACGATGTAAGATTTTAGAGGTTATAATTTGTAAAGGCAGACTATCCTTACTAATACTATAAATGCGAAAGGTATGTATGGATGTTTGTTACTCTTTCACGCCTAAACTGCTGAAAGGATTTGAATGAAACTTGGAATAATACGTAGTACATGTATTGGATTAACATATAGGCAATTTTTTAGCTGTATACCACGCGAGCGAAGCCGCGGGCGGCAGCTAGTTTACTATAATATCAGAGCACTTAACACTGCAGTTCCCAGTTGCGTAACACCAAGCTCTTTCAAGAGATTATAAACGTGATAATGTCATACGTAATCAAGTCCAAAACTGGAGCCGATTGCACCTTCCACGTCTCACTTTCATTTACGCGACGTTGCAACTTGAAGTTGCGAAATGCTCGCTGCGGCCACAATAATATCACTTTGTACATATTTAGAAACCTGCACCGCTCGGTGCAGTGTTATTCAATCCGCGACCTATTTGCGGTCAATCTCTAGACAACATCAAACTCTACTCCAGTGTCTGTCATACCAGGTACCTGGTATCTACTTGACATGTTGAACAAATCTACTGCTATGCTAGATTTCATGCTCGTTACTTTGGTGAATGGATTTAAAGTGTACCTCAAAGGCTCCTTTCGTGCACATGTTTTCGAACGTTTCTACTTTTTCCTTCACCGTTTAAGAGTACTGGTATAGCGTACATACATTTTCGAACAGAAAAATCTATTGGTGCACGATCGGATTTGAACCCACGACCTTAGATCGGGAGATTCTTTGTTCCTTAACCCTGTGTTAGTCTCATCCATCTTCCGGCCAATGGGCTAGTCTGTCTCATAGTTGTTGCGTGTCCCTTGGCCGTACTAACACTAAAGGAATATGTATTTCAAAATTGCAGTTTTGGACAAACTTGACAGCAATATGCAGTCTATAGTTGAGCCTAAGTGTTAATAATCCCAAACCCACCGTCTAAGTCGTCCAACTTAATTAACAATTTTAATTAGCGATCATTATTTTAATCGCCTCTCCCGTCACGGTTACCGGTTAATTTGTACATAGTTCCATAATGGAAGCCTCTAGCTTGCGAATATGATACGATAATATTAATTTTCTTATTCATAAGGTTCGTCGTCTGCCAAGGATTTTGTACCGACACTACAAAATAAGGGTGTAGTTTAAGTTACAGTTTATTTTCCCAAAGTAAATATGTACTTCCAGGTAGAAGCCAGTTTTGACATTTACATTGTGCGGCTTAGAACAAATTTAGCGCGAACACGGGTTGATATTTAATCAGTTCTTCATTTCCGAGCTGCCGATGTGTGAGCGTGTGACGAGCCTAATAAGTAGGTCAAGTAACCCTTTGGCTTGTCGAGGAGTGAGAGCAATCACACGCGCCGCCCGCCTAATTGAAGTCCAATGTCGCGCAGCCCGCCCACGGTGATTGATACCGCCCAGACCAAGCCGGCTTCTAATTCGATTGCGATATTGTTTGGACGCATCGACGTCACTCCCACACGCCAGAATCTAATCTGTAGTGTACGCACACGGATGATGTCATCCCGAGACGATGATCGCTCGATTCGTTCCGAGTGCTCGGACGAGATACGGCCGCGGAGATTGATGAGTGTCCGTCAAGCCGCGTTGTATCGGTCGTCGTCACCGGGAAAAACGCGCCCGACCAGAGGAGGAAGGTGGTGGTAGGGGGCTAATTAGTCGCCCCATCGCCATCAATATCCATTAACGGCGCCGCACGCGACGCTCGGCGTACGAACACCAGCGCCGCCGCGCCGCCGCCGACGCCGACGCCGAGCCGGCGACGCTAGCCTTGTGTGCCGATTACTGATAGCTTCCACTCAATCTAGATAAGGGTTTGCACTTCCGCAGCTGACCATAGGGTTTGACTTAACGAAAGTGGAACGTGCACGCTATTCTTCTTTTATCAAAATAAAAGCTTGCAGCTATATTTACTCGCTTTCGTAAATGTTTACCGTTCAGGTAATTCTTTGCTAATGAAAATGGAACTTCGACTAAAACCTACCCATTTGCAATACTTTGTTGCTATTTCACGAAATAAATCAATAAACATTGTGGATTAAATTCGTTAAAAAAATAGCGTATTCAAACTGGTATTGTTCTTCTTTGGTGAGCTAAAATACACAAAGGGGTCAACGGTTTTTACCAAACATCAAGTACTCGAGCGTGCACCGGGTCAGGTCGGGGTGATCCGACTTAATTCGAAACTTCTTCGGCGGTGTTTCTACTAAAGGGTTACTCCCTGCCCTAATCTTTGAACTATGACTTGACCGTTAATACGCATTTATAATTTGCTCTTCGATTATTTAGTACAGCGGAATGGCGCTCCGAGATACGAATAAATTAGTTTCGTGTTTGGGAACAAAGCCGGTCCAAAGTTTTGAGTAACGGTCACAGGATCGTTGGAAGAGTTAAATCTCTATCTGTTGGAGTAGTACTCCACTGGAATCTGTCTTGTTGTTTAACTAACAAACTTGTGATCCGTTCTGTGTTATAAACACTCGACTCTATCAACGGCATCTATTTTACTTTGAATTGGCTTTGATGTGATATTGTGAAAGGCTAATATTGATGATTTGACTTGGCTGTTCCTTAATCTGTAGTTTCAATTTATTTCTAAACATTGTAAGTTTCATCCTGACAACGGATCAGAGAATATGAAGTTCACACAAGTTTGAATTCCATTAAATAGGTCAAAGACATGCCCCTGTGATTGAACTATGACCGGTGTCTAGTTCCCCTCAAGCGCCTGCTATAAGACCCCGTCTGGCGTTGCTGGCAGGTGTAAACTCACCCTTACTTAGACTGCAGCTTCCATACGCTTCATTAACATAGCAGCCAAAGTATCTTATGCACTGTATGCACTCTCTCACTTTATGATTCAAATCATCCAGTCTCTGAGTAGACGAGGAAATGTGGGAAATTGTAACGGAATTATATTTTTTATTCTTTAATATCCAAGGCCGAATATTTTTTTCGGAATTCATACTGCTTAGCATTTTTTTACCTAAATATACATACCGCTAAAATAATTGTACTTGCCGCAATAATTTTATAGTTGCTATTTCGATCCGAAAATAAACCGGCGCCGGCGTCTTGGAACTAAACATTAGGCAACCCATAAAATTCAATGAAAAATATTTTAATAATTTCACTGTTGCCAATAGATTATCCACCCACCATCAATAATTCCTTCGAGAAAACGTCCGATTTCACGGCACGACAGCTTAATGTTCGTCGAATTGACGGCAACTCGATAGAATTTAAGGTCAAGTCAAGTACATGTAATGTTCGGTTCTGAAATGAATATTGCCTTCGATAGTTGCAACAAACCGGACCGGATCGTTTTAAAATGCATCATCGCCGAGATGTTTGTAAAACTAGTAGTTACCTTGTAACGATACAATCGCCTCGGGAAGATTCGCCGATGTAACTCCATCCTGGGGAATACTGGCTGCGGTTTTACAGGTAAGTGCTTTTGGTGCTAACCACTCTAGCCTTGTCCCGTAGTAATCAAATTATAGGTGTGACGTCATTAACTCCGACACCGTTATGCTAATTAATGCGGACACCCAATCTATGTATGCATCTATCGATGGCGATACTGATATTCCTGGTGTTATAAGCTAAGCTAGAAGCTTCATTAATATTCATCATTAGCTCGTGTCCTCTCTCTGCTGGAACTCTCTGCTCCGATTGCATCTTACATTTCTCTCATTTCGATTTTAATATCATCGAATCATCTGCCTTATAAAACCTCCATAAATTCATTGAATATAATAACTGATTGTGATTCTTGTTTCATGAAACTGAATTTATTTCGCTCTCGAAATATATTTCTTAATAAAAAAGGTTTTCTTTTGGCCCTTTAGAAAATTATTACGAAAATTTACTGACCGGAATTATTAAGTTAATCTTCAATCTCCATTGCGGGGATCTAACCAGTTTAAGTAATACTTGTGCCGGTTCAAAGCCATATTTTTACAACATTACGAGGATGCGGTCGACCTGCCGGGAGGTGCGTAGGCTGTCTCCAGAAGTGGTAACTTCCTCCATTACGTCACTCCAGTGATTCACACAATTTGCTCTCCGAGAGATTGAAGCGTTGTTTTGGCTGTGGCCTCGCTGCACTGCATCCTTGTTTGAAGAGGAATTCGTAATCAGACAGACTGCTTTAATTAACACCAGTTATGCATTTGAAGTGTTATTAATGTCACACTACTCTAATGTTAAATGGTACCAGGTTTGCAATCGCGACACAAAGCCGATTGTGGGGAAACGTGAAACACAAATCCGAGCTCGGAACAATATTACGATTACGTCATTCATAAAGTGCATTTATGTAGAGAGCAGGAGCGCGCCATCTTTGTACGACTACGGGCCTCTGTTGCTGATATGAAAGCAGTTTCCTATGGAGTAAATAATAGAGCAGCTGCTCGAAACGCTCGTGCAGGAACGAGTATCACTGAAAATGGCCCTGTACCGAAATTCTAGCGGAGAAATAACACGATGTTCCATCTTTCACAATACCGAGCTCCTGAATGAATTAGGCAGATTTGTGACGCTGTAAACATGTCGTCGATGTAGTGTTTGCATCTCGATGAAATCACAATATATCAGCGATTTAAAATGTTGAGGAAATTCATGACATGTTTATGTGTGTATAAATAAATAACGCACTTATTTTATACAATGTTGGTACGTCTCTGGCAAATTATAATCAGTTACCTTTCTATTTCGATTGAGATTCACATTGAAAAATAGGTTCCTAGATGGGTTCAACGATTTTGTAATAAAATATTTTCTTTTGTCTTTTACTATAAAAGAAACCTAGGCGGCAAATCAAGCAATATGATATCCCAAGTAAGTGTTTCCAGACGGCTAATGAAACTTCGCAAAGCCAACATGAGACCGCGCTTATTTAGAGGCGGCGATGTCGAGCAGATGCCGCCTAAACAAATCTCAATATCTGGCATATGGTATGGATATTTAGAGCAAGAGAACGCATCGAGCGTTTCTCTGCACGGCTATAAGACATCGAAAATAGATTGTGCGAACGGGGTTAGACGCACCTGTTATTTGGCTTACGAGTGGGTGCGGTGTCGGGACGGGGTGGGGGGCAAGGGTGGCAGATTCATTAATAATGGCCCACAATGAGACGCCTTTATTTACGAGCTGCGGCATAGGAGTCGAACCGCATCGCATAACGCTCAGACACGGTATCCTAGGAGCAACGTCGTATCCGCCGCCGGAACACCAGAAATTCATATGCATGCCAAGCTTACGAATACGTTTACTTAGTCGTATTACTATTTACTTGAAGTAATCTCTACAATTGCGCTATTGTCAAACCAAATTTGGACGACATCCAATAGGCTTAATTCACAACAAGTGGACGCGTAATTGACTTGATTTCGTCCATGTCACGGAGAGTGCCTTAGAAGGTCAACCATGTTTTTGACGGGACTGTTCAACATCATTAGGTACTTCGTCTTTTGTCGCCTTCTCCATAATCGTGCGGCTCAAGATTAACAAAAAACTTCTTTATTATTGCACGGTCAGATGAGTCTAACGAACTAATTTAAACGGTCATGGTCTAAACCTAATAAAAATAACATGACGCAATCAAGTTTACACTTCTTGTTACATTATTTTGTTTAAGATAAAAACCGTTGAAAATGCTTGTTAATACAACGCTAAACTTGACAAAGCAAAGTTTATTCATTTATTGATGAAATTAATAATTCATAAATGAATAATGTGTTATATCTTTATGAATAAATTCGCAGATTTCCAACTTCGATGTAAAAAATTACTGTTTATTTTGATCAGTCTGACACAAGCTGGTTTAATTAAGGCTAAATAACATTTAGGTCAAAAGATGTTGCAATTATCTGATCACTACTTTTATCTCCAAAAACCGCAACGTTTTCCATTGTTGGTAATGCAATAAACCTTTTGAGAAATGTAACGGGTATGTGTTACTCACGATTTATGGGGTTCCGTAGGCTGATAAACGAATCTTCCAATTCATCTGATCAAAAACATAGGTTAAAAAAACAGCAGTATAACGTAGGACATGTTAGATATCTTGAGATAAACATTTCGAGAATTAATGAATCGTATTTTTGCTTTGCCGCAGTCATATTAATCAAAATAAATATCAACGGAACTACATGTTCTTCAGTCCGACGCGCATTCAGATAGATTTTTTAATCTTATTTAGTTTTGCAATCATTCTAGACACCGTTCTTAATACATTTATGAATTATTGTTTTTTTAGCTCATTCTTTGTGTTTAGCAGAAGCAGATACTATTAAATACGAAAGAACTTGCAAGATTAAAATCGGCCGGTGGTTATTCGACATTCTTTGTAATAAATAAATAAAAAGCGTTTCGGGTTCAAACTCGTGCATCGTCTAGTCTTAATGGAGAATAGGTGATGAGGTAAGCGACCTTAAAGCCACTTAGCAGTACGCTCTCGCGCGTACACTGCTTTTCATATTACTTAGCGCACAATTTGGGTAATAACAGTAGCTTCCAGCCACTTACATTTGTTGTTGAAGAACAAACAAAGTTGGCTAAAAATTTGAAATGTGGTTTGATTATTATTTACAGCAAAAATAAACCCTGTTTCTCAAGAGGGTTGGCCTAAATACCTTAGGAGTTATTCGTCGATACAGAAACAGGCTTCTGCAGCTTACAAGCGCCAATAGAAGTTTTTCATTTCCGCGCCTACGTCACAGATACGGAACCCATTCCGGCACGTGGATCACCCGAAGATGGGCAATGTAGAAAACGAAAATACGAAAAGTCGGAAATCGAAGACATGTCGCCAAGAGCATTATCCGTTTTCTATTTTAGTTATACAATATGTAACAACACCCTTTTCAATACAATTTTATGGAACATCTACTGTGTAGGTAAACTGTTTTCCTCAGGTTTGTTTATCAAGGATAAAATATCGTGAATACAACCCGTGCCAGATTTAATTCACAGGATAAAAGGAGTGAGTAGGCTAAGCGTTACGTAATTCATAAAAAATCGAATGTCGTCGTAATCTAATGATTCAGTCGAACCAGCGTGGTGAAAGGCTTTAAAATGCTCCTCAAAAGCTCCTCTCGTGCACTTGACACATGTTTCATAACCTTTTCGGTTCTACGACACGCCGGTTTTGTTTTCCTTCACCGTTTGAGACTGGTATAGCGCACATACATTTTAAGAACAGAAAAAATCATGGGTGGGCGACTGGATTTTAACCCACGACCTTAGGATCGGAAAGCGGGGCCGCTACCACTGGACCACCAGTACTCTCGAATAGGGCCATATTTACCTACGTTTTATAAATCTCGTTTTACTTTTGAAGTTCGTATTATGACTTCCAAAGACGTGAAATGCTGAAGACGTGAAACGCATTTCAGCAGTTGTCCCAATGATCAAAGATGTACTTGTACATGTAACTTAGACCTAAACTAAACAAAAACTTTAGAAAATATTTCATTAAACTCGTTCGTTTATTAATATAATTAAAGCTGTCAAAATAACTTTGTGGTTTTTCAGTTTTTGCTTACAATCAGCCTTTTTAATGTGTATGAAACAAGCTTGATACAGCCGTTAAAGTTCTCCATTAAACTCGCCCCTCGTGAAGGATTTTCGTTACGAGTCATTGACTACAACTCTGTCAGTATTTTAGTGTCGCATTTTATACGTATATGTATACAAATACAAGAAATATAAATTATTGTCTTTCAGTGCCCGTTATTTTTGATCAGTCCGAATTATATTACAAGTTGTGTTTTTCCTATTTGTCTGAAAATATAGTTCTGTTACTAAAATATTAACAGAAATGGTGCTTTCTATTTTGCAACCGAATCCTTATTTGCCTCGACAGAGAAGATAATCTTGGAAAAAGTGGCTAGACTAGACAACGCGAACCAATAATTCATATCGAAGTATGAACGCCAGTGCCACTATTAAGATGAGAAAAAGCAAATAATAAATCAGAAGTGATGCGTCCGTACTCCTAGCGGGGTTAGCCAATTACCGCGATGCGCTTCAAGGAAGCTAACCAGTTTCTAAATTCTTCGTATATTTAAGTTAATTGGTATGTGGATACGCCGCAGCAGGCAGCCGACCGAGAATCGGAGCACCTTTGTTGGCGAAATCGGTCTGAAACGGTACCCTCGCGAATAAAACAAGCCATCCTTATATATAACGCGTTATTTGTTTATCTTCCTTTGCACAATAAGTTAGTTTTGCGACATTATGCAATGCGTATAGTCTAACTAAATTTAAACAAAGTTGATTCGATGGGTATACATTTTTTATTCATTACTAGCTGCCGCCCGCGCCCTCGCTCGCGTGTTACCCGGATAAAAATAGCCTATATGTTATTCCAGTACATTTAGCCGTGATTAAGGCACCAACATCCAAACATCCTCACAAACTTTCGCATTAATAATATATGTAAGATGTAAGATTTATTCATGGTATAGCTTGAGCTTCTCTTGGAACGTTAACAACATTTTACCAATATGGCATTACTATGACCTAATTGACCGGTCTATAGATGATGTCAGCCGCTTCTTTGATTATGATAAATAATGTACACACAAAAGGAAAGGACAAAGTGTTTGTATGTGCTCAAATGGTGATGATGTGAATGGTACAGGAAACTTGGCGCGTGCGCAGTTAACTGATGTAGAGATGAGCAGCGTGGGCGCACCCCCGCTAGTTTATTTACCGAACAATTGACTCCAGTAAGGCAAGATTGCGAACAACACCTATAACCGGTCACTGACATGGACGAAAGAGCATAAATGCCTTCATTGTCCCCATGTTTGCACAAAATGACGGTATAAAACTTTTAAGACCATCTGTACAAGTTATGTTGTCATAGTACATTTATGACGATGACTATCGATTTTTTAACTGGAATTCTAGAACATGATGGAGCATAACTGGGTTTCACTGATTAAATTAGAGTGCTTTAGAAGTAAACGAAATTAATAGCGATACAAAGCCATAAGTCTCGCCAAGAGTAGTGCTTAGATTATACGAGCTATAAACATCGTTCTCGGATTGTTCTCCAGTTCCGAACAGGGAGAAGTACCACAACGATCTTAGACTACACGTGTGGAGATTGGTTACCCGGGGTACTTACATATATCTTGTATGCCGTATACATGTGTATGAGAATTGCGTTCGGCGTGGGTCGGGGCAGTGCATTTTTTGCGGGCTTGAAATGAACGGCAGGTCGTTGAACCCCATCGCCTGTCTCGGCACCGAATTTCGCCAACGGAGCGCATCTTCCAGTCGTTTTGTGGAAGTGCATTTTTATCCGACAATACTTCGACAGTATTCTTTATTTTAACAGTTTTCTTTCTTAATGTATTTTACACGGTTAGAATGTCAATAAACCGGGTAATGCTTTGCTCGCGTGCTGATATTGGACAATTCGTCGTTGTACCGCCGCCGGTACGCATTGTGAGCAGCCATCGACTCGGTCGAAACAGCTGTTGGTTACTGCAGTATGTAGTCCACTCGTTAAGCGTTAAAAAAGAAACAAGCTAATTAGAACTACTCCGACCGTTCTTACTTCTTCCTCTTGTATCGTCTAAGATAGTTTCGAACGCTTGGTACGCGGCTCTACAAAGCACATTAATTGACATTTAGTATGAAAAACTGGCCAGGCTACCAAGATAATGTGTAATATAAATTCAGAATGGTGTGCTTCTTTAAAAGCAATACAAAGGCAATGTATGCGGGCTACAGCAATAATGATACTACGGTCTTGTTAATTGAAGAATTGATCTAGCTTTATGACCTGTCGCCTATCAATTGTTTTGGTATGACGCATTTATGCGATTTGGTTAATAATTGACTTTGAATAATAAATACTTACAATAGAAAACATAAACCATACAATATCTTCATCTCAGTCTTCTAGCCTTCGAAAATAGAGTAGACTTAAGGCAACAATAGATTGGCCTTGTCTCGGCCATTGCCCACAATTACAACAGATTACTTTGCAGCTGAGCATTATTTAGATGATAGACTCTGAAAAAACTAAATACTTATTCCGAAATGGGTATAAAAAGCCTTTAAACGAGCTTTTAGACGTCACGCTCGATGGCTATGGCAGCAAAAACTAGCACACGTCGTATTCGTGACTCCTTCGGCCGGTTGCCGCTGCATGCCCAGCCGTGCTAGCCGTGTTATTCACAATTGAGACATAGCCGTTGCTAATGCAGTATTTCATCTTTATTTATGCGCCTGTTACTACCCGGCACTCCTATCTATGAATATAGCGCCCTAAATCAACATCGAAATATTGAAATATATTTTACTAATCTCAAAAACGTTTGCATTAAGTACCTATGTTATTAGTCTTGATTTCTTGTCATTCAAATTTTGGTTGCATTGACTGTTTTGAGCCATTCTCAATACTGTTGCAATTATTTAAAAAAAATAGCTTTGACCATTAATTAAGTTGTTAACTCTAATGTACATTTATCTTCTGTATATTAGCACCATTGGTACACGTTCTTTATATAACCTAAAAGGTGATCATTAAAATAAAAAATCTTTGTCTCAGATTTTATCGAAAGTATAGTAGATCTTCTTGAAATTATATCATTGCGCGTGTTAAATTAGAGTTCATATTGCTTTGTGGTTTGGGCCAGTAAGCGTGTCCTCGGGTGGGTCACGCGCTGAACGCAAACCCGTTTTGCAGCGCACTTTCGCCGCACTTCGCCTGCGCCCGAGTTTATAGCGCCCACTCGCTTGCACACTGCGAACCCTTCCCTCGACATTGTCAGATTCGCCAGCCATACTTCCAATTTGTCCGTTACGAATTTGATGCTCTAAAAATCTTTTGTCTTCTTCATCTTTATCGTTTATTTCTAATTCTAAGTGCACACGTGGTAATTTTTTATTCCAATTAGCAACATAATTGACTGGTGAACTTGTTTTTCTGGGTGAGCCTATAGGATTGACTACCTACTAAGTTAGGCTTAGGTTACGTAAAGCTATGCAGTAATGGAATAGCTGGATGGAATATAATATCCTGTTGAGTAAAGATTTGTAATTAACTAATTAAACTCTACTTTATAGAGTTGTTTGATAAAATCTTTAGGAAAAAGTTAAACATAAGAAATTCAAAGTTGAAATGCATCGGATAGTTTGTTTTTGAAACCATATTAATTTGGGGCAAAGGGTTGACCAGCTGGAAGTGTCTGTTCTCGATCGGGCGGGCGGAAGTATGGTAGTGGCGAAAAGCTCGCGACTGCATGAAGAGAAAGGAAGCGGCGCGTCGCGCGGTGTGATAAGGCGGCAGGCGGCCGGCTGGCGTCAGTCGCGGGGCGCGAGGGGAAGTCGCAGGGGGTGAGGCGCGGCGCGGGGGGTGCGCGCGCACCGCCGCCAGCCCCCGCGCCGCACCGCTAGCCTCCCGTCAGTCGCCCGCCGACTCTGCTTGTGCTTGTGTGACTCGCTCCGCTCCGTGCACCGCACTCGTGATCCGAACACGACGCGTGCCGCCCCGCTGTGGCCGCGAACGCGACCTCTACTCTACCGGCGAATCGTTTCTAACTTACGTGCAACTTGCTATGTTTTAACTTTTGGACATTCACTACTCCCTTACCTGGCTTGTTTACCCCTCATCATGTAAGTGTTTCGCTCATTTTATTAAAATGCGGCATAGTCTCGTCGAAATTCGGAACTCGCATTAAAAGTGATATCTACCTCGTGGAAGTTTGTGAAATGAAGTCAGTGCATTTGGCGGTCGTGCGTCATCGTCATAGTTTCTTTAGTGCTCTCTTTTTGTGTACGGAGTTGAAACCGGCTATTTCCGAAATTCGACTGGAAAGTTTTCAACACTTGGAGCGAGCGGTATGTTGTCACAGTAATTTCTGGTTCATCCCGCTCGCTCCGTGGTGATGCTATGCCGCATGGGAGCTTTTGCTTGGAAAAACTGGAAAGACCCTCGGTACATAATGGGCCATGCAAGCTTCTACCAACAAAGCCCAAAATTGAAGCTTTCATCGATATTGCCTACCTATAATGTAAAAGTTACGCTAAGTAGAGCACTTCTCTAATCCTTAGACGAACTTTCTTTCTTATTACTTCGGCTCCCCATATTTCGTTAGCAAAAGTTCTTGTTCCGTCAATATTGTTCTTCGCTTGCATTTTATGCCTATCTTCAGTTCCAAACTTTTATGTATGCCTTATAACAGAAACGCAGTAAAATTACTCCTCCTTTGTGTAAAAGTTTAAATGATAAGTTTCAAGTTTAATGATCAAATGTAAGTTTATGAAGAATACCGTTTGGTATGTTCTAAAGTCGGTAAGTCCTTTCTCAAATTTTACCCAAGTCTCGTGTCCTGTGAGTTTTCTTCTCTATCTCCCTTCTTTACCTTTGCTGAATTGTTGTCTTATCTACAATATTATTCATTTCTGTTTCTCTAAAATAATATAGATTATCTTCATCTTGAGGATTTTCATTCTCATTCGTTTAAATTAATAATTATATTGAGTCCTTAGTAATTTAAATACGTAATACATGCAATTTCTTAAAAACACATTTGGAACTTGTGTTGATCTTAATCATAATATAATAAAATATTTTTTCTAATACATACGTATCAAATACAACCTTGGTAGAAATTTCTACACTAATCCCTGTTGTTACATATTTGAGTTACCTACTCAACCTAATATAATAAATTAAAAATCACCACGTTCGGTCCTGAGTCCTATAATTTAAATAAACCTAAATCATCAAACTTCTTCTCTCTTTATTAATAATACACTTAAATGCATAAAAGTATGTTACATGTCGCAAATTGTAGAACTCATTTTGTTGAATTAGTGAGTAAGAGACGCAATTTAACTGCATATTCATTCGAATGATGTCATTAATGTAAAACTCGTTGCCAAAATTATGAAGGAGACAATTTGTATGATACAGAGTTGAATCAGCTGTAAAACATGACGTTAAAAACAAAGTTAAATAAGTTATAATTCCAAAATTGTGTCAGCACACCCATTTCATAATACGACTAATATATACTCTGGTATATTTGCACCACATTTCAACGAAGGGTGGGTTTAACGCTGGCTCTGCTACCTGCTGCCAACAATAAAAAACGTTTGTCAATAGAGGGTCTGCTTAGCGCTGTTATTATTTAAGAATTTTTTTCTATTTTCAAATACACGTAGTAAATCCATGAGGAAAATAAATTTATAAGATGAGTTTAGTAAGCTAAAATTGCGTTTTAAGGCAATCCAAAAGTTGTTCTAAAAATATCACACCTTTGCAATTGATGTACTGGAAAAATGAAACAAGACCACCAGTACGCCGGTGATAAGCTTCGCGGTATCGTTATCTTATCTAAAATTACCTCAGTGAAATTCAACTAATCTGACACCGCACGGAGCGAAGATTAAGGGACTACATTAATCACTAATAGAATATTATGCTCAAAATAACCGTTGTGTATCAAAAGAGTAACACGTTTTATTAATAAGAACAAAAAATTCGACCGCGTAGAATTTAGGTAGCGTTATTTTATTTTGTGACACATGATGAAGATGGTGATTAATTTGTATTATTTTAGTCTACGTTTTTTGTTATGTACCATTTTAAGTGAATTGGAAATGGCTCCTTAAAGCTGCCATGGATTTTTTACACTTTAGTGTCAAAAAAGTGTCATAAGCTGTACCTATGACACTCTTGTCATCTAGACGAAACCAACAATACCTAATTTGTCAAAATCCGTCCGCTGTTTCAGCTACAGAGGCAGCTAAAATAATAATTTCAAAATGGCTTCTTACAGCCGCCATGTTGGATTTTTGCCACTAACATACACTCGTCGTCCAGAAGAATCCAACGACACCTTATTTGCCAAAATCCGTTTAGCCGTGTGGACTACAGATTCAGCCAAAGGAATGCACATCCCAAACACATCACCCTCTTTCTTCGCAGTGGGTAAAAACGTTAAGTATGATGACTATACTTTCTAAAAAACCCAGAAACATTATTAAATGTATTGTGTAAATCGCGGTGTTAGAACCAGATGAACGTATCCAAAAACTCGTTATTTTTTTCATAAATGGGTCTTAAATGTGGTCCTGCACCTTGTGCCAAAACGATGTATCTGTAACGTAAATATTTCACTAATTCAATAATAACGTAACGTAAAAACAATTATTATCGAACTAGAAGAACGTAACTTGAATACCACTAAAAAGTTTGGAATTAATTCATAATATGTAATGCAAAAAGAACATATTTATAAAAAAAAATCTTTATTTGAACCTTAAAAAGGGTTGGTTCAATTATTATTAGTTGACTATTAGTTGCATATTCAGACGAATTCGGGTTTTATAGTATGCTAGATTATTAATGACATGGAAGAAAGTCGTCAAACTACAGAACCTAAAAATTTTCGAAACCATCAAGTTTAAAAGTTCCGAAATTGTATTAAGTCTAGTTGCTATGTATAAAGAAAATGATGAGATAAAACAGAATCACAGCGCAACAAATTCTTTGTCTTCTAAACTCACAGTCTAAACTAAGTAAATTCCATTCCGCTAGCGCTTCTCGAAATATGCACAAAAGAACCGGAGCAAAACAAAAAGCCATAGGGAGCATTATAATGAAAAGTGCAATGTTTGCTCTAATTCTTTACATGCCTTTTTTTAGTGTGTTTTATTTTGTTGAGGATCAGTTTAATGTGTGTTTTCCGCCGCGGGCGTCGCGCCGGGCCCAGAGCTCGGTGCCACGTTCGATAAGGCGTGCACATTAACGGGCGGCGCGCTGCAGCGATAGCGTCTGAATCGTGTAATTTGCGCCTCGTAAATTTAAGCCGTCGCAAATTTTTCGCCTTCCTCGCTAATTACCAGTCCAACGTCGCCCCCTGAGTCTGCTAAATGTGCAACGCACACGTCCCGAATACGAAAGTGGATCTAGGTTCCGAACGATCGGCTTTGCTTCACAGCTCGTATTTAAACAATAGCCTTTGTTTTCGCTGCCATGGTTTCCGTATAACCATTTGTTTTGTATCGTTGATGAAATTTTACAGATGCTTCTATAGAAACACGTGGTAATTTAACAAATATTGTCGATGTTTTATGCTTTTGTAAAATAAAATCACTAAAATATTTCAGTTTTGATTTTTAACAGAAAATAAACTTGGATATGTTATCTAACTTTTTTTACTAGGTTTTTATCTCATTTGGTAACTTTATCAGCCAGTTATTAATTTGTCATATATATATATATACGGGAGTAGACAACTTTTGTATTTTATTTTTAGGTTAGTCATTAGACTAATATTAATTAATTAACACTAATTTTTAAACATACTCTCAACTCGCAGATTATCTTTTTTCCCTAGTAAAGTGAATTAATACGTTGACCAACAATACCTATACTTAAATAGGCATTGTGCGAATAACAACTGGTGACATCACTGAGCCGCCAATGCTAATACTTAACCGAGCTCACATGTGTACAAGGCAATAAACACATTTGAATTTTACAATCTTCAGTACTCAACTCACACAGAATCATTTCCGATGTGTCCTTGAACACCAATAACTCGAATTCGATATCGACATGAGTTGCATGCATATTAGTCTTATAAATATTTGAAGACAACTCGATGTCTTTCATATAAATCTACGTGAGCAGAAGCGCATGTTGGCTACTTTAATGTATTTCGTCATGTTGTGTTTGCAATTTTCGCGTACTCTTTGTAATTAATGGAATGTAAATACATAATATTGTTGCTGACATTTCATGTTTTCTGTCCTTTCATGATTTGTGTAAATTTTTTATACTACTTACTCTACAGAGGTAGTACCTATTATGTAGAACAAAAAATGTATTTTCTTCAAAAAAATGGAATCTGAACAAACAAGCTGAAGTTATGCACTTACAATTTATGTAATCGTCTGATGCTATGAGCATGGCTTGTTCTTTGTCTTATTATATTCATTGAAGCGTGAAGTAAGACTTAAGAACATTAATGGGGTAGTAGTTTTTTTGGCCGTGTCTGCGGTAGACCGCGTCTTACCTGAGCAAGGTCAGCCTGCGATCATGCTCGTTTTCCGCCTGCCTTACTAATTGTATGACGGCCTTGACGCCTGGACAGTTTTTTATCGTTCACTGCTCTACTTGACTGTCTAGCCAACAGATTGCTGTCACCTCCGGTAAAGATAGTATAATGACAATAACAGTTTCAATAATCAGAGTAACTGGATTTTGGCACGGTTATACAATTAAAACATTCGGTAAATTTAAGCACACAGAACAATTTACATAAAATAGTAATTTATCAGGGGTTTGCCATTTAGTCGATAGCATTAAACACGTGTTTAAAATAGCTAAATGCCAAATAACAAAGTGACTGGCAGACTGGCATAATACCGGTGAATGTAAAAAATCAAACGACTTTATCGAACGGCGATCAGCTGCATGGCCTTACCCCGATTTCTGACGAAATGAATTTGATCGTATTACAAAACCTTCGAATAAATACTAAAATGAGTACGTTCACTTTCTAGTTTGAGCACAATAAAACTTTGTTATTAACTTGCAACTTTTGAAGAGTTAGTTTTAGTTTTTGAAGTACACACCGTACAATGCATACAATATTAAGATATTTTCAGGAGCAGACTAGAGATAGGGTGCAGTAAAGAAATGGCAATCTCCTTTGAAAATGCTCTCGGGTATCCAGGCGAGCTTGTCGCATTCTAATTTGTCTTGATAGCTTAGTGGCAAGAGCGCCCTCGTCCCGTGGGAGGCCCTGGTTCGAATCCCGGTCAAGACCGAGGATGCGGACAAGCGGTTTGGTCACCTTCTCAATTATAATTTAAAAATTCTTTACCGCACTTCCCATGATATCCGCTAAATTGAAAATGATAAATACTTTAATGGTAACTTGATCGAATCGGCGATCTCACAAAGGAGCGCGCTCGACTGTTTTTTCTCCCTCCCTTGTCCTCCACCCTCTTCCCAGACCGCCCTCACGAGATTCTTATTTAGATTCGCTTCCGTCTGATTGCTCTTGGTAATCTTTTCTCTGGGTTATTGAATGTCTTTCCAGTGCGTGTCGAGCACTGAAGAAACTCAACTGTTACCGCCGACGTGAAAGGAATCGGACTCAAACAAAAACCTTGCAGCGTTCCGTTGTTTATTGCAGTTGACTGACTCAACTATAATGAAAATTAATTCGCCTGCAGCAGTTTTAAACGTTCACATTCAAAAGTCCATTTTTGTCGTATTATATTTGCAGTTTAACAAAGAGCCAATGTAATAATAACTTTTTTGGTTAGCAATATTTCGATCTGCCAAACGTTCAGGCTATAATAAAACTTAGTTGCATCTATGTTGAAAATAAAATTTGGAAAGATTTATGCATAGCGTTGAGCGCGACGCTGCGTTGCCGCACATCGAGCTATTTTCAACCGGGTTATGCTTTAAATAGCGCATTACGATAGGATTCAATTTCACGAGTTTTTCCCTGTTCCCGGCCTCAGGTCGTTACGTTTCCACTGGCGGCGCCCACACAAAGAATTTTTGCGCGAGATGATACTCCTGACACTTATTGGCGTTATCTTCTTGGAACGGTTGAACCCTTTCTAAGTCTCTTAGTGATTTCGAGATCAGGAGCACTTATTTTTGATGATCTTGTTCTTATTTTATATAGAGTGTTCATATTGAGATGAGCTGTGATTTGAGAAATAAATACGCTAGTTATAAACGTTATTGAGGAAGCGCGTGTTATATCAGTGTGACACACCTGCTCATGGCTCATAACCACGATTAGGTAACCCATTTCTAAAACGGAACCCGACTTCTGAGTATTAGTGTTACACAGAGCAACCTATGCATTAGCTAATTAATTTTGTGCTAATAAGTAAAATATCCGTAGTTAATGTATATTGTTGTCATTGTAGAAAGAAGGTATTATGTAAGAGTACTTGTTGTATCAGATAGCTGCCTACAATGTTTGTTTTTATATTTATTTTATTGCGAAAATAAATAAAAAAACATTCAAAGGGTAAATAAATGTCTTCATTAGTTCTAGTCTGTTATTTATGTACGATTTGTGTCACCATGGTCCCATAAACATTTATTAGATCCTCCTCCAATTAAGATGACGGGGCAGCAGGTTCGAGACGACGTTCGTCAGTAGAAAGGTACTTAAAGATCTGGCCAGCATCCAGTTTAAAATCGCGATAACAGCTAATTCCTCTTCGCACCTCACTTAGTTCACAATGCATAACGGCGCTGGCTATCAATAACAATGAATCAGTACAGAACGAAACCTGAATGGCATCGCCTTAAACCTGCTGCCTCTATAGCGAGCAGAGTGGTGGGCGCGGGCCTGAGAGCGGCTGCCGCGCCGGCGCCGCCTCGCTTGCTAACCCGGTAGCCGCTTGAGCTTGGCTCCGGGGCGTGATGCCCGGAGAGTAACCAGTGTGTTTTGTTGTTCGCAGAGTTGAGCCCCGCACCGCACCGGCTTGCTCGCTGACCGCCGAGCCGCTAATCTAGCTTTTTTCGCGCTCCACCGTCGCCCGCCCAGATCCGCACCGGCTGCAGCCATGCTCGCGCACCAAACACCGCTCGCCCTCTACTAAACCGATCCGTCGACATCGATAGGAACGCGTGTGATAATAATAATTTAATACTCGCCTAAATAAGCTTGCAACGTCGGTGTCTTTAATTCTAACGTAATTGTAAGATTAATCGATTAGTAATTAGGTACCGCGTGTTGAGTCGCGGAGCCACGTATCAGTCGTCCGGGTGCGCGTTGGATAGTGTGTGCTAGTGTCGAGGGCGCGAGTGCGAGGTTCGACGCAGCAGCTTCTCCAGCCGCCTGCAGCAGTGCATGCTCGGGCGCGGGCGCGCTCGCTCCCGCCGGCCTATGCGCCGGAACACCGCGTAACTGCGCGAACGTCTTCCCTCCATTGACTTTTGAGCCAACGATGGCCACTATGGTGAACATGAATAGCCTCCTGAACGGAAAAGACTCTCGCTGGCTGCAACTCGAAGTGTGCAGGGAGTTCCAACGGAATAAGTGCTCACGACCGGACACCGAATGCAAGTTCGCCCACCCCCCGGCCACTGTCGAGGTGCAGAATGGAAGAGTCACCGCTTGCTACGACAGTATTAAGGTAAGTGAATCTTATTCATTGTACATATATTTGTAAATTTTTCATTGTATATTTGTAGCCGTCTCTAAATACATAGTAAGACGAAGTCACTGGATCTATAAAGTTCGATGGGATTTAAGAAGTAAAACGTATGTAGCTGCGATTTTCCGGTTGAGCAAGAACAACCCCTCAAGGCGACATTTCGCCGCCGCCATTCCACTAGCCGACCTCAATCCCAAGGCTAGCTTAGAGTGACGTCACCGTCGCCGCCACCGCCGTCGTTTGTCTACTATTGTATGGGAATTGGCATTGCGCTAACGTTGAGCGGGACGATGGCTCGATGGCTCAGCTTGAATACATATCTCAACAATAAACCCAAGTCCGTAATGCCTTTTTCAGCGATTAGGATTACAATTTCTCAAGACAAATCCCCTACCATGCATGGTAGACATAGAATTTTATATTCTGGAAAAGATTTGCACTGTAACGAATGAAAACGAAGTTCTTACATCATTTGCATATGCGTTAGTTACATATAGGTAAATTACGAGAAATGTGCTAGAATAAAAACGGTTTATCGGTAAGTTTGCTCGCTTATTACGCTTTACAGCGTTATCAGTTTGGAGTGACGTGATAACGCATTGGTACTCCGGACAAATCGAGGACGATAAAAATTAAAACCGAAATGTGAACACACACCTACGCCTCCCGTTGCAGGGATCGCCGCCGGCGACGAGGCTTATCGCGATTTTGTGCCTCTGTATTACCAAATACATTCTGACGCGAATAAAGCCGATCGCAGTGCAGCTGTAAATTAAACTGGCTACAATACCTACACTTTCCAGTAAAATATTTATACGTAGATAGTATAAATCCAGTATTGTCTACTTCAAAATTCCTTGCCAGAAGTTTTGAATACAAAAATCGTTTCCTAAACAAAGAAATTGTGATAAATGAAAGGCACTTTTCATTTCTTGATATTTCCCGTCGTATTTTCCTTTGATGCTCGGTTGAATAACGCGATCAAGAGATAAAACGCACTGGGATCGAGACCGGCGGGCGGCGCGGCGCTTTCTCGGCTACGATTTTCGCGTCTTCGCCGTTCTCTATTCAATATGCTCCAGCCCGTGTTTGTAACGTTACCTCTGGCGACGTCGTCGCTTCCCCATACTCGTAGGCGGCGACTGACACGCCTGTCTCGCCCGTTCCGACTACAGATTTTAAAACACAATGTGTATTTTTACATCCTCCCACAGTTTTGTGGCATTATATCACTAATGTAGTTTTTTTTCTCAGAACTGGCATTATTCCACCACCACTCCAATGTTTCAAAACTGTTTTTCATACTACCTAATTAGAAATCATTCGACAATGTTAAATCGGAGCGCAGACGATGCTACCACCAGTATGAAGATCGGTGCGGTAATTTGGTTAAAGCTCGGCATCATGTTTGCGAGTCGCTAAACAATGGGAGAGCGCACATTGTGCGGGCTTTGTGCATCGGGGTATCGCGCCAGCTCATTCTGTATCTTACAATGCCGGGACTGCAGTGCTGTCCGCAAGCCTCACTTGCTTACACCCTATTATAACTTATCTCAACCACTGGACCAATCACATCACAAAACAGTATTATCGAACAAAAGTCTAAAAATTCTCCAGACACCACTAATGCAGTCGCACCAAACATGTTACAAATTGCATTGTTCGCTATTTTCTCTTTTACTACTACGTACGCCAGTAAAACCGCACTTGAGTGCAATAGAAACTTTAAATAATCCCCTCGAGAATGCATAGTGCAGTGCACGTCCCTCCGGCGTTAATCTGCACGATAAAAACCATCTCGCGGTGGAGGATGCCGCTTATACTCTTGACCGGCGATGGAGCGTCCAGATATTTAACTGAGAGGACGAAAAAGTAAACAAGGTCTTTGTGGGGGCGCACTACTACTCTCGCTTTGAGGGACTGCGCTCGATCCGCCGGCCGACAGGCGCCGCCCGCCTGCCCGCCTAATCGTGTAAAGCGAAAAACTTTGTTCCTTCACTATAATTTATAACTTAATGTACAAAATACAGTTGACCGGTTGAAAGAGTCTACTATTTATATATTGAGTCACAACAAAATATACTCATTATTTTACCATGGTAGTTAAGTACCTGATACTTGATGTAAACAAAACCACAACGGATAAGAATTCGTGAAAACAAAATTGACAGAGGGAAACGCGATATTCTCCCGTCTATGTAGTCAGGTACCCATGTAATCTCCACGAAAGTTGTCAACGCTCCACCGGCAAACGTAATCGGGGACTGATCAAACAAACTCGCGAGGCGCGTCCCGTCTAGCGCTTCAGCTCGCGGAACGTCTCCCGTGATTAAGCCTTCATTACGCGATATGACGAGGGGGTCATATTTGATTAGGCTACGTGTTGTGTTGATTAAACCGAGCTTATTGCCTTATTCACTTACCTCTCTCCCACGCACGTTATCTACCTGAGCAATCTAGCGAACGATGAGGCGCATCTTCAAAACCGGATTTCGATATAGCGTCACCTTTACATTATCATATCTGACATTAAAATAGCCTTGAAACACTGACCGCCGGTACTCATAAGCACTAAACCCACGCATTGTCATAAATAGTCACTTTAACGTCGCCGCAGTTAGTACCCAAGGCAAATAAGTTGCATCAATTTTCTCAATAGTGTTGTAGAGTTCTAGACGTCATGATTATGTCATCTTTTTGATACGGTCTTGACTCAACCACTTGTGAAATCAACCAGACAGTGACTTCATTTCGGAATGTTTTTGTTACATTTAAGCTATCGATTTGCTCCGAAACGTTGCGAGTTACCAGGTTGTTGTAATTGTTGCGTGATGAAAACTTCGCGTGTTTTCACATCGGATTAGGGCTTATTTCAATTTAATGGCTGAAATATAACTTAATTACTTACACACCTATTGCAAAGGCACACTTGCGCTAGCCGGCATTGGTCAATTTATTTGTACAAGGAGGTCTACATCTTTCAGTTTCAATCATCGCTTGTCAGTGGTTTTGCTTATTTCGATGATTTATGATGGAGTAAGGCTTTTCTCTTCCGTTCTTATTGCGTTATAATTAATAATTGCACAAACTGTGCTTATAAATAAAGCAAAGGGTTTGCAGCGAAAGTAAGCGTGGGTGTACATAAACTCGTTCCCTGAGATTGCAACGTGGGCAGTGATTCACAGAACTTCGCTTCTATTCAGTAATCTACGCCTCGGCGCCAGCATCAAAGAGCAATGATAACATGTCCACCTACACCTTTACAATATATAAACCTTTCATGGAAATTCTGAACGCAGCTTTGTCAAATTCCATTCTAATAAAAATAATATTGTGAAAGAAACTGTTGACGCTAGAATTTGCTAATTATAATGTTTTGTGCTTAAACACAGAACACAACATACCATAACGTATAATCACGCCCGTATCCCTAATGGGATGGGCCAGAGCCACGAGTAATCGTAAAACTTGCAGTCACTCCTGATTCAAAGTTAGACCTCATCTTAGCTTTTCCAGCTCAGATTGAGATCAAGAGTCATATGTGGGGTCGGCACAGCATGTTCCTTGGATCATGCTGTGACAGTTTTGGCTAAGGTGTTTTATAACCGGCCGCCTGCCTGACGTCAACCCTCCTTGGGAATACTTGCTTATTGTATCTCATCATTTTGGAGGATACTATCTCTCGTCGACTTTTACGACATGCTCCGGGAGAAAAGCAGCTGGACGCATTCTATGTTTTTTCTTTACTCCCAGTCCACCAGATAACAGAACACAACGGATGAACAATTTGGTCTTAATGCGCTTACTATTTGTAAAATTCACGAACTAACTTAACATTTTACTTATAAGTGGTTCTTACTTAATTTGTTATTTGCTAGATACATTTATATACCAGTATGTATCTAGGAATATATATTTACAGTGCACTGAATCCGTTCATGTTCGAAACAGAATCCAAAATTAGCGAAATTACATTTCATGGAAAAATAAATCACTTTCAGGCAATCGAAATAGAAGCGGATGTGCACACTGTCCGCCTATTCAGGTTATCAGACTACAATCGGAGTTATAAACTCCAGCCTAAAGCCCTACAATAAGGAAAGACTGCTTTGTGTAACCCTTGAAACCAACTAAATTGGCTTAGACTAACTTTGGCCCACCAAACTTCAAACGTAAATTAGAGAAGCTGCAATAATCCTTCTTCATTCAGGGAGTAGGTACTTTGAGGCATTTTCTGTTTTGATTTGTTTCTTTCCAAACAATAATGTTCCAAAATCAAACTAGAATCTTTACTTCATAGTAAATCAACAAACAAACAAGGTCACCGATCTTGAATACGATATCCATGCCTCCAGGCAGTGCGGTACGTAGACGCGACCGAGACCGCGCCATGACGTGATATATTCCAATTCCACCGTTATGTGATTTAATATAGATAGTTATTGTACATTCTATTTGTGCCGATGCGTAGTTTCTCAGTCAGAACTGCGTGAAATTAACTTAGGTGTTTGTACAACAATCCGTTGGTGGGAACGCTCATATGAGATCTAAATGCACTTAAGCTTGCCTTTGTATTTCGCGAATTTTATGAAGTCTGACAAGAGTTTGTGTTTTGAGAAAAATTTTTGAGAACTCATTCCGTAACTGAATCCAAAAACCATTATACATTCTCGCATTTTTATGTGGTTAAGAAATGAAGTCGATCTGAACCGCAGGCTGGTGTATAAAGGGGTTGTTTATTTTTATTATTTCCGCCTCTCTTATTTTCAATCGGCCGTGTACAAAATCGAGAGACGGGTGTTTTGGTTCCGAGCGTTCATTAACTTTCAGCTGCAGCTTACGTTGTGGGCGCACTCGTGGCGTGCTATCGTTTGCATTAGTTTTGAAATCACTTAATCTGACCTGGATCGAACGGCAGCCTGCTAAAAGTAATTGCTGCATAAATTTTCGGTCTCCATTTTAATTGTGCCACCTATTTGATTGCATCTATTTTCGGCGGACATTTTGATTTTTAACCGTTTAGACGCCCTCTACTTACATAATTATAAATCGGCAAGTTAAAAAATAAAATAAATAAAGATTCGACGCCGAATCATATCCAGACATAAATTTACGAAAATCTAATTTCAGATTGAAAATTAAGTTTGCAATACACCCTCGCGATACTAATAAACGCCCAACTCGGATGCGGAATCGCTACGCAGTTATAAATAACAGAATTTAATAAGATGTCCAACTTTCACGTTGCGTGATAAGTGGGGTGTCACGTTCCGTTCGCTCTTAGATTTCGCCACTCTCCGTTCAAATTGCACTCCGACTGGCGTTCGTGCGCACTGCATGCACCCGCTCTAAAGTACCATACATTGAAAAAACGTTACAGGAGCAGATATTCACTTTTCAAGAATGTAAAAGTAAAACTTACATACGAGTAACATTCACCGAAATACTATGAAATTCAAAAGATCGTAACGGACATTCGGTCTCGTATCCTCAAACACACACTGAATTTCGTGCTTTCCAAAGTCTTCCAAGCGAAATCGTACCATATCCATTAGGTGAATTGTATTTTTAGACACGGACGGACAGCATAACAACTCCACTTCATAAATCTTCTGTTTCAGTATCGGCTGACTCATTTTAACGAATGATAAGCTGCACCGGCGTTGTTCATTACCGGCAGATTAATTTGTTATAATGAAAATACTATTTCCACTAGCATTTCTGGAGTCGTCAATAAAAAATACCACGAATCGTTCGCGAATGAGGAGGGGCGGCGCGCGGCGCATTCCTACATGCCGCGCATTTCCATCCGATATTGCGCCGCCATTATGCCCTGCTCCTCAACCCCCGCCCCCGTGGACTTCACCCCGCCGCCCTTTAATTAAACGGTGAGGCCCGAGAGACACGTCTCCACCGCCAACGTGGAAAATCACGTAAATAGCTCTAAACTTACTCTGAACGCTATGGTTCACTCCATTGATAACTAACATCGCTTCCGCATTCGGATATTCCATTTCACAATATTAATCTACTTAGCTGTAACAGAAGACTCAGATTTCATCACATTCATACATACATAACTTGATTCTGCTTCTTTGAATCATCATACTGTTTCAGCAATGTGTCGATGAAACACGTTCAGTCTATCAGTTTGTAAGACAAAAACACCGTTAATACTAAAGGCAAACGTGCCGTAAATTTTTCCCTTCCCGAAAGAAATAGCTTCGCAAAGTCGTTTCCATGGCAATGGCTAGGTGAAACAATGCGTGTAATTCGACGACATTAACCTCCTTTCTCGACACATCCGCGTAATAAAATGAAGGCAGCCCTGAGCCCTGACAAGGCTCGTAATGTCACCAGCGGGGGACGCTTCGGGGTGCTTCGGGTGTGGAAGTGTAATGAGCGCGACTTATCTGTTCTCATTTGCATGTGAAACGCCTCGACCTTGGCACCTCGCTTGCACTGACACATGCCGAATTACTGTACACCCGTTCATGGTACTCCTAACCTCCACATAACCTTTCTCAGCAACCGGCTGAAACTGGTTTTCACTGCAAATGCCAACTTTAGTTTTATACCTCATGCTCTTCAGTATGAGGAAGTTACGTTAGTGAGCACAAACGTGTTTTATAATAGTTTCAAGATTATGACGTCATTAAAAGTTAAGCCGCCGAACTCTACTCATGTCGAATTTTCATTCAGTACAATCAATCACAAGTGGATGCAAGCTTTCTTATGTTTACTTGTAGCTCTGCCCACCCCTTTAGGGATACGGGCGTGATAATATGTATGTATGTAGGTATGTACAATCAATAACGGCTATTAGCTAAACAGAGTGTAAACTTGAATAGAATACGATTACATGGTGATAGGATTCCATACGATTACACACATAATATGTGTGTAATCTTAGCGAATAAGGCCTCAGCATACGGTAAGCCTCATTAGTTAGGTTAGTTTTATGTTATTTTTTGCAATAAGTAATTAACAATAGTAATGTATTTTGTGTTTCCGCATTTATTAGAAACATTGTTGGAAACTTAGCTAACATAAGGTGTAAATTTAATATCTGTGAATTATTTATTTTATTTTATTTCATAATATAGCTTGAGCCCGCGCTTACGTTCGTGTGGTACCCGGACATAAGGTAGCCTGTTCACGATGCAAGATCCCGTACTATACCTATTTTCAAATCCAAGTTTCATCCAAATCCGTACAGCCGTTTGAGCGTTAGTAATTCAATCTTAAACAGAAAGTACAAAACATTCGCCTCTATAATATTAATAAGAAAGATAAATGCAAAGAAAACTAAGACGTCTAATCGGGCAATTCAATAGAAATATTCCTGCTGTATGTATCCGTTCTAAAATGAAGCATGTGAGTGTACGCTCGCCGACGAGTTGAGTGATGAGTCACGAATGTTATGCATCCCAGATACCGACAGATACTGACGCACGGCGAAGAGAACAATGTAGTGTGAAGCGGCACTTTCCTTGACTCTCGCTTTTACCACGATCGTATCGGCGGCGGCGACTGCCCGTCACACCGTTTCCCAAGCAGATCTTTATCCGCACTTAGGCCGCTCTGCCGGATAACTCGGTTCGACAGGCAATCACTTCGTAAAGTGCATTTTCAGCCTGAGGCAAATCTCCGAATCGACGACGAGCTGCTGCAGTCCCGACGACGTTTTACATGACAATTGCGATGTCCCCGGGGCGGGACCTCTCGCTGCTGCTGGGGCGTCGTCGCCTTCCCGGCGTCTCTTTACCCTCTTTTATCGAAATAACGCTAAAAATGTACTTTCTCTACTATTTGATTACTAAGTATTTCATTGTAATGTTGTAACACTGTCAGTTGCATGAAGTGAAAGTGGATTATGTGTATAGGTACCTAATATAATTTCTTGCATCAAAGCAAGTGAAAGGTGTGAAAGTCATACCCACGCGCAAATTAAAGCCTTTAAGTAAAATAGTTATTGTCAAAACACTGAATGCGAAAGCGAATGCATATTATGAGATAGAGAACGGTCACTAACTGTGCTGGGGAGTTCGGGTGTTCTTTCGCGACTACGTTTGCATAATTGAATTCGATCACTAGTCGCGTCACGCGCGCCTCCTCCCGACTTAGCATCCTTAATTGGCCTACGTATTATTTGCCAATTAAAGTGAATTCTCATCGCGGACGTGACACGAAACCTATATGGATTCGTAAGAGATTGCTCTGGGACTCCCCCATATTATTTGTTAGCAAACAACCGTCCCTAATGATATATTAGTGTGTCACTCACTTCGAACAAGTATGCTTAGTACAAACTCAGATCTTTGGACTTGCTTCTTAGCCGACTGGGTTGTTTGCAGTAGTGACGAGTTATTTATTTACTGACACAAAAAATAACAAAGCTGTTATAGAGACAACTCGGGTTTTCCTGACCGAACTCCAATAACAAAACAACTGCACTATTTGCTCTAGTTATTTTTATAAGGATTCTGTCTTATTAACAAATCAGTGGAATTTTTATATGCTGCTCGATGTCGTGTGACGTGTTAATTTTGGCAGCATCTGAAATGTCTACTAAACTATCGTTTTATGCGAGAACATTAAAAAAATGAAGTATCCTTGGATACCTACTTATTCACCTGCTCTCGGCGAATGACGCAGATTCAAATGGTTGGTAGTTTACATTTTCTTGGCACATAAACGATACTATTTCAAAATATTTTCGAGCAGTATGCGGTGTTGTTCAAGGCCAGTTGTGGCGGTGCCGTGAAGAAATCGTGTTCCTGAACCGTCCAGGAATGCCTCTCGCTCGCTCCCGTCCGGCCTACAGGAATGCGTGCAAAATAAACAAGTCTAACCGGTTGGGTTTCGCATCGTGTACTTTGCGCAGACTCGCAAGCCAGACGTAGCCTTTTACCCAACCGTATTTTTCTTGTGTATTATCCAACATATTAAATCGCAGATTCGATTGCCAACCGTCTAAGATTAGTCGGATTACTTTTAACGTTGGATGCCTCTCCTTATAATCCAGTTCTGAGAAATCGTAAATGTGCCCACAGCCGTTCCTCGAAAACTTCCTGGTTTTGCTCGAAACATTTGCAAATCATACCTTATTTCGTAAAAGTGAAGTGGAATTTAGCTAATTTACCAAGTAAAAAATTAACACGTGTCACGAATGTATGAGAAATAAATAAGATTTATGATAGTGCAGTGTTGTTTCTATGACTTGAAAAATGATATGGGTTTGCATAATTTTTCAAGCATTAAACCTGCTTGGTCTGCTATTTCCCTGCCTTGACCTAAGCCTGTCTAAATTAGCATATTATGCTATTTTGCCATGGCATTAGTAAGCAGCACCATGCATGTTACGCATTGCAGTATTCGATACTAAGTGAGGTATTTTGCGCTAACTGTTGTCATTAGTTTGCTGCAAAAAGCTCGGTGGAAGCCTGAAGTTAGATGGACAATGTTGTTGGGTTCACAACGAGCGACGCCTGATCGGCGACAGCGGCCATATATCTCACAAACGCGCCACCGCGACAGCGCTTATTCACGTCACTATTTCCCTCACAACCTGCACCAAACCATATATTGGATAGAAAATTTTACTACCTACTCACGTACCGATTTCAGCCTTATTGACACTGAAAAAGTAATAAAAAGATTTATTTCCACTTTTGACTTGAGCCAATCGACAAATGGGTGCTCTTACATCGTCTTCCTCAGTAGCCGACTTTTATAATCAACTTGATCGATATTGATAATAGAACAAGATATATTACCGCTGGCTGATCAAACCATACTACAAACAATCCGCACCACTGTGCACGAACATTATCCATAATAAATGTCAAGTGCTTATGTCCCGCTTCAGGGTACAGGATGGGGTTTAATATCGACAGAGATATACGGCGACACTATAACTAATTTTCATTGTCGAGATCCCGTTACTTCCTTATACTTATTGACGTGCTCAAACATAGTTTGGCACATTACTTCTGCAGTATTTTTTTATCACTTTCATAAATTTATATAACGTACCTACTCTGTTTTAGCTTGTTTACAAAGCACTGGTTAAACTGCATCACTCGAACTATTTCAATCTCGGTTGTAACATCAAAAATTATTTGAACATTGGTTTTTACGAGCGTGTTTACATTTCCTCGTCTTTGTGTTGTTGTCGCTTGCCGGCGGCGTCGCTGTGTGCCCCACTCAATTAGTGCGAGGCGTGAAGATGAGTGGCAAGTGACAGTCACTGGATGCTCTACGGATCTTGTTAACCGGCAACTCTCGAGCATTCATTATTTAGTGGCGTCTAGAGATTACGCCACACTCGCACTGCGAGCTAAGCAGCTAAACACCATTTACACGTGACTTCATTACTTACCAGATGAATTACTGATGAACGGATTATGTCGCCAACGAATAGTCACAATAATCAACTAAACAGTCAAAGCAATTACTGGAATTTCGGGGTCTGCGGATTTGTCACGTTTCAGAGAATTTCATTGTTTAATTTTAAGAAAGACTTTTTAATAAAAAGAAACGATATCTTTTCCAAACTTCTAACCTTAACCTTAGAATATAAGATACTAATCTCAAATAATACTATATGAGTATGGAGCAAGCTTGAAAGCGATTAACCTGGCTTTAGTTAGAGTCTTTAATGACACCGAGGTCGTTCCGCAATCTCAATATTAAAATCTGGAGCCGGCCGCCGCCGGGTCGCGTGCTATTGATCATTTGTCTTTTACGGTTCTTGTGGAACAACGTTAAATTAATAGCTCTTCCGATCGTTTACTCCCTCTTTCTGTTTTGTAGTTCCGTTGAATGACATTAACTTGCTAAGTATGCAGTTACTCTTATTATCAATAGTTAAATCGAACTTTATCGAGGGAACATCCATTTTATAACCCTCGACCCATGCGAAATAAAACTCATGAAAATGGTAATTTTCCTGAAACTCGCATTATTTTTCAATATGTCCTTGATGACTGTTTGAAAAAAAGTTATAGGTATTCGTGTTTTATTTACTATTCACGCGACAATTTTAAATATCAATCGCTATTGAGCTCCACAAAGCTGTTCTTTCTTTACAGGTGAGTTAAAGTATGAAAGAGCATTATTAGGGACGCACGTAGCGCTCAGCGGAGCAGGCTAGAGCTCAGTAGGGTTTGTCGGTAGGTTCGTTAGTCGAGCCGAGGCGAGGTGGCGCCGCTACAGTACGTACTCGTACTCAAGTGCGCTCCTCCAACTCTTTAACTGCCTACATGAAGGGCACTCCACGGTGCACTCTCCTATTATAAACTGCGCTTTTAATGGTTTGCGCTGATTTTAATTATTTTCGACGTTTTTGCGTTGACTTCGTATCTAGATTTCCGCTAACAAGTCGGTAGCAATTATTTCGTATTTGCTCGCAGTACCTACCATGTATGTACTTTCCTTTCTATAACCGAGTTCTGCACAGCAAAAAGTTATCTTCTATTATGGTTGTAGGTTAATAATTTATTTTACTCTCATAGTTTCGTACTACTTAAGAAACCTTAAGCGAGATAATGAGATGATACTCAGACAGTAACAAGAACTCTTCAATGAGAAAGGATGACGTCTCGGACGATCTCTAACGAGGACACGAAGAAGTTCAAAGGATTCAACACCGCGGCCGCCGTGCGGATCTTGCGTGTGTGTGTGCGAACCGAATTACTCGCATCTGGCTGTGCTCATTCTGGTTATCGTACTAAACTCAAATTCGAGCATTAATCCCGTTAGTCCGCCATAAAGCGACCGCGTCCGATACTGCAGCCCGTGCTAACGAAATCTATTAAGTTCGCCAGCTTGCTCCATCATAGCGTACGATAATGCAAGCGATGTAGCGCTTATCCGCGGCTCGCGACTATGTCGGGGTATGAACGACGTCGACCACGGATTACCGCACGCACAATAACCGCCAAATTGGATAATACACTTAAAATACAATCGCGCTATGAACGCGCTGTAATCTAGTGACGCGGCTGCCGATGAGCATATTAATTTGTCGCGGGAATAGGATTAAGGGGCGAGGAGCGGCGGGTGCGTGATCGCATCACAGGATTACAATGCTGTGCCAGTACACGTCTCGTCGCTGCGTTTCTCTTTAATTTACCTCGGTAAACGTAATTAGCACAAGTAAACATATTCGCAATTTTGAATGTAACCTAAGTAAATTATACTACATGCTCCTTCTCTGGTATACGAGCTATATTTTAGTGCATCTTGCTATAATCATTCCTTCCTCGCAGTCGTCCCGAAGGTGGCTCTGCCCTGACAAATGGGAACAACAAAAAGACGTAGGTACCTTAAATACGAGGCTTTGGTGTTCACCGGGACGGATGGCACAAAAAGTTTCATCGGCCTCGGCATGCCATGAGGGCGGGATAGAGTTTAAATGGTTTCCTCAAGTTGAGTGGACAAAACTCTGCGCATCTAGAATGGCAATATTTCTTAGTTTGACAGCGGGATCGCGCGGTGGCAAGCGCGCGCCTCCGCCGCCGCCGGCTGCGTCTTGCAACTTTTCAAGCGTCGCGACGGAAGTGTTTCGCTTCGAGAGAAGTTTTAAACTGTACACTTTACGTTCTTTATTGTCTCCGCGGTTGCTTCCTCTATCTGCGTAAAATTTAAACATCTTGTTTACGAACAAACAACAGAATGCACACAATCTGCGCTTCTCTTGCAAAAGTTGATAGATTTAGACTAGCAAATCATTTCTTATACTACGACTGACATTGACGCAATGTTGATCATGAATGAATGTTATACTGAGAGTTTCAGACGCTTTGAAGTTTCTCGTCAAACGTCTCGAAAGCATGCAAAGCTCCCCGATGCGACGTAACGAACAAACATCTGTTTGCGATCTCCTAGCAACAAGAATCGGACCGTTATGTCTTGTCTCTTATGAGTTGAGAACACGCTTCTGGTTTTTGAGGAAGCTCCGCCCTTCATGTGTTCTCTTGTGTCGCTCCTCCCTATGCTTCTTTCACGGCCCTACTTGTTGAACGACCGCGATGAATGCCCATGAATTACGACTCGTGTGATTCGCTGCTCTCTTCAAAAGATAAAAAAAAACTGTAAGCAGTCACCGCGCCGTGAGTCTGTTATTATTTGTAAAAGAACCTCACTCACCTTGATCTAAGGAGGCTACTTTATTCAGTGGGCAAGTTGAAGTGTCGCAGTAAAGTCAACAATGAGAGCTGGAGCCCGGTCCGTCTACCCTTGCAAAACGAAATTTTGTTGCTAGCCAGCGGATAGCGCCAGTTAACTTGTAACTCACTTTTGATATATCGTTGTTTTTGTCGAGTTGGATGCCTTGTAAACATCGCAACTCAAAGTTTTGGGTCGCACCCGTCAAAAATTTAGATACTTCTCGATTGAGAGGCAGAAGTGAGTTTAATAAAAGGTTACCTACACGGCTTTTACTTATGCTTCGAGTCATAAAATGTTGAGACGGTTCATTAATAACCTTCAGATGTTAATGAATAGCGACATATTGTAGTCTGTATCATTGTTCAGGGCTACACGAATGGGGTTCAATATTAAAACAATGCCTTGAGTCCGGCATTTTATGGGCTGATCTCCGCGCGGATAGCGCCGCCTGACACGGAATAAACAGCGCGTAAAGTCGTCTGTGTTCATACTCTGACGTTCCGCCATACTACCCTACCATTTTATTGTTATTCGAGCCACTATTCAAAGAAACACTAATGGTTTTGTATTCTTATATCTTTGAATATACATTAAAAATAGTCGAATCACAGCGGACACAGTGAAACACGTGCGTGTGTACGACTTACGTTTTACGATCGTGCCCCAGTCACGTTTTTAACACGACATAATCATTACAAATAGTCTTACATATGAGTACATAACTAGCAGTCAATAGTTCTTGAATGGAAGGAAATCCATGGTAACATTACTTACCATCATAGCAATGAAATACGACATGTCGAAAGCAAGATTTATGACCAAACTTT
Source organism: Scotopteryx bipunctaria (assembly GCA_949320045.1). Taxonomy (NCBI): domain Eukaryota; kingdom Metazoa; phylum Arthropoda; class Insecta; order Lepidoptera; family Geometridae; genus Scotopteryx; species Scotopteryx bipunctaria. Next base: position 8,489,869 of record OX439441.1, read on the forward strand.
AGGAGCTGGCGGACTATTCGATCCTATTTTTGTTTCCAGTTATTGATTGCCAACTTTTTATTGTTTTCTTTCCAATCGTTGCCCTGCTTTAGTCTACTTAATACAATTAAGAAAGAGTTTAGCTTCGGCAAGCAATTAGGGAGTTCCTCTGCCACCGCAAACAAAAACCAGATGCCTCGACATTACCCTCGTCTCCGACTCTTCTCCGCTAAATTAACCCCAATCCGAATGAGAATCCAGTTCCATCAGTCTATCCAACTAAATCAACATCGAACTCTGCATTGTATTATCGACTGCGCTAATTGAATTTTCTCGGAATTTACCGTGGGTCCGACTACCGGCGCAGCGATGCCCATAAAGTAAATGTATAACGCTTAAGTTTACGTTTCATTTTATTTCAGGTACTTATAATGAACATATGATGATGGCAATAGGCGGGTAACTGCGCTGCCAGTCGGCTCCACGGTTTTATGTAAATGTCCGCCGATAAACCGACCTCCACCCGCGCGGCTATGCTCATTTGCATTCATAGGCTCGTAACCCTTGCTCGGTCTTCCTTCGCTTATGCAGCCTCGTCGGCCGCTGCTGCGTAAAACTTGCTGCCTCGCCTTTTGCACGATAATTTACGACTCCCCATGTAATACGTCCAGCCGGCCGATATGAGTTCGGTGTATATCCAGTGCTCAAAACCGTAAGGTCTCAGTGTTGCCGTTCGATTTACATATTATATTAAACTCGCCGTAGCCGGCGTCCCTATTCCTCGTCGCCACCGGCCGTTACGCTCCAACTTTTCTCAATTTTTCCGCCCATAAAGCGCCCGAAACGAAAGTTTCTCGTCCGCCGCGTGAGGTCGAGTGTAAATATACTTTTTATAATGTACTTTGTCACTCCTCGACGCCCTCATGAAAAAAAAGTTATTTCCATAATGGCATTTTCAGTTCCAACAAAAATTATAAGGTTCGTCCCATTTGAACCATATAGATACCGACTATATTCCGTACCTACCCTCATAACTGTGTGAAATGTCCACAAATATTTATCTATTTATAATTTCTTTCATCGGATATTTGAACTTAATATGCATCCGCAGTACACAGTATAGCATAATTTTATATTTGTATCAGAAGTGGCTGCAAGTTTTTTTTATGTTTACTTGTGGCTCTGCCCACCCCATTAGGGATACGGGCGTTATAATATGTATGTAAATATGATAAAAAATATTTCCATTTATGCATGGTTGCGTATGCTTATACTGCATTTTACGTAATTATGTCAGCGACGCTCGGTGTAGCGGAACAAAGGCACGTAATAAGAACTATCAGTGTTCATGTTTGCTCTTCGTCTGGACGTGAGCAGTTTCTACAATATTTTTAAGTCCAACACCTGTGTAAGCAATCGAACTCGACCTTGACTGTTGTTATCATTCAATAATACATGTACACACTGTGTACACCTAATAAGTACAGAGCATTGTATCAATATATTCGTTGTGCTCTTTATCTTCATTTCATAGAAATGAGGAAACGATTTTACAAAAATAAGTCACTGACGTACCTACATAATTTTTTTTACGCCATTTCCGTAAAAGTTACGAAGCTTAAAACCTATGAGTCTTCTAATCTTATACCGAATGTTACCCGTTACCCTTTGAATTAAAAACGGTGATAGTCGGCAGCACATCGATGAAAGCTCGCGTGACAAGCCCCCGCGGGCGCCGATGGCCCCTCTTGTTAAAACTTTCCGAAATATGACACACGCCGCAACTCTTTGTGTTATTTTTTCTACGACATCCATTACTCGGTTTCCCGCTGTCTTTGAATTGTTCCCATTTCACTTTTATCTCGTAGGGTTTTGATATCCCTCGAGTGAATCCTTTTGTAGGTTGATCCAGTGATTTGGTCGCATTAGCAGGCGGATGAGCGAGCCGAGCCGAGCCGGGCGCGGCGCTGAGTGCCTGTTCCTGCTCGCTCTCAGGCCCGATAGCGTCAATCCAACGCTCAATTAGCCGAATGCGATTATCTGAATCGAATCCAGAATCGCGGCCGTCTCCGCCGCGTTTCCCCAAGACAAGCGCCAACTTTATTAATTAAGCCGTGTCTTATCTCTTGTTAGCACTCATTCTATTATTTGTCTTTTTACCGCTCATTTCCATAATTTCATCGGCGAGTAATTACTAACCACTAAAGCGGAGCAATGTTTCTCATCGTGTTTGCATATTTTGTCGTCGTTTGCATTGTAAAGTTGCTCTAACTAAATAAAGTTGAATTCATATTGCGAAAGCGATCCAACGATTTTTCCACTCGTTAATAAGAGATGTTTAGGTAGAGCTGGTATTACTGTGATCGTATTCAGCCGCTCGTTGGGCGGAGGGATGCGGTTCGCTTTGCGTTCGACGTGAGCGGTAAGAGTATTGTTTCCCGCATCTGTGAGGAATGGCTTTTGTTGTTAAAACGATGCGTCAGGGCGAGGGCGGGGGCGGGCACTGGGGTATGGCGGCCACTCTACCCCGCTGTGTGTTTAATTAGCTTAATTGACATCGCGAGGCGCGGTGTCCGAACGTTTGTTTGCGATATCACGTTACCGCCGGCCACCCTGACCGTCGCGTCACCCTGTCGCCGAACCCTGATCTCGAACGATTCGTTAACACGGGTTTCAAGTCTCATTTTGCAATATAAAACTTAAATAAAACAGCACAAAACCGCTATCTATATCTTGAATAAATTTGTACATCGGTTTCGCCGTGTCGACGTAGGCTCGCGCGGTTACGCTGAGTCAGCATGGCGTCATACGGCGTCTACAATACATTCGGATTTGGCTTCCGCCTCTCATGTAAAAAGGTAAAACTGCCACGAAATTTCTATTCCTTAAATGGCCCGAGGAATAAATTGTAGTTCGTACGTGAACCTTTTAGTAATGATTCTTCTTATTCCACTATGTTGAATTGTTCGTACTTATTCAGGTAATTTTCCGGGTAAATGTATTGAATAGTTTCCTATATTAACTATTAGGGTTGTTTTTCACTGGTAATTAATGAAAATCTCTTCAGAGTAGTTTCATTATTTAGTATGTGCCATCGAAAAATCGATAAAAACTGGTCAAGTGCGTGTCGAATTCACACACGAAGAGTTCTGTACCATCGGACATGTACAGAAATGTTTCTTGTTTGGGGCCCCCTTTTATTTTAATTATTTGTTGTTATAGCGGCAATAGAAATACACTGAACTCTCTACCTATTACGGTTCATGAGATACAGCCCGCTGACAGACGGACGGACGGACAGCGGAGGCTTAGAAATAGGGTCCCGTTGGCACACTTCGGGTATGACTAATAATAAAAATGAATAGCACTTTAGCTATACTAGACTCCATCATGCGAAGTGTTGTATGATTAATCTCACCCAGAACAAAGAAGTCGGTTTCAGCAAGCCCTCCACTCCCATCGATCATTCACCTCCTCGAATAAAAATAATAATAAATAATGAAAAGGCCGACGCTTTTGTCCATACGAGCTGTGCGTGCCAGTGATAGTTTTAGCCATACGATATATAATAACACATTTTTATAGACTGTGTTAACAATACTAGGGTGGGAGCTATTCCTTCATTATTTACCTACTAACTATCGTTGTCTAGCGCGTGGGACCCAAGGTCGTCTACGGCTTTCATTGGGCAAACGTTCTCATGTTTTTTTAGCCTGTCATTTATCTTCCGCTCACGATCTAATGAATTGCAACTGCGCGCAAGTTCAAATCCGTCATATTGCGGGAATAATCGAGTTATATTTATCTGACGACGTAAATATAAGCTCTATAGACTGAAGCAGACCATCTGTTATGCAAACGTTTCTTTCGTTTCTAGGTCGTGTGAATAATTAATTTCCGCCGATAAAAACACAATCAGCTTACTGTTTTACATATGATTGCTTACATGTGACATGAAAAGGTCTAAAAACATGTTGATAGATGACTGCATTTTTAGCGATCAGCCGGCCGTTAAACTCAAAAGCTATCTTCGCTTTAAAATCATTCACCTCTGTAACCCTACAACACTCCAATTACAACGTACGTGTGACCTTTACGTAATGGACAGGTAGGTACTTCCATATTCCCACAAACATTCTACCGAAAAAGTATAAAGTTTTATAGACATTGCTACAACATATATTTACCGCATTCCGTGCATAAATAACATTATTATAAGCGCTCTAAATCTCATTACGGTGCTGTAATAGCTTGCAAAGACTCCGCTGTCGTTTGCGACGGGAATATAAAGCGAAACCAGATTTATTCCTTCAAATTAACCACGTTGTGTCTAGGACAGTTTCAATTATGTTACCGTGGCTGTGAATTGTAGTGACGTCGGTTATAGTTCCATATCCGACACAAATAGTCAAACCATCTCTCTCGATTTCACTAGCTGGAAGCCGTGGAAACATATCTATACCTGATACCTGTAACGTTTACACGGTCGTTGCATTCGCAGTGTCGCTACCCGATAGCTTAATACCTAAACAAATGGCATCCTTTGTCGCCTTTTTATTTATGATACGTGAGTTATGTTGCAAAGGAGCTTCGCAACGTGCATTATTCAGATACTTCAAGATTGTTCTGGAAAAACCCTGTCCGCTGACCTTATTTACAAACAGCAGTGACTAAAAGCTCCGCAGACATTCTGGAGGGTGGCTTTTTGCAATTTTTTTTTTATTGTCTCGAGATCGAATGGCGGCGGATCGCTTCCAATAGCCGTTGGAATAATTGGTGAGATCGAGCTCCCGGTAAACGAAACACGCTGCAATGAAACCGGCGGTTGCAGTATTCAACTGAGCCGCCACTCTAAAAAATCTCTTGCCTTCACAAATACTGTTTAAACGGGACGGAGTTCTTTGATGGCTTGATTGAATTTCTAAAAGCTGGTAGATGAACGTCGAGCTTTCAAACTTTGTACAAACACGCTCTAAAGCCTTCAGACTAAAGAGGATCCGAATTGAAAAGCATAGCTTTTAAACAGTTCGATTAATAGAACAGGCTGTTTTGTAAGCAATATAATATATTACTGGACCGTTTTCATAGCGGTCTATTTTTACTCAACTGATAACGAAACATTTCCTTGTTTTATTATCCTCATCCAATATTTCACTATGCTAAGCTCGGCAATGAATCGATGAATTCAATTTAGATCAGCAGCACCGTGCTGGGCATTAGCGGAGCACATCGATCCGTTATCTCTGTTCGACTGTTCCCGAACAAAGAGAGATGAAATTTTAATCGCTCGCGTTGTCTGCCGTCGCTGAAGTTGGCCGCCTGGCCGGCGCCGCCGGACGGACGGTATCACTCGTATTGTAATGAGCGGCCCGGTCGGCGCGGATCTCTTCGTCTGAATAATACATTGTATCGGCGTGCCCCGAGGCACTTGGACCCCGCATGCTAAATCACCTCTGCCCTTCCAAATTTAATCTCAAGTTTCGGTATTTATATGTGTTCAAGTCACAAGTTCTCATACCACGTTTATTCGATGTCTGTTAGCATAATAAATCTGCAACTTCTTGATATTTAAGCAAAGTCTTGGTTAAGATATCTCGAATTTTCAGTTACTGATTCTGTAGCTCCGAAACTACTAGCTAAATCGATTTCTATTGCGTATACGATACGACTCCACCTAATATTTTATTTAGATAAGTCAGAGATGAGCCTACCATGAATACTTCATAAGACGTGGCATTTTATATCCCGATATCTCTAAAAAATATTATACACAATTTTTCTACCCAATCTCTCGATAATACCATTTTGACATTGATTATGAACGAGGGACCTGTCTCTGAAACGTGACTTGCTTAGTTCTTAGACAATTATGGTGAAGGGGTGAATTTGTATAATCAGATTCTTCAAAGCGGTCAATGGTCGAGTTTTCTAGTTAGGCGGAACTTTGAAAGGTTCGGGAATTTAATGTAATGATTTGGGTCGTAACTTAGTTATCGCCTTGTTTGATTTCTTCTCAATCAGAAGACAAATATAGATATCCTATACTGTGACTCATTACGAGAGCAAGTCCTCAATTGATTACTTGAGATTTGTTTAGAAAGTAACTAAGTAGGTACTTAATCGGAAAACAACGACGGGAAGCGCAAGTTGAATAAAAGTTTTAGCCAAAGATTCGTTTAAGCAGGAAATGGGAAGTATTTTCCCTGGTTTTAATATGAAATTGGCGGGATCTTTTAATAAGTTGTAAACTTGTGTTGGAGCGTTTGCGAATTCGATGCCGCAGCCACCGGCGACGGGCAATCTCGTTAAAATCTACGACGAAACTTTGCAAAGGCCGCCCAACGACCATTTATGAAATCACATGCTAAGGCTAATATGCCATTAGTAGTTGTTTACACGCGTCTTAGCTCTATGGCCTTATACTTCTTGGGGCTACCGAATTAATTTTCGGCAATAACTTGCTATTTATCACACGATTTCATTGGTTGTTCAGTATTGTCAAACCGGTTCTCTTGTAAATAAATATTGATTAAGAAAAGGTCCATTCGATATTTTGTAGGTTCACTCTATTTTTTTATTCCTTACATCTATTATGGGGTATGCGCGTCCTGTCCTGTGTATGCGTCATATATATGATTTGGTGGATCCTATTTTTTATCGCATTTTTCGCCATTAATAATATTTGGAATGTTCATCGGATAGGTGCATCGGTAGAGTATATTTGACAAATATTTTGTTAGTCGCTTACAAGATATATTCAAAACCTTAATTGAGAATTATTTTCTTATTATTGTCCTATTTTTCTCCCAACCTAACCTACACCAATATTTCTGTGCTTCCGTTTCATTTAAGTACTCGTAAATACTATTTGTTGACCCCATTTCAGCGCGAAATACGTTTCTTGCAAATGGCAATCTTCGGGGAGGAAGCCACGTAGCTGTCCACTTGCAACACTGGTATGTCGTTAAGGGTTGTAGTGCCGGGTCTGTCCTTATCTCGCGCCACTACGCGAGTAATGACGCCTTCGATCGTCGGTTAATGGCCTCCGCGGGCCACTTAGATACGCAAATGAGCATCGAACGCCGTACCAAGATACGCGTACACATTTGGATGACGATTGTGTGATGCACTCACGAGCCAACAAATTGTATTATTACTCCAGTCTTTAAGAGGGCATCCTTATTGGTTTCGCGATGAAATGCTATTTTTTTATTATAACATAACTTGAATGATTGTGTGATTGTTAAAGCTTTAACTTGACTACTGGTTCTAATTACAGCTTGAGTGACACAACCAAAAACTTTTGTTTTGTTCTTTATAATCCCTGGACCAGAGACTGCTCTCTCATCAAATAAACTTAAATCATAAAAACTTGTACACCGCAACGTAACCGAGCAATGAGTGTAATGTATGCTTTAACTTTAGCACATTCTGGTCTGAATAGCTTGCAGCATCCGTGGAGAGAGTGGAGGAGAACTTAAAGGTCGCGATTTAACAAGGTAACCGGAGCGGCGGACGTTAAAATTGGCGGGGAGTGCAGAGGGAGGGGGTAAGTGTACCCCCGAGTGCGATCACCCTTAACAACCACTAGTTACCTACAAGCACTAGGCAAGATGCAGTAGTTTATACCTCCTGGCAAGATAACTAGCTAATATTTAAAGTGTTTAATCGTAGCTTTCAAGTTGCGCTTGAAATCTATTTAAGATATCACGATTTTCACAAATAAATTCAAAGACAACGTAAAAATACAACAATAATGTTACCAGAGGTTTAACATAATAGGCTCCACACAATATACGTATGAGTAATTCTAAAATTCCAATTTCAATCCTCTGGCTTCATTTCTGTGATGCAGTCCACTACGTGAGTGGTATTTAATTCTTATCTACACAGCTCGCCCGCTGACTGTTAAAATCATAAATAAGACAGCTATTGTAGTCTTCCCTCACACAATCAGTATTTCCCAGCCAGACTTTGGCGCCGACAATTTAACAAGTAAACACGTTCATTTTAATGAACAGAGTTCTTGACATTCATCGCAGCTTACATAGAAACAGCGTTATCGAATTTCATTTGTATTTATCTAATTACGTGTATTGGCATATCCGCTTTCTAAACATTTCCCTTTCAAATGAAATTCTACATAAGAATAAATGTAAAGAGGATATTCGTGTCGTTTACGTCGTTTGTCACGTATAATGTCCACATAAAAATTTATTTCGGTTTAGAACAAGGACCCGACCCAGACGTGCGTTACTGTCCGGTCCTAAGCTTCAGAGTGGTTTGTTTTTATTTTGCTTTACTTATATTGTTGAACACAGAGACGCATTCTATTATTTTAACAACTCCGTCAGTATGAAATCGTACATACTGGGTATTATGGTCGTTGAAGCAAGGTTCAACCTTTCTGTGTCTCGGTAGCTAGAAAGATCCAAATGCAATTTTGTAATTCCTGAAAGCAAAGACGTAGTACAAGACAAGTATCACAGTATTGCACAAACTGCAGAATGTTCGCGGTACCGACGTCAGTGCGAGGTAGCCGCCGGCGCCTGTTCAGCTGTAAATGGAGTGCGCATTAATACAAAACTATGTAATAAAACCTCACAAACCTGAGCCACTCACGCGCCTGGAACACAGATTAAATTGCGGGGTACAAAAATTATCTAAAATTATGTAATAAATGTTATTGTTTGTCATAAACTTTGTTTTATGAAGGTCGGCCCCAATCCGGCCCTAGAAGTGCTCGGACCTTTAATAAAGTTTAGTTTTCGCTTGATACCCTCACGGTCTCAGTCACGGACCTTGGTCATTATTTGGCGTAGAGATTTCAAATTATATTTTTCTCCGATTAAATTGTAGTATGGAGCTAAGTTGCACCAATCGTTTAGATAAACGATTCCCCTTTAATGCTCGACAAGAGCAGACACAAAATAATATTATCGTACTTTGATATTTCGAAATACAACGGATGCGATAGACGAAATCGCAGAGTCATTGCAAAAGTTGCTCTTAGCTTCGAAGCAATATTTTCCGCTGTGACCTTTTCGTTGTACTGATTCAAGTATTTACTGAACTTTCTAACAAATGCTTTTATTCTTCTGTCTAAAGAATAGCTTGGATTTATGCAGTCGAACTTGTACTTATTCTCATGTTGGTCAAGGGCTTATTGATATCATATTGCTAACCATGTTAATTAGCTCGTATGTGGTTAAGCGAAATAATGAAGTCACGACTATAAACAATTGTTTCAAAATCCTAGCATATAATTAAAACACGGTCAAAATAATTACTCATAGCATTCCATCAAACAAAGATCATCGTAATCTATGAGTAATTTCGTAACATTGAATCTTCACTAACATAATATGTATGTACGTGTACATGAATTTCTACATGTACCTATAGTGTCTACAGCATAATTTTCTGAATTAACTGAAGCGCAATTTTGCATTCCTAGAGCGCGTGATAAAAATGCTGACGCGCTATTGAAATCGCTTGATTTACAGTTTCCACGTTACCGTGAGATAGTTTCCACCCCAAAGAACCTTAACTACATCTGGTAACCATGCAATTCGTTGGGATGCTGCGGCGGTCGCGACGTCAGCGCTTCGAACATCAGTGCATTAGTATGTGGCTCGGGTCCGCGGCAATGCGAGGGGCGGCTCCAAGACGTTCAGCGCAATTTTTCAACGCTTCGGCTTCGTGTTCCGCAAACCGATCACATCGCACTGCAGGGTTGCTCGGTAATCATAAGCGACCTAAGCGAACTCAACAACTGATGTCTTTATTCTTCTATCTCTTTCTTTTGTAGGTAGTAATCAGTTGCTAGTAGCCATCGTTAATTCTGTATTATTATTAGAAGCTAACTCAGATAACTTTAGATAAGTTGTTATGATCTCGGGACTTTTTAAACTTTTCCTCATTGACTCGTAAAGTTGAAAATTACACTTTGCAAAATCAGTTTTAGGTAAAATGGATTTTATCGAAGCTTACGTGAGCATCTTTGATGGCATTTTTGTGAACCCTGCCGCAGACAGCGCAGTGCAGTCCTGTCCTGGCCGCACCTGCTCACGCTCGACTACTGCAACTTTAATCCCCCAATCCGCCGCCGCACGACCGCACAGCGGCGCGACGCTATATTTCAATTAATTCGACTATCCATTCCGGGCGAAACTACGCGCCGCTTAGCTCATAACCCCGCCAGGACGGCGACATTAAAGGCCAGTATCCATCAGAGATGAGCGGTGATGTGTAATATCTAGTCATGTTATCAAGGAAATAAGAAAACGTTTTATTCCTCACTGTATGACTTCTCGAACTCAAATATGTGCAAGCATTAAAAGGAAATGCTGTAATTTATATTAATTTGAACATCAATTCTGAGCGAAACTACTTGGCGCTGGATTCGACACTAAACTGAACTCAAGTCACGAAATCCATCTACTTGATTTTGACTGCTGTCTTTTACGGTTCCTCATTTCTTATCCTACTCAGTGATAGTTAACATTTTGCTCGACTATCAAAAAGGTCTGACTGATAAATCTCTTCCTCTTCTGACAATTCGGTTTTATATTGAGCTCTATTATGGTATGATACACTCAACTGTTAAGCTTGATTTACGAGAGCTTCAGTTTTAATGATAATTTAACTTTAAGCTCCCGCTAGTTTGAAGTTTTGTTTTGCATATTAACGAGTTATTTAGGAGGTGCTTCTCGCAATAAAGTTTACTAGAATTGAGATTCATTGAACCGGATAATAGGCTCGTGTTTCACGTCACTATTTGATTTATTTGCGGTTTTTTGGTTGGAATATAAAATTGGTTGTTCCTATTCGGCTGAGTGTGCCAGTCGGTCTGTGCGCCTCATTGCGCTGAATCAACTCAACCCGATCCGCCCCACACCGCAACTGAATGTACTTAATTCGATTTCGATTGTATTAAATCCGCTCCGTCTCCAATTAATAGCCCCTCAAAGGACACCTACCATTTTCAGTTGAATTGCACGTTGTTCTATAAGTCGGCAGTATTTCTTGCACTGCGTTGCTTTAACTTATGCTTTAAAACAATTTGCTTGTGGATGTATACCCAATTAATGTCCACTCGGTCGTGTAACATTAGAATCGACAAAGTTCACGTGGCGCGAGCCCGTTTGGCTAAAGCCACAAAACAACTTTACACAGTGACGTTACATTGTAGAGACAACAGGCGGCGTAGGGGCACAAAGTAATTAGATAGCTGTTGTATTGTTCACTTGTTCAGCGCTTTTCTAATGAACGGTCCTTCGTTTCTCGTGTTTAATTGCGAGCCACACCGTAACGGACAGGGGCCTGTTTTTGTTCTATCCCGAACGAGATGAACCGCGCATCCTTTAATGAGTCGCTTCCCAGCATCCCTTTGGACATCTACGTTTCATGGACTCTTGAACTTTCCGCATTTAAAAGCTGATTTGTCACGTTTGCGCCGCAAAGCCGAGCGGCACATGCCTACGCAAATGGGATGTTTAAAAGCTTCCCCTCTATTTACGTTTATACAACCTTTTTATTCAGAAGAATTCTAATGTTTTTCTCATGGAAAATGTTTATATATGTACTTCTTATTCAGTTATGTCCAATGGCTTTGGAGAATTTCTGAATACCTGCGTAAAACACTTTTGTAATTGCTCTTTGATGATGTGTTTTAAGTAGATGTATTGAAAAATCTTCATCTTAACGCGCTCATTTCATAAAACATTCAACAACTCGATCCTTAGATCAAACGAAATCGAATCAAGTTATTTCTCTATAAACAAAAGTTAGCTATCTCAAATGCAGCTCGAGCGGGGGTGCCCGCCCGCATTCGGCACGCGCGTAAATAATTCACACTCAGGATCGAATTGCCGACTCGGATACCGCTAGTAATTCCACATTTTCCCACCGAAACGTTTTCCTACACACATTTAAGTTTTTGCTCGACCCGAGCCCATTCACGGTTAATTTTGCGAATTCTATCCCGCAACTTATTTATTGAAGGGGCGCGCGCGCGCGTTTTGTCGAAGTATTTCGCTTAATTGACACCCGAACCTCGAAAGTTTACGTCGCGTCGATATAAATTATTCATTTTCGGTAGTGTAGACTGTAGACGCGAGTCTTATCTCGTCTCTGTATAATATCACGGTCTCGTTACGCTCGGCATCGGCGAAGGCATCAGATCTTGTTAACATGTGTTGCTGACTGGAATATCAGTACACGTAGCTTAAATTAATTACGGTATGCTGCTAATAATGACAAGGGAGCAGAGTATGCGGAGTGGTGTTGTATATAGCGTAAGGCAACACCGCGGAATCTGATCTGCCATCGTACACACTCATGCGTCTGTCATTTGTCATTGTCCTACCACATCATCGCTCACTAACTTGTAACTCTGATCTGATCTTATAGTTCGATTGTAATGAGAACATAATCCATAAAACCACAATAGAGCCAATATGCAGATCCTAATCATCCATGCTGTTTTAATTCTCCAATTTCATATATTTGAGCCCGGTGTATAAATTACCTATAAACATTCTACATTAATTCCCAAATTGATCGACACCACGCATGTGTCTGAAATTCAACAATTAGTTTAAAAGCTGATGTTGTCTATGCATAGGTAAAAAAAAACATTATATGTAGTAGACAGTCAGTAAACCCATCTGTTTACCGGGCATCGATCCATTGCACTTGCTGGCTTCCCCGTCTGGTGTCAAGCGTTACTTCAGTCTATCGCGGCTGCGATCGGAGCTCGCCGCTCTCTCTCTTGTATCCAAGGAACCTTTTACATAAAATACACCACGACACTGAAAAATCTCCGTCTCGACGAGGAAAAGCTCGGCTCGTCTATTTTTCGAGGTAACGGGTTCGTAGGCCGAAACAAAGAGGCGCAGTTCCGAAACAATCAAATTAATTTTCTCCGTTGTTGTTTAATTAGCGCCGACTCTTGGATGGCGCGGCGGGCGGCCGATGTTTATCATCGGATACAATCACACCCCGCCGCGCCCCCCGCACCCTGCAACCTCACCGGCCCGCCACGCTCCAACGAAACCCATTATTATTATCAAAGTCAAGACTTACACTGGAGTAACTTTGGTTCGTCACTCCTGCTGCCATTGTTATTATTAGCGACATTGTTCAGCCTAATAGACTTTGGCGTAAACAAATCGAGGGAATTGACTAATTGTGTAATCTTTTTGTTTCAGGTAATTTCATTGCGATTTTCGACGGAGAAATGTAGACGTTATTCCCGACCCGTAAGGTATGGATTGATTTTACTTTACTTCGGAACTTAGGGGTGGAAAATATGAAACAGAATAGTTTGAGTGAAACCTTACCGAGTTAATCTGAAGCCATATTTAATTAAATTGTACCGGTGGTGGCCGCCGCGGGCCATTCTACGGTCTAGTGTCTCCTTGTGCAGACGTATCGTGTCGCGGCTATTATTATATTATACTGTTGGATTTATTGCTGTGTAAGGTGAGAACTCCATTTATTTGAAATTAGTCCGTTTAAAGACGAGTCTGGTTCATCGTCATAAATTCAATTGATTATCGTATTGCATAAATTAGCTCTGAAGTTTGAAAATCAGCTAATTAGTTTTAAACGAGCTACTAACTAATGTGTAAAGAAAAATCTTCGTTTTCAAATCCTTGAGAAATGTTCCAACTCATTATAAAGTCCAACTTCGACATAGTACCTACAAGAAAAAAGTCCCACTGCTCCGTTGGTTGGCGTCTCCAGCGGCTTCTAATCTAATTATCCTGCGCTCTTCAAAAAACTTGCTGAGAGCGAGTGCAAGCTGTTTGCTCCACTCTTTCCCTTTTAATTCTCGGGACTCCCTCCGAATAATGGTGTTCTATTCTATAAAATTACATCTAAATCTGGCTGTAAACCTTAATTTAAATTGTGTTTGTTGTTCCAAATTACTTTTTTCGGCTAGTATGCTCAAAAATGCATCTACTCGTATACTGAATAGGTATCTTTTCATACGAACTGTTTTATATTTCAGTCTATCCAATTTAACTGTTTTGCTTTAGGTATTTTAGACACTAACTGAAAATCAACTTTAATTCGATGTCCACGCTTGATGGAAAGAATAATGGAATTGTAGTACTATGTATTCTTAAGCACTTCTAAGTAATCGATTATCTTAATTGAATTATCACAAATGACCCCTCATATTAAGCAGTGTAAATTCTTAGTCCGGGCCGGTAAGGGGATTACTTCCAGTGTGGGACCCGCGCCGGCTGACCCCTGCCTCTCTGACCTCGACGCGATCATCTGCCACCACCCTTCATCCCACTAACCTGTTTTAGGAGATAAACGCGATAAACACTTTACCTACTCGAATATTAAACAACATCCCCTGAAGTATACTCAGTTATTTTGCGAAATTATTATACTGACATTACTGGCACCCTCATTACGAAGTAAGAGGCATAACAGAGCGAGAACACGTACTTCTCTCGCAACTGCAAGACAGTTTCCGAAATTAACTCGTAAGTAAAGTACTACACGCCCTACAACTAAGTAAATAATCGCGGAGTTGGAATATTATTCGTATTTTGTTGATCTAGGTAACGTAAGCAAATCAGGAGCTACGCAGCGAAAATTTTTAATACCGCGGAAATATTTCCTCTAGAAACATTCTTTTTACGAATGTTAAACGACACTAAAATGTAATGAGATAAAAAAGCTTCCAGCGAAATCCAACCATATCCCTAAAGAGGATTTAATCAAATTGGGAAATACGAGTATTATGCTTCCCGCACAGCGTACCTAATATTGCCAGCGACCCGTGGAGGCACGAGAGCATAAAGCAACATACGCCTAGTGTATTTCGTCGGCGGACTAAACGGCTCAGCTCGGAGGCTCGTATTTGTAACACGGAGAGTTATTAATAGCCACGATAGCGACGTGGCCCGCGGCGGTGCACGATATTTGGGAAATCCGGATTTGCATAGGATAATGGAAACGCGCCGCGGCCCGTGCAGCGGGCAACGTGGACGCCGCCTCTTGCACTCTACCTGCTGGCGCCGTCTGACTCGCTGCATACGTAACGAGCCACGAAGCTCTCACTACACTGGATACTTGAGCCTCTGCCTAGAATGACAAATCATACATGAGCTATCAAATCTGAATTACCTAAAAAAGAGGTGCTCGGCTAAAAAACGCCCGCAGCCGCATGGAGTAGCTACTTTACCGGCTAGGGTTTTGAGGAAGCTTGACAAGTTATTTTTGAAATTTTGTTGTACGACTATCTCTTTGTTTATGACATGAAAATATGGTCTGGTTTTATTAAAGTGTTTAGCGTTTCTAACTCGTTTCCAAATTGTAATTGTTTGCCAAATGCCAATACAGTAAGTTTACTTGCCTACCAATAAGCCAATTGTTGTTGAGGAAAACTAATGAACACGAAAACAATTATGTTTCAGGGTCTTAACGTCCCAATACCGCGTGTCAATATATATACGTTTAAATATTACATTACCATGAAGCGTTTAAATGTTACAGACAGATTTTGTAGTGTAATTCTCGTTAATTAACCACCATTTAGTTAGGAACATTAGTCGAGATAATTCCTATCAACACATTAGTTTGGAGAAAGATTAGATTTGACATTTTGATTCGTAATTAACATAAATACAGTAATGAAAATAGCATTTTAAAGTAAAGCACAACATTATTTGGGAGACATGCTATTAGAAAAGGAGCAACACTAAATTGCTGCAAACACTAATTTCAGTAATAACTTAGTTTGATCTGAATAGTCGACTCGCTCGAGTTTGCTAAGTAACCAAAACAACAGAACGCAGCACAATGTCTCAAAATATCCGTGAATCATGAATGCAAACTGACGTCGGATCTGTTGTTTACTCGTAAACTGAACTAGTCGTAATTATATCATCGCCGTTTAAACTTTATTGGTGTAGGCGAGTTATCGTGGTGACTGACTTGGAGTACCTACTGGCTCATTGTTCGCGTCCGTCCGTATAAGTTTCCCTATCTTTGTCTTGGTAGTTACAGAAGTGTGGAGTGAAATGCTGTGGTAATTATGTTTCAGGGGCTACTTTGGCCAGCCAGCCAACTCAAAATTACATTGAATAACAGTCAGATACATAATGCCTTGCTAAAACGCCATCCCAAGCCGCTTCCTCGAGTTAACGCAATCTGAATTAATTGCTTACAGAGTAAGAGTAAATCTAAATTTTTGTCTAATGAATCCTAAAATGCTCTTCATTAAATTCATAATTTTATAACGACTGAGCCTTGTAAACCCAACATAATTTTAACAGAAGCGTCGCACTGCGTTCATATATTCTGATACTTTTTCTAGTACAGTTCGCGAACGATGGACTGTTTACTGATACAAGGTCAGGTCTTTATTTTCCTTTGTAGAGCCGCCTGTAACAAGATGGGTAAACTTAACTTTCCAAATTGTGACCCAACATTACAAAAACTAAAAAATGTGTGTACACATGTTTTTTCTGTGTCAATGCCCAGAAGCCCAATTCCCGCTTCATTCGATACTTACGTGACATGATATATATCATATCGCAACTTATGTCTAGCGTCTAGTATCGAGTATTCCTGATCACTCGATGTTGTCGAACGATTTTATCGATAGTGACTACTCGAGAATACGGAAGTTTCAATTCGTTCGATTTTTTTACAGCTTTGGTGATATTTATAGAATGTGATATATATCTATTTCCCGAATATTGGACTCCAGAGCTGTGAAAACGGAGTCATAAATTTCCTGGTCTTTCTTGTATAAAGTTCAAGTCCAGGTGAGCTGGTCTTTCTCTGTTTAGTTTGTATAACGTCATTTGCCATTTGCGCATTAGTTCCAAGCTCCGGATTAAGCTGATACAACAAATTCTAGTAAAATACGTTAACCTTTCGTAGTACACTTTGGCCCAACATTTTGAGAATTGCTGTATTCAAATTGCCGTTTTGCTGCATGGTATTTCGACTGCAGTATAATCAGAAGCATTATTGCGATCGAAAATGAAGCTATTATAATTGGTTGGGTGGAGTTGGGGGCCTCGCTCGCGTGCCTGATGTATGCGCCGCCGCCGCGGCCAGACCCGCCGGCGCCGAGACGCCGCCTACAATGCAGATATCGTGCAGTCTACTACGTTTCGTGAGCTTCAGACCCTTACTAACTTAACCCATGGAACATGAAAAACAAAAATCACCACCGTTCTCAGTTTTTCAAGACAAAAAGCCTGTAGTGGTATTAGGATTTGAATAACAAGGGAACAAATAATACCCAAGTCTGCTAGAACAATATTAAAATTTAATTATCGTTAAAAAACAAAGAGATTTGTAAGTTATGTTGGACTTAGACCCGCTCCATTCCGATGCCTTATCCATTTAGTTTAGTACTCCGTGCCGTCTACGGTTATCGTCCATCGCTACGGCGCCGTAGCTCGTAGCTACGAACTCTACGTACCAAGGTATTCTGCATACTAGCTAACACCGGTGACGGAAATAGACCTCTACACATAAATCGATCCACTCCACCAAATCCGTACTCACCACCGTCCTTTGATTGATGTCCCGCGTAATGACCCAGGAAACTATTTCCTTCGTATTTCCTACACTCAATAAAACATCGAATATGCTTATTTATGTGACCGCGTCAGTTTATTTGGGGTTTTGTCAATGCTCCCGTACCTCCCACAGCCTACATTCCAAAGACCGTCATTTGTCAAGATTATAGCTGTTTGGGGATTGAGATATGAAAAGCGGTTATTGTTTTGAATATTTCCCTTTTTATGCGTGCCTCTATATTCAGGGCAAGGCTTTTGATGAATAAGTATAATAAACTTGGGTTGGAATATCGCAAATTCAAACCAATAATGAGTACCTACGTACGCAAGTCGACGTCACGTCCGGAGATACTATAGCAGCATTTTATATTCTATCCAGAACAAGAAATTTAAGTCTACTGTTTCAAAAGGTATTTAGTTACAAAGTTGAAAAACGCTAAAGTAAAAGCAACAACCTTTGACCGCAAAGCAAAGCTGCAGTGTAACTGGTCGAGTTGAACAATTAGCACGTACAGAACTCGTCCGTCACGGCTCGGTGCCGAGTGGCAATTACGCTATATCATCCTCAATAAAAGTGCACTCAGGCGCCTCCAGCGCGGAGAAAAGCTCCCAGTCGACTATAAACCTAATGTGTACATATAAAGATTTAAATGACGGGTCGGGACGTGGCCGGAACGCCAGCCTGTCGGTCACCGGCCCACAACTAAAGAAATAGTACTGTACGGAAGTTTCACTGCAGCGGTACTAATACAAACAAAGTGGGAATCTCTAACACGAACGCAAGCTGTATTGAAACTTAAATCCAGCGTCTGACAGTATTTTATAAACCAAGATGATCCAAGCACATAGCTCGACTATCACGGCCTTCTCGCATCTCAACCAAATTCAAACCAAAATGAGAGCGGTAAGATTCATTTTACATTGGGAGCCTAATATGAGTTCCGCAGGAGTGGTATCAGCACGAATGTGAGTCATAAAGCAGCACTGTGACTGTTGTTGATTGCGATCAACCCTTTCAGAGCGTAGTGCGACCGCGGCGAGACATTTCACACGTCTCTCGCTTATCGCTCACGTTTAGCGATTTGTGCGTTCACAATGAAGCACTTTGTTCGTTAATTCTGACTTTATGTCGCCCCGGGTGGCATGACATGTTATGTTTTCATCGCAATGTCAACGAGTGCCATCATGTGACAATGAAACGTTCTGAAAAAATAAAGAGAGGTAGTAAGTTTGCGTGGCATTGACCGCTGATACCAGAAAAAGTTCGTCATAAAGTAAATCAAAATTTTCGCTTAACCTAATGTTAGTCAGACGCCATAAGTTGCTACGCGCGACTCACGCCCTCGGAAAAGAAACTGGCACCAATATTAACGTCATTATGTAGTGTGTTATGGGCTGAATAACGGCAGTCGTATAGCGTGAGAGCAAACATTTGGCGATTAATCTGGGAATACTGTGCTATATGGAGGCGTTCGCTGGGGGCGGCACATTTATTTTATGTGCCAGCAATGTTACATACGCCATAAAAGTCGTTAGGACGGGCGTAACGTCTCGCCGACGTTCTTGCCCGCTTTAATTATACCTAGATAATGTTCAGAGTGCTCCCTACCAGGCCCTACCCCACGTCCGCGTCTGCGTCTACTCCGCGACATTAACGCAACTCGATGCAATAACATCGTGCTACTCCGCCTAATGTGCTCACCACACTCATCCAAGTTCGTACCTTTCACGAAAAAAGCTGTATGCATTTACAAAGCAAACAAACTTTCCGTTTCACTCGTAAATCATTGTGGTAAATAACTTCGGGTGTATTTAGGAAATTGATTTACGACGACGTTTTTACTAGCTTCTCGGGTTTAATAAGCGAAATAAGAAATTCACATGCTTACATTGCTCACATATATTTCGTTGCGCGACAGTCATTTGGGTTTAGTGGCTGGAATGATACTAAATTAATGTCGAACAAACAAAGCCGTCTGTCCATGGAACAGGTAGCCAATAATCATGGTTATGGTTTAATCGAATTACTGACATAAATGATAAATGGGTATTTTAAATGGGCCATCGGTTTGTCTCTGAACGAAATGAATGGCATGTACATTTCGTAAAAAGCCATTTGGATTTTATGACTGGAACACCAAATTCCTATGTTCGGTAAACATTTCTTCCTGGTCTGGGTGTTGTAGTATTATATAAATATGTATTAACAAAAAAAAGTAAGTAAGTATTCTATCAGCCATCTGGTACCCATAGTACAAGCTTTGCTTAGTTTGGGGCTAGATGGCGCGATGTGTGAAATGTCCACAAATATTTATTTATTTATTTAGTGTTCAATATGTAAGAAAATATTAGCAATAAGAATGCAAAAGCAGCATATATTTAAAGGATATCAAAAACCTTCAGAACCGGATCCACGTATTGTATTCTTGATAAATCACAATCTAGTCTAGAATGAGTCGGGGTCCCAGCTGTTGAAACATTACAGGGCGCTGATGATAATGAATAATATCGGTTTGTATGCTCAAAGGGGCTCACGTCAGGACAATGGCAGCGGGGTTGGCGGGGCGCAGATGGAGATTTATCACGGCCGCCGGAGCCGAGCCGAGGCTACAAGTTCGCGCATTAAACGAGTCTGGGACATTAGCCGCGTGCAAGATGCCGCCCCAGATCATAATTAAGTGCTGCCCAATTTATCGGTGCGACCCGACGCGCCCGTAAACTCCTCTTAAACTTCTCTTATCGTACCTACTGAAGGCTCTTTATTTCGTAGTTAGCCCGCCTCTCACTTATCGCCTCTTATCTCCTCGACATTGTTCGCCAAAACATTGAAACAAAAATTGTAATTGAATGTAACTTCAGCTCTGGTGAAATAAACTGCCGCTGTAGTACTGAAACTACAGTTCTTTCAGGAAGATAGACGCTAACTACGCCACTCGCGACGTCCGTGAAAGAAGCCGATATCGCTCGACGGTTTTCTATTAACTTCAACACAAAGGCAGACAAAACACCGTTACGGAAACGTCCCAGAAACCTTTGTTGTGATACAACTATTGTGTTCTTCGACACTGTATCTTTAGCAGATAAGGAGAAAGTCTAAAACGTTTCTTAAAACAACGTCCTCGTGTTTGCGGGTAAGCAATAACGGAGAAGACGGACTCGTTCCAAACTACCGTCTTGTGATTCCACATTAATCTCAGGCAACGTTTACCTACTGTCTAAATAAGTTTGTATCTTCTTCTGTCATTGCGTAATCTACCTTCCTACTAAAAAGATCTTCTTTTTTATAGGTAAATAGTTCAAAAAGGATCATCATCATCTACAGCCTGTCCTGCGATAGTCTCATCCATCCTCGGCCCACGGTTTTGACTATATAAAAATAAAATTCTGATCTGTAGAAAAAAGTACTGAAGAAAGATCTTATAATTATATGTTCGACCAGTTTCTCTTTCTATTTTCTCTTCTAATTTAAATATTACTGACATGCATAGTAGTTTATTCCCGGTAACTCCAAACCGATCTCCTTAAAAAAATCACATACGGTAAATCCCACTGGTCCTAAATGTCATAAGACCTATTAACTTATTTCTCAACGGCTGCAAAATATGTTGATGATTAATCGGATTATTTCAATCAAGCCTTAACATCGGAAGACACGCGAAAGCCTTTCAAAGTAAGCAAGAAATTGGTAGTGCGCTGGAAAGCCCGTTTCTGCCGTCTAGATGCTTAGACTAATTACTGCATCAGGACTAAACTGGTTAGTCGGCGTTTGATGTCGCTTCATATCGCCTCACGTTGCACTCCCGTCTCTCGCTTATTTCACTAGATTGCACTTGAAACATGTGCGCATAGTGAATGTGTTTACTGAACATGGACATCGTCAATTTCGGAGGAGCCATCGTACTCGAAGTCTGTTGTCTCGAACACGTGCCACTGTTTATTTCAAACTAGTGTTCTAAAGAAATTAAAGACTCTTTAGGTCCCTTTCGTGCACTTGACATAATGTATGCGAACTTTTTAGATTCTACGTTTAATTGTCTTCACCGTTGAATAGTGGACAAATAAGACTAAAGTCTGTAATGGTGTTTCTGTAAATAAAGAGCCTAAAAAAGGCCGGTTCTTGACGTCATTATTATTGTTTTATTATAGGTACAATTACAAAACCTTTTTTCATTAAAATATTAATTAAGACCGTTAATAATTTATTGCTAAATTGGCAATTGCACAATTCTCTGTCGTCATTATAATCATTACCCAATTATGTCAGATACGTGTCTGCAAACAAACCACTCCACTACTCGCAAACCGCATTCGTTATGAAAGCGTTCACTGACCTTATGTTTTCTTTTTCCTCCCCACGTCGCGTTAGTAAAACAGGCAATTTACGCGAGCCTATAAGTAACAAGATTCATTAAGGCTGTTACAAAGTGCCGCGGGCGTTCTTAAAGCGAATGGCTCTCGAGCTTGCAGCGTTCATAATGGCCGTACGAGCCAACGAGCCGGCCGAGGCGCCGCGCTCAATTTAATGAAACACCTGGAGAGGTCGTGCCCGCTTCCGTTGCATTAATCTCGCACCCCGCGATCCCGCGGCTCAAGCCACTCAGTCCACCGCCCGCGCCGCCGCCAACACTATATTACCACCTATTCTACTCCTAAATTTGTCCACACTTGTGATTTAAAGCCAACCCATATTGTTTTTAATAAGAACACGACTGAGTAACATCCTATTCATACTAATATTATAAAGAGGAAAGATTTTTTGTTTGTTTATTTATTTTATTTTTTTATGTTTGTAACGAATAGACTCGGAAACTACTGGACCGATTTCAAAAATTCTTTCTCCAATAGAAAGCTAAATTGTCAGCGACCAGTATAGGCTATAATATATTTTCAAAGAAATTAGGGATCCGTAAGAAAATTGCAATATTGTAACCCAAGGTAGAAAACCCAAAATAGTTTTTGGCGTGCGCTGCGAAAATTATTGATATAGAACAAAATAATGTACTACACGCGTACGAAGTCGCGGGCAACAGCTAGTCTCAAATATTGGGTCGATTTTAACAAGTTATTCGGTAAACACCTGCTCGCCGCTGTCCAGCCGTGGGCAGCTAAGTGGCCGAGATAACTCCGCGCAGGAATGCATATTTTAACGTTAAGTCGTGATGTAAACTTGTTGGAAAATTCGCGGAGTGAATAATTCTTAGATTTAAGGTAAGAAAAACATTTTGTTTGTCGAGGGGATGGTTTATTGACCCGCACGAGTGTGGAGTTGGCTAAAGCTTGAAGTTATGAGACTGATGATCGTTTTCACCAACTTCTAACATTTAATATTAAAATACCTTTCGTTTGCTGTATAAAAACGAAAACTATCAAATAGGATAAATCTGATAAAGTTGGAAGTTGTTAGTGGAAAGAGGTGTGTAGACAGTTGGAACTAAAATGGTAAATTGTATTTGCGCTTTATAAATGTTGATCTATGATTGACTTTTGGCTGTGGGATCAATTAGGAGTTAATTATATTTGTCTTGTAGGCGTGTTCTAAATTGCGTCAGCAATACGCACTGCTGGGTAGCGGACGGCGCCGCCCAAAGCCCGATGTTGAAAAAATACCGCGGCGGGCGCTAGGCGTAAACACGCGCCCCTCTCGCATGACGCCTCATTAGCCACTCCCTCCCTCTATAAATCATTTTAAATTCAAATTCTACTTACTTTCAGAATTGACTTTGCTTACCTAATTCCCTTCCCGGCCACAAAATTTAGCAAATTGGATTTCACCTTTACATCGCGCGCGCTTGTCGGAAAAATTATTGGCCGTATCCGGTCCGGATCTTGATCGGTGATCGTGTTACTTGATCGTGATTTAGCTTTCATGCCATCGGAATCTATGATTTGCGCCTAAAAACAAACTAGCTTTTTTGCTCTTATTCTTGATCACGAAAAGTTCACGACTAAGCATAAAAATACAAATCGAAACATAAACTTAACCAGAGTGCATTCTGGACCAGAATTCAGAGCTCTCTACCTGTGGTCGGTTTCGTGAAATCCAGACAACATTTCGTTCCCACTCTAAAACTGGAATCAAAGCGATGTCCAGAATGTAAATAGCCAGTGCACAATAATGTTAGCGATATAAACCTCCAGCTGAGCATGTGTGGCCACGTGCCACCGCCGCCCGATGCCTACGCGATGCTGGAGTTGGCACGTTTCACCGGCCGCTTCTATTTCCGTCTGTCCCCAAATATTTTTGGCGTCCACTTTCATGCGTACAAGTGGGCTTCGGCCACAGAACGTGAACACCGGCCTGAGCGTGTCATTCATCTGCTCATTAGCTCATTGTTTTCCTCGTGTGTCGATTTGTCGAGTCGCGTGTCGGTCGGCCGATAGTAAAATGTGCCGTTATAGATTGGCAGTGCGTACGTTCGGGCGCGCACCGTCGACGGCGTGTCGCCATCAATCAGTCGTGATCGAACGTTCTAATCGATTAACGATCACCCGGCCGGACTGACACCGCATTCTTGACATCCTATTTGGCCCGTCGCTTTGTAAATTACTGTTTGATAATGAGTATGGGGTTATGATGCCAATCAAAGTACTCACCCAGCGCATGAAAATGCTTCTACAAAAAAGTGAAGCTTTTTTGTCTTACATACAATTTTTCAGGCATATCAAGATTATGCATACTTTTTAGGGTTCTGTACCCGGTGTGTGCCAACGGGACCCTATTACCTAGCCGCTGTCCGTCCGTCTTTCTGTCAGCGAGCTGTATCTCATGAACATATTAAGTAGAGTGGAAATTTTCAGTGTTTCTATTGCAATAATACGAGTATAAATAAAATAAAAAAGGTCCCATACAAGAAACATTTACATTAATGTACGATGGTACAAAAACCTTCGTGTGTGAATTCGACTCACACTTGACCGTTTTTTCAATTCCGTAATGGCAAACTCTAATCAATAAAATATATATAAAAGTGAACTCCTGGCAAGACAGTAAGCTGTAGTAAATGTAAGGTTGTCGCTCGGCGCGTGCCTCTAGGCGCCTGCTGGAGGCGTTGCACTCAAGGGCTGTTCGTTATACACGTCATAGTTTCAGAGTGCACTCGCCGGCGCCGCTCTCTTCCTAACGAGACACGAGGCGCCTCTGTTCATTGATGTCGTTTTTGCTTTAATCGGCCACCAGTGCCAAGTCGAATCGGAAGTTATTCACCTCGAAATTCGAACCGCATTCTCTGAGGCACATTACGTTCCCCCTCTATACGTTGATATTATTCCGAGTCTTATCTTCCAGGAAGGAAAACAGTGATGAAACTCAGTCTCGGCTAACCCCTTATTGTATTGCAAGTGCGCATTGTTGTGTTATAAAGGACACGGCGAGGGTACCGCGCTCGGTTTGCTCCTCCACTATCACACAAAAATGTTATTAGTTTTGGGCGGTTATTGCCCACCCTGCGCCCGATGGTCCCTCCCGATGCCCATCCCAAACAAATAGGGTATATTGAAAGGTTTTTGTTTAATTCTTTAGAAACTTAAAGCTCATATTTGTTTTCGTGAAGTAATTTTGGGCAAATAAATTTTTGCCTTTTGTTTATAAAACAAAAGGCAAATAACTCGTTTGTCGGACCCCTACGGATGTTCGAAGTGCAATTAATGCGTTGTAATGTGCATGGCGACGTAGCACGGCATGGGCCATCTGTCTCGTCCGACGGGGCCATTTGTATCGGCGCGCGGGCATCACTCACCGCTAATCGCCCCCTGATATGCACCTGCACTGTGTAGTGTGCATAGAGCCCTACCCTTCCCTTGGACAGAGCTCAATCCATGCTCGTATCTTGTGCATAAGCTGCAACCAAAGCGAAAAAGTCGCTTTGAAGTGCGTAGAGACCTCTCTACATACACCTATTCATAATGCAACGAAAGCCAAATCCGAAATATCAAAGCTTGGCTAATTTAGCTCGATCTTCCAACCTTGTTTTGAAACGGTCTCAGTAAATACTAGTTTAATACTCTCGACGGACAGAGTTATCATAGTAAATTATGACGAAACGTGATCACCCATTCAAGTTTCACAAACGGGTTGCTTCGAATCGAAACTCGGCTAAAGTAGACGGCGCCGAGTAACAGGAAATAATAACTTTATCCCGAGCTTAAACTGTAGAGGACCGTCCAACTAACATTATGCCTGCCAGTAACAAGTTAATCTAAATGCAACTGACTGCCTCCACTAGCTAGTTGCACCACGCATCGGGGAAGTTTAGTAACGGAAAATTCGGAGCGTGTCTGCATCTGATTCGGCTTTCAGTTCAAGATTCACACTTTGGCGTGTTTGCTCTATAATTCGAGTCTACTACTCCGTGCTATATTCGACTATGGAGCGCAGACACGAACTACTCAGATACCATCGGACGTGCCTTAGAAAAGTTACTGTGTAAATCACGCCAAAGCTTATTCCGTCGACATTATCAGAAAACGAGTCCCCTTGTCGAGCGCTGAATATTCAGATGGCGTTTGTTTGTATACGTATTTTCTTTTGGAACTGCGATAAGCGCTTTTCCGTTTTTTCATTGAATAAAATATAGCGCGGGAGGCTCGACGTGCGACGATAAAAAGTCCGCGAAGCCCTTCCCGTCACGTAGTGCGACAGTTAATTACGCGGATATAAATAAATCATCATAGACGGGTACGCGGGGGTTCGATTCCGAAAGGCAATTATCTCGCGCCTCATTGACGGCGAAAATGAGCACAAACGGAGAACCGCGTAGTCCCCCGTTACGCCTCAGAAATATTTGACACCGCCTAAGACGCGGTTAGAAGGAAAAATCGAGTGGAGGATATCTGGTGTCTACGTGCCCGGCTCAAGGCAATTGTGATGCATGGAGGGATTTCCGCACATTCGCCCGATATTGAGCCGAAAACCGCGGCCGGCTCCCGCTCCGTTACACATATTGCTTATCGGAATGATATCGAATGAGGTCCGCCATTTTCGTCTATTCTTAAAGCCCAAAAGTGTCGTTTACCTGGGGCGCGGCTGCCTCCTCTTATCTATTTCATTCTCCACCTACGACCCGAAATTGACACACCAGGGATGAATTTTGTTGTGGCTTTGTTTGGTGAATGTTCATTGTATATAATACTATGTTGTGCTTATCAAGATTTTTCTCCGATATTTCAGGGTCGGTGTAACCGCGAAAAGCCTCCGTGCAAGTATTTCCACCCGCCTCAGCATCTAAAGGATCAGTTGCTGATCAACGGGAGGAATCACCTAGCACTGAAGAACGCACTCATGCAACAGATGGGCTTGACACCAGGCCAGGTGCTGCCTGGCCAGGTCCCCGCAGTGGTAAGTCCTTCATCTTTCCATTTTTCCATACATAATGCTTCCAATACTTTGAGCGATCGGTCCCAACATAAACCCAACTTTGCACGCAACTCGCAGCTTTCGGTGTACGTACTCGCTACTTCTGTATTATTCTTTTATAGAAGCGTTCATACGTAAACACGTAGAACAAACCGTCCAGTTTAAGTTGTGCCTCGCATTAAATACCCGTAAAGTTTATCAGTTAAATGTTTTAATTTACAAGAAAATTAGCTCAGTACCCTCATAAACTTAACGGTGTGCACGATGAAAGTTATTAGTAATTTACTTTCTAGAAGACACTTGCATCGACTTTCGCGCTTTAATTTAAAGTTTCTGGTCCACTTGCGTGAACGTTCGTGAGAGACGTTGTTGTTAACTTAATTCATAATTTAAAGAGGTAGAAGTACTCAAGCAACTCTGTGAGTTTTCAGGCACGACTTAAGCTTTGCTGCCCTTATGATCGATCGCTCCTTATGCTTGAGCATGTTTGTACGATTCGGTTTGGAAGCATGGAAGTCCTCAAAATACTCACATGTCTTTAAGAGGGATTTAGTGGTTTTGCACAAATAGCACCTAAAATTCGGCCTCCCCCTACTGTCCACTCTTGCTAACATTGCGTCTCTTCTCTCCTCGACGTCTCTTCGCACAGCCCTAGGCGGTTCAAGTAGTTGATGCGTAACTAACATAGAATGCTTCGTGTACTGGCTAGTAGTTTGTGGTTATGGTGAGGTGAGGTGGTGTGCGAAGCGTCGTCCTGGCGATCGGAGTTGCAAGCCGCCCCTCGCACTTTGAGTAGTGTTTGTGTGGTTTTGTGTCGAGGTGGGCGGTATGAGCAGCGCGGGCGCAGCAGCCGGTCATCTCACCGCAATGGATCCGATCACTCTCGCCCTACTCGCCCCGCAGGTAACCACTGCCTCCGCGGAACGTCGCACCACCACCGGCCCTCGACTCCCGACGATCCCTACACTCCCTCACAACACTAACCACGCATCGTTTTCCTTTTATTAACTTCCTAGTTTTCCTAATGCACTTACTGGTACTGGTGGCCGGTGGAAACTTTTGTTCGGAGAAACCGTATGCTTATTTAATACTGTATAAAATGTATTCGTAAACGCATGCTGAGGCTTGTCTAGCTTGTTATAAACAATTTTCATAACATAACTAACTATTCGTGTCGTGTCTAACATAACATGGCCATTGCTTGCTTTCAGAATCAGATGCTGTTTAGTTATGATTATAATGTACGTTTATTTGAGATTTTGTTAGGAGAGATTGTTTGAAGGTGAGTTGTGTGTGTGCAGGCGACGTCTCCGTATTTGTCGGGCGTGCCAGGCGTGGGCTCGACATACGCGCAGTACTACGCGCCGCAGCTGGTGCCGGCGGTGCTGGGCCACGACCCGTCCGCCGCCGCCGCCTCGCCGCTCGGCGTCATGCAGCAACCTGTGTTGCAACAGAAAATGCCACGCACTGACAGACTCGAGGTGAGACTCTCTCCGTACCTATATTACGATTCACGATTCTCCTCCATTAACACCCGAGTAGTGCTTCCCGATGTTGCCACTTACGCCGGGGACCGACTTCTTTGTTTGATTTGAATAATGATTAGTACTGGTTTAATGTCGGTCCCCGATGCAAATAAGGCCGATCAGCGCCATGCCCGTCCCGTGTGTCCGTGGAGCGCGGGCGCACCAAGGTGCGTCTGCGTGTGCGCTTTTGCGAGCAGCACTCGCTTACTCCCTCTGGTAAAGGGTCTTGCACTGTCGGCGCAGCAGCTAATTCACTCTGCAACGCTTTCTCAATCTTCCAACTACATCGAGAGGTCCATCAGTTGCAGAGCTGCGCTTACAGTGTAAGTACCGGACGCTTAAGATCTATCGCCCCAGACTTCAAAATTGCGGGAGGAAAATCTCAGAGTGATTGTGTTAGGATGTTAATCTAAATTCAAATTGATGCGACGGATGCGTAAATTCATTGTAAATCCGAACAAAGCGTGAGAACTCTGCTCTTTCTTGATAATGTTATTTCAAACGCATAATCAGAAGCGGCGTCCGGTTGAGGTTAATTATGAAACTCAAAAATACCTAACCGCAGATTTTACAAAATCAATCATGCTGAAATCAAAATTACGCGTCTTAAAAACAGTTGAAACAAAAAACTTGGAACGACAGCTACTTACTTGAGGCCCGGCCGAGTAATTAGTTGTTGGGCAGAGCACCGTAGAGTGAGATTGTTCGGTAGTAGTGAGTAGTGAGGTAGAGAGAGTAGAGAGGGCGCAGGCGCAGTCAGAGGCAGTAGGCGCGATGCGGGCGCGAGCGCGAGCGGCGGACATGGCTGGTGTGTGGTGGTGCAGGTGTGCCGGGAGTTCCAGCGCGGCGCGTGCAAGCGCCCCGAGTCGGAGTGTCGGTTCGCGCACCCGCCGCCGCCGGTGAGCGCGCACGACGACGGCTGTGTCACGGTGTGCATGGACGCCGTCAAGGGGCGCTGCGTGCGCGACCCCTGCCGCTATTTCCACCCTCCCCTGCACCTGCAGGCGCACCTTAAGGCGCAGGCGCGCGGCGCGGTACGCCACCAGGCTGCACGCTCTCGCCTCGCTCGCTCGTTCGCGCTTCCGTTCTTCCGCTTGGTCTCGCTCACCGCGACGCCGCTTTCGTTCGCAGAGCTTCGTTCTGTTCAGTTCGCGCAGGCTCGTTCGCCACGCTTCCGTCGCACTCACGCTTCACTTTTTATTTTATTTTTTATTCTTCGCATATAATATCACCTTACGCCGAGCTTTAGGTGTATTCTGTGCATCTACTACATCGTTATTGTTTCCGTCCCGTCCTGCGACGCTTGGCTTCACGTAGACGGCCGCCGCAGCCCAGCAGACGGCAGCGAGCGCGACTTCGGAGCAGGGCAAGAAACGGCCGGCGCCCGCCGAACTCGAGCCGCCACCGGTACAGACGCCAGCTTTGCACGCTTCACCTCCGCCCCCGCCCCGGCCCAGACCCCGCACGCTCCTCCGCCCCCCCTCGCCCAGCTCCCAACCTCGCGACGCGGCAGCGCGGCAGGGCCGGGTCCCCCCGCTCCGCCCCGCCCCGCGAGCCGCGCCGTTGATCGCCTCGTCGTCCGGAAACCTCCGTTCAATCGACTCTTTCTCGTTTCAGATGGACATGAAGAGCGTCGGCTCCTTCTATTACGATAACTTCGTAAGTATACCCAGGAACGCGCGCCACGCTCTCACTTTACGGGAACCGTTCAATCTGTCTTATCACTCACTAGTATTTGTCGTATCCTCAGGCCTTCCCCGGCGTGGTGCCGTACAAACGACCCGCCGCCGATAAAGCTGGAGTGCCGGTGTACCAGCCGGCGACCACTTACCAGCAGCTGATGCAGCTTCAGCAGCCGTTCGTGCCCGTGTCATGTGAGTACCCCGCACCCCCCTCGTCCGCCCCGCCGAGCGCGACGGCGGCCGCAGCCGGCGCCAGCGTGTCCGCGCCGCTGCCCGCGCAGCAGCCGCCGCCGCAGCCGCCCGCGCCCGCGTCTCCGCCGTCACCCGGCCTCCCGCCGCCGCCGCCCACCATGCTGGAGGGCGGCGCGCCAGACCCCGCGCAGGTCGCTAAAGAAGTGGCGCAGAAGAACTACGTGGCGGCTCTTGCGTTCGCGGCGCAGCAGTCGGCCATGGCGCACGCGTACACACAGCAGGCACTGAAGGCGCGCGCGGCGGCAGGTGCGGCGGGCCTGATGCGCGCGCCGCCGTACATGATGCGGCCGAGCTGGGCGCCGCAGCCGATGGCCATGCCCTACTACCAGCAGCCGTACATGTACGCAATGCCGCCACCCACGCCGCCCAGCGCGGCCGCCGTGGCCGCGGCGCACGCTGCTCACAACCCCTACAAGAAGATGAAGACGACATAGAGCGCGGCGCGGTCGGTGTCGCGCGCGGCGGGGTGCGGGGCGCGGGGTCTCCGCGTAGAGACTCGTATGTGTGCGGTCGAGTGCGCCCCACCTGTCGGGGCGGTTAGCGCTAGTGTCACATTTGTATTGTAAGGACGAAGCGAGAGGACTCGCCCTCGCGGATGTCTCGGTAGTTTTACGCTATATCTATACTATTGTGTATTTTACTCGTCGTAATATTCCTATGCGTGTATATTTCTCTTATCTACGATCCCGGTAATAATAACGCTTGAGATGCATGACTGTACGTTTTTTATTACCTCTGTCGAATCGTCGTTTATCGTGAGTTCTATCGTCGTACTGAGAGTTGAGCGCTTGGTCCGTCGATCCCGCTACGTACACGCTTGTTCCGGAGGAGCCGCAGTCGCACGGGCGCGCTTTGGCCGATGTCTCGATCCCGTACCTCCTAGTGGTTACCGGCTTGCAGCAGCAGGCCCGCACCTAACACAGCCGCCTTCTAATTTTCGCATGGAATAGAATCCACCACCCCTATGTTTGGCTCATCAGGTATTATTCTCATTTTTCTAGTGCTCCTCGTGTGTGCTATGTGTGCCGGCGTGTTCATCGGTAGAGTAGCGAGGGCGACGAGCGTCGCCCTCGTCTTTTTCTTTCAGTCGCACTTCTTTCTATTTATTTGACTCGCTTTCTGTTACATGCCTTCCGAATGACCGCTTCGGCTGTCGTCCGCATTGCAAATCTTTTGTCGCTTTTTGTGTCGGGCGGACAGGCTGTGCGCCTCCCAACGCGCCCTATGTGGTGTACACGGACGAACGTGGACAGGTAACGTGTGCCGCGTGACGCTGCCACCTTTCCCACTCGCACCGCTCCGCCTCCCCTCACGCGCTGTTCCTTCGCGCACTGCGCAAACTTCTGCGACGCACACGCTTATACTTTAATCACTGAGCGGTTCGCATGAAGCTTATTAACGCTAAACAAGACCCTGTCGATCCAGTTAGTGTCACATCACTGATTTAGCCGTTGTAGGCTTCCGATCCCCAACCCCTCAGATTCAAGAACACCACGCATCGCTCTAACCTACGCTACAACAACGCAATCACAGCCACCTTCGACGCCGCTGCTTACTTATCTTTTTGTTGTTTATCAGCTCGAATAACATTATGACGTGTCAATAATTATAAAAATTGATGAGATTGAATGTCGAAAACGAATGATAGCCTGTATTCAATCCGCAGAGCTAGAGTTACATAAGTAATGCTCTCGCAAACGTAAAAGCAGTAAGAGTAAAATTCGAGCTTGCTTCTTCATCCCGCTTCGTAGATTCGATCTTTAGTTTGGTTTAGTTTGTGACGCTTCGAGCGGACTTAGTAGACTGCTTGTCATTGACGAGCGATGAACAGACACACTCACCACTCCAGCCGGTTACACACAAAAGCGGGTCAAACGTTCGCTTGGTGAAAGAGCTTTTAACGACCTGAAAGCACGCATCGAAGGAAGACGTTTAGGATACGAGAATCACTGGTTAAAAACGGAACCTTCCTTTACTGCTGACCCAGGTGCCTTTACTTCCTAACGTTACGCTATACAATATTATAACTAGTACCTACAGCCATGACTTTGCCAGTATATGTCTTAACCGGACACCCCTCGGCCCTACGCCCGGTCATGCTCGGGCATTCATATGTATTAATGTCATTAATCACATCATTATTAGTCATTGTGCTATACCTGTATTACAATTGATTGTACTGAACAGTTTATGCTACAACTTGTTGATGATTTTAGTTTTTGTATAGTGATACATACTCGCTTTCAAATGTGGAAGAAGTCACTCTACAGTATTGCCTTGCTTACACCCGGTAAGAAACAATCAGCTTAATATAATATCCTCAGTATAAGTGATTTCCTGTTTAAAGCCTCTTTTGAAACACGCCGCTTTTCACAGAATGCATGAATTTGCAAGTCAATTTAAAACACACTAGTCTTACTCCCTCACAACTAAGGCAAATTCGCGGCTGTTTCAGTAAAGGCTATTTTTATTAATTTAAACTTAACGAAGCCATTTTATGAACTGCTGAAAAGTTGACCGTCCTAATTCTGTTTTGAGGTGGATGAATGTTGAAAATATCCGTTCAAATAACTTGTCTGAACGTATAATTGTTTTGGTCAACTTTTTAGTACAATATTTTCACCTTAGCCTATATCAACTATCAACTGCTATGGGGGTTTTAGTTTCACTCATTTTTACGCTTTTGTAATAAATTATTTTTTACTATGCATAAGTAGTTGGTAGTTGAGATGACGACCGGTGGACACGGAAAGATCGAAGTGTTTTATTGGTAAATATTTTTGTAATAAAAGTCACTCAACAGTGAACTAAGGACTAATTGCTCATAAAATAAATACATCGAATTATAGTAAATGTCTAACAAAATGTTCACTTCGAATTTTCTTAGAATAATGCTTAAAATGCTTCGCCATTGCGGCTTCAATTCCTCGCTTAAGACTTGTTGAGGCCTCTCTGATGCTTATTTACAATGTTCACGTAGACGTAATATAATTACTTGGTTTTCTTTTGTTTGTCGTACAGTAACCGCACTCCTCTAATGGTCATTATGTTGCAGTTTGTACTACCACTAACATGTCACGTCCAGAACTGTCATGTAAGCTAAAGGTATACATTTGATTTGTCTATTTACATCGTAACCATGGCAACCTGCCGATAGCATGACCTGACCGTCCTCTGTTCCTCTGCTGAGAACATCGGAGAGCTAAACATCACAGTCAACGCAGACACATGACGTAACTCCCCTACACAGCCTCTTTAAGCTTATAGCAAGAGTTGGTATTATGGGTACACTTTGGACGCGCAGACCTATAGATCGCCCTCGCCCTGGTAAAAGTTGTCTAGCATCATGCTTAAGCTTTTTTGTACAGTATAGTCACGCTTAAATAAGATTGGCTGCGCAATAATGATTACTTCAAGCGTTCTGCATGCCATTTAGATTATTATATATTCATTCCTACTTTGTGCATAGTGCGGCGTACTTAACACAACTCTCTGTCGGTTATGGAAGCTCGATCACGAGAATAACTAGCATTCAACTTTTGATTAATTCATTTTGTGTACTTTTTACTATCTGTCCCAATAACATTACAATATAAAGGTGACACACATCAGCGCGCACTTCAATGAAAGAATGCTTGGAAGGTCCAATCATATTGTGCAACGAATCTTGTAAAGTTCTTGTAATATTGAAGCAGCAACAAGATTTTATTTCAAGCCATTACTGCCTTCCGTGTGTCCCGCTATGTGCTGGTTTGTAGCAGAGAAACTACACACGCATTGAATGAATTACAAGTCCTTGTCGGTACCTTGCTACGAATCTCGGTGGGCCGTCTGTACCCTTCTGTTTAGGTCGATTTCACAACTTCTCACTCTTGCTCTTTAATATTACAAAAACTATTGTAGCGATATTTTTCAGACAGGCTGTGCAATGAGGATAATGTTCTGTGTCAGATGTATGAATGTCCTCAAATTGATGAGATAGACTAGTATTAACACAAATTAACTTATTCAGTTCATAAACCGTCGTGCACTGTAAACAGTTGACTGTCATTGATATTCTCAATTTATTCTTATAATTTTCATGTGATATTGCTATCGACGGTTTATGAAAGTAGTATTCTAGTATGTAAAAGTGCAATCGGCTGTTCCACAATGTAAAATTATATCGTGTGATGCTTCAAAATAGAAAAGTGACCACAAGATTTATTTAAACATTAAGATCATACTTTGGCTATAATAATAATATGTTTTCCAATGAAATCAGATGATATGGAATATAAGTCTACCAATTTTGATTCAGCGCGTTCGAAGCTGAAAACAATTGAATGATCTCAATCATAGCGCACGCTACAGTCACACACAGAGCTACAGTCTTTTTTCCAAACATAAAACCATTGTGGAACAATTCGTTTGTATATGAATAGTGCTAAGGTCGGAACACTGTACTTATTATTCTTTTGTTGTGATTTCAGTTACTGGACACCCTCCCGGTGTGCCAAGATTTTAATCGCCAAGGATGTACAAGACCTACCTGCAGATTCGTTCATATTCGTGAAGGTAATATTTATTTTAATATTATTTACCTTTTCTTAATTAAGATATTTCATCATTTAATGATAGAACGATACTTATTATGTCAATTCACACCAGATGATTTGTGACTAAAGATGAGCATACAAAAATGTATGCGCAGGTTTGGAAAGAATCAAATGGTGAAATCAGGCATTAGTCGTCAACATAGAATTACTACAGTTGTTTGGATTCAGTTGAACAGTTGAGAGAACATTTTAACATGTTTTTGTTCCCCAGTGAAATTCCCTCTCCCTTACATTTATGCATGAACACTTTTAGAACATTAGACTTGTAACCCGTATTCATGTAGAAAAGTAGTACGTAGTATTCATAATCTTGTAGTCTTTCACAACTCTGTTTTATTTCTTTGTATATATAGTTTGTCTATTATGTAGTTTTTGTTGTCATTCTCATTGAAAGTGAACCTAGAGTTCATTAGTATTCTTGTATATCTTTAACCGTGTAGTCTTTGATCTTGTTTAATCTTTCATACTATTCCATCCTCAAAATATTCAACTGTCGTCCGTAACTTTCATTTTGTGTTGCATTATCTCTAACCCTTTGAGCTATGAATATATCGATCGAATCTTAAATCTTCAGTCTCAATAAATATCATTCTCTCGACCATTGTACAAATCTACGGAAAGGGCAAAGGGGGTTATAGTGTATGAGATAGCGCTACGATTGCGTACTAATAGGTGTTTTATGGTGTTTCCAGGGTGCGGGCTGCAGGTGGTGGGGTGTCGCGTTGTGGTGTGCCGCGACGCCGCCGCCGGCGCGTGTCGCCGCGCCGCCTGCCGCTACTACCACATCCCCGTTCAACTACCGCCGGCCATCCGCCCTCCCTAACCTCACCTACATCCCCGCACCCTCACCTCATCCTCCCCCCACCTCACTCTCCACATCTCCCATCTCCCATCGCCCAATCTAGTCCTGTACCCCGCGGCCCGCGTTGTCCGTATCGATCAGTCACTCTCGGGAAGGCAGGTTTGCCGGTTGCTCCGAGGCTCCGAGGTGACGCCTGTCGGTTAGTGTTTGTCGGCGGCGGCGATCGGACGCGGACACACGACGCGTCCGCCGACGCCGCCGACCCGAGCGCGACTGCTCGTCGGGAAGGAGTGTGTACATAGTAGCGGGATATGATTCTCAGGCACGGTCATGCGATTGTGATATGAATAGATTTCGAGACGCCGCCGGAGCCGTTCGAGTAATTTTATCGAGATCGTCGACTAGTAGTTAGTGAGGTTTCAAATGTTTTATTACTATTGTATAATTTTTTTTAAGATACGATATGAGTTCCTGTAAAGATCGGCGCGGTCGCCGAATGGCATCGCGCGGAAACTTTGTTGTATATAAGCGATGTATTGAACGGGTGGTGCGCGCGAGCCGGTCTCGACCGGCGTCCACGGCTGCATCACCCCACTCCTATTGTGAGCATTTTGTGAGAATTATGTTACTTTTTTACGTACGATGTAAAATTATGATTTTCTAGATGACAAGTTTTACACTAGATTAGGGTTAAGTGAATCAGTAATGAGACACCAATAGAGTAGCCGCTTCTCTCCTTCGGCACTGAATGTTATGACGCCGGAGCACAATCACTGGGCGCGGGCCGCCGCCGGCGCCGCGCCCCCACTCATTAGCGTAGGTCGCCACACTCGTAGAGTGATAGAGGACAGAGATTCCAAATACAATGAACGTTATCGGACAATATTGAAACGAAGAAGGCATACTTCCAAGCTATTTACCTAAATTGTAGGATAGAACGTCGGCTTTTATTCCGGATAGATTTTGCTAGAAATCCTATCATTCTTTTTACCGTTCGATCCCCGTCTAACTATGCACAAAACGTTACCGATGATCGCGTCCGATTACCTCTCGGTGAGTGCAGCATTATTGAAATAGTAACTGCTTGTATTGTTTTCGACCCAAACAGTATTAACGGTTTGATCAAATATCTCGTCGTATGTACTCGTGTAGAGGTGATATGCGGTTAGAGAGAGGCGGGAGTGCGCGCGGGCGCACCGCACATTACCATACTAGCTATGGAATTGGATACCTGAAGCAGCAAAGGACGATTTGGTTCGTAAGTCTGTGCCTTCAGAGCCCATCGTCCTCTGGCAGCCTGAGATCTGCTAACCACGCTGCGCCCGCGCGCCTCTTCCGAGGGCATGGAAGCCTAATGCCTAATATTATTCCTAGTCCATATCCTTTTTGTTGATCAGTCATGCGATTTAATGTTAGAGTAAATATTAATAATTTGATTTATTCCTCCCATTTAGTGGATATTTTGATAATGATATATTAATAATGAAATATTTAAGATACATAATACATATTTGATTCTAAATCCTGATAAAGTGACACTAAGTTAGTAATTTAGTCGGAGGGATACTTGTGCCGTGATTATATTTTTAGGTATATATTATGAAATAATTACTAGCGTCGGAATTAATGAAGTGATTAATGTGTAAGCGTGTTATATTTATTGTCGTAACGTAAGTGGAATGCCATATCGATAAAAGGTGAATATCGGAGCGGAGTCAAACTCGTTAGGATCTGATTGCGTTGCGTTGCGTTTGTATTTATGTTGGTTGGTTGGTTGTTGTTGTGTGAGCGGTCGTGGTATGGTATGGTATGGTCGTGGTTAGTTAGTACTCGTACAGTACAGTCATGTGGTCGGCCCTAGAGGCAAGTGCTGTGGTGAACACTTCACTTTTATCAATACGGCACTAATTATTACTCCTAAATGTATAAGTTGTCATTATTATTTTTTTGTTAAAATTTATCGTTTCATGATTATTTTGTTGCCTATAATTTTTATAATCAAAATTTTATGATCTGACGCATTTATTGTAAGACAATCGATTACTTTTATAATTGTGTAATTAGTGTGATAATAATAAATGATGGTATCAAATAGCCGTTGTGAAAGATGAACATCGAAAGTATCCTTCCTGTTTAGAAGGGACTCGTCTGGCCCAAGGTTTCTAGTGGATTTTTATATTTTTCTTTTGTTGTATTTTTAATGTTGCGTGTGTCTTACACATAATATATTTCATTTTTGTGATATTTCTAACTATAAAGTACTGTTATTATAAATCCAGGTGGAATAATAATGACCTAATTAATAATCAAGAATTTATTTGTAAATCACGAAAAAAAATGTAAAACTGTAAATATATTGACAAAAAAAATGAACTGCAACACAATAATTGGATAATTGATTGATTATTATTATTATTATTATAATATCTCTTTCATCAAATACACTGTAAGTTGTTTGAGTACCTAAAGTTATGGTATCTTATTGTAGCATGTACCTACACTTACTTAATAAAGGTAAACCGGTCCAGTGAACAAATTATTGATAATATTGTGAACATTTTTTTATTCACGAACAATCACAGAAAAGTACATGACATTGTAATATTATTTATGAAATTACTATGTGATGTGATCTTCGGATCAATTTTGAGTACAGTATAGATAATAAACAACTGAATATGTAATTTGTGTTTTTCATTTACTTAACCCTATTGACCTAAGTACCTACCTACCTATAAGTAAATAGTCAAAGGTAACCACTACCAGTCCTGTTCCCTATGCTGGTAATATTAGGTAGCAGTCCTAGCAAGGTGGTTGAATGACATTGTAAAGATGGCGAAGGATCCGAAAGACTGACGTGTTCAAGAGAAGGCATATATACCCAGTATTTGGACGTAGGCTGATAATGATATATCTAGTTTCATGAAGCCAAGAACGGCTTTGCTAAGATATGCTGTGAAAAATCGGCCCCTAGCAATTAATTTGCGCAGTCATCATTTCAGCCTTGTAGACACACTTTACCTAAAAATGGTGAAGTCGGTAGGTCTACCGACAATGTCGAAATGACCTAATGATTTAGGAGCTCCCTATGGCATCGTCGGGGCATTAGGTACCTACACCTACAATGCAATCGAAAAGGACAACTCACGAGTTTAACAAGCAAGATTCTATTGCTTAATTTTAGAACCCTGTTGGATTTTTGAAAGGAACCTACCTGCATAAAAAAGTTACCTACCCACTTACCTGAAATTCCACGATGAATAATTCATTGTAAGACGATTATTATGTATGTATGTTCGTATGAGCTAGTGGCCAACTCTAGTGACGGAGTTTGTAGGCCGCCTAAAGGCCTCCGTCATGGCTTAGCGACTAAAAGTCGGGACCGACTGTTTAACGTGCCCTCCGAAGACGATTATTGTCTTGCTCCTATTGGCTACTAGTTGACTAGGTAATGAAATTGATAAATAAGTAGGTACCTACCTACAATCATGAACATGTCTGCGTTTTGACTATGCGCGCGTTGATGTCTTTAGTTAGCAGATAAATTAGTAGACTCGTAGAAATCCTTTAACGCGTCTACGCGGTTGTGCTACGATCATGATCACAAAAAAAAACATTCGCTGGCTATTATTATACCAACTACATACCTACATACATTTTGGTAAGTATGATATGAACAGTCTGCAATTAAAGTGTGTGAACATCTGCTGATTTTAAATATTGAATTATTCGGAACCCATCAGCTTCGTGTCTTGGGCTTACAATGAACAGCAATGGACACTACCATAGAGATAATACTCAACGAAGCCCTCGCTATAAAAGTGGTTAGAACTTCAATAAAATCAGAGATTTTTTGGTAGGTAACTAGGTAGAATAGAATATAAGAGTAAAGGCCTCTGACCATCTATAGTAGATGATTTATACAGCATCAGGAGGCAACTTTTACCTTCCATAACGGGACGCTGTAGTGCCCGGGACGAATTAAGATGGAGTAGGCTTGCCCAGCAACTATTCCATTCTCTCAGCTTAGTCGCCCTTGTCCACAGGAAAGACATGGTCAATACGTGCGGAGCTGACCAGCCGCGGGTTTCCTCACGATGTTTTTCTTCACCGTTTAAGAGTACCTATAGCGTACATTTTTTCACAGAAAAGTCCATTGGTGCACGATTGGATTTGAACCCATCACCTTAGGGTCGGACGGCAGGGTCACTACCAACTAGGCCACCAGTGCTCAGCTAGGTAACTAAGCACCTACTCTATTTCATGAAATGTCCACCACGATCCCCTAGGTCGATCCCCCAGGGGATCCCCGTGAACACATTGGTTCATTAAAATCAAAAATCAAAAAAGTATAAAAAGATGGTATCACACTGAGTTCGATTATTGGGATTATGTACCGGCAAAATGTTGATTGCGTTGGTTTTGCTGTAACAGTTATGAACGCTGCTTTAGTTTTTACTGAACGTAGCGCAATTTATCAGCTGCTGCTGTCATGCAATACGCCAATGTCAGATAGAATTGACATTAAATTATGACAAGTTTCATTGGCCAGCATTGGCCAAAAGAAATCGAATTGAACGATTTTGCATTTTGCACTTTCGGAGATCCGATTTTTACGTGCTAAAATGTTTTAGTGGCCTTCATTTACCATTATTTTAAGTGAAAACAAAGAATAAATATGTTTTACGCATGTAATAAACTTTTGCGGAAAGTTACGTAGATCTGAACAAATATATTTTCATTAGCTTTGCGGCGTTGCCTGCCTACAGGTAAAGTTTATTTAGCAAGGTGTTATCGTAGTAATTTGCAGGCAAGCGGCTTGCAAGTCGTATTTACCTTACTTTGTTTTTCAGCAACATTTACGTTTATACAATGTTCGCTAGCCTGAAAAGTAAAATCAAGGAGGAAACTGGAAGTGATATCAGCAAAATAACTAGTAGTTGGCGAAGTGGAGCCTTTTTGGGTAGAATATCACTCAGGGATGACTCGGTAAGTACCTAGATAAGGCTTAAAAATTAAGCATATTATATTCTTCAAGTTTTACCTAATTACTAATTCACATGGTTGGTAGGTAGGTACTTTGAATAACTTCTTGCCCATGGGGAAAATATTCTGTACAAAGCAGCAAAAGTAGCAGTGTACCTACCTAAGAAACTGGTATGTGGAAACCAAAACTGATGCAAGCCAGGGACCTAATGATAAATCTGTGCAAATAACTCCTTAAACCTTGGGCAAATTGTGACTTTACAAATGAACTGGAGCACCTACTTTTTAACTAATTCACCAATATTTTGCAGATTTATTATTATATTACTTTAGTGCTTTATTGTAAACAAAAAAATCTCTAGAATAGGCAGAGTCTAAATATGAATTAATTAAACCAATGTATGTGTCTGTCAATTATTAAGTACATACTTAATGTGCTCAATTATAGCTAGTTAGCTAATAGTTATAGTTTAATGGATGAAGCAATCTTAAATTGAAAATTAATGTATGAAGGTACCTACTTAATTAACTAACATAATCTATCTAGTCTAGTCATTTCACTAATTCTTTCGAACCAATGTGGTGAAAGCATATAAAGTGCACCTCAAAGGCTCCTTTTTTCTATACTAATATTATAAAGAGAACAGATTATTTTGTTTTTTTGTTTGTAACGAATAGGCTCCAAAACTACTGGACCGATTTCAAAAATTCTTTCACCAATAGAAAGCTACATTATCAGGGTCCAGTATAGGCTATAATAAATTTTCAAAAAAGTTAGGGATCCGTAAGAAAATTGCAATATTGTAACCCAAGGTAGAAAACCCAAAATAGTTTTTGGCATGCGGCTCCGAAACTACTAGACCAATTTCAAAAATTCTTTAAAAAAGCTAATTATCAGGATCCAGTATAGGCTATAATAAATTTTCAAAAAAATAAGGGATCCGTAAGAAAATTGCAATATTGTAGCCCAAGGATGAAAACCCAAAATAGATTTTGGCGTGCGGCTCCTAAACTACTGGACCGATTTCAAAAATTATTTCACCAAAGAATGAGGGAAAGAAGGAAGGAAGAAAGGATATCCATATGTAGGAATATCATTCTATAGATTAAGTCCACAATGGTATATGTCTATCCCCGTGCGAAGCCGGGGCGGGTCGCTAGTTCTTAATAAAATGAGAGATCTGAACATTTCAGAGTATTACTTCTTGCAATAGTCTTCTAGGCATTGAGAGTTTTGAGGTTTGCATTGGCATGCAAGAAATAGGCCTGATAACTGAATTGTGAGACTGACTAATATTTATTTATTTCAGTCAACAGCAAGTCCTTCTAGCTCTGGTGGACCTGGAGACACATCTGATGTAAGTAATACTTCTGAACTTATGTTAAGCCGAGTACCTAGATAATAGAATCAAATTTGCCAGAGGGGGATGAAACATAGTATTCTGGGATTAAACCAAAAGACAGGATAAGAAACTCCAACTACGCTCAAAGACAAAAATCACTGATGTCAACCAGAAAACTACCAAATTGAAGTGAGATTTGGCAGGTAATGTGTGCCATTTGCTGGATGAATTGTGGGCCGAGTTTACCACTGAGTGGATCCCACAAGGTGTAAAGCGACCTCGTTGTCATCCCAAGTGGAGATGGGAGGATGAACTTGATGCCAACTCTAAAAACTGGCCTTCAGAGGCCTTCGATTGGGGTGAATGGAAAAGGGAAGGGAGGCCTAGCAGTGGGGTCCAGCAGGCATATTCCATTAGGATTAGAATTCTGCAATAAGCTGTGAAATTCTAGAGATAATACTGACAGAATTTGAATGACAATTTTGTAGATACAACTTAAATTATTATTCTAGTCAATATCCCCACAACTAGAGGCGTACCTGTCTGACCGTACCGGAGGTCAGATTGACCAGCCAGCATTGCAACAGCAGTACTCCACTCAGCTCGAGGCAAAACTACAAGAACGAGATGTTTATTGGGAACGGAAAGTAGAGGAAGTTAAACTTTCGCTTGCATCGGTCCAAGGTTTGTTTACAAGGTTGACTTATTGTGGTTTTTGTTGTTTTTAGACAAGTACTTTTTATACTGTCAATCAGTTCTGAGCCTTAAGATCTAAATGATTTATGATTTCATAACAGTTAAGTACAAAAGAAAATATGCAGTATAAAATTAAAGTATTTTGGCTTTGACTAATTTTTGCTTGGCATTCAGAAGTTCGGAAGCTGTATGGAATTTTTATATCGAGACGTTAGGGCTTTTTTAAATTACATTTTTTCGGGAACATTGCGTCGATTTACTACTAAGTCTTTGCAATTGTACCTTCTATTAAACATCAACTTAGACCATTTAATATCTGATAGAAAATTTTAGCCGCGTTCAGATGTTTTCGCGGTTGATATACCCCGAAACAGGCTCATATTGACTGGTTTACATTTAAAACATTGTAGGTTCTTGTAGTTAAAGAACTGAGCTATTTCAATACTTTTTGTCTTGATATTTTGCATTTTATCAGGTG
Organism: Scotopteryx bipunctaria; assembly: GCA_949320045.1. Lineage (NCBI taxonomy): Eukaryota > Metazoa > Arthropoda > Insecta > Lepidoptera > Geometridae > Scotopteryx > Scotopteryx bipunctaria. Next base: position 8,533,133 of record OX439441.1, read on the forward strand.
AGGAGGCAGCAGCGGCGCAGGCCGTGGCACGGACCGCGCATGCCGAAGCTGCAAAGGCCGTGGCCGCGCGTGACTCGGCCGAAAAACAACTGAACGAGCTGAAAATAAGGCTTGCTGCTGCAGAGCGGGCGCAGGATAGGCTTGACGCGCTTACTGTAAGTAATAGAAATAGCTTTAGCCTCCGGTTTCTGTTACATTTTACCAGGCCGAAGCGGCGAAGGCCGTGACCGCAACTGTGACCCGTGATGATATTCAAAAGAGGATAGAGAAAAAAGAGATTGACGCTTGATCGATGATGAATCACTTGAAACTCAAATGATCGAGCAGATGAATATAGTGTAATAGGATTTGTCTAAATATATCAGTTCAAGTTGTTTATGAACAATATTACCAGTAAAATAATCTGTTTTTCAGGAGGAGTTGGAACAGTCGAGCAGAGAATGGGCGCGGTGTAGAGCGGAGCTAACAGCGGCGCTAGGCGAGGCGGACGCGCGGGCTAGAGACCTGGCCGACCAACTCGCACTCGTCAAAGCAGCTTTACCACCTGAGAACGAACACCACCATATGCACGATGATGGTAAGTATCAGGTACTTAACATCCTTTAGATACATTAATTGTGAGCCGAGAATGGTCACACTCAGACCAAATAAAAGAAAAGATGCCGCACCGCGAACAACAAAAGTAAAGCCACCTTTTTATCTATGTGTGTGTCGAAGGTTTTGAAGTTTTGTGTTCCAAGTAACCTAAAATTCATAGTATAATAATTAAGAAACAATGTTATTTGAAGTACTTACAAGTGAAAAGTGATTCCGTGAGACTTTTTATGCGATTTGCTGCTGTTTTTACAAGTTTTCACTAAACAGGCATAATTCTATTTTTAAATTTTAAGTTCACTAGACGACTCAAGAGCGATGAGCATGGTTTTAGTGTAGGCGTGTGCGTGAGCGTGTATGTTTACTTGCAGGAGCACGGTTTTGTGTGGCTTTACTTTTGTTGTTCGCGGCGCGGCGTCTTTTCTTTTTATTTGGTCTAAGTGGGTACAATGTAAAGCGCGCTAAGCGAGGCGGTCGCGCGGACCAGAGTCTTGGCTGATCAACTCGCACTCGTGAAGGCAGCTCTACCTGAGAACTGAAACCACCATTTATGCATGATGGCAGAAATTTGAATAAATAAAAAAAAGGATTAAAAAAACGGCCAGTTAGGTATTATTTGTACCCAAAAGTGGTAGAAATTGCTATATGAACACCTCATCAAAATCCCTCTAGCAGTTTTGGCTAACAGATAACTCAAAAAATCATGCATCTCACATACATTCCAATAACATTACCCTTCTTCGCGTTCGAGGAAAAAACAGTTCTAAACCTCTTCATGGCCGCTTGACATTTTTCATAAATTGTGCATATTATACGGATAGGTGTCGAGATTAATAAATATGAGACAGTTTCAACTTTCTTTCTTTATATACAGCCTAATATGCATCATTGACGTTATTCGATATTCAATTGAAAGTCAACATTAGCTAATATCGCGTTGCACTTACAATGGTTGACATAGCGTAGGCGTCTTATCTATCCACCATGCTTATTGTTAACACAGTAGGTACTTGAATGTTCAATGTCAGCCTAATAATGTCACATTCAATAAAAATCTGATAGTAAAGGCAGCATGCATTATCGATTCTCAAGCATTAATCCAACTAATATAAGTTTATTATAAGGAAAGTTTGTGAGGATGTGTGGATGTGACGATGAATGTTTGTGCCTCAATCACGCCGTAACGGCTGTACGGATTTGAATGAAACTTGGAATGTACATAGTATGTGTGCTGGAATAACATATATGCTACTTTTCGTCCGGATACCACGCGAGTGAAGCCGCGGGCGAAAGCTAGTAAATCAATAAATAACACCCAACAGTCGCATACATAGTTCTAACTCCACATTTGCAAATATTTGCAGAACATGCAAACATTTCCACAGCGAGAATCGTCTCTGCGCCTCTTGTGTTTCAGCCGAGCAATCGTCCGCCACGCCACCAGGGCCGTGATAATGAGTAAAGGTTTATTTTGTACCAAGAAAATCCGTACTATAAATATAATTGCGAAAGTAACTCTGTCTGTCTATCTGTTACCTTTTCACGCCTAAACTGCTGAACAAACTTGTCCGTTATTATATTCAGGATGCTATTGCCTCTCACTCTGCCCATTATAGAAACGATTCTCTTTCTAATGATCGCTGCAAATCCATCTGTCCTGGCATCTACAAACGTACCAGACGCACTGCAGAAACGAGGCAGATCCAGCAGCATTCTGAAGATATACATTGTTTTTGTTCAGATAAACGGCAACTGTCTCCCACGGGCTGTGCTGACTTCGACCGCGTGTGTCGCGAACGCTCGGTGCTGACGCGACAGCTGCAGGAGGCTAAAATGGCGCTCGCTGACGTCAAGACTTCGTGGAGCGGACAAATCGCTTCTTTAGAAACACAGGTGTGAGATTTTAGATTGTTTATATCATCGACCTCTCCAAAATGATGGACCATCTATATGGGCGATGGGCTGATCACCTGTCACCATGGTTCACCATATCCATCTTAGGACTTTAAATCGGAAGTGGCTGTAAGTTTTCTTATGTTTACTTGTGGCTCTGCCCACCCCATTAGGGATACGGGCGTGATAATATGTGTGTGTATATATCATCGAATTTGGCTAGATTAGGTGTCCCATATGTTTTAACTAAAGATTCGTATGTCGTGATAGACATCATTACATCAGCAAGCAACAAGTGAATCCGTGGTCTCTGCCTACCCCTCTGGGAAATAGTCGTACTATTTCCCATAGGGGTAGGCAGAGACCAAGCATCACCATTTGCTAAAGTCCTGATATTTTGTGTCTTTATTTATAATGATGTATGTAGTAATATTTATTACTTTAATGCTTTTACTACAAAGCGCTATCTCTATTTTAGTCCAAATTTCACAAAATTTAGCTGGAAGAAAATGCTAATTAGCATTAAGTTCACCTATGTACATGTTTTTTCTTATGTGCGATAAAAGAATTTTATATCGACGCTTGAAAGGCAATAATTACCAAGCGACATTTTGGGCGATATTGAGTTATATATATCATTGAAATCAGAAAAAAATTCTGCGTCGATTGGTCCCACTCTCATGCCGCTAGGACGAAGTTTGTTGTCGTTTGGTAACTGAAAAAAAAGCACATTTTCTCAGTTTTCGGCATCCAAGCGACTATAATTTTAGCGATTTATAAATAATTTTCACTTAGTATGTATTCGATTTTTACTCTTTACACTTAGTAATTTTTGCCTAGACTCGAAATAATGTGTTTAAACATTTAGTATTTTTTGCCTTGCGGTACCTAGGGTATAAACATCGCTTAAGAAATTTTACCTGGTACAATTTTAATTTTTCTTGTAACTTAAGACTTTTTAACACACCTTAATTATGTATTCATTTTCATTTAGTACTTTTTACCTAAATGCAATGGATTTAAAAAAGTAAAGTAGTAATATTTACCTACCTAAAAAGTATATTATTTTGTCGTTTGGTAATTTTTTACCTGCCGTTCTTTTACTGTTTTTGTTACTTATATAAACTATTTCTGATTATGAAATTTGTATAAAAGTTAGCTTATCCCTGATGCACGTATTTTGTTTTGTCGCTTATCCGCACTGTAAAGTAGATTTTGGGTGGCGGTTGGGAACAAAATAATGATTACGTCTTCACTGAACCGTCGCATAGGTAACCCGTGTGCTCACGCGCATCGCACTTAGTGCTTTATCGCGTAGCTTAAATTGTACTGGGTAAATGCAATATAAAGATTTTATGAGTATAGGATTATTTAATACGCATTTTTATTGATTTAAATTTATGATTTTAGGTACCTAATGAATCGAAATAAGTGAGTAGATACCATCATTAAGCAAGCTATGTCAAACACCAATGTGAATAGCAGGGATTTGACCTTAGTAATGTGCTACCTGCTTTGTTAAATAATCAAAGTAATAATTTATTCTCTCAATCGTAACTAATAGTTAGCGAGCGCAGCGAGCTTCAAGCCAATGCGAGCGAAGAGAGCGGAATTTTTTAACTCAATGTAGCTTTAAACAAATCTTTAACAAAGGGTTAGTCACAGGCCTAAAACCTCCACCAACATGCACTAGGGCAGCGTGGCGGAATATGCTCTAATTCGTCCCTCGTCAGATGGAGGCCCATGCTCAGTAGTTAGTGATTGTAGATTACTACAAGGGCTGTTTTAATGTTGATGATGACGATATCCATCGAAAACCTTTGTTCGAAACTCTTTAATTTTGCGTACTAAAACCTAATTTTTTTGTTACTTGGTCAAAAATGCCTTACACTTACCTTACTTAATTTGTTCTATGGTTGAAATTGCTTGGCAGAATAATTTTTATGCTTTTTATTTCGATCATTTTACCTATATGTCAAACATCTGTTACTTCTGGATGCATCATTTTGCTTAAAACACAATTATAAAATACTGGGGTTTAGTTAATTTTACTTATTTTATAATAAAAAATCGTTGTCAGTAAGTAATTTTTACCTGTTTGTGATTTTGATTAAAATTTTACTAACCGACACTATTTCTTAAAGTATTGGGAAAATTCATATTTTTTAATTGCCAGTATATAGAGCTTTTAAATAGCATTTAAAATTCGTTGGAATCAAGTAGCTATGACTAATAGGCGATCTTTGACGAATTTTTTTCCGAAAAAAAAAACTTTAAAATGCTCTACTGTAAAGTTGCTAACATGTCGCTTAGTAATTATTGCCTTTCAAGCGTCGATATCTATCTATCTATGTATGTAAATATTTGTGTGTTCACTGTATGTTGTGTTTGAATCAGGTGGCGCGGTTATCGCGGCAGGCGGGAGAAGAGGGCGCAGAAAGAAGGAGAGTCGAGAACGAGAAGAGAGAAATGCAAGATAAACTAGTCAACATGGCCGCTGAACTCGAGAAAACTAAGCAAAACTTAATGAATAGCGAAGCTAAGGTAAGTTTTTTCACTTACAAGTACTTTCTCCCGTATAAATGTATGGAGGAGTGATAGCGGTCTTGCGTTGTCTCTTTTATATTTGAGACAGAAGTAATATCCATAATTTTCTATATTGTTTTGACAATTTGTGTTGTGATGCACTTCCTGAATAGAGACAAAGAATTTAAAAATGTAGGTAGATGATTAGAGTTAGAAATGATTCCAAATTCAACAAGTTTATTTATTCAAATTACAAGATTCTTTTGAAAATCTACATATTATACTGCCCGTATCCCTAATGGAGTAGGCAGAGCCACAAGTTATCTTAACAAAACTTGTAACCACTCCTGATTCAGTCCCGAGATGAATATGTTGAACCACGGTGACAGGTGATCAGCCCATCGCCCTTATAGATGGTCCATCGTGTTGGAGAGGATACTATCTCTTAGTCGACTTTCACGGCATGCTCGGGGAGAAAAGCAACTGGACGCATTCTATGTTTTTCTTTACTCCCAGTCCAGAAGAAAAGTTCTGCTGAAAGTGTATGATATAAATTATATAAAAATCAATTATATCTTCTATGAATAAGTATTGATCAATATTTTCCAAACAATTGTATAAATTTCCTGTATTAAACTTTCGAAATCGATTCGCGTAGTGTTCTGGCAAATTCTGATCAGCATTGCAGTTCAGTGAACAACTACAAAGTGGTTTTAAAAGTAAGAATTTATTTTTTAATTTTTTTCTTACTAACCATTATGTGGCAATTTGTTATTGAACACAGATAACAGATAACAGTTATAATTAAAGGGAGACAAACGTGTATCCGTCTCATTCGCTGTTAGTTTTGTTATTTGTGGTCAAAATAACTTACCATGCATGCTGTATAAAAAAATCTTCATAATCTCAATCATATTTTTTATTGTTTAATATTCGCACTAGCGAATAGTATTGGTTCTGAATTAAGTACTCATAATATTTTTTTTTTGCGTGATTAAATATATAATTCTTGTTAAGCAGCTAAAAAGAACCAACAAAAATCCAATACAGTCTGTACCGATGCCAAAATATAGTAAGTTATTTGAAACAAAATTCTTTCGAAAAGAAACTGCTAAGTAACGATATTTATTTGAATTTGCGCTGATGTTCAATATCCTGTAATTAAGTAAGTTCGTATGAGCTAGTGGCCAACTCTTGTGACAGTTTTTAAGCCGCCTAAAGGCCTCCGTCATGGCTTAACGGCTTAAAAGCCGTGACCGGCAATTTAACGTGCCCTCCGAAGCACGGAAGCGCTCAGCTCGTAATGCCACTTGCGGTCACCCATCCCTATTGTGACCGCGCGCAACGTTGCGCCTTCAACGATCAATCAAGAACGTCTAAGCAAGCTGCGCCACGAACGCTTCATATATCCTGTACAAGCTCTTCATAATGAGTAAAGTTTTAATAAAAATATTAAAAACTTTTTAGATTGTGGTTTTAAGTGCCTAAATCGGACTCCGTATTTTTAATTATCTCTGATTTCTCTGTATAATTATTATAAACCGAAAATTTAAATACGGTCTGGCACAATGTTAAAATTCTATTTAATCTAAAGTTTGCTAGTAACTAACAATCATTGAATTTATTTACCTACGTCGTACATTTTGTACTCATAAGAAACAAAACAAAGATTTATCATATTTCTTTTTAGATGTCACTGTAAAATTGTAAATACCGTTAGATTATAATCTATCTCGCGAGATTGTAAACTGTCGAAAGATTGTGAACCGCAACATCATCATCATCATCATTTTCCTGCCCTTATCCCACTAGGTGGGGTCGGCACACCATGTCTCCCTCTTCCATTTTCTCCTATCACTCGTCATCTCTGCACTTACTCCTTTCACACGCATATCCTCTTTCTCTTTCTTTATCATCAACATACTGCTTACAATTTGACTGCTTTAACTTTGTGGCGCTTCGGCGGGCGCTGGCAAGCGTGTAATTTTCCACTAACTAACCTAACCTACTAATTTCGATCTAAGCAAATGTTCGACAGATTACATTCTCGCTAGATTATAATCAAACGGTATTTACAACGGTGACATAATTATATAAGGTTATTTATATATGTTGTAATGTACAGGTGGTGCGATTGAACTCCGAGGTCCACACTCTGGCGTTGGAAGTAAAGGCGCTTCGTAGCACCGCCGCGAACGACGGCGTGAGTCCCAGCCTTTACACCATATAGAATAACTACACATCACATTATACTATTGTACTTATGTAGCGATGAGGTTCAATGGATATTTTCATACTATCACTTAACACAACATAATATACTACACCTTATGTTATGGGGAAATGTTTCATGGATATTTTCTAAAAATATTTTAATATTATATATATACAACAATATAATGTACTACACGCGTACGAAGTCGCGGGCAACAGCTAGTTCATTATAATTTTATTATTTTGTATTTTTCATAAATTTATAGATTTGTACAAAAAAATAATCATAGAAGAGACGTGTTTCATTTTGCATATTTTGCTTGGTTTTAATAGGGACGCGCTATCATCTATAATAGGTGGCAAACAAGAAACATATTAACTCTATAACTGGAAATATCCATTTGAACTGATTGGTCAGACATTAGTTGACTTGTCTTGACGCAATGATTCGCCGCACATGCCCACACTCGCATCGGACACGAGCTGGTCTCTTCTATCTTGGTAGCAGGGCTTGGAAACCAGAAACAATTACAAACCGGTTTCGCTTAAAAAACCTACAACCTTTATTATTTCGTTCTGTTCGAACTAAACCTCTAACTAAATAAACCGGTTAATACAAAGAACAATATTCGAAAGGCTTCACTCGAAAAACCGGTATGGAACGAAAAGGATTCGTTCTTTTCTATTTGACTTACTGTACGCCGCCTTTCGGCGGACCACACGGACTCGCGGAATAAACGGTTTATAAAGGTTTTAAAAAAGGTTTTCTTAACGCTCGCTCTCCGAACGAAATAACTTAATACCGTTATTGACCGGTTATTTACCGGTAAATTAGAAACCGGTTTCAAGCCCTGCTTTGTAGTATTGCTACGATTACCACATCGGCGCAGTATCGTGATGGAGTGCTAGAGTGGGCATCTGCAGTGGCCTTATAAATAAGTGCTGAATATTTACTTTAATGGTTTGTAATGTGCTAGTCTGTTCCTCGCTCCTAGCTTCCTAGCTTCTCTAAGGAACATTGCGTCATGACATTATTCATTCTTTTAGCGCAGATACCGACACGAATCTTCAGTGCTCAGTGGACTACTACTTGTCGAATCATTAGATCGAACCAGTGTGGCGAAAGGATTAAAGTGCGCCCCAAAGAGGCTCCTTTCGTGCACTTGACACATGTTTTCTTACTTTTTTTAGGTTCTATGACAGTAGTTTGTAGTGGAAAGATCCGTGCCAGTATCTGAAGGTAGATTTAAATTAATTTGCATTTAATTTGTTATTCCAAGTAGACCATTTTGTGTGACTTATTTTGCAACTTATGCCCGATTTCAATATTCTACTAACGGACGAAGGCTCGTTCGTTACCATCGCAACTTTGTTATCGAAAGCGCCATAAACTTTTGTTGACAAAAAAACAACGTTGGTATGGTAATGTGCTATCCGTCGTCAGTTTGTAGAATATTGGAACCGGACATTAAAGTACTTAGCTTTATTTTAGTTTAGTCTTATCCTATTACTGTACACAATTTAGTGTTCTTTATATACCTACTTAAGTATTTAAATATGCCGTAGACTGATCGGAAAAATGAGTAAGGATTAATTAAAAACTGTTTTCTCGCTTGCGATATATTTGCACGCTGATTTATAAAATGTTTGAGATTTTTGGTGTGTTTTGGCTTTTTGATGGTAGCACAATTAAGAGGCAGCTTATTATTGAGTTTTATATACTTTGAGATTTATACTTTTGTATTAAAACATAATTAATTGTCACAATGCAATTTGTGACCTGACCTGACCAATGGCAATATTATTTAAAGTTTTACGAATTAGATATATCAATACTTCTAAAGCATTTTAATTACAATTTAATTAGGTACAGTCAACTTGATAAATGGTCTCGCTAAAACACCTGTCTGATATTTGACCAAAATATATTTATTTGACACCTCGTACTACTAGACGTGTCATTAGTTATGAACCAGTGTGGTGAAATGTTTTATTTTCGTCATTATTAAGTTCAGTTGATATTTCTGTCAAATATGAGGCTTGTATTATTTGTAATACCTCTTATCAGATTTTTTTGGAGTTAACATTACTTACTAATGATTGGAATAAAACTGTTATTACTACAAATTAGTTATGATTTGAATTAGCACGAGTTTGTGTGTGTGCACTAATATAACACATTGGGTCCAACAATACATTTTATGTATCTACAAGGTTTTTTAAGGGAACGTGAGACAACATAAATGATTCATTGCCTTATCTGCTGTTTTAGTTTTTATCGTAGTTTACACACGATAGTAATTGCAATATATTCTGTGGAAAAGCACGTGATCTCTTGTAACACAAAGATCGTTCGTCACTCGATTGATACAGGTGTCCGAACGCTGAAGTAATCGTGATAATAATCTAGTAATACTTTAAATTCCAAGTAAGTTTACTACTAAAAATGTATAAATAAAAATGTGCATAGTAACTTTAATTCGTGTACAAGATAAAAATGATGTGATGATTGACATGTGCAATTAAATTGAGGACATAGGAAATGTTTTGTAGTACAAAATGTAGCTAATGAAAATATGTTTTTAGAGTTGATTTTATATGATTTAGGTTCATGAAGATTGTATGATAAATATATATTTTTGTTTAAATTTTACAATATATTTTTTGCGCACGTTTTCCTAATAAATTTTTACTAAAAGTGAATTTATTTTTTAATTTAATATCTTGCATGTTAGTGACCCGTTAACTGCTTCGCTCAAGGTACGTCCATTTTGCATGTTTTAATACTTTAGTTTTTATTTAATCACTAGCTGCCGCCCGAGACTTCACTCGCATGGTACCCGGCTAAAAAATAGCTTATATGTTAATCCAGCACATGTACTATGTATATTCCAAGTTTCATTCAAATCCGTTCAGCTGTTTAGGCGTGATTGAGGCACAAACATACAAACATCCTCACAAACTTTCATATGTATAATATAGTAGGATTCATTGCTTGAGATTGCATGAGAATTAAAAGACAATGGGTTTGCTTATGATCACCACATTCAAATTATGATGTTACGCAATATACGCACATTAATCATAATATTTAATTCTATTGTCTGAAATGCTGCATAACATCGTACAAACTTCGGGTCAAGTTCTAATCTATGAACTCATAAAAATAACGATGCTATAATACTGATAACTTTCTTATTTTATCACACTTCGTGCAAATAAAAATAAAAATATACGTTATACTACAGCACCGATGGATCATACTAAAAAAAAGATTATTTCACAATAATTACTCTCTTAAGACGCATCGAATTCAAAAGCCAAGCGGTATTTTTTTTTACCATTTATACCGCTGTTTCTTTTATTTTATCACACTAAGTGCATATCTATAAATAATATAGGCACTGCGCCAGTCAAACATAACAAAATAAGGATTAAAGCTTATTACGCATCGAATGTGTTAGAAACCTAGCGGTAAAATATACAGATCTGTGGGTAATTTAGTTTCACCGTGCACTGTCAGATCACGTAGCAAAGACTGCGCTTGCGCAACGCAGAGTGAAACCGGACCAATAACCGGCTTAATTGTATGGTCACGCATATTAAGTAAATACTAAATTGTAAATTTAACAAAGTCGAATATGCTACGGTGCTACCTTTTAAAAGTGATTGATATTGAAAAAGTGAGGATCATTTTGTTCGGAAAGTTGCTTGGGGCTTGAAAGTAAAAGTGAATATCTGCACGGTGAATGGTTTGTGTCTGGTTTTATGTGGGTAAAATGCAACATTATTCTTATTTTCTTTATTCTGTTCTATCTATATCTACTGGTGCTTGGTGTAATTTTGACCAAATTTATAATTTAGGTAAATGCCTAGAAAAATTAATAACGTTTATCTATAGAATGGTTCAAAACATGTCTAAAGTTTTGGTAAAGACACTAAAATTAAAACACCACACTTTAAATATAAATGATAGTTTTCAGTTTGTCTAATCTGGTGTTTATGTTCGTAATTCACCGGGAAAAACAATAAGGTAAATTATGCAATAAACACACTTTAGACAAACCTAAAATTATGATCAATTCAATTTCAAATATTCTGTATTATATAAATAAAAACTATGCTATTACATTTCCATGAGTTCAGATCGCGAATGTTTAAACAAGATTAATGTCATATTGCAATGAATTTAGTTAGATCACTAGACGCTTATTGCTATCTCACTTCTTCAGGGACCACGCTTTGAATATGCTTTACACCTGGCCATAGTTATATAGCTTATAGTACTTGTACCTATAAGCAGATATATTCTCTAAAATAAAGTTAGGCCCATTATGTAAGACAAAGGAGTTCCGGAAAAAAATGTAATGAACTTATATAATACGAATGGCCCTTATTTTTTTAACGAGAGTATTTAACACCCAACAGTTGCATACATAGTCCTGACCCCACACTAGGATTCCCTGTGTCGTGGGTATCAGAAACTACGAGTACCACAACACCCAGATCCAGAAGATATATTTGCAGAGCATGCAAACATTTCTTCCGCAGCAGGAATCGAACCCGCGTCTCTTGCGTCTCTGCCTAGCAGTCGCCCGCCAAGCCACCTAGCCCGTTTAAACATACGTATGATAAAAAAACAACATACCTGCTCTAAACAACTTTTTTTGTTGCACAAAATTCAAGAATTTTTATTTAATTTCAGGACAAAACAATGGATCTAGAGAAACGCATAGAAGAGTTGACAGAAGAGAACAGACAACTGGCGGAGTCTTTGGAGAATGAGAGAACACTGGTCAAGATACTGAGAGAGAAGGTGGACAAGTCGAACAGACTGTATGACGAGCAGAAGGCAGAAGTGAACCATCTGAACTCGGTCGTCAATGAGATGCAGCACGATTATGTTGATATGGAGAGGAAGATTGAAAAGTGAGTGTAACTTAGTCAGTAGGACGGGTACGGTAGTACGGATAGTTAGGACGGGTGACGGTACTTATGTGACGTTATAAGTGTCAAATTAAACTTGAGAGCACTGATGGTCTAGTTGGTAGTGTCCCCGCCTTCCGATCCTAACGTGGGTTCAAATCCGGTCGTGTACCAATGGATTTTTCTGTGCGAAAAAATGATGTGCACTATACCAGTACTCCTAAACGGTGAAGGAAAACATCGTGAGGAAACCCGCGGCAAGGCTACTTCATCTTAATTCGTCTTGGGCACTATAGCGTCCTGTTTGTGAAGGTAAATGTTGCCTCCTGACTCTGTATACATAGTCTACTATAGATGATAAAAGGCCTTTGTTTTTGGTATCCAGATTGCTTAGTGTTGTCTTATTTTACAGGGAAAAGAGAGAAAAAGACGAGGCGCTACTCCGAAATGCGCACATGTCTCAAACGATAGAGATGTCTCAATGCGACGTGCGGTACCAGGAAGCGGAGATAGGCGAGCTTAAGGCGAAGGTAGCTGAACTACAGAGTCTCATCGCGCAGCATAAAGAGGTAAGTGTCTTTAACTAAATAGATAAAACTCTTACGTTACTAACTGAATGACTAACTAACTGACTGACTAACTAACTGACTGACTTACTGATTAATCAACTGACTGACTTACTGATTAACTAACTGACTGACTTACTTACTGATTAACTAACTGACTGACTTACTGATTAACTAACTGACTGACTTATTGATTAACTGACTGACTGACTTACTGATTAACTGACTGACTTACAGATTGACTGACTAACAATTTGATTTATTTTATTTTAAGTACATGTGCACTAAGAAAGGAATACCCGAAATTCAACACGTAGAAGACACAGTAGGAAGATGGAAGTTAGTACGAACGCGTATAAAGGCACGGGTTGTTTCTCTAGTCAGCCTATGAAAGTCCACTGCTTGCTCCCGGGGCTATTTGATTGCATTTTGATGCAGAACGATTTAATTAATCTATATTCAATATTAAATATGTTTCATTTCATTCTTTTTATTTCCAGAATCAAGCAGCTTGTATGCTTATAAAGGAAACGGAAGAGACGAGAAAGGCTGAAATAGCGGAGCTGAGAGAGAAGATAGAACTACTGACGGAGAGCGAAAACAATCTCAAAAAGAGTATACAAGACTTAGAAACTGAAATCTGTGATAAAAATAAGGTAACGACTATTTATACAGGCTGAATTTTTCAAGAGGGCGTGCATGGCCAAATCCGAAACTATTAGGAATAGCGTAAAGTACTCAAAGGAGTCTCGGGCACGATTTTGATAAGAACTAAAACAACATTATCAGATTTTAAAAAATACAACTTTACTTTTAAAATGATCCAATTCATATTTTTGATATTCCAGAAAATAAAAACTTTAGACAACCGGATATCGGACATGAAAAAAACGCTACAGAGAGAACTTCAAACTAGCAAATCGGATCTCTCCACAGCAGAGGAACAAGATATTAGCAGAAGGTAAGAAATTTGTGAAAGAATTGGCTTGGCTATTTTTTTGTAAAATGATCCCTTTCTAATGATGTTTATAAAAGGAGTTGGAGTATTTATTATTCAGTCCCAAGAAATTTATCTTCTTTATAATCGGATAGTTTATAGTAAGCTTTTTAAACAATTTTTGTTTTATTAGAGTTTTGAATTTATTAACTGACAAATTTGTCATCTCGCTTGGAATTTTGTTATAGAAGCGTACACATTGCCCTTTAAATGGTTTGCCATAATAATAAATAAATAATTGTGGACATTTCACACAGCGCCATTTAGCCCCAAACTAAGCAAAGCTTGTACTATGGGAACTAGATGGCTGATAGAATACTTATATACTTTTTTAGTAAATACATACTTATAATAACAACACCCAGACCCGGAAATATTTGCAGAACATACAAACATTTCTCCCGTAGCGGGAATCGAACCTGCGTCTCAGCCTAGCACTCGCTCGTCACGCCACCCATGTCGTCAAAATAATGAAACTTATCAACTTAAAAATCTCTTTCCAGATACTTAAAACACGTGGTCCTCAAATTCCTGACCGCGCGTGAGTTAGAAGCGAGGCAACTGACGCGCGCACTCTCAGTCTTACTAAGGCTGTCCGCACACGAGGAGGCATTGTTACGAGCCGCCTTGCCACCCCGATCGGGCATCTCTGCCTGGTTTCCCTCTCTAACCAACACTTGAGTATCACAGTAGTTCCAATACCCACAGTCACATACGCAATTTTGATGTTACGAGCCGCCTTGCCGCCTCTGAAAATCATCATCTTCCTGCCCTCATCCCACTCTATGTGGGGTCGGCACAGCATGATCCAAGGATCATGCTGTAAGAGTTTTGGCTGAGGTGTTTTAACGTCAACCCTCCTTGGGAATACTTGCTTATTGTATCTCATGTTGGAGGATACTATCCCTTAGTCGACTTTTGCGACATGCTCGTGGAGAGAAGCAGCTGGACGCATTCTATGTTTTTTCTTGCCGCCTCTGAAAATACGTGTAGGAATTTTGCCGAAAGAAAAATCTCCAAAGGAGAAATATTTCTCACGCAGAGGGAATCGAAATCGCACCCCTTGCATCTATTGTCTATCCAGTTTTCACTAGTTAAATGCGTGGGAGCTAGCATCATGTAGATATGCTATCGTTGTGATCTTTATCAGATATATGTGTATGCTGGTATACCAGCAAATACATACTCGTAGATCTGATAAAACCGCTATGTAAACCACGAATATTAATTTTATATAGGATGAAATTGAAACAGTCGACTAATTGATATAGATGTTACAGTATAAGTAATGGGATCGTTTTATAATAGGAAATATTTCAATCTACCTATCAAAGTAAAAATCATCTGAAAATTATGGTAGGGTTCCTGAGATCTAGATCAAAACATACATGTACAACAACATACAAAACATACTTTTACACCAAAGAAAAATTGTTAAAATTTAATTTTATTTTTAAATAAACACATTTTATTAACTAACAATAGAGTTAGTTCTACATCGATTTTGGTGAGCAAAATCTGCTTTTACACACTCTTAAATTCCACTACAAGTAGTAGGTATCAAAAGTCGCGCGGTTAAGTGTAAGTCGCTGTGTGTAAACACATTCCTACTTATTATAGTAAAAGTATTATTTTTGTATAGAGTTAGTTATATTATAGAGTATATTTTGGTGCTTGAATATTTTACTTTGTTTTTTTGTGATCAACATTGCGTATTAAATAAGGTGCAATATTAAATAATCCTATCTTAATTTTAAAGTACACAGAGGGAAAGTTTGTTTAAAGAGTATATTTTTGTTGATCTTTATTTTACATTACTATGGAAAATCTATTTTAGTATTTTGTTTTTAAGGCAATTTATTGATGGATAAAAACATCATATGAAATTTATGATTAGTATATTTAATTACGCATGTACATAGATTTGTATTATATCGTGTAAAACTGTAAAGATGCCTTAATAGTTGCTAGTCATTTAAATAATTTTGATATTTAGATTTTGCTATCGTAAGAAACGCTAGTTTGCCCCAAGGCTTGTCAAGTTTTGACCAAACATACTTGACCAAAGTGACAAACTCTAAAGATTTACTGTGATTTTTCCATCGAAAACTGCCAGTAGGTAAATCTATTATGATCAAGTTTCATTATTGAGCACTGGGACCTTTTGGGACAAAGACCCGGTTCAATGGATAATAATATTGTCACAGCAACGAGACTCGTATTTATGTGTTATCTGCTGAAAAGCGCCATAACTTTTTTGAGAACCAGTCAACGTCTTCCATCCGTCGCCCGTTAGTTCAATATGTATGTATATTATCATGCCCGTATCCCTAATGGGGTGGGCAGAGCCACAAGTAGTCATAAGAAAACTTGCAGCCACTCCTGATTCAAAGTCCCAAGATATGGTGAACCATGGTGGCAGTTGATCAGCCCATCGCCCATATGGATGGTCCATCATGTTGGGCAGGATACTATCCCTTAGTCGACTTTCACGATATATTTTTTTGGTTCAATATGGGCTTATTATTATTTGTCACACGAGATAAATGTCAGAAAAACTATCAAAATGTGTACTATTTTGGCAATTTTTTTGTCAAAATTTAATGTGATAGTTGTCTATATTCCAAAATGATTTCTCTATTCTCGAATAACAGCCTCAGTTAGAAGTGGTCGGAATAACTGGCCATTGGTCGCATAATCTATGCTTGAAGCGTCGGCATGAACGTAGCTTTATGTATCTATGATGTAAATAGCGGTAATCAGCTAAATATTGGAAAATATATACCAAATGTTATCACTACATATACCTAATAAATTACTTAAGTATTAAGAATGTTTATGATACTGTACAACCTGTCTAATTCAGCTAAATCGTACCCGTTGACAAGTTGCCCAAGTCAAAATGTGTAGTTTACAAGATGATCTAATTGTCGCGACACATTTGCGGAAAGTACGACGCCGAAAGTTCGGCTAAATACGCTCGCAATGTTTTTCACGTGCCACGTCATTTCAGCTAATGTGTCGTAGGTTACATAAAAAACCTTGAGAGCGTATTTAGCCGAACGGCGACGTACTTTCAGCATATTATGTATGTATGTTTGTATGAGCTAGTGGCCAACTCTAGTGACGGAGTTTTTAGGCCGCCTAAAGGCCCCCGTCATGGCTTAACGACTTACGTGCCCTCCGAAGCAGATGTGTCGCGACAGTAAAGTGTAAATTAAAATATAATTTAGGACCCATGTGAACATACGTAGAATTGTTTGTACATCAAAAATGTGAAAAACTAGAATAGGGAGTCGATCACTGCCAATTTTTGTAATTGTATGCATTTTAGAAGTGATTTTGTGATGTTAGTATTTTGCTGATAGCTTTTTTAACCTACTTAGCTGAATCAAAATAGGCCGCCTTGAAATTGTTTCACGTTTTTCATAAAACATTTGATAAAACATTTGTTTGACCAACTGACAGTCAGCGTCAAATAAAAACAAAGTCAAATAAAAACAAAATAGTCCTACAAAATGTTACGCTCGCTTCCCACGGTTTGAGATATTGTAGACGGACGCGGACAAAGGTATCCGCCTACTACTCCTTTCAATATATATATTCAATACTAGCTGCCGCCTGCGGCTTCGCTAGCGTGGTACCCGGATAAAAAATAACCTATATGTTAATCCAGTCAAATCCGTTCAGACGTTTAGGCGTGAAAGAGTAACAAACATCCATAATACAAACTTTCGCGTTTATAATATTAGTAGTTTTTTTCAGTTTATTTAAGGGTTTTGACGCTTTTTGACCAAATGTCTGTTAAATTCGACAATATCATAGACAATGGGAAGCTATACATAGACATTCGTTTACTTAAATAACCTGCCTTATTTCACACAGATAGTTTGTAAGGGTCCCCAAACAATGGCTAATAAATCTTTTGGATCGGTCTTCTTACGTACATCATTTACATTATTATTTGCTTTAATTAATACCTAAGTACTTAAACAATAGACAAGAGTCCACCTATTTTAGTTGAAATCCGGGACAATGCAGCTTTGACTTATATTGATTTTTATAAATTATGCCTACTTATACATCTTACTTATATTATAAATGTGAAAATTTGTGAGGATGTTTGTGCCTCAACCAGGCCGTAACGGCTGAACGAATTAGGCTAAAACTTGAAGTATACATAGTACCCAAGTATACGTATGATGAAATAACATTATGGGCTTCTTTTTATGCGGGTACAAAGCGAGCGAAGCCACGGGCGAAAGCTATTCGTTTATAATTATGTTGTACCTATGTACTGTTGTCTGCATTTTTTATTTCGTTATTTTTTTCAAAATAAATTATGTAACGTTAATTTGAACTAGTTTTATTTATATTTCCATTCCTTTAACCCTATAAGAAATATCTTACGGGTAGTTTCCACTTGTTCTATGGAACATTACGTCATCGAACAAAATGACACATTTTCTTCCTATTTTTTTCCATAGAACTACTAACTAGCTTTTCACCCGAGTTTCATGCCATAGAACAAAATGGGAACCAGCTTTTCCCAAAATCTTTCATGAGAAGCTAAATGACACGATTGTCAAATTATTCTATTTTAACGACACAGGCGCCATATTGAATCCTAAGCGCAACGAAGAATTCTATACCTAGTTACATCCCAGGCTAGCGAGGGAGTTAAGAATGGAATCCTCTGAGTGTAGCGACGAATACAAACTCGCCCAAAACGAAGGCAGCTAATTAATACCGAAGATAATACTCTAAATTCATTTCCCATTTGTTCTGTGAACAGAACTACTGGGAATTTTTTTCACATCAGTTCTGCCAACAGAACCGGTGGGAATATACGTACTTTTCACACCTACCAAACAATAAACAGCAGTATTGCAGATACCTACCTACTCTAACCACGACCTTCGGAAAATTGGCATACCAGATATTCATAATTCCAGCGCCTATGCAATTTTATTTCTATTGCCGCTGTTACAACAAATAAAAATAAAAGAGGGCCCCATACAAGAAACATAATGTACATACCTACATGTAAGATGGCACGGAGTTCGACTGGCAAGGAATTGATAGAAGAAAAACACAGAATAATTTAATAATTGAATTTATTTACAATGTATACATACAATTTCGATCAGGAGCGATTGAAAGCTTCGTTTCTATTGCTAGTGCAGCAGCTTGATCAAGGCACAAAATCTAAGATTTGATACGCTCGGGCGTACTAAATATGTACCTACCGAGCTGTACCCGGCTTTACATGGTTAGAGAGATTAACGAACAAAACATCAATTATTAATTTAAGAAGGCTCAACACTGCGAAAATTCCGATCGGTAAAACCCCATGAGATTTTGCGACTTTCTTGTTTAGTATAATTGTGTCGCACGCATGTTAGACGCGGCTGCGATCTGAGATTTTGCGACGCCAAAAACCGCACTGCGATATAACTGGCCGGGATTCTAGCAAGGGGAGCCTTCATCCTCTAGGATCACTAAAAATTGATGCTAAACAGAGATGTGCATAATAACAACTCTTACATCACTGTGTTCACAACTGAAGAGTGAAAATTTAAACTTAATGACTAGTGGTGGAATGTCCTATAATATTAAACAGGTGAAGAATTCAACTATTATAGGTTCGTTAAAGTTCTTAAGAGACTGTAAAAGAAATATTTTAACAAGGAACTAACTAAAGTTGGTTCACACGATACTTATAAGCACGAGTGGCTAAGGCTAAAACACACCGGCTCGACAACGCCGATCAGTAATACCGATACCGATTGCGATATAACCGGCGGGTATAGTCGCAGCTGTGTGATTCGAGTCGTTCTATTCAGAATTAGCATTCCAATACATTAAATTGGAATGTGTAGGTCTTATAGAAGAGCACCAAGTACCTACCTATCGTGTAAACCCTGCCCATTTAACGTACAAAATATTATAAGTACCCAACCACGAATCCCACATTCACTAAACTAAACAATTCTAGACTGACATTGGATTGTCTTGTACAAAATCGTAAAATAAACGTAATTTGACAGTAGTAAAACTATAGCAGTCTCTGTTGCTTTGATGTATATAAAGGGGACGGCAACACTTTTATGACTCTCAAATCCAATTTAATTTAAGATTCTCCACAACAAAATCCATCACTTTATTTTATAAAGAAACAAAATTTACACCATATCAGATTTTTATCACCAACATTTTAGCTAGAGTTACAGTTATTTGAATTCTACATAGTTCTATTTTACATAAGTAATTGAAACAGCTATGTGTCTAGTGCAAAAAAAGCTAAGATACAATATAAGGATTACAATAACGTCGATTTATGAAAATAAAAAAAATGTTTTGAAAATTATCAGTTTTAAATCTAGACGTTGTTGTAATCAATTATAATGTTTCTTCTAAGATCTAAACTGCCTTAGGCAAAATTTCTTCCATTGTTTTATGAAACTTTGGTTATTTTTACTGTTTTTATGTCAAATAATTTACTATTGACTTGAGCTACATATGTTACAGTCGCGTAAAGAGTTAGATAGTGCTATTATCACAAGTATGTACCTACCTAAGTACCTAAAAAAGATAACTTTTTAAATAAGTAAATAGATTTCTTACAAAAATGGCAGAAATTATCTAAAGGACTTTTCGGTATTATCGGTATTAATAACCCTTTTCAGATATTTTCAACCATTCTGGTATTGATTGAAACTCTATATCTGTAATTACAATTAACTTCTAAAAATTTAACGCGTCGCGATGTTTTCAATTTTACTAAAATGTAAATGTTACCTAAATGTGACAGCTAATTACTTCTAAACGTGACTGTATCAGAATCTTCGTTACCAGAGCAGAGAGAAACATGTTAACTGTTTCACCAGAATCACACCTCCACAGCCTTCTATGATCTAACATATTTTTACTAAAATTCATATTGTCTACCTCATGAAAACAAATACACAAATAAACGATTACCTACATCTATTTAGTTCCTAACTCTCAATCCAAAATATCGTCAACTTTTTTTAGGCTAACAGCACATTGGCAACTTAAGCTACCGTTTTAAATTATGCTATCATTTTGTCGATCGATAAGTGCCATCAAACTAACAGTAGCTCAAGCGATTGTAGCCAACGTGCGTACAGCCATTGGTTTTTTAATATTACATTTTTTACAACATTTACCCACTCTAAAAACCACACCTCTCCAAAATCTTTTTACGAATTTGCCAATGTGCACATTATTATGGTTGAATTTAGCACAACTTCACCCTGATCACAAACAAACGCAAAAATTTGTAAACTTCAATATTTTTTGTAAATTCACGAATGAGCACATACGAATGGTTTTAACACTCACACAGACCAGTCTCTCTGCTCCAGTCATCACGAACTCCAAATCCACATTGAATTTACCTTGCAAGCTGTCAGACAGCCTACAACTTGATCTTGCCGTGGCTGATGTCGCTGAAGAGTTGCGACGTGATTGGAACGAACGAGGCACCAGATCGGAAGTATACAGGGTCCTTTATCACGTCGGGGTCGAATCCCTCCTTCTGGTATTGTAGTTTTTTGAGCTTGAAGGTGCCTGGACAAAGAGTTTGAAATTAAATCTTTACTAGCTTTTATTTAAATTTATAATTATTATTAAGGTATGGGTTCTTCCAGCCTGTTTGGTAAACCTATGTAATTGTGGTTTCAGTGCAATAATATGAAAAAACGAGATGATCTGATGATGAAGTTCCAACTTCCAGACTCCTTATTAGAATTCGAACTTTAGCAAATAGTCAGATTGAGTTGAAATTTTGTATACCAGTCAAGATTTGACAATGTAATATCACGATGAGGAGCTGAAATGAAGGAGTCAGGAGATGTTTAATAAAACACCTCGGTAAATAACAATAAAATACTCGTGACTTAAAGCAATTCAAAAGAATTTCCGCCAAAATAAAGACGCACAAAGTAAGATAAAGTCAGGTCATTAAAAGGTCATGTTACAAACAATAGACGTCAAAGGATGATGTCAAAGATAGATTATATGAGGTCGGTCCTCACCAGTGATCTCCAGATCCTTTTCCATAATGCGCAGGAAGAGGGGCCGCGCGTAGGAAGGCAGAGAGTTGTCCAGGTCGCGCGCCAACTTCTCCAGATCCAGGGTGTGGGTCGGATCCGCGATGGCCGCCATGCCCGCCCGACCTTCCGTCTGGGGGATCTGGAAGAGGACAGAATTCATGATGAATAAGTGGACCGAAATGATTGTCCTTTTCATAAATGATAAACGGCTTTTATTTGCTCAAACACATGTGATACAATATGGTCTTAAAAAGTACATCAGCCTAATCTATGTCCTACCAAAATCTTTAGCGTGCAAATTTAGGTCCATTTGATTGAGAATTTAATGTATGAATTTGTAATATTATGCCTAAACATAGATTATTATTATAGATTTAGAATGAAAAGATAGGTACATAATTCAATAATTTAACTGTTTAAATATTCGTCGATGGAGTAAAAACATATGTCACATATGGCATAAGCCAATTTTTAATTTTTTTGTTAACAGCTGTTCAAAACTTTCAACCGACTTCAAAAGCAGGGGAGCCTTCCGTTTGGAGTATCTACAAGAGGGCAGAATTTCATTAGAATGCATGGTTAGAATACTGATGATCAATGGACAATCGGTAATGGTGAGTCCAAGTGCGTTCTCCACCTCATTCTCTCCCTGCCACTTGTAAGTGGACTCCACTTTTTTTATTATTTAAGTTGTTTTTTTGTTTGTGTGCTACCTAAATAAATGTTATTTCTTTCTTTCTTTTTCTCTTTCTTTCTTTCTGTGTCCGATGCGGACGCGGAAGTACAGGTATATTTGAACACTGGGGTGGTATTGGGACATTGGCATATTGGGACAGGTCTTAGGATGGTACCGTCGTGTCTTGTCGAATACCAGGATTTTTGCTACTATTTGATGGCATTTTTCAAGTAACTTACAGAGACGCCATAAACGACGCATCCTCGCTGCTCAATTGTGGGCCCCAGAGCGTTCTCCACCTCGGCCGTGGCGACATTCTCTCCTTTCCACTTGTAAGTATCTCCGGTGCGGTCGCGGAAGTAAAGATAGCCCAGCTCGTCCGCCACTAGGATGTCGCCGCTGACGAAGGCAGCGTCGCCCTTGCAGAATATGTCGCGCTCCAGCTTCTTATTGCTGTCTTTCTGTAAATATAATAAAAGACTATAAACTAAGACCTTTTACCATCTATAGCAGATGATTTATACAGCGCCAGGAGGCAACTTTTACCTTCACAAATGGGACGGGTAAGATGGAGTAGGCTTGCCCAGCACCAATTCCATCCTATCAGCTTAGCCGGCCTTGTCCACAGGAAAGACATGGTCAATACGTGCGGAGCTGACTTAGCCGCGGGTTTCATCACGATGTTTTCCTTCACCGTTTGAGAGTACTGGTATAGCGCACGTAAATTTTTCGCACAGAAAAATTCTTTGGTACAAGACTGGATTTGAAACCACGACCTTAGGATCAGTCACTACTAGACCACCAGTGCTCTCAAAGCAAACTTTCTGATTTAGGAATAACATTAAGTGAAGTTGTCATATTTTCTGGGTGCTCAGTTGCATGTATTGACAGCGTACATGCCACAATCGCAACTTCTCAAGTTACAATAACCCCTAGAGAATTGAAGTTAAATCAACTCTACAAACACAAACAACAAAAATACAAGGCAAATTAAATAAAAGCTAGTAATAATTTACCTTGTCGACGTAGCCGTGGTATTCCCGAGAGGCGTTGCCCTGCGCTATCAAACCAATGAACATACCCGGCTCATCTGAAACGAATAACATAATTTTAGCAAAATCGAGAGAGCTGGTGGTCTAGTGGTAGTGGTCGTGGGTTCAAATCCAGTCGTGCTCCTATGGTTTTTTCTGCTCGAAAAATCTCTCAAGCGGTGAAGGGAAAACATCGTGAGGAAACCGGCATGTCGTAGAACCTAAAAAGTTCAAAAAATATCTGTCAAGTGCACGTAGGGATAATTTGAGGTGCACTTTAAATCCTTCCGCCACACTGGTTCGCCATGCCACCGAGGTCGTCAATGATTCTTTATTTGCATTTTCAACATTAACAGAATACAATAAGGTTGATATTTGATAAACCAATTTTCTTAGTTAACTGCGATTGCGATTGCAGTGGTATGTTTTCCATATTCTAGTCGTTTCGGATTTTGAAAGCGGAAAATCCACTTTCGCTACACACAAGTTATAATATTTATGTGGTAAATAAATGACATTGAGGCTCAGAAAATATGTTAAGTAAAATGAAGGTTTATTATTATAACTAAATATTTAAATTTTCAACACCTAGCCAAATACCAACATGTTCTGTTTGTAAACCGTGTTTAATTAAATAACTTTTTTTTTTAACAATCGTTCTTCAAGTCGTGGTCGAGTATTAAGTAGTATCTACCCGTAATAATAAAAGCGTTTGTATGAAAAAACAATGTCTACTTGTTTTCCCTTTGACCTACACATCTGATTGAATGAAAATTTTACTTTAGGACAAAAGTAATTTTCATTTTATTTTATTTTCATATTGAAAGCCCGATTCTCTGCTGGACTAGGAGTAAAGAAATAACATAGAATGCGTCCAGCTGCTTCTCTCCACGAGCATGTCGTAAAAGTCGACTAAGGGATAGTATCCTTCAACATATGAGATACAATAAGCAAGTATTCCCAAGGAGGGTTGACGTCAGGCAGGCGGCCGGTCATAAAACACCTCGGCCAAAACTCTTACACCGTGATCCAAAGATCATACTGTGCCCCACATAGAGTGGGATAAGGCAGGAAGATGATGATAGAAAGCCCGATTCAAGTCGGTTTATGGCGTATAATTGGTAATTACAAGAAAACTATAAAATTTATCAAAAAACTGTTTTTTTTCTCTTATAGAGTTTCCACTTTGAGGAACCGAAGAACAAAATGTAATTACTTATTTAATTTTATTTTTGAATAAACACATTTTAATACTAACAACAGAGTTTACATCGATTTTAGTGAGCAAAATTAGCTATAGCACACTCTTAAGTGGAACATATAAATATTATTTTGTTCCCTTTTCGGATATAGATCTCCTACTTCAATGTTTTGATTACTTCATAACTGGGCCTATAACCTACTATCTGAAAAGCAACTTACTAGGCTGGCATCTAATGCAGAGTCCGTCAGGTCCTCTAATTAGCACGCCTTGCTCGTCGGCGCGCACCAGCGCGATCGGATGCAGGCAAGTCGGCACCAACTTCGGCACGAATCCAACTGCGCCTACCTGGTTGTCTACGTTTACTGAATCAAAAAGCTTGGTTAGAACATTAGTTATTAAAGACATGAACACTGGTAGTCTAGTAAGTAAATCAAAGGGGTTTTCTTTTCGAATTTTTTTTATTTGTACCCGAAAGTAGTTTGTAAATAGCATATAAATATATATTGAGAAAACCTTCTTTCTTACAAATCGTATGTTTTCAATTTCATAATATTAGTGATTTGTGATGATTTCAAAATAGGTATCAATGAACTCATAATTTTTAGGGTTCCGTACCCAAAGGGTGACAACAGGACCCTATTACTAAGCCTCATTCGATGTCTGTTCGTCCGTCCGTCTGTCAGCGGGCTGTATCTCGTAATAGGTAGAGTTGAAATTTACACAGAGGGTGTAATTCTACTGCCGCTATAACAACAAATAATAAAAATAAAACAAAAGTTACATGTACGATGATACGGAACCTTTCGTCTACGAATTCGACTCGCAATTGACCGGTTATTTAAACTCGTGTCTCTTGTATTGCAACCATAAGTGACTCATCGACATTTTGAAATTGCAATATTTGCAACATGACCAGCAACAAAGTAAGTAGATAATTTGAGTTTATTTCTTAATTTGAATTCGCAAATACTTTGCCGATCTGCCGAATGAAAATGGAACAGATTTAGGGCGGATAGCTAAAATTTAGAGCAACTAGATTTAGAAAGAACGTAAGAAAACATCAAACAAGAGATAAATAATAGAAACAAAAGAAAAAGATACAAAACAAAAACCTATTATATCCTAAATAACAAGTTTCAAACGCGAACTTTTGTTAAATGGTACGTTGTAGGTACCCGTCGCTTGTTTCAGATAATCTAAATTTAGCAGAGCAGAATCAAAGGGAATTCAAGTTCATTGCTACCGCCTGCGTCTGTCCGATACGATACAGTAGGTACCTACACAAGGCGAAATTATATTTGAATAAACAAACGAAGGTACTCGTAGTAATTATGTCATTGTTTATTGAACAATACGAATACTCACTGATGTTGGCGTTGCCCTCTGTTGCTCCGTAAATTTCGTTTATCTGAGGCACTTTGAACCTGCAATTACAATACAATGCTGTCATTAGTGTGCGTAGCCTACTGACTTAAATCTATCAAAATGTGTTTAACTAGCTGCCGCCCATCATCATCATCAGCCTGCTGGACATAGGCCTCCCCTAATGAGCGCCATTCTTCTTCGGCTTGACGCATCCAGTCTCTGACAGTTTTCGCAAGCTGCCGCAAACTCTTAAACTACTGACTGATTGACTGATGTAATCGACGCACAATCAAAAACCATAAGTCATAGAAGCATGAAACTTGGAGGGTACATTCCTCTAGTGGAGTAGGGGTGAAGAAAGGAATTCCCAAAATTCAACTCCCCTAGGATGCAGCGGGAAGGTGAAGTTCGCTTAAGAAAAAACTCAACTTGGCCCAAATGCAACCACTGGGTATTGGCCTCCTCTTATGAACGCCATTCTTCCCAATCCTGCGTCAACCGAACTCACTGGATATCCGCCGTCTTCACACTGTCACCAAACCATTGGGCTGGTCTGTCCGGCGATATATGACCGTCGGCCACCATTCGGTCATTGCCTTGGTTGCCTTACCGACTTCCCACTTAGGTATCCGGCCCATCACCACTTTAACTGATTGATCCTCTTACTTAGGTCATCGTCGAATTTCGACGTTGAGTATTTGGCTAAGGATAACTAAGGCCTTTTATCATCTATAGATGATTTATACAGCGTCAGGAGGCAACTTTCACCTTCACGAACTTTACGCTGTGTGGATGGTATAGGTGCTGGGCAAGTCTACTCCATTTAAATTCGTCCCAGGCACTACAGCGTCCCGTTAGTGAAGGCTCAGGATAAATAAAAGAAAAACTAAGACCAATTAAAAAGAAATAAACTTTAAAATTAAATTAAACCTAAAAAAACCTTCGACACACAAGTAGATAAAAAGGTGGCTTCACTTTCGTTGTTCGCGGCGCGGCGTCTTTTCTTTTTATTTGGTCTGAGAAGAAAGATAAGTAACCTGTCTACGATCTGCTGCCAGATAGCGGGTCGCATGCCGTTGCCGACCATAATGCGGACCTTGTGTTCAGAGTCGGTGGGCCGCGCCGGCTGAGCCAGAAGGTACCGACACATCTCGCCGATGTATTGCGCCACCTGAGGTACATATAAATCATCATCTTCCTGCCCTCATCCCACTCTATGTGGGGTCGGCACATAGAGCTAAAGCAACTTTGTTTGAACAAAAATATAAGATATTTTTGACAAATAATGTTAGATACTATTGTAATCTAGTAGAATTAGTAATAATTGGACATTAGTGGTCGATAAGTAGCCTTGTTACATAGTCCACGTAGGAACAACCTCCTCATTATTCAAGGGCATCATTATAATTAATCACTGACTTCGACCGAAGCTAAACCTTCCATTTCTTTTTTAAGTTATAGATCTACGAGTAGTTCATAACTAGTTGTATACTAAGGGGCTTACTTTCTACACTTGACTCTATTCTAATCCTAACTTCATTACTGACTGACCTCGGCAGCCTGTCGAGGCAAACGCTGCCTCAGTCAGGTCGTGAAGGAAAACATCGTGAGGAAACCTGAATGTTGTAGAACCCAAAAAAGTTTGAAAACATTTGTCATGTGCAAGAAAGGAGCATTTATAACTAGTATAGCTAGTAAGTAACTAGTATAGCTAGTTACTCACCGTGCACTCATACTTGATGCAGTCAGTCCAGAAGTTGGAAGCGGAGAACTTGGCCCTCAGCACAGAAGGGATGCCGTCCACCAGGGCGGCGCCCGTGCCGACCACTCCACCGGCCGTGTGGTACAGAGGCAGAGAGTTGTACATGCGGTCAGAGGACTTGAGGCCAAGCATGTGTACCGTTGCTACTACAATGAGCAGGTACCTGGGTAACAATGGTGATGCTATATGCCCTCTCTTTTTGCCTATTTGCACCTTATTACCTGGTACCAATAATCTACTAAAGTTGTTCATTACCAGAGCAACGAAAGCGCCATACGTTTTTGACAGAAAAACAATGTTGGTAATCCGTCAAAATCCATCGTCGGTTAGTAGAATATTGGAATCTAGTAATATTGTTGCAAAATTATTTCGTCTGAGCTCAACGCTCTAATTAAATAACTAGCTATACTAGAAGACAACACTTATTAAAGGAAGAGCAGAAAATTATTCGGTAGAAACAAAAAATATCGACGATTACATTATCTTTATAAGAGCTCATGTTTTACAAACATGTTTAACGAATATCAAGTACGATCTGTTCTGTTATAAGAAGATTAACGACAAATTCAATTGGCAAATCTTCATACAGTGAGAATAAGGCAGAAATGTTGATATTGTTCAAACATCTATATGAAACACGGAGCTTTGAGGGCCTTAATGTTTGCAAGTAAAGAAGGGATCGTAATATAGCTAGCGATTGTATCGCCTTGAAATCGTAAAACATTGTTACATTCCTACACGCAATAATCAACTCCTAGTTGGAAAGTTTTTAGCTTATTCTTCCGTAAGTAGGTACAGTTGTTTGATGCTCACGCTAATGGAAAAATACAATCTGGTTACTTTGTTCTTTATTCTAGATTCGACATTCGTTTGATAACTTAGTTAGAAATTGACTGAAATAAATAAATATCGCATCCTTAAGGGCTGTCCCTGAAGTCAATAACTATGTCGAAGTTTGACTTTGAGTCGTATTCCCCAGACATAGAGCCTAATCTGGATCAGGGTAAGAATTATGAATATGGCTTCAAAGATACCTTGAAGTGTCATCGCCAATATCTCAAGAATGCTTGGAAATCTAACAGGTTGTTTCTACCACCTCTGTCTATGAATATTGAATAGAGAGCTCTTGAAAACTCTTTTGCCCATAATTCAATATTTAAACTCTAATAGTTGAAACATATTGACTTAGAAAAGACGTAGGTCACAAGTACATATTGATTCATATTGATCAGCCAAAACAGCATGTCAAGATCAACACACGTCTGTCTCTACAAAAGGTTATGGTATAAAATTAGACATTAGTGAATTAGTTACCTATTACTTTGTTGTCGATTTGGTTGCGTAAGAAACTGCACATAATCGCAAATATCTAAGTACCTAGGAACTATAAATGTAGGTACATTTTACTGCATAAACTGTACGAACAAAGAGTTTATCGAACATAAATAAATTTAAAGTAGTTTGAGTTCGTCGCGCGACTGTAAATTAAAACTTCCGGAGGAAACTCGCTGTGTCCCAGAAATATTAAGTTTTATGTGACAATGATTAACGGATGGTGAGAGAGAGAGAGATAAAGAATTTAAAACTAAGGGCATTTGATGTATGATGGTACCTAATAGTCAAGTCAAAGTCAAAGTCAAAATTAATTACTACGAGTTCAGTCCTTTCCCGTTTACCTTTCATAGCCAGCAATCCGACCAAGTACGATCTGATGGTCTTATATTAGAAATAGCGTGATAACAGTGGAGTGAAAGAAGATGTAGTGATGAATAAGAAAGGTAAGTATGTTAAGATGGTTTGGTCACGCAGAGAGGATGAATGAAAGAAGATTAACAATACAGGTGTATGAGGCGAGTGTGAATTGGAAGGAAAGGGAAGACCTAGGCGTACATACCTGGACCAAAGTGGTGACGTTTTGGAAAAGAGCAATGTCAAGAGTAGCCCTAAACCAACAAGCATGTCTGAAGAATGTTATGAGGGTGAATGAAGCGAAAGAAGTATGTCAGGATCGTAGCAAATGGAGATCCGTGAACTCTGCCTACTCCTATGGGAAACACGTGATATTATGTATGTATGTATGTATATTTTAGCAGTAAGACATTTCCTTTTAAATAATCGGGAATACTCGTCGAAGTTTATGTAAGGGGTATAATGCACAATACACCCCACAGCGAGACGTGAGTGCAGATCATTGTTCCCCTACCATCAATTACAATTAGAATAATGTAAGCGAAGGCTGTGGTAACAGCCCACAGCAATATTGGCGTCGCGCCATTGCAGAACCCGCAACGCGACACATGGCGAGGACACTTGCTTCAATACGTCCCGCAACATTGAAGTTCAACTAAGCCACTTACATAAAGATGTCCTCGATTTATTCACAAGAACAACCTATTTTTCTTATTACAAGTTCCATTCAAAACCGAGCGTGATCAAACATACAAATATCAAAGTTTTTGCCTTATGGGATGGTGTTTTTCTCACAAAACTTTTGTCGAACGTCGATACTGAGTCAAGGTCAAAAGCAATTTATTTTACTACTAAATAAAAGCTAATCTGCTCTTTGTATGCATAATTATATGAATTTACTTTTAATTGTATTACGGCCTTATCTGTAATTTAAATTGTTTCTATTTCCACGCATCATATTATAATCATAATCATAATAATAATCATATAAAATATCCTGGAATCAAACTTGAATCAGTGTCACTAGAACCGGACAGATCGCAGCGCAGGTACTAGGCGATCATAAGTTACAAGGAGGTGAAGTCACCCAGAAGTGCGAAGAAATAACAGCGGCGGTATTTATTTGTTAGTAGAAAAGATCTTTCACGTTGTCCTCACAATCAAATTTGCAAATACTGGAGCTATGGCTGTCGGACAGAATAAGCTTTCACAAAGTATTCTATTGTGCCTCAACACAGGCAGCTAAGCTTGCTTATTGTACCAGACTATCTTACCCTACACCCAAATACGAAACGAAGGCTCATTATCTTAGTACCATTGATCAAGATCACAATAGGCCAACAGGCCGCAGTAATGTTACAGTCGCATAAATAAAATTAACAAAAGGACATCAATCAAACTCACTTAGAATTGGGCAGCACAGCCGCTTTAGGCATCCCAGTGGTACCCGAAGTATAGATGTAGAGGAGAGTGTCCTTGTACTGAGGCGGATCGGTGACCACCGGGTAGTCGGGTGGGTGTTTGTCCATCTCCTGACCCAGATCCAACACGCCGGGTGCCGGCTGGCCATAGAGTTGGAACAGTTTTAGTTCCGGGGGAAGCTGGTCGCGGATTTCCTCCAGTGCTGGGGAGAAAGGGGAAAATTTATAGCAACAAAGATATGTAGGGGATTTTCATTATATTTATAACAAACCCTCTTTCCTGAAGAGTATAATAAGGGCGTCTTTAAATCGAGAATCAATAGGTTTATTCTAGGTAAGCGTGCTTCATATTAGACCACACTGTTACTTAACATCAGGTAGAGTGTGGTCAAACACAAACCTATATCGGTAAATATACACCCCGTTCTTTATTGAAATAAAGGGGTAGGTTAGGTACCCATTTTATGTAGTTTTATGTGTCACATCTATATTTTTAGAAAGAAAGAACTCGCTATTGAGCCCGATAATACTGAAACCATTTTTTATCAGATCACTTAGTTTGTTGAAACATCTTCTATTAATTAGAATACGTCTTTCTTACCAAAATAGCAACTCCTTACTTACTGAGCATTTGAGAGCCTTAGGTTATAAAAAAATAGGCTTAGGTAGACAAACTACTCCATCATAACTAAAATCATTCTTTGACGACGTGAGAACTATTTGCATGTTCTACAAATATTTCTTCTGGCTCTGGGTGTTGTGGAACCATGGTACCTACTCTGTAGTTTCTAATACCCATGACACAGGGAATCCTTGTGTGGGGTCACTTGTGCATGTGACTGTTGGTTATTTAATTTGATTCTACAACACAACTGTACAAGGAAACAAACACTCGTATCATAGTTATCACGTGACGTAGCTAGTTCCGTTCTTCATGAATGAATAATTAACAGATGCATCCAATCCACTGACCTAGATTATTATGTGCCTTCCTCCAATCATGTATTCTTCTGTTTGTAATACCTGATGTTTAATTTAAGTACATAGTTATAGCACGACCTTCTCTTGGTATTCCTAATCGTGGGCATATCAAAAGTAGGTAATCATTGGCAGTCCTAATTTTTTTGACCATAGTCGGGCAGTGTCGATCAGCGATGTCGCGTGACCTAAAATTCTGTAAGATTATTTCTCGTTCTATTCGCTAAAAAGATAAATTAGCGAACATTTTGAGTGATACTTTTAAAGTAATTGAAACTGTTTCGAAGCGATGCTATTTGTCTATAGACTATTTCCCAATACTGATATGCAATCAGTACGAAGCAGTAGACTACTTAACTGAGATAGTATCAAGGAGGCTTTAGGCTGAAGCTTCTTTCAGTAAATGCCGGCAAAAGCCACCGTTCTGTGAGAATGCGTTTACATTTACTAATTACTATAATCGAAGCTATTTCTACGACTTTATTACTACGAATGTTTCTAGATTTTTCGTTCCCTTTTACCAGCTTAACTCTGTAGGACGATCAATACTGCTCTAAATTAAAGCGTAGGCGGATTCACATTTAACTTTAGGGTAGCTCTGGCGCCAGCCTATACATTCAATATTATTTATAATAGCGAAAGGAACTCTGTCCTGACCTTTTTATAGCCAGTTTTTCATAAATTATGGCAAGGAGATCGATTGTATCCTGAGGAAGAACATGGGCTACCTTTTGTCTACACTATAAGTAGGTACATGATCACTAGAATAATTTTAGACCTACCCGTTTTTATGAGACAAAGGTTTAGGTACGTAATTTTTCATTTTTTTTAATAAACAATTGGTTTAATTAAATTACCTAACTCAATTTCTATAAAGTATGATTTGATTAAACAAGTTAGGTCCATCCTAGTAAATAAAATCGATAGAAGTTGAAAACACCTGCAAAGATAATTTAATTATAAGATTTATCGATTGCGTGTGGTTTCGTTCACACGGCGCTGCTACCGATCGATATGTAGTACTAACTTCATGTTATCAATGTCATATTATTATGTTACGACCTACATATTAGTACCTTTATAGAAACTGGCCCTATACACAGCATGATCCAAGGCTGTGCCGACCCCACATAGAGTGGGATAAGGGCAGGAAAATGATGATGATGATAGAAACTGGCCCTGTTTCAGCTTTCTTTGATCCTTGTAGTTCATACATCACTAGATAGGGTTGGTACAGCATGTTATTCCTCTCCATTAACTTCTGTCTGTCACTCGACATCTGATTCTCATCTCAGTAGTCATCCGTGTGATTCTCGCATGTCGTCGTTCACACAATCCATCCAAATTTAATCTATCTTTTCTTTGGTCTTCTGTGTATCCATTAACATTCATAACCATCACTGACAAGACTTTGATCCCTCTGCATAACATGCTCAACGTCGTAGGTCACTGTTCATCTTCTTTATCACTGGCGCTAATATCAAACTTCCTCCGATGTACTCATTCCTTATCATAACCATTCTGGTCACCATCACACAAACTATCTAACATTCACCGTCTCATACAGGTACGTTTCGTAATTTTTTTTAGAAAATTTTTCAAATTCAATAAAGCTGCTACCTTTTTTCGTTGAGATAAGATTGACAATGATAAAAAATAATCGTAGTCTTAATAAATAACAGCTTAAAAATGACCAGGTTGGGTGTACTAACAGTATAAACAGAAACTTACCACCAGCAAGATGCTCCGAGTACAAGATCGCCTTAGCTTTGGCAACCTGGATGCAATGCAGCAGGGGTTTGTGACGCAGGTTGCTGTTGATGAGCGCAGACACGGCACCAAGCTTGGACAGCCCGAGCCAGCTCCACACAAACTCGCCGCAGTTGGGCATAAACACGCAAACGACATCGCCTCGCTTCAGACCAAGGTGCTCTTGCATCGCGCGGGCGACTTGGTTCGACTTTGTTGCCATCTGTTGAGAAATTTCAAGATTCAAATTCAAAAGTATTTTACTCTTTGAAATCTCTAGGATCATTTAAGAAAGATTTAATGGCCGTGAAATCGCTGGATTGAGAGAAATTGGTGTGTTATTTTGAGGGGATGGGTTTTGTTTAAAGTTACATATGACAAAACTCCTGGTATGATAACAACATATAGTGACAGTTAGACTAACATGAAGTCTATTGTTCGCATTTGTAATATTACCTAGAATATGCGCAAACCCTGACATGCAATAAAACATGCTTATGAAGTTCGGTATCAATGCGGTAGTTTTAGCAATCGAAATCAGACTCTACCTAGTTGATTTAAAGTTTTGCTCTAGTTTCAGCTTGGACGAATAAACTTCAGTTTTATTTCATTATTCCACGAGCGTTGACCTAATTTCTTTGTTTTCAAATACGTATGAACCTTCATAAATATAGGTTGAAGCTATTTTTTAGTCAATTAAATTGCGCTGAAAATTTTTGTGAATCTTAAAAACCGACTCATCACGGTACCTAAGTATACCGTTTTAAGTGTTCTCTAGGTACATACATTTTCTTTGTGCCTGTAAACAATGAAAATGCAATGTATGCAATGCAATGAATAATAATTAAATTTGTGTGAGTAATCAACTAATAAAAACTTTCATGTGTTTGGTTAGTTCAGTACTTTACGGATTTTTTTTATGATCCTGAATTGTTTAACAGTTTGAAAAAAAAACATGTTGAAACTCACCTGGCCAAAGGTCCAGGTACGGTCACCGACAACGACGAAGCATGGTGCATCAGGGTTCTTCAGAGCTCGTTGCGTGAAGAGCGACGCCACCGTGGCGTTCTGGCGACCCCATCGCTTGGAACGTACCATGCCGTTGGCGTACCGCCATAGGAATCTGCAACAAAGATTATACAACTAACTGAAACCGGTTCTACACACATAGGAATAAAATATTGCTCAGGGATTTTTAGAATCGGTTCAGTAGTAAGATTACCCACTACAAACAAATTTAATATACCTTTAGGTATAACAATATACTGTTATTTTCAATAAGAAGCAATTTCACAACATGTTATTGATTGGCACCTCGACATGTTTCCAGTTTCTGATTTATTAACGATGAAGTAAAGTTGAAATTAAAATGAGCGTTTATGATGGCGAATTACTCAGTCCACACTATGTACTTCACAATAAAATAAGGAGAACATGTGCTTAAATATCCTCACCAAAGCGTGACTCTTGCTGAAATTACATGTTTGCTTCCATATCGTGTCATTGGCATTGGTTTTTTCTAGGTGATTCCTTTGAGTGTGAACCACAGGTTATTAACTAGAATGGCTACTCCGACCTTGAATCTGCCGTCGTCGTTTACGTGAGGTGACCGTGACCTTGAGTAGCAAAGTAGCAAGTAATACCTATTTATCATGAAATTATAGTGCGAGTTGGAGAAGCCAGGAGAACACTGGTGGTCTAGTTGGTAGTGAGCGCGCCTACCGATCCTAAGGCGGCAAGTTCAAATCCGGTCGTGTAGGTACCAATGGATTTTTCTGTGCGAAAAATGTATGTGCACTAAGTACCTAAGTACTCTCAAACGCTGAAGGAAAACATCGTGAGGAAACCCGCGGCTTAGTCAGTTCCGCACGTATTGACCATGTCTTTCCTGTGGACAAGGCCGACTAAGCTGAGAGGATGGAATAGCTGGGCAAGCCTACTCCATCTTAATTCACCCCGGGCACTACAGCGTCCCGTTTGTGAAGGTAAAAGTTGCCTCCTGACGCTGTTAAATCATCTACTATAGAAGGTAAAAGGCCTCAGTTTTTTTGGAGAAGCTAGTGAATATAATAATTATAGAAATAATTTATTTAGCCCACTTGAGTGGAAACTTCAAAGGATACGATCAAGAGAACGTGTAAGAAACTGCAGATGCCCTAAGGTAGGTACTAGGAATAGTATGGGTCATGCTACTTTACATAAGATTTATTCTGTGCCTATAATCAGAAGTGGGATGGAGTGCGCTTATGCATGATGATGAGCATTTTTAAAAGATAATGAGTGTCTGTTTGTCTCGTTAGTGTCTTGACTTGTCTAGAAATGATTGTTGGTTATTCGGTAAGTACCTATAGGCAGTATAGGTATGTAAGTCTTTGTCATTATTTTTAATGGACACGTGGAAAGGGACTTAGTAAATTACTTTGTATTTATACCATGAGTAGGTACCACAAACATGTGACAGTTAAGTAATTACTGGAGGCTACCTACCCATAAAAAATCTATAGAAGTGCCTATAAAAAACGAAAATTCAATGCTGAGCTCAAAACAATAGATGTAAACGAGCCTTAGAACAAATGGATTCGAAAAGATTTCAGCTCATCACATCTCATAGTTTTGTTTGAATAACACAATGCTCTGTATTCTCCTTTGTAAATCTAGAGTTCGAGGCAACAACGAGAATTTTATTTGTTTCTATTGTTTATCTTCACTTTTCAGATATATTATTGGAATAGCATTTTATGAAAACCGTCCGTTTACACGCTGAAAACCTACAAAAGCCTATCATTGGCGTTCGCACGAGTCACGCGACGTTACGTCACGTTAAATATAATCCCATAATTAAATGAAGACAGCTCTAGAACGACCTTCGATATCCTATATAAGGAAAGGAAAATGAAAAATACAAGACATTATGGGGTAAATGATTTGAAAATTTAAATTAGCGTCCTAAGTCCCTTCGTGGACCTTTAGATAACTCGAACTTCTTCCTTCCTTAACGTTAAAATAACAAATTATGCTAATTAAACGAATGGGATTTAAATTAAGGAAGACAAATAAATACCTCAACTTATTCATTTCAACGTAGGAAAATGTAAGTCTACGCATTAGAAGTCAAAACCAGGTGATAAATATGTACAAAGCGAATTATTCTCATAATTCTAATTCATTTATTTGCTTGAATGTACTAAACAAAGATCTTATGTAGTCTCTCAATTCTCAGCAGTCCGAGACCAAAGTCAGCAATGTTAATATACCTACATACTTGTGTAGGTACCTTACTAAGTTGAATTCAGAAACTGTGACCAATAAACGCCTAGTGACTTTCGATTTGTAGGCTTAAACAAGTAGGTAGGAACTTTTTTTTAGCTCTATGTAGCTTAATTAAAAATAAATTTAAATAGAGTGAGTCCTCAGATGATTTAGTGACTGACTGAATGGAAGAGAGAGACATGTTGTAATGGCCCATGAGATACAGAAAAGAGGCAGGTAAGTGACGATGAAGTCCTAGCTTATTTTTTTTACATCTCTGTCCCGTCAGATCTGATAAATAGGTATGCGACGCATTCGATTTACGCCCGTAGGTAGACAAGGTAGCTTCGCGTAGTTCAAGCCAAAAATAACCCCGGAACCGAGAGTAAACAGCTAGCCCATGGGCTGAAAAGGTCAGCTCCCAAAGTGATGCTGTTATGTGTACTGATCTGTAAAATATTCGTGAGAGAAAATCTTCACAAACGTCCCTGAAAGAAAACGATCACAAAACCGCCCTGTTATTTTTAACGAACCTTTGGATTGTAGGCAAGACAACATAGTAAAACAAATGTTCTTAACATAGAATGAAAATTGATTTTAAGAATGAGAATTGTTTCTCGTCCTGACATTCACCATGACTTTTCCCACGATTAGTGTAACTTTGCTTCTAATTCGCAGTAGGATTAGGTAGGTACAATTATTATGTAGCTTAGCTACCTTATTAATACGAAGTAATTCAATCAAATTGTTGTTAATAAGCAACCCTAGAAAAAAATACTTAGAATTGGTGGTTGGCGACTCCAAAATAACTATTGTTATCAATTTTAAGAATCCCCTTGATCAGTTCCCACTACTGACATGAAAATTATTGAATACATACAAGCAAACACAACCATATCAGCATATTTGATGCTCTAGACTATGCTAGGTGCATAGTGCGTAGTCATAGACCTAGATATGAAATTAAAAACAACAAAGGTAGGTATGTAAGTAGGTATTGGAAATCTAATCGCTTCCGAATCAACAACCTTAAATTAGTTTAAAACAAAGTTTAACTGAATCAGCGATAGGAAGGTACCTAGATAGGTATCTATCTTAGTAGGTTTCACACAATAGGTATCTACCTAATAAAAAATATTTACCTAATCAAAACAAAAACACAACACAGGTTTACCCAAAAGGGGTGAAATAATTGTAGAGATTGTCAGAGAAATAATAATAAACGCTCGGAATTTCGCTGATAGTTATTATTTGTTTTAAAACTGCGGGACTGGTTCCTGGTACTGGTTTTAATGCTGATAAAACAGTTTTTTTTTTGTTAAAACATACTTTTAATATAATATAACATCCAGACATACAAAACATCTATGTTTATCACACAAATGTTTGTGTAGGTGGAAATTGCTCAAATTGCTTACAACCTCCAGCGTAAAAGGCAAAGTCAAAGTCAAAGTCAAAGTCAAAAATTTTTATTCCATAAAATCACAATAAAAACACACATAAAATCAAAGCTACTACCAACTGAACCAAGAGGCTAGTCTATCTACTATATTATTGATAGACGTCGACCCTGATGGATAGGTAAGCTAGACCAACCTTTCCAACTACCCATGATGATGATTAAAATAACAGACCTGCTATAACAATAAAGTTTATACACTAGACTTTATAAACGATGAGAACTTATATTTTCTCACAATAACTTATACATATTAAGCACTTCACACACTGCAGCTATAATCTTGTCTATAATATAAAAATGAATCGCAAAATGTGTTGGTAAGCGCATAACTCAACAACGCCTGGACCAATTTGGCCAAATCTTTTTTTAAAATGTTCGTTGAAGTTCAAGGATGGTTTTTACGGCGAGAAAAATTAGAATTATTGCTGGAAAAACCCTAAAAATAGCCCTTTTCTTTTTCCCATACAAATGATTACAAATCTTTTT
This sequence comes from Scotopteryx bipunctaria, assembly GCA_949320045.1. NCBI lineage: Eukaryota > Metazoa > Arthropoda > Insecta > Lepidoptera > Geometridae > Scotopteryx > Scotopteryx bipunctaria. The sequence goes on from OX439441.1 coordinate 8,572,002, forward strand.
GACAGGACGAAGTCTGTCGGGTCAGCTAGTGTACCTATATTAATGTACATTAAGGTAATAAGTAAGGATTATTATTATTACATCCATAAAAATAGTATCCGTGTAAAAATTACATTATAGCTGTCGTGTGTGCTTTCCTGACGATTTCTATGAAAAGATGTTATGAGATGTATAATATACATCTTTACATTATAGCTGCCGTGTGTGAAGTGCTTTAATCTTATCTCATTAGAAGAGAGACTTATTTACCTACTACTACTGACATTTAGAAGATGTTTGCGTTTCTCGTAGGTAAAATGGTTTAGTCTCTATTCACACTTATAAATGCAAAAGTATGTGTCTGAGTGAGTGTGAATGTGTCTCCCACTCTTACCCGTAACGATTGAACATGGTTTGGTTGAATGAATGGAATACACAATAATTTATGACTTGGAATGTCATATAAGTAAGTACTGCTTTTCTTTTCGCATTACTTCTAGGCATCTTCATCATCATCATCATCTTCTTCCCCCGTGGATTTCTAGACACCCCTGACCTAAGCTTTCTCTACCTAATTTTATATTGCGCTTTATTTTTACCTAATGTTTTTTTAGGTAGCACGCGAGCGGGTTCCCGTTCAAACGCCTTATGTATGTAGTACGGAGTCATGCTCTGAAAATTTAATGCTTTTTGTTCCACTCCAACTATTATTTTTCGCTTTCGTCTACCGTTCTAAATCAATTATGGACAAAAAGTTAACTGTTTAATTTTACATAAATCTCGGAACGAAGTTTAGACCTACTTAGGTAAATATAACCATGTTAAAGTTACCCAGAACTTAAAATAAAAGGAAGAATTTAAGTAACGCTAAAAAGGTTAGGCGTAAGTAAAAAGACGACCTTATCGCTAAAAGCAATCTCAGGCAACCTAGAAGCAGTATTTTATGAAAGTAGAAAAAGCTATTTAGCTTGATACCAAAAGCTTATAACATAAGTAAGTCTTTAAATAACTTTGCGTTAAATTATACTGTGAATTTGTAAAGTAAAACTGCAAAACCAAGCTTTACGTAGCACTTGGGTGCGAAGGTTAGACGGCTTTATGTTTCAGAAGCTTTGATTACGTGGCGTTTGAGATAAACCAACAGGCTTTGTAATAACTTTGTCTTTCAGGAGGGTAGGTACCTACGCAACGTCGTAACTTCTCAACAGTTTTCTGAAAACTAATTTTTATAAGCAGAAGTTACCGCGGTAAAGTTTTATGAATTGTTTCTTAAAGTCTTTCTATAACCGCACCGGCATGGTCCGGGCCCAAAAATACAAATGCAAAAAATACCTAAGGTATTTGAACTTTTTCGTATATTAAGAGTGTGCAATACCAAAATCGACGTAGAACTCTGTTGTTAGTTAATAAAATGTGTTTATTCAAAAATAAAATGAAATATTGCCATTTTTTCTTTGGTTCCTCAAAGTAAAAATAGGCTAAGAGAAAAACTACGTTTAAAAATCTTGAAAAATCCATGTATTGCGTGTGTTTTGATCTAGATCTCGGGAACCCTACCATTATAATAGATGTTTTTAACTTTTTCAATTATCAATTATTTGATTTCAATATTTTGCGCGGTCTCACTCCGATTTTCTTTTATACACCCAAAATCCGCAATCTCTTCCAATTCAATGCAGTTCTCATTGTTCTTACAATTTCTTTCCCGTACCTATACTTCGTCCTCAATAAAATATTTTTATATTATCCTACTTCCTACTATATTATAAATGTGAAAGTTTGTGAGGATGTTTGTATGTTTGTGCCTCAATCACGCCTAAACGGCTGAACATATTTGAATGAAACTTGGAATATACATAGTACATGTGCTGGATTAGGATATAGGCTATTTTTTATGCGGGTACCACGCGAGCGAAGCCGCGGGCGGCAGCTAGTACATTAATAATCCAGGATCGCAATGCAGTGTTACTACTAGTATGCGTGTAGCGTGTTTTAAACGTATTTGGTGGCAAGCGGCAATTTGGCAGCGGTTTCCGCTCGATTTTCATAACACTCGGGAACTGCTGACTCGTATTGTATTCACATGAAAACTTGTTTACTTCGATATAAATGAATCTTATTTTACACGAAATTTTACTTATAGTACAATCTGTCCATAGATTCACCCATGGCGCCACCATTTATCACAAGTACTTTATCAATCGCTCCATAAAAATCTTTGTTATCTAAACATCAATATGTTTATCGTGTATATGTATTATGAATCATTGTAGATTCGACTAATAAAAATAGTCGCAGTAAGATGTAGGTCCTTAGTATTTTTTTCAATATCATTTAAACTATACCTAATTCAAAATACTCTCCCTAAAAGGATTGCTTATGTTCATTTTTATCCATTAACTTACTATGAAAACAGCACTTAAACTAAATTGTCTAATATTTATTTTGAAGAACATTAAAGCCTTGTAAATGTCCCGTAAAAGCGAAAACAAGCAACATTATTAGGTACATTATCCTCAACCTGAAAAGCTTTTAAAACTAAGTAGGTACCTACTCCACAAAGGGCTTTAGACTGTACACTGAACTACTATTACTCGTGTACCTACTAGTTTTTTCATACAGAACTATACCTAAGTAACTGTTTTTGATACGTGTATTGAGTATACAGGTAACATAATAGTAAGTAGTATGGAAGCAATTAACGGATTTCGTATTCACAATGCGTGCCATAGTTCTTGATAAGAGTCCACAACCGGCTAGCTATGAATAACTAGAAGTAAAAATTTAATCATTCTGAGTAAACTTTAGACTATGATCGATCTTTGTACCCACTTTTGAGAATAATTGCGTTGTATTTAAACATTTCATTGAACTGAAGTACCTAATGTAAAGAGGTAGGTACATTATACTGGTAGATAAGCAACGTAAGTAAATATTTACTGACCACACTTACGTTTGTTTAATTTGATGTCGCTCGAAAAATCACTTAAAAAATTCCTTTGTGAACATGAGGATATTTTTATTATAAGTAAGGCAATCAAACACTTTTTAACAATGACTTGTTTTATATTAGGTAACACGTCGATCACAAAATACGAACTGTTATAGAAATAAAAAGATGCCTGACCTTAGCCGCAAAAGCATTGTTAAATTCAGAAGCTGCTCACAACCCCAAGGCATGTGAGCAGCAAAAAATGCTAATTACGGTCAGATACGATGCGACAGGGATCTGAACCAACTTTTGAACCACGAGTTTCATTCAAGGCAGGTTAAAAATTCACAGAGCAACTAGGTAAATTGAGATCTACAACTATATAATCAGTAAAAAATAGTTTAACTCACTTGGTATCCCTCGGCAGCGTTTTGACGAAGACGTAAATCCATTTTCTGTATCTGTAAACGCAGGGTGCGACCGCGAGGAGAGCAAATATCGCGGCTTTGGAGAGAGTACTGAGCACGGCGGCCATTGCGGCTGCCAGTGCCATCAGGGCGACAAGCGCTGCCAAGATAGCATCCATGGTGGGAGATTGAAGCTGGCGGCTAGCCCAATAGGACACTATAAACAGATAGAGAGCCGAGCGGCTCGGGTTAGTGCGGATCGGGCGCCACGCGGAGCGCCGCCGAGAGCCCGCGCGTCAATGCGCGAGCCAGCCAGCTGTGCCTCCGCACATGCGCCCACAACAGCTGATCGCACAGCACCCGTCCCCCGCGGTGCGGACTGTGCCCACCCCTACCCACTACCACATCAAAGCATTCGCCATTGAATTTTTAAAAAGTTCTCAAACTTGGGGCAAATTGACGCGGGGGGACGCCGCCAGTGACGTTTCGGAACAAAATGAACGACTGACATGCGCTTGAGAAATTGATCTATTTTTGAAATAGGTTTTCTGTCAATAAACAACGAGATGGAGTAGTTCTGTTTAAAAAGTATTGTTTAATTTATTTATAGCCACGTTTATAAAGTGTGTCATAACGTTGGACTTTCAATTTTACTCTTTGATGATTATACTGGTGGTTTCCTCTCTCTCAGGGATTAACTTTATTCAGAACCTTTCAGAACATACACAGGCTGTCCGATAAATAGTTGATAACCCGGTAGGCGCTTATGGTCTAGAAAAATAATCAATAAAAAAACGGCCAACTGTGTGTCGAATCCACCTTAATTCGTCCCGGACACTACAGCGCAGCGTCCCGTTTGTGAAGGTAAAAGTTGCCTCCTGACGCTGTATAAGTCATGTACTCTAGATGGTAAAAGGCCTTAGTTTTTTTATAGGTTCACGATTTTGGCAACTTTAGACAGACTATAAATAAAATTGGCATTGACTTTTTTATGGAAGAGGGGCAACGAGCAAGTTGCTCTCCTGATGGTAAGTGTACCACAGCCCACGGACACCTGCAACATCAGAGGAACTGCAAGTACATTGCCGACCTTCGAGGCAGGAGTTGGCTCATTTCTTGATGAAATACCGCTGGCGACAGCTTTGTCTTTAGAACTAGATATAATAATAATAATAACACCCAATAGTCACATACACAGTCCTGACATCACACTAGGATTCCCTGTGCCGTGGGTATCAGAAACTAAGAGTACCATGGTACCACAACACCCAGACCCGGAAGAAATATTTACAGATCATGCAAACATTTCTTCCGCTGCGGAAATCGAACCCGCGCCACCGAATCCGTCATGACTTAATATCCTAGATTTTGGTACAGTAAGAGGAAATGGGCAAAATTCAACTCCACACTCACTATACACAACCAGGGACAATTAAAGCTACAGGCACATTGCAAACACAAGTTATTTTTCTGGAAAATACATTTATTTAACCATCACTTTCAACATAACCCATACCGATTAAAGATGGTACCACTCCATATTCTTATCTAACTAAAATAATCACAACTTATAAAATGAGTAAGTTTAAGCTCAAAAGTAAGAAGACCATCAAATATTTTTGTTTTCGGATCTCTTTTTAAAGAGCTTCATAAGACTTAATAAAAGTTTTAATTATTTTTATCCGACTACGCGGAGCAAAATAAGGGCTATGAATTTATGAGTTATACGTTTAAAAGTCTATGTATGCACATTCATCTGTTTTCTTGTTAGTAGCTCTCCTATACACTACAAGGCAGATTCTAACAAAAAGGGGATCTAATAATGAGTCTTTTTAGCTCGAGTGACGTAGGCGATATGACGTTTTTATCAATTCGCTATAATGGAAAATAAACGATTTCTTTTTTCTTAAAAAAAACGTATAGTATCGTATTTGAAATCAAATGAAAGTGCTTTATATTTACGTCCTTAATATTATCTACCTTTTACGTAGTCGGACTTGTTTTTTACTTACTTGATTTTTAACATGTGTGTGTACAAATAAAGAATTTAATTGAATTGACGTTATATCCACTCACTTTCCTGCCATTTAGACTGAAAGATTTATGCTTAGACAAAAAATATTTAAAACATGAGGCAAGGAAAATTCATCTATTTAAATAATTAAATAACAAAAATACATGCTATTTACATTTACGATTAAATAAAATTATATAAAATTAGACAAAAAAATATTATATTTTTTTTGGTTTTGTTGAAAGAGAAAATATAAAATTTACTAGTACTTTGAGAAATTCCCACACCCTTATAATTATGCATTAGTTAAGTACTCTATGAGCTTGCTTTATTTACTAAACAACAGATTTACTTTAAAACCGTAAATATTTTTTATTACTTACATTAAACAACATTTTAAAAACTGAGTAGGTACACCATATATTAGTGTCTTCGACGACTACACATATGCCCGGTTCCAAAAAACAACTAACGGATGATGTTCATTACCATAACAGCGTTGGTTTTTCTATCAAAAAATGTATGGCTACTAATAACAACGTTGCTATGGAAATGAACGATCCATCTTTCGTTAGTACAATATTGGACACGGTCAATAATAAACACTTTATTATAAGCATATAATAATAAACTATTTATTAATGGCAAAACATAAAAATTGATATTGCAGTCCTGAACCTAGAAGTTAAGATTCCACTATAAGAGGAGGTAATTTATTCGATTGTTAAATTATATTATTATTTCGTTCATTCCTTTTGACACCCTCACAATTGCACCTCCAGAGATGTCATCAGGAATCGGAATATATTTTATTTTTTCATTTTGCTACTACTTTTTGAGTTACGCTTTACACTACCTAAAAATATATCTCAATCCCTTATATACATAGCAGCATCTTAAATAGAGATTCATAGTACATCATATAGAAAATATATAAAATAAATAAGTTAACTTAAAATAACTATTATAACCAAATCAGCTACTACTTTTAAAATCTTTTCAAAATTACTTTAAATTTAGATCTATTACACCTAGCCACAAAATAATTATTTTTTCCGGAAAGTCGTCCCTAAAATGCTCTTATAAGTTAATAAGCCTGGAATGATTTCGGTTTTTGGAAAACACTGAATATATTTCAAAGAAGCTACCATACTACTCCTATCAAACAAAAGCTGCGTTTGGAATGAATTACGAGTATTGTTAGTTATTTTGTAAAAATAAAATATTTAAAACTTTTCGGAAGAATTTTTTGAATTGGTTAAGTAGTTTCTGAGTTTGCCTCACGAACAATTAAACATACTACCTTTACCTCTCTATAATAATTACTAAGGACTGACGTAGCAACCCTCGGTCGATCAGACTTTAGTCTATCTTATAGTTAAAAGAATAATTTGGTAAACAATCAAGACTTTTGCCAGTCGCATTTTCTTTCAGGAGTTCAGTTTTTAAAGGTTTTATACGAAGTTTAACAAAAGAGAATATCCTAAGCGGATATATTGTACCATAATTAGATACGTATTTATTGTTTAACGATATACATGGCAAACTAGACCACAATAGTTATCATAGTAAACATATCCTCGTTCCAATGTACTATTTGTTTATAACAAACAAGGATAAAATATTCTTTAAACAAAACCACTCAGTCAACTGCTCTGCTGATAACAAATTGAAGAGGCAAAGTTTAGTATGATGAAATGTTTGTATTAAATTTACATTTCAGATCTTTATGCGTTTTTATCTACTTTTTATGGGGTGTAGGCAGACATCAAATACATCAAAAATAAAACACTTGGCACGTACCTACACACACGATAAAGACACACTCTATGATCTTATATACATAAAACAATAAGCACTTTTCTGCAATCAACGCACAAGCCAAACTACTTTTTTCTACGTTTTTAACAAAACCACCCACTAAGGCTGAATTTTTAAAAATTCAACCCCTAAAGGGGTGAAAACGTTGTATAGAACTTTTTAACGCGTAGTTTTGCTTTGGATACTATAAATATACAATAAATGCATGTATTTCAGAGTTTTTAAAATGGCCCTCAAAATAGGGGGAAATGGGGTGTCAAAATGTACATCACGCGAGCGAAGCCGCGCTAATAAGCTGGTAATCTATATTGGACTACTAAAATAAAGGTAATCATTATGTTTCGTAAAATAGAGGGTTCATATACTTTCCAATGTAAAATCTTTTTTCAGTATCAGTCTGAAATTACTAAACCTACATAGAGAAAGCATTGCACACATGACAAGCGATGGAAATCATTTTAGAGACTAAAATATTACTTAGTTCTGTTAGCTATGCTATGATTTTATAAGAAATTCTTTAAATTAATATGTCGGATAGACTGACGATATTCCATAACACATGAATTACATAATTAATTATCTTAGGCATCAGATTTTAGATTCCGTAAATGAGTAGGTCAGTTTAGGTGCATTCTTAAAAAGAAAACAGATTTGGTTCCCTAAGGCATCCTAGGTGGCGTTAGGGTGTATCTCATAGGCAACTATCGGACCAATCAAATAATCGTTTGCTCTCTGTGGCTTGCCGGTGTTCCCACAAAGCGCCATCTATTCTGGTACACTATTGTCATGGGTTGGTTTTGTAGTTTCCCTACTAAATAAATCTAAAGTGTGCCTGAGCGACAAAAAGTGTGATATGTTATTTTGGCGTAGTTTAACTTATATGAATACATAGCTGTAATTATTTTACAAAAAGTATATATAAAAAAATACGACGATACTTTGAGCCTAACAAGGAAGACAAAATAGAACATAAATTGCTTTACTAGTTGCGTTCTAGTTTTACTTACTACGTATTTATTAATTTGAGCTACAACAGAAGAACTACGCATAAGAAGTCATTACCCATATCATAATTCGGGGGCCTGATTTTCGGGAAATAGACATAATTTATAACGTTGAAAAATAACTAAACTTAATTCGTCCCAGGCACTACAGCGTCCAGTTTGTGAAGGTAAAAAATTGCCTCCTGACGCAGTATAAATCATCTACTATAGATGGTTAAAGACTTTAGTTTTTAGAAAGCCCAAGTCGTACACATTTTATCGGCTTTTGCGATACTTATTTGTGACTTTATGTTTACTTCACGACAATTAAACCCCTGATAAAACATTTCCATACTAATACCCCGCGTTCTCTTATTCCTCAAAGGATAGAAAGAGAAAAATGTAAATCTGGCAACGCCGTACTGGATTTATGAACATGGATTCTTTGTTGTCCACATAAATAGAAGTAACATAGCATACATCTGTCTCTGTCTTACAGCTGCAAAACAAAAGTGCTAGACATACAAATAATAATAAGATCCCTTTGAGATATAGAATCGAGACTCGAATAATCACAGTCGAATTCTTCCACTGATGATTTTATCATACTCCTCAACACCTAGCGGAAGATATTTGCCAAGTTTCAGATCTAAGTAGTAAAGTTTATCTTTCTTTACCAGATTGGGATCGAAACCTTCCTTTTGCAGATCAGTCTTCTTCATTTTAAAGGTACCTGGAAACAAAAGCACAAAGCAAGATTAGAAATGTACAAAGGATTCAACGGTTTTCTTGGTTTCAAAATCTATCACATAGGAAAACCCCAATCATAGCTCTTTCCATAGCAGACAGAGTTACTGTCGCATTTATAATATTAGAATGGATTAGATTAATAGAATAAAATTGAATACATTAATTTTTTTTATTGGAGGTAAATGGTAAAATAACTAAAAGTAAAATTTACATAAATCAAATACACCTCCTAGTTTATTCTAAGCCTGCGTGGTATATGTGACGAGAAAAAGAAAGGCCAAAGAAAAGGGTGTGATAGATGAAATGGATAAGAAAGATGTGACTATAGAGACGACGACTGACAGAAAGAAATGAAAGAAGAGAACATGTTGGGCCAAAGTTTGAACTTACCCGTCATATCCATACTAGCCATGACCCTGAGGAACACAGGTCTGGCGTACACCGGTAGCTCGCCCGCCAGGTCCGAGGCTAGCTTGTCTAGATCGAGCGTGCCGTGTTCGTCCACTATGCCACACATGCCGGCCCTGCCTTCTGTATTTGGCACCTGTGGGATAAAAATTTGATTATACTCTATGTAATAAGACAATTATTTAAATTGTGTACATCGCCTCAGAATTGTGAATGATACTGAATTCTCATCCCGCGGATCCGTCTTACTTCACCCCTTATTTTACTACTTATTGACTAGCTTGTGAAGTCTGAGAAAACATGATAATACTCACAGGTTGTTTAATACATACATAGCTGTATAAAAAGCTTTTGGCTGAGACATAATTCATTGAAAACATAACAATTTTTATTGCATTACTCAGCGAACAATGTGAAAGTTGGTAAGATCCTTTGTCTGAGCTGATAATCTTCAAACGCCTGAACAGATTTTTATGAATTATAGCTAAAAACGATCTCGAACACAGTGCGTGCGTGTGTATGTATATGTGCGTGCGTGTGTAACACATCAGCTTTCAAAAAGCGCATCAAAATCAGTCCATTCGTTTGGGAGCTACGATGCCAGACAATAACACAGATAGACACTACAAACTTATGACACCCCTTTTCGTCGGGGGTCAAAAAAGTACTCACCAATACGCCATAGACGACGGCGTCCCTGTGGTCGGCGACCCTGGAAATGGCGGCCTCCACCTCGGTGGTGGAGACGTTCTCCCCGCGCCAGCGGAACGTGTCGCCGGTGCGGTCGCGGAAGTACAGGTAGCCCAGCTCGTCCGCCACCAGGATGTCGCCTGGAAGCATATAGTTTAGCATACCTTGGATACACCTTAAGCCTTGGATACCCTACCTTAGCTACACCTTTCAGCAGGTACCACGCCAGCGAAGCCTCGGGCAAGAGCTGGTATCATAATAATATATTTAATTATTTAACAACTACCCCGCCGCTCCGCTATACAAAAATTATAATTTGAAATAACGTATGGCGTATATTATGCGTATCGCAAGTTTCAGAGATGACTGGGAATACATACTTACACATGCACGCACACATGCATACATATACACACTGTGGCTGGCATGCCCATATGTCAGTATCTCCAGGCAAATGGTCTTAAATATACCCGTTTTACCCCCGAAGGGTATAAAACGATTATTTAGGTTTCAGCCAAAAGGCTTGACCCACACATTGAGTCAAGCCTGAAGGCTCGAACAACTAAATATATGGCTATTATATGAACCCATACAAGGTGTATTTATAACATCTTACTAACCAGAAATAAAAGCTGAGTCTCCCTTCTCAAAGACGTCTCTGACGACTTTCTTCTCAGACGCCGCTTTATCGACGTAGCCGAGGAACTGACGCGATGGATTGTTCTTCTGGATTTTGCCGATGAACACGCCGGGCTCGTCCGGCGCTGCCACCTGTAAATAAGAGATAATTAGCATCATAACGACCTCTGTGTTAAAATATTTTCTACCAGTTCATTCATACATGCATTTATAAATCATAAGCATGGCAGGTATTACTAGGTATTCCGACGACGTCGGTGGCGTGGCGGGCGAGTATTCGTCTGAAACACAAGAGGCGCGAGTTCGATTCCCGGGGAGAAATGTTTGCATGTTCTGCAAATATATCTTCCGGGTCTGGGTGGTTGTAGCATTATGTATTATAAGCACGTATTTAAAAAATAATAATATAAGTATTCTATCCGCTATCTGGTGCCTATAATACAAGCTTTGCTTAGTTTGGGGCTAGATGGCGCTGTGTATAATATCTACAAATATTTATTTATTATTATTCCTAAAACAATCAATATCCAAGGGTTGATCTAAAGATAATTTCTAGCTGGACAATATACGAAACAAAGCACACTGTCTGATAAGGCAGTTAATCTGTCACTGTCGTGTATCTGTCACTGTCAACTCACCTGACACAGTCCCTGTGAGTCCCGCACCGGCTCCCCCGTCTCGTCGACCTTGATGATAGCGATCGGATACACTTTGGGGAAGATTCGAGAGACGAAGCCTATGGCGCCGGGCGTGCCATCTGTATTCGCTGTAATTACAAAATTAAATACATTATTGGTAAAATTTTAGCATGATCCAAGGAACATGCTGTGCCGACCCACCTAGTGGAATATGGGCAGGAAAATAATGAAGATAGAACTTATTTCTTATTTTCTAACTTTTTAGGTGAGGCATACCGGTTTTCCCGGGATAGTTTTAATGTCCAGTTCGTGTAATAATTTTCAGGATGAATTTTAAATCTGCCAACGGACATGCGTTTATTACAAAAATATTTATTACACACCACAAAGTATCATAATACATACAGTTTCGTCAAAATTAAATGAGTTGTCTTATTGATTTACATATATACATACATATTATCACGCTGGTATCCCTAACGGGGTGGGTAGAGCCATTAGTAATTATAAGAACACTTGCAGCCACTCCTGATGCAAGAGTCCTAAGATGGATATGGTGAACCATGGTGACAGGTGATCAGTCCATCGCCCATATAGATGGTCCATCATGTTGGAGAAGATGCTACTGATTTATATGGAGTGTTAAATTTAAAACATAGGTCGTATACCCCAGTTTTCTGGTACGTTCTGAATACTTTACCAATGTTGGCGTTGCCTTCAGTGGCGCCGTAGAACTCGCAGACTTCTTTGATGTTGAATCTGGTTACAAAATCGACCCAGATCTGCAAATATTTTTTAAATTATTAGCCTATTTCTCGTCTCATTTGCCTTTTAGTTTACCTATGCAAGACCAGTGATCTCGGTAAATGACAAATGAATTATGAATCATTCCGGGTTCCAATTTTCCAATAACGGAGACGGCGGATCGTTAATTGTAATAGCAACATGTATTTACAAAAAAAAGTATATAAGTATTCTATCAGCCATCTGGTTCCCATAGCTCAAGCTTTGCTTAGTTTGGGGCTAGATGGTGCTGTATGTATCCTCTAATATAAAAAATTTAAAGTATAAATAAAGGATTGCACTTACCTGTGGTCTGAGTCCGTTGCCGTATATGACTCGGACGCTGTGTGCCTTGTCGCCGGGAGAGGGCGGTGTGGCTAGCACGTAGCGACACATCTCACCAATGTAGTGGGCAGCCTGACAACAAACATAACTTACTTTCATAACAATTACACTAATATTATAAGAGTGTGAGGAAACCCGCGGCTTAGTTAGCTCCGCACGTATTGACCATGTCTTTCCTGTGGACAAGGCCGACTAAGCTGTGAGGATGGTATAGGTGCTGGGCAAGCCTACTCCATCTTAATTCATCCCGGGCACTACAGCGTCCCGTTTGTGAAGGTAAAAAGTTGCCTCCTGACGCTGTATAAATCATCTACTATAGATGGTAAAAGGCCTTAGTTTTTTTTAGTGAAAGAATAGATGGAAACTTGTACGGTGTCACGCCCTAACAGTTGAATGGATTTGTGCGATTGGAATCTCTCTAATCCTACTAGAGACAGAGCCTTTGGCGTACCCGAATAACCCCAAAAACTATCGTCCTCAAAAATTGAAATAGTTTGATATTTTAGTAGCCAAAGTTTGAAAAAAACATGCGAAAAAAGGCAATAATCGCGGAAACTACATGGGGGTGATTTGTGCTCTATCTTTGGATATCCGCTTGACACAATTGTTAGGACATCCAAAAAGCCTCATGGGATGATAATCGGGTTGAAATTAAGCGCGACACGCCCATAAGACTTTGTAGAATAAATCCGTTCATATCATCACTGTTGAAAATAAGTGTGTTGGTAAATGAGCCACTAACAAGGCTTCATATCCGATGCTATTGTTATTGGGCGTTATTGAAAAGACATTTTAATTTGTAGTTACCGACTTCTATGTCCACTGGACTACAGACCTAAACGTGTATTGTTTTAACTGATCACGCACAAGCACAATACATGTTGTATACTGCACATGTATGAAATCCTGCAATTTTGACTCGCCTTCGAGTAAACTACAGTCCACACCCGACTTTGCTAGCCTGGTACCTTTGTTTGTAGCTTTGTATAATTTTAAGTAAAATTTAAATCCGTTCAACTGTAATACAAACATTCTCACACACCTTCTGATTTATAGTTTTAGTTGGATTGTATATTAAGTGTGAGTCACACCTTTGTCTGTGTGTTACTAAGCTGTTTACATACGTATACGTCAGGAAAAACCGGGGGATGAAGACACCCAAACCCGGAAGAAGTATTTGCAGAACATGCAAACATCTCTTCAGTGGGAACCGAACCCGCATCTCGGTATCAGCCGGACCCTCGCCCGCTAGGCCACTGAGGTTATTCAATGTGAAGATTAACTTACAGTAGCTTTGTACCGAGCGCAATCAGCAAAGTACTGGGAGGCTGAGAACTTAGGCTTCAGTACTACAGTGCATCCCAATACTAATGCCTGACCGACGCTTATCACCCCCCCTGCGGTGTGGTACAGGGGAAGAGGGCAGTAGATGACGTCATCGCTCTTCAGACCGAGGTAGAATAGCCCTGTCGCGATGAACACGTATCTGAAAGAAAACACGCAAGTTATGGATACATCAAGAAATCCAAATTATATATTTTAGTTACTACCACTAGTCGTGTCATTAGTTATTTCGAACCAGTGTAGTAGTGAAAGTATTTAATTTTAAAGAGCGCATTTGACACATATTTTCAAACTTTTTAGGTTCTATAGATCTTTTTTAAATTACATAGCAATTACTAAATTTCTGTGTTCGCCTATAATTGGCTTGTTTATGAGATGTGTGTTGTGATTTTATTTTAAATATTATAAATTCTGTGCTGGACAGGGAGTAAAATAAAACGTAGAAGGCGTCCAGCTGCTTCTCTCCCCGAGCATGTCGTAAAAGTCGACTAAGCGATAGTATCCTCTCCAACATGATGGACCATCTATATGAGCGATGGGCTGATCACCTGTCACCATGGTTCACCATATCCATCTTGGGTCTTTGAATCAGGAGTGGCTGCAAGTTTCCTTATGATTACTTGTGGCTTTGCACACCCCATTAGGGATACGGGCGTGATAATATGTATGTATTATAAATATATTGTTGATGATCGTTATTTGAATCCTACTATATTATAAATGTGAAAATTTGTGAGGATGTTTGTATGTTTGTGGCTCAATCACGCCTAAACGGCTGAACGAATTTGAATTAAACTTGGAATATACATAATACGTGTGCTGGAATAACATATAGGCTACTTTTTGTCCGGTTACAACGAGAGCGAAGCCGCAGGCGGCAGATTGTGAATTAATAAATAAATAAACTTACCTAGCATTAGAAATAACAGCCGCCTTAGGCAAACCAGTAGTCCCAGAAGTGTAGATATACAGGAGTTTTCCTTGAAAGCCTTCTGCGTCGGCCCTCGTCCATTCCGCCGGTGGCGTAGTCTCTAAGATATTGATGGCGTCAACTATGCCGTCTTCGCTGGGCGTTCTACCGTTGGAAGTGTTCAGAGCGCGATGCGTGAATTTGTACAGCTTCAGTTCTGGATCTAAGTGGCTTCTGACGTCTTGGACAGCTGTAATCAATAAATCATAAGTTGAAGATTATAGATATACGAATTTTGAGCGCTCAATGAAGAAGTGGGGGGTGGTTTGCGCATACGATTATCTAGCAAACATACATATCAACTACAGTAAGTGTAATAAGAGACGCACAGGACCGAGGTTGGCAAAATCTAAAGGTACCCAGCAGTATGTGATATGCACAAATTATAATAGTGATAATGAAGTAGCCTGTAATAAGATGTATATGTCACCGTTAAATTGTAAATACCGTTAGATTATAATCTATCTCGCGAGATTGTAAACAGTCGAAAGAATGTGAACCGTAACATACTGCTTACAATTTTACTGCTTTAAATTTCTGGCACTTCGGCGGCCGCTACCGCGGCACGCTCGCTGCGCTCGCCTTAGTTATTCACTAACCTACTAATTTCGATCTAAGCAGATGTTCGACAGTTTACAATCTCGCGAGATTGTAACCTAACGGTATTTACAATTTTACGGCGACATATACATTTCATAGGTAGGTAATTATTTAAACTTATTTAACATCTTAATGCGGATGACTGTACTGGTAACTAAGTCCTGTACGAAGTTTATTCACGTCCTAACTGAAACTCATTCTTTTCCTTATTACCCGACTTTAACGCCCGTTTTTATAATACTTTATAAACCCGTTTTGAGTTTTTGGAGGTCACACTAATTGTAGTTAGGAATGTTTTTTCTTAAAAGTAGGTAAGTAGTCGTAGGAAAAAAGCCAGCTCAATGGATCGAATTATTGTGATGAAAGCAATTCAATAACTTTTTCATTTGTCCATGCTATTTTGTGGATGAGGATGACATTCTCATGTACACGTCACTCGACGTACGCACTCGATGCGTGTTGCAACAAGCCTGTAAGACTGAGCAAATAGCCAAAATGTGGACGGATCGCGAGCGTTGGCGCGATTTCCTTTGATAAAACCGACACACGCCGGCCAACTACCAACGCTCGCCCAAACGTTGGGGCCAATGCTACTTTCTACGTTGGACGAGTGGAACTGGGGCTACCGTTGGGGCCAACGTGTGGAGGCAGACGGCGTAAAAAGGTCTCCGCCTACGTGTAGTGGGTGGGAACGGCGAACGTTCCATAACCGGCTTGTCAATGTTACCGTCACGGTTAAAAACGCAAAGAAGAAATAGCGGTCATCTGCGACCCACAGCATTCATATCCGTCCGAAAAAACAAAAATTTGCAAGCAAAATTCTAACAGGCTTTGCTTTTGCTCACAACACACTACACCTTTTGCTTATCTCGGGACAGTAACAGTTCGTTTATGGAACAGGGAACAAATAAGTACAAAACCTAAAGAACAAGTTGACCAAAACATAGTCCAATATACTCGCAAAGGCAGAAAATAAACTGAATTGTAGAAAGCTAATTTCAACTATGACGCGTTACTATACAATGATACCGCGTGTTTAAATATTCTGTGGCCACGTGCTCACTGCGGTCTAATTCTGCTCATCCGACTATGGCCTTAACTATGATGACTTGTATTACTGTAGGTACTGAACTGATTCTAAATGACATTGACTTTGAATCTACGTTCTGAATAATTTTACGACATAGGTCAAAAGTCCAGTAAAACCGAGGTTTCAAGTTTAATGCTGCACGAGGCCGGTTTAGTACGATTTAACATAGCGAGGATTCCGATCAATCAAAGTCGCTTTGCTAAGTTCAAAGGGCTGTTTTTGTATTCTTTGATGATCAAAAGTTAAAAACTTTGCTCCATAATTGAAAGTGGACAGACGGACAAAGTCGCACAGTAAGGGTATTGGGTTTAAAACCATGAAACCGATTTTATACTCGTACATAGCCTATTTATATTTGTTAGTACTGCCGCAGAAATAAGGTACAAATCATTACAAATAAACGATTGTCTTATTACTTGAGTATAACAAAGGCCATAACTATCTATACTAGATGATTTATACAGTGTCAGGAGGCAACTTTTGCCTACACTAACGGTACGCTGTAGTGCCCGGGACAATTTTAGATGGAAAACGGCTTGCTCAGCACATATGCTCATATAGCTTAGTCGGTAGTTAAGCTAAACGTATTTCCAAACATCGTCATGTGTGTACGGAAACATTACGTCAATTGTAATTTATGCAAAATGTTGTTTACACAGATACCTAATACCTAACTGACGAATTCGTGGAAAAAAATCAAATCAACCCATTTTGCGAGCTCATTTAATCTAGCCTAAATTATGTTTTAATTTACTTTTGTTCGTGATGTGGTATAAACAAACAGGTAAAGGCGGTAAAAATCCTAGACTTTAATTTATTTTGACAAACTTTGTGAATTCCCCTGATTAAAAAATAAAAATCTATTTATAGCTATACTTTAGCCAATTTGGAAATACAATTTAAATAAATAAATAACACCCAACAGTCACATACATAGTATTGACCCCACACTAGGATTCCCTGTGTCGTAGGTATCAGAAACTACGAGTACCATGGTACCACAACACCCAGACCCGGAAGAAATATTTACAGATTATGCAAATATTTCTTCCGCAGCGGGAATCGAACCCGCGCCTCTTGCGTCTCTGCCAAGCAATCGCCCGCCACGCCACCGAGGCCGTCGGTATTTATGTAAACAAATCGTCGCGTGTTTTTCATTATTACGATAAAATTAGTTTCAGATAAATAAACCTCACAACATAAGTTTTTACACCTTAATTTAACTATTAGCACTACTTAAAAAGTTCCATAAACATGTAATGAAAACGTAAGTTTTTGGTTTGTTCACATAAATTGTATATCTCCAGTTTGGCTAAATTATAGGTCCTTATTGCAATACAGCAAGGTTCATTTTAAAACGGCAGGGTTTAGCTAGTGGCTTTCATGTACTACAACATACACCAATCATTCATGACGCAGTGACCCGCCAAACTAGTTACATAAACTCACCTGACTGGTACTCATCGGAGAATATTAAGTAGTTGCATTTAGCGACATTAATGGAATGGACAAGCGCTGCTCCACGTTGGTTCGTGTTGATCAATGGAATCACAGCTCCCAGCCTGCCAACGCCGAGCCAGAGGCAAGGCTGCTGCGGACAGTTGTTGAGAAGGAGACCCACTATGTCCCCTTTCTTCACTCCTTCGGCTTTAAAGGCAGCTGTCACTCGTAGGCTGTAGTCTTCTACCTAGAACAATACAGTGCAATTTTAGTGCCAATCTAGTCAGATTATGCTCTATCATAGTATTTTCATCATCATCATCATCATCTTCCTGCCCTCATCCCACTCTATGTGGGGTCGGCACAGCATGTTCCTTGGATCATGCTGCAAGAGTTTTGGCTAAGGTGTTTTATGACCGGCCGCCTGCCTGACGTCAACCCTCCTTGGGAATGCTTGCTTGTTGTATCTCATCATGTTGGAGAGGTTACTATCCCTTAGTCTTTAACTTAGTCACTAACTTTTACGACATGCTCGGGGAGAGAAGCAGCTGGACGTATAGTATATACATATATCATAGTATTTTCATATGTATCTACTTTGTCTTTACAATAAATTTATTTAAATTTCTGAGAAAATTGTGCGCCTACCTTCTGATTGCAAAGTTTAAAAAAACAGTTGCACCATCTTTTATATTCTACAAAGTTAAGCCATCCCTAGTCATCAGTTAGTAAATATTGTAGCACATACTCGTAAAGGGTCATATATTACATAACACAGTATGCTTGTGAATGAAAAGTGAAATCAACAACTGTAGACACACTAAAATAGGTTAGTTTATGGTTACTTTTTGTATGTTGGGTCCCATGTAAGTGAGTGATGACCTGCTGAGAGTATTATTTGAAAGCGTTATCATTGTGTTTTGGTTCCTCCTTCAAATAGTTAATCAGATCAGGACACCATCAACCATTAAAACTTTCGAATATTAGTTAGAACTTTTATAGTCCCTATTGAGTACCTACCTAATGGAAAAACCTATCAACCAGCTAAGAATGACTTGATCAAATATTGTATTTACCTACATACCTACATAGGGTATTTGTGTGGAAGCAAATGTTATGCCTACTGCTAGTTTAAAGCCTATTTTTTAGCATTTGAATCACAATTATTTTTAAAATAATTACATACATGTGAATTAGGAGTGGCTGCAAGTTTTCTTATAATTACTTGTGGCTCTGCCCACCCCATTATGGATACGGACGTAATAATATATAATATGTATGTATAAAAAAGATAAATATATTTTTTAACCTCATTGAATAGAGTAAAAATGTAATCTAATAGTTACTGATGAACTACGACCCAAAGGTCTGCACCTCAGAAGCCAAATATCAAAAGTCCGTCAAAACAGGGCAGGGGCACGCGACATTTCGGTCCTATTACGTACGTAGTGTTTTATAACAGGCTAGTAGGCCTTATAAGGGTCTTGTTATTAGAAAAGAGGTAAAGCTTTCAACAAACAAACATAGGGAGAAGGATTTGAACTCTACACCTAGTAAATAAGGTTCAAAACATCAAGACCAACCATAACCATAAAGTTTGAAAGTACTTTCTCTTCAATGTTGTGTTGTCATATTTTTGCAAAACTGCCTAGATTCTAGGCCTTACATTATAGCCTCAAAAAACCTATTCTAAGTCTTAGAATTAGTACTTTTGAAGCAACAACCGTAAACAAAGAATCTTTGAAGAATAATTACTATTATCATTTGTTTAATTAGTAGTATAACCGTCTCTTGGGTCATCTACCTCTTGGGTCATGTACCTCTTGAGTTTGATAAGATATTATTACAAGATGTACTAGTTTCCGGCAACAATTTCGACATCAGGCTACACCAAAATATTATTTCTTATTACAAATCATAAGCAATTTTATTCACTACTTATAAATTGGTGTAATTCAAAATAACTTTATTTTTTAAAATTATGGTCTTTTTTTTTTGAAATTATCCCTTTATAATTAATATTTTTTTATAAAACAAGTTTAAGACAACAACCCTTATAAACTTAATTTAATATTACAGTAAGATAAATACCTCTTGGAATGTCCACGATTCATCCTTGAATAGGAAGCATGGTTTCTCCGGATGCCTTTTAACCACATCATGGAATATATCCGGTATTGTGTAGTCTGCATTACTGAACTTCCGAGCTGCCCACATTATTCTTACATAGCTTAAGAGCGCCCTGAAAACATTGTTGCTTTAATATAAAATATATAGTAATTTTTTTTACTTTGTTTCATTTTGCTTTCTATCGTAAAGGCTTTTTAAGAGTTTCTTTCATTTATTTATTTGTAGCCTTTGTCAAATACATTGGGAAATTGCCATTCTAATTATTATAAAAGTATGCATTTATGAATTTTAGCTCCGTCACTAGAGTTGGCCACTAGCTCATACGAACATACATACATACATGAATTTTAAGTATGTATGCATGATTTATTTTAAAGTGCCCCTTAACAAGAAATTCCACAGTCAAGGGGGAAAGAAAACTATTATGATAAAAAAATAAAGCTTTGAAATATCATACACAGACAGGCAGATGGACAACACAATTAAAAGTATTATTTATTTAATTATATTAGCATAAGTATAAATTATAGGTTTATAATGTTTAAGAAATAAGTAGGTAAGGTAGACAATTACCTACTTAATACTTATCGCCTGTAACTAATTAGTTACAGGCCTTGGGCAAACAAAGAATATGAATTGAATAGCGGAGGACAAAGTTTAATTAGCTAGCTTGGATTGATAATTGTGTCACTGTTTAGGCTTTAGTTGGAAGTTGCAAAACTTGACCTGAAGCAGGCATATAATTAGAACCCAAGGGAAGTTTGAAGTATCTACTGAGATTAGTTGCTTTATTAACAATTGATTTAATTTATGTAGGCATACATGGCTATGTAAAAGTACTCAATGACAAAATCAAAAACTTTAATTCCTACATTGATACCTTAAATGATCAAGGGCTAATTTTTAATGTACCTAATTACCATTTTTATGAACTACTAGCTGCCGCCCGCGGCTTCGCTCGCGTGGTACCCGGATAAAAATTAGCCTATATGTTAATCCAGTATATGTACTATGTATATTCCAAGTTTCATTCAAATCCGTTCAGCCGTTTAGGCGTGATTGAGGCACAAACATCCAAACATCCATACTCACAAACTTTCGCATTTATAATATAAGTAAGATGCAGGTTCAAAGCTAAACATATACCTGCTTATTATGATATATATATATATTTTTTTTGTATTTTATTTATTATTATTTTTAATCACGACAGGTAAAAGTAAATGTAAAAGTAGATGGATACTCACGTAAGATCTCTCTTGGAAGTCCTCAGGGCAACGTAGCACCATCTCGTATGGAACACCACCAAGTACAGTACACCAAGGAGCAGAGTACCAACGATAGTACACAGAAACCCTTGGTTCAGCCATACGGCAGCCACGGCCGCGGCAAGACCGACCACGGCGACAGTCATCGCAATTATTTTACGCAATGAGAAGCGACTGACTCTCGTCCGAACCATGCGAGTATGCGAGGCTCTCGTCTGAAGAGGTCTCGTCACACTCACTTCATTCAGAACGCACGCAATAACTTGCAACAATTATCCAAGTTTGCGGGACGTGGAACGGCAACATTCAATTATACAGCAACTTAAAAGAAAGTAAAAAACAAAGAATAAGCGCGCCCGCGCCCCATTTTAACTTATTTCACAATCGCAGACGGAAACTAGTCCAGAATGAATTTTGTATTTGTGATCGATAAAATCGAAGCGGGCGAAACAATAAATAAAATAAACTGTAACAGAGCGGCTATTTTGGAATAGTATTGTACATTGATGATTAGGTTAATAGTTTTTGCCGTTTACTGATAAAATAACCCGTAATGTACTCAAAAATTTAGCTAAAACAAAAAAATAAAATCAGTGATCAACCAACCTCATGACAACAACACGCAGTTCATAGTTCATCTCATCACATCATAGATAACTTGACATTGTGTATCATTCTGTCACTGTCAGCTGTCAGCTTTCAGTGATGCTGATTGCAGTGACATAAACGTTTTAACCACAGAGTAAGGCTGGCAGAATTGTGACAACAGATAGTTTAATAAAGTCTAATTATAAATTGATAATATGCATTTTAAAAGTATGTAAGTGCTGTTTTTAAATAAATAATGTATTTTACTTTTGTGCCGGTAGCTCAGACCAAATAAGTGACAAGCCACAGAATGCCAAAAATACATAGGTAGGTACAAGCATAGGTACCTAGGGGTACCTAGAGGTACCTAGAGGTACCTAGAGGTACCTAGTCAAGACCTGTCAAGACTGTGACTGATATGGTCTAAACGTGGTCTAAACCTGCCAGAACCTTGTCCGAAGTAGTCTTATTGCGCAGATCAGTACTCTATAGCCATATTTCCAAAGCGCTTCCAGCTAAGCTTTCTTTCATTGCGCTTACCAAAGCCCGGTTACACTGCCAGCGGTCATCTGAGACCCACAGCATATAAAATCCGTCCGAAAAAAGCTTTCTTTCAGACAAGTTGAAGAGTTGACGGTGACCGGTACAGTCAAGGGCAAAAACATGTAGGTATCTGTACCTACACATACAGTTCACATAGTTTGGTACATTCATCTACAGGTGCAATAAATTATAGATAGGTAGGTACCTATTACTTTACTACTTATTGTATAGGTAGGTATGTACCTACCTACATACTTATCTACTACCAAACATTGTGTAGGCACCTACATATTTTATAAACTCTTAGATGTTTCCTTTATATAATCATGTTGAGGGTGACATTGTCATTATTGTATCTTTAATACAATATATAATTAGGTACCTACCTACCTAATCAAATATAGGGTAGTAGTAAAATAAACACACTCTTTAGAAAATGTTATAAATATATTTTTTCACTTTGTCTAAAAGGTACGTATTTACAAAATACATAAATATAAAAGATTGGAACTTGGACACTTAGTGTCGGTCTTATATATCACATACCTACCTAGGTACCTACTTTTTATTTAAGTCTTAATTTCTAACCTACTTTTTAACAAATGAAAGCTAACGTTCTTTCATTTATTCCAGGCAATATATCGAATGCTTTAGTCTGGCGCAGCTAAAACATCAAATGCAACTTCACATTATTTAGGTAATCTTTATTATCCTTTAACTACACAATATCATTTTATTATCAATAAAATATCCTACCAACCCCACTGAGACCTAGATAATTTACTGGATAATCATTATCTACTACATATTTACAAACGATTTCAATAACTTGAACCATTTCAGTCACAGATTTCATCACACGATTCATTCCTTTACTTACATAGGTAGTTTATATCTAATTATACCTAGTATAGGTATTAACAGATTACATCATAATCACAGTCTAATTTGTCCCGCTACAATTTTGTTATACTCTTCTTCTCCTAAAGGCACGTATTTGTCTAGTTTACTATCTAGATAGTATAATCTATCTTTGACCACTGACGGATTGTATCCTTCTTTCTGGAGATCAACTTTCCTTAACTTGAAGGTTCCTGTAAAGAAAATATTTTATTTATTAAGGGCACCCAACGAAGAAATCACAAGAAAATAATGAATATCCTACTATTAGGTAGCTACTAAAAATGCGAAAGTTTGCAAGGATGTGTGTGTGTGGATGTGACGATGTAGGCAGGTATGTTTGTGCCTCAATCTCGCCATAACAGCTGAACGGATTTGAATGATACTTGGAATACCTATAGGTAGGTACCTACATAATATGTGTGATGGAATAATGTTTACCTAGGCTACTTTTTGTCCGGATACCACGCGAGCGAATCGACGGGCGAAAGCTAGTAAGTTAATAAAGTCTTATAGATATACATAATGTGTTCATACAATTATAAGATGCCATAAGACGCGTTAATAAAGCTCAACAGACTTAGGTACCTACATTTATTTTAAAGATGAACTCCGTAAAAATATATCTTACAATTACCTACATAAAATTCTTAAAATTAAAGAAATTGTAAGTTAGATTAGAAGAATAGAAGAAGTAAACAAGTTATATTACGAAACTTACTTCTCTGCTGGACTGGAAGTAAAAAAAAAGCATAAAATGCGTCCAGCTGCTTATCTCCCCAAGCATTTCGTAAAAGTGGACTAAGGGATAGTGTTCTCTCCAAAATGATGGAACACCTATATGGGCGAGAGGCTGATCACCGGTCACCATGGGTCACCATATCCATCTTGGATGGACTTTAAATCAGAAGTAGCTGTAAGTTTTCTTACGTTTACCTACTTCAGAAGTCAATCGTAATATCTTACCGGTCATATCCACGGTGGCCATCAGTCTAATGAACACGGGTCTGGCGTATTTAGGCAGATCCTTCGCCATATCTTTCACCAGTTGGTCCAAGTCCAGTGTATTTTGGACGTCTACAATACCACACATGCCCGCGCGCCCTTCTATATTGGGAATCTGGGAAGGAAATGTTGAAATAAATAACACCCAAATACAATAATTGAAATGAAATGAAAATGACTTTATTGCGAACAACAAATGTACATTTTTTATAGGAAACGATTGCTGGCAAAAGGCGGCCTTATCGCTTATTGCGCTGTCTTCCAGGCAACCAAGACTAAAACTGAACTAAGCTAGAACTAAATTAATCTAAATTAATGTTTAGATACACGCTAGGACCTTTCCATTGACAACGAGCGGTGTGAAATTCTGCTGTCCCTCGAACTATTGTAGAACTGTATCTTGTGTAATTTTAATTCCATCCACACTAGGATATCGTATGTCATGTATGGGTGGGTATCAGTGTCAGTGTCAGTCAGCATCAATAGTATATTTAAGATGAACAAAGTTTTAAAATTATTTTCTAAATTAAAACTAACCAAATATGATTTTGGTTTTTAAATACCATAAGGTAAAGAATAAGCTAAGAATAAATACTACTTAGTAATTTATTCAGTTCTAAATCACCCAGCCCAGAACATGAAAAAATATTAACAAAATGTGAAAATAGGCACTCAGTCTCTCAATTTGTGCTATAGTAAAGTAAATGAAACGAAAAGGGAATACCTACAGCATTTCTTTAACTTCCGCGATTTATTAGCATGACCACGAACGCTGCAGCGCGTTCGAAACGTCCGTCGCGTCGTCAGGAAAGTAAAAAATCGGTCAAGTGCAAGTCGAATTCTCACACGAAGTGTTCCATACCATCGTACATTAACGTACGTAACCCTAAAAAGGTACGCGATTAAGTCTCGTTATGAATTTTAAATAAAAGGAATATTTACCTCAACACCATAAACCACAGCGTCCCTTTGGTCGGCGACCCTGGAGATGGCGGCCTCCACCTCGGTGGTGGAGACGTTCTCCCCGCGCCAGCGGAACGTGTCTCCGGTGCGGTCGCGGAAGTACAGGTAGCCCAGCTCGTCCGCCACCAGGATGTCGCCTGGAACATACACAGACTTTTGTAGCCGCCCATTATTTTAAGTAACCCAAACAGTTAGTCAGGCGCGGTCCGAAGGAGGGGGGGGGGGGTCACAGGGGATATGACACCCCCCCCCATCCCCCAAAAATCGTACACGTCAAATTGAAAAATCTTCTAAAAATTTACAAAATATAAAAAAGCAATTTTCTGCTCCTAACGGCGATGCCAATAAAAATAGAAGGCTTCCATTTGTTTTATAATGTGTGCAATAAAAATAAAATTGTGTATTGTGCAATAAAATTTGATTTACTCGACATATTCTATTATTAGTGAAAAAATCAGACTTCGACCGCGCCTGCAGTTAGTCATGTCACATTGACTGTTAGAAAAATAGAATACAAATATTCAGTATTCATCTTCCCAATCAAATAGTTCTTTCTTATAAGAGATATTTACCTGATATGAATGCAGAATCTCCATGAGTGAAGACGTCCCTAACGATCTTCTTATCCGAAGCGTCCTTGTCCACGTATCCAAGGAAAGCCCTCGAAGGGTTGTTTGGTTTGATCTTGCCTATGAACACACCTGGCTCGTTCGGTTTCGCTACCTGGAAAACAATTGATTTTTTGAATTGAGAACTATTTTCCTTATGTGTCGATAAACCTCATTCTTTCTCTTTCTATATCTACTTTGAGAAAAAGAGAGAGAATAAAGCCTTTGGTTGGATAATAGAAAGAAGGTGCAGTGACCCAATTTCTTGACTAAGACTATCCTAAAGTACTCTGTGTGGCTAGAACTGATTGAAGTAGTGAGACGAAATCATAGGATAGTACCTATGATTTTGTCTCATACCTGGTGTACTTTATTAAAAAAATACAAGCGAGCTGAGTCCATCAAATTATTTTACAGAACAAATTAAACATTGTGTTCCCTAAGCTTTGAATACAATGACCGAATTTGATCCTTGATCTGAACAAAAAACATGCTTTTAAAAACAAGATTTAACTATAATTACGAGTATATTGTTAACGGAACATAATAGCGAAATATTGTTTAAAATTCCCTAGATTTTAAACGCCGGCTTTATTAGCTTTCGCTAACTTCATGCGTTCAAAAAGTATCCTAAATATTATTCCAGCTCCAACACACTCAGCACAGTAGGTATCATTCAAAGACATTCAGCCGTTACGACGAGACTGAGTCAAAACTGACCTGGCACAGTCCTTTGGCGTTTCTGATTGGCTCTCCCGTATCTTGGTCTACTTTGAGGATGGCAATCGGATACACTGCGGGAATGATTCTGGAGACAAATCCTATGGCACCAGCCCTGTTGTCGATGTTCACTGGAAAACAACAACAACAACAGATGACATTGTGAGGGTAGAAGTAGAAGATCTGGCTGGGACAAGACCACCACATAGGTATTTGTGGTACTGTACCTACATAGTTTTTAATTTGTACGAAACAGAATAGTGTATGTTAGGAAAGGGATTATCATAATGTTAGTTCGTTGTTTGTTTACTTTGTAATCACCTGTAATTAAGTAGTACGTAACCTCTTTGGTTTAATGACCTCGCTTACTTATTATAATTGCAACAGTTGCAACTCACCGATATTAGCATTTCCCTCGGTGGCGCCGTAGAATTCAACGACCTTTTTGATGTTGAATCGTTTTACGAAATCATTCCAAATCTGAAACAGAAAGAATACATAATTATATTACCTACATCAAATCGATTGCGTTGGGTTCTCCCAGAAAGCCACGTTTATGAACATCACGAAACAAATGTTAACTACTGTCTATGCGAACTCATGCACCTATGGTAAATTTCATAAAATCTTCATAGAAACTCCATTCATAAAGAACCTACTAGTTTTTTGGCCACTTTTAATATCAGTAAGATTTTAAAGCGCTCGTGGCGTAGCTTGCTTAGACGTTCTTGATTGATCGTCGAAGTGGCAGAACAACGTTGTTAGGTATATGTCGAAAGGCGCTGTACATTTCTTGACAGAAATACCACACGTTGAAATGAACACGCTAATGAACGATCCGTCGTCCGTCAGTATAATATTACCGGCATTAGTGAATGTTTCAAAATATAATGAATGTTAGGATACTAACCGTGGGTCTCATGCCGTTTCCATACACAGTCCTGACTTTGTGCTGCCTGTCGGTGGCGGAAGGTGGCGTCGACAGCACATAACGGCACATCTCTCCAATGTAATGCGCGGCCTGTTACAACAATTATGCCTTATCTTACTCAAACGCGACTTAGAGTTGAGCACGTCTCAAGTCACGTTTTTTTGACAGTTTTTGATGAAAATCTGTCAAAAACTCGTTACTTGAGAAGTGCTCAACTCTAAGTAGCGTTTGAGTATCACGGGGTTATTACTTTACAGACGTTTTACACCAGCAGCCTCTGGAGTTAACTAGCCAGGTAGCCAGCCGCGTAGTAAAAAATTGAAGAGCAAACTTTTAGACAGAACTTCTGTTTTTTTTTTCGGGTCGGTGACGGTTCAATATGATCGTCCCTGTTTCCTTCCTTGATGTAGATAATATCTCATTGGGTGTAACAGGGTGTTAAAGTTTCAATGGACTTTCAACTCAAAATACTATAATTCCAACAATGCTAATGATTTCACGAATTTTAAAAATACTTTAAACGTTGCAACTTTTTGCACAAATCATACTTATAGTTATTACATACGCATATTTTAAAGTCCCGGATATTGACTATGAACTGTTCAAAGTAACTTATCATTCTGCATCGTCATCATGCAAAACTGAGTAAAATGTATCATAACACTCAATAGCTTCAGAACATCAATGCTCAAAGGGAGCACAGATTTCTCTCTGAGATTATGACGGCTTGAATGTATCGATCGCTTTCTCCTTTCACTCGCTTCACAAACTCATAACTGTGTCTATGGGAGTGTATTAAACAATGAACCGGGGAATCACATCGTAAATGCAATCTGAAGAAAGCTGAATTTCAAGTGGATTTCTCGTTGGGTTTCTTTTTACTCTCTCTTACTAACTTACTATAAAGTTATAAATCAACAATTAACTATCTAGGCTAAAGTCTAACGAAGTTTTATGATATTGTAGCTAATCAAGCCTAGTTTCGAAAGATGTTTGGAATAATTAGGTTTAAAACTATAATAAATCAACTTCAATTAAAAATAGGATGAAACTGAGCAAATTTACGTCATCTTGACCACTCAGGGTAACTCTTGAATGAAAAAAAAAGTAAAATCGTTCACAATATTATTGTTTGGCGGCAATTGGTGATTTAAAGAGACGATGACGTTGACGACGAAATTAGCATCCCTAAGAAATGAAACACCAGTGACAAAATAATTAAAATCGGTAGCATATGTACAGAAAACAAAATACTGGTAGGTATATAGAGAACATTTTTTTATGTTAAAACTTAAGAAAAATAACTAGGTAAACCAATTTGCTAATGCTTTGTCGAATAAAGCAGGAACTAGATTTTGGTGTCTTTGGTTGAAACTAATAATTTAGATTTCCTCATCCCCTTTACCTTGCTTCGGACAAGTCAAGGTCTTTACCCACCAATTTTGATATCAGTTAAATCTAAACCAGAGGTGGTTTTCGACATAAAATATTATCATCACAATGAATTATTACCCTTGAAGACTCCGGTCGCACAGACATAAGTTGATTTACGATTTCGAAACTTGTTTGCAGTCTGACAAGAGGTAATCTTGACCTCATATCAATTAACGTGCGTGTTGCGTGTATCTATCGACTAAACCCAAATCATTTACCAAACATCTTTGCTCAATAATGGAATGCCCTGTAACCCTTGGAATGACTTATAAAGACTTCTGAAGATGATGACCCCAAAGTCATTGACACCCAGTTTTTAAATTCGTTCAAAAAACAGTTTATTAAAAAAAGAAACGCCACTTAGATGTAGGTAGGTACCTACCGGCATGAGAGAAAGATATCTCAATCAAAATTTAACCTTATTACTACTCACCGTAGCATTATACTTGATGCAATCAGGAAAATATGAAGAGGCGGAGAATTTGTTCCGGATAACGACAGTGCAGCCGAAGATAAAGGATTGTCCCATCGTGATGCATCCACCAGCCGAGTGGTAGAGAGGCATGGGGCAGTAGATGACGTCACTTGTGCGAAGACTGCCGAGATAGTGCACGCCTGAAGCCATGAATACCATCCTGGAATATTGAAGAGTTTGAACTACATAGGAAAGTATGGTAGTCTTCAGAGCTCTACTAAAGTAAAATCTATAAATCATTCAGAATTTATATGCAGGAAACTCTATCTGAATAAGTCTCATAACTACCTAATCTTTTAAATTAACAGTATAATATACGAGTACAATGAAGTAGGTATTTAGGTAAGTATTTATTTATTGTTGGTCTTGAGTACGGTCTAACAACGTACACCTTGAGAAAAAATAATTTACCAGTAAATCAATGCAAAACCATCGACTGTTTTAATGCAAAAAATGCATAATCATAATTTTAAAACACTTCTAACCTTGATGAAGAAATGACAGCAGCTTTCGGTAGACCAGTGGTTCCAGAAGTGTAGATGTACAGCAGCTTTCCATTAAAGCCTTCTCCATCAGCCGGTGTCCAGGGCTCTGGGAGAGTGGCTTCCAGCATTGATGTGAAGTCATTGGGAGAGTCCACGACACTGACTGAGTTGGTATCGAGCGGGCGACGAGTGTACACAAACAGCTTCAGGGATGGACTTAGTTCTTTGGCTACTTCTTGGAACACTGAAAAGATTTAACGCGTTGTAGAGCTATTAGGTACCGTTAGATGCCCTTCCTTGATTAATGAAACAAGATAGGAACAAATGAGGACTCGTCGTCAACTGACACTGAAAATTTCGTACCACATGGTTGACGAAACGCAAAGATAATGAGAGAGTTTCTTACTGGTGAATTGGCCATCCTTTGACGTACTTTCGTAGTAATTGATGGATGAGTTTTTGTATAATATCGAATTTGAAATCATTTCACGTGTGTCATCTTCTACTATACAGTAAATTTACCCGTGAGACCGATCCTGACGTCAAACACAACACACTCAGCATGCTTATGAGAATCCCTATCATTATTCAACAGCATAATTACAATAAACAAAATAATACCGACACTTTATCTTATTTGTATGCAGCTAAAATAGGTGCCTAATAAAAGAATGTGTTCAATAAATAACCTTTACCATCTATACCTACTAAATGATTTATACAGCGTTAGCAGGAGGCAACTTTTGCAAAAAAAAACATTATATTTTGATTTTCTCAATACTTTATGTTCACTACTGTATTTACTTTTTTATTTTAGATTGATGCCTTCATAATACCGTATATACCTAGGAAATTATAGTTTGTTTTTTATTAACTCGTGATCAGGATATTATGTATTTTTGTTGATCAAAAGCCCTTTAGGCTACCTACAGCAACAAGTTCAGATGAACTGGATATTGCCACTATTTCAGGTTCCTAAACCAGATTTGTGAAGTAGTTAAAATTATAGTTTGTTTTTTTTTAACTCGTGATCAGGATACATTTGCTAATTAAAAGCCCTTTAAGCTACCTACAGCAACAAGTTCAGATGAACTGGTTATTGCCACTATTTCAGGTTCTTAAACCAGATTAGTGAAGTAGTTACATATGTACATGAATAAATACCATTGACCGTGGTATGTCTGCCGATCAACCTGCGGTCACGTTTTT
The DNA here is from genome assembly GCA_949320045.1 of Scotopteryx bipunctaria. Taxonomy (NCBI): domain Eukaryota; kingdom Metazoa; phylum Arthropoda; class Insecta; order Lepidoptera; family Geometridae; genus Scotopteryx; species Scotopteryx bipunctaria. The sequence goes on from OX439441.1 coordinate 8,603,094, forward strand.
ATTTTACGCTTTTTAAAACTTGTTAAAAGTTTACCTATCAAATATGTGTAACTAAATAGGTTAAATGTTATAGGTACAAATATTCCACCATAAAGTGAAATGTATTCAAAGTTTTATCCAATTCCGTTCAGAAGTTCCGGAGATGAGAGGAGATAAACATAGACACAGAGTCTACAATTACAATTCAGACAGACTAGTCTCAATCTGAAGCAAGTCAGAATATCTCATAATTCTTTGAAATGACTTGTATCATTTTGACCACAAGATAACCAAGAGAAAAACAGCTCAAACAATAAAAGTCAAGACTATTACCACTTTGAAACTCTGCTCCATAGATCACCACATCGCACTTCGCGATGGTGATAGAATGTAGCAGCGTCTTGCCAGTCTGATTGCTATTTATCAGAGGACACACGGCTCCGATGCGGGCAGCGCCGATCCAGATAGCTGGCAGTTCTGGACAGTTGTTCAACATCACGCCCACTGTGTCCCCTCGCTTCACGCCTTTAGATTTCAGGAGGGCTGAGACGCGGAGACTGAATTCTTCAACCTGGGAATATGAATATAGATGACTCAAGAGCTAGAGATTTGGGAAGATGTTTGCGTTAATGAATGTAATCCTATAGGAAGTTATACCTATACCTATACACACGTACAAAGCCCAAAGGAACCATGTAGTTTCACCGTGTCCGTCCGACTTTAGTAGGAAGCATTTTACTAGCACTATGACGCTGATATTTTCACGGTTACTATCTAGGTACATAATTATGTGTACTATGTAATGAAAGAAAAAACCCAAGGAGGGTTGACGTCAGGCAGGCGGCCGGTCATAAAACACCTTAGCCAAAACCCTTACACAATGATCCAAAAAAGATCATGCTGTGCCGATCCTACATAGAGTGGGATAAGGGCAGGAAGATGATGATGATGATGTAATGAAAGAAAAACTTTGGAAGAATTTTTCCAGGGAAGCTGAGTGGGTATGTTTTTGCCTACACCATCATGTGGGGCACTATATTTTGAATCACTACATTGTGTGGGGTGTCATAAAGTTTTCAAAAGTATGCTATTAGGTTATTTACCTATTCGCGCTTGTTTTCGAATTTATATCTGAAAGATATTTCAAAGGTTTTTTTACCTGTTGGAAAGACCATGTTTCATCTTCAAATAGGAAACAAGCCTTATCTGGATGCTTTTTCACCATTTGGTGGAAAATGTCCGGCATCGACCAATTCTTCCTCGTGAATTTTCTAGTCAGCAGTAGGATTTTGATATAGCAGTATAAAGCCCTGCCAAGGAATAAATATGCTCGTAAACAAGGGGGATACCATGGTACTTATAGTTTCTGACCACAACAAAAATAATAAAGTTTCAAGTTTGTTTCAAGGAATACGATTTTGCATATAAACTCTTTCACCTCCTTAGAAGTGTAATTTTAAAATATCCCTGGCTGGAATTGCCATAAAAGGACGCTACACTCCCTATGTTATTGTTCATTCATTCATTAGATGTTCATTGTATTACGCACGCATCCAACATTCTGTATAGTAGATATACTTACGAGAAATCCCGTGGTGTCGTCCTTATAGCGATCCATATCCATCTCCAATAGAAAGCAAGTAGATAGACCACTACTAGAATAGCGAAGACGAGTACGCTGGCCTGCCAATCTTGGAAGACCCACGCTACAGCGCTAGCCCCCACCAGAACACTCAGCGCTAGGGCCATGACTATCACTTTACTCCACGGGAACTCATTCAAAGGTTTGGCCGCCCCTTTCTCCAAATCCACGTCTTTGAATTTCAGCTGAAACAAATTTTCTGTGCAAAACTACTGACAAGAGAACAGTGTTCGAAGTTCAAGCGATAAGATAAGACAGTGTTCGATTTGCTTTATTTACTAACACGAGTGTAGAGATATATCTATTGAATTAGTAAATAAATATTCATGTCTATTTATTACTATTTTTATCAAACAATCTAATAAATGTCTATTGCCATGAACACGGTGTTATATGTCCTTTGAAAAAAATTACAGAAAAAACAGAATCAGATTATAATCTGTTTTTCTGTTATTTAAATTTTTTTTGTCGACGGGCGCTACAATAACTCAGCACAGAATAACTAAAAGAACTAAGGTTTAGTGCGAACTGTACCTATTAATTGAACCTGTTGCATTATTATATCAAGCTAATAAACATATTTTAATAAACATAAGTTCACCGACGAACCTACACGTATATTGAACTAGCAGTCGGTAGTACCACCAAATAACATAAGTCACGAGAATAACATAAGAACATAATAAATACGACGATGATTTAAAAACTTGTGAACAAGACAAGTAAACAAGGATGCAGGTTGGTATATACCGTCTTTTGTTTGAAGTACTTACATACTTTTACCTCTTTACTCATGCATAATTTTTTTAATAAACATGCAATATAAACTCGTAGATGACTAAGCCATTGTCCTGAACGTACCGATAATATTGAAAATATTTCTTATTTTTATTGAAAGTTATGTTAAGGTTAGTCAGCTTTGATATTCTTTAATGCCCGGTTCAAATATTTTATAAACAGACTTTGGATCGTTCTTGTGTGTTTATTCGTCCAAGTCATTACCATAAACTTAGGCCTTCACCACCTATAGTAGATCATTTATACAGCGTCAGGAGACAGCTTATACCTTCAACTATTGCCATAGCAACATTATTATCTTTAGAAAACAGGTCGAAAAAAACGCTGCACATTTTTTGATAGAAAAACAATCGACAGTTAGTGATATATTGGAACCGGGCTTAAATCCCGATTGTGTAGCTACATAATGAATTAGATTACTTACTTACTATGTTGTTACAAACAAGATGTTATTATTTTGTACCTAATTGTAGGTTATTTACGTACGTGCAACAGAATCACGCACCACGTCTTCACTGATCTATGAACCTAATTTTCTCAGTCATATTTTTTTGTGACTTTACCTCGGCAGACGTTAAGGTAATTCGTTAGACTATTAAGAGTGTGCAATAGTGAATTTTGCACACTAAAAACGATGTAAAACTCTGTTGTTACTTAGTAAAATGTATTTATTCTAAAAGAAAATGAAATTTTATCATTTTTTCCTTGGTTCTTCAAAGTGAGAACACGATAAGAGAAAAAAATGTTCATTTTGTAGTTTTCTTGTTATTAATTATTTGATTTGGCAGATTATTTGATTTCAATATAGGTACATTATACACCATACACCCGAAATTCGTAGCGTTGGATTTGAAATCTGTCTTGCTAGACGCAATCGTATGGTGGCCTCTTAAATCACTTAGATACAGCTACTCTACGGCAAAAACTCAAGGCTGACTCTTGCGCAGGCAGAACGTACCTAATGGTTTATCAGATTATAATCTGATATATACCCGGTTCCAATATTCTAATATCGGGCGACATTCGCATAGCAATGTTGTTTTTATGTTAAAAAAAAGTCTGGCGTTTTCGACAAATAACACCGTTACTACGGTAATGTACCATCCGTCGATATCGTCCGTTAGTAGCATATATGAACAGGGCAATAATGTAAGGAAAATATTATTACTCCTAAGTAAGAAGATATTAAGCTAAAATTGATTTTGGAAACTATACATAAATAGCTGCTTCGATTTTCATTTTCTTTAATGAGAAATTATTTCGATTTTTAAAGTAAGCAGGTAATCTATTTAAAATGAACTTAGGTACCAATTTTAAACCGCCTTCAAACTACGTTGACTTTTGCTAAGTTCTCTAGGAAATTAGAATTACCTACTAGAAAGTACAATAGCGAAATGCGAATGCGTACAAGTGCGAATTACATTAGCACAATGTTAGTTACTTAAGAGCGTGCCATATGCAATTTTATAGTTCGAAATCGTTATTTATCTCAAAATCTGTGAAAGTTACCAACCTAATATTTAGGGAAAAGATGCTTCGAACGCTTATTTTGGATTTTGTCTTTTCAATACACAATTGGTGAAAATTTTCTCGACAATATTTTTTTTTTGAAAAACACTCGTTTTGCAAACATTTTGCTATTTATCTCAAGAACGGCACGTCTTTTTTGTTGGGTTTTTGTTTTGTTAAGATATCCGTCATTAATTCTTTAGTTCCATCTTTTAATTTTTTGATTGATTGTTTAATTCACTTGTAATTAAGTAAAACAGTTTTGGCGCTTACGTTGTTATAAAATACGTTGCGCGTCTATGTCTCTATCCTTCTCACTCACTAGGAAACCATAATTGGTCATCCCACTCATCCCGCTCGTTAGTTGGTTACCTGCGCTTGACTGCCTCACATTTTCGACGGCGTTATGGCACGCTCTTAAGTAATAAATTTCACAAACCAAACTTCGTCGCACACACAACTGACTCCAGCCAAGGAACAATACAAAATGTAGATTTCACGAAAACTCACCTCGACTTTCTGGTTATTGTCTGAAGTATTGTTCATATTACTGTCCAGTTGAACCTCGACATTTGACATCTTTGGGTGATTCTACTCAATCAATCGGCAAGTTTGTAAAACACCGGTGCTGCGGTAATTAGAGTTGTATAAACTAATGACTTCTAACAAACATCTTCAGGTAGTTTTTGTCTGAAACAAGAGAAAAACTAAAGTTACTTCAACTTCAACACTATCGAGGCAAAAGCTCACGACTGAACTTATTATAAAATGTGGTGTGTATTTTGATATTATGTCGTACTAGCTATCGCCCGCGGCTTCACTAGCGTGGTACCCGGATAAAAATAGCCTATTGTGTTAATCCAGTACATGTACTATGTATATTCCAAGTTTCATTCCAATCCGTTCAGCCGTTTAGGCGTGAAAGAGTAACAAACATCCATATATATCTATACATACAAACTTTCGCGTTTATAATATTAGTAAGATTTGTATCCGTTTGTTTATAATACTCTAGATCACTAAACAGATTCTTGATTTTTTTCTAGCTGACTAGTATCTGCAACCATTCTCTTTTTACACGTCTTTATAATTAGCATTAGAGCTAGTTTAGAGACTAGACTAGACATTTAGGTTCGATTAGGAACGAATAATGTCGAATAAAGGTTAATGGTCGCAATGAATAAGCTAAAGTCACCATGTTTCAAATAAATATTGTCATCTCGTTCTGTTAGATAGTGATAAATAGTGATAGAGAGCTAATCTCAGACTTTAAATTAAGCAACGTCTCGTCCCTCTCGTTATAAATAAAGGGGAATGTTTATTTATGTAGGTAACTAAACAAACAATAAAAAACAAAACACTACAAATACCTACCTAGGTACTTCTACTACTAGTCGTGTCATTAGTTCGTTCGAACCAGTGTGGTGAAAGGATTTAAAGTGCGCCTCAAGGCTGCAAATTAAAAAAGTTGTAAATCATAGAAGAGCGTTTGACTAAATCAAACCACTTTTTATTTTTTGTTGAAGCGCTCGTGGCGCAGCTTGCCTAGACATTCTTGATTGATCGTTGAAATTAAGCAACGTTGTGCGCGGTCCCAATTTGGATGGGTGACCACTAGTGGCATTACGAGCTGAGCGCTTCCGTGCTTCAGATGGCACGTTAAATTGTCGGTCCCAGCTATTGAGCGGAGGCCTTTAGGTGGCCTAAAACCTCCGTCAAAAGAGTTGACCACTACTAGCTCATACGAATTATCTTACTTTATTTTTTGTGAAATCAATAGTTAGCTACTAGTCTGAAACGAAGGAATACGCTATCGTGATTTCAGAACGTGCATTGAAGACGTGTGTAAGTACAACAGTCAATAGCTTTCGGTTTCGCTTTCTTCGACACGATCATTATGTGGCTGACTGAGGAAGTTCATTGACATTTACTTTCATTGTTTCTTTGCGAGGTCGGGAATTCAAATAAACATTAAGCTGGTTCTTTTTTAATTTAAGATGCAACTAAAGTCAGGGATGAATACTAAACGCTCTCATGGAATTTATGATTATTATGACTTATACAAATCGAGATGGGTGACCGCAAGTGGCATTACGAGCTGAGCGCTTCCGTGCTTCGGAGGGCACGTTAAATTGTCGGTCCCGGCTTTTAAGTCGTTAAGCCACGACGACGGAGGCCTTTAGGCGGCCTAAAAACTCCGTCACTAGAGTTGGCCACTAGCTCATAGGTACGAACATACATACATAGTCAAAGTCATTTTTTTATTCCATAAAATCACGGGGATCACTTGGACACGTCTTAAATCTACTTTGCATTTACATACATACCTACTTATACGTAAGTTCGTATTGTATGTTTTGTTCGTATATTTATGTAGGTACCTAACCTACCTATGTAATGTTCAATTTTATAATATTAGTGTGATGTAACCAAACAAACTCCAATTTTGCTCCGCGTGAACCAAAACAACAGATTTGCTAATAAGGCAAGTAGGTACTTATAAGTATTGTGTAATTAGTAAAGCAGTAGAGCGTACCGATTTCATGAATGAATTAATTGGTAGAGCACATTATAACATGCTTTTTACCCACCTAGTTCAAGGTTAGGCAAAACCAAGTTGCAATATATTGCAATATTCCCTTGATATAGAATTTGCTTCGGCTAGAAGAATACTACTACTACTAGTCGTGTCACTAGTTCTTTCGAACTAGTGTGGTGAAAGGATTAAACTCACTTCGTGCACATGACACAGATTTTTGAACTTTTTAGGTTTTACGACATCCTGGTTTCCCACGATGTTTTTCGTCTCGGTTTAATAGTACCTACTGGTATACTTATAATACACATATTTTTTTCTAACAGAAAAACCCATTGGTTGGTGCACGAATGGATGAACCCACGACCTTAGGATCTGAAGGTGCTACTAGACCACCAGAGCTCGCAAGAACTTTATTAAAACTTGGCTAAAGGAGATGTTTCATAGCAGGCCTAGTCTTTCTTTGTACACCAGACAGAAATATGGTGAAAAAGTTAGAGTATTTCGAAAATATACTTGATTTCTAATTTTAAGTAAGTATAGTTATCTGTGGAAATTATTTAAAATACGAAGACTTTACATTTACTAACATTTTTTCCTATGTGGCTTGGCTATGACAATGAAAAAAATCATAACTACAACTGTCACTTAAGTATTTTGATAGATTTATGATTTTAACAGCTCCTTAACGAACATATCGATTCTACGCGAACGAAAAGCAACCATTTTGCCTACTTTTCAAAGTCAACAGCTGTCAAAACTTTTTACTCAATATTATAGAATATTATGAACTCAATATGACCGCCCCGCCATATTGTTTTATGTTTTGTTTTGCCCTCTGTGAGAAATATATTTTAGGAGCATGCATTAAATAAAGAAAATAATAAAAAAATACAAATGAAAAAGGTTTTACATCTGTTTAGCTATGCTTAAACAAGTGTCCACCGACCAAGCCTAGGTTCAATACATTTGTGAAACATATCCTTTGCTAGGCAACCACTCACATTAGTTGTTCACATCATTGTAATTTAAATAAGTAGTTTGGTTAATAAATATATATTTAAATGATACTGACCTAGTCAATGATTATAAAGTTCTGGTTTACATTTTGTTCAGACATAAATTATAGTAATATTTTTTCGCGTTATAGAATAAATGAGGCAACAAATCGTGTTGCCCTATTGTCTCGTGGCTCTTGAGATAATATAGCAAAGACGTTTAAAGAACCAACATTCTAAGCAGGATGTGATGAATAAACTGTTTGTTCTTAGTACGAATTCTTTGTCTTTAGGAATTGAAATGTCAACATCAAAAATACAATGCTATGTTTGAGGATGTGTACAACGCACCTAATTCTTCAAATTGCAGAGACAACAAGAGAAAACAACCATCAGCTAAAGTGAATCACATCACAAATTGGAAATCTATACGTTCAGCCAAACCTACCTATCAAATTGACAACACGTAATTAAAGCGCGGTGCTATTGATTCCTCATTCCGTTTTGTCAGGTCTTTCTCTTTTTATTAATCTTCTGAGATGGCTGAGATGACTCAATTATCTTGGTGGGTAATTTTCCCCGTTAGGATAAAACTTAAAAGCTCCGGCCACTGCGCTTAGAATTCTAAAATTAGCTTGAGGATACAACCCGACCGTCATGGTAAAGCAAATAGGTATTCAAAAATACCCAGAGGCAAATTAAAAACATTTCCACTTTTGCCAAATAAACCTGATGCATTTGTGGTTAGATTGTGACGCACTAAATGTGCGTCACAATCTATTAAAATTGCTTTACTAATGTAAAGCAATTTCAAAGATTGAGTAGGTACCTACTAATACAAGAAAATTTATTGTTATGATTATGAACGTGAAATTGAACGTGAAATCTTTGAAAACACTTTATCATCATCATTTTCCTGCCCTTGTCCCACTAGATTGGGTCGGCAGAACATGTTTCCCTCTTCCATCTTCTCCTATCATTCGTCATCTCAGTACTCACTCCTTTCACACGCATGTCGTCTTTCACACAATCCATCCATCTCTTTTTAGGCTTGCCTCTGCCTGTTTATCCATCCACATTCATATTCAACACTTTCCTTGTAACATGACTTTCTTCCCTCCGCAAAACATATGAAAACACTTAAATAAACCAATCAGTATTGTGGGATATTACGGATAAAGAAAATTCGCATAATTTGGATCGAACATATCAGATTTTATTTTATTTTATTATCCCTAATTTTTAAACACCTTAGCCAAAACTCTTACGCCATGATTCGCATGGCGACCTCGCATAGAGTGGGATAAGGGCAGGAACATGATGATCCCTAATATTTTAATTAGTTGAAGATGTCTCTCATTTCCATTATGATGTTCGAATGTATTTGTAATATAACCTAAACTGTTATTTTTTTGATCATACTATTAAATTTTCGTTAAATAAAATCTGATGACGAGAAAGTTGCGGTGATTAAAGAGAAAGCTTTATTTATTTACTAACAGCAGTCTGCGACTCGGCTTGCGTAGTACTTGTACGTATGAGAAATAGTTTATATATTATAAATTCTGTATAGTCAGAGTTTCAGCCCAATCCGTACAGTACAACTGATCTGGTAATAAGGCACATAGACAAACACTCTCTCACACACAAAGTTTCGCATACTTTAGTACCTACGATGTAGTTCGCCCCGAACTATCTCGCGCACGATGTCCACAATCCGCAAGATTCGTATTCTCCTACTTTACACACTTTAATTATGTACACGTACCAGCTGCTGCTGTCGTGATTTATTTTTCCGATGCAATGAAATGATCCTTAAAAGTAACTGGGTAGATTAGCATCTAAAAAAATTATTGGCAACATTGCCCATTTTCATAGCCAAAACAGACGCTTGGCCAAAAATTACTATGCAAAAATTTATTTCACAAAAAGGAGCAAATGGTTCCTAGTCACTTTTCCTGTACTTTCCTGCCACTTTTCTTCTGGTTCGGATTTCCCCATACTACTATCCAGTCTAACCTGAACTACGAACACAACGAAACTCTAACAAGAGGGAGCTCAGGTTACAACAGTTTTTTAAACTTAACTTTTTTCACTGTATTTCAAAAACTGTATAATACATCCTAGAATTAATATACAAACAAAGCCCTTTCATATGGTACCCCACTCGACACATTTGCTGTAAAACTTTTTTTACCCTCATGGAAACCCAATATCTTTACAACCCCTTTACCGATTATGCTCATATGCAAAGCTTCCCAGCAAATCTTCATAACACAGTCTATTGACCTACCAAGTTTCATACAGACTGGATTAACAGTTTGAAAGTTATGCTCTAACAAACATATCCACAAACATACAAACATACAACGCCAAATCGCCCAACTTGCCACTGAGATCTCGCTCGCTCCGCTCATTCGATGTGTACACAACAAGTTTAGTGCAATATTCTGCGATCCTACACGGAACTCACAGACTCTTCATTCGTAGCAGAAAACATAATAAACAGGCGAAAAAAATATGTCTCTTGAGACCTCATTGAGATTTGAAAAAACACTTTCAATTACGAATCTTCTCACTAGACACTAGCAAATGTCAAATGATGCAAAAAATATCTAACCCAAAATAATAGGAGCGTCAAAACCAGCCGTAAACACCGTAAAAAAGTCACAAAAAAACTTTATCATTGGATGTTTGTAGGTAGGTATATACATAACAATAAAATTGAATTGAACATTCTTATCAGATTTTACAGAATAAAGATTTTAATATTTTTTCTACTGAAACAACAAGCGGCTATAACATTTTTATGACCAAACAAAACAACTGTATCTAATAGATCTACCTACTTACCTATAGGATTTCAGACTTTTTTGTCATACAAATGACCAAAAAAGAGTCTGAAAACCGGCTTATTCAATTCGCTAAGAAATCGAGTCAACAGAGAGTCGCGAAATACGGAGGAGATATTAAACTCGAAAATTAAAATACATGAAAATACTAGCCCCGCCCGCGGCTTCGCTCGCGTGTTACCAGGATAAAAAGTAGGTAGCCTATATGCTACTCCAGCATACATACTATGTATAAGTAGGTATTCCAAGTTCCATTCAAATCCGTTCAGCCGTTTCGGCATGATTGAGGCACAAACGTCGTCACATCCTCACAGCCTCACATCATCACAAACCTTCGCATTTATAATATTAGTAGGATTTACACAAATACTTGCCAGTTATGACTGGTATGCTAGGGACATACAATAAAGGCGTGAATGTATCCTTAGCACAACAATGGAATGTTCACTACCTACAATAAAACTCAATCATTCACACATTTTACGACCTAAAGAACAGAATGAAATAGCCTTAGGTACAAAACATATACTTCAGCCAAACTGGAGATACAATTTATGTAAATTGTAAACAAACCGCCCATACTTCACCCAAAACTTACTTTTTCATTAAACGTTTATGGAACTCAAGTGTGAAAACTTATGTTGCGAGGTTGATTTATTTATTTTCATGTTCATTTCTTATCATTAAACCGATTCCCTTAAAGTTTTTAATGTGATCATAGTTTGTCGTTGTAAATAAATATTGTAAGTTTATTTCTTTTAATAAATGTTGGTATTGGATTTTCTTTATGTTTTTACCTTAAACTAAAGTGATTTAATCGTAATAATGAAAAATACGCGACGGTTTGTTTACTTAAATCGTAAGTATCTCCAGATTGGCTGAAGTATAGGTAAAGCTACATGAGGAATCTTGTTGGACTAACAATTCATGCTAGAAGAATCTACATCTCGAGAGTAAATATATGACTTTCTGATTAACATAGGAATATGGCCACTTAATATCCTACCTCTAGCAAACGCAAACGTTGGCTTGACGTGGTACTTTTAAGAAATATGAATGGATTTCATCAATATCTTTCGTCTCAGAAATCCGTTTGATAAATATGAAGATTTTTGTAAGTAATAAATACCGTAAATCTCAAAATATTCCTATGGTTGAATCGTTACGTATTCCCTATATCTCTGTCCGACTGAATTTAAGACACATCCGCTGAGCGTGGTCTGGCATGCTCTTGCCAATTTATTTTTATCGTGATGATACAAAATTGCATAGACATTCGCCTGAGCGAAATAGCTTTTAAAATTGAACAAAAACAAAACAAACAGGTTCTTCTACGTATCCTCAAGAGCAGCAAACATTTTTGCAATCTTAGGTAGGATCAAGCTCTCGAGACTTTCGAATTCCATAGAAGGCAGGCGAAGGCACCTACAAATATAAAATTGCCACGTTTTGCAAAATAAAAAGGCCTAAGATTATCCAGTGCTAGCCTGGGTCCAATTTTTATCATTTTCTCTTATTGTTTACTATATACTGAATATAATAGGTATCTTGGTAGCATAATCTAAAACTGGTTACCAAGACTGAATCAAAAATATAAAAATGCCAGATTACGTAATAAATAAACCCACATTTATTCAAAATGGGAAACAGGAATGTCCAAAAACATTTATTAAAGTACCTAAATATTACCCACACACGATTGTCTGATTGATGCTTGGTATTTATTCAATAGGCAAAAAGAATAAAAAACAATAAAGATAAAATATAATTAGCATACTACTTACATACAACTTCATTGTAATTGTCGAGTAATTGCTTCCAAGTTCATAAGTCTTGGCCATGACACATAAATGACTATCAGCTCGACAAAGAGAGATGTCTTTGGCCAGAAGTGTGATTCGCATACAAATCCCTACAGTACTTAGTATGTGACTAAATAAATCTATCATTTTGCAACCGAGTCAACAAACTTACGTAGCCCTTTCAGATATTGTGTTCACGTACAAGAATATTTTGATGTCTTTGTTGATAAGTAGGTAGAGCACTGGCGGTCTAGTGGTAGCGATCTTCCGATCCTAAGGTCGTGGCTTCAAATCCGATCGTGCGCCATTGAAGTTTGAAAAATTGAAAATTGAAAAACGGTGAAAGAAAACATCGTGAGGAAACCGGTATGTCTTAGAATCTAATAAGTTCAAAAGCATGTGTCAAGTGCAAGAAAGAAGCTATTGAGGTGCTCCTTAAATTTTTTTCACCACACTGGTTCGAAAGAACTAGTGTTGTACAGTAATATTGTTTTGATGTACATGATGAACTTAGATATTTATCGTCATCCTATCATAATCTTCCTGTCCTTATCCCATTCTATGTGGGGTCGGCACAGCATGATCCTTGGATCTTGCTGTAAGAGTTTTGGTTAAGGTATTTTATGACCGGCCGCCTGCCTGACGTCAACCCTCCTTGGGAATACTTGTTTATCCTACAAATAGAAAAATCTAAAGATTATCAGGATATGACGATGTGACGATTTTCGTATGGTTGTGCCACAATCACGACGAATTCAAAATTGACATATACTTGTAAATAGTGTTTGCTTGAATGACAGTTGCTTTAAACGCAGGCTAAAAGCTCGTTAAACATAAGTCATAGTGACTCGGTTTGTCTGCGTTAGGGTAGACATCAAACTAAAAAACCGGTCTTGTGCGATTCGAATTCGCACACGAAGGGATCCATACCATCGTACATTAAAAATATTTTTTGTTTTTGTCCCCCTTTTATTTAATTTTTATTATTTGTTGTTATAGCGACAATAGACATACACACTCTGCCTATTATTATATAGTTCATGAGATACAGCCGACTGACAGACGGAGGGACGGACGGACGGACGGACAGCGGAGGCTTAGTATAATAGGGTTCCGTTGTTATCACCCTTCGGGTACGGAACCACAAAAAGATGATGTCATGACGTGCGTTTGCAAGTTTTTTTTCAGCTGAGCGCGTTGAAGTCTTTTGTATGGAGAGTCAATGAGTCAATTTTAATTTATAATAGATAAGTCACGCGTTTTTTTTCTTTGACTTAGAAAAAGGAAGTGTCATTTTTGTATCTATGCTGACGTAAAAAAGGATACGTCTTTTGAAGTAGTATTTTCACTTTTAGCATTTTCCTTGGATTCATGCCGAACGTTTTCGGCGGTTTATTTTCCCCACTTTTACCGTAAAACTTATTTTCTCTTGGAAACAAGACAAGTTTTTTTATCCTAAAAAGTTTGTGTCATCAGTAACCAAAATTACGAGCATGCGTCCTACTACTAACTACCTAAGATGGCCTATGGCCTCAAAGAGCTCTTATCCGATTGTACATTGAATTTTTAAAGCGTAATTATCTTTATTAAAAAATGATTAAAAAACCTCTTTGAATGCGTCGCGACAACTTTAATGACTGTCAAGCAAGATATTTGCGTATAAAAAAGGTTTGAAAGTTACTATATTTTTTGCATAGTTCTCTTGTAGAACTTGCTTGATATATTAAACACCAATAAAACAAGTTCTTTAAAGCCAATAAATAATCAAATAAAAATAAGGAAGCTTATTACAGTTTTATTACCTACTTTTAGTTTAGTGGTTCTTTACTCAATTATAATAATTCAAATTTTATTGTTGAAACAAAATTATGTTCATATTTAATCTGTGTGATTTTGTAGGTAGGTACTACAAAGATACCACAGAATAAATAATAGTACTAGGTACTGCCTAAAAAATACGAATGAATAATGTCTACAGATTTTTTATTGAGAGGTATTGTACTAGTTTCAATTTCTGAACGATTCATTTTGTGTTTTTTTTATACTTTGGCGCCCCTTTCCCTTAAGACCTAAACATTTGCATTGAAAAATAAATAATTATGCCAAGTTCAAACTATACTCTTTCACTTACTTTTTTACAAATCTTATATTATTTTTTAATACAGTGGTGCGAGCGGCAATCATACAAAGTATCAAACAAGTGAAAACTCTTACAGAGCTATGTCGTAACCTATAAAAGTTCCCTCTTGGATCACCCTATGAATTGTCTGATAGCAGTTTTACGAAAGGACATGAAATGGCCGTTTATTTACTAAATAACTCAAACAATTTCGTGTTTCCTGCAATATTGTGTTGGTGCGACGATGCGAAAAAACAACATTAAAAGTACCTAGGTATATTATACAATTATACATAGTACCTACATATTTACTCGCACGACCAACTCTTAAAAATGAGTAATTGTTTAAAGGAATGTTGACATCAATGCCTATTAATTATAATTATACAAAAGACATAAATTATTTTCTTTTATGGGAACATATCAGTAGCAGATATCCTCATTGGAACTCGTGGATCAGGAGTGGCTGCTAGTTTTCTTATGATTACTTCTGACTCTGCCCACCCTGTTAGGTAAACGGGCGTGATAATAAAATATATAAGTTCAGTTAGCAGATCCAAGATTTTGATTTGGGAGAGGCATATACCCACTGAGGATAGATTTTATCAAGGTAAACACTAGCTTTTGGAGGAGGCTTGAGCCCCCATCCCCCCTATCCCTCTCCCTCCAGGGAGCGGGACCGATCCCCAATCCACTTCTCGAATATATCTCGAGATCTTTTTGGAGTTGATACATTTACCTAAGAGCTGCTTAGGTTGACTCGTAGATTTACGAAACATGCAAACTTCGAAGGTTTGGCATTGACACGGTAAGATAAATAATAAGCTACAGTAATTTTAAATCACTATGTAGGTTCTCAAAAATGAAGGTCTTTACATATAAAAGTACCTACTTGACTGTGATAAAAGGTTAAGGGCTAAATTGTTTCTCCGAAGAGTTATTTTAAGGTTAATTTAATCAGCCTACAGCTTTAGCACCTTTAAGCCAGTTATGAAAATGTAGTAGGAACCTATAGCATATCAAGAATTACGTACCTACTCGGAAGAACTAGAGCAGGTGTGACTCATTTTAATTTTATTTTCATTACTATTTGGGACTAGCTGCACCATTAGCGCGGTTTCATTCGCGTACAAAAAATACTCAAGGTAAGATTTTCAGATTTCGTTTCAGTATTTTCTGAGATTATCCCCCACAAACAAACAGAACATACAAACTTTAGTTCTTTATTTATATTTTTAGATTCAACTAAATATAATCTCATTTTCTATTTTATGAATTCCGTCATTTGTTTAATATAAATGAACTGTTCAATGATGATGAGTTGTGTTATGGTTTCCTTTTGTAATGAGTGACATTGCTGTACTTACAAATATAGAGGCTTAATGGTCTCATCACGACCAGCGTGGCTAATGTCACTTAATTCATTATTGTGTCAGGTGAAACCTGGCCTTGGAGAGTAACATAATATAATATACGCATGGTGTATGTCTATTACACTAGTGGTCTGTATATTTAGCACACCATGCTTTAGATCATTTAATCCAATAAAGCCGTAAAATGAAAAGCAGGTTGAACCTAATAAGTACGTTTTAAAAACTTGGAAAATATCTTGAAATGAAGAATAGATAAAAATTCTTTGAGGCATCCTGTAGCACCAAGTATATAGTTGACGTTTACGTTTATGCCATATGTACTTATTTCACTCACATGGTCACTCATCATTCATTCACCATTGTGTCCAATCATGTCGTTCTGCTCCCGGAATGATACTTCTTCAAATCTTTCAAATCAAAACAAAATACCTAAAGTAAAATCCATAAGAAATATAGCAGTTTTGAAGTCGGTCGAAAACAAATGTAGTGGAAAGTCATTCTGGTAAGTATAACTGAAATGACAGAGACGAGGCTCTACAAAGCTAAACAAAAGTAGCCGATTGTCTCTTTCTTAAGCCTGATATGTATCACTTATGGCCTATTACTGTACCAGGATGTTGATAATGCAATGTAATTTTCTGATGACTACTGTGTACTCTGGTAAGTATTATAATAGAAAACGGAACCCATAATGATTATGGGAGATGTACCAATATTGCACACAGTACCCACTATCTTAAACGTTGCTGGACTGAGAGTAAAAAACATAGAATGCACCTAGCTGCTTCTCTTCCCGAGCATGTCGTAAAAGTCGATTAAGGGATTATTCATCCTCCTCAACATTATGGACCATCTATACGGGCGATGGGCTGATCACCTGTCACCAAGGTTCACCATATTCATCTTGGGACTTTGAATCAGGGATGGCTGCAAGTTTTCTTATGATTACTTGTGGCTCTACCCACCCCATTACATGCGGGCGTGATAATATACAATACATACATAATGTCTTAAAAGTAGCCGAGGCGCCATTATTTAAATAAATCCTATGTAGTACCGACATGTTATGTGAGGAGGTTTGGATGTTTGTAACTAACGGTGTAATGGCTGAATGTAACTTTGGTATGCAAATATGTTACTCCGGGCCACGAATTATACATAGGTAGTACTTGACCTAGAATAACGTACCTACCTACCTATAAGATACTTTTTATTCTATTATACAACGCGAGCGAAGACGCTAATGGAAGCCTATAGTATAATAACCTACATTACTAAAATATCTGTCTGATATTACATCCAAATATTGAGTCGGTTTTTTTTTTCAGAAATACCTACTTGCCAAGTATGATAAATACCTATTACCCATATGACAACTTTGGATTTCAGGTACATTGAGGTAGGCAAGATTATACTTACTATTTATGGCAAAATTGTTCAAATATGAGGTAAGAACTTTTGATAATGCAGGTAGCTATGTAATTTATGGTTGATTCTGTCAATATTATGTGATGATAATTTCACACATCCTATGTAACCAACGGTAAAACTAACAACGATCTAAGATTATTTGCTTAGATGCTACAAATAAAATAAAATTCTAATAATAACAGACAGAAGATATTATACACGACCCTGGAGATACCAACTTGTAAGTACAGAAAAAATAGATTATATCGAGAATCTAGAGGGCCGAAAAGATGTCCACCGCATGCTAATGATTTTTTTTTAATACTCAGCAACGAAAGAGGTTTTAAAACACGTAAAACTGGCAACACTAATACACGGTTCCTAAAAGCGGGCATAAAATATCCAGCTATTCTTGAAAACTCTTCACAAACTTTTTAGAAGTCTCTTCAAAAGAAGTAAACGACACTCAAAGTTTCAATCCAAGATCATTGGATCTAATCTTGGCCTCGCAATATCGCTCATTCGCAATATTAGGTAGGTAACTTACACAACGATACTGGCGCAACTTTCTCAAATGATGACGGAAATATGAATGGTGAGAAAAGCGTAGTCAGATCACACCATGCCAAGAACATAATTATTATGGCTAATGATTCATTGGAATGAGTTTTCCAAGACCTCTGATACTCATTATTTTTTATTCTTTCCATAAAACCTTAGCTCGTAAAAGATTAAAATAAATAGATAGGTAAGTTACTATAAATCGCTGATAGTCACAGAAATGGCTAAATAAATTATCTGTCATTAGTAGTAAAAACCGCAGGTAAAACATATTATCTACTTCTGCCTACCACGATGATGATATCACTCAATCAAAATATCATTATTGAATTGAAACACTGCACTTGTCTTCAGCTGTTTGCACGTACGTCACAAACAATCATACATCCGTATCATGGTAATGCAAGAGGATCTTGCATCAACTCGCCAATAGATAATTTGTCAAGGAGAATACACCATGGTACAGGTACCCCAGAGGCTTTACCATTAAATTTCCGCTAGCGACTTAATTCGGTAAGTAAGTAGGTATAGCGTCAAGTGACAATTTTGCCTAGGTTGGCCTAACAAAAAAAGAATATTTTTAAAATTGTACAACATTTAAAATGCAGGTAAGCTCTGTAAGTACTATTAATTGATTTGCTAGGAACTATAATTCAAAAAATGAAAAAATTCTAATAAGTTCACAGAATGCGCTGCACAGGGTAAGTAATCAGCATTAACATTAATTTATTTTATTTTGGCTGGAACTCCATTATATTTACCGGCCATGTTACTACCATTGTAACATACCCATGGCCACGAACATCTTCAATTTTTAATCCGTCAACTTCTAAATTTGTTAAAATTTCTTTTGACAATCCTTCGCCCGATTTTTCATGAGATTGAATGAAATCTATGAATCGTTCTTTAATGATAACTTTTACGAATATTTTTACGAATCTATTTACTATTTGTGGCATCTTTTCTTGATGAGATACGTCCGGCCGGCGTGCAATCAAAAATTATAGAAAAGTATTTTGCGGCACGAATGTCGTCTAAAATTTTGTTTTTTGACCTCAAACTCAAGAATACCCACTAACTCGTTTTGAACGTACGGCGTAAAATACGAAATGTTTCCTTTATTAAGCGATTCGATGTGGGCGCTAAGTTCAGGATCGAATTTTGAAATCATATCCACCCTGATTCTCCAATATGTTCATGAGAGCCTCTGAAAGATAAATAATTTTCCGCGCAAAATAAAATTATGCTAGTAGGTGCATACACACTTTTAAAACATGTCTCCACTTTTTCTTGATCCTTTTGTAACGGTGCATCTATTGTGACCTTTTGATATTCTGCTCAAGCATTTTCCACTTAATAAAATTTTCTTTATAAAATGTAGAGCTTTCGTGCTCAGGGATACCTACGTGGACTTAAATGGCGCCAATCATTGAAACCTTTTTGTGCATCAGCGAGCATCGCATCGCGACTACATTCGTATGATTGTTGTAATCCTGGTCTGGTCATTTTTGCAAGTCTGCTACCTGTTCTTGGGCACCGCTGGCACCGCCCTATTTATGGCTCTGCATATAGATATCTCTGCTTAGTTTGGGGCTATATAAATAAAATAAATAAATAAAATGTTTTTATTTCAGACAAATTAATCCATTATTAACTTAAAACTAAAATTAAAACTAAGAACTAAACTTAACTAAAACTAAAACTGAATTAATCTAAAAAACTAACTAATAATAAACTAAAACTAAAGGAAAAACTCACCGAAATGAAACTGAGAGTGATAAAACCACCCTAGGTAGGTTTTATCACTCTCAGCACGAAGCGCTTCCATAAAGGTGAGTTAAACCTATTTGCTATGGTTTTCAGGATGCTGTTTTGACTGTCCCGCACTCTGCGCATCAGGGATGCAGTTTTTTTGCGGAGGATGGCTTCGAAACCATCCGTTTATATCCGTATATGACATGGCGCTGTGTGAAAAGTCCACAAAGATTTATTTATATAATGCGGAGAGCGGTAGGCGGCATAGTACGCATAGAAGCGGGCCACTCAAATACGGAGCGATATACTCGGAACAAATCTATTCAAACAGAGGGGTGTTCTAAGTTGCCATACCAAGTTACCAACCACATACATAATATGCTTGGCATGCAGATAAATGCAGATTATGCTTACAAATTAAGCTGATAGGTACCTTTTTCATTTTATTATAAAGAGATTAATAAATCACTGATAAATGTGATAATGTAGATTATGTGAAAGAGTCTTATCTAAACACCGCGTACCTAAGAGTCAAAAATCGCCGTGAACATACAAAGTCCAGAAATACTAATGATTTTTATTGATAAAGTCAAATAGCCCAAACTGCCTCTGATATATTTACTCGCTTCGCTCACTCGATCAATAAATACAAAACAAAACATACATATTGAAAAATATGACATGGGCAATAAATAACAAAATTAAACTTTATATTCGTAGTATTAAAAGATTTACATAATTATACCTACCTATTTGTTTACTTTCTATTAAGTATCTCAGAAGCTTTATAAAGGTACTCGTTATAAAAAGCCTCTCAATGCATCCAAAAATACTCGGTAAAACTATTGGGAATAGGTCATATTTGAGACATTTTTGTTAATGAAAATAATATTTATTTTTAACTGCTGCAAAATGTCACGATTAGAACATTTTCGCATTCTAACGAGTCAACCTATCGGTAGGTCGCTCAAGTGTTCATGAAAGTGGCACAGTGGGTGTCTGATATCGTCTGCATAGCGACTTTCAATGGCGAATGAAGATCGGGTCACTCTTGAACGATGTAATTTGATTTGACACATACTGCACTTAGTTAATACTAAATATTACATATACAAAGATACATATTATCACGCCCGTATCCCTAATGGGGTGGGCAGAGCCACAACTAATTACAAGAAAACTTGCAGACTCATGATCCAAACTCCCAAGATGGATATGGTGAACCATGATGGCAGGTGATCGGCCCATCGCCCATATAGATGGTCAATCATGTTGGAGAGGATACTACCTAGTCGACTTTTAGATTTGAAGCAGCTGGACGCGTTCTATGTTTTTTCTTTACTCCCACTCCAGCATAGAAGTATTTTTTTTAATGAAACTTTGCTTATATCTGCATACTTAGTACCAACGTAAGCTGGAATAACATAATAAGCTACTTTTTATCCTTGTCTCCGCGAGCGAAACCGAGGGCGGAAGCTAATAAAGTATGAATGGAGCTCTACGCAGTTATCTAGGTGACTTTACTCCTCGCGTTGATTTGTAAAATTAACCAAACTTAATCTTGCGAGTGATAGAATAGAAAACACTTGAGCATATTATATATTTTACAAATCTCCCTATTTAGGTCTTTGTAAAATAATAGCATAGTAGGTAACTCAGCGACTGACAAGTGACAGGCATTAGCGTTGGACCGCAAAACCTGAAAAAATCGAGGAGACCTCATGCAGTGGAATGATGCAGGCTAGCAACAACAATAAGTACATAATACAAAACCGGCTTGTACGTAAATACATTCTTATAAAAGAGTGACGTGTTATGGATCAGGATTTCTTGGTACATAGATACTGTCTTTATTGATACCTGGAGTTCCAATGATTTGAGTGTGAGAAATTTTATTGACGTCATAAAAATCCATAGAACGAATAAAATTAAACTTCCAAGTAGTAAATGATTACCTTATACTTTATCATTATTTCAAAGCGTCACTAAAAAGTAATTATACAAGACAGGACGGATTTACCAATTTATAATTTAATTAAAGATATTGAAATTAATATTACTTTATAACACTAACACGTGAATTATTATGGACATAAAATGTTGATCATGACGTGCTTATGTACGGGTACCTTGTAACGAGAAAATCAACAGTAATGAATACTTCTTTTTTTTGGTAGCGACAATGAGAGCGAGAAAGATAGCGCATTTTTTTCCTCAATATTTATAAACAATGCTGTATACTTTTCTCACTCTAGTTCCTACAATCGGCATGGTTAGGTATGTTATGTTGAACATGTTATGCTGCTCGCAATGAATGACTGATACTCTATGAAGGCGATTACATTCGAACATAATTATTAGTAAGGTACATTTTTTACAAAACGTAACGTTTAGCTCCATTTTTAGTACATAGTATTCCATAGATAATTTTGAGACATTCATATGAATAGAATATGACTATTTTGGACATGGACATGTCATGAGAAGGGAAGAATGTCATGTGACGAGAAGAGTGTTAGATATGAATGTGGAAGGATATGTGGGTAGAGGTAGGCCAAAGAAAAGATGGATGGACTGTGTGAAAGATGACATGAGTAAGAAAGGAGTGAGCGTTGAGATGACTTCTGACAGAGGGAAATGGAAGAGAAATACATGTTGTGCCGACCCCACATAAAGTGGGACAAGGGCAGGGAAATGATGATGAGAATATGACTATTTTACTGGAAACTAGAGAACCGCGTTTGTGTGTTTCTATGTGTAAATTTGTGTATAAAATAATGGACGTGTATATAAGTAATGGACGTGGCTAACAGTAGGTAAAAAAGTATTGAAGAAATCCCTATGCAATCGTTCGTATGAATTTAAGCAATAATTTCTCGGTTTGATCTGATAGAGGCGAACGCATGCACTTATTCATGAATGATAGCGATGTAGTAATTTATCTATTTAATCTTGATTGTTAAGGTCTAGTTCAAAATGTATTGGGTTCACTGAACAAATTATACGCCTACTGAGAGGAGACCAAGTTTGGAGAGTGGATCAAGCGAAATAAGTATGTCAGGATCGTAGCAAATGAAGATCCATGATCTCTACCTACCCCTATGGGAAACAGGCATGATTTTATGCAAGTATGAATGTACGATAAGTACAAATTTTTGTCACTACTTTGCCGGTGTTTGCAATCTTTTATAAGTACATACATATTATCACGCCCGTATCCCTAATGGGATGGGCAGAGCCACAAGTAAACATCAAAAAAATAAGTAGCTACCTCTTATTTAAAGTCCCAAGATGGATATGGTGGACCATGGTGACAGGTGATCAGCCCATCGCCCCTATAAGTGGTCCATCATTTTGGAGAGGATACTACCCCTTAATCGACTTTTACGACATGCTCGGGGAGAGAAGCATCTAGACGCATTCTATGCTTTTTCTTTACTCCTAGTCCAGCAGAGAAATACGATCTTTTATAAGTATCATCCCTTCACTTATTATGACAAATAAACGATTTTGTATTGCATTCATTTAATTTTATAACAATAGAAAATAAATTATACCTATGTACCTAGGTACCTAACCTACCTAACAATAGTTTATAATGTTCATATTTTTGGCACTACTACTTACATTTTTAGATCGGACCAAAAAGGTAATTTGTCAGTCGTTATGATAAAGTAAGCTGCTATTGAAAAAAAAAATTATCATCTTTGGTACACAAGTAGGTAGGTATCAATACAAAGATAAGATTATTTTTTGCCATAATTCGTATTAATGAGGGTTCTTAATTAGATATATTTATGAAATTTGTGTTGTTTATGTTTTTGGGACATCAAATATAAAATATTTGCTCTTATAAAAACTGTACCTATAAAATAATCTTTAAATTGGAATAAATATTTGTTTTTTTTTGCATTTTTATATAGGTAAATACTTATTACTGGTAATGGGTACGTATTAAACAAAAAAATATTTTTTGTTATTATTCCGTGTACGGGTTCGCTCCGTGAAAAACGTAAAACTACCTATATTTAGAAGCCCATGCCTCCTAAAATATTTTTTCATAAATACATCTAAGTATTTGGGCTTCTTGATTCAGCCTCAAGCAGTTATTATTTTTATGTAACTTATCTTCCTCTAGATAACAACGATAAAGTTTTAATTAAAAAATATAGTTACGTTACCCGTTATACGAAAATCAATAGATAATTATCTCATCAGTATATTACCACTCACCAGTAAGTACAATTCTTTCCAAACAAATTATTCACCAAGTACACTCGCGAGAGAAAGTTATCGTTCGGCAATAGTCGCGTGTCGCGTCCGTGAAGTTTCGGTTTGGTGTGAACGAAGCCGGCCGCGGAAGTCGACCGGTGGGGTGCGAGCTGGTGCGAGCGATTGTATTGATAGTTAGCATCCGCCTGCGGCTCCGCTCGTAATACCTACGAGGTTAAAAAGTAGCCGATAGGGAATACTAGTTCATAAACTATGTGTATGCCAAGTTTCAGATGATCCGTTAAGCCGTTACGGAGATTATTATGACACATTATACACTCATTCTGGTACCTAACCTACACACACAAAATATTTCGGCTTTATTCAATATTGTATAGGTAATGGGTATTTTAAACTTAGGTACTTTACTTTAACAAAGATCTATACCTACCTACATGTCGGGTTTACTAGTGACTGTAGATAATATCCATGTCACGGGTATAATTCTAGTTTTATCAAAACTGACTTTTTTTCGTAAAAGCATATTAAAGGGCTTCTCACCTACATGTTCTTTATTTTTGTAGTTCTGTACAGTAGGCACTAATAATGTCAGGCATGGCACACCAAAAATCATAACATTTTTGATTTTGTGCTGTTCCATTTTCTAAAATATTCGAATCCAAAAAGTGAACTGTCAGTTGCCAACGTTCAAAACCATGGCATCTGTGGCATGGCGATATGGCGATTGTCGCCATGCCACAGACTAAGCAAAAGTACTAGCCGTGGGAGATAGGTACTCTTTCTACACCTCTACACCAATAAAAGAGGAGTATACAACCACATCACGCATAAATTGAGGCTCAATGATTCTGATTCGATGCAAAATTGGCTTACCTAGGACTAGATGGTGCGAATCTTAATACTACCTTACTTCGTGTCACTTATTATTTCGAACCAGTGTGGTGCATGGATTTAAAGTACAAGTCACAACTGTATGTGACTGTTGGGTGTTATTTATTTTTACCAGTGCGAATATTTTCAAATTCCCCGGCTCAATATCTTATCTCCTACGGATAAATTAAGTTTAGGTAGGTATTGGATTCGCGTGATTATCTTGTTTCATGCGTCGGATTAGTAAGTATAAGTACCTACTTACTATCGATAGTAACAAATAAATTGACCTTGTTGCAGTAGGTATTTTTGGCATTATAAGTACTTACTAATAGTTAAAGTCATTAACAAAGATTTTGTTGCAGGGTGTCTATTATGGTACAACTAGCTGCCGCCCGCGGCTTCGCTCGCGTGGTACCCGGATAAAAAATAGCCTATCTGTTAATCCAGTACATGTACTATGTATATTCCAAGTTTCATTCAAATCCGTTCAGCCGTTTAGGCGTGATTGAGGCACAAACATCCAAACTCACAAACTTTCGCATTTATAATATACTAGCTGCCGCCCGCGGCTTCGCTCGCGTGGTATTCGGATAAAAAATAGCCTATATGTTAATCCAGTACATATACTATGTATATTCCGAAGTTTCATACAAATCCGTTCAGCCGTTTAGGCGTGACAAGGCGCACAAACATCCAAATATCCAAACTCACAAACTTTCGCATTTATAATATGAGTAAGAAGTAAGATATACTATTTTTTTAATTAGTTTAGAAGTTAGATCGTTCTGTTTTCAATACTTATAATACTAAGTAGCTGCTGTACCCGCAACGTTGTCTGCGCAACAGCAGAGGCCCTCCTTACCCAAAGCCCTGCATGAAAAAGAGAACTGCTGACGACCCTCAGAACAATAAAGACGACCCGATTGATATGAATAAAATTGTGTCAAAATTTTATTAACCCTTAAACCCTACCCTGGGGTCCTAGGCGCTTTGAACATTAAAGTTTCGTAAATAATTTAGAAATAACAAAACCCACGTTAGTGCCGTTTTAGGTAATGTCATAAATTGATACCGGCCGGCTATTCGTCAGTCGTGCAAATGCACAGTTGATGCACAGACGGATTTACAGCGACTTTCGGGTCCTCCAGGACCCCTGGGTAGTAATAATGTACTATTTTGTTAGGCTTGCACTGTGAATTTTTCTGGTGTTTTCGCTGAATATTTTTGACTGGTAAGTAAGGCAACTAGCTGAAATTTATTATTACAATCTTGGTTAATTTTTCAAAGAACAAGAAAATGTTTTTACGATGCATTATTCAATGTTGTTTTTGTTATTATTTTAGTATCAAATACTTTTACAAGCTGGATGAGCAGATTTCCAGTTGGTTGCATGAGGACGATGATGAAGTTGAAGAGGTATGTGACGTCACGGATCCTGACGCAAGAAACTAAATACCAGAGATGGTAGATTTTTATAAAAAGACCAAATATGGCGTGGATTTGATGTATCAATTATGTCATTGTTGCAGCGTGTCCAGACGGACCAAAAGATGGCCAATGGCCATTTTTTATGGTCTTCTAAATATAGTAGGTGTTAATTCGTATATCCTACTGTAATGCCTACCAATAAAACCCAGAAAAGACGCCATTTTCTGTAAAAACTTGCCATCCATCATATTACCCCTCAAATGAAAGAAAGATTCACATGGCTAACTTTGCCTACCCATCTCCAAGTTCTCCTGGGATGTATCTTGGAAAAGAAACGTACATTGGCAGCACAGAACCCTATTATGCCCACAAAAAAAAGATATGTGGTCTGTCCCAGGAACAAGGACCGGAAAAGTACAATTAGGTGTGGCATGTGCCGAAACCCCTTGTGCAGGGAACATACCCAGGATATATGCCAGGAATGTCTGACAAAGAAAGTTTAACTAATATTTCTTGTGTTCGAATAAGGCTGATTAACTACTGATTTCAATAAAAATAGATGCTATTAAAATATTGTTTTATTTTTAAAATAATAAACCAAAATATATTGGGGTTCTCCTGGACCCCAGGGTAGTAATAGTGCTTCTCCAGGGATGGGTAGGGTTTAAGAGTTAATGTCAAATTAACTGTCTTGATAAATTAATGTCTAAGAAGGATTAATGCGCTATCTTGTTTATTCTTTTACATCCTTTTTACATTTTGGGATCGTTTTACAGGATAAAAAGTAGCCTGAAAATTTTCAAGCTATGATAGCTTGTTTTTCAGTACTTTTACAAGTTTTAAAAACCAGTTGTAGTTTCTTTAAAACTTTAATGGATAACTTTGAGTATGTGAAAGTTTAATAAGTATGTATAATCAAAATATGTAAGGCACAGCCAATAATTAACAGCATTAAATACTTATATCAGCAAAGTTTAAAAATATACGAAAATAAAAAAAACTGTTATTGCTTAAAATCTATCTTCATTTATTTATTTAAATTGGAGGCCTCCATTGATTCAAATGCTTCCAATTGGATATTATTTGTCCTGTAAAGAAAAATAAACATTAGGACAACTTAAGTTTTCAAAGCAAAGTCTCAGTAGCGCCGCGGCAGTGACGCAAAACCGCAACAAAGCAGGGTCAATGATGCTGGGAATGAGGGGAATTCATTTTTAAAGATGTTTAAGGGTTCCGTACCCGAAGGGTGCTAACGGGACCCTATTACTAAGCCTCTGCTGTCCATCCGTCTGTCTGTCTGTCAACGGGTTGAATCTCATAAACCGTAATAGGTAGAAAGTTTAAGTTTTCACTGTGTGTATTTCCTTTGCCGCCTTAACAATAAATAATAAAAATAAAACAAGGCTCCATACAAGAAACATTTATGTACATGTACGATCGTACGGAATCCTTCGTGTGCTAATTCGACTCACACTTAACTGATTTTATTTATGTAGATGCGTTTGTATAGGTCCAGCGTATCCGGCGTCAAGCATTATATTAATGGGATTCTGTAAAGTATGAAGCTTACTTCATAAATGCTGCCTGAATGTCCTCCACCTTAGTGGGATGGCAGGCGACGCCCAGCTTGCTCTGTGCGGAGTCAAACAAGGTAGGCAGCCAGCGAGCCGCGGCCGCATGCGCTGATTCGGGGGTCACGGCGGAAATAGCACATACGAGGTCCCTGAAACAATACGAAAATAAAGGAATCTGAAGGTCTCTGCATAGTCAGCAAAGTTTTTTTTTCTCGTAACTCGGCGCACTTTATCCATACCATACATATTCTTTTCATATAACATCACGTTTTTGACAATAGCTGTATTTTTGTCATCAACCTTAATTTTTTAATAAATCTGTCATTTTTGACATCAACCTTAATAGATGTCATTTTGACATAACTAATAAGTAATTATATTATTGTTAGAAATCAGTGTGTTTGAAATCTAGTCGCGCGAGTAAATATCGCGCGGCGATAAATAAATAAATATTTAAGGACATTATCACACAGCGCCATGTAGCCTCAAACTAAGCAAAGCTTGTATTATGGGAGCCAGATGGCTGATAGAATACATAATACTACAACACCCAGACCCGGAAGAAATATTTGTAAAGCATGCAAACATTTCTCCCGCAGCAGGAATCGATCCCGATGATCGTGTAATCACGTTCAATTAGGCCCGCAGGGTCATTGCCAATAGACCACCATTGAATTTATTCTTAGTGATGTTTAGACACATTTTGATCATTATGAACTTACTTATTGTACTGAGGATGGATTTGCCTCAGGTAGTTCAAGAAGGACTTGGTGATGACGTCAGAAGGGCATTTCTCTGTGGACACGGCTTCGTAGACGGACGCGCTCTTGGCTGACGCGAATAGATCTTCGTCAAACTTGGGGTCGGCGAGATATTCCTCCTAGAATACAAACGTGATGTTAATACCAATTGGGAAAGACATTCTGTTTGGATTTACCTAAAGCTTGTAATCAATGTTATCTGTAATGGATGTAATTGCCAATGATTGATTGATTGAACCTAAAGTTTGTATGAAAGGCTCGTACTAAGACACTCTCGAAAATTATAGGAAATCTTTCGTTTAATTTATATTGTAAAAAAATGTTTTGGGTGACATTTTTTCAACATGGCAGGTGCGAGCGGTAAAAAGGCAAAGGCTCAAAGTGGCATAGTGAAAATAAAAAAACTCATAATAATATCTTTCAATTGAAAATACCTATTTCAAACCTCTCAGTTATCAAAGCTCTTGAAACACTTTTCAGGCAAAAACTCCCATATCACTAGATGTAGTCTAGTCTACTAGATGTAGCCTTGATGATGATGCCTTTACTTTAGTTAAAAGAAACGGACAAGTGAAAGTCGAATTCGGACACGAAGGATGCTGTACATGTACATTTTAATATTACTTCAATAAACGATTACAAACATTAAAAATAAGTTTTTTTGTATGCCCCGAACCCCCTTTTTATTTTTATTTGTTATTATAGTAGCAATAGAAATACACACTCTATGTGTGTTTCAACTTTCTACCTATTGCGGTTCATGAGATACAGCCCGTTGATGGACTGACGGACAGCGGAAGCTTTGTATTAGGGTCCGTTGGCACCATAAAATTGACAAATATACTGAAGCTTTAAAGCAGTACATACCAGAATAGACTTGGCCTTGTTGTAAGCGGCGATGGCGTTGGTCGCGCGACTCAGCGAGAACACGAGTCGGCCGATGTCGGCGTTGTGTCCCAGATGGTAGCCGTAAGACAATCCGCAGCCGCGGATCAAACGCCACATGGGGCCCTAGAGACAAATGAAAGTACATCAATGGTATAAAAAGTACACACAACAATCACAGTTAGGAATATTTGCAGTACATGCAAACATCTCCCGTGGCGAGAATCGAACCCGCACCTTTTGCGTCCCAGCCCACCCTCATCCGCCACCGCTACCGCACTCGTCTAAACGATATAATTGATGGATATGTCATATTCATAGACACACACAACGTGAGTAGAATCTGTGTGCGAATCCTGCACCGCAGAGAAGTTTTGACTTATATAATTATGCCACCGTAAAATTGTAAATACCGTTAGATTATATTCTCGCGAGATTGTAAACTGTCGAACATCTGCTTAGACCGAAATTAATAGGTTAGATTTGTTAGTGTAAAACTACGCGCCAGAAATTTAAAGCAGTTAAATTGTAAGCAGTATGTTACGGTTCACAATCTTTCGACAGTTACAATCTCGCGAGATAGATTACAATCTAACGGTATTCACAATTTTACGGTGGCATAATTATATAAGTCAAAACTTCTCTGCGGTGCAGGATTCGCACACAGATTCTACTCACGTTGTGTGTGTCTATGAATTGGCGGACATAACTCTATTGTGCGTATAGGCCCCTTACATACATACATAAAATCACGCCTGTTTCCTATAGTGGTAGGCATAGATATATAGTCATAATAGTCATTTATTGATAACTAGCGACGCGCCCCGGCTTCGCACGGGTGAAATGCTGATACTAAATATAATACAGAATGTTATCATCTGTGTCATCTATATGTTGTCATCTATACGTCATTACATAGCTGTCATTATACGTCAATTACATAGCTATCATTTGCGTTTTGTTATTCCAAGTCTGATTCTTTTTTTCTGTTTTTTTTTTTCGGGATAAAAAGTATCTTATGTCCGTCTCCTGGCTCTAAGCTACCTCCCTACCAATTTTCACCCAAATCTGTTCTGCCGTTCTTGAGTTATAAGTGGTGTAACTAACACAACTTTCTTTTATATATATAGATGTACAAGATATTAGATTATAGTATAGGCCCCTTGTTAGTTAGTATAGTTACCTCAAGTTGTGTGAAGTAGTTTAGTGCTACGGTCAGTGGTGCCAAGTCTGTCAGCCGGTGGCCTCTGGGGCCGGGGCTGTACTGCCGCAGGTGGCAAGACTCCTCGCCTCCCACGCCTAGTACGAAGCCACCGCCCCAACCGCCCATTAGTTCCACGTCTGAGTATAACTTCGGCCTGGGAAGAGCAATAAGTCAATTGTTATCTCCACTTCTCTGCTGGACTGGGAGTAAGGAAAAAACATAGAATGCGTCCAGCTGCTTCTCTCTCCGAGCATGTCGTAAAAGTCGACTAAGGGATACGTTCCAACATGATGGACCATCTATATGGGCGATGGGCTGATCTGCCGTGCTAAGGGTGACAGCCGTAAGCAACATTTTTTCTAAAATTGAGTTAGTGCCATATTCGGAATCGTCGTGTCGAGATCTATAACTTTCTCTTTAACAGTTTTTTAAAATAAAGTCTCTAAAGGCTTTTTTCAGTTGTGCTAAGCGCCGTAGCTACTATTTATTTTTTGGGTTTCTTAGAATTACAGTCGTAAACGAACATATCACTATCCTGTCCTAAACTTCTATATATAAAACTCATAGTGCTTACATTAATCGCATTAAAGACTTATAGAGGCACTAAGTGTTTTATAATGTAAAAAGTTCTGCAGTTTACTTTATTTACTGTACAAAAAATACAATAGAATACTTACGGCTGAGGAATAATCTCGTTTTCACTAGCGAATCTCTTCCAGGGTTCCACGCTGAGCTTGTATCTGTCGAAGTCAGTCACGAGATGAAGCCAGATGTTCTGAGTTATCTTCTTGAAAGCAGCCATTGCTTCTGTGATCGCGGCATGCGCTGTATCGCCGCCCGCGTTCACTTTGTCGAGAAGGACTGAAATAAAAAAGAATGCATTTATGGACTGTTTATTTTGTAAACTTTGTGTATGAATGAAGTATTTTTGAATTTTCAAAGCCATTTTATCTCATAAACTTGATTCATAAAACGTCATAATACTTTCATTTTGTTTTAATGTTCTTTCAATCTTCAGAAAAAGAGCACTCAAACAATAGATGGTATAAATATGGTGGTTTTGAACAGTGATTTTGACCATGGAAAGGTTCAGTTTATTGTATTCTGCGTTATTTTTTAGTCACATGGTATAGAGAAGAAAGAAAATTAGTTTTATTTTTATTTTTAGTTAGTTACAGTTACATTTAAAAGTGTAAGGGGTTATCTGTTACCTTTGAGGAATTTCTGTTGGCGCAAAAGCGAGCACCAATGGACATTGCTGTCTTCGCTGAAAATGCTATCGCGTAGAGTGTCGTTCACCATCTTACCGCCTTTTCGACGAATCTGAGAAATTGAATAGTTTCGACATTATGTACATTGCAAAATATAGATAAAGTCAAAAGCGTGAGCAGTGAATGCAAAAGACCTTCATTCATGAAGGTTTCTAAATCTCTTTCACAATAAATGAGCTAAAGCTTTCATTATGACGAGAGTTTAACTTCTCAAGCCCCATGATGATTCCGGTCTTCTGCTTGGCCTCCACGTCGAAGTGGACGCATAATACTCAGCAGCGTCGATGGATTGAGAATACTGACCTGTGCGACATCGTTGATCAATCTCTGCGTGCAAACCAACAGCCGCTCTTTGGTCAGTTCGGCGGCGTAGAGGATCTCATATAGGAAGTTCACTACCTCTTCGTAATCTTCAGGCTCGCACTGAAAACAAACGAATGATTGTAAAATATTTAAAAATGAACTCACGGCCCTAAGGTCTCCTGGTGACAGATCAGCTAGTCTCACTACCAATGCACTCTTGTATATAGGGATTAACTCCTTTCTATATCATTCTATTGCACTCTTACCCCAGTCTCAAGGAAAAGGAAGTGGCTGAACTCTCCAACGCTGAAATTCCCGGAACTGCCGGTGCCAATTTTCAGCGAGAATGTGATGGTGAGTTGTTCCTTGGTGGAGATAATCTCCTGGTGAGAGATCAGCTGGTCTCCGCGCCTCACGGGACACTCCGCTAGCGCACTCTTGTACAGAGGGATCCAGCTACGCGTCGCGCCGTCTAGCGATGACGTGTCGAAGGTTATATTCAGCTGTGGGACATAAATTCTTAGAAAGTTTGGTTTATATACTAATATAGAACATTCTAAAAAGAGGAATACTGAGATGAGGGTAGATAGAGTGTAGTGGGACACTTTGCCGACCACACATAGTGAGTAAATACCCCTTTTTTAACTTTTTTTATGAGAACAAATTAGTTTCCAGTCTAGAAGACGTTTTGCCGACACACGCAAGAGCTATAAAGAGCCAACGTTTGATTTGAAAGTACGATTGATATCTGGTTTTTCATCTGTACCTATAGACACATCACTGAAAATCCTGGCGCCATCTGCCATAAAGAACTAAAATTTTCTTCTTTTAAAGAATTTCCTCTATTACTTTCGGAAAAACATAACTATAAGTGTATTTGATGATTGTCGGAGACAAAACGTCACATAGTCCGCCACCGCTATAACTGAAGAGCGTCGAGCGGGGAACGGGGGACGAAGAGGCCGATAGGCGCCGACCTACGCCAGATCACACCCCACTCAAAATCACGGACCATTATAAGCGCGCGTTCTTACGTCCAATACATTACCAATTTATCATTCCACTGCTTTTTGATTTTATACAAACTGAATCCACCAAAAATGACAAAGATACTTACATAGACAAAGTTAGTCTTGAGACTATCGACTCTCGCGTACAGAGGCAGTTGTTTCAAGTCGAAGTGCGGGCACGGCTCGCCGTCAGAGCTCCAAGACTTTATGTTGTGGCACTTTAGACTAGCGCACGACGGTATGGGGACTGCAGCCAAAGTGCCGGCTGGTGGCTCGCGCTAGGAACAAAAATAAATGCTGTACAATCAAAAACTTATTCCTTAGAGATCGTCCATCAATCATGTGAGGCTCGAAAGGGGGGGCGGAGGGGGAGGGGTTCGGAAAACTCACGACGAGGGAAGGGAGGTGTAGTGAGACATCACGTGTATTTATTATTTCTATTATTAGATTTGAAGATATTATTAAGAAATTTTCAAGATGCTTTCTACCTAAAAAAATACATGTTGCCAAGCTTGTGTGCCAGAAACAATTGACAGTGATTTGGCTGAAGTCTCTGATCTGCACTAACAGTATGTGCATAAGCTCTAGGAACAGCGAATTATATATTTTTAGAGATTAATAAATAATTACCTCGTTAAATTCGATAGCTGCTTGCAACTCTTTATCTTTAGCCGCGAGTCCGTCCTTACCGAGTGTTTCTTTCTGTTCCTCTATTCTTGCCTTTTCTTGTATCGCCATTCTGTAATTTTATTTTAAAATATGAAATAAAAAAATTACACAACGCTAAGAAATACATTTCAAAGAACAAAGTCTCATGCATGACCTATTCGGACAGAGTTTGTACAGCGCACTTAATAAACTTAACCCTTTCACCACACTGGTTTGAGGGAACTAGTGACACGAATGTAGTAGTAATGTACATACTTTGTTTGTAGCCCTATACTGGGCACTCCGACGATACAGACGAGGTCGTCAGTTAAATACTTCTGCAGAAGGTTTAGCCAGAACTCAACCGACTCGTTCCTCAAGTCACGGATCACATGCTCGGGGTTCATGCGAGAGATGAACTGAAACGGGGAATTACAACGATTTAAGACCAAAAAATGGATGAATCAGTGATGCCAATGCATGAAAGAACTGTACAAAAATACCTTCCGCCGGCGGTTTCGCTCGCGTAATACCCGTATAAAAAAGGCTGAGATGTTATTCCAGCACACGAATTATGTGTATTCCAAGATTTATTTAATTAAAGCGCTTATAAAAAGTTTGTATGGGATACCTATCATTATACTGGCTAGATCAAGCAATACTTATACCTAGATAATTATAATTCCAAAAAAAAATCTTCTAACATGCAGACAGTTTATTTAGTAAATATTTTGACTTACATCTTGCTCGCTCTGAGAGTAGAGCGCGTCTGCGATACATCTGAACGCGATGGCGCTGTGGGAATCCGCGTCGAGTATAGCCAGGTTTTCACGAAGGTATTTCTTCAATAGACGTCGTATGCGCTCGACATCTATCGTCTGAAAATGATTTTTACAAGTGGTTTGTGCATGTCGATTCATAAACAGGTAGGTTTAAACTATCATAGTTAAGTGGATATTTCAAATAAGTCTACCAATTTAGCAGACAATTGCTTCTATATTTATAATATGTACCTATTGATATATGTATTTGCCGATAAACACACACCATCTCTAACCAAATCGCGTCGCATCTCTACAACAGAGTCACAAACTCTATGATACTCTATGGTGTACAATTTCAAAGCGGAATAGATCATTAAATTTGCCTTTCTAATGTAAAGCCATGTTTGAGTATCAAACTATGTATCGATAGAATTACTTCTGACTGCACATGACTTAATTACTAGACATAGACAGGTACCTCTTGCCCTTCTTTCAGTGCCTTCAAGCACTGCAAGCCTTCAAGCTTGGCATGCTCAAGCCTGTCCACGGGAACATTTTCCAGTTGGATGCTGATGCACGTCGCCAAATTCTCCCTCAAGTTGTAAGATATCTGTGAAGAAATAGTACAATTTGATGATGCCGAAGAAAATTTCGGTTTTAATCAAGATTTTGTCAATTTTCAATTTAGTTGTTCACAGAAGAAATGAAAAGAATGTATTCAAATTTAGGGCCTATAACTTAAATCAAAGGCTCTGCCCAGTTTTTTTAAAACAGGATTAAAGGCAAAGATTTGTCAAATTTAGGCCCTACAACTTAAATCAAAGGCTCTTCCCAACACAGCTGCAACAATCCCGATCAGTAATACCACATGCAATACGATATTGATTTTTAGTACATTTTGTATTGTGCTGAATGAGATCTTACATACTGCAGTGCTTCGGCAATCTCGCTATGTTTGATGTAGGGAGCTTAGAGACATCTTATTAATACTATAAATGCGAAAATTTGTGAGGATGTGACGGTACGAGGCCCCATTCAACGCGTAATGGCTATCTATCTATCTAGTCGTATCACTAGTTATTTTGAACTAGTGTGGTGAAAGAATTTAAAGTGCGCCTCAAAGGCTCCTTTCGTGCACTTGACGCATATTTTCGTACTTTTTTAGGTTTCCGGTTTCCTCACGATGTTTTCCTTCGCCGTTTGAGAGTACTCGCACATACATTTTTCGAACAGAAAAAACCATTGGTGCACGACCGAATTTGAACCCACGACCTTAGAATCAGAAAGCGGTACCACTAGACCACCAGTGCTTAGTGCATAATGGCTTAACAGATTAGTATGAGACTTGTAAAACGTTTAACAATAAACGTTATTATTAAGCTAAGATCCTAAGAACACGGCGTTTTTTATGCGCGCAGACGACGCGCAGATGACGCGCGTTAACGGAATTCAAACGAGATTCAGTCATGCAACAATCTACTTTCTGGGCATCTACGGCGCCGTAAACACGCGTTCGTGAAACGCGCGTCGTCTGCGCGCATTAAATACGCCGTGTGCTTAGGCTCTTATTGGCTACAGGTACATACATCGCCCGCCAAAGCATCTTCCCTTTCGACGATGCGTATCTGCAGCGGCGCGGACGCCGTCTCGCAAAGGTAGCGCAGTAGAATTGCGACCGCAGTCAGCTCCTTCTGAGACGTACTGTCCTTAAGACACGGACCGCGCCAAGCGTATAACACCTGTGGACATAGCATTGCACATTTTTATGGTAATTTTACTTGTAATACTTTTATTTACTGTAACTATCTGACAAGCCTGCTGGACCCCACTGATGGGTAAAGGCCTCCCTGGGTAGGTCAGTTTGTAGAGTTGACTTTGAGTTCGTCCCTCCTTCTCCGCTTGGGCTGACCATGAGGTTACTATTACCTACGATTCGGACGATTTTACGAAATTTACAGGAATCGCATCGAAAAATGAATTAATCTAGTTGAATTGCTTCTTCTTCTTCTATCGAATCAATGTTTCAACTGTGTTAAATGTGTTTAGCCCAGTAGGAGGCCACAGCGATTCCACTGTCGGTGGCCCTCATTAAGTCGTCCCGAGTGCATCCGACTGGGCACAAAGCACATGAGGTGAGGTGGGACATGTCTTGGGAGGGAGCACCGCACTCACACTCGATTCGCTCTGGGTCCCTGTAGCCCCATTTGGCAAGGCTTGCTCTGCAGCGGCCTACTTGGGTCCGGAGTCGGTTGAGCGATTTCCAAATAGGCCACTGCAGGTCTCGGCCTGGTGGTAGATGCTCTGCTGGGACGACAAAGTCCGAAGGAGGTGCGTGTTTTGCTTTCCATAATTCGTTTCTGGCTTCTGTTGCGCTTTTTGCTGTCGAAGAAGTCATCCTTAAAAAGCTTTTGCGGCTTTTCAAACGAACTGGAGGCATCTGGTGACCATGGAGTGGATGTTGCCTATCGGTTTCCTGCTTCCTTTTATCTATAGAACACGCAACCTCTCGACGGACCTCGGGTGGAGCGATACCTGCTAGGGGGTAAATCATTTTTAGAGGCGTTGGCTTTAAGCACCCTGTTATGATGCGGCAGGTCTCATTAAGGGCAACGTTGACATGTTTCGCGTGGGCAGAACGATGCCATACTGGACATGCGAATTCTCCAGCGGAAAAGCAAAGTGACGAGCCAGTAGTCCGTAGTACTTCAGGAGAAGCGCCCCAGGAGGTGGAAGTGAGGCGGCGGAGGAGGTTGTTTCTTGTCCCTACTTTTTGCTTCGCCTTTAGACAGTGCGATTTGTATGTCAAGGTTCTGTCTAGGGTAATACCTAAATAGCGGGGGTGTCGGTTGTGTACTATATCAACGCCTCGCCAAACAATGCTAAGGGTGCGGTTGGAATCACGGTTTCGCAAGTGGAATACACACGACTCGGTCTTAGTGGGGTTGGGTCTAAGGGCGTTTTCGTCGTAGAAGCTCCCAAGGCCTTTCAGAGCCACTGACAGTTTCTCCTCAGCCTCTTCGAAGCTATGGGTCTGAGCAGCCAGTGCAAGGTCATCCGCATAAATAAAGCGTTGTGTGTGTGGAGTACTTGGCTGGTCGTTCGTATATATATTAAATAGGGCTGGAGCTAATACACTTCCCTGGGGTAGCCCATTTTTTGTGTTGCGCCACCTACTTTTGTCGTTGTTGAGGTGGACCTGGAACCGGCGGTTATTGAGGATCTCACTCAGCATGCGCACGAAGCCCTTGTCATTAGTGATGTGGTTAACTTTTAGTAGGAGCCTTTTAATATTTACCGTATCATAGGCTGCAGATAGGTCGACGAAAACAACTCCGGTGATTTTGTTTTCCTCAAACCCATCTTCTATGTATTGGGTCAGGTTTAAGGTTTGATTGGAACAAGACTTCCCAGGTCTGAAACCAGCCTGTTCCGGGATAAGCTGTGGTTCAATAAGAGTGGTCAGGCGATTTAAAAGCAGACGTTCGAAAAGCTTAAATGTGTGGCACAAAAGGGAGATCGGGCGATAGCTTTTTGGGTCCTTTGGGCATTTTCCAGGCTTCAAAAGCGCAATCACTTTAGCTCGGCGCCAAATTTTAGGGATCTTTTTGTTTTGTAGGCAGGAATTAAAAAGATCTAGGAGCCACAAAACGGCTGCTGGCCCCAGGTGTTTAATTTGTTCCACTGTGAGGTCATCAAATCCAGCGGCCTTGCCGTTTTGCAGGGATTTGATTCCCAACACCATTTCAGTTGTTGTGAAAGGCTTACTTATATCAGTGGAACAGACATTGGAAATTAGCTTTTCTGTTTTAGGTAGGCGGCAAGGAGGCTTACCGTTTAGGAGAAGTTGTTGTGCGACATTGTTCGCGGTAACTTGGCCAGGGTTTTTAGGCGGAGGAGGATCATCCGTTAGTTTTTGGATTGTCTGCCATGCTTTTTTACTGTTGTGTGTCATATTTATGTTTGTTACTAAAGACATCCATTTTTCCTTGCGACTTTCGCTGATTTCGCTCATAAGTGCATTTCCGGTATTTATAGTAACCTCAGAAAATGGATCTTTCTCATACAATGCTTGGTAGTCCTTGAGGAGGGCAACAGACTCTTTACTGAGACCGGGAACATACTCAGTGCGGCAGCCACGTGGTATGACTTGTCGTGACACTGTCCTAACAATTTTAACAAATTGGTCATAGTTGTTAACCTCTGGTTTTAGTTCAAGCAGTTTAGAGTCAATACTGTCAGCAAACAGCTCCCAGTTGGCTTTCAAAAAGTTAAAGCGTGGTCTGAAAGGCACATTCTGTACTTTAACTGCTGCTTCGATCCGACAGACGATGGGTCTATGTTGGGTCTTAGGGATTGGAGGGTTAACGGACTTCCGACAGAGGGAGCTAACATTGGCGCTAGCAAAGATCAAGTCAGGATTGTAACCACGACCCCATACCCGGCTATTAAAAGAAGAAGGTAGTTTAGCGTTATGGATCAAGGTCAGTCCCTCTTCATCGGCCCATTCCTCTACCGCATTACCGTCCGTGCTGGTAGCGTTGTAACCCCACGAAGTGCTGTGGCTGTTGAAGTCTCCTACAACGATTTTGATGTTTCTATCGTTGAAGTTGGTGGTGCTTCTAAATTGAAACAATTGCCTGGGGGGTTTATAGACGGAAGTAACGGTACAGTTTCCCGTGTCAATTGTGATTATTTCAATCAGGTCATCAGATCTGCAGGCTGTGGAGTGTACTGCAACGTTGGGTCTTACAAATACGGCACTGCCGTACTTTTCATGGGGTACTTCGGCTGTGAGGGTCATACCAGGGATTATCGGCCTTTGTTGTTCAAGGCCACGATGTGTTTCTTGAACGCATAGGATATCACATCGAGATTCCTGGCACATATCCGCAAGAAGTTGGGCTTTATCGTTTGAGAAACCTTCTATGTTAATTGATGTAACAGTTAAAGCTGCTTTATGGTTTGGGGTAAAACCATTGGAACGTGCGCTTGAGTGATTTGTGGAAGGCGCAGTGAGTTGTAGTTGGGTATGGCTCTGAAAAGAACCGTTGTTAAGTTGAAACATTGTGGTAAAGAGATTAGTCAGCCTAGGCCCTGCGTTACCGGACCTAGCTGCTTCCAGGATGCGCCACGTGGAGGATCTCTTCGTGCACCTAGTTGAATTGCTAAAAGTGACCTCTTAGCTCCACTTCTCTAATAGATCTTTTGATCAATAGTTCTTGAAAAATGTAAAGTTTTTCTTCGCAGTCGCGTAAAAAAAAAAGAAAACGAAGAGGAACATTAGGTACTAAAAATATTTCCATTCACTTCCTAGATCGCGTTTAACCGGAACACCTGAGAGCCAGGTCCGATTTCACGATTCATTTCCGGCTATAGTAATTTGTGCCTATGGGATACATCAAAATAACTTTTTTAAAAATCTTTCTATTTTTTTTAAGAGAGCTATGTGAGAAGCAGTCTATGTATGAATAAATTGAATAATTTGTTTCTACAGTTATTTACCTGACCGTACAGGGACAGTTATCACTTCTCTGCTGGACTGGGAGTAAAGAAAAAACATAGAATGCGCCCAGCTTCTTCTCTCCCCGAGCATGTCGTAAAAATCGACTAAGGGATAGTATCCTCTCCAACATGATGAGATACAATAAGCAAGTATTTCCAAGGAGTTATGACATCAGGCAGGCGGCCGATCATAAAACACCTCAGCCAAAACTCTTATAGCATGATCCTTGGATCATGCTGTGCCGACCCCACATAGAGTGGGATAAGGGCAGGAAGATGATGATGTTACTACAGTTATTTACCTGACCACAATCTTCAGTGTCGGCGGGCCACTGCACTTTAATTTCTCCATAGTTTGGTAATGGCGGAATGCTTGTCCATGGCTTCACCCATAATTCAGGCTCCTCATTGGCTCTCTGCAAAATTTATATTGAACACCTATTTATATAATGTTATATATTTATATAATGTTATAACACAGAGTATAGAAAGGACATAAATATAATGTACAAACTCTGATTCTTTTTTCTTAGTCTAAAAACTTTAAACTCAACAGTGCAAGCATAATTTGACTGTAGATTAACTATAAAGGTATTTAGATAGAAAATTATACAAAAAAAAATCGTCAAGTCATTGATTGACACAAAAGAAAAGTTTATATATCTATGCATTGTGAATACATAGATATAAACTAGCTAGTCCAAAGTCACCTTTATCATAGAATCTTGTTTTAGAACAATGAGTCAATTCATTTGACCTGTTTCAATGACAACTCCTAAACTTTTAAGATCAATTCTGATCTTTAAGATTGAGCTCTAAATATGTATTTCATATACCTTATGTTTGCATTAAGAATGCAAATTATTAATGTGCTAATAACCTGGCTAACCTCTTTTCGCTTGCTATACCAGTCTGCATACATCTAATTCTAATTGTTGGTAAGGGAACAAAGATCTGCACTGACATTCCATGTTGTCCCATATTGTGGATTGTCCCCCTGCTATCTCCTTGTATGTAAAGTCCGTATACATACTGGTCAAGGAATAAATATAATACCATCATGGTCGGTGTATGACAAAGGTCCCCAAAGGTCCCCAAATTAGTTACAATACTAGTAATACACACTCTGAAAATTTTAACTTTTTACCTATTACGATTCATGAGATACAGCTTCCTGACAGACAGACGGACAGCAGAGGCTTAGTAATAGGGTCCCGTTGGCACCCTTCAGGTATGGAACCCTAAAACTATTAACTAAACTATGTCTATACTAAGTTGAGTTTAAGAAAGGCCCCAGTTTAATTTGTCTGGTACTTATCAAAATAACTAGTTTACAAATTACTTGCTTTTTTTGACACTTAATAACGATAATGTATATTGTTATATTTTGAGCTTCCAGCAAGAAATACAATCAATACTCACCTTAGCAATGATGTCATCCTCAACCACAGATATGGCTTTAAAAACATCCTCAGCCTGTATCTGACCTGTTAGAATCACCGTGAGGTTTTCTGGACGGTAAAATTTCTTATGGAAGTCCCTGACCTGAGAGGGATGGAAACAAGATCAAAGTATTTAATGGAACAAAACCATGAACTAAGCTTTGTTACTTTCTTTTTTGATTATAATAATTGTAAATGAGAAGTCATCTATGAAATAATAATATAACATATTATTATTATTTCATAGATGATAATATTTCATAATATAATATAGTATGATTTCATGGATAAGCGCATAAAGTGCAGTGACTTTAAACCTACTTTAGTATTGTCAGTAGACTCCCTTAGGTTCTGCATAATGCCCCCAGTTTCAAATGAGTATCCGCTGTTTGGGTACATTGCTCTTTGCATTTGCAGTTCACATCTGAAAAACAATATTTTATTGTATTAAAAATAAAAAATACACAAAATATAACTTCAAACACTATAGATTTATTGATCTCAAGATTCAATGACATTTTACAGGACAGTTTTTTATTTCTTTTAAAAACAAATAGACATTTCTAGAATCAGTTAGTTACCTATGGCAAGGAATATTTACTTCAGAGGGTGGTACTGAAAATAAACAATCTTACCGGCTATCAGCTGTATTTTCTCGGCCCTGCATTTCACAGTACACCACACCAGCGTCCTCCCCCTCTCCGTCCACATGATGGACCTCCGTGATGAACCCATGCTCCGTCAAGGTCGGGAACAAAATGTGGTCCAAGTAAATAGGCAACAAGGTCAACATTCCCTCATCTCCCGCAGTACTAACGGTATAGCAAGTATGGTCGACGTCAGTCCAAGCGTTGGTGCCGTGGGCCATACAACGGTTCGCA
Source organism: Scotopteryx bipunctaria (assembly GCA_949320045.1). Taxonomy (NCBI): domain Eukaryota; kingdom Metazoa; phylum Arthropoda; class Insecta; order Lepidoptera; family Geometridae; genus Scotopteryx; species Scotopteryx bipunctaria. The sequence goes on from OX439441.1 coordinate 8,645,207, forward strand.
GCCAAGTCCAATATTCCTTTGTACGGGTAGCGCTGCGAGCCAAGGAAGATGAGATGCTCCAGTGTGTGGGGTAAGCCGTCATCGTCGTTTGCTTCAGTAGCTATAAAATACGTAATATCACTTGCCGGTCGATCCATCTATTTTACTTCAATTAAGAAACTATCAAGCGAGTATTCAACAGTTGACTTACCAAGACAAAAGTATCCGTCCACGACAGGCCCTTCGACTTCGCCAATAATCACTGTGATGCCGGTCTTCTCAGACACGTACTTACTAACCGGAATTATATCCGATGCTTTTGTTGAAGATATCAATTTAAAATGAGACATTTTGATGCAGCAGATTTATGGTTTTTAATAGTTTACCTACGAAACTGAGTCTATTTAATATTTTTGAATAAAATTAGGCAACAATTAATAGTACCTACTTCTACTTGCTCCTACTCCTACTTATACTTATGTACTCTTTGTCCTACTTACGGAACGGAGGGAGGGTGGAAAAAGAGAGGAACGGAAGTGTAAATGTAATGTGTTACGTTCGTTAATCGTTATTTTTAACTAGATAGCTATTACAAGGGTGAGTGAACAGTTTTCTGTAGCGAGCGATAATGTTCAATAATTAAAATCAACACGTATTTTAGAGTTTTTCAAAATATCCCTCAAAAAGGTATTAAATGGGATCAAAATTTACGCCATGCGAGCGCAGCCACGAGGGTAAACTAGTTATCAATAAAACACACAAAAACACTATATTTTCACACTAAACACCATGAGGACAAGAAATGCTTTACAATTCATACGACCTCGATGGGGCGTGGCGGGCGAGTGCTTGGCTGAGACGCAAGAGGCGCGGGTTCGATTCCCGCTACGGGAGAAATGTTTGTATGTTCTGCAAATATTTCTTCCGGGTCTGGGTGTTGTACCTAGTATTATGTATTATAAGTATGTATTTACAATAAAAAAGTATATAAGTATTCTATCAGCCATCTGGTTCCTATAGTACAAGCTTTGCTTAGTTTGGGGCTAGATGGCGCTGTGTGAAATGTCCACAAATATTTATTTATTTATTTAATTAACTTTGTCTTTAACGTAATTCTTTGAACCTTTTATAATTCATAATAATAATAATTTATTTATTGCAATTTAGTACATTTAACACTTTAATTTTAGCTCTCTATACAGCCAGGTAAACGCGAGCATCAAAAAACTTATTCATTGATAATTTAACGGCTTTTTAAGTGGTTGATCATCGATGAAAAGTCTACGTAGGTACGTCCACAACACTAAAAACTAAAAATGACGATATAACCAATCACTTTTTTTGCTATGTATGTCACTGTCAAAGTGACGGCAGCACCATGTTCTTTTGAATTTTTCCTATTCCTTACGGTAGCGGCTCGCGTAGCGGTTTGAGCTGTGTTGATGCCAAAAATGTAGAAGTTTTTTTTACCTTAATTTTTTTGAATTTGAATGTTTCTAAGTACCTACCTAACTCAGTTACTCTCATTGCACCATTACCACGAACAACCAAAATATCCGACCGTTACGACGGAGGTGAGTAGGAACAAACAAGAATAAAAATCTCACCAAAACGTATAAGTACCTGCCCCATCGAGTTAAATGCTCGATGACCTGCCTACAACAGATTTTATTTCTGTGCTACCCTGCGGCCGTGCCTGTAAAAATACTACAAACAAACTTTCGCATTTTTTAAAACCTAAGCTGTAGTCTGAAATAAAGAGTTTTCTTTTGATTATCTAGTTTCGGGCGGATTTGTGTATAAGCTATCTATACATCGTTGACGGCTATTATGCTCTGCCTCGTACTCTGGTAACCCATCCAGAGTGTACCGCAAGTGTCATTGCTAACGCCTACACTATTTATCTCTCACAACAATGAAATGTGCATATCGGCGATCTACTCCACAAAAACTATACTTATAAATATTTAACAACTTTCTTATATACTTTTCTTTCACTAGAAAGAGCTTTTTGTTAACGTTTTAATAAAACCACACAGCTTGTTTTGATAATAATTTTAATCACCGTTTATCTTTAATCTAATATCTATACAAAAAATATAACTTAAGTTTAATCAGATAATTAGTGAACATCATTATAAATCATCTCACAACCGCTGCAACATCTCCGTCATATAACTCAAACCCATTCATAGAATATTATCAATGTTCAACATTAATTCCGTCTAACAGAAAATACTGTCATAAAAGCCTCGTCTCCAATGACTGTTACCTACATCAAACACACTGGGTGACTTTAGTGATTTCGTGAATATTATTTTGTGTATCTGAAAACCAAAACTGACATTGGAGACAGACTAGACTTTTTGTCAACAAGTAGAGAACAACATTAATTTATTTTTTATAGGTACATTATAGGTACTACAAGATGTAGAATGAATAGATATTAGTAAATTGAGCTCATCACTGCGTCCTGCGATCAAAATCTAGCACTACATTATAACTTTTATCAATATTTTATAACCATAGAAGATTCTCCAAACATCTTCAATTTTCGTACAGCGTTGAGCGTCATTATAAAGACCAATTAATACTGGTTACTGGTTAGTGGACATTAAAATGCAGTATAATATTACTGAGGTACAAAAATAAAGTGGCCTTCAACATCTCACCAGAAGCTTATACAAACACTCACATAGGCCTAGCTATCTGTCCTATTCGAAACTCACAACTGCAAGGGACTCTGACCGCTCAATTATATACATAACTTTAACACTGTTTTTTTTTTAATCTGGACACGTCGAGAGTTCAATACATGAATACTTATTTCTACTAGAACATTTTATTGATAAGTTAAATACGAATTATGGGGCCCTCCCGTACACTGTTCCATACTTATGACTGTTACTGTCCAGCACATGCAAAAAAATAGTAGATTGTTTACCGAGGCAGGTGAACACTCTACTTTTTATCACCCTCCATGAGAAAATAAATAATTGCAACTTATGATAAGAATAACATGTTTTTTTTACTTTGTTCGCGGGCGGTTTATTTTATCATACAGCCAGTTAGTTGTACATACAATGTTCGTGATCGATCTCTTTGGTCACTTTTAGTCCCTAGGAATTTAACCAACCAGCTCTTTTTTGAATAGATGTGATTATAAATTATATTTTGTACGAGTTGATGACAGACTTGATAACAGATTCACATGGGGCACAACCGTATATCATACGGATAGGTATTGAACGATGTTAAACGGGATGTAGAAACGAAAATTTCCGACTGCGTGTCCTGTTACGGTCAGGTTATAAAACGGGTTAGTAGGCGAAGACGGTTATATGTTTGCTTGCGAATCGGAGAATACGAAATTCTCCGATTCGTCGTCGTGCTTATACTATGTAGTCTATTATCTTCTGTGCTTAAAACTATAGAGCGGCACAGAATCAACTTACTGTTGAGGTATTCATTAAATACATATGTTTACGCTATTATAATAAAATTAAATTGTACATGCAAAGATAATATTTACAGATTTATATAACCTTCTATATCTACGCTACGTAGTGAAAATAAGTATATTTTGTAACAATAACCTCAAGGGTGCATATTTCATATGCACATAATAAAGCACCAACATTTATATTTTGAAAATAATCGATTTTTGAAACATAATTTTTCTACTAGGAATTTTCGACATAACTTTTTCAACAAAAAAATTACATTCTCATAGCGCTCTACAAGTAATTAACGGACTTTGAACAGAGATTTGGTAAATGTTAACGCATTACATAATTACTCTATATTATTTTAACTATAGACATCTATAAGACGATTAAAATTCCCTATTATATGAACAACTAATTAACGTTTAATCTACAGACTATGTAATAATAAAGAGGCGGCCCCATTTATACTACCTACGTCTGGTAGTTCGAGTTATGATATAGGGGCCTTATATTGTATCTTTGATGACCACTCCACAGCATCATTTGGTTGAAAAGTAGGACACTACGTACAGTAGTACCACAAATAAATATTGTGCGCCTCGGCAATTTTCGTCTAGTTTCTGAAATACGAACGAACGCGATGATGATATTATGTAATATCGAGATGTTACAGTAATCATGTAGATACTTGTTTTTTTTAAGATGTTGGTTCAGCAATTATTTTAACAATATATTCAGACAAATTCCGTTTTCATACAAAGCACGAAGTTTTCTGAGGTGCACAATATTTGTGGTATTACCGTAAACCCATACAAAATTCGCCTAGTGAAGTCCGTACTAAGAGTTACAGAGTGTTTATCAAAGTCACAAATAAGAGCCCTGATTAGACACGCGATTCCCGCAGCCGCGGTCAAGGCAACACTACACTATGCCCAAAACTCGCTGAGAGAACAAGTATTTATAATCTTAGAACTTCACACCATCAAATACTTCAAGCGCATCGATTATAAACCTGCCCAAGTGGCCATTATATCACGATACAATTTTAGGTACATTTAGCATGCATAACCATAACCAGTCTTTTACAAAAAATAATCCTCCTCGCGCGTATATTTGGGGCATTTAAAATTAATATGGAATTGAAACTCAGATTCACATGGATCCGTATTGTCTGTTCCTACATGAGGCTTGTGTCGATTGTGGGAGACTGGTTGTTGAGAGCCTCTCGGATGTATCCGCTGACACTGGATTCTGCGACGAGGTGGAAGAAATAGAGATGCTCGAAGCTTTTCAACGAGATGGAGCGGAGGGCGGGCAGCCGCAGGAGGAGAGAGGCAAATCTGCCTTCCTCTGAACTATGCGTGCGACGGGTGTACTCATCCATGCAGGAAAACATCTGAAGAACAAGAATAAATATGAATAAACACTAATACTATAAATAAAAGTTATATCTTTCGCTTATTTATTTTGAAACTTATGGAATACCAGGCAGTAGGGTAGTAGAATAACTATCGCCTGCCCGAAAGGGGACACAATAAACATCGCTCTGACAATAAACAAGCAAGCATCAAACCCGCTCCTCTCACTCGGCCGGGCACTCGTCTGCCGCGCAACCGAGATCCGACTAATCAACAGGAGGTGCAAAAATGATAGTATGACTACGAGGACATGTATATCCTCGTAGTATACTGGTATGACAAACTAGTATGACCACGAAGAAACAGCGCATAAATCATAAATTAACCCATCGGTTTTATTTTATTGACTGGCCTCATAGCTCAATTGGTAGCTATGCCTTCAAGTATCAAGAAAAGACCGATGTCAAAGAAATTAAATAAAATTCGTTTTCGCATAGTCATAGTGACTCACGTTCGTAGTATTGCAATAACACGACTTTCAAATGGGGAAAGGTCAAACGTTAAACAAGCAGAAATTAAGCTAATCAGTAAATTGTATTCCAAATAGATGATAATTAACTAGTATCGAGTCACGTAGGTATTTTATTGACCATCAAACAATCATTGAAATATTTGTATAACAGTTTTGTTTTATATTCTTCCCACTGTGTGTGTAATTTCCAAAAGTTGTAAATATAAAAATCAAGAAGTTTTTCAGTCACATCACTGGCACACAATTGACCAACATTCTTTAAAAGTTTTATTTTTGTTTGGATTCCTTAAAAGCGGTACGGTAATATCATACTAGAACCACCGAACGAAACTAAAACAGATAATGAAGATTGAATTACCTGACTACACATGATTTGATACCTCTCTGCTGGACTGGGAGTAAAGAAAAAACATAGAATGTGTCCAGCTAACTAACTTCTCTCTCCGAGCATGTCGTGAAAGTCGACTAAGGGATTGTATCCTCTCCAACATGATGGACATCTATATGGGCGATGGGCTAATCACCTGTCACCATGGTTAACCATATCCATCTTGGGACTTTGTATCAGAAGTGGCTGCAAGTTTCCTTATGATCACTTGTGGCTCTGCACACCCCGTTAGCGATACGGGCGTGATAATATGTATGTTTCTGAATTGATGACCAGTTGTTCGGCTATTCTTGTGGTCATACGCCACAATATGGCAAGAGATTGATAACTATTTCTTTAAGAATGTAAACTTTAAATTAGTACTGCATAGTTTTTACCTTTTCTCTCAGGACTTCCACCTCCTGCTTGTTTTTCAGTCCCTTGACATCTGAAATTTAAATCGTAGTAACATTTATCACAATTCCAAATGTTCCAATGCAATTTACTCATGGCATGGAAACCAATCATGGTCCCTGGGTCTAAATATTGGTTGAATTACATTTAATTCCAAACCACCGATGTGAACAGGTAAAGTTAGGATGTGGATCTTAAAATGAACATGAGTAAGATGGATATAATGCCAAATGCTCATGTTGTACCCATGTTGGGAATGATATTAACAAAGCTGTTACAATTGCGGCGCATTAGAGTGGATGGTTCCTACCCAATGGACTGAGGACATTGTAAAGGTTGCGGGTGGTCGGTGTATGAAGACAGCCCATCTTTCGTCCCAGAAGTGTGCTGAGGAGGTCTACGGCCAGACTTAGGCTGGTAATGACTGTCTTTATATAGTTCAATTGTATTGTATGGAACTTTTAATAACATTTTAAATGTCTGATTAGATGTCATATCCTGCAAGAAAGCATCCTACTAATATTATAAATCCAAAAGTGTGTGAGGATAAGATTCTTCGTGCCCCAATAACAGCATGTTGGCTGAACCGATTGAAATAAATCTTGGATTATACATAGTACGTGTTCTAGAATAATATACAGGCTACTTTTTATCCGATTACTAAGTGAGCGAAGCCGCGGGTGGAAGCTTGTTTAAATGCAAATTACCTGGGTTGAGCAGTATAATCGCCTTGAGCGCGACATACTCCGACTGGTCCATGTTGAGAGTGCGCATCTTAAGTGAAAGCTCGGATAGCACGCGATCGAATATCTGACCCACGCCCGCCTGCAGCGCCGAGTTGCGGTGCAATGTCATACCTGGAAATTATAATAGTACATTACTTCCTAAATCAATTCACCGCCGAGTAATATTGGAAGGACGAGGCGAAGCAGAGTCCTTATTTGCCGTATTAATTGCTATTTCGGCCGAGACTTGTATAGTATTCTCTAATTTGCGAGTAAACAGTAAAGATTAATTCAAGAAACAGAAGTTTCATTCCCACAAATTTGACTGCGCGCAGTGTTTGTTCTTTTTTTTAAGTTTTAAAAGCAATGCGGAATGCGCATAGTACATATAGTGCGCGTAGTATGTACCGTATATACTAAAATCATCTCTTCGCTAGCGCACTACAAAAATATAAAAAAAAAACTTCTAACGATTTCCATCATTGTCAGAAAAGAGTCTATGGACACACTGTTTTTTTTATAATGAAGCTATTTCCGAGCAAGTGAGAGCAAAGGAAATTTATTTACTTGATCTTTTCAAAACACTCTGGTTCGGAAGAACTCGTTGCATAAATTGTTGAAAAAATATGTTTTTCAAAGCTTGATTTTATTGCGGGCGGGCAAGTGATGCATATATCTGCATTTTGGTTAACTTTTTAGAATAGAGAGTACTAGTTATTTACCTTTTCTCAGTTTTTATAATGTAACCTAGAACTGATCAAAGGAGCCTAGGACTGATCAAAGGAAACACGGGTATTTTACTGTAATTCTCTGAGCTCCTTTAAATGACTCTATCATCAGATCTCTCTTATATACATTCATATTTTTCGTCAGTAAAGTCAGCATTCTCATTTCTGTAGCTTGCATTTTTCTTTCATCCGTCAGTTTGGTTGCCCAAACCTCAGATCTACGCATTACGAGAGCTGGTACCAATCTATACCCTAAACCAGCTATTACTCCCTTGGATCTTTTTAACTTGAAATACTACTTAGATGAATGGAAAATTTATGTACCTACCTATACATATTTTTAATACCTAGATATTACTTATACGGAAAAACCAGCCATTCTTCTAATGAGACATGCATAAAAATAGTAATGACCTAACCACATCTTAAATATTATTTTGGAAAAACAATGTTTTTATTTAGAAAAAACATATATTTTATGGCTCACGCATGTACACGTAAATAATTCCATATGCTTACATAATTATTTTAAATGTCAAGATTCAAAAGTCAAAGAAAGTAACATTTTTTGTTGCAATATTGTTATCCTTGTAATTAATTGAATTCGGAGAACAGAACCACAGTTCTCCGAATTCAATTAATATTTCGCAAAGGGGACATTTCAGAATCAAATTAATACATGTGTAATTTAAATAAACGTAGCTAAGCTCCGAAAGAATTATGGTGAAACGGAACTGTTATATGAATGATGTTTAAATAAATCCAAGTTAACTTGAATAAGGAGACGCTACAAAATAATGGCGAAATGTGATTCTAAAAATTTAATGACAATATGTCAAAACATACAAACAAAAATGATCAAACGGCAATCTATCAACAATCAAATCTGGCAAAAGTGAAATAATGGATTTTGAATTATTTCTCAGATTAGCTAGCAGGGCTGCCCTTACAAATAGCGATACCATTGTAAAAACTCTCTGAATTAAACATTTTTCCACGAACGCACTTCATCCCTATTTAAATGAACGTACTTTTCTGAAACTCTCCTATTTTGTCCCATTTTCTTTATGTAATGCACATAATAGAGTAAGCCCAAACTGGAACCTCTCCTTTACATGTAAATAAGGTAAAAATTTACAACATATTAATCAATGTCAAAGGGAACATAACATTTTATGTAAATCGCTATAACCTTCGTTGAACAACGGCTGATCGCTGGCGTCACTTAGCAAACAAATTGACGCCCGACCGGATTCCAAAACGGACGCACTCAACTCGTAAATAACCATCATTAATATCGTCAACTTCAATTTGAATCGTGCAAGATTAGATCACCGAAAGGAATATTTCCCTTGCGGTTTTTTTGCTCCTAGGTCCAAGACTTACGGTTGATTGAGCAGTCTCCTAGACTATAAATTGTATGGATTCCAGTAGCATTGTATACCTACAAAGTTCTAATTCTTAGACAATACTAGAGCAAGTCAGATATAAATACATCTTAAAGGTATCTCAATATATAAAACACGTTACTGATTGCATGTCAATCAACGTACAGCCTAAACTGTACATTCTAGAAGCATGAAACTTGGAGGGTATTTATGGTGTGGAGATGCACTAAGAAAGGATTTCCCGAAATTCAAATTCTAGAGGACGCAGCGGGAAGATATGGTTTATATTATGAACAAAGTTGCGGGGCGTTCCATTATTCTAATATAAGTAACTTTTTAAACTATCATGGTTATGAACAATATCATACGTAATTTGCGCAATGATGGTGCAATTGATTGCAATGAATACATACTATACTTATAATATTGGAAATTATGAGATATGAGTATATACCATTACTAAGGTACCACAAAACCCAGTCGTAAGAAATATTTGCAGAATATGCAAACAGTTCTTCTGTCGCAGGAATTGAACCTCTACCACTACCTCTTGTATCTCAGCCGGGCCCGATACGCCACAGATGTCGTCGATTGCGAATAAAACCTCTGTAACTGTAGGCAAACGTCCTTTTGACCTAGGAGTGCAAGTCTTTACCACTCAAACACTAGGTCATTATGTGTGAATATACCAGGCAGCCATATAGGCAGACCGTATTCAAAATCGTGTGCCATAAGAGGATAAGACGAGAACATCGTGTAGAGCAAACAAAGGGAGATTCTTGTAAGGTTATACATATAGTATTGTAAGTATAATGCCATCTAGGGATGATTACTTACCAGGCATAAGACACATGAGCTGGGGCGGCGAACTATTCCTCCCATCGAGCCCCCCTCGCTCGTCCGTCAAATACTGAAATAGTTACAAAACATACATTAAAACTCGGAAGGATGATTTATATAAAAGCACTGAATGTCAGATTGAATATCGAAAAGTCAATGAAGTTACTCAAAATTCGGTTAAAAATGTGCGAATAACTGAAAAACAATAGGATATTATGATTGTGCAACAGCGGATTTTGCTCACCGAAATCGACATAGAACTCCGTCATTGGTTTAAAAAATGTGTTAAAAACAAAAAGAATAAAGCTTTTTCTTTGGTTCCTCAAAGTGAAAACAGGACAAGAGAAAAAAATACGCTTAAAAAAACTTGAAAAATCCATGTTTTGAACTAGATCTCGGGAATCCTACCATATTTACAGATGATTTTTACTTTGATAGGTAGGTAAGGCGGATTATTCGATTTCAATATTTTTGCACGGTCTCACTCTGTCTTTCTTTTATACACCCGAAATCCGTAGCGCTATCTCTTTCAATTCTATTCGAAATCGGTCTAGACGCGATCGTGTGGTGGCCTCTTAAAATAAACGATTGAGGATTTTGGATTGTTTCTCAGCCAAACCCGCAAGTATTTCAACAAATATTCTAAACACATTAGAAATAATAATAGTACTACAGTCAGGTACAGAAGTTTCAACTCTAAAAACAAAAACAGTAGTAAATAAAGTCAGCACGTGGCAAATCAATTCAGTTTATCAAAATAAGTGCGCAGTCTAAACATTTGCACACAATATTGAAACTAAAATCAGAGCGGTAGAGTTCATTTTCCTTTACCTCCATAGACCGCCAGGCGATGGCAAAGAGAAGAAGCTCATTCCAGGAGCTCTTGATTAGAAGCACCTGGTCGTCCATCTCCAGCTGGCTGAAGTGAGGGATGTCGCGAGCCCATATCACCAACGCGGCGATCTGCTTGTTGCCTGGAAATCATAATACCGTACTTATAAAAGAGTTTGTCGTGACTGACCTATTGACAGACAGACAACGCAGAGCCTTACCTAAACTACTGACCCTAGAGACTTTAAACTTGGAAGGTGCATTCCTTATAGCACGTAGACGACTTACACTTAGAAAGGATTTTTGAAAACTTTACCTCTAAAATGAAGAATGTGAATGAAGCGAAAGAAGTATGTCGGGATCGTAGCAAATGGCGATCCGTTATCTCTGCCTACCCACACGGGAAACAGGCGTGATATTATGTATGTACATAATATGAATTACCTTTAAAGGCTATCACTCGAGAGTCACATTATTATTTTAGATTTTTCGCTAACGGACATATAAGATGTATAAGTTCGAAAAACATGTGTCAAGTGGACAAAAGGAGCCTTGGCACTTTAAATCCTTTCACTACACTGGTTCGATACTACTAGATAGATAAGTAAAATAACCAATAAGGATTTCACAGTAGCGCCAACGAAGTTTATTTTCTGTTCTGAGGTAGCGCCGTGTCCTGTAAACATTGTACGGGATGTAACAACATAGGCCAGATAAATGGTTGCCATAGGACACACCCACCGTCGATAAAGTACGTATTGCGTTTAATATTTAATTTGGGACTCTTTCTCAGTCATTTACAGAATGATTGTTAAACTGTAAGTTAATAAAGCATTTTAATGTATGAAACAATCAAATGAAGGACTTGCTTTTAATAGCAGAACTCTCTATACTGGATGGAAAATATAACAATGGATCGTCGGTCTTTCAAAGAGCTAGCGGAAACCTAAGCTCTACGACCTTCGCCTTGTCTCGAAGACGTCACAAACGATCGCCACCGATCAGTCCGTCTCGGTGACTTTATTCAGCCTAGGACAACTGGAGGGGCGTTTATATTTATTCACTGCTGGAGGGTCAGGTCAAGATACAACAGCTAATTTAATCGCACTTCCACGCTTCCTCTCCAGTTACGTAGCAACTGAGGCATACCCACACATGACTCAGTTTGCCATCTTCATACCGTATCCCAAACTATGTTGATTTTCACGAAAAAATATTTTATTCCCTCAACAAGACAGTGATGTAAAAAATGAGCAAATACTGTGACAAAGTAACGAGTACGCATTGTTTAGAGATCACAATGTTGATTATATGCTAGCCCGCACGCACCTGTCACTTCCAGACAGAGATTCGGATCCTCGTAGAATGACAGATTTAGAACAACTTCGTGCAGTAGGATTCCATCACGATTATCTGACGACCCGCGAGTTTTTACTTATTTGTAATTTCATGTAACTCTAAGCTGCTCCTAAGCCTAGAAGTATGTTTCATTAATCAAATCAGCTATTTATTCAATTAGATCTTTGAATAGAGGATAATTTTTGCCTACGGTTCAAAATTAAACGTAGGTAACAATTTCAATCTTATTTAGATAGGAGTAAGAGATACATAGAATGTTTTTTGAAATGAATCAATACACAGTTCAAAGCTATGTATTTAAATAAACCTCATTTCCAATATCTATATTAACAAAGCTGTGTATTTGATTGATGACGTGACACGTTTTATGTAAGTACTAGAGTCTCGGGAGGCGTTCATCAAAGGATCATTGACACATTGAAGGCTGTGTTACTCCTGGACGCGTCCACAGAACCATGAAATGTCACTTCCGAAGGTCTACACTCCGTACGTAATTATAAGACTCGCTGATATAATGAGTAGGTTCCTGTAGGTATTCCTGATTATGTATCTTTATCCAAGGCATCTAAGGCTTATGAATATTTTTTTATTTGTTTGTATTGAGTACTTTATCTGGTAAAATCCCTTGCTGCTTACCCCATAGGTACAGCTTAAGTCGTAAGTTTAGGTAGGACCCTAATGGTATGCGTGTTTGGTAGTTTAAATCTATTTTGATAAAAGTGTTGCGTGACTGACCATGAACACAAAACAGCCATAAGTTTTCGAAGAATAAAATCTAGTGACCATTTTTAATTATTTTTGTAGTAGGTATTACAGTGTTCACAAAAAAGTAATTCCCGGCTTTCTGTTTGTGTTAACATAAAAAAAATTATAGTGCATTGCATACGTGTAGCTAGATAAGCTATTGTATGCCGACCTACCTCAATCTTGAATACATTGTCAATGATAACAACTAGAAGGACGATGCATACAAATATATAAAGAATTGAGGATAGTAAAAGGCAATGTGCCCATAAAAGATCCTCAAAACTTAGACATATCATTTTACATTGTATTTATATAGTTCCAAGGAAAAAACTTTGAATAATTATGTTGTTTTACCTAAAGGAATAAGGAAAACAATCACAAATAACTTTTCCTTTGATACATTCATTGGAACTCATGCATTGCAAGTAGGGGTTGAATAAATGTCAACAGATATGAGATAAACTATCTTTGTATAAAAATAAGTTCCATTGTTTTATTATATCCACTAGATAAGGATTTATCAGTAGTATGAAGTTGACCTACTAGATAAAAAGAAAGTCCTAGAATGTTGATATCCACTGTAATAAAAATGGCTGTTGTATTTACGTGCTAAATAGTTTTCGATTAGTCACAAATCGCAATAAGCAGTCATAGTCGGTTAGTTGGCCGTCATGTCGCATTCAAGTCGATTTATCTTCAGTTTTCCTCATGCAACTTTTATTTCCAAGGACAAACTTGTTTTATAAAACGTTTTCGAATTATTGTTTTGCAGTATACGACAATTTTACAGCCTTTGCACCCTTAAGTTCTATCCTGGGGTCCAAACGTAGAACATAAAACAAAGTAGGTACCTAGATGTAAAAATATCCTTTTGTGGCTACGCAAAAACGGCGCCATTTCAAACCAGTTTCGTATTATGCATGCTTTAGTTCTAATGTACATAAATACATGCTAATGTTATTTTGTGTGTCATGGAATTTTATCGATTTTTTCGTGGAATAAGAAAATTGAGAACCAATTCCAATTAATTTTAGGGTTCCGTATCCGAAGGGTGCCAATGGGACCCTATTACTAAGCCTCAGCTGTCCATCCGTCCGTCAGTCAGCGGGCTGTATCTCATGAACCGTAATAGGTAGAGTTGAAATTTTCATAAAGTATGTATTTTTATTGCCACTACAACCACAGAATAAATTAAATAATAAAAATAAAGGGGGCCCCATACAAGAAATTCGACTCGGACTTGACCGGTTTGACTAAAATGTCAATTCATTATTTACTGTAAGTAATATTGGTGTATTGGTAATATTGGTCATATCTCCATCAATTTAGTGGGTAAAAACTCCAAGATCATTAAAGTTTGTTCGGGGTAGTCCCAACTTTTTGCCCATTAATCTACCACTGTCATACTCTTGTAAATGCGATCCTACTTATAATATAAATCTGAAAGTTTCTTATGTGGTTTGGATGTGATGATACTCATGATAATAGAGTTCATCGGCGGATTTCATTTTCAAATCTATACCTCCTATGACATTGGTATAAGGTTCACATTTGAATGCACTCACCTATCTGACAGAGGCTGGACACTGGCGCGCGGTACTTAGGCGGTACGTTGCTATCCGGACCCACTCGTAGAAACTGAAACTCTTCGTTTGGATCCGCCACAATCGACTCCATTTCTAGAAGGCGCTCGATCGATAGCTCCTGTGAATAAGGATCAAATTAGCATGATAAAACGAGAAAATTGCATCAGAAGGTAGGTACCTTGTAATTACCTGCGGGAGCATAAGAAGGGAGCGGATCGTATTCCAATTAGAGTTTGTTTGATTCAATTGTACTGCAACTTATTTAGAGATGATATGTACAACCAATTTGAAAAATAAGCTTATAATTAAGCATGAAATGAACCCAGATTTGGCTTTATGATTCTCGATACTTAACAAAATTGCAAAATTACAGAGTTTCCTTAGATTTTCGGAACTAAGAATTCCTGGGAGCATTCAATAATGGGCATTACATTCAGTTGTGTATGATTTGAAGGTAAACAACTAATAGGTACAATTTGCTACAAACATGCTCGGGCTAATCTTAAAATTGTTCCATGAATCTTTACAAAACCTTTCAATCATCCGCATGTAAAAGTTGAGTTTTCTAGAGGGCCCCTGATGCTGTTTTCATAAGTAAAATAATTAGTAGTTTAGATAAAATCTTAGGAAGTTACGGGTTATCCTTATTCTTACTAATATTATAAAAGCGAAAGTTTGTATGGATGTTTGTTACTCTTTCAAGCAAAAACTACTGAACGGATTTGAATGAAACTTGGAATATACATAGTACATGTGTTGGATTAACATATAGGCTATTTTTCATCCGGGTACCACGCGTTCGAAGTCGCAGGCGGCAGCTAGTATTTAATAAAGAGTAAATCATAGAGCTGTGTTTAAAATAGCAAATAGTTTGTATGAATATTATCGTAATAAGCTTTGACATTAGTCGTGTAACAGAATTAAATGGATCAAAAGAATTCGCCACGCCCACATATCGGACAAAATGAAATTCTTTCCATAAATAGTAAAATACGGAGATTATTGTGTAAAAAGGAACCGATAAAAGCCATCACATTTTATTCATTTGCTTTTCAACTATCGTATTCGACAATCTCGAAAGCGTCGCGGTCGGTGGTAACGGCAGTTTTGTGAAGTAGGTATAATTTCTCTTATAATAAAAGTATTTGAAACATGAATTATAAAAATATTGGTATATCGTTAAGAAAAAAAAACAAAATTGCTCATAAAGTTATCCAAGTTTTACAGCTTTTTTAATTATAATAGTCAGTACATTGAAAACATGCCTACTTTAAGTTCGCTCTGGACGCGATTGCCAACGAGATAGCTAGTTTCATACCCATAATATATTTATTAGCAGCGTTTGAGCAATATGACAGCTACTGATCCGAATATGTGCCGAGCATTAGTTATGCTTTTAATTAGAGACGGGGTGAGTGAATAAACACCAACGTAGGTAAGTTCTACTAGAAACAGACTGCAAGTACCTACATAAAATAAACTTGTGAAGCTCTATATTAAAAGCTCGTTGCTCCCTTTATTAAATTCACAAAGCCTTGAAAGCAAAGCAAATATCTTCTTCAAACACAGAATCCGCTCCGTCATCACGTTTGCCAAACAATTCAAACGAAACCAAATCGATAGGCGAGCTATAAACAAAGAAATCTGTTTTGTGGCGCGTCGACGACCAACTTTATTTATAGCGGCGCAATTTTAATTAATTTTACCACCATTCGCCTTATTTGATCGTCTCTTGCCTCCGTTATACCTAATTGAAATCCTTTAATTGATCTATCGTTCAATTTATATCCAATCTGCATAAATCTATCGACCCGTCTCCGATCGTGAGGTTAAAATCGTTTGGAAGCATGTGACCAACCGAACCACATGAGCTACAGAACACGTAAACCAATGTTAAATAAATAAGTATACATTGCATGCAACTCATGAATCACTGGCCCTAAAATATCGAGTAAAACTGTTTTGCATACGAATCTAATAAGTTTTCATTCTTCTGAACTGGCATTGAAAACAAACTTGGGAACAAAGGAAAAAGCTATTTTGCTGCAGTTCTTTCGCTCTGTAGTTTTATAATAAACCCACCCGGAGTGCTGCAGTTTCGTTGCTATTCAGCGTATCGCGCAAAGATTACGTAATATTAAAGTCCTGTCGGACTTCGTTCAGAAGTTAGCTAGGAGCGCAAGATTTCACGCAAATTGCAACATCACGATGGCTCAGTTTTTCCTTTAGTCAGGGTTATGTACTGTAATGTTTTTTCTGTAGAACTCTTTGAAGTGCAATAACTTTCTAACTAAACCATTCTTGATCTTTCAAGTAGGTTGTTTCGCTCGTAGGTATAAAGTATAGCAGTCGTTAGATTTTCTGATTATTTAACAGAAATACTCTTCAGAATCCCGTCAAGTATAAAGCAAGCCTTTCTAACATCGATTTAATTAGTTTATAGTCCATGTGAGTAAAGAACTACTGCATACCTGAACAGAGCTGCTAGGATGTGCATCTTCCGCCCCCCTCGCTGCCCGCTGTCTCTCCTCTTGGACAGCTTCGCGCTTCATGCCGCAAGCGAGGCATTTCTGGTACCGGCAGTATTGGCATCGATTCCGCTGGCGTTTGTCGATGATGCAGTTCCGATCCTCGCGACACGCGTACGTTAGGTCTTTTCGAACTGTCCGTTTGAAGAAACCTTTGCACCCTTCGCAACTACAAATAAATAATAATTAACCAATTTAGTTACATCGATTTGGAAATTGCATAGGCTTTGCTTTAATAGGTAAATCCTGGGGTAATCCCCCCAGTAGAATATACTGATTCTTGACATTATGAGCTATACATATTGTAGTGGTATACTAAAGTTTGTTTGTTGATCAAAGGGCATCCATACCTATTAGCTATGAGGCACAATGACCTTAAATTCATAGAATTGAGAGAATTATGAGAAGAACCTGTAATTTTGATTAATGAATTGCATAAATCACTCAACGCAATAGATGATGTTCACGAATTCGATATTTCATTATAATTCTGAATGCAATTCGCGAAAGTGAGTTCCATGTATTTATAGGAGACCTTTGCTGTAATAAAGACTTGATTAACACCAGCTTTTAACTTTTGGCTTAAGACCAATTTCAATAAACTAGCCAAAGTGTGCGATCTTCGATAAATAAGCTCCGCATCTAGAACTAGGTGTTCTATTGATTCAAAAGCAGCTATCTGGATTTCAAATTCAATGAACAACGGATAACCGTATCGAACGATCAGTTTTGAATAGCCGGGAGCCATAGAAAGACTTATAAAATAAATTCCTTTACCACTGGCTGTTTCTAGTTTCTACCTAGTCAAACGAAAATATTACGTTCAAATTGTTAACAATAAAATAAATAACCTATCTATCTAACTAACACATCAAATCAATCTATATAGCAGCAGTGAAAACAAACAGACATAAAGTAGGATAAATAGTAAATTCCTAGTGCACAAAAATGTAGGCGCTGCAATATTTTGTAGGTACAGTTTAAACGATGACGAAGGGTAAATCATTTGTGAAACAATACACACTACATAACATACGCGGCACCATAGCTAATATTCTGTTCTGGTCATAGACAGGTCATCGTGTGAAGCGAACATCTGACAGCTGGCTATTCACATCTAAGCTTATAGTCAAAGCCGTCGCGTCGCCCCGTTGTGAATAAGCAACGCGTTGCAAACATATTACAGACAATAGGTACTTAGGTACCTTAATTAGAGGCTGGATAAGGTCTGCATGACAATAATAAACGAAAGAATATTAAGGCCAATTATACTCGTAGTTAAGTACTAATTATTTCTTGATTATATACGCCGCAGTAGCAACATTTCGCTCGTAAAGCGAAACATAAATGTATGGGATCAATATACGAATTTGCGCATAAATAACAAGCCTCTGACATAATTTCATCATTCCCGTCCATTCAATTTGAAATGATGGAGATGGCTGCTAAATTAGGGTTTATTGTGGCAGCTAATGAATATAAAACTCGCACAACGAGAGCGAATTATAGTCATTGGTTTGATTTGAGAAGTGAGACAATTTAATTATATAGAAACAGACAAAATTCAATCACATTTTCTAAATTTTAAACACTAATTCGAAAACGAATTCAAAATTGTTTTCGAGTAATCGTCTGCTTTCACTCGTATGTCAATTTACGAAGACACCTGTTCCTTCGTCTGTTTATTAGATTGATGGGAAAGGTGTTGTGTCTTCAAAGAATACATACAATAAATCAAGCGTAACATCTGTAGGCGTTACTCAAGCATGAATTCCCCGCTCTCGGTGCGCCCACTGCTTTATCGGAGACGCCGGAGTACGCATTACGAATCAATTTAGCAATAGCAAATCATCTGTGAGAGCTGCTACTCACACTATGTCACATGTCACAATATTGTGAAACTAATACTTATCTCAGATGGCATCAGTGTAGGTGCTAATTATTTTTGCGCGAATTCTGAGAAAATACAGCTTATTCCTACAGTTATGATATACTAATTACAGTTTAAGCATGATTGATGTCATTTCAGTAGAATTAGTCCTTTTCTTGTTTTGTGTTTCGCCGTACGAGGAGAGAATATAGAAACATGTGGAGTTTTTGATTATTAAAAACAACCAAAGCATGCATATCAAAGAGGGCACATAAGTCTAATAATACTCAAGAATATTTCTAGTCTAGATCATACTTTGATAATTACCGTCAAACACATGGGACTCTAAAAGCTTTTGAAGTGGTTTTAGAACCCTCCGTCAATCACCGCTTTTGTCATTTAAATCGAAAGTGACAAGACTAGGGGATAATTTACTCCTGTCAATGACACATATCATCAGCCCATGGGAAGTGATCATTATACTGTCTATTCAGGTATTCAGCATTCGCTCGACTCATGTGTAACACTCATCTTCAGGCTTCGTTATGATAAGTTATTCATAAGACTGGGTTACAAAAAGAGAAATATTGTGATTTTACGAAAGGTATTCTATTATAGAATGAGAACCAGGCTACTGAAGCAGATTTCTATACAGTTTCTATAGTTATAAAAGCTTGAGTCTCGATGAAGTTTTTATGTAGTTTTTCTGGATTCTATTACAAGACGAATTATTTGGGTCGTAAAGTCCAACAGAAAGAAAAAATATATATTATAAAATTATCTCCACAGCTTTATATACATGACTTTAGTATAATTCGTTCCATGTGCATTAATGACACAATTACTGTTAGCTTTCGACATGCATTTCGCAAAACTGCCCATGTACGAGATATTGAGGTATGGATACTTTCACTTTTATCTCACACTTGTGGACACAGGATTGTTCGTGACTCATTTTAACATCTATATGTGAATTTTATAAAAATTCGGAAGATTTCGTTTTCAATTTCTATGTAAGAATTCTCATGCCGAGCACGTTCAAAAGTACTAACTAACTAATTTATTATGCGAAAGTCACGATATATGCGTATTGCTATTTTGAGATTGGTTTAGGGTGAAAGTATAAGGTCTGATAGTCATGATGAGAACTAGACATCAATACTGAGAATTAACTGTCGATAAACTAAATTTTAAAATAGTCACCAGGAATATCTGATTCCTTATCACTTATTGTGCTTTTAATTAGAAATATACATATAGTCTAACAAATCTTGAAAATAATGTTCCAACCTCTGTCTGAAGCAGACACTTGAGCAGAGCTGCTAGGCATTAAAAATATAACAAGTATAATAATGGTAATGTGTCTGACTGCGTAATAATAAGTAAACCCTACCTTAAATCTTGAAGCTTAAAGCACTAAATCAATAAAACGGTAGGCAGTCACGTCAATAAATAAAACAGGTATGCTTTTTACTGTGGAATTAGTGAAGTCGAGATGTTTTAACGTCCCTTTGTAGCCAGGGTTATTGTTTTAAAAAGACGAAATGAAATCTTTTGAAAAAATATTGGTCATTAACATGTCAATGTCTGGCTGTTATTTTGTTTTATGTGCTATTTAGCGCTGGTTAATCAGGAACATTTTATAGGTATCTATTTTTCTAAATGTTTGATTACTGGTTTAAACTTATATTTGCTATCGTTATTACAATCTCCGGCAATTTATTTAAATTGTACTTGGGAGCTGAACATAAATATTTTAATAGCTGTTAAGACAATTATATAGAGCTTTGTTGGCAATATATATTTTAATCTAAGGGCAAAGAAAATATTGTATGAGATAAGTAAATATTGTAGTGGATAAGGGCAGGGAGATGATGGCAAAGAAAATATTGTATGCTCTTTCTATGTACAGCAAAATCATTTTTAAATGTTTTATAATAAAATTATTCATACAAAGAATCCAATGATATCATTTTTACATTATGCAAAATGAACAAAAAGGTATAATACGACCTAGACTTACTTGCATGGTTAAATTCAAGGAAAACTGAATTTGCATTAATATGCTAAAGGACATTTTTGAGATTGTATTTCGATGAAATCGTCAGAATGCCAAATAATGGATGTAAACCCATTAAAACATTTAATAATGTTTTGGCGATTAAACTAACAAATAATTTTGATTGGCTCAAGAAATAGTGAAGGTCACTAGAAATAGAAAACATATTTTAAACAAGGGACATGTTTCATTATATATCCTGACTAATACACGTTTCAAAGTCGTGCATAGATAAATATTAAAAGTGTTATGCCACGTAAGAAAACTTGAATTTGTTTAACACAGTATATCATCATTATCATTAGAAGTCCACTTCTGGACATGATCAATGTATCTAGAGCATTTCCAGGACGAAAGATTTTGTGTTGCCATAATTCACCTAACACTCGCGACCCCTTACCATAGCACAACATTCTCAGAGCACTAACATTATAATTATGTATAAACCAAAACAACTAATAAGAAACACACATTAGATCACAAACAAAAATATATTTAACATACCTACTTTGAACTCATCAAATCACATAAAATACAGTCGTACATTTCGTTTGAGAACACAACATTAATTTGACGTGACGCGAACTATTTTCAAGTGAGATTAATTATCAAGAATATCGTACACATTCATAAAACTTAAATATGTGTTATAGCTGTAAGAGATTAGGTCATTCTCATTATAGTTTGGATACTCCCATTATTGTAATGCACAAAAAAGCTTGTGATATAAATAGAGGCACACGCGGCACTCACTGTGTGTAGGTATACAGAGTACCTATAAACTCGAGCCAGTAAATGAGTTACGGTTTTGCACATCATAAGAATACGATACGATCTTTAAAATATTTAAAGAAAAAATAATACTTATGTCTAAACTTTGATGTATAAACGTAAACTAATTGAAAGCAGTTCTTACGAACCAGTGTGGTGAAAGGATTCAAAACGAACCCCAAAGGCTTCTTTCATGTACTATAAATAGAAGAAATAAGATATTTAGATTAAATGGTAGTCTTATTACAAATCACATGATAAAGTATAAAACAGGTTTGATAATAACCCACTAAAAACTCTACTAAATCAAAATTGGCACGTTGTGAGTTTCTGAATCATACGTGATTTATAAACCACCAAATGCCTACCTGCCCTCGACAACGTGATTGTCAAATCAACATAAAAAATATAAAGGTGAAAAAATATTTCTCCGAATGGCATTACCGTAGAGGCGACTGCCGATCGATAGAATTGTAAATTGTTTCCATATATTTGACCATGCAAGTATAAATAGCTATACAATCCAGCACCAAAATAGTCTCCACCTTTACTTGTAAATAGGTAGGTAGTACCTACGTATAGTATCCTGCCTGACACGCATGAACGGAGCGATTAAAAAGGTTAAAATAATAATATACAGGTGTAAAATCTTTAATTTTGCACAAGTTCTGCCGTACCTAATATTCTCTTCTCACGCAATCTATATAATGTAGCGATATAGAGGTTCTAGAAAATTGTCTATCTATCTTGCTT
Source organism: Scotopteryx bipunctaria (assembly GCA_949320045.1). Classification (NCBI taxonomy): domain Eukaryota; kingdom Metazoa; phylum Arthropoda; class Insecta; order Lepidoptera; family Geometridae; genus Scotopteryx; species Scotopteryx bipunctaria. The sequence continues at coordinate 8,667,491 of OX439441.1, forward strand.
GCTGAACAAGCAACTAGAATATTAACCTAGACGTCTGCCTCTAGATGAGGAGGGTAGCCTGTAATAAGAATGATCAAGATGACAACCAACATAAAATATAGATATTAAATTTGTTTTGTATTCGATACTAACTCGATTATTGCTTAACATTAAGTACAAAATAATTTACAAGTGAATCGATAAAGCAAATTAGAACTGAGATGGTACAACTTATACACTTTTATTTATATTTTGTTAATATTGCTCGCTCGGTGAACAAGTACCTACATAACTAGAATATAACGTATAAGTCTGCGTCTAGACGTGGCGGGCAGCCTATACTACATATAGTATGTATGTATACCTACGTTTAAGATGTCAACCTCAAAATACAGATAATAAATTCAATTTGTCTTCGATGCTAACTTGATTATTGCATTTCACTTTACTAGCAGAAAAACATTTCTAAATGACTTGATAAAGCGAGTAGGAAGATTTATTAGATAAACGTTTTTTGTAAGTCATCCGCTAATCTGTTTTCTTTGTATCAAACTAAACTAACCAGGCACTTGCGATGGCGGAGAAACTCTAAATCTTGTTCAGGCTTTTGGATAAAGAGCTGTAAGTTAAAGTAAATCGTTAAAACTTTCCTCATTTTACATTATCTAGCAATTTCCATTTATATTTTGTTGAAATATTTATTAAATTAGACAACGCGCAAAGGTCACCGTATTACATTCATTATTCGGCCAACAAAGAAACCTAATAAAATTATACTCGGAATGGTAATTTTAAAATTCTTTGAATAACATCGCCAAAATATTTACAAAGTCTCTATTAGAGATTCAAAAAACGTAGTCTAATTTTAAAACGACGTATTTAGGATTTTATCAGAGCGCTGACAGCGATCCATAAAGGATGAGGAGTTCAGTATGCGTCTGACCGTGCTGGAATTAAGTTTGCACATGGCACAGCTTACAGCTTATTTACACGTGACAAAAAGGGTCCATATTTCATTTATCAGAACACGCGGTTCAAGGTTAGGAACAAGATCTGATGTGCAAGCGTGGACCACCTCCGATTTTACATTTTAGTTACGATCATAAGGAAATTGCTTTACTATTTTCATGATTTACATAATATGGTTTATTTTTCTAATTATTTTTCTATTTCATGTCTTTGTGGGGTGTAGTGGAGTGGAGGGGTGTAGTGGGGTGCGTCGAAGTTTTGGGAGGATTTTGATGAGGTGATGATATAAAAGAGAACAAAAGGAAGATATATGACGAATGTAAGAAAAATGGTACAAAAGCTGTAACTGTAGCGAGAGCCAAAGTGCAGGACAATAAACAGTTTCTGGAAAGCCCTCACGGCTAAAGGACCTCTACAGATCAGCAAAAGCGAAAGAGAAGAATACAAAGGACATATGCATCAAAGATGAGAAAAGAAAGGTTTTGACGACTGACGACGAAATAAAAGCGCGTTGAAAGGGTTATTTTGAAATGATGTTTTTATTTCATGTTTTTAATATAATCATGTTCCTCTAACGCACCCCTTTGATCCCACTTGTCTCAAGTATCTAGGTGTCTTTTTCTACGTAAATTAAATTATGTACTGGAAGATTCCGTAGAGAATCCTGAGAAAACTTCCAACAGGTTTTGCTCCCATAAATATACTTGTTTACTTCGTATTCATTACGTGACATCGATCAATTACCTGTCCACGCCCACCGTAATGTTTCCCCGACGCCCTGTCGCCGCAGACTGAGGTGTTTGGACTGACATAGGGGACAGTTGGGAAAAACAGGCTGTGAACGCAGTGTCACAAGCCATATTACAAAATGTCGACAGGTACGCAAGCTAGCGACACTTTGTACCGACAGTTGTCAGAAGTGCGAAATCGTTTGCAGTTACCGTCACAGCCTTAAAGTTTAAACGTATTTTTTACCTGTACACGCCATAATGTTTCCCCGAAGCCCGGTCGCCGCAGATCGAGCAGAGGTGCTTAGACCCGCTGAGCGGATGGTTGGGCGGGTAGTTCTTGAAGTTAGGCGGAGGCGTGTCCACATCTCGCATGTGGTCATTCAGTATCGATGGGTCGGGCTTCATCTCGACCGGTGACATCGGCGACATGAACCCTTGCTCCAGCCCTGCAACAATCGATTAAGCGATCACGAACTTGGAACTTGTAATTGTAAACAATTGGGAGGATTTTAATTGCTTAGATTTTCAAATAGTAATTTCTCTTGGGATCTTGGAATTGAGATTTAAATGAGAACTGTTTTGTCAATCTTCAAACTTGTTTATTTATTTAAGTTGGAAGAGCTCAAATTACGAACTTGCTTGCTACCTATTTAAAATTTTACTCATTGCATTATTATCTAGAAGATCACTAATACCTATTTAAAAATACCTTTTAGTATAATATAATTGTAGAACATCTTTAAAAATATTCATAGTAGTTATGCATAATAAAAAATTGCTTGAACAAATGAAAATCATGACATTTTCACTACTTTATGTGGGGGTACTCGCACATACGAGTAATTTCTTCCATTTCCCTCTGTTAGCCATCATCTCAACACCATATACTTTTCTTACCCTAGAATACTCAAACGCATCTCAAAGTTGAGCACGTCTCAAATGACGATTTTATTTTTACAGATTATCATCAGAAACTGCCAAAAAACCGTGAGTTGAGACGTGCTCAACTCTGAGTTGCGTTTGAGTATTCGGGGGTTACTCATCCAAATTTCATAAAGTCCCTGTATAAGAATTGCTGCGTCAAATGAATGTGGCAACATAGTGTCCCAAACGCTATGCGCATTGGTGGCTAAGCGTTGCTTTTGCTTGTTATTCATTGGTTATTATTAATATCAGTCACGCCACACCCACCATCGATTTTTATTTATTACTTAGTGACATCAGAGGCTAGAGAGATGATTGTTTATGAAAAATTTATATCATAAGTGCATAGCTGAGTGCATAGATAACACTCAAGAAAATATCACATAATTACCTACATAATCTTTGTTATAGGTTTTAAATCATGATGGCGTCTGTTACTAACCTACGTGATACAAAGTGACTAAACAGTACGTGATTGAGATCGTATCAGCGATCGCTTTGAAATATTCATGAGGAAAGATGAATTCTCCTGCCTCAGAATATCTCCTGCTAAGAATTGTTGAAAGATGTTCTGTTTAAAAAACCTAATCATATTTAAAAGTATTTATTTCCATGTTCATCATACGTAAAACATGTTGTATTTTTACTATACATAATTAATGTAGGTAACTTACTTTGCAATTAACTAATACCTTTTTGAAAATTTATGAAAATATAGGACAGCATAGGCATGACCATTTTAGAAATGGAATTAAGCAATGAATCCCTTCGTACCCGACTGGGTTAAACAAGGGACAGGTCACGGGCATCCAGTCAAACATATTGGTATTTTACCAGCTGTACCGTGCGATTTTATTCGCGTATGGTAAATTAGTTAGGTTAGGTTAGTACCTTACCTTCCAAACTTGTTGGACAACCTTTTTGTTGGTAAGTTAGATTTTCAATCAGTTTCCTTCTTTTCGATGTAGAATTAGTTAAAAGAAAACAAATTAAGTTTAGTAAATATGTTAGCCTCCTCCAGAAATTTTAAGCAGGCCGTTTGAAAAGAGTATTAAAAAAACCTGAAAACCACAAATAACCTACCTACCAAAAGTGGAAGTTTACAGCGCATATTTTTTATTTATTTATATTATTATCTAGAAGGGGGTTGACTAAAGCCTCTTTAAACAGAGCTTTGGCAAAGATTCAAAATAAAACCACGTAGGCCTGCGTGTTGGTAGAACTTGAAATAAAATCATTACATATTGTAATGTTCAATACGTGTCACCCACGCAATGAACGAGAAAGGGGGGAATATGTTATTGCTTTACATGTAACGCGTGGCGAGGTGGAGCTAAAAAAAACCTACACACGAATGAAAGTCTTTTTTTTGTGGCACTCAAGCATAGGTACCTAGGTACCTACAGCCCGCCTGATGGAATGCGGTCTGTACCTACAGGTTCACTTGAATTAATGTAGAAAGTCTAAAGCGCTGAAATGTATTTCCAATGAACCTAGGTTTTACAAATTCACCTTTTTAATTATTTTTATTTTAGATTTGCCATGTATTTTTAGTGTGATCACTGTGGTCAGCAAGTTAGTTGTGAATTTCAGTTCCCCAAAGATGCTTTTTAGGGTTCCGTACCCGAAGGGTGTCAACGGGATCCTATTAGTAAGCCCCCGCTGTCCGTCCATCCGTCCGCCCATCCGTCTGTGCGTCCGTTTGTCAGCGGGCTGCATCTCGTGAACCGTAATAGGTACAGTTAAATTTTCAGTGTGTATTTCTATTGCCGCTTTAACAAATACTTAACAAAAATAAAGTAAAAAATACACAAGAAATATTCAAGTACATATACGATGGTATGGAACCCTTCGTGTGCAAATTCGACTCGCGCTTGACCGCTTTTGTAATAATTTATTTCAATACACACAACAAGTGGCTCGTTTGCAAATTATAATTCCAAAAGCAATATAATTATCTGAATTTTCGAGATTTTTGCGTGGACCTGATAGAAGATTTATCACGTTTACTGTACTGTACAACGTATTATGTAATATGCGTCAGGATAGTGCTTTGTTATTTTTTTATCTCATCCGGTCATCGCTATGGTTATGGAGTTAGCCATGATTTTATGTAATTTGAGCAGAAATCTTTAGATTGTGATTAAAAATCGTTCTTTTGTCGCGTTAAGTTCAAAGGTATGAGTCCTTTTAAGTTATACATTCAAGTAAATGTAGGTACCTAATGATTTCCAAACACTTGGAAGTTTTCTGATATTGGCAATAACAGGAGCACCTTTGTGGAACTAATAACTTGAGGCCTTTGATGGAAACCTACAAATGTGATTGGAACAAGTAATGTTTGATCGAAAAAGCTGCCAAATTTACAATAATTGAATATAACCGCAGACTACTTAGGTACTTTAGGACAAATTTCAGAAAATACACGTGTGAGAAATGCTGCAAATAGGCTTTTGATATAAAATGCTCTTCAAGGTGAAAAAAAATATAAATGCAATAAATTAAGAACAGTAGGTATAATATTAATTGCAGAATTATTAGTAAAACAACTATTATTCATTGGTTTAGTCGCCAATTAGAGCACAATTTACATTTAAAATGGGGTTTTCCAGTTATATTTACACATTCTAGGTAAAATTGACAACCTCGGTGGCGTGGCGGGCGAGTACTCGGCTGAGACGCAAGAGGCGCGGGTTCGATTCCCGCTACGGGAGAAATGTTTGTATGTTCTACAAATATTTCTTCCTGGTCTGGATGTTGTAGTATTATATAAGTATGTATTTACAAAAAAAAAGTATATAAGTATTCTATCAGCCATCTGGTGCCCATAGTACAAGCTTTGCTTAGTTTGGGGCTAGTTGGCGCTGTGTGAAATGTCCACAAATATTTATTATTATTTATTTAATACTAAAAAAACTAAGCACTACCTGATAGGTCGTAGAGATCGAAATAAGCTAGCTTTATTAAAGTCAACAGTTTCATGTTTTCGATTAATAATCGGAGGAAAGTAAACTTTAAAATGAGAACAACAAAGTAAAGCCACTTCATAACGAAGTGTAGATAGTTAAGATTTTCCAGCGAGCAATCACAGTTTTCACTCTCGCGAAACGAGATACATCGCGCAATTACACGTTAATCTTCGTAATTAACGAAAATTGTTGGAAAATAATGCTTCAAAGTGCGAATAAGACATTAAACACAAAGACACACACTTTACCATATCACTTTGTCGAGGATAATTATTCTAGCCTATGGCAAAATAACTGCGTGCTTATACCTTACTCCTAAAACAGTTTTATTCCGCAACAGATTTCAATTAAGATTATTCATAATTGATAATACCTAATCGCAAGGTTTTTTTAGCTACAACTATCCTACAGTCACTAGATATCCTTCTCAAGTGGTAGCATTGTAAAAGATTCATGGAAGAAATGGATATGGTTCAATTCAATATTAGCTTACTTTCAAGTATTGATCCTAAAAGTCCATATATTTACATTGTATATCCAGAGCGTAGTCATTGCTCGGTGTCGGCAACATGAAGTTACTAGTCGGTATAGGAGTCATCGGCGTCGGCGGTGTCTGTGGCTGCGGCGTCGGCGGCATCTGCCTTGCCCAGCTGCTGTTGATCAGCGCCGTCACCGACATCGTCGGCTTGTCTTTCTTTGCCAAGCTCGACATGACCACGCACAAACATCCTCACATCACTAGCAACACAACACCACACCTTGTCCCATAAATCAGCACAATTCACTACGCACCGGTACGACTGCCTCACAACAATTTGCACACACAAATATCAGCCGGTGAATTATGGTTATGGCTCCTGAATAAAACGCGAAAAGCGATGTGAGCGCGCGACAGGGGCCGAGATACGGCGCGCGCAGACAAAAGCGTCAGAGCCAACGCTGGGGACAAAGCAGACGTCGTTGTGACATTGTGATAGCGGCTGTTATTGCACCCGAGGCGATGCGACGCTATCGCTCTGCAACGAGTCAACAATGTACCACGAGCGACGACGCTGATGCTTAGCTAATGACTAACGCGCACTAAACTCGACGAGCTCGAATTTGACAAAAAGTTTACGAGTCAACTTCCGCGCGGTTACCGGCGTGAAGGTCTCACCCGGCGCGCTCAAGGTCCGCATACAATCCATACGTGAATAAATCGCATTTAAAGTCGAAAACTAGTCGGCTATAATCACACTTTTTATTCCTATAAAGCAGCAAACGAATCAAATTGATCTAGATGATTTTCAAATATTTTATGGTCATATGTTAGAATGAAATCATCAAAATAATTGTGGTTGTTAGCCGTTGGCCTTCGTGACCGTGGCTGCGGCGCGTTTCTGTAATTAAGTTTTACGTCACTCATAGACAGAACTCCCTGCGATAGCCTCTACCATATCAAAATTCGCCATGTCACTTCACGCAGCAGAAATCGATGCTGATACTTAATTGAAATGCGAAAAAGGGAATTAACACACATTGAGTACCACCTAATCTTATATTGTAACCCAAATACAGTGCTAAGGAAGCATTCAATACCATAACACCTTCAGCTAACTATTTGCAAATCACGAAGCTATCAAAGCGGCCGTTCATTCCGAACATGGCTAAGAGTTTGTTTGTTTGACAACATGTGTGCGGCCTTGGCTTTGGTGTTTTGGGGACGTTCCTTGCACGTGGCCCGTATTTTGAAGGCACACAACAAAAACACATCCGGTCTTTTAAAACGATTTGTCCAGATCTTTTGCAACATTATTGGGAGGAATTAAAATTAGTTCGTTTATATTTCACTTGTCATTTATATATAATTCCTGAAGTATCATGTCATGAAGCTGATATCAATTCAATTTCATTCATGCTCTACCAATTGACATTAGATAACACTACCGAATCCGGGTAATAACAGCGATTTAACATAATTTCAATTTATTTATAGAATCGAATGAATATCCACATCTAGCAGATTTTTTACTTTACTTTTTGTTCGATCCCCATGTAGACGAAGTCAACTGAACAAAACTTAAGACCATCGTTTCGGTCTTTAGATCTAAGAGGATTGAGACTGTTAAAAAGTTACGAAGATTATTTTTCGTGTCCCTTGTTGCTCTGTCGAGTAAAACAAGTTATATATACCAGATTATAGCTACATAAACTACCAGGATCAACATTAACTGGCTTTTACCAGACACTAGAATACTTGAAATAAATTTAGAAAATATAATTGCGTAAGCATGAAATATATTCAAAGAGAATATTAAAATTAATGACAAAGTTATGAAACCAAAATAACCTCGTATACATTAACATTTTTGTAATATAATATGCAAAAATCTAACTCCTTTAATGTATTTTCTTAACATATAAAGCTCAGACAGCTTTTAAGGCAGTATAAAGAATATCTTATTTACGACGTAGGCGGTTGGGTATATTCACGCCCAATTCAAAGAAATCATCCAAGCGCTCATCCTTCTATATCCCTTTACGCTTGGTTTAGGGTGTTCGTTGATATATTATGGGACATTATGTACCCGAACCTGTCAATCAGGCGATATCCTTGACGAGCCCGAATCTATGTAATTGATAGCCTTTTGTGAGAAGGGAATTCTCTCAGAATCGCGTAGGAGGGTTTTGGAACCTCATACATTACAAACGATCGATACAACACGAAATAAAACCGATCAAGTGCGAGTCGATTTCGCACACGAAGGATTCCGTACCATCGTACACGAAAAAATGTTTCCATGTATGGGGGCCACTTTTATTCTTATTTTCTTTAATTTATTTTATGCCCAACTGCGAAGGAGGGCAATGTGTTTGGGGTCTATGTATGTGCATTCCTTTGGTTGAAGCTGTTGTCCAAACGGCTAGACAGATTTTGACAAACGAGGTGTCGTTGGATAAGTCTGGACGACGAGAGGGTCATATGCTATATGACGTGCCAAAAAATCCGACATGGCGGCTCTAAGAAGCAATTTTAAATTTATTATTTTGGATGCCTCTGTAGCCGATACGGCTGGACGGATTTTTATACATTAGGTTTGGTTGGTTTCGATTAGAGAACGATAGTGTCATAGGTATACTTATGACACTTTTTTGACACTTAAGTGTCATAAATCCAATATGGCAGCTTTAAGGAGCCATTTTTATTAACTTAAGATGATACATAACCAAAAAGGTAGACTAAATTGTTACAAATTCATCAACACCATCATCATGTCACAAAATCAAATATGTCAGACCTATTATGCTATCTTAATTCTGCGAAGTCAAGTTTTTGTTCTATTAAATAAATACTAGTTATTATTTGTTGTTACAGCGACAATAGAAATACACATTCTGTGAAAATTTTAACCCTTTAACTATTACGGTTTATGAGATCCAGCCCTCTGACAGACGGACGGACAGAGGGACAGACAGACACCGGAGGCTTAGTAATAGGGTCCCGTTGGCACCCTTCGGGTACGGAACCCTAAAAAGACTAAGCTCCATATCACAGCCATCATTATAAAAGCTTTAGTAAAATGTTTACCACCTCCTACAGTACAGATACAAAAGGACTGAATTGAACCATTATAGTATTGTTGGGAATGATATACCTACACAAAAGGAGTAGTTTCAACAATGACTAAGCATACACCAAAACTACCGGCAACACTATTAACAAAGAAAACTTATTTACTAAATACAATAAACTACATTTTATTATCAAACTGGTGAACATTATTTGGAACTTCAATTTTGGTTGGTAGGTAATAAAATAAAATAACCAACGTAACATTGGGTGCATTAAAACAATGAGATAGTGATAATGAGTGAGCGATACTGAATGCAACATGAGATAAGTGCGAATTACGCAGCAGCTCACTTAAGCGTAGAGCAGTCGGCTGTGTTATCAAGGAATTTTTCCACTTTCGTATACTTTCTTCGGTCGGTATGACGTGCACAGGCAAAAATGCATGCCGGCCGTGTGGAGATGGAGGCCGGCTGCCACCCCACCCCGTCGCCGCTATCGATCTGCGCCGACCTTGACTGCCGCACGCCCGCCAGCCACAATTTAACATTGACAATAGCGACGCGCGCGCAACACCTCATATGACTGTAGTGTGTGTGCATACTTTCCTTTTCATTACGACTTGATTTTACTTTTCAATTTGTTTTTCAAATTGTTGTATGAATTTACCTTTGAGAAGATTTCGGAAGAATTCTAAAAAAATAGCAAAAGATTTATGTGTAAAAGCTCTAGTAATAATGGTAGTGGTGCAGCGCGGGGTACGGAGGGGCAGCGGCTCGCCTGGCCGGAGTGGTCGGTGAGTCAAGGCGCGGGGGCGGTGCGACGCATGCATTCGCCGCGAGATATGGGTAAACGGAACGCAGAGGAGCGCGCCGCGGGGGCCTGCGACCTTGGAGATTCGCTGACGACTACAGGTGTTTTTTGTTTGTACTCGAGATCGTCGAGCGATGCTCACTTTGCTGGCCACTTGATTCTAGGCGATCCGTGAATGCGCGAGGGGGATCAACCGGAACTCTGCCCGAAACATTGCTTCTCATACACGTTCCAACCGGATAGAATTTGCACGATACCTTCAGTATCAAAAACAGAACTTTCTGACTCAAAAAAGTTGCTCACAGGGCAACTTTTTAAGAATTCGGGTAGGTGCAACTGTATTGAATCAAAGACCTTCGAAATGGTAGGTTAGGTACTAAGTTCTCAACAGTTCAAGAAAGGGTCAAAGCAAATAATTACACACGCCATGAACTTACAATTTATGATGTGTTGTAAATATTGCTATTCACCACTACACTAGCACCAACAGAGTTCGGTGTTACGACCTATTGTTTAAACAATTTATTGGCAACTTAATTTCTAACAGGACTTGAGGAATGTTTTCGTTTAGAAGTATAAAATAGGGAAATAAAGGTTCGAGATTATTAAAGATATTATATTCGCTTTTTTGGCAAACTAAAGAGTACTTTTAGATAAAATAAATAGAAATAATAGTCCAACTAGAATTATCAGTAGTAGAAAAGCGTGTAATGATAAAGAAACTGCGTGTTTTATCCGATAGTTACGTAATGACGACAAACGCAATGTCGGCAAAGACCTTGGCTGTGACCAAGCCAACGAATAGGCAACACTTCCCGCGAGTGACGCCCGCTACCTACCAAGATTAGGTTCACGCAAAACAATACACGCTCCACCTATTATTGTTAATGTAAAGGCTACAGAAACTTTACAATTACTACATAAAATAATATTCCAAAGCTACTGATTAACCTAGGACTTATCGAGAAACAAATATCACGGGATTGTAAACCCTTAACAAATTTCAATAAAAATCTGTCCACACAATAGGTAGAGAAACTAACTGTCTCTAGCTGATTCTAGAATATTTCATCAATAGCAAAAGTTGTTTGTATTGATTTACTTAATAGCATTGTGCCTCTGCACTCGTGCCTCTAGCTCGGCCAACCAAGTTTGAATAATTTAAGCAAAGATTTGGGACTTCATTTAAAATGGAATATTCAAGATGAACAGGAATTTATGGAAACTAAATCTTAAGTTGTTTTGTACATCGTGGAAAAAACTTTTGAAGCAACAGATACTACTGGCTACATTTAATTTCTGAATGATAAACACATTAACAAAAATAGGAAAACGTGAATTCGTATTAACAAAAAGTAAAGTAAGGTATTAGTATTCCTAAAGTGAGTTAGCACGAGGGCGGCAATGAATTCAAATAGACTAGAAGGCCTTGACAATGATACAATCGTCTTGGATAACCACTCTATAAAATAATAAGCGTGTACAGTACAGTACACAAATTCTAGATTGTGAAGTTGTTAATCGCACAAATTGGCACAGACAAATTCCTTGTTTATGCCAAAATCATTTTACTACATTTGATTATGTTCAGAAATAATGTTAGAGATTTTTTTATTAAAGTCTGTATGTAAGAACATAACAAAAAATATTAATAGATGTGAAAAGATGAAGCTGTCAAGTCAGTAACATTTTATACCCAAGCTTTGAAGAAGCAAGAACGGAGACAGAAAATCGATAGAACAAAATGAATGATCACCGAGCGTCTAGGGGCTACTGGCTAACTAAATAGTTATTATTTCAGAGAATCAATGTGAAATATCGTTTCGATTTCAATTTATTTCACGCTTGTATTTAACCAGACTCCGATCGATAGGAGAGATGAATTACAGGAATGTTTATTTAGCTAGGCATTCACCAATTTAAAAAGTTCAAATAATCATGACATATGCGTAAATATGGATTGTTGGGATTATATTGTTATCAATTATGAAATCCGACAGTAAATTATACCTATCTTGCAAAAAAAAATCGTTTTAGCTTGTGCTCAAGCGAAGTGTGATTTGAGCCGACTCTAGTAATTCAACTGTCATGTTAGCTGTGACGAGTTGTATTCCTCACAACTTTGGCACGATGCTATTGGATGCTCAGTTACATAATTCTCATGTAGAATTCACAAGAAAAATTCGTCTTATCTTTTTAATGAGAGAGAAGAAATCGTTATTACACAAATGGAAATGCAACTGCTAGAGCCATAGAGCACACAGATAAATTTATTCAAAACACGAGAGTCAATACACTTGCAACCTTGCAACGCTCTTTACGACTCGTGTCAGATAAAGACATAAGGGCATTAAAATATTATAACTTTATATTTCACTATAGCAACGAACATGAATTATGCGTAAAAATGATTTACCAAAGTATAAGATGCCATTGAAAGTTATACTATGTGAACACTCAGCATGAGTGGTAAATAAGTATTTTTATCGATTTTTTGAAGTATATAAGTAAGCTTTGATATTATGTTTCCAAAGTTTTGATCGTGGTAGAGTAAATTATTTGCAATATAGGATTCCCTATATACAACTGACTCAAACATCATAAACCACGTTGCCATTTAGATGCCATACCAATATTAACAGCATCATATCGATGCGATTTTTCCTGGAAATATACTATCGCATTCTCGTTATCCATAATCTAGTTTTAATGTTGATGTTCAATCTAGATTATTGATGCAATGTACCTATAAAGAAAATAACAGCCGACATAGCATACGTATTAACAGGTTTATCTTCACACCAGTGTTTCCACTTTTAGGGCGTTCGCCCTTTTTTAGGGCAAAACTACTTAGTTCCTGTGCGACTTAGGGCTATTTTTATTGTAGCACGGATTTAGGGTATTTTAGGGCAAAAAATTACTTGACGTGGTAACCCTTTTTATTCTATGGTCTATGGCTCTGCCTATTAAGGGATTCCCCAAATTATCTTTGTATTATAATCCGACAAATGTCAGTTTACCGTTTTATAGTACTTTAATACCTTTGTTGTAAAGAACATCAGAAATTAGTAGCATGATTTGTAGATTATTTTCGTTTGTAATTTTTGTAGCAGTAGGAAACAATAGCAACTAACTCGATTATCATTTTTGATTGTTTTTATATTTGAAAATAGAAGACTCGGGTGATGAATGAATGAGGATAGTGAGCAAGTACCTTCTTCATCTCAAGATAAAGAAGAGAAGTCAGCTGCAACTGCAAGTAAGAAATATGCGCAAAAATTTATAACGTCTTGGTTGGAGCATCCGTATTTTAAGTCTTGGCTAAAGAGATCTGACAAAGGTGAGGCAAAAGCTTACTGTAAAGTATGTGATTGTGATTTTGTGTGTGGAATGTCCGAATTACTGCGATAAAGTTTAGTAATAAATATGAAAAAAAATGGTTTTTTTTACAATATTTATGCGCCCTAAATTAGGGAATTTAAAAAAAAAATTAGGGCTTTTTAGGGCTCATTTTCAAAGAATTTAGGGCCATACCAAAATCCTAAGTGGAAACACTGCTTCACACTTGGAAAGCAAGTTTGGGCATCCTTGTTCATACGACGTCTGAACGAACTTACAGTTTGCAGTTAAAAACGAGATAAGTTAAAGCGAAATTTTCTAGGATCCAAGAGCGCCGAGACCTTCCGATGTTGACATGACAAGAGACAGCTAGCTCTACCTACATAAGCCCAAGGGATGCATCACAATCACGAATGGCGAATGCACATGGAGTGAAATGACGTCACTCATAAATTGTTAACGGATTTACGGGTGTCGGTTTATGTTGAATGCCGGTTGCGGATCGTGCATCGATTTTCGTGTAGGTCGCGAGCGGCGCCTGTCTCGCGGCCGATGCGGGCGGCGTCGCTGCTCTGACTGGCGGCGGCGCGGCGTCCCCGCGCCAGCCCCGCGCCGCCACCGTTTGTTTTGCTGTATTTTCGTTGTTAATCATTCTCCTTGACCTTGTGCGACGTCGAGTGGTCCACTGCACACGACTGCGCACCCCTCGCCGCCCGCCCGCGCTGCCTGTCGCGCCACATCACACGTGCTGGCTGCTCCCTCAAGTCGCGCAGTGCAATGCGATGCAATGCGAACTGACGACCAGCCAGACGACGCGACCATTTCACGCAATCGAATTCGACTTCGTCGGTGTACAGTAGTACCACAAATATTGTGCGCCTCGGCAATTTTCGACTAGCTTCCGAAATACGAACTAACGAGATGATGATATATAATAATTATATAGATACTTTTAAGATATTCTTTTATCGATACTTATTTTTTTAGTTGTTATTTTAATCGGACAAATTCGGTCTTTCATACAAAGCACGAAGTTTGCCGAGGTGCACAATATTTGTGGTACTACATACTGTAGGTACCTACATATGTGAACTTTTTTATTTAACTATGGTGATAATAGCTAAATTTTATATTATTTATAGTAGGTACCTATAATAGAGCAATTTATATTTTAAATATCCAACGAATCCATGTTATTATGCTGAGTCATACATGAATTGGTGATCCAAGTTGACTAGAGTCTAAACAGAGTCTAAATGCCTAGGATGCCAATAGCATATCTGAAGTTACCAACTCGCACGCAATGGATGCCTACGAGAAATTGCTTTTGCACATAACAGACGAGCCTTTTCACTATCTACCGGTGCGGGCTTATCCGCGTCCGTTTGAAATATCAGAGGCTCTTTGATTATAAGCGTGGTCTATACAAGAATACACAGTGTTTTGCAGAAAAGTATATAGTATATTCATCTGAATGAAAAGGTTCGTCAGTTTTCAAATCGATTCGTTTGACGTGTCGCGAGATATGTTACCTTTTGAATCTAGACGCAGAACAAACTGTTGCATAAAAAATTGTGTTTAACTGCTCGACAACAAAGTTCAAATTGACGCGCATCAAAGTTGTTTGACATTTTATCGTCTCATACAGAATAGTATGTTTTACTGAATTAAAACCATAATTGATTCTTACACTAGTGCAAGCGAAAACCGACGTCAAGGTGACGAACCTTTTCATTCCATGACTATACATGGATTGGTTTTTTATTCATTTTTTCAAGGTGCTTTTTAATCATAGTGTTCACTTGCATAAAACGCAAGAATTAAAAAAACTATCAATTTAGAAAACTACTTATTCAAGGAAATTTAGTTTTTAAGTAATAAGCTTTCGCAGCGCCATCTAGGTTATTGATACAACATTTAAAAGCGCCATCTGTAGGTTATATGGGGAAAGTTAAAAGTTAAGTTAAAAAGTTTGTGTAGCAAACCATTTCAATTTTAGAAATCCCTGATAAATTATGGTGGTTAATTTGATGTGTATCTAAAACTGAAATCAGAAATCATTCATGTGTTTTTTTAATTGTGTTATGAATCAGCTTCAAATAATATGTAGATTGATGTTGCTCACTTTGTTATATCATTTCTTAACACATTCTCTGCTGGATTGAGAGTAAAGAAAAATCATGAAATGCCTCTAGCTGCTTCTCTCACCGAGCATGTAGTAAAGTCAAAAGTATTTTATAATAATACTAACATTTGACCACAGTTCTAAGATCTCGTATTTTTACCAAAAACGGTTTTAAAAACAGGGCCAAGGGTGGTATTAAGATTATAGTAGCTTGAAGATGGGCTGAGTCGGCCTGAAGATGATTTCAAGAGAGCTCATTAATTCTATCATTCATAAGAGCTACCAATTTTACATAACTTTGCTTAAGTAAATTAGAACTGCAATCATGAAATACTAACTCTCAATTTGACAGACCATATTTCATCAATTCCTCCTAGGTCATTCAGTGTTTGATTCTGGACAAACAGTAGAGCAGAGTCAATTATTATTTCTTTGCTTTAGTATTGCCTACTAACATCTGTGACCTTAACCTGTTTTTCTTTTCCATATATAAAATTTTATAATATGTGAGATAACTCAAAAACTTCTTATTTTGCTCAAGTCTTTATACTATTGGCCATACAAATGAAACTTTAATTTATGCTTATTTCTTTCAGAGAATGGTTTCTTTGAGGTTATGTGTATGGTAAAGCGGGTCGGATACATTTCTGATACAGACTAATTCAGTTATAAATATCAGCTTCATATATAATTAGTTGTGCATTTTCTCAAAAAAAAACCTAATTTGTCAGCTCTTAAATTATAGGTGTCTTTGTTATATCTTGATTTACAAAAGGGGCAGTTATATTTTTATGACTGACAAATTAGCAGTATGTTAGAAAAGTGCACAATTGAATGAGAATCATAAATGTTGACTACCACAGTAAAACAGTTCATAAAAAGGTATAACTTGCATTAGAACAGATTTAAAGACCATGGTATCCCATTGGTGGTTTGTGAACCAAACAGAAAGACTCCCTTCTAGGATAAGAAACCTCACAACACACAGAATCCGAAGCACTTTCAGTGTTCCTAAGCAGCAAGAAGTTAATCAGTAGGTAACCCAAATCCATAGAGTTGGCAAATTATGATAAGTTGTACAAGACTGATTTTGTAAGGAATAGTCTTACCTGAATCTCTCGAGGGCTCCATCATTTGTAGTAATGTATCTATCGTTTACGCTAATACAACACTTTCATAGAATAGTTAATTCAGTTGCTTGCTAGCGATGAACCTGTCAGTAACAAGGTCGTTGAACTAAATATACCTATACATGAAACTATACACCCCTTCACAGAGCACAGGTTTTCAGAACTTTGTGAAACACACTTGGAAGGTATCTGTCTTACAAACATAGAAAACACTCATTAAACTAACAAACAAACCTACAAAAGTAAGTAATCTGTAAATAGAGCAAGATTTCTAAATTCTAACACAAAATGACAAAAATGACATATAAAACAACGCGTCACGTCATTTTGGGTTTCATTCGTTCGTTCGTTCAGAAATCATAATTTTTTATCCAGCCACAGAGTAAAAAAGTGACCAGTTAGTTAATTCCGTTTATTCACACGTCTTTAAAGATCATCGAGCATTTAACTAATAGAGTAGTAAAATGAGCCATCCAATTCCTTAACTGATATGATGATATGCACCTGTATAATAACAATTCACGCTCGCACTGAATCAGTACCAAACCAACAAGTGATCTGTGTGTGTGTCCGTCTCCCGATACTCGAAAATATTCAAAGTTTGGTTTTATAACCCATAATGCCGTATTGTTCTATTCGTTGGTGTGAAAAAAACAACAGGACATCGAATTTTAAAACAGACGGAATCACGTTTCATCGGTAAGCATCAATAAACTATAATTTTATTTCAATTTACAACCATTTATCACGGCTCAAGTTAAACTGGTCAAATAAAACGAAACAATGGACGCTTGTCTATGCGTCTTGCTCTTACCTAGGTGTAACCTATATTATGCCATCCTTTTTATTCATTACACGTGTTACTAGTGATGCTGCACTGTCATAATCAAAATTAGTATCGATATTTATCAGAAAAGGTTATTTATGACAAACAAATAAGTACCTAGATATAATAAATTGAATAAGTACATTTGAAGAACGGGGCGTCCTCTAGTTTATATCTATACTAATATTATAAATAGGAATTAAGATTTTTTGTTTTTTTGTTTGTAACGAAATCCGGGATCCGTAAGAAAATTGCAATATTGTAACCCAAGGTAGAAAATCCAAAACAGTTTTTGGCGTGTGGCTCCGAAGTTACTGGACCGATTTCAAAAATTCTTTCAACAATAGAAAGCCCCTTTATCAAGGTCTAGTATAGACTATAATAAATATTTTCAAAAAATTAGGGATCCGTAAGAAAATTGCAATATTGTAACCCAAGGTAGAACACCAAAAATAGTTTTTGGCGTGCGGCTCCGAAACTACTGGACCGATTTCAAAAATTCTTTCACCAATAGAAAGCTATTTTACTATATTTTTTTAAGTATGGAAGTTCCATTTTATAAAGTTTATAGTTATTATTTCGTACACACGCGCGCAAACATACACGTAAACATAATACATATTAAACTTTATTTGTATTCCACTTAACAAACATTGCTATCGATATCGATATGAATATTTTATTGCACAGCTCTAGTTCAATACTTGACATTGAGTCGGCCAATCAGAGCGCAGGGGCGGGCCCACTGTTTTGGTGGAATTCGTTTTCGAACAAAACGAATAACATTACTGCTCTATTCAGTTAAATGCTCGATGTTAAAGATAGATGACCATGAGTTAACCTTCAGGGGCCCTATTCACGATGACCAAACAAAACGAGACGCGGGAAAACGTGTGGAATTACCGTGTTATCGTATTCTGCATGACAATGTGACATTGTCAGATTTCATAAACGAGCTCAGTAAACGAGAGTAGGCGCGAGACGAGGCTCGTTTTGAATTGTCAAAATTACATACTTCAATATTGCGTGTTTTGCTAAAACTAGGTTGTGTTTTTACTAATTATGTAAATAAATTAGTCTTCTTTAAACTATTTAATAGCAGAATAGATTATTTGTACAATAATTAATATAATCTAGGTACCATTGAATAATATCCCTAATAAATGATGTGGTAAATAAGTGAAATAACCTAACCCTAGTGTACAGAATAATTATTACTCCCGGAGCCCTAGTGCACAAAAGGAGCTTTTGAGGCGCATTTTGAATCTTTTCACCACGCAGGGTTCGAAAGAACTAGGGGCTAGTAGTAGTTGTAGTAGGTACTAACCTAACCTAACTAATAGCTCCTTTATTGTGAATGCAAAAGTTTGTGAAGATGTGACGATGCTTGTGACTCATAATTTAATTCTAAATGGCTGCACGGATTTAGTGAAACTTGGGATATGCATAGTATGTGTGCTGGAATAACATTAGGCTACTTTTTATCCTGGCAATAGGCGAGCGAAGCCGCAGGCGGCAGGTAGTACTTAATAAGTTAAAGAAAAGTGAGCATTTTTGTGTTTTATGGTTTTAATGCATTTATTTAACATAATATAACTGTCATGAGCTGCCCCTCCTAAGGTAGCACATGAGTAGGTATGCCTTTAAGCCTCTGTTGCAAATCTGAAACGAGGCAGAAATCATTGTTATTGTTTTTATAGGTAGGTACATACTTTCATGTTTTTGGAAATAAAGATTACATTCTACTAATATAATGAAAGTGAACGTTTTTTCAAAGAATCTAATAAAGTTAATTTATTTTAGTTCGCTGATGCTCTCACAAATACTATTATGTAATACCTACTAAAATAAATAGTTGATTAAAATATTACCCTTGTTTGATTTAATTCCTCTCTTGTTCGGAGGTAGGAAATTTGATGTAGGTTGGCATCATTCAAGGCATTCACCGCTTACTCTATGCAGAGGCTTACAGGTGCTAACCAAAAGTTTCCCACTGGCTTTTGATAGCTACTGGTGATCAGGAAATTGAGGGTTGTAAGTATCTGGAAAAATACAGTAAATATAGTAGGTTTCAGTCTAACCTAATACCTACCTAACCTAGGTACCATTTTATTATTGTTCAATAAATTAAGTTTATTGACCGCAAGTGGCATTGTGAGCTGAGTGCCTCCGTGCTTCGGAGGGCACGTTAAATTATGGGTTTTAAGTCGTTAAGCCATGACGGAGGCCTTTAGGCGGCCTAAAAACTCCCGTCACTAGAGTTGGCCACTAGCTCATACGAACATACATACCATACATAATAGGTATCTATTTACTTACTTATTCATATCAAGTGCCTATCAAGAAAAAGCAGGCAACGGATCTAGTTGTGGTACAGTACGGTCAACGGATCTAGGCACTCGTGAAGTTAGCCGTTTCGAGCAGTAGACATTATGAAAAAACTTCACTGCGCATGTCAAACTGCTAACTTCACGAGTGTCAAGATCCGTTGACTGTACTGTACTCGCAGTTTCTGATACCCAAGACACATAATCCTAGTGTCCCTCTGTATTGTGGGTCATGTTTGTATGAGAATTTAGAGAGTTCTATATTTAAAAAATCAACATTTTTTATGACACAATTTTCCCAAATTGAACCATGTAGGCTCAGACCAAATAAAAAGAAAAGACCCCGCGCCGCGAACAACAAAAGTGAAGCCGCCATTTTATCTATGTGTGCGTCGAAGGTTTTAAGGTTGTGTGTTCCAAGTAACCTAAATTCATAGTATAATAATTAAGAAACGATGCTATTTGAAGTACTTACAGTAAGTGAAAAGTGATTCCGTGAGACTTTTTATGTGATTTGCTGCTGTTTTTACAAGTTTTCACTACACAGGAAGGCATAATTCTTTTTTTAAGACTCGTGACGTACTAAGAGCGATGAGCATGGTTTTAGTGTAGGTGTGTGCGTGAGCGTGTATGTTTACTTGCAGGAGCACGGTTTTGTGTGGCTTCACTTTTGTTGTTCGCGGCGCGGCGTCTACTCTTTTTATTTGGTCTGAGCATGTAGGTAAGTAGTTGTGTTTTATAGTAAACAAGTCATACCTGATTAAATCAGCTGGAAGAAGGCGTGGTTGTTCACGAGTTTCCTGAAATAAGATATAATATCTGATGAGTTTCAAATCTAATAAAGTAAACAAACTATATCTCAGTCTTATTAATCATAGGTTTGGAATTGTTTGTTTGCTTCTATTCTAAGGACAAGTCAGTCTTTTTTAAATCTTAATTAGTATGATGGATCACTAGTCTGTTCCTCATGAGCTCCTCCTCCTCCTGGCTCATCTGCACAGGCAGCAGCGCGCGGATCTGGCACAATCCCACCTACAACTTCGCACCTCCAACTTAGTCTTACGTATATTCTTGATCTAAATAGGAATGATGGCTCACCAGAGTATCTTCCTCATGAGCTCCTCCTCCTCCTGGCTCATCTGCACACGCAGCGGATCTGGCTCAGCCACACCCACATCTCCGCTACATCCAGCTTCGTCTTCGCGTTTATCACATAAGTCTTCTCGAGAGCACGGATCAGTTCGCCAACAGCGTCGTACTGACGGACTAGGAGACTGGAAGGAAGAAATATATTATTATTATCATTAGGAGTCTGTAATATATCTGCCAGTTTCATCATGTTACATGAATAACATATAAATAGTGTAAAACATAAATGGCAACGAAGATACATTTTTTTTGTTTGGTACCTGGAACAGAGATGTGAGTAAAATTACCTGAACATTTCTCTGACGAGTTTGGGCGTCTCGATCTGCGACTCCTCGGCCCAACTGACAATAGTGCCGATCAGGACTTCACGGAACTTCTCTTCTGGAGTTTTCTTTGCCGGTTCTTCTATGGCCTGTACAATAAATAAATAAATAGCACCCAACAGTCACATACATAGTCCTGACCCCACATTAGGATTCCCTGTGTCGTGGGTATCAGAAACTACGAGTACCATGCTACCACAACACCCAGACCCGGAAGAAATATTTACAGAACATGCAATTTCTTCCGCAGCGGAAATCGAACCCGCGCCTCTTGCGCCTCTGCCGAGCAATCGCTCGCCACGCCACCGAGGCCGTCAAATTATTATAAAACACTTTTATTATAAAAATTACTGTAGATTCTAGTTTTTTTTTTGCACTAGTACTGAACCTTTCGTGTGCGGATCCAACTCACACTTGACAGTTTTTTTTAATTATACTTTCACTTATTCTAGTTCTCTTTCAACTATAATTAACCTTTCACACCTTCAACTCTTTCTAGTTCTCTCTAAAGTCTTTCGCTCCATAGATAAATGTTTTTCAAGAAATTCCAAATGTTATTTACGTTATTATTAGTAATAGTTACCTCAGACAGTGGCTCTTGCAGAGCGTTGAGAGACACATGCACCATGAGGCTCTCGTGGATCTCGTTCATCCTGACGATGAGCTCCTCGCCACGAGGACAATTCTCCTTCCAAGATTCTTCTTCGTGGTCCATGTGCTTGAAGCCTGTAAAAACATCACAATTACCTAGTAGATTTCGTAAAAGGCCTTACCTCCGAATACTCAAACGCATCTCAAAATTGAGCACGTCTCAAATGACGATTTTTTGACAGATTATCATCAGAAACTGTCAAAAAACCGTGAGTTGAGACGTGCTCAACTCTGAGTCGCGTTTGAGTATTCGGGGGTAAGACAAGTAGGTATATAGTTGAGCTCGAGGCTTAGGACAAGTTTATAGTCAAGTTTACTCCTTTTACTCCATTTACTCTTTTCTAAACTAGTAACACCTACCAGGTAGGTCCTACCTATTACTCAATTAACCTTTGAATTTATAATAAAAGCGTCCATTTTTATTGCGGGTTCCTATCAGACGGAATAGGAAAAAATAAGACAACGATGTTTTTATGAAACAAAGTATTATAATCAGTCTTTTATAAATAAACTATATAATATCTACTAAAAAACAGCATAGAAAATCACAATCTTTTAAACAAATTTTTAACCGTATTCTGGTAATAATTTATAGAAACTACTCAAAATAAAATTAGTCTTAAAAAAAACAGGAATACAAATATCTACGAATATTTAATTTTATCTACATAATCATTATAGGAACTATTTTTTTTTTTAGTGTAAAGTTCCGTAAATTAATATCCTGATTTTAGATGTTAGTTAAATTAATATAAAAGTCAATTTATGATTTTAATGTAAGTCACTGAACGACTACCGGTACGACATCGCCGCCATCTTGTTGTTTACGAAGGATTTGTATAAAAGCGCTTAGCTAAAAGGCTAAAAGGCTTTGCGTGTTTCGACATCGTGCTGATAACTTGTGTTTGAGTAAGTACCTATATCGTATTAATACATTAGTGTTCTGTGGGTAGGTACGTACTCTAAACACAAGGTATCAGTACGACGGTAATGTACATTACCTAGGTTAGTTACATTATATTTTAATGTGTTAATTCGATATTGCTATCTTTGCTGCCTATGCGATCTTTGCTGCCTATGCGATCTTTGCTGCCTATGCGATCTTTGCTGCCTATGCTATCTTTGCTGCCTATGCGATCTTTGCTGCCTATGCGATCTTTGCTGCCTATGCGATCTTTGCTGCCTATGCGATCTTTGCTGCCTATGCGATCTTTGCTGCCTATGCGATCTTTGCTGCCTATGCGATCTTTGCTGCCTATGCGATCTTTGCTGCCTATGCGATCTTTGCTGCCTATGCGATCTTTGCTGCCTATGCGATCTTTGCTGCCTATGCGATCTTTGCTGCCTATGCTTAGCGAGCCGAAATTTTTAACTCGATGTAGTATTAAACCATTTCTAGAAGTCTCTAAAAGTTAGCGAGCGAAGCGAGCCGAATTTTTTTACTTAATGTAAACATCCAAACTCACAAACTTTCGCATTTATAATATAAGTAAGAAGTAAGATTTTAGTTTCGACGATGTAGATTGTGTGCTTATTTACCTACTATAGACTTCGACTTTGAAACAAGACGAGACACTTACCTTAAAACTGAGTTCATCTGTTCTCTGGGCGGACAGCGGAATTCCCTGGTCTTCTTGGCAGCCACGGCGCTCGGCAAATCTGACTGCTTGATTTCTTGGTAACGTCTGAAAGCAAGAAAAATATGCGTACATAATATTTAATCAGTTCAAGCTGGTATTATTGTTTCTGGTGGCCACAAGCATTGATTGATTGGGTTAGATTCCCGCTGCGGGAGTATTCTATCAGCCATCTGGCTCCCTTTGCTTAGTTGGGGGCTAGATGGTGCTGTATGATAATGTCCTCAAATATTTATATTTATACTAGCTGCCTCTCGCGTCTTTGCTCGCGTAGTACCCAGATGAAAAATAGCCTATATGTTAATCAAGTATATATCCGTTCAGCCGTTTAGGCGTGATTGAGGCACAAACATCCAAACTCACAAACTTTCGCATTTATAATATAAGTGAGATTAATAGAATTTTTTTTTAAAGCAGGGTTATGCCGATGTTACCTCAACTGATCGCTCTGCAGATCGCCTACGAAGTCGTGAGCAAAAGATATGTTCAGATGTTGTAGGACATCTGAAGCTTCGCTCCCTCCGCCATTTTCATGTGTAGTAGACCTTTCCTGTGCTCGTCTTTTCCTTCTATAGGACAGAATTAGAAACATTTATAGAAACTTCAAAAATTTATTTACAAAGACAATCTATATTATCATTAAAAACTTTCAGGTAATCGGTGTAATAATAAGAAAATAGAGTGATAGGTTAGCGTGGGCATGTTATGCGGAGGGAAGAAAGTCATGTTACAAGGAAAGTGCTGAATATGAATGTGGATGGATGCACGGACAGAGGAAAGCCTAAGAAAAGATGGATGGATTGTGTGAAAGAGGACATGCGTATGAAAGGAGTGAGTACTGAGATGACGAATGATAGGAGAAGATGGAAGAGGAAAACATGTTGTGCCGACCCCACCTAGTGGGATAAGGAGCAGGAAAATGATGATGATGATGATGGTGTAATAATAAGAAATGAAAATGAGCTCAGTTTTCTATGTTATCTTTAAAATAATAATGTTTAATTTTTTAATAATATTTATTTACATGTATGTATATATTGTATATATTGTATATATTGTATATATATTTTGTATATATATTTGTAGATATATTATTTGTATATATTTATATTGTGTGTAGTATATCTTATTAGTTTATTATATTTGTAAGCTTATCTTTATGTTTTTCTTTTTCCTGTCTCTGTACACATAACTTCCACTTATGTTAAAGCCTCTCCCTTGCCTCAAAGGTTTGCTGGCAGAAAACTCTTTAAGAGTTAAGCTCTCCTTTGTACATGTACTTTTTAATGTTTTGTGTGTATTTGTTTCGTTTCGTGCGTGTACAATAAAGAATTTCAGATAATGGAAACTTGTGGGTAAGGCAGTAAAAATTTTATGAATTGTAACTTACCTTTGTCAAAGGTGGGATCCCACGTCTCAGGGTTGATCATGATGAGGAGCTTTTCAACGTCTTCATCTCGCATCATACAGACTAGAAGGAGACGGTCTACAATGAGAGTTGGCCTGATGATAGGGGTAAAGTACTTACAGGAAGAGTGTACTCACAGGAAGAGTATATTGTCAGGAAGAGTACTAACAGGAAGAATGTACTGTCAGGAAAGTATACTCGCAGGAAGAGTGTACTCACAGGATGAAGGTATTCGCAGGAAGAGTGTACTGTCAGGAAGTGTGTACTCACAGAAAGAGTGTACTCACAAGAAGAGGTTCTCATTGGTGCCGCCCACGGGGTCGCGGTTGTGCACCTGGTTGGTTGTAACTGCGTCCGCCAACGCCTGCATCACGAACTCACGGACCACCTCCAGCGGGAAGTAGGGGGAGTACAAGTTGCTGATCTCCGTTATACTCTCTCTGAAACAAGATGTTTTGCGAGGTGAAGATAAATTGGGACTTGAAGATTTTCTATCGAAATAACAACATTCAGTACCTATTCGTAGGAATTCACAGTTAAAATTACATGTGTCAGAACAAAATTAAGTTAACCTTAGTTTGGGGCTAGATGGCGATACATATTTGTCGGAGATTAATTATAGCGCCATCTACAATCACACTGCAACACTGACTCACTACCTACAGAACGCAAGCGTGACGTCACAGCCGAGTCATGCTTGGATGCGGCCGTTGGAGCTGGCGGGCAGTCTATTTTTAGAGCTCGTGCCGAGCGGGACGTATCTGTTCTGCCTACTTGTTTATTCAAGAGTTACTTGGTATTTGTACTGGACGCTAATAACTTCGTACGATTATACCGAGTGTGATTTTTTTCTCGAGGTTACCCATTATTTCGGAACCCGACGAGAACACGTGCCCACTGAGCCCTACAAATCGGCCACCTGGGACATATTTATATTCTTCCGAATGTCTGGGAACACGAAAGCAAGCAAACTCACGTGATATCTTTACAGATTTCTTCATTCTTCATCTGCGGTCGAACGCTCTCTGTTTGCAGCGAGCGGAGGATGTGCCCCATCTCTGGGTCTTCGTACAACGCCTTCAGTTCCGGTCCCAGGGGGATCACAAACTCGTTTTTGCATACCTCCCTGGAAAAAACAAAAACAAGCAAAAAAGTAAGAACTTGTCTGTTATATTATATTGCTGCTATTATATTGCCTGCATGCATGCAGGCAATAAAATAACGAACGAAACTAAAGTTCACACAATCACTTTAATAAAGTTACGATCTCAATAATTAAATTTGAATACAGATAAGTACCTTAAATTACAAAACTGAACGGAATGACAGAAGTCAAAAACTCGTCACTTGAGATTGAGACGTGCTCAACTCTGATGCATTTGAGTATCCGGGGGTTATACTATATGCTTCTCTCCCCGAGCATGTCGTAAAAGGCGACAAAGGGATCTTCTCCAAAATGATGGACCACCTATATGGGCGATGGGCTGATCACCTGTCACCATGGTTCGCCATATCCATCTTGGAAGTTTGGATCAGAAGTGATTGCAAGTTTTATTATGTTTACTTGTGGCTCTGCCCACCTCATTAAGGATACGGCGTTATAATATGTATGTATGTATACTATAATATTGGAAAGCTTTAGTTTGCTTGAAATTACCGGCGTAAAGCTCAAAATGCAACGATAGCGCGTACTTTACCTGTGCTGCCACCTAGTATTTCATAATCCTGTTCTTTTCCAGATGCTGTTCAAGCGAAGCTGGTGTACTCGCATGGTAGTGGCGTGCGACTCGAGATGCATCGCAATGAGGATGTCGTAGAAGCCCTGGCGTAGTGGACCAGACATGTACTGAGACTGTATTGCGTACAGCAATTGCTTCTGATCCACGTGTTGGCATAGTGAGTGGGCGGCTCTGAAATATAACAATTTAAATGTAACAATCTAAAACACACACACACAGTCATGCTTACACATGTACAATAAACTTCTTAATATGCACATGTAACTTAAAATAACATAACTTAACATAGCTCTTTTATTGTGAATGCAAAAGTTTGTGAAGATGTAACGATGCTTGTGCCTCATAATTTACTTCTAAATGGCTGCATGGATTCAGTGAAACTTGAGATATGCATAGTATGTGTGCTGTGAGTATTTTTTGTTTCATGGTTTTAATGCATTTATTATTACTTATTATACCTACACAACCGCATGTACCCATACGTTAACACTAACACACACACACACACACCTCATGATTTCTGATTTATTTAACATAATATAACTGTCATGAGCTGCCCCTCCTAAGGTAGCACATGAGTAGGTATGCCTTTAAGCCACTGTTGCAAATCTGAAACGAGGCAGAAATCATTGTTATTGTTTTTATAGGTAGGTACATACTTTCATGTTTTTGGAAATAAAGATTATATTCTACTAATATAATGAAAGTGAAAGTTTTTTCAAAGAATCTAATAAAATTAATTTATTTTAGTTCGCTGATGCTCTCACAAATACTTTTATGTAATACCTACTAAAATAAATAGTTGATTAAAATATTACCCTTGTTTGATTTAATTCCTCTCTTGTTCGGAGGTAGGAAATTTGATGTAGGTTGGCATCATTCAAGGCATTCACCGCTTACTCTATGCAGAGGCTTACAGGTGCTAACCAAAAGTTTCCCACTGGCTTTTGATAGCTACTGGTGATAAGGAAATTGAGGGTTGTAAGTATCTGGAAAAATAATATAGTAAATATAGTAGGTTTCAGTCTAAGCTAATACCTAACCTAGGTACCTACCATTTTATTATTGTTCAATAAATTAAGTTTAGCTAACACAATACTTACTTTGACTTCTGTTGTAATGCTAGAACATCTCTGAAGGCCAGAATTAACTAGCCTGCCTCCAAGAACGCCGCACAATACCAAAACAACTCTTTGGCCACCTTATAAAATAGCACGAAAAATTTAGGGTCCAGCTCAGCAGAATCCCTTGACAGTCTCCTATTTATGTGTGGGCGTTGCTGGCGCCAGCATATCATACGTTGTCTTCGAAGAACGTCTTTTCTTATCACTACGTTATAATATAGCCAAGTTTTTTTCAAAACAAACAATGCAATATGTCAATATTTTGATTGACAATTCGTTCGGAAACAAATTGTGGTTGATTTGATTTAGCTAACCATTTTACGTTATATATTTTTTTTTGGGCTCTAAACTTTTAAATATAACGAAATTAATATTAGAAAGAGTTTAGAAATTCTATTATTGAATATTTATTTACTTGAGATGAAGATTGTAAACAAAAAAATAAAATCAATCTAAAACCGATAGTTTTCCGAACAGACCGGATGCTTGATTTTGAACGAATCACGTAAAACCAAAACACGGTCATAGACAACTAGTCTTATGGCATGCAGAATACAGTTTTTGATTTCACACCATGGCGTGTCTCGTTTGCGTTTAGAGATGTTATGGACCAGGTGATTAATGCGGGCATTATTTATAATGCACGAGCATTATGAATAATGTCTAGCTTCATCGGGCTAAGTGATTAATTACTATCTTAACTTCATTATTTATCACATTGCACGGTCATTATTATATTGCTACATGACAATTGGGCAATTTGATAATAAGGTAAAAATCTAGTATTCGGTAGCAGAAGGGGGGTGGGGGTGGGGGGGAGAGATGGGGGGGGGGGTGCCCCCTCTCCCCTGGTGCCACTCCCGTTAAAAGGTAACTCACCGTTCTCGAGAAAAACAAATTATTGTAACCTAACCTCAAAATGAATAAAACAACAAGACATTCATAAAAGTTTCATTTTAGATTTAGGTTTTTCTTTTAGATGTTATGGGGGTTTGTGTTACTAGTTTTTTTGGGTGGGCTCGCTTCGCTCGCATTTTTTATATACTAACCTAACCTAACCTACTCAAGTCGGGGTGCTCCGTGTCGGATCTGTTTTACATGACATACCTTTATTATAACTAATGACGAAAACAAACGAATACAGTGACACATGTCACCTGACCTGACGCATAGTTTTTTAAAGTTCCGTTTTACGATTTTGCACCACATTTTACATCTTAGACAACATACTGAGACAGATTTTGATTGTCAATCGCACATTTTAACGTTTCATTTCACTCTTTATCTGATTTGATGTTAGGAACATTTTTTATTAATTTCTCGAAAACTATGTATTACCTTGTAATAGGAGTGGTACAGTTATAATCTGGGACTAAAACCCTACCAGATTTAACCTCTTTTACCCCCCAACTCCTGCTACTGGATACTAGACCCAACCCTTTAAGTGGTTTAATATTTAGTTTATTTTAAGTTAAATGACAATAACAATAAAAAAATAGTAATTAAATATGTTTGTATTACTCTGCCCAAAAGGTGATGGACAATATGTATAATGCCCGGTCAATTTGATTATTTGAATAATTATTATCAAATTGCACTCTCATATTGCGCATTTTTCATAATGACCGGGCACTATATATACTGCCCAATTTATCACTTGGTCCATAACAGAGACACGATGACATTTGGCTCGTTACGTGGCTCGTTTTCTTTGGTCATCGTGAATAACCCTCCAGGTTGATCATTATGGTAAAATTGGCTAGGTGAAATAAATTGAGATCCACTACATTCAAAATACATGGATTTATACTTGGTAGGTAGATACTAAGGACATTTTTATTTTGGGTTTGCTACTCGCAGCTTCGCTCACGTGTCACGTGTTTCCCGGATATAAAAAACCCTATCTCAATATACGTATTTATCTAGAGTCCTTTTCACGAAAGAAGTCCCGAGGAAATTGGCGGTACTAAACAAATACGGCAATTTCCTGTGACACGAAGAAATACTACAGCCAAGCCAGCGCCCTCCTCTGGGATTTCTTTCGTGAAATTATGTAGGTATTCAGGCTTCATTAGGTAAGTCCCTTTTACCTACCTTTTAATCAAGTTTTGTTTTGCAATTTCATTTAGGTACAACTTGCTGCAACTTAACGCCAAACAGAGTCCAGAGTAAGTAAGTACCTACCTTGGTAAATCAGAAATAAAAACACATAGGCACGTAAGTATTTCTAAGGTATTTCTTGGTTTACCTAGGATTTCATAAGTCACAAGTCGTGGCTAATAAACTCAGAACAGCAAATTAACTTATTTATTTCTCTATGGAGTGTGGTATATAATATCTACCATACGTCTGCATCGTAGCGCCCCCGTAGCGAGCGTTGCGATCAATGTTAAAATCTGTATCATACAGATAAGATCTAACATTGATCTGAACAGATTTGCCCAAATTTTAACAATATGTAAAGTACATTTTGATACATAGGTACATACCTACATACTAGGTACTTAAATCAACATTTACGCCTACTTTTTAGATATTATGGCTGAGTAAAGCATAATTTGCTTATTTTGAAGCTAAGAGAACATATTATTCCATTGCAAAGTCGTGAAAATATGCTGGTTAGAGCTTGTTGGACCGATTTTAATATGAACCCTGAACTGTAAACATAAATAAGGCCAAAATTGTACTTAAGAGTACGTAACTGTTCCTCACAATATAGATGGATTATACAATTTTCTGTAGCTCATAATTAATTTGAGATTTGAGTAATATACATATATTTTTCAGATATTAAAACATTTTGCGTCAGATTAAGTGCCGATCGATGGAAACACTGCCCACCCCGACCGGCCGGCGACGGTGTTTTTGTGTTGTGTCCTCTGTCCTCCCTCTGTGCCCGCTGGCTGCTTGCTCTTGTTGTGCTGACGGACCTTGACGGACGCAAGTCGACAACTACACAGCGAAGCGAAGTGGTTTATTTGTTTTGTTTGAGTAGGTATCTACGCATAGGTACTTATCGTTTACGCGTTTGACTCTGTATCCTGTACTTGAAAATTGTATAAAAGTGTGCCAAGTTTGTGTTACGTGCAGATATCGTGGGTATTGAGCGCGAAAGTATTTTAGAATTTACCTGTACTTAGAGAGTTGTGAACTACCAACTTACTTGAAAATGGAAAATAAAACAGATTTTCAGTATCCTCACACATTTGTGCTTCTCGGTGCATCTGGAGATTTAGCAAAGAAGAAAATATACCCTACTATTTGGTATCTTTATCGCGACAACCTTTTGCCGCGAAACACAAAATTTGTTGGTTATGCTCGTACCAAGCAGACGATTGCTGATATTAGAGAAAAGTCAAAGAAGTACATGAAAGTGAAACCAGGTGAAGAGGATAAATTTGAACAATTCTGGGAAGCAAACGATTATTTTGCTGGTTTGTATGATAAGAGAGTTGATTATGAATTGCTCAATCAGTTGATCAGCAAGAGTGAGAAAGGACCCGTTGCGAATAGGATATTTTACCTGGCAGTGCCGCCTACTGTGTTTGCGGAAACCACGGTCAACATAAGAAATGCTTGTATTTCTATCAAAGGATATACCCGGGTCATTGTTGAAAAACCTTTTGGCAGAGATGATGTGAGCTCTGATAAACTAAGCAGTCATCTGGCTGGTCTCTTCAAGGAAGAACAAATCTATAGAATAGATCATTATCTTGGAAAAGAAATGGTTCAGAACCTTTTGACTCTGAGATTTGCTAATCAAATATTCAGCCCCTCATGGAATAGGGAAAACATTGCATCTGTTTTGATATCCTTCAAGGAGCCATTTGGAACTGAAGGAAGAGGAGG
Source organism: Scotopteryx bipunctaria (assembly GCA_949320045.1). Classification (NCBI taxonomy): domain Eukaryota; kingdom Metazoa; phylum Arthropoda; class Insecta; order Lepidoptera; family Geometridae; genus Scotopteryx; species Scotopteryx bipunctaria. The sequence goes on from OX439441.1 coordinate 8,699,053, forward strand.
ATATTTTGATGACTTTGGAATCATTCGAGATGTAATGCAAAATCACTTGCTTCAAATTCTGTCACTTGTTGCTATGGAGAAGCCTGTGACTCTTAATCCTAATGATATCCGAGATGAGAAAGTGAAAGTTCTGAGGCATATCAACCCTATTGAGCTGAAGGATGTACTGGTCGGCCAGTATGTGGGTAACCCTGAAGGGCAAGGTGACGAGAAGCTTGGTTACTTGGATGATCCTACAGTGCCTAAGGGCTCTGTGACCCCAACTTATGCCCTTGCTGGACTTTGGATCAACAATGCGAGGTGGCAAGGAGTGCCATTTATCCTTCGTTGTGGCAAAGCTCTCAATGAAAGGAAAGCTGAAGTCAGAATCCAGTTCAAGGATGCTCCTGGAGACATCTTCAATGGGCATGCCAAGAGAAATGAGCTGGTTATCAGGGTACAGCCAGGAGAAGCCCTGTATTTGAAGCTAATGAGCAAATCACCGGGAATGAAGTTTGACTTGGTTGAAACGGAGCTGGATCTCACCTACAGCATGCGATACAGAGAAGCCGATGTGCCTGATGCTTATGAGCGGTTGATCCTTGATGTGTTTACAGGAACTCAGATGCACTTTGTAAGGAGCGATGAGTTAAAGGAAGCATGGCGTATATTTACTCCGATGTTGAAACAACTAGAAGAAAGTCATGAAAGACCTGTACAGTATGTGTATGGCTCTAGAGGACCTGCTGAGGCTGATAAAAAATTAGCTGACTATAACTTCAAATACTCAGGTTCTTATAAATGGCAGAAGCCTGAGGTGACTCCATAAGTCTTTCCTATCTGCTTTAAAATTGGTGGTGGTGATGCTTTCATGGACAGTGATAAATAACTGTCAGTTATAATGTCCATATAATAAGAAATAAGTACTAATCTGCATTCCTATATTGTTACAACTCAGCTAAACACAAAGTGTTACTACATTGAAGGTCATAATAAGGTGACTTTCATATACTTATGATAACTGGCAATTCTTTTGTTATAAACTTTAGGCTACATAGTTTTTTTGTATACAGCATTCCAAATGCATTAAAAAATAATCTAATATGCAATATTAAGTAAAGTGCAAAATTATGTAACTTTTATCTCTTTTTTATATAAGAATCTGTTTGATGATACTTGAAGGTTGTGTACAGTGCCTTGCTTATAAAAATAGTCATGATAAATATTTTCTTGAACAATTTGTGAAAACTGTGATAATCATGTGAGCGAAGTCACGATCAAAGTTTAATGATTATACAATCGGGGTCAGTTTCTATATCACCTTTAGTAAGTGACTGGTTTCCATATACTTGCATAGATGTTTATTTATTATTGGTTAAATACCTACTAGGTAGTGGGTACTGTGTTATGTTCTGATAGTAACAAGGTTATCTAAGAATTTGACATTGTACTGAGTAGGTGAACAGGTGCATAGCACCATGTCCATCGGTGAACTGCAGATAAACTATTTTCCTATTGCTGATCTGTATATTTGTTTGTAATGCTCTAAAAAACTTTTTTGATACAATAAATATTTTTTCATTTAAAATTCAGTTGTATTTTTTATAAGTATGCCTACAAACTACAAAGTACCAACCTAGTTAGGTATTATTATTTTTTCATTGTTTTATAATTTATTGTTTCAAATAGTAATACCTACTTCAAAACTCGAGTATTAACTGCATTCATGTTGTGATTATTTCAAATGTCATATCATTAATTACCAATCAAGTGCCCATCAATCATACTTTACCTATCAAGGATCATATCTTATCACCAGATAAAAAAATTGTTTGTATAGAATACAGAATAAGCTGTATAAACATAGGTAGGTATAGAATTGATAGATTCAATCCATGATTTTTGATCGAGTTTTACTTACTAACACGAAAACAAGTAGAAGTCGTTGCATAGGCCCTAATTGGCTTGTTTATTTTTAGGTCTCTAATAAATTACTGCTAAGTTGTGATTTAGAAGGTAAACAACAAAAGGAATTCATATAGGTATTTGTAGTTACCTACTAAGCAGCTACCTATTTGTATTTATTATTTTTATAATTGCTCTTCTGTGGTATTTACCTACTAGGAAGTATTTACCTACCATATTGTGAAGACTGCAATGATGCAAATCAAGAAATGTTTGCTACGTTCTTTTGTTACCTATATGAACAAGATTCAAGGAAACTAAATGCCGCAGGAATCGAACCTACGCCCTTTACTCATCGCCTCGTTCCACCCCGACCTACCACGGCTCTTTAAGTCCAAGGCTCAGATTAAATAAAAAGGTCTAAACTAGGTCCATTACTGAGAAATCTACTTAGGTATATAACGTAGGGTTAATTTTAATTTTGGTTTACAAAGGCATGCGTAAGCTGCATAATGTAATGTAAGCTGGTTGGTAGTTACTTGGGTACCTATGACGTACCTACCTATCATACCTCAGAACAATAAATACAACCTATGGGCAAAGTAGGTAGAGAGCTAGCAGCTCAGGCTAGCAGTAATAGAGGCCGCAGGCCGCAGAGACCCGTTGCGTCGACAACGTAGCGTCGTCGATCTGTGCAACTAGATGGCGTTCTAATAAACTTTTCCAAGCTTGAAATGGATATTGACGGTTGATTCCTTGACGTACGACGACGAATAGATCAATCAAGTGGTTGACAGATATTATTGAACGCTCATTGAACGTGTTGAGGTGCGTTACGAAAAAAAAAACCTGCTCCTTTCTGTGACAGTACCTAGTTGTCGACGTCAATGTCAGCTGTGGTGATTTGATTGGATTTCAGAATTTTTGTTTGTGAATGGAGTGAAATGCGAAATGGTTGTGTTTTTGCTTTTCAATAGTTCATTTATTCATTTAGATCTTTGTACTAGCGCTTAGGTAATTACTCGCGATTTTATCTTCCAGTTTAGCAAGTTCCTTTGAAACGAACTGTAATGTAAAGTGTAATAAGTTGTCAGTTTTATATGCTTCACTGATTTGTTGCGTGATCTTTACACTGCGTAAGTGCTCTGTATCTTTGTTGTTTTTGCTTCAAATTATCCAACGCAAAAACCAGGTGCTATCTCTTGACAATGACCCAGCACGATCTATTGGTTTTATTTATGTTTGCCTAGATTATTTGATACAAATTATCAAGTCATAGGCATTAGAAAACAATAATCTGTTACTGTGTATTCTAGTTGCATGATAGACGGATTTCTATGACGTTGATCAAGTTTTGGCAAAGTTTTGGTTAATTTTATGCATCATTACTTTGTAATTATGAACTCAAATAAATGGTTTGGTTTGGCTGAATATGGTTTTTTTTATGTAACTCTGTGCCATTATTTACCTATTAAGTTCTTCTTATTTTCAAACAAAGAAAAGCATACAATCTGAAAATGTTTAAATATTTTAAAATTTTAAACTGTAAAAAGTTACATTGTTACCCAGTAGCTGGAACACAAATAGCAACTGGAAATTATATTCTATTTTAAGTTTTGTACAGAGTTGTTTTTAAACCTATGTATGCACCTAAGAAAACCATATATTTCATGATCATTACTTTATAATGTTTTTCTCAAAAACAGTGTCCATTCATGGAGGATAAATCGAATATTACAATAAGCTGATCCAAAGTAAAGATTTGTTTCGAGCTGTGATAACAACACTGCCAAGATGCTGTATGTATTCCATGTGGATTCGGGTCAGATGGCCACCTATGATATGACTCTGACATTGCAGAAGTAAGTTAACTAAAAGCTATTGTTTTACATCTCCAAGTGTTATAAAATATCCTCATCTATAATAGCTATACCCTCTTAAAGTTTGGAGTTGAACAAGTTAAGCAAGCCTATGCCAGCACATAGATCAGTATTATTTTTCTTATTAGTAATATTAATATTATCAGCCAATATGACCCCAGTGCTGAGCAAAATATTCTTTGACTAGTGTTGGCCAGTCTCCCATCATCTATCTACGTTGATCATGGCAAAGAATAAAACTACTTGTCTTTTTCAGTGTTGCCAGTCTAAAGTTTGCAATTGAGAGGAAAACAAAAGTGCCATCCAATTCTCTAGTGCTACTCATAAGTGGTGGTGAGGTCTTGCAGTCAGACCACATGGTGTCATCGTACAGTGCGGGCACAGATTCAAACCCCATATTTATGTTTATTAAACCATCAGTGAAGGAAAGCCATCTACAGCAGTCATGTATGTATGAATTTAACTTTTATTTAAATCCATGGACTCATGAAATTTTACATAGTGATGTGTTTGCTTTGTGTTACTTGTGCAATAGATGGTTAAGGTTTATATAAATAAACTACAATATCTATTTTTGCATCCAAATCAGGTCAGCAATGTTTAATCAAACACTCATTTGTATTTTTCTTAGTTAGTTATTGGGTTAAAACAAACACAGTGTCTGTCTGAGTGTAGTACTTAGTTTACTAATATTAAAATACCAGTATAAAAATAGTATTATTTTCCATGTTTCATATAAAACTAATCAACAAATATGTTGCAATCAATCAAAAAATTTAAATGATTTTATATTAGGTAGAGAAGTAGGAAAAATATCAGTTAGTACCTACATACTTAAGTTTATGTACATATTGTCAGGATAGACAACTGTTTACATCTCAGTTGCTATTTCAGGACATTTACCTCTATAATAAGCTTATCTCACTTATCTTTTGTTTTACTTACTGTACATACCTGCTTGTGTTCTGGTACTTGTAAAATGACATAGCATTGCAGACACAACTTTATTCATGATTTACTAGTTATGATGAATGTTCCTGTAGTACCTAGTTTTTTTGATTAAGGCAAACCAAAATATTCTCTGTTTATGGTTTAGCCTGTAAAGAAGTAATATGTATAAGCAAAAGCATATTATTGGTATTGGCTAGTGGTTAGTACGCCTTCCGATGCTAAGGTCGTGGGTTCAAATACGGTTGTGTACCAATGGATTTTTCGATTCGAAAAAACTACGTGTGCTATACCAGTACTCTCAAACGGTGAAGGAAAACATAGTGAGGAAACCGGCATGTCGAAGAAAAAAAAGATTTCGAAAACATATGTCAAGTGCACGAAAGGAGCCTCTTTTAGGCGCTCTTTAAATCCTTTCACCACGCTGGTTCGAAAGAACTAGTGACACGACTAGTAGTTAGCATACTATAGATGAATTACCTATTGTTGAGATAACTAATTAAAATTATATCCTTTTTACCAAATATATCTTTGTTGACAACTCTATGTAGACAATGAGATGACTTCTGTTTTCATTCCTCAAGTCTCAAGATTTTATATATTAATCTTAATGTAAGTTTATCTTACTCAATTCCATCCATTTCATATTTCATTTAAATAATTCAATACCTATAATGCTGTTCTATCATAACCACTGGTCTCCTAAGCATCTATTAAGTACTGATAAGAGTTTCGTTAATTTTTATTTGTTTATATTTTAGTATGCGGCGATCTAAGCCCAATTGGCGAGTTGAGTACCGGCGAGTTCTCTTGCGACACGCGCAGCGTTTTCGACGGCAAGTCGGTTTCGGACCTCAGGGCCGCCGTAGACAAGTGCTGTTCGATGACGCCTAATGTTCACACTGTGATAACTTGTGCAACCCTGGCACAGCAGTTCAGTGACCTCGCGATAGAAGTCTCCAGGAGCTGCGAGCAGTTGGTGCATGAGCAGCATTTGCAGCATCAGGTGGGCCTTATTGCTGTAGAGTTAAGGACTATTTTACACTGTTATGATAATTAATCCAGCGAGCGGTGATTTATAATGCATGAAGTTGTATCCAATCTGCATGAAGTTTAGCATGTCGGCAGATTGTACTAGAAGTGATTTGCTGGTAATATAAAGCCAAATTGAACAAGGGATTGTTTACATAACGGGTTTCAAAAGAGGGTAATTAATGAAGTTATAATACTATGAAAAGGTTTTATTTGTACATTTCAAGATCGATGAATTCGTAGTTCAGGTAACATTGATTTTGAAATGAAATGTTACTCTTCCTTGTATTTTAAGAACTTTCAGATAATGAAGATTAAGAGAAGTTTAAAATGGTTTTTTTTTCTATGCAGGGTTGGACGGCAGTTGTTGCCAACTTAGAGGATATATTCAATGAGTTTTGTGAGAGATCGCGTAACTTCAAAGAATCTTTTAAGAAGCATCGTTTAAAAAAGGAAGAATACCATGAACAGTTGAACGCGTGAGTATGATTTTCCTTCTGTAATTCCATGTTGAAATTCTTTTGAAAGTCATGTGTATATATGCAAGGAAATGTTTAATCCTTTCAACAATACGTCTTTTCCAATGCCTTAACGATCATAAACTGATGAACTGACATAAAGAATCGGGACTGGGTGTTGTAATATTGTGTCTTATAAGTATGTATTTACAAAATATATACCTATTTATAAGTATTCTATTAGCCATCTGGTTCCCATATTACAGGCTTTGCTTGGTTTGGGGCTAGATGGCGCTGTGTGAAATGTCCACAAATATTTATTTAAAGAGGTAAAGTTTGTAAGTTCGTATTTTTGTTTGTGTGTCTCGAAATCTACTGAAGATTTTAAAATTCTTTCACACCGCACGGGTACAGCTAATTTTAAAAGTTGCTCTAATATTCAAGTAGTAGGTTGATACAATCGATCTGTACCATGACTAATACTCATGATAAATTCAAATCCTAGTAGGTAGTATTGACGTGCCGCGCGCGCTCTGTGATTAGAATAAGTAATGCCTACATTGTCTAGTCATTAAGATAGACGAGTCAATATTCAAACGAATTGCTACGAAATATTATAGGCTTTTCGAAGGTTATTTTCTCTATTTTGAAGATAGTTTTAGACTTTGCGGTTTCAAGTACAAGGTCGCTATCATCTGGTCGGGCACCATAGCGACCTTGCCATTGCAACTTGCCAATTCTCAGTAATACCTATTATTCGTGTGCATATTGGTCTGCATTAGATCAGCCAGTATTTGCGTGCTGCGTTTTGACCCTGAGCGGGGTTTTGACCTGCCCTATTTCGTGTATTCCATCGTTGAATCTGTCTGACCGGACGCCGATTATATCTCTGCTCTGATAACAAATTACACGATTCTACGATCTAATCTATACATTATGTTATAAAACAATAAGTATTAGTAAGCTGAAATTTGGAATCTCGCTACCTTTTATATCAAAACCACCGACTAATACGGGATTTTTCGAAATTCAAGCCCTAAAGGAGTAAAAAGGGGTGAAAACGTTTATATAGAACTTTTTAACACGTAGTGCATTTAATTGAAACTCGGTTTTTAATAATAGTATCACACGTTTTTAATAATAGTATCACACGTACATTTATAGAAATGTAAAATAAATTATTAACACGTGTTTCAGGATTTAAAAACCCTTAAAGAGGGGTAAAATGGGATATTAAAGTTTGTATCGGAACTTTTATACGGGCGGTGCAATTTTCTTATATTCCAAGTTCTAAATGTTCTAATTAAATCCCTCCAACTGTTACGATTGTTTGCCCCACAAACATGGTCACATTCTCACAAACTTTCGGACTTATAAAAAGCTGGATATAAACTGTAGTATAATGAACAGTTTGTGCCTCATTGTGTAATAATTTCAGAATAAATTATGTATGACACAGTATTCTTTGCACAGCTGTGTCCATTGTTTCGTATTCAGTTTAGTTAGGTCAACAGTAATTGTATTACCAATCATTGGTATAGCTTTGTTGTAACCTATTTCGTTCTAAATGGGTCAAGAACTTCAACTATCGCTCTAGTTTTTCTTTTCCAGTTTGTTAAGACAGTGAGTTGTACAGCACCGTTCAAAGTTTTTCACATAGAACCAAAAACATAGGCTGCACTCAAAAAGGGTTTACCAATGAAAGATTATAATGAGTCTTAGGTTGCGCTTTACGGTTTTCTTAATTTTTTTGGAGGCTCACGCATAACCTACGTACCCCTTTAGGCAGGCTCGGATCCACCATTGTGGGCACGGTGGGCATGCCCACAACCCTAATTGATGTCGACAGGCTGATATGTTAATACCAATGCAATCAAATTATAAAAAAAACATCGTACTTACCCTCCGTGCGGACCTATTACACTATACAAGGTCTTGACTTGTATTATAGTGATACACACTTGATTTAAATTGCGCCTCAAAGGCTCCTTTCGTGCACTGTGCAATTTTTTTATAACATAATGTTATTTTACAGGCTAAACGAAGTATTAGAATCTCTCGGCAAAATCCCCATTTTGTCTGCGCTGAAGTTGAACGCCGAGGCGCATAGATTCTCGGCTTTCGACGTGTTTGAGGAAACAGATTTCGAAGGCCATTATAGGGTGAGCCAACCGCTAGACAGCAGCTCGGAGAAACCAAACCAAGACTTTTCGGGTGTTGAAGCGTTCAAGTTGTCGGAGGAAGATGGTAAGTGTCGTTGCTGTATGATGATTGTTGTTTATGCTTGTTGTTTATGCTTGTTGTTTTTGAAAGAGTTGTTAGTCTACTGAAAGTAAAAAAAAAATATGGCACACAAGTTAATTCCAATGAATTATTTAACTAATAAATTGACTTGACGTCTATCGTAAATATACTCTTAAGGTCTAAGTACCTATTGCTACGGCAAATCAGCTTCCATTGTAGTGATTTCTGAACCGGTTTTTGTAAAATATTGAATACTCTATTTTTAGTTTATCTCTATTAGCGATTTACTGGTTTATAATTGGTATAATTAGTTTATGTCACTTTAAAACTATTGAGACTGGTTTTTTCACTAACTTTAACATACACTCATGTATCTTATACCTACCTAGTATATTATAATATTACTAGCTGCCGCCCGCTGCTTCACTCGCATGGTACCCCGATAGCCTATATGGTGTTCCAGCACGCACACTATGTATATTCAGAGTTTCATTAAAATCCGTTTAGCCGTTACAGCGTGATTCAGGCACAAACATACAAACATCCTCGCAAATTTTCACGTTTATAATATAGTAAGATTGTAATATTATCTATAGTATTATTATAAATAGGTTATGTTTGCAACTTACCTCTCTGCCGGACTGAGAGTAAAGAAAAAACATAGAATGCGTCCAGCTGCTTCTCTCTCCCGAGCGTGTCGCATAAGTTAAATAAGGGATAGCATTCTCTAACATGATGGACCATCTATATGGGCGATGGGCTGATCACCTGTCGCCATGGTTGACCGTATCCATCTTGGAAGTTTGAATCAGGAGAAAGAGCAACAAGTATTCAAGAGGGCAGAGCAACAAGTATTCATAAGAAAACTTGGCTGCAAGTTTTTTTATGAATACTTGTTGTTCTGCTCACCCCATTAGGGATACGGGCGTGATAATATATGTATATGTAGGTATATTAACTCGAGTGGAGCGTTTAACTTCGTACTTTCTCAATAATATGGCATACAAGTTCATTATAATGAGTTATTTAACTAATAAATTGCATTGACTTCACGATGGACGTGAAGTATTGGTACGGCAAATCAGCTTTCGTTGTAGTGATTTCTGAACCTTGGTAAAATACTAGCTGACCCCGCGAACTTCGCACCGCTTTAGAATTAATAATTCAAGTTTTCAAATGTTTTATTAGGTAGTTATTCTGCTATTCGGGGCGGTGACAAATCCAACATATCAAAAATAATAAAATCAGTCCAGCTAGAGTCCCTTACCCTCAGCCTTGCAAGAAAATGAGAGCTGCTGACGATCCAATTGATAAGAATGACACTGTCAATTATCAAAATTTGATAAATATCAAATTAACTGTTTTGTCATAAATTAATGTCTAAGAAGTGTTTATACGTTATCATGGTTACATCCTCTTTTCCATTTTGGGATTTTTTCACATGATAAAAAGTAGGCTATGTAGGCATCCCGAGGAAGGCCCCGGGATGGAATCTACCTCCTTGCCAAGTTTCATTAAAATCTGTTCAGCAGTTTAGGCGTGAAAAGGTAACACACAGACAGACAGATTACTTTCGCATTATAATATTAGTATGGATTGAACACAACAAATGTCAGATAGCGAATGATGGTATTATTCGTTGCTGTCTTATTAATCTATTTTTAGTTTATCTTTATTAGCATATTACTGGTTTATAATTGCCGTAATTAGTTTATGCCACTAACTTTTTAAACTTCTGAGACTAGTTTTTTTACTAACTTTAACATACACCTATGCACCTAATACCTACCTAGGATGTTATATACATATTGTTATCGTCTATAGTCTTACTTATATTATAAATGCGAAAGTTTGTGAGTTTGGATGTTTGTGCCTCAATCACGCCTAAACGGCTGAACGGATTTGAATGAAACTTGAAATATGCATAGTACATGTACTGGATTAACATATAGGCTATTTTTTATCCAGGTACCACGCGAGCGAAGCCGCGGGCGGCAGCTAGTATTATTATAAATAGGTGACGTTTGCAACTTTGTATTTTTGCTAGAAGAAATAAACTCAGAAATTACTGAACCGATTATATATTTTTCACTATTAGTAGAAGTATACACTACTCTATGTACTATAGGCTATTTTTTTCATACGCGAGTAAAACCATGCAGGTTGATGCAAAGTCAAAATTTCTTTATTTCTTAAAATCACGGGGATCATTTGGACACGTTTTAAATCTACATTGCATTTACACCTGTTCGTAACGCGACCAAGCGTTAATTATTATACAGCAGCACTATAAGTGTGGAAGTGATTGCGACAGCAATAAACTTACAAAATAAGGCAGTAGCTCTGATTACTCCACTATCCCTTCCAGTATTCGAGCACACAAAAGATGCGACATCCAGTAAAGAGTCTGCGCATTCCTCGGAAGCTCTGCAAAGGATCTACGATACTGAAGATGGCGTTACATTCAGAGCACGAACTTCGTCTAACCAGAGTGTTGAAGAACCCACGTTGCTACATTGGATCCTTGCTCAGGGGAACAAAGCCTCGTTGCAGGATATACTGGACTACTGCCAGAAGGGACTGGCTTTGGTAAGGACTTTTAAAGGTACAGAAAAAAGTCAACATCTTTATTTTTTTACTAGTACCTACCTATGAAGTGACACATAACTGACTTAACTAGAGCAGTGGTGGTGTAGTGGTAGCTGCCCCGTCTTTCAATCCTAAGGTCGTGGGTTCAAATCCGGTCGTGCACCAATAGATTTTTCGGCTCGAAAAATTTATGTCCGCTTTACCAGTACTCTCGAATGGTGAAGGAAAACGTCGTGAGGAAACCGGCATGCCGTAGAACCCGAAAAGTTCGCAAACATGTGTCAAGTGCACGAAAGGAACTTTTAAGGAGCACTTTAAATCTTTTCACCACATTGCTTCGAAAGAGCTAGTGACACGACTAGTACTAGTAGGGGTTCGAGAAGTATGGCGCGATTAAAGTGCACCTCAAAGAGGACCCTCGTGCACTAGACAGCAGACACACGTTTTCGAGCATTTTAGGTACCTTCCATAACCATAGGACGGAAGACATTGTTGTTATTCCGCAAAGGATTTAAAATTAAATAAGATTATTAAAATACATGTGGAATATGACAAGAACAATAAAATTAGGAGCTTACCTTTGCCTTGCCTTGGATCCTTGCGCAGATGACTGATTTGTTATCTGCGTTGATAAGGAAAGACCAACTTATTTCTATGACTTACTAATCTTTTAACTCAATTAATAGAATGCAAATTTGTTTCCCACAATAATTGTACGTTTATCTATGTGATTCGCTATTTAATAAACGTGCATATTTTTATTGTTTACATAGTAAATCTTATGTAATCGAAATTCAATAAACTCGCCACCTTATCAGCAAAGGCATAATTCTTTATCGATGTGTGTTTTTAGGTTACGAATATTGGGTGCTTCTGATTGTGGGGGTTTTATTGGCAAATTGGCATTTACTTATGTTACAACTAGCTTCCGCCTTCGGTTTCGCTTGCGTTGTATTCGGGAAAAGAAGTAGCAGGTTATCAGCCTATAGAACATAGGCCTCCCTTCACTTCCAGACGAACGATTCTGTGCTGCTTTCATCCACCAACCACAGTCGACCTTTACAATATCATCCAATGGAGGATAGGGGCCGTCCCACACCTCGTTTCTCTGTCTCTGGCTGCCATTTCAGAACATTTTCTTTCCCCAGGTTATCTGTTCTTCGAGCTATATTCTTTGCCATGCCAGATCCAATTTGCTCATTCTAAGAGCTATGTCGATGACTGTAGAGTGTGTACCTACAAGATCAATATGAAAGAATGGTTTATCGTTTCGAGTTTTTTTCCCTGGCTATTGCCAGACGATCTCGGTGGCGTGGCGGGCGAGTGCTCGGAGTCGTAAGAGGCGCGGGTTAGATTCCCGCTACGGGAGAAATGTTTGTATGTTCTGCAAATATTTGTTCTGGGCCTGGGTATTATAATATTATGTATTATAAGTATGTTTTTACAAAGAAGTAAATAAGTATTCTATCAGTCATCTGGTGCCCATAGTACAAGCTTTGCTTAGTTTGGGGCTAGATGTGTGAAATGTCAACAAATATTGATTTATTTATTTTAACTTGCTTTTTCAAGAGCTAGACTTATACTGTGTACTTACAAGATCAATATGATTTTTTCAGATCGACGCAGAGCCGTTAAAAGAGCGTGAAGCGGAATTATACAACATACTGGAGTACGCGAACAACCACGGTCTGAAACAGATCAAAGGTATCGAGGACCGACTGTATGGACTCGACCAGCTGCTTAACGATGTCAAGAAACTGGAGCGGGACCAACGAGACCAGGCCGCTTCACTTATACAGGTATACGCGTCAAACAAGTTGTCCTCTGATGAACCACGTGACAAAGTTTCGCAGAGTTCAATTCTTGGGCCAGATTGGTGGGCGGGTTGAAGTGCGGCGTGCAGGCGGTCTTTGCTCAAATGGCAACTAAGGCTACATACAAGCGCGAATACAACCGTGACCAACAGACTACACAACAACTACCTATCTATCTAGTCATGTCATTAGTTCTTTCGAAGCAGTATGGTAAAGGATTTAAAGTGCGCATCAAAGGCTCCTTACGTGCACTTGACACATATTTTCGAACTTTTTAGGTTCGACTTGCCGGTTTCCTCACGATTTTTACCTTCACGTTCGAGAGTACTGGTACAACATAAATTTTTCGAATAGTAAAATCCATTGGTGCACGACCAGATTTGAACCTACGACCACTTAGGTAGGGGTCACTACCACTAGAGTACCTATTTTGTGTTTCTTGTGTTACACATTAAATGTATATTATTTGTATTGTAAATATAGAATGAACTAGTGTTACCTACGCGAGCCATGTATAATATTTTATCTTTTTCAGTATCGAGAACGCATAAGTTCAGCTTGTGACCCATCCGTCCTGCCTACACTGGTGCAGTCCCACTGGTGCCAGTTACAAAAGCTGTTGAAGGGACATCAGAGTCTGTTCGACATACGCCGACGCATTGCCAAGTCTAAGGAGGAACTCTCCCATATCCTCAAAGCGAGATTAGAGTGAGTATTACAACGTCAAGCTATTAAACGCAGCTTTTTCTAAAAACATTTCTGAAATGCGTTTAAAAAATGACTAAGGCTATAGCAAAATACATAGGCCTCCCCTAATAACCCTATATTTGACTTGACGCATCCAGTTTCTGCCAGCAGCCTTTCGCAGATCGTCACTCCACCTAGCCGGAGGGCGTCCTATACGTTTGCCGAGTCTCCACTCAGTCACGTCTCCATATTTTGTTTAGTTCACGTTATTAGGATATTCTCAGGAAGTATATTGTCTATATTTTTGTTCCATCCAATCCATCCTAGGTTGCCTGGCAGAGATCGCTTTTAGCGATAAGGCCGCCCATTATTTTTGTCTATTTTGTAAGTTTAATGTTGTGTGGTTAACAATAAAGTGTTATCTAATTTATCTATCTACTAGCTGCCGCCCGCGGCTTCGCCCGCGTGGTACCCGAATAAAAAATAGCCTATATGTTAATCCAGTACATGTACTATGTATATTCCAAGTTTCGTTTAGATCCGTTCAGCTGTTTAGGCGTGATTGAGGTACAAACATCCAAACATCCAAACATCCAAACATCCAAACATCGTTACAAACTTTCGTACTAGATGGCAGCACCGGTAAAATTAGTACGTGCTATCGTTGCGTTTTGAGCTTTACGCCGGTAATTTCAAGCAAACTAAGACTTTTAAAATTTATAATATAAGTAAGATTGTCCGTCGCGGGCCGGACCTGGATGAGGCTACGGAACAGATAGATTTGAGACTACGGAGAATGGTGCACACAAAGGGATGCCTATAACCAGCAGGGTGAATCCAGATCGCGAATAATGATTGTATTGACGATGTAATTGTTTCAGAGCGGTTCTGAAGATCGAGAACTCGATGTCGGTTCAGGACGCGCACGCGATGCTCTCGTTTCAATGTCTGTCGCGGCTGGCGCGCTACTTCGGCATAGTGGCGCAACTGCACGCCGCGCCCGCCGTTTATGTACGCGCCGTGCACGAGGCCGCGCGCCGCAGGACATTCTCACAACACCACATCAAGGTAGAGGATAATGTGGCTCTATTAGTTTGATAGTAGTTGTATGTATTCTTATTTTTATTTAGGTACTAGCTGCCGCCCGCGGCTTCGCTCGCGTGGTACCCGGATAAAAAATAGCCTATGTGTTAATCCAATACCTGTACTATGTATATTTCAACTTTCATTCAAATCCGTTCAGTAGTTTTTGCGTGACAAACATCCATATATACGAACTTTCGAAAATATTAAGTATGGATTTCGCTTTTTTTTTGACAAAATTGTATAAGTATGCGTGATTTAAAAAAAAACTGTTGAACTAAAAATGTAACACAGATTCAAGTGAGCCTGCGAAATCGAATCGCACTTGACCGGTTTTATTTTGGTACTAAGTAAATTTCAAGTATATCATAATATTTCAGTTTTCTCTGACGTCGTTCACATAAAACTTTATTTCCAGTGGGCGACAGATCTAGCAGAGAAACTACTAAAGATTCACGATGAAGAAGTGAGCCGGCGACAGGATTTCAACACTCTATTCGACGGTCACTTTCTCCGGAATCTATTCCCTGGTATGACAGAACTACCTCCGGCGTTTGCGACACAGGCGCCACCCACGTTCGACGGGAAACTGCCGCAACTGACTGTCGAAGACGTGGAGTATATTGCAAGCGCATTCCCGCAGCTGGCTGAGGCGCTTCCGAACTTTGACATGGATTCGACTGTTAGGTTCTTTCAACAAAGGTATGTACTACTTGCAACTTGCAAGTACTACGTCTGTCACTTGTCTTCTTGTTTTCTGGCTTTTATTATAACATTGTATTACTAAAGAGTGGGAGCGTTCGAGAGCACTGGTGGTTCAGTGGTAGCGGCCCCGATCCTAGGGTCGTGGGTTCAAATCCAGTCGTGATCAATGGATTTTCTGGTCGAACAACGGATGTGCGCTAAAGACCGGCACAATCACAAAACCAAACAAAAATCAGTACGAGAAAAGTACGACTCATCATCATCAACGACTATAATTTAATATTTGCATGGAAATAACGGTCCTTGTATGAAACGTTTTATATGGCACCTTTATTGTTAAAAAATAAATAAAAATACCGCTCATAGTTTCAAAACAGTTATTGCAATAATTTTCAGGATCAATGCTTGTCATCATGAAGAAAAAGATGCCATTATTCAAGTAGACTTTGAAAAGTGAGTATTTTATTTCAACATATCCTTGAATTTGAATCCTTGTTTTTCATCTAGAACTATGGGAACAATCAATGATCCAAACAAATTTTTGCTATTACAGGGATTTTGAATCGGGTGAAACGGACTTTGAACAACTGAGCAGACAAAGCGATGCAAAACAGAAAGTAGACATGTCAACAATATGCGTTCCGGATACAATGGCGGTGTCAACGGTGACCGAGGTGCGAACTCTACCGG
This sequence comes from Scotopteryx bipunctaria, assembly GCA_949320045.1. Taxonomy (NCBI): domain Eukaryota; kingdom Metazoa; phylum Arthropoda; class Insecta; order Lepidoptera; family Geometridae; genus Scotopteryx; species Scotopteryx bipunctaria. Next base: position 8,715,067 of record OX439441.1, read on the forward strand.
TTATATTGGAAGTCGAGAGCCCTATATTTGAGAACTCAGATCTCTACATAGAAGAGTCTCTGCCATCGAGCTTGGAATGGGGCCGGAGCGAACGACAGGTGTACCTATAAAACCCTGTAAACCACTCTACTTAGACCTCCGTATCTTTTAAAATTTTGCTGTAATTGATAATATCAGAGATCTCGTCAGATTGGACGTGGTCCACTCTAGTTAGATCTCTGAACTTACATCGTTTACAAAGTAGCATCACGGTGTTAGAGGTCTATCTTAAGTCTGTTCGTTGTACACCACTTTAGTTAGATCTCTTATTTTATCTTGTTCATTGCAAAGTTGGGAGTAGTTTGGCGATCAGGGAGGTCTTTCCAGTGGACGCATTATACGCATTGTATACGTTTTGTTGCTCCTGTCTTCACCGGCCCCTTATAAAGCTGTAGAGGTTTTTTTTGCGAATTCATGTTGATTTCATTCATAATAGCAAGTTTACTGAATATTATTTTGGGCAAATGTATATTACAGCTTATGTATCTCATCTAATTATTATTACATCTTTATTTAATGTATTCATTCATTTTTCTAAGTAGGATTTCAAACTTGTACTATTTCAGGACAATATGGACACACATAAAATAAACATTGAAAAGTTCCAACAGTTTTTATTAAAACTATACGATTTGTGTAAAGTTCACATCGTGCATTTGATGGACGAGTTAGTTCGAATAAAAACAGAAATAAATGAACAGAAACAGTATGTGAATGGTCAATGTTTAGTCATATTAGAGGAATGGAGGAAGAACAGTGAAGAAATAGCAATTCAATTCAGAGAACAAACGCAGAGGCTAACGGTAGACCATGAATTAGAGCAAAGTGATATGAAGGCGGCCTTGAATGAAAAAGATGAAGTCATATCATCACTAAAAAAAGAGATGGAACACATAAAACTAGAACATCAGAAAGAGATAGACAGACTGACAGAAGAACATCAAAAAACAAAAGGCTTACTAGAAAAAACTGGAGAGGAGATCGGAACATTTGAAAAGAAATTGGAAGAATTAGAAATTAATAAACAGAAGGAGATAAAGAACTTGCAAGAGAAGATGCACCAAGATTATAAGACTGAGATTGAGTCGCTAAGATCAAGGTTAGTTCAACATAATGGTACACCAATATTTTTTTGTGCTATATCATTACTCTCAAACGTTGAATAAAAGCCGACTAGGCATGTCGTAAAACCTAAAATGTTGGAAGACATCTCAATCACTCCATCACCGAATTGGAGAGCGCTGGTGGTCCAGTAGTAGTGAACCCGCATTCCGATCATAAGGTCGTTAATTCAAAACCAGTCGTGCACCGATTGATTTTTCTTTTCGAAAGTGCATACTCTCAAACGGTGAAGGTAAATATCGTGACGAAACCGGCATGTCGTAGATAAAAACTTCGAAAATATATGTCAAGTGCATGAAAGGAGTCTTTGAGCACTTTAAATCCTTTCACCACACTGAGTCGAAAGAACTAGTGACACGACTAGATAGATGGAATTGGATGAAACTGAACAGACATAGCTAATGTTCTGGGATATCGTATACTCTATGTTTTACCCAGGTACCATGCGCTGCGAAAGAAGAAGACAGAGCACTGGTGGTCTAGTTGGAAGTGACCCCGCCTTCCTATCCTAAGGTCGTGGGTTCAAATCTGGTCGTGTACCAATGGATTTTTCTGTGGGAAAAATTTATGTACGCTATACCAGTACTCTCAAACGGTGAAGGAAAACATCGTGAGGAAACCCGCGGCTTAGTTAGCTCCGTACGTATTGACCATGTCTTTCCTGTGGACAAGGCCGACTAAGCTGAGAGGATGGAATAGGTGCTGGGCAAGCCTTCTCCATCTTAATTCGTCCCAGGCACTACAGCGTCCCGCCTGTGAAGGTAAAAGTTGCCTCCTGACGCTGTATAAATCATCTACTATATGGATGGTAAAAGGCCTTAGTATTAAAGCTAGCTGACTTGTTAAACTCGTTTCAGATTCCGTCTAGTAGCCCTAACAAATATGGACCGGTCCCCATCAGAGTCCAGTCTTGAGAAGATTGAGCGAACGGATATGATAGAGATAACAAGTCACAACGCCATTGTGATGCAAACCAAGGAGAATGCAGAGGTTGAAAAGGAAGAGTCGGTCAAAATAGCGATGGAAAAGTGCGAGGCGGAATGGAGAAGTAAAATGGATGCAGAGATAGCTTCATTGAAAGCGAAGTTTGATGCTGAGAAGCAGGTGATTATGAATATACAAAAAAATAGCAACAAAAGCATTCATAGTATAATTGGCTTTATTCCATCCAGTCCTACCAGTAGTTCGATAGTGTTATTTTTTAAGTCAAACAGTAAATCGAACTTACGGCAGATTCTTTCAGCCTGCATCTAAATTGGTCTCTTTATTTGACTCGTGTTTGAATTGTAAGGCCGATAATGATTTATGTCATTGAATTAGGAAGTAACATCAATTTATTTTTAGTCGACCTCATAGGAATATGATAATATGTACGAGTATGTATGTGTGTATAAATAATATATAAATATTTGTGGACATTTCACACAGCGCCATCTAGCCCCAAAGTAAACAAAGCTTGTGCTATGGACAACAGATGGCTGATAGAATATTCATATACTTTTTTATATACAAACGTTTCTCATGTGTGTATGTATGTGGATGATTCTGTACAGGTCACCATAAACGATGTCACTCGCCGTCTGTTGTCCGAAAAAGACAGACAACTCGAGTTGCTGCGGGAAAGGGAACAAGCGTTGGTAAAGGAGTGCGGAAAGTATCGTGACACGATACAACAACTCACCGACCCCGAAACCAACGATTACGATTCACTACTCAAGACTCAGGTAAATTACACAATTATAATCGCTATGAACATTATAATCCATACTTCCATACTAATATTATAAATGCGAAAGTAACTCTGTCTGTCTGTTACCTTTTCACGCCTAAACTGCTAAACAGATTTAGATGAAATTTGGCAAGCAGATAGATTGCATCCCGGAGAAGGACATAGGATACATCCCGGTTTTCCGGGACATAGGATACTTTTTTTTCAGGGGAATGAGAGTTTAACTGGTGCGATTAGTACTTGGATGGGTGACCATTCATTTTTTCATCAAGTTTAAATTCTGAAAATCATATTTAAGGCGAACGAAGTCGCGGGCAACAGCTAGTTTTATATAACTTGACGTACAAATAATTAAACAATAGCTCTTCAATCACCAATGAATAACATTGGACAAGACACTATTTTCTCTACAGAACAAAAGAGAAAGCTGGAATTTTGATGGAAATGCTTCTTTTTATCCGGGTACCTCCCGAGCAAAGCCGCGGTCGTGAATGACTGATATTTATTTCAGCTGGCGAGTTTAGAAAATCAAAAGGCGTTATTGCAACAGCAAGTTACGGATTTGAAAAAAGAGCTTGAGAAGAAGGCTGAAGAAGGCGATAAGAGCAGAGAAGACGACAGTGATGGCAGGTAAGATTTCTGTCATTTTGAAGTGAGATTGTGAGTAAGGGATGGTCCATTAATGCGTGAGCCTCGAAAGAGGTGGAGGGGGTTAAAAAAAACACGAAATATCAAAAGGGTGGTGGGGGTGGGGGGGGGGGGTTAAGTGCGTGAAAGCTCGTGATTCGTTCTTCAATAAAATCTTTGTTTTGTTTTTAATATTAATATTTGATGAAGGCGCCACAGTGCCTAGCTCTTAATATTGTATCTACATTAACAGGCTTCGATTATCGGGCGAATTTGACGTGTATTTGTTTAACTGACAGTGTAGTCCTTGGACGAATAATATGTTTATTCGTCTAAGGTGTAGTCGTATAATTTGCCGCAGGAGCGACAAGGAAGCAAAATGCGAACATCGCTAAAACCCAATAATGTGTAAATATCATGATATATTTTTTTAAGATCATCGCCGAAGAAAGAGGAAGGCACAAAGAAGTCGAAGTCTCGATGTCACACGCCTTGCGGACTCAGCGCTGGCACTTTAAGCTTATCTTCCTGCCTTCCCGGACACACCGTCCTGGTCATGTGGGACCCCGCGCATCTCAACTATACGCTAATGCAGGTAAGTAAAAAAAAAAATACTGGAAAAAGATTTACCATTGTATACTTTTAGTCAAGAACGGGGGTTTTCAGAACTTGACTCTCACTCAGTAACACTTTAAGGGACAGGGAATGGATAAAGTAAGATACTATCAGGAAGTAGTCTAACATTGGTCAGTTAGCAGATCCAATGCATGCCACTAAAGTTATTTTTTTGTCAAAACCTATTGAAAAATCTCAGTTTTATATTGTTTGGCTACATATTTTATGATAAGGTACTCGATTCCCCTTTCAAGCTAATCAAAGTTTAACTTTCAAAGGAGGACAAACCAAACTGAAATTAGCTTGAGGATTTGAACCAACATACTTCGGATCAGAAGGCGGATAGGTTCCACACACGGCCACGTGTCTCCTTACAACAAAGCTGAAATAAAGGATTTGTTTCAGGAGGCTTCAATAATGTACTTCGTGCACAGTGATTGTCTCCCAGCGCTCGATCTCAGTATACAGGCTAAGAACGAGGGCGAACGGCGACTCTACGCGATTGCTACCGTCGAGTCTAAGGAATACTGTTACGCTAAGAAGGTAATCCTACTAATATTATAAACGACGAGTTACGAGTTCAGAAAAAAAAGTGTAATAATTTTTAATTTCTGAACAGTTTTAGTTCAAATCAAACTTACCCTGTATAAATCCTTTATCCTCCCGAACATGATGGACCATCTATGTGAGCGATGGGCTGATTACCTGTCACCATGGTTCACCATATTCATCTTAGGACTAAATCAGAAGTGGCTGCAAGTTTTCTTATGTTTACTTGTGGCTCTGTCCATCCCATTAGTGATATAGGCGTGATGATATGTATGTATGTATAAATCCAAAGTGTGTTTTTGCCTTACAGAGTGGTAATCGATACAACATGCCGCGCGGTTCCCGCTTCTACCGCGTGCGAGTGCGGCCCGCTCGCAGCCACCCGCCGCATCCGCCGTGCTGTGATCACCGACACAAGCAAGGTAACTCTTATCTTTGATTGAGAGCACTGGCGGTCTAGTGGTAGCGGCCCCGCCTTCGGTCCTAGGGGATCTATCGGACAGAAGGCGGTCACGCGTTCATGCGTTTCGCGTTCACGGCGTGAGCGTGCAGTAGCCCACGAACCCCGCTGTTGGACGGGTTACGCGTTACCACAACTGTGTCCATGTTTCTTGACGATTATTCTTCATCAGAAGACGAATTATTAATTTTGTGGTCATTAGCACGAGCGCAAAATTGAGCGCTTGAACGCGAACGCCTTCTGTCTGATAGATCCCTAAGGTCGTGGGTTCTGAATTTTTCTGTACGATAAATTTTATATGCGCTTTGCCAGTACTCTCAAACGGCGAAGGAAAACATCGCGAGGAAGACGGCATGTCGTAGAACCTAAAAAGTTTTAAAACATGTGTCAAGTGCACGTAACGTGTCAGAGCCTTTGAGGCGCACTTTAAATCCTTTCACCACACTGGTTCGAAAGGACTAGTCACACGAAGTAGTAGTACGCTTTTCTGTGGTAACTCACAGCCATAGATTATACGAATCTTATTGCTTAATTTTCTCTGATTGTATTAGAGTTTTACTGTCGAGAGTTGTGTTTGTTGTGTTTTGACTATGTAAATCCTGGGTGTACCCTGTGGGCGGTTGACTGAGACGCGAGAAGTGCGGGCTCGATTCTCGCGGTGAGTGATGAAGTGAGAGAATGCTTGGTGTTATGGTACCATGGTATTCATCTTAGTATCTGATACCTAGGACACGCATTCGAACAAGGTCAGGACTATGTGTGTGACTGTTAACTGTTATTTATTTATGTCTTACATACGGTTTACATCATTGTTGGTCTTTTATTCGACGACCTCGGTGGTGTTGCGGGCGAGTGTTCGGCTGAGATGCAAGAGGCGCGGGTTCGATTCCCGCTACGGGAGAAGTGTTTGTATGTTCTGCAAATATTTCTTCCGGGTCTGGGTGTTGTAGTATTATGTATTATAAGTATGTATTTACAAAAAAAAATCAGCCATCTGGTCCCCATAGTACAAGCTTTGCTTAGTTTGGGTCTGGATGGCGCTGTGTTAAATGTCCACAAATATTTATTTATTATTCAAAAGAATTTTGAAAAAATGCTTGCGCTTTGGTGAAAGCATTCTAACTTATAACAAGAAACTAAATCATTAAGGTGTTTTCTCGTGGTCCCTTGGAATCAGTGACCCGTTTCTCGAAGGCAAGCCTTTCAAATTTGACACGTAGCATTCGATAAATTCTCATTACAACATTATAAAGTCACGTTTTCATTGAATCCTTCATATATTTTTTTGTTTATGGTTTGCTTACGTTCGTAACAACAAATATCCGTTTCATATCCGGACCGCCACCAGTCCCGGTACAAAACTTGACAAGACACGTTTTAAACCTTGCTTTGCTTTATTGGGCCGGGACGGTAAAGTTAGACTTTTGAAACAAACCTCAGAGACACCGCGTTAGTGATGCCGCATAATTTTCCAGAAATACATACATACGAGCCGCAAGTAATCATAAGAAAACTTGTAGCCATCTGATTCAAAGTTCCAAGATGGATATGGTGAAGCATGGTGACAGGTGATCACTCCATCGCCCATATAGATGGTTGATCGTGTTGGGAGGATTTTCAGAAATGCCGTATTTTGTGCTGCAGAAGAGGACTATTCGAGCAGTTTATAACTTGGGTCCTTATGACAGTTCCTTGTTACATTTGAGAAAATTTGATGTACGTTCATAAAAATGTTAGAAAGTTTAGGAAAAATAGCGATAATCACAGTACAAAGTAAATACAGTAAATACAAAGCACAAATAAAGTCCCGAGCGAGATGACAAGTTAATAAATTCCAAGCTAATTAAAGAAGCTAAGCAAGCTAGTAAAAGAAAATTGTTTAAAAATTCTTACTACAAAATATCCGATTATATAGAAGAAAAAAATGCATGGGGCCGAATAATCCTCGTTCATCTAACTCGTTGAAAATGATTGTAAACAGATAATTAATAAAAAAGCCCGGCGTGGTTTTATAAGCTCGGTCGCGTTACGAAAAAACGTAAATTCAACGTAGATTTAAGGCGTGTCCAAATTTTCCTAGAGACTTTAAGGAATAAGATCTTGAATGACGTTCCACACATTTGCGTAGTAGCTTTGTAGCGATCGCGCCAATGTTGCTTGCTTCAAAAGTCTACCTTTATGGAAGCGGATATGACGCGGGGCCCCTTAGATGAGAGGTTTTGTAATTAGCAGCGTATTGCGTTGCAGATCCCATAAAGGGTCCAGTGCTGCCTTTGCTGGGTGACCGGCAGCTCAAGAAATGGCTGACTTACATGCATGCGCCAGGTCTAGCTTTTTATCTTCATACCTTTTGTTTAACCGACTTGCGCCAAGACCTCGATTTAGCTAACACTTTCACTACTACGTAAAGGATTAACGTGCGCCATAAAGAAGCTGCCTTCAAAGCTGTGCGCTAGTCTTCAAAGATTTTGTATTCAACGATATCTATGCTAGAGCCTCTTAAATATGCTCTTAGATCTTAACTGGTTCCAAAGAAAATTAGTGTTGCTATTGTGTGTTTTAGAAGTAAGAGGTGCTTAACTAAACCGAGTTTAATCTTTGGTGCAAGTCAGCTCAGTCCTAACCATTGTTCATGTTATTTTCAATACTTGATCCAATACCTACCAGTTAGCAATCTTGTAAACTTTTATAACTAGAGTCCGTTTTACAAAAGAAGTCCCGGGAAGGGGGGGCGCTGTAGTTTTTGTGTTACAAGAAATTGCTGTAGAATTTGTTTTATTAACCGCCTATTTCCGTGGGCATTCTTTCGTGAAAAGCACTTACTCTAGGTAACTGCAAATAAGAAATAAGAGGGTGGGTCAAATATTGAATAGACTATGTCACTATAGAATTTATAATACGTCTGTGTTTGTTTGCTTTTATAAGAATAATCTACAAAAATTGTGCACAAAAGGAGATGTATTTAATCAATCTCACACTGGCTCGAAAAGAACCAGAGGCACAGAGAACCATGAGTAAGTAGCAGGATCTCAAAAAGTAACCTGAAGTGGGTAGGCACTCACTTTGAAGCGAGTATGATCCCTCTTAAATTAGAAGTTCTAAAAAACGCAACTTACCCAGACCGTTTCTCAACGGCGCCTTTTCTTGTCGACAGATATGCAGAAGTCATCCATAGATACAAGTCAGTCGACCAGTTCGGCGACCGATGAGGCGAATCGGGTAGAAGTGGCCACGGCAACGCTTATCAATCTGGAAAGTCCCGTGACGGGGAGTGATGCGGTGGACAGTTCTGCGCCGGCGCAGGAAAAAGAAGATCAACTGGATTCTATAGAAGCGAGCGAGCAGTGGCAGAATTCTAGGATGCAGCTATCCACCGCCAGTGCTTTGTAAGTACCTATACATACATAGATGAGTAGCTCTATCTGTTTTCACGGTTTCACGGTTTTATCTGTGACACGGTGGATAGTTCGGCCCAGAAGGAAAATCAGCTTGATTCTATAGAGGCGAGCGTGCATTGAAATAATTCTAGGATGCAGCTATCCACGGCCAGTGCTTTGTGAGTACATCTAGATCTTTATATACTGGGATCATATCTAAGTCACTAAAGTCACTAGCGATCGCTAAAAAGATATATTGAAACTTGTACGTACAGCGCTTTATCTCGTGGATGGATTTTTTTTCCATGGATTTTTTATGCGCTTGAAGATTTTATAAACTGAAAAAAGCATCGTGTTTCATCAACAAGTATTCGGATAGCAGCGATGTAAATGTTTGTGTACGATCTTCTTATAATAATAATAATCTTATAAGCCTAGATTTGAGTTCATCTTGCCGGGACCAGTTTTTTCTACAATGTTTTTTGTTATAATTTCAGAACTGACATGGAGTGCAGCGTCGGCCGTTGCCCCGGCGTCGAGCCTTTGGAGCTGACGGTGAGCGCTGTAGCCGTGCTCCCCCAGGAGGCAATGGCGGAGGAGACTGCTGAGGAAGCCTCGCCCTGACCGCCGGCGGGCTACAGATAGTGCGCGCGATGTCGCCCTACGGTCACCGGCGTCGCTCACTTTGGAACCAGGGCTGTTAGGAGAGCTTTGCAGTGCTTTTGTCGTAGCTGGATGCGGAGATACTCGCTGTGATGTGATGGTTACGTGACTCAACTGCGGATAGTACCCGGGAATAATACGAATCAGGGCGTAAAGGTTGAATACATTGGTACATATGATCACGCCCGGTATCCCTAATGGGGAGAACCACAAGTAATCAAAGAAAACTTGCAGCCACAGTCAAAGTCCCAAGATGGATATATGGTGGATGGATGGTAGCCTTTGCCCCACAGTGGAGTCACAGCTTTATGTTTGAAGTGAGACATGCAGTGTTCAAAATCCGCGACGGCTGTAAGAGGCTTACTTGGCTAAGCACAGTCTTGTAAGTTTTTTACGACAAGACAATGCGAAGACTCTTGCCAAAGTAAATGATGCAAGTGCTTTAGTAGGACGACAAAAAACTTGTGATAAAGGTGATTGATGACAGTGAAGTGAACACTGACTTTAGATATGTTATGGTCACCTTGAGGTCAGTGACCCAAGTTCAGGTATTGTGGCTAAAGTGCCATGAGACTTCTTCAACTGAAGAAATGCACGTAAATATGTGCCCAGAATGCATGTTAAAAGGTATGTATTGTTTAAACATGATAAAATTGAATAACTGTTTGTGATCCGAGCCTCTTGAGGTCCTTTCCGTTGTATTACTGTTTTCTATGTAAACATAAAAACTGTGTGCACATCTTTATGCAGTGTTTTACGACACAAGCTTAGGAAGATCGAGACTGTAGATTCGAATGAATGAATTCACAACGAAATATAAATATGAGTGAGATGCTAACATTCAAATTATTGAAATGTAATTTTCTACCAGCGACAGTGTTTCTATGAATCAATTGGTGTTGTGATTACATGAATGTTTTTTGGTAAACTTTGGTCGTGAATGATTTTTTAACTCTAGAAATAATATTATTGTGTTGAATCTTAATATTTAATCATATCGCTCGAGAGGCAAGCGGCTTTTTGATGTCTTCCACGATCTAAACAAATTTCAATAGAAGTAGGATATACATACATTCACGCGTGTAGTTTGAAATAAAAACCGGTCTAGCGCGAGTAGAATTCCCGTACGAAGGATTCCGTACCATCGTACATGTACTTTTTAATATGACTATGTATTTTTTTAAATAGGTAGATTCGATGGTCGATTCCGAACGTTAAAAAAATGTTTCTTGTATCAGACCTCCTTTTATTTTATTTTATGTTTATTATTTCTTGTTAGAGTGGCAATAGAAGTATACTCTTAAAATTTCAACTCTTTACCTATTACGATTCATGCTGACAGACGGACAGACGGACAGACGGACAGCGGAGGTTTAGTAATAGGGTCCCGTTGGCACCGGTTTCGGGTACGAAACTCTAAAAAACTATTGACGTATGATTTGTTTATTTAGCGACAGTCAGCTATTGAATGAACGAGTTAGAGCGAGACAACATACAAAAATGTTTATACAAGTGTTGTTAAATCTTTTCTTTATAATTCACATGTAACTTACCTTGAATCATGTGTTTCAAATCAATATGCATAATAAACAGTAGTTCACAATAAAAATATTTTACGATACCGTGTGCCCCTAGGACTGACATACACGAATTAAAATAATCACAAATTGTTTGTTTGGATATTTCTTCAAAATCATCCAAGGCACAAAATATACTATAGTACTACCACAAATATTGTGCGCCTCGGCAAACTTCGTGCTTTGTATGAAAACCGAATTTGTCCGAATATGCAACTAATGGTTAAATAATAATAACTGAACCAACTCTTAAAAAAATATCTACATAATTATTATAACATCTCTATATTACATAATCATCATCGCGTTAGTTCGTATTTCAGAAGCTAGACGAAAATTGCCCGAGGTGCACAATATTTGTGATACTACTGTACATAGGTACTAAACCAATAACTACATGATGTTTATCGGGATACGCGAGCGAAGCGGCAGGCAGAAGCTAATTTACACAATGATTTATCTCGTATCGAATTTTATTGATCAGTCAATGATTTCATAATAGTACAAATTCATATAGTCGCTAATGTTATTTACAATTTACATGTGTTTTGAGTTTCATAAACATGTTTTTTTTTATTTCATACATCGCGTTGTGCTAAGTTTAGTTGCGAAAGGTTATTACTCCCATTGTTGTAACGTAGCTTTTATTCAGATAGATTAGCAATTAATTGGTATTATATTTTTATATCGGCACAAAATTTGAATGTGACCCTTTCTTATGATTTATAATTCTTTAGAGCGTTACGTAACATTAAGTTTGTAGTGTTGAGGGAATTTAAACAGCGCTTCTACTGTACGAAAATAAATAGGTATCTACAAATTTAATTTGAAATAAGTAGTTCATGCCTCGCTCTAATCGGCTGCATTACATCCTAGTAGCCTGTGATTGGCTAAAACAGTTACATAGATGATTTATGATAACCCTTCCGAAATATACCTTCACAGTTTAGTACTTAGATTTTTAAATAGTTGTATGTATCTTTAGAGTCCCTTTAGGATTCTTTCTTATAAGTCTACTCTTGATAACTAAGTCATAGTGATTTAGTAGGACCATCGTCCTTTAGAGATTTCTCTCAAAGTATCGATAACGCTTTCACCTACTCCTTTTGGCAAACGTCCGTCAAACTTGTGCAATTTTACAGTAACAAGTAAAGTGGTGTAATGTTGATCGCTTCGGCATCTCTATATTGGACTTTCGTTTTGATCTAGCAATTGGATGGACGTTTGTCTACAGGTCTTGATCTCGCTCCAATCTTCTATTTGACTCCTTTGTAGATGTGAACTTAGTTATAGTTTAGACATTTTGTAATCCTTTAAGAACTAGCTTGAGTGAAACTATTCTTGATGTCCCTTAAAATATAGTAATGAAATGGCCATACATCTCTGTAACATCCATAAGTACGAGGCCGCAGTACTTGAGGAAAATAGGATTATCACGTTAAAATGAAGGGGAATCATAGTGTTGATGCTTTTATCTGTCCTACCTACCTTATTTGAATAATGAATTTGATGCACAGTCACTTGCGTCCTTGTTTAGCTTATGTAACTAATTCTAAATATGAAATTGATAACGAAGCGCAAAATGGTGTTGTATTATAAAGATAAGAACATGCTTCACTAACTTTGTTTGTGGCCTTATTATAAGTGGCGCCCAACGTGGGGCTACAGATGTCACTAAGCATATTTTGTAGGATGATACTATTATATATGCCTAGAGATGTCATTCGGTGTAATGCCGTCAGCTGTGATAGTGCGTGCTGTGCTGAACTCGAACCCAGCCGAACGGTTTTAAAAATACAAAACCTAGTAGTAAATAGTTAGGGCCTATTTTTAAGGTATTTTAAAATGGTATTCGTAATCTAATTTGTATTTGTAAAACTGTTCGAGACTAGGGCCATATTTTCTCAATCAGTACAAGCTGCATTGCAAGTTTGTTAGTATAATAACGTTTGTCTAGATATCCACTACTAATAAACAGGCGCTTACGTTCTAGAAGAGAATGTTGGTTCGATTATGTTGTGAATTTTCCTAATCGAAATTCAATTAGACAGTTTTGAAAATGCTTCTGTCCCTTTCCTTTATATTGTAATTACAAGAACCGCTATAATCTAATAGTTGTCAGGTTAAGTTTTGTTTAGAAATGCACGTGGTTGGTACCTACTATATTAAGAAACTTGTAAGCTTGTAACTTGTACTTTCGAGAGAAAAGCCCTCTGAGCAATAAATATCTTCATTTATATAAGCACCGTGATTCGGACTGTTAAATTTGTTGTAGAATCAGGAGATCCAAAATTGGACAACATTGGTGTATTTATCAAATTAGACTACAGATTTGCCAATATTTTAGGATGTATGTGTCTTAACCGAACTGAACTAACCTGATAGACAAGAGTCAGAAGCTGAAACGAATAGATTAGAAATTGTATGGTTTGACAGATACTTCACCTAAAATAATGTCATTCTTGTAGTATCTGTTTTTGTAATCTCAATACTTTTTAACGATTCGTTTCTTCGACTGCCACTTCTCTAGGACTGCAGAGATATACTAGTTTGATGGATTATTTAAAGAGAAGTAGTGTGTTTTTCTCTTTAGTTCAACAAAAACAGTATCCATGCATAGTGCATGTAGTCAGTTCACGCGACTTAGATAAGTACCTACACAGATTTCGTCTGTGCAAGAATAGCCTATGTAAGATTTTGATGTCGAAGAGTATTGTAATGTTAGGTTTGCCGGTGGCTAGGACTATTTGGCATTTTCATCAATCTATTTTCTGATGTTCAAATTGACGAGGGTTTTATCAGAATCTGTTCATTTTAAAGTCAAGTACGTGATTGTTGAAAATGTGCATTGAGGTTTTAAGATCGTGTCGATGTTACAGTCGTGTCGAGTAGACTGTTGGGTATTGGGCTGGAAAGTATTGTTGTGTGGCTTTTCTTGTGCTGGATTTTGTGATAAAGGTTGCAATTATAAGTCTGCTTGGATTGTGCGGTCAATAGGTCAGTCAATAAAACACCTCACGTTGTGTCATTTACGGAATGTTTTGGGAATGTTTGCAAAAGCATAATAAATCTGTCATGCGATCGCTTAATGGACTATTTTGTAGTGACCAATTTTATTGATAGAAATTAAAAAATGTAAAATTGACAATTTTAATGTAATTTTTATATACAATAAATAGACGTTTTATACAAATTCTTTTTATTTTTTTCACAAAACCAATCTTTAAAACATAGGAACAAATCAATACGTAGTATTACATAATGAGCAATATCTTCTAAAGAATAATAATAATCAACAAACAAAGCGTGATATTTACAATTTACAAATACTATTTACATCATTATATTATAAGAGGCCACCGTAATTCACCGCCTGTTGGTGTTGGACATCGAAGTACTGCTTGCAGTCGGACATATCGTTAGACGGGAACGCACAATCGTTGTAGTTCCACACCTGGGTATAATCAATGTTATTCGGCTGCGTGCAATCCTGGTCGTACCTATAAAACCGCTGCTCCTGCACGTCCATCACTGGCGAAGTTCTGGTACTCTCTGTGGAGTAATACTGTCCCTCTTCAGGGTAGTACATCTGAGGAATGTAAGCTTGTTGTTCGCAGTAAGCTTCAGTTTGCTGATAGTTGCCGAACAGTTCTGGGGAGGGCGTTTCACTGGACTCTGATTCTGGCGCTCGTTGCCAGTCTAGCCAGTACGTGTCTTCGGGTCGCGAGTTTTCATTGAGATCTTGGAACGTGGGTGGTGAGCCGAGCGTATTTTCTTCCATAGGGAAGTCTAGTCGGATGGGCTGGTCGAGTTGGAATATCTCCTCTGGGTGGAAAATCTCGTCTGCTGGTAGTGTGGTGGTTTCGTATTGGGGGAGGGTCTGAGGTGGGGGTGCGTATGCGGTGTAAGTTTGTGTTTCGACGGGCGACCACGCGGGCACGCCGTAAGATTCTGCTGTGTCGGCGCGCCATCGACATGAGCATTCGAAGGGTCCGCAGGTGCATGTCATTTGAACTGTTGGACAAAATACATGAATGTTATTTTCTATTACCTACAATATAGGACCTACAACAGTTTGTAAAACCATAAAATATAGTAAACAACACGTTGATTTGCAGTGTTTTTTCGTACCTCTTTGGTTGTCAGGAATAAGCGGCGGCGGCTGCGGATGGGGAGTGTTCATCTTCTGTGCCATTTGCTTATCGGACTTGACATTCATCATCTTATCAGCTACAGTTTCTCTAGAAAGCAGTAATGCTAGTCCCCGCACGCGACGTCCTGCGCCTAGCGAGCGCCTGACTTCGCTCGCTCCCTTAGCCTCAGGTCGGGGATGGTCATGCGCTCCTTTCGCTTGGAAGAATATAGCGTGTTCCGTGTGACGCCAGAAGTGGGTGACTGGGTACCCGCAGTGGCCGCGGCAAGGTTGGACTTCTAAGCGCCCTCCGTTGCATAGTCTGTTTGGACAGGGTTTACCTGTGGAGAAGGAAAACAAACTTTAGAATAATAACAATTTTATTCTAAAAAATTGTGCCGATGCAGCTTTAATGGCTTCATCAACATCATCATCCGCAACCCGACTTCACCGACTGCTGGGTATATGCCTCCCTTTGTGTGTGCCACTCTCCACGGTCCGTTGCTAGTTTCATCCAGGTCCGGCCTGCGACGGATGATCGCTGCTGGACGACCGCGGACGCGAACGCTAGACTAGCTTTAATGCCTTAAATAATTGAAATTCAAAGTAAAAAGACTAGATTTAGAAATGATTTAAGAGAATTACCTTGCTGCTTCTTTCTCGCTTTGTCGCATATAGCCGGTCGCAAATGCACTCTTGACCCATCCGGCAGTCTGCACCTCACTGAGCAGACCAGAACTCCCAGACAACTTTTCTTCAGTATATGCACGTTGTGGTTATTTGTATTCCTCATGGCCCATCCGGAAGCGTGCCGTCTCGCTTCCTCACAGCCTGGGGGGTATATCCGTCTCACGTGCCCGTCAGACCATTCTCCGAAGGTGTCGAAGGCGACGACTCTAGGCACTACGGCGTCGTTGATGTCCCAGTCAGGTGTTACTGGTCCTTCGTTCATGTCCGCGCGGCTTCCACTGTTAAAATCAATTAATTATAGTTAAAAACAATGATATCACAAATCAAAATGTGAAAAAAATGATCACTCATCAATGACCTACTCAAAACGTTTGTATTTCAGGAGACTGGGTTTAAAGGATTGATTTAAAACTTGTTTGAAATGAGTGCTGCCTCATAGAATCGTCTAGAGTTCTCCCTTTAAGCGTGGTTACGATTATTACAACCTAAGTCTATTTAGATAGGTTACATTCTGGCGGTAGCGTAGTTTGTGTTTATTTAACATCGCCTCGCATAAAGTAACCTTAAGTAGAAAGTTATTTGTTCGCGATAAAATAGAAAAGTAAACAACCAAGATAAACCCAGAACGGATCAAACATAAACTCTATAAATCCTAATAAACTATTATTAAAAAAATCACCACCTAAAAATGCATAAAGTGTATTTATAAAGAGACTAAAAAGTAATACGCAAAGCTCTGTGTCGCCGAGAAAGCTCCCCTCCTGTTAGTCAATTGCTTTAAAATTGCCGTCTGAGGGGCAGCCCGCTTTAATTGGATAAACGACTTTGTGTGCGTATGTAGGGACTTGATTAGGTAAATAATGCTTTGCGATTGAATTCTTTAGAGTTACGCTTCTCGAGAAGTCTTCTCGCGAAACAACTTCTTTATTAGCTAACTCGTTATTATCTTTTATATTTTACAATGGTACCATGGAACTCGTAGTTTTTTATACCTGTAGAAAATCATTGTGGGTCAGGATAATGTAGGTAGGCATGTGGCGACTACTATCAACACTAATAAACATATTTGAATTAATTATTTATAGTTCCCTTTAGCGAGTTTATATTTTATTAGCTATAGATATTGAACAGCGTCGTGTGCTGCATAATACCAAAAGTACTAGTTTTATATAAAACTATAGCTTCGTAAGATATATTTTTTAATGTAGCTGTTTGTTATTCCTCTAAATAAATAAAATATAGGAATAGGACTAGGTCAAGCAATCTAGGTAGATTTAACTCTATAGTTTAAGAGCTTACCTAACAAAGTTTAGTTTGGTAGAGCCGATAAAGAACAACAATTAATCAATCGATCTAAGTATTAAAGTTCATTAAAAAAGCGTAATAAATAGATAAATAAGTTTAATAGTTCAGCACACTGTTAAAAAAACACACTGGTGAATCTGGGAATTTTAATAGGAAAAACAGAGTAGAAGTACCTAGGTACCTTCTATCAATATCAAGCTTTATTTTTGTGTAATAAGTTCCCAAAAGGTATATCATTATCAAAAGGTATATTAAAGTATCATTAATATTTTATGTATGTATTTAAAGCTAAACCAAAATATCTTACCGCGTCAAAAGAGGTGCGTGCTATTGCCAATGAATGTACCGTCTGAGTACAATGACTTTCAATTAGTTCAATTGGTCTCCCTCCACCTTACTCAACCCTCGCTACTTTGACCAATTACATGTTTTAGGATACGACCAGCGAGAGAGAGCTCAAGTTAAAGATTATTTTAGTGGAATAAACTGCCTATTGTACGAAGTACACAAAAAATGCTACCTTATTTGGTTTTTCCATCTTATTTTTTATCAAACTTTTCATTCGCGATACAAGCTAGACCTATTACGGGGACCACCAGTAAACTGCATCATTTTAATCTAAGTTTGGCGAATAAATATAATATTTTGTATTGTATTCTTATTCGTATTCGTAGGATTTCAAATCGAACTTGTAATTTACATCACCTTTAAGATAATGAACACATTTTTAATTCAATTTTACTCGCAGTATTTTTAGCGAAGATAGACAAAACAAAATATGAGACATTGATGAGTGATCATTATATTTATTTAACATTAAGTTTAAATGTAGGTAAGTACATACCCTATTTATTTATTCAATAATAAATGATTTACTTATAGCATAAGGTAATGATTAATAGATACTGCTACCTGCTTACTCGTATATCAGCTCTTAATATCATTAATTACCCATTAAACTGGATAAAAATGTTTAGAATTTTTAGAATTTACTTACAGGATCACCATCTCCGAATAGGTAAAAATATCACTGTCACAAAGCAGTTCTTCTGTTCAAAATCCACAGTCCGTAAAACACATTTATCAATCAATAATGCAAATTGAATTTGCGTATATAAACAACTAAATAAACCAACACAACTACACACTTTGAAGGTCCTTTACACACTAAGTTGAGCAACAAAAATAAACATAGGGATGCTTTATCCCCACCAGTGGCCAAGAAGGGGGAATTCAGGCGACCAATGAGAACGTAGCGTAGGAATTAGCCCGCCTCCCGACCAATCAGAGATGGAAGTGAATCGCCAATAGGAGTAATTGAATAGATTATTTTTTTCAGGAAAACGGCTGCATTTCAGCCATTTATGTAACCGTTCCGTTTAGTGGTTTTGTTTCATTGTTGCACGTTTTACTAAAATGTATAAAACTGATGTTACGGTAAGAACATGGCAATCTGATGGTTTTAATTAAATTTTCACTAACTTACATATACTTTCTGATTCAAATTAAATTCCTATACCTACCTAGAAATTACTTAGTCTTACTTTCATTGGTTTTGTGGCTTAATCATCGTCATTATCATTGGCCTTTACGCATCTACAGTTGATTTAGATTGCATCAGTTTAAAGTACATTTTGGCATGAACAAAATTTCGTTCTTGGCTAATGAGGCAAAATTTTTTACAAATACCTCAAGGTCCATAAGGATGTTACGGGGTTTTCGGCAAACCGTGTTAGTTTATAAGAGTTGCATTTTACAATATTTTCATATTTTGCTTACCTACGTAGAGAACTTAGAATATTTTTGCCCTTTTCAAGTAAACGTCATAGCTTTGGTTTTGAATAATGGCCTGATTGCGTTACTCATATCAGTTCCAACGGTTTCCCAAGGTATTATGTAGTTCTACAATAATACTGAGTGAGTGGAGGGTGAGAGATGCGGGCACTCACACCACTTTGACTGCGTCTGCGCAATGTGCGAAACTTCAATCGAACGATCGTTTAATATCACATTGTTTATAATGAGATACCTATTTATAAAAGCTAAAAATATTTTATAAATACATTAGTTTTCTTAAAATGTATTTTGGCGAAAGAAGCAATTACCAAAAATTCGACTTCTTGTGTTCAAGTCTAGTGGGTGAAGTTAGCCTGCAGATGATGATGATGAGTGAATAAGTGCTGGAGAAATGGACTAGATGGAAATGGACTAGAAATTATGGTAAAACAGCTTAGAAACGACAAAACCCGTCATGTTTTTCATTCAAAAACATCATCAATGCTACCGAAAACTAAGCTCTGTTAAGCTCAGAAAGATGTTTACCTGTCTCAGAATTAACACTACTTTTATCTATTTATCCTAAGAATCCACGTGGATGGTCTCCTTATAAAAAATTGGCTTGGTTGTGACTTGAAAAGGATTAATCCTTTTTTGTAACTTGAGCTACCGCGTCCAATGTTCTTGTCGTTAAATAGACAGTGGAACTAAATTTATCTCTTACTGTTCTAAAATAAATATAGGATAAGGAAGAATAAGTTAATGATCGAGGTGCTGTTTTTACCTATTACCTAACTAACCGGTTTACCTACCTACGGGCAAAAAGGTAAAAATATTTAGATCAGCATAGGGTTTTCCTTCGTAAAGGAATTTATCGAGACCTACTCTGATAATCAGTATTTTCCAACATGTTTTAGCTAAATACTAAGCAGAAAGGTATTTCATAACGATTACTAATAGTTTACAATTATTACAATCTCAAAATCAGCTCGTTTGGACTCTTATTACGCCAAATTAAAACGTAGATTGCGCCCTTGTGAAAACGGGGCGAAGCGCTAGTAGGTACACAATAAAATAACTGTTAGTTTTAGTACTAGGTACCTACAGTTCTGTTATTTTGTAAATCCATCGGAATTAGATGTTTTTGCTTGTTCGTTCGTATGAGCTAGTGGCCAACTCTAGTAACGGAGTTTTTAGGCCGCCTAAAGGCCTCCGTCATGGCTTAACGACTTAAAAGCCGGGGCCGACAATTTAACGTGCCCTCTGAAGCACGGAAGCGCTCAGCTCGTAATGCCACTTGCAGTCACCCATCCCAATTGTGACCGCGCATAACTTTGCTTAACTTTAACGATCAAACAAGAACATCTAAGCAAGGTACACCACGAGCGCTTCATTTCGGAATTAGAAGTCTTAGTCGATGTTCAAAAGATCGATGATTCAAAAGATGTTATTGAATAACAAAACGAAAATAATCCAATAATCATCTCATTGTCTTCGCAAAACCATTGTTTGCAATAAACGGTGGCTAAATCAAGGATCCTAAAAGGATTCTGTAATCGGATGACATCCCTTCGTCGAATCTTTAAACCCATCCTTTGTCTTTCAGAACTGGTCTAATCCAAGATATTATGTCCGAGTCAAAATATATCGGTGAAGTTCAGGGTTATTTGGGGATAAAAACCGCTTTTTTATTGGACTTGGTAAAGCTTACCGTTGCCGGCAAGGCAATGGTTGCTGGTTGATTAGTAGGATTCTAACTAATCTTGTAATTCTTGTCTCTACAAGTCTGTGTTTCAGCTGATTTTGTGCTTAGAGAGGGTTAAAACGGTTGCGGACGACAGCTTAAAAAAAATGTAAGTTTTTTCTAGAATTTGGACTTTAATACTATTCTACTACTAATCGTGTCCCCAGTTCTATCGAACCAGTGTGGTGAAAGGATCTAAAGTGCGCCTCAAAATGCGCGCACTATTGGTTTAGTGATAGCGGCCCCGCCTTTCGATCCTACAGTCGTGGCGTGCAAATCAGGGCGTGCACCAATGGATTTTTCTGCTCGAATAATTTATGTGCGCTATACTAGTAGGTACCTACTCTCAAACGGTGATGGCAAACATCGTGAGGTAACCGGCACGTTGTAGAACCTAAAAAGTTCAAAAACATGTGCCAAGTGCATGAAAGGAGCCCTTGAGGCGCACTTTAAATCCTTTCACCACACTGGTTCGAGAAAACTTGTAACACGATTAGTTGTAGTACCTAAAAAAATGAGCAGGTGAGGTTACAATGTACTTCTAGACAGATACATTCGTACAAACGGTAGTGATATTATCCCTTAGATAAAACAATGAAGAATAACCAAACGAAAAACACTTTGGAAGCGATCAAATGAATCTACTCAATACAGTTTACTCACACACTTGTATCTAGTGAGTAGCGTATAATCCAATCTCCAGCTTGATTGGTAGAGAGGCACTTCCGTTGTCGCCTCTTCTCCAATTGTCGCCCAGTGATTCATCACCACTCTTGCCCAGCCCTGCGGAAGTTGCCAATTCGCGAAATTGAATGCAATTCAGTTCTAGTGTTTGAGATTTAGATGAGATCTTGTATGATGCTTCAGAATAAATTGAACAACAACGAACGACTGAGGGATTTCGTCTATCGCGCTTAGTCGACTTGTTATTTTAATGTAATTTTGAGCACATTTTGTAACAATTCTCCTATGCTTCCTAGATTGTTCTTTTTTCTAGCGTCTAGCATTTTATTCTCAAATTGTTAATTATTAGACTATCTCTGGTTGAAGCCAATAGCGGGGTTTTAGCAAATATCTATCTCAGTAGATATCTACACATTCTTGGTATCTCTATCAAAGTTCACTGCCCGATACCTATCTATAAACGGCTAGTTAGAAACCGTTGAAATCAGGCACAGGTCATCTGCGTGCGACAGTAGATAACCCCGTCGCAACTGATTCCATCTCCCTCCCCATACCCTTCCACACAAGCGGCGTTCAAACAAAGGATCAAATTAAACAAATCCGCAGACAATCGTGCTACGAAATGCCGACATGAAAGAGAGTTAATCAAACAACTATTTCGAAACTCCGAACAAATAGCACGCCCCCGTGATCGCGCAACTGTCGCACAAAGGTACAAATACGTTTATGATTGACTCCGAAAAAGGAACGAAATGTGGAATTCGCAACTGTCTAGCGTGGCTAATGCGATTTGGTGAAATGCGCAATTTATTAGATTTGGCTATGAATTTTAATTTTTGAGCACAGCACGTTAATTTCACTTTTGGTATTAGGATGAGTTGGGACCACCACAAAGTGGACCCCAAAGACAGAAAACAACCACGGTGATGGTGGAGAGACGAACTGGACTACCATAAGAAAAATTGGATAATCTAGATACTGTGGAGTGAGAGCACAGAAGTAGAAAGATAAACAAATAAACTAAAAATTGGAAGGTACGAGTACCTTCTTTTTATAGCAAAACTATCCACTAAGGCGGTATCTTTCGAAATTCAACCGCTAAAGGTGTGAAAACGTTTGTATGGAACTTTTTAACGTGAAGTGCGATTTGCTTGAACCTCGATCTGGATATTATAAATGCAAAATGAATAGACACATGTTTCAGGATTTTTTAAAACTACCCATAAAAGGGTAAAATGGGGTGTAAAAGTATGTATGAAAACTTTGTAAGGGGCGGTGCGATTGGTTTCAACTCGGTTTGGATACTTGAAAATATAAAATTAATAGATAGGTGTTTCAGAGTTTTTCAAAATAACCCTCAAAAAGTGGTAAAATTTACACTACGCGAGTGAAACCGCGCGTGTAAGCTAGCAGTAGTAATAATTAAAGCATTTGTTTACGTGACACTTTGTGGTTGTACCTACTACCTAATAAATCGATCCATCTCCTATTTTTTTAAATGAACGAACCCTTTTTTAATACTAAAGACTTAAACGCGTGCGCGCTACAAATTTTATTTTCCTTCCTCGCGTAAAGGACCAATAAGCACCTTGAAAAGCCGATAAAGCAGCAAGGTGAAAACTCTAGTTGGTGTTGTGAAAGGCGATAGGTGCACTAATTTATGTTGTCCGTTATCTGTGATGCGGGTGCGCACGCGTCGACGCCCTACCTCTTAACATGCAACACGCGACAGTGACAACTGTTTTATACTTTTAAGTTTTTTAAGTAAGTTCTCCATTTCTTGTAAATCCAAAAATATCCTCACATAACCTCAAAACACGCATCTTGAATGGTAATGCTTTTAGATTAAAAGTTTGAGTAGGTAAGTAAGAAAAAAATCATTATCATTCATAAAGTAGTTTAAATTATTCGTCAGTAAAATAAACAAAAATTTGCATCAAACACTTTATTCAAATTCGCTGTGTAATTCTCACACCCCTAATTTGTTATCTAATTTAAATAATATCACAAACTTTGCATAAACATGGGCTTCCGCATAAAATGTGGAGACTTCTATAGAGTTGTTTGATTTATCGTAAAATTATACTAATTGTTGATCGTCTCACACTTCACTGTTATGTGAGATTGAACGAAATGAATAAATGCTTTATTGTGAAGTACTCGTAGTTCGATATATTTAATTTTGTTTTTATTTAATCTACAACGTCCTATGGCTAGGCTATAGTTTCCCCCAAATTTCACTAACAATCTTTGATGTCTCCTGCCATCCTCCTGAATGCTTCAACATTAACTTTGAACAACAGATACCTACATATTATTTTAAACATATTCTCAACATCTTTTAGTGCAGATAAGGACATTAAAAGATAGATATATCTTGTAGTTTTTGCTTTTGACTCATGACCGATTTATTGGCAGATAATATTATCAGCAATCAAGTTTTTGTTGAAGTTTATTGCTCATCGCCTAAACTTTTGATTAATAACAAAAGTAATTACGCCGTGTGGTCTGCCCATTTCACGCGTCCCCCAAAAACAATGGCCAGTGGGGGTGCTAGGGGAATCCAAACGAATAAAGATGTTGCGTGATTTCCAGATATCATGCCGTGGGAACAGTGGGAACGCACCTTGATTCGAGAATTAATTAATTGAAGCTTTTGATTAATTTGTTAAGCGTGGGAAATGGGAAATCTTTTGATAATTTGGTTCTAGCAGGCCACATTTTAACGATCTAGTGAGTATCTCATAGGGGAATGCATGGATTATTAAGACAGGAAAATGGTAGTAGAAGTTTGACAGACAAGATTGTTTAAATTATTAAAATGCATTTAGAAGATGAAATAACAGACTTACATTACAAAAGTCCGGAAATCCGATATTTCACATCGCTTCAAAGTATCCGGTCGACCATAAAATTTTATTTGAATCCGCGAATGCCGAGGGGGGCCAAAGCGGCAGGGCGTTGCAGACATATCTCATAAATAATAGCAAAAAACACATTGCGTACGTTTCTCCACTCATTATGCGCAATTAGCTGCGATTGTGACAGACACCATGTGAACGGATTTCATTTCAATTGTGAACTGAAGATCAGACACGTGCCATTTTTCATTAAAATGAAGTACTTATGGAATTATGCTGATAAAAACAGTTTTTTTTTATAAAAAAACTAACAAAAGTCGTTTACTTCAAATATATCTTTGAATTGACTGCCTATGAAATGCCTATTAAATGGATTTGTTAGAGATTAATACATATTTATTAATGAAATTACGTTTTATTTACATAATAAGTATGATGACGAAAAAAGTGTGTAAAAACAATACACAAGTAATTTGTAGACCGAAAAGTTTAAACGTTTTGGAGCGTTTATTTGAGCTGATAGTTATTGACCCCTCTGTTAACCGAACGCATTAGTAAAATTAGAGCGGTGGGAAAGGGTTGCGATGTGGCCACGAATACTTTATGTTTATTGTTATTAGAACAATATTTGTTCGTTTTAGATCTACGGTTATGGTTATTGCCGACGTATCATGTTCTACGCATCTGCTAATTGACAATAACTAAAAACTCGATATGCCAAGAATATTTGCCATGACATATACAAAATAATACATACATATTAACACGCCTGTATCCCTAATGGGGTGGGACCACAAGTAATCATAAGAAAACTTGCAGCCACTCCTCATTCAAAGTCCCAAGATGTATATGCTGAACCATGGTGACAAGTGATCAACCCAATGCCTAAACAAGTAGATGGTCCGTCATTTTGAAGAGGAAACTATCCCTTAGTCGACTTTTACGAGATGTTCGCGAGAGAAATAGCTGGATGCATTCTAAATAATCTGCATTAAAAATAATATTAACACCCAACAGCGACATACATCTGAGTTCACTAGGAGTCCCTGGATATCAAAAACTTCGAGTACTATGGTACCATAACTAACACCCAGGGAATAAATGTTTGCAGAGCATGCAAACTTTTCCGACTTATAAAACGGCAGCGGCAATTCTGTTGAAATTAGCACTATTCATTTTTCAATTCAATATCCAATCACTCGATATCCCCCTGTGGTCAGACCCCGGAACACGTAAATATTGTAAAGTATTGTCCATTAAATGGACATAGGTATGGGATAATCTTGACGCGTGCCGTCTCCTTTGTTGGCAACGATTGATGATATTTTAGCAGATTTGTTTATAATAAACATGAAGCATGTCTTTGTAATCGATTTTGTCAATAATGTATTTTTAACGAAGGTAATACAACATTACAATAGGTATATGTAATAGCTATTAACGATAGTAACTTTAACTTTAAAACTTTATACATGTTTGTGAAATTAAGTAAAATATTTAAAATTTCAGTTGTGTGTTTTGAAAATCTTGCATCTTTATATTAGTAAGATTCATGGTATATACAGTTACATACTTTTCTACATATTATCACGCCCGTATATGGTGGGCATAGCCCCAAGTAATTATAAGAAAACTTGCAGTCACTCCTGATTCAAAGTCCCAAGACGGATATGGTCCGTCTATATGGATCATCCAAAATAAAATTGTCTACTAAATATATAAAACTCTTACGTACTGTCTGATTGACTGATAATCAATGCACAGTCTAAACCTCTAGAGAACGCAGCGGGAAGATTAAGTTAGTGTAAAAAACGTGGGCAAAGTCACGGGGCTACTAGTTTTTCTATTATTTATATAAAATGTCCTCAAGCTGTCTATTGACAGATCATCAATATCCAAGATGGCGCAGGGGTCCGATTGAGCCGATTATCCTCGGTGATAAAGTGCACGGCTGCCACGATTACTAGTGGCACATCGTAAACACTCATTACATTCTATTTAAACTATCAGAGACCGTAGCGCTTCTACAACCCTTCTCATAGTTTTACTGCTTGGTTCTGGTTGTCTGATTCAGAACCCGTAACGGGTGATAGGTGAGTGATAAAAGTGCCTGAAAAGTGTACAAACAGTATTGGAACTATCGAAATAAGTACGGCGCAAGACGTTCCATTAACTGCGAACATAATGTTTTGTTGTCGTGTTGACGGCTGATAGAAAGGAATGGAACAAGAGAATATATTTGCCGAGCCCACTTTAGTGGGATAGGGCAATGAGATGATGATGATGCTGATGATAATGTTTGGTCGGATTAGATCCGGAACGGACTCTGTACTCTACTATGTATGTATGTTCGTATGAGCTAGTGGCCAACTCTAGTGACGGAGTTTTTAGGCCGCCAAAAGGCCTTAGTCATGGCTTAACGACTTAAAAGCCGGGACCGACTGTTTAACGTGCCCTCCGAATTAAATTAAACTCCACTCTTAAGAATACTTTCTAAACACAATATTATGCAGGCGGGAAGTATTGTGACTCTAAAAACTAAAATACCTTATTAGAAACAGATTTTCTTTCAAAGAAAATGTTTGTCATTACTTATCTTTATTGTTTTGCAATTCCTTTTTTCTCCAAGAACATCTAGAATGATCTGTGTGCAGGTAAAGTGTTTCTCGATATAAAGTGTAAAGTGGTAAAGTGTTGTTTTACAGCCGGTAGCGCCACGCGTCGCGATTAGGCCTACCTCAGGGGCACGTGGACTCGACAGAGCGTGTAGCCTCGCACGTGTCTCCCGCCTTGTGGTCTGTTGCCCATCTGAGTGCTTTGCCTTGTCTTACTTTGACGGAATGGACTTTACAAGCTTGAGGTATTAAGAATACAAAGGTTTTACTGTTTTGACAAGTTTGATCATTGCACCAAGGAGCCGATACGGGATAATAGCCAAAAGAAATCAAAGAGTCAACATTAATCCTCCTACTTGTAATTTGTGTGACTTGTAAAACGTCACTCAAGTTTCACCACAAAGGGATGAACAAAACGAGAAATCAGTGTCGGATGCGCCCACGCACAATATTGGACATCAAACCGATACGTTTACGTAAATATAGACTGGCTTTTATTATCTGCGAAGTTCAATTGTGGTTGAGAATCTCTCGGTTCACCCCTCCATTCATAAAGGATGATTGATCTTCGGCAGATTGACAGATTTTTTTATAAAACCAGTGGGGTCGACAAGCCGAGCGAATATTAAAGGCAATTGTTGTTTAATTTTTAGTTTGGAAGGGAGCCTTTGGAGTGTTGTAATAATGTTTTGATAATAGCAGTATCCGTTCGACTCATATTTCTTATTCAGAATGCGTGGGATCACCGGACTGTTGTGCTCGTGCCCTGTTTGAATTTAAAACGATTGTAGATGTCCGTTAGTAAACACCTTGTTTTTGTGTATTCATTCAGTATTGGATCATTTACATTATGTAAAATAACCACCGAGTACTAGGTAGGTACACTATTTTACCTGTACTAAGTAAGTTCGTATGAGCTAGTGGCCAACTCTAGTGACGGAGCTTTTAGGCCGCCTAAAGACCTCCGTCATGGCTTGACTTAAAAGCCGGGACCGACAATTTAACGTGCCCTCCGAAGCATGGAAGCGCTCAACTCGTAATGCCACTTGCGGTGACCGATCCCAATTGTGACCGCGCACAACGTTTCTTAACTTTAACGATCAATCAAGAACGTCTAAGCAAGCTACACCACGAGCGCTTCACAACCTGTACTGTAACTCAATAAATACCCATTAATAGTGTTAACACTTTTATTGTCGAACATACTCAACCGATCTGTGCTAAAAGAACGGATTATAATACCCAAAGAGAGCAACCGAGGGATGGATTAAAAAAATATATCCATTGGTTAATTTAAATCTGTCAAATATCGACAGCTACCATTGAGGTCAGCCGGCTGGTTGTTGGGATTATTTTTTATTTATTTTTTACTCCAGTTTCGGACAATGCCCGAAGCTATTCGATACACCATAACAATGTGCCCAGTGATCCTCATTGATCGCCAATTACTGGACATTAAGTACCTTAAAAGCTTTTCATATGTATTATTTGTAGCTACAAATCAAATAACCGAAGAAAAAAGCTACAATAGACCGTTCAAGATCTGTATTTAATGCCGCTGGGGTTTATTCATTGTGTTTTTTCGGACATTGCAACAATGAGTGGTGGGAGCATATTTTTTACTTAGTGGTGATTGGATTGTATGATTACGGAAGGTTAAAAGCTGGGTTTTAGTAGTCAAACTGCATATTAGATTATTTTCTATAGATGTATGCTCTCTGAGCCTAGCTACGGAAAGTAATATCAAGGAAATATTTTTTTAAAGCTTCATAAAAAAGTTATATTATTTATGTCGTATCTTTTTTATAACATGAATGTCTTAAGATGGAATTGGGTTTAGTTTGTTATAATAAACAAGATTAGACCTACAGTTATTTGTCATACATCCGGTAATACCCAATGGGTTTTTCTGTGAAAAATTTATGTGCGCTATACCAGTACCAGTGGGTATCAGAAACTACGAGTACCATGATACCACAACATCCAGACCCGGAACAAATATTTGCAGAACATACAAACATTTCTTCCGCAGCGGCAATCGAAACCGCGCCTCTTGCGTCTTCGCCGAGCAATCGCCCGCCGCGCCACCGAGGCCGTCAATACTTATTCTTATTATTTATTTCTTTACTACTTCGTGATATTGCTACGCACGGTGCTACGCCGGTCTCGTAGCAAGGTGTGCGCACGCGCCGGTAACTCCATTGTCACGCCAATCACGCATTGTATGCCTATGTGTGCGTTCCACTCTTGCGCACAACGCATTATTGCATTTTTATTGCGCATCTTCACTATTGTTACCTTTATTCCCTTTTTATCTATAAAAACGTCCGCCAAAACGATGTATGCTTTCACGGTGTAATTCGCTCTTTATTAAATATTTGTTACTTTAGAAATATTTGTATTGAACAGATTCTAAACAAACAACCGAATACTCAGATTACAGCGGTTTTATAAAAGTAGGCCAATAACGAACCCATAACGGTAGAATTCAGTATAGATTGTTATAACTGATAATACGATTCAATCTTTCGTAAATCTCAGATTACGACTGCGTTTCTTAAGAAAAAATGTGCTGAAATATAATTTCGTTAGATGGCAGATAGTAGGCCTTACTTCTTAGTAAGTAAATTCGTATGAGCTAGTGGCCTACTCTTGTGACGGAGTTTTTAGGCCGTCTAAAGGCTTAATGGCTCATGGCTTAATTTGTATCTCATCATGTTGGAGGATACTATCCCTTAGTCGACTTTTACGACATGCTCGGGGAGAGCAGCAGCTTACTTACTTCTTAGTAGATATCATCTGTTTCAGATGTAACTAAATTATGTATTGTTGCCAGACATCCGACAAAATGTAGCTACTGGGTAGCTGTTACATTAAATAAGAAAGAATGAATCTACATTTGATCTTGCGCTGTCAACTTACTGCGAATCACGACCATTGAACTAGTGGGAACGATCCTGAATCACAGGCTCTTGAGACGTCGCGAGACTTGATAAAGAGCTGAGCCGGGGTCCGCAGCCGCGCTGTCTGAGACTAGCTACGCAAAGTAATATCGAGGAAATTATGTAAAGCTTCACTAAAAAAGTTTTATAATTTTATGATGTCATCATTTTCCTGCCCTTATCCCACTCTATGTGGGGTCGGCACAGCATGATCCAAGGATCATGATGTAAGAGTTTTGGCTAAGGTGTTTTACGACAGCCGCCTGCCTGACGTCAACCCTCCTTGGGAATACTTGCTTATTGTATCTCATCATGTTGGAGAGGATACTATCCCTTAGTCGACTTTTACGACATGCTCGGGGAGAGAAGCAGCTGGACGCATTCTATGTTTTTTCTACACTCCCAGTCCAGCAGAGAAGGATTTCATAATTTTATGATGTATCTTATTGATACTATTAATTTGATATGAAGCAAGTTTAGTTTGTAGACAAATCGGGAGTAGTTACAGTTTCTGTTGAAGCGATTAATGAAAAATGTTGTTTTACAATGCAATTTCACAATAAGACTGATTTCCAATTTCTTAGACGATAATTTACTATGCTGGGCTGGAAGTAAAGAAAAAGCATAGAATGCGTCCAGCTGCTTTTTTGCCCTAGTATGTCGTAAAAGTCGACTAAGAGATAGTATCCTCTCCAAAATGATGGACCACCTGTATGGGTTATGGGCTGATGGCACCTTTCACCATGGTTAACCATATCCATCTTAGGACTTTAAATCAGAAGTGGCTGCAAGTTTTCTTATGTTAACTTGTGGCTCTGCCTACCCCATATGGGCGTGATAGTATGTATGTATGTATGAATGTATAATTTACGAAATTATGCTTTTTTGATATGGACGGCTTTAAAGATACAAGATTTAATAGTATTTTTTCTTCAACTGTACTGAACTGACTTGAATATTCTCAGACCCAGACATGCGGGCCTCTCACTGGGTCAAGTTAGCGTAGTCGAGACCATTTGGACGGAATAGACCACAATTGGGCCTAATGGAATAAAGGTTGGGGAAGGTCGCTAATGTCTCAATAACCGTGACTGGTCAATTGGTATTCTTCATTGGTTCTGTATGTCTATCATCGTTAAAACAATTACTTTTCATGTTTTAACAGTTAATTAGAGTAGTAGAGTCACAGGTTAAATAATAGTTACTGTTTCAGTAGTCAGAAGCTTTCAATGGTGACTGGTCTTGGCTTTTGTTGACAAATGTTTTTATCTTGCATGAATATCGCCTTTCGTAAAATCGTGCGAATAGAGAAAATTTTGAAATTTTGTTATCCCAGTAGACATTTTAGAAAAAAAAAATAGATTAAAAAAACGTATATTCCGTAACATAAAATAGCATGACAATAATGAACTAAGCGGCCTATTACAAATGAACAGATTTCTTTGTGCCCAACCACTTTCGGTGTCAACTTACCGGCCGCCACACGACCGCGCCAAATATTGTGATAATCTACTCTTCCTCATTGTCTGACGATGACTTGATAAAAAAACCAACATCCCTAGAGACCACTCCACATAGGAAAACAGACGTACCCCCTCATTCCCATAATCTATTCCAATTAACTGACAGCACCATATTGTGATATTAACACAATGCAATGCCCCTTGCGATATGCAAACAAAACCTACCACACTAAATCAAACTCACATGTACCTTACTATAAAGTTGAGATTTCCTTGTAAGTTCAGTGTTATGGATTTTGATATGGTTAAAAAGCCCTTATTGTACGCGCATTAAGAGCTCAATTGTACCAGTAATCTACTAACCTTAGCCTATAATCTGTTGGTTTACTGTACCAGTTATTGATGGAATTTGGTTATTTGAGGTTACGTAGGATGAATCCCTTCTCTATCTTAAAACATTACCCTCCTTATTAGCAGTCAAGTATAGGTAGCTGGATGAAAGTATTATTATGAAATGAAACACATATATTTTATGTTTTTGCTCTGTGTTTTCTGTACCTTTTTTACTGTAACAGAAACTTTATAAAAAGCTAAAGCAGTTTTGTAAATATACTCCTTAGAAAACTTTATTTTACTGCGCGAAAATAATGTAACCAAACAGACATCCTATCTTCGGATCAGCGTTTACTCCGATCCGTCTAATCCTGATAGATAACCACCCACCCCTTGATGGCAGCTATTAACCCTGATATAATCACCATTGTCTTTGCCCTTTCCCACAATCACTGGAATTAGGGAGGGTTGTTCAAGGATACCGGTGGTGGCGGGCTTTATAAGTGTCGAGGAATTTGATAGTGTTGGAAACAGCTTTTTTGCATGTTCTAATCTTATAAGGTAAATAAAGATTATCCGAAGTCATAGAACATTTTTGGATTTTTCGCCTCTAAGGGTCGCTGAACTATTTTGTAATATGATCTAGAAGTCTCTTTATTTAACTTTAATTTATAGAGAGTAGCTACTCTGAATGAAGTTATGCTTACAATTGAACTACGTAGGTCTAATTAAGGCACTTGAGTATTTATTTTTTTAGATCTACCTAAGTCTAAATAATTATAATACACATTATTTAAAACTCTACAGCTGCTTCGAGAATCATCAAGCTTACATTATTTTACCCAAAGCACCAACGAACCACAAATACCTGAACCAATTCGCATCTGCTTTGCAAAAAACAGCGCGTGTCACAGTAGGTACTTCAACTAAATTGAGAAATATTTCCGTCGTTTCCCACAAAACCACAACTCGATAGCATCAATACGGCAATTTATCGATATTTTTAGAATCGATACTTTGATAATGAGTGACGTTCTCAGGACCAGCGGGGTGTTGGGGGTGAGTATCTTCGTGTGAGATCTGGTTTTACAAGCCAATAAGTTAAATGGCAATGTAACAATTGCTGGCAAATTGTTTACGGTCTTTGGGTTTCAATGGTCGCTGCTGTAATTGCTTTTGTATTGGCTGTTCAATGCGTGTTTTCTTATTGTCGGTAGTGAATTCAGAAGAAATCGTAGAAGCATAGAATACAACTTTATTTCTTGCTTGCCTACTCTTACTGACTAAAACATCAGCTTATTATTGGCAACCGAGCTCACTTTCTATATTTTTTCCTTTAAAAGAGTATTTTTTCCGGAAACAGGAGATGATGCAGCTACCAATAAGTATGTACCTCCAAGTACATCCATTGCAGCTCCTCTGGATGGTACAAAGGGCGGCGCAGGTGGCCGACACACGATACGCCATTGATGGCGAGCTCGTCTCCTTCGATTGTCTCTTTTCTATAGAATTCCTTGCAGACAACGTACACCCCGCTACTAATTAAATGTGGTCAAAGAGTAAGTAGGTATCTAGAGGACAGAAAGATTTTGACGTGGAGGGATCAACTTTTGAGATATAATTTTGGGACATCTTACATAGATAGATTTACATTAAACTTACAAAAATAGACAAAATAATGGTAAAAGCAATGGGCGGCCTTATCTCTGCCAGGCAACCTAGGATGAATTGGATAGAACAAAAACATTAGGGGCGAATTGGTGTGGTTATGATGACATCTTATTTCTTTGGCAGACTCGATCAGTTGCATCATGGTACTATCCAATGGAACTACTGAAAACAAACAAAGTTTTTATTACCATAGCAACGATGTTTTTTTGCCAAAAATGTATGCCACTTTCGACAGATAACAACGTTGCTATAATAATATATAATTATAATAATTAATATTATTATTATTAAT
The DNA here is from genome assembly GCA_949320045.1 of Scotopteryx bipunctaria. Lineage (NCBI taxonomy): Eukaryota > Metazoa > Arthropoda > Insecta > Lepidoptera > Geometridae > Scotopteryx > Scotopteryx bipunctaria. Next base: position 8,748,333 of record OX439441.1, read on the forward strand.
TTTTTATATTGTAATAATGTTGCTGTTGTGTACGATCCATCGTGCGTTAGTAGATATATAGATAAAGGAAGCGGGCATCCAACACATTGGCTATTTTATGGCTATATCCTATCTGTCCATTTATCATCTCGTCACCACTAATCGTGAGTCATCTTGCGTGTGCGCACAAAATGCGTTCGGGTTCAAACGAAATGAAAAGCGTTTTGTGCGGTATCCCATCTCATTGAGAGCATGTGCGAGCACAAAGACTTCGCAATGTTTTGCATTGATTTGCTCTATTTATCGATGTCTGTTGTGATTTGCACTATCTATTTATCTACCTTGTTATTTTATCTGGTTCTTTTATGATTATTTGAAGATTTTTTAAGATTAGAGAGATTCGATGATTTGTATTATATAGTTTACCCACGAATACTCAAACGCGACTCAGAGTTGAGCACGTCTCAAATCACGGTTCTTTGACAGTTTCTGATGAAAATGTAAAAAAATATATCGTCATTTGAGACGTGCTCAACTTTGAGATGCGTTTGAGTATTCTGGGGTTGGTGTAGATACTTTTGAGTGCGGATAAATAATTCAGTACTTCAGATTTATCCAAAGTTATTTTATGATTGAATAGCTTAATTCTGTCGTTCGTTAGTTCGTTACAATCATGAGGGTAAAGGTGTAGTATTAAATAAAAGTGTTATAATAATTGTCATGTTTTATCCATCCTAGCACATGGACCCGTATCGCCTGGAAATCTAACGTCTAGTTGACCAGTTGACCAAACACTTGCAGTACCGCAGTACCCATTACCATTTTGTCATTAGCAATCGACTATTAATACTAAGATTACAGAGGGCATAGGGGCTGGCAATTTCCACGGCAGCTGCCGACCTATCAGTGCAAAAACTTTTCTAGATAACTACAAGGAAAGCCACCTGCGTGATTCGTTCTTACCTTATTTCTAAGTCTGATGTTTACGCATCGATTTATTACTTATTGCAAATGATGTTGCTGATGATTGATGGCTTACCTTACTTAGCTCAGTCGGTGGTATTAATGTTGTGGGTTAGCAGACTGCAGAGTTAGGTTGGTTTACTTTTTAGTTAGTTTTAATGACCTGTGGCTTATTTTTTATTTCTTATTATTTTGCAACAATGTAGGCAAAGTTATTGTGATATGTTGCTCTAAATTTTTGTATACTCACTGCAGCTATATTTTCGGGCTTCGTCGACCTTGTCACGTAGAGAGATAAGTGTAGCCATATATTTGTGAGTATAGCCATATATTTGATAGTGTCGCCGCAGGGTAAGTCGATGCATCGCATAAATTAGAAAGTAAATTATCTTTTATTACTTACTAGCTGTTGACTGCGACTTCGTACGCGTGTAGTATATTAGTTTTCGCAGCGCACGCCAAAAACTATTTTGGGTTTTCTATATTGCAATTTTCTTACGGATCCCTAATTTTTTTAAAAATATGTTATAGCCTATATTGGTTCCTGATAATGTGGCTTTTTTTAAAGAATTTTTAAAATCGGTCCAGTTGCTTAGGTACCTATTCGTTACAAACAAACAAAAAACCTTTCCTCTTTATAATATTAGTAAGACATAGCTACTGACTACAGCTAAATATAAATAGAATTATAATTTTATTACAGAGAACCACATTTAAAACTCAATGCTTTGTTTACCACAATACATTGAACTTCTCACAAGTTCGTAAAACGTTTAAAAGCGAAATTGTTTTATTTCCATAATAAGATAAATGAGGGTTTTTGCCGTCCCTACAAGGATACGGCTATTATCACATCGGCGCCCATTATGTAATGTCTACTCTATAAAATCGCGACAACTGGTTACTCCTGTTTCGCTGGATGGTCATTTACAGGGTTGTCTCATTCCCGTAGCGAAACAGATTACTTGTAAAAATGTTAAATATCAAACTAATAAGATCGTATACAGTAATTTGGTCGAATTAAGGCCCTTTCATACTTTTCTCAATTAACGTACTCAATATGTATAAGATTCTGAAGATTTTCTAAGTTTCTTTTTCTTATATCACGTAAGTTAAACTTCCCGTCAATAAAAGTTCAATAAACGCGGCGCCTAGATAGTTCTTACTCCACACTATTTCCAGTGTCGTGGTAAGCTTGTGGTACTTATCAAGTATAGACACCGACACGAATGTAGATCAGTTAAAGAGTGGAGGATGGGTTACGCACGGATTACAGATAGAAGTTAGCGCACTAGATCTGTGCCGCTGGAAGCACAACTCTACCGTTCCGATCTTACAAAGCGAATGGATGACGCGATGACGTCATTATCCTACTTAAGTGACAGCATCTACGAATCAAGTTGTTCGCCAAGAAAACTATAGGTTGCCAGCCCTAACCAGCCACGTGGAGATTGCAAAGCACCTGTTAGCTAAATATACAGCGAGTGCAATCATCTCGCACATCTGCTAATATTGCGCAATGTCTATGCTTTATAAAGTGTCCTGCACCAGATGTGCTAGTGCTTTGAACTTGAGATTTTATGGAACTGCTCATTAAAAGAACTGGATCACAGAATAGATTATCTGAACGTCCAGTAAGAACATTCTATGCGAAAACAAAATGTCTTGCTTGTTCAGCGCCGCAGCACTGCTTATTGATTTATAGCTTACTAGAGTTTAAAAAAATCTCAATTAATAAAATACCCTACCGAAAGCTACCGTCATGTAGAAGGCTTATTATAAAAATCTACCAAGCATCTTTACTGTTCGTTTCACTTTACTTCAGTAACAAAACTGGAATTATAAAAATGACTTGTTTGTTGCTAATGGCAAATAGATTGTGAACATGCAATATTGTATCCGTATTTATTATGTAAAACCTATTACAGACTAGCTTCCACCCGCGGCTTTGCTCTCTAGCACCCGGTATAATAAGTAGCTAATATGTTATTCCAGCAAACGTACTATGTATATTCCAGGTTTTATTCAAATCCCTTTAGCCTATACGGCGTGATTTAGGCACAAACATCCAAACATCCTCACAAACTTTCGCATTTATAATATAAGTATGATCCCTTTAGCCTATACGGCCTGATTGAGGCACAAACATCCAAACATCCTCACAAATTTTTGCATTTATAATATAAGTATGATCCCTTTATCCTATATGGCGTGATTGAGGCACAAACATCCAAACATCCTCACAAACTTTCGCATTTATAATATAAGTATGATCCCTTTAGCCTATATGGCGTGATTGAGGCACAAGCATCCAAACATCCTCACAAACTTTCGCATTTATAATATAAGTAGGACTATAGAGCGGATGCAAAGGTGGTATTTACTTCAACTGTGAGTTCATCGGGACAAATCATAAGATGAAACGAATTCTTTATCTCCCAAACGAGTTCTACACACGCAAGTGCTTAAACGTTGCTAATCGTAATACTAGTTTTTTCGAAACAGTGTAGTGAAAGGATTTTAAGGGCGCCTCAAAGGCTCCTTTCGTGCACTTGACACATGCTTTTGAATGTTGCTTAAGTCAGCCTATTTATTGCATAAAAGCGTAACAAGATAAATCAACTTCAAATAAGTATATAATGGCTAGGCACACATACAAAAAAAAAATTAGAGACCTACATAATCAGAAAGAAAAAAAAACTTTTTGCTGTGAGTCGATTTTCTGAGACAAAGTTTTTAGGATTTTAGTTTTTAGAATACACAGTTACTTTCGTGAGCTAACATAAATAATGATAAATAATTGAAAGTAAAACTAAATTACACCTCCGAGGTGTAGAACAATTTTTCAATTAAGTAATTTGGCTTCTGTGAGTAAAATTCTGAACACAGCATAATGATCTATCCTATGAGTAATAGAACTAGTTATAGACTGCTAACAACAAGCTGTTATAAGCTTCGTAGTATGAACAAGAAACTGCCAGAAACAGTATACCAAAGCAACAAGCTGGAAAAATGGCAGCGACGCTCTTTTCTACCCGACTACGGCGAAAAGAAGGGTTATGATTTTGACCGGTATGTTCAACTGTTCAATATTTTGTTAGAGTAGGGTATGACCGACCATGGCTATTTTCTGATTAAGTACATAGCTATTTTAGATGAGAATATTTTCTTGTTTCATACCTTTTAGAGCGTAATTTTTCAGTAGTCGGGTTTTACTTTTTGAACTTACTTTTTATTACCCGACTTTAAAGAAGGAGGGGAGGCCTTTAGAATGTATTTAATTCTGTGGGAATGCATGTGCTGAAGCTGTAGCCCAAACGGCCGGACGTAATTTTGACAAATGAGTTGATGTTGTATTCCTTTGGATGAGGAAAGTGTCTTGGGAGTACTTTTTTGCCACTAAAAGCTATTATTAATGAACTTAGACTAAAATGGTACAAATTCTTTATCATTATCACCATGTACTGTGTACATCCGCCACATTAGATTTTTTGACATTTTACCAAAACTACCAAAATTTTACGCAGTCGGGATTTTTTTTTCTGATAAATACTTGTTTTTATTCTAAAATCTAGTTTCATCATCATTATCATCTCAGCTCATTTCATCCACTGTTCGATATAGGCCTCCTTTATTACGCTATTTTTTCACTCTCGCGAGTCTCATTCACTGATTACCGTCTAAGTTTACGATATCTATCAACTATATGGCGGGTGGTCTGCCCCTTGGCCATTGCGCGTCTAAAATCTAGCCTGTCTATATTATAACTCTATTACAGAACAGATGTACTTACCTAAGTTCTCGACTAGGCGATCGTAAAAACACGAGTGCTGGTGGTCTCAGAGTAGTCGTGAGGAAAAAACCCGACCTGTTATTTAAAAATGTCTGTGCTAATCTTCACTAGCTACTAGTTCATATTCTCGTCGACCTAAAAACTCGTCAAAGATAGCAAAAACAGATGTTGAGATGTCTTTAAAAAAAATATAATTACTTATTCTGAACATATTTTTATTTATTTATTAGGTTTACTAAATACGTCAGGCAGGCGGCCGGTCATAAAACACCTTAGCCAAAACTAACAGCATGATCCAAGGGTCAATATACATTTTATTTGGTTCCCAAATAACAGCGTAGTCTTAATAGAGATAATTACATATGGATATACGATTCGTTAATAAATGGCAGAATAGTATCAGATTAATGTATTATGAAGAGACATAATTTTAAATGATTTTATGAGAATTTATTTGTGTACTCTTTAGGTTTTCCCTCGGCACGTGTCTCTAATTGTGAGCCCGCATCACTGTTTCGCAGTACAGTACCGTTAAAGTTTCCTCCACCAGTCCCTCGACATCGCCTTATCAACGAAACTACCCAATCCAACAAAGCTAACGAACACCAAATGTAGATTTTCGTAAGTGTTTTGTTTCTACTACGGTTTGTCTATATCCAGGTGTCCAGGTGACGCACGAAATTAGATTTGATGGTCTTTATAAATATATAGATAAAACTCTTACGTTTCTGACTGACTGAAAATCAACGTAAAGCCTTAGTCCCAGAAGCGTGAAACTTGTAAGAAAGGAATTTTCGAAATTCTACTTCTGGAGGACGCAGCGGAAAAATGAGGTTTGTATGTATGAAAAAAAAATCTGTTTTTTTTTTATATTCAGCTAAAACAGTCGCCCCCAGCAAGGTAAAACAAAAAACTCGTAAGTTGAAAAAAAAAGTTAATTTCGCTTTGAGTGTAATAAATAAAATGACTCATAGTTCAAAGATCACGATCAACATCAATGGATCAGTGCCATGTAGTCGCCGGGTGGCGTATCATGCCGGGACAGACCACCTGGGCACGGGCACACCTTTTTGTCACTTAGAACATAGACAGTCCAGTCATATTAGGGTTTCACCTCGAAATAAAAAGTGGCGTAGCTTGCTTAGACGTTCTTGATTGATCGTTGAAGTTAAGCTACGTTGTGCGTGGTCACAATTGGGATGGGTGACCACAAGTGGCATTACGAGCTGAGCGCTTCGGAGGGCACGTTAAATGGTCGGTCCCGGCTTTTAAGTCGTCAAGCACGACGGAGGCCTTTAGGCGGCCTAAAAACTCTGTCACAAACTGGCCACTAGCTCAAACGAACTTACCTCGAAATGAGAAAGTAATAAGCCGGAAACTTGTATACACCTTCAATTTTGCGTTCTAAAAGCTGTCTTTAAAGTCACATAAAATATCGTGTGAGTCGTACCTACGTAAGTTATTCAAGGTCAAAAATCACACAAAATTCGGGTTTTAGCGATATCTAGGTTTCTATAGCTCCAATGATGTTAAATCGATTATAAAATTTGCATCAAATTTTGTTCCAAACATTATCTCATGCACTCAGCAGTTTTTGAGATAGATGACGGAGCAGCCATACATACTGTAATGCAAGATCAACTGTAAAACCCTGTATAAAGTTATTCCATCATTAAAGTATCATTATTATTCATTGTTACGTTCCAGAGGTTTCAGGCGAGTCTAGGACTATAGGTTTTCTATGAACTAGTTTCACTAGTTCTGCCGAACCAGTGTGGGGAAAGGATTTAAAGTGCGCCTCAAAGGCTCCTTTCGTGCACTGGACATATGTTCTCGAACTCGGTTTCCTCGACTTGAGGATCGGAAGAGGGAGTCGCTTCCACTCCACCACCACCTAATACTCTCAAAATCGCGATTAAGAGACTATTGTCGTATTACTAACTTATAGAGAACTTAAACTTTAAAACAATAATTTTCGTTGGCCGTAGCTATGTATTTTACCTACGATTTTCACAAAAGAGCAGCTATCTAAACCTTTTAGCAAACAAATAGAGAAGACAAAGCTTTGAATCCTTGTGCCAGATTCACGAGCTAATTGCATCGCACGTATGAGATAAACTCATTAAACAAGGATAGGCAGATTCCGTACTGCTGAGCTTATCTGTAAGGGCTGCTCGGTTTGTCATTAGCTGAGCGGTCGCATGAGAGGGAAAGTTTACTGATGTTATTATCAAAGACAAAGCAAAACCATACCTAGATATATATGTCTTGCTAATAAGTGCGATAAAAGACTTTGATCATACGCTGCTCAACATAGAATACACAGTATAATATCAATCTAAATTAGTTCCTTTTTCAATACATCTAGCATCTATCTAGAAGTTCGGTTGTCTTGTCTGATACCCTGCTATGAGTGGACTTTGAGTGAGAACCGGCGAAGGCCACGAATGTTCAATTGTTTTCTCTGATGTGTCGAAATAGAACAGGTCAAATTACTCCACTGGCTCTCCAATTCGTCCACGCGTTCGCTGGTAGCTTTCGCACGCTTTCATTTGCTTGATGCGTACACAGCTTTAGATGAAATGGATGGCTAAATGGGTCAAATGGTGCACCATAAGGTTTTCTTCGGTTGTCGCTCAGTTTCTCACAATATACGCTGCAGTATCCACGTACAAAGGCCTTTGACGCGCGCGGGGAGGCAGGGCGGGCGGCCCGCATGATCGCACGATCGCCGACCCATTCGCGCCTCGTTACACGCTGATAGCACCAAACAAAACACCCCAAGTAATTAGGGAAAGCCTTTTCCAGATACCGTAAGCACTGGCGATTTTTCATGTGTGCCGTTTACCTCGTATATTTGTGAAGTTGAAATTCATTGAGACCTTCTATGACAATTTTAGTATGACCATTTGTTGTTCGTATTGTGAATCAGTGAACATATTGTGGTCTCGGCGCAGTCTGCCCGGCTGCGCCAAGTACACGTTTTTACTCGAATTGATTGTTTAATGTTTTAAAAAACAAGCTGGTAGGTAAGTAAATACAAGTCTAGCCCTTAGACCAAGGTCTAGCCTCATTATTTACGATGTTGTAGCGGTTACATTTGAAATTAAGGCAAAATAAAGCAAAACTTAAGGTGAACAATAGAAAGTGTATAATTATCTTATATTATAAGAATCTTTGTCCTGACTGACTGACTGACTGACTGACTGACTGACAGACAACGCACAGCCTAAACCGCTGGACGTAGAGACTTGAAATTTTCAGTGTAGGTAAACCTTGGTACGTAGGGGTGTACTAAGAAGGGATTTTTCAAAATTCAACCTCTAAAGGGGTGAAAAGGGATGAAAACCTGGAATCAATTTTTGGTCTAAAACTGCACATAACCTATATCAAAGTAAAGAGCCGATTTTTCTCATTTAGTTGATGTCATAATTACCTGTAAATTCTTTATTTTTGGTATGTTTTTCATGAAAAATAGAATACTTTTATTTTGACATATGACAGCGATGATACACACAGATTAGTAATAGATGATACAAAACCTCAGAACAAAAAACATATGGAAAAGGAACTGTCAATGTCAAATTACCTGTGAAAGGAAGCATAAATTATTACTGATCTATTACGTTTCCAATCTTGATTATTCATGGAGTTCTGACGTAATTCTACGTCTGATAACTAGATGTCGCTGCTAATTCTGATAAAATCCTAGAAAGCGCTGTCGTTGCGTTTTGAAAAGTTTACCTTAACTCTCAAAATGTTTACTAAATTCACCGAAATTTCTTAATTTTTAGATTTAGGTATGTTTGTTACTCTTTCACGCAAAAACTACGGAATATACTTACATACCCTATTATTCATATTCGTTCGCTAAAGTTAGCCATTGCTTAAAGTTAGCCCTGTCACTGTTTGTCATTATGAAATGGTAAGAGATGGCAATACTTTAGTCATCGTTTAGCGTACACTATATTATAATGAATAATGAGGATAGTAGGTACCTACGTGTGCTGGAATGGCACATAGGGTACTTTTTATCTGGGTACCGCGTGAGCGAAGCCGCGGGCGGCTGCTAGTATTATATATAGCTGCAAACCCACTCACTCATTGACTCACTGACATCATTGTTCTCCCAGAAGGAGACGAGATGGGTCAAAATGATGTATGGCGGAAGTGTTCAGGAAGTCAATTCGAGTAGGGGAAAAATCCGAAATCTTCGAAAACTGCTCCTCATCAGGGACCTCACCTACTGCCAGACGAAACTAGAAGACCGACACCCACCCTGCTTGCGGAATGTGGACATGCACCCTGGTCGAATTCGATGTGCGGTGAAAAAAATTCAAAATGGCGGAAAACAAGATGGCCGCCATACAAACTTTGACCGACGATATCTCGAAAACTAAAAGCGACAAGTAAGGGGTGCTCGAACAAATGTTATAGAGGATGGCGCGATGCAAATGCCAAAGGTGTCAGTTTTTTTTTTTTTTTTTTTCACCAGCAGCGATTACGTCCCTCGCGAGCTGCGTGCAGCTCGCGCCCGCAAGCGAAAATACTAGTTCTACTATATACAGCTCGTTATACTATATAAAGCTGCAAACCCACTCACTGACAGAATTGTTCTGGCGGATGGAGCAGAGATGGGTATAAATAATGTATGGGGGAAGTGTTCAGGATGTCACAGTGAGTATGGGAAAAATCCGAAATCTTCGAAAACTGCTCCTCATCAGGGACCTCACCTACTGCCAGACGAAACGACAAGACCAAGATCTCTCCTGCTTGCGGAATGTGGACATGCACCCTGGTCGAATCCGATGTGCGGTGAAAAAAATTCAAAATGGCGGAAAACAAGATGGCCGCCATACAAACTTTGACCGACGATATCTCGAAAACTAAAAGCGACAAATAAGGGGTGCTCGAACAAATGTCATAGAGGATGGCGCGATGCAAATGCCAAAGGTGTCAGTTTTTTTTTTTTTTTTTCACCAGCAGCGATTACGTCCCTCGCGAGCTGCGTGCAGCTCGCGCCCGCAAGCGGAAATACTAGTTATACTATATAAAGCTCGATTACCACTGACTGACTCACTGATTGACATGTTTGTTCTCCCAGAAAGAGTGGAAACCGGTGATGATGATGTATGGGGGAAATGTTCGGGGACTCCCGGTGAGTGGGGGAAAAATCCGAAAACCCCCATTTTCCTCCCCCCTCGCCCCCCCCACGTTCGGTCCCCGGATTCTTCCCGACGAGGGCATGTTTTTTTTGTAGATTCGGATAGAGGGTGCTCGAAGGAATACAACTTTTTATTCAACCTCCCCTTTTGCCCCCCCTTTGACCCCCCCCTTCTATCGGTTCTCCGAAACGACTCGTGAAATGGGATTTTTTCAAGTGGATTCGTATAGAGAATGGGATGGCGAGTAAAATTTCATAAAAAAATCCCCCCCTCCCCCCCAATTTTCACCCCCTCTTTTACGCATCTCCGAAATTACCCACGATTCGAGTTCGCGGTTGGTCGATTCGTATAGAGAGTGGGATGGCGAGTAAAATTTCATAATGTTAAAAAAAATCCTCCCCTCCCCCCAATTTTCACCCCCTCTTGCTTGTATCTCTGAAACGGTAGGTCCGATTGGGCTGAAATTTTGGTTCCAACTCGCGGGCTGCTTGCAGCCCGCGCCCGCAAGCGAAAATACTAGTCTATAATATAAAAATGAATCGCAAAATGTGTTGGTAAGCGCATAACTCAACAAAGCCTGGACCAATTTGGCCAAATCTTTTTTTAAAATGTTCGTTGAAGTTCAAGGATGGTTTTTACGGCGAGAAAAATTAGAATTATTGCTGGAAAAACCTATATGTTTATCCCCGAGCGAAGCCGGGGCGAGTCGCTAGTTTTTCATAAAAATAGACAATGGTAGTGCGAATGCAAGGTGTACCACATTATGTCTTTACTATTTCTGTTCGTGGTTTTCAAAGAAATACTTTCTTTGTGCTTCAATGCGCTTCGGATATTTAGTAAACAACTTAGCATTAGTTTTAACCACAAAATTAATGTTTGTAGAGAAAATACGAGAGATTTAATTTAAGAGCATTAGGTGCCTCGTAAAAGTGAACCGCCCGGCCGAAAGCGTTGTCGCTTTGTTTGGACGAGAATATAGGGATCAGGAGCTACGTGTTCACTCAGAAAACTTTCATACACATTCCACAGCAGAATACCTAAACGATATTTATTATTTTTAACTTCCTATCACCTTTATAAGGCCTTCTACACTTTACTTTTTTACTAAACCTTTTTACAAGGCCTGTAACCTCAAGAAAAAAAAGACATAGAACAAGGTTAGGTCTATAATTATCTTTATTCAGGACTATCTAAAACGCTAATTCAGTTGGTAATTTACGATTATTACCTACAATTCTAATTGCCATTATCTAAACTGCCTTTGTGAATTCCTAGCCTAGAAATGTCTTTGTCATGCCTACTCTGCTGCTATTGGTTGGCTCGGAAAATCAATAGAGCGCAGACCTAGATTGGCTGTAGCGGAAAACCAGTTACTTGTTTGAAGAATTTGTTGGTTTGAAACACTTTAAAGCTATTTAGATTTTGTAATTACGTATGTGTAAGAACATTCATAAAAACTGAAATCATTGAAGGACTCTCAGTCCATGACGTTTTAATACTATCAGCCCCTTAAGATTAACTTTTGATGTCCATCCAGTAACATACATCCTTACTAATATTATAAAGTTTGTATGTATGGATGTTTGTTACTTATTCACGCAAAAACTACTGAATGGATTTAATGAAATTAGGAATATACATTGTAATAATGATGACTCTGCCTTAACATAGAATGCGTCCAGCTGCTTCTCTCCCCGAGCATGTCGTAAAAGTCGACTAAGGAATAGTATCCTCCAACATGATGAGATACAATAATCAAGTATTCCCAAGGAGGGTTGACGTCAGGCAGGCGGCCGGTCATAAAACACCTTAGCCAAAACTCTTACACCATGATCCAAAGATCATGCTGTGCCGACCCCACATAGAGTGGGATGAGGGCAGGAAGATGATGATGAATGATGACTATGCCTTCTTCATGTTTGTTTATTAAATAAAATAGCTACATTAAAATGACAGGAACACTGAATAAAATCTTCATTTGCGGTAACATCACATGCAATATTCATAGATCACTCATCGTAACAAATGTAAATGATATGGATGCAATATGGTCTGTGAATTGCTACCTTATCTGCATCGGCACGCGACGCTATAATTGTAGGCTATTGTTATTTTTAAACTGTGTAATTTTAGTTTTAATTTTACGAGTGCTTATTTGGTATATTTTCTACTGCTACTAGTCTTGTCACTAGTTTTTTCACAGTGCAGTGAGTTGAAAGGAAGTTTAATCATGCATACAGTATCTTACTTCTTACTTTATATTATAAATGCGAATAGCTGCAAACCCACTGACTGACTCACTGACATCATTGTTCTCCCAGAAGGAGTAGAGATGGGTTAAAATGATGTATGGGGGAAGTGTTCAGGGAGTCAATTCCAATTTGGGAAAAATCCGAAATCTTCGAAAACTGCTCCTCATCAGGGACCTCACTTACTGCCAGACGAAACTACAAGACCAAGATCTCTCCTGCTTGCGGAATGTGGACATGCACCCTGGTCGAATCCGATGTGCGGTGAAAAAAATTCAAAATGGCGGAAAACAAGATGGCCGCCATACAAACTTTGACCGACGATATCTCGATAACTATAAGCGATAGGCATAGAGTGCTCGAACAAATGTCATAGAGGATGGTGCGATGCAAATGCCGAATGTGTTTGTTTTTTTTTTTTTTTTTTTTTCAATAGCAGCGATTACGTCCCTCGCGAGCTGCGCGCAGCTCGCGCCCGCAAGCGAAAATACTAGTTATATTATAAATGCGAAAGTTTGTGAGGATGTTTAGATGTTGGATGTGTGTTCCTCAATCACACCTAAACGGCTGAACGGATTTGAATGAAACTTGGAATATACATAGTACATGTGCGGATTAACATTATTGGCTATCTTTTATCCAGGTACCACGCTAGCGAAGCTGCGGGTGGCAGCTAGTCCAACTTTAATATTATGAACTGTTTGAATTACTCACTTCTGTTTTCTACTACGAGTACGAGTAATACCTTCCTAAGATGTACTAGTTTTGCATTGTCGTGGATTATGTATTTAATAGTTACTTCATTATTCTCATAATGCCGCTTCGTTTGTTTGGCAGAATAACTAAAACCTCCTTGGTCTAGTTTGTCAAACTGAGAGAAAAACAAAAGAATGACAGGGGTTCTTGAAAAAAAAAAAGATATTGCTTGAAAAATTATTTATTTTTATTTTTGTGTATTTTGCTAAATGAAAGCACATGCGAGTATGTAAGTGATTTTAATTAATAAAATTAGGCCAGATAGTGTATAATTTACTGTCTTTGAAGATCTTAGTTCCAAAGTTAGGTACTCCCAAACATCATCTTATTTGCGATCCGACCAAGGTTTGTATGCAGAGATGCGGATGACCACAACGAGGCCTTGAGAGTTCAAGAAGTCTTCCACCTTAGGTCCTTGCTCCTGATTTACTGCCTCCGAAAACCGCAGGGATTCAATGTGCCTTTGTTGCAACAACTTTTTATTGAATAATAAAATTTCTACACAAAATGGAACCACTTTATAGGTCAATAATTTTAACTGCCGATGTTGTGTTCGAAAAGTGAATTGTGTGAGCTTTTTTTTGAAGAAAGTCTACGCTGGCCTTTGATTAGAAAGATAAAATTAAAGGAACAAACTTTTTCTATAATTGTGGCCAGTAACAGGAGCCTATCTGGATTATTTCGAATTTGGAACGCCGAAGTTTAAGCTTTTAGCATAGAGGTTCTATTTTTCAGTAGGTATATAATTGCTCAAGAAGAGAAGGTGACATCAGTGGCCACAAAATTAGTGGCGTGACGATAAAAATATAAAGGTAAAAACACATTTTGTGCTTTAGATAACATCGTATAGTAAAACGCGAACACAGAGATAATGACTCGATGAATAATAATGATCATTGTAAGTGTGAATCACCAAATATATTTAAATTGTTATCAATTAAAAGCAATATAATAGCGATTTGAGTCGCGTGGGTCCTAACCATATGGCGCGACGCACGGGAGCTTATTTGTGGTCACAAAACGAGCGTTCTAGAGCGGGACACAGATATTTTAAAACAAGATTGTAAAGACAGGAACAGAACGCCGTACCAAGTACCAAAGAGAAGGTCTATATAATAATAAAAATAAAAAATAAAAATTTACAAAGTGCGACATCTTTTGTCAGCGAATTGAACTAGTTTCGATCGTAGAGTGCATTGAATTCACATAAGCCCTATTTGTTCAGCACGGTTACGATGTCCGCCGTTTGAATGGCCCCACGGTTCATGTAAATTTGTCGAGCTCAATTGAAGTTAATAGGTACATCGGAGGGTGAGGCCCAGCTGACGGAGGTGTGAGGGAATGCGCCCTCCCTCAACAATGGACGGTCAAATAAAAAACGCACTGTGACAGACTGGGAGGGCATTTATTAAGATCGGTTTTGATGACAGCCTGAATAAACTGATGGTAGAATATTGAGTAAGGCCCTTTCACAAAAAAAGAGTATACATTTTTTTTTTGCATCAACATTTATAAACTACATAATACATAATATTGTAAGCTGCTGCAAAAACGGACCCTAATTCAGCATTATGCAGTTTGTAAAAACAAACCGCGCTGGTCTTCCGTTAGGGCCGATTCTGGAGAGCGGACATGAAACATGAAAAAAACAAACAAACAAAGGTGTACCTACATGTGAAAGTTACAAACATTACTAACATAAAAGAAAAAGAAAGAAATAATAATATTACAAAGGGACATTACAGAGGGACATTCAAGGGACGTTGTTTCTATATAGCACTTGTATCCAACAAAAGGCTTTCCTGCGCTTTCTGCCAGTCAATCAAATACAATTTTAGCTTTTTCTTAAAACTAAAGCTACTCTGCAGGTTCCTTATCGGCGGGGGAATGTTATTCCAACACTTCGATGCAGCGTAGCGGAAACTGCCTTCAAAAGCAGTTGTTCTATGCCGCTGTGTTGAAAGCTGCATCGAGCATTGGCGAGGTTCACAGGACCTTAGGCTGGAAACCCTTTTGATCTTCTCATAAAGATACCTGGGCGCGTTATGCCTCATAATCCCAAATAGGAGGCACGCTAAGTGAAACTTTTGGCGATGTTTCATTTTTAAACTGGAATGAGCGTTTAAAAATGGACTCACGTGACCCCTAAATGGAACGTCGAAGCAGAAGCGCGCACAGGCATTTCATAACTTTCTAAATATTTCATTTATTTAGATGAACATAGATTGTGTACAATAAATTATTAAATACTTAAAAACAAATAAACTCAAGTAAACAAAACTAAATGATCATTCGGTAAAGTTCCAAGAGCAAATAGAATTGAATTGTAGAGCATTGTCAAAAAAAAAATGCATGGGCAAAAGCTTGTTTTTGGAGTCATGAAATAAAAAAATAATATTTGTTGTATTGTCAGACAATAACAATAACTGTACGTACATAGTTGTTACAGAAAAAACTTGTATTAGCAGTACTTATACTAAGGATAGTACTCGTAATATTTATATTAACAAGGTCAATGACTTATTGCATGGAAGTCAAGAAAGAACCAGTGACATTAAAAAGTTGAACCATCAAAACCAGTACGCTTTTATTAGTACCTAGTTCCACACTTAATGAACTCCTGTTTCTGTCGAGGGCAAGCCTCATGAATGTTAAACAAACAGATAGCGCCCGGCTTTGCTTCCCCACTGATGGCCGATGATAGCTCGCAATTGATGTTATTACCCTATAAGAGGGGAATATAAGTGACTGCGGTCTTCGTTTTGACATTTTCGGGTTTGACTCGGGTCACGTTCTTTAGAATCAGTGTGGTGAATGGATTGAAGTGTACCTAAATTTTTGGGTTGAATTTCGTGTTGTATGTACAATACATACAAATATTGTGCGCCTCGGCAAACTTCGTGCTTTGTATGAAAACCGAATTTGTCTGAAAATGAAAAAAAGTACTAACTATCTACATAATTATTGTAACATTTCTCATATTACGTACGTATTTATCATATTCTCATTATCGCGTTAGTTCGTATTTCAGAAGCCACACGAAAATTGCCGAGGCGCATAGTGCGCCTCGGCAATTTTCGGTACTACTGTAAACTCTTTACCAATATCGATCGTTCTAGATCTAAAGATTTAATTTTCATTCTCAAAGCTACTGATGATGATCTCTTAAAAATATAATTTATAACTGATATATTTCAGCTTCACGGTGGTATTATTGAATAATGGTCACGATTTTTTAATAGCAGTTTGTAATGATGAACAATAATTCCAATAGTTTATGGGCCACCATACCTGTGCGCGTGGCGAGCCAGCTGTCCTTCTCGATAAGCATCAACTAATGCCGCACGTGCATTAGGAATCAGGAAGCGACCACAGGACAACATGGAAGTGACACAGGACAACCATAAAAACTTAAAACAAATAACATAATATATAACAAGAACTAGAAAACCATGGTGTTTCTATGGGCTGTAGATTGATCTGTTTCTTTTTCTAATGTTACCTGAATTCCAGATTAAATTCAATAAAACGTCACTGATGATCTAATGGTGATCTAATGCAGCACGTACAGGTATCAGCAATCAGGAAGCGATCACATGATCCACGGAAGTGTCAAAAGATGAAAACCATAAATACTAAGAAATATAACTAATAGAATACCATAGTATTTCTATGGACTATTAAATAAAACTCCATTATAGATCTGATGGTAGAATTAAAATTCCATTTAGCTCACAGACTATAAAAAATAAAAAAAAGTTTTCAACCTCTTTTGAAGAGATATAAATGAAAACAATGTTCCAATTTCAAATCATGGTTTTCAAATATTGGCGCTAATTTCGGAATGTTTAAAATTTGTCCTTACCATAATAAGTCATTATAGTTTCAGAATCTTATTTGAAAATAATTTTCATTAAAAATTGTCAGAGTCTGAATTTATTATAGCTATTTATGATATTCGTACACAGTTCGTAATCCACAAACGGGCTAGCATTGCGAATTGCTAGGTAAGCGTTTCACACTTTCAATTACTACGGTCTCCTATTTATTTTTATTTGTAGATAATCTCACTACTCCAACTGCTATTAATACTGCAGTGGCTAGGGATAAATTAGTAGAAATGTCTAGATTTAATTCCTAGCGTGTGAACGCAGCTGTTGACCACCTGCCTGTCTAATGCTCGTGCAGAATCTCTTAGAAAAATATAAAATAAACCTAGGTGGCTATCGATGACGTACTTAGTCTATCTATAGATCGACATTAATCATTGAAGATTCTATAACTAATTCTTTGAACGTGTGGTGTAACGATTTAAGTGCGCCTCAAAGGCTTATCAGAATAATCAATTGGTGCACGACCGAATTTGAATCCACGTCCTTAGGATCGGAAGGCGAGGCAGCTTCCACTATACCACCAGAGCTCAAAGATTCTATTCTTGTATGAAACTGAAGAACTGCCTACTAAAAACAAGAGGAGTCAGCTGGCTATATTCTCCTGTATTTTAATACTATTTTGGGACAGTAAGTAATATAGATAAGTTGTAAGAAATTAGCTATATTTTTCTACGTATTTTATATTTTCTAGACTTTTAAAACACGATTTGCAGTAGAGGTCAAGCTTTGTGTAAGGAGGTAATGCTTATTCTGCTCTCAAAGCTTAGTGTATCGCTATGTAGCCTTTGATTGAATGAATTATTTAAAATGATACGATAACGCCAAATGTGTCGTCGGTTGAAGCAGGATCGGACGGCGTCGACTGAACTTGGCCGATCAGTTGTCGATGGAATTGAATGGGAGATGTTAGTTGTAATAGTCCGACCGAATTTTATTCGAATCCATTTAGCTAAATTCTCACAAACATATTTTTTGTGTTCACTAATATTTGTGGGGTAATTTAAAAAAATATTCAGTTTAGCTCAGAGTAAAATTAGATTCAGAGGTCATTAATGACTTTGTATTACAACCTTCTAGATATTGCCAGTGATATGAAATCCACATACAGCGAGCAGAACGTTTACTTAATCTGTTTATTACATTTAAAGGCAGTCGGCCCAGGTGGCCCGCATCCTTTGCAGTTATCAGCTGTTAGAGCCAATGCTCTGTGACACTGTCACTGATATTTTTATTTCTGTTTCCCTGGTTATGGTACTGGCATAGTGATGGCTCGGATCAGATTAAAGTAGTTTTTATAAGCACCTACAATTATGAAATAAGACACGGTGGTCACGGTTCATCAGTAATAGGTAAATCCTACTATCCTACTTTATTATAGGGTGTTAGGATTTACTATCACGCCTAAACGGCTGAACGGATTTGAATGAAACTTGGAATATACATAGTACATATGCTGGATTAACATACAGGCTGTTTTTTATCCGGGTACCACGCGAGCCAAGCCGCGGGCGGCAGCTAGTAAGTATATAAATATTCATTTTTTACGAATTGAACAAGGTTAACTCTCAACAGTTCAAGATTAAGTTGATTAAAGTTTCAGTCGCATCTATGTGTTGATTTAAATAAGTATTCAAGAACTAAAATGCAAATTTGAATAAAAACTGATCAAATAAATCATCGTTATAGTTCAAAACCCGACGTTTCAAAATAAAGGTCAAATCATTGTTTATTTTTTGCATAATAACGTCCAAAAAACAATTTTAATTGCTCAGGATTATGAGAACTTTTCTATTAATTACCCCCTAAATGAGCATCGCGTTTCGTCGCCCGTTCAGTTTCGCTAAACAAAAGGGTTGAATGCACTCGAGGGCTTTTGTTTTTGGCAATAAATCCCCTGTATTGCATAATTACAACGTTTAATATGTGACAGTTGCATTGTGTATGCAAATGCGCGGGGTGGAGTGGGGTGAGAACGGAACAGATACAATATTGCGCACAGCAGGATGCCACTCCTTGTTTAGATTCCCTATGATATTTGTTTTTTTTTTGTAAAGCTCTTGGTAAACAATTATTGATTTACCTAGATTTCGGACTCATTTATCAGAACAAAAAACGATTAACTGCGAATTTACCTGGTCAAAATTTCTGTTCGTACAGTTTTATACAAATAGAAAAGAAGTGTCCCTGTGTTTTATTGAAATAAAATACCGATCATTTACAAATGGAACAATTAAACAATCATTATAATAGACCCCTAGTAAGTAAGCTCTTCAGCCACAATCGCCGCGTAGACGTATTCCGATAACTTGTAGCAATTGTAAGCATTGTTTAGCGGACAATGCTAAGTAGCCACTCGAATGTGAGAAACTGTTGCGATTTTGTCGAGACCGCTTGTGGGAATGTGGGTTTTTTAATAATATGAGATTACATATACCTACAAATTTTGTTTGTTCTTACATAAACTAAATCCATAATATCAGACCAATATTTTTTTTTATTCAAAATAATTAGAGTTAGCAGGTACCTATGTTTTTGAAAATGTATATCCGTATATTTATTTATAATATTTACTTAGATTTTTTGAACGATAAAGAATTAATAATAATAGTGTTACCTGGTGAGTTTTCTTTTAATATAATTCCTTATAAAATACCTTTGCTTTGGCTTTTCAATGCAAAATATGGCTATCGGTTGAATCTCTGATAGTTATTTGAATTGAACAGTAGCACTCAACATTTTAATAGCAAATTCGGTATTCAATAAAGTTGTATTAAAATAACGTTTGAGTAGTCAATTAGGCGTTCACGTATCGTCCATCGAGATAGCGCAATGGTGGTCCATTGTGGCCCGGCTCCCTGCGGCTCGAGCCGCCGCGGTATAATACAACAACACTGTTTCCTATTTTCATAACTGTTGCGTTTAGTGCCGCCTCGCTGACCACTCTAGAGGACGGTTTTGTGGGAAGCTGCTGAATCAAAAATGTCGAGGGTTTTTATGGGTGACAATCAAATACCGTATTTTTACTGAATTCTGGTAGATGTAAAATTAAATTAGGAAGTTTTTTTATTACAAATGTAAAACTTACTACCTGTGCTGCTTTTCTTTGAATGTGCCACCATTTCGCCATAAATACTTGTCTATCTGATTTCTCAACCCTTGACAACTTCATCAAACTGAAAGTCGTTAAAGACTTTCTATGAATCGTAAATTACAAAGGCCTTATCAATCTGTTTTGAATCTTAGATCGTGACAAAAAATAATGGCGAACGACCGGGTGCAGTCCCGTGGCGACCTCCCGACTGCGGATCTTAGGGATTGTTGCTTCACACCGTCATCAAAGAGTTGGGTCGAGCGATCGAGGGAATAGATAAGTGGTTTCTCACCTCCCCGCGGTCGCGACTCGCGAAAGGGTTCGCCGAATAATTGCAACAATCAATTTGGAGGAGCCATCGAGCAATTTGTATGGTATTTGTGCGGGCTGTCACCCGCTGATGCTATCGGCACGCCTCGGGGAGCCACGGCCCTAGCCACTGGGAACTCTTTTCCGCGGTTACTTTCTCACACCTCAAGTGTTTCATTTGAGCAATTTATACAGTGCATATGATTTTTTAAGAGTCAATGTTAGGTTTATTGGAACAAACGATACCTACTGCAACTGCTCTACATAATATCAAAACAAAAATGACGTGTTACTTGTATTTGACATAAGTCATTTTATATTTTCAAACAGCAAATCAGTTAGTGGTGGCCTACCAAGAACTTCGGAGCAAAACTATAACTCACCTGAGCGACCATAATAAGACATAAACATCAGCTCGTTGCAATGTGTCACGAATAACAAAGTGCTGCGGTAACGGTGCCCATCATTTGTCTGCCGTAACCCTGTTATTTATGGTCTCCTGCCTAAGAAGAAGGACAAAAACGGGGCTGATGTTAAATATTTGCCCTGAGACAGAGGGGGCGATAATTCGAGGCTATTATGACGTCATTTCACGCCCTTTGTGGGTTCGTCACGCCGTGTCATCTGCTCCTCGAGACGCCTGCCTCGACTATCTCTCGATTAAATCTATTGTGTCATTTTTTTCAGTGAGCGCAAGTCGGATGCGCCACCGACGATGATTTCGTCCCGTTCGGTTGTTCGCTCGACTTCGTCATAAAAACCCTCGAGGATCTGTCCTATTGTCTCGTGGCCCTTTTACGAGCTCCGTTTTGTGAAGCTGTTATTGTTTGCGGTTGATAAACATCTCGCCACTAGGTAGGTTGGGATCATCGTCACTTTTACCGGTGGTTTACTTAATAGAGATCCACCGGGTTTGTTTGTCAATTATTGCCGTCTTGAATGCTTCTTGAGACGTATTTTTTATAGGATGGAGTTAATGAATGAGGATTTGTCGAAGCTTACAAAAGGTTTGTCTCCAGTCTCGTTATTCAAACAGGATCCAAAGCTGGTGGCCGCGATTGATAAGCTCTGGAGACAACAAGTCAATAGACTCAATGAGGAAAATGGAGGAATGTTGTTGCCGCAGCGCAAATTAGATTTTACTGAAGTTCAAAACATGTTGAAAGAGACTGCAAAACCCAAAAGTATAAAATAAAGTTTTCTTCTTTCTATAGCTTTGACTGGTTAGCTTCAAATATTATTTAAAAAAAAAAACTTTTTAATTACAGAAAAGTCTGCAGAAATTTTGATAAAGGAAGCAAACGATGAACGGAAATCGTTAATCAAAAAAGTAGAGCACGTTCTTGGAGAGATAAATAAAAGTGCTGAAAATGGAGACACACCCAAAATGATTATTAGAAACCAGAGGTTATGGAGCAATTGTGTTTACGATTTAGACAGGTAAATGAATACATAATGCATAATGTGATAAGCATCAACTAATCTTCTATGACCTGACTCGGTTATAGGAATGGCCACGTGTGTTTTTGGGGAATGTATATTGAAGATAGTGACACAATCATCTATTTTCACATTCCAAATTGCAGACTTCGTTTTATTAAGAGACCTTAGGTTTGGGACGCAAATAAAAAATATTTTATTTTTAGGGTGACCCTCAAGTCTTTTAATAATGCTAAAAAGACGACCATAACCTATTCCAGTAGCGAAGATAAAACAAGATTCAATACGATAGTTTTTGTGCTTACAAAAGTACACGAACTGCTTTCCAAGAACTTGACTGTCACTAGGAGGTACAAACAAACTTTAACAACTCTTTTTAAAGGTAGCACCATAACATAGAACCATACAATAAGTGATACTAACAGGTAACCCTTGCGGAAGATAAGCCAGGGAGTAGATTTGTATCTAACGGGTGTTTGTGACGTCAATGATGACATTGTGTTTCGGACTTGACCATTTAAATTGTCCTTTTTGGTTGGCGAGATTTGGAGAAGACTTTTGCCCAGTAGTGAGACGTTATCATATCATCATCCTCATCAGCCTATAGCAGTCCACTGCTGGACATGGGTTTCCCTGATGAGCGCCATCGCGCCTTTTAGGCTTAGGCTTAGGTACAATGAATTTCAGAGAACTGTTTTATCAAAATGTGATACGGCTGCGTAACCAAAGTAACCTTGACGTGGCGGTAAGAGACGTGTGCTGTCTGTTAGAGACCCCGCCTTGGAGCCTGGGCATCGTGGCCACCGCCAAAGGACTGATCGCGGGCCCTCTGATCATGCGCCATCGAGACGGGAGCTTCACTGATTGTATGAAAACAGGAGGTAAATGTCCTAGAAAGAAGACTCTGATTAGATAGATCTGACGTATCACTAGTCCTCTCAAACCAGTGTGGTGAAAGTATTTAAAATGTGCGCAAAGACTTTGTATAAAATATTACATTAGCTAATTATTTTTTACCAAATTAGGTTTTAGTTCTAATGTTCTAATATTTTGATCTTTGATATGTCTTATTTTAAGGAGTCTTGATACCTCAAGATATAAATGGAATAAAAGAATTCAAGACTAACGCAAAGTATATTCTCGTCGTAGAAAAAGACGCCATATTTCAGAAGCTGCTCGACGAAGGAGCTTTAGTGAGACTCGGTCCTGTAATAATTATTACGGTAAACTAGCTTTACTTTCTGCTAAGTATCTTCTAGTATTCAATAAAAACATTAGCATGAATGTACATTAGAAAAGCAAAATGTTTAAAACATGTGAACTTTCAGATGATGTAAGCTTTTACCACTATTTAAAACATTGTTGGAAATACAGTCTTATTTGCGTTTTTAGGTACATAGGTACATAGTACCCAACGTACTGGGTATCCGCCCAATAGGTACCCCGTTCCATAACTAGGTTAGCTTATAAAGCTAAAAAATCAAGCAAAAAATTATGACAGCTACACTTTTTTTTAACAGGGCTTTGCTTTGCTACTTCTCTGTTGAACTGGGAGTAATGAACAAAATATAGAAGATGATAGATAGAGCTGCTTTTTTCCTCGTAAAAGTCGACTAAGGAGAAGGAGTCCTCTCCAACGTGATGAACCATCTATATGAGCGATAGGCTGATCACATGTCACCATGGTTCACCATATACTTGGGACTTTTGGATCAGGATTGGCTGCAAGTTTTCTTATGATTCCTAGTGGCTCTGCCCACCCCGTTACGGATACGGGCTTGATAATATGTATGATAATAATATGCATAATATATGAGCCGGGAGAGTATCGGTCCTATTATGGAACTAATACGTGGGCTTAGATAACATTCATTTTTCAGGGCAAAGGCTACCCTGACGTTTGTACTAGGCAGCTTTTGTGCCGACTCTGCAATGAACTAAAACTGCGTGCTTTGGCACTCGTTGACGCCGACCCTCATGGCTTCGAAATATTCCTCACTTATAAATACGGATCTTTGGTGAGTGAGTTATTCGTTTACAAGATTTTGGGTTGTGTATTTAAATGCCTTTTTCTTTTTTTTGTGTAGTGAGGTATTTTCAAATTCTTGCAAAATCACGAGAGATATTGTGAGATTATTATGTATTCTGTGAGTGCTTAGAATTTAGCCGAATTCATCTGTGACACTATTTCTAAATGTGAGGTCACTAGCTCATACGAACATACTTACTTTTTTTTTATGTGAGGTCAACAATGTACCACATTTTTTTGTCTAGTGGTAGTAGTATCGATATAAATAGTTAGTTGGTTGCTAATATTTTTAATCTTTGACGAAAAAGAGTGTGTGTCTGTGTATCATAGCTCCTGAAAGGATGAACTGTTTTTTTCTATTTGAAAGCTGATGTGATCGAGATGGTTCTGAGCTATAGTTTATCTATAGTCTGTTGAGGCGTTTGTAGATCATCAGCCCATTTCCTTCTCGACAAAAGGATATTACCAATTTTCATAAGTCCGATTGATTTGAAATTTGGTGTACCCACTTGCTCGGGGGTTATTTAAATTTGTAATTTAATATTATTTCCAAAACGCTTTGCCTTATGACACATGAGGCTAATTATAACTGTGGAAGAAATTGGAAAAATACTATAATAGGTATTTACCTTCATAAAAGTTAAAAGGTTACAAATGTTACAGGCTCAATCCCACCTGTCATCATCACTCGCCTGTAGTTCCCTGCTGCTAATAGGAGCTCGGCACAATGACGTGATGACTCTAGCGCCCAATGAGGCACGCCTTCTCCTCACTGACTTGGACAAGAGGAAACTTAGCTCTTTGCTGAAACGACCTTATTTGGCAAATGCTGTCGGTAAGACTATTACTAGGTACTAAGAACTATGACTTACTAAAGCTTAGGTACTAAATTTAGCAGTGTACCTATTGTGCTTATTGGTTTCTTACCTAATGTGCGAAGCAATTGTGTGTATTTTGAAAAATAAACTAGAAATAAGGATGATTTCAATAAAAAAAATACATAGGCAATTTTTGTATATTTTAATAATAAACCCTCATAAAATGTTTTATTGATTTCTCGGTGTATCGTAAGATGATTAAGCAATGTGGTTTCTTTTTCAGGAGTTCGTATCAAAGAGGAACTGAACGCGATGTTGGCGAGCGGAGTGAAGGCTGAGATAGAAGCCTTGGCACCCACTACCGCTGCGCTATGTGACGCCTATTTACCTGCAAAAATAATACGGGCCGAATACATAGGACTGTAAAAAGGAATACTTTAATAAAATAAATAAGATTGATTTTTAATTATTGGATCTTTATTTACATTATGTACCTAACTACTGCCAAGGTAGGGTCTTTATTTACTATGATGATATTTTAGTGATAAAATACAAATATTTTTATTAAAACAGCTATTTCCTCCAAAATAGGCTGTTTTTCCTAAAGTATTAACGCGTTCCGCCATCTAGTGACTATTAATTGAAACATTTTACCGCGGCACCATCTTTCACTGAGCGTATAGGGGTGTTTCTATGTTTGTCACTGGGTAACAGATGACTTAGTTTTGGGTTAAGATGAAAGATGGCGCTGTAGGAATTTTCAGGAATTTAAGGGAACATCTTTGAAAATTACAAAATGTCAGTGTCATTTTCATCTATTGACCAGACACAAAAACTTATATTTTATTTTAAAAATTTATTGCAATGTGAATCAATTTATAAGTTATGGAAACCGACGAGTCTGAAAAGAAAATTAACAAGGCTAAATCTGTGAACAGCGGTACCCCCGTGAAATTGAAAAGCGAACCCGGTAAACGAAAATCTTTCAACGTGAACGAAGCAGTTAGATCGTTAGACCTTGCTTTGGGAAGACTGAAAAAGAGCAAACTAGTAAATGGAGAGTGCATTACAGCTACAAGCACACCAGTCAGTCCTGTAAGGCGCGGACCGATGAATATGTTTATGGACGTATGTCCTTCTAACTTCAGTCACGGGATCGACAATGCTTCGTTGATGTCCATGAACTTTTCTCACTATGAGCTGGTTCGAAACTTATCAAGTTCCAACTGCAACTCCGATGGAGCCTTCAGTAGCACTACTTGCAACGCCGCTGTCTCGCCGGCTGACAATGCCGTGAAAGACGAACACCTTGAGAGGTTTTTCAGAAGCGCCGAAATGTGGTCTCAAAAGTACCGAGATGGAGGATCCACCCACTTAAATTTAAACCTACCAAACAAATAGGACCAATAAAACTGCCCGATGAACGATTATGTAAATTTCAAAATTTATTTATTCAAAGAAACTTTACATTATTAACAGAATAATATAAGAATTTACAAATGAAACGTACCAATCTATACAACACTGTAATCTTAAACGAGACGACAAGATTTAACACTGAGTAACAATAACGTAGACTTTAGTTGAATTTCTCTAGGGCCATCAAACGATGCGCTACTGAACACTAGGAATTTTATTTGGACTGAAATAGCTGGAGCTACGGACTTTCTTTCTAGTTTATTCACTAATCTTCTGACTTGACTGAGGCACTTTATGAAGTGTGGTTGTGTGCTGAGAGCTAGAATTCAGTAGCGCGTTCATATCACTACCGCTAAGGGCGATCCGCAACACTGACTAGGTTACGAAGGCGGACACTACGCTGCATTCCAACTGCACTCGACGTCACACGATTAAACATTATATAGATGTTCATTTCATCGATCTTTATTTAATGAGTTTAGATTATTGAAATATAGAGTAACTCAACTACCCTTGGTTTATGTTCGCCGAGTGTAGTTTGATTTGCAGTGATCCTAAGAACACAGCATTACATTCACATTTATAGTACACATCCATAGAATCTGAACAAACTAGAATCACAATCTAAACATTAGAGACTCTTTTATCGAAGTTAGGAGTTACAATCAAAACGATACTCTACAGCTGTTCAAGAGTCGGAAATATGAAATAATTGACATAGTCATCACATAGTTCCTACATTCCTGCTTCAAGAGAAAGATCAGAGTTTGGAAGCTGCAACAATGGAAGACTAAGGACTAGGATAATTTAAAAACGAGTAAAAGTTAGGAGAGAAGCGAAGTGCAAACAATTTTCTAGAACACCCCTGTGCTAATATTTAGTAACAACCCGGTATGTATAATACTTTATTTTATTAAAATTACTAATATATTTTATGAATTTAATTGGTGTTATCAACAGGTACTAGTTTAAATTCTTGCAACTGAGGATCGCATAATGCCTTGTGTATCTTCAACTACTTACATTGAAAATTTCCAATAGTACCTACCTGGGTTCCGAACCTGTTGATTCATTCAGCGGAATTAAGTGTTCATTGTAACTGTAAAGGGCTACTTTAAGCTTTCATTAGCTGCAAGAATCCCAACTTACTAGTTAATTCTCATGAAATCATTCTTATAATAATAATACGATCTAGCGTTGTGTCGAGCGTCGCGGTCGGCATGTCCGCTCGCATGCCGGCGGCGGCGGCGAGAGCACATCGTTCACTACTAAGTCACAACGCCTTGTATAACACTAGAGAACAATCGCTAATCAAATCAATACGTACACAAACATGATGTACCTAAAATTTAAAGCACCCGGTTTCCGAACTCTCTCGTATTTTATTCTAACTATAGGTAAAATCTCATTTGAGTGTGGGGTACACGTAGCCCGTCCTATATTGTCTGTTTATATCATAAAAGGTTTCGGGAACGAAGCTTTATTGTTTTTAAAATAGAAGAATCACAAATTATCCAAAATTAACGACAATCTTAATTTTAATAATAATTATAACGAATTCGATTTCACTAGGCCCTACGTAATGTCAGATGGAGACATTACCATTATAATAATTTATTTATTATCATTAAAATTACGCAATAGAAGAATCACAGCATCCTTATAAGACCATAATGGCAATTGAAATTAATCTCATCGACGTATCGTAGGTATTTAATTATTACAATGATTGTAAAATTTAGACCAAATTGGCAGTCTTCACAAACATGGAATGTACGATATGCGTCTATGCAGGTATCCGATAACACTTACAAATATCGGCGAACGTATTAACTCTATACAACAACAATGAAGTTACCTAAATATTTATATTACTTTGAAATCAACAACAATGGTATAATCCGTATAATTGCAACTAGCGTTAACTTTATCCTTCCGACCTCAGCACTATTGATGATATTGTACGTACTTATTACTATATAAAACCAATCTACAACTATTTACTCAAATAGTGATATTAAATTTACATCATTGAAGAACATTACCGCTATTCTAAAGAAATATCTATCCGGAAGGCAAATCGTTCAGCTCAATTCATATTATTACTTTGTACAATCTTATTACTCATAATGTCATCTACTAAATTTCTACTGTAAAGTAACGAATTTTTAACCTGTTTGCTATTACTGTTTATTTATCAACTTTTTAGTTATTAATGTAGATACCTATTTGTATCTTAGATTTACTTTTTGTGAGCTACTATTTAATTTTTTGATTTATTTTTAAATAAGTTTCTTGAACTGAATCTAAGATTCTAATTTGCTGTCTAATATTAATTCCGTTTTGACCATGAAGATATATAATTTGCAGTAAAAATAAACCATTTATCTATTTGCCCATACATACACCGTGTTCCTAAGGATGACCTATTTAAATAACCATTAACATTTAAATGACCTATTATAAAAGTATTTGCCTAAGTTAATGGATATTAACTTCATACCTATAGAATTTATACTTCTTTAAGTAGCTATAAGTGATAAAGCCTTACAAGGGAAGTAGTGCTTAAAAAGGCTTCGTTCAAAGTTATTTGTAATTTGATTTTATTAAATTTAATTTAGGGGCAATTATAATGAGAATCTATCAAACTGCATTTCATTCAAGCACATACTATACCGATGTTATGCATACTATACCGAGACACCCGAGAGTTAACGAAGAAGTGCAATACTTTTTGTTAACAAAAATGCCATGTTAGGTAAAGAAACATGCATATCGGATGTTTTAAGTCAAGTTAGTATAAAAAAAAATCCATAAATTTAATATCTATAATTAAAAATGTTATTTTCGATGGTCTAAACAGCGTGTCGAAGTTAATGGACATTTTCGGAAACACGGTGTATATGAACGCTCAGTTTGAATGAAAAGGGACAAAAAATATTATTTGATACATATGTATTTTATACTTTAACTGCCACGACACTGATCCCAAGACTTTCAAGATTTATTTCGTAACACAACTATAATTTTCATTGATTGGTTACACAGTAGATTATGGATGATGACTGGTGCCAAAGCAGCTAAGGTCAAGAGATGATCAAGGTCACTTCATTCCTAAATATTACATCTAATAGCTATTTTCACTCAATATCTTTCTATTCATATACACAATTTACATCTTATATGAGGTTAACTATGTTATATTTATTCACTTTTGTTTTCAATAACAAACTTATTAAATGTTTTCTCCAAAATTTCTATTTCCAAGTCCTGGAATGATAAGCTCCTCATACGAATTCAGATTTATTTATTAATCAATAGAGGGAAAATTCTTTTTGCGTATTTTACTAGGTGACTAAAATGATGTGTTTCTGATTCCTTGTAGTAAAATTATGTGGTGCGTATTCAAAAAAATTCTCAAGCGAGAATCACGACGCAAGCATAGGTATTTTGACAAAATTTCATCCAAATGAGCCAAAAAATATTACTTACGACCGTAATAATCTGACTTGCTAGTAGTTTTATTGTTTCTGAATTTATAGGTAAGTAAGTCACCTAGCAAAAATTGAAATAAACTGTCAACTATGTTTTAGATTGAAAAAGGTTTACGGAATTAATCTCTAAGAACTATTTTATTGGACTACCTATATTTAATTACATAGCACAACTTTATTTCACCTGCTTAATTTTATTTTAAAAACCTTAAATAGGTACTAATTCTATTTAGTGTTTGAAGTCCTTCCATGATGCTATAGGTAGGTCAATTACAAAGGATCCTGAAAGACAATGTCCTAGTTAAATGTTGCACAAAAAATACAGAAATGGATCCTTAAATAGATTTACAGTTTAATTCATTCGTTAGTTCATAATTTTATTAGAGTTAGGATATAAATGATTGACAGGTAAAAGCGCAGTAGAAAAATGTAAAGCCAAAGTGAACAAGCTCAAAAGTCTATGAGTCACAATCTTTCCGAGAGATAATAATTGTTATTTTTACCAAGACAATTTCAAATATCTACAATATTTTTATAAGATTTCATTGAATTTATTTCCTAGCTAAAAGTTAGTTCTCAGCTGAGGATCGTTTAAGGTGCTAAAGCGAAGATTTATGACCAATATTTGGATTATATTAGTTTGAAGTTTAATCTTAATGTTTATATAGCCTTTCGTTTACAATAAAAAAAACAACCTTACTATTTAAATTACTAAATCATTACAGAGTCATACCACACCTTATTCACACTTTACCTAATTCTCTAGCTTTTATAACAAACAAGACCTCATACGTATGACACCAAACGATCTCACCACGAAAGGTAAACCTCTCTTGATGAAATTTAGCGCAGACTGACGGATTTATCAGAATACATGCTATAAACTGGAATATTTATCTTACGTGGTAAGATCATAGGTTGTAGAAATCCAGACCTGGGGAACACATTTTATTAAAGCACTATTTTCATTTTACATATTTACAAAAACAACGATTTGATATTGGTTTTGGAAATGAGCCAGATTAGTAAACAGAATAGTTACTACGAGTATACAGGAGCTAGGTGCTCAGACAAGAGTTATCATTTCTACAATAGATCCTTCTCGATCTAATGGAACCACACCACTGAGGAATTAAACCTTGTTTTCACCAGCTATCTGCTTTCCTTCAATAAATGGATTGTTATTCAAAGACATTTTGGAAGTCGCACCAGATGTCGATGAAAACAAGCTCTACGCATTCTACTCTTATCTATCTGGTGGAGGTAGTTTCGTGTCTTCAGGATCGAGGGAGAGGCACACACGAAGGTAGTCTTCCATAGAGCGGTATACGTGTTCAATCACACCTTTTAAATCGTGACCTTCATCTGCATATGCCTGAAAAAACAATAAAATGTTATTTTTATATCAGCATCATTTTTTATATTTTTATATGTTATTTTAGTCAGCTTCGCACGTATTGACCATGTCTTTTCTGTGGACAAGGCCGACTATGCTGAGAGGATGGAATAGGTGCTGGGCAAGGCTACTCCACCTTAATTCGTCCCAGGCACTACAGCGTCCCGTCTGTGAAGGTAAAAGTTGCCTCCTGACGCTGTATAAATCATCTACTATAGATGGTAAAAGGCCTTAGTTTAGTGTTGAATAGGATGATGATTGAATTGACTATTAGGTTTTGCAATATTCACCTGATATCTGAACAAGACGCCAGCGTCAGTGAGCGCTCTCGCTAGCTGCAATGCGTGTGGATAGGGGGCGCTCATATCGGCCATGCCGTGGACGAGATACAAGGCGTGAGCTGGCACATGATGAGCTCGCTGAGACGCGTCCGCTTCCACATAGCCCTTGTAGTTGACTGATGGCTGGCCGAGAGTTCTCTCCGTGAACGCTGCATCTGAAATGAGAAACCAATATTTAGACAGAGGGCTTCAGGTAGTTGGCGTTTAGCTTGCTTGCCATATAACTAAAATACTCACTGTAATAAAGCCAGTCCGTGATAGGCGACACTGCGATCCCGCATTTGAGGGTCGACTGTTGCGAACCGAGTAACATAGCGGTGACGTAGCCACCATAGCCCCAGCCCCACACTGCCACTCGAGTCACGTCCAGAAACGTGAACGTTTCTAATAAATATCTGAAAAATAACAAACTTAATACAAATCTCAGTAACAAGCAAATCATTTTCAACTTTTCTATGAACAGGAACCAAGCGCAAAACTGCTTGCACTGTAAGAAGTGCAACAAGTGGGAATCTAACTTTTTGTGGAAGGCATGAGAGGGGCTTTTCGTTCTTTTTTGGAAATTAAATGCATTTCCTTGTTGAACAGTTCTTTTTTGTTTGTTGTTAACTCCTGATAATTTCTGTTGAGCTGTTTTTTCAACACCGACAAGTTACAAAGATCACCAGTTAAGTCTTAGTTACCTAATAACAGCCAACTGGTCAGCCACCTCGACGCCTCCAAGCCTCCCCCTAAGCAGTGCTCGAGGCAGACCTCGAGAGCCTGCCACATCCAGCTTCACGTACACCACGTCGTTCCGGGACGACATGTACGAACCCCAATCAACAAGGTACTCTTCTGTCACTTGCTGACTGCCGGGTTTGCCATCTCTGCAATAAAAAAGACTGCTTACTGACTGTTCTCTAAAACCTAAGGATATCTTTTGAATTCAAGAATAATGAATGAATGATAGTATATGGGTGAAAAATAGCAAACTTACACGTAGACAAGCACTGGAAAGGCAGCGTCTCTCAACTCCTCTCTCCAGGACGGTGGCAGGAGCAACTGGACCCTGGCTCTAGATCCGCTGCCCAATTGAACATCAAAGGACCGTCGAGTCGGTAGCGCCAACTCACGTAATCGTACTGATCTGAAACCCACACACGTCCCGAATATAGCAATCAACTGAGTACGAATACTTTCGGAATGCCACTAGCACTTGCACATACCTATAAGGCCTCGTGTCATATAAAATTCTTTCTAGCTTATGAGTTCTGGCATCATGTAGTCCGGCCAGTGGAGGTCCAGGGCCGCCACATTCCAAAACGTAATGCGTTATGCCAACTCTTGGCTTTACTGGCGAGAACTTCGCTCTCCAGAAGGAGCAATTGGCATAATGCAAGCGCGCTGGCCACACCGCCAGCTCGCAAGTAAGGCAACGAGGCTCTTCTCTTTCGGCCCGTGCTCGCACGGAGTTACTGCCGCCTCCGTAAGCCGGGTCCCGGACCACGTACACGTGTCTTTGGCCCGGCCTATCAGCACTACCTGTTTGATAAATACATTGCGTCAGCTATCATAAGCACTAAATACCTTACCCCACAAAAATCCCACACGGTAAATAAAATGTCACACAAACTCCAATAACCAAAACATGATAAACATGAACTTAAAGCGATTTTTTAGCATGACGAGGACATTAGGTTAGTTGATCCAATGTTCAGAAAATCACTCAACTGCAATCAATTTAAATACTTAATTTGATTAGCTTCCTTCACCATATCGGGATGTAGTTTAGGTATGTACAACTTTTCTTTGTCTAATCCTTAAATAGAAAGCAAAGTAGTTGGTTAATAATAGTTAGCGTAAGAAAATATTTCCTAATCGCAAATAATACTTGCCTAAATAATAAACTAAATGGTTTTCCTGGTCCCACGCAAGGACTTCAGTCACTTCCACCCTCCCATGGGATAGAACTGCTATTCGTTGTCGGTTTACATCCACGTGCTTGATGTGGGTGTAGTATTGGCCACCACCCTCTTGCACCGCAGCCAGAAGCAGGAACGCGCTGCCATCTTCA
This sequence comes from Scotopteryx bipunctaria, assembly GCA_949320045.1. Lineage (NCBI taxonomy): Eukaryota > Metazoa > Arthropoda > Insecta > Lepidoptera > Geometridae > Scotopteryx > Scotopteryx bipunctaria. Next base: position 8,781,524 of record OX439441.1, read on the forward strand.
GAGTACACCGGCTTTTGGTGCACTTCCAGCCATGGTTCATCCGTGGCTTTTTCTGAATGAGTCTAAAACAAATTGAAATTGATGATAGAGCACAGTTCAAAAAACTTATTTGGTAAAAATCTTTTTTGGTATCATTACCTCAGTACACGTCCAATTTGGCGCATAACAGCTGCTATAAACAGTAAGGTTCTGTGCACGATTCATCCACACTGAACCTACATGGGAATTATCTTGGCCCACCCACTGGGCTGATATGAGATAATACTCCCTGAAAGAAGAACCGAATGAGTATTCCGCATGATCATTTCGTATAATTTAACAATGAAAGGGTGCACGTACATTCCATCTAGAGTATTAGGAGGCTTGACTTCCCATTTCTGTGGCGTAGAAGACGTGTTTTCAACTTTCACTATGCATAACGTCACTTTAGGTATAGAGCTGCCGGGCTGCAAAAGTAATGAAACGCTAAAATAACACTAACACAACAAACAAGAAGTAACAAAGATATTGTTGTACGAAGTTTATAGCTCCATCAAGATTGTTATTGCAATAGTGTTTCATTTTGCTCAGAGCGACCTGGAAGAGCACTATATTCGCCATTGCATCTATTTCAGTCTTTGTAATACAATAACTTTGTTCACAGAAATAACTATGACAATAGGTTTGTTTGTAAAAAGGTTTTTACCGTGGGATATCTTATAGTAACATGATCGGGGAAGACAGTGTGCATAGTGTTGTTGATAGCGGGCATCAGGAAACCCGCTCGGGTGGCGCCCGCTCCGCCAATGCCCTCCGATATTCGCGGGAACTTCAGCTCGGAGACGGCAGAGTCGTCGTACTGGACGTACAACACGAGGCTGCCGTCTGGAGAGCCCCATATTGCCGATGCTGTTTTCGTCACCTCCTCTGTAGAAGGGTAAAGAAAGCATCAGACCGTACAGTTCGGAGGATAAAGTACTTTGAGAGAACATTACCTTGATATATCCAGTCCGAGACTCCATTGTACACCCTGCCTGGCACGGCATCATAAGTGAGCTGTAGCAGGTGTGACCTTCGCGCTGGCGGCCCTGGCAGAGCCAAGACCTCGTTGTCGGCCACCAGCAACAACGAGCCATTCGTTCCCAGCCAGGATGCGTGCTGCCAGTCCCAACTTCTTTGACCCTCACCAAAGAGCGGTATGTGGTGGCTAGACAGAAGTTCACTATGAGGAAAAATATTCAATGATAACTATTGAACAGCATGCAGCGTTTATTATGTAAAAGCCACAGCAAACTAGCGAGTATTTATAGAGCAAACTACTCTTAGGTACCTATTAGATGTCTCATTTCTCCGTAGTGCAGTATGTTTTGGCGATCGTCAAAGTATTACCTTCAGCTTCAGCCTCGAGCACGACTGCCACATTAAAATTCAATACCGAAAGTTCCAAACCCTTCCCCATCAAATCGATTTATTCTCGACAGGCCACGGGGGCGAACGGAAATTTGCAAAGATAATGATTTGAAAACTATTATAATAAATCGAATTAAACGGCTCTATAAAATTTACTTTTTTAATTTCCTTTGTAGATAACTGCTGCGTCAAACAGTTGATGCGAGGTTGTTTTACGGAAAACATAAATTGTTTTTGATAAACTTGGAATAAAAATAGAACCAAAAAGGTGAATCGTAAACTGAAATGATGCTGCTAAAACTAAATGAGCATTGTTCACAAGCCATAAAACCTACTATACGACACAGCCTCTGCTCGTTTGTTGCTCGTCACTCGCTAGAACGTCGTTATACTGAGCACCATTCTTTCATCACCTCCTTGAAGTAGTAAAATTATTCTAGGTACTAATTCAATATTAGTCAAAGCGAACCTATCAGATTAGTACCTACCTGAGTAATTTCAAGTTTTGTTTAACGTTTCATATGTTCGCATTAATACAATTTAAGTCATAACTAATGAAACAACATTATACTCGTATTATGTACGGTAAAAAGGTACCCCGATACCCCGTATGTCAACAAACTCCCTCTCATTGGTAGTATAAAGACATGGCATTTTACAAAAGTGCGGTGAGTGAAAATCTATTTAGAACCGCGAAATTCAATTTACAGTAAGAAATGTAATTACTAAAACCTCGCGCCTTTTACTGTGACCTTTACGATGTTTAAACGTCAAATATCAAAAGCTACTCACTCATTTGTGACGTCATAAACGGTGTAGGTCGCCGTAAACGTCCGCTGATAAACCTGTAAAATATAAACTTAAAAACTTTGAACGAGGCGGCGAGCGTCTAACGACTTGACCTGATATTTTGGAAAAAAGCCAATTAAAAGTTGTTCGGCACAATAGATTACGTACCTTTTTGATATTGTGTTGAAAGAGCACGTAACGCAAGTTTGGAGAACACTGATACCCGCGAACATTGAGCTGTCTCTGTAATCAAAAAGTTCGAAGATATGTGTCAAGTGCACTAAATGAGGCACACATAGATCCTTTCATAACAATTACTGCTTCAGACCGAGTGTGTTGATAACGTCAAAAGACTTGGCAAGATGATCAATTTAAAGTATTAGTTCAAAGTTTGAGCTTGTTCCAAACCAAGAGTGTCTTTTACAGTTTCATCTCTCTGAAGTAAGTTAAATGCTTAAAAGTCGCACTCTCAAATTTTCATCTTCCGAAGGCCGCATAATAATGCCATTATGGAGAATCGGGGATGCTGCCATAAATTTTATAGTAAAGAGCGTCGGTAAAAGCAACCGCACTTTCGCGAGGATACGAAATGTCTTTTCTCTTCACATGCTAAGTCCTATTCTTTAGGGACTTTAAGGGAATATTTGATTCCGTAGATATTTCTACTTTATTCGTGCTCTTTTTCAATTTATTGTCAGATATGAGGTACTTTGTGCTGTTGCGTCCCAATAAAATGAATTAAAGTTATATTATGACAGAAATAACTGCAAACGTTATAATAAAAGGGATAGTATCCTCTCCGAAATGATGGACCACCTATATGGGCGATGGGCTGATCACCTGTCACCATGGTTCACCATTTCCATCTTAGGATTTCAAATCAGAAGTGGCTGCAAGTTTTCTTAAGTTTACCTGTGGCTCTGCCTACCCCATTAGGGATATGAGCGTGATAATTATGTATGTACGAGTATGTATGTAGAACTGCAACTGTAAGTCGTTAGAACTTACTAGAGTATGATTGGTGACTAGAACGGTGAGTGTGTTGTTGAATGTGTTGAATGCGAACAGGCCTCCGTCGTCTGCCTGGTAGATGAGCTGGTGTGGGCTCACCCACGTGGTCGGCAGCCGGTCCACCGACAGATCCCCTCGGAGGAACTCGTCCAGGCGCATACGACGCCCTGACCAGTACAATAACTCGTCTACATATCTGTAAAAAAGGTTGTTCCACCTTAGCAAAAACCATTTGCAATGCTATAACGTTTTATAAATTAATAGTGGAACACCCCGCGACTTTGTCTGCGTTAAGTTTATTTTATGAAAACTTAATTTCCCGCTGCGTCTGCTAAGAGCTAAATTACGGGAGAATTTCTTAATGCACCTCTGTCCCATAAGAAGAATATACCCTCCAAGTTTAGTCAGTAGTAGAAGCTTCTAGGACCTATGGTTTAGGCTGTACTTTGATTGTAAGTCAGTTAGTAAATTATATATAAATTATATTTAGATTTATTTAGTATTATAAAATAAATACGGTTGGAAAAAGACACTTACCCTAACAAATAAATAGCAACGACGATACCAGCTATCACAAAGCTTATGACCATCAACGAGAAGATGATGCTCTTCCAATTGTGGCCTTCCCCGCCGTAAAGATCCTGCAAATTTTGATAATGCTTGTTCAAAAGTAGAATAAAAAAGGAGGGCCCCTTGTCCGATGGACTGATGACATTGTAGGTAAAGGTTGGGTGGTCGATGGATGTTGACTTGGGAAGTAATTATTGGGGAGGCCCATGTCCAGTAATAGACCTACAATGGGTTGCTGATCTATCTGCAGTTTTGTGACACCCACTTGGTTATGTTTATCTATGCTCTCGGCTTGCCCAATAATGTTGTTAGCGAGAATGCTCTGTTACCCCTTCCTTAAAAAGCTTGTGGTCGGCGACCTGCAAAGTCTGGTCAGGCGGGAGGCACCAGAAGATGCTGCCGCCGCCGCAGCCTGAGAGGTCCGTGTATCTATCGGCTTGCTCAATAATGTTGTTAGTATAAAAGGTCGGTTACCTCTTCCTTGGAAGACTTGGGGTCAGTGACCTGCAAAGTCTCGTCAGGCGGGAGGCGCAGGAGCTACCGCCGCCGCCGTCGCCCGAGAGGTCCGTGTACGTATCGGCTTGCTCAATAAAGTTAGTGTGAAAGGTCGGTTACCTCTTCCTTAGAAGACTTGGGGTCGGCGACCTGCAAAGTCTCGTCGGGCGGGAGGCGCCAGAAGCCGCCGCCGCAGCCCGAGAGGTCCGTGTATGTATCGGCTTGCTTAATAATGTTAGTGTGAAAGGTCGGTTACCTCTTCCTTGGAAGACTTGGGATCGGCGACCTGCAAAGTCTTGACAGGCGGGAGGCGCCAGAAGCCGCCGCCGCAGCCCGAGAGGTCCGTGTATGTATCGGCTTGCTCAATAATGTTAGTGTGAAAGGTCGGTTACCTCTTCCTTGGAAGACTTGGGGTCGGCGACCTGCAAAGTCTCGTCGGGCGGGAGGCGCCAGGAGCCGCCGCCGCCGCCGCCGCCCGAGCGGTCCGTGTGTCCGGTGGCGTGCATGCGCCGGGGCCGCCGCGCGCGCACCCGCCACCGCGCCGCGCTACGCTGCCGCGCCCGCGCCCGCGCTCACGCCACCCGCGCCCTCCTCACGCAAGCGACACCACGCCACTTTGCGCCGCGCGCGCACCCTCCACTCCATCACTGTCAAACAATGTAACATATTAAACTCTACCTTTTTTATACTAGCGACGCGCCCCGGCTTCGCACGGGTGCAATGCTGATACTAAATATAATACAGAATGTTATCATCTGTGTCATATATATGTTGTCATCTATACGTCATTACATAGCTGTCATTATACGTCAATTACATAGCTATCATTTGCGTTTTGTTATTCCAAGTCTGATTCTTTTTTTCTGATTTTTTTTTTCGCGATAAAAAGTATCTTATGTCCGTCTCCTGGCTCTAAGCTACCTCCCTACCAATTTTCACCCAAATCTGTTCTGCCGTTCTTGAGTTATAAGTGGTGTAACTAACACGACTTTCTTTTATATATATAGATATCTTCTTATATTATAAATGCGAAAGTTTGTGAGGATGTTTAGATGTTTGGATGTTTGAATGTTTGGATGTTTGTGCCTCAATCACGCCTAAACGGCTGAACGGATTTGAATGAAACTTGGAATATACATAGTACATGTGCTGGATTAACTTATAGATTATTTTTTATCCGAGTACCACGCGAGTGAAGCCGCGGGCGGCAGCTAATTCTATAAATTTATTAATAAACATCTATTTCTACCTTCCGAAAGAAATACTCAATACTCAAAACAATACTCAATATATTTATTGCTTTCATATGGTTGTTACAGTTGTAGGTAGTTGTTAGGGGTAGTAAAAATATTTCATAGTATATTTTCTTAACTTCGCTTCGGCTTCTGAAAGCAGTGTAACGCAGTGGTGAACATTTTTCTCTGCGCTACATTTTCCATGTTGTTGTGGCAAAAAGAATGGAGCGTTGGACCGCGGCATGCGTTCAGCGGTGGTCCTCTGTAAACAGCTACGATTGTGTACAGCCACAGCGTACTAGTGGTTACACTTCGGTAGGTTTTCTTTTCCTTTCCGATGTAGTTTACTGTACAATTGAACAAATTTAATTATCCCTGGTGTTTCTTATCCCGCAAGTTTTGTAATAATTCAGTCGTAGAAAAGTCTACTACGAAGCTACGAACTGGCTACGACTCACGACTTGCCGCTACGTGTTATAAACGAAAAAACCAGCAGAATCGGTTAACGATTGGCGGAGGTATTGGGTAACACAAAAAATAAACCAGGCGAATTGAAAACTTCATTTTTAGTCGGTTTCTATTTATCTAGTTCTATCAATAGTTCTTTAGAATCAGTGTGATGAAAGAATGTAAAGTGCGCCTCAACGACTACTTTCGAGTCTCCTGAAGTCTGTTTAAAAGTAATTAAAACCATTTTTATGAAATGTGTAGTCCAGAACTATAAATAATAAATGAAAATGTTAATTTGTTAATTGTCTTTCTGACGCATTGTGTCGATACAGAATGATATTGGAGATGAGCCAACGCTGGCGGTCTCGTCTCCACGTTTATACATTCGAGTAGATTCGCTCGACGCCAACTTTACGACTCCGTAAACTTATTCCAACTGCTCTTTCAATGTGATTTTTTAGATTGGTGCCATTTTATTCCAAAAATATTCAGATCAGCACATATCATTACTTAACCCGAACGCTCCGAATGCGCGCATCGAATAACTTCAAAATAAAATATAGCTACTGTATGCAAAAAATCACTTTGCTCGTAAAGTAGATATTATACTTGGCTGAGTGCATTCACCTACTTGGTACATTATGTACCTACGTACTTTTTTACTAGAGAAAACCCTTGGAAGAATAGAAAACCAAACCAACAGTGTTCTGCGGTTGACAGGGAATGCACGAACTGCAAAGTTTTCAAAGATTCCTTTCCGGTAGAAGTTATCTGAGGTAAAACAGTTCAAGAGTAAAAAGTCTGCAATGCAGCCACAAAATCGGTTTTCCTGCAATTTACATTTCCTTGCTTTTATTTAATCTTTTCCATGTAATTTATTTTATATTTTGCAATGCAAATCCCTGGAGTACATGTTTTATGTGCATGAGTAGACGTACTATAACAAACGGAATAATGATTTTCATTATTTAGTTCCCTGAATTCAAAAGTTAAGACAGTGCAAAGTTTGTGTTGCAGTGAGCCTAGATTAATAGCTTGCCAGTAAACCCAGAGCCGGGAAAAGTGTGCACTGACGCCAGTTTCAGCACCAAACACGTCTCTTATAATTATCCGCAGCTTTATAGTTTTTATTTTATCCTTCTTAAAACGTGAAGCGGGTGCTAAGTTATCGTGTGACCCGCAATGCAGATGTGGACACTTTATCATAACAAGTAATGTGTTATTAGGTGTATATGTAAATGAAGTTGCAATCTAAGCTAAAAGTAAAATAGTTTAGGGTTGTCGCAAGGGAAATAGCACAATGCTAATCCGAGGCGCGGCGGTTTGCACTGAGATCGAGCCACTCCACCTGAAGTGCTAGATTGTACTGAATTTATAGCCCTAATTAAGTGAGTTGGATTTATAGCCAGCTCACCGTGTGTAGTTCGACAACTTTGTCGTTATCGACTGAGTGGTTTTGGGTTAGTTTATCGAGATGAATGTGTAGAGCCGATATCTACTATACATTAGTATAGCTGTATCGGTATAACATACTTAAGTAGTTTAGAAAATATCGTGAAAATTGCTACATTTAAGTCAGACTGACCTTTATGTGTATTTTGTAAATCCTATTTATATTATAAATGCGAAAGTTTGTGACGATGTTTGTATGTTTGTGCTTCAATAACACCTAAACGGCTGAACGGATTTGAATGAAACTTGGAATACACATAATATGTGTGATAGAATAACATATAGGCTACTTTTTATCTGGGTACAATGTGAGGGAAGCCGTGGGTGGCAGCTATTACATAATAAATACTGATCGAGTCCTGGCGGGCCGCCCAGACGCTAATTCAATTCGTTGACCCAAGGGCTGCTGTTGCTTTTATTTTAAAGTGCAGTAAAGCTAATCCAAATATATTGCAATGTATGCGTTTATTGCAACGACAGGCGTGATTTTTGAAATCAATAAACCATATCGTCCTTTGTCCGCTCTATACACCGTTTCATAACAAGATCGTTACTCCGGCACATTACCGTCATTCCGGCCTTTTACCATCTAGTAGATGATTTATACAGCGTCAGCAGGCAACTTTTACCTTCACTAACGGGACGCTGTAGTGCCCGGGACTAATTAAGATGGAGTAGGCTTGCCCAGCACCTGTTCAATCCTCTCAGCTTAGTCAGATTTGTCCACAGGAAAGACATGATCAATACGTGCAGAGCTGATTAAGCCGCGGATTTCCTCACGATGTTTTCCTTCACCGTTTGAAAGTACTGGTATAGCGTACATCAATTTTTCGCACAGAAAAATTCATTGGTACACGACTGGATTTGAACCCACCACCTTGGGATCGAAAGACGGGGTCACTACCAACTAGACCACCAGTGCTCCGGCACATAACTACACAAAAATTCGATTTGTATGAATTACTACGAGTTGACTTGAATTTTGTTTGTGTGACTATGCAGCTATTATGTACGTTCTCCAGATATGAAACTGGAACCTTAAAACCACGACAAATTGAAAAATTATAAATATAAATAAATATATAATAGTAATCATAAAAAAAACTTGCAGCCACTCCTGATTCAAATTCTAGTACCTAATGTAAAATGTTTTAATATTATAAATAAGGAATTTTACAATCAAATTTTATTATCGTTGGTTGTTTTAAAACTCTTTGGTTTTGACATGACATACTGTGTATGTATACGAGTGAGTCGATCATCGATCTTGTTCAATTTGCGAAAGAGCAAAATTTACTTCTCAGTTATATAGATGTACCAATGAAGGCAGTAGCGGTGGGAGGCATTGGTAAACCGCGAGGTACTTTGAAGGGAAATTGTAGGAAATATATTTCTGTAAGTACCTAAGAAGTTTTGAAATTACCTAGATAACACCTTGTAAATATATAATTTTTAGAAAGGTTTATTTTATTTTCAATCGTTGAAGTTTTGGTCTCGTTTTGTGCAATGCGAAGTGGTTTTTTAAACGTGTTCAAGAACATGTGACATGTTAATGCTTCTACACTATATCAGGCAAATGCTTATCCTGTGTAGGTTAGGTAGTTTTTCCAGAGCACTGGTTTGCCTATAAATCTCACCCTGCTTGACATTTCAATTCGCCTGTATTGCACTAGAGGTCAGGTGGATGGATCACTAAATCACAGAAGATTATAATAGTTGATAGCTGAATTACTAAAATACTTTCAATTTTGTTATTTTGAGGATTCCGTACTCAAAGGGTGCCAACGGGATCCTATTACTAAGCCACCGCTGTCCGTCTGTCCGTCTGTCTGTCAGCGGGCTGTATCTCATGAACCATAATAGGTAGAGAATTGAAATTTTCAGTGTGTATTTTTATTGGCGCTATGGCAACAAATAATAAAAATAAAATCAAAGAGGGCCCATACAAGAAACTTTTTTGTGGCCAAAGTACATATGGTCATATTAAAAAGTACATGTACGATGGTACGGAACCTTTCGTGTGCAAATTCGACTCTGATTTGAGCGGTTTTTACGATACTTTTGTGATTGTAAGAACTTTTATTGTGAAGTATTCATTTTATTTAGTTTTTGCATAAAATCAACAGTAGTATCAATATGGATATCAGGTACTGATAGACAGATTTACCAATAAACAAACACACATCTATTCGTAACGCGCATCACAAGTTGATTGTGTCAATAGCAGGGCCAGAGATGAGAACACTGGTGGTCTAGTGGTAGCAGTCCCGCCTTCCGATCCTATCGGTCGTGGGTTGAAATCCGGTCGTGCACCAATAGATTTTTCTGTTCGAAAAATCTATGTGAAAAATCTATATACTAGTACTCTCAAGGAAATCGGCATATTGTAGAATCGAAAAGGAGCCTTTGAGAAACACTTTAAATCCTTTCACCACACTGGTTCAAAACATCTAGAGACACGACTAGAAGTAGTAGGGACAGAGATACAAACTCTGTGATACTACAAACTGTGATGTACTATAAAAATGGAGCAAATATTATGTTTCGTAAAATGTGTAATTAAGATATTTTCCAATGTAAAAGCTTTGTTTGAGTATCAGTCTAACAGTACCTATTATAGACCTATTGAAAAAGAAGATCGATACCAACAGCTGTAAGGGTATCAAAGCAAGGCGTGGGCGGTATCCATTCTCCGTGGGAGCGTCTCGTCAGAGGGGCTTTCCGGGATTTTCTCGTTCAATGCAACTCAGGTATATTACTTTATACTCCATCGTCTCGGGGACCTGCCTTGTTTACTCGGATAATAACTCGGTATGATAGAAAATACGTAAGAGCTAAGACTTTGTCCAATGATACTCAGTTGAGAAAACAAGCAATCTCTTGAGATCGGTAGCCTGGTACATAGAACATATTTTTAGTGTTTCTATTGATAGAAAAAAAGAGCACTGGTGCCCTAGTGGTGGTGACCCTGCCTTCCGATCCTAAGGTCGTGGGTTCAAATCCAGTCGGACACCATTGGATTTTTCTGTTTGAAAAATGTATGTGCGCTATATCAGTACTTTCAAACGGTGAAGGAAAACATCGGCATGTCGCAGAACCTAATAAAATTGGAAATATGTGTCAAATACACGAAAGGAGCCTTCGAGGCGCACTTTAAATCCTTTCACCACACTGGTTCGAAAGAACTATAATGACACGACTAGATCTATATATTCAAAACTATCCAAGAAACGAAGTGATCGATGACATTGTAAAGGATATAGATGGTTGTTGGATGGAGGCAGCACAGAATCGTTTGTTCCGAAGTATATTCGGCAGATCAATGTTCACACAGTGGAATGTTCTGTAGATTGGTAACTCAAAACAGAGGTCACATAGATATCTAAGTTTCATAGAAACACGTCACAAGATCATCATCTTCCTGCCCTTATCCCACTCTATATGGGGTCGGTACAGCATGATCCTTGGATCCTTGGATCATGCTGTAAAAGTTTTGCCTAAAGTGTTTTATGACCGGCCGCCTGCCTGACGTCAACCCTCCTTGGGAATACTTGCTTATTGTATCTCATCATGTTGGAGGATACTATTCCTTAGTCGACTTTTACGACATGCTCGGGGAGAGAAGCAGCTGGACGCATTCTGTTTTTTTCTTTACTCCCAGTCCAGCAGAGAAGTTGGTTTACATAAGATAAATGAATATAAATTCTATAAACACGTCACAAGATAACCAGCTTTGTTCAGACAAAAATGTTGAGACTTATGATGGCACTGATAAGTTTAAGCTAAGGGGAAAGGAATATAATAATAATAATAATAATAATAACACCCAACAGTCACATACATAGTCCTGATCCCACACTAGGATTCCCTGTGTCGTGGGTATCAGAAACTACGAGTACCATGGTACCACAACACCCAGACCCGGAAGAAATATTTACAGATCATGCAAACATTTCTTCCGCAGCGGGAATCGAACCCGCGCCTCTTGCGTCTCTGCCGAGCAATCGCTCGCCACGCCACCGAAGCCGTCAATGCGAATGCGATCCAAGTTTTATCTACATAGTATCAAAGTTTTAATGGTGACGGTTACCAGAGTTTGACTCGATTGAAATGTTTAAAACTTCAATATTACTTGTAGACTTTGAGCTTACGAGCGCGATACCGTCGGGGGGGTCTGTCGATAATTTCTTCAATTTGTTGCGATCCACTGAGCACAAACCATATTTTCCTGTCACTTTCTATATAAATGCAACAGTGTATAGTAAATATGCAAATAATATAGTCTTAGTGCCAGTTGTGTGTAAAAACCACTATTAGCCGGTTCTGCTAGTGGAAGATCATACAGTTGTATTTTTGTGGTTTATTCGTCCAAGATTTTTGACAAAAAATTATGGCACTTTTCGACAGATGACTTTGCTATGATGCTATGATGATGATGATGGCTAATAGAATGCTTATATACTTTTTTTGTCAATCTTACTTCTTACTTATCTTACTTCTTACTTCTTCTTACTTATATTATAAATTTGAAAAGTCTTAGTTTGCTTGAAATTACCGACGTAAAGCTCAAAACGCAACGATAGCGCGTACTAATTTTACCGGTGCTGCCATCTAGTACGAAAGTTTGTAACGATGTTTGGATGTTTGGATGTTTGTGCCTCAATCACGCCTAAACAGCTGAACGAATCTGAACGAAACTCGGAATATACATATAACATGTACTGGATTAACATATAGGCTATTTTTTATCCGGGTACCACGCGAGCGAAGCTGCGGGCGGCAGCTAGTACTTATAATACATAATACTACAACACCCAGACCCGGAAGAAATATTTGCAGAACATACAAACATTTCTCCCGTAGTGGGAATCGAACACGCGCCTTTTGCGTCTCAGCCGAGCAGTCGCCCGTCACGCCACCGAGATCGTCAATATTGAAACCGGGCACAAGTGGTTCTCTCAATATCTATTTACAAAGCAATTTAGATAGATCGGAATACAAAGTCCGCAGGTACCTACCGTGTAGTTAGCATGCGTTCAGATTGGAAACAGATTATTCATTCGAGTTAATCTATAAACGAGAGCCATTCATGCAAAGTTATGGTAATCTGCTGAAATATCAGGGTGGCTCTAAATAATACTCCCTTCTCTCATTTCACTTTGTGTAAATTGTGTAGTTATTTATGATCTGTGTATTGTTGAGTAAATTATGATGAAACCCGCAATTGTTCCGGTTTCGCTCCGGTGCTTGTTACTATTGGAAGGAAGCAATTAGTAGGTATTTCTTGGTAAGTAATGTGCCAGTAATTGTAAACTCTTGAACTGTGTCAATTTATTTTATGAATTTATTGAAATGTTAATTTTGTTTATAATTCATAGATATTGTGTGCTATTCAGAGATAAGATATTTATTGCACATAATATATATGCAAATGGGCAAACTTGATGCTATTTGTCTATCTAGTTGTGTCACTAGTTCTTTCGAACTAGTGATAAAAGGATTAATGTGCGGCTCAAAGACTCGCCGAACGAATCACCGTAGATATCTGTTGGTATCATCGATGGGTGATGATTTAGATTTTATGATAATCAACCTGCTAATGAATGAATGAAAGAATGAATGAATGAAAATACTTTATTGCACACCTGCGAAGTTCAATAAGACGCGATTATAAAACACGTCACAAAGATACATCTGTGGAGCTAGCTTTACATAACTGTGCAGATTTCGATACAGCTGCTGCACGTCGCCTGTCACGTGACATGGCATCACGTGACATGGCGTCATGTCAGTGTCAGCCTACGTGCAGTGGAGATAACTCTGTATTTATGACCGGCGGCTATTGTTGCTAGAAACGAACGTGCTTAATGGGATTCTAATCTGCGAACATCTACGGATATGAACGCAGGTTGTAATGGTTTCGTCACTATGTTAGATCAGTCAGAGATCAATTAGACAGATTTGGAAAAGCATTTCTGCTGAACAGAGAGTTAAGAAGAAACATAGAATGTGTCCAGCTGCTTCTTTTCCCGAGCATGTAAAAGTCGACTAAGGGATAGTATCTCTCCAGTATCATCATCTACTTGGGAGATGGGCTGATCACCTGTCACCATGGTTTACCGTATTCATCTTGGTACTCTTGAATCAGGAGTGGCTGCAAGTTTTCTTATGATAACTTGTGGCTCTGCCTACCCCATTAGGGATACGGGCGTGATAATATGCATGTATGTATGTACTTCTGCAAAATATTATGTAAATATTTAATCTGTTAACTGCACTCAAAATAATTACCCAAAATTTAAGGGCGTGCTCGATTCCAGTAAGTAAGCAAAATAGCAATTAAAGTTTTACTTTCATCATCATCGTCATTACAGCCTGTCATTGCTCGCTGCTGGACATAGATCTGCCTTTGCTTGTGCCATCCAACGTCTTTGTGTCAGTAGTGCCATTGATTTGTACCATTGATGGTACAAGTGACACAACTTTGTATCCTTAGTACCATTAAAGAAAAATGAGGATATTCCCCCGTAATTGTTAACCGATACCTATGGAACTAGTGATACAACTTTTTATCTCAAGTACCATTAAAGAAAAGTAAAGATATCCACGTAATTTCATTTTTGCCTGTGCGATCCTAATCGATAGATCCACTTTACCTCAATACAAAAAGCTAATAGCAAAAAAATAATCATAAATAACTCAATAAGTGTTTTGTCTACATTGTTGGCTGAAAAGGATATTTTTATTACTAACTAGATGGGAAAGTCATACCATAACCTTAAAGCTGAATGGGTGCATAAATATTTTATGAAAGCTGATATAGCACGCTCAGAATGTCGAAGGCTTTGTCTCAGCATCAAATAACGGATCAAGCTCGAGGAAATCTAAGTAGGCAGGTATATTTACTAGCTGCCGCCTCTTGGTTTCACTCGCGAGGTACCCGGATAAAAAGTACCTATAATGTGATTCCAGTACACGTACCATGGACAAAGACTACTGTTGGTCTAGTTGGTAGTGACCCCGCCTTCTGATCCTAAGGACATAGGTTCAAATCCGGTCGTGTACCAATGGATTTTTCTGTGCGAAAAAAATATGTGCGCTATACCAGTTCTCTCAAACGGTGAAGGAAAACATCGTGAAGAAACCCGCGGCTTAGTCAGCTCCGCACGTATTGATTATGTCTTTCCTGTAGACAAGGCCGAATAAGCTGAGAAGATAGAATAGGTGTTGGGCAAGCCTATTCCATCTTAATTCGTCCCGGGCACTTCAGCGTCCCGTTTGTGAAGGTAAAAGTTGCCTCTTGACGCTGTATAAATCATCTACTATAGATGGTAAAAGGCCTTAGTAGTAGTACACGTACCACGGATAAAAACATCAAAATTTCCAAGCAACCTTACAAACTTTTGCATTTACAATGTATTAGGTAAGAAAGGTAAGTAATACAAATGTAGTTCTAAAATAGTTGGTATCATTCTGATTACTGGTTGGTCTGGGTGTTGTAGTATTATACAAGTATAAGTATGTATTTACAAAAAAAAAGTATTTAAGTATTGTATCTGGTTCCCATAGTACAAGCTTTGCTTAGTTTGGGGCTAGATGGCGCTGTGTGAAATGTCCACAAATATTTATTTATTTTTATTATAATTTCTTTGTCCATTATTTCCTTTTGAACTCTATCAGTGAAAAGGTAAACCTACGTGATCAGGAAAAAGCAAACGGGGAATTTGATTATCTGATTCAAAAAGTCGCTCTCTAGAATATGAATAACGTTTTCAGGGTTCCGTACCCGAATCTATGACAAAGCCTTAGCTGTCCATCCGTCTGTGCGTTCGTTCGTCTGTCCGTCTGTCCGTCTGTCGCTGACAGCTAATAGGTAGAGAGTTGACATTTTCACAGTGTGTGTATTTCTATTGCCGAGATAACAACAAATAATAAAATAATGTTCATAATCGATCATCGAAACTATTTTAAAGTACATGGAGTAAAAGTCATATTAAAAGAACATGGAGATGCTTGTTCTTTTTAATATGACTTTTACTCTATGTATACGATGATACGGAAGCCTTCATGTGCGAATTCAACTCGCAATTTTTTATTAATTTATCAGACAATGAAATGGTATCCAGGTTTCCTGTTGAAATTATACAATTTACGCAGCCCAACCGGAGGGTAATCCACTGCCTTGCTACGCAAAGTCGCTTCCTCCAGAGAAAATTGAAATTTCTCCCCCTTACACCAAAGATTCCTTGATTTGAATATTTATAATACTTGCGAAGTTTTATGATGCTGCATCTGAATCAAGATGAAGCTTGTTAATAGTACAGTTTCATTTTCAGTTTGTGTTTTTATTCTGAAAAGATCTCCGCCCATTAACGTTACGTGTCTTACTTTGAGAGAGTCTAATTATATTTGTATTTTTTTGTACTGGGACTGGAACGGTCGGGTTATGGACGGGGTAAGTTCACATCCATTTAGAGCAGTTTAGACAAACACTTTGCAGCAAGTACAGCTTCAAGTACGGCTAGACGGAGTTCTTAGATCGCCAGTCACGGTTCATTACCTTGAGCAGGTAAGCTGCTCGTAGCCAGCTCAGCCCGCAGTAACAAACTCGTTAGCCTATCTGAATGCCACCGCTTCGTGTCATTCCCAACTTATCCCTTATCACTATTGTAATAACATTCGAAATGACAAGACCCAAACGTGAGATACTAAGCCGCGCTAGGTAGAGGTGCACTTGATTGCTTGTCTCGATTCCAGCTCATTAGTTTGAGTGGCGAGATCTGAGAGCTTCGGTTTCGTTACGTAATATTGCCATGACACCCGAGGGTTCTGCGGATTGAATTACTGTTTATCGCTCGGCTCGAGGCGATCCGTGATGTACAGTCGTGAAAAGACACTTTGCGAAGAGCGAGCTCGGCGACTCATTTCACTATGCATATTTGAAGTGTAGTTTGCTATTTGCATTTTATCCGCTTATTTCATTTGGTTATCAAATGAAGCAGTCTTCTGTATAAAGGGTTACCTGTTCAGAGCTGTTATGTAAGTTAACTCAATTTAGGTTCGACATTAGCCACGCAAGCCTAGCGCGAGCATCTTTTGCTACTTGCACACGTTTGCCATACGTGATAGCATTACGTAAATGGAGTTAGCTGCGTTCGTGGGCTTTAGCTCGTCTATAGTTTTAGCCTCAGCCGGCGTGCATACGTCAAGCAAACGATTGGTTATGTTAGCATGCTTACGACAGAGTAGATATGTTTTATTAGAATATGTTATTAGAATATGTTTATTAGAATATGTTTTATTACATGGCATGTCAAACTACATTACTTAATGCCTAGTACCTTGTGCTACGACGATCGCAAAATTATCTACGATCGTAGATTCTTCTGCATTATTTACTACTGCTGTACTTGTTCGTATAAAACAAACAAATGAAAACCACAACACAACTTAGCGAAAGTGGTGAAATAAAACAGGAGTTCTCACAGATAGTTGTGTGAAGTGAGAAGGCAGTAAAGCTAACGTTTATCACAAAACGAGAAAATAAAATACAGTAAGCGGCTGGTGCTGTGTATATTCTCTCCATAAATAAAGTTTTATGAAGCCGTATACGTTTTATATCGTTCATTTTGTCGGAAGAGTCGCCAGATAATAATAAATTGACCACTTTAAAGTCCACCTGCGATTGTATCACCTGCGTTGCCGAAGTGAAGATTTACGAACCTATTTAAATTCAATGCTCACGTCTACGAGTACTATTCGAATATAATATTTGATCATCGATGTCGATGCGCATCGGTCGGTGGCCGATAGTTTCATAATAAATTATTTTTATACCTTTTAAAAGCGACATCTTGCCTCTGCGAGCGAATTCTGTACATCGCCTGACGCCCAGTCCGAGTCAACTTCCCGATGATGCCTCGTGGAGAGGCGAATCACGTGTTGAAGATATTAAGTTTGCTTAGTGTGGACGTATGAGCCTTATGGTTTTTAATTGCGGGCGGGCGGGCAGTTCACTTGTCTGCAATTTGGTAAGCTTCTTATGAATATTTAAGCGGATTAGTACTAGACATTACCATCTTTTAGTATTACATAAAAAAATGGAATTCCAAAGTCACGCCTGAATCAATTAATTACCTTCAATTTTATTGTGTTTTCGCCCTAAACATTCCAAGATGTTTAATTTGTTAAAAGCTGGAACATTTCGTAGCAATCAGCGAGTTTCAATTTAAGTGTAGTCGTTACAAGTCCAACACGAAGTTTTATAGTTCAATTACAGAGTTGAACTCACGAACGCGTTCAATGAGGAGTGGCGGGGTCATTGGATGCCACCCTCGACTCGGGGCTCCACGTACACTATCACTTTTCAAGAGCAATAGGTATAAGAAAGTGCAATATTTTCTAATCTAAAGGTTCATTCACTTCACCAACCTCTGTCCTGACCGACGCAGTCACGTCAGAACATAGTGATTCCCAATGTTAAGGTCACGTCACAAATTTAAAGTACCGGTAGGTGTTGAAGCAATCAAAATCTTTCATAGTACTCGTATATCAGTTGTATTTAAAAAGCTACCGGCTGACTATCATGATTGACCCAATCAACACACAATGGCATTGTTACAAAAGCTTGTCAGTAAACCCTATGCAGAAACGTATATCAATCAGAGTAAATATGAACATGATTGGAGTATTGCCCGTAGATAGATTCATACAAGAATTCATAAAGGGATATTTTCGGTTGAGGCGTCGGATATTGGTGCGCCTCGACGGAAACCCGATCGGTCCAAATAAAAGGTCTACAACATGTTACACATATTTTGTTACCTCGTCCGCCTGTCCCTATGTTACCTAACGATTTCTATATACAAAAAAATCACGCCTGATTCCCTGTGTTTTTTCATTCATCCGCTCTATATGATCGAACCATCTTAACATACTTTTCTCATACCTCATCACTACATTTACTTTCACTCCACATCGCGTTCTTATCACGCTATTTCTCATTCTATCACTATCACACATACTTGTAACGCATTTCCACTCCATTCACACCATTTTACTTCTGCCATACTTAAAAAAAGCTAATACGTAGCTGTTATGTAGGTACCTAGATTCGAGCTAAGTCATTATTGAATTTTGGACTTGTTATTATCAAATACTCGTTAGTCGATGTATCTAACTTTTAGTTTCTGAAACGAAAAACGAACCCTCACAGAGCCCTAAAATTATTCAACTCTTTAATCCCAACACGCTAGAAGCTTGCATTACAAGCTGCTTCGTAAAATTTGCATGAAACATTTCGCGTTCGGCTTAGCTCGAGGCTTTTACAACTTGTTGCAGCATATCAATATTATTTACTTTGTTATCGTGTTACAGTACTTTACCGAAACATCTATGTAACTTCTACCCAATCTTCTTCGAAAAGATATTTCTTTTGTGGTTGCGAGATAAACTTCTCATAAAAAATCTCTCATTATACTATATAAAGCTCGATTACCACTGACTGACTGATTCATTGACATCATTGTTCTCCCAGAAGGAGACGAGATGGACGATGATGATGTATGGGGAAAATGTTCGATGTGTCCCGGTGAGTGGGGGAAAAATCCGAAAACCCCCATTTTCCTCCCCCCTCGCCCCCCCCCCACGTTCGGTGTCCCGATTCTTCCCGACGAGGACATGTTTTTTTTATAGATTCGGATAGAGGGTGCTCGAAGGAATACAACTTTTTATTCTACCCCCCCTTTTGCCCCCCCTTTCACCCCCCCTTCTATTGGATCTCCGAAATGACTCGTGATATGGGATTTTTTAAAGTGGATTCGTATAGGGAATGAAATGGCGAGTAAAATTTTATAAAAATTTCCCCCCCTCCCCCCCCAATTTTCACCCCCTCTTGCTTGTATCTCCGAAATTACCCACGATTCGAGATCGCGGTTGGTCGATTCGTATAGAGAATGGGATGGCGAGTAAAATTTCATAAAAAAATCCCCCCCTCCCCCCCAATTTTCACCCCCTCTTGCTTGTATCTCCGAAACGGTTCGTCCGATTGGGCTGAAATTTTGGTTCCAAGGGTTTTGCGCGGGCTTCTTGCAGCCCGCGTCCGCAAGCGAAAATACTAGGTATTAAAAAAACCAAGCTTATTATTTTATTCTACTATATACAGCTCGATTACCACTGACTGACTCACTCACTCACTCATTGACATCATTGTTCTCCCAGAAGGAGTCGAGATGGACGATGATGATGTATGGGGGAAATGTTCGGGGAGTCCCGGTGAGTGGGGGAAAAATCCGAAAACCCCCATTTTCCTCCCCCCTCGCCCCCCCCACATTCGGTGTCCCGATTCTTCCCGACGAGGGCATGTTTTTTTTATAGATTCGGATAGAGGGTGATCGAAGGAATACATTTTTTTTACTCCCCCCCTTTCGCCCCCCCTTTGACCCCCCCCTCTATTGGTTCTCCGAAATGACTCGTGAAATGGAATTTTTTCAAGTGGATTCGTGTAGAGAATAGGATGGCGAGTAAAGTTAAATAAAAAAATCCCCCCCTCCCTCCAATTTTCACCCCCCCTTGCTTGTATCTCCGAAATTACCCACGATTCGAGATCGCGGTTGGTCGATTCGTATAGAGAATGGGATGGCGAGTAAAATTCCATAAACCCCCCCCCCCCTCCCCCCAATTTTCACCCCCTCTTGCTTGTATCTCCGAAACGGTTCGTCCGATTGGGCTGAAATTTTGGTTCCAAGGGTTTTGCGCGGGCTGCTTGCAGCCCGCGCCCGCAAGCGAAAATACTAGTTTATTTATAAATTTTAATATGTAGGTAAAATTCGTACTTTATTAACAGAAAGAAACTTACAACTATTACAAATATAATTTACAAAATACAAAAGAAACAGTCGGGCTATCTAAAGGCCGTTGCAAACGGTCTATAGATAGCTCACCTGATCCAGCTCATAATGTATAATAAAATATATTTGTTCTATATTGTCTGGAGAAATAAAACGAACGAAGAGAGTATGCATGTGATTAAAATGAGGGTCAAACATAACAAACGAATTATACCTCCATTAATAGTTTAGTTTTGAGTAGGAAATTAATTAAAAAAAGTGCAAAAGAACTTTAACATTCAAATATTTGAAACGCAACGCCATTAGTCTATAACGTCACGTGATAGGTAGTATATGACAACAAAATTGACAATGTCATCAAGTGTGCCACGTAGTTTTTTGGTATTTCGTATTTTGCTTGTGAGTATAGACCATGACGTCACACCACGCGCGCCAAAATGGCAGGCGTTAAAGGTGCCCGCGTCTGTTGGCTATTTTTAACTTGTTTTTTAAATAACTTAACGTAAGCTATCGAATAAATAAATAAAAAAATGCATACATATTCTCTATTAAGACACTAACTAACACTATTAACCGAAGGCTTAATTCGATAAGGAACATCCCATTTATGTTTCATCTTTGTGAGATAATCTGAAAACAATATACGCTTTAGTGTGTAAAGTATTTTAAAGGACGCTAAATAAAATCAAGTCGGTTACGTCGCTTTAGGTATATATCAAACTATGCGCCAAGTGAGCTCAGCCTATGACGAGCTGCATTAGGTACTTGTAACGTAGTCTACTTCAGTATAATTGGAGTAAGCCTCTTGACGTTCGTGCCTTCGGGCGTTCAACAGCTGAATTTCAGACGTAAATTGCCCGAAACTGCCGCACGGCATGTTTGTGGTCCATTTGCAGTCGGGACAGGTCTTCCGCCCGAGGTTAGAATGAAGCGGGTGACTGATAGCCTGGAAGGTAGCCTTTATAGATAACATTGAATTGAAGGCTTTATCTGACCTTAAAAATGAGTACTACTGCTCTACGTATCACTAGTTCTTTGGACCGGGTGCAGTGAAGGATTTAAAGTGCGCTTCAAAATTTCCTTTCGTGTACCTACTTTACACTACAGTTAATATAGTTTAATCTGGTACTCCTCCTAATTCTAGATAGTTAGCTTATTATACTTTCAGATTTATTTTTGTATTCTCGAAATACAAGCACGCAATACATTTTTCCCTCGCTCCCATAATAATTTACTTTACTATTTGTCCTAGTTTTTGTTCGTCTTCTTCTTTTTGACATTGACATTTTAAACGACTGCCTCAAATTAGTAATTTGAACCATTCAAATAATTTTGCATTCAAAGATTATTAAATGTGATTATTTAAAAAGTAAGCTAACAGTTTAGAAGTGTATCCATCCAAAAACTAAGCATGTGTATACAATAAAATATACCTGGATGCGTGTAAGTTATGAGTCGGGTTACAGATTGTCTACATGTCGGCACTTAATAGAATTATCGACGTAGGCGGCTATAAAGATTTGCAAAAACAAGACGGCGCTGTAGCGGGTGTGCCTAATGGCCCGGAGAGGTTTCTGCGGAACAGTCGAGAGAATAAACAGTCTCCACTCAACTTATTCACTAACTATTTATAAAGGAACTACACTGCTGAAGTTAAAGGGCCGATTGCACCGTTCAAACTGAACAGCATTGAGCTAAATTAAGATCTGTCAAATTGTATGAAAACTATCAGCAGTGACAGCTCTTGAAGTACGCTTGTTATCTTTGCTCGTCCTACTATATTATAAAAGTGAATGTTTATGAGGATGTTTGTATGTTTGTGCCTCAATCACGCCCAAACGGCTGAACGGATTTGAATGAAACTTGGAATATACATACATAGTAGATACATGTGCTGGATTAACATATAGGCTATTTTTTATCCGGGTACCACGCGAGCGAATCTGCGGGCGGCAGCTAGCAAAAAATATAATCATTCTGTGTGGGGTATCAAATAAAAGGGCTTAATTAGAACATTTCAAATATAAATATATTCTCAGCTATTCTCGCTATATACTCGCGGCTTTGCTTGCATGCACCCGATAATTGAGAATAATTTATAATATCACGTAGGCAAAACGAGACGTTTCCAACGATACCTCATTTGTCAATTTACTATAAGTAGTTATGAAGGAGCAGGTGAACATACATACATACATACCCACCCAAAATCATAACTTTCCTTTTCGCTTAGCAGTAATCGGGTAAAAAATATGAAAAAAGCTAAAAGTTTTTTTTAACCATAGATTTTAAATTTGGAATTCGGTAGTAAATTGCACTTCTCTAGGGAGATCAGATCTTATCTATAGAGAAATCGGTTGAAAATAGCATTTGCCGGTATTTCACACGTTTGTGAATAAGGGTGCTGGTCCCGATTCCGATTTATTGCTTCGGTACTGGACAGTAAAAAAAATTACAACGAAACGACTAACCGCTTACTGGATACAATTTATTTGAAAACAAACTTAATGATGTCTTGTTCGTATTGCAGGAGTTTAGATTTTGTATAGCATAAAGTTTGACTGTCATCATCATCATCATAGCATGGTTTTGCCCACAGCTGGATAACTTATAACATTTTGACATATATTCTTGCATTCTAAAAAATACTGACAACCATACATAATAGTTTTTTCTCGCTTCCTTATTTACTTTACTTTTCTATCTGTCAAAAATACGTAAACTTTTGACATTGACATTTTAAATGACTGTTCCAAAGTAGCTCCTTGTCTGTCATTCAAATAGTTTTACATTTAAAACTATTAAATGTGATTTTTTAAAATGTACGCTAACAAAACACAGAGTGATAAAATGTATTGTTTGCCGAGAATCCAGCTGACACAAAAGTTACGTACCAACAGCAACTAAACTCCGTTTTCAATGGTTATAATAGAAACTAGAGCTTCCTGGCACTAGTTTTCAATGCACACATATACCTACGTCGTACTAACTAGGTACTAGTCGTAGTTCTTTCGAACCAGTGTGGTGAAAGAACAGTGTAGTAGTGTAGTAATGTACACACTACTATAACACCCAGACCTGGAAGAAATATTTGCAGAACATACAAACATTTCTCCCGTAGCGGGAATCGAGCCCGCGCCTCTTGAGTCTCAGCCGAGCACTCTCCCGCCACGCCACAAAAGTCGTCGATCGTCGGTCGTCGAGGTCGTCGAGGTCGGGCTATGATCCTGACAAACTACTCTCTCATTAATCACTCACATTTTTCATGCATGCTCGACGGCTTAGGGTACTCTTACTATATATCTATAAACAAGTCATTTGTTGTTGCTAACTGCTATCACGTGCAGTAAAATTGTATGCTGAAATGATTTACTTTATAATTTATCTTTTCGCCTGAAAATGCTGGATCATAATTCGATTCATCCAGCCAGAGAGCACTAGCCCGCAAAATAAAGCTGCTGTATAAATAAAACAAACAACACGGTCCAACAATTTCAAGCTTTTTTTGGAAATGTATTATTTACCGAGATGGGGGACGAATAGAAACAACGAGAACAGACTTATCTGTTTCATTCTCTGGTGAAGTTAATGACGGGTATGTTTTGAGAGGGGTATTAAATAAATGAAAAATTCGTTGACTTACATCAAAAAAACACATTTTTGTTGCTACGATCCTCAAATATGACCCCGTTTGTTGGCACACACCTGAAACAATGAAACGAAAATATAGCAAACGAAGTGAGAATTGAAAAAAAAAATATATATTGATATGAAAGTAACTTGCAACTAATACAAATATAATTTACAAAATACAAAAGAAACAGTCGGGCTATCTAAAGACCGTTGCAAACGGTCTATAGATAGCTTACTTGATCCAGCTCATCGCTGGTGGAAGCGTGCCCAGGACACTGGTCGCATAGCCACACTGAATGGCAATACTGATCCGTTGAGCCAAATAAGTAAAGCGTTTAAATATAGTCAGTCAATCGTTTTTAGTCAAGGCATTGTTGTTTTGCTGAAAACAGTTTGCATTTGTCGTACTTGTAAAAATCTATTGCGACGTAAACATATTCAATAATTAGATAAGGTTTCTAAGCATATATGCTAATGAAAACATTGAGATGCTGGCAGGCAGGTACATAATAATGCTGAATATTTCTAATAGAGAAATGTGAATAAAAATTAACTAAAGTAAACAAAATGCTTCATCATGTTTTAAGCGAACATTTTTTATACTCACTATCTCAACTAATTACATGTACTAAGAGGTACCTCCTACTTATAGGTATGCTGATGACCGCTCAACTCATAATGTAGGCCTATTCTACCTCTAGTATATTTTTATTGGTTTGTACCGCTATGTAGGTATACTTTCCCTGTCTTCAGGGTGTGGTAGATTCCACTTAGCGTATCGTGACTCAGCAAACCTATTCTCTAGGAACTGTTAGCTATTCTGCGCTGTGCGAAAAATAACCATTTACTTACTAAATGTGAGGCACTTTGTTTGAACGGTCATTAACTGTCGACGAGAACTATTTTGGGCATGTCTGTCTGTTTAAATTAGGTAAGTAATTTATAATAGATATGCTAAGGTTTTTCAGAATTTTTGCTATTAAATTACATCGTAATTAACTAAATAGGATGTTTAGAATGCTCGTCACACGGAATGGACATTTGTTACTCTTAAATAATGACTAGCTTCTGCCCACGGCTTCGCCCGCTTTGTACCCAGATAAATACAATACAGTTACTACTTACCTATCAAAGTATAATCATCTAAAAATATGGTGGGTTCCCGAGATTTTTTAAGATTTTTTTAATCAGGTTTTTTTTTCTCTTATAGTGTTTGCACTTTAAGGAACAATAAAAACTTTTAATTAACTAACAACAGAGTTCTACATCGACTTTGGCGAGCACAATCCGCTATTGCACTTTTAAAATGAAAGTTTGTGTGTTTCCGAACGCAAATGGAAACTAGAAATGTGACAACGTAAGTTTTTAATGAATGAAAATAATCTTTTAACGCTCACCAACGGTAATGCCATTTATCGCATATGCGGTCAGATAAAATAAATATGCGGAGCAATAAATATTGAAACAACTGCTAATTATTATTGGTCAGTGGGGAATACACCGTTTACGTTTCATTCGCGAAAATAAAATCAAATAAATGATGATAATTATCTAGCACGGAGTTTATTTATAGCTTTTGCGGTATTACATACATACCTATTATCACGCCCGTATAATGGGGTGGGCAGAGCCACGAGTAATCGTAAGAAAACATGCAGGTCTCCTGCGAAATTATTTATTAAATTAATTTATTTGGAACTAGCTGTTGCCCGCGACTTCGCACGCGTGTAGTACATTATTTTGTTTTATAATCAAGTTTTCGCAGCGCACGCCAAAAACTATTTTGGGTTTTCTACCTTGGGTTACAATATTGTAATTTTCTTACGGGTCCCTAATTTAAAAAAAATACATTATAGCCTATACTGGTCCCTGATAATGTACATATCTATTGGTGAAAGAATTTTTGAAATCAGTTCAGTAGTTTCGGAGCCTATTCGTTACAAACAATAAAAAAAAAACTTTCCTCATTATAATATTAGTATGTTATATTTTGTGATGCTTAGACTTTACTTACTATTGGTGACATAGGTCCATACTACGACTATATTATAGAATTTATTATTATTATACCGACAGATTAAATACAAATTCACAAGAACTTCACATCTTCAAAAACTTGGCAGCTCTAAAACTTTCCTATTAGTTAGAAAGTTCTTTAAATATGCATGCATATTATGAACTTTAACTATGTTGCTACACTTTAAAAACTATGCTGAAGCGTTGCTAAACTGGGGTAAGACGTTTGAGGCATTTGGCAAAAGTGCTACGAGCTGGCCACGTACCCTCGTAGCAATCTCGTAGCGCTAAGGTATCTACTTGTGAAATAATACTGCGGAGACTGTAAACTCACACGTAGATACAATAATATAATTTTAAAAGTTTGTAAGGATGTTTGGTTGTTACTCAATCACAGCGTAGGTAATGGCTGAGCAGTTTTGTATGAATCTTGGAATCCTATTAATATTATAAACCCATAGGATGATTTGTAGATCCGTACGCCATTTAGCATACATCCAGCGTCTTGGGCACACTTCCACCGTTTGATGATCAGGATCAGGTGTGCTATCTATAGACCGTTTGCAATGATCTTTAGATAGCCCGATTTGACAGCTAATACATTTGTAGATGTATCTAATATTTGGTGATTAATGATTGTTGCGTGTTATTCTATTTATTATCCTTTAAAATGAATCACATTTTCTCAGCGATTAATCAAGATATTTCCCAAGTTAGAATCATAAGCGAAAGCAAAGGGAATTAGGCAATAAGTCTTCGGTCGGACATTCCAATCAAGCCATTTGTTAAAATCGAGTATACGCCTGCTCCGCCTCATCGCGCGTAAATTCACGTTTGAATCGAAAATTAATTGTTTTACGCCGATGCTTCCACCCCTTGTAAGTTTGGAAATGAATTGAAAGATCAATAGGATTTTACTGCTAGCATTACATGGATTTGAATGTCTTTGATTAGCATTGTTAGTTGCTGGAATAAAGTTAACTTTTTAGAATTTAAGTAATAAGTATTAATTATTTAAAAATGATTTACGTAAACATAATAATGAGTAAAAATGTTTGATATATTCACCTGACCTTTAATTTTAATGCTGAGTAAATAAATGTATTAAAAAAAATATTTTTGTTTATTTATACTGTTTCATCGAATTTTTGTAACCGTATACCCCGCTCGTATTAGTAACTTTCAAAGAGATTTGAGCTTAAAAGTTCGTAAGTTTCCAACAATGCATGCATTCTTTGTGCCTGCTTCGTAGTTGGAATGCGATGTCACCGAGACAGCAAATAAAACTGTGACTATCGTTTACAGTCAGCTAAAATAACTAAGTAATTTTGCAGAAATCGACTTACAATTTAGCAGCGCACTGTCCTAGTAGACACTAGGCCGAAAATTAGCTGTGACTGGCGCTGTGCGAGGTCGGGTCAGCTAACTGTAGCTGGGCAAACTCATGTATAGTAGGATCAATTAACGTAATAGTGCTGTGAATAAATAGCTGAATCATTCAGATTCCGATGACTAAGGACGGGGGCATAATTGGGCTTAAAATCACAGCTAGATTGCAACTGATTGTGATCGATGTCAACTTAACATTCGCAATACGAATTATGTCAAATGATGACTTGGAAGCACGATGCAGTTGAAACTAGCTTTATTAGTTCAGCGCGGTGGGGTCACTGTAGTCCCATGAAGACCGCTATGTTCAAATTAGTATAGCACTAACTGATTGCCTTCAGAGCAGTGCCGCTAACTGTGGACTCGTTTGAAAGAAACCTTAGAATGTGATTCAGCCGGCAGTATTGGATATATTGGCAATTCGCAGTGCATATTTCGGATCCGACGACAGGCGGTCCCAGGAGGCCCGCTATCGGCCGCCAGCAACCCACATTTACATAAAACTTACAATAACTCCTCCATACATAACTTGTTTGGTTGGCAAAATGAGATATTCATTTTAGTTCTGTGATTCACACTACTATTTGGTAGGTTTGGGTAAAACTTTTGTGGTAAACGGAGAATATTAAATATATGTTTTAAATATTTTACAGTTTTTTTAGAAAAATAAAAAGCTAACAAATTACCTAAGAAAACGCTTAATTATAGAATAGTATATTAGTTTCTAGTTAAATAATACAAGGTACATTCGAGAAAACACACGAATAAAAAACAATGATTTTCTTGAGCGTCCTCAAAGCTTTTTCCGCTCAAAGACGTAGTTGTTTCATAATGAAAATTTATGTGGAGGTGCAATAAACGATACCGCTTTGTTCTTCAGTGGAGCGAAAGGAGGTGGAACGATCAAGTCTTGCGGGGAATCGGTATGAAGTGGAACAGTAATAACAGACCTCAAATACAATTTTAAACTCAAAACATTCGTGTAACTTATTTACCGATTGGTATGGTAATTCATGATAAAAGTTTTATGTTGGTGATATGATTATGTAATTTTGTGTTTATAATATATTGTAATATTGTTTATATTGACCTCATTATTTTTTTGGTAGATCTTTGGTATTTATTTAGGTACATGAACTATTATACTTATTATTATTATTATTTCTTTAGCGATGATAACACCATCGCCCATTCTTCCTTTCGAGGTTGTCTGGAAGAAATTGGTCTTAGCTATAAGACCGTCGTTTGTGTATATTTGTTTTTGTAGTACCTAAGTATTTTCTATTTACTATTTTGTTTTCGTTTCATATTATAATACATAATAAAGAATTAATCTATCTGTCTAAGCAGAATAAATGAATTGATTTGATTTGATCTATACCCAATAGTTACAGGGAAAATACGTTACATTTTATCCGTTTATTTATCACTAGGGACGTTTAAACCTGTGCGGTTCTGTGCAACCCTCTTGTCATGTTGCGGCAACTCCTGCCATCTGGTTCTCGAAACAATAGCGCGCTTGATACTCTGCAGGGGACATTTCAGATTACAGAGTGTTTTGCTGTGGCATGCTGTTATGCCGTGAATTTTCTTTTGAGTAGAAGACTTGAGAGGACGTTAACATTCACCTTTATAACTTGCTATATTGCACGTACTTATATGATGAAGCTTAGTATCACCTGCTGAAAAAAAAAATAAAGGCCTTTACCATCTATAGTAGATGATTTATACAGCGTCAGGAGGCAACTTTTACCTTCACAAACGGGATAAGCATTAAGATGGAGTAGGCTTGTCCAGCCTATTCCAGTCTCTTAGCTTAGTCGGCCTTGTCCACGGGAAATACATGGTCAATACGTGCGGAGAAATACTAACTACATAATAAGAGGTTCATGGTCTCGTTGATAGAATTCAGCATCTCGGGAGCGGGGATGTAAGGAATGAATTCTGCTCTCAACGCAGTGAGCTGCAGCGGCGCGTAATTTAATTAGGGGCCAATTTGAGCGGCTGCTGCCCGTGAGCGGACGTGCGCCGAATGCCGCTTGTTCGACAAATTCCATTATGCGACGCTGTTGTATGCACGCCCGTCAAAGACCGACCGACACTAAGAAGCTAATGGTCGGGGCTTTGCCCTCGTTACTTTGAAATGTTGGACGGCGCGCCATGAAAATGTTCATCTCAATTTCGCTCGAGGCGTCCCGCAATTGCACAGACTCCGGCTTAGTTCCTTAAAAATAAACTTGATAAGAAAACAAAGCCGAATACTTCAAAGCGACAAATTGAAAAAGGCAACGGCTAAGTGATTGATTAAACTGAAGCACTTTGTCGGAACTCACTATCAGTAAGTTAGGAACGAGGAGAGATAAGCGTCATAAATCAAGGCGATAAAAAGTGGAACAATCGAGCGAAGCACGACGATAACTGAGCGCCTTCGCCCTCACAACAAACTGTTTCATGGGGCCGTTGACTTGGCTCGCTGAAAAGGGTGCCCTATCTTACTGCGATTGTATCTTGTCAGACCGGTCACGACACCTGACCTATCAGCCAATGGTTTATAAATATTCAAATGTAAACTACAATAATAAACGTTCCCATCAGATATTACTGAATCATTTGTCTGAAATACGAGAAAATAAGCGGGTATAAAATTACTTGCCAAGGAATTGAAACATCGCATCGCAGCGAAATTGATAGATCTCGTGGTGAGCACGTTTCCTCAGTTACGTAATCGGCAAAGAAAAGAGAGGAAGGGAAATATTGCATCAAAGAGAATTTGAAATATTGCCAAGTACACGCGTCGCCGATGGAATTGATTTTGCTGGCTTTGTGACCTCGGGAAGATGCTGTTTCGCGGTTATGTATCGCGTCGTCTTCTGATCCCACCACACTTGCACTCTGCAAGTCATATTCAGTAGCAAAGAATTTAATTTCATCATCAAACCTATAATCTTATATAAAAATACATACACACACCTGTATCCCCAATGGAGTGAGCAGAGCCACAAGTAATCTTAAGAAAACTTGCAGCCATTCCTGATCTAGTCTCAAGATATGGTAAACCATAGTGACAAGTATTCAGTCCATGTATGTATGTTCGTATGAGCTAGTGGCCAACTCTAGTGACGGAGTTTTTAGGCCGTCTAAAGGCCTCCGTCGTGGCTTAACGACTTAAAAGCCGGGACCGACAATTTAACGTGCCCTCCGAAGCACGGAAGCGCTCAGCTCGTAATGCCACTTGCGGTCATCCCATCCCAATTTGTGACCGCGCATACCGTTGCTTAACTCCAACGATCAATCAAGAACGCCTAAGCAAGCTACGCCACAAGCGCTTCAGCCCATCGCCCATATAGATGGTTCATCATGTTGGAGAGGATAGGTACACGATCCCTAGGTAAAATTTTACGAAATATATTTGTTCATATTTCGTAAAACTTTACCTAGGGATCGAGTATCCTCTCCAACATATGCTTACCAGATGTGGTCTGTTAGACATAAATATATTTTTTCTCAACGTTATGCGTACTTTTCTAGTTCGAATTTTAGTTTTTTTCTAGTTACTTAATACTGCTCCTGTGGTACAAAAGCAAGACTCTACAGTACCAACATAAAACTTCTCTATAAGTAAGACTATACAACTACCAGTAGTACAACTTCACTAGTGTTATAAGCCTCTAGTAAGCAGATAATAACACCGCAATACCTGTTGCTCTGTTTCACTTCTAATTTCCTAAGTGCCGAAGCTTGTTAGCTTATTTAGATGGAATAGGTATGTATTTTATAGAGTCAAATAGGGAATAGGTACTTGCCTAGCCCAATAATTGGTTCATCCAATGTAGTTTCGGAATAATGCAATGCTGTTGGCGTAGTTCCTAATGAAATGTTTGCTAGTCCCGGGGGATTGGATTGGGGTGTCGCGCGTTCTTCTCCATTGGTTTAGATAAAGTGAATTCTATAACAATGCAAGTGCCTATTTTGAAAATAATACCTATGGTTTTCGCGCAATGCTGTTCATTATTATTCGATATTCAACTAGTTAGTAGGACGACGTGACACGACGTAATAACTTAGTAGGACGACCTCGGTGGCGTGGCGGGCGAGTGCTCGGCTGAGACGCAAGAGGCGCGATTTCGATTCCCACTACGGGAGAAATGTTTGTATGTTTTGCAAATATTAGTTTGGGGCTAGATAGCGCTGTGTGAAATGTCCACAAATATTTATTATTATTATTAGTTTAGTTTTTCCAAGTCACACACTAACGTTTTATACACGCTTCATTTCAGTAGGAATGAACCACCTACTTACTACTATCAAATCTCGTTGAACTTCGTTGTTATTAGTTCATAGTAATAGAAAATTAAAATCACACTTACATTCTCAGTCAGCCCTTAAGAAGTTGTTCTTTTTTCGTTTAGCGATCTTACTAGTTCGAGGAAAACATTGCCAGTTATGATTAGGATTGGCAAAAACACTAAAAAGTTGTTATGCATACAAAGTAGCTCTGACGACGCCGAATGCCGCGAGCGAAATAAAACGCTGTTTGCGGTATGCGGCAGATGCACACGCTATTGTATGAGAGCCGATTCCGTGCCAACCACGTGCCCGACTCAAATATTGCTATAACCGTATGCAGGTAATTTTATTATATTATAGCTTATTTAAACATGAGAGAGAACAATCAATGATATCCCAGAAGGGCCCAAAACGTCGGTCATCAGTGGGTTCAACGATGTAAATGCTTACTTGGCTCTCTCTTACTTAAATAATAGTAAAGAAAAGCGCAAAAAGTATTACATGCCTTATGATTTGCCTGAAGATAATATGCATCTATCTGTTTTGAAATCAGGTACTCTGGTTTAGCGAAATGTTTTGATAAGTCATATGGTGTTTAACTAATATTTTACATCCGAAAGTTTGTGAGCATAAAATACTCGTAGTTGTTTGTGTTCCCAATAATGGCTGAACGAGTTTGTATGAAACTTTGAATAACATATAGGGTCATTTTTAGGGTTCTGTACCCGAAGGGTATTACTAAGCCTCCGGTATCCTTTCGTCTGTCAGCGGGCTGTAGAGTTGAAATCATAGAGCGTGTATTTCTTTTGTTGCTATAACAACAAATAATAAAAAAGGGGGCATACAAGAAACATTTTTGTGGCCAAAGTACATAGGGTAAAAGTCATATTGAAAAGTACATATGCGATGGTACGGAACCCTTCGTGTGCGAATTCGACTCGCACTTGATCGGTTTGTATTATATGAAAGCTAAGCTAAAGTAGAAGCTAGTTGATGGTATTATATCAAAGCCATTACATGCGTAATGTATTTACTCAATCTGCATCAATAAACCCCACTTACACGAGCTTCAATAGCAGTCAACTGGTATGTTAATATCATTGTATCGTAGTATTGAATTAAATCCCCCATTTGGCAAGCGACTCGGAAACAATCAGAGATCGGGAACTGAATCAAATTGGGAATTGTCGATGCAATCGGGAGAAGAAGCCGATTGTGACTTAGGTGCGTCTGTATAAATGAAATTTTGATTGCTTCTGGGCCCAAAACAGTCACAGTTTACTGATTGGAAATTCAGCTGTGGTGCATATATAAAGAAAAGTTGTTAAACATACTTTGTTTCAGTTTGTTTCTTAAACATCTATACCTAAACCACTGCGCATTTCTCAAATAACCCTACAGGTAAACGGTAAACGTTAGCCTTTGGGGTCCCAGAGCATGGACTGTTGGAATAGTTGTTCAATAATCATTGCTTTCGGTGCAGAACTTTTTTTCAAGCGATCCTTTTCAATTTTCAAATATTTTCAAATTATTTTTTTCTCGAATTCGTTTTCATGTGATGTAAATGTAAATAAATAAAGTGATGAAGTTATATCTGACTTTTCATGTTCCCGTAGTTTCATAGCGTCAGTCACTGTCGAAAGGTAAATGTCGGAATCAATCAGAAGGACGCGACACGTGCCCACGTGTCAGTAGCATTGTGGAAAATGAAATGGAAAATGCATCGACGCAAGCCTGACGTCTATTTCCTCTTAAAATGTATGTTATGGAATGCTTTCTAGGTTTACATCGAATTTTCCCGCTTCATACAATAGGGGTGGTACCTCCATAAGTTAATTTGTATTTGTAAGTTTTCTGAGGTTTTTTAGGCAAGCTTGGTTTATACAGTTATGTGTTTAAAATATTTAGAAGCTTGGATTTTGTTACGCAAGCCTTATTTCCGTATTTCTGTTCTGGTCATTTCTGGCTGCTGTGATAATTTCCCTCGCATTTGCGCGACGCTTTTTGAGGCTAAAATATGAATGCGCTGTCGGAGTACAAACTCAGGCCCTTTAGCCGGGGGCTCGATAAATTTATTTCATGCTTTATAACAAGCCAAGATTATTCTTGGACGTGAAAAAGACAACTGCAACATCCGTTGTTGAGGCTTGGTTTTTCGTCGGCATGTCCTCATTTGCCAACTTCCATCACCAAGTCGAGCCGTTCTGTTCTCACACGTTTGTAAAAGGCGGTGTAAAACCTTAGCATTTTCTTAGTTTTCTACCCCTTAAATAAATCCTTGTTACGTCCACGTCTGCTCATTACTACTGTGGAAATTAGCAAGCTAGAACTCGTGCTAATATTCTGATAACGACCGTATTATATATATAAATGGCGTGAACATTTTCCATTTGTACTTAATTTCTCAGCATATGCTGAGAGAAAATGCATTGGTTGGTATTCTATAGGTACGTCTTATCTCTCTCTCTCTTCTTGACTATTTATCCCACTTGGTGGTGGGGTTAGCCTTCCTCACACTCCTCCTCCACTTCGCCCTATCCATGACGTCGTCTTCGGAAACGGTGCATGCTCTCATATTGCGGTTCACCACAGCTGTCCAGGTGGTCTTTGGTCTTTTCTTTCTCTTGGTCTTTTGCCGGAGATGGATTTTTCTAGTATCTGGTTGCCAATGTAATCGGGTGATTTTCTTCTAACATGTCCGTCCATATCACCTCATCCTGTTCTCCTGCAGCTGCTCTGCGATGTCGCGTACTCCCAGGCTACCTCGTACATACTCGTTCGTCTATATGTACGTCTATGAAATGAAAATTATCTTCACTCCACCTAAGTCTGGATTACAAAATATAAATAGAAGTAGGTGAAAGAGCTGATAAATCTATCAATAATCCCAGAAGTCTTTACTTTATATCTGGCGTAAAATAGCTGCGGTTTTAGGAGTCGTTTAATGCCGTTTAGTAGGAAATCGTAAATATCGTGGAATATGGACGCGGCGGCTCGATACTGTAATAAAATTACATTTAACGACTCAAAAGCGTTCATACAATGTACATTACAATATTAATTTAATAATTCCGTGTAACTAAGACTGCCAATTTTCGGGCTTCCCCAAAATTTACTGAGCCTAAAGATTAAGGTGGATTCTACGCCCGATTTTCTTTGTATATCTAGCACAGATTTGTCGTTTATACATACACGCAACTCCTTTTCTTACTTCCTATAGTTACTCTAAATTGCTGTTGCAAAAAGTGGCTCACTATACCAATATGAGAAAATGTTCATACGCTAAATCTACTTTCTTGCCCAATTATTGGCCAATAAGCAACTCGCTTCGTTAACATTTATTAAAAATATTTTTCAATAATTTATTTTGAAAATATTATAACTGTTAATCCACACTTTTACGATACGTAATGACTCAATAAAGATGCTACAATGAGCATCAAAAACTTCGCGTGTACATTATTCAATTAGCTACATAGTTAGTAATAAAACGAACATTACGATATCAATGATCTTGAACGTAAATCTGTTGTAGCGTTTTTAATGATTTCATAAACAAACGTAATTTACGAGTTGATTTTTAATGAAGATTGAAAGATATATTGTGGGTATTGTTTGTTGTGTTTAAATAAAGTTTTTTTATATGACACAGTCTTAAAAAAAAACCAACAATATATATATATATTATAGCGGCACTACGTCGTAGCTGTAGTCAAAGGCTTTACACAACTCATTGAAAATAAACATTTTGGAAGAAATCGGGAGTACCTTGTACGATGCAATTTAAAAGTTTTAGATTAACCCGGTCTCCTACACGCCGCAGCCCACTCAGGCGGTATTATGGAAACGTCCGCGTTTCCCCGATAATCTCCCCTCTTAGCTCTGCCAGAATTCCTCGGCACTTCACACTCAGACACACTCTTACAGTGAGATCACTCCACAACCACACAAGGCATAAAATCGAATGGCAGTGAAACTCATTACAAGAAAATGTAACTTGGTCTCGCGCATTGGACTCGGCTGAATGCTCTGAAGGCAGGTTCATTAGTGCTCACAGGACCATACATTCGTTTTGTTAGTGGAAGGTAGAATGAAAAAAAAAATAACCGCCGACGATTAACCTGTGTAGCGAAAAAATCCAAGGTAGGTATATGAATCAGTAATTCGAACCACGTTGGTACTTTTAAGCTCATTGTAGGCGGAGAATGAGTTGATTTTCGTGTTGGTTAATATAATATTTTGATTCATTATCAGCAAGAACAACTTTCAAGAATTTTGTGAAAAATTATTAAGTTTATCTTAAATATCCTTGTTACTGAGGTTTCTCATCAGTGCAGCTTTTGTAAGTAAATTGAGTAAGCTCTTGAATCTCGTATCAAGTTGACCTTTTGCCAGCTTTTGTAATTTGCGAAGTTTGACTGGCAACAAGTTGCGGCCGGTGTTCATCTCAACTTGCAATGAACAGCGGACCCGGCCCTGTACTACACAGAATTTAAACATGAAACACTGCATCCTCATCTCGAGGACGAAGTTTGAGAGCGGATTGGGCTAAATTGTTAGAGTTAAATTGCATTGTCCGTTTATGCAATTTGTTTTGTTTTCGGTGACATTCTATTCGATTATGATAGTTTGAAAAGTCAACTTGAAGTTTAAAATATAACAAAAACGGAATGGAAAAGAACGTATACCTAAAGTTTTATGTATTTTTTCAAGCGTGAATCGTTGTCTGTGTGTAAAATGGGTTTCTTTTTGCAAGAACAGAGAGAATATTGCGCCTTAGTCGAGGCGGGAAGGGTACACATTGAATAGAATATGGATTCAATGCGGGGACAAATACACTGGTAATATATGCGACAGATATGGTGTCTTTACCGATGTTATTGAGCCAGACATCGGCTTGGTTATGAAGTTACCAAGAACTGGCTCTTTTGCTCATAAAATTTATACAGTCGAGTTTTATCTAAATAATTTCCCAAACAGACTAGACATCAAATTTTGTAAAAGAAAACGAAGACTTTGTTAAACCCCCTCCACTAGTTCTCAGTAAATCTTATAAAGATTGAAGCACATTTTACAGCGTGAAATATCCGCTGGAAATTTTGAGTGCCGTCAAAATAAAAAGCATACTAACTTACACGATAAAATTTAGAGCTTTCTTTATGCGAGTGTGGTGTCGCTGAACTTTTGCAGTATTGCTGAATAGCGACGAAGGAAAACAACGACAATTTAATTTATCGCGACAGAGCGTAGTAGCGTGAAATGTTTTCTAATGTAACGTAGTAGGTGGGCCATTAATTCCAATAAAAAGTAGAAGTTGGCCTGTGACGCGAGTTTCCTAATTACAGGCCCGTCGGCTGTTTCCTCTCGCCCTATTCTCCCCGATTTATCTGGCCGTACGTACCTCGGTTCTGCTCTCCCGTTGTTTCTGCCGGATGCCTGTCATAGCTTCTCCTTTGTTTTTCTTTCGTTTTGTTCGTCACAAGTTCGGAGACGATAAAAATATCGACGAAACACAAAGTTTTCTATACTGCTTCCAGTTTCTGTTAAAATGAGCCAAAAAATAAGGGTGATTTTATATCAAATATTTTTTGCTTGGCTTTTAGTCTGTAAATTAGAGCCAGCGGTAATTGATTTACTTAAATAATTATTAGTTTTGATTATTTTTCAACCCTAATGCTGTTACAAGGCCATGAAATGAATTATTTTACATAATATAACAATAATTCATACCGCGTATCTAGCTCGTATTGTAGAGTTTCATATTTTTTGGTTAGCGCTTTAGATTATATAGCCGTGTAAAATTAAAATCGAAGCGCAATCCGTTGACCAAAAACAAAAGTTTCAGTCAGTCGGAACTCTACGCAGCGCGCTACAGAATGGAAAGTCATAAAGTGGACAGATGTGCCATATCACTGATCGATGGATGCTTCGATGAAATGTACCAAACGTTGGATTGTCAAGCTGGCAGGCCCGTTTCGTGAGCTACGTATTGAGGCGAGGTCGCTATGCAAGCGTTTGCAATGCATTTGTTTTTATTTCTACTTCACCTACTCAGTTTGCTGTTGGCATTTTAGTTATTATGTAATAATAAATACTGGAAATAATGTTCAAGTTGTCTTTCTCATAAGAATTTTCGGCCTCGGTGGCGTGGCGGGCGATTGCTCGGCAGAGACGCAAGAGGCGTGGGTTCGATTCCCGCTGCGGGAGAAATGTTTGCATGTCCTGCAAATATTTCTTGGTGTTGTGGTACCATGGTACTCGTAGTTTCTGATACCCACGACACAGGGAATCCTAGTGTGGGATCAGGACTATGTGTGTGACTGTTGGGTGTTATTTATATTTATTTTTATGAGCAGTGTAAAACAGATGTACTTCTATCGTGATGGTTTATTGCAAAAAAGTTTTAAAAACAGCAAGTAATCATTGTCCAGGCGTCCAGGCTGTAATTTGTTTCATGCGGCAGCTCGTAGCACAGCTACGGGCAAACTAATCATAATTAGTTGCAACATGCCAGGCTAACGTCCAAGCTGCTGCGCCATTATTTATTCATGGAGTACAAGAACCAGCACAGCTGTCTTCGACAAAAAATTTAAAACACATGATTATATTTCAGAGCTTATCTATTCTCGGTATGAAAAATTCATAACTCCATATACAAACATATTGTTCTGTGCTACCGCACAATAATGCTCGCGACCGTGTCCTTGTTTGTTTTGATTTATGGGGTGTATCACGGCAATGGAAATGCAAATTTATCGCGGTTCATCGCAGTAACCTGGGGTTTTTCGTAGCAACTAAATTAACACCCTACAACGGGCCGCAAAGTTTGCGTGCCCCGACTTATTCGCACCCCCGGAAATGGCATTTGTCGGCGCCAGGGTCAAACTAGAGAGCCTTTGTCCTACACAATATTTTACAGAATTTACATTCTCAAACGCAATATTTTAAAGCGCTTAGGTATGTTTAAAATTGCGGTTCACAGGTATTTGTTTAATGAGAATTCTATGTAGATATCTAACGACAAGTTGAAACTGCTAAATTGATTTTCAATTTATGTTTTTTTGTAGTACATGTAAAATAGCTAAGAAATTTAATCAAATTGAACATATTATCTCCTTATAGTGAGTTTTCGATCAGATGAGTTTTCAAAGTCCTCAAAGATTTATTATTAGTCATGAAATACTATGGATTGACCTCTTAAATCAATCAATATCAATTAAGCAATCGAAAAATAAAAATAAACACAAGAAACCGCAGTCTTATTATTTAAATCAGTTCAGCCGTTTCATACTACTGTGGAATACAAACTGTCCTCATTAGCCTACCATACAATTAATGGTAATTCTGCCCGACAAACCTTCGGATTCATATCTGTGGGACATTAGGAATATTACCGATTTAATTATCCAAAAAGTTCGTGTGTTGGGGGTGTCCATTGGCCATTCCTTCATGGCGTCGGCCATTCTTGCCTCCATAGGGTTGCCCTTTTAAATTTACCGTGGCAACATTGTAACGCTTCGCCCGGAAGCGCCGGGCTTGATTAGAATTGCTAAACATTTATATGTGCGGACTGCCCTTCCACGGTCCTCGAGGAAGACAGTATACTTTGTGTATATTGCTGCTACCAAATTGATGCTATTTTTAGATACAAACTATTTTCCTCCCCCCTCCCAATCTGTCTTGATAGGTGCTTCGTCGGAAATTTTACGAGTTTGGGAAATGATGAGAACGTCTATCTCAGTAAGGCTGTGCGTTGCTTTGGAAAATTAATTTCGTAACAATTTCGATTTAGATAAGGCTCCGCTATCAGTTTTTATGCTTCAGTTTTATTAATTTTGGAACTTTTTTATGATAACCGACTATTGCTGGTGCTCAAAAATTTTACAGAATTTTACCCTACATTTATGGTTAACTCGTTCCTATCAAAATTCTGTCTTCTTTTCGTTCTTTTTCATTCTGGCGTTACATTATATTCGTCGATAAAGTGGATGTCACTGACTGACTGAGTCAGTGGCATTCACTTTAATGAGTTAACAGATGCTGAAATATTCTTTATAATATTGAAAATTTTCAAATAACAATGTTCAATTTTACTGAATTTTTAATGTCCTTATCCAGTAAAATCATAAAAATTTTAAGAGAAATAAAGTGGTTTGGTAGGTAAATAATGCGTTTTTCAAATACACATTTGTCTTACATACGAGTAGGTGAGAAATGCGAGTCATCATCATCATCAATTTTTCTTTGCCCTAATCTTATAAGGTGTTTCCTTCTTCCATTGCTCATATATCCTTCTCCCTAGGTGAAAACTGTGATAAAATAACTGAACAGGAAACTTTCACAATTCTTCATCTAATCTCACAAGCAGAAGGTATTACGTTCACGTTCAACGATAAAATTGATTGTAGCAAAAACGCAAAACTTGGCGGAAACCGTCGCTGGCAGCCAACTCTAGGACGATTTACCAACGAGACAAGAAACAATATCCTGTCTAGCCGATGGACCAATACTGTACTACACTACACATAGGAAGATTGATAAAATTAGGTACGTTTTAAAAACTAAGGAAAGAAAGACGTCTTTGAAGAGTTTCGAAGATGAAAAAAAGGAAATCGTCGATAGAGGCGTGATAATATGTATGTACCTACCTACATTATGTATCATTCAAGGGTTTATTTATTTAAAAAAAGGGTTATATTGGTAGAATTTTTATATACAATTCTGTTCTTTCCATCCACCAAACTCCAAAAAACCCCCCTTTGTAGTTTGGAAAATCGTGACAGGGGTGACACTAGTAACTACGCCCCACATACGAATAAACTACGTGCCAAATAATAAACAGTAATTCACTGTGTATAAGTGCTATGACCGTTGGTATTAAGTAATTCTATACCTAAACGTCCAGTTGGTTGTTAGTTCTAGAGTCAAGTCCATGTTATGTAGCCGGCAATCGATCATCGTGACGGCTCTGGCGTGATGAATAGCTACCGATGCTCGATAAACCTTCTGCGAAGGACAATTCAATGCTACTAGCTTCTAGATACCTGAGGAACAAGAGAAGCTTAGCTTAGCTCGTAGTACCTACTACCTCGTTTCATTACGTACCACGGTGGGGTCATGAAAAGCACAATAATAATAATTGACAAGCTAACTTTTGACAGGACCATCTTCATCATCATCATTATCACCCACAGCTCGACTGATGGTCAGATGATGGCAGCGACACCGCCTTTGCGCTCCGTCGTGGCTTAAGGACTTAAAAGCCGGGACCAACAATTTAACGTGTCCTCCGAAGCACGGAGAGTGCTCAACTCGTAATGCTACTTGCGGTCACCCATCCCAATTGTGACCGTGCACAACTTTGCTTGACTTCAACGATCAATCAAGAACGTTTAAGCAAGCTACGCCACGAGCGCATCCAATAGTTTAACTAAAACGGTATTTGGGAAACAAAATCCTACTAATATTATAAACGCGAAAGTTTGTATGTACCTATGGATGTTTGTTACTCTTTCACGCAAAAACTACTAAATGGATGGATGGATTTGAATGAAACTTGGAACATACAGTATGTGTGCTGGAATAACATATAGGCTACCTTTTATCCTGGCACCAAATTGTAGTGTATAATATCCTAGGTAGGGACTTGTGTGGATGTTTGGCTGCATATCTAGGTAGATATGCAGCCAAATATCTACCTACGTTCTTATTTTAACTATTACTGTGCTTTTTTTTTCCTTTTATTGTTTCTGTCATTCTGTCTGTGCTGTGTCTTGTGTGCCAAATAATAATCTGTCTATCTACCACGCGAGCGAAGCCGCGGGTGGAAGCTAGTAGTCAATAATTAAGGCTCTGGCAATAAAATAAATCAGTACTAGTGCTAGTTAATTTAAATAAATTAAGATTAAATTACAGTAGGATTCTTCGACACGACTTACTCACCATCAGCGTTACTTTTTTCTGTTCGCTTTGCATTTTGCGTGCTAAGGCGGAATGAATTAATAAAACCGATCAAGTGCGAGTCGGATTCGCATACGAAGGGTTCCGTACCATCGTACATGTACATATGTAAATGTTTCTTGTATGACACCTATTATAGGGTAACACGTTCCGTATTAAAATCACGCTAAAAATTCAAAATGAAACATGTCTCTTCTATGAAGACCCCCTTAATTATATTATTATTTTTGTACAAATCAGTGAATTTGGGATCGTTTGAAAAAGAAATACACTACAAAAATAATGTGCAAAAAGTCACTCGACTCATCAATATATGTATTTTCGTATGAGCTAGTGGCAAACTCTAGTAACGGAGTTCTTAGTCCGCCTAAAGACCAAAAGCCGTTACAATTACTTTAATTCCATTTACTGACGCACCTATTGCTTTACTTCAATTATCTATTATGAACGTTAATTGTATTTTTCTTGTGTAGGACCCCCTTTTATTATTTGCTGTTATAGCGACAATAGAAATACATACTCTGTGTAAATTTCAACTGTCTATCTATTACGGTTCATGAGATACAGCCCGCTGACAGATGGACGTACGGACGGACGGACAGCGGAGGCTTAGTAATAGGGTCCCGTTGGCACCCTTTGGTTACGGAACTCTAATAACAGTAACTTCCTCTTTCAATGACAAAATAACGAGGAATATACCTTAAAAAAATACACAGCGATATTGAACAAAGCACACCCGAGAGCTGTAAAGACCAAATGGTCATCTGATTGGTGCGATTCGACGATTGATTTCCGGTTTTTCCGGCCTTCATTTATTTGTCCAAACAGCGCAGCGCCTGGGTTAAATGAGGGAAATACCCTAGCGCCATCTAGGTAGCCTCCTGGAACTAAATATATTTAAGAATGTTACCCATTGACGTAAAACATCTGCGGTTGTTGATTCGCCCCGAAACACCCTGCCGTAAACTTTTACACGGTAACTTTATAAGCGTTCGACTTTGATATTTATGATGAAAGAAGTCCAATAAAAAAACTTCATAAAAATTCGAATTTTAAAAGTTTTTATTTATCTTCACTTTTTAGTTAGATATTTTT
The DNA here is from genome assembly GCA_949320045.1 of Scotopteryx bipunctaria. Taxonomy (NCBI): domain Eukaryota; kingdom Metazoa; phylum Arthropoda; class Insecta; order Lepidoptera; family Geometridae; genus Scotopteryx; species Scotopteryx bipunctaria. The sequence goes on from OX439441.1 coordinate 8,824,143, forward strand.
GCAACTGCAATTTATTTATCGACGGCCTCGGTGGCGTGGTGGGCGATTACTCGGCTGAGACGCAAGAAGCGCAGGTTCGAGCAGAGAGCTGCGGGAGATATGTTTGCATGTTCTGCAAATATTTCTTCCGGGTCTGGGTGTTGTGGTACCATGGTACTCGTAGTTTCTGATACCGACGACACAGGAAATTCTAGTATGGGGTAAGAACTATGTATGTGACTGTTGGGTGTTATTATTATTAATAATAAGGTACCTGCAATTCAGGTGTACGTGCGTATTTTTGCATGATTGGAAGTGGGTGAGTGACGAACCCAATATTGTAGTTTGCACGGAAATGTATATTGCCAACAATGTATATATTTACAACTTCGATTCAACAAAACGTGTGCTCGTGCTTTGGTGACCTACCTCTACTAGTAATGACTAGTCATGTCACCAGTCCTTTCGAATCACTGTGGTGAAAAGATTTTAAGTGCGCTTCAAGGGCTCCTTTCGTGTACTTGACACATGTTTTCTACTTACGTTTGAGAATTTTTAATGGAAGTTATTTTTATCGCGTATTTTAGGTTGTGTGTGCAAACCTCATTTTTAATAATTAAGTTTTAAAACCACTACGTACAGCCGTGTACCTTTTTTTTTAAAAAGGACTGTGGTTACAGTGCCTATATCGCGGTTGAAACTCCGCCACGTCTGTTTGGCCGAAAGTTTTATAACTAGGCAGAGTCGTGTAATTTTTAATTACATGAATTATCCGCAAGCATTCTGTTGTTTGACTTTTTTAAATATATAAAACTCCACGATACTGACTGACTGACTGACTAACAATCAATACCCAGCCTAAACCATAAGACCTTGAGGCATGAAACTTGGAGGGTATATTCCTCTTCTGGTGTACCTAAAGGTGTACTTAGAAGGGAATTCACGAATTTTAATTCCTAGAGAAGCTACGTCCAGCGAGAAGATAAATTATGTAGAAAAAAACTCCTCTTCCTCTAGTCTTTATATATATCTGAAAAAAACATGCAATAGCAACAACAGTTGCTATTGCAAGTCTTATTCAAATATTTATTGAGAAATGCAAGTTTATCTCATATTGAAAGTGATCAGTTTTCAGCGAGTTTTATGATAAGTTGGATAACTTTGTATACTTGTTGAGAGCAAGTCAACATACGTGCCGTTTTCGTTTAGATTATTTCCAGACAACACAATCATTGAAAAACTTTTCTGACTTACACGGTTTTGTAGCTACATGTTTTCAGGGGCTGAATCATGAAAACATTCAGGAAACTGCCATGTCGTAGAACCTAAAAAGTTCGAAAACGTGTGTCAAATGCACAAACGGAGGCGTCTCTTTGAGGCACACTTTAATCCATACACCACACTGGTTCGAAGACTCTAGTGACACGAGTAGTAGTAAGGACTGAATCTACGAGTACGTTATATTTTGTTGAAATATGTATTTGTACCTATCGTAACGAAAAATAAATCCATGAATGCAAATATCACAAGCGTTCACTGCAAATATGTATGTTTTAAGCCAATTTATTGTGAACTTGTTTCTGCCGGGGCTTCACTCGCGTGGTACAAAATAATTAAATTAGGTATTATTTTTCTGTTTAGAGCTAAGATCCGTTAAGTCTGTATGGAGAAATCGGCCCTAGGCAGTGAGATGACTGTGTTTTGATCATTCGCCGTTTCGTTGAAGAGAAAGATTATCATTATTATTGGCAAATGAGGTATTGTTTGAAGCGTCTCGATTGCCTGCTGGTTATAGGCTATGTGACATCACATTAAATTGAATATGGCGTCCTTTTAGAGGACATAATAAGGTCATGAACTAAAAACATTTTTTTTTATTGATGCCGTGTTGGATTTTGGATGAAATGTATAAGCACATTTCAAATATATTTATGTACCTACCGTACAAAACAATACATTTCAACAGTAGTAAGCGATCGCCAATTTACTCAAAAGCTGATTTGAGTAAAGTGGCATAATGACCACGGATATCCTCTGACTACATTACAATTTCAGATGATTTTTTTCTTGTTTTATACCTTTTAGAGCTTGATTTTTCAGTAGTCAGATTTTAGTTTTTAAACTTATTTTTATCAGTTTTTAAAACGTATATATTGCTAAAAAGTCTTTCGTTCATTTAGAATGTCATTTTTTCTTACCATTTACTTGTAGCTCTGCTGCGGCGCCAATGGCTTAGAAACTATCTTTTTGAACCAGGTTCTAATTGTAACTTCTCTACGTCAGTTTTGCACCAGTTCAAAACTGTGTAACCCTTATCTATTTTCCTCTACCTGCTGCTCGGTTGTTTTTTCTACCTACCCTTATTTCCCCTGCGTAAGTTATCAGAATTGTTCGGAATGGACTTATGATTTATACTTATTGGGTGTGGCTGTGTAAATTATTAAGACCTGGATTTCAAAAAACGGACGGCGTCATAAGCTGTACGTACCTGATTGTGATATTCAGTCGTTTTGTATCACATTGTTGAGACGCGAGAGGTACGGGTTCGATTCCCGCTGCGAGAGAAATGTTTGCATGTTTTCTGCTAACCCACGACACAGGGAATCCTGTGTGGGGTCAGAACTATGTGACTGTTGGGTGTTTTACCAGCTGTAGATGGTTTATACAGCGTCAGGAGGCAACTTTTACCTTCACAGACGGGTCGCTGCAGTATCCGGGACTTGTCCACAGGAAAAACATGGTCAATACGTGCAGAGCGGCTGATTAAGCCGCGGTTTTCCTCACGAAGTTTTCCTTCACCGTTTGAGAGTACTGGTAGAGCACACACAAATGCTTCGCACAGAAAAATCCATTGGTATACGAACGGATATGAAGTCACCGCCTTAAGGTCGGAAGGCGGGGTCACTACGAGTACCAGTGCTATCAATTTTGTGTTAGCCAAGTCTACGTTCGTCATGTGACTTTATCCGCTGCTTGAAACGGACTGACGAGGAGGTTTTCTTCTTACCAACTTTATCTTTATACGATGAAAGAACAAATGGCTTGGCCACATACCAAAAGAAAATTATAGTAGACAATCATTTTCAGAGGAACTTTTTTCGGGGGCCGCTTTCAAACATTCACTGTCTCCAGATTGTATTTATTAGGTACTAGCTTACACGCGCGGCTACGCTTGCGTGGTTTTTTGCGCCCTTTTAAGGGCTGTTTTGAAAAATCCCGAAAGACGTGTCCATTTATTGTATCCAGACCGAGTTTCAAGCAAATCGTACTACGCGTTAAAAAGTTCCATACAAACGTTTTCACCCCTGACTGAAAAATCCCACCTTAATAAGTGGATTTACTATGAAAATAAGCTACCTTCTAAATTTCAGCTTGAAAGCTTCAGTAGTTTAACCTGTGCGTTTATTGCATAAAATTGCTTATTGTTTTATATAAATTAAGATAGATAGATATTGATAGATTATATACCTAGTCGGCAACTTCGATTTTGTTTTGCCTTTTATAAATAAATAAATAAATATTTGTGGACATTTCACACAGCGCCATCTAGCCCCAAACTAAGCAAAGCTTGTACTATGGGAACCAGATGGCTGATAGAATAAAAGCTTTAATTATCTCACAAAGCTCACAAAAGTCAACATAAATGATTAGAACCTATCTATCTTGAATGTTTTTTATTTCTGGAGTAAATTGCAAACGGAAAGTAGTTAAAAGTTGAGTCACGAACAGCAAGCTCCTTTCGGCCTCCTCTATATTTTCTGGCACCGATTCCGTATAAGTATGTTAAAATTTAAACAATTTACCGAACTACAATAAAAGAAACTGAATGGTAGCCGCTTTCGTTTATTAAAATTTCGGCCGTAAGTTCGAAAGTTCGACAAGCTCGAAAGAGATGTTCTCGCTAAAAAGTATCCACTTTCAAACTGTACTGGTTTACGATCCAGCAACTTTTTCAGATATTTCGTATATACACGGCAGGTACACGACCGTACGCTCGGTTCGAAGTGATTATACATGAAATTTACATTTACACAAACAGACGGTCGTAAACGATGAAGATGTGAATACGTGCTTTTATAGCTACAATAAAGATTCTAGCTGGAATGATAGCGTTGGACCTACATCGATACGCGTGCTATTATGGCCAGGAGCGAATCCGATCAGTCAGTGGCGCGGATTGATGGTATAAAGCGGTGGACAATCTTCCCATTCCGGGCGAAACGGAGATCTCATCGGCTATCAAGCAAACTGTACGGTATAATGGGATGGGTATAATAGCATATACATTTCCTGCGTCCGCGGTGACGGTGGTATTATTCGCCTTAGAGCTGGTACAACCCGCAACACTCTAGTGTAATTGGGCGTTGTGCTATACATGACACATGCCTGTCTGAACGCTACAAATTACTTCCCTATGAATTATTCATTGTCGTTTGTACTTCACTAGATGTTTTAGAATTTCAGTGCACATTGTGTTGTTAGTGCCTCGCCTCTTGAATGAGTTGGAGAAGCAATATAAGTGCTAGTCGCTTTATGACTCGAATCGTAAATTTTGTACGAAACATTCATGCGCAAAATGAGTTCTACCTTCTGAAATATATCTATTGAAGTGTGCAGTAAGGTGTAAAAAGGGAGTGGTAGCTTATTGGTTGAAAGTACTCCAATGCAAAATATAAAACTAACACAAGCACTTTTAAAAATAACAAAACATTAAACTGTTAATTTAATTACATTTAATGGATATGAAAATTATAGAGAAGGTTCATCCATTTAGTAATGTGAACAATGAACAGGCAGTGCATGTGACAACACGCAAGTTCACAATGCACTGTACTTACTTACCTACACTTATCAAAACTATGTACATTTTTTTAGCTCTATTACAGCAGTTAGTTATAAATCCCCCATTAGGTATATGGGATGATAATATGTATGTATGTGTATGTAAAAGTAGTACCTACCAAAAACATCCTTTAATAAGTAAAAAGAAATGGTTCATTGGCAGTACTACCATTAGCTAGATAGTACCATCGCGAATTTATTTTTACTTTAGTACCATTATCAAATGAAATTCAAATGATGGAAGTCAGGTTTGTAAAGAACAAAAAAAATATCTTTTCATAATTGGAACGGCTTAAGAAATGGGTCTCCACTGCGGTTTCTGCAAAACCGGCCCAAAAAGAATGGTCTGCTGATTGCTGCCACATAAAGGCGATGACAAAAGGTGCTGCAAAGTTTTAGGTATCTCGTTACGCTTAAAGTATGCCGTCATTTCTCTTTGACTACTGAAACAAATCTCTTTTTCAATCAGACTCTTAAATCCAGCTATAATCAAAATACTTTGATCAATAGAAATAACGGAAAGAGTAGTTTGAAACTCTCTTACTACTCGTTCACTGGTTTATTCCAAACAGTGTGGTAAAAGTATTAAAGAGCCTTCAAACTTTTCGGATTTGACGATATACCGATATTCTCACGATATTTTCCTTCACATTTCGAAAGCACCAGTATTCAAATATTTTTTACAGAAATATCCATTGGCGCACGACTGGATTCGAACCCACGAGTTTAGATTGGAAGGCGGGGTCACTGCCACTAGACCGTCAACACTCTCATTATACTCTCTTAAAAAGCATCCTTTGAAATTCCTAATTTTAATATCGGCGCCATAGTCCTTAACATATTTGGTAATTTCTCCCTTTGCCCCTCATAACTAATTGACTTGATGAATATTTAATTTGGGTTAAAATGACTGCGACGTGATTATAATCGCATATTTTTAATTTGAATCGCTCGTTTCATTAATGCAAAGCCTTAAAGTCATTCCCAAAGATACCTGCCTAGATTTTTCATTACGCTTTTTTCGCTTTTGAGTCGCTTTTACGTGAGAATTTAATTAATTTCAAAGGTTGAAGCTCGCCTATTCGTCCTGGGGAGTAACCCATAAAAACTAATGGACTTTCGCTGTCTAGTGGCACGTAATTTTGTGCGAGACCTCTCCAAGGCCCTGCAAATTGCAGTCTTACTAAATCTCCCAAATAGATTCAGCTAGTTGCCTTTTCAGGCTTTCGTATAAAAATATAACTTCTATAGCAGGCGTTGGCTTTATTTAATTAAATTGAAAAGATTCACTGATAAAAAGTTTGTTATTTCGGTCGAAGCGAAAATTAAATCAGATCGCTGTTATTTCCTAATGGGAGGAATCTTCAATAGTGATAAGCGTCGATAAAAGACAAAATGGAAGGGGCCGAGCAGGCTGTGTCAAAATTTCGTCGATTGCGTAATTTCTATTCAAAGTAGAGGGGCTTTTACGAAGGGCTGGCGAGAATTCTCTGGCTTCAGTACTGACAATCCCTTAGGAGACATCGTTTGAAAAATAGAGTTTCATTTATAAATAGAATTTGAAGAATAAATAAAATGACAATGATTGAAATTACCCTTATTGTATTGGAGAAAAATACTATGAAAGCTTGACTGACTTTTATATCAGCATGCTCTTTTAGTCGTAATATTTACGAGCTTCAAATGAACCCTTAAATCAGAACACGAACGCGCTTAAAGTGAGGTGAGGCTAGTTGTAAACAATCCCTGACCTAAATGCTTATGAGGAAACTAAGGACTAAACTGAATGAATGAATAAGTTTAGGGTCTCCGCCCACTACCCGTTTCAACCTGTTTCAATCGGACCATCACAGTCACCGCACCAGATAAAAAGCATTTTTATCACAAGTTTGCAAGTTTATACAAGTTTATATCTATAGGTACATAGGTAGGTATCGTCAACATGAATGTTGTTTAGTTATCTTTTATTACTCCTAGCAAAAGGGTAAATAAAACCGGTCAAGTGCGAGTCGAATTTGCTCACGAAGGGTTCCGTACCATTGTACGTATACTTTTAAATTTACTTTTATCCTATGAACGTTGGCCACAAAAAATGTTTCTTGTATAGAGCCCCTTTTATTTTTTGTTATAGCCATTGCTATGGAAATACACACTCTGTGAAAATATCAACTCTATACCCGTACCCAAAGGGTGCCAACGGAAACCTTTACTAAACCTCCGCTGTCTGTCCGTCCGTCTGTCAGCGGGCTGTAGTATCTCATGAACCGTAATGAAGGGTTGAAATTTTCACAGAGTGAAAAATGAAAATGAAAAATGTTTTTATTTCTGTAACAGTTTACAACAGAGTGTGTATTTATATTGCCGCTATAACAAGAAATAATACAAATAAAATAAAAGCATCTCAACCCAGTCAAGAAGTAACAGACGTCTGATCATAAATGTTACATAAATATTTCTTATATGGGCCCCCTATATAAAAAATATTTATGTAACGTTTATGTTCGTTCGTGTGCGCAATCAACTTGCACTTGAGTGGTTTTTTTCTTTTTTGTGTCGTAGTTATGTTTTTTGAATATAAGATTAAAACAGGATGATCACACGTCTGTTACTTCTTGACTGGGTTGAGGTGAGATAACCTAGAAAAAGCACAAGAGGTTGTTCTGAATTTCTAACGTTCTGTCGTATCTCTATCCTGCCACTTGGAATAGTTTATCACTTGAAATAAATGGCCACTTTGTTACAGAGACCCTAAAGTTCTGAATTCAAAAAAGATTTGGTAGGTATCCAGAAAGATATGAGAAGAAAGGCGCAAAATAGAACCCCAATAGAAAGATGACCTAATAAAGGTTGCTGGGTGCCGTTGGGTAAATCAGATCGGCCGTTCTGAAAATCTGTGGCGTGTAGAGTAGGGATCGTCTATCGTTGAAATGATGGGAAGTATTGATATGGTATGAAGCGTCCCAAACCGCAGAACATGTCTACACTCGCATTGGTTGTCACAAGCTACGAGCGAGTGCTCGGCGCAGTGTCGTGAACGAGTGCGAGTGTGGGTATGTGCAGCGGACGTAAGGGCGTTTGTCCACCGTTTCTGTCTCTGTCATTTTACTATATGAAATGACAGCGCTTAAGTAGTATTGTCCAAAAAAAATAGCCAAGCGTGGTTTCTTGCCTGTATCTTCCACGCTTGGTCGCGTTACGAACAGGTGTAAATGCAACGTAGATTTAAGACGTGTCCAAGTGATCCCCGTGATTTTATGGAATAAATTTTTTGACTTTGACTTTGAGTAATAGGTATGGCAGACCAAAAATGTGGTCTACCAACCTAGGTTGAAGTTCATTCGCACGTCATAAAACAACAAGGTTCAGTTTCCCTTGCAATAATATTCTGACAATTACTAATGTATTGTCTTAGCTCGATTTTGGTTACACAGGAAGTTTCCACTTTCATGGCATACCGTAGATACATTTACACACGTAGCCGGGCGCATATCTACCGCACCTCTTTCACCGAGTAGATCTTCTTACCAAACAACAACACCTTGTCTTCTGCTCCTCGTGGTGGGAGACGTTTTGCCCAGACATCAACACCGGGGTTAGCAACTCCTGGGTCCTGGGGTATTGCCTTGCAGTCCAAGCTAGAACAAGTTCTAATCAAAAGATCTCTTTTCCCCTTGACGTCTGGGTGACCATGGCGGTGGATAAATGCACCGACTCATATATAGGGCGTCGCGTGCTAAAGCTCTGTTCCGCCCGACGCGGTACATTCACGGCCGTTGTTTACAACAACACGTTAAATACGCCCCTAACTTCTATAATGGATTTAAAAAGTTCCTGAATGGAGTGCCGAAGTTACCTTGAATGTAACGAAGTTGTAGGCAGCAAAAACACGAGAGAATGGAATTTTCTGCAAATTAATATTCTGTATTTTAGCACAGCTCTGTTTGAGTGTTTCTGTACGAATGCCCAAAAATACATAAAGTGATTGCTTACTGTATGTAGGTACTATTTTTGGTAGGTCAATATAAGTTTTTTTTTATCTCGATCTAGAGGATCGCTAGCGTTAAGAGACGGTTTATATTTTATTTTTGGATGTTCACTGTAATAGTGCAAATGAAATGAAATATAAAAGTAGGATAGTTGTCCAGTATAGTTAAGCATCAAATAAACTTGTACATGGACTTGCATAAACGAACAAGAAACAAATAACTTCATAATAAAGATTGCCAGCTTCGATAAGCTTGAATGCTGGTTCAGATTTTACGATATTCATTTATTCTGTATGAATTGTTCACGTTATTTGCCAAACATAAATGTAAAATAAACATATATTTACAACTGTTAGTAGTTTTATATTGTGTACAAATTAGCTAGGTACCACCAGCCAGGTAGTCTAATGACATCGTGAAGGCAGCGGAAATCCACCGGATTCGGTAAACGCAAGATCGAAAAGAATGGCGTACTAAAGAGAAAACATATACTCAGGAAAATGTGGGCTGATGATGATGATGAAATAGATGCCTTCTTATTTATAATGAAAATAAAGGCAAAAATGAATTCAAAATAAAATGAGATCCAATAACATTAATAAAAAGTTCGTAGCAAATGTCTACGAGAGTTCGTAGCAGGCGACATTCTTCGATTTGAATTGACTACGGAATTTAACGATACGTGCCACACAGTGCAAACAAAATCGTTTTATTGTTTTGAAAAGGGACCCTAGATTAATAATAAATACCTATCGCAAAACCATTAATAAATAAAAATAAATATTTGTGGCCATTTCACACAGCGCCATCTAGCCCCAAACTAAGCAAAGCTTGTATTATGGAAACCAAATAGCCGATACAATACTTATATACTTTTTGTTTATTTTGTAAATACATACTTATAATACATAGTACTGAAACACCCAGACCTGGAAGAAATATTTACAGAACATGCAAACATTTCTCCCGCAGCGGGAATCAAACCAGCGCTTCTTGCGTCTCAGTCGAGCACTCGCCCATCAAGCCACCGAGGTGCCACCTAGCCATTAAAATGCATAATATTTTGGCAGCTTTTTAATAGTTTGCTCTACCGTGATAAAGTGTTTATTCCCCGGGAAACAGACTCTATATTTTATAGCTAGAAGACAGGGCATACAGGTAATATTTTTTTGACACAATTGTGAACACTTTTCACTATCTATTTTCATCATCAGATCAGATCTATTACGAATTTACAAGCATGGGCATTCGTAGCTCTATTAGATTATGGAACTGGGTCAAATATATTTTAAATATTTGAATAACAAATAAACCTGGATTTGTTATCTGAATAATCGCAAATGTTTGAAACTTACTGAATACATTATACCCTGGAATGCAATTAAATTAGCTAGAAAATATATGCACTGATGTGGAAATCACCAATTGTATTGATTCAAAACGTTCATTCATTTACTACGCTGACGTACGATTATTTACATTCGGACTATTTTGTCAGCACATTTCGCGATTGTAAAAAACTATACTTCAAAATAGGCCTTATGTCAACGTGATAAGGTGCATTGTATGTTTGTAGAGTGAAGCAATAGGATAGCTTTGCGTGTCTAATCTCAATAGCAGTCACGTAGGCTACATGTGAACGTCATCAGTCTGTCGTGAGGATTCACGTAGTTTACGGTTTACGGTGGCCATTCACGCCTGATACGCGTTTTTACCCGACTGCAAAAATGGAGGGTAATGTGTTTAGGTTGTATGCATGTATGTGAATTGCTTTGGCTGAAGCTGTAGTCCAAATGTAACATTTCTGTACTTAAACTTAATATTATACTCGAATAGGTACGATCGTATTTCGTGGCGTATCTACCATTTAAAATTTCCCGCGATCTCACGCCTCATGACAGTGACAGCGGCGCACCTCAGTTATGGCAGCAAGCGGCCAATGACAGCTAGGGACAGATACATTCGTTCTTTTTGGTTCGCGAGAGTGCAATGACTTGCACTGTGGAACGGCTAACGGCTTGCCGAACTTAATTATTATATTTTTATCTAAAACTACAAATAAACACAATTTACCTAAGTTTTGTGTTCAAATTACCCGGAACTTGTGAAACCCCAGATTGGGTGAGTGTTAAACTGGATAGAATATTTAGATGTAAGTTTGGTGTAACGGCTTCGGATCTTTCATTTCATATTTTATGCTTTTAGTTATTTGTAATCTCTCCATCACCCACTCATTTTATTACGTAGCCACTTTGCACAATAGTTACAATCATTCATATCATTTTCTGATCATTGTTTCCTTCCTACACTACTTTAAAAAAAATGCCAATCATTCTGTCATATTCAAACTTCATTTTTTTCATTGTACCTTTCACTGCTTATCTTTAGTTTTATAATCCGCTTGTTTGACTGCCTCATCATTGATCACTATTATTATGCTAGTTGCCATTGAGACCACCTTGAGCATGGAATGTCGCAGTCAAACTTTGAAAGTGGACTTTTCCTCAATTGTCTGGAAATTGATTCCAGGGTTCTTCCTACGGGCAGTATTCTGAAGACTACGTTTTTACTTCTGATACCATCATCATCGTCATCATCCACCGGTCGACGGAACTGTCGAAGCTTGAGTCGGCGTTTCTACTTGCTTTCCGCTTCGGACCGCCTACGACTTCCGCTCTAAGGCCAGTGGCATACTTATTGGTTCTTCAAACAAATACGGATACGACCTTCTATTCGACTCACGCCCTTGAGTTTGTATACTTAGAGTTCTTATTATAAATAATTGTAATTGATTATATCTTGTTTTTATTTTTGTTATCCTAGACCATAGGAAAAACCAGTATAACTGTTTCACAAATGGCTGGACGGATTTTGACAAATGAGGTGTCATTGGATTTGTCTGGATAACGAGAGTGTCACATGCTATATAAAGTATCAGAAATCCAATGTGGCGGCTGTAAGACGCCATTTTCCATTCATTCTTTTGGCTGCCTCCGTAACCTAAATGGCTAGACGGACTTTGACAAGTGAGGTGTCGTTGGATTTGTCTAGTAATTACAGCCTGTGACAGTCTTTTGGCACTAAAGTGTAAAAAAAAAACAATATGGCGTAAATGATGATGAATTAAAATTAATGAAGCAATTTTCACTGAACTAAATCTTCGACTAAAATGCTGCAAATTCATCATAAATAAAAAATCTAAAATGGCAAATGCTAATACATAAGCCCCGTCGAGGTTTGCATATTTGTAAATAATTACCTGCGTTCAGCTGAAGTTTACTGATAGTGAAGTTTACCTGTTGGTAAAAACAAAGATATATCAGTGGTAGCAAAGCTAAGGTACTTTAAACACGCATAACAATAAAAGTTGATTCTCGCAATGGTTGTAAAATGAGTTACCAAAGTTGTGCTTAACTAATAAAAAAACTTTTATAATTCATTAAAACTTTTCCATTTCCGCAAAAATAAATAGGGGAGTCACGAAAACCTCATGTTTACATAATTAATTGGGCCAATTACGACATAACCAACGCAATTAGCTCAGCATGAAATAATTAACAGTAGATATTGAAACAGATTGCGGCTTGCATATCATTAGTTTTAAATATCTGTAGATAGAGCGACGTCATTACAATACTAATTGCTGTTTTACGCCGGGTTCCTACTTATAATCAATTAATGTGAGCACAAAAGGCTCACCGCGATCAAATATCTTACTTATATTATAAATGCGAAAGTTTGTGAGGATGTTTGGATGTTTGTGCCTCAATCACGCCTAAACGGCTGTACGGATTCGAATGAAACTTGGAATATACATAGTACATGTGCTGGATTAACATAATAGACTATTTTTTATCCGGGTACCACGCGAGCAAAGCCGCGGGCGGCAGCTAGTTATACTATATATAGCTGCAAACCCACTCACTCACTCACTCACTGACTGACATCATTGTTCTCCCAGAAGGAGTAGAGATGGGTTAAAATGATGTACGGGGAAGTGTTCAGGGAGTCAATTCCAATTTGGGAAAAATCCGAAATCTTCGAAAACTGCTCCTCATCAGGGACCTCACCTACTGCCAGACGAAACGACAAGACCAAGATCTCTCCTGCTTGCGGAATGTGGACATGCACCCTGGTCGAATTCGATGTGCGGTGAAAAAAATCCAAAATGGCGGAAAACAAGATGGCCGCCATACAAACTTTGACCGACGATATCTCGATAACTATAATCGATAGGTATGGAGTGCTCGAACAAATGTTATAGAGGATGGCGCGATGCAAATGCCGAAGGTGACAGTTTTTTTTTTTTTTTTTTTTTTTTTTCAACAGCAGCGATTACGTCCCTCGCGAGCTGCGTGCAGCTCGCGCCCGCAAGCGAAAATACTAGTTTAAGTATAAAATGCCTTAAGACGTTTAATTTGTCAGTCAAAAGATTTCGAAGATTTTTTTAATCGTTTTAGAACAACTTGTCGTGGTCGGCCTAAGTCGGCCGGTTCGGCAAAAGCTGCCAGCTTATGGCCCCAGCTGGTTTGTAGATACCCTAATCCAGCCGTGCATCAATGTATTTTACTGTTGCGCCATACCAGTACCTACTCTCAAAATGTCGTTGGAAAACATCGTAAGGAAACCGGTATGTAGTAGAAAGTTTGAAGGCATGTGCCAAGTGCGCGACCTTACGCCTTTCTTTGGCGCACTTTAACTTTTCACTACACATGTTCCAAAGGTTAAATGTAATCTTAGATAGGGATGAAGCGCTCGTGATGTAGCTTGCGTCTAAGCAAGCTACGCCATCGTTGAAGTTAAGCAACGTTGTGCGCACTCAAAATTTGGATGGGTGACCGCAGGTGGCATACGAACTGAGAGCTTCCGTGTTTCGGAGGGCACGTTAAATTATCGGTCCCGGCTTTTAAGTCGTTAAGCCGTGATGGAGGCCTTTAGGCGGCATAAAAACTCCGTCACAAGAGTTGGCCACTAACTCATACGAACTTACTTTAGTTATGGATAGCGAAACTTCTGCAGTTTAAGCAACTTAGCAATAAGGCAACAAGACACACCAGTAGTAATCCAACTTCAAAATCTCTCAAAACATTCAGCTAAGCTTCTTACCCAAGTGTTACAATCAGAACAGAATTGCTTGAGGGATGCTTCGGCAACTTAAATCCCCTCTAACGAGATGCAATCTCACTGGTCCCAGTACTTGCAATAATGAATGCAGCTTGCAGTCGTTTGCAATTATTTCAGTTACTACTCATGTCACTAGTTCTCTGCTTGAGTGATACTTCTCTGCTGGGCTGGGAGTAAAGAAAAAACATAGAATGCGTCCAGCTGCTTCTCTCCCCGAGCATGTCGTAAAAGTCGACTAAGGGATAGTATCCTCCAACATGATGATACAGTAAGTTGTGATCACGTAGGTATTTGCAAACAATCACTAGATGTTAGTTGGTAAATATGTAAGTTACAAATAGTGCTAATAAATTACTTATAGTTGCCGAACTTGCAGAATAGTTTGCAATTGGTGGCAATTAATGGGAGCAAACTTTGCCATTTGGGGACAAAAGGAAACAAAACATCGCTAATTAGGTGAATAGTGATACCGTATAAACAAAATGTCGGACCAAAAGCAAACTAGGCCAATAGCGGGCCTCTAAAACCTGGGAAACACGCAAGTTACAACAGTAACAAATTGAACTACAGCGACTCACTTGTCCAATGGTCCTAATGCGTAGGTACTTCAATATTAGTTTATTAAAAAAAAACCCGTCCAAGTTTGGTCAAGAATTCGCACTAGAAGGGTTCCGTATGAACATGTACTTTTTAATATGACTTTTACTGTATGTACTTATTGAAAAACAATTTCTTGTATGGAGCCCCCTTTTATTTTTTTTATAGTGGCAATATAAATCACGCTCTGTGAAAATTTCAACTCTCTACCTGTTACGGTTTATGGGATACAGCCCGCTGACAGACGGACGGACGGATGGACAGTTGAGGCTTAGTAATAGGGTTCCGTTAGCACCCTTCGGGTACGGGTATAGAGTTGAAATTTTCACAGAGTGTGTATTTCCATAGCAATGGCTATAACAAAAAATAAAAGGGGCTCTATACAAGAAACATTTTTTGTGGCCAACGTACATAGGATAAAAGTAAATTTAAAAGTATACGTACAATGGTACGGAACCCTTCGTGAGCAAATTCGACTCGCACTTGACCGGTTTTATTTACCCTTTTGCTAGGAGTAATAAAAGATAACTAAACAACATTCATGTTGACGATACCTACCTATGTACCTATAGATATAAAGTGTGCGAATGTAGTAGGTATCTTCAAAAGCAAAGTTTTTGGATCGATCCCAGCAAAATGTCTTTATTCGACTTGTGAGCAACTCGGGACTTCTTCGCGTCTTCGGAAGGTATCGTTCTGAGTTCCATGAGGAAAGTTTTTCGGTTTATCAATCTTTAAAACGTGATGGGCTCGTGAGGAAAGAAACTCAATTTGGGCCATGATTGTCTTATCCTCCCATTATCTCGGAGCGCTTTTGAGTTTCATCAAACGTTACCACGTACGTGCCTACAGCAGTTTTATAACATACTTACTTATCACAAATTGCTTTGATTTAGAGTGAGAATGAGAGCTGGGTTAGGTATTAGGGAGTTACTAGTGCCTATAACTTTTTGAACCTCTTGGTACAGTATGAAAATAACTTCCGGATTGTAACCGGATAAAAAGGAGCCTATATGTTATTCCAGCACACGTACTATGTATATTCCAAGTTCATTCAAATCCGTTCATCCATTATGGCGTGATTGAAACTCAAACATACAAACATCCTCACAAACTTTCACATTTACTATATTATATTTCAGTCAAGTATCTAAAACTAGTATCTAGTATCCCTAACATGATGGACTATCTATATAGGCGATGAGCTGATCACCTTTCACCATGGTTTACCATATTCATCTTGGGGCTTTGAATCAGGAGTGGCTTGTAAGTTTTCTTATGATTATTTGTGGCTCTGCCCAACCGATTAGTGACATGGGCGTGATAATATGTACGTATGTATGTATCTAGAACTTTTTTCTTCCTAGTTTTTTTCTTCATATTAGTAGTGGAGAAAATTGCTGCTTCTCTACCCGAGCATGTCGTAAAAGTCGACTAAGGCATAGTATCCTCCAACATGATGAGATACAATAAGCAAGTATTCCCAAGGAGGGTTGACGTCAGGCAGGCGGCCGGTCATAAAACACCTTAGCTAAAACTCTTAACCCCACATAGAGTGAGATAAGGGCAGGAAGATGATGATGATGATGAGTAGTGAAGAAAATTGGTGTGAGATTGTGTGGAAACACATAAATTTTTTGCGGCGTCCGATGAATCAAATATACAAAACAATGTGCCGACAACAGCGTATTACTGAAGCACGCTTACATTAATTATGTAGGTCGACCAAAGCCTTCCTCTTTCACACGGCAGTTTCGGCAGATCTTCCCGGTTTTACTAGCAAACTAGATATGACGTAGGTATTTTATTACGCCTTCATGTGGCACTTCCTTTAGCTTATATTTCGGTATACGATTTCCTGAGTCCTAAAACTGTTACTGGTGTTTTATACCTAATCGATTTTATGACTAGCATTTTATTTACAAGGCGAAGTAAATTAACTTATATGCATTTTTATGGGAAAAATTCGAATGGGATATAAACTACAATTACACATTCTTCTAGAAGAGGACTACTCGTATAAAAGCAATAGCTCACAACTGCTTTCAATTTAAACTTATTATAGAGTCGTACTCAGGTTTTTGTTACGCAAGCATTTAAATTAAATAAATAAATAACCGTCCACCCCCGAATAGAACATTTTTTTCAAAGCAAAGTCATAGCTCAGAGAAATAGCAAACTGAAGTGACAGTGGACTGGCCATATCTGCCGAAGAACCAACAACCGCTGGGGTAAACGAGTTCTTGAATGGAGACTGCGACTCGGTAAACGTAATGCAGGACGCCCTTCGGTTAGCTGGAGTCACAATTTGCGAATAACAGCTGGCAGGGATTTAAAAAAAAAAATTATATTGTCAATTCATTTAGCTAAGCACGTGGTTAAAACTAGCGTTGGTTGATTCTGTATTAATTTGAGGTTGGTGCGGCTGCGACCTTTGCACGCAGAGTTGGCTGCTAGCGGTCGTGCGGTTGACAATTAGGTACCTATATAAAATTTGCTTCCGTATAAATAGTAGGTATATATGAAGTATGTATTCTATGTAAGTATATTTATCTAAATATATATATTTATTTATGTTATTTTGTTCATATTGTGTAGCTTGTATTCGTACACCCCTGGCCACCCTTACGTTCCGTTCTCATTTTTCATGCATGGTCATCTGGAAGAGATCGCTCTTAAGCGATAAGACTGCTAATTGTACTCTTAATTTAACGTAGGTATTTAGTTATATAGATATTTTTTATGTTATTCTAAGGTGTACAATAAAGTATTTTCATTCATTCATAAAATAAAATCGGTAAAATACAACTAGTAGCTACTCACTAGTTTATTTCGTGCAAGTGTGGTGGATATTAATTGCGCCTCAAACATGCTCCTTTCGTCTTCTTGACACATCGTTTCAAACTGTTTAGGTTCTATGACATGCCATTTTCGTCGTAAACGAGTATTGCACAGCAGTATAGCACACATTTTCTAACAGAAAAAACATTGGTACACCGCATTTAAACCCATGACCTTAGGATATACAGAAAAACCTATGGTGGACTACCGAATAGCGCGAATCCATAAATTATGTAACTCATATATTTTCCATTGTAACCCCCAAATACTCAGACGGATCTCAAAGTTGAGCACGTCACAAATAACGATTATTTTTTTGACAGATTTTTATCAGAAACTGTCAAAAAACCGTCAGTTGAGACGTGCTCAACTCTGAGTCGCGTTTGAGTATTCGGAGGTAAGAGTCCGTACCTACCAGTCTAATGGTATACACGTAGGTACGTATGTACGTTTAGTCATCAAAGAGACAATAAGGCCGCTGTTTCTACATGCCAATCTAAACTGTTTAAGCTAGTAACAGATAAGTAAACCACATTGTTTACACCAACGTGATAATCGCACGTAAATACAGTTGCGTGCAACAGCTAATAGAAAGCGCCGCGCGGCAACTAGATTGCATCTAAATAGCTTTACGAGGCAGGCGTCAAGATACACACGACACAGAAAAATATTTATAGCGTTAGTTTTACGAACAGGAATACTCTCTAGTCTTTTCTGTACAGTCAGCATCAAAGTGAATGATGATGAAACAAAATTCCAAAACCATTTTGAGACGGCCTCGGTGGCGTGGCGGGCGATAGCTCGGCGGAGACGCAAGAGGCGCGGGTTCGATTCCCGCTGCGGAAGAAATGTTTGCATGTTCTGCAAATATTTCTTCCGGGTCTGGGTGTTGTGGTACCATGGTACTCGTTGTTTCTGATACCCACGGGACAGGGAATCCTAGTGTGGGGTCAGGACTATGTATGTGACTGTTGGGTGTTATTTATTTATTTATTTATTATTTTGTGAATGTAATGTAACCAAATTTACATACAAAAAATCACGCCTGTTTCCCATAGGGGTAGGCAGAGATCACGGATCTCCGTTTGCTACGATTCTGACATACTTCCGTCACTACATTCTCTCTTATCATTCTTCATTCATGCTCGTCAATTAAGGGCACTTTCCTTCCAACCGTACAATTCACACTCGCCTTTTACACCTGTTTTGTTAATCTTTTTTTTTTCATGAAATGGTTAAAACATCTTAGATCAACATCTTACAGAATAATATACAAGAAATCTAATTTACCGGAATAATCTAATCAGCGACTTTAACTAAATTCCATTTCGAAATTAAAAAAATCACTTCTCCTTACAGGAAATAACTAACAACGAGGTTCTCGATTTCTGTGAGCAAAATCCGCTAATGCATACTTTTAAAGGTCTCCGCCCACCACCCGGTACCACAACTGACCATCACCATCCGGTATCACGGTCCGGTAAAAAATTATAAGTAATACGGTAACCCCAATTATTGAGGACAAGACTAAAAGAGATAGAAACACCAATTTCAAGGTTCAATTGTTTAATTTTGGAACGAGATGGGAGAAATCAAGATACGATCATTACTCGCTTCAACATCCATTCTGTAGGCGAGCTTGTATTCAGCTTTGAAAAAGCTGATTATTCAAGCAATTAGGTTTTTCACGATAACGTTAGCATTTGCGGTCGGTTCGCTAGTTGTAAGTACAAGTCATTTGTAATGTTATACTTAAGGTAGATTTCGAAGAAAGCCTGATTAGCTGTGTAGGTTACTGACTGAGCAGCCACGCGAGGCTGTTGTGCGAGGCGGGTGCTCGCTTGGTCAAGACGTGCCTCGCCTGAGTTAAACGCGAAATATGCGGCCGAACATCTCCCTCACAAGGCTGTTCGGTCAGTTGCATGCAGTTGATGGCGCTGCGTTATTGACGACGAGAGCTACTAGGAAAATGTATGAAACGAACGTATCATTGACACTGCCCTCGAGCGCATTTACATTCCATACATTTGTATGGATTATGTAACTGACGCGGGCGTCACTAACGCGACGCCACATGAGTGCCTTCAAACGCTTGCTTCAAAGTCAACCTTTATTTATAGGTGTTTGGCACAGGGTTGCCCCCGCTATAATTTCAAGGGGCCATTTTACAACATTAATTAGTTTCAGCCTTGGCGTTATCGCGATAGAAGTTTGCATTAGGTGCACTTTAAGGTCGCTGGAACCAGCGGTTTGTAATTTTATTTAGCGACGCCCTTGGACGCACGCTACTATAATACCTACTATTGCCTACTTGTGTCACTGCTTCTGAACCAGCGTGGTGAAAGGAATTAAGTGGGCTTCAGTTCAGTTCTTAAATAGTGGCTACTGTGACGTTATGTGGGCTTTAGTGCCTCGGCTGTCCGTCCGTCCATCTTTCAGAGGGCTGTATGTCATGAACCGTAATAGGTTGTGAGTAAAAATTTTCGTAGGAGCCCCCATACAAGAAACATTTTTTTAACGTTCGCAATCTATCATCGAAGCTACCTATTTAAAAAGTACATAGAGTATAAGTCATATTAAAAAGTACATGTACGGAACCTTTCGTGTGCGAGTTCGACTCGCACTTGACCGGTTTTTTCGTTTAATCACGATATTTTCTTTTGATGCGCACTTGCGCTGATATGATGATTTTCGTTTGCCGTTTTAAAGTAAGCATATTTTTTATAATAGGAAACCTGGTGCACTTTTGGATTTAAACACCTTAAAAGACGAGGTTACTGCCACAAGATCATCAAAACTCTAAAATTGTGTGGATAAATACTGTCTATATTATTCTAGAGCATATTAATAATGGATTAAAACAGGACTGCAAGTTTTCATTACTTGTGGCTCTGCCCACCCCATTGGGGATACGGGCGTGATAATGTGTATGTAATAATGTAAAACGAGCTTTGATGTCAAATTCTACTAACTCTATAAATCTGAAAGTTTGTAAGGAAGAGGAACGAGGATATTTTTTGACGGCTGAAAGGTTTTAACTGAAACTTGGAATGTGCATAGTTCCTGGCCTAGATATAATATCAAAGGCTACTTTTTATCCTAATACAACGCGAGCGAAACCGCGCGCTGTTGCCAGTAGTAGGTACATAATTATCACATTTGCATACAGCTCCAGTCTCCGCCCGCCTCCGTACTTGTAAGTAATAGGTATTCAAGTCAAAAGTAAACTCCTCTGATAATGGCTAAAGTTTAAAATTCCCGGAAAGAAAATAAGCTCTCGCTGAAAAATGTTGTGTTTCCATTAAGTCGGAGAGCCGGACAAAGCAAGTCTCTGTAAAATGTAGCCCGGGGAATATAATCCGGATTTTTTGCTTAAACATCCGTTAACTGTATTTATAGACCGCGTTTATGTAGTTGTTTGTTTATTCTCATAAGTTTAGGTAATATGACAATTCTCCTTTTCTTAAGGAATTAGTTCAAAAAATAGAAGATTAGCGTGACAAGAGTAAACTATTTTCAAAACTTTTTAAGATAGATTTTTACACAAAGGTCGACAGGAACCCTTTTAAGGCACGTATGGTTTGGCGCACGAGTGTAGCGAGGTTGCCAATAGTTCGAGTGTCTAAATAGATATCACCCGAAGTAAACACTGCTTTTTATTTAGAATATAAGGAAAGTAAATAAAAACCTGTTTAGTTTAATAAACAATGTTTTAATTAACCAACATGTAAATAATAATTAGCACTCGACAAAATAATTGAAGATCGAATTGCCGCTTTCCTGTCTTTTTTACGTTTTTTTTTCTGTGGCAATCAACAAGCCAGTATTTTTTATCATTGATGATGGTAAATATTTCGCTCAAACGGAAATTAAATTATAAGTTTTATAAAGTCATGTTACAAAATTGTTGATAATTTTTTTAACAGAGTGGCTGTATAAAGAGTTGAGACCTTAGTTTTTAAATTTTTGACAGCAGGGAAAATCGTTTCATACCTCTGTTCAGGTAACTTCAAGCGTACTTCCCATTCGGGAAATTTCATAAGAAATGAAAATAATGTTTATGTAAGATGAAATGTAAACAAAATGAAAGCTTTTTGTGATCCTGGCCGCTGTTAATCCCGGCCTTACAACACGGAAAACGGATGCAGGGCACGCAAATTGAGCGATAAATAACCCTTCCCACATAATTACTGCCATTTCTATTCTAATATCAGCGGCTGAGAAAGGGTACTTGAACCGCGTAAACATTTCATAGTTCCTTTACATAATGCCTACACTACTCATATGCCGAACCCGGGCAAGTCGTCTGTTCAAATGTTTGTGGCAAGAGACCTATGACTTGTGATAGAGTGAGAGAGACAACTACAAGCACACGTTTAGCATTAGTTGTCAAGTGTGTTGGAGCTTTCATAGTAGCTCTTGAAGTCCAAGTTAGGAATTTATTGCTTGAAGTTGAGACGCATAGTTGTGCCCCGCATACCCGTATGAAATATCCAACGTTAAATTATCTCCATCCACGTATGGATGAGGAACTTGATTAAAAACTTATTGAAGATGACGTCCAGAGTTTCATTCAACATTTAGAAGTGAGCCAACCAGCGCAAGTCGATAGGCCCTACTTTCTTGATATTTGAATTAATAAATTTGATAAATTGAATTAATTATTATATAAATATTTGTGGACATTGTGCTGATAGAGTACTTATACATACTTTTTTGTAAATACATACTTATAATACATAATATTACAACACCCAGACCCAAAAATATTTGCAGAACATGCAAACATTTCTCCCGCAGCGGGAATCGCAACGGGAGGTTGTCAAATCTGGGCCCATATGATACATTAGGCCCTAAGGGTCTTTGCCGTAAAGTCCGGGACCGAACCGCAATAGAATCGGTACGTCCCGTGCCGTGCTTTTGACATTTGACTTATAATTTGCTTTGCTATTTGGTTCTGGTTATAAATGTGGTAGTGGGCGGAGATCTGAAATTGCACTGTCGGGAGCCGGTATGTCATATCTATTTCCCCAAACGAGTCAGACCTTGCGACAGTGTGAACGATGCATAGGTCCCATCTCACGATTTAGAAAGATTTCGGTTCGAGATCCGAACAAATCGGATTTGCGTTCAATTTTCCTAGACTTTCGAAAGCATCCCAATTCGGCCGGGCGAAACTCGACCCAAAATACGAAGCTAGAATATTCCACAATTCAAGACGCGCACGTAACTTAGAATTTGAAGGATTTAAATCCCTGCTGACTCGTAGAGATTGACCCGAATCGCGCCTCGACACTTGTCGTATTTGAAAAGTTAGATCTAAAAATTAGCATTCCCCCGGTTCGGAATAAAAATTCCATTATTTTTATCGTCTTCCTTAAAAAATATCATCAGGTAACAATAAAACTCTTTATGGCAATCATAAAATACTGTTATTTGTCACGTCCGTTTATATCACTTTTGTAATTTGGGCGGAGAGGAAAGGGACGTGCTCGAATTCAGCGGCATTGTGCGACAGGAAGGAAGGTGCCTCTCACCTGCGAAGGAAACGCCGAGGCATAGGAGCAGGCAGGCGCACGCAGCTCCGCGAACATTTGTTACCTTTACGGCCAACATTTATAACCTCTCCCCGCCGGGCGCGAGTCTTCGCAAATATACGTAGGCGCTTTACACACACCACCGCCGAACCGCCGCCGAGACTGCAGTTTCGGCGATTCGCCAACCCGTGTAGTTTCACGTTGTATGGCACATACAATCCAGTACATTTTGAGCGGCGCCACCATAGAAAGGGACAAGCATAGTACTAAAATGGTGCCGCGAAACCGCGCGGGGCGCTCTTTACTGTGTGTGACTCGCCTTAATTAAAATTACCACACAGGCTCGAGGGATCTGCATGAACACGAAGACGCGTTTTGGGATCAAAACTTTAGGCGAGACCTTATGAATAATGAAGTAATTTTTTGAAGATATTGTTATTAAGTAGCTGTACGTTTTTAAAATACTTTGCCAGCACTTTGGAAATTAAGTGCCTAGCTGCATAATTTATTTTCCACTGAAAACAAGTTATAGGTACCTAAATATTTGAAACATGGAAGTTATTTAAGCTTTTGAAGCGTTTATTAGAAGGTAGAGCATAATATATTTGCACTGCGATACTTAGTCTACGCCTGCTCTGCTGTTTCAGGATAAAAAGCTGCTAAAAAGCTGGCAAAAAAGCTAAGCTCGTCAAAAATTTGATTATCAAATGTTTCACTTTGCTGTTTATGCTGACAGTGATGGGTTGTGGAACGGGCAGAAACCTTATGAACATCATACATGAAAGGAGCACAATATGGTTCACGCACCGTCCATTCATCACACTCTTTGAAGTTGTAATCGCGGATTAGGTACGATGAAAGATTAGCCACGACCAACAAGCAATTAATTACTGAAGCGGCGTCCATTAATTTCCTATGGTTCAAACGAGCACACAGGTATGCATACTTTCCTACATAAATCATTTTTGGGTGACAGCGAAAAATGATAAGAAAGAATTAAATGAGTTAGGATCGCATTCAGTTTTCAGTTTCATGCGCGTGACTTTTTGTTATAAAATCCTTATAAACTTGTGGATAAATCATATTAGTAGGATATAATAGTCACTAGGTAACGTTTATGTTTACGATTTCTTCATTCTTATCATATAAAATCACAACAACGATAACCTATATCTGAATGTAAGCCTATAATTTGCAAAACTGAGTAAAACCTCGGAAGTTGTGGAAATTGCCGATTCGCGTGTCTACTTTTAATGTTAGCATTAAATCCACTATAAAACTTAAATAATGCTTTTATTCATATGTTGATAACATTAATAATTTAAATGATTTATTATTCAATTCGAAATCACATATTAAACAAGCTTACTATGTACATGCTTAAGCAGAGTAAAGTTACAAAATATTACAACAAATGTCTTTATAAAGTCGGCTCAAACTAATTAAATTATGTACCTAACCATTTTATTGGTTCGTTTGTATGAAAATAAAGAAATAAAATGAACCTAAGCATCTATTTTAACCCCCAGACGTTGTTGGGAACTGTTTGCTTTGCTTTACAAAGTTTTAATTAGGTAAACAATTTGATTTAATTTTTATGAAGAAGCGGCAAAAGGTCTTCCTTTTAAGAGATCCATAAGTATTTCAGAAAAAAAAGAACTTAAAGAGGTTTTTTCCATTGCATTTTAAAGTTAACAGCCCACAGTTCTATAAATAAACCAAGCATTTAACTGAATGTGTGTTAAAATTTATAACTGCTATTTTACGCTAAAATTACCGAGTAATGAAATCAAAAACTTGTGGAGGACTTCTAGTTCCAAAACGGCCAAATTCGCCTAAAAGCCTTTGTGATGCAATAAAGGGAAATGTAAAGTTGAATATTGACTTTTACACCTCTAAAATGGAAGGGTGAAGTTTCTATAAAAAAGTTTCTAGGAAATGGTTAAATTTGGAAAGGAAAGACAAAATTACGACGCGAAAGGCGTGGGCACGAACTTCACCCATTTGCTGGCTAATATAGAAACATGCCTATGTTCTAAAGAATTTCAAACTTTAATCGACTACTCTTTAGGTACTCTTACTTAAAATTAATTATTAGAATAGTAATAAATCTATCTAGCAAAGTCTGTTTGTTTGGAATTGGATACACGTTTCATTCTTTTGTTTGTTACCCAACGAAGATGTAACGGCTAAACAAACTTTTTTTATTAAAATTTCTAATTGTCTTCTATATTTTGCCTAGATTAGTTTACCGTGAGAGCACTAGTGGTCTAGTTGGTAGTGACCCTGCCTTCCGATCCTAAGGTCGTGGGTTCAAATCCGATCGTGTATCAATTGATTTTTCTGAGCGAAAGATTTATGTGCGCTATACCAGTACTCTCAAACAGTGAAGGAAAACATCGTGAGAAAACTCGCGGCTTAGTCAGCTCCGCGCGTATTGACCACGTCATTCCTGTGGACAATGCCGACTAAGCTGAGAGGATGGAATAGGTTCTGGGCAAGCCTATTCCATCTTAATTCGTCTCGGGCATTACAGCGTCCCGTTTGAGAAGGTAAAAGTTGCCTCCTGACGCTGTATAAATCATATACTATAGATGGTAAAAGGCCTTAGTTAGATTAGTGTAACTAGTGAGTAGACTAAATATATCCGAGAAACACGAGTAGTAATACCTACATATACAGAAATTAATTAAGATCCAGGTCTGATTGCAATCAGTTTGTGTGACTGGCGATACGTATCTCGAGTTAATTGAGACAGATTCACAAGGTGAATCAACTTACCTTCACCGATTTTACAACTGATAGTGTAGTTGGTAGTTGGATGTTTGAATGTTTGGATGTTTGTGCCTCAATCACGCCTAAACGGCTGAACGGATTTGAATGAAACTTGGAATATACATAGTACATGTACTGGATTAACATATTATAGGCTATATTTTGTTCGGGTACCACGCGAGCGAAGTCGCGGGCGGCAGCTAGTATATTATAATTATACATGCTAAGTTTGTGTGTGTGAAGAACACCATTCGAAGCTAAAAAGTCTTCTTTCCCTTCCGTTTCTAGTCATTGTGCTCCAGAGCTGAGAGCAACGAGTTTCCCATTGAGTTTCGTATGCATCCGCAACGCCACCTTTTTCTATGTCTGTCGTGTCGTCTTCAACTGTTCTTCGAGTTGAAGCCAATAGGGACGAAATATATTCATAAGGGACGAAATATGTATGTTCATAAAGGCATCAAATTTTCTATTAACTTTCGTGATGCGCGATCCAAGAGCTGGTACATATTTGGCTCAACGGATCAATAAAAAAAAGTACACGAAAGGAGCCTCTAAGGCACACTTTCAATCCTTTCGCCACTAGGCAGAGTCAAAGTCAAAGTCAAAGTAAAAAAAAAATATTCCATAAAATCACGGGGAACACTTGGACATTGTATTAAATCTACGTTGCATTTACACCTGTTCGTAGGTTCGAAAGGACTGGTCTTCTTTTTTGCGTGTCAATGTCTCTGACTTCTAATAGGTACTTTGATTAAGAGGTAGCTCCCTCCACGGTTGAAAGAACACTATAAAAGTATTAATGTGGCTTGAAAGCGGTCAATTTTGTGTCCAAACCATCCAATAAGTATGAAGAATCTCGTCCACAACTTATGGCGGCCACTAGTGGCTTTGCTGTGGCCACAATTGGTGCCCTAGTGAGCATCAAGGCATACTTTTACCAACAATTATGAAAGAAGCACCAATCTTAAATCAAAATCGCGAGCAATTTCGAATCGCATTTATCAAACCGCACAAAAGACTATCAGAGTCTTTGAGAAATGAGTATAACTCCCATTGTGAGTTTGTGACCGATGACAGCACAGAAGGTAATACACGTCGCAGACACTGTTCCGATTGCGTATACTTACTTTGATTGTATTTTATATACTAGTTTAGTCCCACTGTTTTGCTCACAAAGTAGAAAACTTTGTGCTTAGAAGAAGTAATACTTTTTCAGATTAGAAACGAATAAATTAATGAAACACTTAAATTATTTAGTTCTCTGCTAGACTGAAAGTAAAGGAAAAGCATAGAATGCGTCCTAGCGTAGCTGCTTCTCTCCCCAAGCATGTCGTAAAAGTCGACTAAGGGATGGTATCCTTTCAAACATGATGGACCACCTATATGGGCGATGGGCTGATCATCTGTCACCATGGTTCACCATATCTATCTTAGGACTAATCAGAAATGGCTGCAAGTTTTCTTATATTTACTTGTGGCTCTGCTCACTCCATTACGGGCGGATTGATATGTATGAATTATTGTACTCCTATAAGATAATATAGACACAGAAATACAGACTGGCAATCAACGCAGAGCCTAAACCACAAATCCTAGAAGCATGAATCTTGGAGGATACGTTCCTCTTATGGTGTAGGGGTGTAATAAAAACAAATTCACGAAATTTAAATCAGAGGACGAAGCGGGAAGATGAAGGATGTCTGAAAAAAAAACAAAGTTGCAAGCGTTCTAGTTGAAATGTTAATTTTGGATCATTGAATTCGGGCATTGAATTATTTATTTTTATTTAGGTGTGATTGGGTAGGCTTTCAGAAGCTTTAGTATCAAACTCAAAGCGTTTTAGTATCAAACCAACATGGTAACAAGACTTTCACATTTGTAATATTAGCTGTATTCCCGTTCAGTTATTTTGTTGAGTAATGGATATTACTGCATTCTGTGCACGGTGGGGTTTGAATGGCCTCTTAAGTTGATTAGATTCCGCCTTAATATTCTACTAGCTATATAAGAGGCAATCAAAGCGATTTATGAAACTGAACGAAATTATGTTAGTTAATTTCGGTAAGAATATACCTGCCTACAAGTAGTCGCTCGCGATTTTATCATACAAATTCATATTCCCGCAGCGTTTTTGAATTGCTTCAGCGGCTTGAATTTTTTAAAATTCATTTCTTAGTGTACTTCTAGACCATAAGACTTGAACGAAGTTTATTAGTCCATAAGATGAATATACTCTTTAAGTTTCATTATATTAGTATGTATGTTTGTGGTTTTAATCAATTAAAATAATAAAGGTCCAAGGCACTACAGCGACCCGTTAGTGTAGGCAAATGCTGCCTCCTGACGCTGCTGTATAAATCATCTAGTATAAGTAAAAGTCTATAGTAAAAGGCCTGTTTCTTTTTATGGTTGAAGCGTTGATTGTCAATATCTAGTAGCTTAAGAGTTTTATTTAGATAGATGATAAACGAACATCCATTCTAAGGTTCAGCTAAATCCATTCAGTCGTTAAAGTAAATAAGTTCGAGTGAGCTAATGGCAGACTCTTGTGACGGAGTTTTTAGGCCGCCTAAAGGCCTCCGTCACGGCTTAACGACTTAAATTAACGTGCCCGACAATTTAACGTGCTCTCTAAAGCACGAAAGCACTCAGTTTCAGAATGCTGTTGTTACGGAGATAAGACAAACATGATCACATTATTATACAAACTTTCAAATGTATAATGTTAGTGTGATAATATTCACAGGAATGACAAGATTATGAATTGGAAACCACTACGTTCTAGTCTAGACAAAATTGAGACAAGACTAAGAATTAAGGTAGGTATACCTACACATTCTTTGACATATTTCATAATTTTAAAATTGTATTGGCATGGATTTCAAATAATAATTACGATTGAAAGGCGCTATCCACTATTCTAGTTACAGTCAGTGATATAGTCAACAACAAAAGTTGACGAAAGTTTAACAAATCGTTTCTGGCAAGCTCAGAATGCTTATTGAAGCTTTTATGAAGCGCTCGTGGTGTAGCTCGCTTAGGCGTTCTTGATCAACGTTGTACGTGGTCACAATAATGGCATTACGAGCTGAGCGCTTCGGTGCTTCGGAGGGCACGTTAAACAGTCGGTCTCAGCTTTTAAGTCGTTAAGCCTAAACTAAAAGTCGGAGGCTTTTTGGCGGCCTAAAAACTCCGTCACTAGAGAGTTGGCCACTAGCTCATATTACGAACATACAATATAATGTTTATACTAAAAACGGTGCTTACTTTCGTTTATTTTCTAAAATGATGATGCCTTAAAACAAAAACACATCGATGACTTTATTCCCTAAGTGGTAACATTTCGAACTTAATTTACTTTTGATGTGAACTGTACTATTAAGTGCAATGAGCTGACGCGCCTGGCTCAATGCTGAGTCGGTTACCACTCACACTAATTGCTATTTGTCTTGGCAAAGCTTTGATTTGGAATGAATTGGATTTTAGAATACTAAACAATTTTTGACGGTCTCAGTGGCGCGACGGGCGAGTGCTCGAGACTCAAGATGCGTGGGTTCGATTCCCGATTCCGATGTTTGTAGTACCCACGATACAAGGAACCCTAGTGTGAGGTCAGAACTATGTATGTGACTATTGGGTTTTAAAAAAACTTACTGACTCTTGCTTACGATAATTTTATGAGGAAATTTTATTAATATTCAGATTCAAATTAAAATGTATTTTTATTTGTATCTGCAAAACTTGTACTATGGGAACCAGATGGCTGATAGAATACTTATACACTTTTTTGTAAACACATACTTATAATACATAATATTACAACACCCTAACCCGGAAGAAATATTTGCAGAGTATGCAAACATTTCTTCCGCAGCGGGAATCGAACCCGCGCCTCTTGCGTTTCAGTCGAAAACTCGCCCACCACGCCACAGAGGTCGTCATGTTTACTTCAATTACATTTTTATTCGTGCTACGGCATGGCGTAGCAGAGCCCGTAGCGCTGTAATCTGTTCCCGGAAGCTCTGACGACACGCGTGACGTAACGCCCCCCCTCTATCTCGCCCGCGTGCGTCACACCTCCCCCTCCTCTCGCGTCACCATGCAAATCATCGGGTAAAATCAACAGAAATTTAATATTTAAGGACCAACGAATACTGTGTTCTCTGTATTTATGAAGTATCGCGATCGGTATTGTTTTTATTTTTGAACTCAATCAATCTAGTCGTGTCACTAGTTCTTCCAAACCGGTGTGGTGAAAGGATTTAAAGTGTGCCTCAAAGGCTCCTTTCGTGCACTTCACTCACACATATTTTCGAACTTTTTAGGTTCTATGAAATGCCGGTTTCCTCATGATATTTGCCTTCGCCGTATGAGAGTACTGGTATAGCGCACATAATTTTTTCGAACAGAATAGTCCACTGGTGCACAACCGGATTTGAACCCACGACCTTGACCTTAGGATCGGAAGGCAGGGCCTCTTCCACTAGACCACCAGTACTCTGTATTTTTATTAGGGTAATGTATGTATATATGTGGGCACTAGCAGCCCGCCTCGGCTTCGCAAGGGTATTTAACAAATTAGGATTTTTTAGGTCAAATTTACACCTCGGGTTTACATTATTGCAGTTTTAGTAAGGATTCCTATTTTTTTAAATAAATTATAGCCTATGTTTTTCCGTAATAATTTAGCTATCTACTGGTGAAAGAATTTTTTAAATTGGTTCAGTAGTTTCGAACAAAAAAATTATTTCCTCTTTATAACATTAGTGTAGATGTATGAATCCAAACGGCTAGATGGATTTTGATAAATGAAGATGTTTAGGTATCGTTACTATTTTTAGGGTTTTACTGAGATTTTTCGGAGGCAGCGTGTATACATAAGGAATAAATGATTTTCAACTATGTTTTATAAAATTTTGATAGGTACAAAAGCTTACTTGCCTACTTTGATTAGTAAAGTTGCAACAATTCTGTCGATTCTGTTACACTTTTTCTAAAACCGAACTTAATTCTAAAAACATGCTTTGTTATATTGATTTGAAAGGGATATCAATATTTAGGACTGTCAAATTAGATTTACTTTAGAAAAGTATAGCAGAAACACAGAGGATATATTCAGTGCACATGTTCCGTATTATTTCAGCGATTCGTTGGTTTGCTAGTTACGTACGTTGGATGAGCTGTATTGTCTTATTGGAATCAGTCAACATTGTGAACATGACGCAGTGGAAAGGAAGCAACGCAGTAGTAAACATCAGATACTTGTTTCGCTTCTAACGACACACGAACATCAAAAAAACCATTTTTTTTTTAATAGTTGAAGAGATTAGATGAGGTGTGTGGTTAGTAAATCACCAGGGGCTTTATTCGCTATGATTAAACGAAACTTGACAGCTCGTAACTTGTTTATGACGCGCCGCGTCGCGTTTTTGCAATACACATGTACGATAACACGGTGATTCCACAAAAGTGCCCGCGTTTGCGCGCGTTTCGTTTTGTTTGGTCATAGAGAACAAAGCGGCAGATTTCAAAGATGAGTGTTTGTATGAAGTATAAACTTTACAGGCTTACTAAGCTTCTCGTGTTTAGTATTAGTTATGTTTCATAATATTTTATACATAGTGCGCCTCAAAGGAGCTACTTTCGTGTTTGGTATACTTGCAATATGTGGGTATGCGGAAAATGTGATGTTTGACCCCCTATAATTATCATAAGTAATTTCGGGAGCCTTTCCGTCTAGATAAATAAAGTATTTAAATAACGCAAATGACGAGAACCTGCAAGCTACGTTTATGACGATGGGTTTTGGCTTCCGTTTACTCCTAAAAAGTTCTAAACTAAAAACAAACAATTTCTTTTAAAGGCACTACTTTGGAATTGGCAAGGGGATGCTATTTCCTATGCTGGTTTAGGAGGATAGGGGTCAGTCCCGCATAATGTGAGCGCTGCAGCGTCTGAGTAAATACCGTAAAGCATTTATATCCTTGGAGAAATAGCGAATTTTATAGAAAAAAGGTGGTTTAATTTCTGTATTCTGAGAATTTCCAATATAATTACAACTTAGGTATCGAATTCAACGCGACAGATAGCACTAAATCAGGATTATTCGGTAGCACTGAGTTTTTGCTTTAGGTACTGTATTTTTTATTTTTGGCCTTATTTGTTTTTTTAGTGCTTTAGTGAGAAAACCAGCGTGTCGTAGAAACATATAAAGTTCAAAAATATGTGGCAAGTGCACGAAAGGAGCCTTTGAGGCGCACTTTGAATCCTTACACCACGCTGGTTCGAAGAACTAGTGACACGACAAAATAAATAGTGCTTTAGTGGTTGACCCCACATTTTGATTGTGAAGATAATGCCTAAATAGCATTCATGATTTAATTCGGTATCCAACATAGGTACTTGCATAAATCTCCAACATAATGTTGGTATTTAGAAATCTTCTGGTGTGGAAAGCTCGCCGCACAGTCCGCGGCATCCAAAACAATAGTGCATCGAACAATACCCCTCCGTCTTGTTTGCGGGTACTTGCAGATCCATTAGGAGCGAGCGCTTTTCTTTAGCGCTTCTGTTTTGAGCTTGAATGTACTCGTATCTGTGCAATTTATTTGCAAATAATTTTCAAGACTTTGTTAGCCTAAAGGAAAAAGCGACCTGCAGATTATATAATATACATACATAATATCATGCCCTCATCTCTAATGGGATGGACCACAGAGTACATTATATATGGGAGGACAGAGCTACAAGTCATACGAATACTAGAAACCATTCCTTCCCAAGATGGATATGGTGAACAGTATGGGACAGACCATCGCCCATATGATGGAGGGGATACTATCCCTTAGTCGACTTTTATGACATGTTTAGGAGGATAAGCAGCTGGATGTATTTCATATTTATTTCATACTCCCAGTCCAGCAGAGTTAATAATACGTTCATTATTTTTGTAAGGTACTCATAATTTCAACCCATTTGTATCCACTGGGTCTTTCTTCGTTATTACGCCGTTCTTCCGGTCCCTTGCGAGTTTTATCCAATAATGCAAAAATAAAAAACAAAAAAAATGGGATTAAACAGAAAAGCCTGCATAAGCGATGCTAACAATCAAACGAGATTACTTTCAATAACAATAAAACCGCACCGTTGAAATATTAAATGAAATGCAAAGCCAGAAATGAAATGTGATAAAGGACTTTGTCGAAATGTTCAACTTTTATTACGACGGCACCGCAGAGGGGTATTAACAAGATGTGTGGAAATGTAGACTCCCGGGACGAGGACGGTACACGGTAAACGGTACTCGCCGAAATGGGCGGTCACGCCAGACTCATAATGATAGCCCTCAAATCATTTTGGGGACTTCGAATGACCGACACTTTTACGATGTTCAAGTAGCCGTTTCTTATTTATGTTCTCGATAGATAGCTTCGACAAAGTACACTATTTGAATAGCAAAGTGGCAAATTACGGTACACGGTACACGGTACTAGATGACATGGGAAGGAGGGACGAGGGATACATGAGACCGATAATGATAGCCCTCAAATCATTTTGAGGACTTCGAATGACCGACGCTTTTACGACGCTCAAGTGGCCGTTACTAATTTATGTTCTGAATATAGCTTAGGATATCTAGAGGTTGGCAAAAGAAAATATATATTAACTGTGTGAAGAATGACATGAGAAATAAAGGAGTGAGTGTCGGGCTTCTGCGAGAATTAAAAGGGAGAAATAAAAGATACATGTTATGATAGAAGCTTTTGATGTTCCTTGACAAAATACACTATATGAAAAGCAATAAGTTGGGTACTTTTGTTTTCCATTAAAAAAAAAAATTACCCAAGATCATTCATTTTTCAATTTCACCCTTTGCCATCCTTTTTCGCAGTCGGGTAAAAAATAGAAACCGACTATGATTTTCCCGGCTGTTATTATTATCACGATGTAGCGCAGCCGGTTGCCAATTCAATCTAACTGCTTGCTGCACCAACAAATGGTCCGCGCAAACAACGCTTCAGTTCGTTAATATTGCAATGAACACACACTTTATAATGGTCATACCTTTCTCTATCCGGAGAGAACTTCAAAATATGTACGTATCGAATATTCTTACCAAAAGTACTTGCCCACCTAAGTCTAAGTACAAAGTGCTTTGACTCGCTACACTTCAGCGCACTAGAACTGTTGAGAATACTACTACTGTCACTAGTTGTGTCAAGCTAGTGTGATGAAAGGATTTAAAGTGCGTCTCAAAGGCTCCTTTTGTGCACTTGACTTGACTACGACGCGCTGGTTTTCTCACGATGTTTTCCTTCAACGGTGCTTGTCAATGAAAACTGGGTTTTAAGTCAAACTCTGTAGATATATTACCACAACGCACGCTGTTAAGTTATTTTGTTTTGATTTTGTAAAGTGTTATTTTATAGCTCTTCCTTAAGCTCATTCTTCATTCATGCTCATCATTAACGAACAATGATCTATGACGAAGCGATGTTGATATAATTGGTGATGAGCTTTACTCGTATAGGTAAGCGGACGCGCGCAGACAAATATTTTTCAAACAAACTTGCAGCTCTGGCTTTTCATTTGAAAAATAGTTTAATGTTCAACTGTATTTACGGGGCCCGTTTAACATTACGTTCTCTACGGTGTCCTAGAATGTATTACAACAGACCTAGGAATGTATGTTCTAAGTTATTCCACATTAAATTAAATGGCCGTAAATGGATTTGGCTAGCCATTAACTATCATATACACACACTCACCCTCACACGCACAAACATATGCACACATACATGACACACACATTGGGCATGTTATGTGGAGGGACGAATGTCATGTGACGAGAAGAGGGTTAAATATAAAAGAGGATGAAGTAAAGTACAAGGGTAGAGTTAGACTAAAGAAGGGATGGATGGATTGCGTGAATGTTGATATTAATAAGAAAGGAAAAGGAGTAAACACTGAGGTGACGGTTGATAGAGGGAAATAGAAGAAGAAAACATGTTGTACCGTCCCACTTAAGTGGGTTATGGGCATGGAGATGATGCTGATGATGGTGAAATGGATTTGGCTAGCATAAGACCGTGTCGAATGGCAAAGGGTGGCAATATGCCCAGAAGTGGAAAAAGACCGGCTGTGAATGATGACGATGATGATTCCACATTCAGAAACAATGTTTTCAACGCCAATACAATTCCAATTTCTCCTCGTGAGTTCCATATTATTACAGTACCGAAATAATATTTATTCAATAGATCGGTAGGTACTGGATAAACCCGACCTAGTCAGGGTTCTCAACTGTTGATGTATCAGCCAATATCTATGAAGATAGTAAGACTGCATACCACTCTACGTTTCAATGTGTCGTTAGAGGTATTGTACAAATAAAATACACTGTTTGTACCTAAACTATCCGCTAGAGGCGCTGAACAAGTTTTCATACAACACATTATATTACTAAAACAAATCCCATCACCAACCTATTTTATGGTAGGTGCCATAAGTTAAAATTTTAAAACATATTAAAATTTTAAAAGTAACTGAAATAACTGCTGATAGAGGGGAATGGAAGAGGAAAACATGTTGTGCCGACCCCACTTGAGTGGGATAAGGGCAGGGAGATGATGATGATTAAAATTTTAAAAGTATTATTCCAATTTCGGCTCCAAGTTACTTTTCAAGATTGGGTTGTATGATGATTAAGAACCTCAAACTTTGGGTTTATGAACCACAAAATCCATACAAAGTCACAAGAAGAAAAAAAAAATGCTTTACGCTATCGATGTTTTTGGAAAAATCAATGCAATGTTCAGAATTTTTTCCCGCAAAAAATAAAACCCAGTAAAAAAATAATTAAAAACTGCAGTTTCCAACAGCTTATTGTTCGTGTGTTCCCTGGATGAAAGCGTCACCTCACAGGTTTCAATAAACTTCATCTTGCATTGTAGGCTTCCTGAGCTTGTCTAGCTAGTAAGTACATTCGAACGGAAAGTCCTATCACACATCTGTAATGCTGCGGACCGAATGCATCTCTGTAAAGCCGTTGTCTTTATTACCGATCCTTTGTACCGCGAGACCTGTACCACTAGCGAACACACGTTCAACATAAAATAAACTTTCCGCCCCCGATATAAGGTTCAATTGCGTATAGGCTACCGAGATACGACTTTTGTGAAGATAAGCTATAACGCTTTAGATTTAGTTTCAGTTTCGCATTTCGCTCCACACTGGCTATCGGTCTAAAGCACTCCTTTTGTGGCGCAGTCAATTGTTATGCGGATTCTGTGCCTCGTTTGTACCCAAATTCCCAGTAACCCTTCTTGCATCTTGTAATACCGACACGGTTGTATGATAACCCATGTCTGCCTTTTCGATACTATTATAAATATAATTGATCGAGCAAGCGAAGGGATCAAAGATCTCAGTGGCAACTTTGGAGATTTGGCGTTGTGTGTTTGTATGTTTGTGGATATGTTAGTTGGAGCATAACTTGAACCGTTAATCCAATCTACATGAAACTTGGTAGGTCAATAGATTGTACTATAAAGATTTGTTATGCATATGAGTATAATCGGTGAAGAGGTTGTAAAGACATAGGGTTCACAAAACGAAAAAAAAAATGTTTTTACAATTGTATCGAATGGGGTGTTATTGAAAAGTGGTTTAAGACCATTTGCTATTTTTTGGGAAATCAATTTTAGAATAGTAATCTTTTTGACTAGGCGTGAGTTCGCGATAAAAATGAGCGATGTTGCCAAAATATTTTTTTCATGCTTATCGACTCAGTTACTTCTTAAGAGCATTTCGTTGCATAGGAAAAAACGGGACAGCAGAAGTTGGTATGAAGTGTGTAAGTACGAGAAACCCCAGGGCGCGAATGCAAATCTCAGTTCGGGAAAAACTACTAGTATTATGGTATGTCAAGTCATTCGTATTCATATTTTGATAAAAAAAACCTTCTGTATATTTTCCTCCCTATACCTTCTACGTGGACAAACCAATTAATCAAACGTGTTATTTTAGCGCATGAATAACATAGAAATAGATATAAAACTCTTTTTTTATTAAACCGTCATTAAACCCATCGAAAATTCGCTGTTATTGGTCAACGACAATGTGACGCGAACTTGCGAGATATCCTTCTTTATTGGCCAGTGCGCATGACGTCATAGACTTTGCTCCTTGAGCCTTGAACAAGGAACATTTCAGCTAATAGTGGAAATTACGTTCCGTTTCCGGGAGTTGATTGAAGTCTGCCGCGCGTGTTATACCATTGCGTTGTACGGAACACAACAATTGTAGCAGGAAATTATAGTGCGATTGATCATTTAATCTATGGTTCAAAATATAGGGTAGTTTATAATTTTGCGGTAGGTAGGTAATTCTTGTAATGATATATAGCTAAATTGCTTTTACTACAGCTTTACTCAGAGCAAGATTGTGTTTATAATAGTCTAATTTAGTAAAATTATATGTTTTTGTCGAATTCGTTTGATATATCGCAAGCCTGACATCTGTGATAAATGTTCTCATGTGGCAAATCATCTTAAGAGTATATTTTTTGACATTCGCTTAAACATTTTTAAATATACAATTTCAATAACATCATTGGAGTGGGCGTAATTTCATCTAGGAGTAATTATTCGATGTTAACGATCCATTTCAGACGCCGCCAAAAAGTAGGAACTGAGCCAAAGTATCCATGTCACATTTGGAGATATGACATGTTTACAAAATCTACAAGGGTTTCAGTGAATTATGGGCAAAGTAAAGGACAGCTGGGAAAAGCTTCTTACAATAAAATTATAAGTAACCATGGTCGCCATCATTTTGTTGTTACAAACATAATTTTTTGAGAATTTTTTTTTTATTTTTATTCACAACACCAAAGTTTTACAGAAACATTTGTAAAACTTTATTTGGGTAGTTCCCATTATGTTCGATGGAATATGACGTCATCGGACAGAATAAGATATTTTTTTTACTTTGTACTATGGAACATGTAATACTTTTATTTCTCAAATTGTTCTGTAGGACAAGGTAAATAAGACCTTTTTACGATTATCTTATCATACTGGCTCTAGAAAATAATAATAATTTATTATGGCACTTGTCAAAGTGATTAATTTGATTGACTTGATTGTCGCATTATGAGAAATGTCCTTTAACTTAAGATTGGCAATAATGGTTGTTCGCTACTACACGACCGATTGCCTATGTTATAGATATTCATGGTTATGGTTAAAATAAAATAATTGACATTGTCAGTGTCATTTAGCTTCTCATGGAAGATTTTGGGAAAATCTGATTCCCATTTTGTTCTAAACCATAAAACTCGGGTGAAAAGCTAGTGTGTAGTTCTATGGAAAAAATTGGAAAGAAAATGTGTCATTTTGTTCGATGACGTCATGTTCCATAGAACAAATTGGGAACTACCCCTTTATTTTACCCTATGGGAAACCCAATACCTTACAACCCCATTACCGATTAAGCTCATATATGAGCTTAATTCCCAGCAAATCTTCATAGCACAATGTATTGATTTACCAAGTTTCATACAGATTGGATTAACGGTTCGAAAATTATGATCTAACAAACATTTCCACAAACTTACATACATACAAATAACGCCAAATCATCCAAGTTGCCACTGAAATCTTCGCTCGCTCGATCAACTATGTTTTACGGCCGACTAAGCTGAGAGGATTGTATAGGTGTAATGGGCAAGCCTACTCTATCTAAACTCATCCCGGGCATTACAATGTCCCGTTAGTGAAGGTAAAAATTGCCTTCTAAGGCTGTATATATCTTCTAATGCCTCAGTTACTCGCTGCCTTAGTTCCGCCTGAAGCTTTACTCACTGCATAATGTATCCGGATAAAAAGTAGTTATTCCGTTATTCCAGGTTATTCAAAGTATTCATTCAAAACCGTTCAGCTGTTACGCTGTGATTCACCAATATTGATATACCAACATTGATACACCAACATTGATACACAAACATCCGCACCATCCTTACAGGTTTCCGATTTATTTTATTAGTAGGAAGTAGGATGTTACATTATAACATGGCCGAAATTCTTGTCTAAGTTTAGGTACTTGCTTAGTTTACCTGCATGCCATAGTTAAAGAGCAGCATCCAATTTTAACTTAAATTATGAATATTTACACGGAGAAAATCCAATGCACATTAATTTACCTAAACTTCATGCATATTCAAATTACGAAATGTACATAAATTAAAATGTTCATGGGTGTGCACTCCTGTTTCTGAGTAACATTATTCGTTTAATTTCAGGCTGCGTGATTGTCCTGTCTTATAGACAGCTACTACTGATACTAGTCGTGTTACTAGTTTTTTCGAACCACTGTGGTGAAAGGTTTAACGTGCATTATCAAGGCTCCTTTCGTGCACATGACAACATGCCGGTTTCCTCCTGTTTTATGAGCACTGGTGGATGTGCACCAATGGAGTTTCCGGTTCGAAAAATTATGTGCGCTATATAATACTAGGCGTTATAAGGCGTTGGGAACCGGCATTATGGAACTCAAATGGAGCTGGGTAGGATACACTGCGGTGGTGATGACCGCTGGAGTAAGACGTTGAATGGTGGTTGAGATGTGGTTACAGGAATGAGGGTCATTCTGCAGCAAGATGGGCTGACGATATAGCTAAAACCATGGGCCGTGATGGATGGCACAAAGGGAGGTCTATGCCTAGCAGTGGTTAAAGTCAGGATGTAGATAATTATACCAGTACTTTCAAACGCTGAAGGAACACATCGTGAGGAAACCGGCATTTTGTAGAACCTAGAAAGTTCAAAAACATTCGCCAAGTGCATGAAGCCTTTGAGGTGCACTTAAAATCAATTTACAACCCTTTTTCGAAAAAAAAATAGTGACCATACTTAGAAGTAGTAGAATAGACAGCTTTATTCTAATTCACAGACTATTCAAATAAATAGCGTGGATTACAGCCGTCCGGGCCGCAGGTGGTCCTAGAGCCATTGATGGCTGAATCCGACCTTTGTTTGTACCACTTACCGCTGGCCATTAGTGACTATACCGACAACATACAGGAACCTATAGTGTGAAATTCACAATACGAAGTTCAGACTTTTTATATCACTAGTGAATTCTTCTGAAATGTCCGACCAGGAGAGACCATTAGTCAAAATGTCGACTTGTAAGTAGTGTAAGTCATTTGCTGCAATACGAAGTACAAGCATTTTATGAAATACCTCACTACTACTCGTATCACTATTTCTGTCAAAACAGATGGTAAGAGGAATAAAATGCATCAAAAAGGCTCTTTTGTGACTAGTCAGAAAAAAGGCTTGATACTTCAAACTTTTTACTACCAACCGTAATAAATAAATAACCCAACACAGTCACATGATTACATCTGACCCCACAATAGTATTCCCTGTGACGTGGGTATCAGACTCTACGAGTACCATGGTACCACAACGCCCAGACCCGGAAGAAATATTGGTGAACATGCAAACATTTCTCTTGCAGCGGGAATTCAGCTGAGCACTAGTCCGCCACGCCACCGAAGCCGACAAATTATTGTTACGAACATAAACTTAATCTAATAAATTACAGTAAACCGGAAAGGTAATTAGCACGTAATAG
Source organism: Scotopteryx bipunctaria (assembly GCA_949320045.1). NCBI lineage: Eukaryota > Metazoa > Arthropoda > Insecta > Lepidoptera > Geometridae > Scotopteryx > Scotopteryx bipunctaria. The sequence continues at coordinate 8,864,467 of OX439441.1, forward strand.
CTAATTACACCGGTAAGTGTATGTTTAGATTATATTAAAATAATTAACCTTAGCGAAGGCCACGGCTAGTGAGAAGTGTCGTTGGTTGGCGCGGATCCAAAGTAATAATAGGGAAGCACACCTACTCGATCTCATTCTGATATAGATGACTGGATTACGGTATAAAATGACCGAGGCTAAACAAAACGATGTCAATAAGCTGGACGTCGGATGAGTGGATGAGAGGATCAGTGATATGTAGATAATTGGTGGCTTATAGTTGATAGAGTATCTATATAGAGTCTTCACAACTGAATCAAATGAATCAAATGAATTTGTCTGTTATAAGGTGATTTATAGGTATACTTACATACGTTACCAACGTAGATAATACCATTAAAGTTATAAATGCGAAGTGTGAAAGGAACTTTGCAGTTTTGTGATTCAATCACAGATTAAAAAAAAACGGATTTTAATGAAACTTGGAAAACACGTAGAACGTGAGCTGGAATAAAATTATGAGCTACTTTTTATCAGAGTACCATGCAAGCGATGCCGTGGGCGGAAGCTACTTATGAGACTTAGTTGTAAACCAAAAATAACTGTAGCTAAATTGGAGTAGAAAACATCATTGGAAATTAAATTGTCTAGACAAAACATTAATAGACGAAGCTGAGTAGCAGTCTATTAATTCAAATGGTTTTTAGAAAATGTAGCAATAAACACATGAAAACACATTACATTCTAAAAAATAAATGCGAAAACACCGGATTATTTGAGGATGTTGTATCCAATTGCCCCTCATAGTAAACAAAGTTGTGACCTACTTTCATTTTCGAGAACGTTAACGCCCAAAACATTTGTTTTTGTTCATTTTCAGAGGTTGAGACGCTGTTCGCTATAACTTAAAGGATCAGTTACCTACTGTAACCAGCGGTTAGGATGGTAAATAAAAGGTGGGTTAAGCTAAAAGCCATGGAACAGTTTGTCTTGGTAAACCACATGACAAATAAAGACTTAAAAGGTAAACATAAAATAAAGCTATCGGATAAAGTCAAGTTCAATGTTACGTAGCTTATATGTTTGCATCCCTTTTCACCCCCCTAAGGATAGAATTTCCAAAAATCTCTTCTTACGTCTACATGCTATAAGGAATGCAATCAGACCGTGCGTTATGAAGTTCTCATACAAACTTTAACACCCCCTGCACCCCGTAACAGGGGTAGTTTTGAAAATACTTAATCATAAAGATTTTACCACATGTATTTAAGATTCATGTTTGAAAGTTCAAGGAATACAATTTTTCATACAACGTTCTTACTTCTTTAAACCCGCATTTTCAAAAATCCTTTCTTAGTGTACCTACGTCACCTTCTAAATTTAAAGCTTCTAGGACCAGCGGTTTAGGCTCTGCTTTATCTATCATAGGTCAGTCATGACAAAGTCTTATATACCTACAGTAAATTGTGATGTGATTACTTTTTGTCTTGACTTACCTTTAAATCATCGTTGAAGAAAATCAGCTGCTCTGGTCTTAAAAATGTCTTCCGTCTTCAAATACTTTCAGTTCAATTTGCAAAAACTACACTCAGAAATGTTCAATGTCAAAATGTTCAATGTTTTTCACCTTGTCTTTTTATCACTTTTTAGTCGAATAAAAATTACCAATAGTCCAGGGTATACTTTATTGCGATATTGTCCTTAACCTGAAACAAATAAACACAGATATTTGAATGCTGTTTATGTGCCTGTGGGTAATCATTTCACGTAACTAATAATTAGTACCTTATATGCCAGCCTAAGTTTTCGTGCTAAACATCAGTTTACAGTACCTACCCCAGATATTGTATTCATGGGAGCCCGGAAAGGTTTACTTACAAATTATGTTGTTTTCTAGCATTATCCCTTCCGGGATACCATACATGTGGGGCACCTTGTATTGGATTACGGGGCACACTTGGGTGAACCCCAAGACGTCAAGTCTCACTTGATTGCTTAGAGATGCCTTTGGTAATTCAAAGCGGAGCGAAGTTTATAGGTGATTCTGTCCTACACATTGTATTTTGAGACTTGTAAGATCTGAGTGACTGAAGATTTATAGAACCAAAAATTTGTGAATCATATTACCTCAATCTTGTCGTGAAAATACAAGTTTGTTAAATTCATACCTAATGCAAATTCCTGATTCAAATTTATCCTAACTAGTACCTCTGCTACCTGGAGAGCTTCGGGAAAAGCTTCTAGCAACAAAAAAGTAATAAAAATCTCATCCAATTATTTACAGGAAGGAGCTAAACCAATTAATTGCGCTTTCTTTTATCTTTCAGTTCATGGATTTCCTACCCTTCGTTCGAACTCGAATGTTCCACGCCATATCTTTATTAAAGATCGGACAAATTCTCCGCAGAGAAAAAGAATTTCAACAGTCAATTCTATTAAATTTTTGTTCGAATCCCGATCGAGTTTTCCACGATTGGATAAACTACAATGTCATAAGATTTTTTTTTGAGAATAACAGCGCTAAATTTTTTTACTTTCTAAAAGCATTTCCAATCGTAATAACTTTCCAAATAAAATAGAATTCAAAAAGAAAAATCGAAATGCTGATTGGTTCCCGATTTGCAGCGTTGGCAGACTTCGGACATGACTAGCATCTTCCGTAGAAATATCTCTGCAATAGCAATCACAAATCTCAGCATTACCATACAAAAATTTTACGTAACAATACTTCTCAAGGTTTTGTAACTCCCCTATTGCTTGATTTATCTAGTTGAATATTAGCTCGCCAGTCCGTCGTCGCTTTCAATGGAAGCGGGTTCGAATTCTGCATTTCACGGGCTGTGACTGGCCTCTTTTGTTATATTCCGCAGCAATGGTACTTATTGGAAACTAATAAAGCAAAATCATTTCCAACATGTCCAACATAGCTGTGAAATATTATTTGTACAACTTTACATATTTTCAGAATGAACTTATTTTAAAACGTTATTGGCACGCCAGAAGCCTTAGCCTAACCTTAGCTGTGCGATTACAGCATAAACTAGATGCAGTTTAGTGTTCTTGCAAGTTTAATGCGCGTTCGTCGACCTAACATTAAATTTCTGCGAGAATATTTTTGGCACAGCTCCGCATCGGTCATTCTCGTGGAGATAATTGATCGGGGTAACGACAAGTGAACCGAGAGTGGACTAACTGGCATTGTAGCGTTGGGGGATGTAGCAAGCCTTTAGCAATTAGGCGGAAAGGGGAAATTGCATCTCCTGGGATACTCTCAAATTGCCCTTAGCGTCAGCACTCTATGGATGAAATGATAATTTGCCGTAGGTTACATTTCTGGAAATCAGCGAGAACAATCGTTGTGGTTTTTCAAAAACTTTTTTAATTAGACCTTCGGGCTAGCCTGTTGAAATATTTCTTACTTAATAAATCTTAGGATTTTTCATTTATCTGGATTATATGGAATTTGATTGTGTAGCTAATGTAGGTAAATATAGTGTAGAAGTGAATGAATCTTGCAATAAATAAGCAAGCACGTCGAAAACAATGTTAGCATGGTGCGAACATCGTACCGATGCCAACAGTAAATCCACTTACGAACTTCTAACTTGGCTCCTAGTTCGGGCACTGCAATTATTTTTTTGCAATTTGAGCGTATTATCTTCGAATTAATGTAATAGTACTATTATTAAATTGTTCTGTGTTTAATTTAGAATCCGCATAATTTGTTTTATGGTATCGACTGAAAACCAGCGCTACTTTGCTAGTTTTATGCTAGCTTAGTAGCATTACGCTGAGTCGATACCTTTTTAGCCGACCTACACCACACAGAGCGGGATCAATGGGCACCTAGGTTTTTGTAATAGGTAGTGCACCAGATTCATGGTTTTCCTCGTATTTCTCAGTATTTTTGTCAAATATTCCCTGTTCGTTTTCTTTTACTTTTAATTTATTACCTTTTACTCTCCTGTTCTGTGTTGTTTTGTGTCTGTCAAATAAAATCATTTCTTTCTTTTCTTTCTTTATGAATGAATGACTGAAGATAATGTTTTAATGTACACCTTAAAATTACATTAAAATAGAACCTAAATACGTTAAAACAAGATTACAATTGGCGATACCCATATCTTTTCCAGACAACCAGGTCAGTTCATATCAGTTTTGTATGTTCGTTCACTCCAAAATTGAACATGTTTTGAGAATCTAGGACATGCCTAATAAATCAGTAGGGATAATTATTATCTACCAATGGCCAATTAATTCTTTGAAAGTGCCTAACTCTCGAGAAATAAGCGCCGATCGTCAAGACTGGTGGTTCAGTTGTTTAAATAAAACAAACGTGAAAACTAATGTGCGTGAAAAAACCTAAAATGGGACTTAAAAAACTTTTTTTTATCACATCTATTCAAAAAGAGCTGGTTGGTTCCTCGTAAACAGGGAGCAAAGTATCGCTCTCTGCATCAGAATTCTAATATTTCTCTCACTTGCTCGGAAATAGTTTCAAAATAATAAAAAATCAGTATGTACTTCAATCGGTTCTTTTCTGTAGTCTATGAAATAACACGCCAGCAATTTGCAACACGACAATAATGGAAATTGCTGGACAGTTTTTTAATATTTTTGTAGTGCTAGCGATGAGGTGATTTTAGCACCTACGTGCGATACCAATGCGCATTCCGCATTGCTTTACAAAAGTTTAAAAAAAGAAGAAAGACCGCGCGCAGATAAATTGGTGGAAATTAAACTTCTGTTTCTTGAAATAATCTATTTACTGTTTCCTCGTAAATTAGAGAAAGTACTATACAAGTCTCGGCCGAAATAAGCTAAAAAACGGCCAATTAATATTTAGTTACAAAGGACTCTGCTATCGCCTCGTCCTTTACCAGCCTGGGCAGTAATGTACAATTAATTCAAGATTTAACATCTCCTGAAAGTGTTTATTTGTTTTATCTCTGTTCTAATTTATTAACGCACTTAAACACTTTACTTTACTGCGACGACGTAATATAAAGATCTCAAAGTTTCTTACTAATCGATTTTACATCCTCGGGGGGGGAATAAAATAAGAGTAAAGTAACTTACCTATGTGTAAATGAATGTATGTATCATCATACATTTCGTGACACGACCAATTTTGTGCCGGACAGTGACGGTCGGGTGTGCAAAGGGAAGAAACTAATTCTCCCTGAAGGAAGAATCTTAAATCGAATATGTAGTAGGCATAAAAAACCTTTAGGTATGCTACAAAACTAAAGAGCTATAAGCGCTAGGTGAAATTATTAGGTACCTAGTCGTTATCATTCATTACCATACCACCCTTGTTGCTTAGCCGGTGTAAAAAATAGCCTTCCGGTAAAAATAGAATGTGTTTTGTATTAGCTAATGTTATCTGAAGTTTTACGCCTTACCATTGTCATAAACAGCGAAACGACGTAGATTTTCAAATAACGTGTAGACTACCTACGACAAAAGTCGTAAATTTTATTAGTGGCAATAACACTTCCTAATTATTATAGATAATTGCTATAAGCCGATTTTGTAAATGTTATTATACCTAATTACTTGCGTTCTAAAACTATTTAGTAAACGACTATATGTACCTATATAAATATATCTACTATAGCTAACGACATAAGTTGCTGAACAAATTCATATTTTAGGAGTGTTCAGTATTATTTCGCTTGTGATGTCAAATAATAAGTTTGATGGATCATTGAATCAAGATTAGAAATTTCAGTACAAAAAATTCTTTGGTAAGTACTGCTTTACATAAGTATTTGATTGGTTATTATAAGTTTAACATGTAACAGTAAAACTTGTGTAATGCCCAAAGGAAATTTTAAAAAGCATTAAAGTGCACCTTAAAGGCTCCTTTTATCATCATCATCTTCCTGCCCTTATCCCACTCTATGGTGGGGTCAGCACAGCATGAAGCTTGGATCATGCTGTAAGAGTATTGGCTAAGTAGTTTTATGATCGGCCACCTGCCTGACGTCAATCCTCCTTAGGAATACTTGCTTATTGTATCTCATCATGTTGGAGGATACTATCCCTTAGTCGACTTTTACGACATGCTCGGGGAGAGAAGTAGCTGGACTAAAGGCTCCTTTTATAATTGTTCGAAAGAACTTTAAAGGCCGGCAACGCAGTTGCAGCTTTTCGGATGTTGCAGGTGTCCGCAGGCGGCGATAATCACTTACCATAAAAAAAAACTAGTGACACGACCAGTGTAGTACTGCAATTTACTATTTAGTTGGTTCCATGAATAATTTTTGTAGTGTTTTTACACATGAATAAAAAACAAGAATATAACAAAAAAGAACGGTTAGGTGCGATTCGACTCGCGCACACCAAGAGTACCTACCGATCAGTGAGATTATCGCTTTCCTTAGTTCAGAGTTAGGGGTTGCTTGTTCCTATTTTTTATTTAGATAGGTACATATAAACAAAATATCACGCCTGTTTCCCGTAAGGGTAGGTAAACACCACGGAAATCCATTTGCTATATTTCACTTTTGTGCCAATAATATGCATGCTTCTGAGGGCACGTTAAATTGTCGGGCCCGGTTTTTAAGTCATTAAGCCATGACGGAGGCCTTTTAGGCGGCCTAAAAACTCCGTCACAAGAGTTGGCCACTAGCTCATACGAACTTACTTACTTTAATATGCTTGAAAACATGTAGGCGAATGAATCCCTTTTAAAGATATCGCACTAGTGAATTTGAAATTTGACCCCTTCCATTTATTATTTTATTTTCATCGAGCCCAAAATAGTCAAACCTTTATTTTGTCAATGAAAATGAAAATGTATATTTTTTTGCAATAGTGTCGTGTAAGTAAGGTTATAACTATCCCAAATTTCAATTATTAACCATGACGCACGCGCAGACGCACGGGCGAAGCCGCACCATAAAGGTTCGTACCTAAGTTTATGCAGTTTATTAATTTTAGATAGTATCTCTATAGCTGACACTCTGCCGTAACGGAAGATTCAGTTTTCAGCATATTAGGAGATAATAAGAAGTACCTACTAAGAGGCCGCTGTCTATAGATGCCTAAATACTAGATACTTCGTAATTAAATATAAATCTCTTTTAGTACCGTTTTGATATAGGTTATATTCATTTAAATTTGTATATTTCGAATCAGCAAGTGAATTATTGTATATTATATAGTGAGTTATTATAATTGGATCAGTTACGTAATCTAGAAATTAGTATTCGTAAATTGTATATAGATTGTTAATGTTATCCACTCCAAATACTAAATAAGTAGTCTCGGTTGGGTATGGTTGGTACAAATATGTGAGTAGGTACATCGAGAATCTGTTGCTCTGGTATGAAAACGTGGGACGCGGCTCCTAAGGTTTTATAGTTTGATGTGATGGTAGGTATGCATTATCACATTCTCTAATATTTATTTGTAAAATATTTTGTTCTAAAAGATGTGTGTCGCGGTCGGAATTTGGCATAAAGCCAGTGCTTTTGCTCTTTTCTCCACGATGACAACTTCTCTTAGATAAAATCAGACATAGTCCATGCGTATATAAAATATGCATAAAATATTTTTTCTTATGATTTTCTTATTTTTCTATTAGACACTTAGGTAGGAAATCCTTTCTTCAAGTAATTATTTTTACTAAGTCCAATAAAAATGTTTTAAACAAACATTCTACAAAACTACTGTATAATAAAAAGACCCTTACCGTTCTTATTGAAATGAGGTCTCAGCTCGTCATTTCGCGAAAATCATGGAAATTTAATTCAGAAATACGTGTTACGCCGAGATCAAGCCCCGTGCAGAAGCGACGCGAAAAACTGCCAAGAAATGAATGAAAACCGCACGCGATTGTTCACCAACATGTGCAGCAGGCAATGTGGTGGTAGTGTGCGCGACTGTACGCGAGTTCCGAGCGCAACGCTGCAGCGGTGCACCGATCGAGCGCAGGGCGACGCGAGCCGCCCGCCTGTCTCCGAGCGACTGCCGCCCGGGCCGCGCCGCGCCCGCCCCGCCCGCGCCACGCGCCGCCTGCACCGGCACCACGCACACGCCACGCCGACACCGCACACCGCACGCCGCACGTCGCACGCCGCACGCCCGCTTCTCACACCACGCGCTGGCCACTGCCACTGCCGAGCCCCGATCGCGCCCGCTGCGGGCTCACGCACCGCGCGAATATCGATGTGTTCGCTGTCAGGAGATGTGTCGGGCCTCCGCGGGGAAGGGCACGCACCGCGGCGCGGGGGGTTGGTCCTGCGCGCTGCGTCACGCATCTGTCTCGCCGGTTTCTTGCGTGCTCCCGCAGCCCTCCATCTGCAGAGACGGCCCGCGCAGACCAAGCTGGAGCTCCGCCGAGTCTTAACGCCCAACACGCAGTTACTACTCGCCGTTCCGCGACTCTTCTCATGTGATGTTCATGCAAAGCATCTTTTCGTAATTATTATCAATGGAAAACATTGCGCTTTAATATTTAGTTAGCTACTTTTACATGATACATCATCGCCAGTTACATCCGGGTAAAATAAATTATCAAATAAACGAACGGAATGACGACTCTACCACTGAAAACTGAAAAGTGGACTGAATTCCAAGGGATCGATGTGCGATTTGCAATCATACATAATATGGACATGGAAGATGAAACCCTAATTTATCACTCTCGATGTAATAAAAGCCATTTGTATCAAGATATTTACGTTAGTATACGCGCAAAGTTGATTGCTTCCCGTTATGTTTTACGAGAATTTCCCTATTGATTTGTGCTCGCACGAAACATGTAGTTCTAGTGGATCCATCTCCATCTTAACTTATTCTTGCAGAGTAACTGGCATCAATCACAGTGCTACCAATTCATGACTCTTGAACTCGTTTATTATTCTAGAAAAGGATGGATTGCCTGAATCGACGATAATACTATACTTACCTGCTTACTTTTAAAAATGTAGGCAGGATCTGACTAAGCAAAATTTGATTAACCTTCATTGTGCAGTTACCTACTTAAGAGGGCTGAAAAGGAACGGTTTTGATAATAATGTATCCATACCAAAGCACATAATAGATCGTAGCAAAAGCTGATGAATGACTGATAAATGCTGTGACTGATAAATGACAGATTATTGATTCCAATGGTCGCTGCTAACTTTTTGTTGCATTGATTCTGAAATACCCACCTACAGCTAATTAAGTGGTTCATTTGCTTCTAGAAGTTGAAAATCTTTAAAAAAAACCTCGTTATGTTTTTTTACTTGTAGAGGTAGATCTCAGTCAAAATGCTTCGCAACGTTTCATTCTAAGCTTTACCTACCTACGCCTACCAGCTGATCCCTAATTGAGCAATATAAACGAAAAATCTAGATTATACAACTTTCTTTGAAGCGTTTGCTTACGATGAACCCACCCAATGGAAATTACATTTCGGTTAAGCCAGGTATTTGCTTCAGAGACTTTGCGAAACGGGGGTGAACTCAGGATGGTGAACTTTAAATTGGCGAAAAACTTCATTCTAAGAGTTTTAAAGATTTTAACGCCCATATATTTTTTATTGCTGTTGTTTTATATTCTACTCCATGTTAAAATCGCTAGATAGAGATAATAAAGTTAAAAATTTTAAACGGTTATTCCGAATAGATTCAATTATTAGTTTACAACATAAATAAATTATCACGCCCGTATCCCTAACGGAGTGGGAAGAGCCGTAAGTAATCATAAGAAAACTCGCAGCCACTCCTGATTATCCCAGGATAGATATGTTGAACCATGGCGACAGGTGATCAGCCTATTGCCCTTAAATTTATGGTCCATCATGTTATTAGTTTAAATGAACACAATACTATTTAAAAACAGACAAATTAGCCGTCAAAGTATAACGTCCTAAACAGAGTTAAAAAGGTTTCACAAACCCACCTGAAAATATTGAACACGAACGAATTTCATAAAGCCATAAAACTTGCTTCTAGGGCGCGGAAGATAAGTTTCTACCTATTTTAGGCTATACACAATAAAGATCCGGGATTTCGGGGGTGGTAATGACAATGACGGGAGAAAAGGATGGAATTTATTCAACCGGACACATAATCCGCGGGATGTAGCGATCATGTACCTATATACATATGTATATGTTATATAGGTAGGCAAATCTAAACGGTGCGGACGCATTCAATTCTACTCTGAATTCCTGCAGCCAATGACGGGAATATAAAAAAATTGGGGTTACCTTTGGTTGGAAAATAAATGATCCTACAAGGAATCACGACGTTCGTTTCTTTATTGTATTTCATTGTGCTTTGTAGCTTCTTTGTACACGTCATCAAATTCCTTTTTTCTGTAAACGGAATTATCAAATCGAGACTAGGTACATATTCCTTCATCATCTTCATAGAGCAGGTAGTGACCTCGTCTTCCGATCCTAAGATCATAGGTTCAAATCCGGTCGTGGACTAATGGTTTTTTTTCTATTCGAAATATTTGTGCGTTATACCAGTAGGTACTCTCAAACGGTGAAGGAAAACATCGTGAGGAAACCTCTTGAACGAATCGTCCAAGGGAAGCAGGCATGTCATAGAACCTAAAAAGTTCGAAAATATGTCTCACGTGCACGAAAAGAGCCTTCGAGGCGCACTTCAAATCATTTCACCATACTGTTTCGAAAGAACTAGTGACACGACTAGAGAAGAAAGGGATCATCATCATCATCATCCACAATCGGGAGGCATATGCTCTCTTCTATTTAAATTTTAACATTTATAACTCACAAAGCAACGATAAAATAGGAAGCAAGTGTAGTAATCGTAGGTGCAGTTGTAAGGTTGTGTCTACTAGAATGTATGGCACTGGTATGAATTTCAGGAACTGAATACAATTGCCAACTGGCATCGAAATTCACGCCGAGTTAGGTCATGCACACGCGGGTGTCTTGTAATTTGTCATCTGGTCTAGTTGTACTATTGCTTCTAGCGCCAAGTGCTCAAGAAAAAAACATTAACAAAAGACGTAATTTTATTTAATTATTTACGGCATTCTGGTTGGCTGTATGATTACCGCTCACAACAATTTTGTGTCCAAAGTAATAAAATAAGATATTTAATGACCAATTTAACGGCGTAAGATGTTTTAAACACACGAGTTGTTCAGCCGCTTCTAATATCATCTGTTTAAATAATATCTTATTTTGCAAAATTAGGTCAACTAATTGCCTACCTTATGTTACCTTGCTATCGCCCATAATCTCTACTTATTTGTCGGCCACAATGTCCATAAGTCCATAGTTATTACGACTGGGCTCAAACAAAAAGCCAGTAGTAATAAAGGAACATAATCCTATTTTGTAGAGATATTATAAAACCCGAACCCGAATAGAATGTAAAGGCGTCACGGTAGGTAAATACGAGTTGGAAAGGGTCTTAAGCCCAATTCGAATGGTGCGCAAAAGCGTATCGTATAGTAGCTGCGGTTTCAGCTGAATAAATTTTGTTCGGTGTGATTAGAACAGAGCTAATAAATTACGTTACTGACTAAATGAACCCCGGAATTTCAAATCGGTCAAGGAAATTACTGAGGTCTAAATCTGATAATGAGGTATCTATTAAATATGATTATATTTTATACTACAACAGAATTTAAAATGAAACTTCTATAGATAGTGCGACAGAACATTCATTTTACAAAGCTGACAAAGTTACGGATTTTAGTAAGATAGCACAGAACATACATACAAGTTTCATAGAGAGATACATCTCACCCGAGTTGCAAACTAACAACAGAAACTTCGAGAAGTCGCGGCAAAGTTGTCTATATACAACTTTTCCCGTAACTATGAGCTCGGGATGAAAATATTAGGAACAGTGATGAGGACACAGAACTTCATAGTTTATCATCGGTGTACACAAACATTTTGGTCTTGTTCTAATTATTAGCTTCACTTTTTTTACACTCCACACACTTGGTAGGCTCGCTCATTGGTAGCGGTGGTCCTTTATATTGTAGCGTCAATTGGACGACTCTTTCCGCTTCCCTGACGCCGCTAAGTCTAGCGCCCGAAACTGTAGCGAAATGACCTGGCACAGTGGCTTCCCCAGCAAATAAAAGGATAGGCGGAATAGGCTCGCTGGGGCCTGGCAACGGACATGCCAGTGCTCTCTGTGCTTGCCCGTCAGTGCAGTTGTAGTCATACGAATAAGCACCACAGAAGAATGGATCTGAAGTCCAGTGAGAGCGCAGTATCGTCATGGGATATGGAATGTATTCGTTTCCTGTGGACATTCTCAGCACATCCGTGATTCCCTCAGCCACATCCTTATCGCAAAGCCCTTCCATCATCATAGCTTCCTGACCAACAACCCAAGCGCACATAACGTGCTTGCTATTCGGGACTACTTCAATAGCAGTGATGCCACGGGTCCAGTCACATCTACCACAAAGATGGTTAGGGCAATATTTGAAATTCAAGTTGCCTTTGTGCCAAAACCAGAAAGGACGGCAGTATTCCATGTAAATTTTGTTACAGTAACCAAATCCGAGACAGCGCATAGCGTCTATCTTAGATGCAGGTAGCGCTGGGCAGAATAGCCTTGCAGAATTTAGACACAGGACTCCAAGAGATACAGTTATGATGACGTAATCTGCGGGGAACTCTTCACCATCGGTTGTGCATACAGTTGCTCTGTATCCAGCTTTTTGAGAAGTGCCCCAGTAGACGCAGTTCACGGGCTTGCAGTATCGTATTGCTCCTTCAGGTATTTGTCGAAGCAAAGGAGCTAGAATACCGACTAACCCTAGGGGCACCCTGACTTCCCCGCCGGGCATATTCATGAAACAACCGATATGATCAGCGCATAACATCGCTGTGTCGTCCCCACACCTTGCGCTGAGCATGTGGGACAATCCGAACATAATTCTAGCCGCGTCGTGTTGCTGGTCTTCTGGGTACTCGTGTAGCTCCTGTTGTATCCTTAAACTCATGAAATTGATAAGCGAGCCTTGTTGTTTACTTCCCCCGAGGCAATAAATTCTTGCGGCTTCCTCTTCGATTTGGCGAAATTTATGATAGGCCGTTACGGTTGGCGGGAATGGCATTTTGCCGGTTACTATTCTATTAAACAATCCCCTTGTGTGTTCAGAGCCGGGCACGCCCGGGCGAGGTGGGTCCTCGGTTGCGGACATAAGGTATACGGGATGCGTAAAGCAATTGTCTGGCTTCCAGTGGGAACCTAGCTCTGCTACGATATCTCCTAGCCAACATGAGTGGATGCGTCCTCCTGGTCTGAAATATATCATATACTTTGCTCGTTAAGTTCAAAATCACTTAAAGAGACCTGAAATGAAGTGACAGTGAAATCAAGAGCTTACCTTTCATAGGCTTCGAGCACAACGACGTTGTTGATGCCACGCTGGGAGAGACGGGCGGCCGCCGAGAGCCCCGCCATGCCAGCGCCGATGATGACAACGCGAGGTTCAGGGAAACATTTATCCGCATCGCAAGGTTCCACTGCGCATATCCCTCTATCTTCCAAATCAGGACCGCAATCGAATATCGCGGGGGAATTATCCGACATCCTAGAATAATAGGAATATAATACAGATATTTATGTACGGCCATCTATTATGGATAAAGTAGGCACTTTGGCACGACATACCATCTCTGCGCCCGAGGACATGTTCTTACTAGGTTTAAAAATAATTTACTACTTAAAATTTTCATTGGTGATAATTTATTACGACCGATTTATTCGAAATTCATTAGATTGATAATTTTATTTACACTATTTAAACTTACTATGAGAAAACTGACACTGACACACTGACAAAAAGTCTATGATACATATTACCTTGTTCTGAGCCTCTGGAAGATTATTTGAAGAGACAATCCTTCCTACTTTTCCTACAATATTATAAATGTAAAAGTTTGTGACCTTATCACGCCTAAACGGCTGAATGTACATAGTACATGAGCTGGATTAACGTATAGGCATTTTTTTTATTCGGGTACCACGCGAGCAAAGCCGTGGGCGGCAGCTAGTACAAATATAGTTTACAAAATACAAAAAAACCAGCTGGGTTATCTAAAGATCGTTGCAAACGTAAACCGTTTGAAGAGTTTGTATGAGTACCTACCATAATAAGTACTTCTCTAAGAAGGTATCTACGTACTCAGTGGCATCTCATTCCTAAACACACCCCATTTTGTCTCTAATAAAAATATATCGAGGAAAAAGTGTTTGGGATAAACAATTCCATGGTACATTTATCTCATCTTATATATCATTCTATACAGCCTTGAACTCAACCTTGACCGAAGAACATCCAGTCAGGTCGTTTCATTTATCTATTTCCCGAAGTATCTATTTTCCGAAAGAGTTTCACAAAGCTATGCATCAATATCACTGCACTGTCCTCTTTGACTTTTGTTTTTGTTTCGTTGTTTTTCCACTGCACCGAACGTATCAAATGGAAAGCCTGGGAAACGTACAAAAACGTGTATGTTTTACTTGGCACTAGATATATAATGGAAGCAAAGTGGTCTCTGTTTTATTACTTTTTTGTGGGCTCTTAGCTAAGCTTCTTGATATTACATTAGTTAATACTTAGGTATACTTTGTTGGTGTTGGCAAAATTATTTTACGATTTTCTTAGGTCTTGGATAAAGTGGGATTTTATCTGTATTATGAAATAAAACCAATGTTTTAATAAATAAACTAAGTATATAATTTTATAAGCTTAAGAATATTAGATTCTTATTACATAAAGGCAGTTACAGTCAATATTTACACTTTATTACAAGTTTACAAAAGTACATACAATGGTGTTTCAATCCAGATTATTCGCAATAAATTCTTAAAGTTACTTTTGTACATTTTGACACTCACACGAAAGAATAATAAATGAAAATTGTCTAATACTTTGGGGTCCTATTCTAGACATTCAGTCCAAAATTTGTCGAGCGTGTGGTAGAAATGTCGACTCACACCCATTAGTGAGTGGTTCTCGTCCGTGTAACTCTGAAAACAAACCATAATTACATTAAAAGGTCAAGTAGGTTTTGTTGCTCAATAGGTGAGTGCGAATAGCTTCTCGAAATGGAAAATTACGAAATAAGTATTGCTAAATAAAGTCCACGCTACACTAATAGGTTCTCTTAAACGGTAAAGGAAAACCTCGTGAGGAAACCGGCATGTAGAACCTAAAAAGTTTATAGACACACGTGTCAGATGCACCGAAGGAGCTTCTGAGGCGCTAACTACTCCTTCCACCGCTAACTCGAAAGAATCAATGACACGAGCAGTTGTCATTAGCTGTGTAGGTAGAGACTGACGGAACAGCATCGCGAACAGGCTGCGGGCGAGGCACGTCCTATAGGATGACCAGTGGCATTATCAATAGCTGTATACTGACTGGAGAGCAGTGGTCTAGTTAGTAGTGACACCGCCTTCCGATCCTAAGGTCGGTGGTTTCAAACCCGGTCGTGTACCAATGGATTTTTCTGTGCGAAAAATGTATGTGCGCTATACCAGTACTCTCACAACGGTGAAGGAAAACATCGTGAGAAAACCCGCGGCTTAGTCAGCTCTGCACGTATTGACCATGCCTTTCCTGTGGACAAGGCCGGCTAAGCTGCGAGGATGGAATAGGTGCTGGGCAAGCCTACTCTATCTTAAGTCGTCCCGGCACTACAGCGTCCCGTTAGTGAAGGTAAAAGTTGCCTCCTGACGCTGTATAAATCATCTACTATAGATGGTAAAAGGCCTTGATATACTGACTGCCTTGCGAGGCAGGTGCTCACCCAGTCAGAACGTGCCTCACCCGATGCAAACGCGAAAACTGCGGGCGAGGCAAGTCCTGATCCGGCGAGCACCTGCCTCGCGAAGCAGTTCGGTCAGTTAGTATGCAGCTATTGATAATGCCACTAGTCATCCTACAAATCTAAGAGCAAAATAGGTACCTAAAATGCTATGCTTCACAAAAAACCGAACCAAAATGAATAATCCGGCTCGAAGGAACAAAGCACCGCATATCATTGGCATATTAGAAGGCCGTAATTCTATAAATAGAGGATATAACGATGTATTGTTTATTGCATGTGACATAAAGCCGAAAACACTTGTAAATCACGTTCCTTATTTATTACTTGGGGTGCATAGAAATATATCCTGATATGGTGAAGTGGATCACATAATAAGACAGATTACTGACCTACTTAGGCCGCAGTCAACATAACAACCGATCGTATAACTATTCCATTCGTTTTAGCAGCCTTTTTTACCCACGTCGGAATTGAAAAGGTATATGCGTTTGG
Organism: Scotopteryx bipunctaria; assembly: GCA_949320045.1. NCBI lineage: Eukaryota > Metazoa > Arthropoda > Insecta > Lepidoptera > Geometridae > Scotopteryx > Scotopteryx bipunctaria. The sequence goes on from OX439441.1 coordinate 8,880,731, forward strand.
CCTAAGAAGTTGTATGTTTATTTATTTGTATGTTTATTGTGTAATAATCTTACCTAATCGATAGTTACGATAAAATCCTAGATTTAAGTTATGGTAAACTTAAACTGGCCTACTAACCCCCGAATACTCAAAAGCGACTCAGAGTTGAGCACGTCTTAACTCGCGGACTTTTGACAGTTTCTGACGAAAATCTGTCAAAAAAAAAATCGTCAATTGAGACGTGCTCAATTTTGAGATGCATTTGAGAATTCGGGGGTAAAAACTATAAATTGGAAAGTTCGTGTGTTTAAGCAAATAACGCAAGTATCTTACAATTCCTCTAGTTTTCTAACGTGTAAAGTGTATATAAAATCTTGTAGCAGTGATATTGTTTGGTATTTACAACGCGTAAAACCTTAATAAAGCAATAAGGAGCTTCGACCTTTTACTTTACTAATTTATGGTTTAAAACGTTTATTTATCAAAAACAGAATGCCATTCACTTACAATGAGAAACACTAATTCATAACTCATAAATTTGACAGGAGCATATTGCCGGAACGGCTTTATCTAAGGTTGGTACCTAAGGAGTAGGTGGGTTATTAGTTTCAAGCTTACTTTTATGTTAGTATACATCGTAAAATAACAGTGTACCTAAGTATGTATTTCTTAAATAACAATTTCTATTTATACTCGTATTTTGTATCCTTTAATGGGGGTACTCACTAAATTGTGTAGTATAAGTAGCCATGGAAATGTCCATAGCCTCGATTACATATCGAAACAAAATTGCTATGAATGTATGATTAGATAGGATAGGAAATATTTACAGAAGTGTGACCAGAAAAGTATTTGACGGAGGTAACCAAGGGTTTTATATAACGTGTCGTAAAAACATCGATAGTAAGAGAATTCTTTTCGCATATAAAATTGTTTATCATCGGGTAAATGTCCGTTGCGGAGAACACGAGAATTACTTAGTAGTAAGTGTTCTCTAGCCCACATCATCATCAACATTTCGATGAAGTGGAACTTTATGTTTGACTGGTCTAATAACTTAGTTCCATTTTCAAAAATAAAATGTTCTTCTTTTTTTATGAAACAGTGATAAGTCGATTCCATTATTATTCTACTTATGAATAAAGACTTTTTTGTTTTTGTAAGCTCATTCAGACGAAAATAAAAAATAAAAATTCCTTCATACTTAGACGCAAACATGCTATTTTATCCCCGCTCTGATAAGTGACATACTTTTTGAGCAAGATGAGTGAAAAAGGTTTTAACGTATAAATTATCTAGAGTTGATATAAAGGGCTGGTCAACGCGCTAAAAGGTATCATCTTCGCCGTAGACAACTTAACCACTTATGACTTTATCCTTTAAACTCTTTAAGTCCTTAAGTTAGAGTTGTGAAGTAGGTACTGTTTGGTTTAGTTTTCTACCTTACTTGGCATGTTCAGTACAAGTATATTTTTGTCGTACCACTGTTTTAATAGCAGAGTTGATTTTCATAGAGGTATTTATCTAGAGTTATTACTACTCCCTATTTGTTAAAAATAACGTTTTTATGCTGCATTATTTTCCGAGTACTATTACTAGTCCTAGTCGTGTTAATAGTTCTTTCGAACCAGTGTCGTGAAAGGATTTGAAGTGCGCCTCAAAGGCTTTACTTAGAGTAAATTTATTGTTTCAACTTTAGTATCTAAACCAACAGCCACATACATAGTTCTGACCCCACTAGGATTCCCTGTGCCGTGGGTATCAGAAACTACAAGTACCATGGTACCACAAAACCCAGACACGGAAGAAATATTTGCAGAACATGCAAACATTTTTTCCGCAGCGGGAATCGAAACTGCGCCTCTTGGGTCTAGCCGAGCAATCGCCCGCCACGCTACAGAGGCCGTCGAATATTTACCTGGAGTTGTTGCTGAAGTAACATTACTGTCACTACTTTTAGTACCTAAACCAAAGTTAAAAATAGGATTTTTTTGAACTCTATCCGTTTTATAATTTTGATTATAAAAGGGTTTTTTGTTGCGTCAAAAGTCCTTATTATTTTCCCGAAGTTTCGACTGTGTTGGAACAGCCGTGGTCGCGGGCCAACAGTTGGTTAATCGCTAATCGAAATTACAAAGGAGAAGACCCTAGAGCTTTTAAGAAAGAAACTAAACTAAATTATGTAATATAATTATGGAACAGTTGCAAATTCGTCCCAACTCAGCATGTGCAGGTTGAAATAACCCACGCTGGTCTTCCGTTGGGGCCTTTGAGAACGGATAAATAACAAACATTACAGAGGACGTGCTCACATAAAAACATAGAAAAAACAACAGTAAAGAAATAATAAAATAAAAAAACCGTAAATACGCTTTTACAACTCACCACTTGTTCAAAATCGATATCTTTGTGCTGTAGCTGTTTCGCCAGTTGCAAGCTGTTCTGATAATGAACGTTGTCGTCCCCACTGCCGTGGATGAGGAGGTATTTCTTTCCCCGCAGGTTTTCGGCTAAAGCGGTGAGGTCTGAGCGCGCGTAACCAGCCGGGTTGTTTTGTGGAGTGTCCATATACCGTTCAGTGTAGATTGAATCTGGGGGAAATAAATTCTAATATAATTGACATAATTTACTTCTCTGCTGGACTGGGAGTAAAGAAAAAAACATAGAATGCGTCCAGCTGTTTCTCTCCCCGAGCATGTCGTAAAAGTCGACTAAGGGATAGTATCCTCCAACATGATGAGATACAATAAGCAAGTACTCCCAAGGACGGTTGACGTCAGGCAGGCGGCCGGTCATAAAACACCTTAGCCAAAACTCTTACAGCATGATCCAAGGTTCATGCTGTGCCGACCGCGACCCCATATAGAGTGGGATAAGGGCAGGAAGATGATGATGAATTGACATAATTTAAACCAGTTTCCAGAGGATTCGCATGTGATTCGCGGATAATAGTCTAAATGTTTTTCCAGGTCAAGATACACGTATGATCCAAGTTTTATGCAAATTTTTTTTGTGTTTGACCGTGATTCAAACACAAAAATCCATACGCATTTATATTAGTGCTATAATAAATAACACCAAATTTCTGACTAAGTCTTTATCTAGAAATAAAAAGTGCGAACGGTGCCAAATTTTTGGGTGTTGTGACTCACACATAAATAAATAAGATAGATTGACTGATCTGACATGTGCCATGATGCAGAAACACATGGGAAAAGCGCCAATATTTCAAAAGAAAATGAAATCGCCAGACAAATCACGGATATGGTATACGACAGTTTTGTATTCGTAACACGATCAGATCGATTAGACATCGATCACAAGTTTGAAACATTTCAACTGCTCGTGGCGTTGCTTAGACGTGCTTGATTGATCGTTAAAGTTAACGTGTGCGCGGTCACAATTTCGATGGGTGACCGCAAGTGGCATTACGAGCTGAGCGCTTCAGTGCTCCGGAGGGCACGTTAATTTGTCAGTCCCACTTTTAAGTCGTTAAGCCATGACGGTGGCCTTTAGGCGGCCTAAAAACTCCGTCACAAGAGTTGGCCACTAGCTCATACAAACTTTCTTGCTTATTTCAACTGCTAATCGAACTAAATATATATCAAACTCTTATGTTACTAACTTACTGACAATCAATGCATAAACTATAAGTCTTAGAAACATCCAATTTGGAAAGTATTTTCCTCTTGTGGTGTAAGGGTGCACTAAGAAAGGAATGAGAGTGACAAGACGAAGTTGGTATAAAAAAAAAACAACGTAAACAAAGTCGCGGAGCGTTTTCGGACTAAAAAGTCATAATATAAGAAAACCCTTCATATCCTTGTCTATTGGTTTGTTATCGCTACCGGCAAACGTGAGGTTGAACGCTAAGTAAATATCAAGACGCCATGAATTATTCAACTGGACTGTACGGAAAATGCTTGTAAGTTCTGAATGTGAACAGATTTTGAATTTACAAGGCATTCTTTGAAACAAACTTTATAGATATTAAACTTTAGATGCGCCTATGTTTCTATTCCACTACTACAGCTAAAGGGGTCACCGGTTCCTTCGAACCAAGTGCGGTGAAAGGATTAAAAGTGAGTCTCAAAGGCTTTTTCGTGCATTTGTCACACGTTTTCGGACTTTTTACGTTCTACGACATACCGGTTTCCTCACGATATTTTCCTTCGCCGTTTGAGGTATACTGGATATAATTTTTTCGAACAGAAAAATACATTGGTGCACGACCGGATTCGAACACGAACTGAGAATCGAAAGGCGGGGTTGCTACCACTAGACCACCAGTGCCACTGAAATTGTATTATGTGTGGTGGCACGTGATTGAATAGCACTAATTGCAAAGTACTTTTGCAGACTATAGTTTCTGACCGCGCAAATCGTGCCCACCCCATTAGGGACACGGGCAAGATAATACATACACAAATAAATCTACGGCTGTTTGGTAGTTATGATGTTTTAAGGGTTATGGTAACAATCGGCTTAGCTGTTGGTGGACTGGCTTGTCTCCTATATTATAATAAATATTTGTAGACATTTGACAGAGCACCATCTAGCCCCAAACTAAGTAAAGCTTAGAAAACCAGAACCCGAAAAGTTCTAGACGAACCCAAATAGTTCTGAATATCACTTACCGTAATAAAGCCATGAGGTGACAGGGGCGACGGCCGCGCCACACGCAATAGTGTTCAGTTTGTCTTGAACCAGCATCATAGTGGAGACAAAACCACCATAACTCCAGCCCCAAACGCCGATTTTATCAGGGTCAATGAAGGAATATAGGCTTGCTAAACTCCTGTTGATGAGAAACAAATGAGTATTAGTTACCTATCGCAAAACAGCAGATCGACAACATAACTAACTATAAGGCCTTTTACCATCTATAGTAGATGTATACCTAATACAGCGTCAGGAGGCAACTTTTACCTTCACAAACGAGACGCTTAGTGCCCGGGACGAATAAAGATGGAGTAGGCTTGCCCAGCACCTATTCCATCTTCTCAGCTGTTGGCCTTGTCCGCAGGAAAGACATGGTCTATACGTGCGAAGCTGACTAAGCCGCGGGTTTCATTACGATGTTTTCCTTCACCGTTGTGAGAGTACTGGTATAGCGCACATACATTTTTCGCACAGAAAAATCCATTGGTACACGACCGGATTTGAACCCACGTCCTTAAGATCGGAAGGCGGGGTCACCAATTAGACTACCTACTAGGATTATACCAAAAATACATTTTATTGAGGTTGCTGGCACCGCACAACATCGGTTATTAAAATGTACGAGAATTATTATGCTTTGTTATAGAACTACGGTTTTTGATAATCATGAACTAATCCTATAGGAAAATACTTTAAGGTGATCTCATCAACCGAAAGACCATAAAATTCTAAGAGACCGTTATTCGTTGTTTTTGATCATAGGTCATTATTATTAATCAAAAGCAACGATTCTCCACAATAGGTAAATGTTCTTTGGCTTTGCAAACAGTCCATGAGTTCCGAACCAAGAATACTAGCTATTACTATGCACTAACATGCACAAAGCAACACACTAGTTTCTATTGAGTATGCGATAAGTAGGTACTGCATAATATCTTACCTAATGGTAACCAATGTGTCGCTGACCTCCACACTGCCCAGTGCGTTGTTGATAGAATGCATAGCCTCCACGCCCATAACACCTGTCCCGCGCACGTCTATAGAAGCCACTATGAAACTCCTGTTCACAGCCAAGTATGTGTTGTAGTATTCTGTAAAAGAAACATTTGAAAAAAAATTTAGTTTTAAATTCCGCCATTTTACATGAGAAAACTTGCAGCCATTCCTGATTCAAAGTCCAAAGATGGATATGGTAAACCATGGTGACAGGTGGTCAGCCCATCGCCCATATCGAATGTTAAACTTTTACAAAATAACATTATTAAAGGGTTAGGTTTAGAAAAAAAGGGATCGAGAGTACAATTAATTTAAACGTTTTAAAGAAAGTTGAAATTGACTTGGCGCGGAAGCCATGGAAATTGTTTCAAAGTTCATTGCTCAAAAGTTTTACAGAAATTAGCTTGAGACGCTGAAGTTTTTTAATTTATATTGTGTTGGAAACAATTACCTACTCCTCACGTGGCGTCAAGTCACGCAGAACTTATGTAAGAAACCCTTCGAAACGGCTTCGGTGAATTTGTCACGTGACAGGCCATTTATAGTTTGTCAAAAGGCAGACGAGGACGGAAAATGCAAACTTTCGCCGAAACCCCATAGTGTAGTAAAACTTACCTAAATCAAAGTTATCCTTTACTCTGGTTGTCCCAGGCCCAGCATACACTCTCACAATCATAGGATACTTTTTCCCCGATTCTATTTCCGGTGGCAACAGCAGTTTAGCACTCGCCAATATATCGTCACCCAACGACAGCACGTTATACAACGTCATGGGTAGTTTATACTCCTGTAACTTCTCACTCAGTCTCGCATTATCATCTATCAGGTTAAAGGTATCCTCTTTGGTATCGTAGAGGTATATTTTAGGGGGGATGTTACACGCACTGCAGGTCACGATTCCATACTTCCCGCCAGGAGAGAAATTGGCGTTCACATATCGACAGGCCGGCTCTTTGCAGCTTATGCATCTAACGACTCCCGCAGTAGTCGCCCAGATTTGTCTCAGCCAGGGTATATGTCCTGGTGCTACTATGTAGTAAACTGTGTCAGTCTCCTCGTTCCATCCTAGAATTTCTGTGACAGTAGAATTCCCGGGACTAAGGTCCTCGGTTGTCAGGGATTTGAAGTCGAATCTCGCTGCGTGATTAAATCGTTGCTCCCCGTTGTATAGCGGCTGGATTTCCACCATTTTCGTACCCGTTGAGTCGAAAATAGGCTCCATGATGTCTACCCAGCCGTTCACTTCGGTTAGCTGCTTGACTATGCTGCATTTATCCTTCATTAGATCGCAGTTTACGAGGATGCTGGTGCTTTGTCTTCTGTTGAGCCAGAGGACAGTGAGGTGTTGGTCTGAAGCCCAGTTGACTCTGCCTAGAATGTGATCTAGGCCGACGACGTCGACCGGAGCGGGTATGTTCCACGGCTCCGCTTGTGGGTCATCCAGTTTGTAGACGCGCAGTCCTACCACGGGATTGGTGCGACCTACCTGGCAGGAAATTAGTAGTGTAAACAAAATGATGCGATTGACTTGAGGAACCCCTAGGCTTGGTCGAGGTAAATTCAACTCGTTTATACTGAATAAAAAAGGGAATTTCAAGAATAGAAAGTAAAAAAATCAATTAAAGCGTCTCAAGAAATGTTGCTAACGCTCTGCGACCGAACCTAGAAGAAGCATGTGTACCAACCTTAGGATATTTGAAAACCACCATCTCCGGATACTGGTAGTTGAGATCACCCGGTTCTCCGTAGTAGGGGTAGACCGTTGACTCCACGTTAGTGTCATTGAAGGATGCCACCGCCAGATAAGTGCCGCTGGGCGAGAACCATAGTGCTTCTGGGGCATTAAACACCTCCTCTAAAAACATTATGCATTTTGAATTACTTACTTCCAAAAACTTTATTCCTTCTTAATGGCTACTTAAGGAGAATCTTTCGCTATTTACAATAGAACTAACATCATCATCAACTTACAGCAGTTCACTGCTGGACATAGGTTTCCCCAATGTACTTCCAGGAAAAACTATTTTATACTGCCATCCGTCGACTATCCGCGATCTTCAAATATAATTTCAATATGCATCACAAATTGTTTTTATTTTCATGTAGGTATCAGAATTAGAACCGTTTTCACCATTCAAACTGGACGACGTTTAACTCTAAACGCTGCGCTGTTAAATTGCATGCAAACTGTTGGAATGGTTCAACAGTTTAAATTCGGCTCTTAGTAATCATACGAGATTCAAGGTTTGCTGAGTTATTATATCACATTTACCTTCATAAATCCAATCAGTAGCGCCGAAGTAGACCTCTCCAGGCACTCCATCCGTCGTCAGCTTGCCGATAATCTCCGTCTGGCGCACATCCGGCACGTAGAACACGTTGTTGTTTTGCACGTAAGCTAGGGATTTGTTACTGCCCCACACTATGATCTGGAGGTGGCCTTGACCGATGTTTCTGATCACTCTATGGAAAAAAAAATGATTTGAATCATATAGAAATAGTTGTGGAACTGTTGATGGATGGCACAGACAGAAACCTATGTAATAATGGGTGAAGTCGGGCTGTGGATGTTATATAATTCATGACCTCAAATTGCTTACTTTTTATTCAAGTAGTAAGCCATTTTGACAAACAAAATCCAGTACTGAATGTGATTATCACAGGAAAGTAAAATGCAATTCTTTTTTCTTGTGATGAGCGGGTTATGTTCAATTCATAAAGACAAAATGTAATAGAACAATTAATGGAAATGTTTATCTACTAAGCAACAGAAAAAGCCCTGCAAAATAATTGCGTAAGTTTACGATTTTTCTTGTGATTATATTATTTTATAATTTCATTCGCTGACGTAGGTACTCTTGGGATTCGGAAGACCGTGAAAATAGCGTGACCAGCGTCATAGGGTTAAAATGAATTTTCTTGTCACAATGTTGAATTATACCAGCAATTAACCTACTAATAAACATGCAAAATTATTATGTGCAATTAAACTAACACGCGCTTGACCGAAGAATTTCAAATTAGATAATCGTCATTACCAACGTATGGCATAATCAATAGTAGATTGTACTTTACGTAAACTAGACTTCATATTAGATCGATTTAAGAGTAATAAATCTATTATTATTTAATATTTATGACTTGAAAGAGTAACCCATGGGTCAGAGACAGCAAACATGCAAAATTTGTTAAAAAAAAATGCTAATATGCAAAGCAAAAAAGGGTTATGTTTAGCCAGCCTATGCATGTATGTACGAGTATTTATATTCATCTGTTCCATAGTAGTTTCTAAGCTACTGATAAGATTTTGACAAATGGGGTGTGAAAAATCCATTAGCGCATGACCGGATTCGAATCGACGACTATTGGATCGCAACGCGAGACAATCATTTAGTGTTCGCTTCGCTATACCAGAACACAAACGGTGAAGGAAAACATCTGAGGAGACCTGCAGTTCATCGTCTCCCTGTCCTTATTCTACTTAAGTGAGGTCGGCACAACATGTTTTCTTCTTCAATTCCCTTCTATCAGCCAGCATTTCAGTGTTCACTCCTTTCCTACTCATATCATCATTCACACAATCCATCCATCTCTTCTTTGGTCTACCTGTACTTTTGTATCCATCCACTTTCACATCTTAACATTAATCTCGTCACATGACATTCATCTCTCCGCATGACATCAGAAAACCGGCATGTTGTAGAACCTAAAAAGTTCGAAAGTACGTGTCAAGTTCACGAAATGATACTGTGTTTCATTATAATCATTTCACCACTGATTGGTACGAAAGAACTAGTGACACATGTAGTGGGATTGACTCTCTCAGACCACTATTGCTCTCAGTATCCTGATTGCTCTGCACTACATCAGAGAGGTATTACCTGTTCTCAAGGTCGTAGACAGAGTATTCCGCAATCGTCGAACGCCGATACAGCTGAAAGTTGAATTAAAAGTTAAACTACTTAGTACCCTTTACAAAAACATAAAACTCTTTTCGTAATTCAAAATATATTATTAACAGCAATAATTTCTGACATCCGCATTGACACAGCCTGTCTTTGTGTTTTAATATGTTTACTTGTAACTAGGTATGTATCCACACAATAATTTACATAAGGCATAATTGCTTGTATCATTTTTCTTATGTACAATTATGTCTACTTTACGCGTGGACGTCTAGATTTTTTTTAATCAATAGGTAACGTATAACTTTCTGCTAATTATGTTATTGTCCTGTTGTGTTATGGAAGGAGGTCTCCAAAATACAGATAAACCTAGTTTGCAGACCATTTATGTCTAGATTAAGCAATATATTCTGATCATGAAACGTTATTAATATTAATCTAGGCCATTTAACGTTGTTTTGTAATTTTTTAATCAATTCGTAAAAATAGTCTATTAAAAAAAGAAAATTTGATACTGAAATTTGTAATATACTCGTAAATTGCAAATCAAAACAAAAGAGATCGAATTAACATAAAAATTAGTTAAAAACATACCTAGTACCTACTCGTACAACTAGTATTTTTTACATTTTGATAGTTAGTAACATGAGCAATTTGACCTGTATATTAGAAGTTCATGTTTATGCAAATACTGTAATCATAATATGGTATCAAATAAACGATACTCTAACTAGGTAACTAAAAATCAAGCACGCCTTGACCCAACATAACATATCGTCTAGAAACATTATAATATAAAGTGATACTATAGATATGGCGATGGGCTGTTCAACTGTCACCATGGTTCACCATATTCATCTTAGAAGTTTAAATCAGGAGTGGCTGCAAATTTTCTTATGAACTTATGGTACCCGGATACGGGCGTGGTAATTATGTATGTATGTATGCTTTTTAAAATGTTACTCAGGCCTACAACAGACAAGTCCAATTAAGTACTACCTACGATTTTTGAAGTGTTTTATGCATCAAATTTTTCGTTATTAATACACATAATTTCAATTTTAATCAATCCTGATAATAGACAATCGAAAGATATAATATGAGAGTCTGTTTTAGAGTGTCACAAAGCGAACATGCAGGAAAACTATACATTTGACTATAGGTAACTATAACTATAGCTACTATACCTACCAACCTCAATCTTACTGATAACATAAATCCGAAAGTTTGGAAGGGTGTTTGAATTGTGGTTGAAAACAGTGGTTTCCCAAAACCCAACGATAGCGATTTGTATTCGACTAGTCCATTTCTATTATTAATATTATAGAGAGGTATTTTTAAGTTTGTTTTTAAAGGGGGTAATCTTCGAAAGTACCTACTACTGAAAATGTTTTCACTGCTAGAAAGATCTCCAAAAGGTGATTAGTGATCTCACAGGTTATATTTTATGCTGATAAAAAGTACTTTGCAATTCGAAATCTAAGTATCTTGTGAAGAATACAGCTTACAAATCGATGCGCAAAGGAGAGTAAAAGCAATTAATTAGAGAACCGATCAAGTAGACAAAGTAGAATACAATAAAATTTGCTTCGTTAGCATACCCTACTTAGTAAGCGAAGCAAATCATACTAACGAGTGAAAGAGTTGTAAATAATGAAAAGCCAGGAATTAATTTGCTTTATTGCATTTTAACTCGTAGTTCGTCGTTTCATTATACCTATGAGTATATACACATTTTTTTATACGATGCAATTCATAAAAGGCTTAGAAAGAAGACCAATTATGATGCAAGACTGGTAAACTGCAAAATTGTATTTATTTATAATACATACATACATACATACATAAAATCACGCCTGTTTCCCATAGGGGTAGGCAGAGATCACGGATCGCCATTTGCTACGATCCTGACATACTTCGTTTGCTTCCTTCACTCTCATCACATTCCTCATGCATGCTCGTCGGTTTAGGGTACTCTTGACCTGGCCCTTTTCCAAACTTTAGTACTATTTTTTTTTTAAACTTTATTTATAATAATGTGGAGATAATAAAAATAAAAAAAACATCATATTTAAAATTAGTTTTGTGTTGAGTTACTACGCGTTTTTAGCGACAGTCATAGATTTTTATCAATTATTATGCGTGTATACACGTGCAGTACACGTGGAGAAGATAACAAAGAAAAATTGTTTGATACGGTTATTATAAAAGACACTTGGACGAATTATTCGTCCAAGAATAGACACCTTGATTATTATTATACTTCCGAATTTATAGTACCTACCTACAGAAAATATAAAGATATGTAGGTATAGCGTTCTCGCTCGAAAAGATATTGTGTAGGTAGTGAAGAATGTATATGAGTTCCTACCTAAAGTGTAATGTCGTGTGCAGACGCATAAGAAAACGATTCGTCGAATTTGATACAAACATTCAATGTGAGACATAGATTTTCGTGGTTAATGTTTTACATATTGGAGCAAAACACATAATTCATAAATTGTTAAATCAAACTGAAATAAGTTATTTACTATAAATAAATAAATAAAATAAATAACACCCAACAGTCACATACATAGTCCTGACCCCACACTAGGATTCCCTGTGTCGTGGGTATCAGAAACTACGAGTACCATGGTACCACAACACCCAGACCCGGAAGAAATATTTACAGATCATGCAAACATTTCTTCCGCAGCGGGAATCGAACCCGCGCCTCTTGCGTCTCTGCCGAGAAATCGCCCGCCATGCCGACGAGGCCGTCAAACCGTCAAACTATCACAAAATGCCATAATAAAGCGTGAAATAATAAATGAAAAAGTATTTATTCTAAAATGATTCAAAATTACAAGTGTGTTAATACACGAATTGGGATCGGAATCTCTCCTTTTAAGTCGTATAGCTAGGTACGAGTATGTATGTCGTATTTACACACTTGTAAATTTTGAGTAGACCGTAGGTACATTGTAGCGTATTCTGTTGTACAAAATTCTAAACTAAACCTAGTTTTACAGCTCTAAAATTATATAGTGATCCTTTATTTAGCCCATTTTTATAAATCGGACTGTCAAATTAGATTTAGTTTCAGAAACTGCACAACTAACAACAACCACTAGGCAACAGGCAATATTGAAACACATGCTACTACAAAAGTATCTTGGCGTTATGTAGTGAAGAAAACTTACCCTCTGTCTATTCCTGGCCAACAAAACGTATTTACCATCCTTCGAGAACTCCGCCACGGAATAGTTCTGCAACTTGTACTGTTAACAAAGCCCAGAATAAATAAAAAGTTAAATTCAAATGCTAAATTTTACAAATTAAATTATGCAATCTGACGGATATTACCAATTCTGTCTCGTTCAATATGGTATCGTAAGTGTCAGACGAGGCGTCGTATTTTCTTATTCCGCCCAGATCTCTGAATATATATTCCGTACCTGAAACATGGAATATATCAAACTCAAATTATGTATATTTCAAGTCATAACTTTGGACGTTTATCGTCTATTTCGAGGCTAATCCGCCGCGCTCGTCGTGAATCAGTCAAGTTCAAGAAACGGTGTAGTGAATTGTGGAGTTAATCCAATTTAAAATGATTTGAAGATCTCCCTAGTCGGTTATCATCCTTGTAGATTGAACGTTTTATTTTATAAGGTCGAACGTTATGAAAATAGGAACGTTACTTTCAGATTTTTTTAATAGGTATATATTTTTTTAACCTACCTACTAGTCATTTGCGTTTCGATGTTATTTCTCATTAATTAGTGTACCGATGATGCAACGAAAATAATTACTTTGATTATAAGGAAAATATTCAGAATACTCATACGCTCTTAAATAATTGTTACCACAAGATAACATCTATAATTTTATTTCTGGTCACATTCAGTAGGTTTAAACAATTCAATCAGGAAAATATCCACTACTAGAACCCAATCTTTATCGCAAAACATTTCGTACACATGTGGACATACCAAGTATAGGTAGACCTAGGCCAAGTATAGGTACCTACGTACCTAGATCAAATTGGTGACATTTGGATAAAGGCCAGATCATCGAGAGTGAATGAAGCAAGGGTAGAATGTCAGGTTCGTAGCAAATGGAGATCAGTGGTCTCTGCCATGTCAGGATAGGTAAGAAAAATACCTGAAATCCATTGCGCGTCCAATCTGTCCGGATAGAACTCTCCTCTTAACGGGATGATTTCCTCGAGAGAGAACGTCTTCACTCCATGCTGCAGGTACGCTTCTGATTCAGAATGGCAGCTCAGCAATGCCAGGACAGACCCGATTACTATTTTCACATCCTGAGGACATCCAATATCAAATGGGTAAATGCGTCCCTAATGATAGCTTTCCGCAAACTAAAAATGTAAATTTCATGGGAATTTTGCTATGCCAATAAATAGGGAAAATAGGTAAGTACCTCAATGATAATATTACCTACCTGAGTACCTACCTATTAACTTATTTACCTACTTCTTATAATAAATCAATCCATAAGTAAATTATGTAAAAATACGCTAGGTAAGTAAGTACACCTTACTATATAGACTAGTACTTACCTCTAAAAATTACGTTTAGGTTTGTAGGTAGGTACATAGTTGTTTTGCAAGATTAAATATGAATTTATGAATATTTTACATTAACACCTTATCAACCAATTTACGAGTATAATTCGAAAAACTCTGCAATTCTAATTAGTTATTGTTTGTTATGGAGAGTACGAGTAGGTATGCGAAAACAAAATGAAAACAATAGACGGACGGGATGACAAAACTTTTGTCGTAATGAGCTGCTAGTGTACCTAGTATGTTAGCCGTGGGTATTGAGATTTCATCACCAACTAGTGAAACGCCCCGCGACTTTGTCCGCGATGAGTGTTTTTCATGCTCATCTTTCCGCTTCTAGAAGTTGAATTACGGGAATCCCTTAGTGCACCCCTACATCATAAGAAGACCCTCTAAGTTTCATGCTTTTATGGAAGAGGGGGCAAACGAGCAAGCCTCTCACCTGAAATGATTGCCGCTGCCACCTGGTGGGTTAAAAAAGCCACTATATCTGATCTACTGCTGAATTGAATTGCGTACGATTTATCAAAATTCCGATCATTTTACGGCTAAATATGAATCTGCCGCTGAATCGAATTGCGTACGATTCGGACCTTTTTACGAAATCGCTGGAATTACTGGAATCGCTGAGGATTTGCTGATAATATCCAAAAATGAATGAATGAAGAGCGAAGGTAATATACCTTATTTATTAGTAGATAATGATCATGAGTTTGATTGAACTATATCCTATAAGACCAAGTTCAGGAAAGTATTAAGTACTTAAAGAAACATACAGCCACTAACAATGAAAGTAGTATTATGAGTTCTGATAACAACATAAAGACCAGAGAACATGGCTCAAATTGACGCCGATGCTCAAAGTAAACCTGTGACCCTTCAGTTTACGTCCGGCTAAACAGCTTCAAGCCATTACTGATCTACTAATTATTTGAACAATGTGCAATGAGAAATAATGTACGTAAAGTATGAGCTATTCTCAGATGAAATATGAATTTTATTATGTAGTTATTAATTTTACATACCTACCTAATTATAAGCTCGCAAAAACAAAGGAGTAATCAAGAGAGCCAAATGAATAGGTACTTTGAAGGTCGACGTCATTATGATCAGCCAATAGAAGTCCACTACTTGACATAGGGCTAAACAATATACTTCCAGGACGAACGAGTTTTCTTGCCTTCATCCATCTACCACGCGACCCTGACAATGTCATCGTTCCTTGGACGAATTTATTCGTCCAAGCATCGTTCACAACTTTGAGGGTTTTATTATTTACTAGCATACCGCAGCTTCGCGTTATGTAAACACCCCATTTTACCCCCTTTTGAAGGTTATTTTGAAAACTCTGTAACATGTGTAAATTAATTTTTACTAAGTTTCCTAAGCATGTTTTGATTCAATCACACTACCCGTTAAAAGTTCCCATAAAAACTTTAAAACTCCCTTGCAGCCTCCCTACGGTTAGTTTTGAAAAAATAAATGTGTTATTCCAGAACATAAACCATCTACATTCTATATTTAATCAAAATCGGTTTAGTAGATACGGAGACTTGGACGAATTCGTCCAAATATGGAGATCATGTATCTCATGACAAACATTCACACACACAACTTTCGCATTTATAGTAGTATTTATGACGTTTATTGTTATGTAGGTAAGCGATTTTAAAACATTAGTACCTACCTACTTACCTGCGAGTACATTTAAAGTAAATCTAAATTAAAATATTAGAATGTTGAGACTGAAGTTTGAACTACTTAAATATCAATACAGTTGGGTATCGCGTCCTATCAACCTATCCATCAGAATTTATTCGTGATTGTTCATTATTATCAAATTACCTACCGCAAGAGGTCATCAGCGGCCTTTTAAATAAATTAAGACTAAAATAATGTGAAAACGAGAAATTAAATACCACTAAACAAAGTCATTAGAAGCGTGCATACACAAGTAAATAAATAAATAAAATATATACCTAAATAGTTGAAAGTGAATATTGAACTAAGTACCCCAGGTCAACCCAAATATAATAACTTATCTGATTGCACCCAAAAACAGTAAACACAAACACTGATATACTTATAGCAAACTATTATAAGCACGACCCTCAAACGTCTAAATCACAGACCACTCACCATGTCAGTGTTGGTCCAAGGTTGACAGGACACAGGATCCGATCAGTTAAGTCCAATTGTCATCACACTGAGGCACTAAATTGTACGCGCGTGCGGTCGGATCGTCGCGCGGTAAGCGACTGAGCCACTATCAGGAAACCAACCATTGAAAATGAAACACAAATCCCATAAGAAAGTAAGATGAATTTCCTGTGGAACTTCGTGAATTCCCAGCAAAAGGGATTTCGAAACAATCTGTGCGTAGGGGTGTGAAAAGGCCGGTAAGCCAACTGTTGCTGCCATTTTGCGATGTTTATGAACACTAAAATATCCAATAACATAAAATCTTAATTGAGGGAACCTGATAGGAACCGTGGGCATCTAACTGTCGAAACCTTTTAAAATTCCTTGTAAACAACGCCTCCATAAATCAGAATCGATTGCTCGTCTCGAGATATTTTAAAATTTGAAGGAAATCAATGTAGCAAGCTAAAGTGCTCTAAATAAAATGACATCTTTATGTATTGTGCGATCCGATAGCACACAATACGGTCTCTAATGCGGAAGGTAGATGACCTATCATCAAACGGAATTGTGGGAGAAAATTTGTTTACCAACAAGAATCCCAAGTCATCGAACCCGATCGACCTTAGCGTCATAATTTCCATGCTAAGCGAAGCATTATGCGTTACATAAGAACAATTTAATGTTCCGAAATGACGTAACCCCGTCACATATAACCTACAGTTGCACCTACGGTTACACAAGATCCTTTCCAATATTGGGTAGTAAATAAAACAAAATATGACCTAGATGACGATTCTGCGTGACATTTCACAGGTAGCGAACATCTTAGACACATGAATGCATCGTGAAACATAGACTTTTATTATTATGAATGCCACAAATCCACAATACTACACCCGGACGGGGACTAAGAGAAATGAAACAAAGCTAACTTGAATAATAATAATTTACCCAATACCCATATTAGTATTTAGGTTATTTCTATAATCCACCTTAAAAAAACCCTAACCTACAGATTCATTAGTTTTGCTTTGTAGCTTTAAAAAAAAAATTACAGACTTCGGATTTTCCTATTCAAAAAAAGCATGAGGAAGTATGAGCATGTAGGTGGGTTAAACATGTTACATCATTAATTAAAGTTGTAGTAAAATTCAATCAACGCCTAGGCCTATAGACGAATGACGGCGAAAAAAACATATTATCACGCCCGTATCCCTTATGGGGTGGGCAGAGCCACAAGTAAACATAAGAAAACTTGCAGCCACTTCTGATTTAAAGTCTCAAGATGGATACGGTGAACCATGGTGACAGGTGATCAGCCCATCGCCCATAAGTATAGATGGTCCATAATTTTGGAGAGGTGATTCTCTCGGGGAGAGAAGCAGCTGGACGCATTCTATGCTTTTTCTTTACTTCCAGTCCAGTAGAGAAGTACTAAAACGGCGAAAGAATGGCGGTCATATTTTAATTAAAATTGTTTATATTACGTTCACCGTGCACATGATTGACCTGTTTTGCTCAAGCGTCATTAAGGTAGATTTTCGAAGCAAGCGTCAGTTGAGCCGCGTTACTGCCGCGACAGAGTTACTACGTAAACGTTTAGAACGTGATTCAAGTCGCAAATGACGCTTCAAAACTCAGACACAAAACACAAAAGTCCAATATTTACGATATTGCCTTCCTTCCTTCAACATTACAGGGTTAAAATAAAATAAAAAATCGGAGTTATATTGACATTTTCCTCCACAAATATGACTTAAACTCGAGTTGTTTATGCCTGAACCTTGGTAAGAGCACCGCGGTTTCGAGAGTATAATATTTGCTCAAGGCAAATGTTATTGTTTTGTATAAAACGTTAGAAGTTGGTGAATGGTTGCATTAATTTATGACTGGAACTGGGACAAATCTGTCTACGAAAGCTAACCGAGGTGAATGATTTTGGAGGGCAGATCTTGACTAACCTAACCTAGTCCATGACTAATGCATCGCATTTCATTTGTGTTAGTTCAATGCCTTTAAGAATGTTTTCTTTAATTCGTGAGCATTCAAAATAGTATTCCTTTGTGGCGCGGCGTAACGGCTCAACAGAATCGAATTATATTGGAATATACACAGTTCTGGTTCCATGCGAGCGAATGCAAGGACGGATACTAGCCAATAGAGAACAAATCTATGTGGGCCAAGCTCATAACTCCAAAACAAGCTACAAGTAGGTTCCGTACATCTGTTATTGTATAATCATGATCGCGGCCGGTCTGCCCGCTCCTTTCACTTTCATCCGCAGCAGTATCTATGCAAACTGATCAACAAACTGGTCAATAAACATCAACCTCTTCGATTTATTTGATTGAAGATCGACCTAATAATTTTAATTTTAATTAATCCCTATAGTGAACGCAGTCACAGCGATATTTTTTACCCAACTGCAAAGGAGGGGAATATTTGTTGTAATGAGGTAGATATGTGTTAAAGTAGAATCAATTAAAATGTTTGATATATCTCTAAATCTGCGTGATCGCTTAGATTGATAATGAGTTTGATCATTTGACAGTTTAATCATACTCGCAGTACACCCGTAGAATAAGACAAGTAATAAGAGCCACGGATAACGGATATAATACTTAGGTACAGTTCGTATTCAAAATTTAAAATGCTATAATGTTATTAATAGAAAAGAAGCTACTCGAAATAGCTCAAAGGTTTTGTAAAAAAAAATAAGGGAATGTAATTTCAAGCTACGCTTTCTTTAAATAACAACTAAGCCTTTTCAAAAACAGTAAATGTTGAGTTTCTTCTCGATCAGAATTTATGTAATGAATGACATGATTCTCCGCCTAATCATTTTGTAACAAGGTGACCATTCATTACAACAAACAATGACGCAAAGATGAATAAGTAGCAAACCAGGAATTCGTTGATAATTTAATTAGTATTTTTAATGACCTGCAGTATCGGTCAGTATTCGGTGACATTCTTGGACGAATAAATCAATGTAGGTACTATATATTATGTATAACATAATCACTCTAGTCAAGACAAAAAAATGGAACATCTGATCCATGACCTTATACACAGAAAAACAAAACACTACCTGCATAATGTGTTATAATTTATTTTATCGAAAAGACAACGCTTCAATTAGAGTTATGAAACAGGTAGGTACCTAAACTTAAATTATTATAGCACTAGGAACTTTATAGCCTTATGCAATGTTGTTAAATGAATATATGCGGATCGAATCAACGGTTTGAAAGTTTTGCTCGAACAAAAATTACATATTTTTAATGATTAGTTTAGGCGGCCTACAAACTCCGTCATGCTCGTTGGCCACTAGCTCATACAAACTTACTTCATCATCGTCATCATTCGCAACCGGACTTAACCCATTGCTGAGTATAGGCCTCCCTTTGTGTGTGCCACTCTCCACGGTCCGTTGCAAGTCTCTTCCAGGTCCGGCCTGCGACGGCTGCTGGACGACCGACGTTTCTGTAACCGGTTCTTGGACGTCATTCAGTTTTTTTTATATTTATGGACATTTCACACAGCGCCATCTAGCCCCAAACTAAGCAAAGCTTGTACTATGGGAACCAGATGGCTGATAGATACTTACATACTTTTTTTTGTAAATACATAATACTACAACACCCAGACCCGGAAGAAATATTTGCAGAACATACAAACATTTCTCCCGTAGCGGGAATCGAACCCGCGCCTCTTGCGTCTCAGCCGAGCACTCGCCCGCCACGCCATCGAGGTCGTCAGTAACCGCCTTACTCCACCTGTCATCACCACGCCTTGCCAGGTGATAATTAATGTTACTTAAGATATGATAGAATGGCACAATACCCAGTCTTGAGGAAGACGTTAAATTGAAGATGAAAGGGCACAAGCGTAATGTACGCGTGTCATAAGTCTGTCGGGTTAAACAATTTACTATGCCAGTCGCATTTCTCATACGGAAGCCTGCCCTTTATTCATACACTTCCTAGTCATTCATCAACTCAATTTATGATAATTTTATTCTACAATTTGAATAGTAGTAAAGCAGAATCAATGTTACAATCGGACTTATTTATTATGTATTTAGTACATGATAGGAAATCGAAATAAAAAATATATTTTTTTGTTATTAACTTTCATAATGGCTTACTATGCTAGTAGATCACTAGGAAATCCGAACAACAAAGGTGGATGTTCTAGATATTTTACAAGATATTTATTAAATAACTCTTAAAAGTATTTAATAATCTGAATAGATGTCACATAATAAATATTGCAGGATATACATATTTTACTCAGCGCCATCTAGCCCCAAACTAAGCAAAGCTACTACGGAACCAGATGGGTAATAGAATAATTAAATATACTTTTTTTTGTAAATACATACATACATATTATTACGCCCGTATCCCTTACAGGGTAGGCAGAGTCACAAGTCATCATCATCATCTTCCTGCCCTTATCCCACACTATGTGGGGTCAGCACAGCATGATCCTTGAATCATGCTGTAAGAGTTTTGGCTAAGGTGTTTTATGACCGGCCGCCTGCCTGACGTCAACCCTCAGAGTGGGCAGAGTCACAAATAACCATAAGAAAACTTGTGCCACTGGTGCACCATGGTGACAAGTAATCAGCCCATCGGCCATATAGATAGATGGTCCATCATGTTGGAGAGGTTACTATTCCTTAGTAGACATTTAACACATGCTCGGGGAGAGAAGCAACTGTAAATGCATACTTAATGGGTGTTAATAAATCACCCAGACACAGAAAATACATCTGTTTATCAAATAAATGTTTGTTCTGCACTTATTGAACCCATAACATAATGTAGTCCTAATTTTTATTACGACTACGTAACGTAGTTCAACTATAAACTTATTTTACCTTACTTCTTTTATTTCTTAGTATACTCTAAGCCTAAGAGGAGGTTATACTTTCCTTAACATATTTTTATAAAATAGTAGAGAAGGAAACAGTGAAGGAATGGGATTATTTGTGATTAAAAATGAAAGCGAATGTAATAGAAAAGATTTAATAACTTATTTTTTTTTACAATATAGCTTTTCTACCGACCTTCCGTTGTCCCCATTATGAAGTAGGTACTGCATGACTTTGGGAATGGGGACTTTGGGAATAAGCGGAAGGCATAAACAACTTGTATAC
Source organism: Scotopteryx bipunctaria (assembly GCA_949320045.1). Lineage (NCBI taxonomy): Eukaryota > Metazoa > Arthropoda > Insecta > Lepidoptera > Geometridae > Scotopteryx > Scotopteryx bipunctaria. Next base: position 8,902,158 of record OX439441.1, read on the forward strand.
CGACTTCCACTTTCGGCCTCACTTATTAACGTTACTTTTGAACTGTTAAAATTGGCTTTGTCATTGTACTGTCACTTTCTAAACAAAATGAGATGGCAATACTATACCTAAGTATGGATTAACTTTTGACAGATTTTAAGAAGAAACCAACATCCAGCTGATTCAACGACTGTTACATTGGCCTTATAATTTGTAATTCCTACAGCAGTTCAGTTTGAGGTAAGCTAAATACAGCCTTATTTGCGTAGTAATAAGGAATAAATTACCTCAATTTTTTTATAGTTTTAAGCAACGGGTCCAATAGCGATCCATGGCGTTGTAACGATGCATGTTGACTCCGGTCAGACTATGAGCTTCGTCGGGATAAGACTGGGGAAGAAATTAACGAATTAGTATCCAACAGTAAAAAAATACATTTAGGATTCTCTGTGGAATTCAGACACTACGAGCAACGTGTGATACGTTCCATTGTGTGGTCAAGATCCAAAAGAACACATATTTGTAGATCGGGAAAAGTCTGCGGCATTACAGGGTCGAACCCTTACATCTCTAGTGTCAATTATGACAATCTAGGTACACAAATCACAATAAAAATATTCAAAAAATAATCACAAAAATGCGTAGCAATCTCCTCGACATTTTGATTTTCATGAAATTTGTGTGCTCAGACTGATTACAATACAACTTTTCACACTGATGAAAGTATTGAATACACAAATTTCTAATTTATCAAGCTTCAGCGAACTTGACAGGTATAGCCATATAAATCACATGATAGACAAGAACCAAAGGCTGATAGCGTAGCCGCAGGATAATAAAAACATTTAATGAAACAAACCATCTGTTCAAAAGGTATGTCCAACTTCTGAAGCGCAGTCATAAGCTTGGCCGCATTCTGGAAGTGTACATTGTCGTCAGCGTTTCCGTGCATGATGTAGAAGTCATGGCCTCGTAGCTTCTCCGCCAGGAGTGTGACGTCACCAGCCTCGTAGCCGGCTAAGTTGTCCTCCGCTGTGGGCACGCCCATGTAACGCTCCGTGTACATTGTATCTAGAAATGTGTGAATACATTAGAATTATATACAACTAGCTGCTGCCCGCGGCTTCGCTCGCGTTGTACCTGGATAAAAAATAGCCTATATGTTAATCCAGTACATGTACTATGTATATTCCAAGTTTCATTCAAATCCGTCCAGCCGTTTAGGCGTGATTGAGGCACAAACATCCAAACATCCAAACTCACAAACTTTCGCATTTATAATATAAGTAAGAAGTAAGATTGTACTTCTCTGCTGGACTGAGAGGGAAGAAAAAACAGAATGCGTAAAGCTGCTTCTATCCCCGAGCATGTAGTGAAAGTCGACTAAGGGATAGGATCCTCTCCAACATAATGGGCGATCGGCTGATCACCTGTCACCAACCTTGGGACTTTCAATCAGGAGTGAATGCCAGTTTTGTTATGATTACTTGTGGGCGTGATAATATGTAGGTATGTACTAACTAACATCAAGAAAGTTTGTGAGAAAGTAATGCTAACCTGCAACAGTTTCGAAATACTATGAAACTGACCAATCCTTTCAGAGCTCATAGTTGTATATATGTATATTCGTATGAGCTAGTGGCCAACTCTTGTGATGAAGTTTTTAGGCCGCCTAGAGGCCTCCGTCATGGTTTAACGACTTAAAAGCCGGGACCGACAATTTAACGTGCCCTCCGAAGCACGGAAGCGCTCAGCTCATAATGCCACTTGCGGTCATCCATCCCAATTGTGACCTCACACAACGTTGCTTAACTTTAAAGATCAATCAAGAACGGCTAAGCAAGCTACGCCACGAGCGCTTAGTGCGTTTTGTGGTAGACTTTCGAATCGAGCGCAGTCACTAACGCGGCAAATGACGATCCAAACATTTGCGTACTAGCTCTGTCACGTGTCACTAACGCGGCGTCACCGACATTTGTTTCAAAATACGAATTTCGAAGAGCGTCAGAGGCACCTTTACAATTTCAACTGTTGACTGACGTAACGCTTAACTTTTCGCACTTTTCGCCAAATGTAAATCATGTCTTTGCATGGACGTAGGTGTTTAAATCTTGAACGAATCAATTTAAATATCATGGTGAAAATCAATTAATATATAACCTACAATTTCGGAACGAATGTCATATTTTAAAAACTATTGGACAGACTTCTGATGTTTTTATATTATGGTTTTTTCAATAATATCCTTGACATCGGCATTCCGTTCCGTTTTGGAGAACAAGATAACTTACGAGTAGGTTTCATTCGTTTCATATTATACTAAATAAATAAATAAAGGCCTTCTACCATAGTAGATGATTTATACAGCGTCAGCAGGCAACTTTTACCTTCACTAACGGGACGCTGTAGTGCCCGGCACAAATTAAGATGGAGTAGGCTTGCCCAGCACCTGTTCCATCCTCAGCTTAGTTGGCCTTGTCCACAGGAAAGACATGGTCAATACGTGCGGAGCTGACATAGCCGCGGGTTTCCTCACGATGTTTTCCTTCACCGTTTGAGTGGTTTAGTGTACATAAATTTTTCGCACAGAAAAATCCATTGGTACACGACCAGATTTGAACCCGCCAACTTAGGATCGGAAGGCGGGGTCACTACCAACTAGAGCACCAGCCACCAGTGCTCTCCTTAATAATATAATATCCTTACTAAGTAGCCTACGTATCTATTTGAAATTATGTCTTGACATTGACAACTGCTATTACGGCACAGCAGTAGGTATCTCGATTTCCTACCAGTTTTTAGATGGATTATAATTTTTAGATAGTATAAGTAGGTAATTTATTAACCTGTCTGCTTTGGAAATCTGTAAATAACGAGATATTAGTATTGAATCTGTAAAAACAAAATCTCTACTTATAGAAAACCTGATTTCAATTTTCACTTGCTTAGACTAGTGGTCATAAAATCACAAACATGACAATAAATAAAATAAAATACATAATGTAATGAAAGGTCATTGTAGATGCATTCTTCCAAAAATGTAACCAACGTTATTTTATATAAGGTCATCATAACGGCGGTATCATTTTATTCGAGAGCAAGGATGGTCACTGCCTTGTGAAGTTGTGACTCAAAACGGGTTGTATTGACCCATCAATGGATTCGAGAAATGAGATGGATCATCAAGGAATTTAAATCTTAATGATGATTGGAATATTGGCTTTGAGTTGCCGAATATTGGAATGAAATTAGATAGGTATTTTTGTACATTCGGTAACGTTTGATGAACGCTTAGTTTAGAACATATTGGTCTAGTGGTAGTGTGTTTTCCGATCCTGAGATTACAGGTTTAACAGGACATGCTTCAATGGATTTTTCAAATGGATAAAAAAAAATTTGCGCTATACCAGTGATTTCGAACGGCGAAAAAAACATCGTAAGGACTCAAGACAATATATGTAATCTAGAGCTTTTTTCTTAGAATGCACAACAAAGAACGCAGTAACTAGCATTTTTGACAAAAATTAGTTGGATACATATTTGGAATCGCCTAACAAAATACAACATTGTGTGAGAACACAATGTTGTATTTTGTTAGTCTAGTAGTTAGTATAACTCGCGTATCAAAACATGTTTGACATAGTTACTGCGTTCTTTACTAGGAGGGCAGAGATAAGCAAAGTCGCTGGCGGAAAGTAGCGTGCCGACCCCACACAAAGTATGAAAGAACATAGAGAGTACTTACTATAATAAAGCCAGGAAGTAACAGGCGCTCCAGAGACGCCACATTGGAAGAGTTTCTCGTCATCATGCAACAGGGTCAGGAGCGTCGCGTACCCGCCGTAGCTGTGGCCCCATATCCCGACCCTCTCGCGGTCAATGAACCCGTACCGATCTAAAACCTCTCTGCGAAAAATAAATATGTTCACGCACGATCACGACCACTTGGAGGTGATAGCCGATTTATTGACGCAACGATCAAATAAATAATGGAATTATAAATTGACTTATTTTAGGAGGCGAATGATCTTATCTTTGTTAAAATTTGTATTTTGTCAACTCAGATCAATCAGAGTAGGATTGCTGATTCTGTACCTAATGAACGATTATCCGTAGGTATGTTACCATTGTTATCTGTCAAAAAGAGCCACAGGTACCTACACATAAAAAAAAACGTTGCTATGTTAAAATACGGGCGTACTGTTACAATGGATGCCATAAGAGAATACAATGGATTTTTTTTTAATACCTCGTTTTACCCAGCAGTTGTCGGTTCTTCGGGAGTTAGAGACTTGGCAATGACTTACTTGAGTATAACAAAGTGATCTTCAATCTCGACAGTGCCAAGCTTGTTGTTGAGGGAGTATAGAATGTCTTGGCCCTTCAATCCGGAGCCGCGGCCATCAGCCAACATGTAGATTATGTTGCGGCTTGTGGTCAGATACGAATGATAACCTAAGAGATAAGAGATTTTTAGCTTAGTAATATAGTGGGTAAGAAAAGTAAGATCGTATCACAAGAGCTAGTGGCTAACTCTTGTGATGGGAGTTTTTAGGCCGCCTAAAGGTCTCCGTCATGGCTTAAAGCTGGGACTGACATTAACTTGCGGTCACCCATCCAAATTGTGACCGCGCATAACGTTGCTTAACTTCAACGATCAATCAAGAACGTCTAAGCAAGCTATGCCACGAGCGCTTCAGTATAGTGCGTGTTGTAGCTGAGTCGCGTTTGAGTATTCGGGGGTAATTGATTCACCACACTGATTCAAACGAACTGATGATTATGAGTAGTGTCTTCTGTCTCCTCCAAGTCTGAGAGAGATCACATTCATTTACCTACATCAATATCCGGTATATGACTTACCAACAGTGAAAGTTTCAAACACAGTGTTAGTATTCGGCCCGGAATACACGTAGAAGACCATTGGGTACTTAGTGTTTTCATCATTGACGTCCAGTCCGGGCGGTAGGAGAAGTCTGACGGGCGCCGGGAAGCCGTTCTGCAGCGGTACTGTTGTGATGATGCTGCCCGGACGAGACTTGCCGATCAGACGATCACGGACTATCTGGTTCCGCTCCCAGGTGTACAGAGTTTCTCCTGTCTAGGTGGAGAATACGGAACAGTCACACAAAAGGTTTCTTATTTATAATGACCATCGATGCTCGATGATAATGACTAACGAATAGAAATGGTATCTGGATTAATAGGCCTTTGACCATCTATAGTAGCGTGATAATACATACATATTACCACGCCCGTATCCCTAAATGGGGTGGGCACAGCCACAAGTAAACATAAGAAAACTTGCAGCCACTTCTGATTTGAACTCCTAAGATGGATATGGTAAACCATGGTGACAGGTGATCAGCCCATCGCTCATACTGTGGTCCATGATTTTGGATTATCATCATTATCTTCCTGCCCTTATCCCACTCTATGTGGGGTCGGCACAGCATGATCCTTGGATCACGCTGTAAGTTTCGGATAAGGTGTTTTATGACCCTTCAACCCTCCTTGGGAATACTTGCTTATTGTATCTCATGTTGGAGAGGATACTATCCCTTAGTCGCCTTTTACGACATGCTCGGGAGAGAAGCAGCTGGACGCATTCTATGTTTTTTCTTTACTTCCAGTCCAGCAGAGAAGTAAATTGATGAAATTACCTTGGGATTTATGATATAGGTCGCGGAAGGCTCGTTGGTAGAAGAGCAGGTGATGGAAAGGAAGGAGGCCTGCAGACTAGCGGTGGCCGTGGCCCAGGTGCAAGCGCCTCTATCCGGTAGAACCAGGTCACAGCTCAGGCACCTTTGGTTGGTGCCAGCCACGTGGACTTGGGAGCGCCACGGTTGGTCAGTAACGGTGCGAGTGTAATAACTGTAGAAGATATTGTAATTGTAAAAGTAGATCATAATTGCGTTTTTAAAACTTAAAAAAACTGTCAAGTGCGAGTCGAATTCGCACACGAAGGGTTCCGTACCATCTACATGTACATACATGTCCCTTTTATTTTATTTGTATTATTTGTTGTTATAGCGGCAATAGAAATACACACTTTGTGAAAATTTCAACTCTGCCTATTACGGTTCATGACAGCCCGCTGACAGACAGACGGACGGACGGACAGCGGAGGCTTAATAAACCCGATGTTTCGATGATATTAAGATTTAATATCACTGATCTAAATTTTTACTAGATAATATTTGAAAGGCTAACTAAAGATTTTTCTACACGAAAAGAAAAGCGTTTTAAAACTGAAAACTTATCGCTAACCGTAGGTACAATCTAAACTCACTATAATTCATTATATTCATCCATCCCAACAAAACTATTGACAGTGAACGCTCCAGGGGTGATAGAACTCGATTGAATCTCTCCATTCTCTCGTAAGCTCATATACAGGTGCTGCCAGATGGTGCCGTCGATCTGTTCCGGAGACCATCTCAGGGATACGTAGTAGGATCCGTCTGAACTGAACCGGGGGAGCGCGATTGGCACCCAGCCATTGGGTTCTTCACGGGACTCCTCCTAGAAATGTCAAATGACACGTGTTAAGTCTCACTTACACCAATCGTACATCTCGCACAAATAAGCTAAGATGTTAGGATAATTGCATAACGAAAAATAATCATAACTGTTCCCTAATGAGTGTTTGTCTTTAAAAAGTTTTTCCTAGTTGCTTCCTAGATGGCGTTTCAATGGAAATCCCGAAAATAGGAAACCATCATCTGATTGGTTCGATCCGGTACACGTACACGGCATAGGTAACATAATACTAAAGTGATCCGGTTTATTAACTAATAGCGCCATCTACGATGCTTTAAAGTAAAACATTTTCTTTAACGAATTTTTCTCATTTAGCTTGCATTATTCCCTTCAGCAAAATAAGAACGTAAAGATAAAGACAAAATAAGTTTATTTGCAACTCAAAACAGTATGTAGATCAAATAGTTACGCACATCCTACTTCCTACTATATTATAAATGTGAAAGTTTGTGAGGATATTTGTATGTTTGTGTCTCAATCACACCTAAACGGCTGAACGGATTTGAATGAAACTTAGAATATATATAGTACCTACATGTGCCGGATTAACATAATAGGCTATTTTTCATCCGGGTGCCACGCGAGCGAAGCCACAGCCGGCAGCTAGTATTATATAAAACCCTAACAGTAAAACAAAATAAATAAATAATTATAAAAGGTGTAGTCTAGAATCGCAAAAAGATCCCAACTCAGCGTATGCAAGTTTAATAACTTGAGCAACCTAGTAAAGACAAATAATAAGTCTCACCTCACAAGCACCAGTGACCACGTTACAGATTCTAAGTACACTATAATTCTGTCTTCTGTTCAGCCAATGCGCGGCCATCTCATTGTCAGAGGTCCACGTGACCCCTCCCAGGATATGGTCCTCGGTCACACCGACCGGCGGGTCAATGACGATGAAGTCCATGTTGTTACTGCTGACTAGAGAAGCGAGGTCCACCACTCGAAGGAGGACTGTTGGGTTTTTGCGACCGACCTAGATCATGACAATCATATAGGTAATAATTTTGTAAGTACGTTTTGATGTTTGTTTGTGTTTGATTCAGGACATTTAAAGTACCATACCAGATACCTTTTTCTCGAGAAGCAATATACAACGTGTAACATAATGTCCCTATAAGCCCGAAACGGGGGTGTTCTATACGTCATTGCGAACAACGTTTGTTCAACGACTTTTAAAATTTCAAAGGTTTTCATTCATGAAATGTCTCTTAAACTTTGCTCCAATACGTAACTTGACACAACATGAGGCATCCCTATTTACAGCTGTTTTTTGACCTTTGTGTGAACTCTAGATGAAACAGGTAACAGAACAGACACCATTAGTAAAATGCCTACCTACTTACCTAATAACGAGGTGGCTTAATAAGTAATTTCTATTTTTTTTTTGAAGGCCTAGTGGTACCTTGGTATTTATTGGTAATTAAAATGTAAGGTCACATCACGACTAAAATCCCTAGGCACCGTAAACATCCTTTCAGATCTCTTTGTTAAGTACCTAGTATAGGAGATAGGTACCTTACCTACTCAATTTTGTACCTACCTACTCGGGCCTTAAAGGTATCCTCAGTGGGTGCCAAGGAGTATGAGAGGATGTCTACCGTGCCTGAGGATAAAGCTGTGATACCTACTCAATTTTGTACCTACCTACTCGGGCCTTAAAAGCATCTTGAGTAGGTAACAAGAAGTATGAGAAGAGGTCTACCGTGCCTGAGGATAAAGCCGTGACCCTATTCCACTTTAGTTTTTCCAACGATGTATTATTCCAATATTCATTGGAGCATTTTTCAATGCAATTTTGTACCTACCTACTTGGGCACTAAAGTCAAAGGTTGTGACTTATCTGTCTTACTAATCTTCATTTTCATCGTGAACAGCCTATTTGTCATTGGTTGCATTGAAACAACAACAACAACTAGTGGGATGGCACCTCGCCCTAATTGGCTGTCGGTGCCTTTGCTAAATTCAAAATCCGCAACCGTCAACCGACACCGCACCGCAAGCGTTTGTTTAATAAAATCAAATTGGTTCCGTAGGTTTATTTGTTTTTTACTTTTCTTGATTGAACTACGTAATTGTTGGTAGGTTATTATGTAAGTAGGTAGGTACCTAGTAGCAAATGGGGATGGAGCACATGGTAGCATATTGGTATGAACCCCGCCTTCCCATCCTTAAGTCGTGAGTTCGAATCTATGGATTTTTCGATTCGAAATTTATGTGTGCAATATCAATGCTCTCAAACGGTGAAGGAAAACCTCGTGAGGAAACCAGGCATGTCATAGACGTGTGTCAAAGTGTACGAAAGGAACCTTCAAGGTGCACTCTAATCCTTCCACCACACTGGTTCAAAAGAGCTAGCGACACGGACACGACGACAGTAGTAGTAGTAGTAGTAGATGTATGGTGAAGTTTTTTTCCTTTTTTTTCCCAATCGGTATTTAGTGGGTTACCCCAGACAAGGAACCCTAAAAATTCGGCTTTCGGCAATAGGTACCTACTTTTGGTCGCAAAACAGATCGGTTTTTATCAGTCGCAATTAGCATTCGTTCCTTGCAACAACTGCAACAAGCAATCTCTCGGTTCGCGTAACTAATTAACGATACGATGTCGGCTTTGTACTCAAACGGTGAGTATTATGATATGGTGTTGTGTGTGTGTGTTGGAGCAGCACCAAATAATTAATAACTTAGTAGCGGCGCGTCAGCTCTACAGAGAGCGTTATCCAGGGCGGCCATTGCCATCTTACGGGCTATTTTCTGGGATTGGTGAACCGTCTTCTCTCGACGGGATCTTTCCACCGGCGCACCAGTGAGGGAAGACCGGGAATTCGGTGGTGTGTTGTACCTACTTCCCTTTGATGGATACCGAGTACCTACTGTGTGTGTCAGTGATAAAATTCAGTGATAGGTAGTTATGATGATAGGTACCTAACCTATCACCCTACCTAGTAGGTACCCCATTAGTACCTAGCTTACTAATAAAAAATGACAAAAATAATTTTGTGATTGTGAATGTGAATGTGTACCAGTAATACCAACCTAGGTACCTACATACCTACCTAATACCTACCATGTCAATTAGCCGTGTTCCGAGCCAACCAAGAAGAAGGGAGAAAAGGTATACTTAACTTAACTTTTCCTGTACCTAGGTCCTTAGGTAACTACCTAGGTAGATGTAGGTAGGTAGTTGTTTTTTTATGTGTGAAAGATATCGTGATTTTAATCTTCGACTTTAATTTCTACGTAGAATTAAAAAAATTGCAAATTCTTACGAAAACTTTGGTGATTACACCTAGGTACTTTTTGAAACTTGCCGCGCGTTCAATTGTCTGCGTATGTGTGGGTCCGACGCGATAGGAGGGTGCGCGTGTGTTTGTTACCTACGCAAATGGTAAACAAACACATAGGGTTGTCACAAATTTCTCATGAAATAATTTGTTTTTAATTGTATTGGAATTTCAAATATGATGTATTGAACTTTTGCACACGTCAATGTATTCAAGTGCTCGGTCTGAATACACCCCTTTCGGGCTTATAGGGACATTATGTTACACGTTGTATATATTGCTCCTCGAGAAAAAGGTATCTGTAGGTACTTATATATAAGTACCTACCTCAATTCACTTTTACTCTACCTGGTACAGTACATACCCAATTTTTTATTTTATTTTGTACAGTACAATTAATACCTCTTAATATTCTAGTTAAATGTAAACTTCGATGCCATTTGTATCTCTAGTCTACCATTTGCCTATAGTTTAGTTTAAATACCTAATGAAATGTAACGATTAAAATAGAGTAAGTTTGTATAGGCACCTTAGGATATTTCAGATGCACCAATTCAGGGTATAAGTCATCAGGATTCGACATGTCCTCGTAATAGTAGTATGAGTAGCTCTCCACATTCCTGTCATCGAATGTGGCAAAAGCCAAGTAAGAACCACTGTTTGAGAACCAGGTTGCCTGACCGCTGTACATAACATCCTCTGAAAACAAAGTCAGTTTTAAAAAGCATCACCATTTCAGCTCGTTTTCTGTCCTTCAGTCCATCCATCATCATCTTCCTGCCCTTATCCCACTCTATGTGGGGTCGGCACAGCATGATCCAAGGATCATGCTGTAAGAGTTTTAGCTAAGGTGTTTTATGACCTTTTTTGTTCAGGCCGCTTTTATTTCTTTGGTCACCAACACTATCGTAAATTCAATTCTTTGATTTACCTACAAACCGATTATGTAGTACAAAACCGATTCACAACGAATGATTCACCCTCTGAGAGCGCGGGTCAAATTACCTAATACAATAATGTTTATCTAGCATAAATATTGTGCCCGTGTTCGAGCGCCATCTAGTTAAAAAATCAGTACTAATTTCAAACTTGAAACTAACCTTCATACACCCAATCGTTGTGTCCGTTGTAAAACTCGCCGGGTATTCCATCAGTCGTTAATTGGATGGCCTCTACGTTGAAATCGGGCAAGTAATACACATTGTTGTCCAGCACATAGGCCAGGGAGTGGCCGCCGCCGAAAATGCATAGCTGCAGTCTTTGATGATCAGCTATGTATATAACTTCTCTGAAAGACAATGTTATTTTGTAACTAGTTTCCACCCCTCCCTACTATAAAGTATAAAAAGTAGCTTAGGAATATTTCCAACACGTAGGGTGTCGCCACAGCAAACTGTTAAAACTTCTTTCCTTCAAGTTTCTTTATTTATTGAGATAGTCCTTGAGATATTTTCGTCAATTAATTTTCAGTCAATAAAAAGAACTTATAATATGGCTGATGAATACACTAGCGCGAGATTTAAATCAGCACAATTATCCATACTTCAGCCAAACTGGAGATAGGTACAATTTATGTAAACAAACCGTCCGTCGTCAGTGCTAAACCTAAAACTTACTTTTTTATTAAGTACATGTTTATTAAACTTTTAAGTAGTAGGTAGGTTAAAGTTAGATGTAAAAACTAATGTTGTGAGGTTTATTTACATAAATTGTATCTCCAGTTTGGCTGAAGTATAGAAATGCCTAGTACAGAACCCTAAAAACCATTATACTTGGTGCACTTACTGTGTTTCAATTTCGTATAGAGCGTATTTTGCCGTTGTGGAGTATCGATATACCTGTAAGTTATTTTATTATTGTAATAGAAACACACTTAAGTATACGTAGGTATAGGTAGGTAGGTACTTACCTACGTACTGATAATAAATTAGATTATCCTATCTACAATTATTATTATACTTACCTACCTACCTACTAGTAGTTAAAGATATAATTACAAAAACAGAGAAGCCTCAAAATAATGCACCAATTTCTAGTATTTCTCTTTTTGCATTATTATTTTTATTGTAGGTACCTACCTAGTATCTAAACTTCTTAAGCTGACTGTAGGTACTTATAGTAGGTATGTAGGTATGTTGTTCTTTTGTTCACTCACCCTTCTATAAGTCAACGACCTAAAGTAAAGATAGAAAACTTACAGACTCCACTTCACTAGGTGCTAAGATGAATTTTCTGTCTTCAGATAGGATAGGATTATTAGTGCTCAGGAATTCCTAAAAATTAAAACACAGAAGTCGTTATAGGTAATGCATGTGGCAAATACTCATAAATTTACATGCGTCCTTCAAAATATATTTACTTATTTAGATACTTAGTAGTACCTAGGTATAAAAAAATATATAGGTAACTACTTATATACTTTTAGTACCTAGGTACTTACTAGACTATTTTGCTTAGATTTAAATCAAAGCAAAAATAGTCTAGAACTAAAAGTCCTGGAAAGGCAAAACAATAGTCCCAGCTAGGTTAGTCATAATAAATGCTAGCTTATTATGACTTAGGTATACAATAAACGAAATTTGATCTGGCACATTGCAACCAACTTTTTCTCATGATATTTTGCCTTTTTCAGAATTTTGGTAAACTAACCATGAGCTCCCCGGAAACCAGGACGCTTCTTGTGAGAGTAGTTGCATCGAATATGTTGATACCGGACTCGCCAGGGATAGTGAACGTAAACTCCGTGTCTGGAAAAAGGAACTACAACCTTTGAGCAGCCAGCATACAACCGCTTTTAATTTGCACTAAAATTATTCTACTAAGTAATCATAATCATAGGTACTAAGACTAATGAATGCAAAAACATTAGTTATTAAGGATGTTTGAACCACGTTCGTAAATCACGTCCAGACGACTGATTCGATTTCGATGAAACTTGGAATAGATATTAGATTGACGTGACCTGTAACTTTTATAACTTAACTTTTATCCGGTTGACACGCGAGTAAAGCCGACGAAAGCTAGAATGATAAACGGGGTGCGGTAATCGCTTTACCATGGAGAGCACTGGTGGTCTAATGGTAGCGGCCCTGCCTAACGAACCTAAGGTCGTGGGTTCAAATCCGGTCACGCACCAATGAATTTTTCGGTTCGAAAAATTATATGTGCGCTAAACCAGTAGGTAGGTTCTCTCAAACTGTGAAGTAAAACATCATGAGGAAACCGGTACCTATGTCATAGAACCTAATAAAGTTGGAAAACATGTGTCGAGTTAAAGCCTTTCAGGCGCACTTAAAATCCTTTCACCACTCTGATTCGAAAGAAATACTTAGTAACACAACTAAGTATTATGTTATCTGTGTCATTAAAGCGCTCGTGGCGTAGCTTGCTTAGGCGTTTTTGATTGATCGTTAAAGTTAAGCAACAATATGCGCGTCACAAATTTGGATGGGTGACCGCAAGTGGCATTACGAGCTGAGCGCTTCCGTGCTTCGGAGGACACGTTAAACAGTCGGTCCCGGCTTTTAAGACGTTAAGCCATGACAGATGCCTTTAAGCGTTCACTGATGCCTTTCAATAGAGTTGGCTACTAGCTCATACGAACATACATGTGTCATAACTTAGGTATCTACCTACTGATACCGACAGCGTCGTCCCCTGCTCATGACGCGTCGTCTATGCGTTCGGTAAACCAGCACCAAGCCCTGGACTCATGCGTGTTTAAAAATTGCTCTTGCCTTGCCATTAGGTACATACCAACGCTACTGTACGTTTAATACGAAATCTCTCACCTGAAATCCATGTTCCTGTGAACCCGCGTTGTGAAAACTGGCCAGACACAAACTCTTCAAGGGTAAACGGATTCTGTGCCGATGCAGCTACAACCAGTGCCACAAGGACGTATTCCCACGATCCTCGGACCTTTACAAACAACTTTTATGAAGCCTAGGAATGATGAGAACTGCAAGGCTACATTATACAACGTGTAACATAATGTCCCTATAAGCCCGAAAGGGGTGTATTCAGACCGAGCACTTGAATACATTGACGTGTGCAAAAGTTCAATACATCATATTTGAAATTCCAATACAATTAAAAACAAATTATTTCATGAGAAATTTGTGACAACCCTATGTGTTTGTTTACCATTTGCGTAGGTAACAAACACACGCCCACCCTCCTATCGCGTCGGACCCACACATACGCAGACAATTGAACGCGCGGCAAGTTTCAAAAAGTACCTAGGTGTAATCACCAAAGTTTTCGTAAGAATTTGCAATTTTTTTAATTCTACGTAGAAATTAAAGTCGAAGATTAAAATCACGATATCTTTCACACATAAAAAAACAACTACCTACCTACATCTACCTAGGTAGTTACCTAAGGACCTAGGTACAGGAAAAGTTAAGTTATACCTTTTCTCTCTTCTTCTTGGTTGGCTCGGAACACGGCTAATTGACATGGTAGGTATGTAGGTACCTAGGTTGGTATTACTGGTACACATTCACATTCACAATCACAAAATTATTTTTGTCATTTTTTATTAGTAAGCTAGGTACTAATGGGGTACCTACTAGGTAGGGTGATAGGTTAGGTACCTATCATCATACCTACCTATCACTGAATTTTATCACTGTTGACACACACAGTAGGCACTCGGTATCCATCAAAGGGAAGTAGGTACAACACACCACCGAATTCCCGGTCTTCCCTCACTGGTGCGCCGGTGGAAAGATCCCGTCGAGAGAAGACGGTTCACCAATCCCAGAAAATAGCCCGTAAGATGGCAATGGCCGCCCTGGATAACGCTCTCTGTAGAGCTGACGCGCCGCTACTAAGTAGCTACTAACACACACACACAACACCATATCATAATACTCACCGTTTGAGTACAAAGCCGACATCGTATCGTTAATTAGTTACGCGAACCGAGAGATTGCTTGTTGCAGTTGTTGCAAGGAACGAATGCTAATTGCGACTGATAAAAACCGATCTGTTTTGCGACCAAAAGTAGGTACCTATTGCCGAAAGCCGAATTTTTAGGGTTCCTTGTCTGGGGTAACCCACTAAATACCGATTGGGAAAAAAAAGGAAAAAAAACTTCACCATACATCTACTACTACTACTACTACTGTCGTCGTGTCCGTGTCGCTAGCTCTTTTGAACCAGTGTGGTGGAAGGATTAGAGTGCACCTTGAAGGTTCCTTTCGTACACTTTGACACACGTCTATGACATGCCTGGTTTCCTCACGAGGTTTTCCTTCACCTCTTGAGAGCATTGATATTGCACACATAAATTTCGAATCGAAAAATCCATAGATTCGAACTCACGACTTAAGGATGGGAAGGCGGGGTTCATACCAATATGCTACCATGTGCTCCATCCCCATTTGCTACTAGGTACCTACTTACATAATAACCTACCAACAATTACGTAGTTCAATCAAGAAAAGTAAAAAACAAATAAACCTACGGAACCAATTTGATTTTATTAAACAAACGCTTGCGGTGCGGTGTCGGTTGACGGTTGCGGATTTTGAATTTAGCAAAGGCACCGACAGCCAATTAGGGCAAGGTGCCATCCCACTTATTGTTGTTGTTGTTTCAATGCAACCAATGACAAATAGGCTGTTCACGATGAAAATGAAGATTAGTAAGACAGATAAGTCACAACCTTTGACTTCAGTGCCCAAGTAGGTAGGTACAAAATTGCATTGAAAAATGCTCCAATGAATATTGGAATAATACATCGTTGGAATAACTAAAGTGGAATAGGGTCACGGCTTTATCCTCAGGCACGGTAGACCTCTTCTCATACTACTTGTTACCTACTCAAGATGCTTTTAAGGCCCGAGTAGGTAGGTACAAAATTGAGTAGGTATCACGGCTTTATCCTCAGGCACGGTAGACATCCTCTCATACTCCTTGGCACCCACTGAGGATACCTTTAAGGCCCGAGTAGGTAGGTACAAAATTGAGTAGGTAAGGTACCTATCTCCTATACTAGGTACTTAACAAAGAGATCTGAAAGGATGTTTACGGTGCCTAGGGATTTTAGTCGTGATGTGACCTTACATTTTAATTACCAATAAATACCAAGGTCACCTCGTTATTAGGTAAGTAGGTAGGCATTTTACTAATGGTGTCTGTTCTGTTACCTGTTTCATCTAGAGTTCACACTTAAAGGTCAAAAAACAGCTGTAAATAGGGATGCCTCATGTTGTGTCAAGTTACGTATTGGAGCAAAGTTTAAGAGACATTTCATGAATGAAAACCTTTGAAATTTTAAAAGTCGTTGAACAAACGTTGTTCGCAATGACGTATAGAACACCCCCGTTTCGGGCTTATAGGGACATTATGTTACACGTTGTATAGGTAAAGGCTACTACTTTTAAGATTCTTGTGCGACAATCCGATTTGTACGTAATCTAGTAAACTATGGTAGGTAGCCTTCTAAAATTTTGTTATTGACGAAGAGCGTTGACTACTACGGATCTTGAATTTGTCTAAAAATTATTAGAGAAATTACTAGCTATAGGTACCTACTTATATCGAAAGCAGATAAATTTTACATTTTCGTAGAGCCTATGTAGGTACCTACTAGTTAGTAGGTACCTAGGTAATATTGAAAGTACTTACCATATTGATTTTCCTGTTCACGATTTTATTTTATAGCCAGTTGGCGTTTGTATCGCCAACCAACAACGCCAACTGCCTTCAATTTATCTCATAAAATTATTCCTCTTATCCTTTTGATAAACTATTATCAGAAGATAAAGATAATTGTTTGAATATTTGATAGACTTATTAGGTCGTCAGGTAATAATGATTATAGACAATACAATGAAACTACAACATTTTACGTTAGGAAATAACTTTATTGAACATCAAATTAACCGATTACACTTCTGAAATAGTACATACATCACAAGATGACCTGAATCTACTCTCAAAATACTCTCACACTAAATGTCTAGTTGAAGATGGCTACATAGCCAATTTACCACTTTCAATTGTCCTTTCTTCTCTCCCATAGTCATTCAAGTTGTCAACACTTTCTTAGTATTTTCTTCAAATATCATTGAAACGCCAAATCGTAGTCAAATTCATGGCCGTAGATTCAACGGCACAGAACAGTTTTCTAATATTCGCCGCCTTTCCAGGACCTGGTAGTAAATTCTTTGCCAAATACACATATCTTCATGAGTACGGATGATTTTATCGATATAGAAGAGCGTTTTAGAATTTTATTCGCCGATGCAGTTTGTAGAATCTTACACATAGAGACTGTGTAACCAGTGAAGCGCGTATGGAAGGCGGCAAGTTTGGTCTGGCGCTGGCGTCGCGGTGAATTCCGCGTATAATACGAGCGTCGATAGCCGCGAGTCGTCCCAGCAGCGTTCCCTCACGTCGCTTTTCATCTCGACCGAGCGACCGCATTACTCCGACGAATTATTATCATAGGATTTCCTCCAAGCGTGTGTGCTTCTATAACATTTTTCATAAAATAAATGACCATGTCTCCTTTATAAATCCTTTTGCAATCTTGAATGTCTTCTTTAACCTAAACTTAAAAATAAACTGAAACCTCATCAGAGTAAAACTAATAACGATTGCCTGGAAAGAAAAGCCGCTGGGCGGCAGGATGCATTAATATGGTGGTGTTCGTGTGTAGTGTTGTGTTATGTGTATAATAATGTGTGTGCATGTGTTGAGTGTTATATTGTGTTTGTGTGTGTGTGTGTGTGTGTGTGTGTGTGTGTGCGTGTATGTGTGTATGTGTGTGCGTGTGCGTGTGTGCGTGTGTGTGTGTGTGTGTGTAATGAATGGGACGGACCATGCTCTAATGGCGGCGCGCCACGGTGCGAGCGCGCTGTTCGGCCATGCGACGCTCATGTTCCGCCATGTGTTGCCGCCGCTGCTCCTCTTTTATTGCAATCTGTAATTACAATCACCTGTCATAAACGCGGATTATATTTACAAATAATTTATTCGCATTTGCACAGGCAACTAAAAACATAATAAGCGTGTTGCCACTTCTTCAAAACAGAAAAGGAATCATGAAAACATTTACACAAACAAATAATGAAGACACATGCATGAAATGAGTGCAGTGCAGCCAGTATTATCTTTAAACAAAATCAATGCCAAATGGAAATGATTTGATTCGACAACGTTTACTTTGGACCATACAGAAGATTGTCAAACCTAAAGGCGACATGATTGTCCAGAGCTACTCAGTTTTACGCAAACAAAAGTGGACAAACATGTTATTTTGGATACAGAAGGTCGCGTGTCGTCCACAGCTCTGAGTTTCCAAACATTGCTTATACAACATGTTCAATCTGGACTCGCCTTTAATGTATACTAGCTGCCGCCCGCGGCTTCGCTCGCGTGAATCCAATATAAAAAGTAGCCTATATGTTATTCCAGGACATGCACTATGCATATTCCAAGTTTCGTTTAAATCCGTTCAATCGTTTAGGCGTGATTGAGGCACAAACATCCAAATATCCTCACAAACTTTCGCATTTATAATATAAGTAGGATGGAACGTCATTTGTCGCATCATTGTCATTGCGCTAGAATTATAATTATCACATTTAGCTTTTATCCTGGCATCATTGAGAGAAGGTTAATGTGCAACTAAAAGAAGCGTTTGTATTATATGTACTATTAGTTAGTTACATGATTTCCTCGATGTTTTGAAATGCGGCTGGTTATTAAAATGGTGTGTTACGGACCGTTTCGGCTGACAGCGGCAACCAATATATGCAGGGTGTAGCCTTTGTCTTCTTGAATAAGTCGTCCAAGAGTTTAGCTGGTGGTTCCTCTTCCTTCTTCTTGAATTTCCTCGCTGGAAAATAGTTTGTTTTAGTTAGTCAAAAAAAATGCCCTGAGATTTGTCTAATAAATCTTTTGATCTTTAATACCGATAAACCTTTTGTCTAGCAGTGAACTTGTATGCAGTTGATGTGTTGTTTAGTAAATATACTGGCAATAATCAAGTGAACAATAAATAATAACACCTAACAAGACTGCAATCATTATGCACTTACATCATGTGTAATACAAAATTGTTTTAATTTCATTTACAATCAACCCTATGTAATGAAGACTTTAGTACTAAATTCAAACTCTAACAAAACTATATAGTTAAAGAGGAAATGCAGGGTTTGAAAAAACTTTGCTAAGTAGTTGGACGACATGGATTTTAAAATTATGTATGTTTCTATTTTAACTAAAAAACGATACGAGATAAAAATTATGTGGTTGACTGGTCACGAAAACATAATCTCACCAGGTTCAGGGCTCCGTTCAGGAGTGCGGTTGTGTCGTCGTTTCTCCAAGGGGCGCGGCTCCTCGCGTCTTTTGTCCAACTTATCTTTTTCCTTCTCTTTCTCATTCTTGCCGAGGTCCCATTCACGAGTGGCGACTTTGCGCTCCCAAGGTTTGTCCTAGCAAAGAAGGCAGCATTTAGCCTTGTATTCAAGAGCAATATTAAAGCATGAATCGACGCTCTAGGATAGTTTTTTACGGTTTTCGATGAAAAATCATACAAAAAACAAAACCTTGAGTAATTAACGATCCACGTTTGATCTGTCTTCTCAATAAGGGCCTAAACAATATAAAACCTGACAATAATTATCATAATTCATAGATTCTACAAAGTAGCACTAACAAGTCAGGAAAGTTATTATTATTTATTATTGAAATATGGAATTATTTTTGAACTTTTTTATACCTACTAATGATAGTAACTATCATTAAATAGGAATCCTCAGTACACATTAATTAGGTGTTATCTATCAAATTGACTATGAATTAAGGATCTTTATAAGACAACAATCTACAAAAAATTATTCTTACCAGCTCGCCTCTTTCACGTTTCATGTCTTGCTCCCGAAGCCAATCCTCCACAGTGCCTGGTATAGTCGAAACTTGGGCATTGTCAGCTACTTCATTCAACTTTGCCTTTTCAAATGCCTCCTGTGTTGAGAAGTCCACTTGCAATGTTTTGGGGTTGGACACAGGCCATGTAACACCGTGTAGTGCATGTCTGGTCTCAATTGCTTGACTGCAACAAGAAACGAAAATTAAACTCTCATATTTAACTGAAAAGTTAAAGATTGGGTTAAGTTTGTTGATACTTACTCTTCATTCTCATATATTACATAGCATTTAGACTTAATCTTATCAATCCAAAAGCCATTCTCAACTAGTCTGCCAGTTCTTTGAAGTAAATTCTTCAACTGTGGCAGTGTGAAAGGCCGGACCAAATTGGTGATGTAAAGTACACATGACTGCTTATTTCTGGGGGGACTAGGAGGCCTAGCTATTATACTATCATTGTCTTTGATAATAGATATTTTTCGGTTAGCTGCCAAACTAGGTTCCTTAGGCTTCATGATTTCTCGATCTCTATCCTTCTCCCCACTAAGTCTTTGATGGTTAATATTACGTTCAACATTTTCAGTATTGTCAATGACAATCTTCGGCAGAACCGGTCTTTCAATTTTTTCAACCACTTCACGATCCTTCTTGGGTTTCTTTTCTTCAATTACTTCTTCAAACTCTACTGGCTTCACATCAGGGATAATGTCTTTCAAAATGTCAGAAGATATAGTAATAGATTTATGGGTGGTGATTTTAGCTGGTCTTGAACCCCATCTTCTCTTTCTGCTGACTACAATAGGAGTAAAAGCTTGACCATTTAAAATAGTTTCTTCTTGATTTGACTGAATTGAATCAGACCTTTCCAGGTTCTTCTGATTTTCATCAGGTTTAGTATCCTGTGATTTCCTTATATCTTTAGAGGAGTCTACCGATTGGCTGCGTCTTCTGTTACCCTTGGATTCTTGGTCTTCCGTAGATTTCCTCACATCATTTTGTGAGTCTGTTGAAATGTTCCGTGCCCTCTTAGATTTTTCTACAACACCAGTTATATTAGATTTATCATTATCCAACTTTGTCTCCTTAGTTGGACTTTTTTCTTCAGTTTTACTTACCTGTTTTTCTTCTTGAGATGTGCTTGCATCCTCCATGGTGTCATCAGCCTTGGTTTTGTCTGTTTCTAGGTCAGATTCACATTTGCTTTCTTCTGGATGTAGCTCTAATATCTCAGATTTGTCTACAGACATGCTCCTCCTCCGAGCAGGACTTTGGCTGTGACTGACCACAGAAGTTTTCTCATCAGGCTGCTCGTCCTGGCTTTCGGTGTTAGCTGAGCTTTCAGACTCTGCAGGTGCCGACACAGCTGTTGTCTCAGCTTTTGGTGAAACTACAGTTGTATCAGCATCTGAGGGTTTGTCAGCTTTTTCTGTGCTTTCTTCACCTTTTCCTGTGACATCATCGCTTGATTCTACTTTGTCCTTACTTTCTCCATTCTCATCATCATTTTTTGTCTCACCTTGGTCTTGGGCTTTTTTCTCATCACTTGTAGAAATTGTATTTTCTGATGTAGCAGGTGTATCTGCTTTTTGCTCTTCCTCACTTTGTGTTACCTCATCATCGTTTTTTTCTTGACTATCTGCAGCTGTCTCCATTTCTTCACCTTGGCTATCTAGATTTTTCTCAGAATCATCTTTGGATTCTCTGAGAGTTCTCTTGGAACGATGTCTGGACTTCCTCCTATCCTCCGGAGCCTCGACACTAGGAGTATCACTAGAGCTGGTGGCTCGCGAATGCTTCCTTTTACTGCGCGGCGACCTCTCAGCCCTTTCAGGTGTAGATGGAGGACGAGTCAAACAAATCTTTAATTTTTGAATTTCACCCACGTCTCCTGCGCCTGCCGTTTTGACTTGCCAAACTTGATCAGCACTCTCCTCTGAGCCCTCGCCCTTTACGGGAGTGGTCGGTGGCTTGGGTTCCGGTTCTACGACCACTGGAGCTTCAGGCGCAGGGCTTGCCTCATCAGCAGATTCATTTTCGGATGAAGTCGAATGTTTTTTACGCCTAGATCGAGTCCGCTTGGGCTTTTCAACTTTTTTTTCCGCCTTTTCCGGCGAAGCTTTGGTTTTCTTACTCGCAGTGCGTTCACTTTTACGTCGCATTTTTACCTGAAATACAGGACTATGTTATTTAAGAAAGTAACTTAGGCGTATTAACTTTGTACCAGTTGAGTCGTACAAATCCTTTACCTCGTTTATATTTCAAACCACGAAAAAATAAAAATATAAAACAGCGTGCGAATTTCACTTCACAGAACCAACAGACGGGACGCCATTTTTATTTGTTTTTTTTTTATTGATGATGCCATTTCACAGATTTTGTATACATATTCAAAAACTTCCACAGATAGCAGTAATCGACTAACGGACCCTACATACATACATGACTGTAGTGTTGAGTAGGACATACGTGAGGCACCTCGTTTGTCCCATACATTCGCTCAGAAATGTCATGGACCTCATTTTCAATCGTTGTACCACCTCACAATTCGTGTCACACTCACCAAACGACGTAACGTGCGAGCGCGAGCGGGACGAACGAGGGAAATACAAATGTTTCATTCGAGCGAGTGAGGAGTGAGTGAGCTGATGTATTGCGTGATCGAATGACAGATCGTACGTTGAAATGACATCACAGTGGCGTATGACGTAAGTAGGTAATTGACGTAGCTAAAAATTGAATGAATTGCTTGAAGTTGATTGATAGAAACCTACAACAAAATTAGTTTTGTAACCGTCTCAGTGGTGAAAAAGTGTCAAAACTTTTGTTTATATCTGTAAATATGAAGTAGATAGATTTCACATTGTAGGTAGGTACGAGTACATTAAGTAAGTACATTTATGTAGGTAAGTAATATAATATGTTTGTTCTTCTTTTTCTTATCGTGTCAATAGTTCTTTTAAACCAGTGTGATGAAAGGACTTATAGTATAAGTGCGCCTCAAAAATGCTCCTTTCGTGCACTTGATAGTTTTCGAATTACCAACTAAGTACATAGTTTTTACAATTTTTGTCGATAGTACCTACTACCTAATTTATCTACCTACCTACTCATCCTAACCTAATCCTACTAGATACTTAGGTAAGTACCTACTGAACTAATAAGTAGGTAAAAAACATTGCAATTAGGTATCGAGGTAGGTACCTACTTACCCCTTGCCCAGGTAGGTACCCAAATAATCTACTAATACCTACCTACCCATCACTACATACAAAACATCAAAATTATCTAGGTAGGTACCTACCTACCTACCTAGGTACCCATTTTACTACTTGATTACCTCAATATCAATCAGTTATCGTTCATATAACACAATTTAGGTACTTACTAAACACTACATACCTGAACCACAGATAATATAATAGGTACTATACTCCTAAACTAATAGGTAGGATAAGTAGGTATCTAATGTAAAACATTAAAATTATATCTACCTAACCTACTTAACTAAGTGGTGTGAAAACTATTTAACTAACCGATCATCTACTGTTAAAATAGACAACATTTACAGTGAACCAATTACAACAACTCAGGGCACAGCACAAGGATCTGTTTTAGGACCTCTTCATTTCCTGACTTATGTCAACGAAATGAGTAACTGCATTAACTATTGCACCTGTTATCAGTTCGCCGATGACACGTGCCTCCTTATAAAAAGACCCAATAAAGGCTAGTGCTCTCTTGCAACAAGACCTCAACGCCGTATCAAGATGGTGCCACGATGCTGGCCTCGTAATAAATCCGAATAAAACCAAACTACTTCTCATTAAATCCCCTTTTATTAAATGTTTCTCTATCATAAATATATGTGTCCATAACCATAATTGTCTACAACCATAATTAAGACAATTTTTAGCAAATATTTCTTTACTAAAAGATCGTATCCCATTCAAAGTCAAGCTAATGTTATATAACTCTCTGGCCGAATCCTATATCCAATATGGAATCAGTAGTTATGGTCGTACATTTAACACATATCTTAATCTAATATACAAGCTCCAATTAAAAATATTAAAAAACATTGTTTCAAATAAAATCAAACAGCAGTTTTATGGCAATGACCTTGGCCTATTTAGGCATTGCAAAATCTTACCAGTTCATACGTTGGTTAAATATAGTTTACTGAAAGAACAATTTTTTAACGAATCACTTCAAAAAGAAATAAAGCACCCTGTATACACTCGTGCAGTTGCTCAAAACAGGTTATGCGCACCGCGCGCGAACAATGGGTACGGCGAGCGCACAGGCAGGCATATGATTCCTCGGTTAATTAATGACTTACCCACTGACTTACGCGATAGTATAACACACAATAATATTAAATTAAAACTAAAGTCATACTTCTTAAATAATTTAGAAAAATATCAATGTTCATTAAATTAAATGTACTTACCTTGCTCCAATATTTTACATAGTCACTTTACAGCTACCTACATTATTGCCATTAGTATAATTTAATTACCTACCTAGTTAGTACCTAACAGTTGAGTAAATCTAAGACTCATATAGCATCTACTTTACAAACCTTAGTGGTTTCCGTGGTGCTATTTTAGTTGCTACATTTTTGTAAACTTTTATTATGATAAATAAATTAAAAAAAAAACTGACCAAGACATACCTACCTACATTGCTTGTCATCTAACCTAATCTATCATAGGTACAAACAATAATAGTAAAAAGAATTATACTTACTCATCAAGTAAAACGCCTCACTTTTAGTGACAAAATGAAAACATGACACTCATCAAGACACCTCATACCTCTTCTCTTGTGACATGACATGACAAATGAGTAGATTGAACGAGCGAAATAATAATTTTAGGTAAAAAGGATCTGATTCATTAAAAAAAATAAACCACAGGCTTATCTAAACATTAACAATCAATTTAATCAAAATTAAACAAAACTACTACAATCAGATTGGACCACACACATGGAAAATGATCTAGATTACACATGAAAATGACATAACCAAAACACAATATGACTCACGCGTCCTTCACACCGAAATTACACAAAAACAATAAAACTCTACTGTCCATGAGATGTCGCACTGTCGAGCACCACGAGCGAAGTGACCGCAAGCCTCGATTCGGCCCGCTATTTATAGGCGGTCACCTTGTTGTTTGCCTCCTGGTGGGGAAGTTGCTAACACGGCCTCTCCTGACGAAGGGTCGTCCTCGGCCCGGTCGTACGGTGTCGATCTACAGAGACCAGCGCCAGCTGCTGTCGAGGGTCCGGCTTCAGGGTCTGCAACTAACAGAGGCATGGATCGCAGAACACTTGATCCCTCATCTGTGAAAGAACAACACATATTTAAATAGGCGCTCAGTATCTTTAGAACCGCCACCTAATTTTTCATCCTCCGTTCATAATATCTCTTTCACTTAATTCATACATCGCACAACATTCATAAATTTCAAACTCAATCTTACAGACTTCACCTCAGAGACGTCTCAAAATAATGAAAATAGGGCCCTTTTACTCAAGCAGTCGTATTGTGGTACTCGCTATCGAAGAACGCGGCACACGTCTCCGAGCACCACTCGCCTCGCCACGGTACCATGTACTGCACGGCAGCCAGAGTCGTTCTCCCGTAGCCTCCGCTCAACAGCTTCAGCTCGTAACGACCGCAGAGTCCAGCTTCTCTGTGGACTGAGAACACTTTATTACGTAAACAAATTGACGAGGTGAGAGTCTTTCTCTATTTGAATACTCATCTTATATGGCCTGGTTATCCTTCACAGCCGTCGAGCTCTGCTCCGCGTGATCTCACGTAGACCCTCACGATTCGGCCTTGTGTTCCGAGCAGCGACGTCAAAACGCGCGAATAACAGGCGTCGTCCCTTCGGTACCTGTTTAACTCTGTTAAGTGGAGAGGTATACCTACATCAAAGTTGCTAACACGGCCTCTCCTGACGAAGGGTCGTCCTCGGCCCGGTCGTACGGTGTCGATCTACAGAGACCAGCGCCAGCTGCTGTCGAGGGTCCGGCTTCAGGGTCTGCAACTAACAGAGGCATGGATCGCAGAACACTTGATCCCTCATCTGTGAAAGAACAACACATATTTAAATAGGCGCTCAGTATCTTTAAAACCGCCACCTAATTTTTCATCCTCCGTTCATAATATCTCTTTCACTTAATTCATACATCGCACAACATTCATAAATTTCAAACTCAATCTTACAGACTTCACCTCAGAGACGTCTCAAAATAATGAAAATAGGGCCCTTTTACTCAAGCAGTCGTATTGTGGTACTCGCTATCGAAGAACGCGGCACACGTCTCCGAGCACCACTCGCCTCGCCACGGTACCATGTACTGCACGGCAGCCAGAGTCGTTCTCCCGTAGCCTCCGCTCAACAGCTTCAGCTCGTAACGACCGCAGAGTCCAGCTTCTCTGTGGACTGAGAACACTTTATTACGTAAACAAATTGACGAGGTGAGAGTCTTTCTCTATTTGAATACTCATCTTATATGGCCTGGTTATCCTTCACAGCCGTCGAGCTCTGCTCCGCGTGATCTCACGTAGACCCTCACGATTCGGCCTTGTGTTCCGAGCAGCGACGTCAAAACGCGCGAATAACAGGCGTCGTCCCTTCGGTACCTGTTTAACTCTGTTAAGTGGAGAGGTATACCTACATCAAAGTTGCTAACACGGCCTCTCCTGACGAAGGGTCGTCCTCGGCCCGGTCGTACGGTGTCGATCTACAGAGACCAGCGCCAGCTGCTGTCGAGGGTCCGGCTTCAGGGTCTGCAACTAACAGAGGCATGGATCGCAGAACACTTGATCCCTCATCTGTGAAAGAACAACACATATTTAAATAGGCGCTCAGTATCTTTAAAACCGCCACCTAATTTTTCATCCTCCTGATATGTTGCAAATAAAACCAAAGGTTCAGAGCCAACTGAGGGTACTTTAATATCGTAGCACACAACTCCATACAAGTGCAAGTATAACTACCCACATAAGAGTATTAATACACAACACTGTCCTCTCTTAAACTACTAATACTTAGGTACCTTATGACAATGATAAGATTACAAAATTAACCTAAAATATGACAGCATCTCTTAAGAGTCCTCGTAAACAAGTTAACAATATACCTACAATAGGTAGACAATAGTAACTGTTACCGTTACACAATGATTAATCTATATTCTTAAATTTCTCTAAACATTTAAGAGCGGCCCTCCGGCGCGGTCGCGTGACGCTTGCCGGTGCCGCCGGCGGCTTCGGTGTCACCGGTACCGGTGACGTTGGCGGCGTCGACATCGGTGGACTTTCTGGGCTGCCCGGTGGCGACGTACGCGGCGTTGATAAACGAGAACTGTGCGCATTCACCGACCCTTTTCCGCGTAAATCAGACTTCGCATCACCGAACTCCCGGTCACTCCCCGGATAAACATTAGCTAATGAGAATCGCGACTTACCGCTCTTATCAGCGAGCATCTGGTCCACATGACGCCTGTGCACCCGTCCATCCATCGTCCTGACCTTATAAGAGACAGGTCCGGAACGTTCTACAACGGTGCCGTCGGTCCACTTCTGAGCGCGTACCGAGTAGTCGCGTGTCAGCACGGGGTCGCCGGCCGCGAGCACGCGCAGCGGACGCTCGGCCGCGTCTCGCTCCTCGCGCTGTAACTGTGCATCGCGCATCGCCTCGCCGGGCTCCGTGCGCAGCAGGTCCAGCCGCCCGCGCAGCCGCCGCCCCAGCATGGCTACCGCCGGCTCGCGTCCGGTCACACTGTGCTCGCTGTTTCGGTACATAAATAAAAACTTACTCAGAGCGGTGTCATCGTCTGCACCTTCGAGCTCCGCCTTTTTTAGAACCCTCTTGATTGTTCTCACCGCGTTCTCCGCCGCGCCGTTGCTGGCCGGATGATATGGTGCGACTGCAGAATGCTTTATCCCGTTCACTTGAAGGTACGCCCCGAACTCGACCGAAGAGAAGGGAGGCCCATTATCGGTCACTATTCTTTTCGGCAGGCCGAACCGGGCGAATAGACACCTCAGACCGACGATCACTTTACACGCCGATGTGCTGCCGACCTTCTGTACTTCGATCCACTTCGAGTGTGCGTCCACTATGATAAGATAGTACTTACCGCGAAAAGGACCCAAAAAATCCATGTTAAGTCTCGCCCAGGGCTCGTGCGGCCACGGCCACGAGTGCAGCGGCGCGGGCGGCGGCGCGGCGCGCTGCGAACGGCATGCCGCGCACGCCGCACACGCGTGCTCGATGTCCGCGTCCAATGTTTCCCACCACACATAGTTCCTAGCTATCTGCTTCATTCTTACGATACCGGGGTGACCTTCGTGGATCTCGCTGAGAATGGCCTTATGTAAGGTTTTGGGTACCACGATCCGGTAGCCCCAAACTAAGCATCCCCGATCTGAGTGCAGAGCGTCCTTTCTGCGAAAGAACGGCTTTTCCGCTTCGATTTCAGTGTCCGCCGATGGCCAACCAAACATCACATACCCGTAGATTTTGCTCAGCAAAGTGTCCTTAGCCATTTCTGTTTTGATCTGATTAAAACTTACCGGCAAATTCTCCTGGACAAAACTTAAGTAGCTGCATTCCTCGTCCTCTCCTCTGGCTCGGCCACCGGACGTGGCGAGCGGGAGGCGCGACAACGCGTCGGCTACCGGGTTCTGTTCGGATCTCACAAACTCGATTTCATAATCGTACGCCGCTAACTTAACTGCATAACGTTGCAGTCGACTTGCGGCCGTCACGGGAATTCCTTTATTTTTGCCTAATATGTAACTGAGAGCTCGGTGATCGCTTCTAAGTATAAACTTCCTACCATACAAATATTGATGGTGTTTAGTGATCCCAAACACTATAGCTAACGCCTCTTTGTCCAACTGCGAGTAGTTGGACTCGGCCGCGTTGAGCGTGCGCGAAGCACAGCACACCGGTCGCTCGCCGCCGTCCGCGTACCGCTGAGCCAGCACTGCGCCCAGCCCGTACTGACTGCTGTCCACCGAGAGGATTAACGGCAAGCTTGGGTCGTAGTGAGCGAGCACCGGAGAGCTACTCAACATCTTTTTGATTCTAAGGAATGCCGCATCACAATTTTCATCCCAGTTCCATTTAGTGTTATTTTTTAACAAACAATACACAGGTTTTAATACGTCGCTCATGTTCGGGCAGAACTTAGAATAAAAATTAACCATGCCCATAAAACTTCTCAACTGAGTTACGTTCGTTGGGACCGGAGCGGCCACAATAGCATTGACTTTTTTAGAATCTGTGTGTAAACCGAATTTGTCTATTTTGTAACCTAAATAAGTCACAGAATCTCTAAAAAATTGACACTTTGAAAAATTTATTCTAAGACCATTATCTTTTAACCTCTGTAATACTGCCTTTAAATTAGACATATGGATCGATTTGGTGGGGCCTGTCACACATATATCATCAGCGAACACGGCCGTTGACGGCAATCCACTCAAAGTCTCTTCCATGATTTTTTGAAAGTTTTCTGGAATGCACTTAATACCGAATGGGACTCGCCGATACACAAATGTACCAACATGAGTGGTTATAGCCGACAGAGGCCGTGATTCGTTTTCTAAAATACATTGTTGAAAAGCATTAGATAGATCTAACTTAGTATATTGTTCGCCCCCACCTAAAGTGGCGAATAAGTCCTCAATCCGCGGCAGCGGGTAGTGAAAGTCCTTGAGGCGCGGGTTAATCGTCACCTTGTAGTCACCGCAAATACGAATATCGCCGTTAGCTTTAACAACCGGTACGATCGGCGTGCCATAGTCCGATCTTTCAACTTTATAGATAATCCCTTCCCGCTGCAGCCGATCGAGTTCCCGCTCAACGCGCGCGCGCAGCGCCAGCGGCAGAGACCGCGCCTTTACAAACACCGGTGTCTCGTCACTGAGGTGCAGCCGTATGCGAGACTTACAAGTACCTAAACCGTCCGCGAACACCTCAGGAAACTCATTTCGCAGAGAGAGAGACATCGAATCTCCTTCGGATACATTGTGGATCGCGTTGTTATCGTTTTTAAAAAGAGTTAGTTTTAAATGTTTTATCCATAAACGCCCCAACAATGGAGGTCCGCCGTTATCTATAACGAAAAGCTTCAAGTAAGCTGTTTCCGAACCGCATTCCACACGCACCACAATATAACCTACAGTTTCGATGACGTCACCTGTGTACGACCTAAACGTAAGAACTTTGTTTTGAATAGGTATCTTTGAAAAGTTTTCATCATAAAACTTCTTTGATATTGCCGAGATTTTACTACCCGTATCGATCTCAAATTTACACTTTACATTATCTACACTCAATCGAATATAATAGGGTTTATCACCAACACTACTGACCAAGTTATAAAAGTGAGAATCGTCCTCGGAATCAGTATCATCTAAAAAGTACTGACCTTTTTTTACAGTCCCGTTACCGTCATTTCTTTTGCACATCGCCTTCAGGTGCCCCTTCTCACCACACTTGTCACACGAATAAAATCTATACCGACACTTGCCGGGCACATGACCGGGCTTGCCACACCGCGAGCACGGCCGGCGCGCTGCAACCCCGCCGCCGCCGCCGCCGTCGCCGCCGGCGCCGCCGCTGGGCGCGGGCCGACGCGCGTGTCCTGCGTCGCCGCCGGCGCCGCCGCTGGGCGCGGGCCGACGCGCGTGTCCTGCGCCGCCGCCGCCGCCGCCGCCGCCACCGCCGACGCGGTGGAGCCCCTCGTCCTTAGTGAACGCGCCGCTCGGGCCTGCAGCCGAAGTGCCCGCCACATTCGCGTGCCTCTCCGCCGCCTCCAACGCCACAGCGAGCTCGACGCTTCGTTTGTAATCAATATTCTTCTCGGCAAACAGCCTGGATCGCATGTCTTCGCTGAATAGTCCCGACACGAACTGGTCGCGTAGATTTACTTCTAGCGAGACGCCAAAGTTGCAAGTCTTAGCCAGGTGTTTTAGACTTTGCAAGTAGGAACGAACACTTTCTGCCTGCGCCTGCTTCCTTTGCCTGAAGATGTGTCGCTCTGCAATTTCCGATCTCTCTGGTTCTAAATGATCTTTCACTAATTTCACGAGAACGTCGAACGATTTATCTTCCGGCAGATCCGGAGCACATAAGTCGCACATAAGATCGTAGCACTGAGAACCGACGAGTGTCACTAAAGTAGACACGTGTAAAGTTTCTTTGACTTCATTGAGTGCAATAAATTGTTTGACTCGTCGCACGTACGTGTCCCAATTTTGGTCACTGATGTCAAAACACTCTATTTTACCGAGTGGCATGATATTAAAAGGTAAACACGCGTTTGTAACAATTAAAATCAATTAATTTCCGTCCCGTCGCCAGTGATATGTTGCAAATAAAACCAAAGGTTCAGAGCCAACTGAGGGTACTTTAATATCGTAGCACACAACTCCATACAAGTGCAAGTATAACTACCCACATAAGAGTATTAATACACAACACCTCCGTTCATAATATCTCTTTCACTTAATTCATACATCGCACAACATTCATAAATTTCAAACTCAATCTTACAGACTTCACCTCAGAGACGTCTCAAAATAATGAAAATAGGGCCCTTTTACTCAAGCAGTCGTATTGTGGTACTCGCTATCGAAGAACGCGGCACACGTCTCCGAGCACCACTCGCCTCGCCACGGTACCATGTACTGCACGGCAGCCAGAGTCGTTCTCCCGTAGCCTCCGCTCAACAGCTTTAGCTCGTAACGACCGCAGAGTCCAGCTTCTCTGTGGACTGAGAACACTTTATTACGTAAACAAATTGACGAGGTGAGAGTCTTTCTCTATTTGAATACTCATCTTATATGGCCTGGTTATCCTTCACAGCCGTCGAGCTCTGCTCCGCGTGATCTCACGTAGACCCTCACGATTCGGCCTTGTGTTCCGAGCAGCGACGTCAAAACGCGCGAATAACAGGCGTCGTCCCTTCGGTACCTGTTTAACTCTGTTAAGTGGAGAGGTATACCTACATCAAAGTTGCTAACACGGCCTCTCCTGACGAAGGGTCGTCCTCGGCCCGGTCGTACGGTGTCGATCTACAGAGACCAGCGCCAGCTGCTGTCGAGGGTCCGGCTTCAGGGTCTGCAACTAACAGAGGCATGGATCGCAGAACACTTGATCCCTCATCTGTGAAAGAACAACACATATTTAAATAGGCGCTCAGTATCTTTAAAACCGCCACCTAATTTTTCATCCTCCGTTCATAATATCTCTTTCACTTAATTCATACATCGCACAACATTCATAAATTTCAAACTCAATCTTACAGACTTCACCTCAGAGACGTCTCAAAATAATGAAAATAGGGCCCTTTTACTCAAGCAGTCGTATTGTGGTACTCGCTATCGAAGAACGCGGCACACGTCTCCGAGCACCACTCGCCTCGCCACGGTACCATGTACTGCACGGCAGCCAGAGTCGTTCTCCCGTAGCCTCCGCTCAACAGCTTCAGCTCGTAACGACCGCAGAGTCCAGCTTCTCTGTGGACTGAGAACACTTTATTACGTAAACAAATTGACGAGGTGAGAGTCTTTCTCTATTTGAATACTCATCTTATATGGCCTGGTTATCCTTCACAGCCGTCGAGCTCTGCTCCGCGTGATCTCACGTAGACCCTCACGATTCGGCCTTGTGTTCCGAGCAGCGACGTCAAAACGCGCGAATAACAGGCGTCGTCCCTTCGGTACCTGTTTAACTCTGTTAAGTGGAGAGGTATACCTACATCAAAGTTGCTAACACGGCCTCTCCTGACGAAGGGTCGTCCTCGGCCCGGTCGTACGGTGTCGATCTACAGAGACCAGCGCCAGCTGCTGTCGAGGGTCCGGCTTCAGGGTCTGCAACTAACAGAGGCATGGATCGCAGAACACTTGATCCCTCATCTGTGAAAGAACAACACATATTTAAATAGGCGCTCAGTATCTTTAAAACCGCCACCTAATTTTTCATCCTCCGTTCATAATATCTCTTTCACTTAATTCATACATCGCACAACATTCATAAATTTCAAACTCAATCTTACAGACTTCACCTCAGAGACGTCTCAAAATAATGAAAATAGGGCCCTTTTACTCAAGCAGTCGTATTGTGGTACTCGCTATCGAAGAACGCGGCACACGTCTCCGAGCACCACTCGCCTCGCCACGGTACCATGTACTGCACGGCAGCCAGAGTCGTTCTCCCGTAGCCTCCGCTCAACAGCTTCAGCTCGTAACGACCGCAGAGTCCAGCTTCTCTGTGGACTGAGAACACTTTATTACGTAAACAAATTGACGAGGTGAGAGTCTTTCTCTATTTGAATACTCATCTTATATGGCCTGGTTATCCTTCACAGCCGTCGAGCTCTGCTCCGCGTGATCTCACGTAGACCCTCACGATTCGGCCTTGTGTTCCGAGCAGCGACGTCAAAACGCGCGAATAACAGGCGTCGTCCCTTCGGTACCTGTTTAACTCTGTTAAGTGGAGAGGTATACCTACATCAAAGTTGCTAACACGGCCTCTCCTGACGAAGGGTCGTCCTCGGCCCGGTCGTACGGTGTCGATCTACAGAGACCAGCGCCAGCTGCTGTCGAGGGTCCGGCTTCAGGGTCTGCAACTAACAGAGGCATGGATCGCAGAACACTTGATCCCTCATCTGTGAAAGAACAACACATATTTAAATAGGCGCTCAGTATCTTTAAAACCGCCACCTAATTTTTCATCCTCCGTTCATAATATCTCTTTCACTTAATTCATACATCGCACAACATTCATAAATTTCAAACTCAATCTTACAGACTTCACCTCAGAGACGTCTCAAAATAATGAAAATAGGGCCCTTTTACTCAAGCAGTCGTATTGTGGTACTCGCTATCGAAGAACGCGGCACACGTCTCCGAGCACCACTCGCCTCGCCACGGTACCATGTACTGCACGGCAGCCAGAGTCGTTCTCCCGTAGCCTCCGCTCAACAGCTTCAGCTCGTAACGACCGCAGAGTCCAGCTTCTCTGTGGACTGAGAACACTTTATTACGTAAACAAATTGACGAGGTGAGAGTCTTTCTCTATTTGAATACTCATCTTATATGGCCTGGTTATCCTTCACAGCCGTCGAGCTCTGCTCCGCGTGATCTCACGTAGACCCTCACGATTCGGCCTTGTGTTCCGAGCAGCGACGTCAAAACGCGCGAATAACAGGCGTCGTCCCTTCGGTACCTGTTTAACTCTGTTAAGTGGAGAGGTATACCTACATCAAAGTTGCTAACACGGCCTCTCCTGACGAAGGGTCGTCCTCGGCCCGGTCGTACGGTGTCGATCTACAGAGACCAGCGCCAGCTGCTGTCGAGGGTCCGGCTTCAGGGTCTGCAACTAACAGAGGCATGGATCGCAGAACACTTGATCCCTCATCTGTGAAAGAACAACACATATTTAAATAGGCGCTCAGTATCTTTAAAACCGCCACCTAATTTTTCATCCTCCGTTCATAATATCTCTTTCACTTAATTCATACATCGCACAACATTCATAAATTTCAAACTCAATCTTACAGACTTCACCTCAGAGACGTCTCAAAATAATGAAAATAGGGCCCTTTTACTCAAGCAGTCGTATTGTGGTACTCGCTATCGAAGAACGCGGCACACGTCTCCGAGCACCACTCGCCTCGCCACGGTACCATGTACTGCACGGCAGCCAGAGTCGTTCTCCCGTAGCCTCCGCTCAACAGCTTCAGCTCGTAACGACCGCAGAGTCCAGCTTCTCTGTGGACTGAGAACACTTTATTACGTAAACAAATTGACGAGGTGAGAGTCTTTCTCTATTTGAATACTCATCTTATATGGCCTGGTTATCCTTCACAGCCGTCGAGCTCTGCTCCGCGTGATCTCACGTAGACCCTCACGATTCGGCCTTGTGTTCCGAGCAGCGACGTCAAAACGCGCGAATAACAGGCGTCGTCCCTTCGGTACCTGTTTAACTCTGTTAAGTGGAGAGGTATACCTAGTGGAGAGGTATACATAGAGCACTGGTGGCCTAGTTGGTAGTGACCCCGCCTTCCGATCCTAAGGTCGTGGGTTCAAATCCGGTCGTGTACCAATGGATTTTTCTGTGTGAAAAATTTATGTACGCTATACCAGTACTCTCAAACGGTGAAGGAAAACATCGTGAGGAAACCCGCGGCTTAGTCAGCTCCACACGTATTGACCATGTCTTTCCTGTGGACAAAGCCGACTAAGCTGAGAGGATGGAATAGGTGCTGGGCAAGCCTACTCCATCTTAATTCGTCTCGGGCACTACAGCGTCCCGTCTGTGAAGGTAAAAGTTGCCTCCTGACGCTGTATAAATCATCTACTATAGATCGTAAAAGGCCTTAGTATACCTACATCAAAGTTGCTAACACGGCCTCTCCTGACGAAGGGTCGTCCTCGGCCCGGTCGTACGGTGTCGATCTACAGAGACCAGCGCCAGCTGCTGTCGAGGGTCCGGCTTCAGGGTCTGCAACTAACAGAGGCATGGATCGCAGAACACTTGATCCCTCATCTGTGAAAGAACAACACATATTTAAATAGGCGCTCAGTATCTTTAAAACCGCCACCTAATTTTTCATCCTCCGTTCATAATATCTCTTTCACTTAATTCATACATCGCACAACATTCATAAATTTCAAACTCAATCTTACAGACTTCACCTCAGAGACGTCTCAAAATAATGAAAATAGGGCCCTTTTACTCAAGCAGTCGTATTGTGGTACTCGCTATCGAAGAACGCGGCACACGTCTCCGAGCACCACTCGCCTCGCCACGGTACCATGTACTGCACGGCAGCCAGAGTCGTTCTCCCGTAGCCTCCGCTCAACAGCTTCAGCTCGTAACGACCGCAGAGTCCAGCTTCTCTGTGGACTGAGAACACTTTATTACGTAAACAAATTGACGAGGTGAGAGTCTTTCTCTATTTGAATACTCATCTTATATGGCTTGGTTATCCTTCACAGCCGTCGAGCTCTGCTCCGCGTGATCTCACGTAGACCCTCACGATTCGGCCTTGTGTTCCGAGCAGCGACGTCAAAACGCGCGAATAACAGGCGTCGTCCCTTCGGTACCTGTTTAACTCTGTTAAGTGGAGAGGTATACCTACATCAAAGTTGCTAACACGGCCTCTCCTGACGAAGGCTCGTCCTCGGCCCGGTCGTACGGTGTCGATCTACAGAGACCAGCGCCAGCTGCTGTCGAGGGTCCGGCTTCAGGGTCTGCAACTAACAGAGGCATGGATCGCAGAACACTTGATCCCTCATCTGTGAAAGAACAACACATATTTAAATAGGCGCTCAGTATCTTTAAAACCGCCACCTAATTTTTCATCCTCCGTTCATAATATCTCTTTCACTTAATTCATACATCGCACAACATTCATAAATTTCAAACTCAATCTTACAGACTTCACCTCAGAGACGTCTCAAAATAATGAAAATAGGGCCCTTTTACTCAAGCAGTCGTATTGTGGTACTCGCTATCGAAGAACGCGGCACACGTCTCCGAGCACCACTCGCCTCGCCACGGTACCATGTACTGCACGGCAGCCAGAGTCGTTCTCCCGTAGCCTCCGCTCAACAGCTTTAGCTCGTAACGACCGCAGAGTCCAGCTTCTCTGTGGACTGAGAACACTTTATTACGTAAACAAATTGACGAGGTGAGAGTCTTTCTCTATTTGAATACTCATCTTATATGGCCTGGTTATCCTTCACAGCCGTCGAGCTCTGCTCCGCGTGATCTCACGTAGACCCTCACGATTCGGCCTTGTGTTCCGAGCAGCGACGTCAAAACGCGCGAATAACAGGCGTCGTCCCTTCGGTACCTGTTTAACTCTGTTAAGTGGAGAGGTATACCTACATCAAAGTTGCTAACACGGCCTCTCCTGACGAAGGGTCGTCCTCGGCCCGGTCGTACGGTGTCGATCTACAGAGACCAGCGCCAGCTGCTGTCGAGGGTCCGGCTTCAGGGTCTGCAACTAACAGAGGCATGGATCGCAGAACACTTGATCCCTCATCTGTGAAAGAACAACACATATTTAAATAGGCGCTCAGTATCTTTAAAACCGCCACCTAATTTTTCATCCTCCGTTCATAATATCTCTTTCACTTAATTCATACATCGCACAACATTCATAAATTTCAAACTCAATCTTACAGACTTCACCTCAGAGACGTCTCAAAATAATGAAAATAGGGCCCTTTTACTCAAGCAGTCGTATTGTGGTACTCGCTATCGAAGAACGCGGCACACGTCTCCGAGCACCACTCGCCTCGCCACGGTACCATGTACTGCACGGCAGCCAGAGTCGTTCTCCCGTAGCCTCCGCTCAACAGCTTCAGCTCGTAACGACCGCAGAGTCCAGCTTCTCTGTGGACTGAGAACACTTTATTACGTAAACAAATTGACGAGGTGAGAGTCTTTCTCTATTTGAATACTCATCTTATATGGCCTGGTTATCCTTCACAGCCGTCGAGCTCTGCTCCGTGTGATCTCACGTAGACCCTCACGATTCGGCCTTGTGTTCCGAGCAGCGACGTCAAAACGCGCGAATAACAGGCGTCGTCCCTTCGGTACCTGTTTAACTCTGTTAAGTGGAGAGGTATACCTACATCAAAGTTGCTAACACGGCCTCTCCTGACGAAGGGTCGTCCTCGGCCCGGTCGTACGGTGTCGATCTACAGAGACCAGCGCCAGCTGCTGTCGAGGGTCCGGCTTCAGGGTCTGCAACTAACAGAGGCATGGATCGCAGAACACTTGATCCCTCATCTGTGAAAGAACAACACATATTTAAATAGGCGCTCAGTATCTTTAAAACCGCCACCTAATTTTTCATCCTCCGTTCATAATATCTCTTTCACTTAATTCATACATCGCACAACATTCATAAATTTCAAACTCAATCTTACAGACTTCACCTCAGAGACGTCTCAAAATAATGAAAATAGGGCCCTTTTACTCAAGCAGTCGTATTGTGGTACTCGCTATCGAAGAACGCGGCACACGTCTCCGAGCACCACTCGCCTCGCCACGGTACCATGTACTGCACGGCAGCCAGAGTCGTTCTCCCGTAGCCTCCGCTCAACAGCTTCAGCTCGTAACGACCGCAGAGTCCAGCTTCTCTGTGGACTGAGAACACTTTATTACGTAAACAAATTGACGAGGTGAGAGTCTTTCTCTATTTGAATACTCATCTTATATGGCCTGGTTATCCTTCACAGCCGTCGAGCTCTGCTCCGCGTGATCTCACGTAGACCCTCACGATTCGGCCTTGTGTTCCGAGCAGCGACGTCAAAACGCGCGAATAACAGGCGTCGTCCCTTCGGTACCTGTTTAACTCTGTTAAGTGGAGAGGTATACCTACATCAAAGTTGCTAACACGGCCTCTCCTGACGAAGGGTCGTCCTCGGCCCGGTCGTACGGTGTCGATCTACAGAGACCAGCGCCAGCTGCTGTCGAGGGTCCGGCTTCAGGGTCTGCAACTAACAGAGGCATGGATCGCAGAACACTTGATCCCTCATCTGTGAAAGAACAACACATATTTAAATAGGCGCTCAGTATCTTTAAAACCGCCACCTAATTTTTCATCCTCCGTTCATAATATCTCTTTCACTTAATTCATACATCGCACAACATTCATAAATTTCAAACTCAATCTTACAGACTTCACCTCAGAGACGTCTCAAAATAATGAAAATAGGGCCCTTTTACTCAAGCAGTCGTATTGTGGTACTCGCTATCGAAGAACGCGGCACACGTCTCCGAGCACCACTCGCCTCGCCACGGTACCATGTACTGCACGGCAGCCAGAGTCGTTCTCCCGTAGCCTCCGCTCAACAGCTTTAGCTCGTAACGACCGCAGAGTCCAGCTTCTCTGTGGACTGAGAACACTTTATTACGTAAACAAATTGACGAGATGAGAGTCTTTCTCTATTTGAATACTCATCTTATATGGCCTGGTTATCCTTCACAGCCGTCGAGCTCTGCTCCGCGTGATCTCACGTAGACCCTCACGATTCGGCCTTGTGTTCCGAGCAGCGACGTCAAAACGCGCGAATAACAGGCGTCGTCCCTTCGGTACCTGTTTAACTCTGTTAAGTGGAGAGGTATACCTACATCAAAGTTGCTAACACGGCCTCTCCTGACGAAGGGTCGTCCTCGGCCCGGTCGTACGGTGTCGATCTACAGAGACCAGCGCCAGCTGCTGTCGAGGGTCCGGCTTCAGGGTCTGCAACTAACAGAGGCATGGATCGCAGAACACTTGATCCCTCATCTGTGAAAGAACAACACATATTTAAATAGGCGCTCAGTATCTTTAAAACCGCCACCTAATTTTTCATCCTCCGTTCATAATATCTCTTTCACTTAATTCATACATCGCACAACATTCATAAATTTCAAACTCAATCTTACAGACTTCACCTCAGAGACGTCTCAAAATAATGAAAATAGGGCCCTTTTACTCAAGCAGTCGTATTGTGGTACTCGCTATCGAAGAACGCGGCACACGTCTCCGAGCACCACTCGCCTCGCCATGGTACCATGTACTGCACGGCAGCCAGAGTCGTTCTCCCGTAGCCTCCGCTCAACAGCTTCAGCTCGTAACGACCGCAGAGTCCAGCTTCTCTGTGGACTGAGAACACTTTATTACGTAAACAAATTGACGAGGTGAGAGTCTTTCTCTATTTGAATACTCATCTTATATGGCTTGGTTATCCTTCACAGCCGTCGAGCTCTGCTCCGCGTGATCTCACGTAGACCCTCACGATTCGGCCTTGTGTTCCGAGCAGCGACGTCAAAACGCGCGAATAACAGGCGTCGTCCCTTCGGTACCTGTTTAACTCTGTTAAGTGGAGAGGTATACCTACATCAAAGTTGCTAACACGGCCTCTCCTGACGAAGGCTCGTCCTCGGCCCGGTCGTACGGTGTCGATCTACAGAGACCAGCGCCAGCTGCTGTCGAGGGTCCGGCTTCAGGGTCTGCAACTAACAGAGGCATGGATCGCAGAACACTTGATCCCTCATCTGTGAAAGAACAACACATATTTAAATAGGCGCTCAGTATCTTTAAAACCGCCACCTAATTTTTCATCCTCCGTTCATAATATCTCTTTCACTTAATTCATACATCGCACAACATTCATAAATTTCAAACTCAATCTTACAGACTTCACCTCAGAGACGTCTCAAAATAATGAAAATAGGGCCCTTTTACTCAAGCAGTCGTATTGTGGTACTCGCTATCGAAGAACGCGGCACACGTCTCCGAGCACCACTCGCCTCGCCACGGTACCATGTACTGCACGGCAGCCAGAGTCGTTCTCCCGTAGCCTCCGCTCAACAGCTTCAGCTCGTAACGACCGCAGAGTCCAGCTTCTCTGTGGACTGAGAACACTTTATTACGTAAACAAATTGACGAGGTGAGAGTCTTTCTCTATTTGAATACCCATCTTATATGGCTTGGTTATCCTTCACAGCCGTCGAGCTCTGCTCCGCGTGATCTCACGTAGACCCTCACGATTCGGCCTTGTGTTCCGAGCAGCGACGTCAAAACGCGCGAATAACAGGCGTCGTCCCTTCGGTACCTGTTTAACTCTGTTAAGTGGAGAGGTATACCTACATCAAAGTTGCTAACACGGCCTCTCCTGACGAAGGGTCGTCCTCGGCCCGGTCGTACGGTGTCGATCTACAGAGACCAGCGCCAGCTGCTGTCGAGGGTCCGGCTTCAGGGTCTGCAACTAACAGAGGCATGGATCGCAGAACACTTGATCCCTCATCTGTGAAAGAACAACACATATTTAAATAGGCGCTCAGTATCTTTAAAACCGCCACCTAATTTTTCATCCTCCGTTCATAATATCTCTTTCACTTAATTCATACATCGCACAACATTCATAAATTTCAAACTCAATCTTACAGACTTCACCTCAGAGACGTCTCAAAATAATGAAAATAGGGCCCTTTTACTCAAGCAGTCGTATTGTGGTACTCGCTATCGAAGAACGCGGCACACGTCTCCGAGCACCACTCGCCTCGCCACGGTACCATGTACTGCACGGCAGCCAGAGTCGTTCTCCCGTAGCCTCCGCTCAACAGCTTCAGCTCGTAACGACCGCAGAGTCCAGCTTCTCTGTGGACTGAGAACACTTTATTACGTAAACAAATTGACGAGGTGAGAGTCTTTCTCTATTTGAATACTCATCTTATATGGCCTGGTTATCCTTCACAGCCGTCGAGCTCTGCTCCGCGTGATCTCACGTAGACCCTCACGATTCGGCCTTGTGTTCCGAGCAGCGACGTCAAAACGCGCGAATAACAGGCGTCGTCCCTTCGGTACCTGTTTAACTCTGTTAAGTGGAGAGGTATACCTACATCAAAGTTGCTAACACGGCCTCTCCTGACGAAGGGTCGTCCTCGGCCCGGTCGTACGGTGTCGATCTACAGAGACCAGCGCCAGCTGCTGTCGAGGGTCCGGCTTCAGGGTCTGCAACTAACAGAGGCATGGATCGCAGAACACTTGATCCCTCATCTGTGAAAGAACAACACATATTTAAATAGGCGCTCAGTATCTTTAAAACCGCCACCTAATTTTTCATCCTCCGTTCATAATATCTCTTTCACTTAATTCATACATCGCACAACATTCATAAATTTCAAACTCAATCTTACAGACTTCACCTCAGAGACGTCTCAAAATAATGAAAATAGGGCCCTTTTACTCAAGCAGTCGTATTGTGGTACTCGCTATCGAAGAACGCGGCACACGTCTCCGAGCACCACTCGCCTCGCCACGGTACCATGTACTGCACGGCAGCCAGAGTCGTTCTCCCGTAGCCTCCGCTCAACAGCTTCAGCTCGTAACGACCGCAGAGTCCAGCTTCTCTGTGGACTGAGAACACTTTATTACGTAAACAAATTGACGAGGTGAGAGTCTTTCTCTATTTGAATACTCATCTTATATGGCCTGGTTATCCTTCACAGCCGTCGAGCTCTGCTCCGCGTGATCTCACGTAGACCCTCACGATTCGGCCTTGTGTTCCGAGCAGCGACGTCAAAACGCGCGAATAACAGGCGTCGTCCCTTCGGTACCTGTTTAACTCTGTTAAGTGGAGAGGTATACCTACATCAAAGTTGCTAACACGGCCTCTCCTGACGAAGGGTCGTCCTCGGCCCGGTCGTACGGTGTCGATCTACAGAGACCAGCGCCAGCTGCTGTCGAGGGTCCGGCTTCAGGGTCTGCAACTAACAGAGGCATGGATCGCAGAACACTTGATCCCTCATCTGTGAAAGAACAACACATATTTAAATAGGCGCTCAGTATCTTTAAAACCGCCACCTAATTTTTCATCCTCCGTTCATAATATCTCTTTCACTTAATTCATACATCGCACAACATTCATAAATTTCAAACTCAATCTTACAGACTTCACCTCAGAGACGTCTCAAAATAATGAAAATAGGGCCCTTTTACTCAAGCAGTCGTATTGTGGTACTCGCTATCGAAGAACGCGGCACACGTCTCCGAGCACCACTCGCCTCGCCACGGTACCATGTACTGCACGGCAGCCAGAGTCGTTCTCCCGTAGCCTCCGCTCAACAGCTTCAGCTCGTAACGACCGCAGAGTCCAGCTTCTCTGTGGACTGAGAACACTTTATTACGTAAACAAATTGACGAGGTGAGAGTCTTTCTCTATTTGAATACTCATCTTATATGGCCTGGTTATCCTTCACAGCCGTCGAGCTCTGCTCCGCGTGATCTCACGTAGACCCTCACGATTCGGCCTTGTGTTCCGAGCAGCGACGTCAAAACGCGCGAATAACAGGCGTCGTCCCTTCGGTACCTGTTTAACTCTGTTAAGTGGAGAGGTATACATCAAAGTTTCGACCTTTCGTGGGCTCGGCTTTACCTGACCCTGACTCACAAACCCTGCCAAGATATTTGACCATCATATGACTTACGAGAACGAGACCAGCGATAGCAACGGCGATCGACGCTTGATGAGCGTGATCGAGATTAGTACAGAGAACGAACCCTACCCCCATAATTGCGTCGTGGCATTCGACCTACTAATGAACTTCCAGATCGGGATCTAAATAGACTACGGCGCGAACTACCCCTTTTGCGCGACAAAGTCCGCAAACGGTGACGCACCCTGACAAAAGAACGTCTTTGGGTAGATTGACAGCGGGAGACGCTTCGTGATCGGACACGGAACCTACTGCGCGTCATTGTTCTGCTCCGACGTGGTGCTCGACCATAAAAGACACTAGGTGACAGAGACCGTAACTTACAGCGCGAAAGTTATCGCATGGATGACAGAGTTCTACTACGAAACCGATACCGAGAACGGCGTCGTGTTCGGACACGTGAGTCACCTTGTGTACGATGTTTCGTTCTACCACGGTCTTTATTTCTAGGCATGCTGAGAATTTACCAAGGTTACGTAAACAAGAATAACAAAGAGAATGCAACTGAGAGAATAAAACAACAAACTGCACAGAATCTGGCTATCTTTTCAATGTGTGGGTAGTTCCAATCTGTTTACTCGAAATTCGTGAGCTTTATGGATTTTATTATCCCTCACTTCTGATTTTAGGTAAAAAGGATCTGATTCATTAAAAAAAATAAACCACAGGCTTATCTAAACATTAACAATCAATTTAATCAAAATTAAACAAAACTACTACAATCAGATTGGACCACACACATTGAAAATGATCTAGATTACACATGAAAATGACATAACCAAAACACAATATGACTCACGCGTCCTTCACACCGAAATTACACAAAAACAATAAAACTCTACTGTCCATGAGATGTTGCACTGTCGAGCACCACGAGCGAAGTGACCGCAAGCCTCGATTCGGCCCGCTATTTATAGGCGGTCGCCTTGTTTGCCTCCTGGTGGGGAAGTTGCTAACAATAATACCTCACTACCTCGCACGAGCTCGCAACATGACATTTTACAGTATGTGACATGACATTTGAAGCATGACATTGTCCCACCTCACGAAATAGAATGAGGGCCTCATACAAACTCATTTTGAAACCGTGTCCTACTCAACACTACATGACTGACCATTATTTTCATCATTCTAATATGAATGATCGAGTAGTACATTGAAGAGATCGTTTAAACACAATACATTCCTTGTGCTAGGCATACATTCATTATTTTAACTGTGCTCTAAATAAATCTCTGATGTAACC
Source organism: Scotopteryx bipunctaria (assembly GCA_949320045.1). Taxonomy (NCBI): domain Eukaryota; kingdom Metazoa; phylum Arthropoda; class Insecta; order Lepidoptera; family Geometridae; genus Scotopteryx; species Scotopteryx bipunctaria. The sequence goes on from OX439441.1 coordinate 8,946,157, forward strand.
ATTAATATCAATAATTATATTTGAAAAAAACATAAAATACTCCTTTCGACACTTCCATGTGACACCTGTCTATTTGATCGAAGCTTTTAGCCCTTGCTTGTTCCGAGTTTTAGCCTCATTTTTTTTATCTTCTCAGCCCCATGTGACTTCGACAATCGAATTAGGATACTTTTCTTTCTTGGCAACTAATTACTAAGTTCAAAAATTGCACTCATTCATTCGCTCATTCCTTCGCTTACTGTCAAAAAATGATTTTTGTCCAAGCTTGTTCTACATTTTGTCGACGAAATGTGTAATATTTCCGAAAGCCGACTATGTTATCGTGTAAGTATTGCAAATTTCCATACTTTACAATTGGATACGAGTACCCGTAGAAAATTCATTGAAATGTTTTACAATTAGAATATTCATAGCGTGCCTTTTGTTTCAGATGCTATTAGCCATGTAAGTCATTCTTGTACATCGGCGCCCTATTTACGTGCATCTAGACGAGTAGTGGTGTTTGGAGAATGATAAAAGGCAACCTTTAATGCGTTTACATGTGCCTACTGCTAGGATGGGTAACCAAAACAGTTGTTGTTGCCACCGCAGCCCGTCGCCTATCAGGAAGGACATAGTGAAGTTAGAGGATTACCTCGGGAACGAAGGAGAAGTAAGTTCCAATAACATCCAACACATTAGTGAGAGAGAGCCTGATGATGGAGATATTGACGATCCTTCTCAGGACCCCATCGCTGGAACCATATTCATGGAAAGATCTAAGGCCTCAATAGAGAATGGCATGACTAGGAAACGTAGTCAACACCAAATCGCCGAGAACAAGCTCAAGAAAAGTAGTTCCTGTTCAACTATTTATTTAGATGATAGTACTGTATCTCAGCCGAACCTTAAAAACACAGTCAAGTGTGTAGCTCTGGCTATCTATTACCACATCGAGAATAGGACATCAGAGAGAAAACTAGACATATTTGATGAGAAACTCCATCCTTTGAGTAAAGATAGAGTGAATGAAGATTATGATAAATACAACCCTGAGCACAAGCAGATATACAAGTTTGTGAGAACATTGTTCAATGCCGCTCAACTCACAGCTGAATGTGCTATCATAACACTGGTATACTTAGAGCGTCTTCTCATCTGTGCTGAACTAGATATTGCACCATCAAACTGGAAAAGAATAGTTCTAGGAGCTATCCTCCTGGCCAGCAAGGTATGGGATGACCAAGCCGTTTGGAATGTAGACTACTGTCAAATCTTGAAAGACATTACTGTTGAGGATATGAATGAGCTTGAAAGGCAATTCTTAGAAATGCTTCAGTTCAATATAAATGTCCCATCCAGTGTGTATGCTAAATATTACTTTGACCTCAGGACCCTAGCTGAGGCCAATGACCTAGCATTTCCTAGTGAGCCCCTCAGCAAAGAGAGGGCACAGAAACTTGAAGCAATGTCACGAGTCATGGAAGACAAGATTACTGCTGAGGTTGTAAAGAATGGAATAAAAAAGTGGTCAAGCTTAGACAATGTCAATTCTGGTGCTGGTGTGAGGAGAAGTGTAGCCATACTGTCTTAAATTAGTCATGAGCCAAAATTTAGATCCAAAAATCACAAATTATAATGTTTGTGAATTTTAAGAATGTATTGTATTTAGAAAGTCTTTGCACCAGGTCAAGAGAGATAAATTTAATTGTGTGATAATTTGCAATTTTATCAGAGAAGAACAATAATAATGCCTTTGCCTTGGATGGAATTCTACTGTAACTATGGTATCTAAGATCATGCCTAGATTGTATGTAAATGTAAGTCAAACAATAAGGTGAATCCTAGAGATACAGTTTGTATGTGCACAAATATTTACTATCAGTGATCCATTTTCATTCAAACATACATATTTTTAGTTACTAAAAAAGAAAGACTTGTATGTGGTCCAATTTTGTTTTATGTACTTGATGCTGATAGCAATTATTAGTATTTGTATAATGATTGGCTTCCATCATTTTATTTTATTTAACCCTAGTTTTAATCCATTAACAGCACTAATATTAGGTTGCTTCCAATACTATGCTATTTAGTATTTAGAACTTTTAGGATGTACAATTGCATTTTGACTGAAATAAGAATCTTGTGATTGTGGTATGAATGTATTTAGTCAGTTTATATTATTATTTTATTTTACATTGTCATTTAATGCATTTAAAATCTGACCTAGTTTTTATAAATTATGCCAAATTGTTATTTTGTTTATTCAATTTCTTTATACTACAGACATTTGTGCAGTCCAGTGAGAAATTACTTGTATTTCTATAATTTTAAGCAATAGTGTTAAAAGTTTATTAATTTTCACAAAAATCAAGTTGTGAAAGGCGATTGAAATATTATACAATCCATACTATTATGTATCTTTACTATAATTAAGCAAAATAAACATTTTATATGAGACTTTACTATGGCTTCTTTTTAACTCATTTAAAATTCCACTAACAAAACCAACTTGCATAGGAAAAAATTATATAGGTACTTCGATTTTTACTTTACTTAAAAAATACTAACTAGCCTAGAAAAGAAAACCATTTCTACATTGCTTGATAGTTACTATTACCCCAAAGGTTTAAGCTCCTTCAAATAAGCACTATAGTTTTGGAAAACATCCACAACTTCACTTTGCTTGTTGATTTTATCGTCAAACTCCGGCCCGACCGCCCACAGGGTTTCTAAATCATATGCTATTCTAACTTTTTCAGAAAACACATGAAGTGCAATATTACCTGAAACAAATAATATTTATAAGTTAATTCTCTTCTGTTTCTGCACAATTTTTAAACATAACTCTTATGTTCTGTTGAGATACTTTTCTGTTTTGGTTGCATGAGAAAAACTTTATGATATTACTAGCGACCCGACCCAGCTTCGCACGGGGATAGACATATACCGTCGCGGACTTTTTTGTAGACCTTTTTAAGGTGTACAATACTGTAGTACATTATTTCGATCTATCTTGTAGGGTTCAGCCAGCATTTGCAATGTAAGCGCAAGAAAATGTGTTTATTTACGACATCACCACTAAAAACCTCTAAAATTATCAGTGTTTCTCTACTATATTACTTCCTCTTGAATCACTCTATCTATTAAAAAAAAACCATCAAAATCCATTGTGTAGTTTTAAAGATCTAAGCATACATAGGGACAGACAGCGGGGAGCAACTTTGTTTTATACTATGTAGTGAAGTACTTATACTATACCTTATTGTGATTACTTACATCACACTAAAAATATATAATTTGATAGTATTATTTACCTAGATCTAAAGCAATCCACTCTTCAGAATCCTTTCCCTCTATTCTTGGAATGGGATCATTTATGTTGCATTTCTTCTTATAAACTTTTCTTACAAATTCAGCTAAAGCATTGATGTGTCTCTTGCTCCTTGCAGTCACTATGCAAATGTAGTCAACATATCTAATGCTCTCAGGAACCGATGCAACAAATATGTCTTTGGAGTTCTCTCTCTGAAGTAGTTCAACCAAATCTTCAATTTCAAACACTCCTCTTTTACCTCCTGCAATAAGATTAGTTTTATTAAAAAAAAAAGAGATTAAATGGAATTTCCAAGAGATGGAATTGTGTGTTTCATAAAAGGTAATTTGATTGTCTGAAGGATTTCTAATTAGAAAAGCTTTGGTTGACGTAGCAAGACTTTACCATCTATAGTAGATGATTTATACAGCGTCAGGAGGCAACTTTTACCTTCACAAATGGGATGCTGTAGTGCCTGGGACGAATTAAGATGGAGTAGGCTTGCCCAGCACCTATTCCATCCTCTCAGCTTAGTCGGCCTTGTCCACAGGAAAGACATGGTCAATATGTGCGGAGCTGACTAAGCCGCGGGTTTCCTTATGATGTTTTCCTTCACTGTTTGAGAGTACTGGTATAGCACACATACATTTTTCGCACAGAAAAATTTATTGGTACATGACTGGATTTGAACCCACGACTTTGGATCGGAAGGCGGTGTCACTACCAACTAGACCACCAGTGCTCTCAAGGAGCCATTTGCAATGGATAGGTAATTAAATATTTACTAACGTTCTAAATTGATTCCATCAAATTCATCACTCAATATTGGGTACTTTTCCTCAGAATGTATTTCCTCTGCCGTATTCTCGATAATTGGTGAATTCGTGTCTGTTATCACTTGATACTTGCTGGTTAAGGCGGGGGAAGTATCAATGTCTTCTTTTGACGTATGTCTTGGGCTTTTCAAACAGATTCCACTATATATTTGCCTGCTAATGTTTATGTTACCAGCGTATGGTAAAGTTTGTCGCTTTTGGACTGCGTTTAGCACGCGAACGACACAGTTTCTAAACATGGTCCAGTTTGTTAGACCTATTCGTTTATTAGAACTACCTTTAACCTTCACTCACATCTCTTCCCTGTGTGGCTCTTATAATAACTTTATAACAAGTATCTACAATTCTCTCTGATTTGATTTCAATCAACTCGACGAACGAAAATATAAGAATATAACCTCGTTTTTTGGTACATACAACTGCTTAGCTTGGTTTGTTTATTTTGATTTCATTCTCATGGTTCTCAACTTGTCAACCATCCATTATACATCAATGTAAGTTGTCACTGTCATTTTTATGTCAAAGTTCATTCAATACGTATAATTCCAATTTTAATTCCTCGGAACTCCTCGGAACAATAATAGGTAGTTCTTTCGAGCCAAAAAAATCCTTTCAGGCATTTGCAGGCAAGGCCCTTGATTTATGTACCCCACAATCACCGTGTCCACGCGAGCGAAGACATGGCTGGAAGCTATTATTATAAGTATATTTATTGTGGATAGGTGTGTGCGTGCTGCCTGCCAAACCGCGCCATCACCCCATCGTCGTCTATTTGATACTTACACCACATTATAGAGTACAGACTTCGTTATCTTTTCGTAGCATTAGGGTAGGTAGGCGCCTTTCTACAATAAGTAAGTACCTACTTAACTAGATACCTGTAATTTGACTCAGCACCTTATCTTATCGTTATCAATGGGCGTTGCTAACAAAATATAACATTCTTATTTCGTTTGTTGAAAACAAAACACTGTTCCTTAAAATTTTATGAAAAACTCAAAAGTTAACATCAAAATTCTTAAAGAAAAAAAGCCGTTTAAAAGTAGGTACCCACTGGGTAAGTGCGTTGAATTTCATAGTGGTATTATCTACATGAACTAAAATTATCATGATGTAATTCTGAAGCAGAAAAATAATAGACGATGGTGACTTGTGAACTGGACAAAGATGTGTCAGGGGAACTCTTGGGCTGGAAGCTGCCAGCATGGAAGGCGCTGATGCTACACCGCGTGCTGCCATCTTGCGGTGGTCTACTTGTTTACCTTACACTGATTTGTTTTGATTTTGCGTTAGTTTTCGAGCACATACGGAATGGCGATGATGGGTGAGTGTGCTGATAGGGTTTTAATTGTTAGGATCTGTGTGGCCTCAACGGGCACAGAATACTAATTTAACATTGACGCCATAGGAAGTGGCTGTATGTAAGCAAATAAACCAACTTCAGTTTGTGTAACTTGAGTTATGTGGATGACGGCTTGCTTTCCTGTTTACTTACATAAACTTATGTAGGTATCGTTATCTAGGTACATACATATCTATTGTAAAGGTAGAGACTGCATTGCCTTTTCTGCTAGGTAATATCTAGTACCAACAGTAGGTAGGTACCTTCTTAGCTGACTACCTACTTTACCTACTAGGAAGGTAGAAGGTACAGCCTACGCCTACACTGCACGCAGCACCATTTTAGTTAAGTTAGCAGGTACCTATGTAGGTATCTAGAGCCCAAGAATCCAAACCATGGCAAGGTGCCCATTCTTGTGGCATCAGCCTCGAGTAGCACCCATTAATCTCCTTAACTGTGTGATGTGCATGTAATCATTATGGCTCTTTTATTTTACATAGATAGGTAGGTAGGTAAGGAGTGAGTGCAGAGATGACGAGTGACAGGAGAAAATGGAAGAGGGAAACATGGTGTGCCGACCCCACCTAGTGGGATAAGGGCAGGAAAATGATGATGATGAGATAGGTAGGTAAGGTACTGTCTAAATTATGATCTCTATCGACACTACCTATGTGAAATTTTAAATAAAATGAAGCTAGAGCTGTATATATTAAGAGAATTTCTGCTTTTCCGCCCATTATTGTCAATAGTCATCAATCAGGACAGGACTAAAACACTTTTTGTCCACAGATTAGCAGTATTCTGCATGATCCTGATAACCCTTCCCTCAATAGTATCTCTGGTTTTCACCCTCGCGTCTCCCCCCGCTGGGCTGCAGACAAACCTCACTGCTTTCTCTTTCGAGGTCGAGGACAAAGACTTAAAATGGATTGCAATGCAGCTTGTGAATGCAGTGTTCTTTCCAATTGCTGCTATAGGCAGGTACCTAAGCGCTTTATCATCATGAAACAAAACACAAGACCTGACAGATAAAATTTGAAGACTTGAATTTTGACGGGTGATATAAATATTGATTCTTGAAAGTATAGTAAGCATATAAATCACGAAAAGAATGTTGATTTTCAATCTTGCGCAGTCACCTAACTAAATCACAATCATTCATTAATGTTTATAACCCAAACATTTTTAAAGCTAACAATAATCTCCGTAGATATTGCTCCCAAATCTTCTGGTGGGTGGAGGCAGTGTGTGCCTCCCGGGCTGAGGATGACGCGAGGACTCGTGAAGCACTCTCTGAGGCTAGGAGGCCGTCGCCAATGGAACTCTACCTCTTCCTGCAAGCGTTCATCCACTGTGCGCCGCATGCCATCCTAAACATACTGGATCTCATGTCAAGGCTCTCGAACTCCACTTTTGATAAAGGTAACGGCATGTAACCTAATCTACTATTTCACTAGGGAAAACAAAAAGAACCCAACCCTGCCAAAACCTCGATGTCAGAGGTAAAAACAATTGAGAAGATAAATAAATTATTATCTAGTTATTCGAGCCTGATACCTCTGGTAGCCTACCATTCACCATTTGATCGGTATAGGCGTGTGTTTCATTCTGATCCGTTTAAATCCTTTTCTTCTTCAGTTTCAGTACAGTCGGTAAGCATTATAGTATCCACGCTACGAATGGCTAGCGTAGCAACTTTATACCGAAGGTTCGAAAGAGAAAAAATATGCGGAAAAAGCTACCCGTGGAGGGAAAATAGCAATGAAAGTGAAATCCTCATCACGGACAAAGTTCTCAGCTTCACAGAGAAACAAAAAGAACTTGAAGAAAATATATATAAAACTATAACGAAGCGACAATCGAACACCTCGCAATCTTCATATGAGAAGACTAGATTGAATAGTGATTTAATTCAGTTTTCACCGAGAAGTACAGTCGTCGAGTCGTCCACTTTCTACGAACGTTACTCTGACAACGGCTCCGATACGAGCTCAGATTATCTTCCTCCAATACAAAAGAAAGATTCCCTATATTCTTCGGGGTTCGATAGTGATAGTGAGTATGCCCGACCAGTATCAATCATAGATAAGGTGGCTCCGCGGAGGCGGGAGATGGAATACACAATTGAAAAAGTGAATATCACTCCGCCGCCAGCGATTATGGCTCCTAGGCCCGGATCGATAGCAGCGTGGGCGGAAAAAATGATGGAAAACGCTGAGTCATTTCCCACGTGGCTTTCGGCTCCAACGAGACGGAAGTATTGCGATGAAGTTGTGCAAGACGAGCCGGATATCCCCAGGCGAGTACCGAGGTCTTACATGCGAGGACTCGAGCCACAAGACGCCACAGCAGCTCTAGTTCATTACATGGCTTGGTACGGTTTCTTCGTCTCGCGACTTATTTCCATTGCGTGCTTCATCAACTTTTTCCCCTATTTCGCTATCATCTTACTATTTTCTCAGTATCAAGTGACATTGCTGTTTCTGATAGTGCCGCAAGCGAGTACGGTTAGGAGGAGTTTCTACATATTCCTCGCGTTTGTATATTTGTTTTGTCTGATGGAATTCAAGATACGGTTCCGGCACGTGCGCGTGTGGCATGCTGTTTGGATCGTAGTTTGTACAATTGAGACGTTCGTTTTCATCGGTCTCTGGGCATCTAGTTCCAACTGCATCGACATCTGGTGGAAGGCATACGTTGTGAAGGTAGTTTTTGGAGGCATGACGCTCAGTTACATGTGCTTCATCGTATATTTTATACTGCTTAAGCCGAGAGAAACTATTGTTTACGTAAAGAAATAAAATAGTTTCCTATGAAGCCATCTATTCTTAAAAATCATATCGATTCACTGAATACCCTATTTTTCCTATTAAACAGGAAGTTATTAATAATCCTTTCAATAAGCACCAGCTGGTCACATCCGTGTAACGAGTATAAAAACAAATAATTTGAAGAACCGGTTTATTACACTACTACAGTTATTTATTTATCGTAAATTTGATCGATGGATGTCCTAAGAATTGCCAAGATGTTTGATGAGGTGTATGCATGACCCATGCGTAGTTCCAGGTCCAGAGCATTTGAGTAGGTTATCAGTTTATCACTATTATTTTATGAGGATTAGAAGAAAATTTTTGACCTACCTACCTTTTGAGTGTAGGGTACCACTTACCAGACGTAATTGTAGAGCAGTCGGAGTGACGAATCGTCTATTTTTACTGCATTCGCTTTCAAAGAAGCTGCTCCATACGGCAGACGTTAACTCATTCTTACTGAGCTGATTTCCCGTGGAGCATGGTGTAATTCAGCTAGCTTCAATAAACACTCTACCGTACTTCAAAGTAAAGCTTTGTTTCAGGCGAGTGATCTGTGCCTTTTGGTGGATCTTTAGTCCATCATGTGACTCGGCGAACCTTTTTCGACAAAACACAAAGTTAATAAGTATTTTAATCTAAGTATGTAAACTTGGTGTGACTATGGATCGGTTAATAAAATTTCTACTCGTGATCACGTAAGAACTAACTGTGGCAAATAACCACAGGTAAATAAAAAGCCAAGAAACATGGTTATCACCGAACGTAGGTGTCATTAAGTATCCATCTGCCTATTGTTACCCAATATTATAAAAGCAGTAAATCACAAAACAATCTGACAAAAGTAGATCCACGTAGGTTTACATGTAGGTGGCCTGTTTTCGTACAATTTATTTTTAACAACATGTTGCTTTGCCGTACAATGGCGCTCTGTTGTAGCTTTGCTGTGGCTTTGCAGTTCATGTAACAAGGCTGCTGACCTTTTATGACCTGATACACATAATATCACTTGAAAGAAGACTTACTTATAGCTACTGTGGGTACCTACTTACTTATCTACTGCCAAACCCGAATGAAGTTGCTAAAAAAAATAGAAAGAAAAGTCGTGATCAGGTTTCTTACCTATACCTATGTACAAATTGAAAAAATACCTCTATAGGTATACCTACCTGTAACCGACACATAGACATTGGGAGATGTTCCGGGTAAAATAATGAGCAAACCAGCTACAACGACAGTATCTTGTTACAGATTATCTCCACTGAAAAATGCACGTTCGAAGCTTGGCTTTTAAGTGAAGCACCTACCTACCTATATAGTAGGTGGTACCTATAGGGTTGTGTATTGTGGTCAGCGCATAGCGGCAACACCAAAGGGCTTCCGAGGCATGTATCGCAGGCAGCTTATTTATTGACTACCTTTACACGTGACTTGGACTGTATGGCCTTTGATGTGATAGCGATCTTGAAATGCCATTCTTACTGCAGAGCGGAAGGTCTAAAAAAAGATAACCGACAGAGCCGACAGGACACAAAATCAACATAAAGTACCTAGGTACCTTCTTAGTAGGTAGCTATAGCTAAGTATCCAACATTTTGAATGATTTCCTTTATTTCAGACCTGTTTAGGTAGGTAGGTACCTCCTACCCACTAATTATCAAGATGAAATAAACAATTTATGTAGGTAGTGATCCAGAATTTAAAGAGTTTGAAAACCTCGATTGTCTATTTTCCTAAACTTAACTTAATTTGAAAGCTCTAAAATTATAGCGATCCCTGTTATCTCAATGCATAAGAAATAGACGTCAATGTTTTTGGGACTGTCAAATTAAATTAAGTTTAAGATTAAGAAAATGCTTAACAGAATCGATACTAAGTATCCATTATGTCAATCCGTGTCGTCTATAGCTCGATTTTTGGGAGCTGCAGGTAAGGGCCTCGTAAATGTAATATTGTCAGAACTTATACGTCAGAATGCCGACTCTGTTTCACGAAAAAGCTCCATGAAAAAGGCGCTATAATCTTAATAAAACAAAAAATATTTTTGTTTTTTTAGTTCAGCTTTTTTTCACAGGACATCTTTCGTGAAACGGACACCCGGACTCCGTTCAGACTATATTAGCGCAGTACCGCTGAATGTCGATTATTTTTTGCTAATTTACCATGCTCTTGCATGTCGATGGTCGGAGATGAGTGTAGGTAATTGCTATCAGGCGAAAGAAAAGGATCTCATTAAAGTCGGACATGTTCGTAATACCGGGTATTGGAGCTTTGATTAATGCATGTGGTAATGTGTTTGATTTCAACCTTTTAGATGCAGATTGCAGGTATTGCTTGCCTCTTTCTACCACCGTGGTTGTAAATGTAGGTAAACATAAACAATAATTCCCTGACTGTACCTTAAAAACAGACAGGATTTTTGTCTGGTAACTTTCAAAAATCGACCCCCAGCCTATGTGCGTTGATTTGAAATTCGAAATTAGGTACTCTTCGATACAAAATAAACTTACAACTAATCCCTACAAATATACTACCGACATCTAATTTACAAAATACAAACAGTCGGGCTATCTAAAGACCCGTTACAAACGGTCTATAGATAGCTCAACTGGTCCAGATCATCAAACGGTGGCAGCGTGCCCGAAACGTTGGCCGTATTGGCACGCTGAATGGGAATAGGTACTGATCCGTTGAGCCAAATAATAACCCTCTTGGATCACACATCGCTTCGACCAGAATTTAAAAACGCGGTGAGCACTCGTGCTAACCTAAGGTCTCGCTCCACTCGACCCTAAAAGGCTCAAATACATAAGTCCCTTCGGGGTATGCATATTTGAGCCTTTTGAGATCCTCTGTCAGTATTTCAAAGAGCTTCTATAATTGGGTGTTTGTTTGCGTATAAATAAAGTGTAGATTATGTAGTCGAGATAACCTAGCGGCTTGTTCCTCTCGCGAAGGGTCGGGCGTTCGTAAGTCCGTAACCCGATACCTCTTGTGTCCAATCTTCTACTAATTTGCGAACTCGATCTTAGGGTTGTCGAACTCAGATAATGGGAAAATACTTAGGCGGTAAAGAAAATAGCATAAAGAAACTGGAATACCCTTTTTATTCCAGGGCATTCCAAAAGATCTTGATGTCTACATGACATAAATAAGAGATTATCTTTCTTTATGAGAAAGGCAAGCATCGACTAGGCCGAGTCAATATTTTTTTAGAAATATTCCATTAAATTTAGGTTGTGCTGTTTTAAAAACTATGATTTTATATACTAGTTACAAGTGCAGCGGTCATTATGGAATTCACAGTTTTCATTCGTAGATTTCCCGAATAGCTCTACTAATATCTAAGTATAACTTATTGTAGTGATAGAAACGTCAATAAGGTTTTATTGTGACTTGAACGAGTTCGTTAGCTGCTAGCGGGGGCAGCGATATCGCCCGCAGATAGCCCTAGCCTCACCAGCCTAGTACAAAACACACTTTATGCGGATTGTGGTCAAGACTTCAGTACACTGCTTCGTCAGTACTACTAGGAGTACAGGAGCAAGAAAACAAAAAAAGCAGTGTACTCGTTACTATTAAAGTAATGGAGTGTAATGTTAGTAAGTGTAACTAAAGCTGTGTCTTCGGTAAAGAGGCGGAACCTCACAACGGACTGCCTTGTGTGATCGGTAAATCGAATTCTGAGGAGACACCGCACCGCAGCCTCGATCTACGTCCACAATAGGCACAGGACCTACTTTATACAGATTGTTCCATAATTTACCTGAATTATACCAAGCTTTGAAAAAAATGTCTTGTTTTGAGGAAGCCGAAAAATTTGCTTGGCTGGCTAAGAGGTTTTTATATATGAAACAAAGTCTGTAATAATAAATGCTTAATAATAATAATGAGTCATTTTTTGGAACATCCTACGTAATGAGGAATTATACGGCGACGATCGTAATTTGTTGAGGTAACAATAATACAGCTACCTTTGCCTCCGGCAAGTCGAAACTCTAGGCTACACCGCTTGTTAGTAGGTAGGTTCCTACTATAAATAGAAAGCACGCAGTTTGTCAATTAGGAAGACAGTTACTGCTATTTCTATTCTATTGCAGTCTAGAATAATTATTCTAGTATTTCTTTACTTTGAGATATCGCTTTTTGGATCCCGAACCAGAATGGTTAAACATTGTGGTGCGATTTTGTTTGTCCATCCGGCTGGGTCCCGCTGAATATTTCAGCCGAAAAATTTGTTCTTATTTGTGTGGGTGTCTCAAGCAAGGTACCTACTTGAGAAAAAGCTCCACACAGCTGTATGATTTATTCTTGAGTCCAAGTGATTGAGGCCGGACAGGGCATCCGGTGTGCGATTACTCATTCATTGTCTCTACCTACTTTTATGTAAGTATTACCTACTAACCCTAATTATTCGGAAATACAAACTCAAAAGACTTTCCTATCATTAAACCATTAGATAAGGTACCTACCTAATTATTGTTTTTTAAAGTTACTTTCACAAGTTTAATGTGAAACGTCATGCTTAAATGCAAAAAATCCTATCTGGTAAGAACCTAATCTACCTAGGTACCAAATATCACACCACCAACATGTAAAAATACTTGAGGTGGTGAAGAATTGACCTGACCTGACCTGATCTGAAGAATTTATTACATGACTGTTACAAAAACTAACTACAAGCTTTGCAAGCTGCTTGGGTTTCATCTAAGTTTTTTTTGTAGTGTTTCTGCTGTAAAATCAAACATTCTAGCCAAGGAGGTAGAGTTCGCTCAACTCCTACACGGGTAATTAATTTCAAGATGGAGTTATGTTTACTTCTAAGTTCAAGAATGCTATTGATTACGCTCGCATACGGACAATGGCTACCGATAAGGCTACAAACTATACTTGTATTCTGTGGTCCGAGTGCTTCCATTTCTCTAGAGACACGCATCTTCGAGGTGATAACGTAATGACTAGAGAGGCAACCGGTGGTCTCAAAAGTCATTAAAAGGTAGTACCTAGGCAAGAGACTGCAGTTGGTATGCATGCCCCCAATAGGAAAAATGAGTGCAAAATTATTTACAAAAATGAAATACCTAAAAACAAAAGAAATAAATTAGAGCGTTGGTTTTTATCTAGGTAGATATTCTAAGAAAAAAATAAAATGTTTAAAGGTTCTTGGAAAAATTAAATACTTTAGACACTAGCATTCTTGCCACTTTTCCTTTATCTGTCCTTTACGAAAAGTTTATTTTTATATGCAATTTCAATAATAATAACATTTACGAAGAATGCTAATGATACAACTCTTCTCTAGTAATGACTGATTGACAACCTACTAGTGAAGTGAGTAAACAAGCACATACCTAAAGCAATTTAAGTTCTATGAACTGTGGGCGATACTGAATTTGTGTCACGTGTTATCTAAGGAGTGAATTTTGTAATGACACGCTTTTTCCGGGGTACCGACCTAAATGGCGTTGGTGATACCTACGCAAGACGCTCTTCTTTCTACTTTCTATTCCTTTTCTACTAAAACCATCAATTAAGTAAGTACCTCAGTAAGAGGTTTGTTGTTGTTGAACGTAGGGCATAACAAGCTACGACGAATGGCGATTGATATTGGATCCAAAAAAAATTCCGATGTTGAACGTTTGACCTCATTCCTACAATATTTGTTATTTTTTATTTTGTCTTGTTATTATGTGAGTATATAATAAAATAAAATAAAATTATTGACATGCTTTTACATGGTTGTAAGAAGACACTTTTCGCCATGGACTATCACTTTCACAAAACATTGACACCGTGCACGAGCACGACAGCTCTATTTAAGTACTCAGCATCCTATGCTCTTCAAATAGCCACCTAATCATCAAAATGAGCTGCCTACGTCAAAAGACGAAGTCGCCGTGTGTGGTCCATGGATAAATTAGCTTCCGGCATCAGCGATGATTTCCAAAAATGGATTCATGAATTTGCGTCATAGTGCCAAAACTCCAGGACAATTATCCTGTTTTGATCAATCAACCTTTCATGGACGCTACTAGGCACTACACGAACTCTACATTACAAGACTAGTACACGATATGTGCTCGTATGAAGATTGATTTGCTATAATAAATAATCTACCTATAGCCCTTGTTGTTTGAGTTCCTTTGAGATCTCTTCCATGAACCAATTTGCACTAAAACTTTACAAGTTAGTTTTTCACAATGTCTGTTGTCTACGATAAAACATTTTATTCGTAGTTTCACCCACAGGAATTTCTGGTATTTTCTCTCTCTTCAGCCATTTGAATTAGACAGAATCGGATTTTGTTTGTAAACTGAAATTAATTCCACGTGTCTATTCAGACGACCTTATTTAGTTGAACAACGCTCTACTGTTCGCGATTCTTGGTAGGGTTTCATGTAAGTAATCTTTGCGAAAGTTTACAATAAAGTAGTAGGTAGGTATGTCTGTCTGTATACATTTGTGGTACAATCACGCCGTAATCGTTCAATCAACTTGGATGGCTTTTCTTCGGTTGCCAATTGTTTTTAATCCCGGGAAAATATTTGATATTAATTTGACATTTTCATCCGCAGTCCGACTCATCTAGACACTTTGCGTCTATCGACTTTACACGCTAAGTCCAAATATTATGGGGATAACATTACTAAGATATGCTATCGCAATGTCACGTACCTACCTAGTGTGGTTGTCGACTCTTAGATTGTCCACCATTTTTTATTAAAGCTGCAAAATATTAAAATTTTACGAAATTTTCTTACTATGGCTGTTTAAGAAACCAAGGTTCCGCTGATGCGACGTAAAAGGGTTTACGTGTGTCGCGTGACAAGTGTATTCAGATGAAGCATGGCCTCTATAAGTTATTTTAATTAGCTGCTTACATTTATTAATTAAATAGCTAATTGTTATTGAGTCCGAGATGGATAATAGAATCAATTCTTGAATATACTACCATAGATATATTTACAGAACAGATGCAGTGTTTGTAAGAGCTACCTTTCACCAATTTGTAATATTTAAGTGTTAAGTAATTTACCTAATCATTCTGTACCGAAGCACATTTCCTCTTCCGTAATAACTGCACCACGTCCGTTAACTGTTCTCATTAGGAATAGGATGGTACTTGGCTAACAATAATACGATTACAGTAGAATCCTCGAAAGGTCTATTGACAAAGTTGATAACGCTAATTTGGGGCAGCACCATTTACGTAAGCTCTACATATAAAATTACCATCAATCCTTGAGCTGGCTGGTAAGGCTTGAGCTCCCTAGTTTATTAGATAAAATCCTAGTAAGTGATAACTGATAATATAAATGCGAAAGTTAGAATGCATGTTACAATACATGCGTACAACACATAACAATTTTATTTTGTGTGTACAAACTCTTAGAAAAGTTTCACTTTCATTTGTTGTTAGATCCATTCTCTCGATATCAATAATACCTTATTAAGTTAGGTATTCATGTTCTTGGCGGGTCTAGTATTATATTTGCTCTCCTGTTCCACACCATAGCGAATATTGCGGTGTTAACAAACACAAGTGTTATGCGTGACAACAGCAATCTACATCTAGTGACCAAAAAGTCCTCATTTCTATTCATTTCATACTAGGAATCGATTGTTCCGAGCTATTAGCATAATTTACATCTGTGACCGTGCCCCGACCCACTTGCATTGTTGAACCCCTGTGGAATAGAACCTCTTCAAATGCCACTCAAACGAGACTTTTCAAACTTAGATTTATCTTCTTATATGTTAGTTAAACTTAATTGCCTGTTCTTTGGTTCGTGGCTTAAAAATTCACCTGTTTCAGGAAAATAAATTCAGGTATTTCTTTAGCTCGTATTAATGATACATTTAGAAAGGTTGATATTGATAGAGCTTAATAGGTATTTCTATGACTAGGTAGGCAGTATCTATTTGTTTATATCTTTATTTGACTACGGCGTCGTTCGGTCTGAATTACTAGGTACCATATTTCGGACTGAATCACTACCAGATTGTAAGTACCTACCGAAATAAAGTAGGTAGTAGGTACCTCCCTGACCCAGATGGCTGGATACTTTACCTTACTTCTAGAATTTTAACGCGTAGAAACTTTTACGAGTTGTCGTGGTCGTGTCAACTGAATAGACGGTTCCTTAACAAGCGACGATCGTCATATAACGGCCTACATTGAGCTTTGCGCTCAGCGCTGCTGTAAGTTGGTGTGTTGTTCTGTCTATGTATGCATCAGCTTCATCTTTCGCTCTGCGTTGGGGCAGCTTTTTGAAACATTGAACTTTCTGATCAAAACCAAGGCTTTGGTGCAAATGCCACTGCGTTATTTGCGGTTGCGCTAAGAGGCCGAGGACCTGCTCCCCTCACCCCTAGAGATATGTCCTAGAAGAGGCATACTCGCCCCCGCGTGGCCATCCGCTGGCGACGCTATTGTCTCGACAGACGTATTAGGCTTTGCCCGTCATATGATTGCCAAAGTTTCGTAGAAACGAGAGGCTTTCCTGATAGCTTCTTTATAATGTAATGATTCGTTACAAGCCTATTTACAAGTCTGCTTCGCATCGTGACATGTCGTTTAGCTAGTTTCCCAGGGCGTCCTCGACTCGTGTCACAAATTAAAATATTACGGTGCATTTTGTTACGTATGCGATGCACTGCATAGTGAAACCAACAAGCCCTAGTAAGTGCCCTTAGCAATAGTAGCTAGGTTTAGCGCTATCAAAATGTATCCAACCAATGTTGTGGTACCATGGTACTCATAGTTTCTGATACCCACGACACAGGGAATCCTATTGTGGGCTCAGGACTATGTATGTGATTGTTAGGTGTTATATATAAAAAAAATGATATTCTATCCAACGAAACACATATTCCACAGCTTACTTAAGCTGCTCGTATCATTACATGAAGTGAAAATTTGTATTAGTGAATTATTTGTAATCTTGTTATTTCAGTAGAGGTAGGGTATAATAAAAATACCTATAGCTAGATGAATGTAATTATTCAAGCTTTATAATTTTTAATCAAACGTCAAGTTAACAAAAGCGTGAAGGTACCTACTGGCCACGCTACGGTACTGGCTAAGATGGAAGTAGTACTTAAGTCGTGCTAAGGTAACAGTATAGCTTTCGGCAATTACTCAAACTGATTTATAGGAAGGCTTGTGGCCAATACGTAACTGGAAAGTAGATTATTAGAAATGGAACGTTAGATGCGGCTGGCTCGTTGCTTTATCTATCGCCATCGAACCTGTAAATATTGCTTAGTTAGACTACTGAATGGTACCTACCTATCTATAATATATGGACTGATATCGTATGAAGCTTCAAGACACTGACACAGCTTGTCAGCTTGGTTGCACCCAAGGTCCAACTCGCAAAACGTCCCTCCACCAAAATTACGCCTCACTCGCAAAACGTTTTCTGTGCAAACGGTCCCTTGTGCAAAATAGCCCATTCGCAAAACGTCCCTTTCTCAAAAGGTCCCATACCTTTCGCAAAATGTCCCTTCTGTGAATGCCCCTTTCGTTGAACGTCCCTACTGCATGGCGGCCCATTCTCAAATCGTCCCGTCTGCGAAATGACCCATTCGCAAAATGTCCCATTTGAAAATGCTTGTAAACGAATGGGACCTTCTGCACCCAAACCCATACACATCTTTTCCTTGGTTATTACTCGAAGAGGCGAAAAAACTGTGGTGCTATTCGGAAGAAAACATTTCTACTCCACGTAATGCATTTTTCAGGTTCCGGTGGATTATTATCTAGATCAGGTGAGCTATCTATGGACCGTTTGCAACGGTCTTTAGATAATCCGACAGTTTCTTTTAATTAATAAATAATAAAATTATGTTAATAAATATTTTGTAAATTCAGATCTGTCTTGCAGACCGTGCAGACCACACAGCTTCTTTGACAACGTCAAATTCACGGCATAGATGTGGGATAATTTATTATGACTTGCCTACCTCAACCGTTATTATTGAATTAACGCTTTAATGATAACTATTATTTTAACTATCTATTTCCCTACTATACATTATCTTTATTGTTAACTAGCTGTAACCCGCGACGTTGTCTGCATGTTAGAAGATTTTTTGGAATTATATCATCTGGGAGCACAAAGAGCCAAAATTGCTTGACCTCGCCACTGTAGTATAATAATAGGTTTCCCATACAAACTTTCATACCTTATTTCAATCTTTTGAGGGTTATTTTTGCAACAAAAAGTAGCCTATGTCCTTCCCCGAGACAGAATCTATCTCCTTGCCCAATTTCATCACGATTTTGATTTCGGCAGTTTAGGCGTGAAAAGGTAACAGACAGACAGGCAGGCAGTTACTTTCGCATTTATAATATTAGTATAGATTAGCAATAAAAGTTATACTATAAGTACTTACTAATTGTTAAGCTGTAAAACAGCTATAAAGTTCTGCTATAATCATACTAAGTAGCCATTTACCTTTATTACTACATCGATAATCCACTGTATGTCATACCACGACGAATAGCACGTCTTGCAGCCTTTGACACAAATATTCTACATAACTCATCATTATCACGTTATTATTGTGGTACCATGGTACTCGTAGTTTCTGATACACACAACACACTAGGATAGTGTGGGATCAGGACTATGTATGTGTTATTTACCTACCAGTTTTCTTCAGACTCTTTTTGTCTGTGACTGGCAGTTTAGTCTAGTATGATAGCGTATGTCAAGGAAACCTTGTTAAACCATAGGCACCTTTTGTACCCACATAATCTTATTCAGGTACCTACTTAGTTATTTGAGGAGACCGCAACGAAATGCACCTGGGATACGAATTTAGAATTCGAAAGCTTTATTATTTCGGTAGTTTTTGGATAAAAGCTATATTTTTCTAAGAACCGGTTATCGTTATTTAACTGTACCTAATAGTTATTTTATATTAATTTGCACAAAACAAACAATAAACACTATTTTTAAAAGTCACTTTCATAGTGTTAAACTTTTACTTTTGTTTTTTTTTTATAAGTGTTTACTTATAAAAAATCCAACCCTTTAGTGGATTTTACATACCATCTTGTTTGTTGTAGTGTATTAAATTCCTACATATTTAATATACAAGTATAAAATAAATAATTTTATTGGCACTAAAGGCATCTTGGGATAAGCAACCAATACAATTTTCTTGAACTTCCCTTATTTACATGAGCTTAAGTTGTATCGACGTAAACCGTCTAAGTACCAGTTTCACAATAACACTCATTTTACTAATGGAAATCCAACATTAGATATGGGGATAATATTTCGCGTTATGTCAAAGTTTGCATACAATTATGCGTTTGTGAGGTAAATAAATATAAAGTGATCCTCAACTTTGTGTGCTAAAAGCACGCTCAATTTGTATGCAGCGTTGATGCGAACAACGTTTTAATGCGATTCGCCGGTAGAATCAATTAGCTCTTAGCTGAGCTTAGGTACCCTGAAAGTGAGTACTAGGGTCATTTTACGTCCTAGTACCTTAGTCTCTTTCTATAGGTAGCTATAATTACCTAGATATGCAGTTAAGGTTTCTGACTAAGTACACGCTGTTAGATATGAAATCTGTCATTTTGAACTTTCTAACTTTCAAAAATTTTATAATAAGGTAAGTAATTTTTTTAAACACGTATCTTTATTTCTATAATAGTAAATTATTAAAAATAAAGCTATCTACTGCCGAGTGATATTGGACGAGGCGAAGCCGAGTCATGCCGAAGTGAATTTAAAAGGACGAGGTGACAGCCGAGTCCATTTTAACTAAACGAGGCCGTTAATAAAATTGCTATTTCAGCCGATACTTTTATAGTACTTTTCTCTAATTTGCGATACAGCAAAGAAATAGATTGAAGAAACAGAAGTTTCATTCATTTCATTTATGTCCCCCACCAATGTGATTGCACGAGGTCTACTTTTTTTTAACTTTTGAAAAGCAATGCGAATCACCTCCTCGCTGATTGCACTGGTGGTCTAGTGGTAGACTGGACGCCGCATTCCGATCCTAAGGTCATGGGTTCAAGTCCAGTCGTGCACCAATGGATTTGCCTGTTCGAAAATGTATATGCGCTTTATACACCGGTACTCACTAACGGTGAAGAAAAACATTCATGATGTTTTCCTTCACTGTTAGACCGGCCGGCATGTCGTAGAACCTAAAAGTTCGGAAAAATGTGTCAAGTGCACGAAAGGAGCCTTTAAGGCACACTTTAAATCCTTTCAGCACACTGGTTCGAAAGTACTAGTGACACGACTAGATAGACCACCTCGCTAGCACTACAAATATGTATAAAAACCGTCCAGAACCTTCTATGGCGTGTAATTTCGAATTTTTGAATATAGTACAGAAAAGAGCCAATTGACGTACTGTTTTTTTATAATGAAGCTATATTTCCGAACAAGTGAGAGAAAATATCTGTATTTTCTAGACCAACCTTACAAGCAGAACCCAGTTAAATAAAATGCTTTTTCAGGGTAGTCCCAAAGAGTTGCCTGAGTTATAATAGAAGCTGTCGATTTTCGACACAAATTAGCATGTAAACTTCCTTTTAACGCGCTCGCGTAAAACGAAACGTAATATTTATAAGCAAAATGCGACTGGTCTCCAAAGGTTGCTCTTATCAGGACCACTTAGATAGTAACTAGGAAATTAAGGGCATAGTACAAATAATAATTATAGCCTAGGCGATAGGTAGGTAGACGTAGGTATTGATAAAGTAAACAATATTGAAAATATTAATGTTTTAGTCGCCGGCCGGCCAGCCGCAGTCGGACTTGACGTTCATAATAAGAATACCGGTCAAGTGCGAGTCGTATTACATCATTTCTTAATGTACGATGGTACGGAACTTTTCATATGCGGATTCGACTCGCACTTGACAAATTATTATACTATATAAAGCTCGATTACCACTCACTGACTCACTGACTCATTGACATCATTGTTCTCCCGGAAGGAGACGAGATGGACGATGATGATGTATGGGGGAAATGTTCGGGGAGTCCCGGTGAGTGGGGGAAAAATCCGAAAACCCCCATTTTCCTCCCCCCTCGCCCCCCCCACGTTCGGTGTCCCGATTCTTCCCGACGAGGGCATGTTTTTTTTGTAGATTCGGATAGAGGGTGCTCGAATGAATACAACTTTTTTTACTCCCCCCCCTTTCGACCCCCCTTTGACCCCCCCTTTTAAGGGTTCTCCGAAATGACTCGTGAAATGGGATTTTTTTAAGTTGATTCGTATAGAGAATAGGATGGCGAGTAAAATTTTATAAAAATTTCCCCCCCCCTCCCCCCCAATTCTCACCCCCTCTTGCTTGTATCTCCGAAACGGTTTGTCCGATTGGGCTGAAATTTTGGTTCCAAGGGTTTTGAGGGTCTCCTCTAAGAAACAACATCCTCGCGGGCTGCTTGCAGCCCGCGCCCGCAAGCGAAAATACTAGTTATACTATATAAAGCTGCAAACCCACTCACTGACTGACATCATTGTTCTCCCAGAAGGAGTAGAGATGGGTCAAAATGATGTATGGGGGAAGTGTTCAGGGAGTCAATTCCAATTTGGGAAAAATCCGAAATCTTCGAAAACTGCTCCTCATCAGGGACCTCACCTACTGCCAGACGAAACTAAAAGACCGACACCCACCCTGCTTGCGGAATGTGGACATGCACCCTGGTCGAATCCGATGTGCGGTGAAAAAAATTCAAAATGGCGGAAAACAAGATGGCCGCCATACAAACTTTGACCGACGATATCTCGAAAACTAAAAGCGATAGGTATGGAGTGCTCGAACAAATGTCATAGAGGACGGCGCGATGCAAATGCCAAAGGTGACAGTTTTTTTTTTTTTTTTTTTTTTCACCAGCAGCGATTACGTCCCTCGCGAGCTGCGTGCAGCTCGCGCCCGCAAGCGAAAATACTAGTTATTATATTATATATAGCTGCAAACCCACTCACTGACTCACTCACTGACATCATTGTTCTCCCAGAAGGAGTAGAGATGGGTCAAAATGATGTATGGCGGAAGTGATCAGGGAGTCAATTCCAATTTGGGAAAAATCCGAAATCTTCGAAAACTGCTCCTCATCAGGGACCTCACCTACTGCCAGACGAAACGACAAGACCAAGATCTCTCCTGCTTGCGGAATGTGGACATGCACCCTGGTCGAATTCGATGTGCGGTGAAAAAAATTCAAAATGGCGGAAAACAAGATGGCCGCCATACAAACTTTGACCGACGATATCTCGATAACTATAATAGATAGGTAAGGTGTGCTCGAACAAATGTTATAGAGGATGGCGCGATGCAAATGCCAAAGGTGTCAGTTTTTTTTTTTTTTTTTTTTTTTTCACCAGCAGCGATTACGTCCCTCGCGAGCTGCGTGCAGCTCGCGCCCGCAAGCGAAAATACTAGTTATATTATATATAGCTGCAAACCCACTCACTGACTCACTCACTGACATCATTGTTCTCCCAGAAGGAGTAGAGATGGGTCAAAATGATGTATGGGGGAAGTGTTCAGGAAGTCGATTCGAGTAGGGGAAAAATCCGAAATCTTCGAAAACTGCTCCTCATCAGGGACCTCACCTACTGCCAGACGAAACGACAAGACCAAGATCTCTCCTGCTTGCGGAATGTGGACATGCACCCTGGTCGAATCCGATGTGCGGTGAAAAAAATTCAAAATGGCGGCAAACAAGATGGCCGCCATACAAACTTTGACCGACGATATCTCGATAACTATAAGCGATAGGTATGGAGTGCTCGAACAAATGTCGTAGAGGATGGCGCGATGCAAATGCCGAAAGTGTTAGTTTTTTTTTTTTTTTTTTTTTTTTTTTTTCACCAGCAGCGATTACGTCCCTCGCGAGCTGCGTGCAGCTCGCGCCCGCAAGCGAAAATACTAGTTATACTATATATAGCTGCAAACCCACTCACTGACTCACTCACTGACATCATTGTTCTCCCAGAAGGAGTAGAGATGGGTCAAAATGATGTATGGGGGAAGTGTTCAGGGTCTCAATTCGAGTATGGGAAAAATCCGAAATCTTCGAAAACTGCTCCTCATCAGGGACCTCACCTACTGCCAGACGAAACGACAAGACCAAGATCTCTCCTGCTTGCGGAATGTGGACATGCACCCTGGTCGAATCCGATGTGCGGTGAAAAAAATTCAAAATGGCGGAAAACAAGATGGCCGCCATACAAACTTTGACCGACGATATCTCGATAACTATAATAGATAGGTAAGGTGTGCTCGAACAAATGTTATAGAGGATGGCGCGATGCAAATGCCAAAGGTGTCAGTTTTTTTTTTTTTTTTTTTTTTTTCACCAGCAGCGATTACGTCCCTCGCGAGCTGCGTGCAGCTCGCGCCCGCAAGCGAAAATACTAGTTATACTATATATAGCTGCAAACCCACTCACTGACTCACTCACTGACATCATTGTTCTCCCAGAAGGAGTAGAGATGGGTCAAAATGATGTACGGGGGAAGTGTTCAGGGAGTCGATTCGAGTATGGGAAAAATCCGAAATCTTCGAAAACTGCTCCTCATCAGGGACCTCACCTACTGCCAGACGAAACTAAAAGACCGACACCCACCCTGCTTGCGGAATGTGGACATGCACCCTGGTCGAATCCGATGTGCGGTGAAAAAAATTCAAAATGGCGGAAAACAAGATGGCCGCCATACAAACTTTGACCGACGATATCTCGATAACTATAATAGATAGGTATGGAGTGCTCGAACAAATGTCACAGAGGACGGCGCGATGCAAATGCCAAAGGTGACAGTTTTTTTTTTTTTTTTTTTTTTTTTTTCAACAGCAGCGATTACGTCCCTCGCGAGCTGCGTGCAGCTCGCGCCCGCAAGCGTAAGACTAGTTATACTATATAAAGCTGCAAACCCACTCACTGACTGACATCATTGTTCTCCCAGAAGGAGTAGAGATGGACCAAAATGATGTATGGGGGAAGTGTTCAGGGAGTCAATTCCAATTTGGGAAAAATCCGAAATCTTCGAAAACTGCTCCTCATCAGGGACCTCACCTACTGCCAGACGAAACTACAAGACCAAGATCTCTCCTGCTTGCGGAATGTGGACGTGCACCCTGGTCGAATCCGATGTGCGGTGAAAAAAATTCAAAATGGCGGAAAACAAGATGGCCGCCATACAAACTTTGACCGACGATATCTCGATAACTATAATCAATAGGTATGGAGTGCTCGAACAAATGCCGTAGAGGATGGCGCGATGCAAATGCCAAAGGTTACAGTTGTTTTTTTTTTTTTTTTCAACAGCAGCGATTACGTCCCTCGCGAGCTGCGTGCAGCTCGCGCCCGCAAGCGAAAGTACTAGTTATTATACTATATATAGCTGCAAACCCACTCACTGACTCACTCACTGACATCATTGTTCTCCCAGAAGGAGTAGAGATGGGTCAAAATGATGTACGGGGGAAGTGTTCAGGGAGTCAATTCCAATTTGGGAAAAATCCGAAATCTTCGAAAACTGCTCCTCATCAGGGACCTCACCTACTGCCAGACGAAACTAAAAGACCGACACCCACCCTGCTTGCGGAATGTGGACATGCACCCTGGTCGAATCCGATGTGCGGTGAAAAAAATTCAAAATGGCGGAAAACAAGATGGCCGCCATACAAACTTTGACCGACGATATCTCGATAACTATAATAGATAGGTATGGAGTGCTCGAACAAATGTCACAGAGGACGGCGCGATGCAAATGCCAAAGGTGACAGTTTTTTTTTTTTTTTTTTTTTTTTTTTCAACAGCAGCGATTACGTCCCTCGCGAGCTGCGTGCAGCTCGCGCCCGCAAGCGTAAGACTAGTTATACTATATAAAGCTGCAAACCCACTCACTGACTGACATCATTGTTCTCCCAGAAGGAGTAGAGATGGACCAAAATGATGTATGGGGGAAGTGTTCAGGGAGTCAATTCCAATTTGGGAAAAATCCGAAATCTTCGAAAACTGCTCCTCATCAGGGACCTCACCTACTGCCAGACGAAACTGCAAGACCAAGATCTCTCCTGCTTGCGGAATGTGGACATGCACCCTGGTCGAATCCGATGTGCGGTGAAAAAAATTCAAAATGGCGGAAAACAAGATGGCCGCCATACAAACTTTGACCGACGATATCTCGAAAACTATAAGCGAAAGGTATGGAGTGCTCGAACAAATGTCGTAGAGGATGGTGCGATGCAAATGCCAAAGGTGACAGTTTTTTTTTTTTTTTTTTTTTTTCAACAGCAGCGATTACGTCCCTCGCGAGCTGCGTGCAGCTCGCGCCCGCAAGCGAAAATACTAGTTTTATTAATAAGACTGTTACTCTATGTATTTTTTAAATAGGTTTCTTTGGTGATCGATTATGAACGGTATAAAAGTTTCTTTTATGGGGCCCTATTTTATTTTATTATTTGTTGTTATAGCGGCAATAGAAATACACACTCTGTGAAAATGACAACTCTTAGCTGTACAGCTGTATCTCATGAACCGTAATAGGTAGAGACCAGGTATTACGGTTCGTTAGATAAAGCCCGCTGATAGACGGACGGATGGACGGACGCACGGACGGACGGACGGACAGCAGAGGCTTAGTAATAGGGTCCCGTTGGCACTCTTCCGGTACGGAATCGTAATTATTAATTAATTTTATATACAAAAATTCTAATGTAGACACACTTTACATGACACTGCATGTACACACCGACTTTTTAGATCTTGTTTATTA
Organism: Scotopteryx bipunctaria; assembly: GCA_949320045.1. Lineage (NCBI taxonomy): Eukaryota > Metazoa > Arthropoda > Insecta > Lepidoptera > Geometridae > Scotopteryx > Scotopteryx bipunctaria. The sequence goes on from OX439441.1 coordinate 8,972,215, forward strand.
TAGTTTATTGCAAAAGCTTATTATGAGCTTATTTTTTGATTTTAGACTGAAGCGCTCGTTATCATTAGAGTTAAGCAACGATATGCGCGGTCACAAATTGGGATGGGTGACCGCAAGTGGCATTACGAGCTGAGCGTTTCCGTGCTTCGAAGGGCACGTTAAACAGTCGGTCCCGGCTTTTAAGTCGTTAAGCCATGACGGAGGCCTTTAAGCAGCCTAAAAATTCCGTCACTAGAGTTGGCCACTAGCTCATACTAGTACATACATTACGAGCTTATAGAATAACAAGAATTGGTTTTGACAATACATAGTTAAATAAAATAAAAGATTAGTTAATTAATGTTTTGTTTACATAGCGAGGGCGCGGGGTGCGTGGGACGCCGGGAGGCGGGAGGATGCCCACAACCCACATAGCCCACTTCACGCTCGCGCCGATCGGAACGCGACGCCTATCGCGCCTCTTCGAAACACGCGGGAAAATACGCGCCAATTCATAAACTTTTTTCTTTTTTTTAAGTGTAAAAATCAGTGGCAAAGGCAACTTACGGAAGTGCAAAAAGTTCTGTGACAATGAGTGTTGATAGTGTGTGGCTGAAAATGATTCAAAGGAATTAGTCGCGATGAGGATTAAAAATCACAGTCAGTCCTCGGAAAAGCCGAAGGGTAAAAAGAGGGTGAGTTTCTAGAGGGCAATGGACAAATTATCTTTGGTTTTTATGACTTGTAATGCCTACGGAATAATCATGAGGAGAATGACCAATTTCGAATACATAGTTAAAGCGAGGTCAATAGTTAGTCACCTCAGAAGTATCACTGTTTTGTAAAGACTTTGTATATTTTTAGTAAGTAATTTATCTAATGCGGCAGAAAGCCAGAAAAAAAATTTAGGTACTTAAGTACACAAGTAAGTTATAGATAAATACTTATCGTAGCAAAACGTTTTCACAGTGCGGGCCGAAGCGTAGCATAGACGGGCTACGGAAAGCTTCCAATTAGTTTTTCAATTATAATTTTTTTCTATATTTTTTACCAAAGCTACTTTGGTAGATATTCCATAGAGTTAGATTTTGAAATTCATTTGAATAACTTGGAGGCATTTGAACACGATCCTTGGTTTGAAATCCAATTTAGTTAGAATAATTTATTCTCGGAAAATCGAAGTAGATAGTACTAACATATAAAAATGAAAGAAGTGACGGCTTTGCCGCATGTTTTCGTTTTTACTATCTGTGGATAGGACTTATCTGTGGATATATAAAGTAGTATAAAACAAAGTCGCTTCCCGCTGTCTGTCCCTATGTATGCTTAGATCTTTAAAACTAAGTACTCAATGGATTTTGATGCGGTTTTTTTAATAGATAGAGTAATTCAAGAGAAAGATTTATATGCATAATACATGCATATATAGTAGAGTAACACTGATAATTTTAGAGGTTTCTAATGTGATGTCGTAAATAAACTAGTGTTGCCCAAATGCAAGAACAAGACGAGACTTAGCCAGTCTTGGTGTTGGTCTTGCGCCAATACACCTGGTCTTGGTCTTGGTCTTGGTCTTGCGCTCCCAGTCTTGGTCTTGGTCTTGGTCTTGCAGCAAGAGTCTTGCAAGTCTTGCAATTACCTATTAGTCTATTACTATTTATTAAAGTTTACTTTAAATCTTAGAAAAACGTATTAGAATTGGAACATTGTGAGCTTGAATTAACATAGCCATAGTAAAGATCAAGCAGATTAATAAATAACTGAAGATTTGATAAGAAATTCGAAGAAGAAATTTTTTTACACGTTTCAAGTATATTTACTACAATATTTATTAAACGGGTGATATTTGAACACTTTTTTGCTATTTTTTCTTGTAAAAACTTAAGAAATATAATGACTAAATGTACAATAATAGTACCTAAGTAATTAGTTTAAAACCATATAAGTAATCAATATTATAATATATACTTACTAGAATGAATTAATATGACATCTACTACCTATCCTTACCATTTTATCCTAATCATAATACTAATATATAATGTATTCATTTTCATTCTAAGCACTCTGAAACTTATTTATTCTTTGGAACACCTGTAGGTACTCTACTAGGAAATTATTTTGCATGAGTATACCTACGCCCTATGGCGGCAATCAAATAGTGTCAAATGTTATGATTTCGGCGTGGCGGCAACGATTGTTTTAGATTTCAAAAGAAGCCGCCGGCGCGTGTATCATAACCATGTACTTCCGAAAAGCGGCAAATTTCTTTGAGAAGTAAGTACAAAACCTTTGATGCCGCATTATCAAAGTGCCGATGGTTAAAACATAACTATGCATGCACTTAGTTTGATTTTAATAGATATTTTTTTATTCGCTATGTTTATGGTATTAGTCGTAATGCGCATAGGTCCAGTTTTTCATATTCTTTGATACAGTTTTTTGCGTCTCATAGAATTCCTAAGCGTACCTACCTATACACCGAACTGTTACACCTAACTACTCAGTGAAATAGCGCTAAGTCCTAGCTGCAAGACGCAAGAGTCTTGCAGGCTATGTCTTGTTCTTGCTCAAGTCTTGCACGGTCAGTCTTGGTCTTGGTCTTGCTAAAAATACGCGGTCTTGTTCTTGGTCTTGGTCTTGCAAAAACGCAAGAACAAGACCAAGACTGCAAGACCAAGACTGAATTTGGGCAACACTAAAATAAACACATTTTTTTGCGCGTACATTGCAAACGCTGGCTGAACCCTACGAGATAGATCAAAATAATGTACTACAGTATTGTACACCTTAAAGAGGTCTACAAAAAAGTCGGCGATAGTATATGTCTATCCCCGTGCGAAGCCGGGGCGGGTTGCTAGTTAATTAATATATTTCATTTTAGAACAGTAATTCAAAATTAAATGTTAAGAACAAATTGCGTTACTAACCCATCACCTCATTGAGAATTTGACGCTGCCAAACACACTGGCTGGAGCTTTGGGCCAGTCTGAGGAGGCTACATTATGCTGTTGCATTGAGGCGGAGGTCTTCTATAGGGTCAGTGGTTCACACTTATATTACTTTAGAATTTAGAACTTAGCCACTTCTACAGTGGGGATAAACTGAACGGAGCGGAGAGAAGTGAGGGAATCGACTGAAAACTATCACATCTCCACTCCATTTCAATAGAAAGGGAACAGTTATTATTTTACGTGAAGCGCTCGTGGCATAGCTTGCTTAGACGTTCTTGATTGATCGTTGAAGTTAAGCAACGTTGTGCGCGGTCACAATTGGGATGGATGACCGCAAGTGGCATTACGAGCTGAGCGCTTCCGTGCTTTTTAGGGCACGTTAAATTGTCGGTCCCGGCTTTTAAGTCGTTAAGCCATGACGGAGGCCTTTAGGCGGCCTAAAAACTCCGTCACAAGAGTTGGCCACTAGTTCATACGAACTTGCTTGCTATTTACTCGTGTCCTCAGTGAAAACACCCACCTCTTTTTACAGCTCCACTATACCTACTCCGTTATCTTCACCTCAATGGAAATTCAGCCTTACCCACTCTTTTCAATTCTTTCTCGTAAACCAAACCTACCTACTCATTATTCGCATCTAGGTACCTAATATCTCTTTTCTATATTATTATTATTAATGTACCACTGGTACTTGATTTACATAAACAACAATACGGTTTAACTTTCTATACGGACAAAGTGATTTACAAATCCATGCGCAAGCAAAGCAATACTCTTACTACCAACTCCAGATATTTTACTACTTGAAGGTATACCGTTGTAATGTAACTGAATGGAGGTAACTTGTAAATTGTAACGTCTTTGTAAATATAAACCGAGTCGTAATAAAATACGCTTAAATTCCAACATATTATTATACCTAACGCAAACTGCTGGCCGGCTAAGATAGCTGCAGTTTCAAGAAACGACGACCGTCACAATACAGCTGTAATCTTTAGGGTGTCCGCCCACATCCCCGTTCCATGAGTCTCCGCCATGAGTTACCGTCCCGGACGGAAAGCAAAGTCCTGTCAAAAATTTGGCGCATTTTTTTAACTGTTTTTTTTGTGTCGTGTGTTATGTCGGTCCAGTTATGTTACTGATAGTTAAGGCGTAATAGACTGTGACCTTCAAACGGATGTTGGTCTGTCTGACGCCCGGCTGACATTCATCATCTTTAAAAATCTTAAACATTATAAGATTTTTATAAGTTTTTTGAAGCAAGTTTGAAAGTGCCTTCCTCCTTGATACCAATAAACGGCCGTCGCTTATTGCGGTAGCAGAGTTTTTGTCCAATACATAAACTGACATGTCCATAAATAGGTACCTACATAACGAGAGTTCTTTATTAAAATGTGACGGAGGCGTGGGTAGTATCAGAAAATCTCTTCAAATTCTGGCGAATTTTATTCCCCTCTTTTTACTAACAAGTATCTTCCTCGCTGTAAGGAAAATCGTTTACTTCCCCCTTTTAAGGTGGTTTACCCAAGCTATGGAAAAATACTTTCAGAAATATACTACAGAGATAGTATCCTTTCCAACATGAGCGACCATCTATCTATATGGGCGATAGGCTGATTACCTGTGAGCATGGTTCATCATATCCATCTTGAAAATTGAATCAGGAAAGTTTTCTTATGATTAGTTGTGGGTCTGCCCACTCTATTAGGGATACGGACGTGATAATATGTATGTAAATCAATGAAGTAAATTAAACTTGTATTTCTTTCTGTTAATAATAAAAAAATCAGATAGATTAATTAGTACGTATTTATAACTTTTCTTCCTCGTAGACTGGGATAGTAATTCCGAAGTTTATTTCATACTTGTCTTTAGAGCCTAATAAAGATGCAACGGGAAGTGATTTGCATACAAAGTCGCGGGTGACAGCAAGTCAGCAGTGCTATATCATAAAGTGCAATACTTAGTCAACTGAAGGCTATTAGAATTTAATTGAATGGAAGTTTCAGCGCTTTGAAGATTCTTTGGCAAAAATAACACATTTATAGTGACGTTAATTTTCAAAGAAACCACTTATCTAATTCAATTATGTTTAATGTTTTCTTGATCAAGAAAACATTTGAAGTGAAGAGAAATAACAGTACCCAGAGAGTGAAGAGAAATTTAATGAAGTTATTTCCTAAGAGACCTTTCAAGTATCCGTCGTGCCCTAATAATATTCGCAATTAATTAATTATATTATGCTCGCAGCAAATCAACTTAGTTGAATTTATTTATAGTTCTATAGTTATCAAAACCACTAGTCATAATTAGTGGTTTTGAAAATTCCTGAACGCGTGTCTATTTATTTTGCATTTATAGCACTTATTCAGATCGAGTTATAAGATAACCGCGTTAAAAAGTTCGATTTAATTTCGAAAATCCTGTCTTAGTGGGTGGTTTTGCTATAAAAGGACTTCAGCTACCTTTCAAACAGCTTTAAAGCCTGTGCGTTGAATGTTTCTTATTTTAATTTGTCTAACCTTAACGATAGCGCGTTCTAGGATTTGATCAGAATTAGCAGCGACATCTAGTTATCAGACGTAGAATTACGTCAGAACTCCATGAATAATCAAGTTTGGAAACTTAGTAGACCAGTAATAATCTATGCTTCCTTTCACAGGTAATTTGTCATTGACAGTTCCTTTTCCACATGTTTTGTATCATCTAATCTTTGGTATCAACGCTGTCATATGTCAAAATAAAAGTATTCTATTTATCATGAAAAAACATGCCAAAAATAAAGAATTTACAGGTAATTATGACATCAACTAAATGAGAAAAATCGGCTCTTTAATTTGATATAGGTTATGTGCAGTTTTAGACCAAAAATTGATTCCAGGTTTTCATCCCTTTTCACCCCTTTAGAGGTTGAATTTTAAAAAATCCCTTCTTAGTACACCCCTACGTGCCAAGGTTTACCTACACTGAAAATTTCAAGTCTCTACTTCCAGCGGTTTAGGCTGTGCGTTGTCTGTCAGTCAGTCAGTCAGTCAGTCAGTCAGTCAGTCAGTCAGTCAGTCAGTCAGTCAGTCAGGACAAAGATTCTTATAATATAAGACTATGATTTTCTCATTAAGATCTTACAATCTTTTGCCACATCTCTCATTATCATAGTTGACATTTGTAATGCATGTTCGGTCAATGCTATTGACATAAATCATTGTGTTCGATCCCTACTTTGGTCTAATCTTTTTTAGAACATCTCTGAATTGGTCCAAGTAGATATGATCAAAATTTACTCCTTCCAAACGTTTCCATTCAAACTCATCTCACACACATACCCTTTATCGAAGTTTCCAAAAATCCTATTTCTCTCTATGAATGCAAACATGTTAATGATAATATCCTATAATATACTCTACACTCATTTATAACAATCACCATTCATGTTTTGTTAACGATATTGTCGACCTCTGCCCTTAGATAAGGAAACCTAACGAATTCTACAATAATATTAGGAGCATTAGCAATCGTCGTGTGACGTAGTAACTCCTCAAAGGCAACCGACTCTACCAAGTCTACCAACTTTACAATATATTATTTTACTCATAATACATACCTAGCTAAGTGCATATAGATCGGTAATTTTAGTGTTTAAAAAACTTTGAAACGTAGATTTTTTCAAATGGCCTAAGTAAACTCTAGGTACTTGTACAGTTCGCAGTTTTATAATCATAAGAAATGATGATTCGACATGCGTCCTCAGAACAAGCGTGAGTGTGTACTCTGCAACTGAAGCACTGACGTCAATTTCCTCTTAGAAACTTTTGCATCTCGTCCATCCCGGTGTTTATTTCAACCACTTGTGGCTTCCTTCGATTCGATTGCTCGTACGCAAATCAAAATAAAAGTATCCGAGACGATTAGATTGCGAACCCTCATTTGGAGACCTAATTTGAATTTATCAGCGATAGGAGGGTGCTCGAATAATGTCAAAATAGGCAACTGACCGAGGTAAAAAAAATTCAAGATAACGGATAGAATAACGGATTGAAAATGGCGGCCAAAAATTTGTTTAACCGAACCATGCACGGGCGACCTTTCGGTTCGTATCTATACCTACTAGGACAAATTAGATCACTCGAAACGCTTTAAGAAAAGGTAGGTAATGCCCCGCTTCTTTTGGCTCGTCTTGGCGGCGGCACTACCGTGCCCCCAGATCTACGAGTAGAGTCAAGCTAGACTCTAGGTACAATCTACACACTAAGGTGGCGTCCCGTTAGTGCAGGCAAAAGTTGCCTTCTGACGCTGTATAAATCATCTACTTAGTAACGATAATAAAATGCCTTAGGTAAATCCCCAACCGAACACAATGATTTGATCTTTTGATAATAAAAAATCTAAATCTAAATCGCTGATTTTTAAGGTATGACACCACCACGGCAAATGACACTTTAAAAATAACCACTATCAACCGAACATGTAACAATCGAAATCAATAAATCCGTGAGAATGGCTCGTTGGAATTGAAGATCTTGTCTTATCGGATGATCAATTAATAACGGACAAGGTGGTCCGAATCGTAAACAATCGCACGACAGATCGCCTTTCTAAATTAATGGGTTTGTTCGGCTAAATACAGAGGTTGTGCTGGAACCAGTGAGAACTTTACGCCCTCAGTTCTGTCTGAACGAAAGTTAGCGGTTCCACTTAAAGACAATGATTTTATATGCTCAATATGTCGCAAATTACAAATGATTTATCCAACAAGTATTTATTTCAAAAATATAAAACCCGACTGAGTAGAAATCAGGTATTCATAAGGAGGGTTGACGTCAGGCAGGCGGCCGGTCATAAAACACCTTAGCCAAAACTCTTACAGCATGATCCAAAGATCCATGCTGTGCCGACCCCACATAGAGTGGGATTAGGGCAGGAAGATGATAATGACTGAGTAGAAATCAGGGTAACATAGTAGAGCAGACATATTGATTTTTTTTTATATTTTGTATAGCCTATGACATTCGTGATTCAGACAAATTCAACGACACCTCATTTGCACTATGCAGATACCTACATTACATACATACATATCCACATAATTACACCCCAAATACAATACCCTCCTTCTTCGCAGTCTGGTAAAAAACAAGTTATATTTTAGTCTATTTCTCCAGAGCGTTACAAAGTAGAGTCTACAGGTTCTAGAAAAAGACATTACACAAAGAAGTGACGAATTGAACTGAATTGAACTGTCTGAAGTATTATGGCACGATCTCGTACGTTGATAGTTACCTCAGGAATACGATAGGTTTATAAACTACGTTGAATTTGCGTCGACATTCGAGAATTGTTCGGGAGATGGGCGGGCGGGGCCACGATAGTGAGGTCACGTTCCCAAGATAAAGTCGCCGAGATAAGAGCGCCTTCTGTGCGCGATTGTATTCCTACACATCTTTGAACTTACTATTGATGCAACCACGAATAGGGGACTTGTTTTTTTTTATTGACGGAAAAAATCTTGTCAAAATCAGCTTTATATTGAGCGATTCTCCGACGAAATTAATTTGTGCACGAAAATGCAAATTTAACCCTCCAACAAAAAGGAAGCTAAATGTCTGGCTTAAAAGCTTTTGAACTTATTATGGGGACTTACTCAAAACTTCTTATAACTTAGAAGGTTGCCATTTTAATTGAAGTACCTACGGATATTAGATAATCACTCGACTTACCCAATATCTTTACAACCCCTTTACTGATTAAGCTCATTATGCTTCTCAGCAAATTTTCATAGTACAATCTATTGGCCTACCAAGCTTCATATCGATTAGATTAACGGTTCGAAAGTTATGCTCTATCTAAGAAATACATCCAAAAACATACAACGCCAAATCGGCCAAGTTGCCACAGAGATATCTCTCGCTACGCTCGCTCGATCAAATATCCCTAAAACTCAGTTTTACTCAATTTGAATTAGTAGATAGCCAAAAGAGAGTTTTATTTCCTGACCAAGATTTAGTAAAACGTTATAAAACCATAGCATAACGAATGATTGTCGCTTATGGTAAAATCAATAACATAATTACATAGTTGACAGCCTCGTTGGAGTGGCGGGCGAGTGCTCTGCTGAGATGCAAGAGGCGCGGGATTCGATCTGCTGCGGGAGAAATGTTTGCATGTTCTGCAAATATGTCTGGGTATTGTGGTACAATGGTACTCGTAGTTTCTGATACCCACGATACAGGTTCCACTAATCTTAGTGTGGTGTCAGAACTATACATAATGTATGTGAATGTTATAAGGGTTATGTAGGTACCTTTAAAGCTCTGGTGTTCAATTACATGTTATTAAAAAATAGGGGAATCATCAAAGTTGTAGAATACGTCGATGCGTCTAAAGGTATAAAATATAATAAATGTCACTAGTATGAGCTACTCCTACACACCATAAACCCAACATTTCATTCGGATAACGTTTCCTATCGAATGGCCGATGAAAGCGCCAATTATACTCCGTTAATTCATGCCTGTCTATTTGCCAGCCTTCGTCTATTGCGTTATTTATTATAAGTTTTATTACTTCTATAAATAACTACCGGTATGTAGGTACAATCGGCTGCAATAAGCAGCAGAATTAAAAACTTTTAAAACCTCAGATAACCACAACAATGTATAAAGTAAAAATTCATACAATTGGTAGTCTGATGCTTTTTTGTGTCTTTTCCCGATACTACTACTAATCCTTACTAATATTATAAACGTGAAAGTTTGTATGTATGGATATTTGTTACTCTTTCACGCAAAAACTACTGAATCGATTTGAATGAAACTTGGAATATACAAAGTACATGTGGATTAACATAAAGGCTATTTTTCATCCGGGTACCAAGCGAGCGAAGCCGCGGGCGGCAGCTAGTAAACAATAAGAATGTGACTATAATGAGGGACTACTACCTAAATAACTTTTATCACGTACCACGCGAGCTAAGCTAGTTTGTTATAATTATGTGACACCATTTTGTAAATCATGGAAAGCTATATCTTTTTGCAGGCGACTGTACAATATCGTCAAATGGGAACGCGATAAATGAAATCGCCACAAAAAACATATTCCTTATTAGGTAACTTTAACTGGTTTGTAAAGTATGGTAAAACGTGGCTGAGAATAAATTGAAAGTATTTGTAAACCATTCAAGTGTCGTTTTAAGCCTTAATCAGCGATTTGATGGTTTCCCCTGCTTAATAAGTCATGTGGTGTGCCATTCGATGAGCACATTTACACACAATTTACTGTAATAGTCAAACTTCAAACTTTAATTCATCCTACTAATTATAAATGCGAAAGTTTGTGAGAATGTGAGGATGTGTGGATGTGACAATGTATGTTTGTGCTTCAATCACGCCGTAAAGACTAAACGACTTGGAATACACATAGTATATGCTGGAATAACATATAGGCTACTTTTTGTCTGGATACCACGCGAGTGAAGCCGCGGGCGATAGCTAGTTTATTCAATAAAACCTCATTATGAATCATTTTAATCTACCTACGTTGAATTACATACAGGCAAAAACCCATAATTGTCGTTTTTTTATTTGTCTATAGGTATCTATCCAATTACAATAATTCACAACTTTATGTTAAAGAAGTTGGTACATTAAGGGTGCACAAAATATGGATCCAAAGTAGTCCGAAATAAAAAGTTTTTATTTATTTATTAAACAAAAAGAGGTCTAAATAAGAATATTTAACCTACCTAGTAATTAAATATTTATAACATTGCTAATCCTACTTATACTTCAGCCAAACTGGAGATACAATGTAAACAAACAGCCCATACTTAACCTAAAACTTACTTTTTCATAACATGTGTGGCATTACGAGCTGAGCGCTTCCATGCTTCGGAGGGCACGTTAAATTGTCGGTCCCGGCTTTTGAGTCGTTAAGCCATGACGGAGGCCGTTAGGCGGCCTAAAAACTCTGTCACAAGAGCTGGCCACTAGCTCATACGAACTTACTAAGGAACTTTTAAGTTGTAATAATAGTTAAATTAAGGCGTGAAAGCTTATGTTGCCAGGTTTTGCTACGCAGAATGGCAATACTGATTTGTTGAGCCAAATAACAAGCTCTTCGATTGCGCATCACTTCGACAGTATTTTGAAAACACGGTGAACACTCGTGTAAACAGTTCTAAGTTTCGTTCTGTTTAAATAAACTAATTTAATAAATAGATTACCAACCTATGTGAAACCTATACACATATTAGGTACATCAATAAATATTTGTGGACATTTCACACAGTGCCATCTAGCCCCAAACTAAGCAAAGCTTGTACTATGAGCCCCAGATGACTGAAACAATCTTATACTTTTTTTAATGCATACTTATAACACATAATACTACAACACCCAGACCCGGAAAAATTATTTGCAGAATACAAACATTTCTCCCGTAGCGGGAATCGAACCCGTGCCTCTTGCGTGTCAGCCGAGCACTCGCCCGCCAAGCCACTGAGGTCGTCGAATGAAAACATTTGCTGATATAACATTCTAAGGGCTATTTTTTTATCCGGGTAGCTTACAAGTGAACCCGCGAGAAGAAGCTATCATCAGTAGGTATAAGTATACCTAATATAATCAAATATCAATTATACGATTATGACATGATGAGAGTTAAGGTAGACACAAATTGTTATTTAATAATTTTATATTACTAAAGTTATGGGTTTATTTGAACTTTTAGCTAACATCACGATAACCTGCCATTAAATAAAGACACTTAACGGTTTATTTATTCTATTCCTTATTTATATTTTACTTTTCTTTTTGTAATATAATAAATGACCTCAATCGGTTATTCAAGAAATTTTCGGTTTTATTTGAAATTGGAGTTTTTTATAACGTCTTTATCAAGTGACTAGATCTCACTTTCGACATCGTCTTCATTTTTTATACAAAAAGATAGCCTAAGTTCTTCCCCAACATGCAATCTCCTTACCAAACTTATCTTTAAGCGTGAAAAGGTAGCAGGCAGACAGACAGAGTTACTTTCGTATTTATAATTACTATTTCTTAAACTATACCAAATTTATCAAACATAACGATGCGCCGAAATGCAGACGAACTCCCGTTTTTCATACAGCGTTGAATCATATTGACCTCGAGGTCAATGATTTATAGGTAAGCAATGACCTATGACCTGAAATAAAACAATTCTGGAATTTATTATTGAAATTTCCATCTCGTTAATTATCTGTGAAGTAACGACGTGATGAAAATTGATATTGTAGAGTCTAAAGACTTACAACTATAACTTTAGAAAGTACTGGCGTTTTAATGGTAGCGGTCCCGCCTTCTGATCCTAAGGTCGTAGGTTCCAATCCAGTCGTGCTTCAATGGATTTTTTCTGTATGAAAACTGTTTATGCGCTATAACAGTGCTTACCTACTCTCAAATTCTCAAAACATCGTGAGGAAACCGGCATGTCGTAAAACTTAAAAAGTTTGAAAACATGTATCACGAAACAAATACACGAAAGAAGCCTTTGAGGCACACATTAGATCTTTCACCACAGTGGTTCAAAAACTATAGACTAGTAGAGCTCCCTGCGACTTTGTTCGTGTTGAATCACAAACTTCATCTAACCGCTGCGTGGATGCGCCTTTTGGGAGCGGACTTTCGGGAATTTATTTCTTAATGCACCTCTAGACCATAAGAGGAATTATTTTATTCTTTCAAGTTTCATGCAACTAGGACTTATGGTTTATGCTGGATCTGGTACCTACTGGACCTACAAGATTCGACCCAAACTCAAAAAGTGCCTATAGGACCTCATTTACATGGCCCATTCGACCTTCTTAAATTTATATTAAAATTATATTCAATGCGCCTATTGGACCTCTTTTTTGAATTCGCTACTGCAACTGTACCCACTGGACCTTTTCTGTGGGCCCCATTCGACCTTGTGCTATGATTGTCAGTCAGTAACGTAAGAGTTTTATATAGTTAGTTAGATATTTTCAATTGGTTGGTCCCAGCTTTTTGTTACAGCTTGTTAGTGAGTACACTGCTTTATTCATGGATAGCCAAATTTTCCTATCCACGGAGCTCTAAAATATAAAATGTTTACGACACCCATTTACCTACAATAATAAATCTAATTTGTAGCCTTACCTACCATAAGCAGGTATGTAATTTATGGCACTCCGTAACTTAAGGTACTACCTATATGCAGAGTTATAAACCTGACTGGATTGTTAAAGAAAAAATATTGGTTGTTCATTAGATAGTTACTATCACAATACATGTATTTTATTTATTAGTCGATCTTCAACTCGTCTCAAAATATTAGCTTTTAGGACGAGTTGATGAATCGGATAAGTAAATAATATTTGTTGCCCCAGGCATCTTGTGCTTATGATTGGTCAATTTTAATTATATTTAAACCGTATTATATGTGAAAGATGGCAAACTACTTATGTAATTTGACTCCATGCGTGGATTTGTCACTGACCTTTAAGTTTATTAGTCGTTAGTTTGATTTATTAATTTATGGAGAAATAAAAAAGCCATCCAAACATTTAACACCACCAATAAAGGTATAAAAATGTTTATACCTTTGTGAAATATGGCACGCATAATAACTGACGTCGCGTTCTTCGTTCAAAATACTTTAGCTCTATAACGAATATTTCTATCTATAACATAGAAATGTATGTTTTTTTTTTAATTTTCAATGATTTTTAAAGGTGTTCACAGAATAATTTTACCAAATATTTCATTTGATTAGTAATATAATTATACTAACATTAAAAACTTTTAGCTACTCCGGTAATACCTATGTGTATTTATTTTTAGTACAAAACAATTTTTATACACAGGACGGAGAACAACAAAATATTTCTAAAGTGGTAGAAAAAGTAATACAACCTAACCCAATTTTATTTATAACGAGCCTTGGTACTGCAAATGTAAAAAGAATCGTCAGTAAATTTAATTTTACAGATCTAAATAGAATTTTAAAATGGAAAATGACTTAACAAACATTTTTTTCTTGTGTATAATTTCAAAAATAGCAGTATCGACGTCGGTGCTAAGTGCTGGACGACAGTCGAATAAACAGATCGACCGGCTCAAGGGCATACGTTTTTGTAATCCGTGAACTCACGAAAACCTAAAACACACACATACATAAAATCACGCCTATTTGCCATAGGTAGGCAGAAACCACGGATTTTTACAAACTAATACACCATACGAATAATTCATGTTATTGGTATATTTTCCTTTAAGAGGATATGCGTGTGAAAGGAGTGAGTGCGGAGATGACGAGTGATAGGAGAAAATGGAAGAGGGAAACATGGTGTGCCGACCCCACCTAGTGGGATAAGGGCAGGAAAATGATGATGATTGATATATTTTCCTTTAAAATCTCCTTAGAGCATTATGAAAATATAACTCTAAGCACCTAAGCTTCTTACATAATGAAAAATTAAAAAATAAAAAGCGTTTTTCAGAACACGTAATATATTAAATTTCTTATTCTTGATCAAGATAAATAATATATTTATGGCAAAACATTTCCATGTAAATTGAATGTGCTTGCTGAACAACACGTATCCAATCAGCCGCGAAGGTAAGTTTCCAAAAATCATTTTCCCATAGATTAGAGACCTATTTTTAATTTCCTCCAAATAATAAATCTCTTGTAGGATCACTTTGCGGTCCGTTCGCTGGTGTTTATTGTTTTATCTTATTTCATTAGCCGGACTAGACGCATGGGGTCCTATTTAGAAAAATGATTTCCAAGGATTGTTGTTCTAGATCACGATCTATGGATCTCTTTTTGTAATGTCATTCCAATCGCTTTTTAACTTGTTGCCACGCGATTGAGTGATAAACCAGTTAACAAACACTCATAGGTACTTGTCTAAGTAATTAAGTTCCTTTCGGTGAACCTCAAACTGTTCGAGGTCCTTGGTCTCTAGAAACTGACTAAGTTTTAGCTCATAGTTCGGCTTCAGTTCGTGTAAGTACCTAGCTATAGCAAGTTTTGTAGATATTGGAATTCTAAAACACAATTGAAATTCAGCAATAAAATACCTAAAATATATCTAAAGCACTCTACAAATACAGTGATTTCGAATTCTGAAGTCTCTAATGATACCTAGTAAAATATACTAGGTAATTTTACAGGTGCTAGATAAAATAAGTTGTTGTGGATGTATTAAGTATACCTATTTGATACGTAACTAGTCCATTTTTTTAATAATCGCTATTTTATTAAATATCTGGTTACCATACATTGAGTGAAAAATATGTAACAAATTAGTTTAAATGGAATATTTTTAGGTAGTTGTACGCTCTCAGGTTTATTTTCGCAGGTGGCTGTTCGTCCGCCACAAGTGTTTAGTGGCTTTCCCTCTATCAACAAACATGTATGCGAACAAGTACATCAATCCAACAAAGCATTGCGTAAACGACGCGTGTGCCATTAGTGCTGCACATCTAATTAAAGGATCGCGATGACTGTGTATGTGTGCCAGCTCTTGGAAATAGGGCTGTAAGCTGGAAGACTTAAACAAAACTGGATATAAAATTTTATAATTAACTTCCTATACAGTTGATCCTTTAATTTTGTTTATTAGACTGTAAACATTTCTGGGAATTTTTGTTTTAAATAACACTGAACCGATAACCTTGTAAGTATAGGTCGCGAGTAGTCAATTGAAGAAGATCAAGATCGTTTATCCAGGAATTAGAGAGGCTAATACATCAGTGGACTTATTCAAACTGCTGACGACATAATGCCTACAAGATATTGCGTAGCACGGCGAAGTCAAATCGTGTTAATTAGTGTATATTTCATATGTATGTCAGTTTTAAGGATATGTTTCTTTAGGCTGTAGATTAAGTTTATAAGATCTGTAACTTAACTAATGCTACCTGAAATAAAGATACTTTATTTCATCATCATCATCATCATCCTGCCCTTACCCACTCTATGTGATAATACGCTTCTGTTACGAACAGGTACAAATGCAATGTAGACTTAAGACGTGTCCTAGTGATCCCAGTGATTTTAAGTAATAAAAATTTTTGATTTTAACTTTGACTATTATAGATATACTTTATATTATTTTGTAATAAGCGGTATTTTGCAATCGCAATTTTATTATGTTTGTCCAAGCTTTTATTAATAGTTTCATGTGATCAAACCAACCCTAATAGCAAGTGGGCCATTCGGAACTGCGCCACAGAATACTTCAGCAGGTGGTGTGCTCACCGCGGCCGCGGCCAACAGACCGCGTGGCCCAAATGCTCAGTATCCGCATTAGGTCCCCAGTGGAGTGACATTGCTTAGTTTCAATTGTATCTGACTACCTCAGACCAAATAAAAGAAAAGACGCCGCGCCGTGAAGCCAACTTTTTATCTATGTGTGTGTCGAAGGTTTAGAGATTGAGTGTTCCAAGTAACCTAAAATTCATAGTATAATAATTAAGAAACGATGTTATTTGAAGTACTTACAAGTGGAAAATGATTCCTTAAGACTTTTTATGTGATTTGCTGCTGTTTTTACAAGTTTTCACTACACAGGAAGGCATCATTCTATTTTTAAGACTCGTGACGTACTAAAAGCGATGAGCATGGTTTTAGTGTAGGTGTGTGCGTGCGTGTATGTTTGTATACTTGCAGGAGCACGGTATTGTGTGGCTTCACTTTTGTTTTTCGCGGCGCGGCATCTTTTCTTTTATTTGGTCTGTGTTGACTACCGACATCTGCCTGTAGCTGTTTTCACCGCGTGGGGTTTGAAAGGAAAGTTAAATAGGTAATTTATTTTAAGACAAGTAGTTCGGTACCTGCTAAATCTAATTAGTTAGGTTCTTTCTCCTATCAGTTACATTTTTGGTGCACAATACTTCAACCAAGATCTTAGTTAGAATTAACTTTCATATTGTTAAAAAATAAGCCTAAACTCTTTCAAGCTGGCTTAGGGCTTATATTATATGTAGCTGCTTTATGATTTGGCATAATGTAATCTAATCTAAAAAAATATTGTCGGTTTGGTTTGATGTAATCGAAAAGGGGGTAATATGGGACTCAAAAAGTGGGTGGGTGGGACAAAGTCAACATCCCCTTCGTAAATTCTACATTGAATGTATCAACTATCAAGCTCCTTCACACTTTCTCCCAACAAGTGTGAAAGTAAACAGTGGTCTTTGAATCTACTAAATAAATAATTTGTGCTCGTAGGTATATCCGCATTGAAAGTAACATACCGTCTTATTTATGATAGCCAATAAAATTATAGGTACCAAGTATCTACTACGAGTACCTACACCTACCTAGTACACTAAATACTTACATAATAACAGCTCTATGCTAGTATTAACTCTATGTTATACTAAAGTTTACGGATTTACGGCACTTAATTTGACAGTATTGAACAATATGTGAAAAGTACTTTTTTCGTTGTTATTATAATATGAGCTTAGGTATTCTTAAATCAAATAATCTTTCTTTATTCTATAAAAAGACATGTAAGACGACATTTTTTTTTATCCATGATGTTCCAGACCTAAACAACACTTTAGGTTATGAAAACTAAGGAACTCAAGGCACTTACTCATAGAGCAAACATTTAATTGAACTATGACTATCAACTCAAACTAAACTTATTACCGTAAAACAACTACCTACGGCGTGTTAACTACCCAATATTGACAGTTTAGTGAATTCTGGGCCTTGTTATCTATTTGACGGCAGATCTGGTAACTTAACCGAAACGATTTGGTACGGAAATGTAAATCGTCATGCGAACTATTTTTGTGACTGACTGTACCTACGTGGGAGGATAAGATACCCAGAAAAGTGCAATGAAATAAAATCGCCCGTTAGTTATTGCGTTAAATAAAAATCGGCAGATCAAAGATCGTGCAACCTTCGCGGTAGATTGACTAAAAACAAACACTTTTACGCACAGGGTGCAACAGCTTTACGGATTGATGGAAACATAAAAAGCACGTTTTGACACCAATCTGGTGTTTATTAGGACAAATGTGACCCGGCGCGGGTGAAACCAAACACCGCTCCGTCTGTCGACCGACGACACTAATCTTGTTTGATCTACTGAGAGCTTTTTTAACTTAATGTCTTAGTTTAGAGCGTTTTAGGCGCCTTTATTACTGAATAAACAAACCAGGATTACACATTGTCCCTTCACGCCCTTACGACTCGTGGTACCTTGACACTTTCATTTTTTTACCCACTTGTATCTTACTGACAGTAGTGTTGTATAAGTTTATAATAAAAATTTAGTCTAGAATAATTGCTTAGTGAGGACCCTAAAATCTGTTTAGCCACTGTATGAAGTTTAAAATTGTACCTATTAAAGTCCTACTTGTTCACTCTTGTTCATTACCATCAGCTTTCTATAAATAGAAAATCTTTGAAACAGCGGTTTTGAAATCAACAAATTTTATGAAAAATCTTAGAAATTTTCAGCGGAGCCGACAAAATGTACAGTTAGTACACATAAGAGTAATCTACGCAAACTGTTTGAAAACAACCTCTTTTTACAAAGACGGGTAAAAAAAATGCTTGCTCGTTTGTCGGGCGCTAAGCGGTTGGATTTTTAAATAAACATTTTTAATGGTCGGCCCGCGTTCCTTCCAGGTGCGCCCATATGGCGCTCCTACCCCACTTACTAGGTACTTCTCTTTTGTTCCAAAAACAGTAACCTATTTATTTAGTGAGAAGAACCCTGTCTTTGATAAGGGGTTATAGAATGTCGATGGAAATATAATTATTCAGGAAATCCGGAACCGGCTACTTCTTGATGTTTATTGTTGTATTTTATAGTGCCAAAGATAATAATCATACACATTCATTCGTTAAATAAAATTAAAAAGCTTTGATTTCACAAAAAATGCTGATGGTCGTCAAAACTGCTGAAATAAAATAATAACTAAATACAACACAATCAATCAACGCCCGGGACTAGAGGTAGACTAGACACATCAATAAATGTACGAGGTTTGTCTATAATCAATCAGTTATCTCTAATTCGAAGCGTTTGTTCAAGTTTTACAACTGTAGGCGTATGATGCAAGCGTTCAACAATAGCCACAATATTAGTTATTTGGGAGCATTCACACAAAAAGCAGAAACAATATACATAAGTACTTAATTACTATGGAAAGCAAAGCACGTTCTCGTTTGGGATCTCGTGGGTTGCATTTTTTGTTTAATGGAGAACCAATGATTTTGACGAATAACTTATGATCAGTTCACCATATATGCATATTTAGAAGTTTCTTTAACAATTGAGATCACTATTATTTACACGATATGCGCGGTCATAAATCGGGATGGGTGACCGCAAGTGGCATTACGAGCTGAGCGCTTCCGTGCTTCGGAGGGCACGTTAAACAGTCGGTCCCGGCTTTTAAGTCGTCAAGCCATGATAGAGGCCTTTAGGCGGCCTAAAAACTCCATCACTAGACTTGGCCACTAGCTCATACGAACATACATACTATTACTAAGGTGGTAACCTGTTTTCTAAGATAGTGCAGCAATGTCTTATTGTTTTGCTAGGTAGGACAGACAAGTCGTGAAAGGTGTCAGGCGCAACATACGTCAGGTCTCGGGGTACAACTTGTCGACTGTTGTTAATGTCGTCATTTGTAGGCGTCATATGTGGGTACTAAACAGAGTCAAAGCCTACGGTGACTATTAACGAACGTGCCTTCAGGCTAGATTTAGTAAATTGGAGAACTTGTGGAGATCAATTTCACTTCGGGACTTCTCCCTGCAGCTTTTGTTTTGTACCCGTGGTCATTACGGATTACGGATTTATCAATTGTGTATTTAGCTAAATACCTTATCGTTTCTCTTTAGCTTATAGAATCATAGGATCATTCAATAATCTGGGTCTCCAGTCTCGTTTACACGGTCGTAATGGATATTCTTGTGGTCAGAAAAGTCACTACGTTCAACGTTGCGTACAATACTGACAACATCGTCGTCGAAATAGCTCAATAAAAGCCACTTTATTGTCCAGCGTTTCAAAATGTCACATTTCTGTAGCCATCGCAATAATCGAGATCTTAGCACCACTTGCACCAGCGCAAGAGAGTTGAATCTTAAATTACCTTGTTGCATGTATGAGTCGATTCATTTTAAAAATCTAAGTTTAACTTTTGACTTAAGTTGAGCTTATATATTTTGATTATGCATTCGTATTTTATTAATATGAGTTACAGTTACATACACTGTAAAAGCTCATTGGAATATTTATTTGTAATACAATACCGGCTGTTTCAAATCGACATTTGGCTTGTGGCGGGGGCTATAGTCCGTTTATTCTCGCCAGAATTGAAGATCAGGGACGAATGTTAGAATGTCTGATTATTTTTTATTTACCTACGAAGGGAACATAACTAGAAATCTATATGTACGACAAAATGTAAAAGTACGTTACTAGCAATCGAAAACGGTCCACATCAAACAATTTTGACAGTGTTGTCATTTTACCAAGAACGTGACTTTAAAGGTAATTTACGACACTTGACAAATACGCCTTGAGTCCTTTAGAGGCGTATATTCTACCTACTTGGTAAATATTACGAAGTAATCCATAGATACTAAAGTTGCTCATTAAATAACACTATAAAATTTAAATCGATTGCTAAGTGCATAATATTTTAAAATCAAAAGTTCAACCATTAGCACCTCGTAAATTATTCTGATTACAATCTTATTGTTATAGTCTTAAAACAACAACTAAAGAGAAATGTTGATGCATCTTAGCTGTCAAAACAATACTGAGACGAAAATAAGCGATGGTGGGCCGAATGGCCGAATACTCTCACGAACACGGAAATTTTATGAAGGGATAATAAAAGGAATTAATTTGCTGTCACACCGCAGGTATTCTATTCTGGTCTACTTATACAAAAACAACTTTTACTTTTCACACAATATGTACTACATAATAACTGAACTGTAAATTGCAAAGCGATAGAAAAATATAGAAGATAAAGATAAAGACTATGGATATTAAATTAAAATTGATTTAGTATAGTACCTTTTAAAGGGCCATTGTGAAATTGGACAGCAGTTTTCGTAGATCTACAATCTGCTTACCTGTGCCTACCTACCTATATATAATTTATTATAGGAAGGTAGGTTAGGTAGGTACCTATACAATTCCCTTTGTTCGGTGCAAAAAAATAATAAAAACTATCATCAATATCAAAGGGAGACGAGTATGAACTAATTTATAACTTTCGTCAATACGTCCCCAATGGTTTGTCTTTTGGGCCGAGTTAATGAACAAAAAAATAATGCAGTCCTTGCTACAACACAAAAACTATTATTTCGCACAGTATTCAGCATAATTATAAGGAAGTGGGTACCTGCATTCTGTTAATAGATAAAAATATTACCTATATTTTTATGTTTTCAATAACGGTGGCACACTTTAAACGGCTGTGAAATAGGAAGTTACGCTCTGTTATTCTAACCGACTGTTTGGAGAGGTTCTGAATTACTTATTCTAAAACTGTTTTGGAAACTAAGAAAACCGTGTCCCGTTAAAATCGTGGAACGTTTTCAGAATAAAATTCTTACCGCAACCGTCAACCGGCACCAATCGATTTCGTTGGTATACAAGAAGAGAAAAATGATTACAGAACAAAGTTTTATTGTTTGAACTAGAAAGGTAAGTAGGTGCAACAATTTACGTGTTATTAAATCAGATTATCTACTTATATGGGATCGGTTATACAAATATGAACCTATTAACGTTCGGAACCTAATAACTCAGACAACTCCCTACGTAAGTATGTTCTGACATAAAGTTTACATAGGTATTTACCGAGGTCACCATAAATAACACAGGATAGTTACACGATGTTACGATACAGCGAACCTGCATTCCTGTTATACTTTTCTCGTTAAACTTTAATTCGAACGTAGAGCATGCAAATGATTAAATTGGATATGATGTAGGTATACCTAGGTTCTCGGTACACGTGTGATCGATAGCGGGGGAATGCTCATTACCAATCAATTTTCTCTTCAAATAAACAGCTTCGTTTGCGAAGATAGATTGGACGAGTGTTAAGGCACGTTCCTAGAACCACCTTAACTGAAGTAGGTAATAATTTTACCTCGTTATTTTCGGAAGACATAAAAACACCGCTATGGTGAATTTCTAGGGCGTAAAAGTGGAAGATCTATCAGGATTAAGAGTAAAATAGCATTTTTTGAAATTCACCTACCAACTTTATTAGGTACACAGATTGATAATAAAAAATAGAAAATTAATTAAATTAATCAATATACACGTTAATAAACATAATATCATTAAAGGTTAGCGAGAGAACATCAACATAAAATATAATAATAACATCTTATGTACAGTCGCCCGCAATAGGTACCTAAATTCCAAAACTTATAATACATAATGGTGTCAGAGTGGTAATGACATAATATACACAACAAAAACATAAAAAAATCTTGAAGTTTATTGATAAATATGTGTATCAACAGTATAATTTAAAAAAAATACAAGATGTACTTAGGTGTACGCAGGTAAATTGTATAACTTATATGACACCATCAAATAATTTCAAGATTTTGAAGTTTTTGTTATCTTTACCACTCTGTAATCATTTATAAGTTTTGCAATGTATCTTGCTTTTTATTGCCATCGACTGTACCTAGGTATACGATTCATTATCGTTACCCGAGGCAACCGTGCGTGCGCCACTCACGATAAGGCAGCCAAAATAGCTTTATGCTGAGCATCTCAACCGTTCGACAGATAACACAACACTCTCAATCGTACCTACTTATTTTATTACAATACTTAAAATATCATAAGCCGTAATACGCCTAATTTTAAGTGCAAACCATCCGTAAATCACGTCAGCCGACCACTCGAGGCTATAGATAGACTGTATTCGCGTACGCAATGCGAGGGCGGATCTATCAGTAGAGATTACGAAATCGTGTCTCTATTACAATCGGTAAAGGGTTCGAATATCGCGATGGTGATTACTGTCATCACGCATTCCATGCTTAAGATTAATTAACTTGAAAATTGATTGTAATTAGGTGTTAATAGCCCGCTGGGTATGGGCGGCAGGTCGTGACGACGCGACGTTTGTCGCTGTCATAATCTTGTTGTCCAACTAAATCACGAAACCGACCTCGATTGAACTAGTAAGTTGGTCTACCATAAGTTTTCCAGACACGCTAGTAAAAATATGTATAAAATGAATACTTTTCCTTCGAACAATGAGGAACAGCGCATCAGCGAGGGGGTCTGGGTGCGAGTGTTTATTTGTTTTAAATTTGCTACAACATATTTATTAATAGTTGTTCTTTGGCATTGTACGTAGGTACAGTACACCTTTCAGAGTTGGCTAAGGAGTATAAAGTAGCCTAGCAAGAATGGTAGAGCCATAGTACGCGCTCAATTCGCGAAATAATATAGACCGACATGGCGCCCTGATACGTACCCAGGCCCTTCATAAAGATTGACTGCCACAATTTATATGGAAATGCGTAAGCAATAATGCGTAAAGATATAAATGTTATGGCATCGGATAAAATGGTTAACACAGATGTTAATTTACGTTATGGAGATAGGCAAACACTTGTGATAAATGGTGGGTAGGTTTATTACTGATTAAGTAATTTATATTATTATATTTTATCCAGCCTACAAGGCTGCTTTTTATTCTGGTAGGTATCTACTACTCGAGCGAAGCTGCGGGCGAAAGCTCATTCATAATTATTAGGAGAATAAAGTTCTAGATTATGTTTTTGTAGTCTACTGGGTATCAATTTTTGAAAATCACCGAGTGATAATATGTCACCAAAATGGTCCACTTCCATTGATTTTTTTCAATTTCGTATTCTTAAAAGTCATTTTGTAAAAACAAAATGTATTTATTTTTAACTTGAAAAAAAAAACAATGGAAATAGACCATTTTGGTGACTTTTAACCGCTGGGGGATTTTTATGAATTGATACACTGATTTGCATGGCCGACTGAGCGAACTGTCTTTTCAGTCGATTTCGAGTTTTAATTTTTATGAGCTTTAAAGCCTATTCTTAATTGATATCGGTTTTATATTGCTATATTTTGTTTCAGAAGTACAGGGAGCATGTGGAGAAACTGGCAAGGAAACCCAGAGAGGAAACACGTCGCGAAGAAGAGCCGCTCACCGGTAAACGTTTAGTACCTATAGTTATAAAAATTTCAGAAGACTTTGAAAGGACGATTTTGACTGCTTCGACAATGTGTAGTGGGAGATCAGAAAGGACCTGGTTCAGTGGAAATTGTTGGGAGAGGTTTTGGCCCAGCAATGGAACACATTAACTACCTAGACAAACAACTACTTCAGGCTTAAATGTAAAAGTGAGATTCACGTAATACAAGTTCCTTATCAAGACCACCTACGTGTGTTGTTTTACAGATAAGCTAGTTTGCATTCGGTAATCTAAAAATCTGTGTAAGATAAAGCTACTTAAAGTCAGCTTCACTCGCGTACACATCACGAATATATATAAAGAAATACTACTACTACTAACGCCACTAGATGAGTTATACATCGACAGGAGGCAATTTTGCCTACACTAACGAAACGAAGTTGTGTCCTATTAGTGAAATAAATACGAAATACGTAAGTAATAAATAGACTTGAATCATTGACGATGGACAATATGTACTTACCTGGTAGGTACCTGACTCATTGACATAATGCTTTCTAGAGATTTATAAAATATAAAAACTTCAGTGAAGGATGTAGAATATATTACCTTGGGCTCATCCTATAACATGAAGGAGTCGAGTTAGGTAACCTACAATATAATTAATTATGAACAAAATACTTTTAAAATTATACATTGTAAATATCCGCTTTTTAGGATCCCGTACGCGAAGGGTGCCAACAGGACCCTATTACTAAGCCTCCGCTGTCTGTCTGTCCATCCGCCGTCTGTCAGCGGGCTGTATCTCATGAACCATAATAGGTAGAGAGTTGATATTTTCACAGTGTGTGTATTTCTATTGCCGCTATAACAACAAATAATAAAAATAAAGAATAATAAAAGGGGGCTCCATACAAGAAACATTTATATACATGTATGGAACCCTTTATATGTGAATTCGACTCACACTTGAAACAAAAGCCTCTACCTACTCTCTCTACAACTAAAAGATCTCCAGCAAAAGCACAAAGGCCCTTTTTATTACCGTGATAAGTAAAGTATTAATACATTTTGTAAAAGTGCTGAAATACCACAAATTATTTTATTAATTAGCACCATATTAAACACACTCGGAAAACCATGAAATGCAACATACAAGGCAAAGCGTTTATTAGACTTCTGAGTAACTAGTTTGCATTGCCTTAAGTTTGTGAAACTTTGAACTGAGTTCTATACCTATTAGACGTAGAAATCAAGCGTTATACAACATAGATGTTTTAATCAACATAGCTATAATTGTGTACTTTTAGTTTCTTTGAAAAATGTCGTGATCGAGACACAAACGATCATTTATAGGGCGTCTCATAACCTTGAAGATGTTATTTTATTTTTTTATTCATAAAATATAGAGGCAGTAGTGATTACTGATTACAGTTTATAAACTCAATTAGGTTTATCTAGGCATTAGGTTCTTGATGATTAGTTTACATTTTAGTAAACATAGTTTTAACAAGTTATTAGGTAGGTATATTCACTTTTACAAAGCAGGTAAAACAGTTGTATCCAAGTCCAAGGGCCGGGTTATGCCTGTTGAGTCACACCCTTTGTGTCACACTGTGACTGAACGGCCAAAAATATTCCTCTTGTGTAACACCTGTTCATCATCATCTTCCTGCCCGTATCCCACTCTATGTGGGGTCAGCTGTCTGACGTCAACCCTCTTTGGGAATACTTGCTTATTGTATCTCATCATGTTAAACCGGATACTATCCCTTAGTCGACTGTTGTATGACGTGAATTTTATTTACTGTTGAATAACACTGTGAATTAGTATTAGATTAAGTTAGTATTAAGCAAAACTTTTGTCCGAATTAAAGGCTCTTATTATTAACACTGTTACCAATGTAATAAATTAGTGTTACTGAACGGTAATAAAAAGTGGCGTTGTGTCACAGGGGTGATTGAACGGTAATAAATATGTCACGTTGGGTCACCGTACATACTGTGACGTGTCCTATTTTTAACATGATCTTGAACATCGTATCGTCATATCCCATATTTGGGACTTTAAATCAGGAGGCTGCAAGTTTTCTCATGGTCACTTGTGGCTCTACCTATCCCATTCGGGATACGGAATGATAATATGGATGAGTGTACGTATGAACATCAAACTACAAGAACTTTGTTTATTTACAGGAAAGACAACCGTTCGGCCCCACTACCTACAAGGCTCATGCACACTATCATCTTGCGGCAAGGAAGCTGCATGTATGCCGTACAATAACACAGCGCACTACTGCCTCTGCACATCCAATGGAGAGCCTGCCTCGGAGGACTTCACGTGCCCTAGGAGCACAGGTAATTTAAACTTTAAATCGTAGGTGTATGAGCGAGTTGTTCTAGTAATCGTTTACGGAAACAATAATACCAGTCACTACATCACACGTTTTAATAACTACGCCACTCAGCGATTAGCGAAGTCTGGGTTGCATGCTTATAGTTCTTCTACGGAAACAATGCCCGCCCCTACTCCACTGTCCTAGAGCACGTAGCACTCGCGTAGATCGTCAACGAGAACAATGCCCGCCCCTACTCCACTATCCTAGAGCACGTAGCACTTGCGAATATAGTCAACGGGAACAATGCCCGCCCCTACTCCGCTGTCCTAGAGCACGTAGCACTCGCGTAGATTTTTTGCAGTAACAATGCCCGCCTCTACTGTTCTAAAGCGCATAGCGCGCCCCTAGGTCGTAAAATAAACAATAATGCTCACACCTACTCCACTATCCTAGAGCGCGTAGCGCGCGCCTAGATCATAAAATAAACAATGCCTGCAAGGCCTGCACTTACTCCACTGAACGCAGCGGGAAGATGAACTTAATAAATATAAAAAAAACATAACGCGAACAAAGACGCAGGGCGTACCTCTACAAATATGACATAACTTTGTTTTTATTCGAAAGAGTGTTGATGTCTGTCATTATCTACTTGTTAGTTTCTATAAGACGGCACTAAGGAGTTTCAACTTATTTTTCACTGAAGTCGGTTTTGTTTTTAGGTTTTTAAAACGTATACTCGTACTACTATGTTGTCGGTATCATAATAATTATCATGTGGGCAAAATTATGGTGAGAAATCGTATAGGTACGGAGACGTGTTTTCTATACAAAATGGTAATGAGCCTATTGATGGAATTTTAAGGCAAGGCAATTCCTAATGAGTCCTACTATTCCACTAATGTTATAAATGCGAAAGTTTGTGTGTGTGAATATTTATTACCCCGTATCTCCATAACTACCTACTAAATATTAGAATTAAAATAGTTTAGGTTCTGGAATAACATAAGACTAATTTGATTTTCGAAAATAAATCAACGCCCTAGGGGGGTGGTAAAATTTCTATAAAAATATTTCGACTGAGGCTGCTGTCCGTTACTCCTATTCTGAGTAGATGATGGGTCAGCTCCTGTGATCATGCCCACCATTGTCCGAAGGTCTTTACGTCTCATTTTTAGTAAAATTGATGTGAGGCGTTTGTTTCGTTTGGAGATCACTCTTCTGGTATGACCACAGTCCTGCCCGCACTCCCACTGTTTTTAGTGTTCATTTTCACGCCAACGTGGGTTTGCGAAGATGAAGCGGCGTTAAGTCTAGAAGTATACTAAGTGCTGCTGATGGTGTTGACTTTTTCATCCGCTAAAGAGCGAGCGCGCGAGTCTTTGTACTTGTTGCCACTAATTTACGGCTGTGACAAAATTTGTTCTAGTCCACGGCCCCGTATGTTAAAACGGGGCGTTGTACATCCTGATATTTGTTGCCTGAGTTCTCTCTCAATGCTGCATGGGGAAGGTAGTTTTATTGAAAGCTCTCTCAATATCAATAAAGGTTTCTAAGTAGGTAATCACTAGTTTACCCGCTGTAAACAGACTCTGTTTACATTACAGCAGGTAAACTAGTGATTATATAAATTCAGAGACAACCGTTCGGCCCCACTACCTACAAGGCTCATGCATACTATCATCTTGCGGCAAGGAAGCTGCATGTATGCCGTACAATAATACTGCGCACTACTGCCTCTGCACGTCCAATGGAAAACCTGTATCGGTGGACTTCACGTGCCCTAGGAGCACAGGTAACTTTAACTTTAAATCGTCAATGAGCGAGTGGTATTAGTAATCGTTTACGGGAACAACGCTAGTCACACATCAGAAGCTATAATAATCACGCTACTCAGCATTTAACGAAGCCTGGCTAGTATGCTCATAGTTCTTATTCGAGAACAAGACCGGCACCTACTCCGCTGTCCTAGAGCACGTAGAACTCGCGTAGATTGTCTATATTAATAATGGCCGACCCTACTCCACAGTCCTAGAGCGCGTAGCACTCGCGTAGATTGTCTACAGTAACAATGACCGACCCTACTCCACAGTCCTAGAGCGCGTAGCACTCGCGTAGATTGTCTACAGTAACAATGACCGACCCTACTCCACAGTCCTAGAGCGCGTAACACTCACGTAGATTGTCTACAGTAACAATGACCGACCCTACTCCACAGTCCTAGAGCGCGTAGCACTCGCGTAGATTATCTACAGTAATAATGACCGACCCTACTCCACAGTCCTAGAGCGCGTAACACTCACGTAGATTGTCTACAGTAACAATGACCGACCCTACTCCACAGTCCTAGAGCGCGTAGCACTCGCGTAGAATATCTACAGTAATAATGACCGACCCTACTCCACAGTCCAAGAGCGCGTAACACTCACGTAGATTGTCTACAGTAACAATGACCGACCCTACTCCACAGTCCTAGAGCGCGTAGAACTCGCGTAGAATATCTACAGTAATAATGACCGACCCTACTCCACAGTCCTAGAGCGCGTAGCACTCGCGTAGATTATCTACAGTAATAATGACCGACCCTACTTCACAGTCCTAGAGCGCGCAGCACTCACGTAAATTGCCTACGTAAGCAATATACCTGCCCCTGCTCCACCTGTCCTAGAATACGTAGCATGGGCGTTGATCATCTACGGAAACAAGACCCGCCCTTTCACTACACTACGTGTGCACCATCTACAATTACGTAGCATACTATTAAAAAAAGGAAATTTATAAAAAAAAAATTTTTCAGTAATACGTCGTGTCGATTGTAGAGAACCCATCATTGCGCCTTTGAATTTGTGTATATATTACTGTAGTTTTATTAGGTATTATGTTGTCGGTATCGTGTGGGCAAAATATGGTGAGAAATCGAATATGGTAAGATATTTTCTATACAAAATGGTAATGAGCCTATTAATGGAATTAGTAATCAGCTAAGGCAAGGCAATTTCTAATGAATGATTATATAAATTCAGAGAATATTTACCTTCACTGCGAAAATAATTTAATCTTCTAATGAAATTGATTTATTTTTATGTTCAAAGAAGTTTTCTTACTTGTGGCTCTACCCACCCAGCAATGCATTCAATATGCCAACAATAGTACATTACTTTCCAGGCCAGAAATAAAGCAATTTACGGCCGAGTAATATTGATTTTAAAACGAAACTAAACGAGGCCGTTAATTGCTATTTCGGCCGTGACTTGTATAGTACTTTTCTTTAATTTGCGAGGAAACAGTATAGAAATTAATTCATGAAACAGAAGTTTCATTCCCACCAATTCCCACCCGGGTTCCGTACCCGAAGGGTGTCAACGGGATTCTATTACTAAGCCTCCGCTGTCCGTCTGTCCGTCTGTCAGAGGGCTGTATCTCATAAACCATAATACAGAAAAGAGTCGATTGTCGTATTTCAGCTATTTCCGAGTAAGTGAGAGAAAAAATATTGTATGGCATTTTAAAAAACGTAGGCCCTATACAGTACCAATCGATTACCCATATCAATGATTTACAAAGATGTATTCATTTCAGTTCCAGTCACACCAAAGCCGATTTACAATGTCATCCCACCTCGGACGTCGTCCAACAACTCCGCTGACAGCAGATATGCGCCGGCGCCGCCCACCTCACAGGTGAGACCACAGAGCCTCCCCTAGAATTAATGCAAAGGGGAACATCTAGTACGAGGTTTTCATAGCACTGTTGTAGTCTGTCTAGTTTTCTAAACGTCAAAGCAATATGTCCGGATTTCATCAAAACATCTAAACCCACTATGGTAGGAAGGTTTGTATCTCAGACTAAGGATAGAGTTTGTATCGTCATGAGGAATACAATACGCTACGGCGATCCTTATTTAAATACAATCTACATCTCTATTGAGTATCTGATTATGGGCGGCTTTCAAACTTGAACTGCAAATCTTACTACATTACTACCTCAGGACAGCAAATTAACTTTGATCATTACTTTATCATTGTAAATATTCACTGGCCTACCTTATTTTATTTCTTACCCATAGATCGGAGATGTGTATTTTTTTATTATATAAGTATTCTTCCTTTTACTCTTTATTTACACATATTTTTTTTATATTAGTGATAATTTATTATAATCATTTGGATTAAACAGCAACCCTGAATACGTGCCTAGTGATATTATTCATCTCAATTACAGTCCTTTATCTCCTCATCGTGGCCTAGAACTGCCAGATTTAAAATAAGATAAGAAAGCGTTTAGAATCGTGAATCCGTGATAGCAAGTGCAGCAGTTGCTATCACGAGTTGCCAGAACTTGGAGTGCAAGTTATACCTACTTCGTTTAGCTATGGTACTTGAATCAGTCATGTGCCTTGATTTGTATCAGGGAAAGCCATTGGTGATATCTCCAAGTATAATCGTCCTCATTAGAGAGCTATAAATAAACATCAACAGAGAGTTGTAGGTATAAAGATATTTTAAGCTATGTAGGGTACTAAGTACCTTTGATTCGAGTGAAAGATACGCGTATGGAAGCGAGCGAAGGCTAGCGAACCAGAATCGACGATGTTAGCTGATCTATGTAGGTACGCTCTCCTTAGCAAGCGTGTCAAAACAGAATATATTCCTACCCGCTTACATCCATGTTGATTTGTTCGCGTTCGCTGGGTAGCTTTCACTTGCTGTCGTTCGGCTGATCTGCACCCAGCTTTAGCCGAATAGAGCGGTATGAAATCAGCGGGGAGATAGCAGTGTTTTTCCAAACTGTCCATCTAAATTGTCTACCCTGATAAATATTCATGGTACTCGCAGGTCAGCGCTGATAACGTCAAATGTGTGGAAACGAAATTAATAGAGTAGGTAGATAGGTTCATATAACTTCATATAAGTAGTTAACGATAATAGTTAGGCAACTACCTAAAGTTGAGAAGTCATGACAATAACAGACTTTGATAAAGTTGGAGATTACCTACCCATTATTGAGACTGGGGAAACCCGAAACCAGATACCTATATTATATAGAGAAAAACCGTTTTTGGAAACATTTTCTGTTTTTTTGTGAAGAATTTTTGGCATTTTGGCATTTTCATTTTGATACACTAGGTATACTTCTTACTATTTTTTTTTACTCCGCTCTAACTATGACTTTACATTTCCAGATTTCGAAATCATTGGTTAGTGGGGAGGTTTTCGCTGAAGCCACACTAGGCACCGGTGACCCGAAGGTTTTAGGAGCAGGCGTTGAGAGCACTGGCCTCCTGCTCATGGCCCTAGTCGGAGGAGTGGCTTTACTCTTCGTGGTCGTCCCTGCTATCGTCTGGTACTTCAGGCGACGAGTTTGCCAAGTTGATGGGAAAACGCAACCGGTAAGAAAGGATTGAAGATTTGCGTTTGCTAATTTTGCTGCCGTCCTTTTTCATAATACTAGGTAGAGTACATCTACATGATTTGTGTAGATCTATAACGCTTATGAATTTCACTAACGCACAAATTTCCTACATTTTCAAGATCTTCTTGTGCACACTTCTATCAGCAAATAAATTCAAACTTTCTTTATAGCGTGTGCGACCAGGAGAACCGCTTCTAGCTGAAAGGTATATAACGAACCCGCAGTATGGAGTGTACGGGCCGAATCCTGTGGCGGTGCAAGGCACGCCCACCGACGACACCAACGAGCCTCAGGTGCCGCTACTGGATAGAAACGCTCTTACGTTTTTGGAGGAAGTCGGGGAAGGTTGCTTTGGAAAAGTTCACAAAGGTAATTGAAAATAAAATGCCTAATTTTCTGGAGGGTTAGGGAGATGCACTCGTCCAGCAGCGAGAAAATAACTAGATAATACCCAAATATTTAATATTTATATTTTTGGTAATTCCGATGGTAAAGCCCTTAACCAAATAAGGGTTCAAATCTTATTAAGTACCTAGACCTTTTCTTATAATACCTGACTGCGAAGAAGGAGGGTAATGTGTTTGGGGTGTATTGTATGTATGTGTGCATTCCTTTGGCTGAAGCTATAGTCCAAACGTCTGGACGGATTTTGACAAGTGAGGTATTGTTGGATTCGTCTGGATGACGAGGGTGTTATTAGCAATATGAAGTGTCAAAAAATCCAATATGGCGGCTTTATAAAGCCATTTTTAATTTATTGCTTTTGTTGCCTCTCTAGCTGAAACGGCTGGACAAATTTTGACAAATGAGATAACTAAAGTATTATAGAATAACATGGTACAAAATCATCATCTTTGTTGTTCTAATATGGCAAATGTACATACATACCTCCTATGCTACCAAAATCTACGCTGTCAGGTTTTTTGTTCTCTTAAATAAATACTGGTCCACAGGTCTGTTACAAGGGAGCAATGGTGAGCAGGTGGTTGCGATCAAAGTGCTGAAGGAAAGTGCAAGCCGAAGTGCTGAAGAAGACTTTGTGAGGGAGGTGTCTATTATGTCTGCTTTCCGTCACGAAAATATCCTATCTCTCGTGGGGGTCGTTTACAGAGGTAATAAGAATCTTCCAAATTAAAATTAAGCCACTAAGATGCAAGCAAACTCATTAAATGATATTTTTCTTTTCAGAAGACATAAACGCTAGTCCATGGATGGTGTTCGAGTACATGGAGTGGGGTGACCTAGCAGGCGTGTTGAGGGGCTCTCGTGGCGGCGGCCGGCCAGGCCCCAACCTCAACGAACCCGCTCTACTACACTTCGCACTACAAGTGGCCCGAGGCATGCAGTACCTCGCATCCCGGAGATTCGTCCACAGAGACCTCGCCGCCAGAAACTGTCTAGTCGGATGCAACCTCGCCGTCAAAATTGCCGATTTCGGAATGTCTCGAGATGTCTACACTTGCGACTATTACAAAATGGGCGGTGAGCGTCCTATGCCAGTACGATGGATGTCTCCCGAGAGTATTGTATATGCTCGTTTCACTCATGAGTCGGACGTTTGGTCTTACGGTGTCGTCCTGTGGGAAATCTACAGCCGTGGAAAACAACCTTTTTATGGACACAACAACGACGGTGCCACTAGATTAATTCTCCAGGGTATTGTCCTGGTCCCTCCTGAGGACTGTCCGCGCTTTGCGGGCGAACTGATGCGCGCTTGTTGGGAGTCAGATCCCAGAGACAGGATAAGCTTTGATGAAATCTGCAGAAAATTGGAGATAGCGGCAGGGAACCGCGTGGATAGTGTTCAGACAGGCTTGCCAAGACCTCCAACATCGCCGACGCCGCAGGATTCTGCTGGGTATCTGATCCCATCACGACAGCCGGCTGTGGATTATCTGAAGTTGTCTCTCCCGGAGCCGGGGATGGATGACGCGTCCTCAGATTCGAGTGAGGAGGAGGAGGACGATGAGTACACCTGACGGCAGGCGGCGGCGATGACGGCGGCCTCACAGTACGTGCCGGTGCCTCCGCTGTCCGCCGCTGGCGTCTTCACCTCCACATTCCGGTCTGACGGTATTGCTGCAACAGAACTGATGTTCTAAATACGTGAAGGGCGTAATGAAAGTCACTTCATGCTGTAAATAACCAACTGATAATACTCAAAATAGGTATCGACCATAAGTGTGATATTTTTAATAATTTTATAAAAAAAATCTTATCTAATAACGTTCATAATAAATTATGTATTAGAGGGATTTGATATACCTACGTTTAGTTGTAAGTTTCTTTCTGTTAATAAATAATATACGTTTATAAATAGGTTATTTACCTATTTATCTATCTGACTGACTATCTAGGCCTACTTACTCAAAGTACCTACCTAGAAAATCAAATACCTATACCACAGCATATACATTATATCCACTTATAAGAAGATACAGATACTTATGTATGTAGTGCTCTAATAAATAAAATAAATAAGTAGTCGTTTTTCCTACACTGCAGGTATTTTTTTATTCTTTTGTAAACTATAAGCATGCCTAATTTTTCATTCTGATTATAATCATATTTGACTGAAACTTTGTATTTATTAGGTATACTTAAGCGAATAAGAATATTTTCACGATTTACTTGACTAAAGAAAATTATAAACCCTAGGCTAACCACGCAAAAATAGCCAACAATTAATAAAATGTATGGCCACTAAGTCATTATATGAGCTACATTTTCATGACATTTTCCAATATTTTATCACACGGGTCATAATAATTTAGGTGTCTAATTTATTAGTTAAGCAAGTAACTAGGCAATACTAATAAGTAGCTAGGTACCTACTTAAGATTACGTACATAGGTACCTACCTACTTACTTTTTGTTTAGGTAGATAACTACGTAAGTATTTAATTAAAACTGACGGATTCTCTACCTAAATTAAGCTAAGTCAAGTGTTAGGTTGTTGTTTGTCTGAGATTGAAAATGTATTTCAATAAAACAGGTAGGTATGTATGTACCTACCTAAGTACCTATTTAAATATTTTTGTTGTATCATTTCAAATACCTTACTTTCGTACCTATCTATACACAATAATGTAGGTAAATTCCGTAAATCACTTCTGAGTACCGACCCGAAAATCAAATCCGTAAATGACACAGTCAACCTTTGCATGCGCTCGGATAAGCCGGCACGATTTTGCCAAGCCAGGCACTTGTCTACATGATTGGGAATGAGGCAGGATGTCCATCTATTGACCACTAGAAGAAAGTCTATATACCTGGCTGTTAGGTATGTACACGCGTGTGACGACCGAACGTTAAATAAAACTTCATTTACGTGAAACAAAATACCTACTGTGCAACGCGTGACTAATGTACGTGTGGGATAAAGTATGTGAATAGGTTTGAACGAGGACCAAATATGGAGGCAAACGAGAAGTATAGAGTTTTTATAATCCTACCTAAGGTGAACCCGCGGGAAAATGGTTTGAACATGCCATTTTTATGGACTACTGCATGCTAGCTGCTATTGCGCCCACGTAATTATGAATGATCGATTTTTTGTGTCAAAGTCAAAGCTATACTACGTATGTATGCCAAAGTCAATTTACATTTATTGCTAATGTCATTGTCAATCAGTAAGTAACTATGTCAGGCTTTGTCACTGTCATATTGATACCTTTCATTCAAAGTTCAAACTTTCATTCCGTGTCCGTCAGCGATCAGCGTCAGCCAGCCAGCCGTCACTCCTTCTTTCTTCACTCGGTAAAAGATTGTTTCGGTTTCGCTCGCGCACTGGCTTCGAAATTTTCATAATTCGCGAATCGTCGCATCGTTCACGTTGTTGCAGTTTGTGATTATCGGCGTTTTCTGTTTTGATGATAAATCAAGTGATCAAACATAGGATGTAATAAAAAAATAGCTACCTCGGTTCGTGTGATGTCTGCACGCTCATACAATGCCTCCAGTGAATTCTAAGACGAAGAAGAATGGCGCAGAATATGAGGTAAGGGAAAATGATTTTCATAGCCTCAATTCTTTTGAAATCGCGTACAATCACACCCTTTCATCGACCAATATATTTCTCTGAAATAGGCTACTGATTAAATTAAAGCTATGATAAAAAAACTCCAGAACCACTGCAGACTGCAATGGATGCTCTTCTATTTTGTATGCAGCAAGAAAACTCTAGTATTGTGTTATAGGTCAATAACCATGGCTGTTACCCAGGTACCCAGTTATAACAACTTTGCTTTGGTGGAAGCATATTCCTACTTCAGACTTTGCAGTCAACAAATCCCTCTCTAAAATAACATGATATGCCTATTAATTTTAGGGCAACTATTTTAATCTGGTTTGAAAGTTAACATGACTTGAAAAGGACAAAAAGTAGGTATCATGCTTCATATCAGTATCTACATATTGTTAAAGTAATATCCATTGCATTCTACATCATCTTCGTTTATTTACATAATAGTTCCTGAGAAATGGTAAACAATCAGAATAGTTACAATATTATATTAAATAATTATGTAGGTACCTACACATCAATTTAATTATTATGGTTATAAATTTGTTTTATTTATCCGTGTTACTTATCAATTAAAACTAGTTAATTTCTATATATCTACTCAAAGCTAAAAGGTATTGAAGAAAAACCATTTTCATACAATTTTTAAACATATTTTTAGCTAAATGGGCGATGGGCTGATCACCTGTCACCAAGGTTCACCATATCCATCTTGGGAGTCGTGGATCAGAAGTGGCTGCAAGTTTTCAAATGATTACTTGTGGTTCTGCCCACCCCGTTAGGGATACGGGCATAATAATATGTATGTATGTATGTAAGGAAAATAAACTTATGTAGTTTTAAACTTTTTTTTGCAAAACGTAGGGATTAACAATCAGTATTTTAAATACAATAATTAAATTTAATAAAATAGGGACAGCTACCATTTCAGAAATCAGTTCAGGCAAATGGTCAACTAAACAAAAGCAGTGTCCTCATGTCACACCTTGTGTTTTACCTGAGAAGTGCATAGGTACTGCATGTGTTGGCATATCAAATAGCATACCATCAAAGAAACTTGGTGTTTGTCATTAAGGGAAAGTGACTTTCTATGCTTAGAAACCTTAACTACTTATCTGGTAAAGATTTAGCACTGAATATTATAATAAATTAGCTCATTTGTGCTAAACTGGTTGTTTAAATAAATCAATAAAATTATGTTTGGCATGTTCCTATGTGCCTCTGATTAAGCCTTTAGTTATATTTAAAAGCTCTTGAATGTTGTAAGATCTGAATATATCTCCAATAGGCTTGGTTAAAGAGTACAGATTATTGAGTTGGTTTTATTGTCACATTGCAAACTCCAATTGACTAGTGATGTATAGTTTAAACTAGACAGATTTTTGATAGCTAAGTACAAGAGTAAATAATTTCTGAATATTATTACTATTTTGCAGAGGGAGACTAGAGCTTTGCAATTACTAGGGTTGTTTTATATCAAAACACTTGTAATTTAACTTCTTCATATATTCAAATAGTCTCATATTTTTTTTGGATTTTATCTAGATGTAAATTTTTCTTTTAGAACATCATTGCTAGAAAGTGTACTGCCCTGGATTTTGAGCAGTACATCCAAGACAACAAGACACTCCTGCTGAATGACCCACTCAGAGACATTCTTCTTTACCCCACTGATGATGTTTCTGTAAGTCACCTTTCAGTATTTCTAAATAATAATAATAATAACACCCAACAGTCACATACATAGTCCTGACCCCACACTAAAACTCCCTGAGTCGTGGGTATCAGAAACTACAAGTACCATGGTACCACAACACCCAGAACCCTGACCAAATACTAGAATATAATATATTTTTATTTGCAACAGCACAAACAGACAAAGTTTGTATTACTTATGAACTAATATTCGAAATTCTACTTGGTTGCTACAAAACAAACCCAGCATTATGCAAATTGTTAAAAACAATCCACGCTGGTCTTCTGTTAGGACCGATTCTGTTGAGAGGACATGAAATTATTTACAGATGCAAATGTTTGCATGTTTGTGTTTGAAGCATATTCGAAAATGGAACTAGTTCATCTGGAATAACATATAGGCTACTTTAAATCATGTATATCGCAAGCTAAACTATGGATGAAAGTTAGTAAAAAAAAATTTAAGAGTAAATACATAACTACGTAGTACTATTTATTACAGCTTTATGTATCTACATTGTTATTGTTACAATGGTTTTTTTAGTTTATTTACACATGACACTAAATATCCTAAATAAAGCTGCAAATATTTAAACTTTGAAACATCAGTCTATCTAACAGATAGATATGCATTTCCTGTTTCTAGAATATAAATTGCCAATATAATTTGCATTCACAGTTCAAGAACGTATTGCGTAATAGTTGGAAAAATCCTACTAATGTAAAAATGCGAAAGTTTTTTATGTATTTAAATGCTCATGGGATCTATCACTGAACTGGTTTGTACGAGACTTGGCATATTTATTGAGAATAGCATAAAGGCCGGCAATGTTTATGCCTACATTGCGAGAGAAGTCGCGAGCTACGGAGGTGGGAAAAATGTTTTCACGATCTGCAATTTGTTTCGGATTTTGCTGCTGTGCCTTAGTGCAATTTAACACTCTCAGGGCGTTTACCCACCGCCGCCGTTACTAGGAAACAAGATTATTCGATCAGATGATTCGTTTGGTTGACGAACATGCGGTGTACAGCCGGCCTGTGGACGCATTTGTGCAATAAATGTATGTATTGAGGACTCGTTGACGGCGGCATTGGACGAACACCCTTACAGAGATTCCTATAGATCTGTAATGTAGATGTCTCTGGATCGTCTTTTGACGAGTATACCGTTCGAGGTAAAAAAGCCGTATTAAACCGTGTTCACCATTATCAGAGCGTGGTGCTTCCCCGTCGCTGGCGAACGGTCACCACGGCGGTCCCCGACGTCAGGACTGCATCGACTTGTCCGCTGCTGACCCGGCAGGCGCTTCTCAGCTACGCTTCCAGTTGGAACCTGATACATTACAAATACAGCAGCTATTCTGGCTCCTATCTCAACTTGCCAAGGTAATTCTATATTATTCAATCGTTTGTACTCTCTCTTGAACATTAAAAAGATTGAGGAAAAGCCTTCTTTGAGTAGGTATGTATATGAGGATAATATTGTTGTGCTACATAAAAATAGGTGGGAACATTTGCGAGAAATGAAAAACAGTTTTAACGTGGTGTGTCATATTGAGAACACTGTGATAGTATGAAAATCCCCTAATGGTCTTTGTGCAAAGTTCCTATATAAGCGGAAAAAGAATAGGCACATTGTATTTGCAAAAGATTAGATACCGTACTGGAATCGTGATAGACTCATAAAAGTATTTCGACCGTTGCTAAATTGTTATTCCACGAAAATGAGCCAGCTAAAACATAAAAAAATGCAGCAGAAATGATGAATGTGTTAAATATCATTCCAAACTGTTGAAAATGCTCATTAACGGCCTAATTAGCATGGTTTACATGATCATGATTGTATGAACTATAGAAAACTGCCAGTTCTGCCGAGGTCACATTAGCGTGCCCGAATACTTAACAAACAAATCTGATTCATTTATTATTATTTCATTCGTTATTACTGTTGCGTAACGGAGGGTTAAAGGATAATAGTAAACATCATTATTTAAAGTGATTCCGTGAAAGTCGAGATTTAACACTTTCACTGATATAGTTTGAACTGGTTTATCAATAACAAAACTATAAAACTTTTAAAAGCATACACCTAAATTTTTCCAACGTTTTTAACAACAATGTTTATGTTGATTTGATGAATCGAACAAAGAGGGTTTGTCTTATCGTCATGTCCTATTCATAGAATTATGAAATATACATAAAGTATAATGTGATTACGTTAACATTTTTTAGGCCAGTAATCCATAAATTTCCACCGGAAGTCTACGATATCGACGCAGATACAGAAAGCGATAATGAGAACCAAGCAGCAAAAGTGGATCTTGGTACCAAAGAGGGCTACCTCCTCAAAGGCCCAGAAATCGGCTCAGAGAGAATATTCAGTAACCTTGCTTCAAAATCGTTTAAAAAACGCTATTGCTCAATGCTCCGAGAGGCAGACGGAACGTACATTCTCGAAGTTTACAAGGATGAGAAGAAAACTGATACTAAGCTCACTATAGTAATGGACTTTTGTTCGGATGTCGTCAGAGTAAGTTGTTATGGTAGGCTAACTGCCTATCTGCTTGCACAACTTGACTGCTTATAAATGGGCACTGTGTATCGTATTTTAGTTTCTGCGTAAAATAAATAGGCGGTGTCCTTGAACATAGCTATGCATAATTACACAAACTATGCGATCCACTAATGAGTTATTCATACATAATACTTGATTAACAATTAAATTTTTTTATTGAAATAATAATAAATATAATTTTTATTTGTAATTAAATTTGTAAATAAAGTATTAAAAAAACCTTGATGCTGAGCACATGCTGAGCTCTAACCTTTTTGGCCACACAACTTCGCCGATTGGTTCGCGGGAATAGCTAATAGTTAGTTGTAGGTACTTTTTTCTGTATGTTTGTTGCTATTTGTTTGCCTTCTTCCTATCTTTTGTAAGTACTTACTTCTTACTTGATTTTTTGTTCCTTCCCCGTTTTTTATTTAAATTGTTTATTTTGTGAGTGTGCCAAATAAATGTTATTTCTTTCTTTCTTTCTGATGCAAACTAATAAAAATGTGTTTCGTAAATTTCAGAATCCTAAGCGCGGAAAGTATTGTTTTGAGCTGCGTATGGCAGGTGGGAAAGGGTACACTTTTTCAACAGAGAGCGAGGATGATACCAATGAATGGATCAATGCATTCAATGCGGCTCTGAAGAAGAACCAGGATTGTCTGGAAAACCATCAGAATGACGAAATTCTAGATAAAGGTAAGTACTTACAGTACCTAATAAGCTTTTTACCCAACTGCGAAGATGGAGGGTAATGTGTTTGTAGGTATGTGCTATGGCTGAAGCTGTAGTCCAAATTTGTAGAAGGATTTTGACAAATGAGGTGTAGTTGGATTCGTCTGGACGACGAGAATATCATAGGCTATATGAAGTGTCAAAAAATCCAACATGGCGGCTGTAAGATTTCAGTTTATTATTTTGGCTGACTCTATAGCCGAAACGGCTGGATGGATTTTTACAAATTATTGGGTGTTGTAGGTTTCGTCTAGATAACGAGATATTCAGGTACAGCCTATGCCAGTTTTTTGATACTAAAGTGTAAAAAATCGAATATGGCAGCTTTAAGGAGCCATTTTTTGATGAAAATCTGTCAAAAATTCGTCACTTGAGACGTGCTCAACTCTGAGATGCGTTTGAGTATTCGGGGGTATGTCTGCTGCACTGGCCATAGTTATCAACGCCTCAAAGTCCATACTATACATTCAAATGATTAGGATAAAGTTAATAAATAACATAATTTTATTCTCAAAATAGAACATGCTCACATACTTGGTACTCTTATTTTTTAACTAATGAAAAAATGACCTTGCGTGTACACAATCTGCACATAACACGATATCATTGTGAAAATGTCGGTTTGAAAAGTTCTAATCTACATTGTACAAAACTAGTCAACATCGAACAATTCGCGCAAAATAAACTGGGATTATTCTAGTTACTATTTATGAGGATGCCATTTACAAACAATGGCTATATTTCGCTCTATTTTGATAAAGCTCATGTGAGCTACGAATGTATACTTATAGATTAGATATTATATTATGGGACCATAATATAGCACTAGCACACGAGGGTTTGCGACTACCTATCAAAATATTTTGATTTGATTGCTCATCCAAGCATTGTTTGTTTGTGATCCATATAAGATACAAAATTTAAGGGTCTCCGCCCACTACCCTGTACCAAAATATGAGCAAACTTTTGACAGGACTTGGCTTTGCTTCCATCTGCCGTGCCGGTCCAGTTATGAAACAAGGTAGACGAAGATATAATTGAAATTTTTCTTTCTCTTTTCGTGTCGTGCCACTGACAATGAGAACCCTTGTGTAACTACTATTTTACTTTTTCTTTTCAGACGCAGACGTGTCTTTGACAGCGGAGCCCCCTCCCCCGACGTACGGGACCCTAAAAGGCTTGGAGCACAGCATGAACCCTCTCCTCATGAGGTATTCGCGCGAGACTGATATGTCGATATCGGCGGCGCGCAACGAGTGCCGTTACAATATCTTCAACATGCCGTATAAACGCACGCCCTCTCCGGAACCTCAGTTGGAGCCTTTCAAGTATGTACTCTATGTATGTATGTATGTGTATGTATGTCAGACAAGATCAATTACTTTGGTTGTGTGGTGCGAAATGTAAAGACTTCGTTTCACCCCCAGAAGTATCATGGGTTAGTATGGGTCATACCAAAATTAGGATGAATCTGAAATAAAATATTCGTGGTGTTAAACTTAAACTGTGTTTCAAAAAAGAAATACATCGTCATTTAACTAAAATCGTGACGAGCACTAACTAGACTTTTCTGATCGGGAATGTGGCAATCAGTTGTCCACTATTCGTAATTCATTCAAATTATATATTTTACCGAAGACTGGATATAATACACGCATGTCAATGCGTATTCTTTGTAAAGTAAAATTGTCGATGCAATTTTTCCCGTTTTTCTCGTCACGTGACGTGACGTCACTCGTCACTAAATACTATTTTATTAGTAGGTCGCGTGATAATCTGCAAATATTTATGTTCCTAACCATGTCATGGTGCACATTCACAATGTTGGCAAACAAAGCAATACAGTAATAATGTAGGTACGACTCTCAATGCCATGTTTTTTCAACAAAGATCATACACTGTATAACTTTTAATGATGGAACAAAAACATTTTTACAGAACTCGTGTATAACATGTTTTAATACAAGCTATACTTAACCTTTTTTTTCTTTTCAGAGAACATTTTGGCCAAAGAATATTGCTCAAATGCGAAAGCTTAAAGTTTAGGTTACAAGCGCCTATAGACGGCGATAAAGAATTACTATGCCAAGTAGAGCCCTATTACACGTACCTAGCTCTGTACGACGCTAGGAGCGGCAAGAAGGTCACGGAAAACTTCCATTTCGATCTCAACCACGACGCCGTGAGGGATCTAGTCAGCGAAACGGAGTGCACAAAGTCATTAGTTGAGAATTTTAGTTATGATGTTAAGTTAGACGTTAAACAGATACCGGAGGACTGGTTTCGGTCAAAGAAACAGGTAATTTTTTTTAAAGGGTACAATCAAAGTCGCTTTGTCAATGTTAAATAGGTGCTTCAGTTTGCTCAAAATATGATCTCATTAGTGTTTGTATGACTGCGATATTTGGTTTTTGCTTGCTTATAAATATATTTTCTAATACATTTATCCTAAAGGTCTCGATGACCCAGTTCGAAAACCGGAACCGGGAAAATGACAATCCGCTTATAAAACGGCTACTCAGTTGGAAAGAGCCTCATAAGGCATTTGTTAACGTTTTTTCATTTGCAGGTAGTATTATCAGTGAACAACCCACACCCTGACTTATTCCTAGTAGTAAAGATCGACAAGATTCTCCAAGGTCACGTGAGCCAGGTGTTGGAGCCGTACCTCAAAGCCACCAAGGACCCGCGATTAGGGCTCAAAGTCCATAAAACCGTCCAAGCTTACGCCAATCGAGTGGGGAGCTACAGAATGCCTTTTGCGTGGGCAGCCAAACCTCTGTATAGGTAAGTTTTAACCCTGGACCGTGACCATACCGGCATAAAATCCTGCCAAAAGTTTGTTTGTCTTTTTGCTTTGCTTTATTGTACCAGTACGATGACGTTCTGGTTATGAAATGTAGTAGGGGGAAGACTCTTACTACAGACCCCCTATAAAAAGCTTTTGTTTATCTTGCGTGGTACAAACATTTGGTAACACATAAGAAAGACAATATAACGTAAGGTAACGGATATGACGGCCTCGGTGGCGTGGTGGGCGATTGCTCGGCTGTGACGCTAGAGGCGCGGCTTCGAATCCCGCTGCGGGAGAAATGATTGCATGATCTGCAAATGTTTCCTCCGGGTCTGGGTGTTCATTTGAAGAGATATTAATAAAACATTTCAAGTTTCGGTGGAAACGAAAGGTGGACAACGGAATTACCTTCATACATAACTAGCTTTAAACATTTTTATTTCATCATACGCAACGCAACCCGCTCTCTCTAATAAAAAAAAAATTAAAATATACTTTATTTCCAGAATGT
Source organism: Scotopteryx bipunctaria (assembly GCA_949320045.1). NCBI lineage: Eukaryota > Metazoa > Arthropoda > Insecta > Lepidoptera > Geometridae > Scotopteryx > Scotopteryx bipunctaria. The sequence goes on from OX439441.1 coordinate 9,016,419, forward strand.
ACAGCAACGATTTGGACACGGCCCCGGAATTCCCCGCCATCTACCGGCAAGAGCCGAACAAACTCTCCGACGATGATCTACTCAAGATCCTCTCGGACTTCCGCAAACCAGAGAAAATTGCCAAACTCACTGTGATACCCGGGTGGCTTAGCATTAATATTAATATTAGCAATGAACAAATTCCTAGTGAGTACAATGGATATACTAATCAATTCCCTTTTCTCCATTTCTCTTCTCAATCACTACTGAGTTTGGTAGTCTATAAGTACTAATTTTAATGAATACTAGCTTTTTCTCTCTCGTGGCACCTACTCGGTTAAGTACCTTATTTTTTTTTTCTTTATACTCGTGTTATTCCAGGTCATGAATGATGTATATTCAAAGTTTCAGCCTAATCCGTTTTGAGATGAACGCAGCCAAACCCACTCTCACACAAATTTTCTGAATCATAACAGTGTAAAGTTGTAAAGTTTGAAAACATGTGTTGAATGCAAGAAAAGAGCCTCTGAAGCGCGCTTTAAATCCTTTACCTTACAGGTTCAAAAAACTAGTGACACGACTAGCAGTAACCTAAATTATCTTATTCCAGATTGTATGACAAGCTCACACGCGGCATTAAAGCCGTTTCCCCTCCCTCCCACCGCCCCCTTGACCCTAGAACTGGCCACATTGAACGTGGAGCCAGAACAGCCTTATGCGGCGTTCGTCCACCACTTGTATGTGCGTCCGCTGTCGCTTAACTTCGAGTCGCAGAAGGTGTTTGCGCGAGCGAGGAATATCGCATGCTCTGTGGAGTTGAGGGATTGTGATACTGGGGATAATAAGCCTTTGCAGGTGAGTGATACGACTGTAAGTTTATTATTGATGTAGCTACGCTATCGGACTTCGGCGACTTTTTGCGTTTGTACCTATCCTGTTCGTTCGCGCGACGAGTTCGTTGAAGTCCGTTATTTAGCCGCAGAGTTATGGAAAAGCACCTGATGTTTTCATCAAAAGCTTATAACCAATATGTGAGTGAAACGAAGACACTAGATGAGGCGTGTTGGCGTAATACCTGACATTATGTATATTTGTATTGACCTTTTGCTTCAGAAGTTGTCATTTATAATAAAAAAAAAATCTTTTGTTATTGACCTTTTATCCATATAAGCAGATGTTCCATTTACAAAAAATGTCTAAGCATATTATATTCTAGCCGTCTAGATGCATTATCCTATCAGCCATTATGGTTTCTCAAGTAGAAGCTTTACTTATTCTTTGGCTATATGGCACTGAAATGTATTTTTATTAATTTCAGGTGGTGTACGGTCGCATTGGTATGACAGATCAGTACCGTTGTTCAGTTCTCCATCACAACGCAAATCCGACGTGGAGCGACGAGGCCAAACTGCGTCTACCAGCCACCGTCACCAACCAACACCATCTGCTGTTCACATTCTACCACATATCCTGCGACCTTACCAAGAAGAACGACACCAATGTCGAGACTTGTATTGGGTAAGCTTGTTTACTGGTTAGTTATAGAAGATATGACAGATCAGTACTGTTTGGTGGCCTGACGTGGAGCGACGAGGCCAAGCTGGTAAACGCTACCAGCCACCGTCACCAATCAGCACTATCTACCGTTCACTTTCCACCACATCATATCCTGCGACTTCACTAAGAAGAACGATAATAATGTCGAGACTTGTATTGAGTAAACTGGTAAATTATAGAACATCGGATTGCTACTACCTATCCTTAACAATATTACAAATGCTATAGTGTAGTTAGACGTTTTGATCACGATGTAATCGTGACGTTTGAATGAAACTTGAAACATTATTTATTCATGTACCACGCAAGCGCAACCGCAAACGAATGGTGATTCCCAAACGAGCCAACTAAATAAACTACTTTTGACTTTTTAGTGGTAGCTATTTATACGTGATGCTAGCCTGTGTTGTTTTGCAAGTTTTGTAACGCGCAATACTTGCAACTAATCTCTGAGCTAGATACACCCTTTAATATGGCTTTAATGTCTTGGAATAATTGTATACACCTACGCAAGATCATAACATCTAATTTTTCCTACAGATACGCATGGGCGCCCCTTCTGAAAAATGATAAAATAATCGACGAATTTATAAACCTACCCATCGCCACACACCTGCCCTCTGGCTACCTATCCATTCAACCGCTCGGCCTTGGCAAAGGGTACTCTGGCCCAGAAGTGGTCTGGGTCGAAGGGGAGAAACCACTATTTCGATGCCAATTAGTACTAGACTCGACTGTCGCTACTAGAGACATTCACTTGCACAATTTGTTCAGCCAAGCTGAGAAATTGATAAGGTCGAATTCACCCCCCACTTCCCCTTCCCCGCCGCCGTGGAATGACGTTTGCAATGCGCTGAAAGCCGCGCATGCAATCAAACTGAGTTCGTTGGTCGGATTCTTGCCTACGATTATGAATCAGCTGTTTGAATTGATGGTAAGTTTCATTCTTAAACACGCTGCTTGTTATCTCATTATCTCTTAATATTCGTACTTTCTAACTAAAAGAGAAGTTTATATAGTATCGTAAGAAAGAAAAGCGATCCTTTAGATTAAATGATGATTTGTCGATTTTCAGACTGTTGAGAAAAGCTACACACATGAAATGGGGTACCAAGTTGTGAAGCTCATCATCCATTTTGTGCATATGATTCATGACTACGGAAGGAAGGATCTGCTCGACAGCTATGTAAAGGTAATTTATTTTTTTCTCACTTGCTCGGAAATAGCTTCATTATTTAAAAAAAACAATACCTCAATTGATTATTTTCTGTACTCTGTAAAATAACACTCCAGCAATTTGCAACACGACAATAATGGAAATTGCTCGACAGTTTTTTTATATATTTTTGTAGCGGAGAGATGATTTTGAAACATATGATTGATATTATGTGCATTCCGAATTGCTTTTCAAACGTTTAAAAAAAGATCAAAAACATTTAATTTATTTAATTACAAATTCATTTTCTAAAATTATACATGTTTATTACAGAATGTGTAATTATAATATTATCTTGAACTTTTTTTTTCAGTATGTATTCAACTGCGTAGAATTCAAACTGCACACAGTACTAACGGCGCCACTTCACATGTTCGTAGACCAAAACCAACAAGACTTCTTGCTGGGAAACAAATTCATGCAGTACTCTGGCTTCTTCTTCGATATTATCATCAAGAGCATGGCACAGTATCTTATCAATACTGGAAGGATAAAAGTTAGTATGTTTTTTCACACAGGTAACTAATACGCCGGTTTTCCCCCGGTTTGTACACAATACACAGAAACTTCCACACTAAGCATTTTTTGCTTACACACAAATCGTCGGCTCAATTATTTTCAACATATTTAAGTAACTTCTCTGCTGAACTGGAAGTAAAGAAAAAGCATAAAATGGGTTCAGCTGCTTCTCTCCCCAAGCATGTCGTAAAAGTTTAAAGGATAGTATCCTCTCTCACATGATGGACTACATACATGGGCGATGGGCTGATCACCTGTCACTATGGTTCACCATATCCATCTTAGGACTAAATCAGAAGTGGCTGCAAGTTTTACTATGTTTACTTGTGACTCTGCCCACCCCATTAGGGATAAGGCATGATAATATGTATGTAAAGTAACCATTTTGTGTTCTAGTGTTGTTTTTTTTGTAGATGTCAAGAAGTGAAAGGTTTCACGGAGACCTATTGGAGAACATTGAAAAATTGGTAACTGCTGTCGAACCCGCCTATATTCTACAACAGCCAATGCAGACGCATATCTTCAACAAGAACCTTGCCGTTTTCCTCAAGGTAAATTGTGCCTTACACTAAGCTAAATAAGATTCAGATTTATTTGCAAACTATAATTTTTATTTGTTTTCAGTCTTGCCTATCGTTTATGGACAGAGGTTTCGTCTTCCGCCAAATAAAGAAGTACCTAGACAAGTTCAAAGCGTGCGATCCAAAAGCGCTGTTTGATTTTAAGTTCACATTTCTTCAAACGATTTGTTCACACGAGCATTTCGTTGCTTTCAACTTGCCTTTACACGCGAATAAGTTAGCCAAAAACTGCGATAATGGTATGTATGAATATTCTGCAAACAATACTCGCCAAATTGCTTTGCGTCTGGTGTAAACTACTTTATATCGCTGCGCATATCTGAACGACAAAATAAAGAGAAATATTTCACAGTAAACCTAACGAGTTTCCTTTGAGTTTTACATTTAGAGAAAGAAAAAGTTCATGAATGATTTGGCTTTGACATATCACATTTTATTCCTATTCCCGTTTTGTTGGAAAACTATAGATTTTGTTTGCTTAAAAGTATTAAATCGAAGCCTAAATGTTGATTCTGAATTTAAGATATTACGATACCTAAATATCTAAAGTGTTTGTTGCAAAGGAAAACTCCTTGTCACTACTTACACCCGCAAAGTTATTTGGCGAGTATTGTGAATGATATTGACAATGATTTAGTACTATAACAGCATCACCATCTAAATCAGTCATTATTTCTACACAGATCCCGGAAAACTGAAATTGACCGAAGACTTTATATTGAGGCATTTTCTCGCCGGAATCTTACTAAAACAAGTAACTAACTTAATTCATTTGTTTGTGTTGTATTGCATGATCTGGAGCACATGATCCTTTAAATACATAGGTTCTCTCTCAGTTTATAATAATTATGAATTGAGGGTCACTGCCCTAAGAATAATCACGAAAGAAATGATTTTAAAGAAATAACTATGTATGGATGCATGCATCATGCATGAGGTATAAATTCAGATTTGTATGTGCATGACTCAACAAAGCATGATTCGTATTACATGGTTTTGGTTATGATAAGAATTAGGCATGCATGATAAATACGCTTGTGTATAAATTTGAATCACTTTTCGTGCTTTTGCAATTTGTATTCTTTGAATGTATGAATGGAAATTCTTTATTGCACACCTTACAATTAATGAATTTGATAAACAGCTAAAATTAGATCGGTACAACGGACGGTGATATCGCTAATAAGCGATCTCTTCCAGACCTCTATCTATTCTTTGTATGTAGTTTTTGGTCACGCTAATAAAATTGTCAGTGCACATACATACTGTCTATGGTTTCTCTCTCCAGTTATCTAAGCCTGTCATAACGCGGCCAAGCGTAGAAGATACAGGCAAGAAATCACGCTTGGCTATTTCTAAAGAATTATCCGTGTATAATCGTGTTGATAACGTCTAGGATGATGACAGTTTTGAAACAAGCATTTCACAGGTGGAACAAAGTCTTCGAGAAGCGCCTCAGAAGAGAAGATCCGCCTTGTCTGTTATACGCGCGTTGATGACGAAGCATGAACACGACGATCGCTACCGAAGTAGGCAGTGCCGCGCCAGACTCGCGCATTTATACTCGCCTTGGCTCACCATTGTTTTAGGTAAGTCTTGCACCACAATGATGAGAGCATTGGTACAAGTCTATCAAACATCAGCTTTAAGTTTCCATAACCGGACTGGTGAAATTAATTATGGGAATAGATAGGAGAGAACGGAACTTGTTTGGTTAAAATAACCACTTAGAATATATCAGGACAGGACTATGTAACTAACTTTCGCGTGCTCGTTTGTTTATTGTTTCAGAAAACGCCCACCGCCTAGTAACCAAATCCCTGCCAAGCCCGACCCTCGAAAACGGACATGACAAAGTCGATGGAGAGGTCACTAACCAGGTGAACATTACAAAGGAAGCCGCTTCAGCGCATAGCACGCCTAGAAGAAACAGGCTGACGTTACACTTTGATCATACACCAGCCAGGAACTCAGCCCATTTCAAAGACCCACCGGTTCTACAGAATAACTTGTATGGGAAAGGTTTGTGAAATTTTATGATTTTCTTGTGACTGTCTATGCGGTTTGATTGTGTTTGTCTTTTTTTTTAATAACACCGGTTCATTTTTGTATAATTTAAATTGTGGTTGTACAATGAAGAACATTGTTTTTTTTATGAATTTCTTGCTGTTATGCTTATTTTCCGTCTTTGAAGAATAACAACTGTTCGTTGTGTTTGTACTTATATTTATATTGTGGTATATAATGAATAAGGGACATTCCTAAAAAGATAAGTTTTGTTTCCCTAAGGCATCCTAGATGGCGCTAGGGCGTATATCACAGGCGCAGGCATTAGCCTGCCGGAACACTTTAGTATCATATTATCGGTGCCGTTACAATCAGACCAATCAGGTGATCGTTTGCTCTCTTTGGTACTCGGGGATTCTGGTAAAGCGCCATCTAAGAAGCGAAATAGGTGAATAAAATCCTTATTATTTTAAGAATGATTTCCAATGTGTTTTTTATTTTCTATAACGTGGAATAATAAGTGTTTTACACCAGCACTTATTTTATAGATCACGCAAGCAATATGTCGCAAAGCTCTCTCGAATCCGTATCAACAATGTCTGGTGGCGACTCCCTCCCCAGAAACGCTGGGAAGCTAGACTTGAGCGAAATCGGTGATCAGGTCAATAGGTAATACATACACATTCTCTTGCAAGCAGTATCAATATTTTATCTATAAATAGAATGAAAACTGGTTAGTTTTATCATCAACAAACATCAAAACATCTCTATATACGAGTAGTTATGCAATGATTATTGACAAAGATTGAAACAAATTAAAATTATATGTGCTAGAGAATACTTCAATTTGAAGCCAACCTCTTTGCAATTCCAAGACTCTCAATTTAAGTTCCATTCATCTCTATTATAGTTACTTCTTGTAAGAGTTTTATACAGTCTTTCTCTTTTGTTGAAATCCCCACCTTGTTACTAACATCTTAAAGTCCATTTTTGTGCATCCAGATTTGGTGTGATGTCCCCTGAGGAGGTGCGGGATGTGCTTTTGTGTTTCCTGTTTGTATTGAAGTATTTGGATGATGAAAGGCTTGTGGAGTGGTGGAGGAAACAGTCGCAGGCGCAACAACAGTCATTCTTTAATGTTTTAGAGTAAGTATTTGTGTTCATTATTTTTTTACGACAAACTCATTTTCTTGTGAAAAGATGGGAATATTCTCTGACCTCTCATTGAGACAAGTTTTTAAGTAATAATAAATTACGATGAGCTGATCACCCGTCACCATGGTTCGCCATATCTATCTTAGGACTAAATCAGAAGTGGCTGCAAGTTTTCTTATGTTTACTTGTGGCTCTGCCCATGGGGTCATTAGGGATACAGGCGTGATAATGTGTATGTAAGTATGTATTTATTATCACACCCGTATCCCTAATGGGGTGGGCAGAGCCACAAGTAATCATAATGAAACTTGAAGCCACTCCTGATTCAAAGTCCCAAGATGGATATCGTGTTTTTCTCGATTTTATACATTAGCTGCATACTGAATGACCGAGCTGCTCGGTCAATCAGTATGCAGTTCTGTGTTCATCCATTCGCTACTTAATTCAATTGTTTTCTTTTTCAGAATATGCGCTGAACAATTCCAATACATTGGACGGAACAAGATACTCTCAGATCTGAAGACCACAACGCCCGACTGCAATGGAAAGCTGAAACCTATAAAAGCGAGAACTCTGCCCGCCAGAATGAGTCCGCCAGATTTCTCAAAGGAACCGCCTATCATTGTTGAGAAGAACAATACTGTGAACAGGGAGAATCTAGTCAACACTGCTGTTACAACTGGTCAGTTTTATAACAATAATTTTATTTGTTCATGATACTGGTCAAACACAACACAAAGTGCCGCCATTTTGAATATGAAATACACTTGTACCCTCAACAAAAGCAGAAATGCGCTTCATATCAGTATTAGTGAAAAAAAAAACTTCTTTCCAAATATACTTGCGTGCCGCTATTTAAAGTTAGCGAAATCTACGGTTTAACTCAATCGACAAAATAAATACAGCACTCCACAGGCATGATGCAGCTTTCTACCTGTGAAACTATTTTTAGAATCGGTTTAGTTTTTTCGAGATTACCCCCAAACACTTATTTTTTATAATAGTTCTGTGGATGGCTACGCGCTATCAACACAGTAAATTTTTGACCACCTCGGTGTCGTGGCGAGCGAGTGCTCGGCTAAGACACAAGAGGGTTCGATTCCCGCTACGGCAGAAATATTTTTATGTTCTGCAAATATTTCTACCAGGTCTGGGTGTGGTAATATAATAGAATTTAAAACAACTATTCTTTTAGCATCTGGTTTCCATAGTACAAGCTTTGCTTAGTTTGGGGCTAGATGGCGCTGTGTGAAATGTCCACAAATATTTATTTATTTTTCAGACTTGGAGGCAATGGCAGAGCACACAGTTCTATCCGCCGGTTGCCTAGCAACGGAAGTAGGTCTCACTATAATAGACCGTGCCTGCCTTTTCATGAAGAACATTGGCGCGGCTGAGGGAGCGGCCGCTAAGCCTTACATCAAACTACTGCAGTGCCCACAAAGCGAGATACTGTATAAACATTTGTTTGCAGCACTCAGGGCTTATATCAACCAGTTTTCTGAAACTCTGTTTGAAGGTATGTTATGTTTCATTCATCAGGAGGCCGCATAGCATTTTCGTAGTTCGATTCCTATTCAGGATAAACATAGATTGTGATGAACATAGATGTTTGTTCTTTGTCTGGGTGTTATTATGTATTATAAGCATGTATTTAAAAAAAGAAAATATATGTATTGTATCAGCCATCTGTGGGGTTAAAAAGACCACTTTGAGCAATTCATTTTTCGATTTTATAGGAAAACCTAAGCTATTCCTGTGATTTTCATAAAATGGTCCGTATTGTAGGTGAATTGTACGCAATTCCATTCATCATCAGATACATGTTTGGACTTTAAATGGTCGGAATTTTGATAAATATTGCGCAATTGAGTTCAGCAGCAGATCAGATTAAGTGGCCTTTAACCCAGCTGGTTCCCATAATACAAACTTTCTTAGATGGCGCTGTGTTAAAATGGCCAGCAATATTTAATTATTCACAGAAGAGTAAATCACTGGTTTTGTTTAAGTCAACAAACTACATAATAAGCACTTCCATAGAAAATCAATTTGTATTTTTGATTGTGGCTTCATGACGCAAAACATTTCAAATAATTATTCAGATGCTACTCCTTAGAATGTTATTTGTATAACATTTTACAAATATCTTACAACCTAATTGAAATTCAACACGTGGAAACCATCATAATCACTAGTAATTTTATAATTACATATTATATTTATTGCGCGGTCAAAATGACGTCTGTTTTGTCTCATTTATGGGTTTCTTGGAAAGTTACCACATAGTTGTTTCTTGACGGAGATAAAAAAATAACGAGCTCAATTACTGGACTTTATTATCTTTATAACCATAGTTGAATCAACATATTCAACCAGACTATACAATGATAGTACCGTTTGATAGATGGCGTTTTATGGGAAAATCCGAAAGCCCATACAGATCAAACGATCGTCTAATTGGTCCGATTGTAGCGGCACATATAACAAGCTTTTCGGATTAGTCTTTTTCTATGGTTTAAGCGCGTTTAAGCGCCATCTTAGATGCCTTAGAGAAATAAAACTTTCCTTTTAAGAATGTATTTTTTCTTTGCTGGACTGGGAGTAAAGAAAAAATATAGAATGCGTCCAGCTGCTTCTCTTTCCGGGCTTGTCGTAAAAGTCGACTAAGGGATAGCATCGTCTCCAACATGACAGAGCATCTATATGGGCGATGGGCTGATCATCTGTCACCATGGTTCACTATCATCTTGGGACTTTGAATCAGGAGTTGCTGCAAATTTTCTTATAATTACTTGTGGCACTGCCCACCAATTAGCATTAGGAATACGGACCTGATAATATGTATGTATGATCATTGTTTTAAATCCATGCTATTATTTAGGTGGCAGCACTGTCTGCGCAGGCGTAGTAGGTGCAGTGGTGCGATTATGCGAGGCGCGAGCGGCGGGGGTGAGGAGAGAAGCCGCCGCCTCGCTCTATCTCCTGATGAGAGCGAACTTCCAACACGCGAAGGGCGGCGACTTAACGAGAGTTCACCTACAGGTAATCATAGATGGCAGCACCATCTAGGCTTTGGTGGGCGCAATGCAGAGAACCGTCTATTCCGTGAAATATTGTATACCTAGATATCGTGGAGAGCGAAATGAAGAGAGCTACTATAGAAGTGTTAAATGTTCTACAAATATTTCTTCCGAATCTGGGTGTTGTAGTACTATGGTACTCTAATTTTCTGATACCCATAAGCTAGGAATGAATCCTAGTGTGAAGTTAGAACTACAAATATGATGGATATTTGGGTGTTTTTATATTTAATATTGAATTATTTTATTTGAAAACTTTTTTGCATCAAAACGTAAATATATTTCTTATAGGTCATAATGGCGGTATCGAAGTTGCTCGATAACTCGACTGCTATAAACTGCAAACGTTTCCAAGAGTCTCTGTCTGTGATAAACTGCTTCGCAACCGGCGACAAAGCAATGAAGGGAACTGGTAAGAACTGGTTCAATCAAGTTTTTATTCCACTCATTTTGGATAATTAGCCTATTTTTCGGCGGATTTCTCATCTAAACTGAACGGCGTTTAGCTCTATACTGAGTTCAGGAGCTGTAAAATTGTACTATGAAACTAATAGCTGACAGATTTTGAACATAGTTCTTATAATTTTATAATACTATTTGACATTTTATAATATTAATAAAATGGTGACAAAATAAGCCTAAAAATCGTGCTATTTCCGATTTACAACTCCTGAAAGCTGACCCCTACCAGAGCTTCATAAAGTACAAATAGCATTATTACTTTTACACAGGGTTGTCAAGTGAAGTAGCAGAATTGATGCGCCGTGTACGAACTGTTGTCGGAGCTAGGGCACGGTTGGCTGGCGTCGGCGGAACCGGCGCGTCAGGTAATCTAGCTAATAATATAAATAAATATTTGTGGACATGTCACACAGCGCCATCTAGCCCCAAACTAAGCAAAGCTTGTACTATGAAAACCAGATGGCTGATACAATACATTATATACTTTTTGAGATTAAATTTATGAAACCACTTTTGAAGAGATGCGTGAAGTGTACCAAAAGAGCCTTATTAAGGCACAACATCATCCTAAAACGAATAGTAGTAGATATATTATATTTGTTTTAATTCCTAGGTGCCGGTAGCGTGCATTTAGCGGAGTTGCAGCACGCATTGGCGGCGTCTTGTCGCGCCACGCCGCGACTAAGGCACGCGTGGCTCGCCAACTTAGCCGAGCATAACGCCAGGCAGGGCGACCACGATGAGGTTATTATTTTCGCAAATAAACAAGAAACATAATTAACAATTTCAGAACAAGCGGACTGTATTCAATCTCTAAAGTACTAATATAAAACAGACTGACTCGGACGCAACAGCTATTTGCGTCTGTCTGTGTCTTAAGTTCTTCTAATCTATGCAACGATTTAACGTATAAACTAGCGAATCGCCCCTGCTTTGCATGGGTGTTTTGTGTCTAAATCATTCGGATACTTGTCCCAGTAATAAATTAAACGGTTGCAAAATTGACGGGTCAATAGTATGAAATAAAACTTCTGCACATTCGTAGAGTTTGACAACTGAAAGGTTCTAGAGTAATCAGTTGACGATCAATGCTTCTCAGGAAATAGTAAATAGATGTTGTTATAATGTCATCGTTTTCCACAGGCAATGTGCTGTCAACTGCACATCGCGGCACTGATAGCTGAATACCTAAAACTCCGGGGCACGCTGACATGGGGCGCGGACGAATTCACAGAAATATCCAAGAACATTCCCAAAGATGAGACTGGCCTCAAGATAGACGAAGGTAAGTCAAAATGCACATTTTCGTTTTAAATTTTTATTACATGCACACATTACACAGCCTTAATCCTTTGGTAATAATATCTTACTAATTATTATCAGCCCTCAATCTCACTGTTGGGCAAAGGCCTCATCCAATCTCTATTAGTCCATCTCTTGCTAATATCGTCCAATCGGCACAGAATTTGGCGAGCCCGTCCTTAGTTCAAATATGTAAAGTACAAAAATATAATTGATTTTGGTGCTGACTTACACTTAATAATGTGATACGTAGCGTATTCTTGATGTATAAACTCATACAAAGCAACATAATAGCCAATTTTCGAGCTAAACTCTATTAAACTTTGTATTACGTAGTAGGTGCAAGCTTACAGTCTTCTTTATAGTTGTGTGATACGATGTATTTGGTGAGTTCCTTGAAGGTCTCGATGGGACAAAACGGAGCGTCGCAACCCGGAACCTCCATCAGACGCGGTTCCGCTGAGTCGTCGTCCCAGTAGTATATCTGTATGAACACATTACTTCATCAAAAGTCTACTTTTCTTCGGAGTTGTGGCACCACACAAAGTGCAACAACGTTCTTATAACTTACTTGTGACATTGAACAAAAAAGTCTATTACAACTTTAGACCGAACATTCTGTGACGTTCTCAACTAAACACTAAACCTTTAGACCGAACCGCGCTTTCTTCGAGTCAGCCTTCTTGTTATCTTGATTCGGTTGAGACAGTCGTTTGCGCAGTTCAAATAGCAATGTCGCTCGGTTAGCGCAAGCGGTATTGACACACGTGCGGGTAAAAGTGCCGTAACGAGGGATTCCCAAAGTGGTCCTAGGGGTCGACATAAACGAAAACTGATTTTGGGGGTCGATGAGGTCTAAAAATCGACCCCTATTAAATTAACACAAGTTCTTATTTAAAACTCTCAAGATAGGTAGGTACTGTATTGTTTATTTTGTGTCACGTGTACTAAGAATAATTAATATTTTTGTAGGAAATAGCATTGTTGTAGTAATGTAAAGTCTCAAGTTCGTACAAGATGTAAAACTCGCAGCTGTTTTAAGTTAGCGGACCATTATGAATAAGTGGGTTGATCTTAAAAGTAGGTCTAGGCCATGGGGGTCTGAGGTAACAGTTCATTTTGGAAAAGGGGTCACTTGTCCAAAATAGTTTGGGGATCCCTGTTATATACCGTATTAATAAGTCTGTCTCGCTATTTACCTTTAGACCGAACCGCGCTTTCTTCGAGTCAGCCTTCTTCTTGTTCTTTTGATGCGGCTGAGGCAGTCGTTCGTGTAATTCGAATAGCAATGCCGCGCCGGGGTCGGGCAGTCTCGGCGGCGGCGCCACACATGCAGCCAAAAGTGCCGCTACATTTTCAGGCGTGCCTGTTCGTACTATGACGCGAAGTTTTGATCCCTCGGCCATATTCGAAGTCGCTTCTTTTATTATTTGCTGTAGGAGCGCACCTAAAAAGTAGAATAAAAAAATATAAGAGTAAATGATAAACTAGCTGTCGCCCGCGGCTTCGCTCGCGTTGTACCCGGATAAAAAGTAGCCTATATGTTATTCCAGCACACGTATTATGTATATTCCAAGTTTAATTCAAATCTGTTCAGCTATTTAGGTGTGATTGATGCACAAACATTCAAACATCCTCATAAACTTTCGCATTTATAATATTAGTAGGATTAGAAACGGTTTAGTCAGATTTGAATTTTACAAATTCACGTGTGATGCAAATGAATAATTAAAATTTCACGTTTTTACTCATTTATTTTTAAAGCTGTTTGCAGTCTACATAATAAAAATAAATACCTAGCGTCTGGCCAGGTTATGGCCTTAGATTTTATATGCATTGGGATTAGTATAAATCAAATTTAAAAATAAAGATAAAAAAGTTTATGTTTTTAGAACATCAAATTGTATCATGCCTTCGACAGCGGCATAATATTACTTACTGCGCGCTGTAAATGACGTATAGTATAACATGAGTCTTACCACCACTCAGCTTTTTCAGAAGGTTGTTGTGGAACATCATAGAGTACTCCAGTCTTGCAATATCCATTAGTTTTCTCTTCACGTGCTTCGCCCATTTCGGGTTGGCTACTTTTATATCATCCTGTAAACAAATTAGAATGGACCTGTTCAGATTTGAATAGCATTTAAAACGAATTTAATTAATATGACATTGGCATTCGTAGAAGATTGATATTTTAACCAAATAATAAAAATTATTTAAACTACAAATCATGAAGTAGCATAAAACTAAAACATTTTTGGTAAAGCAATGAGCACCTTTAAATTGAATAAAAGTGATTAATTATTCATTTGTTATTTATAAATTGTCTTTAATTACCTGTATCAGGAATAAATTATTCAAGTCATACGCTTCTTGGGGCGTACTGAAGTTTGTGTTTGTCATCTGCGCGATTTTGTGGAAAAAATCTTTATAAGGCGCTAAAAGACCTTCCTCTGTGAATGCATCCAATATCCTTTGTTTTTCTTGTAAATATCTCGGACAGTTCTCTTCGTAAAGTAGCTGAAATTATCAAAAATTTAGTCCTAAGCATTGTAGGAGAGATATTAATTCACTTATGACTAGTACTACATACATATACGAAGGGGAGATAGACTCACATAGTCTTGCTTCCTAGCTGGATATGTGTAAGCAATTGGCTGCCACATTATCGTGTCGTTCCATATTTGTTCCTGGGGTGGTGGCCATAGTCCCGCTGATATGAGAAGCGCTGTCATTTTACTCAAGTCCGTATCTGAAGCTATGACGATACTGCTTTCTGAAAACGACATAACATTTGTCATAATTTGGAATTAAGTACTTAATACAAAGTATTTATATATGTATAAAATTGTCAAACCTTCGTCGTAGTAAGGCCCTAAAAACTCGTTATATCTCTTTCTAAGTAATGCGCCCATTTCGTAAGTCAACATTTTTCCTTCCTGAAATAAAAACGTATTTTATCTGAGTAAGGAAAAAACTACGACGTTTCATTCAAATCTTTCAACGGTCACACAGTAAGCGATATATCATTATTATCTGGTGACGGTAGTGGTCTGCCGACACTTAATTCCCGTTCGAACCGACCTTCACAGGACCCCCTCCCGCATCGAGACCGGGAAGTCGAGGCTCGTTAAAAACTCATTCGTCCAGCCAGTCCTTCCAATAAACATCGACAGTTCCGCAAGTTCAATGTCACTAAACAAGCGCACGCGTCAGGGGCGTGACAAGAAGTTGACTAGACGACTGGACTAAAGCAAACCTCAGCAAAAACTTGATTGAAGTTCATTTGCAGAATATCACCTTGCGAAACGCCTAACAGAATGTAAGGGTTCCTTTGTGGTTCTATTGATGTTCCTGAAATAACTGTCAGGTGACGGCTCAAGGACGCTCGATAAGTGATCTTTTGTCGATTCTCTAATAGTATTGAATGAGTTATAAAGGACCGCCAGCATATGAATGAGTTGCAATCTGTATGAATAATCTACATGAATGACGTAGTAAGCGCATGTTATATGTGCCATCCATTTGTCACGGGTCGAGCGCTTGGTTTCATGAATCGAGGAACTACGCCATTGTTGATAACCATAACCCTTGTAGTTCCCATGAACTGAATGAGAGTACATTTCTGAAAGTGTTTTTGTGTGCGCTTCATAGGATTTGTTTGTGATTTATGGTCCGAGATGTAATTGTTACGTGAGAAACATCAATTTTGATGTCCTATTTTCATTGTAGTAATATTTTCTATAGTCTGAATATTGTAATCTAGATTCGGTATATAGCATCGCATACGTGAAAAGGCCATTTTTAGCAATTCATTTCCCAAATTCATTGCAGAGCCTTAGCAATTCCTCTAATTTCTTATAATGGTCCGAATTATATAGGTAATTTGTACGCAATTCAATTCAGCAGCAGATTCATATAAAGTGGCTTTTAAACCCTCCCGTGAGGCTAAAAAGGCTACTTGGAGCAATTCATGTTTCGATTTTATAGCAAATCCTAAGTGATTCCTGTAATTTTCGTAAAATGGTTCGAATTGTAGGTGAATTGTACGCAATTCGATTCAGCAGCAGATTCATATTTGGCCGTAAAATGGTCTGAATTTTGGCAAGTCGTACGCAATTCAATTCAGCAGCAGATCTGATAAAGTGGCCTTTTTAACTCCTTGCCACAAATTACATCTATTCCAGGTTACATCCATTATGGCGTCATGGAACCAATCCAATATCTCACAAACTTGGCATAGTTTATAAAATCAGTACATTGGCGCTGATTATGATATAGAAATCTAGCTTCTAAAAATTATCATTGTGATCTCAATGAACAGAGGAATATTAAGTTTAACTTACGTTAGTCATAGCCCCAGCACCATATGGAGAGAAGACGTGGTCAGGAGGCGCCGCCCCGAGCATCGCCAACTCACGCGCGCTTGGCGTGCGCTCCCCGTGAGACATTAGCTGCGGAAACCAATTAGAACCTGTTTGATTGCCTATTCTATTAACCTGCGGATATCGAAAATAGCCAGTAAAATTTAGATGAAATCATCTTATATTATGAATGCGAAAGTTTGTGAGGATGCTTGGATGTTTATGCCTCAATCACGCCTAAACGGCAGAACGGATTTGAATGAAACTTTTAATATACATAGTACATGTACTGGATTAACATATAGGCTATTTTTTATCCGGTTACCACGTGAGCGAAGCCGCGGGCGGCAGCTAGTAACATATATAATGCAAAAAGGCAAATGTAACAAAATAATCCTGATTACTATACCAGACAATATACTGCAAAGATGCTGTCAAAATTACAAATGCATTCCAAAAGTCTGTTTGAATGTTTTTTTTATTACCTGTAGTGGCATCATAGGTTACTTACCACATGAACTTGACGGAGTACAGTGACTTCAACGGTTGTGTCTTTCATCAGTATAACTGCTACGAGGGCTGGAAATTGAAAATATTCATTATAACATTATTTGAGAGACAGAACTCAGAGCCTGGGTTCTGAATAACTGAATTTCGTCCCCTACTGCTATCCTACTGCAAAAATTTGTGTGATGGTGTTCGTCCCGCAAAAAGTGAGTCTATGATAATAATAATAATAATAAGTATTTATTTGCTCTCACAAAAGGTTAGGTACATGTTGTAGGTACTTAGATTAAGAAGTAAAAATTTATTTTAACCTGCTTCGTGAGAGTCTGGTGCCTGTAATAGGTTTGTGCAAACCTGTGACACAGGTCACCAGTCTATAGGAGTATCATACATACATAAATATATTATCACGCCCGTATCATTGGGGTGGGCAGAGCCACAAGTAAAATTGCAGCCACTCCTTATTTAAGTCCCAAGATGGATAGGGAATCATAGTGACGGGTGATCAGCCCATCGCCCATATAGATAGTCCATCATGTTGAAGGGGATAGGAGTATCAATTTTCATATAATCGATTTTAAAGGTATAAACTCACCGGCGATGAGCGAGATGCCCACCAACACGCCGAGGCAGCAGCACGTGTGCTCTATGCGCATGCCGGGCGGCGCCGCCGCCTCCGTCGCGTTGGTCGGCTCCTCGTCGCGACCGCCCTCTTTCCTGCAATTTATTCCCCTCCTTTGTTTGTATACTTTGCCTATATCGGGCTCTATTCATGATTTTCTTTTGTTTTGAATAATCACCAATCTTCTTACTTTAATTATAAATGCGAAAGTTTGTGAGGATGTTTGGATGTTTGTGCCTCAATCGCGCATACACAGTGAACGGATTTGAATGAAACTTGGAATATACATAGTACATGTGCTGGATTAACATATAGGCTATTTTTTATCCGGGTACCACGCGAGCGAAGCTGCGGGCGGCAGCTAGTGTTACTTAAATGTCAGACACGAAGGCTCCTGGTAGCGACCGCCCTCTTTCCTGCAATTTATTCCCCCTTTGTTTGTATATCTGGCTCAATCAATGTTTCGTCTTGTTCTGTTTTGGATTTCACCAACTTTACATGAAGCCCCTCTACCTAGAATATTATGCTCACGGACTAGATAGATTTAATTCAAAACAAATTCTAAAGCATCTCTACCTCTTATAAAATTCCGGTATCCTCGATTTTTTCGATTTTAATTATGTACAAAACATAAAACAGATAAGGTCTGGACTTTTTATAAATAACAAATCATTTTGACATCCTGGGTGAACAGCGCAAATTGATTTCCATTAGTATTTTTTTTACCTACGTTACTTGTACGCTTGTTAAATACCTATGAGTGTTGTACCTAATTAATTATCGATTAATATACATAATATGTCAACTACAGACACGTGTGCAAATTAGCGTTACCGACCAGGGGCGCAGAAACAATTTGAAGAACTGGATTTGTACCCAATCAAGATTTAACTTACATTTTCCTCCGCCGGGTCGGCAGCTCTACATTGTAATGCGATCAATCTGGTTTTCGTCACTTGTCTTGTTTCATTTTTGTCCGAATTCGGTTACCAGATCGCGCGGGATATAAACTACCAATGCACTGTAAAGCCTGTTCGTGGAGAGATGGCGGGAAGTGCACGTCTCGCGTGGCAGGGCTCCACTGAGTCCGCTCGGGATGCTGCGATTCACGGTCGCCGCGACCTGTGCTCGGATGATTGACTCTGTCCAATCGATTGAGGCACGGTACATGCGTGCCCGCATCGACATTGTAGCGGTAGTCCAGCCTAACCTTGCCTTTGAATGGGGGGAATCCAATTCATTTATCATACCTATCTACATTACCTGTCTACTATGATCGAGCTAATTAATGCATACATCATAATGCGTCTGAATCAGAGAATAGGGGTACTTAGTGACGTCTGTTGGGTACGACTCGTTGGAAATACTACGCGTGTTTTGCTAGGATGTTTGATATGTTCCTGCATGAGGGTGCTATGTACGATTCGCCTGATAGTGTGAATTAGAAGATTGGCCTCTCGGCGCTTGCTTGGCCTGTCTTGATTTCCGCTGTTTCCAACCGCTTGAAGGAACGAATCTATATTCCCAGCCACTTATATCACGATTTGCTTTGTAAATATATGTAAGTATACCTTTTTATTTAGTGTGTTAAACCACATTTAATGGCTGTGGCTTACCAGCTGGAAAAGGCCTTTTTATTGTGAGTATTCGTAATTTGCATCATTTATTTTTAGCCTTGGTGATAGGAATATTCTGTATCAAAGTGGCATAAATTTAACGTGACTGAGGATTTTCCTTTAATTGTCTTACACTTATTATTACTTACTTGCTCTTGACACAAATGATGCTTGTCAACTGCACCATCTTTGTTCCGTAAAACACTTTCTGAATAAATCGCGTTGATTTACGTTTGGGATATCACACACATCCTATTTGATGGAAACATTGACGGCAATAAAGATTTGAGATTCTCATTCGCTTGTGTCGTGCAAGACAGACTCTCGATGTATGCCACTATATCTAATCAAATTGTAATTACAGACGTAATACCAAAATTTATTTAGCCTCTTGCTAACAATGAGGTAGAGTTTTTGCGAGATTTTTTTCTCACGGGCTAATTTATTCAAGTAGTTCTTCAAATCGTCAATCTTTTAATACCTGAGTCTTAAAATTCGTTTTTGTTATCTTGCAAAACAGTGTACCTAAACCTATCTACAGAACCATTTCAAAGGTAACATAAAAGACAAAAGGTTGTGTGAAGGTTTGTTTTATTTACATAGAAATAAGGAACTTAATACACTTTACAGTTACAAATAAAACTCGTAACTACAAACACTGCTACAAACAGTGATTGTCATTATTCACTATTGCTATTTTAGGTTCTAAAGAACTGGTGATAGTAATTGGTACAACAAAAATTCACAGTCGGTCGTATAATTGGTACCATAATGTCAGTCAACACAATAAAAAAGTAAAATTCCTATTTCAGGTGTTTGTTCTACTCTGTGTGTTATAGAAAAATCTTTATACTTAAAACGTCTAATGTAACTAACTATGACATTATATAAATTAAACGTGTCATAAATCAACGATCTATTCTGCATTCTTTTTCGTAGTCTTCTTTCGTCCACGCGTAGTCTTTGACAAGGCTGACGAATTTCTCGTAGTCGCAGAGTCCACTGCCGCAACCTTTGATTGACAGGATCTTGGCTGGTCCACCGGCGTCCTTGGCATAAAGAGCCTATAACATCAATGATATACATTAGCATCTCATGTCATGACATTCAAATTAGGGGGCAATAGTCAAGGTCAGTTCAATAATAAAAGGTATAGAACAGGTAAATCTTGTACCTGTAATTAAGTGTTAAATATTGGTTTTATATTATATTCATTAATCACCACAGAGATCAACGTTCGAATATGGTCAAGATTTTGGGATTACATATTCAAACCACAAAAAAAAATTCCGAATGGGAAAATAAAACAAAAATCTATAAAGAAGTCATAATTGCTCAGGTGGTTGAAGGTCAGGAATTCATCGATTTTGAAATTAACGCCACGTCACGACCGCAACAGTAATCAAAATTGGATTTATTTATAATTAAACATCTAATTTATCAGTTCAGCAGTCAAGAATATCGTTTATTACGATTTTATAAAAACAATCCCATGGTTGAAAGTATTGCTTTTTTTTACGTCATCAATTTCGATTACGTCCTTCGATTTATATAAATTACTCACCAAAATACTATATTTTCCGTCAGTTTTCCTACGTCTTAATTCCAAACAATATGTGGCTCCGTAACTAGGTTGGTGGGGCTCGAAGACCCTGGACGCTGCCATCAGAGCTGCAACGTTGTTCTCGTGAGCTGAATACAATCGCAACTTAGGCTGCTCCGTGTCTCCTTGGATAAAGTTGCTCGTTGCATTCAATATTTCATTCAAAAGTACTCCTGAAAAATCCAAAACAATTGCAAACATGGACACAACACGTAGGTAATGCGCACGTGGTATAAAAATAAAGTTTACCTGAAGCCAGTTTAATCAATTTAGGCGTATAAAATTCACTGGCATACTCAATTTTGGTAACTTCTTTGATTCTAGGCATTACTTTTTCGGCCCATTCTGGAGGTTCCTTGCCAACGTTACTCTGAAAATAAATTGCGATGGTAAAATTCTGAATACATCACGTTCCCGACAGAATTTACTAGTCAGTATGATGTGTCAACATACCAAGGTCTGGAATAAGTTATCTAAGAAAAACACGTCCTCAGGTGTTGTGATGTTGTTGCCAGTCTTGTCTTTCAGGTATTGGAACAGATCCTCATAAGCTTCGATCCAACCTGCCACTTTCGGTTCATCATAAACATCGTTCCTCAACTTTATATACAAATCGCAATTGTACCAATACATAAGCTGAAATAAAACAATACGTTATTTATTTGATTTATTGATGAAGAAGTATAACTATTAATACTATTATGAAATTCAAAAAAAGGCCTAGATGAAGCTCCCTTTATATTTACAATGAAAATAAATGATATCTCTCAGACGAGCACCCCCACGTTTCATAAAGGCCATCAAGTATTGTTTATTTACCTAGTTGATAAAAATAGGTATATGATAATGAAATTGGTAGCCACTATCAGGAAGTACAGAACTAGGCTATAATGCTGATAATAGGATCGAACGAGCCATCATCCGATTTCTGACATACATTTTAAAATACAGATAATAGCGTAAATCATCTAACCTGTGCTACTTAGGTACTTAATTATACTTATAATCAAACGTGGTTCGATGCTGCTTTTTAGTTCAACTGCATCTTAGAGTCGTCTTAAGAGGTAGGTACTTACATCATAATCTTCCTGTCCTTATCCCACTCTATGTGGTGTCGGCACGGCATGATCCTTGGATCATGCTGTAAGAGTTTTGGCTAAGGTGTTTTATGACCGGCCGCCTGCCTAACGTCAACCCTCCTTGCGAATACTTGCTTATTGTCATCTTGTTGGAGAGGATACTATCCCTTAGTCGACTTTTACGACATGTTCGGGGAGAGAAGCAGCTATTATATAGGACGCATTCTGTTTTACTCCCAGTCCAGCGAAGAAGTATACAGGTAGGTACTTACATCATCCCTGTCATAGTCAGGAGTATTGTACGGTACTGGTTGCCAGTTCAAATTCGGGTTCCACCTCTGGGCGGGTGGCGGGGGGTACAATGCCGCTAGAGCTGCCAATGCTGTCATCTTAGTTCTGGAGTAGGACGTTGTTCTAACAACTGTTTCGTCGGGCAGATACAACGGGGAAATGAAGCAGTCATACCTCTTGCGCAAGTATTTCCCGACTAGGAAGCCACGCTGCTTGCCTTTCTGTTGCAATGAGATTCAAAAGTTTCAGTCAGAACTTTATATATGCTCGAAGACTTGAACTCATGAGGCATTTTAGATTTTTTCATGCAAATTAATATTTAATATTATTAATAGTTTATTCAAATTAATATCCTACTAATATTATAAACGCGAAAGTTTGTATGTATGGATGTTTGTTACTCTTTCATGCCTAAACGGCTGATTAACATATTATTTTTTATCCGGGTACCATGCTAGGCCGCGATCGGCAGTTAGTTTATCTGGTGTGTCTAATATAACGGTAGGCACATAATTATACCTATTTTTTACGTTTAACATGTTTTATAAGTTTTAGGACCTACCGATGAGTTTCAATTCCAAATATACGATAATACTGAATAATAATATATTTACTTAACCCTAGTACATGGCTAAGCTGATTTTATGGTTGTAGTTTTTAAAACCAGTCTTTCAGAATGGTAGAAGAGGAGGGTTTCTTAAAATACTTACATTGGTTAAAGCTTTCATTCCGTATGGAAAGAAAATGCTGCTGCTAATTTTTTCTTTACTTGAATATAGTGCCAGTTCCTCTTCATCTGGTGTACGGTCGCCATGTCTGAACATCTGTGAGAAATATTGACATAACTAAAAAAAATAAAATGGCATTGACGTTCTGTTTCAGTTTTAAGTAATATATATTACGTCTGCAGTATTTACTTATTATTGTTAAGTATCTCATTGTTTAGCATAAGATCTTTATCTATAACGACCTAACTAATGTGCCATCCGCAAATAATTCAAGCCGGGCACACGTGATCATGGCGTGATTGTCAATTGGAATCTCCTAACATACCGTAAACACTAGCTGGAGTTCTGTGTCCGATATGTCTTCGCTGTTAACGCCACTAACCCCCACTACCTGCTTGGGCCTTGCAACATCGTCACCCCACACACTGGCTACTAGCAAAAGGGATATGAAAACGACCCCCATTTTGAATTTCCTTTCCCGCCCAGTGTCACAACATATACCTACGCGCGCTCGCAAGCGCCTTTCGACTGCAATACACAGAGCCTCTACTCCATTTATATACAGATACATAGAATAGTGATACAAGAGGATCGGCGGGACTGTAGGCACCTACGTCACATCGTTTGAGCTCAGCATAATCGGTGTCATTGATCGGCTATTAGATTTGCAAACCATCGGGGATTTACTGCGAAATTTTGTAATAAATTTTACAAGTTATGAAGGCAAAACGAATTGAGTCGTTTTGTCTTCATCTCTGAAACGTAAATTCATGCAAACAAAATACTCTACATTAAATAATTAGAAGGATCTGGTTCAAATTGATTGCATTCAATTCGGTTCAGCTGTTCACGAGTCCCAAACATCCTCATAAACTACTGGAGCCTTTAATGAAACCTGGAGAGCCAGCTAGTAGGGTCCATGTGGGCTGTAATCGCGCGTGAAATATGAAAATATTTGTTTAAATACAAACAATTTATATTCGTTCGTGTCCTATCGATAAAAACTTAGAACAAGTAATACATAGAAACTAGTTTTTAATGTGCATTCAAATTAGCAATTTATTGAGATTGTACCTATTTAAAATTAAATTTATATGTAAAACGAACAGAACAATGACAAACCATTTAAATAATGTACTTTCCAATAAAATTTCCATGTTATTTAAAAACACCTAAAAACACATGAGGAAAGGATAAACAAATACGTCGTCAAATATGATTTCCAGAGATAGTAGGTTATCAACCATATCAGATAACTTTTTTCTCCTTTTTTTTTGTTCTACCTTTTTCGTCCCAATGCTGGGCAAAGAATTCCCCCTATTTTATGCGAGGAAATGATGATTATTTACTTAATACAGAGAAAACTACTAAGTCTAGTTTATTTTGAGTAGAAAATACCTACAAAAAATTAATTTGAATGTCAATTTAAGTGGAAAGAAGGTTGCTTAGATTAAATGTTTCTACTATTTAGCTACAGATAGGCACATAAGGCCATTTCTCATTGACTGCGTTGAAAAGACTGTTCCGATGTGATAAATATGTGATGTGATCCTCTCGCTTTTGTTTTCGAATGCGCAATTCTTACCGATATTAAAAATAGGTAGAGATGAAATTTTCACAGAGTGTGTATTTCTATTGCCTTTATAACAACAAATATACACATAATGGGGCCCCCATTAAAGAAATATTTATGTGCATGTGCGAATTCGACTCGCACTTGACCGGATTTTTATACATTCATTTTATTTTCAGGAATGACGGATGTGCATTACAACGAGCAAGCCCTATTGGAGCATCTGATGATCTGCACAGAGTACGTCGACAAAGCGGAGCGATACGAACTGCTCGGTCCCATCTATCGGCTAATAATACCCATCCATGAGCGCAGGAAGGACTATCAAGCATTGCTAGCGTGCTACCAACACCTAACAAAAGCGTACGCAAAAGTCATAGAGGTCACAAATTCGGGGAAAAGATTGCTCGGAAGGTTCTATCGGGTCGCGTTCTTCGGGAAGGCACATTTCGGCGAGGACGAAGAAGGACTGGAGTTTATTTACAAAGAACCGAAGTGTACGTCTCTCAGTGAGATTTCGGAGAAACTGCAGAACTTCTATGAGCAGAAGTTCGGCAGTGGACACGTCAAGATGATCATGGACTCAGCGCCGGTTAGTAGAAAAGTTTTTTGCATACTAAACCTGTTACAATTTTTTCCTAATGCGTCTTTTTAACAACCAGTTCTTGTACAAAAATAATAACAAAAGTAATAACAGGTAAATTGTGGTATCTTCTATGGGTAACTAAATATACAGGTAGGTACAGGGCTGCTAGTCATACTAATATTATAAAGAGGAAAGATTTTTTTGTTTGTTTGTAACTAATAGGCTCCGAAACTACTGGACCGATTTCAAAAATTATTTCCCCAATAGAAAGCTACATTATTAGGGACTAGTATAGGCTATAATATATTTTCAAAAAAATTAGGGATCCCTAAAAAAATTGCAATATTGTAACCCAAGGTAGAAAACCCAAAATAGTTTTTGGCGTGCGCTGCGAAAACTATTGATTATAGAACAAAATAATGTACTATACGCGTACGAGTTCGCGGGCAGCAGCTAGTATAATATATTAGGATTAGGATTTATTTATTTATTAATTTAAACTGTTTTAAATCCAGGTGAATCGCGAAGAGTTAGATAGCAAGTTAGCATACATCCAAGTGACATGGGTCCGAGCAGCGCCCGAGGGTATAACTGCCACGAGTTCTAGCGGAGAAGGCTCTTTCGAACGCGCACACAACGTGCGCAGGTTCGTCTTTGAAACACCCTTCACAAGAGACGGCACAGCGAGGGGTCCTGTTCATCATCAGAGGCTCAGACTTACGCATCTCACTGGTAACTTAACTTTATAACTGCATACATACATTATATCACGCTCGTATACCTAATGGGGTGGGAAGAGCCACAAGTAATCATATGAAAACTTGCAGCCACTCCTGATTCAAAGTCTCAAGATGGATATGGTGAACTGATGAAAGGATATCAAGAACGTCAGACGTTCTTAGACTCTAACTCTAGTTCTCAGACTTCTTAGACTCTAAGCAAGCTACACGACGAGCGCTTCAGCATGCTATAAGGATCATTTTTGGTTGCAGCTGCAAACTGGTTTCCTTACGTTAAACGGCGCGTACCGGTCGTCGAGACACAAGTTGAAGAGAAGAGTCCGATAGAGGTCGCTATCTCCGAAATGGAAAGCCAAGTTGCTGAGCTGGCGGAAATCGTCAACGCTAAGGCGCCGGACATCAAGAAATTGCATTTGAGGTGAGGAATAAAAAAAAACTAAGACCTTTTGCCATCTATAGTAGACGATTTATACAACGTCAGGAGGCAATTTTTACCTTCACAAACGGGACGCTGTAGTGCCCGGGACGAATTAAGATGGAGTAGGCTTGCCCAGCACCTATTCCATCCTCTCAGCTTAGTCGGCCTTGTCCACAGGAAAGACATGATCAATACGGAGCTGACTAAGCCGCGGGTTTCCTCACGATCTTTTCCTTCACCGTTTGAGAGTACTGGTATAGCGCACATAAATTTTTCGCACAGAAAAATCCATTGGTACACGACCAGGTTTGAATCCACGACCTTTGGATCGGAAAGCGGGGTCACTACCAACTAGACCACCGTGGTGAGGAATACGAAACAATCATCATTTGTCTACAATTTACCTGTAACTCACTAACGAAACCGGTCACCGGATAAAAAGAAACCGGTTATACTCTCCAGCCGTTCCAACCCCGTTCTGTAACCGGACAGTCACTAGGGATCACAATCCGGTGTCATTTTCAAACCGGATCATGATTAAATCGTGACAATTTATCTTTATACGTAATTGAACTCCTCCGTAATTAAAAATAGAGATGATTTAATTATATGATTTTGTTTTTTATGAACTCGCTTCGTACGACTTGTACGGATACGTATTTATTAACGGTTTATTTAACATTTGCAGGTTGCAAGGCAGTGTCTGCGTGCAAGTGAACGCGGGGCCACTGGCGTACGCCAACGCATTCTTAGATCCCACACTAGCGTTGATGTATCCCGACGATATGGTCGAAAAACTGAAAAATATATTCAAGTGAGTATCTTTTGGAACATATAGCCAACAGTCACTGGAGTACATAGATATTTTCTAATCACACAAGGATTCCCTGTCTCGTGTGCCCAGACCCGGAGGAAATCAAATTAAAATGTTCAATTTAATGCAATCACTAGGATCGATTTAAATTTGTAAATAAATCTTGAGTATAGAACCCGCACCGCTCGCGTTTCAGCCGGGCCTTTCTCGCCACTCCATTGAGGTGGACGTAGATATTCGACGGCCTTGGTGGCGTGGCGGGTGATTGCTTGGTTCAGACGCTAGAGAAAGATTCCCGCTGCGGAAGAAATGTTTCTGATACCCACGACACAGGAAATCCTAGTGTGGGGTCAGATTAAGTATGTATATGACTGTTGGGTGGTATTTACTTATTTTATACTATATACTAGCTGACCCGACAGACTTCGTCCTGTTCATTCGTCATTTGTATGGGAAAAAGAAAAGGGCTATTTTTAGGGTTTTTCCAGCAATAATTCTAATTTTTCTCGCCGTAAAAACCATCCTTGAACTTCAACGAACATTTTAAAAAAAGATTTGGCCAAATTGGTCCAGGCGTTGTTGAGTTATGCGCTTACCAACACATTTTGCGATTCATTTTTATATTATAGATTTATACATCATAATATAAAAATATCCTCGGAGAATACCCTCAATATCTCTTAAAATAAATAAATAAAGTATTCTTCTTCACTCAAAATTCAACAATTATCATTCCTTACAGAGAGTTCCTGACAATCTGCCATGCAGCACTTCAACTGAACATTAAACTCATCAGCTCAGACCAGGTCTCGTACCATGAGGCTCTTGAAACCAACTACTACAAACTCAGTGATTCCCTCGCTACAGTCTTAGGGCAGCCGTTGCACGATATACTAGTGAACGGAAATCTCAGCACCACTGTCACAGGAGTTGAGCTGGACTCTAGTAATGCTTGAACGGATCCCGGCTATACAACGTGTAACATAATGTCCCTATAAGCCCGAAAGGGGTGTATTCAGACCGAGCACTTGAATACATTGACGTGTGCAAAAGTTCAATACATCATATTTGAAATTCCTATACAATTAAAAACAAATTATTTCATGAGAAATTTGTGACAACCCTATGTGTTTGTTTACCATTTGCGTAGGTAACAAACACACGCGCACCCTCCTATCGCGTCGGACCCACACATACGCAGACAATTGAACGCGCGGCAAGTTTCAAAAAGTACCTAGGTGTAATCACCAAAGTTTTCGTAAGAATTTGCAATTTTTTTAATTCTACGTAGAAATTAAAGTCGAAGATTAAAATCACGATATCTTTCACACATAAAAAAACAACTACCTACCTACATCTACCTAGGTAGTTACCTAAGGACCTAGGTACAGGAAAAGTTAAGTTATACCTTTTCTCCCTTCTTCTTGGTTGGCTCGGAACACGGCTAATTGACATGGTAGGTATTAGGTAGGTATGTAGGTACCTAGGTTGGTATTACTGGTACACATTCACATTCACAATCACAAAATTATTTTTGTCATTTTTTATTAGTAAGCTAGGTACTAATGGGGTACCTACTAGGTAGGGTGATAGGTTAGGTACCTATCATCATACCTACCTATCACTGAATTTTATCACTGTTGACACACACAGTAGGTACTCGGTATCCATCAAAGGGAAGTAGGTACAACACACCACCGAATTCCCGGTCTTCCCTCACTGGTGCGCCCCGGTGGAAAGATCCCGTCGAGAGAAGACGGTTCACCAATCCCAGAAAAGAGCCCGTAAGATGGCAATGGCCGCCCTGGATAACGCTCTCTGTAGAGCTGACGCGCCGCTACTAAGCTGTTAATTATTTGGTGCTGCTCCAACACACACACACAACACCATAAATCATAATACTCACCGTTTGAGTACAAAGCCGACATCGTATCGTACGTTAATTAGTTACGCGAACCGAGAGATTGCTTGTTGCAGTTGTTGCAAGGAACGAATGCTAATTGCGACTGATAAAAACCGATCTGTTTTGCGACCAAAAGTAGGTACCTATTGCCGAAAGCCGAATTTTTAGGGTTCCTTGTCTGGGGTAACCCACTAAATACCGATTGGGAAAAAAAGGCAAAAAACTTCATCATACATCTACTACTACTACTACTACTACTACTGTCGTCGTGTCCGTGTCGCTAGCACTTTTGAACCAGTGTGGTGGAAGGATTAGAGTGCACCTTGAAGGCTCCTTTCGTACACTTTGACACACGTCTATGACATGCCTGGTTTCCTCACGATGTTTTCCTTCACCGTTTGAGAGCATTGATATTGCACACATAAATTTCGAATCGAAAAATCCATAGATTCGAACTCACGACTTAAGGATGGGAAGGCGGGGTTCATAGCAATATGCTACCATGTGCTCTATCCCCATTTGCTACTAGGTACCTACCTACTTACATAATAACCTACCAACAATTACGTAGTTCAATCAAGAAAAGTAAAAAACAAATAAGCCTACGGAACCAATTTGATTTTATTAAACAAACGCTTGCGGTGCGGTGTCGGTTGACGGTTGCGGATTTTGAATTTAGCAAAGGCACCGACAGCCAATTAGGGCGAGGTGCCATCCCACTTATTGTTGTTGTTGTTCCAATGCAACCAATGACAAATAGGCTGTTCACGATGAAAATGAAGATTAGTAAGACAGATAAGTCACAACCTTTGACTTTAGTGCCCAAGTAGGTAGGTACAAAATTGCATTGAAAAATGCTCCAACGAATATTGGAATAATACATCGTTGGAAAAACTAAAGTGGAATAGGGTCACGGCTTATCCTCAGGCACGGTAGACCTCTTCTCATACTTCTTGTTACCTACTCAAGATGCTTTTAAGGCCCGAGTAGGTAGGTACAAAATTGAGTAGGTATCACGGCTTTATCCTCAGGCACGGTAGACATCCTCTCATACTCCTTGGCACCCACTGAGGATACCTTTAAGGCCCGAGTAGGTAGGTACAAAATTGAGTAGGTAAGGTACCTATCTCCTATACTAGGTACTTAACAAAGAGATCTGAAAGGATGTTTACGGTGCCTAGGGATTTTAGTCGTGATGTGTGTGACCTTACATTTTAATTACCAATAAATACCAAGGTACCAACTAGGCCTTCAAAAAAAAATAGAAATTACTTATTAAGCCACCTCGTTATTAGGTAAGTAGGTAGGCATTTTACTAATGGTGTCTGTTCTGTTACCTGTTTCATCTAGAGTTCACACTTAAAGGTCAAAAAACAGCTGTAAATAGGGATGCCTCATGTTGTGTCAAGTTACGTATTGGAGCAAAGTTTAAGAGACATTTCATGAATGAAAACCTTTGAAATTTTAAAAGTCGTTGAACAAACGTTGTTCGCAATGACGTATAGAATACCCCCGTTTCGGGCTTATAGGGACATTATGTTACACGTTGTATATTGAGTTTTGTAGAAAAATGTTGAACCATAATTTAATGTTATAACGGAACTTAATCGCGTAGGTACCTTTTTATTTTCACAATGTTTCGAACGCGTTGCAGCCAAGTACTGGGAACCTTTAATTATGTTGACAAATCGCGATAAAAAATTCTATAATGTTAACTCGAAATATTTGGTCAAGCAAGACGTCCACGTGACATTCAACCAAAATTAACAATTTAGCTCTTAGCCTAGTTCCTGCCTAGACTGCCTTATTTTGTAAGGCAGTTGCTGTCATCCGCTGTTGTTCGCGTCCAGAATAGGGAACGCACTGATAGGCGTGAAAGGGACAGGCTAACGCGGGCGACGACTGTCTTACAAAGCATAATACAATACAAAATCCACTATCTAAGTCACAAAAACTGAAAGGTATATGAAAGATGGCACATAAAATAGTGACAAAAAAAAATCACATTGGTCTTTTGTGACATGGAGAGTAAAAAACATGCTGACTTTGTGTTACAAACAGCTTCCTCAAATTTCCACAATGCACGGAACCAATAGATGATAATAATGAAACAAAGTAAGAACGTTCTTATATTACTAAGCTACTCAGTAATTTTTTAGACTACCCTCATTTTATATAAAAATAAGATATTACCCAAAAAAACATTTAAATAGCAAAACTTATCATCACAATTCGCCCAAAAGAACAATACATAGCAAAGACTGATGTCCATTGAACTCGACGTAAAACCTAACTTAGGTAGACGTAATTAGGTTAAAAGTCAATTACCAGATCCATCCTTGACTTAGTGAATTTTCTATTTAAATCAAGATCTGATCAAAACCAGTGCCATGACCTCTATAATCTCTTCTAAAATTTTGAGTATTCTATTTAGAATATAATGTTTTTTAATCCTCTATATAACTTCAACTTTTGTAATTCTCTAGAACTTAGAATATTCAAGTTATTATCAAGAATTTAATATACATTTTTACTTGAATGTGGCAATCTCATACCTACTTATTATACAGTCATATTATAATAGTTTGGATTTTCATTCATACTGGCTCAATGGGAACGCACATGTTTTAAACAGTGTTTAAGTTTGAAAGGCCGTATTTGTAAAATCAGTATTTCTCTTAAGTTATTTCGTTTATTGTTTTTATTTATTTGCCAGAGTCACAATTATAAGGCTGATGGTTGCGCACGCTCTTTCAGAATGCACAGATTAAAAAGACGTGATTTTCTTTCTTGTTCGCTTTTACTCAAGTCTTCTGAAATTTGTTTAAAGTTCTGTAAAGGAGCGTGTACAGCGATCTTCAATTACTATTTTTATTATTCAAAACATGTACAAAATGAACGCTCAAATTATTCCGTTATTGTTTAGGGTTCTGTATTTTTATTATAATCCGTTTTCGAAACAACTAGGTATCTAGGTTTTAAATTGATTACTCATTACTTATAAATGATTTGATGTAATTATTTTATTTGAAAATTTTACAGATTGTAAAAAGTAATTACTTACTTTGTGTTATTCAGTTTGGCATTAGTGATGATTATAAATTTTACGCACGTTTTTATTTATTTGTTGTTTGTTGTAAGTGTTTGAATGCTCCGATAAGAAAAGTTCAGGTAGGTAACTTAAAGTGTCTATAATATTTCATGTAAGTACTTATTTATTTGTGTAAGATGATCACCAACTATGGGACAATAATTCACCAAAAACAATTCTCATTCAATTGCTCTGTATCGTGTGATATTATACAACGTGTAACATAATGTCCCTATAAGCCCGAAACGGGGGTGTTCTATACGTCATTGCGAACAACGTTTGTTCAACGACTTTTAAAATTTCAAAGGTTTTCATTCATGAAATGTCTCTTAAACTTTGCTCCAATACGTAACTTGACACAACGTGAGGCATCCCTATTTACAGCTGTTTTTTGACCTTTAAGTGTGAACTCTAGATGAAACAGGTAACAGAACAGACACCATTAGTAACATGCCTACCTACTTACCTAATAACGAGGTGGCTTAATAAGTAATTTCTATTTTTTTTGAAGGCCTAGTGGTACCTTGGTATTTATTGGTAATTAAAATGTAAGGTCACATCACGACTAAAATCCCTAGGCACCGTAAACATCCTTTCAGATCTCTTTGTTAAGTACCTAGTATAGGAGATAGGTACTTTACCTACTCAATTTTGTACCTACCTACTCGGGCCTTAAAGGTATCCTCAGTGGGTGCCAAGGAGTATGAGAGGATGTCTACCGTGCCTGAGGATAAAGCCGTGATACCTACCTACTCAATTTTGTACCTACCTACTCGGGCCTTAAAAGCATCTTGAGTAGGTAACAAGAAGTATGAGAAGAGGTCTACCGTGCCTGAGGATAAAGCCGTGACCCTATTCCACTTTAGTTTTTCCAACGATGTATTATTCCAATATTCATTGGAGCATTTTTCAATGCAATTTTGTACCTACCTACTTGGGCACTAAAGTCAAAGGTTGTGACTTATCTGTCTTACTAATCTTCATTTTCATCGTGAACAGCCTATTTGTCATTGGTTGCATTGAAACAACAACAACAACAACTAGTGGGATGGCACCTCGCCCTAATTGGCTGTCGGTGCCTTTGCTAAATTCAAAATCCGCAACCGTCAACCGACACCGCACCGCAAGCGTTTGTTTAATAAAATCAAATTGGTTCCGTAGGTTTATTTGTTTTTTACTTTTCTTGATTGAACTACGTAATTGTTGGTAGGTTATTATGTAAGTAGGTAGGTACCTAGCAGCAAATGGGGATGGAGCACATGGTAGCATATTGGTATGAACCCCGCCTTCCCATCCTTAAGTCGTGAGTTCGAATCTATGGATTTTTCGATTCGAAATTTATGTGTGCAATATCAATGCTCTCAAACGGTGAAGGAAAACCTCGTGAGGAAACCAGGCATGTCATAGACGTGTGTCAAGGAACCTTCAAGGTGCACTCTAATCCTTCCACCACACTGGTTCAAAAGAGCTAGCGACACGGACACGACGACAGTAGTAGTAGTAGTAGTAGTAGTAGATGTATGGTGAAGTTTTTTTCCTTTTTTTTCCCAATCGGTATTTAGTGGGTTACCCCAGACAAGGAACCCTAAAAATTCGGCTTTCGGCAATAGGTACCTACTTTTGGTCGCAAAACAGATCGGTTTTTATCAGTCGCAATTAGCATTCGTTCCTTGCAACAACTGCAACAAGCAATCTCTCGGTTCGCGTAACTAATTAACGATACGATGTCGGCTTTGTACTCAAACAGTGAGTATTATGATATGGTGTTGTGTGTGTGTGTTGGAGCAGCACCAAATAATTAATAGCTTAGTAGCGGCGCGTCAGCTCTACAGAGAGCGTTATCCAGGGCGGCCATTGCCATCTTACGGGCTATTTTCTGGGATTGGTGAACCGTCTTCTCTCGACGGGATCTTTCCACCGGCGCACCAGTGAGGGAAGACCGGGAATTCGGTGGTGTGTTGTACCTACTTCCCTTTGATGGATACCGAGTACCTACTGTGTGTGTCAACAGTGATAAAATTCAGTGATAGGTAGGTATGATGATAGGTACCTAACCTATCACCCTACCTAGTAGGTACCCCATTAGTACCTAGCTTACTAATAAAAAATGACAAAAATAATTTTGTGATTGTGAATGTGAATGTGTACCAGTAATACCAACCTAGGTACCTACATACATACCTAATACCTACCATGTCAATTAGCCGTGTTCCGAGCCAACCAAGAAGAAGGGAGAAAAGGTATAACTTAACTTTTCCTGTACCTAGGTCCTTAGGTAACTACCTAGGTAGATGTAGGTAGGTAGTTGTTTTTTTATGTGTGAAAGATATCGTGATTTTAATCTTCGACTTTAATTTCTACGTAGAATTAAAAAAATTGCAAATTCTTACGAAAACTTTGGTGATTACACCTAGGTACTTTTTGAAACTTGCCGCGCGTTCAATTGTCTGCGTATGTGTGGGTCCGACGCGATAGGAGGGTGCGCGTGTGTTTGTTACCTACGCAAATGGTAAACAAACACATAGGGTTGTCACAAATTTCTCATGAAATAATTTGTTTTTAATTGTATTGGAATTTCAAATATGATCTATTGAACTTTTGCACACGTCAATGTATTCAAGTGCTCGGTCTGAATACACCCCTTTCGGGCTTATAGGGACATTATGTTACACGTTGTATAATGCAATCAATTGTATTGTGGTGAAAGTTCTGAAATATCTTGAATTAATATTTTTTTCCTAAAATTTTACTGAAGGAAGCATTTATCATCATAGAACATTGTTTAAATTATTTATGTAATTACATAGGTATAGGTCGCGTTTTGTAAAATGAATCAGTACTAAAAGTTGCACTGTTGCGCTCAAAGGATTTCCCATTGTTTTATTCAGGTGTAATGTTTATTATACAAAATAAATCACAGTCCTCAATGGCTCAATCAGTCCTAAACCTCAAACCAGTCTCCACCTGCAAACTTTTTCACACGGGTTCATTTTAACATGACGTAAACAACGTGAACTATACCTACCTGACAAAATTATATTGTATTTATGTAGGTATGTAATTTAAATTTATTTATTAATACTTAAGTGAACAAGCCCATATTAAAGTTAATTGGTCGAGAAATATTGTATTAAACAGACTAGATAATAAAATTGTGTATAAATGAGACTTAAAACTCGAAAGAGTTCAGTTTGAATTGAAAGGAGTATGGGCTTTCCCACTTTCATTGTAATTTTCCCAGCATATAATCGTAAAATGCACAAGAATTAAAGTACCCAATCTACTTTATCCTCTTACATTAGGTATCCTAAAATTCACTGTTTTATTACATTTTATAAAAGCCATTTTGTTTTTAATTTCATGAAATTCTCCCACCCCTAGCTCGAGCCTCAGCAGGTTATTCCACTTTGTGGGAATTGACCCTTCAGGATAAAAGATAGCCTGCTAAAAAAACGAGGATCATGACATGAACTAGTCCAAGAAAAACCTAATAAATAGGTAGGTACATGATTGATATTCATAGTACTCTGCATGATCAGATCACACAGCTAATAGTGTGCGCTCTACGTGGAATCTTTGTCCCACGTGCCGTGCAGCGGTCGGGCGAGAACTGAGCAATGGGCCATTGTGTGAACACCCCGGCCGCGGCCATGCAACGCCACGATTCCTTTGAAGTGTGTCGAAAAAACCGACAGACAACTGCCATTGCTCCCCATGATCCACTGACTACAGTACTGGCAAATGACCTATTAATGGTCGGGTATGGGTCATGTCATTGTGTGTGTACTAGCCCCTTTACACACGGTAGCGTGTGTAAATTCATCCAAAATTGTAGTTTAGAACAGCAAATCAACTTCGTTTCTACACACGGTTCGAGTACCTACTTTTCACGAAAGAAGTCCCGTAGAAATTGGCGTAGTGTTGAGTAGGACATACGTGAGGCACCTCGTTTGTCCCATACATTCGCTCAAAAATGTCATGGACCTCATTTTCAATCGTTGTACCACCTCACAATTCGTGTCACACTCACCAAACGACGTAACGTGCGAGCGCGAGCGGGACGAACGAGGGAAATACAAATGTTTCATTCGAGCGAGTGAGGAGTGAGTGAGCTGATGTATTGCGTGATCGAATGACAGATCGTACGTTGAAATGACATCACAGTGGCGTATGACGTAAGTAGGTAATTGACGTAGCTAAAAATTGAATGAATTGCTTGAAGTTGATTGATAGAAACCTACAACAAAATTAGTTTTGTAACCGTCTCAGTGGTGAAAAAGTGTCAAAACTTTTGTTTATATCTGTAAATATGAAGTAGATAGATTTCACATTGTAGGTAGGTACGAGTACATTAAGTAAGTACATTTATGTAGGTAAGTAATATAATATGTTTGTTCTTCTTTTTCTTATCGTGTCAATAGTTCTTTTAAACCAGTGTGATGAAAGGACTTATAGTATAAGTGCGCCTCAAAAATGCTCCTTTCGTGCACTTGATAGTTTTCGAATTACCAACTAAGTACATAGTTTTTACAATTTTTGTCGATAGTACCTACTACCTAATTTATCTACCTACCTACTCATCCTAACCTAATCCTACTAGATACTTAGGTAAGTACCTACTGAACTAATAAGTAGGTAAAAAACATTGCAATTAGGTATCGAGGTAGGTACCTACTTACCCCTTGCCCAGGTAGGTACCCAAATAATCTACTAATACCTACCTACCCATCACTACATACAAAACATCAAAATTATCTAGGTAGGTACCTACCTACCTACCTAGGTACCCATTTTACTACTTGATTACCTCAATATCAATCAGTTATCGTTCATATAACACAATTTAGGTACTTACTAAACACTACATACCTGAACCACAGATAATATAATAGGTACTATACTCCTAAACTAATAGGTAGGATAAGTAGGTATCTAATGTAAAACATTAAAATTATATCTACCTAACCTACTTAACTAAGTGGTGTGAAAACTATTTAACTAACCGATCATCTACTGTTAAAATAGACAACATTTACAGTGAACCAATTACAACAACTCAGGGCACAGCACAAGGATCTGTTTTAGGACCTCTTCATTTCCTGACTTATGTCAACGAAATGAGTAACTGCATTAACTATTGCACCTGTTATCAGTTCGCCGATGACACGTGCCTCCTTATAGCGGACAAAGACCCAATAAAGGCTAGTGCTCTCTTGCAACAAGACCTCAACGCCGTATCAAGATGGTGCCACGATGCTGGCCTCGTAATAAATCCGAATAAAACCAAACTACTTCTCATTAAATCCCCTTTTATTAAATGTTTCTCTATCATAAATATATGTGTCCATAACCATAATTGTCTACAACCATAATTAAGACAATTTTTAGCAAATATTTCTTTACTAAAAGATCGTATCCCATTCAAAGTCAAGCTAATGTTATGTAACTCTCTGGCCGAATCCTATATCCAATATGGAATCAGTAGTTATGGTCGTACATTTAACACATATCTTAATCTAATATACAAGCTCCAATTAAAAATATTAAAAAACATTGTTTCAAATAAAATCAAACAGCAGTTTTATGGCAATGACCTTGGCCTATTTAGGCATTGCAAAATCTTACCAGTTCATACGTTGGTTAAATATAGTTTACTGAAAGAACAATTTTTTAACGAATCACTTCAAAAAGAAATAAAGCACCCTGTATACACTCGTGCAGTTGCTCAAAACAGGTTATGCGCACCGCGCGCGAACAATGGGTACGGCGAGCGCACAGGCAGGCATATGATTCCTCGGTTAATTAATGACTTACCCACTGACTTACGCGATAGTATAACACACAATAATATTAAATTAAAACTAAAGTCATACTTCTTAAATAATTTAGAAAAATATCAATGTTCATTAAATTAAATGTACTTACCTTGCTCCAATATTTTACATAGTCACTTTACAGCTACCTACATTATTACCATTAGTATAATTTAATTACCTACCTAGTTAGTACCTAACAGTTGAGTAAATCTAAGACTCATATAGCATCTACTTTACAAACCTTAGTGGTTTCCGTGGTGCTATTTTAGCAAGACATACCTACCTACATTGCTTGTCATCTAACCTAATCTATCATAGGTACAAACAATAATTGTAAAAAGAATTATACTTACTCATCAAGTAAAACGCCTCACTTTTAGTGACAAAATGAAAACATGACACTCATCAAGACACCTCATACCTCTTCTCTTGTGACATGACATGACAAATGAGTAGATTGAACGAGCGAAATAATAATTTTAGGTAAAAAGGATCTGATTCATTAAAAAAAATAAACCACAGGCTTATCTAAACATTAACAATCAATTTAATCAAAATTAAACAAAACTACTACAATCAGATTGGACCACACACATTGAAAATGATCTAGATTACACATGAAAATGACATAACCAAAACACAATATGACTCACGCGTCCTTCACACCGAAATTACAAAAAAACAATAAAACTCTACTGTCCATGAGATGTTGCACTGTCGAGCACCACGAGCGAAGTGACCGCAAGCCTCGATTCGGCCCGCTATTTATAGGCGGTCGCCTTGTTGTTTGCCTCCTGGTGGGGAAGTTGCTAACACGGCCTCTCCTGACGAAGGGTCGTCCTCGGCCCGGTCGTACGGTGTCGATCTACAGAGACCAGCGCCAGCTGCTGTCGAGGGTCCGGCTTCAGGGTCTGCAACTAACAGAGGCATGGATCGCAGAACACTTGATCCCTCATCTGTGAAAGAACAACACATATTTAAATAGGCGCTCAGTATCTTTAAAACCGCCACCTAATTTTTCATCCTCCGTTCATAATATCTCTTTCACTTAATTCATACCTCGCACAACATTCATAAATTTCAAACTCAATCTTACAGACTTCACCTCAGAGACGTCTCAAAATAATGAAAATAGGGCCCTTTTACTCAAGCAGTCGTATCTCTGGACGTCGCCTACTGCACCGTCTTCAGCAGCAGCCGCGCCGGCTTCTGTCTTCGGCACTTCTGACGCCAGACGCACCAAGCATCTCCCTCAGGTTAACACACTCTCTGTGCATTAACCTGTGCGCATTACCACCTTTAGTAATCGCCCAGTCACCACCCTTGGTAACTATCCAACACCAGCCAACCACCTTATTCGACCTGACATATATAGCAATGTCGTCTGTTATCCACTTACAAGAGGGGGGACTTTTTCATATCTACTATCCTAGGGGGGACTATACCTACCTACTACGAAAAACACTAAGGGGTTGGTTGGTTAATCTAACTATGGGAAAGGATAACAACCGGCAAAGCCATAAATGACGTTTTGGTCTTATAAGAGGTGTGGTACTCGCTATCGAAGAACGCGGCACACGTCTCCGAGCACCACTCGCCTCGCCACGGTACCATGTACTGCACGGCAGCCAGAGTCGTTCTCCCGTAGCCTCCGCTCAACAGCTTCAGCTCGTAACGACCGCAGAGTCCAGCTTCTCTGTGGACTGAGAACACTTTATTACGTAAACAAATTGACGAGGTGAGAGTCTTTCTCTATTTGAATACTCATCTTATATGGCCTGGTTATCCTTCACAGCCGTCGAGCTCTGCTCCGCGTGATCTCACGTAGACCCTCACGATTCGGCCTTGTGTTCCGAGCAGCGACGTCAAAACGCGCGAATAACAGGCGTCGTCCCTTCGGTACCTGTTTAACTCTGTTAAGTGGAGAGGTATACCTACATCAAAGTTGCTAACACGGCCTCTCCTGACGAAGGGTCGTCCTCGGCCCGGTCGTACGGTGTCGATCTACAGAGACCAGCGCCAGCTGCTGTCGAGGGTCCGGCTTCAGGGTCTGCAACTAACAGAGGCATGGATCGCAGAACACTTGATCCCTCATCTGTGAAAGAACAACACATATTTAAATAGGCGCTCAGTATCTTTAGAACCGCCACCTAATTTTGCATCCTCCGTTCATAATATCTCTTTCACTTAATTCATACATCGCACAACATTCATAAATTTCAAACTCAATCTTACAGACTTCACCTCAGAGACGTCTCAAAATAATGAAAATAGGGCCCTTTTACTCAAGCAGTCGTATTGTGGTACTCGCTATCGAAGAACGCGGCACACGTCTCCGAGCACCACTCGCCTCGCCACGGTACCATGTACTGCACGGCAGCCAGAGTCGTTCTCCCGTAGCCTCCGCTCAACAGCTTCAGCTCGTAACGACCGCAGAGTCCAGCTTCTCTGTGGACTGAGAACACTTTATTACGTAAACAAATTGACGAGGTGAGAGTCTTTCTCTATTTGAATACTCATCTTATATGGCCTGGTTATCCTTCACAGCCGTCGAGCTCTGCTCCGCGTGATCTCACGTAGACCCTCACGATTCGGCCTTGTGTTCCGAGCAGCGACGTCAAAACGCGCGAATAACAGGCGTCGTCCCTTCGGTACCTGTTTAACTCTGTTAAGTGGAGAGGTATACCTACATCAAAGTTGCTAACACGGCCTCTCCTGACGAAGGGTCGTCCTCGGCCCGGTCGTACGGTGTCGATCTACAGAGACCAGCGCCAGCTGCTGTCGAGGGTCCGGCTTCAGGGTCTGCAACTAACAGAGGCATGGATCGCAGAACACTTGATCCCTCATCTGTGAAAGAACAACACATATTTAAATAGGCGCTCAGTGTCTTTAAAACCGCCACCTAATTTTTCATCCTCCGTTCATAATATCTCTTTCACTTAATTCATACATCGCACAACATTCATAAATTTCAAACTCAATCTTACAGACTTCACCTCAGAGACGTCTCAAAATAATGAAAATAGGGCCCTTTTACTCAAGCAGTCGTATTGTGGTACTCGCTATCGAAGAACGCGGCACACGTCTCCGAGCACCACTCGCCTCGCCACGGTACCATGTACTGCACGGCAGCCAGAGTCGTTCTCCCGTAGCCTCCGCTCAACAGCTTCAGCTCGTAACGACCGCAGAGTCCAGCTTCTCTGTGGACTGAGAACACTTTATTACGTAAACAAATTGACGAGGTGAGAGTCTTTCTCTATTTGAATACTCATCTTATATGGCCTGGTTATCCTTCACAGCCGTCGAGCTCTGCTCCGCGTGATCTCACGTAGACCCTCACGATTCGGCCTTGTGTTCCGAGCAGCGACGTCAAAACGCGCGAATAACAGGCGTCGTCCCTTCGGTACCTGTTTAACTCTGTTAAGTGGAGAGGTATACCTACATCAAAGTTGCTAACACGGCCTCTCCTGACGAAGGGTCGTCCTCGGCCCGGTCGTACGGTGTCGATCTACAGAGACCAGCGCCAGCTGCTGTCGAGGGTCCGGCTTCAGGGTCTGCAACTAACAGAGGCATGGATCGCAGAACACTTGATCCCTCATCTGTGAAAGAACAACACATATTTAAATAGGCGCTCAGTATCTTTAGAACCGCCACCTAATTTTTCATCCTCCGTTCATAATATCTCTTTCACTTAATTCATACATCGCACAACATTCATAAATTTCAAACTCAATCTTACAGACTTCACCTCAGAGACGTCTCAAAATAATGAAAATAGGGCCCTTTTACTCAAGCAGTCGTATTGTGGTACTCGCTATCGAAGAACGCGGCACACGTCTCCGAGCACCACTCGCCTCGCCACGGTACCATGTACTGCACGGCAGCCAGAGTCGTTCTCCCGTAGCCTCCGCTCAACAGCTTCAGCTCGTAACGACCGCAGAGTCCAGCTTCTCTGTGGACTGAGAACACTTTATTACGTAAACAAATTGACGAGGTGAGAGTCTTTCTCTATTTGAATACTCATCTTATATGGCCTGGTTATCCTTCACAGCCGTCGAGCTCTGCTCCGCGTGATCTCACGTAGACCCTCACGATTCGGCCTTGTGTTCCGAGCAGCGACGTCAAAACGCGCGAATAACAGGCGTCGTCCCTTCGGTACCTGTTTAACTCTGTTAAGTGGAGTGGTATACCTACATCAAAGTTGCTAACACGGCCTCTCCTGACGAAGGGTCGTCCTCGGCCCGGTCGTACGGTGTCGATCTACAGAGACCAGCGCCAGCTGCTGTCGAGGGTCCGGCTTCAGGGTCTGCAACTAACAGAGGCATGGATCGCAGAACACTTGATCCCTCATCTGTGAAAGAACAACACATATTTAAATAGGCGCTCAGTATCTTTAGAACCGCCACCTAATTTTTCATCCTCCGTTCATAATATCTCTTTCACTTAATTCATACATCGCACAACATTCATAAATTTCAAACTCAATCTTACAGACTTCACCTCAGAGACGTCTCAAAATAATGAAAATAGGGCCCTTTTACTCAAGCAGTCGTATTGTGGTACTCGCTATCGAAGAACGCGGCACACGTCTCCGAGCACCACTCGCCTCGCCACGGTACCATGTACTGCACGGCAGCCAGAGTCGTTCTCCCGTAGCCTCCGCTCAACAGCTTCAGCTCGTAACGACCGCAGAGTCCAGCTTCTCTGTGGACTGAGAACACTTTATTACGTAAACAAATTGACGAGGTGAGAGTCTTTCTCTATTTGAATACTCATCTTATATGGCCTGGTTATCCTTCACAGCCGTCGAGCTCTGCTCCGCGTGATCTCACGTAGACCCTCACGATTCGGCCTTGTGTTCCGAGCAGCGACGTCAAAACGCGCGAATAACAGGCGTCGTCCCTTCGGTACCTGTTTAACTCTGTTAAGTGGAGAGGTATACATCAAAGTTTCGACCTTTCGTGGGCTCGGCTTTACCTGACCCTGACTCACAAACCCTGCCAAGATATTTGACCATCATATGACTTACGAGAACGAGACCAGCGATAGCAACGGCGATCGACGCTTGATGAGCGTGATCGAGATTAGTACAGAGAACGAACCCTACCCCCATAATTGCGTCGTGGCATTCGACCTACTAATGAACTTCCAGATCGGGATCTAAATAGACTATGGCGCGAACTACCCCTTTTGCGCGACAAAGTCCGCAAACGGTGACGCACCCTGACAAAAGAACGTCTTTTGACAGCGGGAGACGCTTCGTGATCGGACACGGAACCTACTGCGCGTCATTGTTCTGCTCCGACGTGGTGCTAGACCATAAAAGACACTAGGTGACAGAGACCGTAACTTACAGCGCGAAAGTTATCGCATGGATGACAGAGTTCTACTACGAAACCGATACCGAGAACGGCGTCGTGTTCGGACACGTGAGTCACCTTGTGTACGATGTTTCGTTCTACCACGGTCTTTATTTCTAGACATGCTGAGAATTTACCAAGGTTACGTAAACAAGAATAACAAAGAGAATGCAACTGAGAGAATAAAACAACAAACTGCACAGAATCTGGCTATCTTTTCAATGTGTGGGTAGTTCCAATCTGTTTACTCGAAATTCGTGAGCTTTATGGATTTTATTATCCCTCACTTCTGATTTTAGGTAAAAAGGATCTGATTCATTAAAAAAAATAAACCACAGGCTTATCTAAACATTAACAATCAATTTAATCAAAATTAAACAAAACTACTACAATCAGATTGGACCACACACATTGAAAATGATCTAGATTACACATGAAAATGACATAACCAAAACACAATATGACTCACGCGTCCTTCACACCGAAATTACACAAAAACAATAAAACTCTACTGTCCATGAGATGTTGCACTGTCGAGCACCACGAGCGAAGTGACCGCAAGCCTCGATTCGGCCCGCTATTTATAGGCGGTCGCCTTGTTTGCCTCCTGGTGGGGAAGTTGCTAACAATAATACCTCACTACCTCGCACGAGCTCGCAACATGACATTTTACAGTATGTGACATGACATTTGAAGCATGACATTGTCCCACCTCACGAAATAGAATGAGGGCCTCATACAAACTCATTTTGAAACCGTGTCCTACTCAACACTAAATTAGCGCGCCAACGCCAATTTTAGTAGTACTGTACGAAGACTACAGCGCCCTCTTCCGCGGGAATATCGTGAAACCTGTGATTTGAAACGCATTCTAATAGTTGTCTATGATTGATTTATTATGTCAATGTCACTGTACTAGTCGTTCTTTTTTTCGGTTTTTGTTCATTCATACATTCAGTCCTTGCAATTGCGAATTGATTGTGCGTGTCTGTTTACAAAGATGAAGTAAGCCTGCGGAAAAGTGTGATATTTTCAATAAAATCTCATTAACGAGTGAATACGCATCCCAAGGACATGGAAGACGAACTAGAGGACAAAGTTTTGCACCAAACTTTTCAATCATTTATGAAAATACTGACACGTTTTTCAAGTAGCGCCCCGCTTGATGCTCCCGTGAGCTATTTATGGAAGATGGTGCGAATTTATTTTCTGCGCTCGGAAGTGCTAGTGGTCACCGTTGCATTTATACTGATTTTCATGTACCTACAAACTATAGAGTTATGGAGTCGGACGATGCTCAGCAGGCTGTCTCAGGCCATGAGTCCGATCAGCGCTGTGCAGCGTTTGAAGCTGTTGGAAGGCGACGCTGACAAACAGAGCTGGGAACTGAAGGGCTCTCTGAGCGCAGTTTACGCAATCAAAGGAAGGCGAATGCACATGGAGGACAGGTTCATCATCAATGAGAACATCAATGACACTGGCATCTCTTTGTTTGCCATTTTCGACGGTCACGGCGGAGAATTCGCAGCCAACTACGCCAAAGATCATCTCATACAAAACTTGTTCAACAAG
The DNA here is from genome assembly GCA_949320045.1 of Scotopteryx bipunctaria. Taxonomy (NCBI): domain Eukaryota; kingdom Metazoa; phylum Arthropoda; class Insecta; order Lepidoptera; family Geometridae; genus Scotopteryx; species Scotopteryx bipunctaria. Next base: position 9,060,960 of record OX439441.1, read on the forward strand.
ATTGTAGAACTCAGTGCATACAAAGATGGAAAACTTGTCCCCACTCCACAGAATGAAACCCCTGAAGAGGTGAAACCAAAGGAGGATAATAAAGTTACTGTTGAGAAGAGGAATAGTTTTAAAAAGTCCGCAAGTACAGCCGATGACTCGTCTAAAAAAGAGATCACTGACCCGCTGCTCTTAGCACAACTTTCTAAAGGCAGGGCTATTACCCGCGAAGTGAGGCCTAACGCAGCTCCAGTGAGGAATGTAAATATCCCTCTCTCCAGTTATATAGATAAGGGGAAAATAAACTTTGGGAAGTTGTTGACGGATGAAGTACTGGCTGCAGATAGATTGCTGGTTGAAGCTGCTAAGAGGTCCATGAATGTTGCTGGCACCACAGCCCTGATAGCTATTATGGAGAATAATATTTTGTTTGTAGCTAATGTTGGTGACTCCAGAGGTGTGATGTGCGACTCCCGAGGCAATGCTATTCCAGTGTCTTTTGACCATAAGCCACAACAGGTAAATAAATAAATATTTGTGGACATTTGACACAGCACCATTTAGCCCCAAACTAAGCAAAGCTTGTAAATTGGGATGGGTGACTGCAAATTGAGATGGGTGACGGCAAATGGCATTACGAGCTGAGTGCTTCCGTGCTTCGGAGGGCACGTTAAACAGTCGGTCCCGGCTTTTAAGTCATTAAGCCATGATGGAGACCTTTAGGCGGCCTAAAAAAACTCCGTCACTAGAGTTGGCCACTAGCTCATACGAACATACATACATGGGCACCAGATGTCTGATTAATTACTTATATACTTTTTTTTTTTGTAATTACATACTTATAATACTACAACACCCAGACCTAGAGAAATATTTGCAGAACATACAAACATTTCTCCCGTAGCGGGAATCGAACCTGCACCTCTTGCCTCTCAGCTGAGCACTCACCTGCCATACCACCAAGACCATCCTAAATCCAAATTACTACTTGTTCATTTTACAAAAGGAACCTTATTTTATCAAGACTCAGTAAATAATAAAGTAGTTTCAATTTGTTTTTAAGAATATTTCTCTTTTCAGGTCCGTGAACAAAAGAGAATTGAAGCAGCAGGTGGTTACATAGCATTCAATGGAGTGTGGCGTGTGGCGGGCATTCTTGCCACCTCTCGAGCAATGGGTGACTACCCTCTGAAAGACAAGAAGTTTGTTATAGCAGACCCTGATATTCTGACCTTCAACTTAGATGATCACCGACCTATGTTTTTGGTCCTAGCCTCTGATGGCCTATGGGATACCTTTACTAATGAAGAAGCTGTGAAATTCATAAAAGAAAGGTTGGATGAACCAGACTTTGGAGCTAAAAGTCTAACATTACAGGCCTATTACAGAGGATCAGTGGATAACATTACAGTTTTAGTAATAAACTTTATAAATGGCAGAATATCATGGTCAACTGAAGTGTAAGCTACATAAAATGTGAGTTTTGTACCAATACTTGGCTTAGATAAGATCCTCAAATGAACTTGACTAGATGAAATAAAGGCTCTTAGGACAATTATAAATTGCTCCATTTTGGGTACACTATAATATACAGAGGGTTATCTCATTGCTAGTGTTGGTATCTTAAAACATATAAATCTGATCTAATGGTGAAACCAGGCCAGTCTTTGAAGTAATTTGAATTCATAATTCTAATATATACAGAGGGTTATCTCATTACCACTGTTGGTATCTTAAAATATATAAATCTGATCTAATGGTGAAGCCGTCTTTGAAGTAATCTGAATTCATAATTCTAATAATATGTCATATTAGTGTAAACATTTTCTGTGTTGGGAATTGGGGTATGGATTAGTACAAAGGGAAACCTTAAAGTCCACCTATTTATGTTTATTACATATTCTAAATTAGATTTTGAGTTTTGTTCGGGAATCACTCTGGTGGTGGAGCATAATAATATTTGTGTTTTACAAATTGAATTTATATTATAATACATTTGAGATTACTACAGTTATAATGTTATATTAAAACATTTAATACATGTGTTTAATCTAAATGTCTGTCTGTAAATAGTTCGTCCAGTAGGAAATTATAATGTCATAACATAAGCGAAAGAAACATATTTTTGAATGTCGTTATGTATACCTAGTGCTATAGGTATTTTTGAAATCTAAATTTTTTTATTGGATGGTTGTGATGTGAGCACTTATTTTTGATGTTGTCTTTACTAAGGAAATTTTTTAATTTTTTTAACCATCCTGAACTTTGTTTTTTGTTATGCCTAATTAATAGGGAATTGAAACTTAAGTTATTTCTAAGGCTCAAACCATATCATCACATGTTTTATTTCTACATGTCCACAATTTTGTCTCATACATTCATCATCATCATCTTCCTGCCCTTAACCTATGAAGGGTAGGCATGGCATGTTCCTTGGATCATGCTGAAAGAGTTTTGGCTAAGGTGTTGTATGACCGGCTGCCTGCCTGATGTCCACCCTCTTTGGAAATACTTGCTTGTTGTATCTCATCATGTTGGAGAGGATACTATCCTTTAGTCGACTTTTACGACATGCTCAGGGAGAGAAGCTGGAGCAGCTGGACACATTCTGTTTTTCTTTACTCCCAGTCCAGCAAAGAAGTTTTTGTCTCATACATTATACGGACCATAATCAAATAATGATGTTTGATCGGGCATTGGCTGTGATGAATGACACACAAATACCTGTGTTTAATTCTGAAGCATGTGTGATATGAGGTTTGGCCTGAACTTTACTTGTTTCATTAAAGTTTAATACATTTTACCCTTGGTGTGATATAGATATTAGATTAGAAGTATTGTGTGTAATACATACTAAACTTGCATAATATTTCTCATAATAAATAGTTGTAATTTTATAAAAAAGTATTTATATCAAAAATTAATTATGCATTATGTATGGATTGTTTTTGATCTATGATGAAAACTGTTATATTGTTACTGCATTTTATTTAGCTTTTATATAGTTACTGACAATAAGCATTCTATTTACTTTGCCTGCAGTGCTAGTCAATGTACCTATAACATAGTTTAATTTGCTACCCTTATCCAACTGCCAAAGGGTTTATGTTTAACGCTTTATTCAAATAAGAGCTTCTGTCATCCTGCTTAATGACCCATGGGGGTAGCTGGAAAGAGCGTTGGAATCAATGACTCGGGGAAACATTCACAAATTTTTAAACACTGCACAAATAATTCTTGTTTATTAATGTCTTTGAATCTTTTCAATATTACCTACATATTACGTACCACATATCAGATTCATTTTTTAAAGATCTTTTCAATTTATAAAATAGTAGGAACGTTTTATAGGTACTTCTTGTTTTTGTTGATTTTATTGATTTGCATAATAAACTAGGGGCCAGTATATCTTTTTAACTAATATGGGTCTTACTTATCACAAGAAAATTATAACTAATGTAATTATGCGAAAGATCGTGATTTTCAAAGTTGTGTAAAGTACACAATTTTAAGTAGGTGCCAAATATTCATTGTGATTTTAAAATGCCAGTGGGCTGTTTTTTTTTGTTTTAATTTAAGTGATTTGTGTTGCATATTTCTTAATGCTAAGTTAGGTATTTATAGTAAAACCTTTTTTTGCAAATGATAAATGTCCCAAATGTCCAGCTTGTAAGTGTTCTTCATAAAAGTAACAATTTACATAAAATGTATTCCTAATATTCGTAAATAATAAATGGTTCTATAAAAAATATGCTTTCATTTTATTACTAAGAATAACCGTACCGTGGTACCACATTGCCCAGACCCGAAAAAAAAATTGCAGAACATGCAAATTTTGCTCCTGTAGTGAGAATCGACCCCGCACCTCTTGCATCTCAGCTGCATGACAATACTTATGTCTTTGATTATTTACCTGTCACTTTAGTAAGTTTATGAATATGAATAAGTAATATTTTATGTAAAGCTGAATTTTCACCGCAAAAGACCAATGAACGGGAAATGACTATGAAATAGGTTTACATACACCATCGAGCATATAACAACATTCGGTTATTATGCTCGATGACATCCTACGTGTTAAGCAATAAAAAGGGACTTTGACTATGTAGACTGGCCATGACCATGGCTATGACTATGACCCGCTCACCACCGCACCGCTCTGCTCCATAAGAGAAATAAGAATCCATTTCACCTCTTTCGACCGCTCGCGGTGCAAACCCGGCTTTATTTTGGTATGAAATGGAGTGATATCATAAAAAAAGGATATGATTTAACCGCCAATCAAAGCACAGTATAAAAATATAACATTTATTATTTAATAACCTGGTAGGTACATAAGTACAATCATAAACCTCAATTCATGCATGTGACATAGCGTAAATAATTTTATAGGGTACATTTTGTAATTTGTATGCAACTCATAGAATTTCGAACTCATCATCTGAATCATCGAACTGTCGGTCCACTTCTTCAAATTCTGAAACAAAGAGATAGGTTAACATAAATAGATTTGTGAAACTGTAAACAAAGGACTTTCGTAAGGACTTTCTTTCTTTACAATAACAGGACAAAATAAACTAAGTAGTGTATCTACTTAGATTATTTTGTCCATGCAGCATGTCTTCAAAGTAAAGTAGACTCTATTACCTGCAAATAAGTTCGTGTTCTGTAAATCAATGTCGTTGGTGAGTGGCCCCCAATGTGACGGTCGTTTCTCGCATATCTCGAAAAGAGGCTGGCTCTCGCGCATCAGGTTTGTTTCAATATTGCTGCATAGCTCGTCAAAATCACTTCTTGTTCGGCAGAGAAAACACTGGAAAAGGATAATTTTGATGAAATACACGCCTCAATACACCTGCAAAGGATTTTCAACACTATTACAATAAGACAAGACCAATATTTGTAAGGCAGTCGGAAATCGACACAACTGGGACAGAAGTTAATAATTATAAAATTGACGACCTCGGTGGCGTGGTGAATGCTCGGCTGAGACGCAAGAGGCTCGGGTTCTATTCCCGCTGCGGTAGAAATGTTTGCATGTTCTGAAAATATTTCTCCCGGGTCTGGGTGTTGTAAAATAATTACAAAAAAATATTCTATCAGCCATCTGGTGTCCATAGTACAAGCTTTGCTTAGTTTGGGGCTAGATAGCGCTGAGTGTGATAGTTCACAAATATTTATTTATTTATTATTAAAAAATGTTACAAACCACGGCTACAGAGGGATCCATAGCGAGTATCGGTATCCGGGAAGCGTATTTGCAGTGATATGTACAGTCCATTTCTTTCTGATCATCTGTTACTTTATTCTGAAAATAATATAAACTCTCATTTGTGTTTATGTTATGATTTAAACTATCCAAAAGCAGCGAGAATGATTGTATGATTGTGTACAACGCCATAACCAGTGAACGGATTTTAAGAAAATATTATGTAATGTTTACTAACTATTAGTCTTCTTCTGAAAAATTTACTTTTCCGTTCGAAAAATTTACTTGCGCTATATCAGTACTCCCAAACGGTGAAGGAAAACATAGTGAGGAATAGCCTTTGAGGCGCACTTTAAATCCTTTCACCATACTGGTTCGAAAGAACTAGATAGATAGGGTAACACTAGAGCGAAACCACGAACACAGGTCATATGACTTAAAAGGAAAGATCCTAAACCAATGTATTTTTTACACACTTGTAATTTTGAATAAATACTTTTTACTTTTTTACGGATGGAAGCTAACATAATATACAGATCGCGCGGCGAGAGTTTGGCTTTGACCTTCGGGTGGAGGGGATTACTGCGCATGGGTGAGAGGCAGGGAACGACTGGAGCGCCAATCAGAGCACCGCGTTGCCCGTTGATACCCAATTTCTGATTTCTGCGCAATAACGGTCAAAGCCAAACTCTCGCCGCGCGATCTGTACCGTATCGGCACGACGAAGAAAATGTTAATCGTTAAACTGTTTAAGCTACCTCAACTAATCCAGATCTTTGTGTGGTGTGTGGATCGAGGTAAATGACTTCATCCTCCACGCAGCCAATCAGGTACAGGGCTTGGTTGGGCTTGCCGCCGATCACGCCTATGGACTGAGGTGAGTGAAAACATGTCTGAAAAAAAACAACTATCTTTATTAACAGAACTAAACTTACAACTAATACAAATATAATTTACAAAATAATAAAAAAAACAATATTATTTTTGAGATTTTGAGGGTTTCGTACCCGAAGGGTGTCCCGTCTGTCATGAGCCATGCCGCTATAAAAACAAATATTAAAAATAAAATAAGGAGGAAAGGAGGCAAAGGAGAAGAATCATTTTCAATGTACGACGGTACGGAACCCGTCATGCGCGAATTCGACATGCACTTGACCAGTTTTTTATGTGAACGAGGCCAAACCAAACTTGCCCTCTTCAAATATACTCTCCGAGTAAGACAATAAAAGAAGTTGAAGACCTCGGTAGCGGAGTGACGGCCGAGTGCAAATGGTGCGGGTTCGATTCCTGATATTAAATAAATGTTAGGCTAGCTCCATAGCTTTCATGAATTAAAGAAGACGCCATTTGATTGGTTGGTCAAGTGTCACTGTCACACTGTTTTTATTCATTAGACAGCCTCGGTGGCGTGGCGGGCAATTGCTCGGAAGAGACGCAGAGAGGCGCGGGTTCGATTCCCGCTGCGGAAGAAATGTTTGCATGATCTGTAAATATTTCTTCCGGGTCTGGGTGTTGTGGTACTATGGTACTCGTAGTTTCTGATACCCACGACACAGGGAATCCTAGTGTGGGGTCAGGACTATGTATGTGACTGTTGGGTGTTATTTATTTATTTATAGCTATGGAGTTTATGAGCATGTACGACTATTCAGCCTAGGGATGAACAGAATGTCACCGGTATTCAAAAAAATATTGTGAACAAATTACACAATATAAAAAAGTGGAAACTTCTGTTTCGCGGTTTTTAGATTCTAAACTATTAGATATAAGAGCATGCATATTTTTATAAAATTTCACTTTCCCTATTGGCTGTTATTTACTGATCATTAAGTATTATCTCACCTTAAGTCCATCAATATAAACAGGATTTATTTCGCTAAGGCCCAGTCTAAGGGGTACTATCAGTAATAACGGCATCCAGTCTGTGACTACGTTATCTGTGGCACTTGAGGAGTCCCCTCTGTCATTGTCCACGACGCATTGTTTTACTGAAACGAAAATAAGAAAAGAAACAAAAGATAAAATTTGTCATTTTTAAGTAACATTTTGAAATAATTATTAGGATATAAAAGCTTTTCTATTAGTATCATTATGCAATAGATTTAATGCAGCAGGAATTTGAACCCGCTCCTCTTGCGTCTTAGCCGAGCACACGCCCGCCACGCCAACGAGGTCGTCAAGTTGTAATATTAACATAAAGATGCTCTTAAAACTTTCACAGAATTCTAAAAAAAAGGCTCGACTTACAAATATCCTCCTTCACAACAGTGTTATCTAAAGCGATGTGGATGACCAGTGAACTCCATTTATCATAACACGCTAGTTTTCTGAAAGATAACAGAGACATGGATAATTTTTTAAAACTGTTGAATAAGCATTGTGGTCTTTCAATCCTTTGAAACATTATTATGAAATAAATATTTTGCATAGTGACAAATATGTTAATAGGATCTTGAATGTCCTTCTTAGATAGAAATCTTTAGGCATTCAAGGTTATTTCAACACATCTACAGGTATAATCAGAAGCAAGGCCAAAGTCAACACGATGTTGACTTTATGAACTCAGTTTTTTTTTATTAAAAACTCCACACTGATGAAGTCACAGGCAACGGCTAGTTTTATGACACACTAGCCGCTAGTGTATCTTATAAGTGAATGTTTGTGACACTGTGAGAATGGATTTGAATGCAAGTTGGAATATACATAGTTTGCGATCTAGAAAGATATAAATGCTACTTTTTATTCAGGTACAAATTGACTGAAGCCGTGGGTGGAGGCTAGTACGTAAATAAAAGAACAAACCTCAAAACCTGAGCAACAGTGTTTGGTCCAAACCACTGGCCCACCTCCTTACCCTCTGAAGCACCCATCAGAGCCACTTGATGAATTGAGTACGGAGCTTGCTTTCTCTCCTCAAACCTCTGTATAATCTTCAGGTATGTGGGATCTCTGAAAGTAGGTACGAGTATTTAAGGTCAATGGCCGAATCATTGAACAAAAGACATAATTATATATACCTACATTACTTTTTTATCTTATTAAAAAACATGTTACATTCTTCCCTTCACCCAACAAAGGAGATAATATGCAACATCATTATCTGTTTTTGGTAAAGGACTAAAATTCTGGTTATATTATATTTCTTGATAGTCTAATCTAATTGCATTAAGTTAATTGAACTAGTAGAACCCAACTATAGTAGATAACCATAATTAAATAATGATGTTAATAAAATTAGTCACTATAATTAACTTAGTCTAGTCATATCTCCGAAGAGCACTGGCGGTCTAGTTGGTAGTGATCCCGCCTTCCGATCCTAAGGTCGTGGGTTCAAATCTGGTCATATACCAATGAATTTTTCCATGTGAAAAATTTATGTGCACTATACCAGTACTCTCAAACGGTGAAGAAAAACATTGTGTGGAAACCCACGGCTTAGTCAGCTCCGTACGTATTGACCATATCTTTCCTGTGGACAGGGCCAACTAAGCTGAGAGGGTGGAATAGGCGCTGGGTAGGCCTACTCCATCTTAGTTCATCCCGGGCACTACAGCGTCCTGTTTGTGAAGGAGAATTTTGCCTCCTGACGCTGTATAAATCATCTACTATAGATGGTAAAAGGCCTAAGTAGTCATGTCTAAGGAATTCATGAATGCTTCGTAACAGCAATAGACATACATAGACAAATACCAATAACACAAATAATGAATCATGTCCTAACTAAGGAAAATGTGGAAAATTACAGACAATAAGGAAATGATTGATAATTTCTGCAAAATCTGTTATCTGGATCAAGCACCAACATTTGACCTCTCAGACAGTGAGGTGGGTGGCAGGAGGATGTCCGAGTTCATCAAGACTTTAAAAGTATGAGAAGTCTTGTACTAACTGAGAATTTGGTAACTAAGTCGTTTCTCATTTGTTTTATGAGCTATAATTGAGCGCTAAGGTATATTTAAACATTTAATTATTCATCAACTTGATATAATATATACAACAGGTGTTTAGATTTTATTCTCACTTGTATTATCATTCTCAGCTATATATATTTAAATCATTTTATTATTTGTCAACTTGATATAATGTACAACAGCTGTTTAGATTTAAGCTATTAGACCTCTAGATTTCAGTGATAGATAATATTATATTGAACATACCCATTTTTTGTATTATGGAACTTTAGATAATGAATAAACTAAGATAACAAAATAAGACAGCTAATATAAAGAAAATAAGTTTTCAATAAAAGTAGGGATAAATAAAGAGGTACTTTACCTGGTCTCCGGAGTCCACACCCAGTCTGCACGGAGGTGCACCCTAACGAGAGCGACTCCCAGTACCATCTGCCCGCATCGCAGCATGCAGCCCCAACCTTTATCCGACGTGAGACCCTCATCTCCAATGGGCACAAAGCCCTTGCGATACGTGCACCAGATAACCGATGTTATATCACGTCGTATACGATCCAAGTCTACAAAAGATACAATTTCATTACCTTGATACATAATTTATACAAGTTTCAAAAAATTTACCTCCTACGTACTTACCCTGAACAGCGCTGTATTTTTTACCCAGTACCCAAACACTTTCCTTTGTCTTGGGGATATCATCGGGCTCAGCATTGTTACTGTCGGCAGAAAGATAACAAATATCAAATACGGCATCCATGTTCGAACATAGCTTTTCAGGCGTTTATCTTGAAAAACTTTGCACCGAAATGAAAACAAGAAAAAATCGACCAACAACACTAACAGAAAATCGAAAACACAAATCAGCTGTCAATTTAATTTGACATGAATGAATGAATAGATGACCAAGGTGAATGAAATGAACGCGTAATCCGTATACCTCAACAATAATTTATTGTTCTGTCTGAGCCGTATTCAATTCAAGCTGACTTGTTTCTGAGCTTGGTTTATAATCTGTGAGACAATAGCCAATAAGCAGCGAGCTTATTTATTTCCTGTGACATGACATATACAAAATGTATGATCTGTCATTAGTAACTGTCACTGTCAGACAATCAACTGGCTGCTTGGCTGCTTGCCTGCTCGTTCTTCTACTGTGCTCGCTTCGCTCACTCAGCAGCTGTGTTGTTTGGTAATGAATAATAATAGTGTTCTGTGGTTTTTTGCCTTGTCGTTAACACTTGGTTTTTCTACAGTTTCATCCTCTATTTCACTTTCCAGTTTTTATAATTTTGTTCCCCTACGTCATTTGCTGTAGACACGCTGGATGTCTGCTACCATGGAGTCCAGCGCACTGGACTATATAGCTCAGACATGTATGGATTTGACTGATCTGTTGAATGTGGCAGAGTCCGACTCCGATCGTGAAAACCTGGTCATAAATCATATAAAGAAAGTATGGAATACCGTTTCTCCTGTGGAAGACTTCAAAAACAGTGAGCAATTAATTTATTGTTCTTGTCTTGCTTATAATTTTATATTTTTTAGAAAGTAATTTGCTAAGCTATGATTATTATGTACCTACCTACCTACTTTTAATTGCTCTCGTTTTAATCTTTTGTATCTAATACATAGCTAATGAAAAAAAAAATATAAGTGGTTGGTAGATCCTTACAATACCTATTTAAAGTTGAATCAATGCCACATTGATGGTGTAATAGAATATAATTTTCAGATTTGGAATGGGTAAATGTATCGGAACCATTATCCTTGTCCCAGCACTGCTCAGACAAGGTGGTGGTGTTGGATTTCTGGACATATTGCTGCATCAACTGCTACCATGTCCTGCCTGACCTTGCTCATTTGGAGACCATATACCCTGTTGAGAAGGGTTTGGTTGTGGTAAGATTGTCAGCACATTTGTTTACCATTGCATGTTTTTGTTTTGAAAATTTTCTTCGTTTGTAACTAATTCAAATTGGTAGTGGGTGAGCTATTTGGAGTATTTCAGATAGTTTTGTTCTGTTTGACTATTGTGTGATGGAAAACTATTTTCTAAGGTTATTTTAAAATTGTAGTTGCGGTTGGTAAACCATTAAAGTACTCTGAGACATTTTGAAATGAGAGATTTTATTTACGTTTTGCCTCTTATTCCAGATAGGTGTCCATTGTGCCAAGTTCTTAAATGAGAAGAGCTCCAGCAATGTGCTGGCTGCGGTCCAAAGGTACAACATCCGCCACCCAGTGGTGAATGATGCGGACAGCTGCATGTGGGAGGCATTAGGTATCAGGTGCTGGCCGACACTGCTGATTTTAGGTATGTCTGTATACATTTAATCATCATCTTCCTGCCCTCATCCCACGCTGTGTGTCGTCCTACGTCAACCCTCCTTGGGAATACTTGTATAAAGCTAAGCTAAGCTAAGGCCTTTTACCATCTATAGTAGATGATTTATACAGTGTCAGGAGGCAACTTTTACCTTCACAAACGGAACGCTGTAGTGTCCGGGATGAATTAAGATGGAGTAGGCTTGCCGAGCACCTATTCCATCCTCTCCATCCATTCCATGGTCAATACGTGCGGAGCTGACTAAGCCGCGGGTTTCCTCACGATGTTTTCCTTCACCGTTTGAGAGAACTGGTATAGCGCACATAAATTTTTCGCACAGAAAAATCTACAACCGGATTTGAACCCACATCCTCAGGATCGGAAGGCAGGGTCACTACCAAATAGACCACCAGTGCCAGACTCAATTGTGTAATTATGGTACACTAGTTCTTTCGAACCAGTGTGATGAAATGATTTAAGGTGCGCCTCAAACGCTCCTTTTGTGCACTTGAACTTACGCCTACCCTTGAGACTTAGATAATCAAATAGAGATATAAAGGATGTCTACCGTGATTGCTGTTATTGTTATGAATGATCTGGTTTACATTGATCTGATGTTAATGACTACTAACAACACAAAACAATTTGTTCATCTCTCTTACTGATGTAAAGAAGTCGTTCCAACTCCATAATCTGTTTAAGATTTCTTCAATGCTTTAGCTTAGAATCTATACTCTAGTCTAGCCTGAACAACATTTGTTCTAGTAAAACAATATCTTTTATTTATTTTCAGGGCCCAACAACAAACCATTATTTGTTTTCACGGGAGAGGGGCACAGAGAACAACTTGTACAGTACATTGGTATCACTCTGAAACAATTTAGTACAATCATTGGTAGTAAGTCACTACCCATCTCACTCGCCGGACACTTGAAGCCTAAGGAAGATGATCTCTTGTGCTTTCCCAGTAAGGTCTGTACTCTTTGTTATCTGTCCAAATACATTATACTTTTATCCAAAAGTTTGTGAGTATATGACTTTAGACTTCCAAAATATATTTATTGGTTCACGACACAGATTGCATGGACAAGTATGGCCGTAGACTCAATCTACTAAACTACCCTACGTTACAAGTAAATAAAAATCTTAAATATACAAATACCCACAACTATAGCAAAATAATGACAATCTATGAGCGTTGCTTGCAAGGATGTTTGTATATTTGTATAACATCTGAATTCCAACACTTCCAAACAGCCATGTCTCTTTACATCTAGCCAAGAGCTACAATGCAGTGCAGTAACATAATAAGCGAACGTAGCCACGGGCGGAAGCTAGTTAGTCATATTTACAAGCTACTACAAAATCTAGGGTCAATAGTAATATTTTATGTTTATCAGGTGGCACCAAACCCATTCTACCGCGGGCGGCCCGAAGAGCCGTACCTGGCTATATCAGACACTGGCAATCATTGCGTTGTGCTCACAGACTGTTCGGGAATCGTGCTCAAATCCATAGGTGGACCTGGACCAGGGTTTAAGGATGGCAGTAAGTTTATAAGAGACCAGTCATTGGAGAATTCTATAACATTGTGTCTTTAAAATTAGAGACAATGACCTGCGAATATCGACGGCCTCGGTGGCGTGGCGGGCGATTGCGCGGCAGAGACGCAAGAGGCGCGGGTTCGATTCCCACTGCGGAAGAAATGTTTGCATGTTCTGCAAATATTTTTTCCGGGTCTGGATGTTGTGGTACCATGGTACTCGTAGTTTCTGATACCCGCGACACAGGGAATCCTAGTGTGGGGTCAGGACTATGTATGTGACTGTTGGGTGTTTATCATTATTAATATACTTAAGTGTTGAAAACCGTGACGAAAGTGGATATATTTATTGAAGAGCGTGATTTCTGAACGTGCCATTGACTAACTAAGGCCTTGTACCATCTACAGTAGATGATTTACACAGCGTCAGGAGGCAACTTTTACCTTCACAAAAACGGGACGCTGTAGTGCCCGGGACGAGTTAAGATGGAGTAGGCTTGCCGCCGCTGACCATCCCCATAAATAATCAAGTTATCTCAAGTGACTTTAGAAAATATTTCGTAGAGATAGGTAATTTCCTTCGTAGTAAGAAGAGTTTATTTCCACAGAGAATCCCAAGTTCAACTCCCCACAAGGGCTTTGCTGGCTGTCTAGTAACGTAATAGCGGTATGCGACACCAACAACCATTCCGTGCGCGCCATACATCTAGATGAGGTGAAGGTGGAAATACTGGTGGGGACCGGAGAACAGGCCGCCACTGGAGATACAGGTAAACACACACATAGCTCACACATACACATATACACCCCCAGACGACATCTTCAGACGCACACACACGGCTGTCCAATAACGTGATTGAAATGACAGGTGGCAAATGCCTCGGTCTGCAAGCGCTGTCGTCTCCATGGGACATCCTTCTGTTTACGACCCCCGATATGGACATGTCTGTGCGGGCGCCCCCCCCGCCGGCGCCGCCGCCGCCGCCGCCCGGACAAACAGACAAGGACAAGGAAAAATCTGATGATAATAAAGGTACCTACCTTATCTAAATTAGCATTCATAAGTAAACCTTAAAACAATTGCCGGTAGAATCACCTCTCCCACGCGGCATTACTTCGTGAGGAGAGTGATCTACTAAAATGTTTAGTATTAAGTATCTAGTATTAGTCAAATAACTAACCCTATAAGTGCTTGTACATATTTACTAACAAATTATGGATCTTGTAGTCCGAAATAATCTTTTTATTTTATTTTAACTTAATAAAGGTTGTCTGGAAGAGAAAGCCACCCGTTGCACTAGATATTTATGTATTTTTATTGTATGTTTGTTTGTTTGTGCCTCAAATACGCCATAACGGCTAAACGGAATGTATCTAAGAGTATACATAACGTGTGTTGGAGTAACGATACTCTTATACGGGTATCACGCGAGCGAAGCTGTGGACAAAAACTAACTAGTAAGCATTGTAATGAAATATAAATTAGTACAGTGTTTTTCAGTTCTATTTAATTAATGAAAAAGCATAAAATGCGTCCAGCTGTTTATCCTCCCGAGCAGGATAGTATCCTCTAACATGATGGACCACCTAAATATAGGCGATGGGCTGATCATCTGTCATCATGGTTCACCATATCCATCTTGGGACTTTGAATCAGGATTTACTGCAAGTTTTCTTATGATTACTTGTGACTCTGCCCACCCATTAGCGATACGGGCGTGATATTATGTATGTATTTAATTGACGACCTCGATGGCGTGGAGGGCAAGTGCTCGGCTGAGACGCAAGAGGCGCGGGGTCGATTCCCGCTACGGGAGAAATGTTCTGCAAATATTTCTTCCGGGTATTAGTGTTGTACTATTATGTATTATTAGTATTTACTTATGTATAAAAGTATTCCATCAGCCATCTGGTTCCCATACATAGTACAAGCTTTGCTTAGTTTGGGGCTAGATGGCGCTGTGTGAAATGTCCACAAATATTTATTTATTTATTATGTATTTAATTTGTAGATACTCCTACCAGTGCTGAGAAAGAGAAGTCAGATGGCAAACGACGCGTGCTTCTGATAGCGTGCGCTGGATCGCATCAGATCTGGGCGCTCTTCCTCGACACCACTATCTGGTGGAAATACAAGACTTATACTGAAGGTATGCACTGCCTTCTTAACTTCTTTATCAATAACATTGTAAATTGTAGAAAGGACATTTTACAACGTTATTGATAAAGAAGTTAAGCTGGTCGCCAAGGCCGGTTCAATTCAATTCGATTCAATTAATCATTGTTTATTATTTCAGGCACTTGCGTTTGCATCGCGGGTTCTGGGGCGGAGGCAGCTCGGAACAGCACTTACCCCAACACGGCGTCCTTCGCGCAGCCCTCGGGAATCACGCTCAAATCTGGTACTTATTGATGTTTTATTACAACCGCTACATACCCGGTTTAAAGCCTGTGTTGATAAACTGCGTAGTGCGTATTCCAACTTACTAACAAATCGTTTGAGTGGGAAACAAACACACTACACACTTTTAGCTTTAATAAATGTTAGTGTGATTTTATTCATTTTTATACGGATGCCAGATTCTGTCTGCTGTTTCATCATTATAACCGGCCTATAGATGTTCACTGCTGGGCATGGCTTTTCCAAATGTATTTCGACGAAGGATTTTAAGCTGGGCACTCACCTAGCCGTGTAGCATGTAATGTATCTGATACTGTATCAAGTGAGTACGTAGGCACGAGCCCGCTGCGAGCCGCTCGCGCGTGAAGCGCAGTAAGCTCGCAGTGACCCGCCGAGTGGCGGTATCGCTGCAAACACAAAGGCTGCTCGCAGTGTGCTCGTAGCTATAAAGCTGCTCTTGGGGGATCGCCAACCACCAAGTTTGAACTTATGTACTTACCTACTTGTACAAACAATTTTAGATTTTTAGCATTAAGTGTTGTCTACGACTACGAGTATGTAATATATATCTTTTGTTATACGCGGTGATCGTGGACGAGCCGTACACACCTGCAGGTTGATACAGTATCAGATACATTACATGCTTACAGGGCTAGGTGAGTACCCAGCTTTATACTGCCTTCATCCACCGATCCACCGATTGACCGATGGACATTTTTCTAAACAAAAAGTATAAAAAATATCAAGTTAATGTTAATTTTTAGGTACAAATCCGGAGATTTTCATAGCTGACGCAGAAAGCTCTTCGATCAGGAGGCTCGCTCTTACGACCGGACAAGTTTCCACGCTCTGCGGTGGCGACCGCAACCCATTGGTATTCCTTCTAGTTATTTATTCAATTCCTAAATTTATTTCTGAGAAATAAATTTACTTTTAGATAACTTAGGATAAGCCAACTAACGTACTAACCCCCGAATACTCAAACGCGACTCAGTGTTGAGCACGTCTCAAGTCAAGGTTTTTTGTCAGTTTTTGATGAAAATCTGTCAAAAACTCGTCACTTGAGACGTGCTCAACTCTGAGATGCGTTTGAGTATTCGGGGATAGATTCAGTAATGGTGGAAATAAAATAACCTAAAAAGATTAATTGTTTAGTGATTTCGACTCAGATACTGGGTGGTTTAAGTATTTAATTGATTTCAGAATCTGTTTGCATTCGGAGACATTGACGACATTGGCACGGACGCGAAACTTCAACATCCCCTCGGCGTGGCTTACTCAGAAACCACCAGATGCCTCTACATAGCTGACACTTACAACCACAAAGTGAAGAAGGTCGATATCAGCACGCAAAAGGTGACAACCTTGAAATTGCTTAAAGTTGAAACCACAGACTCGGTATCATTCCAAGAACCATCAGGCTTAGCTCTGAGCAGCGATGGAAAGTACCTGTACGTCGCAGACACAAACAACCATGCTATCAAACTCATAAACACAACGAAGAACGTCTGCCAAGACTTCAAGGTCAGAATCCCTGAAACGATGTTCATCGAGCCAGAAAACTTAATCCTGTATAAGAACGATCTCTTCATAAACCGAAAGTGCGGAAACCTTATAATATACTTCAATGTGAACTTGGATACCGATAAGAAGAACGTAAAGTTTTCTCCAAACGCGCCTCAGAACTGGCAATTGTGCATCAGAGATGAAAATAACACGGATGTGACAAATGAAGAATTCGACTTCATCAATTGTATTAAAAAAGGATACAAGCTGCCCGGCCGAATCGAAGTGAAGCTTAAACACAGAACGGATAAGACTCATTATCGTTTGTATCTGGCTTTTAATACGTCTCTATGTGATGTGCATGTTTGCTTCTCACATAGATTCACGATCCGGTCCACGATACTCGTGAGGGATTCGGTGAAGATGGTTGAATCGTACAAAATCACTTGCAAAGTGAACCCTGTGAATCGGTATAATATTACTGAGAATATTAAGATCTAAATTTTGTACTAAAGACATACTGTATGTCCGTCGATATGATCAGAACTTTGCAAGACGGTATTGAATAGAAATTTCAATTCCAATATTCATTGAGGAAGCTTTAATTGCAATAAACTCAAGGCATCAAGAGAGGTTGTGGGCTTGTACATAATAAAGTGATGTAGGTAAATGTATTATTAAGCTAAAATACAAGCTGCAGTTAATGTAGACAGAAGAAAATCTAGTTTGAATAAGTTAACCTGACTAAGTTATTGCCTATGCAATGTTATTTTGTTTGGATTTTATAAACTCAATGTTATTTTTAAGTTTAACACCATTTTAATACATTTTTGTAATAAACTTGTCAAATTATTTTATTTCCGTTCTCCAATTCCGATCATTATTATTAGTAGGGGCTAGTAATCCATAATAATAATATACTAGTAGGTCATGTAGCGTAAATATTTTAGCATAAAATCATCATCTTCCCACTCTATGTGGGGTCGGCACAGCATGTTGTCTTCTTCCACCCCTCTCTTCAGCCATCTCTGCACTCACTCCTTAACCATGTCGTCTTTCAAACTTCGCGACTTGACTTTCATCCCTCCTCATGACATGCCCATACCACGCTAGCCTATTTACTCGTCAATCTTTCTGTCACTAGCGCTGCTTTCAACCCTGATATACTCATTTCGTATGTTTTTCATCTAGACAGCCACATACCATCTCAACATTCGCATCTCAGCCGCATGTACCTACTCTTCTTTCATCCGACCCTTTGGTTGCCCAATTCTCAGATCCATCCATACAGTACCTACGACAGGTCTAAAGTAAGTAAATTCGTATTCGTATAAGGCAGACTCGTGTGACGGAAGTAGGTCTTATTGAGTCTTAGGTAGGTATACTCAAATGCTCGATGACTCACGTTTACTAGTACCTATCTCAAGGCTTTAACCTTAATCTTTTTTTTTCAAAATCTGTACTAAGACCCTCGGAGAAGCCTTGACTGAAGCCTTCCCGCAATCAACGTGGGATTTTCTGTCTAGCATACCCTGCGATGTTCCTTCAAGTATGGGAATGCCGATGTCGAGCAGTGATATTTTATCAGGTGATGATAATATCTCTAAACACTCGGAATTCTTGAAGATGTACTCGGAAAATTACCTAGAAATAATAAATAGTATGGCCGAGGAAAGTGTCCATGACATTTATGCGGTCACGAAGAATTGGACATAAAATTCAATTAGTTTTAACGCTCATGACGCCGGCAGCCTCGGGCAAGGACACGTCAATTTGCTACGACCATCGACCGTCTAACGACAATGAGGCTGACCGTATGCCGAGACGCAGTTGAAGAATACTAAAAAAAAATTTCAATTGTTGACGCGTTTTTAAACTGTCATCTCTTTCCATCCCATCGACATTCTTTGCTAAATTTACGTAGGTAGGTACCTTGTTTTAACAATTTGATGTTTTCAAGTGATTTTTTTGTAATTAGGTACCAAAGTAGGTACTTACCTATTTTTCAACATCGTTGATCGATATTTCACTTCGTCAATTATTACTTTCACGAGGCCTTTTGGCAGGTGTCTGACCTAGAGTGACCAAAAAAGTAAACTTACATTAGTGAGGTTACAAGACGCTAAGTTAAACCTTTTTAACTTAGCGTCTTGTAACCTATTTAAGCTTTAAGTGTTTACACTTAAATACCTACGGGTAACTCTGTCTTACACGACTTGTGCTAGCATACGGTCAGCTTGAAGGGTCGTAAAAATAAAACATAAATACAATATGCTTTGGTCACACTGGTCACATGGAGTACCTAATCAAAAGATTTGTTATAATGTACCTAACTTCTAATTATTTCAAAGGCACACTGTGTAGAAGATACCTAAATTATATTAACCTCTAAAATGCTAAATCACGTCCAAGTTAGTACGTTTGCACGTGGTAGATAAGATAAGATAAGATAAGAAGGCTAAGAAAAAAATATCTAGATCTTTTTGGAGTAGTGTAGGTACTTACGTACCTACCTAGTATTATAAGTACCTATGTATTTACAAAAAAAAGCATTACCTATGTATTATATCAGCCATCTGGTGCCCATAATACAAGCTTTGCTTAGTTTGGGGCTAGATGGCGCTGTGTGAAATGTCCACAAAATATTTATTTATTATTTACTTATTCTTATTACCTCTAGATTTTTCCTGCCTCAAAATTTTTAGGTTTTTACATAATACTTACCTATTATGCCTCCTGTTTTAATTCGGAACAAAATGATTGGCCATGGAACATTCAACATCATACGGCAAATTATTTTATTTAGATATCTACACTACACCTATACTTTATCAATAAAATTGTAACAGGCTTGGTGCGCATCCAATTATTAGACCTCAGGTAATACACGAATTAGAAGCGAAATTCCCGCACTAAGTAAAGAGATACCTAGTCGTTAAAAACGAATTTAGTCAATACCTAACCATAGATTATTCATCAAATTAATAGTAAAATGAAGAAAACAAAAAAAAATAAGATTTCAAGGCTACAATGCCTTCGTCAGCCCTCTTACTACCTTCAGACAAAGATGCGGCAAAAGGCATATAGGAGACAAACAAAATAAGATCGACGGTACACAGTTGAAGTTACTGCAAATTACGGCAGAATGAGTTCTTAAGAAAAGAAAAACCCTTCGGTATTTAGGTAAAGTCCACATCAAACAAAAGTAGGTACCTAAATAATGACTTCGCAAAAAATGTTTTGAAAAAAGAAGTGTGTACCTACAGGTACCTATTAGAAAATAACACCTGTACACAAAAATACAGAGTATTAGTATGATGAAAATACGATGGTTTTGGTATTCCGAATAAGGCATCTGTAGTTGTTGAGTTTCACACCCTCTCGTGTACCTATACAGACCTATACAGATTGAGATCTTTCATCAACATAGACAAAAGAGTTTCACATCTACATTTAGGCTATTGAATGTTCTAGATATGATGTAGATTACTTCATTTGCATCAACTACTAGATCGGCCTTACTATCTAAGATAATTAGCCTCGCTTTATTCATATTATACATCTAGATTAATTTTAACTGTGTATCATGAAACGGATTATCTTTAGAATTGCTTGATAGCGGCCGTAGATGCAAGATTGATAAGAACATTTTATATCATAGAATAGCTTTCGTAATCGTCTTAACTTATTGCAACTCAACTTGTGGTATTCGAAGCAGCCTGTATTATTCCAGATCATGAACTATACAATATTCAAGTTTCATCTAAATCCTTTCAGCCGTTTGGATTTGATCCAATCACAAAAATCTTTTCGCATAATATCATTAGTATTTTATAATGATAAAAGTTAAAATTTTATTGGTTTGGGCGGGACACGTCAGCCGGATGTCTCAGGACAGGTGGGCGACCATCACCACAGCCTGGACACCTGAGGGGTGACGGTGGGTGTCAGGGTCGGCCGAGAAAGCGTTGGCGGGACGAGCTCGATGCCTTCGAGGGAGGGTGGTGGGAGTTGGCTCGGGACAGAGATGACTGGAAATACATAGGGGAGACCTTTGCAAAGCAGTGGTATGGAATAGGTTAAAAAAATTGTATGAGGTTTGTATAAGCAGCCTGTATTTTGATCATCGAGCATAGGTACTTACCTATAACTCATTTTGATCCTACTTCTACCTATAATTTAATTTTAAGATAGGTAAGTAAAGTAGTACCTACCTCTCATAAATACCTAATGCCATTATAGTTACATATAAAAGTTCGGCTATTTGAAATCGCTAAGACACTAATTTCAAGGATAAAGTAGGGAAAAAACGTGTAATGATGGCTCCATGTAGGTACCTACCATCCGTAGGATGAGAACAAGATGATCTGAGTACCTAGGTACCTAAATTAACCTATCCACCAAAATTACGAACTGAACACGAAATAAATCACAATGCTTTACAAAAGCTTTTAAAACAGATGGAACAATTGTTTCATAATATCAGCAGACAATGTTGCGATCTAACGCGAGCTCGTTCATAAAATTCGCACTTCCAGCCTTTGTTACCGCAAAATGTTAATTCACCGTCGAGTCCAATGAAGAAAAATATACGCATATAACCGCAGGTACCTACCTTTGAAAATCATATGTTTTAGACAAAAAACAACGTTCTTATGGTAATCTTCCATTCTTCGCCCGTTAAATGAATATTAAGTTGTAAGTATACCTAATAATCGGACATAAAGCAAATATCCGTTTTCGCATTTATGAGTAGGTCCCCATAATATTAGTACGATTCGACGCACATTATGTAGCCTATAATAGTAGGTAGGTCCTAGTTATGTATCTTTATAGTATAGCCCAAGGAGGCTAAGGTCGCCACAGTCATTAAGTACAGCATCTTGTTCCAAAACAATCAGCATCGTGGGTTGTCAATTAGACCTCGAGATGATTTCTTGCATTCGTTTTCTGTCGTCCTTAGATTATTATATATTTTTTTATAATTTTTGTGAATCTACTGTAAACAAAAACATTAATTTATATACAAACGTAAGTCTATAAGGTTTTTTCTAACAGCCAATCGTAAAGTTTTTGAGAAATTACTAATTTGTGTTAGTACAAAAGTTACGTGAAATCTTTTATAAAGTCTGAACATCGAGCATTTAACTGATGCTCAATGAGTCTGAAGTACGTATAGTGTTTTTTATTTTAATAAACTGCTCTGAGGCGTACTTTAATCTTTCACCACACTCACTGATTAGAGAGAAACAGAGATGCAAGTACCTACCTAATTCTAATTCTAATGAAAGTTAGGGGAACAAAGATCTGCACTGACGTCCCGCGGTGGGGTGTATTGTGCATTATCCCCCCTGCTAACCCTCCCCCAGCCAGCCCAACTCCTTGTACTTTGATACTACTAGTTACGCAAATACTTACCTGGTACTTAATATCAAACTATCAGTATCAGTAACTCGTCGTGAGACACTGGTGGTGTTGCTGAACACCGACCAAGTTTCAAACAAACCTAATCATATGCTAATTCCATTCGAAAAATAATGTGCGCAATATTAGTGATCTCAAACGGTAAAGGAAAACGAGTGAAAACCGGCTTGACCTAGAACTAAAAACTTCATGTGACATGTGCTCGATGACTCGAAGAAAACCATACGAGACGAACACACTAATTTACCACAAAACCTTCTCCTATTTTAATAGTTCAACCTGGTTTACAGCTCGGGCTCGATAATATGTATGTAGGTATGTACATTATGATAAGTTCATAGGTAGGTACATGGTTCACACCTGGTTCATGGTACATAATATAAGAAATTCTTAGTTATAAGATAAGAAACTAAGAAAGAAAGAAAGAATATAAGAAACAACAAAAAGAGTCTTTGAGCCGAATTTACGATTGAAAACAATACGATTACAAATTTAGGTCTAAGAGGTTGTATGTTTATTTATTTGTGTTTGTCTGGTACCACTTTCCTCCAAAATTACTGAACCGATTTCGATGCGGTTTTGTTTGCATTTTATTGGTGTTATTTCAGGGAAAGTTCTTAGATATGTTTTACGACCATAGCACACTAGAGGGCGCTGCAGCAGCTGGCAAAGTTTTGTGCACCTCTGAAACTCAATAACTAATGAACCGATTTCGATGCAGTTTTGTTCGATGTTAGTTTCATTTGATATGTTGTAGATAATATTTTTTTTGTCGTGGTTTTGAAAAAAAAAATGTTACTTGTATTCTTGTAGTACGCGAGTGAAGTCGCGGACTGAAGCTAGATTCTTATAAGTAGGATTTTAAGACATAAGTTGCGTGGCAACTCACTTCATAATCACATTTTATTGTAAGATCTTATTATCTTGTGAACATATTTATGCGTCACTGTAGTTGAACACAGTTAATTTGCTTATTATAAATTATTATAAACTGGAATATGGTATCCGTTTTACGACTGCACATTCCAATAAAATAGATAACTAAAGTAATGTTCAGTATAAATAATTCTAAAGACACTCATAACAAGCCGATTCAAAGGTAACATACCTACTCATCCAAAAACACACAACATCCAACGGTCACATACATGACCCCATCTAAGATTTCCTTTCATGGATATCAGAAACTACGCGTACCATGGTACCACAACACCTGAAAAAAAATGCAGAACATGGAAACATTATTTTCCCGCAGCGGGAATCGAAACCGCGTCTTTCGAATCTCAACCGTACACTCGCCCGTCACACACACACAAGCAAATACAAGTACTTTACATTTATGCTATTCAAAGACTCGGAAAATTCTCACCGAGCTCAACTCGCCATCAGTCTATACAGCCTTAAGTGCATGCGTGTAATTATTACATCACCTGAGTACATTATGTTATAAAAATCTTACTAATGTGATTCTGATAAACACTGAGTTGAAATTACTGCTTCGTGAGACTTATGCCTGGTTTGTAGGGTTCCGTACCCGAAGGGTGACAACTATTACTAAGCCTCCGCTATCCTTTCGTCGTCTGTCAGCGGGTTGTATTTCATGAACCGTAATAGGTAGGGAGTTGAAATTTTCAGTGTTGCCGCTATAACAACAAATAATAAAATAAAAGGGGGCCCCATACAAGAAACATTCATGTACATGTACGATGGTATGGAACCCTTTGTGTGCGAATTCAACTCGCACTTGACCGGTTTTTAAATACATCAACGGACAACGGATGGAAGAATGACATAGCAACACTGTTTAAATTACAAAATAGTGCTATTAGGTACAAACAAACAAAAAAATATTTGTGGTACCACTGTAGGTATCTACATTAAATGTTTTGACAAATTGTTGCTATGTCCATGTGTCGTCCGTTAGTTAAACTATGCAGATGTAGGTATGAAACGAAGATTGGATTAATAAATCGGAATTTCCAATTGCAATAGCACCTCCGGGTCAGGTTCCTGTAAACAGTTCATTATGAAATTGAATGCGGTAAAATATAATAATCTAAACAACACAATTTGCCCTTCTTTTTATCTCTCTATTTTGACTTTAAATATCTACTTCAATCAGCGTCAGAATTCAGAAAATGATACGTACGTACTTAGGTACTTCTGATTATTTTGACTTTTTAGGAGTTTCAAATTTACTTACAAAGCAATTAAGTAGGTAGGTTACTACTACTAGTCTAGTCAGTAGTTATTTCGAACCAGTGTGGTGAAAGGGTTTTAATTACGTCTAAAAGGCTCTTTTCTTGCACTTGACACATGTTTCCGAACTTTTTTTTATTCTACGACATGCCGGTTTCCTCACGATGTTTTCCTTCACGATTCGAGAGTTCTCATAGAGCGCACATAAATTTTTAGAACAGTAAAGTCGGTGCGAGACCGGATTCGAACTTAAGACCTTAGGATTGGAAGGCAGGGTAGACCACTAGACCACCAATGCTCAAATTAATCGTAAGTGGATTTTTATCAGTCAATCTATCACTGGAGTCGAATAGGTATCAACAAATATTCACCATGCGTTGCACAGCACTGCCTATAAGCACATTCAAGGGCGATTTTTTCTTTGATTCCATTGCACATGGTTGGTATTCAAAGCTCGCGGTCGCGTTCATCACTGCATCGCAATGCATTGTACGTAAAGTGAACCTCGGCATTTCCTTATCTATTTCACAACTCACTGTTTAGGTCAATCTGACATAACCTAACAATAAAACAATGTTGAAGAAATTAGCTTTAGAGTCTACTACTTCGTTCAATAACATGAAACATGAACCCATTCCATTCTTCGTTCTTATTTTAGTTTTATTGTAAGTAAACTGACTTACTTACAATAAAACTAAAATAAGTTCGTAGGAGCTAGTGGCCTGCTCTTGTGACGGAGTTTTTTTAGGCCTCCATCGTGCCTTAACGACTTAAAAGCCGGGACCGACAATTTAACGTGCCCTCCAAAGTACGGAAGCGCTCAGCTCGTAATGCCATTTGCGGTCACCCATCCCAATTGTGACCGCGCACAACGTTGTTTAACTTCAACGATCAGTCAAGAACGTCTAAGCAAGCTACGCCACAATGCGCGATAATATAAATAATAATAAATAAATAAAATGTTTTTACTTCAGAAAAATTAATCCATTTTTAACTTAAAATAAATTACAACTAAAATTAAAACTAAGAACTAAACTTAACTAAAACTAAAAACTGAATTAAACTAAAAACTAACTAATAATAAACTAAAACTAAAGGAAAAACTCACCAAAATGAAAATGAAACTGAGAGTGATAAAACCACCCTAGGTGGGTTTTATCACTCTCAGCACGAAGCGCTTCCATAAAGGTGAGCTAAACCTATTTGCTATGATTTTCAGGATGCTGTTTTGACTGTCCCGCACTCTGCGCATCAGGGATGCAGTTTTTTTGCGGAGGATGGCTTCGAAACCATCCGTTTGATACTCTGCAAACATCCCTGACGCACTGCAGAAGCGAGGCAGCCCCAACATCATCCTGAAAACATTATTGTATTGTATGCGCAGAATATGTAGGTAGGTATGTATAAAAAAAAATTAAAATCAACCACGGTTCCGCGCGCTATCTACCCAGATAAATAGCAGCCTATTCTGTTATTCCTGGTCATCTTATCTTACTTCTTACTTATATTATAAATGCGAAAGTTTGTGAGGATGTTCTGATGTTTGTGCCTCAATCACGCCTAAACAGCGGAACGAATTTGAATGAAACTTGGAATATACATAGTACATGTACTGGATTAACATATAGGCAATTTTTTATCCGAGTATCGTACCACGCGAGCGAAGCCGTGGGCAGCAGCTAGTAAACTATCAAGTACTATCATACTTTCAAAATTAATCAACCCTGTTCATCTTTACGGAGATGAGTGGGTACAAACATACACAGATACTGGCTCACTCACACAAAGACTTTGGCATAAAAGTATGATTGTCTAAATTACCATACGACATACGAGGAATATAAAGTACCATGTTTGGATCTATCAGTGAATACTATCAAATATAATTTGCTCCACCAGTGAAGATGGTCTGATACTACTAATCGTGTCACTAGTTATTTCGAACCAGTGTCGTGAAAAGATTAATGTGCGGCCAAGGTTCATTTCGTACACTTAGCACATGTTTTCGAACTTTTGGATTCTACGACATGCCGGTTTCCTTACGATGTTTTCCTTCATCGTTTGAGAGTACCTACTACCTAGAATAGCGTACCTTTTTCAAACAGAATAATCTATTGTTGCACGACCGATTTGAACCAACGATGTTAGGATCGTAGGCTATAGAACTGCTACCGCTATAGAACCAGCGTTTTTAGGTTCTACGACATGCCATACTTCTCTGCTGGACTGGGAGTAAAGAAAAAGCATAGAATGCGTCCAGCTGCTTCTCTCCCCGAGCATGTCGTAAATGTCGACTAAGGGATAGTATTCTTTCCAAAATGATGGACCACCTACATTTTATAATGGGCGATGGGCTGATCACCTGTCACCATTGTTCACCATTTCCATCTTAGGATTTTAAATTAGAAGTGGCTGCAAATTTTCTTATGTTTACTTGTGGCTCTGCCTACCCCATTAGGGATATGGGCTTGATAGTATGTATGTACGACATGCCATTTTTTTTCATTCACCCATGGTCTGATGAAATATGTTGAACGCTTGACAACTGCTATGAACCATAATATATCTTTTTGAAGTTGACTCTTAAAACTTTTTGGTAATACAATCCATTCGGTACAAGACTGAGGACCTTATCCTATTCACGTATTTGTTTCATGTGATTGGAAGGGGTTAATCGTGACTGTTGCCTTACCTTGCAACTTTAATAACGATAATCTTAATGTTAGTGAAATCGACACTTCGGGTGAATCATGGACCTGGTAGGTATTTGGATGCCTCGAGTCGTGGTGGCCCTCTGGTTGACTACCGATCCGAAGGTCGTGGGACCGGATACAGTACAATTTTAGTGCTAGGTAATCGAAAATATTACACTCCCTCAAAAGTCGAGTAAAAATAGGAGGAAACGACAGTTTTACTTATACAAATCAAAACATTTGTAAAAGCATTAGTTCTATTAATCTAATCGTGTTACTAATTCTTTTGAACCGGTGAGGTGAAAGGATTTAAAGTGCGCCTCAAAGATTCCTTTCATGCACTTGACACATGTTTTCGAACTTTCTACGGTTCTACGACATGCCGGTTTCCTCACGATGTTTTCCTTCACCATTTGAGAGTACACAATTTAAGCAATAGTTATTTTCCGAGACTCTTCTTGTGACAAATGACGGCATTTTCAAATTCATGTTTTGATTTTCTTTATCTTGACTGCACTGTTTTCAATAAACATAATAAGAGACTGTTCTTAGTTTAGACTAAATGATGTAAAAATATTTTGTGGACATTTGACACAGCGCCTAGCTCTAAACTAAGCAAAGCTTATATACTATGAGAACCAGATGACTGATAGAATAGTTTTATACTTTTTTTTGTAAATACGTACTAATAATACAACACCCAGACCAGGAAGAAATATTTGCAGAACATAGATACAAACATTTCTCCTGTAGCGGGAATCGAACCCGCACCTCCGTGTTATATTTTCAAGTAACTATGCAATGACTACTCATTCGTTTCTAAGCAATTTTTAACTAGCCTATTATCTACCTACCAGAATAAGGCAGTCTGCATTTCGTTTACCTTTTAAAATTCCTAGTATTTTCTGAGAAAACTCTTTGATTGAACTAAGAGCATCGATTATGTCATCGTATAATCTGAATAAATACTTCTTCGTGTCTGTATAGCTCAGTGCCGTAATAATTAGAACCACACTATTATGTATTCCTATATGTATGGTAAACATATATTTTGTTATTCAAACGTTCAAGTGGGCTGATTTTGAAGGCTAATAATCCCCGCACTGTACTAAATAAGTCTCGGTGGTGATGATACATAGAATTCTGATTGATGTAAGTACAAAGAATTCTGATCGTTTTACAAAACTATAAATTGTTATTCCGCAGTCGATTCAGTGAACTTATTGTTTGTTTGGGCGCATTTACATTGAATACTGGCTACGAACTACTTTCGATCATTGCTCGCTGAAGCGTGAACCGGGAAGTCTGAAATAAAAATATGGAGCTGAATAGGTACTAAAAACTAAACAAAACTTGGTTTGTGTTGAGCTTTTTATACAAAGTTTTCCCGCTGCGTCCTTTACTAGGATGTAAATTTTAGGAATTCCTTTTTTAGGGCACCTCTTGAGAGGAATATACCCTCTGAGCTTCTTAGTAGTAGGATGCATCTAGGACTTATGGCTGTGAGTTGTTAATCAGTCAGTCAGTAGCGTAAGAGTTTTATATATTTAGAATACGTTATACTTATCAATAGAATCATCTAATCACAATCAGCGCTTGTGGCAGTCAGGACGCTTGAGCAATCGATTGCCGAACCGCCTTTGGGCAAATGCTTCGCCTAGATATCCGAAGAGGCATAAACAAAACACCCCCGAGCGATCGTCGATTGTTATCATGTGGAACTGGCAGTATTAGTAAAAAAATACCTTCATTGAAATTTCAAAAAAATCTTTCGAAATTCGAACGAAAACAATATTCAGATTTCGAACCCTGACAGTACTTTCATTTTTAAATCAGCCAGTCATTTTTGAATGGAATACTGTGTGTGAGTTCGCCTTCCCGTAATGCCACCTGCTTTTTGCGTAAAAATGCCCAATCGTATAGTCGCTGCAATATAAGTACAACATATTCTCACGGAGCGTTCCTATTTTTTAAATGCTCAAACACAATGGCTGGCGTTTGGCAATTGTTTGGCGTAAATAAGTATGTGCCTAAAGATGTTAATCCGAACGATTATTTATAAAATCCTATCTTTCTTTACAAATGGGTGTTAAACACTATCACTGGATAATAGAGACATCTGTGTAATTGTGCAAGTTTTTCGTTTAGTCTTTGTTTTAATGAGACTTGAACTTTGAAGCATACCATGAATTTGATGACTGATAAGTAATTTTATAACTAAGTAGACTATTATTGTTGAAATGAAACAGATTTGTAATTACAAATCTGTTTCATTTCAACAATAATATTTATTAGATTAAAAACTGGTAGAGCAGGGGGTATAGTGGTATGTTATTTATGAATCTAAATTATTAGACTGCGATGTGATAAGTATCTCTCTACCTGGAGTTCCAGGTAAATGTAAAATCGGAAATTTTATATACCTATGCAAAGAAATATTTTTTTTATTATTTGCGTCTGATAAAGCGTTTATAGTTACCGCCAGTGCCGATACAGATCACAAATTCTAGGTCTACTCCTACTGACAACCTCTGATTCCGTTCAGGCAGGCGGATAGTCTAAGTAAGACCTTATTGCTTAGTCTTTCGTAAATATATCTTATTTTATTGTTAAAAAGTATTCCTTTTACACAGTGTGCTATTTTTCCCGATAACCTAAGATAACCTCTGAGGATAACCTATACATATCGACAGTTTTTTGACATTGAAGTAACTATGCAGTATATTATCTGTGGTCGAAGCCTATTTCAAAATCAACGAGTCAATGTGTCAACGCCTCACAAAAAACACATTTCGCATTTATGATGGGAAAATTAACACGTTTGTGTCCACGGCCCTGTGCCTACTTAATTGATTATGCTTAATTTTAATAATTTGTCACGGATGGCCGGATCAGCGTAGCGGGTCATCATAAGGAGTCATGTGACTACTACTAGTCATGTCACAAGTTCTTTTGAACCAGTGAAAGAAATTCAAATGCGCCTCAAAGGCTTCTTGAACTTGACACATGTTTTCGAACTTTTTAGAACCTAATCTACGACATGTCGTTTTTCTTACGACATTTTCCTTTACCATTTAGGAGTAGGTACTGGTATAACGCGTCATGTGACTTATTGTCGCCAACTGTCCTATTTCATAACGGAACCGTTCTGGCATACAAAAAGCAAAGCAAAAAACACACTTTTCTAGTAAACTTTTGAGCGAACTAGTTGGACGGTGGTGGTCCGATTCTGGAGTCGTGGGTGGAGACCCTTAAGTAGGTACCTACCTAACTTGATTGTTGCATTATCACCTCACGTAGACGCCCTTTTTGGCACTGGCCTATAACGTGTTGCATGGCTAATTAGCTTAAGTATTCAATGTTAAAGAAAATACTTTAGTGGTTCCTTAGGTAGTAGAATAAAGGAGGCTCTTTAGGGGGTGCGGGAGGGGTGTTTTCGTTACGTCAATTTGTGGGAGTACTAGTGGTCTCGTGGTAGCAGTCCTGCCTTCCGATCCTAAGGTAGTGGGTTCAAATCCAGGCGTGCTCCAATGGATTTTTTGTTGCAATCGCTGTCTTCAACACGACGTGTTAGTTGAACAAAACGCACTCGATATTTGTAACCAAAATACCCCTCTAGTACCCAAGGAGCCTCCACAGTTAAGCTAGACCTTATACTACGTTCTTTAAAGTTTTACATTAGTCTTAGAAGACTTTGTAGTAGGTAACCTAACGAAGAGTATCGTCGACTGCATGACCTCTATAGTGTATCCTGGCTTAATTTTCTGCTTCGTGCGTTACAAATGACAATTTGCGTTATTTTTTGTTTTTAATTTGGATGTTGCCTTAGCCTTTTGTACCAACCTATTTATTTCTCATATCAAAACTTAGTTCACAATGCTCTTGACATAATCGGTTTTTTTGTTAAACTTTTAGAACTACTTTACTTATACGGACGTCTAGTTTGTTTGAAATTATGAAGAACCAGTAAAGTTCGAAAACTATGTCTAATAATAAACATAAAAGAAGTCTTTGATCCGCAATTTTAACATTTCCCCAACATTGATTAAAATGAACCATCAATACACGAGTAGTAATAATTGTAGTATAATACCTTGAAAAGACATGAACGCGCTTCAAGGCCGCCGCAATATCTTCACTAACTAAATAACGTCAATACACTATCCAAACTATTAATTTCATTGTCCATAAAAGCTATTGCTCAATGTAATTATTTAATTGAGCTTTTAGGGCCACGCTTATATTTCAATCAACATTGAGTTGACGTTTGTTCGTCCAAGGAGTTGACGCGAGACATACAAAAAACTCTCATAATAAAGGTCTAAAGATTCCTAGTTAAAACAACAATAGGTACCATATAATCTTAATAATATTAAGATTTTTAGGACATTACGATTAAGATTTATTTCAATAATAATATTATTTTATGGTTTTCTCTTTCGGAGAGTATTTAATTTAATTTTAATATTTTTTAATAATTATATATTTTCATTTAATGTTAAAAAGTCTTCCATTCTTTCCCCGGTGACAGCAACGCCATTATAAATACCATATAACCTAAAGCGGTTGTATTATTTTATGGTTTTCCTTTTAGGCGGATAATCTGAGATTTTATTCAGTGTTGCATGAACGTATTTTCTTTTTTTTTTGATAAAAAAATTATGCGTTCACTCAGGGCGCCATTTTAATTTTATCATGTATTTATAGAGTTCCATATCCAAAGGTGTACCAACCAAAATAATAGATTCAGTTAACTATTAAGTGATCATTAGAAAAATACCGTGTGAAATGGTTTTATTCTGATGAATAGTGTCATGATACACTCGCGATCGGTATGCATTAAAAACGCAGTATAGGTACTACAAGACATATCATTATCTCGTGACCAAAATCAATGACTCTTGCAAAATGTGCGAGGCAAAACAAGTTGAGCCTTGATATACTAAGTAGGTAGCGTTGGTTCTTATTTTAGGCAAATTCAATAAGACTGGACGAGACGCAAAGGCGAATTAAAAAAATATAAGGTATCAATTCTTGAAAATCACAGTTATTAATAAAAAAAAACAAAATGGCGCATTTCCACTATTTTTTTTTTATTTGGTATTCTTGTAAGACATTTGGTAAATTAAAAATTAAAAATAAATACATTTTGAAATCACTTTAAAGTGAACGAAATTTAATAAAAATCAATGGTAATGGCCCATCAACATATTTTTGAGACTAGGCATCCCAATAATCTCAATTATGCCTCAGTGGGAATAGTAGTAGGTGTATAATAACAATAAGTACCTATAATCTAAGCACATCCCAAAGCATCACATGACTAACCGGAGATCCGCAACTTTATACATTAATCGAGTGATGATCTCGCGTCATCAATGTCATGCCAGTAACGTTTATGGGTAACTAGCAATGTTAAGTTATGTAAAAACAGTTTGTATGAAAAAATTAATAAGAAGCTCGGATATAAAGATGTTATCATCATTTATTGTATTCGATATTAATCGTCAGAAACAGGACATGCTCGAACAAGTGACGTTTGCTTACAGACAGTATTTTGTTTCATGACGCGTTTTAATTTTTAATGAATTTTTTTACAGAAATAATAGTAGTAGGTACTCGTATTTACAATTATAATAACACCCGACAGTCACAAACATACTTCTGACCCCACACTAGGATTCCCTGTATCGTGGGTATCAGAAACTGCGAGTACCGTGGTACTACAACACTCAGACCCGGAAGAAATATTTGTAGGTCATACAAACATTTCTCCCGCAGCGGGGATCGAAACCTCGCCTGGTCTCAGTCTGGGGTTCCATTGTTAATCTGATTGACGGCGGATTTTTGTGAGAAAATGTACGAGCATTTTCTGCCAGGTTGCTATTAAAATAGAAATGCAGGGTGTTTTAGCAGTGTACTACGTAATGCGAACTGATGATAAAGCCAGATCTTCTAAAGATTAATCTAAACCAACAATTGCAGGGGATTTACACGCCCTCTTCTAAACGTGCTCGCTTTCGCGCTACCTTAAACCTCGAAGATTCCTAAGATAGCTGACCCAGTAATAAATCATGATACTACTACTACTCGTGTTACTAGTTATTTCGAACAAGTGTGGTGCAAGGTACGCCTCAAAGAATCTCCTTTCGTACACTTGACACATGTTTCCGAAGTTCTTAGGTTCTACAAATAAGTCAGTTTTGTTTTGACATATGTTTTCGAACTTTTTAGGTTCTACGACATGCCGGTTTCCTCACAGTGTTTTCCTTCGCCGCTTGATAGTACTGGTATAATCTCATGACCATGGTATTCTGATCATTTATAACATGGATTTTACGAAAGCATAGAAGGACGTTTTAATCCGAAATCCAGATGCCTTTTTTCTGCCAATTGTTTTAAAGAAAATGGAGGTGAAACCACGTGAGCGCTTATAATAAAGTTCAATTTACACAAAAGGCCAAATATATAAAACAGATCATCGCTTGTATGAACCTCCCTGAACTCACAGTCTCTTCCTACAATAATGCTTATGATAGCGATATTATACCTTCCGTGGTTATGAGTTCTGTAGGCGCTTACATTTTAGGTAGGTAGATAGCTTTTCAAAACGAATAACCTCATTGAGATTTTAATAAAGTGACTCCTAAAAGACTGACATTGAAAAATTCAAACTACTCCAAGTATGTAGTGCGAATACATTTACGCAATACGTGTTTGTCTCAACAAATGTTCCTCAATATGAATGTCTAAGGAATTTTTATGATTAAACAATATTATAACTTCATACCGATATATTTCCCAACAGATTACTAAACATAGAGTTATGGCATTCAATGAGTTTACCTGCATCTAATCACATCCTGGAATAATAAGACCTCTACAAAACGTTTGTTACTTCTTCTCTTCCTCTCTGTCCCCTTTTTTATCTAGATAAAAACTATGTTTACTGTCTATTCCAAACATACAGATCAGAGCAGCCGCTTTTGTACTAACATGATCAAATTTATATAAGTAACTGTGTTAGGATAACCCAACCAAATCCAAATCCATCTTCAGTTCTTGAGGAATAAAACTTCAAACATTAATTATTAATTCAAACCACGGTTTTCAGTAATAAAAATATATTACGCTAGGTATAACAACCAGTAAGTATTATTAGGAGAAAAATCCTTTTTTCTTGTGGCTCTGTCCACCCCAGGGATACGGGCGTGATGATAATATGTATGTATTTATAGGAACAAAAATATTTCCATGGCTTCACATCGACTACTAATAATTATTTAAAATTGATATGAATTTATGTTGAGGAGTTGACCAGTGTAAATATAGTTGAGTTCGCCCAAAGATAAACTACCGGTTTTGTCTCTATGTTTGATTTTGTGTCTATCTTTGGCTCGTTACTACGTAAGAGCCTAAATATGTGTAAACAGCATACGTAGGAACGAGCTAGAGAGAATTGGGCAAATATTGACCAACAATCATTGATATCTTTGGTGTGTCTATAGCGACATGTGTTTGGTATTTAATAAGGAGAAGATGAGAGTGGGACAGGTGTGAGGCAGTAGGAGATTGTCGGCGTAGGCACGCGCCTGGTGCGCCTGGTGCGCCGGCGCCGCGCCTGGCCGTCCCCCCATGGGCGCACGCGTCGCGCCGCGCCGGCCGCATCCCCGCTACCACGACTATAAAACACGTCGCCGAAACCAGCCGCGCGCTATTACAACAGTGACTCTGTGATTTTTCCCGCCGTGTATTTATTTAAATCAACACAAAAAGGTAAGTGAACTTGAATTCTAGGGACGCCGGGGATGATCCGGGAACCGACTTATATTTTGTGATAGTGATTGAATTGCAGTGATTCTTATTGTGATTGCGTAGATTTAATTAAAACTTACGAATTTAATTAAAAACTAAATTAGCTATCGTCCACGAACTGACAAGTTGACGAGCAGTTGCGTAAAGTTGTTCTTTTGGTTGTGATTGCTCGTCAGACTTGACACAAAAATTGCTGAGGCTTTACGTCCTTCCAATTAGTACGCGCGATGCCTGGTGTGGATCACCGAGCGAACTTCTCTATGTGTGTCAAGTAACGTTGCAACACTCTTGATGCAGAGATTATGACGGAGAGCCCTTTTCTATGGGGCTGTTTCATCATTTAGCCTTTTCGGCCGGTGACCTAATGGGTGCTACTTGCATTGGCTTCGGTTCAAGCGAAACCTTAAGAACCTACCCAATTGATAGTTAGCGACTAGTAGATGAGCGGTAGACTGCAAGTTTTTGAAAATCATGTGTTAACGATATTTTTAAAGCTTCTAGTTTCGTTTTAAATCAACCACCGAATTAGGAATGCCAATGTCATAATTAAAATAGTATTGTAATAACTAGTTGATACATTCAAGTTTGTATTTCAAAACCTATACGTCGTGAAGGTCAACGGCCACTGAGATGACTGAAAGATGTGAACTTTCAAATATCTCATGTGACACAAAAATACCTTAGATTCAAGATACCCAGTTCATATTTTATGGAACCTGTTTTTGATTTATCGAGTTGTAGCATATCTGTGAAATACTTGTCGTGTGGCTTTATCTGCGGAATTATATAAAACCCGAAATGTTTTAAAATATTTCTTTCTTACTGGCGAAGAGTCTTGGGCAAGTGGTAAAAGAAATAAAACTTTCAACAAGAACTTTATACGTTTTTATGTAAGTCAATGCTGAAAGCACGTGGTCGACCGCTTTTAAGTTCGACCTCAATGTGTCACCAACACAATGTTAGTTATGTTTAATAAGCTATTTAGATGCTTATGACCTACGCAGATTAATCGCGATAATTATTTTAGTTATCCTACTAATATTATAGATGCGAACTACGTCTTCAATCACTCAGCTGTAGCTTGCCGATTCGCTCGCGTGGTACCACATAAAAAATGACTATATTATGTTATTCCAGCACACGTACTTATTATGTATATTCCAACTTAAGCATCGATGTAAAATGAATAAATAAATAACACGCAACAGTCACATACATAGTCCTGTCCTGACCCCACACTAGGATACCCTGTGTCGTGGATATCAGAAACTACGAATATGGTATCTACTACAACACCCAGACCCGGAATAAATATAATTTATATATTAGTAAGATTATATGCTTCTACCATAGGTAGATACCATTATCAGTGATCAGGGCATATGAAGAACCGACTCAACGCCTAACCTGTTCATTGTTTTTAAATTCAAATGATCTCCAAAATAAATCGTTAACCATTTAAATTATTCAAAGATCCAGTTTCAAATCATACTTGCTCATCCATTTTAATATAAATTATTTTCTGGTTTTATTTACTTATTTTTTTTTAAACGCTGCATCCGTTACATGAATGATGTTATGATATAGCAGCGAAATCAATTTGATTATATACCTACTGATAACATACCGACTGACCCACTCGTACCCACATCGAACCGCTCTACAGAGGTGCTAGTTATATAAGCTTTTATTTTGTTTGTCCGTATCAATCAACTTGTTCCTTCTATTCAAATACAAAGTTAAATTAACTAAAAAAGCTCCATATAGACCTACATTTTAAAGTATCCAGATTATTATTGCTAGGTAAATAAGGTAGTTGCTAGTAGGTAAATAAACCCTTAGAAATTATAATGCCATATAATAATTTCCCTGCCCATGGAGTCAACGTGTATTCTTCCTCCACTTTCCCCTGACAGAAGTTATCTCAATCCGCTCTTGCTCATGTCATCTTTTACCTACACAGTCCGATACTTTCCTTGGCCTACCTCTACCCACATATCCTTCCACATTCATTCGGTATACGTATACATAAAAGGAGATAGGTAAAAGGACATCAAAAACCCAACTTTGATAGAAATTACAACACGAACTTCACTATTTGTAGATACAATAGCGTCTCACTGACATATTTCCTGCAAAAAGTTGATCCCACGTGCTACAATACCGACAGGTACCAAGTAGTATGCAAGTCGGTTGCTGAAGGACATATTGAGCAAGTTGATTTACTTCAGCGATTCGATAGGTATAATCACGCTGCATCGGTGATGGTGACTTATCTTAGTTGCTGATAGCGATCGCTCATGGTTTGGCCTCCCCAGCACCAAGATAAAACAAACGAGCAACAAAATGAGCTCATCTGAAATACGATTCAAAATAGTCTTTGTGTTTTCAATGTTTTGGAGTCTACCTAGTTAGGGATTACTTCTGAGATAGTCTCAAACCTATGTTCATTTATTTTCAGGTAGTTTCTTTGCAAAAATCGGTTTAGTTTTAACCGTGATCTAGTAACAAACAAGCATGCTTATAAAATCCCGCGTTTATTTGATTATAATTTTTCTATTTCTTTTCCACTGCCTGACTCAGCATTCAGCATAGTGTAATAAGTACTTCGTGAAATCCTACTTCAGCCTCAAACACGCCTTAACGGCCTGACGCCTGAATGGTTTTGAATGAAACTTGGAATATACATAATACGTGTGCTGAAATAGCATAGGCTACTTTTTAACCTGGTATAACGCGAGCGAAGCTGTGGGTGGGAGCTAGTGTTAAATAAAATAACAGCAGTTATAATAACATTTTATATTAATTAATTAGGGTAGCTTCTGCCCGCGAATTTGTTTACATCATTGTAGGTAATTTAAATAATTGTGTTTGTAAATATTTTGTTCGACATCAATAAAATTGCTCACATGCATTCATTTTATCAAATCGGTATCCACAGTTTTAAAGTACAACCAACCTCGCAAACTTTTGCATTTATAATGTAAGTAGGGTTGTGGTAACGACCTGTGTTATTTCGAAAGGCAACAATGATAACGATGTATGGACAATTGATGTCTCCTCGGTAAGACAAATGTCGAACATTGCGCAACACGGTTCAAGGCTTTTATCTACATTAGGTATTATTGTATGACAAAAATGAAACTAACTTCATTGGCATCGTACTTCATGGCAAAATTGTCTGATACTATTTTATATGCATGAAGAATTTGAGACCATCTTTTGCTTGCTGATATCAAAAATAACACAAAATCTCATGTTGTTTGACTATAGGCGATTTGTGTTGTTTTAGTTGTTTTTGACATAATTAGCAAGCCGGATTCAAGCAACCTCTTGTGGAAATTCAGTGAAGTTGTCACGTCCACTTAGGTTTCGTTTAGACTAAGATTTTTACATACATCCATACATTATTATCACGCCCGTATCACTAATGGGGTGGGCAGAGCCAAAAGTGAACATTAGAAAACTTGCAGCTACTTCTGTTTTACAGTCTTAAGATGGGTATGGTGAACCTTGGTGACAGGTGATCAGCCCATCGCCCATATAGATGGCCCATCATTTTGGAGAGGTCTAACCCTTTGTCGACTTTTACGACATGCACGGGAAGAGAAGCTGCTGGACGCATTCTATGCTTTTAAGATTTTTACTCATTTCGTAATTATTGTTCGGATCGGAACCCTAGGTGTGCAAGTTGAATCACACTTTATCATTCTTGATTCTATTATATTTACGGAACTCTATAACGACATTGTCTTTTTTAAATATTCACGGCTATCATTATGTTTTTATTCAATAATAGTAGGTAGGTCTCACGAAACAGGAACCGCAGTAACATCGTGGCTTTTCGATGTGGCAAGATCTTGTCGCATTCAATTAGCTGAATGTATGATTATTGTGAGTTCCTTATTTGTGATAATGTAATACAATAACAGGATTTCATGCTTCGTCGCCATTTTATTAGCTACTAGCTGCCGCTCGCAGCTTCGCTCACGTTATACCCCGATAAAAAGTAGCCTATATGTTATTCCAGCACACATACTACGTATATTCCAAGTTTCAATCAAATCCGTTCAGCCGTTATGACGTGATTGAGGCACAAACATACAAACATCCCCACAAACTTTCACACTTATGACTTTACGAGAGTATTTTAAAATTTAAATAAAGATATTTTGTAAATTACAATATTCGCGTTTTACAATTTTTCAGTCGTTTTAGGTCTCTCAAATGACTGGAAAATAGGTAAAAAATAGATAGTATACACACACAGATAACCCAACGTCAGACCAAATGGTCCATGTCAAAGGTAGTTTTTTTAATTTTTAATGTCGCGCGTTGTAGTCTTTTGTACATATAAAAGTTTGAAGAAAGATGGCTTGGTAAAAAAATATAATAAACGAAAGAATAGGCAATATGATTTAAAATATGTATACGATTGCTTGCCCGAAAGATTAAACTATCGAACAACCTATGGAGCTTTGAACTTAAACATACGAAACATAGGTACCTACAATCCTATCCTACTATTAATTATAAATGTGAAAGTTTCCGAGGATGTTTGTATGTTTGTGCCTCAATGAAATTTAAGAGCACTGGTGGACTAGTGGCAGCGGCCCTGCCTTCCGTTCCTAAGGTCGTGGGTTCAAATCCGATCGTGCACCAATGGATTTTTCTGTTCAAAAAAATTATGTGCGCTATACCAGGACTCTCGAACGATGAAGAAAAACATCACAAGGAAACCGGCATATCGTAGAACCTAATAAGTTCGAAAGCATGTGTCAAGTGCACGAAAGGAGCCTTTAGAAGTCCTTTCACCACACTGGTACGAAAGAACTAGTGACTCGATTAGTACCTAGTAGTATTTACTCCAAAATAATTGTTGACTGATCACACTACTCCGAAACTCCCTAAAGATGAATGCATAAGCGAATAATACTCATACACGTAACCTTCGATCTGATCGAAGCGCGTAACTAATTTTGTTATGTCGTACTTGTATTTAAATTATGTAAATAATAGGTGTATCTCAAACGAAGATTCCTATTGATTTATTTTTCCTGATTTCGTTAGATTGCATTTTCTCTGATGTAATACATTATTTATCGATCATTTCTTTTGACCCTCGAATTGGATTCGCTGCGGCCGCCTATAACTAGAAGTAGGTACCTACTACATTCTAGTTCGATAAAATCTATTTACAGACAGACATAAATATATTGACCTATGATCATGGTAGATAATTATTATTTAATAACTATATATATTTTTGTTGTGGATAGGTAAACATCTTGGACGAATTTCGTCCAAGGTAAACATAAATCGTAAGAATTTCTGTTTTTAAATGAATAAATGTACCTACTCATATAGCTTCATTAATATCCACACACTGCTGTAGGTATTTAGTGGTATTTTTAACTTGTCGAATTGTCTTTAAGTAGTTACTTTAAAGTAAATGTACCTATCCGTATTTGTTTAACCCACAAAACATACCTACCTACAACACAGAATAAAAAATGGTTAGGTAGGCTACTACGAGTAACACATAAGTTGTGTTTTTATTACAGACAGCTCTTATGTCAATTACCGACCTACCTCAGTTTGTATGTACAGTCACCAACGTAAAGTAGTTTTAGGTACTTACATGTTTTATAGGCAAGCTACCTATCTTATATATCCGTATAGTTCATTCAATACTGATCCTCTTGTTTTGAATACGGAATATTTGAAGAATGAACCGTCTCCCCAAGATAATTGCAAAAGCTCCGCTACGAAAAGAGTATTTGTTTACTGCAGCTGCAGCATTTTCGATATTAAAGCTTTTGCTGGTGACTATACAGTTACGGAGTTGTTCAGATATTACGTAGAGGGGTAGGCACAATAAAATTTCACTTGACAAAATGATGGATTTGGAAACACGCTGTGTTTTCTGATGTGCGGCCAAGACGGTTCTTGAATATGAATGAAGCTTAATTATTGCTCACATAATACCACTTTCGCCCGACCTTTATGCTCATTAAAGGAGACACGACACAGTACTAGTTACCTACTTATCGGAACTGTGTACAAGTAATTATAGGTAATCAGTATTTAGTTAATTTATCATTGATTTTAGCCGGGATGGAGCGACGAGTACAAACTGGTCTACAGAGGCCTTAGATCGGGATGAATGGAAAAAGGAAGGGGTGCGCTTGCCCAGCCAGCTGTAGGATCCAGCAGGCATATTAGATGAAATTAGATTAGATGCCATACATTTTTTGAATTGTCAGGATATCCACCTAGTGTTCGAACTAGCAAAGTGTAGCATTAGTTCAAACCTATCATTTTGAGCAGATGATCAATATTTCCAGCTTCGATTAATCGAACTTCTCGAAAATGCTAATCAATAAGTACCACCAGTAATCGCGTCAAAGCATAGTATTTAGTTCTGCGGAGTCCACGACGCAGCAGGATCGTGACCAAGCCGCTGACGGACGCCGGCCTCGGCCGCCTTGCGAAACCACCATTGTAAGCGAGCACCAAATTCGCGATTGGCACACGTATCCGCGAATACCATTGAACTCTTGAATCGAGACTATTGTTATAAGCAGAGTACTCACTTCTCATTGCAGGATTCCCACAGATTAAAAACGCCACAAATGACAGTACTCAAGATAATGCTATGGCCACAC
The DNA here is from genome assembly GCA_949320045.1 of Scotopteryx bipunctaria. Taxonomy (NCBI): domain Eukaryota; kingdom Metazoa; phylum Arthropoda; class Insecta; order Lepidoptera; family Geometridae; genus Scotopteryx; species Scotopteryx bipunctaria. Next base: position 9,102,643 of record OX439441.1, read on the forward strand.
TATCATGACATGTGGCCAATGGCCATAATTGAAACAACACCTAGGTGTAGCCACGATTTATGCCCATAATTTTATAATGTCAATCAATATGGTATTATGACGGTAGGCAATAGCTCCAGTAGCGGTCATTTTCGCATATCAAAGACCACTGTAGGTAATTTTTGCATCAAGTGGCCATACTACAATGTGCGAAATGAGCTCAATGAAAACGTCTGTGCGAAACTATGAAAAAGACTAACCTTAGACTTACGCTCTCTGTGCATTTTTATCTGTCTTGGTTTAGTTTTGTTAAAATGTAAAATATTTATGTAATAATAACTGACACTCATAAGGTACAAATAAATTTATTTTTACATACATACGAAAGACTACCTACCTACTTAGGCTTTATTGTTCTCAGACTATTCGCCTGCCAAAAAAGGGTCAACTAAAAAATAATAACAAATGCTGAAGGAGTCGCCAGAGTTATGCTGTTTTTTTATAAAACCTACTTACCTACTTTTCGAAACCACGGAAGCTAGTCTTGAGTAGCGAAGGCGAGTTTACTTATATCTTGAAGAGTTGCTTCCGCTAATTAATATAAGAGTCAAACTGTTCGGTTTATAACGCTATATTAGGCGTAGGAAGTTAATTAAATGCAGCCCTGAGAGCGCACGACGCCGACGTCCCATCTTGTAGCAGTCGTGATGACATGAGGCCATTATTACATTGATGAGAACCTTCCACACTCCACACGTGTCTGCGCCTTGCTTGCTACTATTCTGTACTCCACTTTATGGACTTAAAAATATAAAAGGGCTTGACCGTGTACATGCTTGATAGTCGTCTGCTTATTCAGTCACTCTTTATTTGATCTATGACTTGTTTAAGATATTTTTCTAGTCACATTTGCGGCCCTTAATGGTAGCTATATTCACCACATAGGTGACCTACCAGGAGTCCTTTTCCATAAAATATAGCATGTGTAAAACGAAGTGATTATTTGCTCAGTGAGCATGTGTTCTTCGCAGAAGGGTAGAATTCAACTTCGGTTCCTTTACTGGAAACGGTACGGCGTCTATACCTTCAATCCCTTGTAGGTATCCGTTGATTTATTCAACCTTGTTCGTTCTAGGCATGGTTGGATTTGCAAAGGCTACATTATTTGTTTTATGTGAATAATTTGATACATTTGACATTATTTTTTATTATTTTACTAAATATAGTGCCTATAGGTAATGATATTTGTGACATAAATGCTACTCTATTGTATTAGGTTATCCTGTAAGTTGAAATAAATAAATAAAGTCTGCAATCCTCGCATCGAACACTTGTCAAGGCAATATTGTAAATAGAGACCATCTACTGCACGTTCTTAACCAGACGACATGCTTCCGGGTATACAATGTACGGTACTAGATCCTCCATTAGATATACATATTTGTCTAAGGTTTTGCATTTGCAATGTTCGGTTTAAATTCTTAATTTTAGTAAATGAGCAATGTAAACATGATACCACTATTATTAATTCGAATGTCTGTGTTTGTTTTGTTTCTGAATTATGTCGGAACACCGAATCTAATTGGAAAATGATTCCTTTACAATAACGTTTATTTCACCATAAGCATAAGTCTAGTTCTGGGATTAGGACATAGGATGTTTTTGAAAATCGCGGACGGAAGTTTAAAGTGAGTGCCTTCTTGTGCCACAAGGATGACAAAACCAAAGTAGAAAAACAATGTTTCGTTACGGTGGTCAAGTGTGTTCGCCTGTACATGGACATAACACTAGCATTTAGTGTTATGTCCATGTTAAAGAAGCACTTTGTTACGCAATGATGAAGGCGGGGTCCGTTAAACACAACTGAACCGTATTTTTGTGGCCGTGACGTCACAGTACGCAAATGTAGCGTACCTACACTAAATCTCTCTTAGCATTGTTACATGTTATGCATTGACTTGACACACTAATGCCTATACTCTACTAACGGACAACGGGCCGTTAAGTAGGTACCATAGCAATATTTTTTTTTTGACAAAAAAGTAAATAAGTTCGCATGAGTTAGTGGCCAACTCTTGTGACGGAGTTTTCAGGCCGCCTAAAGGCCTCCGTCATGGCTTAACGACTTAAAAGCCGGAGCCGACACTTTAACGTGCCCTCCGTAGAACGGAAGCGCTCAGCTCGTAATGCCACTTTCGGTCACCCATCCCAATTGTGACCGCGCACAACGTTGCTTAACTTCAACGATCAATCAAGAACGTCTAAGCAAGCTACGCCACGAGAGCTTTTTGACAAAATTTTACAGATAACATGGTTGCTATGGTAACAAACGATCCATCGTCCGTAATATCGTTTACTTACACACATTTTTTTTATATACAAATCGTTTTACTTTAATATGTTAAATTAAAGATAATAGAGATCGATAGTCAATTGATTATGTCATCTACTTTGATTACCTAAATGTCTGCATACCTACCTTGTGTCAACCTATGAATATTCGGAACTAATAGGTACAATTATATAGGTGTGTACTAAGAGCCTACCTGAGTGCCAATATTTTGAAGTAAAGAATAAAAACAAATTGACTTATTTGCTCTGGTCGCTATAATAAAAAATATTTGTAGAATTAATTCAATGATGGGTTCGATTGAGCAATAAAAATGAGCCAAATATAGAATGAGACAATACCTTTTTATTTGTTTTTAGACTAAAAATAAAAGAGAACAATAATCTCAATACGATTATATTTATGTGTAATATACATACCCTACATACGTATTTAGGACGCATTTTAATAATGCGTGATGAAGAGTACGAAAGTGAACGAAGAGACACAAGTTATCATAAGAAAACTTGCAGCCACCCCTGAATCAAAGTCCCAAGATGGATATGGTGAACAATTGTGGCTGCCATCATTTAATATAAATGCTTTTGTTTATATAATAAACTAGCTGCCGCCCGCGGCTTCGCTCGCGTGGTACCCGGATAAAAAATAGCCTATATGTTAATCCAGTACATGTACCATGTATATTCCAAGTTTCGTTCAGATCCGTTCAGCTGTTTAGGTGTGATTGAGCCACAAACATCCAAACATCCAAACATCCAAACATCGTTACAAACTTTCGTACTAGATGGCAGCACCGGTAAAATTAGTACGCGCTATCGTTGCGTTTTGAGCTTTACGCCGGTAATTTCAAGCAAACTAAGACTTTTCAAATTTATAATATAAGTAAGATAAGAAGATTAATGTGGCAAACCGGTGAGCCTACCATTTACTTGGAAACATATTAACATTACATGTGCCTGATGATACGAGTTTTCGTCACTGTAATACATTATAACGTGCTATTTACTAAGGTATGATTTATTCGCAGCCGACATCGTGTGTTTACTTATTTGCAAATTATTTGCCTTACTCACTTAGTATTCGAAGAGCAAATTTACCTTAGTAATACATGCTACTCAGCTCACTTATAATAAATACTTTTTAAAAACGAAAACAATCCGACTTCAATGATACATTATACACATTTTATCACGCCCGTATCCCTAATGGAATAGGTAGAGCCACAAGTAATCATAAGAAAACTTGCAGCCACTCCTGATTCTAAGTCCCAAGATGGATATGGTGAACCATATTACAGGTGATCAGCCCATCGCCCATGTAGATGGTCCATCAAGTTGAGGAGAATACTATGTCTTAGTCGTCTTTTACAACATGCTCGGGGAGAGGAGCAGCTGGACGCATTTTATGTTTTTTTCTTACTCCCAGTCCAGCAGAGAAGTAACTTTTAACCTTAGTTTCACTTCAATGATGATAGACATTGAGGTTAAAAAAAAGAACACGAAAGACTATCCGCCTTCTCGAAAGGAAAAATCTTAAAATGGTGTAAAAATTCTTTGGTGCCGTCCTATAGCACCTAACAGGTATGTAGTTAGCGTTTCTACGCATGCACTAAGCTCGTTATATCGATGACACTGGCCACCTACACATTTTGAATAAAGGACGAAATTAAAATAAAATAGTATACCAGAAATGTCAGCACTGGTGGAAAAGCTCAGTGGAAAAGGAAGTTTTTACCTTTTTGGTCTATCCCTCAAGAATGAAATATGAGATCACATCAAAATCGGTTAGCAAATTAGCGAAAATTTTGTGAGACATGAATACAAAAATTATTTAAAAATAAAATAGAGAGCCTCCTCCGTTTTTTTAGTCTAAGATTTTGTTTAATCTCGTTTTCTATCCTCGAAGTGACCTATTTAATGTCACGCCGAATATGAAGATGGCGACTGACTGGTGCATTTCATCGTAAAATAACACGTTACGATGCGAGCATTCGTATAGTCTGTACAGCGAGCCGAGCCGCTCGCCGCGAGCTCCGCGTGCTAGGTTTTGTGACAAATCCGGTATGAGTCATTGTATAACTATGGTTTTTATAATGAAGATTATGATCCAATCGCAATAACTTTATTCACTCACTATCGCATAATTTTGTAAGTTTCCTAAAGATAAAGTTGTTTTATATTCGACAGAAGGAAGAGGCGCTACTATTATTAAATAAAGCCTATTATTATAATTAAAAGCGTGTAGTATCCCAATAGTCTTATAACGTCGGAATCTATGCATAGAATAATTATTCTAACTGTGTTGATTGTTATCTCCTCAGATGCAGGCGTGGTTGGTGGTGGCATTCGCTGCAATGCTGGCGACGCTGGCCGTCGCGCAGAAACCTGGCAGATTCCTCTCGCTGCCGAACCCTCAGAAATGCGCTAGCAGTAAGTTGTCAAAACAATGCTCTAGAATAGCATCAATTCTAAATAAAAAATTGTTGCTCCAAGCAAAATACTGCCTACGGCGTAGCATCTCGTAGCGTTCCGTAGCGAACAATTTTTAAATCATGACGTGATTTTTAATTGTTTGTAAATTATGCGAGATCAATTTATATTGATTAATAATTATGTAAAATTATATAGTCAAAAATGCAGAGAAATAAAATACAATGTGTGCTAATGAGTTGTTATAAATCCATACAAATGAAACAAACTTTAAACATTTGAATAAGTACTGGAAATTTCTGCTAAACTAAAACTAGTTTGACTGCTCCGTTTTCTAACACTTTTATGGCTAGGCCTTGGAGCCTAAAGCGGCGATGCTACAAATCTTTAAAAACTTCTATAGTTCGTATCAGGTTTATTTTTTCTTTATTTTGATCACATAAAACACTGTCGCAAGAGTGACGATCCAGGAACTACTTAGGTTAGATAAGTGCTGGCCTCGAACTTGTTTATAACCTATTTATATTACGATAATGGTGCCTTGAAAAGGCTCGCTTGTAGGTAGTTTATGTGCAAATAAAAGTCGTTAATCTGCAAAGATTTGTTTACCACTGGAAAAATAACTTATAGCCGATTTCATAATTCAACGAACGACGATCTACTTATGAACGATCCGTCATCCGTAACGTTAGTAGTAAATTGGAATTGGCCATTAGTCGGGGCACAGCTTAATCTTCATCGCCCTCGTTTTCAAATGTTTGTAACTAAAGCGATATCGTTTTTCGAATAAATTATACTTGGGTAGGTAGGTACCTAAACTTTCTTGCATGCAAACAAGATTACGTTCTCAAAGCACGTTGTGGAAGTTCTATCCTCTATGATGTAAGATCCACGTTTCAAACCGCATTACCAAAGTACCGTAACCGGGTTATGAAGAGAGTGAGAGTTTCCGCGTGTCATTGACCCCGCTGCAAGGTCGCGACGTTCGAGGACGCTCAATGAAGTCACTATGAATTATTCTGTATCTACACAAAGTTCGTTTTCATGCGGTAGGTATCTAAGAGTATACAGAGTTTATTAATTTGCTTACTCACTTAAAGTTACATAAATAAAACTGCTGGTATATCAGGAGAATGCTGAAAATATACCTACATCTGAAAAGCAGAACATTTTGTAATCTAACCTAGTCTCAATGTTTTTTCTTCACAATGTAGATGCCAAACTTACGTAATAAATAATTTATGCAGAAACGGTGTTATAATAAAATATTATCTGGGCATGTGCATGAACGAAACAAGTAAAAACAAGAACTAAACATCTACAGTAAATCTTACAGGTAGCATCAAAGTACAAGACAAGTAGGTACAAAGGTATTTAAGCCATAAAGGGCTTAGATACAGTGGGTCTATAATATAGTTCTCCCTTGCACTGTAAAAACATGTAAGTACGTACCTACCTATTCAAACGGTATTTTCGCCACCACAGAAAAGTTAATAGTATCTACCAAAATCGGAACGAATCACTCCCGCCGATCTGTCTTTACTCACCTCACCACGATTTCGAAGGATACACAGAAATATAATGTAAGAAAGAATTCACAAAACACTCAAATATGTATAAAAACTTATGTTTTCATACATATTTTTTACAATAGTCGCTAGCGAGTATAGACTGCGAATATCCATAGCAGACCCACCTAATAACATAATCTTGCTAGGCGAAATCCTTAATGATAGGTTGGAGTACAGTAATCAAAGTTCATTAGGATCATTAAGTGGTAATCTCAGGTATTTGTTAGCTCAATTTGAATGCCAAATTACCTGTAGTTTGATAATAGGTATAAAAGTCAAAGATCTCGGTACAAAAACTGGTAGGTAGGTATACTTGTAGTTTGCACAGATGTGGAAAGGCTAAATCATTATTAGGGTCGTTATCACGTTTCGTTCAGATTACCTTTCCAACGCCATAACTCGTATGTCTCTAACGTTTATTTAAAATCTGTTTATATGGAAATATTACAGTCTAATCAAGCTTTAATGTCACCAAGCACCAAAGAGCTGAGTGGTTGTATGAAGAAGTAGCAGACAATAAACATGTTAAAATCTCATTCCTCTCCCTTTCCAAACGACCCATCAGCATATTCGATGATTTTTTATTATATTTATAAAACGCCAAATAAATTCGTCTTTTCGGATAAAGAAACAATCAAAGAATATTTTAATGAGGCTGTTTTCATAAGAAAGCGATTGCAACCTCGCGATAATCGAAGTTTTATTTTTGTCAAACAAAAATCTTCATTCCTATCCGAACCGTCGGTCATCAAATTTATTCTCGAGTTTGAGTCTGTACAGTGGCTAGGTACTTTCCCATGCATTCCGCAATGAACCAATCGTCGCCCACACCTTAGATCAGTAACATGGTGTCTCTACGTAAAAGGGTCATTATCGCGTTTCGTTCAGATTTACCTATTTCGGCGATATTTTTTTTTCTCCTATTTTTAAACTTGTGATTGAATTTGCAGATTTAGGTATGTATTCAGAATAGTAATCTATGAAAGGCACCTTCGTAAGTTAAAAACTTTTTTACAAAAGCGATGGAAAGTAATGAACGTGAGGAAGGTAATGAAAATCGCCTGGAAGGTAATAAAAACGTATGGAAGGCGATGAAATTATTATAAATAGTGTTACCTTTATAGGAAAAACTGGTTAGTAATTATACCTTCTAAATGCTTCTAAAACGTGTTTAGAAAAAATTAAATAGTAATCAAAAAGCCAATCAGTAAATATTGTCATGCATAGTTATTGCAACTCACTTAACGCTTTTTAAACAAATAATAAAAATACTTTTAGAACAAAATCAATCTAATTCTAAAACAAAACACATCTAAAAATATTTCAAAACTAAAAATTAAAGCAACAAAAAATCAAACATCAAATGTAGCGATTGGTTTTGGTACAATAACATTAAATTAACACGCATTATCATTTCAATAAGTTTAATTATTTTTTAATTATTATAAGTTTCTTTATAATAAGTTTATCTGTTGATGATCGAAGGATGGAAGCGATGTGATCTTAGATTTTTGAAGGGCTTTTATCAGAAGATCAACATTGGCATGTAACTCGCTTTGACATGGTATCTTGCTCTTCTTTTGGAAAAACAACCCAGAAAGGTCGATATCTGAAAAATACTGTATAGCTCCACATGCCAAGTTCTTTGCAGTATTTGTTAGGCAAATTCAAACTGTCGTTTAGGTACCGCTTTTGCTTCTTTACTGCTCCTGTTTTTACGAACTCATTTTTTCCTGCAGCCTGTTTGCTTCATCCTCAAAAAATTCTTCTAATAATCGTTTTTTTTCTCTCTATTCGGGTTTTCTGTGATTGTGCTAACTTTTTCCTAACATTAAACTTACTACTAACTTTATCAGTCTTTTATATTTTATTTTCAGCCCTCGGGTAGGTAAGAGTTTCGTCAAACCACAATTTCTTCTTCTCTTTTTCTTTGTTTTTGTCATTGGAGCTTCTGAAAATAAATATAAGTAGGTACTTAGTTTTATTTTTATAATTAGACAACTCTGGTATTTTTAATTAAGTGTATTTTCCCACTCCTATTACAATATTCTCAAAGTGACACTACTTATTTTCATAGAAATTGTTATCAGATTAGATTATTCTTTTAAATTTCTTTTCAAAATTGCCCTCACGACGATTAAAGATACAAGCCTAAGAGAAAGTATTGAGGACGTATTTAATATACGAAATGCCTAAAGAAATTACATTTATTTTTTCACTAAGTACGACGTGCTTTCACTACCGTCTAGTAATATTGATAGCTAGTCATTCCTCTCCAAATGCTTTCATTACCATCCAGTATTTTTTTTGTAATTTGGAAGGTAATGCATTGGAGAGGAATGAGTATTTGGCGTATAACCCAAGATTATTCAATTTACGCATGTACCAAAACTGTATGAAATATAACTTAGAACAGTATTATGCTAGAGATCAAAATTAGGTATATAAGACACCATAAAAAAAATCACATACCTTGAAAATCACTGGACGGCAATGACGACGAATCGATGACAAAGTCCTCCTGACGACACGAGATCGTAAATATTTTTTTACGTAGAGACACCATGTTACTGATCTAAGGTGTGGGCGACGACTGGTTCATTGCGGAATGCATGGGAAAGTACCTAGCCACTGTACAGACTCAAACTCGAGAATAAATTTGATGACCGACAGTTCGGATGGGAATGAAGATTTTTGTTTGACAAAAATAAAACTTCGATTATCGCGAGGTTGCAACCGCTTTCTTATGAAAACAGCCTCATTAAAATATTCTTTGATTGTTTCTTTATCCGAAAAGACGAATTTGTTTGGCGTTTTATAAATATAAAGTGTAATAAAAAATCATCGAATATGCTGATGGGTCGTTTGGAAAGGGAGAGGAATGAGATTTTAACATGTTTATTGTCTGCTACTTCTTTATACAACCAGTCATCTGTTTGGTGCTTGGTGACATTAAAGCTTGATTAGACTGTAACATTTCCATATAAACAGATTTTAAATAAAAGTTAGAGACATACGAGTTATGGCGTTGGAAAGGTAATCTGAACGAAACGTGATAACGACCCAAAAAAATATTTACGATCTCGTGTCGTCAGGAGGACTTTGTCATCGATTCGTCGTCATTGCCGTCCAGTGATTTTCAAGGTATGTGATTTTTTTTATGGTGTCTTATATACCTAATTTTGATCTCTAGCATAGTACTGTTCTAAGTTATATTTCATACAAGTTTTGGTACATGCGTAAATTGAATAATCTTGGGTTATACGCCAAATACTCATTCCTCTCCAATGCATTACCTTCCAAATTACAAATAAAAATACCGGATGGTAATGAAAGCATTTGGAGAGGAATGACTAGCTATCAATATTACTAGACGGTAGTGAAAGCACGTCGTACTTAGTGAAAAAATAAATGTAATTTCTTTAGGCATTTCGTAGCATTTTTGTATATTAAATATGTCCTCAATACTTGCTCTTAGGCTTGTATCTTTAATCGTCGTGAGGGCAATTTTGAAAAGAAATTTTAAAAAATAATCTAATCTAACAACAATTTCTATGAAATTAAGTAATGTCACTTTGAGAATATTGCAATAGGAGTGGGAAAATACACTTAATAAAAAATACCAGAGTTGTCTAATTATAAAAATAAAACTAAGTACCTACTTATATTTATTTTCAGAAGCTCCAATGACGAAAACAAAGAAAAAGTGAAGAAGAAATTGTGGTTTGACGAAACTCTTACCTACCCGAGGGCTGAAAATAAAATATAAAAGACTGATAAAGTTAGTAGTATGTTTAATGTTAGGCAAAATCACAGAAAACCCGAATAGAGAGAAAAAAAAACGATTTTTAGAAGAATTTTTTGAGGATGAAGCAAACAGGCTGCTGGAAAAAATGAGTTCGTAAAAACAGAAGCAGTAAAGAAACAAAAGCGATACCTAAACGACAGTTTGAATTTGCCTAACAAATACTGCAAAGAACTTGGCATGTGGAGCTATACAGTATTTTGCAGATATCGACCTTTCTGGGTTGTTTTTCCAAAAGAAGAGCAAGATACCATGTCAAAGCGCGTTACATGCCAATGTTGATCTTCTGATCAAAGCCCTTCAAAAATCTAAGATCACATAGCTTCCATCCTTCGATCATCAACAGATAAACTTATTATAAAGAAACTTATAATATTGAAATGATAATGCGTGTTAATTTAATGTTATTGTACCAAAACCAATCGCCATTTGATGTTTGATTTTTTGTTGCTTTAATTATTAGTTTTGAAATATTTTTAGATGTGTTTTGTTTTAGAATTAGATTGATTTTGTTCTAAAAGTATTTTTATTATTTGTTTAAAAAGCGTTAAGTGAGTTGCAATAACTATGCATGACAAAATTTACTGATTGGCTTTTTGATTACTATTTAATTTTTTCTAAACACGTTTTAGAAGCATTTTAAAGGTATAATTATAATTACTAACCAGTTTTTCCTATAAAGGTAACACTATTTATAATAAATAATTTCATCGCCTTCCATACGTTTTTATTACCTTCCAGGCGATTTTCATTACCTTCCTCACGTTCATTACTTTCCATCGCTTTAGTAAAAAAGTTTTTAACTTATGAAGGTGCCTTTCATAGATTACTATTCTGAATACATACCTAAATCTGCAAATTCAATCACAAGTTTAAAAACAGGAGAAAAATAAAATATCGCTGAAATAGGTAAATCTGAACGAAACGCGATAATGACCCATTAAGTACAATCGCCTACACCAAGATGTATATGTATACATTTCAGTTTATTAACTGTTAAAATGGTTTTACATCATAGCATTTAAAGATTTAGAGGGCCATTTGCAAGAACCTTATGCATCCACTAAACCACCAGTGCTTTTCACAGCAGTCTTTTAGAAACTTAGCTCATATCTTCACGCATAATGTATACCTAAGTATATAGACACCTATTTGATAAAGTTCTTAGGATCGTATCCGATGTTAAAGTTCAAAGAGGAGTGATTCATACCTGAATTCAAAGATTTAAATCTTTGCCTGAATTTACCATCGTGTTTCTACACCTATACTAGTATTCTAGATACAACGAACTAGTTATGGAATGTAACCTTACATTTAAGTTTAAAGATTCGATACACGAATCATCATTTATGTAAATTATCAATTTTGTTGTTACAGCACATACCTTGCTTGTATTAGACAATTATAAAGCAAAATCATGGGCATTTAAACGTGTCACGTAGGTTCTAAAATGGCCATCGCCATGCTTTGTATGACAAGCATACAATACCTACTTGTAGAAATATTTTAAGGTAGGTACCTAAGTACTAGCACTCAATGTTTACTCATTAGATTCTACTGAATATCTTTTGCAATATCTACAAGATGTACGGCTAGTCTATCAGTTCAAAGTCGCTCAGCGAGATATAAAAAGAGCTATGCTCGGAGTTTCACTGAAGGATAGGATTCGTAACGATAGTATCCGATAGAGAACCAAGGTCATCGACATAACTCGAAAGAATTAGCAAACTGAAGTGGAACTGGCCATATCTGCCGGAGAACCGATAACCGCCGGGAAGTAAGCGAGTTCTTGAATGGACAGCTCGACTCGGCAAACGTAATGTGCCCTCCAGCTAGGTGGAGTGACGATCTGTGAAAGGCTGTTGGCAGAGACTGGATGCATCAAGCCAAAGGTAGGGCGCAATGGCGCTCATTAGGGGAGACCTGTGTCCAGCAGTGGACTGCTAGAGGTTGTTGATGATCATGGTGAGTAATGAGTTGTTCAAGTCATATTTCTTTAGTTCTGGCTCACGGCCACATAAAGTGTACAAACCTAAGAGTACTTTATGGGACTGATGTGATGTTTAATAATCATAAGTTCATACCGGTATATGAAAACTATCAGACGTTCCATTAAAACATATACCTACCTGTAGGATATTCAACCTTCAATACCAGCCACAGAGGTCTTGAAGACCCAGCTGAATCGTTGCTCCGTAAAATAAGATCAGTAGACTAAGTAAGTCCACCTTTTAGCTGTGCATACTAATGCCATTGTTATCTTAAAACATCGATGATTAACGTTTATGAAATGTAAATAAATAGCCAGTTATTATCAAAATAAAAGATAATTTCGAAATCCAACCCAGCCTTCAAACAAATAACTTGCCTTTCAACTCTACCGGCCATAGCTATTAAAATTCATTGTAATGTAAGTTATTGGATGTTTCGGAGTAGATTTCAATTTAGACAGTGAAAACCTTGGCGCTTGATGCAAGCTGAATTGAAGATTATCTTATATAAACATAAATACACATATATTTTATACCTACCTACTTAGTCATAAACATTTGTAACTAACTTCTATTTCAAATCTATTCTTGGTTCATATCATATTACGTACCTAAGTACCTACTTACCTTCTTTGAAGCTTCCAAATATCGCAATTTATAAACCATTGTTCTGCAAACTTCCTAGGACCTACTTAGGTTGGTAGAGTTATAACTACAAAGTTAAATAATATAGCAAACAATCGCACATTCGTCTGTCTGTCGCTGCGCAAGGTCTGCTCAATAATTGTCTGCCGGTCGTGTGAACCTTAACACATTCGCGGCGTAATCAAGTCTCATTACTGATCTTTACAACTGCCTGTTATTTATCTATTGCGCAAAATAGCAGCCTGTTCCTTGGTAACCTTAGAAATCACTTTGAACTTTACTTGAAAAACTGTGAAAATTCCGTCAAATCTTGTGGTTGGGGTAGATACTCAAAAGTTACATAGCCACTGAAAAAAAAGGTTTTTGCAATGTTGAGAAGTACTACCCACTTATCTTCGCAGTAGCCTTATGTGATGTTTTGTGTTGACGGGGTTGTGCGTTACAATAGAAGTTTGCTCGTTCGTATCCGGTAGAGCATCCTTGCCTTGGCCCAGTTGTCGCGGCGCCGCGTGACCGACGCATCTGTTTGGCCCGACCGCGCCGGTCGTCGCCACAAACCGCTGGCTGGTTGCAACATAGTCTGCTAGAACCATTTCACACGCCTTATATAGGTTTAGTTAGAATATAACAAACACGACAGCGCAAATGTTTGATACAAAACATTCGCATGTCAAGTACGCATAGGTAAACAATTTTAGTTTTCAGTGCAGACAGGTACACTCAAGTGCTCTGTTTAGGAGCTAACGCTGTCGACTTAAAATAGCCAGCATTTTATAATTTTGATGACATTTTACGTGGACAGGTAAAGAAAAATAAAGTCCACATTATTTACGAGAAAAGGTCGACGGTGCGTGGGCGGTATTATGTAAGAATCGCATCTTCCATTGCGCAATGTGACACGAGCCTTCCATTATTAACGCTATTGTTGCTTGTAGGGAGCTTCAATGTCATGACCGTGGTAATTTTGGTAGGTAGGTACACGACCTGTGGGACTTGTCGATTGTCATTATTATTGTTGCGCTAACGACTTTGGTAAGTATTTATTGTTATTCACACTATGCGACGAGATAAGGCTTCAGGCGTCAAATCATCACCTTCACCGTTTCAAGGCGTTTTCTTTTTGTTCTAGGACCCAAAGAATTCTTCTACAGAGGCCATCACTACTTCTACACCGGGCACGTTCCCGCTCTCGCCAACAAGAAATTTGACTGGCTGGATGGGCGCAACATCTGCCGTGAATACTGCATGGACCTCGTCTCGATGGAAACCCAAGAAGAAAACAATCTAATCTTCAAGCTTATTCAACAGAGTAAGTAACGAATTGTCCCGCGTTTCCCGTTAGATTGGGTCGGAACCGAAGAACAGTAGCTCATTCTCTTATATGTTCTAAATCATCTATCACATTTGATTACAGATGATGTGCCATACATCTGGACTTCGGGTCGCCTCTGTGACTTTAAAGGTTGCGAGTCGCGCAGGGACCTCGAGCCTAAGAACGTCCTCGGATGGTTCTGGTCTGCTAACCGTGAGAAGATTTCACCCACTAATACGGTAAGTTTAATAATAATAATTATTATTATTATTTTTCTTATAGCATTTTTTCTACAATGCACTGCCTCCACTTTTTCTCCAAACAACACAAAGGTTAGCTGGAAGAAAATGCTAATTAGCATTAAGTTCGCCTATGTACATACATTCTTGTGTGCAATAAAGAATTTTCTATCTATCTATCTATCTAAGTTTCCATAGTCATTATACGTACTTAATCCATAATATTTTTGACTTCCTCAAAAATCAGCCGGTAGGTAGGTATAGTTCTAGCTATAAAGTGATTAAAATGTCTGCATCGACGGTAAAGAATTGTAACACACACTTGAAACGTAAAGTACCCTGTGTTAAGGTAGTAGTAGTTACATAGTAGCCTATTTGAATAGACACAATGAAGCAACAATACGTGAAAGTGACGATTTACATCTCAATGGAAAACATGAAATGGTTTCAGAATAAACTCGTGGCCATAAAAGCCTGTGGTTGAGGGACCAGAAATGCAGTTACAGATCAAAAAGAGACAGAACCAGCATAAAGAATTTCAAACTTTTATCAATGTTTGACTTCTAAACGTGGAACTATAAATAGCATTATTATGTTGAAGCTTGTTATAGGCGTCGATCACGTCACGTATCTTATTCAAAAACTTCCGAAAGAATCGAAATGAACTTGTTATTGCCATATAATATTTCTGGCGCAGTCGTGTGGATAATCAAGTTCTATAAACATTTACAGATCCCCAACGGCTGGGGCTACAACCCCTGGTCCCAAACTGGCCACAAGAAGCTACGTCAGCCTGACAATGCGGAGTTCGACATCAACGCCACCTCTGAATCCTGCCTTAGCGTCCTCAACAATGTTTACAACGACGGCATTGCTTGGCACGACGTGGCTTGCTACCACGAGAAACCGGTCGTCTGTGAGGACTCTGATGAGCTTCTGAACTACGTCGCCAGCACTAACCCAAACCTCCGATTGTGATTTCTCACTATAGGCTATGATAAACATATAACCAAGTGGAGTCACTCCGAAATCATACTCTATTTGTCTAGGTTTAGCGTGTTCATTCCTTCTTTTGTAAAAAGATAGAGGAAAAATGTTATGCCCTGGCTTACCTACAGTAAAATTAGTTGAGACTTTGGATAATACGGAGTGTTCACCACAATCATTTGACATTTACCACAAAAATTGTTAATTGGCTTTTAGATTTTCTTTCCAGTAGTGTTTTGTCGACAGTTACTTCAGTAGGTAGTTTATCAACAATAACATTAGCCATTGTTTATTAACAATATTTATTGTCCATAGTTTTGGCTCCAGCTTACAGTTCGCGGCTGTAGTAAACATATGCCATTACTATAACCGGAAACTGTAAGTACATCTGTACATCAGGACATTAGGACCACACACTGCCTTTTCCCCTGTACAGTGACATGTACAGATTAATTTTAAGATTTAATTAAGTTTATTTACCTAAGGGAAGAATTTATATTTGTATATAAAATAAAAACTAAGAAAACCATGGCGTTATTTTAATAATCAAAAAGTTTACTTCAACAAACATACTCGGCGAGTTTTTTTAGCTTAAATTTATACGAAAAATATATATATTTTATATTTAACAGGTACTCTTAAATTATATCACAATGAGGTAGTCTTTCTTCGATTAGCTTAATTAATAAGTACAAATAAATCAGTTCTTTGCTCATTGATTACTAAACTTCTATAATAACCATATAACATTTTCAAGAAAGAAAAAAGAAAATACATAATAAACATTATAGAAGCCTTTTTCCAAATATATTTTTTGGCATTACCAGGCTAAAACAAAACCAACCCACTTATTTTACCTAATAAATTGGACCCCTCTTTCGTCATTTTGAAATAACGTCTTCATACTTCAATGTTTAATAAAACGCTTTAGGTAACATAGCAAACCTTTGTGAGAAATGAATACAAAAGAAAAAAAAACGTGTTACTGATCCCAGCTGGGCCACAAGAAAAAACTATGAAAAACCGATTGTTTGAGTATGGAGTATGGAGTTAAATTAATTAAACTTTGTGTCTACTCTAACCTGATATAGGAGACGTAGCACACACAACTACTGCAAATCACAACGCTATCTAGCTAATATCCAGTCTAATCTGAACTTCGAAGACTTTGAAACTAAGAAAAGAGAGCTCAGGTTACAACAGTTTATAAAAAATACTTTTTGTTGTAGTTCAAAAACTATTACTACATCCTAGGATAAAATAAAACAATTTTAAACAAAAAAGTCCTTTCATATGGCAAAATAAGTACTAGCCCATATACTTCTTAAGTTTTACTATTACTAACAATGTGGACTAGAGCGAAAGAAGCAAGGCGAAGAGAAGATCTCAGTTCACCGATTAAGCTCATAATAATATGCTTCCCAGCAAATCTTCATAGTACAATATATAATTGACCTACCAAGTTTCATATAGATAGGATTAACGGTTCAAAAATTATGCCCTAACAAACATATCCATAAACATACAACGCCAAATCAACCAAGTTGCCACTGAGTTCACTCACTTCACTCGCTCGATCAACTAACAGATCAACGAAAATAAAACTCTTTCAGAGCAATTAAAACTATGAGGTAGTTAAGAATATTTCACTGTCAGCTATTAGTTTCTATATGTTTAATACTGTTTGTTAGCTTTTATCATATCAACCCTGTTCTTTTAAAGATTTTTTTGTCGGGTATTCGCCCTACCCACTGACTTAAGATCTCTATATTTTGCACACATATAGAGATCCCTAGCTTTATTTATTAAAACAGTCAACACATTGTACTCCCTACCTGATACAATGATAAACTCATTTGAGTATTTCTCTATTTCTTCAGGAGTCAGTTTGAGCCTTCTATCTGGTGAATCTTTCTCTATGTATGTCACACTGCTGCCATCTACCGAGCTAGAATCAGACTCATCTCGAGTTGCTTCTATCCTATCACAGATGGCGTTGTACTGGCCCAAAGTCGTTTGAGGGGTCATGGTGGGCAAGTCTTTGTACGGTATTTCAGGTTTTAACAAACAGGCGCGATGAAGCCTCCTGTTTGAATAAAATACAGCTAGATCTGCAAACAAATTAATTGTTGTTATTTTTGTGTTATGATAAAAAAATGGTCTGAAACGTAATCAAAGTAGGCTTCAACTGTTTTCTACTTGAATATGTAACCATGATTTGTATCTAATATATTTTAGGCTATCTTTCTAACTAATTTTGTAAAGGTTATTTGTATGTTTGTATTTGAGTCACACTCAATTAACTGAGCATATTTAGATGAACCTTGGAATAGACTTTCCTAACAGGAATAAACAGGATAGGAGCGAAACTGCAGATGGAAGCTAACACTCTTACAAATATTTTGTGATATTAATATAACTTACTTTCTATGTAAACTTCTTTATTTCTTTCCAGAAATAAATGCATTGGTGAGTCTCCATTAGCCATTTTATCAATTAAATTCACATACTTTTTGCCTTCAAATTGCAGATACAAGTCTCCAAGCACCTGAAATAATTATAGAAACTAATCTTTATAATAAGCCTATAAGCAATCCAAGGACTTTTTGTTATGGGTGAGTAATAATAATAAGTGAGTTGTCACTTGCATGAAAGAACTTGTAAGTGGTAACACAAGTAGTAAAAAAAAGTGTATAAGTATTCTATCAGCCATCCAGTTCTCATAGAACTAAAGCTTTGCTAAGTTTAGGACTAAATGGTGCTGTGTGAAATGTCTTCCAATATTTTATTCAAGTAGTGGTAGTACTACTAGTGGTATAGTGGCCCACGGAACACCCATGGTCCAAACACCCCCTCATTATTACAGACACGAGAAACGCCAGGCCCCAATATTTCAATGTTAAAAATCGTTCCCCGAATTTTTATTTTACTTTACTTATTTCGTCCCATTGCTGAGCAAAGGTCACCCCATGGATTTCCTGACATCCCTGTCCCGTGCCATCTCCCATCAACCTCCCTCCCATATATATTTTTATGAAAAATCCTACTATGAAATGAAAGTTTGAGGATGTTTGTGCCACAATCACGCCTAAACGGCTGAACGGATTTTAATGAAACTAGGAATATACATAGTAAATGTGCTGGATTAACATTATAGGCTATTTTTCATCCGGGTACCACGCAAGCGAAACCGCGGGCGGCAGCTAGTTAAATATATTATTACCTATTAAAGAAGAATGGCAGATACGTGAAAGTGGTGAAAGTGGTGACGCCAAAAGAAAAAAAAACGACAGGCCCCAAGTTCCAGGCGACTCTAGGGCTGGGTCAGTTTTTGAGAGCACGCAGCGTAGCAGACCACAAATGAGATGACGGGACGAGTTGGATACCTTTGAGAGGAACTGGCAGACAAGGGGTCTGGACAGCGGTGACTGGTGAAATTGTGGGGAGGCCTTTTCCCAACAATGGGAAAGTGAGAGCTAATAGTAATAATTAAGTAGTAGTACTAAGAGAGTAGGTGAAATACTCACAACATCATTAGTTTTGGTAGTGAGTATAGCAATAGGCATAAAGTAAATGCTTCGAGCTCTAGAAATTAATTCCTGAGCTTGTTCCACAGCTCCAAAGCTCCAGGTAAGTTTTGTAACACTCTTGAATTGGCAGAACTCATCTAGTTCCTAAAATGATAAAAGTGCATCTATTATTTCAAAATAAATAATAAGAAAAATCTGATTTTTTCAAACCTGGAAAGAAATATGGGCAAAGTTGCCAGATGTTCCACAAGTTTTACTAAATTTAATTACTTACTAAGCCAATTGGAGTAACTCCGTGGATGCTTGCCTCAAACACTTTGGATGGAAGCTTTTTGTATTCTGCAGGCAGATTGACATAAGTTGTATTTTCATTAGCCCGTATATAAGTTCCATAGTCGACAAGCCAGATTAAAAACTGACTTTCCATTGAGATGATACCTCTAACCCATTTTTCTTTCCATAGTACTGCAACATACTGAAATAAAATAAAACAGGACAAGTGTGAATCGCATTAGCACACTAAGGATTCCATTCCATCATACATGATTCTTGTATGCTACCTATTATAGGTGGCAGCACGTTACCTATTCAAATCAAGAAAAAAACCGCCCGAACGTACCTTAACTGCGGAGTAAACCCCCCTGGTTATAGCGGCAATAGAAATACATAACACTGTGAAAATTTCAACTCTACCTATTACGGTTCATAAGATACAACCCGCTGACTGACCTACCGGTACCTACCTAATGACCGAAGCCACCGGCGAAAGCGCAGTCAAACCAGGTAGGTATCTATGTTTTATTTCATTACAAGTGAGGGTAATCATCACCCTGCATCAAATTTATTAGTAATTAATAAGATAGGTAACATATACCTGTCCATGACCCCAGATCGAAAGATCTATTTCATCCGATTTCGTGTTTTTGAATACCATATCATTAATCTTGATTTTGTCATCGTTATGCCCGTCATCCGCAATGCAAAAGAACGAAAACGGGCTAGTCACACTAGTAACCACAATATTCATGGCTTGTTTATAAAATTCTGAATTAGGTAAAAGTTGTTCTGTATATTGGCTATACTTCCAAAATAAATTAACTTTCAAAACACTTTCAACTCTTAGTCAAAAAACGAGTTTAATTCGCAGCAAAACCACACTTGTATTTATCTAAGAATTGACTAATGTACAAAAGCATTCTCCATTATTTTATATAGTCATTTATCAGTTAGTAACTAACTAAAAGCAAATTCTATACAAAACAAAAGACGAACTTCCATTTCACAAGAATATCAACATAACAAAATAAATAGCGGCACGCGCACGTGGTTGTGACAGTTACAGTAACCAATAACCTTGACATTGACAGTGATAGATTGTGTAAAAGAAAGAACCGTGTCGCGTCGGTTGCCAGCTCTAAAAACATTTAATGTAAACAGCGACTTAGTTTCGGACTCAGTGTTCTGAGGTTTCGGATTTTTTCGTTTAGGGATGCCATTCTTAAATATCGTTTGAATTTGAAAGTTGATTTGCGTTCTTTTGAATACCAAACTGTTTTGAAAATCGTTCCTACAATGTTTTGATTAAAAAACGCGATACGAATAATTTCAATTATCTACCTTATAAAATACTTTAGCTTACACACGCGTGGTGTAAATTTTGACATCCCATTACCCTACCTACGAAGGTAGGTTAGGTACGTGAATTTTCAAACATGTACCTACATTGTTTTAATGTTCATTCACGTGAGTCCACTAAAAGAAATAATTGTGCTGTACAGTGTGCGGCACTGTGAAACAACTGTGATGTAGAGTCCGTTTCTTAAAAATGTCCCGCGGAGGGCGGCGCTGTATTCTTCGTGTAACGGGAAATTGCAATAGAATTTGTTTAGATACCGCTTACCGCCAATTTCCACGGGACTTATTTCGTAAAAGGACTCTGGCAACATTATTGCAAATTCAGATTCATTCAGTCTATTAATATTTACTTCTCTGTGTCTCGTCGTAGTGTTTTAATGCTCTGTGTCGTACCACTGAACAAATAATCACTGTCGTTACGTACGCAAAAAGCATATTATTATTTGAATTTTGAGGCGCCAACTCTAAACCTCCCAATCGCCCAACGAAATGCAAGTATTGTATTGTTTTGGATTTCTCGCTACATAGCGAGATTACCTTACCTTACCTACACAACAGTTAACGTCGTACCCCAGCGTTTGGTTTGCTAGAAGATAAATGAAGACCCGTCTGAATGTTAATTTTGTGGGCATTATACAATAACTGCGGAGGTTCCGTACGGAAGGTTTGGACTGGTCGGGTACGTCTTCTGCTGATTGGTAGCTAGCTTAAGAACCTATATACCTACCTCCATATGTAGGTAGGTATATAGGTTCTTACCGTTGTCTGTGTAGGTAACTAAATATAATGGAATCGAACCCCCGACCACTCCTTTCGTTTCATCCGTTTTTACTACTTTTTATATGCCCCTCCACGTACAACTAGACTACAACGATATTGGGATCGGTGCCTAATATTTTACCATTTAGGTACCTACCTGCCTAAGCATTTATCCCAGTCCAATATTTACCTATAGCATTAACCTACTTATAATGAGATGGGTACCTAGAGTACCTACGCACCTCTACGCACGTAGGCAAGTTTACAAACCTACCTAGCACTGCATATTATTGACCTAGGTAAGTTGTTACGCAGTTATCTACTTAGACAGCTCGTATTCTTCGGTTCAAGCATCAGTTGTTTGTGTAGGTAAACATCAACGTGTTATGTCGCGAGCCGAGCCGGGTAGGCGGCTGCTAGGGTCACGCAGAGGTGACAAGCGAGCGGCGGCGGCGCAAGCGGAGTGCGTGCGAGATAATGAGGGGAGGCGCGAGGCGGTGTCGCCGGCTGGCGGCGCTGATGTCAGAGGAATCGGTGTCCCGGCGTGGCGGCGGCGGCGGCGGAATGCAGCGGAGTGCGCGGGGCGCGGGCGGAGGCCGCTGCTGCCGCGGCGACGCTCGCTGGTGCCCGCACCGCGCGCCAGTCCGCCGCGCGCCTCCGACACGAGTACTGTTCGAGCTGCGCAAGGACGACACCTCCACAGCTGCACGCAGGTATGTCTTTATCACATGTCACGTTTACCGCAGTGGAGCGACGGGAGGGCCGCCGTTAGCGACCGGCTATTTCCGCTGAATCCTGACGCCGGATGACCAGAAATAGCCGGTGGCCCACCGCGCCGGCGACGACCACTTTGTCTGGCGTGTTAGGAGCGTCGCTGTGGCGCGATGACCCGACGAGTTTGGCAAACGAGTCTCCCCAAATACTTACCGGTCATCGCTTCTGCAGCTTTATCAATGTTACATTATTTATTATTTGCCGGGCGATAGGTAGGTACGGTGAGGTCACCGGGCGGGCATGGCGAAGTGCGCCTTATCGCGAGAAGCGTAGGGTCGTCGCAGCGGGCGCGAGACGAGAGGCGGCGACGAAGCGAGCGCCCGACCTCGGGCTTTGCACTGTCTTTGCTCTGCTCTTGCGACGTTCTATCCACCTACCTTGTAAACATCCATGTACCATGTTCTTATCTGGTTAGGTAGGTAGGAACCGTCTGTAACATATCTATACTTACTTACATTTGTCTGCGGAACTGTAATAAAATAACAACTCACTTTATAATAAATAAGATACCTACTAAATATCTAAGTAGGTACTTGCGAAAGCAACCCCTAAATAGGTACCGGTACCTACTCCATTAAAAACAAAATAATATAGGTATAGACTGTCGCTGTCCAAAAAGCTTTCGGTATTCTGCGTGTTTGATGCTAAACTGCTTTCAGTTGAAAAAAAATTAGACCTACGACGACGCCGTAACTTAGGGAAACTGTAACGTGATATGCCCATAGTATAGGATTTCATTACAATGCGTACCTAGTAGGTTTAATTTCTAGAATGGGTAGATAGATAGGTAGGTATTTGTGATGACGTCGTGGGCGTGCACGCTAAATAGGTATTGCACTGACGGACGACCGATGCAGACGTTCCACTCACGGCGACAATGCCGATAAAGCAAAATCATCTTCACGTGTTTTCGATAAAAGACTCATCCTCGTAACTTAGCCGTAGTGAAATCCGTGAAATGTGCGCGGGTTGCTCAGAGACGAGGGATCCGGTGTTCGTCCGGTGTTGTCTTCAGCAACCAGCGCACTTTGCGTGTATTACTTCCCCTGGCACGCGAACTTCGCCTTTAGCGGTGAAGGAACACACACTAATATTCCGTGATACCGTACCACCACTTACAACACCCTAGACGCATCGTTCAAAATGTTCTCGACCTCGTACCATTCGTGCTTGCGCCATTCTCGCTTTTATGACTGAGGTTCTAGGTATAAAACGGCGTACATTACGTGGGACTCTTGGAATCTTTGTGAAATAAGTTAAGAGGGTTGAGATCCCTGACGCACAAGAGCTAAGGTTAGGGTGGTGGGTGAGTGGCAGGGGTGGCGGCGCTCCCCGCAGGAGTAGTCGACCCGGACTTCCAACGAGGATTTGCTAAATCTGCTGCTTTACTCCGACCCGAGGTTGCTCAAAAAGTCAAATAACTTTCAAATTAGTCGTATGCCGCCTATTACTTAACTGCATGTTGTATGGTTGAAGATGGTTCAGAACCTTACTGAACCTAAACTATTAGATTCTGAACCATCTTGATTGTAAGGTATCAAATGTTTAGATTTTAAAGTTAAATTCCTATATAATTCATCCAAATATGATTGACATCATCTGCAAAACCTGATGATTCATGTCCAATGAAAAATACTATCTTTATACCTACTGTAAGTCATCAGTTCAAGATAAGTAGAGACTTCACAAAACCTGTTTGGACTTAAAAATTAAAAATATCTACAGTAAAATCATCCCCAATGAGGAACAACGACACGTCACCGAATTTGCATGTAAGCTTTACAGAACCCAAAGTAAGATCTTGACTTGATCAAAGAAACTTCTTAACCTGAAACACTTCAAATCGTGTTGATAACGCGATCTAGATTATATAAATCGAACTAACTGTAAATTTAACGAAACTTACAAATGGGAGCTCACGTTTCATTCAATTAATTTGTTGATTTATATATTTTTTTATTCTCCATTTGGAACGTATCATAAAATAAATAAATAAAATAAAGAACCCCTTTTCCGATTTAGACAGTAAACTCGTCATACTTACCAGCCAATTTCTCAAGTACCACCTGTCGACCTACCTTTGATGCAGATTCGAGTAGCGGTTTGAATGCTAAGCTCAAATAAGCATACATAAATACATACAATGCCAAATTGCCCAAGTTGTCATGACTGTAGCATGTGAATTTCACGCTTCCTGACAGTCTGGCCCACGTGCTAGACCAGTGTATGAAAAGCACAAAAGGTAAATAGAGATATTCGCTCGCCGCATCATTGACTCTATCAATTAAGTACCTACCGACACTGTATTTTTAGGGTTCCGTACACGAAGGGTGCCATGCCAACGGAACCCTATTACCTAAGCCTCCGCTGTCCGTCTGTCCGTCTGTCCGTCCGTCTGACAGCGGGCTGTGTCTCATGATCCGCAATAGATAGGTAGACGTTGAAATTTTCACAGAGTAGGTATGTATTTATATTGCCGCTATAACAACAAATAGGTAATAAAAATAAAATATAAGAGGGCCCGATACAAGAAAAAAAATGTAACGTTTGTAATAGATTCTTGAAGTTAAGCAACGCTAAGTGCGGTCAGTACCGATTTTTGGATATTTTTTTGTGTCTATTTTTTTAAACGATCAAAAATTTACTTATTTATACAAAAATAATAATAAAATTAAGGGGATTCTCATAGCATAGATGAGACGTGTTTCATTTTGCATGATTTTAGTAGGGAACGTGTTGCCACCTATAATAGGTGGCCTACAAGAAACATTTATGTACGATGGTACGGAATCCTTCGTGTGCGAATTCGACTCGCACTTGACCGGTTTTATTTCCTTTCGCTTCGATCGCCTTGCTTTAACCACTTCTGCATGGCCTGCATATCGTGTCGATAGTTGCGTTTCGCTGAAACCATTATTTCTTCAACGCACACTACCTACCTTGCCTTACCTAACTAAGCAAACTGTGGTAAAACTGCAAAAACAAAAGCCTAATCTAATCTTGGATTTGAAGGTACAGTCGTTATTTAGCGACATTTCTGATTCAGTGCAATAAAGCACTAATTTGGCATTTTGTGACACCATCATTATTAAAACGGTCGTCGAAAGGGTGACCAATGACTATGCGAACTTTACTGGCATAGTGGGGCAAATTACACACGACCGAAGTTGGTATTTCTAAGTGCAGGTCGATACTTAAAACGAATTCGAGTGACGAGTCTCTCTAATATGACATATTAGAGAGTAAGACTCGTACTAATGGTAACTATACATTTTATAGTTACCGCTACCATTAGTTTTTTAGAGTTCCGTAACCGACGGGTGCCAACGGGACCCTATTACTAAGCATCCGCTGTCCGTCTGAGCCAGCGGGCTAGTATCTCATGAACAGTAGTACGTAGAGAGTTGAATTTTTTACAGAGTAAGTAGGTAAGTATGTATTTCTATTGCCGTTAAAACAAATAAAAAAGGGGGTCCCATACAAGAAACATTTTTTAACGTTCGTAATCGATCATCGAAGCTACCTAGTTAAAAAGTACGGAACCCTTCGTGTTACATGTAAAGGAAATCGGTAGATTTTCAATACCGTCCGTCGTCGCGTCGGTCGTCATCGCGCTGAATCTCTACAGGTAATAAGTTAATTCAGAATTATGTCATTTGGGGTGAAAAATCAACACAAATCGCAGTAGAAGCTTCAAATTCAATGCAGTCTACACCTGCACTAGCCGGTTGAATAATTCCGTGGTGTCGTGTTAGAGCGCACCTCTGCACCAGCCGTTTCGGACGCGTTGGCGGCAGCTGCAATGCAGCTGGCACGCCGTGGGCTTTTGCTCGTTTTGCTACACACACACAGAATCCATAGATATACTCCTATATCCACAAGTGATATCTACCCATAACAGATACGTGGGACGGCCAGTGTGAGCGCACGCTCGCTCTGTACTTAATTATATCTGCCAGCAGCATTTCCTCTGATTCAGTGCGCTATTCCGCCTGTTTTAAAACATTCATTCTTTACACAAATGGCATTGCTGAAAGCATTTCGTAGCTATATTTTTGCGATTTACTAGTTATCTAAATAAATGGATGATGATGACGGTTGTAGACTAATGTTTGGTTAGCCAATTATTCTTGTTGTGCTCGTAAAATATAGGTAAAGCTCAGTCAGTACCTTTGGCACCGATCGCTGACTTTATCGAACCAGCGAAATCGTCATGTCGGTTGCAATTTAAACTACTTCAGTCAGCATTAAATTGTCGCGCTAGCGTAGCTTGAAATTTTTATAAATTGACTTTATAGGCGACACGGATTGGTGTTAGGGGGATAGGTATTAGGTATGTCATCATAGTACGCTGACACTTGACTTTTATTTCCCAATCGCACCGCTGGATTAGCGTTGGTAGGATTTACTTACGCAGACATACCTCAGTCGAGATCCAATGACGTTACGATGTTACCTTCAGCAACCTTGAGTCACGGTACGAATATCTCAGAAAATCTTCGTGAAATATTCGTATGTATTTGCTCTGTAGGAGTGGTTGGTTACGTAAGCGAGCATACTGTAGTAGTATGTTTTTATAGATAGGTCGGTGTAGGCTTGGATGGTCGAATATAGCAGAGGCGAGGAAACTACGCAATGATCTGTGGCTGAGGTCGGGCGGCCTCCCGTCGCTGTCCCCGCAGGCTCGGCTAGGTAGGGGGCTGCTGTAGTTTTTTCTTATGCTTGTGTTGTAGCCGCTATAGTCCGCCGCCCTCGTCGACGTCGAGGAACATTTCGTTATTTCTTACGAATTGCCATTCCCAGCATGGTGTCTAGTAAATTACGTCTAAAGCGCTTCAAGTACCTAAATTATAAGAGTAGCAAAGCAAGTATTCAGCGTAGTCTGTTTTCTAATCTTATCCTCTTCAGCGCCAAAAATAAGTCCAGAAAATGTTTTCCAATTGGCACTAATTGACAGCGTATTAGAAATTGCGTTGCTGCAGCCACATCGAGTCGAGATAGTGTTATCAGCGATAGCCTTGCTGAGGATTCTGTGAAGCCGCATAGAGTGCTAAGATACCTACAACATACATATCTATGATTACTTTACTTTGACTTATTTATGTAGGCGGTATGCGCAACTTAGTACTTCAATATTATGATCCAAACTGAATGTAGTATAGGTATAGATGGAGATCTTATAGAACTGTCTCGATGCTAAACTCACTGACTGACATATTGGTATTTTGTTTCTTCTGGAAATACTAATCTTAGGCCTATTTTTGGCTGGAAATTGATTCTTTTGCGCAAGCAAATTTAAGTTTATTATGCTAGTCTACATAGATAGGTTAGGCAAAAAGCTTCTCCTTGATTTCAATGTATGCAAGGATCTAACTAAGTATTGAATGAAAGTTTGTTAACTATAAAGGTGCCAAGCTTTTATTTAATTTGATTATAGTATAGTGTTATAGGATGAATGCTAAATGAAATTATCAGCAGAATACATGCATAGATATGACGAATCCGTGGTTACATGATTGTCATTGGAACATCGGATGGAACAGGCGACCGTAATGTCACTGAAACGAAAAGAGGTCGCATCCGCGTCAGCCAACAATAAGTAGCGCCGCGCACTTTGCCAGTGCTCTGCTATATCGAACATAGATAGATAGATACACTTTATTGTTTACCACACAACATTAAACTTACAATATAGACAAAAAATATGGTAAAAACAAAGGGCGACCTTATGGCTAAAAGCGATCTCTGCCAGGCAACCTAGAATGGATTGGATAGAACAAAAACAGAAGGGGAAATTTGGTGTGGTTACATTTATTACTTACTTAAAAATAAGAAACAAAAAAATAAAAACAGAATACATACATATATATAATATTTATATACTAAGTATAGGATAAAAGTCAGGTACAACTGGAATCAGTGCAGCAAGACAGAAAATGATTCATGACTTTGTTTTTAAAGATGGTAGATGATTGAGTCCTTCGGATATCCTCAGGCAGAGCGTTCCAGAGGCGGACAGCCTGCACTGTGAACGACTTATCATAAAAGGTGGAGGAATACCGAACATAGTAGGTACACGCGCATTATTCGCAGATAGGCAGCCGTAGCCGCTTCGTCGGTACCTACGAGTACCTACTGCTTGTAGGCGGCACGTAATGTATGCGTGTTCGCTCGACCCGATTCCATTCCATATCGTCGTGTTGTCGTCTTTTCGAGACGCTGAACACTCAACGGACGGGCGTCGCCCTCGCTTAACATTCGCGATGACCTCACTGCGCAGCCGTTGCTGGGCTCTCGCCACAACCAAAATTATACGTAAACCAACGCGATGCAACCGCTTATTTATTTCAGGATCTTTTTTACATTTTCCGGGTCCCAATGATAAACCTGTCTTACTTGCGGAGCACTTGCGTCTGCAGAATGTACAGTCAGCAACGCAAGTTGATTAACCAGACTGGAGTTTTTCTTAATGTTTTACTAAGTACTTGCTTGTTTTTCTCACTTGTCAGAAAATGGTAACTGAGAACTTGAAAATTGACATGGACCAACGGATACCGGAGATATTCTTAATTTTATAATGTTAAAGAACTTCCCTTGCAGACTGTTAATGCGTAATATAGGTACATGTAATTTATGATATTTTTTATCCTTAACTTTACACAGTAGCAGTAGTTTTCATTGTGATTTCCCAGTAGTAAAGCTATGGTTATGTTACAATGATGCTTTGGGTATTTTAAATGCGAAACTGCTCGAGGCATTTCGAGATTTGGCATGAAAATGAGTTGGTTCGTTCTTTTTGCTATCAAATACAAAATTAATATACGGCTTCAGTAATAGCATTTGGGTCGCATTAAAACGTCCTAACTGCTTGTTGAGTCTATGCCTGCTCCTCGCAAATAAAAACTGAAGAATCAGGCAACAAGCACGGCATGATGCCTAATTTTTTTTCAATACTCCTCCTTAAATCGAATCAGGTACAATATAATTCATCTCACAGTTATATCTACTAACAGTCGCATCGTCCATCGTTCGTGTTTCACCTAATTGACTGGACTACTACTTCGGGTACCTCACATCTAGTGTTAATTAGTGCGGTTGCGAGTAATAGGTATATCAAGAAGTTGGAAGTCAATAGAATTTATAGGCACTTCTTGCTGTTGTGCAAAACCGCGTACCACCTGACAGAGCAGCTGGCAGCCGGCTGCCTGAGTGCGCACTCTGCGCACATCAAAACTTGTTTCAAGCACACGCCGCAATATGGCGGGGACCACCATAGAATCACCATGTTTCAACGAATACCATCTGAGATCAATAAAAATAGGGGCGCTTTGTACGATGTTATGAACTTAACACCATGGCGTGGTACATGATTATGCAAACGTTTGCATGTGAGACAATTCAATAATAAACAAAAGTAGTAGCCTCCTTAGTCTTATATGAGCTGGCCGGCCGCGCATTTCTGAGAAGTGCTAGCGGTTGGTTGGATAGCTTTGTTGTAGATTGCATTGTAGAGCGGCTGTCCTTTTGCTTAGCCCGTGATCGTATTTTTCCGTGTTGTTATGAGCAGGCAAGGCAACGTGCCCTCGCAATGTAGCTGTGTACTTATAGACATGTATGAATGCTATAAGCAGGCAGACTAGTTCGTAGCAGCGATGGTCGTGCAGCCGAGTCGACGTCGTCGGTCGACCCTGATAATTTGCTGCGCTTATGTTACTTCAACGGCTTCTTGCGACACGTTATGGCCGCTTTCCTGGGTAACTAGTCCCTGCGCCACACAGACTTTGTGTGGGTGAAAGATTGCGTACGTATTACAGAAACAATATTTATTTGATCTGAATTACGAATAAGG
This sequence comes from Scotopteryx bipunctaria, assembly GCA_949320045.1. NCBI lineage: Eukaryota > Metazoa > Arthropoda > Insecta > Lepidoptera > Geometridae > Scotopteryx > Scotopteryx bipunctaria. The sequence continues at coordinate 9,132,498 of OX439441.1, forward strand.
GCTCGTTATTCGTAGCGATGTGAGCATACCTACTCAATATTTTTTAAACTTAAGTAATGTTCATTTTTATATAGACTTCAGCGGCAAGTGAGCGACCTAGATGAGGATGTAGGTAATAGACTTAAAAGACACGAAACAGAAACTAAGCAAAGACATACCTATTTATTAGAAAATGTCGTCGTCTTCGTCGCGCGCGACGATTGCCGATGTCGCGTCGTAATAGAACTGCAAAAAGCCAATTTTTTTCTCAAAATGATTACTTACATACTTTTTCTTTTATAGGTATACCCAATAAGTTCGATTTCAAACGCCAAGAATAGCAAATCGGAATGACTTTACATTTTCCTTTTTAAAACGGCCTTTGTTTCCCTTCCAGTGCTGCGATTTACACAGGAATTTTGTGTACCTAGGTACTTAACCACAAATCTCATATCTCTGTGCGCACTATAGATTTTGAAGATTGACAGATGATGAGAGAAGATTATAATGCCAGGTTTCGTGGTACCTAACCGTGGTACCCAAAGATACCCGTTATAGTACATAGTTAACATTGGTTATTATTGTATCGGTGATTATTACTTGTGCTGTGGAGTCTGACTTAGTTATTGCAGGAACAACTCGTATGTTTGTTCATTGAAACCAGGCGGTGGATACCTAAGTGCTTAGATATTGACTCATTATTAGTACATCGCTAGAGTAACACAAACAAGCAGTTGTGATTGTGTTCGTGCACGAGCCAGCTAACCGACCGTCGTCGATCGGCGTGCGGCGTCCGTGACACCTAAACGAGCGAGCAGCACCTCTACTATCTGGTGGTTAGATAAGACGCATTATCAGCGGGCCTCGGCGTGGGAGGACCGACACGAGAGTGGCTGCGGTCGACTGTTTGTTGACGGACCGATGGCTCGTCGCGGTCGGGCAGGGCAGAGTCGCCGCACATGTTGCGGAACGTGCAGCCGCGGGGCGCGAGGGGAGGCACGCGGCGGGACCGCCAGGGACGACGTCGGCACACCGGCACGCCGGCACGCACACACCCGCATCGCCGACACGACGCCCGCGCCCGAAGAGCGTCACTGCGCCTTATCGCAGCCATCTTTAAACGAGCACAGCGCACGCCACCCGGTACGAATTCCGTTCCATTCGAGAATACTGTTGCCGTGATGGCCATCGTCGCCGCGCCGGCGGCTGCACTCCTTTCATTGTGCGCTACGTGAGCGCTGTGCATCGCTTGGCATGCTTCAAGGTCATGTTAATTACCAGTCGGACCGGTGACACCGATGCTCGTTAACACGATCCCTGGTTGTTATCTTTGTTTCCACGAGATGTTAAAGCGTTAGCGATGATTGTTTCCAATATAGCTGTTGCTTGCAATATAACACGAAGCACTAATTGCAGCTGCTATCAAATCTGCTGACAATACTGCCGCATTGCCAAACATCGTTACATTATCGCTGTATTTTACTGGTTTATGAATTGGCCAATCGTACTAGATAACAATTTGAAGGACCGCTCCATCTAAATCTTGTCATCCTCGTTGCATCCCCAATCACCATGTGAAGGACTGACTAACAGTATAGGTACCTACACCTAAATCTCCACACTTGCTAGGGCAGGGTGTTCTTGCGGCGACCATCTGTATCGATCCCGGGAGGGTGGTGTGGGTCGACATCCCGTCGCCTCTGTGGAGCGGCGGCGCTGGTAAAGCTTCCGTAAAATCCAGGCTAGAGGCTGTCGGGTGGGTGATAAAGGGAAACTGCCTACGTAGCCGGCCCCTGGCGGGTGTTCGACGTGGCGTGTTGTCGCGCAGCTATATATAGCACGTGTTGGAGCCGGTGCGACCGCGCCCGCCACCGCCGCCGTCGCCGCACTCCAACGACGACGTCCGACGAAAGGTCAATTGGCGCGCAAATTATTTGCGTCGCAAAATCCGCAACGTCGCTGCACCATCCCATGTCGCTATAAAGTCTACAAATAATTAAGATGCATCTGCGATTTATTGCAATATAAACCAGTCAGATGGAGTGCACTCAATACTTTATCTGCATGATTTAACACTGGGTTTACCTTCAACAACTAGATAGGTACCTATTACACATGTTGACGAATGCACATTTGTACCTCTTGCATTGAGATGACGATGTTGTTTATGCACTCATTGCAAGCACCTATGTAATAAATCGCTTGATTACATGCTCCCTAATGAATCTTGTTCCTTTTCGAAGTTTTCTCATTTATAATTTTTAGTACTTACTTAGGTTCAAAAAGGACCAAGTGACGGATGATGAAAGAAGTAAGTATTTTTCATAGCTTACGGAGATTAAATTTTTGTTCACAAAAGTACCTACTAAGTATTTATCTCACAACTTAAACTTCACTCACGGTTGTAAAAGAGAATCAAATTATACTTATTTGCCCTTTTTTTAATTAGTAAGGTGCTCTTTTTACATATTCTGAATAGAAAACCAGAAGTCGGTTGGTTTACATTGAAGATGTTGTAAACGCGCATATACTCGAATCGCAGAATACAATGTGATAATTGGTAAGCACCAGTCGTGCTTCAAACGTTCTTGCGAGGCAAACGTACTTACCTTTTTTTTGACATTTCACACAGCGCCATCATGCCCCAAACTAAGCAACGCTTTTACTGTACTATGGGAACCAGATGGCTGATAGAATATTATATTCTTTTTTTTGTAAATACATACTTATAATACTACAACACCAGACCCGGAAGAACTATTTGCAAAACATACAAACATTTCTCCCGTAGCGGGTATCGAATCCGCGCCTCTTGCGTCTCAGCCGAGCACTCGCCCGCCACGCCACAGAGGTCGTCAACTGGCGCATACTTTTAGTACTGTATACCAGAGGCACCCAATTCAACTAAGAAAGTGCTTGAACATGAAAATAGTTACCTACAGCTTATCATTTTTAAAAATACATCAATCGATCACTAATACATACATACCCGCGTGTTATCTAGCATTACTCCCTGAAGACTAATAAAAAGTACCTACCTAGGCCATGTGAATTTGAACTGGTGGTGGCGTGACGACACTCGACTTGGCATTCATTTCATACTTTCGTGTATCTCTTCGTCAATTTATGACCTTTTTATTGTTTCCAATTGAATAAGGGATTGAGATATCAGTTAATCCAGTTATGTTAGTAATAATAGAAATCTAGACCAAGTTATTTTGATCTAGAACTAGAAAAACAACAAGCCTTAAACGTCTTTAGTGTTGGCGTCACGGACTGTTACCAGCACATCACTTCAACGACCGATCGAGATGATTTCAAGTTTCTCTTGAAACCGAGTTCTTTCTATGCTATGTCGATCTATTTCGTGCTTGAGGCAGCTACATATAAGGATAAGAACGGGTTTGAATTCAAGAAGTGGTCAGTAAGTGTGGAGGCCGCTCCGAGGTGAGCGCTTCACTCAGGTACTCGCTGTGGTTAGTCACGCTCGGAATGCCTACGCTGCCGACTCAGCTCGACTCCTACAAGAACGCTGCAAACATAATGACGAAACAGACCGACAGCGACATGCTCCCATACAAGCATGTGTTGTGTACTCGTATAATAATGCATGTGCTTGCACACATGTGTATTACGTACCTATATGTAGGTACCTACGTATTCATACCTAGCCACATCGATGTCAGTGCACTACAATATCACTTGCGGTTTAATGTTAAGAGTGCGGGCGAGGGCGACCAGCCAGCGGGTGGGAAAGGTGATATAATTATAGGGTTACTTGCTTACCAAATTCTATTCACTTTTTCATCAGATTATTATTATTTAGCTTAGCTTAGTAGTATTTTAAGTATCCAATCATATATCTTTATTAATTTAATCGGGAGCGTGATCTGCTGTATCACTTAAAACATACCACTTTAGAATCGAACACGCGTTCTTACCCTTCCAACCGTCATTATACTGCTATTCCACTGGAGGAGAGCTCGTTGACTAGAGCGAACATCCTTACAAAGCCAACCGGTCGGCGCAGACGGATAGTATTATAGGAGTGATGAAGATGAGAACAATGCGAGGCAGCTGATGGCCGTCACTTTGTCTATCTACGGTAGTCATAAAAACAAGATCGTCGCGTCGCATCGTTGCCTATTTACATCAATCCAAAGCGAATTTGTTCACTAATTAGTCTTGTTAATCCTAACGTCAGCTATTAGTAGCCAATAAAGTTTGCTTTTTGAAAGTTTATACATACATTTTGTTATAAAATGTATGTTGATACGGCACGAGTTTGCCCATGAGAGCTACGTGTGAACTGAGACACGTTTTTCTGCGCGTATTATCGCCGTAAAAAGTGTTTAGAAGTAAAATTTAGTCATCGCTCGGCTATCAAACGAAAGCAAAAGCGTCCTCGATAACTTCAAATGACTCGTTGGTCCCGGGAATTGAACTCGACGAGAGTGAAAGGAATATAGACTTATTAACATACATTTTATGTTAATCGGTACAAGTTCCAGCCAGCACCTCGCTTTTGTGGTATGAAGGAAACTAACATGTACTTTTTGAAGTATGCATGCGATGCAGAATATTTATTTGTAGCAAGTAGAATTGCTCAGTACATACATTATGCATGTGTAAAGCATTTAGAGTATCCTCAAGGAGCGAATGCTATTTTCGTGTTCATTGTGACAAATAAACAGACGGGCTTCACCCACCGCAACGGGCGCGGCGGCGACGTCGGCCGAGCGGTGAATATTGCGTGTGTATCACATAGGTAGTAGACGTCATCGACCGTGGTAAAGCCGGCATCCCTGCATCCCCGGTCCGCTGTGCGGCTCTATAAATACACAGCAGGTGTGGTAGGCGCGCGGGGCTGGCAGGGCGCGCGGGGCAAGGGGCATCCGCCTCTGCAGCGATCCAAACCGCTCGCAGCGGCCAACGGACCTTAGCGACGCCATATCGATTGCGAGGGCTCCCCCTGCGGCGCGCCGCCTCCATTGTGCTCTGGCTGGGATGCCTTCTCCGGCCGTTTCCTGCCCTGTCGAGTTGTCTGCCGGCTGCCGCTGTCCCGTCCCGCCCCGCACCGCACCATTCCCCCCTGCCCTTGTCCCACGAGGACACATCCGTCCGGCAGCTGCCTCTTACCTACTTTAAGTATCTACCTCATGCATAGCACGTTCACGACTTTTATCGAGCTAAGTAAAACTTAAATTGGAATATGGTTATGAAAACTTGGTTTGAAATTATCAAGCTTAGCTAAGATTAGCTACAGAACAGACATGAAACAGGTTTTATTATTTTGTGTATCAACATCAACGTTATCAGACTTGCTATAGAACATCTAACCATATATCACATTAGCACAAAAAGATAGTAAAAGAAAAAAGTTTACGTTTCATATTCTACAAAGTTAAAAGAACATGTAAGGCTTGGATAAAACATTAATGTATGATTCGCAAAGTTATCAGCGCTTTCAAAAGTAAAGTTTCCGTCCGCAAGCTCAAGTCCACACGCCTATTTAGTCACTCGCTCGGGGAATCCAAGTTTCATCGCTTATAAACGCTGCTATTCCGAATCAATCACCAGCCAATTAACCACAAAGAGGTGACTAATAATCAAAGTTCTTAAGAAAATAAAAGTCACCATTTTTAACACGATCTTGATGATAATTATTGTGGTAGGTAAACTGCCTAATGCATTTAGCTTACAGTAATAAAATATGATTTTTACAAATACAATATACGATTGAGCACAGAAAATGCAAGTTTTTCTAAGAAAAGATATCAACGCGTCACTATTTCTGTTTTAAACATTTGTTATTGAAAACTAATTGAAATCCGTTCTGCATACTAATTACTTGATAAACTATAGCAATAATAAATTAATAACGCAGACAGAACACGGTACCTATCCCTATCATAGCAGAACCAGACAATGCTGAAAAGAACCGACATACCATTTTGTCAATCTGTTTGATCCAATGCATTTTTACAGCGGGAATATAAAAAACCGGTCAAGTGCGAGTCGAATTCGCACACGAAGGGTTCCGTAGGGTAGTTCTGAAGAAGACGTCTTGTTCCATAGAACAAATGGAAACTATGGGTACGGAATGGGTGTTCCGTACCATCGTACATGTGTTTGAATATGACTTTTACTCAAATTTCAACTCTCCCTCTACCTATTACGGTTCATGAGATTCAGCCCGTGGACATGTGATACAGACGGACGGACTGTGGAGGCTTAGTAATAGGGTCCCGTTGGCACCCTTCGGGTACGGAACCCTAAAAAAATTTTCTCTAAAACTTTTTTATTTATCTTAGCTAATTGGTTCGATAAGCATTGAAGATTTAGAGCTCGTGCAGATTTTTACTATAAACTAATCGATTGTTCAAAGTCATTTCAACTCTACGATTTACTTTTCATTTCCATGATACCAGGTCACAGACTATCAATTAATGATTGATAAGCTTGCTTAGACTTGGGGCGCGTGTCTGAAGTCTCTTTTGCCACGTAGTTTTCATAATACCTATGTACGTTGCTCATTAACATTGAGGTCATGCATAAAATAATGACGTGATAACGACAAAGAGCACAGGCTCATTAGTCAGTGGAGGTCGTTCGTCGCGGTTCCCCTGGCAGTCGTCGACGCGAACATTGGAACATAGCGTCGACAGCGGCGGCAGCCGGCGACCCTCCGCCGCCCGACCGCGCCCACACGCGCCCTCGGGCTCAAACCCGGCCGACAGCGACGCGCTTCTCTTGCCGTTGAGTGCCGTGCCGCCTCATTCAGCCGGCGACGGCCTCGCGCTCCGCACACGTGTACACAGCGCTCCGCTCGCGCGCCCCGGCCCCCTCGCCGCAGCCGCGCGCCCGGCGCTCTCCCGGCACATTTAACCGACACCGAGTATTGTTTTGTTGCAGCGGAGTATGCTACAGCAGATGTCCTCATCGCTGAGCGCGCAAGTCGGCGAGATTACAACTATTGCGCGTCCGTTTGAAGGTCGCTTCTCTGTTGACGTCTCTTCGGAGGCGTCCTCGGACGCGGCGGAGGAGTTCGAACTTCCGCAGTGTAAGATAAGAAGGAACTATAACTGTGCGAAGTGCACGTATAATACGCAAAATCCGCGCGCTTATCTTGTTCACACGCGAGACGTTCACTTCGGAAGATTTAAGATTTACGAGTGTCAACATTGCATTTATGCTTCGAGGCATCAACAGAAGCTCTTAAGACATACGAAGATGGTTCACGGAACTACGACGCCTTCGCCTTCCACCGCCAAAGCGGAGACCGAAGCTGTCACCAGCGAGAGCCTAGTGGACAACATGGAAGATCTTTTAGAGGAGATAGAAGAATGCGACGAGTCTCAGATGGACGTAGACGCTGAAGAGCAGCTTGAGCGTGCCGACGAGGCCGATGTTAGCGTCGCTAGAAACGCTACCTCTGGATTGACGAAGGGAAAAGGGAAGTTTTTTTCGTGCGACAAATGCAACTACGTCACCCACATAAAAGCGAGGTACACGAAGCACGTCAAGTATCATTCGATGCCGATGATCAAGTGCACGATGTGCGACTTCCGCACTCCGTACAAGTGGAATCTGGACCGTCACATGAAGAACCACGGTGGGAACGGGAGTTTCGTTTGCTCTAAGTGTACATTCACGGCGGACATCAAGCAGAGCTTGACAGTGCACGAGATGAATCACCACACGCCGCCCGTGGGCCAGACGGCGGCAAGCCGGCGTCGCAACCGGGTGGGAGCTAGCGACCTGGCGAACGCCGAGTCGCTGCCCAAGGAGGAGGAAGGGAGCGGCGACTCACGCTCTTCGCACTCCGTCTCGGTGAGTGTCGTCGTCTGGGTCGCGTATTAGAGACCGCGCTCTGCTCTATAAGAACGTAATTATGCTTCAATATGGGTTTTTGTATTAGTATTCCTCCGCGGGCATTTTATAATTTGCTGAGTGGTGAGATTGTAATGATAGTGAAGCCGCTGCGTTGAATAATTTCAATCGCTCGTGTAGGTACAATCTTAACGCATTATGAGAACTGTTCACCAAAACATTGACCGACCGTTTAATCTAGCTGGTACATTTTCAGTTTACATACATTATTAGCCACCGATTAGAAAACACCAATCCGTACCACTAGCTCTCATTCGTGTTGCTGAACACTATCGTAGATTATGACAAGGTACATCATATGTGAATTCTTAGCACTCGTATCGCTTCAGTCAGTAATCGTTTGTAAGGCTGGTGACGTCACGGTCGTGTCTCTGTTATCGAAACATTGCATGCGGCCTCCGCGCCTTCTTGCATCATACACTTCTTGCATTGTTTTGAGCCATCGTGCAAGCTTCTGTTAGAACGTAGCCCTTTCTGTTTTAACAGAATCTTTCTAAATCCATTCTCGAATCCAGTAAAAAGCGTTATAGGTAAATTCAAACTAGTTCGATAGGTATTAACAATTATATTATGTATTTTAATTGCTAAGATTGTTCTTGACTCATTTAGGCAATTTTGTTTCGATGTCCGAGTTTGGTGCTCTACAAAGAACCATGAATGCGGTTACTGTACTTGTCAGTCGGTGGTAGGTAATAAATAACAGTAGGTACCTAGGTACCTAGGTACCTACCTACCTACCTTATACATTAAATAAAACAGGGATTTGTAGTAGGACCTAATGGTACAGCTGGTAAGACCACGGGCAATAAACTACCTATAACATAACTAAATCAAACGGCAACCGTGTTTATGATAAAATTATGAGCTATTTTTCCTCCCTAAGGGTGAGGGCACACTCATAAAATTATTTTTTAGACTTAATGATGGACCGTTTTCAGAGATATAAAGCTGGGTCTCATTGATATGAGACCCAGCTTTATATCTCTGAAAACCGATGATGGCCTGTTGTTCTCATGTCAGTTTCAGTTTATGAAAATTGAGCTTTCAGTTGGTAGGTAGGTTGTTATAACTTATAATTTCGGCTTCGTTCGATACCTACCTGGATAAAAAGTACAAACTATATTCAAAGTTGGATTTACATAAATTACAAACTTTTGTATACCTATAATACTATAGCTGCCGTCCAGAGCTTCGCTCGCGTTGTATCCGCATAAAAAGTTGCCTATATGTTATTTCAGCGCACGTATTATGTATATTATAAGTTTCATTCAATTCCGTTCAGCTATTTAGGTGTGATTGAGCCAAACTTTCGCATTTATAATATAAGTAGGATTCGTAGGATTAAGCTCAGGCGGATTTGGGGTGGGTTTTGTCAGTGAGGTACTACTACTTAGTAGATTACTACTTTAATCAAATAACTAAAGATATTTTAATGTGCCATGTCCAAGATGTCTCTTGATAAAAATGTCAAGACATAGCGAGTTGAGAAACGATTCATATATTGATTTTAAATTTCAGTTAAGTTGGCTAACATCAGGGAAATAAGCGATCATCGTTAATAAGCCTGTTTTATATTAAAAATTTTGATATGTTCTCGATAATTTTATGTGCAAAGCAAAGTTCGGAATAATTTTGTTGATTGTTTCTTTCTTTCCAGGACATCATGGGTTTGCAATATGTTGAGAGAGATATAGTAAGCTGCAACAGCGATTCTAATGACACCGTCAGCCGAGAAGGCGATCAAAGTATTCAAGACACACCCGGCCAACAGTCTCCTAACTCGGGAAATGAAGAAAGGGCTCAAAAGCAAAACAAAAAGGCCCCTAGGCCTATCCCACAACTCATTCCTCTCAACGCATCAACTCCCAATACTAAGACCACTGGCGAACCACCTGCAAAGAAATTCAAAGAGTCTACATCAGATATCGCAAGCAAATTGGAAAACTTGTCCTGCGATATAACTGTTACCCCCGTGAACACGCCTAAAGAAACTGTAGTTCGGAAGAAGAATGAGTCATTCTTTGATAAATTGAAAGAAAGGTTACTGACAGAAACTGGAGAAGAAGGGTCTTTGAAGTGCAAAAGCTGTGGTTTCGAGAGCAAGTGTTTGTCTGAACATTCCGTGCATGAGAAAAACTGCGCAGCCCAAGCCAGTCGCGTGATGGTGAGTACTTCGCATTCGTCAATGGGATCAACTCGCTGCCAAAATTGCAGACATCGTTGCAAATCTAGCGCAGACTTGTACGTACATATGCGCACTTGCGGCAAGAAAGACAATACTCAAACTCCTGTGGAACTTAAACGCGAAAACAACGAAGCTTCTACTTCAAACCAAGACAAAGACGCAGAACCACACCCAATGGAGAACGTAGTTTTCGTATGGAACAACATAAACCAAGGCAATAAGTTTGAAAGACCTCTAGACATCAACATCAATGATGACTCAACAATGCCGGAATCGCAAAGAAATTACGATGCAGAAACAGTCGATGAAAACGAAAGCATGAATTTATCTCCCAACAGTTTGAGTCTAGGGAAGAACGTTTACAAATGCTCAGATTGTAAGTTTTGGGCTGCTACTGCATCAAGATTTCACGTTCATATCGTGGGACATTTGAACAAGAAGCCGTTCGAATGTTCTCTATGCAAATATAAGTCTAACTGGCGCTGGGATATTACGAAGCACATCAAATTGAAGTCAGCGCGAGACCCAGAGCACAACGACGCTAAAGTGCTGATGACAGATGAGACTGGAAGACGAAACTACAGTAAATACAACAAGTTCTTGGCTGTCCCAGTTATGAATGAAAATGGAGAAAATGAATTTCACTACATTGATCAAAACACAACGGTTGATGCGACTATGGAGTTGGACGAGCCTTTAAATGATAACAATGAGATGATGAATACTTCTTATGAAATGCAGCCGCTCAATTTGCAAACTCAATTCGGTGATGGCAAGTTTGGCTTGGACAACGCAAATCAGGATAAGAAACCGAAAAAGACTTTGTGGAAATGCAAAAAGTGTAATTACAAGTAAGTTTATTTTTCTAGTTAACTTAGAATAATAACTTAATTCTATTACATGCATCAAACTCAGCCGTATGAACAAATATTTTTTGTTTGTTTTAAGCACGTATTGCGTAGTGTACCAACAGGATTCGAACTCACGACTTTCAGATCGGCAGTCGAGGTCAACTCGCCTCTAAAAATTAATCAATAATCTCACCCCATTCTTATTCCAGAGACCCGTCGAAGGATGCGCTATTGGAGCACGTCCGTCAGCATTCGAAGGAAAGCGAAGATGCCAGCAAGAAGACAGACGCGCCTGACCCCGCCGACCTGGCGTACCGCTGCGGGCACTGCAACCAATTGTCCAATTGGAAACACGTTATACAGGTAACGTATCTACTTACCATGAATCATAAATATTACTAAATGTATGGTTCTGTTGGTGTGGTGGAAGTTAACAGAATTTGACGCGATGTCAAATTCTGTTACTTCCACAGTCCACACTAATTGTCTGATTTTGCGCGGCAGCTGCATTGCGCTAGCTGAATTCGCAGGGTAGTTGTATAGGTGTTCCAAATTTCACCAAATCCGTTCAGCCATGAGGTCGCGATTGAGACAAGAACATACAAACATCCTCACAAACTTTCGTGTTTTTAATAATAGATAGAGTAAACAGAGATACTTATTGTGATTTTAAAATTATTTTGTTTTATTTTCAGAGACATTGTCGTTTGAAGCACGACGGAGTAATAAAAGTGATCACCACGGTGAAACCCAAGCCGGACCCAGCCACGGCATTGAACATAGAAACCTTCAACGATTTCTGCACCAAATGCCCTTTCAAGACGAACGACAAAAAACTCCTCATAGAACATCTCCAGCAACATCAACCCTCATCGCAGTCCATTTTCAAGTGCTACTTCTGTCCGTACTTTGTCAAAGACGAACAGGACTTGATCCAACATCTCCTACTCCACGGCATAACGGACCCCGAAGACTACATCGCGAAAGCAATGGGCTGCAAATCTCCCCTACCTGATATGATCCACGACACGTTGGTTACTAGCAGTGTCTCCACAAAACGCCATAAATGCCACGAGTGCCCTTACGAAACCAACAGCAAATCTCAGTACATGTACCACGAGCAATTCCACCGTTCCACCTCCGCGCAAACACCCTATAAATGCCCCCAGTGCAACTACAGTGTGTCGAAAAGACACCTTCTTCACCAACACCTGAGAGTTCACGGAATCTTCGCAAAGAAAAATGAAACCGAAGCAGAATTAGAAGCGTCAACGTCAAACCAAAAAACTGACAAATTTGATAGCTTCAGCGAAGAAATACCTTTCGTATGGGTTTCAGCTAGAAATGAATTCCATAAGATGTACAAATGTCGCTATTGTTCGTACGTCAACTCTCAGAAATGTAAAATACCGAACCATGAGAATATACATTGCATTGGATTTGAGAATAGCGAATTGATAATGTATAAGTGTTTAGAATGTAAATATACGTGTGATAATGCCGGGAGACTGGCAGAACATTCCAAACAGCATGGACTTCTGTACGGTCGCATTTACAGCATCGTAGAGGATGACATTCCCGATGAAGATCAAATAGCTAGACTCCGTAGAGCCATTGAACTTGAAAAGAACGCTCAGGCCGAAGATACGACAGCAGAAGACGCAAGTTTTGATTCTAAGGAAATCAAAATACTATACTTTTGCCAAAAATGTCCAGCCCGATATTTTACTGAGAGTGAACTTAAAATGCACCAAAAATCCCACGATCTAACGCATGCCAATAAATGTAAGCACTGTGAATTCTCAGTCCCGGAAGAGGCTGATCTAGTTGCCCATTTGTCTGTTCATTCAGACGAGCACCACATAAAATCGAACATGCTTAAATTCATTCACAATTCGCACTCTCTTTATAGAGAACCTAAATTGGAAGCCAGTCGCAATTCTGACTCTTTGGACGTGAGTTGGTCTGTTGCAGTTAAAACCAACGAAAGTTCGGAGCCTCAACACAAGAAAACACCAGAATCAAAGCATTCGCCCAAGCAATACTGTTGCAAAGAATGTCCCGCTAAATTCTTCAAAAGTTCTGCGCTTACGTACCACATGGGACTGCATGGTGGCGAAGGAGAAAACAAGTGTAAGAAATGCAGCTACGCTGTTAAGAATGTCGGCAATTTAGCCAAGCACGAGACTTTACATGAGAATGATAAGTCAGGAAATTGCGAATACGAATCCGGCGATGATTTAGATTATAAAAATATTCCGCTCTCAGGAACAGACTTATTTCAAAGAAAGACTGAAGCTCAAAAAAGAGTACTGACCGATAAAGACAAATTAGTGAAACCAAACGACCACTTTCCGCCTGTGCTCCAAGCTGATCCTCAGTTTGGATATCTGATGCACGGAAATCCGGAATTTATCTATCCCACTTATTTAAAAAATGGCCGTCAAAAGGAAAAACGATACAAATGCCACAAGTGCCCCTCTGCTTTCGAAAAGCGCGAACAGTACAAAATACATTTATCGCTTCACGGTTCCAAACAGAGATATAAATGCGAATTATGCGACTACTCTGTAAAATATTACGCCAATTACGTTCAACACATGCGGAAACATCAGATGAATGACGAGGCTCAGGCTGAAAGGATGAAAGGAAGCAATGGTGAACCTGAATACCAAGACGATGTAAAACAAGTAGAAAGCGCAGACAACATCAAGCTTGCAATCAAAACTATGCCCAAGGGCACACCCAAATCAGACTTCCAGCAATTCTCAATAAGAGATCAACAAACTCTCCGACTGTTACAACTTAGAAGAACTATGAATAACGGCGGTAAGGATGCTATTACGTCTGAAAGTTCACCCGCAAAGGAGCGCAAAATGCACATGTGCCTTTTGTGTCCTTACACAAATCAACGGCAAGATGCTCTGAGCAACCACTACAGAAGACATGACGAGACTGATGTTCTACATGGTGGCAGCCATAAGTGCACATACTGCGACTTAGTAGTTGTACAATCTCATTTCTTAAGAGAGCACATAAAAACTCATTTTAATTTCAACAAAATTCTCACGCCTGAATGTTTCGTAGCCAATGATGATGTCAGTTTTACGATAGCAAAAGTGGATGAAGAATGCGAACCAGTTGATCTCAAATTAGACATGAAGAATAAGATTTTACCATGCAATGATGAAAAAATATTTGTTAAAATGAAGACAGGAGAACTTGTAGTTGGATAAGTACCTAGGTTAGGTTGAATTCAGTAGAGCTATATAAGGTTACGTTTATTTATTTTAAGCTTATATTGTCACTATTTTAATGTCTTTAGAATCTAGAGGCAAAAAGTACCTAAGTACTAAGTAGGTAGTTACTTAAATAGATGAAAAATTTAATTGGATTGATCATTATTTTAGCTCCTTTATTTTAAATGCACGCCCAGTGTTGTATGGTCAATATATATTTGAGTTAATTTAAGCTAGCGTCATATTTGAGTTCTGTCAGTATATTAAGGTTAAATAGTTTTATGCCAAAAATTTAAAACATGTTATACACCAAAGTGTAGCTTGCCATATTAGATATTAGTAGTTTTGGCCATTTTCAATGTGTAAATTGACCATTGAACATGTGGATACTAGAAATATAATCTAGGTACTAGAAACAGAATTTCAAAAAATACCCAACTATTTTCACTCATGTTTTAAATATTTATTGCAACATAACTTTATTAATAAAAGCAAATGAAGTGAAACTAGTACTTCTTCCGACTTTTTGTATTGTCTTGAGGAGTTTAATTCACATGCTGACTTGCAATAAAGGTGAAGTCTAGATTTAAAAACAATACTTTGTAATTATGTACATAATATTTTAACATGACAAACTCAGTTAGAATATCATGTACCTAAAGCATATAATTATAATTAGGTTCTACATTACTAAATCAAAAAATTGTAATTTTTGAATGTTTCTGTGGCTACACTACAATCTAGGATAAAAGATTCTTAGTTATTTTAAAAAGCAATTATGTCACACCTTTTAATGTCTACAATCGGTTGCTGGATTTTTATTTGAACTGTATTTTTGACTATGTGCCAGTTTTTAAGTCCCAAGGACCAGTCTTAAGTTCTTTTAGAGTACGAAATAAATAATTAAAAAAATAAACAAAAAGGGGTTTAATTCATGGTGTGCTATTGAAATTCGAAATATAAATGCACATTTTCTCTATTAATAAGTCTTTAAGAGAATACAATGCTTGATGATGATTGATGTCAATAAAACTTACGCACAATGTTCCCTTAAGCAGATTAATTTATTTAAGTTTAAAACTAATGTCCCCTTAACTACAAAACATGATTTTAAAAACAACCAATGTAAGGTAGTAAGGTCAGCAATTAAAATAGCTTGCGACAAACTTCATTTCAAATGCAATAGTGATACAGTAGTATCATACCGCATAAGGTAAATAAATTATTTCTAATGATTGTTTTTAAAAGCATTCTAGCAGAACTTCCAACGATTCCCACATTCATTGCACAGTACAAATGTGGTCATGGGCTCATCAGAACTTCTGGTCTGCAACTGATTATATGTGCAGTTCTTCTGTTTGCACTTGCCGCACTTGAGCATGTCTGTTTTAGTTCCCTGGACAGTAGCAAGCTGAGCATCATCAATTGCTTCCTTGATGAATTTCTCTCGCAGTTTTTTCATCTCATCACTGGCCATTTCTTCAGGTGCCATCTTAGCAAGGCGTGATGCATTAATCACGCCATTTAAGTAATTTGTTCGGAGGGTGGGGTTTTTGGGGTCTTTCAAATTGGCAACTCTTGATCGTACTCGGTTCTTGTACCTCATATCAGTATTCCTAAATTCAGCATAAATACATTCCTCAAGATCTTCAGCCAGCTCTTCTGGGGTTGCACATGAGTTAGCACATGATTCAGCATCCGTTTTAAGTGCCTGAGTAAGAAGCTCACGGCATTTCAGGCGCACAGCATCCGTGGTGTTGGACTGGGGAGGAAATGATGAAGGCAATTTTTTGTCCTTCTCTTTTTCGTCTTTCTTATCTTTATCTTTCTTTGATTTCGAAGAGCTTCCGTTGTCTTTTGAAGGAGTTGATAAAAACTTTTTCCAATTCTTGATGAGAGTTTTGCAAAGAGAATTTACTTCCTCATCTTTGCTCGACTTGCGTAGGGCATTCACTGTCATGCCTATTCTTGTTTTAGTGAGAACCTCTAAGTTAATTGCCATTGTTTGTAAAGCTTTGAGCAGTTCCAGAGCTTCTTCCTGGCCCTAAAAATAAACAAAATTATGTTGAGCTACTGTCGCTACCGATGCCCGCCACAGATAAACAGCTATCATGGCTACTTTTAAAAGAAAGAATACGCCTGAAACCTATTTCGTAACCACTTTAGAACCTCGGCAACATGCATAGCAGTACAGACTTACATCAAATAGTAACAAAAATGTGGATTGAAAATGTGGAGCAACCAGATTCTAGTGTTTTTAGCTTACCGTGCCATCATCGGAAGTCATCTTGGTCAACTTTTTTTGTATTTTCATAACATCTTCTTCTACACTCATTTTAGCTCTGTTTAACTGGAAACTACGGCTTCCCGCCTATTCTCGTAAAATAATTACAAATCTATATAATCGACCACCACACCACACAAAATGTTACTGAAACCATAGATAATACACTAATGTGCTATAGACAATAATTTTATAGTTTGTTGTTAGTATATATTTTTTTCTTTTGAAGAGGCGATGGTAACAAAGACCTTACTGCCTAATCTTTCACTATTATTTCTTTCGTATTTATTTTATTTTTTTATGTCTTCCGTTCACTAGGGACGCCATTTCACATCGTCAGTAATTAGAATTAGATATAAAATGTAGTACGAAATGTAAGGAAACATAGGTGATACAAGTAATATTACTGAGTGATATCATCCGATTATGTGATTGATTACATTGATATTTTAATTACTTCTTTAAAAGCAGTACCTATTCATCCCTTTGATTAGATACCTTTCATCCATACTATTATTACTACTACTACTAATCGTGTCACTATTTCTTTCGAACCAGTGTGAAGAACAGATTTATAGTGCTAGTAGCCTCAAAGGCTCCTTGCGTGAACTTGACACAGTCGTTTTCGAACTTTTTAGTTTCTACAACATGCCGGTTTCCTCGCGATGTTTTCCTTCACCGTGTAAGAGTGCTGGTATGTCGCAGATACATTTTACGAACAGAAAAATCCATTGATGCAAGACCGAATTTGAATCCACGACTTCAGGATCGAGAGGCGGGGCCACTACCACTAGACCAGTGCTCTCATCCATCATAAAATGTCATGCAAAACTTTCTCTAAATAAAGTTCTACGAAAAAATATTACTTCTTGGGTGTTGTTACATACATAAACGAACTGTGAATTTATCAATGAAATGCCATTTCGTTTGTCTAGGTCTAGGTTATGTTTTAGTTTAGATTAGTTACCTAGTTACCTAATTGATCCTTGGAAGAAAAAATGTTCCGAGCTGTTCTCTGAGGTTAAATGTGTACCATAGAGAAGTGGATTTGCTATTCTGTCTGAGGTTAATATCATGAAGTCTAAATTTTAATAAACCTCATTTTCAGTTTAGTTTTCCAATGTCTAAAATAAAAATTACTTATAGAAACAAAATTAGGTAGGTACTTAGGTATATGCTTCCCAGCAAACCTAGATTAAGTTTCATACAGATTAACGTTTCGAAAGTTAGGCTTTAACAAACATTTTTATACCTAACGCCAAATCGCCAAAGTTGCCACTGAGATCTTCACTCGCTCGATCAATTCCTACTTATATCTTACTTATATTATAAATGCGAAAGTTTGTGAGTTTGGATGTTTGGATGTTTAGATGTTTGGATGTTTGGATGTTTGGATGTTTGTGCCTCAATCACGCCTAAACGGCTGAACGGATTTGAATGAAACTTGGAATATACATAGTACATGTACTGGATTAACATATAGGCTATTTTTTATCCGGGTACCACGCGAGCGTAGCCGCGGGCGGCAGCTAGTTATAAATAAAAAAAAATGCGAAAGTTTGTGAGTTTGGATGTTTGGATGTTTGTGCCTCAATCACGCCTAAACGGCTGAACGGATTTGAATGAAACTTGGAATATACATAGTACATGTATTGGATTAACATATAGGCTATTTTTTATCCAGATACCACGTGAGCGAAGCCGCGGGCGGCAGCTAGTTACTTATAAAGGAAGGGACCGACCGTTTTCATTCTAGGTAGGTAGGTACTTATGCATATGTATGTAGGTATGCCTAAAATATCTGTATCATCTCGATAACAACGAGCATAAGGGCCTATGACTTGTCACATAATTGACGCTCTAGTTTTCCTTAATTCTTGCACTTTAGGTAGCCATTGCATCAGGAATTACCCACAGCTGCATTGTATGAAAATTAAAGAGTCGACACACTAGGACAGCGAATTAACGAAAAAAAGCACAGAACAGCATTAAAGAACCTAAGCTTTTATTATGTACCTACCTAAGTACTTAGGTAGGTACATAATAAAAGTAGGTCATGTTTTTATGTAGGTAGGGATTTAAAGTTCCAAAATGCTTCTGGGAACGAAAAACACCACACTTCACTGTTATTCGTGTCACTTTGAAAGAACCAGTTTAAACCAGTGTGGTGAAATTAAATTATTAAAGTGCGCCACAAATAAGTGACTTTCGTGCTTGTATGCTACACACAGATTTAAAAGACGAAATCTTTCTTTTTAAGAATTTCTTATTGTATTAAATCTGGTACCTACTTTGTTTCCTCATAAATTTCACACACACTACACAACACACTCAGCATTCATACATCTTTTACCTACTCACATTCTCAATCATTCGTTGCATTTTTTTTTTCAATAATATTCTCTTTAGTTATAGTAAGATAGTTTATACTAGATAGATAATACCAACTCCATGTTCTTTGAGACTGCGTCACAGTTCAAAACTTGCAGTCTCATCGTTTTACTTGTAATATTTATTCAACTTGTACCTATCCGTTCTGAATAAACACTTTTTTTTCTATAATATAATTGAATAGAATCGAGGAACAGAAAAATGGCACCCTGAGTAATCGGAATACCTACTTTTTAAAGATAAAAGAAAATAAATTTAGGAATGACTAGGCAATAAGGACTATCCACCTGTCTGTAAGGGATTTTTTTTAACAAAATTATCAAATATAATTAATTTGTGTGCGTTATTATAAATTATTGATTAATGTAACTGACGTATAAAGGTTTTAATAATATTTTCATGTATCTATTTTTTTATTGTTAGGTACCTGCATTTTGTCTACATTGAATTTAGCTGTAGGTAGTAGATACCTACTTAGCCTACCTAGGTATTTAGTTATACCTATATTGTTGTTACTCAGTATTTTCCACCACATATTTTTCGTTATTCTATATTCTAAGATTTTTCCCTTTATTTTCCTACCTAAAGCACTAACCAACATATTTTTTTCCTATTTACCTAGTAAGAAGAACACTAAGATGGGTGATTAATGTTTCTTATTTTTTTCTGAGAACATCAGACTGAAGTCACTGACATAGCCATACATTTTTCCTTTGCTAGGTTTCAGTAAGTATGATAACTTTGGTACTATTACATTTCCCAGGTACTACTGCTAGGTAATCTAAGTAGGTAACCTTTGCTTATAACATCAAGAACGGACAATTTCCTCGGTCGTCATTTCAGGTCCATTTTACCTGTTTTGTTAACGTTGAATTTCGTAGTAGGTGTAGTTATCAGCACGGATGTTGAACGCTGGGCGAAAGAGTGTGTTCGCAAGGGTTCGCATGGGTTTCGCACTGGTTATTCCTGATCGATTGTACCTATGCCTATTCTATTCTAATAACGAACGAATGGACTAACAAAACGACGTTGCTATTTATGTCCGTTCAATTTCTTTATTTCATTTCTCTCACAAAGGTTTATTAGTGTAGGTATTTGGTCCATAAGTTATAAATTATTACTTCTTGTAAACTTGTTTTGTGAGAGTCATATAAGTTATTTAAGTCATTTATGCAGGAAATAGAATATTACAGATATTAACTTAGACATTACAGCAATATTACCAAGGCGTAATACTGAGAGACTTTTGCTTGGGAAAGGCTCGAAGACCTGTGTTACAGGTCACCAGTGCTCTCACTCCACGGATCTGAAACGGTAGGACTATGACCAAGGAAATTACTAAAATTCGTTTGTCCGTTAGTAGAACATTGGAACCAGGCAAGAAGGAGGTTAGCGCTCAAAATCGGAGCAGATACCTATTGATCTAAGCTAGCTCACCATAACTCTAACTTGGCTATCTATTATGGACTTCAAAAGTTTTAGATTTATAATTCTTGCAGACAAAACTTGTACCAACAACCCTGGTTAACCTTAAGTTTCCTATAGAGACTTAGGCAATAGGATGATGATGCCAAACATATAATCAGTAGGTTGGTATAGAGCCTGAAAATTAATTCCATATTCAAATAATAATGATTCAACGTTTTTCAAACATCATTCGGCCTTCCTCCCTTCTACTCGTATAGATTCTACGCGTTCTCACGTTCATATAAAGCTTTGCAGTGCGGGGTAGGTTGTTTCAATCACCCGCGCCGACACGCACCAGTCGTGTATTTAGTGCCAAAGGTAGGCAATTTTTATTAAAAAAATAATAATTTTATTATGAAATTAATTTATTAAAATTGGCTTGAAATCAAAGGCTTCATTTTGTATTCAAAAGTGTTACTCTCGTGGTCAATATTGATTAAATTATTTTATGGAAACTTTGCCGCTTTGCCATCACTTAAACTTTGATTTTTCACATACGATTGTATGTATGTATGTAGAAAGGACTTATTTACATTTTGTTTTAATAGATGTATTAAACTGTGTAAATAATTTGCAGATAAATTCTAACCTTGGATTATTTGAAAAAAATACATTTAATTTTTCTAGGCTGGTCACCAACTTAATCATTTTCATAAAATTAATAATTTAAGTGAATATTCGTTATTTTTGCTTTAATAATTAGTGTTTTGGGTAGTATTTTTTTATTTAGTTAAATCTACTTCTATTTACTCCGCCATGTTTTGTAAATGTCATAGTTGAGTGCGGTTTCAACACTTTGAATGCACGATCGATGTCCTTTTCCGACGGCGCCGTAGGTCAACGGAGGCTTAGGTTGTCGGCTCTAATTGGATACATTACTATGCATCTATAAAAGATCACGGTCAGTCAGTGAAAAATAAGATTTCGTTCTATTCAAAATGCATAATGTCTTATTTATATTTTGTTTACTTTAGATACATATTTATGCAATAAGTTACGCCACTCCACATGGAACCAGTCTAAAGTGTAAACCTGAAGAACCGAATAGACCGTGACCTGCTTTCGTCTGCCTCTCAAACAAAGTATTAACTTTGCGACATAATTTTATCGATTCAAAAGCGCTAAGTACCCAAAAAAGATCCCTTCGTTACACATATTTACCTTGTAAGATCCGCTTCATTTAATTGGTGGTTAACCTACGACATAACAAAAAACCGTTGAAGTGTTAGTCGAATTCGCGCACGAAAAGTTCCGTACAATCACACTTTAAAAATGTTTCTTGTATGGAGCCCCCTTTTATTTTATTTTTATTATTTGTTGTTACAGCGGCAATAGGAATACACTGTGAAAATTTCAACTTTCTACCTATTACGGTTCATGAAATACAGCGCGCTGACAGACGGACAGACGGACAGTGGGAGCTTAGTAATAGAGTCCCATTAGCACCCTTCGGTTACGTAACCCTAAAAACTTAAATAAATAACTTAAAGCCTCTGAATTCGGTATAATATAACTACCTATACGTATACTTATAAATGCAAATCAGAATAACAAAAAGTGCTTGGTTCATTACATACCTACACTACATTTAACCGCCTTATAAAAGAAGGTACCTACCTATTGCATCAACGTAGGTACAATATTACACTAATACCTTACGTTAAGCTTTAATACATACATACATATTATCACGCCCGTGTCCCTAATGTGGTGGGCAGAGCTACAAGTAATTATAAAAAAACTCGTAGTTCCTTATTCAAAGTCCCAAAATAGATATGATGAACCATGGTGGCAGGTATCAGCCAGATAAATATTGAAATAACGGGTAATTTTCAGTGACAGACAGCAAGATGTTCAAAGTGTTGGTGGTCGCCGTGGCGGTGGTAGCGTACGCTGAGGCCTACTCCTCGGGCGCCCCTGAGTCCGCCTGCCAGGACATGATCCCGAGGCATCCCGTCTCCGCGCAGAAATCTCCTCCCCCTTACAGCATCACCACTAGTACTAAGGTATCTTGGAAATACTTTGAAGTTATCACCACATCTAGGTACTATTTGTTATTGTCTGTAGAGTAGTTTTGTTATGGCCAGGCCTAGTACTTAGTAGTCAAGAAAATATGATAAGTAAGTAAGTTCGTATGAGCTAGTGGCCAGCTCTTGTGACGGAGTTTTTAGGCCGCCTAAAAGCCTCCGTCATGGCTTAACGACTTAAAAGCCGGGACCGACAATTTAACGTGCCTTCCGAAGCACGGAAGCGCTCAGATCGTAATGTAATGCCGCTTGTGGTCACCCATCCCAATTGTGAGCGCGCACCACGTTGCTTAACTTCAACAATCAATCAAGAACGTCTAAGCAAGCTACGTGAAGCTACGTCACGAACGCTTCGGCTACGGCAACTGTATACTGTATAGTGAACAAATGTATTTAACTCTGTATTATGTTATGTGAGGGCTTCGCCGTTCTTCCCTCTGATGCGCTCAATGAGGCTTGTGTAACTAAAGGTCCTAGCATTTGGGGCACGTAAGTACCCCGCAGACGTAATTGTAGGAGATGGCTGCTGGCTGGTGGTCTAGCATTTAGCTTCCCGTTTTTTGTAGAGATCGAGTCGACGTTCTACTTCAAACTCATTCACCTGTAGCATTCGCAGTCTCTCCACTCCATACGCTGTGATGCGAAAAAAAAAATTGACAAGAAGCTAAACTAAATTCATTATCCTTATAGAGCAAATACGAACGAACAAATTTTACTTTTGATAACAATCTAAAAAACAATTATGTTTGAATATAAAATACACCGGTAGGTAGGTACCTAGAGCGCGATAAACTTAGTTAGGTACCTACTACTATTCTATTCGTGTCAGCAATTCTTTCGAACCAGTGTGGTGAAAAGATTTAAAGTAGCTACTTACTTCATATATATCTAGAAAAGAATGAATTGATTTGATAGGTAACTTATTGTAGTAATTCTTTTTTGAAATTTTTTAGTGATTCTAGAACTGACGCCGTGCCATCTACAATTTAAGTATATGTTATTTTCATCACCAGGTGGTAAAAGCCGGTCAATCCATGGAGGTGACTATCAGCGGCAAGTCTGAAACGGACCTGATCCGCGGCCTGCTGATCCAAGGCCGCGCGAAAGACATCCCCGTCGGCAAGTGGACCCTTCCGCCCGGCGAGCAGCTCGTCCAACTCCTCAACTGTGGTGAACCTGGCGTGAGTGACTTTCACCCTATATTCATCTTTATGAATCATCATGACTACTCTTTAAGACTTTACTTAGAGTACTTTTAGGACTTTACTTAGAGTACTCTTAAGACTTTACTTAAGAGTAGTCATTATCTTGATTAGGAACCGTCTCTAGTTGTTGCTATGCATGTTGTCTTAAATCTTGGGGTGAGGAAAGCTGAAATGAGCGCTGTACCTCTACTAAGTTTTTATGGCCTTACAGAGATCGGAGCAGCAGAGTCGAGGCAAAGGAACTAAAAAATCTAACATATCTGTATTATATTTACGTATAAAATAAATAAATAAATAGCATCCAACAGTCACATAGGTACATAGTCCTGACCCCACACTAGGATTCCTTGTATCGTGGGTAACCGTTTCGTGCGTTAATGTGCGTTCGTGCCTCGATTCTCGTTCCTTTTAGCGACGTGTCTTATAAGAGTGAAGATTTATCATGGTAGGTACAAAGACAAAGATGAAGACTTTTTGATGGACCTATTTAGGTATAAACGGAAAATAGGAGAGCATGCGCGCCCTTGTAAAAAAACGTTTTGATATGAAGCCTAAGCAAGCTGTCTCCAAAATAAAGTCTTTGTTACGTCGACCAGGAAAGTCTTGATTTTCCTCAATTATCTTTTTGCTCAATCCTTTTGTTGAACTGTGATGTTTATAATGTTCTTTGTTTTTTTGTTCATCCAATGGGTTTTACCCAAGTTCCTGAATTATTATTTATAAATAGACATCGCAACGTTATGAGTAGGAAATTTCTTGAACTTTTTGTTAGGCAATAATACCATATTTTATGTAGTAGACTAGTAAAACCCCCACGGCATTGCCCGATTTTTTTTAAACTAACTTCGTTTTAACACTGCGTCCCTTAGGAGTTTCGGGAATTCAGTTGATTGTCAATCAGTCAGTACCTACCTAACGTAGGAGTTTTATATATTTAGAATAGATTTATTTTAAAGATACTACAAGTAGTTGGACAAAGGCAGCTTATTATAGAGGTTATAAATTCTCATAGCATTGTAAGTAGGTAAATTACTTAGGTAGAATCATCCAAAATGACTTGGCGGTATGTTAATTAGATAAACGCGTTTGTTTTTTATATTTAGCGGTAATAAAGCAACACCCGCATGAATAAGGACTTCATTGTGCGTAGGTATTATGTCTAAATTAGGCTAGACTTGTAATTTATAAGTTAATAGCTATTCATGGAATTTATTTGGAATTCGTCCTGCGTTTTGATTGGTCAGTCATTCATATCGCCTGAAATAAAAACGTTCCAACGATTTAACCAGATAAACTACGTTGCCTTCAAGTGCTAGTAAGCTTTTGAAATTGAAGGTCAAAAAAATAAATTGATGCCTAGATCTGATAGGTATGTACTTGAATAACTGACGTTGTAGATTAAAGTTCCTAGGTACCTATTAAAAATTACATTAAAGCATTTACCTACGTACGTAGGTACCTTTTTTACTTTACCCTAGTTTACCCAAAGTCTGACCACCGCCATCTTTTGAAGAAAATTGAATACCTAGTCATGTCAAACTTAGCAGCTCATTGTGAGAATTGAGAGGCTCCTAGAGGCTCATTGAAAAAGTGATGATCGGAAAAGTATTAAATTTGGTATTTTCGTTGAACTACTTGTTTGAAAGCATTTCGTTATCCAGTAGGCACAGTAGGTACCTAAACAAAACTAACGCGAAGAATATTGAGCTAACCTCTGGTTTTTAGGTGGCAACAAATTTTCAAAACATAACATCAGATTTATGAATTTAATTACAAGTCGGAGTATAGTTACAAATATTTTTTTTTAGTTGACTGCCTACGCAGATACCTAACAAAAGAGCAAATCACTAGGTACGTGGTACAATGAACTTTAGAATAAATTAATAAGGTACAGTAGTACTACAAATATTGTGCGCCTCGGCAAACTTCGTGCTTTGTATGAAAACCCAATTTGTCCGAATATGCAACAAATAGTTTTAAAATAATAACTGAATCAACCCTTTAAAATAATAAGTATCTACTTAATTATTATAACATCTCTCTATTACATATCATCATCGAGTTTTCGGCACGAAAATTGCCGAGGCGCACAATATTTGTGGTAACTGTAGCTACATAGGCCGGTCTAGTGTCTAATAATATTACACCGGTACTGTTTGTATGCTTCCGAGGCCATTACGTTAAGCCACATTGCCCTTCACTGATTAATAGTCGCTAAGTAATGTAATCGAAATTTGAGATATCAGTTTTTGAGTAAAATAGGTGTTCATCTAAAAATTATCACTAAAGCTTATTAATAATAATAAATAAATAATATGTACTAGCTTCAGCTCGCAGCTTCACTCGCATGGTGCCTACCTACCCGGAAAAAAATTGGTTATATATTATTCCAAGACACTTTTTATGTATATTCCAAGTTTCATACAAATCCGTTCAGCATATAATATACGACGATTAGATGACCCACACACACCCACCCACACACACACACACACACACACACACACACACACACACACACACACACACACACACACACACACACACACACACATATTTGCATATACACCCATATGCATACAATTTTCGCAGCATTTAGTTTTAGCTTTTTATTTCATTCAAAATATTAAATAATCCTTGATTTGGAACACAGTCCTTGTTCTGTTTTGGAGGTGGGCGTTGACGACAGGTATCTTACTTACTTATATTATAAATGCGAAAGTTTGTGGGTTTGGATGTTTGGATGTTTGTGCCTCAATCACGCCTAAACGGCTGAACGGATTTGAATGAAACTTGGAATATACATAGTACATGTACTGGATTAACATATAGGCTATTTTTTATCCGGATACAATACAATACAATACAATACAACTTTATTGTAAAACACATCGGATAAAATTAAAATAAAACAAAAATACCACGCGAGCGAAGCCGCGGGCGGCAGCTAGTATATTATAAATGCGAAAGTTTGTGAGTTTGGATGTTTGTGCCTCAATCACGCCTAAACGGCTGAACTGATTTGAATGAAACTTGGAATATACTAGTACATGTACCGGATTAACATATAGGCTATTTTTTGTCCGGGTACCACGCTAGCGAAGCCGCGGGCGGCAGCTAGTATAATATAATAATCAAAGGCGTTGACACTGCTACACAGTTTTAACTTTTGCAGTTATTGTCAATGTGTCATTTGATTTATGTAGCTACCTGTATTTTTTGTTTCAAATAAATAAAGGAATTACTGGTAGGTACATAGTACCTTCCTGCTTTTTGAAGATGTACGTGTTGTGTAACACACTCTTTTTAAATGGCAATATTCGTTGTTCGTTTTAGACTCATGGTAGAGTATCTCGTAGCTAAGGTTACTTACAATTCCATAGAACCAAAAACGCCTTGACCGATTTCACCATGCTGTTATTACCTACGCATAATGCCACGCACACTGCATTTGCCATATCCTAGGTATTAATTCCAATTATAATACCTACTATAACATAACTATGACTACCTACCAACCAAAATTCAGTATGGCGACCTCGGTGGCGTGACGGGTGAGTGTTCGACTGAGACGCGAGATCTGTTCGATTCTCGCTGTGGGAGAAATGTTTGCATGTCCTGCGACATTCTTTCCGGGTCTGGGTGTTGTGGTGCCAAGGTAGGTACTCATAGTTTCTGATATCCACAACACAGGGAATCCTAGTGTTGTGTCAGAACTGGTCAGAACTGTGTATGTGAGCGTGAGCGGTTTTTGACGATTGAATATCGAAAACTAGTACAGCACAGGCGCGGTCGCAGCCTATAATTTTGGAGGGGTCACTAATAATAGAATATGTAGAGTAAATCAGATTTTATTGCACACATCATAAACAAATGGAAGCCTTCTACTTTTATTGACATCGCGGCTAGGAACAGTAATTGGTTTTTTATATTTTGTAGAAGATTTTTCAATTTGACGTGTACGATTTTGGGGGGGTCATGTCCCCTGTGATCCCCCCCCCCCCCCCTTCGGACTGCACCTGGTACAGCATTCATATATAACGTAAGGAAGGTACATTGTCTCACAATCTTGTATTTTTTTTTCTTCAGAACGCCATCACACACAAAAAGCATGACGCTCAGTTCGACAAGCAGACTGCTACCTTCACATGGACCCCACCGGCTGGATTCAACGATGAAGTCAAATTCAGGTATTCAGCATCTGCCATTCAGACTCCTTTATCTTACCTAGTTAGCTTTGTTTATATTATTGATGTAAATCAAATCAAATCAATATAAGTTTATTTGCAACTAATGAAAACGAAACGAAGAACAAGAAGTCCTTATACAGTTCCTTTGTGCCATCCATGGTCTTGCAGCATTCTTTCGGTTCAATTACCGCAGTAGCACAATATAAACTACAAATATAGGTATTTATTTTATGATAGTAATGTAGGTAATTATTATAGTTTAACAAGAATTACAATAATAAATCAAATAAAAAAATCTGTACAACTTTCTGATACAAAAGATTTGAACGCGCACTACTACTTTTAACCGGCTTCTTTAATAAGAAGAGGGTATCAATTCGCATGTAGGTATATTTTTAGGGTTCCATGCCTGAAGGTTGCCAACTGGACCCTATTACTAAGCCTCTACTGCCCGGTCGTCCGCCTGTCAGCGGACTGTACCTCATGGACCGTAATAAATGAAATTTTCAGTGTATATTTCTATTGCTACTATAACAACAAATAATTAAAATCAAATAAAAGGGGTCTTATATCTTCGCATTAAGAAACTACATGAACGATAGTACGGAACCCTTCGTGTGCGAGTTCGACTCGCACTTGACCGGTTTTTTTTTATAATTTGTATTTCAAGGAAACTTTTTTTGTAAACTACCTATTTAACTATTTTTTAAGGTGGCCAGTGTCGTCCCTTTTGACACAGAAGAGCAAATTACTAAAATGACGTGACTTCTCGCAACGTCATTTGCTAAGAATGCTCCTAAGGAGTTTTTATCCTATTATTAGTATATTTAAAAAGTAATGGCCGTTTATTAGGTAGGTATTGGTCGTACTAGCAAGAGCCTAAAACTTGGATAACTTGGCTGATTTGGACAATTAGAGTATCTACCTACCTATACGTTAGGTTTTGGTTTGAAAAAACTAAAATTGTTGCTTGGTTACTACGCTAAAATAGCTAGCACAAGAGATATTATTGTTGAAGTACAGCTTATGTTGTAGTAAATAATTACCTACTTATGGATTTATCGGTCTTGTAACACCTACAGTATGATGAAAGTAATTATTATATGATGCCTGGCACTTAGCGGCACAGTGGAGTTGCAAGTATTGCGACAGAGTCATGCGGTTGTTAAATTATTATTATTATTACCTCGGTGGCGTGGTGGGCGAGTGCTCGGCTGAGACGCAAGAGGCGCGGGTTCGATTCCCGCTACGGGAGAAGTGTTTGTATGTTCAGCAAATGTTTCTTCCGGGTGCCGTAGTATTATGTATTATAAGTAGGTACAATATGTATGTCCAGAAAAATAGTATATAAGTCAGTCATCAGCCATCTGGTTTGGTTCCAATAGTACAAGCTTTGCTTAGTTAGGTGCTAGATGGCGCTATGTGAAATGTTCACAAATATTTATTTATTCTTATTATTCTTGTGCTGAGGCCACATTATCTTGATTGGGCGACCTTGTCGCATAAATAAATAAAGTCCTTCAAGGAGTTGGGCTGGCTGGGGGAGGGTTAGCAGGGGGATAATGCACAATAATACACCCCAATGCGGGACGTCAGTGCAGATCTTTGTTCCCTTAACTTAATTAGAATTGGAAACGTACACCTGGTTTTGATACTTTCGACACAGAATCCTAGTGTGGGGTTAGGACTGGGTGACTATTTATTTGTGTTTTTGACTGCATAGCTGATTTGTATTTAATTTTGATTGTTTCAGAGCTACCATCGCGCTCAACGGCGCAGTCTTCTGGGTCGGAGTTGAATCGGCTCCCGTCAAAGTGGTCAACTAAATATAAAACTCATTTTGCCTTCTATTTGTAAACGTCTTATATAAGACCAACGTTACTTACTATTTTTCCGACTGTGAAAATATTTTTAATGGCTAGTATGTGATATTTCCAATTTGAGGTCTAATTAATATATTTTTTTAATGTAAACATTTATTTATTTCTTACCTCAACGCATCAAAAGGGAAAAATTTAGATTTGAAATAATGAGTCAATTTTATAAAATAATTTATTCAAACGTAGCACCTAGAAACTTTCCCCGAGATCCATTTTACAAACTTTAACTTTTAGTTGTAAATCTATCCAAATTCAGAAATGGAATAAAGTAGTATTTAGGGTACTTATTTAATAATGTAATGGAAATGTGCTGTTCTATGAAGTTTAAATTTGAATATGTAGACACTGAAATATATCTTTAAGAATACTATTGACACTACAACTACATCAGACGGTAAACTGTTTCAAAGACTTACAATTAAATCCGAAAACTGAAGCTACCATCGATAAAAGATATGTAAGATATTCGATTCTGTAAATTGAAGTCTTTGAAAAATTTTACCCAAATTACTCAAATTCAAATCCACTAAGTCAAGCAATTCCAAATGCATGCACTAAATCACAAACCTTTTATAATCTTTCAAGTACGATTGCGCAGTTTTCGTCAAAAAGCGACACATTTTGAACATTACAAAAGCCTCAAATAAAATTTAAGATTAGTGCCATGACATTTTGCTGACACTGAATACAATACAAGGATTTTCTTTGTTATAACTTGTTTATAATTTTACTTTCTCTAAATCCACTTCATTTAGGCCCGATGAAATAACATTGTTATCCTAGTTAGATAGTATTTAATGGCAGTGCCATAGGCAAGATTGGTCACTAAACCTACTTATAACCTAGTTTAGGATTAAAAAGTGGTATGAACAGTGCTCCAATCGTATCTTGAAAGATTCAAAAAAATATTTGTTGAGCACATTATTTCCAGGATTCCTTTAGTCACTAAAACACAACATTGAAAAGTTATTTAGAGAAAATTATGAATATTTTTTATCATTCTATGCTAGTTAAATGAATCGTATGGTCCAATTTGCCAATTACAAAAGCATGGTCAATTCAATATACTGAACAAAAACTTTACTTGAGGTGATGACATGCATCATCTCGTAAAGGAAAATCTCAAATGAAAACTCATTTTATAACCAGACAAGAGCAGTTATAATGAAAAAGTCAGTATTCATTTGTCGGTTTACTAATGATTGAAATGATCCAAAAACGACATAAATCAAATCAATGTTCATTCCATGTTTTTACGTTTCATTTCTCGAGTTCAGACTGCGAATTAAAGTATGCAATAATAGATCGATTCACTCAATCTACAATTATATATTTTTATTTTATTTTCGAATGAAACATGAAAGCTAGGAATGACTGAAAAAAGTAACATTTGGTATCACCTTAAGTAATAATGTTGATGAACATCTTGGAATACTTAGTTCATTATGAGAGTTATTATTACACATTCAGTCAATAGGATCCACACATCATAAAACTTAGGCATCAATAAAATTAATCTCTTTGACATCACAACTAGTCACTATTTAGGTAACTAATACGGAAGAAATACAGGAATTGGGCTAGTGTTAATAACACTTAACCGACCGTCAAACGGCTGTTTAATCTAACGAACTTATTTTGAGTGACAGTGTTATAAAAAAGTGTACCGGTTTATTTACGATTTCTTGACTTGGGAAACAGAAAGTACCTAACATAAAGCAACATTTTCGTAAAAAATTAAAATGCATTCATCGTGAAAAAATCAAAGTATAGTCAAAATAATAATGTTTTCTTAATAAAAATAAACATAAAATAAGTAGGTACTAAAGTTTCCTTTAATCTTTCCAATTTTCCTGCATAGTTGCGTTTTACTGTTCTATTATCAGCTGAATCACGAGAGTTCGTAATTCGTAAGACATAAAAGTGCGCCCGGGTTACTATTTTTAACCAAACATAAATGGAAGACGATGATGAAATGTAAACTTTAGAAAGCAGAGTAGATTGTGCATCCGCAATAAAATGCTTTTTTGTATTGCATAAATCATTCTTCAAATTCGAAATAAATTCATGTCTATGATAAAAGTCGAGATAATACAGGCCAAAATCCTTATAAATTCATTGAATAATTTTACTGACTTTTTCCTATAAACTAAACATTAGGGACTGAGATTCAGAGCCTATTAAGAAAACTAAATCATAAAATGAAATGGTTACTTACATCTACATCTGCAATATATCTCGAAATGCAGCTTACATGAATTGAGTATATTTTAAGCAGTGCATTGTTTTCATGGTCTTACAGTTTCTGCTTAAATACTTTCGTTTCTTAATTCTTTTACTTGTTCATGTTATCTAATTGATGAGTAACATTGGCAAGACTGTTCATGTCTGTATCAAATCTTATCAACACAGACACAAGGCAATTTCGGTGTTTGTTTTCCGCTATTAATGGGGACCTTGCATTTTCCTTCACTATAATATTTTAAAATTATTTGGTATGCCTCTACAAACTACAACCAAATAAATATCATTACCATACAAGAGAGATAGTCAATAAATATTGTTGAATAAATAGATGAGTTATGTAGTTTCAAACTAAATCATTTGGTATGAATTAAATGCACTCAAATTTAAGGATCTTATAGCTAAATACAAAACATCACAGTTAATACTGAATAAGTAGTAAATAAATACATAATATAAATTAATAGATAAGTGTGAAGGCTAACATTGGTTTTGTATGAAGTAGCTTTGTCTCTTGAGCTGCCTGTAAAGAGATATGTACTTCCCTGCAGCGGATGTGCGGGGAACAACATACTGCTTGCAGAAGAGCTTGGGGTCCTGAGCCTTTTCCGAGAGCTCCCCACAGTCCAGGGCTCGAAGGAATGCTAGCACAAATGTGAAGCAGTTGTGTCTGTCCTCATTGTAGCAGCTCGCTTCCCAGAGTGAACTAGAACTCACCTAAAAAGACCCAACATGTTAGATGTCATTCACAAAGTGATGTTTTGCTTTATAGAAAATACAAAACTAGTCAAACAGGTAGATAAAGTTAGAAAGTTACCTTTAAAAGTATGCCATCCCATAACTCATTCCAGAGCTCATCGAATTGCTCCAATAGGAGACACTGGTCCCATTCCGAGATAGAATTGCTAT
Organism: Scotopteryx bipunctaria; assembly: GCA_949320045.1. Taxonomy (NCBI): domain Eukaryota; kingdom Metazoa; phylum Arthropoda; class Insecta; order Lepidoptera; family Geometridae; genus Scotopteryx; species Scotopteryx bipunctaria. Next base: position 9,165,242 of record OX439441.1, read on the forward strand.
TCTTCCATTCTTTAGTCACCAAGTCCACACCTCGAATGCCTTCTTCACTAAACTCAACAACACAACCTTGCGAGTTAGTCACCCCTATGTGTAAATCTTTGGAGTTGTAATAATCGCTGCAACGGTAAGGGCAAACGTGAGCACAGTCACCTCAGTACTTTGATAAAGAAAATTAGTCACAATGTCTATATGCATGTAGGTACCTACTTACATATAGTCATTGTACCTACCCACCAGGTTACTGGTACATAAACCATGGACTATGAGGAAACAACAATAAAACTTACTTGAGGAAGTCCCCATGAGTCGGTTTCATAACAATAGCTCGAGGGTGCTGTGACGCTTTCACAAAGGGATAAGGAACCCTGAAAATAAAATAGGGCGCTTAGTAACAAGTTGTTAGGCGCAAACAAACAAAATTATCATAATCTAATTATATTTACCTGAATGGCAAGAGATTATAGTCATATCTGTCAAGCTTTTGCTCACAAACAGGACATTTTTCAGGGATTATAGTACAAAATACTTTGTGCTCACAATGGTGGAAACAAAGGATACCCGGATCCATTTTTACACAAAGATAATCGCCGTTTTTTCAATTAAACCTATCTAATGAACACCTTCGTTGTAACCGCTGATATTTTAAGAAGCCTTGAGCAAAGTTAAGTCTTCGGGTAGTAGCGGATTTAACTCATTGACGAATCAAAAGCGATAAAACCACTAGAAAACTATTGTTTCACACCTTTCACATCTTGTGAAACCTCAATAATTGAAGTACGTTCGAATACCTAATCCGGTGAAAATAAATAACACTATAGGGTAAATCCAAATGATATAGCTCATTGTATAAAATAATATATTTACTCTATCCAAATTGAAATTAATAGTTTTGATTGAAATAAATTGAGGAAAGTACAATTGCTTACTTTTTATCTATTACAAACTAAATAACTGTTAAGTTTATTCACTCTTATAAAACCCACATTCAGAATGTATCGTACGCCGTATCATGATTGGGTGAATTACAGCTGTGAACAGATGACTCAACACATCCAACGGCATTGGTCGTCGTAGTATTTTCAATTTCTAAGCTCAATTTTAATTGGTTGGTTTTCATGACATTTATTACTTGACGAAGCGGGAAAATTTAAACTTTCAAATTTCTTAATATTACATTATATTATTCTACTTAAAACAAAACGTTGATTATTTTTATGTTGTTTTAACGTTTTACATGTATAGAGTGAAGAATATTATCACTTTTGGGCGTACTGTGTAACTGTTTACCTGGGACCTAACTCATTTTTAATACTTTGCGTTGGTGACAGTGTCTTACCAGGTCCTACCATTTACCTCGTAAATAGGTAGATAGTAGGTACCTACCTCTAAAATGCACTCTTGCCTGTTTATTGTTTTGGAAATAAAATGAATAAGGTACTGAAATCATACATTCTCCTATCGACCACAAGTAATAAATATATAGGTCAACAATTATGATTTTAAAAAGATAACGACGGCGAAATAAAAATATTAAATATTGAATGGCTACTCTACTTTATGAGTAGAGAAACTTAATATAATATGAAGCTAGGTAACATACATAACGTAGGCGCTTGACATCAGATGGATGGTGTTGGAATTTTATCAATAATTTGTGAGGCGTAAAGGCAACGCAGCCTATTGTGTGTTAAGTTACCATAGTTACGGCCTGTGGCGGTAAACCACACCTATTCGGACTCAGTTTTACGTCCCAGTGAGTGACCGAACGGTCACAGAAAATCACTCCGTTTTTGTGGCCATCTATAGCCCGTGTTCTGAAATAGTGGTAATTTAGATAGATCTTAGGTTTTCAAGTTACAGTTACTAGTTTATTTGATTGTCATAACGATACATATCCATGAAAAGCAGCAAACGTTTAATTTATGTAAGTTGAATAGAGTTGTCGAAATAATCACATGCCATGTAGGTAACTAACTAGCCAATGTGCTTGTTAGCTAAATTAAATTGGTAGGTACAATACTCTACGTAAGCTTAATAACTTGTACTACTAGTAATCTAATTACGAATGTTTGTAAGGATAAAAGGACGATCCTTGTGCCTTAAGAGGCCACCACATGATTGCATCTAGACTGATTTTGAATTGAATTGAAATAGGACGGATTTCGGGTATATAAAAGAAAGACAGTGAAATACCGCGCAAAATAAAACTACAAAATGTATTAAAAAACTGGTTTCAACAACTAAAGAAATAGTTATTACCTATTAAAAGTAAAAATCATCTGAAAATGTGGTGGGTCCCCGAGATCTAGATTAAAACATACGCGAAACACGAATTTTTGAATAATTTTTTTATACGTGTGTTTCTTTTCATGTTTTCACTTTAAGGAACCAATGAAAAATGTTAAAATTTCATTTATTTTTTGACGAAATACATTTTATTAACCAACAACAGAGTTCTATCTACGTCGCTTTTGGTGAACAAAATCCGCTATTGCACTCTCTTAATCACAGCAAAACGGCTGAACGATTTGAATTAAACTTGGAATATAGGTTTATTAAAGTACCTACGTGTGCTATAATAACATGGGTATATGTTAACTTTAATCTGTGTACCACGCGAGCAAAACTGCGGGTCAAAGCTAGTATTCAATAAATGCTTGAGTATTTACCTACTTATTTTTTTTAGAAGCTATTATGTCTAAATGACGTATACTAAAAGAAATACAATGGTTGAGAGGAACAAGGTGGCTTTGCAAGTGGCCTGGGGCCTGCTCGCAGTCTTCAAAGTGGTCTCGGCTGGGATATCATGCTTGAGCAACCCTTGCTACCATGGAATTTGCATCGATGATATCAATAGGTAAGTGGGACGTCCGGCAGCGACGACGGGCAGATGATAATAGTCAAGCCGTAATTGGACTAGGCTAGCATAAGACCGTGTTGAATGGCACAAGCGTAGAGAGAGAAATGGAGAGCAAAGAAACTTAAGAGACTACTACTTATTGAATGTTTAAAGAACTAGTAATCAGCACAAATTAAAGCTAAATATACTTATCATGGTAGTAATTTTGTATCACGACCAAAATAGTTTCAGAGGCCTTGATTTTGCGCAGTTATTTCCTACAAGCTTTTCAAGGAAGTTTGCCTTGTCAATTTTGTATTGCGGTACAAAGATTGCAACGATTCTATGCGATAGTTCTTATCACTACATCTGGCAAAATTATCACAAAGCTAGTTGACAAGCTCTATTGCAGGTTAGCAAAGTTAATAAATAAAAATATTTCAGGACGCGAACAGTTAATTATTTTTTTAATTAACTGTCTGTAAACTGTTTTGTAAACATAATAAAAATTATGTTTTATAATTAAACATCTAGAACATGCCTACATAACTTTGATTAGACAAAGTTATCCTACTAATATTATAAAAGTTTGTCAGGGTGTTTGGATGTTTGTGACTCGATCACGCCGTAACGGCTGAACATATTTGAATGAAATTAATATAAACATAATAGGTACGTATGCTGGAATAACATATACCTATGTCACTTTTAACCGATCACCATGCGAGTGAAGCTGTTGGCAGCAGCTAGTAAGTGCAGTAGTAGCTTACGCACTATTCGTAATTTAAAAAAGGATTTATGTAGAATTCGTTAATGCGCATAGAATTATAAAAAGCGTAGTCTTAAGTTTTGGGAAACCAATAAAATCTAAAGCGACTCACTAAAACGATTCCTTATTTCGGTACACAAACATGCACCCTTAGAAGTATCTCGTTGCGTGACTCCACTCAGTTTATGGGGTCACCGACGTGGTGCTAATTCCACAGGTTAAGTTTCGATATTTTAGGGGAGATATACTTACAGCTCCGATGGTTTCTTTACTATCTTTACGATGTTTTGAACAAATGATACGCCAACACAAATATATTTTTTTAAATTTTTCTTTTAAATTTAAACTGTAACTCTTGACGATGTCCTACATCATTATAATAGATACCATCAAGTATGAACAAGGCAATCAACCAAAAGAATCGTGCCAAAAATAGGTATGTGATGGCATCACGTTATATTCACGTGTTTCTTTCTATTTGTCGAATTCAAAAATCTTTAATTGGTAGAACTGAATACTGAAGTAAAAAGTTGTCATCAAAACTGTACAATTACAGTACATACGCCTGTTATTGCGTGGATGGGTACACAGGAGTCCAATGTCAGACGAACTGGGACGAGTGCTGGTCTTCTCCATGCCAGAACGGGGGCTCCTGTCTCGACGGTATCGCCTCCTACAATTGTTCTTGCCCTGAAGGGTTTATCGGTAAGTTTCACTAATGAGGTCACAGAACCCGAATGTCTAGATGTTGTGATAACCTCGTTGCTTTGTTTATTTTAGGGCAGGTTGATCGATGTTGTTTGTCCTCAAAACAGAAGGCTGTCGGTTTTGTTGTCTATTTGTCCTTTATTTTATTGGTTCTCCATTAGTGGCGATTGGCCATCTACCTCATTAAACATATTACTCTCATAAAACTCATGTACCTACCTAACAAAAGCCTTGCTTTAAAATGTAACCGTCTCTTTCATTGATTACAGTGACAAAAACTTTGTTATCATTATTGTTTTATGAAAAGGGCCACTAGATGCAGTTGTATTTATCCTAAACAATGATCAGTTAGAGCCCTAGGGAGTAAACCTTCCACAAATAGCAGCATCGTAGCAAGCCTATGAGTGTCTGATCAAGGATAGGTAGGTTATATACAAAAGGTAGCATACGGTATAAATTCTAATTTGTAAAATCATCCCTTTGATTTAATTTTTTATTTTTGAAATAAAACTTCTTACTATTTTACTTTCTGCAGGAGATAATTGCGAGACAAACTACAACGAGTGCGAGTCCAACCCTTGCCTCAACAACGGAACTTGTATCGATATGACCAACGGCTACGTCTGCTCCTGTATACCAGGGTTCTCTGGGGAACACTGTGAGGTTGATATCGCGGTGTGCAATAGTACTGAGGAAGTTAGGTGCTATAACGGAGGGCAATGCATTGAGGGGCCGGGGTTCAAGTTCTACTGCAAATGTCTTCCAGGTACACTAGAACATAAAAAAACATTGCAACTTAAGCTTGTAAGCGTCCATGACAATTTCTATCACAAAATAATTCTTAATCATTTATTACATTGCAATTTATGTGGTCATAAATGTCATTAATTTCATAAAATCTATAGAGTTCGTTCAGTTATTCTGATATATCTGACTGATGTTTTTTTAGTGACCCTTACCTCCGTATACTCAAACGCAGCTCAGAGGTGCACGCATTTCACAACACAACTAAATCGCAGCTTTCAAAGCTCTATCGATAGATACAATAGGACCTCAGACGTTTGATCAACACTTTTAATTGAGACATTACCATTAAAATACATACTTACCTACGTACAGCAGTTAACAGTTCATACACATAGTCACTGACCTAAGATCATGTTTTTGCAGGATGGGCGGGTCCAAAATGCGATGATCAAATAGACGAATGTGAATCTAATCCATGTCAGAACGGCGGCGTTTGTATCGACGTCCATGCTGACTACATGTGCGCCTGCACTTTTGGTAAAATACACATTCAATTACAATTACAATCTTCTCTTTTTCTTTTCCTTTTTTTCCGGGCCTGACTAGGGAGTTAGAGTTAGGCCTATACTTCTTTTTAAAACTCACTACATTTATCTGTACAAAATGAACAACTGCACTTCTTATTTTCAATATTTCTCCGGTTCACGAATCAGAAATTTTAACTAGGTACCTACGTAAAATCACTGGTAGGGTATTTTCTGAGAAATGAGAAATTTAGATTAGGTATTGCATCCTAAAACCACTATTAGGACAAAAACTTACTGATTTCGTTTCAATAGCATTTTACACTAACTGTAAGGGTTTGTAGGTACCTACTCCTCTGCTGGATTGAAAATAAAGAAAAAGCATAGAATGCTTGAATTTATTTGCAGAATTTATTTATCATAACTTAGGTATAGTAAACACTTTGTTACACCAGAATATTGTGCCTGGAAACCCTATTAGGTTTGAGTAGGCACTCACATTCGTCAAAATAGATATACAATGTACTTAGGACTATAAAAGAAACGATTAGATAAAAGTAAGCATACAAGTATAAAGGTAGGTAATTAGAAGGTAAACCATATTGCGTTAACTACTTAATTATTGCGAAATCGGATGATCCACACTCACAATTAATTTATTATAATGCATAGCGGAAAAACATAGGCACCCATACTAGGTAAGACCTGTATTATGGCATGCCTATACCTTCCTCCGGACTTAGTTGAAGTATTAAGTTTATAAATGAGGATTTAAAAATCTGTCATCATGCCTATTCACAGGATTCACCGGCAAGAGTTGCGAGGTCCAGATAGAGTTCTGCGATGAGAACGCGTGCAGTAACAACGCTCTATGCATTGTGGAAGACGGAGTGAGGGTGTGTTACTGCGTGCCTGACTATCACGGAGAGAGATGCGAGCTTCAGTACGACGAGTGTCTACTTGGGCCTAGGTATTTAGTCACAAAATACTCATGTCATCCGTTCTAGGAACCAGTGGAATGATAGGAAAGCTTGCCTCAAACAGGCTAATTTCGTGCCCATGACACCATACTACTAGTCGTGTCACTAGTTCTTTCGAACCAGGATTCAAAAACATGTATTAAGTTTTTGAACTTTTAGGTTCCAGACACCATATTGATTCCACAAAATCACCGTCAATCATCGTCACCGTTTTTAGAGTAGGTGCTGCACCTCACTGCGTCTTCTCTGCAAAAATCAATAAATTTTTTGCCGTAGTGTCTAACGACTTAGTTAGACGCATGAAGCTCTGGTATTGCGCACATCAGTTTTCTGAGCATTCCTAATTAAATATCGAAATCAAAACTGCCAAGTTTCCATATAAATTCACCTATGCTTTTTCCACAGATGTATGAATGGAGGAACTTGTATCGACGGTGTAGATAATTTTACCTGCTCGTGCCCTCCAAAACTGACCGGTACCTTATGCGACTGTCTCATCTTAGACGATGGTACTTACGATTGTGAATATATCGCTCCAACCCCATGGACAACACAACCTGTTGTCACCACCGTTCTATTCGAAAATACAACAACAGATCTTATGACTACCAATTTTCTTGGGAACGATACTTCAGCAAGATCGTCAGCTACTTATGAAACTACTACTAATGGTGAAAGTATAACTACAACAGAAGTATCTCAAAGTATAACCACTGAAGGCAATACGGAAGTAACTACAGAAGTTTCTACAGAAAAAGTCGTGACTGAAGATTTTAGCAAGGCAACAATAGAGCCTGAAACTACTACTGAATCTTCTATAACCAACCCTACTACTGAAACTGACAGCACTACTGAAGCCACAACAGTGAAAGAAGATACAAAACCAGAAACAAAAACTACTGAAGAACAAATAACAGCGTTAGATACAACTGTAAAAGAAGTCACAGCAGAGGTTACGTCTACTCCAAGCGGTAGCTCCACTGATAAAATGTTTACAGACACGCCTACAGAACATCCCACAGATCTAGTGACCCCGTCTACATTTTCGACTACAGAAGGAATGGAGGCGACTACGGGAACTGAGAGTGTGACTCATGGTTATACAACAATACAGTCTGAGTGTACCGATACAATTTGTAATAACCACGGGACTTGTATTAACTCTCCACTTGGTATTCGGGTAAGACATTTGCTTTTGTTTCATATCTATATTAATTGAGGTCATCCACTGACGCTCATTCCTGCTGGATTCAGCGGTAAACGTATTAAAATCTAACTTCCCGTCTCGTGTACATATACTTACCAATGTAAGGTTTATTTTTCTTGTAGTGTCATTGTGTCTTCAACTACGGAGGACGATTCTGTGAAGAGAAGATCACGATATCCTCAGCGGCGTTTGGAGGAAACTCATTCATAGCCCACAAACTTCTGAACACCACATCTATAGACATCGCTTTCAACGCAAAGACCCTTCTATCAGACGGACAGATCATGCATGTGGATATAGCAAGTGGAGTTTATATGCAGCTGTATATGAGCTCAGGATTACTGAAGTTTAAGTTCTCGTGTGGCTACCAGACTATGCTTTTGAGTGAGCTGAAAACGTTTGTCAATAAGGGGTACCCAATGCAGGTTGAGACTAGGTGGGTAGAGTATTACTTGTAATATTGGTGTCTTAGAAATCTATGCAATAGTAAATTATATTTCTTTTACGACATTGCTTGCTACCGAACCGGATGCAACCGGTTCGAAGGACCAATGCAGTATAAAAAAGCTTTGATATTTGAGAAAAGGTACCTAATTGTTATTTTGTAGGCTGGATTTGTATCCAAACGAGCAACATTGCAACGCAACTCTCCGCCTCAACGACACTGTGGCCATGAGCGGTGGTCAAATTGCCAACATCAGTGCTTTAGACCACAACACTACGCTCTACTTGGGGAATTCTCCGGATCTAAAGGATGCGGAGATCAAGCCATTTATTGGATGCATCAAAAATTTGATGGTAAGGAAGAAGAAGTCCGCGATTTATGGAACTACATAAAAAAATCTTCGCAGGACTTGCAAATTGTCATGTTGAAAATGCTAACTACTCGCAAAGTAAAGGCATACCTACACAACACTTTTCTCCACGCTAGAAATTTAAGACCTTGTTTTTTTATTTACTTTTCTTATTTTTATGAAGTACCTAAGTAGTTCAACTAAACCCTTATAAGTATAATTTTTTTCCTATTTAGTATTTTATTGTGACCCATTCAAGAATATTGTAACGATGGTCAGTGGATGGAAGCAGTAGAAAATCGTTCATTTTGGAAGTATTTTGGTTTCTACAGTGGACTGCTATAGGCTGATGATGAGGATGATAAGGCCCGGCGCACGCTATCAGCACAGCACGGAATGCTTAATTAATGACACATCGGCATGCCTAAGGACACCTTGGCAGTCTTCGGTCTGCTTCGACAGCGTGGCCCGGCGCCCACTGTCAGCACGCCTCAGACTGCCTGACGCCTAAAGATCCCTTGCAATGCCGTGCGGATAGTGAGCGCCGGGGTAAATAAAATGCCTATTATTTTAGGTAAACGGTGATAAACTGGAAGTTTTCGGCGATGCGGTGGAAGCTACAGAGGTGGCAGAATGCGTGTCACTCGCCTGCCTCTCCGCTCCTTGCTTCAACGGAGGAACTTGTACTGACCGGGATGGAAATTATACGTGCGCTTGTGCTAATGGGTATAACATTTTAGTCTTACCTTTTAGACCCTTTTTAAAACCTGACAAAGTTATACACTGCTTAAAGTATTGCCATTTATTATTGTTAGTGACTATTGGCGACCTCACCAAGGCGGACGAGACGCAAGAGGCGCGGGTTCGGTTCCCGCTATGGGAAAAGTGTTTGCATGTTCTGCAAATATTTCTTCCGGGTCTTAGTGATGTAATATTATGTGACATAAGTATGTATTTACAAAAAAAAATCTATCAGCAATCTGATTCCCGTAGTATTAAAGCTTTGCTTAGTTTGAGGCTAGATGGCGCTTTGTGAAATGTCCACAAATATTTTATATATTTTATTAATCGTGTCACTATATTCATACCAGTGCAGAGTGTTTAAAAATTGTTAGGTAATGTTTAATTAGTAAAAAGGACGTAATTCTGTATTTTCTGTTATAAAATGTAACAAAATGGTTTACATTTAAGTACAAGTTTTGGAACAAGCATAACAGGGTGGTCTACTTGACAAAACTTCCTGTGTAACCAAAATAGCGCTAAACTAACTGTCAGAAGCCACTAGCTCATACGAACTTACTTTAACTGTCAGAATATTATTGCAAGGGAAAATGAACCTTGTTGTTTTATGACGTGCAAATGAACTTCAACCTTAGGGTGGTAGATCACATTTATGGCCGCTATCCTGTTTTAAAATGTTATTCTATGTTCTAGATGGACAGGAGATCACTGCAATCATTCAGTCTGTGAGCACAACCCATGTCAGTCGGGAGGCAGTTGTGTGAGGCATCCCGGTAGCGGCTTCCTTTGCCTCTGTCCATACGGGAGACACGGCATCTTCTGCGAATACAGTGAGTAGAAAGAAATCACCGATGACCTCGGAGGCGTGGCGGGCGAATGCTCGGCTGAGACGCAAGAGGCGCGTTCGATTCCCGCTGCATGGGAAATATTCTTATCTTCTTCGTTATATTACGCGAATTGATTTGGCTACAGACTAAGGAGGCAGAAATCGTCACTCTACAAGCATTTTGCTTGATTATAGCAGGTTTTAGACGGTAAATATTACTGACATTAAAACTGCTATCATATTTATTTATCAGCAACAATTGAGGCAAAATTCTCGCTTCTAATATTTATCCAAACTGGCCTACTAAACATTTTTTTTAAATCTCTCATATATTTTTGTTTAAATATGACTCCATTTGTTTCAGATGTGGAAATCACACGTCCATCGCTATCTCCGATCAGTACAGGGATATCTTCCTTCCTTCTATACCCACTCTCACCCGCTGCCATCAACTCTGATCGCTTCGACTTACGTCTTCGCTTCCAAACCGCAGATATGGATCAGATAGCTTTGCTAGCGTTTGTGGGGCAGAATGGAAGGCACGATGGAAGGAGCCAGCATATGGCCCTCACTTTTGTGAAAGGGTATATTATGCTGACTTGGAATATGGGCAGTGGTAAGTCTTTTTCTATCTTCAGATACTTTGGGATGTTAAGATGCTGGCTTTGCAGCTCCATAAGTTTCTTTATTGATCATCCTGAGCTTTATTTCACTTGTTGAGACAAGTGAAATAAAGCTCAGGATGATCAATAAAAGAACCCCTTTAGGTTTTATTTTAGATCACGAACAATGTATACCTACTACCTATATCAAGTTTCATCGGAATTGGTTCACCGTGGTTGAGTCACAAACGGCCTCGGTGGCGTGGAGGGCGGTTGCTCGGCAGAGTCGCAAGAGGCACGGGTTCGATTGAAAGAATTCGCTGTGAAAGAAATGTTTGCATGTTCTGCAAATATTTCTTCCGGGTCTGGGTGTTGCGGTACCATGGTACTCGTAGTTTCTGATACCCACGGGACAGTGAATCCTAGTGTGGGGTCAGGACTATGTATGTGACTGTTGGGTGTGTTATTTATTTGAATCACATCCTCACAAATTTTCCGATTTATAATATTTGTAAGCAGGACAACTTCGAACTACAAAATGCTAACAAAGTTCTTTAGAAAAAATCCTTTGTGAATTCACGTCATTCTAAGGTGCACCCTCAAGCAAAAGTATCTTTTGCAAGCATATTTTTGCTTGTAACTACTAGTTATCACTACTTTTGCGAGCTATTAATCAGGTAATGGTTTGCCAGGTCCCCGCCGCATTTTCACCGCACGTGCATTGAGCGCTCGCAGAGGCGGGCATTCAGTGCGAGTATGGCGCCGCGGACGCACCGCCGGTCTGAATGTGGACGGACGTCACAATGTCACGGGCAACGCGCCGTCTATGGGGAACGATGCTAAGATGACTCTCATGCCTTATCTCTATATTGGTAAGTTAAAAGGGCCTTGTAGGTGCCTTACTCACTGCTGGGCATAGGCCAATTCTGTCTAAACGTTACGATCCAGTGCTGTGCTCTCCCAGTTAGCTAACAATTCCGACCATATCCCTCTCGGTTTGTCTGTCACTTTTGCACTCATGCTAAAGTTTCTCTGTTTACCGGACCGACCATTTAACTGGGTCTTGTTTTAATTATTAGGTACGAATTTTAACAACTATTAGCAGGCGTTTCAGCATTGAAGAACTCCTTTTGTTTCATTTGTTTATTTCTAACATTCATCCACATCACTGTCTTTTGTTTGCAGGGGGGCATCCCTCAGAGAGTTTCCGCGAGCTTCCCCACGATTTACCGTTACATAGTGGCTGGCGGGGGTGCCTGTGGGAGGTGGGGGGACAGACAGTGGGGGCGGGGAGGGCTGTGGGAGGGAGGGGGGTGGGCCAGTGCGGGGTGCAGCAGTGCACGGCGAGGTCATGTAAGGCGCCACGTGGTGTTTGCATACACTCGCCCGCTACCTATGGGTAAGTTTGTGAATAGTGTTGATTGAAAGAGCTTCCCTTGCACTGTGAGTCAGGACAGAGATTATGCTATTAATTGTAATTAGGTACCTGTATAATATAATCCTTGGAATTGCAAGCTTACTCACGACCTGCCGTTGAACAGTGGCTGGCGACGATGCTTGTGAGAAGTGAGTAGACGAGATTAGGGGGCTTTTTTGTGCGTTGTCATAAATTGGGCTCTTGTTTCCAGATGCATCTGCAACGAAGGTTGGTTCGGGCCGACTTGTTCCCATGCCCACAACCCATGCGACCGCAGCGTGTCCAAATGCCACGGGCAGTGTGTCATCGCCGCGGACTCGGCCGCGCAATGCGACTGCCCCTATGGGAAGACTGGCGTCAACTGCGATCAAGGTCAGAAATACTTAAAATCGTCATCATCATTTTCCTGCCCTTATCTCACTCTATGTGGGGTTGGCACAGCATGTTATCATCTTCTTTTTCCTTCTGTCAGTCGACATCTCTGTACTCACTCCTTTCTTAATCATGTTCTCTTTCAAACAATCCATCCACCAGAAATACTTAAAATATATTCCTCATGAAGGGCGAGATGAAGCGAGAAAATACCGATCAAGTGCGAGGGAAATTCGCACACGAAGAGATACGTACCATCGGACATGTTGTATCTACATAAATGTTTCTTGTACCATGTCGAGTAATAAAATACAAGGAGGCTCCCCTTGCATTTCATTTTTAATTAGACTAGGATCAGCAGCAGCACATGACTTGTCAAGCTTTGCCGGTTTGACACGGCTTTACTTTATTTTTGTACCGAGGTCTAGTAACGAATGGGTATTCAGTGTTTTTTTAACTTCTGCTGTCCTGATTTTTTTCTCCCGATACAATGAAATGGAAAATGGTTTATTGAACTTTTAAGTAGTACCTAACTACCTACTAATCGTTAAATTAAGGTGAAAACTTAAATGATTTTATTGTAATATCGAAAAATACGCGTCGGTTTGTTTACATAAATTGACACTCCAGTTTTGCTGAAGTACATATAGTTGTTTTGTCCCAAGATTTGCTGCCAACGGACGTGCTGTTCACGGGAATCCGTTCGTACATTCAGCTGCATGCCCGCTCCGTGTCAAGTGTCAGCTTATCGCTAGAGGCCGAGATAAAGCCAACTAAGGAACGGGGCCTCGTTATATTCGCAGACACCCCTCATTTCTACACAACATTGTCTATGCAGGGGGGTTTACTGGAGTATCGGTGGACGGGTGAGATATAAATAGATTTTAATTGTCTCTACTCGTGTATTTATTTCCATTGTCTCTTTGGAACCTTTCGTAAAAGGATTGAGAAGCGGCTCAAAGAGGAACTTTTTTGCATTTAACACAGCGTCTTGTCTTCCAATCCCCGGGAACAGGTGCCATGACAACACTAATATTATAAATTGATTTGTCCTTCTTTCACGTAGCAACGGATAGATAATTTTTGTTTTGCATAATGACATAAACTTTTAAGCGGATATCACGCGAGCAAACGCGATAAACCAATTTAAATCGTTCAAATGTTTCCTTTCCAGATCGTCTTTCAGGTGTGACGTCACTGGTCCGTAGCGGCGTAGTGCTGTCCATGTCTCAATGGCACAGCGTGAAAGCGGGTCGCTACGGCAGTCGTCTATATGTATGGGTGGACTCGGCTCTCAGCACTGAAGCCATGTTAGCACACGCCTACCCTCACACTAGCAGCAACGCTACCATCCTCCTTGGTAAGAAAACCTCACCATTTCATATTTCTAAGAGTCTCCACCAAACCGTTTCCAAACGACTTTGTTTTGCTTTTTTGTATCGGCTTAATTAATTATAGAATGGAATATACTATGGGACTAAATGATCTTCAAATTCTATATCTTGGAAACTTTTGCTCTCATCAAGCGTATATGATTATGTGTAGGAGGTGCTAAAGACTTGTCGACGCTCCCGTTTGACGCAATGTCGGGACCTCCAGAGTCGTACACCGGTTGCATCAGGAACCTTCATGTCAACAACATCCTTATTGTGTTGGAGCAGCACAATATCGAAGGTGCTAATTATTTATTTTAATAGAAAGGCTTTCAAAAGAGATTGGAATCTAGAAACGGATGTCCTCTGAGATTCATTAATATCTATAGTCTTCAACTAAGTCACTATGTGTCTAAGGAAGTTACCACACGTTACGTGAAAAAATTTACTCGCCATAAGACTGACAGTCGTTTATTATTGTACAAAAAAAGAATCGTTAATGTAATCACCACTTGTGTCCAAAGTGTTTCTTAATCTAGTTGCATTGTGAATTCGCCATAGACGAATTCCCCTTAGAAGTCTAGATAGACCATGTATCATGGCACATTCTAAGATCTTAAGAAGCGGTTAACCATCATCAATTCCACAGAAGGTCAAAACGTCGACGACTGTGACGGAACAGCGTGCGGGGGCGAGACTTGCGGAGGGGGGGTTTGCACCATCGAGGGGGGGAGGGCGCGATGTTCCTGTGCAACGGGGCCAACGGGGGCGGGGGCAGGGGGCAGGTGTCGTCGCCACGCTGCTTGCGTCCCCACACTTTGCTCGTCTCCCAGAGGACAGTGTAGAGAGGGTAGCTGTGTCTGTGCTACTGGATATGCCGGGACTAATTGTGAACAAAGTGAGTCCTTTTATTTAACGCTTTCAGAGCTCAGTTATCATCAAAACAGTCCAACAACATACATGTACTAATTTGCTCTCCTACATACCTAGACCATACGGCTAGACCTGTGGGCATCTGAGCCTGTAGGTAGCTATAGCATTGACTCTCGTTGACTTGACTGAAAGAACTAACACATTATTTACGTCATCGTTTACAAGATGTTTGTGAGCAAGGATAGTTTTTCCTAATTCCTTTCACTTCTGATAATTGTGACTATCCTACTTATTTGGCTCAACGGATCAGTATTGCCATTTCAGCGTGGCAATGCGGCCAGCGTCTTGGGCACGTTTCTACCATCTGATGAGCTATCTACAAACCGTTTGCAACGGTCTTTAGATAGCCCGACTGTTTCTTTTTTATTCTGTAAATTATATTTGTATTTCTGATAAGGAATTTATATTCCTACTAATTTGTACCCAAAAGTTAGTAAGAATGTTTGGAAGTTTGTGGCTCAATCACGGCGTAGTGGCTGAACGGATTTGAATGAAACTTGGAATTTATTACAGCTTGAACTTTCTGGGTATTCCAATAAAATTAGACCCAAAGGTTAGATTAAAGAATTTGATTATCAGCTTTAGAGGGCCCTTCAAAAAACTCAATCTGTATATTTGGTGATAGGTTACTTTTTCATCTCTCTCTCGGTCGTGTTCGTTCCTTTGAATCAATGTGGTGAAAGGATTCAAAGTGCGCCTCTAAGTCTCCTTTTGTGCACTTGACACACTTTTTCATCTGATACCACACGAGCAAAGCCGAGGCGAAAATCGTATAAACATATCCTATTTGTTTGTGCCCCAGCTATCAATATAACGATCCCGCAGTTCGAAGGCAACTCGCTCATGTCTCTGTCCAAGCGACGTGACGATCGACTGGCAGGTGAACAGCGCGCCACTGGCTTCCCTAACTACATCGCACTCAACTTCACCACCGCTATGCAAGATGCGCTGCTGCTGTGGGCTGATATGGTAACTACTACCTACTATTTAGTTAGGTATTTGTAATTTTTTTTTCAAAGACAACCTTCAGAGATTCAGAGAAGTTTATAATTAAAGCTAAGATGAATAAAGATTTGCTGGACTGATAATTCGATTCTGTTAGATAAAAAAGAATGGGTGTATCACAAGGCAGCACTCTTCGTCCGTTATCTTAGCCCACATATAAAACTGTAATATTCTATAATTTTTACTTTTGACCTTAGAGCTTAGTACCTAAGTAATGATTTTTTGGTGAGAGCATTCAATAGTTATGATTATAGATATTGTAAAAATAATCGTACCGATTTGTTTACAGGACGCTGACTACATCGGAGTAGGCTTGGAAAACGGACTCCTCCGACTTGTTTGGTCCTTCTACCGGCAAAACTCCATCCTAAAGCTATCAAGCCAAGCAGTGAAGGTTCCGGAATCTTCCAGAATTCTATCAAGACTAGTGCCAACCGCAGGCTTCTTGGCTGATGGCGAATGGCACACGTTAGTTCTGAGGATGGAGAAGCATAATATTAGTCTGCTGGTGGACAAAGTACTGGCGTACGTTGAAGAACCAGGCATGCACGTTGCATCAGATTATGATGACCTAAAATTATACATAGGTAGTTTGAAGTTTATCCAAAACAATTTTTCTTTTGTGTACGGTAGCTCTTTGTAACTGGCAATTTTTTTTTGCAGGTGGCATTACAGAAGAAAGTGAAACAGCAAAAAATATATTTCCCCATAAATTCAAAGGCTGCATCGATCACATATCAACGAGGGAGAAGACTTACATAACTAACTATTCAGAAGTTTACAGCGAAAATGTCAAGTCGTGCCAACTGTTCCCCCCAACCTAAAGATAGATAGATTCTGCAAGATATGCCTCTCTTCATATCGATACTCATAGTACAAAACATTATCTAGTCTATTTTATAGGACCAAATACTTCGCCATTAGTTTAGGTAGATAGCTAAGTTTTGTAAGTTGTTAGTACTTTTGTAAGGTTTATTTATAACAAAAATTACAATTATCTTACCAAAATAGATTGAAATAGCAGTTGTATGTAGATTTGTCATTTTTTATAGAAATAAAATTAAACATTCAATTTACACAAAATATAGTTTTATTGATATATTCATGTTTAATAAATTGTATACATAATAACATCATCAAATATTATATTATAAACATATACATTTCGTTATACGTACTTATTTCAAACACAAATACAATATGAGATGTTATCCCCGTTAAACATACTTATCTCATTAATCTAAAACGTTTAGTCAACACAGTGTAGTAAGTATAATGTAATGAATTGGCATGCATGTTCAGTTCCTAAACATGCCCCTCACAAGAAGCTCGTGAACATCTCATTATTTACATTTCAAAGCAACATGTACATTTACAAAGTCGTACATTTCATTAGGCCTATTTACAAGTGGAATTAACTTGGAATGCTTGACTGCAGTACACAATTTAGCTCGCCCCAGTGTTGTACAAACATGTAAAAACTTAGGAACATCGATTCCTTCATTGACACTATTTTAATCAGATACAATTTCTAAAAAATAAATATTATATTAAGCGATAAAGAATAATTAAATTGTTAATTGCACATCATTATTATAAAATTTTCGAAAAATTAAATAGCTCAAATATAACATTGTAAGCTGCGCTCACCTTTATGCCTTGCGGAAATAGGCACAATTGAATATTCTCCTACCATAGATATCTCAGTAACACCGAAGGAAATAACACATAAATTACCCTAGGAATGTTTATGACGACGACAATAAACGATGTATAAAGAAATGAATAAGCTAATCACAGGAGTAAATATCATATATTTACGAGATAGTTTATGCATGTTAGTAATCTCATCCGTAAGTGTAGGTACTAACTACTAACATCTAGTACTAGTCATACTGACGACGGAAACAAGCAGAACTTTTCTGCAAAGGCCTACGTAAATAAGACATTATGTATTATAATTATGTATGTATGACATTAATAACTTCCACGAAACAACATTAAACGTACGTAGGTAATAATTGATACTAAGACATCGATATTTAAATGTATAATAATACCCCGTACACACATTAACCTAATAATAATATTGAATAAAGAATAATTAAATTCATTTTCACTTATCTACAATGAAATTCGTTTAAAATTATGTTTATAGATACCTGATTAAAATTTGGCTAATAAATGTTATGAACGAAAGAGACATCAAAATTGGAACTTTTACTTTGAAACAATAAATAAAATATAATCCTTACCTTTATACCGGGTGGTAACAATCTCTAAAATTCGTAATCTCTAATTTATAATCAAATTATTCTAAAGGTCATCAGCATCACTCACTGCACGGTACCGATTTACTCTTTATTGACAAGCAGTTAACTGTGCCGGAAACGGTGCCATTAAAGTGAATGATGACCAATGTCATCAATAAAAGTCATGTATTTGTATGGTAATGTATGATAAAAAGTTAATGTAATGTAATTACTGATGATATAGTATAAAATAGAGGCATCAATATATAATTATAAAAAGCATTCGGAGTACATTTAGCTGCATATCCCGCAATTACTGATCAGAGTCTATGCTACTCACATACAACAATCTCTGCAGTTGTAAGTAATTAGCATAAAATGTAGTCGTAACATATAACTTAGGCTGTTGATTCGTTTCTAGAAACAAAGCTTTAGATGTAAAATCAGTCTCATTCGCATAAGGAATACACATCACAGTTTACACTGGATCGATGGAGAGCGAGGGGCCACGACCCTCTCAACAAAACGTTACAATAATAATAATAGAGCACCTTGTTTGCTAACTCTTATAATTAAATCTGATAAAAGAGATAAAAATTTGCAACAGACCGGACCAATCGGTTCTATAAAAATATGAAACGTACGAAACAGGCGTAGAGTCGAGGAGACCACTAAAATACATCGGAAGTACATTCGATATCACCATTCAAAACAAATTATTCAATCTGATATTTCGATATAATGTATAAATAAAATATACCACAGTTTCCTCCAAACGGTGAAATAAATTACAAGCGGAGACTAGATACGAAAATTGTGAAAATTTAGACCTCAGAAACACATATTGCAAAGCCTCCACTTCCACCTGCACGCGCAATGGTCTCGGAGCGCAGCCCGCGGGCGCGCTCGGCGGGACTGATCCGTCAGAATGTAGGGGAGGGGCGGGCGCGCGCTCACACGATGCGGGCGAGCGCGCGCGGCCGCGCCTCCGCCAGCTCGCGTCAGGGCTGCGGCTCCACGAAGATGCGCTCCAGCAGCACCGCCATCAGCACCGCCAGCAGCAGGAACGCACCCGCCACCAGCAGCGCCAGCTGTCGCGGCTGCAGCGCGCGCGCACTGCGAGGCGAACGCCGCACGCCCGGGCCCGCACCCGTGCCCGCGCCCGCCACCGCCGCGCGCGCCGCCGGCACAGTCAGTCGCGTCGCGCCCGACCACGCGCCCGCCACGCCACCGCGCACCGCGCACACGCGCACCAGGTACTCCGCGCCGCACTCCAGCGCGCTCAGCTCGAACCACGGCTCCGGCCCTGCGTACACCTGCGCACACAAAACGAACCAATCATGTCCCACTCATCTAACGAGCGGACGACGCCAGTGGAAGAATAAGCGACATCGATCGTTACCTGCTTGAAGACGGGGTCCTTGGCGCGAGCGCACTGCAGCACGTACTCGGCGTCCTCGACGGCGTCCCAGGTGACGGAGGCGCGGCGCAAGATGGGCGCGGACACGGTGGGCGCGCGCGGCGCGGGCGGCGGCGCGACGGCAGTGCGCGCAGCCACCGGCTCCGACCAGGCACCGCGCCCGCCACGCTCGTCGCTGGCGCGCACGCGGAACCAGTACTCGGTCGCCTCGCGCAGCTTCTTCGCGCGGTAGGTGCGCGCGGAGCCGCGGTACACGGGGCGGAACTCGCGCGCCTCGCCGCAGCGCATCTCGACGCAGTAACAGGCGCCTTCGCCGCCGCTCGGCTCCCACTCGAGGCGCAGGTGGTTGTGTGCGGCAGGCTCGGCGACGCGCAGGCGCGGCGGCGCGGGCGGCGGCGGGCGCGTCGCCGCGCGCATCTCCTCTGACCAGTCGCCGAGGCCGAGCTCGTTGAGCGCCGCCACGCGCACGCGGTAAGCGGTGTCCGGCCGCAGGTCGCGCACGAGCCGCTCCGGCAGCGCGTCCTCCGTCTCCAGCGCGAGCTCGCCCACCTGCAGCCGGTAGCGCAGAACGTCGGCGCCATGTGCAGCGGGCGCGCGCCACGACAGTCGCAACGAGTCCGCGGTGGCCTCGTGGCGCAATGCTGTCGGCGCGGCGGGAGGCGCGCGCGGCGTCAGCAGGTCTCCGAGGCCGGACCACGCGCCGAGCCCGGCTGCGTTGCGCGCGCATACCCGGAAGAAGTAAGGCGAGAACGGCTGCAGCTCGCCGACGGCGCAGCTCGGCTCCGCGCCGCGGTACACCTCCGCGAAGGCGTCGTCGACTCGCGAGCTCATCTCGAGTCGGTAATCGAGCACGGGCGCGCCGTTGTCGCGCGGCGTCGTCCACTCGAGCCGGGCGGCGCGCGGGCCGTCGGCGGAAGCGCGCGGGGGCGCCGGCGCGTCCGGCGGCGCGGGCGGCGTCGCGAACTCGAGCGCCGGCGAGGGCGGACCGGCGCCGAGCGCGTTGCAGGCGAGCACCCAGGCCCGGTAGCGCCGACCCGGCTGCAGGTCGCGCACGAGGCAGTCAGAGCGCGTGCTGAGCGCCGCCAGCCGCACATCGCCCGCGGCGTCCTCAACCTCGACGCGGTACTCGGTGAGCGGCAGGCCGCCGCTGCATACGGGCGCGCGCCACCGCAGCGGCAGCTCGGTAGCGCGCGGCGCGGCGGCGGGCTCAGGCGCGGTAGGCGCGGCAGGGGTCGCGGGCTCGGTGGTGACGGTCTCGGCGGGCGACCAGTCGCTGTCACCAGCGCACGAGCTGCAGCGCACGCGCGCGCGGTATGGCGTGCCGGGCTGCAGGCGGTCGCAGTGGGCCTCGCGCTCGGGCCCGCTGTAGGCGCGCTGGTAGCCGTCGCCCGCGTCCAGCTCGAGCGTGTAGGTCTCAAGCTGCGCGCCGCCGTCCTCGGGCGGCGGCTCCCAGCGCAGGCGGAAGGCGCGCGAGTGTATCTTGCCCTTGGGTGAGGGTCGGCCGGGCGGCGCGGGTCGCTCGGCCAGCGTACGGTAGGTGACGTCCGCGGACCAGGGCCCCTGGCCGTCGGCGGTCTCGGAGCGCAGGCGGAAGCGGTAGGCGGTCGCACGGCGCAGGCCGGTGCACACGTGCTCGGCGTCCGCTCCAGCGTACACGGGCAGGAAGCCGTGGCCGCGCGCCGCATCGTCCATCTGCAGCGTGTACTCCTCGTCGGCACGTGTCTCCCAGCCGAGCGTGAGCGCGTCGCTGGTGGCGTCACGCAGCACGGGCGGCGGCGGCGCTGGTGGCGGGGATCCCGCAGTCCACACGACGGTCTCGTCGCTCCACTCGCCGCGGCCGCACTCGTTGACGGCGGCCATGCGGAAGCGGTGGCGTGTCTGCGGGCGCAGGTTGTTGGCGGTGTGCTGGCGCGTGCGCGGGCGCGCGAGCTCCACGTAGCCGTCGCCGGCATCCATCTCGATGACGTAGTGCGTGATGCGCGCGCCGTTGTCGTGCGCGGAGGGCCAGCGCAGCGTGAGGGAGGTGCGCAGGCGCGAGGCGACGCGCGGCGCGGGCAACGGGTCGGGCGGCGCGGCGGGCGCGCGGAACGTGGCCGCCTCACTCGCCGCACCCGTCAGCTCGCCCGCGCGGATCTGCAGGCACACCGAGTACTCGCACCCGGGCCGGAGGTCGCGGACTCTGAACCACCACAGAACACGTAAGCCAAAGATCTCAGAACCAGTTTCTACTACAGAATCAGCATTTATTTATCAAAACATGATATTATGTTGCTCTGAAAGATATACAGTTGAGAAGTATTCGTTATTACTCACCGGCAAGATAGAGAGGGTCCGCTGTAGATCGCCTTGTACCGGCCGCGGTCGCCGAGCAGCAGTTCGTAGGTCAATTCAATATTGGGTACGGTCACTCCTTCAGGTAGGGACGAGTTCCATTGCACTAGGGCACTAGTTGGAGTCATGTCACTGACCTGCCACAATAATACACAATGTTTATTTACAATAAAAATCCATTACTAAAGCATAGCTCTACACTCGTACCGCGGCACGAAGTTCGTGCAACGCGAGTGTAAATGGTTTTGCGTTAGCACTGTTTTTATTTACAGCTTCTCTGACCACACGACAAAAGGTACACGCTTCTGAGAACTGCGCGAGTGTGGAGGGTAGTATTTCCACACAAAGTTCAAGCAGAAATCGCGGCGTGAATTCACGGTTGGATCGCGAATCAAGCGAGTGTAGTGAAGGCTTTCTTTATGTTCTGAGATTATTAACAATCAGTCTCTGAGTAGGCTAGGTGTAGTTTTGTACGAGTCAGCCTCATAAAATAGGCAAGTGCGAGTCGGACTCACGAACCGAGGCTTTCGTACAAACTTGTCGATTTTCGAAGATTTTTCAAAGTTTTCCCCGAAATATGTGACGTAACCGGCCGTATTTATCGCTTTGTAAATTTTAGAGACAAAAGGGGCAGCAAATGGTATTTTTTTTTTTCATATTTTTCGTCATAATTCGAAACCCCTATTTTTGTGAGGTAATAAAAAAAAATACGGTTTTCATCCTTTACCTACTACTTGTGCTATAAGACATTACTTCTTGTTGAACTTCATGATTGTAGGTCAACAAGAAGTTCCCCATAGGTTTTGATTCTATTGCGAAGGTCAAAATATGCGGTAACAATGTGGCATTACCAGCCGATTGTGTTAACTTAAAAGTTTGAATTTATCAAGGGGACTGCAGACCTGAGTGTTTAAGTTTCAACTGGGTACCTCCACATGTTCCTGAGAAAAATGAACAGACAGAGAGTCAACGAAGTGATCCTATAAGGGTTTCTTTTTTCCTATTGAGGTATGGAACCCAAAAAGAGAAAATGTAGTAGTCTTAAAACAGTATGTATGAATCCTTACTTGCGGAGTCCTCGTTGCTGACAGCAGGTCTAGCACAGCCTGGGTATCGGTATCGTCGTCCCCTTGCACAGAAGCCCCAGCGGATGAGCCTTCGCCCTCTGACCAGGCGCCAGACGAAGCGCCCCCGCTGCCGCCTCCGCGCCCATTCAACTCCTTGCGCGGGGATAAAGAAGGAGTACTTGCTCCGGAGTTAACTTCTGAAAATAGACATGACAAATAAGCAAACTACAAGTTTAGAGCATAACTTGCTTAGGAAAAAAGTCCTAAAACCAAATTAAAAAAATATATATTTAAAACCTCATTCTTTACACTCTAACCCCCGAATACTCAAATACTCAAATGCATCTCAAAGTTGAGCACGTCTCAAATGACGATTTTTTTGACAGATTTTCATCAGAAACTCAAAAAACCGTAAGTTGAGACGTGCTCAACTCTGACTCGCGTTTGAGTATTCAGGGGTAAGTGTTTTAAAGGAGAATGAGCCAGGTTTCAACAGGTAACAACAATTACATTATTTTATATTTCAACATTAGCTTTGCTAACATTGGGGCTAGATAGCGCTGTGCAAAATGTCCACTAAATTCTTTTGTAGAATCCAACAGCGACACCCCTTGAGTCATTTGTTATTCTAGGTCACAAAGTTTGTGTATTCCAAGTTCAGCCTGGTCCATGAATGGATTGGCCTGAACTTGTTAACCTTGTTTCAACAGGGTTAACTCTGTTGCAGGAACTAATTGACACACAAACTATCACATTAAAATATATTACTTTTATATATTTTGGAAGTAGAGCCATTCAACTTAGAATGTGTAAAAAATATTAATAAATAACACCCAACAGTAACATACAAAGTCCCGACCCAACCCAACACTAGGATTCACTGTGTCGTTAAAAATTACTGATATCATAGAAGTGCTTGTGGTGTAGCTTGCTTAAAAGGAGTTCTTGATTGATCGTTAAAGTTAAGCATCATTGTGCGCGGACACAATTGGGATGGGTGACCGCGAGTGGCATCACGAGCTGAGTGAGTCCGTGCTTCGGAGGGCACATTAAACAGTCAGTCTGACTTTTATGTAGTTAAACCATGAAGGAGGCCTTTAGGCGGCCTAAAAACTCTCACTAGAGTTGGCCACTAGCTAATATTATGATCATACATACATACTCATACCATGTAAATGCTGAGAACAACTTACCAATTCCATTATTCCTACTATTATGTTTCCTTTCTAGTTTCTGCTTAAGTTTGACATACTGTCGTTGGGCACGTTCGTTTGCGAATACAGGAGGCGGTGGGGAATGCTGCATGTTGTGGTGCTGAGTGGGAACATGGTAGTGCGGGTAGCCACCTCCGTAGAAATGTTGGGGACCTCCTGCACCATTGGTTGGTCCCTAGAATAAAAAATATTCATGTTTTAATTTTTTTGCATTTTGAAATATTTTACTTAAGTAATTTTGTAATTTCAAGTTATTGGATTTAGTTAAATAGATAGATAATAACAGAACCTATTAGTTTACAAATAACATAGGTATTTTATGGTTGAGTAATAAAATAATAAATTGCAAATGTCTGCAAAACCATATTGCTTTTAAAGATACATAAGTACTTATAATGTTTTATGGCATTTATGCCATTTATGTGCTTAGATGATGTAACTATTGATAAGCTTGTTAGACTGACCTTCTCAGTTGCTTTTTTAGCTGGATTATCTTTGTTTGGATCAGGATCACTCATTTTGCTATTGTTTATCTACATGAATGTTCCAGCCCAGCGTAGTTACACGTCAATGCCACGTATATAAGCGCAAACTGTGCGATTGTGATAAGGTCTCGCTTAGCACTAAAGCCGCGGTCGGTGTAGCGTTGGCTGTTACGTGGCCACGATTAGATTACAACTCAACTCAATAAACTTACATTCAGTTGCCCAAATAACATAAATGTGTAGGATAATTTCAAATTGTTTTCGAGTATACTATGGCAGTATTTTACAACACCTAACTAAAATGCTGTAATCAATATTTTAGCAGCGATATGTTTGTACAGAAGGTATGAGCAAAAACAAGGAAAGTATTTTCGTAGACGAACGATGAGTAGACTACTATTAGCATAGGTATTTTATGTTACTCTATGACTACTATGTTTAGGTTACTTGAATGGAAAATTTTAGTCGGGGCTACAATTAGCAGTTTAATAATGCTAACGGTTTTTTTTCTCTATTTGTGAACAACTCTATAAAGCTAAAAAAACGCCAACACAACAACGCACATAAACAAACTCAAATCACAAACTTGTTCTTGTTTTGAATTTTGAAATGGTTGTTGTTTATTATCTGTGTCCTACTAATAATTGTTCTGATATTAATACTGTCTGGTCTGTACTGATGTGACATAAAGTCACTGTCAATTTTGAAGTACATAATTGATTTGATGTAAAATTACAGGCTTAAAAGGCTAGTATTCCCTAATATTCTACAATTTCCACTTAACACCATGTGACCTATGTCCAACCAATGTACATTTGATCAAGGAAATTGGAAAACTTCATCAAATGTACTAGTTAGCAACTACTAGACTAGAAATTAGAACTAGGATCAAATATTTACATAAGTAGGTACATACCTATATACATAAAATCACGCCTGTTTCCCATAAGAGTAGGCAGAGATCACGGATCTCCATTTGCTACGATCCTGACATAACTACTTCTTTCACTTGATTCACTCTCATTACATTCTTCATCGATAATAAGTAAATAGGTACCTACGTAACCTACTGCGGGAGTTATTTGGTACTTGAATGCCACTCAAAAGAACTTTAAAAATAACATTTGACGCTTTAGTTGACAAATTCATTCGATTAGTCATAGTTAGTGATGTTGGTAGGTGTACCAGATGTTCAATACTGTATGTACCTATGTAGGTATAGGTACCTAAGGTAAGTCATAGGTACTCTTAGGTCTGCATTAAATGTTCTATATAAAAAATAAACGTACGTAATGGTGTGGCGGCTGATGATGCGGCTGTTGATGGTGGGGTGGCTGGTGGTGCGGTGGCTGGTGGTGTGGACCGTGGTGCGGGTGTGGGTGCGGCTGCTGATGAACCAGGTAATGCCGCATGTTCTCGTCCATCACCGGCGGCATCATTTGTGGCATCATCGTTGCTGATGTCACTACCTGCATGCCACCTGGAAAAATAAATCTTGATTTAAATTATAGCTATAACTAAAAGGTAGGTAAAGGACTGGAATAGAAGGCGCTTATCTCCTGCGCGCCTGTTAATGACTGTCAATGCCAAGGAGGGTTGACGTCAAAAACTCTTGCAGCATGATCCAAGGATCACGCTGTGCCGATCCTACATAGAGTGGGATAAGGGCAGGAAGATGATGATGATGATTTTACAACATAAAAATAGCCTATATGTCAATCCAGCAGATGTACTATGTATAGTTTCATTCAAATTCAGCCGTTTAGGCGTGATTGAGGCACAAACATACAAACATCCTCACAAATTTTCACGTTTATAATATAGTAGGAAAGGATAGGATAGGATTAATATAAAAAAGGCCTATGGATCTTAGATAGTAGACTACTATTAGGTAGAGTTAGTTACCTAGTTAGTGGGTCATTTGTGACTGATAGCTGATTTCTAAGTTGTGTGCGGAAATCTTAGCAAATAATCGCTCCTCATTACATTACACACTTCTTATTTTTGCATCTTGCGTTACAGTAAAACAATTTATTAGGCGCATACTCTGGTATTTTTATATTTTGACACAATGCAATATTTATCTGACGGCATTAACAACACCAAACAAAACGCAAACTCTTTGTTCTAACGACTTACTGAGCTGGATGGAGACTCCTTTTTGCTGATAGGCGATGTATGACGTCACAACGTGCCGCGGTCTTTCTCACGCTAAAATCTCTGTATCTCGGCCATTTTTGATCCGATTAAAAAACAAAAACGCAGAATTTATTGTATTTTTAACAGCTAAAAATCATTATCCTCACTAGGTCAGACAGCTTTCGCTCATTTACTTCTGTTTTCGGAACATCGAGACTAACTTTTAGTAAGTCGTTATAAAATAAAAAGATAAGCGACCCAGCAGGCGGCAGGTCATGACATAGAAGGCTATGTTTTTATGTTTTGCTTTATTTTGACATCGACGCGACGGCGGCGACGCGCCGATGCTCTGTAACTGGGCGGTCGTGCGTGTTTTGGTTATTCGCAGAAATCGCTCTTTGTGGGATCATCCGCTTTTATAGATTATAACCGCTTGCGGCGGAAACGTGCCGCATAGTTGGAGCTAGCAATGCAACCGACCACAGCCTCTTGAGCAACGGAGACGCGGGCGGCGCTACCGCCGCTACGCGAATCCCACGAGAGTATAAGTTCTTTGTTTCGAGTAAAAGAGATTTTTCCCAGTTCTAATTCTCTTTGATTAAGGTTTTACCACAACCACTAATTGAATGTGGTTTGCTCGAAATCCGAGTTTGGGCAACAACTTTGTTATCTGAGATGCACAAAGAATGCCTATACCTACTTCAGCCAAACTGAAGATACTATTTATGTAAACCTCATGTAAACAAACCGTCGCGTATTTTTCGTTATTACGATGAAATCACTTTAGTTTTAGGTAAATAAACCTCACAATATAAGTTTTTACAACTCAATTTAACTATTAGTGCCTAGGTACCTAACCTACTACGGTACTTAAAAGTTCCTTTTTAAACATGTAATGAAAAAGTAAGTTTTAGGCTAAGTATGACGCTTAGTTGACATTTAAATTGCATAGTTCGGTGTGTTGGCTTGTGCACTTCACAGCGATGATAAAAGCTTTTGTTTGGAAGTTTTATGCAAAGGCAATTTATGGTAGGTACTAATAAATACCTATAGCTTGCTATTTTCGACGAGTTGGTATGGACAGGAGAATGAGTTTTATTAGCAGGTGAAATTACTCTGCTGTAATCATAAAATTCCTAAAAGTAATACATAAAACTTGCATACCACGACGAACTAGCAAGTAGGTTAGTTATGTAGCTGCAGATTAGTGCAGTAAATACCTCAATAAATCATTAAACGTTGGAGGTGTTTTGCGTTTTTGCTTTTTTACATTCCGAATGTGGTTTTCGCTAGTTAAAACTGGATGAATGCCCTTGTTTATCATGATACGCGGAACCACTCGCTAGTGGAACTTGCCACCGCCAACGCTGACGCTCTCGGGACTCTTCCTAGAACAGTAAGGTAGAGATCTCACCATATTCAGGCGGCAGCGTGCAGACGTGCGCATGCTGCGGATGCTGCTGGGGGTGGGCGCACATGTCAGGGACATAGTACTGGTCGTAGTACTCCCCGTAGGCCGGGTAGGGCTCGCCAGGGCCAGGGCCGCCACCCCCGCCACCTTCCGCGACGCCCACGCCCACCATGGCGCCGTCTACCAGCGCATGGCCCGGCGCCAGCGCGCCCGCCACCGCACTACACACCTGGAACAACCAACAGGAATAGTTAAAATAAATATTTAATTCCCTTCCGTTGCTACTTCTGAAGTTAATGTTTATTCGAGAAAACTATACCTATACCTATCTACTTTTATTTTTCCAATTAATTTGATTCGAATTTATTGATTGCAGCTTGTGCATAGGTAGCCCGTTAAATTATATTGTAGCTTTTTAAGATAAGTCAAGCTTCATTGGTTTTAAGCTTGACTTATCTCTGTTAGATCTTCTCTGACTTATCTCAGTTGAGTGAGAACCATTATTCCGTATATCTCGTAGATATAATTTGAAAACTGAATGGACCTCGAATACCTAGTCATTCGCAGCGAATTCTGCGAATTACGAGTAGGTACAAGTGTTATTAGTTTTAGTTGCACAAGTAAGACTCATCACGTTGATACTCGATATCGACACACATCCGTGTGAGCACGTCGTCGTGACCGTATTTGCCTTTTAAATGGAGTGCTGTCAGCAACCTCACGAGTTCTGCGTGGATGCGCCCGCAATCTGTGTCAGTGACTGCAGCAGAACTCCTTGAAAGCAATAATAGCTAAGTTGCGAAAGCGTCTAGTGCTAAAGTCTTCGTGAGCCATTCGCTATAGAAAATGACCTTCATTAGGAGACGAGAATTGAATTTTTAAGATGTAAGTAGACCTTAATAGGGTAGGTTGTAGTCTACGTTCACTAAAGGGAGAGCAACAACTACAACTGGCGGTTGAGTTTTTGAATCGGGTAGAACCATGGTAGAACTCAAGAATTCATCACTCACTGTACTTATACAAGTGCTTAAGCTAAATTCGCGAATTCTGTGATACTAAAATAGGGCTGTTGCGACAACAACAAAACAACAGCAAAAAAATGTTGATAAAACAACAGCAAAAAGCCAAGACGGGTACCTAAATGGAATTTTATGTACATGCACACGTTACAACAATCGGCCGGAGCAATATATGAATGATTAATTTGACACAGTGTCGTCTGACTCAGCGCCGTATCAACAATGGGAATAGTCACATTGCGGTCACAAAGCTGGCCTTACAACCATTCACACTTATATTTCACTGTAAACAATGTTTTATTTTACACTTATTCGGAAACTCAATTGACCATTCATAACTCCTATTGTACCTACTCTGTGTAATATTACCGATTTTCCTTTACCTTATTAATACCAGTTCATTGTTGACTGAATATACTCCTTTTAGGTTAAGTACATCCTTTTAACTATAATTATCTAACTAATTACTTATATAATTAGCTATATTTCATAGAAAATCCACAACTAAAATATCATTAGATTTACACATAGATGAAGTGGAACATGATGAAGTAATATTGGCAGCGTCATAATTATAAGACTTCCCCAAGAGCGGATGTGGTTAAAGTGCCTAGATGATTAGGAGATAAGAAATAATTTTCTTTCTCATCCTAGTCCTAGGTAACGAATTGACGGAATGACACGTAATGGCATTGCTACTTGACGAAATATCTTATGTTCGACTAGGAAATAAATATTTGTTAAATTAAAATCTACAATTAACTACCTACTTATGAGCCTGTGGAGTTTTAGTTAACTTGTACCTGCTTAGACAATATTGCGCACTTTTTTATATTTATTGTGCCTACTCAGGTAACTTCTGATTTGAAAGTTACCTTAGTACCTAGGCACCTACCTAATTTCAAAGAAACGGTTGTTGTTTATAAACGTTAAGTCAGCCTTATCAGGGGATTTCCCTAGTGTGTTATTGTGATACGATACCTAGGTAGCACGAAACCAGCTATATTTACCTTATTTTTTGCAACGTTCTGTTCTAACATCTGGCTTTTCGATCATGATCATGATTTAGATAAATTTATTTGGTGGTATGTTTTTTAATAGGCTACCTATATTAATTTCAATGTATCCACTGTACGTGTCCATCAATTTGACTAGTTTCAACGTAATTCGTTGGACTATATTAAATCTATCCTTAATATTTTCTAAAGGCCAAGCGAAGGCCTTAAGTTATTTCGGGACGGAAATCAATGCAGCCAGTAGGTAGGTAAGCCCTGAAGGTCACCAGACTGCAATGCTATATTCATGAGATGTATTATTTAGGCGCAGTAACGCAGACTAAAAATGTTGCTTTGGCGATACAGCCAATCGAATTCTAGTCGACCTTGTCTACAGAGCTTTGGGCTTCTTGAGCTGTCTTAGGACTATAATGGGAACGAACTAACAAATATACTTACTTACGTAAATTCTATAAATCTAGATGATGTTAGGCCTATTAAACTTATCTATGTAAGTAAGTACTACTTATGTACCCAGATTTATTGCGGGTGGTTTTTCACACAAACGAATGACCGAAACACTGCCTACCTACACCTAATCTAAAATTTTGGCACCACCTGCCTTGTACGCACCTAACGTGATTGGTGAATTTGGTGACCACTCAATCACGTCATAATTTGGACACTAGCAGCGTAGAAGCAGTACGAACTTCTTGGACGAATACGAACTTCAATACGTAAAGGTATAGAAGATTTGTCAAATAAAGTTCATCTTCAAATGACAATTAAGAGTGGTCATGAATGTTACAAAATAGGACCCCTTGTAGGTGGTATGCTCAAAGATAACAATTCCTTATCCGAGGAACTTCTAAGAAACGCTATGGTTGTGCTAGCAATGAACGCTGATTGAGAACGACAGACAAATTATAAGATTGCTTCTGACGACGACATCTGCAACAGTGTGTTGTTGAACAGATTGAATAAGAACTAGCATTCGAATCAGTTTCTCACAGTTTACCGGCGTGGAATGTTGGTTTGGAACCTAGCTAGACGTAGGTACTGGTTTAGAATGCATGAATTATTGAAGTGAGTTCTACTTTAACGTGCACGGAATTACTATTAAAATCGCCAAGTAAAAAAAACAAGAGTTAGGTAAAAAATACCTAGGTAGTAGGAACCCATATAATTGACTCAAGCTCGGGAACCTAGGAATTTTGTACCTAATAACGTACTTATGAAACTAAGTAAGAAGGTACCTAAGGAGGAAGGTATAAGATTCCAAAGTATCATTACCGAGCCTTGAATTCCTGAAGACAATTATTATCCATTGGTCTCGATCTCGTTCAATTGAATAAATGGAGAGGAGGTGATGGCTATTGCTATTAGCGTTGGATCCTTTGGCTGGTTATGTGGATAAATAAAGTCAAACATGCCTAATAGACTGGGAATTAATGAAGGAAGTACGAAGTGATAATGATTCTCATTTATAGAATACATAATTGATAAATGATAAGGCACTTGGGTTCCTAGGTATTCACTCTAGAAGCGTAGGTACCTACTTACGTCTACATAACACACTGGAAACTCCAGTGTCGCGAACTTGGAAAGTCCAAAAATTAAGTTGGGATTTACGGAACATTATTTACACTACCTACCGATTCCAATTATCTACTAAACTGACCTTTGTTTTGTTGTTGTTGTTTTTAGACGTAAACAAGTAGATACCTTACCTACTCAAACAGATATAGGTAGGTAAGCACCTACATATTTCATAAGGTCAGATAGGTAGATTGCCTAATCTATAAAGTCATATCAAATATGGCAAAATGGAGATGGAACACAACTTTTGAGGCTGTAGGTGATCGGATTGAAACTTAGCATTAGGAAATGATAGAAGAAAGTTGAGAGTGCAGCCAGAGTTCAATAGTGTTTTTTTCTTGTAAATACTTTAAAATATTACGGAGCCGCGTGCGTAATTTTGCAATGGTTCGCGACGACTACGACCTACCTACCCGCTCATAAAAAAGAAAAGTAATATGGCTGCATCCTCAGCGTTCATTCAAATTTATTTGTCAAATAGTCGCCAACAGATGGCGTTAAGCACACAGAAATATTCAAAAGTAGAAACTAAAAAAAAAGCAGAATCTTCTAAATGAATCAAATACCTCTGACATAAAATGTTTAACTCTCAGAGTTTAACTACACATATTCAAATAAAATAAAATAAAATGTTACTATGGTAACGTGTGTCGCTTACAGAGGCGAAATATTACCAGCATTAACTTATACCCTTGGACGAATAAACACACGTATACCTGGTTAGGCATCAAATCAGTTTCCATGCATTCTGTTAACGAGTGCCCGTAGGTAAGTAGGTACCTACTTACTGCAAGGTCACGGCCGTGCGTCCACCCGGTGCCCTCTCGGCCCTCGCTCATTAGGTACATTACGCTAACTACATACGTCATTAATCCTACAAGGTAATCACCGGGTGGTTGGTATGCTATACAATCCGCCTTTTTATTGACGCCACGATAAATAATACACGCAACAGGAATCCAGCTAGTAACTAGCTAATTATCATTGACATGTCATATACTTAAAAGAATTAAAAACTGGCAATGTACCTAGAATTATAATGCAGACATCATAGATTCTTATTGAATGTGTGGAAGGTACATTCAGCATCAGTAGGTAAATGTGACAAAACAAAGTTCCAGAGCCATATTGTGAATGAAAGCTAGCATTTTTTTTTGTTTTTAGGGTAGAGAATAACTTGCTATTGCATGCTATTGCAGGTTTGCATTGCAGGTTAAATACCTATTAAGCCTATATCTAGAATTACCTACTTACCGAGGTACCTTATTCATTTTCCTGTATCCTGCTACTATGTAACATATACTTAGATGTAGGTATTCAAGTGAACGAACCCTTGGACGAACAAACACACGTATACCTGGTTAGGCATCTAATCAGTTTCCATGCATTCTGTTAACGAGTGCCCGTAGGTAAGTAGGTACCTACTTACCTAAATATATATATAATACCAATTATATATATATTTAGGTAGGTAAGGTACCTATTAAAACTGAATCAATCTCCACAGTTAAGTAATTCATTAACAGGTGAATAAGTAAGTACTTAAGTACCTACTTATTTCATTACTCAAATAATAGGTAACCAACAATGTTGGCAGATTTCTTGGAATAAAAGAGCCATATTGATTTTGTAACTCGACCTATCCATACTAATTTATAAATGCTATAGTAACTCTGTCTGTAACCTTTTCACGCCTGAACAGATTAATTAAATTTGGCAAGGAGATAGATTTCATGCCGGGGAAGGACATAGGCTATACTTCTACATTAATTTAGGACAAGACAGTTATAAAATTTTGATATTTTGACAATGTTATTAACATCAAAGCAGCTCTCTTTTTCTCGCAGGGCTGTGGGTAAGGGCCTCTAGCTGGACCGATTTCATGATTTTTGATTTGTTGGATTTGTCTCCGTCCCAAATAGTAGAATAACTACAGCTATAGTACTTTATACATAGCCAATTTTATGAATGTTTTATAATTTACCTAGTCGGTGGGTGGGCAATTTAAACAAAACGTAGCAATATCGGTTCTGACCATCGATCAGTTAAATGCTCGATGGTTCTGACGCACGCGCATACGTCGCATCGGCCATCTATCGATCTAAAACCAATTATAATTTACGATAAAGTAAAAATTGCTTTTCGTCGAACAAAATATAGGTACGTACCTACCTACATAGCCGCAAACTCAAACGTTTCTTTAAAAATAGATTATATCAATTTTTTTTATTCAAAGGTTCAGCTTTAAAAATGTACAACAGAGTTTATTAATAGCACTTCGCATAATATTCTACTAAATGCGAAAGTTTGTGTACCTATAGGTAGATAGGTATTTACTGATGTTTGTATCCACTTTTTAGCAGTTCTTTTCAAGTACCTACCTACCTAGAAGAAACCTAGGTTTCTAGAATAGACAGGTCCCTACTTATTAATCATATAAAAACGTCGGTTTATGGTTGTAGGAAGTGGTCATGAATCATATATGATACTTGTAACAGTAAGGGGTCTACTCATATAAAAGACTTGAAGGTGCTTAATTATTGTAAACTGATCAATCAAGCTGTAAAATGCTCAGTATACCTACACAACACAACATCCATTCAGTTTCCCCGTGCAACACATCAAAATCCATGTTAGCATTTTAAAATTTCCTAAGTTTGCGATCGTAATAAATTGGCTTTCGGGATTCCCGAGACACCGAGGAGGTAGCTAGCTTGTATTATGCACCTACTGAGTATGATAGTGCAAAAGGAAGACTTCTGTCTGAACCGTTCTCGCCGGCAGACGTTCTAAGAATTCGTTTACATTACCAAATGTGAAGCGCAGACAAGAGAGACATTCGAAAACGTTATGCAAACAAACAAAGTGGTCGCTTTGATATAATTGCCATTATTCAAAAGCCGAAACCTACTAACAAGCATGTCACTACATCTTTTGAACTAGTGTGGTGAAAGTGCGTCTCAATGGCTCCTTTCGTGCACTAAAACTATCATCAAAACACAGAAATGTAAATAATAAGGCCCTATTTACATATCTGCGCATCAAAATCATTATGATTTTTTTATTATTAGGTACTACTTACTACTTACTGAGAGCTCTGGTGGTCTAGTTGGTAGTGACCCTGCCTTCCGATCCTAAGGTCGTGGGTTCAAATCCGGTCGTGTACCAATGGATTTTTCTCTGTAAAAAATTATGTACGCTATACCAGTATTCTCAAACGGTGAAGGAAAACATCGTGAGGAAACCCGCGGCTTAGTCAGCTCCGCACGTATTGACCATGTCTTTCCTGTGGACAAGGCCGACTAAGCTGAGAGGATGGAATAGGTGCTTGCTGGGCAAGCCTACTCCATCTTAATTCGTCCCGGGCACTACAGCGTCCCGTCTGTGAAGGTGAAAGTTGCCTCCTGACGCTGTATAAATCATATGGTAAAAGATGGTAAAAGGCCTTAGTTTTTTACTACTTAGTCGTGTCAAAGTTCTTTCGAATTATTGTAGTGAAAGGTGTACCGCAAAGGCTCCTGAAATATTTTATTAAATCCCCGTTATTGTAAGCTAGGTAGGTTGGATATCGATACACAATGATAGTGCTCGGTGGAGTGAGCGACGGGAGTCGGGAGCCATGACGACGGACGGCTATCGGTCGATAGCCGGCGCGGATCAACACCCGCCGCTCAGACAATACCCACGACACCACAACTACTTCCAACCAGGGCAGATCTCACATCTTATTCAAACTTCAAAGACATTTAATGCTCAGAGGAACAGTCTTACTAACCTAAACCTAACATTTTCGAAAAGGAGATGAAAATTACATTAGAAATTGTACGTTTCAAACGCTTTGTGATGTATGAACAAATGTTTTTTGTTTACGTCATTGGCTGTTTGAAAAAGGTGGCAGTCTTTAGATAGTAAGTACCTAGACACAAAAATATATGCCGCAAAAGGCTAAACATGAATCAGATACAATAGTATTAACATTTAAAACCTTTTAATTCGCGGTTTGTTTCCATTTACGAAATGTCGCCAATTCCGCCTCCGATCATAAGTTTAATGATAAATTTCGTCGAAAGGTCAACAGTCTCATCTTAGGCGGAAAACGCGTGGGTCAGACGGGGACGACAGAATATGACAGAGTATGTGGTACTCTATTGAGCAGGCTTTGGCGCCCGCCCGCCCACAGCGCAACGAGGGCGGGCGGGTGCGGTGGCGGGCGGCGCCCACGCATTGACGTAAGCCCTTGCCTGTAAAATGAATAACAAAATTGCAAGGAGATAAATTATTTTAATACTTCTAGGACTTTCCGATAACCTATGAAAAGGTCAATTAGTTACATCTATTTCAATGTTCAACATACACTTCTAAAGATTCACGTGAATAAAAATAGAGGGTTCTCAATATCTACTGGATTTAAAGTACCTACCGTAGCTTAGAGTTGGAAGTAGGGGGAGGTACCTACTTCCTACAGGTAATAGGTATGCTACATTTATGTGCGTTTAAATTAACAGTGGCGCCACCGCTGTCGGGCATAGTCAGGCGTAAAATTACGTATGTACCCATGTAGCGGAAATAACGTATACTTGAACTGTGCCTGGCCTGGCCTATTCCTGGATTGAGTCCAAAGCGGGACATCTCGGCCTCTCTTCATCGTTCATTCATTGTCCATGTTTACCTATAGAAACATCACCTACACGATTAAACCTAGAATTCAATTGTTAACCAAACTTTTCGTTGGAACGACAATTGCATACGAAAAGGCAAAGGTAATTAAAGAAACCTTTTGATCGTGTACGAGTAGCCCCGAGAATTTTACAACAGTCTTGGTTAAAATAAAAACAAATGGCGTCCCATTCGAGCGCTAATGACACTTTTATAACTTTTCTATACGCCCCCCTGCAATCTGTACCTGCTAACTAGTGGATTGTAGGAATCAAACTATACTTACATAGGCACACTATACTTACACACATTAGCATCATATTAAAAATAAATGCGTGTTTTGAAATATTCTCTTACCAATTTTCTAATACTTACCTATTTATTTTCTTAGTCCGCTTTGGCTTATAGCCGCATAGACTTCCATCCTGAGCATACAGGCGCCTAAAATACGAGCACAAATTGTTACAACACACACCACGTCACCTCACAGAGCATTGACGCAAGCGAAATCAAGATTAATTTTCCTGCGATGAATAAATAATGTGTAGGTGGTAAAAGTGGTTTACCATTTCTACAAAGACTGCATTACGTTTACGTGTCAAACCCATTTAGGGATATCAATTTTAAAGCCCATAATTGGCATTTTATTGTACAGTAATGTCGGCAACTAAAGTTATTACTGAGCCATTACACTAAAATAAACTTGTTTTACTTAATTGAGCTAGGTAATAAAATGTCTGTCTGTACCTAGTATTTGTATTGTTTTTTTTTTGTCGCTAATGTGATTTCTGTGTTAATTAAATTAAATGTAGGTATTCAACGTGCAATAAATAACAGTGAAATATAATGTAGGTCCGTAACTCAAGTATGTAGTGGTAGGTAGACAATTGCGAAAAACGAATATTACAATAAAAGATTAAGTACATCTATAGGGTAATATAATAATGTATAGGTACGTTTTAAATAAAATGCGGTTTTATGAGTAATTAAATTAATCATGGAACGTTAATAATTTGTTCGTTCTAGGGAACATTTTACGTTACACATACTTTATTATTTAACTTAGAATTTGGCGATAGATGAGCAGTAGAAATAACCAAAATCGTCATTAAAAAGGG
Source organism: Scotopteryx bipunctaria (assembly GCA_949320045.1). Classification (NCBI taxonomy): domain Eukaryota; kingdom Metazoa; phylum Arthropoda; class Insecta; order Lepidoptera; family Geometridae; genus Scotopteryx; species Scotopteryx bipunctaria. The sequence continues at coordinate 9,202,785 of OX439441.1, forward strand.
ATATACCTAGGTACTACTGAAAATCTTCTCACAGTATTAGTGTAATATCCTACTCTCTCTCTCACACACACAACTTAGTTCTAGATTTTGTTTATGTATTTTTTTGTTTAAAACTAATTTTAGTATTTTTCTTTGTAATGAACTTAACGCTCCGTGGTCTTGGAGGTGGGCGTTGATAGTTGCGACACAGTTTTTAACTGCTGCAGCTATCATCGTCTACTAATTTATGTTATTTATGAGCCCGTGTATATATATGATATATTTATATATGATGGCGCTCATTAGGGGAGGCCTATGTCCAGCAGTGGACTGCTATAGGCTGATGATGATGAGCCCGTATATTTTGTTCCAAAATACCTAAACTAATTTGTATTTGTATACCTACTTTTAGCTTAGCCACGCATCGTAAACTAAGCTTATGAAGTCATGAGGCAGAAGCCTCGGCCGTCGCGCATCGGTGCTGGCTGGCCCCGCCCGGCATCATGTCTCGCCCGTACATGCGCCGAATACCAATCGACGAGTACTGTTCACGCTGCCATTATCGGCGCATTCGAATGCAGCTAAATATACCACGCACATACTGGAGAATCACTCTACATTTATTAACGTTCAACCGAACCAATCAATGACACATCGCCACCATGCGTGATAATTTTATTGATTTGTTACAAAGTTAGGAGAGGTTCGATTGGAAGGAAGTGAAACTATGTACTTATTAACTAATTTAACCGCGCGGCTTCGCTCGCGTAGTATAAATTTTGTTTACATTCGTAATCCTATTTCGTGCTTCTGAAAAAGATTCTGTTGATACCTAATTACACTTTGTAGAGTAATAACATCGAGTGTTTTTCCCCAGAGAGTTAGTGCCTAGCATCTGCTTTCATGACACACGCAATTCAACAATAACAGAGATAAATGTAGTGAGATATTAGGTATACCTACGCAGCTACTATCTATTGGCAATCTCACACATGTGAATAACATGGCGGTAACATTTTTATTTACCGCCATGATAACGTAAATGGAGCACGAACTATGCCGCATACATAATTCACATTGTGCTATGCGCACACGCAATCCCATACCTACGGCTCAATGTGGAAAAAATGTCATTAGCATCGTGTAAGCTTGGTTTTATTGCAATATTTCCAACGAGTTTTGAAATTAATTTTAAATTGGCTTATCCACGTTTAATAATTGCGCTTGTTATTGAGTTGTGGGGTTTATTCAGCGAACAGCAGGTTTGTGGCTACAGCGAGTAGATCAGCCAGTATCGGACGCAGGATACAGCGTCATTCGTCGCTAATCGCCATGAGATAATACCACCTACGCAACACCTGCCAACCCACCACCCTCGATAGGCTTTGCTCAGGTCGACATTTCGGTCGACAAGCGTGGTTTCTTGCCTGTATCTTCCCCGCTTGGTCGCGTTATGAACCTGATGTAAATGCAACGTAGATTTAGGTAAGACGTGTCCAAGTGATCCCCGTGATTTTAAGGAATAAAAAAAAATTACTTTGACTTTGACATTAACTGCAGAAAACTGAATACTTTCGAAAATAAAGATTTCTCAGATAATTTCTGGGAATTTATTTTTCAAAGGTATTAAGTTGGTTAATAATTAATCTACTTATTTTAACTCACTTCAGGTTATTTATTAAATTGATAGGTAGTTGATAAAATGATAACAGGGGAAACTATCTTTGATTTAAAACAAAACACTCTGCTCTGATTGCTGTTGAGTTATAAATAAATAAATAAATAAATAAATAAATAACACCCAACAGTCACATACATAGTCCTGACCCCACACTAGGACTCCCTGTGTCGTGGGTATCAGAAACTACGAGTACCATGGTACCACAACACCCAGACCCGGAAGAAATATTTACAGATCATGCAAACATTTCTTCCGCAGCGGGAATCGAACCCGCGCCTCTTGCGTCTATGCCGAGCAATCGCCCGCCACGCCACCGAGGCCGTCAATAGTTGAGTGTGATGATAAGAGAAAATCAAACCTGCCGAGCGTCCAATAGAGCTATTTATGTACCTATCATGTACTTAATTTCACATTCCATTTAAAAACAGCATCAACAATGCAATTTTGATAGTCTGGTTGTTCCGGTAAAAAATGTTGAGTATGTAGGTACCTGTGCTATTATGTAGGTGAAAATCACACAATAAACAATCCACACAAATGTTCATAATATACCCGGTTCGCGTGTTCATATCATTGTACCCGTGCCTTTCAATTAGCATCCCTTAATGGCGACTGTTCACGCAACCGGCCTGAATGAATCCAGGAAGTACGATTTGGCAAGGTTCCCGATATTAGAACTATTGAAATACTACATGAAATCACAATCAGGACCATTAACGTACATTTACATAATAACTTCCAAAATTCACTGCGTTGAAATTAAAGTAGTGATGCCGCTATTTCGTAACACATCCTAAACTGCTAAAGGACTGCGAATCGATGAACCACGCACGATGATTTTGTTGATAGTACAATTTGAATCTATTACGCCGCATCTTAAGAACTAAATGCTAAAGCTCGTATGGCATATGGGTAATGGCCGATCAATATAATTTGGTCCATTTCCGGGCGGGTGTTCGCTCAAAGGCTTCTCATAGGAGAGCACGAGTTGCGGTCGTCGCAAGAGTGGAGCCGAAACCGCGGTGATAAAGTGCGGTCAGAGACACCATTGAACGACTATTTGATGTAGAAACTCATAGAATGCAAATGACTAGACTACTGAGTAGCAGGCAGGTGACTTAAGTTACTTTCAATAGAGATGGAGAAAGTTGAGGAAAATACTTTATTTCAATAGTTACCCAAGACCGACCAACTCTAGTGAATGACATTTTTTAACCATAACGGTTGATTAGCAACACAAAACAGTAGTAGGCACTGCTAGCCAACCAAACAATAAACTTTGTGATTATATCCAGAAACTTTAGAAGCGCAAACGCTTTGGTTTCTACGAAAACTATCTCAGCCGCATAATTCAGAGTTCCTCTTAGTGTTGCTGGAAAGAAAACGCAATAAGCAAAACCGTTGGTATAACTTGTATGTTTTATAGTAATTGCAACAACAATGTCGTCTTGTCATGCAGGTACTACTTACCTACTCCCACGCGAGTTTATGATTTATGTCTAGGTACCTTTTCCCCTATTTTCATGTCTTCATCTAATCGGATAAGTAAATGACGATGTTCAACAGCTAAATGTAACACTGTACCTGCATTACCACAATTAAATAAAACTTAACTCGGAACTGCAGACAGTCATCGAGAACTATCCGGCATCTACATCTACATCGAGTTATAATAAATAAATAAATAAAAAAAATAAAATCACTTTATTTCAAGCAACTTAGTGGCTCATAACAGTGGTAGTAAATATAAAATAAAATTAAAGAACACAGACAATATAAAGTATAAAAATCTAAAGAAACAAAACAAAAATCTTATGTACTTAACTATAACCTACATAAACACTATAGAAAATTAAAAAAAAAAATAATTAGCCTAACCGATGCCACTGGGGACGTGTCTATCACAAAGTACCTAAAACTGTGCTTATTTGTCGATGTATTTGCATTAAACTCGATCCGTATATGTAGGTACTTACAAATTGCAAATTGGAAGGCAGGAGTTAAATTTGAAGTCGCCTGTGCACTTTATTTGTACTGAGTGAGTTAGGCCAAAATCGTATTTTGATCTGAAAATATAGTAGGTGTGAAAAAGTACCTATAGTTTTAATAGGTTTTAAAATAAAGGAACTGGGAATTTATTCAGAGTACGAAGTTGGATAAGTATGGTACGATTTGGGACAGTAAATCCTACATAGTACCTACCTATGTACTTTTTTCGACTTTTTTATTACTATCTTTGGGGCAGATGCCAATCGTTTTTGAATAATTTGATTAAGCTAATTATTGTTGAGATAAATGAAGATTATATTTTCGTATTTTTGTTCTAATTTACTTTAGATTCATCACAATGGACGAAACATTTGAACTGGTTTACCTTACTTCAAGTAGTTGGGCTGGCTGGGGGAGGGTTAGCAGGGAAATATAATGCACAATACACCCCATCCGTGACGTCAGTGCAGATCTTTGTTCCCCTATCATCAATTAGAATTAGACCGTATTATACAGGTAGGTAGGTATTGTTTTAAAAATGGAGTGAAGAGTAAGATATAGATAGGAAGGTAGATATGCTAAAACCCATGATTAATCTGAATTGAGGATAAGAACATGCGGAAAATCACGTTACATTCATTTTGCTCACAAGAAGGTAAACACGGATAGTCGTTCTCCCGAGAGGTATGCTGCAATCAAAGAAATAATTATAAGTTTGAAGGACCCACGCCCGCACCCGAGGGGCTCTGTCCGGCTGCCTTCGTCACAAGGAAAACTTATTTTTAGGCGACATGACGTGATTCGTGATACAAGATCACCTCTGTGTATTTAAATAACACATTAAGCATATACGTACGTAGTCATACCTACAGATTACTTTTAAAGACTTGCTTTTTAGGGTTCCGTACCCGAAGGGTGTCAACGGGACCCTACTACTAAGCCTCCGCTATCCGTCTGTCTGTCTGTCAGCGGGCTGTATCTCATGAACCATTATAGGTGGAAAGTTGAAATTTTCAGTGTGTATTTCTATTGCTGCTTTAACAACAAAAAATGCAATAAAGGGGCCCCATACAAGAAATATTTATGTTCATGTAGGTACGATGGTACGGAACCCTTTGTGTGTCAATTCGACTCGCACTTGGCCGGTTTTATTTAAGTGTTACAAATACACACATAAAATCACGCCTAATTTCCGATAGGGGTAGGCAGAGATCACGGATCTCCATTTGCTACGATCCTGACCATACTTCTTTCGCTTCATTCACTCTCATTGCATTCCTCATGCATGCTCGTCGGTTTAGGGTAGGTACTCTTGACCTGGCCCTATTCAAAAACCTTTTAAGTGTTTACGCGCAATAAAGCCTTATAAGTATTTACAACATAAAATCCATTGTTTTAAAAAGTCATAAAGAAAAAAGTACCTGACGCTGCTCAGATGAAAGATTCGCAAGCAGGATAGACTGCAGTTACGAGCTTTGTAGCTTGTAACCGACACTCATTTAAATTTCACACACAATACTAACCGGCTTTTGTTTTATTCATCCGGTCAAAGATCATGATGCCACCGTGTAGACTTCCAACGAAAGGCCCTCCGCGAGAGGAAAATTAATGTCCATTGTTTTAAGTTCGACGCGCATTGGTACCCATTGAATAATTTTTTTAGGGTTCCGAACCAAATTGTGAAGCAGAACCCTTGTTCTAGGTGCGAAAATCTATCACAGCTTATTATTTCAGTACTATGCCTAAAGATATCGCCATCGAAAATGCTTAGCAAAGCGAAAATGGGGTTTGAGCTTGAGCCGAATCGCACTTTGCCGATCTTGTTTACAGAATATACAACTACTTTTACCCTGAATTTTTATTCTGGATGAATTAATAATTGGCTATATAAAATCGTAGGTACCTACGATGAATATTGAATTGCTCATGACGACGCCGCCGGGCAATTAAGATTCATTTTGGCCGGCGACAACCGGCCTGAATGTCAATAAACCTGTTGTGGACGAATATCACAACCACTAAACCACTTGATTTAAAACGACATAATGACAATTAATTACGTCTGCCCAAATCGACGGTTATAGGTTTCATCGCGGTTTTCTGATTTGAATTGAATGGGTATACCTATTAGTTTCCTGGTTGATAATCCGCTACGTAATGAGGACAGTAGATTGAAGTCTAAGAGAATATGTTGTACTAGCTGTTGCCCGCGACTTCGTACGCGTGTAGTACATTATTTTATTCTATAATAGCGGTCGCCCGCGGCTCCGCCCGCGTGGATGTCGGTTACCGCTGCAAAAAGCCTACCCAGGAAAGACACGGTCAGTCGCGAGGTCGGCTCCCTACGCAGCGGTCGTGCAGCAGAAATCGTAATATTTTAATTTCGCCATAACTTCAAAACCAAACGTCCAATTTTAATCATTCAAAGACCAAATATTATCTCCATAAACTGTTCTTAGTGATGAAATCATTTATTTTGATAAGGATTAATAGCATGAGTAAAATAAACGCGTTTAAATGTAGTCCAAAAAAAATTCAAGATTTTTAAATAAAAAAATGGTTGCTGTGCCTCACTCGACATAGATGGGTATAGTGTGTCGCGGACTTTTTTGTAGATATTTATAAGATCTACAATTAATTAGAACATTTTATGGTTCTATCTTTTATAGTTTAGGCAGCGTACGCAAAATAAGTAACTTTTCTGGTTGATTTTTTACACCTTGTGTCCGAAAAACCCAAATATCTTACGGAACCCTATTTTTTTCCAAAATAAAATATAGCCTATGTTACTCGTGGATAATGTAGCTTTCGAATGGTGAAAGAATTTTTAAAATCGGTCCAGTAGTTTTTGAGCCTATTCAGTACAAACAAACAAACAAAGTTTTCCTCTTTATAATATTAGTGTAGATAATCAAAACAGTAGTTGATTATAGCTGTAGCTTGAAGAGATGAGGAAACGGATAAATCAGTGACTAGGCATTTAGGTACTAAGTTAATATTATTTTATTTTTATACAGCTTATCTCTATGAATAAGGCAGTTTATCAATAGTACCAAGGTAACTTAGCTAGCTAAATCTATTTTGTATTGCTCGATACACCTGATACGTTCATCAACCATTCAGACAATCAATTTGTGACCGATTACGTCTCGGTTACGTTACAATTACGACTGTATTATTTTGTTTATCAAATTAATCTAACCTTCACTGAAATAACGTGCGCTATCTATCATGCGTCACGCAGAGGCAATATCGTTACGATCAAGAAAAACAAGGCAGAATGCTTTCGCATGCATTTTTTTTACCTATTCAAACCAAAAGCAAACAATGTTACCATGTTTACCAATTTATAGGACGGAATAACAACACCCACCACTGATTCAGAGTTGGTCTTATTTGTTGAATTTTATTTAAGATAGTGAATCGATTTTACTAAACATTTTGACCTCTGTGGTCAAGAGGCGCGGGTTCGATTCCCGCTACGGGAGATTTTTGTATGTTCTGCAAATGTTTCTTCCGGGTCTGGGTGCTGTAGTATTATGTATTTACAAAAAAAGTACCTATATAAGTATTCTATCAGCCATCTGGTGCCCATAGTACAAGCTTTGCTTAGTTTGGGGCTAGAATGATGGTGCTGTGTGAAATGTCCGCAAATATTTATTTATTTATTTTATGCAGCATTTGTTATACTATTTTAGTAGTAGTTAATTATAAGCTGACTACAAAATTTACTACATTATAAGCTGACTATTTTTTAGGTTGATAACTAACTGCTTATAAGCATGCAGGTACATAATTATTGTACTGAAGGTGAGACGTTGCAGTTGAAAAAATATGAGTCTCACTTTAGGGACAGACGCAGACGTAAACAATCATCGGAAGCGTTTTAGGTGTCCATCAAAACAGTTCATTGTTCACTGTGACTCAGACAGGATATTCAACGGAGCAATAATGTGGTAGTTCCTATTTAAATTTTGGTGTTTTATTGTTATGTTGCGTACCCGTTGCTGTGTAAGGCACTGTATCTAAGTACAGTAGTACCACAAATATTGTGTGCCTCGGCAAACTTCGTGCTTTGTATGAAAACCGAACTTGTCCGAATACGTAACTAATAATAACTGAACCAACCCTTAAAAAAATAAGTTGTATCTACATAATTATTGTATACAAGCTGCCACCCGCGGCTTCACTCGCGTGGTACCCGGATGAAAAACAGCCTATATGTATGGTTATCCAGCACATGTAGGTAGGTACTATGTATATTCCAATTTTCATTTAAATTCGTTCAGCCGTGATTGAGGCACAAACTTTCACATTTATAATATAGTAGGATACCATTTTCCTACTGGTACCATTTTCCCACTGGTACCATTTTCCCACTGGTGCCATTTTCCCACTGATACCATTTTCCCACTAATACTTACCCCTTTTCCCACTGGTACCATTAATTTAGTGCATTACTTGCCGTAAAGAATATTAACGCTAAGTTTTAAACAAATCTCATGACGCGTTACAAAGTTCTTATACAAACTTTAACACGCCCTACACCAGGTTTTAGGTGTAATTTGGGGAAAAAATAATTTAGTACGTCTATTACTTGCCACGAAGAATTCAAACAAAGTACTAAGTTTCAAACAAATCTCATGACGCGTTACAAAGTTCCCTTAAAAACTTCATATTTCAGAAGCTAGACGAAAATTGCCGAGGCGCACAATATTTGTGGTACTACAGGATTATTAAAGGTAATTTCAGGATTAATCCTGAAATTCAGAGATTTGGATCTAGATTGAGAATTCAAGTAAAATTTTGTGTGTGCTAGACGATCAACATTAAATCTCGATCGCATAGTAACAACAGAAACAAAAAAATACTAAGATTTTCTAAGTAATAAATATATCGACATAACCAGGACGTTGGCAATAGGATGTGGTTGTTAGAAAATAGCTAAGCAACTTGATGGCCACCACATTCCAATGCGATGAATCCGCGACATTTAAGCATCCATTTACCTACAGTTACACATATGTAAGTAGATAATACGTAGGTGTGTATCACCTGTTGTCGCATCGCGAGCCTTTTTTGTGGATGTCACCCGGAAGTCGATGCCCCATTGCCTCTATGAAATTTAACCTCTAACAACCTGACACCACACGAATAAATTCGTCAATTTAGTAAAGCACCTTAGTAATTAAATTAGGGGATTTCCTCGTCAAATAGACAAAATACTTCGGTAATGTACCGTTACTTGCTGGAAATAAGGTCGAACATTTAGAACGTTGAATAAAACAAATAGGGCCTGGTTCATCCATCCATGAATAAAGAAAAGATCTCAACTTTTCTTATTTCTCTATAGAAGTCTAAAATTCCGACAGATATGAACAAAGTAGGCAAATCAGGATTGAAAGTATTGGAAGCAGCGAGCCGCGAAGAGTAGAACCTGCGAGTAGAGCTATCAGATCGGTCACGATCCGGACGGAGCCCGTCCGAGGCGCATTGTTACGTCACGCGCACTTTCTAACTCGCCGAGCGACGTGCCATAGGATTTATATCGCTGTAGACTCTAATTAAAGTACCTACCCGTCGAGAGCTGATGGGTACTGCTCGAGAATTACGGACGAATTACCCGATACACGATTGTACGAGTAGGTAGGTACCTCGAGAGAACGCCGAGGACAATGGAGTTGTGCAACAACACTTTCGATTTCCTTTTGATGCATGCCTCATTCGCTGGATGATTTATGGCTCGTCTTACAATATAAAAAGTAAAATGAGATGCATTAAACATTTCGTCGAAACAATGTTGCAATTAAAGTGGAAGAACAAAGGGGCCCGATGGAGTCAGCACGAATCCTAAATAGCGAACGCATCGGAGCACAATCGCGGATGACGCGGAGCTATCGGAATGCTGGTTGATGCAGAATGCATGCGCGCACCACACACACACACACACACACAGGGCGCTAGGAAACTGGACCGCTCTCTTTGTAGAGGGATCGAATCGCATCCGCATTGAAGATTCCTAATAACTCCTAATAAACAGAAAATTTCAAACGAAATTCGATAAGCTCATGCGAAGATGAGTAATATGAGAATGGTGGAAAAGCGTGAAGGTAAATCGAAGCGAGTGTTACAGCTTATACGAGTTAGTACGATGTAGAAAGCACTTTAGAAAGGAATCGAAGGTACGCGTGACCCGACAGCGAGTGTTAGGCGAGGTGAGCGGCCCGCTGGCTGCGCCCGCGCTGCCGGCTGAGAGCGTTGCGTTGCGACACCACGCGGAACTTGCGGCCTTCGCTGTCAACCTTTTAATTACATGCTACTCGCTTTTTCGCATACCCGCTCTCAGCTAGTCCACCTCCGGAATGGTAGGTATTGCTTTTGCGATGTTGAAATTGCAAACGAATATAAATAGCGCTATCGATACAAATTCACGTAGTCACATAGCGCATATGTACCGTACAGTGACTCAAGAAAGTAAATAGTGTAGAAGACGTCTGTGCCTAGTTACTTAAATTCGATTGATTATATAACAACTTGTTGGTACACAGTACATTGACTTATGCAAGAATGTAATGAAATCTAAAACTCTTAAATGGGCGTCTTACATTGCAACAGTCTATTGAGTTGAAGTGTTCTTAGAATTTCACTAGATTGTGTGGCTCATACATTTACAACGATCTTCAATCGCCGGCCTCTCAATTGTCGTGAGTGCACGTCGGGTTGGGAGCCGTGAGCTCCAACAGGCCACTACGATACTGAACTGAACACGACATAGTTTGAGCGATGAACTCAGACGCAGGGTGATATTTAGTGAGGCGACGGGAGCGAGGCCGCGCCCGTGTCTCGTTGTTAGTCGAGTCGCCAGCTGACGCTCAGCTGTTGCGCTCATCATTGCAGTTAAGACAGTCATAGTCGTAGATAACCAGCTCATACCAACTGGTAATGCAATTATATTTATCAAGTCCAGACGTTGAATTATACATATAAAAAGTATCTGTGTTACTTAGGTAGGTAGGTACCTTTGCAGTTTTTTCTTGCATTTCCACAAATCAACCTTAGTGGTTCAGTAGAGGACCAAAAATGACGAACACCGTTATAGGTGTTATTATACTGTGATAAAGATTTACAAATAAAAACACTTCACCTATGTTTGAATAAAATTATAAAAATAAATAAATATTTGTGGACATTTCACTCAGCGCCATCTAGCCTCAAACTAAGCAAAGCTTGTACTATGGGCACCAGATGGCTGATAGAATACTTATATACTTTTTTTTGGAAATACATACTTATGATACATAATACTACAACACCCAGACCCGGAAGAAATATTTGCAGAACATACAAACATTTCTCCCGTAGCGGAAAGCGAACTCGCGCCTCTTGCGTCTCAGCCGAGCACTCGCCCGCCACGCCACCGAGGTCGTCAATTAATAAACATAATTCCATATCAGTGGGTTACCCCCGAATACTCAAACGCGACTCAGAGTTGAGCACGTCTCAAGTCACGGTTTTTTTTATAGTTTTTGATGAAAATCTGTCAAAAAAACCGTGACTTGAAATGTGCTCAACTCTGAGTCGCGTTTGAGTAGGTATTCGGGGGATAGTCTCACATATGCGTAAGTCACAGATTATTGCGCTGTGATCTAGATCTAGCAATATTGCATAGGTAATAAATAATTGTATTATTCATAACAAACTAGTTAGGCACTTGCCTGGTACGAGCATAGATGAATACGATAACATTCCTATCACAGCAATTAGGTAGGTACTTTTAATCCGTTGTTTTTACATTATCTACGCAGGGTACACTTACATTGTTTCATGACACGTGTCCTGCCCTACAAAATGTACCTACACACACATATCCTTTTTTATCCTTAGTTATTGTTTACTTACTGATTTAATCAAATAATTAGTGCAAAGAGCAGGCTTAAAAGGCACAGAATTAGAAATAGCTCGTGTCATGAAACGGAGTGTAGGTAAGGTAAAGGTACCTATATATTTTAGATACCTCTATAAATTTAGAGACATGTGTTAAGTGAACTCTATGAGGCGCCCTTTATTATAATTTCACCACTGGTTCGGAAGAACTAGTGACACGAGCAGCAGATTAAGATAGTAGGTATAATTTGATTTTACCTAATGTTTAATTGAGCACTTTTCTTACCTCATGAAGTCATGAATATGTATTCCGCTTCTATCTCGCTAATAGTAAAAGACGGCAGACAAGTCTGAGAAATCTAGTCTGCATTATATGATTCCCCCTCATAAAACAATTGTAGCTATTTGCAAAGATTTTAATTGCAAGCGTAATTGGCAATGTAGAGAGTTGGATAATCACGCAACGCCGATTGTATCGTCACATTAAAGTAATGTCCAGTGTTTGTGGCATTGTGAGCGTGGCAGGAAAACATGAGCCATCGTGATGCGCCGGCCGAGCCGGTAACAATGAAGAGTTTTTTAAACACAACCGAGACATATCAATTGTAACCTACCCATGCACAAAGTAGGTATAGGCATCTTTTATGCGGATGCAAATATGCGGATGGCTCTATAGACGCACGGATTATAACCACATCTATAATAGAGATCTTCTTAGATCTTTTACGATTGCCACTTGGTCGCAATTATTTGAAAGGTTTACATCATGTTCATTTTAATTAGTAGATGGCACTCAGGAAATCTGAGAATGGTAAACAAATTTTGGATAAACCCAAACACGTGTGGTCCTTAGTATGTCGTTCATATACTGTTGTCGGCATTATCAAATGTATTAAAAATGATAAGAGCTACCATTAAGGTTCATTTCATGTCAGTAACACTTCGTAATCTTTGTTTGCATAACAATTCAAGGAATATGGTGAGCACACATCATTTTATCAGTGGCAGCAAGATATAAACAACTCGTGTCAATGTTTATATTATCTAGTGTTAAGCGGATAAAGGCTCAGCTCCTCTTATTAGGTAGGTAACTTAGTAGACAACGAAGTTCCAACATATGAAATCAAGAGATCATAGCAACCAGATTGATGCTGAAGGAATGTGATTGCAAATTAGTGATTGACTCGTTTTTGGCGGACGCAGATAAAACCAGCTTGCATTCTCAGTGTTGTTTTCTTACTAAAGTGCACAGTCAGCTTTGCAGTGAGTTGCAGTGAGTAATTTAATGTGCAATATTTATTTTGTTTTTAAAATAACAAATACGTATGCGAAAATACAGTCACTCTGCCCAACAGAGGTCACAGATTAGCAGACGTTACACCTGTGCCAAGTCGAGGGATACAGTTGCGCAGGCCTGCTGTTCCAGACGATATTATGTGCCCTCAAAACGCAAATGTAGAGTTCAATCAACCTGAATGTTGTTATGTAACTTATTTAACAATTTACACAATGATTACTATAGGAAAGTACCTACGTTTAATACTCGTAACAGAGTCATTAAGTAATCGATAGCTGTAGGTAAAATATCGGCAGCTTAGCTGTTTATGTAACATAATTGTTAAATAAATTGCAGATTGCCATTATTTCAGCTGGACATCGATTCTATTTCTCGTGCCTATTTTACGAGTAAGCGAATTATGAGAGACGTATTCTTTGACATCGATGAGGTTGATTCTATTTGTGTCATGCAGCAGGGAGGCTGGCTGGGTTCAGCTGACGTGGGAAGGGCGAGTCTTCCCCTCCCCTCCGAGCCTCTATCGATCGCGCCCGTCGCATCGCCCGCCGCCGCCGCTGCACCACTTGTTACATCTCCTACTCCATAACACATAAATCCAATGTTATTCCTTTATTATAGTTGTAGTGGTGCAATCGGATGGCTATTGTTACTTCACTACATAGCATTAGGTAAGCTACATAACACTATAACGAAAAATCAACGCTAAAAGCGTTTGCTAGTAGGGTATTAATACTGTGCAGGTATTTAGAGCAAGGCTTCGTAGGTGTTAGCTGTATTGATCTCCGTCCCGGGCACCGTTGTTAGATACGTACCTACTTGCTACAACTAGATAACATTAAGGTTCGAAATTGTGATTCGTTGTGAACCTATGTTGGACATAACTTCAATAATTTTACCGTTATCACTACTGTAAATTGTGTCATCATAAGTATTGCCAATCGTGTGTTTACTTTGATAGAGAATGATTAGTACAATCTAATGGGGTTCGAGGCTTACTTTTGCGTTATCAGGAGCGATAACGAGGCAAACAGGCGTCCCGGCGTGGACCTGTCGCCAGCCAGATCGATCAATTGCAGCAGACGACGATTGGCTAATTACGTACTTACCTACCTGATCCCGAGGGTCGTACTGATCGGGTTAATAACCACATTAAAGAAACTATCTTGTTATCTTCTTCTCGCTAACTTTAAACAACTTCGCTCAAACAAACAAGTAGACACTTAGGTATCTACCTAAAAACTTATTTTGGTTTCAAAACAATAACAGGATCCACTATAACCTTTCAACCGGTAATTTGATAAAATTAGCTTTGGGAATTGGAGTGACTGCAACAGTATCTAAGCGTTTCGCTAGGTTAAAAATAACCTTCTTATTCGTTATTTTAATCATTATAAGAAACTGATTGGCAGTCCCACAAGTTCTGAAGGATCCAGTTGAGTCATAGAGCTTGGGGGTAAATGAATTAGTTTGATTAACAAAATACGCGAGGAGTGTGTGGCGTGCACATGTGGAAAAAGTCTCGTTTGATAATTGAATGACGCGTGCGGGACACAATCATATGCCAAATCAATTATGGGTAGATGGGTATGTAAATATTAGCACTGTATGGACTGGAAGGTAATAGGTTAAGGTACCTATCGCAATTAATTTTTACACATCAGACAATAATATGGCCAAGCGAAAGCACGAAATATGGAGAAATATAAAAGAAAAAAAGGAAATCCCGATGACAAGAACATGGTATTTAATTGCAAGTAAAAATTTCAGAAAATGCAAAACGTTTAGAGTAAAAATTCGACGCAGTAGCTGTTTACTACGCGGCAAGGCGCGCTCAGGTAATTACTCTCGAGATACAAACAAGATCCTTCGTATCGGATGATACATGCCAGGCTGCCACGTCTCAGTAATAATGCACAAGAACTTGTCCGACTCGTCGAGCGACGAGGAAAATCCTCCGACATCCTGTTTGTTTGCACGCATGACTTTACGTTTCAAAGGAAGATTGCACTGACATCGATAAATTATAGGTGCCTATCATAATTGCCATAAGTTACGCGAAAAGCAAGGCTCTTCCTAGAACGTTAAGAATTTTTAAGCGTGTTTCTGTATTATGTTCCCACAGACATCAAACTTGGTAGTCCTTATAATGAGACGTTCATTTATATGCAGAAAAGTAACACTTGAAAGCTGAAGGTAACTGACGATTATACTGATCTGAATAATACTACTCTCATAACTCTCGCAAACCAGTACAAATACTTCAACAAGAGAGTTCATGATTCTGGAAACGGCTGTACCAATTTCCACAAACATAGAACAATGTCCCTTACACAAGCTTTCATACATAAAATCAGCATTAAAATCAGAGCATCCGTTCCGGAACTATGCGGCCAGACTAATACCTACTGACTGAAATACACGTCTCAAACTAGGTATATACGAAAACCTTCAGCGCAGATTTGTAACGTATGCAAGGATCTGATGCACAGGCAAACACATCCCTGTTCATCCAAGAAAACTAAAAATGTAGAGGGAGGGTATAATAGCAAAATGATCCAACAGATAGTAGAGTAACGTATTCCATAGCACAAAAAATTGTAGGT
The DNA here is from genome assembly GCA_949320045.1 of Scotopteryx bipunctaria. Taxonomy (NCBI): domain Eukaryota; kingdom Metazoa; phylum Arthropoda; class Insecta; order Lepidoptera; family Geometridae; genus Scotopteryx; species Scotopteryx bipunctaria. Next base: position 9,218,218 of record OX439441.1, read on the forward strand.
ACCAATATCAAAGTTTGTTTTATGGTCCCTACGTGTCTGCGCGGTCAATGTTCGCGGACGATGGCGCCGCCTGCTCGGGCCCCACGCACACACCATTGCGAAAATAATGCAGCCGGCGGCGATCCCACGTCACACGACTGTTTTGGAGTATTTTTAGTACGCAGTGTTTCAACATTAGGGAGTTAGGACATACTTATTAATAGGCAAACCTTTAATGTTTTGAATGCTGTCTGAGTTTATGAAAGCGACGAACGGAGGGTTTTAAATTACTATTAGATTTCTGTTAGGTTTGGTGCGGTCTACATTTTTATTTACATAGTATGATCTAAATATATTTTTGAGTAATCGGGTCGCAAACGAGTTGTGGTGGCGACTTAGCGAGCGGTGGTGAGCTGGCGCGGGGCGAGGCGCGTTCAACGAACGTCCGCGGCGCGGCACGGGCCCAAGGTCGCCGCGTTCACTCGCCCGCTATATCACCGATCACCGCGCCCGCCCCGGCGGCGGGCGGCGGCGGCGGCGGCGCCACCTATGCTCTTTCCATATTTATTCACTTCATAAGGACAAACGCGGTGTAAAAACCAGATGAACGTACATATCTACATTTTTATAATTTAACAGGAGAGTTAAAAAACTGTGCATATTTCACTTATTTGAACTTTGAAGTGTTATGTAGAAGATAATATATTTGATTAATGAAAAAAGTATACATTTCGCACATAGGGTAGGTTAGGTACTATTAGAGAATTCATAAGAATAAAAAATAAATTATTTGTACCTAACTACTTATTATAGAAAATATTTATATTTTTTCAAAAAGTGGTTTAAAACCGTATTAATTATGGCTTTTACTTATTCTTAACTGATTAACATTAAAGAGGAATATTTTTAAAGCCAAAACAAAAAAATTAAAAATTAATTCTAAACTTTTTTGTACTGTTACGATAATATTGAGTTAGTGAAATATTGACGTTACAGATTGAGGTGTACCTACATCATTTTGGCACAAGGTGCCACCACATTTAAGACCCATTTATGAAATAAAATCATTTTCGAATTTTTATTAATCATCTGGTTCTTGCACCGCGTAAATGCTCATGGTGTATCTGATAATCTCTCCCTAAGAACTCGCAACAAACTGAGGCGTATACTCAGGTACAATTAATTGGCATTTGGCTACGAAGTTGTCCAGCTAGGCGAGCTGTTCACATCGCTCGCGAGTTTAAGTACATTATATAAACTATTCTGAAGTACTAACACGACTGTAGATAATTCTTTGTTCGTTTGGATTTTTCGGTATAATTCGCAATGTGGGTCCCACGTGTTGACGTATAAAAAAGCTACCTAAACAAAATCATTCGCGCAGTTGAGTGAGTCATCGGATTTTAGTAGAATTTTTTCTTTAGTCAGCAAGTAATCTGGACTATGGGTTTTTCGAACCGGATATTTGTGCAATATGCCACTTGCAACTTATGCATAGTTTCGACATAGTAAAAGTAAGCTGAGTGACGCAATAATTACGAATAGGTATACTTCATTACCTACTAAATAAACGACAGAGCAATGATAATATTGTATGGATACTAAAAGTATGTACTCTAGCCATTTTAATATTTATTTGGACTCATATTAACCTATTGCGTAAATTAATTAATTATGTAAGAAATATACAAACCTACTGTTATTTGCAGTTACGCTTTCGGTTATATTATAATTTCATAATTTGCATACAAATTAACAGTTCACGTGGGTACTTACCTACTTAATATAGGTCTAGCTAGAGAATATAATGGGTATACCTACCGTAAGTTAGTCTTAATACAACGACCTGTGCTTGTTACAAAATGTCCCAGATTGCATATTTTTAAATTATAGAAGCTAGTCATTACTAACTACCTATTCCTAACTCAACGCCTGACTAATTCGAGTTCTATTGTCTTACAACTGCTGCACTTGTCTGAGTTAGCTGAAGTCTTTCCAATACAACCTAAAAACATACTTAGCTAAGGAGCAATTTCTAAGATAAGAGCAATGAACTTAACCACAGGTATGTTTTAAACGTAGGTATCTTCTTAAACCTCACGTTTAAATTGTCTTTCAAGTAGGTACGAGCTTATACTGATAACCAGATGATTAAGGTGTAAATTTATTCGTGATTGCAGAAATATAAGCTGACCACGCCCCGGTCTGGTATGCTGGCTATTGCGAGACCTAACACACGTGTCTGCGACAAATCACCAAGTGAAAACATGATACGCAGTAGTTACGAAGGCCCTAAACATGAAGGACGAAATTCTAATACAGAAAGGAAATACAATGATCTAGCAGAGCCCACAACCAAAAACATTCCAATCGCCGTTTTACCACTGAGGTCAGAAATGCCTACACTTCATTTTGTAAGTTGATCATAAGACGTCAATCTTATATTAATTTTGAAATACTATGAACTTAATTCATTTGTTTAGGTGATGCTCCACGTATATGTTATTTTCTTCAGAGCCTACTGAGCGACGTCGTTGCGCATTGGAGAAATTCCTCGAGTATTCGGTTCAACGGCCGCGCAAGCGTGAACGTTCTGTGTCTGTGTGTTTGAGTGAGCGGCGCGGACGCACACTCGGACCCGTACCCTACCTCTGCAAACACGACGAAACCGTTACCCGCTTTGCTATGCTCCTACACATCATCTACTAGCGTCGCTAAACGATGATTAAGGTAATGCAATTAGTAACCCGTCAAAGTCTTCAATAAAGCACGCATGGATACCTACTAATAAGGTTTATCAAGTACTAGCTGTACCGGTGGCTTTAGTCGCGTAGGAATTAAAAATGGCTCTCAGTGTATCTTTCTACCAGTGAAAGAATTTTCAGAATCGGTTCAGTAGTTTCTGTGATTATCCCCTTAGAAACGAAAGTACAAATTAATAAGTGATAGACAACAACTTGTAACGATAGTAATGGAAAAAAGCCGAGATACTCCAAATGGACAGAAACATAGATACAAACAGTGAGAGCGCCGGCATTGGCTACTGAAGTGCAGCGCAATGCAAACCACTTAGAAACCAAGCGGCGACGGCACAGGCATGCAATACCACCGGAGAGGGGAGACACCGCGGAATGCAATTAAATCCCCTTTACGTTTCAACACAAATGATGAGTACATCATCATTTTACTTTTAAAATCCAACGTTCAAGGACGGTGAGCAAATAATGAAAGGCTTAAGTTTAGTTCACGTTGAATAGACAGCCATATTGTTCTTGGAAGTAACACTTCCAAGGGGGAATAAGACGCAAATACAGTCGTGCGTGGTACTTCTACAAGCAAAGTGGAGCTGACATCCTGACCGATTTACTTCGTAATTGAATGTGATTCAATTTGAAATAAGTGTTCATTGCGCTGATGTAGGGCCGAGTTACAAGATTGTGCTGATCATCAGTCGGGCCCAATTTTCCTAGATAAACCAAACATATGGGTCTCATAACCACTATTACGAAAGAAAAAACAGTCAGTTGAAATTACAAAAATTCAATTGTAACACTGTTTCAATAGCTAAAACTTCTTTATTGGTTGTTTTAATTAAAATTAACGGATAATCAATGCACATAGCCAATGCGCTGATACCTCTCGACATTTAAGACTAAAATAAAAGTTGTTTTTAATGTCAAGGATCCCGTAAAACATTAAATAACTTTAGCTTACCTAATCGTTAGGTTCGTAAATGCAGAAGACGTGTAGGTAGTTACCTAATCTAAGGAAAGGTTAAAGTCAAACTCTGGTTTTACAAACAAAACTATTGTTTTCTAGCTCTCATGTCTCTAAGTACCTATCACTACAAAAAATGCTCGTGGATGCGCAACGTCTGTATGCCTATTAAAAGTACATTCATATGAACCCGTTGACAAATATAATACGTATAATACGTCTTTCTTTATCTAAGTAGCTGTCATATTTGACGGTTTCAAATAAAAACCAATGAAATTCATTGCAACAAAGTTATTAATCACTCGAGATGAGGAAAAAGATTTCAATTGGTGAAGGGAAGGGACCTTTAAAATGCCTACAAGAATGTCTAGGTCTGTACAGGATGTAATTTTATGTGAGTAGGTATAACTATATGATGTGCTATAGGCAGGTACAGAATATACAAAGACTGAGGTACCTACAAATAACAAAGCAACGTTAGAAGCCAAAATGTTGGAGCTGTAAATAAACAATGTGATATTAACAAATTCCGAGAATTGACACAAAGGAATATGTTTTAGCTATCTGAAACAAGATTAAAGGTCACATTGATTGTGTAAAGTTGACCCGGACGCTACGATATAAAAGCATCTGATTAACCCAGCATTATAAACATTGTTTTTACTGAATGAAGCAATTTATTAAGGTTCTAACCAACGACAGTCTTTTCCCAGTCACAATCCATAACCATGACTTTACTTTACAGAGCTAACGTGTTTATGCCAGGTGATTTTGTTACTTTCTTGCAATCAGATTCTATTAGAAACCGTCAGATTTTATTAATGATACTATGCAAAGCTATCATATTTGACAACCGACTGATAGAAAGGGATTAAAGAGATACATAAGTAATTAGGTACTTTACAGAAGAAGTAACATCAACAAGGTAACTTATTATTTTTAGTTAACATTTGGCCAAGGCTGAGTACTTAGGTACAGTCTATGTCATAATCAAGTTCTTAATAGATTCCACAATAGATAAACTCTATTCACTGTGGGCTCTATGACTAGATCTCTAATAGAAAATACCTCTACGCCTAAAAATTTGTTATAAATTGTGGGTCACAGAGCGGAAGCGACGACGGACGCGTTTCGAAATATAGCACGCACTATCAAGCTCATTATACTCGTGATGTGAGATCATGAGTAGGTAATGTCAACGAGATACCAGCTAATTTATCAAGAATGTAACCCTGTGTACAGTCCGCCGGGATGTTATTTCGTTGATTATAAACCTAAATTCTGTCGAATTTGTAGCCTCCAAACTGCGATATAAAATGATATGTTGTAACGTGGCAAATGAGGACAAAACAGCCATGTGAAAACAAACATTAACAGCACCAACAGCATGAAATTGTTCTATGTAACATACGTTAGGTACTCGTAACAATGTTGTTCAGGGCGGCAAAGAAATTGCGCTTCGCAGTCTTACTAGGTACCAATATATTTACAGCAGAACATAGGTATACATCTGCGTGTAATAAAGGAAACATTGTTGCAAAAGTGCAATGGCGAGTGAAGCAAAGAGGAACCCAAGCTCCAAGTCACACTGACATTGCGTATAGGTAATCCAGCGTTCCTTGAGGAATGCGGTCGCTCGACCGCTCGGCCGCCGCTCTCCGCCCCGCTCACCTCCTTGTTTTCTTAGGCATCCTACCGCTTCCGTCCACCATATGGTATAGTAGAATAGGACAGAGTCCAATGAGAATCTAATAAGTACCTATCTAAGTCGCTTAGCGGAATTGTCTAATAAGATTCCTGATAGTTTCATACGCCGGCTGATCTTTCTAGATACATCGAGTACCTAGGTTCAGAATTAGTAGAAAATAAACATTGGATGTGCTGTAGATACACTAAAGCGCAGCGCTATCTACAAAAACACTGTTTAGGTTTACAATAACATAAGACACACAACGATTTGTACAATATTCGCGAGCGATTGCAAGACCCCGGCATTCCTGAGCGTATTGACGACACGGCCGCCACGTCGTGACGAATCGAACATCCCGTCCCTGAGAAGAAAGTATTTGCAGAATCAAGAAATTAACTCACCTTCGTCGGAGAATCGTAAATTGTTAAAAATATCCACACGGCTCGTTCGCACAGATAGTACGGTTATCGTCCGTACAACACAAATATTTCACCACACCAAAACGACAACATAAATAAGCGGGCGGATCCACCACCGCCTTAGACGTCCGATCGCTCGCGGCCGACGTTTTCCTCGCACTGATCGAAATGCAATTCGGAAAAATGCACAGGGCGGGGTTGTCGAATGTCATAAACGGTCGGTAACAGAGGTCGGATGGTCGCCGGTGTATCGTGGAATCGTACGGCACAACACCAGCGCGTAACGCGACGCCTCTCGGCGGACTGAGTTGAGTGGGCGAGCGGCGGCGGGCGCGCGGGACGGCGCGGCTTCTGCGCGCGCCGCCGACGTGGCCGCCCGCTCACGCCGCCGCCGCCGCTTAGCAACGCGACGCCGCCGCCGACCTCATCTATCACAGGACACTGAATCCTTCAATGACTCTCCTTGAGCCAACAAATGGCCGAAATGAATCCGTTAGCTAACTCCCACTTCTGATAATATCAAACTTGCGTATTTTGTGAACCTTACGTAGGTAAGTACCTAAACCTATAGGATACTTTTTGATACCTAACAATTCCAGACTCTGCGACCATAAATTGAGATAAGTAGGTATAGAAACTCATTTATACCACACAATGCATCAGCAATTGAATAAGAGGGACATTGTTAGTAGCAGTTCGTAGCAATGCAAACAGTTCCTGTTACCCTGCAATTATTGCACTTTCTTTCCCATTGTTAGCATGATGAAATCAGTTTTACTATCTCTAGCGATCGAGTGAGATTGGCGCGGCGGAGGGAACGGGCGCGGGGCCTGGGGGGTTCTGCTTGTTAGTTGTCGCACTTGATGCTGAGCCGGTACTTTCACCTATGCAGGTACATAGCTCACTCATGCACATGCAATCAGCTATTCATTTCACATGTGGCACACTCGAGGGTCCGGCCTTGCAACCGGTCAGGGGAAAAATAAAACAATTGCATCAATCGTTCACTTTTAATACTCAAAATCAGTTCTCACCAGATAAATGTTTTCTTACAAAATGTTTCCGTTCATTTATACAGTTTTTGTCTATGTTTAGGTATAGCAGGGGTCAATTGTCAATCGTGCGTAACCGACCGGTCCTAAGTTTGATCGAAGTATTCAAAAATAACGATTTAGAATAGAAAAATATTTTAGGTTGAATAAAAACACAGCGTTCGATATTTACAAACACTAAAAAATCTGGCACCTACATGGACCATCGTACTTGTTCAGTTCATAAATGTTTCTTAAAAATAAAATAAAACGGTAATCGAAATACACTCTCTAAAAATTTAGCTCTATACTTATTACGGTTCATGATATTCGTTTTCGTGGGCTGTAGCCTGCTGACAGGCTGACGGACAAACGAACAACGGAGGGTTTGTAATAAATAGGGTCCCGTTGTCACCCTTCGGATACGGAACCCTAAAAATTTTGTGCTGCGAATAAAAGGACTATCACACACTTCTGAAAACATTAAGAATGAAGTGTTCTTCCCTATTTTAAGTTATCGATGACAGTCAGGCTGATCATTCAGTTACTATTTTGTTGTCGGTCGCCGATTGTACAAGTTTGAGCACCACTGGTAAGTGTGAAACCTAATGTGAGCTTCTATGACAACAAACATAAATCTGAATATACAACCATAATAATCGCAAAATGTTAGCAACTCTACATATAAATGGAATCAGTTATTATTATGATTTGAAGTATGTATTTAATTAATTTTAACTTACGTTACGACAGCGACGGATTTATTAATACACATAATCAACTTTCTATTATGTCATTTCATAATGACTCTCATTTGTAAGCTCTCTAAAGTCATACTTCTGAATAAATTTCGATAAAATCAACGGAATACAAAATGAAATGTAGTAATTGAATTCCAGGTACAATACAAGATTATAAAAGTTTATAGTGAGTCTTATAGCCATGGATGCCAAGCGGGGTCCATCCGGCAGAGATTGTCGTGGCTATTGGCAGCCGCAACGAGAGTTGCCACTCTGCTGTCAGGCCCATCAAACATGGCTAGAGAGTTTAATCTATTCATAATAACAGTGACAGCTTTGTTGACCATGTTGATGACCGTCTCGTTGTCCATCTCAACTGGCTTGTTCTCTGTGGACGTGCCCGCGGTGGGTAACCCAGATTTGTCTTCTATTCTCTTCTTGTAGCCGGTGACCATTTCATCGCGGAGAATTGTGCGTAGGATTGATTGTATCTGTAACGATTTGGCTGTTAGGCTCGCGACTAATGATTCAAGCATACATTATTATTGAACTTCTCGATATTTTTGGATCATCCTAAACTTAAGCAAATATATAATTTAATAAACTTTATTTCAGACAAATAGGGTCCAGTACTGTATACTTTTTAAAATAAAATTACAAGACATTACTTATGAACTAAAATAAAGAATAAATGCAGACAAATTAAAAACAACATACTTAATAAAATAACTAAAACATAATGTTATAAAAAAAATACTTTACCAAATAGTTTGACAGCATAATAACAAGTCTTTACCCAGTGTAAAAGTGTGGAAATATCGAAACTATCTGCTATGACATTCAGAATATAAAGGAGCAAAGGAGCTTTGATTTTATATTACTCTACTTTGGTCTATACCTTTTTGAGACACAAGTTGCTTAGTAGCAATTTATGTTGCACGACTTATATCGCTTCGCGCAACTTTTTTATGTGCGCAACGCGTATATTCCAAAGTACCGAATGTGAGGGACACACCATCGTAGGAACACGATAGCTTCTGTGGATAGCTTCCTATTTATAATGGCAATGCTCGCGAGTAATGGGTGGTCCGAATATTTAAAGTAGGTATATTACAATTGAAACGCAATTGTCTTTACGAACGATTGACCCCGCTGCTCGAAGGAGTACATCCAAAGTTTTATCATTTAGTTAAGCAATTCACAATTTGCTCATTGATAACAAATGAGTCTAACTACAGTGTCGTTGTTAAGCAATAATATTTCTATACGGGGTTTGAAACGATAGCTCCCGAATACTAAAGGGCGTTAATTCTAGTGTTTTTTTCTAAACTTCATTATAACAGCTCAAGAATTATGTTTTGACTAATTTTGTACATATACAATTACTTTACGAAAATACGTTACAGAACCGATAACATTGTAACTCTTTCGTATGCTTTGATGTAGTTAGTGAAATCAAAATGAATTTTTCGCTTATTGATTACTTTTATATGTATAGAATGGACCTGCTATATGCTGGACACATTCCTTAACACATACTGGACACATACTTAATTGTTTAATTCTTAAACAAAGTAAATTGAACCAGGGAACTAGAATTCAGAAAAGCTACTTTGGGATGTAGCTACACTTCTACGAAAAAAAAAAGAGGAACAATGTTTTTTTTATCGATGGTTTATCTAAGCATGGTTTAGGAGCAGCACTGGTGGTCTAGTTGGTAGTGACCCCGCCTACCGATCCTAAGGACGTGGGTTCAAATGCGGTCGTCTATTAATGGATTTTTCTGTGCAATAAATTTATGTGCGCTATACCAATTCTCTCAAATGGTGAAGGAAAAACATCGTAAGGAAACCCGCAGCTTAGTCAGCTCCGCACGTATGACCATGTCTTTCCTGTGGACAAGACCGACTAAGCTGAGGATGGAATAGGTGCTGGGCTAGCCTACTCCATCTTAATTCGTCCCGGGCACTACCGTCCCGTTTGTGAAGGTAAAAGTTGCCTCCTGACGCTGTTAAAAGGCCTTAGTTTTTTCTAGGAGCTAATCGTGGGTGTTACCTTAAAGTTGGGTGTGACGAGGCAGCGGGCGACGGCGATGGCGGACGCGGTCAGCGGCCCGGAGATGCCGATATTGGTCACCAGTTCGGATATGTTGGGAGTCAATCGGAACGGCACCGGACGATTGCAGTCCAATTCACCTAGTTTTAAGACGATTTATTTGCAAGACTTTCTCAAACAATATTTCAGTTATTTTGTTATTGATCATAAGTTAGTTTATGTCACCGGTTATTCTGCGTTATCAGGCACTACAGCCTCAATGAAGGGAAAAGTTGCCTCATGACGCTGTATCAATAATCTAGTAAATATGGTAAAGGCTTTAGTTAACCAGCGTTAATTGATTTAATTGATCATATTGTTTATGAAAATGGTTCCCACATCCTAATACAATAAAATTTGAAACGCTAAATACTAGAGTAAGCCTATCCCAATAACTTTCCCAGCATTAGAAACCGCAAGTAACATTCAGTGACACAATCTCATGCGGTGAGTGATAGATAAGAATTAAGTTGCGTTGCGTGCATTGAAAGAAATCGGTGCATTCCTGAAATAGACTCTAAAAAATTCGTCATTAATACGCCGAAGTAAATCATCAAAAAAATTGCATGCATTTAAGCCATCAATTAGTGCAAAAAGTGCAAGACGAACTGTTTCACAAGACATAACACGTGCGCAAACATGCAAAACAAGCATTTCCAAAAAAATATTAAAACAGCATTTGTGATAAAAATGAAAATAAGTCAATCTTGTTAAAATAAGCAGTCGCTTAAGCTATCGCACAAACCAGGGATCATAACTAATAGAAGACAAAAAAACTAAATAAATAGTGGTAATATGCCGGTTTATTTGTCGGTGTAATTTTGTCTAAATCAACATTGTGTTAGCCAGCACAAAAAAACGTAGACATGCAAAAACACAATGAATTCTTCTGCGACTTTATTTTCTTCGAAGATGAGCATTCGCGAAGGACGGCTGACTTACACAGAAAATGTAAGATATTAAGCCAGTTGAATGTCTTCAATAACTTCAAATTATGTATGTTTCCTTATTCTTGTGACGTGTTTATTGGCTACCGCATTTTTTCAAACATTCTCAAAAACATCCACAAAATTAGAAACAACAGGTAAGTAGGCAAAACCACTTACTGGTAAAAACACAAAGCTATTATATCTACGTAAAACTTTGTTATTACGCTTATTTCCAAGCCCCATTTTTTAGGCGCATGCTCATAACATACCTGTTGTATCGTCGATGTCGAATTTGAAGTAGGACACGTTCAGCATTCCCGAGTCCAGATGCACATACATCATGTCGGGATTGAGCCGGGTCAGATGCAGGACGTACTCCGCGAAGGATGCCAGCGAGAGCTGGAGAGTCATCATCTTCCGGAAGGTCCAGTAATCGGTGGGGGAGGAGAATGTCGCCGCGGCCCACTCGCGAAGCATGCCTTTAGGGACCATTGTCGCTTGCACCTAGGATAGTTTCAGCGTCAGGGATCTTTGTATATCTGTTTTTTTTTTTATCTTGGTCATTGACAGCAGTGATATAGAAAACAAAAACCGGTCAAGCGCAAGTGAAATTCGCACACGAAGGGTTCCGTACCATCGTCCATGTACATAAATCTTTCTTGTATGGGGCCTCCTTTTATTATTATTTGTTTGTTGTTATAGCGGCAATAGAAATAAACACTAAAAATTTCAACTCAGCCTATTACGGTTCATAAGATACAGCCCGCTGACAGACGGAAGGACGGACGGACGGACAGCGTAGGTTTAGTAAAGGGTGCCGTTGTCACCCTTCGGGTACGGAACCCTAAAAAGGATATAGAATGCCCCGTAGGGAAGCTATTTGAGACTTTTTCTTGGGATTCAGCAGTGAGTAAAAGTCACATCTCACATAAATGAAATAGAAAAACAATGTTACTGAGATAGAAAACTATACCAACCTAACTCTAATGGAGCCTAGATTTTAGGATTAATAAATTATTGTCGTTATAAAAGCACCATGGGACAGCGTAGCGTGAAATACAGGTACGTAATTATAAGTACTTATAGAGTAATGAAACAATAACCACACCAATTTCTGGTGCTTACCTCTCTTAGGATATCTCTCAGGACTTGCTGCGAAGCCTGCGAGCCGCGCGCCTGCACGGCCGCCAGTCGCTCGTAGTACCGCGCTATAGGAGCATCGTAATCCACACCCCTGCACAAATACTAAGTCAGATTGCGAATAAATTATCATACGAATGGCGGTCAAGGACTGGGAGTGTGTTTCCCGGTTTTGAGTTTTTTTTATCCATAACCAAGGCCTTTTCCCATCTATAGTAGACTAGCTGCCGCCCGCGGCTTCGCTCGCGTGGTACCCGGATCCAAAATAGCCCATATGTTAATCCAGCACATTTACTATGTATATTGGAAGTTTCATTCAAAACTGTTCAGCCGTTTAGGTACAAACATACAAACATCCTCACAAACTTTCACATTTATAATATAGTAGGATTATTTATACAGCGTCAGAAGGCAACTTTTACCTTCACAAACGGGACGCCGTAGTGCTCGGGACGAATTAAGATGGAGTAGGCTTGTCCAGCACCTATTCCATCCTCTCAGCTAAGTCGGTTTTGTCCTTTTTTCTATACTATGATGAATAATAATGGACTTAACGCTTGTCACGCAATGCAACTGATTTGTAAACTAATAGCGTGGCCGCTAAGTAAAACGTATTTATGTATTGTAACTGAAAAAACTTACCTATTTGTACATTCAGTCTTATAGATATCAAGCAGCGATATCGAGCTGGGATTGTCCTCGATGAGTCGCATCTGCGGAGACACCGACACAACTCTCGGCACGGTAAAGTGAAGGAACCTTCGAGAAGTCTCCTTCTGCTTCCCCAAGTAGTGATTAAGCATTCTAAGAAGTTGCAAGACCCGTTCTTCGCGCCTCGCGTCACTGAGGCCCGATTCGTTTACGACTAGGTACGGGTATATTTTCCCGTTATGCCCTCGTATGTAGAGTCTGCGTGCGGATGTGTTGTGTTTCTGTACGATTTCAACGCGCGGCATGAAACGAGCGATACGAACGTGGTAGTGTGTGTGTTTTGGAAGGAGGAATTCTCCGGGTAGTTCGACCTCAGCTGTCTTTAGGCTGAAGTTTGAGAGGAATCTGCATTTCTCTTCGATGAGGAATGACCTGCAAGTGAAAATATTTGTTAAAAAATCGCAACAAACGTGTCTACAAAGGCGGCACGATATTATGCCGCAGCTTTGTAGGAGGCGCTCGCGCTGTGCAACTTCTATAAGTTTATCTAGCGTAAGTCATTTTAGCCAAAGTAATTATTATACACTTACTTGGGGAGGATTTTCGTTTTAGCGTCCAGTATCTTGACCCACTTTCTGAGTTTCTGAATGAGATTCTGTAGTTTCATCGCGTTTGGTTGTGTGAAGTCAAAGTCTGTCGTGAACTGTGTTTTCATTTTCTGGAAGATGGGGTCCTGTACAGTGACGTGGGCGCGGCGAGCGAGACTCTCCGATGCAGCTGAAGAGAATGCACTACTTGTAAAACTTTCTGTAGACATACAAAATGAGTGGTTGTGTTATGCAACCATCGCCCTTTCACGTTTTTCATTCAAAATGTCCAAATACCCCCTATACTTTACGATTAGTCCGATGTTTAAAGATAAATAGATCAATGACTGGGTCAAAAAAAGCTTTTGTCCGGTTAGAAACATCGGACTAAGATAAGTTATATTGCTCATTCATAAAGTAAAGGAGGTTGCCATGCTTTCTTTCCTCATGCACACAAAAATAATGCACAACGACGCACAATCAGCCTGTTGTTCATAGTATGTGGTTCGCGCAGCAAATAATAATATGAAAAATTTACATGCGTGAAATAATAATCTTAAAGCTTATCAAACATTACAGAATAGAAAAGAAATTAGATGAAAATATAGAGAAAAACTAACAAGAATAATTGTCAATCCATTAAATTCTTGTTGTTCAAACATTTTCATATTTCTACACTATGATACTGATAATAATAATAATTGCAGTTATGCCTAATTTGTAATCAGCATTATACAGGATTAGAGAAAACTATAATTTATCGGCAAAAAAACAACAAACATAATTGCGGTCAGGGTTGTTGCAAGCTAATCTGAGAACAAGCTTTCTTCACTTATCAAACTTTTCAACTTTCCTATGTGCAATAATTTTTCTTTATCCAAACCTTTCGATGGTCAAAACAAACCCTTCCAAGTGACAAGATTGTAACGAAACATTCTTGATCTTGTGTGGCTGGTCATTGGGTGCCGTGGCTCTCCTACAAACTTAGAACAGACCTACATACGTCATAAATAATTGAAAAGCCCCTGCCTATCCACTACCTTTTCAATTCAAAGGTCGCGCTTTAATGTAATTTCAATAAATTATTAATTTAAACTGACAAAAACATATATATCTAAGTCAGACAGATACAGAACAAGCCAAATGTTGAATGTTCTTTAGATATTTAGGTTTTAAGTACTTCGTAATAGCATCTTTTTCTTCGATACAGTTGCGGTTTTCCGGCGGAAAGTATGTTTTCTATTTTTTAATTCTATTGGGCTTTTAATTGTAGAGTTAATCGTCAAATATCTTAAAGCAGGTTAAGCGCTTTATCCAAAACACGATAGAAGCGTGTTAGACTAAATTTAGGAGGAAATGATTGAAAGAGTACCTTTAGGAAAGCAAATACATTATCAAGTTCTCAAGACACATCCAGTGGTTAATATATTCCCGAGTGAATCAATAGATCTGCAATACGATTAGAAATCTGAACACAGAGATACTCGTAACCACATTAGGCAACTCACCACTAAATTATGTGATGACTGTATTGAGCATAAGGAACTCTTTTTAATTGAATAATAATGCAAAGTAAAAAACATAATGCATCAATATGACAGAAATGTGTTCTTGTATATCCCAAAATAAAATACAAAAGCTTTGTGCAATACATCTATGACACATAGGGATAATAAACATTGAGGGTCACAGGAGTAGGAAATTCGAGCTACGAAAAGGTCATAAAATATAACACATTTCCATAATTCATTCCACTAACATACAGATACTACGAACAGATTAATCGCGTATTTTGTTTCATTTATCAGTAACCAGGTTTTTAAATATTTAAATTGACCGATTTGTCTAGAACAATATAAAATACACGACAAATCCTTGAATCGTGGTCGCAGCTAAATTGAAAATTTCGCCAGATTTCAAGTGGACAGTGGCCAGCTTGCAACGGTACCGTGTGTCCTAAAGGCTTTAGCTTATAATATACCATTATATTTTCCTAAAAAACCACATACGACTTTTTTATCGTGCGACCCCCCGATACTACAATCTGGCGAAATGTTGATAACAATTTGGCTACGACACGCATTGAATAACCCATGTGAATAATAAACGGCCGGTCTTTATTACGTTTGTAATGTTTATTCGGCGCATAAAGACTCGCTATTTACTATCATCGGTCATATATTTGTGTAACTTTGGTACTTGGAACACACCTGGTTTGGGTGTGCATATGAGTACCGCCGGACCATTGCCGTATTTAGTCATCGAAAACATATCGCAGACGCCGCACAATTCGGCTGCAACAGGATATGTAATGTCTGCTGAATTTTATTCAAGGATACATTTCAATCAAAGGTCGTACTTTCATAGGAGGGTCCAATTAACCTTCAATATTTTTTATCAGTGACATAAGATGGTATTGCGTAAACTATGAATGAACATGTTTATGCCGATTACTAGTCCCTGTTTATTTTACGCTGTCACTGCAAATTGTCTGTACTCTGTGGCAAATGTTAACCAAACATACAAGTTGAATCAAGCAAAATTCATGTCGTGAATGTTGAAAAGTTATCTCTACATGATCAGAATCTGTAAGGCTGATCGAACACTCGATCTTGCATCTGTTCAGCCATCTTGTGGAGCTAAAATTAGAAGGTTCAAACTTTTATAAACACACCATTTTTCAATCATAGACTAAGTTTTCTTTTCTATCACACAACAGACACATGACAAGTTTAGGTGTATAACAATGTACACAAACATACAAAACTGTGATCACAAATTCTATTTTTTTTTTCCAAAAAAAAACGTGCTAATTTTCAACCATCTCATCTAGGTCGTAACTACTAGAATACCATTCTTATAGTGGGAAATTTACTTATTGTCCTATGGAGATTTTTTTTATTTTTCACCTTCTATTCACTTGATGCACATAGCTCCGCTTTTATAGTACAAGCTTTGCTAATTTGGGGCTAGATAGCGCTATGTAAGATGTCCAGCAATAATTTAATTTTTTTAGTCATATCATCTTAATCAAATATACACACCAACATACTCTAAATGTAAAATCCTCCCAATGGGGCTCAGTTTGTCTTGCAAACCTTCGTATCTCAAAGACAATTTTTTAAAGATCTTATCCCATAGTACTAGAGATTTAACCTCTATTTAGTAGAGTCTTGTCTGGGAGACAGTGGTATCGATTCTGTGTAGTGGTATCGAAATTAATTTAATTTGACAGTTCATAAAAATATTGGCGTCTTTGTCTTATACATTGAGATAAATGGGTTCGATTCCCGCAACAGGAGAAATGTTTGTATGTTCTGCAAATATTTCTTCCGGGCCTGGGTGTTGTAGTATTATGTATTAAAAGTACGTGTTTACAAAAAAGTAATAAGTATTCTAGCAGCCATTTAGTACCCATAATACAAGCTTTGCTTAGTTTGGGGCTAGATGGCGCTGTGTGAAATGTCTACAAATATTTTATAACAGAATCGACATGAGTATAAGATCCTCGGCGTGTACTGGTTATCTAAAAGCATAACAGTCGGAAACTTACATATACCAATGCCAATGCCGAAGGTGGAGACGACTTTCTTGATGAAGTTGAGCGTGTGTGGAGTGACAGTGGCGTCGGCGACGGCAGCGCGGTTGTGGAAGGCAACTACGTGACACTTGGCGAGGCCGGCGCGGAGCTGCCTTAGTACCTCCTCGTACCAATTCTCACGGAACCACACCATCTGAAGATAAATTCAATGTAACTTACATTGAGTAGAGGTTTGTGGCAATTTTGCGTGTTGGTGCGAAGGGGCAATTTGTGGCCATTTTACTTGTTATGTGTTTTGGCCATTGAATAAATAATAGATAGTAAGGCTAGTGATAAGTTTGAAGCAATTTTGCGAGCGTTGGGCTTGTATGAGTATGTGTACGACGTAAAGTTAGTTATGGTTCGCAAGTCAAATCAAATCAAATCAAGAGATCGCTCTTAAGCGATAAGACCGCCAATTGTACTCTTTTTAACGTAATTAGTTTTATATATTTTTTTTTTGCTAGTGTAAGGTGTACAATAAAGTATTTTCATTCATTCATTCATTTTAGTTGCTTGTTTTCATATTATAACCAAGCAAATTGCTAAATTTTAATTTTTGACGAAACGAAAGCACAGTATGTCTGCAATTACAAGATAATTGTGAATGTGATTGCGTATTTATAAGGATGTGTGTGTGTGTATGTTTACCTGATCTACGATGCCTTCAAGCGACGACAGCACAGTGGGATGTATCTCGCGCTGTAGCTGCATGATCTTGGAACACTTCCACATCGGCAGCGTGGCTTTGATCGGCCCCGTCTCCGTAGTAGACCCACTCGAAGTTGACGCCCCTTCGTTCAACTTGCTTGTTCCCTGAAACAGACAAAATATTTCGTAGAATATAAAAAAATAAGACTCATCTTTCTCCAATATGTATAAATGTATGTTGGTATGAGTTAGTGGTCAACTCTAGTGAAGGAGTTTTTAGGCCGCCTAAATACTTCCATCATGTCTTAAAGACTTACCGGGACCGACTGTTTAACGTGCCCTTCGAAGCACGGAAGCGCTCAGCTCGTAATGCCACTTGCGGTCACCCATCCTAATTGTGACCGCGCACAACGTTGCTTAACTTTAACGATCAGTCAAAAACGCCTAAGCAAGCTACGCCACGAGCGCTTCATCTTCTTTCTTTCTCGAATTACTAGACGATTTATAAAACAGAAGACAACTTTGTCTACACTAACAGGGCGCCCGGTACTGTCTGGGAGTACTGTCTTTAGATAGAGTATGCTTGTCCAATTACCTTTACCATCCCCTCAGCTTGGTTAGCTTTATTACACAGAAAGCAATGTAGAATGGTATTGTGGGACTGGCTGACCTCTCCGGTAAATCTCACCGTTTGAACGCTTCTTTGGTTATACAAAAATCGCCATTCCAGGAAGGGAGGCCTATACACAGCTGGCAGCAGGATGACAATAATTATGATAGAAAAGCAAGTTACTGTAGCAGGAAACTTACAGCCGTCGTAGTCGCCTGATGCGGCTGGACAGCGGCGTTGTTCTCAGCAGTCTTGTGTCTCTCTCGTTGTTCGATCTTCAGAGTTAGGTACAACGTCCTGATGGGGAAGTACACGGCTTGGGGATACAGTCGACCGACCTGAAACAACATGATGTAGGTAAGCATGTTTGTGAGCCAGTAGCAAAGATTAAAAATCGGTCAAGTGAGAGTCGAATTCGTACACGAAGGGTTCCGTACCATCGTACATGGACATAAACGTTTCTTGTATGGGCTCCCTTGTATTTTTTATTATTTGTTGTCATAGCGGCAATAGAAATATAAACTCTGTGAAAATTTCAACTTTACCTATCACGGTTCGTGAGGCAGGATAGGAGGCTTGAAGCTAGGGGACCCACGGCAGCCGCTGCACTGGAGGTACACATACAGAGTACATGTCTCCAGATTGCTTTTGTAACACTCACGTGACTCAGGAGATTGAGGATGACGTTTCCCTCGTACTGCACGAGGCAGGCTAGTAGCTGTGGGATCCACGGGAGCCATTGCACTGGTGGGACGCCCACAGAGTACTTATCCAGTGCGTCTGCCAGGCTACTCTTCTCGTCATCGTAGCTCAGCATCCACAGCACCTAAAAAGTTCGAAGACATTTGTGTTAAGTGCACTAATGCGCATTTCAATTCTTTTAACACTAATTCGAAAGAATCCAGTTGACTAGAATTGACGTAACACATATCAAATCAGTGACATGACAAGAATACATCGCCATCCACTTAGAAAAGAACTTTCGGTAAGTTACCTTGGCGCAGTATTTCCTGGATTTCGATTCATTCTGGTGCCGGCAGGCGTGTAAGAAACACGTCATCGCCGACACTCCCATCGATATCTGTCGCGGGTCCCGAATGAATATCTGCTCCAAGTAGTCTCCCCACAGCGCCCAAGCCTTGACCAACGTATCATGCAGTTGTACAGCGGCCGCGAACGCTTTATTAGCATCCTCCGACCGCCCCAACTGAGCAAGCAACAATCCCTTGAACGCGTAGAACTCTGCAGTCATTTCTTTGGTGAAATACTTGAAGTTGGTCGACTCTATCATGTCTAATCCCTCTTGTAGTTCGTCTTTCCCTTCAGTCCAGGACGTTTGGATGTGACACTTGACTTGCTGCCGGATCTTTTGGAAGCAGTCCACGATCGGAACACTAGGTATTGTGTATATGCGGTGAAGGGAATCCAGGCAGACGCCGGCTAGATTGTGCTTCCTAGCTATCTTCGCGAAGTGGATTATTGCCTGTAATTTAATTTATTTTAGGTTAAAACTGAGATGGGTCTATTCAATGCGTCAAAAGATTACTGCATAATCACTGGGAACAGTCGTTGAGAGTTTCATGTTCTGTCGCTTCTATATTTTTGCCTGTTGTCGTAACGCTGCTGGTGCGACATGAATATAGCGAACCAATAGGGTAGGGACAATGGGTCAAAGTAAGCTACAGATAGAGACAATAAACTACGAAGACATACCTGTGCGGACGCATGAACTCCTAGCATGCTGTGATTGGTCGCGTGTTCCGCTTGCGAGTCGTAATGCGACGCAATAAACTGGTAATGGTGTTGGCGCCACGTGAATATAGCGCCCCAGTGGGAGAGTGGGTCCGCCACTACGGGCAGTCGGTTGCGCCACGTCTTCACTATGGCCTTCATATCGTGCAGTGATGTCGGGCGGCTGTGTATCAAACCCTAGGCAAGAGAAAATAGAATGTAGTGTATTTTTTGGCACATTGATGCTGGAAGCTGTAGCGAATGTACTTGAAACCTATTCTAGACTGGCAAAACAAAACAACGGCTGTTTATATTAAACGCCAAAATTGGTTCACAGTATGCTTCACATCGAATATAGATATTTAGCTATTATTTATATGTTTTAAGGCTGAGGGCAACGTCGCTGTCACCACGCCGCCGCCGTTGCGCGGCCCCACGGCCACCTGCCTCTAGGATGTGTATACGCGACGTTGCCAGTCCGCCGGACCGCCGGTACTTCGACGCCACGCGGATTCCACATCGCAAGTTCGTAGTGTTATTGCGCGTCAACGACCACGCGCACTCACGACCTCGCTGAGCTCAGCTGGTAAGCGGCGCATAGTAGCAGCAAGAGCGGGTGCGAGACGTGTCGAAACTCCTGTTTTATTGCACTCACTACGACACGATGCATCAGTGTTCATGTATTAGTACAGTATACACTCACGGTGTGTATCTGCGCGGCCTCACTAAGCTCCATGAGCTGCTGAGCGGCGCGCAGTAGCGGCAAGTGCGGGTGCGAGACTAGGCGCGGCAGGCGGCGCCACTCGCGCAGACACTGCGCCGCCGCCGCCTCCGCGTGCCGCTCTACGCCGCTCAGCTGCTGCTCGCCGCCCGCGCAAATGCACAGATAGCCGCGGTATAGGTTCACCAGCCACGCTGTAACAAAACACTATCTTTTACTGGGTGTAATAACTATTTCAACAGTGCATTCAGAAGAGGGATGCGACTGAAGAAGAGGACTGGACAATGAGGCTGAAAAAGTAGTATGTATTGTATGACAGAGTTCGGATGGAGTCAGTTGGTTGGTTTTGTCTAAATCCAGACCAAGCTAGTATAATCACAAAGGTGAGTACTGAATAATGTAGTTTTGTGTTGTTTGATACGGCATCAAAAAATTATTATTTTACATTTTACAAACAAACCATCTTACTTACCCAATTCTTTAGGACAGTTGTATTCAACTTCAGCTAGCGCATCCTTCATGGTCGACCAATTTGGATTCCTCCACGAGCTCTCTAGAATGAGGAAGGGATCGCGTCCGCTCCTGGTAAGCCCGATCTCGAGTAGCGAATCCCATTGGTTGAGCTCCTTAGCGCATTTCAACCAATGTTGTGTCCAAAGCGTGCATTCCTTATGCATATTCACTGACGAGGGACTTGCTGCGTATTCTTGTTTTAGTTTAGCCATAGCGACATCGTAGGCGGCCTGATGAATAAACACATCAACAAATGCGCTTTATGGCAACATTACACATACACAACTATAGAAATAGATGTGAACTTAAAACTGTAAATAGAGTATGAAATGAATAAGGTTTTTAAAAAGCTGTGTTGATTATATATTTCAGCAGATTCCTTGCTGTACTTACAGGCATTAGCGAAAATGTAATTAAGCCACAGAAGCATAATAGAAAAAAATATAAAATGAGGTTTAATCAAAATGAGTTTCATGTCAGACCAATAAATATAATATAATAGGATGATGCCCATTGAGTCTAATATTCAATTGAACGTACCTTGGTCTGTTCGTAGTAAGCCTGGTACGCGATAATAAATAAAATGATTTATTGCAATTAATAAATAATAAACAAACAAATAAAGACAAACAATGGGCAGTACAGCCTAAAACAATTTTGTTGAAAACTATTCAACATAAACAATAAAAAGGACCACTTTTCAGTAACAATGAGTCTTCATTGTTTGCTTGCAAATATAATCCAAGTATGATGATGATACAATTCACTAGAGCTGATGTTGTTATGTTTTGAGTACTTAGAGTAATGTTACGTACACAGGGTACAAGAAATGGTTCGTACCTGTGCCTGCTCGAAGAAGCCCTGTTGTTCGTACGCGATGGCGAGGTTGGTCTCACGGTAGCGCGCGTGTTTCTGCCACAGGCCGGACCACATATCTTCTTCTTGCAATAGTTCATACATGTCGCTCAACGAGTCTAATATTTCCTGAGGACAATGTAAATTCATTCAGTAAGATGATTGTTGAGTTCTTGTGACTGTAGATTTTGCCATGCTGGAATTATTATTATGGTAAATATAACTATTTCTCAAAACGAATACATATCTGTGGCGACTTACGTTCACTTCTTATGCTCAACAAAAGGATAGAAGGATGTTAAATTACAATATAGCAACATAATTCATTGTTATTTGTCAAAAGTGTCATACATTCTTACCTGTTTTGCGAAGAAGGATGGTAATGTTTTTTGTAATGTATGAATGTTTATATTATATGTTTTCCTATGGTAGAAGCTGTAGCCCAAACAGCATAACGGATTTTGACAACGAGGTGTCGTTGGATCCGTCTGGATCACGAGTATCATTGGCTCTATAAAATGTCAAAAAATCAAATATGGCGGCTGTGTGTTGTTCTAGAGTCTGTTTCATAAAATAAATCGCGCGAAGGAGGGCGTTGTAGTCTTCGGAAATTGCCGTAGAATTTGTTTTAATGCATATTTCAGTGGGACTCCTTTTGTTAAAAGGACTCTAAATACTTGTTTGTTATATCTCTTACCGTAGGAGTAGTAGTCTCAGTATCGTAATCATAAATATCAAGTTGTTCCCGTGGCGGCCGGCCCGCCGCCTGGTCCACTGCCATCTGTTCTAGGTTCAGCGTCATTCGATGCCAGAGGTTGTGCGTCTTGCCCAGGTATTTCATCATTGGCCTGAAATACATACGTATTGAGTTTTGAACCGCGACTCGACCTCATAAGAGTACTTAGCTTCGCTATGTATGAAAATTTAAGTGGTATCCTCTATTCAATTTGAGAATGAGACATTAAAGAGTGGGGCGAACATAGGACATTAATTAAATTAATATCACATAGCTTATTTATCAGTTTGAGCTTGAAACAGCTACAATATTGACATTTGGGTGTTTGAAAAGTAACAAACACTCAAATGTGAATAGGATATAGAAGTATGATGAGTTTTTCAAAGGTATTTTTTATAGATACACATCGACTTATAGTTTCAAAGAGACAACTTACGGTTTGATAGTGACGGCTGGGTTACACCTTGCCAGAGCTTCAATGAATGTGTTAAGCGCGCTGAGAGGTTGGTCTCTCTGTATCACGTGCACGCCTGATATTATGAATGGAACCGTCTCGTTCATTATCGACTGAAATATAAAATTTATTTTAAATCAAAGCAATGACATTCTGAATTGTGTTTTACAACACGTGGCTATCAAACAAAACAAGACATATCGTCAACGTTTGCTATTTATGTTATGAGTTTTCGTACAGTGCCTGTAAAAGCCTTTGCTTGGTTAAAATATTATACTAACGAACTACGGATAGTTCGTTAGAGAATACACTCCAACGCGGGACGTCAGTGCTAATCTTTGTTCCCCTAAATTAATTAGAATTAGAATTACGGATAGTTCATTACCATACCAACGTTTGTTATGTCTAAAAATATTATGGCGCTTGTAGAGAGATAACACCGTTGCTGTGGTAATGAACGAAGTGTAATCACCGGCAGTTGCCGCTCGTCGAGGCAGCTCCAAAGCGCCGGAAAGAGCCGCAGCCACGTGTGGTGCGCCAGGGCTTCGTCCATGTGACACAGCTGCGCCGCCGCTACGATCAGCTGCTCTGTTCGCACGCGACGAGCTAGCTCTAGGAACTCGGATTGCTTTGCTACGATTTGATTTAGCATTCTTGCTCTGGAACAAAGTCAATAAAAATCTCTGAATATTAATTCAGATTATATCTTTTATATTTCAGATAAAAATAGTTAGTTCTCGAGCTAATAAGGGCTGGATTGAATGACTAAGAGATAAAATTCCAACACAGCCTGAACCGGCGAGTCCAGCATGAAAAATTGCCTTTTTCTATATGAAGCCTATGTAAACAATGAAAAAAGATTTTTCTATTCTTAGTTACTAGATGAAAAACATCAACTTTGTAATTACATGAACAATGTTTGTCTCGTTTTAGCCCATTATTGTTCTCTTTTATTGCCTGTCAATATTGGTGTTCAAGCGAGAACAATATAAATAGTTTTAAAGTTACCTATTCGGTGCTGGTTTGACGATATCCTCCTTCTGGTTCGAACTGGAATCCAAATCCATATCAAGCACGTCTTCTTTATCCGGATCTATGGAATCGCTGAATCCATCTGTGGCCTCTTCCTTCACACTCGAGTATATCACAAACGATTTCCTCTCTTCGCTGTCTCCCGTGTTGATCACTGACGATATGCTTGGGAGAAGGTACTTTGTGTTGGATAGCCGGATTTGTGTACCTGATAGAAAGTTTCAACTTGCTTGGTTGTTGCGTAATAGTTTTTTAATTATTATCCTTTATGTCAACTATCGGTTAGGTGGAACACGTGCTTGTGTGTCCATCATGTCCCAACACCTTCACAATGAAAGACCTTATGGCATGCTCAAATAATGCCGTACATTTTGCCACCTACAGGTATTACAGGCTCTAAATTATGTTCATACCGACTCGAAAGAAGAAGGAACAAAATAGGAACAGGTGGCAGTGAAAAGACCAGTTGGGTTTGAGACTGGTGTACCTTTCAAGACGCGCGAAAAGTTTATTTAGAATTTTATCTCCTAACTGTGACGTCACCTAAAACTAGTCCCAAACACCTTTATGAGAAAACATCTTAACCCTGTGTCAGATAGCGCAATTGACCACCTTAGAAAGCTTCAAAAACACTCACTTGATACACAAGTAACGAGAAGAAGCTCCAAGCACTGCTTGATCCAAAAATGCTGTCCAATATGTTCCCAGTTCTGCGAGCAGATGATATAGAGCAATCTGTCGAAGATTCGTCGTCGCACGCTCAGGTCGTATACTTCAAAGAACTTGGCGCGGATGTGTGGCTGCGTACAGCGCAGCCCGGCAAGGAATGCCGGCTCTAGCTTGCTCGATAGCTCGGACGATTTGAGGGTCTCATCTCTGGAAAACAAACAAAAACTTCGTTTTTAGTAAACTCTCACGATTGGAACTCATAATTATTGGGATGAATGAAACATCGGGAAAACAATAAGGTAAATTACGCGATAAACAACCGTAACATTAACAAAAAAACTTTAGTATTACGTAAGTTTTGCACATTGGGTTTTAAGAAAGAGACAGTAACATAGTTTCGGCTTTGTAGAGCGTCGTCTCTCATGCAATAGTGTCATTTTGTCACTAATGTCAGTTTTTCTGACAAGGAAAACGCTCTTAAAATCAGAGCCGTTTTCTAAAGCATGGTGTGCAAAACTTACGAGCAGCTAGTGTAAGTAGTTAGAAGCTTCGGTGGCGAGTATTTGACGCGGTCAAAGACTTTCAAAATTACGAAATTAATCAAAAAACATGGTAGTTCGACAAACCAGCAGAAACAGCACGAAACCATCGTTCTAGCTTCACTCACCTGTATACATAGTTAATCATCTCCAGAAACTGTGCATTCAGTTCCAAATCATCTGGGAACCTCTTCTCGACGTATTGCATTAGTTTGACGAGCAGGATCGACTTTTCTCTGAGCGAGGGTGCGCCGGCGCTCGACGTAGAGCTTGAACGCTGCCTCACCCATTCTTCTACCATACGGGTTATGGCTTTCATTACCTACGCCGCAGAACAGATAGTGTACAGAACATATTGTATAACGTATGAGTACATGACATAGTATCACGATAACAATTACCAACATGAATAGCGAGAAACAGACCTTTGCATCAGTAGTTTTTTCTATAAGCCCAACTAAGACTGTTCCAATGAATGTCTTCCTTGTGTCAACTGGCATCACAGATACGCGCGCTTTGAGCAGATCCAATGCTAGAATCTGAAAAAGAAGCCATTTTAATTACTCAAGTATTGAAAATACATAAATACTTAGCGCGGTTTCTTACATGTAACCAAATAAATAACAAAAATGCCTGGTAAAATACGGTCGTATCCGTGGAATGGCGGGCGAGTGCCACCTTCTATTACCCACAGAAGGAAATGTGAGGTTAGAAATATGCATGTGACTGGGTGTTAAATAATACACTTAGGACCTGTTTTACCACCTTCAAGTAAGGTCTTCTTCGTCGTGTCGATAATACAAAAGTTAAATACGCCAAGTATGGTGCCGAGTAAGCTATTCGCCAGTTAAAGTAACCGGTAACTTACAATGTTCAATTTCACTACTTTCGTGTAGCGCTAATCACAAGATTAACCGTTGAAAATGACAGAAGTTACTCGTAAACTTTACCTGCCAAGCAAAGGTTACTAGGAATTAACTAATGAACACTTTACTTAGAGATGGTGAACGAGGCGCTTACCAATAGATCAGAGGTGGCCGCGTCAGGGTTAGGCGCCACGTGGTCTCTCGCCATCCGCTGCAGTACCCTCATGAGTGGCAACAGTAGCCTGTCGATATATGAGGGGCTAGAAGCACAGCATGCTTTAAGCATCATCAAAGGGCCCAGCAAAGCACTGGCGCCGCCAGTTGTAGCGCCGGCGGCCGCCGCGCTGGTACTGGCGCCAGCTGATTTCTCGTAGTTGGCCAAACCTTCGAATGCGTACTTGCTCACGCATGCGTATAGGGTTTCTAGTTCTTCGTACTGTGGGAGAAAATATACCGTATAACTCCATCGTAAAAAATAGGCACTTCTAATACAATGGACGGCGTTATCGCTAAACAGAATCTCTTTCAGGTTAACTTTGGATGAACAGAACACAACATTTGGATGATGAGGGTGCTATTTATGAAATAATTTCGATCGACGAGACATTTTATAAAGATGAACGACCATATCCGATAAGCATAAGTCAAGAATATTGATATTAATTGGTCTACTGTACACTGTACATATCAACATGATGCACCAAAATTAAATCACTGTATTGATTAAAATTATCGATATATTGAAAACATTTAATAAATAGAGATATTGCAGAGAGGTTTGTTAATTAAGTGAGAAATACCGTATAAGTCGTTACTGACCGAGAATAATTAGAAACTCACAATAATTCACCTATCGAAGTCTACAAAATACTAACCTTGGACGCCTGAGCAGCGCCAGTGGGTTCCGTCGGGAATATCGCCGTCAACTTCGCCAGCAGGTTATGCGTCAGCCGCACCACCTTTGTATTAGTGGAGGATACGCAAGCAGCCAACCCGCGCTGTAGCGGTTTCAGAGCCGCAAGTATTTGTTCGCGACGCAACACGCCAAGTAAGAACACAAGTAGTTCGAGTGCAGTGCATGCGTTGGCACAGGCCGCCGCGCTCGAGTCTGCGCTTGAGAATACCTGGAAGGAAGTGAATTAAATATTACAATACACTTCGTCATCATTTTCCTGCCCTTATCCCCGTTATTAGGTGGGGTCGGTACACCATGTTTCCCTCCTCGAATTCGTCATCTTAGTACTCACTCCTTTCACACAATTCATCAATCTTTCTTTGGCCTTCCTCTAGCAGTGTATCCATCCACATTCATATTCATCACTCGCCTTGTAACATGACTTACTTATAACATGCCCATACCACTCTACCCTATTACACTTCATCTTCTCTGTCACTGGCGCTACTTTCAAAAGATTACAATACACTTGAAAGGGTTAATTTTGAATCGCTTCATTCACAATGCATCTACTAATATAAATCCGAATCTTTGTAAGAATGAGTTTGCCTTATTCAAAGCTGAACTAATTAGAATTAAACTTGGGATATACATAATTCGTGACCTGGAAAAACAAAGAGGCTACTTTTTTGATACAACGCTGCGGACGGAAACTAGTGACCAATAAATATTTGATATAAAAGTTGTAAAACATAGATTTTACACTCACTTTGTCCAACCAAGCCAGTTTAGGGTCGCAGTGATGCGGCCACACATCGGGTTTCAGAGCCGCCTTCAGCAGAAGTACACAACGTCTTGAAAGCTGCTCGCCAGGCGACACGCCCGAAACAACGCCCGTCCCGGCCGCGCTGCCTTCATTCACCTGTCAAAATAAATATTAAACTGAAGACGATAGCTTAGTCGGGGCGGCTACAAAGGATAAACTGAACCATATTTAGTCATATAGCATAGCACCCAAGTGCGTCCATTCCAAACAGTAAAAGCATGTAGAAACTCATCTAAGATAAAATGAGTTGATATCCTTAGCTCATCAATAAGACGGCGTAGAATATCTTGAAACCCCGTTCAGGTTTTTAAAAACAAGAAGCTAGTCACCAATAAGCTGGCAATACTTTTAAGTCCAGTTACCATTGAGTTGGCGATACTTGAAGTCCGTTTTGCAGCTTTTCAATACTAATAGATAAATAAACCTATAGTGGGCGATGCTTGAAGTACAGTTTGCAGACTGTATTTTCGATACGGACGAATCCAATAATCAGAGCCGAGTTGAGCAGAAATAATAATTTAACAGCCGCACCTGGCAGGCAAGTCTCAGCAGTAAGTTGACGACGACGTCTACGTGTTGTCTGTCCAACGGCTTGGCGGCGTCTGGCTCGGAGCGCGACGAGCTGGCGGCCTGAGGGCTCGACCAGCCCGTGTTCAGCGCTTTGCGAGATTCGGTGCCGCTCTCGTCAGACGACGCACGCTTCATCGCGCCGCTTGGAGATGTTGAGACCTGCGACAAAATGACAACAAATGTTACCAAAAGAAACAACCCCCAAACAAAGTTCAGTGGCCAGGATTTCTGTGTTGTGGGTATCAGAAACTACGAGTACCATGTTACCACGACACCCATACTTGATGAGAGCTTTGGATGTTTGTGGTTCGATCACGGCGTAACGGCTGATTTGGATTAATCTTGGAATATACTTAGTTAGTGATCTGGAAAACATAATAGGCAACTTTTTATCAATTTACCACACAAGTCATGAATCGTACCAAGTAACTATTACCAGTAATGGTAACCAGTACCATTCACTGTGTCATGTATGGTATAAGGATTAACTCGGTAATTTGAAAATTTGCAATATAACAAGAGAAACTAGGTACAATGTTGTCTTCCTGAGAGTGGTCGCGGATCCTTTGCAGTTCCCACTTCAAGGCGACCTCTGCGAGGTCGACGGCCAGTCTGCGGTGTTCCAGGGACGCCGTGCCGCTGAACCCGAGCCGCTGCATCGCAGACACCATGTGGCTGACCAGCGCGTGTCGTACTGGGTAGTACACCTGGACAAAGTCAATAGTTTTTTTCAGTGAAGAAAGTGAATTAAGCGAGAAAAGCACCTGTATGTCAGAACCATAGTAAATGGAGATATGTGGCCTTTGTCCACCCCTATGGGAAACAGGCGTGATATTATGTATGTATCAATATCTCAAATACCATTTTGAATGCCCTAAAGAAATAGGTTTTTGTCATTGGGTTATTTCTGCTTTCTTTGTTGAACAGATGAAGCAGTACAAATATGAAGTCAGTTTCTAATTGAAATTTAAACAGGATCTTTTCAAGCGCATCTGAATCTTATCACTCTTACTAAGATTCGTGGCGTCTTGTCCTGTCAATATGGACAATAAAAAAAATCAATGCCACGAAAAGAAAATCAATACAAATACTTTCTACAACCATGTGACTTACCTTGTAATGTCTCACAACAAGCTGTAGAATATGGAAGAGTTGTTGAACAGAGTGTCCATCTTCCACTATGATTTTCTTGGTCCAGTGCGTGAGCATTGTGTTGCCGTCTTCCATCCGCTGCGGCATCGCTGGAGTGAGGATCTCCAAGGCTTGTCGCACTACCGAGCGAGCTTCCACGGCGTGCGCTTTTAGGAGACTGTGGAATACTGGAATGCGAAATTGGTAAACCTTTTAGGGTCCTGTTAATTTGCTATTTATGATTAACTAGCTTTCGCTCGCGTGGTATCCAAACAAAAAGTAGCCTATATGTTATTCCAGCACACATACTATGTGTATTCCAAGTCTCATTCAAATCCGTTCAGTCGTTACGGCGTGTATGAGGCATAAACATACATCCACACATCCTTACATCCTCACAAACTTTGGCATTTATAATATTAGTAGGATTTATAATTGATGAAGTCAGGTAATCACTTTATTGGAAACAAGCAGACGCTCGCGGTTTTACTCGCGTAGAGTAGTTACTTTTAGGTGCATCTCGTGTCTGAATAGCATTGACACCTTTTAGATTTCTTTGGTGTGCTAATCCACTAAATTCGTTAAGATTTTGTATTTAAAGAATCCAACCAAGTAAAGTTCCCGCATCGACAGCGTGACAGTGTACGTCTAAGTTCTATAAGGAATGCATCTTCCTTTCAAGCCTCTATGACCAGCGGTTTAGGCTTTGCGTTGTCTGTCAATAGATCATTCACGCCAACTCTTTTATATAGGTAGTATTGAGACAATTTTATTCAATATTTTTTTGTTAATTAGCTTATTCTAATTATGCACAGAATGTAGTCTTACCTTGTAACACAATCCGTTTGTGAATAGCGAATTTCGCTATGATGTGACTGAGCAGTAAATGGCCATGATACCTGAAATCATCCACTAAATGATTACACATACCACCCCTTCAAATTTTATTAAATTACATTATTAATTAATGAAGTTACATTACATTATGAACATAGCTTGGGAAAACATAAAAAAAACTGTCAAGTGCAAGTCGGATTCGCACACGAAGGGTTCCGTACCATCGTACATTCAAATATGTTTCTCGTATGGGGCCCCTTTTATTTTATTTTTATTATTTGCTATAGCGGCAATAGAAACACACTCTGGGAAAATTCCAACTATGGTTCTTGAGATTCAGCCTGCTGACAGGCGGACGGACGGACGGACAGCGGAGGCTTAGTAAAAGGGTCCCGTTAGCACCCTTCTGGTACGGAGCCCTATCAAGGTCTACAGTAGCTGATAGAATCCTACTTCATTCAAACAACTAAGTTAATTCAGCCATAACTCATAACTCGTTGGATATAATTTAACGAGGGCAGAGAGATGCGGCGTCAGACGAGCCTAACTTTAACTAGTACTAGCTGTTGCCCGCGACTTCGTACGCATGTAGTACATTATTTTGTTCTAAACTATAATCTTGGGTTACAATATTGCAATTTTCTTATGGATCCCTAATTTTTTTGAAAGTATATTGGTCCCTGATAATGTAGCTTTCTATTAGTTAAAGAATTTTTGAAATCGGCCCAGTAGTTTCGGAGCCTACTCGTTACAAACAAACAAAAAAATCTTTCCTCTTTATAATATTAGTATGAAGTATGATAGAGATAGAGTTGATATTACCTCGTCGCCGGATCAACATAGTTCTTCCCGAGCAGACACGGCCACGCGAACGTCATCAATCTTCTCAACTTGTTCCCCTGCTTCTTGTTATTCGCGTCATGAATGTGAGGCGACGCTTGTTCTAGCATTAAACAAGCGAACTGAAGGAGCGATATACGGACCGCATCGGAACAGGCAAACGGATTCTCTGGGTCTATCACCTGGGGATTGGAGAGCTAATAATGACATGTAACCTGTACTTTCCGGCAGGCGGCGCTAGTTTCGTCGGAGGTCACCAACCTTTACCTACTGCAGACAATTATACTGCCGTCATAAGAAAAAAAGACGTATCTGACATTTTTATTCAAAATTGAGTTATACATAATCGGAATCAGTAAAAAAGACGCATCTACCAGCATTTTTTTCTCCATTTTGGAAATTTATGTAGAAACGTCCTTTTTTCTTGTGACGGCAGTATAGATGCACTCAGACTGAGGGGAATCCTGATTTGTGGCCTGCTTGTGGATGTTTTTATACGCACTTATGTATCACAGGCTTTATACAAATTAGCTTGATAAGAAAATTTATTCGAATCCATCAATGCAGAATTAACTTCAGTTTGAATGCAGCCTAAAGCTAACTCAATAATACTTTCTCATGTTCATAAACCTGGTCGGGGTATTATCATGACCTCCAACTGCACTAACGCCACCTGCTAAACAAAAAAGTTAAAAGAACTAAAAAAATACACATCTACCGCGATACTCACGTTGTTTATGAAGACCGAGACGACATTTTCCGGATTGTCTTGATACGGGGCGGGCGGGCCTCCCACAATCTTCTGTCCCTTTTCAAAGCTGACAGCAAAGCAAGGGATGATGATCATTTGCAGGACTTTAGCCTTCAAATCTTGGTTCATCGCATCGCCTTGGAAATGTTCGACGAAGCGGAAGAAAGCGGAGCGTTTCCATTCCATTGTGTAGTTTTGTGCGACCGTGTTCTCCAGGAAGTCTCGAAGGAACTGTATAAAATAAAAACGGAATCTTTTACTTACAGGATTCTTTCTTGAATAATGATAGATCACCAGCTAAGGATAAATCCCATAATAGTTTATGTCACTTTGCTTGAATTAATCAAAATGCGCGAAATACTAGGACTGATTGATTTAAACATACTTGGAAATCTGGTATGAATCTGTCACACAGCGCTCGGAGCAGTTGGAATAACAAGTCAATGTTGGATGGATGGTGAACGAAGTAGTGTAGCAATATCTTAACTATCAGCTTCGGCTCCTTCCAATGAGTGCAGTCTACTACATCTATTTTCTTGTGGATCTCCTGAAAGAAAATATGGTATCAAAACAACTCCTCATTTATTTGGTTAATTCCAAGTCATGATATTCATAGTAAGTCACGAAATATATTTCGCGAAAATTCTATATTCTACAATATTTTGGTCATATTTGCGTCTTATTAGTACATACGTAATAGCATAATAGTACGAAGAATCCTACTTACTAAATAAAATTTAACTTACATGATATTGATCATTGCACCATATCCGCTTGACCAGCTCAATAATATCCGGCTGCGTCGACATCCACTGATCGTCAAACTTGATCAGCAACGACACTACTCTAATCGCTTGAAACTGCATCTCGGCTCTATCTGGTTGGGGTATGGTGCTATTGCCAGCGGTGTTGGCAGCTAGCAGTTGCATTAATCGCGCTTTCTTCGATGTATGCAGTGCTTCTCTATAGGCGGCGCCTGCCTCGGGATGTTTGATGAGGAAGACTAGGAAACGACTCCATTGTTGGTCCTTTATGTTGTTATCGCTCATTGTTAGGTCAAGGGTTTCTTTTGGATACCTGAAAAAAACATCTTATATGAAATAAACATGGAGGGTTTGAAGCTTCACATTCAATTGTTACAATATTTGGTTTCATACTTTTATCCCACAAATTTGTGGTTTGAACTGTAGAAATGCAATGATTTTGCAGTTGGATTCTCCTTTTTTCCACAAAATGAAATTGTTTACTATTTTTGGTTCTTTTAAAAATTTTACAAGAGATAGAGGAATTTTAATAGATATCCAAATAAAAGTTACCTGAGAAGGAATTTCACAAGTGGTTCTCTGAAAGGCGAACCGGCTTCGATCATCAGCGACTTCTCAGTGTGGAAAATAAGTCTACATAGGACATCGATGAACCGCGGCGACGCGGCTGGGATTTGATGGAATATGCCGATCAGAATTATAATCTTCTGTTCGTTCTCCATGTTCTTTGAAACGCTTTGCAGGAAATTCCCACCTGAGACAGAAAATAAATAATTGCATTATGTGACACATAACAAAGATTTTTTAAAGACTGCTGATTGATGACAAAAGTAGGCCAAGTAAAATACATTTAGGATTTCTTACGTAATGGCAGCATGTCAATTATAGCCAAACTAACCAGCACAAAAACACAGACGAAATTACAAGATAGGGTACAATAATTTTATATTCTCAATCTTATCAGCATCATCTTAGACAAGTCCACTGTTGGACATAGTCCTCCCCTATATACTTCCAGAAATAACGATTTTGTGCTACCTCCATGCACAGACCACCACGATCCTTTCAATGTCATTGGTCTATCGGGAACTGCATTCGAGATGTAAGGTAAAGAAAACAAAACAGAAAAATAGTTTTACCTCGATTAGTCTGAATAGAATAATCCAGCAGTTTCTTCAGTAGCTGCAGTAACTGCTCACACAGTTTCTCGCTGAAGGTGGAAGGGAAGAGTTGCGTCAGATAAGACAGTCTCTTTGCTCCGTTCACGCTCAAGTGCCGGTGGTCTCCCAGTGTTAGCAGGAGAGGTCTCATCACCGGATGCACCATTTCCATGTCGATTTGGAAGCCAGATAGGAACTTTTGCATGCATTCAAACCCAGCCTGAAACACGCGCAAAGAAAAAGGTTACACATTAAGCTAACTCTGAATTAAAATCTATGGCTCGAAATGTTAGGCACAGATAAAAATACTATGCTACGGTAAAGCACTGCAATGTGACTAGGCAGAGCTGCAAGTCAGGTATTTAGATGCGCGAACACATTTTAATTCCCAAAAATCCTCCTTCATCTCTTTCTGCGCATTGTAACATAGCAATTTCACAAGCAAATATAGCTAAGTAATACAGACTACTGCCATGTCAATGTACCTGTTGCAATTCCTGATCATTTTTCTCCAGCGACTTGTAAAGCACTTGGAATATCTTCTCCCTGCAATGCTTTTCTTGCAGATAATGACAAGACGACAACGCCCTGAGCGCTGACGCTCTCAACGGAACTAGGTTTACGCCTTTGTAGCATGGGAGCTTGCCTAGCATTGCATCTTCGGCTTCGCATAGTGAGAGTAACTCTCGGAAGAATACTTTATGCTCGTTTATGTTTAGGTCTGTGAAAAATATTGTTTTATTGTAAAAAAAACAGCAGCACATAAATCAACAAATGAATGAGATAAAAGGACAGAAAAATGCGCGAAATATTATTAATAACAAAAACTTACCGATGGTAAACAGTCTAGGCTTTAAAGTCGTACAGAACGTAGTTCCATCCATAAGACCCATTTGTGCGTTAGCGGGTTGATGACGAAGCAAATGCTTCTTTGGAGGAATGATGTCAGCTAACACTTCTCTGTGAGGATCCATCACTTCAGT
This sequence comes from Scotopteryx bipunctaria, assembly GCA_949320045.1. Classification (NCBI taxonomy): domain Eukaryota; kingdom Metazoa; phylum Arthropoda; class Insecta; order Lepidoptera; family Geometridae; genus Scotopteryx; species Scotopteryx bipunctaria. Next base: position 9,252,909 of record OX439441.1, read on the forward strand.
CACCGTCTTGTTCTGCAACTCCCCTATTAGTTCTAGAGATTTCATCGCCTGTTGTCGCACGAGTAAATGTGGACTTGTAACTTGGAGCACCAATTCTTGCAACACATCGTGAAGGGCTCTCGTCTTCGCCGCTATCACTTCTGGCTCCATTTCTATGTTAGAAATGACTATTGGCGTCACACAAACCCGAACCAACTTCTCCAAATTCAACGTTGCCATGTCGATCGCTCCAGAGGACACTTCTCCTGTCAAATCCATCATGACAAATAGGACAGCTTTCAGGAATGAGAAAATATGTTTGTATACCCATTCTGGGGCCATTTTCTCGCACATAAACTTGACAGCGATGCAACCTCCTAGCTTTGCGTACCAAGCACGTTCGTAGCACAACGAAGACATTCGCTCTGCTAGATATTCCATTAGCGGAAGTCGACAAGCGCGTTCTCTGCTCCCTAGAACTGTAGCCGCTGTTTCTATCATCAGAACTAGAGCTAAATGTCCAGGCTTGCAAAGTTCCTTCTCTTCATGTCCCATCACAACTGCTATTGCGTCAACGAGAACCAACGCATCTAGACCTTCTTTTGGACTAGCACTTCCCACAAAAGGCCCGGCTTCTTGGGCTATTGCAACCATTGTATAATGTCGAACTAACGACACCATAGTGGGTAACACGTGATGACGCAGCTCTTTGATAGCAGCAGCAACGAACATCCCAGTGAGCGCCGTTCTATGTGTGTTCCGGACGATACTGTTTTGGCATTTGTAGTATGGTCCGTTCTGGATCTGAATCTTTCCATCTAGGAAGCTAGGATGATTGAATAGTTTTTGCAATGTTTCTCTATCATCGTCCAGGTTCAACGATGCCGCTAAGTAGCATCGCAGAACCTCCCAACATTGCTTTCTGTAGAAAGGATCTGTGGTACTCGATTTCAATGCTGCGAAAGCTGTATCTATTACCTTATCTACTTCGAAGTCGATGGGTTTCGATTGTTCTTGGAAGTACGCTTGGATTGCTGGTGGAGGTGCGTCGGTTTCGCGGTAGTCCAATCTCTGGGGTTCAATCATCATTTTACGGTTACCGCCTCCGAACTTCCCCAGCACTCTAAACGCTATTCTAGCTACTTCGCTGTTATGTAGCGTTCTCCATAGTGCCTGCATCAGATCAGCTCTGACTGGTTGTATGTGTTCGTATAAAAAGTCTGGCTGTAAATTATCTACACAAAGTTCTAGCGTTCGTAAGCCTTGGGATATAAGTGTGTGGGAGCCATTGAGCGCTGATACTAGAGGGTCCATTAGCATAGGCAGATAAGGTAACAGACTGCTCAATCTAACTGGCACAGTCAGACACAACTCAACGAAAAGATCTTTCATATGTTGTTTGTGGAGACCGCTTTGTAATCGGTTGAGTCCTTCTAGCAAGTTAGGAAGCAGAGGTAAGAATTCTTGGTACAACAAATCGTGACTACCTCCTCCTATTGATCTGAACAGAGCTCTGAGCAGTAGAAAATAATTGTAAGGTTCCTTAGCAGTCATAGCGTAGTCCATTGCCTTGTTTACAATGCTATGAAGATGTGGTCGCAACATTTGTTCGTTTTCAGACGGAAATAAGCTCACAGAACCGAACACCAATTTAAAAAGTCTGAGATACAAATTCGACCTCTCTACATTTGTGCCCATTTCTTCCATTCTTTTGAGGAGGTACTCAACAAGTACTGTCGCGAAAATCGGCGAAGTCGTCGGGTTTGATAGGAAAGTGTTAGCTATTATTTGCAATGTCATATTTTTGTTGATTCTCTCAACCATGTGGGATATTGTCGCTGTGAATATTTCTTGAAACGTTTGGGGGTTCATCATTGAGAACTGTAACAAATTAAACATCTATAAGTAACCACCTATGATATAAATGTTCATTCGAGATCATTTTTGTATGCAAAATTGAGACATTCTCTAAATAATCCGTAATGCAAAGCACTATTTACATGGGTTAAACATACATGGTTGTACTTGCACAACCTTTATGGTGCAACTCTTTCTTATTGCAACCTACTCACCACTCCACTAAAATGCTCCAATACTTCCTTCTCCTCCTTAGACCGCACATGCGGCTGCGCTGGCGGCGCGGCGGGAGCTCTGGGCGCGGCGAGAGTGTATATATCCAAAGACTGTAGGCCCCAGCGCACAAGCCGAATGAACACTAGCGTCTCTCGCGCTGTGAACTGCTTCTGTCCCGTCGATGTCGTTGTGGACGAGCCTTCCGCGTTTGTCGATGTCTGGGAAAAGATATCCATGAAGATGCTTGTTTAACACTAGTCTTACAGAACAGAAGGAAAGTTTTTTTTTTATTTCAAACAACCATCCTAACCTTATTTATTAATAAACTAGCTGCCGCCCGCGGCTTCACTCGCGTAGTATCCGTATAATAAATAGCCTATATGTTAATCCAGTATATGTACTATGTATATTCCAATTTTCATTTAAATCTGTTCAGCCGTTTAGGCGTGATTGAGGCACAAACATCCAAACTCACAAACTTTCGCATTTATAATATAAGTAAGATGATTACAATTAAATCTACCGCCAATAAAGACAACCAAACAACACAATAACTCGATTTATATATACAAGTAGACTGACAAGTATGTACCAACTACCAATTACATAAACCTTATGTACTAAGTAAACTATAGCGTCCGATTGCGGCTGCCTTTTTATACCACAGCGTTTGGACCTGGCTCCTTGGTAGGGGAATTCGCTAAGACTAGTTGTACAAGTCTTAGGGTTTCCGCTTACTACCCCGTTCCATATCCGAACCGTTAGCTTCCAGGCATAAAAATGCAAAGCAAAGTTACGAGCTAAGGGGCAAAAGACCATGAATGCACCCTATGTTGGATAAATGTCCATAATAGTGCTTGTCGTGTCACTGTCTTGTCAATAAAATTCAGGTTACGTTGAGTCAGTGACCAGGACGCGCGACAAGATCGCTGAAGTCCTACAGTGTGGCCTCAGGTTCACTGACATTATCTTATTAGGGGATAAACACCTATGACAGAAATTGGTACCTATAAAAAATTACCAACCTTACACGACGCGCACCCCCAAGTAATAGTCTTAACACCGCAGACCAATGTCTTCACCAGCGTCCTATAATCCGCGACATTCAAGTTTGTCATCTGAGTAATCGGGAAGCCGATCTTAGATTTCTCGTCGCCACTTTTGATGAGGTTCTCGAGGAAGTCTGAAGCGGGTTTTTCATCTTCCATCTTAATTTCAGGTGTGCTGGGAGCAGGGACTGGCGTGGTTGGTGTGCCAGGAGTTGTGCCGCCAGGGGGAGTGCTGTTTGAGGGGAAAGGAGTTGTTGGTGTTTTTGAACTGCTGTAAAATAATATGTGATTAGAATGCCACTAATTTCTGAATTGTTAAAAACCATAGACAATAATAATCAAAGCATAGACAGAGTTTCCGAAGCCTCTGTGAACACTTAAAATGATAAATTTTTCTTGACACTTGAAACCTTTTTAATCTATGTTAAGTATACACCTAACAGGTCCTGTTTTATCCGACCCTTCATGTAAAGAAGTTGAGTTTTTAGTTTTGCTACTAAAGATAGGTTTATGTAAGTAGGTAAGTTTTATTATACGTAGGTATAGATTAAGTTTTTCTTGTTTTTTTTTTATTAATTTTGGTTTTTATATGGGTGATGTGGTCGCAAAACGACAAAACCCTTAAATAAATTTTAAAAAAAAGTATACACTTTCTATTAATGACCTTATGACCTTACACCATTACTAATTTATGCGACTGGATCTACCGATTTTTTATTCTTCAGTTCTATAGCAGATGAACACACAAGAACAAACTTACCATTTGTTCATCAGCGCCGGCAGTTGAAGCTTTGATATTGTCTTGAACTTGAGTACAAACACTTCTAATATCCTCATCAGTAATTGCCTGCCCTGTGGCTGAGCGCCCGCCGCGCCTTCCGTCTCTGACCGTTGACGGATGCAGTCCACTAGATTTAGGAGTAGCTTGCACGACATTGTTTGTATACTGGATGGAGAGTAAAAAGTATGAGCAATGAAAACAAAGATGTACCACAAGGAAAGAACCAAATAAAAAACAAATAAACAACTGTAGTTTTTACCAAGCTCGAGTTAACAAAGAATTACGCCCGAGTTTGCTGCTTACCTTGTCGGCAAAGACTCATCATGCACGTTCTTGGAAAACAGATGCGCCGCTATAGCCAGGTCAGAGAGTGGCAAGTGTTGTCGTACGTGATGCACTAAATCAGCTAGCGTGGAGTAGGCTAGTGGACGCAGGGACTCGTGGACGGTCCAGCCACCGCCAAGCAACACATCTTCGTCAAATAAACGCTCCATGTACGGCACAAACTCTGAAAAATGGCACATTATTATTATGTAACATCTGAGTAAGTGTGCTGTTATTTTTCGAATGGACAGGATGATAACAGGACAAGAACTTCAATAATTTTAAATATTAAATTAATTTCAAAAATTCTACCCCTATAAGGCTTGAATCAATGTTACTGTGGCCATGCTCTAACCAATTGAACTTGGGTAGTCATCACCTTGTTCAATAATACTAGGTGAATCAAATCATATATCCGTTTATTTATAATCATACTTTATTAAGGTTGATCTGACATCTCAAATACTTGATGAGTTCATTGAACCCTTCGACTTGGCGATAAAATATATGTGTGCGTCTATCCAATGATTCCTAATAGAGGTACTTTAAGGTATTTAACTTACTCAGTCTTAAATCAGTTGCAAGTATATGTCTAGTTGCAATCACCAACTCTTTCCTCAAGTGTGCCACTTCAGGTGGGCACAATGTCAATAGGCCAATAATGCCCTTGACCATCAGATTGGCGTGGTTGGCGATGGTCTCCTGGTATATCCTTATAATGTAAGCTAGAAACGCGAGCGTCTTTATTTGTGCGCCCATGAAGTCCACAAATACTTCTTTGTTGAATGATGCTGATTGTCTGTGAATAAATGACATAATTGAAATAACTCATAAGCTTAAAATGTGTGTAAAGTAGTTTTTTCAACATTTATGATTGAATAAACCCAACTCGGTAGATAATACTTTTGATTTAAAACTATATTGCACTGTATTGAATATGCCGATGTCTTAAGGTAAGGATGAATTGAAAAAGATAACGTATGGGATAGTTCGGATTGGCATTTAGTCGTGCAGAATAGTCTTTATGTGAAACTTAACCAGTACCCTCAAATGGTGAAGGAAAATATAGTGAAATAACTGGTATGTCATTGAAGCCTCTGAGGCGTACGTTAATTCATCACATGGTTCAACAAAACATAGATATAAGTAGTAGTACTCGTAGTACCTATGATTAGCAGCAGGCTGCAATGTGATGGTCTCCATGATCAGCGGTATAAAGTTGCTGACCTCCTGATGAACATTCTGTTTGTACAACTGGTACATTAGCACCACTATAATTGGCAGCTCTTGTATCACCTTCAGTGAGAGTATTGATCTTGGTATTAGGTTATACTGTGGAAGAAAAAAGCATTATTTGATGTCATGATCATATGCATTCTTTGTGAGGGTTGAATTCCTGAGGCAATAAACTAATAAATTTCAACTACTTTTTTTTTTACTTAGCCTTACTGTCCCACTGCTGGGCAAAGGCCTCCCCCAAATGCTTCCACTTATGCCGATCTTTTGGAATTTCCTACCACTCCTTGTCGAAGCAGTCGAGATTGTGGCAATCAACTACTTATAACATAAATATTGTCTGGGCATTTAAGTCCGAGATAAATTTGAGTGAAGTGGATATAATGCGTGATTGAGGCACAAGCATACATCGTCACATACACACATCCTTACATCCTCACAAACTTTCGAATTTATAATATCGACACGTCCTACGTAGACCAGTGTATGTGCCTGATACACCAAAGTGTTTTTATTGCATTTTTGAGCTCTACGTACTCAGATCTACAATACCAATTTTTTTTATTTTTTTTTCCTATCACAACACACTTTTTTCTTCTCAAACGTATAAGTATTTATCTGCATTGACAGTTCAAAACGCACCGAAAACGAGAGGGTTTAGAAGAAAAAAATCACATTAAAATAAACTGCTATCAAAACAAAAGCCTTTTGCCAATTTTCAAAGCTATAGATCTGCGCAAGACTGAGTAGGTAATAACGAAATAAAGAAATTGAAATCTTAAAACCGCTCTCCTGTAAAATTTGCTTTTTGCAGATACTTAGTTTAACGTAGAACGTGTCGATATTTGTAGGAAGTAGAACACTTACAGTAACAACACTACCATCCAATAGCTTCTTCTCTGTGTGTATGGGTGTGGTGGTGTATGTCTCTTGCAATAGCTGATCAATGTTCACTTCAGAGAGGTCCTTCACTCGGATTATAGGTTTCGGTTCAAATATCTTAGGGAGATGGTTTGGCAAGTCTGAGTATATTCCTTTAACCCATTGCAGAAACTTGTGAATCTGTAAGATACATAATATTTTTTAAAAAACCTCAAAGACTGTTCATTGGAACTGTTAATCAAAATCAAAAACAAAGACGTAAGAGAAATATACATACATCAACATCAGTACTATAAGCCGGTCTGTACTGCTTATGAAGCTCCATAAAAATTTTAAGACACACCAATACATTCTCCTCATTCTCAATTTCCATCATCTTTAGCATAAGAATCAGTATGTTTTTCACATATGGCCTCAATGTCTCACTGATCGGTAGCCGGTGTATCATTTCCAGGATTAGCTTTCTAACTTGCTGTATGTTGTATTCTGCAATGAAGTGTGGTTCCCCATCTTGCAGGATTTTGAGGAAAATCTTCAGTGAATGATCAAGGAATTGAGGGTATTGGGTTGAACTGAGAATTACCTGCAAATAACAGTAAGTTACATGTACATACAGAAAGTTAACTTTTACTGCATAAAAAAATATGCAAAACATGACTTTGCCTCATCAGTATAATTATGTTCATCATTTAAAAGCAGGTATTACAGTGTGTAACAGTTGAATGAGTTCTAAATGATACTGAGTCTTATATAGATGGCAAGATGCTATGAGCTCCATTCATAACTTTAAGGTTAACTTAACTGCTTGATTTCAATTGTATATCAGTACGGTTAGATTTGGAGGGTACCCACCTCAAAATTTTCACTGAGCTCCTGGGCAGCTTTCAATTTTATTTCGTCCTTAGCCCCAGGATCAGCTAACATTGTCACATAGCTACGGTAGGTGTTCATCTGGGTGTGAGCATCCGCGGGTACTCCCGCAGACATTGTCGCCATCATTTTTAGTAGAAATCGATAGAAACAAATTTATACAACTAATAATATCGCATCCTCATACACATGAAATTGGATATAGCAGCATGGTCACTATAGTTTCAGTCAAAATAACACTTTTTCTTATGAAAACATGGCAAGCACATTATCACTTAACAGCCTATACAATTACATTTTTGACTGCTTCTAGAACACATTTCAGGATTTTTAATTTATTTAATTTCAATGAAATTCGCCAACCGACCACAGCAACGCATTCAAACACAATCACAGACTACTAGGATGCTAACGCAAGAGCATAAAATAAAACGCTACGAGGTCGAGGTACGTCTTGGAAGAATAAATATAGACCTAGTACACAATGGCTCATGCCGACAGGCCATTCGCTATTGTGTAATAAGGGGGAGCTAGGGGGATATTGGGCAATTTGCCAGTGGCCAGTGGAGTAAGTAATGGCGAGTTGTCGGTTTTTTCGACACACTTCAAAGGAATCGTGGCGTTGCGTGGCCGGGGTGTTCACACAGTGGCCTAATGCTCAGTTCATTCCTGACCGCTGACTTCTTCTATCAAGTCAAACTTTCAACTTAGGTATATTTGAAATGTATTTAGCTACAATAGGAAGCTACAGTGATTCCACTATCGGTGGACTGCAATAAGTCATCCTGAGTACATCTGATTGGGCACAGAGGGCATGAGGTGAGGTGGGCTCTGTCTTGGGGTTGAGTAGGAGCACCGCACTCGGAATCGATTTGGTCTGGATCCCTATAACCCCATTTAACAAGATTTGCTGCAACGGCCTACTTGGGTCCGGAGTCGGTTAAGCAATTTTTCCAAATAGGTAGGCTACTACAGATCTTGGCCTGGTGGTAAATGCTCTGCTGGGACGATAAAGTCCGTAGGAGGTGTATGTTTTGCCTTTCACAGTTTGCTTCTGGCTTTTGCTGCGCTTTTTAAGCTTTTGCTGCTTTTCAAGGAAACCGAAGGCATCTGGTGACCATGGAGCGGAAGTTGCCTATCGGTTTCCTGCTTCTTTTTGTCTGTTGAATACGCAACCTCTCGACAGACCTCGTGTCTTCGTGTGACCAGTGGAGCGATACCTGCTAGTAGGTAAATAATTTTAGAGGCGTTGGCACACTGTGGCATGATGCGGCAGGTCTCGGCAGGGCAACGTTGACATGTTTTGCGTGGTCAGAACGATGCCACACGGACATACGAATTCTCCAGCGGAAAAATAAATTACAAGCCAGTAGTCCTCAGTACTTCAGGAGAAGCATCCCAGGAGGTGGAAGTGAGACGACGGACGGAGGAGGTTTTTTCTTGTCACTACGTTTTACTATGCTTTCGAGAAGAAATCTCAGATTTCGAGAGAAGAGAAATACATCGGAACAATAAATACAAGAAATACTTAGACAAGGCATTAAGTGAGGAGTAGTTTTAGTTTGAGGTTTACTAGAGAGTGAGTACCTAGGCTGAAGTAGGCTCTAGGCTCTAGCTGGAATAGTTTTTATACTTTTGAGATTGTATTTTGGGTACAGAGTTCTTTACTACCCAATATCTCAATTTATATAGAGAATATCTTATTGAGAAAATAGTAGTGCTCAAAATAAAACTGATGCTTTTTTATTTTTTTATGGCAATTTTGAGTCTATGTCTAGAACTAGAAGATTTATAAAATGAATTATATCTCTATGATTTATTGTCTATTCCTATGTCATCGGCATCGATGGATGCTTACAATTTACAATTTATTTTTGTAAAAGATACAATGGGTTGAAAATGAAAGTAAAATAAGTATTTATAGTGAAATAGTGAAGATTATTTATCCCAAGGCAGCTTAAGATGTGAACATGGCATTTTATACCACAGTGTTATTCATAACAATTTGGATTCCATGGACAATAGTGCACAGCTACGAGTTCATATCACAATATCCCAGTCAACAGAATGAGACATTCCACTTTTATCATCTTGCCGTGGACAGAGTCAGTGGGCAAGTATATGCTGGATCATTAAATTGGATTCATCAACTCAGCCCCGATTTGAAACCCATACACGTCGTGAAGACTGGACCGAAACTTGATAACCCAATGTGTCATGCGAGTGGTTGCTCTTCGCCCGAGATAAAGACTGCATGGATAGACAACGTGAACAAAATACTAGTGATTGATCAAGAATCGAGGATAGTAATAGCCTGCGGTTCATTAGCTCAGGGCTCCTGCTTCAAATACAAATTGGGTGACTTGTCTGCGGAACCGGAGTTCGTCCCGGTGAGTGTAGCAGCTAACGATGCTGAGGCATCCACATTCGCCTTTATCGGACCTGAAAGGTACAACTCTTGGGACCGTTCCAATGTACTCTATGTCGGAACAACATTCACAAATAATGGGGAGTACAGACATGATGTTCCTGCCATATCGAGTCGTGATCTTATGACTCTTGAACTAGCACAGTTTACTTTCTCCAAGCAAAGTTTAATACAAATAGATGTAAAATATAGAGATAACTTTTTAGTGCAATATGTATACGGATTTAATGCCAGTGATTATGCCTATTTTTTATTAATTCAGAAACATTCCCACTTAGCTGGTAATGAGGAGCTGGGTTATGTGTCTCGCCTTGCTCGCACATGTGTCAATGATGATAACTATAACAGCTATACTGAGGTAACTTTAGAATGTCATGTAAGAGAAGAAACTATTAATGGTAAAAGTGAAGTTGTCAATTATAACCTAGTTCAGGATGCAAAAATAGCAAAGGCTGGAGCAAATCTAGCCTCTCAGCTAAATATTGAGACTGGTGATTCAATTCTTATAGCATTGTTCAGTCCGTCTAAAAGTATATCTAATGAACCAATGTCTAAGTCAGCTATATGTGTATTTTCATTGCAGGAAATAGAAATTAAGTTTAATGAGAATGTTCATATGTGTTTCAATGGCAGCACAAAAGCTCGTAATATGGGCTACATCTCAGGCATGATTTCAGATGGCAAATGTCCAAGTGTTGGTTCCACTGGAAATATCCTGAATTTCTGTGAAGTTGGTTTAAAAATTAGCGGCCTCTATCCTATAAAAACAATGTCAGTAATACATTGGAATGACACTTTGATCACCTCTGTAACTATGTCTGTAACTGGTTTGCATACTGTAGGATTTTTAGGTACAAATGATGGAGTTCTTAAAAAAGTATTAATTGATGCAGACAAATCATTGGAGTACTCACATGAAGAGATCTTGCCTGGACAAATAATTCTACCGGATACAACCTTGTCACCATATCAAAAAACTCTGTATGTATTGGGCAGGAACTCAATTGTCCAAATACCAACAGAAAAATGTGCAGAACATGGAAATTGCTCTTCATGCTTAGAGTCCAATGATCCTCATTGTGGTTGGTGTTCTTTGGAGAAAAGATGCACTGTTCAAAATATGTGCCAAAAAGGTACACAGAGTGCACCTAGATGGCTATCTCAGTACACAGGACAGCAGTGCATAGATTTTGAACAAATAATGCCTGACAGAATATCAATGAATGAAATTACAACTGTGCAGCTGGTGATCAGAACATTACCAGAGCTGCCTTTTGGTGCAAAGTACAAATGTGTATTTGGCAATGCACCAGCTATAGATGCTGCTGTGACAACCAATGGCTTGGCCTGCCCCACCCCTGATATCAAGCATAGACCCAAAATTATTCAGAACCAAGACCATGTGTATGTGCCTCTTTCTGTTCACTCATCAGAAACAAACAAAGATTTTGTTTCCAGAAACTTTGCTTTCTATGATTGCTCCAAACATACAACCTGTCATTCTTGCATAATGAGTGAGTGGGCATGTAATTGGTGTATTTATGATAATAAATGTACACATGACACCTCTGTGTGTCAAAGAACTATCATTAGTGGTGAGAATAACCCAACAAAACTACTCAATCATGGGATTGGACATTGTCCTCGAATAAGGCAATATAAGAAGCCAATATTACTACCAAATAATGTTCCTAAAGAATTGGAATTAGAAGTGGAGAATTTGCCTCATTTACAACCTGGACATACTGGATTTCAATGTATAGTGAGCATTGAGCTTGCTAATATGATCTTACCGGCAAGGGTTGAATCCAACCATTACATAGTATGTGACAAAACAACTTACTCTTATGAAGAAGATGTTGGAGAATACAATGTCAGTGTGAAGGTAGTTTGGAACCATAAACACTACATAGATACGATTACCATAACACTATACAAGTGTGAAATTCTTGGATCTCATAGGGAACATGCTGACTGTTCCCTATGCATCACAAGAAATTCAATATACCAGTGTACTTGGTGTGGAAACTCTTGCTCCTACACAGAATCGTGTCTTGATAATCCAGTTACAGAATGTCCAAAACCAAGAATTGATATGATTAAACCACTCAGTGGACCTCTAGAAGGAGGGACGATTGTGACTATAGAAGGAAGTAATCTCGGACTAAGAGTTGAGGAAGTAACTGGTAAAGTTCGTATTGGCGATGTTTTATGCGAGATAGTAGATTTCGAAGTGTCTGTTAGCATAACATGTCGAACTGGACCTTCCAATGGCTCTGTTGTTGCCCCTGTTATTGTTGAAAATGATTCGGGCTACACAGAGTCTTCCGTAATGTTCACCTATGAAAACATTAAGTTGCAAAGCATCTATCCAACTTTAGGGCCCGTTTCCGGTGGCACTCAATTAGCCATAGGAGGACAGCATTTGAATATTGGCTCAGCTGTTTCCGCTTTCTTAGGCGACTTGCCATGTGCCGTAAACAAAACACAAACATCAAATAGCAGAATAATATGCATCACACCCAAAATAAACTCTCCTCGCGTTATCCACCATTTAACGGTCATTATCGATAACGCAAACAGAACTTTACATGGTGATTTATTCAATTACACTCAAGATCCCACTATAATGGAAATAAAACCTCTGAAAAGCTTCGTATCCGGAGGCAGAATGATCACAGTTCATGGAACTAACTTACATACGATCCAAAAACCATTACTGAAATTGTATTATGCTAATGAATTAGACCCAGTAAACAGCTCTTCATGTTCTGTGTTGAATTCTAATCAGATGGAATGTCCAAGCCCCGCGATCAATAAAAAGTATATCGAAATCTTACAAGCTACGAAATCTCAGACAAGTACACCACAAATAGCCATGAAAGTTGGTTTCGTTATGGATAATGTAGAGACGATGCACGATTTGGAGAAATATTTCAATCCGCCACGTACTCACATGGTTTTCGTGGAAGATCCGCATGTGTATCAATTCGTCAACAGAATCAAATCCTATAAAGGAGATCCTTTGGTAATTGAAGGAGAAAATCTAATAAGAGCAAGTGATGAGACCGATGTAGTCGTAACTATCGGAGTACAAACATGTAATGTGACCAGTCTCACAATGCAACAACTTCTCTGTACGCCTCCTGAAATACAACCGGCAAATACAGACGAAAATGGAGTACAAATCACAGATATTAATTTGCCCTTGGTGGTTGTAAGAATAGGCAAGAATTTGAGATTTCCTATTGGCTATCTTCACTATGAGTTATTAAGGAATTATAATTTCCCACCTGAAGCCATCGCGAGCATTGCTGCTGGTACATTTTTTCTGGTATTAATTTTCATGATTGTTTTAGTGATGTACAGGCGTCGAAGCACAAAAGCTGAAAGAGAATATAAAAGAATACAAATTCAAATGGATACCCTAGAAAGTAATGTAAGGCTGGAATGCAAATTAGCGTTCGCTGAACTGCAAACTGATATGTCTGATTTGGCAGCGGATCTGGAACATTCAGGTATTCCAACCCTTGATCACGTTAATTACGTGATGAAAGTGTTTTTCCCGGGTGTGTCAGACCACCCCATATTGAACGTCCAGAGGCAATTCATTAACGCACCGCGAACTAATTACGACGCCGCGATGATTCAATTTGAACAGCTATTGAATAATAAATGTTTCCTTCTGTCATTTATAGACACATTAGAGTCACAAAAGTCTTTCAACATACGAGACAAAGTTAATGTAGCTTCCCTGTTAATGATTATTCTAATGGGGAAAATGGAATACGCTACAGACATATTGAAATCTCTTTTATTACGTCTTATAGATAAATCCGTCTGTAATAAACATCCGCAGTTGATGTTACGGAGAACTGAAAGTGTTGTTGAAAAGATGTTGACAAACTGGATGGCTCTGTGCATGTATTACTACCTCAAGGACTATGCTGGGTCCTCCCTATTTCTGCTGTTCAAGGCCATAAAGCATCAAATTGAGAAAGGAGTCGTAGATGCTATCACTCATGAAGCAAGATACTCCCTGTCAGAAGAAAAACTTTTAAAGGAGCAAATTGATTACCAAACAATCACGTTGCATATTGTTCAAGACGATTTCGATGAAAAAGTCCAGTGTAAAGTACTGGATTGCGATAGCATCTCGCAAGTGAAAGCTAAGATATTAGACGGACTATTTAAAAATACTCCGTTTTCTATGAGACCTTCCGTCCATGAAGTTGATCTCGAATGGCGTCACGGCAGAGGCGGACACGTGACTCTGCAAGATGAGGATCTGACCACTAAAACAGTTAATGGTTGGCGAAAATTAAACACGTTGGCCCATTACGGTGTCAAAGAATCTGCTATCATGTCCCTAATTTCGCGGCAAAATGATAGTTTTAACACACCCTACAAAATACCTTGCAAGAATTGCACTGGTATTTATTGCTCTAATTCGCACATAAGAGTATACAATAGCGACATCACAGATCAAAATGTACATTTTTACCATTTAGTAAAGCCCATTGAATATCAACACATACTTAATAAGTCGTCAGAGCACAGCCACAAAGCGATACCAGAAATATTCTTAACGAGACTTCTGTCTACGAAAGGAACAGTCCATAAATTCGTTGATGACTTCTTCAGCACCATTCTTACTGTAAACGAAGTCTTACCGCCAGCAGTCAAATGGCTGTTTGATCTATTTGACGATGCTGCTAGAACTCACGGAATAATGAACCCAGAAGTGGTCCACGCGTGGAAGTCAAATAGCTTACCTTTGAGATTTTGGGTTAACCTTATAAAAAATCCTGATTTCATATTTGATATCAACAAAACTGCAACTGTGGACTCCTCTCTGTCAGTTATAGCTCAGACTTTCATGGACGCTTGTTCGCTAACGGAACATCGACTTTGTAAAGATTCTCCATCCAATAAGTTACTTTTCGCTAAAGACCTGCCCTCGTACAGAGATATGGTTATAAGGTTTTATCAGTCAGTATCTCAGTTACCCCAAGTAACGGACCAAGAGCTAAGCACGTCTATGCAGCAACTCTCTGTAGAACAGTTGAACGAGTTCGATACTTTGTCTGCCTTAAAAGAGTTGTATATTTATGTCAGTAAATATAGAGAACAAATTATATTAGGACTAGAAAACAAAATGCACCTAGCTCATAAATTAGATAATATAGCGTGCACTATGGAAGGGGATCCGGCGGCTATGTGCTGACTATATGATACTGCGATTAACGACTTTATTGTATTTACGTGATTTATTTATATGATACAGACATATTTTGTAATAAAAGGAAGCTTTAATTTTATTCTGAAAATACTCAGATTTAACCGATTTGTAAAAAAGACTGTAAAATATCAGTTCCATGATCCTAGTTAGAAAGATGAAAGTATTTTTTTCATTGATAAATATTTTATGAAATTCGAATGCTTGTGTGTTTACATTTTATATTTATGGGGAGCAGCTAATAATGGCATTCTGCAGTAGGTTACGTTATTGTCTGTAAACATGATTATTTTATAATTTAAAGTTTTATTCAAATTGGGATTAACACGATCGGCAATCATAGTAGTTTTTAATTATTTGGGGGATAATTACCCGTTCTTTTTTTCAATACTTATGGTCTGATTCACAGTATTTTTGACAATGTTTCACTGTTACCTGTATATCTATTTGATTTTGACATACTTTTATTATTTCATAACCTTAGTGACATTATAATGTTTCTTTTTCTGGTAAAGTACCAAAAGTTATAATGATACAATTTGGCTGGACCAAAGTGTAATTCGAATACGTAAATTCTCTTCTTAAATAATATTTTTCATACCTTTTAAGAGAAATAACTTGCTTATACGAGTGTTCGATTTTGTAAATTGCTTGGCTTAAGTACCAGTAAGAGAAACATTTATTAAGTAAAAATAATTAAGTATTATCTCAAATGTATTATTATCACTGCCTAATGCATTTTAACTGCATTTAATACTCTCCCAGTGGCCATATTTGTGTCCATGCTAATTTATAAATTTAGACTATTTATTGCTCTCTTATTAATTAATTATGATTTTTTAAGACACTTAGATCTGGCACTGAAAATATTAATATATGTAAATTCTTACTTAATAATTGATGTGTACTATTATTAAGATGTATGGTATCTATGTGTAAAGTATATTAAGGGCTAGTTAAGAAAAATGTTGTGATATTTGTATTTGGAATATTGATGTGTAGTTACATACATCCTCTTTATCTTAGTAGCATTTCGATTCAATAGCTACTCAAATCTGTTGAAGTGTTGTATACTGTATATAATAATATTGTTTAAATCTCTTTTCCCTTTAATAAATTCTACCCTCTTAACAATGAGTTCCTTTTACATACTTTTTCAATACTTCTTTATTAATTGTGTATGCAATGTTGGTAAATATAATCTAATCTTACTAAGTAGGTACCTTCCTATCTTCAGCTTGATCTCATAATTTGTGCTCAAAATTGTTTTTCGTATTACATTTACAGTATTAAAATGTTAAATTAACAGCGAAAACTTAATAATATTCCATTTACAAAATATTTTAAGCTAGATTAGATGTAACTTGCTAGAGATAAGGCATCGTAAATTCACCCGTCTTTTAAAATTTTATATTATTGACTTTAGATTTAAAATACTTATTTATTAATCCTTTTGTAATGAATAATTTCAATATGAATGGGATAAAATGAATTGAAACTGCATTTTTATTTTAATTATTTTTTATTGATACCTACACAAAATACCAAACATCGTTAGGCAACAGATTTTGTGAAGCTCATTACTCATGACCCAGTTTTACATAATTTAATACCTACACTCGTACATTTGTATTTGTATTGTACTTTGTATAAACTTGTATGTTGTCGTTATCTTATCTACGTTTATGGTTCAGGCTCATGTGTAATCATAATCAATAATCATACAATAATGCATACAAAATTACATTACCTACTAGACAACAATTTTTTATCAATCCTCAACACATTACGTACAAGGCTACACATAAATAAGCACCATATTCAATCGTAATAAGTACACTCATTCATTTTTGAAACATTCAAAAGATATAATGCACATACATCAAATGCATATCAGTACAACTAGATTTCATATTTATGGATAAATAAACAAAATGCTTCATTTTTGTCTAAAAACAATTTTGGTTTGGTTCCTATGTATCTGACAAAGGAAATATCTATCTATCCTCCTAGAAAAATCTACCTAGTTTTTTTCGCCGGTCATCGCAAGGAATGTACAGAGTTGCAATCTTTTGAGAGTAAAATAAATAATAGAAAGAAAAATAATGCAACAATGAGACTATTATGTGTCGTGGGTTGTATGGAATAAAAACAACGCGAAATGAAACATTGCGATCAGTTTGTCACAGCTGATTAATTCAGCAACTTCAAAAATTAAATAATTTCGATCTCATTGCCCACTTCCATTGCAAAAAGAAGAAAAAAAAACAATATGTACCTAGATACTGATCTGATTGATCGGAACTCTCGGTGTGCTAATCGAATTACACATGAGAGATCGTTTGTATCAACTTCGTTATTTTCTATTCCATATTCCCCTTTTCATTTCATAATTTCTATGCTCAAAACATAATGTGCTATGTGTTGTACTACAATAAAAAGGTGTTAATCAATCGTGAGGATGTAGTGGTGATCCTGTTTCCGTGTTTTCATACAAACGTGCCACTGTAACAACAGTTTTATCACACAAAATGCAATACAATAATTTGAGATCAGACTAGAATGCAGGTAGTTTTCATACCTATGCACGACATCAATGCGTTTCATAAGAGGTATTAAACACTTTATAATTCATACTTACAGGGTAAAGACGCTTGCAATAAAATTTTGAAGTTAAGGGTGTCTCGGTGCGGCTTCATGACCGGGACACCAATTTTAAACTTTTACATGACATCATTTATGCAAGCGACTGTATCTCAATTTTAAGTAGTATTATAGTTATTGGCAGCATCTTAACAATTTTTTTTGCAGACCATTCATAGCCCTGTTACGTAATACATATAATATTCCAATAATAAGAATGTCTGAAGTGATTTGTCTCAGTCTCCTGAACTCGCGTACATTTTTCATCTGAACATCAATTTCGATTAGAATACAGACATACCTAAATGTGATGCCAAAATTAATATTTATCATTTTATAAAACAACATTTAGAAGTTATATAAATACATAAGTCATAAATTATTGTGCAAATGTTTTGTCCAGTGCTACAAAAACAGTCTGTATTTTCTGACCAACCAAGTTAGCTTTACCAAACTTGAAATTATAACATAGAATAATTAGTAACTCATCAAATATAACTATTTTAGAATTTGCACTGGACGTATACTATTCGTTGTGCTTTATACTATTAAATGATATTCATTGAAAATATAGTTAATACAAAGGTCAACTATTTTCTATCACTCCCGTATAAAAATATGCCATTACAGCATGCCAAAGTATTCACAATATAAACATTTCAAGTAAAATGCATAAATAAATCACCAGAAAATAATAGTAAGTATCACAACGTAATATTTTAATTGAAGGACTCGTACATGTGCTTGGTTTTCAAAAACCAATCCAAGAACAAAACATACTTATACCTAAATAAATAATTATGCTTTCTTACTAAAAAATAATAATAATCACGTTGCATGTAGAGTCCTCGTTTCATACACAACACAATAACAAAAAGTACCTTTTATGCAATGTGGTCCATAAATAAAACTAGGTAAGTAGAGAAGCGTTTTGAGTCCTATTTAAGGCATTAAATCCATTATTCAATATTAAAATGATCCTTACTATTTGGGGTTATGCGTATGGACAATAGACTCGTATATCCTTTATATCTTACATAAGGCATACTTTATTTATAGGAACCGTCACCATACACCCAGCATTAACTTTGGTGAACGGTTTTGCAATCTATTTACTGCCATTAAGGACGTACTCTGCGAAATTCGGAGTTTCCATCCAAACCTAAATCTACATTTATGTCCTATGTTTTTATTGAAATTTCACAATGTTAGTGCCAAAAGTCGTCGTCGTACGAAGTTCTCCCACTGTTATTCTTGAATTTCATCAAAAACTATACAACATCTCAGACTATTCTATAAATCTGGGCATTGACATCCATTACTATTATTAGTACCTACATCAAAAATTTTATAAATCTCGAAAGTGCTCTATGAGCTCTTAACAAACGTTATCAATATCACCAACTCAGAAGTTGACATTACTTTGTCCATTCCTTGACCTACCAAAGATAAAAAAGTTGTGAACTCATAGCTAGACACCTTAAAACCAAAACGCACAGATTAGTTTACCTATGCGATTTGCTATTAGGTAAGTATGTCCGTTTCCGAGCTGGCTCAATGTACTGTCCCTATTTGCACCAACCAAAACTGTCACGGAAAAAGAAGAATCAGCCCATTTTCGGTTGGTGCAATCAGATTATTAGTAAGAGGTTTGGCTATACTTTTCCAAAGGATCCCGGTACACGATAGTAGCTGACCTGATAAGGTCTGGTTCTTCGTCTGATCCCAGGCACTCCGTGTCGACAGCTTCGTCTTTGGGTGAACATTTGTTGTGCGCCATCAGTAGTCCCCCGGCTATGCCGACTAGCGCTCTATCAAGCCAGTTCACGGGATTGGCGTAGATCAGTCCGCCTTCGTAGAAGCCAAGGTGACCACCGTGAGCAAGCTCTAGGAACATCGCTTTGTCGCGCGAACCTGTAAAGACACATGCGTTATATAATATCACGCCTGTTTCCTATAGGGGCAAGCAGAGACCACGGATATCCATTTGATACAGTCCTGACATATCTACCCGTAAAGATAATTTTAAATAAATCGTACCGATGTTGTGTATAGTATTGTATTACCATTTTATTCAAATGCAGTGTAAAACCTCTCCGTAACCAACGCAATAGCATCGGCAGGTTTATTACATGGATCATAGTTATTTTCTACAGATGTTTATTACGTTTCTTGTAACAGGTTTGAATTATTACCATTTACTGAATGCTTTCCTCCACGAGTTCCAGCATATCGACGTCTTCAATGACAGTCTATGGTTAATTTATGGTAGTCTTAGATTATATTTGAGTTATGCAAATTTAAGGTAGGTAGTTAAGCGTTTTGGGTTCTCTCCTGTAAGCTTATCTGCATTTTAATAAATTATTTCATTTCATTTATGAATGGAGAGGCGTTGCTAGCATAGTGAGGTTAAAATTGCTTAATGGGAACTCGATTGTCAATCGCGAAATTGTAATGGTGAAAGTACTTTCAGATTTACATATTAAGTATCACCTAAATCAGTACATAGTTCTGATCATTATTTTGGAATTATTTTTATTTTGGAACAATTTAGATACTCACTGACAAATTCTCTGATTCTGGGCAATAACTGTTCGGGGACTATGGGGTCGTCTCGCGCGTTCACGAATATCATCGGAGTTTTTATTTTTTCCAAGTAGAAGGCAGACGAACTCCACTTGTAGAGGTCAGCAACGGTTTCGAATCCGTGCACTTTTCTGAAAGAAACAATAATTAATAGATAGTAGATAAAACAATGACGAAAGAACCAGTTAGATGAACGATTTATGAAATGAACCAACTAAAAAGGCTTTTTGGGCTTATAACCGATCGGAGTGCCTTGAATTTGGAACACATACTTTCCCGTGAGCACTTTACCACGAGGATATATGTAAGTATATTAGATACTTAATTGCTATTCTCAGGCACAACTGAAAAACTAAAAGTCTTCCGGCCTAGGGTGTTGGCTCCATAACCTGACCGTCACCGTCACGTCACAAAAAAGACAAATCAAATTGTGAATAGTCTGAGAAACAGATAACGTGACATGTCGGCCCTATTGCGGTCAGGTTACAACGGGGTAATAAGCGGAATCTCCTAATCGGCTGATTGATCATTTGTACGTAGGTACCTAGGTATGTTGTAGTGTCGTCATAGAAGCGCAGTAAAGTAGCCAGGACGTGAGTTTCCACTGGAAGTGTCCCCTTCCGCCAAATTACTTGTTACCCCATTCGTACCCTATCATGATTCATGTAATGATTTAGGTATCACGAGGAGTTGTCATAAATTCTGCTGGCTTCTAAGATTTTTCTATGTTATGTTTGATAACATTGTGGTTTGTCACTATTCTTTAAGACTGCGGCTTGGATTTGCTTTTATTGGTAGGTTTCTTTATCGTTCCATTGACCGATCCAACAGTAAGATAACTATATCTCATGAAGTCTACTCTTTATTTTCTTGCTCAACGCTAAAAACAATTTACAACAACAAAGAATTACACGAAATTGAACCTTACTCACCTAGAATAAGCCTCATCTAAGTCCGGCAGTGTGCCAGCTGAGACAATCATCTTCTCGTCCAGCGAGTATCGGCTCTTCAGTTCCGGACTGAGTAGTTTCCCCTTGTGTCGCGTGATGATGTTGCGGTAGTTATCAGTCATGATGTAAAGATAGAAACGGCGGAAGTTCTGCCATTGCAGAAGGTATACCATTGTGCTGGAAAGGAGAAAAAACTCACTAGTAAAGCCACCATAATCAACCCACATAATCACATTCATAACAGGTTTACTCCCAAATTCGGATGGAATTGTTTGATCATAGCAATGTCACGGTTGTACTTTGGTAGAGAACTATGAAATAAATCTATGCAGTCTAGCTTGAATATCGTCTTTTCCAGGCAATAGAAATTCAGCTTCTGTGCATATGTGATATTTTCATTTACATTTGACACTTTTCTATGTTTCATAACGCATTCTCACCTTACGTTTTATGACTGCGTCGTAAACGAAGCAGCCTGAGCGTGATTCAGCCCCTCCCAGTTAGCTACACCCTTATACTTAAGTACTAAAAAAAATTATTTCTCCTTCCTGCCATAAAAAATCCCTGTCACGGAAATAGGCTATCAAACTACGTTTGGATTTATCAAGCCGAGCATGAAATATGCGTAGGGTAGCAGGACAAAGCAAAGGCCACTGTCCGCCCCAATACGTCACGCAAGAAGCCAATGACCGGGGTAACCCGGCCACCCTAATGACTATACTTGCAGACAAGAAACTTATGACTTCTAAATAGCCAGATGGATCTATTTTAAACGATCTATCAATCACATTTTAAGTTTCTGCCCTTTGTATTTTTATACGGGTGTCGTATAAAAATGGGCTTGTATTTTTTATCGTTTCATTATGTATTTATTGTATTACGTATGTATGTGATCTTATCGTCTATCTTATCGTTTATCGCTATACCTCTACCTAGTATGGATGACTAATTAAACATAGTACTTACGCACACCGCGATCAACGGTGGCGGTTATAATCAGTGACGATTAGCGATCAGCGAATGACCAGCGTGTACTTAGTTAAGTAAGACACATTATGTGCGATCTCTTCCAAATATAATCTGCTTGGAACATGGTCGCTATACTACTAAATCATAAATTCGAAAGTTTATGAGGATGTTTAATATTTTGTGATTCAATCACACCATAAAGCCTGAACTGATTTAGATGAAAATTGTAATAAGTATATAATGTGTAAATTATACTATAACAAGTACTTGCTAGAAATGACAAGCTAAACAGGCGCGCGAAACCGCGAGCGCAAGGTAGCACATTATACAAAATTAGAATTTTATCTGGGTTAGTCAAGCAGGCGAATAAATTAGTAGGTGGTTTAACGTCTATCTAGTCTAGAATATTCGCTCCACCTAATATTGAAGGAAACCTTTTAAACGTCAAAGAGCATTGACCGCCAAATGCAAATGCCTAAAACTTTCACATCAGTCCAGCTCAAGTTCATCTATGTGCCTTGAGCGAAGCATCTATGATACTAGAAGATATTTGTCTTACATTTTCATAATAGGCACAGTCAATGTAAGCAAATATTGATTTCACAAAGTACATCAACCGGCTTTTTACAGGGTTAGTTGCAGTGTTCATACGAACTTACTTATCACACGTGGGACATTTTCGAATGGGTCCTAATATTAATAAGACTAGTACAAATTCGTAACATTAAAACAATCAGATAAAAAAAATGTTGTTAAACAAGTTTGTTTATCAACATTTTTTTATCTACATATTTTGACAATAAAATTATTATATTTTTTTAATAAATCTACTCGTATACTGAGTTTATCAAAACGTTTACCTTTGATAAATCTTGCTGAGCGTCGTTAAGTCCTAAACGTATTAAGGACGCTCACCAAGGTTTACGTTTATCATTCAGGTTTCCTGAATGACAATCAAGAGTAATTTTTTGAATACCAATTATTCAAAGTTACTACTTGTTTCAATAGGTACTTCATACCTAATCAACTCTGAAGTTGCGTTTACGATTTGTAATAAATTTATTAAGGCATAATTTTTACTGACATTTTAATTCAGATACCATAATTGAATGCTGGCTGTATTCGCATACTGCTTTACCATGAAAGAAGGTCAAGTTGGAAGGCATTTTGCATAATAACTTAATTACCGTGAGAAAACAGTAGCACGACACAAATGCTTAGTTACTAACACGTATAAAATTGAAAGCTTTATCGATTTTACTAGACTAGAAAATGAAAAACTAATTTCTTTCTTTTTTACCGATAATGATACCTACATCTACAAAGTACGGCGTATATTTCGTTCTCCATCGTATCGTACGATAGTTCAAAATGTCAAAAGATAAAGTATACTTTTATGCGAATCTAAAACTATAGCAATGAATATGTAAGAAGATAATAGAATAAAACTTACTCAATAGCATTATATCCTTGGCATATGGAGATGCCTCCTATTATATTCGTAGGCCGCTTCCGATCCTCGCCTAGATACTTTGTAATGAGGTTGCCGCCGAGACTGAAGCCGACTAGAATCAACTTTGTATTGGGGTAGCGTTCCAGGAGATTCTCAATCATATAGTTATAATCATCTGTGTGGCCTGAAGCAAAAGATACACAGATAAGACAATGCTAAAGTTTAATAAAACGACAAATAGATGTTTGTTCTGTATCTAGTTGTTGAAGTACATGTATTTTACTTATATTATAAATGCGAAAGTTTGTGAGGATGTTTAGATGTTTGTGCCTCAATCACGCCTGAACGGCTGAACGGATTTGAATGAAACTTGGAATATACATAATACGTGTACTGGAATAACATATAGGCTACTTTTTATCCGGGTACAACGCGAGCGAAGCCGCGGGCGGCAGCTAGTTTAAAATACAACCAGTCCAGTGCGAGTCGAATTCGCACACGAAGGGTTCCGTACCATCGTACATGTACATAAATGTTTCTTGTATTGCCACCTATTATAGGTGGCAGCACGATCCCCATTAAAATACCAACAAAAAAAATGCAAAATAAAACATGTCTCTTCTATGAGGACCTCCATCATTTTTAATTTTATTACTATTTTTTACAAATCCGTAAATTATAGATCATTTGAAAAAGAAATACACAAAAATATGTGCAAAAAGTCTCGACCCATCCAATTACTGACCGCGCCTAGTGTTGCTTAACTTTGATTATCGATTAAAAAGTTTCTCGTATGGGGCCCCCTTTAATTTTATTATTTGTCGTTATGGCAGCAATAGAAATACATACTCTATGAACATTTCAACTCTCTACCTATTACGGTTCATGAGTCGGATGGACAGCGGAGGCTTAATAATAGGGTCCCGTTGGCACCCTTCGGCAACAAGCAATGCTTAGTTTAGCTAAATAGAGCTGTATGAAGTATCTTACATACGAGTACATATTTAATTGAAGCAAGTCAGAAACTTAAAAACCCAGCCCACGTGATAGGTACTTAGAAATCTTCTACTTTTACTTCTTAGTTATCTTAACAATGACGATTTTAATTTAAATAACAAAATTAATATTATTTTAGCAGTCCAAAACAAAACGAAATGGTCATTACAAATTGGACAACAATAACATATGAACACAGCCGGTCTCATAATACCTACTCATGTTGTGGAAAAGTACAACGTATGATGCCTTCATAATCATACTTTCACATGAATTACCGACACTGGTGAGAATCGTAGCCTACATAGCTATTAGATACTAATGTCTGAATGATACCACATGCCGTATATAAATAAAGTGCAACTGTAACATGAAAACATTGTATTGTTTTGTTCGTCTTGTAAAAGCCGATTTCGTATCCTTCGTTCGAGAGCGTCCCCCAGACGGACTGAAACGGTTTTCGATGTTTAGGTAGACCTTTGCCATATAACACGACATGTTTAAAAAAATTCATCTAAAATCAAGGTCGATACATTATTTTAAAAACAGCGAGACGTTCTTCAAGTTCTCAGGTCAAGACTGAGCCGAAGGTCAACAGATTAACTTTCTGTGACCAAATCAAGATCAACATCTTTGTAAATTATTTAATTGGCTTATCATGCATTCAAAAGTTATGACTTTCATTCGACACTTGATATATCTACATTAGGTACACTATACCAAAGCAGACACTAAGTCTGCGTTTTTTTTTTCAAATAAATTCACTTGTCACGGCTCACGGCAGTTGAAGTGGAATTTTAAATAGAATACTAGACCCCCAACATTTTCTTTTTAACAAATACCAGCATTCTTAGTTGTTATGCAGAATTAGATAAGATGTAGAATGAAGAAAATAAAGTATTAACAAACTTTTTATCACAACCCTACTTCCTACTAATATTATAAATGCGAAAGTTTGTGAGGATGCGACGATGTTTGTGCCTTAATCACGCCGTAACGGCTGAACGGATTTGAACGAAACTTAGAACATTACATAGTATGTGTGCTGGAATAACGTATAGGCTAGTTTTTATCCTAGTACCACGCGAACGAAGCCGCGAACAGAAGCTAGTAAATACATAATTATCACGCCCGTTTTACTAATGGTGTGGGCAGAGCCACAAGATAAGAAAACTTGCAGCCAGTGGCTGCTAGCCACATCTGATTTACTTCTAAGATGGGTATGGTGAACCATGGTGACAGCGATCAGCCCATCGCCCACATGTTGGAGAGGGTAACATCCCTTAGTCGAACTTTTACGACATGCTCGGGAAGAGAAGCAGCTGGACGCATTCTATGCTTTTTCTTTACTTACAGTCCAGCAAAGAAGTTTTTATGATAATAATACATATAGCATCGTCCACATACTCTTGTTACATATACTTTTACGCATCCATTAACTTTCGTCATATTACTTAAATCACAAAAAAGGATCCTTTCAAGATACCATTCCTTACTGGGCCATTAGGTAAATACCATTAGGTATTGAACAACTAATCTTATATTATAAGAATCTTTGTCCTGACTGACTGACTGACTGACAACGCACAGCCTAAACCGCAAGACGTAGAGACTTGAAATTTTCAGTGTAGGTAAACCTTGGTACGTAGGGGTGTACTAAGAAGGGATTTTTCAAAATTCAACCTCTAAAGGGGTGAAAAGGGATGAAAACCTGGAATCAATTTTTGGTCTAAAATTGCACATAACCTATATCAAATTAAAGAGCCGATTTTTCTCATTTAATTGATGTCATAATTACCTGTAAATTTTTTTTTTTGGCATGTTTTTCATGAAAAATAGAATACTTTTATTTTGACATAATGACAGCGATGATACCAAAGATTAGTAATAGATGATACAAAACATATGGAAAAGGAACTGTCAATGTCAAATTACCTGTGAAAGCAACTGAGGAAAGGAAGCATAAATTATTACTGGTCTAATAAGTTTCCAATCTTGATTATTCATGGAGTTCTGACGTAATTCTACGTCTGATAACTATATGTCGCTGCTAATTCTGATCAAATATTGTTCTGAGATTTGAGGATCAAATCCTAGAAAGCGCTATCGTTGCGTTTTGAAAAGTTTACCTTAACTCTCAAAATTTTTACTACTTTAGTCATCGTTTAGCGTACATTATATTATAATAAATAATGAGGATAGTAGGTACCTACGTGTGCTGGAATGGGACATAGGGTACTTTTTATCTGGGTACCGCGTGAGCGAAGCCGCGGGCGGCTGCTAGTTCTAAATAAACACTTTGACTCGTACTAGTACCAACTAGAACATACATTACAATACAATTGTGCAATGATATCATTTCACGAACAAGATTCATTTACGAAAAGTGATTAGCGTGGTGCCGAGATACCTGTTATCTCAGATCTAGAATCTAGAACTTCAAGGTAAGTATTGTAGCAAGAAAGCGGAAAATTAACAATTTATATACAACAAGTAAGTAAATTTGTATGACCTCGTGGCCAACTCTTGTGACGGAGTTTTTAGACCGCCTAAAGGCCTCCGGCAGGACTTAATTGCCGGGACCGACAATTTAACGTGCCCTCCGAAGCACGGAAGTGCTCAGCTCGGTATGCCACTTGCGGTCACCCATCCAAATTATGACCGTGCACAGCGCTTGATTTTATTAAAATAAAACTGCTAAACTTCAATGATCAATCAAAAACGTCTAAGCAAGCTACGCCACGAGCGCTTCATATATTTATTTCCAATGATAGCTGTATTTTGAATCCGCATAGTAATGTATACGAGTAAAACTAGGTACTTTTGAAAACAATAAGATTATTAAACAGTTGAATAATCTAAGCAACTGAAGTACCTACCAAAGAATTCATCGTCTATGGAGAAAATGAACAAATTGCATTTGCGTTGGAAACCTACTACTACCACTCAGTATTATTTCCATTCCTTGCAAAGCCGAAGATAACATTCCTCTACTGAAAACAATTGTTTTATTTGTCTATTAATACAGCTGTGGTCTAGATTCTTATTGATGGATAAATAATACAATTAGTATTGTTTGGATGAGTGCTATAATGTTCCTATGAAATTACGACACGCTTGAATGCATACACTCACTACCTACATAACATAAAAATACGCGCAGTTTCTATCAGGTTTATATATCAGGTATACTCTAAGCCCCTATGCTAAGCCAAATGATTACATGATTACCACGCTATTTTCATATACAAAAAAGAAGCGTAACATGTTCCAGTATTATCTGAAAGCGATTTCAAATAAATTGGGTGTCATAAACTGTTATCAATACGAAAAAAATCGAGAACCGAAATATTCGTGCTGCTAACAAAAATTCGCAATGCCTACGTAAACAATCAATGTGTAATAGGTATTAAATGCGTCCGAAAATATTGGGTTACCTACATTACCAACATCTCATAACTAGTAGAAGTATTGAGAATTATTTATGTTATTTTGTCTCAAAAACGATAAACGGAAAGAGAAATGTCGCCGAAAGAAATAATAACTGAAAGGCACAGTAGCCATCATCGGAAGTAGCTGAACAATCAAACAATTTATACAACGAATTTTTAAAAAAGATCATTGGAATGGAATATTCGACCGCTCTGTACAAACCAATGGAAAACGACTAGACGCACACACATACCATGAAATCATCTAGACTTATGTAGATTTTATACAGGTTTTCCCGCTTACATGAAGTATTGATTATTTGATTCACAATATGCGACGCGCGCGTGGCGTAGCTTGCTTAGACTTTCTTGACTGATCGTTGAAGTTAAGCAACGTTGTGCGCGGTCACAATTTGGCAAACAAGTGGCATTACGAGCTGATCGCTTTCGTGCTTCGGAGGGCACGTTAAATTGTCGGTCCCGGCTTGTAAGTCGTTAAGCCATGATGGAGGCCTTTAGGCGGCCTAAAAACTCCGTCACAAGAGTTAGCTCATACGAGCTTACTTACTTACTTGTTCACAATATGAAAATATTCTGTTTCGTTTCTGATGGAAAAAGACTAGACTTCTTTACACAAACTATGGAATCTTCTCGACTTAGGTACTTATACAGATTTTCCTTGACATGAAGTATTGACTCACCATACGAAAATATTCTGTTCCCCGTTACCGGTACGCTGTTGAGTGCACCAATGTGGTTGAGCACTGCGCAACGGTAGCCGTGGCATTGCGAGTAGTGGACGTATGTCCGGATGTACACGCTCTCAGAGGTATTACCAATGCCGGGGCAGATGGCAACGGTCACATCATCTGCAAAGAAAACAAATTAAATAAATAAATAATATTAAAAAAATAACACCCAGCAGTCACATACATAGTCCTGACCCCACAAAGATTCCCTGTGTTGTGGCTATCAGAAACTACGAGTACCATGGTACCACAACACCCAGACCCGGAAGAAATATTTACATATCATGCGAACATTTCTTCCGCAGCGGGAATCGATACCGCGCCTCTTGCGTCTCTGCCGAGCAATCGCCCGCCACGCCACCGGGGCCGAAAATTGATAAAAGAATTTCCCGAATCCAACTCGAAAAAAAAAATGACGAGTCAATTAGGAATAAGTAAGGGCTTTTAGCTACAAATTATGGAAAGTTGGTAAGTATAGCTTAGAAGATCATTAAGATAAAAATATAACGATTAAAACACCTAGGTGTAGGTATTTCTAGGTTCGATATGATTATGCATATTCCATGCTTTTCACGTTTACTTTCTCCATTCTCATATAACATTCATCATCCTCAGTACTACGTATGATGCAAACGGAGGTAAGATATAAAATGTACATTCAATAATCATAATTACAAACATGACACTTGTAGTGTTTGTAAGTAATGCTGTTTGCAAGCGCAAACCTCTGATTGATAATTGTATTCATTTTCCTTTTCGATTTTTCTAACTTGAATACGGCAAGCAGTAGTCACCGTGATGAACTAAACTAGTTTATTTATACATCAACACTAGTCTAGCTTCCGCCCGCGATTTCTCTACAATTTCACCATATTATGCCATTAAAGGTACCTATTCTCAAATACCACTTAAGATTTACAGAGACTGGATCAGCCATTATGGTTTGAAGTAGATACTTTAAGCAGAAATAAATGAATTGATTGAACCACAAACATCCAAACTCTAAGATTTATAATATTAGTAGATACTATAGAAAAGAATACTATTTTATTTTTTAAATGAACTAGATTCCGGGGTTAAATAACCCCGGAATAAAAGTAGGGATGATAAATGTCAACAAGTCTGAAGAACTCACTGCCACCAACGCTAAACGAAAGTCCTTCTATAAATAGATAATTCTAATTACCATAACAAATCCACCATTGACACTCCCTCTCATTTCAACTGACTGCATATAACACATCAGTGACTCGATCAATATCTACGCCCACACAAGGCTAATTCCTAATGACCAAGAAGTAACGACACCAATTGAATGTGGCTCATAAAGGAATTGCCATTACCTCGCACCATATCATGACAATTTTTAGGGTTCCGTACCCGAAGGGTGCCAACTAGGGAACGCAGAACCGGTTCTTTTTTAAAGAACCGGGATTTTTGGGACCCCAACGGGACCCTATTACTAAGCCTCCGCTGTCCGTCCGTCCGTCCATCAGCGGGTTGTAACTCATGAACCTTAACAGTGTTGAAATTTTTACAATGTGTATTTATATTGCCGCTATAACAACAAATAATAATAAAATAAAAGGGGAGCCCATATAATAAACATGTACGATGGTACGGAACCCTTCATGTGCGAATTCAACTCGTACTTGACCGGTTTTATTTAGCACCTCTTAAGATTCTTTTGTTTCTTGCAATTTATGATGGCTTTATAGCCGGAAACTGTAAGCGTATAATAAATTCGCCTAAAATGACCCCTTTATTCAATTTATGCCTTGTGATAGACATCGATAAATACGTACGTATTGGTAATACATCCCTACATAAATGGTATTTATGGGCGACTTCGTCACACCCGAGTCTTTTAGATGGAAACGGTTTTCTATTGCTAGCGCGCCACTGACACTTTGGTTCATTATTTAGGTCTATGGCCGGGTTGATGTTAGGTAACCCTGAAAAGGTCTTAAAAAGGTAAAGACTAAGACTATTCGTCTTGCCTTCCTCCTTTCATGCACTTACTTTTTATTTATAGATTTGTTACTACTACCGCAGTTGTACTCGTACATGGGTCGAAGCGGTTGATCTCTAGTAGGAAGACCACCTTCAAGCTATACATGCTTAACAGTATACAATGTATTGTATACTATACATGCTACAAGTGTCTGCCAAATATAAGAATGTATTTCGCGCTCCAGACTTATTTCAATGTATAGGGAAGCAAGCAATGCTAAAAAAGGGTCCTGACTTAATAGTATTTTAAACTTTTAATATCATTGTCGATCAGTATGTAGGTTATATTAATGTGGATCAATGTCATTATTACGTCTTTATATTGATTTATGTTATGATGACGCATGATATGAAGAATTAATTTATTCATCTATTTATTCATATTGACGTCGGGTCTTATCTGATACCAGGCGGCGGTATGTTAAAGAAGATATTTACGTAGATAAGATTATAATGTCAGATAACTTCCTACACAATATGTATAGGGAAAGTTAGAGGAAAAACGAAGTTAATAATGCCAACATTATGTAGTTTACACAGATGTTATGTGTTTCCGCGTAATTTATTCCAAAGTGCCTTGGCCGTTAACCAATTCCATATTGATCTGGGGGCACGGTAATGCCCCCGCCAAGAAAAGCCAAAAGAAGCGCGACACTACCTCCATTTTCTCGAAGCGTTTCGTCGTATTTTCGAACCGTCATAGCTTCCATGTAAAATTGGTTGCCAAGACTCAATAGTTAGTAATGCTTTCACTGTTAAAAAGTTATAAGATCACCACCAATAGAGCCAAGCCTCAATCTATCTCCGATTTGTGCTACGCATCACATAGTCCAGAGGGCCTGTCTCAAGTCCAAAGTATATAGGTCTAAGTGCTCTTGTCTGTACCTACCACATTTATAACAATAAATAACAAATAACTCTACCTGTAAGCTCTGAATTAACAAACTCTAAAACTTGGTAAAAAACTATATTTCATTTTACAAGATCTTAAAAAAGTCAAGTATTGCATGCTTGCAAATATAGCTGCGTATTTAATGCACGATTATTTAATGTTGACTCTACCTACTTACAACTGGTAGGTAGAGTCAGCAGACTGGTAGTCACGATTGACCAGTAGATAATATTTCAGTTAGATCGAAAATATCGACAGCCGGGCGTCCGGAGGATAGATGAAAGGTGCGATTTCGAAGGCGAAATCATTGCATGGTCTCCAGATGTTCTGGGTAGCTGGTCTGGGTGTTGTGTAGGTATCATGGTAGGTTGGTACTTGTGGTTTCTGATTCCCACGACACTGGGAATCCCAGTAGCGGTTCAGAACTATGTGACTATTGGATGTTTTGCATTTATTTGATTACTAGCTGCCGACCGCGGCTTCGCTCGCGTGGTACCCGGATAAAAAATAGCCTATATGTTAATCCAGCACACTTGCTATGTATATTCCAAGTTTTGTTCAAATCCGTTCAGCCGTTTTTGCGTGAAAGAGTAACAAACATCCATACTTACATACCTACAAACTTTCGCGTTTATAATATTAGTAAGGAATAATTCATTTATAAAACACCTATTTATAAATCCGAATCATTGCCTCTCCTACCAAGTTATTACACAATAATAGAAAACCTATACTTGAAGCACAGAACAGATAATATTACTAAGGTTTCGTTAAAATTACAGTACAAAGGAGATGTAGGTATTTGACAGATGATTATTAAATGAAATTAGGTACCTATACCTGCCGACATAATGTAAGTCCATTACTTCATTACAAAGATCCATTATTCGATCAAAGTGGTTGACGGAATTGATTAATGAAGGGCTTATTGATCGCACAACACAAAGTTACTAAACATATTGTATGACCGTCTTTTGCTTTGTATCAATAATTTTCATGTTTCATCATTACAATGAAGTTGTGTATTTAGTTACATATTTTTGTTGACTCAATATTGATCTGTTGATCACAATCAATTGATCAAGTAAGGAAGGACTAGTGACCACGCTTTCCGATTCTAAAAATGCATGGGTGTGCGTCAACAGAGTTTTGTTATTAGCAAAAGAATTGCGGCTATAAATAACGACTATCCTTCCTAACCTAACCTATACCTCAAGTCGTAAAATAAAAAGT
The DNA here is from genome assembly GCA_949320045.1 of Scotopteryx bipunctaria. Classification (NCBI taxonomy): domain Eukaryota; kingdom Metazoa; phylum Arthropoda; class Insecta; order Lepidoptera; family Geometridae; genus Scotopteryx; species Scotopteryx bipunctaria. The sequence continues at coordinate 9,285,685 of OX439441.1, forward strand.
GAGAAAACTGACATATCGTAGAACCGAAAATGTTCGAAAATATGGATGAAGTACACGAAAGGAGGTTCTCAAGGTAAAATTAAACAAGAATGAGTGAATTGATCACCATACACCTACATTTTATAGCAATAAAACAATAGTTTCCAATCTATCAGAGCCAAAGAACAGTGTGTGACGGACTGTAACGTTAGTCACGTTACACAAGGTGGTACGAGCCGTTTCGACTCATAATCAGACCAATCCGTCGTAAATGGACTACAATTATCTTGCTATAAACTTGATTTATGGTGCAATGCTATTTCCATTCTCAATTTTTCTTTTGTAATGCATTTTGTAAACCAGTAGCAGTACGATGTACGACATGATGGTTTCCCCAAACCAACAATGTTTTGCTTTCGCCATTAGAAAGCATCTAATAGTACAGCGCTGATATTTTGTATTAGAAAAATCTATTTGTGCACAATCGGATTCGAAGCCAAGACAAAAATTGTAAGGCAGGCAATATCACTATGCCACTGTAATATTATACGGAGTTTGGTACCAATCATTGTTTTAGTTTTATACATATAGAAAGAATAAACATAATTATAGATATAGAAACTGATTGCATTATTGTTATCCCTAATCCTATTTAATTATAAATGCGAAAGTTTGTGAGGATGTAAGGATGTGTGGATGTGACGATGTATGTTTGTGCCTCAATCGCGCCCAAACGGCTAAACGGATTTGAATGAAACTTGGAATATACATAATACGTGTGCTGGAATAACATTATAGGCCACTTTTTATCCAGGTACAACGCGAGCGAAGCCGTGGGTGGCAGCTAGTTTATTATAAATATAATATAGAACCGATAGGTATAAGCGTACTAGTGGTTCTAACCGCTCAAGGTCACTTCATTTTTAGAACCAATTAATCAAAGATGGTAATCGAAAAACCGCCCAGTACCGGACAGGGGCGTACCTACCGCTAAAGTTACGGTTTCTATTTTAACCCTGCCAATGCTGAATACTAACAAATACGGTACATGCTTGTCTACTATGAGTGCACAAGAGCATAGGACTACAATGCAGTCATCTTAGGGTGTCTGTCTACATACAAAACTGCACTGATAAAACTGCTAGCCCAGCGACAAAGGCGGGCGGTGGCACGTGGTTGTATGAAAAAAAAAGCCAGTGGGCAGCCTAACAAAACGTGACAAAATGAGCCGGCGGCAGCGCCCTGGCCGGCCGGCGCGGCGTATTTGGTATGCAGACATGCTGAAATTGTATTGGCTTGGCGCCGTATTGGTAAAAGGAATAGGTATAAAAACCTCCTTAATCTAAATATTATAAATGTCATTGGATTGTCTTTCAGTCACGCTTAATGGCTATACGGGTTTGGACGGAACTTAGAATTTCATAGTTCGTGACCTGGTATCACACAAGCGAAGCCGCAGGCGGAAGCTAGGAATACATACATAAAATTACGCACGTATCCCTAACGGGGTGGGCAGAGCCACAAGTAATTATAAGAAAACTTGCAGCCACTCCTGATTGAAAGTCCCAAGATGGATATGGTAAACCCTAGTAACAGGTGATCAGCCCATCGCCCATATAGATAGATGATCTAACTAAATAATACTAGGAATATATAATACTTATAGCGGTTATTTCAGTTTGTAAAGTTACCTCATCTATATTTTAAGCGTCATACTTTCAATACACATAAATTACAGGTACCTATGTATAACCTAAACCACAAAATAAAGAATTTTATTCCATAACTGATGCCTGGGTGCAGGTAAAGTAAACAAAACACAAACTTCGGCTGTCTATGTAACCTTGAGGGTAATGTTACACATGTTGTATGAGGAATGCCTGCAACTTTGTTTGTCTGGTCTTCATTACAATTTGTATGTTTTAGTGAATTTACTCAAGCCATTTGCAGAACTGAAAGGGATGATTTTGATTTTTTTATTGGATCAGATCAGAGATCAGAAAAGCTATTCTCAAACATTATGGACTCACAGCTCAGTCAGTCAGTATTAGATAAGATAAACATTGGAATATTTGGCACATTCTTTCTAGAACTTTAAAGAATATGAACTACAATGTATGAGATCAATAGAACAAGTTTTATGCATAGAATCACACAGAAAACATTTACATCATGAACCTTTTTGTGTGCCAATTTTAAAGAAAACCTGTGTTTAGCAAATACAAGTTGTTTATGGCAATACTCATTCAATGACAGAGATTTAACTTGATTAGATAAACAAGCTATGTACCTAAACAATGTAAATCAGCTTTTAAGTCGTTAAGCCATGACTGAGGCCTTTAGATGGCCTAAAAACTCCGTCACAAGAGTTGGCCACTAGCTCATACGAACTTACTTTTTAGTTAGGACGATCACTACCTGAGTTGAATCATATTTGATATGTGAGTCATTTTTAAAAGTGATGATGTAATTATATGACATAAGTACATAAATTAAATAGCTCATGCCAAGTTAGCCTTGAAGTTTCATTCATATTGTAGAACAAAGATTCACATATTAATTAGTACAGACAGGAGTTTACACAGATAAAACTCAGTTCATTTATACATTAGTAAACTTAACAGTCAAGATATAGGGAAGTAAATTCACCTTATATAAAGTGATTCATTCTATAGAATAAATTACTGACTAATTTTATTTTATTATTAAATCGAGTAGGTATATTTATTTGTCTGTTTGGAAGAATGAGCACAAGCCTTGAGACACATGAAAAACATATTAGTATTAGATAATTACCTTCATGCTCTGATCCAACAGGCTCATACAGGTCATAGGTGAGAGTGGACTTATCAGGCAACACTAAAGATATGCGGCCACCAATCGGCCAGGGGCATCGGACTCGCCCAATCAGACTGTGGAGTATTGTCTGGACATGCCCACTGAAGCCCCATAATCGGGTTGGTATATAACTGTAAATAAAACCTCTTTTAAGTAAATCCTAATTTAGTCTATGTGGGTACCCAGTGTGATTTAGAAATGGTAAAGGTAGTCATGTCTAAATAGGTCCTCTGTTGTTATTGGAAAATAATTTGTTTGTTTTGGCAACCACATACCTACCAAGCTTTCTTTTAGATACCTACAATTTTGCTATGGAATAGTTTGTTCAGTATCAATGAATAAAGCTTAGCAGTATCAAAGAGTTACTAGATAAGGTTAAGCCGTCAATGTGTGATTCACGAGATCTTATGTTGAGCTGCGATATTATGACATCATCACTCCCAAACACAAATCTCAACATCTGAAAAATTACGATCCGGTTGGACACTTTACGAGGAGGCACAACTGTATAGATTTTGATTTAAAACTTATAAAAGATTGTTTAAAATACTTACGGTTCGCTCAGAAATGGTGATATGAACAGGATATTTTCAATAAAGCCTCTATCCTTTCCGTAAATCACAGGTTTTTGGGGCTGGCTATTAACATTCAATATTCGGAAAAGAATACACAGAATTACAGCAACAACAGCTAGTAGAACGGTCGACATGTTTTGTAACTCGATTGGGCAGCTGACAATGTTTAGAAGCACGGAAAAAGATCTACATAATAGCGGCAATTTATTTACTTCTTTTGTGGAAGAAGTAAAATCACCCACCCGCGCACAATACACAAGAGAAACTGACTGACTGACAGTACAGTGTCAGTGACAGATTTTCACATCATACCCATCAGACTTTAAGATTGATTGATTGACTGACGACCACGCTGACAACTGACAGCTGAATGAATGAAAAGTAAAATTGACATTGAATTTTCTGGAGACCGGAATGCACTTTTCCGATTTCATATTAAAATCTACAGGCTGTTATTTTTTCCCCATTTCGTGGTTTATAGAGTTAATCCAGTACATGTACTATGTATATTCCAAGTTTCAATCAAATCCGTTCAGCCGTTTAGGCGTGATTGAGGCACAAACATCCAAACTCACAAACTTTCGCATTTCTATTATAAGTAAGATAATAATGAGTCAAAAAGACTAAAGTGAATATTTGTAGAACATAGTTTTATTGGAGAAAGTTCGTAATCCTAAAGAAACTAGATACCAATAAATAACGTGATTATTTTTGATTACAAAAGATATTCGCGAACTTTCCTTAGACTGGATATAAAAAATCAGAGCTGGTATTTTTACAAAAATTACCAAGTTTTCTAATATTAGGTACTTTCTATGAACATTGATAAACCATAATCAAAGCTTCTGTGACAAGGATTCAAGTAGGTAGGTAGGTACACAAGTTTAGAATTCTTCAAAATGTCATTAGTAGTATGTACCTAATATTTTATATAAATTGTACTAATTACCTACAAAAATTGATACTTAAGTATACCAGAGTGAGCAACATTTTAAAATCTATTGTTACTTAAATCCTCGTATGTCATGCATTCTACAATGTCGATTAATTTTTAAATTGTTATCTCATATCTTGTTAAGTGTAGTCAACCAGCTATTATTAACTACAACGAAAACAGTTCTTAAAGGAAAAAGTTTTATTTCCTATTTCATAGGAGGGATTACAATCCGGAGAACTAGATCCGGCGTCAATATATTATGCTACAGGATCCGGTACAAATGTACAAGATCCGGTGATGCCAATTTATTTTCGATTATAGGGGAGTCCAATTGTGGAACGAAAATAAATTATCATGATTTGATCAATCCGACCGGATTGATGGAAATTTGACTGGGGCTGGCCATATTGAAGTTATATTAGATTGTAATCCTGCCTACCTAGGTGGCGTTAGGAGCCCATAGAGCGCTATCACACTGACTATTCACGAGCATTTTATTGTTCGAAGCGATTTGTGAATGTATTACAGCCTCCAGGTATTACAGTGTATTACAGTGTATTACAGAACCCTCTAGGATTGTTATTTGTGCAGGTACAATTTGCTCTCAGCTCCCTTATTCACTATGGCCAAACAAAACATAACGCGGGCACTTTTGTGGAATCACCGTGTATATATCTATATGACAAATTTTATATTGAAAAACGCGACGCGGCGCGTTACAAAAAAGTAACGAGCTGTCAAGTTTAGTTTGGTCGTAGAGAATAAACGCCATGAAGTGACCAGGAGTATTTTTTTTAAGAAAGTTCCACATTGTGTATGCTATAATCTACCTCAGCAAGAGATCAATGTTTTTTTTACATATTATCTGATCTGAAATATTTCTCAGTGAAATATTCTATAACGTAATAAACCACTATAAATAATAATATACTTAATAACTTAATGTCATATTAGAGCAGGTAAGTTTACATTATTATATAAAACAGAAAATAATAACAAGAAGCAAGTTCTGTATACCTACGCGATAGAGCCTAGCCAATTAGCATTTTCAGCCTTCTTATTATAAATATATGTACATACACTTATCAATAAGATCTACAGATGTATGAAAAAATAGATGGTGCCTTGAAGCTATTGATTTCAGTGAAGGTGGCTTTCCACCCACGGTCTGTGATATTGCAGACGGACCAAAGCAAATTCGATATCCCAGGCCAACGCACAGACAGCACCGAGCCTCTTACACTACACCTTTGAAGTTTCGAGACTGACTCAGACCAAATAAAAAAGAATTATTTTTATTTGGTCTGAGGAGACGGATTTGATATGAATATCGGATGAGTCGGCGTTGCCGCGGCCGAGAACGGCTGTCTGCTGTCTATCACAGGCCGTGGCCAGCCAGCTTAAAATAATCCTATCCTTAAAATATAAAATAATATTGATGTGATGATCTTAATAGTACACAAAAAATAATGGCAAAATATATCATTAGCTTAGCAACTATCCCTAACAAGTAAATTCACTTCGTTTGAATTTAAACAAATAAACATTCAACACAAATCCCGATTTACACATAAATTACGTGAAAAAGCTATTCTAGCTTGTCATGTCGAATGACAGAGAATAGTAAAACCCTGAACAAAATAACCACGACCAAATAAACCATACGAAAATACTTGTGCAATTGTAAAATTATTTGACACTGATACTGTACGCTCTAAAATACCAGAATAAAATTGGTGCTAAGACTTTAAATAAAAAACGTCGTCTCAAAGACAAAAATGGCTTCTTGAGCTAGACCTAGTACCTATTTGCGGCGAATAGCTTGGACCATTCTACTAGCACAGCAGAACTTTTCGTACACATGAAAAATACCAACGTACAAGTAAAATGATCATGTTCTACGCCGCACACTAAACACTATAGAAGGTGAATACATGTATTTTAGATAAGTATTACAAGTTACGTTCATACATATAGCACCACCATTCCTAACAACCATTAAACATTCACATCTAATAATTTTCAATCGTTCTGGATACAGCAATTATTTAATTAGGTACTATAGTGTTACAGGGTTAAACATGATATTGGATACACCATAATAAATATTTAAGTCTAATCAAGGTACTATATTGTCGGTCGAGATTACCAAAAGTTACTTCGCACAAAAAAAGTCAACGTGCAAACGAATATTAGGCGTTCACCGAACTTCGATACACATTTCCGCGCATGAGCAGTAAAGTTTTAACTTAGCCTCGTTGTTTCAAAGTGTTCATATCTAGCAAGGACGGTAGCTAGATGGCAAGGTGTTGACGGTAAGGTCAGCGGATCAAGCAAGTGAGACAGAGCTCAGCGGAACCGATACAGTCGTCATGGCAGAACGCACCGCACTTCTTACAGAGAATCATTGCGCGGAGGTTGCAGACACAGGCGTCGTCGGCGCCTACGCTTCTACAGCGGGCTACACTCTGAAATACAAGAAAACTTTGTAAAGATAACACTCCTCGCTATTAAGGTTTATGGGTCTCCGCCCACTACCCTGTTCCATGCAGAAACGTTCGCCTCCTGCCACAAAAAAACCGGTCAAGTGCGAGTCGAATTCGAGCACGAAGGGTTCCGTACCATCGTAATTTTTTTTTTAATATGACTTTTAGTCTATGTACTTTTTAAATAGGTAGCTTCGATGATCCATTACGAAAGTTAAAAAAAAAATTTATGGGGCCCCCTTTTATTTTACTTGTATCATTTACAAATGGTACGGTAAAAAAATGGCTCTTAAAAAGCACAGTGACAGTCCTATTACGAAAGGAAGTAGTGGGCAGATTCCAGACTGTCAAACATTTACAGGACTGTCAAACATTTACAGAACTGTCAAATCAGGTTTTATTTAACACAGCAGAATAATTTCAGTATAATAAGGTCCGGACTTCACCAAAGCGGAGACGTCCTAAGCGGAGACGAAAAGAGATGTTAAAAAATGCTAAAAAAAACATCGTGATTAATGGACGGCCCCAAAATCAGACGTCTCAGTCATGTCACTATTACAAAAACTGAGGGGGGGAACTAGCGGCGCCGCTCACTGCACGCCGGCGTCGCCTCACATCTTCGCTTCGATCGCCCCATACAAATATGATGACGAGATGTGTGAATAACGAAATTCTATTGGTTGTTTAAAACACATCTCCTCTCGTCTCGTCTCCGCTTCGGTCGAGTCTGAGCCTAAGGACCTACCAGGACTTGTTCCACTTACCACGTTTGAATTCTGGTTAGCCGGGGGAGCACTCGACGCGCGCGGAGCCACATTAGGCGTCCTTTGTACTAGAATGTACTGACCCACATTGTTTGGTCTATTTTCGTTTATCTGAAAACATAATACATAAATCGTATTTTTACTTCAAAACATTATAATTAAGAGCCAAGTTATATAAGGTACTACTAATATTATAAATGCGAAAGTTTTGATAGTTGTAAATATGTTCCTGTTTCAACCACTTTACGTCTCTATCAATTTGGCTGAGACTTGGAACTATTTTTTAAAGCGCGTCGGCCAGTAACCGCACTTGGTTTTCTACTAGTTGCTATAATCTAAGAAAGTTCATGGTAGAGCGGGACAAATAGATACCTCATTATGTTGCATGACAGAGACAGGCATCTGTCTCAGCAGGACTGGCGGAGGGGGGTGGGGGCGCGGGGGGCGCGATACCCGTGTCAGCAGCGCCGGCGGTGGCCGCAGTTGGCCGCGCAACGCGTCACGGTTCGGACTATTCTGAATGACCGCCTGGCATATCTGATAGCTGCGCTCGAGGTTCACTGCGCCAGGCGGCACTTTGTTGGTTATGCGGCTTCTGGAAATTTACGAATAGTTACAATGACTGATGTTAAAAAATTACAATAAAACCGGTCAAGTGTGAGTCGAATACGCACACGAGAGGTTCCATACCATCGTACAAATACATAAATGTTTCTTGCATGCCCCCTATTATAGGTGACAGCAAATACACAAAAAAATATGCAAAAAGTCACTCAACCCATCCAATTTATAGGCCGTGCCAGCGTTGCTTAACTTCAATGATCGAACGTTTTTTTTTTTTTTATATGGGGCCCCCTCTTTTATATTATTATAGCGACAATAGAAATACATACTCTGAGAAAATTTCAACTATCTACCTAAATGGTTCATGAGACACAGCCCGCTAATAGACGGACAGGGACTTAGTAATACCCTTCGGGTATGGAACCCTAAAAAGGGTATATAATTATTCACATTTCATATTATCTCACAACTTCTGTGAGTGTTCTTCGAGAAATTAATAGGTTTAAGTTTTAGAAGTAAACTTTTAAACTAGGGCTTTATTTTGTAACTTTGTTGACCACCCATCATTTCAATGTTAATATGATACAGCAAAATTATAAAATATGTTTCTTTATCCAGATTCATCTGTAAGTTAGAAAGAAGTAGTCATAATAAGTCACAAGAAAGAGCAATAAACACTTACCTATTAGAATCTTTCCCCATCTTAGATTTCTTCCCTGAAGGCCTTACACTTGTCATTGTAGTTGAATTAACTGATGGGTTAGTAACAGTTGTACTCGACACTAAACTAGTGACGGGCTCCATATCCTGCTTCAGGGTTTCCTTCATTGATTGACAGCTCTCAGAGGAATTTGAAGATTCCATATTGAAGTTTGCATCTCTATCTTCTTTATACATACAGTTCTCATCGTTCATGTTGATATCGTCCATGCTTGTTTTGGAGTCGTCACTTACATATTTTGAGCTGTCTGTGTTCAGATTTGAAAATGGGTGTAGTGTTATGACATTTTCACTGCTGGGCCATTCGTTTTCGTTTTTCCATGATACAGCAGAGTTTTTGGGCTTTGCCGCGTCTTGTATGCTATCATCGGGGTATGAAACCACCTGCAAGGAATAAAACATTTCTTCCATGAACTTATTGTTTCATACAAACTAACAGAGAACTTTCTCTACTTCTATATAAAATAAAACCAATCAAGTGCGTGTTGAATTTGTACACGAAGGGTACCATCGTACATAAATGTTTCTTGTATGCCACTATACAGGGGGCAGCACATTCCTATTAAAATCAAGAGGAAAATGCAAAATGAAACACGTCTCTTCTATGAGGACTCCCTTAATTTTTGTATGTACGTATATTATCACGCCCGTATGCCTAATGGAGTGGGCAGAGCCACAAGTAGTAATAAGAAAATTTGCAGCCACTCCTTAATTTTATTATTGTTTTTGTACTTGTCAGTAGCTACCTCAATGATAGATTCATTAAAAAATAATACAAAAAATGTGCAAAAAGCCACTCAACCAATCTAAGTAGGACTGGGCCTAGTATTGCTTAACTTCGATGACAGAATAAGAAGGTTTTTATATAAAAAATATTGTATAGGGCTCCTCTTCTTTTTACTATATTTTATTTCTAATATTTGTCGTTATAGTAACAATAGAAATCTCTCTCTACCTATAATGGTTTATGAGATACAGCCCGCTGACAGACAGATGGACGGACGGACAGAGGAGGCTTAATAATAAGGTTCTGTTGGCACCTTTAGCTACGGACCCCAAAAATGAAAGAAATGTAAATAAATTTTTGACTGCCACAAAATTCTTTTAGTTAGATATTAGAGCATAATGAAAACCTAGCACTAATTATTGCATAAACTTACAGGTGTATTTGCAACTTCCATCACAGGTATTGAAGAGTTTTGAGTCAATGGCATTGTCACTACTGCAGTTACATCTAGGAATAGGAATAAAAACAAATTAAATCACATAATACAACATTCCCATCACACACTGCAAATGATTCATACATTACATAACTTTGATTTTAGGGTAGTTTATTATGTTTTACACAGAAATTATAAAATATTAATTAAACTACCCTCAATTTAATTTTTTTTTACCCATCTCTAACATGACAGTAAAGAGAGCAATGCAAGTATTAGAAATTACAGAGTAAATAAAACATTTTGACATTATACTCACTTGCTTCACTGATGTATGAAGAGAGTTCCATCAGATTTGGATGTGGGACATATTTTACATCTTCATTTTCTGTAAAGAACAAAATAAAAAGATTTTTTTTTTGGAAAACAATTGGGCCACAATATGACATTGTAATATTAAGGTAAACTTACGTGGCTGGTGTGAAGTAAGGATTGATGAGAGACCGGTCTCCAAAATGAATGACTCTGCATCCTTGAACCGTTCTTCATAATAATTTAAATTAGAATTTTGCGGTATTCTCTCTTTATCTTCATTCTTTACAGCTGTTACATCATGCTTATAAATTGCAGCTTGCTGTGGACTTTCCACTAGTTTTATTTCAAAATTATCCTCCTCTACTGTTGCACAGTTCTCTTGTAAAGGTTCTTTGTCATCCAATTCTGCTTTAAAATGTTCTGGAGTAAAGATATGTTCAACTGGATTTTTATCATCTACATTGGCATTAGGTTCATCCATTTTGGTTAGCTCTTGAGCACTCACTTTATCTTCACTGTTAGATTCTTGACTTATACTTGGTGCAGTAGATTCACTTTTACATTCATATGAGACTTTGTTAGTTTCATTTACATCTATTTGTTCAGGTTCATATTGCTCCTCATTGGTGCAAACCTGTTCATTATCATAATGTACTTCAGCATCTGAATAACTGACATTCCCTGGTTGTGATAGACTATTTTCTCCATCATCATCATCTTCAAACTTGATTCTCTTAGCAATACTGTATCCTTTGTTATCATCACTGACTCGCTTGTAAATTTGCAGGTTGCTATCAGAGTCTGTTGCTTTTTCTTCCTCAAAGTCTTTTGATCCATTTGATTCTTCAACAACAACAGTAAGGTCAAGCTCTTGTTTCATTTCATTAGACTCTGAATCATCAGGCAGCAGAAGGGGATCAACAGGTGTTGTAGCAACAGAGTCATCCATTCGTTGGATAGATGAAGTGTCTGAGAAATTGCCATCTAATTGGATATCTTCATAAGTTTGATTGTGGTGCTTCCCATGCTTGAGTGGCAGTAAATCTGGAACCGGTGCACTTGACTTGGAGCTCACACTGGCTGACTCATCTGGAACATCATCTGTCTTAGAGGAGGACCTAGTCACAGCTCCGACTGACCGCATTCGCTTGCTGTTGCTTGATTTATTTTTCTTAATTTTTGGTACAGTACTACTGCTTGTTATTGAAGCGGTTGGTCTTAATTTTATAGTTGTTTTAAGGGAGGGCCTTTCTGAATTTAAGCCCAGTGAAGATTTTTCCTTCCTTGATTTTTCTCCCCAAATAGGTTCAAAATGTTTGAGCTTCCAAGGATCTATTTTACTTTTTTCTCTTTCTGCTTCGGTTTTCATTTTCTGTTGACTCTCTGGAGTAAGCTCTCCTCCAGATAAGCTTGTCTGCCATTCAATACAAGCTCGCGCGAAAAATTCATTATTGAGACTAGATGAGTTTAGACGACCTGAAGGACTTAGACGGTCTACACTAGGAAGAAGCTGCCCAAGTTTGTATTGATACAGAGGTGGGAGCAATGAAAATGTATGCTTATTGAGGAGTTGTCTGATATTTGTATTCACTAATATTGAGTCTGGAGTTTCCAGATCAATGCAACCTTCTCTTGTTTGTTGCAGTTGAGCTGCAGTAGATAATTTTTTTCCACTCCGTTTTCGGGGCTTTATGCTGAAGCCTGGTATACTAGCTAGGACCTCTCTCATTGTAGATGGCTTGCTTGTACTTGATTCTGTGTATGATAAAGCTGCTGTCCATTCCCGGTTTTCAGGAGGCGGTGGAGGCGGTAAGGGCTTCACAATAATTCTTGGAAGTGGTCGAGTATGGTTAGAACTCTTTTTTCTTCTCTTTGATTGTTTTTTTGAAGAGTGTTTAGACTTTTCTCCATCTTCAGGAATGCGAATGACGGAAAATTGGTCGCTGTTACAAGATGTGTTGAACTTCGTCTCTGATGAACTTCCTGAATATTCAGCTGTATTTGCAGATCCATTAGTATTTAGATCCATTGTCGCAGCAACTAAAAGATACTTAGAACTAATATTATCATGAAAAATTATGAATTTATGCCGATAGCAATCACAATTTCAACCCATCGTGTATTACTGCCAAGAGCTGGGAGAGGCTCTCCAAAATGTTAGCTATTAGCACTGAATGTCTTTCATCACTTCATTCATGTGATTCAAGTTGTACTATCCATTTCATAACGCATTTTTATAAAATTTAAGCGAAATGCAAAATGTCACAACAACGCAGAAAATGGATTCCAACCACAGATTGTTTATACTTTAAATATACAATCCATTCGTTCTTTAATCTTTGGTTCTAATAGAATGAATGATTAGTATGTCAAATAATGCAAAGGTAGAACCTAAGGGTAGAACAATACTTAACATCAGCAATGGTGGTAAAAATTAACGCCCTTGGCAATACTAATCGAGCGGAAGTCTATTTAACTCACCATAGAGGAGGGAGAGATAGAATATTATTTGCCAACTTGAAGAAACCAAACTCAATCAAAACGCGACTGACAAAGCTTAGCAAGCACCACACGCCATTTTGTTTTGTGAGATTAGAAGAAAGTCAGTGAACTAAACTGTTTTAAGTTTATATCGGATCGAGATAAAATATTGTGAAAAAGTGTTTTGAGGAATTGCAGAATTCAAGTTATTACAGAATTAGCTTATAATGGGCCGCGGAAGGTAAGTAATAAATAACTTGCTTTATGTTGGAAGGTTACACAAACATGCTTTGTGTTGAACTACTTTTATTTTTTATCTTTGGTATCTGCTAATATGTGTATGGTACGGCAGGGATCGTAGTCGGGACAGGCGGCGTAGCCGCAGCAGAAGCAGAAGTAGGAGTCGTAGTGGGAGCCCACGTCATGGGCTTGGATCCGGCGGGGGCGGCGGACGCGGCGGCGGCGGCGGCGGTTTTGGAGGCGGTGGCTTCGGCGGCGGTGGACGCAGAAGTAATCCCGGAGCAAATCTAAGAAAACCAAAATGGGATTTGAGCAGACTAAAAGCATTCAAGAAGGATTTCTATGTACCACACGCCGACGTGGAGCGCAGAACCGAGTCTGAAGTAGAGGCGTGGAGAAGCCAAAACGAGATTACTCTAAAAGGTCGTAACATTCCAAAACCCACCTTGACATTCGAAGAGGCTGGTTTCCCAGATTATGTGATGGATGAAATTGACAAAATGGGTTTTTCTAAGCCAACCCCAATTCAGGCTCAAGGTTGGCCTATAGCTCTCAGTGGACACGATATGGTGGGAATTGCTTCCACTGGCTCAGGAAAGACACTATCTTACATCCTACCAGCCATTGTACACATCAACAATCAGCCAAAATCAAGCAGGGGTGATGGTCCCATAGCTCTTGTGTTAGCTCCAACAAGAGAGCTAGCTCAGCAAATTCAAGAAGTTTGTGACAAATTTGCAAACACATCAAAAATTCACAATACCTGTCTGTTTGGTGGAGCACCCAAGGGACCTCAAGCAAGAGATTTAGATGCTGGTGTTGAAATTGTCATAGCAACACCTGGAAGGCTGTTAGATTTCCTGGAGAGTGCAAGAACAAATTTGAAGAGAACTACCTATTTAGTGTTGGATGAAGCAGACAGAATGTTGGACATGGGTTTTGAGCCTCAAATTAGGAAGATTATTGAACAGATAAGACCAGATAGACAAACACTCATGTGGTCTGCTACATGGCCCCGGGAAGTGCAGAGTCTAGCTTCTGAATTTCTAAAAGACTATCAACAGATCAATGTTGGTTCACTTTCTCTAGCCGCTAATCACAATATTTTGCAAATTATTGATGTCTGTATGGAATATGAAAAGGAAACTAAACTGAGCACACTTCTAAAGGAAATTATGGCTGAGAAAGAAAACAAGACTATTATTTTCATAGAAACCAAAAGAAGAGTTGATGACATTACGAGAAAGATGAAACGGGATGGGTCAGTATTATCAAATGACAGAGTTACACTCAAGACACTTTACTATGTTATAATGTTATTTCTGCAATAATACCTATATTTGTGTCTCAGGTGGCCAGCTGTTTGCATACATGGTGACAAATCGCAGAATGAACGAGACTGGGTTTTACAAGGTAAGAATGTTTGCACACTCATTCAGATAACATGGTTGAGGTATGACAAAAATTATATTTTTTACCTTATTTTTTGTTACTGCAATCAAAAATTCTCAGCTTTATAAATTCAATTTACAATAAGTTTAAAAATCAAGAATTCTAATCGGAAATTGTGATTTTGTGAGGAGGATCGCCGAGAAGCGGTGTCTGACTGAAGATGCGAGCCTGTCGGGTGTTCGATAGTCGCATGTAAAGGGGTCGGGCTGATCTCTGCCTGTGCTGTGCAGGCGGGTGCGGGCAGCGGCCGGCAGCGTCGCGGGGCCGCCTCGCTCTGCCCACAGTGCGTAGAGCACTCGACTCGCTCCCGCGCTCAGCGGCAGTCTGTGCCGCTTCTCGCGCCGCCAGCGCGCGCGGCGCCGGGACCCTCGTCCCTCGCCTTGCGACAAAGGCGACCTCTCGATCTCAAATTTCCCATTTTGTCTGCCATCACACCGCGTTTGCGTGATGATGGAAACTCGATTAGTAAGTTTATTACAAGATTAAGTTAGTGAATGAAATATCTATGAATCACACAACCCTTGTTAGCTTTTCTCATTTTTTTTGATAAATATTTAGATTTATCGGTATGTATATTTATCTATGTATTCTCCCATGGAAATCGATTTTGCTCTTTTAATACGCCATTTATAACTGAAAATTAGAAGCGAAATAAGTTGATTCTTAAATTGTAAGTATGAGGTTACACAAGTTTGTTGTCTAGGGACTTCGAAAAAATACACAAAATGTACACAAAACACCAGGATCTATTTTCACATGCTGCTGGAAATTAAAGAAGTGTGGGTATTTTACACTAAATTAAATAAAGTGGTTTATGGGACAGCTTTGTATACGACAATACGGTAATACTCTAATATTTGGGGCATGCAAAATTTTGAATTTTTAGATACTAATCTTGTATATCGTTTTCAGATTTCCGAAGTGGCAAATCGCCTATACTAGTAGCTACGGATGTTGCTGCTAGAGGCTTAGGTACGTAATAATCAGATAGTATAATTTAAAACTATTGATTTTACCAAACCATGCGAAATTTTATGTTTCTTTTTCCCAGATGTTGATGACGTAAAGTTCGTTATAAACTTTGACTACCCCAGCAACTCTGAAGATTACGTGCACAGAATTGGACGAACTGGGCGTACGAACAAAACAGGAACAGCCTATACTTTCTTCACTCCGTCCAATGCCGCTAAAGCCGGTGACCTGATGTCCGTACTGAAGGAAGCCAAACAAGTCGTCAATCCGAAACTGCAGGAATTAGCTGAGCGAGGTGGTGGAGGTGGAAGGCGTAAGTATTTATTTTAAGACTGAAAAATACCATGTCGAAACTAGTAACAAGGTCAGACAAGTCACAAGAAATAAATCTGTAATTATTGTGATCAATCAATTCAGAGTTGGAACACAAGGAAAGATCAATTGATAACAATGATGTATCATTTCAGGGCGTGGTCGAGGAGGAAGATACCGTCGTGGCGGCCGTCGGTCCCGCTCGCGTTCTCGATCGCGCGATCGCGACCGTGACCGCGACCGGCGAAGGCGCTCCCGCACGCGGTCTCGCTCGCGCTCGCGCCGCCGCCGCCGCCACAGCTCGTCGCGCTCCTCGCGCAGCCGCTCCAGCCGCTCGTCGAGGTCCCGCTCGCGCTCGCGTTCCCGCGACCGCAGCCGCTCACGCTCAGGCAAGTGCAGCCCACCGACGGCCACGGCGCCCGCGCCCGCTCCCCCGCTCGCCGCGCTCCTGCCTACGCCGCGGTCGCTACTCCCCACTCCCATCGGGCCGCAGCTGCCCGCCGACCGGCACAACGGCAAGGGCCCCGGCACGCCGCCGCGCAGCGACCCGCCCGCCCGTAACGACCAGGGCACTCCCCAGATCCCGGCCCTCATGGCCATGAACCCCCAGATGAACATGTGCGTGCCTCCTCCCTCGCTGAACGGGCAAGGCTTTGCGATGCCTCCCCCCTTCTTCCCCCCCGACCGGTACGGCATGATGATGTCTCAGTATGGCGCTGCGCCCCCGCTCGCCGCCGGCGGCTGGGCAGCGCCTCCGCCCCCTCCTCCGCCACCCCTTCCTGCCGACTCCAGCGGTACTCACGCCCGAGGCTCGGGACAAAGCGGCCTCGAGTCAGATTCCAGAAAGCGCGGCCGAGCCGGAGGTCTCGGTGCACCCGGGGGCTTCGGTGGTCCCTCCGCCGGCTTCGGCGGCGGGCTCGGCTCGAGCGAGTCGCTCGGCGGCGGTGGAGGCCTCGGCTCGGGCGGTGGCCTGGGCTGCGACGGCGGCGGCGGGCCCGCGGGCGCGGAGGGTGGTCGCGCACGCGGCCGGGACCGCCGCCGCCGCGGAAGAGGACGTGATGACGACGACTATGACTCCGCCGGAGCCCTCTCCGGCGGGCTCGGGGCGGGGCTGGCGAACCGCTCGCTCGCCTCTGGCGGCCTCGCCGTGCCCCCCGGGGGCCTGCTGCCGCGCCTGCTGCCTCAGACCGCCGCTCCGCTCGACGCCATGGTCCCGCAAGGCGCCAACTTTACCGCTTTCGGCTCCTACGCCTCCAACAAGCGGATCGATCAGCACGGCGATTCGAACGATGGATCGTATGACGATGCGTGCATGAACGCCGGCTTTTACGGGCAGCAAGGGATGGGCCTGGGACCGGGCAGGCCTTACGGTGCGGAGGGCGGTCTGGGCGCGCCGGCCAACGGCTCCGCGGGGCACACTGATGGCCGCCAGAGAAATCGCCGAAGGTGAAAGTGACGAGGTTTGTTCAAACCAGTGACTCTCTTTCGCTCACAAAACATAGGTTGACATTCTTCTCCCAACTTACACACGAATAATGCCTCTTTCAAATCACTTTGTGACAGATCCTACACGAAATGAACTTTTTGCGACTGAATATTCACTACTCATATTTTGTGTAACCTATATTGTTGATAGCGAAAAAATCTAAATGAAGCAATTTTCTTTTACAGAAAATGGACATAATGGAGATTCACGTCGCCGCAGGAGACGTTAGACTATTCGGACTCAACTTGATATCTATCAGACTCTGTAAAAATTCCTTTTTGCTAGTAGTAGATATTGTATTCTGTAAAGTCCATTGGATGCATTGGGTGTCACATACATTGTGTATGTAGTTTGAACAAGTGGTTTAGTTTGGTTTCTCAGTAATCTTTCTTAACTAAGTGCATATAATAAGTGTAATAGTTTAAGGATTATTTTAAACAATATTTTAATTTAGCATTAAAAACTAGAGGCCGTAACCTAAAATTTGTGATCATGGTTATTGACTTTTATTGTGCACTTTAAATAAAATTTATAGTACATACATTCATTGAAATAAGTAGTATGAGAAACCAATAGGTTACTAATCTATTCCCTATAATACTTGTATAATTGGTTATTTGGATCTTAAACATTACTACTAAGTTTGAATGTCTATGATGATATGAGAGAAAAATAAAGATTTTTCATTGATAATGTGTTTGACATGGTGTATATTCTTAAGGAAAAAGATTAAACAGCTAAATAAGAATCTGTTGGTCAGTTGGTCATCGTAGGTAAGCTCAATAGGTATTTATTACTATCATACGATAAGCCGCAGGTTTCCTCACGATTTTCAGTACCGTTTGAGGGTACTGGTATTAGCGCACATATATTTTGCGAACAGAGAAATTGATTGGCGCACGATCGGATTCGAACCCACGACCATAGGATCGGAAGGCGGGGTGGGGTTACTATCACGAGACAACGTGCTCTCACGGCATAAAATAACCATCTAAGGTAGGTAGGTAAGGTAACCATAGTTACGTTATCTAATCGTTCAAACAATTTCTTCAATTTTATCTATGGATTTTGTTTACCTTTTTAGTAGTGGTTTCACAATAATTTATAAGTTACAAAAATCATTAGTAAAATGAGTTTCTGTGTAGATTTAGTTTCAGAAGATTCATTCTATGAAAACATAACTTTAGGAGTGACAAAGTTATTGGGTTTGTACTAATAGATTTTTATAATAATTTGTAAAAGTTCTTTTATATACCTACTTTAGGTAATTACTTTAGATTCTTCGGAGGTAAAATCCTACTAGGTAGGTGTATGATGAAATCTTGGTCTTTATTTCTGTAGGATAAATTAGTGCAGTAGGTACTGTGCAGTAAGAAATAAAATCGGTCAAGTGCGAGTCGAATTCGCATACTAAGGGTTCCATACCATCATACAACATACATTAATTTGGCCACAAAAAATGTTTCGTGTATGGGTATGGTATTTTTTTATTATTTGTTTGCTTTAATTATTTACCCAAAGTTTGTTATATCGGCAATAAAAATACTGAAATATAAACTCTATCGATTATGGTTCACGAGATACAGCGCGCTGACAGATGGATGGACGGACAGTGGAGGTTTAGTAACGTGGTCCCGTACCCTTCGGGTGTGGACCCCTGAAAACAAAGTCTCATTCTCTTAGGTTCAACATTTATTGCTGCATTACAGCATGCTGCTGGGTTACTTACATGTCTTAAGACTTATTTCCTACATAAAAAAATAGAATTATCTAAAAATACCTAGTTAACATGAACAAAGAATAATTTATTAATACCCTCAGGTAGGTGCTTATGTTATCAATCTGTAGTTAGGTATAACCAATAATTAATAAGAGTTAGCTTTATGCTTTGGTAAGAATTGGAATCCATCTGGTACAGGTCCTAGTAACATTTCACTGATTTTAATCCAGTCAGCACAGTTTCCTGAGGCCATGAGGGTTTCTAAATCATCACGACCAAAATATGTTGGTGGCCTTTCATTAATTTTCTGAGGAGGCCTTTCTAAAAGGCCAACTGGCACATAGCGGTATAAAAACGATAACCATTCCAGCATAAACCTTCTAGTATTTTCAACTCCCTGTGTATCAGAACCCCAATGTTCCAAGCCATAGTTAGTGTATTTTTTGAGAATTTCAAATCTCTCGCTGCTTCTGATATCCCAAAGCTTTTGCTCCTTAATTTCAGTAAATATCCAGGGTTTGATAAGGGCTCCGCGGCCAATCATGACACCTTGCACCGTGGGTGCAACTTTCCTTCGTTCAACATAATCCTCATAACATAGAATGTCTCCGTTGCCAAAAACTGGGCACGGTGAAGCAGCTTTGGCACAGGTTTCAACATACTCCCAGTCTGCCGACCTTGTATACCTTCCCTCTCTTGACCTTCCATGCACTGTGATGAGAGAAGCTCCCAATTCAGCCATCTTTGGTACAATAGTGTGGGTAATCTTTTTGTCTTGATAAACACCTGTTCTCATTTTTAATGTAAAAGGGATACTGAGTAATTTAGAAGCACACCTAACGGATGCTTCGAGGGCATTCAGTCTATGCATCATACCGCTACCAGCACCTTTTTTGTAAATCAAGTCTATAGGACAACCCAAGTTTAGATCTATAAAATCAAGCTCGGTGTTCTCCTGTAGCAGTTGTGCCACTTTAGATATGATGAATGCATTGTTTCCACATATTTGAGCCCCAAACAAATCCTCCGATTCATGTCTTTTCACAAGAGCCCATTCCTGTTTTGTGCCTTTCAATAAAGACTCACATAATGCCATTTCTCCACATGTAATGTCAGCTCCATACTCTTTGCAGATTCTTCTAAATGGTAAGTTGCCTACTGTAGTCAAAGGGCTTAGGTACAGCTTATCTTTCCAGTTTATCAGTTGCTTTTCTCTTGGCAGGAGTTTTATCAAATACTCATCTGTGACCACACCGCTAGCCTTCACTGGCTTTGGTTCAACACTTACTTGTGTTTCAGTTTTGTCAGACTGTATTTCTGTTTCTTTAGTGCCTCTAGTCTCATTATTTTTATCTATAGGCTTATTTCTAGTATCTAAATGTTTCACTAGTCTCTCAGACAAATTGAAATCATATTTTCTCTTTTGCAAGTTTTGTTGTAATTCTTGTTGCAGAAAGTTTTTTGTGTCCTCCTTCCACTGGGTTACTTTTTCTGGGTCAACTTTGTTATATCCTTCTTCTGTAATGTGACTAGAACCATACCGACAAGATAAACCTCTTGGACATCTCCCACGGAGGTTGAACAGGTGACATTCGTCTCCAATGTCCTTTGGTTTGCTTTTCAAATAATCATGAGGGTTATGAATATATTTACAGTTGTTAAATTGGCATTCTTTCTTTTCTTCTGCCGATGCTACATTTACAATAGTGGGGCAGGGTTTGCAATCCTTTTCGTCCCTGTAGGCTTTGGGTCTACCTTTGTTTTGGCCTTTCTTCTTGTTTTTCGGTTTGTTGTCTTCAGTTTTCTGCTTTTTATTGTCCACATTATTCAATTCATCGTCTACACTAGTTTCTAGTTTGTGTTTACCAATAGAATTTACATTGTTTTCGGTATCTGGCAGTGGAGCCCTTTGGACTATGAATTCTGGTTTTATATCACAAACTCCAGCTGCTGGGTTAGTCATTATGTTTAGTTTATTATGGCAATTATAATATGTAATTGTTTAAGTTAATTTCAGAGAAAAATATAATTTATCACACAAAACTTTATCATATACACGAGTTTTTAGGTTATTTTATAACCTTATTTACGCAGCAAGTGAGCTATCAGCTGACTGACATGAACGAATGAATTCAAGGGTTGTGTATGTCATTTTTGTTGTGACAGAAATGTAGTGATGCCAACATATGGAAGAAATGGTAGCGCGGTAAAATTTGAATCAAAAATATAGGTCTTTCTTTGATGGGGAAAAACTCAGAACAGTAAATCAACTTCGTTTATGGGAAAAAACTGCAAGGACATAGATTACCCCACAAACTAAGTAAAAGTAGGTATACTTACTGCGTCCGATTGCCCGCAACCACGCATGTTATTGAGTAATGGTATAAATAATTTCAGAGTCTGACCCACGCATATGCAATGTAAACGTAGAACGTCGGGTGCCATGCGATCGCGTAGCTGTTTCCAATTGGGAACAAAGGCACTCAGCAGTGCTTCCAGAAGATCTACGCAATTTTTATGCATCTAGCGACGGTTTCCAGTTGACGTGGCATTACAAATATTCAGGCAAGACTTATAAGATCTTAAATGAATTTTAACACATTTGTAATGTGTTAAAATTCATTTGTAAGTTAATAATAAAATTTATTTTCAGCCGATGACATTTTAGCCGTTGGTTCTATTCGAGTAAACTCTTTGAACGAGCTCTGTCTGTCACCTGCCCTCAAGGATCTATTGGATTTTTCTATGACGAGGCAGAATGCGGGGCCTCGTCCAGTTCTTAACACTAAAAGCAAGGTCTTAGAGCTGGATACCTGCAGGACTATCGGAAAGGTATTTTTAAATTTCAGTCTTAGCAAATTGTGGTAGAGTCGATAAGCAAGTCACAAGCGTTACTGCGTTCTCTAATGCCTAACTTTCCAATACGTCTCCATCACCATCATCATCCACAGCCTGACTAACCCACAGCTGGGCACAGGTCTCCTTTTGTTCCCATCAAGGTTCTGTGCTAATCCAGCCACGGTCCACAATAACAAGGTTTATTTCTCATTATTTCAGGTGTGTCTCGTATACACTGGCGGTAACTGGTCGGTTTGGCTGGCGACGCGTGAAGGAGCGTGGGGATGGCTGGCAGATTCCTTCACAAATTACTTCAGAATGGCGCTCGTGCATTTAGGCCTACCGGGGTGGCAAGCTACTTACGCTAATTTACCGCTGATTCCTTGGGCCGAGGTAAATAATCAAATAATGGAATCAACTATAATAATAATATCTAGTATACATTAGATATTTTCGTGTTAGGATGACAGACCGTCTGCATCATTTCTTAGCATGTGTTGTGAATTGCAACTGCTAATGGTAATTAAATGCAGGCTCTAGGATTTCCTGTGCTTATGGGAAACCTAGTATGACCTAATAAGTATTATCTGTTACCTTCCCACTTTTATTTGTTACAGCAACTGTTCTTACTGCTTGCGCCTCATTTACTAGAAAAAACGGAGCCCGAATCCGGGCTAGTCACCATCGCAAGTGAAACTGGCTTGAACCACATCGACCCAAACATCTTCAAGACATCCGTTCGTCACCACAAGAATACAACGCGACAGACTAATCAGTAGAACAATCCTACATCTAATAAAAACATGGACGATAAATGCGCAGCGTTTTTATTTGATAAGCAACAAAAATAAAATAAAGCTATGCAGTACATACTGTATATTGAATAATAATTCTGACAATAAAATTTATAGCTAAATAACAAAACAAATTGGACGGAATGTGAGATTCTTAAAAAGTAATAGCTAATTGTGATAAATATAGCTTATAAAATAAGTTTATGCAAGTAATAGCTGCCAAGATCCGGCAATATATTAATAATACTACATTGTATAAATTCATTACATTTGTAAATAAAAAAATAATAATTCTAAATAAAATACAAACCGCAAATAATACTATAAATTTCCAATGTGATCATATTGTGTGATGTATTCTATAACATATCTAAACAAAAAAAGAAGTAAAGAAACTAATATGATGCACTTTTCTAAATAAAAGCTGAATCTTGCCCTCATTGACAAAATAATCTTAAGCTAATTTACAGTCTAATATCATTCGTCGTACAAAACATATTATCAAACTTATCTGATAGGCCATACATACAATTTCTTTAATTATTTATATCTATGTTTTCATTACATAAATTCCTTGGGTGGGATGATTGAACACCATTAAAGTTTTAAATTGGAGTCAGGAAATTTAATTACAAATAGATGAGACAAGGACAGTGGTAAGATCAAAACAGACTTCTGACCTTATTGAATATTGAATAGATAAATTATGAAGTGGTACAAAACAGCTTGAAATGTGCAAAGAATGATGAGAATACAGCTTTTCAAAAGTCGAAATAGTGGAATGATATTTTGTATAGTTCAATGGCTTGGAGATTTTGTAAGTGGCACTTCAGCTTATATCTAATATTATTTACTAATTCACCCGCACTTTGTATTTTTCATTTTCCATGCTTATAAAACTTTGATAGGTTTCTTTGCAAGCTTTTCGTGATGTTTCAATGAATAAAAACGATGAAAATATTAAACCCAATTTTTAGGTTGTTTGAAATAAATGTAGGCGTATTAATATATTTACTTAGTGCGGGAAGACGCAAGATTTAACCTACCTAGAGTTTTCTAAATATAATGAAACATTCAGTGCACTAAGTACCAGTGGTTGAACTTATTAGATATTCCTGTATTAGACTTCTTTATGTATTCAAAATATAATCTAACATAAATTAGGTCATATTAATACTAAATCAGCAGGACAATACTAATAAGTTCAATTACTATTCTACATAAAGAAAAGCATACAACAAACGCGCATTAGAGCGCGCGTTACTATAACTATTGAGACAATTTATTAGTAAAAATCTATGTAATATAGCAAATTGTAATTAAAAATTGACTCGGACGCGACAAAGATGCAACGGAGGCTGATTAAATCTGCCAGATAAATACAATTATTTAGAAAATGTGTTTAGTTTTTTCAAAGACATTCAAGCGGAGTTGATTTAGTAAGTCCAATTTTGTGCAGTACGCTTTAAATAGCAGATTTTTCCTCCTAAAATGTATGCTAATAAATCCAGCTGACTGGTACCCATTGGTGGTCGGTGGAGAGAGAGTGCAGCGCGTCCAATATCTTGGAGTAAGTTGTATCTGGGTTATTGTTTGTGATGATGAGGTCAATATACTTCTCATACTGACGCGCAATCCGAGAGCTATCTTCGAGCGTCTGTTTCATATCTTCTTCCTGAAATTATTATATAGTTGATTTGCAAGTGTTTTTAAATTAAAAGCTAGATAGAGATGTTCAAATTCCACGCTAAAATGCTTATTTCTTTATAATGAACTGAAATGGGTATGTTTAAAGGGTTTCCTTTTTAAAATGTAGATACACAGCCACCTGGTGGTCTTCAGCAGGCTTGCATCCAGTCATCAAACAACAAGTATTTATTTAAAATAACAAAAAAATCCGATTGCATACCATTTAGGTAGCATAGTACATTTGGCAGATTAGATTTATTGACGCATGATGATGATGAATTTGTACCATGTTAGTGTAAGTCTTAGTTAATTAAAAATGACCTAATTAATTTAATTATTCATCGTCTAAAGACGCCATATTGAATTTTTTGACACTATAGCCTATCAACTCGTCGCCCAGATGGACCCAACGACGCTTCGTTTGTCAAAATCAGTCCAGCCGTTTGGACTACAGCTTCAGCCAAAGGAATACATATATTCACATACAAACATACATTTATATCCATACCCAAGACACATTATCCTTTTTCGCAGTCGGGTAAAAAGGTTGTGGTCACGGCCACCCAAAAATCGGCCGAGTTCAATTCGTACTACAAGCTCGCTCACGATCGATACATTGGATTTAACATATCAGCCTATCGACATCAATTAGGATTGTGGGCATACCCCTCCACCGTGCCCATAACGGTGGATCCGCACCTGGTCTTTAGGTAGATATATTCTTGGTCATAAAACTATTATCGTATCCTTCTTAAATTCTAATGCAGATGTGTAACTATCAAACAGAGGCAGTTTCCGACTGCCTCATTCAAAGCTTTGTTTGACATGCAAAGGCCAACAGTAACAAAGTACATGACCAATGACCATACATGATAAAATTAAGGCCTTTTACCATCTATAGTAGATGATTTATACAGCGTCAAGAGGAAACTTTTACCTTCACAAACGGGACGCTGTAGTGCCCGGGACAAATTAAGATGGAGTACGCTTGCCCAGCACCTATTCCATCTCAGCTTAGTTGGCCTTGTCCACAGGAAAGACATGGTGGAGCCGACTAAGCCGCGGGTTTCCTCATGATATTTCCTTTCACCGTATACATGATAGGCAAAAGTCTTAAAAGTCTTAGTACAAAGTAACTTACCTCATAGAGCGAAGCGAGGGATTCCAGAGTGCGCGCGCGTCGCGAGCTGTAGCGGATAGAACTCTGCCTGTCGAACTAACGCATGCCACAAACACGTTATACATCAATCATTACAGACTAATCAAAAAATAACATGAACAAAATGTATAATATTTTATCATGCTTCTAAAAATAGATAAAATATGAACTTCGAAACAAATAGAGCAAAGACAGTTTATGCTAATTATTTTTTCAAAACAACCCTTAAAAAGAGGTGGAATGGGGTTGCCTATCAAAGTTTCAATAAAAACTTGCGGTGCGATACTTATAATAGTAAACTAACGCGTACGAAGTCGCAGACAACAGTTATATTCATAATGTAAGTTCATATTTTATTGAAAAACATGCTAACTTTAAAGTCATTCAAAACTAAGCAGACAAAACCTAATCATTCTTTTAACGCCTTAATAATGTTGATAATCTAATACCTCGATCAACTATCTAATATGATAATAATGGCTAAAATTCAACTATTCCAAATGAAGAAGCAATTATATGTAATAGTATAGTAGATATATATATGTAAAAGTGTGCAGTCTTACCGCTAGGTTGCGATTGGAGGCGTGCGTCAGGTTGCGCAGTTGTTCGATGCCCGGCGCGGCGATCATCACGACGTACGGCAGGAACTCGCTACCGTTGTGCAGCAGCTTTAACGATTGCGGAGCGCAATCCAGAATGCACATTTTACCTGGAATTATCAGTCACTCTAACCCCCGAATACTCAAACGCATCTCAGAGTTGAGCACATCTGAGTTTTTCACAGATTTTCATCAAAAACTGTCAAAAAACCGTGACTTGAGACGTGCTCAACTCTGACTCGCGTTTGAGTATTCGGGGTTAATTCTACTAATATTATAAACGCGAAAGTTTGTAAGTATGGATGTTTGTTACTCTTTCACGTCTAAACGGCTGAACGGATTTGAATGAAATATACATAGTACATGTTCTGGGTTAACATATAGGCTATTTTTTATCCGGGTAGCACGCGAGCGAAGCTGCGGGCGGCAGCTAGTTAAACGCAGGAAGAAGAGTCCTCTGATGGTCTAGTGGTAGTAGTGCCCGGCTTTCCAAATTCAATTTTGTTCAAAAAATATTAGAAAGCAAATTCTTGTTTAGTTTTACAATTTATCAAAAGCTTTGTTATGTTAATGCCCAATAAAACACGAACCAACTGCTCGCTCTCACAGTATACCTAGGTGTACAGATAGCGTACTTTTTTTTAGTGCCTACTTACTTGTCCTCACTTTTGACGACGGCTCTTATAGAGCCGAGGTGTGTTCCGTAGAAGTGTCCATTGTGCTTGCCGTACTCGAGGAAACGGCCGGCGTATGCGTCGCGTTCCATGGCCTCGCGAGGCACGAACCAACTACTCACTCTTATAGTAGTACCTAGGCGTATTGCTAGCGTACTTCTAGCGTACTGCTAGCGTACCTTAAGTACTAATAGTTAGAGTTCTTACCTTCTTTGATGACGGCTCTTATGGAGTCGAGGTGTGTTCCGTAGAGGTGTCCATTGTGCTCGCCGTACTCCAGGAAGCGGCCGGCGTGCGCGTCGCGTTCCATCTCCTCTCGGGACACAAACCAGTAGGATTGCCCACTCTCCTCCATGGCTCGCGGCGGACGGGACGTATCTGAATATATTTATTATCATTATCTTATCTGAGAGCACTGGTGGTCTACTGATAACGGCCCCACCTTCCGATTCTAAGGTCCCGGTTGAACATCAATGGATATTCTGTACGAAAAATTTATACGCGCTAAACCAGTACTTTCAAATGGTGAAGGAAAACATTGTGAGGAAACCCGCGGCTTAGTCAGCTCCTCACGTATTGACCATGTCTTTCCTGTGGACAAGGCCGACTAAACTGAGAGGATGGAATAGGTGCTAGACCTAGTTAGAACCTAGTTTGAAAACATGGGTCAAGTGCACGTAAGGAGCCTTTGAGGCGCACTTTAAATCCTTTCACTACACTGGTTCTAACTAGTGACACGATTAGTAGTAGTATCATCTTCTTGCCCTTATCCCAATAATCCTTATCTCATGTTTAAACATACTATGGACACCTGATGGCTTATAGAATACTTATATACTTTACAAACATTTCTCCCGTAGCGGGAATCGAATCCGTGCCTCTTGCGTCTCAGCCAGGCACTCGCCCGCCACGCCACCGAGGTCGTCAGTCATATTTCCACATGATGAAGTGATAAGGATTATCATCTAGAATAATATCTATTGGTCTTAAGATTATCTATCTATCTAACTTACGGGGGATGACAGCACCGAATCTATCCGGGTTCTCCTGTATCAGTCTGTTCTTCAAGGTCCGCCTGCCCACCCCCTTAGTGCCGACCAGGGCGAGGATTCGTCGAAGGAAGGGCGGCGTTCTCGCTACCTCTTCGTACAGAGCCAACTCCGCGCCTTCTAGCTGCACGCTCGAACGAGACTCATAAACGAATTTCTTTTTTTTCTTCGATATCTGTAATGAAATTAGAACGAAACTGTGAGAGATGATATAAGGAGTGAATAATTCTGACAGAGCACGTGATCAGATCAGATCCGGTCGTACAACAATGGATTTTTCTGTTCGAGAAAATTATGTGCGCTATACCAGTATTCTCAGACGACGAAGGAAAACATTGTGCGGAAACCGGCATATCGTAGAACCTAGAGTTCGAAAATATGTGTCAAGTGCACGAAAGGAGAATTTGAGGCGCACTTTAATCCTTTCACCACACTTATTCGAAAGAACTAGAATAGGTAATATATTCTGTACTATTAAATATTGTTGATTTTTTACGTCACCTTGTGTTTGAATAAACGCTTTTATTTTGTTGGTATTCTAATAATCCTATTAAATTATAATTGTGAAAGTTTTATAATATTTCATAATAGTAGATTTAATAGTTATAGAAATTATATGGTAGGAATTAGGATCTAGTATTTATAAGTATATTGTCCTTGAAGGTCTTCTTTCTTTTGTTCTCTACATGAGGAATTCATGAATGAATGACAATAAAATTAGTCATCATGAATTTTCCGCTAATGTAAATATCCCACGTACGCAAAATAAATCTCCACGGTCCAAAGAACAATAACCTTAGCTGATGCAGGCCAATCCTTGGAATTCCTTTATAAATCAGCAACAAATAACACTTGAGATTTTCTGACTCAAGAACTTATTATTCAAGGTTAAGATTTTAGCAATAAACTTTTCGAAACCAATACTATCTAGTCGTGTCACTAATTATTTCGAACCAGTGTGGTGAAAGGATTTAAAGTGCGCCTAAAAGGCTCCTTTTCTGCATTTGACACATTTGAAACCACGACTTAGAATCGGAAGGCGGGGTCAGCTACCATTAGACCACCAGTACCAGTGCTCTCAACAAATATTTACTTAAATATATAAATATAAAATATATAATGCACATACGCACATCATACACCCCAAATACATTACCCTCCTTCTTTGTTAAAAGCCCGACTGGGTAAAATTGGTGGGCGGAGCCCCTTTACAGAAACAAGGCCGCGGTTGTTTGTTATGGATATAATGCCAGCATTACCTTTGTGGTTTGCATAAATTAATTTCAAAGAGTATTTATGTCAGAATAGTTTATAATAAACTCCAGTTGGCTGCTTTTGAAGATACGCTATTTCGAGAATGAAGTATGAATGCATTTCACTCTGTATGGATCTTCGTTGTGTTAATATTATACATACATACATCTAACAGGGTGGGCCGAGCCACAAGTAATAAGAAAACTCCTGATTTTGATATTATATATCCTGAAAAATCTATAATAACCTATGTCGACTTTAAAAGAACCGGTACTAGGTCTATAATGTCTATAATGTCTATAATGAGGTTTTTTTGACGGACATGCATATCTGAGAAACCACAAAGATTGTGTGGGAAAGAATTTTTGACCCATGGAACTTAAACTGAATAGATATTTTTAGCTTGAGTAGAATTATGTACTACCTACCTACATTAACGGTACAAAAATACTTCTATAAACAATTGCATCGCAGAAAACTAATTATTTTAATTCTAATTGTTGGTAGGGGAATCTTACTTAGTTAGAATCTTACCCTTGCTCCACAAATGCTGATTTTATGCACAAAGTCCGCCTCAGGAGGTACATAGGCCTTGCGTCTTTCCTCCAGCTCGGGCGAGGGAACCAGCCCTACCACATCCGGACTCTCCACATGGCTCGCTTGCCACCAGTTCGGATCTTTTCTATCTGATACCTAGAATCCGTAGAATTCGGATTGTTATGTATGTATGGCAATCCTACCCATATTTTAAATGCGTTTATCAGTACTCTCAACGGTGAAGGAAAACATTGTGAGGAAACTGGCATGTCTTAGAACCTAATGAGTTCGAAAGCATAATGTCAAGTGCACAAAGAGTCTTTGCGGCGCACTTTCAAACCCTTTCACCACACTGGTTTGAAAGAACTAGTGACACGATTTATGCGTTTATCTCTGTAACTGTTGAACGAATTTGGGCAAAACTTGAAATACACATAGTTTATGACCTGAAATAAAACATAGGGTATGAGCTAGAGGACAGAAGTGAAGCTGCATGCGGATGTTTGTAACTTATAGGTGAAAATGTATAAAAATCACGAACTTTTTCTTTGTATGTTAAGGTAAATTCATAAAATTACTTACTTGTAAAATATCCCCTTTTTTGAACTCCAAGCCAATTTCTTTGCAGGGTATTAGAGTATCTTCCTTAGGGCTATAGTCGAATAAGGTCCTCATGTAACACTGAAAACAATAATTGAGTTGTCATTGTTAAAAAAAAAAAAATTATGTTCATGGGTGGTTTCACTCAACATGATTTCTTATCACTTTTCAGAGGTACAATTCCAAAATATCTGTGCACCTCT
Organism: Scotopteryx bipunctaria; assembly: GCA_949320045.1. Lineage (NCBI taxonomy): Eukaryota > Metazoa > Arthropoda > Insecta > Lepidoptera > Geometridae > Scotopteryx > Scotopteryx bipunctaria. Next base: position 9,316,085 of record OX439441.1, read on the forward strand.
ACATCATGAAAGGAAGATACCATCCAGTTTTCATGCTTCTAGGACTTATGGTTACTTTCGTTCTGTATTTTTTCTGAAACTTACACTTAATTTATTAGGCAATTGAGTCGTCTTTTCCTTCATGTTGGGTCCCACTTTGAGGCTGATTCGTTCAGTGGGCTTGGCCACCGCTTCCTTCAACTGCTCTTCAGAGTTGATGTGTTCTCCATCCACCTCTAATAGTACATCCCCGACGGATACTAAAGCTTGTTTGGCAGCTGAGCTTCCAGCTAGTATCCGGGCTACTATGAGCTGGCCGTGTTCATCAGTTGTTACCTAGAACAATTAATTGTTTAAGAGATGTGAGTCATTATCTTGTTAACCTATTTGTGATCAGCAGAATTTTTTTGTGGTTTGTGCTCAACTGTTAAGGCAAGGCTGTTAAAATCGATAGTAGGCCTATAGCCTAGAAGTGGGTGATACCAGGCTGAATGATGATGATGTGCTGGAAACTGATCTAAAGTAATGTAATTACAACATAAACTAAAAGTGTCACTGGACTATATTGTTAAAACTTGGTAAACATTGTGTATCATCCAACCAATTATGCATAATTATTTAAGTACCTGAGATTGCATTGTGTAAAATTGTATTGTGGTTTGAATTACAAATGAGACATGAAAATATGCTGAATGAATAATTCCATTGGATGTACTTGTATTCATCATCTAAAGCAGGGATTCCCAAAGTGGTCGATATCGGTTTCCTAGGGGTCGACATAAACGAAAACTGATTTTGGGGGTCGACGAGGTCTAAAAATCTACCCCTATTAAATTAACACAAGTTCTTATTTAAAACTTTCAAGATAGGTAGGTACTGTATTGTTTATGTTGTGTCACGTGTACTAAGAATAATTAATATTTTTGTAGGAAATAGCATTGTTGTAGTAATGTGAGACTTTACAAGTTCGTACAAGATGAAAAACTCACAGCTGTTTTAAGTTAGCGAACCATTATGAATAAGGGAGTTGATCTTAAAAGTAGGTAATTTGGCCATGGGGGTCTGAGGTAACAGTTCATTTCGGAAAAGGGGTCACTTGTCCAAAATAGTTTGGGGATCCCTGATCTAAAGTATGAAAAATGCTCATTATTGCAGTTGATATTAAAATTAACAGTTGCACATAAAGCAGTTGATTTAATTGAGTAATTTAAGGTAGAAACCAGACTTACCGTTAATCCTAAAGGCTGGCCAGGCACTTTTCTGATGCCCACAACTTTGACAGTCTCAATAGGGCCCATGTCTTCAGAATCTGGGCTTTCGTCAAAAGTGACTTTCTTTTCTTCTAATGCAGGAACTTTTTCATCAACGCCAGAACCTCTTTCTAACCAAATAGCACCTATTTGATCATGAGCATCTATCAAAGCCTTTAAGAAAAAATGTCAGAATTTAGATTTCACATTGGCAATGCATTGTCATACTTTACTAAGAATACATACTAAGCAAACAAATCTAAATCTGAAGCCATAGGTAGGTATTACTTCTCTCCTACAGCTTTCTTATTAGATAGGTACCTTTTGTTGCTGGTATAATGAAATTATGTTCATGAAGATTTTTCAAATAAAATTTATGCACCGTGTATATGCTTTAAAAGTGTGAATAAATATATAACATACCTTAAAGTGTACTCTGGAAACGATAATAGCAAGTTCAGCTTGTTCGATAGTCCGTATGTTGGTGCCTCTGTATTCGCTCAGAGATCGCGCAATGTTCACATTGCCCAGGGACACAGGCTTTACGACTAAATCCTCCTCAGAATCAGTGGACTGCAATAAAACAACACCCACTTATTTATACACTTGTAGCTAAAACAGAAACATACTCAACATAGGCGTGGCACTCGAAGATGATGCCGTTATGTTTGTGATGTTGAATGAAAATGGTCCTGTTTACTGTTTTATCCAATGCATCAATAATAGATTAGTTAAACGTTTAAATACTTAAAAGGAATGGGACTCCGAAAATCAAATTAATTATTTAGAAACATAAAGAACACACCCAAACAACTTGGAGTCAAGCAAGCGAGATCCACAAAAGAAAAGATTGTTTGAGTGTTGATTGACTTGACTGTGACTGACAGACAGACTTTGTTGGACTTTGAGTTTGACGGCTTACTTGCTGCTTGACATAAACACATAGTGAGAGCAAGAGTTACTTCCGTTTCGATTTGTTTAGTTGGTAACTCGGAACAATAAGGTTGGTAACCAGCAAACTAAGTAGGTATTTAATGACGACCACGGTTGATGTGAGCTCTCAGTGTGCTCGATTCGAAAGATTCGAAGTTTTATCGACAAGCGTAGTGTAGCGAGAGAGTATGGAATATCGATTTATGTTTAAAGTTTAAAATCAACTCAGATATTCATTCTGAAATTAAAACCGCGGCGGTCAGCTCTCAGAATAGCACATCAACTTCGGGTCAGCTAGTTTACTAAGTTTGGATTACGCAAATTAATTATTATTGAATTTTGTGAAAACAGACACATATAAGGCATTTTAATGTTTTTACTGGGTAAAAAATAAGATGATTAGGCAGTTTATTTATACCGCATTTTAAGTTTAATTATAAACCGTGGAACAGTTACATTCTCAAGGTTTTAGTTCTCAGCTGTCAAAAGTAACTATTTATATGCCAAGTACTACCTAGTGCCTACCCTACCTCCTTTTAACAAACGTTCGTTAATTTCATATCTAAGTCATGCTTGACTTCAAAAATTAAAACTCAAATTCAATGCGACGCACGGATGTGTGGATATATCTGGATATATCTACGATAGAATATGACTATAGATTGTATAAAATACTAATTTTGTACGTAACCTACTGGGAGGTATTCTATTTTGTATTCTGTGGTGACAGGCAATGGACCGTGCATGAAGAAGGGCAAAGGGTGTCCATTGAAGTTGTTTTTCTGTTCTGAGGTCCATCGCCTGTCTCATCCTGCGACCGACAGACGGTTGTTTGTAGATTAATTGTATATTGATCGAATCAAACGACAGAGATAACCATTTTATTGCATGTCTGAACTAAAACCGTTAAAACTTCGTTAGGCGTTCATTGAGACGCGAGAGGGAGTTGAGATGCGGGTTTGATTTCTACAGCGGGATAAATCTTGTTATGCAAACATTTCTTTCGGGTCTATGTATTTTCATAGGTTACCATTGGCTCTTCGTAGTTTTCTGTTACTCACGACACAGACAATTTTCCAAAGGTTGATCTCCGTGTGGGGTCGGAGTAACTGTTGGGTGTTATTTTATTTAATTAAAAAAACACATTTCTACGGAAAAAATAAATTAAATTAAATCAATAAAAAAAGGTAAGACAAGACGCTGGGTTTTCGACCTGCCCGATTAGAACGAAACGTTTGCAAAAGTGTACAGGGTTGTATTTTTCCATCAAATAAACAATTCAAAGACAAAGAAACTGTTTATTTGATCGAAGGTTGTATCTAACCGTTTGACTTACCTCACATCTTCTAGCAAAGTCGGGACTTTCCATAATACCTTTCAGGAATATGACTTCATGATTTGATAAGTCAGGTTTCTCTTCTTTTTCTGCAAAAGGAGTGATAGATAAAAACACTTAAATAGAGTAATAAAGTTAAAGAAAATTAATAAAAACTCGTCGATAAAAACACAAAAATAGAGAATGGAAATAAAAAGTTGGTAAATGTTACGTATTTTATTTTTTATTGTCGAAAACATTAAAATTCTAATAGCGTTAAAATTAGTAAAAATACATAGGTACCTTACACATCAAAACATAAAATAGGGGAATGTCTATAAAGTAGGTACCTAGGTATTAAGTTTATCAAAATTACTAGGTACTAGGTAGATTACATAATTTAATATTAATTTATTGCTTTGTACTTTCATCACAGTTCAAACTAAGAAGTCACGCTGTGAGAGAATCTATAGCATGCGACTGTGTGCGTGAGTAGCGTCGTACAATGTTGCGGAACATTGTTAGATCAATCCTACACTACCGTACCTACGCAATTTTACGACACAAGTTTCATTGAGGTTATAACAATGCACTCGATGCAGATGCATACCTTCATCAGGCGGCTTGTTTCCGAATGCGAAATCCCTGAAGCCGCGCCAGTTGACTGTGTACCGTCCGCTGCGTCGGACCATCATTTGTGATGATTGAGGGGGATGTTCACTAAAGGGCAACTGGTTACGAGGAATTTTCGCGAGGCTCGAGTGCGCGGTATCGATGCGTGGCGTCGCGTGACGCGGCCGGCGTCAGCTGGGCCGGCGCGGCGCCCGTCATCACGCCAGCCCGCTCGCGCCTGCGCAGATCTGCCCGCCCTACACCACGTTGCCACATGACGCTCTCTTCAGAGCGGTGGGAGACAAAACAATGCACTAATCTAAACCGTCGAGACCCATAAAGCTCTCGTAATCGCAGCCTTGTCGCCCAATGCTCGTTAATTTGAGTGTGACGTACTTACCTCGTTCTCACAACTCGAGTGCGTGGATCTATTACGATTTACGGAAGCTAGATGCTTTAGGAAAATGATGTTGAGATTATCTCCTCATTGGTCATTACTCATACTAAGATACTTAACACAACTTTGATTTGTTTTAAAAACAGCTACAAATTTGAGTTTGAAATAAGTAGGGCGAGCTCTATGATATTTTAGAGTTATGAAAATATAATCATAAAAGTAAAGCACATAAAAATGTTACGATTGTAATAAAAATTGCTTGGTATGGTACTCACAATTATAATGCTGCTTTTACATCTAATGTTGAAATTGCCAGCTTGGAGAGCTATTTCAGTTTATGAACTAAAGGCTTAGATCTCATAATGACGTTTTTAGGAGTGTATTTGACGTACCCAATTATCTTACTTATATTATAAATGCGAAAGTTTGTGAGGATGTTTGGATGTTTGTGCCTCAATCACGCCTAAATGGCTGAACGGATTTGAATGAAACTTGGAATATAGGTACATAGTACATGTGCTGGATTAACATATAGGCTATTTTTTATCCAGGTAACACGCGAGCGAAGCCGCGGGCGAAAGCTAGTGACTTCATAAAATCAGTCGAAGTTGGTAGGTAGTATGTAGGTAACTTAGGAACGAAGATTTTACTTTTACAAACTTCAACGTAAAATCACCATGACCTACGTACATGAAAAATAATATATCTTACTTCTAGGATAAGTATAGGTACATCTTGGTTATACTTGCGTATATCTACCACATGTTTGAAGCCCGATAAAATAATAAAATGAGCTTTTGCCATTATCCGAACAGATAAGGTAGGTACTCATGTACCTAACTAATCGTAAAGTGCGTCAATACTAGGTATTTTTTGGCAATGATTATTATATCATCTGCATACGTATTTATCATGTATGGTTATCTGGTTTTCTTAGAAATATTTTCGGGTACTTGGTTATTTTCCTACTAAAAATATTTTGTAACTTCGTGTCCGTTCATAATCAAAAGATTTTTATTTCGCACAACAGGTAGGTATTCTTCTATATTTATTATACTATGGAAACCTTGAACGAGGTGATTGACTGCTCTGAGATGAAAATAAATTGGAATATATTGAAAACAGCATTAGTTAAGTTAAAACTGCCAACATTTAGGCCCATAATTTAAAGTACCTAAGTACCTATATTAATACCTCATAATATAACTTGGTCTATCTTCACAATTTAATCTATAATCTACATTATCATGGTATTGCCGTGGATATTACTACGTAAGAAAATGTCACTGATTTCTTTTATTTGATAGGTGATGTAAGTAGGTATAAAAGCTCAACATTTTACTAAAAATAACCATTTATATACCTTATAAGTAACCTACATTAATGCAACGAACAAGATTGTCTGTACTGTGTTAATAAATTGCGTAAGAAAATCAATCAAATTAGTTCACAGGTAAAGGTAAAAAAATTAAATCAGAATAACCTTAAAATAAACTGATAAGTTTGGCCGTCAGAGTTAGGTAACATTAATTTATTATTGTATATAACTACAAATGAGTTAGGTACCTACTTGTGTCGCGTGCTCCATTCCGATAACGGGGGTCGACCCGCCTTATCAGAACCCCCACTTATATCAGGCTACTCTTATAAGTGGGGGTTGGAGCCGCCATCGTCGCAGTTAGCTTGTGTACTTACTCTGTGTCTCATGCGTTGGCGCAGCTTCCTGCACTCTTTGAAAATTAAGTGAATTGATTGCCTATCAAAATGCCGTGGACGAGCATAAACAGGTAAACCGCGGTTTATCGAATCAATCAACTTTGTGTTTTTATTTTATCAGGGATTAAGAAATTTTAATGTTTTAAAATAAAGGTCAGTTTTATAAATGTGTTGTTTTTCAGAATTTACGCGAAACCATCAAACACTAGTACCGGGGAGGGTGCCGTGGGTACCCACCACAGCGGTTCTACTACGCGGCCGGTGCTGACGGCAGCGGAGGAGACAGGAGGTCGCTTCGAGCTCAGCGACCATGGCTACGGCAAGGGCTCCATAAAGCTCTTGCACGTACACAGAGATGGAGAGTACCATTCGATAAGAGAGTTCGAAGTGTCGACAGAACTAAAACTCGCCTCGGAAACGGCGTACGTCATCGGCGACAACAAAGAGGTTGTCGCGACTGATTCGCAGAAGAACACAGTCTACCTTCTCGCTAAGAAGCATGGAGTGAAGACTCCCGAAGAATTTGGCGCGTTGGTTGTGAATCATTTCCTGTACATGTACAAACAAGTGGTGGAGGCGAGGTGTCACATTCTGGAGTATCCATGGGAGAGGCTGCAGGCCGGAGCGCCTCATAACCACGCTTTCGTCTTTTCCTCAACAGCGACCAGATGGTGCGAAGTGTCACAAGTCAGGCACGGTGAGTCTCGAATTCCTGCTCTACATTTTCAAATGCTACGATTAGGTATTGTGATGATGTGGTATTCATGAATTGTTTCTTATGTGCAGAGGCTGTGACAGTGAAGTCCGGTTTGAGTGGTCTTAGAGTTCTAAAGACAACCCAATCCGCTTTCGTAGACTTCGTGCAAGATGAATACACCACTCTCAGCGACGCTGCAGAGAGAATATTCAGGTGTGTATTTTCAACACTTTATTAAGAACTAGCTTTATTCCAAAAGTTGCCTATATTTCAAGTCACAAGTCGTATCTCAATTTTCATTCAAATTGTTTCTGCCATAAAAATATACACCCAAATATTTGGATTTATAATATTTGTTAGACTATATTTCTTTTCCCATTTCATGTTTCATAAACAAACATTAAATGGGAAGAAAAATGCTGACTTTTAATTTTTTCAAATGTTTTATTAACTTTTTTGTTTTTTTCAACAGTACCGTCGTAGAAGCAGAATGGATTTATGACAGCATGCGCACAGCTGATTTCGACAACGCATGGCTGACGGTCAAAGACGCCATCCTGGACAAGTTCGCCGGCCCGCCCGATACCGGCGTCTATTCACCATCGGTCCAACACACTTTGTATCAGGCTGAGAAAGTTGTTTTGGAGAAAGTTCCTGAGGTAAATGTTCAATCTAATACATTTTATAATAGGTAATTTTTTATTAAATTAAATTCTACCCTTGCCTAGCAGTCGAATACCATAGGTTATTAAACTGGTAACTAGCTAAAAGCATTGTACTAGTACACTAAAAGCACTATTACTAGGTCCTTCTATTCGAGTCACCAGTTCTTTTAAACCAGTGTGGTGAAAGGATTTAAAGTACACTATTCGGAACTGTGTACGTGATCTTGGATGATATTATTTTTTGGCTAGAGTCATTTGATAACGTAATGACCTACCGTTACCGTATCGAGGCAATTACTTGGGTGTCTTCATTAGATAAAAGGCAATATAGGCATTTTGATAGTAATACGGCATATATATGTATCACGAGACCAGTTTACAATAGGGCATCGGAATCGCTTCTTTTAGCAGTCCCTAGAAATAGGAATTCCCGGAATTTACAGCCACGGAGAGTGTTTTACAAAGTCAATTTATCTTTAGGTTTTTATGACAAGGAACGCAAAAGTGCTTCAAATAGTGATTTATTTTTGTTATGATTCAAATTTTGGCACATAATCAAGTTCACATCATCATCATCATCCACAGCCCGTTTTTGCCCACTGCTTGTGCCATCCAACACACCCCATCCATCTACGGCTCACGATCTTGATTATATCGTCTGCCAATCTCATTGTTGGACGTCCTACATTTCTATAGCCTATATATATTCTATAGCCTTCGCCACCACCAGTTCTGATACAATTCAAAGTTTTTTTGTCATTTTTCAAAAGTCTTTGAAGTCCGTCTCATACATTTAGGTTCATTCCGATTTGTTTACGCAACCTATCTAAATCTATTTCTATTTCTGAATTGTTTATCACTTTAGGCAATTCATAACTTGAACTGAGCGTAAACAATATTATGTAATGTGCTAGACTATCGGCTGGGTAATTACGCTCAATGCTGTGGAAATAGGATAAATAAACTCGTCTATAAATTGCACTATGATGATACGAATCATGTACGACAGCATAAAAAGTCGGTCAAAAAAAAAATCTAGATATGGCTTGAGCACCTAATATATCAAAAAAATATTGATTCACCGATTTCAATAAATTGCTTAAATATAAGATACTCTTGCAAGTGCGAGCATGACCTTCATGCTACTTTTAGATCAAGCTTTTTAAATAAAACATCGACACGTACGTAAAAAAGACGTAGGTCGATAATAAGAAAAGATAACACAACGCCGAAAACAATAACACATTATTTCGTCATTTGGGAAGATAATTAAGCACGTGAGCAGCAGGTCAGAGCTATCTGCCCGCCCCCAATTTATATGGTAGATACCATTTTGTTACTAACCGACTGATGCGAAAAGTCTTAGGACACCCCCGTTTTCAATAGCGGTAGTTGGTATACACATTTTCTTTCATGATTTTCTTTTTTTCCAGGTAACATGGATAAGGATGACGATGCCAAACAAGCACTATTTGAATATCGACATGTCTAAATTCCCCGCGAACGTGACAAAAGGCGACCCTAGGCACCAGATCTATCAGCCTATCGACAAGCCCGCGGGACTCATCTACGCGCAGCTACGCCGTAGACCCAAGAGTCGGTTGTGACGAACCTGAGACGGCTACGAGCGTAGCGTTTCGTAGCGGGTACACGCGGACCTCATAGTGCAACGAGCTCTCTAACTTTAGTTTTTGTTATGTTTCGTGGCTTATTCTAAGAAATATTTGTTATGTGATGAAAAACAACTAGCCTTTTACTCAGAATCACATGATTTTTGATAACAAATGTTTTTGTCTGACATTTATTATAAGTTCGATTATCGGCTAACTTTATTTCTTCTGTTTATGTTTGTTTAGAGTCTAGTCAATTACACATCAACCTCTATGAAGAATATACGTTAATTATTTTCCTTATACAGGATGATTCTGTAAAGGGCATACTCAGAAGATTTTAATCGTTTCATAATAATTTTTATTTTATATTTTTTAAAAGTTATCTGTCGATTGAGCACCTGAGAAATTAGTTTAGTGTTAGGTACTACAATATTATTCTATTGTACTTTTAGCAGATATATTTGATATAGTCTTGTGTTGAAGTTAACTTCTTATGGAAGAATATACGTATTACATCTGACAACAATAACGAAGTCAAAGGATAAGCTATTTTTATAAGTTATTTAAATTCTTATGATATTTTTTATTTGATAAAACCATTTATTTTGATATTTAGATTACTTTTTATGCTCTGTTCGAGTAATGTAATATATTATTATGTAAGACAAAGTGTTGTATTATTTAATAAATCTTGATAAGTAGGTGCCTACGCTTTGTTTTTTCTTTTCACAAAAATTAAGGTAGTAGAAAAAAATGTTTTGTGTTTGATAGAGCTATAAAATAGAAGTCATAGATGAACACCAAATTGGTAAAATAATCATTTAATGCATATAAAATTACATTATTGCTTACTTCCACTAGATTATACAGCTTAAAAATGTTTACTATTTTCAAAAAAATGCCACTATTGTTACTACCGATCCAAAATAAATACTTACGCCTACCAAAAGGTATAAAAAACAATTTAAAGCCGTTTCGTTCCAATGATTTTGTCCGCAAGTGCATAAAGTTCTTCAACAGTCTGTAACAAAGAAACAATAAAATGTAATGGTAATTCAATTGGTGGAAGTAAAACGTAAGATTGTCATGATAGATCGATCATTTCGATCATGCAAACATTCTCCTCGAACATCGAACCCGCACCTGTCGTGTTTGGACATAGTCCTCGTCTTGCCACTAAGGTCGTAGTGCGATAGAATACAGTTCAAACAAGAACTCATTCAAAATATTAACTTTCTTAAAATAAAACGATTATCTTTAACGTTACCATGTATGCAGAGAGCAGTCGATGGGCTAAAAGATTGAAATTGAAATGAAAGATGAGGTCGACCGGAAAAATGATGGGAAGATATTTTCATGATGAAAGCAGGATTTAACTGGCTGTCCAAGGCTAGAGATAGAGAAGTGTGGAAGGAAATTGGGAAGGCCTACGCCAAAATGGCGCCTACAACTACTGGCGAATAGTACTCGTAAATAATAAAGCAGATTATGTTGGTTAGAATAGGTTTACAAACGTGTTTATTTACTGTTATGAGTATTTTGTAATGTAGTAGGAATAACGGCTTTTTTTATAATTTCCTCGTATTTCAATATACATAGGAATTTAGGGCATCTTTTTATCTAGTTGTGTCGCCAGTTATTTCGAACCAGTGTGGTGGAAGGATTTAAAGTGCACCTCAAAGGCTCCTTTCGTGCACTTGACACATATCTTCGAACTTTCTAGGTTCTACGACATGCCGGTTTCCTAACGATGTTTTCCTTTATCGTTTGAGATTACTGTGTGAAAAATCCATTGGTGCACGGATTTGAACCCATGACCTTAGGATCCGAAGACGGGGCCACTACCTCTAGACCCTCTAGACTCTCAAGATGATAATAATCAATATTTCCTAGACTAGAAATGTAATGTTCCTTTTCTAGTTTCTAGTATTATCATCACCCACCCAAGACATTGTCTGCTACATCTACCTAGAGATTTAAGCCTCATATTCACTGACAAAAATCCCGCGGCACCTATCGTTACGAGATGGCGGATCGCACGATTAATCGAGCAACATTGACAAAAGAATTTTATTAAATTGCGTAGACGAAAAGGGTGGGGAATGTCTGGCGATGTCAACATCGCTCAACGTCACTCAACATGTCTCCTAGTGAATACCAAGATAAATAGATATATACCAAGCATCGATTAGTTAAATGCTCGATGATACCAAGATAGATAGATACCAAGGTCTATGAAAAGTAATATGACTCTAACAATATTGCATCCACTGGCGCTGTGATTGTTCACTTAGTACCAGTTAAATATCAACATGTCGTCCGATATCAGGGCTGGGTCATTACCTATAACTAGACACCAGTATTGATTAACGTCCGGTTTATAACCAGTAAAAACAGGTTAAAAATAAATTAGAACTATGATTGTGACATTTCAAGAGTGATACGCAAGAATTCGTATATGTTTGTATTAAAAACAAAGTCGTTTCTTTGTTAAAGTGCATTACGTAGGGGTCCAAACTGTGACTAAAGAAGTTAGGAAACAAAGATGTGTGCTTACGACCTTAGGTAGCTAACCCTCAAGCTTGATAGATATCTAAAAATGCGAATACTTGGTAGACATATGCCAAATTAAATCTATAGTAGTTGACAGCGCAGGCATGGCGCGGTTTGGATCGTAAATGCATGTTCTGTAAATTATACCTATCTATATAATATTTTAGGAATATGAGTCGTCCTTCCAAGGGAGGGTAGTGAGATAGGAAGACGATAACAAAGCCGTAGGGAGTAGATAGTCAAGACTAGCACACACAGAATGGTGATAGACGGCGTGAACAAAGGCCTATTCCTAGCAATGGGGAAAGTCAGTCTGTGGATGATTTAATTAAAATGGAATTTATCTACCTATAGTAGAGGTTTCTAAAACTATTGGTATCTAACTCTTATTATCTTACTCTTTGTTTACTGGATAAGTTGGTCAATATCAGGTTGAGATATGGTGTGGTGGCCTATAGAGAGGTAAATGACAGTGAAATTAATGAAGCGAAAGAAGTATGTCAGGATAGTAGCAAATTGACATCTGTGCCTACCCATATGAGAAACATATATCCTATTATATCAAAAGTAAAGAGGTAAAAGGAGAAGCTCATTTCGAAGCTAAATAAGTAGTCGTGGAATTGAAAGTCGTTTTCCGCCTAGAATGCATTACCAGTGTCCTTGAAGTTACCCGATAAAATGCCCGAATCTTGGACTTGGAGCCTCATGATACGTAATTATTACGCATATTGATTCTCGGTAAATCACATTAAGATGTGACGTGATATGTCACAGCTGTGTTTTATGTTAAATGGACAATTACACCTACGGTAGGTTTGCTTAACCCAATGGCAAACTCAAAAATAAAATTATGTATTTGCAGTTCGGAAAGAGAAGATTGAAACTATACCTTTCGCAAGGGGTATCTGAATAATGTAAATTAACATGGCAATTAAGTAAGACCAAAATAGAGATAGCGGCGCGAGATAAGAATAAAAAAAATACGGATTTCTAAAGAGATACCTTAATATGTTTCTCTCTAGAAATGAGTATTTTTTGTCATATTTAATTTTTCATACGGAAGAAGTATGCCGCAGTTCGAACCAAGAACATTTTAATGACAAGTTGATGTTTGTAAAACCAAATGGCTTAGTCCAAGGGAAACATCCGTTAAACGACTTGTTAAAACGTTGGTGAGCTATGCAAAGAGTATCATGATGTTTTCAGTAGCTAACACGCGCCGCCAATGACAAGGCTATTAATCTCGCTATTATCTCAGACCTCCGGGTCAAGCCGGGTTGTGCCCGTTCTGGTTTGAATCGGCTGATCACGAGCCCTGCTGTTCCCTTTTATTCATAAAAATAAATGAAAACATGGTTGTCTGTTTTCTTGTCTACTGCTAAGTTGGGTCAAAAAGGCTTCTACTTCAGAAACATGAAATATGCGAGATATTGCAATTTTTTCCTTTACACTTTACACGAATGACGTCATAGACTCCCGTCTATGACGTCATTCGTGGACCTTCACCCCCAACGGTTATCATGTTCGATCTATATGACCTGCCCATTGCCACGTTAGATAATAATATAGTCATGTAGATTTACCAAAGGGTAAGCAAAATACTGCACTAGTCAACCCGTGTACTAATAAGTAGTCTCATAGTTACTATCTATTGAAAGTAAAGATACTTTGACCGGACCTAGTGACTTTGCGATATAGGTTTGATTAGACCAGATGCATCTCGTTTACTAACAGCTTATGTGACCGTACACGGATGTACACGTGTAATATAATAAACTACCATGATAAGTTTTCCACGTTTTCATTAACCTAGAACGCTCTAGAAAAAGTAAATCCGTTGTGGTGCGAGATCCATATTTTCCATAATTGACAAATGCGTAAAATACGCTCCGTTAAAAAATACAATCTTCCTACAACACGAGGAAACAGTGGAGAATAAAACGAAACAAAACGGAAATGCAGGAGGTCGGTTTCGAATGCTGTCAACCATCGAGGATGACCACTGCCAACTTGCTTCAATGAGTTGGACTGGCTGAGATAGCAGGGGTATAATGCATTAAATAGTAGTTAAGTTTAGTAATACTTTGTGCGGAAAAAATGAAGTAGCAATATATCTAAGATTTTTTTTAAATTGATGGATATTTGATAGATTTATGGCTGTAACTTACTGTGAGATTTTTTAGTGTTTTCACATCATTAGTTTCGTATTTGAGAACGGCGAATTGTTCGTCGGTGAACCGCACTCCTTTCTCAATGTCAATCTGCTTCTGTTCCTCAAGCTCTTCATTGCATTTCGCCAGGAGCTGTTCTGGTGTGAGTTGCTCACCTTCCTCTTCCATGTCCTCTCCTTCTGCCTCTTCGTCCACTGACTGAAAATGATAAATTGTAAATCGGCAAGTACTATCAAAGCCAAAGAGCCTTTTCCATTTCTAATACCCTATTTATATTCATCGAATCTACCTACGATCAAAGCTTAAAATATGTAGAGATAGTGTTTTCACAAGCTTGATTTCGAACTGTTTTAACGTTGCCGCGGCAACACTTAACATAGTGGCAAATCTGTATGGGGGTTCGAATCACATCTATTAAACAACATTTTATATAGGTACTGATAACAACAATTTTGGTCTTCAAAAGTTTACCTAGGTAGGTAACCTAATTCCCTGATAGCCGATAAAATGTATCTTAGTAATTTGTACACATTAAATAAATAAATATATCTGTGGACATTTCACACAGCGCGATCTAGCCCCAAACTAAGCAAATTACAATACATAATACTACAACACCCAGACCCGGAAGAAATATTTGCAGAACATACAAACATTTCTCCCGAAGCGGGAATCGAACCCGCCCCTCTTGCGACTCAGTTGAGCACTCGCCCGCCACGCCATCGAGGTCGTCAAATTTCAACATTGAAAAGTGATCTTACCTGTTCAGATTTCTGAGACGCTTTTAGTTTTCGATAGTAGGCATCGGCTCGTTTCTTGGATGCCAGGGCCACCTCGCGGTTCACCATGCGCCAAAACACGAACACTGGGTGATGGAACAGCTCGGGAGGACATTCCTTCAACGGCGTCTTGCCGACCAGGATCAGCCGCTTCAGCCTTTCCATCTCATCGAGCTGGGGTTAAAACATTCTATTTATATAAAAGTAGGTAAAGCTAAAATGGTATTTATTGATATAATCAGAAGAACATTTTCAATTTTCAATTTCAATTCATTGTGAAATGGGTAAAAATAACAATGTAGATATAAAATTAAGGTCCTCCATTAACGGCTAAACAAGCATGCAATATTGAATCCATAAGCTCCCGAACTATTATTAAATTGTGTTTTAGGAGCTAGTGAAACACAGTCGGTAAGCGCAGGCTTGTAGAGAAGTATGGGAAACGGGCTTGATTCCTCAAGACAAAAACTACTTAAATCATAAGGTTTGTGCTATTGCTATTATAGGGTACGTATAAGGTACCTAATGTGTTATTCACTAAATAACACATTACTACACTTTTAATAGATAACTTCTAGTCAAAACAACTGTTGGTACTTGCTTAGGCAATTTGTACATGTTGCTAAGCAATTCATTATCAGCATTAATATTTTTATGGGAAGCGTTTTTACACAATCGTATCATTTTAAAGGTTTCGTTTCGCAGTATCTGTCAGGTTAATACCAATCCCTGCCTCGGGGAAGTCATAAAATGTAAATGAAGGCTCGAGTGGATAAACAAAACAGTTTCATGATGGATGGCTAATTGGTTTCACGTCAAATAAAGGCATCAATCTACGTAGGTACACGAAATAGGCCTAATGTTGGTGTTTGATTAGGGAAATAAATGTCGCTTTATTGTTTTGTTAACGCTCTAATGTTAAATCAATGGTTTTCGGAGATATTTGCGAAGGTTATGAAATTACACATTTTGAGGAAGATAAATGTCTCATATAGATACAATAAAGCCCTTTATTATATAAAAAGTATTAGATATGATGTCTTGATTCATCATCATGACATCATCATTATCATCTCCCTGCCTAGTTCTCGCATTCGTCTTCCTTTTTCCTTTATAAGCCGGCGCGCGGCGATGACATGATGTTTTGATTTTAGGCCGAAATTAAAACCTCATACGGTTATACTGCTTTGACCTCCTTAGAGTAGGCAAGGCAACTAGGTACTTTAACCGAAACTGGTCTCCGTCTACCATATTTATTTTGAGGTTTTATCTAGACCATTTGCTTAGAACTATTGCTCCAATTCATGTCAGTAGTCAGCGTTTGACTGCTTGAAATTCAATAAGTGAAGGGAATATTCTAGGTCAAGGATATACTTACCAGCTGAATTTCAGATAAGATATTACATATTACAAGGGAATATGAATCCGCAATATTATTGTACGTTTTAGGTAATTTTGTTGAACGTGGAGTACTTATACCTATTCGCCATGTGAAAAATTATCTCCATACATATTATCACGCACGTATCCCTAATGGGTAAGGCAGAGCCACAAGTAAGCATAAGAAAGCTCGCAGCCTAAGAAAAAAAAGTAAAGTCGATGGATATGGTGAACCATGGTGACAGATCAGCCCATCGCCCATATAGGGTCCGCCCAATCCGATTCGAAATAGGTCTAGACGTGATCTAGTGGCCTCTTAAGAAATACCCTATAGAGCAATTATTATTTTTCTGTGGAATATAATCCTCTTGCGTTCCAGCCAGGCATTCGCCCGCCATGCCTCCATAGTCATATAGTCGTTATTTTTAGGGTTCCGTACCCGAAGGGTGCCAACGGGACCCCATTACTCGTAATCCGTCCGTCCGTCTGTCTGTCAGCGGGCTGTATCTCATGAACCGTAATAGATAGAGAGTTGAAATTTTCATAGAGTGTGTATTTATATTGCCGCTATAACCACAAATAATAAACGTAAAATAAAATAAAAACAGAAGGGGGCTCCATACAAGAAAAAAAAATTAACGTTCGTAATCGAACATCAAAGCTACCACCTAATTTAAAAAGTGCATGTACGATGTCACGGAACCCTTGGGAATACTTGACCGGTGTTTTATTTATACTAATTTGTGTTAATATTAATTGGTAAGGTACTCACGACTCTCAAGGAGATCCGCTTGTTGAGGTTCTCCTCATTGACGGCTCGGATTCTCTCCTCCAGCTCGGTCATGTACGTCTTGTCGGTGAGCCGCACCAGGTTCGAGCCCACGTGCTTCTCAAGGCGCGCACGGACATGCGGGTGTGCGAAGCTGTCAACATTTCAAAATCAAAGATCAAAATCTATAATAGTTTATTTATTCATCTTTAATCTACGTTAAATTTACGCCTGTTTGTAACGCGTCCAAGCGTGGAAGATACAGAATCCACGCTAAGCTATATTTTTAAGCTAACATAAGTTCTAAGTCAGTATTATTATTTATCTTTGAAACTACATAAAATTAGAATTTATTTTTTGGTAATCGATCACGTAATGTATGAGTAAGAGGCACTTTGCCAAACGATATACGAGCTCTTCCAAGGGCACATACATGTGTGTACCTAAAGCCACTTCAAAATATTTATCCAGCTCGTTTATTTACAAAACAACTAATGCATCCCGGAATATTCACAACAGTGATTATTATTTTTATAAAATGTCTAAAAGGTGTAGGAATTTTCAAATTACACGCCTTGATATTGGTGTTTAAAAACGGGTGCCTGGATAAGTGAGAGGCATCACGCAAATCGTGCATGAAAGGACTAGTTCCTAGCGGCAAGCTGATTTTTGTGAAGTGTTCAGGTGAAGTGTGATGAAAGATTAGCACGGAATAAAACGTATCTCTAGGGATCTAGTCTACCGGGACTTACCACTGCCGCGCAGTGCCGTTCGTACGCTTTTGTCGACTCGTTTTGAAAAAATATTTGTGAATTTTTTGGACGCGGAGCCCGCGGTCTAGCTAGACGTCTCGCCGTCGCCGTAAAGTTTTAGTGGTTTCAATGCTAGGTGCTCGTGTCACAGCTGGGACCCTTTCGCGCCGTGCGAGGGCCTGGCACGGTACGGCACGACCCCCACTGACACCACATGTAGGTATAACTTTCGCCTAAAGAACTCTACACATTCGATGTGAAGTTAACATGTGCCAGTTTTATGTTTTTTTTCTAGGATTTTTAGCACCTAACTAGGACCATCAAAGAAGAGCTCGTTAAAGTTGGTAGAGTAGTTTTGTGTTTTAAGATGTGGTTTCTGTTTTTAGGGTTTCGTACCTCTAAAGGAAAAACTGAATCTTTACCTAAGGTTGGTTTACCTTCGTTGTCCGTCAAGTTGAAATTAATATTGAGTCGAGAGATTTTATTTATTTATTACATACATATTTATCACGCTCGTATCCCTAACAGGGTGGGCAGAGCCACAACTAATAATAATCATAAAAACTTGCAGCCTCTCCTGATTCAAAGTCTCAAGATGGATATGATGAAACATGGTGTCAGGTGATCTATTTATTATTTATTTATTTATATAATTTGTACGGAGCTCTCAGAGCATGAGTGCGCTTGGCTAGTTTTTTAGTTTAGTGATCCTCTTGGCCCTCATATATGTTCAAGCTTTTGTAGGATATTTATAATACTCTTTTGAAGTTGAGCCATTACAGCCATAATCAACGCACATCGCAGTTGTCAACGCACATCGTGCAATAAAGTGGACTTGGAAGGTCGGTCTATCCTATAAAACTTACCCGCTTATTCATAAAAACTTGAGAGTAGATTTAAAGCCTTCTTCATTTTAAGTCTACTTTAAGTTTTTATAAGAGGGTTAAAATATTTCATAATCAAGACATCATGTATTCTACTCAAGTTTTTATGCGACAGAGGAAATTCATTTACGTATCTTCAGTATGCATAAGATTTCATGAAGTAAATTCATAAACATTGTCCTAATTTCGCCTCGGGTCCTTTGTGTTGGGTCCGTTATTTCACGTGACTCCAATACATTTTGTGGTTCATACATGGAGTTGGAATTTTGCGAGTTGCCGCCCTTGGAATGCAATACGATGCATACTTTATGAAGGACGAACAATTTACCAAAACTCACCACAGACTAATCTACTTAATGCAATCGATCAATCGATTATAAACTTGCCTGAGATTAAATAAAAGTTACTAATTAGTGCTTTCTTGCATCGAAATTTTATCAGTAAATTGCAAAGATAATTTTGTCAATTTTAAATACAGTGAACAGATTATTTGTTTACGTATTGCTTATCGAGTTAATTAAACCAAGGTTTTACTAATAACAATAGATATAGATACAGTATGTGACCGCTGTGATATCGATACAAATTAATAGTTGGAATAAGAGCACTATAAAGCTGAGGGTCTACAATTTTTATATGCTCTACGGCGTAGCACCATGTTGCTAAGGTGAATTATACACACGATAATAAGGCGCAGTTTTGCGGCTTATTGCTACATTATGTCGCGACGACTTCGGTGGCGTGGCGGGCGAGTGCTCGGCTGAGACGCAAGAGGCGCGAGTTCGATTCCCGCTACGGGAGAAATGTTTGTATGTTCTGCAAATATTTCTTCCGGGTCTGGGTGTTGTAGTAATTATAAGTATGTATTTACAAAAAAGTATTATAAGTATTCTATCAGCCATCTGGTTCCCATAGTACAAGCTTTGCTTAGTTTGGGGCTAAATGGCGCTGTGTGAAATGTCCACAAACATTTATTTAATTATGCCTGTTATATTACATAGTTGCGTGCCAGGGCGCCGCGCCGCGCCGGCCCAAAACGTACGGAATCGTGTGTGTCATGCAACGGGTTGGTGCATCGCTAAGACTGCAGGTGTGCTCCAAATACATAAACACAAACTCACGCATTTATAATATTAGTGTGAATTTGTGTCCCTGCGGCTATAATATTGGGTTTCGGCGATGGGTTCACAATCCACGTCCTTGCCTATTCTGTGAGAAATCATATGGGTTTTGTCACCACGTAACAAACTAATGGAAGCCCGATCAAGTAGCCGCACGGTAAACAAACATGATAATGTAGCTTACAAAAAAACTAAGGCCTTTTACTATCTGTATACAGCGTCATGAGGTAACTTTTATTTTCACAAACATGACGCTGTTGTGCCCGGGACGAATTAAGACGGAGTAGGCTTGTTCCTATTCCATCCTCTCAGCTTATTCGGCCCTGTCAGCTTTCGCATAGAAACATCCATTGGTACACGACAGGATTTGAACCTTCGACCTTAGGATCGGAAGACACCCAACAAACACATACATAACACATACATCCTGATCCCACATTAGGATTCCCTGTGGATAGGATTATCAGAAACTACGAGTACCATGGTACCACAACACCCAGACCCGGAAGAAATATTTGTAGAACATGCAACATTTTTTCCTCAGCGGGAATCGAGCCTGTGCCTTTTGCGTCTCTGCCGGGCAATCGCCCGCCACGCCACCGAGGCGCTTTTCGGCAGATAAGAACGTTGCTAAGGATAATGTACGACCCGTCGTCCGTAGTAGAATATAGGGATCGGGCATAAAGGGAGCCTTAAAAGCTTTTTCTGTTTTTCAATTCTATTTCCGGTAAGAGTACCTTAAGCTACTATCAAATTTTACTTCGTGTTGTATCGTACCTAATGGTCCGCGATAAACGTTGTTTGTTGAAAGGCCATTAGATAGTTGAAAACAAAACAATTCAGCAACTCTTACAAAACTTTGCGTGTTATCTACTTTTGTGTTTGAATAACATAGAACTAGATAATTGAAACAATTATTGTAACGTACTCGTTATTAGTAATTTCTGCCTAGAAACAAAACAAGATAATATTTATTTTAATTACTTAATGAGCTTACACGCTTGGTTATATACTCGTATGAAGGCAAATGATATCTAGATCTTATTTTTTTTTTTACAATTTTTTTTCTTGGATTTAGCGGCAAGTTTTCTTATTGTTACTTGTGGATCTGCTCACCCCATTAAGGATACGGGCGTGATAATATGTATGTATTTTTTTACAAAGTTTATTCGGCAATTAGGTACGATGTCAATAGTTCTTTCGAACCAGTGTGGCAAAAGGTTTAAATCGCATATAATAGCATCAAGGATGCTCTTTTCGTTCACTTCTTTTCCTGTGTTATGTAACGTTCGATTTTTCCCCCCTTTTTATTTGAAAGTTCCGTTCAGCGAGATAGGTAATAATTTTGGTTTTTGCTGGTCACACTCTGGCTTGGCACGGGCGATTTGTGAGTGTCAGTGTCCTTATCAAGACGAATCGAACTGTCAATGTCGTTTGAGTTTTTTCGTCTCGCTCGGTCAGAGCGAGAGGGCAAGGATCTTTTTTGACGGATCGATGTTGAGAACGTGGCGTGGAGCTTTTGATGAAAATCGTATTTGCTGGCTAATATATCCTGGCTTCTGTGTCTGGCGTAGCGGGAATCCTCCACGGGAGAACCCACGCGTGTGATTCCTTCGGGCGCACGTGTTTTGTGCGTATTATCAGCTTTGTGCCTCTGGTAAGAGTCTTGAACTTTTGATCTTTGATTTTTGTCTTCCTCGATTGCCGAGCGGAGCTCGTGGGACATCCTCAACCCTGTGCATGAATACACAAGGGCAGATTTGCTAAGGTTGCACCCCGCTTCGCAGGCTAAAGAGCACTTTCGCTTACGCCGGGCTATGAATTTTCCAGAAAAGAGGTGCTCCGTACGGGCGCGACCACGTGGCGAGCACGTGTCGCAACCTTTCTACCTGCCGCCTTCTGGCGCACGCTGTCGTCGGCGGGGGTCCAGAGCGCCAGCGTCCCCTGCTGTGCTGCTGTGACAAGACCGAAAGTCCTGGTGTGGCGTTTCCCTGCCTTTTTGTGACCTTGTGGTGGCTGGTGTCAGTCGAGTGAGTGTGTCTGATAGGGTCGTTAAATCAAGCGTTCCTGTAGGTTCGCTCGCGCGAATTTCGTCAATTACGGAATTTAACAAACCAAATATAACCAAAAAACTCTATTTTTGTGGATCGTTGAATCAGCGGTGAGGTGCGGTGGACTGATACTCCTGAGTAGGCCGTGACTAAGTGGGCATCCGGTTGATTTACAAGGCAGAGTAGATCAGGGCAGGTCATTAAACCCGTTTATTGTTAATTTACATTTTAATTTTTACCCGTTGTGATGAACCAAGTGTTGGAGTGTAATTTTTTGATCGTGGGATATGTCAGAGCTGACTGACGAAGGTAAATTACAGTAGTATTGTGTAGATGAACGGTGGATGTACTGTGAATGACGGCGTTGTAGTTTGTAATAGTCTCGTCTATGAATTGTAAGCGTTTCAATAAGTTTATCTTTTATTTATTTACTCATAGTAACTAGGACAGTAGTGTGTAATAGATGCGGCTAAAAAGAACTGTAAAACCTTTCGATAATTTTCTTCCTTTTCTGGTAATAAAATTCCTGTAATAAACACTTGATAATCAACACTTTAATCTTTATATTTTTGTGTAGCATCCTTTCCTACCTAGGGGGGAAAAATAGCTCACAATTTGGCGCCCGAACAGGGACGGGTGACCTGCCGACATAAGGTAAAATTTTGTCTATTCTCTGGTCTATTTCGCTCAGTGAAGACTGACCTCTCTCGCCTCAACCGGATGGTAACTTGGTTTTAACTTATTTTGATATGAGGACTAGGTTTAGACTGGGGAATCTACCCTGTAGTCATTCTAGAACTAGCTGGGAGCCCTAGTGGGCGTTTTACTAGCTGATTTTCGATTTTTTGTATTATAATTTTGTGCCGAGTAGGCCACTTATAAGAAAACTTAATTTTCAATTGTTTTTGGTTTGGAATTAGCTTTATGCTTGTAAGTGTGATTTGCCTCGATCCTATTACTGCCTAGGGGTAGCTGGGGTTAATTTTTCCTTTATTTTACACAATAATTTAGCTATTTTTTTATTTTTTTTTATTTTTGATTGTTTTCACTCAGCACCATGTTGGAAGAAAGGCCTATTGCTTTCAATGTGCTGGCTAAGGATGAGTTAGAGTATGAGATCAGGATCCGCGGCGCCAAGCCTACTGCTGATACTGTCGCTGCTCTTAGGGCTCATGGATTCAGGGTCTGAAATTTCAATTATAGGTAGCGACGCGATTAGGCATTTTGTGAATCTGGTCTCTTTGCATAGATCTGTGGATTTGCAGTATATTAGGACGGCGAACGACTCCCTGTCTCCCGTTACAGGCTATGTGTATCTGCCCGTCACGGTTGCTGGGAAGACGTCCATCGTCAAGTTCTATGTAGTTCCTGGGGTCTCCACTGAGCTCATCTTCGGGATAAATTTCTGGAAGGCATTCAAAATAGCACCAGACATTCTTTCTTTACTTTCTGATTGTAAATATTTTTCATTGAAAGACGCGTAGACGCCATAGTGACCACGGACAATTTCCTCCGTGATTTCGAATCTCTGAGCAATAGACAAAAGCAGCAGACAAAGGCGGAGAGTTTGATCAAGCAATTTGAAGACATTTCAGCCGAGAAGAAAGGCTTAGGCTTGACGCAACTAGTATCACACAAAATCGATACGGGAGACCATCCTCCCATTAAGCAGCGCTATTATCCCCTGTCTCCGGAAAGGCTGGCGGAGGTCAACAGGCAAATCTCTAGGTAAATGGCATGTTAAAGATTTCAAACGTGTAGATTCCCATTTAGATTGACACTTTTAAGTTCCCCGTGGGGACCCGGGGTTAGAATAGGCCACCCACCGTTACTTGTCCAGGTGTTCCGTAGGAGGCGGATATAGGCGCGTTTTTATCTGACCATAATTGAACAGCATTTGGTTTGTGTGTTTTTTTTATTTTTTATTTTTTTTTACCTTTATTTGTATACATTTTTGCTCATTATGGGGCCTAGGGGCCATTTTTTTTTTATTTTTTTTTTTCTTTCCATTTATCTACTAATTTTAGTTACTAAGTAGTTATTTTAGTTGTAGGCGTTAGTCCTATTTTATAGGTATAATTTTTGTTGTTCCCGTAGTAATGGTTGTTATACTCTATGTTTTTTCCTGTTCCACACAGTTTGTAGTCTGTTGCATGGGCTCTCGGCGAAAGCCACCTCAGGAATTTTCCCCAGTTTTAGGGAAAATATATGTCTGCTCGGTAGTGAGTTTGCAAAAGTAAATTTTTTTTTTTTTTTTTTTTCTCTTTTTTTTTCTTTCGTTCTTTTGTTTTTTTTTTGACCCGGCGATCTTCTGGAATAGAATATTCGACCGAATATACTATCTCGATCTGAGGATCAACATAGCGCCCTCTACCGGTAGCTGGTTACCGTCGAGTGCGTCTATATTTTGGGGTTGTTATGGTAGGTTTTGCAGTGAACGGGCAGATTTTGTACGTAGAAAACATGAGGTGTTGCCAGATGGCGTCGGTTAGGTGTTTTTTTTTTGTTGCTTTTTGATTTTCTTTTTTTTGTTCCTCCGGGAGTAGGTAAGGACGGGGGCGTCCAAAGAATTCCCTGCGTGAATTCTTACCCGGGAAAGGGGGTGCTGTAACGTTCGATTTTTCCCCCCTTTTTATTTGAAAGTTCCGTTCAGCGAGATAGGTAATAATTTTGGTTTTTGCTGGTCACACTCTGGCTTGGCACGGGCGATTTGTGAGTGTCAGTGTCCTTATCAAGACGAATCGAACTGTCAATGTCGTTTGAGTTTTTTCGTCTCGCTCGGTCAGAGCGAGAGGGCAAGGATCTTTTTTGACGGATCGATGTTGAGAACGTGGCGTGGAGCTTTTGATGAAAATCGTATTTGCTGGCTAATATATCCTGGCTTCTGTGTCTGGCGTAGCGGGAATCCTCCACGGGAGAACCCACGCGTGTGATTCCTTCGGGCGCACGTGTTTTGTGCGTATTATCAGCTTTGTGCCTCTGGTAAGAGTCTTGAACTTTTGATCTTTGATTTTTGTCTTCCTCGATTGCCGAGCGGAGCTCGTGGGACATCCTCAACCCTGTGCATGAATACACAAGGGCAGATTTGCTAAGGTTGCACCCCGCTTCGCAGGCTAAAGAGCACTTTCGCTTACGCCGGGCTATGAATTTTCCAGAAAAGAGGTGCTCCGTACGGGCGCGACCACGTGGCGAGCACGTGTCGCAACCTTTCTACCTGCCGCCTTCTGGCGCACGCTGTCGTCGGCGAGGGTCCAGAGCGCCAGCGTCCCCTGCTGTGCTGCTGTGACAAGACCGAAAGTCCTGGTGTGGCGTTTCCCTGCCTTTTTGTGACCTTGTGGTGGCTGGTGTCAGTCGAGTGAGTGTGTCTGATAGGGTCGTTAAATCAAGCGTTCCTGTAGGTTCGCTCGCGCGAATTTCGTCAATTACGGAATTTAACAAACCAAATATAACCAAAAAACTCTATTTTTGTGGATCGTTGAATCAGCGGTGAGGTGCGGTGGACTGATACTCCTGAGTAGGCCGTGACTAAGTGGGCATCCGGTTGATTTACAAGGCAGAGTAGATCAGGGCAGGTCATTAAACCCGTTTATTGTTAATTTACATTTTAATTTTTACCCGTTGTGATGAACCAAGTGTTGGAGTGTAATTTTTTGATCGTGGGATATGTCAGAGCTGACTGACGAAGGTAAATTACAGTAGTATTGTGTAGATGAACGGTGGATGTACTGTGAATGACGGCGTTGTAGTTTGTAATAGTCTCGTCTATGAATTGTAAGCGTTTCAATAAGTTTATCTTTTATTTATTTACTCATAGTAACTAGGACAGTAGTGTGTAATAGATGCGGCTAAAAAGAACTGTAAAACCTTTCGATAATTTTCTTCCTTTTCTGGTAATAAAATTCCTGTAATAAACACTTGATAATCAACACTTTAATCTTTATATTTTTGTGTAGCATCCTTTCCTACCTAGGGGGGAAAAATAGCTCACAATTTGGCGCCCGAACAGGGACGGGTGACCTGCCGACATAAGGTAAAATTTTGTCTATTCTCTGGTCTATTTCGCTCAGTGAAGACTGACCTCTCTCGCCTCAACCGGATGGTAACTTGGTTTTAACTTATTTTGATATGAGGACTAGGTTTAGACTGGGGAATCTACCCTGTAGTCATTCTAGAACTAGCTGGGAGCCCTAGTGGGCGTTTTACTAGCTGATTTTCGATTTTTTGTATTATAATTTTGTGCCGAGTAGGCCACTTATAAGAAAACTTAATTTTCAATTGTTTTTGGTTTGGAATTAGCTTTATGCTTGTAAGTGTGATTTGCCTCGATCCTATTACTGCCTAGGGGTAGCTGGGGTTAATTTTTCCTTTATTTTACACAATAATTTAGCTATTTTTTTATTTTTTTTTATTTTTGATTGTTTTCACTCAGCACCATGTTGGAAGAAAGGCCTATTGCTTTCAATGTGCTGGCTAAGGATGAGTTAGAGTATGAGATCAGGATCCGCGGCGCCAAGCCTACTGCTGATACTGTCGCTGCTCTTAGGGCTCATGGATTCAGGGTCTGAAATTTCAATTATAGGTAGCGACGCGATTAGGCATTTTGTGAATCTGGTCTCTTTGCATAGATCTGTGGATTTGCAGTATATTAGGACGGCGAACGACTCCCTGTCTCCCGTTACAGGCTATGTGTATCTGCCCGTCACGGTTGCTGGGAAGACGTCCATCGTCAAGTTCTATGTAGTTCCTGGGGTCTCCACTGAGCTCATCTTCGGGATAAATTTCTGGAAGGCATTCAAAATAGCACCAGACATTCTTTCTTTACTTTCTGATTGTAAATATTTTTCATTGAAAGACGCGTAGACGCCATAGTGACCACGGACAATTTCCTCCGTGATTTCGAATCTCTGAGCAATAGACAAAAGCAGCAGACAAAGGCGGAGAGTTTGATCAAGCAATTTGAAGACATTTCAGCCGAGAAGAAAGGCTTAGGCTTGACGCAACTAGTATCACACAAAATCGATACGGGAGACCATCCTCCCATTAAGCAGCGCTATTATCCCCTGTCTCCGGAAAGGCTGGCGGAGGTCAACAGGCAAATCTCTAGGTAAATGGCATGTTAAAGATTTCAAACGTGTAGATTCCCATTTAGATTGACACTTTTAAGTTCCCCGTGGGGACCCGGGGTT
Source organism: Scotopteryx bipunctaria (assembly GCA_949320045.1). Classification (NCBI taxonomy): domain Eukaryota; kingdom Metazoa; phylum Arthropoda; class Insecta; order Lepidoptera; family Geometridae; genus Scotopteryx; species Scotopteryx bipunctaria. The sequence continues at coordinate 9,342,908 of OX439441.1, forward strand.
AGAATAGGCCACCCACCGTTACTTGTCCAGGTGTTCCGTAGGAGGCGGATATAGGCGCGTTTTTATCTGACCATAATTGAACAGCATTTGGTTTGTGTGTTTTTTTTATTTTTTATTTTTTTTTACCTTTATTTGTATACATTTTTGCTCATTATGGGGCCTAGGGGCCATTTTTTTTTTATTTTTTTTTTTCTTTCCATTTATCTACTAATTTTAGTTACTAAGTAGTTATTTTAGTTGTAGGCGTTAGTCCTATTTTATAGGTATAATTTTTGTTGTTCCCGTAGTAATGGTTGTTATACTCTATGTTTTTTCCTGTTCCACACAGTTTGTAGTCTGTTGCATGGGCTCTCGGCGAAAGCCACCTCAGGAATTTTCCCCAGTTTTAGGGAAAATATATGTCTGCTCGGTAGTGAGTTTGCAAAAGTAAATTTTTTTTTTTTTTTTTTTTCTCTTTTTTTTTCTTTCGTTCTTTTGTTTTTTTTTTGACCCGGCGATCTTCTGGAATAGAATATTCGACCGAATATACTATCTCGATCTGAGGATCAACATAGCGCCCTCTACCGGTAGCTGGTTACCGTCGAGTGCGTCTATATTTTGGGGTTGTTATGGTAGGTTTTGCAGTGAACGGGCAGATTTTGTACGTAGAAAACATGAGGTGTTGCCAGATGGCGTCGGTTAGGTGTTTTTTTTTTGTTGCTTTTTGATTTTCTTTTTTTTGTTCCTCCGGGAGTAGGTAAGGACGGGGGCGTCCAAAGAATTCCCTGCGTGAATTCTTACCCGGGAAAGGGGGTGCTGTAACGTTCGATTTTTCCCCCCTTTTTATTTGAAAGTTCCGTTCAGCGAGATAGGTAATAATTTTGGTTTTTGCTGGTCACACTCTGGCTTGGCACGGGCGATTTGTGAGTGTCAGTGTCCTTATCAAGACGAATCGAACTGTCAATGTCGTTTGAGTTTTTTCGTCTCGCTCGGTCAGAGCGAGAGGGCAAGGATCTTTTTTGACGGATCGATGTTGAGAACGTGGCGTGGAGCTTTTGATGAAAATCGTATTTGCTGGCTAATATATCCTGGCTTCTGTGTCTGGCGTAGCGGGAATCCTCCACGGGAGAACCCACGCGTGTGATTCCTTCGGGCGCACGTGTTTTGTGCGTATTATCAGCTTTGTGCCTCTGGTAAGAGTCTTGAACTTTTGATCTTTGATTTTTGTCTTCCTCGATTGCCGAGCGGAGCTCGTGGGACATCCTCAACCCTGTGCATGAATACACAAGGGCAGATTTGCTAAGGTTGCACCCCGCTTCGCAGGCTAAAGAGCACTTTCGCTTACGCCGGGCTATGAATTTTCCAGAAAAGAGGTGCTCCGTACGGGCGCGACCACGTGGCGAGCACGTGTCGCAACCTTTCTACCTGCCGCCTTCTGGCGCACGCTGTCGTCGGCGAGGGTCCAGAGCGCCAGCGTCCCCTGCTGTGCTGCTGTGACAAGACCGAAAGTCCTGGTGTGGCGTTTCCCTGCCTTTTTGTGACCTTGTGGTGGCTGGTGTCAGTCGAGTGAGTGTGTCTGATAGGGTCGTTAAATCAAGCGTTCCTGTAGGTTCGCTCGCGCGAATTTCGTCAATTACGGAATTTAACAAACCAAATATAACCAAAAAACTCTATTTTTGTGGATCGTTGAATCAGCGGTGAGGTGCGGTGGACTGATACTCCTGAGTAGGCCGTGACTAAGTGGGCATCCGGTTGATTTACAAGGCAGAGTAGATCAGGGCAGGTCATTAAACCCGTTTATTGTTAATTTACATTTTAATTTTTACCCGTTGTGATGAACCAAGTGTTGGAGTGTAATTTTTTGATCGTGGGATATGTCAGAGCTGACTGACGAAGGTAAATTACAGTAGTATTGTGTAGATGAACGGTGGATGTACTGTGAATGACGGCGTTGTAGTTTGTAATAGTCTCGTCTATGAATTGTAAGCGTTTCAATAAGTTTATCTTTTATTTATTTACTCATAGTAACTAGGACAGTAGTGTGTAATAGATGCGGCTAAAAAGAACTGTAAAACCTTTCGATAATTTTCTTCCTTTTCTGGTAATAAAATTCCTGTAATAAACACTTGATAATCAACACTTTAATCTTTATATTTTTGTGTAGCATCCTTTCCTACCTAGGGGGGAAAAATAGCTCACAGTTATAATTATTGAGTCATATAAAACATGCGTAACTTTCAATTTTATCATTGAAACAGGATGTAACAACACAGACATAGATAGCAATTCCAGCTTCTGTCAATAACTGTTTGATATCCACATTGTTCCTTTGAAGTCTCGTAAATAACGCCATAAACCGACACCTGGTATAATCGACATAGTAAACAATGTTATACCTACAGATTATTATTACAGATAAACATCCGATTTCAAAAAGCGAAAGATGTATCTTGTGACCGTAGCAAATGAAGATCCGTGGTTTCTGCTTACCAGGCGTCATATTACATACAATACACAAAAAAATGTAGCCCATGTAAAAAATCTAAAAACATTAGTATGGATCGTTTGTACCTTAAATTGCCTGAAAGTTCTCTAAAATGTGTCTAGAAGAAGAGTTCCTACATGAAAATGTTATTAGGTACGCATCATATTGGCTTTGGTTTTAGAAATAACTGGGGCACTGACTTTTGAAGTGACTAACCGGATAATAGCGTCAAAAATCATGTGTCACGACGTGTCCGGAACGTAATCTTTCTTCCTCATATATTTAGATTGTATTGTGTATGTGAATATCAATGTGGATGGATTTAGAGAGTGGTAGGCCAAAGGAGAGATTGTAAGAAGAGTATTGTGTGAAAGAGGACATAGTTAAGAAAGGGGTGAGTACGAAGATGACGGGTAACATTAGGGAATGAAAGAAGAGAACCAGCTGAGCCGAACCCACATAGGATAAAGGCAGGAAGATGATGATGTGTTTGTGAAAGCTTTATCAAACTCCTTGAGTTCAGTCTTTGAAAACAACGAACATGTGATACCTATATTTTTTTTTATTCGTTATTAATTGGATCAAAAACAATTTTGATTACATTTCAATATTTTATCGGTAGGTATTTGTCAGTGTTTTTTGTGCTCAGGGTTACATAAATTGTTGTGTAAAACTTTATCATGTTTCTAGGCACGCCAGTTATGTGTGCTAGTATTTTGCAGACGAAATCAGCGATCTCTGCTAACATCTTACAACTTATCAGTTTTTCGCAGAATTAAGCGAGCTCACAATACCAATACATAATTTAACAAACATATTTATATTATAAGAAGTCTACTTACTTTATTCTATGTTTGTTACTTTATTTAATTTCTTTAGCTTTATAAAATTGACATTGACTAACTTAACTTGAAATTAATGTAGTTTTCTAAATGTTTGTACGGCCTACCGCCAGAATCTAGAGGTCTACAGTCTAATATCTTCCTAACACCTATTGTATATGTACCTACCTAGGTTTACAGACAAATAAATGATTTATTATGATAGTATATGTGTAAATGTGTGGGTACCTACCTTCATTAGGTTCTATATATTTTTTGTTTGACAGATGATGAAATAAGTGATGTAGTAGCATGTGAATAGCCCGTGACGGGCACCCGGCGCGTGTCTGCGCCCGTGGACACGTGGGGGACTCCGCAAGAACGCGCATTCTCCGTCGTGGATACCCTCCGCGGATACCGGATTTCGCAATGTCGCTAGTTCATGGGCCTAGGACATAATGGCCCATGCCCGACCACTAGAGGCCATTCGCAATTGTGTACTAGGGGGATGGCGGACAGTGGATCTAGACGAGCAATGGCGATTTGTTGATTTTTTCGACGCACTTCAACGGAATCGTGGCGTGGCGTGGTCGGGGTGTTTACACAGTGGCTTATTGTTCAGTTCGCGTCGCGTTGCGTCACGTCTCTGTGTGAACTGACCCTTATTCTCTTTTTCTACTCTATGTGGAGTCGGCAGCATGTTCTCTTCTTCTATTCTCTTCTGGTAGCCGTCGCCTCTGCACTAACTCTTTCCTTAATGTTGTCTTTCACACAACCCATCCACCTTTTCTTTGATTAGTTCGAAGAGTACGTGGTTTAAATTCATACAAGTTATTTATAGATAATTGGAAGCGTTGATGGCCAGTCTTGTACATTAATCATTTGATAAAATTATCTTATTCTTGTCAAAACTCAAAGTGGATACAAGATGCATGATGTCTTTGTGATGTATTAGTAGTGCGTAGTTTATTTATTGTAACTGGTACGTTTGAAATAAAATCTGACTAATATTATAAACGCGAAAGTTTATGTGTGTGATTGTTTGTTACCACGTATCTTCGTGACTGCTAAGCCAATTTTGATGAAATTTATAATGTAAATAGTTTATGTTCTGGAACAACATATATATGCTAATTTAATTTTAGAGAATCTACCCTTAAGGCGGTTAAATAGGGTAGTCAAGTTTTTATTAAAAAAATAAATCTTGGTTCGATTCGCTCAAAACTCGATACAAATAAACTTTAAAATAAAACCCATTTTTTTTATTACGGCGAAGTGCAAAGGAGTTTTAAAGTTTACGAAATTTTTAACGGGCAGTACATTAACTTGAAAATTCATCTGGAAATTTAGAATACAAAATCATTGGACAAGTCAGGTTTCTTCAAAATATAACTCAAAAAGGGTGTCATGGGCTCTCCAAGAAGTTCGGTATACTTGAGTGTATATCAGTTGTATAAATGGTTCACGTTTGAACATTGTCTTTAAATACGAAATTAAGGTCATTGAAATACCGATTACTCGTTACGATTTTGTCGATTATTCCTCTCAAACCTCAAACACGCGTCAAATATTATCAAAGTGTAATTAAACTATCAACTAAGTTTGGCAGTTAACCCCTGACTCATAATTTTTATACGCCCAATATATTATACTCGAATGAGTATAATATATTGGGCGTATAAAAATACATTTACGGTGAACATGATAATAGAACAATTTACTACGGTCATTTAGGTATTCTAATTGAATAATTAGAATACCTAAATGACCGTAGTAAATTGTTCTATTAACATGTTCACCGTAAAAATCATATTTGGTGTTAATAATATTTTTAACTGGTTTCCGACATCTTTATGATCTCTTACCTTTCATTTGAAGTGAAGTAGGTAATATTGTCTATCTGTAATTTTGTTATGAAGAAACCTTGGGTTTGCAATTTCCCTCTAACAAAATTCAAATACTTATCTGAATTCTTTAAAACAATACAATTGAAGTACAAGAATACGAGGAAAATGTAATCTAAAAAGAAGTCTATTATCGAAAGTCAGTGAAATAACACTGAGACGTGATAGCGGCCCTGGCACGCGAATCCAGCAAATTATTTACGTTACCGAATAAATGGGAGTGTGAATGACGCAAAATGGCAGCAGATATGAGCATTATCATGAGCACTTTGACCTAGGACCGGAGTATGCACTAAAACACAAGCGAGTGACTGTAAACCTGCCGGTCATATTTAATCAGTTTTCAATATTTCGGTAATAATGAAGTGCTGTTTTTTTGGTCCAAAAATAAAAGCTTAGCCATATTATTTAGATACCTTTTAACAGATCACTAAACTCTTGTAAAGAAATGTAAGAGATGGATATGCTGAAGTGACTGTCGTAAATTTATATTTCTTGTCGTGCTCGATCGAATATAAATAGAAACTTTAAATTGCAATTTATCTCATCAACATCGACAATAGTGTTTAACGTGGAATTCGTAAAGATGCTGCATGCAGCAACAGGCACCTGAGAGACGAGGCTCCCCTCGCCGGCGCCGGCTCCTCGACGGCATAGTCCTCGAGATCTGTCGTGGACCGTCTCCTTCCGCGGTCTCTGCCAGCAAGCAGCTCTATCGTCGTCCAAAAGGATCCTTCAGAAGCACTGGACTCTGTTCGCTGCATTGTGTAGCACTGTGCATGAGGCCGGTCGCGCGGCCTAAGGTGCAATGACTGAAGAGCCACAGAGCCGTCTGGCGCCGTCGACACCCCACGTGCTAGTTGCCACAGCTACACACGCGAACATTAATCTAACGACCTGACACCTTTCATGGATTCCGCGCTTTCGCCTATCGACACTAAATTGAAGTTCTAATTGCCGTTAATTGTTCGAGCGAAGAGCTTGCACTTTGAATGGCACGTGAAACTTTTGTAGGATCTTGCCTACAAAAGTTAGATCGTGATAAGCGAAACTTAAATTATTGTATTTTGATTAAAAATATGCACCCAAAGGTATTCGATTTGTTTGATTAATTATGATCGCTAAAGTATTTCTTTTGAAAATAAATTCTCAAATACTTTCAACAAAAAATGCGATTAGGCTTGAAGTCGCGTATAGTGGACTAACGGCCTAAACGGCGCATTCATTTTATCCGGCTCATTGGGCGGTGACCCGGATAGCGCCAACGTCGCCACTCGCGACCGGGTCAGCCAGCCATGGTCGTCCTTCGCAACAAACGAATAATTAGACATTGAAACTTTTATGACAACCTGTGAGTAACTTTATTTTCATCATTGCATTGACCGAGTTATGGAAACCTTCAGGGGAAGAATTATGACTCATGCATTCTTTGTATTCTGGTGATCGCTTTCATGAAAAGACAGTGACTAAGCTGTTGATTGAACAGTCTGATGTTATCATGTGACTCATATGCAGGGTATTTCACGATGGTTGAAATTGATAAAGTTCGCAAAAACATGTCTAGGTTATGGTTTATTGATGAAAATTCATGATATTTCACATTTGTATGTGATTTTCAAACATTGCCGTCATTTCTTACTACTTGTAAATAATTTGCTATGATAACTGCGAGAGGTCACGCCAGCACGTGCCGATGTTTACATTACTGGGTGAGTTGAGTAATTTTTGTCAAAACAATCATGTGCCTAGACGATGACGGCAATACGCCTTACGACCTCTGATAGTAAGCTTTATTATACATTTTTTAGTTGGTTCGTGAAACTGTTTTATTGGTTTTCGAAGCAAATTGGCAGTTAGTATATCGGTAAAAGGATAAGGTATCGAAACAAGGAAATATTTTGACAACAAAGTAAAATCTATAGGGTTTGTAAGATCCTTACTTGTTAGCATTATTATACCACTCACTGATACCAATACCAACTAGTGAAATCGCTATCCGATAAAATAAAAAGTCCACATCTTAATTTCGCTCATACACAAATTGGCTAGTAGAACTTTATTGCTAGTGCCCCTTACGTTTGTGTCAATATAATTTGTAGATGTACTTACCGTTAGTATTTTTGTCCAGATAATTGGAAAATATATTTTAAGTTAATAAGCCAGCCAGACTCAAAGTGTAAGTGGCCTGGGATCGTACCAGGGGCCTAAAACAAAACTAAAACTTAGGACTAAAAATACTCACGCATATTGAATGATCTTGGCCTGCCACCAGCGCGGCAGATGGGGAGGCAACTGGAACCGTTTCATTTTTTTGCGCCCCATCTCTCCCTCTTGCGCTTCATCTTCACCCTCCACCTAGATTCACAGAAAATTCTTTGGCATTTTGCAAATTATATTTCTAAATACTTGTATTAGTTGTAAGTTTCTTACATTGCCCTTTAAATGATTTGTTAAGTTTATCTATTTATCTAGCCTAATCGCCTAATCGTAAGGTAGGTACAGCGAGTTTATCCTTATTTCTAGTATTAACACTTCAGTTTGTTATAGCTTGCTTGCCAAAGTGAAAAGGATTTACCTGAATTTTCACTTTTTTATCCTTCTCAGCCGTTGTTGCAGGTGCATCACCCATTTTGCTTTAGGTTTTTACAAGTTACTTAAAATTTAAATGTTATTAGAAATCGCTGTGAATTTTGATATTAATTTTGAAGATGTTACAATTTCACATTACTAAAATTTTGGTGTAAAATAAAATCAAACTGAAAAATTTAGAAAGCCACGATATGGCATCGGAAACCAAAATAAAAAACCAGTTTGGCAAATCGACAATGTCAAATTTAATGTCAGAAAAAAATTGACCAAAGAGTTATAAAGAAAGAGACCTAGTTTGGTACCTAATTTTCCTAATTGCTTTTCTGTTTTATTTCCAGAGTTTATTTAGGTAAAAACTAGGTATACATTCAAGAATAGAAATCATTTTGGAATAAAAAAAAAGCCCTTTCATATAGCATCCCACTTGGAACATTTTTATAAAACTTGTTTTATTCTCTTAAACCCAGTATCTTTACAATCACTTCACTGACTAAGCTCGTATGCTTCCCAGTAAATCTTCATAGTAAAATCTATTGACCTATTAAGTTTCATACTTATTGGATTAACAGTTCGAAAGTTGTGCTCTAACAAACATACAAACATGCAAACATAAAAACTTAAAACACACAATCACCCAAGTTGCCACTGAGATCATTGCTCGCTTCGCTCATCCGATCAATATTTATTCTTAAGACCTGGGCCAAGAATATACGTAAAGGCCTAAAATCAAATTGAACAAAAAGTTGAATCAAACTTGATGTGACGATACTAAAACCATATTATATTCATTAGTATTATTAGACTGCCTCGGTGGCGTGGCGTGCGATTGCTCGGCAGAGACGCGAGAGGCGCGGGTTCGATTCCCGCAGCAGAAGAAATGTCTGCATGATCTGTAAATATTTCTTCCGGGTCTGGGTGTTGTAGTACCATGGTACTTGTAGTTTCTGACACCCACGACACAGGGAATCCTAGTGTGGGGTCAGGACTATGTATGTGACTGTTGGGTGTTATTTTATAATATGTTATTTATTATTAGTATTTGTCTAAATCAAAAACATTTGTTTCTTTCTTCTGTCGATCAGTGATCCAGCGTTGGCGCACGTGCGCTTCGGCTGGGCCCCAGTCTCCGTTAGCCTGACAACTTTCTCGGATTCTCTGAAAACAAAAAGAATATTAAGATTCGCTTAAAATAGAAATCATCAGCCATCAGTGTGGCAGACAGACGGACAAACCGGACGGTTCCGTTTCACCATTTTTGTTCGCAAACCAACTTAAAGACAAAGGGAGACAGATATAATCTTGATTGTACTTAGTATCACTACAGGTATCTATCATACTACAGAATTTTAATCCAGTAATGTACGTAGTGAAATCTTAAATCTCATGGAAAGGAGGAATAGAGTAACCATAAGAAAACTTGCAGCCACTCCCGATTCAAAGTCCCGAGGTGGATATGGTGCCATGGTGACAGCTGATCAGCCCATCGTCCATATAGATGGTTCATCGTGTTTGAGAGGATTGTGAGTTTACAGGCTATTAAGAGAGTTTCACTTATGTCTTACCCCCATAAAAGTTCCTTTTGATTGGTATAATAATCTGACTGCATAGATAGGAATGCACACAGTACTACTGAGCGCTACGATCCATCCGTAGCCTGTGACGTCTCTTAGTGAGTATGCTGTTATGATCTGAAAATAATGTGATTGTGATAATGTATTATTCTATTATTTATTCCAAGTTCCATTCAAATCCGTTCAGCAATTACGGCACAATTGAAAGACAAATATCGTCACATTCTCACAAATTTTCGCATTTATAATATTAGAAGGATGAAGTCTAGGCATAACGACTTAGGCACACTGCTTAAATAGATAAATTATAAACAATGAGGATAGTACCTACGGGTTATTAAATTGTTTTTTCATTTATTTCAGTGCAATACTATGAATTGGACTTAAAATTTAATGGTATTGCAGCTATCTACTTAAAAAAATGCCGTTACTGAAGCAATTCCAATAGCCATGTAGGCTAATGCCACCTACCAACAGTATACCAGGGAGGACATATCTCCACAGTATCAGCCACATCCTCGCCAGCGGCTCGCCGGTCATGAAGAGTACATCGCTGCTCAGCCTCTTAGGCCCATACGTGTAGACTGACGCAATGACCTCGAGCAAGCAGACTAGAGGCACGCAAACGATAGCCACGTGAGCGTCTAGCAAACTGATCACGTGGAGACCTCCCTGGGAAATGTCAATGAGGATAATAAATGCAAAAGTTTTAAGTTTTTGTCTTCTATTCATACCGCCTTTTACCATCATAGTAGATGATTTATACAGCGTCAGGAGGCAACTTTTACCTTCACAAACGTGACGCTGTTGTGCCCGGGACGAATTAAGATGGAGTAGGCTTGCCCAGCACCTATTCCATCCTCTCAGTTTAGTCGGCCTTGTCCACAGGAAAGACATGGTCAATACATGCGGAGCTGACTAAGCCGCGGGTTTCCTCACGATGTTTGCTTCACCGTTTGAGAGAACTGGTATAGCGCACATAAATTTTTCGCACAGAAAAATCCAATGGTACACGACCGGATTTGAACCCACGTCCATTCATACCGCAGCAGCGTAAATACATAGTAAGTTATAGCGTAACGTAGTAACGTTGCGCTATTTATCTAAAGGTGACGACTGACATTTCATCGTAATGCATCGTAATGTAATACGTCACGATGCGAGAATTTGTATAGTCAGTACAGCCAGTACAGTAGTCAATACAGGGCTTTTATTCTCTACGACCAAACGAAACTTGATAACTCGTAACTTGTTCGCGACGCACCACGTCACGTTTTTGCAGTACAAAATTGTCATATAGAATACGATAACACGGTGATTCCACAAACGCGCCCGCGTTACGTTTTGTTTGGTCATCGTGAATAAGGGGGCTGTAGAGTTGCTCGTCGCGAGCTCCGCGTGCTCGGTTTTTTGACTAATTCCTTAGAGTGTGCCGAAACGTATCATGCTCGCCAAGAATATGCGTTTCGAAATGCTGCGGTCAGTCGCCTCCATTTGACGGCCTCGGTGGCGTGGCGGGCGATTGCTCGGCAGAGACGCAAGAGGCGCGGGTTCGATTCCCGCCACGGAAGAAATTTTTGCATGATCTGTAAATATTTCGTCCGGATCTGGGTGTTGTGGTACCATGGTACTCGTAGTTTCTGATACCCACGACACAGGGAATCCTAGTATAGGGTCAGGACTATGTATGTGACTGTTGGGTTTTATTAATTTTTATTTTTATTTAGACACGCAGTTGTTAACAACTTTGTTACTTTAAAGTAACAAAGTAATATTGAATTAAGGCACTTTCTCGAACAATCTTGTCAATATTCAACACTTTCTTCAAGCTCATAAAATATTTAAAAGAGTCCCTGTTGGCAAGCAATTTATGAAAAAGCAAATCTCCCTCAATTACGTGCCCTAAGAGCTTACAGTCATGCATGCGAAGTTTCAAGAGCTTCTGTCACGCGAACGCGATTCAATCGCAATTTACATTGTGCCAATCCTTGCAAATCTAGAGAACTGTTTTATTACAGTGTTTAGTAAACCTGGGAATTAAGATTTTTTTATTCATATTTATGAAGGAGCAGTAGCACCAAGCTGATGTTCCAATCACTTAATTGACAAGTTATATTATTATATCGACGATGTCATTTACCTTTGTATCTTCGCGGATAGTCTACTATGTAACATATAATTTTAGATGAAGTTGATCATCTTACTTACTTCTGTGTTGCAGATGATGGATAGTAAGAAAAGTGCCACGCACGTAAGAAATGTTATGAATCGTTTTCTCTGATATAATATGGGATATTCGTCCAATAGCCCAGTGATAACTGCTTCGATGGTCACAAACTGAAAAAATAAAAGTACCTAAGTACATACATTTGTGGTGACAATGTAATCTACGTTTTATAGATAAAATAGACTTCAGTAATGATCTCAGTAAGAGAGGACTAACTGTTATGTGCGAATTTATTCTATCATAGCCCGATATATGGCCCGAGGTGTATGTATGTATAGGTATGTTAAGATGAGTATTTTTTGTTCTATAAAATTGGTATTGACCATTCACGTAGTAGAGTCACGTCGATTGGTATAAAATATTAAAGCCAATATTACATTGCTTCGTAATATTTATTGGATCATGCTGTGCCGACCCCACATAGAGGCATAAGGGCAGGAAGATGATGATGATTATTGTACATACATACATCCATACTATCACGCCCATATCCCTAATGGGGTAGGCAGAGCCACAAGTTAACATAAGTAAACTTGCAGCCACTTCTGATTTGAAGTCCTAAGATGGATATGGTGGACCATGGTGACAGGTGATCAGCCCATCACTCATATAGGTGGCCCATCATATTGGAGAGGATACTATCCCTTAGTCGACTTTTACGACATGCTCGGGGAGAGAAGCAGCTGGACGCATTCTATGCTTTTTCTTTACTGCCAGTCCAGCTGAGAAGTAATGATTATATTGCTTCGTAAAAAGAAGAATCTCAATACAGCTCACCATACTGTCAATGCCTAGGAAGAACAGCATAACGAAGAAAGTGACTGCCCAGAAATTAGGCGCCGGCATCATAGATACGGCTGCGGGGTACGTGATGAACGCTAGACCCGGTCCAGCTGTGGCCACCTCGCCGACAGGCACGTTGGCTCTTTCTGCCGCAAATCCAAGCACGGAGAATACAACAAACCCGCCAAAGACGCTAGTACCACTGTTTATGAGCGGTATGATTACTGAAGATCTAAAAACAGTTTTTACCTTGCTGTAATTACAAGGTAGTTGAACAAAAACGAAGGAAAGGTATTATGTTTTCATTCTTTTCTTTCTTCTTTCTAGAAATGTCAAAAAGATACCGCAAGTTTTTATAGTTGAATCTGTTGTAACTGGCCATTCCAACCAGACCTCCCCAGCCGGGTCCAAGGGAAAAAAATATCTGCGTTGCGGCATCTGCCCACACCTGTGGAATCGACACACGATAATAAGCAATACTTCTTAGCGATAGAGTCGTCTTTTAATTACATACGTTTAATCTCACCTTTGGTTTAGCCAACTGTCCCCAATCAGGGAGAATGTAAAACAATATGCCTTTCCCAGCTCCAGGCAGAGTCACGCCTCGGATAAACATTGCAGTTAGAACTACGTATGGGAAAAGTACTGTGAAGTACACGATCTGCAAACAGAAATTACTACAAAGATACTAACGTAAAAATATAATCCATCCTGAATCGTTTCGTAGAAAGAATTTCCCGAGTGATTGACGTAGCGGCAGCGTGCCAAGTGGTGCCGAATCGAAAAATACATTTAAATCTACCTTTCCGACGCTCTTGACCCCGTTGCAGATACAGAGGTACACGATGATCCAACAGAGAACATTAGCCGCAAACACAGGCCAGACTACATCGCCTATCTCATGTAAGCCCGGAGACACGTGCAGTAGGCGAATGCTGAAAAGTAGGAATCCTAAAAAGCATCATCTTTAGGGTTCTGTACTCGAAGGGTGCCAACGTGACCATATTACTAAGCCTCCTCTGTCCGTCCGTCCGTCCATATTTTAATACATACATAATCATGCCTGTTTCCCATAGGGATAAGCAGAGATCCCGGATCCCGGATCCCACTTGCTACGTTCCTGACATGCTTCTTCGCTACATTCACTCTCATTCTTCATACATGCTCGTCAATTTAGGGTACTCTTGACTTGGACCTTTTCCAAAACGTCGTGAATATGGTCCAGGTACGTAAGCCTTGGTCTTTCCCAGGAGCAAAAAACAAATATGACATGCCACGGTGAAGTTGATTGGGTGGGTTGTACTAATAACGTTTATATGGGGAATGTTTAACTCAACAAATCCCTTAAAACTTACTGAAAAAACTCATCTTCTGGGGTAGTTCTTGTCCCATTCGATGAAAAGGCACTCGAGTTTTGCGTTATCTAAAAATATATTAATAGCTTTAGAAAAAGTACCTACAGGGTAAGGTACCTATAATGAATGGTAAAACATTTTGTTTGTCGAGTGTTCTTATTACCTAACTCGTACAGGCAGAAATGCAGCAGATATTTCTTTAATAAAATATACTAGACAAAGGAAGTACTATGTCATTTTATTTGAGGTCATCGTCGTCGTTGCTTCGTAGACAAGTCTGTGCCAGAATAAATTTCGAATCTCACTCATGCGTCAATTTCTCACTTTAGATCATAAATTACCAGAATTAATATACCTCAGTACATTTATCAGTGTTCCAGGAATTACCACAGCTTTGCCAAGGAAGTGGCGTCTGCATTGAGTGATAAATGTATAGCAGTGGATACGACATGATGGCTGAGAAGTACGCTATTGCTATCACATTTATGATTATCGTTGCGTATCCAGCTCCTGAGGATAATTTACATGCGGGTTTTAATAAGAATAGACACTATAAGGTACCTAAGAAGTAAGTAATAACAGTGCAAAGTAAACGTATCAAAACTCTCTACAACTAATTGTTATGTCCATTTGTTTTTGATCCTTGATTCGGTATTTTCGTAATTGGATAGAAAAATGTATTTGAACCTTTGAAAAGAGGATTGATGTTGAAAACAGAGATACATCCTGCACTAGCAAACTGGCCTAAGGTTGTCTCCAAATAAACCAGTGGAATCCCGCAAATGAACAGCGTGAGAAAATACGGGATGAGAAACGCTCCTGTAAATAAAAATGGCAGTTAAGCCTTCACATCACACTCTGATCTTAAGCAAGGTCTGTCTCAAGTCAAGTAGGATGTAAAGTAGACGTGAAAGTATTTACCTCCACCGTTCCGGTAGCATAAATAAGGGAACCTCCATATGTTTCCTATACCCACTGCGTATCCGAGACAAGACAGTAAGTACTCCGTCTGGCTGCCCCATCGTTCCTGATTTCCTCCGGCCATTCACTTAGCCAGCCGCCTATCACAATAATCAATTTTAAACTGACCTGATCGAGGATGTGCTCACTTAAATAGCTATTCTAGTAGGCATTCATACCCACAAAACTCCGGACCCTCCTTCAATATATTAACTCTTAAGCCGTTTATTGTCAAGGTCTCAAAAAGGCAAATATACAATGTCACATAATAGAATAATATCTTCGTATTAAAACAATACAAATATAGGTAAAATATAGGTCTTTTTGAGCATGTATGTGTGTGTGCGATAGAGTGTCAAATATGGAAGCCCCAAAGTAAAACACACATTGTCTGCGTAGAGTAAGTTGTTATGTTAATGTAGATTAAGAATAGAAGTGGGCCTAATATTGAGCCCTGTGGAACTCCATAAGTTTCCAGCAGTGCTGGCTTATTTTAAACCTTATATATTTTTACAATTTGTGGTTTGCTTGATAGATACAACTCAAATATCTTTATGACAGTTCTATTAAATTATGATATTAGTTATTTTAGGTGCCTATCTTGTGACTTATTATTTATAGAGAGTCAATCTCTATATTTAAGTATCCTTAAAGTTGTTTTAGATTTTTGAGAAAAAAATTAAAGTGCCGATAAGTCTGAGTAGTCTGGGCTAACGAAGTTAAGTTGGTAAGAATGGAAGGCATATAATGTCAAAATAATATATTTCATGCCCGCAATGTGTCAATACCAAAACCAAAATGGCACGTGAGGTTATCAGGAGGCAGTTGCCTCGAGCCTCCTAAATCGGTGTCTGGCTTTCCTTTCACCGGCTTCACTGGCGCTTGACTGTATTGAAGAACCTGGAAAGAATCTCAATATTAACTGGTATGAAGAAATATTTCAGATCCTAAAGAAACATAGTTTCGTTTGTATAAAATTGTAAGAAAGGTGTTGTGATAAACTGAGAACATAGACTTTACGTAAGTCTTTTATGAAACCTAGAAATATAAAAACAATATACCTACCTATCCATTGCTTTTCAATTATTTATTATCTGAGAGAAAAAACGATCGTTTCAACAAAGACCGTTTATATAAAGATAGATCTCCTACAGAGAATTTACCATAACATTACATTCTGACCTCTACACTAAACAATGTACTTACGAGTAAATTTTACTTGTTTGAAATATTAATACAAAAAAAACTTTGCCAAGGGTTGCCATGTATTGTGCACTATACGGTAGGCTCATTTTGGATTTGAACCGGCTTATAAGTTTTTTGTTGAAAACATACAAAAAATTAAAGTATTTCAAAAAAGTATTATAATAAGGGTACATCAAATAATCAGCGAAGGATATCAAAAGTTCAAGTGCTGCAATAAGCAGTACTACTCACAGATAGATCGCCATCTCCCCAATGTATAGCATCATTGGTGCCCAGAGAGTCGTCCCAATGGAAATGCTGCGAAGGTTGACTCCAGTCTGGATTCCGAAGAGCACATCTCATGGTTGCTAAAACAACCCTTTGTTCTCCCGGAGGTTTAAAGGAATGAACGCTTTTCTTATCCTTTGTAGGTTTTGCTGTCACTGTCTAAATAAATATGTGGCTTTTGAGGTGGCTTTTTATCAATAAAAGGAAGATCCTCCTATTAAACCAAGGATTTATGTTAGCAAAGAATATATTATGTATATACATGTGAAAGTTTGTATGTTTGTGCCTCAATCACGTCTAAACGGATGAACGAATTTGAATTAAACTTGGAACATACATAGTAGATGTACTGGATTAACATATAAGCTATTTTTCATTCGGGTAACAGGCGAGCGAAGCCGCGGGCGGCAGCTAGTAATATTATAAAAGCTTACCAAGGAATAGATTAGTTTCACTGTGATGACGCTTCTGAAGGTATCTCTCAAAGCGATGAGGTCAGGGCAGAAGATCTTAATGGCTGGTTCTTGGAAGTTCATAACCTTTGCCCACTGCACCCTGTTACTTTCAAAGGTGGTGAAGTTGCAGATTTCACGGGAATTCTTCGTTGTTAGTATCTTGTAGATGTCAGATTCATGCGATGACGCCTCATCGGCTGAAAGAAAATTTGTAGAACAAGATATTTTTCCATACCTATCACGATTGAAAGTTTAAGAAAATGTTTGTGATATATTTCAATCACACTGCTATAACGGTTCAAACTATTTGGTTAAACTTTATAGTATAGGTTCGATATAGTTCATGATTCAGAATGGAGCACAGTTTTAGGTAATCAGTAGCGAATTTATGGTAAAGTAAATACTTTTAAATTAAGCATTTTAAAAATAAGCATTTACGTTTCTGCAGGTACTGGAATACCTAGGTATTTTTGGGTTTATACAATGCAGAAGAGTCCTAACCTACAAAAGTTTTACTGTCAATAAAGGTCGATGGAATTTTATCAGCAGGCCACTCTTCATCCTCTGGTGGGGGCAACATTTCGATCAACGATTCATATCGACGAAACATCAGGAATTTTCTTCTGGTAGAGTCAAGCAAAGGGATCTCTAGCTCTATGTGAAACGTCGTGATTGCCCCCTAAAATCAAATTGTAACTTAGCCGACTGGTAGGTATAGGTAAAAATATTTCATTCCGGAAGTAAAATAATTGTGGCAGAATGAACAACAAACGGAAATAACTAGGTCATGATGTTCATAGAGAGAATCTCAGTATTTTTGTTTTATCTACTATCACTATCAGGCTATTATATATTCCCACCTTCTCCGGTTTCGGTGGCTGTACAACCGACATCACACGAAAGATTGTGAAGCTGAAGAACGCTGATCGCAAATCGTCCGGGTGAGGTTCAAATGGGTCTAATGATCTATCCACTGAAAGGACTTGGCGACAATCTAGCCATTTCAAACGCGGTAGTCTCATTAATGTTGTGCGGGCATATCCTGTACATATCTGAGAGAACAATGAAAAGAGATCAGCTCCATAGAAATTCCATGTAATATTAGTTACGTCATCTATCGGCAGTGACTCGAACTAAGTAAGCAGAGAGCTTACCGAACACGGGTTTCCCGCTAGCTGCAGAGAAGTGAGACTTGGCAGTCTGACCAATGCATCTAGTAGAGACTCCAATTCATAGATGTCGTTGTTAGACAAGTCCAGTACCGAAATATGATGTGGCAGACGTGCGAAACCTTTTAAACCATCTGAAATCATTTTTATAATAAAGTAGGTTAATAATTTGTAATAAAGTAAGCTAAAGGAATGTAGATTGTCCTGCAGTGAGATGACGAGACCGTGATGGATGGCACAAACTGAGGGAGGCCTAAACCCAGTAGTGGATCCTGCTGTGGATGATGATGACGTTTTGTCATAATCTGTAACCAAAAACACAAAGTATGTTTATTTTACCATCTTTCAAAAGATTCCTGGCTAGTCCCAAGTAGATCAAATCTGGAGATAATTCCTCAACAAATCCTTCCACACTTCTTATCCGATTTGATTGAAGCTCGATAGTTCTGACACTAGCTGGAATAAGCTTTGCGTCCAGATTTTCGATGAAGTTTCCACATAAGTTCAGAGTTACCAACTTTTGGAATTCCAATAATGATTCATCGAGGTCGGTCATCTTACCAAAATATTAGGTTAGTAACTGCTGATTTTTTTAAATTTAAATCAGACAGGAAATTAATAGGTTCATGTTACCTCAGAACCAATAATTCGTAAAACGTTGACCATTTTAATTTCCCGCCTTAATACTTCACGATCTTCCAGCATCACGGCTTTCTTAATAACTTTCACCATATCATCAGTGATGGAGTTTGCACTGTGGAAGCAGATTTTGCCTTCTTCATTAGCAAACTTCTCGTTATCCCACAAAGTTATAGGTAACAGTAACTCCCACTGCTGGTCAAGGGTGAGTCCCGATTCTTCGTTCAGAAAGCCGGCAAATATGCTGTTCTGTATTTTGGTTTGTAACGCTTCTGAAAATGTGATTGGTGGTATGTCTTCTTTTAAACAAAGCTTTTTGTGATGTCGAGCTGCCTGTTCTAAAAGCGTCCAGTCAATGCCTGTCTCTATGCGTTCCTGAAACCCTGAAAGATGCATGGTTTTAGAATTTACAAGTGACTACCGGTTTGTTTTGGTGGTGTGAACGTAAAGGCCACTGATTACGACGATGAAGACCTTCTATTACATCTTCGGGGGTGAAAAGAAGACTCGAATCGCTGATTGGAGGTCTAACTATTTGTGGTGTAGGTTTTTTTACAGTTTCTTTGGGTTTAGGAGGCATTTTTAAATAATTATGAAACCTGTCAGGATACCCTGGATATGTACATCTATATAAATTAACTGTCAAATGTAATGTCTGAAACACTAGAGCTAGAAAAATTCTCTAAGGAGTTTTATATCAAAGTTCAACGGTCAAATAATAAAAAATGAGAATTCTAATATCTATTCTATGGGCGCTGAATTTAGTTTAACACTAAAACTATAAAAATCATTAATGTTTAATGGTAAAGGTAAATCATGGTAAACATGGACGGCAACAAACAACCAGATGGCGTGCTGAAATGGTTTACGGTACAATTGATCGCCGCTAGATGCCGCAACGGTAGACTATGATTACAAAAAGTTTACAACACACGTGTAGTGTATCTGTGGCGCGGTTTCGCGACAGACAGCTGCGTGACAGCTGCCAATGTGCAAATCTCTGAAAAATCCAAATGAATTCCTCGCATAAATCAAAGAATATTATTTTGCCTTGAACGTACAACTTTGAACGCCTTTCTCACTATAAATAGGTGTTTGTGGGTTATTGTACACGCGTGATAATTTTTCGGGATAATTTAGGGTGATATTCTTAGTGAAATGTTGAAGACTATATAACATGAGTGCGTGCGCGGGAGTTTTGAGTGCGATTTGGGAGTGTTCCTCGATCGCGAAGTGATTTGGTGATTTGTAGATCAGTACAGCATGCGGAGTGAAAGTAAAGTTTGCGATGTGGATAAGCTGGTTTAGTTACGTTGTCATTGCCAAGTCTCGCACGCGTCCATGCCCTTGCGCGATTGGCAAGTTCCCATAAATTCAACTTTGTTTACTTACGTACAAGTTATCGGCAAAGAGCCTTTTATTAAATCAAAGGTTTGTATTTATTTAAATATTTATCTTTTTACTATCTCACCATCAATTAGCTGCTCACATTTTTTATTGGAATATTCCGCTCACTTTAAACAGGTCCTATTTACGGAGAATGTCAGGAATTTATAAGATTTGAAACTAAAAGTTTTATGGGTTTCGTTGCATTACCATCCAAATAATTATTCATTACTATCAATTCTCATAAAATATATCAGACCGCTTCAATCGCGGTTTTTACCTAGGTACTTGGATAAAGCCTAGATACCCATGTGTTATTCCAGATCATGAAATACCTACTTAAATATATTCTAAGCTTCATTCAAATTAGTTTGTCGTTACGCCGTGGTTGAAGCACAAACATCCTTACTAACTTTCAGATTTATGATGTAAGTTAGAATGTTATTGTAATTATTAACATCAGGTAGTTTGATTTTTTGTTTACAAACTCAACAAAACCTATGTGAGCTTTGTTTTATGACTGTCTGATTAAAAACTGCGCTAACTTACACCACTCTACCAAAAATTTTTTTTTACTTACGTATTTGGTAAAAATGGCTGTGTGTTAAACCTACCTACAAGTTTTCAAAGGCGAATATTTTTAGAATATATTAAATTTAAAATCATTGTCCACCGTCGAATGGATCTATAAGCGGTCAAGGAAAGTCAAATTTTTTCGTATGTGACCTATTATGTAGGTAGTTCATCAACATTGTGGCGACGGATTGCATTTAATATTTTGAAGACTTATATTTCGAAATGTTGACTTTTAAATCACTACCGGCACTAATTGTTTAGGTATTGTCACATTAGGATAAACGCTTAGCGAAGCCCAAGAGGGACTCTTAATTCTAAATTATCTACCGTATTCTATTCTACGAATCTGATTTCTGGATAATTAGGTACCTAGGTGCTATCTCATCTTTCATTAGGCTTTTTCCTGCCTGATGATCTTGTGCTAAGGTGTCTAGATAAGATACGGCACTTCCGTAGATTGTATGCTGCTGTGGCAATTTAGGTATATTTTTAGCATTTTTACTCATGATTCCGACACTTACCTGTAACATTGTCTACCGTGGTATCGGCTGATTAAACAACTACCCTCAGGTCTAAATAAACCAAAATGGGGTTTACCATGAAAGAAGGCGGCTTCGCAGTGAGCGATTACGTGGTGTTTGGAATTCTCTGCATCACGTCTTGTACCGGAGGGCTTTGGTATAGCGCTATCGGCAGTCGGACCAAAGCCGTAGTGGACATCAAAGATTATCTACTAGGAGGAAGAGCCATGTCGACCTTCCCCGTGGCAATGTCACTCATCGCTAGGTAAATATATTTGTTACCCAGTGGTTATTGTTTGGTTATAAATAGCTAGTTATGTTTTCAAACTGCATGGTGAGTGCTCTCTGATCAAGTGACGAATGGCAGCGTTTAGAAAAAAGAGAATTTCATAATAAAATGTGCTAGAAAGTGCACAATATGACATGGGAATTCATATAATCGAACAGTGTTGACATTGAAACGCTGAATAACATTTGCCCTGATCTTATCTGATGAAACCTAACCTTTTACAGGTAACCCTAGAATTATCACGTTAAATGTTCTCAGAAAAGATATCTCACCTATTCATAATTATGTACCTAATGCATATAAGTCCTGATATACCTATTGGCAATCTCCTTCCTCCATCCCTGTTGACAAACATTTCAATCGTAGCTACGTATCAGGAGTAACGATCCTGGGCACCCCTGCGGAGATTTACAACTACGGCTCGCAGTATTGGCTCGTTATCATCGGGGTCAGCCTCAGCTGCCTGGTCGTGGCCACCGTCTACCTGCCTGTCTTCTGCACCCTACGACTCTCATCATCGTATGAGGTATGTAACCCTAAAACACAAACGTACGAATGTAGAGCTGTACATTTTTACACAGACCTTGGTAGAGTTCTCACTATAGATTTATAAAATAAATTGTGGGCCGAATACGGAATATAATGTGGGACGAAAGCAGATTTTTTTATGTGGGCCGAACTTCCATGGGACGAATCTGGAATAAATAGTGTTTCCGTATTTGCCCGGGGGTATTTGCTCGTTTCGGGGGGTTAAAAAGTTGCTAAAAACATCACGATGGACGATCCCATTATGCGAGTAATATAAGTAAAAAACCCGGAATAACTAGATTTGAGAATAAAACAATGTTACTTCATGACCTAGCTTCAGCCTAGTGTTTGAATATGAAATTAATTTTCTAATCTCTATTTGTACTTGTCTATGTTTCTGGCGAGTTGGTAATTTAGGCTGTCGCATTTATGATATCAACAGCAGAGATAACAAAGTCAAAAAATTTGAAAAAACCTTTTATGTATTAGTAACAAACCTTACGTATATACATATAAAAAAACAAAAGCCTGAAACTCTATTTACCGATAACAGAAGTTTTACTGTGTCGCATGCCGTTAAATTGATTTCTTTTGACTTATCAAACTTAAAGACAAGCACAAAATTATGAAAATTAGAAATGCCTGTATGCTTAATCCAAGTTTATGCCTTACGTATGAAGAATAAAAATACCTACCAGATTCTACTACCTTATTGTCTTCAACCATATTTTTTTAACTTAATAAGGTCATCACTACATCATAAAATTCAAATATTGCGTTGATTATTAATTTAGTAATGTAAGAGTTTTATATTTGCTTTTGCCCATAGAAGTTGATTTGCTGACCTGTTTATAATTTGATTTTTTGATTCTAAGAAAATGTCGTCGTCTTTTTATAGTTTGAAATAACAACACACTGATAAATAAAGATCGATGAAAATAGGTGCCCTTGCGTTTACTCAATCTTTATTATGCGGTGGATTTGTATTAAATTATGTAAATAATTATTGTTTATCTTGGAATTTTATGGATTTGAGACGTCCTGACGCTGCTTGTGGGTACCTACTATTTTTATCCGTCAACCAACGTCATAGCTCTTAATGACTGATGGAAATTATTGATTAGTATACCTACTGATTTGACAGAAATTAATTTACAATAAAATTAAAGCCTGTCTATCCGGCACTTTTGTTATAGTTTTACTGCTATTTTAAAATGTTTTGTTTCAGTATTTAGAGCTGAGGTTCAATCGACATGTCCGTGCAGTGGCCTCTATTCTGTTTTTGCTCGATGAGGTAAGAAATCAATCCACTTAAAATCTAAAACTAATGATTATCAATAATATTTTTTATATAAATCCGATTGTAAAGATTTTTGGGTGGTTCAATCACGGCATAGCGGCTGAACGGATTTGAATGAAACTTAGAATATATTTGCTTGCTTACATAGTTCGAAACCTTGAATAACTTATAGTTACTTTTAATTCTGGTATAAAATTTGTAATATTTTACCACGGGTTTTATCCTCTCTAACGTGATGGATGACTAAATGGGCGATGGGCTGATCACCTGTCACCATGGTTCACCTTAAATATTTTGGGACTTTGACTCGGGAGTGGCTGCAAGTTTTCTTATCATTACTTGTGGTTTTGCCCACCGCATTAGGGATACGGGCGTGATAATTTGTATGTACCTATGTATGTATAGATTTTCTAAGGCGCTACTTTCTCTGTTTTTTTTTATGTAAACGTGTAGATATTTTTCCATGTATATCCATCTATTAGATATTATCAAATTTTGTATAATCATCGTAATATAAACGTGGAGATAATGTTGTATAGGCTCAGATAAAGTGGTTACCGCATTTGATAAGGATTAAGTTTTCCAATCACTATGGGACGTAGGCAAATGTTTACATATTTGAGGTTATGAGTCTATTTTGCACATGATTATTCTAAGCTACCAAACAATAAAGATATGGAATCCAGACATGCAAAGAGAGCAAATGTTGACACAAGAATATCTATATCATAGCCATTGTAAGAGGAATTTATATTTATGTAAATGTCAAATGTGACCTACTCAATGCCGACAAGAAGCACGTCACATTGAATCAGTATATTTACATATTTTAGTTCTCTTTTAAATATCTAATTAAAGTCTATAAGATTCTCATGACCGTGACACATACTGCATTGAAGTACCTATTGAATCGGCAATATTCATTAAATAGCTAAGTAGGTTTAATAGTATTCAATCAGCTTACGGTCGTTCGCTTTAATACCTATACGGTAAGACTAGGAATGTATTCTTTTGTAGACCGTATTAGAGACACTATAGAGTTTAATTTGATTTGTCAGATGCTTCCAAGTCTGTACCAAGGTGGACTTTGGTCACTGTTCGTTCATTTATGAAGAAAATCAACATCAATTGACGTAGGTAGGCGAATCAAATACGGTTAGTAGGAAAATGACGATAGCACTTTGTTCTCCTGATTATTATCTTTTGATGGGTGTATTATGGGAATCGAACATGACTATATTAAAGATAATGCTAGTTATGTTTGAGAGAGAATTGTGTGAACACTAAAGGAAAACTTATAATATCTCGAAAGTAAAATACATCAAACCTTTAGTGTCTATATTCTATCTTATAATATAGACCTTTTGTTTTATAATATAGATACACCACCAACTATTTTGTTTCTTTTTATACCCAGGCGGATATATCTTACTAATTGACAGAAATTATGTCCGCATAATTGTCATGCCAATTTTATAAAAAAACTGCCAAAAATATGTCTCCTCTAAAAGGCAGCCGTTGGACGGCCGCTAAAGTGCCGATGAACTTTAACAACAGATTTATGACTGTACAAGCTCTATTAGATAAGTACCATCGCAACAGACATAGGTATTGTATATCTAACTCTCGGTGGAAAGATAATAATGAATCACGCATCTGTAATTGAATGATACGGGTTTTTTTGCATCTATTTTTATCAAGTTGTCGTGCAAGGTTGTTCAATGATTTCGTATTAGATAAGTGCACACACATTGTATTTAATTGAAACATACACATATACTAGCTTGTGTTATGTACATAGGCTTTATATATAGGTCGACTGCAATGCCAGCTCGCAAAATATGACCAAACTCTAAGCAAGTCTATTCAGTGTTTAAAGAACTTCTTTTTTAATCTGAATTCTTTTGCTTGTACCTTTTACCAGGTTAGGTAGGTACGCTTACAAAAAAATAAAATTAATGATATGATTAATGTACAAAATGTTAATTTACTTACATATAGTTTGGACCTTGAATTTTTAATGAACAGCATGGGAATGTAAACAATTCCTTATTAAATGAATTGGTCAATTGAACAGTATGTAGTTGTCTACAGCGGACTTTGACTTCCTTATGCCGTTCTAAGTGAAGTTATTCAGAAGTCAAGTGGAGGTAATGTGGTAATATGATAATATGGAATCCAGCTGGAAAAATGTGTGTTTGCATTGTAGACTTTGTTTTATTTTGGCTGTATTCGTGTAAAATTCGAGTAGCCATGTTACACTTACCAACGAATACTCAAACGCGACTCAGAGTTGAGCACGTCTCAACTCACGGTTTTTTGAAAGTTTCTGATGAAAATCTGTAAAAAAAAAGTCATTTGAGACGTGCTCAACTTTGAGATGCGTTTGAGTATTCGGGGGTTACACTGTTAGTTGAACTGACTAGTCTTTGACCTCTATCAGCAAAATATGTGAAATTTATTTATTATACGAAATCGTTTCAACTAATTCAACGACCTCGGTGGCGTGGCGGGCGAGTGCTCGGCTGAGACGCAAAGGCGCGAGTTCGATTCCCGCTACGGGGGAAATGTTTGTATGTTCTGCAAATATTTCTTCCGGGTCTAGGTGTTGTAGTATTATGTAGTAGGTATGTGTTGTGCACGTATTTAAAAAAAAAGTATGTAAGTATTCTATCAGCCATCTGGTACCCATAGTACAAGCTATGCTTAGTTTATGGCTAGATGGCGATGTGTGAAATGTCCACAAGTATTTATTATTGTTATTATAATTAATTAAAATATGGGATATGGGACCTTAGGATCATTCTCTATAGACCTAGCACAAGAATCATCAAACTCGGTTATGAATTGGCGCAGATAGGTATATTGTAGCAGATTGTGCGAGTAATGTTAGAAAATACAGCAGAATCGTAAAAGTTCGCCATATTTGAAGTGGAAAATTGCAGGCCATTATTTTTAGTTACATCACAGTTTGAGAAATACTAGCTAGTTAGAAATAATTTTTATGTAAGTATGTTGCATTTTGTGAGAGGAAATGCCTATGTTATGTACTCTGTTGTAGGTAGACTTATGGCCGATTCTAATAATTATAATACTAATGAACGGGCGACGGTTCTTTCATTATAAGAGCAACGTTGTTTATTTGTCAAAAAATTATGACAGCTTTAGCTGTAAAAAAACGTGTATTTGTGGACATCACTCAGCGCCATCTAACCCCAAACTAAGCAAAGCTTGTACTATGGCCACCAGATGGCTGATAGAATACTTATATATTTTTTTTTGTAATTATCTACTTATAATACATAATACTACAATACCCAGACCCGGAAGAAATATTTGCAGAACATACAAACATTTATCTCGCAGCGGGAATCGAACCCGCGCCTCTTGCGTCTCAGCCGAGCACTCGCCTGCCACGCCACCGAGGTAGTCATATGGTAATGAACATTCTGTCGTCCGTTAGTAGAATGTTGAAATGGGCTATTGGTTGTCTCTTTTATTTTAATTGGATTGATGTTGGGTTAATTTTAATACGTACCTACCTATGATTTTTTCATTTCAGGTGTTGTTCTTACCGATGGTCGTCTATGTCCCGGCACTAGCATTTAATCAATGTAAGTACATAATAATCATTTTCATTTGCGTTTAAATTGTTTCTGTATAGCCTTAAAATATTATCGTAATGTTTTTTTTCAGTTTATGCATAATTATTTTTATTTTATGTTGATTTCAGTGACGGGTTTCAATGTTTTTGCCGTGGGTGGTGTTATGGTTTTAATATGTGGTCTCTACACAGTATTAGTGAGTATTATTTTTATTTATTTCATTTTGTTTTTTGTGTTTTCAGCTATTTTCGTATACATTTTTTTTGAGAGTGAATGAAGCGAAAGAAGTATGTCAGGATCGTAGCAAATAGAGATCCGTGATCTCTGCCTACCCCTATGGTAAACAACTTAGACTGATTGTACCACCGAAAAAGTCGACGTCACGCATGAAATTCTGGGGTGCCTTTAAGCTTGGATTTGGGATGAAGTAATATTCCTTAAGAGTGAGGTTACTATAAAAGTAAACACATTGATTTCTTATCAGGGTGGTCTCCGTGCGGTGGTGTGGACAGACTCGGTGCAGACAGGAGTGATGTTCATAGGGGTCATATTGGTTTCCGTGGCGGGTACCCTGGCTGCCGGAGGCGTCAAGAACATCTTAAATATTGCCAACCAGTCCGGCAGATTGGCGCTTACAAAGTGAGTTCTCATTAAAATTATTTAGGTTTTTCAACGACACGAGAAAAAAAGCCTAATACCTAACTAAGCCTTATAAATTTTCAGATTTCTACCAGCCTCTGACCTTCTTGGATATTGCAGTCTATGTCAGTTTTCTACATAAGAATACGATGTAATACTTGTCTTTTTAAACAATCTGGTTTTTACAAAAAAATTGAAAACTTTTGAAAGTTCTCGAGCATGCTTGGATTAGTTTGACTCGATCTACTGGATCTTAAGATATTTTCAGACCATGTGATGAAATAAGAAATTGTTGTGTTACATATTTATTGAAATTTTACTCCTATCCAGTTGGGATTTCTCCCCCTTCGAGCGACAAACGGGTTGGGGGGCCGTGGTCGGAGGTTTCCTTTACTGGACCTGCTTCAACTCAGTTAACCAAACCATGGTGCAGCGGTATATAGCGTTGTCTTCTAAGAAAAAAGCTATATGGTATGTATACATCTCGGAAGAAATAATGATGCCAAATAAGTTTTTCAAATAACATCCGTTAGGTTTTTCACAAAATGAAATTTAAAACAATTTGAATTTGACAGTCAGAATTTAAATGTATTTATCTATTCAGCATGTGTTCTCCCACTCTTCCGGTTCTTTGTTGCAATTCTTTATTGTATATAGAAAAATTTACAAATAAGACATTAACCCCCGAATACTCAAACGCGTCTCAGAGTTGAGCACGTCCCAAATCACGGTTTTTCGACAGTTTTTGATGAAAATCTGTCAAAAACTCGTCACTCGAGACGTGCTCAACTCTGAGATGCGTTTGAGTATTCGGGGGTAAGAAGTCCTTTGCTGTCCTGTCTACAATGTCGTCGGAACAGCAGGCAGCTGGTCTGCCTCGTTCAGTAGTCACGATTCAAATAATAAAATCAATTCCAGTGCTCTTGCCATATTCTGTGCCGGAGCGATCCTTGCCATCTCTCTATGCGTGTGGTGCGGCCTGGCCGCGTGGGCCGTGTGGGTCTCCGGGGGGTGTCACTCTGGAGGCAAGCCACTCGTGGACGACCGGCTGCTGCCAGCCTTCGTCACATACGTCTCCAAAGCTCAACGCCTCCCAGGGCTGGCTGGGGTCTTCCTCGCTGGTGTTTTTGGTGCTGGGCTCAGGTATGACTCTAAAGAATCGCTATACCTTGCACCGTATTATAAGAATGGGAGAAGTGTTTGTGTGTTCTGCAAATATTTATTCCGGGTCTGGGTGTTGTGGTACCATGGTACTCGTAGTTTCTGATATCCACGACACAGGGAATCCTAGTGACTACTAAACTAGTGACTAGTGACTATGAAAATGAAATTGGTAATGAGTATAATCTTACTTTATATTATAAATGTGAAAGTTTGTGAGGATGTATGGATGTTTGTGCCTCAATTACGCCTAAACGGCTGAACGGATTTGAAGGTACCACGCGAGCGAACCCGCGGGCGGCAGCTAGTACAATATACTTAAAGGAATAACGAAAAAAAAACTACTAAAACTGAAACAAATCGAAATCACAAAAAAAACATAAGAGTGTGTACTGCAGCCTTAAATTGATTGGTGTTGTGCCGACCCCACTTAAGTGGGATAAGGGCAGGGAGATGATGATGTATCATTGTGTCTTCCAGTTCGCTGTCCTCTGTTCTGAATGCGTGTGCGCTCGTGGTGGTCGAGGACCTGCTGCACGGCTGGCTGAAGGTGCACCTGAAGCCGCTCACTGAGGGCATCGTCGCTCGCTCCGTCACAGCATTACTAGCTGTCATCTCCATCATCATGCTGATTGTTATACAGAAGCTGGGCGGAGTTCTTGGTATGTATGTCACCGTAAAATTGCTCGAAGCGCTTGTGGCGTAGCCTGCTTAGGCGTTCCTGATTGATCGTTAAAGTTAAGCAACGATATGCGCGGTCACAAATTGGGATGGGTGAACGCAAGTGGCATTACGAGCTGAGCGCTTCCGTGCTTCGGAGGGCACTTTAATCAGTCGGTCCCGGCTTTTAAGTCGTTAAGCCATGACGGAGGCCTTTAGGCGGCCTAAAAACTCCGTCACTAGAGTTGGCCACTAGCTCATACAAACATACATACTCCGTAAAATTGTAGATTATAATCCAACGGTATAGCGAGATTGACGATCTCTGTTGCGTGGCGGGCGATTGGCAATTGTTTATATTCATTTATTTAAATTTCCTCCGGGTCTGGGTGTTGTACTGCCCTCCTATATCTAAAACATCGCTAAGCCACAAAACCAAGTTTTGAGATATGAGCGAAAAACGCGGTAGTATAAATATATATTTTATCGTAGATAGCGCTGTTTTTGCAAGAGCTATTTCCTGAACTAAAAACGCTAGAAGAATGATTCTAAAACAGATCGATAGAGAATTTTTTTCTAAGTAGAATGGCATCAAAAACTCAAAATCGACCCCCTGTGGCTTAGCGATGTTTTAGATATAGGAGGGCAGTGTAGTATTATCCTTACTAATGTTATAAACGCGAAAGTTTGTATGTATGTTTGTTACTATTTCACGCAAAAACTACTGAATGGATTTTAATGAAACTTGGAATATACATACTACATGTACTGGATTAACATATAGGCTATTTTATATCCGGGTACCACGCGAGCTAAGCTGCGGGCAGCAGCTGGTATATTATAAGTAAAAAATAAAAGTATCTAAGTATATCAGCCATCTGGTTGCCATAGTAGCTTCATAGCTTTGCAAGCCAACAGTATGTTACGGTTCACAATCTTTCGACAGTTACTGTTTACAATAAATAATAAATATTTGTGGACATTTCACACAGCGCCATGTAGCCCCAAACTAAGCAAAGCTTGTACTATGGGCACCAGATGACGGATAAAGAGACCCGGAAGAAATATTTGCAGAACATACAAACATTTCTCCCGTAGCGGGAATCGAACCCGCAACTCTTGCGTCTCAGCCGAGCACTCGCCCGCCACGCCACCGAGATCGTCAGTTGATAGTTATTCAGAAGCTGGGATTCTGAATAAACTATCAACCGGGTTCTTATGTGCTGGGTGCGTTTTATTTTGGTTTTTAGTTCCAAGATCAAAGGAATAGATTCGCCAATCTGTCTGTCCGTCCTAATACCCTAAAATTTTGTATAATGTTGAAGACGTGTACAATATTTAAATAACTGTTAAAGACTTTTCACATTCACCTGTCTGGATCCAATTTAACGTATCTGAAGTATCGATAATCTTGACTAGATTGAGGTAATTATGGTTTGAGTACCTACTCAAGTGTTGTACTTCATACATATTACATTGAGAACTCGTTTATTAAGGGAGTCTCGGGTACTTTTATCTCTTGAAGCGTGTGGAGTTTATACAACGGTTCTTCGAATACTTTTCTCCCTTTCATATGTAGACTTTCAGTGTGGAGCCACGTTAGTGACGCCGCGACAGAAGTATTTATCCGCAGCATCACTGACGCGGCGCCACTGACGCTGGCTTCGAAAGTCTACTCCAAAGAGTTTTTTTTAAAATCATTTTATGATCATTTCCAGGAGTAGCAACAGCCTTTATCTCTTGAAGCGTGTGCAGTTTTTACAACGGTTCCTTCGAATACTTTTCTCCCTTTCATACGTAGACTTTCAGTGTGGAGCCACGTTAGTAACGCCGCGACAGAACTATTCCGCAGACGCGGCGCCACTGACGCTGGCTTCGAAAGTCTACTTCATAGAGTATTTTTTTTAAATCATCCCACTATATTATAAATGTGAAAATTTGTGAGGATGTTGTATGTTTGTGCCTCAATCACACCTAAACGGCTGAACGGATTTAAATGATACTTGGAATGTAAATGTGCTGGATTAACATATTATAGGCTATTTTTTATCCGAGTACCACGAGCCGCGGGCGGCAGCTAGTTTTATGAAAATTTCCAGGAGTAGCAACAGCCTTATCAGCTATCGCCGCTAGCGCCACTTGTGGCATCTTTACCCTCGGCATGGCGTTCTGGTGGGTGGGTCCCCGCGGCGCCATCGCCGGCGGCGTGGCCGGCGCGCTCATCGCTGGCGGCCTGTCGCTGGGCACCCAGGCCGCGGCGGCCGCCGGCCTCAGGTCTCCACCCCTCAATATCACCATGGAGTGTGCTGCTAACGCCACTTATGTCAATTTAGATTTGGTAAGTCATAAAAAAGGTGCTCTATAGTGATCTAACTTGTTTATCAAAATGTAAAGGGCCGACGGCAGCCTATTGCCAAGCCTCCGCTGTCCGTCCGTCCGTCTGTCAGCGGGCGGTATCTCATGAACTGTTATAGGAAGAGTTGTAATTTTCACAGTATTTCTATTACCGCTTTAAAAATAATTAATAAAAATCAAATGGCCTCAATACAAGAAACATTTATGTACATGTACGATGGTACGGAACCCTTCGTGTGCGAATTCGACAGGTTTTTTTATGAGCCCTCTATGTCTCACTGCCGCTCAAACGCGCCGTTCCCTCCATCATTGACTTTAATAATAATAATAATAAGCCATTTATTCCCAAATTAAATTATACAATAATTTAAAAATACATGTTATTCCTTAATTAACTTAACTTTAAATGTCAAAATAAATCAGTTTAATAATCCCTCGTAATATTTTTTATTCGGGTGCCCATCTACGAGTAAAGACATGTCTCGTCCAGGTAGCGCAGGCAACGTCCTCGATGTCGTCTCCCCAGCGGCGGCGCGGCCTGATCAATGACTTTACTGTTATCTAACCCCCGAATACTCAAACGCATCTCAAAGTTGACCACGTCTCAAATGACGATT
The DNA here is from genome assembly GCA_949320045.1 of Scotopteryx bipunctaria. Classification (NCBI taxonomy): domain Eukaryota; kingdom Metazoa; phylum Arthropoda; class Insecta; order Lepidoptera; family Geometridae; genus Scotopteryx; species Scotopteryx bipunctaria. The sequence goes on from OX439441.1 coordinate 9,374,955, forward strand.
TGAGACGTCAAACAACCGTGAGTTGAGACGTGCTCAACTTTGAGTCGCGTTTGAGTATTCAGGGGTAATTCTGTTTACAGGACCCGGAATCGTTCTTCCCAATCTTCCGCGTATCGTACCATTGGATCGCGCCGATGGGGCTGATTGCGACCCTCACCGTGGGGGCGCTCGTCGGCTGGTGCTTCGACAACAAGTCCACTATCCTCATGGACGCGGAGTTGTTCACGCCATGCGTCCACCGCTGGCTGCCTCGCGAGGCGCACGAGAACAGCGGCGCGGCGAGGCGAGGCAAGACGAGCGCCGAGCCTGCTATCACCGCCGCGCCGCTTATTCTGGGCACGGTTAATAAGGTAAGCTAACATTCTTTGTGATCCTACAGGTGTATATCATAAAATTTGCGAAGATGTGAAGGTATTTGCCGAACGTCCGAACGGATTTATATTGGTACGTAAGTAAGTAAGTTCGTGTGAGCTAGTGGCTAACTCTTGTGACGGAATTTTTAGGCTGCCTAAAGGCCTACGTCGTGGCTTAACGACTTAAAAGCCGGGACCGACAATTTAACGTGCCCTCCGAAACACGGAAGCGCTCAGCTCGGTAGGTAATTGGGCCACAAACATACAAACTTTAACAAAAGTAAACGATGTGTTGTTGTGTGTACCTGACATCTGAAAAGCGCTCGTGGCGTAGCTTGCTTGACGTTCTTGAGTCATAATTTGGATAGGTGACCGCAAATGGTATTACGAGCTGAGCGCTTCCGTGCATCGGAGGGCGCGTAAAATTGTCAGTCCTGGCTTTAAGTCGTTAAGCCATGACGAGCCTTTAGGCGGCCTAAAAACTTTGTCACAAGAGTTTGCCACTAGCTCATACGAACTAACTTACTTACCTGAAATTGTACTCATAGCAATTCACCGTTCTAGCTCCTGACACATTTTCCAAGCAATTGTGTGTGAAGGGTTACTTTTTAATATCTAATTACCAGCTGCCGTCCGCGGCTATGCTAGAGTTGTACCCGGATAAAAGTAGCCTATATGTTATTCCAGCACACGTGGGTATTATGTATATTCCAAGTTTCATTCAAGTCCGTTCAGCCGTTTGGGCGTGGATTGGGGCACAAACATACGTCGTCACATCCACATATCCACACATCCTTACATTCTCACATCCTCACAAACTTTCGTATTTATAATATTAGTAGGGTTATAGATTTTATTTTAATTTAATTATGGTATAATTTTAACTTCTCTGCTGGACTGGGAGTAAAGAAAAAACATAGAATGCGTCCAGCTGCTTCTCTCCCCGAGCATGTCGTAAAAGTCGACTAAGGGATAGATCCTCTCCAACATGACGAGTGTATCTCGTCATGTTGGAGAGGATCTATATCTATAAGCAAGTATTCCCAAGGAGGGTTGACGTCAGGCAGGCGGCCGGTCATAAAATAAAATACCTTAACCAAAACTCTTACAGTATGCTACAAGGATCATCCTGTGCCGACCCCACATAGAGTGGGATAAGGGCAGGAAGATAATGATGATGTGCTTCATCTAAATTTTATATTTCAGGTTGAAGCCACTACCGTAGCAGAGACAAGATGAGTGAGATTAAGATTTAGGAATAAGACAAGGATTCGTGATTTAAATCGTACAAAGTAAAATACGTTGGCGTACAATAAAGTTTCAAAATATCTACCCCAGCGTCGAGTATTAAAATTATTGTAGTATGTGTTTTTGAAAAGTCGTATTATTCTGGTAAAAAAGATGCTTGTAGGCAGACTTATTTATTTTGAAATGAGGTTGTTATGTTATGTTCCTAATTAATTATCAGTTATGATAGCATTCCGAATAGGTTGAAGAAGCTCACTGTGATTCAAAATTTTTGTAAAAAGTTATGATTGTGTAAGTGTATTTTTGACAGAATATTACATTGCAAAATATAAAGGGACCAACTTTAATATGTAAAATAAAGCTTGATAAAGTGAATCCCAGTACATTTTTTATTTAATTCATCTTGGATACTAATACATATTATCGCGCTCGTATCCTTAAGGGGTGGGCAGTGCCACAAGTAACACTTGCAGCCACTCCTGATCCAAGAGTCCCAAGATGAATATGGTGAACCATGGCATGACAGATGATCACTTGATCAGCCCATCGCCCATATAGATGGTCGATCATGTTGGAGAAGATACTAATATGGTCAACAATATTAAAAATAATAGTAAAATGGTTATAGGTAAAAATATTTATGGAATTTTTACTAGTTTAACCTATTTTTTTGTCATGACTACGTGGCAATTTACTAAATATTTAGTGCAGTGATTATACTCGTTTACATATCAGTATTTGAACTATCGAAGTACTTACAATGTATTATAGGCATTATGATATGACTCTCGAATATACCTAATGTAACTTCAGAAGTAATTTTCACAGATAAATTATTTATTAATATTTTACTATATTTTACATAGGTAGTATGTAGTATAAATATAGATAGATATATATTTTGTAAAAACTTTTTTCACACTTTTGTGACTTCAACTACTTTATTGCCATACAAAATTTACTTAATTTTTAAGTAACTAAAATACATAGATGTAGCTTATATTTAGAGTAAAATCTAATATAAGTTATTGTAATTTATTCCTAAATATAAAAGGTCTTATAGTTATTTTAAAATAAATGGTGCTAAATTGTGATGTTCAAAAATATTATTTCTAAGCCCACTTGTAAAATTATAACTTGCTTTTACTAAACGTTTCTTATAAACTAGGATTTGGTAGCAAGTGCCGATGAAGTGTATTAGTTTAGAGAACTAATATAATTTTTTGAACTCTTAATATTAAAGTAGGTCTACTAATATAAACGGGTTACCTAGCATGCATGCAGAGTGATTTAGTAATGTTGCAGAACGTTTCGAGTTACAAGTAAGACTGTAAAGATGTGAAAAAGGTAATTTATTTTGTTATTAAATAAATGTATGTTGCAACGAACGTGTTTCATTTGGAATTCAGGAGTTGTGACGTAGGAGGTATTTAGAGGAATTATTTCTCAAACAGCGGCAATTTCGCGTGAAGTTTGGAAAGTTATAAAATTGCGGAGGATTGTGGAGACGCAGTAATGTAAATAGTCAGGTGTTGCCGGCCGCGGAGACCGTTTTGACTCTGCCGTGGATGTGACAAGTCCTGGAAAGTGCATGAGTTCAAATTATGCGGTGTTACGCAGGATTCCTTTCAAGCACTTACCCCCGAATACTCAAACGCGACTCGGTTGAGCACGTCTCAAGTCACGGTTTTTTGACAGTTTTTGATGAAAATCTGACAAAAACTCGTCATTTGAGACGTGCTCAATTCTGAGATGCGTTTGAGTATTCTGGGGTTAGTCCATGTCGGAAAATTAGCGAATGCGTTTATAGATGTCACCATAAAATTGCAAATACCGTTAGATTATAATCACTGGGTGGATAAGTAATAATGCGTTATTGTAAGCAGTATGTAACGGTTCACAATCATTCGAAAGTTTACATTACAATCTTGTGAGATAGATTATAAGATTCCGGGACTGGGTAGTGCAGAGGTCAAAATGTCTATAGTCTAATTCTAATTCTAATGTTAGGGGAACAAAGATCTGCACTGACGTCCCGCGGTGGGGTGTATTGTGCATTACCCCCTCTGCTAACCCTCCCCCAGCTAGCCCAGCTCCTTGAAGTACCGGAGAAGGACTTTGGGGTGTTGGCAGCAGTGTTCCAGTATCCTCGATGGTGTTGTTGAAGCCACTGTTGGTGATGTCTATAGTCTATACAGACCAGCTGTCTATGTGGCAAAAAGTATGAATAATCTAACGGATTTTACAATTTTACGGTGACTTAGACACTAATTTTTTTTTCGCTGGATATCGTCTCCTTTTCAAAAAAGCCTTGTGGTATTTGGCAAAGACACCGATTTATAAGAAGAAGATTGGTAGAACATTATCTTTGGAATGGAAATATATACCTTAAGAATCCCACTTGCTTCTTTCTCCGTGTTGGCAACTGTTGGCGCGAATGTGGCAGAAGATTTACATTCGGCGCGCGGTGCGCTATTAAAAGTGGCACAGAACAAGATTGTGGAGTCTTGAGGGATGTTCGCGGTGAATAATGGCTAAAGAGGGGTGTTTTAAGCTTTGCGCTGATTTTATTTATGTGGAAATACCGTTATGTAGGTGAGACTGAAGAGCCAACCGAATACTGACATGATAAGCCTCGTGAGTAATCACAAACTATTTTTTACAGATAAAACATGAATTGTTGTTGCAGCTAAAGTAATATTTGTGTAGAAAATATGTGTATACGTACTCTGCTGTAGTTCAACTATTATCCCCAGAGTTACCTATGTATGTTACCTATGTGCTATGAGGAAAACTTAGCTCCAACGCCGGTCAATGGTTGTAAAAACACAGTAAAGTTTGCTTGTATGCTATTTTTAGCACCTTAATATTTTTGTGGCTTTTGGTTGGTTTTTAACGTCTTCTTAGTCTTGGAAAATTTTATGCTCCTACTTTGAATTCTCGCCAAATTCAACGTTCAATAAGTTCCTGTCAAAATGCGTCGTAAAACTGATTGCGGCGCTGAAAAGCCTTCAAAACCTTCTGCCTGGAAAGTCGTAAACTGAATCGGCCCAGAAACTGTTTAATTGCGTACAGTCTTGTAATTAAATATGCGTAAAGCGAGTACGCGATACATCTCGAGTTTGAAGTGAAGTACTTTCTGTTTTATTTGTTTTGTAGGTAAGAACAGAAGCTTTAGGAGCTTTTAAATTTTGCATAAATTAAATAACACGGTAGAATATTTCAACGTCGGTATGTTAAGACAACAACGCACAAGGTGGTTTACTATTTTATTTTATTTTTTATGGTTATTTAAATGGAAGCTTCTTCCAGACCAGTTTTTGTAAAGTAGGTAGGTAGGAACTTACAGGTAAAATGGCGATAAAAGTACCTATTCGGTAAGTACTGTAAATAACTATATAGTATAGTATGCGCAGCATGTGCGTGACATGATAGTGCCATTTGATTCTCAGCAGCAATGAAAATAAAACATTTAAATAATTGAGACGTAAAAGGCAGAGGCTGTGCCAGATAATGAAGCCACCCGTAGCGACAAAGCAACAAAACTTGTATAAAGACTTTATTATTGTCGTAAAAAGCACGCGCCCCATCGCGGTAGACGCCCAATTAAATAATGAGCCAACTTGAAAACGAATTACCCATCGGGACACCAGAGGTTCCTTTGCCTGTTCTTTTAAAATGGAAAATCGACAGTAAGTTGTGGTAATGTCTCCATTAATTTGTAATCTTGTCACAGAATGTACAATAGTGTTTACAATAATAGACGGCCTCGGTGGCGTGGCGGGCGATTGCTCGACAGAAACGCAAGAGGCGCGGTTTCGATTCCCGCTGCGGAAGAAATGTTTGCATGTTCTGCAAATATTTTTTTCGGGTCTAGGTGTTGTGGTACCATGGTACTCGTAGTTTCTGATACCCACGACACAGGGAATCCTAATGTGGGGTCAGGACTATGTATGTGACTGTTGGTTGTTATTATTATTATTATATTATTATTAATATACGTTTGTGTCGAGCGCGTAGATATATTATCTATTCTCATAAAACTTTTAAGCTCTAAACAGGAAAGTCAGTTATTTATTTACTGTAGTATTCGATATCCTTATATGCGATGAAAAATACATATCCTTTGTTTCCTTTATAAACCAGAAAAACACATCGAAGAGGGATATAAAAGGAAATCGCAGAGTCAAGGCACACGTTAATTTTATTGTTATTATACATCTTGGCCATAGGGATTTAGCAGAGAATACGTTCACTATCATGATTTCTTATCAAAGTATCCTCCCCACAAAGCCGGCCATTGGCCAGGGACGTCGTCATTTACGCCCCCCGGCCGTCAACTGAAGATAATGAATGCTTTGGGAGATACGACGCTTTTTCATTGTCTTTTTCGGTCTAAGGTTGTTTTTAGCGATATATGTATCTCTTATATGAAGGTAGGGTCAAACTAAACGTAACGCGATCTATATTCAAATGGGTGCCCACTAGCAGCTTCACAACTGAACATTTTCGTCTACGCTGAGTCAGGCAATGTCTTTGCAATTCAACACACATTGATGATGATGATAATGATTTTTCTTAGTATTCCTCATAATTTTAATGCACAGCCGAAGTTGCTTACATCATAGTAGTAAAACTAACAACTAGTAGTAATAGATTTTACAACGGTCATACGAGTAGAAACACCAACGTCCAATTTCAAACAAAACATTAACCCATTTGAAACTAATTTATGCTCTATTTGACTTGTATGTGTCTAAAGAGCCTGCACGGAGCTTAATCGTCTGGTAATGTCATTCAGTCGAGTGAATCTACGGAGGTTGTTTTAATTGAGTTTTGCCTTTGCACCTTTGTGGCGACGTGTCATCCTCAAACGGGAACATGGAGTGCTGAGGAAAATGGACGATGGAGGTGTTAACTTTTTTCAGGATTTATGAATTGATTGGGTTTGGAAAGGATAATTCGGATAAATTTAAGCGAACGAGAGGTGACATCTTTTTTATTACGTGTTGGGGGAATTCATTTTGATATTCTACACGCGTAATAACAAAATATCAATTGATTGGTTTATATTTCGTTAAGTAATTAATGAAGCCATTCAAGAAAATTTTCTAAAGTATCCAGTCATAAGTAAGGCAATTTACAAAAGCTCATAAACATTTAAATGGATGTTCACAGGTCCAGTGTTTTAAAACGATATTATTCTAGACTGGATAGAGAACTTCACTGCACCATTTGCATATAACCTTGCTAAATTAAATTAGTTGTCAACCGTAAACATTTTTGTTTATCACCGGGTACTATGCACATTGTTTCATAATCGCCACAAAACATGCAAAGTGCATCTCTTACATGTAAAACAGCGGCGGGTATTTAAATTTTCACCTTTCCCCATAATTCGCGGAGCAGACAAAGACTTACACGATGCATTTCACATGACAGAAAATACAGGTGTTGTGCCCATCTCGAGCGACGTGTTTTATGCATGAGGCTAATATTATTTACTTTAAAGCTTTCTATAATGGCATCTTTAAAGTTTGATGTATGTTACCTATTGAATCCCCCTTTAGAAGGCAAGTAACTCGTAACTACATACGATTCAAAAGCAATTGTCTCAATAATCTCCAATAGCCGGCACTTAATCCTTGCAAAAGAAAAAAATCACCACGGTCGAGATAGACATTTGAAAATGGCGAGGAGTCAACAAACGAATTTCCGACACGTCAAAGTAAATCTCTGGCCGACAATACGAATGGCAATAAAATCCCGCAGAGGGTTACCGGCAATCGGTAAGCTCTCCACCCCCTACTATTGGATAATGTGACAATCGTTCTCGAGTTGGTGTAACTTTGTTTGCGATGGATGGGTGCTTTCGTACCTCAGATTTGCTCCTGTGTTTCCTACGACATAATACTGTTTTGTAGTGTGACTTTCATTGCGTATGGTTTTATGAATAAGGTAGTTATTACTAGTTTCGTTATAAGTACTTGCTGAAAATGCTGTTTTATATAATAGTATTAATCCTTAACTAATTTATTTATCTAAGTTATCTAACCTATTAAAACTTGACAAAAATGTTTTTTAGTAAGACTGAAATAAATAGTAAAACCTCCAACTAAGCTGCACAAAAAGGTCCACTTTTCGCAGTTTTCGAAAGATCCAGTAAAACAGTGTAATTTGAGATAAGCGACTGTTTCACACGAACCGGATCGAACTATACTTAACACGATCTCATGCGATAGCGATTTGCCAAAGAGGGTGTCGTCGATGGGGACAAGCGTTTTTAGATAAGGGAGTTAGAGGACAAATTAGTTGGTGGACTTTTTTAATGTATTATCTCTCCATCACCTTTTGTTCATTTGCACTATTTTGGGTTATTGGATACAGTTAAGAACTGCAGTTGAAAATGTACTAAGCGTAAATTTCCATTTCACTCGAAAAGACTGCTAAGTAGCCGGGACGTGCAAACGCCACAAAGCTTCGCAAACGAAAAAAAAGTTGAATGCGCAGTCTTCCTATAGTGCTCCTTTGGTTAACAAAGGGTCGCCAGATCTGAACATTTGGGCATGTGAGACTTTGCAACGTCAAACGCCTTGCGGGCATTAATTGAACTCTGCACCCACTTAATTTTCAATAGCACCCAGTCTCCCAGCGGCTCGCCAGGTGAACGCTTTGTGAGCTGCTGTTTGCTAAAGTCCTCGTATTTATTTTAGATTCCATTGTACTCCACTCCGACGCTTTGTCGGAAAATAGCCCTCTCGCGTACTACCGCTTTGTTAATTTTATTAATACGTGAAACATTTATGGAACGCGACCGCGCCGGCGAATTAATGAGTTTTATTGTTGTACGGAGAGTAATGTTCTCGCAATGAAGCTGGGCTTAGATATCTAAACGCGAGAGCTTTCCTCGAGTTCCTCATGCAGCGTATTTTATGTTTGGTAAGTTTTCACGCAATGTTTCACTTGTCGGGTTTTTGATTGAGAACTAAAACACCTGCTATCAAATAAAATGATGCTTTATTTGTGGCATTGTTTCAGAATCCTTATTGGTGGACGGGCTCTGGATTTTGAAAAACAAAGACATCCGAGTGATCCTCTTTTATCCCGCATATTACGAGAGTTCAAAAGACACACGAGATATTTACGTTGATCCCGCGGACTGTACGTAAATAACTGGGCATTTCACCGGTGGTGGCCGACAAAAGAATTTAATAACAGCGCGAGGCGAGCCAGGGCGGGTGCCGCCCTCGGCTTGTGCTCAGTGAGCTAAGCTTATTATCTCGACCTCACCAAGAACATATTTGCGTTGCCGAATGTCAACCGGTCGCTGCCGGTGCCCTCCAGTTTGCGCTCAAACATTAAAGAGCGGCGATGTTTAGAGACGGCGCAAATTAAAATAGGCTTTATGCAAAATCTAATTTGCGAAGAAGGGTGCTTCGGCACGGCCTGAGGTGGCTGTTTGTATTGGTAATTGAATTAATTCCGCTTTGAATTACCTGCGTTCTGGTTATTATTTGGCGACTCATTCTGTTGACAATATAATGGTATTATTGACACAATCAACTCTGATGATAGAATACCTTTAGCTCAAAAGCGACTTTATTAACATACGAGTATGTACCATGGTTGAGCTTGGTATCGAATAAATGAACAGAAAACCTGCTTCGAATCATTCACCGTACTTACCCCTACGCACACGTCCATGTACAGTACGTCCATCATGATAGTGCACATAATTCATTTTACATTTAAAATCAAAGCACTCATACCCATACCTAGGTATATTATTAATAATGAATCTGCGGTTTTACCAGCATTATGGGCAAAAGTTTGATCCTTTCAAAATAAACATGAACCCCTGAAAGTTGGCAACTAGCTTACATTAAATGAAACTATATTAAAGATTCAGAGAGGGTTCGTTAAGTTACACCTAACCGCAGGTAGAGTGAAGCCTTTGCTAGCCCCTGAATAAGTCAGCAGCACACAAATCATCTGCTTGTTCTACTAGATACGACTGGTGTAATTGTAATTATTATGCAAAGAATTCGAAACATTTCGATGTTCTACTTTTATCTGCATGATTTTAGTAAAGCGCCGTTACTAACTGTTCTATAGTAGTAGTTTGTGTTATTTTGGCCACTTCTTGGCGACACTGAGTTTTACGTTCTTTTGTTTTTTTTTTGTTTTACCTACTTGTGTAAGATAAATGATTTCGGGGAGAACGTCACGAGTGTCATTTGTTTTCCGATAACGAATTTCGCTATGGTTGCCAATCGTAGCTTAAAAATAGTTTCAAGATGCATGTATTTTAAAACTTATATTACTTAATTAATACTTCGATGCGAGGACAATATATATTATACTTACAAATTACAAGTATCCTCCCCAACCTGATGGACCATCTATCTATATGGGCGATGGGTTGATCACCTGTCACCATATCCATCTTGGGACTTTGAATCAGGAGTGGCTGCATGTTTTATCCCATTAGAGATACGGGCATGATAATATATATGTACATATAAATGAATAGTACTAGTAAGTCATATTCTTGTACGATAATTTCTGGTCTATTCTAGGGACGGCACATCATTGTAGACTCAAGTGTAGGCATTCCTGCATTCCGCATGTTAAAGCAGCATGAGATGTTTTGACGGATAACAATTTTATTTGATACATTTTACTGTCAGTCAGCCGTAAAAGTAGATGTTAACTTTGTATGCCATCAACTTTATTTTATTTCAAACCGTTTCGTCTTACACAAACCGTTTCTATCCACTGTGTGGTAGTTTTATGTCTGTTTAAAGTAGGAAAGATTCTTGCTCTTTCAATTTAATAGGTACCTTTGAAAAATGGAAAAAATATGAATGTACTATGTTGGTGAAATCAATCTTCCCATACCTATACCTCGAAAATAAGTACTCTGAAATTGATTATTTGTAGAGGGTTCTGCCGAAATTCTGTGAGATATTCTATTGTTCTTCAAAATATTTGGTGAGTCCCAAGTTTGTAGCTGAAACTATATCAGAGCAGCAAGCGCCGGCCAGTAATCGGGTTACCTGACCACAGACCGCTGGCTCAAAGGACCTTCGCAAAAAGCCACCCTTTGAACACATCTTCAAATATTTGCACTGAACGCCACAACCGCGCATTATTTTCAGTATAAACATCATAATCCGTCCACGAAACTCCGAGACGGGTCAAAGGTGATTTTGTTTGGAGTTTAGGAGCTTTTTGAATATTTCGTGTCGAAACAAATCAGTGATAATGAGATTGTCGAGTTGAATTAAGTATATTAAATGTTTTAGAACGTAGTTTATGGAGAACATTTTCAAAGTTTTCTGTTTTTTTACTTCATAATTGACATTGACAGATATTCTTTTATCTGTAAATACCTAATGATAATATATATTTATATTGGTACTAGCTTCCGCCCGCGGATTCGCTCGCGTGGTACCAGGATAAAAGTAGCCTATATGTTATTCCAGCACACATAGGTACTAAGTACGTTTCAAGTTTCATTGAAATCCATTCAGTAGTTTTTGCGTGAAAGAGTAACAAACATCCATACATACAAACTTTCGCGTTTATAATATTAGTAAGGATTCACTAGTATTCATTTTGTTTATCCTTTTTCCTTAAAAAAGTATTAAATTATATGTGTGTGCTCTTCTAATTCAACCTCATTCAATTAATAATAAATAATAATAATAAATATTTGTGTACATTTCACACAGGACCATCTAGCCTCAAACTAAGCAAAGCTTGTATACAATGGGAACCAGATGGCTGATAGAATGCTTATATACTTTTTTTTTGTTAATACATACTTATAATACATAATACTACAACACCCAGACCCGGAAAAAATATTTGCAGAATATACAAACATTTCTCCCGTAGCGGGAATCAAACCCGCGCCTTTTGCGTCTCAGCCAAGCACGCCACCGAGGTCGTCAATTGAACTATTGAACTAATGCATTTGCAGTGAAGATATTTGTTTACCCGCACGTCGATTTAATATTGATAGCGGCGTCTGCGCCCGTTCGTACTCGCACATTGGCATGGGAGCGGGCGCATGTCTCAGCATGTTGGCACAACTGTGTCAACGAATTTAAGACATCACCATCGCAACTAGTCTCTGTGGTTACTCTTCAAACGCTAGTTGCAATCGAAAGCACGCGATTTGTTTATCGATTCATCAAAGATGAGAGGAGACATACGAAATGTAGAAGCGCTTGTGAAAATAAGGTAATTTTTAATCATATACGGATGAACATAAGTACATTCTATACGACTTACTGAGCTACTTACTGGTCTATACCTACTGCCCAGTAAGTCGTATATTTCTATAATCCATATTACTTTTCACAATGCATCTTGTTAATTCTTCCTGCCTTCGAAGAAATTACGCTGGATCCTGGGATCCTAAAATCTACCGCGAACCTTCGTTCAAACTCACACGCCAACTTTCATAAATATCAAAGCAGCCAAAAACAATTTCTTGGTAATCCACGGGCAGCGTTCACACGTCGCTCTACCGGTGGCTAACACAATTTTATTCGAGCATAAAAAACGAGCTCATCATGCAAACGCCAAACTCATACACTGAGGCACTGCACTATAGATATAGAACTCCTCCTGACCTTTGTGAAATTGCTTTGTCAAAAATATCTTAGCCCACTTGCAGGCCGACAAATATCTTGTGTTAATTTCGTAAGTTATTGAGTAGATAGCGAATCTATAGCAAATTAAGAATCAGATAAATCTAATGATTTCACAACAAACCCACCATTGAAATCATAAGTAAACATTAAATTCATGTGATTGCCAGGCACACTTACCTAGCATATTAAAAAGGTTCATTATAAATTTCATTTGTGTTATAAGATCTTGCAAGTTGTTTTATTTGTCTTTTGAATTTGTGCTTTCAAATAGAATAACGACAAATCGATTACGAATACGATTAAGAAACGTGTCATACGTTTCGAATGAGAAACGGTGAAATGAAACCCGTCGGTGCGCGAGTTCGACACTTGGCCGATTTTTTTCTTTAGTATCCTCGATCATCATCTCTCTAACACGTGCTCATTAAGACCATTTTTATGAGCCCAAACACGCTGTATCTGCTCTAGTTGTTGAGGAGTTGGGTATCCCGCAGACTAAGTACTCGCTGCTGCATCAGCTTAGAATATGTCTTGGAAACACCACCGAAGTAATAGTACACCAAAATTTATATTAATTAGACAAGTGAAAGTTGGTGAGAACCTTTTGAAATGAATGATGGTTTCTAAACTCCTGGGCTGATCTTCATAAATTATAGCTAAAAACCATCTCGATTACCTACATCAAATTGCTATCAAATCATTAGCTATCAAACAAAAAAATTCCATCGAAATTGCTTCATTCGTTTTCACAAGGTCATAGACAGACAGACACACACGTCAAACACACACCCCTCTTTGTGTCGGGGGTTAAAAAGAGCATACATGATGGACCATCTATATGGGCGATGGGCTGATCACCTGCCACCATGGTTCATCATATCTATTCTGGGATTTCAATCAGGAGTGGTTGCAAGTTTATGATTGCTTGTGTCTCTGCTCATTCCATTGGGGATGCAGGCGTGATAATTATGTATGTATGCATAATTTGCTAGAAAGGGACATAAACGACATTAAGTTTTAAAAATGAGCTGTATGTTTCTTAACTATTTTACAATGTTACTGACCATCAACTTTGGCCTTGTTTTCATTTAATGTCGTTCAAGCAAATACACTTTGTATAAGTTTAGTAAAATCTGACGAGTGTCACTTCTGGGCGTGCTTTTAAATGGTATTCGTGGAACGTGGTTGCTCCCGCGGTAAAACAATTTATCTGCATCGACGGGATTACGACGGTGCGCCTTGAATAAAATATGTCGCCGACTGTCAGTCGAACGAAGACGTTGTCTGTGCTGACATTTGGCCAGGGGTGGTATGGCACAGCTCTTCATCTACAAGTGGCTTACAATGTTTTTTTTAATAATGTCCTAAAACCAGTTGAATTAATATATTGATAAAATGATGTATTCAACAAGACTTATCAGTGTTACTCTTGGTAATAACACTCGTATGTAGGTACCTACTTATCTTCTCAGAACGCAAATGAAAGTACTTACCTAACTATTAGAAGTGGCCTACATTCTCTAATAGATACTTGCATCAATGTGGTAAATCGTAGTTGGTTTGTTGCATGAATAGTAAGAACTTAGATCTAAACTTGTAATTTGGATGTAAAACTTTATTAATATCCACGTATAGGTATAAATTGTCTAATATTCATTAAATCTGTTTACCAATAAAAGCTAGAATTAAAATAAATAACAATGCAGTTCTTTGACCGCTAATAGTTATCAAGGTTAGATTTAATAAATATTAGGCAGATCTCAGAGGTCACTTATTTTACTTATTGTTAAATAAATGAATGGACTCTAGAAAGGTATGTGAGTGTCTGTGTCTGTTCAGTTATTTGACTTGCAGTGGTAACCCTGATCGCAAATTTGACGGGCGAAGAGCGACGTGCGGCGCGCGCCACGAATTAGGTTCCGAATACATTTGCTGTGTATTTTTATGAAAGTGATCGCCGTCGGCTTGGACGTCTGACGTGACATCTACACTTGTATGGAGAGATCAAGGTATCCTTTGGGATCTATGAGAAATATTTGGGAAAAAAATTGTAGAAATGAGATAATAATCAAGAAAAATACGATAAGAGTTGCTCTACCTGAATAATTTGTGCCCTCACGAGCACTTTAGATATTAGATACGCGTATTATGTTAACGTGCCCCTTAAAAATAGTTACAAGGGTATTATAGAAGTCGGAGAAGCGAAGTGTCTTAAGTGAGACGTTTATGAATAAATTGTAATTAAAAATAGTATTAATAGCTATAAGGTAAAGTTTGTAAGATTTTGTTAGTTTGTGGTTGATAATCTCAGAAAATACTAAACCGATTCCAAAAATTACTCCACTTCACTACCTGCTGGTTGAAAGCTACTACATCCCTGAGTGATAAAAGCTCATAGCAAACCCCAGGGACTCATCTAGTTGTAAATACGGCTTGAATTTTCAAAGTACAGATGCAAGTTATTCAGAGAAATCAACCAATCTCAGCCATCACTCAATCAGTCACCTCTGCTTAAACAACGCGACATCCCCTCGCAGTAAAATATTAAAAAGGCCACGTTAAATGTATGACAAGTGTATTTTCCGTTCGATCGCATCACCACTGAATACCAATTGGCAAAGGTCTTTACGAACGGCTAGATTTATATTTAAAATTGGTCGGATCAAGTTGAGTTAGCAAAATGATTCTTGTCAACGAATGTTTATCAATAATCTTAATCGAATCAGCGATTCTTATGCATTTGTTGAGTCGAACATATCAATTTTTCTGCTTATGGTTGCTATTAGATTAAGATTAATAATTAACTAAAAATCTATATTTTTGGAATACTTTTTAAAATGTTAACATTATATTGTTCTGAATAGCGCAAAGCTTTCTTTAGGTTCCACTACGACCACTGGTTCTTCAGAATCGCTATTTTATTTTTACCCCAAAATGGTAACATGAATAGTATAAGTACAAGTGTAGTATATTTATGGCAATATGCTTCCTTTGTATAACTTTTCCAAATAAACAAAGAGCACGCGTAAAAATAGCCTATTCCTCATCCAATTAAATCGGTTGGATCGGTGGGTTCGTTAGGGCAGTAAGCTTCTACTGTGCAACTTTTTCAACAACAGCCTTAACATCAACATAACAACACTCTAGAGTCACAATTCAATGCTTTCACCACTCTTCTTTCATTCATTCACGTCACTGGTTCGAAAGAACTAATGACACAAGTAGTAGTATCCAACTGAATCGGGTCGTTTGCAATGACTTTAAGGCTCGAATGGTTAGCATTCCAGTGAGCGGTGATGGAAGAAAATAAACCCACTGAGCGCTCTCGTTAAAGCATTAACGTGTTTGACACGATCGTACTCGGTGTTCCAATGTCTTTTCTTTTTCAGTAAGGATGCTTTTATGCCAATTGAAGTCTCATTTACATCTGTCTTTCTGAGATATCTCACTGCAACATTTCTTACTACAGATTGTAGAAGGATACATCCATACTAATATTATAAATATGAAAGTAACTCTGTCTGTCTGTCACCTTTTCACGCCTAAACTGCTGAACAGATTTTAATGAAATTTGACAAGGTGATTTTCAGACTCCATCCCGGGGCCTTTTCCGGGATGGAGCCTACGTGAGGACGTAGGTTATTTTTTATCCTGTAAATCGATGCCAAAATGGAAAAAGGATGTGAAAAAAATAACCAGGATAACGCATAAATACTTCTTAGATATACCAGACAGTTAATTTCACATTTATAAAATGTTGATAATTGATAATCATCAATCAACCGGTCATATCAACCGGGTCAGCAGCTCTCTTTTTCTTGCAGGGCTGTGGGTAAGGGCCTCTAGCTGGACCGATTTCATGGTTTTTAACATGTTGGATTGGTCTCCGCCCCGAATAGCATGTTTTATTATGTAGTTTTTCACATAATAAAACATTTGAAAATTTGCATTATTAATTCTAAGGCGGTATGAAGTTCGCGGGGTCAGCTAGTGAGAAAATAAATAACACCCAAAAGTCGCAGAAGTTGCGACTTCTCACTAGGATTTCCCGTTTCATGGGAATCAGAAACTGCGAGGAACATAATACAAAGATCCGGAAGAAATATTTGCAGAACATGCAAACCTTTCTGCGGCCGCTGGAAACGAACTCGTAGGTACCTACTGCTTCGGACACTTGCAGAGGTCTTCAAAACAATGAGAACCTAGGAATTTTACTTGTTGTCACCTAACCTTATCATAACTAATTCGTTTTTATAAAACCTATTATGGTTATTATTTCGCTGATGTAGGTATAGAGAATGATTCCGAGGTGGTCCCAAGTAAGATTCAAGAAATTTTTACTTCTCCCGTAAAATTAAAAAACACGTCACAATCTCTTGAAATCACTTCTTTTACTATTGACGATTTTGTGTAAAAAAAGAAAAGTTTAAAAAGTTTATAAAAAGTGTTGTAATTAACATTAAAACTAGTTGTTATTTTTTGGAAATGCTCGTTATGCAACAGGCTTGGCTAGATACTCACTCATGTATAGTATTTTTGGAAAAAATAAATAAAAATGGCCTTTATTCTATTACATTTTAAATTCAGAATTCATAGTATTCAAATATAATTAATCATGCATTTATCTATATTCATGTGAAATAATTTCATAATGTACCACCAATAAAAAATAAATTGAAAAATTACAGCGAAGTTATATTATTGATTCACGCTTGAGCATTGTTGGCTTAAAATACCTGCCTTGTAAAATTTAGAGACAATTTCAAAAGACTATAATAACACTTTCAGCCCTAGCCAGACAAAACGGAGCAATTTGAAACGTTTGAATATTGATAAAATAAATATTGGAGCACGTGACCGACGTCTCAACTGGTGTTTGCATTTCAGACAATTCATTGGAATTACGAGTTGACGTGACTGTTGAAGCATTTTATAGTAGCTGGGACATTTTTCGATGTTTCGTTTCATGAATAAATTATAAAGGCATTCTTACCGCATTTTACTATTTATTTGTTTAAAACTATGACTTTGTCTATCCATAACTAAAGGCTCATAATAATAAGGCACGCCTGTATCCTCAGAGCACTGGTGGTCTAGTTGGTAGTGACCCCGCCTTCCGATCCTAACGTCGTGGGTTCAAATCCTGGCGTGTACTAATAGATTTTTTGTGTGAAAAATTTACGTGCGCTAAACTAAGCTTAGAGAATGGAATAGGTGCTGGGCAAGCCTACTCCATCTTAATTCGTCCCAGACACTACAGCGTCCCGTTTGTGAAGGTAAAAGTTGCCTCCTGACGCTGTATGAATCATCTACTATTGATGGTAAAAGGCCTTAGTAGTAGTACCCTCAAACACTATACATCCTATCAAACCTTACTCAACGATAAATTTTTAGAACAAAGAAAACGAATGTTTTGTTTAATTTGAAATCGACCCGCCGCAATTGAAAACCCCTATGTAAGATACAGTATGATTTCAGATAGGTACTTATTAGCAAGCGTAGCAAGCATTTAAATTATATCTTAGTGTTTTAAAAATACAAACGTGGCAACTAGACAGATTTTAGTTCAGTAGTTGTTTTGCTAGAGCGGTTGTATACATCAGGATTATAATTATTTAAAGTAGTTTTATACACTGACTGGACTTATGAACTTAGTGGGCATGGAGAGCCAAGTACTACCAATACGATGCGCGATCCAAGAGCTGGTTCTTATTCGATTCGACGGATCAGTATTGCCTTTCAGCGTGGTACTGCGGCCAGCGTCTTGGGCACACTTCCATCGTCTGATGAGCTGGATCAAGTGATCTATAGACCGCTTTCAACGGTCTCTTTAGACGTTCTTGATTGATCGTTAAAGTTAAGCAACGTTGTACGAGGTCACAATTTGGATGGGTGACCGCAAGTGGCATTACGAGCTAAGGGCTTCCGTGCTTCGGAGGGCACGTTAAATTGTCAGTCCCGGCTTTTAAATCGTTAAGCCAAGAAGGAGGCCTTTAGGCGGCCTAAAAACTCCGTCACTAGAGTTGGCCACTAGCTCATACGAACTTACTTAACGGTCTTTGGATATTCCGATTGTTTTTTTATTTGTATTAGTTATAAGTTTGTTTCTGTTAATACATATTAATATCTTAGTACTTACTACCTCATCGGTTCTATGTATAATGCCAAAATATTCTATAAGCTGGGGATGTCTAATCTAAACATTAATTGAAGTGTTGTAGTGATTCTCATAACTGTTGAATTGATTCAAGTAAATGAGAACCTTATTTAGGTTCTTTGCAAAAACTAATGTATGACTTGCATAATTTTGTACTTCGTTCCTAAAACTATTGAGAAATTCAAGACAGTAGGTAAGCCCAACGGTAAGCAGGAAACCTACGTTTGTTCTTTGCACATTGCTGAATTCCCTATTCTAAAATGCTATCTCTATTATAAGTGTTATTCTAAAATCTTCAATCTGCCTGACTGCTTTATATTGACTGGCAGTCATGCAAGTCACATACAACCTACTCGTAACTTCTATGAACCTTTGACAGTATTCTTTCTCATTAGTTGTATGGAGAAACGACTTTTGAAAGCTTCAAAATAACTTAGTCTAAACTCATTTCTTCAGTAAATCAAATCAAATCATTGTGACTTTTAGAAAGTTTTAAGAACTTGCTGAACAAACGGCTATTCGTCACGACCAAGCGTTGAAAAATCAGGCAACGAACGTATGATAGTAGTCTTTTTTAAAATTTCGCGATCGGAACTCATGTATGATTTTCTTGGCGGGAACTATGTCACGGGCGTTCGCTAGTCCATTATATTTACTCAGGCGAGTCCCTTCCTCTGGTTGTAGGCAAACGGATCTAAACGCATTATCGGTGTTCGGACCGATGGACCGACTCCGATCCGTGATCCGTGAGGACACCTTCAGACTTCAGTAAACCGGTTACAACCGGTCCGATGCTCTCGGAAATATTACAGTTTGTTTTACGCTTCAGATTTCCTCACACTTGAGTACGTTTTGTGACAATAGGTAGTTCTGGTTGCTATGAGTGTTTTCTGTTTACCGTCATCTTGGGCCTTGCAGTGCAGTGGGCTACGTTTACAAGTACTTAGTGAAAGTAAAACGAACTTCAACTAACTGTTTTTATTTTGTTTACTTTACAGACTATGTGAAGAAGTAAGACTGAAACTTGAGAATCTCTAGGATTTAACAAAAGTTGGATAATGTTCGTTCGTTCTACTTTTAGACTACTTTTTTGAAAACTGAAGGGCGTTTTTACAAAATATGTGACGGAAGTTTTGCTATGAAAGCATTTAAATCAGAATAGTATGCACTCTGTGTTGCTATTACAAGTTCTGGTTGTATAAAATTGTTGCAGCATGTGGTGTTGTAACAAATTGGCTGACCATCGGTTATTTTGCATGGGGTTTTCGCTAATCGTCCATACATCGGTCAATTTCGCCGTGAACGATACGCCGGCGGGCGCTTTTGTGCCTTGCCTCGATTCTAATTGAAACTATTTTGGACGCAGGACAATGCGACATTGTCCGCGTGTCCGGCGGTGTTTGCCGCCTTTATTAATTCAGGTGGGCGTGGCGGCGAGTGGGCGGGCCTCAGGCGGGGCGGAGGGAGACCCCGCCCAGTCGCGCAGCGCGCTCATCGCTCTCACATCCGACCTCGTTCAGTCGGCTTGCTGACGCGACGCCGAGACGTCTGACTCTCATATTCGCGCGAAAGTATCACCCAACTTTCCCACTTACGATATTGATGAACAAAGTTTGGGCAGGAGACTTGGACGGTGGTTGTCGTGGGTACTGAGTCCAGAGGCTATCGCCACACCCGCTCGGTGACGCACCACCCCACACACACGCCAAGTAAGTTCCTAGTAAACTTTTCAGGGATTTCAAATTATAAAGTAGGTACCTATAAAAGTTTTAATATCAATGAGATAGGCACAAATTATGATCTTATAACATATCTTAGAGCAGTTTAAAAAAGTAGCTAAACTATGAGAAAAAATATATTTAAATAATAGAACATTAAAACGTAATGCAATCAGAAAAATATTCATGAATTTGCCGTTCTGAGATAAGTTTACATACAAAAATGAAATAGGTACCTGTATGAACTTACCTGATAAGAGTTTCAGAACCTTTATCGAACTTCCTTCAAAATCCATTTTGAAGATCCTTCAAGATCCTTTCAACCTGCAATCCATTTTGAATCGGCATCCTAAATAAATTAAGTTTATTTTTATAAACTAGAAATTTCAACTAAGCCTCTTTGTAAAATCACTTTTATTCATAAACTGCCCAAAGGCACTCAGGTTTTTTTCTAAATAGAAATAAGCTTTATGTTTTAAACATTGAACATACCAACCCTGCAGCACGTGTGGATACGCCATAAGCCATTACGACGACCACAGACTACGAGAATGAGGTGTGTATCTACTATGCCTATAGCCCACAGAATACTATAGTATTCTCTGGGCTCGACTTTATGACCGAGACTGCACAGTAGTACCACAAATATTGTGCGCCTCGGCAAACTTCTTGCTTTGTATGAAAACTGAATTTGTCCGAATATTCGACTAAAATAATAACCTGAACCCTTAAAAAAAATAAGTATCTATTGTAAGTAATTATTGTAACATCTCTATATTACATATCATCATCGCGTTAGTTCGTATTTCAGAAGCTAGACGAAAATTGCCAAGGCCCACAATATTTTTGTGGTACTTACTACTTACTGTACGTAATTTCACGGTCATTTTTTATTTATTTATTTAATTTTTGAGGTTGAAATTAAAAAAAAAATATTTTTATACCTAAATAAATTTAAAAATCTTTTTAGCTTCAGCTGTTTGGCCTTTTCGTTACTCTACGAAAATGCTTGTTGTGTTATTTTTTAAATACCTGAGTAGGCACTAACTGGCATACCTAATCATATATCGGGCACTACAACGTTTCATTACAGTAGGCAAAAAGTTGCATCCTGACACTGTATAAATTGTCTGGTATAGATGATAAAGGCCTTAGTTTTTTTAATACATATTTATAAAAAATACTTGCCAAAGTTGTTACAATACAATGTTATTACAAAATTTAGTTAGGTAGGTACTTTATTTCTGAACGTATTTAATTAGTATCTATTCTGTTGGGCATTTTCATAAACTTTATTTAATGTGATAGTTCTAAAAATATTGGCGTCCCTTTCTTATACATTGAGATCATTTTGATTAATTAAGCTATTAAATTAAGTTCAGTTTGGGAAAATACACAACAGAATCAACGTTTACAAACTGTTTTACTTTTTAAATATTTGTATTAAAGATTATTCATCTATTCACAAGTTTATCTCGTTTTATTACGCTGCATTATTGGTCTAGCTATTCTATTCATTCTATCCGTTTCAATCACGACAAATCAATCGTCATCCAGTCGAAAACGTTTCGAGTTTTTCTCGTCTCCGTATAAAAATGTACGCCCGCCCAAACCGTGTACCCTCCCCCTTCCCGCTACCTCTCCCCCTCTGAAATCATCGCTGACATTGTCGGTTCAGTTTTATCGCTCAAGTTTTAGGGTTATCATCTGATATCAGAGTTTTTTCGTTGTTTTAGGTTTTTATAAGGACACACGAAAGACGAAAAACTAACAGACAGAAATAACAAAAAATGTCTCACTAGTTCGTTTGAGAGGGAAAACGAAACTGTTTTTAAATCACTTTTTTTTTCTATTAATATGTAGGAAAATGGCAACTTTTTTGTTTAGCGAATAAATTATTACTCTATTAATCAAGCAAAGCTTTCATCAAAGTATTTTTAGTCACAATTTTTATTTTAAGGGTTCTCGTACAGTAAAATAATTATTCTGAAACCCAAAAAAAATTATGATTCAAAAACAAAGTCGCGACCTTCTGTGGTTGACCATATCAAGACAAAAAAGTCTCAAAAGTAAAAAATAGACAAATTCATACATTCCTACCACCTGCTTCAAAATTGTCTAACCTAGGATTTTTACTTTCTATCAATCCGGCTACATACCGTAAAATAAAAATTCATCCGGCAACCGTCTTAGTATTTTAAAAGCCGGGTGGTATCAGCCCTATTCGTGATCTTTTTACGGCAATCTGCGATCGTTTTTCCATTTCGATTAGGGTGCTTTGCCTGAAGTGTTCTCCATCCAGGAATCTTTTTGTTGCGTTTGCGGATAGTGAATTTCGATGAGAGGAGCTTTTTAAAGTGACTAGCTTTTATTGTTTTGCTATTTGAATTTTCGTATCGGTTACGTTGAATTGAAAGGGGTTTATTCGTGGTTTATAAATTACAATAATAAAGTTAGACACAGAAGGACAGATTTCTACTACTAGACGCCAGAGCTCTCAAACGAATGATATTGCAATAAATATTGTTCTTATAATAAATTCAAATACCTACAACATTAAATATTTATAATTTGATCTTACAAGGTTTTAGTTACAAGGTCAATAAAAAATACTCACCATCTCCTTGCCCTTATCCCAGGTATTTTTTATAGACCTTTTTTTATTCAGTATAAAAAAAGAGAAGATCTTTTCAGAAAGTTCACATAAAACTGAACATCTAAAACTTACTCAACAAAACACCAAAACTACAATCGCATACATTTTCAATAACGATGGCATCTCGGCGATATCGCTTCGTATCGCATCGCGTAATGAGGCGGCCGCAGTGAGCGATAACGAGCCGGCGCCGTTACCCACTCGTTAGTCGTTAGTCGTTACGGACTCGTTACTGAGCCGTTACGGATTAGGGCGCGCGACGCACCTCGCTATTGTGCGTCCTACAGATAATGACTTAGGAATTTTAATAGGGTTTAGATTATATTAATTAAAACTATTTAGTAACAATGATTTTGGAATAAAAAATAAGAACGTATACCTCAGAAGTACATAAGCGCCCGCAAGCAAAAATCTATAATATAAAAATGAATCGCAAAATGTGTTGGTAAGCGCATAACTCAACAACGCCTGGACCAATTTGGCCAAATCTTTTTTTAAAATGTTCGTTGAAGTTCAAGGATGGTTTTTACGGCGAGAAAAATTAGAATTATTGCTGGAAAAACCTATATGTTTATCCCCGAGCGAAGCCGGGGCGAGTCGCTAGTTCATTATAAAATAGTTTAAACATTTCTGAAATTGTTATTTTATCTTATGATCTTTTTTGGCTGAGCTTGGAGAACACCTTAAGATTGTTATTGCAAAGAGGTAATGTTTCTTTGTTTCTAATATAAAGTATCTCAGAAATTAATTTTATTTATATTACTCTAGTAGAAAGTCATCCCTGAATGTCTTATATTCGTTTTTTATTTATTTTCTGGTACAACTAGTAGTTTTTACAACAACACTCAGCAAACATAGTAAAACATTGAAGTAGATATTGTTATTTATGATATCTACCTACTCCTATTGGAAACAGGCATGATTGCATATGTACATGGGTACGTATTTCATTTCTAAATATTTATTTTTATATTTTACTAGCTTGCCCGCGACTTCGTACGCGTGTAGTACATTATTTTGTTCTATAATCAATAGTTTTCCCAAAAACTATTTTAGGTTTCTACTTTGGGTTACAATATTGCAAATTTCTTACGGATCCCTAATTTTGTTGAAAATTTATTATAGCCTATATATACTGAACCTTGACAGTGTAGCTTTCTATTGGTGAAAGAATTTTTGAAATCGGTCCAGTAGTTTCGGAGCCTATTGGTTACAAACAAAAAAACAAAAAATCTTTCCCCTTTATAATATTAGTATAGATTGGTAATGGATTTTGCCAAAAACTGTGATTCGAAAGCAAAAACTCTCATTTCTCCTTTAAAAAGTCTGCAGTTAAATTATTAAAGTCGAGCTAGCTCTAGTTGTTGAAAGTGTAACACTTGCATGGCTGTGGAACAGGTTCCATTTCCACCAGCTCGGTACTGCAGCCATTAATTACGGGATAGATAAACTGACCACGACACGTCTTTTGCTGTTCTTGAAACTAAATTGCGGGAAAACGAACGGCTGGATAAATTACACGTATTTATTTTATATTGATACGTTTGTATTGTATATTATATGGACGATGGGCTTATCACCTGCCACCATGGTGAGTCATATCCATCTCGCATAAATAAACTTGCAAGCACTCCTGATACTTTGAATGGCTGTCTCTCTACCTAGCCCATTTGGGATACGGTCGTGATCTGAATGTAGGTTCGATTTAGATTTCTATACGACATTTTACGTATGTTTTATATATTTTTTACGTATATAAATCTAAATCGAACCTACATTCAGATCACGACATTTCAATTCTATTATTAAAATGTGTAACTTCACAGATTCACTGAAACTTACTATAATCATAAATGTGAAAGTTTGTCAGGATGTGATTTGAATAAAGCTTGAAATGTTCATAATGCCTTATAGTACAAAACAGTTGCCTAACCCCCGAATACTCAAACGCATCTCAAAGTTGAGCACGATTTTCACAGAAACTGTCAAAAAAACCGTGAGTTGAGACGTGCTCATTGCTGAGTCGCGTTTGAGTATTCGGGGGTAAGACGTAAGACAGTCAGAAAGAATGATCTCAAACGCAGCATTACATAGAAAACACCTAAAATCATGAAGCATTGTTTCCGAGTAACAAGCAGCGACGAAAGGATTCCGAAGGCGCATTAAAAACAGATGAGGTTTAAAAAGCAGTTCCCGCAAATGATGCTAAATGGACGCTGCAGACGGGCGTTTCAAATGCTTACATAGTTTATTTTTTATTAAGTAAATGCATTTTAAACAGACCTATTAAAAGAAGTTATAAATCTTTAGAGAGCAAATACGGTGAAATATCATTTATCTGAATTAAAAACAACTTTTACCAGGCCTTTTACCACTTATAGTAGATGAAATATATAGCATTAGGAGGCAACTTTTACCTTCACTAACGGGACGCTGTAGTGCCCGGGACGAATTAAGATGGAGTAGGCTTGCCCAGCACCCATTCCATCCTCTCTGCTTAGTCGGCCTTGTCCACAGGAAAGACATGGTCAATACGTGCGAAGCTGACAAAGCCGCGGATTTCCTCACGATGTTTTCCTTCACCGTTTGAGAAAAAATACTTTATTCAATAAACATGTCATACAATCATATGAAAACCAAAAACCTTTTTATTACATGGCAATGTATTTTGCTCTTGTTTCAACCATAAAAGATTTTATTTTCGAACATACTGTAATATGCTTTATGAATGACCTTATCATTTTTATATTTACGACAGATTTTATTCTCTAAATAAATAAAAAGGAAGTTAGACTGGCGTTTTTGAAGCCATCGTCACCTGAATAAAAAAGAGAAGTAACACTGGCCTTTTTGAAGCCAGCCATCGTCGCCGGTCTGGCCAGCCCGCACGGCCGATTGGTTTAGTTAGCAGTGAGCGTTGCGCCTCATTTACTCGCCCCGCGGAGTCGGCGCGCCGCAACTACTGTCACCACTCTTTTACCCGATGGATGTGGCTTTAACTATCGCGTGAAACCGATCCGCTAAGAATTTTACCTATTATTGGAAAGATGGCTTATATAGTATTACTTCTCTGCTGGACTGGAAGTAAAGAAAAAGCATAGAATGCGTCCAGATGCTTCTCTTCCCGAGCATGTCGTAAAAGTCGACTAAGGGATAGACCTCTCCAAAATGATGGACCATCTATATGGGCGATGGGCTGATCACCTGTCACCCTGGTTCACCTTATCCATCTTGGAACTTTAAATCGGAAGTGGCTGTAAGCTGCAAGTTTTCTTATGTTTACTTGTGGCTCTGCCCACCCCATTAGGAATACGGGCGTGTATGTTATATATTATAGAAGATACGGGCTAAGAATGATGATGAACACTTGAAAAGATCATCATCATTAAGATCTTCAATTCATTCAATGATTTGAATTTCCCATATCCATCTTGGGACTCTTGGATCAGGAGTGACTGCTAGTTTTCTTAGGATTTCTTATAGCTTTGCCCTCCATTAGGGATACGGGCGTGATAATATGTATGTATGTATAGTATAGTATATAATGGGTTTCAAATTAGCCATCAAATTGAGCAAGATTTGAGGCGTGTATGAATTATCTTTTTGCAGTAAAATAATATGTTAGGATTAATATATAAATAAATATTATATTTATTTAATTTAATTAAGAAAATAATTGAGTTGTCCAGTAAGAAAAGATCTATAATCGGGCTTTGTTGCCGTTTATTGCAATTAAAATAAGAATCTATTAAACTACTATCTTTATTTATTCTGCGCATACTAAAGTAAGTATACCGAGAGGAACCTTATAGTTAACGTAGAAATAGTTACGATTCTTTTTGATAACAAAATTGCCATTTCGGATAAAAAAACACGCATATCGGACGATTTACGTCAAGGCAATTAGTTTGCATGAAAATTAATTATAAATAAAAATAAAATTCATAAATGTGTTCATTATTAAAAATGTTTATTTCGATGGTCTGAACAACGTGTCGAAGTTAATGGAATTATCTTCGGGAAAAAATACAATCTACACTAATATTATAAAGAGGAAAACTTTGTTTGTTTGTTTGTACTGAATAGGCTCAAAAACTACTGGACCGATTTTAAAAATTCTTTCACCATTCGAAAGCTACATTATCCACGAGTAACATAGGCTATATTTTATTTTGGAAAAAAATAGGGTTCCGTAAGATATTTGGGTTTTTCGGACACAAGGTGTAAAAAATCAACCAGAAAAGTTACTTATTTTGCGTACGCTGCCTAAACTATAAAAGATAGAACCATAAAATGTTCTAATTAATTGTAGATCTTATAAATATCTACAAAAAAGTCCGCGACACACTATACCCATCTATGTCGAGTAAGGCACAGCAACCATTTTTTTATTTAAAAATCTTGAATTTTTTTTGGACTACATTTAAACGCGTTTATTTTACTCATGCTATTAATCCTTATCAAAATAAATGATTTCATCACTAAGAACAGTTTATGGAGATAATATTTGGTCTTTGAATGATTAAAATTGGACGTTTGGTTTTGAAGTTATGGCGAAATTAAAATATTACGATTTCTGCTGCACGACCGCTGCGTAGGGAGCCGACCTCGCGACTGACCGTGTCTTTCCTGGGTAGGCTTTTTGCAGCGGTAACCGACATCCACGCGGGCGGAGCCGCGGGCGACCGCTAGTATCAAATATAATACGAATGGGTATTTACGTTGAAAATTAAACGTTTCATGGGGAAACCCTATGATGTCACTCACATCATTGGTATGGAAATAACTCGTGATTGTATACCTGTAGATAACATAGGGGTCTTTGTTTGTGTGGTTTAGCTACCATCAAAATCCCTTTTTTTTTTATCTGGGTACAAAGTTTTTCTATATACGATGAAATTGTAAACAGTCGTCAAATTGATATGGAGGGTTCAGTATCGTTTTTTATCTGTATAGATTGTATATATAAATCGAATGCAAATAGGTATCACCTATATAAAGAAATAGCATAAAAGTGAAGAAAGGGATTCGCTTGAGCGCCCAACAGGTTGACGGCGGACTTTTAATGATCCCTTAATGATTGAGCCCCGGGCAAGTGGCGACACCATGCGTTCCCGCTCCGATAAATTACACCCTGTATATCTACGGCGTTTATAATGATGGTGAATAGTGTGAAGGTTGTAAATGCAGAACATTTTAATGTGATGACTCGTAATACTTTAAAAGTTCAAAACGATTTTACATTTGCGGAAGACTAGCGATTTCATAATACCAAGTTCTTTAGACATACTCAGTCTTCTTATAAAATTGTACAAAGTGTTCGTTAATTTAGTTACCATATACTTTTGCCCTCAGACCTTCCTCAGACACGTATTACGATCAAACTGCTTCTAGGCGTTCTAGGACGAGCGTGTCTCCGTCGGGCCATTAAAAATAATCGATGCTTGCGAAAATATCGAGGATCTGGGTTGGCTGGGCTTTGGGCTTTGGCTTTCCACTAATGACATGGCGCGGGAAAACAAAGCGAGCTGTAGAGCTCGCGACGAATGCCGGACGAGTGCATGCTTAGCGCTGATCGCTCGATTTAAGCTCAAGACGCCCAACGGTATTTGGCCCAAGCCTGAGTTTGCACTCAAGATTACACCACCAAGGAGTTCCACGAGTCGAGATGATTGATCGCCAGTCGTGATAGGTTGGCAAAAGGAACCCTAGTGCTCAACGCTGAGTGGATTTCTAAGTTTCACCGCATTTAAATGATTTCATTTTTCATTCACTTTTGAATGAACTGTATTTTTAAATGAGTTTTAATTTACTGTTATAGGATTGTTCAAAACGGGAGTAATTTCCGTCGGCAACTTCAGGTCATTAGAGGACTTAGGTGCGATTCCCTGACTTTGTTTTATTCGAGAGCAGATACGATTTTAACGACACCAAAACGGCACGATTTTACGAGCCAGAACAGAACCGAAGTTTACTCCCAAAGCTGTATAATAGGTTAATTCACGTAAAATATATTTGAGAGAGGCGTACCGCGCCTTGTTTTTCTTCTAAATGAAATTATTGCGCGAATAAAATATTTTACTGTCTGTCAATTTGCTCGGTTCTTCAACGAAACGTACCGCCAGATATTAAGCAGAGGTTAAAATTTTATTTGCGAGAAGTTATAGCCGATTCCCGTCTCGCCCATTGTTGGGTATCTTTTCTCGACATTGGCTGTTACGGCCCAATGTAAGACAAAGACTAGAAATAAAATAAATACTCAGTTTATTTCAATAGGCTCTATAAGTATCAAAAGGGCTTTTTACTTGCAATACTGTGAGGTATCGTCCTGTAAGTGATTGCTTTGACGAAGTGATAAAAGCCGTAGATATCACAAATCACAAAATGGATTATAAAACTTCTAGCACTACGCCGGCCGCCGCGCTGACGCGAAATAACTAGGAGATGAGCAGCAAGTCGCTTTGTCGTAAACGAATAGCCATAATGAGTCTCGTATGATACTCTTCAAATAGTATCTGCGCTGACAAAGCCTGTGTAATTGGTGCATTGTTGGTGCCGCGGGCGGCGGGCATCGTTAGCCTTTCTTTCGTAGACGCGGTTTTGTGCCGCTTGCTAATTAACTATGAAATTAATTGACGCGGCAAAGTTTCCGAGTGAAACTTGAATTAATTGGCACGTCCGACTTCAGCCTAATTAGGAGCCTGGGGCTTTCAGCGGGGCTCGTTGATGCCGTGAAAAACACACAAAAGTGCTGTGCGCCAGTCTGTCTGTGCACTGCATCAAAATATGCAGCTAATTGCGTGTGTCGGCTGTTGCTTTACTTGATTGTTGGCGAAAGTTCTAAATAATACTTGAGGTTCTTACTTAAGTTTCGGTTTCTAGACTGCTACGCGCGGCATCATACCTACCTACATACTTCGTTTTAAGCACCTAAAATTTTAATAACATTTTCCAGCCCTCACTAAATTCACCCTTTTTATGTCGTGGGAACAACGTATATGGCAAACGACATCATGTACACAAAATGATAATCAAAATCACAGACGCACTATAATTTACTCAATAAAATGATTGCGCACTATTATTACAGGGCCAATTTTCCAATTCTTAATAACAATACACGGCTATCACTTAGTTGTTTGAAATTCACTACCAATTATTATTTATTTATAGGCACAACAAAGTATAAACACGACCGAAGGATAAGTAGACAGAGAGCTCGCGGTTAAAACTAAACCTTTGAAGGTAGGTAAGGTTTATGAGCTAATTGTTAGCAGAGTCGTTAGAAGAATTTTAGTGGTGAATGTTTTTTATTCTCGTTTATGAGCTTTAGATGTACAAAAGTTTAATAAAGCAAGAATTAATTTTGTAACCTATGCAGCCCACCTGCAAACGTCGTCGTGGTCATTTATAGGTGCAATTTTAAAATACAGAAACAATTGATATGAAATTGGCAACCATCTCTCACACCACCGTACCCACGTTTTGTCCCGGGGCACAGGGCCTCCATAATTAACATACATTATGAATTATCGAAAATGACCCGCTCCAATACTCCTAATTACACGTTGCACCAAGAAGGAACCCAACACGTAATGAATAGCTTTCTGTAAAGCTCGCATTTATGTAGAAAGCTGGGTTTTTAGTTGAAACATTTATTTGACAGCCTCGGTGGCGTGGCGGGCGATTGCTCGGCAGAGATGCAGAGAGGCGCGGGTTCGATTCCCGCTGCGGAAGAAATGTTTGCATGTTCTGTAAATATTTCTTCCGGGTCTGGATGTTGTGGTACCATGGTACTCGTAGTTTCTGATACCCACGACACAGGGAATCTTAGTGTGGGGTCAGGACTATGTATGTGACTGTTGGGTGTTTAGTTATTTATTTATAAAGGAACTCTATTTACTACTTCGAATCGTTACTAATACTTTCGATTCAGTGCTGTCAGTACTGATAGTCTAGTGGTAGCGGCCTCACCTTTCGATCCTAAGGTCGTGGGTTCAAATCCGGTCGCTTACCAATGGATGGTTCTGTTCGAAAAATGTATGTGCGCTATAGTGGCAGGAAAGACCCGACCTCTTTGGCGACCTCCGTGGCGAGGCGGACGAGTGTTCGGATGAGACGCAAGAGGCGCGGGTTCGATTCCCGCTGCGGGAGAAATGTTTGCATGCTCTGCAAATATTTCTTCCGGGTCTGGGTGTTGTAGTATTATGTATTTACAAAAAAAAGTATATAAGTATTCTATCAGCCATCTGGTTCCCATAATACAAGCTTTGCTTAGTTTGGGGCTAGATGGTACTGTGTGATATGTCCTCAAATATTTATTTATTTAAAGACCGTGAGGAAATGTATGGCTTGCGGCATGCGGTAGAACCTAAAAAGTTTGAAAAGTAAGTAAGTTCGTATGAGCTAGTGGCAAGCTCTTGTGACGGAGTTTTTAGACCGCCTAAAAGCATCCGTCATGGCTTAACGACTTAAAAGCCGGGACCAACAATTTAACGTGCCCTTCGAAGCACGGAAGCGCTCAGCTCATCACTTGAGATAGGACTACTATACCGTGTGGCAATAAAAATACGGACTTTAATACGGAATACTATAATTTATAAAAAAAACACACACACGATATATAGAACAAAAAAGGGTCAAGATACAATTAGAAGATTAAAACTACGCGAGCGATCGATCTATCCCGTGACGGAGCGTGCGGCCTACCGGCTCGGTAAGGAGTTTACGACTGCTCGTGCCGGCGCCGGCGTCGTGGGCCGGGCGCTCTGCCAGGCGGACGGACCTCTGGAGGTAACGGGGTTGGCGGGGGGCGAGGAGCAGTACCAAGAGTGGCCGCTACACTACTAGTAAAAAAAAAAAGATTACTAGTAGTAGTGTAGTAAAATGATTTAAAGTGCGAGAGAGTGTAGAGGCTCCAGTTGATAGGCGCTGACGACCTGCTTTCTATATAATTGTAGGATCACATTAATACGTGTTGCCGGCTTGTATTAGATATCTTTGTTGAACGAATTATATTTTATGAGTCTTATTTACGTGTTAATTGGGTTTATTCGAAAGTTTCGTTTTATTTTAATCTAATTTGGGAATTTAAATTACCGGTTGGAATGCTTTAATAACATTAGTCGTGTTATTATTGTTTAATGAGTTACCTTCCTACCTGTCCGTTATTATATGTCATAATTAATTTGTTTTATAATAAAACAAGGGATTACATTTTTAGATCTTTGTCATGCTAGTTCGAGTTCTTTATTCAACACAAATACTTAGTTAGGTATCTACTATTGGTTGTCTGATAGAAGTATAACATAAAAAAAGTTACAAATAATCCGATACTTTCAAAATTGTTTGTTCTTCACTACTGCTGCTGATGGCAGGTTATAAACAAAAAGAGGTTAGATACACAAAAACACGCTTTCGTCTTCCTTCAAGTAGGTTTTGCTACTCTACTAATATGCTACTCAACCTACCATCTTAATATTCGTGTGAATCTCGAAAATACCTTCTCAATTGACAAAACGTTTCGATTGAGATTTATTTTTCCACCCGACTTCGTTTAAGCTCCGCTACAAATAGAGCCTGTGGTTTTGTAAACAAAATAAGCTCATGGGCTCTACTATGAAAGTTGTATCAAGGTATCTGTCATTATGAGTATGAATGCGAAATATTATTTGTGTGTTCGATTCCACTCAACTTCGAAACGTATGTGTATTGAAATTTGGTATACCCATAGTTTATAACCTAATATATCCTATCACATTGATATGCATAAAAATTCAGATACGATGTGATTAGAGCCGCTGGTAGATGCTTACTTGAAGAAAGAAAAGTTCATTCAATAAACTGATGTATAGTTCCTAGAGATAATACGAGACGGGCGTGATAATAATATTTGGGGACCTTAACTGCGGTCGGCGATCTGAGCTCTGTTTTCTATCTGTAGGCGAACTTAGATAGAAAACTGAGCTCATTTTATTTCTTATTATTATACCGATTACCTTAAAGTTATTATTGTTATTATAGTTTGTCTTTGTAACTGTGTTCTAAATAAATATATATGTCTTCATATTTATTTATAAATTTAGTCTAGCCTATACAGTCCCATTTCGCAGTAGCACCTCAGTTTGCAGGGAATCGGTTGGTCGCACAAACTGAATGGGTGTTCAGACCTATCAATTTATAAACGATGCTTATTGAAGCACTTCTCTCGTAACGATATGCCAGCTGTCTTATTCGTCATATTTAGATTTGGCGGAACTGCCAAACACGCCAAATTAACTCAGACCCGAACACCAGCTTCTGGCTTCGCTCGAGTGGTTTTATATAAATACTAGCTGCCGCCCGCGGCTTCGCTCGCGTGGTACCCGGATAAAAAATAGCCTATATGTTAATCCAGTACATGTACTATGTATATTCCAAGTTTCGTTCAGACCTGTTCAGCCGTTTAGGCGTGATTGAGGCACAACCATCCAAACATCCAAACATCGTTACAAACTTTCGAACTAGATGGCAGCACAGGTAAAATTAGTACGCGCTATCGTTGCGTTTTGAGCTTTACGCCGGTAATTTCAAGCAAACTAAAGTTTTTCAATTTTATAATATACAAGTAAGATAAATCATGTCTCTTGTTGTCCAAGCTGGTGTCATCAAGAGGTCGTACACAACATCTAGTTATGTATACAGTATGTATGTATGTTCGTATGAGGTAGTGACCAACTCCAGTGACGCAGGTTTTAGGCCGCCTAAAGGCCTCCGTCATGGCTTAACGACTTAAAAGCCGGGACCGACTCTTTAACGTGCCCTCCGAAGCACGGAAGCGCTTAGCTCTTAATGCCACTTGCGGTCACCCATCCCAACTTGTGACCGCGCATATCGTTGCTTAACTTTTACGATCAATCAAGAACGCCTAAGCATGCTAGGCCACAGCAACTTTCTTATTATGTTATTTTTTATTATTATGGAATCTCTTTAGTACCACGGAGGAGAGCGGTGAAGTTTGTAACACAGTATAATTCATACTACCACGGACATCACCGCTTTTCATATGTTTTAGGTAAATATTGTTCATGATTCCAAAAATGAAGATTATTTATTTTACTTAGACCTGAACATCAGCTTCTGGCTGGTGACTTCGCTTGCGTGGAACTCGGATACAAATTATCATAACTATATCACTCTCAGAGTCTTAAACTATCTTTATGCAAAAAGTTATGTCGATCCGATGCTTCGTTGCTACGTAAG
Source organism: Scotopteryx bipunctaria (assembly GCA_949320045.1). Taxonomy (NCBI): domain Eukaryota; kingdom Metazoa; phylum Arthropoda; class Insecta; order Lepidoptera; family Geometridae; genus Scotopteryx; species Scotopteryx bipunctaria. The sequence continues at coordinate 9,408,995 of OX439441.1, forward strand.
AAGCACACACCAACAGACTAACAAACTCGTATCCTGCTAATATTATAAAAGCGAAAGTTTGTGAATGTTTGTTATTATAACCCGTAATTACCATAACGTTTTATCATAACTAGGTACATACTTAACCGATTTTTTTTTATTTGATTACTTAAATTTTAGAATTTAAAAGTTTAGGTTCTGGAATAACACATAGTAGGCTAATTCTATTTTCAAAAATCATCCCCTAAGGGGGTTAAACAGGGTGGTGAAGTTAATATGTAAAAAATATTTATTGGTTCGATTCGATCAAAACTCGATATAATAAAACATATATTTTTATGCGCGCGTGTTCTATAACAGAAAAAGTATCTCCCGAGTTAAATTTATAAGTAATAAAATATTCAGTAGTTATAAGAAACATATCAAATATGGTTGATTCGTAATTCGATCATAATCGTACCTATGTAAGCGAGAGGATTTTACCCTATTTCTAATAACTTTATTATTTGACTAAAATAGCCACTATTACCATAACTTAATACCTACAGACCAATGTCGAATAATAATAATAACTTCGCAAAACTTCGCCCGCACATACAAAATTATAAAATTCCCGTAAGCAGCCAAGTGTTATCTTGAGAATCGAGAACTCTTTAGCGATAATGGCCTGCGCTAACGAGGAGGTCATTAGCGGTCACTTCAGCGTCTTGTGACAACTGCAAATCGACAAGAAAAATAAATAATAATTCTATATAATACACACCACCGGTCTTGTCACTTGTTCATTCGAACGAATGCGCCTCAAAGGCTCTTTCGTGCACATGGGTTTTCGATATTTTTACATGAGGAAACCTCATGATGTTTTCCTTCACCATTTGAGAGTACTGGTTTAACGCACATAAATTTGTCAAACAGAAAAATCCATTGATGCACGACACTTTGAACCCTTAAGATAGGAAAGTAAGGGTGCTACTCTCTTTTTATATGATAAAACCTTTCCTGCGGTTACCTGTTTAATACATCCCCTTGAGATTTAATAGATCCACATAAGTACGATCATAAAAAAGGGACGTATAAGTAGTACTAACATAGGTTGTAAGTTTAATTTACAAATTGTTTTTGACTGATTACCACTAAAGTCAGAAAAGAACGAATATTAAATTAAATTTGATTTATAAGTTTGAAAGTAACCGAAAAATAAATAAATATTTGTGGACATTTAACACAGCGCCATCTAGCCCAAAACTAGGCGGAGCTTGTACTATGGGAACCAGATGGCTGATAGAATACACTTATATTCTTTTTTTTTGTAAATACATACTTATAATACATAATACTACAACACCCAGACCCGGAAGAAATATTTTCAGTACATGCAAACATTTCTCCTGCTGCGGGAATCCAACCCGTGCCTCTTGCGTCTTAGCCGAGCATTCACCCGCCACGCCACCGAGGTCGTCATAAAATGTATTATATATTGACATGAGGGAACAAAAATGAAGAGAACTGATGAGATGAGAAATAAGAAAACTAATGTGTGAAACATCTATGTTTAGATTTATACAGCGTTAGGAAGCAAATTTTGAAGTTGTTTTACGCACGATTCTGGGAAATAAAGTAGGATTAGAGGTTATAAAAAGTTCTAAGTATTATTAGCAGTCTGTGGTAAACTAAAACCTAGAAGATCGGTATCATATTATAAATGAGATTTCATGTACTAAACTATTTCTCTTATAGAGAACGCCGTACTAATGAATTATTAATTAAGTATATTCATAATGTAATGTTTGCACGAGTCGAGTAGAGTTATAGGCACAGCCCAATGGAAACAGCTCGTTTACAAGTATCTGGACATATCGGACAAAATGTAACAAAATGTTTGTTCAGTGACTTGACAAATCAGACTTAATTTTTTTGTTTTAATTTTCTGAAACGTGATTTCATAGTTCGTATCTCAGAAGCTAGACGAAAATTTCCGAGGCGTACAATATTTGTGTATACGAAAAGAGTTTCTTTGAGGCATTCTTCAACTTACTACACTAGTACAAGTACAAGTGACATGAGTAGTAGTAGTAGTAGTAGTATTAGTGGTACATTCCGTTTCATAAAAACTGTAACCAATATTTCTTTACTTGAATTTCATGGACCATTGTATCAAAATTTTTATCAGACAGATCGGTATTGTAATCTGTTTTGTAGGACTGCTTCGGCTTTCCCACAGATGCTGTGTCACAGACAAGCCGAGCTCGCTAACAAACTGCACTAATTTATGCACTCAATGATCGAGCCGCGAGGTTGATTGCTTTTCTTTCCATCTTGTTAGCATACCCTCATATTCTGTTCAGCTTATGTCGGTAACGTAATGAGCTTGTTTTTATTACCAATCGTTTTGTTTTCGGAACTTGATTTTCATATTTTATTTTCAATGTTTTGTTTTTGTTATAAAACTGTAATTAGCAATTTTTTTAAGAATTTAATGAGCTAGTTACTTTCAACTGGTATTTCAACGTTGACTTTTAAACATGATTGGTACCTGATAACTATTCTATACTTAATGTACTGTTCGTGTTCTACTCTACATTTTACTGCTGTAGGTACATGGTTCTATAAAAGATATTGAATACTATACGAAGTAGTATCGATTTCATTCAAGTACGTCTTGTAAGAACGATAAAACAAAAACATGTTCTCGAATAAAGATGTAAATTAGACACAAACAAATCCTGCGAACACTAAGTAACATTCTCTTCAACACAGTAATTTGTTGGCGCGACAACAACACAACAATCGTACAACAATAAGCCATTAGACAAGTTGTGGAAATTTTCCGGTTATTTCCGATTCACACCGATTGTTGCATGCAGTTGAGTCGGCCATTCGAAGGGCCATAACTTGGACCTGGCGCAGGGACGCAGTTAAGGATCGTAAAGAGCCTTTTCTTTTTAAAAGGGCCGTGGATTAAGTTTGTTAATATCTGAAATTTTTTCATGTTGCCTGAGATAAAGTTATTTTTATAATGTCAATCAGATTATTTTGTTTTGCGTGTTATTTCACTATCAGGTAGTTGTGTGATACCTCGGGTAACGTAGACCTTCAAAAAGGGTCTACGTTACTCTGCAATTTTATAAGAAATCTTACCCCACTAGAAAGAAAGAAATGATAATAAATAAATAAATAATTGTGGACATTTCATACAGCGCCATCTAGCCCCAAACTAAGCAAAGTTTGTACTATGGGAACCAGATGGCTGATAGAATATTAATATACTTTTTTTTTGTAAATACATAAATACTACAATTTTCATTACATTACATTAATCCCGTAGCGGGACTCGAACCCCCGCCTCTTGCGTCTCAGCCGAGCACTCGCTCGCCACGCCACCGAGGTCGTCTGTTAAGAAAGAAAGAAAGAAAAATTATTATTTTGTCTATGTTACTCTGCAACTTTAAAATAAATCTTACCCCAGTAGAAAGAATGAAAGAAAAATATTTATTTTGTTACCAAAAGGTACAATTTAAAGGCACTAGAGCCTTGGCTTCGAGCCTGCTCTCGCTTCGTCGGGTGAGGTCCTCGGCCTACAACTATACTATATTTATGGTACTTTCGTGGTATATTTACGGCCTATATAATGCGAGAGATTTATAGGGTGTGGCGTAATTAGCACGCCTCAAGATTTATAACTCGAGTTCAACCCTAGGGCCATATTATGGGGCAATTGAAATGTGAGGCATTTTTTATTAGTTCATATAATTTCGCCAATTAAATATATGTGAAAACGGGTCGAAAACATACAGAAATGAGATGGATATTTATGGAATTTCTTACTATAAATCATCGTCCAGCCTAATAGTTTATGGTGTGTAATTAAATATATAAGAATGTGCTATAAAATATCTCGAACTAACTCGCATCGATGTTTATCTGTCGTATATTAGTATAAAATAAGGTCGGGCGAGTGCGCCGGCGCCGCAGGCGCACGTAAATCACGAACAACCGCTTATTAAGTTGTTATGGCCCCATGTCCGAGGCCCACGCGCTCAGTGTGTCCACGCCCTTATATTTGCACTGGAATGCATGATGTTTTCTGAACCGCTAGACAAATTGCATGTACGTAAGTTGACATTGCGATAGCGATATTTTGTTGGCGTGTTTTGGTCTTAACCTCGACGGACTACGGAACTCTAAAAATGAAAACAAAATAAAAATAATGCAACAGGTGTTTTCCGACCTTTGTCATTGTAATATCCGATAAACTGACTTGGTAATCCAATTTAAATTTTTACGACCTTACCCAATTAAAATGTTGTACTTGAATGACAGCGAAACATACATTAACCATTACTTTTCACTAAAGCCTTTTCACCTTGCATCAGAGTTATTCGTCTATACGCATTTTGGTTGACCCTTTAAAACACCTTTCACCTAGATTATGTGTGACATTATGTTTGCATCTTTTACTGATATTTCATGCTTGAATATGAATGTGGACGGATACACGGGCAGAGGAAGGCCTAAGAAAAGATGGATGGATTCTGTGAAAGAGGACATGCGTGTGAAAGGAGTAAGTGTACGGAGATGACGAGTAATAGGAGAAGATGGAAAAGGAAAACTGTTTGTGCCAACTCCACCTAGTGGGATAAAGGCAGGAAATTGATGATGTCTGATATTTCTTATAGTTAACACAGTTGTGCTTAGGTACTTATCCATTATTTTCATCAATATAAGCATTGAACTCTCAGATCAAATAAAAGAATTAAAAGGATTCTTTTTATTTGACAACCTCGGTAACTTGGCGGGCGAGTGCTCGACTGAGACGCAAGAGGCGCGGGTTCGATTCCCGCTGCGGGAGAAATGTTTGCATGTTCTGCAAATATTTCTTCCGGGTCTGGGTGTTTCATATTATGTATTATAAGAAGTAATAAAAAAATAAATAAAAAAAGAGTATATAAGTATTGTATCAGCCATCTGGCTCCCATAGTACAAACTTTGCTAGATGGTGCTGTGTGAAATGTCCACAAATATTTATTATTTATTTATTATTTACACATTATTTACAAATAAAAGGATTCTTTTTATTTGGTCTGAGATTGAACTACACTAAATTACTCTGCAGCATTATGTATGTATGTATGTTCGTATGAGCTAGTTACCAACTCTAGTGACCGAGTTTTTAGGTCGCCTAAAGGCCTTCGTCATGGATTAACGATTTAAAAGCCGGGACCAACTGTTTGACGTGCGCTACGAAGCACGGAAGCGATCAGCTCGTAATGCCAATTGTGGTCACCCATCCCAATTGTGACCGCACACATCGGTGTAGGCCATCCTTCGTAGTAACATTATATTATTTCTGCACCTACGTCTTTTGTGTGCGAGTCGAATTAGCACGCGAAGGGTTCCGTACCATCGTACCTACATAAATGTTTTTTGTAGGGGTCCCCTTTTTTATTATTTGTTGTTATAATAATAAAATAAATAAATAAATATAAATATTTGCGGACATTTCACACAGCACCATCTAGCCCCAAAGCAAAGCTTGTACTATGGGAACCAGTTGGCTGATAGAATACTTATATACTTTTTTTTGTAAATATGTACATACTTATAATACATAATACAACACCTAGACCCGGAAGAAATATTTGCGGAACATACAAACATTTCTCCCGTAGCGGGAATTGAACCTGCGCCTCTTGCGTCGCAGCCGAGCACTCGTCCGCCATGCCACCAAGGTCGTCGAAATGAAGATGATGTCTAGGAATGCGAGGCAATCCTTCCCGTTTTACTGCTGGCAGTATTGTGCAGTGACTATCCGTGAAAGTTGTGTTCCTTTGTACATGCAGACAACAATGAGCCATTCCAAATTAGCTATCGATTTATCTATGAATAGTTTGCGGCCCGCCCAGAGACAGAAGGTCTAATGGCCAACAAATAAAACATGTCAAAAAACATAATTGTCCTTGTGTAGTCTCTTCGTTTTATTTGTAAATAGTAAAATATTTGTGGACTATTACACACAGCGCCATCTAGCCCTAAACTAAGCAAAGCTTGTACTATGGAAACCAGATGGCTAATAGAATATCTAATACTTTTTTTTATAAATACTGTTTTCCACGCTACCGAGGTCATCATTAGTAATATTTGTTCACTTGTATTTGTTCTGACTAAACATTTTTTTTATGCGTGCGATATAGGTAATTCGACAACTGTTTTACGTATAATTTCGATGTACTTATCGGTCGAGTTCAAAAACAAAAGATAATTTTATTAATTTTGAAAAAGTCTTCTCTTCTGAGCATTTCAGCTGGCGAGGGTAAGTATTCGATTCACTCTGTTGTTATTCAGTTCACAGGTACTCACATAATTTCGTACCTCCAGCACCTTCTAAGTTAATTGTTCAAAACACTAGTAGTATCCACCGCCGCCTCCGATTCTTTGATTGTACAGACTGATAAGTCTATAGTAGTTAAATTTATATCAAGTAGAAGAAGCAGAATCGTACCAGCACCTCAAACATATCAGGCGTCTCCACGCCAAAAAGATTCAGTAAACAAAAAAGGCTGATTGATTCGCCAAACGTGGTTAAGGGCGTGAACACACGAGCCACGAGCCAGTGAGCTACGGCCTCTGATGATACAGCCGCGCGTGAGAAGGCCACAGCTATCATTTCTCAGGGTGTAAAGCCAATGTTTTTGCATTGCACGATACGATCGGACGATACATTCTTTACCAACCAGCACTTAACAACACTGTAGGAGTAGTAGATAGGAGTAGAAGAAGATCTTCTTCTGCACTATTTTCATTATATTGGCAACTTTCCGTATAAGCCAAAATAGCTTATTTTTTATCCAGGTTATGGTATTCACAGATAATATAATTAATTTAGCGATATTTTAGAGCTAATTATTTAAATTATTATCTCGCCCGCCACGCCACCGAGGTCGTCGATGATGTTGTATGTACTTAAATAATAAAAAAAATATTCAACTTATTATTTAAATACACGATAAAATATAAAACTGGTACTAAAGAGATCAAGTGAAGTATGTATTTACTTTGAAATATGCCAGCAAGTCAAGGCAAAAATACTAGCATATGCACATCACAAAACGAGCAGCATCAATATAATCGTTTCCCTTTTTCTTTACAAGCTTCTGTACTTCGGCCGTCATCGTTTAAAAGACACCCTGATGACTCTCCATTAGAATAATAAGTGTAATTTTATAAACACGACCTGCACGTTTACCTTGTAAAGTTACGTTCGAATAGACGCGTCGACTCAAAAAGAAGTGCAGACTTTATTTTTATAATAATATTAATTTATTTAGCTTGTACAATTTGAGAAAAGGTTAAAGGTTTTGTTTTTAAACTGCTGTTTCTGTACAGAATACAACGGGATGAAACAAATGAAGAAGAGATGAAAATCGGTATTTGAATACCATCTTTTTTTTGACGGCCTCGGTGGCGTGACGGGCGAATGCTCGGCGGAGGCGCAAGAGGCGCGGGTTCGATTCCCGCTGCGGAAGAAATGTTTGCATGTTCTGCAAATATTTCTTCCGGGTCTGGGTTTTGTGGTACCATGGTACATACTCGTAGTTTCTGATACCCACGACACAGGGTATCCTAGTGTGGGGTCAGGACTATGTATCTGACTATTGGGTGTTATTTTTTTTTTCGTTGCAATCAATTGGCGATCATTTCATAAAGATTTTAGATTTCGCGTAGAATTCACATTTGTGGATTATTCTTTCAAATACTGTCTCTGACTGAAGTCGAACTGCTGTTGAGCAGTAGCTTTAGTAATACAGGGCGTCTACTTATAAGTGTGTGCTGATTACTCGTTTTTTGCAATTTGTTAGAGAAAATTAATTAAAGCAGTCCCCCGGTATTTGAGACGGCACCGGCCAAACGCCGTTCCAATCGGAAAATTAATTTAGAAATGCATTGCTATGCAAATTATTTGCTTTTTATAGACTGGACTTTGAGCCAATTCGAACTCTAAGAGCTTCAGTTACGTAGTGTTTGAAATAAATATAATTGAATTGCTTGAAAATGATGTACGTAAAAACCAGAAAAAATATAACTAATGAAAACAAAGAAATAAAAATAGGGTTAAATAAGAAAGAAATAATGGGTACGGGAGATTTTTTAGAAGCTAACTTAAACATAACGTATTAAACGTCTAACGGATAGAGACGAATAGTGAGTGAAAGGAATTTAAAGTTGGTAGGTACATACAGGGACAAGTTGCAAGGCAAGGATTTCGGATGCAATATGTCACTTGTGAAGTTGAAGACTGAACCGTACGACGAATCGTGTCAAATGAAAACGCCAAGGTTTTGTGTTGTAGAATTTTTAATAAAGCGAAAAGTTTGTTTGTAGCTAGTAATATTTGTTTCTCGGCTCACGCCAGGCTCGGCGCGCGGCCTGCCAGCGGCGGGGCAGTGATGTTGCTGCTTTGCGCGTCGTCATTTCCTCGAAAGTAATTCAAATGGAATCGTGTGCACCGTTATTAAATATTTCATAACTTACCTAGACCTCCCCCCCACCCCGCACCCCCACGACCGCATATTAAAGTCATAAAAAAGGGTTGTTTGATCTATCCCCTAAAACAATTTACATATCTCGGCTCAGCCCGCCGCTAAATTATTTAATTAAGAGAGGCATAAGTTTTTATTATTTTAATATGTCGGTTATAAAATTGTGTTAATGGAACAATGCCGCCACTGTGGACTGAATTTCAGCCCTTGAACGCGGAGATTATGAGCATTGGCTTAAAATACAAAGCGCCGAGTGTTCTAATTTAGTTTCTCAAGTAATATTATCATTTTGCGCAACAACTGGGTTAGCTTCATGCCTTTTTGTTGGCTCAATTTGTTTAGTTGCGTTAAAAAAATCTTCCATTTTGCAAAAAGTTGACAGGTAGGCGAAGGAATTTTAGCAACAATAAACATTGTCCACATTCCCCATTTATTTTTATTTCCCAGTAATTAAAAACTACACCCTTAAATTTCCGTCGGAAGAACGGCTTTTGCCTTTTAGCAAAATTAAAAGCGTATTTGAGCAATAAACATTAGGTGGAGTGGACACTTGGACACTGTAAAAAGTGGACACGTGCCCAGGAATGCCTCCTGCTGGTTGGTATGTGAGCAGCCGGCAATGAAAGCTGTGGTGAACTCACTATTAATACGGATCTTTTAAAGGACACACCGTATAGAGTTTAATTATAATAAGTTCTAAAAAAAACTAAATTTAAAAAACATTAAAGAAAATATACATATTTTATGAGAGTTATTTGTCTTTAGTTTTATTATAGATTTAGGTAAAGAAAAAAAACATAATTTTAATAAAATTCCAGTCTTTAGTCATTTATGTCAACGAATAGAGATGGCATTATTCTAGTCCAGCGGTTTATTAGAGTTTATGTATAAAAAGGATTATGTTTACAATATATTATGGCCTTTGCTATAAAGAAAGATACACAGATAGAACTCTTTATTGTATATAACAGAATAACATAAACAAAACCAAAACAGATTTACACAATTTACGATCTTATGAAAAAAAAAATATAAGCGATGGTGTCATCAAGTTTCTATAAACAATGAAAATATAGGTACAATATCGAGAAAATTATAATCATAACCTTGAAAATAAAACACCCATTTCGCAAGTGAATAATTTCAAGTTTGTCGAAGACATTTCATCTAAATAACCCGAAAATGTTGGTCGCCTCTCCAGCGCGGCTCCCTGGCATTCCTAGCACTAGTTAACAGGGTGGTTGTTTTTGACCGCGCAGGTTAATGAGAGCATTTTTATGTGCTCTCTAGCAATGAGCAATGCAAATTTCGGGGCTTTTCGGTACCCTGCCGTTTATCCCCCTGGACTTTATACCTTTTATTTGACTATAAAGGCTTTAGCACTTGACTATTGTTATGTTTATTTTGCTGTTTTAAATAACGAGTCACACGTGAGACTCTCATACATCATGAGATCCCATTTTCAGGGAGGATACAAAAAGGCTATAATGAAAATATTTATAACAAAGCGAGACAATTAAAATAAATAATGTTTTATTTTAGACTAGTACTGTTTAAATTAAATGAGTATTTAACAAAGCGATACAGATTAAAAAACTAAAATTTCATTTTAGACTAGCACTGTTTAAATAAATGAGAATATGACATAGCGAGACAGGTAAAATAAATACAATTTCATTTTAGACTAGCACTGTTTAAAATAAATGAGAATATGACAAAGTGAGACAGGTAAAATAAATAAAATTTCATTTTAAACTAGTACTGTTTAAAATAAATGAAAATATAACAAAGCGAGAAGGGTAAAATAAATAAAATGTTATTTTAGACTAGCCACTATTTAAAATAAATGAGAATAATTTGATTTTGACTAATGAAGTAACTTTTACTTTTTTGGTACAGGTCTCGTTCTGGTTTTGCGAGGGCAAAGGCTGACTGTCATTGCATCTTGTCTAGTAAAAATAGAGCCGTGATTTTTATCTCATTAGAATTCACTGCACTACTTACGAGTATAAAAAATCGCGGCTCAAGGGGAGGATTACAAAGCTTGTACGTGTTGGTGTAGTGCATAAAATAGTAGTCTTCAAATGGTGGACGAGTTGGATACAAACCGCCCAAATTGCAAACTGCGAACTTACTGAATGAAGCATGTTTTTATTCCAATTTTTACCAACCAGCCTCGCTGTAAACGGGAACGTGCAATTTATTTCATTCATTCCTGATTGCTTATGATGTGATTGTTAACCGAGTTCTGAACTCAATGTTTTTAAATGAACAGTTTTATCAATCAGAGCGATTGTTTTGGTAACGACTGCTCGTGTTTACTGGAAATATGACTGCGGTATTAAGGAGATTTCAAATGACTTAGTTGTTCAATTAGGCGGCGTTTAGGTACCACAATAGGGGTAACTTTTTCACAGTGGATCTCTGTCGTCGGAGTTCGCAACTGCCTGGAGGCAGGTTCAATTACGGGGCTGCGCAGTGCAGCCAATAATTGGCGCCAGGGCTCGCGACAAAGCGCCCACAATGGGCCCTGATTAATTTCCGAACTACACCCGAATTCTAACTAGCAAACACGCGACGAGCTCTGAAACCCGCACGGGAAAATTACTTCGTAGCTGTTGTTGCCGGACGGGCTCGGGCGAAGCATTGTCTCGCCGGTGTGTCCACGGTTTTATTTCGTACCTTTGATTCATATGGCGTCGGATGTTTGCGAGCATTTTTGTTTTTTTTTTTGTTGTGGTTTTATGGACTGCATGTGTGCTAATTTGAAAATATCCGGCAACAATCCTACTTCTAAAAAACTTTTGCTAAATATACTTTCCCACACCTATTAACTTACCTTCCGCACTTTCATTACATGTCTCATTTCATACTTTCACGCCAGAACTCATGAAGTGTGTCAGTAGGTACTAAACGGTGAAGGAAAACATCATTTTCCTGCCCTTATCCCACTAGGTGGGGTCGGCACAACATGTTTTCCTCTTCCATTTTCTACGGTGAAACGGTGAAGGAAAACATCGTGAGGAAACCGCCATGTCGTAGTACCTAAAAAGTTTGTACGAAAAAACATGTGTCAAGACGCGAAAGGTACCTTTGAGGTACACTTTAAATCCATTCACCACACTGGTTCGAAAGAACAAGTGATACGACTAGTAGTAGGTAGTCGTAGTATTAGGTACATGTCTACGAAACAGCATCTTCATTTCTGACCAAGAATAAAGACTAGGCTAGGGTAGACTAGCATCTCAAGGTTGGGAACTGGAGTGAGTGTAAGCAACGTAATTGAGTGGTAGAGACAGGCCGGCGGGCGGCAGGGTTTAATTTCCTGACGCTCGTGCGTTCCGCCGTCGTGTGCATCTGCAACCGAATTAAGTCGTTATTGTTTATGTAATTAAGTTGTTGATCATCATTTTGGAGTACTGTTTGAAATATATAGAATAGAATAGAAAACATTTACTCAACCACCACAGAAATTATATAAATAAATTGAATAACATTAAACACAATTATACTAGAGAAAATAAAAGAAATACACAACTAATAAAAAAAATGAAAGATATCAAGAAAAAAAAACCAAACTAATGTGATTTCGGTTTGTAGGAGAGAAGAGTTGGTTCTAATTTTTCTCAGTAAATACGATTTCGAATAGACAATTGTTTAAAGACAGCACTGTCTATCTATTATAGAAGTGCAACTGTTTTTGAATATAAACTTGAAAATATGTTACGTACTATTTATCAGATTCAGCTGACCTCGATGGCGTGGCGGGCGAGTACTCGGATGAGACGCAGGAGGCGCGGGTTCGATTCCCGCTACGGGAGAAATGTTTGTATGTTCCGCAAATATTTCTTCCGGGTCTGGGTGTTGTAGTATTATGTATTGTAAGTATGTATTTACAAAAAATAAAAAGTAAATAAGTATTCTATCAGCCATCTAGCTCCCATAGACCATAGTACAGCATTTGCTTAGTTTAGGGCTAGATGGCTTTGTGTGAAATGTCCACAAATATTTATTATTTATTATTATTATTAGCTATGTAATTGTAAATTCCACAAATGTAGATGATTCCGATACTGAAGCACTTCATTTAAACAATAAGGTAGCTGTTCTAAGATTTTTATTTTATTTAATTCAATTATTTAATAAATCCTTTCTTCTTTTAATTAAAGTCCGTCATATCTATAATGAATCCCGCTAGCACATTGTTAGTGCGGAGTAAGAAAGTGACCGAATGACGTTTAATTTCCTTCGAGTCTCCCTCGCTGGCTATAACCCGCTCATAATCTGATAGATACAAATTCAATTAGCACGGCTTAGTATTGTCATAAGCGTCTCCCTGCAGCTTGTGCCTAGATTTACTAGATTACAAATGAAGGGTCCACTGCAATAATGATGAATATCCTTTGTCTTGTTTTAAGATAATTGGGTTTTAAATTTATAAACAGTGTAAAAACTTAGACCTGAAGATAATAAAATGTTGTTTTTTTTACACCGTTTATAAATGTAAAACCCAATTACCTATCTTAAAACAAAAGACAAAGGACATTCATCATTACTGCAGTGGACCTTTCAAATGATACCAACTTCGTGATACCTAATGTGTTTTCCAAAAACAAACGTTGTTTAGACCATGGTGTATCATTCAAAAAGCTGAAATGTTAAAAAAAAGTATATTTTTAACAAAGTTTAGATACTAGTAAGTAAAGTAAAAGTTTATTAAAAAAATCACGTTTCAAAAAAGAGTAAATACATTTTTTACCATTATTTTAAGATTGATTATTTTACAACACACAGCTACTACCAACTACCTACTACGACATGTGTATTTCTATTGCCGCTGTAATAACAAAAATTAAAAAAAAAAAACAATTTGTTTATTTTGTTTATTTTGTTTAAAAGGGTGCATAGTGTTATATAATTTACTCGGACTTGACCGGTTTTATTTATATATCGTTGTATTATGAATAACGACTTTGTAATAACTTTTTGTTCCTATCCGTCGATCTATCGATGAAGTTTACTGGTGCTTAACTTCACATAAGTCTTAAAAACTTTGTCATTTATACAAGAGGAGAAGGACAAGGGACGCAATGAGCGAAATCGACCTCAAAAGAATTGGCACAACACGTCATCCTTCGCCGCAGAGTAAATCGTCGCTTGAATGACGTGAGGACGGTTCGTAGATCGTTTAATTTCCTGCTGACGCCGCGTGATTGTGCGCAAGAACTGGGTCCAACAGCCTTTGAAGCCATCATAGGTTTAAGCCTTCATAGGCTTCCACGCCGCGCTTTGACTTTGTTGTGCTTTATGTGGGGTTATTATTTTTTTGGAAGTTGAATTAATAGAATAGTACCTATCCTCTCCAAAATGATGGACCACCTATATGGGCGATGGGCAGATCACTTGTCAAGTTGTCACCATTGTTCACCATTTCCATCTTAGGATTTTAAATCAGAAGTGGCTGCAAGTTTTCTTATTTTTGCTTGTGGCTCTGCGTACCCCATTAGGGATATGGGCGTGATAATATGTATGTATGTATGAATTAAAAGAATAAATAATAAATAAAATTATTGTGGGCATTTCACACAGCGCCATCTAGCCCCAAACTAAGCAAAGCTTGTACTATGGGCACCAGATGGCTGATAGAATCCTATCCTACCATATTATAAATGTGAAAGTTTTTGAGGATGTTTGTATGTTTGTGCCTCTATCACGCCTAAACGGTTGAACTGATTTAAATGAAACTTGGAACATACATAGAATAGTACTGGAACAACATTATAGGCTACTTTTTATCTTGGTACCATAAGAGCCAAGTATAAACAGCGTCATATGACGGTCAGCGTTGTTTACAAAGGCAAGGGCTCGAAGGCGGCGTGTAACGAGTGTTAATGGGCCATTAGCCGGCGTGCCCGCGTAATTGGCGCGCGCTGACTGCACGCGCGCCCGCTAGATGCGAGATAGGTACCACGCACGACAACTCTGCCCTCCTAGTGAAGAACGCAGTAACTACATACATCAAACATGTTTTGAAGAAAAATGAGAACAGAACGTTGTATTTTGTTAGGCGGTTCCGAATATTTATCTAACTTTTGACAAAAATGCTAGTTACTGCGTTCTTCACTAGGAGGGCAGAACTGAATTCGGCTATAATGAAGCCCCAAAGCTAGACTTTCCGAAAAAAAATCTCATCCTCATCAACATTTACTTTCCTCATAGATTTTCAGGCGCGGTTATAAGTAGGTACATGCGAAATATTTTCACTCGTGTCGTTTCTGCACTTTGAACAACTTATGAATGAACGAATGAAAATTCTTTATTGCACACCTTACAATTAATAAATTTGATAACAACATAAAAATAAGTATAATGTACAACGGGCGGTCTTATCGCTAAAAAGCGATCTCTTCCAGACAACCTTTGGATGGAGATGAATTTAAAGAAATTGAAAATTGGCCGAGGTGCACTTTTAATAAACAATGTGATTATAATTTCTAAACTTACATACATTTCAAAAACAATATGCTTACGTAAACGTTATACCTACACAAATAGATAATTCTAATTAATTTAGGGGATCTAAGATCTGCACTGACGTCTCGCGGTGGGATGTATTGTGCCTTATCCCCCTGCTAAAGATAGCTACATAGAAAATAAAAACAAACACATACATAAAATAAATACATAAATAATTAGATAAATATAATGAACGAATCAACGAAGCAACTCAGGATGATACTTCTGATAAATAAAAGTTTTTTTATCCTTTAAATGCAGCTGGTGATGTCGATTTCCTATGTGATTTATATTTCATATGTATCGATTTTCGATCGTGGTGAAATGCGACGACCACCACAGCTTCAATCCATGCTTATGTGCTTAGATTGGACAATAAATATATTTTGCTTTATCATTTCCAATGTACGAATCAGTAAAGTCATAAATGTCTAGTATTATGGAGCTTCGGTGCTATTCGCGTAGGTGCTTTTCGATTTAGAATTCGTGGTATCTCTAGTGTTGGTTATTAGTTTTATTACTATTTGTAAAGACTGTGGTGATGGACGTCCCACAATTTAATATACTCGCTGAAGGATGAAAATTATGTTTGAATGGGGATAGTATTTTATGATTACCAATTTTCATATCTCTGTCTCTTCTGATGTTTTAATAATATATCTTTTTTCAAACATCATTACATAAAACAATACAGCAACACACAAATACACAATAAAATAAATTAGAATAAAATGCTACAATACATAACTTCAGATGCTGGTTGTACCCTTCGCCCCTAGATTGTAAATATATTAGTAACAATCAATCTGAAAGACTTGCTATTGGGTTTGGGTGTAGCGTTTTTACACTTTTTGATGAATCAGTCTAATTATAGCTATTACTTCTCTGCTGGACTGGGAGTAAAGAAAAAACATAGAATGCTTAACATAGCTGCTTCTCTCTCCGAGCATAAAAATCGGCTAAGGGATAGGATCCTCCAACATGATGGACGACTTATATGGGCGATGGGCTGATCACCTGTCACCATGGTTCACCATATCCATCTTGGGACTTTAAATCGGAAGTGGCTGCAAGTTTTCTTATGATTACTTGTTGCTCTGCCTACCCCATTAGGGATACCGGCGGAATAATATGATGTATCAGCTATTAGGATATGAACTCTCAGAACGTCATAAACACCGGACGTTCCAGTTTATAGTGAGCCCAGCTAATATGCAATCGAACTCATTTATGGCATAAATTTAGCAAATTTATGGCTACGTCGCGATCAGGTGGAAGACGGTGGCCTTTGTGGGTTCCGTACAATGTATGACTGATGGAAACAACATAATGCCTCAAATTAGACAATATTTTATGGAAATAATTGAACCGCCGGCGCCGGCGCCGGCAGGCTGCTGCGGCGTCGTTTGCTAAGCAGGACTATAAATTACGTTCCACTAGCTAGTTTACTTTTGCTACTAGTTAGTTAATTCTTAGACATTCATAATTATACTGTTCAGACCAAATGAAAAGTAAAGACGCCGCGAACAACAAAAGTGAAGCCACCTTTTTATCTATGCGTGGTTTTGAGGTTTTGTGTTCCAAGTGACCTAAAATTCATAGGAGGTATATTATTTAAGAAACGATGTTTTTTGAAGTCATACAAGTCAAAAGTGATTCTGTGAGACTTTTTATGTGATTTGCTGCTGTTTTTACAAGTTTTCACTACACAGGAAGGCATAATTTATTTTTAAATTTACTAGACGACGACTCGAGAGCGATGAGCATGGTTTTAGTGTAGGTGCGTGTGTGAGCGTGTGTGTTTACTTGCAAAAGCACGGTTTTGTATGGCTTCACTTTTGTTGTTCGCGCCACGGCGTCTTTTCTTTTTATTTGGTCTGAGTTATTATGATTATTTTATTTATCAACATCTAAACATTAGGCATTCCGGTGTTTTTATACATATCGTTAGAGTTATGTTTAGCAGAAGCTTTACAATAAAGACAATTCTAGCACCATTCAAAGACTACATTTGGACGTTGATGAGCGCTAGAATTGGAATTAACGAGTAATGGAGACTAGTAGCGATAGTGTGAGGTTTGAGCACGCGAGGAGCGATGGCCTCCGATCGGGTGAACGGTTCGCGTTAATTAATTGGGTATTTTCACACGTCAGCGGCTAGATCTTTCCAAATAGATCGGTGCGCGCGGCCCTTAATTAGCTGTATCGGGGCGACCCATCGGCTGCGCCCGCGCACTCCGCCACGCCAATTTGGCGCTAGTCCCTGCTTCAGAATAGCCGTAGATAAGCCAACTAGAATGCTCGGTAATAACCTCATTATAAGATATAAGGACCTCTGCGGTTTGTAGTATTCCAGGATACGTGTATCTGTTTTATTTGTTTTGTTTACATTGCGATAGTATTTCATGGCTGCAGCATCTGATCATGCTATCCTTAGAAACGATTGTACTCGTTATAGCCATTTCAACGTTTAATTTGCAGAAATGGTATTTGTGTTAGAAACAAGAGAACATCTACACTGTAGAATTATTGAGAATTATAAATCACGGGCTTGAACGTAGTTTTTTCATGTAAATTATATCACAATACAGTAAAGTAGTCCACCGGGGAGTATGACACCGTTTTTGTGCCCTACTTTGTGGCACTTTAAAATATTTTTTTCCTGTAAATGTTGTCTGCGTTGACGTGATTCACCTACTTGTTTCGGTTTTCTAAATTCTATTGTAATGCCAAGATGAATCAGTATCACCTTTCTATTATAGATCTAGTCGTCATTCAATATAATGGCGCGTACAAAGGCGATGAGTCGCGGCTCGGAGTCGCACGTGTTCTGATCTCCCATTCCCATTCTCTCGGGTTGATTGCCGTCAGAAAACAATTACCTTTTTGTCTGCGAACCGATACTCTGCTAATTACAATAAGTGAACATTGACTTTTTTAATTAGCACGCTCATTGAGGCGTCGATCATCGCCTCCAATAGTTGCCAGTCAGTGCATTTAATAACGACTCGCTCGCTCCTCGCGCCGGCTTCGGAATGTACATAGTTTGCTCTCGCGGAATTTATATTATTAAAGTCAGTTTTAATCATTTTTTATTAAAAACTCCCATTATAAGGAAGTATTCGATAGAACTTATCAATACGCTCAAAGAACAATGTGAGCATGAATCAGATAAAAAGTTAACAGCTATAAACGTGAATTTTAATGTTTCGGGCGAAGAAAATGTTTAATGCAGTTTGAGTTCACCGAGTAACCTGTTTGCAAGCGTACCTACGCGTTGCATTCCTTTCATAAAGTACGGGAGATGGCGCGCGGGTATTGCACGCCGCCCCCCCCCCGCGCCCGTGCCCCCCCTCCCTAGCCCCTCTCGCTCCCCGCCCCGTGAGAAACGAATGTTCCCGACCTCTAATTACGTTTTATGCGATATCGCCATTTAATTAGCAACATGTTTCCCATTCCGAAACATTAATTAATATTTTCATCAGAGTTCTCCGCATTTAACTGTGCTTTTATTACTCTCTCGAGATTTTAATAAAGATTCTCGACCACCCTCGGTCGCGTATTATTGTTTAAAAAAATCGTGTTATGAAAATTTTATTGCGGTTGTTGCGAGCGATTAATTTCACTGTCGACGGCTTTTCGATCGAACGCCATAAATGCGTATTTTGAGCGAACTGGGTGATTGTTTTTGTGCAATCGTTTGGCATCGCAAGGCATCGGAGATCGCATTCGTAACTTTTTGCTATAATAAAAATATCGCAACAAGTGTTCCTTGACAGCAATACAAGAAGTTAACATCTCGATAAGCTGAGTCGGCGAGTATCGCCAGATAAGGGGTACAATTAATGCAATGGTGGGTGTAATTGTAGCAACATTAATAACCGATCCACGTACCGCTGGACAAATTGCAGGAGCGCATGTAACGACGCTAGGGGTGTGATGTCTCTCTCCACATTTCTCCTTTCTTGTTTTGAAACATTTATTTTTAGTTATTTTTTTCATAATATCGTTGACATTATTGCTATAAATTGCTAATACAGTTTAGCTTTTTATTAACATCCAACGGTCACATTTATATTCTGACCCCATACTAAAATTCCCTATTAAATAATAATGTTCGTGTTATGATCATGATGTTAATATATTCAAGACTAGTGTAACGCCTACGGTTTCACTCGAGTAGAGTAGATTCATTTGGGTGCATCTCGTGTTTGAATAGCCTTGACACCCCGTTGCAATTCTTTAGTTAACCTTTAAATTCGTTATCGTTTTGTGTTAAAAGAACCCAAATCAAGTTTCAAACAAATCGGACCATCGGTTAAAATGTCCAACATCTTTAACAAACCCTGCACCCCGTTTCGGGGGTAGTTTTCAAAATAATTTTCCATAGACTTTTATGAAATGTATTGTAGAGTATTTATGCTAAGTTTCAAGTTTGATAGTTCAAGGAATACGATTTTTCATACAAACGTTTTTGCGCCTTTTCGTCTTCTTAGGGTTAGAGTTTTCAAAAAAATTGAAAACAGAAAAAACATTTTTGAGTTTCTATGACAAACTCTTTTATATAGTATTATGATTATGATGTATTCTGAATACATCTTCACAATTAAATACATTCTTTACATTTTTTTTACCTGTCTGCTATGTATTGTAGCAAAAACATTTCCTGAGGTATAACTTGATATTTTTCTGCGACAGAACTTAAGTCGGGTACGTTTAGTTTCTAGTGTAATATCTTATGTTATAATTACGTTATTTGCATGATTAAAGACAATTCGTACTAAGGTCCAGAGCGTGAGAACAGCCCTTGGAACTAATTACGCCGAATGTGGCTCGGGTCTTCGGTTAATTAGAGACAGAGTGGTTCAACCCTCTTAATTAATACTTGTGCCTAGAAGGCCCTCATGCTTACCTCTACCACAGCTTAGAGGAAACAGTCACGGAACCAACGCACAAAGCTTTCTCTATCTAATCTTATAGAAATAAACTTACAACTAATGCAAATATAATTTACAAAATACATAAGAAACCTGATCCAGCTCATCAGACGGATTTCTTATAGTACTCGATGTGAGCAAAGAGTGTGAGCTACAATAAATCAACCAGCGTATCAGCTCAAGATTTCATATATATAAATAAAATTACCTTTAAAGTTCCATCATTGACTTTAGGTGCTATGGAACACTTGCTGTAGGCAGTAGGTGATTGTAACGGGTGATTTATTTAGTGCCTCCTTTTTCAAACGTAAAAAAAGAAAATTTAAATAAAATAATCATGCACTAGAAACAACTATCTTGTAGTTACAGCTTATAAGGTAATGATGGTTAGTAGAGAAATAGCTATCCATTCCTAAGCTGTGTCTTCACTGTTTTGTTTGGATTGTTAATTCGTGATAAAACATGAGTGGGTATTGTGTTAACATTATAATTAAATTCTAAAAAAGCTCAACAGTATTCTCTTCGTAATTAAAATGTTCACTTGGTCCGGAATTTCGTTAAGCGTATCTATTTAATATTCACATACGAACTATACTTTCTTTGTTTAAACTAGAATTTGAAATAGTGATCTACCTAACAGTAAAACCTCCAAGCGGAAAAAAACTACTCTTTTAATAAATGTAACACTTAATTTTTCGAAATACTCGAGTAAAGAATCCATTGATGATTTTACCGTAACTTAAGTTTTACCTAGCTAACTTAATGATTCAAGTCAAAGTTACGACCATGTTTTTCCCTTTATTATGTATTAGGAAAATTAAAAAAAGAAGAGTTGTAAACTCATTTAGCCAATCTTGATAAACCTAATCATATCGATTCAATTAATGTAAAAAAAAACGAACGGCCAAACATAGCAGTGATGTGTCTAAATATAAATAAAGATATCTACCTGAATGGATACAAGTAGGAGTGCGCGTAGGTGAAAACGAGAAGATTGGGTGAACAATATCATATTTATTTATACAGCAACGCTAAGAAATGTCTCTATCTGTAGTCTCATTTGAATGTAACCTTGTATTTGATATGCGGCTATTTGGAGCAAACAAGTTGAAAACATTGCTTGGAGACAGGACAGTCAACTTTATTATGATACAAACAAAAGAATATTCTAGTACAAACTATAAATTGAAAGTCCTCGCTGAAAAAGGCGTTGGCAAAGCGACGCACGTTACATATCTTCAAGTTCAATCCAAGGCTCGTTGCAGTCCCCTTACGTGCAAATAAGGATGCAATAGAAATGGTATAAACAGTATTTACGATCTGTCAGAGTAAAGTCGTAAATGTTAAATTGTTCTCTGTTGTGGATAATGGTGTGTTTAATGTGTTGTGTTGTGTGTTGTTGCCTAACCGTGTTGTACGTATACGTCGTCCGAGGACATGGCTCTTCGATTAACATAAAATCGAGACGAGAGACCTGCGTGGGCGACCGCCCCATCTGCCGTGTCGTATCCCGTAATGGCTTAGCCTTACCAATTCTACCTGCAGTATGAAAAACCACAGCATTACCATTCCATAATTACTAAAACATTCCGTGACCACTAAACCGCGCTTAGTCAGTATTCATCATAAACCAGCGATGTCGCAATGATGGCAGTCGAAAAATAATTAGCAGTTAGTCGACCTCGCGGCCTAGCGCCGCTGCCGCGCCGGCGGCCCGGCTATAAGGAACCCCACGAGAGCTGACATTGACCCGCGCCGACTCCACTCACAACGCGAAATACGAGTCTTTAATTTTTTTCGCTATTTGGATATGCGCCTGTTAAAATGTAGCGCAACCCATAAATCCAAGATGGATCGTATTCGCACGTTCATCCGGTCAGGCACAAACCGATCATTACCACTTACGGGAAAAATAATTCATATCCAATTAGTCGATTACCGCAGGATGTATTGTATAGATTGCAGCGGTGTCATCCACATCCACAGATGTGTTTCAATTAATTTACGTACTCAATTTAAAAGGTGGTTTACAATGTGGTACGATACGGACTGACATGTTTGATGCCGAGTGCCGATGCGATGTGCCGATAACATTCCGGTTCGGGGTATCGAACACGAAATTCTTGGCGCGGTCAAAGCTGAGCCGTGCTTAAGGCACGATTCGATCTAGACGTATGTTCGAATGCGTGGAATTTACAGACAATTGATGGAAGCGCGTCATCGAATGCTGTCCGTGTGCTAATCTAGTCAGTGGTGAAGTCTCGGCATTCCGCCCGACGTGGCATACCCGGCTCCAGGCCCCGACGAGAGGCCTCGTCATCGGCCGATAGGATCGTGACAGAGAATTCGTCGGTCGACTGCCGGTGGAATGCGCGCGGTAATTGATTTGTCCTGTGTAATCGACGGCGGGATTGACAGGAATATCGAAATGTCATGCTCGCCGACTGATTGTGGAGACAGATGCACAAACCGCTCTGTGGGATAACGATGTGAAGAGACAGGAAGAGGTCAACACTTTTAGCTCTTTTATGTGGTCAGAAATTATTTTTTCCTTTTTGTATGAGAGGGTCTACGGCTCATTTTGTTTGAAATGAAATTTTATTAATATTATTTTAAGCTTTCTAAGCTTATTTTTTTTGTTTTCCTATAAGTAAACATTTTAACAAACAGTTGCACGAATTGAATACCTAATTGTAAATATTTATATCTTATTTTCTCGCTGTGTATGCTGTCTTGAGTAAGAATTCGTCAGATCAAAAGGTTCTTCTTTCTCTCATTTCACCTAGACATGTAGGTATCACTGTGACAAAGATTATTTTTTAAATTGTCTCATAGACCATTAAAAAATCTATTTGCTTTCAGTTTAGAAAATATGTTATAAATTATCGGTTGGTATTATTCGCCATACATATAATTGGATCTTTCAACGTAACACCGTCAGCATGAAAACCCTTCGTGCGTCTGGAGCTCAGCACGCGATGACTACCTCAAACAGGTTCACCAGACCCCAATAATACCGAAGCCAAATAAAATTAATATTCATAGCCGTTGTATTTATTGGCTTTCAATTAGTATAATCTTAATGGAGCATTAACATACGTGTGAGCGACGCGTTGGACCATTATAGCCGCGGTGTTGCCAGCGCGTTATTTACACCTGGATTTTTATGGCAATTTCTTTGTTTTAATGTCTATTTTAATTTAATGCAAACATGAAGTCATACCGAGAAATAAAATCGTGGATGAGGAGATAAAATGCCCTTGTAAAACCGAAAAAATACCAAAGTGTATAATTTTTTTTTTCTTATAACTATTGACAAATATACAACAACATGCACAAATTAACTAGTTCCTTTTATTTCTGACAAAATTTATTACATATACCTAAAGTATTGTTTGGCAATTCGTAATAACCTTCAAGAAGCCTCCTTAGTTTTAGCACAGCTCATGAATATTAATCGGCGCCACAATGAGGGCATTGATTCGTTTTAAGCGGAAAACATGCGTCATGGAGCTAAAGTGAGACATTTAACAAATATAATAACATTCAGATAAAATACTTACTAGGACTAGGAAAATCGCATAATATTTAAATTTTGCTACTATATATTAGCATGTTGACGTGTTTGTCAATAAACTGTCAAAGTCTGCCTGACTTCGAAACGCCGTCAGTCTGGCTGTCATTCTGGAAATGTAAGCGGACAGGGCGGTCGCGCTGCGAGCGAATGATAAGCAATAATGATCGTTTGTCTTAAGTAAGTTCGTATGAGCTAGTGGCCAACTCTTGTAACGGAGTTTTTAGGCCGCCTATAGGCCTCCGTCACAGCTTAACGAATAAAAAGACTGACAATTTAACGTGCCCTCCAAAGCATGGGAACGCTCAGTTCGCAATGCCACTTGCGGTCACCCATCCCAATTGTGACTGCGAACAACTTTGCTTAACTTCAACGATTAATCAAAAACATCTGAGCAAGCTACGCCACGAGCGCTTCTTGAGACCTATTCCTCCTAGGCTTACACCAAATTACTAAATCTCTCAACGTATTAAAGTAGTTATTATTACATTGCCGTCACGGTAAGTTTCATCAACATGGTGAGCATTATTGACCTGAGAAACAAGTTACTTCGAGTACCTTAGTACTACTACACGGTACAACACCCAGACTTGGAACATGCAGAATATGCCATTCCGACCAGTCTCGCCTCTCGGATTGAACCTACTCTTTGTGTCTCAGCCGGACTTCGTAGCTATTATCAAAAACTAGATTCGAGTACTAAGGCACATTGTTGTGCCTTAGTACTAGAATCTGGAGCCATTCCTGGAGCAAAACAGATTCTGATCAAACTCTTCTGTCTCGCCAGACTCTTGTCCGGCACATCAGTCATCGCCGAAACACGCAGCGAGGGTTCTAAGCTAGCAACACCGGTCGCGGAAGGCTCACTGCCGATGACCTCCCAGGACCGGTTCCCGCGGCTGCCCGCACCCCTCCCCCGGACCCTCGCGAGACGTTTCATTACGTTATTATTATATTAAATGCTATAATACACATTGTAGGCATTAGTCGGGCCGGACGACGTCCTAAAGGGTAAAACAGCGGTTTTTAATAAACGGTAGACGTCAATGACGGATGTAATTTGTTAAAAACTGATATAAAATATCTGTAAGATTACCAGACTAACTTTTTTGCAACAAAAGCGACAACCTTATCTCCCCACCCATACGTATACGACTAGTTTGGGTTACAAAATAAATAACTACTGTTTTAGGTATAACTGAATCAAATTATTGTTTATCTATGATCTAGCTTTAGTATGACATTGTCTATAGCTATAACGGTCCACACAACATTAGAAACTTTACATTATTTTATTTTATTTATTTTCAGAGGATTAGCGCGCTGATCTTTATGGTCCTTTGAACGGCAGATTGTTGTATAGCGATTTCACGTTAATCCTATGTAGCCAGTAGGTACGTAGGTATGTACATATATGTATATTTCTTGGTATTTAAGCCTGCATGAGGGCATTGTGTAAATCACGTATGAAATTTTGCGCGACTAAAGCAGAGAGAGAATTTTGAATGGAGAATAAAACTTTATAGGCTTTACGAATTTTAATGTGTAATTATGCATGTTAGATTCCTAGAATTACAAAACATTCCGGGAAAGTTCTTCCTTCATGCAGCAGGTTTATCTAACAGTGTACTATAGAATCACAAATACTTCGATGTAACATGTTTTACTAGGAACTAGTTTCCTACCGCGGCTTCCCTTGGATGAAAATTAACTCACCTGTAAGTAATTGACGGTCAAATCCATCATCAGTTATGCCGTGATTGAGGCACAAACATTTTCATAAACTTTCGGATTTAGAATATTAGTAGGAAATTTACAGTACAGGCATTCTGGCTTAAATTTTTGATTTAGAATAGAAAATTATTTTACAAAATTGCTAAAGTTCATGTCTTTTGAATTTATTATTATGAAATGCTTAATTTCATAAATATCTTTTAGGGATAATATGCAGATCGATAACTTCAAACGCTGACGCTGTAAGTGCTGCTTCGCTGATCGTAATTCGATTTGGTATTAAACTCATTCTTCGCCTCGGGCCGTGCACTGGCCTGCCCATCGGCAAATAATTAAGATTCCATAAGCTTTACGGCACAAATTCCTATTATATCAATTCATCGACTTCATCGTGAAAGTCCACCATATTCTCACTTTTAGATTATTCTCTGCTGGACTGGGAGTAAAAAAATGCATACTTAGAATACGACCAGCTGCTTCTCTCCCTTAGCATGTCGTAAAAGTCGACTAAGGGATACTATCCTCTTTAAAATGATGGACCACATATGAGCGATGGGCCAATCACCTTTCACCATGGTTCAGCATATCTATCTTAGGACTTTAAATCAGAAGTAGTTGCAGGTTTTCTTATGTCTGTTTCTCTGTCCACCCATTAGAGATATGGGCGTGATAATATGTATGTATGTAGATTCTGCTGGTTGGACCTGAAGGTGGCATTTTCAATATTACAAACCTCAACCTGGTCATTATAATACCTGACTAAGGAAGAACTAACACAAACAATACTCGACGAGACATCCACTAAAGAAAACAGAAAACTCACAAATGCTGGAAGGATTTGAGAGAAGCCTAACATTAAGACGTTAATGCTGTGTAAGCTTGAAGGCTAATATAATAGTAAATTAGTAGCTTCTGGGCTCAGTTTCTAAGACAGGTTTAATGTTCATAAAATTCACTTAAATAGTTATTTACATATTTTAATTAAATAACAATTATTTTCATTAATTGGGATATATAAGCTAAGCACCTAATCAGATCAGATGTAAATTTATTTCTCAATCAGATTCACAAATTAACTATGCTGCTAAGTTAATTAATTAAGTTTATCTTATTATATTATGTTAGTTATTTCTTAGAAGATCTGAGTATGTGATAACATGTAGGTTATTTATAGTCTCATTTTGAACTCAGTAGCAATTTATAATTACCAGTTTTATATAAAGCTGTTAGGCTTATGTTTGTTTTGCCAGTGGATAGTTTTATCATAATAATAGAGAGTACCTAAGAAATAAGTAAATCGCCCCAATTAAAATGAAAAACTTGAGCACGCTTCCACCGTCTGATGAGCTGGATCAGGTAAGCTACCTATAGACTGTTTGCAACGACCTTTAGTTAGCCCGACTGTTTCTTTAGTATTTTGTAAATTATATTTGTACTAGCTTCCACCCGCGCCTTCGCTCGCGTAGTACCCTGATAAAAAGTAGCCTATATGTTATTCCAGCACACATATAGTATGTTTCAAGTTTCATTCAAATCCGTTCAGACGTTACGACGAGATTGAGGCACAAACATCGTCACATCCTTATAAACTTTCGAATTAATAGTATTGGTAGGATAGGATAACTTTTGTAATGATAATTTATATTTAAATTTACAAAATAATTAATTAAAATCACTGAGCTCACTATCGTCTCTTCAGTACTTTTGTGTATTCAATTAAATACTTTTTTTTATTTGGTTCACAAATACTTATAAAAAATTTAATAAAATTACACAGCTAAAACAAAAAAATAATAATAAATTGTGAGCCAAAAAGGCAACCACTCAGCGTGTGCTGCAGAGCCCGGAAGCAACTACAGCGCTGTTCTTCCGTGGCACCTTTCAATTATTTAGATATGTTTCAAACAAAATGCGTGTTCTTAGTAAGTAATAATGAGATGATAAACAACATCATCTTATTTTTGCAAGCACACAATCTTCAGATACCGTGTCATCAACAACTAATCTAATTATAAAGATTAACCGGTCTCGGACTCGGCGAGTATCTTCGGAAATAAGGAGCTTGCACACTTTCCGTCAGCCAAAACCTTTGTTAACAAAGATAAATATGAAAATTAAAAATAAAGTATTTATTTCGACCATGTCTTTATATTGAGAGATAGGCATAGGTGTTTAACAAGATTGCAGCGTCCCAGTAGCAGTAAAATTTTCTATCTGCGGAGTATATTAGGGGAAGTTTGATAGAAGCGCCAGTGACAGAAAGATAGAGGAGTGATAGGCTAGCGTGGTATTATAGGCATGTCATGAGGAGGGATGAAAGACATGTTGCAAGAAAAGTTATAGTTAGTCTATGGTAAAGGATTTAATTTTGTTTATTTCATCACATGAGTGATGGTCATAAGCAAGGTCCAAGGTCTCGCCCTTGGAATAGTTCGAAAATAGATCAAGTGCACGAAAGGAAACTTGAAGGCACACTTTAAATCCTTTCACCGCATTGGCTCGAAATAACACGAGTAGTTCGAAAGAAATAGACACGAGCAGTATCTAATTAAAATCTGATTTAATTTCAATTCAATTTTTCACTAGACTGATTTCTGAAAGCCAGTTCCGTGCAGAAGGCCCATAAAGCACGGCCCGATATCCTATTACATCTTTCGGTGCACTTGATCATGGCGTTGTCTTAGCTCGTTTATTTGTGTGCTTTGCTTTACGCTTATTTTTATTGGGGCCGCTTTGAGCGACCGCGACCGCACCGCTTAGCGCTCGCCACAACTCGCCCGACTTAACCAAAGAAACAATACATGTAGGGTGTGTACCTGTAGATAGTTTATGGAGGGTTCTCGGGTATTTAACCGACTGCAAAAAAGGGTTATTTTTGCTGATATTGTGTTTTATTTACACAATATCAAATCCAACTTTGATGTTATCCAGCATTCGTGGTGAGGTGATGAGAGCAAACTTTTATACCCTGTATCAACTACACAAGAAGCACCATCAAAATAAAACACAACAAAACTCTAGAACTCTAGTAAACTTTAGAATCAATATATTAGCTGATTTCCATTCAGAATAAACAGATTACGATATAAATTGACCGCGACGCTAAGTTTTTTACAAAAGCATTGACCATTGTTTGAGTAGGTACTTAATGTACGGATATTGTTACTTTGAAAGGTATGAAAGTAGATGTGATATTTCAGTACCTATTCCCCACTCTAATATCCTACTAACAGATGACGGATCGTTCATTTTGTTATCTGGCGAAAAGTAAAGCTAACATCTAACAAAGCAAAGAAAAGTTTTTTTTTGAGAGAAAGACAAAGTTGCTATGCTTTTGAACGCTCCGTCAACCGTTGGTAAAATACTGGAATCATGGCATTAGTGACAAAACGGTACTTTGCTTATTACCTACCTATTTCTTAACAAGTTGTAAAACGGAAACGGAGTAATTGTCAGTTATTTCTTAGATAAGACAGTTGCCGCCTTAAATAGGACCTAGCTTAGTCGTCAACTGAATCCACATTATTATACCCTTTTAAGCCAGGTTCGTCGATGTTTCAAACTTATTAGAGCAGTCGTTAAACCGAGAGTCGGGGCATAAATCGAGTTGGCACGTCAAAATATCAGTACCTGCAGCACGAGTCACCAAAGGCACCATACAATCTAACCAAAACCAAAATTTAAAACAGCTTTCACCACCGCAATTGAAAGATTTGACTTTATTCAAGTCTTTGTGTCAAGTATTGGTGGTGCTAATCTGTTGTTCAATTTCAAAACGACGGCCTCGGTGGCGTGGCGGGCGATTGCTCGGCAGAGACGCAAGAGGCGCGGGTTCGATTCCCTCTGCGGAAGAAATGTTTGCATGATCTGTAAATATTTCTCCCGGGTCTGGGTACCATGGTACCATGGTACTTGTAGTTTCTGATACCCACGACACAGGGAATCCTAGTGTGGGGTCAGGACTATGTATGTGACTGTTGGGTCTTATTATAAAACTAATATTATTTGTGGGAGCTCTAATGACGCTGCCGTTCTTGCTTATATATTAAATTAAAAATGGGTTGCTATATTTCTAGGGCTGTCAAAACAGTAAATGTGTCAGGAAAGCAGTGCTAAAGGCAAGTGGTAATAGAGCGAGTGGAGTGCGTGCCGGTGCCGGGCCGGCCGACCAATTTATTCGCCGGGACGTCAGATTTCGAGGGCCTCGTTACTACTAAGCCTCCAATTAGACTTATCCCTAATTAAGAGATGCCAATAAATTACCCTCCATCACAGGCTAACGAAGACGCGCCGCACTAATAACGCTAATTGATTTTGAGTAATGAGCTTGAGTTTTGATGGAGCTGGGTACCATCGATCTGCTTGCCAATAGTTCTACTCGTAGGAAGCTTTTGTAGATGGTTAATTTGTTGAATTCTGTTGTGGGTTGGCTTTTAGAAACTATTTTGTAGATAGGTACTACTGCGACTGTTAGTTCATACTGTGCCATTGTTGGGCAAAGCCCTCTCCATTCCCATCCCAAGTATTGGTAGGTGCATCGAGCTATAAAAAAAATAGTCGACTAGTTCGGCTATACCTATACCTATAGCGTACTCAGATACAGACCTCTGTCCAAATACATAGGCAGGACTGTGACTGGACTGATTCATAGAACGTTGTGTAAATTACATTTTACACTGTTATGATATGAGTGATGTCCAGAACACGACGTACTACAAATCGGAAACTATCTGACTGTCTATTACTTGGTCTATACACATTATTTACGGCCCACCGACTATTTTACCTACATATTAACTATATTTCGTAGGTTAGTACAAAAGTTTTTACCGCTTTATTTTTAATTAGCCACATCAAAGTTCATTAATAAAAACATTGGTAAAAATTGTAACGTCATTACCACATAAATTGAAAAGGTATCTAAGTTACCACTATAAATAACATTAACAAGTAGTTTTATGTGCGTAAAGTTACTCCAATTTATTCTTTAATTAAATTCCATTGCTCTAAAGCTGAGTACACACGCTCGTGGTAAGCGAGCGAACGCAAGCGAAGGCTACCTAGCGAATGGTAATGAATAAAAATGTGGACGTTTTGACGAAAGCACGGATAAAATGATACAGCATGTTATTACACATTCATTAATTAACTCCTAGCTTATTAGAGCACTCGTTACTCGTATATGACTGCAATGCATTTAACTTTTAACAGTTTTTTTAAATAAGTACATCGCCCAAGGTACAGAAACACGTGTGACTGAGAACTTGCTTCGCAAGCGGAGGCTCAGTCGCTTGCTCAGTCAGTATGTGCTACTCTCTAGCCTTTGCTCGCTTCCATTCGCCTGGTCCGTAAGTGGCTTAACGAAAGCTTTTGATTAAACACTTTAAATATACCCATACTCATTTAAATTGTAAATTGGCCACATAACTGTAATTAGATTTCTCGTGCATTTGCATTATTTAAACTTCACTTTAACACTTTGTTATTTAGTATTTTATGTTGTAAAATAGAATTCGTTGAATTCTTTATACACATTTCTTTCTTTTGCTTAGTATATTTTATTTATTTTATTGAACACCAGCAGGTATATTGGTCTTTATTTAACTTTATGATTATTTTACTACAAATTACAATATCCTCCTTTCATTGGTTATTTCAACTGTAGACCCTTATAATCTTTTTTAAGGACTCTCGTAAGCAATAGATGCCCTGTTTTTGGAAAAACTAAAGATGGAGAAGAAGATAAAAAAACATGCACATTATACACCTTGGTCATTACGACCAACTGAATCTGATATAATATGAACATTCCAAAACTTGTGACAGGTTTTCAAGAGGATTTTCAAAGCTTTTAGTACATAAGGGCAAATGAAACGCTAACTCACACCTGTAACACATCTAAGGGCATGGCGACACGGCTAATCTGATCGCGAGGAATAATGAGATTGCGATAGCAGTCCGTGTATCACCGCCCGCGCCGATACCATCTCACCTAGTACGAGCTCTTATATCGAAATCAACCTTTAGTAGCTAGAGTATAGAAAGCTTTATTCCTACCTATTGGATCGCGTTATCGTTATAACTTATGTAGGTACTAGCTGCCGCCCGTGGCTTCGCTCGCGTGGTACCCAGATAAAAAATAGCCTATATGTTAATCCAGCACATGTAATATGTTTATTCCAAGTTTCATTCAAATCCGTTCAGCCGCGTGATTGAGGCGCAAACATCCGAACGTCCTCACAAACTTTCGCATTTATAATATAAAGTAAGATGTATCTACAAAAGATGATGATAGTTGATATTTCAATAGATTGTTCTGTTTTTTGTTCACACAAATTGAAGAACAGGTTAAAAACTCAATAGAGAAAAACATGTAAGTTTTCTGTGCGACAAACAAGCGGACAAATCATGAGACAAATGGCAAATTAAACCACTAGCACCCACGGTTTCGTTCGCGTGGTAGCCGAATAAAAAATAGTCTAAATGCTATTCTAGGTCAGGAACTATATGCAACCGTTATTCTGTGATGGGGGTACAAACATCAATATACATACTTTCGGATAAATTGATAAGATTTTCGTCCTATGTGCGGTAGTCCCAGAGACAAGAGCCTACATTAGCTGCAGCACACCGAGATACGATGCGACCGCGCACGCTCTACGACTTCATCAACTCTACAATGCAACTATCGAACCGTGATAGTGATTTTTTATAATTTATGATTGGGATAAGTAAACTTACATACTGTGTGCGATAATTAAAATAATATATATACACATATTATTACGCCCGTACCCCTAATGAGGTGGGCAGAGCCACAAGTAAACTTCCAGCCACTTGTGATTTAAAGTCCTAAGATGGATATGGTGAACCATGGTGACAGGTGATCAGCCCATCGCCCATATAGGTGGTCTATCATGTTGGAGAGGATACTATCCCTTAGTCGACTTTTACGACATGCTCGAGGAGAGAAGCAGCTGGACACTTTTATGTTTTTTCTTTACTCCCGGTCCAGCAGAGAAGTAAAATAATAATTAAAATAAAATTGCAATATTTTCCGTTGACTCAAATTGGCATAAATATGTGTATATAAATTAGCCTGTTGTTGAGGGGAAGGAAGGGAAGGGATTATGGTTTTGTTAGTTGCAATCAATTTCTATCAGTTTATATTTGAAACGGCGTCAAATATTATTACTATTATGAGACTTTGGAAACCGTGCATCTTGTCGTTGCGACTAGATGAAAGATTCACAATCGTTAGTTATTTGAAAAATTTAGAACACTTTATAATGCTTTTGTAAAACCCTGTCATTAACAAAATATTATAAGTAACAACTATACACCGTGTCTCTTGAGAATTTCTCATTCCTTCAGCCTCTATAACGGTTCTCTAAGAATATCAACAATGATTCACCAAAAATTATTTTACACACCAGCATTAAGGCATAAAATTGAACAAATAAAGTGGCTTACGCTGACGCGAACAAGTTTCGAGTGTCGTCAAGTGATGGGCGAGCGAGGCTCCAATCTGTGACGGCAAATAATGTAGCTTCACTTACAAACACTTACAACGCTATTGATATAATGAAGGCTGCGATAAGAGTAATGCTTTTAATTGAAAGTGTTGTGACACGCGCTCCATCAGAGATACGTCGAAGGTAGATATGCTTAGTACATGTTCTTAAGAGCTTTTTCTTAGGCGGTCTAATTGGCAGTTCTGTGTGAGTTATATTGTAGCAAGAATTGTTGACTGCTTGAGATGAGTAGGTGAAAATAGGCGTTTGAGAAGGCTGGATGTATCTATGCATTATTCGGCATTAGAGAGCTACACTCTAAAAAGAAATCATAGTCAATAGATGATTTTTCCTTTTCGTTTTCTGACTTCTTCAAACTTTTAAAGTATAGGTAAGCCTTCGCAAATTCCTTAGTTTCGTAGGTTCACATTGTGTTTATAACCTATTATATTAAAGGCGACAACGGGGTCGACCGAGCAGGCGTTCGTTGGTGCGACGATCTCGACTGCTTTGACAAGGAGTGGTGGGAGATCGCGAAAGACCGGGATCAGCGGAAGATCTGGGGCAAAGTCTTTGCTTAACAGGGGGCAGAATATGCTTATTAAAAAAAAGAAGTTCAATCGGGTGTGTGCGCACAGAAAATTATAAACAAAGCGTATAACTCTAGTTTCAAGAGCCAGTTGAGATCACACGATACAGTACATTAATAGAAAATACTTGTACGCATCATTATTTCGTGTTTGGACGGTAAATCATAAGCGATAAACAACACTTATCTGAATCCAGCCGCAACGTACGGCCACCGAGGCTGGAGCCGACAGACCATATCTATTGCTGACGGTTCCTTATTTTATTATATTTATTTGCACTGGCCATATCCACTTCCTGCTGTACAAAGGAGAATCAGTTAAATGCAGAGTAGATGTGTTTTTTATTGTCGCCACTGTTTTCCATCACCGTTTGAGAGTACTAGTATAGCGCACATAAATTCTTCCAACAGAAAAATCTACTGGTGTACGACTGGATTCGAACCCGCGACCCTAGGATGTCAGGCGGGATCACTACCACTAGACCACCAGTGTTCTCAAAGTTTCATTGGGTACCGTCGTTGTTCTATCCCAAAAAATACGTTTATAACAAAAGTTTGCATGTATCATTCATTCAAAAAAAAATTCTACATACTGTTATAGGTAAAGTGTTTACTCTTTGTATTCTTAAACATAAATTAATAAAAATAAGACTGAACTAAAAGAAGGTAAGGTAAAACAACCACCTTTCGTGAACGTAATCATAACAATTCCAGAAACGCGATCCGCATAGTAGGTACAAACACTCAATATCCATTAATTAGAGATATAATTAGGGAGTAAACAAGAAATTCGTGTAAAACGAACTTTCGCAAGTACAAGGTGAGCCCGCGGTAATTAGCGGCTAATTAGCGCGGAGTCAACTCATTAGTAAGCGTAATTGAAACAAGCAAGCCGAGCATTTTTACAACAAAAATATCCGGTCATTCTGTCTATTAATGCTTGTCTGTATAAAACTAGATTTAATAAATCATACTAATATTATAAAGAGGAAAGATTTTTTTGTTTGTTTGTAACGAATAGGCTCCGAAACTACTGGATCGATTTCAAAAACTCTTTCACTAATAGAAAGCTGCATTATCAGGGACCAGTATAGGCTATAATATATTAAAAAAAATTAGGGATCCGTTAGAAAATTGCAATATTGTAACCCAAGGTAGAAAACCCAAAATAGTTTTTAGCGTGTGATGCGAAAACTATTGATTATGGAACAAAATAATGTACTACACGCATACGAAGTCGCGAGCAACAGCTAGTAAATAATATTTTATTTATTTCCTTACCTTATTCACGTACCTACTTTTAAAAAGATATAACATAATAACGTTGTTGGCCCATGTTAATAAACACCTTAGAACTTACAATGGAGGTAATGTCTGCATGCATGAAATAAATATAATAGAGT
This sequence comes from Scotopteryx bipunctaria, assembly GCA_949320045.1. NCBI lineage: Eukaryota > Metazoa > Arthropoda > Insecta > Lepidoptera > Geometridae > Scotopteryx > Scotopteryx bipunctaria. The sequence continues at coordinate 9,443,778 of OX439441.1, forward strand.
TTTTGGAGTAGTCTTAGGTATTTTTCGGCACATATGAATATATATGGGCGATGGGCTGATCACCTGTCACCATGTTCACCATATCCAGCTTAGGACTAAATCAGAAGTGGCTGCAAGTTTTCTTATGTTTACTTGTGGCTCTGCCCACCCCATTAGGGATATAGGCGTGATAATATGTATGTATGTATTGTACATATGAATACTATAGTGCATTAGTAAAATGCTTAGCCTACATACTATTAGTAATCTTTTTTTAAATAATAATATCGTGCATATGGCGTATTGCATTTATGATATTATATTTTTTATAAGTCATCATTATCAGCCTATAGTCCACTGCTAGACATAAACCTCCCCTTATGCGCACTACCGAACATTCTTTGTTAGTATTTAGATTTAATACTTATACTTTAAGCTCATATTCAGTTCCAAATTAAAACAACATAGTTCATCAGGAAGGGGTCCGTTTAGTCACACCTAAATAAGAAAACTTTTTAAAAGACTCAATGCAAGTAAACTTTGAAAAACTAGGAAACTAAAATACGGTTCTTCGTAAAGAAAACTTCTAAACACGGATTTAGCTTTAGTTCCAGATAGGTACTTGATTACTGAAGGTAAATGTGACTTTAACAGTTTTCAAGGTAAAAATAAACTATTATAATAAAAAATATATTTATGTATAGCTGTTCGATCAATCGGATTATGAGAACTTTTTATTTCCAGCTGGTACGATCAGTCGGATTGTAAGTAAAGTATTGCCCCTAACTAACTATGTAACCTAGTAGTAACCCTACTTTGAAATTACAATTGAAACGGATCTAAGGCGGAATGTAAATCCTTGAAATACTTCATTTGAGATTGGTCAGAGAATCGAGTGTCCGGGGTGAAGGTACAAAAGCTTGATAGCGTACCTGGGCCAGTTCGTAATTCCTTCACTAGGGTTGTTCATTGTCGGTTATCGATATTTTTTCAAGTTTAATTTGTTTTTCATAAAGAATAAACTAAATATCTGTAAAAATAAAGTGAAGACATAGAATATCTTATATATTTGACGTTCTAAAGAATGTTTGATTTGATGATCTAAAGCAAGTAGCAGCCCTGTTTATCGTTTTGCGTTTTTCTAGACATGCGAAACCAATGGCAATAGCTAGGCAGACAATTTCCTGCCTCATTACGACAGAGGTGAAGTTCACAATCAACATTGCATAAGTGACAGTTGGACAAGGTGGATTAATTCGACTAAACATCACCCGGATTCGAATCGGTTCAGAATCAATTTAGCGTGGCGTTTGCCCACTTATCGAGTATTGTTGGACTGAGATACTCGTATTGTGAGGTGTCCCAACCCTAAGGTCTCCCGGCGGGGGGTGTTCGATGATTGATGGCTGGCCGGGTGCATGGTGAGTGCGAGAGAGACAGGAATATTAGACCTCTCATTCGGGTGCACTGTTGTCCAGATTAGTCAATAGTTCTTACTAGATACCTCTAGATACTATTCATGAAAACCGACGCTATGAATGAATCTGTTGCGCGCGGGCGAGCGATAATAAAGCAAAAATACAGCAGGCTGTAGCTCACTTTCACTTGGCAAAATATGCGCGAACCTACGACATTGTGACTCTAGAAGTGTGTGACTTGCGTTTCGAATCTGAATCATAAGACAGGGTGGTAAGGTTTATTTTTCCAGGGGTGGGATGTGAAGTGAGTCAGAGTCGCACAGCGGGCCGGTCTCGTAATTGAATGGCAATTACCTGGGCTGTAAATATGACACAAGCGCGTAATTGCAGGAGTGGAACGCGTGAGGGCCGAGACCGCACCGTGAATGCGGCCTTTGAGATGAAATATTGAAATCACGTGCGAATCTGTCTTCACGTTTCGTGATTTTCGAGTTCAATGAAACATTTTGAATAACGATTAATGGGTTAACTCATCGCTTATCTTATATTATAAGAATCTTTGTCCTGACTGACTGACTGACTGACTGACTGACTGACTGACTGACTGACAGACAACGCACAGCCTAAACCGCTGGACGTAGAGACTTGAAATTTTCAGTGTAGGTAAACCTTGGTACGTAGGGGTGTACTAAGAAGGGATTTTTCAAAATTCAACCTCTAAAGGGGTGAAAAGGGATGAAAACCTGGAATCAATTTTTGGTCTAAAACTGCACATAACCTATATCAAATTAAAGAGCCGATTTTTCTCATTTAGTTGATGTCATAATTACCCGTAAATTCTTTATTTTTGGTATGTTTTTCATGAAAAATAGAATACTTTTATTTTGACAAATGACAGCGATGATACACACAGATTAGTAATAGATGATACAAAACATATGGAAAAGGAACTGTCAATGTCAAATTACCTGTGAAAGGAAGCATAAATTATTACTGGTACGTGAATAAGTTTCCAATCTTGATTATTCATGGAGTTCTGACGTAATTCTACGTCTGATAACTAGATGTCGCTGCTAATTCTGATCAAATCCTAGAACGCGCTGTCGTTGCGTTTTGAAAAGTTTACCTTAACTCTCAAAATTTTTACTAAATTCACCGAAATTTCTTAATTTTTAGATTTAGGTATGTTTGTTACTCTTTCACGCAAAAACTACGGAATATACTTACATACCCTATTATTCATATTCGTTCGCTAAAGTTAGCCTTTGCTTAAAGTTAGCCCTGTCACTGTTTGTCATTATGAAATGGTAAGAGATGGCAATATTTTAGTCATCGTTTAGCGTACACTATATTATAATGAATAATGAGGATAGTAGGTACCTACGTGTGCTGGAATGGGACATAGGGTACTCTTTATCTAGGTACCGCGTGAGCGAAGCCGCGGGCGGCTGCTAGTTACAGAATATTAGCATTTTGGTAACAATTGTACTTTTGTAAAAAATACGCAATTTTTTTGGACGTAGGTCTCTTCATCGTCTTCTTTGAAGAGATTCTACCAAGTTTCTATTTGCTGGGAGTGGAAAAAAAACATATGTTGTGCCACATAAGGGCAGTGAATGATAAGGTTACCTTAGCCGAGGTAAGTCGATATAGTGACCTTGAAGCAAGACCTTGTGAATGATAGTTATAAAACCTGAATTAGGTATTACTGTTAATTCTAGTGATAAAAGGATTAAAGTAGGCTTCAAGCCGACTCCTTTCATGTATTTCAAAAATGTCTTCGAACATTTTAAGTTCTACGATTTACAACATGCCAGTTTCACCAGGTGTAAGTTTTGAACAGAAGAATCAATTAAAACAGAAATGAACCCATGACCTTAGGGTCGGCAGGTGGGGTCACTTCCACTAGACCACGGTACTCTCTCTGTAAGTCAGTAACTTTAGAAGTATTCTACAACCTGACACTGTTTCACGGTTTGTAAGTTCACCAAAATTTTATGACTGGTTTTGAAGAATCTGTTTTTGTCTCACCAAAAAATCGAATCTAATATGCAAAGCTTCTGGTTTTTTTTATATCGACTCTATGTACTTTCTAAGAGTAAAATAATTGGCTCAAGCTAAGTGTCTTCGCCCACTACACAGTCCTGTAACCGGACCACAAAAAACCGGTCAAGTCCGAGTCGAATCCGCACACGAAGGGTGCCGTACCATCGTACATTTACGTTTTAATATGATTTATAATTTATGTATATTCAATTAGATAATTTCGATGATCGATTACAAATGTGGCTACAAATCCGAAGTGGCTGCAAGTTTTCTTTTGTTTACTTGTGGCTCTGCCCACCCCATTAGGGATGCGTGCGTGATAATATGTATGTATATATGATAACAAATGTTTATGAATGTTTCTTGTATGGATCCCTTTTGTATTATGAAAATTTCAACTCTCTACCTATTCATGAGATACAGCCCGCTTACAGACGAACGGACGGACATCGGAGGCTTAGTAATAGGGTCCCTTTGGCACCCTGCGGGTACGGAATCCTAAAAAGTGCACTCAGTCGGGTTATGGGAATGAATTAGTGACCGGAGATCCTCAACGTGAAGGAATAAGGCTAATTAATAGCAGCTTGAATAACACCGCAAGATTATTAATGCACTTTAAAAGCAGCTGACGCGGAACTTGAGTTTGAAATTGATAGTTCGGGAGATGAGTTTGGTTTTCTTACGTCATGTTTTTAAGGAACTTTCTCGACAGATAATTTGTATTTTGTGCTGTTGTCTTTGATTATTTACAATCAGTATCCTACTAATATTAAAAACGCGAAAGTTTGTAAGTATGGATGTATAGATGTTTGTTACTCTTTCACGCCTAAACGTCTGAACGGATTTGAATGAAACTTGGAATATACATAGTACATGTACTGGATTAATATATAGACTATTTTTTATCCGGGTACCGCACTAGCGAAGCCGCGGGCGGCAGCTAGTATTTTATAAAGCTTTTATGTCCTAGGGGTCCTATTCTGTGCCAAGTGGCCTTGGTCTTCCATTTCCTCCCATGCATATCATAAAAGCGGAATAAATAAAATAAAACTTTGATTATGGCAATAGCACCCCAGTGTGATAAGTTTTAATTTTGCTCGGAAGGCCTCCAGCAGTGGATTTCTATAGGCTAATGATATTATGATGATGAAACAATCAGATGTTGTTGTATTGGTTATATTACGACCACTGTCTCCCGGAATACAACGTTTATTTTCAAAGATGTTAATACAATTTTTAATTTGAAACATGCAATATGCATGCCATGGGGCTACAAAGTCAGCCGTTTTGCCTCGGGCTTCGCCACCTGTTTTATTGACTGACATAGTAACTGATGATTGTACTGTACGTGTACGTACCTGGACCAAGTCGGCGACGTTTTGGAAAAAGGCCAGGTCAAAAGTACCCTAAACCAACGAGAATATATTTTTTCACGCTCGATCGCGTTCGGAAGGGCGTAAATTCTACGTGGATGTGTTGACGTTTAAAAATGGCCCTTGATTGAATAACCCCACATAAAGTGGGAAAGAGCAGGGTGGTGATGACTGTACACCCTTGATTAGTTGTCGTGATATTCGAAGTAGAAGGAGCGACTCCGACGTTTCCTACATTAGAACTTCTATAATTCCTCTGAGTCTGAGCTACGATTGAATATAACTTACTGCACATAAAACTTTAGATGGGACATCTCTCCATTACTCGCCACTTGTGTACAAACTACGCCTCCATTTCCTAATTTTTAGTAAGTCAGTACTTTTTGTCATTTAGTAAGGAAGCAGTTCGAACAAATTTTGCATCTATCGCTTTACCGATCTGTTTAGTTTTATGTTTTTATCTTCCCCTGAACGTGCAAGTTCTGTTTTTTCCCGAAGGAAGATTATATCGGATTTTGATTATATCTGGCTGGTTAGCAATAAAATGTTCCTGGTTTTTACCTGTGTGCATATCTACCCATGTTCATAAGCATAAATACAGCGGGTGTCTGCTTGTTTACCTAATTATCTTTTTGCCTTGCCTAATTAACTAGCGCTTCGTGTAATCTGCATATCCGACTGAACATCTGAGTTTTTATTCTATTTCGCACGCTACATACCTGTAGTTTTTGCCAATTAAAAATATTTCCAGAGCATTGATTCAATTAAAATTCAACACTGCTAGCAAAATCTAACGTAGCTATGCCGAGTACGGTTCCTACCCTACATGACAAAACGCTAGGAGTCAGGTTTTAATTGGCGTGGTGTCGAGTTCGGCAGAGGACAGCGGGCGCGGGATGCCTCTCGACACCCAGTTTTTCTCTCGCCCTCACAGCAACAGGTGGTTCGATGAACTGCCAAATTCCCGAAATACCCATCATTTCCAACACAAACATTTCTATAGGCCGTTACCGGATCAGCCGAGACAATATGTCATGATTCGCGCTAATGAATGTGAACGAATGCCACTTTAATATCAATCGTTCATTAAACGTGGCCGCACAATCGTTCATTTGGTGCTTTCTCACGCCTCATTAAAGTCTTTTTCGTTTCGGCGACCGCGTCTACCGTTTCCCGGAGTACAATGAGCGAGTGATTTGGCGGCGAATAACGAGGGCATTTTGTCGGTCGCCTCTCACGTCCGACGCCTTCCGACGCTCAATGAAAGTTTACCTGCAGCCGTAACGAGCGATTTGTCCCCGGCCCCGGCCCCCGCCCGGGCCCAAATCAAAGCCCATTCACATCTGCATGCCGACACAATGCTGGCAATTAGGCCGCCTGGCCCTACAATCGAACGTAATGCGCGTTCGTTCGATGGCGCTTGCTCCTTCGTCCTTGTCTCTTCGTTCCGATGTCTGCTACGGGCTGCCACTCCAGTTCATATTACCTTATAAAAGTGATCTTTGAACTCATTAAAAGACATTAACACCTGAATTGAACCTACTTACAAAAAGTACAAGAAGTAGTACAGTACTGTACAAAAAGTACAGTGTGATGGATTTTTAAATGTAATAGCTCTAATAGTAGTTTATTTCATTTAAACTGTTAAAAAAATCTGCCAATCCAGGTCAAACTAAACCAACTAACACGCAAATATCGCGCATCAAAAGTATAGTCTCCAATCTGCCTACTCGTAACGTGGCATCTATCAATAATGGCACCATTGGTATTTCGCCCTGTAAAATCAAGCACGTAGGGTCATGTCTCGCACCCTGTCATCGCTTCTTTGTACCGACGCCAGAGGTCTGGGTTAACTACCTTGCCTTCATATTTTAACCTGCCGATTGAACAAGTTTGAGACCGATTGGCGTAATAATAGATGCTTGACCTTCGCACAGAAAGAGTAGGTAATAAGTATCTGCAAACGTTTATAACGTACCTTAGCTTATCCATGAGTGCTTATATTTGTTTAATGTAAAGAAAGATAAACCAAGTTATAACAATTATTGTTACAAAATAAGAAATAAATAATTATTTGTGGACATTTAACACAGCGCCATCTACCCCAAAACTAAGTAAAGCTTGTACTATGTGCACCAGATGGCAGATAGAATACTTAAAACTTTTTTTGTAAGTACATACTTATAATACTACAATACAACACTCAGACCCGGAAGAAATATTTGCAGAGCATACAAACATTTTTCCCGTAGCGGGGATCGAACCAGAACCTCTTGCGTCTCAGCCAAGCACTGGCCCGCCACGCCACCGAGGTCGTGGTCAATATTTTTTATGTAGAGTTTTAACAAAGTGGAGTTCTTTAGTCTTATATACGTATGATGATAGTTTATTGAAAACTGTTCTTGTTCCATTTTCAAAAGAGTGGCTGTCATAATTATGACAGCTGTCAAACACAAGGTGACGACAATCATTAAAACAAGTAGACAGACTGCATAATAATAAAGATTTCAACGCGCTCGTGCGCCTACGCAAGTTTTACGACTATCGTGCCAGTGCGGGTTCCAAAGCAAACGAAACTCCTTTAAAAAAATACTTACTTAGTGCAACTTTGCTAAATTATGGTAGAAAGACAAATAAAAGACTGCTAAATGTAAATCTCCTATAAAAGTAAGTATGACGTATGTATAAAAGTAATATAATGTGCGTACAGTACGATGTCTTTCTTCAATATAGTCCAAGGAAGTTTAAAATTACAAAGACTGTTAAAAGAACTGGTGCCGTGTTACTACTAAAGAAACATAAGTTGGGTGGACAAAATCATCTAACTAGAACTCCCTTCATCACGCTCGTTACAAAGCTTATAAATGCCATCACTAAAGTCAATGCCACCTCATAACTCCCCAACACATTACCTGGTCCTCAATACCACTAGAATTGCAAAATCTATTTGATTTCATCCCGTTAAACACCCTCAATCTCCAATTAAGGGGTAGACAATTAATTTACTTGTACTTGCTTCGCTCGCTATTATACTCAGGCCGACCTGTAGCAAATTAATTGACTTGCAATTGAATGTAAATTCTATTGCACCAGTTTAAGATTCACTATGGCTTGAACGCAAAATTTGAGTGTTTGTTGATGCTGGAAACTCTATTTTTTGTTGAAAGAAAAAGAAAAGGATAACTAAATACAAATTTTATTTCTGAGGATACTTTTACATTTAATCTTAAAATTTTGTTTGCAACGGTCTTTAGATAGCCCGACTGTATCCCTTGTATTTTTTTAATTATATTTGTATTAGTTTGTAAGTTCATTTCTGTTTATAAACTTGATAAATACTTTAAAAAAAAACTTAGGAATTTGATCGTTTCAATATTTTTTGTGGAGGATTTTCCTTTTGTTTTTTATATAAAAGAGGTAGGTGGCCAGTATACTATAGTGGCTAGTATTGAAAGGGAACCAAAAAGTTTTTCCTATAATGAAGACATTGAACTCGATTTTCTTTTTAGTTTTCAAAATGTAAATACCTATGAAAAGTAAAATTAACGAACAGAGCTAATCAGTAATACTGGTGTGTAGTCAATTCTAAAGTAATTCAGTGAAACATAAATACATTAACAGTAATTATTTAATCTGTGTCTTAGGTATAGAGCCTTCAACAATGATCCGATAATTAACAGAGTTGACAATTGCGTAAATTCCGTGTGGGTGCGGGTCGTGGGTATCAGCTAGAAAGTCGCCAAAAGTAGCTGAACAACACAGATGTTGAGCTGCTGATGTTCATGACTAAAGTACCTAAAAGCTTGCGCACAAATACGTAACAAAACTAAAAACATAAATATTTTTCATTGGTTAAGAACAAACAAACGAATATGAACGACGTCAATCCATTGACAGGAACGAAAATTATAATAGTGATTTAAAAATACATCCATATTATCACGCCTGTTTTCCTAATGGGGTGAGCAGAGCCACAAGTGAACATAAGAAAACTTGCAGCCACTTCTGATTTAAAGTCTCATTGTGAACCATGGTGACAGGTGATCAGCCCATCGCCCATATAGATGGTCCATCATGTTGGGGAGGATAGTATCCCTTATTCGACTTTTACGACATATTCGGAGAGAAAAGCAGCTGGTCGCATACTATAACTTCCTTTCTTCCTTTTTCTTTACTTCCAATCCAGCAGAGAAGTAAAAAAATAAAATAGTAGTAAAAAAATCAGCTTTTTGGTAGCTAATAACAATGCACGTTTCATCAATTAAATTACAAGTGTGTAGCATTTTTGCACATGAGTTGCTCAGCTGGTTTTGGGTATCAGGTGGTCGGGTGAGATGTCTAGCATACTGCGGGTCATTAAGGAGCATTCAGGGCGTCCGACAATATTCTTCATTTGCGTACCGGGCCGTCATTTGGTGCATTGTGGCCCGCTGTGGACACCCTTGATTGTAACTCTTGTTCTACTGTACATACGTTCCACTGTGTAGTGTAATGCAAGTGCTTCTCTTGTAGTCAGTTCTCTCACTTCATTCAAAATAAACGACTTCAACTGTCCGCTATGGTTCACAAGAAAACACAACTAAATATCAAATTTGTTTTAAATAATCACATGTATGAACCTCTCTGAAATCTGTTAAAAACAGTGTATCAATGATTTTCCTGTGAATCATCGATATTTCTCTCGGAATAATAAATCTTATCCTACTATATTGTAAATATGAAATTTTGTGCGGGTGTTTGTATGTTTGTGCCTCAATCACGCCTAAACGGCTGAACGGATTTGAATGAAACTTGGAATAAACATAGTACATGTGCTGGATTAACATATAGGCTATTTTTTATCCGGGTACGGAAGCCGCGGGCGGCAGCTAGTTATTTATACATAGAACATGAAAACAAAAATCTGAAAAATAATAAAATAATTTTTATGTTCCCTATTAAAGTCTAGACTTTGCATTTGCCGCAATATCCATCACGTCATGTTCAACGATTTAATATCCAGTAAAAACATTCTAATTAAAAAAGCATTGTTTGTTCGAAGTAAAGGTGAGCGTAGACCGAAGAAAAAACACCTTTACCTACTAGACTCACCGATTTTATCTAAAGGTGCATTCGATATGCTAATTAACCAAGCAATGCCACAGATAAAACAACAGTTGGTATCATTATTACAATCACCTGCCCCTCTAATCTGTTAACCAAACAAAAGCTAAATGTAACTTTATTGTTTGGTAATAAAGTTCATTTTCGCGCGCTCGAGATTATAATTAGAGTATTGAGTAGGTTGTGTAAGTGCATTTGTTTTCGTAATAAAAGCTTCGATATCTCTATAGTCTACGGTGAAGTGAGTCACCGATTACCGGGTTAGGCTGTGTTCACACTGGGGTCAGTACAGAATTCGAATGAAAACTTCGTCAACAGTTTGTCAGGTTGATCTGGAACATTTATGGACCTTAATTCTTTAACATAATAATTATTATGAATTATGGTATTGATATAGTCCAAATAAAAAAATAAGGTGTTTTCTTAAAAAATCGACTAAGACGACGAACGGTAAGGCTTTTTGAAGATTTTTATTTATTTACTAATATTCTGCCACGAACTACGTAACCATCCCCTCATACAAATCATATCGGGCTGCACACAAACTGTGAGTCAATGTAGTGGAAACACGGCCTTAAATTCATCTAGACGTAATAGCTATGATTAATAAGGCCCATTAACTTTAAACAAAGATTAATTTAAGAGCCGGCTATAGCCCTTACTACAATAAAATTTTATGTAAAGAAATTATAAACTCGAACAGAATCTTAAGGGCCATTATGAACTATCAATCATTAGCTGTGTGACAAAAAAAAATATTTTAAATTCATAAACCTATTAAATTTATCTTAAATCATTGATTTTTAGTAATTTCAACATAAAACAATTTAAATAAAATACCTACAACTCTTACGTTACTGACTATCACAATCAACGCACAATCTAAACCGTAAGTCCTAGAAGCATGAAACTTAGCGGGAATATTTCTCTAGCGGGTCGATGCCATTTGTGTGACAAAACTGAACACGGTTAAGTCGCGGGGCGTCCTCTAGTTTTAACATTAAAACCCAGGTTCTCTAATCCACGATACCTTATTAATATTATAAATGAGAATATTAGTGAGGATGTAAATGAAACTTAATAAATAAATAATAAATAACACCTAACAGTCACATATATAGTCCTGACCCCACACTAGGATTCCCTGTGACAGAAACTACGAGTATAATGGTCCCACAACACCCAGACCTGGAAGAAATATTTACAGATCACACTTGGAATATATACTGTAAATACTGTAATGTATACTGACATAACGTAAAGGTTACTTTTTATTCGGGTACTATGCGAGCGAAACCGCGGTTGATCAAGATTGCTTTATAAATTCAGACGAAATCTTTATAAATTCTTCGAAACAGTCGAAAGCTTAGTAGGGGTTGTTGCGCGTGCACTAAAAGCTCACCTGCACAGCGCCCGCGCACGATGATCGATCGAGTGCCGGTCGAATTAACCAATACCCGGGGAATTATTGAGTTAACCCGAAACACCAACCTTTTTCTTGTAACCTGACGCTGTAACGAGTTTCCTGTTTAATAAATTGTGCATTTAAAGGGTCACTTCGACCTGCACATTAAAATGTGAAAGGAATTCTTATATACGTTACTAAATAGCCACAATGTAAAAAATAAACTTACAACTAAAACAATTATAATTTATAAAAAGAAAAGAAACGGTCAAGCTATCTATAAAAACAATATAAAAATATAGGTACCTCATTTAGACTGATTGAAAATTCCTTAACGTAAAAAAACTTAAACTTACTAGTACTATGTTTTCATTTATTTTGACTGTGTAAATGTATTGCATGTTGATGCAAAAAAATATAAAATTATAAGTTAAACGTTTCTTCTTTTTGAATTTACTCGCACTACTACATAAAAATAAACAATGAGATATAAAAAATCAAATCAACAAACGTGGCAATTTTTAAAAGTTCATGAAAATGTTACAGACTCGAATGATGGACTCGTGTATAAAATGATAACTGTGCTTTTATTATGATGACCTCGGTGGCGTAGCGGGCGAGTGCTCGGCTGAGATGCAAGAGGTGCGGGTTCGATTCCCGCTACGGGAGATGTTTGTATGTTTTTCTGGGTTTGGGTGTTGTAGTATTATAAGTTTGTATTTACAAAAAAGTAGGTATATTTCAGTATTCTATTAGCTATCTGGTGCCCATAATACAAGCTTTGCTTAGTTTGGGGCTAGATGGCGCTGTGTCAAATGTCCACAAGTATTAATTATACTATTATTATTATTATTATTATCCGTTGTTGGCTGTACATAAAGTTAAGAATAGCTCAAAAAATCTGTAACAGTCCAAAAGTTCATCCGAAGGGCTCGATGACTTTGCCCTAACGTGGGAAATAATAAATTAACTACACAGTTTTGGTTCAATAGTTACGTCTAATTATAGTCTTAGTTGCACTAATTGGTAATCCGATATTTATTAGATGATTACTCGCGGCTATACCTAATTAGTTTTGGACTTGAACAACAACGCTTACCTACCATTGAGTATTCATTTGTTATTATCTATTTTATGACAAGATAAGGATCATTAAGCCAAATCAGATTTAGAAATATCATCATGTAAATTGAGATAGGAAATTAGGTAGCTAAAGGTAGATACAATAATTGGACAAGTAGGTAAGTACCTATAAAGTTTTTTTGCTTCCTGTTGTAGGTTGGTAACAATCACTTCCTCCACAAAGATATACGAGTCTGGCAAATAAATAACCACCGTTTAAATAAACCTTTCTTCATTAAAAACGTCATTCATCAGCAGCAGGTTGTTTGTTAGCGTCTGACATCGTCAAAATAACTCACTCGGACTTTATTTTACTTCAGTATGCAAATGCACTCCAATTAGCGGGTCTTGCGTTTCTCTGTAGTAGGTAGGTAGGTCATACTCATTATTTCAAGTCGAGATTTTTCCAAGCAAACCGCAGTAATTACCTCGGAGCGGGAGCGGGACGGGCAGGGCTCTTCCAGGGCTTGCTTATTAACGTCTAATCTTCGGTCGAGCCCGTCGATCTTAATTAATTCAATTAAAGCATTATGGAGTAGGTGAAGGTTGCGGGCGTTGCGGCACTCTCACTGAAATTTAAAAACTTAACGTCGCCTTCGTCGTAACGATTCACCGAGTATACAAGGGGGAGGCGAATTAATCAAATAATACCGCGGAGGTGGGAGCGGGGCGCGGGGGTAGGGGTCGGCCCCGCGCGGCCGCGTGCTCAGTCGCGACCGAGGCGCCGCACGGGGAAGTGTCGCCGATCCCCTACCGCACGCATACTTTTTCCGAAGTTCTCAAAGCAGTTTTGTTTCAAAGTTCCACAAGAAAGTTTATAAGTGCTCATTCTTTTATTGCGGGACTCGAAGGTTGTAAGACTGCATTCGGGCGAGCAGTTTTGGAGTTTATCGTTGATTGTGTTTTTTTTGTTATTGTTGAGTTTTTTGTTTGGTGCATCTTGCCGGTCTGGAGACTGGCGCGGTCCCTTCGGCACCGAGGCTGGACGCGGCTGACGGACCCGGAGGACAAAGCCTTTAGGTAACTATTCAGAGGCTGATTGCCGTGAGACCGAACGGTTTGAGCGCCAAACTGCATGCGTAAACAGATTCCAGTTTCCTATAACATTGAAATATTTAGAACAATGGATTTGCTTGTATACAATTAAGCTTAGAGTTGTACCTACTTATTACTGTATAACTGCTATAGAGTGAATGGCGAACAGACAGCGGGATGCGAGCAGTAGATCCGAAGACCACGTGGACGATGTAGACAGCTGTCATGCTGACATTGTTTACTGTTTTATCAATGTAGCTGAAACATTAGCATAATTCATTGGATTAAACTTTATACCAACGGGAACTGTGTTTTAACTTTTAAATATAGAAACAGGATAATGCTGAGCTAATCTAAAGGATACTATTACCTACCTAAGTACTGGATAGGAAGGCAAATAATTATTTAAATTAATGAAGCTACTATTAAAACTAAAATTATGGCTGTGATCTAACCATGAAGATAATGCTGCTTTAACAAAAAAGTTGTTGAATACTAATCAAACTTAAATTAATATGGACGCTACCTAAGCCACCGACCGCGTTCTAAAGGTGTGCACACAAGTATATACGTAGCAGCGATGCAGGACGAAAAACTGGCAGTACTTTTGAAGTTAAACGCGTCGGTTTGAACTTAGCTTTTAACTACAGAAATGGAAAACTATCGAACGATCACAATAAGCTCGTAGATGAGTTTCAGTAAAATGAAATTCTCCAAGAAATTGTTTCCTACTTTCAATAGAACTAAACTGGTCCAAACTTTTGGACTTAATTAAAACTTATCTGCAAAGAAGATGTCAACAGAACCGAACACCAGCAGCCTGGTATCTCCAAATCTTTAATTAATAAGCAGCAAGTAAGTCGTGAGCACAACACTAATTATTTCTCCGTCAGGTAAAACTCAATTACGAAGATATAATTAAACCATTAAGGATTTATTTACTTTGAACATCAATTTTCTTTAAAATAAACCTACTTTTAATTAAAGCTTTAACGAAAAACAAATAGAGAAGCGAACAACCCTTGCACGCTTCGTCATGCTAGGCCCTAATTGTTATCAAAGACTTAGCACAAATTACCGTCCAAATTGTGTTTTATGTTACCTATTAAATGTATTTACATAATTCTGAAAAGCAAATAGCTATTAATTGGCAGATAAAGCAACAATATCTTACTGATTTCCATGATTTGTGATTGGAAGTGCATTAAATACGTATTTGGAGGATTTTTGTTAAATTGAGATCCAAATTAGATAGGCACAAAGTTTTACTACCTTATTCGTCATTTTACAGAATATTAATGATATTTTTAATTGAATAAAACTTAAACATAAAATAATAACATTTTCTTTTTCAAAAGAGAGAATCACCTAAACAGCAGGATACCTCTCTTCAAAATAGGAAGGGATGAATAGAAACCTCCTCACACACTCGGAATTATTTCATCAAATCATTCATAATAAGACGGGTTGAAATTAATTTAAAACATGTCTAAGCAATATTATACGGACCAGTTCATTTCATCGTCGGTTTAATTAAAAACGAGTGCCCGCTCCCCTCCCTCGATTTCGGGTTGGAGTGCCCCCTCAGTACCCGGTAGGTACCGCACCGTCTCGCTCCGCTTATACCTATTTAGATAATTGTACAATCATCTAAATTAATGAGTCCTCTCGTCCGGTGCTGGCCTCTATTGTATTATGTTTATGCTGGCCGGCCGGATACACAGTGACAATTTTAATATGAAAATTTTAATTAATTTCAGCCAGGCCAAATATTAGAACTTTTGTAATGGAAATTGCTTCATTCTTTCAAACGGATGGTATCATCATAAGCACAGCAATAGGCGCATCCTCTTCGAGTTTAAAACTTGTTAATAAAGAAGATTATAATATTAAAAGCTTATTTCCTAGAAACTGTGCTCGGAAGAGCACAATCTCTGCGGGTGTTCGTTCACAGCTCCCGGTTGACGACAGTGATAGAGCTCAATGCAATTAAAAGTTTCACTACGTGCGTGGACGAGGCGCCGCGCGAATCCACCTTAATTTATGCCAGCGATAAGCCCGAGTTATGAGAGCCAATTAATACTTATTTTAAGCAAGATTCAGATTTAGATGTTACTCAAGTTTGCTGCAGCGTTGCGTACGAGACATCGATCATTTATGGATGCAGGGGATAATGGAAGCGCAAACGTGGGTAAACGGGGAGACCTGGAAGAGGCATAATCAAATTAGCGAGGCATCCATCATCGTATGGTATCGCCAAATGGAATACACGAAGCAACAGAAATGCGGCGCGTTGCTCCCCGGAAGGCCGCGGGCGATCAGTCTAATGAACTCACCCACCCCCGCAGCCTGATTTATTAACGAATTAAACGCATACTGCTGCACCCTCATGCAAATTACACGCTGTATGTTTTAATATTAGAATCGAAATTGGTTAGAGAAGATTTTGATTTGAAATTACAGCACTCGGATTATAATGGTAATTTTAGTATAAATGCTTGAATCAATATGAATGGAACCGAACTCAAAGCAACTGTGTTACTTTATAGACCAGTAAAATAAAGAGGTAAATGAATTATTAATATATGGTACCTACAGAGCCTAAGTAATTTAAAAAGCAGTAAAAGTTTTTTACATTGATAAAAAAGGTCAACAACCACAAATGTTAATAATGATTGTGGTCTCGCTGAGTACATAAAATTACCAAGAAGTTATAAAGATTTGAAATGGCCATCGTTTAAGTTGGCTCGACCAGTTCCAGTTGGTTGACTCTCTCTACCAACACATTAGTTTTCATTTAAAGCAAGTAAGCCAGTTGCTTACTATGCAAATAAAACGCTCATATTAACTGGTTATAGGCCCAGAAGCAGCTAAAGATCCAGATAATATGACAATATCAGATAAGTTAATTTCTGCGAAATGGTGAAGACATCATTTTAAGAATCAGTTTATTCAGTGCTTAAAGTTTAATAAGGAACTATCTAAGTAGATAGCAAACCCAAACCCAAGAACAGAAATCAACGAATTGGCAGTTATAGCTGAGATGTCTTGAATTGGGGATTCAGCAAATCAGCCGTTTAATTGAGTTACAAATTAATCAAATATAATTATATGTATTGTAAGTATTTGGCTTACTCTTACCTAATTCTCTAGCCAGACGACTGTTCTAAATGCACGACAGGTGTACATTCCCATGGTTTGGTTACTTATATTATAATATAAAAACCTTTGTTTCCTGGAACCAGTTCCCGTTTTTTTGACGACCGTATTATTATTATCATAAAGTCGGTGCAGTCTTTTTTATAAAATCAACAATTGTTTAGAAATCATACACTATAGTGGAGATCTTGTAGTTTGGTGATCTTAAACATTTTTAGTGCCCGGACAAACGAGGGTGATTTCAATAGCTATTTTGCAGCGTTTATGTTTTTGTTCGTATTATTAACTCATTTTCAGTTTCGTGTGAAACAAACTAGACTTTTATATGAAAACAAATAATATAATGCGGCGCGAACGGCCGTTCAGACTTAGCCTAAAAAAGTTGAGTAAGAAGAAGTTATTGTAAGAGTGTGATTATAGAGATCTAGAATTTTATACTCCTCAACACATTAGTACGCAATCTTGCTATTGAACAAACACAGACAGTACATGTAAGTCACATTATTGTTGCATCCATTATTCAGAGACAGGACGACGGGTGGGAGAGGCGGGCTTGCTTCTAAATTATTAAACACGCGTTATAAACACGCCACCCCGAGCTCATCTTCAAATGCCTATACGACATCTTGACGTAAAAATAATTTGGCCCTGGACTCCTCGACGTCCCTAAACTTTTGGGCAAAATCAATGACGAATCTCATTATCATGATGTTTAGAGGGAAAAATAACTTTATTTTCCGCCCAGACCCTGCCCGAACTGATAAATAAATCATTTTCGAATTCCTTGCTGATCAAATGTGCAGTCTTAACATAAATTCCATTTTAGTATTGCTGGCGACTTATCTGTCTCGAGTGCTAAGACTGTCGACCAAGTAAATCTGTGGCGAGCTATTTAAGGCTCGAATTGGAATTCTCATTGAGGCAGTAGGCTCATGGAACACCTGCTTTGATATCGCGTATGCCCTCTCTCCGGCCCGTAAGTCCACATTGACGAAACCGGTTCCGATTACAGGTTATAGCTGCCTACTTATTCGTTTGGCGGAAACGAAGCTCGCATTGAACGTTTTGCATATTCATAATTAAATCAAGATTGTTGAGACCGAGAATTTGGACAATAAGATCGTAAGGCAGGTTCAAGAACCTATTTCAAGGAGTGTTCGATCCAGTTGACGATTCGCGGCCTGTTAAAATTAAAAACTGGTCTCGGTATTCTGTGCATACAAAAGTCAATGGCAATTAATTTATACACAATAAGTAAACTCTTTAATTATACTGTTTGTCTGGTTTCAATATTGTCTGTTGTTCTTTCTTCGTTGTGCTCAATTGATTCCATATAGCATGTGACCAAGGTTATTAGAACTTCACCATCGATATTTACTGAGTGATTATGGGTGTAACCAGCGTTCCAGGAAGAAGCAATTCAACTACCATCTAAAAATAAACAAAGTCAATCGTACTATTTGTTTAGTAGGTAAGAAGGGTCTCTCGGAATAATGATGTTTGAAGAATTTAGAAACAAGCATTTGGCTTCTATTTTTGTTATTACAAGACTTGCATTCTTCAAATCGAAGAAGAATTTTAATATAGAGGAGCTGAAGACGGGGGATTCCAGCTTTGCTGTAATAACAAAGGCTACAAGCGAAGCCATCACGTTTATTGCCTTATTATGAACACTTATAATTTGACGTTTACAGTCCATAAAGGTGGAGCTATATAATAAAGAAGATTTTAATGTCTGAAACGCTGCTTGGTGCATTACTTTCAAATTACTCAAACAATGCCTTTCTTATCTCTCATGGCTTTAATGGCAGTTCTTTATATGTCAATTGAAAATGTGTTAAAATAAGAGACAGATTCAGTTTAACCCAAGATGAAAAAGAAGGAACATCTTATTCTCTGCGTGGGGTCATTCGATATTGCCAGTCATCATATTTGATTGTCGAGGGATTTGTGGTATAATTAGTACTAATTACTGTTTATAGGGATATCTTTCATCTCGATTGTGTCTGTATAACGTTTATAAATAAGTAAAGTTATTTACTACTGATTTGAAAGTCCATTGATTTGAGTTCCAGAGTAGCTATGGGTTTTGCTTACATCTTGAACCAAATATATTCATCTTTTTCCTTATGTTTAAAGGCCACCCAAATGCACTTCAGAACAAAAACTTGAAAGCTCATGCAAGAAACTCTAGGATGGCTGAGTGGAATGACAACTGACAATTACGTCTCAAAGATACAGATTACGTCAATGCCCAATTTTTGATAACGTTGACATGTTTTGAGTAAAAGAGGGTAGCTCTGGTCCCACCTTGAGAACTACAGAGTGGATACTATTATGTATATATATATACTATACTCGTACTATACTATACTATATGCATGGCGTATTCGGAAACAATTTAAGAGTGAATTTAAACTCAACCGCATATTTTTTGACTAATTTTGACAGATTACAGCGAATCTTTGCTTGGGTCGTAGTTCACCTGGAGCTTTATACGGGTCTATTAACCGATAGTTTTATCGATTATGCAAATGTTTTGAGATTGATGCTGATATCGTTCAAAGAAATGTAATGACCTAAACGTGACTTCTATACATTAAACTGCCAATTTCTCAGAACAATTATTTAGTTTCAAAATTATAGGTTTCTTATCACTGGTTAAAATAATATGAAAACAGGATTCACGACGATTGTCAAAAATTCTCTATTGCCGCATATTCCTTGAATGTTTGATAAAACAGTGCGATTGCACACGTATTGTATGTAATACGAATTCAAATTAATAGGTATCCTTGGCTAATAACGGCATTAAGCGTGGTAAAGACGGGGCCATATTTCACCGGTTGCTATGGTAACGCGCGCCAAACAACGGCGGGGTAGCAATACTAACCCTTGGCTAATTTATCATGGTCTAGTGTGATCGTATTCGAATGCTATATTCTATTTAGGTAGATATTAAACGCTTAGGTAGACGGAGCTATTTTAGAACTTGAGTGGAATCACAATAATAGTAGATTTTAAAGCAGTTAGTGATTGGATTTCGATGACTAGTTTCCATTCCAAAAATTTATAGGTATCTATATCACACTACAGAATCCGATGTTATGTGGTATGTTTAGATCCTGATCTGATCCTGACAGGAATCCCATTAGCCTACATTTCCGTCTATTTGATCTATTTAATTTATTTATTAACAATTATCTAGGGAATCCCATAAATTTTATGGGATTACCCAGATAATTGTTATGGCATAAAAGATAGCGATGATGAGTCAGAACGATTTCTCACATAACCTGTGTATTACAAGTGTGATTTGCAATGGTTTCCTCACATAATCTGTGTGATGTGTTTACCTATTTATGTTCGTTATCGTAATAACTTGACTTTAGAACAATTTGTTGCTTCATTATGGCGGCGTCCGGAGCGCTAACAGCAACTAAGTAGATAACAATCGAGTGAAGGCTTGTTCGAGACACGAAATTAATTAAAACAAGTTTGTTCGCGTATTCTATGCAACGAACTAAGTCTTGCTGAGTCACTGGGTAATTACACCAGCGACGGGCGCCTCAAATCTAACATTATCTTGGGCTTCTTTCTACTGCTTTACAACTTCCACCCACGGTTTCGCTTCAACACATAAACATTGAACCGTTTAGTCTCACAAACCTTATAATTATTATAGAACAACTACTTCATAGTAGAATAGAATTAAAATTAAATACATACATACATATTATCAAGCCTGTGTCCCTGATGGGGTGAGCAGAGCCACAAGTAGACATAATAAAACTTGCAACCACTTCTGATTTAGTTCTAAGATGGAAATGGTGAACTATGGTGATAGGTGATCAGCCTATCGCCCATATAAGTCCATCATGTTGGAGAAGATACTATCCCTTAGTCGACTTTTACGACATGCTCGGGGAGAGAAGCAGCTGAACCTATTCTATGCTTTTTCTTTACTTCCAGTCCAGCAGAGTATTATATACAGTAAGTATTTTAAGAAAATTAAATATTTATTTAAAAAATCAAAACAATCTTCAAAAGGTTTCCGTTTTGGTCAGACCTAATTTTCATGACACAATCAGTCAATATACTACTACGTCACGATAGTAGACTGTGATGATGGAACTTACTAGTTAAAAGAATGACCAGCGAAACCTATTAAAGGGTAATTTTTTGGAGATCAAATTCGCTGGCGTAAACTAGTTTAATACTCATGTTGCTTTATCAAGACAGTAGCACAGAAGGGTTAAATTAAAAACTCCTTTCGTAGATTAGCAGAGTTGCGGTGATCGAGCAATGTCATCGTTTAATTATATTTCGTGATTAATTATGATCCAGTTAAGATTGATTGATGATCCGTACTTTTCTTTGCATTGTCTTGCTTTACGTTACTTAAACGATATTTTGTTCACATTGTTCGTAGGCGATGTAATTTGATTTATTCCGACTGAGTCATTGTTGTTATTAATTTTATAATGCGAAGACAATGCCCATGTTTTATGTTCTGACTCATTGTTGGCTCCTAATTTGTTTTATAAGACTTTATTGCGCGTTTGCTCGTCAATAATAAATTTATCATATAATACAACTATCTATGTTATTTGCTACATGATATTTTTCCCTGTTCCACAAACAGAGTTTAGGTACTCAGATATTATAAGGAATCTAGAACGCGCAGAAGTGCAATTAGTAAGTGACATTATATCCCTGGTTAGATACATTTGATTCGAAGAGTTACACCTTAGCAGGTGTAACTCTATATATATTGAATAGCTTCAAACACCGGCGTTTTTTAGAGAACTGTAGGTTAACATGGCTTATCTCCTTTCTCAACACAATGAGCCATCTGTTGCCGCGGTGATGAATGACGATATCCGTGACCCAATGCCGGAGCACATAACACTAGTTCCTGGCGTTTTACACTCACATGTGAGACACACGATTCTTTAAAAGAATGTTACTTGCAAAATAAATAGTTTGGACGAGGCTTGGAGGGAAATTTTGAAGTCTTGTCTTTATAAAATACATAAATAACACCTAACAGTCATATCCATACATATTTTTCAAATCGATTAATTCAACAGAGCTTCAAAATTTGAACATCTATAGGTATGCTCTAATATTCTCAAGAATGTGTTTAATAACCCAAATAATTAAAACACCTACAATAAGATGCGGAGCAAATATGCTATTTTCAATAGTGTGAATGTTCGCGGCATATATTATTAAACAAGCGATTCTCTCTAAATTTAGATCTGCATAGATACCGGGCGATCGGGGATTCGGTCGTTCGCGTTTCCTGCAAATCCGACAGTTTGTCCAAATTATGCGCATTCATTTACACATGATGACATTAATTCCGCACACCAATTCAAACATTTCAAACGCATTTACACAAATAAAACAAACAAGTCACATTGGACGACCTCGAATGTGCAAAAATGTTATTTATGATGCCACAGACGTTGTTCTTGAAAGATTGATGGCGTATAATAATTTGCTCAAACGTTTTGTAATTAAAACGGCTGTTTACATCATAATTTGTTGGTTTGTTCCCACAGCGCTAGCGTCTTCTGTGTTTTATCTAATCTGCGGAGGGCGGGATATTTGCACACTGATTCCTGATAGCATGTCAACGGCCCTTAAACATTTTCCATCGCTCCACTTTAAAATGTAGTTGTCACACATTTTGCTTGCCGCCAAGCCCGCGAGATTACTATTAATATGCCCAACATAATTGCATCTTATAATAATACTTCAAATATAAATGTAATACAAATAGGGTAGACGGCCCCGGCCACTGGGGTGCCCGTCCAAATTGGCAACGGTTCACAAGGGTCCTTCCCATACGTTAAATATGCAATTGGAAGCTCTGTACAATCAGTGGAATGAGCTCGCGTCGATGCAATCAATTACTCGCATTTTTGCTTGGGGTGAGCCGAGTTCACTAGGTCAACGAGTTTGGGTGATAATTTCCGTAAATAACAGCTTAGGTACTATAGATAATAATTTGTTTATCTACTTTACTATAGAAATATATAACATGCGTGAGTATATGCAGTTTTGCTTTCATTAACGCGTACAAATTAACTGTTTTGTGTAGTTGGTACACCGTAAAATGCATTCCCGTGCCAATCTTATCAGTTATCACCGACTACCCGACTCCCTACCATTGTATGCGAAACTACTTCACTATCGCTTTGATATCGTTAGCTTACAGGAATTTGGGGTGATAGCTATCGTTAGTGATTTCATGGTACGGTGGCTTTGAAAAATTGCTTTTGTGAAGAAATTCCAACAGAAGTAAGACTAACAGAATAGTTACATCTATGGACGATACTTGGGTCGACCGACCTTCAGCATTTTATTGAGTTATTTGAATTCAGTTTACTACCTAAAAAATTCTGAGCTGGCGCCATCATTGCAGTCAAAAATAGGCGAATATTCTGTAGTTGCACAATGACTAATCCACGACTTAAAGTTGAGCTATTTTTATCCTCTTGTCAAAATAAGTTTTAGACTTTTTACTTTTTCTTATCGTTAACATGCTGTGCCATATAGAGAGTGATGAGGGCAGGAAGATGATGATGACTTTTTCTTATCTTTATTTTTCATGTAGGTAGCCGCAGTTGTCCTATTTATCATAAATGTATCATTTATGTGATTGTGTTTTTAAAAAATGCTATATGTAATATTATAATGTGATGTGTTCTTAAATAAATAAATAAAGTGCTAATAACACGTCCACATAATACTATAAATATAGGTTACTATAATACCTATAATTATAATAACAATAGGGATATGGGCGTGATAAGATACATAGGTACAATAATATTTAATGCAAGCAATATATAAATAAATGAGTACGGGGATAAGAAAAGTATAAACATCTTAGATGTGAAAGAAGTCTAACTCTTTAAGAGAGAAAGGTCTTTTAATCTAATTTATTAATTTTCCGATATACTGATAATTGGGTCTCAGAAATCAGAATAACCTGTGCCATTCAACACGTACAAATTGAAGTTGGCTGTCGTGTGTCGTGTTTAAAATCATAAAGGAGGGCGAACTTGTTAAAGTATTCCGGGACGTATGAAGTTATAACGAGGTTGATATAGGACTGCAATACTTATTAGTTCAGTACTTTGCACGATAATATTAAAGGCATCAACCAACACATTCTTAGGACGGGCTCAGTGGCGTGGCGGGCTATTGCTCGGCTGAGACAAAGAGGCGTGGGTTCGATTTCCACAATTTTAAAATGTTTGCACGTTCTGCAAATATTTCTTCCGAGTTTAGGTGTTGTGGTACCATGGTACTCGTAGTTTCTGAAACCCACGACACAGCTAATCCTAGTCTGGGGTCAGAACTATGTATGTGACTGTTGGGTGTTATTATAATTATGTTTATTAAAAACCTTCAGACTAGCTCAGAAGTACTTTAGTAGGCATGCATACGCAATGCATGTTAACAATGTACAGATTAAATAATAATAAATAACTTAGTAAATAAGATTAGTTTGGTATACATATAAGGTTGAAAAGAGAGTGTACATAACTCTCAAGCAAAGTTGGCAGTATCAATAGTTACCCAACATATTATATAGAATGCGGGATTGGATGATAAGGAGGAGAAAAATATTTTATAGTAATCTTATCTTACTTATATTATAAAATTGAAAAGTCTTAGTTTGCTTGAAATTACCGACGTAAAGCTCAAAACGCAACGATAGCGCGTACTAATTTTACCTGTGCTGCCATCTAGTACGAAAGTTTGTGACGATGTTTGGATGTTTGTGCCTCAATCACGCATAAACAGCTGAACGGATCTGAACGAAACTTGGAATATACATAGTACATGTACTGGATTAACATATAGGCTATTTCTTATCCGGGTACCACGCGAGCGAAGCCGCGGGCGGCAGCTAGTAGATAATAAATATAATATTTTGATAAACTTTTCATAAACTAAATGGTACTTTGTTCCGGCATATTAGCATTCTCCGACATGCCGTCCCTTTGTTCGATGGTGCTCGTCAGCGTGAACAATGACTGACCTGCGCCCGCGCACCGCTTCCTGTGTGTTATGAATATAAACGCTATTTAGAAAAATAATCCACTGGCTGAAAAAAAAACAGGCAAAGTAGTTTTGACTGAACAGGTTGGTCAAAATTAGATAAAACTGTAATTAAAAGTCAAAACTATTACTTTATTTCTCTTTTATGCATTTTTTATATAACTTGAGTAGACTTTTGTGCTTTATTCTGATACACATTTTGAACATAGAACTGCAGTACAGAGTCACTTTAACGACATTTTTTTGACGTTTTGTTGAAAACAACCTTTTCTAAGTTATACAGCTGTCAGGTAGCAGCTATTTTGAAAACAGGGAGCGTCATATCTTATTGAATTTATATGACATCTATTATCCTGTTATGATAGTTACTATAAAGTAGGTAAATAATTCAAATATCTGACAATAATAATTATAATAATAGCTAGCTATAGCTCCGGCGTCACTGTGTCTGCAGGGGAAGCGACAGGGGAGCCCCGCTGCGCGCTCGTTAACTCCACATCTAGGGATGAATTATTTTTATCTACCAATTTACCCCAATCTCCTCTATTGTCGATTTGATGACAGCTATCGTTTAGTGAAAAAGGAACATCTGCGAAGATAGATAAATCGGTAAAATAATAACAAACATAGATACTAGCAAAAACAAAGCAAATGCATAAACGGTGGTTTTATCGCTTCGAGCGAAGGTCTCGGTATTTCTTTCATAAGCAGTTACTGTACTGGGCCTTTGGGGCCACTACGCTTCAACAGGGCTGAAAATGCGTAGCTGAGGAATCGGAGAAGTGGCAAGAAAATATATCCTTATTTATCTGTCAACCAGAAGCTGCTACAATTGCGGCGCACGGTTATGTATGATCCAGGGCCGGCAACAATCATCACATCCATGAGTATCGTGACTGTGGACCGCGATGAAGTCAGTCCTTGACTATCATTCAGTCACGGATTTTTATATTCTACTCCAAACCCCTCACCCCTATTGACACGATGACAGCTATCGTTTAGTGACAAAACATCTAGGGTTGCCAGAAAAAGGCGAAATCGCCAACGTATGATGATTTCATAATCCACAGATAAGCATCTATCAGATATCTTATCGCATTTTTTTACATATCCATCATCTAAAAATGTGTAAGTACCTACATTTAATAGCTATTTCATGTAGGGAAACATCACCAGTTCACATTGTGTTTAGATACATAGTACATGTAGTGTCAAAGTGTGTTTATGTCTTTTGGAAGTTTTTTGACAGTTATAACTACATACTATGACGATTATGTATATTTCCCAAGAATCAGCTTCAGAAAGAACAATTATATTCTCTGAACACAAATAATATTAGAGGCAAAAAAGTTGCAAAATCATTCTGCTAATATTCTATTACTTTCTATTCATTCTACTACCTAATATTATGATCCGAAAGTGAGTTTTTTGCATGTTCGGATATTATTGGATTTCACATATATTATAATAGCCATGTATCAAAATTCTGACATAACCTAACATAGCTTAACTAAAGTTTATCTAGATACATTTGAAGAGTGCTATTTACCTTGCAGTAAACACTGATCATACCTAATTTCGTCCCTCTTCAGAGAACACTTTGAGCTTCAATTGCCGGTGTAAGTAATAATCGTGAGAAAAAACTCAACGAGTGTATTTTATAACAGAGTAGTAAAAAGTGGAAACTCTTGAAGCATAGCCTATTTATTTCAGAGGAAAATAGCAAATAATTTAGTACCTACCGAGCTATTTATTCTTTTTTCCTGTTTTAATTTAAGTTCTGTTTTCTATTAATTTCTTTTCATTTACGAGTGAGAAGTAAGTTTTTACCGGAGTGAAAACATGGAGCAACATTTTGTGATTTTAAATCTGAAATATCTCTGAACCTCATAATCTCATGAACAAAATATTGGCTATTGAAGATTTGGCTTATCTCATTGCAACTGTCAAGAAGGTAATTTACAATTTTTTTACATAACGATAAGAAAAAGTTTGGTATTTTCTAAGTAATTCGAGCTTTTATTAGCCCCTGCTAATCTCTCAAATTCGACCTCAACCAATGTACGTAGGTATGATCGGTATTTAGTGCTTACAATTCACACTTATTTTCGCGCCCACTTTGTACCTCCGAGATTGACCTTATAAGGTATAGAAAGATCATATTGTTACAACACTTTGAAAAGGTATAGAATCCCACGTTATTATAACAGCACTTATCTGCCCACGTTATTTGAACGCTTTTTTATAAAAGTAATGTTTTAACTTTACTACAAGGTAATCAGTTTCAGTATTTATGTACGAATTCATATCTGTAATTTGTTTTCTATTAGATATTCATTCACATTATTATGTTTCAATGCACTTATATTTTTATTATGTTCCTTCAACATCAACATCACGTCTTTGCCACATGTGTATAACCGTGCAAATGAATTCGATATAAAGTTTTATTAATGAATAAAAAATGTCCGTTAATTCATTAATTGCATGCTGCATGCGACCTTTTTAAAAGTTTAACCCTAAAACGACAGGGGGTCGTTATACCGGCCAGTTACGCCGGGGCCCAGACAACCTTATCTTATCTACCACCCCTCACCGTGACAAGTGTTTGACACAAATCAGGTGCGATTTATATTCCACTTCTATCATTAAGATATTATGCTTATCATTATCATCGTTTTATTCTTAAGCTTTATCGACCGTAATGATAAATATAAACAAATATTTTTTGTGGACACAGCGCCATCTAGCCCCAAACTAAGCAAAGCTTGTACTATGGTCAGCAGATGGCTGATAGAATACTTTTAAACTTTTTTGTAAATACATACTTATAATACATAATACTACAACACCCAGACCCGGAAGAAATATTTGCAGAACGTACAAACACTTCTCCCGTAGCGGGAATCGAACTCGCGCCGTTTCAGCCGAGCACTCGCCCGCCACGCCACCGAAGTCATTAAAATCAATATGTTGGAAAGTGTAGGTATATTTTATTTTTGTAATTGTAATAGTGTAATAATATTATTATTATTAAAAAATATCGTTAAGATATTTTTAAAGAACGTACATATTAATAATATGGTATTTATAATCTTTGAAGGTCAAATAAAACATGATACACACCGATCAATTTTCAATCTAAATTAAATCAAAACACCAGCAATCTTTCCACGAGTTATCTTCATCGAGTAGCTTACTCTGAAAAGTTTAACCCTAAAGTGATTAGGTGCGGTCCATGTGGCCCGTGACTCTGGCGGCGGCGTCAAAGTTTTATCTTATCTACGATCCAACACTACAGTAGGTTTATAACAAGTCATTTCTTTCTTATTTTTGTGTTATATGCATATTTTAAGTAGATATTACTAAGCATAGATTTATAGCAGGATGTTCAGAAAGCGTTCAGCTGAATCCGTTTTCGTCACCCGCCTGCTATTTATTAATTTAATTCTTTGGCAAGTGAATTTTTTAGGTTAAATTTCTTTTCTTTTTATTGCGTAAAGCAGGTTTGTATCCAGTATGTACGAAAGTGATACAGTCAGCGTGACTAAACTCTTTTTAAATATCATCATCTTCCTGTCCTTATCTCACTCTTATGTGTGGTTGGCACAGCATGTTCTCTTCTTCCATTTCCTTCTGTCAGCCGTCATCTCTGTACTGACTCCTTTCTTACCCATGTCTCCTTTCACACACAAAGATGAATAAAAGAAGATTAACGAAACAGGTGTATGAGGTGAGTGTGAATGGTACCGTTGGTAGGGGAAGACCTCGGGCCACTTACCTGGACCAAATCGGCGACGTTCTGGAAAAGGACCAGGTCAAGAGTACCCTATACCGACATGCATAAGAAATGTAATGAGAGTGAATGAAACGAGAGAAGTATGTCAGGATCGTAGCAAATGGAGATCCGAGATCTCTGCCTACCCCTATGGAAAACAGGTGTGATTTTGAATAACATGAGGTGAATAAACGAATTCATAAAACATACCAATTCCTTTAGAACGGAAGAATCATGAGTTTTTTTATCGGTGTTGGGTATCATTATAAATGAGCTCTAAGTCCAAAAAGTTTAACCCTAAAGCGATTAGGCGCGGTCCATGGGCCGTGACTCCGGCGGGCGCAAACAAAGCGTTATCTTATCTCCCGTCCCCCGCCAATGAATTACCATAACTCTCATTTACATGCACCTACATCGGGGGTTCTGAAGCACTAGTTCACTTCGCCATAATACCAACGAATATGTACTCTAAAATATCAACGAATAATGATAATATAACAGTTTTTTCTTTACTTCTCTGCTAGACGTAAAGAAAAAACAGAATGAGTCCAGCTGCTTCTCTCCCCGAGCATGTCGTAAAAGTTGACTAAGGGGTAGTATCCTCTCCAACATGATGGATCACCTGTCACCATGGTTCACCATATACATCTTTGGCCTTTAATCCTATCCTAACGAGCTAGGATTTCCTGTGTTGTGGATATCAGAAACTACGATTACCACTGTACCAAAACACACAGACTCTAAAGAACTATTTGTAGATTATGCATAGGTAGGTACATTTCTCCTGCAGCGGAAATTAACCTGCGTCTCAGCTGGACATTCGTCGGCCACACTGAGGTCGTAATTAAAATCTAATCAAAGAATGTCTCAAACATGATCATGCTTCTTAAAATACGTTGTTAGTTGTTACTACACCCTAAACATGTCAAATAACAGGATTTTTAAAGTTGAAAATTATTGTTCCTATGATTAGGATTGGTAACTATTCAGAACTCATGATGATTTGCATTAAAACTAAAAAATCTAAAATGTTGGATGCTATCTAATCAATCATACGTTTCTGTTATCTTAGTAGGTAAATAATAAATAAATAAATAAATAACACCCAACAGTCACATACATAGTCTTGACCCCACACTAGGATTCCCTGTGTCGTGGGTATCAGAAACTACGAGTACCATGGTACCACAACACCCAGACCCGGAAGAAATATTTACAGATCATGCAAACATTTCTTCCGCAGCGGGAATCGAACCCGCGCCTCTTGCGTCTCTGCCGAGCAATCGCCCGCCACGCCACCGAGGCCGCCGGTCTTGGCCTTGTCCTCAAACAAGGGCGTTGCCAAGGGGGACAGGGAGATACACCTGCTCTCTAGAGATTCAAGATGTCGAAAATCTCACAGTATGCCCTAAAAGAGGCATACTTTTCTCCCTGGGCCATCGTCTGGCTACGCTTGTTCCTCACACTCTGAGGTAAAAAAACGCATTCTCATAGTGAGCTAGCTGTAATTCATAGCAGCCAGTTCATACGCGCGTTGTTTACGAGCCGGAGATGACGGATTTTCTTCCGTTTTCCCCGCCGCTGTGGAAATTCCAAATTATGATCGTTTGTTTGTCTTTAGTACAGATTTGCTGACTATTTCCTAGTCAGAACTGCTATTTGCATCTGTGATTCATTGGATTCATTTTCAGGTATGTAGATTAGAAATGAAATGTCATTATAAATTAGACATTTTATTTTTTAAACCAATTCTATCTAGTCGCGTTACTAGTTCTTTCGGCAAAGCGACATTTCGACCGAAGAATTTTCGTCCAATTCGGCTGAAATGACACTTTCAATTTTAATTTATTTATATACTGACATTTCGGCCAACAATGGTAAAAGCTGTTTTGTACAGTCAGCGAATAAACTTAAACTGCCCAGACAAATCTCTTAAACTTATATAAAGTGCGCCTAAAAAGCTCCTTTCATACGTCCTTTCGAACTTTTTACGGTTCTGAAATATGCCAGTTTCCTCACATTGTTTTCCTTCACCGTTTGAGAGTACTGGTATAGCGAGCTGGAAAGGAATAAGTGAGAACTTGGAGGAGACTTACTTAGGTACCTACGCGCATAGAGGTTCTCAATTACTTTGTTAGATTAAGTTTTCTTACAAATATTTAGCTTAAAACTTTTACTTCCTAAAACATTACCCTCTAAAAGCATCTCAGCTTTATCCAAACGAAAAGCAAATTCGAGAATTGCAATCCATTTACTCATAAAGCCCTACACAGAAACACTAATGTTTTAATGCGCACTCAAATTTGGGGAGCACTGATAAAATGGGAAGCTAGTCTTAAATTACTCACTTACAGAGTAGTTATCCGAAAGAGCTTTTAAATCATTCACAAAACACTAATGGACGCGGCGGGCAGGGGTGGGGGGAGCAGATGTACTCCCGGGTGGGTAGACGGGCAATGAAACGAATATAACAATATAGAGGTGCTCCCGAATTGCCTTAGCTTGTAATGTTATCAACAATACGCAGGTATAAGGAATATGTTAAAATATGTCAAAAAAATTATATAAAATATTGATACTTTTCACAATAAACTACTTCACGATAAACTTATGATAAACGAAGTATTTTACTGGTAGCACAGAATTTTAACAACACTCAACTGATAAGTCTGTTTTTTAAAATACATCAAAATCATTCAAAGTAAAATCGCAATAAATATTAGATTTTGTATGAAACATGGCTACATGTTTGAATGATGTTATCCGGTAGTAAAAAAGCTACTTCAATCCTTGAGACGTGTAAAGATTTGTAGCAGATGCTATTTTAATTGGGCCCCGACCTAATAATCAAAAGTATTTATAAATATCGCACACGTTTAAATCGGTCACGCACTTGGGAAAAAGTTTATTAACATTTTTTTTTCTGTAAGTCTCAGGTGTAGTGTGGCACAATTTAGAGGCTCCCAAAACATGTTAGTTAGTGCAGTAGAAGTTATTCAAGTGCATAAATTATTTTCCTGGCTAATATATTATAATAAACAGCTGTTGACTGTGACTTCGTCCGAAATTATTTATTTTTAGACAAAATGTAGCCTATGCCTTTCAGAATGCAATATATCTCCTTGTCAAGTTTATCGAAATGTGTTCAGCGATTAAGGCTTAAAAAAGTAACAGGCAGCCATACAATTAAATTTATAATACCTATTTGCATAAAAAAATCACGTACTTAAATATACATTTCCTTTATAATGTCGTTTTGAAATAGTAAATAACTAATTTTTTATAATGTTAACCACAACTTTCAATATTCTTATAATTTTGAATGAAAATCAGGAATGTCTTACAGAATTTATCGTTTTAATTAAACATGGTAAATTACTATATTGAGAAAGCTCGGTTTAATAAGAAATGGAGCCGCTAAGCAGTGCCGCACTACATTGTTCCCGCGTTCTGCAGGAATAATAAAGTGGAGGGTCCTGCAAGGGGCCGCCATTATTATTGGCGCCAATTTAATTAGATCCCGTCGTTATTACCACTGATTCGCTCTATAATGCCCTTCTAATACCCAGCAACTGCACTAATGAATCGACATTTTGAGTTTTGGCTACGAAATTATAGCACTTATTTTAATTTATTTGTTTGTTGTTTCTTTATGACTAAGGGTTTTTATGACTACGTCTCTGCTGGAGAAAAAACATAGAATGCATCCAGGCTGCTTCTCACCCCGAGTATGTCCTAAGAGTCGAATAAGGGATATCATAGTATCCTCTCAAACATGATAAATCTACATAGGCTGATCACCTGTCATCATGGTTCACCATATCCATCTTGGAACTCTTGGATCAGGAGTGGCTACAAATTTTCTTATGATTACTTGTGGCCCTGCCTTCCCTATTAGGGATACGGGCGTGATAATAGTATTAACAGTCTCAGTTTTATAGAGCTGTTATTTGAAATATTTTGTTTATTTATTCTTACTGTAAACAAAATAAGAACGTTTTTATTTTACGAAAATGCAGCCTCGTGAATAAGTAAAATCACTACCACTGAGCCGCGCCGGTAAAAGCACAGAAATTGACAATTTTAAAATTCCATATTTTTTTAAAAGCAAAATGTTTTACCTAGATTCGGGTTAAAAACCATAAAATTACTTTCGTAACGTCGGAATTTGATCACCAACGCAATCAGCCGCGCCGATGGGCTTCCGGCTCATCGATATTCGTAACGAATCGTCGAAATTCAATAATTATCCCGAACACGACTTCATTCACAAAAACATCGTAAAAAGGTGTGAATGGAAAAGGAAGGCAATGGTCAGTTTTTTAGTGATAGGGTTGGCAGCTTGACAGATACTGAAGTCCAGTTTATTTGGTCTTTAAATTATTGGTTTAGCATTTAGTGCAGACCATTCTTGCTGTATTTTGGCCATTGTTCAATTTTGTTGACAAAAAAAAAATCCCACTTTGACTGTCCTTTTGAGTTTCCTTTAGATTTTATCTGACACCAAAGTGTAATAGGTGACTGGTTGTTAAAATTAGAATATGTGAGGCAAGGAATACTCGGCGCAATAGAAAGTAGCAACTGGCAACCCTAGCGGACCGGGCCGATGAGTTTCCGATTCAAGTTCACGTGAAGTTTCCGAGTGTAGTAGATAAGATTAAAAGTGGCTGAACGTAATCAGTGCGCGACCAAACTGGTTGAATGGGGTTCATTCATGAGCTCAGATGCCATCACGCGAGCTACAATGTAAGGAAGTATCCAGTAAAACATTTGTGTGACCTTGAACGGAACTCGATAACTAATACAAAAATTATAAAATATGGAAAAATACTAGGTGATGGTTAGATCTGCTTGCGTGCAAAAGTGATGACGGTAGGCGATAACTAAAACTATATTTGTGGACATTTCACACAACGCCATCTAGCCCCAAACTAAGCAAAGGTTGTACTGTTGGCACCAGATGGCTGATAAAATACATAAATACTTTTTTTATTTGTAAATACATACTTATAAATACATAATACTATGTACAACACCCAGACCAGACCCAGAAGAAATATTTGCAGAACATACAAACATTTCTCCCGTAGTGAGAATCGAACCCGCGCCTCTTGCGTCTCAGCGGAGCACTCGCCCGCCACGCCACCGAGTTCGTCAAACTTCGTCACTTATGTTATCTACTTTTTGAACTGAGCAACACATCACGTGTACAAGAAAACACGTGTATCTGGCGTAGCATATTTTTAAGGGAACGCGAAACACGTGTAGTAAATTACCATAATTTGGTCCAAATGAGTTTTATGATTGTATGTAGTTGCATCACTGTATTTGTCCAATGTTGTTAGTGTGAAAAAACGCGCGATTTTCTCGCGCTGCACATGCACAATGCGACACCATTCCATCGCACATTTGCACAGATTATACAATAGTGTGCGCCCATTACACCGGCACTAATCATGCACAATTAGCTGCCGCGTGTCATTGTAATTAACAGCTGTTCACACTCCTTCGCCTCATTGTCACATTTGTATTGTAACCGTGACATTTCGTTTCACAAGTAGGTACAACGAACCACGCTACTTTGCGATTGCAATTAATAGGCAAATACAGCAAAATACCTTAAATTAGGTCGAGTCTGTTGTGTATTTTCCTAAGCTTAACTTAATTTGATAGGTCTAAAATTATAGCAATCCCTGTTATCTCAATGTATAAGAAAGGGACGCCAATATTTTTAGGACTGACAAATTCAATTAAGTTTAAGAAAATACCCAACAGAATCGATACCAATGCCGATTTTCTTATGCTAAACTAAATTTGACACCTTTAGAGTTATAGCTGTGTCTGATTTTTATCTCCAACTATTCAAATCTTCTTATAGAAGATGAAAACATACCATTTTCACTATTGTTTGAGTTAGATTTAGGAAAATGCACGAGTTTGGTACACGTTGTTGCCATCGTGGTCACGGGATGACCGCAAAATTGTCAATGCCACCGAGTGTGTAGTTATTTGGTGTTTTGCCTGTGAGTGATAGACCATGACGTCACACCACGCGCGCCAAAATGGCAGGCGTTTAAAGTGCCCGTGCCAGGTTGACTACTTTTCACTTATTTTTTAAATATCTTTAATTACTTTGGCAGTTTGTGGTCCTTATCACTAGTTAGTAATATTTCACAACTGTCTACCCTCTCTTTTATGAAAAGCAGCATAGAGCACTAGTGCTATAGTGGTAGCGGCCTTCCAATCCGAACACAACCTGGGTCGTTTGCACAATCCGGACTCGCAGCAATGAATTTTTCTGTTCGAATAATTTACATACATACATATTATCACGCCTGTATGCCTAATAGGGTGGACAGAGCCACAAGTAAAATAAGAAAACTAGCGGCCACTTCTGATTTAATCCTAAGATGGATATGGTGAACCATGGTGACAGGTGATCAGCCCATCGCCAATATAGATAGTCCATCATGTTAGAAAGGATACTATCCCTTAGTCGACTTTTACGACATGTTCGGGGAGAAAAGCAGCTGAACGGGGAGAAAAGCTGAGAATGCATTTTTCGAAAAATGTATGCACGCTATACCAGTTACTCTCAAACCGTGAAGGAAAACATTTTGAGGAAACGTGCAATACAATCGCAGAACCTTAAAGTTCGAAAATTTATGTGTCAAGTGCACGAAAGGAACTTTCACTAAATTGTGACACGACTAGCAATTCTATAAAAATACACGCTATAGTTATGTTTTTTTAAGAACGACGGGAGACGCACGATTTTTGTAAAAGTGGAAAATGCTTATTTGCAACGTTTTGTGGATACGCTGATACTCGTAGAGGTATCTTTTAATATTTAAAATCAATGTTTAATGAATGTTACTGTGTGAAAATAAACACTGCAGACGCGATCTGGGTCATTAATTCTTAGAATTTACGTAGTTATGATGGAAGATTAGATAAACTTTATTTCCTTTAGCTTTGATCTGTATAAACAGGTCGAATCAAAGTGTAGGAAATGTGTTAGTAGTATTTTTATGACTGGCCTTAAATTTATAGTTTTTAGTAGTGTCCAGCTGAATATTCGGTTTCGGTTTCGACCGATGTTAATTTTTCTGTTTTTATTCAATTTCAGTAGGTATTGTATTCAATTTCAGTAGGTATTATCAACAAGTGTTCATTTGAAAATAACCAACAAAAAAAATATAAGGAAATCAACAGGTTTTCGTCATATTTATTTAAAACATGAAACATGTATTTCTCGCATTTTAAAATTTATTCCCGTAAGTTCACTTTTTTGTTTCGGCTAGTCTCAGTTCAGCCGAAACCGACGTCGAAAGTTCGAACACAGGTTTCGTACTAGTTCGTAGGTATATGTAAATGCGCCTACGCAGTCTTCCGATAAAATGATCACTGTCAGACCACAATAAAATAAATAGGTCTGGAGACATAATATTTCACTTTGAACATACTAAGCAGGATTACGAGTATATTCTCAATGCCGGCGGGCTGTTTAGCAAAATAATAACACCACATTATTTTTTAGTTGTATGGTTTGTGTTCAGAAACAATGCTCAAGGGCTTAGTTTTGTTGTGTAATCATCGAAAACTCTCAAAAATCTTTATATCGTTGTGTCTGTGTATTTATGAGAATCATTTTGTCAATCATCAAAAAATATATATTTTTTTATAATATAAAATTTTGATTGTACCCACTTTTTTATACTGTCCTTCATATAAATATTAACCATATTTTGATTTTAAGGTAGTTGTTACCACTGTGGATGTGTTTATATTTAAAAATGTTTATTTTTATACAAATAGCGTTTACTTTAAAAGTATTATAATAAGTACTTTCTTGGTTTCTTCACTCGTCCTTGTTTTTGTTTAGCTATGTTTGTTTAACTAATGTCTGGTTTAGGTCTGATCGCAGGCTAAAATTAACACGAGGAAGTTTATTTCGAACTTCAAACTAGGTACCTACAAGCCATAAGCTCTATTT
Organism: Scotopteryx bipunctaria; assembly: GCA_949320045.1. NCBI lineage: Eukaryota > Metazoa > Arthropoda > Insecta > Lepidoptera > Geometridae > Scotopteryx > Scotopteryx bipunctaria. Next base: position 9,480,277 of record OX439441.1, read on the forward strand.
TCAGTTAGGGAACTGTCAATAATATCTAAGTAAATATTTACATAATTTACGTTAAATCATTCTATAAAAAAAATGTCCTGAGTCAATAAATCATTTATCTTTTCGTATCATACAACTAATTCGGTATTAGATTATGACAAACATAACATTCCCGTCCCGACCCTGAGTCACAGAAGATGTGACAGTGGGTACGTCTCGTCTCGCGAGGGGTGAGAGAGGGGTGAGGAGAGGGGGTCGGAATGCGGCCTACCTGCTCCGGGACGCCGGGACACCGGGACTCGGGGACCGCTAATCAATTTAGCTTTTATTATCATACCAATAACGCTTCATTACTGTTCTAGATTTATGCCAGTTGTTTGCTTTACACAGGTTTTTTTGGAACACCTATACGGTTTGGAACGTTGCCTAGGAGTTATAGTTATCGTTACGAGGTATAAAACCGAAATACATTACTGTTTCGTTTTTAGTTGTTTGATGGTAAAACAGGTGATTTATTATCATATTTTTATAACTAGGTGGGCCAAAAGAAACTTAAATATTAATTTATTAGTACCTTACTCGCGGTTAGCTCCTGTGGTACCTAGGATAAAAGGTTTCAATAAAATCCGTTTGCCGATACGGAGTGGCAAGAAACACACACTTGCTCCATTTATAGTAAAGTTGAATAAGTATAGTATCTATGTAAATAATTATTTCTGAAGATAAACGCAATGTCTATTCGGTTATAAGGACGACACACGCACCAAATAAAACGCTCTACTAACGGACTGGTTTACAACAGCCATAAGGGAATTTAAATTCTTTGTTCCATAGCACGGCAATAGTAATGTCAGGGGCAAATTACATAGTAATTTTCTAACTAGAGATACAACTAAATACGCTTGCTTTCTCAACGTTTATACTCGTAGAGAGCCTAAACAGGCACATTAAAGCTTACAATGTCTTCGTAGCTACATGTAATAACGTGATTTAAGTACAAACGAATACATATACCTAATTAAAATAATGTCCTGCAAAGAACAGCACATAATTTTGTAAATGTAAAAATTTTTATGTTTTTGGCTCGATCACTCCGATTTAGATGAAGCATAAGATATACTACTTAAAATAGCATTATAGACCGTTGCTGACAAAAGCTATAATCATATATATTTATATAAATCAAAAATTCACTCAACGTCGCGTGTCAGAAATCCCGAATATCGGCCATAGAGGTCGTCATATTAAGGATGACATACTGTTTTTTCCACTTTACTATGTCACGGACCACCTGGCGACTGTCAGACATGAATCAAAACGTCCATCAAATAGAATGTTAAAATGGACTTATTATCCCGTCTAGTACAATAAAAGTTTTAATGCCCTCGTCAAATAGCGTTGAAGCGTGTACCTACATAGACAGACAGACAGACAAACAGACATATTATATATGTCAATAAAAAGCGCACCAGGGTGCAGCAACAATTTAGTTATATACATTTCTATATTAAAAAAAAGAATTATGTTAAAGTATTATTTACAAGCCTTGTCTTGATCTTGACAGTTTCTAATACTTTTTTACTTTCTGATAGCTGTCATCTCCATAAGTGTAACCGTCCGTCATGTGTTGGAGTAAAGTTAGAGTGCATTACAAAGCCCCACATTGTTTACTTCCAGCTTTTGCCTGCGATGTTATTATAGATCACATTATTACTTTATCAATACTGGTATTATAAATGTAAAAGTAACTCTGTATGTCTTTTTGTTAAAAAAAAATGGCTAGGAAATAGATTGCGACTTGGGAAAGGACATAGCTAATCGTCTTATAAAAAAACGATACCGACGAAGTCGCGGACTAGCTTGTCTTTCATAACGAGTAATCTTGATTGTGACTCGTATTAAGGTACCTCCTCGTATGTATATTTATGTCACTGTAAAATTGTAAATACCGTTAGATTATAATCTATCTCGCAAGATTGTAAACTGTCGAAAGAATGTGAACCGTAATATACTGCTTTAAATATCTGGCACTACCGCGGTAGTTTTTCACTAGGTAACTAACCTAACCTACTAATTTCGATCTAAGCAAATGTCGGACAGTTTACAATCTCGCGAGATTATAATCTAACGGTACCTATTTACAATTTTACAATGTGTGATTACTGTTAAGAGGCTACCGTACTTTCGTACCTACACCGATTTCGAAAGAATAGCCAAAAAAAATTAATTAATTTTCTTTTTGCATAAACACATTTCACTAACGTACAACAGAGTTCTACATTGATTTTGGTGAGCATATCCGCTACTGCACACTCTTAACATTGTGTTTTTGTAAATTTGAATAAAACAGACAGTTTGTATCAAAGTCATAGTTAATGAGACTCAACGAACAGGGTACTAGTTTGATTAATTTATTTTTTCCAGCATAATTTTTCAGCAAAAACTCTACACGCACAACAATTAACTGAGGAAAAATACCTAAAGTATCGTTTTGTGAAACAAAGAACAACCGGTGTAGCTACTTTAATTAGTTTGAAAACAAAATTATTTTAGTAGGCAGATTGACATCTGCCGTGGCCTCAGGCGGGGACATAACGAGTCTAATGAGCGAGTAATGAACCAGATCCACAATTTCTACTGTCTACCCATTTGTTATAAAACGACGGCAATTTTTCAATGTATAAGTCATTAAATTAATATCAAAGACACGACCGTCAGATCGTAATGGTGTTTTTAAAGCCCTGATAAATTGATTTTTGACGAATCGTAGGGAGAGTTGAATGCTATAGATCAGAGAACGTAAGTAGGTACATTTTAATGAGGAACATTTTTATGTGTTCTTGGACGCAAAAGCTGATGACATCGAATATAATGTCATCATCATCTTCCTACCCTTATCCCACTCTATGTGGGGTCGGCATGTAAGAGTTTTGGCTAAGGTGTTTTATGACCGGCCGCCTGCCCGATATAAACCCTCTATGGGAATACTTGCTTATTGTATCTCATTATGTTATATTATGTTATGTTATTGAATATAATGTCATATCCTACTAATATGACGGTTTTATAGCGGGCAATTGTTCGACTGAGAGGGGCACGGGTTTGATTTCTGCCGCGGGAGAAATTTATGCAAGTTCTGCAAATATTTCTTCCTGGTCTGGGTATTGTGGTACCATGTAGTTTCTGATACCCACGACACAGGGAATCCTAGTGTGGGGTCAGAACTATGCATTTGACTGTTGGGTGTTATTTATTTATTTTATTTAAATTAATCTCCTTATAAAAAAGTGAATAAAAACTACTCAATTAATATCATCAGAGGATTCTAGATAGGATTTTATAATCACTAAACCTTTGCCATTCAGATTTCCTGATCAATGCACGAGTACTGTCGTGACTGTCCGCTAACCTGAACGACTCGATATAATGAGATCACACCGTCCTTACTCACTTCGATCTGTCATATAAGTAAACTGAGTTATATTTCCAGAGCATAAGGTTGAATATACAATTTGCAGCACAAATTGTAGAGATTTCTAAATATAATATTATGAAGTATTTAATAATATTTTTTTGACCACATAACAACCTAATCTATCATTTTCCTTAAAGTCAGGTTGGGCGTTATCGGTAACGTATGAAAAGTATAGAACAATAGTATTTGTTCTATACTTTTGTACTATGACCTCTGTTTAGTACACTGAGTAAAAACATAGGTACTGGTACATACATAGTACTACTTGTTTTCCTGTTAATTGTATAAAAGATGGCTGTCCAAGAAATTAAAAATAATCATTTGGATAATTATTTTAAAAACGGCCACTGGGCGTGGTCCACCTGCTTTACCTGTAGTCCAACAAATTGTCGCCAATCTTGCAGTTGTTTGTAATATAATAAAAAATAATGATCAAAATTATTTAAAATATATAAAAGAAGCAGTCTAGAAGCGGTATTATATGGGCTTAAGATGATGATGTTGTTATAGCGTTATTTTTAGTATTCTTAAGTGATACGTCAGAAGATAGTGCAGTGCTATTCTGTGGCACGGCCGACCATTAACAACATCAATTGAACAATTTGTTAAGCGGCAATACAAAGAACTCGCCATGTCAGCTAATTAGAGGTATTTGATTGAAATTAGCTATATTCGTTGTAATTGGACCTTTTATAATACAAATGGCTTCGAGCGATGAGATTGATCAAAGATATTAATAGTCCGATATTAATGAAATGACTGTAAATCCGACATGGTCGCGGTTCGAACATGGGTAAAACTAAATTATTGTTCGTATCTTGAACTTTCGACATGCCATCAAACTGTTCTGTGCTTTCTATTGAGTTTGTGTGCTCATCTGTTTTCTTGCATTTTATATACTATTCCGAAAATCCCATACATTTTTGCAGAAGCGTCGATGCGAGAACACTGGTGGTCTAGTAAACTTTCGCATTTATAATATAAGTAAGATAAGATTGTGTATTAATGTTTTTGTAACAGAATAAATATTTTTCTATTCCATTCTATTCCACTTCGACGCAAAGTGCCTTGGCTAAGGCCCCAGAGCTCAGCTAGAGCGTCCTAAAGAATTAATGTTGCGGTTGACAACGCATGCGCACAACGGTAAATCATCAGTTAACCACTCAGCGTTTAACTGTTTAGTGAATAAAGAGCACAGACTCAAATAACAAAACGGTTCACACTTCTCTGAATTCATAAAAAAATATTACACAAATGTGAAAGCGGCAAACCTTAGTGAATGACCTCGGTGGCGGGCGAATGTTTGACTGAGATACTAGAAGTGCGGGTTCAATTCTAGCTGCGAGAGAAATGGAAAAATTTTTAGTATCCTGGTACTCGTAGTTTCTGATACGCACAACATGGACAATCCTAAAGTGGGATCTCAGAAATATAATGTTAGGTATGCGAATTTTGGGTGGTTGTCTTATACTTAATAATTGAAAAGGTGTTAAAAAAAAGTTAATACGGCCATATGTTTTTGTCAAACTTGCATTATATAAAATTAGCATCTACTTTTCCTCTGGACGGGGAGTAAAGAAAAAACCTAAAAAGCGTCCAGCTGCTTCTGTCCCCGAGCAAGTCGTAAAAGTCTGCTAAGGCATATCATCGTCTCCAACATGATGGACCATCTATATGGGCGATGGGGTGATCACCTGTCACCATGGTTCACCATATCCATCTTGGGACTTTGAATCAGGAGTGGCTGCAAATTTCTTATGATCACTTGAGGCTCTGCCCACCCTATTAGTGATACGGGCGATATATTAGATAATTATGTAAGTATGTGGCACGTACGATTTATGAAATATCGTGTGTAGGTATTACATAGTAAGCAACTAGGCATCCCTACGCGTTCTTGGTAAAGTGCAATGACTGATGCACACAAGCGTAAGTTTTATCAGTATTTGCAAATTAGATAAGAATGTAGGTTACATAATGCACTCGAGTCGTTCTCTACGTGCAGAGTTCGATGACACTTTGAGCATATTTGCTGAAACTGACAAACAGAATGTTATTGTGACATTAAATGATGACACAAGAGCCAGAAAACACTCTAAATTGTGCTCAAAATAAAACTTAATTTCGACAAAGAGACTAACCCCCGAATACTCAAACGCATCTCAGAGTTGAGCACATCTCTAGTGACGAGTTTTTGACAGATTTTCATCAAAAACTGATTGATTGTAATTCAAACTTATATTCTCGTGTACGTTATTTCTATGTTTTTCTAAGCTTCCGAAGCTCTTTCAAAATGTTCATACTTCTAATTTACGAGTGCCGATCAGCTACTTGTGAGGTGTAACATGTTTTTCGAAACACCTGTTCCACCACACGACAAATCGACATAAAAGTGAAACAAAACTGTCGTTACCGTGAGATTACAATCAACAAAACGTCATTTAAAATTCCTCTGTGACAGAACTAAAGACAGACACGCTAAATAACTCCACGTGTTATGTAGGGTTAATAAATTGATTCTTATTATCTTTTTGCCATACCTAAGCTGATAGTAACATCTTACTCAATTAAAGTCTGACCACGTACTAGCTTTTTAAATTAATGTACCTACTTACTTGCAGGAATGTTTATGTAGCGCTTATTAATTAAAAACTATACTTCTATGATTATTTCAGATGTTTTATGCCCGGATGTTTTATTCCGGTTCATTGCCAAAGCCACATTGTTTTTTATAAAAAAAAAATATGGCGCTTTCCGACGTAATGAACGATCCGTCGCCCGTTAGCAGAATACCGGGCATAGGACATCTTAAATAATCGGATCACACTTTTATTGATTCAAAGTAGAAAGTGTAACGTTCCTTCGAACCGGTCATAAAAGTTTTATAAAAGGTAACAACTCATTAGTTTCCCAAATAAAAGCAGCTTTGAAAGTCAATATTAACACATTTCCATTATCATCAGTAGGTATATATTTTTCCCAGTGCACCGCGTAAATGCAAACATAAATCCAATTCGGTTTCTCTCACATCCATACTAATTAAAAAACTGCGGACAAATTGGAGCCCACTTCGCCTACGGGAACATAAAATATCCATTCCATTGACGGGCCGAATCGAGTTCATTCCTAACATCCTTGCTATTCAAACTAACCTGACACCTGTCAAATTTGACGTTCATTATTATGGTGACAGCGAGCTGATCTGCTAGGTGGAGTGAGATTTGTGAAAGGCTGGCAGAGGTTGGATGCGCCAAGCCGATGGTGCTCATTGGAGGAGGCCAATGTCCTGCAGTGGACTGCTAGAGACTGATAATGATGAGATGAAAGGTGGGAAGTGGAAATTCTTGTTTCATAAAAGTAGTCTGATCGAGTTTGGGCTTTTTAACCAGCTACCTTTACTTAATTTATAGCACTTATGTATGAAAATCTACGTACTTACCTAAACATAAATACTATGATTTATTTTTTATAGTAATTCTTAACATAATAATCTTTGCTTTATTCATGATTGATACAAAATTCTAGCTTTTTACGGAATACGAAAAACATTACTTAAAAAACATGTGCCAAGTGCACAAAAGGAGCCGAGGCGCACTTTAAATTCTTTCGCTACTGAGGCTAGAAAGAACTAGTGACATTAGTAATAGCAGGACGAATTGTGAAATAATTTTTCAAATACATTTTTAAATGTTAAGATACCCATTTGGGGAAATGTTGGGTCCTTTGGGAATAGACCATCGTTCGGACCGGTCTGGACTCGGCTCTCCATTGATTAATTTGGTCCAATCGGATGCGATTCCAAGTTTTTGAGTTAATTGTCATGCTTCATTAGGTAAGTAACTTTGCGTTCACTCGCTTTTAAGGCTATGGACACACTATCTTCTGCTGAAAAAAATATGAAATATAACTCGCAACATTTACCAAAGTTGTACCAAAATATTGTGCGCTTCGGCAAACTTCGTGCTTTGTATGAAAACCGAGTTTGTCCGAATATGCAACTAATAGTCAACTAATAATAACTGAACCAACCCTTTAAAAAAATATTTGTAACATATTGTAACATTATTTAAAAGAAATACTTTAAGATATTCTAACATATTTATTTAAATTAAAAAAAAAATCTTATACAATCAAGGCCAAGATATTCGCAATGTTCGCAATATTTGACAGTAGAACTCTCTAAAAACTTGGAAATTAACTGTTAGCGTTTCTCATATTATATTGAATCGCTCCCGCAATTGGTGTGGCCAAGCCTTAACGGGTTAAAAGCTTTTTCATAATATACCCTAATCCATTTTGTCTGATTTCTTTAACATTTTATGTGTATCTTTGTTACCTACATTTTTCATACAAGTAATACAATGTTACTAATAATAAATGTACCTAATATTTGCGGACATTTCACACAGCGGTATCTATCTCCAAACTAAGCAAAGCTTGTACTATGGGACCAGAAGGCTGATAGAATACTTATAAACTTTTTTTTGTAAACACGTACCTACTTATAATACATAATACCTACTACAACATCCAATCAAAAGTTTGAGAGGATCCGAGTATGTAGGTATGTGACTATGGTTGTGCCCTCTATCATGGCCTAGGCGGAATGGATTAGAATCAATCTTGCAGTATATTATAAATGAAAATTTACATCCCAAAAGTAACAAACATAGTTCTATCACTAGGCTTGGCTTTTTATTTTATATCAGAAACTACGAGTTCCCATGGTACCACAACACCTAGACCTGGAAGAAATATGCAGGTCTGAATGTTTATTTTCTTTTCGTTGCTTTTCTTCAAAATTCGTGTACTGCAATAACACATAAGCTACTTTTTTCCAGGTATGAGCGGAAGCTAGTATTAATAAGCTTTGAAAAGTTTGCCCAGCCAAAGCGATATAGCTAGCAAAGTATTCGCATTACCTCGGTACAAGCTAATGTGTAATATTATTTGCATATAATGACCGTTAATGGGCCCGGCATTCATCCGGCGTGACCTCAAACCGGCCGCAAGATCCGCAGAGTAACAAAATGTAGAGCGCGCGTTGATTTTGACAGCTTCGGTAGTCTGTCAGGCGAATTCTCGGCTGAGTCGGCGTGTTTCCTACAGTGGGATATATGTTTGCATGTTCTGCATTTCTTCCTGGTCTGGGTGTTGTGGTACTTGTGGTTCCTGTTACCCACGACACAGGGAATTCTAGTGTAGGGTCAGAACTCTGTATTTGCTGTGGGGTTTTAAATTTTTTAAGCTGGTCTTTCCACAAGCCTATTTACTGGGCAAAGTCAGGGGTCTGATTCTTGCACTAGACACAATGATGATATTAAAGGCTTTCTTTACTGTCATCATATATTTTGCGAGAATTCAGTCTTCGCTATAGTCTGTGTCCCCAGCTCCATCGTGATCCTTGGTAGTCACCTAATAACATTGGGTCAAGTCAAAATCACAAACTTTAACATTATATTTTCAAGCAGAAACTTATAAAAATTACGAAATCTTGTTATGCTGATTTTTGTATAAACCAGCCGTTGTGCTTATTTTTGCTCAATCAAATGAAATATTACACAAAAAAACCAGTGAACACTCTTTCTTGACTCTTTGAAACAATTTTATTTTTATTGTCAGTTCATAGTCACAATATAAAAGTTTTCATATACAGATGCACTGTTTATTTTACCTCTGAGACAAGCACCGTTTGATCGATGTACCATTCCCACTTTAAACACAATGTTACAATCATTATTTTTCATTATAATAACGGATAATGAGCGCAGTTTAAAATAATTTTGTAGAAATCATAAAAACTCTTACCGTAACGAGAACACGCATGCAAATAAAACTTTAAATATTAGTTATAATTGTATACATAGTTATAGTTCAAGCGTTTATCACTTTCTCATCACTTATCATAGTGTTCAGTAAACCATCCGTTATTCTTTAAAAACGTACCTATATATTAGGCTGATCGTGCACTAAAAAGTTTGTTGCAGTAATTCTCGTATTAGGTAAGCATAGATTGTCGACTGTCAAAATATGGTACTTGAGTAATATATTCACACTATATGGCAGCACAGGTAAAGTTAGTACGCGCTATCGTTGCGTTTTGAACTTTACGCCGGTAATTTCAAGCAAACTAAAGCTTTTCAATTTTATAATATAAGTAAGATAGTAAGAAGTAAGATTTGAGCATAACACAGAACATAACAGGATCAGGAGTGGCTGCAAGTTTTCTTATGATTACTTATGACTCTGCCCACCCCGGGATACGGGCGTAATAATATTTATGTATGTATGAGCATAGCATAAACGAAGTTGATTTGTTGTACACTATGTGCATTCTAAAACAAAAGCAAAACATCGTGTAAAAAAAAAAAACCAGCACATTGTAGAGCCTAAAAAGCTTGTGCTCTGCAAGGAGATACCTTTCACCACACTGGTTTTGAACCAGCAATACAAGTAGTAGTAATCAACATTATCAAAACTAAACCCAGTGTTAAGTAACAAGAACATGGTATAATAAGTGCTAGTAGGAACTTACCTTCGCACAAAGTAATGGCAATCAACTTTGCGTCAATGCCAGTTTTGCAGATCGTATTACTCATATTACAAATGCCCTCGCTTTGTCTCACTACTCTATTAAAATAATATCTATTTAATTGGATACAATAAATGGGCTATTTACCTAATTGGATTCAATTGAATATTGCAGCCAATTATGGCTCATAATTCTGATAGGGTAGGTTAATTTTCTATTGAAATTTATATTTACTTGGTTAAACCAAAGGAATTGTTAGTAATGAGTCACTCTGTGTGATATATCTAGGTTCATAAAAGGTCATAGGCTCAATCTACCTATCTGATACGTCACGCCAAGAAGAATACAAACTCTTTTCTTAAAATAATCAATTAAAATCTGTTCTATGAAAACATCGTGAGGAAACCGGCATATCGTAGAATCTAAAAAAATGTGTAGTACACGAAAGGAGTCTTTGAGGCTCACTTTAAATTCACCACACTGGTTCTAAAGATTTAATGACACAACTAGTAGTATTGCCATTTGCAAAAACATAAGAAAAGAGGGTAATTTTATATTGCACCCCCCTCGCGGCTCTAATTAGGATCACATTCTCATTTCATTTCGCGTTTAATTCCTCTGGCAGTTGCATCTTAATTACGTTACTCTGCGACTTTTGTACTAAGAGGCTCGAAGTGACCGAAGGCTGCAGTTACAAATAATATAAATCCTATCCTACTAATATTATAAATGAGAAAGTTTGTGAGAGGATGTGACGATGTGCCTCGATCACGGCGTAATCGCTCAACGGATTTGGCTGAAACTTAAAATAAACATAGTACGTGTACAACGCATGTAAAGCCGCGGGCGGTGGCTAGTAGACAATATAAAACAGTCAGATATGTAGTTCCGACGCCGCACTAAAATGCACTAAGTTGTGAGTACATACCTATTAGACAGGGAAGAAATATTTGCCGGAAAAAAAAACGGATAGAATCAAACCCGCACCTCTCGCATCTCAATCGGACACTCACCCGTTACGCTAGGAGCCGAAAAACTTCGAGACCTGAGTGGGCCATACAAAAAAAATAGTAAGTAAGTTCGTATGAGCTATTGGCCAACTCTTGTGACGGAGTTTTTAGCTCGTATAAAATTACCTTTATTGCTATGTCACCTTATTTAGTGTCAGCACTTAACTGAGTAAAGAACACGGAAACAAACATCCACTAACAAGGATGACTTACGCTTTCGCGACCCGTAAATTTCGAAATTTCATCGTAGTAATTGAAAAAAATCACTTAAGCTCTACCGGCTCATCGCTTTGTAGTCGGCTGGTAATAAGATTTTTAAACGGCAAAGTATCCAATCAATGGGGCTTGAATAATGAAACCGGCACCTGTCGGTTCCCAGGCCACCCCCGCGCCTAACACGCAACTTACGCACCCACAAACAATAACATTTTCAACCTTGAATCGATAGCCATAAAACACATTTTCGCTTCGACATGTTCTGTTGGTATAGACATAAGTTTTAGTAATTATGCACATTGTATATCATGTTCTGAATACTGAATTCTATTTTATTTATGAGCGTGCTACATTTATTATTATTAGGACACGGAGAAATAGGCCTTTTACCACCTAGTAACTTTTACCTTCACAAACGGGACGCTGTAGTGCCCGGGACGAATTAAGATGGAGTAGGCTTGCCCAGCACCTGTTCCATCCTCTCAGCTTAGTCGGCCTTGTCCACAGGAAAGACATGATCAATACGTGCGGAGCTGACTAAGCCGTGGGTTTCCTCACGATGTTTTCCTTCACCGTTTGAGAGTATTATATAGCGTACATAAATTTTTCGCACAGAAAAATCCATTGGTGGACCGGATTTGAACCCGCCACCTTGGGATCGGAAGGCGGGGTGACTACCAACTAGACCACCGGTGCTCTCAGAGAAATAATGGCCAAAGTATTAGGGTTCTCAATCCTCTTCTCTCAAGAAGAAGATAAATTAAGACTGCAGGTTTTGGAAGAGACCGTAATGAAACGTAACAAGTGAAATGAAACAATAACCAACACTAAAAATAACCCCTAAAATTCAAATACCTTTTACAAATCCTTTTCGAATTCTGTCTTGGCTTGTATGAACGGATCCTATAACTGGCTACGCTTGATTTGATCGTGCTCTCTTCCGTCCCCATCTCGTTATCACTCCGCCATGCATTATGTAGAGCTAATAAACCGCTGCTACGGAAAACGGAGATAATTAATCTTCAACGATTAAATACCCATTTGGGCTATCTTATTATTTATGTGTTGGAAAAGTATGTATTTTATAAGTATCTACTTACATGGGATCTGGGTGTTTCAATACTATATTGTATCAGCCATTTGGTTCCCATAGTACAAGCTTTGCTTAGTTTGGGGCTCGATGGCGCTGTGTGAACCCGCGCCTCTTGCGTCTCAGCCGAGCACTCGCTCACCACGCCACCGACGTCGTCAATTGAGTATTAAGTTTTGGCCTCATTTGAAAGTGTCTTTTTACACCATGCTTTATAATGAGCGTTGGAATCTAATTAAGCGAAATGATACAAAATTGACCAAACAGAGTCATTAAGGCTGTTCTAAGTTCGCGCCTATTCCGGGGCCTATCTATGGAGTGCACGCGACGGGACTCATTAGTGGGCACGCAACACGGTGCACGGTACACGCCAATAACTGGCCCTGCAAGCCTTTGGCACTCCGATTACGTCACAATGGAAACTGAGCCTTATTTTTTGGGGATTAAGATTCATTAAAGTTTGCTGAAGAAAGAAGAAAGCGCAATGCTTTATAGGTTAGTCTAATTTGGTCGAAAATCCAATGTACGCGTTTAAAATTGTTTGTATATTTTGTAGTGAATTTACAGGTTAGATACTAATATTTTCTTCCATGCTCTAACATAACAAGCCTTCGTTAGACATGTCTAACAACAAAAACATCCAATTTCAAACTGTAGTCCACGCCAATTAAGCTCACATTCCATTGTCAATATCTGACAGTCGTCAATATCCGAGATCCGCCACGTGTTTACGCCACCGGTTAATTACTGCAACTGTAACTGAATGTTTATTACGAAATGTGGGCTAAGATATAAACGGACGGGCGTCTGTTTGTTAACGCTCGGCTACCGACGCTGCCAGTAAGATATTAATCCAAACGCTGCTACAACCCTTTATTCTGTCCGACACAGAAATTAAGCAAATTACATTCAGCAAAGCAAATCGTTCCAAAAGAAAGGGCTACTGAAATAATTGTCTACTTTACTCTCAGAGAAATAGAATTACAATCTAAATTAATTACGCTTTTAAAGCGTTCGTTATTCTTAATTAGTTTCTGCACCGCGGAAGCTCCCGCGCCCGACTCGCGCTCTTAATGAAGGGTAGTTTCAAATCAGTGCGTTTGATCAACTCTGTGCAGTCTTAATTACGGCGCCCGTTCCGCGCGGGACTATCCGGTTATTTATGACTACATAAGCTTGATTATTCTTTAATGAATACTTGTTTTTAAACGTTTAATTAAGTTTTATGGCGACGCGACAGGGCTGCGGAGACGCGGCCCGGCGTCCCGGCGCTCCGCCGGCCACGAGCTAATTGGATCGGGTTGACGCACTCGCCGCCCGCTCTCCCCACTCCTTGCCCGCACCTTCACCCACTCTTAATTGTATGAAATTGCTAATTGGAAAATTTTATAAGCGCGGCCACCCGCAGGCCTACATCCGAACCCTCTCAGAGGATTGCCAAGAAAAACTTAAAGACAATCCGCAAGGTCAAAGTTATTCAATCCCGCCGAGTACCCGCCATAACTACATTTCCTTTGATTGTCATAGTAATTGGATGTTTGTTTTGTTGCAGGGCGTGTAGTCGTGGTGTGAGTGCGAGCGGTCCCCGCTCCAACCGTCAAGCTGGCAGCGAGCGCGCTGAGTATGAACCCGCACTACCACGGGTACGGTGAGCTGAGCTCGCCACACCCGCCCTCGCCCGAGGCGGCCTTCGCGGCCAACGGGCACGACTCTCAGTACCACAACAACAATAACCCGGCGCTGAAAGAGTGCGCGGGATGCGGCGGCAAGATCGTGGAGCGCTTCCTCCTGCACGCACTCGACCGGTACTGGCACCACGGCTGTTTGAAGTGCACCTGCTGCGGACAGGCGCTCGCGGACATGGGACGCTCCTTCTACTTCAAAGGCGGGATGATATTATGCAAAAGCGACTACACGAGGTAAGTCAAGCTCCCTCATTCGATATCAAATCTCGCACTTATACTTACAAATATTTACTTCTATCGATGTCGTAGACTCTTCGCGTTTTTACAAATCTCTAATTAGTACCATTTATGGCACCGGATTCCGCTCTCCCGATCGATCTTTCCCATTGATCATCGATTTAATCAGTTTTTAGTCCGTCATCTGAAGATGACAATGGCGTGTCTGTCAAACGCATCGAACACCCAAAAAAGTATACCGAGAAAGCCGCGGGCGCATTGTTATGAAAATGCTTTGAACCGTTGCGGTTTTCTACCTGGGAGAGATACAAAAAGTACACAGTTTTGCACACAACGAGCGATCGGCGGCGACGTCTCGCAAACCAGCTAAATTGGTCTTGTTATGGGTCGCTAAAGACTAATTTGGGGAGGAGGTAACAAAGTTTTTGCAGCAAGTCCGTTGTCAATTAACCTTCTATGTTTTATAGCGCGGATACGTATTAGGAGAGCTAAGTTATTGCCGACCGTCATAGCCGCAGTACTGCCGATACAGTCTAATGAACGACCGTAAACGGACAATAACCATAAGTGTTATTGATAATGTCGTGAGTAGGCAATACGCCGTGCGCCGTGTGGCTCTAATATAGAAGCAGGAACTAGTTTTTCACGCGATCTCGTGAAGCCCTTGAGGTATTTTCTATTTATGAGTGTTTATTTTCCATGGTATCATAGAAAGTGTTGTAAAGTATATTGACGTGAAATAAAAACACTCTTTAAACCGTGTCTACTACCTCAGTTTATTGTTATTATTTGAAAGTTATTTTAATGTGTTGTTAATGAACACTAAGTTACATACTTTTATTAATTGATTTTAATTGAATGGATATTTTAATTGCTACTATAATAAAAGTATTCTGCGAGATTAGATAATTTCGCAGAAATTTACAACATAAATAGACAAGAGAATAGACAAGATTATTAGAACGCCAATTAATTTTAGGAGTAGTTGCATAGCCAGCGGCTAGATGGCGCCAGTGGCAACAAGTTTGTATCCTGTCGTTTACCCTCAGCCAGTTCGCAGCTGCCGTCCTTGTGTTAATTAGCCAAATGCACGGAATCTCATCCAATTATCTCCGCCGTACTCTCCCTCAAATATGCGCTTTTTATCACAGCTTTCGCTTTCAAGAAGCTCCAAAGCTGATTTATCGTTATAAATACTCATAAATAGCATCAGAATTTAAGCCCGTATTTGACGTTCGCATAAATTCGTTTTACACTGATTTCCCTTGTTTACCGGCGGTTGTGAGTCAAACTAGAGCGAAGAGTGGGCCGACCGCGGCGCGGGTCGTGCGTCGTAGATTCGATAAAGCTCGTCTCACAGTTGACAGAGACGGCGCGGCCTAACGAGCGGGCCCGTGCTCTGTGGGGGGTGGGGGGATGAAGAAGTGCGGTTCCGTGCATGTCTCTGCTGATTGACCCGCGTCACTCGGCAAACAACAACTAACGAGTCGGCCCCCGCGCCTCAGGTACGATAAACGACCGACGCGCGACAAGCGACTTCGCACCGCACGCTTTTATTGAGACTCCTTGACAAAATTAACGCGTTCTCACGCAAACAGGCGTTATCCGCCTTTTGTCTCGATATGATGGATTGCGGTTCGCTCCACAAAGACGCTGATGATGTTCGTGCTGATTGCTATGTGTGTACGAAATTAGTCGGAGGTGTGCGTCGTGTTTGCTGTACCGGAGAAAGCATTAAATAAACATTAAGATGGTTTATAACGAATTTTATAATGATTTATTACCTCTATTGTTAAGGAAAGACAGCGTAATTACTAGCGTGCAATTTGCTACTTTAAGTCTAGTTAAACCATAACATCGTACTGCCATTGGCTTTTTCAGAATAATCTCCTTTGTTTGTTCGCAGCACCTGGGTAGCGCTAAGTTTTTGAGCTTTCACTTAAAAACAAAACGTAATAAGATAATTGCTTCATTAGATACGCCAACCCGTTCAACCAAAAGAACTGAAAAAAAACAAGCAAATTGCAATAGACGCAAGTACATGAACGTTTAAAATATTCATTTAAAAGTCCGTTCATACAGAACAAACTACCGAAATTCAATACATAAACTGTCGTAAGTCTAGTATAATGAAGATAAGAGTAATTATTACGTATGTATATTCGCATGAGCTAGTGGCCAACTCTAGTGACGGAGTTTTTAGGCCGCCTAAAGGCCTCCGTCATGGCTTAACGATTTAAAAGCCGGGACCGACTATTTAACGCGCCCTCCGAAGCACAGAAGCGCTCAGCTCGTAATGCCACTTACGATCCCAATTTGTGACCGCGCATAATTGTTGCTTAACTTTAACGATCATTCAAGAACGCCTAAGCAAGCTACGCCACGAGCGCTTCTAAAGATAAGAGTAGTACGGAGCAGAGAGTGAATGTAACAGGCACGTCCACGTTGAAAGCAGGTTCGTTAGGGCGTGCGGGCGCCGTCAATCAAGGCAATTGCTGCTCAATCGGCAATCAACCACCCGCGCCCGCCCGCCCTAACGAGACTCGGTAAAATACCAACTTCTTACCCGTTCCCGATAACACTTTCGCTAACTAACCAACTTTTTGATTTGCAAGTTACTGTGTTACTGGTTTTCAATGTGATTTCTATTTGAAATAATAATGGATTTTTCTGTGCGAAAAATTTATGTGCGCTACGCTACACCAGTTCTCTCAAACGGTGAAGGAAAACATCGTGAGGAAACCCGCGGCTTAGTCAGATCCGCACGTATTGACCATGTCTTTCCTGTGGACAAGGCCGACTAAGCTGAGAGGATGGAATAGGTGCTGGGCAAGCCTACTCCTTAATTCGTCCCGAGCACTACAGCGTCCCGTTAGTGAAGGTAAAAGTTGCCTCCTGACGCTGTTTAAATCATCTACTATAGATGGTAAAAGGTCTTAGTTTTTTTCTATTTGAAATGCTTTTTATTAAAGTATTAGTACATTTGTATACATCTCTGCTGGACTGGGAGTAAAAAAACATAGAATGCATCCAGCTGCTTTCCTCCCCGAGCATTTCGTAAAAGTCGACTAAGGGATAGTATCCTCCCCAACATGATGGACCATGTATATGGGCGATGGGCTGATCACCTGTTACCATGATTCACCATATCCATCTTGGGACTTTTAATCAGGAGTGGCTGCAAGTTTCCATATGACTACTTGTGACACTGTGAATGAAATCCTTGACTTATCATAATTTATTATGCATAAACTGTTGTAACAGATTTTCGGATTTCATTTTATGTGTTACATTCACAAGCATGTTACTTCGAGCAAATGTTAAATTCGTATGTTATTCCGTCCAAATATTCCTATAAAATGTATATTTAAAACTCGTGTCCAGAGGGGTGGGGGGTCCAATTTGGGCGCTCGTTAAGTTGCAAAAGACGCACGGCTTAATTGCAATCTCTCGCCCTAATGAGACCCTGTGTCCGCACTCCCAAATTGACATTGTACGTAAATTGATGTCTCCGGAATTCGATGCGATTCAAAGAAGTCTTTGAAAATTGTGTAAAAAATGAGTATCAAAAGTTGTATTTCGCTCGTGGCGTTTCTAAGAGTATATTGTGATAAAAGCAATCTTTGATACTCATTATATTTTAAACCTTTACCTACTACGACCATTTTACAATTGCATGCAAATATAACTGATTCAAGGCACAGTGAAGTACCTACGGAAAGTCATACAAGATCTACTGTAAAGCCTATCTGAGAAATTAAACCCGTTGTATACGAACATCACGTAAAAAAATTGTGTTTGTCTCTTTGTTTGTACACTAATACGGGCTTGATAGTAGAGTCGGAATTTATTAGACAGTATATTCAAATACAACGATCTCCACTACTACTGAAACCAAAGTTTGTACGAATCCTGCGGCGGTCAATCAAAATGACCGACGGCGACGGACCAATCGGAAATTCTGGCCGAAGATTGGGTTACGTCGTCGGCGCATGGTCCCGATTAATTTCGTTTGTCTCTTTGTCCTCAGTCTTGAGTCTAGCTAAATATAACTAAAGAGCGTCTGGCAAACGGTCAGTCTTTGTCCGGAATTTGATTACTGATATTCGGCGCTAAATTGGACAGAGATTGGGAATATGGACGTCCGGTTTCAGTGACTCTTCATTAGATTAGACCGCAGAGCCGCGTCGGATCAACCAAGTTACTTTTTAAAGTATTACGTTCAGTTCAATAACAATGAAAGCGTCCACTCTTACGTTCATTTACCTCTTTTAATTCATAACTTTCTGGTAAAGATACTATTGTTATGTTAATGTAAGGTGTTTAAACAAGGCGAATTAACTTTCCTTCCTCGCGACGCAGCCTTGAATCGACCATGATTTTGCTGTTTATAATAAATGATTCATTGTACGATGGTGATCAAAAGCGAATAAGTTGAAGCTTAGAACAATAATTTATATAACACTAGCTTCCACCATCGGATTTACTCGCATTACACCTGAACGAAACCTAATTTTCTGTTATTCCAGGTCACAAACACATCTTCATAACCTTAAATACTTTCAGATTCATAATATTAATAGTATAATAAAAACAAGTTAAAGCGCTCGTGGCGTAGCTTGCTTAGACGTTCTTGATTGATCGTTGAAGTTAAGCAGCGTTGTGCGCGGTCACAATTGGGATGGGTGACCGCAAGTGGCGTTACGAGCTGAGTGCTTCCGTGCTTCGGAGGGCACGTTAAATTTCGGTCTCGGCTTTTAAGTTGTTAAGCCATGACGGAGGCCTTTAGGCGGCCTAAAAACTCCGTCACAAGAGTTGGCCACTAGCTTATACGAACTTGTTCACTTAGTAAAAACAACAAATTTTGTAATGTAAGCATGTTGTTTTATGACTTCTCTGCTGGACTGGAAGTAAAGAAAAAACATAGAATGCGTCTAGCTGCTTCTCT
This sequence comes from Scotopteryx bipunctaria, assembly GCA_949320045.1. Lineage (NCBI taxonomy): Eukaryota > Metazoa > Arthropoda > Insecta > Lepidoptera > Geometridae > Scotopteryx > Scotopteryx bipunctaria. The sequence continues at coordinate 9,499,449 of OX439441.1, forward strand.
TCCCGAGCATGTCGTAAAAGTCGACTAAGGGATAACCCTCTCCAAAAGGATGGACCATCTATATGGGCGATGGGCTGATCACCTGTCACCATGTTTCACCATATCCATATTGGGACTTTAAATCCGAAATGACTGCAAGTTTTCTTATGTTTACTTGTGGCTCTGCCCACCCCATTAGGGATACGGGCGTGATAATATGTATGTATGTATGTTGTTTTATGAATGAACTCTAGCTCCCATAGTTCATGAATCAGCGGTGTCTAGGTCCTGCTCGCGATGTGTGCTCGGGACAACATAGATCGGTAAATCATCGCGGAATGCACCAGATTCGTACAATGACATGTTTAATGTCAAGGATTCCGTTGGGTTTTCCACATCCTCATAACCTCACCAACTCTCTTAATACGATTAGTTGTAAATTTCGTTTACTTTACGCGCGGGTTCGATTCCCGCTGCGGAAGAAATGTTTGCATGATCTGTAAATATTTCTTCCGGGTCTGGGTGTTGTGGTACCATGGTACTCGTAGTTTCTGATACCCACGACACAGGGAATCCTAGTGTGGGGTCAGGACTATGTATGTGACTGTTGGGTGTTATTTATTATTATTATTATTATTATTATTATTATAAATTATAGTAAAAATAATAAATCTTGTTGAGATCATGAATGAACTCCAGCTACCATATAGTACTCGTGATATGTGTTCGGGACAACATAACTGATCGGTAAATCATTGCGGAATGCACCAGATTCGAACAATGACATGTTTAATGGCATGGATTACGCACTGGGGGCCGTTTACGAGATAGGCTAGGTAACTATTAGGGAATACGAGTATACGGCCTCGGTGGCGTGGTGGGTGCTCAGCTATGACGCGGGTTCGATACCTGCTGCGGTAAAATGTTCTCTGTAAATATTTCTTCCGAGTCTGGGTGTTGTGGTATCCTAGCATAGTTTCAGATTCCCACAGTACAGGGAATTCTATTGTGGGGTCAGAACATGTACTTGACTGTTTGGTATTATATATTATTATGAAGCTACTAACATCCACCAGCGACTCCGCTCGCGTGGTACAATAAAACCGGTCAAGTGCGAGTCGAAATCGCACACGAAGGGTTCCGTACCATCGTTCACGTAGGTACACAAATGTTTCGTGTATGCCAAACGTTGCATATTAAAATCAAGCAAAAATGCAAAATGAAACACATCTCTTCTATTAGGACCCCCTTATTTTTTAACTTTATGATTATTTTTGTATAAATCGGTTAATTTTAGAACGTTTGAAAAAGAAATACATAAAAATACTACAAAAAAATGGGCAAAATGTCACTTGACCCTCCAATTAATGTCCGCGCCTAGTGTTGCGTAGGGTTCCGCACTCCGCTCGCGCTCCGTTCCGCGCTTAGGGTTCCGTACGTGAAGGGTGCCAACGGGACTATTACTAAGCCTCCAGTGTCCGTCCGTCAGCGGGCTGTATCTCATGAACCGTAATAGATAGAGAGTTGAAATTTTCATAGCGTGTGTATTATCAAATTTATTGCCGCTATATAAAAAAGGTAAGGGCCCCATACAAGAAGCATTAATGTACGGAACTCTTCGTGTGCAAATTCGACTCGCACTTGACAGGTTTTATTTGATTGGTAACACCCTCCTCTTAAGCTTCTCAAAGAATCTATGTCATCTCAAAGCAGTAGAATGTGATGTTTTTATGATGATATTTTTACCTTAATGGTAAATAGATTGGCAAAATTTAGTTATTTTTTAAAGGAAACTGGGTCAAAAGATTCGTAAGATAAACCACACATACAAGAAACATAATAAACGTACAAGGCAAGTTAAATAAAACGTTGTAATAACACGATACTTGTAGCTTAACTTAACTCATTTGGAGTAGACCCGTAGCTCATATTTGTTTGCTTTTGAAACTGGTGCTGTGGGTGCACTAGTTTCTGACTTTATATCATCACCATCATCATCTTCCTGCTATGTGGGGTCGGCACAAGAGTAAGAGGCTGTAAGAGTTTTGGCTAAGGTGTTTTATGACCGGCCTGACGTCAACGCTCCTTGGGAATACTTGCTTATTTTATCTCATCATGTTGGAGAAGATACTATCCCTCAGTAGACTTTTACGACATGCTCGGAGAGAGAAGCAGCTGGACGCATTCTTTGTTTTTTCTTTACTCCCAGTCCAGCGAAAAAGTAAAATATAGTATTTGCTTATAGAGAGTAATAGATAATTTATAAGAAATTTAACTTAAAAACTAAAAATAATAACATCAAAATAATAGAGAGATTTTTGTATATTAACTAGTATACTACTACTAAGGCCTTTTACGATCTATAGTAGATGATTTATACAGCGTCAGGAGGCAACTTTTACCTTCACAGACGGGACGCTGTAGTGCCCGAGACGAATTAAGATGTAGTAGGCTTGCCCAGCACCTATTCCATCCTCTCAGCTTAGTCGGCTTTGTCCACAGGAAAGACATGGTCAATACGTGTGGAGCTGACTAAGCCGCGGGTTTCCTCACGATGTTTTCCTTCACCGTTTGAGAGTACTGGTATAGCGTACATAAATTTTTCACACAGAAAAATCCATTGGTACACGACCGGATTTGAACCCACGACCTTAGGATCGGAAGGCGGGGGTCTAACTAGTATACCATCCGCCATTATCATGAGTGACTCATAATCATTTTTAGGGTTACGTTCCCGAAGGGTGCCAACGGGACCCTATTCAAAGCCTCTGTTGTCCGTTCGTCTGTCAGCGAACTGTATTTCATGAACCATAATAGGTAGAGAGTTGAACTTTTCACAGAGTGTGTATTTCTATTGTCACTATAACAACAAATAAAAAATAACATAAAAAGGCCCCATACAAGAAACATGTGCATGTACGATGGTACGGAACCCTCGTGTGCGAATTCGACTAGCACTTGACTGTGCCATATGTGCCAGGTGATAATTATAAAAACCACAAAACATTTAAGTTACCAATTAAGCGGTTTGCAGTTTTAATGAGCAGATTGGAAAGTTTGTCAGATTAACTCTTTATCATTTACCTTGCCTTAATGGACTTTGAATCATTAACTTTTACTAATTGCTAAGAATTCATAAGCAACATTATGGCTAAGCTTAAGATGGTTTGATGAGATTATCTTAACCATCACAGTTTTTTTTTATTATGTTCGGATGAGTCGTTCGTCATCCATGCTGAAACATAAGAAAAATACTTTAGTCTCCAAAAAAATTTATACGGACGAAGTCCAATAGCTAGTGATGAATTGTTGATGGAGATCCGTGATCTCTGCCCACCCTTATAGGAAACAGGCGTGAGTTAATGAACCTATGTACGTATGAATTATTGTAAGCCTCTGTTAGATAAGACTATGACTCAAGAACTTAATTTTATATGTCGCAGTAGATAGATATATCAAACGCAAGCTAAAACGCCATATCCCATATTTGTCGTCATCAATTGGGTGTCGCAGCGTCATCTGAGGATCGGACATGTTTGCACGGACGTGGGGACAAGTCGTGTCGACGGAGAAATTCACAAGATGAACCCATCTTGTACATGTCCAAGTCACTGTTACTATAAATTGACGCTGTGTTTGGCTTCTTAATTGGACGGCCCGGGTTAAGGGTTGAGATAGGAAATATTGCTTGACACTTTCTCGAAGGCTAAGATTTTTCACGTTGTTTAGTAAAATAGTAAATACCGTTAGATCATAATCTATCTCGTAAATGGTCGAAATGTTGTGAACCGTAACATACTGCTTACAATTTCGCTGCTTTAATAATAATAATTTATTTATCAGACTCGCGGATCCATTATTTGACTACACAAAACAAAATAAAATAAAATAAAAAACTAAAATGAAAAAAATTCATATTAGGTGGCAATTTGCACCCAACGTCTGTACGTTACCGTCTGCAGCAGTCTGTCTGCCAGACTCCTAATAATAGAGTTGTTACACCTGTCATCTCTGGACATGAAGGAAGCGATTCTCTTCCTTTGGATGGCGTTGAAGTAGTCTACATGGGCTTCAGCGTACATTTCCGAAGCGCTGCAATAGCGCTTCAGGCCCATTAGGTGTCTGAAGATGTTGTTATATGCTACTCTTATCTACTTTAAGTTTCTGGTGCTTCGGCGGTCACTGCCGCGGCACCCTCGCTCTGCTCGCTCGCCTCGCGGGTAGTTTTAAACTTACTAATCTAACCAACAAATTTCGACCGAAGCAGATGTTCGAGTTTAAAATCTCGCAAGATTATAATCTAAACAATGAATGACGGCCTCGATGGCGTGGCAGGCGATTGCTCGGCAGAGACGCAAGAGGCACGGCTTCGATTCCCGCTGCGCAACAAATTCAAATTCAAAATTATTTTATTTTATTTTTTTATAAATGTTTGCATGTTCTGCAAATATTTCTTCCGGGTTGTTGTGATACCATAGTACTCGTAGTTTCTGATACCCACGACACAGGGAATCCTAGTGTTGGCTCAGGACTATGTATGTGACTGTATAAAAAAATGATTATTTACAATTTTACGGTGACATAATAATAATCAAAAAAGATTAACAACCTGTGTCATAATTTTTCGTTGGGTGGAATACATCCAGTCTTACCTACTAGAAGTTCGATTAATAATCATGATGCCCAATCATAAAAAAGTCAAACAACGTAAATAATAGATTGACTAATAACAAAAAAAAATAAAGAAGAAAACATGTAAACATTTACTGAATCGAAACTGGCACCTCCCACGTCTCAACCGGCCACTCGCTCCCCACGCCACCGAGGTCGAGGTCGTCAATTAGCTTCTAATTACAAACGAATAACATGTCTAGTTGAGATAGCTATTACCATGAGCTACTTTGGCTTGTGCATGAGGAGTAAATGCACATTATGAAACAAGGATTTCCAAAAAAACAGCGGCCATAACATAGCAGAGTCAAATACTGAAGGCATCAATCATCTTGATCTACTAAAATATATACAATAAATCTTACTTACAATAAAAATGCGAAAGTTTGTGAGGATGTTTGGTTTGTGCCTCAATCACGCCTAAACGGCTGAACGGATTTGAATGAAACTTGGAATATACATAGTACATGTGTATTAACATATAGGCTATTTTTATCTAGGTACCACGCGAGCAAAGCCGCTGGCGGCAGCTAATAAATAATAAATAAATAGATATGTGTGTGTGTGTGGACATTTTACACAGCACCATCTAGCCTCAAACTAAACAAAGCTTGTACTATGGGATGGCTGATAGAATACTTTATATACTTTTTTTGTAAATACATACTTATAATTATAATACATTACAACACCCAACCTGGAAAAAATATTTGCATCACATGCAAACATATCTCCCGCAGCGGGAATTGAACTTGTGCCTCTTGTGTCTCAGCCGAGCACTCGCCCACCACGCCACCGAGGTCAAGACTGTACTATAGTAAAATACTGAATTTGTGGTGATTATTTAGGTTAAAGTAAAGTAAATAGATAGATGGGACAATCAACTTTTAAGCCACACCTTTTGTGTCCCTGGCAGTTATTTGGCTAGAAAAAATAAATTTATCAATAAGTAGCTATAATTTTGGCATGATCGTAGAACTAGATAACAATCCATTATAATAAAAAATTCTCAACACCGAAATACTTAGAAATATATTGTTTTTTGTCGTTACTCTAGTGACTAAAAACTGCTTCCATACAAAATTTTCGTGTCCCCGAGGCTAGGTGACTAAGTAAAGAATGTGTTTTCTTAAAAAAAATGTATGAGAACTATTTTGTTTAGATGCATTATACGTTTTTATTGAAACAAACTTTAATTTGAATTAAATATTTTAATTTTTTTCACTCAATTTATATTTATTTTACATCGCTAAACATCTGTCCTGGAAATCGACCAGAATAGCTCGTCCGCAGAGTAACGGCAGAAAGTTGAATGTGGTAAAGAAAAAGATGGCGTTCTTTCGGTCGACGAACGGCTTCTGTTTGATACCAACATCTACGCGTCATTTCACGTGACTTAACTCACTCCCCTCGCCCGTCAGTGTGTGGTGAGCTGCCGAGTGGTGCGCGTACCTCTTATGCTTATCTACAGAGTTACGACTAAAATAGCTTAAGTTTTCAAAATACATCTTTATTATTACTCTAAAATTGTGCCTACGCTGTCTAGGTTCAAGGTCAGGATGTCATAAGTTATCTATTTTACACGTGGAATTATTTATTCGAGTTTACAGCTAGTTTTTCCCCCGCGTAACGCATTACGTTGAGGATAATGTCTCTAGAGTTATTCGTTACGCCAAAGACTGTACGGCTAATTAAAGAGCATTCTTACTATATTATAAAGCTTTTAAAATAAGATTTGTAGTGTCAACTCCACGGCTAGCCCCTCATATTTCACCTCCTCGTGCTGCACTTCCACAAGCTGCTTCACGCACTACTGTTCGAGTATCTCCACCTACTACTCCAAGAACTGTTCCACGCATTACACTAAGACAAGCTGCTTCAGATGTTGGTACACCTCCGAGAGTTGCTTCACACGTTGCTCCTCCAGAAGCTTTATGACTAAAATCTCCGTCACTGACACCAATAGTTAGATCGCCCTCGCTTTCAAGAATGACTCAAACATCTTGGTTGACCTCACTTCCAACAACTCCTACAGCAAGATCACCATTATCACTTTAAATAATGACCACAACACCAAGGTCAACAACACTTCAAAAAAAAAAAAAACGATGACTTCGCAAAATAAGGCAAGAGTGTATAGAGAAAATGAAAAACTGAAGCAGGACACTAAAAAATTGGGACAAAAGTATGAAAAGTTTAAGAAAAAGGTTTTTGAGGAAAACTGAAAAAAATACAGATAATAAGAAATTTGAGGCATGAAATGAAGTACACGGTTTTGAGGGGGGTTTTAAAAAAAATCCAGAAGAGAAAGTTTAACCTTAAAAAACATATCTCAACTGTAGAAGTGACAAACTCTAGAATGAAGAAAAAAATTTATACATACATACAATCAGACCTGTCTCCCATAAGGGTGGCAGTAATCACGGATCTTCATTTGTTACGATCCTGACATACTTATTTCGCTTCATTCACTCTCATTACGTTCCTCATGCATGCTCGCCGGTTTAGGGTACTCTTGACCTGGACTTTTTCCAAAATGTCGATTTGGTCCAGATACGATACGTGCGCCGAGATCTTCCCCTTCCAATGGTACCATTTACACTCACCTCATGCCCTGTTTCGTTAATCTTCTTTCATTCATTCTCTACGTGATCGAACCATATTAACATACCTCATAAAAATAATCCTAATCTAGGAATTGATAGAATTATAGAAAGAAAAGACCGTAGTGATAAAAAGATACTATTGCAATGTTCCTAGAGTTACTATTTCAATGTTCATTATACTTAATTTAATGTTAAACTGACTATTTTAAGATCTCTTGTGGTAATATGTATGACCTGTTATTCTATTATTTTAAATAAGTAGAATTCACAGATCATTACTTCTATTGACTTCATAAATTGTATTATTATGTACAGTCTCAATGACGGTGTATGAACAGGGTTACGATTTTTGTCTCAGGCGTTACGATTTGTCTCTTGCGTTATGTCGGCTACGTCTGATTTTTGTTAGGTTTTTTGAATTTAACTATTCCAAATGATAAATTAAGTAAGACTTTTAGTTAGATTAGTAAACAAGAGATGTTTAGTATTCCATAGAATTGAGTTTTTATCGACTGATTATTCTAACTAGGGATATACCGTAAAAATTAGCTTATAAAATGACTAATGCTACCCAGTGACTTTAGAATGTTTATATTTCATATGATTATAATTGTTAAGTTAGGATGAGTATATCAAAGAATTGCAATTATGCTAAATAAAAGAATTGTCATCAGATTTTTCGTAATCTGTGCTTTAATTTCATAAACCTATCATTTAAAAATATGTTACGCTGGGGACGTTTTTTCACTCCATGTCAGTGTTTCTTTAATATATCCATAATAATAACTTTAAAATGTTGCCCCTATCTGAAATATCAATCTACGATAACTTTTCTATTATGTTATATCATTATTTAGTATAATTTACTAAATCATAAAATACGTTTTTACTTTTCCAAACATTGCTAAAGGTGAGGCTAAGGAGTTGATTGACCCAGATACTAACACTTTCGAGACGGTGAAAATCTGTCAAAAACTCGTCACTTGAGACGTGCTCAACTCTGAGATGCGTTTGTGTATTCGGGGGTATGTTCACTCCATTTTGCTTGTTACGGCATGTGACGGTTGCCGCTATCAAAGGCTGCCCGGCTTCACGGCGGGGGCGGGGGGGGGGGGGGGGGGGCGGGGTGCGGGGCTCCCGAGGTGCCCGATGTGATGTTAATTAATAACGTCTGTCTCACGAGCGCTAACGAGACCGTCACGACTACATTATTTAGCCACCTGATTAGTTCGCAGGGGCCGCACTGAGCCACTTCGCCCGCAGCTCTAATTAGCGACTCCTGAACGGGACCTGTTAAATTTGATTTGTCACTGCACTATCACTAATTGGAACACCGTAATTGATCATTCCAATCATTGATGTGGTCCACGCACGACGTGAACCGCTAACAATCAATGTTTGCCTTCACTTCACGACTCACTAAAACTAATGAAATATGAACGCGCCATCGATGTATGCGTCAGCAGAGCCAGCCCGTTTTATTTCTATTCTATTATTAAAACGTTTAATTTAGGGCAACAGTTTTACACACAAAACGATCAAAACGCAATCTCTCCGGCCGAATAGGAAACCTATTCGAAATTGATATGGGTGGAGCGCAATGCTGCGTCGCGCCTGCATCCTCGTAAACGTCGCCCGCGCGGCCCCAAACGACTCAACGCGGGCGACACCCGACGCACCTCGCACCCTATTCCCCTCCAATCAGGTTCAGATTAGAACGAAACCTCTGCCGAGCTAGACGTGTTTCATAGACGGATGAATTTCGTTAATAAATAAACGCACTGCCCGGCGTCCGCTGTCAAAAAATAGTAAAAAATGCTTCTGGTGAAAATTTGGCGCAAGTATGACAGCGACGCAAGCGGCGGCGGCCGGCGGCGTGACGTAAACAAATCATTATTCGATAGCCACTGCCGTCAAAGGAATTTTTAATAATGTTTACTGGCCGAGATTTGGTTTGGCGAGGATTTCTCTTGTTATCGTCACCATCATGTCGCACGCAGGCACCATTGAAAAGATTTTATTTTGATTTGTCCACACTATGATTTTTACTGTCAAGCGTTTTCAGTATTCTGTGTGTTTATCCTCTTCGCTTTTGTTTCGCATGACGATATCGCTTTAACAATTCAAAACCTTTGTGATGTGTCAGATAGAGATGACAGCAAGCTCAACTTCCGAGTTGTGTTCGTAATAAAAATAAATTATGTGTTCGTAGATTTGGGTAAGTTCACCAGCACTGTACCTTTACGTAAGTAACATAAAGTTAGATCTAGTTAAATAAATAGAATGAACAATTATTGGCATTGACTGATTGGTTTAAATTAAATGTCAAAATAAAAAGTCTGAAACAAAATTGTTACCTAACCTTTGTGCACAAGTAATTTCCTAATCAGTAGATCCAAATCGAAGATTTACTTACTTGCGTACTAAACTTTAATTAAATTATGCCGGGAATAAGGGAGTGCTTACTATGACGATCAAATCGTATCAATTAAGGAGTACTCAGCAAACTCTAGTGATGGTAACAGTGCCTTCGTACATTCGGCTTTCGATGAACTTGAGGCGAATTTCCTATTACGTCAAATTGCGATTCAAAAAGTTAAACACTACAAAAGACTGTTGCACACTTTCAGTCAGCTAAATGGAAAACTTGTTTTTATTTCATAAGTTTTGATACAATAAAATAACAAATAGTTTTTATGCACACCTCACTTGTAGACACAAAAATAAAATGTACATAAATTTTACAAAAAAAATAAACTTTAATTTAAAAAGAGCATCCACATTCATTCATCGTAAGGAACGATAACGAGTTTCTTAATATAATGGTAACAAATACGTTGAAAATAAAATTCTGAATTCGGCAACTTTCGGCAGGCTCTCGGCAACCCTACCCGTTCGCTAGTTATAGGTCCCGCTTCTGATCTTAATTAACCTCATGTGTTAACCTCGCAATAACTATGAGTACGCTCTCTGCAACTTACTTATTAATACTGTGACGGGATATGTAAATTATGCTTAACTTTATCGGAGACGCCTTAATTATGTAATGCCGCCCATAATTCAACCTTAAGTGGTTTATTACTAACTAATAGATAACCGAGCTCCGTATTAGAATTTGCTTTTGAATTATGGGTAGTCGATATTTTATAGAAGATGTGGTTTGTTTAGACGTTTCCATATTTTTTTGATCGTAAGAACACACAGGGTGTCTCAGAATTTATCCATGTCTCGTTTACTAAAGATCAGTGATTGGGAATATGAGACTTTTTAAGTTTATATTTGTAATAACATTTCTTACGTAAGCCCTGGCTCATGCCAGTAATAAACAAACAGTAGCAGCAAGCATGAAATATTAGAATAATAGTTCATAAAACAACCTGATCACCGCAGCCGATACGCGGTCAGCACGCGTCTATTTCGAAACTTTCTAATGCCTAGTTCATCAACAAATTCATTATGTCGTAAAACCGTGCGAGACCGAAATATCGCGGGGCTCGTAAAACCGCTCGTAAAGACGTTTGTTTACTAATTCGAGTGGGCAGGTGGGGCGGGGACCGCAGGGATGCTGCTCATATACTCATAATAATAGTGCGCTGCTGTAGTGTAGTCCTGACATTAGTTCTTTCGAACAAATGAGGTGAATTAATTAATAAATATTTGTGGACGAACTAAGCAAAGTTTGTACTATGGATACCAGGTGGCTGATATAATACTTATACGCATATCTGTAAACACATACCTATAATAATACATAATACTACAACACTCAGACCAGGAAGAAATATTTGCAAAACATACAAACATTTCTCCCGTAGCGGGAATCGAAGCCGCGCCTCTTGCGTCTCAGCCGACCACTCGTCCACTACTTGAAGTACTAGAAGTACCTCGAAGGCTTTTTTGTATATTTGACATATGTTTTCGAACTTTTCGAAAAGATTCTACGATATGCTGGTTTCTCCACAATGTCTCTTACACCGTTTCAGAGTACTGGTATTATAGCGCACATAACTTTTTCGTATGGAAAAATCCATTAGTGCACGGCTGGATTGGAACTTCGACCTCCGGAAGGCATAGCCAACCACTGGACCACCAGTGCCCTGCTATACTAACTCTGTATGTTTCTGTGATGTTGCGAATGGAATAAAGACATTTGGGGCCAAGAGACTGACGAAGGAGCTAGTTTTTAGCTCGGGACATCAGTAGTACTCGATTAGTGATGTCCGGGAATTTTCTACTAACGTATAACGGATCGTTAGTTACCATAGCAACGTTATTATCTGAAAATGTATGGTACATTTTTTACAGAAATACAAGTATTGGAACCGGGCGCACCTAAAACAATGGTAATGAAAACTCGTAAAGCGCCAAACCAAACAGATAATTGATACTAAATTCAAAATGGATACTTACTTACCCTTTGTACCGATCCGTCTTACCTAACCCTGCCCATAATTTCGTTGAACGTTCATAGAACAAGTTTTAATACATATTTTTTACTACAATCGCGTAGGAGTCTGGGAATACTCATGGTTAGAGACACATAAAAATGTATCTTTTGTTCATAAAGTTCTACATGTAGTAAAAATATTTCTTATTTGGAGTGTAGGTTGTGGGATTGTGCTCAGTATTGTATTCTTAGCACCCTGCTAGGTACTTATTTTGAACCAGTATGTTGCAAGGATTAAAGGTAAACATGACGATGAATCGTATTGATGTTGTCAAAGAAGTAATAATAAATAAAACCGGTCAAGTGCGAGTCGAATTCGCACATAAAGGGTTCCGTACCATCGTACACGTACATAAAAGTTTCTTGTATGCCACCTATCATCAAAAAATTCAAAACGAAACACATTTCTTCTCATAGAATAGACGTGTTTAATTTTGCATTATGCAGACCGCCTTAATTTTTAATTTTAATATTATTTTTGTACAATTCAGGAAAGTTTAGATCGTTTGAAAAGGAACACAATTTACTACAAAAAAATGGGCAAAAAGTCACTTGACCCATCCAATTACAGACCGCGCGTAGTGTTGCTTAACTTCAATGATCGATCATAAAAAAAAAATCTTGTAAAATAAAAGGCTCCATCACTAGGCCGGCAATGCACTTGCAGCTCCTCCGATGTTGCAGGTGTCCGTGGGCGGTGGTAATCACTTACCATCAGGTGAGCCGCTTGCTAGTTTGCCCCCTCTTATACATATAAAAAACAAAAATAACATGAAACATGGTACATGTACAATGGTACGGAACCCTTCGTGTGCGAATTCGACTCGCCCTTGACCGGTTTTTTTTTATCCGTTTGACTGATAGTGCAAAGACGTTTTAAATTGCCTGCAGGTCTCAACTTTTAATGAGGCGGCATTCCCGTCGATTTGGCGTCGCCTAACGCGACCTGTTCGTTAGCGCAAAAACGGGCCACGCCAACACGCGATTAGAATACAACCCCGGATTTTGGGCACACTGAGATACAAAGATGTGGATTCAAAGAAAATCATCATTAGCCTATTTCAGTCTACTGCTGCTCACAGGCATTTCCATGGCACACCACTGAGCTCGATCATCAGCTAACAAACGCAAATATAATATAAATAAACAAATATTTAATAAGTATTTACAAAATATAAAAGGAAACAGTTATTTTAATCAGTGTGATGAAAGGATTTAAAGTGCTCCTGGAAGGCTTCTTTCGTGCACCAAAATTTACATGCAACCACAAAGATATTATACAGTGAGATATAGTTATAAGTACATTAAAAAAATCGAATACAGAAACTCTTCCTTTTGAAATCAGTACATAAGGTCTTTAACCATCTTATAGTAGATGATTTACAGCGTCAGGAGGCAACTTTTTACCTTCACAAACGGGACGCTGTAGTGTCTGGGGCGAATTAAGATGGAGTAGGCTTGCCCAGCACCTATACCATCCTCTTAGCTTAGTCGGCCTTGTCCACAGGAAAGACATGGTCAATACGTGCGGAGCTGACTAAGCCGCGGGTTTCCTCACGATGTTTTTCTACACCGTTTGAAGTACTGGTATAGCGCACATAAATTTTTCATACAGAAAAATCCATTGGAACACGAACGGATTTGAACCCACGTCCTTAGGATCGGAATGCGGTGTCACTACCAACTAGACCACCAGTGCTCCCAGTCTGAAATCAGTACATAAATATAAACAACACCCGCTGTGCCGCGGTCCTAAGCCGAAAAGATTGTCCCTCATTTGTGGCGGGCTTTCTCTGTTGTTGTCACATTAGCGAATAACTGCGACTTCGATACGTTAATGATGTCGCCAAGACTGTAGGGCCCCTACAGGGGTTTTTTAGTAACTTAGCTCAGGGTCTTGGCCACTGATAATAAGCAAAACTTCAAACTTCTGTTCATTCATTCATCAAATCCGGATTAAAGGATAATTTTGAATCTACCTTGAATTTACGTAATATTTTATTCAACATGATGGACCACCTATAAGGGCGATGGGCTGATCACCTGTCACCATGGTTCACTATATCCATATAGGACTAACTCAGAAGTGGCTGCAACTTTTCTTATGTTAACTTGTGGCTCAGCCAACCCCATTAGGGATACGTGATGATATGTATGTATTTTATTCAATGAAATATCTAGGATTATTTAGAAATGGAAGATATAGACAAGAACAAGCTTTTTCCCGCGACTTCGTACGCGTTAAATTACTTTTAAAAGTATCGCACCGTCCGGGCTTTGCGATAGGTACTTATAAAAGTGTACTAGTCGTGTCACTAGGTATTTCGAACCAGTGTGGTGAAAGGATTTAATGTGCGGCTCAAAGGCTCCTTTCGTGCACTTGACACTTTTTTTACCCACGACGGAACGGAAAAGTTGTATGTTTGCCTGTTACACTTTTTCTTAAAAACTACTGAACCGATTTCGATGCGGTTCTTTTGCATTTTATTAATGCCATTTCAGGGAAGGTTCTTAGATATGTTTTACGGCCATAACCCAACAGGGGGCGCTGCAGCAGCTAGTATAGTTTTTTGTACCTCAGAAACTTAATAACTACTGAACCGATTTCGATGCAGTTTTTTGCATTATGTTAGTTTCATTTTAGATAAGATTTTTAGATCTATCTATCTATATCGGTTTCCTCGCGACGTTTTCTTCGCACCGTTTGAGAGTAGGTACTGGCATAGCGCACATACATACTACTAATGATCAATCGTCATTATTATTTTAAAGCAAATTCAAAAGTAGCCTAATGACGTCATTGTCCACAATGGCAGTGCCGTTGTAATTTACTAAAACAATTGAAGGTCAAGTCTGTGATAATAAGCAACAATAGCTCTTGTTCCACCACAATAAGAGTTACATCTCTTTTACCATGAATTCATGTTTATTCATAAACTGCGATTGTTCGTAATCTACAGCGGAATCTACTTAGCGAGCAGAAACTCATTTTTCAACATCATAAATTATCGGCCGATATTGAGGCTATTTTCCTCCGCTCCTAATGAGGTTGTAAACAACACTGTCTAATTAAACTCCTTAATCGCAAAACTCAAACGGTAACCGCGATTTAAAACAAAACCGGCCAATTTGGGAGCGACCGCGGCGAAACACCTTTAGAATTGAGCTAGCTCAATCCACAATACTGATTACCTACTGCCACAATGTTTGAACTTTTACTAGGTAAAAAGATAATTATCTGCATAAATATTGTAACATCTTTATTACATAGGTACACATAATCGCGTTTGCATATTCACGTCGAGGTTTGCATATTTGCGCCATTTGAGATCCTCGGCCGAATATGCCGCCACGCAGGCCCTAACTGAAGTCCTTCCCCTCCCAAGGAACTAGAGTATCATTGGGTCTTTTACCGTCATCACGAAGCAGACCATTCGATTCTAGAATGGCTGGGACGTTGACACTAGTAAATGCTCAACGAATGATAAATAAATAAACATTTGTGGACATTTGACACAGCGCCATCTAGTTCTAAACTGAGCAAAGCTTGTATGGGCAACAGATGACTGATAGAATACTTATACACTTTTTTGTAAATACATACTTATAATATTACAACACCCAGACCCGGAAGAAATATTTGCAGAACATACAAACATTTCTCTTGTAGCGGGAATCGAACCCGCACCTCTTGCGTCTCAGCCGAGCACTAGCCCGCCACGCCACTCTCAAAGATGTCATTAAGACTGGCGTAAAGAGGTTAAGTTTTTTATTTTCTGAGATATCTGATTATTTAAGAGATACAGTGAACTATCTGGTTTTCAAGCGTGCTAAAAGTTCGCCTATATCGGTGGCGGCGATCGCGGCTCATTACTCCCGCCCCTCCCTAATTAGACACCCCCCTCCGGTCCCCTCGCCGACGTGTCCGGATTGTTTTCTAATAATACCTTTATTTCCGTCCAGGTTAAACTCTTAATTACCCATTTATTTCAACAAATCGCTCGGAAAACCGTTAAAAATTATTTGCTTTGTTTGCTGTTTCTAATTAAACGCGCTTGATTAACTTTCATTATTTAGCTTTTATTTTGGAGTGCTTATAGCCAATTTCCTGCTACTACTGTATTAAGTAGGTATTCGATAGTATTTTTATTAATAGGCGTGTCATGGTCTAGGTACTGTGCATGTCAAAAGTGCTACCTACATACAATATTATGGTCAGAACTTTTAACACCAACAATAGCAATGTCTACCAGACATCATGTTAATATATTTATCAAAGTGACTATTTATTATACATAAATTATACTTAGTAGATAAAACTGTCATAAACCTGTTTTATATCTAATTTCATTATTATGTCTTTTATCAAGTTATTTTAACCTATGTTTTAGACGTGTTATCATAAAAACGTTAATTCAAATAATAAAGGTTTGGAACAAGATTTTGTAATATCCCATCTCTAAAAACAATTAGTTTATTTTGTGCAATAGGGGCATAACAAAACATATTCTAATTTTAATCTTACTTTATATCCTTACTATTATTATAAACGCGAAAGTTTGTATGTATGGATGTCTGTTACTCTTTCACGCAAAAACCACTGAATGAATTTTAATGAAACTTGGAATATAAATAGCACATGTGCTGAATTAACATATAGGCTATTTTTTATCCGGGTACCACACGAGCGAAGCCGCGGATGGCCTATATCGGAAGCCTAGTTTAGTTAATACTGATTCATCCACAAAGTTCAGACAGATTTCGACTCTTAAAACGTTACCTACTGCAAAATAGTAGCTAGCTTATTAAAATACCAGATTCTTGTAAACAAGACCGCCCACCTTGTTATAAACAACCTACCACTCAACATTTTCACTAAAAATAATTGCTCAGTTAATTACTGACTCTACTCAACATATATTTACCTAATTAAATCTAAATATATAAAATTCTTAGCTGATGAACTTAGCGACTGACCGTCTTCACCATAAGACCTATACGCGTTAAACTTGGAGGATAGATACATCTTATTGGCTATGGGTCATCTAAGAAAGGAATTCCCGAAATTCAACTCCAGTAGGACGTAGCAGGAAGATGAAGTTTGTGTAAAATCTTTCAGCAGACAAAGTCGCGGGGAGTAAATATTTAAAAGTATTAAGGTAAAAGAAATCTAAACAATGTATCAATTAACCTTGGTTCCAAAGTTATGGTTCTGAATGTGATGCCAGAAGTGTGTGCCAAAACCGGTTTGTACATAATAAATAGTTTATTGTAGACGTTGATAACGACTCTGTCTAATTGAGTTTAATCGTTCAATATCCGTTTAAGTACTAACAAATGTTTTTATTTCAGTAATAATTCAAGTAGTTTCAAATATTTCTTTTTTATTAAACCATTTCGTTTAAGTAGTAGTTGTCCCACTGAATAAAAAGGTCTCTCGCGTGGATTTTCTAGCTTCCATTTCGTAAGCTACTCGTACCTCTCACTCACCCACCATCATCTTTCGAAGAACTGGATTTCGTCTCGTCATCTCGTTTTCCCTGTCGACCCTAACAACGACTAAATATTCATAATTCATTTGTTTCGAAACTGGGCACAAACATTAGGATATCAATTTAAAATATAGGTAGATCAGCCATAGTCAGCTTTACCTCGTTGCAGGATTTTTTAAACGTTTCATAAAAAATATGAATTTTCTAAAATTCTTTCTAATACGATAACACAATCTGTCATATAAATTGAAGGCGCCATCCCAAATTGCCAATTTCCCCACAAATTAAATCAATTATCTGTAAGTATAAATAATAATTTATTAGTCGTAACATTTTGTCAAAAGCCGCACTCGCACGATGAGCTAATCGACTATCACCGCTAATTGGGCTCGTCTGCCCCCTCCTCCCCCGCAGCCGGCAGGCCCCCTCCACCTCGCGCCATCACCACCCCTTACTAATTAGATAAGTTTGCAACTCGACTGTACTTCTCGGTACCCCACTCCGACGGTAAGCATCAATCTTTATAATTAAACATTTTTGACACCGCAACGATTAGCCATCGAACCCATTTCTATGCTAATACCGTGAATAGTTTTAATTTAAATGCAAAACGAGCGAATACGGCACAAGTATACGGCTGCTACATAATATGTATGAGGTTCGGTGTTATTCCAACCTGTTATTGCTGCGTCAAATCTCGTTTGCTGATGTTTTCATTGACTACTTTTGTTCTATTACGAGTTTGTTGACATTGCTGCTACTTGTTCTTATAAAAAAAACACCTATGAGAATAATGTGTCTTTTTCGGGTTGTTGCGGGTTGCGGAAATGCGGGTTCGATTCCGGCAGCGCGGCGGGAGAAATGTTTGTATGTTCTGCAAATATTTCTTCCGAGTCTGGGTGTTGTAATTATGTTTAATAAGTATGTATTTACAAAAAAATCAGCCATCTGGTTCCCATAGTACAAGCTTAGCTTAGTTTGGGCTAGATGGCGCTGTGTGAAATGTCCATATCATATTTATTTATTTTCTGAAAAACTCACAAGTTGGAAAATAAGAAGTTATTTCTCACCATAAAATATTTTTTTGTAATAAATGATACAACACCAAGGTGCTGAGTAATCATTAGACTCCTGGAATCAATAAAATTAAGTAATTTACAAACAAGTTATAAAATAATATGTAACGGCTGAACGAAACTAATCGATTAATTAATTATTTAGTCAGGAAATTAAACTGGTTTCAAATCGTTTTACTACAATTAAATGAACCATAGATTAGGGACTTATCATTAGTTTTATTTTCTTGTTAGTTAAGCAAGCACTATATTTTATTTTATATCATTATTTTATTAATATCCTAGCCAATTAAAATCTGTTGATTTAAAAATAATTAAAATTAGAATAGCTCTATCCACCAATTAAGATCAATACTGACTAAGCAAGGTGACCAACAAAGGACTAGTGACACGACGAACCTGTACCTGTCTTTATAACAAGAGTCGACCATTATAGATCCTCTTGGAGCAATAAATCAGGGTATACAATGGCACATTGTCTGTCGCTCAGGCTGATTAAATAAATATAAATAGGTGGCGATCCGACTCTGGCGCAGATCTTATCGACATTTAGAGATGTGAGACGCCGAAATCACCCTTCCACGCTTAACTGTAAAGGCGAAATTGATGTATGAAATCGCTAGGATCTAAGTCTAATGCCATTCGATTTTATATCTTATTCGGACGCGTCATGATACAAAACTGTGTGACTATTGAATTACCTAGTTCTTCGGATGGATTGATCTATCTTTTAAATTAATTTCGTATCCTGTTATCATAAGCCCACGGCTTAAAGTCGTGTAAACGTATTGAGATATGTATGAGTGAGATGGATGGACAGTTAGGAAATACTTAAAGTTTCACACTTCATAATTTTATTATAACGTCGCGACGTAATAAATCTTGTATAAAAATAGACTATGCCGACCATGCGAACTTGGCCGTTTTTAGGGTTCAGGTCAGGGCCAACGGGATCCTATTACTAAGCCACGCTTTCTGTCTATCTGTCCGTCCGTCCGCGTCAGCAGGTTGTATCTCATAAACCGTAATAAATAGAGATGTTTGAAATTTTAACAGAGTGTGTATTTCTATTGCTATAACAAAGTACATGTACGATAGTACGGAACCCTTCTTGTGCGAATTCAACACGTACTTGACGGGTTTTTTTAAACTACTACAATCTCTACCTCAATGTAGTTAGTACCATATTAGAAACTCCTTTCATTTTAGCTATTATTGTAACGTCCTTAAATCAAAATAGACATGGACCATTCTAATGTCTAGGAATGTCTGTAGGTTACGCTTGGAAGTAAACTAGTCTGAGCCGCTGTATTATTATTTAATGGTTCATTATTCATAAATTAATTATCTACTGACAAATTACGTAAAGCTAAACTATAATAGTACGTGCTTCCTTATAGCACATATACGTACCTACACTGAGAAAGGATTTTTAAAAAGTGAGTACAGTTTTCAAAAGTCCTCCAAAAGTAAGGAGGTGAAAAGAGGTAAAAACTTTTGTATGAAAAAGCGTATTTCTTGAACTTTCAAACTTGAAACTTAGCATAAATACTCTTCAATACATTTAATAAAAGTCTTCAGGATAATATTTTTAAAACTACCGCCTAAACGGGGTTCAGAGGTTGTTAAAGATTGTATGGAACTTTTTGACCAGTGGTCCGATTTACTTGAAACTTGATTTGGATTCTTTTAATACAAAATGATAGCGAATATAGAGGTTTAACGATGTCCAAAGAAGTGCGACAGGGTGTCACTGTCAAGGCACTTCATTATAAAAGTCAAACGTCAAAATATTTTATTCCTTAAGATCTCGAAAAATCACTTTGACAAGTCTTAAACCTACGTTGAATTTACGCCACGTATTAATGCGACCAAGCGTGGAAGATACTGGCAAGAAACCAAGCTTGCCTATGTTTTTGGAAAATTATTTCTATAACACTTTCATCCGTTATAGATTATTATGAGTTTCCAATTAATCGATTCGCCGCGGAGGAGATTCAAATTGGCTCTCGTTTCCGGCCGCTAGAGGGCGCACGCACCCGGCACCTGTGTATCCGGCCTGCCAGCCAATTACTGGCCTGCCCTAAATAAACGTCAAAGATTTCAATTCAGAACATATTCAATGCAAACTGTTTTTTTTTTATATTTTATTGTGGCCATGCAGACGTATGAACGTAAGGTTGGCATAGTCATTGTGTTTTTTCATTATTATAGTAATATTTTATTATACTTCGAGTATAATATTGTTTGTAAAGACTTTAGACAAATAAAGATTGGGAATCTCACGTGTCTAAACGAAATCCAATTCTAGATTGCCTTTCAACGATGCCTTTCAAATAGTTCGTAATGTAAACAGATCAGTTTTATTTACCTGGATATAAAAGAGGTTAGGAACCTAACCCATATGTACCTACTTATATTGGATCTGCATGGTTGCTCTTTGCAAGTTGCTCTCTAAGGAGGTTATGATTCATGATTTATTACAAAAAAGCTTTACCGAAGAGGTCTAAGGTGTGCCTGACCTACAATAACGCTAAACTACGAGTAATTTTATAAATGAAAAAGTGTTTTTGCTTTGTTAGTTTGTCCTTCTTTCTGAACCCAGTAGAGTATACATTCGTTATGCAACCTTGACGGACTAGATTGTTTTGTCTGTTTAGTGCTCCAAGGACGAGGACTTATGTATAATGCATTATATTGATCGTTTAGAGCCCGCCATAGATTATACTCGGCTAGAACAACTTTCTTGATAAATTTTAATAAGATCATTATTACACGTGCTGGCATGTAATATTGATTAAAAAAAATATAGAAAACGTATTAATTGTGCATTTCCAAAATGGTGTAATTGTAGAGTAACATCGTAATTAGTTAGGTGGGCTACAAGAAGATTGATTAGTGAAAGTTTAGTAATAAACGAGGGGTCCCTAATACTGAGATAATTAATTCTTAGCGCAACTTAATTGATATTGGTATTAACATTAATTAGAAAAGTTCGCGTCTGTTTCAAAGTTTTTGTAATTTTGCAGAGTCGAATCAAAAATATAATTTTAATATTAATTTTGTTAATTTACACGTGGTTTGCTAAGTAATAATTACATTTAGATTAGACAGATCTTGACTTGTGTCAAGGTGTTGTGTTGTGTGAAATGAGTGTACAGAGATAACATATAACAGAAGAGCACATGTTGACCCCTAGAGTGGGATAAGGACAAGAACATGATGACAGACAGATCTTGACTTGGCTTTGTTTTTAGGTTTTTAGGCGATGGGTTGTAGTCAGTATGAAAGCAATGATGTTTAAGAATCAAATTATAGTCTACTAATCCAATTATACCGAAATCCTTAAAGTTATTAATCTTATTATAGTTTGTTTTTGTAAATATATTAAATTTTACATAAATAGTCTTAAAAATAAATGTTATTGCAATATCATAAAACTGTTTTTTTTCCTCAGTAATACGTAAAAGTTATTTTGATACTTCATTAACCCCCGAATACTTAAACGCGACTCAGAGTTGAGCACGTCTCAACTCACGGTTTTTTGACAGTTTCTGATGAAAATCTGTCAAAAAAAAAAATCGTCATTTGAGACGTGCTCAACTTTGAGATGCGTTTGAGTATTCGGGGGTAATAGTCATGTAAAAATTTTCTGTTTTCTTAATCTGTGAAGCGCTGAAAGTTCAGATGTAAAGCGCTGAAAATCGATCTGGTACCCACTAGACCTACAAGATTCGATCTTAAAAAAAATTTATTCAATGCGCCTATTGGACCTCTTTTAATCATCACTTTTATGGTTTTGTCCTTTTTTGTCCGATTACCACAGATTAGAAAGCGTGCTAGTGTCCGCGAGAGCATAGGAGAATAGTATTGTGGTAATAGTTCCGCTAAGCGCCGCCGCCGGAGTGGAACAAGAGTTTAATTAAAGGACGCTCACCTCACGGGCCTCTGTTGTCGGGCTCATCGCATGCGCCTTAATTAGTTCAGACCGCCCTAACGGGCTTATTTTGTTTTTCTCGGATAATTTTTAATTAAACGCTTGATTAAAATGAAAGTTTGCGTAAGTAGCGAGCGAGGAACAATCGAGGCAGGGAGTTTAGGATAATGAATTGATGGTGTTACTTGCTCGCTTGCCGCTCTAGGGACTTAATTAAAAATCGCCGATAGAGTGTGTTTGGAGGGGAGTTTGGAACGAGTTTATGGAACTTAGTCCGGAGGCTGTTGTTTTACTATGTCAATTTGAATACGATTTTGCCTCATGGGCGCTTGTTAACAAATACAGCGAGTAATAAACGCGGTGTAAACGGATACATTTTTTTTTCAGTTCTTATTTCTTTGCGGAATACGTGCATCCAATTAAATACAGTTGGTTTACAAATGGTCTTCGAAACAAAAAAAAACAGAACTTTGTTTTTTTTACCACCTACAAAAGACATCAACGCGCACATCACTTTTGATCCACAATTATTTTTCATTCTCAAATTAATTAATGAACACTTTAAAATTAAGCTAACATTAATCAAAATTATTTTAACTACAAGTTATTTTAAAATGTGTGAAGAATTTCACTAAACTTTAATCTAGCTACTGATTTTAAATTATCAATCTACTTATCTTCGTAAAGCGATGTACAGTCAGGTAGATAAACAAGGTATTCATTAAAGTGATCTGATTTGTCAAGCCACTTGATCTATCCGCGAATGAGACCCACTAGACGGGCCGGGTTCGTGAACAGGCGCTTTTCCTAAGGTGACCATGGTTTACTAAATAACATTAGGTATTTTTGTGGTTTCTTTGTACACAGTGGTATAAGTATATCAGTCTAAAATCACTAGACGGGAAATTCAAGTATAGTTAGTAACCATTTTGCAATAAAAAATCAGCTATCAAATTCTTTAGCCAATTTAGGATAACAAAGCTTTGGCAGGAGCCACTGACAGCAGGTATAAAAGAATATCATGAATCAAGCCAGTTTCTGCCTGAGTATTTATCAAATTATTGGGTTTTGTTTAAATAGTACTGAATTAACCAATTACCTACTGAAAGTTTTGGTTTACATTATGTCCATATCTTTGTCGAGAGCGAGTCACTGGTTTTGCCAGCCTGCGTGGCGAGCGAGTGCTCGTCTGAGACGCAAGAGGCGCGGGTTCGCTTCCCGCTGCAGAAGTGGTTGCATGTTCTGGAAATATTTTTTCCGGGTCTGTGTGTCAAAGTATATAAGTATTAAAAAAATATATATAAGTATTCTAACAGCCATCTGGTTCCCATAGTACAAGCTTTGCTTAGTTTGGGTCTAGATGGTGCTGTGTGATATGTTCTCAAATATTTATTTATTTTAATACTTATATGTCAATCTCTGCCCGAGGACAATGACCATGTTAAAGCATACTGGCTGTTCCTGAAAACTTAGATAAACTGCGTCGTGTCCTCAGATTTCCCAGCTTCATAGCCACCCTATCGCGAGCAGCATGTGTCATTAGCAAATTCTTGGCTTGTCGGCGGCACGCGTCGCTAACGAGTTTCTTGCTAACGACGTGCTAACTCGATACCGTCCCGTTCCACGTCCCCGCTGCGGGACTTGCATTGTGATTATAATAACTCTTTTACATCCTACTTATGATTATAAGACACTTGTGCGTGAGTGTACTTTTTGTACCAGAAGACAATATTACTGTCATTGTTATAATATTGAGTTTTCCCGCTGTTCGAAACCTCTCGCTAGCGACTGCAGTAAAAATGATGCATACCTGTCCTATTATATTTAGGGGTACTATTAGTCGTGTCACGTGATATAAGTATTTTTAGTGCGCCTCAAAGAGGCGCTTTGTAGCACACAAGGTATATAAGTTTTACCTAATGCATAATTTTTTTCTACATTCGTTCTCGAGTGTTGTCTGAGAAATATCATGGTAGAGCTCAACTCCTAATTTTCTCAACCACATGCACTTTGAAGTTGCTTTACGTCAACAAAACTTTGGTAGGACATAGATTGGACTGATGTATTTTAAGGCCATATTATTGTATCACATGCTCAGAACAATTGAGATCACATGTGTTCGTCCAAATAAATGTCATTTGTCATTTGATGAACCAAAGAATTCATATTTTTAGCATCGCCTTCACTTGTGTTGTATTAAAATAAAAACGGCCTATATTTTATTTCAAACTATAATCCCTAGTTTCATCCAAATCTGTCAACCGTTGCCATGATTGAGCAACTCTTGACCACTCAGCCAAAAGCCTGTTCCATTTTATCAGGCAGTTTATAATTCAGTAAAGTTTCCATCACATCAGACTGTCAGAGGTCTGTCGAGCGCTATAAGCGACTTACCTGCACAAAGCGTGCTTTGTTCAGTACCATTTGTTCAGTTCTGTTCAGTTTTGACCGTGTAGCCATCCGTCAACGCTCAGGTGAAATAACAAGTGACATATGAAATGACGTAGCAATCAATTACTGCTCACATCATAGGACGGTCGAAAGTAAGGTTAGTTGTCTCTTTCACATATTAGCACAAAAGGAGAGTTAATCGTATAGTCCTACAAGAAGGTATTGATTAATGAAGCTTGCTTTATTTAAAAAGAAATTAGGTCAAGTGCGAGTCGAATTCGCGCACGAAGGGTTCCGAACATTAAAAAATGTTTCTTGTATAGAGCCTCCTTTTATTTTTATTTGTTGTTATAGCGGCAATAGAAATTCACACTCTGTGGAAATTTCAACTATCTACCTATTACGATTCATGAGATACAGCCCGCTGACAGACGGACGGACAGACAGACAGACGGACAGTAGAGGCTTAGTAATAGGGCTGGCACCATTCGGGTACGGAATCCTAAACTATCTTGTACATTTATAATTTAAAAACCACTTCTTTCGTGACGTTGTAACAATAAGTTGCTAAAAAGCTTATGTAAAATATCTACTGAACAAAAATATCAGTCTCGTCAACGAGCTAATCTCATTTTATCTCTCTGAAGATCTGAATGCATTAAGAATCTAGATAGCAGAGATCCCGTAATGTAATCAGAACCAATAAACGAAATTAGGATCGCGATTCAAAGTTGTCCATCGCGATCCTTTCAAAGATTTCTAAGGCTTTTAGGAGATAGCGAACTCGGAGCAACAAGTAAGACATCCCGTTTGAGGACGCATCTCGGCTTTATTAAGAGCTATTCGTCTTCGGGCCCGATCCGATATCGCCCCTTCGTTGGCCCGTATCTCTGAAAGTCACCTATTAATATAAAATCGACCTTAATACGCTGGTTTAGAATTGATTGTGGCTTAAAGCCACGCTTTTTGTTGATTAAGCGGCAAATCATACAGTGTAGTATTAGATCATAGATCCTATCGCCTATTTTTTAAAGTAGTGGTAGTTTTCTCTAGAATATAGCTTTTTTGCTCTGAAACTAAGTTTATTTTGTTTGATCTTGAATGCCTATTAGTAGCCATAATAAAAATGGGAATTCTTATTTTTTCAGTTACAAATCAGTCTAAATCACGCATGAAAATTATGTTATTTATTTTAGAATTTAAATCTTCCATCCAGTCAAAGTTTATACCAGTATGTAGATATATTATGTATATTTTAACATGTATTTATGTATGTTCGTATGAGCTAGTGGTCAACTCTAGTGACGGAGTTTTTAGGCCGCCTAAAGGCCTCCGTCATGGCTTGACGACTTAAAAGCCGGGACCGACTGTATATTTTAAGAGTCTTTAGTGCATCTACTACTCCGTAGAGTAGACAATTTGACAGACTTTAAAAGTCGCGGTCGCGGTTTAAAACGTAGTTTATTCCCTAGCGGTGGATTCTGTATGAAAGCTCATTATTTTCCAGATAAAATCCTCTTCCACCTGTCCCCAGCTCTAATGATCTCCTCGAGAGGTTTCAAATTATGTTCCTGCACAACAATCTGAACTCGACACGTACCAAGACACTGCTTTAATGAATAAAATAACATGTCAAGGTACAAGTCTTCATCTTAAATTAACGAGGATTCAAGTCCTTCCACACGTGTTTATTTTGACGGAAAATGGATGGAAAGGTCTTGACGATTCAATCAACACTCACATTTTCGCCTCGCAATCGAACTGGCAAGTGTGGAAGTTCCGAGCGCACGTAAATGAAGTTCGGCAGGTATCTAAAACTTCTTCATTTATAAACTCACGTTAAACACACACTTGTTAATTAATATCGGTATGAAAGGAAACCTAAAAGTTGTCGATTACGAACTTTGCAAACTTGTTACTACATGAATCAAATTACAATGTTGAAAAGACTAGGGACCCTTCCGTTAGCTAATAAAGGCTGAATAAATAAAACAAACTTACCTACATGTTCATTTCTCCGTCCTAATTGAGGATTTGGTTTTGTATAGAAAACACTTAACTTTGTATGTGACTTTATTTTAGTTTATCATTTACCGGCTTTTTAGACTAATTTATAACAGATTATGATTAATATGCTCGATTCCTATATTATATTAACAGACAACAAATAGTTCATTAATGCTTATGAGTAAATTGTTGTTTTGACAAAAAATTATGGCGCTTTTCGACATATAACAAAGTTGATATGGTAATGACCGATCGGTCTCAACCCTTAGTAGAATATACGAACCGAGTTTTAGTCGTCACGAAGGTACATCAATTAATAAAGTAACGACTGTAATATTTTCAAACCTTATCCAACAACTATCCTAAGTTTTATTTAAATCAGTTGTAATAAACATGTGCCTTTATGATTATAAATCAGTAGTAATTCTCTAAACTTGATACGAAACACTATAAAAGAACGAACATACAGAAGCTGCAATAAATCTGCTCCGGCTTAGACAATAAGGCTGTATGTGCTCTTCATTGCGCGCAGTGAAAAAGAAGGAAATGCAAAGTGATTGCTTCGATAAACATATTGATGTTTTACCGTTCTCAGACTAATCCTTATATCACGTTCCGTCCTACACAAATACACTTAATGGAACAGAATTTTACCACATTAGATAATATCCAATATATTTTATTTAAAGGGCTCTATGACAATAGAGACATGCCAAATAATAGCACGTATTGAGTACTTTTAATAAACAAACATTATTTCCTATGGTAGCAAATAAAAATGTCGATATTTTTTTTATGATTCATGAATTTTACCACATATTTTGTTTTAACTCTTTCATGCTTTCCGAACTTTGATATATAAAATAAATGGTGAAACTGTTTTTGGTGAAAGATTTTGATGAGTGAGCTAAATTCCGTGCCGGTGAGTGTAGATCCGTACATGTTTGTCTTGGCTTGGTTTAATTAATTTTACCTTCATACGTCGATACTGTTTGTCGGGCTCCTTAATTGAAAACGCTCTCGCCGAAGTAAATGAAACGAAATCCTATTTGCTCCGAGTGATTGAAGCAAATTTATCTTTCAAGACTTGTTAAAAATTTGTAGCTTCAGCGGAGTTGAGTTATTGCTTAACCTGCATAGGTACATTATTGAAAATATCATAAAAAATATCTATTGAGTTTTACGACAAGTATCATAGTATCAAATTTATCATAATTTACGCAGTCGATCTGGACGATTTTTAGCGCGAAAAAAGGAAAATTTAAGGAACTATCGACACTAAGAAAATAGTAGTAATCTTCTTGATTGTTGAACTTAGGTATCATACTTTACCTTATTTAAATAACAGAAAATTGTTAATTTTCTATATTTTTTCTTGGTTAGAGGTTAGAATTTCGAAGAATTTAAATCAGCTACGCTGGCCGAGTGGGGCCGCATCCTTATTCAAAATTGAGCCAAAACGCAGTGTAATCACCGCGTGATTACACTGCGTTTATTCAAAACAATTATGTTAACTGATTCGAAAGTACTAGTGACACGACAAGTATATAGGTAGAAGTAGTAGTTAACAGATAAGTAGCTGTCAAAAATCACATAAATTGTGTTAGTTCTGCGGTTCACTCGCCAATTCTGGCACGTTCAGCGCGATTTTGGTGCGGTTTTGTTGCGATAGAACTACGTTGGCGCGCTTTTAGAATAAGGGGACCAGTCTCGTAAATGTTTTGAGTTATAACCGCGGAACGCGAAGCGCAGGTAATTATATCTTGATTACCCTCAGCTGGATTGTTATTGCAATTTATTAATATTCAGTGTAAAATAAGCAATCGTTTCTAATGGTTTATTATCCAACCAGAAAATCTTACAAATTCGATCTCGTTATTTCTTTACCATTACCAAGGCGCAAATTGTATTTTTTTTTTATTTCATCACAATACATACACACATAAATATTATCACGCCCGTATCCCTAACGGGGTGGGCAGGGCCACAAGTAATCTTAAGAAAACTTGCAGCCACTCCTGATACAAGGGATCCAACATGGTGAACCATGGCGACAGGTGATCAGCCCATCACAATGCACCTGTATTTTTCTCTTTTACTAAGTAAATTGAATTTCAAGAAGTTCTTTAGTAACCTTTGCGAGGTTGTAGGTAACGGTTTATGACAGTCAGTCAGTAACGTAAGTTCGAAATATTTAGATTGAGTCAAATTAAATCGGTCATCGGCAAAACTTAAAAGCCAATGCAATAATGACTTATTAATATTAAATATGTAAGTATATTGTTTACTTAATCAATTTAGAACAATTTTGTTTTTAAATAAACAAATAATAAATAAATAAATATTTGAGGACATATCACACAGCACAATCTAGCCCCAAACTAAGCAAAGCTTGTATTATGAGAACCAGATGGCTGATAGAATACTTATATACTTTTTTTTGTAAATACATACTTAAAATACATAATACTACAATACCCAGACCCGGAAAAAATATTTGCAGAGCATGCAAACGTTTCTCCCGCAGCGGGAATCGAACCCGCGCCTCTTGCGTCCCAGCCGAGCACTCGCTCACCTCGCCACAGAGGTCGTCGTTTTTGTTTAATTTATATTGGAGAAAATACTTACTAAGAGGGGCATTACAAATCCAACCTGACCTTTTATTACAAAAAGTTTCTTTTGTTTGTTGGTTTGACTTTTTTCACAAAGAAATGGTTATCAAGAAGACATCGATTATTAACGATAAGACCGCCCGTTGTACATTTATTTGAATTACAATTCGTTACTAGATTCATTAATTGTAACGCTGCAATAAAGCATTTTCATTAATTCATTCAAAAGCAACAAAATGGAGCTACATAAATTTTTACATAAAGATGTAAAAGAGCCTGAGAGTGATATAGGCTTCTTTTTATCTGGGTCACTTTAACATCGAGGGAAGCTGTAAACTTATCTTTAAATAATCCCACTTATATTATAAATGCGAAAGTTTGTAAGGAGGTTTGGATGTTTGTGCCTCAATCACGCCTAAACGACTGAACGGATTTAAATGAAACTTGGAATATTCATAATACATGTGCTGGAATAACATATAGGCTACTTTTTATCTGGATACAACGCTAGTGAAGCCGCGGGCGGCAGCTAGTTTATAATATTTTAATCATAAAATTATGTAACGTCCTAATTCCCATAATCTATTTACATAAGGCCCATTAAAGTAATATGAATGACATTCAGATTCCTCATAAACTTTTATTTTATTGAATTCATTGACAGTTAACTGAATCTAATGGAACTCATTAGTATGGTAGTAAGTGGTAATAAAATCTTTCATGATTATAATTTATCCTATCAAATGCCTGCACTATTACTTCTCTGCTGGACTGGAAGTAAAGAAAAATCATAGAATGCGTCCAGCTGCTTCTCTCCCCGAGCATGTCGTAAAAGTCGACTAAGGGATGTCCTTTCCAACATCACCTGTCACCATGGTTCACAATATCCATCTTAGGACTAAATCAGAAGCGACTGCAAGTTTTCTTATGTTTACTTGTGGCTCTGCCCACCCCATTATACAGGGACCTTATTCACAATGACAAAACAAAACGTAACGCGGGCAAACGCGCATGTTTGTGGAATCACCGTGTTATCGTATTCTATATGACAATTTTGTATTGGAAAAACGCGAGAAGGCGCGTCACAAACAAGTTACGAGCTGTCAAGTTTCGTTTGGTAAGGGGCCTTGTGTGGTAATATGTATGTATGTATGTAAACGCTTGACGCACAGGCCTACTCTGATCCAATCGTGCTAAAAATTATCGCCAAATCGTAACTGCATCGCAATTGATATTGTTTGAAACATTTCAAATACGTTTGGACACATTCGCGATGAGAACTGTGTCAAATAATTGAATTCGAATCCAATTATTTAAACAATATGTTTGACACATTTGCGATTATTTTTCTATTTCACGGTGCAGATGAAATGTTATTTTTATTTTTTTTTCTGATTATTTTTGTCAGCTTCAGCTGTCAATCCATTCATTCATATTAATAATTTGTCAGTTGAAGTCGTTACAATATGGTACTTCGGTACTTACTTACAAAATAGAATATAGGTCCACTTCCCCAATCTCACTGAGTACTAATGCGGTCTAGTAGTAAGCCCCGCCTCCCGAACCTAAGGTCGTGGGTTCAATTCGGACACCAATGGATTTTTGGTTCGAAATACTTATGTGCGCTATACCAGTACTCTCAAACGGTGAAGAAAAACATCGTGAGGAAACTGGCATGTCGTAGAATCTAATGTAGTTCCAAAACATGTTTCGAGTGCATGAAAGAAGCCTTTGAGGAGCACTTTAAATCCTTTTATCACACTGATTCAATATGACTTGATCTTTATATAGCTATAATACATACATACATATTATCACGCCCGTATGGTATTGGGGTGGGCAGAGCCACAAGTAAACATAAGAAAACTTGCAGCCACTTCTGATTTAAAGTCCCAAGATGGGTATGGTGAGCCATGGTGACAGGTGATCAGCCCATAGCCCATATAGATGATCCATCATTTTTGGAGAGGTCTATCCCTTAGTCGACACATCATTTTATAAGTAGCTATAATATCTACAATAAAATTGCAACTCAAACAACTATAACCGGTAATCAAAATAATCCAACAAAATCGAACTAATTAATACTTAAAAGCGTACGTGCGATCATTGAATATCATAAAATAAGTCAATTTTAGCACCAGTTCTTATCGAAGAGAATCGAGCCTGCAAATTGGAACTGTCATCTAGTAACATCTGTCATCAATCATTTATATCAGTACTAGCTTCCGCCAGCGGCATCGCTCGCGTGGTACCAGGATGGATGGTGGAATAGCATATTATAGGCTAATTTTTGCCTATAGTATGCTATTCCAGCGCACATACTATGTATGTTCCAAGTTTAATTCAAACCCGTTCAGCCGTTAGTTACTACGGCGTGATTGAGGCACAAACATCGTCACATCTTCACAAACTTTCGCATTTATAATATTAGTAGGATTCATTTACAATCATCAATTATTATTCAGTGATAGAAACTGGTGATGATGATGTCCTCCTTGACGTGTCCGTCAACGGCGAACCCTGTTAGATTCGGACATGTGAGCGAATGTGGCTTGCAAAGCCGAATTTGGTTTTAAAGGTCCTGTTGCAGGGCGCACAGTGCAGCTGGCCTGAGGTATTGTAGGTATAAGAATAGGAAGGCTTGGGACGGTACTTTTTTAAAAGGCGTTTGGCATCGAGATCTTGCAAACGATTTCCTTCGAAATTTGTTACAGCCTTGTTAACTGAGTTTCGCTCGAAACTCGTGCTAAGGTAACAGATCTAGTATATTTGAGTAGACATTATACAGGACACAAATAGATACCTACATTCGTAAGATTTATAGTCCGTGTCGTTACTTTGCTTTATTATCCATTTATCAAAGCTTAACGAGCAATAATCGTGGCGTTTTAACGGATTTAAGCTTGCTTGTTAAAATTACCTCAGATCGGTCTATCTAGCTCGTAGTATTTTAATGATGATTTCAAACATTCCATTTCAATGACATGACGAATATAAAGCACATTTAATTAAGCGTCTTGACATCTTCGAGTTGAATTACGGTTTAGTATGGCACTAGACTGGTAAGTGGATTTTAAGAACGTGCCTTGTCTAGAATGGGCTATGAAATTATTTCTATTGACTGAACACATCTTAGGCTATGAAACGTGCGATATTTTTTCTAAATATTAAGAGCGTTTTGCCGCTAAGTACGTGACACCATAGAACATAATATTTATGATTATATTGAAAGGTCTTTTACAATCTATAGTAGATGATTTATACAGCGTCAGGAGGCAACTTTTACCTTCACAACGGGACGCTGTAGCGCCCGGGACGAACTAAGATGGAGTAGGCTTGCCCAGCACCTATTTCATCCTCCCAACTTAATCGGCCTTGTCCACAGGAAAGACATGGTAAATACGTGCGGAGCTTACTAAGCCGCGGTTTTAGTCACGATGTTTTCCTTCACCGTTTGAGAGTACTGTGGTATAGCGCACATAAATTTTTCGCACAGAAAAATCCATTGGTACACGACCGTATTTGAACCCACGACCTTAGGACCGGAAGGCCAGCCACTGCCAGCTAGAGTGCTCTCAATAAAACAATAATACCGAAAAAAAAAAGAGCATATTTTCAATAATATTACTTTAGTACATATACCCAGTTTCAATATTTTAAGAACGCAATAGCTGCCGCCCACGACTTCCAAAAAATAGCCTATATGTTAATCCAGTGCATGTACTATGTATATTCCAAGTTTCATTCAAATCCGTTCAGCCGTTTAGGCGTGATTGAGGTACAAACAACCAAACACCCTCACAAACTTCCGCATTTATAATATAAGTAAGATGACGGATAGCTCATTAACATAGCAACGTTGTTTTCTGCCTATTGGCCTGAGTTAATGAAAATAATGTCTTGTTCCAGAATGTTCGGTTCAGGGGGCGCGTGCGCAGCGTGCGGCCAGGCGATCCCCGCGAGCGAGTTCGTGATGAGAACAAACGCACCTCAACAACCCCTTCACGTCTTTCACATAAAATGTTTCGCCTGCTCGAAATGCGGCTCACACTTAATGCAAGGCGATAGGTAAGAACACTACCAGATTTATAAAACGTTCTATGTTTAATCTTTTATTTATATTTCTCTGCTGGACTGGGAGTAAAATAAACATAGAATGCGTCCAGCTGCTTCTCTCTCCGAGCATATCGTAAAAGTCTAAAACTCTCTTCAACTTGATGGACCTATATGGGGGATGGGCTGATCACCTGTCACCATGGTGCACCATATCCATCTTGGGAGTCTTGGATCAGAAGTGGCTGCGAGTTTTCTTATTACATGTGGTTCTGCCCACCCCGTTTGGGATACGGGCGTAATTAATATGTATGTATTTAATCTTTTTCCCAAAAGTACGGGTGCGTCACTGCCAAAATAAAATCATCATTTCCCTACATTAGGTGGAGTCAGCACAGCATGTTTTCCTCTTCTATTTTTGCCTATCATCATCTCAGTACTTACTCCTTCCAAACGCATGTTTTCTTTTACTCAATACATACGTCTTATTTTAGTTTTTCCTCTGCCTCTTTCAGTCCTTGAACAAGAGCCAAGCGCAACCTGACTTCATCCACTACTGGACCTCCCGTTATGTGTGCGATTCTCCACGGTCCATTGCTAGCATTATCCAGATCCATATAAGAACAAGAGCGAAGCAAGCATGCTCAATGCAATTTTCTTCCAGGTACTACATGCTCGCGGGGTCACTAGTCTGCGAGCAGGACTGGCAGAAGCTAATGAAGAGTGCGAACACAGCGACGCCCGGCGCCCCCGTGCGGAAGGGCAAGGTGGGCCGCCCGCGCCGCTCGCGCGAATGAGCGCCGGCCGCGCCGCACCCTCACTCGCAAAGGGATTATGAGGAGGTAAGGATCAAAAACCAACGCTGTAGGTAGGAGGATCATCAGTTAAAGTGAAGCCGAGTGTTGGCCACGCGAAGGTCATAGATAAACGGGCAAACCACCAGCCAGGCAGACAGACCACTGTATTTGGTTACTGCAGGATATAGGAAGACTATAATACCCAGCGGTGGGTGGATGTCGGCTGATACGTACGATCTATCTAGTCGTGTCACTATTTTTTTCGAACCAGATTAACCAGGTTTTAAAATGCGCCTCAACGACTCCTTTCGTGCACTTGCATGGTGAGGTGATGATGAAGGACAATAATTCGTTTAAATAGAGTTACCGACATTACTTTAACCTACGACTACATAATCTGCTGGCAAAACTATCGCGTGCGTGACAAGACATTTACACAAAACTTATGAGAGAACAGCAATAGACGTATTCAAAGAAATAACTTCAGCACAAAATGACAATTGGTGTTTACGCAGAAGAGGATAATTAACGGGTAATAAAAAAACCAGCGTGTACTAGAGTGTACCAAAGCCCTAGCCAAGTTTCTTTAAAGATTACTCAAGATCTATGTATTACCTTTCATTTACTACGCCACCTTGCTGAAGTTCTGATGTATTTTATGCTAAGCCAATGCCACACCTGCTCAATTATAACGCGGAATTCAATTTATGTACTTCATCTTTATCCAAATGCCATACAACACACGATTTCTGATTCACGTAGGTGTGGCCAAGCGTGTGACCGAGGTTTCTGATTAGTCGACGTGGCTTTTAAAATCAATTACGATGACCAATTATTCCAATTTTAAATTTATGTCTACTAATCAATGGTGTTATATTAAAAGTTGAGGTACAATAAATGCCTAATAAAAGCTTTATGTCGTGGGCGGGTCATGATAGTGCGGTATTTTGATGAATTAAGAAAGCAGAACCAAAAAGCCGGATTATTGTAGATCCAGGATGATGTTTTGAAGCCCATAACTTACCCTTGCCTGTAACTTTTACAATTTTCGTAAAATCATTACTCGTACATATCCCAAAAGATTTGTGATTGGCAAATGGTTTTATTTCATCGTTCATGTTCCTCATAACTCAAACTCGGGTCGGAGCACTTCGTCGCAGAGCGAACCTCTATAACGTATTTCTATAAATAGCAATAATAAAATAAAATATAATTATCTGTTATTTACACTATGATTGGCAATTACTTTTAGCCGGACTGGCTAAACGAATAAGTTCGGTATAAATATTGTGTAGAATCTACGCTACTGTACTAAGTTTCCATAATCAACTGGTCGTGTTTAGCCGGATAACCGAGCACATTAGTAGATGAGCCGGCTCGTGCCATCCCTCGACGAGTGACCTTTATCGGTGTTATTAACACTTGTGTCGTGACTCCGCTCGTAAGGAGTTTCCTAAGCTTAATTAATTGCGTTAATTATGGGCTGGCTAGCGGCTAGTATAATGTACGTTCCGTGTTGCGTGATTTTAATTATAATTGATATTGCATATTTAATTTAAGTAGTTATTTTTACGGCAGTCAACACGCCTTGACACCTTTGAAAAAAGACCTAGTTTGAATCCTGGATATATGCCAAATTGTTCTAACTTACTTATATGCCGTGCAATACAACGAATCTATTTTATTGAGCGTTAGAACATCGTAAGAAAACGACATTGTATTTAAATTAAATTAAATAAAAATGCCATAAAACTGCTCTACCATGTAAACCTTGTTCATAAAAGTTTAAAAATTCAAATATTTATTTAGTAAAATCTTTGTAATTAATCTGTATAAGTTAAATAACTAATTTCATAGCGAATTAAAAGCGAAATTGTGAAAGGTAGGTTATAACTATCCTTAACTGATGAGCATGCATGAAAAGCAAAATAAATGTCACTTTATGAAATGGAGATCCGTCTCTGCCTACCTCTAATGGGAAATAGTCGTCCATGATTGTACCATATCCATGTATTTATGTAAAACTGTAATGTGTAAGCTAAGTATATTTAGTTCGACTCTGTTCTAGACTCTTATCTATTCGTAGAATGGCAGCGTATTGCCCAACCTGTCCTTATTACCTAGTACTTCGATAAACTGTAGCTACAGACGGAAACCGCTTCATTAGCAGCACTCATTTTCCTTAGAAACTGGGTAATTGTCGATAATAATATGTACAATTTGCCATCGCACTAATTAGACGATAAGAAAAACAGGTGACACTTGAAACTAGAACAGTCGACTACCACCGGTAGTATTACAGCAAGAGGATAGTAAATGTTGAGAGAGAAAGGAAGGAGGGAAATCGTATGTATAATCATTTTGTGAACATGCTATTTCTATGACTATAGATACTAGCATAAATATTACTCTGAAGGTTTTAGGTTTCTGTTTTAGTTTTCCCATCAAAAATGGGAATTTAAATAAAATAACAACACCAAATCCGCAATTCACGTCCGCAATAGGCGCGGACTGCAAGTCCTTTCACGCAGGTTAAAAATTCACGAATCATAAGCTGAACAGAGGGATGAAGGCAAAAGCTTCTCTCTCGCAAACCATTTGCACTGACGACACAAGCCACTCACCGCTGATGGCGGGTTTACGTACGGCAATACCTAATTGTACGTTCTGTCTGACGTCCCACGTAGAGCACTGGTTGGTAATGACCCCGCCTTCCGATCCTAAGGTCGTGGGTTCAAATCCGGTTGTGTACCAATGGATTTTTCTGTGTGAAAAATTTATGTACGCTATACAAGTACTCTCAAACGGTGAAGGAAAACATCGTGAGGAAAACCCGCAGCTTAGTCAGCTCCGCACGTATTGACCATGGACAAGGCCGACTAAGCTGAGAGGATGGAATAGGTGCTGGCAAAGCCTACACCATCTTAATTCGTCCCGGGCACTACAGCGTCCCGTTTGTGAAGGTAAAAGTTGCCTCCTGACGCTGTATAAATCATTTACTTATAGATGGTAAAAGGCCTTAGAGTTCTGACGTCCCATAACCTGAATGCAAGAGAAACTCCAGTTTCCAACAATCGGCTAAATAACTCCGAAGAATTAATTCGATTAAGAGACGTGTGAATACCGCAAAGAGAAGTGGCGAAGAAACGCAATTAAGCTGTTCATTGAACACCGCACAAAGACCGGCTTTGTTTATATGAGTGAGTCGCTCGCTCGGAAAGCGCTAACCTGCGTCAGTAATGTACTCGATATAAGACGCGCCTGAGGCCGCGGGCCGTGAGCCTTGCCCGCTATACTCGTCCAGTCATGTTTATAAGGGTTTTCGAGCAAATTTGTAATTACAGTAGTTGGACAACAGGGTTGATAGAGTTAATTATGCTGTAAAGGCGTGTGTGCAGAGGCGTCCGGCCGCGGGCGCCTTCCCGTCTCGCCGCGCTACTCCGCTCTGCTTACGGCTACAAAATGCACCGCCCAATTCCGAAGTTTAAACACTACCAAACTTATTTCGGCAACTCATAAAACTATTGTCCGTTGGTAATAAAATAATACAGTTTGGAGCGTAAATAGTTCATAAGTGACGAGCAACTTCACAATTGGTTGTTTAAAAAACAATCAACAACTTCCCACGTATTATTTTGAGAGAATTCACATTTAGGTTGTTAAAAAATGAATGAGGGTTAGTTTTTCAATTAAAAATGCAATCACTGGAACCATAAAACTCTCGAAACTCCAAAACAGCTCTATTACGACCATCACCCCTTTATTAAAACTACACAGTTAACAACAGGGGGCGGTAGTTGGTATTACTTTGAGCGGACATGGTCAAAGGCTCGATGTTAATTGGAAAACACCTGAAAATGACAGCGCCTTTGGTCGGGCTATGTTTGGCGTAAAAATGAAGTGCGCCGGCGGCAAAGAGTGACCCGGCTTTGTAACGCGATTACTCCGAATTGTCGAAAGTTAATTAAATATCGTTTTTCCGAATTACCTGCCGGGATTGAGATCAAAGTGGCCACTGAAATCTTTCCACAAAGGGCAGCCCGTAGCTCCCTTGCAGTGGACGGCTCTTCAGCTGTTTGTCGATGGTGACGGCTCTTTGAGCGCTCGCTGATAACAACGCTGTACTGCTGAGTGGGCGTACAATCGAACTCTTGGACGTTTTGATTGATGACTGGTATCTAATTCAATCGGTCTCGATCTGTGGCACGCGAGGGCCGTTTGTGACCGCGATGGCTTCGCGATACGGCCGCAGCAAATATTAGTTTTGAAATAGTGGAAAAGGCTTTTCAATTTTTATGTTCGATTGCGTTTGATGTCTGATACATTTTTTGACTTGTTTATATAAGAGAAATCGAACCATTTTCGATTAAAATATGATAAAAACACATACCGGTTAGTCAAACTAGGCGATACCTTCCCTTTTAGTTTTTCCTAGAATAGTTTACTGTGATTGCAGCATAATATGGGCGCAACCGTCTACGTTGAAATAGTAATTTATCTTTATTATGGCGTTAAATAATTGCGTAAATTAAACATTTATAAGCGTGTTTATTACGGAAAATTATAACTAATTGGTCTCCTTGGCCGAATGGTGTAGAGCACACTATTAATTATATTATACTTAATGGGAGGCTGGAATTAATGCAATGCCAGGAATGCATTTTGCGAAGGTTCTATGACAATCTATAACAAAAAAAATTACCTACGAGTATTGTACGTACATATGTCTTGGAAAGGAGGTTCTCATAATGTTTCACGTGAAAGCACTGGTGGTCTAGTGGTAGCAGCCCCGCCCTCCAATTCTATGGTCGTGGGTTCAAATCCGGTCGTGCACCAATGGATTTTTCAGTTCGAAAAAATTATGTGAGCTAGACCAGTACTCTCAAACGGTGAAAGAAAACATCGTAAGGAAACCTAATAAGTTCGAAAACATGTGTCAAGTGCACGAAAAGAGCCTTTGAAGTGCACTTTAAATCCTTTCACCACACTGGTTCGAAATAACTAGTGATACCATTAGTAGTAGTAGTAGTAGTAGTAGTAGTAGTAGTAGTAGTAGTAGTAGTAGTAGTAGTAGTAGTAGTAGTAGTAGTAGTAGTAGTAGTAGTAGGTACCTATATGTTTCATGTATATTACACTATAAATAAATAATATTTTTTTTAATACCACCATAGCCAAACTTTAACTTAATTAAATAATCTCTTGGTCATACTTGCAAAAAGAACAAAATCTCCAAGCATAGACCGGCCGCGTCACTAAAGTAGGTACACAACTTTCACTACAGCTCGGCAACTAATAAAAACACTGGCGCAATTACCCACAAGGTAATCCGCATTGAACAAAGTATGTCAAGAAATTAGTATTTAATTTATTCATTGCTCTGTTCGTGTCTAGTTTTTGTTATTGGTTCAACCGTCAAGTCAATTTTGGCAATTTCGTGTCACTGGGTTCAAAAAGGTAACTCTATTAAACAATAACATAGTTTCGACGCCACTAGAATTTTCTGTGGGTATCAGAAACTTCTTACGAGTGCCATGGTGACACAACCATAATTTTCCCTTGTCCCACTTTACGTGGGGTCGGCACAACATGTATTCTTCTTCCATTTCCCTCTATCAGAACTTCAGAAGTCATTTCAACACTCCTTTCTTTCTTGGTGACACAACCCGGAGGAAATATTTACAAAACATGCAAATATTTTTCCCGGCGCGTAAGTTAAACCTGCATCTTTGCGAAACAGCCCGATACTAGCTCACCAGTCCCCACGTCTACGAGGTCATCAAATCTACTGTCAAATTACAATTATCCAACTGACAATCAAAACGAAAGGAAATATAGCGGTTGAAATCTATTATCTACTGCTAAATTACTTCGTAACTTAGAGATAACACAACGATTTTCCCAGTAACATCCATATTTCAAGATGTAGAGCGCATTTCTAAGTGATATTGACAGTAGTTTCCAATGTAAAAGCCTTGAGTATCAGTCTAATGTTCGATTCCAATACTCTACCAACAGACGACGGATCGTTGATTACCATAACAACGTTGGTTTTTGGCAAAAAAACTGATTCAGTGCGAGTTGAATTCGCATTGTTTCTTGTATGGGGCCCCCTTTTATTATTTTATTTTTGTTGTTTGTTGTATAGTGACATTATGTAGTTGGATAATTGGAGAACATCGTGAGGAAACCCACGGCTTAGTATTGACCATGTCTTTCCTATGGACAAGGCTGACTAAGCTGAGAGGATGGAATAAGCTGGGCAAGCCTACTGCATCTTAATTCGTCCAGGGCACTACAGCGTCCCGTTTGTGAAGGTAAAAGTTACCTCCTGACGCTGTATAAATCATCTACTGTAGATGGTAAAAGGCCTTAGTTTATAGCGGCAATAGAAATACACACACTATGAAAATTCCAACTCTCTACCTACTACAGTTCATGAGATACAGCCCGGAGACAGACAGACGGATGGATGGACAGCGTTGGAACCCTTCTGGTACGGAACCCTAAAAATAACCTATGATGCTTTTCGACAAATAACAACGTTCCCATGGACATATTGATCGAACCGCGTTCATTAGTAGAATATTGAAATACAGTATAACCCCGGAATACTCAAATGCATCTCAAAGTTGAGCACGTCTCAAATGACGATTTTTTGACAGATTAATCAGAAACTGCCAAAAACCGTGTGTTGAGACGTGCTCAACTCTAAGTCGCGTTTGAGTATTCGGGGGTAAGTGTGATGTTATTTACCGGTATTGGCTGCCCACGAATATGGATCAAAATCTGCTCTGGGTGCGTTAAAACTTTATGTAATTTTACCAAACGTGATGGAAACAGCGGGAACAGTCTGGCTCGGAATTAGTACTCCATTATCAAAATTAAATCTTCATTCCATTACATAGCATGTAATGTTGGGCTATAACAATACGTTCAATAATAATACCGTATGCAGTGCCTGTAAATTAATATTGTATTAGTAAAGTACTCGGCAAACTTCTTGCTTTGTATGAAAACCGAATTTGTCCGAATGTGCAACTAATAGTCAACTAATAATAACCGAACCAACCCATAAAAAAATAATTACAAATAGTAACATCTCTATAATTATTACAAATCATCATCGCGTTAGTTCGTATTTCAAAAGCTAGAAGAAAATGCCGCGGCGCACAATATTTGTGGTACCACTGTAAGTTATGCCCATGCCGCTTTCCGTGAAACTACTGGTATAGAGCACATAAATATTTTGAAGAAAAAAATTTGATGACCAATAATTTGGATCTTAAGATTGAAATGCCGACTGCCGATTGTTGTTTTCCTTGTCGCATTCTTGTACTAGTACTTTAGATAGTTAGATTACACCAAATTCAATTTCAAATTCTCATGTGCTTGTAATCTAAAATTAATCTCAAGGCCTTGGAAAATTTGAAAAGTTTCAACGACGGCCCTCGCGGACGATTGCATTTTTATACCAGAGACAACCTCATAGCTTATTAGGGAAGCTTGTTATTAGATCCGTGGGATTTCTCAGCGGACTCGCCCCACTTAATTAGTTAAATGGATACGTGGCGTACTAACTGTTGGGTAGGCTGTGGCGTCCTTTAATAACGTTGTATAGCGGAAGTGTAATAATGAGTTGGAGGCTTTTCTACACACCAACTGGGCAGTCAAATGTTGGTGCTTTTTTTCATACGTTTTCATAGGTGAGAATCTATGAGATAAATATCTAATATCTATTTAATTCTGTTTTATTTTTTCACAATTTATAACTATGCACATTGTTAATCTTGATACAATAAATTTCTTCTAGATAATACCTGAAAATCGTACTCGTATACTCATCCACAAAATAAATTCGGGATGGGAGGCAATTAAGTCGTAGCTGAAGTGAAACAGTTAGCTCTGAGGGACGTGGCTATTTTATTTATAGACTGATGATTATTTGTAGGTTTGTACAGTCCTTAATTATGGTCTTTTGCCCTTTTATGGCATAGTTTTCTTCACCAAATTATAATTTCAACCAAAACTGACCTCTCTTGAATGAGTAACTTTTGAGGGACTATGTTGAATCTAAATATTAACCTAGTACTAAGCCTGATGACATTTTCTCATAATATTCGTTCTCCTTTTTAAGAATATCGAAAATCGATGATGAGAACCATCATCGGAAAGACACAAAAAAGAGGAGCACTATAATGCTTTTACCACACCGATTTCAAAAAACCAGTGACATGAGTGGTATCGAAAAGCCAAACTATAGGAAATTCTTCATCACATTGTCATGATCTGAGTTAGCCAACGTTTCTCTTTGGCCTAGGATGTAGGCCAGTCATGCACTTATGCACCGGCACACCGGATCTATCCACGACAAAGGGCATCCACCCACAATAGCTCCATTAAAATAATGCAAGTAAATGAGGATTTGCGGAGACGGGTCCGCCGAATCCGCCCGGCTGAGGCCAGGGGTGGAACCAGGTATGCCCCAGGGCCAAGTTATCAAGTACCATAAATGTCAACTTCTACCTTTATCTACCATTTTTTTTTTTATGCTTCGACAACGAAATTTACACAATCCAGTTGAACTTATTTACTATGTGACTTAAATCTAGTGCTATTTCAATTAGAGGTGACCACAGCATTCATATAAAAAATATTGAAATGCGTGAACACAACTATCTACTACGCAGAGGACATAGGTGTTTGTCCCACGACATAATCTTATCACCTAATGATGATAACGATGATAATGTGTTCATATGCGTCAATTATTGAAAAGTTTGGCTTCAAACAAAAAAGTAGATTTCTTTCAGACACATAAGATTACCCACCTGCGCAAATCCGTTGGTTAAACAGGAACCATTTAGTGAGGTTTTTTATGTAGAAGTAAAAAGTTATGAAACAAACTTTGACATTTGATATTTACAATGTTATACTCACTCTTACCCCTACGATCCCCATATTTTAACGTCAGCCCCAAGCGTAAAAGCCTAGCTCTGCCCCTGTCTGCGGCTCAGTTCCGCCGCGCACAATACGCCTCTGACGACGCTTAAACACTACACACGAACATGTTTCATTAGCTAAGTGGAGGCTTCTGGTGCCTGAATCTGTGTTGCAGAGACGCAGTCGCTTTTACTTAAACGCCGTAATTAAAATGTTAGGGACACAGTTTTAAACTCGCTCCAACTTGTTTCAAGTGGCCAATTTAGTTTTAGTGTCCAAGAGGAGTCTGTCGTCTCTGCGGGCGAATTGTGCTTGTAATGTCTGTCACATGGCGGTTGTTTTGTATCGGTGCGCGAGTTTCAGCCTTTGTGAAGCATGTGGCATTTTTGACGACCTCGGTGGCGTGGCGGGCGAGTGCTCGGCTGAGACGCAAGAGGTGCGGGTTCGATTCCCGCTACAGGGGAAATGTTCTGCAAATATTTCTTCCAGGTCTGGGTTGTAGTATTATACAAGATGTATTTAAAAAAAAGTTAATAAGTATTCTATCAGCCATCTGGTTCCCATAACTTTGCTTAGTTTAGGACTAGATGGCGCTGTGTAAAACGTCCACAAATATTTATTATTATTTTCAATCGCAATTGAAATATATAAATAAGTAAATAGAACTACAGCTACTCATGAAATTGCGACTCTACCATGAGTTTTTTACTTTTTTAACTAGAGACTCGCCAGGTATCCGCCGCACCAAATCAGGATAAAGGTCCAAAAAGCGGAGGGCGGTATAATGTAACCCATATTACGAGTATAGTGTAAGTAGTTCATAACTTTATTGATAGCTAACGAGTAAAATCGATCTGCATCAACGATCTTAATCGAATCGCGGCTGGCATCGATTAATCGCGTGTCGATGCCCCGATCTCGAGTTAATTTAATTGAAACCGAGTTGAGTAATTAATTAGTGGCGAATGAGAGCTCTCAGCCGGATGAAGCGCCCCTAGTCGTGATAAAGCTCGGCGTTTCTATGATGTAGAGAACATCATATAACGGTCATGATTTAAGAAATCTAGAGCGGGACGTACCACCTGAGGCGTGCAAGTGCGGTTTTGATTTCCGCAAAGCAAATCTTTGAATAAGTTGCAATTACTTCTGATCTAGGTCTAGGTGTAATGAAAGCTAATTATGGTATCAAAATGTATGTGAAGTAATGTAGTGGCTACGGTTTCTTACGAGCCCCAGGTCTCTTAGACCAGTCTTTATAGCTACATGTGATCGACAAGATAACCAAAAACAAGATACAAGTAATGGAATATTTTTATAACTATGTTTACAATCTGTTAAATTCTTAATGATTAAGAAATTCAGTGACAATTAAAATAAATGCTGCCATATTATAAATGTGAAAGTTTGTGAGGATGTTTGTATGTTTGTGACTCTATCATGTCGTAGCGGCAGAACGGATTTGAATGAACCTTGGAATATACATAGTATGTGTGCTGGAATAACATATAGGTTTTTTTATCGGGGTATCACGCGAGCGGATACGCGGGCGGCAGCTAGTAATAAAGAAAAAATAGGGAAAAAATATTTTCAAAAATGTATGAAATGCAGTGCGTATGAAGTATGTTGGAAATCCATTAGCAGAGTTGGGACATTTCGACGTAAAGAAATAAAAATAAAACCAGTCAAGTGCGAGTCGAATTCGCAAACAAATGTTTCCGTATCACCGAACATGTACTTTTAATATGACTTTTACTTTATG
Source organism: Scotopteryx bipunctaria (assembly GCA_949320045.1). Classification (NCBI taxonomy): domain Eukaryota; kingdom Metazoa; phylum Arthropoda; class Insecta; order Lepidoptera; family Geometridae; genus Scotopteryx; species Scotopteryx bipunctaria. The sequence continues at coordinate 9,544,219 of OX439441.1, forward strand.
TAGTTTTTAAATAGGTAGCTTAGATGATCGTTTACGATGGTTACAAAAATATTTCTTGTATGGGGCAATAGAAATACACACTGAAAATTTCAACTTTCTACCTATCATGAGATACAGCCCGCTGACAGGCACACGGACGGACCGACGGACAGCGGAGGCTTAGTAATAGGGTCCCGTTGGCACCCTTCGGGCACGGAACCCTAAAAAAGGTTGTTTACAATAATAGATAACGTTACTCTGGCTGATTGATCCAGAGAGCAGTCTCTTAGGTTAATAGCATTTAATCCCGCTAAAACGCTAGGCGATCCGCCATAATGAATATTTATCCTCGACAGAAGTCGAGGCATACTTTTATGACGAATACATATTTTAGTAGCCGGCGTAATTCCACTGATTGCTTTCTTTAATTCTAGGAACGCAGTCCCTATCCCCACTAAAGTGTATTAAAGGAAGAGCAAATATTAAATGAATGAAATATTATGCTAAATTATTTGATAGGCCTCTTTGCTTTTTCTTCTAACGAGATAAATGTGCTAGGACAGATTTATCAAAAAAATTATTCTGATCCGCTGCTTTTACAAAAAATAGCCTAAGTTTTGAAGAGTTTTTTTATTTTATTTTAGTAAATCAAAATATTATGAATAAAACGTTTAAGTAGGTAAGTTCTTAAATTACGAGATAAAAGTTAAATTACCACTTTTTATATAATTCTTCGACACTATCGTACAACCCAAACATACTTACCTATACATACATACATATATTATCACGCCCGTATCCCTAATGGAGTAGGCAGGACCACAAGTAAACATAAGAAGACTTGCAGCCACTTCTAATTTAATTACATTACCTTTATCTAAAGGGTTAATTTTTTTGTTTAATTACATAAAGTTATCGTTACTAATTAAACAACATACAAAGGTATTTCTAATTAGTCTACGTCCACTAATCGCTTAAGTTTCTTAAGCGTTGGACGTAAAATTAAATATTTTTAGAGTTGAATATAAATTAATGTTATGTACGTACCCTTAATGTGGACTTGTTAGATAAACCGGCGTTTAACCGATTAATATTAATTTCATGTAGCCAAGGATTTTCTGAAATTAGTATGCGAACTTTGGTTGGCCATCGAAATTGCCTATTGAAGGGGTAGGTTCGAATCTTAGTACCATAATTTTGGTTGCATTATAAAAAGTTAAATAAAGTAGGTACCTATATTTGATTCTGAGGTGTAAGTTAGTATGTTAGTCAAGTCTAGGTTTTTCTTAGGATAAATATAAAAAGGACCTATGTCCTTTTTATATTTATCCTAAGAAAAATATACTCTAAAAAAATCAAAACAATTAGTTGTAAATTAATCGCTATAGAAAAGGAATTCAACTGTTAAACATTTGCTTTTTTAAATCAAAATAAGCAAACATGAAATAATTTACGTAAAGAACAAAAAAACAGTAACTCATTTCATCTGTCAGTTTCAGAAACATAATACCTTAAAAAACCCTGTTTTTCAGATCCATTCATTTAATTATCGAACAGTGAAACAACGAGCTTTTTGCAATAAAAGATCACAACAGACACCAGTCACGGCAATAAGTAAAATGTATTTTTTTTTATATTTAACGTGCCGTCCATTAGTCATATGAAACATGTGCCAATACAAATGATATGCAGGTTTATGAATGACAGACGGCTACGGGCTTTAGGTGGGGGTGTCTGAGGGTTGGGGAGGGGGGAAAGGGGAGGGGGCACTAATGGATTACATTCGCGCGAGTGAATTAGGATATTGTCGTACGATCTTGTTCCGGTGCAGTCCTTTCTGATCCCCCTTTCATATCATTACACCCATAGCTGATTGCATTTAATATTGATGTATGCGTACTCTTGTTATTGAAATGACATGACAGTGATGGAGGAAAGGGAATATGTGAGCTTGGAGCATTGTTCCGTAACATCAAAGTTTACATTATTTTTGTAGTCATTATACACACTTAGGTAATATGCATACAATGTTAAATTATTACCGACGGCCTCGGTGGCGTGACGGGCGATTGCTCGGCAGAGACGCAAGAGGCGCGGGTTCGATTCCCGCTGCGGAAGAAATGTTTGCATTTTCTACAAATATTTCTTCCGGGTCTGGGTGTTGTGGAACTATGGTAGGTACTCGTAGTTTCTGATACCCACGACACAGGGAATCCTAGTGTGAAGTCATGACTATGTATGTGACTGTTATTTATTTATTTATTTTGCAGTCCTTATAAAGCTGAATATATGCTAAAAAATCGACTGGTTGAGACTATATTGGTCAGCACGACCCCGGTGAGGCCGATGTCGGGTCCCGTCTTCGGAATAATTTTTGGGAATTTAACATCGTTGTCTGGAAGAGATCACTCTTAGCGATAAGACCGTCAATTATACGCTAACTTTAACGTGATAATTTATATTTTTAAATGTTATTTTAAAGGTGTATTATTCATTTAACATTACAATCAAGGTATAAAGCCGGGTTTGGTTTCAGTAATATCTATTAAAATGTTCTTATAAACACTTAAATTTACCCTGAGAGTACCCTAGATTTACATCGGATCAAATTGAATTCATTGGGATCTGGGAAAGTATAGAATATCTACATGATAAAGCATGAGAATTGTAGTTGTAATTTTATAGAGTATTGTTGGATCTTGCAGATAATTCCGATTACAATCAACGCAGTCTTCACAGTTGTCTGTATAGGTTTTTATAATAAGTTTGTTTGACTGATCATCAGCTGAAGAAAAGTTTACGTAATCCGATTGAGTACGCTTGAGATTCACTTAACTCGTTTCCAGCCGCGACTTCGCTCGCGTGGTACCTGCATAAAAAGCCCATGTGTTCCATCTAGTTTATAATCTAATTTCTTATCAAAACCGTTCAGTTACAGAGATTTGTGTGAACAAACATAAACACAAACTTTTACATTTATAATACTAGCATCCTCACATGTTAGGTATCTACCCGGATCTCTATCTAGTCGTGTCTCTAGTTCACCGAACCAGTGTGGTGAAAGGATTTAAAGTGTGTCTCAAAGGCTCCTTTTGGGAACTTGACACATATTTCCGAACTTTTTTAGGTTCTACGGCATGCCGATTTCCTCACGATGTTTTCCTTCGCCTTTTGAGAGTACTGGTACAGTACATGTAAATTTTTCGAACAGAAAAACCATTGGTACACGACAGATACAAGTGTACCACCAGTGCTCTACAGTTTCTACCCGGATAAAAAGTAGCCTGTCCAATGAACGCAGTGTGCTCCAAGTTTTATCCCAATCCGTTCACCGTTACGGGATGAATGAGAAAATCGTACACAGACACACACACAAACTTTTGTATTTATAATATCAGTGTTAATGTGGTGTTCTGCTAAATAACCCTCAATATACTCGCAAATCCAATAAAACTTTTCATTTGTATAAGAGAGTGAGAAGAAAGATGTGATGCCGCACGTGACGTGGAAACCCAGAGTTGGTGCCAAACTGTAGCCTCGCTACACTCTCGTTCGCTACAAGGGTTTCAACTTATCAATTACACCGTTCGCTACTTACCGCGCGGAAAGGGCAAATTGATTTAATGTAACCAGAGTGCTTTGACGAATATTATTAACGTCTTTTTCACCCTCCTTTGTGGAGGCGATGCACACTTTGTTCTTCCGAGGTTTTGCGTAACATCGAATCACACTTATCTCAACGGGTTGATATTAAAATATAGATTTCTTCATTAAAGGCTTAAGAGTTTGCAGAATTAGAAGCAAATCCATTCAAACTAGCATTTTTGGCGCATTTTTATTAAGGCTCCGAAGTGAGGCTTCTGTTTACTGATTGATTCAGGTGTTTAAAATTTTTACTAACCCCAATAAAATTCAAGATCTCCGAAAACTTTTTATCTTAAAATAAAGCCTTGAAACGAAGAAGTGATCACATAAATACGAATAATAACAATGAATATTAAGGTATATTCAGTTATATGTCGTTTTACACTGAATTTGTTATAACTCGACTAATTATTGAAGTTTCATGAGCGAAATGATATAAGAATTTTACTACATTTATTTAAAATAAACAAAGCAAACTATGAACGCACGGAGTTTTAATTAAGTGGATGTATTCATTAAAGCAATGATTTCTAAAAAGGCGACGACGCGACTCACGTAAAATCATATTAATGTAAAAGACCAATTGACTAATCAATATACCACCAACAGCTAAAACAGTAAAAATGGTAAAATTTAAATCACTGTTTTCCTAGAATAAACGTTTTTCAATCCTACCACCGTTCTAAAGCATCGAATTAAAAAATACATATTATTTTTTATCTTGTGAAAAACATTAAGAATTATGGTGATTTAAATTTCCCTGATTATCTAAATCAGCTATATTACAGCGGTCATGTAACGGTCGAAGATTCTCAAAACAGCGTAGATGTTAGTTACAACTGGTTCATAATAATTCGCTGTTTATTCAGCCTGATTAAATAAGCTTCATTGTTCGTAATTTCCATTTTTTATCGCAGCTTCATAAAAATATTCTGTTATAAAACTCGGCTATGATGAGAATCTCGCGTCGTCATTTTGTTTTACCATTTGATCGTACCTAGTGGCAGTTTTTGTAGGTAAGGTTAAGGTACGGTTAACTCTGCGCGACCGAGCGACTCGAAAGCGACTCTGTCATGGCGCCACTGACGCGTCTACCTTCTCAAGTCTACTTTAAATGACACATCTATTCCGCGTCCCTGAGACCATTTTGGTCAAAGCTTTCAGCATTTTCTGTGAGCTTCAGCTTACAAGTGTTTGCAGGAATAATTTGGTTTTACGAGTTTAGTTCCTATGAGCTTTGCGATTCACGCTTTCAATAAATCAGTCTCGAAGCTTGTCGCTTTTAGGCCAGATAGATAATCTCCTTTCAAACAAAAACGTCTTTAAACATTTTTATTTATTACATCTTACATCCCCCACAACATGATGGACCATCTGGGCGACGCAATGGGCTGGTCAGCATGGATCGCAATATCCATCTGGGGACTTGGAATCTTATGATTACTTGTGGCTCTGCCGGGCGTGATAATATGTATGTATGTCTGTATGTACAAGCCCTTTCTAAGCTTTATCTAATGTTACTGGATCTTTTCTAAATTTGAAAGAATTTAAATTCAAATTATTTTTACAATACTACCGACTACTACTAAAATAAATTAAATAAATAAATATTTGTGGACATTTTCACACAGCGCCATCTAGTTCCAAACTAAGCAAAGCTTGTACTATGGGAACCAGATGGCTGATAGAATACTTATATACTTTTTTTGTAAATACATACTTATAATACATAATACTACAACACCCAGACTCGGAAGAAATATTTGCAGAACATACAAACATTTCTTCCGTAGCGGGGATCGAACCCGCGCCTCTTGCGTCAGGGCATCAAACTACTATTAGTCGTGTCACTAGTTTTTTCGCACCAGTGAAAACAAGTGCTTAACAAAAGCTCTTTACATGTACTTGACCCATGTTTTGCGAACTTTTTAGGTTCTACGATATGCCAGTTTCTTCACATTTTCCTTCACCGTTTGAGAACACTAGTGCTAGTAGTTAATTATAAAAGGAAATGCAATAGCAATAAGCGTTCAAGAATCGCGTGTGCACTCGCCAGATAATCGCGGCCGCACGCTTCCCGCCAGTTAATAAATACGTCGTACAACTCCTCTCATTAGAGAGCCATAACTCCTCATTAGCGGCCATGCTAATTAATGTGACGTTTACGAGGACCGCCGCTCGTAACTCACTCTTCGCGGGCCAACTACCAACTCCCAACTCGATGCTTTCGGACACTCTTTTTAAACGCATTGTGAGAAAGAGATGTCATTATGTGCTTTCTTTCCCCCGTGATTTATCGATAGATTATTTCTTGTGTTGGACGTTGTGCTATAGGTACCAGTACTCCCAACGGTGAAGGAAAAAATCGTTAGAAAGCCCTAAAAAGTTCGCATAACATGGGCCAAGTGCACAAAAGGAGCCTTTGAGGTCCGCACTGGTTCGAGCAAACTGACACGATTACTATTTAGTAGTATTAATGAACATTGTTGAATTTTGACAGATCGCACCATCATTCATTGTCATTCGTTCCCATTCATTCAAGCATTCATGGATGTAAATCTATTTAATATTCATCGGAAGTTATCTCCTTATAGAAAACGTTATTTCTCTGTATTTTCTCTATTTTAAAAAGCTACACATCAGATAGTTTCGAGATTTTAATCTTTCTTATTAGAGTTGCATAACTCCTCATTAGTGAACTAGTTAATTAATGTGACATTTACGAGGCACGCAGCAACTAGAAGAACAACACGAATGGTCTCTTTCCCACTATAAATTTTAAAACATGTTGTAGTTGCGTTCTTGTTTTAAAAGTGCCTCTCATATTGACCGTTTTAATAGGTGGACTAGACCGCCGATAAGTGACTGAAAAGATCACGCTATAGACACCAAAATTAAAAAAAAGTGACATTATATGGGTTTCACTTGATTCATTTGTCTCAACTCTTTCATTCACTATTTGAATTTCATTCGAACGTTGATTTGCCAGTTGATCATACAGACTAAGCAGGGAATGATGAAAATCAAATTAAAATGATTATAAATACGAAAACTGCGTTAGTGTGTTAGTTTCCACTCAGCTCCGTAATATATCAATTCAACATAGTTCTTGACCCGGAATAATGACAGTACTATTCAAAGCAAAACAGAGGACGGATCATAGTAACTTTGGGAAATAGAAATGTCTACCTATCACCGCACAAAACTAACGTGTCATAATAAAACAGTATTAGCAATCGGTGACCTCGGTGGCGTGGCGAGCGAGTGCTCGGCTGAAACGCAAGAGGTGCGGGTCCGATTCCCGCAATGGGAGAAATGTTCGTATCTTCTGAAAATATTTCTTCCGTGTCTGTAGTATTATAAATATGTATTTACAAAAAAAAGTATATTTTGGAGCCCATAGCTTTGTTTAGTTTGGGGCTAGATGGCGCTGTATCAAATGCCCACAAATATTGTATATTTTTTTATTTTAATCTTAATCAAAACTTTCAAAGAAATCATACCCACAAATGCACAGTATAAATTTATTTACAGCGCAAGTTAAATTTTATGGAACCCAGATACAGATCTTACGCGAATAATCAAAGTACCCACGTACTGTCAGTTTGCATAATATGTCGCTAAATACTTGCATCATAAAGTCCAGCAATAACGTAAACGAGATAAATATCATTAAATCTAACTTTTATACTGTCAAATGCATTAAAATGCATTGCAGTTTACTGGTCGCATTTACGAAGAAAGCAGGTTATCTGCAGGTTACGTGCGTATACATCAATGAAATCTTTTATCATAATCAAAGAAAACAAAGGCCTTTTACCATCATAGTCGATGATTTATACAGCGTCAGGAGGCAACTTTTACCTTTACGTAGTGCCCGGGACGAATTAAGATACTCCATCTTGTCTAGCACCTATTCTATCCTATCGGCTTAGTCGGCCTTGTCCACAGGAAAGACATGGTCGATACGTGCAGAGCTGACTAAGCCGCGGGTTTCCTCACGATGTTTTCCTTCACCGTTTGAGAGTACTGGCGCGGATAATTTTTTCGCACAGAAGATAGATAGATAAATATATTTATGACGAATATTTGTGTTTCAACTGCGTCGTAACGGCTGAACGAAATTGAATGAAACTTAAAATATACTAGTTTATGACTTGGAATACTATATATAATAAAAAAAAAATCCGGTACCTACGCGATGGTCGCGGGAGCCGCGAGCGGGTAGTCACTCAGCGTCACTCTTTTACCCAATTCCATCATACATTTTACTATCGGAGCACTGGTGGACTAGTGGTACTGACCCCGCCTTCTGATTCTTAGGATTTTTCTGTTTGAATAATTTACGTGCGCTGTACCAGTACTCTCAAACTGTAAAGAAAAATCGTGTGGAAACCGGCATGTCGTAGAATGAAAAAAACTACGCCATACCCACGTTTTAAGTGCAAGAGAGGAACCGTTGAAGCGCATTTTGAATCCTTTCACCACACTGTTTCTGGCACGACTTGGTAGACTATCGGACAGCGGATGGTAGGTTACACAAACGATAACAACGTTGCCGCGGTAAAGATCGATTCGTCGTCTATACGTTGAATATTGAAAGCAGGCATTTGAACCTGTTTTCTATGTATTTTATACAAGCCAGTGCGGTTCGTAATTTTACGTCCACGTTTTATTAGTAGTATGATGGCATATCTTACTCCATCGGGACCATAATTAAAGCTTTAGGGCGAAAGTTCGACGTGGAGATTATAATCACAAACATAATTTTAAATCAAATTAACACTTCAACTTCAAAAGGTCATAATGGTATTACCACGAAACAATATGGAATCGTGACCGCTCCGGCTGATATCTGAATCTGTACAGACGTATAATAGACATGTGTAGTTGAATTGCAACGTCTGTCTGTACTTTGATATCGACAGAAATGATTTTGAATTCTACATAACTACTAAAATTATATTTTAATCCACAAAGTTATATGTGTTTAAATTTTTACACAAAAAAAATTCAAACATATAATAAAATATTTTTAGACATATTTCTAGGGATGTTTTTCTACGAGATTAAATGCATTATTTTTTTACAATAAAAGCAAGTTATATTTTTGATCAAATAGCGTAAAGTAAACGCGGCTGAAATCAGGGGCGATCGCTAGTAATCGCTAATAAATAAATAGACGTCGGCTATCGGGCCTCGCATCTCCGGTTAATATTCGACGTTCGAGTTTTATAATTAACAATAAATTCCCATGTTTTTTGTTAGGGTTCGATGCATCCATTTTTCCACCCCCGATATTGATCTTAATAACTGTGCTCCGGTGGTCTCTATCGCTTATTTGCACGTGATTTTATTAAATTTTACGTCCAATAAACTTGTGGACACAGCTGTGCATCCAAAATGGAGCAGGTCATGGTAACATGGAAACAACTTTTTTCGTAATACCTTACTTTTTCCTAGGTGCCTCAAGCATTAAAATCAGATAGCGGATAGTCTGCGCGCACTGTCACTCTCAATGTTCAATTGCCAGCCGTAGAAATAATAGACCACTAAAATTTCCTCCACTCATGTTCAAACTCGAACGTCTTGGAAATAGAATACTCGGAAATAATTAGCTGATTCGTACCACCCCTCGATTTCGAGGGACGTTGAAAAACACCAAAAACGCACGGGCCCCACTCGGCTCCGTTATCTCGTTATCCTAATGAAGTCTACGCTAATGACGAGTAGGTAAATAATAGGGCGGCTAATGGGGGCTTTATCATTCTCGAGTGCGCTCCAGGTAAGGGCCAATTAGAGAGGCCGACATCGGTCCATATTGTTCGGCGCAGCTCGCTTCGATTACGATTATTTCCGAATGGCCCTCAGAGCTGATAAATTGGACAAACTATCGCGAAATGACGTCCGCGGTTTGCGGACTTTCATTTCCGCTACTTTCCGCTCCTCCGTCGCGTGTCCCTGTCCCGCTTCGTAATTACAGGCAGGTGCTTGATTGCTTATCAATATCGACTAGTCAAGTACTTAACAAGATTACTAGATCTTTTAGGTAGATACATATTACATACATTATCAATTACATTAGTTTAATAGTTATTGAATAACAAACAATTATAATTGTGGGTTGTAGTGGGCTTTCATAATAATAAATTTGTAGTTGCATAGCCTGTAGTATTTTCAAAATAGGAGGGCTGGTTCAAATCCACAATTGGTGGGTTAATTATCGCATCAGGCAGCGAGGGGAAACAGAAGCCCCATCGATAGGGAAAACACTAACCCCATCAAATTGACCGAAAGGCTATTAGCTCGAGCCGTGTAACTGACACGGCGCACATTAAAAATGAAACCTTTTTCATAAAGCTTTTAATTTATACTCTTGTAAAAAAAAACTCGAAACTTCATAATTGCTTTCACAAAGTTTCCACTAATAAGTTTTATATTATCCATGCTCGTAACAAGATGAGTTAACAAGGACGTTGAAGTTAAACAACAAGAAATAAGGGCCTCGACATCCCATCCAGAGAAGAGCTCTCGATACAATAAGGCAATTGCTTGCACTAACAACCCACCGAGCGCGGAGAGCTTTCCTATTGCGGTGCTCGCGTACTTCACCTCATAAAAGAATTATTTTATTAGTATAAATGGGTCGCAGATTGTGCAAAGTGCTAGCTGGACGAAGCCGGCGCCTCGGTCCCGCCGCTGCGAAACTTCCCGCCGACGTTTTTTATTGCGCAGAATTTAAATGCATTTTTGATGTTACGAGATGACACGCGGCGGACGTCCGCCCGCCCCGCGGCCCGCACCCCTCGCCCTATAATTTCCCAACTCGAAACTTCACTACGGTATTAAGCCTTGATTGCTTGAAGAAACTTGGAACATTCTGCCGTATTCTTCGGGCTCCCGAGATGCTGTGGCGCTAGCGCAGACGTTTATTACTAACATTTGAGTTTTATATTTTATACGGAAAATTTAATCGCAATTTGGCCGGTCGCCCGGAACACCGCACCGATTCATTCTGATTCCATTATGAAACAGTAAAATACATGTCAATGTTGGATCGCACTTTGAGTATTCGATCTGAAGCACAGAACAGTATAAAGTACCACAATATCGAAAGGGTTGCCGTGTAATTTGGAGTCTCTATTACGGTTTCAATTGAGTACTTGGGGCTTAGTTTGGACCGCATCAGAAGCGGTACACGACTATACGTTTAGCGCGAGCGGGGCAGGTGGCTGCCTCGGGCCCGCACTGGCCCGCGCCGCGGTTTGACTTCTTTGACTCTACTTTTTAACGTACTAAAAGGATTGCCGTGTTCTTATCGATACTTCAAAGAGAAACTTCTAAAATCGTTCCACTTTTGAAGCTTTTGTTTGATTTCATTTATGGAGTATAGTTTTCTTCCGGACCTGCAGTGTGAACAAACTTTTATTAATCTAAAAACAGCAGGTTACGGTACTTGGAAATAACTGTAATTTGTAAAGTTTCACATACTCGAATGATGCGTGGAATCAAAGACGGGAGGCGTCCGAGCGTCCCCGTGGGCGCATTAATTAGCGGGACAAGAGGGGGTGGGGGGGGGGGGAGATGAAGAAAGGGGTGCTCGTGAAAGTTTACCATTTAATTAGAAGCCACCCCCCACCCCTTACCTTTTGTAGTAATGCCGCGAATGAGCGCAAGTTAACGTTTCTCGTTAATCACGTATCAAGTTACGTATTAATTTGTTAATTGAACATTCTTGAGTTGAACTTGTTACAAGTACTTAATTAAAAATTTTGGAAGTATGTTTAGTACATAATTAATTAGTTATTCCAACATAATATTTAATTCCACATTCATAAGCATACATCATAACTTTTTATGTTTCCTATGGTACATGAAAACTACAATACTCGTAGAATAATAAATTGTTAACATTCTCCTATTTTAAACTCACCTTCTGCTTGTCATCGAATTTTATTGCTGCTCTTGTTTTTAATGATTCAAAATTCAAAAAACACTAATACAGTGACTTACTCATACGTTACATTATTTTTAAAAATATCTATAAATATAATATTTTAGGACATTAGACACTACACGCACCGTCCAGCCCCAAACTAAGCAATGCTTGAAATATGGGAGATAGCTGATACTAATATACTTTTTGATTTGTCAATACTTACTTATAATGCATAATACTAGGAATAAATATCTGCAGAACATACAAACATTTCTCCCGTAGCGGGAATCGAACCCGCGCCTCTTGCGTCTCAACCGAGCACTCACCTGTGCATCAAAGGAGCCTCCTTGAAGTTCACTTTAATCCTTTCACTGGTTCTAACTAGTGATACGAATAGTATGCAGTTACACTACACAATTCAGTTGGCAGTAGAGTTCTGGAACTTCTAGTCCCAATTATAGAAACTTAACGTAAGGACATCTAATTTGCAATGTGAACTAATTGCGAGAGCACGTGACCTAGACTCTAAGACCTGGGTTTTCGGTGTCCGTTTTGTGACGGTCTAGCGGTGTGGGATTTTAAACTTTATCTCAATGCATTTAGTCGCTTTATACCCTAACGAGCAACAAAAATCGTCATAATGAAAATCGTAGCAACTTAATAATGCAACTAAAAACAGTACTCATCATCATCATCATCTCCCTGCCCTTATCCCACTTAAGAGAGGACTGTTGGTCTGAAAGGTCTAGTCCTTTCAGACCAACAGTCCTCTCTTAAGTGGGACGGGTGGTGGCGGGTCCGCCTTCCGATCCTAAAGTCATTCAAATCAATTGGGTCGTCAGCAGCTCTCTTTTTCTTGCAGGGTAAGGGCCTCTAGCTGAACCGATTTCATGATTTTTGATTTGTTGTATTTGTCTCCGCCCTAAATAGCAAAATAACTACCTTATAAAACATTTCAAAATTTGCATTATTAATTCTAAAGCGGTACGAAGTTCGCGGGGTCAGCTAGTTTATTATAAACTTCGTAAATTAAATCAGTGTGGAACGGACTTTAATAACAAAGATGCCTTATTATAAACAGGGTAGTCAGGGCACTGGTGGTCAAGTAGTAGCACCTCTGCCTACTGATCTTAGGTTGCGGATTCAAACCCGGTCGTGCACCAATGAATTTTTCAGTTCTAAAAAATGATGTGCGCTATACCAGTACTCTCAAACCAGTAGCCCCAAATTAAGCAAAGCTTATACTATGCGAACCAGATGGCTGATACAATACTTAAATACTTTTTCTGTTCTGAATAAACAATTTTTTTTTTCTTGTAAATACATACTTATAATACATACTACTGCAACACCCAGACCCGAAATATATATTTGCAGAACATACAAACATTTCTCCCGTAGCGGGAATCGAACCCGCGCCTCTTGCGTCTCAGCTGAGCACTCGCCCGCCACGCCACCGAGCAAGAAGTAATTTGGCATATTTAATAAGAAATATGCCGCGTTATACAGTGGAGACAATACTTATTTATTGTTACGTTTAAACTATTTGAATTAAACAAGACGTCGTAATTTACTATCTTTCATAACAAAGGGCGCACCGCAGCTCGTCGCCAATTAGCCTAATGGACACGACCTGCATACTCGAAATCCGCCGGCAAGCTGCAGCTAATTTCAGCCTTAAACGCCGGCCGTGCAGACCGGCGTGTCGAACTCACAGGGGAGGTTCGAAGCCACAGCAGTATTGAAATAATCTCTTTAGAATTAGGTAGTTCAAAAAACTTTGTTTTATAACTTGAAACTACTGATGTTTTATGAAGTAAGCTACAGTTTCAGTAGAGCACTGGTGGTCTTGTTGGTACTGACCCTGCCTTTCGGTCCTAAGGTCGTGGGTTCAAATCCGGTCGTGTAACAATGGATTTTTCTGTAGAAGAAATTATGTGCGCTATACCAGTACTCTCAAACGGTGAAGGAAAACATCGTGAGGAAATCCGCACGTATTGACCATGTCTTTCCTGTGGGCAAGGCCGACTAAGCTGAGAGGATGGAACAGGTGCTGGGCCAGCCTACTCCATCTTAATTCGTCGCGGGCACTACAGCGTCCCGTTTGTGAAGATAAAAGTTGCCTCCAGACGCTGTATAAATCATCTACTATAGATGGTAAAAGGCATTAGTTAAAGCTACAGTAAAGGGAGCCTTACGATGTCCAGCTAAGGAAGCCCAACAGTGGGCAAAAACGGACTGTAGATGATGATGATGAAGCTACGGCCCGTGGCTCCGATAGTGTGTGCTGCATATAAAATGGCGATTATTCCAGGTGTATTGCAAGTTTCAGCCAAATCCTTTCAGCCGTTACGTAGAGTGGGAACAAGCATACTCACACACAAAATGTTTGTACGGTTTTATTATGATAAGTACATATTCGCTTTATCTTCAATGCATCTTTGTACAGCAAAAATTTTAGAAATCCGTAGATATATGGCGATTGCGTAGCTCCGCTACGTAGACCGATGCTACGACGCGTAGCGCTCGTAGAAACTACTGGTATTTTTTCTCAATCCGTAGTCAAAAAATAACTCGCTAAAATAAAATATATAAGGTTGTCTGATCGTCTTTAAAAATATACACATATTCGTGGCGGTATTTACAAGTGCAGGAGACAATAACCGTCCTAATATATCGAGAATATTTGATTTTGTTTAAGAGGACAGAGATGTCTGAAAATCCATGGCGGAGACCTGGATACTTTTGGCCAGATAAATAGATAGATAGAGTAACTCTTTCTTGTGTAAGTATAACAATATTAAATTAAAACAAAATAATAATACTAAACCAAAAAAAAGGCCAGTAGTGGGACGAAATGGGTTTGAATAAAAAGAGAAGGTAGTCAGAGAAAGTAAGTACCTACAGATAAAAGAATTTATCAGATGAAGCATACTTGCAAATTCAAATCTTTATTTTCTTTATCTCATTTCAGTCGGGAAGTCTAATTTCCCAAGAAAAAAAACCAGGCGTCTTAAAAAAGCCCGCGTCTGCCGCACTCACCGACACGACATGCATCGCGACTCATTACTCCACTAATGGAGGTCGTAATGAACCAATCTAACAGATTGCTCTCGAATCTTCAGCCAACACTGCTGATTTGAAAGCTCTGCTCTGGTTTTAAGGGCTAGTTTACACGGCGCGGTGATAGGACGGGCCGGTGATTCGAAGAAGACGGTTTTGAGATATTCGATGTGATTATTTATTAAATAATCATAAGTGTTGCAAAATAATTTCGTTTCTTGTTTTGTCAGCCTTGTTTAAAATCGATCAATTTGTATTCTTATTATTTTACAAATAAATATCAAATAAAATAACTTATAATAACGAATAAAATAGTTCTTCAGATTACACCTCCAAAGAGTCTAGTCACAAAAACTTAACCAACTATCTGTAATAACAAAGATTACCTCAAAACAACAAGATGAAACTTACTAATTATTAATAGAAAATGTTTTTTTTTTATCTGAGTTAGTAAATAAAATTGCATGCAGTTTTAATTTTACATGGATTTGTTTTTCCAACCGTACGACTTTTGTAAAGCGTGTCGCATATTGTGTAAGTTGCCTTTCACTTAAATACTCATCGGAAACTAGCGGAACCACAACTTTTCTTGATCAAATGGAAATGTTTCTTGGATATTACTGAAAGTAATTAAGAGTTGGAAAAACTTTAAGGTAGTAGATATATAGATTGCTTTGGGTTTGACCAATACGAAATTCATGATTATTTATTCACTTCTCTGCTGGATTGGGAGTAAACAAAAAGCATAGAATGCGTCCAGCTGCTTCTCTCCCCGAGCATGTCGTAAAATTCGACTAAGGGATAGTATCCTCTCCAAAATAATGAACTATCTATATGAGTGATCACCTGATCACCAGTCACCATGGTGCTCCTTATCTATCTTAGTACTTTAAATCAGAACTGGCTACAAGTTGTCTCATGTTTACTTGGCTCTGCCCATTCCATTAGAGACATGGGCGTGATAATACGTATGCTTACTTACAAAAAAATTCGGAGAATGCAAAATCGAATAATTTTAAGTTACTTTTAATTATTGATGGCTTTCGAATAATTCGTGAAGTCCATCGCATTTATTATTAATCTTTGTATAGTTTTAATGATCAGCATTAGTTTAGCACCAAATTAAATCGGTTCGTCGGCTCGACACGCGCACTAATCGCCAAGGTTAAGTCGCGAGTTCGGAACTTGTTCACAACTCCAATTTGTAGCTCCGTTTGTAAGTCAGGAAGTTATATTAAAAGGTCCGCAGTAATTTTCTTGACAAACACAATGAATAATGAATGGCGCAATATAAAATTCGGATTGAGGAGGGCGCCTCCACGTGTCCCGCCTGACATGTTTGTCTCTCTTAATTCTGTGTGTTTTTGCTAATTGAGTCCCACTTCTATCACCTGAACAGTCGAGTACGTGCGCCTCACGAACGCGCTCCATTCAATCTAATATTCATTATGCGTCACTAATTAAAACGTCTGGCACTTCTTCCCATTTCTTGCGTGACGCGTGAATTCAATCAACTCACAACTCGACATAAGGCGCAAGATTTATGACCGACACAAATCGAATTCGCTAACAAACAATATCGTATTCGAAGCCGTACGTAGGATACGAGTATATCAATATTGCAGGCGCTATTAATACGTCCGTCTCATGAGCGGGCGAGAGCCCTCCCCCGCGCACCGCCGCCCCCACCCCCGTAGTCGCCGCTCTTAATTGAATGAGGAGCGGGAATTGTTTCCCAAAATGAAACAATTAATTGTGCAACGGCTATTCCGCCTTACATGGATAATACGTTCGTTTATGGCCTCCTAACGCGGCTGCACGCCGTCCTTTATTGGACCGACTCTAGGAATTTGTGTTCATTCGAGCTCGTATCCAAAATTTAATCGAAAATTTACAAGGACATCTCTTTGTTGTTCCTGCAGAATTTTTGCAGCTGGCCTCCTCGGGGTGGTATTTTGCGGCGCTGGAAAAAGATCTCTGTTTAAATGAAACCCCCAAGCGATTCGGTTAAAAACTACGGAACTAACACCGCCGTTTGCCGAAACACGATGGCGAGAACGAGCACTGCTAGCGAGCCTTTTAGTTTGAACGAAACGCTTAAAATTTTCATGGTCAGGTCATAGCACGTGTAATGCGGTTATACCGCGAGGAAATTCCGTGGAATGCGCCAACATGTGGCGCATCCGACTGAAGACGCGTCGTAAACCGCCTTTACGCCTCTCCGCGAGAGCTTCTCAAAACTTTTCATATTCGCCGGCCGTAAAGCAAGCCAAAAAATACGACCACGAAAAACATTGTAAATAGAGCGAGTAATCGGCTCGCCCCACGCCCGAGAATGAGTTTAAACATAGTTTTAAGTGCACACGTGAGTATACTGAGGATTTCTCGGTACAGCTAGACTACGCTCAGACCTTGTAAGATTCAGGTTATTTCAGCTTGGAGCGCGTATTGATTTCCTGGAAATAGGAGAAACAATTGAACGTTCCGCTATGGTATAACTAATTACCGAAATACGAAGACAATAGCGTCACACTAGCGCAGAGCAGCACACACACGCCTGTAGAGACGAGGGAGTGCGCCGCTGGCGAGGGCACACATTCAATTTGCTATTTATCCGGGAATGGATCTAAGTCATTACTTAGCTGAGCGAGAGAGATGGGAATGGGATGCACTGGAAATTACACTGACGTACTGGTATTCACCATTGGGGATGGTTTACATTTAACAACTAACTCCAGTCAACATTCTTATTTAAAATAGACTATAATATATTCAACCTGTATTAAAAAGTCTGTCGAACTAGTGACACCGTAATTTCTATTCTCTATGTTATCCGATAGTAATATTTGGTGTACTGAACTTAATTTATACCTCTAGTTATCGACAATACTGTCAAGTTCCAATAGTTTAGCCAATTACCTCAGAGCTTTACTGACTTTACTGCAAGATTTAGTTTCGAGATCCGATAAAATAATACAATCTATCATAACATGGTATTATCATCCATATAAACATCATCATCATCATCAGCCTATAGCAGTTCAATGCTGAGCATAGGCCTCGCTTCATGAGCTCCATCATGACCTATCTTCGGCTTGACGCATTCAATCTCTGCCACCTTTCACAAATCGTCACTCCATATAAACACGCTATGTCATATTACTCGCACCTCAAAAATATTTCAAAATTAACCAAAAAAAAACAAAATGTAAAAGAAACTTAAAAATCGAAACAGCTAATTACCCTAACACAAGTAAAGTGTGTGTCGGAGATCGCGTTGACGCGCCAACGGCCCCTCAATCACAGGAAGTGCGCCATCTCATTGCGGAAGTGGTTCGGGACGGCTACTCTGAAACCGCGCCTGAAAATACCTGAATTTTGTAACACAAGAGCGGAGGTCGCTTATTTTTAGCGAAATATTTCAATGCTGATCAATATATGATGAATAATACAATATATCGAAAGCAGAAATTTAGGACATATAATAAGATTAACTCAAGTTGTCGACATGTTCAAAACAGGGTATTTTTAATTTCCACTACAAATGACTTGCGGTTGTTGCGTTCAGGAAGAGCAACAGTTTAGTCTCCATTTTTCGTCTCACTTCACGTCTTCTACTCGTACGCCTGTGATATTATGGAGGTGTTAAGCTTGCTTGATGGGTCGATCGAATGCATTTGGTGATGAAAAAACCTCGAGCGATATAAAATAAAAAATAAAATATGGGATGTAATCACACTTTCATTCCATATTCGCCGGTGAATAACAAAACTTTTTACTACTATTTTAGAGTAACGGTATAAAATAAACGAAATTATGATTTGTAAAAGTGGAAGGGCAATTTGAAAGCATATTTTTTGTATGTAAGCTAAGTCTTTTCTTTTGTAACGCAGAAATAAATCTTTAATCAAGATTGGCAGGTATTTCAACAATCCAAGCAGGTTTTTTTTTACATTTGCTAAAGTAAACATGTGAACAGAACATTCATCAGTTACCCCTTTTATTTGATAAAAAGCTTTCCGATGTTTTCCATTAAAAGCCGCTGTAATTAAATTCCTATTCACAAAAATAGTTGACAATATTTAGAAAATGTGTCGCAATCCAGAAACCTATCTTCTAAAACCCTTGAGATGGCGTAACAAATGTACATTTTTCTACCAATATCCATTAACCTAAATGTTTCTGTCTTAAATAACCCCGCCATTCTACTTTGTAACATTAAAATAATTGAATTCGTCTTGGAATGGGTTGGGGCTGATTAATTCTTATCGTTGGGTGGGGCTGCCGTTGTTGATTTGGATAAACCTAGGAGAATGACACACTAGCACAGACAATAATAAAAACTTTTCAAATAAACACTCATTCTCTAGATTCTAGTTTCTAGCTCAAGGAAGCTGTAACAAACGAACTGACAGGCGAACAGTAAGATCAGACTAAAGAAATAAAACTTAATAATAATATTTCGCATTGCAACACAACTTTAAAATGCTTTCATAATTAAACTTCATGCGTAGAATTCTATAAGATTCAGTGTAGCAAGCGTGTTTTCTCAATTACTTATTTTATTACTTATAAAAATATCAGCAGTGTAACAGTGTAAATCCTCCCTAAAAAGAGATGGGCCCAAACTATCTGTCCCGCGCCGAGACGTGTGGTCGCCCCTCTGTATTATTTACTTTAAGCTGAAATATATTGGTTTAGGACAACGTGTTGATTAAACAATGCTAAATTATTGGTTTTACTAATTATTATGAGTTTCGTATGTGTCTAGTAAATTGTCTGTGCGTCAGTCTATTTTCACTACATAAACATACTATTAATTACTTATTGCTGTGCCATTATTTTTGATGCGCCTTAAGCAGAAAGAGTATCAAAATTTGGAAGGACAGTTAGGTATGTTCAAAGACTAGGAAAGCTTGACGGCCATACATCCATCGCAAAAACTTTTACAATGTAAATGTAAAATGTCTACATATCTACTCGTATCTTATTAAACTATCATAGTTATACATATTTATTAGCACTTATAATGGGATATTTACCATGATTCGATATTTTGGCTCAGTTGCGCCATGAATACGGAATAATTTAAGTACATGGCCGTAAGAAACTGCGCTGAAATATCGGGAAACTATGTATGTGCTTATATCGTCTACATAAGTTTACTCTGATCAAACCTAATATCTTACATAATTATTAGCTCAAGTTCCACAAATCATATTGCAAAATGAAGCCTGGAGCACACTCGCGGGTGCACTGATAAGAGCGCACGATTAAAATGAATCACAACGGTGCTAATTGGGCAGCCCTGCTCCGGCTCATCCAATTAGCCGGGACTTAGAAACCCGCAGGCCGTCGGGACCAGTGCACCCCCGGTCTAATCTACCCCGCCTGTTCTACTAATATGAACCATCACTGTCTTGGAGTCAAGAAAGGGAGTTAAAGTTTGGTCGTTCTTGAAAAGGAATTCTAAGTAATATCTACGTTACGAAAAATATTAATATGTGTTAGTATCCATTTGTCTCAGGTATTAGTGAATTGATGAAGCAGTCGCTTTATTTAAGGAGGAGGCTCAAGATTTTTTTAGAATAGGTATATTTTATCATACCAAGTTAAAGTACTTTGTTACCAAGTTAAGGTAACGAAGCTAAAAATCGCAAAAATGCAACAAAGAACTTGAAAGTCTATTATAGAAGTTGAATTTTAAAGTATTCGGTGTTATTTGTAGTGTGTACTGTACAATCGTCTATAGTAAGATATACACTTTCCTTACTTTTAAAAATGGTATCACAAAGTGATATTAAAATCAAAACCTTAAATCGGGCCATCTTCGTTTGGCCATCATTTTCTTTTGACTCTGACTGTACATCCCTGTCAATAACCGTATACATTGTTAATTACAATTATTACACATTGTCTAAAATGAGTGTCCTAATTGATGCAGGGTTAATTTAATCGAGATTGGTTATTCCTATGGGTAATTGATTTTATATTTCTATGTTCGACTCTTTTTGTAAAAAGCATCAATATTGTTGAAAGATAAGTTGAATAATACCTACCTTGTTATTTGAATTAACCTTTTTAGTATTACCTCTCGTGCGAATAGATTTCATTAGTTAGACCACCTACGTAACGTCGGCAGCTTATTGCTATCACCGTAACTTTTCCTCGGCGTTGTATCTTCTCGAATACAATAAATGTAACCTAAATGTACTTCCCGTCGCTACTGAGATTGCTAAGTAATTTTAAGGGTACATTTTGGAATGTTGATGAAAACTCAGTTGTTTAGGCGGAGCGCGGTAACGACTCAAGACTTCGCGACGCCTTTAATGACATCGAAGTCAGCGGGGCTGGGTTCGCGTGCGCAATTCTTGTTATTTCTTTATTACAAAGGAGTTCCTCATTAATTTGGCAGCCCCTCAGGGTTGAGACTTGCGAACCCTTGACCTCGTTCGCGAGAGCCCACGACACTGAACCGTTGAATTGAAAATCTTACGCACCTAGCGATACATAATTAACGAACCTCATTATGGAACTGAGTAACAGATATCTCGAGACCTCCCCGCCCCCGTCCCGCGCCACCCCTGCTTTAAACCCAAAACATCCTGCAAATCTCACGACTCGCGGATACTTTGCACGGACTGAAAACTCTGCCGGCGCAACTGAAATCGACATTAAACTCAAACTTAGATCATTCCAGCCGCGAACATAATTCCTTGACTCATCGTTCCACTAGACGGGTTTCTGTATCCTTAATAGCGTCCGTGAGAGTTTTAAAATTGCTCGAATAGTGAAACTTGTTCCTAAAAGTGTTGCAGGCCATGCAGAGCGCGTAACTTCGGTATTGAATGTCGCGTTTTATTGGACTAACTCGTTCGAAGCATGCTAGCGGAAAGAGAGTTGTTTCGGAATGGATTCAGCTCTTATTGAATGGTGTTTGGATGAGTGTGGCAATTTGAGTTGGAAAGTCTGAATTGACGCCTTAAAGTTTTATTGGGAGGCTAATGAACCCGGCCGCGGCAGGCCGCTAAGCGGCGGTGGCAGCGGCCTGTGTCCGCGGACTCGTGCATTTTTAATGGCGCACGCTAGCACACTCACTATTAATATTTACCGAACACGTCAAGAGGGTGCACTTTACCTTTTAGTTAACTAGCGTCCGGCCGTTCATTAAATTTTCACGCGCGTCAGTTTCGGCGAATTTTCCGCGGCGCTGGCCGGCCGGCCGCCGATAACGAGGCGGTCCGCGCTCGTTACGACTCGCCGACAACCCGACCAAATTTTATTAATAATAAACTGTAACTGAAACGGCAGCTTTGAAGTAAGAGAGCGGCTCGAACGCTCGTTATCGGGAATTATGCGAAATCCTTTGACGTTAACTCGGTACACTTTACGCGGATAAGTATTACATTATTGTAACTACATATTGCATAAAAGTGGAGCAAGAACAGCTAATTCCATTTCATTTCGTCCTTTGACATTTTACAAGAAATATTTTTAGTTTCCAAAACGTTATAAAGGCTAACTATTTCAAACGTTTTGCCGACAAAAAGAGTAAACTTTCAATATTCATAATCATCGAGCCTTTAGGTGATAGCACCTAAAGGCTCGATGATTTATAGATCTGATCAGAGTTTGCAGATTATTTAGAACAATCCGCCAGTGGTGGCATAAACAACAGTTAATATGAAGACGTCTGCAACAGGTTGAGACGAACAAGACTGATGAATATTATGGACTTGAATACAATATTTTGCATAAAATGTTTACGTTGACAACTCTAATTATGCAGTGAAATTATAACGATGATCAAATACCGGATACGTGGTCGCCGTTTACCTATTTATTCAGTTCACTTAGAGAGCACTGGTGGTCTTGTAGTAAGCCTCCGCCTTTCGACCCTAAGTTCATGGGTTCAAATCCGGCCATACACCAATGGATATTTCTGTTCGAGAAAATCTAGAAAGCTAGTATCTAGTGCACGGCAGGAGAATTTGAGACGCATTTTAATTTTTTTAAATTCTTTTATTTGAAGTGTTTGTCCTTAATAGAACATGCCACCCATAAAGGTACACAATGTATAACAATCAACAAAGCAAACAACTTATACAGAGAAAACTTAAAAAAAAAAAACTTAACAGTACGCATTTTAAATCTCACCTTAAATCTTTCACCTCACTGGTTTGAAGGACATGACTAGTAGTAGTCTATCCTGTCACGTGACAAGTTCACAGATACCCGATAATGTATCCACATGAAGACATCACTCAACAGGTCGGCGAGACGCGGTGATGATTAATGCACTGGCTCTGATATACTGATTGTTACATCCGACACATGGGTTAATATCACGTGAAGACAAGCGTGTTTATAAACACCAATCCTTTTGTTATGATTATTCAGGAATTGTTTATTCTTGGATTAGAGCTTCCGATTGTATGCTATCTGTAAATAAAGCAGATATGCTTTTGTACAAAAAATATTTCAGCTTGCACGTGTCTTACTTTTTTTGCAAACTATACATACTGCCTAATATTGACCCTGTTTTCCATGCGGGTGGACAGATACCTTAAATCTCAATTTTCACAAAAACTTTATAGATATAAAACAAAAGCTAGTGAAAAGATCAAAGTTGACTAGAAACATATTATAAGACATTACCCATTTGCAGGCATAATAGCTGGCGGATATAATAGGAAACTAATGTATAAAACGTTAAGCTTTAAATTTTCTCTAGCAATATCGTAAACGTTTTCCAATTTGGATCGGAAGATTTTGATAAAGTTGTTATGTTTGATCTAGCTCATATTGAAAACGAAATGTACGCTCAAGATTCACAGCTATTTATGAACAGTGTTTTCTTGCGAGTTTATTCAATTTGAATTCAATATTATACTTTTATCATCCTACATAGTTTTTATATACGAATTACAGGGTCCATATTTCTTTATTATTATTAGATAGCACATTTATCTTCAGGCATTTTTTCACGAATTCTTATTTTGTCCTCAAACAATTTGATGTCGTCCCCGTAACGCTATGACACTTGTTCTCTCCGTGCTTGAAAGGTAAGTCTGTCACGAGTTGTGCGTGTCGGGGTCGTATGAATAAGCAATGAGCGCGCGCGCACGCGAAGCGACAAACGGCCACGGCGCACGCAACGCCGCCCTAACCCCCTCCTACCCCCGCCCGCCCAACACCGCCCTTAATTTATTACCGCCCAGTTAAGCGCTATCTCTCGGTATCATATCTTTCGGCTGGAACTTTATCACGCCAGGCTTTGTTTCTTTATATTTACCATTTGACATTCCGATTGTTGAGCGAAAATCTTGGTTAATCGGACAGAGAGCCAAAATAAAAACTATGCATTTGGAATAATCACAAAAAGCATTGCGAGGCTAGCGGGCAAGAAAGCTAAAAATATCTATCCATCCCGCCTGCAGTCTGGTTCGGGATCATGACTGCAGCGACATGAGGCCGCGACATAACGCAGCGACAAGTCGCCTGCCTGTTTACGAATTTGTATCTTTACTTGTTCTGGAGATTAATATAGGTATCTAAAGTTCCACAATGGTACTTAAATCTAGCGCAAAAATGATATATGCAAATTAATAGGTTTATGGATCTGAAAATGGTAAATTAGTAAGGAATTGGATTAAACTGATAAATATTATGGTTGGTAGTGGAGCACGTGTGTCTCTAATGGTAGGAATTCGTGTACTGACCGAATTATCAGTTTTGTGAAAATGCGCGTGAAAGGTATACGCAAATACGCACAGTTACTGATGTTCTTAGATTAATCCGAACATAAGAAATTTTAATAAAGAAATACTACGTAAAACTATTTACCTATCACATTTAGTTTTCATTGCCTTATAAATGATGTAAAGAGCATTTTACTTAAACATCACAGAGGTCTGCGTAAGTGCTACTGCTACTAGTCGTGTCACTAGTCCTTTAGAAAGGATTTAAAGTGCGCCTCAAAGTGCATTTGACATATGTTTACATTCTTCGTAAGTAAGAATCCGAGCTTGAACAGAAGCGCCGTCAGCTTGGTCAAGTTATTCGAACAATACCACCAAACATCCCACAACTCCGATGATCCGAAAACTCAAACTGGACGGGACTGTTTACCGAGCGCTCTGCCGCCGTCATCTATTAAATTATTTAGGCCGAGTCTTGCATTGTCTCGCGAGTAGGTTCGGCCCGATTGTCGTCCGATCAGCCCGCCAATATAAACAGTCGTTAGTGTTGTTGGGTTAGCGCCATGGAGTGCAGAAACCAAGAGAAATCACATTTTGCTTGTTACCAAAAGGGGCTGGCTTCCCAAACTCGAAAACCAAGGTTTTCCATTCTAAAAGATGATGAAAGTTGGCAGAAATAAGCATCATCGTCATCTTCCTGCCCTCATCCCACTCTATGTGGGGTCGGCACAGCATGATCCTCGGATCATGGTGTAAGAGGCAGGCGGCTGGTCAGAAAGCACCTTAGCCTTTTGGCTAAGGTGTTTTCTGACCGGCCGCCTGCCTGACGTCAACCCTCCTTGGGAATACTAGTTGGCAGAAATAAGCATTGATTAATTTTAGCAATGGCTTACTTCCATTGTTTTGGGTTATTCAACAATGTTTTTTAAAAGCAAAAGAGCCTAAAGTTTCCTTCACTTTCTTTAATGTTTTTTTTAATACCAATTAATAATAATAATTTTGAAAGGTTGCTCTTATTTTCCATGCCATTTCCAAAATTTCGACAGTCCGTGTCGGTTACAATCGAATAGGAATGCGCCGAATGTGCGAGTATCGCTCGCCAGGAATCGTTTCGTATTGAGTTAGTGCCCGGACGCGTCCCGTGTTTGCTCTGCTAGTTAATGGAATGCCGATGGGCCATTGTGAGCGCACAGGCGTTTTCTATTCAATACTCGATATTAAATTGAACGCACATATTCGTGTGTACACAGCTTTCTGAAGGAAGCTTTATTCAGTTATCTTTTGTTTACATAGTGTGTGCTCTATTACATATTATGGCTTACTTTTGCCTTGATTATTGTCGTGTAAAAAGTAAGTAAGTTCGTATGAGCTAGTGGCCAACTCTTGTGACGGAGTTTTTAGGCCGCCTAAAGGCCTCCGTCATGGCTTAACGACGGATATATTATATTATATTTATATCTATACTAGCTGCCACCCGCGGCAGTACACCGATAAAAAGTAGCCTAGATGTTATTCCAGCAAACATACTATATAAATTCCAAGTTTCATTCAAATTCGTTCAGCCGTTACGGCGTGATTAAGGCACAAACATACAAACATCCTCACAAACTTTCACATTTATAATATAGCAGGATATTTGTTGTGTAATGTACCTACAAAACAGCTTCGGTAAGCGCAGGATTGAAAAGAATGGCGTGCTAAAGTGGAGGCCTAGGCCCAACAGTAGGCGGATGTGGACTGATATTTCATTACATTTCATTTATTAACAAATAATGTGATATGATGATGAATGTACAAAACTATATACTTTATTTTACATAGCCAAACAAAGTTTCTAATGACAATTAGAGCGTGATTTCGTCCTCAAAAAGCCCACTTGATATCAGACAATTGAGCACTGGTAGTCTAGTTGGTAATGACCCCGCCTTCCGATCCTAAGGTCGTGGGTTCAAATCCGGTCGTGTACCATTTTTCTGTGCGAAAAATTTATGTGCGCTATACTAGTACTCTCAAACGGTGAAGGAAAACATCGTGAGGAAACCCGCGGCTTAGTCAGCTCCGCACGTATTGACCATGTCTTTCCTGTGAACAAGGCCGACTAAGCTGGCAGGATAGAATAGATGCTGGGCAAGTCTACTCCATCTTAATTCGTTCCGGGCACTAAAGCGTCCCGTCTGTGAAGGTAAAAGTTGCCTGACGCTGTGTATAAATCATCTACTATAGATGGTAAAAGGCCTTAGTTAGTATCCGACAATATCAAGTATCGGTGATTACGCGGCGTTGCAGCGGGGTCGCGGGTCGCGCTGCTGACCGTCCGTGACCCCGCAAATTGCACCTTTGCACCATCTTGAAGGCGGACGTTTGTAATTATTCTCATGTATCATATACTGGCGATTTTGAGTACACATTAAAATAAATCATAATAATGCTTTTGAGTCTTATAAATCAAGCAACTTATCTAATAAAATTTACCTAATTTTCGGATCAGTATTGCCATTCAGCGTGGCAATGCGGCCAGCGTCTTGGGCACGCTTCCACCGTCTGATGAGCTGGATCAGGTGAGCTATCTATAGACCGTTTGCAACGGCCTTCAGATTGCCCGACTGTTTCTTTTGTATTTTGTAAATTATATTTGTAAGTTTCTTTCTATTCCTAATTTCTAGGTCAAATCTTAATCCCACAACAGAAAATAGTTTCTAAAGTTCTCAAACTTAAGCACAACGGATAATTTTGAACGCAAACGACACAAAAGCGTTGTTTGTCCCCCGGGAGTAGGGCATTCCGGTAGTTTCAGTCCCGTATTAGTTGCGAACCTAATTGTTTCAACGCAAACAAGCAACCGCCCGAACAATATTTAGCAAGGAATGCTTCACCATTCATTGCAAAAGTAACTACTAAAGCCCTTGCTGAGAAGAACCTTATAATTATTGGTCAATGATGGTGCATGTTCGTTAGTTTGAAGCAGAATCGCTAATCGTAGCACTTTATAGCGTAATTTCTAATGAACACGCAGTGCTAAACGTTCTGCTTTGCCTCAGAATTATGCATGTTCAATTAACACAATTCCAATTCACAAGCCGACAATGACAAATTAGACAGCTCCGTCCGCTAATTAGTATCGCAATTGTCGCCCGTTTCTATTCGTTGATACCGGAAGCAGGGAAACGTGATTTATTATATTGTCCTTGATAGCAATTAATATCGCAAATGCAGCGCGCGTCAATCACAGCGATATTTTTAATCTGACCGAGTGCTTGCGTTATAATTAATCAGACGTGTACAAGATTCCCCTCGCCCTATTATTAGGCAATAAGCGCGTTTTCCGCGGCCACCGGCGCACGTTAATTGGAAACCCTATACGGCTATTTAATTTACCTAGCGCGCCACCTGGCTCGATGGCAATGGCGAAACGATTGCCGGCGCCTAATTATATTTTAATCGCAACAAGCCCCCTCCCTCAAAGCCTGCAGCCATAGGAAAGGAACATAGGGGGGCAACATACCACTAATTCATTTGTGCGGCGAGCCTCGTCCGGCGACCGCCTCCGGCCCTGTTTATTCTCATAGGAGAGTTTAGGTCTCCTAAAGCAATAGCGACGCTTAAACATATTAACCGAAGCGTTTACGTAAAGGGTTTAATTATGCACTTTACATTCTGGGCTACAATGGCGTCAAGTTAATTAAGTTCTGCTTGTTTAAAGACTTAGCGCAGATTGTAGCTTTCAAATAAATTAAATTTATGCATGAGTTTCGTCTTTTTAAATCAAGTTTTACGTCTATATTGTCGGTCGGTTGTGTGCGGCGACACAATAACTTGCGCCGAGTTGATCAAGTGCAATAAATATTAAAGTTAGGATATCATTGTTAGAGCACTCCGTACGCGAACAGCTGTTGTAACGAACTATGCCAATTGTGTTGAGGCTTTTGTTCGCGGCATCAACTATGAAACTGTTATTGCAGTTCTACGTAATTTGTGCGGCAACGTATAAATCAGTTCGCGTTTCAATTCCATTGTTTCTTCGGACGTTTCTATTAGCACTACACGTAGTTAAATGTTTACAAGTTGATTGGATCGGCCGGCCCTCGCGCCTTGTTGGACGGAAGCCCTGTATATTGTGTCGGTGTCGGAGGGTAATCAATTTTACAGCGATGTGTGAAAAATGGAGGCAAGGCAACCGGTCTGCAGCAGTCCGTGATATATAGCCACTAAATGCTTTACTTACAATTACTTTTAGACGTATTGGAGGACGTGGGAACAACTTATTACACTGGGAATAATAAAAGCGAAAACAAATATGACCTATATACCGTTTCTTCTCTGCTGGACTTGAAGTAAAGAAAAAACATAGAATGTGTCCAGCTGCTTCTCTCCCCGAGCATTTCGTAAAAGGCGACTAAGGGATAGTATCCTCTCCAACATGATGAGATACAATATGCAAGGATTCCCAAAGAGGGTTGACGTCAGGCAGGTGTTTTATGACCGGCCGGTCATAAAACACCTTAGCCAAAACTCTTACAGCATGATCCAAGGAACATGCTGTGCCGACCCCACATAGAGTGGGATAAGGGCAGGAAGATGATGATGATAACGATGATACTGTTTAGGAAATTGAAAAAGGGTTACGACTTGAAGAGAGTAACAGAAATAACAAGCGTAGTTCACAAACTCTACTATGAAACGGATTTATTATTGTTGTGTTTGAAATGCAGTCGGCTCATGAATCCTCGAAAGGCTTTACGAAGATGTTTCCAAGAACTTGGACGTGGAGTTTATAAAGCAGTCTGTTTGCCGGACGTATGATACAATTTAGTGTTGAACTCCTGCGCCCACCATATTAGCCTGAAAGCCTGGAGCCGGGGGAGCTGCGCATTGGCCATTAGCGTGATTAGACCTCCCCCCCACACCCCACTCCGCGAATTCTTTAGGCTTCTCATCTCATAATACTACATATTTCATTATTTATGTAAGCTCTGTTTTTTTACCGTACTCTCTTAAATTACACACACAATCAACGTAATTGGAACTCTCGTCTTTCCTAGCCTATTTTGTTTCAACTCAAAATAAAAGCTCCAAACCAGACCGCTCTTGGGCCCATTTGATGAAAAAAATTACAACTCTGCATTCTTCAAGCGGTTGTAGATATTTTACAAGTAGGTAAAAGATGCAGAGAGTTGTATTTTTTGCTCTGTTTTATTTGGTAGATAAAAGAAATGTACACATAAACCTCAAAGCCTCATTGATGCCCGATCGTCTGAAACCCCAAATTATGTGGGTTGGGTTTCCACGAAACTAAAATCATCGAACTAATAATTAACTTTATTTTTGTTCACAGATGATGGCGTGTTCTTACCTTAACGCTGGGGTGTTGAAGAGTGAGACAGCAGGTGCAGCCTGTTGGAGTCCACCTGCCATGGCGGGCTGTCCTGCCGCTGACACGAGACCAGCACCAATGGCACTACCCACTCCGTCAAGGCCACTACCCAGTGGCTCCATAGGACTACCTACTGGCTCAACAGGACTACCCAGTGGCTCAATGGGACTCCCCAGAGCGTCGATGCCACTAGCTAGCGGGCAATTAGGACTTTCAAGTGGACCAGTGGGAATACTCAATCAAACGATGGGATTGTCCAGTGAGTTAATGGAATTACCAAGTGCATCAAGACTACACAGTGGGCAATCGGGAGGGTCTAGCAGGCCAGCAGTACTACCTACTGGTCCAATGTTAGAACCGAACCCGCAGTTGGGGCTACAGCCGCCGTTTGCACGGCCGATGCCTCTGGACTTGCACAGTGCCCTGTCTGATACTGGGCCATCGGTAGCAGAACCTGCTCTTGACCTCTCCACTTCTGCCTCAATGACGTCATCCCTAAAATCTCGACTGCCCTCGCCCGCCGAGGACAGAGAGTGATAGTGTTGTGCTAAAGACAAATATTGAACTACAGACAGAAAAAATATTACTGCCAAGTCGGTGGTAGTACTTTTTCCAGTGTCAATAAACTGTTAAATTATACTTTAGTACATAATACATATTTAATTTCGGTTGTGAAAATGGCAATTTATGTAAAACTTAACTCGCTGTATGTAAATTTTCCAATTACTGGTACTTAAGTATTGAACAAAAGATGTGTTTAACACAAGTGTGTTGTATTCTAAAGTGATATTTAATGGCAAAGTGAACTGCAACGGCATATCTTTTAGTAGTACTTATTGACTTGACTTATGCATATTTCACTATTCCAAAAGTAATCATATTAGTCAAATGTAAAAAATGTTTCAATATGTTTATTGTTATTATCAATTATGAACAATCGAACAAACTTATTAAACTGTATTAGCTACATATTCTAAAGTAATAATAAAATAAACCTTTTACTGTTTGTAATAGTGCGCAATTTTAAACAAAACACTATTATTGAGGGGTTCTAAAAAGCTCTTGTTATTGTTGGTTAGAATAGTATTTTGGACCCCTTACGCTTTGTAATTTTACTATTACTTTTCTTGCCAAGTTTGTGTTATTTTTGCCATCATAATTGACTTCTTTATTGAGTTGCCGATTCTTGCGCACGATTCTGTGATTTGCAATCTTGCTATGTAAATATTGTCTCGAATATTCGTTAATTATTTACAACGAGCTGTTATATTTCCTCTCGTTATTATTATTCTTTCACGGTGTAAATATTAGAATGTAACTAGATGTAAGTAGACACATGTTGTACCTATTTGGGTGCAAAACTTTGTAGCAATAATTTCGATGCCAACTATTAAACTTGAACAGTTGATATACATTGAGTTAAAAATCAATCAATGATGAGAAAACGATGTCTGTAAACCATTGCTAAGTAAATTGTGCGTGGCCTTCCCGGCTCTTCCGTACCAACTATAAACGGAGCACGGAAGCGAGATACGCCTTGGTCTGTTTGTAGATGCCCATTTCACGAGAGAAGTGGGGATTGAACAAGCCAAATATTACAACTATACTTAGATAATGACACATTTCATCGTGTAAAGTGGTTCAAATAAGTATGTAAATTATTCGATTAAAATGTTTGTAAGTAATCTTAAACGCTAACATTCCTTTTCGTGTAAACTTCTGTATGTAAAAAACTTTCAAAGATAATTTTATGATGCCTCTATCTGTTTACATAAAATTTTACCAATCAGTGGTGTTATAATTAAATGTATTTATTATAAGAAATAGGATTTTGTAATGTACCTACTAACATATTTTATTACCACATCATCAATGTTTAAATACATACAATGTTAGCGTTTAGTGAATCTTGCCATCTTGTTTTATTTGAAACTGACTTGACTTGCGGTATCAGATTTGCTCCAATCCTAGAGTCATCTTACTGCAAATTTTACCTCAAGTCTTATTAGTTTTGTAGGACTGTTGCGGTGTTACCAATACACAAAGAAAAAACATACATAAATTAGCCTAAGAAAGCTGGTGAAAGGAGAAGAAAATAAAAATTTTGTAAATTACTTTGTTTATTTTCAAAAACCCTAAATATATCGATATCACAATAATTATTATACTCGTAAATGCGAAATCTGATAATGTGTATGTTTGTTTAAACTCATCTCCGGAAGAGCTGAAGCTAGGATACATAGTTTAGGCTAGTCTCCTTTTTTTTGGGAAGATAAGAAAAGCGGTTCCAATTTAAAATCGATAGAGAAGATTGAGTTAGAGTAGTTCCTTTTACCATCTATAATAGATGATTTATACAGCATTAGGAGGCAACTTTTACCTTCACTAACGGGACGCTGTAGTGCCCGGGACAAATTAAGATGGAGTAGGCTTGCCCAGCGCCTATTCCATCCTCTCAGCTTAGTCGGCCTCGTCCATAGGAAGGACATGGTCAATACGTGTGGAGCTGACTAAGCCGCGGGTTTCCTCACAATGTTTTCCTTCACCGTTTGAGAGTACTGGTATAGCGCACTCACATTTTTCGCACAGAAAAATCCATTGGTACACGACTGGATTTGAACCCACGACCTTAGGATCGGAAGACGGGGTCACTATCAACTAGACCACCAGTGCTCTACAGACACAGTGTAGCAGACAGATGTGCGGATAATAGAAGTCGCACCAAGAATCAATAATTTCACCATTTTAATTCTGACCCCTAAAAAAGTAAGCTAGGTTCTAGGTACCACGTAAGTAGGTTGGTAAAGATCTTAATAATATTAAGATTTATTAACTTGGTGATGTAAAACTTTGTTATAAATATTCAGCCGCGATAAGCAAACCAAAATTAATTTTATTTTAATTTATTTCCGACCCCGAGTTGCAGAATTGTTTTAAAATTTTAAAAGGCATAATTATGTACAACCGTGAGGTCAACTCCCTTATTTTAAAACCACTCTTAAAAGATGTAGTGTTTGCAATAAAATGCCTGCAAAAGAAAGACCTATAAATGTACCATTTTAAATACCAATCATGGATGAAAAAAAGTTATAAAATAAAGTAAATACGAGCTATTATGTACAAAGCTGACATAAGATACCATGATAAGCACATCTAAGAATGGCCCTCTTAATGTTGGCATAAACTATTTAGCATCGACCACGGTTTTCGTGACACTTTTCACATAACAGCTATGATAAACTCCTAAAATAACTCCCAGAGAAAGCCCCACAGACCCTACTCATCACATAGCCATAAGTACGTAAGTACATTAGAGAATATTGCTTCGCTTTTTCCGGAAACATTTCAAATAGAATCTATTCGTATATCAAGAGTTAAAATATTGTTTTCGCGATGGTACATTACCGAGGTATTGGATTAAAAAGGCAAGAAAACAGAGCGCTACTTTACATTGCAAATTGAGCGATTATGTAAACAAGTCTTCCTTGAAACCTTTTTTGACGACATGACGCTGCCAATTAATATTCAGAAATATTATGATTGTAAACGTTTCAGGGTTTAATATTTTCAAAGAGTTGCGAGTGCCTCTAATGGTACCAAGTCAATGTGTCAACATAAAGACAACGTTGTTAAATAAATAAGGATTTTTTATATTTTAGATGTCATACGTAAACATTTCTAGAAAAGAAATTAAAAAGAAGAATTTCCCTTTGAACTTTTTAGATAAGTTTAGTAAACAAAATGCTTCCAATCGATGGTTGCCAATAAAACCCCAGATCGCTGCCCATAACGCGGACCCAATTCTGCGCATTAAAAGTATTATACAATCATCATCTTCCTGCCCTTATCCCACTCTATGTGGGGTCAGCACAGCATGATCCTTGTATCATGCTGTAAGAGTTTTGGCTAAGGTGTTTTATGACCGGCCGCCTTCCTGACGTCAACCCTCCTTGGGAATACTTGCTCATTGTATCTCATCATGTTGGAGGATACTATCCCTTAGTCGACTTTTACGACATGCTCGGGGAGAGAAGCAGCTAAAAGTATATACCTACAATACCTACATATATTGGGCCAAAATATTTTGTTGTTGAAAACAATGGTAGGTAATAAACAAAATGACAATTTAAAAATCGAAAAAAAAATAATTGTTTGGAAACCTCTTAACATCATTAAAATAGGAAAGTGAATCTACGATAGTGTGGGCAGGTGATGAGTTTAACACAGAATTGATTAACGGCGACAATTGCAAAAGCAAATACATAAAAAAAATAAGGAAATTGTTTTCTTTCGAGTTTTTTGGCGTTCAAAGCGGGATCGCAAAAATATAAGGCCACGATTCTCAGAACTCGTAGTATTGCCCGTCGCATTTAATGTAAAACAGACGAAGGCAACTCACGCCTGCATGAGTTTGGACCAGCGCCGATTGGATTATGTCGTTGTATCGGTAAGCCCTCCACAATAGAAATATGTGGGAAAACAGCAAGCTTGCAGCGAGCTTACATGCCGAATCAATACAGCATTAGTAACAGGATTAACATAACGTGACAAAAAAGTAATGGTTAGAGAGCTTTCATACAACTTTGAAATCATTTTCTATCGAATGAATGTTTCATCATCATCATCTTCCTGCCCTTTTCCCACTCTATGTGGGGTCGGCACAGTATGATCCTTGGATCATCTTATCATTATCTTACATCATCGATCATCACATCATCACATGTAAGAGTTTTGGCTAAGGTGTTTTATGACCGGCCGCCTGCCTGACGTCAACCCTCCTTGGGAATACTTACTTATTGTATCTCATCATGTTGGAGGATACCATCCCTTAGTCGACTTTTACGACATGCTCGGAGAGAGAAGCAGCTGCAGCTCAGATAAGGTGTTGGTCCATTCTTGTAGTAGGAATTAAGAAAATCTTGTAGAGCCGGAAAATTCCGAAAACGCTCTAGAGCCCATTATTGACCTTTAACGAAAGTCCTATTATAATGTAACTCAATGAATCTTAAAACTCAGATGTTTTGTCACCGCTGCGGCTTAACCAATTAGGGCGCGCTTCGTCTCTGACAGACCATCAAATACCCTTTGGCGAGGAAAGAAAAATGGCCGAAAATGGTGAAAATAGGAAAATAGCTGGCTGACAGGCGCGCGGACACAACTATGAATGAATGATGGCCGCCGGTGACTAATCAATAGAGTCTGCAGGCGATGCAATATGCATGTTCGTAATGGGCGAAACCACTCGATTTCTAAGCGTTTCTAGACCACCCGATACGGCTACGTCAAAATTTTAAAATAATTTCAAAGCGCCAACGACACACATTCCCATAACAGTTAGCTCCTACCTGAAAGACCAATACCTACAGGTATTTGTCTATGTACGAGTTTAGGTGGATAGGTAAGTTGAATTGAGTGGTCTCGCATCGGGGTGGAGGCAGAATGGAGGGCTTAAAAGCTGGTAAAGTGAAAGGCTTCAAGTAAACTAACGGGTACCTAATGATGAAGAGTTTAAAATGTTTGTGTGTTTTCTATTCTGGCCTTAAGGTTCACTTCCGTACCTATAACTACTAGACTGCCTACTGAAAATATGTGAATAATAATAATAATATTTGTGGAGTTTCACACAGCGCCATCTGGTCCCAAACTAAGCAAAGCTGTGGACACCAGATGGCTGATAGAATACTTATATACTTCTTTTAAACATACTTGTAATACATATTACTACAACACCCAGACCCGAAAGAAATATTTGCAGAACATACAAACATTTCTCCCGTAGCGGGAATCGAACCCGCGCCTCTTGCGTCTCTGCCGAGCCACGCCACCGAGGCCATCAGCCCATCTCGCTGCTGGACGAATGCCGCTTCTGTAACCGGTTTGATGTCATTCAGTTACCTCCTTACTTCATCTGTCATCACCACGCCTTGCCAGGTGACCTGATCAACTTAGTTCCATTATGCGGTTCCCAACGTCTTTGACCTCAGTTCGACTTCGGATCTCAACGTAGCGGTCTATAAGCTTTATGCCAGCATGGCCCGCTCCATGGCTCTCTGTGCAACACAATTTATAAGTAATACTAGCTGTCGCCCGAGGCTTCGCTCGCGTGGTACCCGATTAAAAAATAGCCTATATGTAAATCCAGTATATGTACTATGTATATTCCAAGTTTCATTCAAATCCGTTCAGCCGTTTAGGCGTGATTGAGGCACAAACATCCTCACAAATTATAAGCTCGCATTTATAATTATAAAAGTAAAATGTAAAGTCGTTAGATGCTACTTCGTACAATGTCGATGTTATTATGTTAGACATAATGTTGTCCAGATGACCTTATCTTGTTTCATACA
Organism: Scotopteryx bipunctaria; assembly: GCA_949320045.1. Classification (NCBI taxonomy): domain Eukaryota; kingdom Metazoa; phylum Arthropoda; class Insecta; order Lepidoptera; family Geometridae; genus Scotopteryx; species Scotopteryx bipunctaria. The sequence goes on from OX439441.1 coordinate 9,580,264, forward strand.
AACAGGCATGTCATTATTTTTCATGTATTTTCAGTGAAATCTAAACGAGATACTATCCCCAGCGCAATTGTTAAGCATGTTAGTACAAAGGGTCACTCGGAGCGGTACAGTCCGCAAATAAAGTTTATACCGTTTTAAATACCAACATCGACACACTAAGACTGTTGGTAGGTATTTCTTTTGTCATCTAAATTGAGTTTCTGTAATTCATTCAGTTAAACTTTAAAATTCAACTTGAACAAGAATAACAAAGGCGTTGAGATTGACATCATACTTTCATGGAAACGTGCGTAGAGTATCGTGAGTATAAAGAATCTTGGGTAAACTTTTCGTCATAACTGTACTGTTTTCTTTCAGTTACTAGCTTATTATGATACTTTAGCATACATCATTATGCGTGTGTCGTCGACTGGGCAGCGTGTACGTATCCTAACGATCCTAATAGGGCCCGTCCACACCAGCGCACTTGCGCTGCGATATATTGCATATATTCTGAGAATATTCAGAAAGGTCGTGGTCAAATTTGAGAATATAAGAGAAAGAGTTCTTCTAGGTTCAATCTTGTTTTTATGACCTTTAGCTTTTTAATAGCTTCAGTTATTTGTTCAATAAGTGAGCAAAGTTATTTTTTGCCGCGAGTGTTGACTTAGCGTAGTGAGTGATTGTAATAAAGACTACAGAGTATGAGATTTAAAAGCACGAAACAAAAAAAATTGCTCTGGTACAACTTTTCACCTCTACCGGCGAGAAAAGTTTTATAGGTTATAAAACTGTTTTATGGGTTATAGGCTCAGACCAAATAAAAAGCAAAATGAATTTCCGAACGAACCATAGCCCATTTTTTTTTAGCGCCGAGTAATTCCAAATGTTGGTGTTCGAAATTCGAATCACTTTTAATCACCAAAAATTTTTTGCACCAAAGGCACCCTTTTCGTAGATAAAAACTTTTTCTAGATATTTTTTTTGGAAAAATGGATGTTTTAGGATTATGTACTTAAAACATTGCTTTACTCTTGTCACTATTTTAAGGGATTACTTTAAACATTGTTTAGCTTTTGACAGACTTTAAAAAGAGCTTTATGAGAAAACTTGTGTTGGTTCAAAAAACAATAGACAAGATCGAGGGTTTGCAAAAAATATTTTTTTCTTAGTTACAACTTTTCCATTTAGAATTTTTCCAGCCTATTTCGTTAGTTAGATAGGGTTAGAAGGAAAAGTCCAAAACACGTCCAGAATATGTTAAGAGAGCTCTTGTCAAAATTTGTCGGCAGCTACTGCCTACTGCTATTACTAGTCGTGCCATTACTTCTTTCAAACCAGTGTGGCGAAAGGATTGAAAGTACCCACGCCCCAAAGGCTTCTTTCGTGCACTTGACACAAGTTTTCGACGGCAGCTAAACTATATTGAGAAATGCTAATAACGGTCCTTGTAACTGTTTTCTTTATGTAAATCATTTCTATGTAGTGGGATACGTTAGTGATGTTTATGTAGAATTAATATGCTGAAGTTTGTGTTGGAAAGATTCATGAATTTTAATAGGTAGGTGTTTTGATGTACCTCTATTATTTAGTATGTATTTACTGGTTAATACACCAAATACCAAATAAATCTTTGCTTAGTTTGATTCTAGATGGCGTCATGTAAAATGTTCACCAATGTTTATTTATTCTTAACTAGTACCGAAACTTATTTGTACCGAGTTTTAAGAGAATCAACCAAGATTTTTTTACATAGAGACTGATTTTAGAAAATTAAATTATCCTTGGTGTGTTATTCCAGAACCTAAACTATTTATATTTTAAAGTTCACCAAAATCAGTTTAGTAGTTATGGAGATACGTGGTAACAAATATTCACACACACAAACTTTCGCATTTACAGTATTAGTAGGATAAGATTAATTTATTCCCAAAAATACTTAATCAAGAACATTTACGAAATTCTACCGTCCAAATACATTTCAATGCTAAAGTTTTAATCTTTTATGATTTCACATTTCGTGCTACACCAAAACAAACGTCTTCCCTCCTATATCTTCACGTAATTTAAAAATAAAGCTCGCATTGCGTGTCTGAAACTTCAGAAAGTAGACGCCTAGTTAGAGGTGTTCGTTAGCAACTTTGTTCGCATACAATCAGGCCATTGCTCGTTACCTACTACATACCTACACACGCCATAGGCTCTTTGCATATCGGCCGGGAAAACCATTTTCAAGTTAAAACCAGAGTTTTTAAGAGCATAAATTTTTTTAGCTGTTCCTGCTATTTACTTGTTTTTTATGGTCACTAAGGGCTTAGTATAAGTTTTACCAGACTGCAGTCTTTAGCGTTTAGTTAAAAATGAAGCGCTCGTGGCGTAGCTTGCTTAGTTGTTCTTGATTGTTCGTTGAAGTTAAGCAACGTTGTGCGCGGTCACAATTTGGATGTGTGACCGCAAGTGGCATTACGAGCTGAGTGCTTTTGTGCTTCGGAGGGCACGTTAAACGGAGGCCTTGGCGGCCTAAAAACGCCGTCACAAGAGTTGGCCACTAGCTCATACGAACTTATTTAGTTAAGAATATTTATTAAAACTGCCTAGGGACATTCTACGAAATCGTGGGCGGGGTGAGGTAATACGGATCGGGAGACCTGTGACGCGTAGTTACTCACTTTAAGACCAGGAAAGCGTCCACGCTAATTTACACATTTTTTACTAAAATCCTTAGTGATTATAATCAAGGAAATCTCATGACAGACCCATGGTGACAGCGGTCTTACTGTGTTACCATACAGGATATTGTGACAGACGATAAAAGAACCAATAAGGGAAAAAAACATGACCTTGTCGCACGTCCTGTGTGATGTGACCTCAGACCAAATAAAAAGAAAAGACGCCGCGCCGCAAACAACAAAAGTGAAGCCACCTTTTTATCTATGTGTGTGTCGTTTTGTGAGGCTTTGAGGTTTTGTGTTCCAAGTAACCTAAAATTCATAGCATAATAATTAAGAAACGATGTTATTTGAAGTACTTACAAAAGAAAAGTGATTCCGTGAGACTTTTTATGTGATTTGCTGCTGCTTTCACTACACAGGAAGGCATAATTCTATTTTTAAGACTCGTGACGTACTAAGAGCGATGAGTATGGTTTTAGTGTAGGTGTGTGCGTGAGCGTGTATGTTTACTTGCAGGAGCACGGTTTTGTATGGCTTCACTTTTATTTGGTCTGAGGATGTGACGCCCACTATTTCCTTTCACCACTTTACACATGAATTCTTAGGCATTAACAAGAGCAAACATGATGACAGTGCCTTGTGGGATTAGAAAGTCCCGGAAGATCTGCTGAAGACTGACTATGACTAGCGTCGTTTCTTCGAACCTAGGTTTCCACACTAAGCGGAGATAATATTAGAGATCATATCTCTAATAATTACTGTACTGATGAATACCTACTGAGAAGCGATCTCCACCACAAACAGTATTACCAATAATAATTTGTTGTACTGCTTATTAAGATCCATCGGGGAACTAAGGAATGGAGATTTGGAAATGTTTAAAATTTAATTTATTGTAAAAATACATGGCCACCGCACCGATACCAAGTCTTTATGTTTTTCAACTAAAACTAAAAGCTAATGATGACTAAAATATTGCTTTACATAGGTACTCCTATGAAGTGGGAAAAGCACTAAAAACTAAGGCCTTTTAGCATCTATAGTACATAGATGATTTATACAGCGTCAGGAGGCATTAAGATAGCGTAGGTTTGCCCAGCACCTACTCCATCCTCTCGGCTTAGTCGGCCTTGTCCACAGGAAAGACATGGTCAATAAGTGAGGAGCTGACTAATCCACGGGTTCGCTTACGATATTTTCCTTCACCGTTTGAGAGTACTGGTACCTATAGCGCACAGAAAAATCCATTGGTACACGACCGGATTTGAACCCACGACCTTATGGATCGGAAGGCGGGGTCACTACCAACTAGACCACCAGTACTTTCAGTGAAGTGGGAGAAGCACTGTTCAACCATAAACACAGTACAACGTTACGTGGACAAATTGAAAAGATCTGAAAGATCGAACAGTCATATTGTTTAATTTTTAGATCATTTCTAGTTATCATTTTTCTTGTCACTCGAAATTAACCGTCTGAACACGGAATAAAACAAAAGTGCCAAACGGTTTCATACAAAAAATGAACCTTTCACTGGAATCACTTTTCTTTCAAGCGACACTTTTGATCCAGCCTCTGGCGGAGCCTTACAAACTGAAATCCAAATACAACCCAGCCTCGCCCGCCAAATGCAAGTAGGTACATATCCAGTTAATCCCGCAATCAACTCGGTAATAAATTAACGCCATTACTAAATTATTCCCAGTTTCTAGATTAATCTAGAAGTCGGGCCGCAGTCCGACGCGGCCGCTCTTACATTATTACAGCATTCATTAGACTTCGCTAATTACTCCTTGCTTTAATGAATAAGCTCTAATGAACCACTTTCTGTTAATTAAAGGCGGCGTGGGGTGAACGGGGTGGCGAGGAAGAACTTTCCTCCGGGCTCTGATTGCAAATGTGAATTTGTGTAAGTCTGAGTGGAAAGAGTGCTTCTGAAAAGGGGTAATGAGCCGCTCGACTGAGGCCGAATTAGTTGCAACTTGAGCTACATAATTTACGTTTTTCAGTGCGAATCGCAAGCGAATTATTTGATTCGAGTCTAATTAATTTTTAAATAACGGCTTTCCTATAACTTGACACTTAACATTTAAAATTTGATCTCGTCATTGTTTTCTAAATTATTTTATATTGTTAACAACACAGTTTAGAGCATGGCACGGCTACTTAAGGAGCCTTTAAGGCGCACTTTAAATCTTTTCGCCACACTGGTTCAAAAGAACTAGTGACACAATTAGTAGTTGTAGGCACGGCTACGATGAGACCGAAGAAAGATTTTTTTAGAATAATTTAACGTAACATGTGTTCAATTATGTTTGTCACTGTTTAGAATTAAAATAATTTAAGCATTGATTTTTAGGAAGGAGTTTATAAGTAAGACTGCCGTTTATTTGTTATGCTTCGGATTTATGCAATGAATTGATTCAAGAACGTTAGCGATGTTTCCCTTTTACAAGGAAACAAAGAATAAATTATGTACCTGCCCGCCAATCTAATCAAAGAAGCCTGCTGGATTCCACAGCTGAGCAAAATCCCATTTTTGTACACACAAACATGTGTTTTGCAAATAAATATCTTTATCTTTATCCCGATCTATACACACTTTTTGTCTGTGGGTAATCATTTTGACCACAGATAAAAAACAAGTGTTGCTAGCCTCTCAAGCCGGCAGACGCAAATCAATAAATATTTACACTGTATTTGTACAACTATAATTGCCTAAACAAGAATGTCGTAAAACTAATGAAGTAAGCTGTAATGTATTGATATAAATGCAGTAATGTTAATTAGTAACGCCAACGCAAGGCTACCTACACGATTCATGAATATTTTCTAAACGAGCAATCAAAAAGGCTTATTTGCGAAGCCGGTAAGTACCAATTAAGTTAATGAGCTGTTTTGAGAACAAAATAAAATTGTTTGACAAGTTTATAGTACGACTAAGTATAAGAATGGAGATCGTAGAAATCGCAATGAAACGAATTTAAAGCGTTATTTTCTAGGTATTTTAATTTTCAATAGTTTTTTTCATATACTTATTTTTTTATTTTGTTTTACAGATATTTTTATTTTTGTTTTTTTACTTACTATGTACTTATTTTATTGTCTGTTATTTGAATTGCTTGTATGTACCTACCACTTTGTATGAGCCAAAGTTGGTAGAAATAAAGTGATTTTATTTATTTATAGCATGTATTTAATTCACCTTTCAAGGACTCCTTGCAGATAATTGATAAAAATGCATCAAAAATTGTAGAAAAATGAATCCTGTTATATTCTTATCTCCAGAGAACATGAGATAAAAATGCATGTACTTTTTGAGCAGGTACTTACGACTCAAGTGCCTGTCAGTCTGGTTAGTGTTAGTTGATAGGTAGGTACAGTAGTACCACAAATACTGTGGTACTACGCCTCGTCAATTTTCGTCTAGCTTCTGAAATACAAACTAACGCGATGATGATTATGTAATATAGAGATGTTACAATAATTATGTAGATACTTATTTGTATTGACTATAAGTTGCATTTCGGTTTTCACACAAAGGACGAAGTTTTCCGAGGCGCACAATATCTGTGGTGTACTATAGTTCAGTTATCTAGTGTAGGCCAATTTACAGTTTGGTTTCTAATTGGTCGACGACGTCCGGTCCGCATCCTCAACCGGCATTTAGCTTCTAATTATTGTTGCTTGCCAACACATTAAAATTTGATATTGATTAATTCGTGCTCTTAGAACAGTCGGCCACAAAGAATAGAATAGAAATAATTTATTTTACGACACAAGTACACGAAATTAATTATAAACCATAAAGAAATAAGTATAATTTGATGACGTAAAAACATCGAGCATATAACTAAAAATGACACCTGTCAGCTCTAAGTAACTGCTTCGGCCGCTGTAGCGCAGGTTTTCAGTGGCACCAAAAAGTAGGTGGGTATGTAGCTAAAATACAAAGGATTTTGTGTGTTTTTTATTGACAAAATATAAACTTCTATGTATGTGCAAAACGAACCTTCAAAATCAAAATTATATTTTTATCACATCTACAGTTCCGCTCTGGATTCAAAGAAACACTAACCTATTAAAATAGTTGTCCGCTCCCTAGGTACATATGCAATCCACTATTGTGGTCAAGTCTTTGATTACCTATATTAGGTATATAATCAAAGGGTCAAGTGTATAATAATCTTTAACCGCATAAATCTCGGAATATAAAAAAATCTCGGTTCTTGGAACCGTGTTTAGCTCTGTCATCTGTGCCTGATTGTACCAACTTCCAATTGATTGAACAGGATTCTGACGAAACATCAGCATGAGTTAGAATCACTTGGACAACAGAAATCGCGCATTTACTAATTAGACAATTTCAGGACACGTAAAATATTCTGTGTAACGTGAATGTTTAACAAGCCGTGAAAATGAAGGATTGTAGGGAATTGCCAATCGCCAGTATAAATACAAAGTGTGGGGTGGTGAGACATCAAACAGCTGAAACTAGCGGTTGAGACAAGACTGACTGAATAGATCCCACCTGACACCATGATCTCCTTCATCACGGTAAGACTGCAAGTGAATTGTGAACATTCTTTATGGTTTATTTGTGAGTGTTATAGTCTGTGTCGTGCTCAGTTTTAAAAAGAGTTTATGTAACTACCTCTGTCAGCAACGGGCCTCTATCCGAATGAGGTGTGGAATCGACCTACCTGCGAATGTTTTGCTCAATAAAAAATTCTAGTACTAATTTTAGCTACAGTATTTTAAAAGGTGAATAAATATATCTGTTGACCTACAATAGGTAATTGTTACAGATTGCTTGTCTCCTCGCAGCCGCGACGGCCGCGCCCTCTTACGGCGGAGATGTTGCGGTCGGCAGTGTTGTAAGTATATTATATTCTTAGCAACTCTACCTGTAAAAAAGTAGTCAATCATTTTAGTTAAACTTTTCTAAAGAGATAGAAACGTTTTTCTACAAAAGTACCGCCTAGGTACAATATGTCTGCTTTAGGGTACCAACATACTAAAGCGACACATGATAGTATGAAAGTAAATACTCACCTTTAGATTGTATATGTATGTTTCTTCACAAGTTTCCTTAAGCAAGTATTCCCAAGGAGGGTTGACGTCAGGCAGGCGTCCGGTCATAAAACATCTTAGCCAAAACTCTTACAGCATGATCCAAGGATCATGCTGTGCCGACCCCACATAGAGTGGGATAAGGGCATGAAGATGATGATGATGTTTCTTCACAGGACATCCCCCGATATGGCTTCAACTACGCAGTAAATGACCCCGTAACCGGCGACAATAAAGCCCAGACCGAGTCCCGCGACGGCGGCGTAGTCAAAGGCTCATATTCCCTCTCGGAACCCGACGGCACGATCCGAGTTGTCGACTACACAGCCGACTCGGTCTCCGGCTTCAACGCAGTTGTGAAAAGAGTCGGTCCCGCCGCGCACCCACAAGTGTACCAAGTCCAGAAACAAGTGGCGATCGCCGCGCCCGTCGCACAAGTCGCCATCCCTAACAGTGTAGTCGGGCTAGGAGGACTAGTCGGCAACTACGGCATTGCAAACCACGGTGCTAGCTTAGCAGCTCCCATAGGCTTGGCAAAATATGACATCGGACTCGGTCTCGGTTACGGCCTGGGCGGACACGGTCTCGGTTACGGTCTGGGCGGACACGGCCTGGGCGGACACGGATTGAGCGGACTCGGTCTGGGTCATGGTTACGGAGGACTTGGTCTAGACGGACTCGGTCTCGGCGGATGGAAGCACTAAACAAGATTTTGAACAACCACGTTGTTGCGATATGCTTGTGTAATGAATCGACTTGTAAATAAACCTGTCTTACGCTTACCAACTGATTTTCATTTGCATACCCTAAGCAGATATCATTATCTAATTACTGAGCTCACGTAGTTGCTATCAAGTTACTAATTTTATCAAAAGACAACTTTCAATTAAATACCTGAATACCAGTCCTTCCTTATGCTTGTTTATTTTAATAGTTATTATAGAAATGAACTTTCAAGTTATAGGCAATAAATCAAATCAGAATTGCGTTTTTACTACACAATATATTTTATGAACCATTAAAACATTTATCATACTTAAATGCACATAAATAATGTTTGAGCGGTCACAATCACTCGTTTGTTTTGCACCGACATAACAAATTAGGTATTTACAATATACAATGTCAAACGCACCACTTTTTTCAACATCAAACTTTCAATATAGGTATGATTACACCAAATTCGCCATCGGCCGAAGTATGGTCGCACGTCATAAGCTAAACTCGGCCGATCGAATCAAAATAATGCTTAATTAAATTCCATCGACATTGGATCGACCGAGTTCGGTCGACGACGTCCGACCATACTTCGGCCGATTACGGATTTGGTGTAAACTTTACGATTAAACTGTAAAGCAAGGACTACATTTAACGACAACGTACGTAGGGCATACATTATAAGGTGACTACTTGTTTAGAGCTATAGCGATCCCAAAAGAAAGACAAAAGGAACATCGCCCATGTGTGCGTCTTGTAATGTAGCCCTACCTTTACATTTCCCGTGTAACTTGCTGCCAGCTAGGTATGCAAAATACCTACATTGGTCTCCCTAAGTAAGATGTTAGTGAAATCAGGAATAAGTGATTGTAAATGCAAAACGATACAAGTAAACAAAGATTAAATCGGAATGATTTTAACACGAATTAAGGAGACTGGGCAAGTATGGCCAATGGACACCCTAAATAAACTTTCAATAATTTTTTTTCAATGGTGTTTCAATTGCATGCTATAAAATAAAAAAGGAAGCTCTGAAAAAAAAAGCATTTTTTCTTAGGACCATTGACCGTACATGTTTGAGAAGCCTCCTTTTCCCCGCCCTTTAAAATTGTCTAGCCATAAAAATACACGCATAAATACTTACATAAAAAATATACTATATTATCTAACATGTTTTGTCAGAGTGCACACTCAGAAATCACAAAAGGCGTTACAAACTCTTAAATATGATTTAAAAGAAATATTCGTCCTTTAACGAACAATAAAATCTTTTATATCTTTAAAAAATTGGGGTAATTATATTTTACATACAACTTTTAGTCTCTCATAGACTGACGCCTGAAATATCATTTCATCATTGTGGGCATCACAGTGAGCAGTTTTATGTTAGCAATTGATTTAGGAGAAATACTCAATTTGCGACTAAAAATACCTTTTTTGTGTTTTTGATTCTTAGAGGGCTGATCAGCCGCTTGTAAATTTGTATTTTAGAACGCTGTCAAAAGAAATCATAATGTTTTCTTTAAAAAAAAACTATTTTTACATGTGAATTCGAGGACTTAAACAGGTCTAGAGTAAAAAACTATTTGCAACTTTCTATGCGGCTTAAAATCGGTCCCTGTTTAGATTATTGGTAAAGTATTTGTAATAATGGGCGGTTGTTGTATCCATAGTGTTTGTTTGCACTTTCTACTCTCACACTATAAGTCTGGTACGTGTCTGACGCTTCCATCACCGAACAAGTAAAGACAGGCGCGATCCACTATATACGCGAAACTCACGTCCGCTAACACCACTTGCACTAATATCAACCGATACTGAAACAAGAAATCATTGATTTAATTCTTTAAAAAATATTTAGATGACTCAGATGGACGAAAAAACCCAACTTCCTTTGAATTTAGATTTATATAGACTGTAAGATTTTTTAATCAAGACTTGTTATGCTGGTATTTTCACAAATATACAGTTTAACTCTATCTACAAATTCTGTTTCATAAAATCTTGATTAACCATGAGATCTTGAATGGTCTCATCTTGAAATTAAATGTATTTATTCAATAAAATGTCAACAAGGATTTTCTGGATTTCTTAAACCTACGTTAAATTTATGCTTGTTAGTAACGCGAGCAACCATAGAAGATATATATAAAGAAGTCAAGCTTGCATATATTTTTAGGCAACAATCCTTTTATCTGTGTATATACAGGGTGTGGTGTAAATAGTGGTCCACCGTTAAGGGTTCGATATAACAGATAATTTACTATTACATTATTGTAATTTTAACCATTTTTGTAGTTTTTAACCATGTATATTCCAAATTCCATTCAAATCTGTTCAGCCGTTTAGACGTGATTGAGGCACAAACATACAAACATCCTCACAACTTTCACATTTATAATATAGTAGAAAGTAGGATTGTTAAAACCGGTCTGAATATTTTCAGTCCCAAGCTTTTTTGTCTTCTAGATAAGATATAATAATGTACTCACGTCATCGGGAAACTCGACGATCTCGAACATGGTGGAGAGTTCAGGGAATATGCCCGCGGCTAGGGCTAGGACAACCCCGCCCGATATCACCACGCTGTACATCAGAGGTTTGTTCTGTTTCAAACCTTCCATGAACGGCTCACCCTGTGAACAGTCCATACTTAGCTCATAGTTCGAATATTATATATCTGAAAGTGAGAGCGCTGGTGCTCTTATTCTAAGGTCGTGGGTTCAAATCCGGTTGTTCAATAATGAATTTTACTGTTCAAAAAAATTGTTAGCGGTATAACAGGAAAACGTTGTGAAGAAACCGGTGGCATGTCATAGAAACTAATAAATTCGAAAGCATGTGTCTAGTGCACGAAAGGAGCCTTTGAGGCGCACCATACACGGTTCAAAAGAATTAGTGACACATGTCTGTATGTTTTTAAGGATGTCCGCATAGCACGTCGTCACGGCAAAGCGTGTTTTAATGAAAGGAATCATACATTACAAGTGCTGGAAACACATACAGGGTGCAAAACTGAAACTTACCCTATAGTTGACGGCGAAGGTGGATATCTGCAGCGCCATAGAGATGATGTAGACCGTGCTGTTGAGCAGATCCGGCGAGAACGGAGCCGCATCCTCGTCCTCTGCCAGATCCATGTCCAGTTTCGGCTTATTATCTCTAGAATATTAAACAAAAATTTAAAAATAAAAATACTGTTTATTTATCAGGAAAAAGGAACAAAACTATTTTACATCTTAGGTGTTAACATAAAAGAATCACAAAATATTTAGTTAACTGTCACAAAATAATAGCACTGAGAAAACCACTAAGGTTTGTAATAGAAGTTGCTACTCGAAATGAGTATTTAAGTACATGCATACATAACCACAGATTTAGATAAAACCATCTCCCATATAGGCGGTCCATCATGTTGGAAAGGATACTATTAATTAGTCGACTTTCACGACATGCTCGGGGAGAGAAGTAGCTGGACGCATTCTATGCCTTTTCTTTACTTCCAGTCCAGCAGAAATATAGTATATTGACACAAAGTTTATTTTTAAATAAACGATAAGCCAATGCGGGTTATCGTTTTAAAGTTTTACCCACCTTCCAGGCGATCGTGCAGTTGCCTCGTGAACCAAGTAGACGAGGCAGATGAAGTGCACCGCAAACTGAGACAGCACTGTCATTATCGTGTACAAGTTGAAGATGTTGGGCAGTGGTCGCTCTTTCGACAGTTGTTTCAATGGCTAGAAAAATTAAATTATATGGTTAAATATATTTATTTCTCAAAGAACAAAGTTCACTTAGAGTATAACAACAAATAATAAAATTAAAAGAGGGCCCCATGCAAGAAACATTTGTACTAAAGTTCGTAATCGATCATCGAAGCTACCTATTTAAAAAGTACAGCGACGGAATGAAAAGGTTCGTCAGTTTTCAAATGGATGCGTTTGACGTGCCGCGAGACATGCCGCCCGCATTTGAATCTAAGGTACAGAACAAACTGTTGCATGGAAAATTATGTTTAACTGCTCGATAACAAAGTTAAAATTGACGCGCATCAAATTTGTCTGACAATATTTATCGTGTCATACAGGATACTTAGTATGTTTTACTGATTAAAACCATAATTGATTCTAGTGCAAGCGAAAACCGACCTCAAGGTGACGAACCTTTTCATTCCGTGACTGTACCAAGACGATGGTACGGAACCATTCGTGTGCGAGTTCGACTCGCATTTGACCGGATTTTTATCCGGATACAACGCAAACAAGGTCACGGGTGAAAGCTAGTCCCAAGCTAATATTATAAAAGGATGTCTGTGCTTCAATCATGGCATTCCAGCTGAACGCATTTGAAATAAACTTTGAATACATAGTTCGTGAACTGGAATAACATATAGGTTACTTTTAAAGCAAAACTTATGAACTGTGGGCTGATATATATATTTTTCAGTAAATAAATAAATATTTGTGGACATTTCACACAGCGCCATCTAGCCCCAAACTAAGCAAAGCTTGTACTATGGGAACCAGATGGCTAATAGAATACTTATACACTTTTTTTGTAAATACATACTTATAATTATAATACATAATACTACAACACCCAGACCCGGAAGAAATATTTGCAGAACATACAAACATTTCTCCCGTAGCGGGAATCGAACCCGCGCCTCTTGCGTCTCAGCCGAGCACTCGCCCGCCACGCGACAGAGGTCGTCAGTAATAAATGTACCTTTGATCGTGATATAAAAAGGAAGCAAGCAGCCAGCAGTAGGCTTTGCAGCGTCGCCTGTGAGTCGCTGAACTTAATGCCGTCCAGATACAGAACCGACTGACTGTACGCCAGGATAAGAGCGTTTAGCGCTAGTATTTTGAACATCTGCAGTGTTGTGACGAGTGTACACCGACCTTGTTTTATTATGTGGCATACTGAAACAAGACTATTATTATTTTTTTGTAATTAAATTGTATTAAAACTAATTTTAGTCATTTTCTTTGTAAGGAACTTTACGCTCCGTGGTCTTGGAGGTGGGCGTTGATAGTTGCGACACAGTTTTTAACTACTGCAGCTATATTTAATAATAATTTATGTTATTTTATGAACTTATGTATATTTTATTCCAAAATATTTGTATTTTGTATTTGTAAAACATAAGCTATTCATTACAAGCGTCTTTAAATAAGCGGAAAATAATTAGTTATACATGGGCGATGGGCTGATCACCTGTCACCATGGTTCACCATACCCATCTTAGGACTAAATCAGAAGGGCTGCAAGTTTTTTTACTTGCGGCTCTGCCCACCCCATTAGGGATACAGGCGTGATATATGTTAACAGCATGAAATTGTAAGTACTCGTAATAAGCCCTAGAATTTTTGCAGGCGATCCGCATTTTAAAAGTTATCTGGTCATTCTACTTCTGATGACTGAAGGGCAAAACTTACTGCATATAATACTGGATAGTCGACTTGTGAACGGGGCAGCAACAGACGCGTCACCCAATCTCACTAGCTGCGGTTGTTCGTCTTCCTCCAAGTCCTTCATGGCCTTCCGTAGCTTCGCAGCGGCGTCGGCTTTGGCGGCATCACGCGGATTCAATGGCCGGCGCGGATGTTCAGGCTCCGGCCTTTCTATTGACCTTTCTCGAATGCGGTCGGGCGCGTTTGCTAGGATTGCTACGCCGACCTAGAAGGGTATTTAAGATTATTGTTAGACAAGAGGTTAGATGTAGTTTTATACTACATAGTTGAAGGGATGTTGGTTATAGAGGAAGTTTTGTTGCGTAATTTTGGTTGGATAGTTCTCCAAAGCTGAACATAATTCGAAAAGAAAGTGGGTAATTGTTTGTTTGTACCAAAAACAATATCGCAAAAGGAATGCCAATGAAAACACAGCTGATACAAGATTTTTACCAATTAAATTTAAATAAAAGATATACTCACATCAGCGTGTTTCAGTGCTCCAACATCGTTAGTACCGTCACCGCACATCAACGTTGTGTATCCGAGAGCTTTCAACGTCACTACAACATACTCCTTCTGCTTCGGGGCAAATCTCGCAAACACTTTGATATACGGCATCAAATGCAGCAAGTAATCGTGATGATACTCATTCATGTAAGTCAAACCTTCCCCGGTAATACACAAGTCGAATTTCGACACCAACTGCTTGTAACTTTTGAATGGAACAATCGGTAGATCTAATTCCTCATCGATAGACTTCCATCTCCACTGGTCATCCTTTTCTGTGAAGATTAAGGTCTCAGGTTTGCGAGTGAACTTCAGCTCTTTGGCCACGTGACATGCGGTCAAGGGATTGTCACCAGTGATCATAACAACGGAATGAGAAGCGTGGACGATTTCAGCTATAGCTTTCTTAGAATCGCTTTTCAGTGGACATGATATTATTACGAACCCGACAAACGTCAAATCTGATTCGATATCTTCCCGCGACAAGTCCCTAATGTCTTGCGAGCTAAGTTTACCCAAATTCCTGTACCCTAAAGCGAGAACTCTTGCGCCTCGTCTCGATAAAGTCAGATACACATCGTCATAGTTACTAGGTACGTTTTTTAACATAGGTTTGATCGTTTCTGGGGCACCCTTCACGCTACTAATGTAGTGTGACTCCATAAACCCTCGTTCATTGACCAGGTAACCGGCAATCACTGACATTCTCTTGAGCGAGCTCGAAAAGTGATTTCTGTGAACGATTTTCAAGCCAGGTGATCTTCCTTTTTTTGGTACGACTGCGTCGCCTTTAGTTAGATTCCATTCTGCAGCTTTTAGCGTGGCCTTTTCCAGCGGATCACCGACTACGCCATCATCTAGTTGAACCAACGAATGGCAAGTAGCTAAAACCTGAACGGTTTCAATAGGAGCTTCTGATAGAGATATGACAGTCGCGTCAGTATTCTCTCCGATGCCCGCTACACCTTCAACTACTAAATTATCACTCGTCAATGTTCCAGTCTTATCGAAACAGCAGATTTCAACTTTACCTGCAAACGGTATTCTAAAGGGTTCAGTGCAGAATACCGCCGACTTAGACAGTTGTAGTAAAGAAGTATTCACTGCTAGTGATAGTTCTATAGGTAACTCTGGAGGTATGACAGAAGTAAGTATCAAAGTACACTCTAAGAAGAGCCTGTATCTATTTCTCTCCGGGTCCTCACAACCTTTGATCCATACATAAGCCGCCGCTGCGATCGCGAATATCAAGAGGAACATTATAAAACCAAAGGTTTCTAGATTGTTTGCTGTAACTCTTTTGACTCCAAAAAGAATGGTTCTGAGCAACTTTCCTTGTGATGTGTTGAAGCCATTTCTGATAACATAGCCTATGCAACCATTATCAGGCGCTTTGAGACCTGAAGACCCAGTCTTGCTAGGTGAAGAGTGCTGTACTATTTTAGTGCCGCCAAACAGCATATGGAGCTTACCATCCCCTTCAGGATCTAAGGTTTGGTGAATATTTCGGTCACTTTCTATAGACTCCTTCATTTGCGGTACACTCTCCCCAGTCAACATAGATTCATCTACAATACATGATCCTCTCATTAAAAGAATATCGCATGGAACCAAGTTTTCATTGACAGAACGTGTTAGTGACACTATATCACCAGGTAGTAAGCAATCGCTTAGTGTTTGCCTCCATCTACGATTTCTGTACACATTGATGTTGTATGGCTTGTTTCCCATTTTCCTAATTTCAGACATGTTCCTCAGTTGCTGTTGGACTAATGTGCATTCAAACATGATGAGCATAACAAGAGTGAAGATGGAGTAATACCAATACTTGTCTAAGCACCACAGACAGACGCAAAAGACTTGGAAAACAAAGAATGGTGCTGTTGCCCTTTCTTTGAAGAGTTCCATAAATTCTGGCACCACCTGGAAATAAAGAACTGCAAATTAAATCTACAATATCTATGTGTTTAAATGATTTAAAATAATATTGAGTCATTATGTTATATTGAGGCAGTTTTTCTGTTCTTAATATAATTACTATAATTTTATTTATGAATATAACATGGCCCACCACATTGTCAAAATACATTCAAGGTGTCCGGTCAATGGATCAGTATTGCCATTCAGCATGGCAATGTGGCCAGCGTCTTGAGCACACTTCCACCATCCAATCATCTGGATCAGGTGAGCTATCTATAGACCATTTGCAACAGTCTTTAGATAACTAGACTGTTTCTTTTGTATATTATATTTGTATTAGTTGTAAGCTTATTTCTGCTAATAATTATTAAATTAATTCCTACTAATATTATAAATGCGAAAGTTAGTGAGGATGTATGCTTGTGCCTTAATCACGCCGTAACGGCTGAACAAATTTCAATGAAACTTGGAATATACATATTATGTGTGCTGAAATAACATATCGGCTACTTTTTGTCTGGATATCACGCTAGTGAAGCAGCGGGTGGAAGCTAGTTATATAATAAAGCTTACCATAATCATTTCATTTTTCCCATACTCCTTTTCAGCTATGTCAATTGCTTCATCATCAGAGTATCCCTTCGACTCCATATAGTACTCATAGGGCTTATCAGTAGGGAATACAACCGTATGGAATGTTCCTTTCTCCCAGTCATAAATGTATTTACTTTTTTGGAATATAAACCATACATCTGGCTTGATGCTCCCTCTTTTCGTGGCCTGGAATGAAAATTATTAAAACAGATTTTATGATTCTATGATCTATGTTAAAAAATATGAGTTTATTGGTCGAAATCAATAAATTTCAAATGATTATTACCTTTGTATGATGAAGTTTGACCACTTCTGAGAAGCCATTGTTGGTTGTTGGCACTACTTTTACCACTTCAGCTTGCATAGGGTCTTTAACCTGAAAACATGATGACAGTATTTTGAGTCAGAAGAAATCATGACACTATTTTTTAAGGAAACGATTAATGAAAAAGGCTTACCGAGGTACAAGCAAGGAAACATTGAACGTGTACACTCCAATAGCAACATAAACATATGAGGATTTGTATCACAGCCACCACACCAATCGTCACAAAACCGGCCTCATAATTTTCCTCAAAACCGTACACGAATATCCACGAATAGAACAATACAGGGTAAATTAGCATAAAAGGCAGCACCGTGCCTTGTAAAACAGTCGGCACAGGCTTATAAAGCTGTATATAATGCACTAAATCGTCCAGTGACGACCGCATCTCTTTAGACACCATTTCGGGTATTTAAACTAATTAATATACATTTAACTAAGTTATTAAATCGTGTCGTTATCTGTATATTATAAAGTCTACCATTATTCGGTATAATTTGCAGAATTAAGAACGAAAAGCGAAAAAACTGGATGCTGGCTAGCTGGCCGTATCTTTCTTTACACGACACACACGACACGCTTCTATCAATGTCATGTCATATCTTGTCATGTAGTCAAATTTGATGATTGATGACTGGAAGTGACAGATTTAATAAGGAAAGTAAAGTTGTACAAAAAGGTGCCTACTACCTTCCCGTTTTTATAATTCCATAGTTTAGTTCAGACTCTAACACTAAACAGAAGTCGAAACAGAAGTTCTCACTTATTTCTTCTAGGTAGTCCGTTCTTTTTTTTTAATACGGTGACATTCAGTTATCCCTACGGTAGAATAGTCATGCACCTATGCTCTTATCTCTGAAATTTTAGTGAATTAAAAAGAAATAGTGTGACAGTGACACTTGACCAACCAATGAACTTCTTCCAAGCAAGGAACGCAAAAATGGCGTCTTTTTTTTATTCATATAAGCAGATATAAGCTATGGGGCTAAGAGCATGCGTGCCTATTCAACGTAGGGATGTACAGAATATCACCATCGTTAATTAAAAATATTGTAAACGTACTATAATAAGTACACATTATAAAAAAGATAAAAACCTCTGTTTCGTGGTCTCTAAACTATAAGAATTAATAAGAGTATGTTTAAAATACCATTTTGTAAAACTTTACTTTACTCTATTTGACGTATTATTTCTAACATATTTTCTGCGATAAATCCTCATAATTAATTATTTTTATGGTTCCGTACCCGAAACCCCGTCCGGATTTGGATGGGTCGAGTGTGTTTTGCACATTTTTTTGTAGTTGTTTTTGTATTTCTTTCTCGATTCAGAATTATCGAACGATTTAGAATTAACTAATTTGTACTAAAATAATAATAAAATTAAAAAGGGGTCCTCATGAGACGTGTAGCATATATTTTTTGCTTGGTTTTATTTTTATTATGAGTCATGGTACCCTTAGTAGGTAGTATACAATAAATATTTATATTATGTCAAAGTAACTTATTTTTTCCTTAAAATCACAAATACTTTTACGATGGTACGGAACTCATCATGTATGAATTTGACCCGCACTTGACCGGTTTTATTTATTTACCTTTGTTTATTTTTGTTTCTACCTGTTCCGAGGTTTCTACCGTGCTTTATTATCACTGTCAACTGTCAGTTGCCTTGTCAAACAAAATGTCATAACAGTTTGACAGAGGCGGGAAAATAAGTAGTGTTTTAGTTTGGATAGAAAGATACCTGTTATTGCTGTTGGTTGGTGTTAAAATAATTAAAAAAGAATGTCGTTTTAATAATGGATCTAAACATAAAACGAAAGTCTACGAAGACTCCTATTACAGGTAGTCTTGTAGAATCATACCCTCACGATTTGCAACTGTACAAAGTACCACCAACAGAAAACATAGCACTGCAAGAATTCGAAACGCTAGCTTTAGAAAGAGTAACTTTATTGAGGACTCTAGCTACAGCTACAACGCTAAAAGGGTTGCGGACGTACTCTGAAGAATGGACAGAATACGTGATCAGTGAGCTCAAAACGCAGGGACTCAAGTATTATTCTAAACTATGTGAAAAAACTTCATGTGGCACCGCTGATGCCGATATTCAAGCGAGGCGTAAAGACCATATCTCCCATTTCATACTCAGGTTAGCCTATTGTCGAACCGAGGAATTACGCCGATGGTTTATTGCTAGAGAGATGGAGTTATTCAAAATGAGATTTATCATCATGAGAGGTGAAGCAGTTGAGTCATTTTTCAAACTAAACAATTTACGCTACACCAATATCACAGAAGAAGAAAAGCTGGAAATCATCAGCAATCTGAGAGAATCAACTCCACACCCAAATATTGACAATATGAAGTTTTACAAAGTAAAATTCTATGAGGTGCTAGATCTTGTAAGAGCAAGGAAAGTGTATCTCAATGGAGGTTATGCATACATTCCTCACAAGGATTTTGTTTCAGTGCTCTCAGCTCAGTACAGGACACACTTAAAGCAGGCTTTAGCTATTTCCTGCCACCATTTAGGAGAGATTGAACAGGATGAGAGACTAGGCAGCTTACTGAAAGGTTTACACCAATCATACTCTGGTAATGATTACAGCAACAACAAAGTAGCTCTTCCTATTGAAAGCCTGGACTCACTATCTGTGAAATCATTCCCATTGTGTATGAGACAGTTGCATGAACAACTCAGATCTGTTCACCATCTTAAACATGGAGGTAGATTACAGTATGGCCTGTTCCTGAAAGGCATTGGTGTTACTCTTGAAGATTCCCTCCGGTTCTGGAGAGATGAGTTCACAAAGATGATGGAGCTTGACAAATTTGAGAAAAGTTACGCTTATGGGATAAGATACAATTATGGTAAAGAAGGCAGTAAGAAAAACTACTCTCCTTTTAGTTGTTTGAGAATCATCAATGAGACTATCGGGCCAGCAGACTGTCATGGATGTCCATTCAGACATTGTGATGCTAGTAATCTGAAGAACAAACTGCAAGGATATGGATTAGACAGTCAAGGTAACATCTCTATAATAAATTATTATGATTACTGGTGGTCCAGTGGTGGTGACTGCTTAGTGATCTGCCTTCCGATACTGTGGGTTCAAAACTGGTTGTGCACAAATGGATTTTTAAGTTAGACAAATACTAGCCACTAGCTCATACGAACTTACTTACTTTTTTTTTAGTTAGACTTATATTTGTACTCTTAAACGGTGTAGGAAAACATTGTGAGTAAGCTGGCTCGTTGTAGAGCCGAAATAGTTTGAAAATATGTTTCAAGTGCAGGTATGAAGCCTTTGAGGTACAATTTAAATCCTTGCACCACACTGGTTCGAAAGAACTAGTAACACAATTGGAAGTAAATAATGATTATGTTTTGTCAGTTTCCGAAAGAACAACTTCAGTTTGCTTAACTATGTATGTATGTATGTTAACTTAAAATACGTTTTTGTTACAGCTGTCCATGAGATAGTGGACATATCCAAAAAAGGTCATTTCCAGATATCATGCAGCAGATACTTTGATGCAGTTCATAATACTGATCTTGGTCTAGGAATAAACCATCCAAATCAGTTTTTCGAGGAGAGCCAAAAAATTGTCAAGGGTGATATTAAAGTGGTATCCAAGAGTGAAATGAAAACTGCAGTGAAGAAAGAATTTCAGGAGTTGGATGGAATGGATTTTGATGAGCCATTAGAATAATAAGTGAAATAGTGTAACTTTTGCATACTTGCTAGGTACCCGGAATAGTTGAAGTTCATACTTTTCCCACTTCATGTGTGATTGGCACAATATGTATTCTTCTTGCATTTGCCTGTCAGAAGTCATCTAAACACTCATTCCTTACTCATGTCATTTAAACAGAATTATTATATAAGTAAGAAATAAATTAGAATGTAAACTTAAATTGACTTTTTTATTAACCTAAATACTGTATAAATTGATTCTCTATTTTCTTTTAACATACATAGCTTTCTTAGTCATGCGGCCGCAGTATAAACCAAATATAAATATTAAACCTACTACTGACATGGCTACTACTAAAAAATATTTCTTAGAAGGAGATGTAGACAGTTCATTATACACATCACCTAAGTTTTCTATCACATTCATCTGAAACAATAAGAAAGTTATTTTATATCTCTTTATGTTAAGGTATCAAAAATCGTAATAGAAGTAGGTACTTACGGCTGCTACATATCTATACATTTCTAATCTACTAGAGAGAGCCTTCTGGCAATCAGCCTCCAATTTCCTATTGCCATCATTTAGAATTATCTTTAGACATTTCAAACCTGCAAACAAGACAAAAAACCAAATTAGAAAGAGTAAACAAGATGGTCAAATTAGGAACATTTAAACATACATATTATCACGCCCATATCCCTAATGGGGTGGGCAGATCCACAAGTAACCATAAGAAAACTTGTAGTCACTCCTGATTGAAGTCCCAAGATGGATATCCTATATAAAGGTAGGTATTACTATAAACCATGGTGACGGGTGATCAATGTAGGTAAGGCTTAATATTTTACTGAAGGCATAAATGCATTATTATTTTCACTAACTAACACATGATTTTATAATGTTAGGTCTGAAATACCTTAAAAAAAGAAAAAATTTGGTAAAAATAAAAGATGAAATGAGTGGTGCTGCCCTGCATTTTCGAGCAAAATGCGGATGAACAGATTCATTCCCAATTTTGGCATTATAAAATGCTTACGCCTGCCAGCCCCATGCTCTAAATCCTTGCAATACTTCAGCAGGTCTAGAGCACAAGCACGCTCCAGCAATGGATCCGCTTCGATGTCTACCTCGGCCTCTTCTATGATTTGTGCGACCTCGCGAGCGCATTCCGCCGACACTATTTTGTGGCTAAGAAGCGCGTTTTTGAGGCATTCTTCCACCTGCAGGAAGAAAAAGAAATAAGTTCTCGACTATTCCAAGCAAGGCAGATATCCCCTCAGATCCAAAGGTAGAAATCTAAGACATAAAGAATGAGGTAATCATGTGCTATTTATTTACTTCCTTTTCCTTTTTTTTTGCACTTAGGTTGTTAGCATTTCAAACTTAAAAATACTGAACTGAATGATAAAACTCGTAATGTTAAGAGCAACAATGCCTAGGAATTCCTACAATAAATAGTTGTATAATGCCACTATTGAATTACATTCCCATATCAAATCTTTCAAAGTTACCTAAGTATGTATAGATTTTAAATAGAAAATAATAACCTGTCCTTCAGAATTAGTAATTTCGGGCTGCAGGGAGCATATCGTCTGTATCTCCGCTTTGCACAGCCGCCCCAATAGCGGATCGAGTCTGTAGTTCAGAGCCTGTTCCTTCAGTACGTTCGCGAGCTCGTTTTCGCAAGGTGTCGTCAATTTCGACTCTCGGAATTTGTCTTTGAGACAGTATAGCACCTTTCCTTGAAGTTCGATGTCTTGAGGTTGGTTAGCTGGAAAAAAAAACATAATATTAGCTTTGATAACATAAATAATATCTTCATTTGACTTAATAAATTGAAATGATCGGTCTATATATAATTTATATCAGTCATAGGCTTTTGTTAAACTGTGCCATAAGTTAAAAAACAGTTTTATAGTTAGGCATAGATTCAAAATAGGCAAGTTAATAGTTAGGTACTTAACAAAATCCTGATATTTTGTTAAGTACCTAACTATTAACTTACGTGCGTGCTAACAAGTCACTAACAATAGGCAGGATGATGACAGACTAGCTAAGTAGTTTATGAATATGAATGAGATAAATTCTATTGGATTTTGCATTCATTCATACTTTTGTTTTGAATCACAATAATACATGAAACTCTCATAAATAGTTAACATTCCATTTTTTTGAATTTTAACTAGATTCCTCACTGTTTTCCATCATTGTTTGAAGTATGTTATTAGGTAGATACTTACCAATAACTTCAGAGCAATGCTGTTGAATATCAACTTTGCATGAGTTCTGCAGGTTATTGTTAAACCGGTAGTCAGTATTTTGTTCTATCATTCTGTTGACTATAACTAACTTGCATTCTTCACTGAAGTCAGGTTCCTTACGATGAGCCTGGAAATTATCGATTATAATAGCTATTTATTTAAGGATAAGGTACAAAATAAACTAGGTAAATTTAGAATTGAAGTCATTTGAGCATACCTTCAAACAATCCAGAATCTTGGAAGTCTCTGTATTATGACAATACAAATCAATCATACTGTTGCAACTTGTGATCAAATGATAGTCAATAGCATTATCTGTGAACTCCTGTTTCTTGACAACAAAAATTGCCTTCTGGCATTTATCTGATAACTTTCCATTAGCCGTCTGAAGGCACTCTAAGGCTGCAGATTCACCATGCGGTACTTTAGGGCAGAATAGTTGCAAATCCACCTTACAAGCCTCTTTTAACTCTGGATCTAAGTCTATGTTCTCTTTTTGTTGGAACAGCTGACTTCTCAGCTGTTGACGACAGTCTTTCAGTATAGTATGCTTTCGTCTAGCTATTGTGTCATTTCTGACAATTTCACTCAAACAGGTGACCACCTGGCTCTTCGTTTGTGCTTTAGGGCAATACCTTACAACATATGATTTGCAAGCATTCTTAAATTTACGAGTAAACCTATAATTTTTTAGTGAGATTAATTGTTCGTGTTCAATGGCTGCTCGACATTTAACATTAGGCTTTATTTCAGGGTCGTTTTTGTGTGCGATCAAACAGTCCATTACATCATCTTCATCATTCTTGCTCTTCAACTCTGAGGAGCAGAGCTTCTCCATTGGAACCCTACAGTTCACATTTACAATCACATTCAACTCAATATGCCCGCTTTGTGTTTCAGTAAAGTTGTTGACTACATCTCTGCATTTAAGTGAAACCTCCTTGATTTTATCCTGCAAGCATGATATTTCTTCACCCTTGCCCGTGTTCTCTATGCAAAGTAATGCTAGATCATCAATACAGACATCTTCAATTTCAGGCAACAAGTCCACGCTGATGGCTCTCTGTCTCATGGCCCTTCTGACTTGATGCTCACAATTAGGTTTCAACTTCCCCTTTTGATCTGAGCTGTAAGCATAGTTGTACAGACACGGCAATACTAGCAAGTCTTTCTCATCACCAATATCAGGCCACTGAAACTTGGACTTGCAAAGTGTCACAGCATCATACTTGCATGCTTTATACAACTGAGGATCCAGCTTAAAATCTCTTGAAATAAAATACTGTATTTGTATCAAGGCAGCTTCACAATCTGAGGTCATGACAACTGTTCCTAGTTTTTCCATTAGACAAGACATCACTCTTCCATTTCCTCCGACCACTTCTTGGCAAGCTTTATCCACAACAGGCTTGCATGCTTTGCGTAAAATAGGGTCAACTCTCCAATCTTCCCCAGGGTCTGCCTCTTGGACCAAAGTTTCTAGTGATTTCTGACAAGCCATACTAATCCGTCTTTCCTTTCGTCTCCTCGGGCGAGCATGGTCCATCAAGCAATGTATGGTTTTTCCACCAGCTTCAATACCCTTGCAGAGTGTGAGGATATCATTAGCACAGTTCTGCATCAGTTCTGGCGATAGTCTGTAATCATCCATCAGCATTTTTCTATGGTCAGTCATTTCAGCTGTACACTCTGGGGCCAGCTTTGTGCTTTCATTCCTTGTGACATTTTCCAAGCATAGTAATATTTGTGCAAGCCTGACATCTTTATCATCTACCACCCCCTTTCTGCAATGGTGCTTTCTGATGTCCTCTTTGCAAGACCTCACCAGTCCTCTACTGTTTCTGTAGTTCATAACTATGTTTCTTTGGTCATAGAATAGTTGATCTTGGCACTTCTTTCTCATGCCTGTAAAAGGAATAAACTATGTAATTTTATAGAACCTACTTAAATACCTTAGTCCAGGGATGCACAGACTTATTAAGAATAGGGGCCACTCGGGCAAATCATGAACTGATAGCGGGCCGCCAGAAGTATAGGTAATTAAAGACAATAAACAATTGATAATAATGTATTTAAATTGAATAGCGTGCGCGCGAGATTTAAATTACTTTTCAAACATATTTTTTTTGGTTTTATTCTGGAATAGAATTCAATATTTTTCGAATGTACGAGAGTATTATTTTTGCTGTTGGCGGGCCACCAGTATTCGACCGGCGGGCCGCGGTCTGTGCATCCATGCCTTAGTCTATGAAAGCAAATTAAATAGTTGTATTACCATTTTCATATTTATGTCTCAAGAGACACTTGTACATAAGCCAGGATCCCGGCACTTCATCAGGACAGAAGTTCTTTTGGTCCAGATTACAAGCAGCAAATATGATTTTATCCAGCTGAAGTGTGCTGTATTTCATATCTTGTAGTACATTCACCTCTGAAAGACACTCTGGACGTAGATTCTGCTCTATGTTCTGTAGACATTTCAGAGTTTGTATCTGAGAAAGTCCTTTCATATCCTGAGGGATCCTACCACATGTGTGAGCCTGTATATCATCATAACAGTTTTTGAGAAAGTTTCCAGTTATTTGCCAATCGTTGAAAATCAGAGATTCAATCTTGTTGATGATGCTCCAGCAATCTTTATCATTTACACTCGGCTTCTTCTTCAGTATACAGTCTATTCCAAGTTCTGATGATTTCAAGCAGTTGAGTATAACTGGCTCTTCTTGGCATGGTTCTTTTAGCTTGTGGTTCAAATAAGCATTGTCGAGCAAGTCATTCTGATGGGTCCATACTCTTTGTTGACACCCTGGTGTGACCTGGGTTTTGTTGTACGCCGCGTTTAAGGTACAGGATAGTATAGCGAGATCATCGTCCAAATAAGAACACAGCTTATGAAACAATGAGCAACCTGTCACATCCAAATGGAAACGGTTATTGTTAGCCTTTATATCGTTGCCCAGAACTCTCACATTCTGTATACAGACGACTATGAACACGACGCATATTCTCCTTGTTATTGTATTTGATAACATTGCGCTTATTGCCGGCGAGCACTGGTTAGCTTATGGTAATCAACAAGTACAGTCGTGCATAGTTCTCACACTGCTTTTCTTATATAATAATATAAAACACAAACTGATTCACCTAGATGCACCAAACATTAGTCCTAAAGTCGCGGCCACTAATGGGAGCAAAAAGTGATCGCTTTATTTTTATTTCTGCAGATCTAAAAAACGAGAAATTTACATTTTGCTTTGCTTGCTTGGAATGATGAATGAGATCAATCTTAAAATATTTATTTACTCATTCATTCATTCAACCACAGAGTATATTTATTTATCCGATCCAATCCGATCAATTTTCGAATATTTAATTGTTTTGTTGGTAGCTTCCGGTCTAAGTTGATCAAGTATCAGAACCTTCATAATTTTCATCAAGCAAGATGTCACCGTCATAGGCCGTCTTATTATCTTAGCTGTCAGGCATGCATGAGGCAGACCCTCAGAACAATAATGTATTTATTGTTCTGAGGGCAGACCGTATCTGACCTGTCACTGTCAGCTTTCATTCGAATTAGATTGGATGGAAATGGATGCGGTCATTCTTGAAAAAGTTGTGTAAAACTCAGATACCTGCTAGATCTTTGTGTGAATTACAGTGATGGAAGAATTTGTAGAAGTAAACCAGATATCAGATTTCATTTCCTACTTACGCAGCGTAAGTACTTTCATTAATCTATTTATGTGTAGTGTTTCTAGAACATCACATCGATTAAAATTATTTATTTACAACCAACTCCGGGTTGGTTGTTCTGCGGTTGTGCGTACTTTTGATGATTACCTGTAGGTATTTTGTTGTCCTGTCCCAACAGTCTTCTAAAATTGATAGGTTTCTTACTAACACAATACAACAGTTCCAAATTTAGGATGCCCACCTACTGCACCGTATGTTGGTACCTACCTACCCACTTTAATCAGTTCTATGCAGTTGTTGACCGTGACGTGAGCCCTAATCAGCAAGCGGCTAGACAGTAGATATAATTAAAATTGGTAAAGATCTTTTGGGTACCATGGATACATAGGTACCACTTTCTTTTTATTATTTATTTATGAAAACATTCAATGCTAAATGTAGGTACCTATACAATATGAGCTTAAGTGGAATTGACCTAAAAATTTGATCAATGCCACACTGACTCACTTTAATTTAATTGGATTATGAGAAGTCTTCTATAATCTGATTTACCAATACAATATGTAATTCATCAATATTATCGATTCTTCTACTATGATCTATTATTTTTATAACTACATAGGCAATATCAATTTAAATAATGTCTGATTACAAAATCCTACTAATATTATAATACAAAAGTTTGTGAGGATGTGACAATGTTTGTGCCTCAATCACACAAAAACAGCTGAATGGATTTGAATGACACTTGGAACATACATAGTATACATGCTAGAATAACATATACCTAGCTATTTTTTATCCTGGTACAATGCGAGCGAAGCCGCGGGTGGAAGCTAGTAATATCTATTTGATACTCATAGGTGCACCAAAATCTAGTTGGCATAGGTTAGCCCAAAGTTTAGTACTAGATATAGCTAGTAGCTAGAGCTAGATCTAGATTCTAACAAAAGCTTACTAATAATAGATGCTTCATTACCAATTAACTCTGATAACAGGTTTGTTTGCCAGAATAAGCTTGTAGGTACATTTATAAAATGCTGATATATAGTTGTCTTCAAGGTTATACAACTAGTCAAAAATTTTTGTGAACTGTACTCTACTACTTCTTGTGTCACAAGTTTTTTCAAACCAATGTGTTGAAATGATTAAAGTGTGCTCCAACGAGGCTCCTTTTGTGCACTTGACTAAATCTCTATTTAAGAGATACTTAAATTTGAATGTGAATACCTACATGTCTTTTAGCCTTACCTTTTCAATGATTCTCCATCTCATTTGAAAATCAATATATAAAACTTCTGATATTAATATTGGTTAAAAATCTTTAAAAGTTTGCACTTAAACAAATATGGCTACTAATTCTTTATCTATGAAAAGAAAATGTTTGAATATTTGTTTGACGAACATAAAATGTAAATGAGGTCTTATGAATTAGTTCCTATATTGTATACTATTATACAATAGATGGTAGGTTACAATAGCAACATTGTATTTCTGACAACAGATAACAATATTGCTATGTTAATGAACAAATGTGTTGTTAGTTTTTTGAATATAAAAATCCTCTGTTTCATTTGCTGTTCAGAGGGTACCAAACGTCTTATTACCTGCCATACCTAATATATTTGCCTACCAAAAGTAAAATAAAAGATTGGACGAAGTATAATATGGGTTATATTTATATAAGTTTGTAAGCATTTTTGAATCATCATATAAATACTGAATAAATTGTGAATATACATACAGTTTGTAACCTGGAATAAAATAGATAGGTGTGGGAAACTGTGAACGAATAAATAAGTGGTACCTACCTAGCAGGTAGCTAGTCGCTATGCATGTTTTTGTTTGAGCTTGACCTATGATTCTTATAAATAAACTATGCAGATATGCCAATGACAATACTCTATGTACGAGTAACATATACCTAGCAATAGCTTATTTTTATGTGTGTAAAGTGCATAATGTCCCAGAAATTGCTGAACTATGAAGAACAAGTAATCTTGACTTTACCGAGGGACTTGGATCACACTTTGGTGGGAGAATGACTCCCAATATTTATGTTTCCTCAATCATTATTAACAAGCGAACTTGGATCATCTGTATGTGTTATTGAAGTCATTATGTGATTGTAAAAATAACTCCATGAAGAACATGTAATATTGTCAAAAAAAAGCTATTTGCCTAGGTAATTGATAAGGTATAATATATTTGCGATGATCCCCTTAAGATGGTTCTAGAGTAGAGTTAGTAAAAGTTTGAAGACATGTTTGTGTTAAGTACATAAAAAGATCCTCTGTAAGACTTCTTTCTCCATATTGCTTCGGAACTCTAATGAAACAAGTAGCATTTAGTAGGTTCCTATTTATATGATATGTTTCCAGATTGAATGGGGGGACCCCTGGCTGATCGCTCTGATATCATTCCACATAATCGTCACATTCACATCAATCTCCACAAGGAACTATGGAAACTTTCAAGTGGTTCTGTTTATAATATTATGTAAGTACATATTCTTCCTAATACATTTCATAGTGGTCACCAAATTATATAGTCGCAAGGATTCCGTGTCTAGGTATCAGAAACTATGAGTACTTTGGTACCACAAGACCCAGACCTGAATAAAATGCTAACGAATTGTCGTATTGCTACTTTTTCAGTAAAACGTAAAATCCGAATCACCATTTTATGAAAATTTTGTTAAAAATTATGTGTGAACATCATTCTGTTTTTTGTTCGAAAGAGTTTGATCATGTCATCCTGAGAGCAAAATGACGCGAGTTAGTGTAAGCGTAGGCGTGGTGACGCAAACTACATATTAGGTGCTTTAGAATGGCCACAAGGTGTTTTATCCTATTCTGCATTATTTTTAGTTTTTTAAACGATATTTTTACTAATTTTACCTTAATCCTACTGATAATTAGTTTGAGGATTCTGAGGATGTCTGGATGTTTGTGTCTCAATCACGCCGTAACGGCTGAAAGAATCTCAATGAAACTTGGAATATGCAGTACGCCCAACGTATCTTGACATTCGTGAAGTTAACCGTTTCGATGCGTAGTAGACAATTAAGTATGAAAAAGCTGCAGTGCGCATTATGACAAATAGCTAATTTCACGAATGCCAAATTCCGTTGGGCGTACTGTAGGTACATAGTATGTGTATTGCAATATCATACAGACTGCTGTAATGTTATCGAACTCGAGCATAAATACAATTATTATAATGCATAAAAACATCACAGTAAAGCTTTATTTAAAGGTACAATACATCATCATATAAGGAAAACACCTTTCGATCATTCAAAACTCTCAAGGTAAAATTAGTAGTTGAAGTCTTAAATATTTCGTTCAAGGTTGTTTTTGATTCTACTTAGTGTTACCTACTTACGAATTAAAGCTTGCGTTGGGTTTATGTTGCGTAAATAATCTTTAAGATTTAATTACTGTTTGAAGACGGTTTTTAGGGTTCTGTACCCGAAGGGTGCCAACGAGACCCTATTCGCTGTCCGTCCGTTCGAACGTCCATCCGTCTGTTTGTCCGTCTGTCAGCGGGCTGTATCTCATAAACCGTAATTGGTAGAGAGTTGAAATTTTCACTGAGTGTGTATTTCTACATACATACATACGAGTACATATTATCACGCCCGTATCCCTAATGGGGTGGGCAGAGCTACAAGTAAACATAAGAAAACTTGCAACCACTTCTGATTTAGTCCTAAGATGGGTATAGTGAACCATGGTGACAGATGATCAGCCCATCGCCCATATAAGTGGACCATCATGTTGGAAAGGATATAATCCCTTAGCCGACTTTTACAACATGCTCGGGGAGAAAAGCAGTTGAACCCATTCTGTGTTTTTTCGTTACTTCCAGTCCAACAGAGAAGTAAAGTCGATATGTAAGAATGTAAGAAGAAATGTGTATTTCTATTGTCGCTATAACAACAAATAATAGAAATAAAATAAAAGAGGGCCACATACATGAAACATTTATGTCATTTAAGACGTGTTCAAAATGATCCCCGTGATTTTAAGAAATTTTGACTTTGTAAATGTACGATGATATGGAACCCTTTATGCGCGAATACGACCGGTTTTTTAATATTAGGATAAGTACTGAGAATTTTGCAGGAGATTAATGTGACTTAACCATTCTAATTTCAAGTGCTGCTAGTATACTTCTCGGAGAACATAAACGAGGTGGCTGCTCGGAATTGGGCGCTGTTCTCCCGCCAGCAGTACTTTGACAGCAAAGGCCTCTTCATATCTGTCGTGTTCTCCATACCTATTCTACTCAACTGCATGATCATGGTGGTAAGTTATTTGTATTTAAATATACTAGTAGTTCGCCCCGAACTTTTTATTTATTTATTTTTAATTAGGTATCTCTGTTTATTACTAAACCTTTTTCGTGTTGTACATACATATAGATACATAAGAGATACAATAAACAAGTATTCCCAAAGAGGGTTGACGTCAGGCAGGCGGCCGGTCATAAAACACCTTAGCTAAAACTCACATAGAGTGGAATAAGGGCAGGAAGATGATGGAGTGGGCAGAGCCACAAGTAAACATAAGAAAACTAGCAGCCACTTCTGATTTAGTCCTAAGATGGATATGGTGAACCGTGGTGACAGGTGATCAGCCCATCGCCCATATAAGTGGTCCATCATGTTGGAGAGGGTACTATCCCTTAGTTGACTTTTACGACATGCTCGGGGAGAGAAGCAGCTGGACGCATTTTATGCTTTTTCTTTACTTCTAGTCCAGCAGAGAAGTCAATGGGAAGCGTAATCGGGTTTTGGTGTCCGTGTCTGTAATTAAAGCTTAAACAATCTTTTTAACATACATGATTACATCTATATATCTTACATTACAAACTGACTGTTAGAATTAGAGTTATTAGAAGTATGAAGCTAGGAGATAAACATGAAATTCCTCTTATAGTGTAGGGTAGGGTATTGGGTATAGGGTGCTCTAAGAAAGGAATTTCAGAAGTTCAACTCCCAGAGGACGCAGCTGGAAGATGAAGTTTGTGCGAAAAAGTCAACGAGGCCAATATCGCTGGTCGTTTCACTTGTCTCCCCATAAACACGCACACAAAATGTCTATTCACAGGAATCATTATCTTCAAGGATCACATCTTATTCTAGAACCATACTAAATGCCAAACTACCAAACTTCACTAACCAAAATATCTATAAAAAGTTAAGCCCTATATGGCTTAACTTTCGAGAACTACTTTCGAATAAACTATTTATCGGTCACTGTCAGCTAGTTAACCTTG
This sequence comes from Scotopteryx bipunctaria, assembly GCA_949320045.1. NCBI lineage: Eukaryota > Metazoa > Arthropoda > Insecta > Lepidoptera > Geometridae > Scotopteryx > Scotopteryx bipunctaria. Next base: position 9,612,454 of record OX439441.1, read on the forward strand.
GCCCTACCTGAGTACCTACTATTTATTCTGTGGCCCTAGTTATAAAGGTATCTACAAAGTTGGTATCTACCTACTATTGATCTTCTATTAAAGGTTCTTTATATCGATTGAGTACTACAAAATGGTACGATTGTATGCGGTAGGTAATTTACTAAGGAGTTTCCACGTTTTACGCCTTCTACGGTTTGACGTCAGGGAAGATCTAGTAGATAAATATGTCTAGTATTGTATTTTATTCAAATTTATTTTTTTGAACAATTTATTTCAAAAACCTCCTTTTTTAACATTTACTGCTGCACTTGCCTTGTTACACGGTAATTAATAATTCCAGGTCTCAAAATATTACAATATTTTCCATATTTCAATGAAATCATTTCAACCAAGCAGAACAATTAGATTTAAGTAACAAACACATTTCGGTATCCTCTAAAAATTACTTTCGTAGTTGACGAATTAAATTAAAGTTGTTGACATAGCCCGCCACAGAATAAATTAGCAAAAATTTACCACCAAATTAGTGACTGCATTTTGCTTTGCGTTTTTGTTCCGGGACATTTCGGTTATGAAATGATCGCGTGTGGACCCTTAATTCACTTACTTTTATGATAATACTTATATTTTATTTATCTTTTCAGGGATCATGGCTGTACCAATCTACGCAAGTCATGACTAACATCAAGAAAGCACAGCTAAGACAGCGCCTCAAAGAACTAAACGGAAACCGCGAATTACACCAAAAGGCGGAGTAAGAGTCAATTAATTAATTATCAGAGTAATTTTATAAGGAAATTCAGTACGCGGGCTAACCTACCATGGGGTAGTAAGACTGGTGGAGTTGATTCGGGAACTGTGCCATCACATAGCCTCTAAGAGTGGCGTGAGTTAAAAGTATTTTCAACTCTATTCTTATTGGATGAGAGTTGAAATCGGTTAAAACGATCTAGCATTTTGTAGCAAAGTGCTAGATCGTTACCTGAAACCTAAGAGTTACAAAGTGCTTGCGAGAAGCTAAATAAATCTGAATTCTACTTAGTACAAAGCCTCTATATAGAGTGCCATGAGTTTACGTAAAGGATTTTCAACTCTATTCATATGGGATACGAGTTGAAATCGGTCGAAAAATGATCTAGCATTTTGCTACGTGATCTAAACAGAAACGTACGCGCTAGAAGCTAAATACTACACAAGTCTCAAATTAACTTAGCTGGTGTTAGATTGATCATAGATTGTAAGTTGATATGTGATGAAACTAGTATAGGACAGGCATCATAGGTAAAGGTTAAACTATACTATGGTACTTTAAAGCTTGCTATAGTATAGTTTAATATCTAACCTAACTTAAATTCTCGGAACTATATTTAAGGCCCATCCAACTTTCCAAATTCTAGTCTAGACTAAGCCTAACCTATCCAAGGTTCCCTTAGTTCTCAAGTTTTAGATAGTTAAATGGCCTAAGAAAATACTGGAAATTAATTGATTGTTGCACGGAACCTTACTTACCAATTGATTCGTGCCGCTCTGTATCAATTAAATTATAATTTAATTGATCTAAAAATGTATAAAATTGTTAATCCTTAACATTCTAGAATCGAAAGTTTATAGTGAAATATGGATTTACGGATAAACACATATCCCTATCCATAACGTTCATCACATCAGTTGCATTTCAAAAGCAGGGTAGATACACAAACTCTATGATATTTTATGGTGAACTACCAAAATGGAGCGGATCGTATGTTTCGAAAAATGTATAATAAATATATTTTCCAATGTAGAAAGCCTTGTTTCAAAATTAGTCTATGTAAAATGGAGACAAGGTTTAAACAAGGTACCGTAAGCCAAACCGCTGGTTAAAGCTAGTACAGAATCGTTTGTATAAAATCTTGCTAAGTTGCCATTAATAGCGTTACAGTCAAGGTTGTTAACTGTCACGCCTTGATTATACCGTGTAATAACAAGTGTGGTAACTGCGACGTCATTCGAGATGCTTAGATTGATGAATAGATGAATAAAAGTAAGTAAGTTCGTATGAGCCAGTGGCCAGCTCTCGTGACGGAGTTTTTAGGCCGCCTAAAGGCCTCCGTCATGGCTTAACGACTTAAAAGCCGGGACCGACAATTTAACGTGCCCTCCGAAACACAGAAGCGCTCAGCTCGTAATGCCACTTGTGGTCACCCATCCCAATTGTGACCGCGCACAACGTTGCTTAACTTCAACGATCAATCAAGAACGTCTAAGCAAGCTACGCCACGAGCGCTAATCATCATTCCTTATCTTTCTTCACTAAATACCACATCAAAAGTAATAGGTCGAGTCATGTAAAATGAACCTCCGGGAAAATGTGTTTAAGACAGTTTAAAATAATCTTTTTGCAAAAAAGTGTTTGCCTATTGTGTAAAAAACAACAGTCCGTCAATTGGCTTTTTTTTATACTGTATGAAATAACACGCGAGAAATTTTCAACACGACGATAATTGAAATACTGGACAGTTATTTCTTTTATATTTTTATAATAAGTACAATAATAATGAGCATTTCGTATTGCTTTTCAACAACTAAAAAATAACAAAGACCGCGCGCAGTTAAATTGGTGGGAATTAAACTTCTGTTTCTTGAATTAGTTTCTTTAATGTTTCCTCGCAAATTTTAGAAAAGTACTATACAAGTCTCGGCCGAAATAACAACGAACGTCCTCGTTTAGTTAAAAACAAACTTTTTCTCGCGAGTTCATCTTACATGGCGCGACGTATCTCATTTTTGTCATTATCCTTATAATAATAATATTACTAGTCCTATTTTGCAAGTTCGGGGCAAATGTCGGTAATTTGAAGTAGATGTATAAGATTTCGTCCTTACTGGATATTTTTGGAAAGTTATGGGTCAAACCGCGGATTTTGCCACTTGTAGCATAATCGTGACATATAAACTTTTATGTTACGGTAACGTAAAACTGTCCTAAAGCTACTACTAATACATACTGGTGCATATCTGTACTTATTTGATTTATGTGTAACTCATCATTATTATCATCACCATCTTAGCTGGTAGATATCCTCTGCCGGCCCAGGCTTCCCCCTTAGAACGCCACAAGTTGCTTTCTTGCTACTACCACCTGGTTGTTATCATACCAGAATAAAAATATTAAATTTAACAATGAAAAATTAAGTGCGTTTTATTTATTTATAAAAAAAACCATAATACGAAAAAAGCCGCTTAAAAGCTAATCAAAGTACACACGATCAAAATCATCACTCAAATGGTAATCTTTACATTCTTGAAGATTTTTAGTCAAAGTTACTCGTTTAACTTATAATTGACAACAAATTTTAGGTCAGGTTTATTCATAGTTTTCAGGAATCGTATTTTGTATAGAGTTTCATCATTCTTTCGTTCCAAGTTTGTAATGAATCCCACATAATATTTCCATGTCTTTCTTTGAAAATATCGAACTATTTACACTATCTCTTACAACTAAAGGCTGGTATGTCTGGTTTATTAGTAGTTCTACATTTTTATTTTCAACGGTGTTACTTTCTTTGAAGTCTTCGATAGTTCCCTTTCTTTTTTTTAACCTTATTCGTTGTTTATTGTTATTTTAACAATGGTTATTTTAACCTCAAAAAAGAGAAAATCATAAACTTTTTAAATTACTGACTTTTTGTCTGTTTGTGGCCGAAGGGGCCAAAGAGGGGGTCGCCAGAATTTTTCAACCTGTAAAGGGGTCGCGTTTTCAAAAAGAATGAAAAACACTGCTCTATTCTATACTAATAGTTCACCGAGATTTGTTTTGTTTTTCGCATTCATTTTTTAAGCCTGGCGGGACAAAACGCAAAGAAAGTGGCAAAATCTACGGCCTGACCCTTATGTCGATTGTTTTTGACAACATGCTCCATTTGGAGTTCATTGTGCCTAACGTTGTTTTGTTTTGATTTATTTTTGTTTATAGGTCTTCACTAAAATATTTATTTTAACTTTCGATTCGATGTTACACAAATTTATCAAGCTACGAACACACTTGGTTATATTGCTGCGTATGTAGCGTAACCGATTTTTGTGACGGTTTTTCATACAGTAAGTTAGTGGACACTAGACTAAAAGTATATTCAATAATATTTCATACATATTATCACGCCCGTATCCCTAATGGGGTGGGAAGAGCCACAAGTAAACATAAGAAAACTTGCAGCCACTTCTAATTTAGTCCTAAGATGGATATGGTGAATAATATTTCATTCGTTATATATAACAATATTGGTTTATTCCTGATTTTTACCTTTAATCTTATCTAATTGTGTATTTCTTACTTGTATTCCAATAGTAATTGTTGCATTTTTTACTTTATGTACCTACCTAAAAATAATTTTATTTTATTTTTATCAATATTCTATAAAGTTACGGTTACAATAACTAAACTAAATAAATCAGATCAGTGTATCAAACATCAGTTAAATTCAAGCAAAATGGTCATGATGTGTGGATATCACAACACCTACCGGTTTAGGAGCTTATTAAGATTAGCCCGTTTTATCTCACAGCTGAGCAAATGCTCCTTACAAAATATTTTCATAAATTACAAGGTCTCGTTTAACTACCGTAGGCAACATTTTATGGTGCATTTCAGATAAATTGTTGTGTTCATCTATGTATCTTTGTGTTATAGCGCAGTATTTTTGTGTGATGTTGATAATCTGAATTCGTAATCAATTTCGACTAGGCTGGATATGGCCTAAATAGAAAATAATAGTCTGCACTAATTTCGTATAACTATAATTTTAGCTTCATAAAATATGTATGTAGCTTGTTTACTTTGTGGTTTAAATAACTATTAATTTGTGTTAATGTGTATTGTGGAATTTCACATTTCACAAAAAATCACATAGGTACATACTTTTTGTATTTTTATAATGTACTTTTAGCTTCTCCGCTTTTCCATATTTGTTCGTTCTACCTAATCTAATGGCATAATTTTCAAATGTTAGAAATCGCCTTTTAGTCATCAATTCACTTTTCTCTGTGAAGCTAAGCGAAAGCCATGAACGAATTAATAAAAAACATAATAGAAAATCTGATGTAGATAAATAATGCGTTATGTGATAATAAAATTATGTAAATATGGATAGTGCAATATATTCGCTAGATTTGAGTTAAAATTATGTTTTGATTTAAAAAAAATAATTTGTTTTATTTAAATTCATAGTTAGTATGTAATTTCGTACACTTGTATGTATGTATGTATTCACAATAATTTTGTGTTGTAATTATGTATGTACAGTATATTTTGAAGACATGTTGTATCTGGTGAAACAGAAGTGTCACAACCTATCGATTCTGTTACCCTGAATCCTAAAGTAAATCTAATTTGACAGTTCTAAAAATGTTGCCGTCTCTGTCATAAATATTGAAATAACAAAGACGCTATTGTTTTAGAGCTCTCAAATTAAGTTAAGTTTAAAATTACGTACTACAAAATTTAAATCATAAAATACAAATATGATTTTTTTAGACTGTTAAACTGGCTTATTTTTTATCCAAGTATAACTTTAGCCCTAATTTAAACCGAGTTTCATGTTGCTATTGATTCTGTTGTGAATTTTCCTAAGTTAATTTAGATTTGACAACTCTGAAACTGTATAAAATACGTAATGTACTTGTTAAAGAAACGGATATATTTTATAAAAAAATATGGCAACAATTTTATTGTAAACTGTCAGATTTTAATAAAAACGCCATCATCTGTCAAAACAAATTCAACCCTACGCATAGTTAGAAAAAGGTTGAATTTGGAAAAATACACCACATTAGAAGGGTCAGTAAAATTACGTCCATAATATTAGAAAACTGTGCCCATAGCTCTATATTACTTATAGTGTAGACGTAGTTTGCGCTAGAGTTGATAGCCTGTAAAATATTACAACATTTAATGAATACTGATTGGTTCAATGTACAATCAATAGATCGGATTGTGTAGTACGTGTTAATATAACTTATAGATCGCATCCTCGCATTACGTAAAATAAATATTACACTTAAATAAAACAATAGAAAAATCGATATATTGCATTTCTTCAAAGGACATTTACAAAATGTATGACGTCAAGCTTTGATACTATCAAAGGTCTTGACTCCCATGCGACGTTTGTAAATGTCGCATGGACCTATACAATACACTATAAAATTTATAGTGTAGTCCACCATGCGGGCATCACGGAGGGTACATATTTTTTTTAATTTGATTTCTCTGGCTTTTACATATCAGCCTATCGACATCAATTAGGGTTGTGGGCATGCCCATCGTGCCCACAACGGTAGATCCGCGCCATCACGCCCTTTCATCGGCTTGACGCATCCAGTCTCCGCTAGACGGCGTCCTAAATTACGATTGCTGAATCACAGTCTCTATCTATCTCAGTGTAAACACTCTATCCTAAACAATACTGTTATATGGAGGACCTTAACTGATGGCTTTCAGTAAGTCTCAAACTGTGAGTATAGTGTGGACAAGGCCTTGCATACTCTGTTCTGTAGTCATGAAGAGTCCACAATCCGATTGCTTGATGGTACTTGGATACTGTTTTTGAAACTGACAAATAATAAGACTATATTATTATACCTACTTACTTGCTATAATTGCATATTTTTGCCATAGTAATTTAAGTAAATTATAAGTTTTGACGACCTATCGCTCGGCCGAGACGCAAGAGGCGCGGGTTCGATTCTCGCTACGGAAGAGTTTGTATGTTCTGCAAATATTTCTTCGGGTCTGGCTGTTGTAGTAATTATGTATTAAAAGTATGTTTACAAAAAAAAGTATATAAGTATTCTATCGGCCATCTGGTGTCCATGGTACAAGCTTTGCTTAATTTGGGACTAGATGGCGCTGTGTGAAATGTCCACGAATATTTTATTATTAAGTTTATGTAAATGAGTATTTCTCAAAATAAATGTACGTAACGAAAAAGTCGTTACGAAATCCTGTTACGAAATAGTTTCAAGATGTAACTAAATCGTAACTAGATATAGAGTATATTTGCTAGATAGCTCATGAATCGTAGTTATTGGTCTTGTTTCCTAAAGTACGTACCTATATCGAGATGGTCGGTACAACATTAGCGTGACAAGACAGATACTTCGTGACTGTATACACTCAGCTTTACACCATACTTTTTCGTAACGTAATGAAATTCTTAAATAATGTTACGAAAAAGTAACAGAAATTAGACAAAACCAGGTTCCCAAAATTGAATGATTTGTCGTATCTTAAAACAGCAACTACAAAAACCTATCTAATGTTTATTTAATACGTGTCACGACAATTAAAATCAATTAAGACTTACCGTTTTTTAAAAAAATAGGCCTTTTAACTCCTTTCTCGAAAAAGTAGTTCCAATTTCACAACACGTCTTACTGATTTTCACACGAAAATAAATGGCGGAGACGCCACACTAACAACCAATCAGAATGAAACTAGTGTTTGCCTATATTAAAATTTAACGGATGCTTTCAGAAATAACGTGGAAGTAGAAATAAATCGTAACTAAAGAGTAGTAACTAAAAAGTAAATAGATACGACTCATTTTGTTTTTCGCAGTTAAATTATTTTTTTGTTATGAAACCACACAGAAAATCACTTTAATACAGAAACTACATATAATCAAGATCTGTATTATACAAAAATGTACAATACTAATGTTACCTAACATATTTTATGTAGCAAAAACGGATGTGGTAGGTAGGGTGGCAATTTAATTTTTGTATGAAAGTAAAAAAACATTGTTTTAAAAAAGTCTCTTAAAATATGAAAATACTAGGATTTTAATATTTATTTCTTCATAAATTTAAAGATTAATATAATTGTGACTGACAATTATGTTATTTCTATTTGAATGATTAAATAATAACATTAAACTTTTTCAATGTTTCAAAGCTCACTTTTTTTTGACAGAAGTACATTTATTTTGAGAAATACTCAAATATCTTAAGCTACATGCCTTAAACTTGCTTGACTTAATAATTTTAACTATGAACACCTTTAGGGTTGCCGCATATGGTCGCCTATAGTCTATGTTAGGTATCTGAAAAAGTATTAAAGAAAGGCTGTATCAATATGTAGGTACGGTAATATAGCCAAAAATGTGGTCTACCACCCTAAAGTTGAAGTTCTATAATTTGTCACTAGTATTCTGACAGTTACTTATGTATTGTCTTAGCGCTATTTTGGTTACACAGGAAGTTTTGACAAAACTGGTAGACCAATTTCTTGACCCACCATACTCAACATAATGGGACTTTGTATTACTTGTACAGTGAGCTACAAAATATGATTAACGTATGAAGTTTTTTTAAATGCTATTTATTTTTTAATTCTTTCTCATCAAATGTTCATGAACTTTGTTGACTGAACCCTATATATAAACTGATAGACCAGGTGCGGTGGCCTTAAGGAGTGTACTTAAATAGCTTCTATTTAAACGGCTTGCTTTTAAAACTGTATTTCAGCAGTATCAACGTTTTATTCACGTGCCTAACTGACAATAATGGACTTCAAAATTTATTAGTCAAAGATATACCTACTATCTATTACAAATTCTGTAACGTAACCATTACAGCTGTATTTTCAAACAATACGCATGCATTCAATTTTGCATTAGAAACCGAAATAGCGCCTCTAGCGGATCAAGTTTGCAACAATTTTCTTATATTCGTAGAAGACTGGTATGGCACACTAAAAACAAAAATAAACTAAAGTCACGTGAGGCTTTACCAGTCCCGTGAACTCTGAACTATTATAGTGGAAAGAAACAGACCGGTCTAAGGTTTTTGAAAAGGAGGTCGCTTTAGGCTCTTTAGACACAATGTTTGAAAGTACAGCTGTTTCTGCACTCCTAAGAACGTCTCTAGGCGAAGTGTAACGAAATGAAGACTGAGTTGTGTAGTGTGAATGAGTCATTAATGTTAAACATTTAGGTATCATTTTAAGACAATATGGACGAACCAATAACAGAATCCAGAATTATGAAGGTCCTAAAGAAAGACTTTTGTAGCAAGCGTCAGTGTTGCCGCGTCAGACATAAAATTTTGTTCGCCGCGTCATGGGCAATGCGTTCGAAGACGTTCCATTTTTTAACACCGGACGCAAAAAGAGGGGTGTTATAAGTTTGACGTGTGTGTCTGGCCTCGTAGCTCCCAAACAAATGGACCAATTTTGATCCATTTGTTTTTTTTTCGCTTTTTTTTTTATTTGATAGCTGATGTAATCAAGATGGTTCTTAGCTATGATTTATGAAGACCAGCCCAGGAGTTTGGAGACCATCAGCTCATTTCCTACCTGATAAAAGGATTTTTCACAGGTCCGATTAATTTGTGGTGTTTTGTTTGGGAGTCGGGTTATGTAAATTTTTAATATAATATCTTGTTTGCGTTCCAAATAGTTTTGTCGCGGCGACGCGCGGCGCAATAGCCTAGAACCCTATTATTCTAGCGCGTAATTGTTTATCATCGCGACGTCACTGACGCTTGATTTAAAAGTCAAACTAAATATTAAACGTAGAATAGAATCACTGTACAGTCGGTTACAGAATGCCTTTGACAAGAGACAAAAATACGGTGTTATTTATCCATAGTTTTCACGTTAAAGGGTCAAATATTTTAATGATTAGAAATAATGATAGATATTTTATACATCACGTTGGTAGAGTAGAATTCAGTTTTAGTTATTAGAAATCTGCAGGCCTCGCATAAGCGCCCAAGACAACCCTAAACAATTAAAATTACTTCCGATAACATTTTATTTTGGTAGGAATCAAAATTTATTATGGATAATAGAAAATTGCGTTCTCTTTTACGTGTCATCGTAATTTGGTAGTGTAATATGGTAACTCTGCCCTCCTAGTGAAGAACGCAGTAACTAGCATTTTTGACAAAAATTAAATACTATACACATTCGGAATCGTCTAACAAAGTACAACATCTGTTCTCACCAACGTATCGAAACATAGTTACTGCGTTCTTCACTAGGAGGGCAGAACTGCTTGCAGACGTATACGGAATACCGTTTTAGTCAAAAGAATCCACAATTAGGTAGATTCTTTGATGGCGCCTACTTGGGAACTATATATTGGAATCGTAGTCCTGGGAACAATGCAGTCTGCTAGATAAAATACCTATACTGTAATAGGTGTGATAATTAATTATATTATAGCTTATCATCGCTTTCTAATGAATAGTTTGTAAGCAGTTAAGGTGAAGTTGTTTTATTTTGTGTATGCTTAATAAAGGAATTGATCTTACTTTGTATTTTATTTAAATTACAATTGTAACTTATTAATTTAATCAAACATAAAACTTAAATTAGTTAGTTGTAGGATCCGTGCTGATATTTGCATTTGTAATATGCCTTTGATGAATTTACATCACAATAGTGTGTTAAGGTGACTTCTAACGGAAGAAAATGGAAGAAAAATAAAATGTTGTGCTGGCCCCACATAAAGTGAGAAAAAGGGCAAGGAAATGATGACAACACAATAAAAAATGATGAAATTTTGATGGTTATTTTATAGGCCAGCTATAGCTTATTTAGAAAAAATACATCGCTTTGCTAACTTAACAATGTAACTTTTCTACTATTTAAATAATAGATAAGTTATAGAATATATTTTGAGCAAGAAATAAAGCACGAGCCGCACAGTCCTTTCATCACATTGGTTCATTCGAACAGTCACGAGATTCAAGGCCAACAAAATCATCGACCTTGCACGCTGTGAGAGAACCAGTAACGGATAAGCAACATTCTCAATGACCAAATCCGTTGGCTATGATTTTTTCTTTCACTTCTTTCATCATTAGTTTGACTAGGTCATCTAGATCGACCTCGGGCTTCCAGTTCCAATCGCGGCGGGCTTCGCTGTCATCGAATACTTGCGGCCAGGAATCCGCTGAAATAATGAATAAATCAAATCAGCTAATTTTACTGGAACTACCTAGGTCCTTGTTTTACTCAAAACCAACCTCCTGGCTTAGTAATAATCCATTTATTGGTAAATTGTATGTTTACAATGGTTGCACTGGTGGTCTAGTTGGTAGTGACCCCGCCTTCCGATCCTAAGGTCGTGGGTTCAAATCCGGTCGTGTACCAATGGATTTTTCTGTGTGAAAAATTTATGTACGCTATACCAGTAGTCACAAACGGTGTAGGAAAACATCGTGAGGAAACCCGCGGCTTAGTCAGCTCCGCACGTATTGACCATGTCTTCCCTGTGGACAAGGCCGACTGACGCTGTATAAATCATCTACAATAGACGGTTAAAGGCCTCAGTTAGCTCTTTTTTGGTCAAACAAAAACATATTACCTAGGTATCTAGGAAAAAACAAAACAGCTATAAATCCATCTCTAAATAAAACAAAAGAGGCTCACCGCCTAAGGCGCTAGGCGCAGGCCGCGTAGCAGCGAAGTTACTAGACGCTTAGACTAAAAAATTAACGGGATTGACATATTAAATTATGTAATAGGTCTAAACAAACCGCTGGATGTTCCTCAGGATACGGTCAGCCTCAATAAAGGTCTGACTGCGTAGTGTGGTGTGGTCGTGTGAGATCTATTTATAGTGGCCTAAACTACATCACCAAATCGTTACTCACACGTAGAATGAAATGACCTAGCGACAACTTCTCTCTAGGTATTATGTTACCTAGTTGTAGTAGTGTGTGTGATAAGCAAGCGAACATGAGTTTGACCCAGTTCTCGGAATGCAAAAGCCTTGTTTCTTATCAAAGATTTACTTATTTTAATAATAACTAGCAGCCCGCCCCGGCTTCGCACGGATATTTAACAAATTAGGATTTTTTTAGGTAAATTTTTTACACCTCTGGTTACATTATGTAGTAAGGATCCCTAATTTTTTTGAAAATAAATTATAGCCTATGTTATTCCGTAATAATGTAGCTATCTACTGGTGAAAGAATTTTTTAAATCGGTTCAGTAGTGTCGGAGCCTATTCGTTACAAACATAAAAACAAACAAAAAATCTTTCCTCTTTATAATATCAGTAAAACGAGTAAAACTTACCAATATCTTGCCGACTATCAGGGCGATACGAGATATTCAACTCTGGCAGATACTTTGACATAGCGTTAGCCAGCTCTTCAGGTGTGAAACTCATCGAAGTAACGTTGTAGACCCGCCTGTTCAATTTACTGTTCGGTACTTCGAGGAAGTCTGAGAGAGCTCGGAGGGCGTCTCTCAGATGCATCATGGGTAGTCTGGTGTCGGGTTTCAAGTAGCATTGGTAGTGGCCCTTTCGAAGAACGTCGTGGAATATTGCTATGGCGTAATCTGTGAACAATTGAGGCTCATTCAGCCATGTCCGCACTTTGCTCGGCGTGCCCCAAAACGCGTGCTCAGCTCAAGCCTCGCTATGTGTACCTAACACAACACCTCCATATTCGTGGCAAGGCGTGCACTACGCTTGTGCGAGGCAGCATTGCGATCAAAGCGCGAGCAGTGCATTGCTTGTGGACTGTGGAGTGTCCTATATTGTCAACTGGACGCAGACAGGTCTGGAGAATCCGGCTCAAGAATGCGCTGGTTAATATTTATCACCACACATGTTTGACATGCTTCATACGTGCGTTGCGTACCTGGCTTTAGGTGTTTAACTGTATTTTTTTTCTAAAATGGCAAATTTGTCTTTGATCTCTTTACCTGAATAGACCTGAATACATGCATAAACTCTATGCATGCGTCAACTGGAATCGACATGTACCTAAGTACCTACCTACCCACTATGTAATTTGACGACAAAAAAAATTGCAATAGCTGAGGCTCAAAGCTATGTAATTCATTGGCACTTATTGGAAAACCATTAGGTACACTTGTGTCTTGCTTTCAGCTAAACCGACTGAGAAAATCTCTTAGAGCCAAACCTTAAATGAGTTTGAGTAAACTATCATTATTTAATAGGATAAGTGGTAATGGTTGTTTTACCTGTGGTGCCTCCACCCGGCGGATCACTCGATATAACTCCGGGGAACCTCAAACAACGGAAGTCTAGTCCAAATTTGTAGTGATAATACTCTCCTAACAATTCTGCGTGCACTTTAGATACACCGTAAATAGTTCTTGGCCTCTGAATCGTGACATTAGGAGTGGGGTTTCTAGGAGAATCCGGTCCAAAAGCCCCTATGGTGCTCGGAACGAAAACCCTGAGTTTATACTGTTTTGCCAGCTCAATCACGTTGTGCATTCCTTCGATATTCACTCTGACAGCCAAAGGGACATTTTGCTCTCCTATAGCACTGAGCAGCGCTGAAAAATGGATCAGCCAATCGATTCTGTGGTCCACGACGATCTTCTGCAGACCCTTAAATTCCAAGATGTCAACGAAGAGGTAAGGCCCATCGCTGACGATTTCCTCCGTGGGTTTTATGATATCGGATAGGATGACTTGATTTCTGCCGTATTTTCCTCGCAGGTACTTGGCGCACTCAACGCCTAGTTGGCCTAGACCTCCTGCAATACAAATACTTAGCTTAGGTAGGATAAGACAGATGGAAGTACTTAAATACCTAGGTATACAATAAATAAATAAATAAATAACACCTAACAGTCACATAGGTAATTACATAGTCCTGACCCCACTAGGATTCCCTGTGTCGTGGGTATCAGAAACTACGAGTACCATATTACCACAACACCCAGACCCGGAAGAAATATTTGCAGAACAGCTTGATTACCTACGTTTTTGACAAAACATAAAAACAAGCGTTTACTCAGCTATTATACCTACATAGAGTAGGTAACTGTTGTATGTAACTTTGGGTACCTATTGCCTAAACGCACGTGCCGGAAAAACCTAGGTAGATATCTTGGGAAGTACGCACATAATATTTACGTGCTATGATGTGCGCATAATAAATGTACATAACGAGTTCTATGACATATAGTGCAGAACTACAAAATATTCGTCTAGGTTCAATAAACTAGGCAAGAATAACGCAATAATTCTAATCTCCTTATTCTGCTATTTAGGTACCAACTCGCAATTGAAAATATGAAAATACCTGGAAAGGTATTTAGGTCTAGTAGGGAAATAATTGGAGTAGAGAGGGACTCTTGAAGACCAAATGCAACACTAAAAAACGGTGTTCAAGGAACTATTTTGTGTCCTTTTTCTTTCTATATTTGCGAAAAACTATACTTGATGCACCAGTGACTAATAGCTAATAGAAGTTGGTACCTAGTAGTACCTACCTACCTACATATTCGGTTTAGGTACGGTTTACCTTTCTACTTGTATGTTACGTCAAAATATGGTTTCACTTTCCTAACAACGTTGGTAGCATGATAAAATAAGAGTCTACTATAGAGTTTAGTTCGGGTCTCCTAATACTTTTCAGTAAGCATGCATTTTTATATTGAATGCAATTTGTTTTCAGAAATATGAAAAGTAGGTCGAACATAAAAATCATAATTTAAAAAAAATTACATGGTTCGTGTTACCATACAGTACTTTCTTGTGGAAATTATATCTACTGTCCATAAGTACCCAAACTCACCAGTAATCAAAATTTTTGGAGGTCTTTTCTCGATCGCCCCCACAGAATACGCTCTTAGGCTTATTTGAAAGCTAAACTTCACTGAAGTCCTAACAAAATTCCTTAGCATCGTGCACGATAAATCACTTGGTGGCACAAACGGTAACTGGAAGGCTAAAGGACGTAGATTATGTCATAGTACATCGGGGGGCTCGTATTCGCAACTGGTTATACCAGATAGAATGGAACTTGTAAACATGAGGTCCTTGATTCTGTTTGTGAAAAATGATCTTTGTGTTTACAGAGTGAGAGATTATAATCATTTGCAGCATCAGAAATGGGTGTGTGATGTCGTATGATACTTCAAGTTCCACGACAACAATTTGATTGGCGTCGGTTCTGCAAATTACGGTAGGTACCTAGTGCTAATGCTGTTGTGACCTGGGGTAATTTAATTTTTAGTGTGAAGAAAAACTTTTAAATAGTAAGAAAAATCGTTCAAAATTTTGTACCTACGCTTACCTATTAATCGATTCAGATTCAGATTTATTTATTTGCGAAACATGGGTTAGTGGTCGGTTATAAATAATATAGATAGGTTCAGCCATATGATCAGCATATTAAAGCATGCAAAATTCAAAAAAGAAAAAAAAACTATAAGTAAATTTAACATTTCCAAATAATTAAAGTGAAATTTCGGAATAATTAAATTAGGTAGGTACAATAAAAGTTATTTTAAAATAGTATGTCACGGCATAAGAATTTGCTTGTCAAATATTCGTCAATACTACCTACTTAAAAATAATAAGGCTTTCTGGATACGTAATTTTTGATTTTCTATCTTAGCGTGGTCACGTGCTAGCTGAAACATTATGAACCCAACACAAAAAGTTATATGGTGCCTTTTTTTCCACTGCCGCCTGGTTTTGTTTATCCTAACTCAAGGCTAACCGGCTATGTTAGCTAATTTAGGATATCAATTTACATATTTCGCAAGTCACGTAGGTATAAACTTAAAAAATCCTTCCTACTATATTATAATGTGAAAGTTTGTATGTTTGTGCCTCAATCACGCCTAAACGGCTGAACGGATTTGAATGAAACTTGGAATATACATAGTACATGTGCTCGATTAACTATACTTAGGCTATTTTTTATCCGGGTACCACGCGAGCAAAGCCGCGTGCTGCCGCCCGCGCTAATAGGTAATTATGTAAATACGAAATCTTTCGAGTTGTTCTATTCTTGTTTTCATATTACTAAGGTACATAGATACTTAGGTAGATTGATTTTATCTCGGTAGAATGGTCTATTTTTACTTATTTAAATATGTAGAAGTCACCTTAATCTAAAGTTTGTTTCAAATCGGTAGCGTTACCTACCTAAAAGCTACGGATAGGTTAAGAACAAATACCTATTTTAAGAGATACTTATACAGAATCGCAATACATTAAATTAGCTAACTAGGTCGCAAGGTCTTTGACCAAAAAACCTCTAGGTACTTTTCCAGTAAAGTAGGTTCCTAGAAGAACTTTAAAATTTGAATTAAAAAGATAATGCACCAGCAATTGAGCAATTAAAACGACAAGTCAATTTTATTGTCCAAGCCACCCTTCCTTGTTACCACATCGCGCGATTTAATCGAGATAACGCACCTTAGCATTCTTTATTTTGCAATTTACGGCCAAAGAGTATAAATACTTGCCCAGAGTGAACACGTTTATAGCCCATCTCTACCACTCATCGACCCTGGTAGGCCTCAAAAATCGATCTCGGTCGAGTTCCTAAAACCAGTTTCCTTCATAGATGAAACTAAAGCCACCCAAACTCCTTTATATAACATCTCGTCTTTCATTATTATAACACATTAATGCCTCGACGGCCTCGGTGGCGTGGCGGGCGATTGCTCGGCGGAGACGCAAGAGGCGCGGCTTCGATTCCCGCTGTGGAAGAAATGTTTGCATGTTCTGCAAATATTTCTTGGTGGTATTATATTCTTGGTACCATGGTACTCGTAGTTTCTGATGCCCACGACACAGGGAATCCTAGTGTGGGGTCAGGACTGTTGGGGGTTATTTATTATTATTATTATTATTAGGTACACACCAGATCAGCAAGGTAGTCCACGAAAGCGGAACATGTTATCTTGTCCAAAACCGATCTGATATGGAATCCGAATACATGTGTCAAGTTCACGAAAATAACCTCTTTGAGACACACTTGATATCCCTTCTCCTTCCACTCTGGTTCGACCTCAGAACATTCGACAGAACTAGTGACATGAATAGTAGGCAAGAATGCTGTTTCTTTAATATATTTAACAACTGGCGCATCTGAACTCGCAGGTTACGAGCACCGGCACGAGCCACAATGGTGAAAGATAAGTTACTTGGTGCGCATCGAACTGTGAACCGAAAGTCTGTTTACATGCGAAATAAACTCCGCATCCCAGTCCGCGCTTGGCTACCATATGACACGCTAGTCCGAAGTGAAGAGTGAACGAAAGAAGTGGTTTATGATTGTTTAGTATTGAAGGATCTTGAAGGTTTGTTTTGTTCCTATAAATTAAACGAGGTTCTAGAACCAGTTGCACGAGTAGCATCTAGAAGTAACGAGGTACATGTTTCTGCAATGTTGCTAGAAAGATCTAGCGGGCAAACTTGGAAGTTAGTTTTGAAACTTGTATTCGTAATAGGAAATCTGCACAATAGGTACTGATGGTTTGCCAGCTGTCTATATGAGATGCTAAGACATCTATAGTGTTACAAAGTAGAATATCTGTGAGTGCGTATATCCCCAGGGACTCAAGTTAGATGCTCGTTCACATCTATCAAATAAATAAATAAATAACACCATGGTACAACAACACCCAGACCAGGAAGAAATATTTTGCAGAACATGCAAACACTTCTTCCGCAGCGGGAATCGAACCCGCGCCTCTAGCGTCTCTGCTGAGCAATCGCCCGCCACGCCACCGAGGCCGTCGTCGTCATATTTGTCACGTTTCGGACAGCTGAGGTCTTATTCGTTATGACCAAAAAATAAAGTGACGTGGGCTCGTTACGATATCTGTGTAGAATCACCATGTAATCGTATTCTATATGTAAATTTTGTATTGCAAAAACGCGACGAGGCGCGTTCTAACCATCTAGTACTGTCACTAGATCTTTCGTATCAGTGTGGTGAAAGGATTTAAAGTGCGCCTCAAATGCTCCTTTCGTGCACTTGATTTTCGAACTTTCTACGGTTCTACGACATGCCGTACAAGGCGCATAACAAACAAATTACGAACTGCCAAGTTTCGTTTGATTATAGCGAATAAAGCCCCTACTTGGTAACGTGTGTGCCCTTTTCACAAGTTCTTTGCCCATATATAATACCAGTTCTGTCTAATTGTAAACGTTTTTCAGTATCGAAAGTTCCCTTACGAAATGAATACCGTCCTACGCCATTAACTTTTCAGAAAACTTGAAGCCACTGACTTTTATTGGCACTTACCTTATTGCTTACTGCCTTGATACTAGCTCATTACGACTAGATAAACTGCTTTAGCAATTGAATGCACTTCACTGCAATACCTTTATATTAGCCATTAGGCAATAAGTCATAAAACAGCCGAACAAATCTACACTATCAGTATAAAGATGTAAAGTTTTTATGTTTGTTTTTTGTCGACGGTAATCTCAGAAACTAATTTGATATTTAAACGATTCTGAAAAATTGTTTTCACAGGTAAGAAGCTATACTATCCCTGAACGCTATATTTAATTCCTACGCGAGTAAAACCACTCGGATACAGCTAGTATAAAATAAAGAAACCAATTGCAATTTAAATACTGATGCTGATATTGCGGCCAATTGTTTCTCGAGCCTGTGCATCCCGCATAAGCTAATCTTTACATCTTCAGTCATCGATCCGTTACTGAGCGTGACTTATAGTGTAGCTGTAGACCCGCCGTTATAATATTACTAGGTGCCGCCAGCCGCTTCGTTCGCATGGTACCCGGATGAAAAGTAGCCTATATGTTAATCCAGCACATGTACTATGTAGGTATATTCCAAGCTTCATTCAAATCCGTTCAGCCGTTTAGGCGTGAAAGAGTAACAAACATCCATACATACAAATTTTCGCGTTTATAATATTAGTAGGATCTTTATGCAAGTAGCACAGAAAAGCCAAGTAGCATCATCAGGTACAAAAGTTTTGTGATGCACGTCAAGAGAACAAGGAAAAATCCTTGACGCGCATCACAAAACTTCAACACAAATCAAGTTTCATTTAGGAAAATGCTTATTTGACTCTCTCTACGGGCCAATAGCCAATCTGGCTATAATGCAGGTATTCGATTGAATATCTCTAAGTGACTCCTTCCTAGAAAATGTTGAACTGAAATCAGAATACTTATAGAGTTGTAAGTAAGAATTATGTGAATTTTATCAGACCGAGGATCCACATCTTGTGATGCTAGCTTTAGTTTCTTTTCTACGGTTCGGAACGACAGTCGGCGACAGTTAAGATAAATGTGATAACTGTACTGCAATCGTTGCTCGTGCGCTCAATGGTTCGCTGATTCAAGTACCTTACCTACATTACCTTCTGCTGTATGTAGGTGCTTTGTGAAACGTATTATGCATGATGGGCTAGGTAAGTCATCGCAATAGATGATGTTGGTTATGGTTCTTAGATGGCACATCCAACATGATTCTTCCATACTATGATTAACTTGTACTAGGATCTCAAAATAGATGCTCCAGCAGCCTCAGGAAGCAATGAGGTATTTGAGCATTGTACACATTTTAGGAAGTATTTCTTTCCAAGAGTTAACAGCTCACAATCTACTTCCCGAATTGTTTTAAACAAATCCGACTTCCACGTCAAAATAACTAAGTACCTACGTTGTTATTTTGTTCCGTATGGCAGATCTAAAAAACCTTGATATTGTTAGTTAATTATCTCATTCTTCCAAAGATTCCTTACGCAACACTGATCTCACATCGTTTTGAACTCACTCTGCCGTATCCTAATAGTGACCTACTTGAATAGCCTCGAAACCTCCAAAAGTGAGTATTGTGTAACGATGACGTAGCCATGGATCACTAATAGCACAATGGGGTAGTGAAAGTGCATCTTAACTACCGGACCGTTGTGTCGGCTATTGTTTCCCGTTTTCATTGTTTTCATTAGTGTCGGTCCTTGACGCCAAACGCTATTGGGTTACGCTAGATTTCAGACTTCAAATCGCCGCCTTCATAGCGTAGTCAACACGTTTCGGACATTTATTTTTTGGCGCTAGATTTTTCGCACATACATTACGCCGAAGTCAGATATAATATAATCGCAAAATAATAAGCCTTTACAATTTGCAGCGCTATCGAAAAGGACTGGGTAACAAGTTTGAAATATGCTACAATGATCTTCACAAATGATTGGGAAGAATGGTTAACAAAACAGGAGGGATAGCCTTACGGCTGTTACTGATACTTGCGGTCGCACATGGGCAGACGACGCTATGTCCTAGCCCAGATTTGATACTGCCATGCATATGCACTAATAGACATGAGGACATACAAATATGGTAAGTTTTATGAAATAAGTAATACATAGTTTGCTATAATAATAATACTAGCAAAGCAGTTTGTCATTTCAGGTGCACACATAGTGACTTGCTGCAAGTCTTGAAAGGAATTCAAAAAATAGGAGAATTTATAAAGAAACCTATTGATGAGTTGATAATTGAAAATAACTATCTTCCATCATTACCAGGGAAGTTATTCCAAAATGTGAAGATACTCAGGCTGATGCTACGACACAATGGACTGGAACGTTTATCAGCAACTTGGTTGGAGACACAGGAAAAAGATTTGGTAGAGATATTCATAGTGGAAAACGATCTACGAAATATACCATCAGAGAGTCTATTGAAACTACAAAATCTTCAAGCAATAACAATTCAATCTCACAATCTGAAAAGAATACCCACCTTTATTAATAATGAAAAGTTAAGATATATCAACATCCAGTCCGGTAGCTTAAACGCAGTAAACGAAAGAACTTTTGAAAACTTACCAAACTTGGAAAGACTATTTATACAAGGAAGTCAAAATCTAGAAATACTGAAAGAAAATGCTCTATATAACCTCCCAAAATTACGAAAATTGGAAATATCTGATTGCGGCATCAATCAAATGCACATGCGAGCCCTCTCTTTGCTACCCTCATTGGCAGAGCTTTCGTTGAGCAATAATATGATATCTGATGCGACAATGGTTGGAAGAGCAACCAGAGATCTACCCATGCTGTCTATCTTGAATCTTAATCATAATCTAATCGACAAACTCAATGAAGGTGCATTTGTTGACCAACCTATGCTGGAAAAGATATTCCTATCGAACAACAAAATACACGTGATACACCATGGAGCTTTTCATAGAGTACCAAAACTCAGAGTAGTAGATCTAAACTATAATAAGATAAACCAAATACACCCTGAATCGTTTATGCAACAGTCTGGCAGTGGAGTAGAAGAACTCTACCTTATTGGGAATCAGATAATGTACATTTCTGAATTTAGAGCGCTGCTAGAAGCTTTGCCGCGACTCAAGTTTTTAGATTTGAGTGATAATTTACTTCAGGAAATACCGAGAGGTGCTCTTAGAGGTCATCCTAGTTTAGAAAGACTGCATTTAAACAAAAACAGTATTAAGTACATTCAAGCCGAGGCGTTCATGGCGATGCCTGCTTTACGGGAACTGCATTTAAGCAACAACTCTTTAAATGATATAAATGAAGGTCCTTACTGGAATTTGCCCGCTTTGAAAGGGCTGGATTTGTCGTTCAACTATTTCAAACGACTGCAACCTAAACTTCTGTACAACCTTCCCTCTTTGCGAAGAATTAACCTTAGCAATAACCAGCTCACGTTGGTAGATCCCATTACTTTCATGGAGTCACCACTATTGGAGTATGTCAATATTTCAAGCAACCATTTAGTATCTTTACATCCAGCTACTTTCAGAAACCTAGCAAATCTGTATGAGATAGACGCTAACTCGAACAGACTGATAGAGTTTGTGCCTGGTTTACCAAGAGGTTTAGAAAAGTTATATCTACAAAAAAATCAAATAACAAGCCTTCCAGTACCACCATCGCCAGATTTAGATCTACCATCTTTGAGGACTTTAGACATTTCTAACAATGGAATACAGAAGATACCACATGGAAGTATGAAAACTCTGCACAACTTACACAGATTGTACATGAGCCGAAACGGATTAAGACAAATAGATATGTCTTATTTTGGTGATTTAGAACGGTTGGAGGTTTTAGATTTGAGTGACAACCAAATTCTTTCAGTCCATCCAAAGAGCTTTACAAAATTAATAAACCTAAAACAAGTAAATCTGCATGGAAACACGATAGAAAACTTTGATTTCATGACAGTTCAAGAAAATGTCGCTCTACATGCTTTGGACTTCAGTAAAAACAAACTAAAATCCATAAGCCCTAACATGGTAAACAGAGCCATAGATGTAGAGACATTGAACATATCGTCTAATAGTCTAAATGAACTACCAGTATCTCTTAACATGCTATCAAAATTGAAGGTGTTAGACGCCAGTTTCAACCATATCAAGCAATTTGATGGAAACACTATCAACAATATCAACACTTTGAAGACTATCAAATTGCCACACAATAGAATAACTGAATTACGTGCTGGGAGTTTTAAAGACCTACGGAATCTTGAAACTATTGATTTAGACAGCAATAATCTGGAAATAATCCATCCTAACGCGATATCAAATTTGCCGAGCTTAGTATCAGTATACATGGGAAAGAACCACATAATTGACATACCAGATCGAGCATTTTCTAATCTTCCGAAACTAAGGATAATAGAGCTGCAAGGAAATAGATTGCAATACATTTCACCGCGGGCTTTTGAAGACTTGCCATTGGTCCAATATCTAAATCTGAGCAACAATCAATTGACAAACGTCGACAATTCAGGATTGAGGCAATTGAGCTCTCTTGAAGTGCTAGACCTCAGTTTTAATAAGCTAACAAAAATAACAAGAGCTTCATTTCAATACATGGAGTGGCTGGTAGAACTGAATCTTGATAACAACATGATATGCTATATCAGTGGCCAGCCTTTTGACTTCATGACAAGACTGAAAGTTCTTTCGTTGAGGCAGAACAAATTAGCTTCGATAACGGAAGCCACTTTCGCAAAACTGAGAAATAACATTGCAATATTGGATATAGATGGTAAGCTTTAGAGAACATGATCATGGTAAAACAAATATACATACATACCTACATACATATTATCACGTCCCGTGGGCAGAGCCACAAGTAATCTTAAGAAAACTTGCAGCCACTCCTGTCAAACAAAATTAATGAAAATAAATAACACCCAATAGTCACATACATAGTTCTGACCCCACACTAGGATTACACGTGTCGTGGGCATCAAAAACTACGAGTACCATGGTACCACAACACCCAGACCCGGAAGAAATAAATATTTTCAGAACATACAAACATTTTTCTTGCAGCGAGAATCGAATCCACGCCTCTTGCGTCTCAGCCGAGCACCCGCCCGCCACACCCGACGACAGCATAGTTGAAGTGCTATTTGTGATTAGCATAATATTTTAATTCTATTGTTTTGTGTTTCAGGAAATCCTTTGATATGTAACTGCGCTATTATTTGGCTGAAGTCCTGGCTTTCAGAATCCACATCGATCGGTCCTAAATGTGCAGATGGAACGCATGTAAAAGAGATGCCGTTTTCACGGAACGACTGTCCAAATATTTCTACCCTAGACGATGATTACAGATCCTGCACGACGCATGAAAATGAAGCGCTTCTACCTAATCTAGCAACATCACAGGTGTTTTCATCTCTGGACAAAATAAAAGACTACGCTACTCAAATAAAGAACACCTACCACACCAACAAGATCAACGGGAGACCATCTCCCGAGGAGTCAGACTATTTCTACGATGATTATGTGGATTACCCTGTCAACGAGACTGTTATAGAAGGCATCAAGAGTGAAATGGACATGATTAATAACAGAACTCATGACAATGTGAGCGGAATACCGGTTCTCTATGCAGGAACGAAAAATATGAATCATAAAAACCAATCACCAACTTCAAAACCACCTGGAGGGTTTACGTTCTTTGGCATGCCTATACCGGCAATCGACGTTGGAAAGTTTCTGAACACAGGCCGTAAGATAGATTGGCCGATCAAAAAAAATGGTGCAGGTAGTAAAGTATACCAAGTAACTGAAGCCCCGAAATTCGAGACTGGAGGGTTTTCGCCAATACTACCAACAACATCAGGAGGTTTTATACCCATACCTGATCCAACAGTGAAGATGTCTGAGGCTTCATTCAGTCAAGAAGGAGAAGTAAAATACAGTACTAGAGCTAGTACAGAACAAACATTAATGGAGGTCTCAACTAAGCCAACAATCAGCAGAGTAGGAAGCAATACAACAAACCATAAGATGAAGAGTGAGATTCATGAAATTGAAGCATATGTAGACAAAGACAACAGCACACATGTTGCTTACAACAGAACTAAGAATATAGAAGAACAGAAAATTGACCCAAACAACCTAAGTAAATACAACTTAATGGAGTCAAATGTGACAATCACTCATGCAACTGAAAAAGAAGGATTGTTGATCACTACTGATACAACAAATGATATTTCCCAAAGTTGGATGGAATCTAGTACACTCTCATATTCATCTTCCACTATAGTGACTTCTAAGCCTCCAATAAAAAAGCATATAGAGAATTCGCCCACAGCACTCTCAGCTGTTTTACAACCAAAAAATCCTGAAGCTGCTGCAATGAACTATGGAAAAAGACCTGCAACTATCACAAAGGTGAATATGCCACATATGGAACATGACCTTAGGGATAGCTTTGCACCAGTATCAAACAGAGAAGCTAAGACAAGGTTTTCAGATAGCATGAGTCTAGGTAATACTAGGACAAGGCAAGTAGATGGCAAGGAGTGGTATTACAAGAACTACAACAGTACTAATTTGAAGCCCTATGTGGCACCAGGAGTGCATGCAAATAGTGCTTCACAGATAACTCCAATAGTATGTTTAGTTGTAGCTGCATTGTATAATTATTTAGTTGTTTAGCTGTCTGATTAGTTACCTAATGTTAAATTTTAAAATAAATTTATGACAGATTCAGTATTTTATACATACCTATTCCTTTTGAGTATATGTGGTGAAGTATTTCAATCAAAAGAAGAAATCTGTAACGAAACAATTTATTAACTCAAATAACAGCTACTAAGTACTAAGTACCTATACAGGTACCTACTGATTGAATTTGTACTGAATGGCTCGCATCACACACTGGCTTTGCTAAAGATTATTAAATTTGTTATAAACTTTTAAAGTATTTTCTCATCTCCTCTAGTGCTTTGTATCTATGAGATATTAAATTCTTCTCTTCTTTAGGTAGTTCAGCATATGTTTCCTTATAGCCATCTGGTTCAAAAACACAGTCCCATCCAAAGTCCCTTGTACCCCTTGGAACTACTATTTTACCATTAGTTTTGCCTTGAAACAGGACGACATCAAGGTCTTCACAGTTTCCTGCGCAATATGCAAAAGTACAGACTGCTACTGCTGATTTGTCTTCCCATCCCGCCAGCAATCGATGCAAGCCTTCGGGTTCTAGTTTTTCAAGAAACCATTTGATATAGGGACCCGGCAGACCACCCAAGGCATTAAAACATAACGATGTATCTTCAACCAACACTGGTCTCTTCAAACGCCTTGCAGCTTCTTGGCACTTCTTTATCGACACCTCTTCCATCTCACCTTGTAATTCTGGCAAGTCTAATTTGTGGCTAATTATTTCTAAAGGGAAGTTGCTGCCAAGAATAGCCCGGAGTTCCTCCAACTTCTTAGCGTTACCCGTAACGAAGGTTAAGCTTCTGCTCGACATGTTTGTTATGGTTTATCAATTTTATATATAGGTAGGTAAGTAATACAGTAATTATTTCAGTTTGCTTGCTGATTTTCTTCACAAAATGTATTTTGAAAATAAAACAAAACAAATCCCGGCATACCTACTCCGGTTTAGTCTATATGTCAATGTCAAAAAAAGCACATGTATTAATCAAAGTCAAAAATGTTCTAAAGATTTTTCCCTTCTAACATCGGTCCTATCTTTAATTTTGTTTCTATCAAAGAAACTTTCATGAAACGCACGTTAGAGCACGAAAGGCGCACTTTAAATCCTTTCACCACACTGGTTCTAAAGAACTAGTGACACGGCTCGATAGATAATTACCTGAGATAATTACCATGAAACAGATACTGGCAGAATTGTGACAACAAGCCACAGAAGCCAAAATTAAGAAGTCAAGTCAAAAATAGGATAGTACCACTATAGCCTCGATAGCCCCCGACCCCCAAACAACATAGATAAGTACTCGAATATCAATTGGACCTGTGAAAGTTGTGTACACATAAACAGGTACAGAGGTATGCAGTACATACAGTACCTGAAACTTTTAACACCCCTCAGTTTTGTTTGCAAACTTTATATAATCTGATATGCAAATATTCAATGATGGATCAATAGATTTGGCTGAAAATGACTGATTGTAGGTACCTGGGCGTTGGACACGCTCACAGAACATTATTACTCCTATCTAGCGACCCTACGCGGCCCGTCCCGCTCAGATGTGTGGATTGGCCCTAAGGTAATACATACAATGATTTTAAAACTATCACCTACTTGCAAGCGGAATAAAAAGCAAACAAAATGACAGAATGACACAGTGACTGTCAAAGTGTCAAACAAAGTAAAATCTTAGTTGACGGACGGACTGACTTGCGACTTTTTTCAGCTAACTTACGAGTTTTCATTGTTGCGGTGATATTCTATTCATTTAGTATACAATCCCACTGCTCTTCTAAAAATTCAGTTATCGGAAAGGGATAACAGTTTTCAAAATGCCAGCTCAAGAAGTAGTTACCACGAAAGTGGTGGTTCACCCATTGGTGCTTCTGAGCGTCGTGGATCATTTCAACCGAATGGGCAAAATTGGAAACCAGAAGCGCGTCGTCGGTGTACTGCTGGGTTGTTGGCGAGCTAAGGGAGTCCTCGACGTATCTAATAGCTTCGCAGGTTAGTGATTGATGATAATGACTTAGCATTACTTTTTGTATGGCTGTTAGCCCATTTCCCACTAATTTCGGCCTATAATCTTTTTTTTATTTTTATAGTAGGTACGATCTGCATTCATAATACAGGAGACCATGGATATGACTTAAATAACTTTTAAAAACACTTGTATATTATAGTTAATGACATAACATTTTGATGGTTCCTAATTAGTGAATTTGTTACTTTCCAGTGCCATTTGATGAAGATGATAAAGATAAGTCAGTTTGGTTCCTTGATCATGATTACCTAGAGAACATGTATGGCATGTTCAAGAAAGTTAATGCCAGGGAGAAGGTGGTTGGCTGGTACCATACAGGGCCTAAACTGCACCAGAACGATGTAGCTATCAATGAGCTCATCAGGCGTTACTGCCCCAACTCTGTTCTGGTTATCATTGATGCTAAGCCTAAAGACTTGGGTCTGCCAACTGAAGCTTACCGGGCAGTAGAAGAAGTTCATGATGATGGTACACCTACCACTAGAACATTCGAGCATGTCCCAAGTGAAATAGGGGCAGAGGAAGCAGAAGAAGTGGGTGTAGAACATCTTCTAAGAGACATCAAGGACACAACTGTTGGAAGTCTTTCTCAAAGAATAACCAACCAATTGCTGGGTCTGCGAGGTCTCCACTCCCAACTGAGTGAAATCCGGGATTACCTCAACCAAGTTGGCCAAGGATCTCTGCCCATGAACCATCAAATCATCTACCAGCTCCAAGACATCTTTAATTTGCTGCCAGATATTGCAAATGATAATTTCATTGACAATCTTTACATCAAAACAAATGACCAATCATTGGTTGTGTATTTAGCTGCACTTGTGAGATCAATTATTGCATTGCACAATCTCATTAACAATAAGATTACAAACCGTGATGCTGAGGAAGGGAAGAAGGAAGAGAAGGATAAAAAGAAGGATGAGAAAAAAGACAAGGAAGATAAAGATGATAAAAAAACTGAGGATAAAATAAAGGCGGAGAAAAAGGAAAAAGATGAAAAGAAGAAGTAATTTAGAATAAAGTAGAGATAAGTTCTTGTAATGTAATTTTTAAATAAATTGTATTTACTAATTCAATTATTTGATTTGTTTATAAAGCCTATAAATGACCTAAGTGAGAAAATCTGATAACTGATTGATGATAAAGCAATGAAACTAAAAAAATATTCTAGTTAGGCTTTCATGTTTGTATTACTTATTGGGTTCTAAATTAATAAACATATTGGTGATTCAACCTAATTACAAATATGGCAAAATTTCTTAGATAAGAGGTCCTTGTGTTATCAGAGGTTAAGATAATACACCTACTATCTATTGATAGGTAATCAGGTTTGTGATAAGTTCGACAGTCTTGTGGTGGATTCAATACAGTACTTATGGATTTTTGTGAGGTGAATCTCAGAAGTGGAGTAAAATGGCAGACCAAGTACGGCTATCAGTAAGTTTGTTTTATTATTTATTACATTAAGTATATATTATATAAGTACATACTAAATTAATTGTTAGTAGGGGAACAAAGATCTGTTCTGATGTCCTGGGATTGGGTGTATTATGCATAATTACCTACATAAACTTACATATTTTATTAGTAGTATCTATTAGGTATTACTTAAACCTTAACTCTATCTGACATGGCTTTTTTGATCACTTCGGGGATATGTAGGCCCCCGAAAAGAAATCTATATTGTAAAACTAATCCTGAGCGTGCTGTTTTGCTTTCATATAATTAAATTCCAGAATCCAGATTCCAGTTCACTCCATTATGTACTTTTATTCCTTTGTTTTTCAATTACTGTATACCTACCTACAGTTGTTTCGCTCCAAAACCACAGATCTAAAACAATCTGTCATTTTTTCAAAAACCCTTTTAGTCATAAGCAGACACTTAGGCTATAGTAGGTACTATAGATACCGGTATTCTACCACCAAATCTATACCTACTACATAAGGTATTAATCAAGTTTCAGCCTAATCCGTTCTGCTCGATGTTGAGATGGAAATGAGTGGGAACAAACCTTAAATTTTGTAATAGTGAGACTACAGTGCCTAGACACTTCTAGTACCCACCATTCCTTTAATTTGTCTCGCTGATTTCAGGACCTAGTCTGGTTAAAGCCACAGGGGAACACAGAATTTGACATTCCTGTAGCCGTTAAGCTACTTAACACTTCAGGAGATAAAATAGAGGTTCAAGATGACGATGGAAAAAAGATCATCGCTAACATTAAAGATGTCATCAAACCACTTCATGCTACGTCTAGATTCGGGGTTGAGGACATGATAACTCTTGGAGAATTACAGGAGCATACTATCCTGAGGAACTTGCATCTGCGGTACAATCAGCAGTTAATATACGTAAGTTTTTAATTGTTTGTGGTTACATAATAGAAGAATAATATAGATTCTAAAATACTCCCTTGCGGAACACCAGATTAAGTATACGCTGTCTTTCACTGACAAGACAAGTATTTAATCAATACGTTTTGTCTTTTTTGTTAATTTATTTTTCTAAGAAATCATATCTACGCTAGGTACCTACCTAGTTCAGTATTAGTAAATTGGAACGGTTTCGCTTAGTACTAATAAATAAATATTTATGGACATTTCACACAGCGCCATCTAGGCTCAAACTAAGCAAAGCTTGTACTATGGGAACCAGATGGCTGATAGAATACATATATACCTACCTACTTTTCTTTATAAATACATACCTACTTATAATACTTATTACTACAATACCAAGACCCGGAAGAAATATTTGCAGAACATACAAACATTTCTCCCGGAGCGGGAGACGAACACGCGCCTCTTACGTCTCAGTCGAGCATTCGCCCGCCACGCCACCGAGGTCGTCAATAATTGACTTCCCTATGAACTTGAGTAAAACACTTTCACATTAACATCAGTGTCTGGTTTATTTAGCCTATAAATACGAGGTAGGTACATAATATACGCCGCGATTGTTCCAAGACACTGCGCTACACTCAGAACAATTGTTCTGAGGCGCTACACGTCCATGACAGAGTAATAATGACATTTATATCAAACTATCCTGTCAGATTTAGCTGAACCTAAGTACCTAGGTTGGTTTACAATAATCAACACTTAGGATGTTTTTGTTTCAGACTTATACAGGGTCCATGTTGATAGCAATAAATCCTTATGAAATCCTGCCGATATATACACCAGATCAGATTAATTTCTATCAGGAAAGGAGTATAGGGGACATCCCGCCTCACATCTTTGCTATTGGCGATAGCTCGTATAGAAGACTTATGGACACTTCGTCCAATCAATGCATTGTCATTAGGTGAGTAGGTACCTAATGCTAATTATTTAGAAATACCTACATAATGTAGGTAACTACTACTTATCTACTACATGTAATAGTGATACCCTGTCTCGCAGATAAAGTTACTAGTAGATTAGGTATGTAGGTACCACGTAGGTACCTACCTAATTAGGTACTTAACGTATTTATATAAAGGTAGTAGTTTATCCTTTATCGCTGGTAGGTATCTTTGTTTAATAGAATAGGTATTGTAAGTATATGTGTTACTACCTACTATACTTCAGCCAAACTGAAGATACAATTTATGTAAATAAACCGCCCATACTTAACCTAAAACTTCCTTTTTTATTATGTACCTTACCTACGTATGTTTATGGAACATTTAAGTAATACTTGAGTCGTATAGTTTCAAAGGTGGCCATCTAACTTTTTGACAATTGTTGGAAAATGAACAAATATATATATTTCTCTATAAATTGCAGGCACGAATGTAAACCTAAAGTTTTTATTTAGTTAATTAAGTTAATAAGCCTAAATTAAGTCTTATTTTATGTTTAAATACTAAGAAGTAGACATAAATTCCGATTAATAACTCAGTTTCTACCAAACCGACAGATTACCGCCTTTGAATCTATACGACTCACTTTATAGTTAAATTAAGGTGTAAAAACTTATGTAACGAAATACTTAAATTATATACGTAAAACTAAAGTGATTTCATCGTACCTAATAACGAAAAATACGCGACGGTTTCTTTACATAAATTGTATCTCCAGTTTGGCTGAAGTACCTATAGGTACCTACTGCTATATTCAGATGCTTGTTTTCAGTGGAGAAAGTGGTGCCGGAAAAACTGAGAGCACAAAACTCTTACTTCAATACCTCGCAGCAGCCAGCGGAAAGCATTCATGGATTGAACAGCAAATCCAAGAAACCAATCCCATCCTAGAAGCATTTGGAAATGCCAAAACTGTGCGAAACGACAACTCATCAAGATTCGGAAAATACGTCAACATTTACTTCAGCAGAAAAGGAATCATTGAAGGGGGGAACATCGACCAATACTTACTTGAAAAGTCACGAATAGTCTTCCAAAACAAAGGAGAAAGGAACTACCACATCTTCTATTCTGTAGTGTGTGGTCTGTCAGCAGACGAAAAGAAAAAGCTAGAACTAGGGCGACCTGAAGATTACACCTACTTGAATTCAGGAAACATGTTGACTTGCGATGGTCGAAACGATGGAATCGAATTCGCCGATATTAGATCAGCTTTTAAAGTGCTCAATTTCCCTGATAATGAAGTTTGGGGAGTCTTTAGTCTGTTAGCGGCAATTCTACACATCGGAAACGTAAAATTTAAGACATTCAACATCAACAACATTGAATCATCCGAAGTAAGTGACTCTGTCAACGCTAGCAGAATAGCCTCTCTCCTTGGAGTGAATAAAACTTTTCTTTGTGATGCATTAACAAGGAAAACTTTCGTCGCTCACGGTGATAAAGTCGTTTCCACATTGACGGCAGCAGCAGCTATTGAAGGTCGAGATGCTCTGGTCAAAGCTATATACGGAAACCTCTTCGTATACATCGTCGAAATGATAAACAGAACGCTATTCAAAGATCAGCAACTCTCTAGCGGATCTGTGGGAATATTGGATATCTTCGGCTTTGAGAAGTTTGAATCTAACAGTTTTGAACAACTGTGTATTAACTATGCGAACGAGAACTTGCAACAGTTTTTCGTCAAACATATCTTCAAGATTGAGCAGGAGCAGTATGAGAAAGAAGGCATCACGTGGGATAACATCAACTATATCGACAATCAGGAGAATCTGGACATGATAGGATTGAAGCCTATGAATTTGCTGGCGTTGATTGATGAAGAGTCGCGGTTTCCCAAAGGAACAGACTTGACTCTGCTGTCTAAACTAAATAACAATCACAGTGGGAAACATTGCTACATAACGCCTAAATCCACTCATGAACATCGCTTTGGAGTGAAACATTTCGCTGGTGATGTTTTGTACGAAGTAAAAGGTAAGTAGGTATAGCTACTTAAATCAACTCTTACCTAGTAGTCAGTATAATTTGTTTTAAAAATAATAATTATAATTTTTGTGGAAAATTACCAAAGATCTTAAATTTTCCAGGCTTTTTGGACAAAAACAGAGATTTGCTCACAGCTGACATGAAAGATATGCTACATGATTCTAGCAATCAATTTCTAAGGAGTTTATTCACAAACGATGTTTCACAAAGTTCTGGCTCGCAAAGCGGAAATCGTAAAGCTGTATCTTTGAGTTACCAGTTTAAGACTTCACTAGATTCATTGATGAAAACTTTGTACGCCTGTCATCCGTTTTTTGTGCGATGTATCAAGCCCAACGAATTTAAAAAGCCACGGGTAGGTGATATTGAATATCGTAAATACCTATAAAAATAATGTATTTTATCACAAGTCTAAAATATTATCACATTTATTTCTGCTACAGGTTTTTGATCGGACACTATGCGTCCGACAACTCCGATACGCAGGATTGATGGAAACAGCCAAAATCAGACAAGCGGGCTTCCCCATTCGCCATTCTTACTCCGAATTCGTCTACCGATACCGTCTTATAGTCCCTGACATCCCGCCAGCAGATAAAACAGACTGCAAGAGCGCTTCGAAGAAAATCTGCACCATGGTCCTTAAAGACCAAGAATTCAGACTCGGTCATACAAAAGTATTCCTCAAAGATAACCACGATGCGATTCTGGAAGAATTGCGTCACAAAGTCATGATAACCGCAGTAATAAGAGTGCAGGCAAACGCAAGGAGGTTCATCCTCCGAAGAAGATTCCTGAAATTACGAGCAGCAGCTTTGGTTATCCAGAAAAACTTCCGAGCAAGGGGATACAGAAAGAAATACCTGGTTATGCGTAGAGGCTACTTGCGTCTACAGGCCGCTATCAAATCACGGGAACTAAGAAAGACGTTTATAAACTTGAGGATATTCTTCAAGAAATTACAGGCAAGATCTCGAGGGCACCTGATAAGGAAGCTAGTGATAGAAAAGGGTACTATTTTGAAAGCGCAATTGGCTCAGCTCAGGCGAGACAAAGCTGTCTTGCAAAAATCTAGTGATGTCAAAACAGCCGAAGACGATTATGAGAAGAAGTATAATGAGCTGATGAGATCGATCTGGATAGCCAAGGACATGCCGTCGATAGATAATGCTCAGAGCGTGAATGCGATTGATGATAGATACGTGGATGACGTCTTTGGTTTCCTAAAAGATACCTCAACACCAGCCGGTACAGTTCGCGGTACTGGATTTGGAGTGGTTAGTAACTTTTTCTAAAATCTCACTCAAATATCGTAATTTAAATCAGTTTTGGGAATCAAACTACATAGATAACGCTACGTAAAAGTTAATGCGGTTTGTTATACTCAAAGGTGACTTAAGGTTCATTTCGACTGTTTAGCAAGTTGTTTTTTTAAGATTGCGAAAAAGGTTGAGATATTAATGCATTCATACTGTATTTTTTCAGTCATCCACGGCCAAGCCTCTTGCGACAAACGTAATCCCTATCCCACAACAAGAAGACGAAGAGCAATTTGACGAATTTAACTTCCGCAAATTCGCAGCTACGTACTTTACAGGGAACACCAGCCATCAATACTCTCGGAAACCGCTCAAAATTTCGCTTTTAGAATTACCCTCACCGATGGATAAAATTGCTGCTCAGGCGCTCTGGGTCACTATTCTGAGGTTCATAGGAGACATGGCGGAACCAAAATACGTTGATGATAAGTTGGATAATGTTCCCGTTATGACGAAGCTTACTGATACCATAGGAAGGGCTTTCCAAAAGAGTAAAGAATTTGAGGTATAGCCTATATCAGTACCAAGTTATTACGAATTTAAAAGAATTTGTCATAAATAAGTGGTCTACATATTTTTACTATTTTCAGGAATTATTAGCCAAAGATTCTTACGAGAGTAACAAAAACAATATGATGTCAAAAACGTTGAAGAAACAGTCTAAACTGAACGAGGAATTCATGAAGAATTTGATGAATGACGAGATTACAAACGAGATGTACAATTCTTGGCTAAACTCACGACGAAGTACTAACTTGGAAAAGCTTCATTT
Organism: Scotopteryx bipunctaria; assembly: GCA_949320045.1. Taxonomy (NCBI): domain Eukaryota; kingdom Metazoa; phylum Arthropoda; class Insecta; order Lepidoptera; family Geometridae; genus Scotopteryx; species Scotopteryx bipunctaria. The sequence continues at coordinate 9,646,645 of OX439441.1, forward strand.
TATTATCGGCCATGGAATCATTAGAAAAGAGCTTCGGTGGGTTTCACAAACGTTTCAGATTACTCTTGGACAGCGCTATTAATTATTTTGCCATAATGTTGACCAGTTGGCCAACAAGTACTAGCTAGTAGGTAGGTTAACTAATCTTATAATATTTTTCAGTGACGAGATACTCTGCCAACTATGCAAACAGCTGACCAACAATCCGTCTAAATCGTCCCACGCTCGCGGCTGGATCCTTCTTTCTCTATGCATCGGGTGCTTCCCGCCATCAGAGCGATTTGTTAAATACCTACGCAACTTCATCCGTTCAGGACCCCCAGGCTACGCGCCTTATTGTGAAGGAAGACTTGTCAGAACCTTCAAGAACGGCTCAAGAACTCAGCCTCCAAGCTGGTTAGAACTACAAGCTACGAAAACGAAAAAACCAATTCTACTTACAGTCACACTCATGGACGAATCCATGAAGACTATACAGTCAGATTCGGCCACCACTGCCGAAGAAGTTTGCCAGCAAATCGCGGATAGTGTAGGATTGACTGATACATTTGGATTCTCTTTGTACATTACTCTGTATGATAAAGTCTTGTCGCTAGGAAGCGAGGGTGAACACGTTATGGACGCGATATCACAATGCGAACAATTTGCGAAAGAACAAGGAACACCTGAAAAGAACGCGCCATGGAGGCTATTCTATAGAAAAGAAGTGTTCACTCCCTGGCATAACCCAGTCGACGATCATGTAGCCACCAATCTCATTTACTACCAAGTGGCGAAGGGAGTTAAATATGGGGAGTACAGATGCAACTCAGAAAAAGATCTAGCCATGATCGCAGCCCAGCAACATTACATCGAATATGGAGCTCGCATAGATCCAAACGTACTACGAAAAGTAATAGTCAACTACATTCCAAACCAATTTATTCAGTCCAATGATGCGGCTTTAACGAAATGGGAACATCTAGTGACGAAAGCGTTTGAGTCATCGCAAAGTGTACAATCGAAGATTGATCCCTTGAAATGTAAGGAAGACATCGTTATATTCGCAAAATTGAAGTGGCCTATGTTATTTTCGAAATTCTTCGAAGCAATTAAGCTGAAAGGTGAAACAATTAACAAAGAACTAGTTATTATCGCTATCAATTGGACTGGCATTTACATTGTAGATCAGCTTGAACAAATTCTGCTTGAAATATCGTACGCTGAAGTAACGTACGTAGCTTACAATGAAGATGAGGAATTCGAGAATCTGGGTAGAGTCACGATCCGAACAATACATCAAGAAGAGTTTGTGTTCAGGAGTGTAGACGCAAGTGAAATGAGCTCGCTCATAATATTCCTTATCGATGGATTGAAACGTCGATCGATTTACGTGATCGCCCAAACTGATTCAGAGGGTTACAATGACGCATCATCGTTCTTGGAATACAAAAAAGGCGATTTGATAATGTTACTTCAAGATTGTACCGGTGAAACCCTAATGCATTCCACATGGGGCCATGGGAGCTGTAATGGCCAAGAAGGGTTATTCCCAACAGAACAAGTGTACATCGTTCCAACAATGTCGTTGCCGTCAAACACAATACTTGAAGTATTCAAGAAAGGAAATGTTAATTTGGCAAAGAAATCACAGTCTAAATACAACACGATTCAAAGAAAGCGAATGCATACACTTGAGAAGTACGCAAAAGAACATTTCAGGCTGAATGATGACATCTACGCGACTGTTTCAAGGCAAACTACCTTAGCAACCGCAAAGAAAGCGATGGCGGGAGATCTATGGGTACACTCGCGAGAGCCCCTGAGAAAACCTTTGTTGAGGAAGCTTGTGGACAACGAAATTCTTGTCAAATCTGCAGTAGCGTCATACTACGGCATATTGAAATATATGGGAGACTTACCATCGCCTAAAGCCAGGTCTACCACAGAGTACACCGATGAAATATTCAGAAACGCTCTCTCAGAACCGTTATTGCGAGACGAAGTGTACTGTCAATTGATGAAGCAACTGACGAATAACCGAATACAGCTGAGCGAGGAACGCGGATGGGAGTTGATGTGGCTTATAACAGGCGTATTTGCTTGCGGACCGACACTGTTAAAGGAATTAGTAGAGTTCCTAAAAACGCGACCCCATCCAATCGCAAAGGAGTGTTTGAAGCGTGTGTTTAGAACACAGAAAAGTGGGTCTAGAATGTACGCGCCTTACGTTGTCGAAGTCGAAGCTATCCAGCATAGAAGTTTGCAGATATACCACAAAGTTTATTTTCCCGATGACACGGACGAGGCGTTTGAAGTGGACTCCGCGACAAAAGCACGAGACCTGGGTGAGCAGATCACTGGCAGATTGAATTTGAAGAACAGCGATGGGTTCAGTTTGTTCGTAAAGATTGCGGATAAGGTTTTCTCTGTCCCAGAAAATTATTATTTCTTCGATTTTGTTCATGAGCTGGTAGAGTGGATGAAACAGACGCGGCCAATTCGAGGAGGTAAGACATATTGTTCGGTTAATAAACATAGCTTTCTCTCCTAAAATACCACCATTTGACTGACCTGCCTCCATTTTAGACTACCTAACCTACTGAAAATTTAATGAATATTTTATAGGTATTTACTTGCTAAACATTTTCTTGTTTTCAGCTGCCTCTCAAATGCAAATAAACTACCAAATATTCTTCATGAAGAAGCTCTGGATCAACACCGTCCCTGGTAGAGACAAATACGCGGATCAAATATTCTATTACCCACAAGAGCTGCCCAAATACCTACGCGGCTACCACAAAACATCTAAACAAGACCTCGTGGAGTTGGCTGCACTAGTGTACCGAGCGAGGTTTGGAAGCGACCAGACTCTACTGCAACAAATACCCCAAATGCTAGAAGACTTGATACCACCGGATATGATTCGCGTGCAATCCAATTCTAACTGGAAGTCGCAAATCTCATCTGCATATTTCCATCATGGGGTAATGACGGAGAACGAAGCGAAGGAACAGTTTTTGAAGAAGATATACCAGTTGCCCACATTTGGAACGGCATTCTTCGAAGTAAAGCAGACTTCTGACCCGTCATATCCAGAGATGGTTGTGATCGGAATAAACAGGAATGGCGTTTGTGTCATTCATCCACAGAGTCGAGTAAGTTATCCTACATGATATTATGTTTCAATAGCTCTTTCAATATGTCGGCTACATTAGTTAGAGCCTGCTATTTAATTCTTATGAAAATAGTTCTAAGTCGCTCCTTAGATGGCGCTTTACTGGAAACCCCAAGAGCCTTAGAGACGGAACGACCATCTGATGATCTAATTTGTACGATTTATTTCCTGTTAGGGGGAATATCTAACGCCATCCAGAATGCGCTACTAAAATTAAAAACTAAAAGTATCAATATTTTTGTTTCAGGATGTACTAATCACGCACTCATTCTCGCAACTATCAAACTGGTCGTCCGGAAATACGTTCTTCCACATGACGATGGGAAATTTTATCAAAGGAACTAAGATCCTCTGTGAGACATCTCTTGGCTACAAAATGGACGACCTCATTTCATCTTACATTGCAGTTTTGCGACAGTCTATAAACCAAAAATCAAAAGCTCCACGGTAGAATTCTGTTTTTTTTTTATAATTCATATAATTTTAATTTTTTTATAAATTTATTTATTTTATAACCAACTAAAAGTTTAGTAGGTAGGTACTTACCTACATATTTAAGTAGCTGTAAGCTTAATTAAAGTATGTTAAACTAAACTAGCTGTACCCGCGACTTCGTTCGCGACGCCATTTATAGTTCAGTTACAGTTCTAGTCTATGTATAGATGAATCAATAAAGCTGTTATTCTATGTATAGATGAATCAATAAAGCTGCGTATTTTTTATTATCAAAGTTGTTTCAAATTCGACGACCTCGTTGGCTTTGTTGTCAAAATTTTCAAAATTACATGCTTCAATATTGCGTGTTTTGCTAAAAACTAGGTTGTGTTTTTACTAATTATGTAAATAAATTAGTCTTCTTTAAACTATTTAATAGCAGAATAGATTATTTGTACAATAAATAATATAATCTAGGTACCATTGAATAATATCCCTAATAAATGATGTGGTAAATAAGTGAAATAACCTAACCTTAGTGTACAGAATAATTATTACTCCCGGAGCCCTAGTGCACAAAAGGAGCTTTTGAGGCGCATTTTGAATCTTTTCACCACGCAGGGTTCGAAAGAACTAGGGGCTAGTAGTAGTTGTAGTAGGTACTAACCTAACCTAACCTAACTAATAGCTCTTTTATTGTGAATGCAAAAGTTTGTGAAGATGTGACGATGCTTGTGACTCATAATTTAATTCTAAATGGCTGCACGGATTGAGTGAAACTTGGGATATGCATAGTATGTGTGCTGGAATAACATTAGGCTACTTTTTATCCTGGCAATAGGCGAGCGAAGCCGCAGGCGGCAGGTAGTACTTAATAAGTTAAAGAAAAGTGAGCATTTTTGTGTTTTATGGTTTTAATGCATTTATTTAACATAATATAACTGTCATGAGCTGCCCCTCCTAATGTAGCACATGAGTAGGTATGCCTTTAAGCCACTGTTGCAAATCTGAAACGAGGCAGAAATCATTGTTATTGTTTTTATAGGTAGGTACATACTTTCATGTTTTTGGAAATAAAGATTATATTCTACTAATATAATGAAAGTGAAAGTTTTTTCAAAGAATCTAATAAAGTTAATTTATTTTAGTTCGCTGATGCTCTCACAAATACTATTATGTAATACCTACTAAAATAAATAGTTGATTAAAATATTACCCTTGTTTGATTTAATTCCTCTCTTGTTCAGAGGTAGGAAATTTGATGTAGGTTGGCATCATTCAAGGCATTCACCGCTTACTCTATGCAGAGGCTTACAGGTGCTAACCAAAAGTTTCCCACTGGCTTTTGATAGCTACTGGTGATCAGGAAATTGAGGGTTGTAAGTATCTGGAAAAATACAGTAAATATAGTAGGTTTCAGTCTAACCTAATACCTAACCTAGGTACCATTTTATTATTGTTCAATAAATTAAGTTTATTGACCGCAAGTGGCATTGCGAGCTGAGTGCCTCCGTGCTTCGGAGGGCACGCTAAATTATGGGTCCCGGCTTTTAAGTCGTTAAGCCATGACGGAGGCCTTTAGGCGGCCTAAAAACTCCGTCACTAGAGTTGGCCACTAGCTCATACGAACATACATACCATACATAATAGGTATCTATTTACTTACTTATTCATATCAAGTGCCTATCAAGAAAAAGCAGGCAATTTGTGGTACAGTACGGTCAACGGATCTAGGCACTCGTGAAGTTAGCCGTTTCGAGCAGTAGACAGTATGAAAAACTTCATTGCGCATGTCAAACTGCTAACTTCACGAGTGTCAAGATCCGTTGACTGTACTGTACTCGCAGTTTCTGATACCCAAGACACATAATCCTAGTGTCCCTCTGTATTGTGGGTCATGTTTGTATGTGAATTTAGAGAGTTCTATATTTAAAAAAATCAACATTTTTTTATGACACAATTTTCCCAAATTGAACCATGTAGGCTCAGACCAAATAAAAAGAAAAGACCCCGCGCCGCGAACAACAAAAGTGAAGCCGCCATTTTATCTATGTGTGTGGTTTTAAGGTTGTGTGTTCCAAGTAACCTAAATTCACAGTATAATAATTAAGAAACGATGCTATTTGAAGCACTTACAAGTGAAAAGTGATTCCGTGAGACTTTTTATGTGATTTGCTGCTGTTTTTACAAGTTTTCACTACACAGGAAGGCATAATTCTATTTTTAAGACTCGTGACGTACTAAGAGCGATGAGCATGGTTTTAGTGTAGGTGTGTGCGTGAGCGTGTATGTTTACTTGCAGGAGCACGGTTTTGTGTGGCTTCACTTTTGTTGTTCGCGGCGCGGCGTCTACTCTTTTTATTTGGTCTGAGCATGTAGGTAAGTAGTTGTGTTTTATAGTAAACAAGTCATACCTGATTAAATCAGCTGGAAGAAGGTGTGGTTGTTCACGAGTTTCCTGAAATAAGATATAATATCTGATGAGTTTCAAATATAATAAAGTAAACAAACTATATCTCAGTCTTATTAATCATAGGTTTGGAATTGTTTGTTTGCTTCTATTCTAAGAACAAGTCAGTCTTTTTTAAATCTTAATTAGTATGATGGATCACTAGAGTCTCTTCCTCATGAGCTCCTCCTCCTCCTAGCTCATCTGCACAGGCAGCAGCGCGCGAATCTGACACAATCCCACCTACAACTTCGCACCTCCAACTTAGTCTTACGTATATTCTTGATCTAAATAGGAATGATGGCTCACCAGAGTCTCTTCCTCATGAGCTCCTCCTCCTCCTGGCTCATCTGCACTGGCAGCAGCGCGCGGATCTGGCTCAGCCCCACCCACATCTCCGCTACATCCAGCTTCGTCTTCGCGTTTATCACATAAGTCTTCTCGAGAGCACGGATCAGTTCGCCAACAGCGTCGTACTGACGGACTAGGAGACTGGAAGGAAGAAATATATTATTATTATCATTAGGAGTCTGTAATATATCTGCCAGTTTCATCATGTTACATGAATTAACATATAAATAGTGTAAAACATAAATGGCAACGAAGATACATTTTTTTTTGTTTGGTACCTGGAACAGAGATATGAGTAAAATTACCTGAACATTTCTCTGACGAGTTTGGGCGTCTCGATCTGCGACTCCTCGGCCCAACTGACAATAGTGCCGATCAGGACTTTACGAAACTTCTCTTCTGGAGTCTTATTTGCCGGTTCTTCTATGGCCTGTAGGTACAATAAATAAATAAATAGCACCCAACAGTCACATACATAGTCCTGACCCCACATTAGGATTCCCTGTGTCGTGGGTATCAGAAACTACGAGTACCATGGTACCACAACACCCAGACCCGGAACAAATATTTACAGAACATGCAATTTCTTCCGCAGCGGAAATCGAACCCGCGCCTCTTGCGCCTCTGCCGAGTAATCGCCGGCCACGCCACAGAGGCCGTCAAATTATTATAAGACACTTTTATAATAAAAAATACTGTAGATTCAAGTTTTTTTTTGCACTAGTACTGAACCTTTCGTGTGCGGATCCAACTCGCACTTGACATTTTTTTTTAATTATACTTTCACTTATTCTAGTTCTCTTTCAACTATAATTAACCTTTCACACCTTCAACTCTTTCTAGTTCTCTCTAAAGACTTTCGCTCCATAGATAAATGTTTTTCAAGAAATTCCAAATGTTATTTACGTTATGATTAGTAATAGTTACCTCAGACAGTGGCTCTTGCAGAGCGTTGAGAGACACATGCACCATGAGGCTCTCGTGGATCTCGTTCATCCTGACGATGAACTCCTCGCCACAAGGACAATTCTCCTTCCAAGATTCTTCTTCCTGGTCCATGTGCTTGAAGCCTGTAAAAACATCATAGTTACCTAGTAGATTTCGTAAAAGGCCTAACCTCCGAATACTCAAACGCATCTCAAAATTGAGCACGTCTCAAATGACGATTTTTTGACAGATTATCATCAGAAACTGTCAAAAAACCGTGAGTTGAGACGTGCTCAACTCTGAGTTGCGTTTGAGTATTCGGGGGTAAGACAAGTAGGTATATAGTTGAGCTCGAGGCTTAGGACAAGTATATAGTCAAGTTTACTCCTTTTACTCCATTTACTCTTTTCTAAACTAGTAACACCTACCAGGTAGGTCCGACCTATTACTCAATTAACCTTTTGTTAGGGTTTCTGAAATGTATAGCGAATTATGTATGTTGTTTTACCATTATAATTATATAAAAATCGAAGAACTATTATTTAGTAACTATTATTAGTGTAACAGTTTTATAAAATATATAAATTCCTCAGCTCCCAAAAACAGAATGTCCTTCCAAACTCATACCTCGTTACAAGTTTCAAAAAATAGCTCCCCGATTTGGTGGCAAAACGCTTATCCAATCACAGCCCGAGCGGCTCTGTGAATGGCTAGCGTCATTGCTGCAAAACTTCAGACCAATCGTGGGGCTTAACAATAGAAGTGTAAATTAAAAAAATACAATAAAAATGAATTAATCCTACTGATATAAGCTACCCATAATTTAAAATATCAATTATGCCAATCAAATACTTATTATATACATACCTAATATAAAACAACCTTGTCCTCGTGGTGTTAATCACCGGAAATGACATTCTTATAAATACAATTGAAAAACTTTCCTACATTAAAATAATAGTTCTTCGATTTTTATATAATTATAATGGTAAAACAACATACATAATTCGCTATACATTTTAGAAACCCTAACACTTTGAATTTATAATAAAAGCGTCCATTTTAATTGCGGGTTCCTATCAGACGGAATAGGAAAAAATAAGACAACGATGTTTTTATGAAACAAAGTATTAATAATCAGTCTTTTATAAATAAACTATATAATATCTACTAAAAAACAGCATAGAAAATCACAATCTTTTAAACAAATTTTTAACCGTATTCTGGTAATAATTTATAGAAACTACTCAAAATAAAATTAGTCTTAAAAAAAAAACAGGAATACAAATATCTACGAATATTTAATTTTATCTACATAATCATTATAGGAACTATCTTATTTTTTTTTTAGTGTAAAGTTCCGTAAATTAATATCCTGAATTTAGATGTTAGTTAAATTAATATAAAAGTCAATTTATGATTTTAATGTAAGTCACTGAACGACTACCGGTACGACATCGCCGCCATCTTGTTGTTTACGAAGGATTTGTATAAAAGCGCTTAACCTGTCGTATCGGGCGTCATTGCTCCGTTGGCTTTGCGTGTTTCGACATCGTGCTGATAACTTGTGTCTGAGTAAGTACCTATATCGTATTAATACATTAGTGTTCTGTGGGTAGGTACGTACTTTAAACACAAGTTATCAGTACGACGGTAATGTACATTACCTAGGTTAGTTAAATTATATTTTAATGTGTTAATTCGATATTGCTATCTTTGCTGCCTATGCTATCTTTGCTGCCTATGCGATCTTTGCTGCCTATGCGATCTTTGCTGCCTATGCGATCTTTGCTGCCTATGCTATCTTTGCTGCCTATGCGATCTTTGCTGCCTATGCGATCTTTGCTGCCTATGCTATCTTTGCTGCCTATGCGATCTTTGCTGCCTATGCGATCTTTGCTGCCTATGCGATCTTTGCTGCCTATGCGATCTTTGCTGCCTATGCGATCTTTGCTGCCTATGCTTAGCGAGCCGAAATTTTTAACTCAATGTAGCTTTAAACAATCTCTAGAAGTCTTTAGAAGCTAGCGAGCGAAGCGAGCTTCAAACCAATGCGAGCGAAGCGAGCCAAATTTTTTAACTCAATGTAGTTTTAAACAATTTCTGGAAGCCTCTAGAAGTTAGCGAGCGAAGCGAGCTTCAAACCCTTGCGAACGAAGCGAGCCGAAATTTTTAACTTAATGTAGCTTTAAACCATCTGTAGAAGTCTCTAGAAGTTAGCGAGCGAAGCGAGCTTCAAACCAATGCGAGCGAAGCGAGCCATATTTTTTAACTCAATGTAGTTTTAAACCATTTCTAGAAGTCTCTAAAAGTTAGCGAGCGAAGCGAGCTTCAAACCAATGCGAGCGAAGCGAGCCGAAATTTTTAACTTAATGTAGCTTTAAACGATCTCTAGAAGTCTCTAGAAGTTAGCGAGCGAAGCTAGCTTCAAAGCGAAGCGAGCCGAAATTCTTAACTCAATGTAGCTTTAAACCATCTCTAGAAGTCTTTAGAAGCTAGCGAGCGAAGCGAGCTTCAAACCAATGCGAGCGAAGCGAGCCAAATTTTTTAACTCAATGTAGTTTTAAACCATTTCTGGAAGCCTCTAGAAGTTAGCGAGCGAAGCGAGCCGAAATTTTTAACTTAATGTAGCTTTAAATCATCTGTAGAAGTCTCTAGAAGTTAGCAAGCGAAGCTAGCTTCAAACCAATGCGAGCGAAGCGAGCCATATTTTTTAACTCAATGTAGTTTTAAACAATTTCTGGAAGCCTCTAGAAGTTAGCGAGCGAAGCGAGCTTCAAACCCTTGCGAACGAAGCGAGCCGAAATTTTTAACTTAATGTAGCTTTAAACCATCTGTAGAAGTCTCTAGAAGTTAGCGAGCGAAGCGAGCTTCAAACCAATGCGAGCGAAGCGAGCCATATTTTTTAACTCAATGTAGTTTTAAACCATTTCTAGAAGTCTCTAAAAGTTAGCGAGCGAAGCGAGCTTCAAACCAATGCGAGCGAAGCGAGCCGAAATTTTTAACTTAATGTAGCTTTAAACGATCTCTAGAAGTCTCTAGAAGTTAGCGAGCGAAGCTAGCTTCAAAGCGAAGCGAGCCGAAATTCTTAACTCAATGTAGCTTTAAACCATCTCTAGAAGTCTTTAGAAGCTAGCGAGCGAAGCGAGCTTCAAACCAATGCGAGCGAAGCGAGCCAAATTTTTTAACTCAATGTTGTTTTAAACCATTTCTGGAAGCCTCTAGAAGTTAGCGAGCGAAGCGAGCCGAAATTTTTAACTTAATGTAGCTTTAAACCATCTCTAGAAGTCTCTAGAAGTTAGCGAGCGAAGCGAGCCAAATTTTTTAACTCAATGTAGTTTTAAACCATTTCTAGAAGTCTCTAAAAGTTAGCGAGCGAAGCGAGCTTCAAACCAATGCGAGCGAAGCGAGCCGAATTTTTTTACTTAAACTTTCGCATTTATAATATAAGTAAGAAGTAAGATTTTAGTTTCGACGATGTAGATTGTGTGCTTATTTACCTACTATAGACTTCGACTTTGAAACAAGACGAGACACTTACCTTAAAACTGAGTTCATCTGTTCTCTGGGCGGACAGCGGAATTCCCTGGTCTTCTTGGCAGCCACGGCGCTCGGCAAATCTGACTGCTTGATTTCTTGGTAACGTCTGAAAGCAAGAAAAATATGCGTACATAATATTTAATCAGTTCAAGCTGGTATTATTGTTTCTGGTGGCCACAAGCATTGATTGATTGGCTTAGATTCCCGCTGCGGGAGTATTCTATCAGCCATCTGGCTCCCTTTGCTTAGTTGGGGGCTAGATGGTGCTGTATGATAATGTCCTCAAATATTTATATTTATACTAGCTGCCTCTCGCGTCTTTGCTCGCGTAGTAGGTACCCAGATGAAAAATAGCCTATATGTTAATCCAGTATATATCCGTTTAGCCGTTTAGGCGTGATTGAGGCACAAACATCCAAACTCATAAACTTTCGCATTTATAATATAAGTGAGATTTATAGAATTTTTTTTTTAAAGCAGGGTTATGCCGATGTTACCTCAACTGATCGCTCTGCAGATCGCCTACGAAGTCGTGAGCAAAAGCTATGATGGCTTCCACTCTATGCCTCAGTTGTATGTCGTTCAGATGTTGTTCCTGTGCTCGTCTTTTCCTTCTATAGGACATAATTAGAAACATTTATAGAAACTTCAAAAATTTATTTACAAAGACAATCTATATTATCATTAAAAACTTTCAGGTAATCGGTGTAATAATAAGAAAATAGAGTGATAGGTTAGCGTGGGCATGTTATACGGAGGGAAGAAAGTCGTGTTACAAGGAAAGTGCTGAATATGAATGCGGATGGATGCACGGACAGAGGAAGGCCTAAGAAAAGATGGATGGATTGTGTGAAAGAGGACATGCGTATGAAAGGAGTGAGTACTGAGATGACGAATGATAGAAGATGGAAGAGGAAAACATGTTGTGCCGACCCCACCTAGTGGGATAAGGGCAGGAAAATGATGATGATGATGATGATGATGATGATGATGGTGTAATAATATTTAAAATAATAATGTTTAATTTTTTAATAATATTTATTTATATGTATGTATATATTGTATATATTTTTGTAGATATATATTATTTGTATATATTTATATTGTGTGTAGTATATCTTATTAGTTTATTATATTTGTAAGCTTATCTCTATGTTTTTTTTTTTATGTCTCTGTACACATAACTTCCACTTGTGTTAAAGCCTCTCCCTTGCCTCAAAGGTTTGCTGGCAGAAAACTCTTTAAGAGTTAAGCTCGCCTTTGTACATGTACTTTTTAATGTTTTGTGTGTATTTGTTTCGTTTCGTGCGTGTACAATAAAGAATTTCAGATAATGGAAACTTGTGGGTAAGGCAGTAAAAATTTTATGAATTGTAACTTTCAAAGGTGGGATCCCACGTCTCAGGGTTGATCATGATGAGGAGCTTCTCAACGTCTTCATCTCGCATCATACAGACTAGAAGGAGACGGTCTACCAGTTTGATCAGAGGTCTGAAATACATTTAAAAAGTTTGTTTTGATGTGTTTGACTTAATTACAGCTTAACGTCTGAAGAATAATAAACTCTTATCGGATTAACAGGTTGAGTTGCCTATGAATATTTATTTATTTATTAAAATGAGAGTTGGCCTGATGATAGGGGTAAAGTACTTACAGGAAGAGTGTACTCACAGGAAGAGTATATTATCAGGAAGAGTACTAACAGGAAGAATGTATTGTCAGGAAATTATACTCGCAGGAAGAGTGTACTCACAGGAAGAAGGTATTCGCAGGAAGAGTGTACTATCAGGAAGTGTGTACTCACAGAAAGAGTGTACTGACAGGAAGAGTGTACTCACAAGAAGAGGTTCTCATTGGTGCCGCCCACGGGGTCGCGGTTGTGCACCTGGTTGGTTGTAACTGCGTCCGCCAACGCCTGCATCACGAACTCACGGACCACCTCCAGCGGTAAGTAGGGGGAGTAAAAGTTGCTGATCTCCGTTATACTCTCTCTGAAACAAGATGTTTTGAGAGATGAAGATAAATTGGGACTGGAAGATTTTCTATCGAAATAACAACATTCAGTACCTATTCGTAGGAATTCACAGTTAAAATTACATGTGTCAGAACAAAATTAAGTTAACCTTAGTTTGGGGCTAGATGGCGATACATATTTGTCGGAGATTAATTATAGCGCCATCTACAATCACACTGCAACACTGACTCACTACCTACAGAACGCAAGCGTGACGTCACAGCCGAGTCATGCTTGGATGCGGCCGTTGGAGCTGGCGGGCAGTCTATTTTTAGAGCTCGTGCCGAGCGGGACGTATCTGTTCTGCCTACTTGTTTATTCAAGAGTTACTTGGTATTTGTACTGGACGCTAATAACTTCGTACGATTATACCGAGTGTGATTTTTTTCTCGAGGTTACCCATTATGTCGGAATCCGACGAGAACACGTGCCCACTGAGCCCTACAAATCGGCCACCTGGGACATATTTATATTCTTCCGAATGTCTGTGAACACGAAAGCAAGCAAACTCATTTTTCATTCTTCATCTGCGGTCGAACACTCTCTGTTTGCAGCGAGCGGAGGCTGTGCCCCATCTCTGGGTCTTCGTACAACGCCTTCAGTTCCGGTCCCAGGGGGATCACGAACTCGTTTTTGCACACCTCCCTGGAAAAAACAAAAACAAGCAAAAAAAGTAAGAACTTGTCTGTTATATAATTATCTTCTTGATTCTTAGACATTATGGGCATGCATTATTATTATTATTATTATTATTATTATTAGCCCATATCGTCCCACTGCAGGGCAAAGGCCTCCCTATCCCCCTTCCACCTTTCTCTATCCTGTGCTTTGGAGGACCAATCCTTCATGAATGAGTCCAAGTCGTCCCGCCATCTCAGTGTTGGTCTGCCACGATGCCGTTTACCACCATTAGGAGCCCACTCGGTAGTGGTTTTCGCCCATAGGTCATCCGACATACGGCAGACGTGCCCTGCCCAGTTCCACTTCAAAGTGGCTGCTTTCCGAGCAACGTCAGCGATTTTTGTTTTGGAGCGCAGTATGGTGTTGCGTATTCGGTCAGTGAGTTTTACTCCGAGAATACTGCGCTCCATCGCTCGCTGGCAAGCCCCGAGTGTGGACCTCTGCTGAGCCGTCAAAGACCAAGTCTGCGCGCCGTACGTGAGGATAGGGAGAATGCATACGTCAATGAGCTTGCGCTTAAGGGAGATTGCCTGCATGCATGCAGGCAATAAAATAACGAACGAAACTAAAGTTCACACAATCACTTTAATAAAGCTACGATCTCAATAATTAAATTTGAATACAGATAAGTACTTTAAATTACAAAACGGAACGGAACGGAATGACAGAAGTCAAAAACTCGTCACTTGAGATTGAGACGTGCTCAACTCTGATGCATTTGAGTATCCGGGGGTTATACTATATGCTTCTCTCCCCGAGCATGTCGTAAAAGGCGACAAAGGGATCTTCTCCAAAATGATGGACCACCTATATGGGCGATGGGCTGATCACCTGTCACCATGGTTCGCCATATCCATCTTGGAAGTTTGGATCAGAAGTGGTTGCAAGTTTTATTATGTTTACTTGTGGCTCTGCCCACCTCATTAGGGATACGGCGTTATAATATGTATGTATGTATACTATAATATTGGAAAGCTTTAGTTTGCTTGAAATTACCAGCGTAAAGCTCAAAACGCAACGATAGCGCGTACTTTACCTGTGCTGCCATCTAGTATTTCATAATTCTGTTCTTTTCCAGATGCTGTTCAAGCGAAGCTGGTGTACTCACATGGTAGTGGCGTGCGACTCGAGATGCATCGCAATGAGGATGTCGTAGAAGCCCTGGCGTAGTGGACCAGACATGTACTGAGACTGTATTGCGTACAGCAATTGCTTCTGATCCACGTGTTGGCATAGTGCGTGGGCGGCTCTGAAATATAACAATTTAAATGTAACAATCTAAAACACACGCACACAGTCATGCTTACACATATACACTAAACTTCTTAATATGCACATGTAACTTAAAATAACATAACATAGCTCTTTTATTGTGAATGCAAAAGTTTGTGAAGATGTGATGATGCTTGTGCCTCATAATTTACTTCTAAATGGCTGCATGGATTGAGTGAAACTTTAGATATGCATAGCATGTGTGCTGTGAGTATTTTTGTGTTTTATGGTTTTAATGCATTTATTATTACTTATTATACCTACGCAACCCCATGTACCCATACGTTAACACTAACACACACACACACACACACACACACATCTCATGATTTCTGATTTATTTAACATAATATAACTGTCATGACTCATCATGAGCTGCCCCTCCTAATGTAGCACATGAGTAGGTATGCCTTTAAGTCACTGTTGCAAATCTGAAACGAGGCAGAAAACATTGTTATTGTTTTTATAGGTAGGTACATACTTTCATGTTTTTGGAAATAAAGATTATATTCTACTAATATAATGAAAGTGAAAGTTTATTAATTAAAATTTAAATTAATTTATTTTAGTTCGCTGATGCTCTCACAAATACTATTATGTAATACCTACTAAAATAAATAGTTGATTAAATATTACCCTTGTTTGATTTAATTCCTCTCTTGTTCGGAGGTAGGAAATTTGATGTAGGTTGGCATCATTCAAGGCATTCACCGCTTACTCTATGCAGAGGCTTACAGGTGCTAACCAAAAGTTTCCCACTGGCTTTTGATAGCTACTGGTGATCAGGAAATTGAGGGTTGTAAGTATCTGGAAAAATACAGTAAATATTGTAGGTTTCAGTCTAACCTAATACCTAACCTAGGTACCATTTTATTATTGTTCAATAAATTAAGTTTAGCTAACACAATACTTACTTTGACTTCTGTTGTAATGCTAGAACATCTCTGAGGCCCAGAATTAACTAGCCTGCCTCCAAGAACGCCGCACAATACCAAAACAACTCTTTGGCCACCTTATAAAATAGCACGAAAAATTTAGGGTCCAGCTCAGCAGAATCCCTTGACAGTCTCCTATTTATGTGTGGGCGTCGCTGGCGCCAGCATATCATACGTTGTCTTCGAAGAACAACGTCCATTTTTATCACTCCGTTAAAATATTATGTATATCTAAGTTTTTTTCAAAACAAACAATGCAATATGTCAGTCAATATTTTGATTGATAATTCGTTCGGAAACAAGTTGTGGTTGGTTTGATGTAGCTAACCATTTTACGTTATATATTTTTTTTTTGTTCTCTAAACTTTAAAATATAACGAAAGTATTAGTAGAAAGAGTTTAGCAATTTTATAATTCAATATTTATTTACTTGAGATTAAAATTGTAAACAAAAAAATAAAATCAATCTAAAACCGATTGTTTTCCGAAAGACCGGATGCTTGATTTTGAACGAATCACGCACGTAAAACCAAAACACGGTCATAGACAACTAGTATTATGGCGTAGACAGAGAATCTCTGTCTACGTATTATGGCATGCAGAATACAGTTTTTGATTTCACACCATGGCGTGTCTTGTTTGTGTTTAGAGACACGATGACATTTGGCTCGTTACGTGGCTCGTTTTCTTTGGTCATCGTGAATAGGGCCCCAGACTATGTGATATCCGACAGGCAAGGGTTGTGTAGGAAAAATAAATACAAAGCCTATATATAATGTAGTGATGTAGGACTAAGCTCTGACAATAACTTTGACAGTATAATAATTTTGACACTGACAAATACATATACCACTTTGTAAGTTATGTCAATCAAGGCCTATGTTGCCAGCTTAGAAACTTCTTGCTAAAATTGACACGTTTTGTACTAGTTATTGACTAGCTAAGTAGCATAAAGTTTAGTGAGGATCTTGCGTAATCACGACGAACTGAACACACTACAGCTGAACAGATTTGATCGAACTGTTCGTGCCCTAGAAAATAGTGTACCATTATGCTGCTTAGCCAGGTACATAATAAAAAAAAAAGTAAAATTACAACTTGGTTTGTCCGACCCTTCATGTAAAGAAGTTGAGATTTAGTTTTGTTACATAAGTTAGGTTTATATAAATAGGTTGTTAAGTTTTATTATAAGTATAGATTAAGTTTTTATGTGGGTTGTTTTTATATGGGTGATGTGGTCAGAAAGCGTCAAAGCCTTTTTTTTATGCCAACCTGGCAACACTCGTCACTAGCGAGCGTTTTGTTGACTGTTTTCATTGAGAATGCTCAATGACTGTTTTTCTCAGTTTCTCACAGATTTTTTCGTATGTTAATAAGTGTAAAAAGTGCTACCCAATCTACCTACCTATCGTTTTAATAATTAATTCTTTATACCTACATTGAATTAATATATTGCTAATCATTTTATTATAAGAAAATGGAAATAGGCCCAAAAATTGCTCTCGATGAAGGCTTGGATCTAAGGTAACTTACCTACATACTTTGATTATAATAGCCTACATACAATACGAGGGGAGGTCAAAAAGTTCGCAGAATAGCAGGGAAAGGGGGCTAAATTGAATACATTTTTATTTTTCCTCTTCAATATATTCTCTAATTTTATTGAGTCCCTGTCTTGCTTGAATAAACCATGCCACTTATAAAAATAATTTTTTTTTCCAGGGCAAGAGTCCCCGTAAACAGATGACATTTCTTCCAAAACAATTTGAAGCTTTTTTTCCTTGCTTTGTAAAGAACTTTATAATGGCACGAAATTCAATGTTATCCATGTTTAGTGATTTTATCCCGTTTTAACTGCTAATGTAGTGATAACTAAGATGTTAATGACTCAATTTGTCTAAAATTTGGTATCTATAACTGTATTGAGTACCTGGAGAATACCAAGTAAAAAAGTTTTTGACCTCACCTGTTTCAGTCTCAAGTTTAATTGCATAAAGTTTCTTACTCTCTCCGGTTTGGACCACAGCACATAATATTTTCATTTGATGATTTCAGCCAGCTTCAATCATCTGGTTCAGTATTTCATATCAACGAGATATATGATGAGGTTGATAGCACAGTACTCGGTGAGACAAATACAAACAATAAAGAAATATTGGGGAAAGCTATTCAAGATTTCAAAATTCTTGAAAAAAGAATGACACCTATTGATTCAAATGGGTATGTGAAAAAGTTGATACTTGAAGAAGGTGGAGGCATGCCTATAGGTGAAGACTGCACTGTTTTTGTAGCATTTTCAGCATACTGGGAGAATGAGAGTGAGCCTTTTGATGTTTCGACAATGAGAAGACCCTTGGTGAGTTCTTTGCTGATTCCCTACGACCATAATAAGTGTAAGGACAGATCTTGTATGTGACCCATATTCAGATGACAAGATCTATACACATATTTATATCTAACAAGCTTCCGCCTGCAGTTTTGCTCGCAAGGTACCAGGATAAAAAGTAGCCTATGTTATCCCAGTATACTATGTATGTTCCAAGTCTCTCTCTCTCTCTCTCTTATTCAAAGTCGTTCAGCTGTTACGGTGTGATTGAGGCACAAACACAAACATACAGACATCCTGACAAACTTTAGCATGTATAATACAAGTTAAAAATATAAAATATGACAAAGTAAGATTCACTATTTATTTTCCCTATCTACTGTAAAGTGTTGATGTCAGGAAAAATCTAAATCAATGAATATTTTGTAACATTTCAGTGACTATGTCACTTTTAAACATTTTGTGTAGTATCTTTTTAATTATATTTTTAAACTGTTTTTTCAGGAAATTGATATCAAAGATAATGGGGTTTTACCTGGTATTGAGATGGCTGTCAAAACAATGTTGGTTGGAGAATTATCCCTCTTCCTTTTATCCCATGAGGTGATGTATGGAGAACTGGGGATACCACCCAGGATAAAACCAAAAGCAGAATGTATTTTCTATATAAAACTCCTCAGGAGCATATTGACTCCTAAACAAGGGTTAGTATGGCGCATTATAGTTCTCTTTGCCTTTTTTCTATTATCTGAAGCATATTTTTACTTTTGTAATCCTTTCAGAAAGCTCAATTTATCGGAACCCAACATGTTTGAAAGAGTGCACAAAGAAGTCAAACTGCTTTACAGTTCAGGAGTAGTGCTTTACAAATCAAATCTTGGATTGGCAATAAGCTGTTTTAAGAAAGCGGTAGCCATGCTCCATAAATGCCGACTGGCTGATGAAGCAGAGCAAAATGTTCAAGAAAAACTGTTAAAGAAATTATACATTAATTTAGCTATTTCTTACAATAATATGAAACAACCACTAAAAGCTTGTGTAGCTTGCAATGAGCTAAACAGGTTGTACAGCCTTTGGAATAATGGAAAAGCTTTGTTACAAAATGCAAAAGCCCTTAGGATGATTGGGCAATATGATTCTGCAGAAAAAAGACTCAGGAGAGCAATGCAACTCACACCAATGAATAAAGAAATAAAAGCTGAACTATTACTCCTCAACAGAACTAGGGACACATGCAATCACAATAAATTGTTAGCCAATATGATTCTGAATTCTGGGAGAGAAGCAGTCTTTGAAAAGTTCAAAGAAGAAGTGGACAACCTAATAATAAGATTCAAGGAAAATGATAATTTATGTAAATTGACCCTTCCCACCAATTTGAATGCGGAAGAAATGGATTATGTAAGAGAAGCTTGCATTAGAGAAAATCTTTTTTTCAACAAGATTTCCAGAAATGATGCTATGAACAATCCAAATACTGACAATGTTAAAAATAACAATGAAGAAACATCACACTCGCAAAGTGAAGCATTTGATCACAATTTTGTGATGGATAAGGAAGATGAACAAAGTGCTTGTGATCTGGGAAGCTCACAGCCAGACTTCACACTAGATGAGGAAATACTTAGACAGATAGATTTGTTTAGGACAAAACCACAAATTCTTTAAAGAAAATAAGATTTACGAAAATTACATACATAGGTACCCTGTATCATCACCCCTGTATCCCTAATGGGGTGGGCAGAGCAGAGCCACAAGTAAACTTGCAGCCACTTCTAAACTCCTAAGACGGAAAATTAATAAAATAAACAGGTAATAATAAAATTACGAAAATTAATATATAGGTATATTTAACTTTTTTAGGGTTCTGTACCTCAAGAGAAAAAAAGTAGCATGTTCGTGTCTGCCCAGCCTTTAGAGCTTGTACACAAAACTAACGCAGAAATGCCATTCATAGTGAGCGTTATGAATGAGATATCTGTTTATGGTGAAACCTTTTTTTCAGCAATGGGTTAAGCAAATTGAAATTAATATGAAATACTTACATTCATTTAAAATAGTTTGTACCTACGGAACACTTAAGGCGCGAGTCCTACTCGCACTAGTCCGTTTTTTATTTGTTCTATGAGAACAAGATTCAGATATATTAGAACTATCACTATTAACAAATACTTATAGCTACATGCATACTTATTACGCCTGTTTCCCATAGGGGTAGGCAGAGATCACGGATCTCCATTAGTAAGGTAGGTACCCTGCTTAGATAAGTCCTTAAAAATATAATTTTATAAATGCGAAAGTTTGTAAGGATGTAAGGATGTGACGATATTTGTGCCTTAATCACGCCGTAACGGCTGAACAGATGAAATAACATACTCATATAGGCTACTTTTTGTCCGGATATCACGCGAGCGAAGCCGCGGACGAAAGCTTATATTTCAATTATTGAAATAATTATAAGACTTGATTTTGTTATTAAATTCTTAAATGGTGACAACTGTAATAATAGTAGCAATAATAGCAGTCCTTGTTATCTTGACCTCTAAGTGTCAATATTTTAGGAGTTAAGAAAATATGCTATGTATTTAGAACATTATTTTTACTTTTTTAGATGGAGTGTTGTTTTCAACAGTCCACTATAAGTTCCTAAATAAGTTCTAATTGTTTATAAAGGAATCTCAAAGAACAATTTAAAATAAAAGTACCTAATTTCAACAAATTATACTTTAATGTTTAATTACAATTTCTCATAAAGCTAAATATTGACTACAATCTATTGGCATACCATGCCATAGTCTCTTCAAATGCAACATACTTATTTTATTTTGTGTGTAAACAAATGCGTGAACAGAATCAACCCGATTTCACTGTACAAAGTGTTCTTTCAGTCCTGTTTAACCCTGAGTTGGGAGATTGAGGAGTACATTTTGTCCGGCAGGAAGGTAAGTAACATTGCGGGATTTGGCTAGTTGGTATGCAATGTCTTCTGCAGCTTCAATACGTCTGAGCTCGACAAGACCTTCCCCAGCAGTGCCGAAAGACTTAGCTAGGAGTATAGCAGCCTGCGCGTCACCCTCAGCTGCGATAATTGCTGCCTTCTTCTGTTGTTCCGCCTTCTCGACAAGGAATCTAGCCTTCTCAGCATCTTGTTGGGCGACTTGCTTCAACTCAACAGCCTGGGTGAACTCCTTGCCAAAGGTCAAATGAGTGATGGAAATGTCGTCGAGGATCAGACCGAATTGTGATGCTCTCTCTGTGAGAAGTTCACTGACTTTCTGTGACACTATCTGTAAAAAAAAAAATTGTACTTAATATCATTTTACCAATATTTAGCAATAACTGGTGGGAAGCTTGCTTCAAAAGTTTACCTTTAGTGACGCTGCGACAGCGCTACTACGCAAATGTATGGACCGTCATTCGAGCGTAGTTTTAATGACGTGGCGAATAACGTTCCATACCATTTGGGTGGTCACTGTTGCGGCGCAACTAAAGCGGGGTCACTGAAACTTGCTTCGAAAGTGTCAAAAAGATATTTAGAGAGAATGAAAGTTTTTTCTTAATTTAATAGAAGCCATGCAGTGGAAAATGTAGAAATTTGGGTTTATTTTAATCCCCAAAGGTCAATAAACCATAGCTGGCAGTCTTCATGCTGACGACCTCTGTGGCGAGGCGGGCGAGTGCTCGGCTGAGACGCAAGAGGCGCGGGTTCGATTCCCGCTGCGGGAGAAATGTTTGCATGCTCTGCAAATATTTCTTCCGGGTCTGGGTGTTGTTGTATTATGTATTATAAGTATGTATTTACAAAAAAAAAGTATATTATGTATTCTATCAGCCATCTGGTTCCCATAATACAAGCTTTGCCTAGTTTGGGGCTAGATGGCACTGTGTGATATGTCTTCAAATATTTATAATTATTTTTTTTTATTCATAGTAAATAAACAAAAAAAAATTACCTCTCTCTGAGTAATAAGCTCTCCAGCATCAAACTGGGCGACCACTGCTTTGAGGACCTCAGCTGTGATGGAGGGGAGCACTCTCTCATCGTAATCTACACCAAGGATTGTGTAGATCTTGGGTAGCTGATCAGGAACAGGTCTGAACAGGATACGAAGTGTAATGTTCACATTCTGGAGATCTGAAATGTAATACCAATTTTTGTTATTTCTGTCACTGACTGGAATCAGATAAGTGTGATTGATTGGATAAGTCTTAAGATAAGTAGAAGTTTGATGAATAACATACAAACATAGAACTCAATTAAGAATGCTAATAGTCAATTTTGTACTTGGATAAAAATTAGCCTGTTATTCCAGGGTAACAAACTATGTCTATTCCAAGTTTTATTCAAATCTGTTGAATCATAACAAAACAATTTGAGGCACAAATATCATCCATCACAGACTTATGGATTTATAAAATAAGTAGAATTCTTCATTAGTTTATTCAGTAAATAAAAGGTATGTGATACATCAGAGAAACTGGAGATACAATTTATGTAAACAAACCGGGCAGTTTGTGTTTATGGAACTATTAAGTAGTAGGTTAGGTACTAATAGTTAAGGTGTGAAAACTTACGTTTCAAGGTTTATTTAACTAAAATTAGTGATTTCATCGTAATAATGAAAAATACCTGACGGATTGTTTACATATGTCCAGTTTGGCTGAAGTATAGCTTGAGTACTTCAGCTAGATCATAAAAACATTACAATTTATCAGATCTTGACACAAATGCCACATGCCTTGTGTCGAGAAAAATTAAATTTATGGCAAATATTTTACCTTTACTTCCCGTGACAGTGGGAACATTCCTGGGCCGAGATCTGATGTCAAAGATGATAGGTCTCTGCACCCATGGAATGAAGAAGTGAGTGCCCTCACCCACCACCAAGTTTTTGACACCTTGGAATCTGTCGAAGATAACTGCTCTATTGCCACCATCAACTGGAATGAGAATTACAAAGTTAGTATACTAAAAGGAGTTATTTAGCAAAACAAATCATTAAAAATTATTTATGAAACATCTTGTCTGTCTTTTAACAAACCAGGACACTATTCATTAAAATTTCAGAATATTACAATCTGAAGATTAGATTGCAGAATTTATACATAATATAAATTATGGCCAACATAGGTTTTATGATTATGATGATTTTGTAAGGATTATATGATCTGAAAGAAATGAATAATAAAATAATAGATAAAATACATGCAAATCTAGACTGCTAAACATGACATTATACATACACACATAAAATCATGCCTGTTATTCCCTTATATGGTAGCGATCATGGATTTCCATTTCCTACGGTCCTGATATATTTCTTTCACTTCATTCACTCTCATCACTTATGGATATGATTGTATTTGTTTTGTTGATGAATGATTGTTTCTTATAATAATCAAGGAGGTCATTATCATTCTTATAATAATTAGGTGGACCATAGGTCATAAACGTACCATTGTATAGAGCTGAGTTTACGACACCTCCGACGACTGCCATTCCTAAACCCAGTTGACCAATACGGTTGAAAAGTTGTGCTGCCATTTCTGAAAAAAAAAAAAACAAATACTACTTGAAAATAGTGACTCACAAGCAGGTACAATAAAAAGCAGCAAAAATATGTTTTACAGGTATTGCAAGACCCGGGCTAATTATTGAGTCAGATTGTTTGTGCCGAAACATGTCAAACTTGAGTGCAATTTCTTCAGCTACGGTTATGAGCTTTGTGAAAAGGTCAGTGTTAGGGGCTAGCTATGAATGAACACAACGATCAGCAAGTTTTATGCAAGAAAACGAACGAAATTGGCGAAATTACCTAATGCACGGTATGTTATCTAACCTCAAAACTCTTTCTTCAAATTATGTTTCAATTCAACTCTTCTTACCTCAGTAATATATATATAATGTTTTTTAAATAGTTTTTTGTAAATTCCAACAGAAATTCAGAAGTTATTCTTCAAGAATTCATTAAAATTCTTGATTTCGAACAGCCGTATTAAAGAGCACAGACTAAAAATCTTAATCGCTTCACTGTGTCAGTTCACTCATTCATTCATGTGTACAAAGAGCATAAAATCCTCAGAACAATTGTTCTGAGATAAAATCAGTCTTAAAAATCACTACGCCATATCATTCATTCAATCAATCGATAGTGCTGTGCTTCTGAACGAACTCGGTTAAGAGTTGAGGCTGTGACCTCCACAGCCTCAACTCTTAACCGGGTACGTTAGGTAGAGTAGTTATCTGTAGTTACCATTTATTTATTACAAAAAGGTTCTCCAATCCTATCAGCTACCTACATATCTGCTGATAAAGGTTAGTTTTAGATAAAATCTGATTTATTTAACTAGTAGTTCGCCCCGAACTTAAATCTCGCGCTTGAAAACTTATGTTGCGAGGTATATTTATGTACTTATCTAAAACTAAAGTGATTTCATCGTAATAATGAGTATTACAATAATCTCTTCCAGGCAACCTTTGGATGGTCAGGAAATAACTTTGAAAGATAAGGACAGCAGTAACGGAACAATAATGGATTTAAACCTAATATAAAATTAAACAAAAAATAAGGTCATCACATAAAGTATGTACTTAGCTAAATCGACAAACGAACCGCCAATTTAGTTAGCAGTAACCACAATGTTAATTGAGCGAAAAATAAACAAAGGGATAATTCTGTGTAGCGGGGGGTCCTATGGGTGGGTGGCTCAATTATGCAATAACTTTCAATCAACAAGACAAGTAATAACGACTCCTTGTGGTTTGAGTATGTAGGTACTTTTTGTATGGAACACAAATGCACGTTAGGTACCTAGGTAGGTATTGAAAAGAGGATGATATCTTTGTCAAGTAGTAGGCTTAGAAATCTTTGGTAAGTAGGTAGGATCTTGATTGCAAGTACCTGGCTTCTTACCTTCTGTACCTCTCTCAATGAAACTATCAAGACATTTTTACTTTATAAATGCGAAAGTTTGTGAGGACGTTTGGATGTTTGTGCCTCAATCACGCCTAAACGGCTCAACGGATTTGAATGAAACATGGAATATAACTAGTTACATCATAAAGTCTTCTAAAATACACAGAACATTCAATAATAATATTGCTTATTTTACTTATAATAATAAATAAATAACACCCATACATAGTCCTGGTTGACCCCACACTAGAATTCACCGCCACGCACGCCACCGAAGCCGTCAATGTCTGATAAATGTACTTTTTTTACTCCCAACAGTCACCATACATAGTCCTGACCCCACACTAGGATTCCCTGTGCCGTGAGTATCAGAAACTACGAGTACCATGGTACCACAACACCCAGACCCGGAAGCAATATTTGCAGAACATTCAAACATTTCTTCCGCAGCGGGAATCGAACCTGTGTCTCTTGCGTCTCTGCCGAGCAATTGCCCGCCACGCCACCGAGGCCGTCACTTATGTCTGATAAGTAAAGTAAAAGTACCTATCTATAAAGTACTTATCTACCTAAATACATATATTTAGGTACTTATTAGTGAATAGAGTCAATAAACCACTTCGCATTGACATTGTGGTAAAGATCATAGTTGTTTTTAAACGATAAAATATATCGACTGAGAGCTTCATAAGCAAACAAGTTACTCATAACTTACCAATACAGATACCTACATTATTAAATTCACAATTTAAGGTGACCCTGTTCAATTAGGAACGTGATATAATGATTCAAAGTTTGCTTTGATCGTGCGATAGTGATATTGTTGCTGTTTTGTTTTTAACCGACTACGAAGAGTGTTAGTTACTAGAGTAATTAATAACGTGATCATGGTCAAAGTTTTAGAAGTGAAGAGGTGTTGTTTTTGCTGCCCTTTACGGCAAGGAATTTTGTTTTTTGGAATTATAAATATTGTAAGTTCTCTATTTTTACTCACGATAAAACGGAGAAGGTATATGCGTTTGGCCTAAGAGGTTGTATATTTCTTTATATATTTATTTATTTGTGTGTTTGTCTGTAACCATTTTCCTCAAAAACTACTGCACCAATTTCGATGCGGTTTTTTACGTTTTATTGGTGTCATTTCAGGGAAGGTTCTTAGATATGTTTTACAGCCATAGTCCACCAGGCTGCGCTGCAGCATCTAGTATAGTTTTTTGCATTTCGGAAACTCAAAAACTAACTGATTTTGCGTGCAGTTTTTTATATTATGTTAGTTTCATTTTAGATAAGGTTTTTAGATATGTTATAGATACTTAACAAATTCTTTATTGTCATGGGTTTAAAAAAAATATAGTTTTGGTAGGTACTTACCTACTTGTATAATATTTTGTTTGACTAGCTAGTACATATCCCCCTCAACAAAGCAAATAAATTTAAATCAAATCAAAATCAAGTCCACTAATAGGCTTGGCCATAATACCTATTTAAGTAGTAACTTTTCGTTATTTATACTTACCTACTTACTCGTAAGTACATAGGCCAGGAACTGGTACTACTTCAGCCAAACTGGAGATACAATTTATGCAAAAAAACCGTCGCATATTTTTCGTTATTACGATGAACTCATTTTGGTTTTAGGTAAATAAAAATCACAACATAAGTTTTCACACATTTATTTAACTATTAGTACTACTTAAAAGTTCCTTAGACATGTAATGAAAATAGTAAGTTTTAGGTTAAGTATGGGCGGTTTGTTTTTATAAATTGTATCTCCAGTTTGGCTGAAGTATAGGAACTGAAGGCCACTAGGTCATTATTGTTACTATGTAGTTCTTTGGAACCAGTGCAGTGAAGGCATTTAAAGGCTTGACACCATGTTTTCGAACTTTTTTTATTCTGCGACATCAATGCAATACAATACAAATCAATTTATTGACATAATAAAGTATGTTACAAAATAAATTAATCCTTAGGCTCCTGAACTAGTAAAAACTGTGTTTCTTGTGTTGATTTATGACATGCCGGTTTTCTTGCCGATTTACCTACTAAAAAAAACCAGTACCTAATGGGAGAAACCCATTAGTGGCACGACCGGATTTGAACCCACGAGCTTAGGATCGGTATGCGGAGCAGCTACAACTAGAGCACCAGTGCTCCCAAGCTGAACTTCACTGTAGCAACTAACGTTGTCACCAGATATTTTCCATCGCGGCAGTGGCATGGCTGGTCTTCACCACAGAGTTAAAGAGAGCCAAGTTTATAGAAGGCTCGCTGGAAGTGGCTACCTCGACTGTCCTCTTCAGCATATTCGGCATGAGTGTTATACTGAACACCTTGCTGCTTGTCGCTGGATGCCAGGTATGTGTCTTGTAGCTGGATGATACCCTAACCTTTGTTTTTGCAGCAATCATCAGCTAACCTTTATAACGTCTACAACGAAGCGCTCGTGGCGTAGCTTGCTTAGACATTCTTGATTGATCGTTGAAGTTAAGCAACGTTGTGCGCGGTCACAATTTGGATGGGTGACCGCAAGTGGCATTACGAGCTGAGCGCTTCCGTGTTTCGGAGGGCGCGTTAAATTGTCGGTCTCGGCTTTTAAGACGTTAAGCCATGACGGAGGCCTTTAGGTGGCCTAAAAACTCCGTCACAAGAGTTGGCCACTAGCTCATACGAACTTACTTACTTATATCTACAACTACTTCGGTCCATCGGAATGATATAGGTACCTCATCAGTTCATCGGTTTATCGGTTGGGAGGCTATTCGATTCTTCGACCTATGACTTGGTAGGTATGACTTGCCCATTGCCTCTATGTCGGTGACTCTGTTTCTCTTACGGATTTTCTTGTTTTGGATTCTATCACATATGGAAACCTCAAGAATAGACCTCTCTATAGCCCGTAGCGTGATTTTGAGCTTTTGTACGAGACCTAATGTTTTTTTGTAAATACATACTATATTTGCAGAACAAACAAACATTTCTCCCGCAGCGGGAATCGAACCCGCGCCTCTTGCGTCTCAGCCGAGCATTCGCCCACTACGCCACCATGGTCGTCAATATATTTATTCTCATATAAATAATTAGTTCATGAGAAATTCATCATCATCTTCCTGCCCTAATCCCACTCTACGTGGGGTCGGCACAGTATGATCCTTGGATCATGGTCTAAAAATATTGGCTAAGGTGTTTTATGATCGACCGCCTGCCTGACGTCAACCCTCCTTGGGAATACTTGCTTATTGTATCTCATCAAAAAATGTGGAACGCTTTACGATTTTGCGTTATAGTTTATGAGAAATTAAAAACTAAAAATGCTTATTATTTTTAAGAGCTCTTGTTATGATGCAGTTTTCACAATTTTTCAATGTGGTCTCTTTCACTTCTTTATACGATCTATGCGTCTTTCTCTTTTATCTGGCTCATGTCTTTCTCTAGATACCTCGCTTACCTTTCCTTCTATAATGTTCTGTATGAAGCTAAAAGATAGTAGGTATAATAGTTATGTTATAATTTCAGAAAGACATCAACATGCTGCGTCTGTTCAACTGCTACGCGGTTGCCACGGCACTGGCTGCTTTGGTACCGACCTTCATCCTCACGTCGCGGGCCATGTACTACGACACTGTTGTCGCTCTCTTTGCGATAGGTTAGTCTTCACAATACGAAGACATTCTTGAAGTACCTAACATAAAATTAGACCTAAGTATATGTTTTCGACATATTTCCATTTTTTTGTCGCGAAATGTTTCAGAATCATAATATTATTTACTAGCTGCCGCCCGCGGCTTCGCTCGCGTGGTACCTGGATAAAAAATAGCCAGCACAAGTACTATGTATATTCCAGGTTTCATTCAAATCCGTTCAGCCGTTTAGGTGTGAAAGAGTAACAAACATCCATACATCCATACTTACCTACAAACTTTCGCGTTTATAATATTATTAGAATAGGATTATGGTCATCTTCGTTCAACTGTTGGCAAAAAGGGGGGACCCATAGATTTCCCTATCTTCAAGATAAATAAAAAAAAGAAATCTTTATTTCGGGCAACTAAATCCGCTTCTATAACAAAGTCCCAAGCGAGATGACAAATTTGTCAGTTAATAAATTCAAAACACTAATAAAACAAAAGTTGTATAAAAAAGCTTACTATAAAATATCCGATTATATAGAAGATAAAAATGCTTGGGACTGAATGCTCCAACTCCTTTTATAACATGATTGTAAAGGGATCATTTTCCAAAAAAATAGCCAAGCGTGGTTTCTTGCCTGTATCTTCCACGCCTGGTCGCGTTACGAACAGGTGTAAATGCAACGTAGATTTAAGACGTGTCCAAGTGATCCCAGTGATTTTATGGAATAAAAATTTTTTGACTTTGACTTTGACTTTGACTTTGACTTGAGAATATGTTTTTTTTTTATCTTTTCCATTGTTCATATTTTGTTCCGTTTTCAGCCATCCAGTGTTACGTGATAGTTTTGGTGAGGAGTGAAATTGTGAAGCTTGAGTTGAAACTCGCACAGACAACTGAAACCTGTCAGCAAGCATATGATGAAGAGGCTGTTGACGTAGGAGACGTAGTTACTTTACTCTAAATATATTTTTTCAAACTAGTTTTAATTTATGAATGTAGCAACTCTGAAAGACGGGAACCATTTATAGGTACGCAGGTATTAAATACCTACCCACATAGTTTCCAAATCTATGAAAATTGAATTAAAATGTTTTTGGTATGTAAGTGTCTATTAACCTACCTAAGTATTATTTTATTTTTCTATTTTTATTATTTACTCAAGCCGGTACACAAACTTCTTTTTCTATGATGTTAGTTCACTCAGTTCTCTTTTTCTCGAACTCACTTTTTAGTGAACAAATACAGATACCAAAAATACCTAATAAAAACTGCAGGGTAGGGTGTAATTTACTAAATAAAAGGTACAACAAATCATATTTTGGTATCTTTACAAAGCGCATTGTTTCTGATAAACTTTGACCCGTTCCGCGTAAACTAAAACTGTAAACAGGTCAGGCAAAGTTTGCTGCACGCTCCTCTATAGTTTCATTGCTTTATTGTTACGAAATTTGTAAAAGGAACATTACAGCAGCGCACGGCCGCATCGTAATGACGCAAAATTATGAAAAATTACTGTTTTTTTATATATTCAAATGAATTTGAGCACAGGTGGGCGCTCGCGGGTCTCTAGCTTCGTGACTTACTCCTCCGACTGCCATTGTCAGTGATCCATTGAAACGTGGAACGGCAAAAGACTGCGGTACCCTGGTGCTACATTGTATGCCAAATTGGCAATTACGTCGAGTCATGGTATTTGCCAAAAAATAATGGTTTCTGCAAGTGCACAAACTTATGAATCATAATAATCAGAGCACAACATGAGTATCTCAAATACTTACTCAATTGAAATGCTTTTCTGCACATTTCTAAGAAGCCAATCGCTTTGCAGAGTGGGTAAAGTAATTCATTACAAGGACCGTAGCCAAAGGCGTAGCGTAGTCTTCGTATAAAAAGATTTACGTAGCAAATGTCTACGCTATTTTATTACTTTTTATGATTACGGTGAGGCAAATGCAGTTTTATTAATTTCGTATTCTGTGTTATTGGTATGGAATCTACTAATGAACTATGCGTATCTTCAACAAAGGAGTCATACCTACGGACCTCACTATACCTACTGGCGTCACCGAAGACCAGGGCTATGATCACCACAAAATGATTCGTCCTAGAAATATATCGGGGAGGCCAATTTATATGATGATGATGGTGATGGTACCGCCTTGTATGTTGGTTGTGACATAGCGTCTACATAAGCCCATATGGGATTATTACGATAATTTACAATGTTCTTAGTGCACTATATTTAACGGCAGCTGGGAGCC
The DNA here is from genome assembly GCA_949320045.1 of Scotopteryx bipunctaria. Classification (NCBI taxonomy): domain Eukaryota; kingdom Metazoa; phylum Arthropoda; class Insecta; order Lepidoptera; family Geometridae; genus Scotopteryx; species Scotopteryx bipunctaria. The sequence goes on from OX439441.1 coordinate 9,677,543, forward strand.
GATGAGAAAAACCTGAAAACCGCAGAGTGGGCGGCACGATCAGCCTCGAACGCCGTTTTCGACTTGAACTTACTTAAGACGTCATATTAAAATGTAATTAAATATTAATTAAAACACGGTAGAATATATTTATTTATACAATGCATGCATGCTAAATAAGATAAAATTATTAAATCATATTTTTATAATAGAGAAGTTACATATTTAAATCTTTAAATAGTATCTAATCTACTTTATATGGTTTTTAATAAGTTCTGTACAAACGAAGAATATAGTTTATAATCTTGCATTTATTTCGGCACACCAGATCGAAATGAACCAAAAAACCGAACCTGGTGACACCAGAGCAGCAGATCCGCCGAAATCTGCAACAAGTATTACTTGTACGAATGTATAAGTAAATACAATTTTCTTTCCATCTTATACAGCAAGTCTACTCAAGCATGCCTCCGCATTTAAAACCAATTTGCGTTAGAAAAAGTCAATTACGCAAATTCCTAGCGCTTGATTAATAAGCAAAATTACATAATAACGTCGATTATGCCACAATGTTCACTCCAGTCGCCATTTTTTGAGCCAGGAGCCTTTAAATATGGCACTAAGGAGCAAAGCGAAATGCACTTATTAGCTGAGAGGGCGCGACGAGTGCAGTGCCTAATGGTTGCCATTCACCGGTTGAATGGAAACTCGAAATTGCCAACAATTATATACTCTGGCAATGATAACTGGTGATGCTCGGCAAACCCGGGGATTCAGCGGTTGTCTCCTGGGGAATCTAAAATAGATTGGGAGCTGTGTTTTTTCCCGCGACTTGTGTCTCTGAGTTTACACAAAATAATTTCATTTTTATATACAGGCTATGGATTCTTACCTATGTGGTTATGGGAATCCGAATCGTCCCACTGCAGGGCCTTTCTCCCTTTCATCTTGTGTTCTGTTAGTTTTGCCATTTTGATTAGCCAATTGATCTTATTTCCAGTGATCATAATTAATACATACTTGAAGACATTAACTATTACTTCCCAAAGTTTACGTGCTTACTCGTACAATGCGTTGTATATTTCATGATCATTTTACGGTTTTCTCTGAAACTTTTCCAAGTAACTGAAGATAATTCTAAAACATTTATCTAGTTCATAATATTCCAAGCTTCACAGCGTTTTCCAAACTCCACAACGTGTCCAAGATAGGCACACAGCCACAGCCTCTCAACGTGGCGGGCCCCAATTGTGCGACAACAAACGAATTCATTTTCTCCAAACTCATCTTGCAGACTGCGATGACGTGACACGGACATTGGAGACGAACTTGCGATTTGGAACGGGCACTTATTTTTTGTAGAATAGGTGGTACTTGCCTCATGAGCTTGGTTGTCCTTGGATTATAGCAAACTGGTGTTCAGAAAGATTGTTACCTTAGCTTTGTTGGCCTCACCTAAGCGGCGTGGGTTTTTGTGATTCTCTCAGTTTATTTATATCTGGATCAGGCACGAGAAGACCATGGATGTAGAGGGCTACGCTATTAGCTTTATTTGGTCAACAGCCTAATTTACAATTGTAATCAATCTATAGAAGTCCACAACTGAAATTTACGATTCTGTGCTATTCTTCAACCGACCACTGCAACCGTCACAATATCATCGACCTATGGCCGTCCTATACCTCGTTTCTTGGTCCGTACCATTAGAGAAACTTTACTCCCAACGGATATCTGTATTCGGGCTAATGTGACCATTATCTTTTCTACCTACTTATATACTATAGCTATACATTTTATTCAAAAATAGAACTTAATGTAATATATGTAGGTACCTACCAAATTCCCTACATACCTACAAAGTAACTCTCTGCTGGAGAAAAAACATAGAATGCGTCCAGCTGATTCTCTCCCCGAGCATGTCGTAAAAGCCGACTAAGGGGTAGTATCCTCCAACATGATGAGATACAATAAGCAAGTATTCCCAAGGAGGGTTGACGTCCGGCAGGCGGCCGGTAATAAAAAACCTTAGCCAAAACTCTTACAGCATGATCCAAGGACGTGCTGACCCCACATAGAGTGGGATAAGGGCAGGAAGATGATGATGACCTACAAAGTAACTATTTGCTGTTGTGATCTCATCCAGCAGCATAGATCCACGTCGGGCACGGCGGCGACGCGTGCCCGGAAGCGTCACGGCCGCGTGAAGACCGGAAATGGGCAGGATGACCGGATCCTATCTCCGCCCGGCTCCTGCCTACCTGTCGCCATGTTGTGACGTCACGACACGCTCCGACAACATCGCACACAGATTTACGGATTGTCAGCTCGTTCAATTGTTTAGGGATGGAGCAAATAAAGTTTAACGAGCGTTACGAGACCTCTAGAACTTAAAATACATAGAAAAAGTACCCTCTTTACAAGGTCACTTACAGCTCGTTAGTAAAAATGGTCTATTTGTCAATTTAATACATGAAGGATTGAAATGAGATGGATCAAAAAAACTGCATAGGTGAAAATAAATTGTAAATGACATTTTAATACGGCATTAAGTACATAATACCTATAAACAATGATACTATATAGAACATTTATATTTTTAGGTGTTTTTTTGTAAAAAAATATTTACCTTTAGGTTAGAGTACTTTCACGTTTAAAAAGATCGCTTGTATTATGTACCTACCGACATAATTTATCTCATCGAAAGGTAATATAGATAGATACCTTTTTCTTATTTACTTACAAGCCGTCATAAATAAGGTGTTTCTGAACGTTACATTTGACAGGTGCCCAGAGGGCCACCTGACAGCGGTCATGCCCATCTGTCGTCTCATAGCCACACGCGATCTACGCCCTTCATTAGCGTCATCTTAATATACCTTTGCAGGAACAGTAGGGGCATTCATTACTCCTTCATTTTAAGCCGGTTGTTTGTTACTCAATCACGCCTTTTCGATTCTGTGCGCTATAACCACCAAATAGATCCATCTAAACCTATTTGGTTTCATGATCACCTACTGGTGATCTAATTGTTTATATATATTTATATCTAATTTAAATAAAATATATCAAATGTTTGTGGACATTTCACACAGCTCCAAATAGCCCCAAACTAAGCAAAGCTTGTACTATGGACACCAGATGGCTTATAGAATACTAATATACTTTTTTTTTGTAAACACATAATACGGTCATAATACTAACACTCTGGGTGTTAAACCCGGAAAAATATTTGCAGAACATACAAACATTTCTCCCGTAGCGGGAATCGAACCCGCGCCTCTTGAGTTTCAGCCGAGCACTCGCCCGCCACGCCATCGTGGTCGTCAAAATTGATCTAAGCTAATTGAGTGTTGAAATGACTTCTGACAGAGGGAAATGGAAGAAGAATACATGTTGTGCAGACCCCACATTAAGTGGGACAAGGGCAGGGAAATGATGATGAGTACTGGTGACCTAGTGGTATTGACCCCACCGTCCGATATCTGGTCGCTAATGGATTTTTCTGTTAAAAAATGTATGTGCGCTATACCAGCATTTCTCAAACAGTGAAGGAAAACATCGTGGGGAAACTAGAACCTAAAGAGTTCGAAAATATGTGTCAATTGCATGAAAGGAGCCTTTGAGGCGCACTTCAATACTTTCATCACACCCGGTTCAAAAGAGCTAGTGACACGACAGGATAGGCGAATGAATTATAAAATAAATAGTATATTTAATTTTTTGACTCTCCCGATTCAGTCCCAAGATACTAAAGAGAATTAAAACTAAAGAAAACCAAATAGTTCGCAAGTGGTTGCGTGTAGTATATGTTATTAAATTCGTGTTACTTCTACGCCCTCTTAATTTGTTCCCCTACGCGCCATGTGCCAAGTGGTTTGTGCTTTTACCATTTTAATCAGGCCGTGTCATTCCGCTTTTATTGATGAATTTAAAAATAGACTTCGAAATTTAAAAAGAAATAAGCTGTGACGCTTTGAAGAGGGTGGTGGGAGAAAGCTCAGGACAGGGACGCATGGAAATCCATGCAAAAAACCGTAGCCCAAAAGTGGGACGAAGTAGGTTAATAAAAAGGTAGGTTGTCGTGTTACGTTACGTTCTAGTTCTACTTGCATTTTACTTTGTAGAGCAGGGGCAAAAGACACAATTTTGGCGCTATTTATTTAATATGGTTTTATCTATGTTTGTTTCAAGATAATTAGGTCAAACGGTAAAGACAAACATTGTGAGGATATCAGTATGTCGTAAAAACTAAAAAGTTCAAACATGTGTTAAGTACATGGAAAGAGCATTTCTGAGGCGCACTTTAATATTTTCAACACTACTTTCTGAAAAACTAGTGACAATGACTAGTAGTAGGTCCTAATTAGTTTTTTTTAAGAATTAGGTCGGTACCTTTTAGTTTCCCTAACGTAGAAATAAATTTCTGTTCTAAATATTAAGACGCTTAGACGATATATTGCTATGACAGAAAGGAATTTCATAAAAACATGTTTTTTATTGCAAATGCTATTCCAATTTCTCACGTGGAACAAGAAACTAATTTATTAGCCCTCAAATAAATAGCTTGGTGCGGACAGGCGTGTCGAAATATTTTGTTTTAAAATTCTCTACGTGATATTCAGAAAAAAGGGTGACCATGGCCGTGGGTCTTTGTCCGGAGAACGACTGCAGAGATGCGTTTATCTGCGTTTCTAATTTATGTTTTTGTCACAACTACAGTTCGTTTTGACTGATTAGAATGTGTGAATAATAAGGGCCTTTTACCATCTATATTTATATGAAAAATCTTGAAAAAGTCTAATTAATCTTATAAATGCATTTATTACTATAAATGCAAGATAAATTGGACTTTTTCCCATTTTTTTTCAGACCGAGTTTGAAGCAAACCGCACAAAGAGTTAAAATGTTTCATACATAGGTTTTCACCCCTTTAGGGCTTTCTAGCTTCAGCAGTTTAGCCTATGCGTTGATTACAGAAAAATGCTTTATATTATGTAATAGGTATTTAGTGTTCTCGAGGATATCCACTTCGACACGCTGTTCAGACCATCGAAATATGTTCTTAGCCTTTGACCAATTAATTATCTTAAATATAGCCTTTAACCACTAGTGAAAAAATATAAAATATAAACAATACAGGCACTTGGAAGAACACAGAAACATAGAATGATGCAGGAAGTAAGTACTTAAAATACCTTTTTCTTCGCTAAAAAATTAATAGATTGATGGATAGGTACCTCGTAAATAAAAAAGGGGGTGAGTCGTGGCAACAGAAAAGGGATCCCTATACCTATACCCATCAATGGGTGCGATCTGGCTGCGAATGAAGATGAGATAAAAAATAATTTATATTGATCGGCACATGTTGGACTGATCCAACGTGATTTCCGCTAGAATATTGCCTACTAATACGACGTGTCCAAAGAACCCTTCAAAGTTGATGAGATCGATTGCGGTTACCAAGTTTTTTGTTTTCCGATTCCGTAATTTGTCGAAAATATACTTTAATGAGGCTCCCACTGTTTTGATGGATTGATTTAGGAGATATTTTAAGTCTGTAGTATTATTGACGGCATCGACGGCGTGGCGGGCAAGGTAAGAGGCACGAGTTCGATTCCCGCTGCGAGAGAAATGTTTGCAAGTTCTGCAAATGTTTCTTTCGGATCTAGGTGTTTTGGTAGTTGGTACCATGGTACTTACTCGTAGTTTCTAATACCCACAACACAGATAATTCTAATGTGGGATCAGAACTATGTATGTGACCGTTGGGTGTTATGATCTATATATTTATTGATAACTTTAGAGGCTACTTAGAAAGAGGTATTCTAAAACTTACATGGTAGTTTACTGAATCACAGATTAATTGAGCTTAAATCATGGTCATTATATTATAATCATAATTCAAATTATGTACGTCTACTGATGCATTCTATAATACCCGGTTCCAATATTCCACTGACGGACGAAATAAGTAAAAGTAGGTACCTATGTAAGCAAATTCGTATGAGCTAGTGGCCAGCTCTAGTGACGGAGTTTTTTTAGGCCACCTAAAGGCCTCCGTCATGACTTAACGACTTAACGACTTAAAAGCCGGGACCAACAATTTAACGTGCCCTCCGAAGCACGGAAGTGCTCAGCTCTTAATGTCACTTGCGGTCACCCATTCAAATTGTGACCGCGCACAACGTTGCTTAACTTCGACGATTAAACAAGAACGTCTAAGCAAGCTACGCCACGAGCGCTGACGGACGAAAAGCGCCATACATATTTTGATAGAAAAACAACGTGAACTTATGTGCTGTTCGTATGATAATGACAGATCATCCCCTAGTAGAATACACATAAACCACGATACTCCTCACCCACCTGTCAGTTATTAACAAAACTGGCTGCTGTCCGCGGCTTCGCTCGCGTAGTACCCGGATAAAAAGTAGCCTATATGTTATTCCAGCATACGTATTATGTATATTCCAAGTTTCATTCAAATCTGTTCAGCCGTTTAGGCGTGATTGAGGCACAAACATCCAAACATCCTCACAAACTTTCGCATTAATAATATAAGTAAGATATTTCTTTAGCCTTGCCATGTTTAGCGACTGAGCTTCTAATACTTCTCACAAAATTTGCATATTCTCAAAGAGTTATGCCAGTAACGCGAAGAAGCTTCGGAATGTGGCTTTCACATTCCAAATGCAAGCAACAAAACGTTTTCTTAAAATAATTTTCGGTTGTGTCCCGCGCACTATTAGCGTCGGTAATGGCACATAATGACAATAATATAATCGGCACATTAACTTTTCGTTTTGGCCGGAATGCCCCCGCTTGCCACCGCCATGTCGCACGCCAAAGCCCCTACTACCGACTGACTCTCATAATCTAACTAGGTATTTTACTTTTATTGATTCAAAAAGGGTATTCATAAGGGCGTTTTTGTGCTTTTAGGGAGTAGCTGGGAGTGATAGTAAAAAGTTGGTCTTTGACACGAACTTTATTATTTTACGTGTTTCTAGATTATCCTTGGTTACTTTCTGAAGCATCGTTAGAAAAAAAGAGTGATAATGTCTCTAAAGAAAGTCACTGTCGAGGAAACCATAGTAAGGGTCCCATAATCGCGTGTGTTCGTCAATTCGCTCTCAGGACGTGTCGCCTTAAGGTTACGCTTAGGGTGACTTAAACGGAACATACTGGTGCGTATCGTGATCTTAACCGCTGGAGAAATACTTAACTGTCATTTGCGTTGACGCACCTTTTAATTTTACGTCCCCTTAAGGGCAGAGGGCAGACCGTATCACGATCTTTAAACGTGCGACTGAATTTGTCAAAATTCTCGCATGAAATGGATGTACTTAAATGATAATATTTCCGAAACAATCAAGTAAAGATCGTAAAATATTTGCGCGTGCGTCAATTCGAATGAAGATATTTCGTTGTCTTCGTCAGAGACATCTTATAATATTTTTGTAAAACATTATTTAGAAGAATTCTTGAGATTTTGCGTGTGAAGTTATGAATTGTTCTATTAGAAAGGCTGTTTCACTGCAAAGTGTCTTATAAAATAAGCTTTTACGGTCACCATCAAATTAATTTGTGCCTCTATTTGTCCGTAGACCTGTCAAAGGTAACTTTAATATTCAATAAAATCGCAATAATCATTATTTATGCTCGTAACGTGACCAAGTGTGGAATATACTGGCAACAAACGTAAGAAGGTGACAGCAAGATTTTTTCATAGGAAAATCAAGATTGTAGAGTGAAATACAGCCTATAGGTACAATAATGTATTCTGCGTGTAGGTAGTTATAATGAGCCCTTGGAGTGCATCGTCACGCGCCTTAACAAGCGCGCCGGAAAGTCTGACGCGGTTCTCTATAAAATCTTTATATTTATTGCAGTTTTTCTGATCGCCACGGCTTTTAAGCAAGACAGTAATGTGTTGTCTGTGGCAAGACTTTGCTACAGGTTTTTAGCAAGAAATCATGATTGTATTGTGGGGAAACGTTTTAAATTATTAAATTTGTTAATTCAAGGTCTATTCTATGTCACTTAGGATTTTCGCTTACTACCCCTATCACCAAAAGGCAAGCAAAGTTCTGTAAAAACACTTGTAATGTTTTGAAATATAACTGGATAAGACGGAAACCCTTATTGAACCAATAGGTATAAATAATTTGATGTTACAGTTTTTATTTGCACAAATTTTCTAATTATGCTCAATTATTATTATTGTATCTTTTAAAGTCTTAGTTAATAGGTTAATATTAAACTATTAGTGTGATCTGGCTTCAGATTTTGTCTCTTCTAAATGGTCATCAAAGAAAAAATGTAACAATGATTCATTTTCCTAATCGATAAACAACCAACCGAATTATGTCAACTCGGTAGTCGCACAAACAATTTGTTAAATGCATCAGATTGTCCCAAACATACCGAGAAACATTAATATCGGGAAGAAACAATAAAAAGGTGAATAATAACCGGCGACTCGATCCTCGAATAGTGTACAGTCATTGTCAGAAGCAGCTGAACAACTTATATATCTACATAACCACACGATCATTTGATTTCGATCTTTGTAACCAATTCCTACTTCAAGTTCTAAAAATACTTTTCTTTATCATGGTGACTAACAAACAAATATACCTACTACTTTTCTACGTGCTTGCCGATTACATTGATCGTCGAATGACGAACGAGGACAACTCTACCTACAACATGAAAATGAGGCCCACGCCATATCTAATGGCAGATGCTAAAGGTTGATTGTATAGATTGAATTTTAAACCATTTCTATAGATAGAAGAAAAAGGCCTTTTACCATTTATAGTAGATGATTTTTTTTCATTCTCATTTTTATTTATACCTACAGCGTCAGGAGGAAACTTTTACCTTGAGTAAGGCTCCCCGGCTCCCCTTGTCAAAGTCAAAGTCAAAGTCAAAAAATTTTTATTCCATAAAATCACTGGGATCACTTGGACACGTCTTAAATCTACGTTGCATTTACACCTGTTCGTAACGCGACCAGGCGTGGAAGATACAGGCAAGAAACCACGCTTGGCTATTTTTTTGGAAAATGATCCCTTTACAATCATGTTATAAAAGGAGTTGGAGCATTCAGTCCCAAGCATTTTTATCTTCTATATAATCGGATATTTTATAGTAAGCTTTTTTATACAACTTTTGTTTTATTAGTGTTTTGAATTTATTAACTGACAAATTTGTCATCTCGCTTGGGACTTTGTTATAGAAGCGTACACATTGCCCTTTAAATGATTTATTAACTTTACCTAGCCTAATCGTGGGTACAGCAAGTTTATCCTTATTTCTAGTATTAACACTATGATTATCACTATTTTTCTTAAACTTACTAACATTTTTATGTACGTACATCAAGTTTTCGTAAATATATTGACAAGGAACAGTCATAATGTTTATTTCTTTAAATTTATTACGTAATGACTCCCTAGGACCCAGGTTATAAACTGCTCGAACAGCCCTCCTCTGCAACACAAATACGGTGTTTATATCTGCAGCACTCCCCCACAACAAAATGCCATATGCCATGATGCTATGGAAGTAGCTGAAGTAAACTAGTCTAGCTGTATCTACGTCTGTAAGTAGACGTATTTTTTTGACTGCATATGCCGCAGAACTAAGTCTCTTCGACAATTTATTTATATGTGGGTCCCATTGAATCTTTTTATCTAAGGTTATGCCCAAAAAAGTAGTAGTGTCCACGAGATCTATATGTTCTTGAGGGGAGCCTTACGGGGAAGGCTTGCCCAGTACCTATTCCATCCTCTCAGCTTAGTCGGCCTTGTCCACAAAGACATGGTGCAAAGCTGACTAACCCGTGGATTTCCTCACGATATTTTCCCTCACTGAGAGTACTGGTATAGTGCACATAATTTTTTCGCACAGAAAAATCTATTGGTACACGACCGGATCCACCACCTTAAGATCGGAAGGCGGGATCACTACCAACTAGATCACCAGAGATAGATATTTCGGTGTATCTTGGTGACATGACTTGCTTAGCTAATTCTTATTTGGGCTGGTGCGAGATCGCTGCTCACGCTTATATCTGACAACAAAATCGCGTAACATGCAGGCGTATCGCATTACACATAAAATATTTATTATTTATCATCTGTAATTAATTTAAACACACGGGAGCTACAAAAACAAGTAGCGTACAAGTCCAACAGGAAGATGTATATAACTCAATCGCGGTACGAGGCTGGCACGATTTGTTACACTAGATTGGATCTTCTGCAGTCAGGCCCGTATAGCCTGCGGGTCACAAATGGGGTTCCTTTTCTTACGCCTTAGCATTTTCGCCCACAACGCTTCATAACCCGATAGTTATAGGACCTGACGTCACGTGCCAAGCTTTAAATGACTTTGGCCATTTGCTTGTGATATTCGATTATGGAAAACGTTCTAAGCGGACACCCTGATGAGTAGGGGTTCCGTTTAAATATCTTAGCAACTCTACTGCGAATCTATTTATAAATGTAGGTTAATGCTGATTTATTTATACCTACCTCATTTTTATTCTTTCACATCAGGGTCATACGGGTTTGGCGATGATGTTGGCACGAGGCAAAAAACTTACTATATCGCATACAATATCTTTATTTTATTTATTTTGAGTCACTAGAGAAAGTTACACAAACTTACTGAATTTATTTACTATGTGACTTAAAAATGCTTTTGAATTATAGTACTTATAAAATTTATGAGTTCATGGTTATTCTATTCCCCCTCTTCTCCTACTCCGGCCCTGTCTGCGCTCGCGCATAATGTAAACTGTTCGCTTACAGTAGCTAATGTCTTAACATGATACCATATCAACTTCTGGAGAATGTTCTCCCAGCTTTGCTGATGATAAGATATGAAGGATTGTGGAGACGCCCGGAATCTGTGGCGTTCTGGTCTAGGTTACTTGTCAGCTGGACGAGAGAAGTGTTGGTTCCAGATCGGTGACAAACTCTGGTTTTGATTTCGAAAGGCGTTTTCAAAAAGAAAATTGGCACTAAATTTTGTAAGTTACTTTGTTGTTTAAATTCTGAATAGACCTACTACTGAATAGACCTGAATAGACTTAAAAAGAAAGAAAGAGAAGTAAGAAGAAATGAGTAAGGAAGGAGTGAGCGTTGAGATGACTTCTGACAAGGGGAAAAGAGGAATACATGTTGTGCCGACCCCACATAAAGTGGGATAAGGGCAGGGACATGATGACTTTGTTGTTCAAAAATCAACTTGTGAAAAAGGCTAAACAGGTTTTGAAACATCTTGGAATAGGATAATGCTATTTTTTGTATGTGTATATTGTACCTACATACGTTTGTTGGTTTGTCCTTCTTTTAGCAACGTAGCAACGGATATGAAATTTTCTTGGACGAATAAGGACATTTTGCATCGAGATAGTTTAGGGCCGCAGTACGGCTATATCTATCTAGTCGTGTCACTAGTTCTTTCGAACCAGTGTGTTGAAAGAATTTGAATGCTCCTTTTGAGCTCTTGGCAAATTTCTACGGTTCTACGACATGCCGGTTTCCTTTACCGTTTGAAAGTACTGGGTATAGTGTACATAGTATGGGCTACTTTTGTCCGGGTACGCAAGCAAAACCGTGGTGTATAATACATACATATTATTATCATGCCCGTAACCCTAATAGGGTGGGCAGAGACACAAGAAATCATATGAAAACTTGCATCCACTTCTGATCCAAGACTCAGAAGATGGATATGGTGAACCATGGTGACAGGTGATCAGCCCATCGCCCATATAGGTCCATCAAATTGGAGAGGATACTAGGTACTCCTTAGTCGACTTTTACGACATGCTCGGAGAGAGAAGCAGCTGGACGCATTCTATGTTTTTTCTTTACTCCCAGTCCAGCAGAGAAATATGGTGTATAAGCTTAGTAATAATACTAGATTTATTAAATACACCTACATTCAACTACAGAAAGTTGGTTATGCTAAAAGGTAGATTTATCTGTGTGAAAGTACAGGCCTCATCAGAGCTCGTTACTGTAATAAGCACACATTACTGGATTGAATCATCATTGCTGTTGATTTGCATTGCTGGTAACAATTTAAATATCAACGTAGCTGTAACATCTTTTTCTAACTTTTGTTTGTCATCTAAATACCTTGTAATCTAATATGTATAAAACTATTACATTACTGACTGACTGACAATGTCGAAATCAAAGTCAAAAGTTCTTTATTCCTTAAAATCACGGGGAACATCTGGACACTTCTTAAATCTACGTTGAATTTACACGTGTTCATAACGCGTAATCAGCTCATAGCCTATATTATAAGTTCCAGGAACATTGAACTTGGAGGACATATTCCTTTTCTGGTGGAGTGGCACACTATGGAATTCCCAAAATTCATCTCCTATAGAGGACGCAGGTGGAAGATGAAGTTTGTATGAAAAAAAACTCAAAGTCGCAGAGCGTTCCTCTAGTACCTTAGTAAAGCTAATGAATGGTTATGTGTTACCGTTTTATTAAAAGGATCATGAAAAATATTGATAGTACTCGTAAGTCATCATCATCATAATCATCTTCTTGCCCTTATCCCACTCTATATGGGGTTGGCACAGCATGGTCCTTGGATCATGCTGTAAGAGTTTTGGCTAAGGTGTTTTATGATCGGCCCCCTGCCTAACGTCAACCCTCTTTGGGAATACTTGCTTGTTGTATCTCATCATGTTGGAGAGGATACTATCCCTTAGTCGACTTTTACGACATGCTCGGGGAGAGAAGCAGCTGGACGAATTCTATGTTTTTTCTTTACTCCCAGTCCAGCAAAGAAGTATACTAAAAAGTACTCGTAAGTATACTTAACTAATTATATTTGACAAAAATGAATATGGGGAAAGGAGCTTCCCTAATAATATTCCAATATTCTACTAACGGATGACGATGATGGCAATATTTTGGTAATGATTCGTTGTGTGTTATCAGAATATAGGCACTAGGCACTACTCAAATCGCGCGGGGATCTAGCAGCTAAAGTACTTACATAATTCTATTCATATTCATCAAAAGCATATAATAATCTATTAATTGAAATTTGATAGATCTTCCTTTTAATAGCAATCTCGGCACTTTATTAAAGTGATTAGTGAGGTACGATTTAATTGGCATCAAACAGTTCCCATTACTGTATTAAACCAATGTTTAATGAGATCCAAATGGATAGATTCTATTGATACTAAATTACTAATACATCCAATCAGACAACCTCCTTATTTATCTAGTGATTGTGTCAACTTTGTACAGTTAGAGTGAAAAAAAAAGAAAATACCTATACTACTCATAATTCGTTTTATTTGGCAGATTTTATTTGATACGAAAAAACTAATCTTTCATTTTTTCATTCACAAAAGCCATATAAAAAAGTATACAACACTATATCACTCCCACACAAAATGTATCCATAGAGTCGTATCAGACATAGAAATCTTCAAATCTCTAGGCACTCAATATGTTATGATACAAGAAGCTAGGCAGAGGCACGGCCAAGCAAAACAATATATTATTTTGTTTAAATAACATGCATACACGCCCGTATCCCATACATATGGTCCATCATGTTGGAGAGGATCCTAACCCTTAGTCGACTTTTACGACGTGCTCGGGGAGAAGAAGCATGGACGTTCTTTACTTCCAGTCCAGCAGAGAAGTACAAATAGGTTTGTGATAAAATATCAAGAGACAATTTAAAGAAATAATACTTGATAATGTACCTCGGAACCACGGGAGTAACAAGAAATTATTTTTATACCCATATAAATTTCACTTAAAGTGGACACGATTCCCTGCATAAATAGGCACAGTAGCTGTTCGATAAATCTTTACAATCGACGCCCCCGCAGTCTGGATGTACTAGTCCGAGCGGCCACATTCACTTTCTCATCCCATATTGATCCATGAATTTGTGAATAGTATCCCCATAGTTACTATGGGATGAGAAAGTGATTTTATGCTGTAATACTGAACTAATAACTAGCTAAAACTAAACTAATAAAAGCGTACATAATTATTAGAACAGAAAAATCTATTGGTGCACGACCGGATCTTGTACTAGAATTGTTCTAGATCATTCTAGTTAGAACTATATAAAAATAGAAGAAAAAAAAATACTGACTAATAACTAGTACTAGAACTATTTGTCATGTCACTGTTATTAGTCAGTATTTTATTTGCTTAGTTACTGTCGACGACAGAAGTTCATGAAGATTAAATTTAATGTTTTTCAATCTTAAATATCGTTGTAACCCATTGATTAAAACGACAAATTTAAAGAACATTATAAATGACTAAATGTTTTTTTAAGGTATTTAGTTTTTTTTATACAACAGCTATGCTTTTACAAAAACGCCGCTGCTCTAAACACAATGTAGTACCTACAAAGTCAATTGGCTCCTGCGCTGATCATACGATATCCTAGGTCAGGGTTGGCATTGTATCGTAGATGTTGCTAGGCTATCGAATTGAGGGGCTTCGTTCATTGTGCTTCAACTTTATCGGTTGGTAACAGAGTGGTAACTTTCCTTTGGTGCCAAAGAGACGTCTTAGTTGAATAACCTAGGCGATATTTCCTATGGTTTTGTTATATCCTGTCACTGGTGTTATAAATCTGAACGTTTGAGGATTTGTATAGATATAAATTACCTAATACGCGAGTGATGTAGTGGGTGAAAACGCCACTTAAATTCTATGAGACGTGGATCTAAAAATTTCTAGCATTTTAATTTTAGCATTGATTCTCTTGTCAGCCCTACAGGGATGGTGGGGTAAGCAAACTTTGTTTTTGAAGATTAGATTTCACTTCAATTTTGTTACCTGGAAACTCAATTAGGTACTTTTCTTATTCAGTGGCTACTTTAAAAGACGAAAAAATCCAATAAAATCTGTGTTAGCTAAATATAGTTTCTAGTTACTTAAAAATTTACATCTAAAAGTATTTCGAAAGATTTGCAAATATTCCGAGTGTTATTAGTTTCTGATAGGTACTGAAGAGGAGAAGAGACGAGGATAATTTGAGATATGAATGTGAATTTGGAGGATGTGAATACTGAGATGATGGCTGATAAAGGGGAGTGGAAGAAAAGTACATGTTGTGCCGACCTTGCGTAGATGGGATAAGGGCAGGGAGATGATGTTAGTTTCTGATACTCAACTCAACATAACAGATTCTAAGTACCTACGAGTACTTAGTACGACAAGTATAAAATAAAAATAATACCTCACTATGTTTTCCTTCACCGTTAGAGAAACATGTGTCAAGTGCGAAGGAGCCTTTGAGGCGCACTTTAAATCCTTTCACCACAATGGTTTTAAATAACTTATCACAGGACTAGTAGTAAGTAGTAGTATGGTGTCATGAGTTTTTTAATATTAAACAGTGAAAGATAACAAGACAGTTCAATTTGCAGCCTCCATACAGACTAACACAGTAGGCGATACGTTGTACTGTCGCGATTTCCGTCGACCATTATAAATCTCGTGGGCAGTGGACTGGCGATAAATAATCCTCTGAGGATACAAGATTGTGGAATTGTGAGGTGCAGATGAAATAGTACATTTTGTACTTACTACCAGAATTCTCAAACGGTCCTAATATGTTCAATAAGTCGTTACATTCCTTCGATCCACAGAAGTGGTGGAAAAATTTACAGTACGCTACAAAAGCAATGTTTTTCAAACGCTGAGGTAAAACATAATAGTGAAGAAACCCGCGGCTTAGTCAGCTTCGCGTGTATTGACCATGTATTTCCTATGGATACGGCAGACTAAGCTGATACGATGGTAAAATGGTACTGGGCAGGCCAACTGTATCTAAAAATCGTCCCGGGTACTACAGCGTCTTACATTAGTGTGGGCAAAAGTTGCCTTCAGGCGCTGTACAAATCATCTAGTAAAGGTAAAGGCCTTAGCAGTACTACACTTTTGCCATCAGTTCTTTGGAGCCTATGTGCGCAAATGTACATGCATACATCATACACATTATCACGCCCGCATCCCTAAGGGGGTGGGCAAAGCCACAAGTAATATAAGAAAACTTGCAGCCACTCCTGATTCAAAGTTCCAAGACGGGTATGGTGAGCCATGGTGAGAGGTGATCATTTCATCGCCCATCATATGGTCTATCATGTTGGAGAGGATCCCTTAGACGACTTTTACGACATGCTTGGGGAGAGAAGCAGCTGGACGCATTTTATGTTTTTTCGTTACTCATAGTCCAGTAGAGAAGTAAAATGCAAATGTAGCTGAGTAAATAAATTGCGTAACTTACCCATTATGATTAAATAAGGCTTATAGAAGATAATAAAACTATTATTTTCTGATTTACAATCAGTTAAATGTTACGTAGGCCGTGAGTGTGATAATTCTAGCCCTGCGGCTACATTATTGAGTTTTGCCGAACTTTGTAGCGTAGAGTGACTTGTAGGTGTCGATATATGGTTTGTCACAGGATTCTGAACCGAACAACCTTCGCCGACGCCCTCAGGATTGAAAAACAGGATACTGATGCATGAAACTGTGGGCATAAGGATGTTATAAAAAAATATGACTCGAATTTTATGAGAATTGTAATTTGAATTTATGTACGATTGAAGTTTAAAGTTCGAAAGTTTTTTGACCTGTCATTCATGGGATATTCAAATGAGAATATATTCCTAGCGTAAGAGCAGTGGTCATCCACATCTACAATAGATACAAAGTCGTATAAAATTATGTTCCGAACTGAGCCCCTAATCAAACAGCCGTAACATTATACCACAGAGTAGCATTACGTCTGACAGTAGATACGTAACCAAATGAGCTTCCGTGCACGGGATATTTATGTTATGTCCGTACAAAGTTTACCGGACCCGATACGGCCGGACCGGATCGGAACAAAGCAATACCTCTATCCTAAGTACGGAACATGAATAACTGAGGTAATCAAAAATACCTTTATATTAATGTACATATAAAACTGTGCCTATTATCAAATATTTTACAAGGTAACATTTTTTAATTCAGCAACAAACAGTTCATCTTTTATATAAGATTGATTACATTGATCTAATTTATAAAAATATGGCGGATTATATATATGTTTTTTTTATATATTTGTGGATACATAATACTACAACACCCAGGTTCGGAAGAAACATTTGCAGAACTTACAAACATTTCTCAGTGAAGGTATTTTTGATACACTGCATGAGATGAAAAACGCAAAGCGTGGGTGAGGTCACCTGAGTTGCTCAGCTACTTCTGAAAGCGGCTGTACCGAAGAGAAATAAATAATAACGTTTAACTTTGAATATATTACGATAGAATTTCCTTCCTGTCCAATAAAAATCGCATCTAGTATCGCGTCTCGCAGGAAACCGGGCACGTCGTAATAAGTCTAACAAATAAAATAATTTCTGAGTAAAATATACACACTAATGTGACTAATATTATAATATCTCGCGGTCAGGATGTCTACTAGTAACGCCGGAAGATTTAGGTGTCATATGGAACGGTTTATGCAAGAGGTGGTTTCATTTTGGGATTTTTTGGGCAAGGAGTTTTACTTGCGAGGCAGTGAGGGTTTGCTCTGTAGCGATTTCGGCCACAACATAATTAGAAAGAATTTGTCAAAAAGCATTCAGTCCTAAAAAAAGTGTGACGACTGTTTGAAGGGATCGACGAAAGGGAAGCATTTTTCCAATAATGCAGAAGTATGCTATTCAGAAGACCGGGAATTACGCCCGACTGATGTCCGTCGGTAAAGTAAATGGTTTTACATCTTAACAACAAGCATATATGTTACATGCATATATAGCGATAAAAACATCAGCCGCTCGAAGCATCTATGCTTCTGTATCTAGCATTACTAAGAAAGTCAAAAATAATCTGCTTTTTCATACCTATAGCGCAATCAGCAGCGATAAATGACACGTCGCCTTAATTTCCTTCATACGACATATAACTGTATGAAGTCACCACTCGCCACACCTGTATAAACTGCGGTTTACTTCTTCCTTGTTGCATCCATACAAACAGCAGGTCTGCTCGTAGCTCGTAAAACGCTGACCACACGCGCGCTATGTCACCTATGTATAATTTCCTGTATACAAGTCTGTGGCCTATGGAGTAGCTACTCGCCACATCTGTATGAAGTATAGCTTACTTCTTCCCTGTTGTATGGTAACGTCCACACACAGCAGCTCCGCTCCAGGCTCGTAAAGCGCGGACCACACGCGGGCGGAGGTGTGAAGGCAGCGGCCGCGCGGCGGGGGCGCGCATAAATCATGGCCAGCGGGGCGCCCGCGCACCATTCATGCTACCTGGGCGACGCTACGGTATCGATGCATCGACTAGACACACTGTCTGTACTGTTGTTTTTAATATAAGGAACCTTCGATCAGCAAAATGACATGTAGCCTTCATGGGCCTCGCCAACTTCCATGGGCCTCGCCAACTTCCATGGGCCTCGCCAACTCCCATGGGCCTCGCCAACTTCCATGGGCCTCGCTAACTCCCATGGGCTTCGCCAAAAACGTAGACATCATCAAGGTGTGAGGACTTCAGGTAGAAAAATGTGCAATGAGTCTGTGCGGTAACATTACTCATGTTAATTCTACATACATACACCCGTATCCCTAATGGGATGGGCAGAGCCACAAGAAAACTTGCAGCCATTCCTGATTCAAAGTCCCAACATGGTTATGGTGAACCATCGTGACAGGTGATCAGCCCATCGCCCATATAGATGGTCCATCATGTTGAAGAGAATACTATCCCTTAGTCGACTTTTACGACATGATCGGGGAGAGAAGCAGCTAGACGCATTCTATGTCTTTTCTTTACTTCCAGTCCAGCAGAAAAGTAATGTTAATGGTTATTTATTATTCTATGATATTTTTTAAAATGTTATGTATCTTTACAGCTGGGTACGCACTAATTGAATGAAAGAAGGCTACTAGCAAAAACTACAGAATCAAGGAGGACATGTAAGCATTGACAGCCACTTAAGGTATCCATGTTACTGGTGCATTCAAACCATCGGTGAAAGAATTAAAAGTGCCCCAGAAAGAAGCAGCTTATTCGTTCTGTTCTGCACCGAAACGTCATGGACGAAAAGACTCAGTATTTCCTCTAAAGGAACTTCGAAAGAACTACTGGGAACAATCCTTCGCTGAACCCCGCTGAGCCTTTGCTTAATTTCGTTCACTTAGCTTATGTTAGCTCTATCGCCCAGCTTAAGACGTAGGTACCTTTTGTGTACCTACATATTATATCACTTCAAATTCGAGCTTTCTTTTTACAAGGCCGCGACTATGTTGTTCAGCAAAGTTACGCTCCAAAACAAACAGGGACTCATCACGGTGTCCACAATATGACGGTAGGTGAGCACGACAGGTGTCTATCGGAAGCGGAAGCTGCGCCCGCGCACGCGCCGCTGATCTGCGCATCTGTGACGTCACATCCGGCCGGGCCGGTTAACGGCGATGCTGATTACAGAGCTGATTGTATTGTGCAGTTTTATTAATTAGAGTTATATTGGATTACTAGGAATACCTACTTGTGTTACTGGTTCTTTCAGGCGCATTATTCTCTATGAACAAACGAAACATGGCAGCTCGAAACTTGTAACGCCCGCGTCGTGTTTTCGTCGTCTTGTCAATACAAAATTTTCTTATAGAATACGATAACATGGTGATTCCACAAACGTGCCCGCGTGACGTTTTGTCTGGTCATAATGAATAAGGCCCCAGTACGACGTAGGTTTCCAAGGTTAGGCTTTGGCTAAAGAAATAGGTGTAAAAGTCTACAACAATAAAACAGGTTTTTACCTATAAGAGCATACAAGTTCAATTGCAAAATGATAAGGATTATTAGTTATATTTAATGGCTTTTGCAGTGATTGCAACTTTTATTACTTTTAAGAACAGCAAAAATTCAACAATTACCTATATTAGCGTGACTGACAAACAATATTCAAGAGTGGGATTGATATTGGTATTGGTTTCCGAAACCGTTATTTAAAGATGAAATTAAATTTTACTGTCATAGATAGATAATGTTGTTGGTGTTACGAGCTATAACAATATTATTATCAGTCTCTGGTTTACCGGTATTTTATCACGTATCTTGTTTCACGTCGCGTCGCCTTGACAGCAATCCTACGCACTGCCCGCTCCGTTTCCGAGGGAACAATCGCACCTATTGTTTATAGTAATTACAGGCTGCTCAAAAGTAATATAATTAACTGGTCTCTTCGTACACCAACGCGTGCATCCATCAAGATCACACAAACTCGTTTCCTTCACAGTTAATTTGAACATTGTATTCTTCTCTATAATTTTGCCATAACTTAATATTTCTCGTTATCTCCATACGTTATGCCATTTTGGCTCTCACGTAACTAAAAGCGCCGAATTATTGGAATTATCATAATGAGCAATAACCAATTGCACGAAGCTCACGTCAAATCGGCTTAAAATGGTTATAGTTACAAGTTTTTTTTGGGGTTTTAAGTCAAATTACGAGCGTTTTATTTGAGCGATGAGCCGACGCTTATTAGTGGCCAAATGGCGTGGTACATTCGTGAACAAAATCAAATTACAGTAACGATGCACGCCACCGCTACCGATACCACAGTATAAACAATACCATTTACATACGCAACTTTCATTTCTAGACGTCCGTCGCACGTCGTCGCAGCAAGCTTCATTGACGCCGCTCTGTTCAGTTCTGAGTTTGCTACGTCAGTGACGCTGTGGCACCTGACATTGCGACACTGACGCTAGCTTCGCTTGCTTCTGTCATTAATGTGTCCGCTCCACTCGCGATGGGAACCCGGCTTTAAACGAAGTCATTAATGAGTCCGCTCCGCTAGCGGTGGAAATCCAGCTTTAGATACACACGCACTTAGCCTTCTACTGAAGTTACTAAGCATTCGAAAAGATTTTTCAAAAAAGGAAGGTTTCTAACGCAGTATTGAATCATTTAAAATTAGAATCCAAGGTTTTATTATTATGTATGTACTAGCTGCCGCCCGCGGCTTCGCTCGCGTTGTACCCGAACAAAAAATAGCCTATGTGTTAGTCCAGTATATGTACTATGTATATTCCAAGTTTCATTCAAATCCGAGGCACAAACATCCAATCTCACAAACTTTCACATTTATAATATAGTAGGAAGTAGCATGTATAACAAATTCTTGACAGCACTGCAATTTATATGCATGGAAGTTGTGATAAAAATATATAATAATTTCTCTATTTCAGGCATTTTAAGAGGTTCAGAGTGACACAGGCCCACCTTTGCTTCCGATACTAAAATAACGGGTTACATCTATAAGAACTAACAAAATAATAGGATGCCACGCGTGGCAGTATTAGATGTGTCATTAGAGCATCGAATTATGTTTGGTTAAGTTTACCCAATTCTGATTATAGGTATTACAGTTCGATAAAAAGGAAGTAGGTATTTGCTGTCTTGTTTTGGTAATAAGTAGTTACTAAGTAGGGTGACTTTGAACTTTTTGTTCAGTCAGCTGGTAGGTAAGGAATCGTTCTTGAATATTTGCCTCTGGAATTATCTAATGTGTAATATTTTATTTCAATTCGTCCTAGGCACTACAGCGTCCCGTTAGTGTAGGCAAAAGTTGCCTCCTGACGTTGAAATCCCTTAGTTAAGTTTTATGAGATAAAATATATCCAGTGGGTCTACTTTTACTTTTTTCAGCAGTCTGAAAAAAGTACCTAGGCACTTGTTAGCTACTATTGTAAAGTGTATGAAAACTTAGGTATATCCTACACGTACCTACGTTCTATGAAATTGTAGGCGTAGTGAGGTAAGATGATCAATTGTATCCTTGGACGAATTTGTCCAAGATAATTTTATCTTACTGCGGGAGGTGATGAGTATCCATTCAAGACGTTCTGCATTCTATGATCCTGTATAAGTTTTAAAATCTGATCAATGTCAAAATGGCTGGTTAGATTATTCTCTGGAAAATAAAACTTGTTCTAGATTTTTAGTTGGATTATATTAGTTCAAAAACATCTGTCAAGTGCACGAAAGGAGCTTTTATGGTGTACTTTAAACCCTTTAAATTAAACTAATGTCTAAATGACTAGTATTAGTAATCGGGATGGTCACCATTGCCCAAATCCAGTTACTACCAAGATCCTAACTTGACCTACCACATTTATAAATAAAAAATTAAGGCCTTTATCATACTAGATACTAGTTATTTATACGTCAGGAGGCATTTTTGCGTACACTAACGGGACGCTGTAATGCCCGGGACAAATTTAGATGGAGAAGGTGCCACCCTCTCAGCTCAGTCGGTCTTATTAATAGCTGACTTAGCCGCGGGTTTACGATGTTTTCCTTCACCGTTTAAGGGTACTGGTATGTCGCACATTTTATGGTGCATGACGGTTTGAACTCGCAACCTCAGGATCAGAAGGTGGGAGTGCTACCACTAGACCATTTCAAATAAGGCACCACACACAAAGTTGCTTCTGTAAATGCAGGAGAGGTAGGTAACTTTAACCTTATTAATAAAATGTTTGGCGTCACAGATCGGCGGGCGTCACGCAGTGCGTTGAACCCACGTAATTGTTCCGGATATGCGACAGGTACATCGCGTGGGTCGCGCGACCACCGGAACGCAGTGAGATAAAGTTAAATTTTTGTCGATAAACCAACTGGCCATTGGAAAATTATGAATCACGATAGATAGATAAATATAATTATCACCATATCCATCTAAGGACTAAATCAGAAGTGGCTGCAAGTTTTCTTATGTTTACTCGTGGCTCTGCCCACCCCATTAGGGATACGGGCGTGATAATAATGTATGTAGTTAAATAGAAAATTCTTTATTGCACATAGGAAAAACATGTATAGGCGAACTTAATGTTAATGAGCATTATCTTCCAGCTAACCTTTGTGAAATTTGGGAAGAGATAGTGCTTTCTAGGAAAAGTAATAAAATAATAAGTAAAAAATATATACATTATAATACCTAAAGATGCTCAATTTGGATGATTGTTTGCAGAGCTAACATCAACATCAACAACTCAACATCATCAACATCTCCAAATTGATGTGATTGTAAATACGTCAACTCCCAAGAATGAGCTTGAGATTTAGATCTTATTTATAAACACATCTTGAATATGAGGTATAGATACCCGCTTTCATTTATTCCTGATTGTGTTTATGATGTTACTAATATTTTTGCATATTGGTGATCTCTTTTACGTTATTATTATTCATCATCCTTATTATATTATTTTTACATTCAAAATAATGTTGAGCGCATTCAATTTCACCAGACGAATATGTTAAGGCAGGCCTTCACAATCGGGAATTAAGGCAGATACACACCAAAAACCATAGTCGTAAAATGTCGTAAAGCGTATTTTAACATCCATCTGATAATCAATCTAACACGTCATAACTTTGACATCCATTCTGCCTGGACCTAAGTTTCGTATTAACAGAACTCAAACGAAAATAAACTCTATGTATGGAATAATAGAGATGATAATGTTTTGATGGAAGATAAGAATGAAAAAACTATCAGAAGAGACGACTGACCAAATGACTCTCTGTATAAACATGTTAATTCATTATAAAATGTGGTTTTTGATGCATGGGTACAAATTGGTGGACTCGGGGTCCGGCTAACCGTATTAACGTTTATTTTATATGATGATAGGTAAAAACAAATATTTAGAAGCGGATGAAGACAAAACTAAAAACATATGAAAAATTGCCAATGGCATATTATTCAATTATATACCTAACATAGGTATTTGTACGATTATTGCAATCGCCATTATACACACCAACACGTTTACATATTACAAGCGCGGTTTCAAAACAAGCGATTGATCTTTCGCTAACTTTAAGCAATTTTGTTTTTAACCGACTGCCAAGAAGGAAGATAATATGTTTAGGGTGTATGTAGGTATGTATATGCATTCCTTTAGCTGAAGCTGTAATCCAAACGGTTCAACGAATTTTGACAAATTAGGTGTTGTTGGTTTCGTCTAGATAACGAAAGTGTCCTAAGTACAACTTATGACACTTTTTTGACTCTAAATTGTAAAATGGCAGCTTCAAGGGGCCATTTCATACATACATACATATTATCACGTCCAAATGAGGTGGGCAGAGCCACAAGCAACCATAAGAAAACTTGCAGCCACTTCTGATTTAAAGTCCTACGATGGATATGCTGAACTATGGTAACAGGTGATCAGTTCATCGCCTATATAGGTGGTTCATCATTTTGAAGAAGATACTATCCCGTAGTCGACTTTTACGACATGCTCGGGGAGAGAAGCAGCTGGACACATTCTATGTTTTTTCTTTACTTCCAGTCCAGCAGAGAAGTATCAAGTAGTAAGTAGATCTACCTTCTTATACATATAGAGGTATATACCTATATAGGTACATTTACTCTCGCATCGAATTACTCTGATTGCGATCGATTCAAGCTCAGGAATGTATGATAATATTTTTAAAAATAAAATAAGCTACAAATGAGATCGACAGTACAAATCGCTACATCATCGCGTTGTGTGGAGTCGACTGTTACGAATCTGTGGCTGGCCGCACATTATGAAATTATTGAACGACTTAGAAAGTAATTATGTTAGAATTTATTATAAGTACTTGCGGTGAAAAAAAGACATAGCCTCGGTAACTCGGTGGGCGGGCGTTCGGCTGAGAATCGAGAGGTGCGGTTTCGACTCCCGCTGAGAAATGCAGGAGAAAAGTTGTTAATTGTTAATTATTTCTTTCCGCATGTACCTATGTAATTTTATTTTTTGAATTATCTATCCTTTATCGGTTTCCGTATTTTACGTGTATATTTTTGTGAGAAAGTAATTTAACTTATATCCTTAGTAATTATAGGGATGGTGGTGGTCTAGTTGGTAGTGACCCCGCCGATCCTAAGGTCGTGCGTTCAAATCCGGTCGTGTACCAATGGATTTTTCTATGCGAAAAAGTTATGTGCGCTATACCAGTACTCTCAAACGGTGAAGGAAAACATCGTGAGGAGACCCGCGGCTTAGTCAGCTCCGCACGTATTGACCATGTCTTTCCTGTGGACAAGGCCGAGAGGATGGAATAGGTGCTGGGCAAGCCTACTCCATCTTAATTCGTCCCGGGCACTACAGCGTACCGTCTGTGAAGGTAAAGTTGCCTCCTGACGCTGTATAAATCATCTACTATAGATGGTAAAGGGCCTTAGTTTATAAGGATGACTGCGGATAAGGAAGGCCCTTGCCCTACAGTGGGACAGTACAAGCTTATAATAATAGTACAGAATAATAATAATAATACAGTATTTATTCAGACTCTCTCTTTTCTATCCACAGATAACTTTCCTATCGTTTTTTTTTTTTTTTTATTCTTTTATTGAAAGGGTTTGTTCATAGTAGAACATGCCACCCTTAGAGGTACACAGTGTAAATAATTAATATCAAACAAACAACTTATACAGAAAAACAAAAAAAACTTAAACAAAAACTTACCAATGAATCCTATCGTTGTATACAAATAAAGCAGAGCCACTAAACTGTAAATCGTGTATTACCTATTACATTACTGACACGTTTCGTCCGATATGTTTGATTAATCACAATCGTGAATGTTATGATTTATAGTGCGCAAGCGCAGGTCAATCCTCATCCCATTGGCGCAGCCTTTCAAGCCTTATGCGATGATGTTTAAGATTCCTAGCTTTATTGGCTCGACCAATGATTGCAAATTGTAATTTTGCTGTAATAACTTCATCTGATGGAAGGAAATATATTCTAGTATGATTTGAATTTGGATGTTTATTATAATTTTATTTATAGCTCAAGACAATATTCGTAAAGCGATGTCTTAATTATGTACGTATCTGATATTTTATATTTGTAGCGTAAGCTTAATTAACTTAGTAAGTAACACTATAGGAGTAAATTTTACTTCTCTGCTTATCCTCCCGAGCATGTCGTAAAAGTCGACTAAGGCGTAGTATCCTCTCCAACATGATGGATCATCTATATGGGCGATGGGCTGATCGCCTGTCACCGTACGGTTTACCATATTCATCTTAGGATTTCGAATTAGGAGTGGCTGCAAGTTATGATTACTTGTGGCTCTGCCCACCACATTAGGGATATTATGTATGTGTAAACTATTTATACTGATATTACACATATCTTTGATAGAAGGTCTAATATCCAATAGGTATTTCAATTAGCCTCCGCGTTGTAAATTCAAGAAGCTCTGATATCTAAGATCTCACACATTAAACTTACTTGCATTCAATCTGACGTTACTAGACATAATCCTCCCGTAATGTCCTGAGCTCGATTTAATGTCCTATTTCTCAGAAATTTTATGCATCTCTGGTGGTGCGTACAGCTCTGCTATCTGCCCGCATGGAATCGCCTTTACTGGTTACCATTTGATACCAAAAAAATTAAATGAAACATAATGCAGAAATGTGCGGAAGAACGTATGTTTTTGATCGCATACGCATGGTATTCTAAAAAGTGCTCCAAATATGAGGAATGATAAACGTAAACTCAAATTGCATGCTGGTGCTTAAGGTTTAACGTAGGTACAAATATGATATAACTGGATGCAGGGACAGTAGCCATCGCATCGGCTGTAAATTCTGCGCGGCCGCCTCAAAGGACGCAATCAATGTTAAATCATAGTGAAGTGACACATATCGATTGCATTTCCAATAAAAAATATACCATCAGTGATGTGGATCCCGATAGATCGCCCGCCTTAACCCTTGACTCTGACGTCAGCTGAGTCATTTATCAATTGGGGTGACCACACGTAAACAAGAAACTCTATATTCAAGATGCGGTCATGGATCAATTTTGTATTTTTTGTGAGGACAGTAAATCTGAAAGCTTTTGAAGGATTGATGGTGATATTTTTAATCCTTTCAGGGCAAAAATGATGGCGACACTACCATTAATAAATATAAATCTCTTCATTCGTATGTGGCTGCGTGATGGCTGAGTGATGGTGCGGCGCGTTTGTGGGAGGATCAGGTGCGCGCGCGCATCGTCCGCCGGTCTCTTCACATTTGTCACTGTTGCCGGCGATTATTCATCTCATTGAAACATTAAGAGAACTAATCAGACTGACTAATGGAACCCCCCGTCGACACTTCCTAAGTTTCACACTCGCGCGTTTCTCCGTGTGAAACGTCGAAGAGTGATGGTATGATCAATAGCTTTTGAAATTGGAACGGTCCTGGATAAAATGCTAGGTTCAAGTACGGTCTCACTACTGAGTCAAATACTAGTTTACTACTGGTTGTGATCCCACCTTCCGATCGTAAAGTCGTGGCTTTTAATCCGGTCGTACACCAATGGATTTTTCTGTTCGAAAATTGTGTGTGCGCTAAACCAAATATTCTGAAACAGAAAGAAACGTAGGAATCATAGAAAACATACATACAAAAATAGATAGGTAATCTTTAAAGCGCGCTTCCATCCAGCGGTCTTTCTTTCAATCTGACAACAGGTCAAAGTTATGGCCATGGCCGTACTTTAAAAATCTCGCTGTGGTACTATAAGATATATGGATAGACAGGTACAAAGTCAATCACTCCATCCTCAAAGCGCAGGACACGTTCAATTACAGCAATGATAAAGCAAAAGTTTATGTACCGACGTGCACTCTGGGACCAGCAAAAAAGTACACCATAAACAGAACGTTTATGACGGCAAATAAACCTTGCCATCTCCCATCTTCCCCGTAGTGAATTATTGCTTTATTGCTTCAGAAATATTTCACAAACAGAAAATATTTTATGATTCTCCAGTTAAGAGCGGCCGTATATCATTTTAAGCCATAGATAATAAAATTTAAGTTGCTGAGTGCAAAACAAAAGTGCAGTGCGAATGCTTGACACAGTTGGATTAAAGCATAAACAAATCACATGTTACTCGTTACGAAACGGTAGTCGCACGATGAGTAATTGTGAGGTTTGACAACTCACTGTTTAGTTATTTTATAGTTAAACTTATGTCAGACCTTGGATAACTTTGTCAGCTGCGATTATTTCTATTCTCATCGTATTCTAGGTTTGTCATTTCAAAATTAGTTGGAACATCATCAAATCTGGGATGAAAGAGCATATTTTGCTAGAATTTTATAAGTGCATGTTTTTCTACTAATAGCTCAATCTAATTATTCTACGATCCAAGTTTATGCAAAAAAGAAACATGGGTCAATTTTTAAAAATGCTATAAATCAAACAGTCTTCACGGATTCATACGAGTAGATGCAATTACAAATGACCTGAGTCGAAGGCGTTCCACTAGTCAAAGACAAAACCAGCAAAAAAGTATCAGGAATTTAGCGTTTCGTCAGAGAACATAAAATTGGAATAGTTAATGCTCAGCGAAATCGTTAAGCAGTGAACACTATAATTGGGAGACATTAAAAATACCGATGTTATAGCTGACTGTAAAATGTTTAACGTGGGCATTAGTCCTCAGTATTTACACATGTTACAATGTACTCGAAAATCAATATCTACATTTACCATTTTTAAATTAAATTGTTTCTTCCTGTCTTCAATTTATTCTAGGGAATTCCGAAATTCAATGTTGGTTTTGTATTTTGTTCTTCTGCGAAAAGTCCACTGCACAATGGCATCCCCCTGTGATTTGACGAATGGTCTTCCGCCATCTCCACCCACGAACAAAATCCTTTTGGGCCTCCAAAATATTACATAGTCGATGGTGTAGATATAGTACAAAACGTGCTTCTTTCATTTCCAGGCATTTCAAAACATCTTGTGCTCATGAGAATTGCTTAAATGTTTTGGTCAGTTGGTAGGGTAGAGTCAGAGACAGAAGCCACAACTGGACATACCATGCCTCCGAACTGCCTACTCATTACAGGTATCTGTGTACCATTGTCTTCGAGCTGACCTTTGCTTTGCGTAAACTCGTAACTTAACATTGTTAACTTGATTTACGACGGCAGTAAAACAAACGACGCCCAAAAATTATGTCAAAACATCTTATTATGTCGTCGGGACGTAAACACAGCGGGTATTGTAAAACAAAAGATAGCTAGGACATTATGAAAGCACCGAAAGAGACTGTCGATGGATACTTTTGAGTCATAAAGTTCCGGGAAGGTCGAAGGACAAGAAAAAAACGCATCGTTTTGCAAAAAACGCATCGTTTGCGGTAGTGCAGTCGTGGTCATTAGTGTTTCTTTCGATGTTAACCGGTTGATTGTACAACATTATGCCGTTTTGAAATATTGTGCTGCTCCTTTTTTGGTTATCATCATTAATTAGATCTGACACTTTTAGTTTGATTTAACGAGTTTTAGCAAAAAAGGTGCTAAACTTGTAACAACGATTTAGTATCGTCGGTTCCTGTAGACGATTTAAAAACGGCCGTGTCTGTAAAATTTTCCATTACAGATTCACATTGTGTAAGAATTGTTCCCTCAATGTATTTTTACCTATGACCAACTCGCTCGATATACATGGGCATACTTGCAACTACCTACTAGAAATGTAAGACAGATATATATATACATATATATATATATATATACATATATCTATATATATATATATAGATATATATATATGTATATATATATATATATATACCTATCACTTGGTCAAATTGTACTTAGCTGATGGCAGAGTCAAGGAGAAGACGTGTATCTTCCAAAGACTTCTATAAAACATATTATACATAAGTGACTCATACTCTTGTAGAAAACGTTCGAGCCACGTCCACACCACATATCCACCACTTAAATCCCACCTGAAAGGTCCATCAATGATGTTGTTCATACATAGCTCGAAAACTTTTAGATAACAAATTGCAATACTACTTGATTGAAACACAAAGATCTCCACATCCGCACAAACTTTCGCCTAAGTATTTAGTAGGGAGTGGAGCAGACGGTGGTGTCATTTCTGTATAGGGAAATATTCTGAGAAACTCGTGTAACTAAGCTATTTCAAATCAGTGTAGTGAAAGAATTAAAGTGCTATTCAAAGAAGCACCTTCGTAAACTGTAATAATAAATGGCCTGTCTTACTTGAATAATCCAGACAAGAAATAAAGGACATTTTTAGTCCGAACAATAAATCACAGTTCTCAAATTGAACTGAATGCAACCCCGTAAAATATTAACTCGTTCGTTACAGGGGTTTCGTGTAATTTTTCAGGCAACGCCGGTGTGTGTTCACACTGGGATACTGCACATGGATAGTTTTATATTTATTTTTTATGTTCCATCATTTCAGTCATCAGCCAATGCTGGATATAGGCCTCCTTTCGATATTGCAGAGCAGATTTTTCTTCTATGCCGTCGACCCAACGCTTAGTACGTCCTGTCCTCGGCTACTACTCGCTCAGGCTTTAACGCATCGGTCTTCACCACGCCAGGTCACGTTAAGAAACTTACCGTTTTTTAGGTATAAAGCAGTAGGTACTGAATGTTAATAATTAATTTATCCTGGATGAAGCTTGTCGAGAAAAAGACAATAAAGTCCTAGATGTAAGTAATTTACAAAATTATTATAATACCTACATTCATCAATAATAGTATTTCTCAAAACGCGATTAAGTACTGTTAAAAAACTTTAAATATTCTTCAATAATGCCGACAGTAGCACTGCACGGCAGCACCTGACATTGGTACTGACAGTTGTCATACCTTGCGCTGGTGGATAAAATAATCTTCTTAGTAGATATTTAATAAACCACTGTATTTAGTAAATACTATTTACACAGAGGGCGATGGACCGCACCATGCTTGGTGTAAGACGTTACACGAGGGAGTAAGACGTTAACTGTATGATGACCGAAGTGGGCTGACGATATAGTCAAAACCGTGGGTCGAGGATGGATGAGACTAGCACAGGACCATGATGGATAGTACGAACAGAGGGAGGCTGCCCAGCAGTGGGAAAAGTCGGACTGTGGATGATGATTTGTACTCTTAGTGTGAACGAGCAGTGTAGTGCAATCGGAAGCGCGCGGGGCAGCCGCGATTGCCTTTTTGTTTCTGTCGCCGTGATGGGAGTCGGAAGTGAGGTCGCCATTCGGCTATCGATCGCTGTTATTGGTGACTTATTAATTGCAACGTTCAAGTTTTTGTTTTCAAATGAGTTTCATTGTAGCGTCTTAATGAGAAGAAATTGTTTTGTAAACATTATAAACATGTCTAACGTAGGAATACGTAGACATCAATTTATTCCAGTCCCGTTTTCCATATCACAAAATTATTATCAACTGTGGGAATAACACGGTTTGCTCTACAATGAAACAACATTAAATTATTACTTGCATCCGAAATTCACGTTCATTAACCCGTGAGAACTGATTGTCTGTGATATGTAATCTCGTGTGCGACATGTGACATGTAATTGTATTGCGACATTGAATTAGACCTTCGTAGATTTCACCTCGCGAATGTCATATGCGATAATGACTATTCGATATCACTCAAGGAAAGTTTTTCTACTATATCTTACTCCGCACATTAACACTCCTCACAAAATACACTGTTGCACTGTTGTTAGTAGATATTTTTAAACACCAATTAAAAATAATTTTATGACAATTGATTGAAAAGATTGGCTCGTCATTGCCTTTGTAAGTGCCGTTTCTCTGGAATAGTTTCGGCTGGACTTTGTATTTTTTTATTGATATCTAATTTTTTAGTTGTACGAAGTTATTATTAGTTATTATTACTTCTCTGCTGGACTAAAGAAAAAGCATAGAATGCGTCCATCTGCTTCTCTTCCCGAGCATGTCGTAAAAGTCGACTAAAAGATAGACCTCTCCAAAATAATGGACCATCTTTATGGGCTGATCACCTGTCACTATGGTTCATCATATCCATCTTAGGACTTTAAATCAGAAGTGGCTGCAAGTTTTCTTATGTTTACTTGTAGCTCTGCCCACCCTATTAGGGATACGGGCGTGATAATATATATGTATGTATGAATTAAGATAGCATAGATATCTAAAATCCAATAATTTTTTATATTATCTATACTACTATTTGTGTTACTGGGGAACCAGTGGCCAGTGGGTTAAAGGATTAAAGGGCGCCAAATAGCTCCTTACGTACACTTGACATGTCTTCGAGCTTCTTAGTTTCACACGATGCTTTCCTGCACCATTTGAAAGTAATAGTATCACGCACCTACATTTTTCGAAGAGAAAAAAACCATTGCAGCATTGAAATGAAACCCACGATCTGAAATTTGAAAGGCGCGGTTACTACCTACTACTACTAAAAATAGTTCAAATGAGCTTTTTGTCCTAACCTAATTCTTATCCAATTTAAAAGATGTACATTATTTGTGTAAAGATTAAAAAAAAAACTGTTTTTGTTGTCGACTAACAAATGGTTAGTCCATGGAAAACAGTCCTATTTATACAAAGCCCCCATACAATTGGCCAATATGCAGGATTAAACTATGAAATAAAATATAGGATAGTATGATCTTCAAAGATCACTTTAGAGTGAGGCCGCCGTCGGTTTCTGTTGCGTCTGGGTCGATTGGTGTTGGGACTGTCATGCACAAGAGAATTACAAGTTTTAAAGCCAATGAAGTTCAAAAAACTATTCAAACTATGCAACGCGGCAAATCTCCTGGGCATGATAGTCTCAGCATTGACCATCTGAGATATGCGGGTGTCCATCTGCCGCGCGTGCTCTCCATGTTTTACAATCTGTGTTTGTGTCATGGTTACTTACCTGAAGAACTGACTAAAACTATTGTGATACCGATTGTGAAATGCAAAACGGGAGATGCGTCGGACAAAAACAACTATCGGCCCATCTCACTAGCTACCATAATGGCAAAGATTCTGGACAGCCTGCTTAATGACGTAATGCTGCGACACGTCCACCTTCACGATGCTCAGTTCGGTTTTAGGGCTGGGCTATCGACGGAGAGCGCGATCCTGTGTCTTAAGCAGGCTGTCAGGTACTACACGGAAAGGAAGACGCCGGTATACGCCTGTTTCCTCGACCTGTCCAAGGCTTTTGATACAGTTCTGTATGATAAGCTTTGGTGCAGGCTGGGGGCGACGGGTGTGCCGGCTGAGATCGTCTCCTTACTGAAAAACTGGTATCACTGCCAGCAAAACCAGGTGAGATGGGCGGGGGCGTTGTCCGACGTATACGGCATGGAGTGCGGTGTGCGGCAGGGCGGTATTACATCTCCTCTGCTGTTCAACCTCTATGTTGATGATCTCATCGGCGAGCTCAGCAGTACCCACACGGGTTGTTTTGTAGACGGAGTCGCGGTAAATAACCTGAGTTACGCAGATGACATGGTGCTGCTGGGACCGTCGGTGGGATCTGTTCGTCAGTTAGTAAAGATATGTGAGGCATATGCGGCTGAGCATGGACTGAGGTATAACACTAAAAAGAGCGAAGTCCTCGTGTTTAAGAGTGGTGGAGTTCGACCAGTCCATGTTCCGCCTATAATGCTTAATGGTGCGGCTCTACAAGTAGTCAGGAGCTTTAAATATTTGGGGCACATTGTCACTGAAGACTTAAAAGATGACGAGGACATTGAAAGGGAGCGCAGAGCGCTGGCAGTCCGGGGTAACATGCTCGCCCGCAGGTTCGCTCGCTGCTCGAGAGAAGTGAAAATCACTCTGTTTAAGGCTTACTGCCAGTCCTTCTACTCGAGCAGCCTCTGGATAAACCACACCCGTCGGGCTGCCAGCTCTCTGCGAGTCCAATACAACAATGTCTTCAGGATGCTGATGCGGCTGCCTCGCTTTTGCAGCGCATCGGAGATGTTCGCGGAGGCGCGCACGGACGGCTTTCAAGCGATTATTCGCAAGAAAGTCGCTTCCCTATTCCAGCGTGCGCGAGGCAGCGGCAACGGCATCCTGAAGATGATTGTAGCTCGAGCAGACTGTCCCATCCAAAACAGGTGGATGCATATAATGATGGGTTTTATCTAATCTCTTTTAATTTTATATATTATGTTTATTTTCAATTTATTCATTTAATTTTGTGTTGTCCATTATGTGTAATTTTATATTAATTTAATTTAATTATTTTGTGACATTTAATGATTTTATGGATTGTATGTAATCTGATAATAAATGAATAATAATAATAATAATAATTGTATGTATGTTCGTATGAGCTAGTGGCCAACTCTAGTGACGGAGTTTTTAGGCCGCCTAAAGGCCTCCGTCATGGCTTAGTTAATAGCCGTAGCAGCCATAACTCAATTAAAACAAGAGTCCGTTTTAAATTACAAACTTAATAGCACGCACGGCCGGCGCTACCTGAGTTTTGTCGACTTGGACTTAAAGTAACTGGATGTTTAATGAGAATAGGCGACATGTTTCTCGATCAGAAATCTCGAAGACGCACTTAATAATATTTTTGACAAGTTTGATACTCCAGTTTCTGAATGAAGCTTTGGTATTTCTTTAGCCTTTTCTAGATGTTGGACACGATGGACCGATGATGTAATTTAGCCTTTTTTGGATGTTGGACCCGATGGACCGATGGTGTAAAGGTGGGTGGAGACAGTACAAAATCGTTTGCCCTGGAAGTATATGGGGTGGCCTATGTCCAGCAGTATTCTGATGATGATGATTTTTCTCTGAGCTTTCTTTCTTAAGGTTGTAGATATTTAATTTATACGAGTATGAAACAGGTCTTCAATGTTTTTTCTAAAAACGAAACTTTAATTTAATGTCAATTCCAGTAAAAAATATCTTTTAGCAAAAAAGTTTCATTACAAGAAAATGTGAGTTGCCAGATTAAATAATGTTTAAAAGTAAGTAAGTAAATGTGTCTTGGGTGTCGACGCGACTTCGGCAATTATATTAAATTTGTAAGTCATCATAGCGCCTCCATTGCTATCGGTAGGTAGGTAAAATCCAACAAGATTAGTCGGCTGCCTCAAGAACTACGTTAAACGAAGTTTGTTAATAATATTTTTGGTAATGTCCTTATCAAATCTTTCTATCAAGAGCTATCAAGCCGTGACACTGATAAAAGCTGGCTTACTATAAAGGTAGTACTGTCTGGTAACATACACTAAGAGTATAAAAATCCGTTCGATAAAGCAGAGGAGATTTTTATGCCCTTGGTAGGTTGACTAGTCAAAGTAAGATTTACAAGGCGTCGATCGGCGATGTCGTTGGTTCAGAAGTTCAAAATTTATGCGATAGAGTTCTTTTCACAAAAAAAAAGTCCCTCGGAAATTGGAGGTACTAAACAAATTACTATGGTAATTTCCCATGACACGACTACAGCGCCCCCCCTTCCCGACTTATTTCGCGAAACTGACTATAGATATGAGCTACCAAAATGTCACGTGGCAACCATGAAATTAGGCAAAAAAATGTACGATATGCCGGTGTCTTCACGATGTTTGAGCCGATGCACGTATGTAGTTTTTTCGTTAAAATCCATTGGTGCACGACCAGATTCCAGCCTTTATACTAGACAATCAGTACTCTCAAATTAGCGTAACATTATATGTGATATTTTAAAAATTGCTGTCAATGATTGAAATGGAATCGCTTCGGCATGCTGTTTAGATCCGTACTCGTAACTGATAGTTGAAGTCGAAGAGAGTGAAGGCGCCAGCAAGGCTGGTCGATGATGCAAGCACCAAAAGTAAAAACTAATTAAATCTACCCACGTCGCTGGCGCAATCGACACGCCCCCGCGTCACTCTGAGATTGTTTTAATTATACGATAATGTGATATCCTATCATGATAGGAGCTTTTTTCCTACGGGCTCTTTTCATACCTCTTGAGGAAACCTGCAGGTCGGTTAGCTTCGCACGACTTGACCAGGATAATGCAGAGTTCATCTAGGAAGAGTGTAAAAAGATTTAATTTGTACCTAGGCACATAAATCATATCATGCTTAGGAGTTTTTTTTGCCTAAAATTTTGCAGAGTTCTATTTAAGAAGGATGCAAAAAGATGCTAAGTTGTACCTAGAGGAACATTTATGTATGGTGATTTTTGATGCAAGCAATTTTGTCTGAGCGCAAAAGTGTCAGACTTTCGTGAGAAAACATAAATTTAGTGGAATTGTGGATTCACTACGCCATACCTTCGTCATCATCATCATCATCTCAGTCCGTCTACACTGCCTGTTGGAAATAACTAGGCCTTTTCTTTTTTATGTCATTTTTTCCGATTTCTCGCTAGTATCAACCACTGATAGAGGACTACGCTTACTTTGTCATTCAACCATAAAACTTCAATTAATAAAGTATATTTCTTCGACGACGAGCCATCGAGCGTTAAAAAGCTTAAATTGATCGATGACTTAAAGTAAAAGTATTTTATCTTAATTATGTTGTTTTTATATTTATTGTTTTAGCGCCCGCCATGACGAAAGGACTATTCGATGTTAAGCTACCATTCGTTCCAACGAATGAAGAAGATTGGAGCAAATCAATAACTTTAATAATAATAAACGTGTAATTAAAAATGTTAGGTTACCATAGAGCTGGGAGCTTGCATTTTCGTCAGAAAGACTTCCGATACTTTCCATTTTAGGGTTACATGATGTGGTGGAGTTACTTTATATTCTAGGTCATATCATTATCTCATCATCTTCCTGCCCTCATCCCACTCTATGTGGGATTGGCACAGTATGATCCTTGGATCATTCTGTAAGAGTTTTGGCTAAGGTGTTTTAAGACCGGCCGCCTGCCTGACGTCAACCCTCCTTGGGAATACTTGCTTATTGTATCTCATCATGTTGGATACTATCCCTTAGTCGACTTTTACGACATGACTTATATTTTAGGACACATAGGTCTTGAAACGATTTATCCATTTACATCACCATCATCATCATCAAAACCGTCAGCAGACCTTAGCTGAACAAGACCCTCCCGGCCGTAAGCTTGATAATGTTGTCAATCCATCGGGTGGGGGCCTGCCGTCCTACACTAAAGGTGGACCCGATTCAGAGCAATGAATGCTCAAGTTTAGATTTTTACCAGTTTTCGATAAAAAATTGACAGCAAACCCTCGCCTCTGAGTCTCAGCCGAACATTAGCCCCTCACGCCGCCACCGAGGTCGTCAAAAAATTATTATATTTATGTTCAAAAGTGGCATCAATTTTACAATACGATCAATATTTTTACGGCGCTATAGTGATTGGCAATAAAATGGGAAATTACCTTAGATTTATCGGAATTACTTAATAGCATAAAGTCTTAATCAACTCCTGTGATTAAGAGGTCTAAGGCATTTGATTGCTGTGAAAATACTGCAATTTTGTTTCACACTTTTTATTTTTTTAGTTCTGCAGTGTTTTGTTATTCTGTTTCGTACTTTCAGAGTATGTGTATTCGGATAAAGTATATGGTATAAATAAATAAAATAAATATTTGTGGACATTACACACAGCGCCATCTAGCCCTAAACTAAACAAAGCTATTTGTCTAGAAGCCAAGGTGCCGAAGAAATTGCAATTTCCATCGGAAAACGCGGCGGTGCGTGCGCGTAACGAGCGTTCGACACCTACCGATAGCATCGCTATGACTGGCTGGAAATTATTCCGAATCGTAATTACGGCGATTATTCACGGCGGCCGGGGGCGGCGGCCATTTTTCAACAGTCACCGTTCTTAATTATGAGTCGAGGTGGACGGCTGTCGAAGCTTTGAGCCGCGCCGTCACCTCGGGCCGGCTAGACGCGGCCGGTATTCTCGAGGCGGGCGAGATTTATGAATATCATGATAGAGCGGCTGCTGATAACAGTTTCACCAAAGTTTCTTGACTTTTCTAAAAGCTAGTGATATTTTTGTGGCGCATGACTTGATTTCATTGAACATGTGGCTGAGAAGCGCTCGTGGCGTAGCTTGCTTAGGCGTTAATTGATCATTGGAATTAAGCAACGGTATGCGCGGTCACAAATTGGGATGGGTGACCGCAAGTGGCATTACGAGCTGAGCGCTTCCGTGCTTCAGAGGGCACGTTAAACAGTCGGTCTCGGCTTTTAAGTCGTTAAGCCACGACGGAGGCCTTTAGGCGGCCTGAAAACTCCGTCACTAGAGTTGGCCACTAGCTCATACGAACATACATACATTGAACATGTGAAAGAGAATCTACTGTTTTTGGTTTTACCAGTGAATTTGTATCTATTATTCTCAGAATTGTATTGAATGACAGTGAAAAGAGTCTGCATTATCATTTACGTAGGTACAGAACCTAAAATCACATTCTAGGATAGTTAATGTCGCAAGTGTTACCAGGCAAAACAAAAATTCATCAAGAAAACATTTTACGCAGCGAAGTCGAGTGGTCGAAAGGGATTCCCTGCAGAAAACTCGGGCGACTCCATAATTGGCACCCAGGAACGTTACTACGAGAGGCCAGCTAGTGTTTATTTATCGTTTTGGAAGGCTTAGAGAAGACAGATGGAATGTTGTGTTTTTTACTTCAAGATGAGGTGTAAAGTAGATTCGCCTTTTTTTTAAAGCAGAATGTAAACAGGACGAGTGGTCTGTTAATTTTTGGGACGTCACAAGTACCTATCAAAACATCCATAAAACATGTAATTATGGTAGTTGGGTAAGATAAATTAAGGTAAAGTGATGTATATGTTATAAAACAGTATTGTTATTAAAAGTAGGATAAGATTGATCAAAAGTGCTGCGAGTCGAGAAACGACTTCTAGAAAATAATTGAAATCGCCGTCTGGTCACGATCTAAACGTACAGTCGCGGACAATAATCTTGAGATTCGACCTGTTTTCTAAATATGTACTTACCTTCTAAATCATTTAGCATCAAAATGTCTTTCACACTTACCCCCAAAAACTCAAACGAATCTCAGAGTTGAGCACGTCTCAAGATTTTCATCAACAACTGTCAAAAAACCGTGACTTGAGACGTGCTCAACTTTGAGTTGTGTTCGAGTATTCGGGGGTTAGGGTCTCCCACTTCTACGTTCCGTGACCGGAATGTTACTATCCAGTCACAAAAACTAGAAAAAACATTGTCGTCAGATGGACACAGGAGATAAATCAGGCCAGTTGTATGACACGGGCTGTCAACATTGATGATGTTGGATTGGAGTTAGCTAATTAGCTGTTGCAGTAGTTACAATCTCAAAATTTTAAACAAGAGCCAATTTAAAGTTTCCCCAATTTATAGAAAAACGTCTTGGTCACGCTTGATGATTTGGATCAGGTGACCTACAGCATTAGCTAGTCCTCGGCCGTTTATTTTGCTCTTTAATTTGATATAGGTTATGTGCAGTTTTAGACCAAAAATGGATTCCAGGTTTTCATCCCTTTTGACCCCTTTAGAGGTTGAATTTTGAAAAATCCCTTCTTAGTACACCTTCTTAGTACCAAGGTTTACCTACACTAAAAATTTCAAGTCTCTACGTCCAGCGGCTGCGCGTTGTCAGTCAGTCAGTCAGTCAGGACAAAGATTCTTATAATATAAGATTTTGTAAAATATGATTTGTAAATTATTGTTTTATTAACCGTTCTGTTATCGAGTGTACTCGGCGGGAACAGGGCGTGCTGACGCCAGCGCGTCTAATCGGCGTTTATTGGAGAAAACCGATTATACGAGACACGGCCGGAGCCGTTTCGACATGTCACCAATACATCTGAAACAACTCAAAATTGACCCAAAACATCCACCGTCTGATGAGCTGGATCAGGTGAGATATCTATAGACCGTTTGCATGGCCTTTAGATAGCCGACTGTTTTTTTTTGTATTTTGTAAATTATATTTGTAATAGTTGTAAGTTTCTACCCAAAATAATTCTAGGTAGTTACCTACATCTGGAAAACAACTAAGAATTGACACATATTCATCTAGTAGTTATTGTTATGGATCATCACAACAAAATGGGTTTTTCTTTTCGAAAACTGTATAAGCTCTCAAACAGTGTAGGAAAACATCGTTAGGAAAGCAGCATGTCGTAGAACCGTAGAAAGCTCGAAAAACATTTGTCAAGTGCACTCAAAGGAGCTTCTGAGGTGCACTTTAAATCCTTTCACCACACTCGTTCGAAAGAACTAGTGACACGACTAGATAGAGAGATCACAAAAAAGTGCACGAAAAAAGCCTTTGTATCGCAACTTAAATACTTTCACCACAGTGGTTTGAAAAAAACTAGTTTAAGACTACACAAAAATTAAAGATTCAGTGTGAGATGGTTTTTATAATGAAGATGCGTTATCAGAAAGACGTAAACACTACGAGTTTGAGATCAAGTCTCGGTTCCAATAGTCTACTAACAGACGACGGATCGTTCGCTACCACAGGAACGTTGATTTTTAGTTAACAAATGCATAGGGTTTTTCGACAGATAACAATGTTGCTAAGGTCTATCTAGACGTGTCACTAGTTCTTTCAACACAGTGTGGTGAAAGGATTTAAAGTGCGCCTCAATAGCTCCTTTGGTGGACTAATGAATGTCCATGAACGTTGATGATGATGATGTTTTTTTATCCAGATGCCTTGTGGGCACTCTATTTTGCCAAGAGTAGCAAGGTTAGCAGCCCGACTTTCACTCAGTCACGTACCTCCCAGTCATTCTCGCTGCTAAAACTTCCACTGTCATAAATACTTTTTTAATCCATTTTTTACGTATGACGCACATTATTTTGGTCCAAGCGATTGAGGCAAAATATACAGTCAATCATTCTAACTTACTTTTAGGCTGAAAATAAAGTAAATCAATAATTAACAACCAACAATCACATATTTAGTTCTGAACACACACTTGGATTTCTTGTATCGTGGGTATCAGAAACTCATCATCATCTTCCTGCCCTAATCCCACTCTATGTAGGGTCAGCACAGCATGTTCCTTGGATCATGCTGTAAGAGTTTTGGCTAAAGTATTATAAGACCGGCCGCCTGCCTGACGTCAACCCTCCTTGGGAATTCCGTGGGTATCAGAAACTACGAGTAGAAAAACATTTGCAAAACCCTGGGAATAGAACCCTCACTTCTCGAGTCTCAGCGTCATCTCGTGTCACTGGCCCACCATGCCACCGAGGTCGTCTGGCTGTCATATTTTGTAGGATCTACGAACTCCACGTGTATCAGCCAATCAATTCGCAATCAATTACAGAAATGGACAGTTTATTTTAGAATTGATTGGATTGGATTGCCGTACCTGGCAGGGCCGCTCTGACTTGCGCCTCGCCGAGGGTGCTTTCCACTAAAAACTACAAAAACTAAATTATATTGATGGAATCGAGCCCGTTTGATTGATGATGACTGAGCATTTTTTAATTTATTTTGAGGATTCAACCGCGTCCGAGGTCACTGGATGAATTGAGGATTGAGAAGCGATGTAGAGGTACCTTGGAATGGGTATAAGTAAGTCTGATTTTTAATTTGACTTCTCATGTATTAAATTATCATAATAAATAAATTACACCCAACAATCACATACATAGTCCTGACCCCACACTAGGATTTCCTGTGTAGTGGTATTAGAAACTATGAGTACCATGGTACCTGCAAATATTATATTATTATAAATAGGTATGTATTTACAAAAAAAGTATATAAGTATCAGCCATCTGGTTCCCATAGTACAAAGCTTTGCTTACTATGGTGCTAGATGGCGCTGTGTGAAATGTCCACAAATATTTATTTATTACTTATATATTACATCTTACACTTAAAGCGCTATAGATCAATAACATCTAGGTACAACTTATTTACATGTTATACTTCTATATATCTATCTACGTTTTCATAATTAAAGTACTTAAAATGTTGAAGTTTTACATCCATCAATATGAGGAACTATAATATTGAAAAGTAGTAAAAACAGACCGCATATTATAATTTCAAGAGGTGTTTTTTCACAAGATTTCGACATAGGTCTATTAATATTAATTGACATTGAAACGTGGCCTGCGGAGAACAATGACTATGCAGTGTTCGTTATTCATTCTACGTTTCGTTTTCTATAATTAAGAGGCCGAACTCCAAAGGTATTTGCCATGACAGTCCTTCCGTAGAAAGAAGTACTTTACATGTAAGTAACGTGCTGAAATTTTGGAGAAATTATGCAATGCACATTCTTCTGGGGTTCCTTTGGCTAGGGAGTGAATTTCTTAAACACTCCATGTGATGCGGGGTACCGTTAGAGTTTAAAAAATTGCCTTTTATCCTAGAATGATCTAAAACTTTGTGAGAGGAATGAACAAAGCAAGCCACCATCCTACAGAATGACCACAACCTCTGCTAAGAGTGATACGACTATAACGAAGAAAATGGTTGTATAATGGAAAAAGTATGCGAGAAATGTGATTTCGATTTCTGAAGCAAGAGAAATGTTTTGCAAGTTCTGCAAATATTCCGTCTGATACCATGGTATATGTTTCTAATACCCACGACAGAGATCATCCTAGTGTCGGGTCAGGACTAGGTAAGTGTATATTGGGTAATAAGTATTAATAGGCTAGCGTGGCATGGGCATGCCATGAGGAGAGATTAAAGTCATGTTGTGAGGAGAGTTATAAAAATGAAACCAATCCACATTCATGGATTTGGAATTGTGAATAGTGATGGGCGATGGGCTTCACCTGTCATCATAGTTCACTATCCATCTTGGGACTTTGAATCAGGAGTGGCTGTAAGTTTTCTTATTACTCGTGGCTCTGCCCACCCCATTAGGGATACGGGCGTAATAATGTTTGTGTGGGTGAATGATTACATGATTAAGAAAGGTGTGAGTTCAGAGATGATGGCTGTCAGAAGGGAATGGAAGAAGAGAACAAGCTGTGCTGACCCTGTATAAATGACGACTTCGGTGGCGTGGCGGGCGAGTGCTCAGCTGAGACGCAAGTGGCGCGGGTCCGATTCCCGCTACGGGAGAAATATTTATAATGTTCTGCAAATATTTGAATTACATATTATAAGTATGTATTTGCAAAAAAAAAGTATTATACTTAAATATTCTATCAGCCATCTGGTTCCCATAGTACAAGCTTTGCTTAGTTTGGGGCTAGATGGCGCTGTGTGAAATGTCCACAAATATTTATTTATTTATATAGAGTGGAATAAGGGCAAGAAAAGAAAATAATGATTATAAGTATTAATACATTCTGACCAGACCGTAGACACAGTTCTGCAAGTTATGCACTTACCTAGTGTATGCGCATCGGTAGGTTGGATTGCAGACAACGATAGACAAACAGACATGTAGCACACACCTGAGCTAACTCGCGTCATTTGGAGGACGTTACATACATACCTACATAATTGTATATGAATACGTATTTATATGTAATGGACGGTGAAGAATTTTAATCAGTCTCAGCAGCAAAAAATAAAAAAAAGGTTTTTGTAATAACTATGAATGGATTAGGTTGAGGCAGGAAAACATTTGACCTTATATCTTATAATAGTGCTTTGAAGTTAAGTAAGTTACATGTTTTTCATTACTATAGGTAAGAAACTTACACATTTTATTATATCTGGATTATGATAGGCACTTTCATACGTTGTAGGTACATATAAATGTCGTTAATTAAATTAAAATATATCTAGCTATACGATACTAAAAAAACAAAGGCCTTTTACTATCTATAGTAGATGATTTATACAGCGTCAGAAGGCAATCTTACCTTCACAAACGGAACGCTGTAGTGTCTGGGACTAATTAAGATGGAGCAGGCTTGCCCAGCACCGATTCCATCCTCTCAGCTTAGTCGGCCTTATCCATAGGATCTTTCGCATGGTCAATACGTGCGGAGCTGACTAAGCAGTGTGTTTGTGAGGATGTTTGGATGTTTGTGCTTCAATCACGCCTAAACGGCTGAACGGATTTGATTGAAACTTGGAATATACATAGTACATGTGTTGGATTAATATATAGGCTATTTTTCATCTGGGTACCAAGCGAGTGAAGCCGCGGGAGGCTGCTAGTAATTATCTATAACAAGTACTTATATAACCGGTTTCTTTTATTACCATTAAATGGTTGCAATTATACCAAAAAAATTGCAAACCCTTGGGAATCTATCTTATTCCTTACATTACAATAATTCGCTGTTCTTCAAACCTTTATAGTGTAGACATAAAATTTTTTTTTTAATAAAAGAATTCGTCACATAAAGTCCCAATTTGACCAATTCGAAGGGGTCAGTTCCGATTCGCCACTAATCATATATGATTCTTAACTCGATACACTGCACAACATTGCCTCACAATGGCGATTAACAAGTCGTTTGTCTTGATTGCTTATCCGGTTTTGATTCAATTCAGGTCTATTTATCTATGTCTGTTCGTAAGTCTTGGGGAAGAACGGGTTGTTGTGTGAACAAACGGTTTACGATTTGTTGGACAAGCAGTTTGAATTTTGCAAGCTTTTTTATGCTTTTAAATTTATTTACAAGTACAATTCAGTAAAAAGAATATAGTTTAAAGTTATTTTTTACGCTATTTTTATCTTTAGACTGTTGAATTACTACTACAATTAGACGTGTCACTAGTTCTTTCGAACCAGTGTGGAGATAGGATTTAAAGTGCACCTTAAAGACTTCTTTCGTGTATTTGTCACATGTTTGCGAACTTTTTTCTGCGGCATTCCGATTTTCTTTCACTGTTTAAGAGTAATGGTAATTTATAGTGCACATAATTTTTTGAACAGAAAAATTCATAATTATTAGTGCACGACCGGATTTGAACCCATGATCTAGGGATCGAAGCCGCTACCAGCACTGACAGTTGAATTGATTCTTGTGTCCATTTGCTTTTAAATTGTATAAGTATATATTTGGTAACAAAATAAATACTATCCTTACTTCCTTATCCTTTTTCGTTCTCTTTGAGAACTAGGTTGATATTTTTCATGTCCTAGTAATCTATTTTAAAACGCCGAGAAGTCCCTAAAAAGTATAAAGAGCGAGAGGGAAAGTTGTAATTTGCATATAACAA
Source organism: Scotopteryx bipunctaria (assembly GCA_949320045.1). NCBI lineage: Eukaryota > Metazoa > Arthropoda > Insecta > Lepidoptera > Geometridae > Scotopteryx > Scotopteryx bipunctaria. The sequence continues at coordinate 9,722,535 of OX439441.1, forward strand.
TACCACACCTGTTACCTATACCATGTGGGCGCTTCCAGTGTTTCCAACTGTACCCTTACTGGTGTAGCCAAATCACAAAATTTGCCGAAATTCTATTACTTTTAAGGGACTTTGAAAATACCTTCTATAAAATATTTGTTTTTAAATAAAATAGTAAAATTTAGTAGTTAGTTATTATGAAGTACGGAAAGAATGTAACCTCAATTTTCCATGAATTAGTGATAAATTTTATTGATCATTGCCATAACAATGTAGAAGCATTAATTTAATTTTACAATGTAAAATTGTACATTTATTAATAGAAACAAATAATAAATATTTGAGGACATATTACACAGCACCATCTAGCCCCAAACAAAACAAAGCTTGTACTATGGGAACCAGATGTCTGATAGAATACTTTTATAGTTTTTGTTAATACATAAATATAATATTACAACACTCAAACCCGGAAGAAATATTTGCAAAGCATGCAAACATTTCTACCGCAGCGGGAATCGAACACGCGCCTCTTGCGTCTCAGCCGAGCACTCGCCCGCCACGCCACAGAGGTCACCAGATGCCCTGAAAGAATTTTAGAAATTGTATTTGATTCGCACTATGCTAAGAAATCTTCAGTACTTAGGTATACCATCCACTTAATGTGAATGGTTGGCAGTCCACAGACCACAACTGTGCGGTTCACACGACAATTTCTGCCTCGCACAACTGCTGTGTGAAATCAACTATCGCCAGCAGTATTTCCGAACCGAATCGACTTAGGGACCTTCAAGAAAGCATGCTCCTACCTCAAAGGCCGGCAACGCACTTACTTGCAGCTCCTCTGATGAAAAAAAAAAGATCTAGCAAAACTCGGCTAGGTTGGCAACACAACCGCTTGTCCTAACAATGGCTCTTCATTCAATAGCAGTTGCAGTGTAAATGAACCTTTTTTATCATTATAGTCAAGGTCAATCCTTTGTACCACTATCATATGGTCCATTGTCTGCTTTGCGGTTTCAAAACATCAAACGGTAATTAATACGGTTATTTATTTGCTTATAATTATAATGGTGAACTATTTTGTACGGTTCTCTAAGGTTAACTTTTGCTCTCTTTTTAGTAAAGTTTGAAAATTGAGGTAAAGAATCCTTAATTTATCGTAGGTGCCTATGTAGACCTATATCTTCTAGATTGATGTTTTGGATTATAAAATGAGCCTTTGAGGCGCACTTTAAATCCTTTCACCACACTGGTTCGAAAGAACTAGTGACACGACTAGATAGGTAGGTAGTATTATAAAATAGTCAAATTAGAAAAAAGTACTTCATTTTTTGGTTTCCCTACCCGAAGGGTGCCAACAGAACCCTATTACCAAGCCTCTGCTGTCCGTCCGTCTATCTATCAGTCCGTCTGACCGTCCGTCCGTCAGCGGGCTGTATCTCACGAACCGTAATAGGTAGCTATTGCCGCTATAACAACAAATAATAAAAATGGAATAAAAAATATAAGGAAGCCCCATACAAGAAACATTTAAGTACATGTACGATGGTACGGAACCCTTCGTGTGCGAATTTTGACTCACACTTGTCCGGTTTTTATTAAAATGGTTTTTGTTTAAGAAAGATGACATGAGTAAGAAAGGAAAGTGTTGAGATGATTTCTAAAAGAGGAAAATGTTTTGCCAATTAAAGTGGGAATTTGCAGGAAAATTATGATGATATTTTTTTTCTGCTTACAACTGCGACCCAATAGGTTTCAAACTAATGCTAGCCCCAACACGATACAAGTACAATGTCTTCAAAAGTGTTATGTTTCATAAATTGTAGCAGGTTACAATAGGGGCGTGAATTATCATCGAATCTACAACCTGAACTGCGATTAGCAAAACGCCGTGGGCCCGTTATCTTTACATCGAACATGGAACACGTGCAGATAACAATCTAACAAATCTAAGATACCAATCTAACAAGTTTACGTACTGAAGCACCTTGTATTGTTATATTTGAAGAAATAGGGCAATTTACAAGGAAAATGAAAAATTTAATACGGTTAAGTATGATTTTGTACTTTCTCTTTTATCTCGTTCAATATAATTTTTTTATGATCAGTTACAGTCGTGGATGTCACTACCGTGGATCTAAATACTCTTTCTAATACTAATGTTATAATGAATTTTCTTATATCAATCAATCAATAAATTTATAGTAACATTGTCCAAATGATCCCCGTGATTTTAAGGAATAAAGAAATTTTGACTTAGACTTTGACATTATAGTTGATTAATAAATTCATCGTAAAATTATGATCGACGATTGTAACTGATCCTATAAAATGAGAATGACCCATCTTGTGTAGTCAAGTTTTATTTGAGCATGTATATGTACAAATGAAATATTAAACCATATCAAAGTTGCTATCTGCTGTGTGAAATGTCCACAAATATTTATCTTTATATTTATCTGTCGAAAAGCGCCTTACATCCTTTAACAGAAAAACAAAGTTTCTAAGGTTAATAAACGGTTCGTCCATATTAAAATAATTGTTCATAAATTTTTCTTGCTTTTATGACGATAAAATTGACTTTCCGTGTAGTCGAAACACGCCAAAATACTACTTTGATTACCATTTCACCATAACCCCCTTAAGTTTTGCATGTTCAAAGTTTGAGTTAGTACTTCTGAATATAACTATTATCTCTTGTCGAGTTCAACTCATGAGAATTTACGAGGCCAAACATTTCTTTTCAGAATTTGCATTCGTACAATACAGAACGGTTGACAAGTGATCAATTGTGCCATTTTCGCGAGTGAATGGCTTATAATAGCCGAGAGCCGGTCTCGAATGGACAGGGTTATTAAATTACAATAATTCTGGATATACGACCGGACTTGGCTGGGAAGGGATATACAGACTATAGTGACCCGTTTACTCACGCTTGTGCCTGTGCCTGTTTCTATGCCCTTCAATGATATACATACATAATATCACGTCTGTTTCCCATAGGGGTAGGCAGAGATTACGGATCTCCATTTGCTACGATCCTGACATACTTCTTTCGCTTCATTCGCTTTCATTACATTCTTCATACATGCTCGTCGGTTTAGGGTACCTACTCTTGACCTGGCTCTTTTCCAAAACGTCGCCAATTTGGTCCAGGTACGTATGCCTAGGTCTTCCCCTTCCAACGGTACCATTTACACTCGCCTCATACACCGTTCAGTTAATCTTCTTTCATTCATCAACCATCTTAATATACCTTTCTCAATCTTCATCACTACACTTCAATGATATCAATAATAAAAAGTAAGTAAGTTCGTATGAGTGGCCAACTATTATGACGGAGTATTTAGGCCGCCTAAAGGCCTCCGTCATGGCTTAACGACTTAAAAGTCGGGACCGATAATTTAACGTGCGCTCCGAAGCACCTTATTATAGGAACGGTATAGTACACGAAGCTAGTTAGTTAGTATAGGTACTGAGCTAGTCTACTTCACTCTTAAGTCTGAAATGTATATCGTCACTGGAAAGGCAAAATTACGTAAGCGCCAAAATGGCGCCAAATAGGCATATTGAGTTATTATCCTAAAATAGCAGTCCAAATACAATAATATGAATTGCTGGACATAGAAAATGAAAAATGAATGAAATCTTACGTTGACGTCATCGAAATTCGATAATTAGGTAGAAAGTTATGATTAAAAAAACGAAAAAAATTTACTTCAAACGGCTTTTTCTCGATTGGCGCTTACGTAAATTTGCCTTTCCAGTGACGATATAATTATACATACATATTATCACGCCCGTATCCCTAACGGGATGGGCACTTGCAGCCCTGTTCCAAGAGTCTCAAGATATATAGTTTTTTAATGTTGGAAGTAATCAAAATGCTAAGGATGAAAGTAGAATGCCCTGATAGCCTATGTTTCATGAACTTTAGGGAAAAAAATATGTGTTATTTTTCGAAATTAAATCCAACTTGGGACTTTGAGTCGGGAATCAGGATACGTGATTATATGTAAATATCACATACATCGCAACATAGCTTTTTCAATAAACATTAAACAGTGGAAAACAAAGCAATTATTTATATTGTGAGTAATACAGAAACTTTTTATAATGTATTCATGGAAGCATTTTTATTTCAAACCGAAACAATTCCCAGACTTGCAACTTTATTATATAATTGGAGGTTTGTTATATTTTTAGGAAGAAGCAGGAAATAATTCACAAACGTGTAGGAATTTTCCATGATATTATTTCACTGAGATTAAAAACGTCTTAATGAATTTCCTGAAATACGTTCGTCGGAAAAGTTTGTGAAAGGGTGTTGTTTACGAATAATCTGAGGCTCAAAGGATGTGAAATAAATGTTTTAAACAAGGAATACCTATTACTGGAGTATTAATACAAAGAAAATTGTAATTAACAAACGAATAAAATTATTTAATAACTCTGCTCCGCGATTTAGTCCGTTTTCAGCTTTTTTCATTCAAACTTCATCTTCCCGCTGCATCCTCTAGGTCGCATTTCAGGAATCCCTTTCTTAAGACATAAGATAAGTATACCCTTTCAAGATTCTTACTTCCAGGTGTCCAGTTATCAACTGTGCATTGCTTGTCAGTCAGTCAATTAGTAACGTGAGATACAAGAAATCATTTTATTGTATTTTGAGACTGTATAATAGTACTAAAAATACTGTGCGCCTCGGCAATTTTCGTCTAGCTTCTGAAACGCGAACTAACGCGGTATGTACATGTACATACAGAGTTATATTATTTATGTTGAAAGGATTCCTAAAAGAAATCATGTAAGTAGGAACAGATTGGAACTCGTTGAGAAGTTTAATGAGGTAAAATCACCTTAAATTTTTTTATACATTTCCCAGAATTTTATTTACGTTTAAAAGTTGTAAAGTGCGCAAGAAGGCGTACTAATAACGAATTCGTATTCGTAGCCTTTATTTTTCAACGGAATTTAAATTTAATCAAGTGTGAAATAAACGAAATCAAGCTGTTACGCAACTTCTGAAGTAAGAATTACGTTCAAATGGGAAATGTTATAATTGCGTATTTACGATCTCGTAATAGCGAAAAAACTTTAGACGGAAGCTAAAATTACGATTATTTCATAATTTAATGAAGTAAAAGTAAGATTAAATTAAACTTTTTTCCTTTTTTACGAATAGGTTATATTATGTATCTTGTAAGACTGCATTAAGTTATTGTTGTTTTATAGTGTTAATATGATAATATGTAAAGTTCTAGTAAATTCTAATTATCCTGTTCATCCAAATATTGTCTGGAAGATATTGTACCTACTATAAGTAATTTGCAATATTCCTTGTTTTTTATAAGTGTTCATCTATCTAACCACTACTACTTGACTTCCTCAGTGGCGTGGCGGGCGAGTGCTCGGGGCTTTCTCTCGCATTGGGAATCGAACCAGCGCCTCTTGCATCTCAGCCGAGCACTCGCGAAGCGGGATAGGCGTTTGGACACAGGAATGGGCCTCGTTAATACAACTCTACCCAGGCTTCAACTCCGGGGGCAGCTGCCCCCGGGTCTCGGGGTTTCGCCTTGGGAGGCGGTGGCTGAAAAACGCACACAAGATATTACAAGATATTTACATACACATATATAATTTTATTTTTTTTAGGGATAGGTGGAGATCCTGAAGCCCAGCGCCGGCGCACACTATCGGCACGGCATGCCAAGTGATCCTTAGATCCTTAGGCATGCCGTGTCGTGCCGTTAATGGGCGCCGGGCTTTAGCTGTACATTCCTCAATCAGTAGAGCGACCCTAGTGAGGGTCACCAATTCAATTAGTTACATGGTACTTACGTTAGGTACATAATTAAATATCTATTAAAAATATCCAAGATTAATGTTACCTCCACGTCAATACATTTGGCTTGAGGTCGTAATTTATTTGATGTATTTACGATTTTAGATATTTTATCTGTAAATCTCTGTAATTGGTTGCATGGGACGGAATTTACACATCTTTATTATTAACTGGTGGAACGCCCTGCGACTTTGCCCGTGTTTTTTTATACAAACTTCATCTTCCCGCTTCGCCTTTTAAGAGTTGAATTTTGGGAATTCCTTTTTAGGGTTTCACACCCGAAGATGCCAACAGGACCTGGAACCCTATTACTAAACCATCGCTGTCCGTCCGTCTGTCTGACCGTCTGTTCTTCCGACCGTTTGTCAGTGGCCTGTATCTCATGAACTGTAATAGGTAGAGAGTTGAATAACTTTGAAAGATAGAATGCGAAATAGCGTGATAAGAGAGCGATGTGGAGTGAAAGAAGATGTAGTGATGAGGATTGAGAAAGGTATGTTAAGATGGTTCGGTCATGTAGAGAGGATGAATGAAAGAAGATTAACGAGACAGGTGTATGAGGCGAGTGTGAATGGTACCGTTGGAAGGGGAAGACCTCGGCGCACGTACCTGGACCAAATCAGCGACGTTTTGGAAAAGGGCCAGGTCAAGAGTACCCTAAACCGACGAGCATGCATGAGGAATGTAATGAGAGTGAAGGAAGCAAAAGAAGTATGTCAGGATCGTAGCAAATGGCGATCCGTGATCTCTGCCTACCCCTATGGGAAACAGGCGTGATTTTATGTATGTATGTATGTTGAAATTTTCACGGCGTATTTATATTGCTGCTATAAACCCAAATAATAAAATTATATCAAATAAAGAAATTCAAAAAGAACTCCATACAAGAAGCAATATGTACATGTACGATGGTACGGAACCCTTTGTGTGAGAATTCGACTCGCACTTGACTTAAAAATATCATAAGTTTCACGCTTCTAGGAATGTTTCGGCTGTGTGTTGATTCAGTCAGCCAATCAGTCATTTAGTCAGTCAGTCAGTAACGGAAAAGTTTTATGTATTTAGGCTAGCTTTCACCCGCGGCTTTGCTCTCGTGGCAACTGAACAAAAAGAAGCCTAAGCCTATTATGTTAAAGATTACGAATTACGTTATGAAGGGACCTTATATAAATCTATAATATAAAAATGAATCGCAAAATGTGTTGGTAAGCGCATAACTCAACAACGCCTGGACCAATTTGGCCAAATCTTTTTTTAAAATGTTCGTTGAAGTTCAAGGATGGTTTTTACGGCGAGAAAAATTAGAATTATTGCTGGAAAAACCTATATGTTTATCCCCGAGCGAAGCAGGGGCGAGTCGCTAGTAATTAATAAAACATGTATTTGTGGATATTCTCTCACAGCGCTATCTAGCCGCAAACAAAGCAAAGCTTGCGTTATGGGAATCAGAATGGCTGATATAATAGTTATACTACTTAAGTAAATACTTGTTTATAATACATAATATTACAACACTCAGACCCGGAAGAAATATTTGCAGAACATACAAAAATTTATTTGGCGGCGCTTAAGTAAAGTTATTTGGAGACGGTGAACGAGGCGCTTCTAGTATTGATAATTTTAATGATTTTTAATCTAAAATTGACTTTTGTTTTGTATCGTAAACATAGGTAATGCTTATGAGTTTTTCATTTAGGTATGTTAGGGATACGTCGTCGAATTTATGAGATTCTGCGACATCCCGGTTTCCTCACGATGTTTTCCGTCATCTAGTTAACTGACTTTGGGTCTTATCTTGTTTAATTGTATAAAAAGTTCGTAAATGTGTCAAGTGTACAAACGCACTTTAAATCTTTTCACCACACTGGTTCAAAATAACTAGTAACATGACTAGATGTAGTATATTACATATACATATGGTGTATTATTAATAAGTTAAAAACCAACAATGATTTATAGCTCATACAAGCTTTTTATGAGTTAACTTTGAATTAGCATCTAAAAACTTTAATTGGATGTTTTATGAATATGGCATTTTGTCACCATTATATTTGTTTTACTAACTAGTAGAACGCCGGTGACTTCGTTTGTTTATTGAATTAAAGATAACAATTTTCTACATCACATTGATGTAGAAAATGAATATCAACGCACAGCTTAAACTGTATTAAAAGACAAAAACTAGGAGGGTTTAATATTATTCTTATGTTGTAGGAGTACTAGAAAGGAAATTCCCAAAATTCAACTTCAGGCGTGCAGGAAGATGAAGTTCGTATGAATAAATTTGAACGCGGTCTAAGTCGCGGACCCTTCTAAATAACGTAGGTACATTTTACACATTTTCGAGATTGCATTCATCGAGCTTGAAAGTTCAGTTCAAACAACTTATTAGGCGTTTTATTCATCGAGATAATAAACTTTCTGACTGTTGTTCATCGGTTTTTCAACCTTTGAAAACTCTATAAAGAGATGTTTCCAAGTCGTTACTTCTCAGTAGGTATTTGTAAACAGAAACCACTTGTAAACAGAAGCCCTAGAAATAAGAAAATATTTTATTTCAATAAATATTACTTACATAGAAAATAACTTCTGTGATCTTGAATTTCCTAAAAGCATACGTCCAGATCAATGGTAAAAAAATCTATAAAACCAAAACAGTTGGTATTCAAAACGGTGCAGTTTTTCTAATAAAATATCAACTTATCAAACTCGCACTTGCCCATTCGTATTCAAACGGTTCCGGTTCGGTGTAATAATAATTGGTGCAAAACAGACAGGACGTCCTGTGTCGAATTGCTCTTACGATTACCACATTAAATCCACCGTTAAGTATAAACCTCCTGATTTATCAAAAACAACTCTATGCAGTTCTAATAAGGATGAAGTACCATAATCTTGTGGTAGATATAGATTTCATACATGCCAATCTGAACATCCCTCGGGTCAAAATCGCGATTTCATTTATTTATAACTTATAGCAGCTGGGGTATGTCAAGACGTAAAAAATAAGAAAATGAATCCTAGCGGACCCCTCGTCTCGGGTCCCGGACCACCCTAACGGGTTTGGGCCCCATAAATCCCACGTTTTCAAAAGATGTTTTAAAACGCGTATAAAATTATTCAGGGCAGAAATAATTCGGTGTGTCAAAGAATTTATTTATTATTTAGTTGCGAATTCGTGCACGTGTTTTTCCATCATTAAGGGTATGTAGTGCTCATTTGATTGTTGTTCGCAGTTATATGTCAGGAGTAATTGAATTATGTCCTTGAAGGTTATCTATGGGACAAGACATTATTACTTGTATTTTTTCTTTTAACTGACTATAGAAACAGACAATGTTTCTATACTATTTTTATTCATAAAAATAAGTAGTAAAATAATGTCATCGAACATTATATAAATAACGCACATTTTTCTTTACAAATTTCGTTTTCAAATGACTCGATTGTATACAAATTTATCAACCTCTAAACATAAAATAACAATAAAGCCGCGATTTTATTCACAAATGAAAATGAATCCAAACAGACACACCCACTGACTCAGTGACCCAGAGACCAATAAACGGGTTAATTACATAACAAAGAATAACTATTGAAAACTAAAGAAAAGAATGCTCAATGAGTCCTTGATAGCCAAAGACTAATAACTATAATAGAACTGAACAATAGCGCACCATACAATGACGATATCATTGATACAATGTAGATACAGAATGACGCGTGAAAAACTGTTGTGTACAGCTGAACGCAAAAATGTTTTACCAAAAAGGTCATCGACATCGTTAGGATTAATTGATAATTATATCATTAAGCGCTTTACGGCTTTTATCGCCAACAAATAACGAATTGATAAATTCGCTATGAATGGCAGGGTATACTTATTTTCGGTTCATCAATTGCTCTGCAAGAGTTGTGGTTGAATTATATTATGGCTTAAAAGATGACGTAGGATATTTTTTAACATGTTAGATACATTTGTATATTTTTGATAAAGCAAAAACAGAATATCAGATAGCCTCATTTGACCTCTTTTGAAAGCATCACTCCCTTCAAATCACCATTACAAATTACCGCAAGATTATCATCGTCAATTGACTAACAAAGGCAGCGAAAATAGCATTCAAACCACTTTTGCGCACGCCTGTAAGTTCATCGACCTCGATTAAGCAAATGATACTATACGAATATCATAATCATCAAGTGAAATGAATTTTGCATTATGTATTGTAAAGCACGTGTTTATACAAACCTCATCCGATTATTTGACGTCAGGAAGCTTGTGCCGAAAGAAATTAACATAAAATCACGCTTCTGACAATTCTATCAATTTCTATAGCCGAGACTCATCTTTCAATGCTATGGTATTTCTATTGATTTGGTTTGACCATCTTGAAGACACGTGCTATCGACGGTGCATAAATTTTGTGTAATCTATTGAAATCTGCTATACCGAATCATTTGAATAGCATTGTGGTTTTATTGAAGTTTATAGGCACTCAATCAGATTTACCTCAGCGACTTTAACCTATGGAATTTTGTGGCAAATAAATGAGGTTAATAAACACAATATACTTAACATTTTTGTTATTTTTCCGTATAATGTAACGTAAATAAGTGTATTTTCGTAAATATAAGGTTAAATATATTAATATAACAACTAATAATCGAACCAGTCTGGTGATAGGGTTAAAGTGCGCCTAAAAGACGCTTATTATAAAATGCATAAACAAAGGCCTTTTACCATCATAGTAGGTGAGTAGTAGGGGTAAAAGTTGCGTCAGGAGACAACTTCACAAACTGGATGCTGTAGTGCCCGGGACGAATTAAGATGAAGTAGGCTTGCCCAGCACCTATTCCATCCTCTCAGCTAAGTCGGCCTTATCCATAGGAAAGACATGGTCAATCAGATTTGATTGAAACTTGGAATTTACATAATACGTATAAATAACATTAGGCTATCGATTTATGCCACAAATTTGTTTGAATACGTAGAAGAAAGCTCGTTGAAATCTTTTGTTCTATCTTGGAAATTAAGGTCGGCCAAAATGTATAAATCATCTACTATAGATGGCAAAAGACCTTTAAAGGGCACAAGCGTCCAAACATCCGTTTTCGCATTTATAATATTAGTAGCATTATATAAAGAGAAGTAAGTAAAAGTATTACGTCAAAAAATATACTGGAGCTTGAAAACTAATATTTCACTATGAAATGGCCATTGACTCTAAACTGTGGTTGAAAACGATATAACAGATAGAAGTGTGATTACGAAGTAGCAGTATGTCCGGTCACTCGTAATGTTATCCTATGTTAGTCAGAGGAGATAGGGGCAAATCGTATCTACTTAATTTTTTACCGCGGTATTTGTTTTGATCACTCATCTTTTTTATATGAAAAGTAAATCTGCTAATCGTAAAGTTAAGCTGTAAAATACAGTTTTACAGTTTTACTCCTTCACAGCATAACTTTGATTTTTGTTTTTATATTTCTTTTATTTATTTACTTGCAGCCACTTTTGATTTAAAATTCTACGACGGAAATGATGAACCACAGTGACAGGTGATCAGTCCATCGCCCATATATGTGGTTCATCAGAGAATTTACTATCCCTTAGTCGACTTTTACGACATGCTCAGGGAGAGAAGCAGCTGGACGCATTCTGTGTTTTTCTATACTCCCAGTCCAGCAAAGAAACATTATTTATTAGTAGGATGAAAATGGTCTTTTAGTTAATATGATGGTTCTTGTTAGACCTGTTTCCCCTGTCGCGCTCAGCAGCGCATGCAACCGCGCAGCGCAGGAAGGATCGTCTCATCTCGCGCAGGATGCGGCGCATAGATCCCCTTACAGGCACGTGTGACTGACCCCATCGAGTCACAACAGCTTCTAGCTCTGCAATAAACTAATTAGAATGAAACAGGGACTAAATATATAAATATTTGTGGACGTTTCACACAGCGCCATCTAGCCCCAAACTAAGCAAAGCTTGTACTATGGGCACCAGATGGCTGATAGAATACTTATATACATTTTTTTGTAAATACATACATAAAATACTACAACGCCCAGACCCGGAAGAAATATTTGTAGAATATACAAACATTTCTTCCGTAGCGGGAATCGAACCCGCGCCTCTTGCGTCTCAGCCAAGCACTCGCCCGCCACGCCACCGAGGTCGTCATCAAATATATAGTCATCATCATCTTATATCGTTACAGAAGAGTATCTGGAAGATCCTGTATTATATTATGCTGAGTGACGATCTATTTTTGGCACAACAATCTTTATGTTTAATGCTTATCTTATTATGTTTAATTTATGACCACAAAATAAATACCTAATACACTTATATTACTCTACTTTTTTTGTCCTCATCTCAAGAGCAGGAAACAAAATAAATCATTGGTGCTATTAAATTCACAGTTAACGCACGAGTGACCATATTAAGTTCTTTTCTAGCGATCTGATATAAAATCTTTTCAGAAGATTTCTTACACAATGTCAGATCCTATGACTGTCATTTGGCATGCATACACGACGTAGCCATCTTTCTCAAATACTTATAAGTTTGGGGATTTATTTTATATTTATTTATTTATTTTATAAGCCTTTTGGGGACCTTACCTGCGGTCGGTGATCTGAGCTCTGTTTTCTATCTGTAGGCGAACTCAGATAAAAAACTGAGCTCATTTTTATTTCTTATTATTATTATTATTATACTGATTACCTTAAAGTTTTTAATGTTATTATAATTTGTCTTTGTAGCTGTGTTCTTAAATAAAATTATTTCAACTTATTTCAATTTCAAATTCTCATCATCATCATCTTCCTGCCCTTATCCCACTCTATGTGGGGTCGACACAGCATGATCTTGGGATCATGCTGTAAGAGTTTCAGCTAAGGTGTTTTATTACCGGCCGCCTGCCTGACGTCAACCCTCCTTGGGAATACTTGTTTATTGTATCTCATCATGTTGGAGAGGGTACTATCCCTTAGCCGACTTTTACGACATGCTCGGGGAGAGAAGCAGCTGGACGCATTCTATGTTTTTTCTTTACTCCCAGTCCAACGGAGCATGTCGTAAAATTCGACTAAGGGATAGTATCCTTTCTAACATGATATGTATGTATGTTCGTATGAGGTAGTGGCCAACTCTAGTAACGAAGTTTTTAGGCCGCCTAAAGGCCTCCGTCATGGCTTAACGACTTAAAAGCCGGGACCGACTGTTTAACGTGCCTGAAAGCGCTTAGCTCGTAATGCCACTTGCGGTCACCAATCCCAATTCGTGACCGCGCATATCGTTGCTTAACTTTAACGATCAATCAAGAATGTCTAAGCAAGCTACGCCACGAGCGCTTCATCTAACATGATGAACCACCTATACGGGCGATGGGCTGATCACCTAGTGTTCTTAAATATAAATAAATAAATAAATAAAATAAAATAAAATGCATTTATTTCGAGAAGTTACACTCATAAAACCGAACAAATATACAAAAAGGACTAAAAAATAATATGTTTGCTGGGAAGGTGTTGCTCCCAGCAGTGCCTTGTATAAGGGCAATCCACCCTGTCGGCTATCATTGCCAGGACGGTGTTGGAGTTGGCCCGCAACCTGCGCACCAGGGACGCGGCTCGCTTGCGCATAGTAGTGTGAAAACAGTCAACCCGCGCCGCCGCGAACATCCCTGATGCGCTGCAGTAGCGGGGCAGCCCCAACACCGCTCTGAGCGCATTGTTGATAAACAAGATGAATTAATTATATAAACCAGAGTGTATGCCATCGGGCAGGATGCGTCAGCGGCTGACAGCTGACAGGCTAATGGGCGCGCTTCCGACGTCGCGTCACGCTGACGCAGTTGCCATCTTTGACGCAAGAACTGCAACCTGTCACAAGATGCAGTAGTTAAGACTTCGTTTCCGATTACTTACTAACCTCTGTTACTTGCGCTCGAACATTCAGTGCCAAAATAGGATATGTAAGTCATATAAAGGCAAAACACCCAAACCCAGACTAATAAATATAGAAATACAAAAGCCGAGTCACCGTAGCCGAAAGCGGCTAGGTAGATTATTATTACTTACTATCTAGTATTACGCATCAAGCCTTAACCCTCTTAGCGCATCAACCCTGAAATGGGTAGCCTCCAATATAACGGAACGCCAACGGACTCTGTTCTGGAACGTCTCGATCCAGTCCAGAGGCTTAGCCTAAGTCAGTTTGCGTCTGACGAAGTTGCTCAAAGCTACTGCAGAAATATATGGGATTCACATAATGCGATAGCTAAGTCATGTAGTGACACTACGATCGTTGATGTAAGTCCCATACATTTATTAATGTAGCATCAAGTAGCATAAACTGGATGCAAAGAGATTTGGCTACAAGTTTAGCACCTTCACTATAAATACATCTCCGCACGTATTGACTATGTCTTTCCCGTAGACATGGCCGACTAAGCTGAGAGGATGGAATAGGTGCTGGGCAAACCTACTCCATCTAAATTCGTCCCGAGCACTACAGCGTCCTGTTTGTGAAGATAAAAGTTGCCTTCTGACGCTGCTGTATAAATCATCTACTATAGATGGTAAAAGTTAAAGTTTTTAGTTTCATTGTTCTAGTCGATGGTTTCGTCTGTCTAGGAAACCAAAGCTTTACAAACAAGGTAGTTATGCAAGTTGCAAGTAATCAGTGCACGGAAGTCTATTTTGTGCCAACTGTACGTCAACTTAGCTTATTAGTTTGATATTGCGTTATTTTATAAAGTGAAAAATTATGTAAATGGCTGATAGGAGACAGCTTACAACTAGGCAGCATTTTGAAAAAAAAAAAGAATCAGACTTGCATATTTTGATCTCTGATTTTCAGACTCGCATATTTTGGCCTTTGGCTTTATTGCTATTGCTACAGTAGGGTTCGATTTTCAAACCTTTGTTAGATTAACATATAGTTTTCCATAAATTGATGCAATTAAGACAAGTGTCTAAGTATTCTATCAGCCATCTGATTCTCTTAATCCAAACTTAGTATTTGGGGTAAAATGGCTCTGTGTGAGAAGTCCACCAATATTTTAGTTATTTATATTTCTTGGCAGTAGAGTATGATGCATTGGTAAGGGCCTTGGTAGGTTTTGAATAGGCAATACAACATGACCTGAGCTGTACATAAATATACCTATAATAATATTTAAATATTTTGTTATCTTAGGAAAACTTACAGCTGGCCTACAGAATATTTATAATAAGAAAATAGATATTATGTAATCATGAGGGTTGTACAATATAAGAAGGCCAATTAATATATTTTAGAAGAGTATTAATTGTAAATATAAACAGGTAAAGTAAAAGTCGTTCGAACAAAAAAATAATCCCAACACACACACAGCCTACTTACTCTATGCACAGCAGAAGAATTTGACACGAAATAAGCGTTTAATATTACAACTGGACTATAATTTTAGGCATCAGCTTAAATCCTACGTAATTTCAGGTAGTAGAAGTATCAACATGTGTTACTTACAAGCTGGGTAGTCAGTGGGCAGGCCGCGCCGGTTGGCTGGTCGCGGATGCTGCGCGGGCGCAGCCGGAAACGGAAGTCACGGGCGCGCTCGCTCGCTCATCTGTGGAAATACCACGGAATTAACCGGGTGTATGTTCTCATTGAATCGTGTATGACGCTATATCGCAGGTTATAAAATATATTTTTTTCTATATAATGTGTGTTTTTCTGTATAAGTATAAATGATCCTACTAATTTTATTTTCATTTTTGATGTTTTCGCTTAGGTTGGACCAAAGTTTGCTATATTTGTAATTGCTAGTGGGTGTAGTTGAAGTAGGAAGCAGAAGAAAACAGTCTGAATGTTCACACGTATAATTGTCCACCAAACAGCACTACAGTTATAAAGTTCAGAAGGAGAAGAAGGCACAGAATAGATAGTTTATAGTAGGTACAAGCACAGGAGGCGATAGAAAGTTCACAGATAAGCGCGTAACCTAATGATTATGTGGGAAGGTCCCCACAATATTTATACATTATAATAAAACGTTATTTTATAAAAGCTTTAGTTATAGATACTTTTCATCATAATCATTCACAGCCAGTCTTTGCCCAAGGCTGGGCATAGGCCTCCCTTCGCTTGTGCCAACACGGTACTGTACTAGCCTAATCCAATTATAGTCCACAACTTTGACTCATGCCTACAAAAAATATTTCCATAGATGTCAGCAGGATTGTAGGTATATATTTTATCCAAAGCCACAGGTGGAAACTAGTCCAGAATACAAATGCGTGTGGTCATACATCACTTTATTTTAGTAGTAATTGAATGTGGCGTTTGGATCTCTAATTCTCTCATCGATTAGGAGCGTGCGAGTGTCCACCGTGTGCACTCACATAGCTGCGCTTTATGATGTACGACTACGACACGATTTTATAAGCATTTGTAGGAAGAATTTGAGGAATTACTAGGTACTACTAATATAGTTAGTAATCGTGTCAGTGCTACTACTCTCGAACTATACTACTTTGGTTACCGGGATGTGATTACGTAATTCTGTTGGAAATCGTTTTATCTAAAACCATAGAATATGACAGTTCCCTATTTATATAGTAAAGTTGTCATATTTGTCCTCCAACTGTTAGAAACTGTTTGCAACAAGGATACATAATGGCAATACAGTTTAGAGATTACTGAAATACGGACTAGTATGTTATGTCTGATATTTAAATGTCTGGTTTGGCATCAATAGTTTTATTTTACCCTGTCGCTTTTTAGTTAAGATTGTAAGATAGGATAAGTCAGTAGGAATTAACGTTAGTGCTTCAAGAAGCGTTTAACGAACAAAAAATATGTTTTCATAATTCATTATTCAGCTTTAGAGAGACCATTGCCTGTGGCAATATAGGCAATATAGGCTAATCGTATTATAATGATTATTTTTCCTTTTGGAAAGTAGATCATCACTGTCGTACAGTGTAAACATCCCGCCACGACCGTAGTGCACGAGGATTGCGCGGGCGCACGGCGATTTGACGCATTCACGCGACGGGTCACGCCCGCGGGTCACGCTGATGTCACGCGGCTTTCTATCACTCACGGAATGAAAGTCACTTTGAATGCTTTTCCTCATTTAGGCTGTGCGCACACTACTAACAAAACAGTCTAACTACCGTCAAGACAACAAATGATAGCGCTTACACTTTCAACTAAAAGTTTCATAAATAAGCTGACCTGAATACGAAAATTTCTTCTAGTTTGAACGAGATAACGGATTACAAGGTTACTTCAAAGACAGACTGTTTTTTTTAATTCAAAAAGAAGAAGAAAGCTGTCAAAAAAGCTTGAGACTGAATAAACCAAATAATTATCTATTTACACATAAATTTCTTATTGATTTTTCTATTTTCCTTAAAAAACTGACTGACTTTGAAAACTGTTTTGACTGTATGTGCAAGCTTTAGGAGGATTGATGAGTGTCTCGGTAAGGTTCGAATGGAAAGTTCATGGCTACAGTAGATTTCGCATTGTGTGACAAAAATCCATGAGTATACATTGCTTTTCTTTTTATGCTCGTAGGTTAGGTTCAAGTTTAAGGAAATGTTTCAGTTTAGAAACAGTTAAGCTAAAACTGGCAGCGTTTGCGTTGAAATTAAGACTAACTAGCCAAGCTACAAAAATGTCTCAAAAGAAGTTCTAAATTAGAAAATGCAGCAGATGACGACTGATCCACGAGACCATATAAAACGCAGTACATTTTTTTAAAGAAAAATCTTATGTCAAAATATTTGATAAGTTCCTTCCCAAAACCACATTGGTGTACACCAGCGAAAATAACTCCAGTACCGCGTCCAAACCGTAAATAATAATCCACTAAAATCAGTTATAAAAACATGTAGGATAATTACTAGCGGGGAGTCGGTCTGCGAGGGTCTTGTATAAAGTTTAGGGTTCTTTTATTCCATTTCATAGGGCATTGGCGGGAATAAATACCGTACTTGATGGACTGTTTTGTGTCATGGAAGCGGGTTTGTGCAAGCATTCACAGATTTTGATGGGGTAGCACTGTACTGTCGCGCGCAGATGTTTCGTGAGAATATAATATAAGAGAAAAACATCGTAACGTAGTGTGGACAATTTTTCTTTTGTACATACCAAGTCTTTGAGTACAAGTCAGTAACATCTCTGGTTCTCTCAATAACTAAAATTACCAGTGACAAGTACTTGTACTAGTATTAATATGAGAATTCTGGCCACTTTTCGAGTATGGCCTGTTTTATACCACTGCTGGACTGGCCGCTTTTAAGTCATGTTTTTCTCAGACAACCAAGCAAGAACCTAGTATCTAGTCAACATTAGGGTTAGGTACTAAAGAAGTGAACAGCATGTAGATTTATTATGTATTATCATCATCATCATTTTCCTGCCCTTATCCCACTAGGTGGGGTCGGCACACCATGTTTCCCTCTCCCATTTTCTCCTATCACTCGTCATCTCCGCACTAACTCCTTTCACACGCATATCCTCTTTCACACAATCCATCCATCTTTTCCTTGGCCTTCCTCTAGCAGTATATCCATCCACATTCATATTATGTATTATGTTGGGTGTTATTTATTGATTATTATTTTGTGAAATCACTTCAGGACTCGACAGTACAAAGTAGAGGGGAGTGCACACCTGGCGACGCAGCTGCGCGCGGGCAAATCTCACGCGCAGCTTCCTCGCATGCGTGAACACACCCGAACTGTCAGTGTGTGTGTATACACCCGAAATATGTGTGGGTATGAATATGCTCTAAATGTTTTTGCGTGTGTGTGTAATGTAATGTCGAGATTTATTTATTTTTACAATCGCTGTGATGTTTTCTGATTTCATTTTGCTGTAGGTATGAAATGTGTGTAGAAGATTGTATGGTTTTAGACTATTTCTTTAAATAATTTTTCAACGATAACAGTTATCTATAGGTAACTAAACAAGGAAATAAAACTATGTAGGTAGGTACTATGTACGTAGGTAAGTAAAAAGATTAGAAAATGTATGGCCTTTATGAACATATCAGTTATTTCATTTATGTTCATTAACCATTGGAGCATGCTTTTTAGCGAGTGATAACTAAATAAAAATAGTCTCATTTATGCTGTTGCTAATTCACGAGAAATCACATTTTATAAATATCAGAAAAACTCAAAATGATCGGTTTTAACAGTTTTTGAGTTTATTTTACCAAGGTACTTGATAATTCCGTTTACCACATCACAGGTGACGATTTCAATAGTCCTACATATATTTTTCGGTAAGATGTAACAGTAAGATTAGGTGTCGAGTAAGGATATGCTGTGTTTCAATATGAAATACTAACTACTACTAGTCGTGTTTCTTCTTTCGAACCAGTGTGGTGAAAGGATTTAAAGTACGCCTCAAAAAGCTTTTTAGGTATTACGACATGCTGGTTTCCTCACGATGTTTTCCTTCACCGTTTGATAGTACTGGTATAGCTCACATAATTTTTTCGAACAGGAAAATTCATTGGTGCACGACTGGATTTGAACCCACGACCTTAGGATCGGAAGGCGGGGCAGCTACCACTAGACCAACAGTCCTCTCAATCAATATCAAATGTAAGGAACTATAAATTAAGACGCAAATAATAAAATACATCAAAGAAGCAGATGGATCCGAGAATGTATAAAGCGGAATCCATTGCTAGCCAGAAAATTATGACAATGAGGCTCCATCAATCCATTCATATTCAATTCATCCGTATTCACGCAACAGGTTGACATTAACACACAATTTGCCACAAAACCAAGTCATCTAACAGTTTCATCAATGGATTCCTAAAAAACATTTCTTACAAGTTGTATTGTCTGAGCACAATGACAGGCGCCGGTTAACAAAGCAAGTTTTACAAGTGTACAATTCAAGCGATAGCTCTTTATGAATCAACCGATTTATCGAGATCTGCAGAGTTCTCTTCTATTCAATCTCCGGCATCGTCCTTTGTTGGGACCTGTAGCGGCAGGGGAGGTCAGGGTAAGCTGGCTAGGTTCCAAAACCGTGATTGTTGTAATATTAATAGTGGCTAACTTTTTGTAGTATGTGTATTTTTGTGATTCAACTATTGATGTGTGTCAGGAATGCGATCATTGATAGTACAATAAAGTACTTTAAGTACTCAATTTAATTGGAAATCAATCTAGCTAGATCATAGCTGGTCATCTACTGACATTAATTCCTGCCAAAATGTTGAAATATCGAAAAGGAAGACGTCATAAAAACCTTCTCTCCATTACGTTTTCCTTTGTTAAAACAAAGTCCTGCGATATTTCTATAGGATTGTAGGTAAGACAGGACAAGACTTGAGAAAAAAAGTCAAGTTTTCAAAAGACAAATTCAACTCACAGTCATTTATTAATTGTTAGTTTCAATCTTCATCATCGCCGTCATCATTTCCCTGCCTTTATCCCACTAGGTGGGGTCGGCACAACGTTTCCCTCTTTCATCTACTAGTTTCAATCCCTTTGTTTTAATTCGCCATATTTTTATTCCAATTCTGCATATACATTTTAGGATCATGTTGTCTTAAGACTTTCCTCGCCTTGTTTAGACCGTGTTACACGTTGGCTTACTAAGCACATGCAAGGCTCCCCAAATACGTCATTGAGCCTCGTGGTGTTATATTACTTTTGCGCCGTGAGACCGGGGAGGCGGGGCTGAAAGGGAACACCGTGAGTTTGCACGTGCACGTTTGGCCATCCGATTTTTGGTACCTAATGTGTGAGGAACTTTATGTACCTATATATGTGCCTACAGATGTGTGTTTAGAACTATGTGGAATGAATAAATATTTCAAGGTTTTCTGTTTCTGTCATTTGGACTATAGCTGAATTTATGAATGGTGTAACAGGGTGGTGGGATACGAATTTTTAATAAAGTTTTAATGATATAGGTAATGAAAAAATTTGTGTCAGTGTGATAGCATATTTTTCGGTTCAAAGTTTTTCTAAGGCTTTTATACCGTGCGTTCTTTGTCTTGAGTTTCTCGATTCGTGGAAGTGTTAATAAGGAAGCTAAAAATTTAAATTTTTGATACATGAAATGAAACGGTTACGGTTAAGATTATTTATTTCTCATAATTTTTTTTAATTAAATTACTTACTGAGAAACCTTACAACCTCACACAAGTGTTTATACAATAATTTTAAATACAGTGAGTGATTGTAATTTAAATGCATTGATTGTATTATTTATGTATAATACTTTTAAATGAAAACAAAAAACAACAAAATTCTAACAAATTTAAAAATAAATGCCAATAAACAAAGGTCCAAGGCTATTTTAGATTTCTTACTTATCTCGGATGGTGGCCATAGACCAGAAAAATAAGTAAAAATCGGCCCCTAACTTACATAACGCAACGTGCATGGTTAAAGTTTTGTAGGTAAGTAGTTAGTTACCCATACTTACTCGTTCTCGTAGATACGGATGATCGTCAGAAAGCAGCGGAAATCAACTCTCAAGTCAACCCCCTGGGATTTTGTTTTGTATGCTCAAATAATAAGCGGTTAGGTTTTTTCAAAGCAACTCGTAAGTTGGGTGTAAGTTTCACGGGAGGGATAGGAAGTAGGTGATTATTGTTAGGACTTCCGTGCGGTGCGTCACGTAAACTGTAATCCTGATAACTGCTTGATAATTTTGTGGGATAGGATTAGCTCTATTGTTGTAGAAATCATATAAAATATGTGATTCTCGATCAACATTCTAAACAAATAAAAAGTGCGATTTTAATAAATTTGTGAATATATTTGAAGTTCTCATTACATAATAACTTAGGGTATGTTTTTAGTAAAAAAGATTATTTAATTTTTAAGATTATTTAATCAGATTGCATTAAATGATGTACCTACTAATAGTTATATTTAGTTCATTGTCAATGACAGATTACTCATTTCTATTCTGTGTAACTTTACTGCTTAATAAAACTACCGGTCCTATATAATGTTGTTTTTTAGGAGTAAGTATATTACTGTAGTCATGTCAAGTAACATTAAAAATATTTAAAAAAGTACAATAATAAACTAACAGTATCTATGAGTATGTTGCTGTGGTCAAGTAAAGATAAAATTAATAATAAAAATAATAAAATGTAAACAGAATATGCAGCTGCACAAGGAAAACCCTCGATGCGCAAACCGCCGAGTCACCGGCGCGGGCGCATCGGCCGGCCGGCTTTGATGCGCCGCCTTCGACATCGCCCGATAGCCGACAAAACGACGATGGACGGCCGGTGGCCCAAGGGGAGAGATCTTGGACGAATTAACACACGGAGAGATGTAGTGATTGCTAAAGGACTTGCAGGTTAACCTTTTTAGAACTGTAGAAGTACATTGTACAATGTATTCATTGTTTAAATTCCTATCCAATAAAATCTGCAACTGCATTTTACTGACAAACCTTGATATACGTACCCTACATAACAATATCCAGAATAATTCGTTACTGAACCTTTTGGGTTACTTTTATAATTTGGTTTTACAAAACGGGTGTTTATCTCTTTTTATGTGTAATTTGTCCTCAAACATACTTTATGTACTATGCCTTTTTGTTCGCTCAACATTATTGATGATCTCGGTGGTGTGTAGTTGTGTACTAAAAATTGTACTTTGAAAGAGACTATTTTACCAGTAGACTTGTGGATACATTACACCTAGGCACTGCATTTTGTGAGTAGTGTAAGTATGCCTCCATTTACGTGCATGACATTTAAGTATTTACTAGCTTTCGCCCGCGGCTTCGTTCTCGTGATATCCGGACAAAAAGTAGCCTATATGTTATTCCAGCACACATGCTATGTATATTCCAAGTTTCATTCAAATCCGTTCAGCCGTTACGGCGTGATTGAGGCACAAACCTACATCGTCACATCCACACATCCTTACAAACTTTCGCATTTATAATATTAGTAGGATTTATATAGCCTTTAGGTATAATTTTAGAACTCAAAGATATATCTTGACATTTAACGAAGCTTACGCGGACTACACTTTTCGTTGGAATTGACTCAAAGACAAATACTTCATCGGTTGCATCAGCGTATAGCTTAGACAGGTGGTTAAAAAAAAGACAGCCCGTCTCCGCGGACACTTGTGAGATGATGGTGTGAATTGAACGCTAAGATGAGTAAGCTCGCCTGATAAACAACTGCACGAGGCTGTAATTGGTCAGATCTTTCTGTGGTTGATATCTCTGGTATTTCTGGGATTTCATATCTGCTTTTGGATTCCATTCCTTCTAATAGCTTCAAACGGACTCGTAGAACAAGAATCTGTGGATCGATCGTCAAATGTTTTTGGAGCAACGGTAGTAGTGGCTCCCTGACGATGATTGTCCGGTTTCAATGTTTTGTTATCCGTCGAAAAGCGCTATACATTTTATGACAGAATATTTGCTATGGTAATGAACGAACCGTCCGTCATCCGTAAGTGATTGGGACCGAGCAAATAGTATAGATATGAGCAAAAGTCAAATCCACTTGCAAATAGGTTAGTCTGTTGTGGTTGTTGTGTATTAATACTCTTATGTGGGTAGTTATGCTTGCACTTGTGCGGAGTTGTGGGCTATAATATAAAAGTACCCTCTGTTGTCTCTGAACCTTTGATTTTATTTACAACAAATCAGTGGTCAACAACGTGAACTGAAATAAATCCTATCCTACTATATTATAAATGTGAAAGTTTGTGAGGGTGTTTGTATGTTTATGCCTCAATCACGCCAAAACTACTGAACGGATTTAAATGAAACTTGGAATATACATAGTACATGTGCTTGATTAACATATAGGCTATTTTTTATCCGGGTACCATGCGAGCGAAATCGGCGGGCGGCAGCCAATCAATAAATAAATCTATAAGACATTTGAAACAGTGCCATATAGATCATAACAAAGCAAAACTGTGAGAACTGACTGAGCTAATGATCGTCTCTGTTGATGGAGTTTTCAGACGGTGCTATTTCTTAAACAAAGGACTATATTTCATTTTGGAGTTTCTGATGTACATTTTTAAGCCACACTTGGTAAAACAGACTTTCCCAAAGCCTTGAAATTGGCAAATGTACATAATTAAAACAAGTATTTAAATTTAAATGGTAAACATCCTTTAGTTTCAGAGGTCGTGTGTCACGTTCAGTTATTGCATTCAACATCTTGAATTATTAAGGAAATTCCTTTCTGCTTCATGTCTCTATTGTTAATGATTTACACAAAATGGTATATCATCGTGATTATTATGCCTAAAAATAATTAAGGTAAATACCTAATAAATTATAGTAAGTAGATATTACACCTGTGTATATTTCGCCAAATGAAAATTAGGTTACGAACCGGTCAGAGACATAAAAATATATAAGTAGTAATAGATGATTTATTTTTTTATTGGCAGTTTATGTCCTGTTCGTGTATTCAACTAACGGACGACGAATGCTTAATTACCATACACGTAGCGACGAGATCTGTAAAATAGAGCGAAATTGAAAAAAAAAACGCTGCTATGGTCACTTCTAGTCATCGCCTGTTAGTAATATAGAAACCGGTCACTTAGGAAACCAAGGTTTTTCTCAGATGATACTATTTACAAACCGTCGATCCTAGGTTTGCCAGGTAAGTAAATCCTTGGTTAATCTGCAAAAAAGAATAATCCTTCCGGCGATGGGCTAGTTTCGGCTTTCGGCAGACTTTGTGACGCCGCCGCCGATGAAAATCGTAATTTGGCCGCGGAACAAACGCTCAGGTGGGTAGGGCTGTCCGGAACTACGAATGTATTGGAAACATTAATTTTTTCTTTCAATCACCTTTTATCTATCAAGTCGCGTCACTAGTTTTTCGAACCACTAACTTGAGGCGTACTTTAAATCTATTCAGATTTAAAGTACGCCTCAAAGCCTCTTTTCGTGCATATGCATGACCATGTCCAAATGTATCTGAAACTATTTTTTTTAATAGTGGCCATCATCATTGTTTTTCAATACTGACGGTGAACAAGAAAATACTAGATAAGTGGTTTCACGTGACGTTGACAGCCCTAGTACAAGTTATCTTTGCAGATCGCATATTCCATAGAAGAGGATTACCGAGTTTGCTATTACTGCATTCTAGGAAGGTACACCAGGTAGGCACTTCTAAAAACTCTTTGTCTGTGTTTCGGCTTCGTTATACGAAGAAAAATGAACCTTACTCCCTTGACTTACCCTTCGTTTGTAGTTCTTATTTGTCGGTACCAGTGGTTGTGGGTTTATCTCCAAAATACAGACTAAATTATCCTTTATTACGTTGGCGTACGGTTTAGTTTTAATTAATATACTGTTTATGGAAGTATTACAGCAGAAATAATATCAATTAAAACCAAAATTTGCAGAATAAATCAGTGTGCCGTTATAAATGAATGAATGCCAATAATGCGAATTCCTCAATGACTATTATGATAAATAGTTCAGCAGAACTAAGTACCTAAAGGCTTAAATTTTGTATTTTTGCCTAAAAAAAGTAGTCTCGTGTTCTTTTTTACTTTAATAAATATTCTTTAGACTATGTGCGCTATAGAATTATCGAAAATATATTCTTTAGCTATTAAAATTCCACTGTAATTACATTACTACGGTAACTTCATCAAAACCGTACGTCAATCACACGTGCCATGGCTGCATTGTATCTGCAGTGCACAGTACAACAACTTTACTATTAACTTATTAAGGTACTATGAGGGTACTATCGTTTATTTTATTTTTCGAGTATTGGTTATTTTATTTCAATGCGGCCAGTGTCTTAGGTACGCTTCCGTCTGATGAGCTGGATCAGGTTCGGAACGGCCTTTAGATAGCCCGACTGTTTCTTTTGTATTTACATTTGTATTAGTAAGTAAGTTTATTTTTATTGATATATGTAAGGACATAGGTAAATAATTCGCACTTAACAATTTTATTGTCTTTATAATTGACAGGATCCTATACCCTACAGTGAGTGAAGATAGTCTGTGGGTTATGATAACGAACGTCTGAATAACCTATTATTATTTATAAACAGAAAGAAACTTTCAACTAATATAAGTTTTTACAAATAATTAATTAATTTACAAAAAAAACAGTCATAGATACATATTTACTAGTACTTAAACTTCAAACTTTTTCACACATTTGAATTACCTACAATTCCAGTTTGATTTCGTCCATTTATCAAAAAAATCTAGATACAAATGCATCAAGTTTTTTCTGCGTTGGCGCAGGCTGTTGTTACTTTGTGGTACTGTATTCATTCTACGTCTTTGTGCAGGAGTATGTAATTAAGAGTATTGGAAACCGTCCGAGTACATGTCAATTCATTAGAATTAAAAATGAAATGCCGCTAAATGTTTTTGTACGATGATTAAGCAATCACTTTCTTCTAAGAATATTGTTTAGAAATATTTGCAGTATTTGTTTTTTTCTCCTGTATCATTTTTAAACTAGGCTTTGAGACTTTATATATAGATAGACTAAAGAGCCCGTGTTTTTATAATTTCTTAAATGGTCAAATCACCATTTCAAGATGTATTGGTTTTTCATGGACTAAGCATTAGGTAAACAAAGAAATGGATCGTAAAACGAAGTGTAGTATAGTCACGAGATGAACCCATGGCATTATAAAGATTGTCAAGGGATGGATTCAGCACAGAATCATTTGTTATGTATATTGGAGAAGCCAATGCCCAGTAGTGGACTTCTATAGTAGTCTGACTCTGATGTTGATGTAGCCTATGCTTCTTGGTTCTTGTAGTTATCATTATAAAATTCTAGTTTTCGGCCTATACTTCCTAGGCAAGAAATATTTTTCTTCTGATGTGGGATTTCTTCTGATAAAGGGCCCTAAACATTCGTCCGAGGTGCCACGACGTGACGACGAGACGACATGATTATGCCATCTTGTATGTTAGAATGAAAATCTTGAAAATTAAATTAGATTAGGCTCGAATCTTCAACTTTGTTTTTTTCTGTTGAATATTGTGTAATCATTTGTGGTAATGGGTGGAAACTAAAACTTCATTTGTTTTACTTGTATTCTCCCCACGCGCGAAAGTTTTTATATTGATGCTTTGTACAAAAACGTGACTGGACAAAGTTCAAATATACCTATGTTAAAGATACATACTGCTTTGTTAGTGAAATTTTATGCGGTATAATGTTGTGGTAAAAAAAATTACCTCTGTAAACGTTTAAGAATCCTATTATTTGAAATATTTCTATGTTTTTTTTTCTAGCATTTTGAGTGCTGTGTCACAGAAATGACGGATTCCGAGATAGCGGTCAGGATTTGAAACGAGGTAGTGAGCTAACATGATCTAACATAAGTACCTAGGTCATATCGGCACAAAAAAATGACTAGCAAACTTTAGACAGAACGGGCAGAGATTACCTATATTATTACACTGTCACCATCCCAGCACAAAAAACAAGGCAAAGATGTTTACAAGCAAACTTTAGACGAAGCTTGTTCCATAAAGATTACAAGGGAATATTTGTTTACAAAACTGAACTACAAGTTTCAAATATTAAACGACAACGTGTGAACTGGGCCAGTCGCCTATCAAGTCATTTGTATCCAATAATTACAAAACCGATTATCTATAAACGACCACCGCCCACCTTAAAATAGGAAATAATATATAGGTAAATTCACTGGTCATGCGAATCGGGCATTAGTCCTAATATCCCTTTTGATTTTAAGTAATTTATGTAATTATGTCATAGAATAAATAATAGGTACAGTGCAATCGAAAATGTTTTTACAACATTTATGTCAATAATCAATATCGAAAGTGTCAAATGTCAAAGTGTGCAGATATTACGTCATAATTTTATGTTACGCCTTCGTAAGATAATACAAAATAGATGTTCAATATCTGACGCTAATTCACTTAAATCTTTATAAAAAAAAACTCAAAATCTTTGACACGTGTTTCGCGTTTCCACGAGGCATTATCGGGAGGTTGTACACTCGGACTGTGCGTCATATACGTTTTGCCCCTACGAGCGTTGCACAGAAAACGTGTCACGTTTATTTTGCACTTGTTTGAATTTTGGTAAGCAGTTTTATAAAGATTATTATTAGATATTTAACATCTATTTAGTATAATCTTATAATTCGGACGTCCGCAAAGTCGCGCCTGAATCAATTTGACCTCTGTGGCGTGCTCGACTGAGACGCAAGAGGCGCGAGTTCGATTCCCGCTGCGGAAGAAATGTAAATATTTACATATTTCTGCAATTATTTCTTCCGGGTCTGGGTGTTGTAATATTATGTAGTACCTATTATAAGTATGTATTTATAAAAAAAAGTAAACAAGTATTTATACAAGTACCTATTATGTCAGCCATCTGGTTCCCATAGTACGAGCTTTGCTTAGTTTAGGGCTAGATGGTGCTGTGTGAAAATGTCCACACACATTTTAATTTTTTTACATCTTACGTTTTCGAGGCAAAAATGTTAATATGAACATAGATGATTTGAAGAAACATAATTTAAACGTGTAAAAGTTTTTTACTTTGCTATACTTAGGGTCTCTGCCCACTACCCGTTTCAAAACCAAACCGACATCAACAAAAAGAGCAAAAAATTACAAGCGAATTTTTACTGGATTTTGCTATGTATTTTTGTGCCAGGTCGGTGTTGTGGGCGGAGACCCTTAATCGAATATTGGTTGTCGGAGGGTGGAAAGAAGGCTTTGAAAAACGAGTTTTCTATTCGATTATGTAGATAAAAGCTTCAGATATGGAATCAAGATGATAGATTATGTAATAATCACGTTGGATTGATATCATGCAATCTAATGACAAGATTTTACTCGTTAATCTGTAATTTGTAGTTAAAAGTAAAATAAAACAAATAAAGTTGAACAATTATAATAAGTATTCCCAAGGAGGGTTGACGTCAGGCAAGCGGCCGATCATAAAACACCTTAGCCAAAACTCTTACAGCATGATTCAAGGATCATGCTGTGCCGACCCCACATAGAGTGGGATAAGGGCAGGAAGATGATGATGAGTTATAATAAGTATTTTTAACTTTGGCCACTCAATGACGTCCTTTGAACATCACGACGAACTTTACTTGGAAAATTATTCATACAATGTTAAATTAGGTTATTGGTCGAAGTTACAAACTAAGAAGATGGCTGTTGACAGGTTGTATTTTTATCTATCTTCAGGATAGAAGCTTATCAGAGTAGTACAACATTTCTTACTACAGTACCTACGTCAATCGTGTTGACAAAAAAAAATCCAAAAGTTATTTTATTGTATCGTAATTCAATGGAACCTACTCTCTAATCAAATAGCAACTTCATTTTAATTCTTAATAATAATCACAGCGCTAATTACTACTACTCGTGTCACTAGTACCTACTTGAGAAACAGTGATTAAAGTGCATTTCAAAGAGGCTCATTTTATGCACTTGACAAAGTTTTCTCAGTACTTCTACTACTAATTGTGTCACTAGTTCTTTCGAACCAGCGTAGTGAAAGGATTTTTACTAAATACTTGTTCATGCATTATGCGTCTGATCCTAGAATCATTTACAGCAGATTTATACGCAATTCAAAAATTGACGCCACATTTACATTAATAGCATGTTCAGAACAGCTTCTGTGCAAATTTCTAAGCACTACACCTGTAGGTTGAATATATTTACATATAAATTATAATAGAGTGGCACCGTAATTTCTATGTTGTACTCGTAAATTAGGGACCGAAAGATGGAGCGATAGCTGAATAATGAAATTATTAGGCGATGACCGTCTTTTGTTTTAAATGAGTGGGTTTGATTGTTACACGCATTTCAGATATAATTATTGAGGTCCTCCTGGTTTTGTGCTTCTTTGTTTGTTGATATTTTTAGTTATTCTTTGTCAGTTATATAAAACTAGGGAGATGATTAGATAAACACGTTTTATCGAAAAAATATGAAAAACCTGATTACATTTATGTTACTAGGTACTTTCTTTATAAATGTGAAGTGAGCACTGGTGGTCTAGTTGGTAGTCCCATCTAATTAGTCCGAAAAATGTATGTGCGCTATACCAGTACTCTCGAACGGTGAAGGAAAACATCGCGAGGAAACCCGTGCCTTAGTCAGCTCCGCACGTATTGACCATGGACAAGGCCGACTAAGCTGAGAGGATGAAATAGGTGCTGGGCAAGACTACTCCATCTTAATTCGTCCCGGGCACTACAATGTCCCGTTAGTGAACGTAAAAGTTGCCTCTTGACTTGACGCTGTATAAATCATCTACTACAGATGGTAAAAGGCCTTACTATAAATGTGGCAGATGAATATTGTCGAATTTTATACTAAATCCATAATCACTGACCGATTTAAAACTTTATTGAATGACTTTGAAGACAAACGATGTATTTGAAATCTTTTGAGTGAAAGTTGTTCATGCTTAATTTTAACAAACACTATTTCCTACCAACCGAAATAATATTAATAGTTGCTGTTTTTAATATTATAACACTTCCCCTATTTAATCGTTGGGTTTGCGTGAGAAACGCGAACAGGCAGTAGCCAGTTTTAAGCACCAACTTGACCACTTTAGGGTTTCACTTGCTATGGTAAACTGAACTTTAAAACATTGAGATAAGGGTGATAATCGTGTTTTTTGATCTGGTTGCACAAGAGATGGAAATGCAAGGAGCATTAATCACAACAGAATTAGCTTTGCCGATCCGCTCCCAAGTGTCCGGTAGGAATTTATATCAGTTGTTTTGTTATAAGAGAGAGTCGTGTAACCCGGATTTTGGAGGTTTCCCATTTTAATTCGTTTTTAAAAAGCATATTCATAAATTATTCTAACCAATATATTTAGTTACAGCTAGTCATAGCCTAGTTCATGTATGACAAGATCTACATACTTTCTTTACTTGAATCTTTCAACTCATTCATTACCTTCAATGCCCTAATTAATACTTCAGGTATTAAGACCTTAATTAAAACTTCAAAATATAATATAATAAATATAACGAATATTTGTAGACATTTTACACAGCGCCATCTAGCCACAAACTAAGCAAAGCTTGTACAATGGACACAAGATGGCTGATAGAGTACTTATGTTTTTTTTTTAATACATACTTAGAATACATAGTACTACAACACCCAGACTTGGAAGAAATATTTGAAGAATATACAAACAGTTCTCCCGTGGCGGGAATCAAACCCGCGCCTCTTGCGTCACAGCCGAACACTCGCCCGCCACGCCACTGAGGTCGTCAAATATTGTGACTGACAGTTTTTTTGTTAAACTTCATAATAATCTTTTGACTTAACTTATCATAGGTTAAACATATCTCTATCTCCAGATATATGTTCAGTTTTAAATAGTTTTAAAATTAATAAAACCTTTGTTACCCAGTTTCTTAACAGGCCTCTTTGCACCCAAGTTAGTTTCGTGGCCAAACCACCTCCGCGCCGCTGGGGACCGCATAAATACTACTTAGCGCGCACGACACTCCGAAAATAAACGCCATGAATAAATAAAAAACAAAAAGAATCAACTTTTTTAATCATCGAAAATGAGCTGTCCCAAAAAAGCCGGACAAATTCATAGTCATCTAGCAATAAAAATGGAATAGCCAGGATTTTTAGTTTTTGCTTTGATGCTGCAAAAAGTATATTTTACCTCACAATTTTTTGTAAATATAAATGCACAAAATAAACAAAAACTTACACAAAAATGAGTATTCTGTATTGTAGATAGATTTCAAAAATACTGCGCTGACGAACACATTTTTTCAAACACCTAGTATTTATTGTTTGTCATAACTTTACCGGTCATAAATGCGGCCAATGACAGCCCTAGTCTAAATGTAAAGGGCACCCGGAATAAACTTTTTCTAAAAAACTTTTTAATAATTATCAGACTTGAGGAGTAGCGTCACTAATGTGTGAATGTGATACCCTTTTCCAAATAATTTTGTTTTGTAACACATCTTATAGATTTTGACGTTATTTATTTGATGGGGCTAAGGTGCCTTCATTTGTAAACGTTTACCCTTGTTAGGAAGTAATTTATAATGAAATTATATGTGGTCTTGTTTCTTTTTTATGTCTATTAAATTTTATATCAAAAGAAATGGATATCGATGTAGGTAGTATTTGACTAACGGAAGTAGAAGCATAATTTAATCTAGGTCTAATCTATGCCAGTATCATGCATCGTCAGGAAATTTGATTGCCAACTGCACTGGTCTAGCGGTGGTGGAAGCGGAGCTTTTGATGCCTAAGGTCGTGGGTTCTGTGTTGATTTTTGTACACTATACCAGTAGATACTCTCTCTCAAACGGTGAAGGAAAAAATCATGAGGAATCTGGCTCGTCGTAGAAACTAAAAAGTTCGTAAACATGGTGTCAATGGCACTAAAGGAGTTTTTGAGGCACCCTTAAAACTTTTCAACACACTGGTTCAAAAGAACTAATGCCACGGGTAGTAGTAGATTTTTCCGTGTATAATTTAATCAAACGCTTTATTTTTTTGATAAATAGAAATTAAAAATAAAAATTAATACGTAAACTTAAGTCAACAAAACATAACAACAATTTGATAGTTTTTCAATAAACACGCTGTATATCGGTTACAGTAGTGTTGTACCAGGGCCGTGGTTTGACACCAAAACGTCACGGCAATTAAGGAATCGGCAAGCTCTAACCTCGCTGTCAGACGTGCATTGGGTGCGCGGCTGATTGGCATACCTACTGTTGAGCAATCGCTGGATACGACACGGATAACTTTTAGTTGAGACTTGCAAATCAGTGGTAACTAACTCAACAGCCACAATTCACTTACATAGTTCTGTGATAGCGATTTTGGATTTTTGTTACTATCAGTTTCAATCAGTCGGTTCTTTAAATACTAACTGATTGAAATTGATCGCAACCAAGGTTCCAATCACCCTTGACTGACCCCACAGAATTTCTTTATCTCTTATCATGTTTCACATTTGATCAAAATATCTAGTTTGTAGGTTTTTTCCACAAACTCACTTTTGAGTACTAGAGAAATTAACGCTTTACGAGTATTTATCGCTGCAGAAATCAAACTTACCTGCCTCACGTCTCTGAGACCTACTCAGCCTACAATTTTACCGGGATGATGACTAACTGGGGTAATAGGTGGAAATTGTTAGTTGAACTCGCCTACGCATCAAAGTCCTATTAAACATAAAAAAGTCGATAACCTATCCAGTACATACAAGTTTCTTGTTAGAGTATACGCTACATAACATTTATCATATATCACGTTTGACGTTTCACACTGACGTTTTCTCTTCCGTCGATGTGACAGCACGTTAGCTTCAGAGGACTTTATTGTGAGTATCTGCACCGTGACTGTACTTTATTGTACGAATACCTTCTGTCCGTGATTGTACTGTTTCGACATTAGGTAGGTTACATTTTGTTTGACAGCACAACATTCGGATTTTGATGAATTAATGGAACTATTTTTACAACAATACGTGTGAAATATGCGATGTTTTGAATGGTTTTGTGATTGTAAAGTGCGGTCAGTGTGAGTTCTTCAGTAAAAGTGACGTCATTTGATAGGAATTTTCATTTCGGCTAAGAGTTTTGTGGTAGATTTTAAAACACGGGGAATCCTAGTATTGAGGGTACAGTATTCTTATTGTTAACTTAAACTACTATGTACAAGTTTAGTATAATACTCCCCTTTCACATTTAGTTTGGTCGGCAACGCAGTTGCAGCTCCTCTGATGTTGCAGGTGTCCGTGGGCGGCAGTAATCACTTACCATCAGGTGAGCCGCTTGCTCGTTTGCCCCCACTTCCATAAAAAA
The DNA here is from genome assembly GCA_949320045.1 of Scotopteryx bipunctaria. Lineage (NCBI taxonomy): Eukaryota > Metazoa > Arthropoda > Insecta > Lepidoptera > Geometridae > Scotopteryx > Scotopteryx bipunctaria. The sequence goes on from OX439441.1 coordinate 9,756,240, forward strand.
ATCATCATCATCATCATCAGCCTATAGCAATCCACCGCTGAACATAGGCCTCACCTAATGAGCGCCATTGCGCCCTATCTTTGGCTTGACGCATCCAGTTTCTGTCAGCAGCCTTTCGCAGATCGTCACTCTACCTAGCCGGAGGGCGTCCTACATTACGTTTGCCGAGTCGCGGTCTCCACTCAACAACTCGTTTACCCCAACGATTGTCGGCTCTTCGGCAGATATGACGACATAAAAAATACTTGGTGGCATTCGATGCTTGGGTGTCTACGATCCCCCTCATATACAGTCACCATTTTTATCATGGTAACGTGGTACCATAGTAAAAAGTATCCTGTAATATGTTATTTCAGGTCTAATGTATGTTCCAAGTTTTATCTTAATCCGTTCAATGACTATAATATAAGTATGATATTTTTCATTACCGAAGACCCCCAGATTTGTATGAACTACTACTAGTTATGGCGCTAGTTCTTTCGAACCAGTGTGTTGATTTAAAGTGCACCCCAAAGGCTTTTTTCATCCTCTTGACACATTTTTTCGAACTGTATGTTACAGGGGCGGGACACGTCAGCTGGATGTCTCCGGACAGCCTGGACTCCTGAGTGGCGGCGGCGTCATGGTCGGCCGAGAAAGCGTTGGCGAGACGAGCTCGATGCCTTCGAGAGAGGGTGGTGGGAGATGGCTCGGGACAGAGATGTCTGGAAATCCATGGGGGAAAACTTTGCTCAACAGTGGGACGAAATAGGTTAAAAAAAATGTCACAGGGTGATGGCGATGATGAATGTCACAGGACCCTATGACTCAATTACCGTTAAATTGTCGGTCCCGGCTTTTAAGTCGTTAAGCCATGACGGAGGCCTTTAGGCGGCCTAAAAACTCCGTCACAAGAATTGGCCACGAGCTCATACGAACTTGATTATAGGACCCTATGTTTTGAATGGTTCTAGTGAAATTGTAACTGGAATAGGTATCGGTGGTGTGCTTTATAAAGCACGGCCCACGTCGACGACAGTGATGTTGATTGGCGGGCGACACACTTGCGTGCAGTTCCGTTACCGCGGATCATGGACCCTACTACTAGAACCGCAATAAATCCTACTAACATTATAAATGCGAAAGTTTGTGAGGATTTGTAATACTTAAAAGAGGATCTTAAATACTGTAAGCTACGTTAAAATATAAGGTTATGTACTGAAATAAATAAATTGAAATTGAATTTGAGGATGTAAGGATGTGTGGATGTGACGATGTATGTTTGTGCTTCAATCACGCCGTAACGGCTGAACGGATTTGAACGAAACTTGAAATATACAATAGCATGTGTGCTGGAATAACATAAAGGCTACTTTTTGTCCAGATATCACGCGAATGAAGCGGCGGGCTAAAGCTAGTAAATAAATAAATAAACCACGGCGAGTATATTACACTAGACAAAATTATAAAGAACTAACTGCCGCCCGCGGCTTCGCTCGCGTGCTACCCGCATAAAAAATAGCCTATATGTTAATCCAGCACATGTTCTACGTGTATTCCAAGTTTCATTCAAATCTGTTTAGTAGTTATTGTGTGAAAGAGTAACAAACATCCATGCATCCATACATACAAACTTTTGCGTTTACAATATTAGTAGGATTAGAATACAGGCTTTTTTAACCGTACCTAATATTTTAAATCCGAAAGTCTGTCACAAACAGCACAGATCTCCTTGCACCTGCCTAATTTTTAAGCTAATTTAATATGATTGTTTTCTGTAATAGGTCTTTGTTTTGTTTATTTTTCTTGTATTTGATTTTTCTTTTTGTTACCTATTAGTTTGTTTGTTTTTCTACTCATCTTTTGTGTCTGCGCAATGTTGCTGTTGTGTCAAATAAAGTTTTTATATATCTATCTATCTGTGAGGATGTTTGGATAATTATGGCTTAAACACGGTATAACGGTTGAGGGGATATGGATAAAACTTGAAATATACATAGTTCGCGACTTAGAATAACACCTAAGCTAATGAAGGTACAACGCTAACGAAGCTAGCTAGCGGAAGGTGGGAGCCAGTTATGAATAAGTCAAGACCTAAATTAAATTTTTCTCAATGCAAGTTTTTAAAAGCTTAAGCTTGGGTCACAGTGTAGTTTTGTTTTGGTAGCGTATTTTTGAAGCGCTCGTGGCGTAGCTTGCTTAGGCGTTCTTGATTGATCGTTAAAGTTAAGCAACGTTGTGCGTAGTCACAATTGGGATGGGTGAACGCAAGTGGCATTACGAGCTGAGCGCTTCCGTGCTTCGGAGGGCACGTTAAATTGTCGGTCCTGGCTTTTAAGGAGGCCATTAGGCGGCCTAAAAACTCCTTCACTAGAGTTGGCCACTAGCTCATACGAACATACATAGTTAGTAGCGTAGTTTTTTTGGTGTTATAACCTCCTATGTAAGTCAAATGTAAGTCCTGACATTACAAGAGATGTCTATACTTAGGAGCAAATAGTAGCGGATGCGGGAGCGTCGTCCACTCGATGTCGCTGCATTGTCACTCGAGTGACACTCACAAATGTTTGCCTCTTCAAAAAGACGACCGTACAACAAAAACAAAGACACGTCCTATATAAACGGAATGCAAATCAACATCGCAATAAATTTACAGCGGTTTTCTTTGTTTAGACTATTAGACCAAACGTGCCTAATCGGCCAGTAAACCTTGTGGACGCTGTTTTATAAGAAATAAAAAAATATAATTGATCGGAAGCATGCTTATTGCTATTTGTTTCGATTTATAACGATCAGTAGAGTGGAAAAACTGGAGGACCCTGGTGTTTTTATGACACTCGTCCAAGTGTATTTAAAAAAGTTAATTTTTATATTATTATTATTTATGCTATTTAGACGTCTGTTTTAAATTTGACTACACTATTGTATGAGGTTAAGCCTGTAAAAATAGATAAATAAGTGGTAAATAAATAAAATAAACAGAAGTCATCGTCATGAAGGTACGACACTAAACTTGACCAGAGGACTGGTTTTGCGGAAGATATAAACTTTGGTCTAATCTTATCTGTTTGTTATCGTTGCTTTTGTAATTTCGGTAGATTCATCGACAAAATATTGCAACAGTATCAAGATGTCAGTGTGACTCATGAAGCAATAATATTTTCCGCATGGATGTATAAAATTTGTGTTCACTGTATGGTCTAGCATGTTTCGAATGTAGTATCCCAGTGCACAGTCCATTTTATCCTTAGAAATTGTCAGTAGACACGGATGTCCTTCTCGAGTCCAAACTTTCTTGTGTAGTTGGTCACAGGCGGCAGTCACGGCGCGCGTGCTCGGACCAGTTTTTGTCGACCGCTGGGTGCCGGCGCGGGCCAGATATTGAAATAATTGCTTTTTCAACGGCACGCCGTGCAAATGACATTCGAAATGGAGGTCGTTTTTTTACAGCCGAGCCGCGAGAAGGAAAATTGCCTGTGATGAAATGCTGTATGATAAAAATGATGGTAGAACCAGATTGTGAACGCGAGACATGACAGTTGACCGGCTCGTCACGACCGCACGCCCCCGACCACAACGCGTTAAAGAATTGAACCGAATTGTTTTCGCTTTTCGTAAAATACCACAGCGGTTTGCAATAAATGGCTCAATAGGCAGTGAAATAACTGCTCAAATTATGGTGAGCATTCTTCTCCAATGAGCTCAATAAACGGACTCGACTATGCGTTTTCCGATAATTCGAGAAAACAGTAAAATGATTAGCGACATGTCGGGACCTCACTTCATTCTATTCGCGGCTTAATGAGAGCCGACCCGCAGTGGCAGCTCAGTGTTAAAAACCTAAATTGTTGTGTGAACTTTCACAGTTATTGGGCATCGGTTTTATAGCTAACGACGCGAAGTAAAATGGACAACAGCTTAAAGTGTTTGTTTTTTTCCATTGGATCGAATGCTCACGGTCCGATGCAAGATTGCTCTTCGATATCATAAAGCATCATGTGCGCCGGCACGTGCTATGGTATCTTTGAATTGCTTGATGATTTGATTTTTATAGATAACATGGAAAAACTTAGCACAGTAAAGTTTTATATGTTGTTGAGATTTCTTCACGGCGATTAGGTGCAACGCAGGTTCCGTGAAGCGGGATGGATATAACTGAATATGACAAAACACACTAAATTGTTTAAGTCTGTGAAACAAATCTAGGTATTTATCATCGATCGGCGTGAAGTATCGCAGATGTCCGTCCGTCCGCTGCAGTCCAAGATTGTCCGCGTCGAATCGCCGAGACAAACCTGCGAGACAAAGGCCCCGGTACGTTTGTCACGCGCTGTAAATATTTTGGACGGCTTTACGGGCTCCGTAGTTTTATGAGCCTTTCTCGCTGACACCATTGTCTCGCGTCGTCCGCTGATTAGCCACACCCAGACGTCCCTAGGCCGAGGGCCGTCTTTTCCAAGATTAGATCCGAAGACAATTGTTTTTGACGAGACAATTGGTTTATTGCAGTTTCTAACTCAATTTGTAAGGGCCAGCCCAAAACCGTAATTTCAATAGTGAATGTTGCCGAGAATTCCGTGATGTTGATGTATTGCCTTATTGGTTTGTGATGGTAATTAGTGCAGCTTCATGCTGTGAAGATTTCAATTTAAATTGATAAACATTAGTTAGAAACTAGTTGGTAAAAAAAAAATCCTGCAAAGATGTCTTGTCATTCGTAGATAGTTTTACGTGGTCAAGTTTTAACATTCTGTTTTTCCCAGTAGGTAGAATAGTTTCATTACTTCCATTAGCTACAATGGGTAGTGACGTCACGCGGTGGGTGCCAGCACGTCGGCGTCACGCTCCACAAACAGCGAGGTTAGAGCAGCCTTGACGGACGCCCCACATTGCGCGCTAGCATAGAACAAAACCACTTTTTAGGTAAATACCACACCTGAAGCGTGATACTAGGTGCTCTTCCGACTGGATGCCCAAGATGCCCTTCAACATCAAACTAATCGTTTTAAGATTGAATATTTATTTAGTGGTTCTGTAGATAAGTCTACTATATCAGATGAATCAAATCTGGCCTATAAGATTTGAAGCGAAGAATGCGTGTAATCTAGCGTTGACGAAAACTAAGTAGGTACGACAGTATTATCTAAAAGCTGGATCGACAAAAACCGAGAATTCGACATTTTTAAGTTGCTGAAAATTTAATCCATAGTTTCTTTTACTTGACTATGAGGATGATACTTTGGCAGTCTCTTAAAAAGTTCATGATATTTGGGATAAGAAAACCTTCCAAAAAGCAACAAAATGAAACAGGCTGATTGCTCCTTCACCATTATGAAATTAAGGGTAAACAGGTGTGAAATTAACCTTTTTATGAAGTTAATAGATTGCCGACCGATACTTACGTAACCCACTATTAGAATCGCCTAAACGGGTGTTTAAAACGGTGTAATTTGACACTAAACAACAGAATTTGGCAGTTTCATCTCGTTATAGCATTTCTACTTTTGTTTTTTGAAGCGGTTGCTTTGATGCTTTGTGGTTGATTGATGGACGATTATTTTTCGGTTTGATCTGGGGACTTCCTCGTTTTGTTAGATTGTTAAGAGTTCACGCTCCGTGGTTCGCGTAGCTTTGTATTGTTCTAGTTATAACTTCTTTGTTGCTTGTAATATTGTATTGTAATTGAAAAAGTTGTTTAACTTTCCTATCGAGATTCAATTTCCCTTGAAAAATATTTTCAACGTAAATTACTGTTTTTAAGAAAAAAATATTAAGCATAAATTATTAGTGTTAAGAATCGGGTTTGATTAGAATTGTATAAATCTTTTAGCAAAAGTTTCATAAGTGGCGGCGGTTTGACCTTCAGCAAGATTCACTCCAAGAGTCCAACATTGCCACATACAAATAGAAACGAAACTGCACAACCACTTCAAGTGAAACGAAAAGCAACACAATACGGTACCTAGTAGGACCAAGCTTTTGCAATCATTTCACGCTAAGAATATAAACCAAGACGAATCCGCTGTTTGCTAACCGTTTGACCCGACTCCTCTCGCGCCCACTAACCCACTGTTCGAGACGCACGCGATCAATTCTGACACCTATACGCAGCAAAGTAGAGTGCAATGTCCTATCACAATGCCTATTCATCACATTGATGTAATGATGTGTAGTCAGTATCAACTGTTTATTTACTGTTCTTTGTGTGGCGCTCGCGGGTCGTATGTTCATTTGTATACGTTCCAAAGTGAATCCTATTGTCGGTGAGAGATGGTTAATAGTCGTTTGAAGTATGGCTGGTCGTTGCTTCCTTCTATTACTGATAGAGAGTGGATTGTGTGACCGGCAGAAGAGTCTTCAGGCGAACCGTTAGTCGGGACCGTTCTATAAATTAATTTGGTAACAGTAAGTAGTGAATCTGTCAGTGAAAAAAATCCTGAAGTTGATTTGAGATTATACGTTCTTAAGAGTCAATTATCTATAGTCAGTCAGTTCCGTCAATTAATCGCTAGTAAAAAATACACTTGGTATGTTTGTTTTTGAAATTTAGCTCAGTTTTATTATTATTCCTATGAATTCACCTCAATGTTTTAGGCTTGAGATGTTTTTATAGAATCTTAAGAGGAAGTTTAACCGCATGTTTTTTTAGCACTTTTTAATTTAATAACCTTGAAGCATCCATCTCTAGAGAAGGCGCCATCATGTCTCTAGCATAGTTGAAGGGTCCTCACACACAAATTGAACAAACACTCGTGTCCCCCTTGCTATAAATGTAGTTGTCTTGTCCCACTAACGCCGACTTCCTTCAGCAGATACTGTTATAAATATACAATACATAAGATGTTGATAAAATAACAAAAAACCTTGCCTAGCGCACATCACTTCAGAGCGGTTCTTTAAAGTCACAAGTTTTTTAGTGCCACTTTACTTCAACGCAGTCTTTCACCTTAGGCTTGGTCAGAGAGCACTGGTGGTCTAGTGGTACTGACCTCGTCTTTCGATCCTAAGGTCGTGGGCTCAAATCCGATTGTGCACCAGTACTCTAAAAAGTAAAGGAAAACATCGTAAAGAAACCGGCATGTCGTAGAACCTAAAAAGTTCGAAAATATGTGTCAAGTGCACGAAAGGAGCCTTTGAGGCGCACTTTAATACAAATTAAATTACAACACACAGACAGAATAAATATTTGCAGAACAAGCAAATATTTTTCTCGCAGCGAGAATCGAAGCCGCGTCTCTTGCGTCTCAGCCGAGATCTCGCCCGCTACGCCACAGAGGCCGTCCGTGTGTCTTAGAAGTATAGATACATCAATACGAGTTTTTGTTTGCAGTTGGATAGGCATAAGGATGGAACTCCACGTAAACGAAGCCACATTTCTTCCACTAATAAATAACAAAAAGGAACCAGCTATCAACATATCGTTCAAAACCAGCCCATTAATACCCCTGCAAGCTTACTCAAACTACTAAATAATTTTATAATGACCGTGTAGATTTCAGATAAGGTGTATCTACCTAATCCGTGTCGGTTTATTTGTTTTTAATTATTCAGTGGCTCCCTCCCGCCCCCAGTTAATGACTCTATCGCCGACAATTTACAGCGCCCTTTGTTTTTATCCACTGCTTGATGGAGGACTTTGGTTACGTGGGAGGAAATGACGAAGACTGACTAGACTATTCAGATATGATGGGGGTATGGAGCACCTTTAATCATTTCTGCCCTACTAATTGCACCTGCAGTAATCGTTATTCTTGGATTTTTCACTTTTTTGCAGAAATGGTATTCCAGGGGGCTAAAAATCTACACCTTTATAAAAAATAATTTTCATTATATTTTTTACTGTAAGTTAACATGGACATGGTACAGAGATATCTAAAAATATGATTTCCGTTTTTCTCGAAACCGCAATTTTGAAAGCACTGCATTTGCAATTACGAGGGCAGAATTAATACCAGTCACATGACTAGTGTCAAGTGCACGATAGAAGCTTTTGACTAGTCGCGTGAGAGTCCTAGACATTCACACAGTTCAGAAACTACGAGTAGTATTAGTAACAGTACCCAAACCCGGAACAAATATTTGCAGTTTATGCAAATATTTGTCTCGCAGTGGAACTCGAACCAACACATCTTGTGTTTAAGCTAGTCACTCGTCCGTCATGCCACCGAGGATTGTCCAATGAGATCACGGTGAGCCTATAATAATAATGATATAGTAATAATAATAAATATTTGTGGACATTTGACACAGCGCCATCTAGCCCAAACTAAGCAAAGCTTGTACTATGGGTACTATGGGCTAATAGATTTTTTTTTGTAAATACATACTTAAATTACGAGCGCTACAACATCCAGACCCGGAAGAAATATTTGCAGAAGATACAAACATTTCTCCCGTAACGGGAATCGAACCCGCAACTCTTGCGTCTCAGCCGAGCACTCGCACGCCACGCCATCGAGGTCGTCAAAACTTTAGTTTATGAATCTACTGATAAGCTTTATTTTAATCCCATGAGCACTTACATTCCTCGGATACTTCATCAGTGCAGTCACTATTGTCTTAGATAACATTATCTCTGTCTGGTGATTCAGATTCGCCAACATTTCCAAAAACAGATAAAAATAGTTTGCGTTCCCGGAATGTAGGTCGGAGTTTTTTAAGCTACGGTCACCATCAGGTAACAGAGGATGGTATTTACACCGGTGATCGATATTCCAAACCTTTTAAATAAGGCGAACAAAATAAGGTGAAGAAAAAATAAGGTCTAGCTTAGCCATGTTTCTATAGCATTATTATACTAAGCTGCACGTGTTGAAGTTACGAGTTGTAAAGTAAGGCTTAGCTTTCGCAAATTATACTTGTGAGCGACATGTGTATATCATCATCATCATCTTCCTGCCCTTATCCCACCCCGTGTGGGTTCGGCACAGCATGATCGGATCATGCTGTAAGAACTTTGGCTAAGTATTTTATGACCGGCCGCCTGCCTGACGTCAACTCTCCTTGGGAATATTTTCTTGTTGTATTTCATCATGTTGTGTGGATACTATCCCTTAGCGACGTGTGTATAAGTGAACATATATAATATCAAACCTGTTTTCCATATGGGTCGACAGAGATCACGGATCTCCATTTTCTGGACTTGAAACTCTTCTACTGTTTCTTAACTTCTCTGCTGGACTGGGAGTAAAGAAAAAACAGAATGCGTCTAGCTGCTTCTCTCCCCAAGCATGTCGTAAAAGTCGACTAAGGGATAGTATCCTCTCCAACACTTTGGACCACCTATACCTATGGCCAATGGGCTGATCACCTTGGTTCACCATATCCATCTTAAGACTAAATCAGAAGTGGCTGCAAGTTTTCTTATGTTTACTTGTAGCTCTGCCCACAGGTGTGATAATATGTACCTATGTGTGTATGAAACACTTTTCTCACTTCATCTACTTTTATCATTTCGGTCGAGAAGTCACTTTGTCACATACAGAATCTGATGAGAGTGGATGCATGCTCGTCGATTAAGGGTACTCTCGTCCTGGCCATTCTTCAAAACGTCACCAATTTAATCCAGGTACATGCTCTTAATTCTTCCCCTTCCAACGGTACCATCCAATGATATAAATGATTGTAGTAACCAATCCTAACTTTATTATGTCTGTTTTATGTCGGCAGCCGCTGCTTAGTGAACTTAAGCTTTACTGGTTTGATCTCTGTTATATTTGTTGTGAGGAGAAAGTCATTCAGATATAGATAACCTTAGGGTTTCTAGCTCACATAGCTTATCGCAAATCTACTATCTTTAGCATAAGTTAATGATATGCCGGTTTCCGCATTCAGGCTGCACAAGACAACGTTTAGACGTGCGTAAAACGTGTTTTTAATTTTAGTATTGGGAACAAGCGTAAAGAGGTGCCTATTTATCCTAAGTATACATAATCTAAGTACGAACGGCAATAATCTAGTTAAAATAATAAACTGTATTTTCTAGATAAGTTATTATTATTCTTAGGAGCTTGTGGTTGTTTACAAATAACTATTTTTTTTTCTATTACTAGTGTGTCAAAGGTATTAATTATACACCTGTATAAATAAATTATTACAGCTCTAATATGTCATAGTAGGACGAACAGAAACTAGTCTCCCTCGTGGTCCTATTAGTAGGACCACAAGAAAACGGTGGTGGTGTCTCACTGCAAGACAAAAGCTGCCTTCTGTCCAATCATCTCGAATTTGGGATACGGTGGACCAATGCTGTATATACTTCAGCCAAACTGATGATACAATTTATGCAAACAAACCGCGTATTTTTCGTTATTACGATGAAGTCACTTTAGTTTTAGGTGAGTAAACCTTGCAACATATGTTTTTACACCTTAGGTTTTACATTATGATATTTTTTTAGAATGTTAATATTTTATTTTTTTCGTCCCACTGCTAGGCATAGGTCTCCCCCAAACTCCGCCAACCATCTCGGTCTTTCGAGGTGTCCCACCATTCTCTCACGAAGGAGTCTAGATCGTAATTAATGGATGATAATAATAATAATTTCTAGATATTAATTGTTAAACCTATATAAAGCTGTGTCTCCATTAACAGCGCGTATGTAAATGACCCGTGTACATTCTCGGTCGGGGCTTAGCTTCGTGCCGAGCCTCGTCTCGGCTGGCATGTGCTGTGCTTTATATTAGTTTAACAAAGTACACGTTTGGTTTGAGCAGGAAATAATTCAATGTTCGCGTGTTGGTAATAAGCTGTACAAATAAATCCCTAAAAGGTTTAAAAGTATTCAATTTTACTACTTGTCGTTTCAGTCTTTTAAAGAAATACGTTGAAAAAAATATATAAACAACGGTATGTTACTATTATTATGATTTTAAAATATAGAAGTCACAGTTTTCTAGGAAACTCCGGGATTATTATATGGCTTCGGTCGCAACCTACCCCTTTACGGCAATATAACTTTCTAAAAACATTTTTATTACCCCAGAACCTCGTTTGAAATGTACCGCTTTGTCGGATGTGAGTTATTACCACAAAAACAGAACTTTACTCATTTTGAAAAGTGAGAATATTATCAAAAATAAATAGTAAAAACTGTCAGGTGCGAGTCGAATTCGCACACTCAGGGTTCCGTACCAATGTACATGTACTTTTTAATATGACTTTTGGTCTATGTACTAAAACAAAATGTTTTTTGTTTGGGGGGCCCCCTTTTGTTTTTTTTATATAATTTTCTCTCTCTACCTATTATGGTTCATAAGCTAGACGGATGGATAACGAAAGCTTAGTAATAGGGGGACCCTATTCAGTTGGCAGATCCTAGTTGGCACCCTTCGGATACGAAACTCTAAAAAGGAGTAGGTAAGCACATTGCAAAGATTTTATTTTACGAAAAATCTTTAAAACTTAAGAAATATACATATTATGTGCTTATAATGTCGGTGGATTGACGGTTTAAAACTTATGCTCTAAAAAACAAGTCCATAAACATACAATACCATATCGCCTATGTTGCACGGAAACCTTCGCTCGCTTCGCTCACTCGACCAACAAAGTTCACCTTTCTTTTTCTTTCTCTTGTGCAATAAATAATTTACTATTATATCTATTTAAACATTATTCGTGAACCTTTCTAAAACCTTAGTCAACTCGATTAGATTTTAGTTAAAATAACTTAGGTAGTTAAAATACTCACACGCAGTTTACTTGTCTACCTGAAGAGCCGCCAAATACCGTTACACAGCGTTTCCAAGAAGCTCATACTAGCAAGTAAAGCTAAAATTCCTCTTATTACCTGACCACGGCGACCCAAAAGAGGGTTATGATTTTTTACCATAATTCTGTAGTGACCAGTTCCAGAATATTATGTTTCTGATTTATTATTACAAGTTTTTTTCTCACTAAAAGCAGTTTTATTGTTTTAAGCGTAAAATGTTACTTTATGGTTATTAACAATAAACTCCATTTCAATTTATTTTGGAGCCGTAAATATTGAATAATTTTATTTTGGAAGCATTGATACTAAAATTAATAGTTGAATGTTGTTGGAAAAAGTATACAAAATAAAATTTATAGAAAACGAGCTTCCGCCTATAGATACGGTAAGTACAGTAGTAACACAAATATTGTGCGCGTCGGCATTTTTCGTTAAGCTTCTGTTATACGAACTAACGAATGATTATATGTAATATAGAGATGTTACAATAATTAAGTAAATACTTGCTTTTAAAAGGGTTGGTTTAGTTTATTATGTACTTAGTTGATTAGCTGCATATTCGGACCAATTCGGTTTTCATACAAAGCACGAAGTTTGCCGAAGCGCACAAATACTTGTGGTACAATGTATAATTTATGCTATTCAATGTTTAGTGCGCGAAACGAGCCTCTTTGAGGCGCACTTCAATCCTTTCACGAATTGCGAATGAACATACGAGTAGTAACTCTAATGTTTTTAATTGAGATTTATTTAGTCTCAACATTAATTACATTTGAGGTGCGGGTTCGATTCCCAATTCGGTAGTATTATAAGTATGTATTTACAAAAAATATATATACGTAACGTACCTATTATATCAGCCATCTGGTGCCCATGGTACAAGCTTTGCTTAGTTTGGGGCAAGATGGCGCTGTGTGAAATGTCCACAAATATTTATTTAGTTGAAACCAACAAATTGCATTAATTACTTTCACGATTCATTTATAAGAAAAATGACTAAATATCTCGCTACTTTTAAAATTAAAAAAACAGGGTTTACATGGGGTCGTAATTGAGATTTGAGGCTATCCATTTACATAAAATATATCACACTCCCACATCGCCAACGAGTCAACTTTGCGATCGCAAGTGACAAATGAGACCAAATATTGACAGCTAGCAACATAAAAACAAAGGGACCGCTAGGGGGCGTATCTCGAGAACAAATAAAATGTTTGACGAACGAATTAGTGACAGGTTTGTAGACATCGCGTTTGTTTACAAGTTGCCGCTTGGGAGAATTGCGACACGGTAGAAAAAAGGGGCCGAGCCAGGCATGTGTTGGAACTTTGGAAGGAACCAGCATCCGTTTCAGGCAGATGCATATAGCAGCTTTTCGCAATCCGATATTGAGAATAAGAATTTTATCGAATAAGTGGGTAAATCTTATATTACAAAACTAGCGTCCGCCTACGGCTCCAGTCTTTTGGTAGGTACATACGTAATCGGATAAAAAGTACAGTCGTAAAATTTATTCCAAGTTTCAGCCAAAGATGAATAGAAAGCAACACACACACAAACATTCCCATTTATAGTATGACTAGCTGCCGCCCGCGGCTTCGCTCGCGTGGTACCTGGATAAAAAGTAGCCTATATGTTATTCCAGCACACATACTATGTATGTTCCAAGTTTCATTCAAATCCGTTCAGCCGTTTAGGCGTGATTGAGGCACAAACATCCAAACATCCAAACTCACAAACTTTCGCATTTATAATATAAGTAAGAAGTAAGAAGTAAGATTGTGATGTGAGGCTTCGCATACTACCCAGCAATAATGTTGATGACCTGGTGTAGCCTATTGATTCAACTTTGATTCCCGTAGATCTGGCTACGCATGTGTTGACCATGCATTTCCTGTGGATAAGAATAAGCTAAGAGGATGGTAAAGGTGTTGGACAAGCCTACTCCATTTATAATCGACCATGTCACCAAAACGTCCCATAAGTGTTCAAAAGCTACCTCCTGACGCTAAATCATCTGTAGTTTAGATGATGAAATCTTTGGAATCTCTTTTTTTTTTCGGATGGATATTTATTTTGGCAAATGACCGCTGGCAGAACCCTATTACTAAGCCTCCGCTGTAAGTCCGTATCTGTCCGTTCGTCCGTTAGTCCGTCTGTCAGCGGGCTGCATTTCATAAACCGTAATAGATAGAGTTAAAATTTTGTCGCTATAACAACAAATAATAATAGCAAAATAAAAGGAGGGTCCTATTTATGAGTACATGCATTATATGGTACGGAATCGTTCATATGCGAATTTTCCTCAATTCCATTTTCCTCAAAAACTACTGAACCGATTTCAATGCGGTTTTTTGCACTTTATTGGTATCATTTCAGGGAAGGTTTTTAGATATGTTTTACGGCCATAGCCCACCAGGGGGCTCTGCAGCAGCTAGCATAATTTTTTGCACTTCAGAAACTCAATAACTACTGAACCGATTTCGAAGTAGTTTTTTGCATTATGTTAGTTTCATTTCAGATAGGATTTTTAGATATGTTGTACTAAGGTCTTTTACCATCTATAGTAGATGATTTATACAGCGTCTGGAGGCAACTTTTACCTTCACAAACGGGACCCCACCTTCCGATCCAAAAGTCGTGATATAAGATATGTTGTAGATAACAAATTTTTATCGTCATAGGTTTAAAAAAAAGGGTTTTTGTTTCATGTATAAGTTATTTTTCGTAAGCACATGGCAGTATGTATCTGTGCCTTGTTATTAGAAAGTCAGTAACTGGCCAGCAATCACTGCAATGACATGTCGCGAACCGTGAGAGAAAACAATGGAGTTGGCCGTGGGAACACTGATTGCACCCCAGGTCTCGGGTTCGAATCCCGGGTCGCGACCGCGAGCGCACACCGCGTAACGGTGGGGTGCGAAATGGGAGACCGCTCTTACATCCGGAATTCATATATTATTCATATTATTTAGTTTCGGTGAAGCAAAATTTTTAAATTTGTTAATTTACTTTGTTTAAAAGGTTAATTTGAAATAATGCTTTTAACAAACTGGATAGCACTACTAGTTGTGTCACTAGTACTTTAGAACCAGTGTGGTGAAAGGATTTAAAGTGCACCTCAAAGGCTCGTTTCAGGCGCTTGGCACACATGCATTCGTACTTTTATTTTAGGTTCTATGTCCGATTCTTCACGATGTTTTCTTTTACCGTTTGTGAGTACCTACTGGGAAAACGCATACAAATTTTTCGAACAGAAAAATCCATTGGTGCACGTCCGGATTTGATTCCATGAACTTAGGATGGAAAGGCGGGGCCACTACCAGTAGACCAGTGCTTAAAAACTGGTTGGTACACCAGAAAATATTAGCTAAAGTCAAATGAATAACTGGATCCACTAAAGCATTTTTTCATACTTACTATAAGGTTAGTATAGTAATACAGGAAACAAATAAAAAAATTAGCTTCACAGATTTTTTCAACCCGCGGCTTAGTCAGCTCCGCACGTATTGACCAGTCTTTCCTGTGGATAAGACCGACTAAGCTGAGAGGATAGCACCTTCTCCATCTAAATTTATCCCGGGCACTACAGCGTCCCGTTAGTGTAGGCAACACATGCCTCCTGACGCTGTGTAAATCATCTAGTATAGACGGTAAAAGGTGTATTTTCAGAAGTTGTTTACCATCACACCCATCTTTAATACTCGTAGTTCTAAGATCTGAAACCCCTATCTCGACGTCACAGGGACCTATTACCAAATCCTTCCACTTCATACATCACGACCCCAAAGCAATAAGTGAAAATAGTTTAAAACCAACGCCGTTTAAACATCGGGGCGTATTTCGGATTAAGGCAATCCCAGGGGAGAAAAAGTGGCCGAATTCTAATCAAGTTCTTGAAGGGATTTGATTAAATCCTCCGCCCTACGTGTTGACAGTAATTGATTGAAATGCGAGTTTCCTGGGGGCTTGACTTAGCATCTAGTTGTAGATAAGTCAACATGAGTGTGTAAGTTTTCGGTCATTCATCTATGACCGAGAACCAAGTTTATCCATACTCGTATTTATAATTGAGCTTCTGCCCGGGACTTCGCTCGCATTGTACCTATGTAAAAAGTATCGTATAATGTAATTTCATCACACGGACTATGTATAGTCCAAGTTTAAGCTAAATCCGTTCAGCCGTTAAGGCGTGATTGAGGCACTAACATCGTCACATCATCAAACTTTCACACTTATAATAAATATTACTAGGATTTTTTGAACAGTCTAAGTTTGACGACCTCGGTGGTCGAACTTAAACTGTGAGACGTAGACGTGGGTTAGATTCCCGCTACGGGAGAAATGTTTGTATGGTATTGTAGAATTATGTATTATAAGCATGTATAAAAAAAAGTAGCAGGTATGTAAGTATCCCATCAGCCATTTGGTGCCCATAGTAAAAGTTTTGCTTACTCGGGGCTGTGTGAAATGTCCACAAATATATTTTTTTGAAAGAAACATAGTCGCAACTTATCTCCATACTCGAATGCTTAATGTATGTTTTGAAAAAGGTTTAAGAATTGATAGAACACGAGTACAGTCACCTACAGTAAAATAATTTAATAATTTCAGTAAGTAGGCACTTTCAAAATGATGTCGCACAAAAAATATTTATGCAGCAAAAACTACCAATTTTAATTACTTGGTGATATATTATTTGAGTTTTTGACTTATAAATGTTTAATATAATTGTTAAAAAAATACTAAGTTATGAAATGTTTATGTGTTGCAGATGACTGTACGTACCAACATAAGATGTTACTATTTTTTGCCTTTTTTGATAAATATTAGGTACTCAACTCATGTCTTATTTGTAAACAGCCATTACTCAAACGTTCACGGTAACAAAGGTGACTTAAGTAACCGTTATAGGTTTCCGAGTTCTTTGTTACAGCCTAAAAACTAATTCGATGAAAATATATCAACAAAAACAAGAGACGAGAGTTTTTATCAAAACCAAATGAATAACATAATTTGACTACAATTGAAAAATCAAAACATAATTACTACCATGAGGTAGGCAAATAAAGGAAAGGTACATGGATTGTGTGAAAGAGGACATGGTTAAGAAAGGAGTGAGTACAGAGATGACGTCTGACAGAAGGGACTGGAAAAAAAGAACATGCTGTGCTGACCCTAGAGAGTGGGATAAAGGCAGGAAGATGATAATGATACACTACTATGAAGAGAAAGCCTTGCATAATAAAAATTTGATCAAAATAATTATGATAAGCGAAAAAAGTACCTATATATTGTAACAAAGAAATTTTTGCCTTATTTTCGAATTTTTGTAACTACCTATGTTTTATAAGCTCTGCCTTAGAGTTATTTAACTTTTTTTTTCTGAGTTACATGTATGTATTTATTTTTGTATATTGATAGAAATTTAGTTTTAATTTAGATGGACCTAAGATGTAAGAAAATCGTAACGAAATATTTTATTTTATAATAATGATAATGATAATAAGAAAACTTAATTGAACGCGAACGTGGTTTGTCTAAAGAAGGTGTGGCAGAAATGTTTTAATGTTTATACAGATGTTATGATGTGAAATTATTTATTATTTTTATGAATACAATAAAATGCTATTATTTGAATTCTGTCTACATATTTCATGTTTTAAAAGCAAATTTATGGTTTTGATAATCATGTCTCAATATTTTGATTTGTTAAGTCACTTAAAACAAATTTATCAATTTTAACAATGATAGAAAAGTTCATTTCTCTTTTAAAATATTAAATAGAGTATTTAAATAAGCAAATTAATAATTGAATTACAAAACGTAGCTATGCGCGTTGAAGTCTTTTGTACGGCTAAATGGAACTTGTAGAAACAATAGAAAATTTGTAATTAACTAAAGGAAAATAAAGTTGGCCCGAGGCTACGGATTATTTTCTCGATTTGTACAATAGTTTCTGCGGGTAGATGCAAAAAATTATTTCTACAAATGGATATATTATAATTCACTGCAGCGAAAAGTTTCTAGCATCTTTGCACTGTTTTCCTAAGTTATGTAGTTTTTTGGGAATCTTGTATAAGTTTGGGATTGCAGAACAAAAAATCATGTACAATTTCATAACGCGTCGTTTATTGATAACTTCATTTTTTCTTCAATATACTTTTGTGTCCACTGACTATATAACACTCACTGTACATTCTCGTATTACAATATTTTAGTCTTTCAAGGATTTATAACTTTCGTTTCCATAATATAACAATTATTTTGTACAACGCACGTCGGGCGTACGGGAGTGGTGTCGTGGCACGACTTATCGCTATCTATCTACGCTTTATCCACTAACTCCAACTTTAACTCTAGCTTTATCACTATATTTACAACTTGTTCAAATTTTTTTGGTATTCAAATTACCGATCACTACATCGTCTTTCACGCAACATCACATAACCTGGCGTCCATCCGCATGACACATCTTAAAATATTAACTTAATCCATGAAAAAAATACAATAATTCATAATTATAATACAAGATAATGATCAACAACATTAATCGGAGTCGCAGCCGTCGGCCGGCTCGCTAAAGTTAACAGTCCGCAACACTAACGGCGTCAGTACATTACAAAACAAACAAAGGACATACCTAGCAGTATGTACGGGCACGGGCACGGCCGGGATAACGAACGATCACCACTGTCCTAGCGAGAACACGCTCGCGGCAAAGTCACTGGAGGGCGGAGGGGCCGCGGCGACTCGGCCGTCTCAGAGAGGCGGGATGTCGATGTCGCACGCGAACGGTGATTCTCAGATGAGCGGCATGGCGCGCTCGTTGGCCGCCGCGTACCGCTGCTCGTCGGGCACGTGGTACATGTTGATGATGTGGCTGAGGTCCTGCTGGCCGTACTCGCGCTTCATGCCGGGCAGCTGGTCGTGCGGGTGGCCGTGCGTGTACTCGCGCTTCAGTTGCGCCGGCTCGTGCGGCACGAACTCGCGCTTCATGCCCGGCGGGCCCGGCGACACCGGCTCCGACTTGGCGGAGCTGCCGCTGGGCGAGTGCGAGGCGCACGACGGCGGCAACGCGTACCCGCCCGGCGAGCCCGGCCCGATGCCGTACGCCGACGGCGACGGCGGCTGCGGCAGGTACGGCGAGCCCTGCCCGCCGCCGTAGTAGCCTCCGCCGTACCCGCCCTGCTGCATCTGCGACACGTCGTAGCGCGGGTACCCGTACGCCTGCTGCTGGTACGCGCTGGGGTCGTGCATCATGTATCCGTTGGGCATGTATCCGTTGGGGGTCATCTGGTACACGTCGCGCGGCTGCTGGGAGGGCGCGGCCGCGCGCTGCCCCTCGCCTGGGCCTAAAAGCGCTCCGCCGCCGAGGGGGTACTTCTCCTGCTTCTTCGCTAGCGTCTTCGTCTTCCTCCTCGGCCTGTACTTGTAGTCCGGGTGTTCCTTCATGTGCACCGCGCGAAGTCTCTTCGCTTCGTCGATGAACGGTCTCTTCTCGGATTCCGAGAGGTCCTTCCACTGGGCACCGAGTCGCTTGGATATTTCCGAATTGTGCATTTTGGGGTTATCGGAGGCCATCTTCCGTCGCTGCCCACGCGACCACACCATAAACGCGTTCATGGGGCGCTTGACGCGGTCCGCGTTGGACTGTTTGTTGGTGTTGTTGTTGTTGTTGTTGGGGGGCTGGTGGTGCTGCTGCGGGGTCTGCGAGTGGTGCTGCGGCATCTGGTGGTGGTGCTGCAGCGGCTGGTGCTGTGAGAGCGGCTGCTGCTGCGGCAAAGACATCATGCCGCCAAGCGCGCCCAGCGAGCCGTAGCCGTGCTGCAGCGCGTGGTGAGGCGGCACGTTGGCATGCAGGCTGCCGCCTTTGAGGTCCGTCTCCATCGTCAACATGTCGTCTTCCTGCGGCGCGTACAGCTTGCTGATCCTTCGGTCACCGTACACAACGAGAGAACTGTCGGTCGGTCACATGGACTCGCGGCGTGCGCGGCGGTGTACAGTCGCGGTACCGTACGGCGCGGAGGCTACGTGCGTTGTGAGGAGGCTCGATCACCGGGCGGCGGAGACGACGACGAGGCCCCCCGCGCGCGCGCCCGGCCCCGCCTGCCGCGCCCCTGCGCCAATGGGCGCGCGGCTGGCGGCCCCGCCCCGCCCGCGCGCTCCCTCCCGCCGCTGCCTGCATTTTTAATCGCGCGGCGAGCGGAGAGAGCGCACGCCTCGTATCGCCGCGTAGCCCGCTGCGCCGCCTCATGCAAATCTCAATTTTGTTTGCCGTCGGTAGCTACCTTCTTGGCCCTAGTTTATCTTGTAAACAACCGCTCCTCTATTCTACCTACTATGTTTACATGACCTTATACTTTATAGTCAAGCTCTCATTTTACAGGATAGCTTAACTTAATGAAAAATTATTTCACACATCATCTGCAGGGTTCGATAGGGTTCATCATACATCTCTCAATGATTTGAGTACGTGACAAAAATAGCTGAAAAGATGAATAAAGTCAAATGTTCCTTCACCTCGCAGGCTTCACATTCCTTTCTTTGCTCAGCTGTACTTGTAAGTTCAAGGCCCCAGTGACAATGTTAGCAAATACGGGCACCTACTGAAAGAGCCTCGCATAAAAGATTATAGCGTTGTGTATGGGTTATTGTACGAATGATAGCAGAGCAGTTCAATGGAGTGTTTATTAACTGTTTATCTGCATATCATTGGCTTGTAGCTTTGTTATTCTAATGTAGTCCACTGATATGTACCTATGACTTAATTTATGTTAAGATTGATACTTGCCTCGTTTCCCGAACTTTAGATGCTTGGAGGTTTAATCTGGGTCTTCGAAGAACTTACATACATATATTTTGTTCCTTTTCTTTTTCAACAGTTTTCACCATTTCAAATCAGCAACATTAATTAATAAAACAGAATTCTTACAATTTCTACAATCTTAATTCGACTATGTTTATCTAACCTATATCAATCAGGTCTATTTAAAAATAATGTTAGGTAGTTTGACGAAAAACATGTTTTCCGAATTTTCATTTGAATCTTATCACGTTTCTATCTATTTTTTTTTACAACTTTTGTCTCCTGTTTTACCAGTAAAAAGGGTTTCAATTCCAATAACAGGAATATAAATAGATCAGGTTAGGTACTGAGGCATCTTTTGTTTTATATTTGGCTTCTTTGTTTGGCCACATTCCAGGTCCGAATAAAATATGAAGAGAATTCTACGAATGTTTTTTATAGTTCTTACTATTTTAGTGCTGTATTTTACTGTTTGTCAGTATAGGTAGGTTAGGTTAGATTAACCTTTGGTAATTCTACCACCTTATGACTAACTTACCTACTAATTATTAATTTCTTAACAAACTACATACTCTTGTGTGATGTTTTATCTGCCAACTTACTCTTGTAGATAAGTATTTCAATTTGTACGGGATTCGAACCCGTAATTTCTTTTAATAAATATCAAGGAAGAAAAAACTCAGGTTTTAAACTTTATATATTTTTTTATTATAATATTGTTTATTAAATTACACAACCTATATACTGATTTACATAATAAAAAAATTTAATAAAAAAATTTGAAACATTTCATTACATTTCATTACATTTCATAATTAGATTAATGCATAATATGTAATTAGTTTTGCGCGAGTGTACATTAAAATAACGTAGGTACCTACTTAGATTTTTTAATATAAATTTTGTTTTTACACATAGCTGGGGCCTCATTATATAACTTTAATAACCCAATTACATTATTAGATTGAATATGATGCTAACTTTTTTACACGAATTTGGTATGCAAAAATGCTTACAAAAGTTTGCCCTAATGTTCGAATGACGTTATTCGTTATGAGACCATCAAAGTTACAAAACACAGCCGCTGTAGGTTTAAAAATTGGGACATTAAAACAAATTTTTGAGTGTTTTGTTACTAAACCCTCTTTACCATGATGGACCATCTATATAGGCCTGACGGCCTCGGTGGCCTCGATTGCTCGGCAGAGACGCAAGAGGCGCGGGTTCGATTCCCGTTGCGGAAGAAATGTTTGCATGATCTGTAAATATTTTTTCCGGGTCTGGGTGTTGTGGTACCATGGTACTCGTAGTTTCTGATACCCATGACACAGGGAATCCTAGTGTGGGGTCAAGACTATGTATGTGAATGTTGGGCGTTATTATTATTATATACAGGTGATGTGCTGATCACCCGTCACCATGGTTCACCATATCAATCTTGAGGCTTCAAATCAGGAGTAGCTGCAAGTATCTTATGATTGCTTGTGGCTCTGACCACCCCATTAGGGATACGGCCGTGATAATATGTAAGTATGAATGTTACCAAATAATACTAATACAATAAATAGTTTAATGTCCCTTTCCAATTTCTATAAACGAGCAACGGGTCGTTTATTACTATAGCAACGTTGAAAAGCGCCATATTGGCAGAAAAACGACGCTGTTATTGCTCTTAATGATCCGTCGTTCGTTTGTAGAATATTGGAACCGGGCACAAGTCAATAGTATACATAATTACGTTTACGAGTAGTAGTAAATGAAGTTCTTTATTAATTATAAGACAAAAGACATCGTTTTATTTTGAAATCTACTTCAAACTAGATCTGAGATAGGTTAGGTCCATTCGAACAGACTACAAAACTGTCAGAGCGTGAAACGGTTTTGCGCTGACTGGAGCCGACGCCATTTTGCTATAGTGATTGGATGGACTTCCGTATCCGGTTCGGAAAATCGGACCCTTTTTTATATTTTTTTAAAACTGTCTTTCTATCTATTAAGATCTTGTTGATAGCAATCAAATTTTATATTACTTTAAGTAGTATGTCATAGAACCGTAGCAAATGGAGATCCGTGATCTCTGCCTACCCTACTACTGATAACGTGATATTATGTATGTATGTATTAAGAGTGTGCAATAGCGGATTTGCCCACCAAAATGGATATAGATCTCTGTAGTTGAAATGTGTTTATTCAAACGAGAAAATGAAATTTTAATATTTTTTCTTTGGTTCCGCAAAGTGAAAAGAGAAAAAAAATATGATTTAAATAGATCTTGAAAAATCTATGTTTTGAGTATGTTTAGATCATTGTATATGGTACCTCTGCCATAGAAAATCCTAATTAAGTCAAAACTATGAACGTGACTGTCTCCTTATAATAAATTTATATGACACTTTAAATATTTATCTATAATTTTACGAATAAAAACTACTTTTATTGACAGATATTCACAGATCTCAAACAAGTCAATCCCTTTGATACCAGTTTCCGTATCCGTACCAGTTTTCCATTCCCCCCACTAGCACCAGTTCAATTTAATGAATCCCGGTTTGACTCAGCAGCGTTAAATGCGTCCCTCGACGCATCTTCCGTAACCTTCGCTGTGTGGGTTAGGTAACTCGAATTACCTGTAAATAGTGTTGTTTGGTTACTAGATTTCCCTTGTTGCAATGTTATATAGTGGAAAAATTGTCATGTGGACCACAGGCTTTCTTTATAAGAAGCTGAGATATGCATAGCTGTCGTAGACATAATTTTATTCGTTCAACTAGCTTTTCCATGAAAGTTTTGAATACCAAGAACATAAAATTGTAAGCGTAGCTACAATGCATATAAGGTGAACTCAACAAGTAGCTACATACATAAATGCATACTATCACGTCCGTATCTCTAATGGGGTGGGCAGAGACACAAGTAAACATAAGAAACTTGCAGCCACTTCTGATTTCGTCCTAAGATGGATATGGTAAACCATGGTGAGAGGTGATCAGCCCATCGCCCATATAGATAGTCCATCGTGTTGGAGAGGATGCTATCCCTTAGTCAACTTTTATGACATTCTCTGGGAGAGAAGCAGCTGGACGCATTCTATGCTTTTTTTACTTTAAGTCCAGTAGAGAAGTAAACTATTTGTTTTTTTTTGTTCTATTAAAAAAATCTAAAAACAAGATTTCCAGTAATAAATGTAGGCGGCGAGAAAAAACATCGAAACAAATCCACCGCATCGTATTAATTAATAAAACATCATTAACACTATCAACGCCTGACAACAAGCAAATAAAATCCTCCAACACTTCGGTAGCGACGCCACTAGTCTAGACGTCACTCGAAGCACGAGTCATTCAATAATTGCTGGAGTAACGCTTGTGCTAAATAAAAAAGTGCTCATCAAAATCTGTGAGCGTTCTAATTGGCGGGAGGTGTCACTAATGACAGTTGCGAGAGGCGCGACTGCGATGCCACTCGGCAAATTATTAATTATCCCGCATGGCAACACTGTGTGCCAATATGGCCGACTGTCATTGTTGGCGGGAAACTCGTCGTTTTAATTTTCGATTATTAATTTGTGGTGTGATGCAATGTTAATTAGTGTCGGGTGCGGTTTAGCTGGCATGTGAAATTTTGGAAATTTGGTAAATTCACCCATGAATAAACTTCTGGATCTCGATAACATATAAATATGTCAACTAGTAATTATCACATTTAAATTTATATATTTGATCAAATATATTTGTGAAAGTTTAATTGAAAACAGCGATCAGTTCATTTTAAGCCTAAAATAATTGCCAATTATGAAAAGCTGTCAACAAAAGTTTCCAATTTGTATCCCATATTGTAGGTAGAATATTATACTCGTCCTCTCAGGTCTCTCCTATTCCAATATTCCAATTAGGTACCTACTGGTAGGTATTTCTATATGATTCAGTTCATGAATACCAGTAATGCCTATGCGGAGAGCATGCATCACAAGACGGAACTCTGAGAGGCGGTACGTCATAATCAAAGACCAATATGGGTGCTTTGAACGGCCCGAGTGGACACAAACAAGACCACCGAAGGATGTAACAAGGAGTGTGGAACTAAATCAAACCTCAGCATGGAGGGGTTAAGAGCAAAATAGCGTTTCATAATTTCAGCATGGTTTATTACAATATATTTGCTAGTCATTTGAGATAGTAACAGTTCGTGTCGTGTAATGAAGCCAAAATCCAAAATGAAAAATATTTGCCTATTTATTAGGATTTATTCTTTTCGTAAAATAAACATTACATATACCTGAGTAAAACAATAGAAAGTTACTTTTGTGCACAATGTACCTATCTACCCAAACTAGACTTGTTCCCGGGAGTTATTTTTACATAACGTGACATACACCATTTAAAAGCAGTATTTTACGAGTAGGTAGGTACTACTTAAATTAGTAAAAATATTATAATTATGGTAAATAAGTAAGTTCGTATGAGCTAGTGGCCAACTCTAGAGACGAAGTTTTTAGGCCGCCTAAAGGCTTCCGTCATGGCTTAACGACTTACCTATAAGCCGGGACCGACAATTTAACTTGCCCTCCAAAGCACGGAAGCGCTCAGCTCGTAATGCCACTTGCGGTCACCCATTCCAGTTGTGACCGCGCACAACATTGCTTAACTTCAACGATCAATCATGAACGTTACCCCACAAGCGCTTCAGTTACCCCACAAGCGCAATTTTATTGAAGGAAAGTACATCTAAAATATTTTTATTTATTAATTTAGGTATATTACCGTCATATTGACGTATTTTTTTGGTCTCCTCCATTTTGATTTATACTCTATGGAACAGTTTCCTTGTAATGTAAGTGGTGCAGCTTTGGTCCTGAGATGTATGATGATATGATACGATATGAGTATTAGGTAGGTATTTTGGTATATACCAACCTCAGTAGGTACTTTATTCAAAGTCAAAAATCGACCTTCATGGATGGACGGAAGGATAAAAATACTTTTAAAAATTTGCAAAATAGTTTCTATCAATATTTGAAAAATAAAATCCACACAATTTATGCAAGACTTAAACTTAAACAATAAAGAAACTAATTCACATTTTTGAAAGATGAAAAAACCTTGTAAAATACGAGCTCATTTTAATCTGCAAGCCTGATACTAATATCTCACACGTCTCAGTTGAATAGCCAGTCCGGCGGCGGGCGGTGTAGCTTCCGGTACTGTCTCCGCCTCATCATGGCCTATCTTGAGGCCGAGATAGGTCTCTGGACGCAAATTAAATAATCGTATCTAACGAATGTAGAACAGTAGACATGTACATACATTATCACGCCCGTATCTTTAATGGGATGGGCAGAACCAAAAGTAATCATAAGAAAACTTGAAGATATTCCTAATTCAAAGTCCCAAGATGGGTATGGTGAACCATGGTGACAGATGATCA
Source organism: Scotopteryx bipunctaria (assembly GCA_949320045.1). Classification (NCBI taxonomy): domain Eukaryota; kingdom Metazoa; phylum Arthropoda; class Insecta; order Lepidoptera; family Geometridae; genus Scotopteryx; species Scotopteryx bipunctaria. The sequence goes on from OX439441.1 coordinate 9,782,165, forward strand.
GCCCAGCGCCTATATAGATGGTCCATCATGTTGGAGAGGATATGTTTCAGTCGACTTTTACTACATGCTTGGGGAAAGAAGCAGCTGGACGCTTTCAATATCTTTTTCTTTACTCCCAGTCCAGCAGAGATGTAGGTACGATAGATACATAAACAAATTATTTATTTAGTACACTAGACACAAAACAGATAAACAGAGAGAAACAATAAAAGAAGAAAGATGCAGCACAGCACAGAGTAAAAGTAGGTAGGTAAGAGTCTACTAGTCAACTAGTTATTCGTCAGACAAGTATTGCGCATGCTTTGTATGGGGGTGTTATCTTGCATTAGAGTCAATGTGTCAAATATAAAGTAGTTTTGTAACCTAAGGAATGTTTAATTGTAATAAAATACGGGACTGGACGGGAATTGAACCAGAAACCTGTGCGCCAACCTGTCGTGAGCTAACGGAAAGTCTAAGAATACAGCTTTATAAAGTTTAAGCCAAAGTTAGCTAACACTGTAAACTGTCTAAAGGTATACCTACCTACATACCTACATTCTGTTCACGCATTATATTTGTGTTGCGTAATAATAACATATAGGTACAATAGGTACTTATACTAAATTTTTATAACAGCTATCAAGGTATGTAAATGAAACTTGAATTCGTATTCTTAATTAATTCTATTTTAAAATAATACTAAGATCAATCAAACAACAAAACGGATATCATATCCAAGCATTACCCATTATAAAACTAAAAGAGTACCATACATATAAATAGAAAGTTTTTGACCGAGACCTCTGACTCTCGCAATTACATATATTGTTGAATCATATTGATGAAGATGAAATTACAAATGGCCGGAGTAATCAATACGCAAACATCTTCATTTGCAAAGTCATTTTAAGAACACTTGTGTGTTTTTGAAGAAGGTATTATATTCAAAACATAACGGAACGGATTGCATTAAACGTATTTTTGTTTACTTTTAATTAATGCCCAGTTTCTGTATTAAACTAACGGTTTTTTCATTACCATAGCATACTTTTAATCTGTCAAAAAGCGCCACACATTTTTTGTAAATAAACACTTTCTTTGGTAACCTATAATCCGACTTCCGATAGTTAAATATAGGAACCGGGCATTACAGAGACAATTTAAATTTCACATTATTGATACATAAATCGTAGATTAGCTCTACAATCATATTAGGAACCAGAACCACTAATCATTTTACAACTTGAAAATCTAGATAGAAACCATGTCTAACAAGATTTCATTATCTTCTTGCCCTCTTCCCATTTGAGTAGGTATTTGAGCTAATGTAACATATAATATAGGTACCTAAAAGTAGGTTTTATAGGTAGGTATGACATAGATACAACTAGGTACCTACATAGGTAGGTACATGACTTACCCCCGAATACTCAAACGCGACTCGGAGTTGAGTACGTCTCGAGTCACGGTTTTTGACAGTTTTTGATGAAAATCTGTCAAAAACCCGTCACTTGAGACGTGCTCAACTCTGAGATGCGTTTGAGTATTCGGGGGTTAAAGATGTAACTTTGATACAATATAAGTAGGCAGGCAGACATTCAAACTACATAGATAAAGATAACACAATCATCACCATAACTTAAAATTCAAATCGCGCACGTAACCGTCCGAAGCAGAGCTATAAAGTCACATAGCTATAGCGGCGAGGTAGCTATAGAGCTAGCTATGGAGTCAGCTGGCAGGCACATCTCCGGTCCGCACGACGAACACCGTCGTACGTCAGTCACACAACAATGCGCGCGCACACATCAAATCTACCATCAGATACAAATGTGACAAAATTTCCGCGAGGAAAATACTCGTTTTCCGCAAATAACGCGCGAGCGTCGCGCTCCCAGTGCCCAGACTAAACGCGAGACGTGAAAAAGCACCGCCACAACGCCGACCGACAATGGAAAGCGGTAAAGAATCATAATAATAACAATGACAACAATGTGAGATGCTATAATAAAGAGCGGCGGCATTGTGCCGCGGCCGGCGCTCAGTCGAAGGGTCGCGGGAGATCAATACTCGCCGGATTGTCTACTGCGTGCCTTTGTCGATCCGCGACTCCCTCGTCCATTCATCGGGACCTAATCAGCCGCTATTCTATCGACCGAACACTCTCCATCCCGAAATGGCCTTGGAACTTAAAAGAACACCTGTTTCCGATGTGTTTTCAGTTCCTTTCATCGTTTTTCAAGGTCAATAAGGCAACAATGGCCTACCGACGATAAACGGGGGAATCCACACTTCAGACGAACGTATGAAAGGAAACTTGGAAGAAATCGACAATTTGCAGTAAAGTTAACTACTGATGGATTTGCATACCACTTTGTAGATGGCTCAAGTCAACAATCACAAGAGATGCATTTAAAACCTTCGCTGGACGGCCTCTACCTATTTGTTTGGCCACTCAACACGATATTTCACTAGTTTAATAAAATATCGTGTCTAGTCCTTTTCACCAAATGTTTCGTCAGTGCATGCCGGTAAAGCTGAAACAGTTGGGTTACCCGGGGTTTAACGTAATAATCCGTCGATCGCCGTTATCATTAGTCCGATCGACCGCCTCCCGCCGCTCCGCAGATTGCCTTCAGTTCCGACACACGCGTATTGTGGATAATACTTCATGTTCTTAGTTATTTCAAATGTAGGTGTTTTGTAGTAAAAGTGCTGTAAAGTTTTGTAGTAAAACATTATATATACATACTAGGTATTATGTAGGTGAACTTTAATTATCTATCAAGGATTTATATTTTATCATATCCAGGTATTTTCCAATGCGAAGATACTGTCTATTTACTATATATTATTTGTAGAAATGTATAGATAATATAATAAAATATAATATTTATAATAAATACGTACAATCATCATCATCATCATCATCTTCCTTACAGCATGATCCAAGTAGCATGCTGTGCCGACGCCACATAGAGTGGGATAAGGGCAGGAAGATGATAATGATGATGATGATGAAGGCATCGAATCTTGGGCATATCCAGTCTAACAGTGTCGATATAATTGTCGGCACAGCGCTCCCCGCGGCGACGTCGATCAGCGAGCGATGCGCGCGCGCACCAATTATAGCCACGTGATTATAAACCTATCGCAATCCACTAATCCAATTACAACACACTTGTCTTTGTGATATAATTGAGTGATAGAATTTTATTACAATTGACCCCCATTTCGTGAAGTGTGTGTTAGTTTAAATAGATTTTTTTCTAGTACAGCTATGAAAACTCACGGGAAATAAAGCGAAGATGACGAAAAGAGGCGCTGCGAAAAACGATTCTGCATTTTCGGGGCTCTGAATGACGATAACCATTCCTTTTGAACAAGACGTTATCCATTTTTAGGGTTCCGTACCCGAAGGGTGCCTAACGGGACTCTAAGCCTCCGCTCCGTCTGTCCGTCTGTCAACGAGCTGTATCTGTGCGTATTTCTGTTGACGCCATAACAACATATAATAAAACTAAAATGAAATAAAGATATAAAACGAGCTCTACATATGAAAAAAAAACAGTTATATAAAGAAAGCGTCGCTTTTTAATCACCATATGAGGCATGAGGTACGCAGGTTCAAATCGTCGCGAATTTCAACTTTTTGTAAAAACATACATTTTAAAAAATTTGTTATCCTTGCTTTCTTACGGATATCTATGGTATTACAATTTAAGTATCTTCAATAATGTCTTACCTGTTACAATTATAAATCCATTTATAATTAACTAGTAAACAAACGTTTTATCATTGGAACTGGTTATATACTTTATACTTGTATAAAATCCATTACCTAAATAATAAACAATTTATATCTCACGCAAATCAGACTAAGCAGATAATATTCATCTTCAATTTAGGTAAAACTTTATCGGTTAACTTTTCGTTTTACAAAATAGCTATTAATAACGAATGGGATATCCTTCACTCAAAATAATTTGTAAAAGCCTACTTTTCATTCGGGTAACCGTAGTCCAACCGAAACCACTAACACGCATCCCTAGATTCTCACGACCTCATGTTTTAATGAACTGAATAAAGTAAGTTCGTATGAGCTAATGGCCAACTCTTGTGACGGAGTTTTTAGGCCGCCTAAAGGCCTCCGTCATGGCTTAACCACTTAAAAGCCGGGACTGACAATTTAACGTGCCCTCCGAAGCACAGAAGCGCTCAGCTCGTAATGCCACTTGCGGTTACCCATCCAAATTGTGACCGCGCACAACATTGATTAACTTCAACGATCAATCAAGAACGTCTAAGCAAGTTACCCCACGAGCGCTTCACTACATTTACAATGGTACGGAACCCTTCGTGTGCGAATTGGACTCGCACTTGACTGATACATATTTTAAAATCGCTCATAGCAAGCTTATCCAATAAAAATATTAATAGGATGCTTACGATCTTGTGCTGTACGAATACATAGAATACTCTAGAGATACAATTATGAAATACAATTTAAAGCATTTTAAAATTTGTTAGTAATTGCATACGGTGGCATCAAAATGACCTTAGCAACTTTGATTGACTTCGCACGAGTAGATTTGTCAAAGTATTTCACAAGTCAGCGGCGAGCAATAAGCTGGTAATGTTATTTTCTTGATTGATGATTAGATCTAACGTAATATTAATTGTCAGTATATCATTACATGTCCACTCGATGTTTAGCCGACAGTGTTGCAAGGTACATTGTTTAGGTTTTATCAGAAGTTTATCAACAACTCGACTGACCATATTTACCTTGACATTAAAAATTACTTTGAGTATATAATTAGTTTCTTACATATTTTCAAACAGCAATGATAATCATTAAGCCTTTCGATTTTTTCATTTACGAACTTAGGTATACTTTGTTTAATATAATATCAGATAATTAGCAGTAGTTCCACGATTTGAATTTTATATACATGAAGCGAAAATAAATTCGAGTTAGTTGGGTGCTAACAAACGCGAATTTACGATTTGCGAATAATCTGTTTCTATTTAGTTCTACTTCAATGGGAAGACATTTACGACAGTTTTGGATGAGAAGCTACATTTGATCACAAGATCAGTTAAGCTAATTATGATATGGTCTTGAGTCGAGGTTTTGAACACGAAATGTAGCCGTTAATTTGAGCAGCCATTTTTATTTTTAATTAAACACTATGACTATGTACGAACAGGATCTGAAATTAATTATTATTTTAATCGATCACATTTTATTTAATTAGGGCTAGGTTCTTGTGTATCAATTTCTGTGTCAACTGTTAGTGTGGAATTGGATTTTTATTAATTCTAATATTGAGTGTCGAGAATTTTTAAAATTATTAATGCTTTCTTATTGTTTGGGGCTACTCAGGTTATATTTTCTCGTAATGGTGTTTAAGTAAGGTAAATGGGTAAATGTTAGTACATAATTAAATGTTATACACCTATTTTGTAATATGTTTGTTTGTTGGGCAAAGTCTTTCCCAAAACTCCGCTAACAATCTTGGTCTTTCGAGGTTTAGGTTTTAATAAATTAAATGTGACGATACTTCGCACAAACTAAGTGTTTTTTTTAAGCTTTTAAAGCGTGATTATTGTCTACAGAAAACAGCACTTGTGCTAAGTGCCTAACAAATTCAGGTAGCTTATTCACGAGAATACCAAATCCGAACTTGCCACAAGCAGGTATGTACCTTTTTCTCAGATTACCGAATCCGAAGTAATTTGGCCGTAACGAGAGGTGAGTTTATCCCTGAACAAGCAATTCCCGGGAATATTGTCCTTGGAAGACTTCGCAGAAATCAATTATCCAAAGGTTTTTTAAGCCGCGCAGCAGAAACAAATACCCTTATTCGGAGGAGTCAAAGAGACCGCGGATTAGCTGACTAGTTTTAGAGTTCCATGGTAAAAAATCCGAGATTTTTATACATAATACGTTATTTGTATAAATTAATAATTCTATAATTTCAATGTCTTAGAGCATTGGTGGTCCAGTGTTAGTGACCTCGCCTACCAATCTTAAGGTCGTGTGTTAAAGTCTGGTCGTGCACCAATGCATTTTTCTGTTCGAAAAATTTACGTGCGCTATACCAGTACTCTCAAACGGTGAAGGAAAACATCGGGGGGAAACCGGCATGTCATAGAACCTAAAAAAGTTCGAAAATATATGTCAAGTGCACGAAATGAGTCTTTGAAGTTCACTTTAAATCCTTAAAAAGTATTATGTTTTCTATCAGAAATCTGGTCCTCATAGCTTTGCTTAATTTGGAGCTACTAAAAATAACATAAAAAGAAAATACATAAACAAAATAAATTTCATTTACGGAACCCTTTTGATCCCTGTAGCTCAACACGCTTTGATCAGTTTTGTAGTGTAAAAGTTGAAACGATTTCGGATTAGAGATTTGGTGAGATTTTGGTAGTTTTCCTGAACAATGGACTTCCGGGGACTGAGTGTTGCGTCGGGCTGAGCGGAGATCAAATATCATCACGATTATTGTTTCGTTCTTATCTTAGTTTTAGCTAAATATCACACCAAGAGATTTAAAATCTCTTTTGCTTTTTAAAATACGAGTAGGTACTAAATTGTTTTGTACCGCTGTTCCAAATCAAATAAATCTTGTAGCTATTTTCTTTCCTACTTTATTGTTTTTTATAAGTAAAACTCAAGACGTTTATACCATTACTATTTTATAAACCTATGTTCTTTCGGAAAAAAATCATGAATCACCAAGATACTTACTATAATTATGCTATAAAAATAAGCTTTTCCAATATATCAATTCCAATAACTATTTTTAAACCGTTATATAAAATAAAATCAAAAGTAAAATTACACGTCTTAAATCTACGTTAAATTTACACCAAGTCGTTCGTAACGCGACCAAACGTGGAAGATGCATGCAAAAAACACACTATTTTTTTTGGAAAATTATCACTGTACAATCGTCTTATAAAACAATCTGGAGCATTATTCTATCCCAAGCATTTTGGTCTTCTAGATAATCGGATATTTTGTAGTAAGCTTTTTAAAACAATTTTCTTTTTATTAGAGTTTTCAGTTTATTAACTGACAAATTTGTTATCGCGCTTGGGACTTTGTTATAGAAGCGTACATTATAATACAACATATAATGAGCCCGACAAAATCAAAGTCAAAGTTTCTTTAAAAATTATCAGAACGACCAATGATCATGTCAGTCATAGCGTTCATTGAAATCAAAACGACCATTTTGAAACTCAAAATAACCGTACAAACTTGATCAATTAAAATACCGTATCAGAGGTGTATTCTGTAATCGACAAACACCTACATGAGGTCAGCACATTTGCGGGCGATCGCGGTGTGATACCGAAGACATATCGATCCTATCGCGATGACGAGGCGATATGGAGGCGATATAACCGCCCGAAGAAAGGGAATGGCATTTAATAACGTGTCATTATTTGGTTTAGTTTTTACCAAATATTTTTGGGTAGTAGGTAGGTATTGGTTGAAATGGAAAGTAAAAATGTTCTATTCGCGTAAGAGTTCTGAGCGGAGGCATTGCATCTGTAAATTTTGTGATGAAATTCAAAGTCATCATCATCTCCGTACCCTTATCTCAAAGTATCAGTTAATAAATTACTTTGTTCCAAAGTAATGCTTCGGAACGAGAAAATATATCAATGAAAATTGCAGAAAAGACCTAGAATTTACCAACGATATTCATACGGCTTGAAATCATAGTTATTTTCTAAAATAACTTACGGAGTACCTACCTAACCATTTCAATCTATTTATGTCAGGTACTTAGGTAGGCCGAGGCACTTGCCAAAGTATCCGACACTTCAATGCGAAAGCCGAAACTATTCCAAGTATTTGCAACGATAATATCTCCATCATTGTGACTGCTACCTGGTCCTTCGACGTGGTCATCAGTTTCGGCGTAATTTATTGAGGCGCGTGGGAATTGCAACATGGAATGGACAATTTGAATAGCGTAATAACATTTTCTGAACTGTTTATTTTTGAAACTTAACGAGTAGGTTACGTATTAGAAGGTAAAATACCTGATTACCTAAAATTCCGGTTAAAAAAATAAAATCCGGTTATGGTATTTTGTGCGATTTTTAAAGACAATACAGGTGTTTTGAACGAAAGTCCTCAACTCAGATGCTTTTTTGCATATGTGTCAAACACTATTTTCACCAATTGGGACCCTTGAATCAGGAGTGGCAGTTTTCTTATGATTACTTGTGGTTCTGCCCACCCCGTTAGGGATACGGGCGTGTACCTATGTATGCATGCAGGCGACTTCGAGGTTGACACATTCATAATTACTGAGGGATTTCTACATACTATTCCCGCAAAATAAAAAAATAAACACTTTCATAATAAAAAACATTTTTGTTTTATTCTAGTCTAGAGTGTAGCTGGACAGTGTCATCTAGAGAGCAAAATGACGAGACTTGCGTAGAGTTCTTTTGGATGGTTCCAATGAGTTTTATCCTTTTCTTTATTAAATCGATTTCTACTTATTTTTTTAAACGTAATTGCATATTTTTTTCTGCAATATGTAATAGAGAAGTTGTTCCCTCCGACAGTCATTTATGTAAAACACTACATGACTTTCTAGGCTAAAAACTATTACCACATAGGTACCCCTCTAAATCACTGTCACAGGTAAGCAAATAGAACAAAACTCGTCCTTCTTCTAGGAATCTAAAAGTCCTCGCCCATAAATCACCACAGTCTTGACAAATGGATTCTACGGCTTTTTTTCCCGCCACTCATTTATTAATAGGACGGGAATGTTTCGGAAAACCAATAAAATGCGCCCCGTCATATACCTGTCCGCTGGCAGACAGCTTGGCATTGTGTAGCCATACTTTTTTTTCTAATTTCGAACCGCCCGTTTCGGAATTCAAAAACTATAGTCATGCTAGGTACTATCGGTATTTAATAGGATTGATTGAAGTTAATAATACGGATTTCGACCGCTCACTGCTGATATCCCTAATGATGTTAATAACTGAAATTACTTTTTAAACGTCAATAATCTTATTTGAGAACTCATCGCGGCTGAGGTAGACCTTAATTATCATTAGTGTTATTTATTTTTGGATTTCAATACTGTTATTAGTTTTAGAGATTTCTTTAGGTAGGTATCGTACCTACTCTCCATAAGGCACGGCACAGTAAATTATATAACCATAGCGTGCAGAGAATACTTAAAAATAAAATTCGCGACCAAACCATTTTGTGAATGAAAGTTTTTTGTCTCTTGCCGTGTCGTGTGATCGTCCACAAAGGGTCCTTCAAGGTATTTTGCGCGTGTGAAAGACGATCCATTCTTTCTCAAGGATTGGACCAAAAATAATTATCATTTCCTGCGGCAACTGGCATAAAGAGCGTGTAATACTGTGCGAGACATTTCGACTTCATTTTATTTGGAAGACATTCCGACATTCGCCAAAATTACGTTAATAGACGCAAATGAGTCGCTCCGGGTGATAAACTTTTTTGTTAACCATTGTCATAAATAATATTGAAATAACGACCGGAGGATTGTCCCGATTCTGGTTTATAATTATTTTTCAATTGTGACTTAAAAAAATACAAGCTGTATCAAGATATCGGGAACTTAATCGAAGTATGAAGAATTGTGTTTTCTTGTAGATCGGTATTTGTAAGAAAATAATTCTCAGTAGGTACATTCTGTTTTATCTATATGATGGTACTACAAAAAAATGATTAATTTCAGCCCGTATGTAAGAATAATGCTCTAATTCATAATTTATTTACCTACTCTCACAAGTACATTCAACTTTGCAAAGAAAACTGTCGAAAATAAAAAATACCTACTTTGTTTGAGTGTATATTGCTTGATTTGAATACGGACCCGTCATTGAAGCCCGTGTGCAAGAACAATGCCAATAACAAAAATAAGATCGTACCCCACTGAAACCGACAGTCACTAATAACTGTCGGTTGTCAGTGTACCAGAAATAGTGCGAGTAATCACGGGCCAATGCGAAGTTTCGGGGTCAATACAAACTTGAAGTCGGTTGCTGAACTTGGTCTGTGCGATATCGAACTTTATTGCCTAAGTTTTATCGACGTTGTAATGGCAAATTCGTATTGTTCAGGTGCAAATTTAAGTTGGCTTGCATCCAAGACGCTGGCGCAGCTGATACGAGAGCCGGTTAGGACATTCGTTATCTTCGGAACGAGAAAGAAACCTGATTCGTGGAATACCGAGTCACAGTTAATATCACAGTAAATAGCACGCCAAAAACTGTTACATTATTACGCATTTTGATGCCTAGTTTTAGTGATAATTATTCATTTATGTCTATATCCCTATCCAATTGTTCTTAATGGAATACTATATTCCAACCACTAGTAGTTTGGCTTATTGGAAAAGTGGAGTGCTTTTATAGATATAAATAAAAAAGAACGAACAACTTAATACTAATAACTTATTGTACATGCCAATGAATTTATGTGATCTGAGTTCTACTTTTACTTTGGACATGTTTACACAACTATGGCGAAAAGGAGGATTAAGATTTTGCTTCTAAACTACTTATCATAATTTGACAAATGAGGTATCGTTGGAAGAGTCTCGATCGTCCGCTGGTTATAGGCTTTGTGACGTCATATTAAATTGATATAAAGTCATGAACTGAAAATAAAATGTTTTGGTGATGCCTTGTTGGGTATCAAATGAAAGGTCTTATTATAATTGTGAAAGTATCCAAGCATTTCTATGTAGTAGGTAAAAGTCAGCAAGTCTTCTTTAATCTCTGTGGTAAAACTGAGTAAGCTTTCCTTTCTAAGCTCTGTAGTAAAAGCTCAGACCAAATAAAAATAAAAGACGGCGCGCCGCGAACAACAAAAGTGAAGCCACACAAAACCGTGCTCCTGCAAGTAAACATACACGCTCACGCACACACCTACACTAAAACCATGCTAATCGGTCTTAGTACGTCACAAGTCTTGTGTAGTGAAAACTTATAAAAACAGCAGCAAATGACATAAAAAGTCTCACGGAATCACTTTTCACTTGTAAGTTCTTCAAATAACATCGTTTCTTAATTATTATATGAATTTTATGTTACTTAGAACATAAAACCTTCGGCACACATAGATAAAAAGGTGGCTTCGCTTCACTTTTGTTGTTCGCGGCGCGCCGTATTTTCTTTTTATTTGGTCTGAGAGTAAAAGTGAGTAAGCGTTCCTCTTTGCGCTGTGCGCTGGGTAAGTTTCAGGGGGTAAGTTAGCCGTGGGAGGCTGGGAGGTCACAACTAATGGCTGCCGGCGACAGGTAACGCGAGATGAGACAAAGTGCATCGTGACGTAGATAGGTTAATGGAGACCTCATATCTGTTATTGAAACTTTGAAGGGCTTTGTTGATGGTAATATTGAAATTGTCAGAATAAGTTACCCACATGCAAAATCTTTATGTTTTGTTATAATTACTGAAAACACAATAAAAATTATAATAATTAACTACATGTAAGAGCTCAACAAAATATTTTTGCATTTATAGAAACGTTTGAAATTGGTTTATATTCTGTATACAACATTTTGGTATACAGTAAAATTGGTTCATATCCCCCTGTATACCAAAGGGGTAGACAGGCATGTCCAAAAATGAACCAATGATTTTTGCGGTATCAAAATAATCTCGAGAACTTAGAGATTTAAGTTGACGTAATATATCTATCGTGCTTGGGTACACCACGAACGTTATTCAAATTTTTGATATGCAAATTACATTGCATATAAAAAAAAATTAAGAGTCCTCAACAAACTAAGCTTCTGAGGTTGTAACAATTCTCTTCATCATGTAATAAACGGTGGCCTAAATCCTAACATAAAAAAATATCACCGCATATTAGTAAACAAATCTCGTCCTTACATGCATTTTCCTTGTCGGCAGGACACCTGTGTAAACCTTTCATCGAACATAATATGCCCTTAATTCACTTGATACGGCATGACATCTGACGCCTTTGTGAATCGGGACGCTTCTCCTCAATTAAGACCATCTTTTGTTTTTTTGACATGAAACGACACACTCTCTTACCGATTTTTTGACACTGAACTTTTTGAACCAAACCTTTCGAAGCTACATTTTTTTTACTAACAAATTTTAGAGCTTTTTTAAAGATGTAGGAGCCTGTTTTGAATAGTGAAATGATTTAGTGTGATGGTCGCATTGTTTTGGCGATTTATTGTAACAAGGTGTCAAGTTGAGGACAATGCTGTGGTTTTGATAAATAGTTTTGATTTAGGATCGGCGGGATCAAATTGAATAACAGTTTTTGATACGGAATAGATCTTCCGTCTACAGATCAAGCTCTAGCATTATCTTCAGCTAACATCCACCCTTTTACCACCCTGAGTATAGGCCTCTCTTTAGTACGGTTTTCTTTCCGCAATACCTACTTAAGTATATAATTCGTGTTTTATAGGTTTTCATGCCCGGTTCATATGTAGTACTAACAGACAATGGATACTAATTTACCGTAGCAAAATTGTTATCATACTATATAATATTACAAAGAGAAAAGATTTTTTTGTTTGTTTGTAACGAATAGGCTCCGAAACTACTGGACCGATTTCAAAAATTCTTTCACCAATAGAAAGCTACATTATCAGAAACCAGTATAGGCTATATATTTTCAAGAAATTAGGGATTCGTAAGAAATTTGCAATAATTATAACCCAGGGTAGAAAACCCAAAATAGTTTTTGGCGTGCGCTGCGAAAACTATTGATTATAGAACAAAATAATGTACTACACGCTTACGAAGTCGCAGGCAACAGCTAGTCTGCTATAAATCGCCATACAATTTTTGACAAAAAATTGCTAAGATAATCTTACATCGGTCGCCCGTTGGTAGAATATACCTAGGTATCGAGCATTAGAACGGAAATGAATGCTTGAAGATCCTTAGTTCACTTAACAGTTGATTCATATATGGCGACCTCGATGGCGTGGGGGGCGTGTGCTCGGCTGAGGCTCAAGAGGCGCGGGTTCGATTCCCGCTACAAAAATGTTTGTATGTTTTGCAAATATTTCTTTCGGACCTGGGTGTTGTAGTATTTACATAAAAAAAGTATATAAGGATTCTATCAGCAATCTGGTGCCCATAGTACGAGCTTTGATTAGTTTGGGGCTAGATGGCACTGTGTCAAATGTCTACAATTTTTTTTTTACTTATATGCCCGGTCCTTTGATGTCCCCCCTTCAATAATATTATTTATTGCGAGAACAAATCATATTAACACTGATTTCGGCTATTCTTGCGTCATTCTAATAAAGTATAACTCCGTACTGGTATTATTAGTGTAGCTATTAGTGAGAGCACTGGTGGCCTAGTCGGTAGTGGCCCCGCCTTCCGATCCTAAGGTTGTGGGTTCAAATCAGATCGTGTGCCAATGGATTTTTCTGTGCGAAAAATTTATGTACAGTACACCAGTACTCTCAAACGATGAAGGAAAACATCGTGAGGAAACCCGCGGATTTTTAACTAACCGACATAATGACATAATGTCTCACAGTAGCAAAGAGTGGCCTTGGAGCGCAAACATTGAAAAAAAAAAGACCTTTCAGTCTAGCTGTAGGACATAATAGTACGTTAAAAATATCTATGACGAATAAAACGGCACGGTTACCTACAATGCCGAGCCTACAGAGTCGATAATTCCACCATTCCATTTCTTTCGTAGAGCTAGCTAGATGAAGAAGCAATTACATTTGCTTCGCGAACTGAAGTTATTTTTGTGTGGATCAAAGCGATCGCGCCACGTCACGACGTCACTTCCGGCAAGATGGCGGCGGAGGTGCGATTGTTTGATGTACGAATAGGGATACCTATAATAAGTGCCGGATTAAAAAAATATTTATAGATGAAATTTTATTGGGACACTTTTATTTAGCAATGAGTAAAGAGAAATTGTTGAAAAAATCAGATGCTTCATCGGTTATTCTTCGGGGGTTTAAATTTCTTGAATTATAACAAAATCTAGCTTAACCGATTTATAGAAAAAATTATAGAAGGTGAATTTAGAAAACAAACGAATACCTAGTTATTATAATAATTATGTGACTCAAATATTTTCTGAATTTTTTATTTCATTTATATATCACGCCCATATCCCTAATGGGGTAGGCAGAGCCAAGTAAACATAAGAAAACTTGCAGCAACTTCTGATTTAAAATCCTAAGATGGAAATGGTGAACAATGGTGACAGGTGATCAGCCCATCGCCCATTATAGGTGGTCCATCATTTTGGAGTGGATACTATCCCTTAGTCGACTTTTACGACATGCTCGGGGAGAGAAGCAGCTGGACGCATTCTATGCTTTTTCTTTACTTCCAGTCCAGCAGAGAAGCAATTATTTATTTGACTGAAATATATATTTTTTCAGCAATGTCCGGATACAAATCCGGAATTCCCGCAACCCTAGGTTGGAGTAATGAAGTATGCCACCTCTCCCGCTTCCTGGCTGTCGGGGTGTCAAGATACGGGCAATGATGCCTCCGCGTATCACTTAGTACACTTTTGAGAGCCATGGGCGCGACGTTCAATTGTTTTGTTTTGGAGTTGTCTGATCTTACTTCCTTTGTGGAATTACTACGGTATCGTTTTAAATAGTTCACCATCACCTGGGGGTCTAAAAACTAAGGCCTTTTACCATCTATAGTAGATGATTTATACAGCGTCAGGAGGCAACTTTACTTCACCTTATGGGACGCTGTAGTGCCCGGGACGAATTAAATGGCGTAGGCTTGCCCAGCACCTATTCCATCCTCTCAGCTTAGTCGGCCTTGTCCACAGGAAAGACATGGGGGTCTAACATGAGGTTTAACAGATCATAATCACTAGCGAATGTAGTAAAAAATATGTACACACGCGTCAACAATCAATAGTATTCAATTCATTTAATGAAATGAATGAATACTTCGGCCAACCCCCTCCAGCCTTCCACTTTCTTAGAACGCAACAATTTGACTAGGTGTTCAATGTTTCAACTCTCTAGAGGCAAAGCGTAACTACAATCTACTTGTCAGATACTGCGCGATATTTCGGACTGTCCAGAATTAGTAGCTCGAATCGTAAGACTGTCTGTCCACAAAGTGCCTAAATACTCTCTTAGGTCTCCTCTTGTCCAAGCTCTAAAATATTGAATACGCTGCTGGCCTCAATACCATCGTTTGACGGCCTCGGCGGCGTGGCGGGCGATTGCTCGGCAGAGACGCAAGAGGCGCGAGTTCGATTCCGCTGCAGAAGAAATGTTTGCATGTCCTGAAAATATTTCTTCCGGGTCTGGGTGTTGTGGTACCATGGTACTAGTAGTTTCTGATACCCACGACACAGGGAATCCTAGTGCGGAGTTAGGACTATGTGTGTGACTGTTGGGTGTTATTTATATATTTATCTGTTTGCTGACCGATGGTAAAATGTGTGCAGTGAATGTCTGAGGTACTGTGAAATTATTTATAGTGTTAGAAATAGTACAAATTAGCTAATTGAATTTTTATACATAGGTAATATTTTACAAAATGTCCCTAGCGAGTATAGTCTGAGAGTCTTGAAAATACGAATTTGTGTCAGGCAAGTCCAGTGGAAGAAATACCCACGTTTTAGTTTCAGAAAAAATAACAGACCTAATAATCAGAAATAAAAAGTTCTAGAAGGATATCAACACGGTTTCATAAGCGGGTGAGCCGTGAGGGTATTTAGTCTAAGCTGAGCTGTAAGGTGCAGATAAACGTGGCCGAAGTAATCCTCTTTGTGTAAAAATGTCCCCACTCGCCCCCCGTTGCAACATTATTAAAAAGCGAGTAATCCCCACTAGTGGACTGGGTAACGCGATTATGTGTCATATCAGAACAGTGTAGTAATACCACGGTTAATAAGATAACTCGCATTTTTGTAAGAGGAAAAGTTTGTTTTATATTTACTTTTTGACTTCTTCGAAAGGAGTGCTAAGACAGCTCACGATAGGTATTGTTGGAAACGGAAAACTTTTTCAAGCAGAACGTTTTTTGGGTAAAGTGTAGCATCAAAATTATTTTGGATTGTATTTGTTTAAGTTAAATAATACATATTGTAGATATATTATCAGTAACTATGGGTTGATACTTCGTCTTGGAAAAAATATTGCAGAACATGCAAGCCTTTCCACCCGCAGCGGGAATCGAACCCGCATCTCTTGCGTCTCAGAGTCCGCCACACTACCGAGATTGTATTACTACACTTTTGACTCCCAGGTATTATAACACGACAACTCAATATGCCGGGACCGATATGAAATTAAATTTAAATCCGACTGTGTTGATGACATTGCATGTAAATACATCAATACATCTGTCGGCGCCCGATTGATTCGTCGTCGTTTTGGAAAATGCCCAGCTCAATGGAAATTAATATTTAAACAGGATATACGTTTTAATTATTATTTTCTGGTAGCGTCTGGTGTTTCATGATGGTACTGTACCTTGAAACATGTCGTATACGTACTACGTAGTCAAGTAGTTAACTACCTAATTAGACTGGGTTAGAAGCTTTAAGACTACATCTTGATTTGACTGGATAGCAGTAACTAGATCGCTTTCTGACTAAATCTCGATATGACTACATCGCGTTAGGACTAAATAGCGTTTGGACTAGAACGCCATATGGCCCGATAGCGTAACGACTAAAATGTCATTTGTTTTTTAAAGTACAGTTATTATACTCTATTTGTTTCTAATTAGGTAATTCTTATAGGTTCCATGTGGTAGAGTACCTACTTGAGTCTCCGGATTCCCTTACTCACCTCTTTATTAAAAAACAAATAAGCAAAAAAACGCGTTGGAAGATATGTTTAAGACGCTGGACTGGAAAGGCATGGGCATTAACATAAACGGCGAGCACATCTCACACTTACGATTCGCAGATGACATAGTCCTAATGGCGGAGTCGCTGGAGGAGCTGCAACAAATGTTGAACAGCCTAGCATCGGCCTCGCGACGGATAGGTCTCGGCATGAATTTGGATAAAACCAAGGTCATGTACAATGACCGCATAGATCCGAGACCTGTCGTCGTAAATGGCCACCTTCTTGAAGCTGTTTCGGAATACACATACCTCGGGCAGATTGTGCAGTTAGGTAAAAACAGCTTTGAGAAGGAGGCTAAGAGGAGAATCCAGCTAGGTTGGGCAGCATTTGGAAAATTACGTCAAGTTTTCACGTCACCTATACCACAATGCCTGAAAACCAAAGTGTTCAATCAGTGCGTCCTACCTGTAATGACTTACGGAGCCGAAACGTGGACACTCACAGTGCGGCTAGTCCACCAGTTCAAAGTCGCTCAGCGAGCTATGGAAAGAGCTATGCTCGGAGTTTCTCTGAAGGATAGGATCCGTAATGATGTTATCCGACAGAGAACCAAGGTCACCGACATAGCTCAGAGAATTAGCAAACTGAAGTGGCAGTGGGCTGGTCATATCTGCCGAAGAACCGACAACCGTTGGGGTAAACGAGCTCTTGAGTGGAGACCGCGACTCGGCAAACGTAGTGTAGGACGCCCTCCGGCTAGGTGGAGTGACGATCTGCGAAAGGATGCTGGCAGAGACTGGATGCGTCAAGCCAAAGATAGGGCGCGATGGCGCTCATTAGGGGAGGCCTATGTCCAGCAGTGGACTGCTATAGGCTGATGATGATGAAGCAAAAAAACAGCTCTAGACATTCAGCCAGATATTTGTAAAGAGGTTCTTTGAAAACTACTAAATACTCATTTAAAATCTAACACTCAAACACGTTCTGTCTCTGCCCGGAATTTCCACTAGAAGTACCTTTACTACATATTTATTTATATCTGGTTCTACACAACAGAGTCTCATCGGCTAGTATCTTTTAGATTAGCCTCAATTTCGAAACAAGGAGACGTATGCGCAAGTTGAATTGAATAACGAGGGTGTAACGACACCAACAATGCAGCGACTGTCCGCGGACACTCCAATTACCTACTTGAGAGCACTGGGAACTCTAACCGGGACATTTACCTACGCATAGCTCCCAATCAAAGTAAAGCGTTCAATGTAACGGAAGGAAAAATAACAACAAAACTCGGGTTTTCATTTTAAAAACATAAAAGTGATGGGGGCGATCATAAGCGCACAATAAAATCAGGATACCATAATCTCACGAGGCAGATTTTTTTCTCAAAACACGGAATTACAACTATTTGACCTGTTTTATATAAACTTAGAATTTACAAAATGAGGGAGAATATATAAAGAGCCCTCAAGCAAAACCTGTCGTCAAAATTTATGAGCTTTGTCCAGCAGTGGACGTTTTTTGGATGATGATGATGATGAATATCTGCACTAAAGACCGACATAACTCACTGAGATAAAAGTCAACGCATTGAAATAAGTGTGAAACGACAGTCATTTATTTTCACGTCTACTTAGCGTAAGCCGAGCTAAAGCGAAAAACATAAACAAAACATGCCTACGGTGGTCCCATGTGAATATCAATTTGTTTGCCTCCGCGACAACGTCATTAAATTAGCGTCCAAATTGAATCACAACTGCGACAACCTTGCCGGTGAAACTTTTCCTCCTATTAATTTACAAAGCATCTCCTTCCAGAACTCCCAAGCTAAATTGAAGCTTCGCTCCAACAATCCAAGACACAGATTCCCGCGCAGCGGCCGCAAGTTTGTTCATTATTTTTACATATCATTGTGCAAGTGACGTGGCTGTACACAATCCGAAATGAGACCTTATATAGCGGAATTAAGCTCGCTATTCCTTCTAATGTGACACGAGGGTGTATCTGGTGAAATTATGATGCAGTCTTTATTCGTGAGCCGTCGGGAGCGGTTGCAGTAATCACCGCGTATCTCCATCCAGGGGTGGGCTCTGAATAGAGCCCTAATGAACTGGATTTAGGAGTTTTTGTGCCGGCGACTCGTCAGGCAGAGGTGCACGGAGCAATTATGACGGACTAAACAAACGCGCCTTCTGATCGTACAAGGTCTTATTCCTTGCTTCAAATTATTGCTGATACCGGAGCTATTAAGGGCGTCATTGATCGATTTCCACTATGTTGGGCTCTAAGCTGTCTTACCTCCGCATTATGTGGAAAAGGCGTAGACCTTCTGGGAACATCCAATCGCTGTTAATCTTCTTAGAACCAGCGGACTTATTTTGGAAAGCACCAATATGCTTAGATAAAAGGTTTCGCAATTGTGGGGCGCTTTGTCGAAGGCTCGTGCGTTCTAGGTATTCTTATTTCATTGATGTCAGATAAGATAAGTAGCTTACATGAAATTGGGTAAATAATTGGTAACTAGAAATCATATTTCATTCCGGTTTGTATAAGCTATAACTTACCATCCTTTCCTAGGTGAAAGGATGGTGAGGTGCTGTTATTACTAGACTGCATTATGCGGAGCAAATTTTTGTTACTCATTCTAAGAGAATGTCTTAAACTTATTTACCAAATTCTTATTTAAAAAGATGATACCAATTGCAAAATTGCAACTGTTTCTAGAAACAATTTTCTATCAGAGTAAAACAAAATCGAATAAGCAATCACAAAATCTAATAGCAAGCTTCATGAAACGCGTGATCTGACTTAGAAACAAAAACACATACGAAGCTATCTACACGTATCTAAAATACATGCATAGTTACCTACGATCCCTATCAAAGCCAGTAAAACTGAAAAGAAGTATGTTCTTGGACGTGGGCGATAGATAGTGAACTTTATGTTGATGGCGATAAAGAGGTATTTTGGATGCGGGCTCGTAAGCGGCTGTAAAAGATGAGTCTGTTCTTATTTATTTACGGCGCGGCGGCGAGCGAAGTGGAGCGAAGATGATATGAATGATAAATGACCCTCTGAACGCCCCCCTCCCCTCCCTCCCCTACACTCCCCTTGCCCCGCTCACACGTGAACATACGTGATGTACTGACGGGAAGTTATGAACTCTTCAATAACGAAGAACTCTTTAAGTCGTTAATGTGTCGGAAAGTTCAAGTACGACGGCCAAGAGGAACCTTTTGTTTGTCAATTGGTCTGAGTAAGCTTCTGAGTTCTTGAAGGACATTTTTTGTGCTCAATTTAGAACCAGATTTGTTAAAAATATGGCCATGTCTAAAATCATGTACCTACTTAAATATGTGAGCACATTTGTGACATTGAATTTTGTCTATGAAACTTCATCTATCCTTACGTAAACAAGTTTGTCCTGTTTCTTTTAATCATTCGCTTAAATAAAACATCGAAGAAAAATAAGGTTAACTTTTTACAAAGCATAACATAAAGTACCGTGTACCAGTTTCTGAGAAGCATGTAAAAGAAACTGAAAGTTACCTGAAATTCTCATCTCACGGATTGCTTGAGTAAATAAAAGTTTGGTAAATAGAACCGTCTCGTGGCATCAATCTTAACGTCTAGCCGGAGTCATCGGAGCTAAACGGATTTTTTCAAGCCAATAGCCGCGCATCAACACGCGTGACGCTCACCGCTATTGGCCAACACTTTTTGTTCCATTTTCGAATCCTTTGTTTTTATTGGTTGACACTTAGCTAAGACAAAGGGGCATTGCTATGTGTGCGTGAGATTTACAAAGTGATTTAGTTGTGTATACGGGGATCATTTGTGTGGGTTAAGGAGATGGGACTTCCTGCGTGCATTTAACGGAGGTAGAGGTTATAGTAAATATTTGTTATTCTATGCTAAGGCGTGAGACGGGCAGGTCACGGGTACGGGTAGGTACGGCCCTTCGTGTCCTAAATAAGGACGTGGTCTGTTTACGTTTATGACACAGATTAGATACGTAATTAACTGGTAAAGGAATTAAATGCACCATTTTCATTACTTTTAAATTTAATTTAGTTTCGAAGATTGTTTACTCTATCAAACGCTTTAGCTTTTTGTGTATTCCCAACAGAATTTTGAAGAAAACTGTAAAATAACTTTTATTCTGAAATTATCACATTATCACTATCAGCCGGCAGCCATTGTCTTCGGCAACTTCTTAGTCGCAAGAAGTGACTGAAAGTAATTTGAGTTCACCTCCAGACGGTCCTATGATTAATGACTGGGATTATTCAATTAAAGACACGGCAGGTGACGGGAGTGGGGGAGGTCCTTAGCAGGGGGGAGGGGGTATCAGAGTAGCAAAGTACCTAGGTATCCCTTACATTCTAAATTAGTGTTGATGTAAAATGATTTGTGTGTAGAACTAGAATTAAAACAAGCACGAAACTAAAGATTAGGTACATTTCATTTGTTGTTTTTAAAGTATAAGCAATTTATATTTCATACGGCCTCGGTGGCGTGGCGGGCAATTGCTCGGCAGAGACGTAAGAAGCGTTGGTTAGATTCCCGCTGCGGAAGAAATGTTTTGTCTGTAAATATTTCTTCCGGGTCTGGGTGTTGTGGTACCATGGTACTCGTATCAGAAGCTCTGATACCCACGGCACAAGGAATCCTAGTGTGGGGTCAGGACTATGTACCTATGTGACTGTTAGGTGTTATTTATTTTTTTTACTAGTGGAACACTCCGCGACGTTGTCTGCGTTGAGTTTTCTTTTTTCATAGAAACTTTATCTTCCCGATGCGTCCTCTAGAATGAATTTCTTATATTCCTTTCTTAGGGTACCTCTATATGTTTTTAAGGAAGAGGGGGCAAACGAGCAAGTGGCTCACCTGATGGTAAGTGATTACCGCCGCCCAAGGACACCTGCAACACCAGATGAGCTGCAGGTACTTTGATGACCTTTGAGGTATGCTCATTTCTTGAAGGTCCCTAAGTCGTATCGGTTCGGAAATACCGCTGGCGACAGCTGATTCCACACGGCAGTTGTGCGAGGAATATACATCATAAGAGGAATATACAGTCAGTCAGTTAGTAACGTAAGATTTTTATATATTAAGTTTCAAAAAAGAAACCTATAATGGGATAGAAAGTATGTGGTGCAAAGTCAACATCCTAATCACTGTGGACTTCCATGAACTTGACACTGCGAACGCGACAAAGAGCGCAGTGCATAGCTAACTAATCCATAGTACAAAACAATACAAGTAGGCATGAACGTGCAGCGATGGCCCTTGAAGGGTTCAAGTGGTTACGAGGATCATCCATGGTCCAAGAGCCAGCGCTAGACGTGTCAATGTCGCCGGTTATCTGTGTATATATACTTAGGAGTTGGTAGTTATGATGAATTTCCTAACTGAATTGAGGATTATTGTTTAGTGTTTCAGGAAAAAAAGGAGAAGTAATGATATATATCTCTGAAATGATTATAAAAAAAAACAACATAACATCATTGTTTATTTTATGTTTAATTTGGTCCTCAAACATATCTACCTTATTGCCTGTTTGTACGCTCACCACTATTGATATTGTTTAGCTGTGCGCTCAAAAGTTATCTTACAAACCAGATCTAAACTGTATTTTAGTTATGTACCTATATTCTTTTATTGTTTGTAATGTGTGTCTGAGTGTCCAAATAAATAAAAAAACATCCTCATCATCAACAGCGCATAATATCCAACTTTTCAATTTCGACATGAAATAATTTTCACATAATTCCCTTTAATTTGGAGCAACCAGAAATCGAAAATACGTAGGTAGGTACATATCGAGTACATAACTCAAAAACCTATTTTGACGTATTCAAAAACATCAGTATGTTCTTTATAATAAAATCCCGTTATAATAAATAGTCGTAGCACTTTACAAAGAGGGTTGAGACAAGGAGGAAGTAGGCAACGTTGATAAAATTAATGATTTTCGTACAAAGTGGCCTGGTAAAGTAGGGCATCTTTCCCCATGCTGGGTCGACGGACGACCTTTCACTCGGTTTGCTGTCGGAAGGGCAATGATGGGCTCAAAAACAATGTTAGAATATAGAAAATAGAGTTTTTTTTGTGGTAAGACTGTCCCGTTAAAAGAACCAATATAGATGATATACTGCTGCTTCTTTTTATAAGGAGTAGACTTTTTAATGTTTAGGACAAAGTTACTAAAGCCTCAACAGTGTCTAAACCTGTGCTAAGCTAACTAAATTTTACTTATTCATGAAAATAAAACCCACACGTTACAAACTCCAGAATCCCATTAAACTTTTCACCTCGGCATAAAATATCAGCGCTGAAAAATTATTCCCTTCCAAAAGGTTAGGCACAAAATCGTTAGACTGGTTAAAAATTGTTTTTTCCCAAACAAAACGTCCATTAAACGGGAACTCAACCCCATCCCTTCCTGGTATTATAATAAATGGCGCAATAATGCCACAATATAATATTAACACAAAGTTAAACGCGTTTTTATTTTCCCGCCGAAACTTTGAGGGCGCCATTTTCGCCTCTTCACGTTTAAAATGTGAACGATAAATAAATGGCGAATGTTTATCAACATCTCTAACAGGGTAATTAATATTTGTGATGCAACGTATCTAGATAGTAATTATAAAATTGCTTAGTCACAGTATTGTGAACCTCGATACCTAGAGTCTGAATCACAAAAGTTGAGTCGCAAAATCTCACTTTGAAACCTTGAAATTCCACAAATATACGAAAGTGATTTTGTCCCTTCTAGACTTAGTACAGAAGAACAAGATTTGAGGGCCTTCGAGACCAAACGTCAACCAAACAAATATGCTAGTATTGATTTTAAAAGCAGTTTTGGAGACACAATGGTGCTAATGAATTGATCGCGTGCAGGCCGTGGGTGCATTCGGATGCATTAGCGGCGCTTCCGCCGGCACCCCAGATTCGTGAGTACTTTCTTATGAGGTGTGTGAAAGTTTTACGAAAAAAAAATAAAGTAGTGGACCCAAATCCGGTCGTGCAGCAATGGATTTTTCTGTTCAAAAAATGTATGTGTATACCAGTACTCTCGAACGGTGATGGAAAACATCGTGAGGAAACCGGCATGTCGTAGAACCTTAAAAGTTCGAAACGACATGTACCAAGTGCACTAAATGAGTGAATGAACCAATTACACACAAGGGAAACAAATTACAGAAAACGTTTTAGGATTTTTTGGAAAAAAAGGTTGGTTTCTTAAAGCATCCCAGATGGCGTTGGGATGTATTCCATGGTATCCCATTTGTAAACCAAAGCCCTTTTTATAATTATATTATTTGTGTCTGTATAATAGGACCAATCGGATCACTTCTTTGGAAAATTGAAAACATAAAAGCCATCTAAGAAGCGACTAGGAAGACATTTTTTCAAACTTACGTAATCATTTTGTGTAGTTACAACTGACTAAGTTGTGCTCTGAGTAACATTTATGTAGAGCCAATCAATCTTTCTCAATCTTTATTTGATGATCTTTGACGCATTTAGTTCAGTAGAGTTCAAGCATGAGAATTTACACAACTAAATCAAGTTTATGTATTCTGAAAATGCGACGTTTACACTTTTAAGAAGGTTCATTTTCCGAACGCAGATGATCTTTGGTGTATTTAGTTCAGTAGAGTTTTCAGGAACTTAAAAACTCTACTCAAAACTCTACCTACATGAATTTGTTTTACACGAGAATCATCATCATCTTCCTGCCCTTATCCCACTCTATGTGGGGTCGGCACAGCATGATCCATGGATCATGCTGTAAGAGTTTTGGCTAAGGTGTTTTATGACCGGCCGCCTGCCTGGCGTTAACCCTCTTTGGGAATATTGTATCTCATCATGTTGGAGAGGATTTGTTTTGCACGAGAATATGCAAAACAAATTCGTGTAGGTATCCTGCAAATACGACATTTAGAGTGTTAAGAAGGTTCATTTTCCGAAAGCCCAAGAGTGGCCAGTAGGATTTAATTTGCTCCATTACCACAAGTGGAGTGGCCACGTCCATTTTTACAAGTGTCCTGTAAAATCGGCTAATAGTCGGAAATTGTAGCCATTATCGGCACTCGGCTCAACTAAAATTATTATTGTTCACTAAATGGCACTAAAAGTAGCAATTTAGTTCCGATTGTAGAACGAGCGGCGGTATTCTTCGATAGTCTCATATTTGAAGTAGTTTCGACTTGCTTCTGAGCCCAGCTTTATAAAAATCATCTTACTTATATTATAAATGCGAAAGTTTGTGAGGATGTTTGGATGTTTGAATGTTTGGATGTTTGTGCCTCAATCACGCCTAAACGGCTGAACGGATATGAATGAAACTTGGAATATACATAGTACACGTACTGGATTAACATATAGCGAAGCCGCGGGCGGCAGCTAGTATTTCATAAATATATCCTCTCCAACTGGATAGTCCTATATGGGCGATAGGCTGATCACCTGTCACCATAGTTCACCATATCCATCTTGGGAGTCTTGGAACAGAAGTGGCTGCAAGTTTTCTTGTGGTTCTGCCCACCCCGTTAGGGATACGGGCGTGATAATATGTATGTATGTATGTATGTACATATGTATATATGTATGTATATTGCTGAACATTTTAGCAAAGTGCACAATGGGAACTAAATGGCTGATAGAATAGTTGTATACTTTTTTGGAAATATTAACACCCAGACAAAATACAGACATCTATGTTCATCACATAAGTGTTAGTTCTGAGTAGGAATCTCAGAACAGCGCAAAGGTTACAACCAACTGAGCCATGAGACCATCATGATCGTTTGGTTTATATCTGTGTAAGTCTTCATAACAATAAATAGTGAGCATTCGTGTCTCTAATTCCTTCGAACCAGTGTGGTGCGCCTCAAAGGTTCCTTTCATGCAATCGACACACGTTTTCGAAATTTGTAGTGTTCTACGACATGCCCTTTGCCTCACGATGCTTTCCTTCAACGTTTGAGAGTACTAGTATCCATAGCGCACATAATTTTTTCGATCAGAAAAACCCATTGGTGTACTACTGGATTGGAACCCACGACCTTAGAATAGGCGGGGCGCTACCACTAGACCACCAGTTTTGCCTGTTTTTAATAGATGTTGAGATGACATGCATCAAAAATCCCGACAACACTGCACCCTAAAGAAAGTGGAAATACCGTTGACATTACCCTCCCTCAAACCCTCGGCTTCCGGTTATCGCTACACAAAGCGCCCCCCGCAGGAAGAGGAAATACCCTTCTATCGCTGAGGTCCCTGCGTCAGTCCTGTCCGAAATCCCGCCTTGGGGCTAATGAAACTTTTTACAGTTTTAATGATCTTAACTGGACTTTTTTGAGTAGAAATAAATAATTCGTTTCTTTAATTACGCCGAAAATGTAAATTGTTAGGGTGCTTTATCTACTGTTATTGGGCATTAACCCACTTATTTCTTCGCTGGACTGGGAGTAAAGAAAAAACATAGAATGCGTCCAGCTGCTTCTCTCCCCGAGCATGTCGTAAAATTCGACTAAGGGATAGTATCCTCCAACATGATGAGATACAATAAGTAAATATTATTGACGTCAGGCAGGCGGCCGGTCATAAAACACTTTAGCCAAAACTCTTACAGCATGATCCAGGATCATGCTGTGCCGACCCCACATAGAGTGGGATAAGGGCAGGAAGATGATGATGATGATTGGGCAATAACCCACTAGTGACTTGTTATTAGGTTTCTGGTTCTAATAACCTTTTAAATAAACTGTGTTTTCGCTCCTTTCTTGTACTCCGGAGAGTACTGATATAGCGCATTATAAATTTTTCGAAACGAAAAATCCATTAATGCACAACCGGATTTGAACTCACAACCTTAGGATCGGAAAGCGGGGTCACTAGACCACCAGTACTCTCAATAAGGATAAGGATAGGTCGTTGGCTCATCACTGTTCCCATTGTTTTTGATCGGTCAAGAAAAATGACTAGAATTGGTTTTTCTTTTAATTAGCATAAGTCCAAAATGAACTGAGAACCCGGTAAGTCTTTTGTAATGTCATCGGTCTATCTAGGGACCGCCCTATACTTTGTTTCTCGGTATGTTTTTAGTGATTCTAATAATTCATTATTGTTTCATGCATGACTGCACAGTCTGATTACGTAACGTCGACACGGTCTCGATCGCGAATCGGTTGCAAGACCCCGTCGGAAGCCGGCTCTTGTGACACGACACGACTTATCCATTTATCCGCGACCACTCTTCCTGCTATAAAGGGGTTACTACAATGAGTTGATCTTGAATATAAATACGAATACTTTAACTTTTATAGGATGTTGTTGTTTTGCTAAGTATTTTTAAGAAAAGTTCTACATTTCTAAATAATTATCAAACTCTCACGTTACTGACAATCAATGCACAGCCTGAACCATAACTGCGAGAAGCATGAAATTTGGAAGTCATATTCCTGAGGATAAAGTTTGTATGGAAAACGCGAACGACGTCGTGGGGCATTTGCGCTTGTTTTGAAATAAATCAATTAATAGTAATAAGTAAACGAAAGTAGTCTCCATGAGATGTTTTTTTTATATTTTCGCCACATTGGTACGAAAGCAGCTAGTTCAATTCTGCTATAAAACAGTCTGCAAAACAGAACTTTTTACCTCAATATGCCCTATTTCCAAAAATGATTAAAGCAACCTGTCCAAAAGTGCTTTTTACTTTAATTCCGGCCGCGTTACCATAACGAACGGCCTTCATCTATCATTTGCCCTCTAAAAGGGTGGACGGGTTGGCGATTGAAGCTATTCTTGTTTATTTCTGCCGTGTTGGCGCCAAAAAATACCGGCGTGACCTTTCTAAGGGAGTACATGACTATGACCGATTCGATACGGTGAGGGAACGATTTTAAGGTGACGGATTGGGTTAAAAAAACCGCAAATGTAAAATGACAGAGGTGGAAATGTCAACTCGATGTTTCTATTGTAATGGCGGGAAATAAGATTTTAATTCTTACCTACATAATTATTTAAATATAATCATGACATATCCAACATAGGATTGCATTTTTTGAAAATTACTTTATTAATCTTCAATCCTTAGGTCAATTCAATGAATATCCAGTGCCTTTCACGTACTATGCACGTACTATGTCTATTCCAATTTTTATTCACAAACGACCATTCAGACTTTTTTCGGGATTTTTGTTGAGTGCCATGCATAAGAAGACGTAAGAGCTAATAACACATTCAGGCTATTGACAACTCGCAAATCTAACAACAAAAGCACAACAAAGAATAACAAATCACGTTGATTTCAGGTCATAGGTACACGAGTTGCCGCGACCAGTCCAGCGCTATAACCGTATATCTTGTCTTTGTGTTGAGTATTTATGAGCAGCCTTATTTTTATTTTAATGCTGATGCGTTCGGTGCCGCTGTGTCTCGACTGATCTTCGGATAGACACAGTGTTTATTGCGGCCAGTTATGCCAGAAGAGCTGTTCGAACGATTTTGAATTGCAATATCGATATAACTTCTCTGCTGGACTAGGAGTAAAAAGATAACATAGAATGCGTCCAGCTGCTTCTCTCCCAGAGCATGTCGTAAAAGTCGACTAAGGGATAGTATCCTCCAACATGATGAGATACAATAAGCAAGTATTCCCAAAGAGGGTTGATGTCAGGCAGGAGGCTGGTCATAAAATACCTTACTTACCCCATGATCCAAAGATTATGCTGTGCCGACCCCACATAGAGTGGGATAAGGGCAGGAAGATGATGATGATGAATATCGATAAAACGACAGCTTTGACTGTATTCCGCTAGACCTCTTAAACGTCGGGAGTCTAGGACCCTGTTTGTACGAATCGTAGGCATCGCATTAGCAGCGCGCTTTATATTTTTTTCTTAGCAAAAAACATAAGCGGTTTAATAACTGTAATCTCGAGAGCATCATTTCAAATCATCAGGTTTTCGAGTTTTTGATAATGTAAGGCATGAAGTCACAACGTAATTTTTAACCATAAACAATTCAATATTCTTTGTTATTGAATTCAAAATACCGAAACGTCTTGAAACTTCCCTTTCAATATTTTACGGCTATAAGTTTCCGATACATGAATTTTATTAACTTTCACTCCCCTGACGGACGGAGTGTTATAGTATTTGTTTTACGCGCCATCAATATGCCAACAACAGAAATTGTTGGGGTTAGAAGCCATAGTTTGGGAGACAGTAGCCATTATCACATCGAACAAAGTTTTATGAAATTACATTAAGGGAAGGATAAACGAACTTTGACTACCTTGGTGGGGCGTGGCGGGCGAGTGCTTAGCTGAGATGCAAGAGGCGCAGGTTCGATTCCCGCTACGGAAGAAATATTTGTATGCTCTGCAAATATTTCTTCCGGGTCTGGATATTATAGTATCATGTATTCACAAAAAATATATAAAAACTATATCAACCATCTGGTACCCATAATACAAGATTTACTTAGTTTGAGGCTAGATTATGTGGCGCTGTATGAAATGTCCACAAATATATAATATAATGGAGGATATGATTTGAAATGCTAGGTAGATAGGTCCATGAGTAAGTTACATTAAGTATATTTGATTATTTGTGGCTAAAGTCATGTCTAAGAGCCCTGTTTCATGAATGTGTTTCTGTACCCTGGTCAAACTTGATATACAAACTTTGCCGCCATGCAAACTTTGAAGGACAATATCTTGAAAACTGTGATATGTTGTTTGGTTTTAAATGATATACATTTATTTACAGAAAGAAACTTACAACTAATAAAA
Source organism: Scotopteryx bipunctaria (assembly GCA_949320045.1). Taxonomy (NCBI): domain Eukaryota; kingdom Metazoa; phylum Arthropoda; class Insecta; order Lepidoptera; family Geometridae; genus Scotopteryx; species Scotopteryx bipunctaria. Next base: position 9,811,805 of record OX439441.1, read on the forward strand.
ATACGGTTTACAAAATACAAAAAGTGTTGTTTTGTTGAAAGAATTTTCAAAAAAAAAAAATTAAAATTGAATGCCTTTGAACCAACAGTTCGAGCTGAGAGGGGTCAACTAGTACTATTAGATAATTCGAACTAATAGAGGGATCATATATATGACAGAGGAAAAGAACCAGAGGCTCCCGAACTATAATGTACTGCTGTGGTGTGATTCAATTACGAGTGAATTTGTGCGTGACGTGCTTATTTTATGAGATTTTGTAAATTAATCGAGTTTGGATTGCGTTGTAGGTAGCGAGCTTTAATTGAGAATAATTGAATAGTCCTATATCAGCTTGTTTTTCTCGGTTGTTTTGTTCTATCAAAGAGACTACCCTAAGGAGTAAGAAATATATCACATCATAACAAGGCTTCGAAACAAAAAGACGAATAAAGTAGCAAAACAAGTGATCTCTCCGTCACTTTTAATTTTTTTGAATGAGTAAACTAATCGTCTAGAATCTCAAGATAAAATAAAATAATTCGAAAGATGAATCCCATCACGCCGCTATTTGCTCAAGGGTGACTGGAAGATTCCAAACTTTTCCGAGAGAAATTGGCTAAAAAATTCCTTCGCAAAATAAAATCGAAGAGCGGTTTCCGAAAGTTATCGAAGTTCCCAACAATCCATTACACCAAGTTCGCTAAAAAATTTGCTCGGCGAGACTTGGAACTTATTATTTTGAGTGAAAACATCGCGGAGTTTCGTCGCCTTACGAAGTTTGGCATCGCCCTATGATGGCACCCACTTACGCTCGATAAACTCGCCCACTTTAAACAAATTTATTTTTATAAGTTTGGTACTTAAGACACCAATAAAAGCAGCGTCTTGCGAGACGAGAGCGATTTCAAATTCATACTTTTACGAGGTCACACGACAGCCACAACCGGCAATCGATAGAGAAATGTGACAGGAAACTGAAAAGCCGATAAAACCCCGACGTCGACATTACATCAAACGACGCGTTAAACAGTCTCATCCTATCTCGCCATCGCATCATTTAGTACCCAGGTCGAACTAACTTACGGACACTAAAATCGCCACTTTCAGCGAGTACTAAACAGCAAACAAAGCCGGCGGCGGCGGCGAGCGGCGTCCGGTCCCACGACAAAGGCTTTGTGCCTACTGACACGCTTTTTGCGTCGACCGTATCGCCCGATGACGTCCCACTAGATCGATAAGAGCCTCCCACTCGACGGGAACGCTCTATTGTATTACTGACACTACGCTGTCTGAGATGTGGAAAATCGTGGCCCTAAAATGCGGACAGGCGGGGATTGAGAGCGCAGAGCGGGGCAGTTACTGTCCGCTGGATTGTAAGATTCACTGTGTTTAAGTTCTGCTGAAATGTTTTGATATGAGCAACTGAAACGTTATCAGAATTAAATATTTAGAATATACTGAAATGTGTGTTTATTCGTCATTTATCTATCATAAGCGCAGGCACTTAATCGCTTACAATACGAATGGTGTTATTTAATATTTTTCTTATTATTAGCCCGTTTTGTCCCACTGCTGGACCAAAGCTTCCCCGTTCTACTGGTCCTGCCATCTTCTGCGTAGTCTGCCACACCAAAACTTTTCTTGTATAAGAAAATTAATTGTCTATGTTCCTTAACTTTCACCAAATGTTTGAGGATTTCATAAACTATTGAAGTACTAGCTGCCGCCTGCCTCTTCGCTCTCGTGCTACCTGGATAAAAAATAGCCTATATGTTAATCCAGCACACGTACTATATATATTCCAAATTTCATTCAAATCCGTTCAGCCGTTTATGCGTGATTGAGGCACAAACATCCAAACATCCTCTCAAACTTTCGCGTTTATGATAAGAGTAAGAAAATAAGATCGACTTTCAGCCTTTGCTTTGAGGACGAATTTCAGTAGGCCCGATAATTTGTCTTAAACAGGCCCTGGTTACGTTACCACTCTGTTGCGTGTTCTAGATAACTTTATGCACCGTGCCGATCTGATTGTTCGTTTTATTGCTGTTTCATTAGAGCCGCGTTATTAATTTGTTACATTGGTTATTTATTGGATATGGACTAATACTAAGATATTGTAATACCTACTGTATAAAATACTTTGTCGTGACTGACCTATGATAGACAACGCAGAGTCTAAGCCGCTGGTCCTAGAAGCTTGAAATTTGGAGAGTGCATACCTTATAGCACGTAGACATACACTAAGAAAGGACATTTGAGTTATACCTCATTGGGGAGTAAAATGGTGTAAAGACTTTGTATGAAAAATCGTATTCCTTGAACTTTCAAACTTGAAGCTTAGCGTAGACGATCTTAAATACATTTGGTAAAAGTCTAAGATAAAATATTTTCAAAACTACCCCTGTTACGGGGTGCAGGGGGTATTAAAGTTTGTATGGGAACTACATAACTTGTGGTTCAATTGCATTCCTTATAGCACGTAGATGTACACTAAGAAAGGATTTTTGGAAATTCTACCCTTAAGGGTTGGTGAAAAGGGGTAAAAACGTTTTTGTGAAAACTCGTATTTCTTGAACTTTCAAACTTAGCATAAATACTCTTCAATACATTTGATAAAAGTCTATGGTAAAATATTTTCTAAACTACCCCCGGGTGTAGGCGTTGTTAAAGATTGTATGGATTTTTTTTAAAGGCTGGTCCGATTTCCTTGAAACTAGATTTAGATTCTTTATGGCGTGATATATATGTACATATATCATCATTCCATAAGTAGGTACATAACTAATGCTTCTTAATAGGAACAGAGTCAAAGAGTCAGCTCTGCGACAAATAAACAAACAGATCTTACGCCACACAAATTATGGATGACTAAACGAAGGATCTCAGTAAAATATTCGTCGCAATCCTTCGAGCAACTAAGTACGTGCCCCCCATACTAAAGCGTTGCCCGGTGAGGAATTAGCATAAATTAGTTATTAGTCGGGCGTGAAAAACGTGACTCTGATGCTGGAAGAGACGCATTCAGGAGGAACTAAAAAAGGACTTGAAACATACATACATAAAATCACTTGAAACATATGCGGCATATACGGCATCAAGCTGAGATGGGACCTGTTTGGCCCACACGCACACAGCTCAGAGCTGACTGCAGCTTCGGCCAGCAGAACCTTACCCATTATAGGTAGGTAGGGTGTTGTACTTATTTGTAGTGTATAATATCCTTGCCTGTTATTAGTTTAGGTATGTTATGTCGTCAGTTAGGAATTGGAATTGAGCATCAGTTGATAGAATATTTGACTTCAGCGCTGTTTGTGAGTTTGATCTTCACCCAAGATAAACAATTATGTCACAAATAGTACTCAAATAAGTTTTTCTGAGTGTTTTAACATGCATACATAAATCACGACTCTTTCCCATAGTGGTAGGCAAAGATCACGGATCTCCATTTGCTCCGATCCTGACATACTTCTTTCGCTTCGTTCGGTTTAGGGTACTCTTGACCTGGCCCTTTTCCAAAACGTCGCCGATTTGGTCCAGGTAATGTTTTAAATGTTTTAAATGTTTTAAAATATACCTAATACAACTCTATCAGCTTTCCGGTTTAAATACTAGGTACATGCTCTGCTTAATTTGGAGCAAAATGGCGCTTTGTGTATTTTCACTGAAATATTAAGCGCTCGTGGTGTATGTAGCTGGCTACGTTCTTGTTTGATCGTTAAAGTTAAGCAACGTTATGTGCGGTCACAATTGGGATGGGTGACCGCAAGTGGCATTACAAACTGAGCGCTTCCGTGCTTCAGAGGCCACGTTAAATTGTCGGTCCCGGCTTTTAAGTCATTAAGCCATGACGGAGGCTTTTAGGCGGCCTAAAAACTCCGTCACTAGAGTTGGCCACTAGCTCATACGAACAAACAAACAAAACTGAAATATTGATATATTTATGTCATGTCTAAGTTTGTTTAAATGGGTTAAATCCCGTTGGTAAAATGAGTTTGTCACAATCGCCTTCAAAAGAAAAGAAAATAAACTGAACAGAGCAAGTAACTGTCACTGACAGTTGCTGATGTTAATCAAAATATTCTACCGGCCAGTGTGTTGTCTTTGGTTGGAATCGAATGATAAAAGAAATTATTATTATCTGTGGTATAAGAAAAATATGGCGGCAGAAAAGATTTTGGGAACATCCCGCGTCGTAGTGTTCAAAAAGTTTGCAAATCGAAATAAATGAAGAAATCAGTTAAAAATTACGTTTTGAGTTTACATTTATATTTATAAGAGCCCCACCCTGAATCCACTCCTGATGATGATCTGTATGCGTGGTCGACATCTCACGAATAACTTGACACCTATTAGTAACGTTGGTCCATCGGGCATGATAGCGCATATCACTCAAAGTAGATAATTCAACACGTTCACTGTCCCATAACAAAAGTAAAAAAAAATATCCATAAGTCCATCTGAAATTTCATGAGAACTTGACAAAAAAGATCTAACGGTTTACATTTATTCTTCCATGACCTACTAACAAGTTTTTTCCGTGAAAAATATAAATGGCTGACATAATCCGTCTACTATAAAACAGTAAAAATTTAAGGTAAATAAATAATTTGTTTTATATTATCTACCCCATAAATGACACACTGGCAACATATTACGGCGGCTCTTTAGAATTTTATGTTTCCTGGGAATCTAATCATACGTCCATGATAATGTTTTTACTTCTAGTCATAAGTCCTGTGAAATAAACAACAATGGGATTAGCCTTGAGTATGATTCCAGCCAGAGTCATGGACGCATGAATTTAGCATAAACGCGACTCCTTTCGGAGTCATTTAAAAATCGGACCGTTTGAGGTATTGACACCGTTTGAGAGTACTGGTATACCAGTACTCTCAAACGGTGAAGTAAAACATCGTGAGGAAACCGGCATGTCGTAGAATGATTGAAAACATGTGTCAAGTGCTTGAAAGGTGCCTTTGAGGCGCACTTTAAATCCTTTCACCATACTGGTTTAAAAAAACTACGACGAAATAGATTAAAGTTGAATTATCAAGGAATAGGCCGTTAAATAATTTCATCACTTCCTAGGTTCCTAGGCTTTGTGGTTACTCTACGAGCTCGGTGTCTTGGTCTTAGGAATATTCTCCATACAATAGATGTTAGAATACTGGTACTCAGAAGCAAATTCCGATATCTACATGCAAGCTTCTAAGGGTACTATCATACTAGCGAATTGCGAGCGTGTCTACAGCGAGAAGATACATTGCACGACACTTCATGTTTTTTCTAAGAGGAGAAGCCATAACTGAAATTCTGGTAATACTATCACGATGATGCAAGATAAATTTGTTGATTCAATAGTGATACTTAATTTGGTGTGGAAAGAATCCTCTGATAAACAGAAATGTAAGGTTTTCTGACTTTACAGCTGCCTCATGGTAATGTATGAATCACCTCGCTGCTGTAATGACCATTCAATGTGGAAAGTGTGTTTCCATATACATAAAAATCCACAGGTCGCCGCCGGCATGTTATTTGACCATCATCATCATCTTGCCCTTATCCCACTCTATGTGGGGTCGGCACAGCATGACCCTTGGATCATGCTGTAAGAGTTTTGGCTAAGGTGTTTTATGACCGGCCGCCTGCCTGACGTCAACCCTCCTTGGGAATACTTGCTTATTGTATCTCATCATGTTGGAGGATACTATCCCTTAGTTAACTTTTACGACATGCTCGGGGAGAGAAGCAGCTGGACGCATTCTATGTTTTTTCTTTACTACCAGTCCAGCAGAGAAGTATTATTCCATGTTATTTAACCGCAGCTTTTATTTACTCGTAAGTACAATCATGTGCATATGTCCTAACCCGGCTTATACCACTGGGCCAGCGGCTGTGTGTGCAGACACCCTAAGATGTTCGATGAACCTCACATACGCAAAGCGCTCGCAGCTTGTAAACGTAAGGCAAAGACGTCTTCACCGTACGTATACGTAACTACGTCTTGGGTGCAACCAACCAACAGGGTGTTTTTAAAGCGTTGAATTCATCATCATCTTCCTGCCTAAGGGCATAAGTACCTGCCTGATCCCACACTAGGACTCCCTGTATCGTGGGTATCAGAAACTACGAGTACCATGGTATCACAACACCCAGATCCGGAAGAAATATTTGCAGAACATTCTAACATTTCTTCCGCAGCGGGAATCGAACCCGCGCCTCTTGCGTCTCAGCCGAGCAATCGACCGCCACCCCATCGAGGCCATCACTATGCCCAAATTGATTTTACAAAAAAGTGCCAAGTTATTTTTCGTGTATTTTCCTGCCACTTCTCTTCTGGTTCGGATTTCCCTATAGGTACCATTATCCAGTCTAACCTGAACTACGAAAACATCAAAACTCTTAGAGCCTGTCCAGAAAGCGCGATTTACGCGCGTGTCCATTCGCGCGTAGGCACTCGCGCGTTCTCGAGTTACTAGAGCTACATACATTCCGTCCAGATGCTCTCGCGCGTTACCTTACACGCGCGTAAAACGCTTGCAATGAGCGGGACTCTCGACTCGCTCGTTTTACGCGCGTACGCCGCGCGAGTCGAGATACTCCGGCACCATTGTAGCGTCCAGTACTACGCGCGTGTCCGTGGCGAGTGGACGTATTTGGTTAAAAATGGAGCGTGAAAACTTTGACAAGGAACTTTTTATTGACGAAATTGAGAAAAGGGTAGCTATATGGGATATGGAATCATCAGATTATTCTAATAGAACCATTAGGCGTAGGAACTGGGAAGAAATAGTAGATATTTTTTGTGAAGCTGGTGATTCCAAGGAGAAAAAATATCCGATATATAAGTATTATAGTAATATAAGTATCCGAGTTCATGTTTATAACTGACCAAATCCGTCTCATCACATGCGCGCGTGAAAACGCCGCATCTGGACGCAATACAAATCAAAACGCGCGAGTGGACTCGCGCGTAAATCGCGCTTTCTGGACAGGCTCTTACATGCAACACCAAATTCCCAAAGTTGCCACTGAGATTTTCGATCGCTTCGCTCCCTCAATCAATAAAATTGTGTGAGAATTTCAAGGCACCCTGTATTCGGAAGGTGTTCGTCTGTCCGTCACGTATAGTCCAAGTAATCGTATCAGGAGCGAATCTCGGACTATCGCCCCAGTTCGGTGCATACACCAATACTAGCTTAATAAATTGAACTATTGTATTTCAGATGGATTCGAACTAATTTTAATAACTATTTGTTTAAATTTTGGAACTTAATATAAAATACCTACATACATACATACTGTCACGCTCATATCCCTAATGGGGTGGGCAGAGCCACAAGTTAACATAAGAAAACTTGCAGCCACTTCTGATTTAAAGTCCTAAGATGGCTATGATGAACAATAGTGACAGGTGATCTGCCCATCGCCCATACAGGTGGTCCATCATTTTGGAGAGGATAGGTACTATCCCTCAGTCGACTTTTACGACATGCTCGGGGAGGGAAGCAGCTGGACGCATTCTATGCTTTTTATTTACTTCCAGTCGAGCAGAGAAGTAACTTAATATAAAGATTTGTATATTAGTTATTTCATGATTCCCTGATTAATTATGAAACAAAACTATGTTATACTCCTTTATAGCTTCCTCATTGTTGAAGCTCGATACCATAGACCGATTATTTTAGAGTCAAAGATTCGACCTACAGTTTTTTTCCATGGCCTATTTCCATTGTTTTTTTTAAATTTCGTAGTCGTGTTAGTCAATGAAAAAATAATAGTTTTTGAAGTCACCAAATGACTTTAAAAACTACAAAATTGAAAAAAAAACAGTGTAAATGGATCACTTCGTGACTTTTTATTACTCGGTGATTTTCAAGAACTGATAAACTTACCATGACCTGGTTTTCGGCCTCTACTACTACTAACCGAAAGGAGAGCAATAAAAAAAGTTTTTCAAAAGAGAAAAACATTAATCACAACTAGTTTCATAACTTTTACAATTATGTAGGTAGGTAAATAGGTACAAATTTTGAAAAAATCTTGATGTATTCACCAAAAGTTTCAAATAGTGGAGCTAGATTACTAAGTAATACTAATTTAAAAGTGTAAAGATAGGTGTTTGTAAACAAGTTTTCAAGCAGGGACTTATTCTGTAATTGAAGGGATCTGATTAAACATCAAAAATGGAATTTGAACATCAGTTATCAAATTCGTACTCCAGTTGGCAAATTCTTCAAACAAAAAAATAAGTTACGCTGTTACTGATGTCCATATGTCATTTTTGATGTTTAATTTAGTTATGGCCTCAAGTTTAATATTTATTTGTTAAACATGTTTGAGATAAAGCTTTGAACCCGCCTTGAGACGGGATTTATTTTCCTAGAAATTAACAGTACTTCACTTTGTAACTACGAAAGTTTAGTAAGTACTAGTAGAACATACAGTTTCAAGTCATGTTTCACACAGGATAACAAATCTCTACGTTGTAACATTTCGCATCCGTGTAACATTATCTACCCTACTTTGTCTACAAGGAAAATGTATCCGAGCCACTCAAGATGTGTGACACTGGTGCTACTGTTATATAATCTATGGCTGAGGTAAAAGGGGGTGTGGTGTTGCCACAGTGCTACAGCTTTTTGGCTTGATTTGTAAAATTACTTGCAACTTTTGAATAAGATTATCATGATGTAATAAATCACTGCCACAATCATTTTATGCATGCCTTCTACAAGGTTCTAGGTTATTGTATTCCATTTATGTGCATCCAGTGTCCAGCACCTGTTTATTTAAACCTGATCTGGACGAAAACAAATCACATTATAAATATAATAATTATAGACACGTGAAGTGGCAAGATGACAGTTTTGAAAAAAGTCGCCAACGATACCTGAAAGTGGATAGATCTAGCCAGAAAAACTGAGTTGCGAATACCAAGTCCGAGGTAAAATAGGGTATATTTCCGAATTCTGTCACGCACGGCCAGAGGGCGCGCTCCACGACACACCAATACGTCCTAATGTGATGGAGAAATAATTTCCTAAAATGCATTGGATTGAGAGGAGCTCCATTCGAGTAGTTTTCACTGGTCCGATGTCAATTTACTTTATTACTGGGGATGGGTCGTGGGTTTAAGTGATTGAGTTGTTATTTAGATTGGATGATTTGGTTTTTGGATGAATAATTTTTAGTACAATATTTTAACTACTGGTACTTTGGTTCCTTCAGCAAGTAAAATATAATATAAGTACCTAGATACTACTAATATTATTATGTATGTATGTATGTTCGTGTGAGCTAGTGGCCAACTCTAGTATTATGTAGTATAAGGTCTTGCTGCTCGATGTCTCTTTTATGTACTTGGCTTGTATGGATAGGGATATAAGCGACGTAGTATGAACACCGCTTGGTATTCGCTTCCGATGCCGCTATTGAGTTTCTGGTCGAAAAAAATATAATCCAAGTAATTTGAGGAAACATTGACACGAGAAAAGAAGAAAATTCAGGGAAAATTACAAAAAACCTACATGTATAAAATGTCTGCTCGTATCCAAGGCACGTCTATATCACTTGTGTATAATACTCACCAGCTATGGCTAGTTTGATTTTATTTTTAAAAAGTACCTAAATATATAAATTAATAGATATTCAAAGTATACTGAGAAAGCTTTCTGTTCCAAATTTCAAAAACAGGAATTTAACTTACAGTGCAAAGGCCAACTACGCTAGGGAATTATGTGTTAAAGTAAAACTAAAGTCGAATGGTGGGAATTTTGAAACTGCATCTTATAATTTCGACAAGTCTTCCCCTACCTTTCTCATAAAGGGCATCTCGATCCAGTTTTAAAGCTTTGAATGAAATGTCTGCCTAAGCGTAAAATAAAGACAAGTTTTAAGTTTTTATTTATTTTCTTTGAACACAATCATTGCAGATATACATAGGTACGATATAAGCTTAAGTTTTCAAAAAGTGTCTACCGAAATATTTTTGATCACAAATGAACTGACTTTGAGCAAACTGACTTTTGCATGATACAAGTGGTTTTAACCACTTAGCATAGGTAGTTACTGGTAATTTCTTCAACAGTCACCTTATATCCTCACTTAGTCGTGGGCCAGAAAATAGAACTAGAAGAAATAATCACCATCAGGTACCTTTGTTTGTGTGTTCATAGATCTATGTTACTACTCGTAGGTACAAATGAAACTCACTACAAATGAAGTAAGAATAAAAAAATATCTGTTGCTTCGTTATTTGCTTTAAAGAAGGGCAAATCAACAAACACACTTAATTATAATATTAATATGACGTAACGATACGGATTTACTGTTTACGGCTAGCAAATGCCGTTCACCGGTTCTTAAGAACCCTAGGAGAGGTACAAGATACCTGATTTCCATGGACCAGTTGAAGCACCATTGTGCATCCGATATTACAACTTGAGCGAGATTGCATCCGCGAATCGACCTTATAACCAATAATTGTAAAACAGGGCTTTGAGAACTTACATCTTGAAACGGCGAGCGAATGTTTTTGTGATAATAATTGTATGCTAGACAAATAATAACTAAATCGAGTAAATAAAATACAAGATATAGCATATAAGCGCCTCGTTCAACATCTCCAAGTAAAGTGTTTAATTTAATTCCTGAGTAACGTTACTTGGCAGGTTACGAGTAATTTCTACCAATTTCAACGGTTAATCCTATGACCAGGGCTACTTGAAAGTCGCGAAGTTGACATTGTAATTTACCGGTTACTTCAACTGGAGCATAGCTTACTTGGCACCTTACTTGAAGGTGGTGAAACAGGCTCTTTAAGTGGTACCACTGAGTGAAGCCGTGAGACAACCAGCAGACATCGTGGCAGACCCAAAAGAGAAGTCGGAGGATCAAAGTAGCAAGAAAGAGAACAAGGAGAGAATTTTGCTCAAGAGTGGAATACTGCAAATCATGACAAAAATACAGCCATAGTCACAATAATATAGGTACTTAGTTACACCTCAAATATTCAACGTAACACATTCGTGGTCTGCAAGTATTTTCGCCAACAGACCGCTCTGAAAGATTCAAAATTATAAATCGTCTAGGATAGGAGTGGGTGGTTCAAGGACCCAAGGGGGGGTTCTAAGCATTCATTGTGCAACTATTGGAAGAGGGGAGACGAGCGACCATGGATATTGCTTGGCTAATCATGGGATAGTGCGTTTGAAGAAATGCATGCATTTTTTCAGCTTTGTTTTGTTAGAGCGTTTTTGTCGATTTACAGAGAATGTTTCAAGTGCCTAATTCTACAAATGGGTATCCCACTGTACTTTGTATCTGACTTCAGAATACATACCACAAAGATTTTTCACAAACCTTTTTCTTCAGAAGTTACCTCACACGAATACGAAATCTTGCGGTTTTAAGGTAACGTAACTTATCTACTTTAACAATTTTCAAATTCATTTGATAAAAGTGAATTACCATTTCACTCATTACACGTAAATACTTCAATACAGAAATAAACGTCTTAAGTAGTCTACAAAGTTATTACCTACTGCACTGTATGCAAATAATGAAAGCACTTCCATACCTACTTCCATCTTACATTGATTGAAACTTGAGAGAGCTTTGAAAGGGTTCTCCAATTAAACGACAGAAGCCACTTGTAAACTGCAATGACACATGTTACATTTCGGGAGTAGAAAGGTTTGTCAACTAGTACCGATCAAAGGGTGATACGAGTTCGGGGATTATTTATTCGTGATAAAATGTAGGCTACAAAGAAAGTTTATGCCTAATTACCTATTAATAATAATTGCCTATTATTCAACACAATATTATCCTCCAGTAAGTATTTTATTTCTCGTATTATTTAATGAAATGAGAGTCCACAGTCCTCAACGCGAAGCCCTCTTGAAATGGAGCGAAACAAGAAAAAATAACTGAAACAAATTCCATAACTCATTTTCAATCGCCAACGTCGACATCACTCGACACGCAAACTCTCCAACGCACGCAAAACGAACATTTTTCCGAACGAAACGCCCTCTCGACGTAAAACTCTATAAAAACGTCAAAAAAAAACAGTAACATGGCGTATAATGACAGCTGGTCCACTTGAGAACAAAAGGGGAGAGCCGAGCCTCGTCGAGAAAAAATACATGAAGAGTAAAAACAACTGCGCGTACGTGGCCCGCCGCCCGCCCGCCTCGTCGACGCCGTCCGCCCGCTAATAAATTCGCAATCGTGTTCGATCCCGACGACGGCGATCGCATCCACAGTGGACGCTCTACAACGCACAACCTACATCCGCTCTTCTCGACCAGAAATTAGGTAGCGCTGAGAAAACTCGTTACTTATATTATACGTCTCGGGGAGAATGGAGCCGCATTCGAGTTTAAAATGCGAATAATAATCGTAGCATTCATAAAAATCCCGTGCGCGGAATGCAAGAAGAGGCCGTGTTTTACACGTTATAATTTTGCGCCGAAAGCGGGATTGGCGGGAGCGGGTTTGTGCGGAGTGTAGGCACAGTTCAAATGCCGCGCACGGACCATTAGTTGATGAGAACACGTGCGCCCCAGCCCGCTCGCTGCCGCGAAACAGTTACAATTTCAGCTGAAATATGAAAATGCACCTTTCAGTTAAAAATATGTTTCGGTGGAACTACCGCTTTCACGCACAATGAGCTTTCGTTGAGAACTTTGACCACGGAGAGCGAGTGAACGTGAAATGGATGAATGGTAAGATAAATTCTATTGGCTGGGATAACAATGCCTCGTGGAAATGCTCCAATTAATTTTCAAGTATTTGTTTGTTTTACGTAATGAACATGAAATTATGTCATATAAATGCATTCTCGATTCCTACGGGAACTCGTAGTTTCTGATACTAACGACACCGGGAAGTCTAGCGTGAGGTCAAGACTACTTTCACCGAACTGTTTTGACACGTGTGTATTAATTAGTAGTTATTTTTAATCGTCAAAGGGAATGACAATTTCACCAATGAAAAAAATTTTACTCATTATAACCCTTTAGTTAAGTGTCACTTTAATCTTACCTTTAACAGGTTGGATGTGAACTTTTATACTCTACTGACGATGCCCGCTTTGATCCGCCCCAAATCTTTAAGATTCTGAAAAGCAATGACCATTTTTACACGTTATTTACGCAGAGGTAGGTATTTCATTGCCATAAGGTTTATAATAGCGTGCACACTACGATATTAAGGTAATAATTTATTAGAAAATCTCATCTCTCTTCAATATGGGTCTATTGGGAAAGTCTCACCAAGTTACGCACTTGTGGGGATTTCGTAGTTCATTGATCTACATCATTGGAGACTGTTGTGAATTGACAAAGATCTCTGAAATATCACATTTTACATTTCAGACTACAATTTTATTATTGTACTCGTAGTGTTTGACTCTGTGGGTGCAAGTTTTCTTATGATTACTTGTGGCTCTGCCCAGCCCGTTAGGGATACGGGCGTGATAATATGTATGTACGTTTTATTATTAAATAAAAATAAATATAACTTGCAGTAAAATTCTCTAGTGATTCATGAAATTTACTTGACTTTTCACATACCTGGAGAAAATATCGAGTGATATCAGATAAGGCCCCTATACAAAACGATATATATGTGTTTTATATGAATTAATTCCTCGGCTGACGGGACTCGAAAGCGCCTCACTCACGGGCCAGATGGCGCTCGGACAGATCAATTTGATGATTGCAAAAAATCCTACGATGGACTTTTTGATGTCGATCGAAACGAGAGCGCCCTTTTCTTTGCGAGTTATGAACGCTTTCGGAATAGGGGTGCTTTTGTTTTGCTTCAAGTAATTTGTTAATGAGAGAGACTGAAAAAAAATTGAAATATTTAAGTGCTTCTAATACAGAAAATACGAGAACAAGCTTCCCCAGAGATAAAAAAGATATCATCTGCCAGATACGGTAAAATATGAAATATAAAAATAAAAAATACTGAGAGAAAGCTTAGGAAATGAAATAATATGTTTGAAGTTACATTTTAGAATCCCTTATTTGCCCATGAATTACACAAACGTCTATGGACAAGTAGGTATTAAACCAAACCACAAACAGGTTCAGCAAACAAGGGCTCAAATTCGGTCATTTTTCCATTTGCCCTCCACCCCCGATTGAGGGTAGATACTGTCATACTGACTGACGTGGTTAATAAGCGTTTATCTTGTCTTGTCACCGACTTACTTATCAGTTTAGGGCGTCAGTTTCTAATGGAAAACTCGATATTCAAGTCGGCACACTTTGATTGGAGTAAAATAAATTTTAGTCTATAACAGATACAAATTCCAGAGTTAGAATCAGAATCAGCTGTTTCATATAATTTATGTCCAAAAACTGATTTCGTTATACCTAAGTATTTGTGGCATGGCGAAGCTTTTGAATAAACATCAACTCTCGTGACTCGACTCTGCAGGTGGAAGGGTAAATAAGGCGCAATCAAGATTGTCAATTTATCGGGAATAAATGGGAATTTAAAATCAAACAATATTTTAGTTCCTACGCAGTTTACATTTTTTATAAAGACCTTCACTTTGAACAGATGAGATTCTTGTTCTCATCTTAAATTGTCTACTTCCTTGTTTCACCACTTCATGTATTTCTGAATTCTAAATTCGTCCCGGGCACTACAGCGTCCCGTTAGTGTACGCAAAAGTTGCCTCTCGACTCTCTATAAATCATCTAGTATAGATGGTAAAAGGCCTTAGCTTTTTCCATATATCTGAGTACTTTTCAAGTAAGGTATACCTATGTGTACGTTAGTGTCTAATATTGCACGGTATCCTAGTCCGAGCCCCTACGACCCCAAGATCTGATATGAGACGACGACGTGCCCTGAATTAATCCCTCTATATGACAACACAATATATACACATAGATATTCATGAAAAACTACCTTTTCGATCCATATAATGGTAGAAAGCAGTGGTGGTCTAGTGGTAGCGGCTTTGCCTTCCAATCCTAAGGTCGTGGGTTGTAATCCGGTCGGTCACCAACGGATTTTTTGTTAGATTTATGTGCGCTATACCAGTACTCTCAAACGGTGAAGAAAAAAATCGTGAGAAATCCGTAATATCGTAGTACCTAAAAAATAGAAAACATTATGCCAAGTGCACGAAAGAGGCACTTTAAACTTTTGATTCGCACTTTAAATGCTTTCATAACACTGATTGGCCTAGTGATATTAAGACAAGTAGTAGTAGATCCAGATAGTAACCAAATGATATCGTACATATAAAACCATGTTTCATATATTTAGATTTAATCAGTAAGAGACCAATCCGGTCATTCACGTCATCAGTTATGAGCACATAGAAATAGAACACAAAGACTTAGGTGAACTAGTTACTCGTCAATGAAAGCTAACTTGACTGAAATAGCTCTACTTCAGATTGACTTTGAACTTCATTAGTCACCGGTCTTTGAAATCTCTCAAAGTAACAACTTTTGGTTAGGTCTTATGTTAATGTCTTTATATGTTACAAGTGTGAGTTTCCTTGATAGCGTCTCTAACTGGTTGCATCTTAGCTATGTACTAACTAAACGAGCAGCCTAGCGAGGCTTGAGGCGTACCTCGCCCGAGGACAACGAACACGTCTTGACTAAGCGAGCATTTGCCTCGCGATGCTGCTCGGGCATATTGATGAAATATCTAGGGGAGAGCGGCGAGGTACAATCGAAAGCCCCGATGAAAGTCGCTAAGAGACTCGATAACATCGCACTAGACGACAGCATAGCATGCGACCACAGCCCGTATCGCCCCCATCGCTCGCCAATAATGAGCCTACAAATCGTGACGGAAATTGAAAGAAAAAACTTCCCAAACGGCAGATCTTATCTCCCATCCTAAACGTTCTCGTAAAAATATTAATAAAACATAACTTTTTCACCCAAACCCACATTAAACTCCGATCCCGTAGGAATTTATTGACAATTACGCGTCAATAAGTGGCAATAAAAGCACAAAGCACCAATGTCCACAGATTTGAATACAATTGTACACAATTGTGTAATTCTGAATTCGTGGAGGCTTGTTTTGATTGTGACACTACTAATACAATCATGGGCTGACTTTTGCCGGGATCGATTTCTTTGTCATGTTTATTATTATGATAAACAGAACTTCGGCTATTGTGTATCAATTGAATCTGTTTCCGTTATCGTTTTAGGTCATTTTTACATGATTTATGTGGGTTTTCGTTAATTAGTGTGTCCATATTTCAGCTTTGTCCTCTCATGACACAAAATATAATACCCACGTTTACAAAACTATACTTCAGCCAAACTCAAAATATTAATAACTGTATCGATTATTGACATTGATAATCAACGATTGTTATGAATGTTACTGATTTGAAATATTTTCATACATACAAATTTTGCTAGTAATTATCACTTGCTTTATTCGGATTATTACATTCGGACGTTCTCATAAATGCTAATAATTCGGAATTAAATTCGAAATGTTATTAATCGAAACGTCTTTTATTTCTTTCGTTCAGTAGTTTAGCGAGAGTACTTGTCTTATAGCATTAAATTCTTTCACTGGTAGTTTCATGACTACGAATTTCATTTAGTTTCATCATAATACATGCAATAGTTTGACAAAACTTAACTAGTTTTGCGACTATTGCGGTTTTTCAAACATGTTTCATGAAATTAGTTTCATGGTTTAAATCATGGATCATCCATGTACATGCGATGTAGTATGATGAAACATAATAAAACTGACAACTAGCTTCGTAATGTGAATCCGGCTTTGGCGGCTGTGGGAATAATGAACCGCTAAGAAGGCGATGCAGACATAATAAATTAAAACGCGGGCGTCTGTGAATGTCGTACAAACCAACCACTAATAAGAAGAGCTCGCTTAACCTTATCTCCGATCGAGGAAGTCTAAAAAACGGATGAGGGGTTCGAAGGGGAGAGGAGGGGGACTCAAGAACAAGAGCCGTCAGTGAAATAGAGATAGATGAACAGTGGGAAATGAAATTCTTTGTGGCATCGCGGTCCCGCAAAAAATGCACAGATTAGATTTTTCCCCTCGCTGAGGGCCGAGGGTAGATGGAGGCAATGATTTTTTACAACGTTCTCAGAGATATATATAGGAGTTTTAGTGCTGGGATTTGTTGTAACTGCCCTCTGTTTGGGAATTTTAATTTCCTTGAGATTGTCATTACAGCAATGCGAAATTCAACACCTTATTGGATTTCTGATATTATTTCGGTGCGGCAGACGAAATGATTTATTTTGACAGACAATAAGATTTTTACCTTTCATTTATCTTTGTTCATTCTTAATCTTAAGGCTCATTTACACTCGTGCTTATCGTTATACGATCGTTTGCATGGATTTTTAGTCATGAAATCTCTGGACGTTCTGTTGAGTCAATCATCTACTGCTAGACTTAGTAACACATAGAGTACCTTTCTGTGCTCAAAAGCTATTCCAACTTTAAGAAAACACTAAATCCAAAGCACATACTAAGTCAAGATTTTTGTCTATGGTTAAAAAAATGTTTTTTAGTCTATGGAACTTTCACTACCACTTTCCAAATTCAATATTTAAAACGTAAGTCGGGGTGCATTAAGTCAGTAATACCGTAAAGCCTGCAAACATGTCGGGGTCGAAATTACTCCGTATTAGAGGCATGCCCAGATACCTCACTCGGATTAGGCGACCCTTCGGTAAAAAACAAGAGGGCTTAGCTTTCAATTGAGTCACAATGACACACGGTGCGGTTTCTTCAATGTTTGGAAGAAAGTAGGTTGATTTGGACTAGAAAAAAAATATAATGAAAATTGTAGGCCGTGAGTATGTATGTGTATTATCACGCCCGTACCTCTAATGGGGTGGGCAGAGTAACAAGTTGTCATAAGAAAACTTGCAGCCACTCCTGATTCAAAGTCCCAAGATGGATATGATGAACCCTGGTGACAGGTGATCAGTCCATCGCCCATATAGATGGTCCATCATGTTGATGATCATAGGGTCCATCATGGGGGTATCCTCCTCCAAACATGATCTTATTATATTATCTCCTACTTACTTATCTTATATATTTTACATCATCATGTAGGTACATATGTTCTACATCTGTTTTGTCGATTTAGAAACTTCCGAAAGTCCATGCCACACACTACGATTTGGTGAAAAAAGTTTCAATTTCAAACTCGAATATCTGAAGTACTTGAAAGAACAGTTACATCAATTCATGTATCAACCATTTCAAAAAAGGACGACCAATTCAATGAAGACTTCAAATCGTAGAACGTAAATCCACAAAGGAGAAATAATTCTAAATACCAATTACATTAATCCTGGTAGCTTTTTATTTTGTCTGTACACTGGCTTCTGCAGATCGATATAATCCTGGCGACGTGTTTAGGGAATCCAATCGTTCGGCTAGTCCGGCCAAAAATTTACACAAAAAAGTTTAAAATCTTACTTAAAATATTATAAATGAGAAATTTTGTGAGGATGTGTGAAGACATATTATAGAATACATTTAAAAGATAAATAAATAACACCCAACAGTCACATACATCATAGTCCTGACCCCACACTAGGAATCCCTGTGTAGTGGGTATCAGAAACTACGAGTACCATGGTACCACAACACCCAGACCCGGAAGAAATATTTGCAGAACATGCAAACATTTCTTCCGCAGCGGGAATCGAACCCGCGCCTCTTGCGTCTTAGCCGAGCAATCGCCCGCTACGCCACCGAGGCCGTCTCAGATGCAGAGTACTCGTACATAAGGAAAACCAATGAAAAGTTTCCACTATTATAGTATAACAAACTATACTTATGACAAAATAAATGCGTTTTTAGAATAATCAACATATTATTATAACTGATTCTGCTTCTTGAAACTTTGAATTTACACGATGTGCTACTTATTACCTGTTACCCCTCCGGCTTTTCTTGTCCTCTCGTGTCCCTAACGTGTGTCATTTGGGGAAAATAAAGCTTCTCTCGAATCCCGTCAAGTGCCTCACCAATTTGTTTAGCCACTTCAAAAGCTGGTTTTGTATTCGCACTACACTACGAGCTGAATTAGGTTTCACCAAAATAGGGAAAATGTTTCGAATGAAAATACTTTGTGGATAGGTTAAGATCGGTGAATGAATGCTGACTAACAAATGTAATAGGTAGTGTTTTCTGGTTTACTGTGGTTTGCATGTCAATGAAAATAGTTTTTAACCGAAGGAGGTTCTATGTTCGACTGTATGTTTTTTTTTGTTAATGTTGACCGATATCTCCGCCAATAGATTACCGATTTGATGATTCTTTCACTGGTGTATAGAGAATGGTCCCGAGGTCGTCCGATATAAATATGTCGAATAGATTTATATTTTTCAAGTAATATTTAAAAGTCGTGTAATTAAACTTTGGAATGACAACGTACCTATTATTTTCACTCAATTTATTATGGTAATGACATAAGTCATGGAAACTGACTGACTGACTTCACAATCAACATTAAGTCCTCAAAGCATGCAACTCAGAGGGTATATTCCTCTTAAGGTACAGAGAGGCAGCAGCAGACGACGTGTCGCAGCGACACTACTGGTTTCTATGTGTTTCTATGTGTTTGTTTGACTGTTTAAATTTCCATAGTCCTTAGGTTGGACACTGGAAAATGCGACACAGTTTTACTATAGCATTTTCCAGTGTTGTATTTGTATCATGCGCTTAATGTATTTGCTCCAAATAAATAAATAATTTGCTTGCGTTGGCCTAAGCTCGACCAACATGTGTTGCGGGCTTTAGAAATTAGACATTAGGTACTTTGTTTTTTATTTGAAGAAGTGTTGATAGCCACTGACATTTTAACATTATCTACAATGTTAGTTTCTATAAGACGGCACTAAGGAGTTTCAACTTATTTTTCATTGAAGTCGGTTTTGTTTTTAGTTTTTAAAACGTATTATTTATTGATCAAACACACTGTCCAATTGCTTTTCTATTTTGTGCCTGGATGGTGACTGTCACAGTGGTGACAGTAATGGAACGCGATAGTGAGTGGAGACCCTAAGCAATCGATATGTGTTTGTTCTAAGTAAAATGATGCTAAAATACTAGACTATAATAAATTATCTCATTAACAGTTGACAAGTTGCCGCACGAAAGAGGAAACAGAAGAAAGAGAGATCGCTCCCCGAAACTAATTACCAAACACGATAATTAAAAAAAACAGATTCCGACTAAGGAATGGGGGAAATAAAGAAAATGCAAAGTGTCCCTGAATTTCCATAACAAAACGTATATTCGTATCGCCCAAAATATCCATTGTCTCGCGGTCGTTTTGTCCGTTTTTTCTTTGACGTGTCTCATTTTCTTTTTTATCTGTGACGGCTAGGTTTTTAATAAGATATGCAAATTATTATTTTTGATGCGGGACAGCCCCGACAAAGTTGATGATACGAATAATAAGAATATCTATGTACCTACCTTCCTAAATACCAACAGTTCTTATTGTTTACTCACTCGATGTACATTTGGGAAATCCTCCAGGAATGGGTTGGGATGTATTATCATTAACCGTTCGATTTTGAGTTATGATTATTGTTTTTATTAGTCCATCTTACCTTCGAATGAACAATTTACCAGGCTTCACCGCGTTCTAATAAAACTTGGACATGAAATTAATTAGAAGCTCACAACTATAGGCACCATTCTGTCACTTCCAGCGCGACCCACTTACAACGAGGGAACTTAAGGCCAGACCACGTGAGCACGACATTCATAGATTTCTCTTTACTGAAAAACATTGAACACTATGAAATGAAAATTTAAAAAACGTATCAAAATAATCATAACTTGAAGATATGGCTTGCAAATTTTTTTTGAGGTTATTTGGGTCATTGTTTCATCATCTGTCACAATTTTTTTATAGCTCACTTTTACATTCACTTTGAGCAGCAAAAAGTAATTGCCATACGAAGTATTATAGCGCTCGTGACGTAGCTTGCTTAGACGTTCTTGATTGATCGTTGAAGTTAAGCAACGTTGTGCGCGGTCACAATTGGGATGGGTGACCGCAAGTGGCATTACGAGCTGAACGTTTCCGTGCTTCGGAGGGCACGTTAAATTGTCGGTCCCGGCTTTAAGTCACTAAGCCATGACGTAAAACTCCGTCACAAGAGTTGGCCACTAGCTCATTCATACGAACTTACTTTACTTTTATACGCAGTATCTTACGAGCATTTATAGAGTACCATAGAATAAAAAGTGATTTTTGTGATTATGAAGGTCGCTCTTTATTATTTTTAAGATTTTTTTTTATATTTGCATAAAACGGCGTTATAATTCGATCAAAACACCAATTAAAATTCGACATTATCAAATTAAATAAATAAGCACATCAAATCGAGCCGACCACTAAACGCAACACATTAAAAGTCAAATCACCCTCATAAGGGGTGGCTAAATAAATAAATAAGTAGCCCGAATATAGCGGGAGCGTAATAACAGAAGGCAAACAGCATCCGAAGCCGTGAGATAAAATCGTATTGCGTTGTCAAAAATAAATGAATCCGGGGATTAGTGCGGGACACGGCGGGCGCAATATTGTCGCCCAACGTGGGGCAATAAGCCGCTCGTGTGGGACGCACCTCGCGATACGTTCAAACGAATTATTATGGATTCCGTAGATAATTCTAATGGAAAAATAGTCAATATTACTAGCGTTGGTATAAAAACTTAGTCAAATATATATATAAGTAGGTACTATGTGATGACTTGACAGATTTTAAGAAAAATATGAATGCTAGCTAGCTTTTCCATAAGCATTTGTTATGGTCTGCTAGTAATACGAAATTCTCAATAATTCGTTCAGTTGAAGTGTCAGAATTGATAGGTACTATTTTTCCTTGAAAATCTATTTTGATTGAAAAATAATGTAGGTAAGTTTAAAATCTATACCTAAAACGTTTATCAAAATGATCGCAGATTATCATACAGGATTCCTTTGTGGCGGCGGCAGCGGTATCGACGAAAGGGGTGAGATAAACTACTCCGCGCGATTTCGCTGCAAAGAGAGGGCTCAACGGACGAGCTTCCATCGCAATTGAGTTTTATTCCAATCGAATTTACCTTGCTATGAAAATACGGACCGGTCTATATAGCTTTGCACGTGCTATGAACGTGCGGCTTACCGCTGATTCAAGCAAGCAAGAACACCTGGCTTATCCAATTTACAGGATTGCATTTCACTTGTAACGATTCTTGTCTTCAAATAAAAGTGCCATCAGTTAAATGGATCCGGACGATAAAAACAATTTATCATTTGGGCATCAAACAGTCGATCGGTCGGGTGTCATTTTTATCGTATTTTGCGTATAAATAGTGGCGTCGAGCTCCGATCCGTCGCTAATGATACGGAAAATGACATCTTATTTCGCGCAAATCGAAGAAAAAATCGCTCATCTCTCGCCCGTCTACATGAATATTTTATAGGCGCGTCAACAGCGAAATGACAGGTTTTATCGTTTGAAAATTCGTGGAAAATTGCGCGAAATGACGCGTCGATATTTTTTATTTAGTGAGAACATCCTTCCGCCAATCAGGCGCGCTCATTGTGGGCCCACAATGAGCCGTCTCCCTCGGGACGTTTCTTCAGTAAATTTATATTTAACTGACGCGAGCAACAGTTTATGGATTCAACTTTTATATTAATTTTAAGAGCCCGTTATTTCTAAAGGAGGCAAATTAGTCAGTACCAATTACTTATTAGGTATAAAAAATTGTTTATTGTCACTACTTTCGACTTTGTCACTACAACGCACAGTTTTAATACTTTTATTATTTTAAGAAGAAATCGCATAAAATGGAAACTATTCTAGTAACTATTATGTCTGATTATTAAATAGAGAAATCTATGGACCAGAAAGGTTTTCAAGAAGCTTACGCTTTGCGTTTCATAAATCAATTCACTGTTTATTTCTCAATTTACTGTAGAATTCTTTAAGTAGATTACATCAACAATTATTCAATACAGCAAGCAATAAACAATGAAATACAAGTTGTTGTTCCAAACATCGAACAATAATTTGAATCGTTTCGCAAAGCTTCACAAGATCAAAGCTTTGTTCAAACCGAATAGCAAATTGGTATGACGTAAATATATTTATTAATATTAATCTGTATAATTGGTTATTAACATGTTACAAGTTTATTGGCGGGCTAATGAGTGGATAATGTGGGCGGAGGGTGAGTGACGTGAAACCATGTACCTACTCGAAGTACGAACAACGTTACACGACGCTTGATAACGTGTTGACGTGAGATGTAAGGGTAACGCCGAGAAAGGAAGGAATGAACAAAATAATTGAAGAGTAAACGATGGATGAAATAATACATGAATGAAACAGTAATGAAGTGCCTAAATAATATCAACCAATGCAAAACAACCACCATGCCTAGACTGAAGAATTGGACGATGTCAGACTTATGCCTATGTACTCATAGTAAGTAGTACTTACACAAAGACATCATAATATTTTTGTATTCTTCCGTACTTTTTACTCGGGCAATAAGGGGAAGCGCGGTTAAACTAAGCCCCTGTATTCTGCGTAAGTTATAAAATTAGCTGGCAAAATCTCAAGCAGAACGTTATAGCCAGTCGTGATCCGCGTGAGTCACGACATATTTTGTGAATTTGCTCGACGCGGAACACCTGCCGTAAAGATAAGCTTGATGTCTCCTCCCCTAAAATAACTTCTTACAGCCTCCGGTGCTAGGCGACGAGCCCCCCTGGCTATGTATTGCTTTATGTAACAGGAATTTAAGTTTGTTTTTGTTATTGGTAATTTTTATATTGTTATTCGAAACTCGATATATGCTTTAATTCATAATATCATAAGCATTTTTGTAATCATCATGAATAGGGTGAGTTGGACAAGAACTAGCCTCTGCGTACCCTAGCTAGAAAAGTTGTTAGTGTCCTGTATTTATCTCAACATAAATGAAAGCTAAACCATCGATGGCCTCGGTGGCGTGGCGGCTGAGACGCAAGAAGCGCGAGTTCGATTCCCGTTACGGGAGAAGTTTTTGTATGTTTTGCAAATATTTCTTCCCGGTCTGGGTGTCAGTATTATAAAAAAATGAATTTACAAAAAAAAAGTAAATAAGTATTCTATCAGCCACCTGGAACCCATAGCTTTGCTTAGTTTGGGGCTAGATGGCGTTGTGTGAAATGTCCACAAATATTTATTTATTATTATTAATTATTTATCTGTATCAAATGTACGAGTATTTATGTGAAAAGGCACTTATTATACCGGTACAATACATGCCTATATCTTACGTATAGCACCTTCTACATTCCAAGTCATGGCGTATGAGTATATGTATGTCGTATATTCCCGCGACAATATTGCGTATTAATTAAGGAAGTCATTACGCACCGATAACGCATTAGCGGCACGCACGCGGGGAAATTGCCAGTACAAAGGTATATCCTGCGTTTTCCCCGATTTCCCCATTTAAAGCAATTCACGGATTTTGATTAAACCCCCGCTGCTACACTGAGATTATTCCCCTTTCAATGCAAAGAATGGTATATTTCAGACACCGTGAAAGTGAATTGTATTTCCTTATTGATTTTGTACTTTTGGTAACTGAAACGTCTGAATGGAGTATGTGTGCTAAGTAAGTTTGTACTTACGTCGATTTAGCATATTTTCTTTGGCACACTAATTTCTTGCAGAAACTGTTATTTCAACTATTTTGACTCATGCTTAAAAGCACAGATAAAATCTCAATGGCTTACTTCTAAAGTTTAATGAACACTTGTAAGAGAAATAAATGAGTAAGTGATTACTCGCCAACTTGCAAAGATAGTAAGATAGTGAGTCACAAAGACGACGGCCAATAGAAACTGTTCCATTGGATATCTAAGGAAGTAATGAGTTCGCATCGCAAACGGCAACTTTAGATTGCGGCAATAATTATTTATTCCGCTCACTTGCCACCCGACTCGGAAACTATTCAGCGAAGAAACGCTATTTCCCGCTGGTCAGATAAGACGTTTGATTTCCCCCATTTTCGCTCGGACTTTAATTATGGCCCCTGGTTTTGTGTAAAATAGTTGGTGGAGTAATTTAATCCAGATATCAGTATGCGGGGTGGCGCGCGCCGACGAGAGACGCGAGCCAATGAGCAGGAACTGCCGGCCAAGAAATGTTATGTAGCTACTGGAGACGGTTTGTTTAACTGTTTGGTGAGATGCCAAATTTAATACGGTACCAAATATTCACTTTACTACATCTAAAAATCTTTCCCACGAAGATATCACTACAGCAAACTAAACCTGTTTTGTTTCTCCCTCTCGAACGCCCTCTCATTTCTTCAGTCGTTGAACTGTATAACTATATGAGTGCTCACGAAACACAATATAGCTCCGTAAAAAATAAGCGCACATCAGACTCGAGCATGTAATTCTAGCGCACTCTTCCGGCCCGAACAAAGGAGAGAGGGTAAGAACACGAGTTACTCGACACCATGTACCTTACGCAGATTTGTTTCTCGGCGTCTCGACGCTCTCCATCCTAAAACAAACCTTTTCAAACAAAACATAGGCCCCATTTTACCTCTTAAGAGCCTCACGGCATCGCACGTTTCAAAGCTGTATACACGCAGGAAATTCACGATAGTCAAATTGTAGTCTTACGGGGTGTGTTACCATTAAATTATTAGATTTGCAACTGTGTTACTCGCATATAAGGTACTATTTTGTTCACCCGCGACGAGGAAGGGTCGGCGAGACCCGGCGAGTACCTCACATGAGGACTGCAAAAGAAAAATGTACCTTTAACGACGACGTGAGGATTCTGGAAGTCGAGAGAAGAAAATAAGCCGTAACAGGATGTCATTCAGGATAATGCCTTTCGTTTTATTTTTCTTTAGTAAGATTTAAAATACGTAAGTATATACGTACCTACAGGCCACATTAAAAGTATATTTTGATATCACATCTCGGTAGAGCAAAAATAAAAATTGCGGAATGTTTCGCTTCACAAAGAGTATAGCGTACTACATTTTTTGTGATGTGCCTCAGACTTCCTTTATTCATAGCTGTTAGCGTAGTCACAAAGGCACGCGACGCGAACAGGTCTCAAAGCCGATATATTCCAGTCATTACACCAGCGACTTGCGCAAACTTCGCCAAGTGATCACCGGCTAGACACTAGACGCCACACAAACAAACTATGCATACAACGTCCACACAGGTAGAAAAAACTAGTGTGCGAGTCGATCGCATGTGTGAGAAGCACAATCCTTATAGCCGACCCTCGGTAGCTACTAGTAGGTAAGTAGCTATCGCAACTCCTTTGTTCTAGCAGCTGATTGGAGCCGGGTCCGGAAATGCGTGTCACCCCACCCCCTCATTGGTCCGTTTCATTTTCTTAGCGCGAGAGAGACGCAGCTACGTAAGTGTTGATACCGATCTCTGTGTGCAAAACGTTAGGTAGGTGTCACGAGTTGCTTGTTTTGCTCGTTCACTATGTTTGTGCGGTACGCTCGTCTAGATAAACTATTTTGGAGAGTTGGCCGGGGAGTTTGTAAATTGTTTCGCTCGAGTTGCTCGTTCGGAATTTCGATTTTATCAATTAGATTTGTTGGACTTGTGAAGTTGAATACAAAAACTGTTAGTCAACCGTTGGTACGAGGAAATGCATAGAGCACGAAAACGGCTTTTAGGTTTTTTAATCTTGTCTCCCACCGTTTTAAGTCGCTATGTACTCAGAATAACGAGTTTGTTTATTGTGTGTGAACAGATATTGTAAAATGATTGACACACGAAACACGCTCCAAGTAATTTCATGAGACTGAAATATATATAGTGTAACTAAGGCCTTTTACCATCTATAGTAGATGATTTATACAGCGTCAGGAGGCAACTTTTACCTTCACTAACGGGACCGGGTTTGAACGCACGACATTAGAATCGGAAGGCGGGGTACTACCAACTAGACCACCAGTGCTCTCATACATACATAATATATAATATAGTGTAGTTTGAGCTGCTTCTCTCCCCGAGCATGTCGTAAAAGTCGACTAAGGGATAATATCCTCCAACATGATGAGATACAATAAGCAAGTATTTCCAAGGAGTTGACGTCACGCAGGCGGCCGGTCATACAACACCTTAGCCAAAACTCTTACAGCATGTCCAAGGTTCATGCTGTGCCGACCCCACATAGTGGGATAAGGGCAGGAAGATGATGATGAGTGTAGTTTGAGATGTATTTACTCCATGAAGCTGGTTCGGAGTGGCAGCGGCAGCGACAGGCTAATCGCCACTTTATCGCGCGCCTGTCACCCGCAGCATTCAATTCTCCACTACGCCGTCCTGTTTGTATTATGTACGACCTGTGAACCTTATTACAAGGGCAATAAGGACAATAATTAAGTAATAATACATTTACCAAAATATTAAAATTACGTGATTAAATTATATGGAACATTCTGAAAATAAGTTCAGTTTTGCAGCTTCTCCCTCAGTGCTTCTTAGAGGATAAATATTTTGAAATGTGCTGCTGACCACAAACTTATATTATTATTATTATCAGCCTGTATTGTCCCACTGCTGGGCAAAGGCCTCCCTCCCCTTTTTCCTTTCAGATCTTTCTTGTCCCAATATCGACCAGTCCTCCAGGTGTGCGTCCAACTGGTCCCGCCATCTAAAACGCCATAAAAACCTATAATATAGTTTTTTTATTTAATTGTAATACATAACCAAACTATCTTCTTCTTCTTCTTCTGACGGCCTCGGTGGCGTGGCGGGCGATTGCTCGGCAGAGACGCAAGAGGCGCGGGTTCGATTCCTGCTGCGGAAGATTTGTTTGCATGTCTGTAAATATTTCTTCCGGGTCTGGGTGTTGTGGTACCATGGTACTCGTAGTTTCTGATACCCACGACAAAGGGAATCCTAGTGTGGGGTCAGGACTATGTATGTGACTGTTGGGTGTTATTTATTTATTTATTCTATCGAGTCAACGTTTCAAATAGTTTTAAATGTACTTTTCCCAATAGGAACTAAAATACATTTAAATAGTAATAGGTAGTAAGTAGTAGGAGGTATTGCATAACAATAAGATCAAAAAGCATGATTTTGGATGCAAAAACGGCCATCAGAAAAATGCTAATACTGATCATGTCACTAGCTCTTTTGAACCAGTGTGGTGAAAGGATTAAAAGTGCGCCTCAAAGGCTCCTTTCGTTGAAAAATGAACTGAAATACGTCTAAAAACACGTCATCTGCGTGTTGTGGAAAGGCAGCGGGCAGCTAATCACGCTCCATCACATTCCCGTCACCGGCAGATGCGGCACGTGCCCACAAATGTGCCAGCCACTTACCATAACGTCTAACAATACAATATTCATTACTAAGGCCTTTTACCATCTATAGTAGATGATTTATACAGCGTCAGGAAGCAACTTTTACCTTCACAAACGGGACGCTGCTGTAGTGCCCGGGACGAATTAAGATTGAGTAGGCTTGCCCAGCACCTATTCCATCCTCTCAGCTTAGTCGGCCTTGTCCACAGGAAAGACATGGTCAATACGTGCGGAGCTGACTAAGCCGCGGGTTTCTTCACGATGTTTTCCTTCACCGTTTGAGAGTACTGGTATAGCGCACATAAATTTTTCGCGCAGAAAAATTCATAGGTACACGACCGGGTTTGAACCCACGACCTTAGGATCGGAAGGCGGGGTCACTACCTAGACCACCAGTGCTCTCAATATAGGAGCAGGACATAAGTGAAAGCTGGATACATTTCATAATTTTTTAGATAGAAGTTCGTTCTAAAATAATTATTGATAAAATCTTGACATAGGCGTTTCGAATGTAAGGGTTTTATAGTAGACCTGGTATTTGTAAACAAGACAAAAAATAGTGAAAAAAATTGTAAAATTCGAAAAAATATTCTAAAACTCTAGTTAGAAGCATAAATATTTGCAGAAAAAATATTTTTTACAATGGTAACATATTACATTATTGAAGGGGCTATGACAGTGAAATAGTTCGCCACTGTCACTTGAGTATTTTGACAGTTTTATGATTTTGAAAGCTTTGTTATGAACATTTCCATGAATTATGGCCATTTTACCTACTCGTCAAAGTCAACAACTGTCATAATATTTAACTCATACCACCCCGCCATATTGCTTAATGTTTTGTGTTGCCCTTCGTGAAATAGGTATTTTAGGAACATGCATAAAAATATTTAAGAAAATAGGAACATTTTACATTTATTTATATAAACAAGTGTACATCGACCGGCCTATGTGCCATAATATCTGTGAAACATTTTTAACTTTTCCAGGAAATTGTTCTGATATAACCCCCGTAACAGTAACAATTAAAAATACGACGTAATTTTATTCAATTGTTTTTCAGCGAATAAAAAGTGTTATAAAATAAACATAATCTACAAAGTTACCGAATGTTTTCGCCCGAAATAAACGCAATGACGTGGAAACGTATACCTACTCGTACATCTTAACTCATTACGAAACAGGTCGGAAACAAATCCGCCATTTTAATTTTTAATTGTTTTTCTTTATTTAGAACAATTTGATTGCTGTCATTTTTTACGAGCTAATGACATTTCAATGAAGGTGAACTTTACAGGGATTAGTATACCTACTCAGTATTCGTTTCTGGATCAGATCTGGTGGATGGCTCGAGAATTCAACGCAATTTCTGGAACAAAATTGAAAAAAAAAACAGTTTCCCGTTGTTTGATAGGAAAACTTAAAAACAGTTTCTTGTTGCGCTGAAAGTATGAATTTTAAAATGGGTATCACAAACCCTAATTTAGAAGCCATACCCCGGAATACTCAAACGTATCTCAGAGTTGAGCACGTCTCAAATGACGAGTTTTTGACAGGTTTTCATCAAAAACTGTCAAAGAACCGTGAGTTGAGACGTGCTTAACTCTGAGATGCGTTTGAGTATTCGGGGGATAATGTAACTATGTTAACTAACTAAAGTAAGTAAGTTCGTATGAGCTAACTCTTGTGAGGGAGTTTTTAGACCGCCTAAAGGCCTCTGTCGTGGCTTAACGACTTAAAAGCCGGGACCAACAATTTAACGTGCCCTTCGAAACACTGAAGCGCTTAGCTCGTAATGCCACTTGCCACCCATTTGCAAAATCGGAAATAACCAATGATTCTTATGGCTTAGCTGTGTGATGGTTACCTGTATGTACCAGTATAAAAAAAATCTTTATATCAAAATTTCAATAAAAAAGGATAAAAAGGATGAAGTCATGTACCTACACAATTGTACAAACAAACATACAAAAGCTCATTTCGAACTACCTGTGCCTTTTGTAAGGCAAACAAATATAGTTATCTTATCGGGTCAAGTTCCCATTGAAGTTGCTCCACGTCACTCTTTTCAAAGTATGGTTCACACTTCTGCGATTTCGTCTTCATCTGTTCAGTTAGCGCTACACGCAAAACTCGAACTAGAATAGAATTTAAATTAATATATATATATATATTAGGAACAAAAACATTACAGGTACCTACCTATGTACTTACATAAAACAAATGACACGTTCACAACTGCAAAAGTAAATACTGTGTAAGTAAATTATTTCACAACATAAGCCAGTAAATGATAAGCAATGAAATACATTAAAGATGAAATTCAAGACATAAAAAAAGGTTGTTCAGTTTTCTCTCTCTCACACACAAAAAGAAGTGAGTATTGATTTTGACATACCTACTTGCCGCGACGTCAAAATGCCATGGCGCTGCAATGTTAACACTGTCAAAAATGCTTTTAAAATAAAGTGTAGTGTTGCAAGACAAAGTTAAAGATACAAGCGCACAAGTGTAGACTGTCTATTATAATGTGGTTGACATCTCACCTGTCAGTAACCTCAGTTTTTATCGATAATCGTAAGCCCATTCAACAAGAACTACCGATTGTTCAAAAACCGCCCCCGAGAAGGGTTGATAAGGGATGATAAACATATCAAAAGACTTTTTTTCGACTTTTCCTGTTTTGTGAAGCAATGAGAGTCGCTCTTTTGTATGCTCAATCAAGTTATTATCGATTATCATTCGATATCGATGAATTGTGCGTTTATCGATAAAAAGACCTCCCGTGCGACACAATGGGAATAGTGTTGTGACAAATTTTAATATCAGTTGTCATAAGTTTGAAAGGTTTTTAGTAGGAGTGAGTCAGTATTTGGAAGGTTCATTCTGTGACTGATGAACACGTGTAAAATTTCCATCCAATAAATACTTTGATAAAAAAATATTAGAATTGCTAATTTGTATGTAAAACAAAATCAAACAACGTGTTATTAAATGGCGAGTAAAAATTACCTAATTCCTAACGGATCATAATAATTTTAGATTTATATTTATTGATTTATTTAGGCACACATGAAAAACTTCCTGGGTAGGTGATATAAATAAATAGATTTTGGTGGACATTTCGCACAGCGCCATCTACCTCTAAAGTAAGCAAAACTTGTACTAATGGGTACAAAATAATACTTATAAACTTGCTTGTAATACATAACAACACCCAGATACAGGACCAAACATCTACGTTCACCTCATAATTGTTTGCCCTAATTAGAAAACGAACCCACAAACCGCGGAAAATGAAAACACAATAATGTAAAGTAAAACACATAAAATAAGGCACAAACAACATCATTGTAAATCAGTCGGCCATCTTGCCTGAAGTAAAGACACGCGAAGGGCGAGCGTTGACCGCAGAGTACTTACCATTTGTACCCGTTAGTATGTACACAGCTTTATTTTGATATCTTTGTAAACGTGCCTATATTATTTCAGTTGAATTTTATTTTTGTAAGTTTACTGAAAAAAACATGAAAGTCATGACGAAGAATAATAAAATGTTCCGAAAAAAATATTATAAACAATGAAAATGTGCTATTATTGTTGACCTGTACGAATATTATGCAATGACCGTGATATTTATGCCTGGTGACTGTGATGTCCATACCTAGATTTTAAGAAAAACAAAGTTGCTGTGGCAATCTTCCATCCGTTGTCCGTTAGTTGAATATAGGAATCGGAAATAAGATTTAATAAGAAACAAAAGTCCATTCCATAGATCTTGGGACTTTGAATCAGGAGTGGCTGCAAGTTTTCTATTACTTATGGCTCTACCATTAGGGTGACAATAATGTATTTGAAACATAAGTATTACCTATTAAGTAATTGAAATAATTGCAATCTTTTAAAATACCTGCATTAAAACCCATGTAATTTGTATTTCATTCCACATTGCAGCGAAAAACATCGACACAAAACAACGGCACTGAAAATCCAAAGTAACTTTAGTATTAAAACAAGCGAGGCCTACAAAAGCGATACTCTAAAAAATGCACTGCAAAATATGTACATCCCAAAGTTGCTGAAAGTAAGGTAACGCACGGAGCGTTGCAACTAACCAACCGTACTGCTAAGGAAACGGTCCCATTTATAGGATAAAGCGGTTTACGAAAAAAATCATCATCATCATCATTCCAGTCTCCGCCCATTGCTGGGCATAGGCCTCCTCTTTATTACGCCATTCTCTCCGATCCCTCGCGAATCTCATCCAATGATTCCTGGCTATGTTCACGATGACATTGGACCATCGGGCGGGTGGTCTGCCTCTTGGCCGTTGAGCGTCTCGGGTCCACCATTCAGTGATCGCCTTCGTCCATCTTCCGAAAAAAAATACTAATAAATAAATTTATTAAATGAAAATAGATTAGGTATGTGTTTTTAATTCAATTTCAATTTATTTTATTTCATCATTGCAAATACACATCATGGAACAAATACATAATGACAACCAATGATGATGATGATTTAACTTAGAACAGGCTTGTACATAGATTAGTTAGTTACAGACAGGACCTACACTAAGCTTAGATAACTTGTGTTTTAAATTCTGCTTTCCTTCTTGGACTTAATATTTCATAGACATCATCATCATCATCATCTAAATCAGCGATAGTACTCGTAGGTAAGTTTGAAAATGTTATGTTATTAAATATTATTAAAAATCTTATCATGATAAGTAAAAAACAATTAACTTCATAGAAATAAAGGTACTAAGGTACTTCTTCTAACATTCTAAATTAAATAAATTCTCGAGAACCTTGAGTTTTGAGAGGATTTGAAGCTGTTAGTGTGTGTTTTATAACCACCATCTTAATCAGAAACAATACAAATTTTTCGAATATGCAACTCTAAAATAATAACTGATGTGCGCACAATATTTGTGGTACTACTGTAAGTTTCATAAGTTTTGTTTTGTATGTATGTGGGGGGTAATTTCAAAAACTACTGGACTATTTTTTTTATAACTATTTTAGAAACAATATAGGTTTTTATTTTTCATTTCTGTTTTTTATTTTCATGTGCTTTCATATATAAATATTGTATTAACTCTCGCCAACTCGTTGAACAGACACAGTAAAATAACTCACAGGCCTACTACTACCTGAGGCTCTAAAGGGCGCCGAAGACAAAAAGATAATATGGAAAAGCAAAGTGCACCGAGAGATCAGTACTTCACAACGGACACGACCTTCAGTAGTGAAGATGCCGACTAAGAAGATATAATGTAACAATAAACTATTCTGAAAATAAGACATTGGGAATTATCACAAAGCGCTCGTGGCGTAGCTTGATTAGACGTTCTTGATTGATCGTTGAAGTTAAGCAATATTGTGCGCGGTCACAACTGGAATGGGTGACCGCCAGTGGCATTACGAACCAAGCGCTTTCGTGATTCGAACGGCACGTTAAATTGTCGGTCCCGGCTTTTTAATCCTTAAGCCATGACGGAGGCCTTTGGGCGGCCTCAAAACTTTGCCACAAGAGTTGGCCATACGAACTTACTTTTTATCATAAAGAACCTGAAAGTGAAAGAAAATAATATCTCTTAAGAGTAAAATCTCTTATATCTCGTTACTTACGTCATGCGGACGCTGAATAGCTGGTGTCGGCAAGGCGAGCGCCTACCGTTGCATATTTATGAAGCGCCTCAAACACTATAAATAGTTGATACGAGCCCGCCTCGCCGAGTAATGGAGTAAATACAACTACATACGCCCGCCATTTCTAATGAATGCCAAATTCACTACCGTAACTTAAATTTTCAGGATATTGATTATAGGTGTAGGAGGTCCGTGGTCTCTGTTAGCAGAGACTCTCCTAGCCGATATAGGCGTGATGTATGTACCTACCTAACTGACAGGCGGATTTATCAACGAACACTAGTTGACATTTAACAGCGATAGATAGAAAATTCTATATTACACTATGGTGGAATACCGAATGGAGCGAAGTGTTATGTTTTATACATACAACATAGAAACAACCTTTAGACTCCAAAAGAAAAATAAAATCGGTAGGTGTATGATATCACCCACACACACACACACACACACCCACACACACACACACACACACACACACACACACACACACACACACACACACACACACACACACACACACACACACACACACACACACACACACACACTTAAACACAACGGGGTGACTGTAAATTGTGTCGAGGACACTGCTCGCGACACAATTTACTTACAGTGACATAATTCAGTAAGTTTTTTGTTTTTATCAAATGTTTATTATTGTAAACTCTTCAATCTTTATCATGTATCTTTGATCCTTCTTTGATCTCAGAAATTGTAATTTTATCCAGCTTTGATCGCTGTAGTTTTTTATCACTACCGTCAATATTATTGATCGTATGAATGCAACCATAGTGATGGAAAGAAACTTGAATACGGTGTTGTAGTGAGCCTTAAAAAATAAAGCTGCTGCTAAGTAGACATTTGTAAGCGAGGAACGCTCTACGCAACGTGATGACGACTTTGGACTCACCCTTGCCGCTTGTGGGGATTTCTTTCTGTTTTAAGTACTTACCTACGTGCTTATGAACTTCCTTTTCGATTATGAAGAATTATCTACCGCCGGCGGTTTTGTTTGCCTTTACCTTGCTAAGTAAAACAAGCTGGAAAGTATAAATATGCTTCAAAATCAGTCTTTCATACGATTCCTTTAATTGTTCAACCCTATTTGAGTTATTCACTCAGACACAGTTTTTTTTGTTTTGAAGATTGACCCATTTGCAGTTTCAGCTTTGTAGGTAAAGAAATATCAATGCTCGGTGTGGGCACTAATATCAGCTCGGTGCAGACAGAGGGACGGAAAAGTGACATGGTCCTAATACCTATAGGTACATTGTAGCAGTTAGATTCTTAGTTGAGGATTTTGCCTATTTCAGCGACGATTGCCGGGACAGTATGAAAGAGCGTGAATGTTTTGAAATTCTAAGTTCAATGCAAAGCGAAGTGTAGGGGCTATCTGTGGTCTGGTAGCTTGGTGCGGGATAGACTGGGCATAGTGGGCATTGGTTGAGCGCGCTAATCTGCGTGGAGTGTCGCGTGTGATTGGGTAGACGGCGTTGTCCAATTTTCCGGCTGCGACGATATTAGTTGGTCTGACAACGGCGCCGCTTGGTAACTCGCGTACATATTTCAATAGCCTCAATACAGTTTGTGATTGATGTGGGCACGACGTCGATATTTCATTACAGGGTTTTCAGGCTTAGAGTGCGTGATATGGTAACATAGTTTCCGTTTTGTCCTCTACCATTATGTTTTCCTGGAAGCGTGTTAATTAATCGTTGTTCGTATTGATTTAAGCTTTAATTTGTAACCTCGTTCTGAAAATTATAGGAATGCTTCAAACAATTCTGATGAAATATTAACAGCAACGACTGAAGGGCTTCTTAATATTTTCCAGGCATTGTATGTAATAGCCCTCTATCCTGTTCAATAATCAGACCGTCATAGTTTCGACACAAAAATACTAAACAAAGTTCTGTCAAAACCGATTTATTAGCAATTTGTGTGCCGGGATGGTGACTGTGGGCCGAGAACCTAAGGACAAAGGATCGGTCTGTAAGTTGAGGAACAATTGCGCTGAAAAAGATTCATACTGTTAGAAAAATAATCAATTTGGTGAAAAGATGTATAAATGTATGTTCGTATAAGGTAGTGACCAACTCTAGTGAGGGAGTTTTTAGACCGCCTAAAGGCCTCCGTCATGGCTTAACGACTTAAAAGCCGGGACCGACTGTTTAACGTGCCCTCCGAAGCACGAAAGCGCTCAGCTCGTAATGCCACTTGCGGTCACCCATCGCAATTTGTGACCGCGCATATCGTTGCATAACTTTAACGATCAATCAAGAACGCCTAAGCAAGCTACGCCACGAGCGCTTGAAAAGATAAAAGTACGCCTCTCAAAAACGAATGGTAACCCAAATAAATTCCGAAATACAAACGGACCGGAAGTGCATTCAAACGGAAGTAAGTACCCGAAATTCCGTTAAAAACACA
The DNA here is from genome assembly GCA_949320045.1 of Scotopteryx bipunctaria. Taxonomy (NCBI): domain Eukaryota; kingdom Metazoa; phylum Arthropoda; class Insecta; order Lepidoptera; family Geometridae; genus Scotopteryx; species Scotopteryx bipunctaria. The sequence goes on from OX439441.1 coordinate 9,848,269, forward strand.
AACCATGTAAATGGGCAAATGGCAATTTGTATTCGCAAACAAATCTGGTGCGGACAAACAGCGATGCAATCCTGTTCCCTAATGATTGTTTGCAGTGGGGGGCGGCTAGTTACCCGCTAATGCAATATTAATGCAATTCATTAACCCGCGATTCAAGGACCCTTGTACGGGACTGGGAATCCAAAGTAGAGGAATGAAGATTTTTTTATAAAGTGGTGTGAATAAAACCTAAACAGGAGCCAAATTGTGCTATTTCTCAACATCATTGGTTTTGTTTACGGATATTATGTTACTTCCTCAACGAGCATAATAATTATCGTGTTTCCAAGTAGAATTCATTTCCTATAAAGTTTATAATTATGATGTCACTTATAAATTCTTGGCAGAAATAAAACATTGCGAGCGCAAAATAATTATATGTTTTTACCAAAAACAATGGCAAAGAGTTAAAAAGTTTGCGTCGAATATTACAAATTCAAAATAAGAATTCGGAAGTAGTGGAAACAAACTCCAAAGATTTGAAAGTTTCCGATGTTACACATGACGGGCTCGGTGGCGTGGCGGGCGATTGCTCAGCAGAGACGCAACGCAACGGGTTCGATTCCCGCTGCGGAAGAAATGTTTGCATGATCTGTAAATATTTCTTCCGGGTCTGGGTGTTGTGGTACCATGGTACTCGTAGTTTTTGATACCCACGTCACAGGGAATCCTAGTGTGGGTTCAGGACTATATATTACTGTTGGGTTTTATTTATTTACATCTGAAAATAAGAATCTAGAAACAAGCAAGAAAATTCCGAACTTGAGATTTGTAACATTTTATCACACTGTTGCAGCAACGAAAATTAATAACGGACAAATCGAGACCGCCTCCGGGCCCCATTACACGATCAAAGTAAAAATATACGAGGCGAAGGAAACGAAACCAAACATATGCTGGGGTAAATATTTGGACAAAACTCCCCTCGCTCCTCTCCCTGTGGAGCAAGGGCACAGATGATTGAATAGTCTGTATTACTTCATATTGTTCCCGCATCGATTAGCTGCCCGTGACGTCGCCTTCCGTAATGAACGCAATCGCTCTGCAATCGAAATGCTCGTACTAAGCGCTTTGAGTCCACATTTTTTATACGCACTGCAAAAATCTGGAACTCTCTGCCGGGGTCTGTATTTCCTGAAGAGTATAATATGGGTGTCTTTAAATCGAGAATCAATAGGTGTCTTCTAGGTAAACGTGCTTCATCTTAGACCACACTGTTACTTAACATCAGATAGAGTGTGGTCAAACGCAAACCTATCTCAGATAAAAAAAAAAGAAAAAAAAATCGCTTTATCTATTACGAAAAATAAATACTTTTTCATTTCACAAATAATTTACTTATATCTAACTTACTTACTTTTCAACTTTTGAAATGAACTTTGTGTACGTGGTAAAGAAGGTTATTAACCGCATATTATTTTTTTCATTGTGATGACCTTGTTTTTACCGTGTAATATTATAATATAACATATATCTATCTATTTATATATCTTTAAATTAACTAAGTTTTAATGAATAAAGTAACGTTATTCTAGCTTTTCTTTTTGGTTAGCTATGAACCGAAGCTACAATCCTTCCGTTTACATTAATCGTAAAACAAGGTGCAATACAGATTATAATCTAGTGTGGGTGGGTATCACACTCAATCAAAAATTTGGTTAAGTTTAACACTCCAAGTAAATCAACACGATGTAATAGGTAGCAACAACACATTAAATTATATCTTGTTGTTATTATGACGATATTTTATGTGGTGTGTAATAAATATATTTCTATTTTCTATTTTTCTATTATACTTCTTATTTTATATCCATTAGTATTAAATGCGCAAGACGCCGATTACGGACAAACTGAAACTGTATCACTAATCATTTCTTACTGACCCATATTACGCAATAAATGAATTGAATTGAATTGAACATTATTATTATTTTCGGGGTCTTAACCTACGATGGGCAGATCTTAACCAGGCAGATTTGCAATTGGGCCGTAAGTCACCGTGAGAATCTCTCAGCATCCTAACTCCCTGGACGCAAAAAATTATAGAAAAAATGTACTCCAAAATGCTCCAGGGTACATAATAGTGATTGAACTGAACCTGTCAGTCCCATGTTAAGTGGTTTTGAGAACCATACAGCCATTGTCCGGGTAACCAGTAGCGTGTTTTCTTGATAAATGTTTGATTTGCCAGTATTTGCTAATATACCCCAGTATGATGTTTGAGTTTGAGCTGGCTACATTTTTTATAGCTTCGTGGAATATTTTTATAGGATTTTGTTTGGTTCATGAATGTTGTTGATTTACCTTGTTATATTATTATCCTTTCCTGCTTTTTTTGTTATTGATTTATCTCTCGCCTTATATATTTAAATAAATAATATGCTATGGCCATTGCTGCATGGTTTCCCTGAAACTTAGAGTTGGAACAAGCGTCTCAAAATGATCTTTGTACGTAGGTAATTTCTCACAGAATCGCCTTTTACGCTCGTCAAAGCGTAAAAAGCTGCAAAGCTGCTATCGGCACACTGCTACTTAAAGAATTATAATCCGTCAAAAAAAACTTCTGATACTGAACGGGTTCAAATGTGACTTACATACATACGTACATAATATCACGCCTGTTTCCCATAGGGGTAGGCAGAGATTACGGATCTCCATTTGCTACGATCCTGATATACTTCTTTCGCTTCATTCCCTCTCATAACATGCTCGTCGGGTACTCTGACGTGGCCCTTTTCCAAAACGTCGCCAATTTGGTCCAGGTACGTATGTGACATGCTTGTCTATAATCGTCTAGTCACTAGTAACTGGGTCAGTATGAATTTAAAAACAATTGTCAAAAATTTACAATTTACCGTTTTGATAAATTTTTACCAAGTCGGACGACAGTTCGTTTCTTAACACAGCAACATTTTTCTGTCAAAAAATTAATGGCGCTTTTTGTCAGTTACGTTGCTAATTATGGTAATAAACGAACCGTCGTCCGTTAGTAGAATATTGAAAAGAGCACTTACTTATCTAATCACTGTCCTCAGTAACGAGGACAATGTGATTTAATAAAACAATTGAAACTTTCGATAAAATACTAATAGCGAAGTTAACCACTGATCTACATCGAATGCACCAAAAAGGCGGTTCACGTCAGACTCTCAATTTCAATGGAGACGCAGCCCGCATCCGTATTGGATCGCATCCATTGTCCGCGCCACAATAGCGCGTAGCCGCCACAAAAGTCTGTTTCTAAAGCCTTGGCTATCCGTAAAACGGACACCGTCATATACCGACCATGAAACACTAGCTGCCACCCGCGGCTTCGCTCGCGTGGTACCCGGATAAAATAGCCTATATGTTAATGCAGCACATATACTATGTATAAGCTGCTTCTCTTCCCGAGCATGTCGTAAAAGTCGACTAAGGGATAGTATCCTCTCCAACATTATGAGATACAATAAGCAAGTATGCCCAAGCAGGGTTAACGTCAGGCAGGCGGCTGGTCATAAAACACCTTAGCCAAAACTCTTACAGCATGATCCTTGGATCGTGCTGTGCCGACCCCACATAGAGTGGGATAAGGGTAGGAAGATGATGATGATATACTATGTATGTGACGACCTCGGTGGCGTGGCGGGCGAGTGCTCGGCTGAGACATAAGAGGCGCGGGTTCGATTCCCGCTTCGGGAGAAATGTTTGTATGTTCTGGAAATATTTCTCCCGGGTCTGGGTGTTGTAGTATTATGTATTATAAGTATAAGTATGTATTTACGAAAAAAAATAATTATATAAGTATTCTATCAGCCATCAGGTTCCCATAGTACAAGCTTTGCTTAGTTTGGGGCTAGATGGCGCTGTGTGAAATGTCCACAAATATTTATTTATGTATAAGTATTCCAAGTGTGTTTTCTACACGAACTTTTTACTTGTTATTTTGTAAATGAGAAACATAGTGTATACATAAACGTAACATAGGCTTACAAACACTATAAACAAAAAAAAAACTCGCGAACAAAGTCGCAGAGCTTTTCACTTGTAATAGAGATACCTACATAAAAATAAGTTACGGCCGGTATACAACGGTGAATGAATTTTGAAGTACGCAAAGCTTTCCTTGTGTACTAACATTGACCTATTGAGCCAACAGGTGAATCTCACAAAGCGTTTGTTTGGGTTTGTCTGAATTAGCAGCGCCCTTGCGATTGAAGAAAGACTTCCAGTTGTTGAAATAGACGAGAATGGGGAGACGGGCTAGACGAGCTAGCTATAAGTCAATGAACTTTATTATACAGGGTGTTAAAGCACAAATGAAAAATACTAGAGGCTCTTTGAGAGTATTGAAAGACAAAGTGGTCTCGTTATCTAAACATTATATATTATTTAATTTTGGTAGATGCGTTTAAGAGAAGCGAGGCCAAAGGCTGTGCGTCCCAGTCATCAGAAAAGTAATACTTTGAAATTTTTTGTGCGATTATCAACATAATCGATAATAGATGACGATGACGATACGAGAACATTTTTAAATACTTAGTTAGGTATATGAAAATTATTCCCGTTTAGGTACTACGTGAGTAAATCCACAATTAATCAACCAATCACATACAGCCGCAGACATAATATAAGTCAAGCTTACCAAATCGCCACAGCCCAGTATTATCTACCTATTAATTAATCGGTCTACGCTAATTATACAACATGAATACTCAGAACGGTGAACTGCACAAAGGGGCGTGCAATATTCGTGATTGCGACGACGCAGCTAGGTACATAGGTGGTATTGAAGGTGCACATTCAAGACATTGATCTTCGCCCACAATGCTTTGTAAATGGACACTGAATGTTACCTCAAAGGAATGCATACGAATTGGTATTTCTGAGACAAAATTACCTTTGGAACCCGGATGGCAAAGGAACGGCAAATGAAACAATCTATTGAATGATATTGACAAATGAACATCTAGTATTAATTACCAGTAGTAGTAAGTTCACTTTGCTAGCAGACCAATGCTTTGACTGGGCTCCAATATCGGAGTCATTAGTTTAATGTAATCATTTTCACTAGAATGTAATCTAGACATATTTTATTTTATAAACATTGCGACATACACAGGGTCTAGGTACCTAGATTGATGACCTAATACAGTGTGTTGCATAATCTTACAAAAGGAGTTTTGGTCAAAAATCAGTTTGAGAAGTCCCAAAAGTTTGAATGCGAACATACTTCAGATGATACAGATTGTAGGGGGTTTTACAAAATATTCCATGCGAGAATTATTTACACACAACACTAGCAGTAAGATGGCAGCTCTAGTCTAATATAACACGCTATAAACGACTTTAAAAATAGGGAAGGTTCTCAATTCAGCTGTAGATTTATTTAAAACCAACTGCGGCAAGTCAAAAAAGGAAGCTTTAAGCTTGACCTGTATGTATAATTATCTATGGATGTATGTCCGTCCCTGGGTTCCCTCGTAACTACTAAACGGCTGAACTGATTTTAATGAATGATATGTCCTTACATTTGTCATTATTGAGCAAAATGTCACTGGGTATATTAAAATTGTTTTTGGCTAAACCTATCGAGCCTAAACTTATCGAGCAGTAAATCAAAATATAGGATTTTTTAAGGTGATTACAAAAATATTCACAACTTATATGTTTAAATATAATTTGGAACGAAAAATTATAAAAAAACAACTGCGAACTTTTGGAGTGAGTAGGTAGGTACCTACCTACTACTTACTGCTAGGTACTGCGCGAATACTGAAACGCTACTGATATATTTAAATAAATAAATAAGTAATATAAATCAAATTGCCACATTGAAGCTGTTCTAGCAGTCGGGTTTTACATTTTTTAAATAAAATATTTATTGTTTCTATAACCAGTTATGCATTTCTAATTAACCACACCTAACATGATGTTTGAAGGTCTCCTTACAAAGTTTATTTTTACCATATTATTTAATATCAATTGATGCAAAATGGGCAAACAGCAATTACTTAAGACAATCAGACGTAGCTTAAAGTAATTAGGTACCTATTCACAAAAACACTCCATTCTCCTTTTCGTATTTTTCAATTCGTTCGGCTTTCCGAGGAGCTCCGTCTGTTTCGACATTTTTACCTGTCTATTGTGAGCTGGGAGTAGGGCCAAAGGGTTTTGATACTTTATTATTCACTAGTATCTGTCCGCGGCTCCATTCGCGTGATGCGAATTTAAAGAATTTTCAAATGGTAGGTACATTGTACATTCGACAGGTACAGAAATTAAAGAATTTTCAAAATCCGTGGTAGTTTCCTAGAGTATACAAAGAGAAATAAATAATAATATATATTTACACAGTGCCATCTAGTCCCAAACTAAGCAAAGCTTGTACTATGGGAACCAGATGGCTGATAGAATACTTATCAATGTTTTTTTGTAAATACATACTTTTAATACATTATAATCACAACACTCAGACCCGGAAGAAATATTTGCAGAACTTGCGAGCATTTCTCCCGCAGCGGGAATCAAACCCGCGACGGTCGTCACAGCCGTCGAGGTCGTCGAAATAATGTGTAGTTTATAATAATATTGTAGATAAAATGATCAAGAGTATTTCATTTTAGCATCCGACCAAGCATGTTTGGTTGCAACGAAAAATAAACATCAGCGGTCTAAACGGGTAATGCTCGTTATTATCATAATAATGTAAACATGGATAAAAAATATTCGAGAGCCCTGCAGTTTTTCGCATTATCCACATCTCGTTCGTTCTCGTCTTATTTTACTTTCAGCAGCATAAAGGTTGCAAGTTTTTGATGCAAATTTTGGCACATATACTTTAACTAAGTAAATAATATTCTGTAGAACGTGGAACCGAAAAACGGTGCTCGAAAAACTCAAGCTAAAGAAAAGGCCACGTCTGTCAACTGTGTGCTTTCGCAGGCTCCATGAGTTCTTTGGACATACAGCTCGCAAACCCGGAGACGATCTTCAAAAACTCATCGTCCCTGGAAAAGCCCGATGCGTTGGTCAGACCAGATCCGCAACACGAAAGGCTGGAGTTAAAGAGTGAGGAGTATTAGGTATCTTAGTATGGACATTCTATTTTCGATTTCAGTTTTTTTTTTTGATGTTTACTTTGTCTCGACTATTCGCACCATCAAGTCATTATCCCCATAAAGACCAAACTCTAACAAATCTTACAAGGTAAAAACAAAGTAAAAAAATATTAAATTCTTACATTTTTATGTATTTAAACTACTCAAATATTTCGAGTAAAATATAAAAACACAACTTCATGATTGAACTTTCCGGCTTGACAGCCCATCAGTCCAAGTACGATCAAACCATTCACTCGGTTTAAGAATAATTAACCAATTTGTCATTTTTAAAAGTCACATGCCATCACGTACCGCGAGGAAAAGAAATAAAAATTATTCAAAATACTTAATCCAACACGAGTGTAAAAAATTCAAGTCTTTGCCTTTTGTATTAAAAAAAAAATAAAAAAGGATTTGAAAAAGGAACATTAGTTTTGTGCGACGTCGCGCCGACACGGATCAGTCATCCGCGCGCTTCGGTCGATAACACGTCTCTACGGTTAGGTACTTTAGATTTATTTACCTCTCGACGCAGTACTAATGATCATTTGGATTCTGACCTCTATCTTAATATAAAACTCTTACGTTACTGGCTGACTGACAATCAACCCACATCCTAAAATAGACACTTATGTTATGGGGTTCACTAAGTTATTAATTTCCGAAATTCAACTCCTGAAGATCGTGGCAGGAAAATGAAGTTTGTATGAAAAAAAATTTCAACGCGGACAAAGCCGCGGGGCATTCCACTAGTACAGGAATAACATTATCAATAGATGCCTTACCTTCCTGGGTAAGTTCACTCCATCAATTTTATTGTCTCGAGCAATAATGTCCAATTATGAAAAATGACAAATAGTTTAAAAATGTCCATTCATAAAAATGTCTAAGCATAAAAATGTCCAATACTCTTCTCGACTTTCTAACGCAGTGTGCCTAAATCATCTAGTCCAAGACTTTAGTTAGTTATTGTAACAAACTAACGGTAACAAAATCTCAACTCTATACCTAGAGCAAGCAATAAATAGCGCAGGTCGCACATAAGTATGTGCCGACAGTACATAGTACCTACCTATCTAACATGCCGCGGAACTCCTCGTGCATGTTCTAATGATGATGTCTTAAGTTATGAGATGACGCGGTAAATACTCGAATTAGAAAATTAGAATTCGCACACGTACCTACACGAATTCGTTTTCGTTTCTTACATGGGGCCCCATTTTATTCTATTTTTATTGATTTTGTTATAGCGGCAAGGCAATATACACACTACGTGAAAATTTTAATTCTCTACCTATTATGGTTCATGGAATACAGCCCGCTGACAGACGGACGGACGGACAGACGGACATTGGAGGCATAGTAATAGGGTCCTGTGAGCACCCTTAGGGTATTAGGTATGAAGAGTTTTCAACATGGTAAATGTACATGCTCTTAATATTTCACATCCAAATGTTCGTTTTGTTTGTTTCCCTTTTGTTACTAAGAAGTTCTGAGTTTTGATATTTATTTCATTACAAAAAAGTACGTCTTTTGTTTTTTATTTTACAGAGTACCTAACTCCGGGTAAGTGGACTTCTTATAGTTATGACAAGATATATTATAAAGATTAAATAATTTGAATTTATTTACACGTCAGATATCTAAGCATTGGGACTCAAGCCTTTTGGCAGATTTCTATAAAAATAAATAAATCTAATTTACAATTGAGTCATGATTGATTTGACGAATCATAACAGCTAAAGAACCAATTAAAAAATGCTATTTTTGAGTTAAAGATTTCCAAATATCCCCCATACGTATCTTGCACTTATAAAAACTTTGACCCGCTCATCTCGTACCCCACATACCACCATCACGCATTCCTGACGAAGAATGATGCTTTCGGCTCCTCGCGCGAGTAGGTAGTGCTTTGTTCGAGTGATTAACTGCCTCGGTGCTAAGCCCTTCAGCTAATGAGTCGACAAGCAGTATTAATCATTGTGACGAACCGGACGGACGGACCGTGGGTGGTTGCTAGGTAAAGAGGTCGGTGTTATCAATCATAGTGAGATTTTTTAATCTAAGAAGATAGGTTAGGTATACTGGTACCAGGCGCGGTCCGAAGGGGGGTCACAGGGGACATGACCCCCCCCCCTCTCCCAAATCGTACACGTCAAATCGTAAAATCTTCTAAAAATTTACAAAATATAAAAAAAAAAAACAATTTTCTGCCCCTAGCCGTGATGCCAATAAAAATAGAAGGCTTCCATTGGTTTTATAATGTGTGCAATAAAATATGATTTAGGTACTCGACATATTCTATTATTAGTGATCCCCCCCAAAATTTCAGGCTGCGACCATGCCTGACTGGTACCTAGTATTTTTACCTTATTTGCGCAAATTAATCTTTGTCGTCTGCTTAGCGCCGAAACTTCAATTGATTACTAGGTTGATTTTCCAGCCTTCGATATTCTTCAAGTCATTAATAATTTCCTATCAATTGTAATAAAGGTTTCTGACGGTGGTGTCACGCAGTACCTAGAGCGTGACTTGCCACCAAACCCTCGCTATTTGTAAAACTATTAATCATTACTTCCACCAAAAGCTATAACAAATAATTATTTTGTACTCGCACGTAATATTTCCCGGCTCAGTCGTATTCTGAAAACATGGTCAAGATGCAAAAGTGTTTCGTTATTTTGCTGCTTTGGTAAACTTTTGGCATGACGGGTGGCTGCCACAATAATTGTTCTGACAAAGCTTTATGCATGTACAGCGCTAAGTCCATTACTAACGTACTTAGTTAGTACATAGAGAAAAAATTACAACACGAATGAGAATTATCAGTTCCGGATCACAAAACACCAAAAACGCAGAGTAGACCACAAAAACCCACGAAATGATCTTGAATCAAATGCATAGACCACAAAAACCCCACAAAATGTTGTACAATCGAAGGCGTCGCTATTTTTCCCGTAATTAATTAGTCGTAATGACTGGTGGGGCGGTAGAGTGTTCTTGAGTGAACGCGTGCCGCCCGCGACCGCTAATTGTACGCAAGTACCTAGCACTGGCAGAGTAAGGGCTTATTGCTTTTGGGCCTGAGAAATACTACCGAATCTATTTAAGCTTCAAATGCTTATCCTACTATATTATAAATGTGAAAGTTTGTGAGGATGTTTGTATGCTTGTGCCTCAATCACGCCTAAACGGCTGAACGGATTTGAATGAAACTTGGAATAAACAAAGTACATGTGTTGGATTAACATAAGCTATTTTACATCCGTGTACCATGCGAGCGAAGCCACGAGCGGCAGCTAGTACTGTAATATATTTGTGGAACGCTTAAGAGTTAGTCTTCCTATTTTTTTAAACACACTCTAACTTCTTGCTGCTTTGGCTTATGGCTGTGCATTAATTATCATTCAATCAGTCAGTAACTTAGGAGTTATAAATACATAGATTTACAGTAAAAATACCAAAACCAAACTAAATGTACGGATTACCATATTTTTCTTCTTGTATTCTTTATTGAAGATTAGCAGTCATTTTATAAAATTTCCCATGCATACTATTCAGCGTGACAATTTAGCCAGCGTCCTGAACACGTTTCCATATGGTACGGATCCCTAAAAAAAGACAGAGAAATGAATAAATGACCTTAAATGACATATGGCCCTAGAGAAACAAATATCGCGTTTATTATGGTATTTTTATAGCGTTCGTCGATTTTTACAAACCCAAAGCTTTCTATGATTGATCGGCGGTATCACGGAGGTATCATGCAATGGATAAAAAACCTTACTAATGGCATCTTTAAACTCGACTCGTGACGCGACGACATGTTGCCGACATAAATCGTCTATTCTAGCCGCGTCTGCGCCGTGGGATCTTATTAATTATGGCAATTAGACCGATAGCTCCGATAGGTACTTTAGCGTTTCTGAAACGTCCCACATGGCACGGGGAGTGATTAGCTGGTGAATAAATGTTATTGCCGTATCGAGAATACGAAAATAGGGGACATTTTGAAAGTATTTTTGAGCGTGACTATTTTTGTCTTCCCACTGGTTTCTAGGCCATTACGATTTGAGATTTAAAAATTTGTGAACAGGAAAATTGTGTAAAGGATTTTCTAAGGATCTTCGAGGGCGATTGTAAAATAATAACTTGTATCCTACTATCCTATCCTACTATATAAATGTAAAGTTTGTGAGGATGTTTGTATGTTTGTGCCTCAATTACGTCTAAACGACTGAACGAATTGGAATGATACTTGGAATATACATAGTACATATGCTGGATTAACATTATAGGTTATTTTGGTCCGGGTACCACGCGAGCGAAGCCGCGGGCGGCAGCTAGTTATTTGATATTTTTCTCCGTTAAATATCTTGGAAAATCCGAAAAATCAAGACACAATTCTTAAATGTCTCTGTTTTATTCAGAAATAGGCGCTACATCACTCCCATATTTCAAGACAAGTGTCCACATCTCAGGCACATTAAGGTCCACCTCGGAAGTCATCGGAGCCCTAAATAAATACATTCCATGGGTAATCGACGATGAAGAGGGGAATGCCAATGCACAGTTTGTAGGCGATTATGAATCAGGGCGATTCGATATTTTGTTCGATGGCTGAATATCAATTTGAAGTGAGTCTATAGAAACTAACTTCTTATTTTTCTTTTTTGCTCAGTAATAATTCACAATTGCAAAATTAAGAAAACGTTGAAATGGATCATCTACGTGAACGTATGTGCGCTTACCAGTAAGTCCTTTCAAATGGTGAGGTAACATGTTGTAGTACCTAAAAAGATCAAAAACAGGTTCCTTTCGTGCACACATTTTCGAACTTTGCTGTATTCACCACACTGGTTCAAAAGTACTAGTGTAACGAATAGTAGTCGTAATAAATATTGTAAAGAAATAATTAGGTTAGTACATACATATTTATCCCAGAATTCTAAAGTAATACTGCAGTATTTTCATTTTCAAGCTCTAGTACCTAGTGGTCTTTGAAAACACACATTTAGCCCCCTAAAACAAGCAACAAATCAAGAAGATCTGTACCACAACCTTATCTTGGTTATTTACTAGCGGCGGCGGCTATCGGAATATATTGCCGATTTCCGGCCACGGCTGGCGAGTAATACACTTCCGGAACGCCCATGGCACGCCCCGCAGACGCTACGCAGACGCTACGCAGACGTCACGCGTGACGAAGTACCGCTGACCATACTAACTTTGGAGACCTAAATGTCACAAGATATTAACTTACCTATTTTGTCGGTATCAAAAGCTTAGGTGCATTTTGTAATACTGTTTATTTAGAAGTTTAAAAACCTACGCGCATATTATTAATATGTTCGAATTTTTCACAAACAATCTTAAAGACCTCGTTCAGTATCACTTTATACCGCAGCGTACTCATTGACACAATGTATCAGAAAAACTATAGACACCAGGAAAACTTAAATTATTTAGCCGATTTTGTTAAGTGAAAAACCCAATGTAGACTAGTGTTGCTTATCGATAGTCGACTATCGATAGACTATCGATAGTTTATCGACAATATTGCCACGTGTACTATTATCGATAGTATCGATACTATTACCACGTGGCGACACTATCAATAGCACCATCGATATCCTGAATATTTTTCGAGGTCAACTATCGATATTGAAACAATCGATGATTCCGCATTCTAGACCCATGAAAATGTTACATCCAATATGTCAATTTTTCCGCTTAACTTATTAAACGTCATCATTTTTTGAATCTTGTTGTTGTAGATGATTTTTCTTTTGTTTTTATGATAGCATGGAGCATATAACATGACATCAACAATATTTGGCAGTCTTTATAATTTTTACACTTTATCTAGTACTAGTTTTTGTCCGCAGCTTCACTTGCGTGGTACTCAGATAAAAAGTATGTTCTATGTATATCCCAATTTGAATTTAAATCCATTATGTCATTACGGTGTGATTGAGGCACATAGATTTAAACATTGCCACATCTTGCCTATTTGAAATACTAGTAGGATTACATAATATTATATAGCGCAGGTTACATAGAGGATGAGGAGTAATAGGTAAGCGTAGAATGGGCATATTGTGCGAAGGGAAGAAAGTCATGTTATAAGAAAAGTGTTGAATATGAATGTGGATTAAACACAGGCAGAGGAAGGCCTAAGAAAAGATGGATGGATTGTGTGAAAGAGGACATGCGTGCGAAAGGAGTGAGTACTGAGTGACGAGTGATAGGAGAAGATGGAAGAGGGAAACATGTTGTGCCATTATACCTAGCAGGATAATAGCAGGAAAATTACAACAACTAGAATACTCCTATTTTTTGTGTGCTACGACATATTTTCATTGCAACATTGATTTTAACAACATAGTAGATAACATAGGATGTCATTAGCCGGGGCCAGCGATGGGACGACATTTATTTTACGGTTTCCGGCTATAAAAGTGATCCACTGCTTGCATTCTGCAGCGTTGCCCAGTGCCCGGCACACTGATGATAACGTTTTTACTAGAAGTGACCATCAAAGGTTTGGACTCATTTGAATATAGTATTTTATTTACCTCTAATACTGTCTGATGTTTGTTACATGTTTATTACTTAGTTTAAGACAGATATTTTCACACATTTACAGGTTTATATAATGTATTTTTTCTTTGTGAATTTGAAAAACCTTTCTATACATCGAACCTTTCTGTAGCATAGAAATGTTTTACTTTGGTGTTTATTTGTATAGGGACAATTAAAAATGGGGTAACTGGATTATATCTATTATTTACTTCAATCAGATATTTTACTTTAGGTCTATGAACAGGCTTATCTAGTCTGTGTATGTCTATGGAGTGGCTCCATGTCCCCACGGAAGTGATAAAGCTTTTTGGCTAAAAAAGCATTCGGGCGGCGATGGCGCGGAAGCAAAGTGGAAATTTTCTCCAGAGTCTAGTCGTCTATGATCACAGGACGCAAAATTGGATAAGTAAATAGACGCGAAATATGGGGGGAAAAAATAAGAATAGAAAATTATACTAATTTTATTCATTGAAACTTTTAGGGTAGTAGTTTAATTAGGTAGGTACTTGTTTATTTCATTTCATAGATAATATAAAATCCAGTACTTTAATTATAAAAAGACATTATTTTATCATCAACAAAAAAGATGTAGGAATTTAAAAGCATTAACATTTTTGCGAAGCAGTTACATGCAATAAACACATAGATATACATCTAAATAATACCTAAAGAGATCGCAAGCTAAACAGAATTTATGATCCATCTAGCTGCCTCCTGCGTTTTCGCTCACGTTGCACCCCGATAAAAAGTAGCCTATATGTTATTCCAGCACACGTACTATGTATATTCCAAGTTTCATTTAAATCCGTTAAGCCGTTACGGTGTGATTGAGGCACAAACATCCTCACAAACTTTCACATTATGATATAGTAAGATACTAGTCGTTTCAAGGACAATTTTACTCTACATATTTTGGATTGGTAACTCGGCTAACAAGGTCAGATGGTTTAAGGGAAAGAAACATTTCCTGTCCATGTATATATGGTCAAGGGTTTCAAGATAATCTTGAGATGGTTTTAGAAGCCACTGCGGGTTACATGATGCGTATGGAACGATAAGTTTTTTATGGTCCACCAATATGTCCGACTGCGTGTGACATATTCTGATAGATAGTTCTTTAGACCTTTGAACATTGGTTGGAATTTTACTACGTTAAGCTTTGTCCACAATATTCCGGCCTAGTATTCTTCTTTTATCGAGTCACCGTTTCAACTAGTTATTTTAAATGTAGTTTGCCCAATAGGAGGCCACAGTGATTCCACTGTCGTGGCCTTCTAGTAGTAAAAAGGATCTTCTTGATTGCTTAAGAAGGATTGATTGAGATATTAAGTAAATACTACATAGTTATTTTTATACGAGTAATAACCAAGTTATTGAAATATGTTAGCTCTGATCTTTTTTTAGTATTTTAGCTCTGATAATTAAATACTCAAGTCCATGTTATGAACAACAAACAATTATTATATCAGCTAGATTTATTATGACTGATGGCAAAAGAGAACATTTATACGTATTTATGGTTTCTAAACATGAAGGTACATCTAATTTAAGAGCCTTTGAGTTAAACAAGAGTTTTATAATAAGTGCTCTTAATTCCAAAGTTCAATGGCACTATTTAAATCAATCAAAGCCTGCACTAGTAGACCGAAACTTGACAAATGAGCATCGGTAAAAAGGAAATGAATCTGATCAACCGGAAATGGGGTATTGATTCAATTCGCTCCATTGTCGTCTGCTGGTCACGGTCATGCTGTGGCGTGTTTTATATGTAGTTTGAAATAAAACAGCACTTTGCTAACAATCAGTTAAGTTGACATGTAAGAAGACTTGTAGAATATGCATCTGATGGGAAATGATCAAGCATGAATCATCAAAGATAGATTATTTTACAGTTTTAGTCATGATTCCCGATTAAACCTTGTTTTTGAATACAGACCTAAAGTAATCGGTGAGGCTAATCGTTTGATGTGTTGGTGAACTTCAGTTTTGTAACTGATGTATGTGTTTTTAATAGTTAAATACAACAGCTCGTAAACTTACAATTAAAAGATGGAACTACTTTTTTAGGATTTCAATGATCCTTAAAAATCATAATTAATTGAGAACAAGCTTTTAAAAATATATAAATAAATAAATAAAATAAGGCTTAACTTTTAAAGATAAGTAAAAAGTTAGTAATGTCCCCTTATTTTACACCAATTCAGCTGAATTGCCATTTTCATTATCGTATTTGCAAACTTATACGACTTTGCAAAACAGCAGGCTCTAAATTCTGTTCTGAACACTTCTAAATATTACTACAAAATTCGCCTTGCAATCTACCACTTACTGACCTATTTACTCGTTCCAATCCACATTCCAATCTGCAAAAAGAAAACAATGCATTACTTGAAATATCATTGATTAGAAACCAATATACTGCTGCTACGGTACTTGTACATAACAATGCAAGTCCGCAAATGCCTACACCCAGCCACGCCACTCGTCTCCATTGCCACGTGGTCAAACCTCGTAGCAAGTGTCTCCAACACAGGGTGCAAATTCCAGTCAATGAAGACGCGTGGTTTAGGCATTTCATAGTAGCTTGAAATAACTTAACTTCTCTGCTGGACTGGGAGTAAAGAAAAAACATAGAATGCATCCAGCTGCTTCTTTCCCCGAGCATGTCGTAAAAGTCGACTAAGGGATAGTATCCTCCAACATGATGAGATACAATAAGCAAGTATTCCCAAGGAGGGTTGACGTCAGGCAGGCGGCCGGTCATAAAACACCTTAGCCAAAACTCTTACAGCATGATCCAAGGAGCATGCTGTGCCGACCCCACATAGAGTGGGTGAGGGCAGGAAGATGATGATGATAGTAGCTTGAAATAAAGTTTATAATTATCATGTTAGAAAATTGGTTTAAAAGAAGCCTTTGTATTTGCTTCGACTTATTATGGTCCAACGATTTATAGCAAAAACTAAGGGCAGAAGGTGCAATTACTCTTAAACATATTATTCTCTCGTCAAACGCCCAAAATCCACTTACTCAATAGTATACTGGCAAAACATAAATTAATCAGAGTAGGTACGTACGGTCCCCCTATTAGAAAATGATTTACTCCGGGTCCATCGAACCCCACTTTCCCTGCAATTAGTTGCTCAGAACAATGTGCAGTGATTTTTAAATGATCGCTCGCGCCATCTGGCGGGTCAGCGACAAGTAATATCCGTAATTGCTTTGTGACCTGCTGGGAGTTTTTAGAGAAATATTTAATAGAGGGATAGACGTGATCAAAAAAGATCTGTCAGACTGCAATGTTTCCCAGGACGGCGTTAGATAGAGCGAAGTGGAAGAAAAAGTCGAAGAAAGCAGACCCCGCCATCAGATGGGAGTAATAATGCTTAGGAGAGAGAGAGAGAGATAAAATAGAGAATTTTTTTTCAGTCTCTATTTACCTACGTTCGAAATTTTCCTAGATAGTAATAGAATGGCTTGTGTTAAAAAAAGCCCACTGTTGTATAGATAAGTAACTATTTTGGACACAATCAGGTATTATTCATTACACCACTAAAATTTTTACTCATTCTACAGATTCCTGATCAATTTTCCTTCTCAACAAATACATTTCCGTTTTTAATTTCAAACAGAATATTAAAGGCACTCAGCTTAATTTGCCAGCATTACGTACGCCTCGCTCATTGGCGTCGAGAAATTAATATTTCGCGCCGATATCAAAAGTTTACGCTCAACTAGCCACCGCTCCGGGGGTCGGCAATAACTACTACGGGCGGATTGTCACAGGTGAAATGCGCTCATATTATTATTTTTTACCTAGAGATCAAAGGTTGTCGTGGCGACGGGGTCTTTGAGAATCGACGACCGTAGGCTTCAATGGCCTCGATCGGTGTTTGTGGCTATTTTAGGATTTTTAGGCATTGTGATTATGTTATAAATATCATCTATTACGTCACCTTACGCTTTACATTAGATCTCGATCGTATCTAGATGGAAATAAATCATTGTATTGAATAGACCCGTGTTGAGCTCAGCAGTACGCACCGACGAAAGTGAGCGAAAGTTACCGAGAACGCTAACAAATTAATGAGCTACGTAATATTATGTTTTTTATAACACGTCAGGGTACAGTATATGTCTAAATCTGTACTCTTTGAAAGAACAATAAAATTGACATCCTTTACTACCTGTGAACTTCACGGCCGTCATATAAAGGACGCTGTTTTTACAACACCAGGATATCAGAGGGAGGTTTGGAGGGATTATCTCGAATTATTCACGTGCCATAAGGCGCAAATTGCAGATAGCACGTGCCGTAATGCACGCAATATTGCTCAACACCACCCTTCCAATGACTTTATAGACAGTTTGAATATCATTTATATCATCAACAGTAGAAATTCCTGGACATTCTGCTTTACTTGTCAGACTTCTAGCTTATAATGGATGCTGTGCCACATTGAAGTTCAAGGGCCGAGACTAACTCAGTCATCCACATAATTTCTGTTGAAATCTACAATCTGATATGAATGTGAGAGGATTGAAGGGCAAGAAAGGATTCCGGTAGGTATTAAAGTACCGTCCCCATCTCGTTTTCATTTATCTTTTTCTGTGCCTACAGATTGTACCACAAGGGAGAAACAAATGAATGTTTGGGAATGACCAACTAATGCTATGCATAAAACTTCGAACCTATTCATTATGAAGCCTGGAGAAAAACCGTGGCTAACGGTGTCGTCGCTCATGATAACACTTGGCTCGACCATTTAGCACAATCATAAGCGGGCTAACGTCACGATCAAGCTGCGAACCTTGTAGCATCCCCGGGGTCTTTTATTTGTAGGAAATGTGGTCGAGGCTGCCACTCCCGCATAGGTCTTTTGAGTCATAAAAAAGTGCTCTAACTTTAATTGTTCTGTAACCTGATGCCATCTAAATCATCTGTAATAGATGAGCAAAGGCCAATGATGATGATGATTCACACATAACGTACCGACTGCGGACGGGCTAAAAGGTTGGTGAACTTGAGCAACACTAGCCTACATCATAGTAATCCCAGCTTGATTCGCGGAAACAATTAATTCGGCGTCACTAAACAAATAGCGTCATCGGCTGGAGTGCGATCGCAATTAACGCCTAGTTATCGCCGGAAGACGGTAGATAGTTAGGACCCGGAAAATATTCCGTTCACTAATTATTCCGCGTAATTAAACGCGGGCATTATCGTGCGACGCCGCTGCCACCTGCCGGCATTGTGCGCGTGTGATTTACTGCGGGCCCGGCGCGGTTCAGCCGCGATTCAGCGGCGATTCCGCTGCGATTCCACTCCGGATACCCGGCTCTTTTTGCACCAATTAATTATCGAATTGCTCATTAATAATTGCTGTGAAATTAATGTGGAGTGCCACTATCGATGATTTAACTGCGGGCTTAATGTTTGTTCTGGAATTTGTTTAATGAGATGAGCAGGAGGCTGAGGGGCTGAGGATCTGAGGGGCAATGACTTTAACCTCTTTCTTTCACAATTGGAAAAAAGGCGTAGGACTAGTTATTATTGGGTATTTGACTTCGAAAAACAAATCAATATCAAATAAAACCAGTCAAGTGGGGGTCGAATTCGCACAGGACGGGTTCCGTACGTACATTGTATCTATGTATATATTTACGTACATTACATAAAGTATGGGGTCCCCTTTTATTTTTATATCTAATTTTATATCTACCTATGAAAGTTCATGAGATTTCCGATTTTCGGGTGGCCGTGGCCACAATATTTTTGGCCACAATATTTTTATTTTAACTTATAAACATTAAAATAATGTAACATCAAAACAAACGGCCATAAATCTGAAAAATGTTCCCATCGAGACCGGAAAAATAATAGGAACAACAATATGGGCCGCTATCAGGGCGACGGGTCCGCTCTTATTACCGCCCTCTAATTTGCTCCGGAGAAATTCCTCTTATTTTCGCGTCGCCTCTCCCGACGGAGACGATACTGGAAGATGGAATAGTACAATGTGGTAATATTTCACTCCCAGGACTCTTAGGAAATACCCTAGATTTATAACCCAAATATACAAGATTCAGTACCTGCGGTAGGGTAAAAAATAACTTTCATTTATCCATCAAGGTTCTATGTAACTAGACGTAGTACGCTCAGCAACAGAGTTTTATGAACATTTTATTGTTTTTAAATATAAATAAATAAATAACACCCAACAGTCACATACATAGTGACCCCACACTACGATTCCCTGGATATCAGAAACTACGAGTACCATGGTACCACAACACCCAGACCCGGAAGAAATATATGCAGAACAATTTTTCTTCCGCAGCGGGAATCGAACCCGCGCCTCTTGCCTCTCAGCCGAGCATTGTTCGGCCCGTAAATCTTAAGTATCTACGTAGCCCGTATTGACATGGAATGAATATTTTGGAAGAATTTACAATGAAATGCTTTTGTTCAATGCTATTTGTAAACAAAACACTTACTAGTTTTTTTTTACAACTCCAAGAACTTCTGAACTGCATTCCTATGAATATCGTCTTTAAGCTTGTTCTGTCATCTTGAATTTATAATCAAAACTTAACCTTAAATTCAAAGGAATTAAGCTCATTTTACATTGTAACACAAGGCACAGTGAGGCACCACAACAAGATACTTCGTAACGACCCTGTTCCGGGATAAATGAAAACTCGTGGGCAAAAACATTTCTTAAATATTTTTCTTGTGTTTCTGTAAAATGCACTTGACCACGATCTTGTAGAATAAGTTCCTACGGTTTAAGCTATATGAAATGAAAGTTATAATTCTTAAGTGAAACTACAATTTGACCTCAGAGGCGTGGCGGGCGATTATCTACTCGGCTGAGACGCAAGAGGGGAAACCCGCGCGGGTTCGATTCCAGCTGCGGGAGAAATGTTTGCATGTTCTGCAATTACCTATTTCTTCCGGGTCTGGGTGTTGTAATATTGTATAAGTATGTAGGTATTTACAAAAAAAGTATACAAGCATTAAAAATCAGCCATCTAGTTCCCATAGCTTTGTTTAGTTTGGGGCTAGATGGAGCTGTAAAAATGTCCACAAATATTGATTGTTATTATTTTTATTATAATTTCATATATATTTCAACAGTCCCAAGAATGTGTACTTTTTCATTTTTATAAAGCAAAGTAGACTATAACTATGTCCATACATTAAAATAAAATTCGTTAATATTCTCCTCACCTGAAACACGCAATCACGCAGCCTCAATTTTTAATTTAATTACGAAATCTTATATTTTCTTCATTAAAACCATAATTTTGCGCAGTTTTTTTAGTGTCTCTCAAGACATGGTTTTCAAAAATCAAAGAACGTGTTATGTAAATTAAGACAGCACCACAAAGCCATAGCCATGACGAGTGATTTTTAACCAATTAAGCGATAAACAACAATCAAAAAGCTAAAAAATAAGTAGCTTATAAGCTAAGTAGATTCATTTTGCTAAGGGACAAAACCCTTGACTAAATTAAAATAGAAAGAAAAATGGATTAGTTGATCTCCAATAATTCTCCAAATCTAGAATAGGTACTCCTGTTTTATGTTGTATCAAAAAACTAACTAATGACATCAAATTGCCATCGATACTATATGATTGTAATTACCTATATTGCTTCTAAGGTCGTGATATGACGGTCATAGTTTGATAAAAACAGTAGCGTTATGTTCGTACCTACTCGAGTATAAGCTCATTAGTAATTACGAGGGCTGGCACGGACGCGTAGCTAAATATTTTCTCGAGCTGAGCTACCCGGCTAGCACAGTATATTTAACCAGTAGGTAATGATATTTTATATCTACTACATATATAACGTGGCACAAAGATACCAGAAGGTGGTTAAATAGGGATATTGATAATATCACTGTCTTAAGTTACATTATGTTAAGACGACTACACCCAATTCTTTGATATACAACGTCAAAACCAAAGTCACACATCGCAAACTCTGATATAGAAGTTTACAGCTCATTTAAGGACCCTAGAATACTAATAGTCCCTCGAACGTCTGCTTGGAATACGGAGACAAAAAAGGATAGCTATATGACATGAACGATTCAGTGCTAAGGGAAAATTGAGCTACTGTTTTACCTTCATAGCACTGTGTCAACGCCGCCTGGCCGCAGTAATTAAAAGAACGGCTCGAGGGTTCCCGGGAAAATCAAAAATGTATTATTGTTCACGCATATTTTCTTCGCGAAAATATTTTCGGTGGGAAATGATTAATATTCCTAAATTGCTTTATTATGTGGACGATAATTTTACTGTGATTAAGCTGGGCTTCTAATTTATAAGGCAGTCCTGGGCACAGGTGTAATACAAGTACAATTATGAGGCTTTACCCATGGCAATTATTTTGTCTTATCAAATCACTCTTCAGCTTGCTTCCTCTCAGATCAGCTAATGTTAAATACTTATATTTATATTTATGTGATATTCCTATATTTATATAACGATCATTTTTAAAAAGGCAAAACCAATGTACAAATCCAGTAACTCAATTTCCATACACATAAACACATATGCAGTAAATGGAATAACAGAAGTCGTCAACATTTTGTTAATGAGGTAAGAACAACGTCGCGTCAAGAGCGCGTCGTTATCGCGCTCAGAGTTGAGCTTAGAGTTGCCAGCTTTGAGCCTTCTTCCGTGTATAGGGTAAATTAATGTCATTGGGGTAAAAGTGGCGCAATTTCAACAATGGACCCCTATGCGTAGAAATCGTTATTTGTTATTTTTGAACAGGTATCTTATAATTGAGCTCATATACTTATTGTAAAGCTAATTTTTTATCTCAACCTTTTAATAAAATATCAAATCAAAATATAATTTCGTTATTTTATGACAGATATCTACATATCATGATATAGAAACCTACTCATAAATTAAAATTGTGAAAAAATAATGAATAAAAATATTCCGAAAACCAAAATACGGTTAAACAAGTTTTTGTGGAAGTTTATTTTTATAAAAATGTTAAATTGTCATAATGAGTTGGTATCCCTACAAGCTTAGCATTCGCGAGCGCGGGCGCACCACAAAGCCAGAATTAATGACACCTCGTGAAAAGCCGCGATGAGTTATTTTCGAGAGGAAAAGGCGAACCTGAAGCGGTTGTTTTACACGACTGCCGTTTTGTTTGCACTAACGAGGTCAATAATAGTCGAGTCACAAGCAATAGTCACTGCGTAAATGTCTCACTTCTCTGAAACTGTGAATCTGACTAAGGCCTTTATCTAGGTCCTAGATAAAGGCCTTAGTCAGATTCACAGTCCTAGATTCTAGGACATAAGGCCTAGGTGATTTATACAGCGTCAGGAGGCAACTTTTGCCTCTACTCATGGGACGCTATAGTGCCCCAACTTAAACTATACCATCCTCTCAGCTAAGTCGGCCTTATCCGCAGAAAATACATGGTCAATACGTGAATCTGAAAGCTGTGGTAGGTATATACCGAGAAAATTTTCAAATAGTATTTTTTATGAAGTCAAATGTCAAATGTCCAATGACAAATTTTAGGTTTGGTAACCCTGAAAATAGCTTTATGCGGTCTGTACGTATAGTTGAGAAATTGCAGCAGTATTGCAGAAACTTGTATAAGAAGCAACAGCAATAATTCCAAAGATTGATCGTCCTAGAATTGTATGGGAGAGGCTTTTTTCAATAATCATCATAACCTTACTGACCGATTCATTAAAGTCGATCTGAAACCGCTGAAGATGTTACAGTATGTATAATTGTATAAAAATAAGATGATAAACTAAAAAAACTTGTATTTATTTTATTATCTGTGTTTAAAATAGATCCCACATTTTTATCACGCATCAAATCGAGACCACGTTCTCACAATTTTTTTGACACATGAGATTCGAAATTTAAATCTGCGCGAATTATCAAAACCCGCGTCCATATCGCGTATCACCCGCAACACATCTCAGCTTTCTTATGAAAAAAAAACAAGTAAAAATCAGACAGACAGGACTATGTAAGGGTTCCGTCGAATACGTTTGTATATTTTGGGCCATGGGAATCCTACTATGGGTTTGAACTTAGGTAGTTCTAACCTTCCATGGTAGGTATTTTTAAATCATTTTTTGGAATTTGTTGACAAATATAGTTTTCTCAATTCATTTCACTGACACATAAATAAACACATTATAATAAAATATAACCTAAACAGTAGAAAACATTGGAATTTATAGTATTATTAGTCGAATAGTAGGTACCTTATTAAACTAAGTATGTACCTAGATAATATACTGCATCTTTTTATTTTCTCAACTTAAAATGTCAATTCGTTTTGAAAACATAAAGCTGCGGGTTCTATCAAGATCGTTAAACGCGGAGCCCCAAAAACAAATTATAAAAAGTACGTAGGTACAAGGTTGATCAGAGGCGTCGATATCACTACCGTTTACGCCCTTTGTTCATAATAAAAACTGGGAGGTTATAAAAACTCAAACAATACGCATTGGCTCAAACATGCCCAGTAAAAAATGTGTTGGGTTTCTGGTAATATGATTTTTTTAATATTTTGTTAGCATGAAAATCATATTAATTCGGGCTTCTGGTTTTTATAGGAATACTGGATGAGATAATTGATAAAATTGTCCTAATTTATGGAGAATAAACGAATGCAGTTCAATTAATGTTATGTCATGTAATCTGATAATGTCGCCTGTATAGTCGTCATGAATGGATATTATTATAATGTAGATCCACCCTAGGTAGCCAATAATGTTATTTCAAACCACAAGCTATGTCTACTCCAACTTTTATCCAAAACTAGTCCAGCCGTTACCATAATGGTTGTGTTTTCTTGAAACATACTCACAAACTTTCGTATTTATAGGTAGTTATTAGTATGATCTTGAATATTTTTTTTCAGTGTTTTTCTTCGCAGTACTAGATGCGCAGCAATCATTGGTGCCCGCCAAGATCTACTTATCAGATTGACACGACCTTGTGTAAATCTGATAAGTAGGTGTTTATAGGTACCTATACTGAACACGTGTATGCCCGTTCTTCTGCCGAATTGTTAAAAATGAATATAACATGGATATTTCGTAATACAGTCAGGTTCATAAGACTTAAAGTAGGTAAACAAAATTACTTAACATTCAACAAGCATTTTTTGGAACTCTTATTAGAATTTTAAGTTTAGTTAACTTAGTTCTACTAATGTTGTATTTAAACAGTTTAAAACACATTGTTGATGAGAAATAATTCGTAAATGCTTTAGAATAAAAACTTCAAAAAAAAATAATTAGAACAAGTTTATTCGTATGTACCTACCTATATCTGACAGCATCGTCGATTTCGGGCATCCATATTAATTTGTGCTAAACTGCTAACTCTCATCACAAAAAACTTTTGGACGGGACTATACCGGCGCACCTGGGTCGCCGGGGGCTCTTATTCAAATGCAAATCAAACGTCCCATTTTTAAAATCTACCATCTCGGCACTCTTTGCTTCCGGAATGACTTATGTCCAACGCTACCAACATCATTCGTTCCTGCCAATCGACTTTCGAACTTATTTCCTACGCTCGTAAATTAATTTTTCTTTGACGTGAAGTGTGATGTTTGCTGTTTTGGAGTTGATAGGTGATGTCGTTTGGGACCTTTTAGGGCAAATTTCGAGTACCCAGGTGTGCTCCCGATCCGGTTAAGGGAAGCGTCCTTGTTAGAGATTCTCGTATAAAATCGTTTAATGGTTTGTTTTAAACTCCATTTTTATATTCACCGGAATTTAAAATTATTGGCTGTAAAATGATGGAGGTTTTATTGCTAGTTTGTAATTCGATATTACAAAGGTTTTGTGAATGAGTTTGGGTGTTCGTGGGAGGTTACATGCGAAGTATATGCTTAATCCCTTGATTATTTGTTAATCGTAGTTAAGTCGTATTTATTTTATTACTGTATAATGTAAAATAGCATTTCAATATTTTATTGTTAAAAATGAGGCATTATGCTAATTCTAACACAAGTAAGAATAAGATACAGGAAGTCAACAATGCGGTTAAATTCATGACCTCTTCTCTAAAAACGCTTATGTTAACGTTATCAACCTCAAAATCCAAGTTCTATTTTCAAATTCAATTACCAAATGAGTCGCCCTCACAATTCTTCATAGAGAACATAAAAAACTACCACAATAGTAGACCTCACGCAGTAGACAGCGTGGCACCGTCTTATCTCGACCATAAAATCTGTTTCATAAAAGGTATCCTCACGGTACGATTAAACCATATCCGTCATCGGCCGAAGTACGGTCGGATGTCATCAGCTGAACACGGCCGTCCGAATCAAACGTATGCTGAAAGAAGATAGTGTACACTACAACAAACGACATCGTTCATTCAATTCCATCAACATTTGATCGACCGAGTTCGATCGACAACGTCCGACTATTCTTCGCCCGATGAAGGACTTGGTGTAATCGTATAGAAACAGTGGAAATTAAGGGTTTTTGGATCTGTAACTGTTATATTTTTTAATTTATGGAATTGGTACAACCTCTATGCTTAGATCCTTTAAACTGCTGGGGTAGAACAGCCCATGTTGTATTAAGCCAATCTCAACGTGCGAAAAACAACCTTTCATAATTGATGGCTGCTATAAATTGTTTCCTAAAAGATACAAAAAAGCATGAATGGTTTGAATTTCAAACAAAAAAATGGCAGACGTGTTAATTTGGAGGTGAAAGGTTTTACAGATGATGGATTTAATTAATTTATACAAACCAAAAAAATCGTTTTGCTTAACCAAATTTACCACGAATCTTTCTTCATTATTCGTATCGTGAGTATTTATATGATTTATAGACAAACTTCAAGGAAATAATTTGAAGCATAGGTATTATGAACATAATTTATAAATCATAAGTTTACAAAAAAATATATCAGACGGGATAAAAAAGACTTGACAAGACAGATTTCCCCATATATTACGCATGAAAAACAGTTCACAATTCGCATTTCGGCACGCAAATCACAAAATCATATAACTCACGAATATAAAAAGTATCGCGTCTTAAGTCAGGTCGAGGGCCACACAAAGGGCGCTCGTAGTTTGCCAATAATAATAGCTAATAGTTTTCTCAAGTTCTATACAGGGATGATTTAGTGCGCTCAAAAGTCAGGCAGTAAATCAAAGAGCTATGTTGAACCGAAACGTCCAATATTCGATCCAATAATGATCCCGAAGGACACGTGCTTTCTCTCATTATTTGAAGTTATTCCGTTCTTGATTTAAAATAAATATATTTTATTGCGCCATCTGTCATAAGAGAGATAAAACTTGTAATGGAGTCCGCGCGGGAGGCTGTGGTCATTTCTCGTACTGACGTTTAGTGTCGATGTGACTTAAGTTACTGTAAATGCTGCAGGCGACGGTTGTTCCTCATTACCACTCGGACGTCGAATTTATTGCTCATCAAAATTGTAATATTGTTGTTATTACCTGTTAAACTGACACTCGTATTTTGGCCGTAATATTAATGAACGAAGGACCATTAACTATTCTCCATGACTCGAGTTAGTACATTTACCTAGGCCTATTAACTCTGGAAAGTACCAACCAGCATTAATTCTTATAAAAAAATACACACACATACACACATATATATATTATAACGCACGTGTTCCTAATAATGTGGGCAAAGCCATAAGTAGTCATAAGAAAAATTGCAGCCACTCCTGATTTGAAGTCTCAAGATGGATATGGTGAACCATGGTGAGGTGATCGGCCCATCGCCCATATAGATGGTCCATCATGTTGGAGAGGATACTATCCCGACGACTTTTACGACATGCCCGGGGAGAGATTCAGCTGGATGCATTCAATGTTTTTTCTTTACTCCCCGTCCAGCAGAGAAATAATAAAAGAATAATGATAAAGTATTTAAATGAAGTGAGACGAGGTGGTAATTTACTGTAACGAAGTCCACTCACGCACTGAGGGCTTCATGGCCTCAAGACCAAATTCCTACGTCATCTTAAAATACCGATAAAATAACACAAAACACTGATATACCCATCTACGTTCACCCAAGTGGATTAATCATTTTAATAAGAACCTCGCTAGAGGATACAGCCACTTCAAAATGTTCAATAACGCGCCCAAAAAATACATAACATGGGCACTCCACTCGAAACTCCATCCAAGCAAATTGAATTTATACATGAAACGTAATAACAGTGGGCATCAAAAGGCTTTCACTGTCCGTACGGGGTTTCCTTTTAATTAGACCCTAAGTACTCGTTAAAAAACAAGATCTTCTAACAGACAAAGCGGCCCCGCTAACAAACACTGCGAATGTAAAAACGTTGGATAAATAAGTGGAAAAATACAGGTAAGTCCAAGAGGGTTTTTGTACAGTCCGGCCGGCCACTTGCTCTGCGAAATAAAGGCCCAAGTTTTTTATATCGCTTTTAAATGCGAGCCCCGTACGAACCGGACCCGCCTCATCCCCTTCTACGATAATGTGAAAGGAAACAACGAAAGAAAATGTTTCCGAGCGACCGTTCGCTTTTATTGAACGCCCCCTAGTTTCGATTGCAAATAGTTCGTGTAATTCAGTCAGCTCGCTTTCAGGGGAACTAATAATAATTGAGCACTATAAAATATCTCGTCGAGTTGAAGTTTACCTGCGCTAAAAAGCAGCGTATTTACGAAATCAGTGAGACGCGTAACTACGTACTGTGCCGTTTCGTAGAAAACGTTTTTGCGCCGACGACCCATTGTTTGCGTATTATGTTGCGTGAAACGTTTGCGATCTCTTTTGTGAGCAAAAATATTTTTCATAAAAATTACGGAACTTGCCTGGTATTTTTAATGGCAATCAGGTTGATTAGTGTGAGTGTCTCTGTGTGCAGCTGTTATTTATTTACTTCATGAATTATGTTTTAATTCGATATTGTATTTTTAATAATAATTCGATCTATTGCCGCAAAAGAGAATAAAGACTTTTTATTAATTTCTTGTTTCGCAAGTTTCCTTCGAAATCCAAATGACGATTTGAATTTGGAACAAATGAGCGAACTCGAGTTCTTTGCACCGAAAAACAATGTTCGACATTCAAAAACGAAGCAGTCCACACGAACCACACGAGTTGTTATTTTTCATAGATTCTCTCAGAGTCATGAACCATGATTGTGTCGCGATTTTTTACGTGCAATTTTCTCGATACCCAAACCTGTGTTCCGAGTGACCTTATCTTTTGTCTATACACATTGTATGTACTTTACGCTATCGAACAGGTAGAAAAACTCTCACTAGGCAATCTGATTGGAATATACGTTTTCAATTTGGCTGGCGAGAGAGGGTCGTTTGAAGTGATTAGTTAGTGCCTCTTGCAATACATATGGGTACCATCTAAACGTGCATTTGATATTTGCCAAAACTATAGGAAAGGTGGATAGTGGAACTGAGTAAGAAGTCTACTTACCTACCTAATAAGAATAGTTAACCTGTCGTACGAGTACCTCCGTCGATCGATCGGTTGTTGATGTTTCTGTCCCTGATGTAAATGCGACACTCCATATTTCATTTATCTACTTCATGTAGAGCTCTAAAAAGGTTTTCTTTCTTTGAATAACGAATTTTTTTATTCTGGAAGAGTGTAGATGGCCAGTATTTTCACGGGTGTACAATATAACGTTGCTTCGGAACTTTCATACATATAATTTTTATGTTATAATATACCTACCTATGTTTAGGTTTATTGACAAAATCCTAAAATAAATAAAAAACATGTTCATCATTGACGACCTTTTTGTTATTAAAACGTAATTAGATTCATTAGAAAGAATTTACTACCTCGCTATTTGTATATAGGACAATCTCGGTGGCTTGGCGGGCGAGTACTCGACTGAGACGCTAGAGGCGCGGGGTTCGATTCCCGCAGCGGGAAACATGTTTGTATGTTCTGCAAATATTTGTTCTGGGTCTAGGTGTTGTAATTTTGTATTATAAATCTTCTAAAAATTTACAAAATATAAAAAAGCAATTTTCTGCCCCTAGCCGCGATGCCAATAAACATAGAAGGCTTCCATTTGTTTTATAATGTGTGCAATAAAATTGTGTATTGTGCAATAAAATGTGATTTACTCGACATATTCTATTATTAGTGACCCCTTCCAAAATTATAGAAAGAACCAGTGTCCCCAGTAATACAGTAGCCGTCACACGGTAGCCAGCTTCACGTGAAAAGGGTCTAATGGCGAGGGTATAGCTAAATAATCTTAGTGGAGCCGTTAATGAGAAAACATTATGCCCGGGGCAGGTTGACGATTAATTAATTTCTTTTGAGCCATTCGCCATTCGTCACGAGCGGATCGGAAGCGGTTTCCCGATGTAATTATTAATTTTATTCAGGGGTATTTTTAACTGTATCTGGAAAAGTATATTAATATACGAAAAAAACTTTCACTGCCGATGTCGGAAACATTCTTGTCCGACTGCGATTAAATTGTTGTTTTATATGTCGCTGGCTACTGCCCGGCTTTGCTCGCGTGGTACCTACCCAGAAAAAAGTATGCTATATTTAATTCCAGGTCATAAACTATGTATATTCCAAGTTTCAGTCTAGTTTATTAAGCCGTTACGGAAATTAAAGGGAACAAATACAATGACAGACTGATACACTCACATGCAAACTACTTCATATGTAGGTAGGTATAATATTAGAGTATACATTATTTATTAACAAAAACAATCTTACAACTAACACAAATAATATTTGTATATAATTTACAAAATACAAAAGAAACAGTCGCTGCTAATAAAGATATTTTATTTTCACCATTTTCACTGCCCATCTTGTTACAGGACGACCCACCCTTATTTATAAACTAAAATTGTTTGATATGCTGTCATTGTGTATACTTGTACTACGAAGTCGAAACTTGCCGACAATTAGAAACCTGCCAAGTGTGAGTATTGTGAGTTCACCCAAACTCCGCGAAAGGTGAACAATTGTTTGTCAGGCCGAAAGCAACTATTGTAGCGATTCTGTTATGTGCCAAAACAGCTTTTTAGGCCCGTAGGTATACTGAACTAATGCTCAAGTGTTAATGAACCAACCACTGACTTTGGTTTCGAGTTTTGCTATTATTTTAACATAGTGAATGAAGCGAGATACAGATGGGCAGACGACGTAGTCAAGATCGTGGTTTATAAATTGATAAAACTAGCAAAGTTGGATGGTGAATGGGAGGGGTATGTCCAGCAAAGTCATTTTCAAAGTGTTTTCATTTTGCACACATTTTATTAACAAACAATAGCGTTCAACATCGATTTTAGTAAGCAAAATCCGCTATTGCACACTCTTAAGTACAGTTTTAACTAGAGTACAAAACAATAATTTGGTCGGATCAGTATTGCTATTCAACTATGCTTCTCTCCCCGAGCATGTCGTAAAAGTCGATTAAGGGATAGTATCCTCTCCAACATGATGAGATACGATAAGCAAGTATTCCCAAGGAGGATTGACGTCAGGCAGGCGGGCTGTCATAAAACACCTTAGCCAAAACTCTTACTCTTAAGGATCATGCTGTGCCGACCCCACATAGAGTGGGATAAAGGCAGGAAGATGATGATGATGATGATGAGTATTGCTATTCAACGTGACAATGCGGACAGGGTCTTGGGCATGCTTCTACCGTCTGATGATGTGAATCAGGTGAGCTTGCGCCACCGTTGCATCACCGTTTGTAACGGTCTTTAGATAGCCTGACTGTTTCTTTGTGTTTTGTAGATTATATTTGTATTAGTTGTTTATTTCTGTTAATAAATGTATATAACTTTGACAATAATCAATAGGTACCTATAACACCTTAACATTACATATCAAATCGGGTTAGTGTACGGAGAATGTCACTTTAACTCATAAAGGGCGGTGGCCCCAAGTCCTTGGTACTCGAACAAAGTTTTTCGACGAAACGAAAACTCCTGATCAAAAGCCCCCTTTCACTTTTCGACTGAAAATGACTTTGGTAAGTGCTCAGGGAATTAATGGCGCGGCAATTATCACACCTGAATTTGTTAATTAAAAATGTTTAGAAACATCCAAGTCTCTTACTTCCTCATCTACCATATCCCCAGCGATTATGCTCAAAGCTACACTACCCAGCTGGACTAAGAGTAAAAAAAACATAGAATGTGTCCAGACCTTCTCTACCCGAGCATGTCGTAAAAGTCGACCAAGGGATAGTATCCTCTCCAACATAATGGACCATCTATATGGTTGATTGGCTGATCACCTATCGTCATGGTTCTTCATATTAATTTTTTGACTTTGAATCAGCAAGCTGGCTGCAAGTTTTATATGCGATAGCATAGCCTGCATTTGGCTATCCAATACAATTCTGTGCAAGCTTAGTCTATCAAAGCGGTTTCATCTCATAATATTTGCTTACCTCGTTGCAGGACGAACCATTTTATTAACCTTTTACTACCAACCTCCGCCACCGTCCAGTTTCAAGTCATATTTCAACTTCAGCGGTCATCATCATTCTTAGATTAATTCTACTGTAAAAATTCTAAAATGTTAAGAGACGACTTTTGAGATAGTAAATGTCTGATCGTACCAGTTTGGTGAAAGAATTTTAAGTGCGCCTCAAAGAGGCTCCTTTCGTGCTCTTGACACAGGTTTTCTTTTTTTTATGAATATATTTTTTCTCCTGACATTTCAATAATTACTACCTACATGACCCATGACACACATGTACCTTTATAAAACACACTAGGAAAAATTAAAACATCTACTTTAAGTTGTTTTACGTGATTGAAAATAATGATAGAGTTTGTTCTACTAATCTTACTGAGCAATTAATTCATATTACTTTAATAGTATTCAGAGCATTTTCGTTTACCTATAAAGCCATCCATCGAGCGTTCAACCCTACCCCCCATAATGCTTGCAATAAAAATTACATAATAATGGGTCGTATCTCGCTAGGAACTAAGTGGTAATTAGGTTAAACAGGCTCTTTTGAGCGAAAATTACGAAAATGAGCTCTATGAAGATTGGAATTAGGTGGTTATTTGAGTAAGAGGGGCAAGGGCAGTCGAGAATTCCTATTGTCGCGTTATCGCCGGTCCCCAGTCGGTAGCGAATGTCGTCAACTTTAATTCTCTTTTACTTGGCGAATTTTTAATTCAATCTTGTTTTAATTATGTTTAAGCGAGTGTGTAAGTATTTGCTCGTGTTTTTATACGTTTTAATTATTCTCTGTCACTGGGTTTCATACATCGAACAATCAACGAATATAGACTACTTAATACATATTAAACGGAAAACATGAGACGTAACTTTACAAAAAAATTATGTATTATTTCCGTTTTCTAAAACATGATACTGTCAATTATGATTTCATACTACAAGTGAGTTGTAGATTAATAAAAATACCTATCAGCTTTCTGGTTTTACAATGTATGAGTTTCTCGAGCATAATAGCAAGTCAATATTTGTTTATTATTATAAAAATATTAAATTAATTAAATATTTGTAGACATTTGATACAGCGCCATCTAGCTCCAAACTAAGCAAAGCTTGTACAATGGGCACCAGATGGCTAATAGTATCATCATCATCTTCCTGCCCTTATCCCACTCTATGTGGGGTCGGCACAGCATGACCCTTGGATCATGCTGTAAGAGTTTTGGCTAAGGTATTTTATTTTAGATGGCTAATAAAATGATAAACTTTTTTTTATATTAGTAGTAACATCCAGACCCGGAAGAAATATTTGCAGAAATTACAAATACTTCTCCCGTTGCGTTTACTGTCTAAAAAAATAAAGTGTAAGTTGATGGAGTGAGTTGATTCAATGACGTCCGTCAGATAACGCGGCGGCACGTGCGCGGACACACTCCATCGATTCGCAATACGTACCCAATCAGGATTATACAAATCCCCTGCGGCCTTAGGCGCAATCACACCGAATACTTCAAATTGACTGCTACTTGTCACCGTTTCTTTCAGTCACGTTCTAACTGTATCATTGGAGCACTGGCGGTCTAGTCGTAGTGGCCTCGCCTTCCGATCCTAAGGTCGTGGGTTCAAATCCGGTCGTGCATCAATGAATTTTTACGGTAGGTACTTTCCTTATGATTTTACCACCAGTTTTTTTTTTCTTTAATATTATGGTCTTATAAATAAGTTTGTTTGTACATACATTTGTTTGTAGTACATGTACAATGGTATATTTTTTATCAATATTATACAAATTAAAATAACACTGAAAAAATGCAGCTAGAAACTTAAAACTAATTAAAGTTGCTTGTACTGAATAAAATACATTTATTCAGTCATTTGTTAATTGCTGAAGATTTTACAAAAATGTGGACTTGTCAGCCGTCTTTAGACTAGGCAAGCCCACATCGTGAAGACCATAAATAAATAATTAAATAAATATTTGTGTAGGTACATTTCACACAGAGACCAGAGACTATTTCATCGGTGTGACCTCCGCCCTACAGACGGAAAAATAATTACGCCGAGTTAATCAAGTACCGTCAAGAAATTGAGGAAAAACTCTCATAATATAGGTTTTGTACAATATCGTTGGTTTTTGGGCAATTTCGGAATTAGCTCTGAAATTACGATTGTGAATCGAGTGATCGCCCCTTTCAATTACGATAATGTTGAAGATGGCCGGATATTATATATATATATAGGTATGTATATAATAAATAAATAATATTTGAGGATATATCACACAGCACCATCTAGCCCCAAACTAAGCAAAGCTTGTATTATGGGAACCAGATGGCTAATAGAATACATAATAATACTTTTTTTGTAAATACATACTTATACTTACTACATAATACATAATACTACAACACCCAGACCCGGAAGAAATATTTGCAGAGCATGCAAACATTTCTCCCGCAGCGGGAATCGAACCTGCGCTTCTTGCGTCTCAGACGAGCACTCGCCCGCCTCGCCACAGAGGTCGTCAGAGGTAATAGATGAGATATTGTAATGCTTCGTACCTAAGTGGTGCCCTTGCGCTAGTTGCTAGAACAAACCTATTTTTTTTCTCGGTGTCGCGCCCTCTGCGCTCACCAAAGCACGGTAACGCTGCCAGCTGTCATTCTATATGTCATATAAACATTTCTCCCGTAGCCCGCTATATATGTTTATATGTTCTGCAAATATTTCTTTCAGGTCTGGGTTTTGCAGTATTATGTATTATAAGTATGTATTTACGAAATTATACTATATAAAGCTGCAAACCCACTCACTGACTGACATCATTGTTCTCCCAGAAGGAGTAGAGATGGGTCAAAATGATGTATGGGGGAAGTGTTCAGGGAGTCAATTCCAATTTGGGAAAAATCCGAAATCTTCGAAAACTGCTCCTCATCAGGGACCTCACCTACTGCCAGACGAAACTAAAAGACCGACACCCACCCTGCTTGCGGAATGTGGACATGCACCCTGGTCGAATTCGATGTGCGGTGAAAAAAATTCAAAATGGCGGAAAACAAGATGGCCGCCATACAAACTTTGACCGACGATATCTCGAAAACTATAAGCGATAGGTATGGAGTGCTCGAACAAATGTTACAGAGGACGGCGCGATGCAAATGCCAAAGGTGACAGTTTTTTTTTTTTTTTTTTTTTTTCGACAGCAGCGATTACGTCCCTCGCGAGCTGCGTGCAGCTCGCGCCCGCAAGCGAAAATACTAGTTATCTACACTAATATTATAAAGAGGAAAACTTTGTTTGTTTGTTTGTACTGAATAGGCTCAAAAACTACTGGACCGATTTTAAAAATTCTTTCACCATTCGAAAGCTACATTATCCACGAGTAACATAGGCTATATTTTATTTTGGAAAAAAATAGGGTTCCGTAAGATATTTGGGTTTTTCGGACACAAGGTGTAAAAAATCAACCAGAAAAGTTACTTATTTTGCGTACGCTGCCTAAACTATAAAAGATAGAACCATAAAATGTTCTAATTAATTGTAGATCTTATAAATATCTACAAAAAAGTCCGCGACACACTATACCCATCTATGTCGAGTGAGGCACAGCAACCATTTTTTTATTTAAAAATCTTGAATTTTTTTTGGACTACATTTAAACGCGTTTATTTTACTCATGCTATTAATCCTTATCAAAATAAATGATTTCATCACTAAGAACAGTTTATGGAGATAATATTTGGTCTTTGAATGATTAAAATTGGACGTTTGGTTTTGAAGTTATGGCGAAATTAAAATATTACGATTTCTGCTGCACGACCGCTGCGTAGGGAGCCGACCTCGCGACTGACCGTGTCTTTCCTGGGTAGGCTTTTTGCAGCGGTAACCGACATCCACGCGGGCGGAGCCGCGGGCGACCGCTAGTACTATATAAAGCTGCAAACCCACTCACTGACAGAATTGTTCTGGCGGATGGAGCAGAGATGGGTATAAATGATGTATGGGGGAAGTGTTCAGGATGTCACAGTGAGTATGGGAAAAATCCGAAATCTTCGAAAACTGCTCCTCATCAGGGACCTCACCTACTGCCAGACGAAACGACAAGACCAAGATCTCTCCTGTTTGCGGAATGTGGACATGCACCCTGGTCGAATCCGATGTGCGGTGAAAAAAATTCAAAATGGCGGAAAACAAGATGGCCGCCATACAAACTTTGACCGACGATATCTCGAAAACTAAAAGCGATAGGTATGGAGTGCTCGAACAAATGTCGTAGAGGATGGCGCGATGCAAATGCCGAAAGTGTTTGTTTGTTTGTTTGTTTTTTTTTTTGTTTTTTTTTTCACCAGCGGCGATTACGTCCCTCGCGAGCTGCGTGCAGCTCGCGCCCGCAAGCGAAAATACTAGTAAAATATATAAGTATTATATCGACAAAGTGACATCTCGACCGAAAAATTTTCGTCCAATTCGGCCCAAATGTCACTTTCAATTTTAATTTATTTATTTACTGACATTTCGGCCACCATCAAAATACTGCAGTTGTTTTGTACAGTCATACTAAGAAAAAGGGTGATATCAGAATTAAGTATTGAATAAGTCATAGCCATCTAGTGCCCATATTACAAGCTTTGCTTAGTTTGGGCCTAAATGGCGCTGTATGAAATGTCCACAAATATTTAATTCTTTTTTTTATTATGACCGTGGTCGTTTTTAAATGTTTAAATTTTTCTATGTTTATCCAGAGGAAAATTGAATCGAGTTTTTAAAATTACAAAATTTTAATGGTCGACTGAGCGACCTACAAGTTCACTTAGTGAATGAATAAGGCTATTCAGGGACACAGTGTACTTTAATGTCAGAAGGCTATTCAAATCGTGAAGAGGTTCCGATAGTGATGTACAATGCTCGATGATTCTATGTCGATATTTGTTTCCGCTAGTTATTTTGTCAATAGGTTGAAAAATGAGGTGCTGATCTTTTAACTACACCAAAAATCTATGTAGTAAGAAGAAATAAATTTAACTTCTTGCATTTTAAATATTGACCATGAATTAATTTTATAGTAGATATCTAAACATTGCGTCGCATCCATAAAAATAATTGACATCTATTTTCATAATATATAAACAAACACTCAGGAACAATATTAATTGCCTCAAAGTAAGTACCAGAAATAAATCGACGAAGTAACACTACGCTGAAACCGTCTTACAAATTCTTGAGATAGTAAGTTTGTATGAGCTAGTGCCCAACTCTTGTGACGGAGTTTTTAGGCCGCCCAAAGGCCTCCGTCATGACTTAGCTACTTAAAAGTCGGAACTGACAATTTAACATAGTAATATTCAAGATCGATATCTTTGTCTCAT
This sequence comes from Scotopteryx bipunctaria, assembly GCA_949320045.1. Taxonomy (NCBI): domain Eukaryota; kingdom Metazoa; phylum Arthropoda; class Insecta; order Lepidoptera; family Geometridae; genus Scotopteryx; species Scotopteryx bipunctaria. The sequence continues at coordinate 9,885,834 of OX439441.1, forward strand.
AAACACATCCCTAGCGCCATACTAAGCTGACCAATTACTCTGAAAGACTCCATACGTATTAGATATTAGTACCCACTACCAGTAAGGTATTTCAATTTCACATATTGAACGCTCATTCGTGCGTTTGTTTTGACATCCCTTTAGCGATATCATTTACCTAATAAAATTTCCCAACCACTTAATCTCGAAAATTATTCAAACCATAAAAATAGCATTAAAGGAGGAAGCATTTAAAGTGAATATGCAAACAGTGGGAGCAATGGGCCTGAGATGATGATGATGATTAAAAAATATTTGAGTACTTACGTCACTTTCATAATTATTTTTTACAGATTCGTTTTTCTTTTAATAAATCTTGAACCTCGTAATTGCAATATTTGAATTGTTTTTAACCTTAAAACATAATTCTTCTTATCATAATAAGTAACATTCTTTAATTGAATAAATAAACATTTTGTTTTGAACCTACAGTAAAGCGTTTTTTTCCTTGATAAGTTCAAGTTCAATATACGAGTACTTTATTTTGAAGAATCTTGTGAGATTACTTGAGCACGTCTTAAATCTACGTTTAATTTACGCCTGTTCGTAACGCGACCAATCGTGGAAGATATAATAATAAATAAATATAATAAATTTGAAGACTTTTTACACAACGCCATCTAACCCTAAACTAAGCAAAGCTTTTACTATGGGAACAGATGGCTGATAGAATACTTTTATATTTTTTTTTGTAAATACACACTTAATACGTAATACTACCACATCCATAACCGGATGAAATATTTGGAGATCATGTAATATTTTCTGCCTCAGCGGGAATCGAACCCGCACCTCTAGCGTCTCAGCTGAGCACTCGTCCGCTACGCTGTCGAAGATACAGGCAAGAAAGCATGCTGGGCTATTTTTTGGTAAATGATCCCTTTATTCAGAACTCAAAAACATGCAAACAGATTAAGAACTTTTACGTTTTTACTGTATATTTAAAAACAAGCGTTTCCAAAATGAACAGATCATTTTATTCCTAACCCGTGGTAATGCAGTGCAGCGTAAAGGCGCGTGCACACGGGTCACTATCACCGTTCTAGTTCATTAGGCGGCCTATCGCCGGCCGTGGGCAGCTCATTTTTCACGCAACCTCCGCCGAATGTTTTAGCACTTTTAATGCTGCAATTTTTAACAAATTTTGTTTGAATTCTTTTCAGTTTTTCTTATTTTATTAAATAAATTTTATAATAAATATTCGTGTATGAAAAATGTGTGCTTGTAAAATAGTTTATAGAAGAATTCAAGCTAGTATTGAGTATGTAAGATTTGAGTTTTCGCACTTCTGATGGTAACATTATTATTTGTGTAACAAAAAATAACTGATTCCGATATATCTTACGGGAAGTGACTTATTTTCAACATGATCAGAATACCGAAAAATATAAAATCAAGTCAATATCTGTTTTAAATGACGAACATAAAATTATTTTATTTAAACCTACCTACGGGATGGCTTCATCCATTTCACTTAATTCAAACAAAAGTAACCCCATATTGTACCTGCACAGTAGGCACCTTCAATTTCCCCTACCCCCCGCGAATTGGGGACAATATTTAAATAAGGTTTCTTGTATTAATGGATCCCGCCGAGACATGTTCTATTATCTATCACTTACATCTGCACCCTTCAGTGTGGCACTGGCTTAGACAAAATATTTTTGATCATGAAAATAGATTTAGATTTTAGACCGACGGCCTCGGCGGCGTGGCGGGCGATTACTCGGCAGAGACGTAGAAGGCGCGGGTTCGATTCCCGCTGCGGAAGAAATGTTTGCATGTTCTGCAAATATTTCTTCCGGGTCTGGGTGTTGTGGTACCATGGTACTCGTAGTTTCTGATACCCACGACACAGGAAATCCTAGTGTGGAGTTCAGGACTATGTATGTGACTGTTGGGTGTTATTTATTTATTTTACAGTACATCACGATAATTTAATGAAATATTCATTGTTTTAATAATTCATCATCATCATCATTATTAGTCTGAAAAGTTACATATCTTCCATAGATTTTCACTGTGATAAAATTATACATACCTATTTAATAATTTCGAAACATTCATAACATCCAATACAACATTTCTGAATCCACTCAAAATCACCAACTACATTTCACACTTTTGTTTAATCGTAAAAAACATAAAAAAGTTTGAGCACCCCAATCGCACTATCCACCCTCGCCCCAGCCTGTGGTGAAACAAGGCGGGCCTAGTTTTCAATAACCCTTGAGGTGCCCCGCTGCGCTCCTCGATATGACCATGTCAATCAGGACGAAAGCGTCTTTGCTCGCTGCGCTTGACAGGTTTCATATAATAAGTGTAAAATAAAAAATCCAAATACGATGATTACATTTATGTTAGTACATGATTGTATTTTTTAGGCAATAAGTGAAACCACGGACTGTAATTAGTACTCATAAAATTAGTTAGTTAATCGGATTACTTACTTTTTCTCGTTCAACGTGTGCTACGCATTTCGTAGACTTTCGTAGCGAAGTCGAGTTTGCGTAATTACTTTGTTTCTTGAATGTTCCTTTCATTCTATTGAATCAAAGTTCACTCAACTTAATGATTTAATGTTTTACGTAACATCCACAGTTCAACGCACCCAAATATTTAACTAAAAAGCGCTAGAAAGTATTTATTAATACAGCAGGCATTAATACCGTAGTGTACAAAACATTTTAAAATCAGTTTTAATATTTGAAATGTGCGTTCTGGCGAGACCGGTGATTTGATGGGCACCGTCGCTTTGTAGGGAATAATATCGAGCCACGGATCATTGGATGCTGCACTTTAGACTATTTCATCTGTTTTGTCTGCAGTAGTCGGCGATTTAAAAATGTTGCCATGGAAAATATTAAGGTAGACAGTATTTTAGGTTATTGGAAATGTGATGATTCTGGATTTAGCCCACAGTACTATAGTTGCAATCAATGATGAGAATACTGATGGTCAATTGGTAAACATGATTTTACAACAGAGGATTTAATAGATGTAGACTAATGAGTTAGTAAAATAATAATCGATATGTATTGAAAGCTGCTTTTCTTCTCGAACATATCGTAAAAGTCGATATACGCTCCAACATGATGGACTAATTATATGGGCGATGGGCTGATCACCTGTCACCATGGTTCACTATACCCATCTTGGGACTTTGAATCAGGAATGGCTGCAAGTTTTGTTGTGATTACTTGTGGCTCTGCTCAACCCATAAAAGATACGGATGTGATAATATGTATGTATTTAAAAGTGTCTCATGTTACTTACTGGGGGTGACTGGAAGGAACACTTTGATGTATTTGAGTTGTTTCTTGCAAAACTTCCAAAATTCAACTTCATTAGGTACGTGACATCACAAACTTGAGCATTGAATCAAACTGACAAACGGAGGGTGCAAATGAAACAATAGAACATCATCCACCCCTCAAACCGCAGGAGAATATCATAACGTCGGCTTAAACACTCGTCTCGGTGGATATTGAGTAAATAAAAACATAATAAAATAATAAATTCCTTGCAACATATGGCGTGAAGTGAGCAGGGGCAAGAGAAATCTTTCTAACACGCTAAGATACTTACTGCATTCATGTGAAAAGATTTGTCAGAAATATGCAAAATGCTATGTGGTTCTAAATTCGAAGAATATTTATTCAATGAAACCAGGAATAAACACCAATTTCAATATTTTTTCTCTGAATACTCTTTATTAGTTTTAAAGCTTCTTAAAATTGACATATTATTGTGCTAATAAGTTGCATTAAAATCATAAAAATATTCCTATTGAAATGTTTCTAGCTATACGTACCTAAATAAAACAGATTTCGACAACAATATTAAAAACTTTATTTTTAGAGTTCCGTACCCGAAGGGTGCCAACAGGACCCTATTACTAAGCCTCCGCTGTCCGTCCGTAAGTTCGTCTGTCAGCGGGCTGTATCTCATAAACCATTAGGTAGAGAGTTGAAATTTTCACAGAGTGTGTATTTCTATTGCCGCTATAACAACAAATAATAAAACTAAAATAAAATAACAGGGGGAATATACACGAAACATTTACGTACATTTACGATGGTATGGAACTCTGCGTGTGCGAATTCGACTCGCACTTGACCGGTTTTTTTTAATCACAAGCGGAGCGATAGTCCAACAAATCGATTCACACCACTGACTGCTGGCTGGTAATGCAGCCGCATTGCATCGAGTCGAATATCGAGATCGACAGTAATAATCGAACCCTCCATGCAATGTCCCGCACTCATTCTCCGAGATTTGTAACCAGAGACCTACACACACAAAATTGTACTTTAAGACTAACAAAATAAAGATCATTGTTGAAATTTATCATAGAGTTTCCTGGATTGGGGTGACAATCCAAAGAATCATGGGCGTTATTGAATTTCTTTGCATTTTTGATTTGTCTCTTCATTTAGTTTGTTCAATCACAACATTTATAATTTCATTGGCGAAGTTTCGGGTGATTACGTGTCTTTTGTATTTCTCCTTTCCATAAATAAGTTTGAAGATCACATACTTTGGGTTTTAGAGTTGAGCTGGTTTTCCTGCGAAAATGTCAAAAACTTTTCTCTTCGTCATCTGGAAAAGCTGCCACTACCTTTATCTATACATATAGAGTTCTTGCCGATTATTGTAGAAACCAATCAATAAACAAGGATATATAAACTTTTAATACAAGTTAATAAGACACATAATAATAGAAAATAGTTATAAATTGTAACTAAGTCATATTTTTTATTTTAATGCTTCATTTTTAAAATCATCAGGAACAGAATTATAAAAAAGAAATATGTATTTTTAAATTACTTTTTATGCAGCACAAATCAGCGTACATTCACTGCCATTTGATTTCACTTAACAAAAATTGCCTCCAGCCTAAAATAATGATGTGCAAATCGCGATTACAACGCATGAAGCCACTCGTACGGAGGGCGGCTACTCGAACGCACATCCTATGGGCCACGCGGGGGATGTCAACGCATTCAAGCATTCACACTTTTGTCTCTACGATTTGGTATGAAGTATTTATTTGTAATGTTATTTTATTACCTCGGTAGCTTGGCGGGCGAGTGCTCGACTGAGACGCAAGAGGCGCGGTTTCGATTCGCGCTGCGGGAGAAATGTTTGCATGTTCTGCAAATATTTCTTCCGGGTCTGGGTGTTTCAATACTATGTATTATAAGTATGTATTTACAAAAAAAAAAGTATATAAGTATTCTATCAGCCATCTGGTTCCCATAGTACAAGCTTTGCTTTCTTTGGGGCTAGATAAAGATAAAGATAAGATAAAGATAAAGAAGTTTATTTGCCAAAAGGAGAACACAAGATTACAATTTATAAAAAGTTATACAAAGTAAATTATCCACTTATCCTGAAAGATTTTTTCAGTGAGGCCCAAACTAGACTCGAGAGTCTGTATCTTGGGTCTCAAGAGTACGAGTTACCAAAAAAATACGTTAAAGTTGAGATAGACGTTTTTTTTTTACACGGCAAGTTTTTGGCACATTTATTATAAACTATTTTATTAAAAATACTATATAAAACAAAAATAACACATATCAAAAGTATAGTTGGCCGTGTGATGTGTGTGTGAGTGAGAGAGAGATGGCGCTGTGTGGAATGTCCACATATGTTTATTATTATTATTTTGATCTAACTTTTGTTGCATTTAATATTACTTCCAGGTTGGCTAGTGAACTTTATAATACAAAACTAAAACTTTTTTGTTTTACAAACACACTCGAGAGCAAAAATTCCAGGTCATCTATAAAAACTTGAATATCTTGGAAACCATGAATAATTGTGTTTGATAGACCCGACACTTTTGCTTTTAACTATACAAATAGGAGTTGTTCTGCTTCGAACTGTAGACCGTCTTTAAATTGTTTCATAATTAGTACCGCACGCAGAAGAAAATGACTGCGTGTTCTGTAATTACTTCATTGTGCAAATGTTCAACATTTTATGTCATCACACATACCAAGCATTTTTGTCAAAAATGTTCGTTGATTAACTAATATATGCAAACAACCTTATGATACCTTCTTTAAAGGAATCTGAATGATCACTCGGATCAATCGCCAACGCACGTTGCTTTTAATTTCAATAACGATACCATGGAATCTCTGTTTTTGGTATTTGCAATAATGCTATTTAGGATTAAGTAACACGGTGGACTTGCTTCAGTCAGGTCTTCACTTTCAATTATTGGCGGCAAGCGACCGAATTAATTCCGGTATTTCGATAGAAATGGATTAGTGACGATTTGCCGCTGCAATAGAACCAATGGTGCCTGATGTTGTAGAAAGAATAAACCAGTGGCACAGATAGTTCAGTTACTAGCTGTGTACTGACGATTTTGCATTGCGCGGCGGCCTCGTGAGACTGCTCGGCCAATCAATAGGTTCACAGCTAATCACAAATTATTCGACATCATTAGGTTGATATCAACAAGATATTATTCTTGTGAGTAAATATTTTGTGAATCGTTTTCTTTGAATAAAATTATATTGTGACCTTCATTACAGCATGGCACAACACGCAGTGTTTACCAAGAATTTCAGAAACAGGAAAAAACACGTTGAAAATTATTTGAAACCCTAATTTTAGAAATTTGTAAAGGAAATATTTAGAACTTTCTCAGAAAAAACAGCCTATAAATAGGTACTCTTGAGAGTTTTCGGTCTACTTCCTTAAACATGTTTTGACACGGACTCTGGTCTTTTGGAAATAGCAAGTTGTTTCCAGCTAAGCACGTTATGTGCAACGTACTCGTAGTTACTTTTTGGGCTTTCTATAACCTGTTTATTCATTGTTTGTATTTTTAACTTTTACCAGGATCACTTTTAGAAAATACTCAGGAAAGATATTATTATAATGCTTTTAATTTAGCTTTCTTCAACAAAACTTCTGGTAACATTAGAAATTTTCAATTTGCTCAATATTTTACGTGACAGCTTATTGCGACAGGTATAAAAAGATCGAGAATGGGTTCCTGTGATTGTGCTCTTCTCGCTCGCCCCCTCTGGGCGCAGCCGTTAGATTCTGCACTCAGGCAACAGCCCAAGCCGAGGTTCGTACCTAAGTGGTGCCCTTGCGCTAGTTGCCACAAAAACCTTTTTTCTCAGTGTCGCGCCCTCTAGGCTCACCAAAGCCCGGTAACGCTCCAGCGGTCATCTGAGACCCACAGCATTATAATCCGTCCGAAAATAAAAACCTGTGATTGTTCTGTACAGTTTTGCTCTATGTCCGTGTTTTGGCATAGGCATCAATCGGTGGCGGCCTCGCGGTAATGGAGTGTCGGCGCGCACGTGTTGCGTGCACTGCGCGTCACGCGCTTGGCACGCGTGCACCACTCCTACCGATTACGCGCTATCGCTGTGAGAAATAAATGTAATGCGAAATAAGAGACGACTATGAACATGGTAGCATAACGAGAGAAGAAGTGTATTTTGATCTTTTAACTTCAACAGGCTCATAAGATCAAGGTATAAATAAAAAAAAACCTTATGATTCCGGATCTATTTGTGGTAGCAAATAAGATGGAAATAAGTCCCCGAATGATGTACTTCGTCAAATTGACTCTACAGTTCAGGCAGGCACTTGTTCAGGTGATTTGCTCGCATTCAGAGTAAATGGTATGCCGAAGAAAGCTATCAAACTCCGTTTTCCCTGCTTTGAATTCATTCCCATTTCCCCGTGAAAAATTCATAGCAAAATGTGTCATGCCAATAAACTTGAAGAGCTCGCAACCCGGCGTCTAACCGCAAAATGCCTGTATACCGAACACTGGGCTGTACGAGCGAAAAGCAATATTTAGGTGTCAACTGCAGGCGATAATCGCGGGGTAAAAAATAGGTGCGCGGTCTCGGCGCGAACTACTCCACCCTTGCTGGCGCAGCGCAGCGGCGCGGGATCTCGTCGTTTATCGGCCGATAGTATCTGAGTGAGACATCGCTGGTGACGTTTGAAATATGATCGGCGCGGTCCCGGGGGCGCGGGACGCCACGTGCGCCGCATATTCAAATCAGAATCGCACGCGGAGGACCCCCGTGTTGGCTAAATACACCCGCTGGCGCGGCCGCCGCCGCACCGCCGTACCGCCCGGCCCACCCACTTACCAAGGGTCTGCCCTATGTAATCGAATTTGAAAATTATTCTAAAACACTGAATAATGTATTTCGAGGGACCCCGCCGCCTCAGGCGCGGCCTCTCGCTGATTTTTAAAATAAATTAAACTTAATCAAGTGGGTTCGCACACGTAAACGGATTAACTTGGCGCTGATTTGACTCCGTATTTGCTCAGCACATGAGGGGTGACGGCTTAAAGGTTATTTGAAACAGTATCCGACTAACATCGTTTAGCTGTCCGCACTGTGACACAGAAGGTTGGTGTATCGATTTTGTGAAGTGACCTATCACAAACATTTCGTGTAAAGTTATTATAACGTTTCTATTTTCTACGATTCTAAACCTTCGCACAGTTGGTATCAAAATTGTTAACAAACAATACTTTATTATGAGGATGTAATGTTGTGAAACTATTTGTATCAAGCTACTAAGTTCGTCAAAAGGACATAATTTATGACACAAAGACATTATTCTAAAACTCAGCGGAAATCACCATACTTTACCAGAACATCCTCTAAATCGTATTCCAATAAAATTTATGATACGCGAAAGTTGGTTGAATTTTAAAAATTAAACATTGAAAGACAATATTAGTTCACTCGCTACATTAAGTTTTATTACGTCATGAATGCATTTCCTCGGTGCGATTCGGTACGCGGGGCTGTATAGCCATTAGCGCCCGATATGAAATTAAAATTAAAATATATAAAAAACTACGAAGCACTCTCGACAGACCGCTAAGGGGCAGCCCTAAAGATTTATAAACAGAGACGTGTGTAGAGTCGCCTAGAGAAAACCAATCAGGCTAGTGTAATTTATTTTCCCGCCTTTATATAATTTGTTTTCATCATTCATCATATAACTTTTTTATATTTGTTAATCCGTCAACCCGTTCAACACCTCGCTTTGCGACCGTTTATGCCCTGTGATCTATGAATACCTAAGGTTCCGATATCAGTTTACTATTATTAGTTAGGTATAATTTAATATTCGTGAACGAAAAGCATTGTAAAGGTTAAGACCTTGGCTCAATAGTAGAAAAGTATAGTTAAATAAAAAAAATAAAAAATCCAGCGTCTCCATACCATTCGCTGTAAACTATCATGTAGCGGTACAGTAGGGGTGCTACTCGATGATTTGGTTTTTCGATTCGTTACGCAGTCAAACTACCCTCGAGCTACCCTCGAATATGTTCCCTCGCCTTGAATATTATTTATACGTTTGTTAAGTGGAGCTAGCCGAGGATTACTGCGTGTGCTTAGTACTTGAACAAACATCGCTGATTCTCGATACTGATTCTGGGAGGTTTTCTAAGTGAAATTCTACTGGTGTATCTTTGGCTACTAAGCATAAAAAAATATAATTAGACCTCTTTAGGCCTTAAAACATCTTTGAGCCTAAAACCACGATCACATCACACGATTTCATTTGATGAAATGCTCTTTCAGTTAAAAAGGCCACGTAATTTCCCTTATCTATACTCAGCAGTTGTCAATCAGGAATCAGATACCTTATTCTCGACGAATAGACATTATATTTAAAAAAAAAATCCGAAATAGTAAGCATTAACTATTTCGGTAGATATCGCAACACTTGACAGTTGTTGCGATATATATCTACTGTGGTAATTATGCCTATTGTTAAGACATATTCTGACTAAGGAATTATTCTACAGGAGTTATTCCCCAGAATTCATCGTAACATTCACACATTACTATTTTCTGTCCCCAACTGCGACCGCATCCCAATTCAACTCGGTCTCGATTGTAATTTTGAATGACCTTTATAGAGGGTACTTCCGTAATGGAAGGGTTTTCCTGTGTCAGACCTGTGTGAGTTTATGATAAATCTGAAGCACGTTTCAGGAAAACTACGATCTTTAAAATAAACATTTACTTACGCTAGATGAATTATTTTTACGTCGAGCATATTTATTACCTATATTTTAACCTACATTTTATTAGTGCACGAAGAGAGCTTCTTTAGACGCACTTTAATCTTTTCGTCGCTGAGTGATATACAAAAGCAGTAAGCAGCAAATTAATTCATTTTCATTGAATTAATTTAAGCGTTTTTTTATAAATATGAAGTCGTTTATGTACTTATAAACGTTGCTTAACTTAAACACTGTTAAGATGATTAGGATTTAACGTTACTATTTATCACTATCTACCAGAACGGGATCGCAGTACTTTAAATATTGTTTTATCTTTGGAAATATTTTAAGAAGGGGTTTTTTTTTCATACACAGACTACGTAAAGTCGAGTAGGTCAATCCTTCACCGTATAGAGAACCAGTTAAAAACCTTGTTGCCAAGCCATGTGCAGATATTTGCTGAAAGGTGGAACCATGTCAGGGAAAACAAGCCTGCCTTGAGCAAGGTACGGTTAGCTATGCAGAGCAAACATATTTTCTCTCGAGACCGGCACGGGTAAACAGTGGCTAGCTGAGCGAAGGTTGGGCCACATTGTACCCCGGGATATGCAGTGATTTGTCTACGTATAAACGTGATTCACACAAACAAAATTTCCTTAAATTCTCGTCTTAAGTGAATTAGTTACACACACTAATATTATTAATGGATGAGTGTGTGCGTTCATTCAACTTATAACGCTTGAACAAATTTGACTGGAACTTTGAATTGACATAGTTTATGATTTTTATCGAGGTACCACGCAAACGGAGCCTTAGAGTTACTGTAAGCTAACATAGATTTTGCTCTGTTTTTGTTGTTTAGTGATCTCGTTCGGAACCTGGAACATTCAGTAAATGCAACGAAATATAAAATGGACTTCGTGCAGGAAATGTGAGTAGCTGCATACGGGGTCCGGAAGTGTTGGGATACTAGTGGGAAAGTTGTACTATGGCCGGCCTCTGTTTACCGACGCTGCGTCGCCTGCCCTCATATATTAAACATGGCCCGGTCTACCTTAGCCCGCCTCCGTTCGCCGTAGGTACCCATTATTCCACGTAGGTACCGTAGCACGAAATCCTCTGCAAATTTAACGTTCCATAATGTCACAGTCACCCCGCAATACGAGTAATGAATACGTTTTTCAGCAAATTTACATCGGCATAAAAATAAGGTCGCGGCAGTTAACACGTTTATCGGGCGCTCATTAAAGCGAGGGCGATCTTGCTTCGGAGTCGTTAAGCGCGCAATAGTTCGCGAGATCCTCGTAAAAAATATCTCGCAACCGACTTTACGAGCGCCCTTTGTGAATGCATCATTAAATTTCCATCTAAATTTAAATTACTACGGTGCGATTCGACGCGCTCTCTCCCACGTGTTTCTGTTTTCCTAGGGAAATGTTATAATTGCTGCACACAGAACGTAGCCGAGTCGAGAATTTGAAAAAAGATGACGTCAGTCGGAATTATCTTCAGCGCAGCGCAATTGAAACGGCTTTGCGACGGGCTTAGTGAAAAAGTTGGCGTTCGTTTTAATAATTCCCAGCTCCGGCGCCTCGTCAGAATGCCGTTGTCACTTCGCGGATTAAGCTCCGACACGGTTGAGTTGGGATTTGAGACTTATTTTAATTTGCATTTTTCGTATAATTCGTACGAAAATGCAGCGTTTACGATGTTTTTTCTGGAGAAAATCGTGATATGTTTACGCATCAAAAAGTTTACGAGCGTAAGATGGTCGAGAGAAGGTTTTGGGTCGTTTGTATGCGGCGCCGGCATGCCGGGGAAGGCATAAAGTCGCAGGTGAGGAGCGGGTATCGCGCGGTCATGCTATTTAGATAAGAGCATTTTCGTGACCTCTCTCCCCTCTACGATACGATAACGGCGCTCAGTATTTCAGACGACGTTTTCTTGTTGAACTTTACTACCTCCGCTTTTTCTCTAAAAGATCAGCAATCGAAAGGTGAAAGTTCAGGAAAACAGGAAAAACTCTCGAACAAATAGGTTCATTCGATTAAGCGGAATGATTTGCAAATCACTTAAAAAACCAAATGCCACCGTTTTCCTCGACTCCTGACTTCGGAATGGCGAATAAAGTGAGTTTAGAATAAATTGTGCGACTGGATAAAGCAATATTTGTTCGTCTACCCCCGCATTACGGCGGCCATTAGCGGGATGCAAATAACGTCTTGTCATTTTTACTTCTTTATTTTTTCCTTGTTGCTGCGATCCCGACCTGCCCCCACGGATGTCGCTGGCTAAAATAAGGCTTTATTTATTAATATTTCTCCAGAACTTCGGTTGAGAAAGGCGCTATATTTGCAGATATAAATTGGATGGCTAGCACGAGTTCGTAGTAAAAATGTCAAGAGAGTTATCGAAATCTAGTGATTCAACAATGTTTGCTTGGCTGAATTGAAACAAAGTAATTCATCTGAATTCATCAAATATTTTGAAAATGTATGCTGGTTTAAAATCTTTCGTACCTACCCCAATACTTTTTAACCCCACAATTCTCAAAGAATACTACTCAAAAGCCAAAATGGCGCCCGAACTCAAGCATCCGAGTGCGTTTAGCTCCACTTAAAATGTGGTTTATTTGCAAACCAGATCGCAGGACGTATTATTTATAGTTGGGGGATGCGATAAAATAAAAATAATAAAATATGATTTAGTGATGAAAATATAAACACGAATTTACTAACAATGTTGCCCTACAATATATTCTGCGCAACACCTGTGGTTGATAATAATCTTGTAATTAATGGTCATTTCACGTTGATATTTCACTGAATGAACCATTCAAGTATTTGCGTACGTTCGGAAGAATAAACGCACACTGTCGCTCATATTGGGTTATCAGAATCTACGAAATCTACCAATTTGCAATTGCTTCAGGTCTACTTTTTATACAATGACATTGAAAAATCAGCATTCCAGCAGTCACTATGCTGCCGTGACAAATGCTGAGTGGTAAATCATTTTGATGAGCGTAAGAAAAAAACTAAGGCCGTTCTATACTTGATGATTTAAACAGCCAGCGTCACGATGAGCGTAAAAAGAACCTTATAAACTAGAAACCTAGTACAGGAACAAAAGAAGTTGGAAAGTGTGCGCTTAGCCGCAGGAAGGCCTCCAGGCGCCCGCGCAGGCGAAATGCGTGGGCGTGCGCATAACTCGCTCGCAACGAGACGCGCGCTACTAACTACCTGTGAGGACAGGGTGTTTAGAAAGGTTACTCGACTCACGCACATTTGTAATTGATGAAAAAATATTAAAACATCCCATATTTCAGAATTTAATATTACAATCAAAATCCTGACCATCAGATTCAGGGCTTAAAAGCCTTTTTCGAGAAAAATTTCTATACTTTAGCCAAGCTAGAGATACAATTTATGTATCTTACTTATACTTACTTAACCTAAAACATGCTTTTTTATTACATGTTTATGGAATTTTTAAGTAAGTAGTAGTAATGGTTAAATTATGATGCGAAAACTTATATTGCGAGGTTTATTTACCTAAACTAAAATGGTTTCATTCTTATAACGAAAAACATACGACGCGTGTTTACATAAATTGTATTCAGATTGGCTGAAGTATAGTTAGGTCTTATTATAGTAGAATTATTAGTAGTAAGGTCGTTAGTAAGGTCGTTAGTAGAATATTGGAAACCGGCATTAGTCGTTAAAGAGATGAGTGGGAATAAACACACGACTGATTCTATAAAAAACTAGTGCTCAGCTGAGACGCAAGAGGCGTGGGTTCGATTCCCGCTACGGGAGAAATGTTTTATGTTCTGCAAATATTTTTCCGCATCTGGGTGTTGTAGTATTATAAGAATGTAATTTAAAAAAGTATAAAAGTATTCTATAGTACAAGATTTACTTAGTTTGTGGCTAGATGGCGCTGTGTGAAATGTCCACTAATATTTATTTATTTATTTACTAACGAGGCAGTTATTGAATCACCCTGTATGAACATACACCTACCAGGCAGGTACACGGATCAGTCTTTATGGTCTATAAACGTGTAATTCCCGCCTTAATCCGGCCCTGTACGAATAAATCTGGATTACCGAGCCCACTGCGACTGTACGAATACCAACTGATTATGCCGTTAACAATTGCAATTGAAAAATAACTGAGTACGACCCAACAGTTTGTAATAAGGTCTAAACTAAGGCCTCAACCATCATACATATAGAGCTAATAAAATGTTAGGTTTTATCATGAGAGTTAGTTTACAGTTCTCTAATATCAAGGTGGTGAAGGTATTGTATTGTAGGTACTTATGTGCGTAGACTGTGTGAGTATTTGCTCTCAAGTGTGGAATCCACAGTACGACATTTATATAAAAAGAATTGAGTCTATCTAGCGTAGATTTATGAGATATATAATACAGTAGATATATAATATTTCTCTGCTGGACTGGGAGTAAAGAATAGAATGCGTCCAGCTGCTTTTCTCCCCGAGCATGTCGTAAAAGTCGACTAAGGGATAGACTCCAAATGATGGACCATCTATATGGGCGATGGGCTGATCACCTGTCACCATGGTTCACCATATCCATCTTAGGACTTTAAATCAGAAGTGGTTGCAAGTTTTCTTATGTATACTTGTGGCTCTGCCCACCCCATTAGGGATACGGGCGTGATTATATGTATGTTCGATGTATAATACAGTATAAAAGTGAGTGCTATTATACTTACTATTTTTTCTAGATACAAGAGACATCACATTCTGCCACTGTTTGAGGGACGGAAAATAGCAGACATTGTTGTTTTGTGCAAGATAGCGCTGAGCCAAATAGATTTCCCCATACTACTACTATTTGGAAAATATAAAGCTGAAAGTTTCCAACAGATCGAATAGACATCCTAGTCACTTAGCAAACCTTTTTCTCTGGTTTATTTTTGTTTTAACATATGATGCGTCCAGCTGCTTCTCTCTCCGAGCATGTCGTAAAAGTTGAGTAAAGAGTAGGTACCTAGTATCCTCTCCAACTTGATGGACATATTATATGGGGGATGGGCTGATCACATATCACCATGGTTCACCATATCCATCTTGGGAGTCTTGGATCAGAAATGGCTGCAAGTTTCCTTATGATTACTTGTGGTTCTGCCCACCCCGTTAGGGATACGGGCGTGATAATATTTTTTTTAATTCTCTCACGTTACATTTTTTTTTAATTTAATATGTTTTTTTTTTGTATATGCAAGTATAACCATGTTTAACTTAGATTCGATTTGCGGAAACTTTTAAATGGGCCGTAGCTGTAAGATCATGATTGCTATTAGTTTTTAGGACTGTTTGTTTCCCTAGGAAATAAAAATAAATAGATAAATACCAGTGCACGAAAGGAGCCTCTATGAAGGCCACTTTAGTCTTCTCAACACACTGGTTCGTATGAACTAGTGAGAGGAGTAGTATTGACAACAACATGCTTGGTGATTTATCTTTGGAAAGCAACTTTTGTTACTGTAATGAGACCTCTTAACTGGGACAATTTTAAAGGGAATATAGGTTTACCTACCTGTATCCTGCTAGGATTTTTCATGTCCACTAGACAAAACCCTTTCTAGCAAGGCAATGATTGAGTTATTAGATTCTCTGCCCCACACGTGTGGCAAATCGACTAGCTGATCCAAAATTTCAAAAAAGTAAATGTAGATATGCAAATCTATCTAATTTGCCGGCAATAACACGTCTGCAATCCGCACTCTATATGCGCCGGCGTCTCATATTGATTTGCTTAGAGGGGATTGGACCAGGCACTTGGAGGAGCACGTGACCTGCCTACCTCACTCACGAGCACTCGTATGTTACTAATGCACTCAGGTTTTAGGATCGGCCTTTGAAAAGCACTGAACGTAACATAGCGTTGGTAGAAACTACAGAGACTTTCACTCATTTTAGGGTTCCGTACCCGAAAGGTGCCAAGGAACATCTTACTTATATTATAAATGCGAAAGTTTGTGAGTTTGGATGTTTGGATGTTTGGATGTTTGTGCCTCAATCACGCCTAAACGGCTGAACGGATTTGAATGAAACTTGGAATATACATAGTACGTTTACTGGATTAACATATAGGCTATTTTTTATCCGGATACCACGCGAGTGAAGCCGCGGGTGGCAGCTAGTTATTACTAAGCCCCCGCTGTCCATCCGTGCGTCTGTCAGCGCGCTGTATCTTATGAACCGTAATTTTCACAGAGTGTGTATTTCTGTTGCCGCTGTAACAAAAAATAATTTAAAAAAATTATAATAAAAGACCCCGTACAAGAAACATTTATGCACATATACGATGGTACGGAACCCTTTGCGTGCAAATTTCGACTCGCACTGAATCGGTTTTTGTTGATGTTGTTGATGTTTAGATAAAACAATTGATGGGTTTCGTGTTGTGACCGCCACTTCCTCCTTTCCTCCTAAATGTATAAACTTACCTTCATTACTCTCTTCATCTTTATGTATATAGTCTGCAGAAACAACGCATGAGCCCCTGCCATTTGTTCAAGACGGCTTCATCTTGATCCTGCAAATTGATAAGATCAAGTGGTAGGGTCTCACGGACCCCGCTGCTTCGACAATACAATCGCATCCGGCTTGGAGATTCTACAGTACACGACAGTTCGTCACACGTTGAAGTTATGTTCTTTTGGCAAGCAATCAATGTCCACAGATTATGTAAACATGACTATCTATGACTATTGTTATTAATGACGTGTGTCAATATACGCAATTAGACAATTTCCGACGCCAAGATCTGTTGCCTTTTTTTTTACTACTAACCCCTCGTTAATATAATTTTTATGGTGAGCATTGACTCATCATCAAAATTCTATCGAATGTGTCAATAATGGAAATTTTGATGTAGGTATATCCTAAACCAAACCTAATATCTAAATTATTTAGATGGCTAAATTATTTATTTATTTCAATCTATAAAAAAGGGAAAGCAACATTTTGAACACTGACAAATTAAGTTGTGTTTAAGAGAACGCACAACATAGTCTAATTCTCAATCCACACATTCATATAGGTACATCTCAATCATGTGTCGTATGAACTGCTGCCTACTGCGTCTGTGCCTCGTTTGTTCAACTGTCTCCAACCAGCTTAAGCCTTTCAAACTTCGCACTGTTATGGCAAATTTATGTCAGGTATTAAACGTAGTTGTCGCTACTGGGACTACAGTTCACCGACGCATAACCGGCCTTTTAAACTGTACCTTTTTAACCGATTAACCGATCATTGTAATTCAAAAAACAAAATCAAAATTCATTGCAATATAAATTTAATTACAAAAAAATATATAAAATGTATTAAGTGCTCACGACTGCAATCCCTAATTTGGAGCAAGAAAGTTGCTTTATGAAATTTAAATTAGATGAAAAAATCATATTCAAACATAAAGTGACTAAATTTTGTTATTGTTTAAAACATTTCGACAACCTCGGTGGCTTGGCGGGCGAGTGCTCGACTGAGACGCAAGAGGCGCGGGTTCGATTCCCGCTGCGGGAGAAATGTTTGCATGTTCTCCAAATATGTCTTCCGGGTCTGGGTGTTTCAATACTGTGTATTATAAGTATGTATTTACAAAAAAAAGTATATAAGTATTCTATCAGCTATCTGGTTCCCATAGTACAAGCTTTGCTTAGTTTGGGGCTAGATGGCGCTGTGTGAAATGACCACAAATATTATTATTGTTATTATTACATTTTAGTAAGGTGTGTATTTAAGGGTTACGGTATCCGTAAGTTTATGTTTTGGTGCACATATTAGGTACCTATGTACGCTGGTCGTAGTTTACCGGAGTTCATGTAAGTACGAGACGTGGCCATGACGGTTTCTTCGGAGGATTAAATATTTTGTTCGAGTTTCGAGTTCTAGGTTGCACTGTGATTTAAATAGGGCTTCTATTGTCTAGTAGCATAGGCATAGTTGAATCAAGGAGAACAGTTATTTTAAAATTACTTATCCATGACGAAATTATCAAATTAGGTACTTCTTATTTATACAGTATACAAATACACTATACCAAAGGTCCATATAATGCTTAAAGTATAGCCATATCTTTTTGTAGATAAACATTACACAAACAGTGACAAAGCTAACGTTCAAAAGTATTTGAGTACTTATTAAACGTATTTAAATAAGGATTGATGAAAAAATTGAAATGATGAAAAAAACGAGACAAACACCATTTGTGTCATTCTTTTTTTTTTTACTTAGCCTATACTGTCCCACTGCTGGGCAAAGGCCTCCCCCAAATGCTTCCACTTATGCCGGTGTGTCATTCTACAAAAAGAAAAAATATTCTTATTAAGGAAATCCCACATTAATTCATTTAGTTAGGAACCAGTCAGCCCACTCAAAATTGCATCAACATTGTTCTTATAAATAACATCGCACGTAAGAAAGGGGATGAGCCAGCGAGGGTTATTAGCAAAATAAATTCGCTCGCCCAATATGCTGGGTAACTCGATTTAATGGCGATAGAATTGATTTATTCAATTACGGGGAATTTTTAGTGCCCCAACTCAGTTGCAGTTGCCCCTCCGCGGGGTAACTTTGTTTTAGGGGTCGTTGGCGATAGTTTCTCACGGAATCTGTTCGTTTGTTTTATTTTACTGTTTATTTTAATGCATCATTTGACGTCATGGGAAATGTTTTATTGTTCATGATTTTTATATAAATTATGAGATTTCTTCTCTAACACGTAAATATTCAGCCGTTACGCTGTGGTTGAGCCCCATATAACAACAAATATTAGCAGAAAATCAAATATTTAAAATTTTGAGGATCTGTTTCAGATTCACTTATCCTTTATCCCAATAATATATTCATTACTATTAGTTATAAGTACCTAGTTACACCTATATCTACCTCACAGCAGACAACACCACACTGACTAGAGCGCGTCCCAAATCTGACATGGATTTATGTGACGTCACCGCAGCCATTAGTGCTACTAATGCCCCCATTACCGGAGGGGGGAGGCAGATGCCGCTTGTTTTAGGTAATTTATGGCCTGCTCGACAACGCCTCACCCGGTGGGAAAGGTGAGCTTTCGAAGTAAAAGATACTGGAAGCGACTAGCGACGATTCAGATTTATTCCTATCGGCCTTGATGTTCCGGGGCATATGTATATATTTTTGTCTCCATTCATCTCCGTAAATGCTAAGCGAATTTGTGTGTAACTTGGAATATAAATTGTTTATGACCTTTTATAACATATTGACCTCTTTTATTGAATAGGTACCATATGAGCTTGTCACCAGATTCTGCTCGCTACGTAGTTCTATCACGAGAGCTCTCATTTGACGATCTCGGTGGCATGACAGGCAAGTGAACGCTTAAGACATGAGGTGCAGGTTCGATATTCGCATTCGGAGAATAGCTTGCATGTTCAGCAAAATGTTTCTTCCAGAGCTGTTATGCTACCATGGAACTCGTGGTTTCTGATACCCACGACACAGGTAAGTGTGATGCCAAGACTGCATGCGGCAGTTGGGTGTTATTTTAATTGTAGTCCTAAATCTTAATTTTAAGAGATCAATCTGAAACGAGTAGAATCGTTCACATCCAGTAGCGTCAAGCTCATTGTTCACAAGATTCGCACTTCCGCGCACACACTGGCATTGCGGGTGAAATATGGTCCGGTGCGAACACGATCGACTGCGGACCTTGATAAATACAATCAGAACCAGATCTAGCCGAATTCATGGCTTTAATAATATACGTTTGATAGGTATGTTTCTATATCTGCTGTGAAATATTAAAATAAGTTATTGACAGCGGTAAAGTGATCAAAACGTGCCCGTGGTGATTAGATATATCCTTGATAGCACAATTTTCGGCTTCGCTCGCGCGGTACCCGGATAAAAAATATCCTATATGTTAACCCAGCATATGTAGGTACTATGTATATTCCATGTTTCATTAAAATCCATTCAGTAGGTTTTGCGTGAAAGAGTAACAAATATCCATACATCCAACTTTCGCGTTTATAATATTAGTAAGGAATGATATTAAGATTTCCAAAATAACTCCAGCTTGATTTCATAAAGTCTTAAGTTCAGGAACAAAATATCAAAAACACAAGCATCTAAAAAATACAGCCAAGAAAATAGCGAAAAGCAAATTAAATCCCGGCACGAAAATATGAACACTTCAACATCAGAAAGATGACCATCCATCGGGGGCATGGAGTCAATTTATCACCCGGGGAAAAATGAAAACCCGGCTCCATTAAAAATAGTCGCACATAGTCGCATGACCCATAAAACTGGGAGAGCTTCGTGAAAAGGAAACAACTGGGAAAAAACTGAGTGAAGCTTGTAGTGCGCTGAGTGGGTTCCGTCAGGTGGCTTATGTTCTAGCTTAGCCAATAATAAGTTTATGTCAATTTCGCAACTCGATTTTTCTATAAAGCTGTATTTAGTGTCTTAAGGAGAGGCAAAACGAGCGTAATTTCGGTTGGATTCCGTTTCACATCAAAATCTAGATTGTTTTACATAATTAAGTGCTTTTTCTTACGATCTTGTGCTAGTTTCATTCATATTTAATGACGTCAGAAGCGTAACAGACTAGTTAAAACGCAAAAAATGGGAGTTTGATTCCCACAGAGCGAAATGTTTGCACGTTCTAAAAGCATTTCTTATTTGGGTGCTGTTTTACCATGACATAGGAAATCCTAGTGTGGGGTTTGATATAAGACTGTTCGGTGTGTTCAGTAACGTTCAGTTACACTCCACCGTCGCCAGAGCCCACACTGTGATCTGTTCGCGTCTAGTTTGGTGTGCTTGATGCGCGAGTGCAAGAGGATGTTTGAAGTGTGGGCTAGGGGGTCTAGTAAAAGGTCTATAACCTGGCTAGGTTGGAAACTAATATTATATTCTCTCTATTATTATGGTATTAAATTAAATCGGACATTAAAATAAATTAAATTATTTGGTTTTTTTTTCGATATTGACTTAACTGAATTGGTAAATTAATTTGTAAAGGCTTTTAAACATGATGATTATTATTTGGTATATGTACTGTAATGTTATAATTATGAATAAACTAGCTGCCGCCCGCGGCTTCACTCGCGTGGTACCCGGATAAAAAATAGCCTATTATGTTAATCCAGTACATGTACTATATATATTAGAAGTTACATTCAAATCCGTTCAGCCGTTTAAGCGTGATTGAGGCACAAACATCCAAACATCCGAACATCCTCACAAACTTTTGCATTTATAATATAAGTAAGATGAATTGAATTGAATTGAATAGTTCAGGCCAGTTTTACGTGAAACGCGCGGTACCCTACAAAGTCGCCACCTCGTCAACCGAGTCGAGGTAGAGCAGGCCAAAAAAGAAAACCAATTTGCCCGCATGAAAAGGTTCGATCCAATCGCGCTGCCGTATCCACTCATTTGATATTTTCGCTCGCCGATAGAAAACAAATTACAAACTGTCGGCACCGAACCACAGATTATTATTAGCTATTTATTCTTCTGTCATTCAGCTTATGGAAATGGTTTCTTGCGTTTGAAGTTCTATTAGCAGACGGCTATTATGTCGTGGGATTTATTGGATTTTTATGTTTATTGAAAAGTTTGCGAATTGGATTTATAATGCCTTATTGCCTCAGCCGCTCTTGCAGCTATAAATTGAAAAAGATTATTGCAATTTACTTATTCGACAAACTTATATTATTATGTTGATAGCATACACAACAGTGTAAAGTTAAAATATTGCGGAAGGCGTAGGTAACTTATACTCCAGCCAAACTCAAGATACCTACTACTATTGAACGAACGAAATGAAAGACGTTTCGATTATACTCTTAGACATTCTCGTAAATATTCCAAATTAGTAAAAGCATTTTATTACTGATTATCAATACCAAAATGCTTTCTATGAAAATATTCCGAATCAGTAACATTTATGAGAATGTTATTAATCGAAAAGTCTTTCATTTTGTTTGTTCAGTATCAGTTGTATGAGTTTGGCTGAATTACTGACTGACTAAAAATACATACAGCAAATGCACAATCATATCATATCAGCCTCACTCAAGCATTGACCTTTGATAACCGACTTTCTCATCAACTTTCATTTAATGGTAGACCATTTTTTTAATGTTGGAACATGGTATGACAACCGGAACAACCGAAAACCAAACAACGGGTCATCAAACCATGCAGATAGTTCATTCATCATTTATTACTTAGTCTTTGTTTCGTTCAGTTGTTCCTGCGATGCTACCGCCATCTAGGAAGCCTTAGGAACATAGTTTTTTTGAGATTGATCCCCAAACTTTTAAGCTAAAACATCTAATCATTGTAACATCGATGACCTCGGTGGCGTAGCGGGCGAGTGCTCGCTTCGGCTGAGGCGCGAGAGGCGCGAGTCCGATTCCCGCTACGGTAGAAGTGTTTGTATGTTCTGCAAATATTTCTGGGTCTGGCTGTTGTAGTATTATGTATTATAAGTACTTATACATTTACAAAAAAAGTATATAAGTATTCTATCAGCCATCTGGTGCTCGTAGTACAAGCTTTGCTTAGTTTGGGGCTAGATGGCGCTGTGTGAAATGTTCACAAATATTTATTTATTGTAAATATCCCGCTATAAGTGCTAATAATGTACCTCATTGTCATTTGCCTTATTTTAAAATCAATCCATGATCACCATTAAATATATTACAGTTATGTTTGTGATTTATACAATAGCAGGGGAACTCGAGGGGAGTTCGTTGTCATGACAGTAACCATTGGGAGTATTACTTCTCTAAACAACGTCCTTCAGTACCTCAATGGCCACATTTTACCTGTTGGCAGCGTTCGACTAAATGAGAGCCCCATATTTTAACGATTGATAAATTATTGCGACTGATAAATCGTATCGAGAATTGATGGCTGCTGTGAAAGGTATGATTTGTGTGACGTGGACAATGGATGACGTCACGCGGGTGAAAATACCGTAGGTATTTTGTGTCATTTTTCATCGTCCTTCGATATGAAAATGACGTATTTAGGTTCTACTGCTTGCTCGTGGTTAAGAGCACTGGTGGACTAGTGGTAGCTCCGCCTTCCGATCCTAAGGTCGTGGGTTCTAATCCGGTTGTACATCAATGGATTTTCCGTTCGAAAAAAATGTGAGCCTCCTTTAAAACAGTAAAGAAAAACAGCGTGAGGAAACCGACATGTCGTAGAATCTAAAAAGTTCGAAAACATGTGTCAAGTGTACGAAAGGTCTTTGAAACGATCTTTAAAAATTTTCACCACACTAGTTTGAAAGAACTTATGGGACGACTATAACTGCGTGCTTATTCTGATTCTAGTATATTTACACTGTGTAAATGATATAATATGTCAGGAAGAGAAAAAGATTTGTAGAAAGTTTCATTAAAATTCCGCATCGTCAAATCCGAAGATCTCTGCTAGGGGTACTAGGGGTGGCCCTTCCAAATGATTCTGACAATATTTAAATATATAATATTTAAATAAATTATTATATAAAGAAGCTATTAAGTGTTCCAAATTTAAAACTGACAGCTTGACGGAGTTTTACTT
The DNA here is from genome assembly GCA_949320045.1 of Scotopteryx bipunctaria. Classification (NCBI taxonomy): domain Eukaryota; kingdom Metazoa; phylum Arthropoda; class Insecta; order Lepidoptera; family Geometridae; genus Scotopteryx; species Scotopteryx bipunctaria. The sequence goes on from OX439441.1 coordinate 9,909,513, forward strand.
CTTGTACAAAGAATAATGTTTTGTAAATGCACTTACATAATAAGCTCTTTACGAAATAGACCTTAATGTAGGCAGGCTGGATTCACCGGTAAAGTGGTCGTGTGGGTTTTAAATATAGAACCTTTAGACATTTTTTTTATTAATTTAAGGGCTTTGTCGCATCACCCATATAAAAACAAAAATGTATAAAAAAACAAGAAAAACTTAATGTACACTTATAATAAAACTTATTACCTATTTACATAAACCTAACTTAAGTAACAAAACTAAAAACTCAACTTCTTTACATGAAGGATCGGATAATTCACTATTTACATAATCTATATCTAACAAGCGACTTTGTACATGATGATCTGAATGAGGAATTTCGAACACACTAATAAAATATCACGTGATCATATCACAGACTGGCCCAGATTCTTCAGTAAAGTAGGCCAGTAAATATAAATATAGAATACTAGAGAAACGCCTTAAAATCTTATTCGCGTTATTTTTTCATAAAAACCTAATCTTCCCGCTGTGTCTTCTAGGTGTAGAACTTCGGGAATTCCTTAGTGCACCTCTACACCATTAAAGGAACCTTCCAAGTTTCATGTTTCAGGGACTTATGGTTTAGGCTGTGCAGTCAGTCAGTCACGAAAGCATTATAATATATATATATATATATATTAGGACATGATATGACTATCCTTTCTTGCTGCGCCAGCCCTGGCAGCAAGAAGGGCCTGTAGGCGAGCGCGCGGATTCGTCCGGAAACGGCAGCGAATTCATTTCGGCGTAATAGGTTTCCTGCGGGTGCGTCCGGTCCCGTCCGGCGGCCGGACGGCGTGCGTCCGGCACGCAACGGAAGCGATCCGATGGATTTAAAATCTTGAAGCTGCTCGGTAATTAAAGGAAAGAAATATTATAATGTCGAGAAACGAAGAAAATAATAGCAAAATGAATATTTATTGAAACATCCGAAAAATTAATAGCGATATACCCAATAGAAGGTACATTAATTAGACTTGATTGCCGTAGCATATCGGTGGCGTGGCGGGAATGTGTCCAGCAGCAATCGTAGTTTCTAATACCTTCAATACAAGTATAGGATCAGAACTATGTAGCTACATTATGTGACTGTTGGTTATTATTTATTGTTTACTACAGTTTACTACCCGCGACGTTGTTTGCGTGTTAGTATAAATATAAGGGGATAGTATAAAATATATGAAGTAAAGATTCCTAAAAATCTGGGAGCGCAAAAAGTCAAAATCACGCGGTCACCAATCCAAGCGTTCCGTTTGTGAAGGTAAAAGTTGCCTCCGGACGCTGTATAAATCATGATGGTAGAAGGCCTTAGTTTTTAGTTTTTTTTATTAAGAATTCAAAATTCTTATTGAATTATCTACTAACTTACCTATTGACATACCTAGGCACTTTATACTTGTATTGCTTGCGATATTAAAGTACGGCTTGAAGTGTAGAATTCTCAAGGAAATGGTGTCTTATAACTTTCTCAGAACTGCTTGCTAGTCCCAGGTACGAAGTACATCACTATTTGCAATATTGCGTGGGTATGCAAGAGATTTCATTGTAAATAGCTTATGATTTTCATGATTGTGCCACTTGTTAGTTTGTGTAATAGTACAGTCAGCAACAAAAATAAATGATAAAACAAGATTAAGAAGCTATTTTGTGAATTAAATCGATTAGGTAGGTTTCTAAAGAGGCCACCATGCGATCCTGTCTAGGCCAATTTCAAATTGAATAGAAAACAGATAGCGCTGTGGATTTTTGTTATATAAAAAAAAGACTCACTCTGTCTTTCAAATTGATTGAAATCAAATAATTAATAATTACAAAATGAATCAAAAACCTGGTTTCATCCACTAAAAATATTTATTACCCACCTATCAAAGTAAAAATCATCTGATAGTTCAAGAAAGAGTTCCTGAGATCTAGATCAAAACATACGCGAAACAAGGATGATAATTGAGAATTAGAGTAATATAATTACATTCTATGTATTTAGTCGTGTAACAAGTTCTTTCGAGCCAGAGTGATGAACGGTTATTTGATGATTATTTCTAATATTCATGCTCAGTGAGTACTTTCCTACTGTTATCCCAAAATACGAAACCAACCGCTTTAAAACAAATCCATTTTCAAACTAAGTTACTTCTCTAACTTTTCAGACATGAGCCGTTTCATTAAAACTTGCGTGATGTGTCATTAGGCGCCATCATTGCTAAATTTATACTCAAATCAACATTTTGACAAAGCGACACGAGTGCAGAGGGTGGGTGTACATACATTATTATCGAAAGTAATCATAAGAAAACTTGCAGCCACTCCTGATGCAAAGTCCCAAGATGGATATGGTCAACCATGATGACATGAAGTGGGTATTAAATTATTATTATGAGCCTATGTTATCGTCCCTGTGTAGGGTAAAGGCCTCTCTATCCCCCTTCCACTTTTCTCTGTCAGTTTTTATGAAGGATCAATCATAAAAGTATATTTTTCCTTTTCACTAGCTGTTGTCTGCTAATTTGTTGCAAATGCTGTGCATGCCTCTAATTGATGCACATTCTACAGTACTATTTTTTGTGAATTATCCTTGACAATGTGTATTATGTGTTCTGTTGGTGTTGCCTAGTAAATAAATAAAAGAGCTTGTCGTGATTGATCTATTGACAGACAACGCAGAGCCTATACTTAGTTTAAGTCACAAGAGTGAGCCACTAGTTCGTACGAACTTACTTACTTTTACTATAGTCCACAGCTTGCTCACTACCACTCTGCGAGCGCGAGTTATGAATAAATTCGACGACTTCAGTTGGTAGGCTTCGGTAGTACAATAAGATACATAATAGGACAACAAGAAACCATTTAAGGCGTGAACTTTGTAGTTTTGTGTTTAAGCTGTTCCACAAGATATTCAATCTAATCTGTAGATATTCTATCGATAATGGAATAATGAAAACACTGTGAATAAATGCTTTCTTTCTTCTACTTTCTTCTTTCTTTTATTATGTTAAGTCTTACTTCTTCGCTGGACTGGGAGTAAAGAAAAAACATAGAACGCGTCCAGCTGCTTCTCTCCCCAAGCATATAGTAAAAGTCGACTAAGGGATAGTATCCTCCAACATGATGAGATACAATAAGCAAGTATTCCCAAGGAGGGTTGACGTCAGGCAGGCGGCCGGTGATAAAACACTTTAGCCGAAACTCTTAGCATGATCCAAGAATCGTGCTGTGCCGACCCCACATAGAGTGGAATAGGGGCAGGAAGATGATGACTCTCTTATTATGTTAAAATATGTTTTACTGCACAAAGAATAATTTGTGGCCAAAGTCACCACTTAGTGGAGACCTGAAGGCACAGTACACAATGGCGTGGCATGGGCCATGCTCTACGATAAGCCACGATTGTCTGCATTACCTGTACTTCGGCGAGAGTGTTCACACAATGGTGCCAGGCTCATTGCTACCTGGCGTCCCACCCAAGATATGCGTACATGTTTTCACCACCGTGGCTATTTATTCGCTAACTTCACGCATGCCTAGATCCGCCGACAGTATTGTACCTACTTTTCATCCACATACGAACGGACGAAGCCGCGGGGGGAAGCTAGTATGAAAATAGCACTAAGTATTTACCAAAGTAATGCAATCATTACCTTGTATTTAGCGTAACAAATTACGGACTCAGATTCATATAATTCAATGAATGAAGAAGTTTCAGCATTGCTCCACGATACAGCCATTTTTAATTTTGAACACCTAAATACTTTAGAGAGCAAGGGGACGCCTTTGTCCAGCAGTGGGACAATTCAGGCTTATAGCAATAATAATAATAAATAATTTGACTTGACTTTTACTTTTAGAAATAACCTCTCCGGGCGTTTTTAAACGTGACAGGAGTGGCCTGACTTAACTTATTTATTGATTTTTATAACACCAAGACCTGGAAAAAATATTTGCAGAACATGCGAACATTTCTCCTGCAGCTGGATTCGAACCCATGCCTCTTGTGTCTCAGCAGAGCACTCGCCCGCTACACCACCGAGGTGAGCGGACCGTTTGCGGGCCACACAATCGCAGGCTGCGCAGCTCGCTAATGTATACGCTGGCTTATGGTGTACTTAGTAAGTGATTTCAACGACCCGACCAAGGTTTGGCGAAGGGTTCATCGTCCTTTGGTCCTGGTTGTTTCATGTAGGGTAAGAGAGACGTAAAACAATGGACTATATTTGGACACGTTTTTGTTGATGACGTCCATCTATTGAAAATAATTGTTTGTCGAGAATTTAATTTGTCACACACAATATGGTACCTACACCTACACTCAACAGTCACATAGATAGCTTCTATTAGAAACCACGACTACTCTGGTATCACAACGAAAATATTTGCAGAACATTCAAACATTTCTCAACACTTCGAACCCGCATCTCTCGCGTCTCATCCGGGCACTCGCCATCCACGACATGAGGTCGTCTGTAAAAAATAAACGAATAAGTACAAACATTAAAAACAATTTATCAAAAACAGTTATAAAAGTAAAACAGCCGTTTATGAGTCACACAAACTGTAAACACGGCTAATAAAACAAACTCAAACACGTTACCGCGCACTCCTAAAACAAAACACCAACTCATGAGCCAGTTTTGAAAAAAATAAATAAAAAACATACTAACGCGATTTACGTTCAAGAGAGCGAAAAATAAAATAACACAGAATAGGCGCGGTTTCATGCCCTGGGGCAGCAGGGTTGTAATTTCTCTAGATATTTCATATTTTAAGAGACGCCCGCTGGCTACGGCTGCTACAGCGTAGCGTTTCTCGTAGCAACGTCGCTACGTCGTAGCCTCGGAATCGCTGTGATGTTATTTTGTCAACGTTACAAATTGTTGTGAATCGCATTGTAGGGGATTTATTTTAACGACTTCCTTCTATGGCATAAACAATTTTTTTTCTAATTTTAGGGTTCCGTACTTTAAGAAGAAAAAACCCTTATAGAATCACTTTGTTATCCGTCTGTCTGACTATACCGACCTTTTTACGAGCAGTATATCCATACTGCTAGAGGAAGGCCAAAGAAAAGATGGATGGATTGTGTGAAAGGAGTGCTGAGATGACGAGTGATAGGAGAAAATGGAGGAGGGAAACATGGTGTGCCGACCCCACCTAGTGGGATAAGGGCAGGAAAATGATGATGATGATGAAAGAATTTGAGAATTTTTTTAAACATTTAAAATTTCCTATACTATTTTCCTCACATTTCTAGGACAGAAAATAGTCAGTCAATGAGTCAAATAGTAACATTTATGACATTAAAAGCTTGAACAAGCCGACGCGTGGTAACATGCGTGACACACGAGCGTCGCTACAACATGTAAGAGTGCTCCAACACGTTTCATTATGATCGAGCATGCCGCTTTGGTTTTACCAACAGCTGAAACGTTTGATTGCAGTTACAAATAAATATTGTAGTTCATAATCATTTTGAGCGATTTTAAAACGTATAAAGTGAGTGATAGAGTATTAAATTAAGTAAACTTACGTAAAACGTTTTTCTTACTACAACACGACATGCTCGGGGAGAAAAGCAGCCCCCTTATTCTCGATGACCACACGAAGCTTGACAGCTCGTAACTTATTTGTGAGGCACCGCTTCGTGTTTTTGCAATACAAAATTTGTCATATAGAATACGATAACATGGTGATTCCACAAACATGCTCGAGTTACGCTTTCTTTAGTCATCCAGAATAAGGGGGCTGCTGGACGCACTCCATGTTTTGTCTTTACTCTCAGTCCAGCAGAGAAGATAGAGTTTTATGTATACAGATTTATTTTTCTGTTTAAATTATTTTAAACGGACTTAAATTCATTATATAGTTTATGGTGTAAGCGAATATTGAAAGTTACAAGTCACTAAGCCTTTTTAGAACATGTTTCTTTAAAATCCAGGAAGTGTGACACCAGAGCAATAATGGGTAGTAATAGATAATGCAAGTTGCACATAGCTTCATAAGTTGCTCAACAACCCAGACTCAGTGTAAATAAAAGCCGCGATCGAGCGCCAAAACTGCAAAGTAACATCAACATTATTCACTACAAAATTCATCGCAGCGAGTTAAAGCCAGATATTAATCTCTCCGCAGCATCCGAGCGCTGGATTCGCCATTTTGCGCCTAAATATGATAAACTTTCCCCCGAATTTCTTACTCTTACCCCCTTTCTTACCCCCCAGGGGGAGTTCACCCCGTCTTACGGCCCTGCTTTTAAACTAAGCTCGTTAATTAATTACAGCCAAGTCGAGGGTAGGTTATATAGCGCTATGTGCCAATTTAATATTGCACTGAGTGTCGCAATGTTGGCTGAGCGCGGCACAATGGAACATTTCTGCAAATGGAAAAATATAAATGAGAATGGTTTATAAATTAATTTGCTGAGGTCCTGAGAGCTATTTAAAGGACAATGAGACGGATATCGATTGGATTGTGATACAAAACACTAAATATAATGTCTTTATTTGGTTTATTTAAATCAAAATTCTAAATAAGGGCCTCTAAGGTCCTCAAAAAAACCAATATCTTGCTAGTTCTTTGTCCTGGGCCGCAACATCGTGTCATAACCAGCCGCCGACCCCAGGCACTAAATCATAAAATTATCCACAATAATATTAATTACAAAATCACGGGCCTAATACTAAGGACACTTCCTTGCTTCTATAATTAATTGCTACTAAATTCGCCCCAATTTGAATCCGGTTACCAAGTCCGCTAAGAAACTTACGAGGTACGACTTAAGGGCAGGGCCGGCCGGAAGGAGGGTAAAATGGCGGCGAGGGCGCGACCCTCGGGGGTGGGGGGTAGGGGGAGGAAGGACGTGAGATTTACTCTAAGTAATTGCAGTAATAAACACGAGGATATATCACGCCGGGGTAATGAGAGGAAGCGCCGAAATTGCCGGCGTAAATAGCGTGTGTGTGATAAGCTAATTTTTTTTGTTGAAGAGATTTCGTTTCCCTTGTTTCTTACTTTCTACTGGGGAATTAAATTGAATGCACTCGCTCAAACGAGCCAGATAACTAATCTGTGAATTAATGGCTTGTTGGACTAACTTTTCAAATAAGAATAACTACAATTTTATTCAATTTGATTTTTGCAGACAATTATTTTATCAAATAAGTTTATTTTGGTCACGGTTTATAACCGTAAAGTTGTAATTTTTTGCGCCTTTTGGCAGAAGCTAACATATAAAAACTATCAACAACTATTAAAACCTTAAAAAAGTTATTGAAAAAAACTCTCGTAAACTCTTCAAAAAACTTTCTTCGAACTTGATGTTCCGAAATAATATTTTAAGTATTTTCAAATCTTAGTTTCGTAACCGAAAAACAAACAATAGAGACGCAATATTTAGTCTAATCAAGTATGACCACTTAAAGTTGCATAAGGCACGGTATACATTAGTGTGAAATCGTTGTGAGGACGTGGTGTGGATATTTTCTACACGAGCACTTTGTATTCTCCTTTGATCAGTGTCCACCACACCGCCTACGTATAGTTTACTTACGAGTCTATGGAGTCATACGTCCCGCCACAACTTTATCTGCATAAAGCCTAAGAAAACGGTTCAGTACCCACTGGACCTTCATAAAACTAGCCTTTACAAAATCCTGTTGGATTTATGTCTCTCGTGACTTGGAAACTTTAGGAACCAATAACCTCAAGCCGTTCTCAGCGCCCGATAATTCCTGCCAACAAAACAAGCGACATAAGAAGCTACAGCGTTAATTATTCCAAGACAAGAAAGCGCCCCATTTCCAATATTTATGTGTTGCCGATGACTTTGCTAAAATATCGAATGCTTTTTAAAACGAAGAAAGGGCAAGAAAGGCCGGGAAACCGGGCTTTCTTAATGCACAAACAGGTCGAGCTACTCACCTGCCTAGTTGATTTATTGGGAGGCTTTGTTCGGGGTTCGTTACAAGCTTGTTGTTGCGTTTTTAATTTATTTCCGTGGAAATTTTGCGAAATATTAAGGTGTTATGAATTCCACGATAAAATATTTCACTCGCACTCATGTACTGAATTTACTATGTAGAATATTATTAAGTTACTTTAATTATAATAAAGGTATTTTGAATAAGTCCGTGAGCGATTCCCAGAACTGCAGATTGAAAATTCCTTTCTACAATCTGAATATGAAACTTGCACCTACATTTTATAAACAATGTTTTAATGAACATGTTTTCAAAATCCAGAACATGAAGTGGCTTTACCTCCTCCCTTCCCAGGACGCAAGGACTCTTGTTTTCTGCTGGGCCATTGCGTCAACAAGTCTACATGGTCAAACAAAACAGGCGCGGTCCAGTGTCGTCAACATTTTGCTCTCTCGAACAGCAACAAGTCAACCTGTATTCAAAGACAAGCTTAACAAACAAAATAGACGTGGTCTGACGTGGTCGTCGACATTTTGTTCTAAATTCGACGAGGCATCAGGTCTCTGGCAATGGGCCGTGAATGAATTTGAATTGGCGTCGCCACAAACGGACTTGGCGATTGTCGACACCACGATTCATTGGCGATTCAACGGCGCGCTTGCAAATTCACAACTGTATACATTTGGGGCTGAGGCCAATCTGCGGACTTGCGAAGCGGATGTCAGTTTGATTAGGATGGTTTTGGAATATTAATCCGAGCCTAAGAAGAACATTTTGTGAGAAAACCATTTATTGCAAAGTCTTGCTCCCGGACGATGTTATCAACCAAACAACCGAACTAGTTGATTTTTAATTCTCGTATTCAGAATGTTTGATCTCCGTTGTAATAAAAACAATTCTCCAACAAGGGTACCTAAAACAAAACTACGAACTCGCCCAAGACGCGGCTAGCACGGAAGAACATTTGCATATGCAGACTCTCTTAGCATAACAATGCGGCACTCGCTGGCGATATTTATGCGCAGCCATTGATTGGCCGTCGCATTGTGCGCTCGATTGGCCGCGTGTTGCATGCATTGGTAATGTCGAGACGAGTTCTAATTTCAAATCACAAAGGACTGGCCTTTAAAAATAAAAGTGTTTGAATTTGGAATTGCTTCTGGCTGGTAATTAAAAAAAAGAAAAAGAAGACAAGAATTATAAAATGCAAATAAGGAACTTATGAGTTCCAATTTCAAATTGCCTATACTTTAGTTTATCAACGTCAATAATGAGTAATAATTTCAAACAACTTTTGGAAACTTATTTAGTATGTACGAGCCCAAAATATAAAAAAGGTAAAAGAAAAGAAAACCCCTTGCAAAAATCAACAAACATTTTAATAAAATGCAAACAAAATTGAAGACCATCAAATATTCATAACAAAATAACAGCCAAGATAATTCAATATCCCCCCTACCTGACAAGCTGTATCATAACCCATGTCCACATTAAACCAACATGCAAAATTATATTATGTTACTGACGATGTGTGTTGTGTTGTCAAGTTTTACAAAGCCTGGTATTTCATAGAATGTCATGTAAGCCGATCTGATGAGTACCAAAGGCTATGAATTTTGTAGGTATTATTTGTCATTTGTGTAAAAGTAAAGTAAAAGTAAAACTTTTTTACTTAAACAAATTTTTAAGCCACTATGACGAATAGGTATGTGCCCACTTCCAATGCATTAAAGGAGGTCAAAGATCCACGCCGTTTCCTATATTCTACTAACCGACGATGTATCGTTCATTACCACGCAGGGTTGTTACCTATATGTCCGACATTATTTATTTTTTTAAAAAAACGGCATCGCTATGGTAATGAATGATCTGTCATCCGTTAGTAGAACAGGAAACGGATGGTACTTCTTAGGTGTTTTAAAGTCTTGGGTACTTAGAGAGTTCCCAGTTTTAAGTATGAACGGTAACATTACAGTGTCAGGCAGCGATCACAAACCCTTCCTTCCTCATCAGTCATGGCGGCTAAGCGACTATTCAAATTGCCGACCGATGACGCTGCTTTCACGACCCCTGCCTTGTCTGTGGTCGAGAGACATAGAGTAAGCAGAGAAAAGATGGGGTAAAATTGACTACTAGATATGAGCTTCTGTGAGGTTTCTTTGGTTATAACAATAATTGGCTTTGTAGTGCAAAAGCCTAAAAGTATGTCCTAACAGTATCCTCCAAAAAAAGCTTTCCATAAAGAATACTCTCAATAATAATAATAATAATTAAACGTCTCTAGGCAGAGACTGCATACCTCATAAGATAATTTTATGACTGTACACTTGATAAAAACTTACCGTTTTATCAAAGTCGTCATAGAAAAAACTATGATGTGGCTGATGATGCAAACTATTCAATGGATAAAATTGGTTTAAAATCCTGGCAGGTTTTTTTTTAATGTGTGTTACATTTTGCCTATACACTCAACAAAAGGGAATATGCATGTGATTCAAATGAGGAATAAATATTTATTATAATAAACCTTATTACATCAGAATTATACCTCCATCAATATTTTTGATCATAATGAATTTTTGACCAAGGAACTAATATTTATATGAAAAGGCCAAAAAAAACGGTGTGAAATTCAAATATTTTCAAACCAACGTTTACTATGAAAATTAAGTCAAATCTTGTAGGTAAAAAGATAGAGTACATGTGGTGCCGACCCCACATAATAAATAATAATAATAATATTTGTGGACATTTCACACAGCGCCATCTAGTTCCAAACTAAGCAAAGCTTGTACTATGGGAACCAATGGCTGATGAAGTAAAGGAATGGCTGATGAAGGGTAGGGAAACGGAATGATGATCGTAGGTAATTTTAGATTGTGTCACATCTGTTTATCCACTCTGAATATTGACCTCCGGCATTACGCGGCAGGGACATACTTTTTACGTCATTAGACATCGGATCAGAAGCTTGCGGTGGAATCGATTACCGGGGTGTTCGTAATCGACTACTTGGTGACTTTGTGGGGTTGTATATTTATTCATATCATCAAAGGAATTCAGCATTATTAGGTACATTGTAGAATAAATTATGCTAATCATTTTGGCGAGTTTTATGAAACACTTCAATAACCAAACTGGGTCTATTATGGACACATTCATGAGGGGTCATTGACTTAATGTATGTTTGAAAACCAGTGATACAACAAGTGGATAAATCATAAGAAAACTTGCAACCACTCCTGATTCAAAATCCCAAGATGAATGTGAATCATGGTGACAGGTATCTATCAGCCCGCAATAATTCGTCCATCATGTTGCAGAGGATACTATCCCTTAGTCGACTTTTACGACATGCTCGGGAAGAGAAGCAGCTGAACGTATTCTATATTTTTCCTGCTCTTCTATTGCAAAATAAATGCTATTTATAGGTAATGTTTTGTTCTATAGATGCAAAAAATCAGTGTAGCTCAAATCAATATAAATTAATTCCGTCCGCTGTAAAAACTGAAACGAAAACGAAATGAATAATCATTGAAACAGACAAATGTAACTACAGTGCGTAAACATCGGTAGCGGCGGCCATCAGTGAATACGCGGAAATCGCCAATAACATTCATTTCCAAATTAAACACATCTACCTGCGTGTTTACTATCACGAAATCACTAAAATGAATAAAACAGAGGAGTCGGGCGTAAATTCGCATTCGGTGAATATCAATTTGGCAGAGGGCGACGGCGACTCGATAAATAAAAAATATATAAAATACAGTACGCAACGTGAAAGCGGTGAATGGCACTTGTGAAAAATGGACTTGCCGCTCTTCCAGGGAAGCAATCATTCAAACTGGCTGTTGTCTGTTTGCGCCTCTGCTCTTTTTCGTCCGATATATATTTTTTTTGCAATTTTTTCGGCGATGTCATCCGCACAGTTCAGGTGTGGGGACACGTGGTGCGGACAAAGAAAACAAATATTAATAACTGGCATTTTTTAAAGTCCTCGCTTATTGTTGTCAATATTTCGTAAATGATTTGAGTATGATGCGGCGTTTTTTGCCTGGCTACTATTCATCGGGTGGGTGGGGCCGCGACGCAGCTAAATTTTGTATTTTGTTGTGTTTATTTATCGTGTAATGGACAGGTTGCATTAGCGGAGTTTAGGAATTGGTAGAGAATTTCTTTGTAAACATAACCGAGGCAAATTCAATGTGCTCTTTATCGCTTCTTTACAAGAGATCGGTTTATTAAAGCGGATTTTTTTTGTAACATTTCACCTCGTAAGTATCCTTAAAACTATCATTATCATCACTATCTCAGCCCGATAGCACCTACTTATGGGTATAGGTGTCTCCTTTACGGCATTCTTTCCGATCCCGCGAGTCTCATCCAATGATGGACTACGCTCAGTATGTCGTTCGACCTTAAATCCAAAGAAAAACATATTTATTTATAAATGAATACTTATTACGAACACCTACATGTGACTGCCTACACCATGAAAAGGAGCTTATCATACAAATGGTTTGATAAAATAATGTTTTTTTGCTACGTTGGCAACACAGCAACTCCATTTTTCCCTAATTAAGATAATGCCTCCTCTTCCCCTATTCATTTATGTTGTAGATAAATGTTTACACGTTAAGCCTTGAGTTTCTCAAAAACGGTGAACATTTTAATACGTCCATAATTTAGCAGAAACATAATAAATGCGAAAAAGGCCCACAGCTTCTATAACCTAACTTATGTATAATGAGAAATTATTATTTATAATAAAAAACATAAACTTTTATATTAAAAATATGATTCACGTTTGGGAATTTTACCAAGAATTATCTTTTTGTCAATACATTATTTCGTCGTTCTAATTAGCACATTTCTGGCTTCTAATTAGTTAATTATTTTAGTATGACATCGTAATAAGACTTTTGTAGTTTTTTATAATTACGAGAGACGCTTAAGCCAAGTCTTATGTTAATTAATTAATAACTAAGAATCGACTTAAGTACCAGAGCTTCGTCCTATTTTGATACATCAGAGGCGAATGTGTACGTACCTACATTTCTAACCTAAGCTCGCTTTTGTTCGCTTGGGCCGTACCCAATTTAAACTTATTACTATTTGTAAAATATTTGTGTTGGACTTCTCTGCTGGACTGAGAGTGAATAAGAATGCAACCAGCTGCTTCTCCCCCCGAGCATATCGTAAAAGTCGACTAAGGGATAGTATCCTCCTCAACATGATGGACCTGTCACCATGGTTCACCATATCCATCTTGGGACTTTGAATCAGGAGCTGCAAGTTTTCTCATGATTACTTGTGGCTCTGCCCATCCCATTTATACTTTATGTACTATTTGTGAAAAAAGCTATCTTACTCGAGAAGATATATGAAAAACGTAAAATGTTCGTGAAGTTCTGACGCAAACCTTATGTATAGATAATTTCAAAACATCCTTTTTTGGAGTTTTTTTTATTTTTATTAAAACATAGTAGCTATATAACATAGGTGTGCTGAGCATGTATAGTGGACAGACTCATGACCTCATAAATAGTAAGTAGGTACCAAAGATACTATCTCAGTATCTTTGGTACCAACTACTACTAATGTATAGGCCTTTTACCATCTATAGTAGATGATTTATACAGCGTCAGGAGGCAACTTTTACCTTCACAAACGGGACGCATTAAGATGGAGTAGGCTTGCCCAGCATCTATTCCTTCCTCTCAGCTAAGTCGGCCTTGTCCAGAGGAAAGACATGGTCAATACGTGCGGAGCTGACTAAGCCACAGGTTTCCTCACAATGCTTTCCTTCACCGTTTGAGAGAACTGGTATAGCGCTCATAAATTGTTCGCACAGAAAAATCCATTGGTACACGACCAGATTCGAACCCACTTCCTTAAGATCGGAAGGCGGGATCACTATCAACTAGACCACCAGTGCTCTCATCTCTCAGTATCTATTTACATAGGCACAAAAACATCATCTGACATTGCAAGCTCATTTTTCAAGCAAGTCTGCATCTCGACCTCGCATTTAACCCGAATTCCGGGAAACTGCATAACTCCCCTAATGAGAAGAGAGCGGCTTCGTCTAATTAGCGCGCAAAGACGCCCACTAAATACGTACGACCCGCGACAGACACCATTCCTCATATTTTTATTGGAAAATTGAAATATTATGATAGACATTATGGGCGATCTGATCACTTGTCACCTTGGTTCACCAATCCATCTTAGGATTTCAATCAGGATTGGCTGCAATTATTTTATACTCACTTGCGGCACATCCTTTTAGGGATATATGTATGTATGTCATCATCATCATCATCATCATCATCTTCCTTCCCTTATCCCACTCCATGTGGGGTAAGAATTATGGCTAAGGTGTTTTATAACCAGCCGCCTGCCTGACGTCAATCCTCCTTGGGAATACTTGCTTATTGTATCTCATCATGTTGGAGAGGATACTATCCCTTAGTCGACTTTTACGACAATGCTCGGGGAGAGAAGCAGCTGGACGCATTTTATGTTATTTTCTTTACTTCCAGTCCAGCAGAGATGTATTATTATGTATTTTTGAGAAATCGAAAACAATTACTTCTCTGCTGGACTGGAAGTCAAGAAAAAGCTAGAATGCGTTCAGCTACTTCTCTCCTTGAGCCTTGTCGTAAAAGTCGACTAAGGGATCGTATAAGTATCCTCTTCAAAATGATGGACCACCTATATGGGCGATGGACTGATCATCTGTAAGCATGGTTCACCAACCCAACTTGGGACTTTGACGGTGATGACTTTAGTTTAAACAGGCGTAAATTTAACTTGCGTTCTAAGTGATGACAATGAATAAAGCATTTTGTGTGTCAGTGCAAAAAACTAACCTATGAGGTGCACTTTAAATCCTTTCACCACACTAGTTTAAAGTACTTGTGATACGACTAAGTTGTAGGTAGTAGAAGTTTGAGTCAGCCGGCCTCAAGCACACATACTTCATACCTCATAAATAAATGAGGCACAATGCCACTATTGTTGGATTCCTAAAGGTTCAACTCAAGTTGTATAAGTGAGATATTACTGAAATAGTAAAAAACAGTACGTACATTCTTCTAGATTCCTCCTCAAGTTGGTTCCCCTACGCAAGGAGCGTTAGGAAGCCGAGGAGTGGCGCGGAGCGCTCACCTAATGAAGTGTTCGTTTGACACGCGTGTTCGTTAGCAGACCACTTCATTGCGGACTGCGCTCAACTGGCAACTTCTGGAGTTAGGGATTTACCACTTAGGAGACGCACTGCACTTGGAGCATGATCAGTCTCAATAATCAAATAGGTGCGAGTCTCAGACCAAAAAAAAAGAAAAGACGGCGCGCCGCGAACAATAAAAGTGAAGCCATATTTTTTTGAGGTTTTGTGTTCCAAATAACCTAAAATTCATCTTACTTATATTATAAATGCGAAAGTTTGTGAGTTTGGATGTTTGTGCCTCAATCACGCCTAAACGGCAAAACGGATTTGAATGAAACTTGGATGGAATATACATAGTACATGTACTGGATTAACATATAGGCTATTTTTTATCCGTATACTACGCGAGCGAAGCCGCGGACGGCAGCTAGTAGTATAATAATTAAGAAACGATGTTATTTGAAGTATAAAGTGAAAAGTGATTCCGTGAGACTTTTTATGTGATTTGCTGCTGTTTTTACAAGTTTTCACTACACAGGAAGGCATAATTCTATTTTTAAATTTTAAGTTCAATATACGACAACTCGTAAGAGAGATGAGCAAGGTTTTGTGTGGCTTCATTTTTGTTGTTCGCGACACGCCGTCTTTTCTTTTTATTTGGTCTGAGGTGCGAATTCGATTCCCTTTAGATTTGTTCCAACCCTTTGAGGATCTGAGTATTGTGGTACCCGTAATTTCTGATACCTATGACACAGTTTATCCTAGTGTGCCATCGTACAATGTACACATAAATGGGACCACTTTTATATTAATATTTTATTTAATTTTATTATTTGTTGTTATAGCGGCGATAGAAATACACACTCTGAGAACTCATTACGATTCATGAGGTACAGCCCGCTTACAGACGGACGGACGGACGGACAGCAGAGGCTTAGTAATAGGGTCCTATTGGGACCCTTCAGGTACGCAACCCTAAAAATGTGACCAGCCAGATTTACCATTGGATTCCCTAGACTATACTAGTAGTAAAAAATATGTAGGTATCAAAACTTGTCCTAAGATCGTCCTATAAAGTTGTGAGTGAGGTAAGTACTAAGACGGAGTGGCAGGAGTGATAGTCTATTCTGATATAAGTACCTATTATTATCTATTTTGTTGGTATGTATAAGTTTTATGACATATTTTTTTTCCACGCCGCCCCTGTTGAGGTTCCTATGGGGCGAATAATGACTAATTCAAAAAAGTCTATGTAAAGAGAGGAAAAATAAATAAATATTTGAGTACATTTCACAAAGCACCATCTAGCCCCAAACTAAGCAAAGCTTGTATTATGGGAACCAGATGGCTGATAGAATACATAATATTCATATATATATTAGTAAATACATACTTATAATTACATAATACTACAACACCCAGACCCGAGAGAAATATATTCAAAGCATGTAAACATTTCTCCTGCAGCGGGAATCGAACCCGCGCCTCTTGCGTCTCAGCCGAGCACTCGCTCTCCTCGCCACAGAGGTCGTCAAAAATAAGCCGTGCTTTGTAAAAGCTCCTCTGAAAATAAAACAGAACAATAACTGCCTTCACTTTGAAAAATAATTATATCAATAAGGTTGAAATTCCCATGATTACTGACGCAATAACAACGTGTACCGGATCAGAGGCGAAGATAAAAAACGTAAGACGTGGACAATCCTTTTTGCTGAAAATTGAATAGTTGGATTACGAGAGCTAGCGGGGGAGGTAGGGCTGCCGCGCACCATAAAACAAGAATAGCGGAAAAAAACTACAAAATATCAGTAGACATACAAAAAGACAGCAGAGTGATCCTAAAGTCCTAGATTCCGATCCTAAAGTCAGTGACAATTTTCTTTAAAAAAACTAAAACTTCATAATTATTTGATTTACTTTAACTTTATTTTTTTAACGGTGAAGGAAAACATCGTGAGGAAACCCGCGGCTTAGTCAGCTCCGCACGTATTGACCATGTGTGTCTGTGGACAAGGCCGACTAAGCTGAGAGGATGAAATAGGTGCTGGGCAAGCCTACTCCACCTTAATTCGTCCCGGGCACTACAGCGTCCCGTTTGTGAAGGTAAAAGTTGCCTCCTGACGCTGTATAAATCATCTACTTATAGATGGTAAAAGGCCTTAGTTTTGTTTAACTTTTAGCAATAGTACAGCAACCCTGAAAATGATATTGTAGCCAGTTCGCGGCCTGATTACGCGGCCCATTGTATCGCGGACATAGGACGCAATTAAGTATTAGAGCGACTTTACGAGGTATATCGCGGATTTACCTTCAGCTTATGATTCTGTCTTAATATTGCATGTTAGTTTGCTTTAGTAAATACAAAAGCTTGAATTGCTTGCATCGAATTGGTCGGCACCAAATCAAGAAGTAGTAATGAGACTCGGATCACATTGATTCGAATGATTCGAATGATGACAATGCCAATGCCGTGGGAGGCCAATGCACGTACCTACCGGAGGCTTCACTATTTTGGGTCGGAACCCTAAAAACACCATCACATCTTTTACAATTGTCAGACTCGTCAAAGAAAACGCTGATCCATCTCACGTTATCACGCAATCTCTTTGTCCAACACCCTAGCCCATTCCGAGATACAATAATCACTGAAACATCAGAAAGTTCGCTAATTGTCGCAAGATTTACGCCAAGGGTCCAAAAGTTGGTAGAATGGTAGAAAAAAGCAATTATTCCCACTGTTTTATGGAGGTGAGGAAGCATATTAAAAAACTTGAAAGCGCCTACCCTCGACACTGGAGCAGACACTGATGGCTATTAATTAGAAGGGTTGGATGAAGATATTTCATTATTTCTTCTCTTTTCACCCCTTCTGTTCGCGATGAGTTTTTGTCAGCGAAGCGCCACTCGTAGACACTAGGTAGTTTCAGTTTGCGAGTGGTGGAGTCGGGAAAGTACGGATGGCTGAAGATAAGTGTAACAACCTAAAGTTATGCTCCTTATTTTTTTAGCTAGTTATACAAATCAAATTACACTACGTAAAACAAGAAAAACTAATCCTATAACCTACCCCATGCTATCCCTAAAACACGGTAGAAACAATCCTGAATTATCAAGCGATCTCATAATCAAACTGTGCAGTTTGTTAACAAGGTGCTTACTCTAGAATTTATGCAAACTGTTCGCAGCTCCGCTATCTGAGATTAAAATCTGCGACGCATAGGCGGCAATCACTCCCTGTGGAGTTTATTTGCGGGCCTTATCACCACTTAACATATCTGCATATTCATTAAGATCAATCATATTGTCTGAAGGAATCTGGTACCGTATGTAGGCATCCGTATCTCGCTAATAAATCAGGATGCGAGAGGATTTCGCTTGTAGAATCGAGCATTTGAAATGGGTTGCGAAAAGACGTTTTGCATAAGTCCCACGTTTCGAGTGAATTCGTTGTGAAATTTTCTGGATTATAATGAATTTATGAGCTTAGATTATAATGTAATGTAAGCAATGAAATTCAGTTTTTGAACCCATGATTTTGTCTACTATGTTAGTAGACGATTAAGTGAATGCAGAAGTAAAGTGGGTGGTCAAGCTGAGAAGAATCAATCCTGCATAGCTGTTTTTTCTTGCGAGTTAAAAACATGACTTCCATTGTCAAATGGTCGATTCACCTGAGTTCCTGCCCCACAAAAGATTTTTGTTTCACGTCCCATTCACAAAACTTGATCATTGATTGTTTTAGAGACACTGCGTCGCCGTCGTCGTCGGAACGAATGAAATGAAACGCTTGCTTTGTTATCGAACCTCCATCAATCAGAGCATGGGGACCCCCGGGGGTCCGTTTCCGACCAGGTGTCCTTATGGAATTTGCGCCGAAAAACTGCGCTTTAAGGATTTTGGAAAAAAATTACGTGCATTCATCGCGCATTGTGTGTTTCTGCGTACCGAGTACAGCCAGGTAGGCGGCGCTCCCCGATTTATGGCTTAGTTTTTAAATTCGGCTGGTTAATTTATTGGCGAACATGTACAGACTTGTATACCACATTAGATTAAGAAGATCAAACAAACAACGTAACCTTAGTTGCTAAGTATATTTGCTTATGTATCCCACAACTTATTCATAATTCATTTATAGCATCTTTTGTCTTTTCAGCTTTTGCCAAGCAGACAGTCGTCGGGATAAACTTTAGAACTAATTCTAATACAAATTCTAGTAGTTATATTAGGTTTAAAAAATACCAATAATACAAATTACAGCAACAAAACCTAGAAATTCGTCAAGTAAAATATATAAAAAAGTTATACTTGAGAAAATAAATAGTCAAAGTTAATTTCCCACTTCGAAGCACCTTAGGACCTGACTTGAGTCCTGCTGACTGACACAAAACTAATGAAATACGACTTATCGTAAAAATATTTAGTACCAACTGACAATTGAACGAAGCAATGCAGGATATCACAGGACCTTAAAACTTTTACTATCCAATTTACATGGAAACTTCAACTCTATGTTGTTGACTCTAAGGTTGATTATCGATGGAGGTTGTGTAGTCTATAAATCAGAGGTTGGAGTCAATTTAATAGGCAGGTAAGTTACGCGTGTCTTTGTGCGTGATCTATGAATGGCTTTCGAGAATTATTCGGACATGGCTAATTTCATTTTGTGCAAGGACGATCCTTATTTTAATTACTTTTTACCAAAAAAGAGGAGTTCTATTTACCGGGATAAATTTTACATATTAACAACAAAATTATAGAAAAAAAGAGTTTTTTTTTATAATGTTTCAAAACAATAAACAAATTAATATCTTCACTAATACTGGAGAGGTGCAAGGTTAAAAATGATATACCTCCCAGGTGCTATGTATGTGAGGCGAAATACCTATATAATTCAGGATGTAAGTATTAGTAGCCAAATAGCAACACCCTGATGTTGGGGTATTGGCACATAACCGAAAACAATTCACGAGCAGGTGTGTCTAGCGTTAACTGAATTTCAACAATAGAACCTTAAATCAATGGCAACTTCTTCAAACGTTCTTTGGACGTCTTTGTGCCAGCTATTATCTTTGGCCACGTGGGACAGGTGATGCGCACGCGCACAGCTGCTAAGATGAAAAAAGCCGGCTTGTGCAAGATTTTAATCGGCTTTTTCAAAATGATGACATCTCTAGGTATTTTGATAGTTTCACGGCCTTTTCGACCTCCCGCGGACGCAGCTGCTTAGTTCTTGCGATTTCACACTTTTGATTTTATATTTAATACTGTCATCGATAAATTAATGATGATTTTGATTTATTTTCCATTATAATTTTTAGCTAATTCATTTCTACATCATAACTTCAACGGCGATGAACCATCTATTACCTATTAATAATTAAGTAAGATAAGTTGTTATAGAAAGTTTTACGAGCCTATAAAGCTTTCAATATTATGCAAAGGAGCTACCATAAGAGCGACATTGAAATTCCTGGAAAGTGGTATAGACAAATCCATTGCAGGTGCCGCGAAGTTCCATTCAGCTCACGCCATCTCCACACGTTGGCAATTCGAAATTATATTTTATAATTGTACTCATAGTAGCCCCACTAGAATACGCGATAGGAATGTGCCTCGTATGAGTACAATGCTTACAAATACGCCACTACAGAACGATTACCCTCTAGCACAGAAGCATACCGTGAATTCGCGGTTGCGGTACCTACTGTTTTGATACTTTTTGCGCATTATCTGAATCAATTGTAATACCTTTCTGCTGGACTGGGTGTAAAGAAAAAACATAGAATACGTCAAGCTACTTCTCTTCCCGAGCATGTCTTAAAAGTCGATTAAGGGATAGTATCCTCTCCAAAATTATGAACCACCTACATGGGCGATGAGCTGATCACCTGTCACCATGGTTCATATCCATTAAATCAGAAGTGGCTGCAAGTTTACTTATGTTTACATGCGGCTTTGCCCACCCCATTAGGGATACGGGTGTGATTATGTATGTATGTATGTAATACAATATCAACTAGTGAAAACCAAAACTGAAACATTATGATGTTTTTCTAAAGATATTGTTAACTTAAATTCTTTACAATTAATACGTTTATTAGAATATTATATTGGAAAATCACGACGAATTATAGCTGTTTGTGTATAATTCACAGTGAATAGATAGAACTTGAAGAACTATTGCGATGACAGTAGGTAAAAACTTACTTCTTACTTATATTATAAATGCGAAAGTTTGTGAGTTTGGATGTTTGTGCCTCAATCACGCCTAAACGGCAGAACGGATTTGAATGAAACTTGGAATATACATAGTACATGTACTGGATTAACATATAGGCTATTTTTGTCCGGATACCACGCGAGCGAAGCCGCGGGCGGCAGCTAGTATGTATATAATTATATAAGTAAGAAGTATTCATTACGTAAAGTATCAAGGCATGTCGCATCACACACGAGCTGTTTGTGAGGTGCGAATAAGTGGTTCCGTGGAAATATTTCAAATCAGATCGGTACAAGCAATAACGATTGACGTGACACGCGTGCTCGTGTGTAGACTGCCTAATGCGACGGTGAAAGGGCCCCGAGCCTTTCACCTTATATTGGTATGTGTTTCGTATAACTTATTTTCAGGCTCCATCTACAGAAACCTGACTAGAAACTTTATTGCCAGAGTTTTGGCCCTTAGTTCGATGAACTTTGCTTAGCTCTGTGGACACTACTATCTAGTGTTCCAGTCACTAATCAATGAGAGGCGACCTCGGTGACGTGACAGGCGAGTGCTCGTCTGGGACGTAAGAGGCGCTGGTTCGATTCCCGTTGCGGGAGAAATGTTTGTATGTTCTGCAAAAAAATATTAACGCAGTTTTTTTTTGCTATGGTCGCTAGCGAGTATAATTTGATAATCATAAAAACATGTCGATATCGAAACAAAATAACTGATGCAGTTAGTAGTAGCTGATGTATTTTTGAGATTACCCTATCAAATGCGAATGTTCTGTACGAAATTTGAAGCTACGTGGATGCCAGTATCAAAACAGAAGCAGTTTAGTAATTTGTAGCCTTTGATCCAAAATAAACAGTGTTGATTCCCCGCGGACTGGTCGCCGTGTCCGGAGGGCGAGACATTTCACAAGCGACTGCCTCGACCTTTGCCGTTCGGGGACCAAAATGCCATCATGTTTTCATTTTTTCTGCCAATAGCCCGCACTCCACGGTACTCGATTAATTTTCACGGTACGCTTGTCAAAATGTGATTTAATACGGGGCGCTTTGACGGGCATGTCCGTTCGTACGTTTGACGAAACAAACTGATTCCGAGGGTTAGTGAGAATCGGTCGGGTTGGCTTCGTAATGAAGTGGATTCGGTTTGTCTAAAGGGGGATTTAAAAGTTTTAATACAAATGCTTGCTCACTCATTTAACTAGAAAACTGGATCTTGTTGAGAGTTGTGTGAACCTTAGTGTTTGTTTCGTTTATAGCGCGTCTTTTGTTTTATGGGGCCTTTTGTTTCCTTGCATATAATAAATAACAATAATTTTTATTTCTATAATATTATGATAACGCTACAAAAATTGCCTATCAATAACGCCAAAAATGGAACCGCAATTTCCAACTTGCCGCGTCACTCCGGATTCCAATAGGAAGCGGGATAAATGGAGTCGCATTCCAATATGTCACCGAGCGGTCCGACTATTCGGCTTTCGGGTTTCGGCTTTTCGGTATTCGGGATTCGCGTTTTCTGTTATTCGCGACGGGCACATTCGTCGCGTCGCACGCATTCCGCTGCGCCGCGCCACTAATGAGATTCTAAACGTAATTTTGGATTAATATGTTTAGTGTAGGGTATACCTAATTTATTTGAGGATAGTCAATAATTTTAATTTACTAAAAGTAGCAGGTTTACCTGATAGGTTTGCTTGCACAAGCAAAGCAAGCCTACTCCATCTTAATTCGTCCCGGGCACTATGGCGTCCCGTTTGTCAAGGTAAAGTTGCCTCCTGCTGACGCTGCATAAATCATCTACTATAGATGGTAAAATGCCTAATTTGCTTGCACAGTTACACACGTCAGGTAAGCTTGAGCTGAGAAGGTAATAAGATCGACCTGCACAGTTTGTGCAAAATACACGCTCCGGTTTACCTATGCATTTGAACTGTACAGGCAAACCCTGATAGATTCTACAGGTACACCCTAGCGTGCATGGCATGCTTAAACAAATAAGCAAATAACTCACAACAATAACAATGATTACTTTAATAACTCACATCTCATGAGATTCCATAATTAAACAGAAGGGTACTCCCCTGATACCATTAATACTTATCTATCACGAAATAATGCAATTAATCTAGAGCTGTTTTAGGAACGTGAGAGTATACAGTTGTTCAATATCGGGGATAAAAAACAAGAATTTTTGGACCATCCATCATACTGGCAGATTAATGTTTTATGTGTGGTACATTAGTGTTGGTGGATAGGAAGATTTGCACGTGTACATACTGAGTATAAACAAGAGGCTTACGACTGTTTGTAAAACTAAAAACTTTCTATTGATTTCGAGTTCTGAAACAACTTACCCGTGTAGCTAGCACGATTAGCTGTAGGCTTTCCGATAAACATAAAATAATATTGCAATAAAATACGTTTTTATATTTCACCTATCCGGTTTGAGAGCACTGCTGGTCTAGTGGTAGCGGCCCTGCCTTCCGATCCTAAGGTCGTGGGTTCAAATCCGGTCGTGCACCAATGGATTTTTCTGTTCGAAAACATCGTGAGGAAACCGGCATATCGTAGAACCTAAAACGTTCGAAAATATGTGTAAAGTGCACGAAAAGAGCATTTGAGGCGCACTTTAAATCCTTTCACCACACTGATTCTAAAGAACTAGTTACACAACAAGAAGAAGAATTATATCCTATCAGTTTCCAATTCAGTGTTCGGAACTCTTCAGATTAAGGGCGTTTGTAATTTACAAGATGCAATCTACTTACAAATACAAATAATAGGCATATACAGAAATCAACTCAAAGCGAGTAATTACATTACAAATACATTACTCTGTTTAAAAAGATAGGTATTCCAAAATTAAACGTACCTAAGTATCCTAATATAAAATCATCCCTTTACGTATAGAAAATCTGCCCAACCCCACTTGAGCTATATTACGCAACATATTTTTACGATGTGTATACTCGGAAACTGAGATAATTCCGACCACAAAACTTTTAGTACCTGGGGGCCACGTGTTATATTCATTAGACAAAGAGGGATGTCAAATGTCCGGCTTTTTGAGCTTCGTCCGGCAAAATTAGTATTCTGGCCGGACGAAGCTCAAAAAGCTAAATGTTATCGCTGTAGGTTTTTGTACGAATAATTTAACAAGATACTTACGTATCTAATACGTGGCATGTAAAGGATTAAACCTTAGACAATATTAATGTGAGGTTTGAATCTAGATACTATGTTGTATGAAAAAAACAGAACAGATAAAGTACTAACCAAATGTTCTAGTCCGGCTTTTTACAGAGCAGTACCTAACTTATTTATTTATAAGAAATCCATATACATACATACCTAATAAACATCAGCAGTCGCCAAATAAGGCACATTCATACATCAATGCCAATTATATCAGTTACGTGTTACCAGAATTTAAAACCTTCAACATCGATTTGTGTTATTATGTCCGGCTATTTATAGTTTATCCGGCTTTTAGTCTATCCCAGCAGTAACCCTAGCAACTGAGGGTCGGCAGATCGGGTTTTAGAGCACTGATGTGTCGATAAGCGCTTGTTTGGGGCTACCTCAGTTTTCTAATGCCAATTAGCGTAGACAATATTGCGCATAGAAAGGATTGGGTAGATACATATTAATGTCGGGTAACTATTGTTGTGTGGTCGCCGAGGTGGAATGCCCCCTCGTGATGATGCGTGCACAAATTGAAACGAAAGTAAGCTGATATAAGCTGATAAATTGATTCATTAGTTGAATTTTGAGCTTATAACATTTTGGTTGAACAATTTGCATTGTAATTAAAAGTGGAAAATATAAAAACTGACAACTAGGTACCGTTATATTACAGAACTCTCTTTTTAATGAACTACAAACATGTAAAATGATTATATAGGAACTAACTATGTATGTAGGTCTAGGTAATTTATTTAATTCTAAGTAAATTATCACATAGGTACATAAGACAAAACATTCGCTCAGACCTTCAACGAATGAATTTATAGAAATAGTATAGAAATTTCAAATTTTGTTTTTATCAATGTACAAGCAAATCAAACCACTCAACACAATTTGAATAATTTCCATCTCCAAATATATCAAATCAATGTCCAAGGCACAACAAAGAGAAGGACGGCCCAAGGGGGCCGCAATATAACCGAGCATAATATCTGCGTCGTCACTCAAGCGCAATAAATACCCAAATAAAGCGCAAATAATACCCAAATCGCTCATCAGCTACCCTTCCTCCCCTCGCTATAATTATCTATAATCAGAATACACCCTACAGTCTATAATCACGGCTGCAATTGCTATGTTTTGCATGTGGGAGACGTGATTACCCCTCGCGGACTGCAGATTTGCGAGTGCTGTGTTTTTATTCGAATCAAATTTCAAATCGAGGACAGATTTTCAGCCTGTGAGGTTTTATTTAGATCGGTAGTCTGAAAAGTTACTAAAGTTACGTCAGGCAGGCGGCCGGTCATAAAACACCTTAGCCAAAACTCTTACAGCATCCAAGGATCATGTTGTGCCGACCCCACATAGAGTGGGATAGAGGCAGGAAGATGATAATGAGTCTGAAAAGTTACTAAATTATTGCCTAATACTCGTATCATACGTCGATATGAAATATAAAATCATATCATTTTATGGAAAGAGACCTCTTATATTTAATCTAAAACTTACATTTTCATTACATGTTTATGGAACTTTTAAGTAGTAAATTAAGGTGTAAATACGAGGTGGCGAGGTTTATTTACCTAAAACTAAAGTGATTTCACCGTAATAACGAAAAATACGAGACGATTTGTTTGCATAAATTAATTATCTCCAGTTTGGCTGAATTACCTATAGATACCCTCATACGCAGTTTGCTGGTCGCTGAAGCAAAGTAAGTACATTTTACACGCATGTTTTTCGTCACCGACCGCTGGCACTCCGCCATAAATTATAGCTTTCCACAGGGCTGGGTGACCCCGACCTCCAGTCGATTAAGCATCACCATCTTCCTTCAATTTCATATTTATAAACGGGGATTACGCAAAAATGTAATGGATCACCTACAGGACTTAGGCCGGGTCCAGGGGAGGGAGGGTGCAGGGTGGGGTGGGCGGGGTAGGGTCTGATCGCCGAGCTCATCCATCACACGGCTCACGCATGTGAATTGGGGCGTTTTATCTGCAGATAGCCGCGATGGGTACCTATTTAAATATTTCGTCGTTTAGTAAGGTGGCTAATGATGTAGTGTTTGTTTAGTTAGTTTGGGATTTACGCGCAATTACAGTTTTCTCATTTCCTCGTAAAGTACTTATGGAACAGGTTTGTGTTACCTGCTGGGATGACGGACGCTATATTTTTCAAAATAGGTATGTTAATGTAGACCGCCCGTACTTCTCTGCTGGACTGGGAGTAAAGAAAAAGCATAGAATGCGTCCAGCTGCTTCTCTCCCCGACCATGTCGTAAAAGTCGACTAAGGATTAGTATCCTCTCCAAAATGATGGACCACCTATATGGGCGATGGGCTGATCACCTGTCACCATTGTTCACCATTTCCATCTTAGGATTTTAAATCAGAAGTGGCTGCAAGTTTTCTTATGTTAACTTGTGGCTCTGCCCACCCCATTAGGGATATGGGCGTGATAGTATGTATTTATGTAGACCGCCCTTCTGCATAACCAATACTTAGGTACCTACATGACTTTCAACGCAACAACATTGTTAGCCACACAAATAGATACCTACTTATGTGATTGCCAGCAATCTAAAGTTCTAAGATACTTTTTCAGATTTTTTCCTATCTCAATGCATTATATCTTATTGAGAGCACTGGTGGTCTAGCGGCCCTTCGACCTTCCGATCCTAAAGTCGTAGGTTTCAAATCTGGTCGTACAACAATGGATTTTTCTGTTTTTTTTTTCTCGATTTTTCCTCTCAAACGGTGAAGAAAAACATCGTGACCGGCATGTCGTAGAACCCAAAATGTCCGAAAATATATGTCAAGTGCACGAAAGAAGCATTTGAGGCGCACTTTAAATCCACTAGTGATACGACTAGTAGTAGTACTTAGTATTTCTTAACATTACCTACCTACAATGTCACTGGGCAATGTAATTGCTTAACAATAACTAGCGAAAAACATCGTAAAGCTAACAAAATTATACATGTCGATTTACTCTATTTTGCTACCATCCAGTTCGTATTTTATTCGTTGCTTCAATAAAACGTCTTTCCCATCAGAATGTCGATTCATTTCACATGTCACTACGGCGCGATTTTCTTGTCGATTTATCTGTCATACGTCAAAATGACTCATGTGAACGTCGTGTATAGAAATATCAAAGTGATCGACGTATGACGCGACGACTCAACATTACTCCTCTAAAATACAAATAATATTTATGTAGCAACTAGCTTTTGCCCGCGGCTTCGTTCGTATGATATCCGGACAAAAAGTAGCCTATATGTTACTCCAGCGCACATACTATATATATTCGAAGTTTCAATCAAATCTGTTCAGCCGTTACGGCGTGATTGAGGCACAAACATACATCCACACATCCTCACAAACTTTCGCATTTATAATATTAGTAGGATATCACGTAGCTAAACTTCAACACTGTTTAAAATGTTTTGTCACTAATTTGACTGTTTGTTTAATTTTTAATTGATAGATTTTGAGGCGTTTATAACGGACCCACCCACCAATTATTTTTACCTCTAAACCTAGTAAGGCTTGCTAGGCTAGTAAGCCTTCGCGTCAGTGGGTTGCAAGCTGAACTGGAGGTGATTCTGTTGTGTAAAATCAAAAAATCCTTAAAAAAACACACAGATCAAGCAGAACTACTGAAAATGATAGGCATTTAAGAGGAGTTTCGGGATTTCTCTCATGTTAAAATTCTCCAACATTAACCCGTAAAATGTTTTATCTCTATACCAACAAGAAATGGTACAGTTGCTTAAAAAACTTCTAAAATAGTATACGTATTCATGAAACAATGACCTCTGGTTATAACTGTACATGAATGGCTAAAACGTGCCATGCTACTTTTTATACTAAGTAGGTACTCATAGATTACCTATTGTTAAGCTGTTTGTTACTGTAACTGACACTAATAGAAATAGACTAGTTCAGACATTTATACAAAAGTGACGGGTTAACACGTTGACACTGAGGTCAATGTACAGATTGCGGCAAAGTATCCGCGTTTTCTTGAAAGTAGAGTAGGTAAGCTGAAAGATACGAGTTCGGGTGACTTTTAAGAAATGCCCTTGCAAAGCGAATCTAACTCTAATATTTTTATATTACCTTTAGTTTGATTAGTTTAGTTTTTGGTACTCTACATAAATACCTAATGCAAAATAATGATTTTGCCTTCAGAGACCTGAAATTCATAAAAAAGCATCCATAACTTTAGCTAACACCAGATCAATCTAGATTCCAGACTTCAGTATAGGCAATACCTAAGTTTACAAATAGAGCAGGACCCAAACAAATGAGCGTGCGTCGGCTGCCGCCCTTGAACTGCGGTCGGAGGCTGCGGCGCAGGCTGCGCGGGGCCGCGGGGAAACGCGAGGGGGGGCGCGGAACCGCGGGGGGGGCGGGGCGAGCCCGGCCAATCAGCGCCCCTTCACATTTTTCTGCCCCCGCCCGCATCGCCGGACGCTGCCCAAAAACAAAAGGATCAAAGTCTCCGAAACCTATCTCTTTCTTTGTGAGGCCGGTGGACGAGCATCGATGAGAGGACAGATACAGTGTCGCGCGGGCGCGAATCGATAAGCCCCCCACCCCCTCGGAGCGCCCCCGCACCCCGCTGGAGGGGGCGCGCCGGCCATTTGCACGGATGTATACTATTATTATTTTATTGAACGGACGCTCCTAAGTGGTGATATAAGAATATTTACAAATCACAAGCCCCGATTTGGGGCAATTATGGAGCTCTTGCGGCCTCTTGAGCTCGCCAAGTGGTATCTAAAGTTAAACGTCTTTTATATTGAATACCTATCTGTTTTATTTCTTCCTGCCCTCCTGTAATGCTCCTTTGGTTATACAAACATTCAAGTACTTGTTTATATAAATACCTAAGCGGTTACTGATTCTACTCTCTCTTTGGCGATATGATGAATGCTGGTTATAGCAGCATTCGTCATTAATATACCTAATTTACGGCGAGCCCGGCATAATTAAAGCTCATTTTAATAATTTCATTGGTGCATGGCCAGGCTTTAAACCCAGAACCTTCCAATCAAAAGTCGCTCCACTAGGCTATCAAAGCTCATTTCTGGCCCTGGGTTAAGAAAAAAGATTGCCTACGTACGGCCAAGAGAGGTTCAAAGAAGTGCATAAAACGTTAAGGAAAACATTGTGATGAAAACCCGCGGCTTAGTCGGCTCCACACGTAATTGACCACTGGCCTTTTCTGTGGGTAAGGTTCATTATGTTAAGAGAATGGTAGTAGGTATATATACCTATTGGAGACCATTGAAAACAGAAGAGGGAAAACCTTATGCGACATGACAGCTTCATAAAGAACATGAAAGAAGGAAAGAGACAGAAGAAGACCAAGACGTAGTTACACCAGCTAGATAAAGGAGAAAGTCGCTGTTTTGTCGAGAGGTTGGAGAGGAGGAAGTGGAAGGGACTGCATCAATTCACCAACAAGAACTAGCTCTTAAATAAAAAAAAAGGTGCAGAGAAATTATTCCATCTAAAATTAAAAAAGAAATAAATAAATATTTGTGGACATTTCACACAGCGCCATCTAGTCCCAAACTAAGCAAAGCTTGTACTATGGGCACCAGATGGCTGATATAATATTTATAATAATATACTTTTTTTTTGTAAATACATATTTAAATAATACTACAACACCCAGATCCGGAAGAAATATTTGTAGAACATACAAACATTTCTCCCGTAGCGAGAATCGAACCCGCGCCTCTTGCGTCTCAGCCGAGCACTCGCCCACCACGCCACCGAGGTCGTCAAAATTGGCCAGCACAATGCAGCGTTTTGGTAGTATAAACCTAACATACTTAGTTACCTATATAAAACGCTTTAAATAAAAGTTTAAGCTTTTAGGCATTATGTTAGGCAAATAAATGTAGAGCGGGGAGCGGCATACCTATACTTTCAGCCAAACTGGAGCGGGCCCCTTGAATACAAGCGAGGTAATGGGAACAAAATCATCTAAGTAGGTTACCTACTTAAGAAAAATACAATAGTGCGAAAAAATCAAGACGTCGATTTGTTTCAATTTTCCACTCCCCACTTATGAGAAGCCTAAAAATATTAATGGCCCTTTCTAAAGTCGCCTCCAGAGTCACGGCGAGAACTCCCGAGAACACCCGAGAAGCGTGAATGTGATAGGTTTATCGCCGTCTCGTTCTCGCGCTTGACTGTTCTCCGTTCAGTGTCGGTTTTTTTGCCCGAGACAAAGGATTTCTCGGGCGAGAACAGAGAAGACTCCTACATTCTCGTTTTGTATCCATGCAGATTAGTGAGCGGCAGAGATTGTGTTTGCTATTTTGCTTGGAATAATAAATTAAAGTTGAAATTTATCGAATTCTTTCAATCTGAGCCTATTTTATTACTACCTACAGTCGAACCCGGCTGCAGTTTGAATATCGTAATCCATACCGGATAAGAAACTGATCACGAATGAGAAAATTGAGAGTGTGGATAAATAGTTTATTCTTTGAGAAGTCTCGGCGAAACTTCTCGCCGAGCCTTCTCGCCGTGAGTCTGGAGGGGCTATAAAGTTCGGTACCAAAACTGTGAAAAGGAACTTTAACCTAACCGTCAGGATTTATTATTTCAGCATCTATTGCCTGTTTCCATAATTCTGCTAACGGTTGTCGGATCTTTCATTGCCATAGCAACATTATTTTTCTGTCAAATTGTACGAGTATCTTGGAACGATATGTTGTTCCGAGACGAGTACCTAACCTACCTATACCTATGGCGCTTTTCGACGGATAACAATATTACTATGATCGTCTAATAAGAACCCGGCCTAAGTATCTACCCAAATGGTAGTTTAGAATAGTTTGAAATTTTACCTTTTATTTTGCACTTTTAAGATTTATGACTTCTAGTATAGAAACGCAATTGTTCAACTTTGCATGTTTGATAATACCTATGCAAGTAGGTGGGTATTAAAATTTATTAAACTCTAGCTTTAATTTATTCATTCAATTTCTTATTTTATCACATTTTTATTAGAGTGTGCGTCTAACTGCACCATATCATACATGCATAATATTATCACGCCCGTATCACTCCTGAGGGGATTTTCATATTCTAATAGATACCTAGGTAGGTACCTAAGAAATTCGGCTAGTGTTTTTTTATGCATAATTTTCAACCTCCAGTAGATTTTTTCAGGTACCTACCTAAGTACCGACATTATTACCGACCGAAAAAGTAACAAATGTGGAAGTGCTGAATAGAGTCAAAGAAAGAAGAACCCTGTCGATAGAAAAGAGAAGAGGAAAGATGATTGGCCACCTTAAACACATGACAGTTTTATCAACACCATCATAGAAGGAAAAGTATGGTATCAGACGTATGGAGGTATAGAGATCAAGGAGGCTGCGCTGGATAGAGATAAGTGGAAAGAGCTGCATCGTTCATCGACAAGAGCACAGCTCTTAAATTAGAAGAAGAAGAAGGACATAATACCTACTCGTCTAACAGAAAACGAAGTTTGTAATTCAGTTTACAAACGTCAGTAAATAATAGGTACCTACGTACTCTGGCGACTGGGACCGCTTCAAACTGAGGCCGCGGTCCTAGTCACCCAATTCAGGCATCTGGGACCCCCTTATTTTTTATTTTATTATTATTTTTGGACCATCCCTTATGGGATACGGTGTTATCAAGGGCGTCGCCAGCCGATGGCGCAGGGGGGGGGCAAGTTGACTTTACCCACTACAATTCATACTTTTCTCATTCTCTATGAATGAGAAAAGTATGAATTGGCAACTTTTTTAGAATCTCTAGGGGGGGGCAGCTGCCCCTCCCTGCCCCCCCTTGGCGACGCCCTTGTGTTATTAATTATGTATGTATTTTTGTACTTCAAATCAGTATATTTTAGATCGTTTGAAAAAGAAATTAACAAAAAATTTGCGTCTGAGGCCCTCTTTTATTTTATTTTTATTATTTGTTGATAAAGCGGCGGTTAATCTTACGACAAGGAAACTTAGGTAGGTATACCTAAGTTTCCTTGTCGTAAGATTAACCGTACAAATGTACAAATGTACAACAGTAAGTATGTACCTATATATCAAAGTTATCCTCTTCTTCAAAAGAATTAAGCTGTTTACCTCGTAACCTCTTTGATATAAGTTTGCAGCGCACTATATTAACAAGATAGATATAGGTAACCTATACCTGCCTACCTGGGTAGGTTTATCTAATTTCATATGGGTCAAACGCCATCTGTCCCAATAATGCCGTGATCCGTGAGCAAACGAGGCAAATTGGTTCATGGGAAAATCCAGTCCGCAGCAGCAAAACCGGTGATGAAAGTTATTTTAAAATGCGCCATCTATAGACAGAACTGACACTTGGTGAGGAAATCAACCAACGCCATCTCTCTGGTATTACTATAACTGAGTCATTGATATTTAGCGCCATCTAGTAAATGTCTATGGTAACTTATGAAAGTAAAGCATCCCAAACGTAATATTTGTTCTCATAGTATCCAGTAGGTGGCGCTGTTTCGTAAGTGAAAATATGCTCATCATCCTATTGATTTCATGTCATAGAAGCCTCTTGGCATTTAAGTGTTGGTTTGTAAATTCAAATAATATTATTTTATGGTGTTAGACGTAAAAACATCAATTAATTTCGAAGTAGTTGTTTACTGCGTAATAGAAATATCTAATTCATTTCCGGTTTGATTCGCGCTCGACGACACGCAAACTCGTTTTTTGCAGCTAACTTCATTCCATTCATGTTCGATCTGTTTCATTCGACTACGTTGAGGCTTGTGCTTTCTGGGATAACGCTTTTCGGTAAAATATTGTTTATTCCATTGCCAGAGTGTGATTTACTTATGTAAAAAACATCGCAATTTGTATTACACTGAGTACAAAGTTATTCCAAAGTGCTGTGATCGTGGGAGCGTAACAATTTGGCGCGTTTCGGATTCTGTCAACATACCTATACA
The DNA here is from genome assembly GCA_949320045.1 of Scotopteryx bipunctaria. NCBI lineage: Eukaryota > Metazoa > Arthropoda > Insecta > Lepidoptera > Geometridae > Scotopteryx > Scotopteryx bipunctaria. Next base: position 9,943,035 of record OX439441.1, read on the forward strand.
GTGCCCTCACGCAGAAGCGTTTCTGCACGTGTAATTCCAATACAAACGTGATTTTTCGTTCGCAGACATGGCTTTGAGCATTGCACTACCTCTTGGTGGATTGGAGACGGAGAACTTCAATTCATTTAGCTCCTTCGGGCATATCATTGACATAGCGGGTCTTGCAAAGTCGCAGTCGAGCCCGACTCCATCTGTCTCCAGCGAATCTAGCGGTATCGGTTCGCTTGGGTCGCTCAAGTCTGAATCGGTGAACAGCGACTCTCTACCGTCCAGTCCTCACACAACAGAGAAGGTGAGTTGAAATTTTGCACATCAAGTTTGTTTGCGTTCGTGATGGCCTTGACCTCTCTATGTTCATAATATTCCGTAATGGCGAATGTCCATATTACGCTATCAATGTTGTGTACATTATCGACGCGTGATTGTGGAAAGATTTGAGAACAAAGTGGTTTTAGATTGTCGTTTTGTACACTTCACCTTGATTGTTAAAAAATTAAATCATTCTCAAGTGTCATTGTTTGTAATGTTGTTATCTAAGAAGTCAAAGTTTCATGTCAATTGATATAACATGGTGAACATGTTTTCAGAAAATATTCGAGCCAGTTGTGCAGCCACAGCCACGTCCCAAAGAACTGAAGCCTGATAATATCAAAGTCTCGTACGAAGGGCGCGACGTTCTCAATCTGATGGGTAACCTGACTGACGGCCGTTGGAACTACCGACCCACAGTGCTGCCTCCCAACAACCCAGCATTGTTCTTCGCCAACCGCTCCCAGTACCATCGCCTGGGACCATACGGAACTCGCACACAGTATGTAAAAGACTCTTGTCATCTCTGCGGCTTCGACTGGGTCATCGCAGCCACTGACTGATGAGATTTTCCGAACAAACCAACGTTGAATGGGTACAACTGGGACACAACAGGTGCATATCCACTTAGCTTTTGTCATGGTGCCTCTATTACCATAACAGACTGATGGCTTTAGTTTATTTATTTCCACCTATTGACTTGTCATTTTACTGACAGAAATTTTATTTACGAGCTCATTTAGATTTTTTATTTGAGCATTATTATGCTGATGAATTTGATTGAATTTATATAAAAACAAATGCATTATGTGATCGATTAATTAGTTCTTTTATTAAAACTAAGCTAAGGCCATTGGTTGTATGACATTTTCCTAATTAGGTATTATAGTATTTGTGTGGAGCCCTGCTGTGACCCGGTCGTGGATGACTGTGGAATATTGATGTGGCTATCGTCCCGCACATTCGTAGAGTTACATTTTAACGTGACTTAATACTGTGATCTTAATTTAAATCGAGACAATTTTTTGATAAATTCTGTGAATGGTAGCGTGACGATATATATTATGCGTCACTTCGTTTTGTTTTAACTTATTTGTGTGATAATATTAGGCTTAATTAATGATAAACTTGCAATGCCATAGGATTTTGCAGACTATTCCAAATCAAAGCATTTCTAGGTTCCATCCTAAATTAAAAGACTAGATTGGATCTTAAATCAACTCCAATTTGTCATCTCAGTTTTATAAAAAGTTATATTTATACACTTAACTAGTTCCTCTTAGAATTGTTAATTTATTTGTTATCCAAAGAATATTATACTAACTATAAATTGTTGGACTTCCCAATTTATACTGGTAAGTATGAAATCAATTCGGTTGAAATTTTCAGCCAGACAAGTAGTCCAAATCTAAAGCAATATTTAAATTATAGACATTTACTTTATGATATCATATTGCACTAATATTTCCCACCATTTTATTGTAATAGTTTTTATTTAAATATTGTTTTGTAATATTCTGTAGTCTGTAGATGTTTAGATATATTCCACAGTCATTTGTCAATAGGATCGTCGTTTAAACCAAAAGGCTGCTTCTCGGATGTTATTTAAATGTACGATTTTGACGAGATAGGCACGAATTTAAGCCAAGCTGTAGATTAATTAAGGTCTAATTATGATTGTTGGATTTACCGTCCGAACATAACATACAAATAGTGATGGCGTATTGTTAGATGTTATCTTGACACATTTCCTGCAACCAACTTCCTATCGACATAGATGCTTCCAAAACTCACTTAATGTCGAGCCCACGTGAACATAGTCAAAGTGGGTTATCAGTGCATATCATCACAAATTAATGCAGTGATTAGATATTCTTAAGGTATTAGTAGTTGTTACATACCGTTTTAAAACGTTTGAGTCATTGATACGCCCAGAAGCTGGGCTCCTAGTGAAATTATGATAAGTGTCGTTGACAGACTGGCAATATCTCTATGTATGTGCATATTTAAAGTGTAATATTTGTGGTCTCTTAATTTAGTCAAGATATTTAATAGTGTGAGTCTCTTTGATTACATATAAGTAAATGTATAACATACTAACTTAACTCTAATATTGATACTGTCCTTTTGTGCAACTTTAGTTCTGCTACGTTGTGATCAGCTTTAAATTAGTACTGAAGTATTTGTACTTTTGAAATATTTCCCACAAAGTTATTTTTATAAAAAAATGTTGATGAGACAATACAAGTAGCTTTCAAAATTTTATTTCTAATTATACACACACGGGGTTTGTGTATTGTTTTGGCAAATAATTTGGAAGGGACCAACACCCGCGTATTAATTTCCTTTTTCCAATGTAGCGATACTCAGTTCCAAAGCAGTCAGCGGTACTCAAAATGTTCTTTGCATTTGATCAAACACTCGCTCGAGTTACCGCAGTAGAAATAATGTAGCTCTTTGGCCTTCCTCACTCACCCGGGCTATGAACACTAAACTTAGATAAAATTATAACAAAATATTATTATACGTATTTATGATTCAGTGGGTATTGACTGGACATATAGCATGGATCTCAGAATGCAGCTAACAGTGATACATCATTGCCTATGCTGGAGGATGCCCCAACGTACCGACTATGGCAATCATGTTCGGAGGCGTCTTTCATTACCTAGTGTGCTATATTCTCAGTCACACACACATTCACAAATGGTTGTTATTGGTTAATGTTAAATCAAATGTTGCATTCAGATTTATTTTTAGTTATTATATTTAATTACAAAATGACAAAGCTGCAATCGAATGTAGTTCAAATAATAGTATTGGAGCGATACGCACAGTTGAGTAGAGTTATCCTTGATGTGATTGTGTCCCGTAGCGAGCAATGGGCGGGGGTACCATAGTACGCCACCGACAGCGACGACGCCGGTGGCCGAGGTGCGATGCAATATTTGCATTCCAATTTTTGTTAGGTTAGCGGCCGAGTTTAGTAGTTGTTATTGTTTATTTTAATCTACATTGCCAAATAGTGTTGGTTGTTGTGCTATTTATTTGACTAAATTCTAAAAAAATATCAATTTAGTACCTTCCATTACAAAGTGTCTTTCAAGTGATTTTATAATGTTTAAATCATTTCAATTTTATGCATTTTATTTTGTTAGTCAAATCATTATACACGATATTATAAATAATACCTATACGTTGTATTATATCTATAATTGTTCTATCATAATATTATAAATATTTTTTCTCATTGAACTGTAGTCAAATGACAGTATTTTTATAATGAAAATTGTATAAGGACGAAGGGTTTTGGCCGAGCGTGGGCCCGCGAAGCCCCGGCGGACCCGGAGGGCGGGCGCTAGCGGGCGCACACTCGCTGGTCTTATGTATATCTGATAAGCATTATGTAGGTTTAGCGAAATAGATTAACTGGAGACGAACTCCTCGCACCAAATCTTCTTGGTTCAATGTTGTTCTCGTGATATAGTGCGCCGCAAGCGACGCAGAGCTCAATATTTTAGTAACCCTTAAGAAAATTAATACCTCTTTTGAAAAGAATATAATCTTTATTATAGTATATCCAATCGATAATCACATATGTATTTCCCTGTTTTTTTTTTGATGTGATATCATAAATGACTGATCTGAATTTAGTTTTTAAGTTGGTTATTGGTATGCCGTGCTATTTCGAGAGTATAATTAAGAATGAATATTGAAAGTGCCAATGCTCGTAATTTAATCTTTATGACTGGTTCCTCTGTAGTTTCTGTGTAGGCCTTCCGTCAGATGAAGGCCTGTCTTTCTACACCCCTACAATAAGCAATCTTTCTTCCCTAACACTAAGTTTCATTGTTATTTTAATAATCACGTAACGTGCACAATCTCTGTAATGCTTGCAATATTATGTGTAATAATGTCTTATTCCTCATTCATAATATAATACTGCGTAATGTTAAGAGTACAATATGAGATGATGTTATAATATCGTTCTAGTATCAAAATTAGCCGAAGATGTTAAATTATAACTTAGTTAGGAAAAATTTTAACATAGCTTCGTATAATTGGGATGTTCTAGTATTTAGTAGTCGTATTTATGGCGTATAGTAGTGACAAGCAGACGTCTCGTGTGTGAAATATTGTTAGTGGCAATAATACTCTATGTTAGTCCCCTGCCAAGAGACTTGACCAGCGCCGCGGGCCGCCCGCCGCCAGCGCCCTGGCGGCCAGCGCCCCGCGGACTATACTGAACGATAGTACTAGGAGTTTTTGTTGTAACTATAATAAATAGTCGTAGGTATTTTATCGTACTTAATAATTATTCTTGCGATGCCTTAATTCTGGTTGTCAATTAGACATGTCTCTGCCTAGAGTGTTATCATTGTTTTTATTTATTTTAGTTTTTTTTTTGCTGTTCCGGCTTTCTCCGTGAACTTCCAGTCCAGGCTGTTCTTTTGAAATGATTTTGAGGTCGATTTATTTTTACCTAAGTGTTCTTATTAAATGTTACCAAAATGTTTTTAATAAAATATTTTTATATGTATTGTGATGTTTTATTTAGTGAGCCATCCGAAAAATGTAAACGCGCAAGTCTTTTAATAACAGCCACCTACGAATACTGAGATTACCCAACTAAACTAAAATAGCGCCGTTGTTTACTCCGCAAAGACAATTTTGTCAAGCTTTATCGGTTTGGGCGATAAGCCAAAAAAAGATTCCTACAAACAGCAGTACGTAGGTTATAGATACATAATACCTACTAAAGGACATGGCTACCGTGGTCGTGGTCGTCTATTCACCTACCGGTGTACCAATGGATTTTTCGTTTCGATAAATCTTCATCTTAGATGTGAGGAAACCCGCGGCTTAGTCAGTTCCGCACGTATTGACCATTCTTTCTTGTGGACAAGTCTGACTAAGCTGAGAGAATGTTATAGGTGTGTACCTACCTGCTGAGCAAGCCTACTCCATCTAAATACGTCCCGTTAGTGTTAGCAAAAGTTGCCTCCTGGCGCTGTGTTAACCATCTAATATAGATTGTAAAATGCCTTAATAGCAGGAAAACCGAAAATGTGGAATTCTCATGTTTGGCGAAGGCAGATGAAGCTTTTCGTCCATTGCTAGCTTGGACGAATAAACACTCGTATCGATTGCCACGGATAGGCCAAGGCAGCACACGAAAAATATAAAAGCGCCATCTATCACAACATAACAACACTAAGAAGTTAGCCACACCAAACGATGAGCTGTACCTGTAGCGCCATCTATGCAACATAGTGGAAGATAAAACAACATGGCGCTTGAGCTTCTGGAAACAGATGGCAGCACCCGTACAAAATTTAGTTTTCATACCATGGTTACAGTGCTTAGAGACGTACCCTATTGCATTCATAATAATATTATGAATGTCGTAGTGTGGTCTCTAGTTAGGTATAATTTTGAGGTGCACGTTAAATCCTTTCACCACACTGGTTCGAAAGAACTAGTGACACGATTAGTAGTAGTAGGTATAAATACACTTTTACTTCACCTACCTTCTATTAGATATTAACTAAATACCTAACTATGTTAGAACTTGTTAGAATAATGGACGAATTTGTGAAGACGGGTAGGTAGGTACCTACATAGTACAAAACAAAGTACTTAGGTACGGCACGGTGTAAGTAGACAACATAGGATAGGTACTTATGGATGGTAGGTATAAGTACTTAGGTACCTACTTACTTAGCTCCGAAATGACAATAGTTCCACCCACGCCAGCTCGGCTTTAGCTCCATCAATAGCCAGCATTATTCGCGACAAAATACATTTTCCAGCTAGGTAGGTACATTGTTCCATCCAATTCATAATGGAATAATAGTCCCTGAACTGTTTTTATTCGGCAATGTTTTTGTTGCCGAATATCCAGCGCGCATAATGGGTGTATTCATTTGGAGCGACTGAAAAGTGTCCTTTATCAAACCACAATAGAAGGGAATCAAAGAAATCATACCTAAATTCAACAGGCCGATTCTGTTTTTTTTTAACAAAAACAGAACAACCTGTAAGACGGCTAGTCTTTGTTTGAATTACCTATTTGATCAATTGATAAATAGGTACCCTACGTAACTTATCGTGAAATAGGTAGGTACCTACCTACCTATCTACAATACGTTAGAGTTGGAAAGTAGGACCTATTTTCCAACTCTATCGTATTGTAGATAGGTAAGTAGGAACGTACCTATTGAAGATTAGAAGGAAACTAGTCTGTTATCTTTACTCATTGGAATAAGTGAATGTTGGTAAGAAAAATGTGAAAATTGAAAGCGGGTTATGTATGATTGCCTCTACGTCTTCCATTCGATTTCATGAAAATTACATTCGGCTTGAGTTAGGTACACGAGGATTGTGATTCAAGTGATAGATGCAACATCTGTCCAACTCCAAGGTCCAACTATTTCGCAGCCATCGATAAAACTGGTACAATTGGATAATTAATTAAAGTGATGCTGATGAGAAACAAAACATATGCCATAAAAATCTCATATTTTCCGATAGTGTGTTATTTTAAAGCCAGTCCTAGTGGCCCTAGGAAGGAAGATGATATTTATCAACTCATTAGCCTACGATTGTCATAAAAAATGTTAATTCAATGCCACAATTAAACTGATAAACTACGAAGAGCACTCGCATCACGAAATTCGCGTGACGATGAAAATGTCGATACTGACGTGGGTCATACTTAGGTAAAGGTACCTAATAACGGGGAACTTGCGTTAAAATTATATTGAGAATTTATTTTAAATACTTTAGTTGCACTTTGTTGGTGCAACTAAATACTTAAATAAAATTGTACATAAGAAGGGCTTAATACCTAGGAATTTTCTACCAGCCAACCAATGAAGTGGTATAGACTGGTATAGACTGTTGGCTTGCGACACAAAAAATATACCTACCATAGATAATATAAAAATACATTAATAAGTTTAACCTGACTGACTGACTGATTCATCATCGCCGAGCCGAAACCGCTGAAACTTAAAAGCTTCATTTTATTGCAAAACAAACCTTTTCTTTTTCGAAATTCAACCCCTAATGTGGTGAAGAGGTGTGAAATCGTTTGTATGGGATTTTTAACAAAGTAAAAGGACACGTGTTTTAGGATTTTTTAAAACAACCTGTTAGAGCAAATTCCCAACTTTAGTTCACGTTTCACAACTAGATGGCGCTGTCAAATCTGACCGGTTTTCTAGAACGCGCTATCGATGCGTTTTGATGTTTTTGCTAGGCTAAAGTTCTAAAATGTAATAAATTGACTCACATGTAATACCACATATGCCTTTATTTTCCTCCCTTTCCCTCTCGGAGCTTGCCGATCAGTTTAGTTCAAAACATTGGTCCTCCGTAAGCCAGATTGGCACTAGATTATTAGGTGCCTAACCAGTAATAGGCAGGTAGGGAATAGCTGTACTCGCTGTGGATCGCAGCGGATAAGGTGCAGCTGAGACACGGTGGTGAAACCATACCCCGTGTTCTCTCGAGAGTGCATTGGATGGGATTGCAGTGCAGTGTGTGAAGTGAAGTTCAGTGAGTCCATAGTTCACATGAGCGCCGGCGCCGCTCACAGTTATGAGATCAACGCAAAGGCTAGATCTGCCTTTTGCGAGTCCAAGAAGAATAAGAAGTCCAAGGTGTGCGGGGACATTGACCCCCACGCCCTCGGAAGAGGAGTAGTCCAAGGTGTGCGGGGCTCATTGACCCCCACGCCTCCTGAAGAGGAGCAGTAAAAGGAGTGTGGAGCCTTACCCCCACGCCCCCCTGAAGAGCAGTACAAGGCGCGCAGGTTCATTGAACCCGTGTCCCCCGCAGAGCAGTCCAAGGAGTGAGGGGCCGCTGACCCCACATCCCTACGAAGAACAGCCAGGAGGTGGGCCTACAGTGCCCAGAGCAGCAGTCCAAGGCGGGCGAAATCATTCGCCGCGCCTCCAGTCCAGAAGATCGGTGACGGTGCTACTACGCAGCTACAGCATCGTGTCGTGTTGTGTTTGTATTGTGAAGGAACCGTGAGTACTCTTTTCGTTAACTTTGTAAAGTGATTTTTGCGTCATATTTAAAAGTACATATTGTTGAGAACTTTAGTTGTGTTTGGTGATAATTTGGTAAAGAGATTTGATAAACATTTTTTAGAAAAATAGTAAGTTTAATAAAATTAGTCTAGAGATAAATAAATTACTATAAATAAGTAAATTAGCTTAAAAATAATTGATTTAAAATTCATATATTTTGTATAAAATTAATTATGGAGTCTATTATTAATTTACAAAAAGATATTCAAAGGTCAATAGAAAGAGCTCTAATTAGTTTCAAAAAATGTCCAAAAGATAGATGTAATGCTGAATACATTGAGGCCAAATTAGATAATTTAGAGAAGGACTGGATCTTGTTTCGTATAAATAATTCCAAATTGTATGAATCTTACAAGGCTAGCGATTTGGAGGATTCGGTTTATGTAAAAAATAATATTTATGCAAATACAGAAGAAAGTTATATTGTAGGTAGGTCACAAATTAGGTCAAAATTAAAGTTAGATCAAATATTAGCGAGTACAAATTATGAAGGTCATTCGAGTTCACTAGTGAAACTGCCCAAGATCACAATTCCAACATTTAGTGGAAAATATGAGGAATGGACTACATTTAAAGACTTGTTCGTTTCATTAGTTCATAAAAATAAATCATTAGATAATGTTCAAAAACTTCACTATCTGAAGGGACATCTCACCGGTGAAGCCGAACTTTTGCTTAGGCATATGCCGATAGCTGATTCAAATTATGAACGTTGTTGGCAGATGTTAAAAAATAGATACAGCAATAAAAGGTTTTTGTCAAATGCAATACTTAATAAGTTATTCGGACAACGTTCCATGAAATTCGAAGCAGCTATAGCAATTAAAGAATTGATCGATACCACGTCTGATTGTTTGAGTGCGTTGGAAGCTTTAGAGGTTGATGTAAGCACGTGGGATACCATCATCATCCACATTGTTGGTTCGAAATTAGACCCTGAAACACGGAAACAATGGGAACTAAGTGTCTTCAATGTTTCAAGTACCGAAGTAGATAACATAAATAATTTACCAACTTTTGCGCAGTTCAAAACCTTTCTAGAAAGTCGATTTCGTGCTTTAGAGTTTGTGGAATCTAGTATCCGATCTGTAGCTCAGCAGGGAAGTGGTTCACAAGTGTCATATCCTCAGTCATATCGGTCGATGGTAGCGACATCTGTGTCGATGCCTTGTGAGTTTTGTTCAGGAAGTCACAAATTGAGTTTTTGCAAGACGTTTGCTAAACAAAACATAAATAAGAGGAGAGCGTTTGTTAACAAGAACAGGATGTGCTTGAACTGTCTAGGCGGAAACCATAATGTGTATAATTGTCGAAAATCAACTACATGTCGTATCTGCCAGAGGAGACATCATTCTTTGCTCCATCTCTTATCAGAAGAGGACAATATAGAAAGGCCAGCAGTATCTAAATCTAAAGTCGAAATCGAAACTCCATCCACGAATCAACAAGTTGTAGCATTTCTCTCCACCGGGGAAGTACCAATGATGAAACAGGTTTTATTAGCAACAGCCTTGATAAAAGCAGAAGCAATAACTGGTGAATACCAAACTGTCCGAGCGCTAATGGACCAGGGATCCCAAGCAAACTTTATCACCGAGGCTGCTGTTCAAATGCTACGTCTGAGAAAGATACCTGCAAAAGTAACGATTTCTGGAATAGGCAATGACAACAAGATAAAAGCAAAGTATTTAGTACAACTCACAATTCAGTCCCGCACAAATGCCAAGTTAAAATGGAAGCTTCAAGCATATGTTTTAGACCATATAACAACTCATCCACCAGAAGAAAGCACCGAGAACATAGATGGAATGGATATAGGAAATATACAGTTCGCAGATCCGCAATTCACAACTCCATGTAAGATTGATATGCTACTCGGCGCAGACATCTACAGTCAAGTTCTGAAACAAGGTATAAAAAAGGATTCATGTGGCACTATTGTTGCACAGAACACCAGCCTAGGCTGGGTACTCTCTGGAATGGTCAGACCAACAACGAATACTAAGCACAGCAAGATATTAGCCATGCCCATGCATATAGCTTGTGACGGAAATAAAAAAGAATTAGTAAAGCAATTTGGAGAAACTGAAGAAGCAATAAGTACAAAAAGGCTACTTGCCACAGCAGAGCAAAAATGTGAAGATTTCCTTAAAGCAACTATGAAGAAAGCCGGTGAATCTGTTTGTAACCTGTCATTTAAAGATAAAGAAAAGCAATTAAAATATGGAAATTCTAGAGATATAGTAGTAAGAAAATTGAGGTTATTAGGAAGAAGATGGTCAAGAGATACAGTACTAAAAGAACAATATGTAACTAATGAATATTTTAGATCAAACTACATGCAAATGGATAGTAATAGCAATAATAGAAAAAATGAAGTTGTGTACTTACCACATCGTGCAGTAGCCCGGAACGACAAGAAAACAGTAGAGAACCTGTACAGATAAATAGTAGGATTATAAGATAAAGGTAGATTTAGGATAAAGAAGTACAACAGCTATCGGGATCTCCTGAAACAGAAAAACAAAATATTAAAATAATTAGCATAGAAAGGTACAAAATAAAAGAAGAGCAAACAAGTATTAGGACAAGCAGATGAAAATCATTGGTCAAATAAGAAAAAATAGAAGTGAAGATAGATACAAGGATATATAAAAAAAAAAATATTAGGACATACCTATAATAATAATGAAGACATTTTCCAGTTCAAGATGCAGTTTCCTCTGCAACTCAGATCTGTAATTAAAAGAAAAATTAGATCACACATAATAAGAACATTAGGATGAATAGCACAAGCGGTAATATAAGCAAAATTAGACCACAGAATTATTAGAAGAATATGAGTACTTACCATACACTTACTTGAAAAATGATTATTTCTCAACTTCTTACCATAGAGAACGGAGTGAACCATTTCCACTGATGCCAGGTCATTTTTATTTTGTTTGTAGTTCAGCACTAATTTAGAATATATTTTGAGAGTTTAAATATTAGTTCATTGCCCGGATGGCAATTATTAAAAAATATAAATTATCATTATTATCTAAAGTATCATTGTAGTTGAGGGTCCAGATGGCTTTTAACCCACATGATCACATTGCAACCTAACAAAATGTAATTAGAATAAAATTAAGTAGAAATAAAAATGTATGAATGTTAAAAATAAGTATAATTAATTATGCAACAGTAAAGGTAAGTTCAAAATTGTAAATGTTCAAGGATAGCTAAAGTATAAAATAATAAAAATATAATTAAAGGACCAACATCTAAACTTTGTGTTACTAATTGTGTTACTAATAGATGAATATTAAGTAAAAGTATATAATGTGTAAAGATGAAACTTATGTATGCATCAGTAAAATTAAGAATAAATTGTAAAGATACAATGATAGAGAAGGATAAAGAAGTCTGAATGGTATAAAGTATGTAATTTGTTGAGTTCACTGTATATTATGCCACGCCATCAAAAATTGATTTATATAAAGTAAGTACAAAATGTTATTGAGTTTCCGTTAAGGACCCTTACTAGGTCCTTGGCGGGCGGTATGTTAGAGCAAATTCCCAACTTTAGTTCACGTTTCACAACTAGATGGCGCTGTCAAATCTGACCGGTTTTCTAGAACGCGCTATCGATGCGTTTTGATGTTTTTGCTAGGCTAAAGTTCTAAAATGTAATAAATTGACTCACATATAATACCACATATGCCTTTATTTTCCTCCCTTTCCCTCTCGGAGCTTGCCGATCAGTTTAGTTCAAAACACAACCCTTAAAAAGGGTTGAAATGGGGTGTCAAAGTTTGTACCTATTGGAGCTTTTTATAGGACGGTGCATTGGCTTGAAACTCGGTTTCGATACTATAAATGCAAAACAAATGGACAAGTGTTTCAGGGGTTTTCAAAACAACCCTTAAAAAGAGGTGAAATGTGTACTACTAAAAGTAATCTGACGCGTACAAAGTCGCGGGTAACAGCTAGTATAAAATATAAATAATCACAAATTTATAAAATGTCACGTTGTGCGATAACTTTGTTGGGTAAAAAGCTCTTTCGTAAGTAGGTATTTTAAGTCTCTTTTGCGCCAGCCTTTTTAATTTCGAGAGGTAATTTATTCCAGTTTATTCCATAGCCCGACTGGCTTCTATAGAGAAAAAATTGCCACGGAAAGACGTGCTATGTTCAGGGATAGAGTCTTTGAGAACAGAGAAGAGAGTGCAGAGAATTCTCAAATTCCTACTACTTATATTAGTAATTGATAGTCGTTAAAAGTACATTATACTGAGAGATTTTTTCTAAGATTATAATTTTTTAAATTGAAACTTAATTTGAAACATCAATAAGTGCTCTTCTTGTCGTCACTCCATAAGTCAGTTCAGCTGTTCAACAAATTAACATTGAATTATGAAAGCATCAGCCATCCCTTAGTCGACTTTTACGAAATGCTCGGGGAGAAGCAGCTGGACGCATTCTGTTTTTTCTTAATTCCCATTCTTGGACGAATAACTAAGTTTGCGTTTATTCGTCCAAGCTCCCAGTCCAGCAAAGAAGTACCTATTACTCAATTTTTGAAAAAAAAAAAAAAATTGTCTGTGCATATTTTAACTTTTTAGTTTTTGCTATCTTTATGTAATCTGTATGTAAATAAAAGTATATTTTATTAGTTATTAGCCTAGGCAGTTGGCTAATAACTAATAAAATATACTTTAATATATTTATGGATATCACTAAATATGCAAAAAAACAGTACCTATGTAGGTAAGATGTAGGTGTATATGAAATAGGTACTTATAATTATAAATGTGAAACTTGTGAGAATGTTTGGTTGTTTGTGCCTCACAATCACACCTAAACGGCTGAACGGATTTGAATGCAACTTGGAATATACATAATACGTGTGCTGGAATAACATATAGCGGGTACAATGCGAGCGAAGCCGCGGGAGGCAGCTAGTAGTATAATAATAAACAAACCTTAGTAGGTACAATTTTACTCTAAATTCTAAACTAACCTAAATCACGGATTGTTACTCCAAAAGAACATCACAAACAGACAAATCTGAAGAACTATAATAGCGACGAAGAACCCAGCTTTAAGAAAACATTTCATATCCAAAGTTCTGTTTTCATAAATCGGTGGAGGAGGCTGGAGGTAGTTAGGACCGCTGGGCGCCTTCTTCAGGCTTAGAAAAGGCACCTTCATGTTCTTGAAGCTAATGCAATAAGTTTATGCTTACGAATATGCATATGACTATAATATTCCTTTTAAAAATTGTGATAATTCTGTGGAAAATTCAAAGTAGGTAGCGGTCTTAAAAGCAGAGATTATGTAGACGTCAAATTTGACAGGTGTCATTGATGTTTAGCCCCAAATGACAGCAAGTTGCAGTTAAAATTTTGTTCATTTCAGTCAGTTCATCTGAGGTTATATGTCTCTTTGCTACGGACTGCGTAGCACCTTCGTAGCACTCCGTATTTCGTATTTTAGTTTCCTAGATTGAATAGTTTCCACTTCATAATCAACTCTTGAAAACATTGTCCTGTTGAGGTTCATTCAACTCAAACTTGTTTCCGAACAAATTAACAAAATGAACTTCTAAACTTTAGAAGTTCATTTAGAATCTAAAGTTTTCTTCCTCGATCTTTTCCAAAGATTTTCATTTATAATGAAAGTTATGTAAGAATATTGGTTTTCTATTACTTTGGCTACTTATTTAGCCTTTTAACTCTTTGTAAAACGTAAAACAATTTGGTCGAACAAAAGTCAAAGTTTTCAACAAAATGTCGAGTTTTTATTCTTTACTTTTTCAATATTGAAGAGTTAGTTATTCTACCTCTGATTAATCTGTTATTGATATTAATTTGTAAAAGTTTATCTCACTAATATAAATAAGTTCGAGTTTGTGAGGATTTGACGATGTTTGTTTGTGTGTGCCTCAATCACGCCATAACGACTGGACGGATCTGAATTAAGGATTTGGATTTAAGAGTGTGCAATAGGAGATTTTTTTAATTAGATATAGTTATACCTGGTTAGGTTATGTACTTTTACAAATTATATAAAACGATGCTTAGAAACAATAGTAAATTCATTTGAAAAAGAAAACAACAATATCACGATATTCAGTCTCACTCTAATGAAGTAATACCTACCTACCTAGGTTGTTTACAAAGCTTATACCTACCTACTTATTTATTGAATAGGAATCGGTAAATATCGCTCAATGAGCAATGTTAAACAGTTCTCTATTCAAAGAAGCCTTTAGAAAATCAGCCTCCTTTCGAAACGTTTTTGCTGGCCTCATTTATGTTTTCCACATTTTCCATACAGAATTTCGAGCTTGTGTCGACTATTGAAATTCAACTTGGTAACCGATTTTGAAGGAAACTAACACCATTCAAGCTCAAGCTCATTTAGAACAGTTCGCTCAGTTTTCACGGCATGTGCATATTGAGTGATAAATTATGTGCTGAGCCAGATACAATTAAACAACAAAAGAGTTTCGTTAAAGCAGGAAAGGAATAGCGCTAATTACGAACATTGAATGCGGACGTGTTGAAAATATATTAAGTACCTACTTTCATAATAAAATAAAATTAAACATTTATAGACAACATTTATGACATCTGTCATTTTTGTGTCCTCTAAAAAGGAAACAAAAAACAAGAAAGGATGACCTTCAAAGGCTGAGCAGATTTTTTTAAACATAGCTAAGAAGACTCTCGATTAAGACACCTTTCGAAACGAAAATAATTTAATCAAAATTTGTTCATCTGTTCAGGAGCTATGTTGCCACAGACAGAGACGCTACAAACTTACAACAACCCTCGCCTCTTTTCCTTCGAGGGTTGAAAACCGTTGATAACAAAATAAAACTTATAGTGCCAATTTTTTTTTCGGTAAGTATGTAGGTAGGCAGGTACTATAATAGGTATCTAATTAATACGTAATTATTTTACTGTCAAAAAGTTGAACTTTATTTCACAGAATGTATACTCGGCTTTACAAACAGTTTAAAAGCTCACGCGAAACCCGACCAAAGGGCCTTTAGCATTCATCGAAGCTCTTTACAAAATCGCCCGCAGTGTGTTATGGAGCATTCACATTTCCCGCGCTTTTCATAAACAATATTACCACAGAGTAACTAAAGCGCGCATACGTTTCGTTTCTATGCGAGAAAATAACCTGTGGTCTGTGCTTTCATCTGTCAACCTCGCATTTTCAACTTAAAATTAGTGCATCAAACTGCCGTCCGATTACTAAAATGCCGTTAAGTGACATATGTTCAAAATTGGCTTTAATGTACTGGGCGAAAGTGCTTTTTTTCTCTATCGACCAGTACCTATACGTCATATTTTTCTATCATTTATAAGTACCTACTGAGATTTGGAGCCGCACGTACACCTCTATCTACATCCGTTTTGGACTTTTTCAATTCTAAAATACGGTTAACTCATTTTACATTACTGAAACACAAAAAGTTAAATAAAAAATCACAAGATAAACTTGTACCTATCTAATGCAATATATACCTACACTTCAAGCTTATAAAATACAAAACATTTTGGTATTTCAATAAAGACTGTAAGTCTTCAAAAAGTCTAGAAAAGAAAATTTCTCACGTTTTTGCTCGTAGCCAAAATTTTGGATTTTTTACTTAACAACATTTTAGAAATCGGACGGCAGCAAAGTTCAAAATACGATAGTTTCAAAATACGAAAAACGTACTATCATACTCGCGGTGAATTATAGGTACTTATCACACCATGCACTATTTTCAATGTAAATAGTTGTGCGAATATTTAAATCGTAGTAGGTAGGTACGTAACATTAAAGCTCATTTTGCATTGCATTTAACTCGAAGTGACACGCGCCTCGTCTCCGAATAGTCCATTGACGAGCGCCGAGCAAACTCGCTATAGCGAATTAACACTATTCAGGGGAACTTTGAAAGAGGACTACTCTCATACAATTTGGTCGCATTCATAAAGATTCACTCCTTAGCCGGCTGGATGAATAGCTTTATGAAGCTTTAGGTTCGGTTGGACGTCTAATTTCAAAGTTTGTTGTCGAGTAGAGTTATAATTAAATTACTTTATTACTGATATCTAAGAATCACTACCTTTGTCTTGCTTTACGGCTGTAGGACAAGTCTACGGGTGGCCTAAAACTAACTGGAAAATCCTGAAACCGTTTAATATGTTCATTAATTTTTATTTTAAGTAGGTGCCTATCCAAACCGAGATTTAAGCCAGTCGCACTGCCCTTTAAAAAGTTCCTATACAAACTTTGACACCCTTTTTTGACCCTTTTTGAGGATTATATTGAAAGCCCCTAAAACACGTGTTCAATTATTTAGTAGCTATTTTAGAGGTGAATTTTGGACTATGACCAAAAAGTAGTGCCCGCAAAGTTGACACGTAGAGCGTTTGATATGTATTTAAAAAGGCTTTATTTTTAAATAAAAAAAAATAGATTAGCCTTTATGTTATTCCAGAACCTAAACTATCTACATTCATCAAAATCGATTCGGTAGTTAAGGAGATACGTGGTAACAAACATTCACACACACACTTTCGCATTTATAATATTGTAAGTAGGATTATCGAAGCCCAGCCTTTAAAAGATTCTACGACATGAACCGTCTAAAAATTAGCAAAATATCACACGCTCATTGTCACAAGAAACTTCAAATCTACATTAACATACAAGACCGCTCATTATGTAAACACAATACGGACAACCCTAGCGTGTTTTTCAGCACAGCTTTCCAAAAGCGAAAAGGAAAAACGGAGCGTGCCGGAACAAAGACAGCTACACAATAGCGCGCGAACAAAGCCAACTAGAGCCGCTTGTATCATTCCGAGATAAAGGATATCGATGAGTGTCAACCCTAAGAAAGTGACTAACACTGTGCTAGTGAGTGCGTGGGTTTATAAACACAAGTAGTTCTCAATTTCCGATAGTATGTTATCATCACTACCAAGGTTGACATAGCACATAAACATACAAACTTCATATTATGGTATTACTAGCTGCCGCCCGCAACTTTGCTCGCGTTGTACCTATTCGAACAAAAAGTAGCCAATTATATATTATTCCATATATACTAAGTATATTCCAAGTTTCATTCAAATCCGTTCATTTATAATATTAGTAGGATTTATGTAGTATTACACTCATACTAGAAACAGGTAAGCTTCGAGGTAATGAAACAACATTGACCACACAAGATTTAAAAAGAACAATTGTAGGTAAAATAATAATATTATCATATCGATGTACACCAACCCTAACAGAATGGAACAACTGATAAATCGCTAGTGTGACCAACGCCGAATGGATTTTAACCAGGTAGAGTGTGGTCAAACGCAAACCTCGAATCGAATGAAATCGAGTAAACAATTGAACTAACAATCGATTTAAAAATCGAATGGACAATCGAATGGACAATCGAATGAACAATCGAATAAACAATCGAATGAACAAGGTCCGGTTTGTATAGATACTTATATGAATGTACATTGTTAGATTATTATAAGTAGCAACAACATTTCCTGTCAACAAACATACATACAACAACATGCAATTTATTTTGCAATTTAAATAAAAGCTTTTAAAAAGGAGCCATGCTTTTGCTGACTGATCTTAATAATCTATAAGTACATAATGCTCGATTTCTACCTCTACATTATACTCTACTACCAGATGAGAAATGAAAAGCTAACTTATTGTTGTTGTCAGCTGCTGCCCCACAGCTGGGCAAAGGCAAAGTTAGCAGAGTTTTTTCTTTCAAAAATCTTTGGCCCTTTTTGGTGTGGGTATAACAACGGTGGTGTGAATATATGAAATCCGTCGTCCGCTAGTTAAATATAGGAACTAGATAATATAGAATACCTACCTATGCTTATGGTCTGAGCTAAGATCTACTAATAAACTAACTAAGGCCATACATTAGGCCATTCTACCATAGATGATTTACACAGCGTCAGGAGGCAACTTTTACCTTCACAAACGGGACGCTGTAGTGCCCGGGACGAATTAAGATGGAGTAGGCTTGCCCAGCACCTATCCCATCCTCTCAGCTTAGTCAGCAGTTGTCTCAGTTGTCCACAGAAAAGACACGGTCAATACGTTGAGGAACCTAAGCCGCGGGTTTCCTCACGATATGTTCCTTTACCGTTTGAGAGTACTGGTATAGCTCACATAAATTTTTCGCACAGAAAAATCCATTGGCACACGACCGGGTTCGAACCCACGACCTTAGGATCGGTAGGCGGGGTCCCTACCAACTAGACCACCAGTGCTCCCTCTGCATGTACCTACTCTATGTCTGGAAGAAATTGCTCTTAGCAATAAGACCGCCGTTTATGTATATCTGTTTGTTTTTTCTAGTACCTAAGTTTTTTGTTTTTTCTTGTTTTTTTTTGTTGTTATACATAATAAAGAGTTTATCTATCTATCTATCTATCTAGATCCATTAGTAAATTATTTGATTATTTTGGTTGTTCTGTATTCATGATCGCCTGTGACCTCTAGATTTAATAAATAGAAATGAAATGCACAAAGTAATTGGCAGCTCAAAGGACAACGCCGCGGTAGGTATTAAAGTTGACGACACTTAGAACACAGCACATCCGCCAGCTCAGCACTAACGACGAGTCCACAACAATGTGCCCTCTGAAGAGCTCCGAACAATCGAATGAAGACAATAAGCAGCGATACCGAGACAAAAAGAGGCGAAATAAAGGCTCACTTGTTTCCTGGCCGCATTGTGAGGAACGGGAGAGGGCAGAGACAAAAGCGTAATGTGCCACGGGCCCAAACAATGGGGCTCAGCCATTATTGTTACTGTAGCGCCGCTTTACGATTTGTAGCTGCGTTGCGAACTTGACATGGTGAGGTGGCCTTGCTGCCTGCGCCTCGCAGCCTTTGTGTGAACTAGGCATCAGGAGCGGGAGTGGGGGGGACCTGACTTATCTCTAAACAGACTTTATTTTAAAGGTAGCTTTAGGATTCCGCGTCTGTCTGTCTGTGCGATCTTCTAAACAACCCAACGGATTTTGATAAGGTTTATCTGAACACTAGCATATACTCGCGGCTCCACTGATGTAATACTACCAATATCATCATCAGCATCAGCATTATAGCAGTCCACTGCTGGACATAGGCCTCCCCTAATGAGCGCCATTGCGCCCTATCTTCGGCTTGACGCATCCGAAATAATTATTTAATATTAAAATAATAAATTATTATTTTTTATTAACTGTTAACTTCTCTGCTGGACTGGGAGTAAAGAAAAAACATAAAATGCATATAACTGCTTTTCTCCCTGAGCATGTCGTAAAAGTCGACTAAGGGATAATAGTATCCTCCAACATGATGAGATACAATAAGCAAGTATTCCCAAGGAGGATTGACGTCAGGCAGGCGGCCGGTCATAAAACACCTTAGCCAAAACTCTTACAGCATGATCCAAGGATCATGCTGGGCCGACCCCACATAGAGTGGGATGAGGACAGGAAGATGATGATGATGAAATGATTATTTTTATATTTATACTACCAGTATAAAAAGTACTTTATTTGTTATTCCAATTTATCCAAATCCTTTCAGCCGTTAGGTACGCTATGATTGAGCCACAAACATCCAGACAACTGACAAATTTTCTTATATACATACTACTGCTGCCCGCGGCTTCACTCGCGTGGTATCCGGATAAAAAATAGCCTATATCTTATTCCAGCACATGTGCTTTGTAAATATATTCTAAGTTTCATTCAAATCCGTTTAGGCGTGATTGAGGCACAAACATCCAAACATCCTCACAAACTTTCGCATTTATAATATAAGTAGGATAATAATCATTAGGTACCAAACCTGCTTCCAACTCCTATGCAGAAGGTGTTCCCCATCCAAAGTTTCTTCTTCCATTCCAGGTTCAAAGAGTAAATACTTGTAAAAACTTACCAAACTTCGAGACCGGACCTGCAAACAAAAAGAATAATTCAAAAAGACTGCTATACGTAGATTTCACAAAGATTCATACCCCGGAATACTCAAACGCATCTCAAATTTGAGCACGTCTCAAATGACGATATTTTTTTTTGACAGATTTTCTTCAGAAACTGTCAAAAAACCGTGAGTTGAGACGTGCTCAACTCTGAGTCGCGTTTGAGTATTCGGGGGTTAACCTCTTAAAAATACTATTTGAGAGTGCAATTAATTTGCAATAAAAACCCCATCGCTTATTTTACCCTCGCATGTCCACTGTAGAGGATCACTTCGTTATCGGGGTCAAAAAGTCGAGATCAGAATTCGTTTGATCTCTCGCCTTTATGATTTCTGCAAAGCCCGCGGTGCCGACCGCACAGTGGGTTTCAATGGATGAGAGTATAGTATGTTTACGCGTAGCCTACAGTTTTTTTTCTAAAGCCATATAATAATTATGAGTCCTATTTATTATTATGAGAGCACTGGTGGTCTAGTTGGTAGTGACCCCGCCTTCCGATCCTTAGGTCGTGTGTTCAAATCCGTGGTCGTGTACCAATGGATTTTTCTGTGCAAAAATTTATGTGCGCTATAACAGTACTCTCAAACAGTGAAGGAAAACATCGTGAGGAAACCCACGGCTTGACCATGTCTTTCCTGTGGACAAGGCCGACTAAGCTGAGAGGATGGAATAGGAGCTGGGCAAGCCTACTCCATCTTAATTCGTCCCGGGCACTACAGCGTCCCGTTAGTGAAGGTAAAAGTTGCCTCCTGAGTCCTGACGCTGGCTGTATAAATCATCTACTATATAGATGGTAAAAGGCTTTTGTTTTATTTATTAAAAGGCACTGGAGAATTTTAAAGGTGTCTTGCTATCTTATCATTATAAAATATTAATATCGAATACTTATCTAACACTTAATCTAATCTAATGAACCCGCTGGATCCCACAGCTGGGCAAAGACAAATCTGTGAAAGCATGCTTCAAGCTCGTCCCGACATTTCCGCACCGCACCTACCATAATAGATACTAGTTTTTCACTCAATTTTAAAATAAGAGTAGATATACTCTTTACATGCATACATTATATCACGCTATTATCTGTAATAGGGTGGGCAAAGCCACAAGTAATCAAAAGAAAACTTGCGCTCACTGCTGATTTAAATCCCCAAGATAGATGGTGAGCCATGGTGACAGGTGATCAGCACATCGGCCATATAGATGGTCGATCATGTTGGGGAAGATGCTATCCTTCAGTCGACTTTTACGACATGCTCAGAAAGAGCAAGCTGGACACATTATGTTTTTTCTTTACTCCCAGTCTAGCAGAGAAGTAAGTACCTACATAATTTTTAATAGACTAGAATTTAGTTTCCACTCAGTATTCATATATCGTAGAATTTTGGCTACAATAGGCGTGCGGTTCGCTCGGCCGAGTCAGAAAGAAGCTCGGGTGAATCGCATACGAGATATCAAATTCAATCTTTCGCTACTCCATGGATTGCAATATTTAAATTGAATTTCATCCCAGTTCCGTCTTATATTAAAATGAAAATAATATTATGGTAGCTGGCTGGGTATCTAAAGTGGTTTATACAGATGTGGCGAGTGATGCTGACTTGATATGTTTTCTCCATAGAATTAAATTATGATGATGAAATATGCTTAGACGGCGACGTGTAGAAACCATATCTTTGCCATTTGTGTATAATAAAAACAGCGCAGGCACGGATATAGCTTACTTGGGGCTTGGGCAAAAAGTACATACCATCCAATTGTTTTAACTTAAAATTGAGTTTTTTTTGTTAAACATTTTTGTAAGTACTTTATTAATTACCGAATTATTAATTCACTAAAGCAGTGGAAAGCTATGAATGCAGGTTTTCGTTGTAAATTGATAGTACACAAACTTTTGAAACTTATCATTTTTAACCTCATTTCAAATGCACACCGACGCACTTTGGTTCGGCCTCATTGTGGGCATTGTAGGTTGGTGATTTGCTTATTCCAAACGTCATGTTAGACCCACCTAAATTGATTTATGACTAAGTTCAAACTTTAAACGCTGGTGCGAGCTGGTCAGCCATTGTTACGTCACAATGCTGCTTAATGAGATCAGATCCATCCCCGGACAATGGCGCCCCCACCCCGATTTTATTAATTAATTCATTACAATAGAACCGAACCTGAGTTTCGGACCACTATCCGTCCATTGTTTTGAGATAGTGACTTTGCAACATTGACCTTCTGTAACCTATTGAATATAGCGGAGATAGCAGATTTGAAAGCGCTGTAACTTATTATTAACTGTTTTTAAAGGTTATAATGACTTGGTGCTGCGGACGAGTGGGGTTGAGAGTTGAGACACGACAGATGCTGGATCCCGTTGTGAGAGAAAAATTAAAATAATTATTGCTGGCAATATTTATTTGCTGGCAAAACTAGGCAAAGCTAAAAGGTACTAAGAACTAGAGGTAATTCTTGTTAAAATTGAGAAGTAATAGATTAGCATGTATGGGCATGTCATGCGGAAGGATGAATGTCATGTCACGAAAAGAATGTTACCTAATGAAAGTGGGTGGATACAAGGGTAGAAGTAGACAAAAGAAGAAAATGGATTATATGAATGATGATATGAATAAGAAAGGAGTGAATACTGAAATGACGGCTGATAGAGAGGAATGAAGAAGAAAACAGCTTGTGCCGACCCCACTTAAATGGGATAGGGGCAGGGAGATGATGATGATGGTGTAGGTAATACTTATCTAAACATATGTTGTAAAAATGCCAATTTGGCCATGGTGTGTAGTGCAGACAAGCCTAATTTAATAAAATTATCTAGCAAATACTAAAAAGTATTCTGTGGTACGCCGTATTTCGTAGACGAATGCTACGAGGTGCTACATCACCCGACATTGGCCAATTATTAGAAAGCTATGACTTAGGTCCTTAGGTTATGTTATGACGTAGATTTGCTATATTACAAATACCTAATTACAACATTATGTACAAATTACCGTATGACTAATTAATTTAAAAATCCACAGTGTGGCATAAGCGGTGCGTTCCATAGCTCTAGGCGACCGTTCAGCCATCCAACAAAGGTGTTCCAAATCTTGTGACTGATATCCGTTGGTTTCTTTGATGACCTTATCATATGATTATGTAAGTACCTACTTACTTATTTATTATTATGAATCTAACAGCGTATTACATGGAAGCCGCAGAGTCGAATTATTCGGCCTTCAATGAACAGAGCCCATCGAAAATTGAACGCAAACAATACACTTGCAATAGCACATACCTACGCATTGACTAGCTTCATTTGTTTTCATACAATGTTGTCTGAAATTGTGATCCATCATGGACTGAATAACATTGCGCTGAATAGTTAGCGGGTAGCTTATGCTTCGCGGCCAGTATGCTTAGACCTCTATAAACACCCTTCTAAACACTATATTGAGTAACACTTTGTCCGGAAAGGGGTCTGACTATCCTGGTGATTCTGTACCATTGTTGCTTCGGATCGAGTGCGAATTGTCACAGGCAGTCGGACGATTTTATCAATCGCTTATTATTCAACTCCTAACAAATGGATGACTCATGATGAGATGGAATGGGGTTTATTTTTGTGATAAATAATCATTATAAAATGAGGTTTGATTAATCCATGACTTGATAATTTATCTTTGTTTTTGAACTTTTATTCTGTTAAAAGTTACAATCATGCCTTTAAGCCCTCAAGCATACTGTATCTTTCATGCTGAATAGCTTGCCGAGTAGGTTTTAATTCAACGTCGATTATAGACTATGAAATTATCCTTGTCGAGTGATTATATTGAATTAACGCCACTGGTGATAGGTCTAAAATTTGTATTATTTTTAGGGCGCAACCATTGCCAATCCTTGGCTTTGTATAATACTAGAATATTAAAGATATAGAGAAAACTAAAAGTCCTAGAGACGTTGATACATAGGTAGTTGATATTCGAACTCGTATATTAGGAGAATCAACGGATACGGTTTATCACAACCGCAAAGTTAGGCGACGCGTAGGTTTTGTACTTTACAACACGGCGTTAATAATACGATTCCATTCGATCAGTTTGTCTGAGTTCAGTTCCATTGTGGAGGTGGAAAGCATTGTGTGAGTACAATCGCGCCATTACGCAGCATTGTGACAATGTTAACATATCGTTATCACGATCAACGCCATCTATTGTCCACCAACGAGGACTTTTGTGATGCGAGTTTTATTTTCTTTTGAGAAAAGCTTTTGGATCGATGCGTGCAACTTGTGAAAGCAGTTTGTGGAAAATGTTGATTTTGCTTACGCCATCCGTCTTGCGTCTGGCTATTTAGGTACATCGATCAATGTCCTTTCAAAAATTTTGTCCGTTAAGTCCAGTTACTATGTTTGTTAACTTTCCTGTTAGTCCATAGCTACTTTTGTCTACTTATTTCCTCTTCAAAAGGGCGAATTAATGGACGGTGGAGAAAGCAAGCGTAGTGCAGGCAAACCACCTGCTAGAGACATCGACGACATCAAAAGGAAAGGGCCAAAGTCTAAATCCCTTAGACTATAATAGTTTTTTTATGGGACTACCTTGAGACCATTCTCTATACACCAGTGAGAATCATTAAAATCGGTTTACTATTGCCGGAGATACCGGTGAAAATATGTATGTACTTTAAAAAACACATAAAGTCGAACATAGAACCTTCTCATTTTATGAAGTCAGTTTAAAATAGGAGAAGTCTCTACCCAGCCAGCTGTGGGAGAATATGAGCTGAGAATTATGATATCTAGTTGACAGTCTATACCTAACATATATATAATGCTCATTGCATCTATATTTGCTATTCACTAACTTGTGCCTAGAACATTTCTCTATCATTTCACGGTTGGTCAGTAGTTATTGACTGATGTATACCTACAATGATTTGACAGCACTGGGTCATGACATCTGGTAAGAATAGAGAAAGGTGTTTGCCCAGCTTGCCCAAATTACTAAAAATCATATCTATTATTATTATTATTATACTATATATAGCTGCAAACCCACTCACTGACTCACTCACTGACATCATTGTTCTCCCAGAAGGAGTAGAGATGGGCCAAAATGATGTATGAGGGAAGTGTTCAGGGAGTCAATTCCAATTTGGGAAAAATCCGAAATCTTCGAAAACTGCTCCTCATCAGGGACCTCACCTACTGCCAGACGAAACGACAAGACCAAGATCTCTCCTGCTTGCGGAATGTGGACATGCACCCTGGTCGAATCCGATGTGCGGTGAAAAAAATTCAAAATGGCGGAAAACAAGATGGCCGCCATACAAACTTTGACCGACGATATCTCGAAAACTAAAAGCGATAAGTAAGGAGTGCTCGAACAAATGTTATAGAGGATGGTGCGATGCAAATGCCGAAAGTGATAGTTTTTTTTTTTTTTTTTTTTTTTCAACAGCGGCGATTACGTCCCTCGCGAGCTGCGTGCAGCTCGCGCCCGCAAGCGAAAATACTAGTTATACTATATATAGCTGCAAACCCACTCACTCACTGACTGACATCATTGTTCTCCTAGAAGGAGTAGAGATGGGTCAAAATGATGTATGGCGGAAGTGTTCAGGGAGTCAATTCCAATTTGGGAAAAATCCGAAATCTTCGAAAACTGCTCCTCATCAGGGACCTCACCTACTGCCAGACGAAACTAAAAGACCGACACCCACCCTGCTTGCGGAATGTGGACATGCACCCTGGTCGAATCCGATGTGCGGTGAAAAAAATTCAAAATGGCGGAAAACAAGATGGCCGCCATACAAACTTTGACCGACGATATCTCGATAACTAAAAGCGATAAGTAAGGGGTGCTCGAACAAATGTTTTAGAGGATGGTCCGATGGAAATGCCGAAAGTGTTTTTTTTTTTTTTTTTTTTTTTTTTCAACAGCAGCGATTACGTCCCTCGCGAGCTGCGTGCAGCTCGCGCCCGCAAGCGAAAATACTAGTTATATTATATAAAGCTGCAAACCCACTCACTCACTGACTGACATCATTGTTCTCCCAGAAGGAGTAGAGATGGGTTAAAATGATGTATGGGGGAAGTGTTCAGGGAGTCAATTCCAATTTGGGAAAAATCCGAAATCTTCGAAAACTGCTCCTCATCAGGGACCTCACCTACTGCCAGACGAAACGACAAGACCAAGATCTCTCCTGCTTGCGGAATGTTGACGTGCACCCTGGTCGAATTTGATCCGCGGTGAAAAAAATTCAAAATGGCGGAAAACAAGATGGCCGCCATACAAACTTTGACCGACGATATCTCGATAACTATAAGCGATAGGTATGGAGTGCTCGAACAAATGTCATAGAGGATGGCGCGATGCAAATGCCGAAGGTGACAGTTTTTTTTTTTTTTTTTTTTTTTTTTCAACAGCAGCGATTACGTCCCTCGCGAGCTGCGTGCAGCTCGCGCCCGCAAGCGAAAATACTAGTTATATTATATATAGCTGCAAACCCACTGACTCACTGACTGACAGAATTGTTCTGGCGGATGGAGCAGAGATGGGTATAAATAATGTATGGGGGAAGTGTTCAGGGTCTCAATTCGAGTATGGGAAAAATCCGAAATCTTCGAAAACTGCTCCTCATCAGGGACCTCACCTACTGCCAGACGAAACTAAAAGACCGACACCCACCCTGCTTGCGGAATGTGGACATGCACCCTGGTCGAATTCGATGTGCGGTGAAAAAAATTCAAAATGGCGGAAAACAAGATGGCCGCCATACAAACTTTGACCGACGATATCTCGATAACTATAATCGATAGGCATGGAGTGCTCGAACAAATGTCATAGAGGATGGCGCGATGCAAATGCCGAAAGTGTCAGTTTTTTTTTTTTTTTTTTTTTTCAACAGCAGCGATTACGTCCCTCGCGAGCTGCGTGCAGCTCGCGCCCGCAAGCGAAAATACTAGTTATACTATATAAAGCTCGATTACCACTGACTCACTCACTGACTCATTGACATCATTGTTCTCCCAGAAGGAGACGAGATGGACGATGATGATGTATGGGGGAAATGTTCGATGAGTCCCAGTGAGTATGGGAAAAATCCTAAAACCCCCCTTTTCCTCCCCCCTCGCCCCCCCCACGTTCGGTGTCCCGATTCTTCCCGACGAGGGCATGTTTTTTTTG
Organism: Scotopteryx bipunctaria; assembly: GCA_949320045.1. Classification (NCBI taxonomy): domain Eukaryota; kingdom Metazoa; phylum Arthropoda; class Insecta; order Lepidoptera; family Geometridae; genus Scotopteryx; species Scotopteryx bipunctaria. Next base: position 9,970,628 of record OX439441.1, read on the forward strand.
TAGATTCGGATGGAGGGTGCTCGATGGAATACATTTTTTTTACTCCCCCCCCCTTTGGACCCCCCTTTGACCCCCCCTTCAACTGGTTCTCCGAAACGACTCGTGAAATGGGATTTTTTCAAGTGGATTCGTATAGGGAATAGGCTGGCGAGTAAAGTTAAATAAAAAAATCCCCCCCTCCCTCCAATTTTCACCCCCCCTTGCTTGTATCTCCGAAACGGTTTGTCCGATTGGGCTGAAATTTTGGTTCCAAGGGTTTTGAGGGTCACCTCAAAGAAACAACCGCCTCGCGGGCTGCTTGCAGCCCGCGCCCGCAAGCGAAAATACTAGTAATATATATACAGCTCGATTACCACTGACTGACTCACTCACTCACTCATTGACATCATTGTTCTCCCGGAAGGAGACGAGATGGACGATGATGATGTATGGGGGAAATGTTCGATGAGTCCCGGTGAGTATGGGAAAAATCCGAAAACCCCCATTTTCCTCCCCCCTCGCCCCCCCCACGTTCGGTGTCCCGATTCTTCCCGACGAGGGCATGTTTTTTTTACAGATTCGGATAGAGGGTGCTCGAATGAATACAACTTTTTATTCAACCCCCCCTTTTGCCTCCTCTTTCACCCCCCCCTCTATTGGTTCTCCGATATGACTCGTGAAATGGGATTTTTTCAAGTGGATTCATATAGGGAATAAGATGTCGAGTAAAGTTAAATAAAAATTTTCCCCCCTCCCCCCCAATTTTCACCCCCTCTTGCTTGTATCTCCGAAACGGTTCGTCCGATTGGGCTGAAATTTTGGTTCCAAGGGTTTTGCGCGGGCTGCTTGCAGCCCGCGCCCGCAAGCGAAAATACTAGTCTATAATATAAAAATGAATCGCAAAATGTGTTGGTAAGCGCATAACTCAACAACGCCTGGACCAATTTGGCCAAATCTTTTTTTAAAATGTTCGTTGAAGTTCAAGGATGGTTTTTACGGCGAGAAAAATTAGAATTATTGCTGGAAATATAATAATAGGGTACTTTTTATCTGGGTACCGCGTGAGCGAAGCCGCGGGCGGCTGCTAGTTAACAATAGAATGATAGGCAGGTAACTAGTCAGGCCTATTTGATGCTTTTTGGCATGATCAAGAGTTGAGGGGCATACCCTCAGTACTTTCAGCCCTACTAACTTTACGAACTCGATGGCGTGGCGGGCGAGTGCTCGGCGCGCAAGAGGCGTGGGTTCGAGTCCCGCTACGGGAGAAATGTTTGTATGTTATGCAAATATTTCTTCCGGGTCTAATATAACTTTTGCAAAACATGATTTCTTATAACTTATAAATTATACATCCCATAACATATCCATTTGTCGGAAATTCTACAAATCAATAGGTATCCATTTACATAACAATAATTCATCAAATACCACCGGAAGCGTTGATTAATGCGTGCCGGTATGTCAACGTCAAAAGTTGCTGAACAACCAGTGGACGTAGACAGAGAATAGAAAATAGACAAGACATCAGCGTATACAGTGTGAGATAGCGATAGTTCAACATATCTATAGCTATAGTCGTCAAATTACCACACTTTAATTTTACCCCGATTTTAGGGTAAAATTGACCATCAAAGTTTGCCAGAAGTGTATCAATAGAATAAGAATACTGTTACAACATAAAGTACTAAAGGAGAAAATAATAAAAGACAATTTAATATTTTTCTACAATTATAATTTTTAATGATAATTTTTATATACAAAATAAACGGCACCACGCTTAGCAAAGCTTTTTTTACTATATATTTACTGACACTTAAACAAAATTAATTTATTACAAAAATTTCTAACCTTATCGGATTTTTCAGAAAGCTTTTTGGTTGCATAGTGAATTGGAACTTTGAGATAATTCAAAATAATTGCTTTTATTAAGAGCGAAAAATGACAGTCGAGAAATGTTTGGCATTTAAAATGTGACACTTGGGAAAATAAATTACAACCCAAACAGTACTTCAGACTTTCCTGCATAATCACAACTAGTAGATTTTTGCATAACAATTTTTTTAGGAAATCCCGGTTAGTCGAATCTATCGAAGATAGTAAATCCGCACTTTCTTGATTAATTAATGAACGTGCTTTTAATTTTTGTATAACTACGGATAATTCAGCAGTTTCTTTTTGCAAGCGTCCAGTTTTGTACCTTAAAGCTGCCAATTTATTTTCCCTGTTTTCTCCAATCAGAGTTTTTCTTGCCAATTCCTTGATTATCTTTTTCTTCCGGGGAGTTATCTCAACCTCTGGAGTCTGAAACCTGTAAGTGTAAGTAGGTATTTATAAGAAAAATATTTCCAACTTAAGATGATAATAATAATAATAAATTTAAATATTATAAAAAAACAAGATGTTAAGTTTAACGAAAGTTTGTTGTGGTTAATGATGTTTGCGACAATTTTAAGTGCTGTCAAAACTAATTAATCTACTAATAATAATCATGTCACATTCACATGTAGCACAATCAAATATCTATGTACATGAACAACAACAATAAACGAACCATTGTCAGAAATAAATACCATTTAATGCTCACCATGGTTCATTTGGAAAACTATAAAAAACAGGGTGGTAAAATTCTATAGTGCTGCTGGTATCCCCAACAACGTGTAATCCGACTATTGAGAGATGACATGAATTCATTTAGATAATCATCTGATGTCTATTGACACGTATTTTGGTCGGTTAATACTGATTAGGACTTGACTTTTTTATTATTTATACTTGATTTTTATTAACTCTGGCATAATATTAGCATGAAATATACTTTAACATAATAATCGTTTAATTTAATTACTGTATAATAACGAAAAATGCTACTTACTGATGATAGGTTATGTTTGGTTCATTTCGTTGACTACGGCTTTTACGGCCAAATATACAGTATATCACCATCACGGCACATTAAATACTACTTTTTAGATACAGTAGGTAACACGAAATAGGACGTCGTAAGTCGTAACAGTTTTTATCAACAATATTTCGTTGATAACCTCAAACTTTGTTTGCCACCAACGGCAATGGTGGCAAACAACAAAAACCGATACGCAAATAGAGACAAAAAACTCATACTTTGTCTTGCTCCCTCCTACTCATTTTACATTAAATCCTTCTCACTCTAGTAATTATTACTCTTTTAGTAGCAAGTCTATGTTTTTTCTCTGTCTACGCCAGTGGATGTCTAAATCATACATACATATTATCATACCCGTATTCCTAATGGCAGAGACTCATCCTATAAATGTGAAAGCTTGTGAGAATGTTTATGCCTCAATCACGCCTAAACGGCTGAATGGATTTTAATGAATCCTGGAATATACATAGTACATGTGCTTGATTAACATATAGACTATTTTTAGACGGGTACCACGGGAGCGAAGCCGCGGGCGGTGTAATAGTGTAATCATAAGAAAACTTGCAGCCACCCCAGATTTAAAGCCCCAAGATGCATATGCTGAACCATAGGTGATTTGCTGTTCCGAGTTCTAAACCATCATGGTGACAGGTGATCATGTTGGAGAGGATAATATTCCTTAGGCGACTTTTACGACATGCTCGGAGAGTAAAGTAGCTGGACGCTTTCTATGTTTTTTCTTTACTCCCAGTTAAGCAGATAAGTAAATCTTATTGTATTTTTGTACAAAAACTGTAACACTCGTAGTATCAACGCGTGGTAGATCGCAGATTCGAAACCCGCTGGACGGTATTATAGGCTTGAGATTTCAATAAAATGTTATACTAGGTAATTTTAGTTAGGCAGGAATGTAATGCGAGTGAATGAAGCGAAAGAAGTATGTCAGGACCGTAGCAAATGGCGATCCGTGATCTCTGCCTACCCCTATGGTTAAAAAGCGTGATTTTATGTATTTTAGTTAGGTTGCGTAGGTATTTCTGACACCTACAACACAATGTGAATATGTGTCAGGACTGTGACTTATGTGTTGGTTACTATTTCCTAGGTAAGTACTGACATTTTCCCGGTTCCTATCTTCCGGTCAATCAGAAATTTGTTTTACTACTGCCTTGCTTGAATTAAAAAAAGTTGTGCAGGTATTTTTGATTGCGTTAGTATTTTTAGTCACGTTCTGCTGCTTTTGGAGGCTGTGGAAACCCGTAGCTTGTGGCCGGAAAGCAAGGGTCGAATGTTAATCACTGATATGTTATCAATTTCCTATTGTGTGAATTAACAGTTGAGTGATCATGTCAACAAGATGTAACAATAGTACCTAATCCAGGTATACCTACTTGGGTATTTCTATTCATATATATGGGCAACTAACTTCCATCCACGAGTTTGCTCGTGTTCCTCAGATTAATATAATTATCTCCTTTTTTCGCTCGCATTGTAGTGGCTGAAAGTTTTCTTATGATTAGTTGTGGCTCTGCCCACCCCATTAGAGATACCGTCGTGATAATTTATATGTATTTGTTGTTTCAGGAATGATGAATTACAAAGTTTAATATAAATTCGTTCCGCTGTTACGCCGTTATTAAGGCATAGTTATGCAAACATCCTAACATCCTCACAACTTATATAGACTATGGATTTATATAGATAGACTATATAGACATAGACACGCCTAAATACTGTATGTAACCGCCGTCCTTGTCTTTTTAAAGTTTCGTCCTGTCCATCCAAAGGTTGCCTGTAAGAGATCGCTTTTAGCGATAAGGCCGCCCATTGTATGACGCATATTTATATACCTATTTTGTTTAAATTAAGTATTTATTTTTTCATGTTTTCTTGTATTTTACAATAAAGATATATTGTATTGTATTGTATTTTAAAAACTCCAGCAACATTTTGATTAGTAGGATAAGCAGAAGTAGGTAAACATTGTCCCTGGCTAGCTGGTGCAGCAACGCCAAGTCAAGGCATACGGTATCTTTTATTGAAAGAAGACACTTTTCAGGCCCTTTTAACATCGCTACGGCTTGGATTGTGTTGAAAATTATGTCACAATTTGAATATTCCTACTAGAATGCAACCATCGGTCAACGATCCCCTAAATCACGATTGCCTATGGCACAATAGGGTTGAACCCTCAAAAAACTCAATTGCCTTGTCCTGCTGACAATTGTAATAAAGCGACATTATTCATAGTGTATTAACCTAATGTGATTCAATATTACTATTTATTAATAGGGTTGACACACTTCACTTATCACGAATTTGAGTTGAATTTTTAATTTGCTAAACTATAAAAAAGTGTTTATAATCATCGAACTATTTCAATAGTTTGGACTCCCATGAGGATTCTTTATGTTTTTTGCACAGTCAAGTATGGAGAGCAATGAACTTAGATGTGACATGTTTTTTATTCTAATAAAACATAATTTATTTTCAGAAATAGTGTGCTATTAATTTAATACCGCCGAGTTTTCAGATTTTCTCTTGCACCTTCGAGCTACCTATTATGACCAGTCAATTGCCACTTCAACTTGCTTATTCTAAGAGCTCTAAGAACACAGTAAACCACTGTTCACTGGAAACGATCTAGAAAGCCTTCCAAAGCTTTACATCTTTGAAGAGTTTGCCATCGTGATAATTTACTCTTCCCAGCTCATCTCCGCGATAAGCAAGCCTTGATCTCAGAATGGGGTGGCCTGACTAATCTACAATCGCGAGCCATTCAAACTATTGTGCCACATCGCTATTGTTTAGGAAATCGATAAAAAAACGCTTGGCCCCATTCCAAGCCGCGACCGCTAACACTCGTATTATGCATTCATTAACTGCATGAGATTGCATTGAGAGCAATGCTGGTTTAGTGGTCTCACTTTCCGAAACTGAGGTCGTGGGTTTAAACACAGTCTTGCAGCAAAAAAATCTGCGTATCTTTAATGGCAGAAGTATTCCTTCAGAATATAACTGGATCAGTCTACACAAGCGGATGAACAAGCGGTTGAAAAGTCGAAGATGTATCGATTTACCTACAAGAAACACGATTACAAAATACAGCTGAATTGAAACCCTCCTCTTTTTCTGTAGTCGGTCAAAACGGTTAGTAAGGAAATACAAAGACAAACAATGTAAAGCAAAGTAGCTAACCACGAATGGTGGGCTGTTTAAGTGAGTTCAAATACGAAAAAGGGAGAGTGCCATTGTCAACGGGATTCATTCCGGCACGCGCTTCGGAACACGGAACTAGAAAGTACAGAAACTCCTTGTACAAATATTTACTTCCAGTGAAATCAAATAAGTTATTCGGAAAAACGCTCAAAACATGTCATGTGAGATATTACATTTGCCATCTCACTGATAGAGATAAACTCGATTTTGGAGGATATCAACATTGCGACTATGGTGAGGATCTCATACATACGATCCATGCGAACATAGGTACAAACATAAAATAATGCCTGTTTAGAAATAAACAAAACCACTGAATCACGGTCCCGACATATTTATTTCGCATTATTCTGTCTGATCACATTCTTCATCTATTCTCGTCGTTTCAAAATTCTCTCAACCCAGTCTTTTTTCTCCAAAACGTCCTACCTAGGTCTTCCGCTTCCAACGTTACTATTCACACTCGCTTTAAACACCTGTTTCTAAGCGTATTTTGTGTGGATTTGCCAACTGAAGTTCGTATTGATGATTGAATAACTTAGCAAAGAAGAGAAAATTCAGGAAATAAGGTGACCTAAAACTGAACTTATCAGAATCTATAAAAAATGATTTGTGGGAAAAGAAAATAATCGTTGTCTTATCCATTTTTAACTTTTAAACACAAATAAACGACCATCCCCATTACCTACACTTACATTTGAATATCATCATCATCATGAGTATTACATGAGCCTGAAATTGTCAATGCGTTGCAACAATTGACATATCTTAATGGTGTCATCAGCTTATGGAAGTTTACAACGATTTTGAACTGCAGACTCAGTCTCAATTAAAATTAAAAATGATTGCTTAAAAAATAAGTTAGCTATACATTTTAGATATTATAAAAAGGAATGATCGTCTCGACCTACACCTACAATAGATCACGACCATGACAAGATGTCCGACATTATTGCGAAATCCATTCACGTCCTACGCCTAGGTGCTCTAATTATTACATCCACATTGTGTTACGATATCATATTTGTCGACAATGGTCCTTTATGTAGCAAACAATCGGGTTGCTGATGAATTTCGGTCTATGTCTGCGTCGTGTCTTTGTGCTCGGCTCCCTCAGTGGACAACACAATGGGACAAAAGTTGTTCAATAGCGGCGCAAGCACCTAATACCGAAGCCCCTCCTTTGTTTCGGGTAATGTTCGACTTTTATGGATATTTTCAATGGATCGGCTATAATCTACCGGATGGAGTTGGGAAGTTCTAGCCTTGAATCTGTGGCTTGGAATCTGTAAGCTACTTTCAGACTGGCGTGACAAGTTGAAGCGCGATTAAAGGTGGAAGTGAATTGTGAAAGTCTTGAGTCAAGCACTTGCTCATCAATAGGCAAATTAAGGGGCATTTTAAAATACTTTGATTTGATTCCTTAAATGATAAAAAAAAATCTCAACATAAATAACAACCCGATTTTGTAGACCCAATAAAATCACAAAGTTACCATTGAAACGTCTTGTCTAAGTTCTAGTGAATATTAATGACTTTCAAGAATTTGAAAATCAGTAACTTCCCCATATATTTTTATGTAGATATTATCCTAGCCGTCTAGTTATTTATATTCCTAAAATATATCCCTAGTTATCGAGATTATATGCTAATTGAAAATGGCCACTAACTACTTAGTACCTAAGTACTATGGTTGTCAAAAGCACTAAGTACATTACCTTTCTACCTACCTACGTACTGAAATATTTCCATTGACATACTATGAAATTAACTGTATTCTTAGTAAAAATCCAGGTATCTTATGTAATTGTGTTGATAAATATTTTACAAATGCCTAAATTTTTCGAAAATTTATAAAATAAAATAAAAAATAATTTGGGCTATTTAATTTTGTGACCTAGTATGAACCCTAGACATACTACGATTTCAGAGCACATTTTCCGAATTTATCGATAAACACACAGCCCTACGGTACAATAGATAGCTCATAATGCAGTTTGCCGTTAGAAGCGGCACACTTCCCCGATCGGATTTGTACGATAATCGTGACAAAAGAACTTTACGGACTCACGTTATACGAGTAGTGAGTACTATCCTATATTGTAAAGCGACGCATGCAGTGCTATTCACGTTACCTTGTCGGATAAGCTTGAAGCTCGTTCAATAAAGTTTATTCAAAACATTTATGTTATGTATAAGTAAGTATAAATGGTATAAGTACAGATACTGGTCACGAGATAATGTTTACGAAAATAAGCAAACAGCGAAAAAAGACATTGATAAAGCAAGCTCAGGAAGCGATCATTTTGATTTCCTTCGAAAATAAATCTCACCTGGTCCTTAGTGGAGACCAGCATTATAATGTGTGTATAACGTGTTTATTAAAATGACAGTCACATCAGTCATCATCAGTCGCGAGTGGTCTTGTCCATGACATTAGTGTCCCCAATTTACGTAGAGCCCGGGCTATCGAAGGGTATCAAATTATCCTCAAAATTCTTTGTCATTGATTTCCAGCGGCCGCGAAGTCAAGTCCAGACTGCGTGTATTCAACAATGGCCGCTGCAATCCTGCCGCTTCAGCGCTCACATTCACCCGCGGTCACTTTACTACACTAATGCGCGGGTCCTTTATGTTTGAAGGCCGCAACTCAGCCTTTGTGCGCGACAATGCTGATATGAATTTTCATGTTTGAAACTGGAAATGTTCTTGGTTTGGCCATTGTCTGAATGTACAAATTTGTTTTAAATTTCACTCGGTGCCTTCCTGAGCATATGCCAACCTCGTAGCAAAGGGTCGCAAGTATACTTTAGAATATGAGAAAGTTTCGATGTTTGTACATTAGACGCCTCGCATGAGTTTGGATTAAGAGAACTTTGGATCAACTACAAGATTATTTACAAAAACCTAATGTAACAATATTACATACATTTACCTACTTATGCTAGACTATTTTTTGTATGTGAGTGCTTAGGTAAGTGTAGTACCTAACATTTTTATTGAAAAGATCCCCTTTGCACATTATTTGTATCGGATATTGTTGATTGTAGCGTTACGGTGTCATTTCATCTTTACGTGGGCATGTTATAGACAGATTCTTGTGTGAAACGTTGTCAAATAACGGAAGAAGAAATTGCATATCACGAGGGGACGAAGCTTTCAATATGAAGTGCAGGACAAACACTCGAAATGCGTCACACGCATTTTTGTGGGGGAGCCAATATATCCATTTTCATATTTCTGGAGATCTTTTTCACGCAAAGATCTTTTATAAAATAGCACGGACACCACTCAGAAGAGAGATGAATTCCAAAGTAGAAACTGGTGTAGAAAATATCTGTTTTGTCACACAAAACTGTTTTCACAAAAAAAGAGCAAATAGTTCTTATGCCACTTTTCCTGTACTTTCTTGCCACTTCTTTTCTGGTTCGGATTTCCCCATCCAGTATAACCTAAACTTAGAACACATCGAAACTCTAACAAGAGGGAGCTCAGGTTACAACGGATAACTTTTTTCGTTGTATTTTACCAGAAACATTTGTACAACTTTGTTTTTTTTACCCTCTTGGAAACCCAATATTTGCAACCCCTTCACTTCCCAGCAAATCTTCATAACACAATCTACTACTATTCACAAACACATTTATTTATTTATTTATTATAAACATAAATACAACATTACAGAAAAGTACTTCTAAGAAGTCATATTTACGGACACATACTTAGGTACAAACATACAAAGCCAAATAACCCAAGTTGCCACTGAGTTCTTAGCTCGCTTCTCTCGCTCGATCAATAAAGCCTTTTGTACCAAAATTTTGGTACATTTTTGTCACTTGTATTGAGAGTTTTGAATTACATTATGTCCCGCAATTCAGTGATCATTCTGGCATAGGCCTTCTCCAGCTCTCTCCATTGAATTCTGCCCTCGGCTACTCTGGTCGAATACGAGATCTTACTTTACATAAATTCCACCCACAATTATAAAACATACCTCCACTAAGGTAGGTAGGTGGTATACAATAAGATATTTAATAAAATAAATTCAAATGTAGTTAGAAGTGCTAAAAATTACTTAGACTGGCATGACAGCTAACCCATATTCCACTTCTTTTAGTGCAGTGCATGGTGAGACATCCTCGTTTGTCCTATTGTCTTTAGAAAGCTTTGTGGTAGTCACATCTCTAGTAGGTGATATCTACATTGTACTTTTGCCACCAACGAAAGTCTAGGCAGTATGGTATCAGAACTATCGCCTGCTCAAAAGAGGAAATAAAAAACATACCAAGGTACTTTTAATCGCAGTTCAATACCCATTTAAACTTTTGAAAAAAAAAACTGTTTTACGCAAAAAAAAGTCTCTATTGTACTGTTTGGTCTAAATAAATTATGTTATGATTTGTAATTTAAAATGAATGCGGTATGTTAATAGGATAGCAGTCAAAAATTAAGATTTACCAAGACTTTATATTAAAGAGCTGGTTCTTATTTGGCTCATGGCGGAACAGTATTGGTAATCAGCGAGGCAATGCGGCCAGCGTCTTGGGCACGATCCAACGTCTGGTTATCCGGATCAGGTGAGCTATCTATAATTTGTTTAAGGCCTTTTACTATCTATAGTAGATGATTGATTTATACAGCGTCAGGAGGCAACTTTTACCTTCACAAACGGGACGCTGTTTAGTACCCGGGACGAATTTAGATGGAGTAGGCTTGCCCAGCACCTTTTCCATCCTTAGCTTAGCTTAGTCGGCCTTGTCCACAGGAAAGACATGGTCGATACGTGCGGAGCCGACTAAGCCGCGGGTTTCCTTACGATGATTTTCCTTCACCGTTTGAGAGTACTGGTATAGCGTACATAAATTTTTCGCACAGAAAAATCCATTGGTACATGACTGGGTTTGAACCCACGACCTTACTCCTCACTACCAACTAGACCACCAGTGCTCTCAGAGCTATCTATATACCATTTGCAACGCCCTTTAGATAGCCCGACCGCTTCTCTTGTATTTTGTAAATTATGTTTGTATTCATAATAATAGTTCATAATATGAACTAATACAAACATATTTGTATTAAGTTTATTTCCGTTAATAACAATGATTTTTATTAAAACCGTACTGTGATAGCAAGTTTATTCAGTATATATACAAGTATTTTAATGTCTGTTATTTTATAATCATAATCTTTATACAAAGCTCTGTATACAATAATACAATATTATTAGTGAACAGAGAGACATTGTTCGTGCGAATAGCAAAATCTGTCAACACAGGAACAATGCACGAAGTTACATGGATCAGGAATTAACTGGCATTGTCCTGGCACAATGCCGCCATCATAATAATTAGACTATCACTATACTACTTATTTAAATAATATTGATTTTGTTTGCTGTTTCAGAAATAGCTGAAATTGATAAATTAATTTTGTTTCCAGTTCTTCGGAGCATCGTTATGTAAGGCAAGCTCATGCCTAGCTTTAAGCCTATTGTAGATATCCTAAGGTCGTGGGTTCAAACCCGGTCATGTACCAATGGATTTTTCTGTGCGAAAAATTTATGTACACATACCAGTAGGTATTCTCAAACGGTGAAGGAAAACATCGTGAGGAAACCCGCGGCTTAGTCAGCTCCGCACGTATTGACCATGTCTTTCCTGTGGACAAGGCCGACTAAACTGAGAGGACGGAATAGGTGGTGAGCAAGCTTACTCCACCTTAATTCGTCCCGGACTACAGCGTCCCGTTTGTGAAGGTAAAAGTTGCCTCCTGACGTTGTATAAATCATCTACTATAGATGGTATAAGTCTTTAGTTTATGACTTATGAAATAACATTATGCTACTTTTTTATCCTGGTAGGGAGGTACCACTAACAAAGCCGCAGGCGGATACTAGCAGTGAATAAAAATATTGACTGCGAACATCCGATACCCGCAATAGGTAGTACCTACTACACAAAAGATCCAAAGGGGTCTGATAATCGCTCGCTGACTTTCAGAACAGACTTGAAAACATCTTTTGTTAGTTTGTAAAAGGAGATAAATAAGATATCAGCTATAAGGATTTCAGGAGCTCTATTCAAAGCTAAAACTTGACTCAGGAAAGCTAAGTACTACTTAACTAATTGTAAAAGCTTTTCTTTAAGTAATAAGTCCTAGTAGTATGAAACTTAGAGGACATACCTATTCCTTTTATGGTGTAGCGGTGTACTAAGCAACTCAGTCTAGAAAGAAGACCCAGCGAGAAGAGGAAGTATGTATAAAATAAAAAACCGGTCAAATGCCTAAAAAGTAGCCTATATGTTATTCCATCACACGTATTATGTATATTCCAAGTTTCATTTAAATCCGTTCAGACGTTTGGGCGTGATTGAGGCACAAACATACATCGTCACATCCACACATCCTCACATCCTCACAAACTTTCTTATTTATAATATTAGTAGGAAGTTGTTATAGCGGCAATAGAAGTACTCACTCTGTGAAAATTTCAACTCCTTACCTATTACGGTTCCTTTGCGAATGTATTGGATATTTTAGTAAAAAAAACAATAATCAATGGCAGCAAAAAACTAATTAAAAAAAACAATTCCTACAGCGAAATAGATAAAGAGATCGTTTCTGCGATAACATATTTCCAAAGAAAAACTATTAGTGTGGGCCATTGTTTGGAAATAATTGCTTCCTTTTATTAATAAAAGGGGGCATTTTCCAATAAAACAAAACAATAAACGTTACTTGCACTAACATTTTTGTGCCTCTTGCATACAGTAAACCTTGTATTTAAGTAATACACATCTAAAATACCCATCAACCATACTATTTATATAGGTATTTTCTTCGGTTGTGCAGTACTAGGGTAAGATTATGAAAAGAAGAATCCATTTTCGTAGCTGGTTACCAAAAAGGTAACTAAAAAATAATCCATTTTCGTTCCTGGTTACTAAAACATGAAAATTTTATCCTATTTTTGTAGCTGTTTATGAAACACAGTTATGTACATGCATTAAATACTCCTTTTTAATAACTAGTTACGAAACAGTGAAGAAAAAACTTTTTTCATAGCTAGTCATGAAAAATAGTTATGTAAATAGACCAAAGGAGTTTGTGAGGATGTTTGGATGTTTGTGCCTCAATCACGCCTAAACGACTGAACGGATTTGAAAGAAACTTGTAATATACAATGTACGTGTGATGGAATAACATAAAACATAATAACATAAAATGAAAGCCGCAGGCGACAGCTAGTACCTAGTCCATTAATTCGTTCACGTTCGCACAGTACCTGGCTCGCTCGATTCGTACCTACCCAGCTTTACTGTTTTGCAGCTATGAAATGCATAGAAATCGAACAATAAAATTGTCACCCTGATGAATTTCAGTTTATACCGTCCTCTGCTCTTTCAGTTCAACACAATAGGGACAAAAGTTACTCAACAAAGAGCAAATACCGATCACCCCCTACAGCCCTTTAAGCATTGTTTACTTTGATAAGTCTTTTATGTAGCCAAATAAAACTACTGAAATTTGCTAATATTACTGTAACAATAGCAACGTTTCTATTTTTTTCCTATACAGAGTTTTAGGTAGGATTTTTTTTTTCGGATATCCTATCACAGGTTTATTATGGATAGAATAGAATATCTTTATTGTCATAGCATGAGACACATTAACAAGATAACTTCAATATGCACTTATTTTAAGCGTACAAGCTATGACTCGTCACAAAACACAGTAGAGACAGGAATTATTACAAATTATTATATAGAAAGGATTTTGACTTGTTGTTAACATTATTTTTAAAAGAACAATGAATATTCGCTGTAAAAAGCGATTTTTATGATAAAAATTAATGAGGTACTAACTAAGTACTAAAGTTAATTATGGATTATAATCAAAGTTACAAGACGTAAGGTCAATTTATGTCTAATATTTGAAAATTTCTCGTGGCCCATAACAATTTTTAAGGCCCAGACATAATTTTTCTACACAACGAAAAGAAAAGAAAGTGTTCATGATCCTTAAATAGACGATCACGATTCTTGATCAAAAAGGCTGACTTTACATGCAAAACGTGATATTGAGAAGTTTTCCATTACCAAACACATCTTGCGACCAAACTTTTTAATACAATCAATGCTAACCCTCATGAACGCCGCAGTCCACATCGCACAAGTTAACTGCAACCTCCCACCGTCTTACAATTTTTCGACAGTGACTATTCACAGGCATTGTTACAAAAGCCTGAGCGCTACAAAAGCTAAAGAATGAAAGCGAGGGGAGATTCAATGGCGATGTGTAGTTATAAGTGTGTTTTAGAAACTAGAAAAGAAACCACATTTCTTTAGATATTATGTTGGGATTCCAAACTATTTATTGCTACCTATTCAGTTTTTAGAATAAATAAATAAATATTTGTGGACATTTTACACAGCGCCATCTAGCCCCAAACTAAGCAAAGCTTGTACTATGGGCACCAGATGGCTGATAGAATACTTACCTACATACTTTTTACGTAAATACATACTTAAAATAATACAACACCCAGATCCGGAAGAAATATTTACATTTTTATAATATACAAACATTTCTCCCGCAGCGGGAATCGAACCCGCACCTCTTGCGTGTCAGCCGAGCACTCGCCCGCTACTCCATCGAGGTCGCCTAGTATATCCGTAGCAACTGGATATCCGTGGTCTCTGCGTACCCCTACGGGAAACAGGCGTGATATTACGTATGTATGGACGTAATAATATATTGTACCTATGAACTATAAGATCGTGTTTTACGATGATTAAGATTTGGTACGGTTCCGTTGAGCGATACAAATCTTGCCGTACCGCGCTCGTTTCATCTTAGTTGTTTGGTATTAGATAATTAAATGCCTAGGCATCAAGCCTAACTGTAGTAAAAAAGTTTATGTAAATGTGCAGTAAAACATAAATGAGATATAAATAATAATAAATATTTGTGGACATTTCACACAGTGCCATCTAGCCCCAAATTAAGCAAGTTTGTACTATGGGAACCAGATGGCTGATAGAACACTTATATACTTTATTTTTTGTAAACACATACTTTAACATAATACTACATCTTCCGGGTCTGGGTGTTGTAGTCTACAACACCCAGACACGGAAGAAATATTTGCAAATCATCACGCGATGTTAAAATCACCCTGTTTAGGTCCTTCTGCCAGACGTTTTACACATGCCAACTCTGGACAAATTATACGAAAAAAACGCATGATGGTATTCGAGTTGCCTATAATAACATCTTTAGGCAACTCATGGGACTGGAGCGTTACTGCAGCGCCTCGGGCATGTACCTGGAGGCGCGCGTCAACTCCTTTAATGCCATCCAGAGAAATCGCATTGCTAAATTTATGTCCAGGGTCGGCATGTGTAAAAACGCTATTGTGGCGAGTCTGTCGGACAGGATCTTCCAGTCAGACGTTTTTAGACGATGGGTGCACATTGCATCCTGACGAATGTAGCTTATCTACAGTAGTTTTAATAATATTTTATTGTGTTGTTTTTATTTTACTTTTATTTCTATTCTATTTGTAAGTTAAGTACCTATGGATCTCGTGTCTGAAATAAAGATTATTATTATTATTATTATTATTATTATAAACATTTCTCCCGTAACGGGAATCGAACCCGCACCTCTTGCGTCTCAGCTGAGCACTCGCACGCCTCGCCACCGAGGTCGTCAATGTCAATGACATTGGATATTTCATAACTTACCCAAATGGTTCTTAGAAACCCCTTATTAACTATAGGCAATATGATATGGTACGGCCTCATGAAAGTCAAACCGACAACTGAAGACGATCCTCAACAGCACTTGACTTCAACCCAACTAACTCGGTGACGCATACAAATCTAAGCATGACTAATGACTCCTAACAAGCATAGAGGTTCTTTAGTAGCCCTCCGACCTCTGACTAAACAAAAGTGGGTAGACGCGGTTACACGGACAACTTTAGTGTGACTGTGTGACCCCACAAAGCCATGGAACGTCATTTAAATGCACACGTTTCATTGGCTCTGAATGCTTCAGGGAAGTTGAAAAAGAACGGGCCAATTACGACGCTTTTGTGAGGCGACCTCTTTTGGGTCTCAAGTGTAACTTTATGTGGGGATCAACCTTTTTATTCGGTTCCGACGAGCACGCTTTTGTAAGGAAAGTTGTTTCAATAACTATTTACTTACCTTTCAAAATTATGCTTCATCTTCATCTCATCCGTTTTATCTTCTGTGACTCGGGCTAGATTTAGAAGATACCTTAAATAATCTTGTTTAGAATAAATAAAATAAATAACACCCAAGAGTCACACACATAGTCCTGACCCCACACTAGGATTCCCTGTGTTATGGGTATCAGAAACTACGAGTACCATGGTACCACAACACCCAGACCCGAAAGAAATATTTACAGATCATGCAAACATTTCTTCTGCAGCGGGAATCGAACCCGTGCCTCTTGCGTCTCTGCCGAGCAATCGCCCGCCACGCCACCTAGGCCGTCGAGAATAAATTCAAACACATTGATGGCTAAAGCTAGGCATAGGCTTTGTGAACTCTATACACTACAGTTATTATGTAATTTAGGCATCATCGACATACCACAAAAGCTTTCATCGACGCTGTTGCGGATAAAAAGAAACAATAGCCGCTACTGTCCTGTCAGTTAAAATACAAGTGTAAACAAAAACCGATCGAGCGTGCCGCGCGCCGATAATCGCGATAAAGTTGCAAACAACAAAATAATAGTAGTCGCGGAATTAACGCTCCTATTGTGTTAGTACAATAATCCGCTATCTAGGCCAGCCTCAGTGCTGCAGACGAACCTTTTGTCTTTCATGTTCGCCGTTAATAATGGCGGGCGCCGAAACAGCCGCGCACAATACCGCGAAATGTGCGCGTTTTCATTTGCAAGACAAAACGTGCTTTGTTGTTGTGTCCGCTCAATACTAAATTTATAGCCGCTGGACCGAGAGCCGTATTGACGGCCGGCTAACGAACGGCCAGTGAATGCATTTTGATCGAAATGCGTTGCTGCGATAGTGCTTAATGGCCTACTTTTCAGAATATCGAAAATAGCTTTCAAATTTTCTGTCTTATCTAGCAGGGTGGTGCCATCCCATTATGTAAAGGACACGTGTCTCCATCTGACGGTGAGCAGTATATGATCTGCTGTTCATTTTTTACAATCTATACTAATATTATAAAGCTGCAGAGTTTGTTTGTTTGTTTGTTTGTTTGTTTGAACGCGCTAATCTCTGGAACTACTGGTCCGATTTGAATGATTATTTCAGTGTTGGGTAGTCCATTTATCGAGGAAGGCTATAGGCTATGTTTTATTTTTTTCAAAATTAGGGATCCGTAATAAAATTGCTATTTTGTAACACAAGGTGTAAAATAGAAAA
Source organism: Scotopteryx bipunctaria (assembly GCA_949320045.1). Taxonomy (NCBI): domain Eukaryota; kingdom Metazoa; phylum Arthropoda; class Insecta; order Lepidoptera; family Geometridae; genus Scotopteryx; species Scotopteryx bipunctaria. Next base: position 9,988,162 of record OX439441.1, read on the forward strand.
CCTATTTTTGCGTGCGCTGCAAAAACTATTGACAATAGAACAAAATGATGTACTACGGGTTTGTAGATCCCATTAAGACCTACAAAAAAGTCCGCGAGAACATATATCTAGCTATCATGGTTTAATCACAATAACCGATTTTGTGTTCAAAATAATTATTAAATCGTCTGAAGAAAAAAAACTACGTTAAATATGTATCGTAATATTAATCTTTATCGAAATTAAGCATTATGTTATCAAGAGTATTTATGTAGAAGTAAAATACTTTTTGTTTCATCTCAATCGGATATTTCGTTTAAAAGTTATCACGTGTGTAAGATGTTAAGAGTTGGTACCTAATAATGAGTTATGGGCCATTTATTGAGGGAGGCTATAATATAGGCAATATTTTATCTCGGGATTTCCACGGAAACGAGAAAAACGCGGGTGAAACCGCGGAGCACAGCTAGTGTACAATATAAGTAGGTACTCTATACCTACCTATTAAGCTACTTGTGCCTATTAGGTAAATGCAAATATCGTTTCTCTACTACGTACCTACTCTGACCTGCCTACCCAATCGGTTTTTCTTTTTTGAGTTATTATTTAATTTTAAGTAGGTACCTACTACCTATCTGTTTCTTATTAAATCTTTTTCGTGTTGTGTTAATAAACTATATTCTATTTCTATGTAACTTTTAGTAAAAAAGACCGACTGGAGACCGAAACAGGATCTCTTGCGATACAGCAGCATCGCTGCCTTAGATTCAGCCCACGTGGTACAGCATTGTGCACGAAACATGAGGATGACTGAGGTAGTCTCACGTGTGTAACTACCCTTTTCTTCCCTTCCCTTTCTTCACGTTTTCCTTACTCTCCGACACAGAACAAAGCAGCATTGCAATTCCACTTGGCATTAAAACAACCAAATCATCCGCACCTGGGTATAGCCCTTCTTTGCACTTGTCACTTCTCACGGCCCTGTTACGGTCACCAAATAATTAGGGGCAATTTTTACTTCAGTTTAATAGACATCATAAAATTCGTTATTGACGGCCTCGGTGGCATGGCGGGCGATTGCTCGGCAGAGACGCAAGAGGCGCGGGTTCGATTCCCGCTGCAGAAGAAATGTTTGCATGATCTGTAAATATTTCTTCCGGGTCTGGGTGTTGTGGTACCATGGTACTCGTAGTTTCTGATACCCACGACACAGGGAATCCTAGTGTGGGGTCAGGACTATGTATGTGACTGTTGGGTGTTATTTATTTATTAGTTATTTATTCGCAAGAGACATCAAACCTACACCTCTCGCCACTAAACCACGTGCCACGTACCGTGAAAGAGTTTCATGCAATGATTTATACCTAGAATTAAGGATTTTGAAGCTTCTCCATGCTTTATTACATTATTTTCATGCTCTAATTCTGTTGTTTTATGTTTTGAACTTCTAGACCTTTTTATTTAATGGCTAGTGAACAATATTTATTACAAAAACAAAGCTAATGATAATAACAAGTCAGTAATCACTTCGTGTATGGATATCGTATTAAAGCTGTGACCTTTCCAAGAGAACAGCTGGTATAAATAAATGAATCTGAATCTATACAGTAGAAAAGAAAATTAAAATATTTACTTACCTACATAAATTGCAAAACATAAAGCTCTACTTTTGCGAATAAATTTAGTATTTTTCAATAAAAATCTTTACTTAAATACATAAACATCTAATACTAATCTAATCCTTTCTACTTTAAATGTAAAAATAATTGTATAAGGTACTATAAACAACACCAATAAGATTCAGGTGGTATGAGTTCCCATTCTTGAACTAATCATTGAATTCCAGTAAGATTCTTATTGCTAAACTAAAAACTGAGACTAAAACTTACCGTCAAAATCAGCTGTCATAAAACGGCATTCCAAATCCAAACTTCGCTTAATCCACAGATCACACTCACAAAATTCACACATAAAAAACCTGGCACAAAAGAATCACTCTCACAGTTATTTTTAACAGGGCGGGAAATATTTTCGTCGGAAAAGTTCAGACGATAGCTTCACGATCCATACAGCCAAGGCGCGTTCATTCTATGGCAGGACTATAACTAGACTGGCGATGCCGGCCGGTACAGTACGAATACTGTGATTCCCGCGCATAGATCTTGCGCATGTTCCACATCACCCTTTCTCATACCCTTGTATGCATTTCCCGCTATATAATGCATTGTACTTAATTGCTTACAATAAGCCTTATTATAAAGATTGGGGAAATCAATCAATTATACATTGTATAGTTAAGTACTGGCTTAATACAAACTGTTCAGCTTTCAAGGAAGGCGCTTGGGTAACAGATATTCTGAATAGAACGGATTGAATTAATAAGATCAAAGATCAAGCACGAATAATTAAGAAATTACTCGAAACGTGATCGAATTCGGTATAGAAATAACTTACCTATAGTCCAAAAGTTGCCTGGAAGAGATCGCCTCTAGCGATAAGGCCGTCTATTGTATTTCACGTGTTATTTTTAATGCCCATTTTATTTTATGATTCTTTTGTGTTTTTACATAATAAATTTCAGCACAATAAATAAATATTGTATTGTAAAGCAAAGCAAAGGCTTTACAATACAATATTTATTTATTGTGCTCAATATTTTCATAATACTGGGTATATTTGCTATTTATTTACAGGCTCTTCTCAGGCACACGAAGCCATATCACTGAATGATACCCATCTAGAAAACAGGCGTGAATTTATCGTACTATTCCTACTAATATTATAAAAGAAAGTTTGTAAGTATGGATGTATGGATGTTTGTTACTCTTTCACGCCTAAACGGCCGAACGGATTTGAATAAAACTTGGAATATACATAGTACATGGGCTGGATTAACATATAGGCTTTTTTTCATCCATGGATGAAAAAAGGATTCTTTTAATAATTACAAAACACATTTACAAAAATCGATTTGTAGTTTTTACAGGGCATTTGTTGGTTTGGGATTAAGTAATATTTTAGCAATAATTACTATATTTTTGTCAGTGTTTCGCTCAGTGCAGGTACCACGCGAGCGAAGACGTGGGCGGCAGCTAGTATGATTATAAACAACACCAACAAAAGAGAGCCCCTCTATTTGAAGCTTTAAGAAAGTAGTGCGTACGACAAATAAGATACACGTCTCATCAAAAGAAGAAGCCGAGACGGCAGCAGATACAATGTGGTAACGTCGGGTAATATGTCCGAATACAATGGCGAACGCGAGATACAAAGCCGAACCGCGTATTGTGAACCCGCACAATACACCTTGCATACACAGAACCGAACAACTTTATTATACACCCGCGAAAACTAAAGCCACACGAAAATATCCCTTAAAACAACGCCATAGAACTCACAGTTCAGAAACCACTGGATATGGCTCAGACAATACATAGTATACTTATATTGCGTGTCAAAATAACTGTTATTAATGGAAATTGTAGTTTTCTGTATGAATTGATCTTTCATTATGTGTCCTTGTTGATTGTTAGGCTATACAAATGGAATCGCTATTGAATAGAGCTGAACAATAGGACAATTCTGGTGTCTAAAAATCTGTAGAATGGAGTATCTATACCTACATAAACATACATAATAAAATTATCATGCCTATAAATTCTTAATTGGGGCGGCAGATCCACGAGTAATCATAAGAAAACTTGCAGCCACACCTGAATTAAAGTCCCAAGATGGATATGCTGCCCTCCTAGTGAAGAACGCAGTAGCTATGCCAAACATGTTTTGAAGATAAATGAGAACAGAATGTTGTATTTTGTTAGGCGATTCCGAACATGTCATAACTAATTTTTGACAAAATTGTTAGTTACTGCGTTCTTCACTAGGAGGGCACAATGGTGAACCATGGTGACAGCACAGGTGATCAGCCCATCGCCCATATAAATGGTCCATCATGTTAGGGAAGATATCATCCCATAGCTGGACGCATTCTATGGAGTATCCGAACAATAAAATTCAAAGGAGTTCGAACTTACATGGCTTACTGCAAAAGAAAATCCAGTCAAGTGCGAGTCGAATTCGCACGCGAACGGTTCCGTACCATCGTACTTTTGAATATGACTTTTACTCTATGTACTATTTGAATAGGTTCGATGATCGATTACGAACGTTAAAAAATGTTTCTTGTATGGAGACCTTGGTTTATTTATTTCATTATTTGTTGTAGTAGCGGAAATATAAATACACATTCTGTGAAAATTTCAACTCTACATATTACGGTTAATGAGATACAGCCCGCTGACAGACGGATGGACGGACAACGGAAGCTTAGTAATAGGGTCTCGTTGGCATCCTTCAGGTACTACAGAACCCTAAAAATTGCTTGGAAAATGTTTCGTAGCAAGTCATAGCGGTGTAGCGCCGCGTAGCTCGTAGCACTTTGCGTAACGCTGAATACAGCGTCTACGCTTCATAAAAAGCTCTTATTTGTTTAGAATAGAATGCTGCCCTCTTAGTGAAGAACGTAGTAACTATGTCAAACATGTTTTGATACGTGAGTGAGAACAGAATGTTGTATTTTGTTAGGCGATTCCGAATATAATATCTAACTTATTTTTTGTCAAAAATGCTAGTTACTGCGTTCTTCACTAGGAGGGCAGAATTGTAACAGAATGTTTTGAGCCTAGTAATTTAAAGTCAAAATTTATTTATTCCTTAAAATCACGGGCATCATTTGGACACGTCTAAAATCTACGTTACATTTACACCTATTCTAGGGGTGAGTTAGTTAGGTAACCTACCTATCCAGATTCTTCTTCACATCTATGATTTTAACGTAGATGTACCTGAGCACGAAGGGTTCTATACCATCGTTCATGATGTAGATATATAATTCTTCTATGAGGCCCTCTTTTATTTTATTTTTATTACAATGTTGTTATAGACGTATGTCAGATCCGTGATCTACCTATGACGGTTCATGAGATACAGCCCGCTGACAGGGTCCCGTTGGCACCCTTGGGGTACGAAATATTAAAAAATTGACGAACAGTTTGACAGTTTGCTATCCTTTCTTGCGCAAGGGCGATTTAGTGGGTACAAAACAAAAGGGTAAGTAGATAATTTATCCATTGATGTGAAAAAGTAATAAGTAAATAAACAATACACGCGAACACAAAGCATTCGTGTGGAAATCTGAAAGCAAAGAAAAGATAGGTACAAAAAATAAATAAGTGTCGTTGAATAAAATAAGTTTCGCGGCCCATTGTGTGGGGGGGTGGCCGCCTCCTAGTCCAAACAGTATTTCCATTGTGTCTGCCATTACCTAGCCCTCTTTTCCTCTTTTGTACTCACCACTTCTATTGAAGTGAGACCTTCCCAATGACGCTTTATAGCCGCTTTGAAGTGCGCGGAATATGGCCGGCCGGTACATTTACCTAACACCTTTTAGGCACCCAACACACGCAGGTGAAATCTTACTAATATCACTTATCTAATATCGTAGGTACAATTAAAAACGAATGATTTACAAAAAAAAAGTACTTAATTCAATCAGCCATCTGGTTCCCTTAGTACAAGCTTTGCTTAGTTTGGGGCTAGATGGCGTTGTTCGTGTGATATGTCTGATTTAATTATTTATGAATTGGATCACATAGCAGCTACCTAGGTGTTTTAGAACTTTAAAAATTAAAGAAAAATGCGTCCCGCTGCTTCTCCCCACGAGCATGTCGCAAAAGTCGACAACAATAATTAGCACTCATAATGGGATAGGTGTTAAAATTGACTTCTAATTGAATCGTGGTAAATATCCCGTTAAGAGTAGGTACTAACCTGTCACACACAAAGCCTGTCACCATGGTTCACCGTATCCAACTTGGGACTGCGAATCGAGAGTGGCTGCAAGTTTTTGTACAATAAAAAATGTTCTGACAAGTCGAGATTATAGGAGAGAATGAGATGCTAAAAGTAGAAGTCTCGTAGAAAAAAAACCTTTTCACCGCCTGCTCGATAATGTCACATTACTTACGTGTCATGCAACCTTCATGGAAAGAAAGTGAATAAAGCATCTATCCTTATTCTGAGTAATGTTGAAACAAGTTGTAATATATTTAAAGGATTTCATTATGTAGGTAGGTACTACCCACCGCCGCCCAGCAACTATGTAGTTTAAGGAACATTTTTGTATATCAAATTCTAATGTAGAGATCCACACAAAAAATAACTTATTAGAAAATCGGTAAAATAAGAATTAGAAAAATAGGTATCATTATGGAGGCCCATTAATAGGTAGAATAGTCACATATTAAAATTCTGACCCCACACTCAAAAAATATATGGAGCTTTTCGACAGATAATAACGCTGCTATAGCAATGAATGAGCCGTCCGTCGTCCGTTAGTAGAATATTGGTACCGGACATTAGTCGGGCATCCTCCACGCCAACGAGGTCTCCGAGGCAAGTTTTATCAGTAAATAAAAATTCTGTAGATATGTAGAAAGGACTGCTTTAGCTAGGTAGGTTGTTAGTTTATTTCCAAAGCATTCCTAAGGCAATAACAATAGCATTTTATTAGGGATCATTAATTCATCATGATAGCTTACATCTGAGTCAATCTATGTACCTATGCATACAAGAAATTCTCGAACGATACCTCGAACATAGCCGTACTTAATCTAATCATGTACATTTTGGTATCATGGATTCTGTTCGCTATAATTTTAGAACTACCTATCAAATTAAGGTTTATTATACCTAATTAGGAAAATAAAAAACATAATCGATGTTATTTGTTACCTTATAATACATGTTACATAATACAAATATACAATTAATTGACGTGAAGTGGACACCAAAACTGCTGACAACCAGTAACAACCCTATTTTCTATGGCGGTAAGTTTTATTACAATAGAAAAAAAATAATTATAATAGTTTTTAGTCTGTACCTCTATGATTCATCTGTTTCAACATGGGATTAATACAGTACGCCCAACGTAACTTGGCATGCGTGAAGTTAGCCGTTTCGATGCGCAGTAAACAATTTAGTATGAAAAAGCTACACTGCGCATGTCCAACAGCTAACTTCACGCATGCCAAGTTACGTTGGACGCACTGTAATTCACGAATGTTCCTCATGTCTATGGTAAAACGAAAACGACAGCAGTGTGACCAGATTTAGCAGAATTCTTCGATTTTAGCTTAGATCTCCAATTTAGGGTTTAGCAGAATGTGTCGCAGATCTGAAAAAATATCAGATTTTGGCAGAATTTTATAAAATACCTCAATAAATTTAGCAAGATGAAGATGAACTGGCAAATCTGTGTTTCTGTATAAGATTGCTAGAAATGATTGAAAAATTCTACCATTCATGAATAATGTACGATTTATTCTTACTGTTCTGGCAGCTAAAAACAATAGAAGGGAATTCCCAATAAATGTATATTTTCTTTCGTGTTTTATGTAGGTAGAGTACATGTTCTGCGTAGTCGTGTTATTCAATAATAAATATTTTTAGATAATAAAAATATGTATGAAGACAATTTTAGACAAAGACACAATAGAATTTTGGTATTTATTTATTGAAAATAAAGTTAGCAGAATTTAGACGAGCATCTGGCAGAATGTTCAATTTAAATCTGGTCACATCGAATGACAGACAAGGATTTAAAAAAACTCTATGGTTGGTTGGGTGGGTGGGTTTGCATTTTGGCTTTTGGTCGGAGTCGGAGTTGGTTTGTTCTGTTCATGTCGTGTGATTTGTGAAAGAATAAAATATTTCAATGCTGATTTGGAAATAAAATAAGTTCTACCATTTATTGAGGTCAAAGGTAATCATAATAATCTATGATCATTAACTCTTGCTTGGTATTTTAGAATAAAATGTGTTTTATTGAAAAAGAGCTTTCCGGAAATTCAGTTAAATATGGCGGGCGTCGCTTTTGCCTTTACTCTCGCTTTCGATTTACCTACAAACCTACCTATTTTAATTTTCCGGACTGTTCATCCTAAACTTAGCTATATTATTTCATTTCTAGGTTTCGACAATGGAACCAAAATTGGATGCGTCCCTGGTGGCGCAATCCATCAACTACCATGGTCAACAGTTGCAAAAAACGTGGGAGGCCGAAAGAGGCGAGGACGATCTCGCGAAGCTGGGCGTGGGTGTGTTGGACTTCGCCATATACCAGGCCAGACACAAGCATCTCACTTTCCAAGATCGTGGGAAACGGCTGAAGCTTCATCAGTTCATCGCCAGGGAGGCAAATACTTTATTTGACTCGTCTGTTATGGAGGAAACACCGTCTTCTTCCAGCCTGGGGACTGATGGAGTGGCCCCTGAAGACAGTAAGTCACTATTAACACCTGATAACACATTTAGACTTGAGTTAAAAAAAGATAAGATAAATGTATGTTCGTATGAGGTAGTGACCAACTCTAGTGACGGAGTTTTTAGGCCACCTAAAGGCCTCCGTCAAAGATAAAGATAAGTTAAATCATAAATCATTTATTTGTCTGTGAACCTAGGTACATATACATAATAGGTTTAAGAAATTAGACCTCTAGATTCTGGTGGTAGGTGGTTATTTATAGGTATCATAGTATGGAATTGTGCTTGCTATTTAGAGACCTTGCGAAAGCAAGTAACACAAAGAGTGTTACCAGTTCTAAGAATTTAGTTATGAGACTGAATAATATTTGACCCTGAAACTATTGATTTTGACAATATTTGTCCAACTGCTTCCAAATATTCAGTTTTTAATGATTAAGTTATCAATTTGTGTTTTTATCAACTAACAAACAAACAACAAACCATGAAATATATGTGTTCCATGACAATCTTTGTTCCAGATATGTATGCTCTGATGCCACCTTTCGAGACTTTCCTGACTGTTGACAAATCTGCAAGATTGAGGCATTTCTTTGATGTAAGTATAACTCCTTGTTGCATTTAACTAGTGTAATGTTATCTTTGTGTCTGAATAGAAATTTAAATGGCCGACCTCAGTGGCGTAGCAGGCGATTACTGGCAGAGACGCAAGAGGCGCGGGTTTGATTCCCGTTGCGGAAGAAATCTTTGCATGTTCTGTAAATATTTCTTCTGGGTCTGGGTGTTGTGGTTTTAACTCGTAGTTTCTGATACCCACGACACAGGGCATCCTAGTGTGGGGTCAGGACTATGTATGTGACTGTCGGGTGTTATTTATTTATGGTATGAGAAGTGTGTTTGACTTGATAGTTTTTTTTTCTAATTAAATGACATTAATTTTTTTTCCGCAGAATGTGAAGACAGGAGAACTGATTATAGGGGCGGTCATCAACAGGACAGCATCGGGAATGATGTTGAAGGTATTATGCACTGCGGGACCCATTTCAAGATATGTTGCTGACATCAATGTGAAGGTAACTTTATTATTATGCTACTCACTGACAGTTTGTCATGATGTTTGTTTGTTTGAGCCTCAATCATAATGGTTCATGCTCAACTCTGAGTTGTGTTTGAGTATTCGGGGGTTAGTTTTATGCTATTGAAGAATGTTTTGTAAGTTTCCTGTAAAAAATGAATAAATACTACATAATCTACTATTAGCATTAGCAACCAAAGCAATGATTAGCATTAATTACTCTTCTACCTTCAACTCATTTGACCTTGGTAGTGTATTTTGATCTTCATGCATAATAATAATGCTTGCATAATATATTAAGATATAATAAATACTTAGGGTTATAAATGAATACATAGGAACAACAAATAACTGTATACTGATGTGTGAGCCTCATTTACCTCTTATCTATTTGTTCCCTGCAGGCATTTTTACCTGTGTCAAATATCATACCAGCGGTCGACAAGAAAAATGTATCAAGAAACTACCTGATGAATGACACTGTCTGCTGTGAAGTTATTGAAGTCATACCAGATACAGACAAAATGGTGTGCGGCATGAAAGGGGTCACTCGGAGTTCTGACGACCCCCCTCCAAAGCCTCCCTTAGGACTCCTGAGCACGGATGACTTCCCGCTCATTTACAAGTACGTAACAACACTCATCCCTCACACTTATAGATTTTTCTTTTGCTTATAAAACACATGCAAAATCTATTGTTCTAAGTATATATTTATCATTGTAGTTAAAGATCTTGAGACTATAAAATCAGTGGTATTTGATTTTCTTGAAAAGTGACAGCGGATATTGCTGAACTTGACATGCAGTATGGAAACAAACCAATGGAGTTTTTTAAACATGGAACGGATCATTCACTCTGTTTATAGAGCAGAACAAACGCATCAAAGCCACAGAGCTAGCTTAAAAATGAAATAGAATGGATTGATCAAACAGCAGCCTATGGAAAGTTATGATGAAATCTACAAACAAGTACAAAATTTCCTATGCATTATTGGAGTGCTAAGATCATAATATTGAGGTTGCAAGTTACAGCCTATGGAAAGTTATGATGAAATATACTAGCAAAGAGTACAAAAATACCTCTGTTTTTTTAGACTGCTAGGATCAAAATATTGAGGTTGCGAGTTATGCCTGTGATCGTAATGTTGTGTAGCACACAAGTAGGTATATCAATTACAAGCCTGAAGAATTTTGGATGGATGTTTTCACCGGCTTATCATCACTTTTCAGTATAACAACACTGATCACCTATTACGAAAATAACAGTTTTTTTTATAAAACTGAACAGATGAGACTATTGTATGGATTTTCCGAAGAACCAATGTGTTTGGACATGCTTACTGCACATATTTTCATGGACATACAAAAAATATTGAAACTTTTCACACATTTTATTTTTAATTCAAAGTAAAAGGTCAGTAAATCTATAGGGACACTTCAATCTGTAAAAGGAACCATGTACTTCTGTATTAAAGCTAATATTTACATTCCAGCAATATCAAACCTATGATTGGATTTTGTAAAGAGCATTTTGGAGATTTTGGATATTGGAGTTCTTTGATTTCTATAATAGAGGACTTCTGGCGATTAACAATTTAGATGATACGAAGGCTGATGATAGTCCAGCTACCCACTTTTATATCAGACGCGGCAGTCAACAATGTCTGGAATAAATGCTCCCTCCATTATTTTAGGGTGTTCTTTTCTAGGTATAGCGAGGACCCCACAAGTCTGTTTGTACACCCACTGCATTGTGTTGTGACTAGCTGAGGCATATTGGTAATATTACTGTCACATTGTTGAGGTGGCTTCACATAATATACGATGTTCTATTTGTGTGTGAAAGCAATATGCAAGTAAAATAACGATTTTTTGAACAGCTCTATTGGAACAGGTGAGGATAATGTATGCGTGACTCTGTACTGTACTAGGTTTTGCTTGAAAGTTAATTACTTATCGCAACCTCGAGGTTGAATCAATGATAATTCCGTCAACAAATGAGTCGCAAATAATGTTTATTTAGTTGCTCTTCTATGTCTCTTATAACTTTTATTTTACCAGGAAAACTGTGGATATGAAAGGAGAGAGCTATGAAGCTATTTTGGAGAAGAGCCCTGGCTTCAATAACCCCAACTGCGTGCAATATCTCTCTGAAATCCTTGGGATCACTAACATGCATTGCACTAACTTCAATGCACTTAGGTAATTAATACACCATTCAAATTAAATGGTTGATTTTATTAGTTGTTCAGTAAATATTCAATCTCTTTTTACTTTGTTAGAGGTGGATTTCAACCATCGGAATACGCGGACGAACTTCGCCAAGCACAGGCCAGCAAATGGGCGTTCCGCTCCGTCGCCGAAGGGATAGAACATTTCAAAGCTGGAAGGCACTCTGAAGCCTTCCAATGTCTCAACAAAGCCCTGAGTATCGACCCCAGAAACGTCGAAGGATTGGTAG